>OY728157.1:1637296488-1647296488 GCA_963277665.1 Viscum album
TAATGATATAACATGTCTCATACTCTTATGAGTTGTGTCCCATCGAAACATGGATCATAAAATCCGATCCACATATGATATTTGGCGGTGTTTTTACAATTGGGTGTGTTGTGATTAATATGTATGATATTCATGGTTTACAGCAACAGTCTTCTCGTTCATATATAATAGGCTTGAAATCATTCTACAATAGGATAAAGATTGGATTTTATGACCCTAGTTTGGGGGTGGACACCCCCACCCCTTGGAAAGCCCCCACCCCTTGGACAACCCGCCTGAACACCCCCACCCCTGGACAGCCCTACCACCCCTGTGGACAGCCCTTCCACCCCCATGGACAGCCCTTCCACCCCCCGGGGACAGCCCGCCCAACCCCCTAGACACCCTGTACCCCCGGGATAGCCACGCCACCCCCGTGGATAGCCCACCAACCCACCCTGTACCCCTGGACATCCCACCCACCACATGGACACCTCGTACCCCATGGACAGGCCCCCACCCCTTGAAAGCCCCTCTAGACACCCTGTACCCCCCTAGCCACCCCCCGCCCCTCGCCCCCCCACCCCCATGGACAGCCCGCCCAACCCCCTGGACACCTTATAACCCCCTGGAAAGCCCGGATACCCCCATGGACATCCCCCACCCCCGTGGACAGCCCACCCCCTGGACACCCACCCACCACCCCAAGACACCACCATCCCCCCGGACACCCCCACCCCTTGGAAAACCCCCCTCCCACCGCCTAGTCACCCCTAACTCCACTGGACAGCCCCACCACTCCCGTGGATAGCCCGACCACCCCCCGTGGATAGCCTCACCACCCCCTAGACACGTCGTAACCCCATAGAGAGCACTTCCACCCCTTGGATAGCCCGCCAATCCCCTAGACACCTTGTACCCCTGAGAACCCCCCCCCCCCCCACACACACACACTTGGAAAGCCCCCCCCCCCCCAGCCCCCTAGACACCCCTGACCCCCTGGACTAACCCTACCACCCCCGTGGATAGCCCACCCACCCTCTGGATAGACCGTAAACCCTGGACCCCCCCTGTGGGCAGCCCACCCCCCTTCGGACACCCACCCACCACCCCCCCAGACACCCTCATCCCCCAGGAACCCCCACCCCTGGAAAGCCTCCCCCCTTGACACCCCGACCCCACCGGAAAGCCCCACCCCCCCCCCCATGGATAGACCGACCACCCACCGTGGACAGCCCTCCCACCCCTGGACATCCCTCCCACCCCCTGGACACACTGTACCCTATGGACATCCCCTCCACCCCCATGGAGAGCCCACCCACCCCCTGAACAGCCTTTCCCAACCCCTAGACACCCCCATTCACCCTCCTTGATAGCCCGCCCACCCCCTAACCCCTGCACACCCCCTACCCCCTGGACATACCAACCACCCCCATGGATAGCCCACCCACCTAGAAACCCCGACCCCCCCCTAGATAGACCCACCCCTGGACACCTCGTGCCCCCCTGGACAGCCAGACCACCCCCATGGAAAACCCGCCCACCTAGACACCCCGACCCCCCCTAGACAGCACAGCCACCCCCCTGGACACCCCGCACCCCCTGGACACCCCCTCCCCCTTGGAAAATGTATGTGATCACTCAAATTATCTACTAAAATATAAATTCTCATTGATCTAAAATTTATTCTACTCTTGAATAATTCTCCTCCACAAGTGTACATGATCTTGTACACTCATATATAGTTCTTCAAAGATATTTTGTTATATGGTTTTTAGAGTTTTAAGTAGGTTTTTTAGGGTTTTTCTAGGTTTATTGGGAAAGGAAGATGTGGAGTCAGGCTATTCCTAGACCCCCAAGACATTTATAAAGAAAAATCAGACGCCACAAGGGAGGGGAAGGGCTAAACAACCCACACCCAAAACCCCAACAAGACTCACACTCTAAAAGTCCAAAATAAAAGACACACAAAAGAGAAAGTCAATCAATATAACTGCCAAATTCATCCAACTCCACACTACGGGAACTGAAGCTCACACCAAGACCATCACCCACATCAGTAAAGCAAATGTCTGAGTCACCTCCTGTATCCATAGAGTCCCAACCCAACTCACAGTCTTCCTGCATTTTGACCAAAGACAAAAGTTTTTCTCTACCCCTACCATGCTCAGCATTTTGTAGAGACTGATCCTGATTTTTGACTTTGAGATTCAACTCGACCGCTGTGGAGGTGGCCCGAGTCACCATAGGTTGTGGAATGGAAGAGTATTCCTTCTGCTACCTTCACTTTGGGGGGAGTAGATGAAACCATATTCATGGAGTGCCTTCTCAAGTATGACTCCATCGCTGGCCGCACTTGAGACCTCTTTGTTCCCATTATTTCTTCCTCACCCAAGAGTTACAACACCACTTTTTGGAGATTTTTCTTTTCTTCCTTTCACTTAGCCATAACATTATTTATCCTACGATCATCCTCAACAAAACTATCCTCATGTCTCTTGGCCTCACCCTCAAGGGGAAACCTTTCCCATTCAACCATCATCATGTCATGCAGCAACACACAATGGTCTTCACCAAATGGATCCCCATAAAAACCATGGCTCTCTGCAGGTCCAGAAACAGCTCTCTTTCATGAGTGTTGGAGTCTGGTATAGGGATACCAACTAGATCCTCCACATGAGCACCAGGCTCTCCAGGACTCCAGGTCTACTCCTCTGCCACGATCTTCTCTTTATCAGCCGAGGATAGTTGCTGCTCATCCCTAGCTCTACTATCCTACTCAGACTCACCCCCTGTACATTCTCACCCACCAGCACATCGGTATCACCAACCGGCTCATCCACGTCTAGGTCCTGAAACCTGTTTTGCAGAGTCATTGCATTCACGTCCAACAGTAGGCTATTACTAGCACCCTCAATGCTCTTCTTGTAGCCTATAACCTATCCTTCTAGGTACAACATCAGGGGATATCAAGATGTTCATTCTAATGCCATGTTTCCTACACAGGAGCCTTTCCATTTTCCAACTCCCTCCCTACAAAATTACCACTTCCATAAACATCATCAGCACAAGACTGAGTTCTCCCTTCAGCAATGGGAACTGTTTCAGTGGCTGCATCTCCAAATTCACAAACATTCAGAGCCAAAATTAAATTGAGACCTCCTAAGTCGATTAATGATACTTCAATATTTCTCCTATACATTTTGCATGTATTGAGTGGAACTAAAACTGCGGCAATCAAATATTGGGAGGGCAAAGGCTCGGTCACCCCCTTGACCCCCTTCGCCTCCACCAGAACTCGGTTGTTCTCACAAGAACACAATTGAGCAAGGATTAAACCTATCCTACAAGGGTCAACACATCCACCAGACTGAGCATTATTACCAAAGCTCCAATAGTTAGAACAGAAGACTGACCATGATTCAAATAAAACTGGCTGCTTCCAACGGAGCTCCTCCCCCATAAAAATCCAAACAATATCCATCAGATCCTTAGAATCATTAACCTCAACAAAGGCCCTTGGGGCAGCACGATGATAGAGATCCTGAATCCTACTACCCACATAGAGGAACCTCCCCATTAGATTCCCAAGAATAGAAATAATAGAGAAATTTTGAATGGGATGTGGGAGTTCGGGAAATATAACCCAAGTCGCAACCATCAGGGAGTTATGTTTCAGGTGAAAGTCAAAACTCTACGAAAGAGGGAGATGCTAGTGCCATTATAGCTCTGGGGTTCCGTAGACCAGCCGAGGATGAGGTCTTCCTCAATTGAAAATAGAATCATAATGTGGTATCCATAAACCAGATCCACCATTGCACAATCCTATAGATTCCAATGTTCAGAGACAATGCTGTCAAAAGTGACCATTGGGAAGAGCCACATCAGGAGCCTTGTAACCAGAGTCAAATGGTGCAGATCCAAAGATTCATTTATCTAATGAATAAAAAGGGGGAGATGCGGTCGGCCTTCAAAGAGCTTCAGAAAATTAAAACAAATCATCATTCATGGAACTGAGGGTAGCAGACCCGGGAAAGAGAAAGGAGTGAAAGAGTAGTCTTCAGAGGGAGGATCCTCCCCCGTATGGAGAAGGGAGGTGCTCGGGCCGCCGTCGAATTCAACCTAGGAGGGAGGGGAAGTCTCCATCATGAGGGATCTGATCCACTGATGTCGCAAAAGTCTCCATCATCCTCTTTTCTAATTTTATAGGGTTTTTATTGTTTTTAAGGGTTTTGAGGGTTTTTAGGGGTTTTGTGGTTTTATGGTCTTTGTGGTTTTTATTTTTTTAGATTCTTATGGGTTTAAAGTGTTTTTATGTTTTTATGATTTTAAATGTTTTTCTAGGATATTAGTATATTTTATATTTTTAGGTGTTATTAGGTCTTCTAAAATAATTTCATGGTTTTTGAGATTTTTGAAGATTTTGAGGGGGTTTAGGGTTTTAATCATTTTTAGTTTTCTTAGGGGTTCTAAGTGGTTTTTATTTATTAAGGTTTTATTTGGATTTCCAGGGGTTTATGGTTTTTATATATTTAGGTATTTTTATAGATGTTTAGGATTTTTATGGTTTTTTTGGGGTTTTAGGGTTTTTAGGTATCTTTAGGGGTTTTGGGTGTTTATGATTTTTTAGAGGTTTGAGGGTTTTATTGAGAATTTTAGGTTTTTAATGTTTTTTATACATCTTAATTCTTTTTGTGGATTAAATGGGTTTTACATTTTTTAGTGTAATTTTAGAGTTTTTATGGGATTTAACAGTTTTTTAAGGTTTTAATAAATTTTATTGGTTTTATGGTTTTTTGGGGGTTTTAGGGGGGTTTTTTAGGTTTTTAGCATTTTTTGGATTTTATGGGATTTTATGGTTTTTTTTTAAAGGTTTTATTAGTGTTTTTATGGGTTTTAGGGTTTTTACGGGTTTAGGGATTTTGAGGGATTGCTAAAATTTGTATATTTTGAGGGGCTTTTGGTTTTTTGATGGATTTCAGAGGTTTTATGGATTTTATGGTTTTTCTGGGTTTTTATTTTTTTTTTATTTTTATGGGTTTTAAGGGTTTTTAGAGTTTTTAACATTTTTATAGTGTTAAATTATTTTTAGAGTTTTTAGAGTTTTTTATGTTTTATGGGTTTTTAGGGGTTTTAAGGATTTTAGGGGTCTTTATCGGTTTTTTGGGTTTTATGCTTTTAATAAATTTTTAGGTTTCTATGGTGTTATAAGTTTTTCTAGTTTTTTAATGTTCTCTTATGATTTTCATGTTTTTTATTAAATTTTTTATATGTATTATTGGGGGTTTTTTATATTTTTTTTGGTTCTTTGGGGTTTTAAGATTTTTGAGTATTTTTATAGTATTTTTTGGTTTTTATGGTTTTGAGATTTTTTTTGTTTTTTGGGTTTTTAGGGGTTTTATGGTTTTTGAGAGTTTTTTTTTCATTTTTAGTTTTTAAAATGATTTTAGAGTTTTAGTGTATTTTTAGTATTTGTTTTGGGCTTTTATGCCTTTTTAATGTCTTTTGGGGATTTTTGGTTTTTTAGGTCTTCAACATTTTTTTATTTTTATGGATTATAAGTGTTATTAGGTTTTTATGGTTTTCATAAAGTTTTTCAAGGGTTTTATGGTTTTTTACAATTTTAGTGATTTTTAGGGGTTTTTTGTATTTTTATGGTTTTAAGGGTTTTGTGGTTTTTGAAGTGTTTTAGGGGGTTTCTGAATTTTTTTTGGGGGGGGGGGGGGTTTAGGGTTTTTTTTTTATTTTTTAGTGTTTTATGATTTTTTTTGAGTTTTTATTTATTTTAGGGGTTTAAAGGATTTTTTATTTTTAGTGTGTATTTAGGGGTTCTGTTGTTTTCTTAGGGTTTTTTATGGTTTTTTATGGTTTTTTGGGGATTTAAGAGTTTTCTGTTTTTTTGGTTTTCTTAAGGATTTGGGTTTTTTTTTTCATTTTTCGGTATATTTTAAACCATTTTATGATTTTAATGATTTTATAGGGTTTTGGGTTTAAATGTTTTTTATAGTTATTTTATATTTGTTGGTTTAAAGGGGTTTTTATAGTTTTTAGTGGTTTTAGGGTTTTTATAGGGTTTTAGGATTTTATAGTTTTTAGGGTTTTTTATTGATTTAATGTTTTTTTTAGCATTTTTCATGTTTTTATGGGTTTTAAGTGTTTCAGGTTTTTCCTATTTTCTTAAGGGTTTTCAAGTTTTTAATAGTTTTTTTATGTTTTTAGGTATTTTTAGGGGTGTTTTTTTGGTTTTTAGGGATTTTGAGGTATTTTAGGGATTTTTTAGGGTTTGTTTAGCATTTTTATAGTTTTTAGGGTTTTTTATGTTTTTCTTGTTTTTTGGGATTTTTTTGGATATTTATTATTTTTAGGGTTTTTATCCATTTTAAGGGTTTTTAGGGGTTTTGGGGGTTTTATCAATTTTTTTGTGTTTTAGGGTTTTTTATTTTTTAAGGTTTTAAGTGTTTTTTGATTTTTTAATGGTTTTAAGGGTTTAAATGGATTTTAGTTTTTTATGGTTTTTGGTTTTTTATGGGGTTTTAGGGTTTTTTATCGTTTTTAGGTGTTTTATGTTTTTAGGGGTTTTAGGGTTTTAGTATTTTTTTAGGGATTTTAGTGTATTTTAGTTTTTAGGGGTTCTATTTTTTAAGGTTTTTAATGTTTCACAGGGGTTTCCAAGGATTTTCGGTTTTTTTATTTATTTTTAGGGATTTTTGGTTTTTATAATTTTTTTTGGTTTTTAGGTATTCTTTGGGTTTTTAGCTATTTTTATGGGTTTTAGGGTTGTTATGGTATTTTTTGGTGTTTATCATTTATTATGATTGAATGGAATGATATATAAGTTAGAATGTTGTATATTTAAGCTGGTTTTTTAATGTTTTTGTACCATTCTTCATCTTCACCTATTTTTGAAAGGTATAAGACATTTCTCTCAACTCCTCTTGATTAGAAATTGAAGTCTTGATTTCAAATTGATTTAATTTCGTGAATGTTTTATAAAAAACATGGTTTGATTTTTTGGAATTCTAATTTGAATTATTGTTTTGGATGTCTAGGAATTGGATAGAGTTTTTGAAAACCATTTATAATAATTTTAAAATGGTGACTTTAAAATTATGTTCAGTTGACGTATGTAATTTATTTATTGAAATGGTTTTATTAAAGTGTTTTGATATGATTTGAGTATAATGGTTGGTATTTATTTGAATGGTATGTATAATGGTCATGAAGTACCACCATCAAAGGTACATTTTATGGATGTGAAGTTGCACGATCAATGGTAACACCACGTTTTTGTGTCTTTTTGTGTTTTGGATGTGTGTAGAAATGTAAATGTTTATTCCAAATCAGAAATTGAGAAATGGTTAAAATATTTGTAGATGTTTCCTTGAAAACTGATTATGTTTGTTGTTGATGAGTTCCTTGAAAAAATGGTTTTCAATTCTTGTTTAATTGTTTTCCTTAGAAAACTTTTTTGTTTTGATATAAACTACATTACATTTTTATTACATTATATTATATAATTGTCCAAAAATGTACAATCCTAGTGGCGTGAGCTGGAATGTCATTTGGGAAATCAAACTAAGTTTTATACTCACCCACTACTTCGAAACTATTGTTTATTTATAGATATTATATATCAATACATAGGTAAAGACAAGGTATCAGAGATCTTTAGTGATGCTTCTTGATACCTTGGGTTGGGCATGTTGATTTGAATCTTAAAGAATATTAGGATTTTTTTAGAATCTTTGGTGTCTTCTGGTTTTGTTATCATATTGTTCCATTTGTTATGTCATAGTGATTCTTCTTATACTCTACTATTTTATTTTAGTTTGGCCTTGTATTGTCTTGTATTTTAGTACTTAATTATCATTAATAATTTTTGTTTTTATATTTATGATTTGTTTGTACATATTATATTAAAAGGTAAAATCACCTCCAACTATTTGTGAGATCTTTGGAATTTATTTCCCACCTTTGGTGTTTTGGGGATGTCACCTAGGGCCTATTAGCTCACTGTTACTTGTCAAGAATATAAGGATGGGCAGGATGTTACAAATGGCATCATCTTGTTCATTCCTTTAATTTGAAATTGTATCGGTATTTCAGTAATTATGTTATAAATGAGATAGGATTATCAGAACATGAAATGTAAAGCATAAAAAAGGCACTACCAACATCTTTATGATGAAACCGATGTTACCAGTGAGTTGGGTACGTGAGTTCTTTGAAAATCTTCTAGGAGTTGTCACCTCATCATCATAGGTTTATCCAATGAGAAGAGCATGACATGAATGAATATAAATTAATTACCACTAGGATTACATAATTCATTTTGAGTAAATATTTATTATTTGGTGAAATATTGTTGGTTTTTTAAAATAATTGAAAAAGGATTGATTTTCAAAGCATGGTGGATTTTTCAATAATGGTTTGAAAGAACAAATTTTTGACATTTGGAATGATTTTTTATGATATGTTTGATGTGGTAAATATGAAATTTTTCAGCCTTTAGTTTCTAGAGACTGAGAATAAATGGATATTTCATTTGGTTATAGTGAATGGATGTATGTAAGTGCTGTAGAAAACAACCAAAAGGGGATTATAAGAATATAGTTTCACCTGATCCTTGGGTGAACCAATATTTTGTTAAGAGCATTTTCTTGGAATTTCATACTATGGATAAATGGAATAGAAATAATGAACCAGGGAAAGTGGATCATTCATTTCAGTTCCAAAATAAAAATCCACCCATCTTTTAGGGTGATTCAGAATGGGAAAAATAAGATATGCGACTAAATAGTATGAATCAAATATTTGATTTACTTGTAACACTTTCTGAGTTGAAGTTAAATTTTTCAATGCACATCCTAGATGATATTTCATGGTAGTGGTGGGATTTAGATGTTATGGATAAATTTTACCAAGTCATAACATGAGATTATTTTAAATAATAATTTGAAAAATAACTCTATCCTCAAACATTTGGAATTACAAGAATAACAGACTTATTTAGTTTGATGTAAGAGAATGTCATAGTGATAGAGTATGTGGCCAAATTTATGTACCTAGTCTTATTTTCACTTGATGTTACTGCAAGTGCATCCTCAAATGAATGCATTTTTTATTAGGGTGAGACAAAATATTCTCTCAAATATTTTCATTATTTTTGTATCAAATTATACATAGATGTCAGTAGAGAAAAAATGAACGAAAGGGATATATCATGAAATAATATTGGAGAAATCGTGTCAATAACTGTGGGAACTGGAGATAACTCTAATTCTCAGAATAATAAGAATAGGGAAACCTATTTCCATGGTGTCGGCATGACATTGAATTAGAAAGCATGATTAGTGAATATTCCTCCCAAAACAAAGGGTACACTCGATTTTTTTCAATGTGGATCTCTCGATCACATTAAGAAATATTGTACAACTACATGAAGAGATTGTCAAAATTACAATAATATGAGACATCTACAATGTTATTTTCACAGTTCTATGAGGATGGCTGCTAGGTACACATCTCATTTTTATCAGGAATCATATGATTCAATGAGATGAGAGAAGAAAACCAACTCTTTTTAGTAAACCCGATCAATCCATAATGATTTTAGGAATACCACGACTCCTCAACAAGTGCAATAACAATAGGGTAACAAAGAGAAAATCACAATGAGTAAGTAATTGTATTGAGCTGAGGAAGTGACATGGATTATTAGTTGGGACCCTCAATGTCAAGAGGTATGATTATTTTGAATGCTACCCTAATAAAATATTATATTGAAATGGGTGAAAAATATTTGGTTTTTTCATATAATGCTATTGATCTTATGGGTTTTCATGATTAGATGATTCCCTCTATTTTGAGACTTCAATGTCCTTTTGAAAAAAATAATTTAGATCCTTTTTTGAATAGAATTTTCTATAACTATAAATTGGGATGAATGGATTTGGTACATCTCTATGCTTAAGATAGATACCCTTGAATTAATCTCTGGTATGGATTAGTTGAAAATGTTAAAAGCTCACATCAACTGTTATACCTAAAGGGTTAGTTTTACAACTAATTATGAAATCAATCATCTCATTAGAGGAAATAATAATGTAATGGAATGTGGATTAGGATTGTTAGCACTAGTATTTGTAAATATCTCATACATGTTGGAAGCCTTGAACATAGCATCTTTGGTTGATATTGAGACTAGCGGTTTTCCAACAATTTTTTATTAGTTTCCTAATCTTATTACTAATAAATTCTCAAGCTTTACAACCATAAGATAATTAGATTTTATGATTGATCTATTAACAGGGAATAGTCCTATCTCACTTTCATATTATCAGATGGAACCAACATAATTAAGGGAATTTAATGACTAATTGGTATAGTTGGAAAGAAAAGGGTTCACTCAACCTAGTACGTCTCCAAGGTTAGCATTAGTTACTTTTGAGAAAAAAATGGATAAAACACTTTGAATTTTTGTGGATTATCATAAATTAATCAAGTTATGATAAAGAATTGATATCCTATTATAGACATTGATGTCCTATTTTCTCATTTGAGGAAAGCCTAGTGGTTCTCTAAAATTGAATTGTAGTTGACATATCACCAATCATGGGTTCAAAAGGAGGATATTCTGAAGAAATATTTTATAAGAATATATGACCATTATGAGTATTTTTTATGCCTTCTAGTCTTATGAATGAATCTTGTATCTTTTTTGGAATTAGTGAATCAGATATTTCAAAGGAATTTGAATTATTTTTGGTGGTATTTATGGATGACATATTGGTTTATTCTATAAAAAAGGTTGACCATGAGAAACACATAACGATAATTTTGTGTGTCTTGTGGGATCATCGTATGTATGCCAAACTTTACAAGTGTGATATTTGGATACAATAGGTACATTTCCTTGGACAAGTTATCTATGGAAAATGTGTTTCTTTGTCCATAAAAAGTAAAGGTTGTGATCTCTTGGAAACCTCCAAAGAATGTATTTGAGGTGTGTAGTTTCCTTGGTCTAGCTAGCTATTACTGATGTTTTTTCATTACATTTCATGACTAGCTTCACCAATTAAAACTATGAAAAGGAAAAGTTTTCCATTCCAATGAAACTATCAATTTCAAAAGTATTTTGAAGAGTTTAATTTTTTCCTCACATCATCCCTGAGCATTTTATTTCCAAAATTAATACAAGGCTATGTGGTGTATTTTGATGCTTTGAGATATAGTTTTGGGTGTCTTCTCATGTATATAGTTCATGTTGTTACATATGGATAATGTGAGTTTAGGTTTCCTAAGAAGAACTACACAACACACGATTTTGAATTAGATGATGCATTCCATGATTTTAATACCTTGTGTCATTATCTTTTTGTTGTGGAATTAATTGTTTTTACAGATCATTAGAGGTTGAAACAAATTTTCTCACAAAGTGACTTGAATCCGAGACAAATAAGATGGATTGAGTATCTTCAAATGTTTGAATTTGGCTTAATGTATATTCTAGGTAAAGGGAACTTTGCATTGGATGAATAAAGAATATATTTATATAGTCAGTTGGGAAAATAGGCTTTAGATCAATGGAAGATAATGTCAGTAATTGACAATAATATCTTAAATTATCATGATTGAGGTAGTGTTTCTATTTTATTTTTTGTTTCTTTTTCTATGAATTTGGTATAGAAGGATAAAGAGGCATAGACATCTGATTCAGAATGTGTTTCTATGATGTCAAAAAACAATGGTGGGGAGACCAATGAGGAAAGTAATCCTGATAGAAGATCAGTGTTGTGGTTTTGAGATCAGTTAGTCATACCATTTTCTTGTTCAGAACATCTCCTTCATGATTATAACTATTTGAGATGGGATGTTCATCCTATAATATAAAAGACTTATAAGGAACTAAAGGAAAAAAATTAGTGGGATAATAGGAAAAGAAAGGTGGCTAGGTTTGTTTTGATTTGAATCACCTATCATTTGGTTAAGGTTGATAATCAATGTCTGGTGGGTACGATGTAGTCTTTACTAATTCACAAGTGTAAATGGGAGTAGATGGTTATAGATTTTTAACTAGATTACCATGATTGTTTGGAAACATGATTCCGTATGGGTGATAGTGGATCAACTAAAAATTTCTACCAATTTCCTCAATATTAAAGATTCCAATACAATGAAGAAATTTTCAAAAATCTATATCTAATAAGTTTTAAAGTTTCATGGTGTTTTAGATTCAATTTTATCTAATAGTGAACCGAGGTTTTAATCTATTTTTTGTAATTATTTATAGTAATCCCTCGGGATTCAATTGACTATGATCATGGTGTATCATTCTCAAATGGATGCACAATCCAAAAGCACGGTCCAAATATTGGAGGACATCTTTAGGGATTTTGTAATGTATTTTTGTGGCTCATGGAAGGATAACATATTGTTAGTTGAGTTCTTATATAAAAATAATTATCAGACCTTAATACATATTGACCCTTTTGAATCATTGCATGAGAGTCCTTTTCATTATCCATTTTTTTGGGGAAAACAAGTGATATTTCACTAGTTGGACCACGAATTGTATAAGAGGAAATGGGGAAGATTCTGTTAATAAAAATAGGATGGATATGGAATAGATTCATCATAAATAATATGTAGATAATCGTCGATGTCCATTATCATTTGAGGTGAGTGATCTAGTGATCATGTGAATCTCTCTATGGATTGAGAAATATTATTTTGGGAAGCAAGGAATGTTATCTCCTTGATAAATAGGCCTTTTAAAGATGCTTTAAAGGGTGTGTACGGTTGAATATTAGTTTTATTTTCCACCAAGAGTTAGTATAGTTAATATTTTCTTCATGTTTCTCAATTTAAGATGTATCAACATGAACCTGAAAATTTTATTTGATGGGATCATGTTTACCAAGAGTAGGATGATACGATTGTACATGAGATGGTATAAATTATGGATAGGATAGAGAAAGTCTTGGGTGGAAAAGAATCAGTCTAGTATGGGTATTATAGAAATATGTTCAGATTTAGGAGGAATCTAGGGAGCAAGAAAAAAATGATTAATAAATGTCTATAACTCTTCAAATACAACTCTGGTTTTCTACTTTCCTGGGATAGAAAGATAAATGGTGGGGAAAAAGTTTCACCCTCGATTTCTATTAATTTACCATTTATTTATGTATTTTAAGTATATAAAATGATTGGGATATGTTTTTTGATATTTGGGGGAGCTTTGGAATGTTTTTTTAGTCTTCTCTAGAGATTCATGGTTTGAACTCAATTAGTAGAAATAGTGAAAACCCTCGTGGAAACCATGAAACTGAAAAATTGGACCCTAGGGAGGAACATTGTTTTTCCAAACCATGTGGATTCCCAGTAGAAACTCTGAAATGTTGGATAATGGGGCGTAGCATGGTTGGTTCATGGTTTTTTTAACTATACGAGACAACCATGTGAGGTATGTTTGGAGGTAATGGCCCATGCACTGTTAGTATAAGGTTTTCCTTACAGTGCACCATAACCCTAAACCATGGAAACAAAGACTTTAAAATAATTTATATAATTATATTTACCTCCTAACCCACTATTTTTTTCTATTAAAAAATCCATAAAATGAATTCATCTTCCCCCCAAGGGGGTAGAGACAATTCATTTCGATCTGGAAGTGATTCCTGGGTGAATCCAAATTCATTAGAGACCCAGATTTTCTCGTAAGTTCTCATTGTTCATCATTTTCATTAGATATAATATCCTTAAATGTTTTTTAATCATGTATTGTAACACCTTGAAATATTGTGAAATATTTTTTTTGAATTAATTTATTATTTTTTATATTTTTCATTTCACAGAATACTAAAAATATATATTTTTTTACAAAAACACTATGTTTGGATTGTGTTATATAGAACACTAATTAAAGATTGTGCTACACAAAACACTTAGATCTTCATATAGTATACGCAAAACAAGTCTTGTCTTTTGATACACACAACACTGAGATCTTTTGATATCTTTCATTACACGCAATACCGAGTTTTAAAAAAATAGTTTATTATTAAACTATTTTTATTTAATATAACAATATATAACATTCCCATTAAATTGGAGGTTAGGAATAGTAATAACAATATTTTGAAAATATGTGGTTTATAATATGAAATCATTATTTAACAATTAATTATAAATAAAAATTTATAATAATTGATTATAGTGGAAATAATTTTATTTTTATGACCCTAATGTAATTTTATCCGAATAAATTAAATTAATTATAATTTTTGGATTATATTAATGAAATATATATTTTATATATTCAACTAAATATTTTTTATATTCATCAAAAATATTTTATAGGTACAAGATAAGTACACACATAATTTTACTCATAAAACTCTATACTTTTCAAAAGTGTAATTTTATCGCCTTTTAATGGAGGACCAATTTTAAATATCATTTCTGATACATTTAGATTTTTTATATGAAAAATATAAACTTCTTATTTTAAATGGGGATATAAAAATTTACTTTGGTTTATTTTTTGGTATTTTCCTAATATGTTACATGTTTTTATGAATATTGAAAATGCTAAATTTTAATTGAAAAAGTATTTTTCATTGAAATAATTTATAGTGTTTATTTATTTAGTACCAAATAAGTACAGACAAAAGGGAAAAAATTCTAAGAATCAATTAATAAGAAATAAAAAGTTCAAAAATATTGTGGATAGGGCGAACAACTTCCCCATGTCCAACAGAAGCAAGGTTAAAAATCATAATAAGAAAATTTATTTACATAGCTATATTCATCACTAGTTTCCCATTAAGATCAAGAGTTACCTTTATTAAATATCCCTAGAATATCAGGATCAATCTTACATAACTCCTTATAAGAATACTAGGTAGACACGGTCTTTGGCATGTTAGAGTATCCATTCCTTGGACTTCTCTTCGGGGGAGTATAGATTAATCCCTCATTGTCAATAACATTTTTCTTTCCCATGTGTAACAATGTCTTTGAATGAGACTTTTCTATAACTCAAGGATTTAAGAGGTTTGTTTCCAGTTTCATTGTCATCATCAGTTTCATTCACCCACTTATTATAAATTTTTGTGGTGTGATAGATTTTCTGAATCTCTTTATAGAAATTAATTTTTTGTATATCCGTTTCATTCACCCTATCTCTTGGGTCCTAAACTAGCCTATCCAAAACACTTTATTTCACAAATCCATGTCCCATAAATCAGGGTTTCATATTAGTGTCCACCAAGATTAAACATTGAAGATCCTCACTAATGAATTTATCATTATAGAAAAACTCAATCAATGGAGATTCATTAACTGGAATTTTTGAAACTGGCTGTGAGTCCATAACAACACCCAAGTGGACTTCCCTCTCCTCATTCCCAATAACTTCTTCTTAAATCAAACCAGCCTCTTCCCTGACACCATAATTCCCAATCTATACATTGCAGCTTAAATTTACATAATTTAAATGTGGTATATTTAATTATATATTTTATTAGTTTTAAAGTATCATTAGATCAAATTTTTATCATTTAATCCAATTCAGGTCATTGGAATAAATTTCACATTGAATTTGGATATAATAACATGCTGTTCTTTTGGACATTTTCACATTAAAAAAATGACGTCTCATTCCATAAAAGGAATTAATTTTAATTTATTTTTCTATTTTTGTGTTTTGAATTATAAAAAATTGATTTAATATTTGGAATAATTAGTTACAAATTTAGTAAATAGGTCCCTTTTTTAGACAATATGATTAGAAACTTTAGTAATTTTTATTACCATGGTTAAGGGTAAATCGAGTAATTATGGGTGGAAATAATATTAAAAAATTAAAAAAACTACCCTAAAACTCATCCAAATGTTATGGAATGATTTTAATTATACCCCTAACATAGAAGAAGAAGATGGTGCTTCTCATTCTCTCTCCTGCATGATGGCGATTCTCGTCTTCGTTGACGACGACGTTACCGTAGTTGTTGGTCGTGGCAGCGCCGCCCCTCCATGGGATTGGAGGGGTGGCAGATGGAGTTCCCCTTCAAGCTGAGGAGGAGTATCCCCTGGTTTCCTAGAGATTACGATTTTCCAGAAAATTCCTCACTACCATAACGATGTTCCCTCAGTCCCAATTTCTGCTAAAGAGTTTTCCTTGGCCTCTGCTCTTCAGGATCTGACGCTGGTGGTTCAGTTTAGGAGGAACCAACCCTCTATCAACGATTTTGACAGGTTCGTTGCTTCATCTTGGAATCTCCGCGAAAGAGTTTTTGTAGGGTTTCTTGATGCCCGTCATTTTTTGGTTCGTTTTTGGAATGACGAAGATTTGATCTCATCCTGGGCTACGTCTTCGCAGATTTTCATCAGTTTTTGGTTCAACTAATTCTGGTGGAGCTTTGATTTCCACTTGAATCGTGACCCCCAAGCGCGACGCTGTGGGTAACTCTTCCTGGACTTGTGCTCCCCTTCAAAAATCCTTACATCCTTCGCATCATTGGTATTCTCGTTGGGATATTTCATTGTATAGATTCACGGGTGAGCTCTGCATGTCACCCCTTTGTGCCACGGATTTCAATAGAGGTGGACGTGTCCAAGCCACTGGTCAATTTGGTTTGTGTTGAGATTGAAGGTGAACTCCGGTGGAAACAGGAGGTCTGCTTTGAATCCTGGGTCTACTTTTACTTGAATTGTCGCATGTTAGGCCACACTGCATTTGTGTGCCAGTGTGGAAGCGGCTCCTCCTATTCGGTGCCTGGGATGTTTGCTGCAGATCCATCAATGTTTGCTGAGATTGTGGGTGCACGCAGCACTAGGAAAGTGGATGTGTGCCAACCAAAACCTAAAGTGTGTTATATATTTAAGAGCTTGAGGAGCGATTTGAAGCTTCCAGATACTGGAGGCTCTCTTGGCATGGAGTTTGCTGCAGGTGGGATGCCTATTTCCTCTGAAATTAGTCCGAAGAAGAGGTAGGAATTGTTTCCAAATTTTAACCATTTTGAATGGCTGGACTTCGAGGAAGAGGTAAATGGTTCCCTGATTGTCAATGCGGGATGTGATATTCCTGCTGAACAGGTACAGAGGAAGGTGCAGGCTGATGCTTATGGGCATGGTGGAGGGGGCATTCAGAATACTTCTCTGGTGGATGATGGTGCTGTGCCGGAATTGAGCTGTGATGAAAATGGAAGTGACGTGGTGCGGGTTATATTGGTTGAGAGTAATGTGAAGGCTGGAGAATATAGTGTTGAAGCTGAGAAGAAGAAGGTGGATGTGCTGGGGGTGGTATACAGGAAGGAGGTGGTGGCTGAGTAGGTGGGGGAGTCATTGGAAGGAAAGGTGCTTGAACCAGTGGAGGGGAATGAACAAGTTGATACACCCTCTCTTAGCGAGGTGCTGGGGAAGGAGGCTGAGAAGGGGGAAGTCACTTGGCATGGGGAGATTGCGGAGAGGCATCCTATTGTGTTAGAGGGATCTCTGTGGCCTGGGAAGGGGTCCTTGTTTTTTTCGGTGCATGAGGGCGCTTCTGATAGTGTGGCTCTACAGGGGGATTCAACTCAGTTTGATCTTGACCAGGGGGAGGCTGCTGAACATAGGGAGGTGATGGAGCCGGCCATGGAGGTTTTCATGCGGACTAGGGAAGACATGTAGTTACAATTGGCCCTTACTGGTGTGGTGTCCCCACCTTGCATTAATTTTGATGATTCTGCCTTGGTGGTTCCTCATATGCTGTCGTGCAGGGATATTGCTGCTTTCTCCCTAAATTAGGAAGACCGATTTGTCCCTGATCAATCTATTTTCCAGGAAGGAGGTATAAGGGTGTCTCATAATATGAATTTTATCTTCAAGGAGAGGTCTTTGTTGGAGGTGGCCACTCTTCTTGGGAAGGAAAACAATTCTGCAGGGGCCTCTTTAGATCCCCAGAAGAGGAAACCGAGGAAGGATTATTCTAATTTTTCAAGGACTGTGTCTACGACGACTTTTCGCAAAGCCAATCCCTCTACCAAGGGAGGTCGGCCCGTCAAGGTGCATCTTGATGTAAAGCCGCAACGTCTCAGAGATAGCTACACCACCTTCCTAAAGCTATACAAACCATCTGAATGGGGTTCGGTGGAGTTAGATGCTTCCACTGGTTATGGTGCTGATGGGGACCCATATGGGGATGGATATTTTTTACTATTGTTTGGTTGTTCCTGTTTTTTTCTCTTCTACTTTTGGGTCTTTTGGGGTTTTTGGTTTCTTGGGGGGTGTAGGGATTTTCGGTGTGGGTTGTTTGGCCCCACACTGCCCTTGTCTGCTATGCTTTTTTTCTTTATAAATTTTTGGGGGGTCGGGAATATCTTGACCCTCGCATCTTCCTTTACCCTGACATAGAAGTATTTAAATTGAATAATGTAATGAAAACTTTTCCATTAAAATGACTTAAATATTATTAGTCTCAAAGGGATTGACAAAATGTCACACTCTTACTTTTAAAATGGATAATATTTTTAATTTGGGGTAAAATAGAGGATATTCAAACTATATATATAATTTTGAAATATAAAATTTTTATCCACATCATAGAAATTTATTTTTAATTTTTTTTAGAAATAATTATCATAAATAATTAAAAAAATGTGGTGTAGAAATTACTCAATTAAATAAAGAATCAGTTAAATTATACTTGAAATCTTAAAAAAAAATAATTTAGCTTAAATAAGGAAATTCACTAATTTTATGGTTGAATATGACATGTTAGGGATTTATTAAGTAAATTTTTTCTATGTAATATTATTTTATTTATTTTCATAAAACCACTGTTATGAATAGTGTCGAAATTAACACTTGTTATATTTTATGAAAATAATATTTTATCAAATATTTAAATAGAAAATAAAAATATTAAATAAGTAAAAAGGTATGATATATGGTCTAAAATATCATAAATGTTCTATTTAAGGTTCAATTTAATCTTTATATGTAAAAATAACATCTATTTAATATAAATTTTTCTGTTACTATAGTTAAAATTAAAATGGATTAACTAAGGGTTACATCAAAATGATAAGGTTTAAAATAACATAAAAACTTATCTAGAAAATATTTTATGATAATATTACAACCTTACCATATATTTTTATCAAATAAATGTAATTTTGGAGGTATTTCCATTGATATTGATTTTATTATACATTACTCTTTTAAGAAACTCCAAAAAAACCTCCCCTCTATTATAAAAGGGAACCTACCCTTCTCATCTCTTCACACTTTAGAACATATTTTTCCTACCAAAATCATTCTAAATCTCCACCCAAAATTCCTCATTTAATTTTAGAATCCCTAATTTGTTCATAAAGCCAACCAAAGGAGTCCTTTTGTGCAAATACAAATAAAATATCCAAATAATAGGTAACATTCATCAACAAATGTTTTTGTTTTATTTCTTCCTTAAACACCTTCAATTATTTCTGTATAATTTTTATATAAAATCATAAGTATCATAAATATACTGGTATGTTGTTATATTATGGTTTTCACCTGAAATCTCACACACTTCCATCCAATGGGTAACAGACTTACTATTTGTTTGTACGGTGAACTACCGACTCATAAAGCAATGTTGTTCATTTTTTCCTTTACCACCACTCACAGTTGGGAATTATGAAAAAATTACAATTTTTATGATATTTATGATATTTATGATATAATTATACTTCTTTAATTATTTTATTATATATTCCTTTTTACCATATAATCTTTTTGTAAATGATAATGTCGCTTGTGCGTACGTATAAATGACCCTCGCCACGATGCGATGTTATTTTTTTTCATATATATTTCACATGGATGGTAATAAGGATGATTTATATGAATAAATGTGATATATATAACATTTAAATGATCTTTAATTATATTATATCATATAATTTCCTTTATTTTAATATGAGAATAAAATAAAAACAACATTCATGCGTACGTATGACATATCCACTCCATGAACGAAATATTTTATTTTCAACCTTTTAATTATATAAATCACTATAAATATGTATATGATAAATATATATTATATATATTTCATGGTTATAATTATTTAGATGATAAAATCATTATCTATGTAAGAGGACTCAGGATAACAAATAAAAAACACGCGAAAAACAAAGAGAATATTACCTGAAGCGTAACATTAACATAGATTTATTAATAAACGAAAAATATAAATTCATAGTAAAAAAATATATTGTATTAGATATAATAATATCGTTTCATAAAATATTTATAATAAAATTATATTTTTTATATAGGAATTTTGTATTAGTATGATGAGAGATAAGAATAGTGTAATGTATTTTAATGACACTTTTTTTTCTGTGAGATATAAGCCATGTTCACCACCTATTTATTTTGTGTGGTGTAATAATGACCCTGAATATATTCTATGATAATTGTAATAAAATTTATGAGTATTTAAATATCCATTTTATGATCTCTCTTTTATTATATTAATGTAATGTTAATCTCTATTCGGTTGAGAATATGTGTTCTTTCAAAACAATGTTCTCAAAAAATGTTTTAAAAGTTTTTTAAATGATATTTTATGAATTTTTAAAGAAACAGAATTTAAAATATGATTATAATAATTTTAAAATCATATTTTATAATATTTAATGGTTATTCTCAATGAAAAAGTTTTTCTAAATATTTTATAACTTATAAATTTCTTTTCAAAATGGAAAGGATATTTTACTCAAGAATTATTTCAAGTGATCATTAAAAATAACTTTCCATATAAGAAAGTGTTATTTGATGTTAATTATGTGTTAATAGGGATCTGAGCCAAGGATAAAATTATTATTAACTCTTTGAATGTTTTATGCTTATTATGGATTAGTACTTATGAATTTTGTTTCTTTTCCATGAGTTTGGTAATGATGAAATGTTTATAAAACCCATTTCTTTTTATGTGTTTTGATATGATTTCTGTTCTTGTGGAATGCATATGCATGGTTTTAATTATGTGAAGGGTGGTACCTATATCTCCATCCAATTCATTAGTTAAATATTTATATATCATGAGGTAATTATGGAAAGATGTTTATCATCTTGATCCACTATTAATTATGGAGAAACCCGATCCACTATGGGAATATGGGGAAACATGATCCACTCTGGAAATATATGGAAACCGAATACCTTACAAGTAATGGTATTTGATTGGGTATGGTGGTGTGTCCCGCTCGGTATGTGTAGTCCCCATGAATTATCCTATTATATTTTGTAAATGTGCATTGACTTATAGGTAATGGTATTACATGTTAAAGTGTCTTCCACAGATTCCATGTCTTATTTTGATGTTATACTCTCATAGATTATGCTCTTTATTTTCTAATTATTAATGTCTTATGAACTATCAATATTTATTACACAGTTCATGTTTGTGATATTTGATATGCATGGTATGATCTTATAATGTTATAATTACATTATCATACCCTTATGTTCATGATATGAATATATATCTCCCATGTTTACCCTTACTGAGCATCTGAGATCACCCATTCTTACATTCTCTTTCCCTAGGTCATAAATAATGGTTTTAATTAGGATTAGTAAATGGGAATATCATTATGGAATATATTGAAGATATTTCACCAAATTGGAATAATATGTTCCATGTTTCTAAATACACTAAACTATTACAGTCCTCAAGCACGTGTTTGTCTAATGTGATGAATATTAATATAAAAATATGTAATATCCATGTATAAAAATCCTGGGTAAGTATAGTTGATATCATAAGAAAGTATTAGTTAACCTTTGTAAAATTTAATGAGAAAACTTTATTTATATCCCAAGGTATATTTCTATAGATGTGTTTAGGTATGTATCTAAGGATAAGTCTAAGTATAGGTTACAATCCTAGATATTTCAAAATAATCATGAATAACCTTTTATTAAAACTAAGGTCTCATAGATTGAAATATTACAAGTAGTTTCTCTTGATTATTTGGATCTGAAACTATGATTATTTTTTCTAACACTATGATTTTTTGATTTAGTAAATGAATGGAACCCAAAGGAACCTTGTTGACGATGGATGCGATGGGAAATGCAATGATTGTCCTCCTGAGAAATAGAATGTTATGGGGGAAGGAATGGAAAAATTTATCACTATAATCACACAATATATAAATCATGATATACTTCATAATGAAAATAGTCAAGAACAAATTTTATTTGATCCATTCATTAGGAAAAATCCACCTTCTTTTAGTGGGTTTTATGATCCACTTGATTGTGAACAATAGATTAGTACCACTGAAAAGATATGTACCCACATCAACCGCTCAGAACATGACAAATTCATATTGGTTGTTTATCATTTGGAAGGTGAAGTTGATCATTAGTAGAATCATATTAATTAAACAAGAAGAAATTGAATCTATATAATTAGAAGTTTAAGGGGATGTTTTCAGAAATTAAATACCTCGTATTCTATGAGAAAAGATGAAAAATTAGTTCTTTGATATTAATAAAAATGATAATGAATCTGTTGGAACCTAAAAGGAAAATTTTATCAGACATGTGAGATACGCTTCTAGCATTATCATATAACCTAAAAGTAAGGTTGATCAATTTTTAATTAGCTTAAAACAAATTATCTAATGATATTTATCCATAATGGAATTTAGTAGTTTTGAATAAATCATCTAATGTGAATTCAAGTTGGAAATAGAGGTTGGAGTTATGTATCAATATCATGGTTTGGGAAATAATGGAAGATGAAGTTTAAAGAAAAACATAAAAATCATAGTGAAAAGAAGATGAGGATTCCTTTATGTTCAAAATATAGGAAGAATAATGGTGGTGATTTTCTTAAGGGGACTGGTAAATGGTTCAGCTATGGAAAGGTAGGGCATCTGGAATGAAAATATCGATACACTAGTAAGAAGTGAGCTAATGATATGAATAGATATAATTCTATATGGAATAAAAACCCCACACTTTAATGATTCAAGTGTAAGTAAAATGGTCATTATGCTAACCAATACCCAAATCCAAGGGTTAACGATGACGATTAGTGTCATCAACCTCTTAAATACAAATACAAAATTAAATATCTTATGATCACTATTGGTGATCTAGAGATTGAAAATTAATTAGTGGAATGATTGAGTATATATTTATTGGAATTCAGGAATAATGTTGTAGATTTAATTTTATGATATTTTTGGAAAAAACATGATTAAAGTAAGGATAACCCTTAATATATATATATGATTTTGAGATAATAATATTTAGATAAGGATATATTAGATATGAATGTGTAAATTGGATGGTACTTATTTCTTTGGAACTGATTAAGGATTTGTTAAAAAGTGGTTTATACTATTAATGATAAAGGTTACAAACTTATGGAATTAATAAATATATCCAAAAAACATTAGAATAAGGAAACATTAATTTTTTCAATACGTAATTATTGTAATTTAGGTTATTACCATGATTCAAGAGAATACTTGATGAAGGTATTCATATGTTTGGAGTGTGACAACTAATAAATACCTTTTAATATATGGGGGATAAATGATAATATTATTTAGTGAAAATTATTATAATTTTTTTTACTTTTATATTTTTTAAGTTTTATAAGGTTAACCATTTGTGGAATGATTTAAGTTAAACATTAGATGATATTTTTAGAGATTAAACTATTATCTCACTAAAGGGGGGTTTATGCATATTGGATAACATGTAATAACCTTTTTGTTCTTATAAATATAGATGTAATGGCTTATCAATCTATTTATTGATATCATGGTCTGTTAATGCTTTATGACTAAAAAATTCACCTTTATTTCTTAGAATAAGAGATTAAGTGGAAATTGATCAAGGCATAAAAAATGGTGAGGTTGAATAAAATTAAGTATGTATATCTTCTCGGGAAATATTTTCAACTTTATTAAAATGGGTATCGAAAATAATTTGACTTATTATCATTATTTTTTAGGATATTAATGACATTTTAAAGCCTCCATGGGTTATGTATTTTTTATTTTTATCTTTCTCCATTATATGTACACTATCACCCTCCATCAGAACGTTATAGATAGTTTTCTATTCCATGTACATGTTTTCACTTTCCACCTATGTTCTCTTATTAGGAAACCTAGTTATGAGTTAATTTTTTGAAACTATTATGTTTCTAACTTTCCATTTTAAAAGGAATATTTCAATTTCATTTTTATGATGTGGTTTTATATGAATAGAACTTTGAAGTATTAAACCTTTGATAACCGCAAAAAAAATTAAGGGTGAAATTAATTTTAAGGGGAGTATAATGTAACACCTCAATATTTTTTAAAATATATATTTTCAAATTAATTTAATGTTATTTATATTTTTCATTTCATGAAATACTAAATATAGCTTTTATTGTATGATAAACACTATGTTTGCCATGTTCCATATGCAACAACAAGTCGATATTGTGCTTCATGAAACAGATGGATTATATTTAAGTATATATAACACTATAATTTTATTATGTTTCACACAATGATGAGTTCTTTTGATTCCATTCATTACACTGAAGACCAAGATTTACCGAACAATAGTATATTATTTAAATATTATTATTTAATATAACAAGATATAACCTAGCCAATAAATTAGTGGTTATGAATAGTATTAAAAGAAATATGAAAATATAAAGTTTATAATATTAAATAACTTGTTACCAATTAACTGGAAATGAAAATACATATCAATTGATTATAAAGGAAATAATCTTATTTTAATACTCCCAAAGTCATTTTGTCTTAATAAATTAAATTAATTAATATTTCTGAATGATATTAATGAAATATATATTTTTCATATTCAATAAAATGTTTTTTATATTCATCCAATAAATTTTATTTTCATAAGATAATAACAAACCCATTTTTACGCATAAAACCCTATATTTTTTAAAATGGTTAATTTTACCACTTTTTAATGGTGAACCAATTTTAAATATAATTTTAACAATTTTAGAATTTTTTATGAAAGAATAAATTTATTATTTTAAATAGTTATATAAATATTTAATTTGGTTTATTTTTTGTTATTTTTTCTGATAAGTTTCATGTTTTGATGAATAGTGAAAATTATTAAATTTTAATTGAAAATGGAATTTTAATGGAAATAATTTTTAGTGTTTAGTTATATATTTTATTGGTATTAAAGTATAATTATACAAAAAAATTTATCACTTAATTACTTTAGGTCATTGGAATCAATTTTACATTGAATTTGGATATAAAAACTTGTCCGTCTCTTAGATGCTTTCACCTTAAAATCCATTTTCTTGTTCAATTAATGAGATTGATTTTAAATTAATTTTAGAAATTTATATTTTTTTAATTATGAATAATTGATTTAATATTTGGAATCATAAGGTACAAATTTATTAAATATTTATCTTTTATAATTGGACAACATGAATAGTATCTTTAGTAATATTTATTTCCACGGTTAAGGGTAAATTAGGTAATTAAGGGTGGAAATAACACTATAAATTTTAAAAAAACCACCATAAAACATTAAAAAATGTTATTGGATGAATTTAATTATATAATTAAAAAATATACATCTAAATTGAATAATATAATGGATACTTTTCCAAGAAAATAAATTCAATGTTATTAATCTCAAAGGGTGTGACAAAATGTCACACTCTTACTTTTAATATGTATAATATATTTATTGTGGGTTTAAATAGAAGTTATTCTCAACTGTATATGCAATTTTTAATGGTAAAATATTTATCTACATAATATTGTTTTAATTTTTAGTGAAGTAATAATTATAATAAATAAATAAAAAATTATGATGGAGTAATTATTCAATTAATGAAATAATCAATTAAATGATATTATGAATATTAAAATAAATATAATTTGAATTAATTATGGTTATAATTTTCTTTTCTTAGTTAATATGACATTTTAGGGGTGTATAAAGGTGATTTTTTATGTAATCTTTCTGAATTGATTTTTTAAAAGTCAATGTTATGAATTGTGTCAAAATTGAAACTTATGATATTTTATAAAAATAATATTTTATAAAATTATTTAGAAATCAAAAAAATATTAAATTAGGAGAATGGAATTATATATGGTCGAAAATATATTAAATTTTACATTTCGGGACCAATTAACACTTTATATGTAAAAATAAAATCCTCTTAATATTATAAACATTCTTACCATTGTTAAAATTAAATTGGATATTCTGATGGTTAATCAAAATGATATGGTAAATAATAACATAAACAATTTTATAAAATATATTGTTTAATGATATTAAAACCTTATAATATCTTTTATTCTAATAAATTTATGTCTGGAGGTATTTATGTTTATATTTATTTTATTATAAATTAATCATTTAAGAAATTCAAAAAGTACCCCACCGCTCTATTATAAAAGAGAACCTCTCCCTCTCTTCTCTTCACAATTAAGAACCTATTTAGTAAAACAAAAATCTATCTAAATATCCTAAAAAAATACCTCCTTTCATCCTAAAATACTTAATATGATCATCAATTCAACCAATGTATCCCTTTTATGAAAATCAAAAAGAGATACCCAAAGAAGAGGTAACGTTCATCAACAAACGTTTTTGTTTTGTTTCTTCATTAAACTCATTAAAATATTTTTATTTCTTGTTTATAAATAACCTAAATATAAAAAATATACTAGTATATTTTATATTATTTTTTCGACCTACACTCACATACACTTACTTTGAATGGGTAATAAACTTACTGTTCTTGTGTATGGTGAATTATCGCCTCACGAAACGATGTTATTCATTTTTCCTTCACAACCTCTCACAGTTGGTAATTACGATGTAATGTTTTTTCTATGATATATATATGATATATATGACATAATTATACTTATTTAATGAAAATATAATATCTACCTTTTTACCATCTAATCTTTTTGTAAATGATAACCTCTCTCATGCGTATGTATGGCTTACCATCTCTACGATGTGATGTAATTATTGTTTCATCTATATTGCACATGGATGGTCATATGAATGAATTTTATGAATATATATGATATATATATAACATAAAATATATTTTTTAATTTTAATTTATCATATAATTTTCTTTCTTATAATATGACATGAAAATGAAAATAGTTTTCATGCGTATGTATGACTTACCATCTCCATGAATAGTGTATTTTACTTTCTACCATTGAATTTTATGAATAACCATAATTACATATATTATAAATATATTTGAAATTTTTTTCATTTATATAATTCTGTATATTATGAACTCATGATCTAGGTAAGAGGAATAAGGATAACAAGTCAAAACACATGCAAAAAATAAATTAGATATTACCCAAAGCATAACATTAACATATAATTGTTAATAAAAGTGTGATATAAATTCATATTAAAGTAATAAATGGTATTATATATAATAAAAGGGATATATAAAATATTTAGAATAAACTTATATTTATTATACAAAATTTTTTTATGATTATGATGTGAGTCAAGACATAAGGTAAGATATTTTTGTCTCACTTTTATTTATTGTCAGATATAAGATGGGGTTTCCACCTATTTTTTTCTTGTGGTGTATATAGTAACTAGGGATGTATTCTATGAACCTTGTAAATTAATTTATAATTATTCACAAATCCATTTTATGATCTCTCTATCATGAGGTTTATAGTTCAAAAATTACCAAATCGATAAGGTAATTTTGTCTCAATTTTCCTTCTTTGAGAAACATGTTATGTTATACACCTATATTATTTTACAAGTAGTATATAATACAATTTGAAATTTTGTATCATATTTATCCTTATTTTCAGGATATTTTATGCTTCATGTAATTTCATTCTCTCTTCGATCAAGAATCTGTGTTCCTTAAATATTTTTATTTTCTAAAAATGATTTAAAAGCGTTTTAACTAAAATTTAAAAAATATTTAAGAAAATATATTAAAAGTATGATTTAAATTGTTTTCAAATATAATTTTATATTTTTTATTTTTTATTTTCAGTGAGAATAGTTTTCTAAAAAAAATATAATCTATAAATCATTTTTCAAACTGGAAAGGATATTTTCCTCAAGAATTATTTCAAGTGATCTTTAAAAATAATTTTCCTTATAAGAAAACACTATTTGATGTTACTTACATTTTACTGGGCATATTTCTAAAGGATACTGTTCTAATTATTTCTATTAATGGTTTATTTTTCTAATGGATTGGTACTTATGAATTTTTTATCTTTTCCATGAGTTGTGTTATGATGAAATGTTTATGAAACCCAATTATTTTTATGGGTTCTGATATGATTTATATTCTTGTGGAACACATATTTATGGATTTAATTATATTATTAGTGGGACCTGTATCTCCATATAATTCATTAGATCAATATTTATATCATATTAGATAATGATAGAAACAAGTAGACAGGTTTGATCCACTATGTAAGATGGGGAAACCCGATCCACTATGGGAAGATGGGGAAACATGATACCTTACAAGGAAAGGACTATGACTGGGGATGGTGGGGTGTCTTGATCAGTAGGTTTAGTCCCAATGAAGTGTGCTCTTCTGTTTTAGAAATTCCCCATCACTTATAGGGAATGATATTACATGATTATGTGTTTGGGGTCAATTATTTTTGTTATTCTTATGTTATGCTTTAATGGATTATTCTTTTGATTTTCTTATGATTAATGTATTATGAACTACCAATATTTATTCCTAAATTCATGTTTATGATATTTTATATGTATAGTATGATCTTCTAATGCTATTATCATGTTCACAGATTGTTATTTTCAGTGTATGATTATATATCTTCCATGTTTACCCTTATTGAGAATCTGATATCAATATTTATTATATTTCCTTTCCCCAGTTTATAAAGAAATGTTTTATGTTGGATTAATAAGGTGGAATATATTTATGGTATTTTTTGAAGATATTTCACCAAATTATAATAATTTTATCCGAGTATCTAAATACACTAAAATATTATGATCCTCAGGCATGTCTTTTTGTAATATGATAAATATTTTTCTAAAAAGATGTAATATCCATGTATGAAAATCCCCGGTTTTTATATAGATCTTGTTTATTGATGATATATACATTAATTTTTATTTCAATATTTATGGAATATGATTTTTTTTGACTTTAGGGAACACGATATATGTTGTAATCTTAAATATTTAAGTCACTTTGTTGAATTTGTTGTGTCGTTGTTTATTTTCAGCTAAATTTGAGAGGTAGGTAGATTTTATATTGAATCCTATAGATTATAACAGGAAATATTGATTTCCAATTAATTTGGTTTCTTGATTTTTTTAAATTCATTGTTTGATTTGATGGAATTATTATTTGAGTTATAATTTTGTAAATCATGGTAATTGGATAGTTTTTTGGAAAACTGTTGTTTATAATTAACAAATGGTAATTTTAGAATTATGGTTGGTTGGTGAAACTAAATTATTTTTTGATTTTTTTAAATGGGTTGATATGATTTGGTTATAACAATTGGTCATGAGTTGAATAGTATAGATAATGGAAATGATGTATGACCATAAATGGGATAAAGTTTGGATGTGATGTTCTACCGTCAATGGTAACACCAAGATTGTGTGTGTGTGTCCTTATATTAATGATGTGTGTGGACAGAGAAATTTTTATTCAAAATCATATATTGGGAAATTTTTAAAATCATTATTGATGTATTTCTTTGAAACAAATGGTTTTTAAGGATTGTGTGATTGTTTTCCATGTAAATCTATTTTGGTTATATATAAACAAATTTAAATTGAATTTAACTATTTTATATAAATGTGAAAACATGTTAAATATTAGTGTCTTGATTTGGTAAGTCATTAGGTAAATACTACAAATTTTTATACTCACTCCCTGCTTGGGCACTATGGTAAATTTTTGGATATTATATAATGAGGCACAAGTAATGGAAATGTATAATTGTTCTTTAGTGATTATTTTTGGTACCTTTGTTTGAGAATCTATATTTTTATCTTTGAGAAATTAGGTAGTTTTTTTGGGTGTATTTTTTGTTTTCTGGATTTGTTATCATTTGGTTTCATTTTTTATGTCACATTTATTATTCTTGTACTCTGATATTTTCTTTTAGTTTATTATTGTATTGGCTTGAATTTTGGTACTTCTACATCGTTATTTTTTTTTGTTTTTATGGTAATCATTGGTTTTCCCATTTTATATTAAAATGGAAAATCATCACCAAACTATTTATTGGCCCCTTAGAATTTATTTCTAGAATTTGGTGTATTGGAGATCCCCCGATAAGTCCTAGTATAAAAACCATCAATTCTCAAGCCAATGCATAGGGGAGGGATGTTAAATAAAAAATTTCACATTGATTACGTTTGATTTTTCAAATTATTTATTGTTATATATTTAAATATTGAAAATTATTCTTATTTAAACTACATTTATTCTATAAAAATATCCCAAAATCAAAAAAAATAATGGATAAAAAATTATATCATCATGAGTCCTACACCCATTTATCATTTTTCTTCATATTCTATCTTCCCCTTACCACATTATACTCTTGAATACATTTTTATTTTTAACATTTATTTCTAGTTTAATATTTCCACATGATAATTATCTTTTAGATTTGTAGGAATTGTTTAATAATTTTATAGGAATCAAGTTGAGTGGTAAAATGGTAGAGTTTTGCATTTTTTAAAAAAATTAAAAATTGAGTGAAACATTAGTGAACATAACATTTTCAAGTGTAAACACATGAGGGATTGTGTAAGGTTCATATTCCTTTATCCTCAATATTTTATGAAGTATTATTAAATTGAGGAGGTGAGTAACGCAAATGAAATTGAAATTACATTTTTCATGAGGGATTTATAAGAACAATTATAAAGGTTTAATGTGATTATTGATGAATTGGAATCCCATTACCATCCTAGAGTAATACCAAGGAGGACTATCATTGAAGAAGAGGAGGAGTTACTTTATCTTTATGAAACAACAATTCAGAGAAACCAAACAATATAGAGGTAAACCAGAAATATCAGAGAAGCAAAGTTGATGATACCTTAATTCCAAGGTAATAATGATATCAAAACATACTTGGAATGGGAATAAAAGGTGGAGTATGTTTTTGGTTTTCATAAATTTTTAGGGAAAATAAGGAAAATTTGGAAGCTATGGAATTCAAAAACTATGCTATTTTTTGTGGGACTAACTACAAGTGAGTCGATAGAAAAGTAGAGAAGAACCCATCTTCACATGGGAGGAGATTAAAGTGTTAATGAAAAAGTTTTTTATTTTATTTTTCTATTATTGTGATTTTTTCCATAAGTTATAGGGTTTAAAACAAGGAGTTGTGAGTGTTGATGGGTATCATAAAGAGATGTATATAATCATTATAGGGGAAAATATTGATGAGGAGTGAGATACCACTATGTAAAGTTTGGTAAATGGCCTCAACCATGATATTTGGGATATATATGACATGCACCACCATTTGGATATGGAGTATGTTATTCACATGTATACTAAAGTGGAGAGGCAAGTAAAAAAAAGAATGATTCTCTCTATATATTATGGTAAAGATTATAAATGTTCCATAAATATCATGGATTCAAGACCAAAAAATAATTCATGGAACAAATAATTTTTTTCAATTCAGGTGACCAAATAAAAACCATTCATTCTATATTTTAATGGTAATGGGTAGGGTAAAGTTGTTTCCAAATTATGTGATATCAAATGTTTTAAATGTAAATATTTTGGAATTTTTTTCTCATAATTACCAAATAAGAGGTCCATTATTATTTTGGATGATATGGATGTTATTAGTGCTGGATCATGTAAATATAAAATTCTGCCACTTAAGGAGTGTATAGATGTGGAAATAATGATCCCCATACATCGATAAATGCTTATGAAAAGGCATTATTAGAGTGATAAACCTAATTATAACATGATTAAGTGTAAAGGGAGAATTTGTTTCATAAAATATGCCTCATAAAAGATAAGGTATATATTATGATCACTGATGGGGGTAGTTTCATAATTGTAGAAAGTGTTCTGTTGGTTGATAAGTTGGGTTTAGCTATGACCAGGTATCCTAGGCCCTATATTTTGTTATGGTTAGATAATAGTGGGTATGTAAGTGACTAGGAATGTAAAATTTAAATTTTTCTATTTGAAAGAATGAAGAAGAGTTTATATGTGATGTTGTACCCATTAATTCTATTAATTTTATGTTTTGAAGGACTTGGAAAATTTATAGGGGGTCACACATGATGGATACACCAAACACTATAATTTTGAGTATAATTGGAGGATGATTATACATACGCAATTTAGAATTTCAAAAGCATATCAAGACCATGTAAGTATTTAGAGATATTATAAAAAGATATAAAAATAAAAGATTGAAAAAATATTAAAAATAAGAGTGAAAACAGGAGTTTTGAGGGAAAATTGATTAAAAAAAGAGATAAAGAGATATTTATAGGGGGATTAAACACTCATGATTTTATAAAAGGGATAAATTTTCCACTAAATCTCTTAATTCATCAATTCCATCTAGTTTTTTGGCTTTATAATAGGAATATAGTGATCGATAAATGAATTTTAGGAAATGAGGTATAGATTTTGGGGGTCTTAGGGGATTTTTTTTGTTTTCTAGGGTTTTAAGGGTTTTTAGTGTTTTTATCATTTATTTGGTTTTTATTGTTTTTAGATTATTTAGTGGGTTGTAGGATTTTTAGGGGCTGTTAAGGTGTTTTTTGGTTTTCATAGATATTTAGTTTTTATGGATTAGGGGTATTTAGAGTTTTTTAATGCTTTTATCATTTTTAGGTTTTTAGACACACTATGATTTTTCAGGTTTTTATGGGTTTCATTATGTTTTTTATGGTTTTTATGGGTTATTAAATTTTTAGGTATTTTAAAGGCTTTTTAGTATTTTTTAGGTTTTTATGGATTTTGATGTTTTTAGGGTTATTAATGTTTTTAGGGATTCAGGTTTTTTTTTCTGTTTTTAGGATATTTTTAGTTTTTAGGGGTTTAAGGTTTTTTATAGTTTCTTAACATATTTAAGGATTTAATGTTTTTTAGTGTTTTTAGTGGGATTTTAGAGTTTAATGGGGGTTTTATTATTTTTATGGTTTTAGGGATTTTGATTTTTTTAATGGTTTTGGGGGTTTTATGTTATTTTTATGATTTTGACAGGATTCACGATTCTTAGGATTTTTAGTGTTTTTGGTCTTTAGGGTTTTTTGGTGTTCTTTTTTTCTCTTTTATGGGTTTTTTATGTTTTTTAGAATTTACCAGGTTTTATAGTTTTTTAACATTATTTTTTGTTTAATGGGTTTATATAGTTTTTAGTTTATTTGGTTTTTTATGGGTTTCAATGTTTTTCCTATTTTCTTAGTGTTTTAATGGTTTTATAGGATTTCAAGTTTTTTAGATTTCTTTTTTGTCTTTTATATTTTTTAGAAATTATAGGTTTTTAGTGGTTTTACGTGTCTTTAGGTTTTTATGATTTTCTTATGGGTTTTATGGTTTTATGTGTTTTCCATTTTTGGTATTTTAAGGTAGTTTTAGGATTTATACTGTTTTTAGGGCTTTTAGTGGTTTTTAGTGATTTTTAGGGTTTTATGGTTTTTAGTAGTTTTAAGTGTTTTTAGGGTTTTACGGCATTCTTAATGATTTTATAGGTTTTAGCCTTTTTTATGTTTTGGGGATTTTATGGATATTTTATATTTTTTTTGATTTTTTTGGGATTTTAAGGGGTTTTAGGGATTTTAATATTTTTACGGTTTTAATGGATTTGTTGTCTTTTGAGGGTATTTTGTGTTTTTAGGGTTTTCTGTGTTTTTAGCTTTTTAATAGTTATAGATGAATTTTAGAGTTTTATTGGGTTTTTTAGATTTATAGGGGGGTTTAAGGGTTTTATGGTTTTATGGTTTTTATAGGTTTTTATGTTTTTTAGGGTTTTATGGTCTTATTGATTTTTAAGGGGTTTTTGGGTTTTTAGGATTTTTAGGTTTTTTGCTGGTTTAGTTATTTTTATGGTTTTTTACTTTTTTTCTTGGTTTTAGGGTTTTTTACATTTTTATGGATTTTTATGAATTTTTAAAGATTGTTATGTTTTTTCACAATTTTAGTGATTTTGATGGTTTTGAGGGATTTTATGTTTTTTTGGTTTATATGGTTTTATGACTATTTCAAGGTTTTGAGATTTTGTTGGATTTTTTTAATGTTTTTTGGGGTTTAAAGGGTTTTTAGAAATTTTGCTGTTTTTTTGCAAGGAATGTTTTCAGTTATTAGGGTTTTTATGGGTTTAGTGTTTTTATGGATTCAGGAGGGGTTTACAGGTTTTTAAGGTCTTTTAGGGGTTTTAATGTTGTAAGTCTTTTTAGGTTATTAGGTTTTTAGTATTTTTAGAAATTTTTACATTTTTTTGGGATCTTTAGGGATTTTTAGGGTTTTTAGGGATACCGAGGGTTAATATGTTTTTGGGGCTTTTAGGGTTTTTTGGGGGTTTTGAGGTTTTTATCATTTTGAGGTTTTTGGGGTCTTATGTGTTTTTATTTTAGTTGGTTTTCTTAGTGGTTTCCAGGGATTTTAAGTGTTTTTACATTTTTAGGAATTTTTTGGGATTTTGTATGTTTTTAGGTTTTTTGCATTTATAGGGGTTTTAGGATTTTTATAGGTTTTATTACTTTATATGTTTTATAGGGTTTTTATGTGTTTTTATGATTTTAATGTTTTTATGGGTTTATGGGTGTTTAGGGTTTCTTACATTTCTTGAGAATTATTTATTTTTTAGGATTTTTATCGGTTTTTGGGTTTTTAGGGATTTGGAGGGTCTGTAGGGGTTTTTCAGTGTTTTATGGTTTAAATTTTTTTTTGTTTGGTTTTAAGGGGTATTTTTATTTTTTTGGGGTTTTAATGTTTTCAGGGTTTTTATCATTTTTTGGGGTTTAAAGGGTTTTAAAAATTTTAGTGGGTTTTATTGTTTTTTGGGGTTATAAATGTTTTTAGAGGTGTCTATGGTTTTTAGGGGATTTATGGTATTTAATTTTTTTAGGTTATTTAGTGTTTTTTAGTTATTATGGGTGTTTTTTTAGGTTTTTAATTTTTTTTCAAAGTGGTTTTTAGTGTTTTTATGGTTTTTATGTTTTCAGTAATATTTAGGGATTTTTTTGGATTTTTATCATTTTTAGGGTTTTTAGGGATTTTGAGGAGTTTGTAGGGTATTGTGTTATTTTTGGATTTGTAGGGGCTATTGAGTTTATTATGTGTTTAAAGGTTTTTTTATATTTTAAAAAAATTTGTAGGGGTTTAAATGGTATTCATAGTTTTTATATTTTTCAAGGTAATTATATAGTGGATTTTTAGTTTTTAGGGGTTTTGAGGTTGTAAGGAATTTATGGGGATTATGAATTTTTATGGTATTTATGTTTTTTACTGTTTTTTTTTTGTTTTTAGGGTTTTTTTGTGTTTTTAGTTTTTTAAGGATTTCATTTGGGTTTTTTGGATTTTTGGGTTTTTTCCTATTTAATGATTTTATGGATTGTTTTAGGATTTTTATGGGGGTTTTTTGTGTTTATAGAATTTATGTTGTTTTACTATTTTTTTTGGGTTTTTAGGGTTTTTTTGTTTTCTTAATTTTTTATATTTTAAGCGATTTTAAGTGTTTTTAGGTTTCCATATTTTTCTTAGGTTTTTATTAGGGTTTTCATGGGTTTTTTCATTTTTAGGGATTTCAGGGATTTTTAGGATTTTTATGGTGTTTATTCTATTTAGAGATATTGAGGGTTTTTATTGTTTTTAGTGTTTTTATGTTTTTATGTTTTTAGAGTATTTTATTTTTTAGGGTTATATTATTTTTAGTGTTTTTAATGTTTTTAGGATTTTAATGTGTTTTCAGATTTGTAGTGGTTTTAAGGGTTTTACGGGATTTCATATTTTTTTACAGTTTTAGGTTTTTTATGATTTTTATGGGTTTTATGGTTTATTAGGATTTTTATAATTTTTTTAGTTTTTTAGGGGTTCTAATGGTTTTTATTATTTTTCAACATTTTTAGTTGTTTAAAGGGTATTTAGAGTTTTTATTCGTTTTTAGTGTTTTTGGGGTTTTATAGTTTTATGGTTTTAAGAGATTTTATGGGTTTTAGAATTTTTACTGTTTTATGGTCTTTTAGGGGTTTTAGGGGTTTTATAGTTTTTAGGGGTTTTATTTTTTTATGTTTTAAGGTTTCTTAGTGTTTCTTTGGGATTTTTTACATTTTAGTGGTTTTATTACTTCTTAGTAATTTTATGGGGTTTCAATTTTATTACATATTTTGATGGGTTTTATGGTTTTTTTGGGTTTTATAAGGGTTTTATGTGTTTTTTTTCTGATTTTATTGATTTTAGAGTGTTTTAATGTTTGTATGGGGTTAAAGGCGTTTTCTTGAGTTTTTGGTGTCTTTGGGTTATTATTTGTTTTAAGGTTTTTAAATTTTTATTGGTTTTTATAGTTTTTAGTGGCTTTTAGGGTTTGTAGGGACTTTAGAGATTTTATAATTTTTTAGGTTTTTTAGGGGTTTTATGAGTTTTTATATTTTTAATGTTTTCTTATGGGTTTTCCAAGTTTTTAATATTTTTACATATTTATAGAATTTTTGGGATTATTTATGATTTTTATAGTGTTTTAGGGTTTCTATGGATCATTAAGGTTTTTGGAGGTTTATATGGTTTATATCATTTTTAGGTTTTTAGGGGTTTTATGTTTTATTTGTTTTGATTTATCTTGGTTTTTTCATTATTTTAATGATTTTTTTCATTTTGAAGGATTTTTAGTATTTTTTAGTATTTTTATGGGTTTTAGGGATTTTAGGAATATTGATAGTTTTTACGTTTTCGTAGGATTTATTAATGTTTTTTCTGTTTTTATAGGTGTTTTTTCATCTTTTTGGGGTTTTAAGGGTTTTTATATATTTTTTTAAAAAAATTATGGTTTAAAGGGTTCTATAGTTTTTAGTGGGTATTTAGTGTTTTATGGGATTTTATTGTTTTTAGAAATTGTTGGTTTCTAGGGGTTTTTAGTGAGTCATATTTTTAAGGTTTTCATTGGGGTGTTTAGGTTTTTTTACATTTTTAAATATTATTAGGGATTTTTTTATAATTTTAATGGGTTTTTAATGATTTTTATGGTTTTAATGTGTTTTTATATTTTTTAGGGTTTTTATGGGTTTGTTGGGTTTTTAGGGTTATTTGGTATTTTAGCATTTTAGGGTTTTATAGAGTTATTAACGTCTTTAGGGGATTAAAGGGTTTTTAGAGTATTAATGTTTTTATTGGTTTTAATGGTTTTTAGGGGGTTTTATGGTTTTTGTTATTTATGGTTTTCCTTCGTTTTTTTGGTTTTTAGCAGTTTTAGGGGTTTTATCATTTTTTGTTTTTATGGGTTTTATGTGTTTTTAGGTATTTTATGTTTTTTTAGGGTTGTTCAGTTTTAGGGGTTTTTTATATTTTAAGGGATTGTTAGATGTTTTTTAAGGTTTTTTGGGTTTTTTGGGTTTTTTGGGAATTTTGGGATTTTTTAGATTTTTATGGTTTTTATGGTTATATAGGCTTTTCCACGTTCTTAGGTTTTAAGGGGTATTCTTTGTTTGCTGGTTATTATGTATTTCTTAGGAGTTTTAGGGTTTTTTGAGGTTTTTTAATTTTTAGGGATTTTTAGTGTCTTTTTAGGATTTTTATGGTTTTTATGGTCTGTAGAGATTTTGAGGGATTATAGGGTTTCTAGGGTTTTTATTCATTTAATGGATCTATGAGTTTTTTGGGTTTTTGGAGTATTTTTGGGATTTATTGTTTTATATATTTTTATCATTTTTGGGTTATAAACGGTTTTTAGTGTTTCTAGATGTTTTTATGTGTTTTTTGGGTTCTTAATGGTATTAGGGGTTTTAGAGATTTTAGTGTTTTTTAATAGTTATATGATATTTCAGGGTTTTTATCATTTTTATATTTTAATGTTTTTATGTGCTTCTAGACTTTTTGGGATTTCATAGGTTGTTTCAGGATTTTTTGTTTTTTTATATTTTAGGGATTTTTAGATATTTTTTTATGATTTTTATGGTATTTAGGGATTTCAGGGGTTTTATAATATTTATGGTTTTATAATTTTTTAGGATTTTAAGGGTTTTTAAGTTTTTTTAAATTTTTAAGGTTTTCTTAGGGTTTAGGGTTTTTATATTTTTAGGGGTATTAAATTTTTAGGTTTCAATGTTTTCATAATGTTTTTTAGGGTTTTATAGTTTTTTACATTTCTATTTTTTGGGATTTTTGGGAATTTTATAGTTTTTTTTTCATTTTTAGGGATTTTGAGAGTTTTTAGAGTTATTATGTTTTTTTGGTTTTAGGGTTTTATTTGAATTTTAAGGGGTTAGTATGGTTTCTTAGAGTTTTTAACTTATTATGCATTTAAAAACGTTTTAGAGGTTTTAGTGAGTGTTAGGGTTTTTATTGGTATTTAGGGTATTATGGTTTTATGGGTTTTAGGGGGTTTTAGGGATTTTTATTGTTCTAGGGTCTTTTTAGGATTTTTTTATTATTTTTTGCATTTTTAGAGTTTAGGGGTGTTAATTAATTTTAGTTTTTAATGTCTTATTATGGTTTTAGTGGATTTTACATTTTTTATGATTTTAATACTTTTTACTATTTTAATATTTTTTTTATGATTTTAGGGATTTTCTAGGTTTTTATGGTTTTTAGATTTTTTATGTTCTTAGTGGTTTTATGTATTTATAGGTGTTATGGTTTTCTTTGGGGTTTTCAAAATTTTATGGTTTATTAAATTTGAAGTTATTTTTAGGTGGTCATTGGATTTTTATAGTTTTTAGGGGTTTTAAGGTTTTTGAGGGGTTTTAGGGTTTTAGGGTTTTTATGTTTTTTTTGGGTTTTTATGGTTTTTATTAGTTTTTTAGGTTTTTTTTATGTTTTTTTAACATTTAAAGGGTATAAATGTTTTTAGAGCATTATTGGTTTATAGATATTTTATTCAATTTTATTGGTTTTATGGTTTTTATCAATTTTTACTGTTTTAGGGGTTTTAGGGTTTTTTGTGTCTTTTGGGGGATATAGGGTTTTAGGGGGTTTTAGGGGTTTTTTGTGGTTCTATGTGCTTTTTGGTTTTTATGTTTTTCAAAATGGTTTTCCACCTTTTTAGGGTTTTTTATCGATTTTTAAGGATGTTTAGGTTTTTTATGTTTGTTAGGATATTTTGGAATTTTGAGGGTTTTTAGGGGATTTAGGTTTTTTAAGGTTTTTAGCATTTTTAATGTTTTAGTGGTTTTAATTATTTTTATGTTATTAACGTTATCTTAGGGGGTTTCAATGTTTTTAGGTTTTTTTATATTTTTTTGAATTTTTAAGGATTTTTATGTTTTTTTAGTTCTTTTGGGATTTTAGGGATATTAAGGGATTTTAGGGTTTTTGGGGGTCTGGGATTTTTTTGTTTTAGGGGGAATTTGATTGTTTTATGATTTTAAGGGTTTATAGTGTTTTTAATGTTTTTATGGGTTTAAAATGTTTTTTGTGTTTTCTGGTATTTAGGGTTTTTATTTGGTTTTAGGGTTTTTAAAATTTGTAGTTGTTTTATGGTTTTTATAATTTTTATGTTTTAAGGGGGCTGTTGTTTTTAGATTTTTATGATTTTGTTAGTGTTTTTCAAGATTTTTTTGGTGTTTTTACATTTTAAGTATTTTTAGGTATTTTTTAGTTTTTATGGGTTTTAGATTTTTAGGGGTTATTGTGGTCTTTATGGATTTTTAGTGGTTTTATAGTTTTTTAGGGTTTTTTTGTTTCTACTTTTTGGGGGCTTTAAGTTTTTTAGTAATTTATTAATTTATTAGGGATTCATGTGTATTGTTACATTTTTATGTTTTTTTAAGTGTTTTTAGGATATTAGGAGTATTAGGTATTTTGATCGGTTTTGGGGGTTTTTTGGTTTTTGTGGTTTTTATCATTTTCAGGTTTTTAGGGGTTATAAATATTTTTTGGTTTTTAAGACTTTATTAGGGTTTTACATAGTTTTTAGGGACTTTACTTTTTTAGGATATTAGGATGTTTTAGGACATTTATGATTTCTATTGTTTCAATGGTTTTTAGAGTTTTTAGAATTTTTTAGTTTTTAGTTTTTATAAGTTTTTTAGGTTTTTATGTTTTTATTATCAGTTTTAGGGTCTTTTGGGTTTTTACATTTTTTTTTCAATTTTTTGCACTTTTTTAGGATTTTATGATTTTTCAGGGTTTTAGGTATTTTAAGTTATTTTTATTATTTTTAGGGGTTTATGATTTTTTTTGGTTTTTAGGGTTTTCTAAATTTTTTAAATATTTTAATGTTTTTAGTGTTTTTTACATTTTAGGGGGTTAAAGGGTCAAGATTGTTTTCTGTGGTTTAGAGGGGTTTTATCTAGTTTTATTTGGGGTTTGAAAAGGTTTTAGAAGTTTTTATGGTATTTAGGGATTTTCTGGTGTTTTATTGTCCTTTTAGGGTATTTTAGGATTTTAGTGTTTTATAGGTTTCTTAATAGTTTTAAGTGTTTTTTAGGTTTTTTAGGTTTCCCTAGGGATTTTTAGGGTTTTAATGTCATTTATGTTCTTATGGATTTTACGGTTTTTAATGATTTTTATGTTTTTGGAGGGGTTTTTTGAATTTTGAGGGTTTTGGGGTTATTATAGTTTTTGGGGAATTTTATGTTTTTTAATGTTTTTATATTTTTTTTTATTTTATGTGTTTTTAGGTTTTTAAAGTTTTCATAGGGTTTTTCAGGATTTTCAGGATTTTTTATTTTTTAGGACTTTTATGTCTTTTTACTATTTTATGGGGTTTTTGGGGTTTTTTGGATTTTCATGGGTTGTAGGGTTTTATAGTATTTTTAAGGTTTTTAGGGTATTTATGGTTTTTAATGTTTTTTAGGGTTCTTTTAGATTTGTAGGTTCTCTATGGTTTTTATATATTTTTTATGTTTTTATGTATTAAAATGGTTTTTAGAATTATTTGTGGGTTTTTTGGGTTTTAATGGGGCTTTATGGTTTTAGGGATTTTTATGGGTTTTATTGGATTTTAGGGTCTTTTAGGATTTTTATATTTTTTAAAAACATTTATAGGTTTTAGGGGTATTATTTGTTTCTAGGATTTTATAGTTTTTATAGGTTTTTTTCTTGTTTTCTTTGTTTTTTTTACATTTTTTGGGATTTTTGGGGGTTTTATGATTTTTAATGTTTTTAGGGTTTTTAGCATTTATTTGGTTTTTAGGATTTTTATGAGTTTTTTTTTCATTTTTAAGGTTTTCTTGGGAGTTTTCATATTTTTTTGGGTTTTTACCATAATAGGTATTTTGGGTTTTTTTAGAATTTTTATTGTTTTTAGTGTTTCTAGGGATTTTGGGAACTTTTAGGGTTTTGAGGGTTTCTATGGTATTTAAGGTATTTAGGAGTTTTGAGTTTTTAGGTTCATTAATGAGATTTAGTGTTTATTAACAATTTAGGTGTTTAATGGGGTCTAAGAGCTTTTAACTTCTTTTTAGGATTTAAATAGGGGTTTAGTAGTTTTAATGGTTTTTAGGGGGCTTTATGGTTTTGAGGGGTTTTTTAGGGTTTCTTGAATTTCGGTTTCATAGGGGTTTTATTTTTTTTAGGATTTTATTGTTTTCTTTGGGATTTTCATTTTTATAGATTTTTACATTTTTAGGATTTTATGGGATTTTTTAGGATTTTTATAATATATTAGATTTTTTTTTTGGATTTTGATTGTTTATTGGTTTTTCAATATTTTTTTTGGTTTTTTCGTTTCAATTGTTTTTTAGGTTTTTATGGTTTTCTTAAGACTTTTTAGGGTTTTAGGGATTTTTATATGTTTTAATGGATTTTAGGCATTTTTATGTTTTTATGGTTTTTTTGGTTTTTATTGATTTTGAGGGGTTTTAGGGGTTTTTAATTTGTTAGGGCCTGTATGGGTTTTTAGTATTTTTAAAATTTTAATGGTTTTAAGGGTATTAAATAGTTTTTACTAGTTTTAGTGATTTTATGGGTCGTTAGTGTTTTTTTGATTTATTTATGATTTTAGGGTTTTTAGGGTTTTAGAATTTTTTTGGTTTTTAGGGGTTTTAAGTATTTTAGTTTTTTGAAGATTTCATTGGTTATTTTAGAGATTTTTTTATTTGTACCTGTTTTTAGGTTTTTAGTATTTTTATGGTTTATATGGGTTTTATGGATTTTGAGGGGTTTTAAGAACTTTTATTTTTTTATTGTTTTTATGTTTTTTTTTAATTTTTAGGTTTCTAGGTGATTGATGTGTTATTTAGTTTTTATTGTTTTCTGAGGGATTTTTTGTGTTTCTAGGGATTTTACAATTTTAGGTATTTTAGAATATTTTGTGGTTATTAAGGGGTTTTTTTGGATTTTGACGAGATTTATGGTATTTTTGGGGTTTTACGGATTCTATTACTTTTAAGGGGTTTTTTATGTTATTTGGGGTATTCTTGGTTTTTAGATATTTTTATTTGTTTTTAGTGGTTTAAAGTGGTTTTACAGTTTTTAGTGGGGTTTTTTAGTTTTTATGATTTTTATGGATTTTATGGTGTTTTAGGGCCATTTAGGGGGTTTTTAGGTTTTCTTAATTTTATAGTTTTTGGTGGGTTTTAATTGTTTTAGGATCCTATGTTTTTCATGGTGGTTTTTGGGTTTTGGGGTTTTTAGGTTTTTTGGGATTTTCGGGGAATTTTTAGCATTTTTATGGTGTGGAAGGATTTTATTGATTATCATTTTTTTAGAGGATTGTAGGGATTTTAGTGTTTTTAGGGATTTTTCATTTTTAGGTTTTTAGGGGTTTAAATAATTTTTTGGTTTTATGGTTTTCATAGGGGTTTTTAGAATTTTCATGTTTTTTATGCATTTGGGGAGTTTTTCAGCATTTTTTGATTTTATGGTATTTAGGGTTTAATGGATTTTGATGGGTTCAAAGGATTCATGAAATGAATTTTTTCTTCAATCCGTTTGAGGTGAAAAAATATCTTACTCAATTATGGGTTAGATTTTATGATATTAACTTGATTCATTGGAAACCCAAAATATTGTTTGATTTAGCTTCATCAATTGGAGTTCCAATTAAAATGGATTGAAATACGGATTAGGAAAGATTCATCTTTTTTTCAAAAGTTTTAGTGGAATTAGATTTGAGCACCACATTAAATAGGAATGTACTGATATACGCATAGAAGAAATATTTGAATTTTTGTGCTATTTATGAAAATCCACCTAATTATTTTTTTCTAGTAAGGCAGTTGGTCGTGCCAAGAATTTTTGTAGGAAGTCACTAATTTTCACAAATTGTCTTAATTGCAGTCATGATTCCACTATGGGTAAGATATCTCCTATTCTAGAAAAAAAATGGGAATAGTACTTCTAGGGATCACCCTTCCAGTGATAATAATGGGAAGAAATCTAAGAAGTTTCCTATTGATGGATCTCTATATGACGACTCTCTAAATCAAAATGGTTTTTCTAGTTTAGGAATTATGATAAAGTGAAAGCCTCTTTTTCTGGAGTCAAACTGGATTCACAGGAATATAAATCTGTTCATGCAACTAATCACTTGGTATATCAGTGTTATCTTGGTGATCCCCCAAGTGATCTTGAAGTTGGGTTGGATCCAGAGATAGAGGATATCCTACATGTGGTCTTGTATGCCCATACAAAAGGTAAGGGTAATCAAATAGAGGCTTCAGGGAACCTGCAAGATCATCCTAATCAATCTGCAGCTCATTTAGAAGAGGAAATCCATCACCTTTTTTCTTCTTCAAATATTTACGATGAATTGGGGGAACATCTCTGATGATGAAAGGGTGAATGATATCCCTCCCCTAGCTTTGGTCAATACTCATACTTCATATAAAGACACTATCATATATGGAATGAAAAATGTGACTGACAATGAGGGCTTCACCCATTCTCCTACTAAGGGAAGGCCCTAAACGATTACTCTAACCTTCTATGAACTGTGGTAACCAGATCATCCACTAATGCCTCAAGAAGTAATAATGTTGAGATTCATAAGATTTTCAATCAAGGTAATTCTCAATCTAAGTGGGAAACTGCTGATAACTTTGATTATGAAAATGATTTTTCCTATTTTGATATGTAACTATGTCTTTTCTTGGATGAGGGAAACCCCATTTGTTTGACCCCATCCACCTCTTGTCTACTTTTTAATTTATCTAGTAAATGATCAAAATATTTTCTTCTATATGGAATTTTTTGGTTATATTTTTAGTGTTTTTTATTTTTTACAATTTTTAGGATTTTTATGATTTTTAGGGTTTTAGGGATTTTGATAGTTTTTATGGTTCTTAGGTTTTTTGGGCTTTTGTTTTTTTTTGAGATTATATGGATTATAATGTTTTTTAGTTTTTTTTAAATTTTTAGGTAACTAAAGGGATTTTAAGGGTTTTTAGAGGTTTTTAGCATTTTATGGGTTTTTGAGGTTTGTTTAACATTATAGGGTTTTTAGGTTTTCAGGGTTTTTAGAGATTTTCTATTTTTAGTGTATTTACGTGGTTAGGTGTTTTTAGGTATTTAAGGTGTTCTTAGGGGTTTTCAGGTTTTTTATATTTTTTATGTTTTTAGAGATTTTTTGGGATTTTTTAGTATTTTCAGGGGTATTTACGGTTTTTATGGATTTTGGGTTATTTTAAGGTTTTAGGGGTTTTTGAGTTTTTTTTTTGGAAATTTAAGGTTTTTTAGAGTCTTTTAACATTTTAAGGGGTTTAAAGGGGTTTTCAGAGTTTTTAGTGGGGTTTTAGTGTTTTTATAGTATTTTATGGGGTTTATGGTTTATAAGGTTTGTTAATTTTTATGTTCTAGGGGTTTTATATGTTTTTAGGTTTATGAGTTTATATTTAGGTTTTGAGGTTTTTAGGAGTTTTTACATTTTTAGGGATTTTTAGTTCTTTTTTACGATTTTTATGGGTTTTTATGATTTTTATGGATTTTGAGGTGTTTTCTGGTTTTAAGGATTTGGGTTTTTTTCCTGTTTTTTAGGTTTTTAGGGCTTTCTTAGTTTTTTAGATATTTTACGTACTTTTATTGTTTTTAGGTGTTTAAATGGTTTCTAGAGTTTTCAGTTGTTTTGGGGTTTTTATGGTGTTTTAAGGTTTTTATTGTTTTCGGGGTTTTTAGGTGTTTTTAGTGTTTTTATTATTTTTGGGATTTTAGGGGTTTTATGTTTTTTAGGAAATTTTGGATTTCTTAGGGGTCTTACTGTTTTTAGGGTTTTCCCATTTTTAATGATTTTGGAGCCTATATTATAATTTTTACAGTTTTTTAGGGTTTCTAGTGATTTTGATAGTCTTTTGGATTTTAGGCCTTTTATGGTTTTTTATGTTTTTAGGGTATTCATTGATGTTTTTATAATTTTAACAAGGGTTTAGAGACTTTAAATGTTTTTCTGGTTTATAGGGTATTTATATTTTTTAATGGTTTTAGTGTGGCTATGGGGATTTTGGGTTTTATAAGATGTTTTGGGGTTTGGGGGTTTTTAGGGTTTTATCTAGTGTTTTGTGTTTTCTAGGTTTTCTAGGGGTTTAAGTGTTTTTATTTTTTTACTGTTTTCTTCTAGTCTTTTGGGTTTTTAGTGTTTTTTACATTTTTAGAGGTTGTTGTTGATTTTTTTTGGGTTTTTATGGTTTTTTGTATTTTTATGTATTTTTTACGATTTTTTGGGATTCCTAGGGGTTTTAGGGATTTTACGGTTTATATGGTATTTTTTGTGTTTTTGTGGTTTTTGGTTTTTAGGGTCATGAATGTTTTTAGTGTTTTTTAACAATTTAGAGGATTATAGGATTTCTATAATTTTTAGTGGTTTTAATGGTTTTTTGGGATTTTTATGGTATTTAAGGTTTTATATGGTATCTAGGGGTTTTAATGTTTTTAAGGGTTTTAATAGTTTTTAAAATTTTAGGTTTTAATGGTTTTTTTCTATTTTTTATGGTTTTCTTAGTGCTTTCTAGGGATTTTCATGGTTTTTTATGTTTTTAGGAACTGTTTAGGGTTTTTAATAATTTTTATGGTGTTTAGGGATTTTTGGGTTTTTAGGGATTTGAGGGGTTTTCCATGTTTTTAAAGTTTTGATGGTTTTTACATGTTTTTAGAGTTTTTAGTTTTTTTAATGTTTTACTGATTTTTAGGGTTTTAACGATTTTAGGTTTTTTGGGGTTTAATGTGATTTTAGGTTTCTTAGTTTTCTTAGATTATTTTATGGATTTTAAGGGTCTTTTCATTCTCATTGATTTTTAGGGATTTTATTATTCTTATAGTTTTCGGTATTTCGAGGGTTTTTAGGGTTCTTTAGAATTTTTAAATGGTTTAGTGTTTTTATGGTTTTGAGTGGTTTTAAGTGTTTTTAGGTTTTTAAGGTTTTATTATGGATCTTTAGGGGTTTTAGGATTTTTTATATCTTTAGGGATTTTTTAAGACTTTTATGATTTTTATGGATTTTTATGGTTTTAGGGATTTTTAGGGGTCTTGGGGTTCTTAATGGTTTTTAGTGAATTTGTGTTTTTTGGGGGTTTATGGGTTTTTTGAGTTTTTGTGATTTTATGGTTTTTATATTTTTTCACATTTTTAGGGGTTTAAGGGTTTTTTGATTTTTTTGGTGGTTTTTTGGTTTTTATAGTTTGTAAGGATTTTTGGTGTTTTCTGATATTTTTAAGGGTTTTTAGAGTTTTTAGAGTTATAAGTGTTTTTTTAGATTTTTAGGTGTTTTAATAGTTTTACGGTTTTCATAGTTTTTTAGGGGTTTTACATTTTTAGGTACTTTAAAATCCCTTTTAGGATTTTTAGTGGCTTTTACAGATTTTTATTGTCTATTGGGTTTTATGGTTTTGTGGTTTTTTAAGGTTTTTTGAGTTTTTTGGGGGTTTATGGTTTTTTATAGTTTATAACATTTTTTAGCTGTTTAAAGGGTTTTCAAAGATTTTAGGGGTTTTTGGATTTTTATAGTTTTTATTTTTTAAAAAGGTGTTTGGGGTTTTAAGGTTTTTTTTAAATTTTTAGGTTTTTATTGGTTTTAATAGATTTTAGATTCTTAATTGTTTCATAGAGGTTTTCATGGTTTTTATTGGTTTTTATGTTTCTATGCATTTTGGGGTTTTTAATGATTTTTTAGTCCTTTTAGGATTTTTTGGTATTTTGAGGGTTTTTTTGGGGGGTTAGGGTGTTTTCGGTTTTTATGGTTTTTTTGTATTTAAGGGTTTCTCTAAGTATTTAGGGGTTTTAAAAAATTTATATTTTTTAACATTTTAGTTATTTAAAGGGGTTTTAGAAATTTTATTGAATTTTGTATTTGTTTTTTTGGGTTTTAATCATTTATATGATTTTTAGGGTTTTAAGGGGTTTTAGTGTTTTTAGGTTTTTAGGGTGTTTTCATGTTTTGATGGATTTTAGCATTTTTTTGGTTTTAGGGGTTTTAAGTGTTCTTGTTTTATAAGGTTTTCTTGTGGATTTTTATAATTTTTTGTGTTTCTTTATATTTAGGTATTTTTAGGGGTTTCTTAGTATTTTATGGTTTTTTTTGTTTTTTAGGGTTATTTGTATTCTTTGGGTTTTTGGGTTTTTGGGGTTTTAGGGGGTTTTTCAATTTTTATGGGTTTTAAAGTTTTTATACGTTTTTACTTTTTTATGGATTAAAGGGTTTTATTCGGGTTTATGATTTTTATTGTATAGTAGTGTTTGTTATGGTTTTTAGATGGTTTTTGGTTTTTAGTTTTTTGTATGGTTTTAGTGTCTTTTTGGGTATTTAGGGTTTTTCGGACTTTTAGTGTTTTATTGATTTTGATGGTTTTAGGTTCTTTATGTATTTTAGTGTTTTTATTATTTTTTTGGGTTTTTAGGGTATTTTGAGTTTTTGAGGGTTTTTTAGGTTTTTACAATTTTTAACATTTTTAAGTGTTTAAAGTTCGTTTAGAGTTTTTACTGGTTTTTTGGTTTTTTATGGTTTTAGGGAAAGGAAGATTCGAGGGTCAGGCTATTCTCAACCCCCCCAAATTTATAAATAAAATACACAACAGACAAGGGAGGGGAGTGGTCAAAAGACCCACACCCAAATACCCTTTACAACCCAACCCAATGACCCAAAAAAGGAAAATCAAAAGGAAAACAAACAAAGAAAGAAAAACAGATCATTCAATGACACCACCAAAGTTCGAAACAGAAACCAGACTATAAGGATCACCATCCGCACCATATCCAGAGGCCGCATCATCAAAGCAGGAGTCAGAGTCATCCCATCCTGACTCATAATCCTCATTGAGCTTGAGGAGCGTCAGAAACTTCTCCCTCCGTTTCTTTTGTTCCAGGGAAAGTGTCTGCTCTCGATTATAAACCTTGACTTTCAGCTTAACTGCCTTTGAAGAAGCCCGAGTACCCATGGGTCTGGCGAGAGTGGAGTAGTCCCGCCTCCGCCACTTCTTTGAGGAGATCGAGGTGGGACCATCATCTATCCCGTTAACCTGGTTGATCTCAAAAGAGTGATCATCCGCTTCCATTCCATGCACTTGATCCGGGATAGAGGAAGCTTCCTGATTAAGGGAGCACTCAACAAAAACATCATCCTGAGGCAATCTTATAGCCACTATGGCAGGTTCTGAAATCTCTTCGACAACAACTAGAGGCCATTTCCCATCCCCCCCCAGGCAGGACAGTCCCCTCATCTTTATGCCAGGACTAGTAGTCAGGCTTATCCGCCAGCTGCAGAATCCCCTCCTCCCTTGGAACTACCTCTTGCACAGTAGCACCCCTGTGTTCAGGGGCGTCCCCCTTCCCAAGTCCCTTCCCCTACCCGCACCCCGTTCTTGCTTCGGGTGCGCCCTCTTGAGAAGTTTCCCCTCCAAGTTATCCACTATCCCCTGCCCCTTCACCTCCTCCAGCGTACTCTCTGACACCTGCACCTCCACCTCCACCTGCTCAGATAATTGGAAGGGAGGAGTACTAGCTGCCCTCTCCATCCCCACCTCATACGCCTTCGAAACTAGTCCCATGGACCAGCAACCAGCCACACATTCAGAGCCATCCGCCCCAACCGCCCCTTACTGCAAACTCCCCTTCTACCACTGCCTATCCAAAAATATCAGCATTTTAACTAGCCACATTTCCAAGTAGGAGGACCTGCACATTAGAGCCCACAAACTCCTTCTCATTGGCGATAGGAGGTTCCACCAATTGCACCTCCTTTCCCATAATCACACAAGCAGCTTCCTGAATCCGAAGACAGGTATTGCGCCCTTCTTGATTGACAATGTCACCATAAGGTGCCTCCTCATTACCAGCAGTTGGTGCCACCACCTGTATCCCCTTGCCCATATCCTCACAAACATCTCCGCGGGGACTAGGGCAGATATTCTGCTCATCTTTCTCATAAAAATCACTAGCCAACATTACTTGGACAGTGTGCCGGTCTAGAATCAGCTCCTCCGAATCCAATACATCAAACATATTGCACAAGGGGACACCCTCAACTACCTCGTTCGCTAACAAATGTTAAACATAGACCCCACCCACCTCCAGTCCTCCAAGATAAGATCCAGGCTGAAGGTTCCGAGCACAGCGGAAGCGCGTGGGTGGATGTGCCCACTTAGCTTTTTGTCATTAGAAATGATCAATCCGGGATCAATACGATGATAAACTCCAGTCTTCATGGATCAAATCACAGAAAAATATAAAGAAGATGGTTTGTCCTGGAACCACAAACAAGGATCGTTATAGGTTGATTATAATTAATTTAATTAATTATAAAGAAATAAATTTTGGGTTCTCTTTCTTCATTGATGTTCTTGATCACGTTGTCGATGTGATCCGTTATTGCGTCGTAGAAGCCAAGTGTAGACTCCCTCTAGCGGTGATCCACACTTGTACCTTGTATCTATGGATGTCGCCAAAGTATTCTCTAGGTGCTAGCGTGGAGAATTCTTTACTTGCGTTGTCCGCCTTAGATTATCTTGATCCAGTGGAAGAGGATCTCTCTCGGTCTTGAGAGCGTTCTTGGAGGAAGAGGTTATTTCGGCCTTGAAAAAATTCTCCAGAGATGTTGTGCACAAAAATTCTCTTGTGTAGGAAAAGAGTTGGGGTTGTGAGGATATTTATATCCGAGTTTGAGGTTGTATAGTTATAACAATAAATAAACACGTTACACGTTTCATATATTTCATTAACTCTTATTGAAAACCCCCATGTCGATTAATTAATTCCTTGACATGGGCTCACACTAATTATAATAAATATCATTTAATAAAACGATATTATATCTTCAAAATCCCGACTGGAAATACTACATTGCGTGTAATAATAAATACACGGCGTGTACTTGTTTTTCATTGAAAACTACACGGCATGTACATTAAATGTACATGGCGTGTATATCTTGTTTTCATTTATTCATTTCCATTCCAAAATAAAATTACATGGCGTGTACATTTAAAAATACACAGCGTGTACTTGTTTTATTTTATTTTTCCTCCATTATTTAAATCATATTAGGCTTCCTTGAATAATTATTAATCCACGTACAGGAATAATCTTTATTTCAACTTGAGATACTTGGATACACTTAGTGTGTGACCCTCTAGGCCTCTTTCTCATTGTCATTAGGCGAGCTTGCCTAAAGTCCAAGATTACTGTCTAGAAACGGGTCAAGGCACCCAAGAGAAAAAAGATGACACCACATTAATGTATCACCTAATACGAATGCTTACTGTGTAATTTAAGCTCTTTGTCTCAATATCTCATCAAGCAGGTTTAATGGCAGTGTCAGAAACCTATATGCTTGATCTTTCATTCTTTGACTACCTGAAATAAACTCGTCATTCACACCATAGCCATGGAATTTAATGCGAAAGTTCTATTTCAATCAAAGGGCCGTCATATCAAATTCCATAAATGGAAGGGACAAATCCTTCCTCGACTTATCCATTAACAAAATGTCACTCGTGACGCACCCAACGTACCCTACTACCTGCCAACTGTCTGCGTGATGGTTTTCGTCAGTAATTATAAGTGCGCGAGTCATGACATGAGTTAATGATAATCTTCTAGTCTAAGGACCATTACACATGCTCTTAGATAGAAATATCTGATGACACCAAGACATGCAGAATTACTACTGGCAGGTCTGTTATCATAATCTCCCATCTTGGAGATTACCAAGTGTGAACTCCGTGAGAGAGAGTCTCATCTTCTTACGAGTACTCGCACATGACGGTTTGTATACTATTTGTCTTATCATAATATGTCATCCAACCAGAGAACATTATTTAAGAATATTGTTATAGAATTTCAAGGTTCTCATCATAGTGGGGATCTTCTATGACCTTATTAATGCAACAAATATTCCAGAAAATTATTATATTATAGTCATGAAGAACAATGAAAAATATATAATAAGTGAACATTCATGTAATCAAAGTACAAACTAGTTGGTTCTGAGGACACCAACCCTTAAAAACTCCCAATTGGACTAGAGCCAACTACCTATGACTTTTATTCTGCTAGACCTCAGATGATTATCATGTTTCTGCTGAGTCAAGGCTTTAGTCAATGGGTCTGCCGCGTTGTCTTCCATGGAAATACATCTCACTGCAACTTCACCTCTCTGAGAAAAATACCTCAAGAGATGATACTTCTGAAGTATGTGCTTTGTCCGCTGATTTGACCTTGGCTCTTTTCCAAGTGCCACCGCTGCAGTATTATCACAATAGAGTGTGATAGGATCTTTACTACTCAGTACAACATCCAGATCTTGGACGAAGCTTCGCATACATACATCTTATTTAGATGCCTCAGAAGCTGTGATATACTCGGACTCCGCTGTAGAATCTTCCACCACACTTTGTTTGGAGCACTTCCAGCTCATTACAGCTCCATTCAAACTGAAGATGTATCCAGTCTGTGACTTCATGTCATCTTGATCAGTCTGGAAACTAGCATCTACTTTTCCTTTGATTACTAGTTCATCATCTCCTCCATAAACCAGGAACATATCCTTAGTACGCCTTAGATACTTAAGGATAGTCTTGACTGCCATCCAATGGCGGTCTCCTGGATCAGCTTGATATCGGCCTACTACACTTAATGCGTAAGCAACATCTATCCTCGTACATAGCATAACACACATGACTGACCCAACAACGAATGCGTAAGGGATCCTTGCCATTATCTTTCTTTCCTCATGTGTATGAGGACTCATTTTCTTGGAAATATGAATGCCATGTGACACAGGAAACAATCCCCTCTTGGATAGTTCCATACTGAATCTCTTCAGTATCTTGTCAATGTATGTACTTTGACTCAGGCCCAGCATTCTCTTTGATCAATCACGATGGATCTTGATCCCAAGAATATATGATTCCTCGCCCAAGTCTTTCATGGAGAAGAATTTATGCAACCATCCCTTAACTGACTGTAAGACAGGTTCTTTGTTTCCAATTAGTAATATTTCATCAACATATACTATTAGGAAAACGACTGCACTCCCACTAAACCTCTTGTAGACACAAGGCTCACATTAGTTCTTAACAAAGCCAAATTCCGTTACAACTTCATCAAACGAATGTTCCATGATCTTGATGCTTTCTTTAATCCACAAATGGATTTCTGCAGCTTTCATACCTTGTTGGAATCATTTGGAGTCACAAACCCTTCAGGTTGTGTCATGTAGACATCTTCCTGGAGGTTCTCATTAAGTAAATCTGTTTTGACATCCATTATCCAAATTTCATATTCATGGTAAGAAGCAATGGCCAATAAGATTATGATGGATTTCAGCATCACAACCGGTGAAAATGTTTCATCATAGTCAATTACTTGACGCTGTCTAAAACCTTTTACAACCAGTCGTGCCTTGTAGGTGCTGATTTTTCCTTCCATGTCCAGTTTCTTCTTGAATAACCATTTATTACCAATAGGCTTTACATCAACTGGAGGATCTACCAAAATCTAGACTTGGTTATGGTACATGGAATCCATTTCATAATTCATTGCTTCTTGCCACTTGGAAACATCTGTGCCTTCAACTGCTTACTTGTAGGTAAGAAGATCGTCATTGCCAACCAATAATGAGTCACCATCCTCGGTGACAAGAAAACCATATCGTTCTGGTTCTCTCACCTCTCTCGTGCTCCTACGCAGTTCTTGTGTCTCTGGAATAGATTGTTCTTCCACGGGGCTTTGTGGAATCTGTTCTTGTACCAACCCATGTGTATCTTGAGGCTCGACATAATTGAAGTCTATCTCGCTCCCACTATCTTTTTTGGAGATGTGCTCCCTCTCAAGGAATATGGCGTGTCTTGCCACTATAACCTTTTGGTCTGAGTGGTTGTATAGGTAATATCCCCTTGTTTCCTTGGGATATCCTATAAAGATACACTTTGTGCCTCGTGGTGCAAGTTTGTTACCTGAAGAGGCCTTAACAAATGCTTCGCTACCCCACACATGTAAATTCGATTACATGGCTTTGAGTCCACTCCATAACTTGTACGGAATACCATTTATCGATTTAGTTGGTACTTGGTTTAGTATGTGTGCTGCTGTTTGTAATGTATATCCCCAAAATGATAATGTATGACTCGCATGACTCATCATTGATATCACCATGTCTAATAGGGTGTGGTTCCTCCTTTCACTTACACCATTCCACTGCAGTGTGTAAGGAGGAGTGAGTTGAGATAAAATCCAAAACAACCATAAGAAATCAAAGAAGTCACGATTAAGATATTATCCTCCTCTGTCTGAGCGGAGTTTCTTAATATTCTTACCAAGCTGGTTCTCAACTTCATTCTTGTATTCTTTGAACCGATCAAAAGAATCTGACTTATACCTCATTAAATAGATATATCCATATCTACTAAAATCATTAGTAAAAGTTATGAAATACGAGAACCCACCCCTTGCTTCAACTGGAAATGGTCCACACACATTTGTGTGAACTAATTCTAGAAGCTCTTTAGCTCTTTCACCTTTCCCACTAAATGGGGCTTTGGTCATTTTGCCTTGTAGACACGCATGAGATACACCAAGTGGTTTTAGTTCGAAATAATCTAAATACCCATCTTGATGTAATTTTGTTAAACGTTTCTCATTGACATGACCTAGCCGGTGATGCCAATGTTGGGTGTGGTATGAGTCATGTGAATTAACTTTGTTATCGATTTCCATTACTTGGTTTGTGTAGTCTAACACATAAAGGCCATTATATAAATGTGCCCTACCAAAACAAATGTTATCTTTATAAAAATAGAAACATCCACTTCCAAACCTGAAGATGAATCCATCAGTATCTAATCTTGATACTGGAATAATGTTTTTGGTCACAGAGGTTACATAATAACATCCTTTCAAAACCAAGACCATCCCCATAGGCAATGTGAGGTGGTAGTCCCCGATAGCTACAACAGCAAGTTTGGCTCCGTTGGCTGCTCGTAGATCTACCTCCCCTTGATCAATCTTCCTGAATCTACTTGGTTATGGTATTTGGATATAGATGTGAGCACCACAAGCAGTATCTAATAACCAATTAGTAGAAGCAGATATATTGCATTCGATAACAAACGCACATGAAGTATCCCCTTGCTTCCTTGGCTGGGTGCAGTTTTTCTTCCAGTGGCTCTTCTTGCCACATGAAAAACAAACAGCATCATGTTCCTTCGCCTCCCCTTTGATCTTTTTTTTTCTTGGAAGGCCTTGAAGAAGCTTTGGGCTTAAATATCTTCACCTTACCTTTCCTTTTATTCACCATGAGTACATAAGGCTTTTCACGCTTCATGTTAGTGTCCACTTGGCGAATGAGGATGAGAAGATCAGACAGAGACTTCTCAATGTTGTTCATATTGAAGTTCACAACAATGTTTGAGAAGCTCTGGGGGAGTGATGCAAGAATGAGGTCGGTACCCAGTTCTTCGGGGAGTTTAAACCATAGAACCTCCAAGCGCTCAATGTAGCCATTGAGCTTGACTACATGAGTCCCAGTTGGTGCACCCTCTCCAAGCTTGCTCTAAAATAGAGCCTTGGAGATCTCAAACCTTTCCTGTCTTGCTCTCTCCTGGTATAGACCACAGAGGTGCTCGAGCATGCTATAAGCATCCATGTCTTCATGAGATTTCATGAGCTCACTAGACATCGATGATAGCATCAATCATTGAACGTAGAGAGAATCGTTCAAATGTTGATCATAGACTAGGAAATCTTCATCACTCGCCCCTGGGGTAGAAGAATTAGGAAGTGAGGACTCTAGCTCGTAAAACTTTCATTCATGGCGTAGGATAACCCGAAGGTGCCTAAACCATTCCTGAAAGTTACTGCCAGTGAGCATATTGTCTTTATCCAGTATTGATCACATAGAAAATGTGGTTGATGAGTTTTTCATTTTGATTCTACAATTTAAAAGAGAAGATTTATTAGTACTTTCTTGATTACAATTTATGAGAAATAATGAATGAATTAATTAATTCTCCCATTATTTTATCAAGTCCCAATGACCCTCACCATTGAACTCAAAATGTCTAGTTTCTTTGACATTCTAGTGGCAAGGATCCATATTTCCCTTCGCATAACCCCAACAAGGGTTGGTCAAGCTATTTGAAGGTATTTAGGTAGGATGTTCTTTGACAACTGTGAGCTTACAGTTCCTTGATCTGTTGAGTGGACCCCCAATCCTGAAATCCTGACTTGGATTTCCTCAACTCTTGCCTCCAATATTACACCAATTCAAGCAAGGGATACTTCTCTTGATGTAATATGGTAAATTCAACCCTAAACCATTCATAAGGGATTCCTTTATAAAAGTAAGTGTCCCCACAAGGGTTGGTCAAACACATAGTTTTATTGAGTCTTTCCCTTAATCGGGTAACATAAGGATTGGTATGACTTAATATGGTTTTGAGGGATTTTATTCCTTTATGCGTAGTTTCGCAATATCACATGCTTGTTAATATTAAGTGATGCTTGCTTAAGTGATTAACCGTGTTTTGATAATGTTTATTCTTAGTCTGGTTTTTATTTTATTCCATCCTGCCATTCTTGTTCATTTTATTAATTATGTGATCATGACAACACATACATAATAAATAAACCATGAAATCATACAGAAATAAAATAAGATGGCATGATCATGAGCTTCTATTGGTTAACTTATCTAGCGGTTTTGATAAGCTAACCCTGGCCTAGGGAAAACACCTTGAACCTGTTGGTTCGTGTTTTGCAGCTCCCACCTGTCCACCTTCGTATCTTCTTGCGTCGGTTTCACCTCAACATCGATATTTGAACTGTCTCCTCTGGCTTGGGAGATCCTCCATTACATGGGTTTACATTAAAGAAACCATGGGCATGCATGCCCTATATTTTATTGGAAGAAGGCTCGCATGCCAATAAATTTAAATTAAATTAATTTAAATGAAACCATACACATACAAAGGGTCTTTGGTCTATCTCATGATCATCCATAATATGCAACGACATTTATGCATATTTATAATTCAAATTCTTTTAATCGTTATTTTATTTAAGATAAGACTCGCTCGAATTAAATTAATTATGATCTTATAATTAATCAATTCCTTATCTTAAATTGTTTTCTGAATTTCCTTGAGATTCTTCTCATCCATATTCCTTGTATGGGTCTTTGTACATTGGAGGAAACCTGGTGAAATTCCGTTTCTGGAAAGTATATGGCATGTAGTTTATAATTACACGGCGCGTATTTTTCTTTTCACCCTTTATCCAAAGTACACGCCGGGGCCTTGGCGTGTTTTCTCTACATCGGAATTTTTGGAGTACACGGCGTGTAGATGAATCATACACGGCGTGTACTTCCTTGTTACGTGTTAAACAGCTTGGTGATCCCGTGTACGCTGTATGCGGCTTATCTTTATAGATGGTTTCACCTGGGCTGGAACGGACTACACTGCGTGTTTCTCCAACATACACGCCGTGTATTCCGGTTTCCACGCGCCGTTCAATTCTGTTCAACACGGCGTGATTAAAACTTAGGCATAATGAATTCACACGGCGTGGTTTGGCAGACCAGTGCCGGTTCGTTGAACCTAAGTACACGGCGTGTAGTTTTAAGTACACGTCGTGTAATCCCATGTTGTACAGACATAAAGAGCGGCTCCTCCGGATGAGTTCCTCATTTTTATTTTAATCAAAAATAAAAATAAGAGGTCGTTTCTATGATATGAGTCGAGAAATGAAGGAGGACGAATAGATCTCTCTTATTCAAATTAATAGAATGATATATTTCGAATTGAATCAAATATAAATGCGTAAATGATCAAAAAAAATTAAATAACTATAATAAACGTTGCAACCTCGCTCTGATACCATTTGAAGGTTCCGGGTGCAGCGGAAGCGCGCAGGTGGATGTGCCCACTTGGCTTTTTGTCATTCGCAATGATAAATCCGGGATCAATACGATGATAAACGCCAGTCTCCACGGATTGAATCATAGAAAAAGACAAAGAAGATGGTTTGTACCAGAACCACAAACAAGGATCGTTACAGGTTGATTATAATTAATTTAATTAGTTATAAAGAAATACCTTTTGGGTGTTCTTTCTTCGTTGATGTTCTTGATCACGTTGTCAATGTGATCCGTTATTGCGTCACAGAAGCCATGTGTAGACTCCCTCTAGCGGTGATCCACACGTGTACCTTGTATCTCTTGATGTCGCCAAAGGATTCTCTGGGTGATAGCGTGGAGAATAATTTTCTTGCGTTGTCCGCCTTAGGTTGTCTTGATCTGATGGAAGAGGATCTCTCTTGGTCTTGAGAGCATTCTTGGTGGAAGAGGTTCTTTCATCCTTGAAATAATTTTCCAGAGATGTTGTGCACAACAATTATCTTGTGTAGGAAAAGAGTTGGGGTTGTGAGGATATTTATAATCGTGTTTGAGGTTGTAGAGTTATGAAAATAAATAAATGCGTTACGCGTTTCATTTATTTCATTAACTCTTATTGAAACCCCCCATGTCGAAAAATTAATTCCTTGACATGTGCTCACGCTGATTATAATAAATATCATTTAATAAAACGATATTATATCCTCAAAATCCCGACTGGAAAAACTAAACGGTGTGTAATAATAAATACACGATGTGTACTTGTTTTTCAATGAAAACTACACTACATATACATTAAATGTACACGGCATGTATATGTTGTTTTCATTTATTCATTTCATTTCCAAAATAAAACTACACGTCATGTACATTTAATAATACACGGCGTGTACTTGTTTTATTTTATTTTTCCTCCATCATTTAAAACAAATTAGGCTTCCTTGAATAATTATTAAACCGCGTACGGGAATAATATTAATTTAAACTTGAGATACTTGGATACACTTGGTGTGTGGCTCTCTAGGCCTCTTTCTCGTTGGCATTAGGCGGGCTGGCCTAAAGTCCAAGATTACTGTCTAGCAACGGGTCAAGGCACTCAAGAGAAAGAACTTGATGCTGCATTGACGTATCACCTCATACGAACGCTTATTGTGTAATTTAATCCCTTTGTCTCAATATCTCATCAAGAAGGTTTCATGGAATTGTCATAAACCTATATTCTTTATCCTTCGTTCTTTGATACCTGAAATAAAATCAACGTTCACACCATGGCCATGGAATTTAATGCGACAGTTCTATTTCAATCATAGGGCCGAGATATCAACTTCAATAAATGGAAGGGACAAATCCTTCCTCGACTTATCCATTAACAAAATGTCACTCGTGACGCACCCAACGTACCCTACTTCCCGCCAACTGTCTGCGTGACAGTTTTCATCAGTAAATCTAAGTGCGTGAGTCATGACATGAGTTAATGATAATCTTCCAGTCTAAGGACCATTACACACGCTCATACATAGAAATATCCTATGTCACCAAGACATGAGGAATTACTACTGGAGGGTATGTTCTCATAATCTCCCATCATGGAGATTACCAAGTGCGAACTCCATGAGAGAGAGTCTCGTCTTCTTACGAGTACTCACACATGACGGTCTGTATACTATGTGTCCTATCATAGTATGTCATCCAATCGCAGAACTTTATTTAAGACTATTGTTATAGAATTTCAAGGTTATCATCATAGAAGGGATGTACTATGACCTTCTTAATGCAACAAATATTCCAGGACATTATTATATTATAGTCATGTAGAATAATGAACAATATATAATAAGTGAACATTCATGTAATTAATGTACAAAACAGTTGGTTCTGAGGACACCAACCCTTACACAGGCCGCACCATGACTCCTTCTGAAGGTTTCACCACTCCCAAACTTCCCACTATTCTATGATAATTTTTCAACCTGTCAAAGACAACACAAATCCTTGGGTCGGAGAGGGGTTGTGGGTCAGCCTTAATGAGAACATCCCCAACCAAAAAAACCTCCTACTCTGCATCCAGAGGCTACCTAACCATTCCAGTGGGAAGACCCTCATTTTTCACTCCATATTCCATCCCGGGAGGCACAATAGATAGCAAACCATCAGATGGAGAAGACTTGGCAGAGAAAGCACTCCTATAAGAAGAGACATAATGGCACAACCATTGACAGGATGAGAACAAAGGCACCCGGGATTCAAATCATACATCCTGATGCCACCTTATCTCACCTTCAATCTCAACACATACAGTATTAACTGGGGAAATGGACACATCCACCTCAACACAAATCCTCGGCGCAGCCGAATGAGAAGCAACACTTGTCAGAGCATCCATTCATATAAATCTACCAATGAGGTTACCAATGATGCGGAGGATGGCTGGATTTTGGAAGGGCAAGGCAAGATTGGGAAGGGTAATCCACAAAGCCACACTCGTGGGATCACGATGCAGATGAAAATTAAAATATCAGTGGAATAAATAAAAATGAAGTCCATCAATATCTTGAGGAGAAAAAGCCCAGGCAGAGACCATATCATCTTCATTCCCAAAGCGAATCATAAAGTGACGAGCGTCTAGAAAGCCTAAAACCACCTGATCTCAAAGATTCCAATAAGAAGAGACGAACCTATTAAAATCATCCCCAGAGGGTCGAAACCTTCTATATCAGGCCACCAGCAAGAGATACAGATGTGCAGAGGCCATCGAGAACTCCTGAGAAGTGATCTGGAATGATGGCACACCATTCTCACAGAGCGGGACTTTAGGGCATACATCATTTTCCGGAAAGCAAGGAAGCTGAACTGGAACAAATGAAGGATAAGAGGGAAGCCACGGGGATGACCCAACCACCGCCTCTCCTGGCCAGGGAGCAGGGCGAGGCGAAGCCGATGACGCCATTGGATACACCGTCGTCAACCTCCATGCCGAGAAGTAGGGAGACCATTGCGAGAGCTCCAATGCCACCATCTTCTTTAGCCTCTTTTAGGGTATTTTATTGGTTTTATAGGCTATTGGGTTTTAATTTTTTTTTGTTTTTATCGGTTTTAATTGTTTTCATGTTTTTTATGATTTTCTTGTGGTTTTTTTTTCAATTTTCCTCTCATTTTTTACGCATTTAGTTATTTTTAGGTATCTTTAGTATTTTTAGAGTTTTATAGGGGTTTTAGGGACTTTTAGGTGTGTTTTTTGAGTTTTTATGGGTTTTTGAGTTGTTTTTGTTTTATGAGTTTTTTAAACATTTTTAGTGGTTTAAAGGAATTTTACTTGGTTTTTAGAGTTTTTATGTGGCTTTAGAATTTTTAATGGGTTTATAGGGTGTTATGGTTTTAAAGGTTTTTAGGATGTTTAAGGGTTTTAACGTTTTTTATTTTTTCTGGTGTTTCAGGTGTTTTTAGGTTTTCATGTTTTTCTTTGGGTTTTATAAGGTTTTTAGAATATATTTACATCTTTAATAATTTTTAGGTATTTTTAGTATTATTTATTATTTTTTGTCTTTTTAGGGATTTTGAGGGGTTTACGGTTTTTGAGGGGGTTAGAGTTTTCTTGTTTTTTTGGGAATTTCTGGTTTATTTAGTTAATTGGGATTTATAGGATTTTTAGAGATTTTTACTTCTTTTTGTTCTAAAGGGTTTTCCAAGTTTTCAGTAGTTTTTTTGGTTTTTATGGATTTTTAGTTATTTTATGGTTTTAAGGAGTTATAATTATTTTTAGGGTTATTAGGGTTTTTGGGGATTTAGTGATTTTTTACTTTTTTTGGGTTTTATGTGTTTTTAAATTTTTGATTTTTACTTTGGGTTTTTTGGATTTAAGGTATTTTTTTTGTTTTAGGAAATTTAACGATTTTTATTAATTTTTGTGGTTTTTAGGGAATTTGAGGATTCATATTGTTTTTTTGGGTTTTAGGGGTTTTTTAGTTTTTTATGATTTCATGGGTTTTTAGATTTTTTTAACATTTTTTTGAGTTTATTGTGTTTTTATAAATTTAATGGGTTTATTATTTTTATATAATTTTAAGGTTTTTACTATTTTTAGGGTTTTTTTGTTTTTAGGGGTTTTATAGGTTTTTAGGGATATTATTTTTTTTATGTTTTTATGGGTTTTAATTGTTTTTAGGTTTTTAAGGTTTTGTTAGGTTTTTTAGGGGTTCTAAGGTATTTGACATTTTTAGGGATTTTTGGTATTTTTAGGTTTTTTTTTGTTTTTATTGTTTTTATGTATTATATGGTTTTAGGATTTTTAGGGGTTTTTGTGATTTTTCTTGGTTTTATTATTTTTAGGTTTGGGGGGGGTAAGTGTATTTAGTTTTTGAATGTTTTCATATGCTAAATGAGGCTTTTTATGGGTTTTTAATTTTTTATATAATTTTATTACTTTTTAGTTTTTTTATATTATTTATGGTTTTTATGAATTTCTGGGTTTCTTGCGTTCTTAGGGTCTTTTTTGATTTTTTAGGTTTTTTGATTTTTTTTGTTTTAATGATTGTAGAGTTTTTTATCTTTTTGTGGGTTTAAATTATTTTTATATTATTCAATGGTTTTTAGTGTTTTTATTTTCTTTATAAGTTTTTAACATTTTAGGGTTTTTAATATCATTAGGGGTTGTAGTTTTTAGTGTCTTTTTAGGGTTTTAGTGTTTTTAAAATTATTTTGGTTTTAGAGGGTTTAAGTGTTTTTAGGATTTTATGATTCCTTAGGGGTTTTCAGGGTTATATTTTTTTTAAAAAAATTGGTTTTTTTGGGTTTTTTATGATTTTTATTGAGTTTTCGGGTTATTAGGGAATTTGAGGGTTTTTGGGTATTTATATTTTTAGGTTTCTAGGGATTGTTTTTGTGTTTTTTGTTTTTTATGCTTTTGTTAGGGGTTTTTAGGGTTTTTACATTTTTTCGGATTTTGAGTGCATTTTGCAGATTTATATGGGTTATTAGGGGTTTTAGGGATTTTTAATGTTTTTAGGGGGTTTAAGTGTTTTTTCCTTTTTAGTGGGAGTTTTTTGTTTTTTTAGGATTTTAATGAATTTTCGACTTTTCTAATTTTTAGGGGATTAATGGGGTTTTATAGTTTTAGTGGTCTTTTTTGGTTTTTAGGATTTTTTTAGGATTTTTAAGTTTTTAGGGGTTTTTTAGGTGTTTAGGGTTTTTAGGTTTTCAAGGTTTTTTTTTCATTTTTTGGTTTATTTGTATTTTAATTGTTTTTAGGTTTTTAATGTTTTCTTAGGGTTTCTTTCTATTTTGTTAGGGATTTTTATATTTTTATCTTTTTTTATAATTTCTTAAATTTTTATGACTATTAGGTTTTTCGGGAATTTGAGGGGTTTTAGGGTATTTTCCATTTTTATGTTTTTTTCTGTTTTAAAGGGTTTTTTGGGTTTTAAGGTTATCTTAGTTTTTTAGTGTTTTTAGGGATTTTTATATATTTTAAATATTTTTAGGTTTTTTGGGGTTTTTGGGTTTTTAGGGGTTTTAGGGTTTTATAGTATATTTTCGTGGTTCAGGATTTTTTTAGTGTTTTAAAAGTTTTTTGGAGTTTTTTTACAATTTTAGCCGTTTAAAGGGGTTTTTAGAGTGTTTAGTTGGATTATGGTTTTTATGGGGTTTTAGGGTTTTTATGGTTATGAGGGATTATTGTTTTTTGGATTTTTTGATGTTTTTGAGTGTTTTTAATGTTTTAAAGGGTTTTAGAACTTTTAGGGGTTTTAAAGAGTTTGACGTTTTTTAGGGTTTTAACGTTTTATTATGGATTTTCGTAGTTTTTCATGTGTTTAACATTTTTAAAATTTTTAGGTCTTTTCGTTGATTTTTATGGTTTTTATGGTTTTTAGGGATTTTAAGGGTTTTATGGTATTTTTAATTTTTAGGGTTTTTTTGTTTTTAGGGTTTTCTAGAGTTTTATGTGTTTTTAGGATTTTAAGGTTTTCTTAAGGGGTTTCTGAGTTTTTAAGGGTTTTTATGTTTTTATGGATTTATAGTGATTTTTAGAATTTTAATTTTTTTAGGGTTTTGGTGAATTTGAAGGGTTTTATGGTTTTTAGGGTTTTTACTGATTTAATTGTTTTTAGGTTTAAGGTTTTTTTGAGTTTTTAGGGTTTTAAGGTTATTTATATTTTTTACTAATTTAAGGGGATTTGTTTTGAGTTTTTAATGAATTTTTAGTGTTTTATGGGTTTTAGTGTTTTTATGGGTTTTAGGGGTTTTATAGTTTTTAGGGTTTTTAAGATTTTGGGGATTTTATGGTTGTTAATAATTTTATGTTTTCTTGAGGGTTTAAGTGTTTTTATGATTTCAAGGTTTTTCCTGGTATTTTCATGGTTTTTATGTTTTTTTAAATTTTTTTGGATATTTATAGCCTTTTTAGGATTTTTACGATCATTAGGTTTTTGGGTATTTCGATATTTTTTATTGTTTTTTAGAGTTTTTAGGTTTTTATGGTTTACTTTGGGTTTTTTGATTTTAATTAGTTTTTGGGGATTTAAGGGTTTTTAGAATATTTTAACATTTTTATGGATTTGAAATGTTTTTTATATTTTTTAGACATTTTAGGGTCTTATGGTTTTAAATATTTTTATAGGTATTATGGTTTTTGGGGGGTTTTGGGTTTTAATGTTTTTAGGGGTTTTATTATTTATTAGGTTTTTTTGGGTTTTCTGTGTTTTTTGAGTTTTAAGGTTTTCTTAAGTGTTTTCAGGTCATTTAGGGTATTTTTTCATTTTTAGTGATTATAAGGGATATTATTTTTGTTTTTTATGGATTTTAGCGTTTTTATGGATTTAGAAGGTTTTATGGTTTTTTAGGGATTTTAGAGATTTAGAGTTTTTTATGGTCTTTTTTGTGTTTTTAGGGTTTTATGAGTTTTTATATCTATTATCATTTTTGGAGTTGAATTGGTTTTTTGAGTTCTAAATGGTTTTAGGGTTTTATGTGATTTTAAGTTTTTAAGGTTTTATCGAGTTTTACCGTTTTTAGGGGTTTATGTGTTTTAGCGTCTTTCTAATATTTTTTAAGATTTTTTGAAATTTTTAGGTTTTTTAGTGGTTTAAACTTTTTTTATGAATTACAGTTTTCTTAGGGTTTTTACGATTTTTATGGTATTTAGGGGATTTTAAATTTTTATGGATTTGTAGTGATTTCTATGAATTTTATAATTTTTGGGTTTTAAGGATTTTTTTTCAGGTTTTTAGGGTTCTAGTGTTTTTAGGGTTTTTAGTATTTTTGAGGTTTTTTGGTGTTTTCAGTATTTTTAGGTTTTCAATGTTTTATGAATTTCTATATTTTTAGGGATTTTTAAGGTTGTTTTAGGATTTATATTGTTTTTATATTTTTTTGGGATTTTGGAGGATTTTAGGGTTATTGAGGATTTTTTTTGGGTTGTTATGGTTTCTTTTTTTGGTATTTTTGAGTTTTATTTGGTTTTAAATCTTTATTAGACTTTTTTTAACATTTATTTTGGTTTTTGAATGTTATTTGAGTTTTAGGGGTTTATTTTGGTATTTTTTGTTTTATGGCTATGGTGGGGGGGGGGGTTAGGGGTTTTTAGGGTTTTAGGTTTTTTATAATTTTTAGGGTTGTAGGGTTTTAATATTTTTATGTTCATAGGGGTTTTAAGTGTTTTTAGTTTTCTAATATTTTTATTTTGTTTGAGGGTTATTAGGGTTTTTACATTTTTAGGTATTTTTTGGATTTTTAGGATATTTATGGTTTTTTGGGATTTATGGATTTTAGGGGTGTTAATGTTTTTTTTTGAGGTTTTAGGGTTTCAGGTTTTTTGTATTTTAGTGTTTAATTTTTCTTATTTTTTTACATTTTTAGTTGTTTAAATTTATTTTACAGTTCTTAGTGTGTTTTTAGGGATTTTATGTGATTTTGGGAATTCAATGGTTTTTAGGGGTTTTTATGGATTTTTGGTATTTTTGGGGGTTTTAGAATTTTTTAGTTCTGTATGGGTTTTAATTTTTATAGGGTTTTAAGGTTTCCTTAGAGGTTTTTCGGTTTTTTTGGGTTATTTACATTCTTAGATATTTTTAAGTCCTTTTTTTGATTTTTATGGTTTTAGGGATTTTGAAGGATTTAGGGTTTCATAGGGTTCTGATGTATTTAAGGGTTTTTAATTTTTTTCCTTTTACGGTTTTTAGAGGTTTTAACATTTTTGATGGATTAAAGGGTTTTATAGTTTTTAGTGTTTTAGGGTCCTTATGGTATTTATAATTTTTATGGTTTTTTGGGGTTTTAGGGTTTTTAGTGTTTTAGGGGTTTTAAATATTTTTAGGTTTTCTTAGTCGTTTTCAATGCTTTTAGTGTTTTTAACATTTTGTCACTTTATAGGTTTTTTTGGGTTTATTAAAAATTTTAGGGGTTTTATGGAATTTTAGGTTTTGGAGGTTAATAGAGATTTTAGTGTTTTGTGTATTTCTGTAGTTTTGCTGTTTTTTAAGTTTTTTAGAGTTTTTATGGTTTTTTTAATTTTTTAATATTTTTAGGGGTTTAAAGGGGTTTAGAGTATTATATAGTTTTTTAAGGTTTTTTGGGTTTTTATGGGTTTTTTAATGTTCTAGAAATTTTTAGGGTTTTTAGGGAATTAAGGTTTTTTTGGGTATTTGTATGATTTTTTTAATGTTTTTAGAGTTTTTTATGGTTTTTAGGGTTTTAAGTGTTTTTTGGTTTTTACTATTTTCTTAAGGTATTTTAGGGTTTTAGGTGTTATTATTTTTTGTGTTTATTTTTTGGGGCTTTGTATAATTTTTAAGGGGTTTTATATTCTTTAGTGATTTTGGGGGGGTTTAGGGGTTTTTTATATTTTAGTGATTTTACTGTGATTTCGGATTTTAGGGGTTGAAAGTTTTTTTAGGATTATAGGAATTTCTTTGGATTTTTTTTGGGTTTTTAGTTTTTTTAATTTTTTGGTGATTTTTAAAACTTTATAGAATTTATATGGTGTTGATGGTGTTTAGGAATTTGCAGGGTTTTAGGGTTTTTAGGGTTTTGGGATTTATTGTTTGGGTTTCAGGGTTTTTTGAGTTTTTAGGAGTTTTATGGGTTTTTAGTGTGTTCTAACATTTTTTTGGGTTTAAAAGGTATTTAGAATTTCTAGTGGTAATAGTGTATATTTTGGTTTTACGTTTTATACAGTTTTAGGGGTTATTATGGTTCAAGGTTTTTTTTGGGGTTTTAGGGTCTTTTTTGGGATTTTTAGGGTTTTTAGTCTTTATTTGTTTTATATGGGGTTTAATTACTTTTAGGTTTTTAATGTTTTGTCATTGGGTTTTTTGGTTTTTTGGTTGTTTAAATTTTTAGATATTTGTAATGATATTTGTGGATTTTTATGGGTTTTTAGGTTTTTTGGGATTTTGAAGGGTTTTCAGTGTTTTTAGGGTTTTTAGTGTTTTTAGGGATTTTAGGGGTTTTATGTGTTTTTATGATTTTATGTGGTTTTTGGGTTTTTATCATTTTTTGGGTTTTAAAGTATTTTTAGTATTTTTATGGTTTTTATGGTTTTTTGTGATTTTGAGGGTTTTAGGGACTTTATGTGTTTTTTAGAATTTTTGTGGTTTTCTGAGATTTTATGGGTTTTATCATTTTTGGATGGTTTTAAAGTTTTTAAGGGTTTAAAGAGTTTTTTTTAGAGATTTTAGTTTTTTTTATTTTATGTGTTTTATTTTTTTTAATTAATTTAGCTTATTTTTTTGTTTTTATGGGGTTTTTGGGTTTTTAGCATTTTGGGGATTTTTAGAGGTTTTATGAGTTGTAGCTTTTTACAGATTATAAGGATTTCTTAGTGGTTATCATGGTTTTAACGTTTTTATGTTTCTTAGTATTTTTATGGATTTTTCAAAGTTTATTCGTTTTTGGAAATTTGATGGTTTTTAGGGGTTATATTGTATTTTTCATGTTTTAATGGTTTTTTTAGTTTTTGGGGTTTTAAGGGTTTTTAGAGTATTTAATATTTTTAGGGACATAAAGTATCTCTTATGGTTAGTGTGTTTTTAGGTTTTTTAAATGTCTTTTTAGGATTTTATGGTTTTTAGGTTTTTAATGTCTTCTAAGGGTATTTAAAGGTTTTAGAATATTTTGGCTTTTTAAGTATTTGGGTGGTTTTTTATATGTTTTTAGTGTTTTTAGGATTTTTATGTTTTAATGGGTTTTTATTGTTATGTTTTTATGTTTGTCTTAAGGGTTTTGGGGGTTTTTATGTTTTTAGGTATTTTTGGCCTTTTTTATATTTAAATGGTTTTTAGGGTTTTTAAGGATTTTGAAGGATTTAGGGTTTTTAGGGTTTCTAGGTGTTTTTTTATTTTTTAGGTGATTTAATTTTTTAGTGTTTTTAAATAGTTTTAGTGGTTTAAAGGGTTTTTAGAGTTTTTAGTGGGTTTTTAGGTTTGTTATTGGTTTTTAGAGTTTTTATTTTTTTAGGGTGTTTTATGGTTTTAGGTGTTTTTAGGGTTTTAGGGTCTTTTAGGGTTTCCGGGTTTTATTATTTTCCAGTTTTTTGAGTTTTTATATATTATTATGGGTTTTTAGAGATTTTTAAACATTTTATGAGGTTCTATTATGTCTAGGGGTTTTATTTTTTTAGGTTTTTGTAGTTTTATTATGGGTTTTTAGGTTTTGTAAGATTTTATCCATTTTTCAGGAATTTTATAGTTTTAAGGGTGTATAGTGTATTTTGGTATTTCAAGGTTCTTAAAGGGTTTTAGGGTTTTTAGTGATGTTGGATTTCTTAGGGGATTTGATTTTTTTAGGTTTTTATGGTTTTATGAGGAATTTTCATGGTTTTCAGCGATTTTTTGTTTTTAAATAGTTTTAGAAATTTTTATATATTTTATGTTTTTTACTATTTTTATGGAATTGGAAGGATTTTATAGGTTTTTAGGGTATTAGGGTTTCCATGTTTTTTGGGGTTTTTTTATCTTTTAGGTTTTCAATGATTTTATAGTTTTTATTATTTTTTGGGTTTTAAAGGGTTTTCTATTATTTATTGTTTTTTAGTAATTTTATGGGTTTTTTTTGGTTTTTTTTGGTTTTTAGGTGTTTGTATGATTTTAGGAGATTTCTTTTTTTTTTGTTTCCAGCGTCTTTATGGTTTTTAGAGGATTTAGGTGTTTTTAGATTTTCAAGGTTTTTTTGGTTTTCATGGTGATTGTGATTTTTTATGTTTTCCGAGATTTTTAGGGATATTTAGGATTTTAATACCTTTTAGAGTTTTTAGGGATTTTAATGGTTTCATGTTTTTTTTATTTTTAGGGATTTTTAGGGTTTTTTATCATTATTATATTTTAAGGGTTTTAAGTGTTTTTAAGATTGTATAACCTCTTTAGGGGTTTTATTGGTTTAATTGTTTAAGTTTGTTTTGGATTTTTATTATTTTTAGGGGTATTATGGGTTTTTTGGGATTTTGACAGTTTTTAGTGTTTTATATTTTTTTAGATTTTTATGGTTTTATGGTTTTTTGAGTTTTTTATCCATTTTCGGGATTTATAGGGTTTCTTTATTTTTATGTTGGGTTTTAGGATTTTTATGGTCTTTTAGGGTTTTTGAGTTTTCTAGTGGATTTTATTGATTTAATGAGTTTTATGTTTTTTTGGTTTTTTGGGTTTTTTGGATTTTAGCATTTTAGAATTTTTGGGGGTTTTATGTTTTTTAGGTTTTTATGGTTTTTTTAGTTGATTGTAGGGATTTTATATTTTTTTTGTATTTTTAGGATATTCTTATATTTTTTATGGGTTTTATGATTTTAAAGTGTTTTTAGAGATTTTAGTATTTTGTGCCCTTTTAAGGTTTAAGGGTTTTTTTTTTGAGTATTTTGGGGTTTTTTTTTTGAGTTTTTAAAAATATTACGGGTTTTATGGTTTTATATTTTATAGTTTTTTGGGTTTTCATTGTTTTATATCATTTTTTGCATTTTTTCGGATTTCAGGGTTTTAAATATATTTAGGTTTTATGGTTTTCTCTGTGGGCTTCAAGGTTGTTAATTTTTTTTAGAGATTTGTATCAGATTGTTTTGTATTTTTATGGTTTTTAGGTATTTGGAGGGGTTTTATGTTTTTTTTGGATTTTTTGGGTTTTTTGAGTGTTTTGTATAGTTTTTTTCTTTTTTATAGTTTTTAACATTTTTAGGGGTATAATTGATTTTTATAGTTTTAGTGGATGTTGATTTTTTTTGGGGATTTTTGTATTTTTTGTGGTTGTGTATGAGTTTCTTTTATCTTTTTTATGTATTATTAGTGTATTTTTATTGGATTAGGGTTGTATTATCATTTCTTTGTTTTAAGAGGTTTTAGGTTTTTTTAGATTTCTATGATTTTCATAGGGTTTTTAGTTTTTTTAAAGTTTTCGACATTTTTAGTGATTTTTAGGATTTTATGTGGTTTTAGGGTTTCTTGGGATTTTGAGGGGTTTTGGGTTTTTATGTGTTTTTAGTGTGTTTTAATTTTTGGGTTTTATGGTTTTTATTGAGTTTTTCAATTTTTTGGGTTTTTATAGATTTTATATATTTTTATGGATTTAATGTATTTTCAGAGTTTTCTTTGTATTAAGAGTTTTTATGGGTTTTATGGTTTTTAATGATTTTGGGGGATTTATGATTTTCATGGGTTTTAGGATGTCTAGGCACTTTTATGGGTTTTTTGGGGTTTTAAGAATTTTAGGATTTTTAGGTGTTTTATTTTTTTTAGTTTCTAAATGTTTTCATATAGGTTGTTCAGGATTTTTTTTACATTTTTAGGAATTTTTAAAATTTTATGGTTGTAGGGTTTCTAAGGATTTGTATGTTTTTTCCTATTTTTATGGTTTTAATGGGTTTTTTATTTGTTTGGTATTTAGTTTTTTTTGAGGTTTTAGGGGTTTTACAATTTTTTATTTTTTTTAACATCTTTATAATTTTAAGGGGTTTTTAGAGTTTTTATGTGGTGTTTAGGATTTTTATGATTTTATTTGGGGGTTTTTTTGTTTTTAGGGGTTTTATGGGTTTTAGGTTGTTAAGGGTATTTTTTGGGGTTTTAATGTTTTTTAGCTTATTTATATTTTTTGGGGTTTTAAGTATTTTTAGGGTTTAAAGGTATTTTTAAAGATTTTTTGGGCTTTTACATTTTTATATATTTATAGATATTTTTTTTATTTTTTTTCTCAGGTTTTTTAGGAATTTTTAAGGTTTTTAGGGTTTTTTATGATCTTTATCATTTTAAGGTATTTTGGGTTTTAAAGTGTTTTTCAGTGTTTCTGGATTTATAATGGGTTTTGGGGTTTTATGTTTTTTTCTTTTTTTACTAATTTTTATGGATTTTTTAGGATTTTTATGCTTTTGAGGGATTTTTTGGGGTTTTAGAAGTTTTTTGAGATTTCAAAATTTTTATGGTTTTTGGGTTCCTAGGGTTTTTTGAGTTTACAGGTTTTTAATGGTTTTTTTAGATATTTTAAAAATATTTCTGGTTTTAAAGAGGTTTTGGAGTTCTTAGAGGGTTTTAATGTCTTTCATTGGTTTTAAGGGGGATTTAAGGGTTTTATGAGATTTTATGGGTTTTATGGATTATAGGGCCTTTTTAGGTTTCTAGGGATTTTTTCTTTTTTTTAGGTTTTTATAGGTTTTAGTGTTTTAGGTTTTTTATATTTTTTATAGGTTTTTCAAGGTTATTTGGGTTTTTATATTTTTAGGGATATTTTGTTCTTTTTTTATATTATAGGGTTTTAGGGTATTTTTGGTATTTTGTGGGGTTTTTATGCTTTTATGTTTTTTTTGGGGTTTTGTGGGTTTCGTGAGTATTTTTAGTCTTTACGGTTATAAGAGTATTTTTAACATTTTTAGGGCGATAAGTGTTAGTTTTTTTATTGGTTTTCATTATTTTTATGGGTTTTTAGAGTTTTTAATGTTTTTAGGGGTTTTGGGTTTAACAATTTTATAGGGTTTTTATGGTCTTTTATGGGTTTTAGGATTTTAACATTTTTTTCGTTTTTAGGGGTTTTAAATGTTTTTAGGGGTTTTAGTATTTATTTTTTTAGGGTCTGTAGGGATTTATACGGTTTTTAGGGTTTTATAGTTTTTTTGTGTATTATTGACTTTTAGGTTTTTAGTGTATTTAGGGTTTTAATGTTTTCTTATGGGTTTTTCTATTTTTAGGGGTTTTTTAATTTTTATGTATTTTGTTCGATTTTTATGGTCTTTAGGAGTTTTTGGTTTTTAGGGTTTTAGGGGGTTTTAGGTTTTTTTGGGATTTATGGGTTTCGGAGTTTTTTTAATGTTTTAGGGATTTAAAGTGTATTTATAGTTTTTAATGGTTTTATTGGGTGTTTTTATGGTGTTTTGATTCATTTTAAGGGTTTTAGGTTTATTACGATTGGGTGGGGGTCAAGTATTTATGGTTTTCTTAGTGTGTGTAGGGTTTTAAATAGGTTTTATGTTTTTAGGGGGTTTAAGTGTTTTTTGGTATTTACATATTTTTAGGGTTTTCACGGTTTTCAATTTTTTTTACATATTTACGTATTTTGTAGATTTTTCATGATTTTTTTGGTTTATAGGGTTTTTAAATATTTTGATGGTTTAAAATGTTATTAGGGTTATTATGATTTTTTTTGTTTTAGTGTTTTTTATTTTTTTAGTGGTTTTATGTCTTTTTTAGGTTATTATTATTTTGTTAGTTTTTTCACGGTTTTAGGGTTTTTATTTTTATAGGGATTTTTGGGTATTATTAAGATTTTTACAATTTTTATAGTATTTAGGGATTCTCAGGTGTTTTAAGATATTTAGGTTTTTACTCATTTTTTTGTTTTATTTTTTTTTTGTATTTTTGAGGGTGTTTAAGGGTTTTAGTGTTTTTTAAATTTTATGGGTCTAAAGTGTTTTGAATGTTTAGCCTTATTTTTTGTTATTTTGATGGTATTTTGGGGTTTTAAAGGTTTTTACTGGTTTTATGTGTTTAAGTGTTTTGTGGTCTTTTATGGGTTTTGGGGTTTTTTGGTTTTTTAGGTTTTTAGGGGTTTCAAGTGTTTTCTGGTTTTTAATGTTTTATCAATATTTCATAAATTTTAGTGTTTTTTACATTTTATTTGGATTTTTAGGGATTTTTAGGATTTTTATGGTATGTTATGATTTTTAGGGGATTAATGGGGTTTTAGAGTTATTAGTATTTTTAGTGTTTTTTGTTTTTTCATGGGTTTTAAGTGTTTTTTTTTGCGGGTTTCTTTTGTTTTTACATAGGTTTTAGGGGTGTTTGTGTTTTTTTTTGAATTTTTAGGGTTTTTTAGGAATTTTATGGGTTTTTAGGTATTTTGAGGGTTCTTACAGTTTTTAGGGTATTTAGGCTTTTTATAGTTATCTAGGTTTTATTGGGTTTTTGACATTTTTATGGGTTTTAATGTTTTTAGAGTTGTTTTAAATATTTTTTGCAATTTAAAATGTTTTTAGATTATTTAGTGGTTTTAGGGGTTTATAGTTTTTACAATTTTTATGATTTTAGAGGTTTTTATTTTTTAGGGGTTTTTAGATTTTAGGGTATTTTTTGTGGTTTTGGGTTTTTTATGGTTTTTATGTTTTAATGGGTTTTAAGTGATATTATTTGTCTAAGGTTTTCTTAGGGGTTTTCATGGATTCTATTGTTTTTTAAATTTTTAGGGATTTTTTAGGATTTTTATCTATTTTTCTGTTTTTATGGTTTTTAGGGGTGTTTAGGGTTTCTAGGATATTTATGGTTTTTTTTGAATTTTTAGAGTTTTTCTTGAATTTTTATGGTGTTTTAGAGTTTTTTGAAAAAATTTATGGGATTTTTTTTTGTTTTTAGTGTTTTTTCATAGTTTTAGGGTTTTACCATTTCTTAGGTTCTTTAGGAGTTTTTAGATTTTTAGGAAATTTAAGGTTTCTTAGGGGATTTCATGTTTTTTTATAGTTTTTTGGTTTTTAATGTTTTTTTATGATTTTTAGGTTTTTACGATTTGGGTATTTTACGTATTTTTAGGGTTTTTTAGGGTTTTTTGGGGTTTTATAGTTACTTGAGGTTTTTAGTTTTTTTTGGTGTTTTTTATGTTTTTTAGACTTTTCTGATGTTTTTAGTACTTCAATGGGATTTTATAGTTTTACTGCATTTCTTGATTTTTTTTGGATTTTAGGGTTTTATAATGTATTTAGAGGGTTTTATATTTTTTTGCAAATTTATGGGTCCTTAGTGTTTTTAATAGTTTTTATCACTTTTTTTGTTTTTAGGGGTTTTTAGTGTTTTTTGGTTTCAAAGGTTTCTTAGGATTTTTAGGGGTTTATATTATTTATGTTTGTTGGTATTGTTATTTATTTTTTATTATTTATATGATTTTTAGGGTTTTTTGGTATTTTGAGTGTTTTTAGGGCATTTATGATTTTTAGGTTTTTAAAGGTTTTTATCATTTTTTATGTTTTAAGGGTTTTATGTTTTTTGTGGTTTTATTAGTGTTTTTCATGGTTTTCAGGGTTTTTTATGTTTTTAGGCATTTTTAGGGGTTTTTTATTTTTATTGTGTTTTAGGTTTTTAGGGATTTGGAGGGGTTTTAGTGTTTTTAAGGTTTATATGGATCATATAATTTTAGGGGTTTAAAATATATTTATGTTTCTAATGCTTTCTTAGGGTTCTTTTGTGGTTTTGAGGGGTTGTTATGTTTTTAGGTATTTTTAGGGGGTTTTCAATTTTTTATTATTTTTAGGAGTTTTAGGGATTTTGAGGGTTTTAGGGATTTTATGATTTAAAATGTTTTTTGTGGGGTCTATATTTTGTTTTGAGTTTTTTATAGTTTTTAATGTTTTAACTATTTTTTACATTTTTTTAGTTTATGGGGTTTTTAGAGTTTTTAATGGGTTTTTTTTGTTTTTATGGGTTTTTAATGTTTTTAGATGTATTATGGTTTTATGGGTTTTAGCGTTTTAATGTATTTTTAGTGTTTTTAATAGTTTTTAGAATTTTTATGTTTTTTTCTTTTTTAGGACTTTTAAGGGTTTTATGTGATTTCATGTGTTTAATGTTTTCTTATGGTTTTAAGGGTTGTTAGGGTTTTTTAATTTCTATGGATTTCTATGTATTTTATATATTTTTTTTGGTTTTTAGGGTTCTTAGTGATTTTGAGGGGTTTTAAGGTTTTTTTTAGTTTTATGGGGATTTTTTATTTTCATGGGTTTTTATTTTTTTTTTGGATTTTATGGTTATTAGTGTTTTTTAACAATTTTAGGTGTTGAAAGGGTCTTTAATGTTTAAGTTGGTTTGAAGCCTTTTTTTATTTTTTAGGTGTTTTAATATATTTTAGGGGTTTTATGGATTTTAGGGCCTTTTAGGGTTTTTATATCTTTTAGAGTTTTTATCTTTATAGGGGTTTAAGAGTTTTTCAGTTTTTATGGTTTTATTATGGGTTTTCAGGGGTTTTATTGTTTTAGGTATTTTTAGATTTTTTTAGGATTTTTATGGGATTTTTTGGATTTTAGGGGTTTATGGTTTTTAGGGATTTTAAAAATTTTCCCCTATTTTTTTGGGTTTTTGAGTATTTTGGGGGTATGAAGGTTTTTATTGTTTTTTATCATTGTAAAGGGTTTAAAGGGGTTTTAGGATTGTTATTGGATTTAGGGTATTAATGGTATTTTGTGTTTTTAATGTTTTTAGGATTATTATGGTGTTTAGGGTTTTTATGTTTTTTTATGAATTTTATCATTTTTAGGTTTTCATTGTGTATAATTATTATTATCTTTTGATGGTTTTATTTGGGTTTTTCATAGTTTTTAGGGGGTTTTAAGCTTTTAGAAATTTTTTGGATTTTTATGTTTTTTTGGGTTTTTAGGGATTTTGAGGGTTTCTTGTGTTTTTTAGGGTTTTAGGTATTTATGAATTTTTTGGTTCTTATGGTTTTTTGGTATTTTATGGTTGTTTTGAGTTTTTAGGGTTTTAAAAGTTGTTTAGTGTTTTTTATGTTTTAGGGGTTTAGTGGGTTTCTAGTGTTTTTAGTGGTTTTTAGAGTTTTTATGGGTTTGTCTGGCCTTTTATGGTTTTTTATAGGATTATTTGTGTGTTGTGGTTTTAAAGGGGTTTTTAGGTTTTTTGGATTTTTTGTTGATTTTTTGGGTTTTTAGTGTTTTATAGTGTCTTTACATGTTTAAGTGTATCATAGAACATTTCCGGGATTTTAAGGGTTTTATAGTTTTTTTATGATTTTTGGGGTTTAAATGATTTTTAGAGTCTTTATTGGTTTTTGGGTGTTTATAGGTTTTTAGGGTTTATTAAATTTTTAGGTGTTTTTATGAGTCCTATATGTTTTTTGGATTTTTAGGGTCTTTTAGGGGTTTTAGGGTTTTTAGCATTTTTATGTTTTTAGGGCTTTTATGTGTTTTATTTTTTTATGTTTTTGTTTGGCATTCTCAAAATTTTTAGGGTTTTATACATTTTTTGTAGTTTTATGTATGTTTATGGACTTTTATGGGTTTTTATTGTTTTTAGAGATTTTTATAATTTTTAGGGTTTTTATGTATTTTAGTGTTTTTATGGTTTTTTGGGTTTTAGGGTTTTATTAGTTTTTTGGGTTTTTATGGTGTTTTAGATTTTTCCATAATTTGTAATATTTTAAAGTGGGTTTTTTTGTTATTTTGGGGTTTTAGGTTTTATAAAAAAATTTAGGGTATTACGGTTTTCTTATGGTTCTTCATGTTTTTTAGTGCCTTTCATTTTTTAGGGATTTAGGGTTTCTTAGGTTTTTTATTTATTTGAAATGTTTTATGGATTTTGAAGGGTTTTAGGGTTTTTATGTATTTTATGGTTTGTTTTAGTTTTTTAGTTTATTCAAGTTTTTTAGAGTTTTGTAGCGATTTTATTGGTTATAATGGTATTTAGTTGGTTTTAGTGCTTTTATGTGGTTTTAGGTTTTTCATAGGGTTTAAGGGATCTTATGGAATTTACTGTTTAAGGGTGTTTTAGGATTTTAGGGGTTTTAGTGTTTTTATATTTTTTAGGTGTTTTATCAATTTTTAGGTTTTTAATTTTTTCTTTAGGGGTTTGCTAGGTTTTTAGGGCTTTTAGAGATTTTCTGGGTTTTCATGATTTTTAGGGTTTTTTTGGGAATTTAGTGTTTTTTGAGTTTTTATAGATTTTATGGTTTTTTATAGTTTTTTAACATTTTTTGGGATTAAATGGGATTTATATTTTTTAGTGGTTTCTAGGTTTTATTGGTTTTAGGTATTTTAAGGTTTTTTTAGGGGTTATTATAATTTTTAGGGTTTTTAGGGTTTTTTTTGTTTTTATAGGTTTTAGTGTTTTTATCTTTTTAGTTGTTTTATGTTTTTTATGGGTTTAAGGATTCCATTGGGGTTTATATGAATTTTTGGATATTTTATGTTTTTAGGGATTTTTAGGTATTTTTCTAATTTTTATGCTTTTTGTGGGTTTTAGGTATTTGGGTGATATTTAAGGGTTTTAAGGTTTTTTATCATTTTTATCAAAAAAAATTATTTTTTTAGGCATTTATAATTTTTTAGAGTTTTATTGTGTCTGAGTGTTTATAGGGGTTTTAAAATTTTTATTGGTTTTGGGTTTATTTTTTTTAGGGTTTTATGGTTTTTAGGATTTTAGGGGGGGTTTAGGGTTTTTAGAATTTTTTTTGTTTTTTTGGGCAAGGAAGATGTGACGGTCAGGCTATTCCCGAACCACCCAAAATTTATAGATAAAAAAGCGCAGCAGACAAGGGCCGGGTGGGGCCAAACATCTCACACTAAAAAGACCTAAACCCCCCAAGACACCAAAATCCCCAAAAGACCCAAAAACAGAAGAGAAAATACAGGAACATCCAAACAAGTGTAAAAAATCTCAATCCCCACATGGGTCCCCATCAGCACCATAACTAGTGGAAGAATCTGACCCCACCAGCTCCCATTTAAATGATTTATATTGCTTTAGGAAGGCGGTGTAGTAATCTCTCAGACGTTTCAGCTTCACATCAAGCTGCACCTTGATGGGCTGACCTCCTTTGGTAGAGGGATTGGCTTTGAAAAAAGCCCTCATAGACACAGTCCTTGGCAAATTAGAATAATCCTTCCTTAGTTTCCTCTTCCGGGGATCTAAAGAGGTCCCTGCAGAATTTTAGGGGTTTTAATTGTTTTTAGGATTTTATATTTTTTTATATTTTTCAAGGTTTTTAGGGGTTTTACATTTTTAGGGATTTTTTGGAATTTTAATTTTTTTATGGTTTTTAGGGGTTTTTTAGGATTTTGATGTTTTTTTGGGTTTTTAGGGTTTTCTTGTGGTTTTAAATTTTTTTAGTTTTTGTTGGGGTTTTTAGCGTTTTTTAGGTTCTTAGTTTTTCTTAGGAATTTTCTGGTTTTTAGGGTTCTTTTAATTTTGTCGGGATATTTTGGTAATGTTTTTCATTTTTATGGTATTTTAGGGTGTTGTTGATATTGAGATTTTTTAATTATTTTAGGGTTTATGGTTTTTTGTGTTTTAAGGGGTTTTTTGAGATTTTATGAGTTTTTTAGGTTTTTAATGGTTTTAATGTTTTTACCATTTTATGGGTTTAACGGTTTATTAGTGTTTTTTGGGTTTTTTTGGTTTTTTGGTTTTAAATGATTTTTAGGGGTTTTAAATGTCTATAGGGTTAGTAGGTTTTTATGGGTATTAGGGTTTTAGGGTCTTTTTAGACTATTTTATAGTTTATATAATTTTATTAATTATAGTGGTTTTATGTGTTTTTAGGTTTTTAAGGTTTTCTAAGGGATTTTCAAGGTTTTTATGTTTTTTTACAATTTTTGGGATTTTGGATATTTTTATGATTTTTTAGGGTTTTTAAGGAATTAGTTGTTTTATGGTTTTTTTTTCATTTTTTATGATTTTAGGTATTATAGGGATTTTAGGATTTGTTATGTTCATAGGGTTTTCCTAGTTTTTTTTTTCATTTTTATGGATTTTTAGGGATTTTACGCACTTTTATATGTTTTTATGTTTTTATGGATTTTGAGTGTTTTTAGTGTTTTTATGGTTTTTTTGGGTTTGTATAATTTTTTATATTTTTAATGATTTAAGATTTTTTATAGTTTTTTAACATATTTAATTGTTTAAAGGGTTTTTGGGTTATTAGGGTTTCTTAGTGTTTTAGGAGTTATATAATTTTTATGGGTTTTTATTATTTTTATCAATTTTAGGTTTTTAGGGGGTTTAATTATTTTTAGTTTATAAGATTTTCTTATGTGTTTTCTAATATATTAAGGTTCTATACATTTTAAATAGTTTTTAGTACTTTTATTATTTTAATGGTTTTTAATAATTTTAGATATTTCAAGGGGTCTTAGGGTTTTTTTGTTTTTATGTTTTTTTTGGGTTTCTGTTTTTTTTATTTTTTTATGGTTTTATGGTTTTTTATATTTTATCAATTGTTTTAGTGTTTTAAATTGTTTTTATAGTTTTATTTGTTTTTAAGGGTTGTATGGTTTTTATGGTTTTGGGGGGATTTTATGTTTTTTTGGTTTTTAGGTGTTTTTACAATTTTTGGGGTCCTCAAGCGTTTTAGTTTTTTTTTGATATTTACAGTTTTCATAGTTTTTTCTGGGTTTTTAAAGTTTTTTAAATTTTTATGTATTTTTTTATAATGGTTTTTATGGTCTTTAGTGATTTAGAGGGTTTTGATGGTTTCTTAGGATTTTAGGGGTTGTAAATGTTTTTCTGGTTTTATAGGATTTTTTGAGTTTTTTTTATGTTAACATTTTTTCAGTTATTTAACATTTTTAGGGGTTTAAAGGGGTTTTAAATGTTTTTACTGGTTTTAGTTTTTTTATGGTTTTTAGGGTTTTATGGTTTTTAGTGTTTTTATGCTTTTTAGGGTTTTTTCTATTTTTAATGCTTTTTAGGGTTTTTTTCTAGGTTTTTTTGAGGTTTTAAGTGTTTTTAGGTTATGAAGGTTTTTAGGAGTTTTCAAGGTTTTAGGGATTCTTAAAATTTTGAGGATGTTGGGGATTATTTTTATTTTTATGTGTTTTTGGGGTTTTTAGATTTTGAGGGATTTTATGGTTTTTTTGGATTTTAAGGTTTTATGTTTTTTAGAGATTTCAGTTTTTTCATCATCTTATTGCTTTGATGTTTTTAGAGTTTTTTTTTATCATTTTTAGGGTTTTAACGACTTTTTAGAGTATTAAATGGATTTTAGGGTTTTTTAAGGTATTGGAAGTTTTAATTGTTTTTAGGGGTTTAGTGTTTTAGTGTATTTTTGGGATTTTTTAAATCTTTATAATTTTTTGGGTTTTTTAAGGTTTTAATAGGGCTTGTTAGGTTATTTAGTATTTGTTATGTTTTTTTGGATTTTAAGGTTTTATATGATTGTTTGGGCTTCTAGGGTATGTTGGGATTCTGATGGGTTTTCGGGTTTTTAGAGTTTTAGGGTTTTTAGTGTTTTGTAGGTTTTAGGGGTTTGAATTGTTTTCATTTTTTCAAACGTGTTCTTCATATTTATAATGTTTTTTAGTCTTTTTACATTTTTAGGGATTTATAGGGCTTTTAGGATTTAGATTGTTTTTAAGGATTTTGGGGTTTTTTGGGTTTTTTTGGTTTTTTTGGTTTTAGTGGTTGGAGGTTTGCGGTTTTTTTAGTTTCTTAGTGTCAAGTAGCTTTTAGAATTTTTTGACGTTTTTAGATGATTAGAAGGGTTTTAGTGTTTTAGGGGTATTTTTGGGTATTTGTGGTTTTTTTTGGGTTTTAGTGGTTGGAGGTTTTCAGTTTTTTTAGTTTCTTAGTGTCATTCTATTTTTAGAATTTTTTGACATTTTTAGAGGTTTAGATGGTTTTTAGTGTTTTTAGTGGTATTTTTGGGTATTTATGGGTTTTTATATTTTTAAAGGATTTTAGGGTCTCTGTTGAATTTTTGGGTTTTCTTATCATTTTTTATTTTTTAGGGGGGTTAAGTGTTTTTAGGTTTTTAATGTTTTCTTTGGGGTTTTTATGGTTTTTAGGTTTTTACGTTTTTAGATATTTTTTTGGATATTTATGATTTTTAATATATTTTAGAGTTTTATAGATATTGATTGTTTTTAGGAGTTTCTAGTGTTTTTAGGGGTTTTATGGGGTTTTAGCATTTTTAGGGTTTTTAGGGGTTTTAATTGATTTTAGGTTTTTAAGGTTTTTAAATGGTTTTTCTGTGTTTGTTATGGTTTTATTTACTTTATGTATCTTTTAAAAAAAAATTATCGTCTTTTAGGGTTTTTTATTTTAAGGGTTTTAATTTTTTTAGGGTCCTTTTATTTTTTGGGGGGTTTTAAGTGGGTTTTGTGTTTTTTATGGATTAAATAATTTTTATTTTTTTTGAATTATTATGTGATTAAAGGGGGTTTGGACCATATAGTTGTCCTTTATGGTTTTTATAGGTTTTAGGGGTTTTAATGATTTTAGGTACATTTATGGGTTTTAAGGGTTTCTAAGGTATTTTGGGTCCCTTTAGGGTTTTTTGGGTTTTATCATTATTTCTGTTTTTAGGGTTTTAAGTGATTATATGTTTTTTATGGATTTTATATGGGTTTTCAGGGATTCAATTCGTTTTAATTTTTTTAATATTTTATGGGTTTTAGGATTTTTATGGATTTTACAGATTTTGATGGCTTTTAGGGTTTTTAGGGGTTTTATGGTATTTTTAGGGTTTTAAGGTTTTTTGAGTGTTGTAGGGATTTAAATTTTTTGGATATTTTTAACATTTTTATGGGACTAAAGTATTTATAGTGTTTTATTAGTTTTCTATGGTTTTTTGGTGGTATGGTTTTTTGGGGGTTTTACTTTTTTGTGGGTCTTTTATGGTTTTTCAGCGTTTTTTCATATTTTTCATTTTTTTAGGATTAAGAGTTTTATGGTTCTAATTTTATCATATGGGTATTTAGGTTTTTTAGGTTTTTTTAAATTATTAGAAAATTTTTTGGATTTTAATGATTTTTAGGTAGTTTTAGGGGTGTGGGAATTAATCGGTTTTTATGGTTTTTAGGGTTGTTTAGTATTTTTAGAATTTTTATGTATTTTAGTGGTTTTTGTGTTTTAGGTTTTAATGTTTTTTAGGGTTTATCAGGGATTTTATGGTTTTAGGGATTTTAATGGATTTTTTTTGGATTTTAATGGATTGAAGGATTTTTGGGGGTTTTTTGGGGATTTTAGTGGATTATTAAGTTTTTATTGGTTTTATGGTTTTTTAATGTTTTTATAATTTTGTAATGTTTAAAGTGGTTTTAATGTTTTAGTGGGATTTTATGTTTTTAATGGGTTTTAATTGGTTTTAATGGTTTCATGGATTTTATGGATACTATGGGTTTCAAGGTCATTTATTATTTTTTGGGTTTTTAGCATTTAAGGTTATTGTGGTTTTTATTTATTTTAAGGTTTTTATTTTTTTCATAGTGGTTTTAAGCGTTTTAAGGTGTTTCACAATTTTGGGGACTTTATAGGTATTTTTTATGATTTTAATGAGTTTTTAGGGTTTTAGGGATTTTTAGGGTTTTTAGAGGTTTTCCGTTTTTAGGGTTTTGGTGTTTTAAGTGTTTCCTGGTTTTAAGGTTTAATTATGGTTTTCATGTTTTCTAGGGTTTTTATATTTTAATATATTTTTTGTTCTTGTTATTATTTTTTGGTTTTTAAGTATTTTGGGACATTGAGCATTTTATGTTTTTTTAGATTTCTGTGGTTTCTTTGGGGGTTTAGTGGATTTTTAATTGTTTTAGGTTTTTTTATGTTTTTTTAACATTTTTAGTGGTTAAAAGGGTTTTTAGAGTTTTTACTGGGTTTTTATTTTTTATTGGTCTTTATGATTTTTATGGTTTTGAGGGGTTTGTATGGTTTCTGTGGGTTTTTAGGGTTTTAGGGTCTAATTGGGTTTTAAGGGTTTAGGGTTTTAGGGATTTTATGTTTTCTGGGGTTGTAAGTGTTTTTTCATTTTTATATTTTTAATAGAGATTTAAGGGTTTTAGGGTTTTTTATATATTTATATATTTTTTGGATTTTTTAGGATTATTATTATTATTTGGTATTTTTCTGGAATTTGTTGGGTTTGTGGGACTTTATATGTTTAACAGCTTTTAGGGCTTCAAGGATTTTGGGGGGTTTTATCATTTTTTTAGTTTTTAGTGGTTTAAAGTGTATTTAGTTTTTTACAATTTTCTAAAGTTTTAAAGGTAATTTAGGTTTTTTTAATGTATTAGGGTATTTATTGAATTTTGTTCTATTTATAGTTTTTAGGGTTTTTAGGGATTTTCTAGGGTCTTTTGTTTTTAGGGTTTTTTTTTATGTTTTTAGGTTTTTTTAGTTTTTTATGGTTTGATAGTTTTTTTATCTTTTTATGGGTTTAAAGGGTTTTCAGTGGTTTTTAGGGTTTTAATCGGTTTTAGGGTGTTTTACGGTATTTTTTGGTTTTAAGGGTTTAAGGATTTTGTAGGTTTTTAGGGTATTTAGCATTTTTTGGGGTTTTAGGGGTTTTATGTGTTTTTAGGTTTTCTAGTTTTTTAAGCTTTGTTTAGGGTTTTTAAGATTTTTAAGATTTTAATGATTTTAGGGACCTTTTAGGATTTAGTGTTTTTATTATTTTTTTGGGGATTTTGATAGCTTTTAGGGGTTTTAGAGTTTTAGGGTTTAAGGGTTTTTTTTGTGTTTCTAGGGTTTTATAATTTTTTGGGTGGTGTTTTAAGGGTTATTTAGAGTTTTTAATATTTTTAGGGTTTTAGGATCATTTTAATTTTTTTATTTTCATCATTTTATTTATTTTTATGTTTTTATGATTTTCTTGTGGTTTTTCATGATTTTTATGTTTTTTTTCAGTTTTAGGTAATTTTTTGTTTTTTTTTTCATTTTTAGGGTTTTTAGTGATTTTAAGGGTTTTATGTATTTTATGGGTTTTTAGTTTTTTTAGGGTTTATATACTTTTTTAATTTTTATATTTTTAAGGGTTTAACCTATTTTTTGAGTTTTTATATGTGTTTATGGGTTTTTAGAGATTTTTAAACATTTTAGGGGGTTCTATTATTTCTTCTGGTTTTATTTTTTAGGTTTTTGTGGTTTTATTATGGTTTTTTAGGTTTTGTAAGATTTTATCAATTTTTCAGGAATTTTAGGGTTTTTAGAGTGTATAGTTTTTTTTGGGATTTTATGGCTTTTAAGGGGATTTAGGGTTTTTAGTGATGTTGGATTATTTAGGGTATTTAGTATTTATAGGTTTTTAATGTTTTATTAGTAATTTTCTTGGTTTTCAGTGATTTTTTGTTTTTAAATATTTTTAGAAATTTTTATATTTTTTATGGTTTTTACTATTTTTATGGAATGGAAGGATTTTACGGTTTTTAGGGTTTTAGGGTTTCCATGTTTTTTGGGGGTTTTAGGGTTTTTTTTATTTTTAAGGTTTTCAATGATTTTATAGTTTCTATAATTTTTTGGGTTTTAAGGGTTTCTCTATTTTGTAGAGTTTTTAGTAATTTTATGGGTTTTTTGGTTTTTGTGGTTTTTAGGTGTTTTTATGATTTATAGGAGATTTATTTTTTTTGTTTCAATCGTCTTTAGGGTTTTAAGGGGATTTAGGTGTTTTTAGCTTTTCAAGTTTTTTTGGTTTTCATGGTGTTTATGATTTTTTATGTTTTCCGAGATTTTTCGGGATATTTAGGATTTTTATGCCTTTTAGGGGTTTTAGGGATTTTAATGGTTTCATGTTTTTTTGTATTTTTAGGGGTTTTTAGGGTTTTTATCATATTTATTATTTTTAGAGATTTTAAGTGTTTTTAAGATTTTATGGCCTTCTTAAGGGTTTTGGGGTTTAATTTTTTTATGTTTCTTTCGAATTTTTATTATTTTTAGGGGTTTTATGGGTTTTTAGGGATTTTGAGAGTTTTTAGGGTTTTATAGTTTTTTATAGTTTTTATGGTTTTTTGGTTTTTTGGGTTTTTTATCCATTTTTGGGATTTATAGTGTTCTTTATTTTTAAGTTGGGTTTTAGGATTTTTAATATATTTTAGGGTTTTTGATTTTTTTGGTGAATTTTATTGATTTAATGAGTTTTTATGTTTTTTTCCGGTCTTTTTGGTTTTTATGGATTTCAGCATTTTAGAATTTTTGGGGGTTTTATTTATTTATTTATTTATTTTTTTGAGAAAAGTGATGAAATGAACTCGTTTCCCAGATCATGCCATCAAAGAAATTTATTAAATAAAAAAAGTTGCAATACAAAACACGAGGAGTAATGTGTTTACTCCAGTGGGGAATTAAGGGGGTACAATGATGCTTAAACAAAGAAAAAAACCAACAGCCAAAATGAGCACCTTCAAAATGCAGAGGGATCTTCCATCCAGAATCATCCATCAAAGATCTTCCCATCAAGAGCTAAAAAGATGATCCATCCAGGGCGTAAATCAACATCCTCATCAATGAAAACCACCAATAAAAATGTCAGATTCTGATAAAACAGCAACAGAAAAAAAGCAGTGTGAATAGTTGTTTGTAGGGTTTTTAGTTTTGTTTATTTTTTTTCTATTTTTAGGATATTCTTAAAATTTTAATGGGTTTTATGATTTTAAGTGTTTTTAGAAATTTTACGATTTTGTGATCTTTTAGGGATTAAGGGTTTTTTTGAGTATTTTGGGGTTTTATGGTTTTTTTGAGTTTTTAAAAATATTATCGGTTTTATGGTTTTATGGTTTTTTGTGGTTTTTTGGTTTTTTCGGTTTTCATTGTTTTATAGTGTTTTTAGCATTTTTTTGGGGATTATATGGTTTTAAATATGTTTAAGTTTTATGGTTTTTTATTTGGGTTTCAAGGTTTTTATTTTTTTATTATGTTTTTAGAAATTTTTATCATATTTTTTTGTATTTTTATGATTTTTAGGTATTTGGAGGGATTTTATGTTTTCTTTTTGGTTTTTAGTGCTTTTTGAGTTTTTTGTATAGTTTTTTTCTTTTTTATATTTTTTAACATTTTTAGGGGTATAATGGTTTTTTAGAGTTTTAATGGATGTTGATTGTTTGTTGGGTATTCAGGTATTTTTTGTGGTTGTGGACGAGTTGGTTTTATCATTTTTACGTATTATTAGTTTATTTTTATTGGCATAGGGTTGTATTATCATTTCTTGGTTTTAAGAGGTTTTAGGTGTTTTTAGATTTCTATGATTTTCTTATGGTTTTTTAGTGTTTTTAATGTTTTCTACATTTTTAGTGATTAATAGGAATTCTTAGGATTTTATGTGGTTTTAGGTTTTCTTGGGATTCTGAGGGGTTTTGGGTTTTTATGTGTTTTTAGTGTGTTTTAATTTTTGTGTTTTATTGTTTTTATTGAGTTTTTCTGGTTTTTTTGGGTTTTTATAGATTTTATATATTTTTTATTGATTTAATGGATTTGAAAAGTTTTAGTTCTATTAAGAGTTTTTATGTGTTTTTAGGGTTTTTAATGCTTTTGGGGGATTTATGATTTTCATGGGTTTTAGGATTTCTGGGGTCTTTTATGGGTTTTGGGTTTTTAATATTTTTAGTATTTTTAGGTGTTATAATTGTTTTTCAATATAAAATTTTTTCATATAGGTTGTTCGTGTTTTTTTACATTTTTTGGAATTTTTAAATTTTTTATGGTTTTAGGGTTTCTATGTATTTTTTTGTTTTTCCCTATTTTTATGGTTTTAATGGGTTTTTTGTTTGTTTGGTATTTAGTTTTTTTTTTTGAGTTTTTAGGGGTTTTACAATTTTTTATTATTTTTAACATTTTTATAATTTTAATTGGTTTTTAGAGTTATTATTGGGTTTTTAGGATTTTTATAATTTTTGGGGGGTTTTATTGTTTTTGGGGGTTTTATGGGTTTTAGGTTGTTTTGGGTATTTTTTACGGTTTTAATGTGTTATAGCTTTTTTATATTTATGGATTTTTTAGAGTTTTTAGGGTTTTAAGGTATTTCTAAAGATTTTTTTGGCTTTTAAATTTTTATATATTTTTAGAGATTTCTTTGGATTTTTTGTTCTTAGGTTTTTCGGGGATTTTTAGGGGTTTTAGGGTTTTTTATGATCTTTATCATTTTTAGGTTTTTTGGGTTTTAAAGTGTTTTTCGGTTATTGTGGATTTATAATGGTTTTTGGGGGTTTTATGTTTTTTTTCTTTTTTTACTAATTTTTATGGATTTTTTAGGATTTTTATGATTTTGAGGGATTTTTTGGGGGTTTTAAAGGTTTTTTGAGTTTTAAAAATTTTTATAGTCTTTTGGGTTCTTAGGGTTTTTTTGGGATTTTTGGGGTTTAAAGGTTTTTTTAGATATTTTAAAAATATTGCGGGTTTTAAAGAGGTTTTAGAGTTTTTTGTGGGTTTTAAGGTCATTCATTAGTTTTAAGGGGGATTTAAGTGTTTTATGAGATTTTATGGGTTTTATGGGTTTTAGGGCCTTTTAGGTTTCCATGGATTTTTCCTTTTTTTAGGTTTTTAGAGGTTTTAAGTGTTTTAGGTTTTTTAGATTTTCTTAAGGTTTTTCTGGGTTCTTTGTGTTTTTATATTTTTAGGGATATTTTGTTTTTTTATTACTTTATTGCGTTTTAGGGTATTTTTGGTATTTCGAGGGTTTTTTATGCTTTTATGGTTTTTTTGGGTTTTTTGGTTTTTTGGTGTATTTTTAGGCTCTATGGTTTTAAGAGTATTTTTATCATTTTTAGGGGTATAAGTGTTTTTATTGTTTTTATTGGTTTTCATTTTTTTATGGGTTTTTAGAGTTTTTAATGCTTTTAGGGGTTTTGGGTTTAACAGTTTTATAAGTTTTCATGGTCATTTATGGGTTTTAGGAATTTAACATTTTTTAGGTTTTTAGCGGTTTTAAATGTTTTTATGTTTTTTAATTTTTTCTTAGTCTTTTCAGTGTTTTTGGGGGTTTTTATATTTTTTAGGATTTTTTTATTTATTACTATTTATTGTTTTAGGGTCTGTTGTTATTTATAGGGTATTTTGGGTTTTATAGTTTTTTGTGTAATATTGACTTTTAGGTTTTTAGGTTTTTTAGGGTTTTAATGTATTCTTAGGGGTTATTCTGTTTTTAGGGTTTTTTTAATTGTTATGTATTTTGTTGATTTTTTTTGCCTTTAGTAGTTTTTTGATTTTAGGGTTTTAGGGGGTTTTATGTTTTTTTTCGGGATTTATGGTTTTCAGAGTTTTTTTTAATGTTTTATGGATTTAAAGTGTTTTTATAGTTTTCAATGGTTTTATTGGGCGTTTTTATGGTGTTTTGATTTCATGTATGGGTTTTAGGTTTATTATGATTTGGGGTGGGGGGTTAAGAATTTATGGTTTTCATAGTGATTGTAGGGTTTTAAATAGGTTTTATGTTTTTAGGGGTTTTAAGTGTTTTTTGGTATTTACATATTTTTAGGGTTTTTCACGGTTTTCAATTTTTTTTACATTTTTAAGCATTTTTGTGTATTTTTCATGATTTTTTTGGTTTATGGGGTTTTTAAAGATTTTGATTGTTTTAAATGTTATTAGGGTTATTATGATTTTTGGTTTTTAGTGTTTTAAAAAAAATGCGGATTTATGTCTTTTTTAGGTTATTATTATTTTTTTAGTTTTTTCAGGGTTTTAGGGGTTTTAAATTTTTAGGGATTTAAGGGTATTATTAGTATTTTTACAATTTTTATGGTATTTAGGGATTCTGAGGTGTTTTAGGATATTTAGGGTTTTAATCATTTTTTTGGATTTCTGTGTTTTTTGATTTTTGAGGGTGTTTAAGGGTTTTAGTGTTGTTTACATTTTTATGGGTCTAAAGTGTTTTGAATGTTTAGCGTTATTTTTTATGGTATTTTAGGGTTTTTAAGGTTTTTATTGGTTTTATGTTATTAATCGTTTTGTGTTCTTTTATGGGTTTTGGGGTTTTTAGGTTTTTTAGGTTTTTAGGGGATTAAAGTGTTTTTAGGTTTTTAAGGTTTTTTCAACATTTCAGAAATTTAAGTGTTTTTAAAATTTTATTTTGTATTTTTAGGTATTTTTAGGATTTTTATGGATTGTTGTGATTTTTAGGAGATTATCGGGGTTTTAGAGTTATTAATATTTTTAGTGTTTTTTGTTTTTTCATGGGTTTTAATTGTTTTTTTGAGGTTTTATTTGGGTTCTACATGGTTTTTAGGGGTTTTTGTGTTTATTTTTTGAATTTCTAGTTATTTTTTAGGATATTTATGGGTTTTTAGGTATTTTTAAGGTTATTACAGTTTTTAGAGAATTTATGGTTTTTATAGTTGTCTAGGTTTTTATGGGGTTTTTGACATTTTTATGGGTTTTAATGTTTTTAGAGTTGGTTTAAATATTTTTATCAATTTAAAATGTTTTTAGATTATTTAGTGGTTTTTAGGGGTTTATAGTTTTTACATTTTTATGGTATTAGAGGTTTTTATTTTTAGGGGTTTAATAGATTTTTAGGGTATTTTTTTGTGGTTTTGGGGTTTTTATGGTTTTTAAGTTTTTATGGGTTTTATGTGATATTATTTTTCGACATTTTTCTTAGGGGTTTTCATGAATTTTATTTTTTTTACATTTTTATGTATTTGTTAGGATTTTTATCTATTTTTAGGATTTTTAAGGATATTGAGGGTTTTAAGGGTTTTTTTTTGTTTTTATGGTTTTTAGAGTTTTTATATATTTGTTTGTTTTATTGAAGTTTTAATTGTTTTTAGGTTTTAAATTTTTTTATTTGTTATTCAATATTTTTTGTGGATTTTACATTTTTAGAGGATTTTAGGGAATTTTTATGAATTTTATGGTTTCTAAGGGATTTTCTGGTTTTTTACGGTTTTAGGGGTGTTTAGGGTTTCTAGGATTTTTTCATAGTTTTAGGGTTTTACCATTTCATAGGTTCTTTAAGAGGTTTTAGTTTTTTATGCATTTTAGGGTTTTTAGGGGATTTCATGTTTTTTAGAGTTTTTTTGGTTTTTAATGTTTTTTATGATTTTAAGGTTTTTACGATTTGGATATTTTAATTATTTTTAAGTATTTTTAGGGTTTTAAGGGGTTTTATAGATACTTAGGGTTTTTAGTTTTTTTCATGTATTTTTATGTTTTTTTGACTTTTCTGATGTTTTTAAGAGTTTAATGGGATTTCAGAGTTTTACTGTATTTCTTGTTTTTTTTGGGTTTTAGTGTTTTATGATGTTTTTAGGGGGTTTTATATTTTTTTGGAAATTTATGGGTCTTTAGGGTTTTTAATAGGTTTTATCACTTTTTTAAGGGTTTTTAGTGTTTTTTGGTTTCTAAGGTTTCTTAGAATTTTTAGGGGTTTAGAGTTTTTATGCTTTTTGGTATTTTTATTGATTTTTTATGATTTTTATCATTTTTTGGGTTTTTAGGGATTTTGATTTTTTTTATGGCGTTTATGATTTTTAGGTTTTTTAAATGTTTTTATGATTTTTTATGTTTTTACGGGTTTTAAGTTTTTTAATGTTTTAATAGTAGTATTCAGGGTTTTCAGGGTTTTTATGTTTTTATGTATTTTTAGGGGTTTTTTTATTTTTTTCATGTTTTAGGTTTTTAGGAATTTGGAGGGGTTTTAGTGTTTTTAGGGTTTATAAGGGTCTTATAATTTTTGGGTTTTAAAAATTTAATTATGTTTCTAATTCTTTCTTAAGGTTCTTTTGTGGTTTTGAGGGGTTGTTATGTTTTTAGGGGTTTTTAGCGGTTTTTCAAATTGTTATTATTTTTAGAAGTTTTGTGGATTTATTGGTTTTTAGGGATTTTAGATTTTATAATGATTTTTGTGGGGTCTTGATTTTTTTGGAGTTTTTTATGGTTTTTAATGTTTTAACTATTTTTTTTCATTTTTTTAGTTAATGGGTTTTTAGAGTTTTAATGCTTTTTTTGGTTTTTATGGGTTTTTAATGTTTTTAGTTGTATTATGGTTTTAGGGGTTTTAGTGTTCTATTGTTTTTTAGTGTTTTTTATAGTTTTTAGAATTTTTATGTTTTTTTTCTTTTATTAGGGTTTTAGGGGTTTTATGTAGTTTCAAGTTTTTAATGTTTTCTTAGAGTTTTTAGGGTTGTTAGGGTTTTTTACTTTCTTGGGATTTCTATGTATTTTATATATTTTTTAGGTTTTTAGGGTTCTTAGTGATTTTGAGGTGTTTAAAAGTTTTTTTAGGGGTTTTTTTTGTTTTTTTGGGTATTTTATTTTTTTTGGGGTTTTTTGGTTTTTAGTGTTTTTTAACAATTTTAGGTGTGGAATGGGTATTTTATTTTTTTTGTTGGTTTGAATGTTCTTTTTATTTTATTAGGTGATTAAATATATGTTAGGTGTTTTAGGGTTTTTAGGTCCTTTTAGGGTTTTTAGATCTTTTAGAGTTTTTAGGTTTTTAGGGGTTTAAGAGTTTTTCAGTTTTTATGGGTTTATTAGGGGTTTTCATGGTTTTTCGTGTTTTAGGTATTTTTAGATTTTTTATGATTTTTATGGGATATTTTTGTATTTTAGGGGTTTTATGGTTTTTAGGGGTTTTAAAAATTTTCTTTGTTTTTTTTTTTTTGAGTATTTTGGGGGATTAAAGGTTTTTAGTGTTTTTATAATTGTAAAGGGTTTAAAGGGGCTTTAGGTTTGTTATTGGATTTAAGGTTTTTATCATATTTTTGGTTTTTAATGTTTTTAGGATTATTATGATGTTTAGGGTTTTTATGTTTTTTATTGTTTTTATCATTTTTAGGATTTCTTTGTGTATAATTATTATTATATTTTTAAGGTTTTCTTTGGGTTTTTCATCGTTTTTAGGGGTTTTTAAAATTTTAGTAGTTTTTTGGATTTTTATGTTTTTTGGTTTTTAGGGATTTTGAGGGTTTCTTGTGGTTTTTAGGGTTTTAGGTTTTTTATGATTTTTTTGGGGGTTTTAAGGTTTTTTGGGATTTTATGGTCGTTTCGAGCTTTTAGGGTTTTAAAAGTTGTTTAGTGTTTTTCCTGTTTTAGTGGTTTAGTGGGTTTCTAGAGTTTTTAGTGGTTTTTAAGGTTTTTATGGGTTTGTATGGCCTTTTATGGTTTTTATAGGATTATTTGGGTGTTTTGATTTTAAAGGGTTTTTAGGTTTTTTATATTTTTGGTGGATTTTTTTGGGTTTTTAGTGTTTTATAGTGTATTTACATTTTTAAGGGTTTCATAGAACATTTCAGGGATTTTAAGGGTTTTATAGTTTTTTATGATTTTTTGGGTTTAAAGAGTTTTACGAGTATTTATTGGTTTTAGTGTGTTTATTGGTTTTTAGGGTTTATTAAATTTTTAGGTGTTTGTATGAGTCTTATATGTTTTTTGGGTTTTTAGGGTCTTTTAGGGTTTTTAGGGTTTTTATCATTTTTATGTTTTTAGGGATTTTATGTGTTTTATTTTTTTAAGGTTTTCTTTGGGGTTCTCAATATTTTTATGGTTTTATACATTTTTTGTATTTTTATGTATGTTTTTGGACTTTTATGGGTTTTTATGGTTTTTAGAGATTTTTATGATTTTTAGGTTTTTAAAGGTATTTTAGTGTTTTTATGGTTTTTCAGGTTTTTAGGGTTTTATTTGTTTTTTGGGGTTTTATTGTGTTTTATATTTTTGCATAATTTTTAATATTTTAAAGTGTGTTTTGGATTTTTAGTGGTTTATGGTTTTTATTGGTTTATATGATTTTAGGGGGTTTATGATATTTAGTGATTTTAGGGTTTTTTGTGTTTTTGGGGTTTTAGGGTTTTTAAATGTTTTTAGTGTATTAATGTTTTCTTATGGTTCTTCTAGTTTTTTTTTGTGTTTTTCCTTTTTTAGGGATTTAGGGTTTTTTTGGATTTTTATTTATTTGAAAAGTTTAATGGATTTTGAAGGGTTTTAGGGTTTTTATGTTTTTTATGGTTTGTTTTAGTTTTTTAGTTTTTTCAAGGTTTTTAGAGTTTTGTATCATGTTTATTGGTTATAAGGGTATTTAGTTGGTTTTTAGGGATTTTATGTGGTTTTAGGTTTTTCATAAGGTTTAAGGGATCTTATGGAATTTACTATTTTAAGGTTTTTAGGCTTTTTAGGGGTTTTAATGATTTTATATTTTTTATGTGTTTTATGTATTTTTAGTTTTTTAATTTTTTCCTTAGGGTTTTCCTAGGTTTTTAGGAATTTTAGGGATTTTGTGGGTTTTCATGATTTTTAGCGGCTTCTTTGGTTTTTTGGTTTTTTGGGTTTTGGCCAGAAAGGTTTGGGTTCAATCCCCTTTATTAAAGAAAAAGAAAAAAGACAGTAATACCTTTTGAGTTGGGTAAGGTAAAACCCATTACAAGCCTGTAGGCCCAGAGGGACAAAACCCATTTAGAGACACGCACCCAAAGCATCAGATGACATGACAGAAGATCCCAGTGGGAAAACAAAATGTGTTGTATGGGTAACGAGGTAAAGGGCTGGCCTGCCCACCTGTGCGCCGCACGCCCCCAGCTAGGCCCAAGGTGGCCAACCCTTGGGCTTGTGCCAGTTCCCACGGAGTCGAGGGGACGAGAGGTTCGCTGAAAAATGGTGCGCGTTTCCTTTGTGAGGAATCGAACCCGGATCCTCAGCGACGGGTCGCCACCGCCTTGAACCAACTCACCCAGCCCCCGCGGGCTAGTTTTTCGGGTTTTTGGGATTTGAGTGTTTTTTGAGTTTTATAGGTTTTATGTTTTTTATAGTTTTTTATCATTTTTTGGGATTAAATGGGTTTTATATTTTTTTAGTGGTTTCTAGGTTTTATTGGTTTTATTGGTTTTATGGGTTTTTAAGGTATTCTAGGGGTTCGTATAATTTTTTGGGTTTTTAGGGTTTTTTTTTGTTTTTATAGGTTTTAGTGTTTTTAACTTTTTAGTTGTTTTACGTTTTTAGGGGTTTAAGGTTTCTATTGGGTTTTATAGGAATTTTTGGAATTTTTATGTTTTTTGGGATTTTGAGGGATTTTTAAGATTTTTATGCTTTTTGTGGGATTTTGGTATTCTGGTGATATTTAAGGGTTTTAAGGTTTTTTAAAAATTTTGTCAAACTTTTATATTTTTTTTTTGGTTTTTTTGATTTTTTAGAGTTTTAATGTTTTTGAGTGTTTATATGGGTTTTAAAATTTTATTGGTTTTGGGTTTATTTTGTTTTTAGGGTTTTATGGTTTTTAGGATTTTAGGGGGTTTAGGGTTTTTAGAATTTTGTTTGTTTTTTAGGGAAAGGAAGATGCGAGGGTCAGGGTATTCCCGACCCCCCCAAAATTTATAAATAAAAAAGAACAGCAGACAAGGTCAGGGTGGGGCCAAACAACCCACACCGAAAATCCCTAAACCCCCCAAATACACCAAAATCACCAAAACACCCAAAAGCAGAAGAGAAAAAATAGGAAAAACCAAACAAGAGTAAAAAATCTCCATCCCCATATGGGTCCCCATCAGCACCATAACCAGTGGAAGCATCTGACTCCATTGACTCCCATTTAGATGATTCAAATTGCTTTACGAAGGTGGTGTATTAATCTCTGAGATGTTGCGGCTTCACATCAAGCTGTACCTTGAAGGGTCGAACTCCCTTAGTAGAGAGATTGGCTTTGAAAAAAGCACTCATAGACACAGTCCTTGGAAAATTAGAATAATCCTTCCTCAGTTTCCTCTTTCGGGGATCTAAAGAGGCCCCTGCTGAATTTTAGGGGTTTTAATTGTTTTTAACTTTTTAACTTTTTCTTATATTTTTCAAGGTTTTTAGGTGTCTTACATTTTTTGGGATTTTCGGGAATTTTAAATTTTTTATGGTTTTTCAGGTTTTTTAAGATTTTGAGGGGTTTTTTGGTTTTTTCAGTTTTTCTTGTGGTTTTAATATTATTTAGTTTTTGTTGGGGTTTTTATCGTTTTTAGGTTTTATGTTTTTCTTAGGAATTTTCTGGTTTATAGGGTTTTTTATTTTTTTTATGGATTTTTTGGTAATTGTTTCATTTTTATGGTATTTTAGGGTGTTGTTGATATTGAGTTTTTGAATTATTTTAGGGTTTTATGGTTTTTTGTGGTTTAAGGGTTTTTTTGATTTTTTATGAGTTTTTTTAGGGTTTATAATGGTTTTTAATGTTTTTACCTTTTTATTAGTTTAATGGTTTTTTAGAGTTTTTGTGGTTTTTTGGTTTTAAATTATTTTTAGGGGTTTTTAATGTTTTTAGGGTTTTAGGGTCTTTTTAGGAAATTTTATGGTTTTTATAATTTTATTAATTTTGGGCGTTTTATGTGTTTTTAGGTTTTTAAGGTTTTCTAAGGGATTTTCAAGGTTTTTATATTTTTTTTACATTTTTTGGGATTTTGGATATTTTTATGGTTTTTAGGGTTTTTAAGGAATAAGTTGTTTTATGGGTTTTTATGGTTTTTATCATATTTTTTGATTTTAGGTATTATAGGGACTTTCGGATTTATTAGGTTCATAGGTTTTTCCTACTGTTTTTTCATTTTTAAGGATTTTTAGAGATTTTTAGCACATTTATATGTTTTTATGTTTTTATGGATTTTGAGTGTTTTTAGTGTTTTTATGGTTTTTTGGGTTTATATTTTTTTTATATTTTTAATGATTTATGGTTTTTTAGAGTTTTTTAGCATATTTATTGGTTTAAAGGGTTTTTTGGGATATTCAGGTTTTTAAGTGTTTTGGGAGTTATATAATTTTTAGGGTTTTTGTAAGAATTTTATATATATTATGTTTTTAGGGGGTTTAAATAGTTTTAGTTTATAAGATTTTCTTATGGGTTTTCTGCGTTATTAGGGTTCTATACATTTTAAATATTTTTAGGTAATTTTAGGATTTTTATGGTTTTTAAAAATTTTAGGTATTTCTGGGGGTCTTTGGGTATTTTTGTTTTTATGTTTTTTTTAGTTTCTTAAGGTTTTATGGTTTTTTATATATTTTTTAATTTTTTTAGTGTTTTTAATGGTTTTTATGGTTTTAGTTGTTTTTAAGGGTTGTATGGTTTTTATGGTTTTTGGGGGATTTTATGGTTTTTAGGTTTTTAGGTGTTTTAAAATTTTTTGGGGTTTTTTGGGGTTTTGGTTTTTTTAGATTTTTACAGTTTTCATAGCTTTTTTCTAGGTTTTTATTGTTTTTTACATTTTTAGGTATTTTTATTATTATGGGTTTTATGGTATTTGGTGATTTAGAGGGTTTTGATGGTTTCTTAGGATTTGGGGCTTTTAAATTTTTTTCTAGGTTTATATGGTTTTTTTGAGTTTTTTTATGTTAATATTTTTTGGGTTTTTTTACATTTTTAGGGGTTTAAAGGGGTTTTTAGTGTTTTAGTGGTTTTATTGTTCTTATGGTTTTTAGGGTTTTATGGTTTTCAGATTTTTTATGATTTTTAGGGTTTTTTCTATTTTTATGGCTTTTTAGGGTTTTATTATTTTTAGGTTTTTTCGAGGTTTTAAGTGTTTTTAGGTTATGAAGGTTTTTAGGGGTTTTCAAGGTTTTAGGGATTCTTAAAATTTTTAGGATGTTGGGTATTATTCTTATTTTTATGGTTTTTTAGGGTTTTTTGGATTTTGAGGAATTTTATGGTTTTTAGGGATTTTAGGAATTTATGTTTTTTAGAGATTTTAGTTTTTTCATCATTTAATTGGTTTGATTTTTTAGATTATTTTATCATTTTTAGGGGTTTAAAGACTTTTTAGAGTATTAAATGGTTTTTTGGGTTTTTTAAGGTTTTGGAGGTTTTTATTGTTTTTAGGGGTTTTGGGTTTTAGTGTATTTTTCGGATTTTTTTAAAGCTTTATAATTTTTTTGGGTTTTTTAAGGCTTTAATAGGGATTGTTAGGTTATTTAGTATTTTTTATGTTTTTTGGATTTAGGGTTTTATTATGATGGTTTTGGATTCTTGGGTATGTTGGGATTCTGATGGGTTTTCGGGTGTTTAGAGTTTTAGGGTTTTTAGTGTCTTGTAGGATTTTAGGGGGTTGAATTGTTTTCATTTTTTCAATGTGCTCTTCATATTTATCATGTTTTTTAGTCTTTTTACATTTTTAGGGAATTTTAGGGATTTTAGGATTTATATTGTTTTTAAGGATTTTTGGGTTTTTTGGGTTTTTATGGTATTTTGGGTTTTAGTGGTTGGAGGTTTGCGGTTTTTTTAGTTTCTTAGTGTGATGTAATTTTTAGATTTTTTTATCGTTTTTAGAGGTTTAGAAGGTTTTTAGTGTTTTTATTGGTATTTTTGGGTATTTATGTGTTTTAAAGTTTTTAAAGGATTTTAGGGTCTCTCTGGTCTTTTTGGGGTTTCTTATCATTTTTTATTTTTTAGGGGGGTTAAGTGTCTTTAGGTTTTTAATGTATTCTTATGGGTTTTTTTGGTTTTTATGTTTTTTACGTTTTTAGATATTTTTTGGTATATTTATGATTTTTATGATATTTTAGAGTTTTATTGATATTGATTGTTTTTAGGAGTTTGTAATGTTTTTAGGGGTTTTATGGGGTTTTATCATTTTTAGGGTTTTTAGGGGTTTTATGTGATTTTAGGTTTTTATGGTTTTTATAGGGTTATTCTAGGTTTGTTATGGTTTTATGTACTTTATGCATATTTTTATAATTTTTAGGGTCTTTTAGGGTTTTTTATTTTAAGGGTTTTAATTTTTTTAGGGTCTTTATCATTTTTTGGGGTTTCTAGGGGGTTTTTTGTTTTTTATGAATTAAATTATTTTTAAATTTTTTTTTAAAATTATTATGTGCTTAAAGGGGTTTTGGACCTTATAGTGGTCCTTTATAGTTTTTATAGTTTTTAGGGTTTTTAATGATTTTAGTTACATTTATGGGTTTTAAGGGTTTCTAAGGTATTTAGGGTTCCTTTAGGGTTTTTTGGTTTTTATAATTTTTTCAGTTTTTAGGGGTTTTAAGTGATTAGAGTTTTTTATGGTTTTTATATGGGTTTTCAGGGATTCAATTCGTTTTAATTTTTTTAGTATTTTTTGGGTTTTAGGATTTTTATGGATTTTACGGATTTTGATGGTTTTTAGGGTTTTTAGGGGTTTCATGGTTTTTTTAGGGTTTTATGGTTTTATGAGTGTTGTTTGGATTTAAATTTTTTGGATATTTTTAACAGTTTTATGGGATTAAAGGATTTATAGTGTTTTAGTGGTTTTCTTGGGTTTTTTGGTGGTATGGTTTCTTGGGGGTTTTACTTTTTTGAGGGTCTTTTAAGGATTTTCTGGGTTTTTTCATATTTTTTGTTTTTAGGGGGATTAGGAGTTTTTATGGTTCTAATGTTTTCATATGGTTATTTAGGTTTTTTTAGGTTTTTTACATTATAAGAATTTTTTATTGATTTTAATGATTTTTATGGAGTTTTAGGGGTTTTGGCATTTAATGGGTTTTTATGGTTTTTACGGTTTTTTTGTATTTTTAGCATTTTAATGTATTTTATTGGTTTCAGTTTTTTTAGGTTTTAATGTTTTTTTAGGTTTTATCAGGGGTTTTTTGGTTTTAGGGATTGTAAGGGATTTTTTTTGGATTTTTATGGTTTTTAGGATTTTTGGGGTTTTTTTGGGGATTTTAGGGGATTATTAAGTATTTATTGGTTTTATGGTTTTTTAAAGTTTTTATCATTATGTAATGGTTAAAGTGGTTTTAAAGTTTTAGTGGGACTTTAGGTATTGAATGGGTTTTAATTGGTTTTAATGGTTTCATGGGTTTTATGGATACTATGGGTTTCGAGTTCATTTATTATTTTAGGGGTTTTAGCATTTTAGGTTATTGTGGTTTTTATTTATTTCATGGTTTTTATGTTTTTCTAGGGGTTTTTAGCTTTTTAAGGTGTTTCACATTTTTGGGGATTTATAGGGACTTTTTAAGATTTTTATGAGTTTTTAGGATTTTAGGGGTTTTTGGGGTTTTTAGGAGTTTTCCCTTTTTAGGGTTTTGTGGTTTTAACTGTTTTCTAGTTTTAAGGTTTTATAATTATTTGATGTTTTCTAGGGTTTTTACATTTTAATAGATTTTTAGTTCTTGTTATGATTTTTTGGTTTGCAGGTTTTTTGGGACATTGAGAATTTTACGGTTTTTTAGATTTATGTGGTTTCTTTGGGGTTTTAGTGGCTTTTTGATTGTTTTAGGGTTTTTTTTTTGTTTTTTTTTAACATTTTTAGTGGTTAAAAGGGTTTTTAGAGTTGTTAGTGGGTTTTTATTTTTTATGGGTCTTTATGATTATTATGGTTTTGAGGGGTTTGTATGGTTTCTATGGGTTTTTAGGGTTTTAGGGTCTATTTGGGTTTTAGGGTTTTAGGGTTTTAGGGATTTTATGTTTTCTGGGGTTGTAAGTGTTTTTTAATTTTTAAATTTTTATCAGATTTTTTAGGGTTTTAGGGTTTTTTATGTATTTAGATATTTTAGGGATTTTTTAGGATTATTATTATTATTTGGTATTTTACTGGATTTTTATGGGGTTGTGGGTTTTTTATAAGTTTAATAGTTTTTAGGGTTTCAAGGGTTTTGGGGGGTTTTGGCATTTTTTTAGTTTTTAGTGGTTTAAAGTGTATTTATTTTTTTACAATTTTCTAATATTTTAATGGTATTTTAGGTTTTTAATGTTTTAGGTTTTTTATTGAATTTTGTGCTATTTATAGTTTTTAGGGTTTTTTGGGATTTTTTGGGGTCTTATGTTTTTTAATGTTTTTATGTTTTTATGTTTTTAGGTTTTTTTAGTTTTTTAGGGTTTTATAGTTTTTTTATCTTTTTATGGGTTTACGGGGTTTTCAGTGGTTTTTAGGGTTTTTATGGGTTTTAGGGTGCTTTAGGGATTTTTGTGGTTTTTAGGGTTATAGGATTTTGTAGGGTTTTTCGGGTATTTAGCATTTATTATGGTTTTAAGGGTTTTATGTGTTTTTAGGTTTTCCAGGGTTTTAAGCTTTGTTTAGGGTTTTTGTGATTTTGATGATTTTAATGATTTTAAGGACCCTTTAGGATTTTATGTTTTTATTATTTTTTTGGGATTTTGATAGCTTTTAGGGCTGTTAGAGTTTTTAGGGTTTAAAGGGGTTATTTTGTGTTTCAAGGGTTTTATTATTTTTTGGGGGGTGTTTTATGGGGTTTTTATAGTTTTTAAGATTTTTAGGGGCATAAAATGTTTTTATAGTTTTTAGTGGTTTTTATTGTTTTGTGATTTTTTATGGGTTTTATGGTTTTAGGGGTTTTATGGATTTTAGAGTTTTCTCATGGGGGGTTGTGTTTTTTTGGGTTTTTAGCATTTTTTTGGTATTTTAGGCATTTTATGTGTTTTTTATGTTTTTATAGTTTTCTTAGGCAAAGAAGGTGCAAGACCAGGTGAGCTTGATCCCCAAATTTAAATAAAAGAAGAAAGGTATGTGGTCTTACAAGAAGGTCCTACAGAAGTGTGTGTGTGTGTGTGTATCACCCTTCATGTCTGAGTCCACAACGGACATGTAGTACGGTGGAGTGACGAAGGACCACATGAAGCCCCTATCTTTAATTTATTTCTTTGAGAGCACATCTTCCAACACATTCACTTCCCGGAAATAATGTGTTATGTGTAGGGTCAAATATTGTGAAGCTTTGAGGCATTCGATCCATTGTGGGAGTAGCCGCCAGGGTACTCTTCTTGATCCGCTTCTTGGGGTCTCCACTACCAACATTGAGTCAGAATCAATCTATAATATCTTCTAAGAAAATTGTGTCACAAACTGTACTACCTTGATGATGGCACATATTTCTGCCACGTAGGTGCATCCACTCCCCATGAAGTGAAAGAAGTATCCGTTGACGAAGCTTCTGTAAGTAAAAAAGACACCTCTGTATCCTACAAGACCAGGTGCTCCTAATGCAGTTCCATCCACATTAACTTTAATCCAAACAAGAATTGGTGGAATCCATAGGATGAATTTCATGGGTGCTGGTTGTTTGCACCTTCCAGGAACACTAAGGGTCCACAAAATGATCAAATCATTCATTTTATTATGCATTGCTCCAGTTTTCATATGAGATGCCACGTGAAGAGATTTATGGATCGCCAGGATTCCACCATGGAGGGAGCTGGCCTTTGATTTGAAGACGGTCTTATTTTGGGTTATCCACATATAGCTTTCAAGGGCCGCAACTATAGCAAGCATGAGGTTCATGAGCTGCTCGCTACTGTCCGCACTGACAATGCTATTAAAAGGTTCTTCCAGCATGCTATCCATTGCATATTATTTGGTCGAAGAGGTTCTGCACATAGTCCCATAATGAGGCAGTGAGCATGAAGCTAAGGAAGATGTGTTGCGCATTTTCCTCTGCTCGCAGGCAGGTCAGACAGGCAGAGGCTAAGCTCCATCTAGATTTTTTATGATTCTCATATACAGGTAGTATGTTCATCCACATTTTCCACAGCATGATAAAGCTCGATGGTAGTATGAGGTTTCTCCTGAATTTGGAGAGCCATGTCAATGGCTGGGTGCCTTGTCCACATTTATACCGATAGAGCTCTTGTGTTCTCAACTATCCAACAAGACGTGGTTTCTAGGTGAGGCTATCATTGTCAGTGAATTGATAATTCTATATTTTCTAAATAATGTTTTCAGGAAGGATCCTGATGAGCTCCGCCATTAGGTTGTTTCATTCGGCAATAGAGAGGTGCTGCAGGTTGGATAGTGGCTGAACAATGTCATTGATTGGCCTATCCAAATAGGTAGTTGTCCATCAGTTCAAGTTTGAGTGCCTAGAGACTATCCATATTGATTAAAGGATGATGTCTTTATATGAGGATCTAATCTTAGTCAACACTGATGAAAGAATGTAACCAGTAAAGCAATCACAGAGTTTTGATTTGAACCTTTCCCTTACGAAGTCCAGACCCCCATCTTGTGGATTGAACATATTCTAGGTATATTTTCCAATTAGGACATCATTTTATTTCAGGAGGACTTTAATGCCAAGCCCACCCATATCAGCAGATTTCATACATTTCTTCCATGCGATGGAGATTAATTTCCTTTCATCAATGCATCACATCCAGAAAATGTTCCGAATCTTGCTTTGAAGATTTTTAATCAGGCTTGTAGAACATCTGTTAATGGAAGAAGTTTGTATGAACATGGACCAGATGACTGAGTTGATCAAGAAAACTCTTCCTGGTTGTGATATATTTTTCCCTTTCTAGTTTTCTATTTGTTGATTGATTTTCAGTTAGACACTTTCAAGGTGGAAGCTTTTTCACTTTCCCCCCAGAATAAAGGAACTCTCAGATGCATAAAGGGGGGGGGGATCCTCTCATTATGCTCAGATATTTGAAAATGCGATGTTTCCTTTTGGAAAAACCCCCTTAAGAAAAATAATAGACTATTTGTTCCATCTGATCATTTGGCCTGTAACATCATCATAGTGCCGGAAGAGCCTTTTGACATTGGACAAGTTCTACTTGTTGGCCTGCCCAAAGAGGAGAATTTAATTAGTATAGAGAAGGTGTGAGGGAACATAAAGGTAAATTTCTACCTTGATTTGAGTGATGATTCCAGCCTACACCAGATAAATAATTCATCGGCTCAAGTAATCTTTGGCGACCGCAAACAGTAGTCCTGAGATGGGGTCTCCTTGTCTGACGCCACAGGAGCATTAGAAGAACCCTAATAGAAATCCATTGATGAGAACAGAAATCCTGGCACTATAAATTATGGTGTTAATTAATTTTATGAGTGGAGTGGAGAAACTATACTTGTTCAATACACCAATAAAGAAGGAAAAATATATGGTTTCGAAGGCCATCGTGATATCCATCTTCAGGGAAAAGCTCCCATGCTTCGAGACCTTCCTAATGTGGTTGATTCCTTCTGAAGCTGAGTACTAAAAACTATGAATTCTACATCCCAGTAAAAACCCAAATTGTATTGGGGTAATGTGATCCCGGGTGATCCTACCCATCCTTAGATCAAGGATCTTTATTATGATTTTTGGAATGGTGTTTTCAATGACAACCAATTGGAAATCACATATATCGTGGGCATTCTCTTTTGGGGGCAGAAAGGCGAGGAAACATGAGTTGGTCCCATGGGGTAGTGAGACTGAGAGGAAGAATTCTCTAACCACATTTGTGAGCTCAATGTACATGATGTCCCCGTAGAACATGAAAAATTTGTTGCTAAATCCATCCGGACCAGGGGCACATTCCATATTTAACGAGAAGAGGGCAGCTCTCACCCCCGCATTAAGGGGAGCATCCGTGAGGGATTTATATTGGGACTCTGTAATAAATGGGTTGACAGAACCCATGATGTTAAGAGTCTTTTCATTTACAGCATCATTATATTTCTCCTCGATGTATCCAACAACAATGCTAGAGATCTCACTTTCATTTGTGAAAGTCAAGCAAATAATTTGGACAGCATTCTTCCCTTTTTTAATTTTTTTCTCCATATGAAGGCGGTGGAATAATTTGGAGTTCTTATAACCATCCTTGAGCGATTTCACGTTAAATTGATTTTTGGCCATCTATTCTTTATGTCCCTGGAGATTTTCAAGCTTGGAATGAAATGTAAGATCCTCCCTAGAAGGGGTATGAAACTACTGGTTGGTATTCTGACATTCAGCAAGATGTGCTTCAACCACCCTGATGTCATCATCATGCTGGGAGAAATATTACTTTCTCCAGTCCCTAATAAGACCTTTTATTATCTTAGGCTTTGAATCCATCACGAAGTGTGGGATTCCATGGAATATGTTGTTCCATCCTTGTAAAACCACTTCTCTACAACCCAAGATTTTGAGCCTGGCATTATTGAATTTAAAGGGGAGTGGCTGCTACCTCCTGCCACCACCTCTTATTTCCACAATTAATGGATTTTGATTGTAGTTGAATTTCGGGAGAGTGAATCCAGCAATGTTGCACGGGTATGAACCACAATTTTCTTAGGTTTTTTCAAGGTTTTTAGTTTTTTTTAAATTTTTAGGTATTTTTAGGGAATTATTTTTTTTATAGTTTTTTATGTTTTAGTGATTGTGATTGATTTTAGGGTTTTTAGGGATTTTTGATTCTTAGGGGTGTTAGGGTTTTTTATTTTTAGGGTTTTAAAGATTTATTTGTGTTTTTAACGTTTTAGGTGATAATATGGTTATTTCATTTTTAAAAAAAATTTTGGGTTTCAATGGTTTTTAAGGGATTAAGTGGTTTTTATGGGTTTTTGGGGTTTTGGAGTCTTTTTAGTATTTTTTAGGGTTTTTAGTGTTTTTATATTTTTTTTGTGTTTTTAGATTTTTTAGTGGTTTTATGTATTTTTAGGTTTTTAGGATTTAAAAAGTTTTTTGGGGTCTTTAGTTTTTTCTTCATTTTTTTGGATTTTAAATCTTTTATTAGATTTAATGGGTTTTTAGTGATATTAGGAATTTTTAGGGTTTTATTAGTTTTAGTGGTATCATGTGTTTTTTGTTGTTTTTTTCATTTTTAATGTTTTTAGGGGTTTTATGCGTTTTTAGGTTTTTTGTAATTCTTAGGGTTTTAGTGGTTTTTATTGTTTTTTATGTTGTTACCTATTCTATGGAATTTTTTAGAGTTTCTAGGGGTTTAATTATTTTTTGGTATTTTTAGCGTAACTAAATATTTTTAGGGGTTTTGGGGGTTTTAATAATTTTCTAGGTTTTTCTAGGGTTTTAAGTATTTTTAGATTTTTAAGGATTGTTTAGGGTTTTCACGGTTTTTATGGGATTTATTTTTTTAGATATTTTTTTGGGATTTTAAGGATTTTTATGGTTTATTATAGTTTTATTGATTTTGATGTTATTTTTGGTTTTTTGTGGTGTTTTTGAATTTATTTTGGGTTTTTATGTTTTTAGAGTTTTCAAATATTTTTTAGGGTTTAAAATTCTTTTTAAAATTTATAGTGGGGTTTTTATGGTTTTTATGTATATTTAGAGTTTTTTTTGGTTTTTATGGGTTTTATGGTTTTTATATTTTTTATCATCTTTGGTATTTTACTAGTTTTAATAGTATTTAGGTCTTATGGATTTCTTAGATGGTTTCAAGGTTTTTAGGGTTTTATATGTTTATGGGGAATTTTAGGGATTTTTAGTATTTTTATGGTTTTTTAAGGATTTATGGTTTTTTAGTTTTTATAATATTCTCAGGGTTTAAAGTTTTTTTTATAGTTTTTCATCATTTTTGGGTTTTTATGGTGTTTGAGGGTTTTTATGGTATTTAGGGGATTATAAGTTTTTATGGGCTTTATGGTTTTTAGCATTTTTATAGGGATTAGGTGGCTATATGGTTTTAATGTTTTATCATGGGTTTTTATGGGTTTTTACGTTTTTAAGGATTCTTTGGAATTTTTTAGTATTTTTACGGATTTTTTAGGGGGTTTTGGAATTTCATTGGGGTTTTTGGGTTTTTATGGTTTTTAGAGTTTTTTTGGATTTTAGGAGTTTTATGTATTTTTAGGATTTTATGTGTTTCATTCAGTTTTTGTGGTTTTTAGGGTGTTTACATTTTTACTGATTTTCATTTTGATTTATTATATTTTATTACTAGGTTTTTAATAGATTTTTATGGTTTTTTGGGTTTTTAGTGTTCTTAGGGGTTTTATATTTTTTTTTTGGATTTTTAGGATCTTTTGAGTTTTTAGGGGTTTTACGATACATGAGTGCTTTTTAACATTTTAGTGGTTTAAATGGTTTTTAGAATTTTTTTATGATTTTTTTTTGTTTTTTATGGTTGTTTGTGATTTTTAGGGGGTTTAAGGTTTTTAGGGTTTTTAACATTTTTTCTGTTTTTCGGGGGTTTTAAGTGTTTTTAGTTTTTTAAGGTTTTCTTTGGGGATTTCCAGGATTATTGGGTTTTTACATTTTTTTTTTTAGGATTTTCATGGGTATTTATGATTTTATGGATCTTCATGCATTTTAAGGGGTTTCGGGGTTTTTTTGGGTTTTTTGAGGTTTTTTTAGTTTTTATGGTTTTTATGGTTTTTATTGTTTTTTAATGTTTTTATGATTTTAAAGGGTTTTTAGAGTTTTTAGTAGTTTTTAGGGTTTTTGAGTGTTTTTAGTTAGGGGTTATTATTTTACGGTTTTATTTTTATTTTTAGGATTTATAGTGTTTTTTAGGTTTTTTGGGTTTTAATGTGTTTTTAGGTTCGTATTGTTTTAAGGGGTTTTTTCGGGTCTTTATGGTTTTTACATTTCAAGGTATTTTTTAGGATATTTTGGGTGTTTACTGGTTTTATGGTTTTTAGGATTTTTATGGTATTTAGGGTTTCATAGTGTTTTATGGTTTATTGGTTTTTTCAGTTATTTATGGATTTTAATGTTTTTTTGAGTATTTTATCATTTGGGGGTGGTTAAATGGTTTTTAGAGTTTTTAGTGGTTTTAGGGGTTTTATGGGGTTTTAGTGGTTTTATGATTTTTAGGGGTTTTTTGTTTCTCATGGTATTTTATATTTTTAGGGGTATAGGTTTTCTTTGATTTTTACCACTATTTATTTTTTTAGGGTTTTTTAGTATTTTATGGTTTTTAAGTGATTCTTAGTTTATTTCAGCGTTTTTTGGGTTTTTTATGTTTTTAGGATTTTTAGGATTTTTTTGGATCTTTATGGTCTTTTACGGTTTCTAGGAATATTCAGGGTTTGGGGTTTATTAGGGTTTTTATTATTTTTAGATTTTTAAGTGGTTTTATGTTTTGTTTAGTTTTTATGTTTTTATTTTGGGTTTTAGGGTTTTTAGGTTTTTAAATTTCTATGGAATTTTTTGTGATTTTTTATGATTTTTATTTTTTCTATGTTTTTTAGATTTTTATAGATTTTGGTGTTTATGGTTCTTTTTAGGGTTTTTATAATTTTTTTGGTTTTTAGGGGTTTGATGTGTTTTTTGGTTGTCATGGTTTTATTAGGGGTTTTGAATGCTTTATGGTTTCTACGTATTATAGATATTTATTACTTTTTTAATCACTTTATGGTTTTTATAGTTTTTATGGATTTTGATTGTTTTAGGGTTATTAATGTTTTTAGGGTTATTATGAATTTTAATGGGGTTTTCGGTTTTACGGTTTACATAGGGTTTTTTTGGTTTTAGTGTTTTATAAATTTTTAGGTATTTTTTTGGATTTTTATAGGTTATTTGGGTTTTTAAGGTTTTTACGTGTTCTACGGTTTTACGGTGTTTTGGTTTTGTAAGGGTTTTATGTGCTCTTATTTTTCTAAGAATTTCATGGGATTTTCAGAGTTTCTATGTTATTTAAAATTTTATATATTTTTATGGATTATTTAGGAATTTTATGTTTTTTAGTGATTTTAGGGATTTTGAAAGATTTTTGGGTTTTTATGGATTTTATGGTTTTTTTAGGATTAGGGTTTTTTTTTTATTTTTTAGTGTTTTAAATTTCTTATCGAGTTTTTTAAGTTTTCTTGGTGTTTTAAGGTTTTTATATTTTTTATTGTGTTTTAGGGGTTTTAGTTTTTTTTAATGTTTTATAGGGTTTTTAAGGGTTTTAGGGTTTTTTATGGTTTTTAGTATCTTTAGGTTTTTTAGGGAAAAAGAGGATGCAGTGTAGGAATTGAAAATCCCCCAAATATGTTAAGAAAAATAATGTGCAAGGCGTTATAGAGCTGGTTTGAAAAACTGGGTATGGGAAACCTCGCTCATGTATGAGTCCACTAAGGACATACAAAAGCTAGGGGTAACGAAGTACCACAATGAAATCCTCCCCTCAATTGAATTCTTAGAGAGGGAGTCTACCACCATATTTTTATCGCTATATTAATGTATGCCGTTGAGCATAAGGGAACATGAGGCGTCAAGGCATTCTATCCATTGAGGTAGAAGATGCCATGTTACTAGTCTTGATTTTCTTTTGAAGTCCTCCACCGCTAGAAGTGAGTCAGACTCAATTCAAAGGTGATTCCATCGGAAGCGATTGTCATAGCTTACCACCTTTATAAACGTCCAGAGTTCGGCTTCATAGGCAGTTCCATATTAGATAAAATGAAAAAATCGTCCTTTAACGAAGTCACGGTAGGTGCAGATGACACCGCCGCTGCCCGAGGGTACAGGTGTGCCTAAAGCCGCACCATCCACATTGACCTTAACCCATTCCTTTATCGAGGGAATCCAGTGGATGAATTTTAGTATCATTGGTTTCTTGCACCTATCATGGATGACAATTTTCCAAAGGATATAAAGGTCATTAGTGTGATTGGCCATCTCATCGGTTTAGATGCTAGCGACGACATGGATTGCTCTAGGAATGGATATTACTCCCTCGTAGAAAGAGCATGCCGGATTTCTGTGCGCAACAGCATTATGGGAATCCCAAATGTATGAGAGATGTTTTGAAATTATAGAAAGATAGATATTAAAGGGCTATAGGCTCATATCAATGTTTGTTACTGCCTTTTACAATCTGGATAGCTTTTTCTGATTATTGATGTTGAGGTTAACCCCAATGGTAACTTGTACATGCTGCCAAAGCTCCGTAGCAAACTTTTATTGAATAAAGAGGTGTCTTTGATTTCTCTCTACCCATAGGCAAAGGATACAAGAATAGAAAAGTTGCAGATCAGTCTTTTTCAGCATACCAAGAAGAGGCAGCCTCCCTTTCCATACGTTATATAGAAAAATATTCTTGGAAGGTGGAAGAAAAGGTTTTCAAAATTTGGACAGCCCAACTGGCACCGTAAAATTATGCTCACATTTATGCCGGTACAACTCTCTTGTGTTGAGTGAACCACCTCGGTTGGGCTTCCAAACCAAGGTGTGAACATCAATTAAAGTGTACCTCTTTATTTCCTTCATAGTGGAAGCTATGATAACTTCAGTCATGCCTTCAATCCCCTACACAATCTCAGTAATAGACATATTTCTCATGATTGAGGGGGGCTATACCATCTCATTATACAGGCTCTACAACCACGGTATGGACCAGTAATTGAGAAAAAACCTCCTCGAGACAATCCATTTCATGTTGGGGTTCATATCATTGATGGCTGACTTGATAGCAGGATAGATTGAAGAATGAATATAACCAAAGAAACCATTCATGAGACTATTTGTGAAACAACCATTGAGACAGTCATGTCCATATTTCTTCTATGTAATAAGATTCCATGGGAAATTTCCCAAGATAAACTCATTGAATTTCCTTAGATATTTAATACCCAGTCCCCCCATATTAATAAGTTTGGAATATGTTTTCCAGGCCACAGTAACAAGATTCGTTTCATTGACAAATCTAGTCCAAATAATGTTCTGGATTTTTTCTCGAAGACTCTTAAGCAGACTGATTGGCCTTCTGTATATTGAGAATCCATGCACAAACATAGAAGTGATTACCACGTTAATTAAGAAAACTCTTCTAGCCTGTGACAGGTATTTCCCTTTCCAATTAGCAAGCTAACTGATGATTCTGGAGGCAATGCTCTCAGGATGTGCATTATTTGGTTTTCCCCAAAAAAGAGGGATACCAAGGTACATTAATGGTAGTTTGGCCATTTAATGCCATTAAGTTTATCTTTTTTGAATTAGAGATCCGTTTTACAAAGGCAATGGATGACTTACCCCAACTGATTGATTGTCCTGCCACGTCCTCATAGTTGAAAAAAGCTTCCTGATTGAGTTAAACGTTCCCCTATTAGCTTGTCCGAAAATAAGTATATCATCATAATATATGAGATGTGATTGAACATAAAGATCCATTCTCGCTTTAATTGGAATGAAGAATCCAGAATGCACTAAACCAATAATGCATCAGCTCAGGTAGTCTTCAACAATGGAAAAAATAAGGCCAGAGTGGGGGTCTGCTTTCCTAACTCCACAGGAGCTTTGAAAGAAACCTCTTGGGGATCCATTAACCATCTGAGAAATCCTGGAACTACTCAGGATAGAGTTAGTAATTTTGATGAAGGCAGGAGAGAAACCATACTTGGCCAGCATGGAGGAAAGGGTGCTCCATCTGATGGTGTCAAAGGACATTGAGATGTCCACATTGATGGAAAAGGTCCCATTATTTGTCTCCTTGCTCATTATATTAATTCCTTCTGAATCCATGTATAAGTAACTCTGAATATTTCTCCCTGGGATAAACCTGAAATGATTTGGGGTGATAATATCATGCACAATAATTCCCAATATAATACTAAGGATCTTATGATAAATTTTGGGATGGTATTCCCCACTGAAAATGGGCGGAAGTCTTTGATGTCGATTGAATTATCCATTTTTGAGATAAAAACAGTGAAGTTAAAATTGGAACCACGTTGCATTGAGGCATAAAGAATCAATTCCCTAATGTAATTGGTCACTTCTATGTGCATAATATCCCAGTAGAACATGAAAAACTTGTTGAATCCATCAGATCCTGCTGCACTATCCATGTTGAGGGAGAAAAGAGAATATTTAATCACCTCTTCAGACGAGGCAGCTGTCAAGATCAGGTTTTTTTGGACATTGAGGCATGGTGAAATTGAATCAACAATCTGAGTATTGGTAAGGTTCCCAGTATTAGTGTAAAATATTTTGAAATAATCCACCACAGCTTTAGATATTTTATCATCCTTCTTGAATAGGGAGATATTTATTTGAATTGCATTTATCCCCTTCATTATCCTTTTCTCTCTATGAGGCCGATGAAATACTTTGGTATTTTTGTCACCTTCCTTGAGCTAGGTGATGCAGAATTGATTTTGTGACAATTTCTCCTTTAGTGTCATGAGGTCAACCAGCTTGGTGTCGAGCTGTAAATCCTCTCGGGATTATAAATTATGATCTTGATTGACAATTTGGAAATGGGAAAGCCATAATTCTTCCTACTTAATGTCACCATCCAGCTTGGAGAAGGAAAATTTTCTCCAATTCCTCAGCTTGGCCTTGATGGACATGAGCTTATATGTGGTAGTGAAAAATGGGATACCAGGAATGAAATTATTCCAGCCACTAATGACAATTTCCCTATATCCAGGAACAGTAATCCATGCTTTATTAAATTTGAACGGCAAGGGGGCTAACCTTGTAGGGCCTTACAAAATTTTTATGACAAGAGGATTGTGATCTGAGTGGAACCTTAGAAGTGTATGTCTGGAAATTTCAGCCATATCATAGCTATCATTAATCTGGAAGAAGAAGCTATCTAGCATAATTTCTTGTCTTTTGTTCCCAATGAACCTTCCCCATGTGAATTTTTCACAAGTAATGTGGAACTCTATCAGGTTGCACTTATCCAAGAAGCTTGAAAATTCCTATGCAGCATTATGAGAAAAATGAGGACCCAACTTTTAATACCACCTTAGGATAGTATTAAAATCCCCCACAACAATCTAATTACGTCTTATTTGAACATTAATTCATTACAGATCCCTCCAATGATCTATTCTCCTGGTTTAGGCACATGATTCATATACAAATAAAATGGAGGCAACAACACCACCAAGAACAGTAGAGATTGTGATGAATAGAGATCAAACCTCAAAAGAAGTAATATGAATATCATCAGGCTTGAGAAACCATAAGGTTTCAGATCCATTTACATATCTATTGTGTGAAACAAGTGAGTATTTAAGAGCAGCCCAACTAAACTGTTTCCATTTCCCAAATATTATTTTGGGCTAAACAACTGCAACAAGCATCGGCCTATTCTATGAAAGAAAATTTTTGAGGGAAGAGGCTGTGGGAGAGTTCCCAAGCCCCCGACAGTTCCAGAAGAGGGTCTTCATTGATTAATATTATTCCCCTTACATATCCCACCCTTCTTATTGGGTGGTCAACCAATGGGTTTTTTATCAGGCTTCGATTTACTTGTAACATCATCATCCACCTGATTCTGATTGTCATCCCCATTATTTGCATAGTATTTACCTAAGAGTGGTTAGAATTTGTTCAAAACACATATATCAACCTTTGGGGACATTCCATAAGAAGTCCTTTTCGCACACTTCCTATCCTTCATGGCGGTGAACTCAGTTAAAAGGTCTCTAGGTGTGCCAAACTCCCCGGATGAGTGATTTGAGGTCACCGCCAAGGGGGAGCCCACTATGACAGCCTGAGGATTGAGGTCTCTAAACTGAGTCAGAGGGGAACCCTGAATTTTTGTTGGTGTATTTTGAAAATCAAATTAAATTGGAGAATAATACTCTTGAATTATGCAATGAGTCTTATTAGTACAAGAGGTAAGAGGAATTTCATTGGTCTGTTTCTAAATAGAAGGCTGATTTTTTCCACCTATATACCCTTCTCAGCCAAGGGTGTAGTGGTGTTAGAAAACCCCACATCATGTAGGGGGAGTAGGTTCCGGAGCTACAGAAGCCTGGTTTACATCTCCCTCCTGCTTCTTGTCAATACCCTATCCACCTCCACAGAAGGCATGCACCGAGACAGTTGTAGGTGCAACCTAAGAATGTGCCTGGAGGGTTGGTGCCTTTGGTGACTTGGGTGAGCTAGGGAGCATTGTAATGCTTCCATAGCATTAAGGAATTCTAGCCCCCAACCTTCCCTTTACTAGTGATAGCAGGAATAGGTGAGAGATTTTTGGTGCCACCATCAGCTGATGCAGAGCCGTCCCTATCTACCTCTAAGAGATTTTCCCGATCTGGAATAGGGCCAATAGCTAAGTCAAGATTTGTTCCCCTGGCAGCAGAGCCTAAATAAAGAGAATGTCTTGACTCAAGACCTAAGTTATCATCCTAGGGGGATGTGATGGACACCTCATTATGAGTTTTCACAGTAGGGGAAAGCAGTGACATAGTGATGTGTGACTTTTCAGGGGGGGAATTTCTTAGTTGGTGGATCAGATAATTTCTCTTTTACCTTCCATCTCATCCTCTGGAAGTCTTCACCAAGATGGACTCATTGATTACACATTCTACAGGTTTTTAATCTTCTACATTCAGAAATAAAATGACCAATAAAGTTACAATTCACTCAAAACATGGGCCTTCTCTCATTTTGAATTTCCAGATTTAGTGTGTCATAAATGGTGGTGAGGACCACCTCTTCGACCAGAATGCTTTCCAGTTCAATCTCGACGAGGACTCCTGCATAGTAACCATACCTTGGGTTACCAGTTTCTCTATCAATTTGAATAGGGAATCCCACTGAACAATCAATATCCAATAGTATTCTAGGATTCCAGTAAATCCAATTCATCTTTCAAATGTGAATCCACACTTGTGTGAAGGTGTTTCTCACACTTGATGGGTCAAAATTGCGATCCCATTCCTAATTAAAGAGGAGCCCTGACTTGAGATCAATTGAGCCAAAGCTCTAGGACCTCCTTTTTAGTTCATACAAAGGGAACACAGAATGGTAATAAACATGCCCCATTGCAGTCATCCTCTATTCAGTGAACCCCTAGATCTTAGAAATGTGTCTCGTTAGATCTGAAAATTTTCAGAGCTTATCACCCTTAGGAATTATTACCCTCGCAATAATAGAAAACCAGCATTGGGTTACTCATTATTCAATGGATTCCCTGTTTTCTGCAACCTAGGAAATACCCCACTTCTTAATCACCTTTCCAGTTGAAGGGGTCTCGATGTTAGTGAAGGAAGTCGATTCTTATGTCTTAACAACCTCCGTGAAGTTCCTCTTCACTTCAAAATCGTGCAAACCCTGTGGGTGGTTCGGACTTGACACCAAAGGGTTACACAATCTAAAAATCACATTGTGAACAACTAGTTCAAAGTGATTGATGATCACATCTGCATTGGAATCTATGATAATAGATCTTTGATTATTCACATGATCCACGGGCACTTCAGATCATCATCTGTGCTCATCCATCCTCCACCTCTTGAGGGTTATTCTTGAGTTTGGGATTTTTAGGGGTTTTAATTATTTTTAGGTTTTCAATTTCTTTATTAGGGTTTTTATGTTTTTTATGTTTTTATGTATTTGTAGGTATTTTTAGTATTTTTAGGTGCTTTGAGAGTTTTTACAGATTAAGAGTGTTTTTTGGTAGTTAGTGGTTTTATTGTTTTTCAGGGGTTTTTTGGGGGTTTTAAATGGTTTTTGGTTTTAATTTTTTCATAGGATCTTTCAATTTTTTTAGGTTTTTCATTTCTTGATTTTTTTGGTCTTTTTTAAGACTCTTATGGGTTTCCTGGTTTTATTTTTTTATGGTGGGTATGATTTTTAGGGGTTTTATGGTTTTATTAGTTTTTAGGGTTTTTTGAGTTTTTTTTTGAGTTTTTAAGGTTTTCTAGAGTTCATAACGTTTATAGGGCTATAAAATATATTTTTTGAGGTTTTAGTGGATTTTTATGTTTTTAAATGTTTTGGATTTGTTTAGGTTTTTATGTCTTTTTCTTATTTTTAGAGTTTTTAGGGTTTTTGGGGAGTTTAGGAATTTAAAATGATTTGTGCATTTTTAATATTTTAGGTGTTTCAAATGTTTTAAGTTTTTTAGGGGTTTCTTAAGGTTTTTAGGGTTTTTTTTGGGTTTGTATGTTTTTAGGGAATTTTAGGTCTTTTTTGGATAATTATGGTTTTTAGGGTATTTCGGAATTTTTTTTATAGTTTTTAGGTTTTTTTGGTTTTTTGGGATTACGTTTTTTTTTAATTTTTTTTATAATTTTAAGAGGTTTAAAAGTTTTTCTATTTTTTTATTTTTATGCATTTATGTGTTTTTAGGAATTTATTATATTTTCAATAGTTTTGATGTTGTTGGGGATTTTTTAGATTTTTAATGTCTTTTGGATTTTTATTTTCTTTTAATTTGTAGTGGTTTTAAGTGTTTCTTAAGTTTTTATTCTTTTCATAGGGGGTTTTTAGGGTTTTTTGGACTTTTATATTTGTAGGGATTATTTTAGGTTTTTATGATTTTTATGGTTTTAGGGATTTTGAGGGTTTTAGGGTTTTAAGGGTTTTAGGGTACGTATTTTTTTTTGTGATTTATGAGTTTTATGTTCTTTTCGTTTTTTATATTTTATTATGGGTTTTCTGGTTTTTTATGTTTTTTTTATGTTTTATGTATCTTTATGTAGTTTTAGGAATTTTATTGTCCTTAGTTTTTTAGGGGTTTGATGATTTTTAGGGGTTTTTGTGTTTTTTTCGGAATTTTGGGGTTTTAGGATTTTTATGAGTTTTTAGGGTTGTTATGGGTTTTTGGTGTTTTTAACATTTTTATTTGTTTAAATTAATTTTATAGTTTTTAGTAGGTTTTATAGTTTTTTTGAGTTTTTAGGTTATTTTAATGTTTATATGGGTTTTATTTTTTTTAGGGTTTTAGGGGTTTTATTCTTTTGATAATTTTTTTTTTTTTTTGGGCCATGAAATTGTTTTATAATTTTACTGGGTTTTATACAGTTTTTAGTCGTTTTTACATCTCTAGGGATTTTTGGGATTTTTTTGGATTTTTTTGGATATAGGGATTTTGAAGGTTTTTATTAGTTTTTGGGTTTTGGGGGTTTCTATGGTTTTTTGTTCAGTTTTTATGGATTTATCATTTATTCATGTTTTTAGATTTTTTATAGGTTTGAAGGGTTTTTTGAATTTTTAGTGGTTTAATGGTGTTTTGGGTTTCAATGGTTTTTTGGGGGTTTATGGTTTAATGGGTATTATATTTTTTAGGGTTTGAGAGTTTTTATTTTTTTAGCGGGTTTTATAATTTTTAGGTTTTAATTTTTTCTTTTGGGTTTTCATTTTTTAGTTGTTTTTACATTTTTAGGGACTTTTTGGCATTTTTATGAATTTTTAGGTTTTTTATTGATTGCGAATTATTTTTACAGTTTTAAGAATATTTATGTTTTTTATTATTTTTTTGTTGAATTTTTATGATTTTTCATAGTCTTTTATATTTTTCTATTTTTTCAAGGGCCTAATGGGTTTTCATATTTTTAATAGTTTTTAGGTGTTTTACGGGATTTTTTGGGTTTTTAGGGTTTTAAGTATTTTTATCATTTTAGTGGTTTTAAGGTCGTTAACTATTTTAGGAATTCATGGGATTTATGTTTTTTTTTATATTTTTAATGTTTACATTATGGTTTTCTATGATTTTAGGGTCTTTTTACTTTTTTTATATTTTCATGTTTTTTCTAAGTGTTTTAAAGAAATTTTAAGGGTTTTAGGGGTTTTAGGGTTTTTAAGGTTTTTAAGGTTGTTATTAGTTATTATAATTTTAGGGGTTTTATGTGTTTTCAGGTTTTTAAGGGTTCCTTATGGATTTTAAGGATTTTCAGGGTTTCTTACATTTTTAGGGATTTTTAGGGATTTCAAAATATTTTTATTATTTTTAGGGGTTTTAGTTATTTTGGGGTTTTTATATTTTTTTACTATTTTTAGGGGTTTTATTGTTTTTTTTATTTTATGGTTTTTGAACATTTAGGGTTTTGATTTATTTAATTTATTTATTGGACTAATGAATTATTGGAGTTTTTAGCAGTTTTTATGGTTTTTATGAATTTAGAAGATTTATGGTTTTATTTTTTTAGTGTTTTATATATTTTTAGGTTTTATAAGGGTTTTATGTGTCTTTATTGTTTAAGGTATTAATATGGGGTTTCTTGGTTATCATGTTTTTTTTAACTTTTTAGGGATTTTAGGGATTCTTTAGGATTTTTATGTTTTTATGGTTTTTAATGATTTTGAGTGTTTTCTTTTATTATTTTTTTGATTTTAGGGTTTTATCATTTTTATTTATTTTAGGGGTGTAAATTGTTTTTAGTTTCTTATGGTTTTCATATGGGTTTGAAGGGTTATTTTTGTTTTTTTTACATTTTTATTGAATTTTTGGTATTTATTAGATTTTTCTAGTTTTTGGGAATTTAAGGATTTATGGTTTTTAGGGTTGTTAGGGATGTTTTGGGGGTTTTATGTGTTTTTTGAGTTTCGAAGGATTTTAAAGGTTTCATAGAGTTTTAAACAGTTTACGAGTTTAAAGGGTTTTTTGAGTTTTAGATGTATTTTTTTGGTTTTTATGGGTTTTTATGGGTTTTTCTGATTATTAAGGGGTTTAGAGTTATATAGTTTTTAGGAAATTTTATGATTTCATAAGTTTTATTAGAGTTTTTATTTTATTTAATTTTTTTAGATTTTAATGTATTTTTAGGATGTTATGGGTTACTAGGGTTTTTAGGGATTTTGAGTGTTTTTGGGTTTTAGTTATTTTTTGCAGTGTTTATAGTTTTTTAGGTTTTTAGGGGGTTTTTCAGGTTTTTGAGGTTTTTTATTTGTTTTTTGGGTTTTACTGTATTTATGTTTGTAGTAATTTTTTGTGATTTGTTAGGATTTTTATGATTTTTAGTAATTTTGAGGGGTTTTAGAGATTTTTTGGTATTTACTATTTTTATGGTTTTTTTGTTTTTTAGGATTGTTTTAATTTCTCTAAGTGTTTTATTATTTTTTAGAGTTTTTAACGTATTTGGTACATTAAATTAATTTTAGAGTTTTGTGTCGTTTTTAGGGTTTTCAGAGGTTTTTGTGTTTTAATGGTTTTTATGGTTTTAAAGGGATTTATGGTTTTTAGGTTTTTTTGTGTTTTTAGTTTTTTTGGTTTTTAGTGTTTTTAGGGGTTTTAGGGGATCTATGTTTTTTTAAGTTTCTATGTTTTTTTTTGAATTTTCTAGTTTTTTAGTGTTCTAATGTATTTTTATGTCCTTTGGGTTTTTAAGGATTTTTATTGATATTTATGGTTTTTGGGTTTTTAGGGATTTTGAAGGCTTTTCGATGTTTTTTGTGTTTTCTTGTGTTTTAGGGTCCTATTTTGAGTTTTTATGTGTTTTTTTGTTTTTTTGTTTCTTAAAATTTTTAGGGGTTTAATTGATTTTTATAGTTTTTATTGGTTTTTAGTGTTTTTATGTGGTTTTACGGTTTTAAAGAGTTTTAGGAGATTTAGGGGTTTTATGGTTTCTAGGGTTTATGGTTTTATGTTCTTTTAGGGGTTTTATAATTTCATTGGTTTTTAGGGGTTCTAAGTATTTTTGGGTTTTAATTTTTTTTCTTAGTGGTTTTTAGGGTATCTAGGGTTTTTAATGTTTTTTACAGATTTTTATGGATTTTAAGGATTTTTATAGTTTTTTAGGTTTTTTAGGTTTTTACAGATTTAGAGGGTTTTTAGGGTTTTATGGGTTTTTATGGTTTTTTATTTTTTAGGTTATTGGGGGTTTAATTTTTTTTAGGTTTTAAAGGTTTTTTTAGTTTTTCATGTTTTTATGGATTATTATGGATTTTTTAGGATTTTTATGAATTTTAGGGTTCTTATGTAATTTGAGAGTTTAAGGGTTTTTTTACAGTTTTCATTTTTTATGATTGATTTGGGTTTTTAGTGGTTTTTTGAGTATTTATGGGATTAATTTTTTTTTGAGTTTTTAACAATTTTATATCTTTAAAGGGTTTCTTACAGTTTTAATCAATTTTTTGGGTTTTCATTGGTTTTTATGGGTTTTTAAAAATATTAGGGGTTTTAGTGTTTTAGGGTTTTAATCTATTTTAGTGGTTTTAAAGGATTAATTTATTTTCAGGTTTTTAAGTTTTTCATATGGGTTTTCATGTTTTTTAGTTTTTTTCTATTTTTACAAGGATTTAGTTATTTCTTATTATTATTTTATGTTTTTAGGGGTTTTAGAAAATTTGAGGGTTTTAGGGTTTTTTGGGGGTTTTAGGGTTTTTATGGTATTTTGTTGTTTTTGGTTTTGTTTAGTTTTTTTAGGTTTTTTTAAATATTTTATATTTATTTAATGTTTTTAGGGTTTTAAATGGGTTTTACAATTTTTAGTAGGGTTTCCAATTTTTATGGTTTTTAATGTTTTCAGGGTTTTAGTGGGGTATTGGGGTTTTTAGGTTTTTTATTATTTTTTATGGTTTTTACATTTTGTTAGGTTTTAATGGTTTTCATAGGATTTTTAGGTTTTTTATTGTATTTAGGTTTTTTGGAATTTTTAATGATTTTTAGGATTTTTTTTGTTTTTTAGTGTTTTTGGGGATTTTTATTGTTTGTTGGGTGTTTTATGGGCTTTAGCATTTTTAGGAATTTTATGGGTTTAAAGTGTTTTTAGGTTTTTAATATTTTCTTAGGAAGAAGAGCTGCAGGACTTAGCAAGCCTAACCCCACAAAATTTAATAAAACATAAATAGACAGCAACAAGATGGGCCTATAAGGGTGAGGGTGTATCTTACCCTTCAAATCTGAATCGAAAGACAGAGTAAAAAAAGGTGGGGTGACATAGGACCACATATAACATCTTTACTCAATCACTATTTTGGAGAGAGCATCCGAAACTGAATTGACCTCCCTATATGTATGTGAAATACTGAAGCTCAAGGTCCAAGAAATATTAAGACACTCAATCCAGTGTGGTAAAAGTCTCCACAGGACGTCCCTGGAAAATCCCTTGAGAGTGGTAATGATGAGCATCGAGTCAGACTCAATCCAAAGCCTTGTCCACTTGAAGTGACTCAAAAATTTCATCTCCCTTATGATATCCCATAGCACCACTTCATAAGCACATCCATCCCTAATAAAATGGAAGAAGATGCCCTTTACAAATCCTGTGGAGGTACGAAAAAAGCCACCAGACCCCGAGGGTCCAAGAGCTCCTAGGGCAACGCCACCAACATTGACCTTTATCCATGATGGGAGTGGTGGAATCCATCTAATGTACTTCAGGACCATCGGTTTTCGGAATCTTCAAGCAACCCAAAGAGAGCTCAAGACTGTCAGATCACTAACATCATTAAACATCGAACCTGTTTTTAACTGTGAGGTATTCTGGATCATCTTTTGGATGGTCACCACCCCCGCATGTAGCAAGAGGGGACGTCAATTGAAGGTTGTTGCACTTTGGGTAACCCAAAAATAGTTAACAATCACCTCCACACTAGCAAGCAGCAGGTTATGGACTTGGTCACTCCGATTCATCTCCACCAGGCTGCGCAAGAAGTCGGAGATCAATCCCCACAAGCTGCAAGTCAGGACAATGCATTGTAACAGGTAGCGTCCAAGTTCCAATGCAAAGGTGCATTATAGGAAGATATGATTTCAGTGCTCCTCATCCTTCCTACATAATAAACAATAAAAAGAAAGTTGCCAGCCTTCCATCTTCAGCTGCTCATGAGTTTGAAGCCGATTCCACCAGATTTTCCATATAAGAACAAAGCACAAGGGGGGAATAAAAGATGTTTTGAATTTAAGCAGCCATGATGGGGAGTCCAGACCATGCGGGCAAATGAATCAGTAGTAATCATGGGTATTGAATTTCTCAACCATACTGGGTATCCATATGAGGGTATCAATGTCTACGAAGGCGTATCGCTGGACATGCATGGCGATATTATCTGGGAGTCGTACCCCCCGAGTCACTGCATTGCTGGATTAGACTAGCAATGGTTAAATTCCACAAGTCATAGGAAGGCGTAATAACCTTCGAGATGGGATGCTTTATCCATGGGGTAGAACATAAATTCAGGGCAGAGATCCTTGAAAAATTCTATTTTGATTGAGACATAACATCCCTGTATGAAGATCGCAAATCAGACCAGACTGAGGAAGAGATATACCCAACAAAGCCATCGCATTGCCTACACGTGAATCTCTCCTTGATAAAGTCCATACCATTAACATGGGGATCGAGCAGGATCCCAGTGAACTTCCCAATCATGGCGTCATTGAAACGCCAAAAATATTTACTACAATGCCCTCCCATATCAATCAGCTTTGCGTAGTGCTTCCAGGCCACAGAGACCAACTTCTGTTTGCTGATAGAACCTATCTATACAAAATTCCTTATTTTTGAATTCAGGATTTTAAGGAGACTAGCCGAACATCTGTTGATATAAAAACAATGAACAAACATAGAGGTAATAACAGAGATAACCAAAAATACCCTAGGACCTTATGAGAGGCTCTTTCCCTTCCATTTAGACATTTGCTGAGTGATTTTAGAAGTAATTCTCTCAATGTAGCAGCTCATTTATTTCCCCAAAAAAGTGGTACCCTGGGTAGGTGAAGGGAAAAGAGACCCTCTTTACCCCAAGCACATTGGCAATGTCGAGCTGCCTGGCAGGAGAGACCCCATTTCAAAAAACAATTTATGATTTCATCCAGCTGATTTTCTTTCCTGCTACACTCTCATAATGGTGAAATATTAGTCTGATATTAGAAAGAATTTTCTCATCAGCTTTCCCAAATTGGAGGATTTCATCCATATAAAGAATGTGTGATGGGACATAAAGGTCCCTACCAGCTTTAATTGGTGAGTACAAACCTGCTTTCACAAGGTCAAGGATGCAACAACTCATGTAATCCTCCACTATTGATGAGAGAAAACCATAGAAAGGATCCCCATGTAGAACTCCATGGGAGCATGGGAAGAACCCATGGGGGATCTGATAATCAGGACCAAGATTCTAGCATTGTGGCGAATTGAAGAAATCAAGTTTTTTAATTTTTTAGAAAAGTCAAATCTATAAAGGACCTTGAAAATTATGCTCCATTTTATAGTCTCAATGGGCTTCGATATATCAATCTTTAATGCAAAACAACCTTTCTCGATTTCTTCCTCATTAAATTAACCCCTTACGAGGTAGAGAAGAGGCACGTTTGGATGCATTGTCTAGGGATGAATCCAAATTGATTAGGAGTAACAATGTCACCCAAAGTCTTCGCCAGCCTAATGACAATAATCTTACTAATAATCTTCATATTTTTGTTGCTTATAGAAACTGGTCGGAATTCACCAATTGCAATGTCATTGTCCTTATTTTTATATCTTTTTTTTGTTTTTATGGGTTTTAAGCACTTTTATGGTTTTTATGAGTGTTTATTGTTTTTTGGGGTTTTATCATTTTGGGGGGTTTATGGTTTTTTTGGGTTTTTATGATTTTTATAGGTTTACGAGTTTTTTAATGTTTTTAGGAATTGAAATGATTTTTAGAGTTTTTAGTGTTTCAGGTTTAAATTTTTTTAGGTTTTTTATGGGTTTTATGGTTTTCCAATGATTATTTAGGGATTTTAATGGTTTTTATAATTTTTAAGGGCTTTGGGTTTTTAGGGTTTTTAGTGGTGTTTTATGGATTTTAAGTGTTTTTATGTTTTTAATTTTTTTCTTATGTTTTTCAGGATTTTAGATTATTTTATTTTTTCAGGTAATATTAGGTTTTTTTATGATTTGTAAGATTTTTAGGGTTTCTAGGAATTTTGAGGGGATTTAGGGGTTTTTTTGGTTTTTTTGTTATTTGGGAGTTATTGGTTTTGCTGAGTTTTTCAAGGATTTTAATGTATTTTAATGTTTTTAAATTTTTTTAGTGGTTTAACATATTTTTTATGTTTTATTTTTTTAGGGGTTTTAAGGGATTTTAGGGTTTTTAATGTTTTTAGGTGTTTTATGGTTTTTGTGATTTTTAGGGGTTTAAGGGTTTTTAGCATTTTTTATGTCTTGGGGGGATTAATTTCTCAATGTTTATTATGTTTTATTGTGTTTTTGTATTTTTTTGGGTTCTTAGTGTTTTATGGATTTTGAGGGTTTTGGGGTTTTTTTATGGTTTTAGGGGTTTTAATGGTTTATATCATTTTTTATGATTTATGTTGTTTTATGTGTTTTTAGGTTTTTAAGGATTTCTTTGGTATTTTCATGGTTTTTTAGGTTTTTAGGGAGTCTTAAGGCTTTTTTGTACATTTATGGATTTTAAGGATTTTATGGATTTTGGGAGATTTTGGTGTTTTTAAAATTTTTAGGGTTTTTTATGGTATTTAATTAATTTTACAGTTCTTAACATGTTTTTTGGGATTTAAAGGTTTTTAAGTGTTTTTAGGGGTTTTATGGGGTTATAGGGTTTTTAAGGTTGGTAGGGATTTATTCTTTTAGGTGTTTTTAGGGGTTTTAGGGACCTTAGGGTTTTTTTTTGTTTTTTTACGTTTTTATGATTTTTAAGGTTTTATATTTTTGTAGGTTTTTAGGTTTTCATAGTGGTTTTCAGGGTTTTGGTGTTTTTTATGTTTTTAGGGATATTTAGGAATATTTTTTTATTTTTTGTTTTTTTAATATTTGTATTGATTTTTAATGTTTTTAGGGGTTTATAGAGATTTTAGGTATTTTAGTGTTTTTTATTTTTAAGGGATTTGAATTTTTTTGTTTTTTAGGTATTCATATGGTTTTTATGATTTTTATTATTTTGAGTAATTTTGATGGTGTTTAGGGTCTTTTAGATTTTTTATGTTTTTATGGGGTTTTGGGGGGGTTTGGGGGATTTTTCAGTCTTTTGGGTTTTATGGATTTTAGAGTTTTTTAATCATTTTATTTATTTAATTGGTTTTTGGTGATTATAGTGGTTTTAGGGGTTTTGTGGTTTTATGGTTTGTAATCATTTTAGGATTATTTAGGGTTTAACATTTTTAGGTTTTTAGGGGGTTTATGTGTTTTTAGGTAATTAAGGTTTTCTTATGAATTTTCAGTGTTTTCTGGGTGTTATGTTTTCATGTTATTTTAGGGTTTTTAGGATTTTTATAGTTTTTTAGGGTTTTATGGGTTTTGAGGTGTTCTAGATTTTTTATGGGTTTTGGGGTTTTTAGAATTTTTAGGTTTTTAGGGATTTCATGTCTTTTAAGTTTTAAGTGATTCTTATGGGTTTTCATGAGTTTTCACATGTTTTTACACTTTTATGGATTTTTAGGGTTTTTTAATGATTTTTATTTGGTATTTAGATTTTTATTGATTTAAAGGGGTTTTAGGGGATTTTAGGGTTTTGTGGGATTTTATTGTTTTTTGGGTTTTTAGGGTTTTTTTAGTTTTTATTGGTTTTTAGTGTTTTTAGATATTTTTAACATTTTAAGGGGTTTATAGTTTATTTATAGTTATTGGTGGTTCTTTAGGGTTTTAATGTGTTGTTAGGGTTTTCATGGTTTTTATGGGTCTTAGGGTTTTTATATATTTTAGTGTTTTTTGTTTTTTTGGAGGTTTATTTTCTCTTAGGATCTTAAGGTTTTCTGCGGGGTTTTTCAGTGTTTTTATGGATATTTATGTATTTAGGGATTTTAGGTATTATTTAGGATTTTTACGAGTTTTTTAGTTTTTAGGAAATTTCAGGGTTTTTAGGTTTTTTATGATTTTTAGGGTTTCTATGGTTGTTTTGAGTTATTAGAGTTTTTTAAGGTTTTTAGGGGATTTTAGGGTTTTAATATTTTTTTAATGTTTTTAGGTGTTTATTAATTTTTTAAAATATTAATTCCATTTTTAGGTTTTTTAGAGGATTTTAGGGATTTGGGGGTTTATGGTTTTTATGGTTTTTAGGGTTTTTAGGGTCTTTTAGGATTTTTCACACTTTTTATTTTGTATGGGTTTTATGTTTTTTTAAGTTTTTTATGTTTTTATAGTTTTCATAGGGGTTTTAGTGTTTTTTTTGGATATTTCTGTTTTCAGGTATTTTTAGGGCATTTTTAGGAATTTTATGGGTTTTTACTATTTTTTAGGGATTTTGTAGGATTGTAGGGGTTTTTTTAGTTTTTAATGAATTTAAAGGTTTTTTGAATTTTTTAGGTTTTTAGGGGCTTTATGTTTTTTTTGATGTTTATAGTTTGCAAAGTTTTTTTATCTTATTAGGGTTTTTATGTTTTTATAATTTTTAGAGATTTTTATGTTATTTAATTATTAAGTGTTTTTTGGATTTTTTTTATTATTTGGAATCTTTTTAGGGTTTGATTATTTTTTATATTTTTTAATATTTTTAGATGTTTAAAGGGTTTTTAGAGTTTTCAGATTTTTATGGTTTTTATTGGTTTTACGGGTTTTTAAATTTTTAGCGGTTTTAGGGTTTTTAGTGTTTTTATTGTTTGTTGGGATTTAGGATGGTTTATATTATCTATTGGTTTAAATTATTTTTATGTTTTTAAGGATTTTGATGTATTTTCAGGGTTTTAGTGGTTTTTACATTCTTTGGAATTTTTTTTTCTTTTTAATATTTTTTTTTCTTTTTTAGGGTTATTAAGAATTTTGAGAGTTTTTAGGGATATCGGGGATTTAGGGTTTTTAGGGTTTTAGTGTTTTCAAGGGTTTTAAGGTGTTTTATGTGTTTATTGGTTTTTAAGGGCTTCATATAATTTATTAGGAGTTTTATTGATTTTTACCCTTTTTTGGATTTTGATCGATTTTGAAGAATTTTTATAATTTTTTATGTTTTTAGGGTTTTTATGGGGTTTTTTTGTTTTTAGGGTTTATATGAGTTTTTTTTTCTTTATGATTTATAGAGTTTTTAGAAAATTTTAGGGGAATATAGGTTTTCTAGATATTTAGTGATTTTTAGGGTTTGTATGGGATTTTAGGGGACTTATGGTGTTTGGGGGTTTTATGGATTTTATAGTTTTTAGGTTTTCTTGGTTTTTAGGATGTTTATCATTTTTAGGCTTTCTAGGGGTTTTATGTCTTTTAGGTTTTAAGGTTTTTTTATAGTTTTTAGGGTTTTTATGTTTGTAGTGATTTTTAAGAATTTTTTACAATTTTTATGATTTTAAAAGGTTTTACAGATTTTAAGATGTTTTCGGGGCTTTTAGGGCTTTATAGGGGCTTTAGTGTTTTTGAGTTTTTAGGGGTTTTATGTGTTTTTAAAATTTTATCGGTTTTTAAGGGTTTTTGGTTTTTTATGTTTTTGAGGCTTTTAGTTATTATTTTGATTTTAATACTATTTAAGTATATTTAGGGATTTTATGGGTTTTGAGAGTTTTTTAGAGGTTTTAGTTTTTTATTTATTCGAGGTTTTAGGGTTTTTTTAGTTTTTAGGGATTTAAATTATTTTAAGGTCATTTTAATTTTTTATTTGGTTTAAAGGTTTTTTAGAGGTTTTAGATGATTTTAGGGGTTTTATGAGTTTTTAGGTTTTTTAATATTTTGGGGTTTTAAATGTTTTTTGGGTTTTTTAGGGCAAGGAAGGCTCGGGGCCAGGCTATTCCTGACACCCCCAAAGTTTATTAAAGAAAAGAAAGACACTGCAGACAAGGGAGGGGCAGGGACAATCAACCAACACCCAAAATCCCTTAACAAACACACACCCAAAGACCGCAAAAAAGAAAAGAAAAGAAGAGAAAAGAAAAGAAAAAAACCCAAAAGAAGCACCAATCTTCCATCGGCAACCCACCCCTTCACAGGATCTACCAGCCTTCATCATCCTCATAGTCCGCACCAGGGGGTCTCCCTCGGCACCATAACCGGAGTCTGAATTAGAGACTACTTATTCCCATTCAGAAGAGTCATATTGCTTCAAGAAATTGGCATAATACCCCCTTAACCTCACCTGCTCCACATTCAACTATTTCTTGGCATCCCTTTCACCTCTTCCAGAGGCATTTTCCTTATCCATGCAGGATGCTCTTGTGGACATAGTATTTATCAAGGAAGAGTATTCTTTCCTCGGCTTCCTCCTTTTTGGATCAACATGGATCCCAACATGCTTGTTTTCCTTCTCGGTGGCCTTTTCAAGCATGGACCTTTCCTTAAGGACCATAGCCATGTTGTGATCCATCCTGCTATTATCCTCCTGGACTTGGTCGGGAAAGAAAGAGAATTCCTGGTTAAGTGGATAGCCCGCAAGAACCCTACAAGGACCTGGGCAGTCCACCATTGTCAATGTTATCTCATGAGCATGTGTAGGATTTCCCTTCCAAGGACCTGGGTTATCCGGGATGAAGGGGGCCTCATGATTCAGGGAACAGTCAGTAAGAACAAGTTCATCAGAATCCATAGAAAGAGGGGACACCACACTGGACAAGGCTAGCTGCAAATTCCCCTAATCCAATGGAGGCTCCAACCCATGCTTTTTTCCTTTTCCCCTGCTCGCCAACAACATTCAAGGGTCCAATAATGTCTAGAATTGACTCAGCATTTTGAACAACATCCTGCTTCTCACTTAGCATCTGTACAGCAATCCTTACACTCCCATCATCAGCAACTGGAGCCCCTTTCTCCTCCTCTCAATAAATATTTCTTACCTTTCTCTTATCCATATCAGAAACATCACAGTTGTGTCCAAGATCCTTTAACTCCTTTATCTCCTGCTCATCAACACCACCCAAGTGCCTAGTGCTGTCCAACAGTGGCTCAACTTCACTAGCCTGCTAGGCCACACCCCCTCCACCCCTCTCAGCAACAAGAGCCTTCACCCCTCTCTCATGAACCTCAGACTTCTCACTCCCAGCATCAACAGGTGGAGACCCTTGCACCTCCTCCTCAATCTATAGCCCTTCAAAGCGATTAAAGGTTGTGATGGCCTCCCTGCTATCAGATGAGTTTGACTTCCCACCATTAGCAACCTCTCTGCATAAGTAATTCTCATCATCCGAGAGCTTCAGGTCACTCCTCAAATGCTTGAATATGTTGGCCACCTTGGGTTGGCACTCAATAACCACTTTACCTCCATCAACTACAGATCTATTTCCCCCCCCCCCCGCACAACCGAAGGTCCCTCCTGCACAAACATCTGACCCAAAGATTCATAACCACTCCCAGAAGCAGGCGCCACCCCCTCAACAGCATTACTATTAGTTTTTTTAATATTAATAGGATTTTTATGATTTTTTTTGTATTTTTAAGGATTTTGAGGGGTTTTAGGGTTTTTCAGGTTTTCAGGGGTTTGATGGTTTATTTGGTTTTCAGGGGTTTTTTAGTTTTTAATGGTTTTTATAGATATTTATAATTTTTACCCTTTTAGTGGTTTAAAGGGTTTTAAGATTTTTTAGTCGGTTTTTTGACTTTTTATGGGTTTTTAGGGTTTTTGTGGTTCTATGGGAATTTAAAGGGTTTTATGGTTTTTAGGGTTTTATCACTTTTTGGGGTTTTAGGGTTTATAATTGGTTTTTAGGTTTTTAATGATTTATTAAGGATTTTTTCAGGGGTTTTATACATTTCTAGGAATTTTTAAGGATTAATTATTACTTTTATGGTTTTAGGGTTTTTATGGATTTTGAGTTTTTTTCGGTTTTTTGGATTTTTTTGGGGTTTTATAGTTTTTTTAGTTTTTTAGAGGTTTTAAATGTTTTATTTTTTTAAGGTTTTCTTATGTATTTTCATGGTTTTTAGGGTTTTTTATGTTTTTCGGTATTTTTAGTTATTTTTTATGATTCTTATAGTTATTTTTGTATTGGAGGGTTTTGGGGATTTTGGTGATTTATGGTTCTTTTTTGGGATTATAGTTTTTGTGTGTTTAGATTTTTTTTAGTTTATTAGATTAGTAAAAAAATTTAAGGTTTTAAGGGGGTTTTTATAGTTTTTACTGTTTTTAGTGTTTTTATGGGGTCTTAGGTTCTTTAAGGTTTCAGTGGTTTTTATAGTTTTTATGAGGGTTTTAAGAGTTTTAGTGTTTTTAGAGTATTTTATACTTTTTAGTGTTTTTAAGTGTTTTAGGATTTTATGGTTTTGTTATGGGTTTTCAATATTTTTAGTGATTTTAGATTTTTAGTGGTTTTTTCAGGGATTTTAGTGTTTTAATGGTTTTTAGGGTTTTTCAGGATTTTTAGGGATTTTTAGTAGATTTAGTGTCTTTTGGTTTTTAGGGGTTTTATCAGTTTTTGGGTTTTTAGGTTTTCTTATGGGTTTTCGAGTTGTAAGGATTTTTTACATTTTTAGGTATTTTAGGTGTTTTTTAGGATATTCATGTTTTTTTGATTTTTCATGCTTTTAGGGGTTTTATAGTTTTTATGGGTTTTTAGTCATTCAGTTTTTAAAGGGTTTTTAGATATTTTAGTGGTTTTTTAGGGTTTGATGATTTTTAAGGGTTTTAGGGGTTTTTATGGCACTTAGGGTATTTATGGGTTTATGGAATTTGAGGGGTTTTAATGATTTTTGGGATTGTTTGGTCTTTTCAAAAAAGACTTGTTTTTAGAGTTTTTTAGGATATTGAGGGTATTTAATGGTTTTCATGGGTTTTGGGCTTTAAAGGTTTAACTTTTTTTAAGGTTTTTAAGGGTTTTTCATGTTTCTTTATTTTTATTGGAATTTAAGTGGTCTCACATGTATTTAGTGGGTATTTATGTTTTAAGGGTTTTCAGGGTTTTTAATTTTTATTGGGGTTTTATGGTTTTCATGGATTTCTTAGGGGTTTTAACAATTTTTTTTATGTTTTAAGGGGTTTAATGCAGTTTTAGGTTTTCAAGTTTTTCTAAGGAATTTCAAGGTCTTTAGTGGTTTTTATATTTTTTGGGATTTTAGGGATTTTTTATATTTAAATTGAGTTTCAGGGTGTTTAAGGTGTTTAGGGGGTTCTGGGGTTTTTTTGTTTTTTTGTTTTTTGGGGTTTTAAGGGTTTTCTTGAGTTTTTTAGGGTTTTAAGGTCTTTATTGTTTTTATGGTTTTTAGGGGTTTTGAGAGTTTTTATTTTTTTATTTGGTTTTTAGGGTAAATGATGTTTTTTACAGTCTCTAAGGGGTTTATATTTTTTTGATGTTTTAGGGACTTTTAGGGGTTTTAAAGGGGTTTTATCATTTTTAAGATTTTTGGGTTTTTATGTTTTTAGGATTTTTATGGTTTTTTATGGTTCTTTAGGTTTTTAAGGATTTTGATATTTTTTAATGTTTTTAGGGTTTTAAGGGTTTTGTGGTTACAATTATTGGGGTTTTTAGGGGTTTTATGTGAATTTATGTTTTTAATGTTTTCTTAGGGTATTTAGGGGTTTTAAGATTTTTTACATTTTTGTAATTTTTTTGGGAATTCATAAGATTTCTATTTTTTAGGGATTTTATGGATTTTGATGGTTTTTATAGATTTTTTTGGTTTTTATGGTTTTTATGATTTTTTATGTTTTTAGCGTTTTTTTGAGTTTCGTAGGGTTTTATGGTTTATATAGTTTTTTAAAATATAAAGGTTTTAAATGGTTCTGTGAGTTTTTACTTATTTTTAGGGATTTTAGTTGTTTTTAATATCTTTAAGGGTTTTAGGGGTGTTATGGTTTTTAGTCTTTTTAGGGGTTTTAAGGTATTTAGTGTTTTTAGGTTTTTTAGGTGTTTTAAGTGTTCATAGGTTTTTAAGGATTTATTAGTGGTTTCAGAGGTTTTCAGGTTTTTATGTTTTTATGGTTTTTAGGTATCTTTTTATGATATTTATAGTTTTTAAGTTTTGTAAGGATTTTGAGGGATTTTAAGGGTTCTTATGGAATTTAGGGGTTTTATGGTTTTTTCGGTAATTAGGTTTTTGAGTTTTTTATTGATTTTATGTGTTTTATAGTATTTTAATGTTTTTAGGGGTTTAAAGGTTTTTTTTATTTTTTATTATTTTAGGGGTTTTATGTGTGTTTATGGTTGTTAATTTTTTAAGGGTTTTATGGATTTTATGGGTTTAGGGTTTTTGGGGTCTCTTAGTGTTTTTTATCACTTTTTATGTTTTTAATGGTTTTTAGTGGATTTACGATTTTGGTTTTCTTAGGAAATTTTATGGATTTTTGGGGTTTTAATTTGCTTTTTATTTTTTAGTATTTTTTAGAATTTTTATGGTTACTTTGTGTTTTAAGTGATTTTGTTTCCTTTTACGATTTGAAGGGGATTTTTTTAATGTTTTCTAGTTTTTCGAGTTTTTAGTGTGTTTAGATTTGTATAATTCTCTTAGTCGTTTTTATTGTATTATTATTTTTTACATTTTGAGTAATTTTGGGGAATTTTTAGGATATTAATGTTTTTAGAGTTTGTAGGGATTTTGGGAGTTTTTTGTGTTTTTATGGTTTCATGTTTTTTTGGGTTTGTATTGTTTTTTATTTTTCTAGGGATTTTTTTGTTTTTTAATGTTTTTAAAAATATTAGGGGATTAAATTTATTTTAGAGTTTATAGCTTGTTTTCAGTTTTTTAAGGATGTTAGTGGTTTTATGGTTCTAATATATTTTTATGGGTTTTAAGGTTTTTTGTGGGTTTTATGGGTTTTCATCATTTTTAGGTTTTTAGTGGTTTTGAATGTTTTTTTATTTTAAGGTTTTCTTAGGGTTTTTCATATTTTTTAGGGTTGTTTTATTTTTTTTTTGATTTTTATGAATTTATAATGATTTTATGATTTTTAGGGTTTTTATGTATTTTGAGGTTTTTTAGGGTTTTTAGGGATTTTATGGTTTTAAGGGGTTTAACTTATCTTAGATTTTTAAGGTTTTCTTACGTTTTTTAGGGTTTTTGGGTATTTAACATTTCTAGGTTTTTAAATAGTTTTAGGGTTTTATGGGTTTTAGTGTTTTTAAGGTTTATAGTATATTTTAAGTTTTAGGGGTTTTAAGTGTTTTAGTTTTTATGGTTTTCATTAGTTTCATCTATGTTTTAAGGGGGTTTTATGTTTTTATGTATTTTGATAGATTTTCTAGGATATTTTTTAGGGGATTTTTTTTTTGAGGGGTCAAATGGTTTTTTAGGATTTTAAGCGATTTTAGGGTTTTTAGGATTGTAGGATTTTTTATAATTTTTAATTATTTTAAGATTTTTTAATGTTTTTAACACTTTTATGGGCTTTAAGTGGTGTTTGAGTTTTTTTTATATTTTTAGTTTTTGGATGGGTTTTAGGGTTTTATGGTTTTATGGGTCTTTATGTATTTTAGGTATTTATAGTTTTTTAGGGTTTTATCATTTTTAGTTTTTTCTAGGGTTTATGTGTTTTTATGTTTTTTATGTCTTCTATGTTTTCACAGGGGTTTTCAGGTTTTTTTATATTTTTAGGTATTTTTAAACATTATTTAATAATTTTATGGGTTTTAGGGGGTTTAAGTGATTTTTAGCTATTTTTTGGTATTTTAGGGGTTTTTAGAATTTTAGGGTTTTATCTTTTTTATGGTTTTAGGGGTATTATGTGTTTTTGGGGTTTTTAAAGATTCTATTGTTTTTAGAGTTTTTTTGGGTTTTATGGGTTTAATGGTATTTATGGTTTTTATGATTATTATAGGTTGTTAGGAGTTTTTTAGTTTTTAGGTTTTTTGAGGTATTTTTTTGATTTTTTAACCTTCTAATAGATTTTTAGGATTTTTATGATTTTATGGGGATTTGGGTTTTTTGGGATATTATGGGTTTTATTTATTTTAGAGTTTTTTAAGGGTTTTAAGTGTTTTATGTTTTTATGTTTTTCATATTGTCTTCCCGGATTTTAGGTTTTTTTACAGTTTAGGGACTTTTTTGTCTTTTTTAATATTTATATGATTTTTTAAGTTTTTAGGGATTTTGATCGGTTTTATTGTTTTTAGGGGATTTATTTTTTTTAGTATTTTTTAGGTTTATAGGGTTTCAAAGTGTCTTTATGTTTTTAATATTTTCTTAGGGGATTCTAGGTTTTTTTTTGGGATTTTAATGTTTTTAGGCGTTTTATGGTTTTTGTGATTTTTAGGGGTTTAAGGGTTTTTAGAATTTTTTATGTCTTGGGGGGATTAATTTCTTAAAGTTTATTATGTTTTTTTTTTGAATTTTTTTGGGTTCTTAGTGTTTTATGGATTTTGAGGGTTTTGGGGTTTTTAGGGTTTTAGGGTTTTTAATGGTTTATATCATTTTTTATGATTTATGTCGTTTTATGTGTTTTTAGGTTTTTAAGGATTTATTTGGAATTTTCATGGTTTTTTAGGCTTTTAGGGAGTCTTAATGCCTTTTTTTACATTTATGGATTTTAAGGTTTTTATGGATTTTGGGATATTTTGGTGTTTTTTAAATTTTTAGGGTTTTTTAAGGTATTTAATTGTTTTAAGAGTTCTTAACAAATTTTTGGGATTTAAAGGGTTTTAAGTGTTTTTAGGGGTTTTATGGGGTTATAGGGTTTTTAAGGTTGGTAGGGATTTATTCTTTTAGGTGATTTTAGGGGATTTAGGGACCTTAGGGTTTTTTTATTTTTTTACGTTTTTAGGATTTTTAAGGTTTTATATTTTTTTAGGTTTTTAAGGTTTTCATAGTGGTTTTCAGGGTTTTGGTGTTTTTTATGTTTTTAGGGATATTTAGGAATATTTTTTTATTTTTTGTTTTTTTAATATTTGTATAGATTTTTAATGTTTTTAGGGGTTTATAGAGATTTTAGGGATTTTAGTGTTTTTTATTTTTTAAGGGCTTTGAATGTTTTTTTTAGGTATTCATATGGGTTTTAGCATTTTGAGGAATTTTGAGGGTGTTTACGGTCTTTTAGAGTTTTTATGTTTTTATGCAGTTTTGAGGGGGTTTGGGGGATTTTTTAGTCTTTTTGGGTTTTATGGATTTTAGAGTTTTTTAATCATTTTATTTATTTAATTGGTTTTTGGTGATTATAGTGGTTTTAGGGTTTTTTGTGGTTTTATGGTTTGTAAACATTTTAGGATTATTTAGGGTTTAACATTTTTAGTTTTTTAGGGGGTTTATGTTGTTTTAGGTAATTAAGGTTTTCTTATGAATTTTCAGTGTTTTTTGGGTTTTATGTTTTCTTGGTATTTTAGGGTTTTTAGGATTTTTATAGTTTTTTAGGGTTTTATGGGTTTTGAGGTGTTTTAGATTTTTTAGGGGTTTTGGGGTTTTTAGAATATTTAGTCTTTAGGGATTTCATGTCTTTTAGGTTTTAAGTAATTCTTATGGGTTTTCATGAGTTTTCACGTGTTTTTACACTTTTATGGATTTTTAGGGTTTTTTAATGATTTTTTTTGGTTTTTAGATTTTTATTGATTTAAAGGGGTTTTAGGGGCTTTTAGGGTTTTGTGGGATTTTATTGTTTTTTGGGTTTTTAGGGTTTTTTAGTTTTTATTGGTTTTTAGTGTTTTTAGAGATTTTTAACATTTTAAGGGGTTTATAGTTTTTTTATAGTTATTGGTGGTTCTTTAGGGTTTTAATGTGTTGTTAGGGTTTTCATGGTTTTTATGGGTTTTAGGGTTTTTATATATTTTAGTGTGTTTTTTTTGGAGGTTTATTTTCTTTTAGGATTTTAAGGTATTCTGAGGGGTTTTTCAGTGTTTTTAGGGATATTTATGCATTTAGGGATTTTAGGTATTATTTAGGATTTTTACGGGTTTTTTAGTTTTTAGGAAATTTCAGAGTTTTTAGGGATTTTATGGTTTTTAGGGTTTCTATGGTTGTTTTGAGTTATTAGAGTTTTTTATGGTTTTTAGGGGTTTTTAGGGTTTTAATTTTTTTTTAATGTTTTTAGGTGTTTATAGATTTTTTAGAATAATAATTCCAATTTTAGGGTTTTTAGAGGATTTGGGGGATTTGGGGGTTTGTGGTTTTTATGGTTTTTAGGGTTTTTATGGTCTTTTTAGGTTTTTTCACACTTTTTATTTTCTATGGGTTTTATGTTTTTTTAAGTTTTTTTAGTTTTTATAGTTTTCATAGGGGTTTTAGTGTTTTGTTGGGATATTTCTGTTTTCAGGTATTTTTAGGGCATTTTTAGGAATTTTATGGGTTTTTACTATTTTTTAGGGATTTTTTAGGATTGTAGGGGTTTTTTGAGTTTTTAATGAATTTAAAGGTATTTATCATTTTTTAGGTTTTTAGGGGCTTTATGTGTTTTTTGATGTTCATAGTTTGCAAAGTTTTTTTAGCTTATTAGGGTTTTTACGTTTTTATAATTTTTAGAGATTGTTATGTTATTTAATTATTAAGTGTTTTTTGGATTTTTTTTATTATTTAGAATTTTTTTAGGGTTTGATTGTTTTTTATATTTTTTAATATATTTAGATTTTTAAGGGTTTTTAGAGTTTTCAGTTTTTTATGGTTTTTATTGGTTTTACGGGTTTTTAAATTTTTAGTGGTTTTAAGGTTTTTAGGTTTTTTAATGTTTGTTGCGATTTAGGATGGTTTATATTATCAATTGTTTTTAATTATTTTTTAGGTTTTTAAGGATTTTGATGTATTTTCAGGGTTTTAGTGGGTTTTACATTCTTTGGAATTTTTATTTCTTTTTAATATTTTTATTGCTTTATTAGGGTTATTATGAATTTTGAGAGTTTTTAGGGGATTTCGTGGATTTAGGGTTTTTAGGGTTTTAGTGTTTTCAAGGGTTTTAAGGTGTTTTATGTGTTTATTGGTTTTTATGGGATTCATATAATTTATTAGTAGTTTTAGTGGTTTTTACCCTTTTTTAGATTTAGATGGATTTTGTAGAATTTTTATAATTTTTTATGTTTTTAGGGTTTTTATGGGGTTTTTTTGTTTTTAGGCTTTTTATGAGTTTTTTGTTTTTTTATGATTTATAGAGTTTTAAAAAAAAATTTAAGGGAATATAGGGTTTCTAGATATTTAGTGATTTTTAGGGTTTGTATGGGATTTTAGGGGACTTATGGTGTTTGGGGGTTTTATGGATTTAATTGTTTTTAGGTTTTCTTGGTTTTTAGGGTGTTTATCATTTTTAGGATTTCTAGGGGTTTTATGTTTTTTAGGTTTTAAGGTTTTGTTATAGATTTTAGGGTTTTTATGTTTTTAGTTATTTTTAAGAATTTTTTACAATTTCTATGAATTTTTAAGGTTTTACAGATTTTAAGATGTTTTCGGGGCTTTTAGGGCTTTATAGGGGCTTTAGTGTTTTTGAGTTTTTAGGGGTTTTATGTGTTTTTAAAATCTTATGGTTTTTTAAGGGTTTTTAGTTTTTTATGTTATTGAGGCTTTTAGTTCGAATTTTGATTTTAATACTATTTAAGTATATTTAGGGATTTTATGGGTTTTGAGAGTTTTTAGAGGTTTTAGTTTTTTATTTATTCGAGGTTTTAGGGTTTTTTAGTTTTTAGGGATTTAAATTATTTTAAGATCATTTTAATTTTTTATTGGGTTTAAAGGTTTTTAGAGGTTTTAGATGATTTTAGGGGTTTTATGAGTTTTTAGGTTTTTTAATATTTTGGGGTTTTTAATGTTTTTTGGGTTTTTTAGGGAAAGGAAGGCTCGGGGCCAGGCTATTCCTGACACCCCAAAAGTTTATTAAAGAAAAGAAAGACACTGCAGACAAGGGAGGGGTGGGGTCAATCAACCCACACCCAAAAGCCCTTAACAAACACACACCCAAAGACCGCAAAAAAGAAAAGAAAAAAACCCAAAAGAAGCACCAAGCTTCCATCGGCAACCCACCCCTTCACAGGATCTACCAGCCTTCATCATCCTCATAGTCCGCACCAGGGGGTCTCCCTCGGCACCATAACAGAAGTCTAAATAAGAGACTACTTATTCCGATTCAGAAGTGTCATATTGCTTCAAGAAATTGGCATAATACCCCCTTAACCTCACCTGCTCCACATTCAGCTGTTTCTTGGCAACCCTTTCACCTCTTCCAGAGGCATTTTCTTTAGCCATGAAGGATGCTCTTGTGGACACAATATTTATCAAGGAAGAGTATTCCTTCCTCGGCTTCCTCCTTTTTGGATCAACATGGATCCCAACATGCTTGTTTTCCTTCCCGGTGGCCTTTTCAAGCATGGCCCTCTCCTTAAGGACCAATGCCATGTTGGGATCCATCCTGCTATTATCCTCCTGGACTTGGTCGGGAAAGAAAGAGGATTCCTCGTTAAGTGGATAGCCCGCAAGAACCCCACAAGGACCTGGGAAGTCCACCATTGTCAATGTTATCTCATGAGCATGTGCAGGATTTCCCTTCCAAGGACCTGGGTGATCCGGGATGAAGGGGGCCTCCTGATTCAGGGAACAGTCAGAAAGAACATGTTCATCAGAAGCCATACAAAGAAGGGACACCACACTGGCCAAGGCTAGCTGCAAATTCCCCTCATCCAATGGAGGCTCCAACCCATGATTTTTCCTTTTCCCCTGCTCGCCAACAACATTCAAGGGGCCAATAATGTCTTGAATTGACTCAGCATTTTGAACAACATCCTGTTTCTCACTTAGCATCTTTACAGCAAGCCTTACACTCCCATCATCAGCAACTGGAGCCCCTTTCTCCTCCTCTCAATAAATATTTCTTACCTTTCCCTTATCCATATAAAAATCATCACAGTTGTGTCTAAGAGCCTTTAACTCCTTTATCTCCTGCTCATAAACACCACTCGAGTTCCTAGTGTTGTCCAACAGTGGCTCAACTTCACTAGCCTGCTGGGCCACACCCCCTCCACCCCTCTCAGCAACAACAGCCTTCACCCCTCTCTCATGAACCTCAGAATTCTCACTCCCAGCATCAATAGGTGGAGACCCTTGCACCTCCTCCTCAAGCTCCAGCCCTTCAAAGTGAATAAAGGTTGGGATGGCCTCCCTACTATCAGATGAGTTTGACTTCCCACAATTAGCAACCTCTCTGCATAAGGAATTCTCAGCGTCCGAGCGATTCAGGTCACTCCTCAAATGCTTGAAGATGTTGGCCACCTTGGGTTGGCACTCAATAACCACTTTACCTCCATCAACTACAGATCTATTTCCCCCCAGCACAACCGAAGGTCCCTCCTGCACAAACATCTAACCCAAAGATTCATAACCACTCCCAGAAGCAGGTGCCACCCCCTCAACAACATTCCTATTAGAGTTTTTTAATATTAATAATATTTTTTATGATTTTTTTGTATTTTTAGGGATTTTGAATGGTTTTAGAGTTTTTCAGGTTTTGAGGGGTTTGATGGTTTATTTGGTTTTTAGGGGTTTTTTAGTTTTTAATGGTTTTTGTAGGTATTTATAATTTTTACCCTTTTAGTGGTTTAAAGGGTTTTAAGAGTTTTTATTGGGTGTTTCGACTTTTATGGGTTTTTAGGGATTTGTGGTTCTATGGGAATTTAAAGGGTTTTATGGTTTTTAGGGTTTTATCACTTTTTTGGGGTTTTAGGGATTATAATTGGTTTTTAGGATTTTAATGATTTATTAAGGATTTTTTCAGGGGTTTTATACATTTCAAGGAATTTTTAAGGATTAATTATTACTTTTATGGAATCAGATATCCCTTACATTGATATCACTCACACACAGGGTGGGGCATTCATCCCATCTTTGGGGTACCCTATAGTTTAATTTAGTATGGCCAGGATGTGGGGTTAACTAAAAGTAAGGGAACCATGAAATTAATTTTAGAGTTGTGATGCTAGAACCAAATTACTAGACATTTTTTCAATAATGTCATAGTGGATCACTTTCTAAGATCCCTAATCTCACATGACCTATACTCGGTGTGAGAAAAAAAGGATTACGAGGATTATGGACCACTACTTAATAATAGAAAAATAAATATCAGAGATCATTATAGGCTTAAAATAATGCTAAAATGTTTAACGTCAAACAACAAGAATGATTTTGGCCTTGCAGTTTAACGTCGTGCAGTGATGACATTATACTGTGTAGTTTGGGGATATCCAGTAAGGACATTATGATGTAAAAAATATGATTAATAGCTTTGAGTTAATCATGACTGGTGTGTTCTGGCATTCCTTAGACATTAGTGATGATAAAAGGTGTAAACCATAGTCCTGAGGGTAACATGGATCCGGGGGTGACATGAGTATTGGAATCCATTGGACATATCGAGGTAGTAAAGGACTCTCCTAAAGATGATTTTTCATTTGATTGAAGGCTATTTTGTATGATACATAAGCAAAGCCATCGGGGAATGATCTGCATAGCCAAAAAAAGGTGTCCGTAGGACACTGTCCTTCCATCTCAGATTTCCATGAATGTTTATGAGGATCCAAGTTTTCCCAGAGTATGGAGTTTGAAAAATGGGAAAGATGTGTCTGGGAATGTATGAAATACCTAGACATTGATTAGCCATGAACTACTGGAGCTTCAAAATAGATCTGACATCTATATATAGGGAGAAGCATGATCATTGACTTCATATGAGTGGGAGGCATGGACGAGGTCTCGTAACATTGAGAATCAGGCCGCACGTGAATTTTGATGATTCTTGCATTTTACTGTCATGTGGTTTGGACCATTCATAGACACCCTGTATGAGTCTAAACTACACATAGAGGAAGGGGAATCTGGGATGGGATTCCAGATCTGGGGGTCACTATGTATCCCATAAGGATAGGAATCAATCCATACATATTTCTGAATGTTCCTTGTAATGTTTTGGTCCATACATAGGGACCTGCGAGGGAATTTTTTTTGGTTGCTAGGATGGGATGCCAACTCCAGGAATCACAATGTATATTTGAATGGAAGGAATCAAGCGTTACATAATTATTAATTTTTCCTATACTGATTTTTCTCGGACATAGGAGTTGGGGCATTTTTGTTTCATCTTCTATGGATGTTGGGTCTACCATATTACTCTATAATTTTTTTACGTAAGGGAATCCTTACCACCGATCCTAAGATCATATGAGTTATACTCAATGTGAGAAACAAGAAATGATAAGGGATTTCCTTATTAATGTGAAGAGATAGAGGATCTGATAGAGGACTTTTTTATATGGTGGGGTTGGGGAAATATTGAGGATAAAGGTGTCTCTACGTATCCCACTAATGAATGGGAATCAATCTATACATAGTTCCTTGAGGGATCATTTAGTTTATTGTCATGTGATTAGGATGATTTATGCTATGCAGTTTAACATCTTAAAACTTAGATGCTATGTTGTGTAGTTTAGAATCATGAAGTGAGGAAATTTGCATCAGATATTAATTTCATGTTTCAGGGAAGAGTTCTATACAATTTAGCATCATGTGGATATGACTATAACTTATAGTTTTGGGTTATAGTGTTTGGAACATGAATGGGAATTGATGTTACGTGAAGTACTTCTTCAAAAACCTTACATTTTTCGGAGTCGTGATGAGTTGTCAATCCATTGATATCAAAGCGTATTCTCTATTAGAATAGACCCTATGTATGACATATGGTACCTACCAAATTTGTTCATGATTTGGGGGATTATTCTGAGTATCGTTAGGGTTCTAAGGACCAACACCATCTCTTCTTTGAGGAAAGACTGAAGAAGATCCTTTTTGTTGAAGTCTCGTGTGATTTGATTTTTGTAGACTTCCAAATACTGTAAATTGTGTAGCCTTTTCTCATATATATGTTCTAACTCATCAAACCATCTATGGTATTGACCTTTCTTGGATAGTTGATTGAAAATTGCCTCAAAAATAAATGTAACTTGAATTTAAATAGAAAAAACAACATATTCCCCTTATACTACTGAGTACGAGGTTTCATGGGTGGCATTGCAGGTTGTGGTCTAGTAATCCCATAAATCATGAAGGAGCATGTTTGGTAATGATTTCTTATCCTTATCTACCATCTTTTGGATTATGTTGGACATAGTCTTATTGAAAGCCCCTATATTCCCATTGGCCACCGCATGGTAGCGAGATGAATGGTTGGCTTTGATTCCATACTCATGGTATGATTTTTCCAACTCAGCAGAGCAGTATTTGATGTTGTTGTCTATCAGTATTGTATGAGGGACATCAAATATGGTAGTGATTTTGGCATTTAAAAAGCCAACAATGATTTTTTCCACGACATCTTTAAGGGGCATGGCTTCAGCCCATTTGGAAAAGAAGTCAGTTAGTGTGAGTATGAACTTGAATTGTATGGATATAGTGGGGGGATATAGTCCCACAACATCCATCCCCTAGGAGAAAAATGGCCAAGAGTTCTTAGCTATATGAAGTAACTTTGGGGTTTGGAAATTAAATTTGGAATGAATTTCTCAGGAATATAACTTCTTGGTGAATATGGCACAATCCTATATCATAGTGGGATAGTAAAATCCAAGTGTTCATATTTAATGAGAGAGCTTGGTTATTGATTGGTGCACTCCACAAGCTCCAACATGCACTTATATAATAATAACAGGTGTCTCTTCTACATCAATGCACCTTAGAAGGACTATATCATGGCCTAATTTATTTAGAACCTTTTATTTGTTAACCCCATTGTACAAGAAAATGTTTTCTACCCATCGTTGGATCAATTCCCTTACAACCCTATCTGGTGGGAGTTCCCCCCTCTAGAGGTAATTTTCAATGGGAGTCATCCAGCCGGTGGTGTGACCATATGGATCCGAAATTAGCTTAATTTTTTCGACCTCCTATGTATTGTTATGGATAAATGGAATGACCATCCAGAGGTGGGAAATTCTAATAACTGTTTCATCCCGGTCTGGATCAGCTAGGGTTGTGGCTACATTTTCAAAAGCACTGATTTTAGAATTTTTGTGACTGGGGGACATAGGTTAGCGTTGGTTATGATGGGAATTCTGCCATCAGTTCTCAAACAAGGTTTATCAATGGGAACATTACTTCTTTATTAATGGAATATTCACCATTGACCGATTTGAAAACTAACTCTGAATCACCTTTTACCTTCAGGTGTTTGTCTCATGCATGAAGTTCCTGCTCTAGGACCGGAATGAGGGACTGGTATTCTGCTTCATTATTTGTAAATACCTTCGAAATTATAAAGGAGTAAGGAAAGACAGACTTTTCAGGGGATACAAGTATAACTACAAGCCCCACTTGGTTGAGCTTGGTATCCTCCATCCTTCTCCCCATCGGGCTTGTAGAAGCACCATCAAAGTACATTTCCAATTTATAGAGGTACTCTTGGATAGAGAACACTTCTTCATATAGAATTTCAGAATCTAATGGTGTTGTTTCTTCCGAGAGTGCTGTTATAGGAAGTCTGCTAATTCTTGGACTTTTATGGATTTCTAGGGTACGTACCATATTTCAAACTATTGTATGATTACTACCTATTGTGATGGGCATCCAATTATCTTGGGACAATTGAGGATATATTTGAGAAGTTTGCAGTAGGAGACTAGGTGGACCTAATGGTGTTGTAGTAAGTTCTATGTTTCAGAACCAGGAAGATTAGGGCTATGCAGTTCTTTTAGATCCTTGAATTTTGAGTTTCAGCATCAATCATTGTTTGGAAGAGGTAAGAGAGGTTGTTCACACTTTCGAAATCATTATTCTGCATGCGGAAGGTGCCTAATGACTGTTCCAAGAAGGTTACATACAAAATTAGTGGTCTCCCCTCAACTAGTGGCATCATCCCTGGTGGTATTACGAGATATCTTTTGAGATTGTCTAACACTTCTTGAAAATCATTATCACACTCATATGTAACCCCTTTATTCATTAACCTGGTGAAGGGTAAATATTTACTCGCCAGGTTGGCTATAATATGACGGATGTAAGTTAGGTTCCCATAGGGAACTCTCAACTCAGCGAGGATACGAGGTGGGGACATTCTAAGTATGGATTTTTTCTTCTCAAGGTCAACATCGATGTCACGATGGTATACAACGAAGCTGAGGAATATCCGAGAGGTAACGCCGAAGGCACCCTTTAGGGGATTCTTCTTAAATTTTGTTGTCATAGATTATTGAAAACAATTTCATGATTGGTGATGTGGTTTGAGCACTATTTTGATTTAACCACCAGATCATCTACATAGCACTCGACAAATTTTCCCAGGAAGGTCTTGAAAATGTGATTCATGATGCGCTAATATCTAGCACCGACATTTTTTTGAACAAAGGGCATCACCTTGTAACAAAACACTCCATGAGGGGACCAAAAAGTAATATCTTCTTTATCTACTCAATCCATTTGGTTCTGGTTGTATCCAGAATATTTTCCCATGAAATAGAGGGCCTCATATCTGATGGTTGCATCGATCAGAAATTCTGCGATTGGGATCAGGAAAGCGTCTTTCAGGCAATGTCGATTAAGGTCCCAGAAGTCGTTGCAGATTCTTATTTATCCATTATTTTTTTAATAGGGACTATTTTTTCCATCCAAATTGGATATTGGACTTCTCGTATAAATTTTCATTTGATAATCTTGTCAAATTCGGCCTCTATTTTAGCATCATGTGTCAGGTGGGTCCTTCTAGATGACTTCTTATATCATTGGTGACCTTCTAGAAAACACAAATTATGAGTGGGGACTTCAAAATCAAGGCCTAGGATTTCTATGTAGTTCTAGGAAAACAAATCTCTATTATTATTTGGGGAGGATGTATATGTATGCTTCTCCTCGTCAGGAATAACCACACTGATTAGAGTGGGCCATGAGTTGTCTTCAGTACCCAATTTTATCTCCATATGTTCATCAATTGTGGCGGAGACACCTTATTCGAATGTGGGAGGGACATATTTGAGGCCTTCTTCTTATTATTATTATTAATTTTTCTCTATAACCCTCTTCATCATATTATTCCTCTTATGATGGGGAGAGGATTCTCGAGACGAAATCTCCAATGTTGGGAGATAAATTGTCTTTTTTCATTGTGAGTACGGCGGGGAAATTTTGTGGTCCTGAAGACAGGTTAGGAACATCTTTTTTAGGTATTTTATTGACATCATAGGAGTCATCATGTTCTTATGTGTCTTTGCACTTGGAATCTGTAACAGAGATCTTGTAGTCGATGAAGTCTGTATTCGAGCTTCCAGTTATGCATTTAACTTGATTTATGGGTAATACATACTCTTCCCCAAGATGTTGGAGGGGGTCGGCGAGAGACATTTCCAATCCCTTTAGGGTAGTTATCCAAAAAACATCATCAGCCAAAGACTACTTCTCTTCTGTTCATAGAACCATGTGTCGATGTAATGCCACTCAGGACTCTAAAAGGGATTTATCAGTGTACAACATACCATTTTTCCATTAGAAAAAAATTTGACACACTGATGGTATGCTGATGGGATTGTAGCTTGCTGATGCTGCCAAGGCATCCCTAATATGAGATTTAAGGCCATACTTTTCCATACTACCAGGAACTCAGAATCAGATTTTAGGTATCCAAGATAAGTTTTAAGATTGATTATTCCCAACAGCTATTGATCTTTTTTCTCATATCCTAGTAGAGTTGTGCAATAGGGTGTCAAAATATATTCATTATATCCCATCTGGTGAGGTGTCCGTAGTGGGAGGAGGTTGACCCCAGAGCCATTGTTGATGAAAATTATCCTCAAATCAATTCCATTTAACTTTCCAAACACAAATAAGTGTTTGATGTTCCCTTGAATGACGGAATCATCATCCCTATCTATGAAGTAGATGACAACATGGCATTATTCGGGATTAGTCTCCATCTAATAGACTTCAGTCACTGCTACTTCAGCCACAAATTTCTAGGGACTTAGTAAGTCTTCGATGAGTGCCTCCCTAAGGTACGAAGATAGACTCAAAGCATCCAATATTGATATCATTGTTGGTTCTGAAGCCAGATACTTTAGAATATCATATATTTGTTCCAAAGGTTGGTGCTTCCCGACTTGGGTTTTGTCTTTCATAAAAACATTAGTGTCATGTGCTTTGGACATAGATGGTTCAACCTATGTGATAGGAGATGGTGGGGCTGCGGTCGTTTCCAGGTCTATCTGAACTGGTTCGCCCATACGCCTTGGACGATTCAATATTTTTTTTCCTCCAATAGATACTCTAAGATGACTGGGCTCAAATTTCATCTGATGTGGCCGGAGGAACATTTCGGTTCTCATTGTGTCTACTGGAGGGTTATTCCGCGAGTTTCCACAATGTTAATGGGTTGAGTAAAGGCGTGGCTGGAAATTGGACTCCTGAAATGATTATGCCTTCTAGAATGCCCTCATTCTTTGCAGTTTCCTTCTCCAGCTCATCAGTTGGGCACATATAGATTGGGTTTGTGGCCATAGTCACCATCAGATAAGGGGTCCCTCAAGTGAATGGAATTAATGGAGCTGAAGATCAGTTCTTGATCTGACAATGTTTATGTCTGACTATCTCCTTCTGATGGTTCTATTTGGTGGGGTGGTTCTTGTTTTACCAAGTCTGTTGGCATGAAGTCTAAAAGAGTCAGGAATGCCTTTGGATTTGGTGGAAATCCATTTTCTTTCTTCTTGTTTATGACCTTATGACCCTTAGAGTACTGTGAGGCAAAGGATGACGACTGTGTTACATGAGAAGCTTTTGGGGGAATGATCGGTTGTTTCAACTGCATCTAGAAGATACCATGAAATCAGTTGACTATTTTCCATGTCACCCATTTGTAAAATTTTACTCCTTTTTACTAGTGATTTTTGGTCATTCCTTTTCCTGTTTTGAGTATGAGGTGGAATCATATGCCACTTGTGGTAGTGGTGGACCCAACATGACATTTCTGGATTCCATCATCTTTGACAAGAGATCTTTGAAGATGAATCATTGTTGGATGTTTTTTCCTGGTATCTCATGGCATGAACAATGATTTATACAGTCATCGAGACCCACATCATCATCTTTCTTTGGATCTGGTATCCATAGAAACTTGAAATTCGTAGAGGCTATGAAATACATGCTACCCTGGTCATCTTGAAAAGAGTAAACTTTATTTCTTCACTCTTGAAACTAATTTCTTTTAGAATCCCTTCAATCATCTTGACTATGTGGGGGTGGTTGTTGGCGTCCAGGGGGTCCCTCAGAATATGGTGGAGGCCTCACAGCTGGAGCTGGTTCTGGTGGTGGATTAAGTGTGATAAAAGTTTCTTCAGCTTTACCTGCTCTTTCTTGGGGCTGATGGGGCCACATGGTACTTGAGATTAATCAGCTGCAAGGAGTATTATATCCTTTAAGAAACGGTAGAAAAATATCAAGACCCACTTTTGAATTTCAGTATGATGAGTGGTTTATGTAATTCATGATGAAGATTATCGATGCATATATCGAGCACTTCATCATGGGGGAGCGGCCAGTTCAGGGAATTATTCAGGCATTCCCATATGGAAATGAAGTGTGAAACTATTTCATTCTCTCACTGCATGTAGTTTATGAGATCACTGACCATTGTCTTAGGCAACGTTAAACTGAACTGGATGAGAAAATGTCACCGAAGGTCCTCCCTGTTGGTGATTTAGTTAGCTGGTAAGCTAGCATACCATATCAAGGCCGATTCTTATGGGTTTCACACAAAGAATATGATTTTTACTTCTTCCTGCTACTCCTGAGTTCCCATCACGGGGTTGTAGTAAGAGGTGTAGTGCATTAGATGTTCTTTCAAGTCTCCTAATCCATTTAACACTGGGAATATGTTGTTTCTAATGTTTTGCGGTGGCAGAACATTTCACACCCAATTAGGGATGGTTTTTCGCTTTGGTTTTATCGGAGCGTGCGACCCATATATGGATTCTAGTTGATCTATCAGTTTCTTGATTGTATCCAAGAACCCTTGATTAATATCTTTCTAGGCTTGAGCATGGGCTGGTGCAGTGGCATCTAAAGATGGATGTTCCAGTGCTGCTAGAATCTGGGGTGGGTACCCATCTAGGGGTATCCTTTGTGGTTTTACTTAAATATACTCTAGATTCCTTTCTAGTGAGGGGATGTCTTGAAATCCTTTTGTGGCCAGATTTAAGTAGGTTTATGGTCTCGATTCCAGGTCAGACAGGCCTTCGAGCAAGACTTTATTCACCAGGATGAGTGTATGTGGAAAGGAAACCTCTTCAGGGAATACATACTGATGTTCCATAGGGGGAACACATCCGACAAGATATATCCCTCGATGCAGCTCGAGATTAATTTTCTTGAGCTCTTTAATTTGTTCATTCTCCTTGGCGAATCTTCCCTTGAGTTTGAGAGACACGTTATTAGGTGGAGGTGGTGGTGGATGATAGAAAACTTGTGGTTTATTCTTCTCTTTGATGGGGTTTCTCACATTAGGTAATGATACATTAACTTATGGGGCAATCAAATTTAGGACCACTCTCTGGTTACAGGTATGCACACCATCAGGTTCGGTGTGGGATGCCTTTTAAATGGAACCATTGTTCCCTATGTCCTCTCCCTATGTACAATTTCTAGTGATATCTTTGGGGTTTATTTTTACCAATTTCACTGATGCATACTATATTGGGGGTTGTGTACCCGGTTCCTAATGGAGGGAATGATTTCTGCATCCTTTGTTGGACTTTCTCCATCAATTTTGCGGTATTCTTCAGGTTTCTTGGTGAATATTGACCAAAAAGGATCCCTCATCTGACCTCATAATGCACCTTCGTATTAGAGGGTATGAACCATAAGATAGGGTGGAACGGGGGGATTCTCTGCTCATCATCCTTCCCAGATGGGGATAGATAGACATTCATTGTGTGGGAACTTGAGTTAAAAATTCCCCCAGCCCTACATGCTAGGTTTTTTCCCATTCTTCTGTTGATGCCCTATGTCCTAGATTCATTGCTCTTATAGGTGAATTTTGATTTAATAATTTCCTTAGACTTATAGGATGGGGTTGTTCTCACATTATGGTAGTAGCCGCTGCTATTGCCACCATTCTGATTTCACGTAGTCCCTCTTGGGTGTGAGCCAAGTATAGAATCAGACCTGTAATGGATTTATCGGCTTTTGAGGACAAGATGACTACTTACTGGTCTACTTCCCTTAAGTGGGAATCCTGCTAAATACTTTTGGTTTCCTGGTCAGAAGCTTTTTTATTTCTTGATCTCATCGGTCCTCAGGATTTTGTGACATACTCTAGGCTATTTTTTTGATGATTATCCCATCATTTCTGAGTAGTTATTTCATTTTAATACCTCCTTCGGGTAATGACATTGCAAAATCGCATTTTCAAAGAGGTTTTCTTGATGGGATGATTGGTGAAGTGTAGAGCTCCATGTTCTCTGCATCCCCAGATATGAACTCCAGTCGGGGTGTTTCCAATGAGGCGATAGAACTTGTGTTGTGCATGGAGGAAAGACTATTCAAGGTTTTTCATTCTCATTTCTATTCATGGTTTCCATACAAATGGGAGAGTTTCTAGGTTGATTAGAAGAAACATCTCCCCTAATATGTTGAAATTTCTTGCATACCCTTTGTAGGGAATGAAATTTTATTTTAGTTAGTGTAGATTCATACATATATTTTTGCGAATGTCATGCATACATTCCCCAGACAACTCCCATGGTATGTCAAATTGAGAAGTGGCCATAGGCCAATACATCACTGGTATATTACCCTCAGATAATTGTCTTCTCAAGAGAAACATATCCTATTTTTGTTTTTTTTGGACTCCTATACTTGATATGGCTATCTTGACTACTTTCTAATAATTTCATTCAAAGAAGCTGGGCTGGTTGGAGCCTCATTGATATGTGAATGGAACATGGGTGGTTCAGAAGATGAGTGTTGCCCCAGACTATCCTCTGGTTGAGAAAGAATATCACTCAAAATATACGGAACACAGAATATGTACGAATCCATCTTTCCAAGAATTTCATTATAGTAGGGATTTCTAAAATTTATTCTGGAAAGGGGAGGGCCTTCTGGCCAACCTGAATTTTGATTGTGGGGAGGACATCTGCAATCGGTGCCACAATGGCGAGGGCTGCCATTGCAACTTGATTCCCACCTTCGCAGAGTGTCACTATGGCATAGACCATGGGGAGGACATTGATAGAATGATATAGTGAGGGTAGGAACTTCTTGCTTCTTGATATCACTGAGGGGAGGATATTCTCAATGACTGCTATGATGGAGAGGATTACAATCAATGCTTGATACCTGGATGTAGGGAGACTTCATGCAGTGTACATCCATGGGAGGGCCTTCATTATATACTTAAATACGAGTAGTAACTTATCATTACTTTATGTTACTATGGGTAGGGCCTTCATAACATCCTCTATTACAGGGAATAAATTTCCAATGACTATCATCATGGTGAAGACTACCATCTTGACTCAATGATCAACAACATGTTGAAGCATATCTTCAACATACACCCTAGGGAGGACCATTAGGGTGGACTAATGCAAGGGGAGGACCATCTTAATATCTGATCTTCAGGTCAATGGGAGGGATACCCAGACACATATCAATAGATAGGCTCTCGTGATCGATCATTTCTATCCCACAGAGTAAGCCCCTGTGGGTTCTCTAGGGAGGACTATTCAGAGATGCTGGTAGCAACATTTCGGGGAGGAACATCAAAACCACTAAGGCCACTTCCCAAATTTGGTAATTTACTAACATGGTCTTGAGACATTATTTAAATATGTTCAATGGTGTTAATAACCCCAGCTTCCAGCAGATTAGGATCATATATGTGTTCTTCATTTTCTGGTTTCCTTTGGTGCATTTCATTTTTGAGCGCTCTCTTGCAAGTATATGGGGATGCCTACTATTGGTAACAACCATTATATATGGGTCCCTATCTTTTTGGGTCCTGTGATGCCACCGGAATATGCTGATGGGAATCTTGAGTTTTGGTAGAGATATATGCTTTCCCTGGAGTGGCCACCACGTTAGACCGGTGTCCCCTAGTCGGAACATGTATTTTTTCCTGAGACGGTTATCTGTATATCACAATATATTTTCATTGACCCTCCTAGAAATTTGCAGGGATTCATAACTACATCTAAGTGACTAGCACATTTTGTGACTATGTCATTTCGTTCGAGAAAACCAGGTCGTGGGCCTGGTTTCTCACCTTTTCTGCTGATGCAATGATATCTTTTCATGTTTTGATGATATGGTTTGGAATAGACGACTGATCTTCCAACATTTCTAATATTTGTTAAGATACATATTTGGATGTAATGGGTATGGAGTCCCATTCTGATGTCAGAGCAGGAGTTTGTACCTGCTTCGGTTTCCCATTGGTTTCAAGTAGATACTAGAAGTTCTTTTGTGATTGGATAGAACAACGAGTATGACACCAGTTTTCTTCTCTGATTTCCACTGTATTTGTCTAGTGGGATTCATACTCATGAGAAGGTATTTCCATCTACTCCATTTCCACTACATCTGTCACACAGGCCTTGTATGCATCTGAAGGAATTTGACTCTTCTCATATTTGCTTGTCGTCCTATTTGGATGACAGGCTTGATATGCATCAACATATATTTTTGCCTTCTTATACCTGGTTACTGTCCTATTTGGATGAATGGATTGATACACATTAGTAGGAATTTTTTCCTGCATGTATCTGGTTTCCATCCTATTTGGATGATGGGATTCTTGTGCATAAGTAAATATTTGTATCTTCCTGTATTTTTCCGCTCTGTCTCCACGGTAGGATCAGTGAGCACTAGTAGGAACATGCACGTACTCATATTATGACAACCAATTTCTATGGTGGGTTTGAGTGGAGGAGGCAGAGTTGTATGTCTGCCTGTTGAATTCCGCTGCATTTGTACGACAGATCTGCTATAAAGAACCATGGTTATAAACTGTTCCTGATTATATAACTTCCACCCTTTGAGGGTAGCCTGAGGGTCTAGAGTCTTATAGACTTCAGCCGGTTCCCTCGGCATAAGGTCCTCTTCAGTGTAATGAGACTCGATTACTTGCTGTTAGAAGAAAAACTATTTATAATGGGCCCATGAGTAGGACCCCTATGAATTTTATATGAAGTTTCCAACATTGAATTCATCCACCTCCATAAGATAATGTAGGTGCTTCTTGTCACGTTCTAGGGACATGATCCCGAAATGGTGTGAGATGACCACCAGGGAAGCCTTGGGCGGGGGCACTGGTCGTGACTAAGGAGGCAACTGGAAAGCCTTCGAATATTGGAGGTCTCATCTCATGGCCTCCACCATGGGGAGAGTACCATTCCGGTGGTACTCTTTGATCAGCGTGTCGAATACCTAGCGATGAAGACGCTGGGTAGGCAAGGGGGTCCTACTCTTTATCAAGGCCCCGACCGCCTATGGGATCGCTGAGGTGCATGTCTGCATTGGTGTTCAGGATGTCATTTTGATCAAAGGTTGCTCTGTAGGAACCTGTAATATACATATATGACATACAGGCCAAAAAACCCTCATCAAAGTAGCATTCTCTTGAACACATGTATATTTGACGATTCAGCTTGGCCTCCTCCCCTTTTATTTATTATTGTAAGGTGAAGGGGATTGAGTGGGGTAAGACCACAACCTTGTATAAGGATTCACATCGGGTTCACCATTTTTATTTTGACCTGAGGTGACCATTTACGGTGATGAAAAAATGGTCTGACAAGAATCCTCACACTTCTCTTATTGTAGAGACAATTTCACATGAAGTCCACCATTTTTATTGTTTCGACCCATTCGGTGTCATTATCCTTTAAAGGATGATTGGATTTAACCCATATAGGATGGAAAGATTATCCCTTCTATTTTGCGAGGGTGATTCCATGGTAATATGGTACAAACGGGTGATTTAATGGGGTCAAGTACCTTTACAATCAGTCCTTTCAGGATAACACTTCCTCTGATGGTCTCCAAATAGTTTATTCATAGATTCAGAAACACCCAATGACCCTGGTATCCAAGATTTATGGACCTGATTTCCAATGGTATGTTCCTTTTGGATGATTTTAGCCAATGACACTTGAGTAATCCATTGGCCGAGAGGATGGGAAGTCAGGATCACCGCACCCTGGGGGGTATTATTTCGTATTCCAAGAATCTCTTATAGAATTAAGTCATGTTTATGTGTTCGTGAATCCATGGTTCATTCCTGAAGAGTGTGTCCATGGGCTACCCTTGGTTTACGTGATCATCATAGGCATACACAGATTTCATGCTACAGAGGTAATTCTTATTTAATCCATAAAATAAGAATCTTTAGAGTTTATAGTCATTCAGGGAGGACAAAAGGTGGTTTGATGTTGGGATTGGACCCATAACATGGGTTTCCAACATATCCTCAAAAGAGGAATCATAACCCATGTAGTTTAGAATAACTAGGGGTTATTCATGGAAACTTTTCATTTGAGGGGACATGATTGGGTGGGCCCTTTTGGAAGGGCACCCTTTTGATCTCGGGACTTCATGTAGGTGTCCTACGCATCCTGGTTTGACTAGGAATCAATGTTATCATAGTTTTAAATTGTGTATATGTTTTAATAGTCAAAAATCAATAAGCCCACGTGATTCATTCTCAGTGTGAGAAATAAGAGGATATGAGAGAACCATCCAAGAACACACTTCCTCTCCTACAGATGGGAGAGGGTGGGTCTACGACGGATGTGGATGAGGTGACCATGTGAGAGGTTGCGAAGCGATGAAACTTTTAATGTGGGATGAAATTAGAGGTCATGCAGCTCGACCCTTGGAATATTGGGGACATACCTCAGTGGGAGCACCCCAGAACTCACTCTGGGAAAGGGGAGGATTGTCTACATCGTCACAAGGAAAAGTGAACATAACTACCTCTACTGATAAACATTCCTAATTGAATGGAAAAGTAGGTGATCACCCTTAATCCCTAGAACGATGAAGTTTACATTAGCGTCCCAAGGTTGGACTGTGAGTTACCATGGGAATGAAGACTTACAGACATCCCGGGAGTCTGAACTGTTATGGGGAGATCCTTCGTGACTCTGGTTACCATGGGTATGTAAAATCAAAGGGGAACACTGATGTGCCCGATGATCTGATCATACGGGTCCGATAGATTTGTTGGAGGCTTCGGCCTGATGCTGGGGGAATGGTTTTCAGAGGGGATATGGAGGATGGGATGAAAATAGAGGGGGTGGTATTGGAGCAGGAGGAAAAAATATTCGAAGACTCCCCATTCCGCATATTGTATTATTATGTGGGAGAGGGGGAGCTAAACATACCATAGTGGTATGCAGGTAGAGGGGTTATCCACATACTGAAGCTGTACACTAGCTTGGGCATGGACCACCGCGCACCACAATGGTACGTGGTCCAGAATGCGGTCTTCCACGCTGCTTCAGATCCCATCTATGCGACGCCATGCTAAATCCACATAAAGATACACTATACGGGACACTGTATTGATAGAGGGTCATGGGGACTATCATTCATGGGGAGTTCATCTGTGAGAAAAATTTGGTTTGTGATTCACCAATTAGGTTCGTAGTTCCCTTATTATTAATATGTTCCTTCATTTTATGGTTTGCGTCTGGTTGTACCAGCGAAAAATGTTGTATGGAATTCGGGCTTCGTTGATGATTCGAGATTGAAGCTAAAATCCTCTTTGAAATATTTCATCCAACATCTGGGGTCCCTTCGTTCTTTATTCATTTGTCCTTTCTCAATTACCTATATGCTCCTTTTGTAGGGCATTGGGGGAAATCATATCTATGGGCATGCAACACTATTTGCGGAAGACGATGATGAGATATCTTGACCCATGGAAGACTCGATCAACTGGGTTTTTTGGAGGGTGTGGTTTATGACTCATGGTTCATAGAACCCTTCTAATTTACATCGTCCGTGAACTGTTGAGTTTGCGAGACTGTATGCAGATAGCCCTCAGATGCATGATTTCCTCAGCAATGTGGTTTTTAGTTGACTGGGTTCACTGGCCATCGCTATGTGGGCCAGCACCTCTTGGGCTGTTCCATGTAATAATGGTTCGTTGTTCATTTTTTCTACGAACACTTCCCATTAATGGAACTTTTTTCACTTAAAAACTATTTGAGAAATCATTTCTTCATGTTTCTTCCAATGTTTTCAACTCAATTTGAGTCCATTCTCTTTACTATACTTGTAGAATATTCTTGATTTTTTTTGGCAAAGTGATTGTGGGAGTATTTTCTTCCCATAGAGAAGTTTTTAGGACTCCACAAACAGAAAACCCAAAAAAACTATAAATATTCCTAAAAACCCTAAAAACCCCTAAAAAAATAAAACCCATAAAAATCCTAAAAGTCTTAAAAATCCATAAAAATGAAAAAACCACTAAAACCCCTCAAAATCCTATAAGAACATTAAAATCCCAAATCACTTATACCCCCTAAAAAACCTAAAAGAGGCTAATAACACTGAAACCCCTAAAAGCCATAAAAACCATAAAGCCCTCAAAACATTAAAAACCCCTAAAAACACATAAAACCGTGAAAATCCACTAAAAACTCTAAAAATCCTTTAAACCCCAAAAAACCCAAAAACCAAAAAACCAAAAAACCCTCAAACTCCATAAAATCAATGAAAAATAATAAAAATCCTAAAAAATACCTCAAAATTTAAAAAAACCATTAAATTGAAGAAACCCCTATGAAAACCTAAGAAACTAAAAATGATTGAAATCTATAAAAAAATGAGAAATGTGAAGAATATTTAGAAATCCTTACAAAACACCCAAGAACCACAAAATACCTTAAAACCATAAAAACCATAAGACCCCATAAAAACCGAAATCCCACTAAAATCTCTAAAAAAACATTTAATCCCCTAAATATGTGAATAACCACTAAAATACCGTAAAATCCATAAAAACTCAAAAGTCCCCTAAAAACAATAAAAAACTAGAATACCACTAAAAATCCAAAAAAAATACTAAATATCAACAAAAAACCTTAAAATACATAAACATACTAAAAAATACTAAAAAATACTTAAAAACATAAAAAACCATAAAACCCATAAAAATACCATAAAACCATAAAATAATTAACACCACTAAAGATCATAAAAATGCTAAATCCCATAAAACCCAAAAACACTAAAAAACCCTAAAATCCTACAATATTCAAAAAAAATCCTAAAAATGCCTAAAATTTTAAAAAACACTAAAATCCTAAAAATCCTAAAGAAAAATATAAAAACCTAAAACCACCTAAACTGCTAAAAAAACTAAAAATTATGACAACTCTAAAAGACACTAAAAAATTTGAACAACCCTAAAAACGAAAAAACCCTAAAAACCATAAACACCCCTAAAACCCGATAAAAACAATAAACCACTATAAACTGTAAAAACCATTTAAACCCCTACAAAACAATAAACACTTAAAAAAACTCTATAAATCCAAAAACAATAAAACATTAAAACTCCTAAAACCCCAAAAACCCAATATATGTCTCAAACTTGTAAGAAGTAATATCCAAAAAACCCCATAAAATATATAAAAATATAAAATCCCCTCAAATCCAGGAAAAACCCTTAGAAAACCGTAAAAACATACAACTTTTAAAACCCCTAAAAACCCTAAAAATGATAAAACTCTAAAAATAATTAAAATCCCCTAAAACCCAAAAATGATAAATACCTGTAAAAACCATTTAAAACCTTAAAAACTCATAGAAACCTTAAATAAAACTTAACACTCTAAATCCACTTTAAAACCCTAAAAACATTAAAAAATATAAATAATATCTAAAAACCTAAAACAATAAAAAACCCTAAAACTAAAAAAACCAACTAAAACTTAAAGCCCTTAAAATCCCCAAAATCCATAAAAACCATAAAAAAAATATACCCCATAAAAATCACTAAAAGCCTAAAAAATCAAAAAAACTATAAATAATCCAAGGAAAATATTAAAACCTTAAAAACACTTAAATCCCGTAAAACCTGAAAAATGCTAAAAATCCTGAAAACCTAAAAAACCCTAAAAACCTAAAAAACCCTAAAACCACTCAAAATCCTTAAAAACCTATAAAAATCATAAAAACCCTAAAAATCCCTAAAAACAATAAAAAACCTGAAAACCCTATGAAAACAATAAAAACCTAAAAAAACATAAAACCCCTAAAACCAAAAATACTAAAAGCCCTAAATGACCTTAAACACCCTAAAAACCATAAAAACATAAAAACCATAAAAAGCCATAAAACCTATAAAACCATAAAAAACCTCAAAAATCCTAAAAATCCATATAATATAAAAAATCATTATAACCCCGAAAAGAACATTAAAAAACTGGAAACACATTAAATCCCTGAAAATATCAAAATCTCTAAAAACCCTAAATATCCCAAAAAACCCTAAAATAACCTAAAAACCATAAGAACCCCTAAAATAAGAAAATCCTAAACCCCCATAAACACCATAAGAACACTAAAAAATAAAAAATAATTTAATCCCCTTAAAATGATAAAATTTCATATAACCATAAAACCCACAATATACTGAAAAAAATCCTAAAACCCAAAAAAACTAAAAAGACACAAAATCCCAAAAATCCCTAAAAATACAAATAAAAATCTAAAAAATCCTAAATAACAATAAAAATCATAAAAAGGCCTAAAAATAAATAAAAAAGTAGAAAATATCTTAAAACCCAAAAAACCTTATGAAAATAGAAAAAACATAAAAAATTTTAAACCCCCTAAAAATGATAAAAACCATAATAATCCTGAAACCCCTAAAAAACCAAAAAACCACTAAAATCATAAAAACACTAAAAAACTAAAAAAAATCAAAAAAAAACCCTATAAAAACTCTCAATAACCATTAAAACATTAAAAATAATGAAAAACTCTAAACAATCATTATACCACTAAAAAATAAAAAAAACTCCAAAATACGTATAAGAACCATAAAACACGGAAAATCATAATAATCCAGGAAAATCCATATAAATCCCTAAAAATGTTAAAACCTTTAAAAATCATGAAAACCACTAATAAAGCCTTAAAAACCTAAAAACAGTTAAATCCCCTTAAACATATAAAAGGATTAACCCCTAAAACATCCCTAAAATCCTTAAAACCCCTAAAACCCTAAACCCCCTAAAACCCATAAAAATAAAAATGTTTTAAGGCCTTAAAAGTCCCTAAAATCCTAAAAACTACTAAAAAATATAAAACCAATTAAACCCATTAAATTTTTAAAGACTATAAAAACACATAGAAACCATGAAAAACTCAAAAAACTCTGAAAACCAAATAAACATAAAATTTCTAAAACCCCTAAAACCATAAAAACCCTAAAAATGCTTAAAACATTCAAAAAAACATAAAATCCCTAAAAACATAAAAACCATAAAAACCCTGATAAACCTTAAGAAAACCAAAAAACCAGAAAAAACATAAACCCCTAAAAAACCTAAAAAATTCCAAAACCCCTAAAAACCCTAAAACCCCAAAAAACGTTAAAACCCCCAAAAACATTAAAACCCTAAAAGACATAAAACCCTAAAGAACCACTAAAAACACTAAAAACCCCTTTACTACTCTAAAAATGCTAACAAAAATCTGAAACCCCTTAACAATTCTGAAAACACAAAAAACAACACTAAAGACTGAACAAAACTATGAAAACACAAAAACCACAAAAACCCTTTTAAAACTATCAAAATCCCTAAAAACCCTAAAAACCCATAAATCCGAAAATACCCAAAAACAATAAAAAATAGAAAAATAACTTGAAACCCCTAAAAACCAAGAACAAAACCTTAAATCATAAAAATTCTTAAATCCCCTAAAAACCCAAAAAACACCAAAACATGTAAAAACCCTAAAAACCCTAAAACCCTGAAAAATCATAAAAACCCATATAACCCAAAAAACCACTAAAAACACTAAAAAATATTTAAACACCTAAAAAATTTAAAGAAAACTAAAAAACCTTAAAAACCTTAAAAACAAAAAAAATCCACAAAATCCCAAAACACCTAAAAACCATAAAAATATGAAAAATCCCTAAAAGTCCATAAAAATGTATAAAATAATAAAAACTTTGAAAAACTAAGAAAACATAAAAATAAAAAAAAATTAAAATCTTAAAAAAAAACTTCCAAAACCCCTAAAAACACTAAAAATGAAAAAATTGTAAAAACCATAAAAAATCTAAAAACCATAAAAAACCTAAAATCCAATAAAAACAAATAAAAACCCTAAAACCCACTAAAAATATAAAAATACATCAACCCTTAAAAATGTTAAAAAACTCTAAAAAACCCCAATAACCCCCCAAAATAAATAGAAAACCCCTAATACCTCAATAAAACCATAAAACACGAAAACCCCTAAAGTCCTTCAAAATACAAAAAAAAACATAAAAATACTAAAAAATCAATACAAATTCCTAAAAATAGAAAAACCTGAAAAAACAAAAATCCCATTTGAAAACCAAATAAACAATAAAACAATTTAATCCCCTATAAAACCTAAAAGCCCTTAAAAACCCTAAAATACCTAAAACCCATAAAACTTTGAAAAACCATAAAACACCTAAAAACCAATAAAACACCAAAACCCATCTAAAACTGCTTTAATCCCCTAAATTATTGAAAAAAAATAACAAATATTAAGAAAAATATATAAAAAAAACCCTGAAAACAAAAAAACCATAATAACCCCTAAACCCCAAAAAACCTTAAAAATCCCTCAAAACCCCAAAAACACAAAAAAAATAAAAACATCCAAAACATCCTAAAAACACCTAGATATGTAAAATCCATAAAAACCGTAAAAACTATAAAAACTATAAAAACTTAAGATAACGTAGAAAATTTAAAAACAAAAAAAGCAGCTAAAACGTAAAACCCCTAAAAAAGAATAAAAGCCTAAAAACTCCTAAAAACCTTCAAAACCCCAAAAACCCCATAAAAAATCTAAAAACTACTAAAATAACTAAAATTATTTTAAACTCTTAAGAATGTTAAAAAAATAAAAAACATTAAAACCCTAAAAAGAAGAAAAAAACATAAAAAGTCAAAAAACACCATAAAAACCTAAAACCCCTCAATATCCATAATAACCCAGAGAACTAATAAAAACCTAAAAATTCTAAAAACAGTAGAAACCCAAAACCCCTAAAAACCATAAAAATACTTTAAACTCTTAAAACCCTTAAAAACCTAAAGACTCAAAAAAAAACAAAAAAAACCATAGAACCCCATAAATCATTAAAAATCACTTGAACCCATAAAAAAACTAAAAACTTTTAAAACCCATTAAACCCCTAGAAATATTAAAAATCACTAGAAACCTGAAAAACTATAAAAACTCAAAAAATCCATAAAACACCAAAAGAGGCATTATAAACCTCAAACTATAAAAATCTCAAAACACCGAAAAAATCATTAAATACACTAAAATACCAAAAAAAATTATCGTTAAACGCCCAAAAAATCCTTAAAAATTATAAAAACCATAAACCCTAAAAAACACCAATGAAATAATTAAAAACATAAAAACACTTAAAACCCTTAAAACCCTAAAAATATTAAACACCAAAAAAACCATCAGAAACCTAAAACCCATAAAAACACAAAAACATATAAAAACCCTAAAAACCCACTAAAACATCTACACCCCCCCTAAACCCATAAAAATATTAAAACAGTAAAAAATAATAAAATCCCAAAAAATTCAAAAAAAAACCCAAAATCCCTTAAAACCCTTTTAAACTATAAAACAATAACAACCCTAAAAATAGTCAAAATATCTAAAAACCTTAAAGTAAAAAAATCAAAAGAAATACCAAAAGTCTATAAAATCGAAAAAACCACCATATACCGTGAAAATACCTAAGATAATATTAAAAAACATGATTAACTTAAAACCCCTAAAATTATATTAAAACCCTAAAACCATTAAAATCACTAAAACACATTAAAAAAGAAAAAACCACTAAAAAATCTAAATAACCTTTTAACCCCTAAAAATATAAAAAACTCTATAAAGAATTAAAATCCCTAAAAATATATAAAAATTCCTAAAACCCAAAAACCCCTTCAAACCCCTAAATAACCTAAAAACCAATTAAAATCATAAGAAATCCCTAAAATTACTAAAAAACCAAAAACCCACTAAAAACCATAAGAAAACCTTAAATTCCAAAAAAATACTACAAACCCTTAAAAACCCGGAAAAATTAAATATCCATTGAATCCCATAAAACCCCAAAAAACCATAAAAACTATAAAATACCTAAATGCATTAAAAAATATAAAACCAACATAAACCCTAAAACCAATAAAAACTATGAAACTCTTTAAACTTCTAAAAATGATTAAAAAAACTAAAAAATCCCATAAAACCCTTAAAAACCAAAATAACCCAAAAAAACCCCCAAAAGACAATAAAACCCCCCCAAAACCATCAAAATTTAAAAAAAGGTATAAAAAACATCAAAATTCAAAAAATATACCTAAAAATCCCTAAAAACACAAAACCCCCTAACAACCATAAAAATCCTAAGAAAACCTTCCAAACATAACAACACATAAAACCATTAAAATCCTAGAAAATTCTAAAAACCCTTAGAAACCCAAAAAATCCTAAAACCATAAAATCCTAAAAACCCATAAAAACCTAAAAACCTCACAAAAACTCTAAAACACTTTATACCCCAAAAACACTGAAAAACAATAAGTAACTTAAAAAGCCTAAAAAAGACAAAAAAATCCATAAAAACAAAAAAAAACTCTAAAAATCCTAAAATCCATTAAAATACCTAAAACATAAAAAAACCAAAATAATCTTATAAAATCCAAAAAAAATCTAAAAATGTAAAAAACCATAAAAACCTAAAAACCATATAATTAAACATTCAAAACCAAAAAACAATTAAAACCCCTAAAAACCCTAAAAAACCTAAAATTACTAAAAAAACCAAAAACCCTATAAATATTTAAAATAATTAAAAAACCATAAAACACTTAAAAATAATTAAAAACACAAGAATTAATTTAAAACCATAAAATTTTAAAAAATTATAAAAAACCTAAAAACCCCAAAAAACTAAAAAACCATAAAAACACTAAAAAACATAAAAAATCCTAAAACCCTAAAAATACAATCAAACCCTAAATACCATAATAATCATAAAAATGAACTAAAATCCATAAAAATGTAAAAAAGATAAATATCACAAGAAAAGCCTAAAAATAAAAAAACTACAAACTCCTAAAACCACTAAAACCCTAAAAAACATTAAAAACTATAATAACCATAAAAACCATAAATACCCCTAAATCCCTTAAAAACCTCCCATAATAACATAAAAACCCTAAAATCCACTAAAACATTGAAAATCCTATAAACCCCAAAAAATGGTAAAAATTTTAAACATCCTTAAAAATATAAAAGCCTCAAAAAGTTCTAAAACCCTCAAAAAACAATAAAAACCCCAAAACACTAAAAACCCTAAAAATCCCTAATAACCCTCAAAATCTCTAAAAACATAAAAATTCTTATAAACCCTAAAGATTATAGAAATACTTATAATTCTTAAAAACATAAAAACCATAAAAAACCGAAAACTCAAACGAAAACCTTAAAATCCTAAAAACACAATAAACAATTAAAACACTACAAACCATAAAATTGATAAAAAACCTTAAAAACACATAAAACCATAAAAAATAAATAAAAACCAAAAAAATCTAAAACCACATTAAACCTCTAAAAACCACTAAAAACACTAAAACCCCTCCAAACCCGTATAATTGTTGGAGGATGGATCAGTTGAAGATGAGGTTGCAGGAATGGATGGTGGTATAAAAACATGTGTGGGACTACATGGTATGCGAAAGGAGACAGGGTGCATGGTCATGGAGGAAGCTACTACTGAGGAGAGGTGGATCCCTTTGGTGGAGAGTAACACTCTAGACCAAAGGCGGGGGATCAACTCTTATTCTACTGCTGCTATTTTGGGGGTGTGAGCTGATATTGGAAGGGAGAGTTCTAGGAGAGGGATGGAAAATTAGAGTGGCCCATTCACCCGGTCATTCACTGATTTTGTTCAAAGTGGAAATCAGACGATGGCTATAGCTAATAGACCCTTGACTTATTCCCTAAGAAGTAGGCCAGTGAAGGATTACTCTTATCTTCTATGGCCGATGCAGACTAGATCAATTTCTTAATGAAACTGCGAGGTGGATGTGGCTTTTTAAAAGGGTTTTGTGGTAAAGAAGTCATCCCCAGAGCAACCCGATCTTGATCTGCTTAGGAGTCCGGTTCAATGTGAAAGCTATTGGAGGCCTCAATATTGGAAATCAGCTACTAAAGAAGATGGATCTTACATGGAGTGCACTGATGTGTCGGGTTACTTTGATGTTTAAGATTCACTTGATTGTGTTTTGGTTGTCAGTTGAGGTACCGAAAACCCATAAACCGGCTTTAAAAATGGAAAAAAGATTTGCAGTGGCAGCAAAAAATCCCTAAAAAACTAAATAACCCTAAAAATCAAAAAACTATAAAACCCAAAAAATCCTAAAAACCCTTAAAATCCCAAAAATAATTACAACTATAAAAATCATAAAAATATCAAAAAATCCATAAAACCTTATGAAAACATTAAAAATCAAAAAACCCATTAAATCCCAAAAAACCCTAAAATTGTTAAAAAGCATAAAAACACTAAAAATACCATAAAAACAAAAAAATCCTAAAACCTTAAACACCCCTAAAAACCCATAAAAATCATAAAACCCCACTAAATACTCTAAAAAACAATTAAACCCCTAAAAATGATAAAAAAACTATAAAAACGTTAAAACCTAAAAATATCAAAAAAAACCTGAACCCCAAAAAACTATCAAAACCCTAATAACCCTAAAACCCCTAAATACTTCAAATCCATAAAACCCCTATAAACCCTCAAGAATCATATAAAATTTCTAAAAATCCATAAAACCATAAAAACCCATAAAACGTTGAAAACCATAAGAAAACCATAGAAATCATAAAACACGTAAACCCCCTAGAAAACATATGAAACACTAAAAAATCCTAAAAACCATAAAACCATTAAAAAAATTAAAACCTTAAAACCCCATAAAACACTGAAAATCATTAAATTATAAAAAAACCCTTTGAACCACTACTATTGTTAAAAAACTCTAGAAAACATAAAAACCCTAAAACATTCAAAAAACCCAAAAATACAATTAAACACCCACAAACCAAAAAACCATTAAAACCGTCAAAATATTTAAAAACACAAAAAATCCATAAAAATCCTACAAAATACGTAAAAATCCCTAATAATGTAAAAACAACTAAAAACCCTAAGCAAACTTCAAAACTCCAAAAAACACTTAAAAAACCTAAAACCTAAACAAGGATAAAAAACCTAAAATATCTCTAAAACCTTAAAAATCCCTAAAAATAATAAAATCCCATAAAAACATTAAAAACTCAAAAAAAACCCAAAAATCATTAAAAATAAAAAATAAACCATAAAACACCAAAGACATTATAAACCTAAAAAACCTAAATATCTCAAAAAAACAATAAAACCACATAAAATCTATAAAAACATAAAAGGCCCTAAATTCCATGAAAATCCCTAAGAAACGATTTATACGCTATAAAAATATAACACCAACAAAAACATAAAAAATACAAAAAACTCAAAAAACATAAAATAAACCTAAAAACCCTAAAAACATCATAACCCCTAAAAACCCATAAAAACCCTAAAACACACTAAAACCTCTAAAATACCTTTCAACCTCTAAAAAAGTTAAAAAATTTAAAAAACCATGAAAACCCTAAAAAACACAAAAATACCTAAAAACCAAAAAACCCCATAAAATCCCTTAAAACCCCCAAATTCCCCAAAAGTCATAAAAAACCATAAAACACCTAAAAATATTTAAAACTTTTCATAATAACTATAAACCCATAAAACCATAAAAATCCTATAAATCCAAAAAATTACCTAAAAAAACTAAATAAACATAGAAACATTAAAAATCCATCAAATCCTAAAAACACTTAAAACTCAAAAAACCTAAAAACCTACTAAATAAAAAAACTCAAAACACTAAAAACCATAAAAAACCTAAAAACTAAATACCCTTAAAATCCATAAAGAACCTCAAAACCCTAAATAGCCTAGCGTTGCACCTTCCTTGCCCAAAACCACTAAATAGTCTAAAAACACTTTTAATCCCTAAAATGTTAGAAACTCTAAAAAACCCCTAAACCCCCTAACCCATTAGTCCCTAAAAACCATAACAAATCCCAAAACTCCTCAAATCCCTATAACCCCTAATAACCATAAAAATCCTAAAAAATCCTAAAAAATCCCCCCAAATCCCTAAAAATGTAAAAAATCTTACGACCCTAACAAACCATAGAAAACCCTAAAATTTTAGAAACACTTAAATAGCTAAAAGCCTAAAAATGCTAAAAACCCTGAAATCTATAATTTCCCTTAAAAAACTTAAAAGCCCTAAAAACCAAAAAAACACTAAAACACACTAAAAACTCTAAAAACCCTTTAAATACCAAATTTTTTAAACAAAAATATAAATAAACTTAAAAACATAAAAAACTCTAAACCCCCCAAAAACCAAAAAAACTCTAAACCCCTAAAAGCATGAAACCCCTCAAAACCCTAAAAACCATAAAAACCAATAAAAATCCTTTGAAATTCCTAAAATTACCTCAAATTTGAAAATCCTATAAAACCCCTAAGAAAACCATAAAAAACTAAAAATATTTAATAACCTTAAAAAAATGCTAAAAATATTAAAAACCCCTAAAACCCCTAGAACCCTAAAAACAATACAAACCCCTAAAAACCATAAAAATCATAATAGGCCATAAAAACCCTAAAGCCCAATAATATATGTAAAAATCATTTTGAAACCATCAAAATGTTACAAATATATAAAAAATCATAAAACTCTTAAAAATAAAAAAAACCTTCAAAACCAAAAAACCATTAAAAAAATTAAAATCCCTAAAAATATTTAAAAACCTACAAAATCAATAAAACCACAAAAAAACTATACAATTTTAACAAGTATTAAAAATACCCAGATATGTAAAAACCTATAAAAATTAATAAAACCCCAAATAAATCCATAAAAATTTAAAAAAACACATAAAACAACTAAAAAACCTAAAACTTCTAAAAATAAAAAAACATAATGACAATAAAAACCCTATGTAACCTCCAAATCACAAAAATCCCTAAAACCATTAAAATACAGGAAAATTAATAAAAATCCAAAAATATGTAAAGAACCCTAAAAACACTAAATCCCCCGAGGAAAACATTAAAAAACCTAAAAAACATTTAAACAATTAAAGATCCTAAAATTACTACAATGCCTAAAAGACCTTAACACCCCTTAAAATATGTAAAACCCCATAAAACCATAAAAGCCCAAAAAAAACCCAAAAAAAACCTTTAGAAACCACTAAAATCTCTTTAAACTCCTAAAAAAATAAAAACCTCTTAAAACCGTTAAAAACCTAAAAAACTCCAAAAAACCCTAAAATCTTAAAACCCATAAAACGTCCCCAAACCCTAAACAACCCAAAAAAACCCCTCAAAATTTCTAAACACCATAAAAACCGAAAGAAATAAAGAATCATAAAAATTCATAAAAATGTTTAAAAGCCTAAAATCTATAAAACCCTATAGAAACCCATAAAAACCAAAAAACACATAAAACCTCTTAAAATCTAAAAATTTAAAAACCATAAAAATCATAAAAAAACATCAAAACCATAAAGATACAAATAAACATTAAAACCCCCAGAAAACCCATAAAACATAAAAATAGACTAAAAACTGTAAGAACCCTTTAAACCCCAAGAATGATTAAGAAAACCTTAAAAATCCCAAAACCACAAAAAACCTAAAACCCCAAGAAAAAGATTAAAAACTCCTAAAAAACACTATACCCATCAAAATCCCTAAGACCCTAAAAAAATAAAAATCCTAAAACCACAAAAATTATAAAAACATAAAAATCCATAAAACCACAAAAAAACCTAAGAAAACCATAAAACCATAAATAACTTAAAACCCCTAATAATCCAACACAATGCAAAAAACCCTAAAAACATTAAAAACCCTAAAACCCCATAAAAATTAAAAAACACATAAAAATAAAAAAAATATAAAAAAACACAAAAAAATCGGAATAACCCTATGTAGACCTTAAAATTTTTAAAAATACTTAAAACTGTGAAAAAACCTAGAAAATATTAAACACCTAAAAAACTCTAAATAGTCTATAAAAATCTTGAAAACCAATAAAACCATAAAACACATAAAACATTAAAAAATTAATAAAAACATAAAAACCAATTAAGAACTCCAAAAACCCTTTAAAGCCCAATTTCTTTTAAAATATATTAAAGCCATAAACACCATAAAAATAAAAAAACATAAAAACCCATTAAAACCCATGATAGACATCAATATACATAAAACCCTAAAACCCCTAAAACCCATAAAAATAATACACAATTAATAAAAATACCAAAAAATGGTAAAAACCCAAAAAAACCTGAAACCCACAGAGAACCATAAAAACCTAAAAATATATAAAACCACTAAAAACCAAAAAATGGTAAAACACCAAAAAAACCAACTAAAAACCAAAAAAACCCCTTAAATATTTAAAACACTAAAATCCATTAAAAAGAATAAAAATCCAATAAAAACTATAAAAAACACTTGAAACCCAAAAAAAATTTACAAAATATAAAATCCTTAAAACCCTAAAAACAAAAGAAACCATAAAAATTAAAAAAAACCACAAATCCCTAAAATCCCTAAAACATTAAAACACTGAAAACCCCTTAAATCCATGAAACTCCTAAAAATTACTAAAACACCTAAAAACATAAAAAAATAAAACATTGAAATACATTATGAAAACCATAAAAATATGAAAAAGTTAAACCCCAAATAAAACCTAAAATTGATAAAAACCCTAAAACTCAGAAAACCAAAAAACCCCTCAAAATCACTAAAACCCGTAAAAACCCAAAAAAAATTAAAAAAAATTCCATGAAATATCTTAAAACATAATAACCCTACAAAAATTTAAAATTATTAATAAAATCCATAAAACCTAGAAACACATTAAACACAAAAAACTAAATTTTTTATTGAAAACATAAAAGACCCTAAAACCCTAAAAATTCTTAAAAACCCCTAAAGAACTTAATAAAGCTAAAGCCCATAAAACCCCAAAAAAAAATATTGAAAATAAAAAACCCTTTAAACCCATAAAAACATTATGAAGTCTTAAAAACCTTACAACCCCAAAAAAACTCAATACAAATCTAAAAACCCAAAATACCATAAAACCCTAAAAACCCTAAAAACCCCCAGAACAATCAAAATCCCTAAAAACCCTAAAAATAAAAAAATACCTAAAAATACTTAAAAATGTCTAAAAAATAAAAAAAAACCAAAACTCTATGATCCCATAAAAACCCTAAAAAATTATAAAACTCATACAAAATCCTAATAAATAAAAAATAATATAAACCCTAAAATCATAAAAACCCAAAAAACCAGAAAACCACAATAAAAACTCTAAATCCCCTTTAATCAAATAAAATGCTTAAATACACAACAAAAAATTAAAAAAATTAACAATTAAAAAACCCTAAAACCCCTAAAAACCAAAAAAACTCTAAAAACCCAAAAACCTTAAAATCTATAAAGGCCCTAGAAACCATAAAAATTATAAAAAGCCTTAAAATCCATAAAATAATAAAAAACACTTAATTCCCTGAAAAAACCAAAAAAACCATAAACACCTAAAAACACTTAAAAACCCTAAAAATAAAAAAACACTAAAATCCATAAAAACCCTAAAACACCCAAAAACCAACAAAACCTCTAAAAATATAAAACCCCCTAAAACCCAATAAACCCTTAAAAAGTTTAAAACTATAAAAAACTTTTAAGACAATGAAAATTTAAAAAATCTAAAATACCTTAAAAACCCATAAAAATATGAAAAAACACTAGAAACACTAAAAACATAAAAACCCATAATAACCGTAAAATCCATAAAGAAATATATAAAATCATAAAAACACTTAAAACCCATAAAATCAAAAAAATGATTAAAACCCTAAGAACCCATAAATACACAAAAAACAATAAAACCCCATAAAACATTAGGAAACCATGAAACCCAATAAACCATTAAAAACACTTCAAACCCATTAAACCCGTAAACATATTGAAAAACACTAAAAACATTTAGACATTAAATAAATAAATAAAACCATAAAACCCCAAAAAACAATAAAAATTATAACACATAAAAACCATAAACCCCACAAAATCCACAAAACACCTAAAACCCATATAAATCCTAAATATCCTCACTAATGTAGAAAAACATAAAATACCATTAAAATCCTAAAAATCAATAAGAAATCATTCAAAACCTAAAAACACACAACCCCCTAAAAAGAAAATAAGGTAAAAACCCTAAACACCCTAAAAACCCAAAAAATCCTAAAACCCTAAACCCACTCAAAATACCTTATAATACTAAAAACAATAAAAAACCTAAAAAATAACTAAAAATACTTAAAAAAATTAAAAAACCCTAAAACCCTAAAAACCCAAATAAAATATTTTAAAAAGATATTTTGAACCCACCTAAACCCTAAATGAGCTAAAACCCCTAAAACTACATAGAAACCCCTCAAAATCATAAAAACCCTAAAAACCATAAAAACACACAAACTCCATAAAACCCTTGAAACTATTAGAAAATATTAAATAAATTTAAACCCTTAAAAAATTAAAAAACTCTAAAAACCTTAAAAGATCTTAAAAATCCAAGAAAAACCTAAAACCCCAAAAACCCATAAAATCCCTAAAAGCCTGAAGAACCCTACAACCCCAAAAAATCACTAAAAATTATTAAAACCATAAAATCCTAAAAATCATTAAGATCCCCTAAATCATAAAACCCCCTAAAACCCTGAAACCCCTATGAAAACCTTAAAAACCAAAAAATTCCAAGAAAACCCTAAAACCTTAAAAATTAAAAAAACCAAAAAATCTAGAAAACCCTAAAAACTATAAAACCCCTAAAATCCCTAAAACATCTAAAAACCATAAAAAACATAAAACCTAAATATTGAGAAAATCGTTAAAAACCACAATGAACTCCAAAACATCATTAAAACCCAAAAAGTCATTAAAAACTATAAAAATACCTAAACCCTAAAAAACTAGAAAAATGAAAATAAACCCACAAAAAGCCAAAAACCCTAAAAAAACTAAAACCTTGAAAATAACTAAAAACACTAAATACACATACAAACAAAAAAAATCCCAAAATATAACTAAAAACATAATCAAACCTAAAAATAATGAAAACCCCTAAGAAAACCTAAAAAATATAAAAACACTTAATACACACAACAAACCTAGAAAATGATCAAAACCCTAAAAAAATATAAAAACTATAAAACCATAAGACCCCTAAAATTCAAAAAACTTTCTTTAAACTTAAAAACTACTAAAAACCATTTAAACCTCGAAAAACATTACCAAACTCTAAAAACCATAAAAAGAGGAAAAACACAATAAACCATAAAAATACAAACCCTAAAAACATCAAAAATTAGAAAAAATTACTAAAAACAAAAAATGTTAAAAACTCAATTAACCCTAAAAACCATATGAAAAACTTAAATAACAAACACTATTAAAACCCAAAAATCCCATAAAACTATGAAAATCAGCAATGATACTAAAAACTACAAAATCCCCAAAAACCCTAAAAATAAAAAAAAACTAAAAACCATTAAAATCCTATAAAATCTATTCAAATCCATAAAAAAAATAAAAACCCCAAAAAACCATAATAATCATAAGAAAAACATAAAAACATAAGACCCTTAAAACTCCAAAAATACTAAAAATTCAAAAAACACTAAAAATACCGCAAAATCCCTATAAAGAAAAAAACCCTAAAAACCATAAGAATTAAAGAAACCCATAGAAACCATAAAGACCCACTAAAAAATTAAAAACCACATAAAACCCTAACAATAATAAAAAAAATATAAAAAACATTAAAACCCTAAAAATTCAATCAACCCCTGAAAACCCAAAAAACCATAAAACACTAAAAAACCCTAAAACCACTCAAAATTCCTAAAATCCCTAGAAGAAAATAAAAGACCACGAACCCTCAAAATCCCAATAAAACATAAAGAGTCCTAAGAAAAACCTAAAACCTTAAAAATGATTAAAACCGCTAAATATCATAAAAAATGATAAAACCCTAAAAACACTAAAAACCCGATAACCCATAAAACCCCTAAAAAACTATAAATCCCAAATAACTCTTAATAACATAAAACTAATAAACTCTATAAAAACCCTATAAACCCCTAAAATGTTAAAAAACTTTAAACCCATAAAATTTCTAAAAAATCAAAAACAAATCTCAAAAATATTCAAAAAAAAAAAACCAAAAAACCTATGAACCCAAAAAACCCTAAAACCCTCAAAATTCATTAAAACCCTAAAACACATAATTTTTTTAAAAAGGACTAAAAATCCCTAAAAGTGTAAAAACCCCTAAAAATATAAAAACACTTATTAAACCTTTAATAAAGTTATTCGTGATTTGTTGTGGTGAGTAATTTTGGTATTTTTCCTTACTGGTTGCTGGTCAATGTTTAGTTGGAAGGTGATAATGGTAGTTGCTAAAGGATGTTATGAAAGTGGTTAGAATTGGGGCTACTGGAGTATAGTGTTTGCAGTTTCATGGTGCTGAAGCTGGTTCTTTATTTGGTTTGTTGTGTCTTTTTCATTCTTTTTTTTTTATTTTTTGGGACTATCTTTGAGTATGAGTCATTTGACTCTAACCCTCCCTTTCCTTATGTGTCTTTTTTTCTAATAAAATTGGAGGGGGGGGGGCAGGAATTGCTTGGACCTACACTTATCTTTCCCTCATAACCTTTAAAAACCCTAAACCCCATAAAACCCCTAAACCCACTAAAAACTATAAAAAACCCATTAAACCCCTATAATAGTCAAACAACTCTAAAAAACCATAAAAACTCAAAAAAAACGACACAAAAACTCTAAAACCATAAAAACTCTAAAAACCCTTACAATCTCTAAAAAAACTAAAAAATAAAAAATCCTTAAAATCCCTTAAAATCCCTAAAAACATATAAATCATAAAAACCATGAAAGCACCTACAAAAACCATAAAAACATAAAAACACATAATACCCAAAAAACCTATAAATTCCAAAAGACCTAGAAAACCCTAAAACCCCCAAAAAATCCTAATATCGCTAAAAAACATAAATAAATCATTTACACACTTGAAAAATCAAAAAACAACTACAAACTCTAAAAACCCTTAAAACCAAAAAAATTTAAAAAACTATAAAAACCATTTAAAACCCTAATAACTAAAAAATAGTTAACCCCAAAAGAACAATAAAACCCTAAAACACCGAATACCAAAAAACCCACAAAATCTGTAAAAATCATAATAACCATAAAAATACATAAAAAGATTGAACAATTCCCAAAACATAAAAACCCTAAAAAGCTAAAAAATCTAAAAAACCTAAAAACCCTAAAAAAATATGAAACCTTAAAATCAATAAAAACCCCTAATAACTTTAGTGGGCCTCGGAGCGGCGGCTTTTTCCCTCTCCTCGCGCAGCTAGGGTTTCTCCGACCGATCTTCCCCTCCCCTCCTCCGGCACGGGCTGGCTTCATCGCTGGTTGCCTCGCTTTGGCTCGGCGTAGATCGGTGTTGGATCTGGTTGGATCAGCTTCGGTTTTGGTCTAATGGCAACTGCTTCGAACCCTTCAACTTTGGGATCTCACTTTGGCTCTGGTATGTTTGACGCCAGACCTGTTTTGCTTGTGATTTCGAGTTTTCAGATCTGCGTCGACGTGCAACGACCTCGGTGTTCTTGGCTTCGGGGTTTCAGTCCGGTGTTGAATTCGCTTCGCTTAGCTTCGGTTTCTCCCCGCGGCCATGGGCGCTTCATGTTGACTGGATTGGTGTTGACTACGGAGTGTCTTCGGCTTCGGGATCTCACCGCAGCTTCGGAGTTCTCTTCGATTCCGGTGTGCTCACCATCGGCCACGATGGTTGCTGCTTCTATTGCGGCTTCTGGCATCGGATCCGGTGTGCGCAACGTCTGCCACGGTGACCTCCGGCTCTGATTCTTCTGCTTGGATTCACCCTGTCTCTTCATCATCTTGGCGTGCACCGGTGTTTCGAAGTCGGATCCAGCGGCTTGGAGGGAGGTGGGGCCTTGTGTTTCTGGTTTTCTTGCGTTGCTTTGGTTTGATGGGTTGTTTGGTTTGTTGAAATGGTTTGATTTGATCTGCTTCGGTCAGAATTTGATGGTAATGTTGGTGTTGGTGAAACAAAATGCTACTGGAGTGGAAGTGGGATGCTGGGGGATGTTTGGTGGTCGAAAGATGTGCTAGCTGTCTGAAAATGAGGATGCAGGTTGCTGGTTTGTTGTGGATGTTGGTTGGCTGGTTGCTGCTGCTTGATGTTGTTTGTTGCAGTAGTATGAATTCTGGTTGTTGGATAGCTGTGAGCTGCTAGATGCTGGTTAACTTTGGATGTAGTGCTGTTGGATGCTGGTACTGGCTGGATGTGATGTGATGTTGCTGCGGTTTTGTCTGTTTTTGTGTCTTTTTATTTCTTTGTTTTTCTTTCTTTGGCGTGGGTTGTAAGGGTTTTTGGGTGTGGGCCATTCGACCCCTCCCCTCCCTTGTCTGCAGTGTTTGTGTCCTTTTGTTTAATATATTTTGGGGGGTGCCAGGAATAGCCTGGACCCGATCCTTCTTTTCCCTAATAAATTTAGAACCCCATAAATATCCTAAAATCCCACCAAAAACTATAAAAATCCTTTAAACCCCTAAAAAATTTAATAACTCTAAAAACCCATAAACCCCTAGAAATTCAAAATAAAACCACTAAAACTCCAAAAAACTATAAAACCCTAAAAAAAGCCAAGGATCCCTAAAAATAATCACATTCACCACCACCACAAAAACCCTAGAAATCCAAAAAAATTCATAAATATAACGGAAGATGTTGAGAACCAAAAACACCCAAAAAACCATAAAAAAATTATAAAATATAAGATCACTCAAAACCCATAAAACCTACAAATACTAAAATCCCTAAAAAACCCTAAACCCCATAAAAAACCCTAAAAACCCTAATAATAATAAAAATGTAAAAATCCATAAAAACCCAAAAAACCCTAATAAATTCATAAAATCAAATTAAAATCATAACCTTTAGAAATCCTAAAAAATTATAGAAACCCTAAGGACCCTAAAAACAATAAAAACCCCAAAACCAAATTAACCCTAAAACACCATAAAAATATAAAAAACAAATATAAAATATAAAAAACCCTCAATCCCACTAAAAATGATAAAAAACTAAAAATACCCATCAAAACACTAATAAATCAATAAAAACACAAAAACCATATAATCCTAAAGCCCCTTAAATCTCTAAAAACCCACCAAAATCGTAAAAATTCCTTAAAACCCATAAGAAATTAAACCATTAAAAAACCTGAAAAACCCTAAGGAAAAATAATACCCTAAAATCACTAAAAATCCTGAAAAAAATAAAATTTTAAAAAAAATCCTAAAAACCCGAAAAACATAAAAAACCACAAACCCATAAAAACCATTGAAAACTCAAAAAACCCAAAAAACCCCTAAAATCACTAAAAACTATAAAAACCTTTTAAACCCCTAAAAGGGATAAAAGAATCTAGATACACTTAAAACCCCTAAAAATTCAAATAAATACAAAAAACCAAAAAATTCATAAAAACATTAAAAATTCTAAAAAACACTCAAAATACCAAAAAATTATTCACACCATATAAAACCTAAAAATTCCTAAATACATAAACATCTATAAATCCACAGAATTTTTTTTAAAAAAATATAGGCACCTAAGAAATCATAAACCCCCTAAAACCCCTAAAAAAGATAAACACCTGAAAAAAATACTAAAACCCTAAAATCCATAAAAAATGTAAAAACACATAAAAACCATAAAAACCAATAAAAACTATAAAATCCTTTACGGCCCAAAAAATGTTAAAATTCTCTAAAGAGAATCATAAATCCTAAAAAATAAAAAACCCAAAAACCCAAAAAAACTATAAGACACCTAAAAACAATAAAAATTATAAAACACCTATAAATAACAAAAAACCAAAAAAACCCTAAAATTTTTAAAAGATAATATAAATTTAAAAATGCTAAAACCTTAAAAAAATTTCATAAAACCTTAAAAACATAAAATACCATAAAACCCCTAAGTACAAAAAAATGATAAAAACCATAAAACCCCTCAAAATCCTTTAAAATAATAAAAACCATAAAATATAAAAAAATTCATAAAAATCCATAAAAAACATAAAATCCCTAAGAACCTTGAAAACCCCTAAGAAATCAAAAAAAACATAAAAAAACTTAAAACCCATAAAAACCTAAGAATTTATAAAAACTATAAAATACTTAAAAGGTCCTAAAAACTACATAATCCCTAAATCCCCTAAAATCATTAAAAAAATATAAAACCCAATGAAACCCTAAAAACCACTAAAAACCCATTAATCACCTGAAAATGTTAAAAAACACTACAAAATTGAAAACATTAAAAACCTCTAAAAACCCCAAAACCCCCTAAAAATAATAATATTTTAGAACCCTAATGAAACCGAAAATCTTTCAAAATAACTTTAAAAAATAAAACCAGTAAAAGTCCAAGAAATGCATGAATGATAAAAAAAATGTAAAACTCTCTAAAAACATGGAAAACCCCTATGAAAACCATAAAATCCAATGAACACATAAAACAGCAAAAAAACCAAAAAGTGAAAAAAAACCCCTAAAACCCCTTAACATTATTAAAAAACTTAAGAACCCCTAACGCCATAAAAACCCAAAAAACACTAAAATATATAAAACCCTTTATGTTTTCAGGATTTTTAAATGTTTTTAGGTTTTAATTGGGTTTATAATGGGTTTTTAGGGTTTTTATTAATTTTTTATTTTTAGGGATTTTAGTGATTTTATAGGATTTTTACTGGGTGTTAGGTTTTTTAGGGATTTTGAGGTTTTTGGGAGTTTTTAGGGGTTTTATGGGGTTTTTTCCTTTTATGGGATTTTATGCGGGGTGGGGGGTTGTTTATTTCTGATTTTTTAGTAATTTAAAGGGTTTATATTGTTTTATTGGGTTATTGGGTTTTTATGTGTGTTTGTGATTTTTTGTGGTTTTGGGGTGTCTTTATTTGGGGGGGGGGGTGGTGTTTGGTGTCTTTTTAGGGGTTTAAGGGGTTGTAATATTTTTAGGGGTTTTCTATGTTTCATTTTTTATGGTTTTCTATGGTTTTTTTTGGATTTTATGTTTCTAGGGATTTTAGGTGTTATTTAGGATTTTTATTATATTTAGGGATTTTTAGGGGTTTTAATATTTTTAGAGTTTTATGGTTTTTTGTACTTTTTAGGTTTTTTTGGGTTTTAGATGTATTTTTTATTTTTAGGGTTTTCAATGCGGGGTTTTTTGGGTTTTAGGGTTCATTACATATTTAGTGATTTTTTTTTGTTTCTTTTTGTGTTTCTATTGTTTTTTTGGGATTTTAGGGGGTTTGAGTGATTTTAGGGGTTTTTGGATTTTATGAGTTTTTTGGGTTATAAGGGTTTGTTTTTGATTTTTTAAATTTTTTTATATTTTTATAGGTTTTAAAATATTTTGGGGTTTAACTGGTTTTTATTATTTTTAGAGAGTTTTTTGGTTTTTATGAGTTTTTATGGTTTTTGAGATTTTTACTATTTTTATTCTTCCTCAGGGTTTTAGGGGTTTTCAGTGTTTTATCAGTTTTTAGTGGTTTTAATAGTTTTTTTATTTTTCTATATTTTTGTGTTTTTAGGGTTTTTAGTTTTTTTATGTTTTAGGGATTTTTAGATATTTTTTTTTGATTTTAAGTGGCTTTGTATTTTAATGTATTTTTACGCTTTTAGAGTTTTTAGGTTTTTTAGGTTTTTTTGTGTTTATCTATTTTAATTTAATTTTGATTTTTTGTAATTTAAATGTTTTCTAGAGTTCATAACATTTTTTTGGACTTAAAAGGGTTTTAGAGTATTTAGTGGGTTTTCATGGGTTTTATGTGATTTTTGGATTTTTATGGTCATTGGGGATTTTTGGTTTTTTGGGTTTTTGTGGTTTTAGGGTTTCAGAATAATATTAGGGATTTAAGGGTTTTAGAATTTTTAGCTTTTTCAAGTTTTCAGGATTTTCAGTTTTTAAGGTTTTATTTGGGTTTTTAAAGGGTTTTAGTTTTTTTATGTTTTCAAATATTGTTATGGGGTTTAAGGATATTTATAGGTATTTAGGTTTTTGAGGGGTTTTTTTGGTTTTTAGGATTTTTATAGTTTTTTCATGGTTTAGTGTTTTTAGGTTTTTAGGGGTTTTATGTGATGTTAGGTTTTTAATTTTTTCATAGGGTTTTTTAATTATTAAGGTTTTTTACATTTTTATGGATTTTTAGTATTTTATTAGGATTTTAATGGGTTTTGTGGTTTTTTGGGTTTTTTTGGGTTTTGGGGTTTTTAGGGGTTTTAGGATTTTTTTGGGTTTGTAGAGTTATTTTGAGTTTTTAATTATTTTTAATGTTTTAGATTTTTTAATTCTTTTTTGAAATGGTTTATAGGGTTTCTAGTAGATTTTAGGGATCTTATGGGATTTTAGGTTTTGTAAGTGTTTTATTGTTTTTAGTGTTTATATTTTTTATGGGTTTTTGCATTTTTAGGTTTTTATGGGTTTTAAATGTTTTTAGGTTTTTTAGGGTTTTTCATGTTTTTTATTGGATTTTACATTTTTATGGTTTTTTTTTTGAGAATTTTTATTTAATTTTTTATATTTTTATTGATCATATGCTTCTAATAGTTTCATGGTTTTTAGAGAGTTTTTTTCATTTTTATGTGTTTTTAGGTTTGTAGGTATTTTTTAAATTTTTAGATGTTTTCTAATTTTTAGGATTTTAAAGATTTCTTAGGGTTCTTTAGGGTTTTATGTTTTTTCTATTTTTATGAATTTTTTGGAAGTTTTTGGATTTTTAGGGTTTTAAGGGTTCTTATGGATTTGGATGATTTTAGTGATTTTAGGGTTTTATGGGTTTTTTCAGTTTTTAGGGTTTTTTGAGTTTTAGGGTTTTCAGGTTTTGTATATTTTTCAAAGACTTTATGAGTTTAAATAGTTTATTAAGTATTTTTTTTAATAGGTTATTATGGGGTTAGTGCTTTTTAAGGATTTATGTGATTTTATGGTTTTTAAGAGTTCAGGGATTTTTTGGTTTTTAGGGTATTTATTGTTTTCAGAGTCTTTTAGGTTTTTAAGGATTTTATGTGTCTTTATATTTTTAAGGCTTTATTAGGGTTTTTTAGTTCTTTTGGGTGTTTATGTTTTTAAGGATTTGTAATGTTTTTTAGATTTTTAGGATTTTTATGGACTTTTAGGGATTTTTCATGTTTTTACAGTTTTTATAGTTTTTACCTGTTTCTATGTTTTTAGGGGTTTTAAGTGTTTTTAGGGATTAATATTTTTCTTAGGGGTTTTATATTTTTTAATATTAATTAAATTTAAATGGATATATTGGCATTGTTTGGGAATTTTTTTGGTTGTAGTGTGTTTATGGATTTTGAAGAATTTTATTGTTTTTAGGGGTTTTTTGTATTTATTTTATTAGGTGTTTTTTGAGTTATTAGGGTTTTAATAGCTTTAAGTGTTTTTTATTGTTTTTAGGAATTTTTTTTGTTTTTTGTGTTTTATGGGGTTTTAGGGGGTTTTAATGTTTTTAGGGGTTCTTATGGTTTTAGGATTGATATAGTGTTAAATGTTTTTAGAGGTTTTCATGTGTTGGGGTTTTAATTTTTTTTGGTATTTATGAATTTAATGGGGGTTTTCCGGGTTTCTAACATTTTTAGGGATTTTCTTGTCTTATATATATATTTATTCTTTTTTCTGTTTTTATGGATTTTAGGGGTTTCAGGTTTTAAGTGTTTTTTTGTTTTTTAAATTTTTTTGAGGCTTTATGGATTTTGGGATTTATTTATAGTATTTCGTGTTCTTAAGGGATTAATGGGTTCTTAGAGTTATTAATGATTTTTAGAGTTTTATAGGTTTTATTGGTTTTTGTATTTTAATGTGTTTTAGGTGTTTTTTTGTCTTTAGTGTCTTCTTATAGTTTTTAGGGGTTTTAGCATTTTTTAGGTTTTTAGGGGTTTTAAGTGTTTTTTGGTTTTTAAGGATTTATTAGGGGTTTCAGGGTTTTTATGATTTTTTTTTATATTTGGGTTTTTAGGGTTTTTTAGAATTTTTATGAAATTTTATGTTTTTAGGGAATTTTATGTTTTTAGGGGTTTTAGTGGCTGTTGTGATTTTTTTATTTTTTAAAGGGTTTTTATAATTTTATATGGTTTTGTGGGGTTTAGGAGTTTTTATTTTTTAATTTTTACATTGGGATGTCACGTTTATATAGGGTTTTAGTGTTTTAGGGGTTTATGAGTTCCTTTTGGATTTTTTTGGTTTTTTTGGGTTTTTTTTCGGTTTTTAGAATTCTTTTGAGGTTTTAGGGATTTTAATGTGTTTATATTTTTTTTAATGTTTTATGGTTTTAAATAGTTTTTAGAGTTGTTTTTTATTAAGGGTTTTCTTGGGTTTTTAGGGGTTTTAACATTTTTAGGGTTTTATGGGTTTTTAGGGTATTTAGAATTTTTATTGTTTATTATGTTTTCTATAAGTTTTTATTTTTTTTAATTTCTTATGAATTTATTTTGATATTTTTTATGGTTTTTTTATTTTTAGGTTTTTTTATTGTTTTTTGGAATTTTTATGGTTTTTTGGGTTTTCGTGATCTATGGGTTTTTATGGGTTTTATGGTTTTTAGCATTTTTAGGCTTTTGAGGGGTATTAAGTGTTTTTTGGTTTTTAATTTTTTCATAGGTTATTTCGTTGTTTTTTTTTGTTTACACTTTTTGGGATTTTTATGATTTCAATGGCTTTGGGTGTTATATGGATTGTGAATATTTTTAGGGTTTTTATCAGTTTTTAAGTTATTTTTTGAGTTTTTAGGGGTTTTATAGTTTTCAAGGGTTTTTTACTATTTTTAGGTTTTTAAAGTATTTTTATTTTTTAGTTTTTTTTAGGGTTTTTTATTATTAATGTTTTTAAGGGTTTTAATGGGGTTTTTTGGGTTTTTGGTTTTAAAGTCATTTTATGATTTTTATGGTTTTAGATTTTTTAGGTTTTTATGGTTTTAACTGTTTTTAGGTTTTCAATATTTTCTTAGGGATTGGTGGGGTTTTAATTTTTTTACTATTTTAAATAAATTTAGGGGTTTTTTAAAATATTTATTGGGTTTTAAGGATTTTACAGATTTTAATTGTTTTTAGGGATTTTTAGAATTTTAGTGTTTTTAGGTTTTTAGGGGTTTTAATTGTTTTTCGATTTTCAAAGTTTTCTTTAGGTTTTTCGGGTTTTTTTGTGTTTTTTATATTTTTAGGGATTTATATTATTTTTAGGGAATTTGAGGGGTTTAGGGTTTCTTATGGTTTTAGGGTTTTTTGGGATTTTGGGGTTTTTAGAGTTTTTAGGGGGATAAAGATATTTTAGAGTTTTAATTTTTTTAGGGTTATAAAGGGATTTTAATTTTTTAGTTGGTTTTAGGGGTTTTATGAGTTTATCGGGATTTAATTGGTTTTTGGGTTTTTATGGTTTTTTTATGTTTTTAATATTTTTAGGAATTTACGTGTTATAAGTTTTTTTTATGTTTTAAGGTTTTATTAGGGGTTTTGGGATTTCTTATTTTTTTAAGGATTTTAGGGACTTTTTTTAATTTTTTTTGTTTTTTAGGGTATTTAGGGATTTTAATGGATTTTAGGGTTTGTAGGGGTTTTATTGATTTTATGGGTTTTATTGTTTATATGGTGTTATTTAGGTTTTTTATTGTTTTTTACATAATTTTAACATTATTAGGGGTTTGAATAGGTATCATAGTTTTATGTGGTTTTTTATTTATTTATGGGTTTTTATTGTATTAAGGTATTTAGGGGTTATTATGGTTTGTAGTTTTTTTGTGTTTTTAGGGTATTTTTAGGGATCTTTAGTGTTTCTAGAACTTTTAGGATTTAATGGGGTTTTATGTTCTTTTAGGTATTTATGTTTCTGAAAGGGTTTTTCATGGGTTTTGGTATTTTTACGTTTCTAGGTATTTTTAATGTTTTATTATTTTTAGGGTTTTTTATTATTCTGCGGGATTTGGAGGGGTTTGTAGTGGTTTAAGGTTTTGTTTGAGGTTTTATTATTTTAATATTTTTAAGATTTTTTGTTTGTTTTTTTAGGTTTTTTGGGTGTTTTTATTATTTTTAGGTTTTTTAAATTTTAGGTATTTTTAGTGATTTTTTTAGGATATTTAATTTTTTTATTGTTTATAGAAATTTTGAGGTATTTTAGGGTTTTTATGTGTTTTTTGGTTTTATGGGTATTTTGGGGTTGTATGGGTTTTTTGAGTTTTTTTAGGATTTAAAGGGGTTTTTTGTGTTTTTTAACATTTTAGGGGTTTAAATTTTTTTAATGTTTTTAGTGGTTTTTAGTGTTTTTAAAGGATTTAGGGTTTTTATGGTTTTTATGGGGTTTATGGATTTTAAGGATTGAGGGGTTTTTATATTTTTTAGTGTTTTTTATTTTCGGGTTGTTTTAATCATTCTTTGGTTTAAAAGGTTTTCATATGTCTTTTTAGTGGTTTTATGAAATTTTATGTTTGTAGTCAATTTGTATATTTTGTATACTTTTTGGGATTTTTATATTTTTTGGGTTTTTTAAATTTATTATTGTTTTTTAGGGTTTGTAGTGATTTTACGGTTTTTATGGGTTTTTGGGATTTTATGTGTTTTTTGGTTTCTAATGTTTTTAGGGGTTTTTATTATTTTTAGGGGTTCTTATTTTTTATTGATTTTTATGGATTTTTTGGATTATTATGGGGTTTTAGAGTTTTTAGAGAATTTGATAGAATATAGGGGTTTAGGGTTTTTAGAGAATTGTTTTTTTTTGAGTTTAGGGATTTTGAAGTTTTTTACGGGTTATTAAGGGTTTTGGAGTTTTTCAAAAAAAAATTGAAGTTTAAATTATTTTTAGAGTTTTTAATTTTTTTAGGGTGTTTGTGTGTTTTTGGGTTTTTAAGGTTTTTAGAGGTTTTTATGGTTTCTAGGGTTTTTCGGGTTTTCGGTTCATTTTACGGTCTTTTATGGTTTTTATAATTTTTATAAATTTTGGGGTTTTAATTGTTTTTAGGAATTTAGATGTTTCTTATGTTTTTTTGTGTTTTTTAGGGATATTACATTTTAGGTATTTTTATGTATTTTTATGATTTTATGGGGTTTTAGGGTCGTAGGGATTTTCTGGTTTCTCAAATATTTTGGTATTTTTGGGTGTTTATGGGTTTTAGGTGTTTTACTATTTCTTCATATTTTTTCAAGTTTTTGGGTAATTTATATTTTTTGTATTTTTATATATTCTTAGGGTTTAGAGTTTGTTTTTGAATTTGGGGTTTTTAGGGTTTTATGATTTTTTAGATTTTTTTGGGAATTTAATGTTGTTATGAGCTTTTATAAATTTTACGGTTTTATTGTCTTTCTATGTTTTTAGGGGTGTAAAGGTTTTTTAGAGATTTTAGTGCTTTTTTATACTTTTCATGGGTTTTATAGATTTAATATTTTTTGTTATTTTTATTTTTTTGGGGTTCTTAGGGTTTTAAGGTCTCTTTAGGGGGTTTATGGGTTTTTTCATTTTAGAGGTTTTTTTTTGTGTTTTAAGTGTTATTGTGGTTTTCGAGGTTTTCTTATGATTTTTCAAGTTTTTTAGGGTTTCATACGTTTTTTAAGTATTTTTGGATATTTTTCAATATTTTATGTTTTTAGTGTTTTTAGGGATTCAGAGTGTTTTAGGGTTTTTATTGTTTTTGGGTTTTGGGGTTTTTATCATTTTTAGGTTTTTAGGGAATTTATGTTTTTTATCAATTATGGTTTTCTTAGGTTTTTTGGGTTTTTTTTGGGTTTTTTACATTTTATGGATTTTTAGGCATTGTTAGGATTTTCATTGATATTTATGGTTTTTAGGGATTTTGAGGGGTTTAAGGTTTTTAGGGTTTTTGTGTGTTTTCAAGGGTTTTTTCAATTTTTGGTATTTAGGGGTTTAATGAGATTTTAGGTTTTCAAGGGTTTTAGTGGTTATCAGGGGTTTTATGGATTTTACATTTTTAGGGATTTCTGGGGATTTTAGGATTTTTATGGTATTTATGTTTTTTAGGGATTTATATGGTTGTCGGGTAAATTTGGTTTCTATGATTTTAAGGGGTTTTTTCCATTTTTTAAAGGTTTTTATGGGTTTCTATTGTTTTAATGTTTTTTACAGGTTAAAAAGGGTTTTTTAGTTTCTAGTTGGTTTTTAGGTTTTCTTTGGGGTTTTAGGGATTATAATAATTTTAGTGGATTTTCTGGTTTTTAGGGGTTTTTTGGGGCTTTTATGGTTTTTAAATTTTTTAGATTTTTTGTGGTTTTAAATGTTTTTGGGTTTTGAAGGTTTTATTAGGGGTGTTCTTTGTTTTTTAAATTTTTTGGGATTTTTAGATATTTTTTAGGATTTTTATGTTATTTTAGTGTTATATGGATTTTGATGGTTTTTATTGTCTTTAGGGATTTAGGGGTTTTGTAGTTTTTTATTTTACTAATAATTTTTAGTGTATTTAGGGGTTCTAGTGTTGTTAACATTTTATGTCTTTTAGGGGTGCAATTTTTTTTATATTTTTATGGTTCTTTAAGGGACTTTCAATATTTTTAGGCATTCTTATTTGTTTAGGGATTTATTGGGGTTTTATAAATCTTTATGGTTTTTATCAATTTTATGGATTTTGAGGGGTTTTAAGGATTATATAGTTTTTATGGTTTTAATTGTTTTTTGGAGTTTTATGTTTTTTTAGTTTTTAGGATTTTAACGGTTTATATAATTTTTAAATGTTTTTAGGGATAAATTGGGTATTTAGATTTTTTTGTGGTATTTAGGGTTTTATGGGATTTTTTTGTTTTTATGGTTTTACTAGTTTTATATTTCTAGGGGTTTTATGTTTTTTATTTTTATTAGGATTTTTAGAGTCTTTTAGGTTTTTAGGGGTTTTAAGTGCATATATTAATTTAATTTTTTTAGGTTTTTTAGAGTTTTAATATTTTTTAGTATTTTTCTTTTTTCATGATTTTCGTGATTTGGAGGGGTTTTATGGCTTTTTATGGATTTTATTGTTATTTAGTGTTTTTAGAATTTTCAAGGATATTAGGGGGTTTTAGTTGTGCTTATTATTAATGTTTTCTTATGGTGTTTAGGGGTTTCAGGTTATTTTCAGGCCTTTTTTAGAATTTTTAGTTTTTAGGGTATTTATGGATTTTACGGGTTTTTTTGGGTTTTATGGATTTTTGGGTGATTTCAAGTTCTTTGATTTTTTATTGTTTTTAGTTTATTTTTGTTTTTTCAATGTTTTAAGGGGTTTAAATTGTTTTTATATATTTTATTTTATTTTTAATGTTTTATTCAATTTTAAGGCTTTTAATGAGTTTTGGTTATTTTTATGGTTTTTGGGGTTGTAGGTGTTTTTTTGGTGTTTTATTAATTTTTTAGGTTTTTAAGGGGTTTAAGTGTTTTTTGGGTTTTACGGTTTTCATAGGGTTTTCAGGGTGTTTAACATTTTTAGGTTTTTTTAGAGAATTTTCAATATTTTTATCTATTTTTATGTTTCAGGGATTTGTAGGTGTTTTAGTTGTTTTTTGGGTTTTTATAGTTTTTTTTGTTTGGGTTATTTTATTTTTTAGGGGTTTTGGGTTTTTATATTTGTTTAATGGTTTTCTATGTTTAAATATTTTTTAGAGTTTTAGTTGGTTTTTAGGGTTTTATGGGTTTTATTGTTTTTAATGTTTTTAGGGGCTTTTAATTATTTTAGGGTCTTTTAGGAAATTTAGGGGTTTTGGCTATTTTTAGTTTATAGGTGTTTTATGGTTTTTTTGTTTGTTTAAGTTATCTTAAAGGTTTTTAGGGTTTTAATTTTTTTAGGATTTTGAGGGATTTTTTTTGGTTTTCTATGGTTTTTAGGGTTTTAGGGATTTTGGGGTTTTTAGGGGTTTGTAGATTTTAACATTTTTTTCATTTTTTAGGTTCTTAAGGTTTGAAGTGTTTTTTTATAGTGTTCCTAGTTTTTTCTGGGTATTTAATTTTTTTATGTTATTTTTATTTTTAGTCTTTTTATGGGTTTATAGGGTTTTTAGTGATTTTGTTGCTTTTCGGGATTTTCTACGTTTTATGGTATTTTAGGTTTTTATAATTTTTCTAGGTTTGTAGGGGTTTTAAGAGTCTATAGGTTTATTTGTTTTTTCTTAAGGGTTATCAGGGTTTTTATGGAATTTTACTTTTTTAGGGATTTATAATTATTTTTTGGATTATTATTGATTTTTAATATTTTTAGAGATTTTTTGGGTTTATGGGTTTATGGGTTTTATGGGACATACAATTTTTTTTGAGTTTTTAGGGTTTTTAGGTTTTTAGGATAATTTATTGTTTTTATAGTTTTAAATGATTTTTAGTGGGTTTTTGGGTTTTTATGGATTTTTAGGTTTTTTTAAGGATTTAGGGGCTATTGGTTTTTAGGGTTTTTAGGGGATTTAAGTGTTTTTTCATTTTTATGTTTTTTTTTCATTTTCAGGGTTTCTTAGTTTTTTAATATTTTAAGTATTTTTATGGATTTTAGGGAATTTTATTTTTAGGGATTTTAAGGGTTGTTAATGTTTTTTATGGTTTGTCGAGGTTTTTTACTTTTTGTGGGGTTTTTTTGATTTTTAGAGTTTTTTATAAATTATTAGGGGTTTAATAGCATTTCTAAATGTTTTAGTGGTTTTAGGGTTTTTTATGGGGTTTTAGGTCTTTTAAGGTTTTTAGTGGTTTTTATGGTTTTCGGGTTTTTTTTTTGTTTTTAAGGGTTATTGTGATTTTTAGGTTTTTGGGGGGTTTTTTTTAGGTTTGTCTGTTTTTTTGGATTTTTGGACCTTTTAGGATTTTATGTATTTAGGTATTTTAAGGTTTGTTTTATAATTTTTATGTATTTTAGGGTTTTAGGGATTTTGATGGTATTTATGGGTTTTTTGGTTTTTTGGGGTTATAATAATTGTAGGTTTTTAAGAATTTCATGTATTTTTAGTTTTTTATGACTTTCATGGGTGTTTTAATAGTTTTTAGGGTTTCTTATATTTAAAGGAATTTCAGGTCCTTTATATGATATTTATGGTTTTTAGGGGTTTTACATATTTTCAAGGTTTTGGGGTTTTTAGTGGTTTAAGGTTTTTTATGGGTTCTCATGATTTTATTTGTTTTTTAGCATTTTATGGTTGTTTAGATTTTTTAAAATTTTTTTAGTGTTCAACAAGTTTCAATTATTTTTAGTGGTTTCACAGGCTTTTAGGGTGTTTCTAGTTTTTTACATTTTAATGGGATTTATGATTTTTTATGGATTCTATGGATTTTAGGTTCTTTTATGGGTTTTTATGGTTTTTTTTTTGTTATTAGGTTTTTACAGTTTTTAAGTGTTTTTATGTATTTAATATTTTTTAGGGGTTTTTAGGTTTTAATGTCTTTTATAAAATTTTAGGTCCATATATTTATTGTTGTATGGTTTTAGGGATTTTTATATTTTAGTGGTTTTAATGGATTTTGTGTTTTTAAGGAGTTCAGTAATTTTTAGGGTTTTTTGTGGTTTTACGTTTTTTTGTTTTTTAGGTTTTCTTATGGGTTTTCATAGGTTTTAGAGTTTTCTGCACTTTTAGGTATTTTTATGTTATTTAATATTTTTATGGACTTCTGTGATTTTATGAATTTTTAGGGGTTTAGTGTTTTTAGTGGTTTGTGTGTTTTTTACAATTTTTTGAATTTTATGTTTTTTTAGTTTTTTATGGTATTATGTTTTTTATAGTTTTTTTAATGTGATTAGGGGTTAAAAAGGGTATTATAGATTTTAGTGTGTTTTTATGGTTTTTTATAATATTATGGTTCTTCAGTTTTTTATTATTTTTAGGCGTATTTATGGTTCTTACGGTCTTTTAGGGTTTTTTGGTTTGTAGCGTTGTTTAGGTTCTTATAGGTTTTAATTGTTTTTAATATTTTTAATGTTTTCTTAGGGATTTTAGTTTTTAGGTGTTTTTTAGGTTTTTTTGGATTTCTATGACCTTTATAGTATTTTTATGGGTGTTTATTGTATTTAGTGATTTTGAGGGTTTAAGGTTTTTTTATAGTTTTTATTTTCATTTTAGGTTTTTTTGGGTTTTTTTGAGTTTTTTAGGTTTTTTAAATTTTTTGTAGGGTTTTTAAAAAATTTAGGGGTTTAAATGGTTTTTATATTTGTTTAGGTTTTAGAGTTTTTATGTTTTTTAATTAATTTAGGGTTTTTAATGATCTGTAGGTTTTTTTAGAGTTTTAGCGTCTTTTTAGAGTTTTTTAAAGTTTCTATAATTGTTAGGTTTTAAGGGGTTTTATGTGTTTTTAGGTTTTAAAGGATTTATTATCGGTGTTCAGTGTTTTTGGGGTTTTTAATTTGTTAGAGATTTTATGGTTTTTTAGGATTTTTGGGGATTGTAATGATTGTGAGAGTTTTTAGGATATTTAGGATTTTTGTTGTTTTTTTGCGTTTTTTATAGTTTTTAGGGATTTAAGTTTGTAAATTTTTTTAGGTTTTCATATGTATTTTTCAATGTTTTAGGGCTTCTAAATTTTTTTTGGTGTTTTTACTATTTTTTTTAATTTTTATGGTTTTTAGGTTTTTTAGGGACTTGAGGGGTTTTAGGGTTTTTAAGGATCCTTAAGGGGGTTTTAGGGGTTTTTTATTTCTTTATGGGTTTAAAGTTTTTTTGGGTTTTTATGTTTTTCATAGGGGTTTTCTGGATTTTTAACTATTTTAATTTTTTTTGGATTTTAGTGCTTTTTATAATTTTTATGATTTTTAGGGTTTTAGGGATTTTTAATGGGTTTTAGGGGTTTGGGAATTTTTATGGGTTTCGTGGGGGTTTTAGGGGGGGTTTATATTTTAGGGTATTTAACATTTGTTATATATTTTTATGAAATTTTTATGTGTTTAAATGGGTCTTAATGTTTTTTGTGGGTTTTAGTGGTTTTTATAGGTTCTTAGATTTTTAGGGGTTTTAGAGGTTTTTATGATTTTTAGGGTTTTAAAGGTTTTTAGGTGTTTTTAGGGGTTTTTATTGATTTTATGTGTTTTTGGGTTTTTATATTTTTCTTAGGGGTTTTCATGATTTTAATATATTTTTATGTTTTTAGTGGTTTTAGTTTTTTACTTATCTTTTGGGATTCTTATTATTTTTATGATTTTTTAGTGTTTTTTGGGAATTTAGAGGTTTTTAGGGTTTTTATGTTTTATGGTTTATAAGTGTTTTTTGGTTTATATGGTTATCTTAGTGGTTTTTTAGGGTTTTAGGGTTTTTATATTTTGTTTATACTTTTAAGTATTGTTTGTAATTTTATGGATTTTAGGGTTTTTGAAGATTTATAATTTTTTTTTATTTTTTTGGGTTTTTTATGTGTTTTATTATAGAGTTTTTATGGTGTTAGATATAATTTAGAGTTTTTTTAACAATTTTATTGGTTCAATGGGGTTTCATGTTTTTGAATGGGTTTTGGGGGTTCTATGTTTTTTACAGATTTTTATTTGTTTTTGGGGTTTTTATGGTTTTTATTAGGTTTTAGGGCCTTTTAGAGTTTTTTCTGGGTTTTTGTCATTTTTATATTTTTAGTAGTTTATGTGTTTTTAGGGTTTAATGTTTTTCATATGGGTTTTCATGCTTCTTAAATTTTTATGGATTTTTATGTTTTTAGGTTGTTTATATATTTTGAAGGATTTTGTGTTTTTAGGGGTTTTAAGGGTTTTTTTTGTGTTTTTTAGGTTTTTAAACATTAAAATTGTTTTTAAAATTTTATTGTTTTCATAGGGTTTTTACGTTTTTATGTTATTTATGATTTTATGGATTTTGAGAGGTATTCATGATATTTTTTGTTTTAGTGTTGTTATGGATTTTGTGGTGTTTTATGGTTTCCATGGTTTTTTTGGGGTTTTAGGGTTATTTGAGTTATTAGGGATTTTATGGATTTTATAGGTTTTTAATGTTTTTAAGAATTTAATGGGTTTTTATAGTTTTTAATGGTTTTAATGTTTTTATTGATGTTCAGTGTTTTAGATATTTTAGATGGTGTTAGGTTTTTTATGGTTTTTAAGAGTTTTTTTGGTTTTTGGTTTTATATGTTTTAAGAAGTTTTATTTATTTTTATCTTCTATGGTTTTGTTAGGGGTTTTCATATTTTTAATGGTTTTTACATTTTATGTATTATAGGTATTTTATAGTATTTGTTTTTTGTATTTTTACTCTTTTAGGGATTTGGAAGGTTTTAAGAAATTTAGGGGTTTTAGGGTTTTATCTTTTTGTTTTTGTTTTTAGCGTCTTAAATATTTTTATGCTTTAGTAGGGGTTTTTAGAGATTTTAGGGTTTTTACACATTTAGTATTTTTAGGGATTTTTTGTATTTTCATGGTTTTTATGGTTTTTAAATATTTTGACGGTTTTTACAGGGTTTTTAGGTCTATAGATATTTTTTTGTTTCTTACTGTTTAAATGATTTTTATAATTTTTTTTGCATTTTAAATGTATAAAGGGTTATTTAGTTTTTATTTTTTTCATAATTCCATGGGTTTTGGGGGTTTTAAGGATTTAAGTGTATTTATGATTTTTATGGTTTTTAGGATTTTTAATATTTTTAGTTTTTTAGCGGTTTATGTGTTTTTAAGTTATTAAGGTTTTCATAGAGGTTTTCATGATTTTTTGGATTTTTTTACATTTTTATGGATTTTTAGTGTTTCCTTGGATTTTAATGGTTTTTTCCATTCTTATGGACTTTTAAGGGTTTAATGGGTATTTAGGGTGATTATATTTTTTTGGTTTTACGGGTTTTTAGAGATTTTACAGGTTTTTTAAATATTTTTAATGTTTTTATGGGTTTATAGGGTTCAATGAGTTTTTATTGTTTTTTTTATGATTTTTATATTTCAAGGTATTTATGGTTTTTATGATTTTTATGGGGTTTTAGGGTTTTTTTAGTTTTTAGGGGGTTTAGAAGATATTAGGATTTAGGGGTTTCCTAGGGGTTTTCATAGTTTTTAGGGTTTTTATGATTATAGGGTTGTTAGGTTTTTTTATGATTTTTATGTTGTTTTATTGGTTTTAGGGATTTTGTTGGTTTTTAGGGGTTTCTAGGTATTCATATTTTTTATTTATTTTTACGGTGTCTTTGAATTTTTTAGAGTTTTTATAATTTTCTTAGTTATTTAATGTTTTTAGTGGTTTAATGGGTTTTTAGAGTTTTAGTGTTTTGTATAGGTTTTTACAGTTTTTAATAGACTTTTGAGGTTTATGGTTCTTAGGGATTTTAGAGAATTTATTTGTTATTAGGGTTTTTAGAGTTTTTGGGTTTTTAGGGTCAAGGAAGATGCGAGGGTCGGGCTATCCCCTCCCCCCCAAATTTATTAGCAAGAAAAAAGGGAGACACAACAGACATGGGAGGGGAGGGGTCAAACAACCCGCACCCAAAAGCCCCTTATAACCCACGCCAAAAAAGAAAAGAAAATCAAAGAAAGAAAAGGACTCAAAACAGAAACAACAGCAGCTTCATCACATCACATCCAGCTAGTACCAGCATCCAGAAGCACCACATACAATCATCATAGCAACACAGCAACAACAATCCATCCGAACCAACCAGCCCCAACAACCAACAGCACCAAAACCAGCATCACAGCCAACCACAACCAGCAGCATCAAACCACAACACAAGCACAACCAAACGCAGCATACATCACCTTCCAAAAAACAGAAACCATCGACTAGAATCACAACAATAGACTCATCTGTATCAGTATCAAAAACCAAACAAACACACATCATCCAGCATTCACCAGCAACCAGCAACTCATAGCCAACCAAAGACTCACGTCCAATCATACAAGGTCCAGCACATAGCACCTTCTCACTTAGAAGGTCCCTCTCCAGCAACATATGACCATCAGCATTAACAGAATGATAATTAGCACCACCCAAAAGAACTGATAGCCAACATCCACAATGAAACCACAACAGCAGCCAAAATGCATTCAGCAGAAACAGCAACTCAAAACCACGCCAGCCACCGGTTAAAAACACGCATACCACAAAATCAAACAAACACAGCACATTGTGACCATACCTTCGTCAGCAGCAAGATCCAAGAACAAGAAAGTAGATCCAGAAAATAAAACCTTCATCCGTGCCCTATGCATCCACCAAGACCCATCGAGAATCCAGAGAATCCCGCAAGACCTTCCTCCGGTCCGGACAAGCAGCGCAGAGTTGAGCGCAGAGCCGTAAACGCCAGTGCGAAGAAAACGCAAAGCCCGTTGAACCCTCATATAACCAAGGAGATGCCATAACTCCCCCCAGAAAAACCACCAGAGCGTCTTGACGAACCAAAGATCCATCGGCCCGAGCACACCTGTGTTCATTCATCGAAACATCCATTGCGCCTGCATTGACTTTACCATCAACCTCTTCGGCTACATCCAGATCACTTGAAAGGAATCACCTCCACCGCCAAGGAAAGCCGATTCCAGATCTAAGAAAGCCAATCCAAATCGATGTAAAATCCAGACCAAGCCGCCACCACCACAACCTGAAACAACCGACCAGAACTCAGCGTCGTCAGCCATCCGCCTCGAAAACAACTATCGCGCCAGGGGAGAACGCCTCTCGAACAGAAAACCATCCACATTGCAAAGCATGAAGAAGGAGAAATCAACAGAACTGCTGAAGAAGATTCCAAGATGGAACCCTAGAAATCTCTGCGTCGGGAGAGGACCAGGAGGGAGCGGCGGCATTTTCTTGAGTTTTTAGGGGTTCTTTGTGTGTTTAGGTTTTTTAGGATTTCATAGTATTTTTCACAGTTTTTTGGGTTTTTTATGTTTTTATGGATTTTATTAATTTTTGTTTATGATTTATATGGTATTTAGGGTTTTTATGTATTATGAGGGTTTTTAGGGTTTTATGGTTTTTAAGGAATTTAGTGTTTTGAGTGCTTTTATGATTTTAGTGTTTTTAATTATTTTTTGGGTTTTAATGTTTTCTTAGTAGTTTTTTGGGTTTTAAGGGATTTTTAAATTTTTATGTTCTTTTAGTAATTTTTTTGTTTTTAAGGTTTTTATGGATTTTGGGGGATTATATGGTTTTTACTGTTTTTAGGGTTTTTTTGTTTTCCTGGGTTTTAAGGGATTTTTTTATTTTATAAGGGTTTTAAGTTTTTAGAGGTTTTTAACATTTTAAGTGGGTTTTAAATGGAAGTTAGTCTTTTTAGTTATTTTTGGGTTTTTTTGGATTGTTAGGGATTTTTAAGGATTTAGGGGTGTAGTGGGTTTTGGAGGTTTTTGGTGTTTTATGGCCTTTTAGTGTTTTAAGTGTTTATAGTGTTTTTAGGATTTTCAGGGGTATTAAGTGTTTTTTTTTCTAACATTTCATAGTTATTTCTAGGTTTTTGTGGTTTTTCAATTTTTAGGTATTTATATGTAATTCTAATATTTTTATGGTGTTTAGTGTTTTTAAGGATTTTGATGGTTTTCATGAATTTTTTTAGTTTTTTTGGTTTTTTTAGGATTTTTAGTTTTTTTGGGTTTTTAAGGGTTTTATGTGTTGTTTTATTTTTAATGACTTCTTAGGTTTTTTTCGTATTTTGTGAAGTTTTAAATGTTTAGGAATTTTTTTGGCATTTTTGTATTTTTATTTTAATTTACAATTTTTAAGGATTTGAGGGTTTTTACAGTTTTCTATAGTTTTTAGGGTTTTTTTAGTTTTTTGGATTTTAATTATTTTTTAGAGTATTTAATGTTTTAGGGGTTTAAAGTGTTTTATGAGTTTTTAGTGGGTTTTAGGGTTTTTATGATTCTATGGGTTTTAATGTTTTTAGGGTATTTTTGGGTTTTTGGGGTTTGAAGCATTTTTATGATTTTGATGGATTTTATTTTTTTTTGTTTTTGAATTTTTCTACGTTTTTTAAGGGTTTTTATGTTTTATAGTATTTTTGAGCCTTTATTTTTTTGGTTTTAGTGTTTTTAGTGATTTTGAGGGATATTAGGTTTCTTTGGTTTTTTTTGTTTTTTTGGTTTTTAGTGGTTTTTGAGTTTTATGCTTTTTTAGGGTATTTAGGGATTTTAATGGATTTTAGGGTTTGTAGGGGTTTTATTGATTTTATGGGTTTTATTGTTTATATGGTGTTATTTAGGTTTTTTATTGTTTTTTACATAATTTTAACATTATTAGGGGTTTGAATAGGTATCATAGTTTTATGTGGTTTTTTATTTATTTATGGGTTTTTATTGTATTAAGGTATTTAGGGGTTATTATGGTTTGTAGTTTTTTTGTGTTTTTAGGGTATTTTTAGGGATCTTTAGTGTTTCTAGAACTTTTAGGATTTAATGGGGTTTTATGTTCTTTTAGGTATTTATGTTTCTGAAAGGGTTTTTCATGGGTTTTGGTATTTTTACGTTTCTAGGTATTTTTAATGTTTTATTATTTTTAGGGTTTTTTATTATTCTGCGGGATTTGGAGGGGTTTGTAGTGGTTTAAGGTTTTGTTTGAGGTTTTATTATTTTAATATTTTTAAGATTTTTTGTTTGTTTTTTTAGGTTTTTTGGGTGTTTTTATTATTTTTAGGTTTTTTAAATTTTAGGTATTTTTAGTGATTTTTTTTAGGATATTTAATTTTTTTATTGTTTATAGAAATTTTGAGGTATTTTAGGGTTTTTATGTGTTTTTTGGTTTTATGGGTATTTTGGGGTTGTATGGGTTTTTTGAGTTTTTTTAGGATTTAAAGGGGTTTTTTGTGTTTTTTAACATTTTAGGGGTTTAAATTTTTTTAATGTTTTTAGTGGTTTTTAGTGTTTTTAAAGGATTTAGGGTTTTTATGGTTTTTATGGGGTTTATGGATTTTAAGGATTGAGGGGTTTTTATATTTTTTAGTGTTTTTTATTTTCGGGTTGTTTTAATCATTCTTTGGTTTAAAAGGTTTTCATATGTCTTTTTAGTGGTTTTATGAAATTTTATGTTTGTAGTCAATTTGTATATTTTGTATACTTTTTGGGATTTTTATATTTTTTGGGTTTTTTAAATTTATTATTGTTTTTTAGGGTTTGTAGTGATTTTACGGTTTTTATGGGTTTTTGGGATTTTATGTGTTTTTTGGTTTCTAATGTTTTTAGGGGTTTTTATTATTTTTAGGGGTTCTTATTTTTTATTGATTTTTATGGATTTTTTGGATTATTATGGGGTTTTAGAGTTTTTAGAGAATTTGATAGAATATAGGGGTTTAGGGTTTTTAGAGAATTGTTTTTTTTTTGAGTTTAGGGATTTTGAAGTTTTTTACGGGTTATTAAGGGTTTTGGAGTTTTTCAAAAAAAAATTGAAGTTTAAATTATTTTTAGAGTTTTTAATTTTTTTAGGGTGTTTGTGTGTTTTTGGGTTTTTAAGGTTTTTAGAGGTTTTTATGGTTTCTAGGGTTTTTCGGGTTTTCGGTTCATTTTACGGTCTTTTATGGTTTTTATAATTTTTATAAATTTTGGGGTTTTAATTGTTTTTAGGAATTTAGATGTTTCTTATGTTTTTTTGTGTTTTTTAGGGATATTACATTTTAGGTATTTTTATGTATTTTTATGATTTTATGGGGTTTTAGGGTCGTAGGGATTTTCTGGTTTCTCAAATATTTTGGTATTTTTGGGTGTTTATGGGTTTTAGGTGTTTTACTATTTCTTCATATTTTTTCAAGTTTTTGGGTAATTTATATTTTTTGTATTTTTATATATTCTTAGGGTTTAGAGTTTGTTTTTGAATTTGGGGTTTTTAGGGTTTTATGATTTTTTAGATTTTTTTGGGAATTTAATGTTGTTATGAGCTTTTATAAATTTTACGGTTTTATTGTCTTTCTATGTTTTTAGGGGTGTAAAGGTTTTTTAGAGATTTTAGTGCTTTTTTATACTTTTCATGGGTTTTATAGATTTAATATTTTTTGTTATTTTTATTTTTTTGGGGTTCTTAGGGTTTTAAGGTCTCTTTAGGGGGTTTATGGGTTTTTTCATTTTAGAGGTTTTTTTTTGTGTTTTAAGTGTTATTGTGGTTTTCGAGGTTTTCTTATGATTTTTCAAGTTTTTTAGGGTTTCATACGTTTTTTAAGTATTTTTGGATATTTTTCAATATTTTATGTTTTTAGTGTTTTTAGGGATTCAGAGTGTTTTAGGGTTTTTATTGTTTTTGGGTTTTGGGGTTTTTATCATTTTTAGGTTTTTAGGGAATTTATGTTTTTTATCAATTATGGTTTTCTTAGGTTTTTTGGGTTTTTTTTGGGTTTTTTACATTTTATGGATTTTTAGGCATTGTTAGGATTTTCATTGATATTTATGGTTTTTAGGGATTTTGAGGGGTTTAAGGTTTTTAGGGTTTTTGTGTGTTTTCAAGGGTTTTTTCAATTTTTGGTATTTAGGGGTTTAATGAGATTTTAGGTTTTCAAGGGTTTTAGTGGTTATCAGGGGTTTTATGGATTTTACATTTTTAGGGATTTCTGGGGATTTTAGGATTTTTATGGTATTTATGTTTTTTAGGGATTTATATGGTTGTCGGGTAAATTTGGTTTCTATGATTTTAAGGGGTTTTTTCCATTTTTTAAAGGTTTTTATGGGTTTCTATTGTTTTAATGTTTTTTACAGGTTAAAAAGGGTTTTTTAGTTTCTAGTTGGTTTTTAGGTTTTCTTTGGGGTTTTAGGGATTATAATAATTTTAGTGGATTTTCTGGTTTTTAGGGGTTTTTTGGGGCTTTTATGGTTTTTAAATTTTTTAGATTTTTTGTGGTTTTAAATGTTTTTGGGTTTTGAAGGTTTTATTAGGGGTGTTCTTTGTTTTTTAAATTTTTTGGGATTTTTAGATATTTTTTAGGATTTTTATGTTATTTTAGTGTTATATGGATTTTGATGGTTTTTATTGTCTTTAGGGATTTAGGGGTTTTGTAGTTTTTTATTTTACTAATAATTTTTAGTGTATTTAGGGGTTCTAGTGTTGTTAACATTTTATGTCTTTTAGGGGTGCAATTTTTTTTATATTTTTATGGTTCTTTAAGGGACTTTCAATATTTTTAGGCATTCTTATTTGTTTAGGGATTTATTGGGGTTTTATAAATCTTTAGGGTTTTTATCAATTTTATGGATTTTGAGGGGTTTTAAGGATTATATAGTTTTTATGGTTTTAATTGTTTTTTGGAGTTTTATGTTTTTTTAGTTTTTAGGATTTTAACGGTTTATATAATTTTTAAATGTTTTTAGGGATAAATTGGGTATTTAGATTTTTTTGTGGTATTTAGGGTTTTATGGGATTTTTTTGTTTTTATGGTTTTACTAGTTTTATATTTCTAGGGGTTTTATGTTTTTTATTTTTATTAGGATTTTTAGAGTCTTTTAGGTTTTTAGGGGTTTTAAGTGCATATATTAATTTAATTTTTTTAGGTTTTTTAGAGTTTTAATATTTTTTAGTATTTTTCTTTTTTCATGATTTTCGTGATTTGGAGGGGTTTTATGGCTTTTTATGGATTTTATTGTTATTTAGTGTTTTTAGAATTTTCAAGGATATTAGGGGGTTTTAGTTGTGCTTATTATTAATGTTTTCTTATGGTGTTTAGGGGTTTCAGGTTATTTTCAGGCCTTTTTTAGAATTTTTAGTTTTTAGGGTATTTATGGATTTTACGGGTTTTTTTGGGTTTTATGGATTTTTGGGTGATTTCAAGTTCTTTGATTTTTTATTGTTTTTAGTTTATTTTTGTTTTTTCAATGTTTTATGGGGTTTAAATTGTTTTTATATATTTTATTTTATTTTTAATGTTTTATTCAATTTTAAGGCTTTTAATGAGTTTTGGTTATTTTTATGGTTTTTGGGGTTGTAGGTGTTTTTTTGGTGTTTTATTAATTTTTTAGGTTTTTAAGGGGTTTAAGTGTTTTTTGGGTTTTACGGTTTTCATAGGGTTTTCAGGGTGTTTAACATTTTTAGGTTTTTTTAGAGAATTTTCAATATTTTTATCTATTTTTATGTTTCAGGGATTTGTAGGTGTTTTAGTTGTTTTTTGGGTTTTTATAGTTTTTTTTGTTTGGGTTATTTTATTTTTTAGGGGTTTTGGGTTTTTATATTTGTTTAATGGTTTTCTATGTTTAAATATTTTTTAGAGTTTTAGTTGGTTTTTAGGGTTTTATGGGTTTTATTGTTTTTAATGTTTTTAGGGGCTTTTAATTATTTTAGGGTCTTTTAGGAAATTTAGGGGTTTTGGCTATTTTTAGTTTATAGGTGTTTTATGGTTTTTTTGTTTGTTTAAGTTATCTTAAAGGTTTTTAGGGTTTTAATTTTTTTAGGATTTTGAGGGATTTTTTTTGGTTTTCTATGGTTTTTAGGGTTTTAGGGATTTTGGGGTTTTTAGGGGTTTGTAGATTTTAACATTTTTTTTCATTTTTTAGGTTCTTAAGGTTTGAAGTGTTTTTTTATAGTGTTCCTAGTTTTTTCTGGGTATTTAATTTTTTTATGTTATTTTTATTTTTAGTCTTTTTATGGGTTTATAGGGTTTTTAGTGATTTTGTTGCTTTTCGGGATTTTCTACGTTTTATGGTATTTTAGGTTTTTATAATTTTTCTAGGTTTGTAGGGGTTTTAAGAGTCTATAGGTTTATTTGTTTTTTCTTAAGGGTTATCAGGGTTTTTATGGAATTTTACTTTTTTAGGGATTTATAATTATTTTTTGGATTATTATTGATTTTTAATATTTTTAGAGATTTTTTGGGTTTATGGGTTTATGGGTTTTATGGGACATACAATTTTTTTTTGAGTTTTTAGGGTTTTTAGGTTTTTAGGATAATTTATTGTTTTTATAGTTTTAAATGATTTTTAGTGGGTTTTTGGGTTTTTATGGATTTTTAGGTTTTTTTAAGGATTTAGGGGCTATTGGTTTTTAGGGTTTTTAGGGGATTTAAGTGTTTTTTCATTTTTATGTTTTTTTTTCATTTTCAGGGTTTCTTAGTTTTTTAATATTTTAAGTATTTTTATGGATTTTAGGGAATTTTATTTTTAGGGATTTTAAGGGTTGTTAATGTTTTTTATGGTTTGTCGAGGTTTTTTACTTTTTGTGGGGTTTTTTTGATTTTTAGAGTTTTTTATAAATTATTAGGGGTTTAATAGCATTTCTAAATGTTTTAGTGGTTTTAGGGTTTTTTATGGGGTTTTAGGTCTTTTAAGGTTTTTAGTGGTTTTTATGGTTTTCGGGTTTTTTTTTTGTTTTTAAGGGTTATTGTGATTTTTAGGTTTTTGGGGGGTTTTTTTTAGGTTTGTCTGTTTTTTTGGATTTTTGGACCTTTTAGGATTTTATGTATTTAGGTATTTTAAGGTTTGTTTTATAATTTTTATGTATTTTAGGGTTTTAGGGATTTTGATGGTATTTATGGGTTTTTTGGTTTTTTGGGGTTATAATAATTGTAGGTTTTTAAGAATTTCATGTATTTTTAGTTTTTTATGACTTTCATGGGTGTTTTAATAGTTTTTAGGGTTTCTTATATTTAAAGGAATTTCAGGTCCTTTATATGATATTTATGGTTTTTAGGGGTTTTACATATTTTCAAGGTTTTGGGGTTTTTAGTGGTTTAAGGTTTTTTATGGGTTCTCATGATTTTATTTGTTTTTTAGCATTTTATGGTTGTTTAGATTTTTTAAAATTTTTTTAGTGTTCAACAAGTTTCAATTATTTTTAGTGGTTTCACAGGCTTTTAGGGTGTTTCTAGTTTTTTACATTTTAATGGGATTTATGATTTTTTATGGATTCTATGGATTTTAGGTTCTTTTATGGGTTTTTATGGTTTTTTTTGTGTTATTAGGTTTTTACAGTTTTTAAGTGTTTTTATGTATTTAATATTTTTTAGGGGTTTTTAGGTTTTAATGTCTTTTATAAAATTTTAGGTCCATATATTTATTGTTGTATGGTTTTAGGGATTTTTATATTTTAGTGGTTTTAATGGATTTTGTGTTTTTAAGGAGTTCAGTAATTTTTAGGGTTTTTTGTGGTTTTACGTTTTTTTGTTTTTTAGGTTTTCTTATGGGTTTTCATAGGTTTTAGAGTTTTCTGCACTTTTAGGTATTTTTATGTTATTTAATATTTTTATGGACTTCTGTGATTTTATGAATTTTTAGGGGTTTAGTGTTTTTAGTGGTTTGTGTGTTTTTTACAATTTTTTGAATTTTATGTTTTTTTAGTTTTTTATGGTATTATGTTTTTTATAGTTTTTTTAATGTGATTAGGGGTTAAAAAGGGTATTATAGATTTTAGTGTGTTTTTATGGTTTTTTATAATATTATGGTTCTTCAGTTTTTTATTATTTTTAGGCGTATTTATGGTTCTTACGGTCTTTTAGGGTTTTTTGGTTTGTAGCGTTGTTTAGGTTCTTATAGGTTTTAATTGTTTTTAATATTTTTAATGTTTTCTTAGGGATTTTAGTTTTTAGGTGTTTTTTAGGTTTTTTTGGATTTCTATGACCTTTATAGTATTTTTATGGGTGTTTATTGTATTTAGTGATTTTGAGGGTTTAAGGTTTTTTTATAGTTTTTATTTTCATTTTAGGTTTTTTTGGGTTTTTTTGAGTTTTTTAGGTTTTTTAAATTTTTTGTAGGGTTTTTAAAAAATTTAGGGGTTTAAATGGTTTTTATATTTGTTTAGGTTTTAGAGTTTTTATGTTTTTTAATTAATTTAGGGTTTTTAATGATCTGTAGGTTTTTTTAGAGTTTTAGCGTCTTTTTAGAGTTTTTTAAAGTTTCTATAATTGTTAGGTTTTAAGGGGTTTTATGTGTTTTTAGGTTTTAAAGGATTTATTATCGGTGTTCAGTGTTTTTGGGGTTTTTAATTTGTTAGAGATTTTATGGTTTTTTAGGATTTTTGGGGATTGTAATGATTGTGAGAGTTTTTAGGATATTTAGGATTTTTGTTGTTTTTTTGCGTTTTTTATAGTTTTTAGGGATTTAAGTTTGTAAATTTTTTTAGGTTTTCATATGTATTTTTCAATGTTTTAGGGCTTCTAAATTTTTTTTGGTGTTTTTACTATTTTTTTTAATTTTTATGGTTTTTAGGTTTTTTAGGGACTTGAGGGGTTTTAGGGTTTTTAAGGATCCTTAAGGAGGTTTTAGGGGTTTTTTATTTCTTTATGGGTTTAAAGTTTTTTTGGGTTTTTATGTTTTTCATAGGGGTTTTCTGGATTTTTAACTATTTTAATTTTTTTTGGATTTTAGTGCTTTTTATAATTTTTATGATTTTTAGGGTTTTAGGGATTTTTAATGGGTTTTAGGGGTTTGGGAATTTTTATGGGTTTCGTGGGGGTTTTAGGGGGGGTTTATATTTTAGGGTATTTAACATTTGTTATATATTTTTATGAAATTTTTATGTGTTTAAATGGGTCTTAATGTTTTTTGTGGGTTTTAGTGGTTTTTATAGGTTCTTAGATTTTTAGGGGTTTTAGAGGTTTTTATGATTTTTAGGGTTTTAAAGGTTTTTAGGTGTTTTTAGGGGTTTTTATTGATTTTATGTGTTTTTGGGTTTTTATATTTTTCTTAGGGGTTTTCATGATTTTAATATATTTTTATGTTTTTAGTGGTTTTAGTTTTTTACTTATCTTTTGGGATTCTTATTATTTTTATGATTTTTTAGTGTTTTTTGGGAATTTAGAGGTTTTTAGGGTTTTTATGTTTTATGGTTTATAAGTGTTTTTTGGTTTATATGGTTATCTTAGTGGTTTTTTAGGGTTTTAGGGTTTTTATATTTTGTTTATACTTTTAAGTATTGTTTGTAATTTTATGGATTTTAGGGTTTTTGAAGATTTATAATTTTTTTTTATTTTTTTGGGTTTTTTATGTGTTTTATTATAGAGTTTTTATGGTGTTAGATATAATTTAGAGTTTTTTTAACAATTTTATTGGTTCAATGGGGTTTCATGTTTTTGAATGGGTTTTGGGGGTTCTATGTTTTTTACAGATTTTTATTTGTTTTTGGGGTTTTTATGGTTTTTATTAGGTTTTAGGGCCTTTTAGAGTTTTTTCTGGGTTTTTGTCATTTTTATATTTTTAGTAGTTTATGTGTTTTTAGGGTTTAATGTTATTCATATGGGTTTTCATGCTTCTTAAATTTTTATGGATTTTTATGTTTTTAGGTTGTTTATATATTTTGAAGGATTTTGTGTTTTTAGGGGTTTTAAGGGTTTTTTTGTGTTTTTTAGGTTTTTAAACATTAAAATTGTTTTTAAAATTTTATTGTTTTCATAGGGTTTTTACGTTTTTATGTTATTTATGATTTTATGGATTTTGAGAGGTATTCATGATATTTTTTGTTTTAGTGTTGTTATGGATTTTGTGGTGTTTTATGGTTTCCATGGTTTTTTTGGGGTTTTAGGGTTATTTGAGTTATTAGGGATTTTATGGATTTTATAGGTTTTTAATGTTTTTAAGAATTTAATGGGTTTTTATAGTTTTTAATGGTTTTAATGTTTTTATTGATGTTCAGTGTTTTAGATATTTTAGATGGTGTTAGGTTTTTTATGGTTTTTAAGAGTTTTTTGGGTTTTTGGTTTTATATGTTTTAAGAAGTTTTATTTATTTTTATCTTCTATGGTTTTGTTAGGGGTTTTCATATTTTTAATGGTTTTTACATTTTATGTATTATAGGTATTTTATAGTATTTGTTTTTTGTATTTTTACTCTTTTAGGGATTTGGAAGGTTTTAAGAAATTTAGGGGTTTTAGGGTTTTATCTTTTTGTTTTTGTTTTTAGCGTCTTAAATATTTTTATGCTTTAGTAGGGGTTTTTAGAGATTTTAGGGTTTTTACACATTTAGTATTTTTAGGGATTTTTTGTATTTTCATGGTTTTTATGGTTTTTAAATATTTTGACGGTTTTTACAGGGTTTTTAGGTCTATAGATATTTTTTTGTTTCTTACTGTTTAAATGATTTTTATAATTTTTTTTGCATTTTAAATGTATAAAGGGTTATTTAGTTTTTATTTTTTTCATAATTCCATGGGTTTTGGGGGTTTTAAGGATTTAAGTGTATTTATGATTTTTATGGTTTTTAGGATTTTTAATATTTTTAGTTTTTTAGCGGTTTATGTGTTTTTAAGTTATTAAGGTTTTCATAGAGGTTTTCATGATTTTTTGGATTTTTTTACATTTTTATGGATTTTTAGTGTTTCCTTGGATTTTAATGGTTTTTTCCATTCTTATGGACTTTTAAGGGTTTAATGGGTATTTAGGGTGATTATATTTTTTTGGTTTTACGGGTTTTTAGAGATTTTACAGGTTTTTTAAATATTTTTAATGTTTTTATGGGTTTATAGGGTTCAATGAGTTTTTATTGTTTTTTTTATGATTTTTATATTTCAAGGTATTTATGGTTTTTATGATTTTTATGGGGTTTTAGGGTTTTTTTAGTTTTTAGGGGGTTTAGAAGATATTAGGATTTAGGGGTTTCCTAGGGGTTTTCATAGTTTTTAGGGTTTTTATGATTATAGGGTTGTTAGGTTTTTTTATGATTTTTATGTTGTTTTATTGGTTTTAGGGATTTTGTTGGTTTTTAGGGGTTTCTAGGTATTCATATTTTTTATTTATTTTTACGGTGTCTTTGAATTTTTTAGAGTTTTTATAATTTTCTTAGTTATTTAATGTTTTTAGTGGTTTAATGGGTTTTTAGAGTTTTAGTGTTTTGTATAGGTTTTTACAGTTTTTAATAGACTTTTGAGGTTTATGGTTCTTAGGGATTTTAGAGAATTTATTTGTTATTAGGGTTTTTAGAGTTTTTGGGTTTTTAGGGTCAAGGAAGATGCGAGGGTCGGGCTATCCCCTCCCCCCCAAATTTATTAGCAAGAAAAAAGGGAGACACAACAGACATGGGAGGGGAGGGGTCAAACAACCCGCACCCAAAAGCCCCTTATAACCCACGCCAAAAAAGAAAAGAAAATCAAAGAAAGAAAAGGACTCAAAACAGAAACAACAGCAGCTTCATCACATCACATCCAGCTAGTACCAGCATCCAGAAGCACCACATACAATCATCATAGCAACACAGCAACAACAATCCATCCGAACCAACCAGCCCCAACAACCAACAGCACCAAAACCAGCATCACAGCCAACCACAACCAGCAGCATCAAACCACAACACAAGCACAACCAAACGCAGCATACATCACCTTCCAAAAAACAGAAACCATCGACTAGAATCACAACAATAGACTCATCTGTATCAGTATCAAAAACCAAACAAACACACATCATCCAGCATTCACCAGCAACCAGCAACTCATAGCCAACCAAAGACTCACGTCCAATCATACAAGGTCCAGCACATAGCACCTTCTCACTTAGAAGGTCCCTCTCCAGCAACATATGACCATCAGCATTAACAGAATGATAATTAGCACCACCCAAAAGAACTGATAGCCAACATCCACAATGAAACCACAACAGCAGCCAAAATGCATTCAGCAGAAACAGCAACTCAAAACCACGCCAGCCACCGGTTAAAAACACGCATACCACAAAATCAAACAAACACAGCACATTGTGACCATACCTTCGTCAGCAGCAAGATCCAAGAACAAGAAAGTAGATCCAGAAAATAAAACCTTCATCCGTGCCCTATGCATCCACCAAGACCCATCGAGAATCCAGAGAATCCCGCAAGACCTTCCTCCGGTCCGGACAAGCAGCGCAAAGTTGAGCGCAGAGCCGTAAACGCCAGTGCGAAGAAAACGCAAAGCCCGTTGAACCCTCATATAACCAAGGAGATGCCATAACTCCCCCCAGAAAAACCACCAGAGCGTCTTGACGAACCAAAGATCCATCGGCCCGAGCACACCTGTGTTCATTCATCGAAACATCCATTGCGCCTGCATTGACTTTACCATCAACCTCTTCGGCTACATCCAGATCACTTGAAAGGAATCACCTCCACCGCCAAGGAAAGCCGATTCCAGATCTAAGAAAGCCAATCCAAATCGATGTAAAATCCAGACCAAGCCGCCACCACCACAACCTGAAACAACCGACCAGAACTCAGCGTCGTCAGCCATCCGCCTCGAAAACAACTATCGCGCCAGGGGAGAACGCCTCTCGAACAGAAAACCATCCACATTGCAAAGCATGAAGAAGGAGAAATCAACAGAACTGCTGAAGAAGATTCCAAGATGGAACCCTAGAAATCTCTGCGTCGGGAGAGGACCAGGAGGGAGCGGCGGCATTTTCTTGAGTTTTTAGGGGTTCTTTGTGTGTTTAGGTTTTTTAGGATTTCATAGTATTTTTCACAGTTTTTTGGGTTTTTTATGTTTTTATGGATTTTATTAATTTTTGTTTATGATTTATATGGTATTTAGGGTTTTTATGTATTATGAGGGTTTTTAGGGTTTTATGGTTTTTAAGGAATTTAGTGTTTTGAGTGCTTTTATGATTTTAGTGTTTTTAATTTTTTTTTGGGTTTTAATGTTTTCTTAGTAGTTTTTTGGGTTTTAAGGGATTTTTAAATTTTTATGTTCTTTTAGTAATTTTTTTGTTTTTAAGGTTTTTATGGATTTTGGGGGATTATATGGTTTTTACTGTTTTTAGGGTTTTTTTGTTTTCCTGGGTTTTAAGGGATTTTTTTATTTTATAAGGGTTTTAAGTTTTTAGAGGTTTTTAACATTTTAAGTGGGTTTTAAATGGAAGTTAGTCTTTTTAGTTATTTTTGGGTTTTTTTGGATTGTTAGGGGTTTTTAAGGATTTAGGGGTGTAGTGGGTTTTGGAGGTTTTTGGTGTTTTATGGCCTTTTAGTGTTTTAAGTGTTTTTAGTGTTTTTAGGATTTTCAGGGGTATTAAGTGTTTTTTTTTCTAACATTTCATAGTTATTTCTAGGTTTTTGTGGTTTTTCAATTTTTAGGTATTTATATGTAATTCTAATATTTTTATGGTGTTTAGTGTTTTTAAGGATTTTGATGGTTTTCATGAATTTTTTTAGTTTTTTTGGTTTTTTTATGATTTTTAGTTTTTTTGGGTTTTTAAGGGTTTTATGTGTTGTTTTATTTTTAATGACTTCTTAGGTTTTTTTCGTATTTTGTGAAGTTTTAAATGTTTAGGAATTTTTTTGGCATTTTTGTATTTTTATTTTAATTTACAATTTTTAAGGATTTGAGGGTTTTTACAGTTTTCTATAGTTTTTAGGGTTTTTTTAGTTTTTTGGATTTTAATTATTTTTTAGAGTATTTAATGTTTTAGGGGTTTAAAGTGTTTTATGAGTTTTTAGTGGGTTTTAGGGTTTTTATGATTCTATGGGTTTTAATGTTTTTAGGGTATTTTTGGGTTTTTGGGGTTTGAAGCATTTTTATGATTTTGATGGATTTTATTTTTTTTTGTTTTTGAATTTTTCTACGTTTTTTAAGGGTTTTTATGTTTTATAGTATTTTTGAGCCTTTATTTTTTTGGTTTTAGTGTTTTTAGTGATTTTGAGGGATATTAGGTTTCTTTGGTTTTTTTTGTTTTTTTGGTTTTTTGTGGTTTTTGAGTTTTATGCTTTTATAGGGTTTTAGAGTTTTTAATGATTTAGGGGTTCAATTTTTTTTATAGTTGTAGTGGTTTTTATGGTTTTATGGGTTTTAGGTGTTTAAAGGGTTTTAAGTGTTTTTATGGGTTTTTTGGTGTTTTTAGGGTTTTTAGATTTTTTTAGGGGTGTTTAGCATTTTTTAGAAATCATTGGTTTTTAGGGGTTATAAATTTTTTTGGTTATTATGTTTTTCTTAGGGGTCTTCAAGGTTTTTGGGGTCTTTATTTTTAAGTCCTTATTTGGGTTTTATTTAATTTGTATGGTTTTTTAGTTTTTTTTAGGCTTTTTGATGGTTTTTAGGGTTTTAGGAATTTTTTGGTTTTAAGGGTTTTAATATTTTTTTTTATTTTTAGGGGTCATATGTTTTATACATTTTAAAGGATTATTTAGAGGGTTTTAGGGTATTCTGGGATTTTTACATTTATATTCATATTAAGGGATTTTATTGTTTTTTTTATGGATTTTAAGGTTTTTATGGGTTTTGAGTGTTTTAGAATTTTTTTAAGTTTTTAAAAGTTTTCAATGGGTTTTAGAGCCTTTTAAACTTTTTAAAAGTTTAATTGTTTATAGATTTTTAGTGGTTTTAGGGTTTTTATGGGGTTTTAGGGGGGTTTTGTGGGGTTTTTAGGGTTTTTAGGGTTTTACGGTATTTAGTATTTTTGACTCTTTTAGTGTTTTATGTGTTTTTAGGTTTTTAAGGTTTCCATCGGGGTTTTCATGGTTTCTATTATTTTTTTCCATTTTATGTATTTTTAGGGATTTATTATTATTTTTTTGGGGCTTTAGATTTTCTAGTCATTTTGAGGGTTTAGGGTTTTTAGGTTTTTTAGGGATTAATGGTTTTTTACTTTTTAGGATTTTTTTCTTTTTTATCGGTTTAATATGTTTTCATAGTTTTTAACGTGTTTATGGGTTTCATGGGTTTTTATGGTTTTTAGTGGGTTTTAGGGGTTAAGGGGGGTTTAGGTTTTTTACCGTTTTTAGGGGTTTTAGGGGTTTTAGGGTTTTGGGTGTTTTTAGGATTTGTTACATTTTTAGGTTTTTAGGCATATAATTTTTTTTGGGTTTTATGTTATTATTATTATTTTCTGGGTTCTTAAGGGTTTTTTACGTTTTTAAGGACCATTAGAATTTGTTTAAATATTTCTATGGGTTTTTAGGTTTTTAAGGATTATAAATGTTTTTTAGAGTTTTAGGGTTTTTATCATTGTTTTGTTTTTTAGGGTTTTTTAGTATTTTTTGGTATTTAAGGATTTCTTATTGGGTTTTAGGGTTTTCTACCTTTTTAGTTATTTTTGTGTTTTTTTAGTAAATTTGATTTCCTTTGGGTTTTTAGTGATTTTGAGTGCTTTTTTGATTTTTAGGGTTCTTTGTGTTTTGGGGGGGTTTATTGTTTTTAGGTGTTTTATGGGTTTTTCTTGTATTTTTAATTCATTTATGGTTTTAATAGGTTTTTACGGTTTTTAGTGATTTTTATCATTTAGTGGTTTTAGTGGTTTTATGTATTTTAGGTTTTTAAGGTTTTCTTAGTGCATCTAGAGAATTTATTTTATTGTATGTATTTAGGTAATTTTATAATTTTTATGGTTTTTAGGGAATTTGAGGGATTTGTGTTTTTAGTATTTTTAGTGTTTTTTTTATATTTTGGGTTGTTAGGGTATTTTTTGTGTTTACTCTTTCTATGGGATTTTAGAGTTTTATGGGTTTTTAGAGTTTTTAAAAATTTTAGGGGTTTAAAGGGTTTTTAGAGTTATTGGTGTTTTTAGGATTCTTATGGGCTTTTAGGGTTTTATAGGTTTTTAGGGTTTTTATTTTTTAGGGGTTTAAGGGTATTTAGATATGGTTATAGTTTTTATCATTTTATAGGTTTTTAGGGTTTTTAAGTGGTTTTAGGTATTTAAGGATTTCTTATGGATTTTCTGGGTTTTTAGGGTTTTATTTGTTTTTAGGAATTTTTAAGGAATTTTGAGGATTTTTAAGAATTTTAGGGGTTTTAGGGATTTAAATGGTTTTTTGGGTTTTTAGGTTAGCTATCTTTTTTTATTTTTTTAGTATTTTGATCATTTTTTGGTTTTTAAGATTTCATTAAAGTTTTTTGGTGTTTTTAACTTTTTAATGAATTTTTTAGAGTTTTTAGGATTATTTTGGATTTTCATGGTTTTTATTATTTTTAGTATTTTTATGGGTTTTTAGGGTTTTTAAAATTTTTATGTGTTTAAAGGGTTTTATAGTTTTTATCTGGTTTTAAGGGTTTTATGATTTTTAATCTTTTTAGGTGTTTTTATGATTTTTATGAAATTTTAAGGTTTTTAGTGTTGTTATGTTTTTATCGGTTTTAAATGAATTTAGGTTTTTAAGGCTTTCTTATGGTTTTCAGAATTTTAGGGGGTTTTATGTTCTTATGTATTTTTAGTTCGTTTTTAGGTGTTTTATGTGTTTATATGGATTTGAGGGGTTTTAGATATTTAGAGGGGGTTTTGCGATTTTATGGTATTTTTTGGGTTTTTATGGTTGTTTGGGTTTTTTAGGGATTTTGTGTTTTTTTTATTTTTTTATGTTTTTAGGGGTATAAAGGGTTTTTTAGTTTTTAGTTATTTCGAATGGGTATTAGTGTTCTTTACTGTTTTTAGGGGTTGTTATGGGTTTTAGAGGTTTTTAGAGTCATACGATATTTTAGGGATTATGGGTTTTTAGCATTTTTAGGAATTTTAGGGATTTTTTTATTTTTGAGGTTTTCATATGTGTTTTCATGGGTTTTAGCGAGTTTTAAATTTTTATGGATTTTAAGTCTTTTTTCAAATTTCTATGGTTTTCATGGTTTTTTAGGATTTTATGGTTTTTTAGAGTTTTTTAGGATTTTCATGGGTTTTTAGAGTTTCCAGGTTTTTTAGCAGTATTAAGTGTTTTTATATTTTGATGTTTTTCTTATATATTTTATTGGTTTAGTGGTTTGTATTTATTTTTGGGATTCTTAGGGAATTATTAGGATATCTATTTGTTTTTAGTGTTTTTATGTTTCTTAATGGTTTTTAGTGTTTTTTATGGTTTCTTTGAGTTAATAGGAATTTTTGGAATTTTTTAGGTTTTTAAGGCTTTTTAGAGGTCCTTAATATTTTTAGGTTTTGAGAGTGTTTTTTGAGGTGTTTAGTTTTTTATGTGTTTTTATATTTTTTAAGTGTTTATGCAATTTTATGATTTTTATGGATTTTTGGGGTTTTTTGGTTTTTTGGTTTTTAGGGGCCTTATGTGTTTTTTGGTTTTTAATTTTTTTAGGATTTTTATGTCTTTAGGGGGTTTTTACATTTTATGGAATTTTTAGGCTTTATTAGGATTTATATTTTTTGGGTTTTGTAGGGATTTTAAGGCTTTTAAAGGTTTTATGCCTTCTATGGTGATTTTTTATGTTTATTTTTTTGGGTTTTTTATAATTTTTTTAATATATTTTTTATCATTTATTTGTTTTAAATGGGATTTTAGAGATTCTAGGGGATTAAATGGTTTTATTTTGTTTTAGAGTATTTAAAGGTATTATGGGGTTTTTATGGGTTTTATGGTTTTTGGTGTTTTTTGGGGACTCTTGGATGTTTATACATTTTAGGGGGTTTAAGTGTTTTTGGTTTTTCGATTTTAGGGTTTTTTAGGATTTTTAGGTTGTTTAATTTTTTTAATTATTTTTAGGGGTTTTAACGAATTTTTTTTGGGTTTTACTGTTTTTAAGGATTTTTAGGATTTTCGGGGTTCTATATTATTTTTGGGTTTCAGATATTTTTTATTTTTTTCAGGGTTGTAAGGGTTTTTAGAGTTCTTGGCATTTTTAATGGTTTAATGTGGTTTTAGAGTTTTTAGTGGGTGTTTAGGGTTTTTATGGGATTTTAGGTTTTTTAATTTTTCTTAGTGGTTTTAGGGATCTTAGGGGTTTTAGGGGTTTTAGGGTGTCTTATGGTTTTTAGCATTTTCAGTTTTTTAGGTGTATTAATTTATTAAGATTTTCAATGTGTTCTTAAGGTTTTCCAGGGTTTTTAAGGTTATTTGTTTATAGGGATTTTATAGATTTTAAGGGGTTTTAGTGTTTTTATGGGTTTTATGGTCTTTATGGTTTTTTGAATTTGTAATGACTTTAAGGTTTTTTGGAGTTTTTGAATATTTTGGGGGTTTAAATGTTTTTTTGAGTTTTTAGTGGTTTATTGGTTTTTATGGTTGTTAGGGTTTTTATGTTTTTTATAGGTTTTTAGTATTTTTACGAGGTTTAAGGTTTTTATAATTTTTATATATTTTAGGGATTTGACTGATTTTTTTAATGTTTTCATTGGGTTTTTCTGGGTATTTAGGGTATTTAGGGTTTTTATATTATTTAGGATTTTTATGGTTTTTTATATTATTTTTTTAGTGTTTTTTGGGATTAGAAGGATTTAGGGATTATAGTGTTTGTAGCATTTTTTGATTTTTAGAGGATTTAAGTGTTTTTAGGTTATTAAGGATATTTTGGGTTTTAGGGTATTTATGGGGTTTTATGTTTTATTGTTATTAGGGTTTTTAATGATTTTATGGTTTTTAAGGTAAATAAATATTTTTAGGGGTTTAGGGTTTTTAATATATTAGGGGTTTTTGGATTTTTTTTTTTGAGTTTTTAATGATTTTGTTGAGTTTTTTAGGGTTTTAATGGGTTCTAATACTTTTTAACACATTCAGAGGTTTAAAGGGTTTGTATTGTTTTTTTTTTGGGTTTTATGGTTATTTTGGGTTTAGGGATTTTATGGTTTTTCAGGGTTTTCATGGTTTTTAGGGTTTCTAGGGTGTTTTAGGTGTTTTTTACAATTATTAACATTTTTTAGGTTTTTAGGGGTGTTAAGTGTTTTTTATTTGTTATGGTTTTATTAGAGGTTTTAAGGGGTTATAGGGTTTTCTCATTAGAGTATAATTTATAGGTTTTTATGATTTTTATGGGTTTTAGGGTTTTTAGGTTTTTGGGGTTTTTAAGGATTTTAGGGTTTTTTAGGATTTTTATGGTATTCAGGTATCTTGAGATTTTTTGGGGTTTTTTAGGGTTTTTAGGTTTTAATGGGTTTTCTTGGTTCCAAGTATTTTTTGAGTTTTTAGTGTTATTAATATTTTTTATGTTTTTTAAACACTTTTATGGGTTTTATGTGTTTTTGGGTTTTTTACATTTTTAGGGGTTTTATGGTTTTAGGATTTTTAGCATTGTTTAGGTTTTTATAATTAATAAGTGTTTTTATATTTTAAAGGTTTTTTGGTAGGAATTCAGGATTTTTATGGGTTTTAATATTTTAGGGATATTTTTGATTTTATAGGTCAAGTTTTATTTTTAATGTTCTTGGGATTTTGAGGGTCTTTAGGGTTTTTTGGGGTTTTTTTGGTTTTTACAGTTTTTACAGCATTTTGAGTTTTTTAGGTTTTTAACGGTTTTTATAATTTTTTAATTTATTTAGGTGTCTAAATGGGTTTTAGAGTTTATAGTGGTTTTTATTTTATATGCGTTTTGGGTTTTTTGGGTTTTGAGTGATTTTAGGGTTTTAAGGGTTTTAATTTTATTAGGTTTTTAAAAATTTAAGGTATTTTTCTGGGCTTTTGGGTTTTTTTAATGTTTCTATGGATTTTTGGGATTTTTCTATTTTTTTGGTTTTTAGGGTGTATATGATGTTTTATGTGTTTTTAGGTTATTTTAAGTTTATAGATGTTTTATGGTTTTTAGAGTTTTTTTTATCATTTTTAGAGCCTTACAGTTTTTTTAGAGTTTTTAGTGGTTTGGGGGTATATGTTTTTACGGTTTTATGATTTAGGGTGTTTATGGTTTTTAGGGGTCTTTACACTTTTTAGATCCATTGAGGTTTTTTCTGTACTTTTGGTTTTTAGGGGTTTTAATTTTATTTAGGGTTTTTATGTTTTTATTTGTTTTAGGGTTTTTATGTTTTTAGGGGTTTTTAGAGTTTTTAGCGATTTTTATTGGTTTTAGAGTTATTAGGTATTTAGGGTTTTTAGTGTAATTTATGTTTTTAAGGGTTTTAATTTTTTATGTTTTAACTGTTTTCTTATGGGTTTTCAATGTTTTATGGTTTTTACATTCTGAGGGATATTTAGGTCTGTTTAGGTTTTTATGGTTTTTTAGGTTTTTTAGGGTTTTATATTTTGATGTTATTTATAGTTTTTTTTTGTTTTTTATATTTTTTTAGTTTATTGAAATTTTAGGGGTTTTTAGTTTTTTAATGTTTAGTTTTTAAGGATTTATTTGGGTTTTTCATTATTTTTAAGAGTTTTTATTATTTTTTATGTGTTTTTGAATTTTTATGAATTTTATGGTATTTATGGTTTTTATGGATTTTGAGGGGTTTTAGAGATTTTATGGGTTTTTATGGTTTTTATATTTTTCTAGTTTTTAGTGGATTTAAGTGTTTTTAGGTATTTATCATTTTATTTTGGGTTTTCAGAGATTTATGTTTTTTACGTCATAAGGGATTTTTAGTGATTTTTAGGATTTTTATTTTTTAGGTATTTTAGGTATTTTGATTTTTTTTGGGTTTTTTGGAGTTTTTACGGTTTTAAAGGGGATTTAATGAGTTTATCTTTTTTGCGGTTTAAATTATTTTTATAGTTTTTACTGTTTTTAGGGGTTTTATGGGGTTTAAGGGTTTTTAGGTTTTAGGCATTTTTATGGTTTTATGATTTTTGTTTTTTGGGGTTTTTAGAGTTTTTTGGAATTTTTGATTTTTAATGTGGTTTTCTTTTTTTAGTGATTTATTAGGGGCTTTCAATTATTTTAATGTCTTTATGTTTTTATTTATTTTCTATTTTTTTAGTATTTTTATTATTTTTAGGGTTTTTAGGGGGTTTTCGTTTTTTATTTTTTAGGGTTTTATGGTTTTTTTAAAAAAAGTTGGCGGTTTTTTGGAATTTTTAACGGTATTAAGGTATTTTATAGTATTTTAACATTTTTAATGGTTTAAATTATTTTTAGAGTATTTGCGGTTTTTAGGCTTTCTATGGTTTTTAGGGGTTTTGGCGTTTTTATTGTTTTGTTGAGGTTTAAGGGTTTTTAGGGATTGTTAGGATTTTTATCAATTTTAAAGATTTAACGGATTCAACGTGTTTTTAGGTATTTAAGGTTTTCATAGTGGTTATAAGGGTTTTTTGTTTTTTTTTAAATTTTATGGGATTTTTTGGTTTTCATGTGTTTTAGGAATTTTGATGGGTTTAAGGGTTTTTAGCGTTTTTAGCGTTGTAAGGTTCATTAGTCTTTTTATATTTTTTAGGGTTTCATGGGTTTCTTAGGTTTTTTAGAGGGTTAATGTTCTTTTTATTTTTTTAGGATATTTTAGGATTTTTAATAATCTTATGGTTTTTATTGTTTTAGATATTTTAAGGGTTTTTAATGTTTTAAGGGTTTTTTGATATTTCATGGTTTTTTGGGGTTTTAGGTTTTTTAAAAAAAGTAATGTTTCTATCATTTATTAGAGTTTTTAGAAAAAAATTAGGGTTCAATGGGTTTTTAGAGTTTTTAGTGGGCTTTTACTATTTTTTAAGGATTTTTTAGGTTTTATAGGGGTTTATGGTTTTTAGGATTTTTTGGGTATTTATGGTTTTTATGGTTTTTTATGTTTTTAGGGGTTTTAAGTGTTTTTATCTTTTGAATATTAACATAGTGGTTTTCAGGTGTTTTGGGATTTCAATGTTTAAGGGGTGTTTAGGATTTTATATGATTTTTATGGTTTTTAGGTTTTTTATATATTTTGATGGTTCCTATTATGTGTAAGGTTTTAGGGTTTTATGCTTTTTATAGTTTTTTTGTTTTTACAATTTTTTGAGTTTTTTTGAATTTTTATTATTTTTAGTGTTTTTTAACATTTTTTGGGGTTTAAATGGGTTTTATATTTTTAGTGATTTTAGGGTTTCAATGGGTTTATGAGTTTCTAAAGATTTTTTATGGTTTCTATCATTTTCTATGTTTTTTATAGTTTTCTACGTGTTTCTAGGTTTTTATAGTTTTCTTAGTGGTTTTTACAGGTTTTTACATTTTGAGTTATTTTAGGGAATTTTAATGATATTAATAATTTTTTATAGTTTTTACATATTTTTAGGGTATTTATGAATTTTAGGGTTTGTTAGGTTTGAATGGGGTTTTAGGGGTTTTAAGGTTTCTTAGGGGTTTTTTGGTTTATAAGAGTATTAGGTTTGTTTTATGTTTTTATTTTTTTTTATGGTTTTCAGTGTCCTTATGATTTTAAGGTTTTCTTATGGATTTTATGAGTTTTTAAAATTTTAGGTATTTTTTGGGTTTTTATAATTTTGTGGATTTTTTATGGTTTTAGAGATTCTGAGTGTTTTTAGAGTCTTTTATTTGTTTTTGTTTTTTTGGGGTTTAGGGGGGGTTTTATGTGTTTATGGGTTTTAATGGTTTTTAGAGTTTTTTACATTTGTAAGGGTATAATTGGATTTTAGATTTTTTGTTAGTTTTTAAGTTTCTATGTGTTTTTAATGTTTTTAGGGATTTTATAGTTGTAAGGGTTTTATGGGTTTTTATGGTTTTATGGTTTTTATCATTTTTATTGGTTTTTTGGGGTTTTTAATGTTTTAATGTTTTTAAGAATTTCTTAGGGTTCTTGAAGGTTTTAAGGGTGTTTTCACCATTTTGGTATTTTTAGAGATTTTTTAGGATTTTTATGGTTTTTTGTTTTTTGGTATCTTGAGGGATTTTGGGGTTTTTAGGGGTTTTATGGGTCTATTTTTTTTGGGGGTTTTCAAGGTTTTTCTGCTTTTTTGTGTCTATATAGTTTTTTATAATTTTGTCCATTTTTTAGGGGTTTAATGGGTATCGATATTTTAGTGAATTTTTACGGGTTTAATGGGTTTAATGGATTTTTAATGGTTTTAGAGTTTTTATGGGTTTTTATGGTATTTAGGTTCTTCTGAGTTTTTATAAATTTTTAGGTTTTTAGGGGTTTTAAGTGTTTTTTTAATATTTTCTTAGGCATTTTTAGGGATTTTGGGATTTCATATATTTTGAGATATTTTTAGGGTTTTTTCATTTTTAGTGTATTTATGGATTTTGACAATTTCGTGGGATTTTAGTTGTTTTTATCATTTTTCAGTTTTTATGGGTCTTAAGTGTTTTAGGTTTTTATGGTTTTCTTACGATATTTCAAGGTTTTTAGGGTTTCTTACATTTTAAGTGATATTAGGGAATTTAATAATTTTCTTAGTTTCATAGAGTTTTTTAAGGATTTTGACAGTTCTTAGGTTGTTTATGGTTTTGGGGGTTTTGGATTTTCTTGAGCTTTAGGGTTTTATTATTTTAATATTTATTTAATGTTTTGGGAGATTAAATGATTTTTTTATTTTTAGAGGTTTTTAGGGTTTTTATGGGGATTTAGGGGTTTTAAGGTTTTTAGGGGGTTTTATGGATTTTGGAAATTATAAGGTCTTTCAGGGTATTTTGGGTTTTTAATGTTTTATCATATTTAGTCTTTTAGGGGTTTGAATTGTCTTTAGGATTTTATGGATTTTTAGGGGATTTTTGGTTTTTATAGGTTTAGGGAATTTGGTGGTTTTAGGGGTTTTAAAGATTTATAGTTTTTTAGGTTTTTAGCAGCTTTATGTGTACATAGGTTTTAAAGGTTATATTTGGGGTTTCTAGGGTACTTTATGTTTTATTCATTTTTAGGGATTCTTTAGGATTTTTATGGGTTTCTAGGCTTTTTATGTATTTTGAGGTTTGTAAGGGTTTTAAAAGTATTTATATTTTAAATGTTTTCTTAGGGTTCTAAGGGTTTAAATGTTTTTTTTATTTTTATAAAATTTTAGGGTTTTAAGATGGTTATGGTTTTCTATGGTTTATAAAGATTTTGAGGGGTTTTAGGATTTTTATCATTTTATAGGTATTTAGGTGTTTTATTTATTTTTTTGTAAGATTTTATTAAGTGTTTTCACAGTTTTATGGTTTTTCACAATTTTAGTGGGTTTTGGGTTTTTTAATTTTTTTATTGTTTTTTAAAATTTTAGAGGTTTTAAGGTTTCATAGGGTTTCCATAGTTTTTTGGGGTTTTCAGAAATTTTATGTTTTTTTGAGTTTTAAATTTTGGTGGAGTTTTTTAACATTTTAGTGGGATTCATGGTTTTTTTGAGTATTTAGATGTTTTGGGGGGTTTGTGGGATTTTAAGATTTTTATGAGTTTTTGGGGGTTTTATGGGTTTTTGGGATTTTTAGGTTCTTTAGGGTTTTTAGCATTTTTCTATTTTTTTGGGGTTTTAAGTTATTTCAGTTTTTAATGGTTTCTTAGGGGTTTTTAGTGTTTTTAGGTGCTTTTAAATTTTAAGGGGTTTTATTTTATTTTATTTTTTGGTATTTTTATAAGTGTTTAGGGTTTTAATAATTTTGAGTGTTTTAGTGTTTTATTATGATTTTTTGGTTTTTAGGGTATTTAGAATTTTTATGTTTTTTGGGGTTTTAAGTGTTTTGGGGTTTCTATGGTTTTCATAGGGGTGTTCAATGTCTTAGTGTTTTTTTCTTATATAGGATTTTTTGGTTTTTTGTAGTATTTTTATGGTTTGTTGCGATTTTTGGAGTTTTTATTGTTTTATTGTTTTTAATGTTTTTATTAGTTTTTTGGGTTTGTTGAGTTTTTTTTTGAGTTTTTAGAGGTTTTGAGGTTTTTTAGTGTTATTCAATTTGTTATGGGTTTAAATTGTATTTAGATCATTTATTATTTTTTAGTTTTATATGGCGTTTTATGTTTTTTAAGGTTTTTAGAGTTTTTTGGGTTTATTAGGGTTTTTAATGTTTCTTAGGTTTTTATGAGTTTTATGTGTTCTTATGTTTCTAATGTTTTCATAGGTCCTTCTTGGGTTTTTTTGTTTTAGGGATTTCTAGGTATTTTTATGATTTTTATGGGTTTTTTTGGGTTTCTTGGATTTTTAGGCAGTTTAGTGTTTTGTTATGAATTAAAGAGTTTTTATGGTTTTGTGCGGTTTCTAGGGTTTGGTTGAGTTTTTAGAGATGTTATGGGTTTTTAGAGTTTTTAAGGTTTTTAGGTGTTTAAAATTGTTTTAGAGTTTTTATATGTTTTTTAGGGTATTTACAGTGTTGTGGTTTTTTTGGTTTTTGGGAATTTATGGTTTATAGTGGGTTTTAGGTTGTAATGGGATTTTTAAGGAATTTATGGGATATAGAATTTTCAAGGAATTAAGGGGTTTAAAGTGTTTTTTTGTTTTTAAGGATTTCTTATGGGTGTTCATGGTTCTTATAGGTTTTTATGTTCTTATGGATTTTTAGTGTTTTTTATTTTAATATATTTTAGTTATATTTAGGGGTTTAATGTTATTATAGGGTTTTTATAGTTGATAGGTTTCCTGGGTTTTGGAGTGATTTTAGGTATTTAAGGATTTCTTAGGGTTTTATAAGGTTTTTAGGTTTTTTTTTTGCATTTTATGGGATTTTTAGGGATTTATATTTTTTTATGGCTTTTAGGGGTTTAAGGGATTTTTAGGGTTTATGGGTTTTTAATATGTTTTGGGATTTTGAGGGATTTTACGTTTTTTGGAGTTTTTTATGTTTTTAGGGTTTTAAATTGATTTTGTAGATTTTAGTTGTTTTTAGAGATTTTAATGTTTTAGGTGTTGTTATTGTTTTTGTTGTTTTGGTGGTGTTTAGGGTCTTTTAGTGGGTTTTTTGGTATTTATCATTTTTTATGGTTTTAGGGGTTTAAATTATTTTTACGTTTTTATGGTATTATTTTGGGTTTTATGGTTTTTTGAAATGTTTAGTTTGTTAGTAATTCTAATTTCTCTTTTAGGATTTTATTATTTTTATGGTTTTTAAGATTTTAAGGATTTTTGAGGATTTTTAGGGGTTCTTAGGATATTTGGGGTTTTTTGGGGTTTTATCATTTTTTTATTTCTAAGAAGTTTTTTTGTTTATAAAGGGTTAAAGGTTTGATGAGGGTTTTTTGGGTATTTTATATCATTAGGAATTTTTAGGGATTATTATGAATTATTATGGGTTTCTTTGGTTTTTATGAATTTTGAGTGTTTTTTGGTATTTATTACCGTTTTTATGCTTTTTTGTGTTTTAGTTTTTTTTTTGTGTTTTTTTGGGATTTAACATTTTTTATATTTTTAATCATTTTTAGTTGATTAAATAGTTTTAGAGTTTTTTGTGTTTTTATGGGTTTTATGGGTTTCTAGTGTTTTTGGGTTTTCGGGGTTTTATAGTTTTTACTAGTTTTACCGCTTTAGTGTTTATTAAGAGTTTTTAGGGTTTTTAATATTTTTAATATTTTTAAGTGTTTTTAGTGTTTTTATTGTTGAAAGATTTTTATAGGAGTTTTCACAGTTTTTAGGGTTTTTTATATTTTTTGGTAGTTTTAGTAATTTATTACGTTTTTTATGTTTTTAGTTTTTAGGGAATTTTAACGTTTTTGGGTTCAAAGGGGTATTAGGGTATTTAGGATTTTAGAATTTTATATTTTTTTATGACTATTATGTTTTTTAGGTTTTTAAGGTTTTATTATCATTTTTGAGGTTTAATGAGGGTTTTTATGTTTTTAGTTATTTTTATGGATTTTTCGGATTTTTATGGTTTTTGGGGTTTTTAGGGATTTCTAGGTCATTATGGTTTTTAGGGGTTTTAGGCTGAATTTTTGTTTTTTTGTGATTTTTGGAGTTTTATATTCTTTAGTGCCTCTAAGGTTTTTAGATTTTTTTCCATTTTTAGTTGTTTAAATTCTTTTTAGAATATTTATTGGTTTAAAGGGTTTTTAGATTTTTAGTTGTTTCTAGGCTATCATGGGTTTTAGGGCTTTTTTTTGTGTTTTAGGGTTTTTATGATATTTATGGTCTTTTTAGTGGGTTTTAGGGTTTTTATCCATTTTAGGGTCTTAGGGGTTTAATGTGTTTTTAGGTTTTTATGGTTTTCTTAGGAATATTTATTTTTTAGGTTTTTTCTAGATATTTATGGATTTTTGTCAATTTTTATGGGTTTTAGGTATTTTGATGATGCTTATGGTTTTTTGGGGTTTTTAGTATTTTTATGATTTTTATAATTTTTAGGTTTTTAGTGGTATTAATTTTTTTGGGGGTTTTAAGGTTTTCTTATGGTTTTTCAAGGCTTTTGGGTTTTTTTCTGTTTTGGGAATTTGAGGAGTTTTTCAGTATTTTTATTGTTTTTAGGGTTTTGGGGTTTGACTGTTTTGGGGGTTTTTAGTTGTTTTAGACATTTTATGTGTTTTTTGGTTTGAATAAATTATTGAGTCGTTATGGTTTTAAAAAAATGTGTGATTTTTTAAATATTTTTAGGTGTTTAAAATGTTTCTAGAGCTTCATATGGGTTTTAAGGATTTAATGGTTTTATAATTTTTTTAGTGGATTTATATTTTTTTAAGGGTTTCATATTTTTTAGGGTCTTCCTTGGTTTTTTTGGGGTTTATAGTATTTTTTTAGGGGTTTTAGGGGTATTAATGTTTTTAGGCTTTCAATATTCTCATTGGGATTTTGACGGTTTTTAGGATTATTTATTTTTTTAGATATTATTAGGGAATTAAAGTAATTTTATGGTTCTTAGGATTTTAGGGATTCGGAAGGTTTTTACTGTTTTTAGTGTTTTTAGGATTTTGGTGTTCATAAGTGATTTTAGGTATCAAATGTTTTCTTATGGGTTTCCAGGGTTGTTAGGGTTTTTTACATTTTTAGGGGGTCTTAGTGAATTATATGTTTTTAGTGAATGTGAGGATTTTGGAAAATTTTTAGGTGTTTTAGGGTTTTTATGGGGTTTTTGGGGGTTTTATGGTTTTTTTTAGTTTTTTAGGGTTTTCTTATTTTTTATAGGTTTTCTAGTATTTTTTTAGGGGTTTAGTAGGTTTTTATAGTTTTTGTGGGTTTTTTAGTTTTTATGGGGTTTTATGGTTTTTAATTTTTTTAGGGGTATTATGGTTTTGGGTGTTTTAGTGTCTTTTTACCGTTTATTATCATTTTTAGGGTTCTTAGAGGTTTTAAGTTTTTTATGTTTTTAATGTTTTCTCAATTATTTTCTCAGTTTTAATGGATTTTTTCATTATTATTGATATTCTGTGATTTTCTTGTTTTTTCTATTTTTAATGGTACATCGGGTTTTTAGGGTTTTTAAAGGGTTTTGGGGGTTTTATTGTTTATAGGTATTTATAGGTTTTATGTGTTTTTGCGTTTTTATGTTTTTCATAGGGTATTTTTGTGTTTTTAGGATTTTTTTAATTTTACAGATTCTAGTGAATTTTTTGGATTTTTATGGTTTATTTTTTTTTTAATTTTTATGGGAATTTAAGGATTTTTGGGTTTTATGGTATTTTTGGATTTTGATTTTGTTTCGGGTTTTTATGGTTCTAAATATTTTTTAGAGTTTTTTAATATTTTTAGGTTATTAAATGGGTTTTAGAGTTCTAGTAGTTTCTAATTATTTTATTGGTTTTTACAGGTTTTTAAGGTTTTTAGGAGTTTTATGGGTTTCGTAGTTTTAAGGGGTTTAGGGTATTTTTTTTATTGTTTTTTCAAAAAATTAGGTTTTTTGGGATTTTAAGTTATTTAAGTTTATAATCTTTTCAATGATTTTTTTAATTTTAAGGTTTATTACAGTTTAAGTAATTTTAGGATTTTTAGGTTTTCTATAGTTTTTAGGGTTTTTATATATTTTTATGGTTATTTGGGGAGTTTAGGGATTTTAGGGTTTTTAAGGATTTTTAGAGTTTTTAGGGTTTTTAGGGGTATTACTTGTTTTTAGGTTATTATGTTTTTCTTAGGGGTTTGTTGAGTTTTCTAGGTTTTTTATGTTTTTTCGTATTTTAAGGCTTTTAATTTTTTATGATTTTTATGGTTTTATTGATTTTGGGGTATTTTAGGGGTTTTAGGTTTCTTATTATTATTTTTTGGTTATAGGGGTATTTTGTTTTTTTTATGTTTTTAAGTATTTATTTGTGTTTTCTGGTTTTAATTTTATTTTTATGTTTTTTCAGATTTTAATGAATTTATTTAGATTTTTATAATGTTTTAGGGTTTTTGGATTTTTATTGTTTTTTGGATTTTTGAGTTTGGGGGGTTTTTTCTTTATTTTTTAGAGATTTTAAGTGTTTTTTGCATTTTTAACGAATTTATGCAATTAATGGGTTTTTAGATTTTTAGTTGTTTTTAGGATTTTTATGGATTTAGAGATTTTTAAAGATTTTAGGGTTTTTAAATTGTTTTATGTTTTTAGGGTTTTTAGGGTCTTTTTGGCATTTTTAGGGGGTTTTTCATTTTTTAGGGTATTTGGGATTTTAGGTGCTTTTAGTTTTTTATGGTTTTCTTAGGTGATTTTATGGTTTTTTACATTATGAGGGATTTTTAGTACTTTTTTAGTATTTTTTGTTTTTAGGTATTTTTGACAGTTTTAATGATTTTTTTAGGATTTTTAGTGTTTTGTAGGGGTTTTAGTGTATTTATTTATTTAGGGGCTTTAAGTGTTTTAAGTTTTCTATGGTTTTCTTAAGGGATTTCATAGTTTTTATAGATTTTGACTTTTAAGTGATTTTTAGGATTTTTATAGTTTTTAGGGTTTTTAGGGATTTTCAGGGTGTTTATGGATTTTTAGGGATTTAGAGTTATAGTGTTTTTGGAATTTTTAGGTTTTTAGAGATTTAAATTGTTTTATTTTTTATTAATGTTTTCTTACATTTTTTAGGATTTATAATTTTTAACATTTTATGTATTTTTAGGTATTTTTAGGAATTTTATGGGTTTTAAGGGTTTTACTAATTTTGAGGCTTTTTTTGGTGTTTTTCGATTTTTAAAGTTTTAATGGTTTTTATTTTATTTTGTGTTTTTAAGTTTTTCATAGTTTTTTTAGTTTATTTAATGGTTTTGACATTTTTAGTGTCTTTGAGGGATTTTTTGGTTTTTTATTGTTTTTAGGGTTTTAGAGAGTTTTAGTGTTTTATGGTAATTTTAATTTTTAGGCATTTTAATGTTTTTAATTTTTTTATCATTTTTACAGGTTTAAATTTTTTTTGTATATTTTAGTGGTGTTTTAGGGGTTTGGTGGGTTTTATAGTTTAAGGGGTTTTTAGGGTTTTTAGGGACTTTTACGACCTTTAGGGTTTTTTAACATTTTTATCATTTTTTTGTTTTTAGGGGTTTTAAGTGTATTTTGGTTTTTAGTTTTTTCGTAGTGGTTTTCATGTTTTTTAGTGTTTTTATGTTATTAAATATTTTGAGGTATATTTATGTATTTTCCAATTTTTTTGTATTTTTAGTGATTTTGATGGGATTTAGGGTTTTTTTCGTTTTATGTATTTTTATGGTTTTTATGGGTGTTTAGTGTTTTTATGTTTTTATGTTTTTATGTTTTTATTTGGGTTTTTCAGTTTTTTTGGGGGTCTTCATGTTTTTAGGTATTTTCATATTTTTCATGGATTTTTATGGGTTTTTAGTGTTTTGGGCATTTTGAGGGGTTTTATGGCTTTTAAGGTTTCATGGGTTTTTGGTTTTTTTGTGTTTTTAGTGTTTTTTTATTTATTTTTATGGTTTTTCGGTGTTTTTAGAGTTTTTTATGTTTTTATGGGTCTAAATCATTTTTAGAGTCTTTAGTTTGTTTTTATTTGTTTTATGAGCAAGGATGATCTTGGGCGAGGCTATTCCTGGACCCCCCAAAATATATATAAATAAAAAGAAAATGCCACAAGGGAGGGGCGGGGCTAAACAGCCCACACCCAAAAATCCCATCAAGACTCACACCCCAAAAATTCCAAAATAAAAGACACACAAAAGTGAAATCCAATCGATGTTACCACTAAAGTCATCAAGTTTCACACTACGAGATCCAATGTTCTTACCAAGATCAATGCCCACATCAGTAAAGAAATAGTCTGAGTCAACTCCTGTATTCATAGAGTCCTAGCCCAAATCATAGTCCTCCATCATTCTAAGCATAGAAAAATGTCTCTCTAGCCTTCTCATGCAAAGAATTTCACGGAGGGCGCTCCCGGTTATTGACTTTGAGATTTAGCTTGACCACCCTGGAGGTGGCCTGGGTCGCCATAGGTCTTGGAAGCGCAGAGTAATCCTTCTGCTGCCATAGCTTTGGGGGGGGAGATGGAACCTTCTTCATGGACTGCCTTCTCACGTATGACTCCATCACTAGCCACCCGTGAGGCATTATTGTTCACATTCTTGCTTCCTATCCAAGGAGTTGTGCCACCCCTCTTTTGGGGCTTTTTCTTTTCATCCTCATAGTTGGCCATAGCAACAATTATCATGTGGTCATCCTCCACAAACCTCTCCCCAAGTCTCTTAGCCTCACCCTCAAGGGGAAACCTTTCCCATTCAACCATCATCATGTCATGTGGTAGCACAGAATGGTCTTCACCAGATGGAACACCATAAACAACCATGGCCTTCTGCAGGTTCGGGGCCAACTCACCTTCATCAATGTTGGGGTCCGGTAGTGGGATCCTAGCCAAATCCTCCACATGAGCACCAGGAAAACCCTCCAAAAATATAGAACCATCCTCTTCAGCAAGAGAACCTATCATAGCCCCCATGTTAGTTCGCTCTGCGTCGTTGCGCCCAGTGAGTATCTGGGGGAAGTTCACCAACCGCGGTGTCAGACCTTAGGACTCCAGGTCTGCTCCTCTACCATGATAATCTCCTTCTCAGACGAGAACAATTTTCGCTCATCCACATCACTCATATCCAGCTCAGCCTCATCCTCGTGCTTGAGCTCACTCGCTAGCACAAAAGTATCACCAACTAGCTGAGTCGAGGTTAAGTCATGAAACTGATTTTCCAGAGTCATAGCATTTGCATCCGGCAACATGCAACTACTAGAACCCCCACTTCTTTTTTTTGCAGTCCATAACCTCTCCTTCTAGGGACAACGTCAGGGGGGCCAGATGTTCATTTCCATACCAAGATTCCTACACAACAACCTTCCCCTTCTCCAACTCTCTCGCAAATAAATTACCACTTCCACAAACCTCATCAACACAAGACCAAGTTCTCCCTTCAACCACGAGCACTTATTCAGTGACTAGATCTCTCGATTCACAAACATTCCCAACCAATCTTAAATTGAAACCACCGGAGTCGATCAATGACACTTCAAGATCTCTCCTAGAAATCAGTTCTCCCTTGAAGAAAATTGAAACCGATACAACCAATGGTTGGGATGGAAAAGGATTGGTCACCCCCTTGACCCCCTTCACCTCCACCAGTGATCAGTTGTTCTCACCAGAACTCAACTGAACCAGGTTTAAACAATTCCTACTAGGGTCAGCACATCCGCCAGACTAAGAATTATGCCTGAAGCTCTAATTCCTAGAATAGAATATAGGCCATGATTCAAAAACTACTAGCTACTTCCAACAAAGCTCCGCCCACATAGCAATCTGGACAGCATCCACGGGATCCTTTGAAGCATCAACCTCAACAAATGCCCTTGGGGTAATTGGGTGATAGAGGGCCAGAGTCCTACTATGCTCACAGAGGATCCTCCCCACAATATTCCCAAGCATAGAAATAATAGAGAAATTTTGGATGGTAAGGGGAAGTTCGGGAAATCTAACCCAAGTAACAACCATCAGGGAGTTATGCTTCAGGTGAAAGTCAAAACTCCACCAAAAGAGGGAGAAGCAAGTGCCATTAGAGCTTCAGGGTGTTGCGAACCATGTAAGGATCAGGTCTTCCTCAGACACATAGAAAATCACAATGTGGGAGCCATCAACCAGACCCCCTGTCGCATGATCTTGTAGATTCCAAAGTTCAGAGACAAAGGTGACAAAAGTGTTCACCGGGGGGTGCCACTTCAGGAACCTTACAACTATAGTCAAACTGGTGCAGATATGAAGCTTCGTTGAACTATTGATGTGAAAGGGGAAGTTGTGGTAGGCCTTTAAAGAGCTCCATAACCTTTAGACAAAGCACTGTTCATGGAAAGGAGGGTATCAAATCTAGGGATGTGAAAGGAGAGAAAGAGCCGTCCTCAGAGGGAGGACCCTCCCCCACAAAGAGGGGGGGAGGCGCTTGGGCCACTATCATCATCAACCTAGGAGGGAGGGGAAGCCGCCATCACGGGGGTGTTGAGCCTCCAAAGTCAACATCCTATATCTTAGGGGTTTTGTTGGATGTATGGTGTTTCAGGGTTTTTAATCATTTTATGTTTTCTAGGGTTTTTATGGGTTTGAAATGGTATTTATGGTTTGTGGCGCTTTTTAGTATTTAAGTGTTTTATGTTTTTCAGGGTGTCTTTATATTTTTTAGGTTTTTAACAATTTTTATGTTTTTATGTATATTTAGTTCCCTTTTAGGATGTTTATAGTTTTTGATTGTTTTTTGGATTTTTAGGATCATTTAGGGGTTTTTGTGTTTTTATCCTTTTTTGGTTTTCTAGGCGTTTTAATTTCCATTAGGTTTAAAGGTTTTATTAGGGGTTTTATGGGTTTTAGGGCTCTATGTTTTTTGGTAATATTAGAATTTTTAGGAAATTTAGGGGTTTATTATGAATTTTAATTTTTAAAGAGTTTTTTGAGTTTTGAGGGATTTTTATTATTTTTATGGTTTTTATGTGTTTTATAAATTTCTAATGTGTTTAAGAGTATAAATGGTTATAATATTTTTAGTGTATTATTACTATTTTTATGGGGTTTTAAGGTTTTTAAATGTTTTATTGTTTTTATGTTTTTTTAGGGATTTAGGGTTTTTAGGGACATTGGGGGGGATTAAGGGTTTTTAATATTTTTAGACAGTTTTGGGGATTTTAGTAATTTATGGTTTTAAAAGTTTTCAAATTTTTTTCTGGAGTTTTATGTTTTTAAAATTTTTATGTATTTTTAGGTTTTTTAGAATTTTTAGGGTTTTCAGTGTTATTAAGGATTTTGAGGGTTTTTAGGATTTTTAGTATTTTTAGGGTCTTTAGGTGCTTAATTTGTTTTTAGTGTTTTAATTTTTTCATATGTTTTTTAGGGTGTTATGATTTTTTATACTTTTCAAGATTTTAGGTATTTTAGTACTTGTAGATTTTTTATATTTTTAGGGATTTTTAGGGTTTTATGGTTTTTATTGTGATTATCGTTTTTTGGTTTTTATGGTATATTTTAGGTTTTTTTATTTTACAAATTTTACAAATTTTTAATGTTATTAGTCATTTTAAAGTTTTTAGGGCTTTTAGTGTATTTATAGGGTTTTAGGGGTTTTAGCGTTTTTATTGTTTTTAGGGGTTCACATAGTTTTTAGGTTTTATAGGGTTTTATAGTCTTTTAAAGCATTTATTGTTTTATCATTTTTTAGGTTTTTTAATCATTTTATGTTTCATTGGTTAAAATTTTTTCTTTGTATTTTAAACAGTTTTAGGTTTTTTTATCATTTTTCTAGGTTTTTTTGGAATTTTTAATTCTAATTGTTTTTGTAGGGATTTTGGGATTTTTAGGTTTTTTTTGTTTTTTAGGATTCTTAGAATATTTTATGTTTTTAAAAGGTTATATAAATTTTATGCTTTTAAGATTTTCTTATGGTTTTTCATGGTTTTAGGGGTTTTTATGTTTTTTTTGTTTTTTGGTTTTTTATGTTTTTAGGGTTTTTAATGATTTTGAGGGGGTTTATGGTTTTCTTGATTGTTTTTTGGTTTTTATGGTTTTTTTGTGTTTTTATGGTTTTTTTGAGTATTTAGGGTTTTATTGTTTAAATAGTTTTTGTTGTTTACGGATTTAAATGGGTTTTAGAGTTTTTAGCGTTTTAGGGTTTTTTATGGGTTTTAAGGGTTTTTATGGTGTTTAGGTGTTTTTTGGGTTTTTATGGTAGTTTTAGTGTTTATAATTTTTAGGGTTTTTAGTAATTTTATGTGTTTTTAGGTTTCTAATGGGTTTTAATGTTTTTAAGGGTTTTTTATGGATTTTTTTTACATTTTTAGGGATTTTTAGGGCCTTTATGATTTTTATGTATTTTTAGTGTTTTAGAGATTTTTTGAGTTTTTTTTTGGGTTTTTGGGTTTTTGTTGTTTTTATGGGTTTTTATGGTTTTCACATTTTTTTAAGGGTTTAAATTTTTAAATTTTTTTATATTATAATATGGGTTTTCAAGATTTTAGGGATTTTTTATGTTTTTGTGATTTTTTGTATTTCTTAGGATTTTAATGGTTTTTGGTTGTTTGGGAATTTGAGAGATTTTATTATTTTATAAGGTTTTTATAATTTTTAGGTTATTAGGGGTTTTAAGTTTTTTTAGGTTTTTATGGTATTTTTAAGGGGTTTCATAGATTTTATTCTTTTTTAAATTTTTTATTTTTTTTGGATTTTAAGGGGTTTTATTGGTGTTTTTGAATTTTGAGGGGTTTTAGTTTTATAGGTTATTTATATTTGTGGGGTGGGGTTAGGGTTTTTGTTTTTAAATTTTTAGATTATTAAGGGTTTTTTATATTATATTAAGAGGTTAATTTTTTTATAGTTTTTAATGGATTGTAGGGTTTTTATTGTTTTTTATAAGTTTTATGGTATATATGGGGTTTTAGAGGTTTTTAGGGTTCTAGGGTCTTTAATGGTTTTTATCATTTTTATGTTTTTAGGGGTTTTAAGCGTTCCTATATTTTAAATGTTTTCATAGGGTTTTTTAGGGTTTTTTACTTGTAAATGGATTTTTTTTATTTTTATGTGTTTTCTGTTTTTCAGTGATGTTGAGTTTTTTTACTGTTTTTAGGATTTTTAGAGTTTTATGGTATATATAGATTATAGGTTTTTAGGGGTTTTACATATTCTAAGGATTTTAATGTTTTCTTAGGGGTTTTCATGGTTTTTAAGTGTTTTTATTTTTTTAGGTATTTTTATAGTTTTTATGGTTTTTGGATTTTTATGGATTTTGATGGTTTTAGAGTTTTTTGGGTTTTTATATTTTATTTATTTTTAGTGTTTTTTGATTTTATTCAAGTTTTTAGGGGGTTTTAGTGTTTTTATAATTTTTAGGGGATTAAAGTGTTTTTAGTGGTTACAATGCTTTTTATGGTTTTAATAGTTTGAGGGGTTTTATGGTTTTAGGGGTTTTTAGGTTTTTTATGGTATTTTTTGGTTCTTAAGTTTCTCATGGTTTTATGTTATTTTAGGTTTTAAGTTTTTTATGTTTTTAAAGATTTTATGGTTTTCTAATGGGGTTTTTAGGTGTTTTATGGTGTTTTATATTTTTTGAATATTTATTACTATTTTATAGATTTTATAGTTTTTTGGGAGTTTGAGGGGTTTTGCAGTTTTTAAGGTTTTTGGAGTATTTTTTTTGGGGTTTTAAGTGTTTTGGGTTTTTAATGTTTTCTTTGGGGTTTTTTATGGTTTTAGGGATTTTTATGTTTTTTTTTGGATTTTAAGGGATTTTTAGGATATTTATGATTTTTTAGGGGTTCTAGGGATTTTGAGGGTTTTTCGGGTTTTTAGGATTTTTATGTTTTTCATGGGGTTTTGGGGTTTTTTTAGTTTTTACAACTTTTAAGGTTTTTACAATTTTTAACATTTTTTGTGTTTCAAAGGGTTTTTATAGTTATTTATTGATTTTTAATGTTTTTATAGGTTTTTGGGTTTTTTATATTTTTATTAATTTTTATGGTTTTGAGGGGGTTTAGGGTTTTTATGGTCTTTTAAGGTCTTTTAGAATGTTTAGAGTTTTTGTGTATTTTTAGGTTTTTAGGGGTTTTAAGTGTTTTAGGTTTTGAAGGTTTTCTTAGGGTTTCTTATGGGTTTCTTGGGTTTTTTAGTTTTTAGGTATTTTTAAGGATTTTTGGAATTTTTATGTGTTTTAAGGTATTTGGGGATCTAGATTGCTTTTATGGGTTTTTCGGATTTCATGGGTTTTTAAGGATTTTATCGTTTTTTGGATTTCAGGGTTTTATTGTGTTTTAGGTTTTTATGGTTTTCATAGGGTTTCCTACATTTTTTAGTATTTTTATATTTTTTAGGAATTTTTTTGTCTTTAGGGTGTTTAGTTATTTTAAGGGGTTATAGTGTTTTTACGTTTTTTGGGTTTCTTGTTTTTAGGGTTTGTTTAGTTTTTTAGATTTTTTGGTTTTCTAGAGTTATTTAAAAATTTAAGAGGTTTAACAGGTTTTATAGTTTTTAGTGGTTATGGTTTTAATGGATTTAAGGGTTTCTGTGGTTTTAACTGTTTTTATGTGTTTTAGAGTTATTTATGGTTTTTATTGTTTTTAGGTTTTTAGGGGATCTAATTTTTTTAGGGTTTTAAGGTTTTGTTAGGGTTTTTTAGGGTTTTAGGATTTTTATATTTTGGGGATTTTTTTTATTTTTTTGGATTATTATGGGTTTTTGTGGTTTTGAGGTAATTTGTGTACTGTTATAGTTTTTTATGGTTCTTAACATTTTTGAGGTTTTATTTGGGTTTTATGAGTCATTAGGTTTTTATTGTTTTCTTAGGGGGCTTTCTCGGTTTTTTTTGTTTCCGGGATTTTTGAGGGGTTTTATGGTTTTCATGGTGTTTTGGGGGTTTTAGGGGTTTTAATGGTTTTTAGGGGTTTTACGGTTTTTTAGTGTTTTGACATTTTTAGTCGTTTAAAGGGTTTTTATAGTTTTTAGTGTGATTTTGGGTTTTTATGGGTTTTTTTGTTTTTTTATGGTTTTATGGTTTTTATTGGTTTTTAGGGGTTTTTTGGTTTTTTGGGGTTTTAGGGTGTTTTAGAGTTTCATATTTTTAAGCTTTTTTTTGTTTTTTAGGTTGATTGTGTTTTTTATGATCTTATGGTCTTCTTATTGTTTTTAATGAATTTAGTGCTTTTATGTTTTATGTATTTCTATGGTTTTAATATTATCCTTGTCTATTTTTAGGGTATTTATGAATTTTTAGTATTAGGGGGTTTAGAGTTTTTTTAAGGGTTTTATCATTTTAGGGTATTAAGTGTTTTATAGTTTTTAATTTTTTCTTATTTTTTCAAGTTTGTTAGGTTTTTTTATGTTTTTTGTTGATTTAGAGTGACATTAAGAATATGTATTGGTTTTAGGGTTTAAAGGAATTTTAGGGTTTTAGGGTTTTATATTGTTGTTAGTAGTTTTATGTTTTTTGGGGATTCATGGTTTTTTTTAGTTTTTAGGGGTTTTCAGTTATTATAGAGTTTTTAACATCTTCTGGGGTTTAAAGGTTTTTTAGAGACTGTAGTGGTTATCAGGGTTCTATGTTTTTTTTTCATTTTTATGGTTTTTATGTGTTTTAAAGGTTCTTATGGTATTTTAGGGTTTTAGGGTTTCTATATTTTTTATTTTTTTAGGGATTTTAAGTATTTTTACATTTTTAGGTTTTTCGTTGGGTTTTTCACGGCTTAAAGGTTTTTTGAATTTGTAGTGATTCTTTAGGATCTTTATGTTTTTAGGATTTTTATGGATTTTGAAAGCTTTATGGTGTTTATGGTTTTAGGGTCGTTTGAATTTTTAGTTTTTATATGTGTTTTATGTGTTTTATGATTTTAAGGTTTTCATAAAGGGGTTTTCAATTATTTTGGGTTTTTACACTTCTAGTTATTTTTAGGGATTTTTTTGATTTTTATGGGTTTTTTTATAGTTTTTAAGAATTTAGAGAGTTTAAATGGTTTTTTGGATTTTTTGGTTTTTTTAATTTTTAGGGTTCTTTGAGTTTTTATAGGGTTGTGGGTCTTTATATTTTTTTAATCATTTTTTAGGTTTTTAAAATGTCTTTTGTGTTTTCATTGGTTTTAGAGTTTTTGTTGGGTATTGTGGATTTTTTTGGATTTTTAACATTTTTACGGTTCTTATGAATTTTGGGGAATCTAGGGATTTATAGTCTTTTAAATTTTCTAACAGATTTTATGGTTTTAGGGATTTTATGGGTTTTAATGTTCTTATGTATTTCTTAGTTTTTTAGTTTTTTTAGAGTTTTTTACATTTTTCAGGGATTTTTAGGGGGTTTTAGGATTTTTATGCATTTTTAGGTTTTTTAGGGATTTTGAGTGGTTATAGTGTTTTAGGAATTTATTTTTTTGGGGTATTTTGGTTATTTTCTGTTTCTATTAGAGTTTTTAGTGTTTTTAGTGTTTCTAAACATTATTAGGGGTTTAAAGGGTTCTTAGAGTGTTTAGTGTCATTTTAAGGTTTTTTGGAATTTTTGGGCTTTATGTTTTTTTTGGTTTTTATAGATTTTATAGGATTTTTGTTTTTTTGGGTTCTATTTAGGGTTAATATATTTTTTTAGGTTTTAGGCATTTAAAATGTTTTTAGGTTTTTATGGTTTTCTTAGGGGTTTTAACATTTTTTGGGATTTTTAAGGTTTAAAGACGATTATGATTTTGGAGTTGTTAGGGATTTTGAGGGGTTTTGTGTTTTTTAGTGTTTTTGAGGGTTTTATAATTTTTTAGGTTTTTAGGGGTTTTAAGAGATTTTATGTTTTTATGTTTTTCTTATGGTTTTTCAAGTTTTTAGGGATATTTACATTTTAGGTAATGTTCATAAATTTTTAATGTTTTTTTTTTAGTTTTGGGGATTTTAGGTATTTTGAGGGTTTTTATATATATTTTTGTGTTTTTAGGGGTTTTATAGTTTTTTTTTCATTTTTTATAGCTTTTTTAGATTTCAAGGGGTTTTAAGGTTTTTAAAATTTTATATAATTTTAGAGGTTTAGTTGGAAGTTATTGTTTTTAGTGGTTTTTAGGTTTTTCATGGGGTTTTAGGCAAGGAAGATGTGAGGTCAAGCTAATCCTGGTCCCCTAAAGTTTATTAGAACAAAGAAACTGCAGACAAGGGAGGGGTGGGGTCAATAAACCCACACCAAAAAGCCCTAGACACCTATTTAAACCCCCATAGTTCCCAAAAAACCCAAAAGTCACACAAAACCAGACAAGCATAAAAGTAAAATCATCTCCATTAGCATCTCTCATCCAACCGACAACCAGTATACCGCAACACATTTTTCATCATCCAATACCTCTTTTCCAAGCACATCCAACACCGGCAACACAAAACCACCAGCACTGAAATCATAAACAACATCATTATCACATCCTGACCATACAACAACCATGATCTATCACCTCTTTTCCATGAAACCAGCAACTCTTTCTATCACCAAACATCTACCAGCATCCCACTTCAGTTCCATTAACTATCAGCACCAATTACAAACATTACAGCCTTGAAATTCTTCCAGAACTCACCACCTCTAGTTCTCAATGAAAGCAGCAACCAATAACTAGTAGCTCAACATCCAGCAACCATCACTTCCAATCCAAATGTCATCCAGCAGCTAGCAAATCGCACCCGACAACACCCATTCAAAGGAAGACAAGATAAGAACAACAATGCCTATATCAATGTCCATTACGCGACCAAGAGTCAAACAATATTCAGTCACCCCATTTGCATCTTCCAGCACGTCCACCCCAGGAAGACCCATAATCAGTAGAGAAGAACCCTTAGCACGAGACTCATAAGAATTAGCTTCCACACATCCCAATCCATTAGAAAACATCATCCAACACCATGAATTCGGATAGCCAACAGATACTTCCGCACCTAAAAAATGAGCATGGAAAAACATCCTATCTCTCCCATCAGCACACACCAAAATCCACATCATCATCAACAAAATCAGACAAACCAGAGCCATTTAATCCAAAAACTCATAAGGAATACCCCTAACTAGAATAGGATTCCATGTAACAGACCAAACCACCACCAAAAAAACCCAAACAGCAAATCAAACATCCACCAACTAAGTTTAAGAGCATTGAAATCACAAGCCATCAACACACCAGAGACAGAGGAAAATCACAGGAAAAACACCACAATAGATATTACATACCAGATCTGTAGCGCCATCAGGAAATAAACCTTCTAGGCCGTCACTTGGAGGAGACCCATCTTCTGAAGAAACCAAAGAGCACCTGCCCCCAGGAATCTGAGGAACGCTGCTAAGGCCCATCACTACAAAACGTAACACCCACATCTGACCCTCACTGCCCTGTATCTATAATAATTTTATGAGGTTTTAGGGTTTTTATTGTATTTTATGTCTTTTTACAATTTTTATGGATTTTTATTCTTTTTAAGGGTTTTAGGGTTTTTATTTTTTATGGGTTGTGGAAATATTTAGGTTTTCTGAGGTACTTAGTGTTTTTAAGGTTTTTAAGGGTTCTTCAAGGTATTTAGAGTTTTTTATGTTTTTAGGGAGTTTTAGGTATTTTAAGGTTTTTTATTGTATTATTGGGGTTTTAGGGATTTTGAGGGTTTTTAGGGGTTTCTATGATTTTAGGGATATTTAGGGGTTTTAGCAATTTTAATATTTTTTCAGTATTAAGTATTTTTAGAGTTTTATGGTTTTATTTGGATTTTTAATGGTTTTTAAGATTTTTTAAAAAATTTAATTATTTTTATAGATTTTTCGGATTTTTATGTTTCTTAGGGTTTTAGGGTTTTTTTTTTGGGTTTTTAGGTTTTTTTTAATTTTTAGGGTTTTTCATGTCTTTTAGATTTTGTAACATTTTAAGGGTTTAAAGGGTTTTATTTTTTTCATGTTTTTAGGTGTTTCATGTGTTTTTAAAGTTTTTATGGTTTTAATCATATTTTTGGTTTTTTGGGGTCTTCAGGGGTTTTAGGATCTATTTGGGGTTTTTAGGGTTTTTAATGTTTTTAGGTTTTTAAGGGTTCTAATTATTTTAGTTTTAAAAATTTATCTAAGTGTTTTTTAGGTTCTTCATTTTTTTTATATTTTCGTTAAATTTTTAATGACATTTTTTTGATTTTTATGGTTTTTACGGATTTTGAGCGTTTTAGAGTTTTCATGGGGTTTAAGATTTTTAGCATTTTGTAGGTTTATTGGTTTTAAGTGTCTTCAGGTTATTGAGGTTTTCTTTGGTATTTTTAGGGTTTTTAGGGTTATTACATTTTTAGGTTTTTAGGGATTATTTAGGTTTCAATGTGTTTTTAGGACTTTTCGGGTTTTAGGGGTTTTAGGGGTTTATGAAATTTTTGGGTTTTTGGGTTTTTCTTTTTTTTTGGGTCGTAATGTTTTTTATCTTTTTAAAACTTTTACAGGTTTATATGATTTTTTGTTAGTCTAGTGGTTTTATGGGTTTTGGGGATTGTTTTCATTTTATAGGTTCTTAAGATTATAGGCATTTTGATGAGAACCATATTGATTGCACTGAATCGATTTCAAAGGTGGAAATGTTAGATTTTCCAGGCCTAATGATTGGAGGGATATAAAATAGGTTTAATGCTAAAATGGGTGCCCATATCACTCATTAAAGGCCAAATTAATTTTACCTTCATTGGTTGGAGAAAATTGATTTATTATCACACTTAATCAAGCCCAAAATTGATATTTTAAGCTTGGCCCACATGGAAATTATAGAAAGGAATATTTGGACACTAAAGCCAAATTTGGTGGGCTATATACTCAAAATCAAATCTGGTCGAATATAGGTTGAAATACATATGACACTTTTCTAAAAAGTATTTCTTAATTGTTATATTTTTAAAATTATGGGGACAAAGTAGATTTATCTTTTATGAATTTAGGGAATTATAAATTTGACTATTATATCTCCATTGCCTATATATAGCCACCCATGTTACTTTTAAGGCCTTCTTGCTTCTAATAGATAGCTTATGATTTGTTTCTATCCATTTTTTGATGATTCTTCTATTTTTTCTCTTTTATCTTTTCCATTCTTTCCTTGTTAATCTACATGTTATATTTTTTGGTTCAAGATCACAAATTCCTCACTTTCATTCCTCAACCCAAGTACATTTTTGTGTATATTTCCATCACATTCCACCATTGAGTAAATTGAATATGTATTAAATAACACAACTTATATACTTCACTGACTACTCTCATACACTATCCATAACTATCATCAACTACTTAGACCCAAACCAAATACTTCATTCATAGCCCTAGGCCCTGAAGATTGGGCCACCCCAAGTATCTCACATTAGTTATTACCAGAGATATGATTGACATAGTAAGCATTTATCACCCTTTTTATGTCCTATATATCCATTAAACATTTTATCTTTCCATATTATCCACCCATTTTAAAAACAAAAAAACCCCCTTTTTCTTTAAAAAAATCCATAATTATCCTTTTTTGGAAAATACTAAAATATTCTACATCAGTCCAATTATTTATCCTTCTTTTTTGAATTTAATTTTCTATATGTTATTTGAATCTATAAAAAATCAAATTATATCACCTCATCATTTTTTTCCTTTTGAAAACTAAACATGTCATTTCTTTTATTGATTAACAAAAAATTTCTTACTCCCCATTCTTAATCTTTTCTATAAAACACTAAACACAAATGTTTTGTTGAGATTCGAAAAAACCCCATAATAAAGTGTATATAATTACTTCTTCTTCATGCTTTACATTATTATCACATTACATTTCCATACATCACTTTCTTCATCATTTTACTTCAATACCATATCAAATTTTTCTCATATTTTTATTTATTTTTATTATTTTTATGATTAAACTAAACCTTTTTGTTATATTCATCAACCATTTCACACCATTTACCCATATTTTCTACCTTATTTTCCACACTCTAACATTTTTTAACAATTCTCCACTCAAATTGATTGTGTTAATCTATACACCAAAAGAGGAATGATTTTGGAAGGATTGTTGGCATGTGTTCGATCCAAAAAAGGTATTATATTTCATTAGATAATGGGATTTAAATTGAGTGTTTATATTAGAAAGAAATAAGGAAAAAATTTGTGAGTGTGTATCCTTGTCCATGTGAGTGTTTATATCTTTCTTGAATGAGTGTGTATCCTTTTGTGTTTGAGAGTGTATATCTTGTGTGGGTGAGTGTGTATATTTTGTGTGTGTGTGTTAGTCTTTAGTGCATTAGTGTGTATCCTTTTGGGTATGAGTGTGTACATCATGTTCATGTGAGTTTGTACATATTGTGATTGTGTGTGTGTGTGTCTTCATATTGTCTGTGTATCATTTTGAGTGATTTTCCCTTTTTGTGTTTGTGTTTGTGTTACATATCATGAAATAATATAATGATAATGGAATTTCTCATGCTAGAGATGAAGGATGTTGATGTTGATCTCTCGAAATGGAAGCCAAGCCACTCTAAATGAATTATTTGGTGACCCATTTCAAGAATATTATTGACAGTAAGTTATAGATGTTACATGAAAGGATTTAAAACATATAGAATCAACCAATCCCTAGAATGATCCATGATAACCCATGCAATGCACTTTCCCCACATTGCACTCACATCATAGACGAGGAGAGAGATAACATTCATGATTATTTTGAGGATATCCCAAAAAATAGGATGAGGTTCCAAAAACCTATAGGCGGCAAATGGAGAGCACATGATGATGAAATCATTTGAGTTATTAAAGTTATGGCTCCCTATTATCATGGAAAAAGTTATCTGGAAGCATACTTGGAGTGGGAGATGTAGATTGAGAAACTATTTTCATTCTATTAATATCTTAAGTAGAATATGGTCAAACATTATTTCCATGAATTTTATAATTATTCTTTAATTTTGTGGGATAAAATGACGAGTATAGGGTTAGATAAGGTGGAAGTCCCATTAGCACTTGGGATGACAATATGTTTTCCAAGAAAAGGTGGTTTGTTCCACCACATTGCCATATATATCTCCATAAAAAATCAACACCACACCCAATGGAGCAATTGTGTTGAATATTACTATAAAGAGATTAAAACTTCCATGATTTGAGAAAAATTTCGGAAGATCTAGAGCCAACCATGTCATATTTTTTACATGGTCTCAATCAGGATATTATCGGTCAGGTGGAGATGTAACTCAATGTGGTGATATAAGAGATAACCCACAAATACACAAATATTTAGTAACAAATATGAAGGAGGATAAATATAAGGAGACCCACTACCCACTTTAATATATACAGATATTCAAATAATTATATTAGAGAACCATCAAAGGAAAATTGGTGATTGATCACAAAAGTGACAGGGCAATTCTTCCACCTAAGAATCCTCGTATTGAGACTAAACAAATAAGGAATTTTGATATTTGATGTTTAAAATTATGAGTAATGGGTAACATTTATAGTGAATTCCAAAACCATCACACCATAAACATCAATAGGTATGGAAAATGAAAGATCAATTGAGAGAGATTGGATGAGGAATTAGAGGAACCCCCTAAATTGACAATGTATAATTTTCATAAGATGGTGAAGTTATTCTCACTAGTAGAGTTCTATGCACACAAATGGCCATTAGAGAGAAGTAGAAATGAGATAACGTTTTCCATTGATGGTGAAAAATACATGAAAAGTTATTGAGTGTAATTATTTATGGAAGATGTTGTATAAATGTAGCAATAACTAAGTTGGTGGAAAAGTTGGGAATTCTAACATTGAAGCATCAACATCCATATAGGCTTTAGTGGTTGAATCAGTGTGGAGAGCTAAAGGTTACCAAATAGGTAAAGTAATGGTCTCCATTGGTAAATGCCAGGATGATGTATTTTGTGATGTTATTCCTATGAAGAAGTGAATTTTTTTTTGGTTAACCGTAATAGTACAATCATTGTGTTACTCATGATGTGTTCATGAACCATTAATATTTTTTACTCTTATGGGAACCTATTACCCTCAACCCCATTCCACCACAACAATTACTGTAAGATCAACTTTTTTAAAAAAAAGTGTGATTATGAAATATTAAATAAAATGAAAAAATATAGAATTATGGAAAAAGATACAATTGGAGAAGAAAATAAATTTATAGAGAATAAAAATAAATAATAAAAGAATATTTGAGGGGAGGGAAAAGTGTGATTTTGGAAAAAAAATAGTGATGTAAAGGAACCGTAGATTTCACAAAAAAGCACTTTAGTTTTCTGGTTTAATGAGTTGATGTTGTACACTAATGACTTAACATATCATTTTACACATGTTTTTAGGTCTTAGTTTCAATAATGTGATGATGTGTTTCCCATATAGGAGGAACCCAGTTTGAAACCCATTAGAGGTATTATGTATCAAATTTACCTCATACACAAAGAATCACTACCAAACCACCATACATATCACACCAACTTTGAGAAGAAAAATGAAATTCAAATTAATGTTAATTATTTGTTGTATGTGGTTTATATTAGAGAGATCTATAGTACCTATTTTATACTAGTGAAATTAGGGCCCAAAAAGGAAGGAACAATTAGGATGTGCATTAACTGTATATCCGTCAATAATATCATGGCCGAGTATATTCATTTTATACCTATGTTAGATGATATAAAACATGAGTTAAATTGATATAATATTTTCTAGATAATAGATTTATGAAGTCCCAAACATCATATTATGATAAAATAAAGATATGAGTGGAAAACAATGTTTATGAAAAAAAACATGGACTTTATGAATGGTTAGTGGTTCCCTTTAGCCTCACCAATACACATAGCACATTTCTGAGGCCAATGAATCATGTATTATGTGTGTGTATTGGGAAAAAAATTATAGTTTACTTTGGTGATATTTTGGGGTATATTAATAATTTATAAGAACATGAAGATCACTTAATATAGTACTAGAGGTGTTAATAAAAAAATGTGTTTGAAAACACTTAAAAGTGTGAATTGTTTTAGGATAAAATTATTTTCCCAAGATTTTTTGTATGAGATGACGGAGGTAATATTGATATTAGAATATAAAGGCCAATTAATAGTTGCATACTCCCACCATTTTCCTATAGTTAATTATTTTCCATGGGATTTCTTGTTTTTATAATAAATTTATGAAATATATCAGCAAACTACCAGTTCTGTTGAGCGAGTAGATGAATAATAACATTCCTTTGAAATGGGGGGAAACTCAACAAAATGATTTCCATGCACTCAAAGAGAGACTCACCAATTCACCCCTACATTATCTCATAGAATTTTTATGATCTTTTAAATTGAATGTGATGTAAGTGGAATGTGAATTTGAGGACTAATCATAATAAACGTAATCATTTTTTTAGTGAGAAGTTAAATGTCCCAACTCTAACCTATTTTACATATGATAAATATTTTTATGAATTGTATTGAGTACTATAAACATGAAATCATTATATTTTTCCTAAATATTCTGCGAACCCTTCTGATCATGAGGCTATTTAATATCTTAGGAGCCAATATAATCTAAATAAGAGACATGCAAGATTGAATGAATTCATTGAGTTATTTTCCTTATCGTCATGCATAAAAGGGGTAATGAAATATTATGGTTGTTGTAATTTCATGTAGATATTATATTTTATGATTTTTGTATAATAAACTCCTTTTTTTTAAATAAATTAAGGATTAATATTCCACTAAAAGAAATTTCAGAAAACCTCATGGTCTTTGTTAACATAGAGTTAGTTAGGGAATTTTTTATTTACATGATAAATTCTTATTCTAGATTGATAATATTTGTATTCCCAACTGATCTATATGATTAATTTTACTAAAGGAGTTATATTATGTTGGGTTAATGGGAAATTTTATTGTTGAAACAATTTTATGTTTTCTTAGTGAGCATTTTTATTTGTCTAGGATGTCTAGAGATGTTCGTAGATTTATTATAAAGTGCATTTTCTACCATAAATACAAATATAAATGGATCCCACACAGATTATATATTCCTCTTCAATACCTAACACCCCATGGGAGTACATATTAATAGAATTTATTCTGGGGTTACCAAGGACCAATATGAGGATAGATTCCATTTTTGTGGTGGATTTGTTTTCTTAAATGTCACATTTTATTACTTAACACAAAACAGATGATGACACTAGCATTATAATTCAATTATTTTAGGATGTATTCAATATCAATGGAATTAATTATATTATTTTTTGAGATAGAGACAAAAAAATTTGTAGATACTTTTGGAATAACTTATGGAGAAAATTTGGCAAAAAGTTACTATTCTCCACTACTAGTCATCCTAAAACCAATGGTAAAACAAATGTGGTGAATCAGACGTTGACTTCTTATAAGAAGAAAATTATCATTAAGAATCTTAAGAATTAAAATTATATTCTTCCACATGTTTAATTCACAAATAAAAGTTCCAAGTATTTCAATTTTAATTATTTCTGGGATTTAACCCCCTTGCCCCTATTGATCTAGTTGCTTTTCCTAAGAAGGAATAAATTCACATAGGTGTGAAAGTGAGTACATAATTCATTGAGAAAATCAATGTAAATGAATGAAAAATATTGATAAAATGGCCTAGAAATATATTGATCATGAAAACTATGGCCAAAAGAATGTTTTTTTTGAGTTTGGTGACTTATTATGGACTCGTATGGGAAAGGAAACATTTCCTGACAAGCTAATATTAATAGTCATGTCATAAGAAGAAGGAAATTTCTGAGTTCATGAGAAGATTAACAACAATTATTGCATGATATTTTTTCTTGGTGAGTATGGTTTAAGTGCCACTTTCAATGTTTGTAATATTTTACTTTTTTTGGGTGTAGAGGGTTAATATTTGATAATGTATCCTTTTCATTATGGGGAGGGTGACGATAACCATGTTGAGATCACAAAGTCAATTTCTCCTGTAGAAGAGTTGGAATTTTTAGGCCTGATGTAATAAGGGATATTAAAGTGGTTGAATGCTAAAATGGACACCAATATCACTTCATTAATAGCCCAATGGTTCTTACCTTTTATGTATAGAAAAAATGGTGCAATTATATCACTTATTCAAACCCAAACATGATATTTTAATCATGGTTTGCATGGTTTCATGAATTTTTGAAACCTTTCCCACATGAATATTATAGAATGTAATATTGTGATACCTTTGTCAAATATAGTGGTAGATAAGTAGAATGATGTGTGATAGTTTAAAAAATCATTTATAGGATTCTTCTTTTTGACTTTAAAGGGAAAAGGTAAATTTATCCTTTTTATCATTATGATATTAGACCTTTGACTATTTCATCACCCCTTCGCTATAAATATCCACCCATGGAACTTGTAAGGTTTTCATGATTGTAGTAGAGATATTATGCATTGTTTCTCTTATTTGTGTGAGGATTGTAGTGGTTTTCCCCTTCCTATTTTGAATTCTTTTCTTATTAATATATATGTTAGATTAGTGATCCAAGATCACAAAGCCCCAAATTCCATTCTTCAACCCAAGTTCATTACTGTGTGTATCGTCCATCATATACCTTCCTATAATATTTTTCACTAATTAGTAGGTTACACTCCTTATAGATTTGATTTAATACTTGCATCCAATATCAATTCCCATCATCCATTTCTTATCATTGAACCACAAACACCATAAGTAGCCTTATGCCATGAATATTGGGCCACCTATAGGATCTCAAATCATCTTCTAGTATTTTATGGTCTTTTAGGGTTTTATGGTTTTCATAATTTTCTTAGTTTTTAGGGGATTAAAGTGTTTTTTAAATTTTTTTTCTATGTGGCTTTCATGTTTTTAAGGGTTTTATGATTTTTAGGTATTTTTTCGATTTTTTAGAATTTTTATAGTTTATTAGGATTTTAAGGATTCTGGAGTTTTAATGGATTTTAGGGATTTTATCATTTTTGAGGGTCTTAGGGGTTTTAATTTTTTAGATTTTGAGGTTTTCTTAAGGGTTTCAAGAATTTTATGGATTTTTACATTTCTAGGGATTTTAAGGGATTTTTAGAATTTTATATTTTTCTGGATTTTTAGGTATTTTGAGGGGTTTTATGGGTTTTAGTGTTTTTATTTTTTAAGGGGTTTCATGTTTTTAAGTTTTTATGGTATTTTTAATGGGTTTCAAGGTTTTTAGTGTTTTTTTACATTTTAAGGTATATTTTGGGATTTTGTTAGATTTTTTATAGTTTTAGAGATTTTAGTGATTTTGAGTGTTTTTAGTGTTTTTAGTTTCTATAGGGGTTTATTAGGATATTTAGGTTATTTTGAGTTTTTTATGGTTTTTATGGTTTTTATGGTTTTTATAGTTTTTAAACATTTTTACTTGTTTAAAGTGTTTTTAGAGTTTATAAATATTTTTGGGGGTTTTATGGGATTTCGGATTTTATGGTTTTTTGTTTTATGGTTTTTAAGTGTTTTAGGGTATTTTTAGGTATTTTTAGTGTTTATATGAATTTTTTAGTTTTTATGGGTTTTAATCATTTTTAGGTTTTCAAGGTTTTGTTAGGGGTGTCCTGGGTTTTTAGTGTTTTTTGTGTTTTTATGGATTTTTAGGGCTTTTCTATATTTTTTTGGGTTTTAGTAATATAGGTATTTTTTAGGGGTTATTTATGGTTTCTTGGGTTTTTAGTGTTTTTAGTGTTTTTTAGGTTTTTAGGGGTTTTTAGGGTTTTAGGGTTTTGATGTTTTAAGGTTTTTCTATGTAGTTTTTACGGTTATTTAAATATTAAGGTATTTTTTAGGATTTGTATGGGTTTTTGGGTTTTTCATGATATTTAGGGTTTTAGGGTCTTTTAGGTGTTTTTGTGTTTTTGTGTTTTTTTGGATTTTTGGGTTTTTTATAGTCAGTTTGAGGAATTTAGAGATTTTTTATGTTTTGGGATTTAAATAATTTTTAGAGATTTAGTTTATTTTTTTGGTATTATTTATTTTTATTATTTTAATGGTCTATATGGGTTTTTATTATTCTAGGAGTTTTAGGGTGTTTAGGGACTTGAGTGTTTTTAGGGTTATATGGATTTTAGTGTTATTTAGTGTTTTTAGTGATTTTTAGGGTTTTATATGGGTTTAAGTGTCTTTTGGAAATTATGTATTTTTTAGGCGTTTTCAATGTTTTTATGTTTTTTTACATTTTTTGGTTTTTAGGCATTTTTAAGGATTTTTTGGGTTTTTAAGGATTTAGGGTTTTTTTGGGTTTCAATGGGTTTTTATGTTTTTTTGGGTTTTTTAACTTTATAAGGATTAAAAGAGTAATTTTTTTTAGTGGGTTTTTAGGATTTTTAGGGGGTTTTATGGGTTTTTTTGTTTTTAGGGTTTTTAAGGTTTTTAGGGGTTTTATGGGTTTTAGGGTATTTTAGTGTTTCATGGGTTTTAAAAGATTTTATGTATTTAATGTTTTCTTATGGTTTTTTTGGTGTTTTAAGTTGTTTTATATTTTTAGGTATCTTTTTATGATTTTTTATAGTTTTTAGGGGATTTACGTATTTAGAGGGGTAGGGGTTTTATTGTTTTTCTGGCATCATGATTTTTAGCATTTTTAGTTTTTTAAGTATTTTAAGTCTTTTAGTTTTTATGGTTTTCTTAGGTATTTTCTGGGGTTTTTGTATTTTATTTTTTTTTAGATTTTTAGTGATTTTATATAATTTTTATGAGTTTTTAGGGTTGTTTGATGTTTTTATGTTTTTATGTTTTTTCATTGTTTTATAGTTTTTTTTTGTTTTTTAGGGAGGTTTTAATTTTTTATGGTTTTAAAGGTTTTTTGGAGTATTTAAATTTTATTAGGGGATTAAGGGTTTTTAAAGTTTTTAGTGGTTTATGGGTTTTATAAATTTTTACGTTTTTTAGGTTTTTAGGGGTTTTTATTATTTTTAATGGGTTTTAGTGTAGTTAGGGTTTTTCGGGAAGTTATGGGTTTTAGGTCATTTTTTCAAAGTAGAAATTAATATATATAAATGGGATTCTACTTTTCTATTTTTTTAATAGTTTTAAATGTTTTTGGGGGATTAAGGTTTTATTATTATTTTTTAGGGTTTTTAAGGGTTTTAATGTTTTTAGGTATTTTTAAGACTTTTTAGGAATTTTATGACTTTTACGTTTTTAGGGATTTTGAGAGTTCTTAGGGTTTTAGCATTTTTTTGTTTGAAGGGATTAAAATATTTTTAGTTTTTTTATGTTTTTCTTAATGTTATTCATGTTTTTTAGGTTTTTTTATGTATTTAGGTATATTTAGGGATTTTTAGGATTTTAATGATTTTTAGGATTTTTAGGGACTTTGAGTTTTTAGGGTTTAAGGAGTCTTATGGGTTTTTCGACTTTTTATTGGTTTTTCGGGTGTCTATTAAGTTTTAAGGGGTTTTATGGATATTAGGGATTTTAAGGCTATTACGAGTTTTTAGGGTTTTAGGGTCTTTTAGGGTTTTTATCATTTTTTATTTTTTTATGGGGTTTAAGAGATTTTAGGATTTTATGGTTTCCTAAGAAGTTTTCAACATTTTTAGGGTTATATTATTTTTTTAATGGATTTATAGGACTTATTTAGTATTTTTATTGGTTTTTAGGGTTTTTATGGATTTTGAGGGTTTTTAGTTTTTTAGGGTTTTTGGTATTTGTCTATTTTTAGGGTGTTTGTGTGTTTTTATTTTTTTAAGGTTTTCTATTGGTTTTTAGGAATTTTTAACATATTAGTTAATTTGAGGTAGTTTTTTGTTTTTATGGTTTTTTTTGGTTTTATAGATTTTAAGGATTTTTATAGGTTTTTTCAGTGTTTAGTGTTTTTTATATTTTTTGAGGTTTTAATGGATTTTATGAGTTATTTTGTGTTTTTATGATTTTTAATAGTTTCTAATGTTTTAGGGGTTTAAAGGGTTTTTCTAGTTTTTGTGTAGTTTTTTTTGTGTTTTTATGGGTTTTAGATTATTAGCATTTTTTTGGTTTTTAGGGGAATTAATATTTTTTTATTTTTATGGTTTTATTAAGGGGTTTCCGGGTTTATAGGGTTTTTTTAATTTTTAGTAATGTTTTAGTATTTTTTTGTATCTTTAGGTTTTTAGTGTTTGGGGGTTTTATTATTTTTTAGGGTTTTTTATATTTTTAGGTTTTTTAGGGGTTTAATTTTTTAGGTTTTAAGGTTTTCTAATGTTTCTTCTGGGTATTTATTGTTTTTATTCATTTAGGTATTGTTTGAGATATTAATATTTTTTTTTGTTTTTTATTGATTTTATGGAATTATATAATATTATCGTTTTTAGTGTTTTATAGGTTTTCTGGGGTTTTTTGGGTTTTTATGTTTTTTAGTGTTTTTGGGTTTTTTAGTGTTTTTATCATATTTAGGTGTTTAAATGGGTTTTATGGTTTTAGAAGTTTTTATAGGTTTCTATGGTTATTAATGGTTTTTATGGTTTTTAGGGGTTTTTAGGGGTTTTAATGTCTTTAACATATTTTATAAAAATTATGAGTTTTAAGTTTTTTCAGGTTTTCAATGTTTTCTTAGGGGTTTTAATGTTTTTAGTATTTTTTGGAATTCTTAGGATTGTATGGGATTTTTTGGATTTTTAATTTTTTTTAAGGATTTTGATGGGTTTTATGGGGTTTTTGGTTGTTTTTTTTTTTGTTTTTTATGTTTTTCGAGGTATTATGTATTTTTAGTTTGTTTTCATTTTCTTTCGATTTTCAGGGATTGTAATGTTATAACATTTTTAGATATTTTTCAAAAATTTCATGATTATAATTATTCTTAAGGCGTTTGGGAATTTTGAGGGGTTTTAGGGTTTTTAGATGTCTCGGTGTTTTTATGGGCGTTAATGGTTTTAAAGGATTTTGGGGTTTTTTAGTTTTTTGGGGTTTTATGGTTTGTAGGGTCTTTTGGGGTTTTAGTGTTTTTTGTGTCCTTTAGGTGTTTAAATTATTTTAGGTTATTATGTATTTCATTGGTTTTTGTAATGGTTTTAAGGTTTTTTACATTTTTAATGATTTTAGGATGTTTTTTATGATTTTTATGGAATTTAAGGGTGTTTTTGGATTTTGAGGGTTTTTAGGGGGTTTTCGGGTTTTTAGGGATTTTTATGGTGTTTATCATTTTTATGTTCTCAGGGGGTTTAATATTTTTTATGCTTTTAAAATTTTCATAGGGATTTTGGGGTTTTTAAGGGGTTTTCGTTTTATTGGGATTTTTAGGGATTTTGGGGATTTTGGGGCTATTTTGGGCTTTTAGAATTTATGGTTTTCTTCATGTTTTAGGATTTTTATATAATTTTTTAAGTGATTTAATGGTTTTCAGAGTTACTAAAAATTTTAGGGGTTTAAAGGGTATACAGAGTTTTTAAAAAATTTAGGGGTTTAAGGGGTATTCAGAGTTTCTAGTGGTTTTTATAGTTTTTATGGTATTTTAGAGGTTTTTAGTAGTTTTATGGTGTTTTATGTATTTTTATGATTTTTAGGGGTTTTAAGGTTTTTATTATTTCTATGTGTTTTAGTAAATTTTAGGGGTTTAAAGTGTATTCAGTGTTTTAAAAAATTTTAGGGGTTTAAAGGGTATTCAGAGATTCTAGTGGTTTGTATAGTTTTTATGGTATTTTAAGGGATTTTAGTATTTTTATGGGGTTTTAGGTATTTTTATTATTTTTAGGGTTTTTAGGGTTTTTATTGTTTCTGTGGGTTTTAGTAATTTTAAGGGTTTTCAAGGGATCTAAGTGTTTTTATGTTTTTAAGGTTTTCAAAGGGGGTTTTAAGGTGAAAAGGGTTTTCTTATGTTTTTATGGATTTTTAGGGATTTTATTGTTTTATAGGGGTTTTACAGATTTTTTTGTTTTAGGGTTTTTTATGGATTTTAGGGTTGTTTAGGGGTTTTTCAATTTTTTGGATTTTTTTGGGGTTTTACATGTTTTTATGGTTTTATGGTTTTCTTCTGATTTTTCATGTGTTTTAGGGTTTTTTATGGTTTTAGTGTTTTTTAATGATTTTTATGGTTTTTTTTGTGATTTTTTATGGTTTTTAGGTTTTTAGAGATTTTGGGATGCTTTAATGTTTTTTCGATTTTATGATATCTTGGGAGTTTAACATTTATTATATTTTATGTGCTTTATGTGTTTTTAGGTTTTTTATGTTTTCATAGGGTTTATTTTGGGTTTTAGGATTTTTTTACATTTATAGGGATTTTTAATGATTTTTGAGCATTTTTGTGGTTTTTAGGGGTTTTAGGGATTTCAGGCTTTTAGGATTTTGTGGGTTTGTATTTTTTATATGGGTTTTTTTTTATAGTTTTTTTAGGGGTTTTAATGCACGGTAGTCTTTTTTAATTTTTTATGGGTTTGAGGAATTTTTATATTTTTAGTGGTCTTTAGGGATTTTATGATATTGAAAGGTGTTTTGGGATTTTTATGTGTTTTAGGAAATTTTAGGGTTTTAGGGTATTTTAGGGAATTTACAGTTTTTTAATTCTTGCATTTTTAGTTGTTTCTTGGTTTTTATGTTTTTCCTAGTGTTTTTAGGGTTTTCAAATTTTTTTATATTTTGAGTATTTTTTAGTTCTTTTGAATGAATTTTATGGTTTTTGTGTTGTTAGGGACCTTAGGAGTTATTAGGGTTTTTAGTGTTTTCACGATTTTGTAGTATTATATGATTTTTTTAGTTTGGTAGGATTTTGAGGGTTTTTTGTGTTTTTAAAATTTTTATGTGTTTAAAGGGGTTTTATTGTTTTAGAAGTTTTTAGGGTTTTTTAGGTTTTAGAGGGGGAATAAATGTATTTAGAGGTTTTATGTATTTTAGGGGGTTTTTATTGTTTTTTATTGGGTCACTATAAAGGTTTTTATGTTTTATAATGTTTTTGGATTTTAGTGGATTTAATTGGTTTAAGGTTTGTATGGTTTTCATAGTTGTTTAAGGTTTTTTACGATTTTAGGGATTGTGAGGGTTTTCTTATGATTTATATGGTTTTCTAGGATTTTATGGTTTTTTAGGGTTTTTTTGTTTTTTGGGTTTTTAGGGGGTTTATAGTTTTAGTGTTTATATGCTTTATTAGTGGTTTTATGTTTTTGTTAGGTTTTTATGTTGTCTTAGGGGTTTTTAGAGAATTTATTGGTTTTTTCTATTATTAGATATTTTTTCTTTTTTTTACTTGTAGTACCCCCAGTTTGAGGTATGTAACCCCTATTTGAGTTGTTTAATGAATGTAAAGTAGTTGGGTAATGTTTGGGAGAGATTAGAAAGTTTTGGGGAAGGTTTGGGGCTTTTCTAAAGGTGTAGAGTTTGAGGAAGGTTAGTGGAAACCATGCAAAAAACCTACGTAACCATGCATAGTGAGGTAGAGGGCTATGGTATGGCACGTGGTTTACAAACTATGTGGCCACCCCATGTAAATAATGCAACTTGATATAGTGTTATTTCACTTGGTCAGTGCATAGTTTTTCTTACTGTGTGGGCCAACCGTGCTGGGCACACTTTGGTACTATAGTAGTCGCACGATTCATGCATGATTATTCAAACTTTTCGAGCTAACCATGAGAAGAATTAAAAATATGGTATTTAAATAATGGGGTTTCTCAAGATTTTATATAAACATCATTTTTCTCCTCCCACTCAACCCCAAATTGGTATTTCTTCAATTCAGTAGTTAGGGAGGCTCTACTGCTCATTTTGGAAGCGATTCAAAGGCTTTTCTTGGTGGTTTGATGGTAGTTCTTCCTTGGTAAGTCTCTCTCCTTGATTTTTTATGGTTTTTTCAAGATCAAGTTCTTCCTCTGTCTTGGTTTCCTAAATCTACATTCATCACATATATATTTAAAGTTTTTTACTAAAATGATTGGAGTTGGGATTGTTGATGTTAGGCAAAGGGATATAGGGTAGTTATGCAAAGAATTCACCCAGATTTGTGGTTCGGTTGTGCATTGGTTATTTTCACCAAAACACTAAGTTAGGTGTCTTCTCTACCATCTCAATTTTAATATAACTTGAAGGATTTAATTTCAAATTAGTCATTTTTTCTTTAAATTGATGGATGTTGTGACGTGCAAAGCTTAATTTTGATCCCAATTTGTGATGATGTGTGGAATTTAGGGAAAATGGGGTTTTTTGGGCAATGTGATTTGCGGTGGATTTTAATTTGGTGATTTTAAAATTGTTGGGTTAGTTTGTTTTATGGAAAATGTGTTTTGAAAATGGGTTTCAATGAAAAACGAATCTTGATTGAAACCAATTTTTTGAATATTTTATGAATTTAGGGAAATGGGGCATTTTGTGCAATGTTCTTTGCCTTGGATTTTAAAATGGTGATTTTGAAATCAGTGGGTTGGTTTATTTTATAGAAAAGGATATTTGAAATTGGTTTTCAATGAAATGTGGGTTTTATAGAAATGAGGTCGAGAATGGATGTGTTGTAATTGTGTTTTCAAAAAATGATAATTTTATTGAAGGGCTTTAGAATCTTTTTTAAATTATAGATTTTTCGTAAAGGGTTGTTTGATTGGGCATTGTTGTCTTGGAATGATTGTTGAAAATTTTTGGTTAATATGATGTGGAAATTATTTTTTGTAAAATTTTGTATGTTCTTTGAAATTTTAAATTGGAATATTATTGTGTATTGATAAATGTTGTTGGAATGGGGGTTAGATTATGAGGTTAAGAAATGTTGGTAATGGATGGATAGTGGGTCTGAAGGACTTCCATAAAAGGGAAGTGGGTGTGAAGTACCAATATAAATATTGGGTAGGTTTCGATGTGAAGTTCCTCAGTCAATGGTATCACTGATATTAGGTTTTCGATGTGTGAAACTTATGAATATGGTTGGAATATGCGTGCGGCTATAAGGGGTGAAATGAGTTATGCCAATATGTGTTGGGTAAATGGTTAGTGACATGTTTGGTTGCCTTGGATGGATGATTTCCTAGAATTGTGGTGTTTTGTTCAAACGTTTTTTTGGTAAGGGTGTGTTTGCATTTCTAAAAATTATAGAATTATTTATTGGATTTATATCATTGTTTTATATAAATTATGCTAACGTACTCTATACTAGTGGTTTTTTTAGGGATGTTATTGGGAAAAAAATGAGTATTTTTACTCACCCCTTGCTTTGGAACATTGGTAGTTTTTCAAATGTTGTATTAAAAGACATGGGAAAAGGTAAGGCATATCATTTCTTTAGTGATGAATCATGATTCTTGGGGAGTATTGTGGTTCTTGGAGAATGGATCATTGTGTGGAGATGTGGATATGAGTCATAGATTTGTTGGGTTTTATAGTTTTAGATATTTTATAGATTTTGAGTTTTTTTAGTGTTTTTATTTTTTTAGGTTTCTTTGGGATATTTAGGTTATTTTGAGTTTTTTATGGTTTTTATGTTTTTTATTTTTTTTAAACATTTTTAATTGTTTAATGTGTATTAGAGTTTTTAAATATTTTTGGGGGTTTTATGGGATTTATAATTTTATTGTTTTTTTGTTTTATGGTTTTTAAGTGATTCAGGGTATTTTTAGGTATTTTTAGTGTTTATATCATTTTTTAGTTATTAGGGGTTTTAATCATTTTGAGGTTTTAATGGTTTTCTTAGGGGTGTTTTGGGTTTTTAGTGTTTTTTATGTTTTTATGTATTTTTAGGGCTTTTCTATATTTTTTAGGGTTTTAGTGATATGGAGAGTTTTTAGGGGTTATTTATGGTTTCTTGGGTTTTTAGTGTTTTTAGTGTTTTTTTGGTTTCTAGGGGTTTTTAGTGTTTTTAGGGTTTTGATTTTTTTAGGTTTTTATTTAGAGTTTTTACAGTTATTTAAATATTTAGGTATTTTTTTGGATTTTTATGGGGTTTTGGGTTTTTCTTGATTTTTAGGGTTTTAGAGTCTTTTAGGTGTTTTTGTGATTTTTTGGACTTTTTGGTTTTTTGTTTTTAGTCAGTTTGAGGTTTTTAGAGATTTTTAATGTTCTTGGGTTTTAAAGGGTTTTTTGAGATTTAGTTAATTTTTTGGGTATTATTTATTTTTATTATTTTAAATGTTTTTAGGTCTTTTTATTATTTTAGGAGTTTTAGGGTTTTTAGGGACTTGAGAGTTTTTAGGGTTATAGGGATTTTAGTTTTATTTAGAGTTTTTAGTGATTTTTAGGTTTTTATATGGGTTTAAGTGTCTTTTGGCTGTTAAGTATTTTTAGGGATTTTAAGTGTTTTTATGTTTTTTACATTTTTTAGTTTTTTTGCCATTTTAAGGATCTTTCGGGTTTTTAAGGATCTAGGGTTTTTTTTGGGTTTCAATGGTATTTTATGTTTTTTGGGGTTTTTTATATTTTGATGGATTAAAAGAGTAAATTTTGTTTTTAGTGGGGTTTTAGGATTTTTAGTGGTTTTTATGGGTTTTTAGGTTTTTAGGGTTTTTAGGGGTTTTAGAGTATATTAGAGTTTTATGGGTTTTAAAAGATTTTATGTATTTACTCTTTTCTTATTGTTTTCCTGTTGTTTTAAGTTGTTTTATATTTTTAGGTATTTTTTGTGATTTTTTATAGTTTTTATGGGTTTTTGGTATTTAGAGGGGTACGGGATTTACTGTTTTTCTGGTTTTATTATCTTTATCATTTTTACTTTTTTAATAATTTTAGGTCTTTTTGTTTTTATGGTTTTCTTAGGTATTTTCTGGGGTTTTTTTATTTTATGATTTTTGTTATTTTTAGTGCCTTTGAAGGATTTTTATGAGTTTTTAGGGTTTTTTGATGTTTTTTTTGTTTTTTTTGTTTTTTTAATTTTTTTATAGTTTTTTTTATTTTTAGGGAGGTTTTATTTCTTTATGGTTTTATAGGTTTGTTGGAGTCTTTTAATTTTATTAGGGGATTAAGGGTTTTTAGAGTTTTTAGTGGTTTATTGGTTTTATCAATTTTTATGTTTTTTATGTTTTTAGGGGTTTTTATTATATTTAATGGGTTTTAGTGTAGTTAGGGTGTTTTAGGGAAGGTGTGGTTTCTAGTTCATTTTTTCAATGTAGAAATTAATATATATAAACGGGATTCTACTTTAATATTTTTTAATAGTTATAATTGTTTTTTGGGGATTAGGGTTTTCTTATGATTTTGTAGTGTTTTTAAGGGTTTTAATGTTTTTAGGCATTTTTAGGACTTTTTAGGAATTTTATGACTTTTAGGTATTTTAGGAATTTTGAGAGTTCTTAGGGGTTGTTAGGGTTTTAGAATTTTTTTGTTTTAAGGGTTTAAAATGATTTTATTTTTTTATGTTTTTCTTAATTTTTTCATGTTTTTTAGGTTTTTTACGTATTTAGGTATATTTAGGGATTTTTAGGATTTTAATGGTTTTTATGATTTTTAGGGACTTTGAGTTTTTTTAGGGTTTTAGGAGTCTGATGGGTTTTTTGAATTTTTATTGGTTTTCTGGGTGTCTATTGGGTTTTAGGGGGTTTTATGGTTTTTAGGGATTTTAAGGCTATTGCTAGTTTTTATGGTTTTGGGGTCTTTTAGGGTTTTTAGCATTTTTAATGTTTTTATGGGTTTCAAGAGTTTTTAGGATTTTATGGTTTTGTAAGAAGTTTTAAACATTTTTAGGGTTATATTAATTTTTTAATGGATTTATAGGACTTATTTAGTATTTTTATTGGTTTTAGGGTTTTTATGGATTTTGAGGGTTTATAGTTTATTTAGGGTTTTTGGTATTTTTCTGTTTTTAGGGTGTTTGTGTGTTTTTAGATTTTTAAGGTTTTATTTTGGGTTTTAGTAATTTTTACCTTATTAGTTAATTTGAGGTAGTTTTTGGTTTTTATGTTTTTTTAAGGTTTTATGGATTTTCACGGTTTTTATTGGTTTTTTATGTGCTTAGTGTTTTATATATTTTTTGGGGGTTTTAAAGGATTTTATGAGTTATTTTTTGTTCTAATGATGTTTAATAGTTTCTAATGTTTTTAGGGGTTTAAAGGGTTTTTATAGTTTTTCGTAATTTTTTGGGTTTTTATGGGTTTTAGGTTATTAGAATTATTTTGGTTTTTAGGGGAATTAATAATTTTTTTATTTTTATGGTTTTATTAAGGTTTTTCCGGGTTTTTAGGGTTTTTTTAAATTGTAGTAATGTTTTAGTATTTTTTTTGAATCTTTAGGTTTTTAGTGTTTGGGGGGTTCTATTATTTGTTAGGGGTTTTTAAATTTTAAGGTTTTTAGGGGTTTAATTTTTTAGGTTTTAAGGTTTTCATATGTTTCTTTGGGGTATTTATTGTTTTTATTATTTTAGGTATTGTTTGAGATATTAATATTTTTATGTTTTTTTATTGATTTTATGGAATTTTTGGATTTTATGGTTTTTAGTGTTTTATAGGTTTTTTGGGGTTTTTTGGGTTTTTATGTTTTTTTAGTGCTTTTCGGTTTTTTAGTGTTTTTATCATATTTAGGAGTTTAAAGGGGTTTTATGTTTTTAGTAGTTTTTATAGGTTTCTATGTTTTTTAATGGTTTTTAGGGGTTTTAAACTCTTTAACATATTTTAAAGTTTTTAGGCGTTTTAAGTTTTTTCAAGTTTTCAATGTTTTCTTAGGGGTTTTAATGTTTTTACTATTATTTTGGGATTCTTAGGATTGTATTGGATTTTTTAGTTTTTTAATTTTTTTAAGGATTTGGATGGGTTTTTGGGATTTTTTTTGTTTTTTATATTTTTCAAGGTTTTAAGTATTTTTAGTTTGTTTTTATTTTCTTTTGATTTTTGAGGGATTGTAAGGGAATAACATTTTTAGATATTTTCTAATAATTTTCAGGATTATAATTATTCTTAAGGGGTTTGTGAATTTTGAGGGGTTTTAGGGTTTTTAGATGTCTTAGGGTTTTTATGGGCATTAATGGTTTTAAAGGATTTTGGGGTTTTATTGGTTTTTGGGGTTTTTTGGTTTGTAGGGTCTTTTGGGGGTTTTAGTGTTTTTTTGTGTCCCTTAGGTGTTTAAATTATTTTAGGTTATTCAGGATTTCGTTGTGTTTTGTCATGGTTTTAAGGTTTTTTACATTTTTAATGATTTTGGGATCTTTTTTATGATTTTTTATGGAATTTTAGGGGTGTTTTTGGATTTGGAGGGTTTTTATAGGGTTTTTGGGTTTTGGGGATTTTTACGGTTTTTATCATTTTTATGTTCTTAGGGGGTTTAATAGTTTTATGATATTAAATGTTTCATAGGGTTTTGGGGTTTTTAGGGGGTTTTAGTTTTTTTTGGGATTTTTTGGGATTTTTGGGATTTTGGCGCTATTTTGGGCTTTTAGAATTTATGGTTTTCTTCATGTTTTAGGATTTTTATATAATTTTTTAAGTGATTTAATGGTTTTCATAGATTCTAAATTTTTTTTGGGGTTTAAAGGGTATTCAGAGTTTTTAAAAAATTTAGGGGATTAAGGGGTATTCAGAGTTTCTAGTGGTTTTTATAGTTTTAATGATATTTTAGAGGTTTTAGTATTTTTAAGGGGTTTTATGTATTTTTATGATTTTTAGGGGTTTTAGGGTTTTTATTGTTTCTATGGGTTTTAGTAAATTTTAGGGGTTTAAAGGGTATTCCATGTTTTTAAAAATTTTATGGGTTTAAGTGGTATTCAATGTTTCTAGTGGTTTGTATAGTATTTATGGTATTTTACTGGTTTTTAGTATTTTTATGGGGTTTTATGTATTTTTATGATTTTTAGGGGTTTTAGGGTTTTTATTGTTTCTATGGGTTTTATTAATTTCTAGGGTTTTCAAGGGATCTAAGTGTTTTTATGTTTTTAAGGTTTTCAAAGGGGTTTTCAAGGTGAATAGGGTTTTCTTATGTTTTTGTGTATTTTTAGGATTTTTATTGTTTTATAGGGGTTTTACAGATTTTTTTGTTTTAGGGTTTTTATGTATTTTAAGGTTGTTTAGGGGTTTTTCACTTTTTTGGATTATTGGGGGGTTTTACATGTTTTTATGGTTTTATGGTTTTCTTCTGATTTTTCATGTGTTTTAGGGTTTTTTATGGTTTTACTGTTTTTATTTTTTAATGATTTTTACTGATTTTTTGTGAATTTTTTTACAGTTTTTACGTTTTTAGGGATTTTGGGAGGTTTTAATGTTTTTTGGATTTTTTGATATCTAGGTATTTTAACATTTAATATCTTTTATGTGCTTTAAGTGTTTTTAGGTTTTTCATGTTTTCATAGGGATTATTTTGGTTTTTAGGATTTTTTACATTGATAGGGATTTTTAATGATTTTTGAGCATTTTTATGGTTTTTAGGGGTTTTAAGGATTTCAAGGCTTTTAGGATTTTTTGGGTTTTTTGTTTTTATACTTTTTTTTATTTTTTAGGGGTTTTAAAGCATTGTAGTGTTTTTTAATTTTTTAGGGGTTTAAGGAATTTTTAGATTTTTAGTGGTCTTTTGGGATTTTAGGATATTGCAAGGGGTTTTGGGATTTTTATATGTTTTAGTAAATTTTAGGGTTTTAGGGTATTTTGGGGAATTTAAAGATTTTAAATTCTAGTATTTTTAGTTGTTTCTCGGTTTTTATGTTTTTCCTAGGTTTTTTAGGGTTTTCTAAGTTTTTTTATGGTTTGAGGATTTTTTTAGTTATTTTTAAAGAATTTTATGGTTTTAGGGTTTTTAGGGACCTTGAGGGTTATTAGGGTTTTTAGGGTTTTCACGATTTTGTATTATTATATGATTTTTATAGTTTGGTAGGGTTTTGAGGGGTTTTTGTTATTTTAAAATTTTTATGTGTTTAAAGGGGTTTTATTGTTTTGGTGGTTTTTTAGGTTTTTTTAGGATTTAGGGGGGTTTAAATGTATTTATTGGTTTTATGTATTTTGGGGTTTTTATTGTTCTTTTGGGTCACTATAAAGGTTTTTATGTTTTATAATGTTTTATAATTTTAGTGGATTTAAGTGGTTTAAGGTTTGTATGGTTTTCTTAGGTGTTTTAGGGTTATGATGATTTTAGGGATTGTTAGGGTTTTTTTTTATAATTTATGTGGTTTTCTAGGATTTTTTGGTATTTTGAAGGTTTTTTGGTTTTTTGGGTTTTTAAGGGGTTTAGGGTTTTAGTGTTTTTATGTTTTATTAGTTTTTTTATGTTATTTTTAGGTTTTTATGTTTTCATAGGGGTTTTTAGAGAATTTTATTGTTTTTTGTATTATTAGATAATTTTTCTTTTTTTACTTTTAGTACCCCCAGTTTGAGGTATGTAACCCCTATTTGTGTAGTTTTATGTATGTAAAGTGGTTGGGTATTGTTTGGGAGAGATTGGAAGGGTTTGGGGAAGGTTTGGGGGCTTTTCTAAAGGCATAAATTTTGAGGAAGGTTAGTGGAAACCATGCAAAAAACCTTGGTAACCATGAATAGTTAGGTAGAGGGCTATGGGATGGCACATGGTTTACAAACTATGTGGCCACCCCATGTAAAGAATGCAACTTGATATAGTGGTATGTCCCTTGGTCGGTGCATAGTTTTTCTTACGGTGTGGTCCAACCGTGCAGGGCACACTTTGGTACTATAGTAGTCACACGATTCATACATGATTATTCTAACTGTTCAAGCTAACCATGCGAAGAATTAAAAATAGGGTATTTAAATAATGGGGTTTCTCGCAATTTTTTATAAACATAAATTTTCTCCTCCCACTCAAACCCAAATTGGTATTTCTTCAACTCAGCAGTTAGGGAGGCTCTACCACTCATTTTGGAAGTGAATCAAAGGCTTTTCATGGTGGTTTGAAGGTAGTTCTTCCTTGGTAAGTCTCTCTCAGTGATTTTTTATGATTTTTTCAATATCAAGTTCTTCCTCTGTCTTGGTTTCCTAAATATACTTTTATCACATATATATTTAATGTTTTTTACTAAAATGATTGGTGTTAGGATTGTTGATGTTAGGAAAAGGGATATAGGGTAGTTATTGTAACGACCCAAAGTTTCATTAATGAAAATCCCTCTTGATCTTATTAAATGTATATTTATATAAAATGTTTTTATAAAATTTCAACTTCATTGGTTTTATTATAAGAATTGTGACTATTACTTTTATAGTCGTTGAACAATGATCATATGATTAGTATAAATGCATGACCTTAACAAATCCAATTTACTCAGAGAAAGGAAGCGATAGACACATCTAGTTGAATTGCCCCATACGAAGCCCATTTTTCAGAGCTCAGAAAAGAGGTGGCGTCTTTGGGATTCACCCTTGACCATGCCCAAGCTGATCTTCATCTTGTCAAGCTCGAATGTGACCGTCTACGGGAAAAGTGGAAGTTGATTGAAATTACCCCTCGAGCGATGCTATCTGAGCCACCCCAAGAGTCTATAAACATTGCACACCTTACCCTCACGTGTTATGCGGCTGTTTTAAGGGGTTATGTAACAAATAAGTAGTACTATTTTCATGTACATTATTTTTGTATATAATAATGAATATAACTTTTTGTTTTTTTGATACATTGTAAATAGTTTTTAAAGTACAAATGGTTTTTTTAGTTATTATTTAATTAAGAAATCTATTTTATTAAATTAAGGGATTTTTGAATTAAATAATTTTTTAATAAAATAATATTTTTATTATTAATTTTATTTTTATTAAATATAAATGATCTAATAATTTTATGAATGCAATTAAAATTTTTATTATGGTTTGAAATCCATTTCTGTCAAAACACGTGAATTTTCGATAAATGTAGGTTTTTATTTTAAAAGTGAAAATTAACATATTTATAAAATCATTTAGATAAAATAAATGCTATTTCAGGAATCAGGACATCGAAATTATCCAACGGTGAATTTTTCATAATTTTCTGAGACAGCCAAATGTTTGGGTAAAAATTAAATACAGTTTAAATATATAATGTTTTTATGACATCATAATGACCCAATAGTGATGTAATAAAATAATATAATCTTTATTTTAGGCCAATATATGTTTTACCATTAAAATAATGTGATTTTGGGTTTGTTTGAATTACTTTTCAAAGCATTAATGGACCTCTCAAGATTTATTCAACACCTTGCCTTGTTAAATTAATTTACATTGGAGTGTGACTCACCTCCACATAAGCAACGCTAATATTTTAAGAATTTCGGACTTTTTCCTTATAAAATATTTTTTTCCACTTCCCTTTGCCAAAAAACATGGTCAAAAACCATGGGATGGTTTTTGTTTTGGATTAATTTAATGTAAGGGAACCCAAACCTAAATAATAAAGAATTCCCTCACCTTTCCTATATAAACCCACCCAAGCTCCCACTTCCTCCTCACTCAAAGCCCTTGGAGTTCGTCCTAACTCTACCCTAATCTCTCTAGAATCCTCCCAAGGTTCCCCAAGCTCCCAAGAAGGCTCTCACAAGCTTCTCTCTAGCCTTTGGAAGCACACTTCCAAGTAAGGGTTTTTTCTTCCTTTCTCATTTTTGTCAATTTTCTTTAAGTTGTATTGCCCTTTTAATTTTAATTATGAATGTTGAGGTTTGGTTTCGAACCTCCCCCATACTACCCTATTATTTTTTTAATGATGGGAGACCCCTTTCTCTCTCATTAAATGCCTCTCATGTACACATTTAACTATACCGAAATTCTGAAAGGAACTTCTCTCTCTTCTTTTACATTCAAGCCATAATTTTTTATCTTGAATCCAAATTTCATTACAATTGTTGGGACGTGTATCAATATGACCTACTTACTGTTCATTACATGTAAATATGATTAGGAAACCCTTTATCTGTCATCATCCATTTTTATGAATTCTTATGTCACACCGTTACGCTGCCGAAATCGCACTGATTTTCTAAGCCAATGCCATTGTGTAGTCGATACCATGCCCATTTCTCCATCAAGGGTATTCACCTTTATGTACATTTACTTATTGATTACAAAGTTTCATGTATGAATTTCACATTCCTTTATCGTAGAATAATTGATTATGTTTTATGAATCCATGGTTTATGATCCATGTGGCACACTTATGCATGAAATGAAATGTTTAAGAAGGGTGCGCCCTTATAGCGCTCCAATGCATTGGGTATAGTATAGTGTAATGATACGTCATGTGCAATGAGTGTTGACTCATGCTACATCAAGTGCAATTAGGATTTACTCGTGCTTTATTGGCAATGAGGATTTACTCATGCTCCATGTGCAATGAGCCTTGGCTCATGCTAATTCCATGTTAACTGTTGCTGCCACATTCCCATGTTATGATTATCATGTTTTATCATGCCTTTATGTTCATTTTTCTGTTATGATCTATTGATATTCCTATTGTCTAACACGTATTGTAATCCTCATGTTATTCCATGTGTACTCTCTTACTGGGCTTTATAGCTCTCATTTTCTTATGCATGTCCTCAGGTTATCCCATGCAATGCTAAGTACGAGGGAATGTAGTGGTCATGTAAAGGAATTTTTCAATAAAGATGTTGTATTTCATGTTTTAAGTTTTTATGTAATGATCCTAATCCACAAAGACACTAAACCTCTTGATCTTCTTTTTTGTATCAAGTGAAGTTTTATGTAATAAATCATGTTTAAGTTTGTAATAAATGCAGGGTTGTCATAGTTGGTATCAGAGGATAGGTTTAGTTAATTTTTAGATTAGGAAACCCTAGTAAAGCCTTAGATACAAGACTAAGTATAATAAAAACATCCCTAAGTTTTAGGAAGTACTTATTAAGTGGTTTATCGAACAAATACATCCCTGTCTAAATACGAGTAGGTAGAGGCGGCTCTGACACAAATGTACCCTAGGGGTAAAACCGAAAAACATGGCTTTGATCTAGACTCGAACGGGAACTGGTGCACGACAACGGGCCTTGATGCACTCTTGGTTACAACACTCCTGGGGGATAGGTTTTGATAAATTCATAAGCTTAGTATGAACCCTTATTAAGGAAATTAAAAAAAATGCCCTTACGAATATATGTTAGAAAGTACATCATGAAAAGCCTAGATTAAAGCATATAGACTATTGATTAATGAAATAAAAGTTTATTTATAAGTCTTCAACTTTTGTTTTTGGGTTACCCTTTATGTGTTACCCCAAACATTCCTTTTATTCCAGACAATGGCCAGTAATAGGAGGACTCGGGCTAAAAACCATTGTGAAGATCAGTGTGATGATTGTACTAATGAGATGCCCAATCCAATGGGAGCGGGAATTGCGAACATTTTCATGCTTATCTCTCAGCTAACTCAAGTTTTGAATAGAAAAACGGGTCATGAGGAACGTCCAACCCCCCCTAAGAAAGAACAAGTCGCTATCGAGAGCTTTATGAGAAAAAGGCCTCTTAATTTTAGTGGATCATCTGATCCCACAATCGCTGAACAATGGATCAACTCCATTGAAAAGATATTCTCCATCCTCCAATGTTCTGAAAAAGAGAAGGTTCTCCTGGCGGCTTATCGTATGGAGGGTGAAGCTGGTCAATGGTGGAAGTTGATCAAAAATACGAATCCTGAGGAGGAGATCGAGGCGTTGTAATGGAAGGATTTCTGGAAGATTTTTTTCGATAAATATTTTCCATGAACCCTCCGGCTTAAGATAGAAAGGTACTTTCTTTACCTCAAGAAAAATGATGAATAATCTTTTAGAGCGTACGAGGAATGAAACGATTTTACCCAAAACGCTTCATTAACATGGAATTTACAAAAGAACGGGTAATATAATGTCATAAGTGAACCATATATGATATCATAACAATGAATATGATTCTTTAATAAGTTAATGACATTATTTAAATCATTATACAGGAGGTTCGGACACTTACGAAGCAAATCAGACTTAAGGTAAGGGAAATATCACAATCTCATTTTTATCCGAGATTGTTTATACTTTGGTATTTACTGGGGTGTATTTTATCATCCAAATCCATGTTTCCTCAATATGTAATATTATTTCCATCCACCTAAAATTGTTTAAATCCAATTTTACCCTTCGGTGAGTTTTTAGTAAAAGATATGATAGGAATCTTTTTTCGTTTTTCGTACGAGGTACTTTTTGACTTTTTCGACAAAAGTACGAGAAGAATGTTTTTTTAACTTATAGGGAATGAATGGATTTTTAAAACATTATTTCCAAGAAGCTTCCTTTACAAGTTTTCAAGTTTTTTTTTAATCAACTTCTTTTAGTTTAAAATTGTATGACATGTTAAGAAAGGAAAAATGTTTTTGAAGAAGAAAGGATATTTTCCTCAAGAATGGAGTTCAAGTGTTTTATCAAAATTATTTTCCATCTAAGATAAAATAGGGTCATATTTCTATCCCTATTATTACATTGATTTGATAATGTTGTGATGGAATTATTTTTATGAATTCCTTTATCTTATATGAATTGTTTTATGATGTCATGTTGTTTAAGAATCCCATTTTTATTACATGGGTTATGCTATGATGTATGGTTTATGATTTTGTGGCACACATAAGAATGGTATCATTATTAGATGTGTGTGACCTATATCTCCATCCAATTCATTGGGTAAAGATTTTATATCTCATGAGATAGACATGGCTGGAATGGTAGGTTATACCGGTTTAGTGAAACAGGACTGAAACGAGGGTGACTCGGTTCAGAAAGGGACTTTGTCCACTAAGATAGTCTTGGAAATGAGTCTTGACTAACAAGAAATGATTCTCTATGATTATGTGTGTATGCCACAAAGTTTAATATTTTATGTTATGATTATTGTGGTTACATTTCACTGCCATGAGTTATCCCAGGTTATGAAATTATGATCTCTTTCACAGGTTAAGATTTCCAAAATTTATGCGCTTATGTATATGATGTGATTGATATTTCTTTTGTTTACCCTTACTGAGCATTTGAGCTCACCCTTTTATGTTTTCTTTTCCCCAGGATATAAAGAAAGGTTTTAGGTATAAAAAAAGAATATCTTTATAGGAGATGTTGAAGATCTTTCACCAGGATTAGAAGATTATATTCCGAGTTTCCAAAGACACTAAAATATTACGATCCTTGTGTGTGTGTTTTTGTTATGTACTAAGTATTCCTCTAATGTAATGTAATGTCAATGTACGTCAAGCTTCAGGTCTCTACAGGTATTCACCTTTATGAACATTTAATTATTTATTACAAAGTTTCATGTATGAATTCCAAATTCCTTTATCATGGAATAAATGATTATGTTTTATGAATCCCTATTTTATGATCCATGTGGCACACTTATGCATGAAATGAATTGTTTAAGAAGGGTGTTCCCTTATAGAGCTCCAATGCATTGGGTAAAGTATAGTATCATGATACGTCATGTGCAATGAGTGTTGGATCATGCTAATTCAAGTGAAACGAGGGTTTACTCATGCTTTATGTGCAATGAGGATTTACTCATGCTCCATGTGCAATGAGCCTTAGTTCATGCTAATTCCATGTTAAGTGTTGTTGCCACATTCCCATGTTATGATTATCATGCTTTATCATGCCTTTATGTTCATGTTTCTTTTATGATCTATTGATATGCATATTGTCTAACACGTATTGTACTCCTCATGTTATTCCATGTGTACTCACTTACTGGGCTTTATAGCTCACCCTTTTCTTATGCATGTCCTCAGGTTATCCCATGCAATGCTAAGTACGAGGGAATGTAGTGGTCATGTAAAAGAATTTTTCAATAAAGATGTTGTATTTCATGTTTTAAGTTTTTATGTAATGATCCTAAGCTCCAAAGACACTAATCCTCTGGATATTTTTTTTGTATCAAGTGAAGTTTTATGTAATAAATCATGTTTAAGTTTGTAATAAAAGCAGGGTTGTCATAGTTATGCAAAGAATTCACCCAGATTTGTGGTTTGGTTGTGCATTGGTTGTTTTCACCAAAACACTAAGTTAGGTGTCTTCTCTATCATCTCAATTTTAATATATCTTGAAGGATTTAATTTCAAATTAGTTATTTTTTCTTGAAATTTATGGATCTTGTGGTGTGAAAAGATTGATTTTGAACCCAATTTTTGATGATTTGTTGAATTTAGGGAAAATGGGGTTTTTTGGGCAATGTGATTTGTGGTGGATTTTAAATTGGTGATTTTAAAATTGTTGGGTTAGTTTGTTTTATGGAAAATTTGTTTTTAAAAAGGGGTTCAATGAAATTTGAATCTTGATTGAAACCTATTTTTTGAATATCTTTGGAATTTAGGGAAATGGGGTTTTTTGTGCAATGTTCTTTTTGTTGGATTTTAAAATGGTGATTTTCAAATCAGTGGGTTGGTTAATTTTATGGAAAATGATATTTGAAATTGGTATTCAATGAAATGTGGGTTTTATAGAAATGAGGTTGGGAATGGATGTGGTGTAATTGTGTTTTCAAAAAATGAGAATTTTATTGAAGGGTTTTAGAATATTTTTGAAATTATAGATTTGGAATAAAGGGTTGTTTGATTGGGAATTGTTGTCTTGGAATGATTGTTCAAAAATGATGGTTTATATGATGTGGATATTATTTTTTGTAAAATTGTGTATGTTATTTGAAATTTTAAATTGGAATATTGTTTTTTATTGATCAATTTTTTTGGAATGGGGGTTGGATTATGAGGTTAAGAAATGTTGGTAATGGATGGATAGTGGGTTTGAAGGACTGCCATCAATGGGAAGTGGGGGTGAAGTATGAATATAAATATTGGGTAGGTTTGGATGTGAAGTTCCACAGTCAATGGTAACACTGATATTAGGTTTTTTGATGTGTGAAACTTGTTAATATGGTAGGAATATGCATGCGGCCATAGGTGGTGAAATGGGTTATGCCAACATGTGTTGGGTAAATGGTTAATGACATGTTTGGTTTCCTTGGTTGGATGATTTCCTGGAATTGTGGTGTTTTGTTCAAAAGTTTTTTTGGTAATGGTGTGTTTTCATTTCTAAAAATTATGGAATTATTTATTGGATTTATATATTTGTTTTATATAAATTATGCTATCGTACTCTATCCTAGTGGTGTTTTTAGGGATGTTATTTGGAAAAAAAATGAGTATTTTTACTCACCCCTTGGTTTGGAACATTGGTAGTTTTTCAAATGTTATATTACAAGACATGGGAAAAGTTAAGGAATATCATTTCATTAGTGGTGAATCATGATTCTTGGGGAGTATTTTGGTTCTTGGAGCATGGATCTTTGTGTGGATATGTAGAGATGAGTCATGTATTTGTTGGGTTTTATTGTTTCTAGTCTTCTACTTGGTACTCTGATTGGTAATGGTATGATTTTCATTGTTGTTATTAGTATCTTCTTGAGTTGTAATAAATTATTTACATGAATAAAGAAGTTGTTTTTACAAAGGCATGTTTTTTTGGTTATTTTAATTTCATGGGAAAATTGTTCTCATACCGTTCATAAATCCATCAGTAAATATTTTCGGCTTTTGGAACCTTGGGAACATCTCTTAATGACATGTAGAACTTTCTCCCTGACTAAAGACAATGTGAAGGGAAATATGTTATGTTAACGGTTTTTAGGGTTTTGGATATATTTAAATGTTTTTTTTCTTTTGGGATTTTTAGGGTTTTTAGAGTTTTGGTAATGTTTTTAGGTTTTTAAAAGGGCATTAGAGTTTTAGTGGGTTTTTAGTATTTTATGGAGTTTTAGGGTTTTAAAAGTATTTTAGGGTTTTATGTTTTTTATGTGTTTAGAATTTTTTGGGGTTTTATGATATTTTAGGTTTTTAAGGGATTTAATTGTTTTTAGGATTTTAATTTTTTATTAGGGGTTTTTAAGGCATTACAAATTTTACGGACTTTGGTATTTTTTTAGGATATTTGTGATTTTTATGGTTTTTTTCATTTTGAGGGGTTTTTGGGTTTTTTGGGGTTTTTAGAATTTTTTTAGTTTTTTTTTTGGTTTTAATGTTATTTTAGATTTTTAATGTTTTTTGGGGTTTAATGATTTTTTAGATTTCCCGTGGCATTTAGGATTTGTATGGATTTAATGGTTTTTATGTGTTTTAGTGGTTTTATGGTCTTTTTAAGGGTTTTTACAGTTTTTAGGTGGTTTTAGTTTTTGTTGGGGTTTTATGTGTTTTTAGGTTTTTAATGTTTTAATAGGGTTTTTATGGATATTCGTATTTTGACATTATTATGGTTTTTTATGATTTTTTTTGGTTTTTTGGGTTTTAGAGATATTTTGTGTTTTAGGGTTTTTTATGTTGTTTATGATTTTAAAGGTGTTTAACATTATCTATGTTTTTTGGGAAAGTAAGGTACAAGGCTAGGCTATTACTAACCCCCCAAAATTTATAAAAGAAAAGAAAACCAGACAAGGGTGGGTGCACTAGTGCAGAAAACGTTTTTAACATTGGTTATTTTTCATTTTTTACATCAGTTTTTAGCCGACGTTAATACAAACGAGGTTATAAATATTGTTTTTTTACATCGGTTATTTAAAAATTGATGTAAAAAACATAACATCGCGATGTTTATAACGTCAGTTATTAATTAACTGACGTGAAAAAACCAGGGGGAAGGGTTTATCACGTTGGTTATTTAATAACCGAGGTGATAAACTAGTCCACATGTGTTTATCACATCAGTTATTCAAATAACCGACGTGATAAAACCTTCCCCATTAATTTATCACGTCGGTTATAAAATAACCGATGTGAAATACCAATTTTTTTTAAAATGGAATGCAGTCCTCTTCTCTCCCCAAAAACAACCAGAAACCAAATCAAAAATTTTTACCACAAAAATAGAAGTTGACCAAAACAAGAACCAAAGAAAAATTAAGAATTTACATTGATAACATTTTAAACATACTCCACTGGACAACCCCCCACCACCCCCTGAACAGCCCCAAACACCCCGGGACAACCCCCACCGTCATGTATACCCCCACACCCTGGACATCACTCCCACACCCCTAGAAAGCCCTCCCACCCCTCACCCACTGAACAGCCCCCACCACACCCCTGGACTGCCCCCCCCCCCCCCCCCCCCCCCGACCCCATGGACAGCCCCAAACACCCCTGGACAACCCCCACCCCACCCTCATGTATACCCCCACCCCCTGGACAGCACTCCCACACCCCTGGACATCCCTCCCACACCCCTGAACAGCCCCAAACACCCCTGGACAACCCCCCCCCCCCCACACCCTCCTAGACACCCCTTAGGGGGAACGCTGCTGGAAGGTACCCATCACACCCACATGCGAAGATTGAGCTCTCAAAATGTTTCACATGTGGGAGTGATGAATACCTTCCAATGGCGTTCCCCCCCCCCCCCCCCGAGGGATGACGACGCCTCCTCTCCCACCCCCAGGACTCCCCCCCCATCCCCATGGACACCCTAGACCCCCCCCCCCCCTCCACCCACCCCACTGAACATCCCTCCCACACCCCTGGAAACCCCCTCACCCCACAGGACATCCCCCACACCCCTGGAAACCCCCTGGACAACCCTTCCACCCTCCTGGAAATGCTCCCACCCCAGTCGACTGCCCCCCCCCCCCCACTCTCATTGACACCCAGGACCCCCACCCCCCCCCCCCCCCCGCACCCCCGCTGAATAGCCCTCCCACACCCCTGGACAACCCCACCCCACTGAACACCCCCCACACCCTTGGAACCCCTCCCCCCAGACCAGAATCCATAGCAGAAAAACCATCATAAGTAGACCAATATAAGAAGTAGAGAAAAATTATTCATTCACATGTATAACATTCAAAACATTCACTGTCAACATAAAAAAAACTAAATCCAACCTAAACGACTACCAAATACACAATTACAATGCCAATATTCAAAATTACATTTTACACTTCAAGCAACTAAAATTCAATCAAACCTGTAAAATAATTTCACCACTCGACTTGTATGTGTTTGATGTCTTCAGCAGTATAGGGTTGAGGGTCATCAAATAGCTACAAATGAAAAGGATAGTAGTTAACGTGTATAATGAATAAATCAAATTGAAATATTATGGAAAAGTTTAAAAGGAAATATTACCAGTCAAAGTTCACAACTGTCCTAGTTGTTATTATTTCATACATAAATCTTAACAAATAATATTCACATTCGATGACACCTTGTTGTTCAGGACAATTATGTTTGAATGAGTGTAAATTCAATATTTTATTTTTATGTAATAAATCAAAAAGTAAAAATTATAATTGGATATTTACCTTTTCATTTACATATTTGATCTTTTCAATCCTTTTCTTTGTGTTTTTTCAAAAGTAGACCCATTCCCTATTAGAAAATAATACGAATGGGGTAATTTTAAAACTAATTATAATATATAAAACTATTGAGAAATTGAAACTCACTTTTCCAATATATTCATAAAACATTCCTTCACATCATCATGGACAAAGCATATCCAATAAAATGTTTTCCCCCTTGGGAAAAAAACCCCTAAAATCCAATGATCACTGATAAAAGAAAATATAAGGTTAGTGGTTTTTATGTTAAAAGATAATGAACTCTTTGAGAGAGATTTGTTTCATACCTCTCACAAAAAGGCATCATCCAACATTGTGTTACTATAGTCTATTCAATTATTTCAAAAATATAAATCATTCTTTGTTCCTCATCCAATGCACATGATTTATGGGAAATCGATTGTGGGTCCATGAATCCATATACATCTATCATCTCATTACTCTCACAAATGTTATAAATATACTTAACACAAAACATACATAAGTATTCTTTTTTAATAAATATAACGCAGGAAAAAGGTGTTAAGACTTACATGGAAAAAAATTTCACCACGTTTATGCCCAACTTATCTCCAGTAACAAGCTCCATGATATCAGTTTTTATAATCCCCATATTTATTGCACATCCACAAACATGAGCTTCCATTGGAAATTCATAATGACCCGCCAACAAATTTGAATATCTTGACAATCTGTCAAGACTACTAGAACTTGTATCTGATGTCATATCCATTTGTCTTTGTAGTTTTCTATATATTATTTCTTTACCTTTGAAGTATTCCTGTAAAAATAAATAGAAAAATATATTATTTTTCAAACTATAAAACAACTTTAATAAATAAATAAAATAAAATATATAACATTCATACCTCTATGGTAATGAGTCGAAGAATTCTAGATGGAAAAAATAAAAAATGTCTGATACTATGTCCAAATGTCGTCAACTCATCTTTAGGTAAAGGTACTCGAGATGATCTATCTATAATATCATGTATAGTGACCCTCAGATTCTCTACCTCTAATTGTTGATGATGAACTATATCTCCTATACAATATACCAACCCATATGCAACTATATGATTTTGAGGATCGTCAACATACAAGTCGCAATAAGTAGAAAGCTATGGTGGAAGAGTAGGATAAAAAATGGGGTCCACAGGCTGAGGTGGGGGAGTGGGAGATACTGGTGGAGGTGGAGGATAAATAATGGGGTCTACAGAGGGAGGTGGAGGAGTGGGAGCTACAGTCTGAAATTGTCTTTGCATATCTGCAAACATAGACTGTACTGACGCTCTAATCTTTTCCTCCATTGTCACACAAATATTATGAACTTCAGCCTCCAAACATTATATTTTTTTATAAAAATCCTCCACATTAGAAGTTGAAGAACGTGTCAACACTTTTCTTACTGGTACACCTTCCGGATATCCTCTTACACGACCAGGATGTTCGGGCTTTCCCAATGATACAAATAAAATAACTTACCTCCCAGTAGCTGTAAATGCCCACTGTGAGCTTTTCTCTTCAAGAGAGTCCTGTATTAATTAATTGAACATTTCTGTAATGATTGAAATTATATGAAGAAAATAGTTAACTTAAATAAATAAAATAAATATCTTACAATCCTCTCAGCTACGAATCTCGATTATTCCGAATGATATTTCCCTTTTTTTCCATCCGATATCTCTTATATTTTTTATGTCTAGATGGAGGGGATGGAGGGGCCACCTCTCCAGAGCTTGAAGTCTCAGCTCATAGTTTTTGAAATTTTTATGCCATCATTTGTTTTTCCAAAAATGCATACCCTCCCCGAGATAAACTATGAGGGTATACATTTTTAGTTTGGATCTCTTGATGAGCTTTACTTGTTTTCTGTAAATTAAGAATAATAAATTATTAAAAAAACATTAGTAAAATCATTTATATTAAAAGATTATAAAAGTTTACATTTCCCTGACCAAAAATGACTCTTTTCTTCTACTTTCAACAAACTGTCTCCATGTGTCTTCATCTATAAAAGGATATATACGACCTATATTTTCATGACTCCTATGAAAAAAAATGAAATCAGATGAGAGGGTTGATTTGAAATCCATCCATCTCATGGTAGCCATCAATAAGAATTTCATCCTGACTCCTCTAGTGTCAGGAATATCAAAAGTCATCTGATGAAGAAGAGGTTAAACATATTATATATACTAGAAACATTTAAAGAATAGTCAAAAAATAGAAAATGATCTTACCAAAATAGTCTCCCAAAACTGAGAGATTATTGCTTTATCCACACTTCTCTAGTCATCATACAAAATTCTTATTTTGCTCTTAGCCTGAGTTGATAAAAAAATCTTTAAATCTTTTTCACTTGGACCACTAGGAATATCATCATCATTAATCTCATAGAGTATCCTCTGATCCTACGTATGGGAAATTTCTAATTTTGGTAAACGTGTGCACCCACGTTTACCAACTCTTGAACTCTTTGTCGTAATAAGAGCACATGAGGAAGATTGGAGAACATGAAGAGAATCATGTGGTTGATCAACTTAATGATCTGTCATTATCCTTCAAATCAAAAAAAACATTAGTTCACAAATACAAAAATTCAAATATTTTAATACTACTGTAATTTGAAAATAGAAAATTGTACTAAGTTACATAATAGTATAAATTATTAATATGGTAAGCATGTTAAACAATGGTAAAGATGGTCAAGATGTTTAAGATGGTAAACATGGTAAACATGGTAAACGTGGTAAACATGGTAAAGTAATTGTCACTGAACAAAAATAATAGATATATAATTCATGTAATGGTAAACATGATAAAGTAAACTAAACAAACTTAAAACAAAAAAACATATACTTATTTTTTTAATACATGTTTTAAAAAAATAAAAAACTTACAATATCTAACATTTAATGAAAAAAATAAATGTAAACAAGAAATAAAAATATGTTACCTATAATTTTAGGAATGTACAAATGGATTGTTTTCCCAAATTCCTTCGTTGTGATCATTCCTTAAGGCACAAACCATGCCTTCAACATGCTCATCATCATGTTCTGTAAATCATTCCATGGAAGTAGGGATCTCACATAAATCAGCATCTTCATCAAGTTCATCCTCACTAACATATTGTTTTTTTCCTTTTAAAACAACATCCCACTACATATATTATTGACATACAACATAGAAAATTTGTTTTGCATGTGTTTCCATTATAAAAGAATTAGCTATGTCTTCCAATCTATTCAGATTAACAAGTGTCATTCCAAATTCATCGTGTCTGACACCGTTGTTACCGATAATCCATTTACAGTGAAAAACATGAACTTTAATTTTAATGTAATCAACCTCCCATATGTCTTCAGTCACTCCATAATATGCACTTGATGCAGAAATTGGGTTTTTGTCCTTAGCACTTGAAAAATGCATTGCTTCTGCAAACACCAATACAACACTATTTTGAACTGCACTTCTATTGTACTGAGCTTACATATGAAATGTATAGCCATTAATGTCATAACCGGACCATGTTATCACATTTAAACATGGACCACCCAATATCCATTTTAATTTCTCTGATACATCTAATCTACAAAGCACTGTCTTTTTAAACCATGATAAATTTTTTTGTTGTACTCATTCAAAATCACCATTTCTTTCTTCTTTGGATGACATTGTTTCAACTCATTAATATGCAATGTGATATACGGTTTAGCATCAGCTATGTTATTCAAGATGTATGATAAAAACTTATTCATCTGTTCAGCTGACAATGATTTTACATTAAAGCCACGAATCCCCTTTCCCTTATTATTAACTCGTTCATGGAGAGATAAAGGCAATCCTATATGTGTCGCTGCATCCAAGTAGCTCGTACAAAACTTTTAAACCTCCATAGAAATATACTTTTCAATAATAGAGGCATCAAGTTGATATGGATTCATAACATACCTCTTCAATACTTTCATATACCATTCAAAAAGGATACATACAACTAAGATATACAGGTCCAAAAAGCTTTATTTCTCGAACCAGATGAATCATTAAATGCACCATTATATCAAAAATAGTTGGCGGAAAATACATTTCCAATTGAAAAAGTATAAAAATTGCATCCTTTTCTAAAATGTTCAAAGAATTCACATAAATAACCTTATTAAAAATTGAATTGAAAAAATATTACAAGTTCATTATATTCATTATATTCTTTCTGACACAGATGGGAAATATTCCACGCAATGCAACTAGTAGAATTTTTTACATCATGACGTGACAATCATGTGATTTCATACCTATCAACTTCAAGTCCTTTAAGGAGAAATTTTTTTTACATTTGAAGAATAACCTTGAGGCACTTTGATATCATGAAGACACTGAAAAAATCTAATTTTCTCCCTCTTAGATAATGTATGACAAGCTGGGGGAAGAGATTTTCATCTTCCTTTAGGAGTGGGAGCTAACTCCAAATGTATTCCCATTGATAGAAAGTATAATCTTTCATTCAACCCGTCTTTTGTCTTTCCTTTAATATCTAACAATGTTCCAATAAAAAAATCTCATATATTATTTTCCACATGCATGACATCAATATTATGTTTATGATCATGATATCTCCAATATGGTAGCTCAAAAAATATTGACCTTTTCTTCCAAATATGTCTATCATTACCATATTTCTGTGTCTTTCCCAATGTCACATCAAGGTTTTCCACCCTCTCAAAATACATATTAGAGGATAATGGTTTTGGAGAAATATCAAATTCTTATGAGCCATTGAATGCCTTTTTTAGTCTTTTATAAGGGTGATCCATAGGCAAAAACATTCGGTGACCCATGTACACTATTTTCCTCCCATGATGAAATTGACAATATGACATCTATTGTTCACAAATTGGACATGATTTATTCCCTTTAATACTGTATCCAGATAAATTCCCATATTCTAGGAAGTCATTTATAGTGAACAAAAGCACTGCATGCAGATAAAAATATTCCATTTTATAAGAATCATACACCCTAATACCATCATCCAATAAAAGCTTCAAATCATCAATCAACGGTGACAAGTAAACATCAATATCATTGTCGGGTTGCTTCGGACCAGAGATCTTTATACTCAACATGACATATTTTCGCTTCATACAAACATCAGGAGGAAGGTTGTAAATTACCAATAAAACAGGCCATGAACTATGTGTGCTACTGAGGGTTCGGTATGGATTCATTCCATCTGTAGACAACCCTAGTCTGAGATTTCTATTTTCATTTCCAAATGTAGAATACTGCTCATCAATTTTCTCCCATTTTGGACAATCAGCTAGATGACGCATTTTTCCATCACATAACCACTCATCTGCATTACATCATAACCTTTTTTAATCATGTGAATTAGCAAATAAACGTTTTAAATGATGAATTATAGGAAGATACCAAAATACCTTTGAAGGGATCTTTGTAATCTCTAAATCAGCCTGTGGTTTTTCATTCACCTTATACCATGATGTCCCACATTTAGGACACTCTGAAATAAATTCATATTCCTTCCTATATATAATACAGTCATTCGGACAGGCATGTATTTTCTTGTATCCCAATCCCATTGGGTATAATATTTTCTTGGCCTTATAAAGTGAATCTAGAAGATCGTTATCTTTTGGAAGAATGTATTTCATCAATTTTAGCAGCTTTGTAAAACATTTGTCACTCCATCGATGTTTCACCTTCAGGTTAATCAATCTTAACACCACTGACAAAACCGAAAAATCTGTACAACTAGGATATAATGTCTTTTCAGCATCACCAAATAGACGTACAACTGTCGTTTCTATCTCAATTTGTTCTACTGCAATATCACGAATCATTTCATAAATTCCATCAGAGTTTCCATCTTGTGAATCATCAACATTAGTTACATTCCATCCAGACCATACCAAATCCAAGGGCTGTAACTCAGATTAAAACCATGAAAAATCAGATGATCTTTTATCTCTCTAATTTTCAACTTCTTCATATTCAAACATTTCAGGCATGTACAGAAAAAAATGTCACTACTTGGAACGTTTCATTTAGAAAATTTCTAAAATGCATCAACAACTTCCTCATATTCATTTCTCATTCGATGTTCTATAATCAAATTTGGACTCATTATTACCTACAGCAAATATAAAAATTATACATATTTTTATGATAAGACAATTATATATTTATATGAAAATAATAATAATTTGAATGTAAACCAATTTTGAAATATAAAACAAAAATATGCGTATTTAAAAAAATATGCTTGAATATGATTTTAAGATGAAAATATAGTTAGACATAACAGTTTTAAATTCCATTGAATCAAAGAAAACCATGGGGCCTCCAATGGTTGATAGAAAATTGGGGAAAATGGAGTAAAACTGACAATCAAATCAAATTTAAAATAAAAAATCAAATAGAGAAATTCACAATGTAAACCCAATCATCACGGAAAAATGGGGTCATGATAACTATGCATATCTGAAAACCACGACATGGTCTCCCCCATAACCCATAATTTTCTCATAGTCGATGACTGGTCAAAATATATATAACCAAATATAATCATATTGCAACACTAATATCGATGAAACAATAGAATCATCATGTCATAATCTCACAATCCACGATGCAATAGTCAATCCCAACTGACACTTATCCCCCACCCCCTTGGACACCCCCTGGACACCACCACACCCTTGGATAGCCCCCCACCCCTCCTGGACACTCCCAACCCTCCTGGACACCACCACTCCTCCTGGACACCACCACCCACCTCATACCCCCTTGGAAAACCCCCCGGACACCACCCAACACTCTGGAACCCCCCCAACAACCCCCAAACCCTCTGGACCTCTCCCACCCACTTTGACATCCCCCACCCCTTAGCCACCCCCACCCCATTGGACCCCCCCCCCCACACACACACACACCCCTAGAATGCCCCCCCCCCCACCTCCATGGAACCCCTGGACACCCCTCAACCCTCTAGAGAGCCCCCCGAACCCTCTAAACACCACCCCCACTCCCTTGGACGCCCCCTGGACACCACCACCCCCTTGGACAGCCCAAATCCATTTGGAAAGCCCCCACCCCCTGGACAGCTCCCACCCCTCTAAACATCACCCCCACTCCTCTTGGAAACCACCCCCACCCCCCACCCCCTTGGACACCCCCTTGGACACCCCCCAACCCTCTGGACAGCCCCCATCCCCGGACAACCCCCCAAACCCTCTGGATAGTCCCCCACCCCCTTGGACATCCCCCACCCCCTTCGACACCCCCCACCTCGTTGGACCCCCCCCCCCACACACACCCCTGGACTGCCTCACTCCACCTCCACAGACACCCTGGACACCCCCCAACCCTCTGAACAGCCCCCAAACCCTTTGAACACAAACCCCACCCCCTTAGACACCCCCTAGACACCACCACCCCCCTTGGAAAGCCCCCCCACCCCTCTAGACAGCCCCCACCCCCTAGATAGCCCCCACCCCTCTAGACTGCCCCCCCCCCCTTCTGGACACCACCCCCACCCCTAACCCGTTGGACACCCCCTGGACACCCCCAACCCTCTGGACAGCCCACACCCCCCGGACAACCCCCCAAACCCTTTGGGTAGGCCCACACCCCCTTGGACAGCTCCCCCACCCCCTTAGACACCCCAACCCCATGGACCCCCCCCCCCCCACACCCCTGTACTGCCCCCCTCCCACCTCCATGGACACCCTGGACCCCCCCCAACCCTCTGGATAGCCTTCCGAACCCTCTGAACACCACCCCACCCCCGTGGACACCCCCTGGACACCACCAACCCCTTAGACAACCCCAACCCCTATGGACAACCCCCACCCCCTGGACAGCCCCCATCCCTCCAGACAGCACCCCACCCCTCCTGGACACCACCCCCACCCCCTTCCCCCTTGGACACCCACCTGGACACCCCCCAACCCTCGGGACAGCCCCCACCCCCTGGAAAACACCCCAAACCCCTTGGACAGGTCCCCACCCCCTTGGACAACCCCCACCCCCTTGGGCATTCCCCCCCACCCCCTTCGACATCCCCCACCCCCTTGGACCCCCCCCCCCCACACACTCCCCTGGACTGCCCCCCCCCCCATCTCCATGGTCACCCCCAACCCTCTGGACAGCCCCACGAACCCTCTAAACACCACCCCCACCCACTTGTACGGCCCCTGGACACCACCACCCCCTTGGACATCCCCCATCCCTCTGGACATCCTCCCACCCCCTCTACATCCCCCACCCTTCTAGAAAGCACCCCCACCCCTCCTTAACACCACCCCCACCCCCTACCCCCTTGGACACCCCCACCCCTCTGGACAACCCCCACCCCCGAACAACCCCCCAAACCCTCTGGACAGTCCCCCACCCCTTGGACATCCCCCCCCCCTCGGACCCACCCCCCTTGGACAGCCCCCCCACCCCCTCGACACCCCCACCCCCTTGGACCCCCCCCCCCCCCCACACCCCTGGACTGCCCCCCCCCCCACCTTCATGGACACCCTGGACCACCCCCAACCCTCTGGACAACCCCCAACCCCCTAGAAATACACCAAACCACTTGATAGCCCCCAGAACCATGTAATTTTAACCTCATGCTACTAGTTTTATCATATCTAGGGATTTTAATCTCAAGCTACTAGTTTTGGTATCATTCCATTATTCAAAATGAGAACCATGAAATGTATCTCCTACTAGTCTAAAATGCTCTATTGTTCAATTAATTGGGTTTTAATATCATATGAAGACTTATAATAGTCCATGAAAATATGTGACGTAAATATATTATGGAACTACAAATAGTGATACCCAAAATAGAAACAACCAAGGGTCCAAAACAAACATTCCACCATGAAAAACCATATATACTTATAAAATAAATCACAGTGGTACACGGAATGGGTGTACCACAATGATTTACAAAAAATTGCAGTAATATAGGTGAAGGAGATCATTAGTTGTCAATGAAAACAAAAAATCACCATCAATGTCGGGAATCTGCAAAACAAAAACAAACGAAATAGAAGTAGTTGAGGATTACGTGAATATTTCCAGTTGATCTAATATATCTGGTTATAATAAATAAGATGATGATGGAAAAACTAGGTAATAGGGTTTGAAATCAAAGAATCTTACCTAATTTAAACAAAAGAATCGCAAAACGTAAATATAGTCTATCCGGGATAAAAACGAAGGAAATAAAATCGTGGGAGGATTACTTGAGTGTTGAGAGTGGAGATGATAGATCTAACGAGAGTAAAGATGATAAACGATAATGGAAAAATGAGTTTAACAAAATGATACCGAAGAGTCGATTAGGGTTTTCTGTGCGAGAGAGAGGATTCACTGGTCTATCGATCGAAAAATCATCAATGACAATCCACAGGGCGTGTTAATTATTTAAATGTTTTATAATGTCCTTTATTTAATAACCGAGGATATAAACTATTTTTATTACATTTATAATGTTGGTTATTATAATAACTGGACTTATAAATGTATCATATAACACCGTTTTTACATCGGTTAATTTATAACCGACATAATAAAAAGTCGTGTGTTGGTTTTTTACATCGGTTATTCTATAACTGACGTAAAAAACTAATCATAAACCACAGTTTTTACATCGGTTATTTTATAACCGACGTAAAAACATCCAAGTGTTGGGTTTTTATGTTGGTTATAATATATCCGACGTGAAAAATTCAGTGGTTTGGGTTTTTACGTCGGTTATTTAATAACCGTCATCAAAAAGGCCTCAGATGCCGCATTTTTACGTCGTTTATTTTATAACTGAAGTAAAAATTCATAGATACCATGTTTTTATGTCAGTTATTAAATAACAGATGTAAAAAATTGTGCGCTTTGGTTTTTTACGTTGGTTATTTTATAACCGACGTAAAAAATTTACTATCCGTATTTTTTACGTCGGTTATAAAATAACCGTCTTAAAAAACCACGTATCACATATTTTCACGTCGGTTATATATAACCAACGTCAAAAATGGGGACGTTAATAACGTTTTCTGCACTAGTGGTTGGGTCAAACGACCCACACTAAAAGCTCTGAACCCCCACACACCAATGTCCAAAATACCCAATAGAAAAAAGAAAGAGACAGATACAAGTCAACTTCTCCATCCCCATAAAGATCCCCATCAGCACCATACCCAGAGGAAGCATCCGACTCTACAGACTCCCATTCAGAAGATTCATATTGCTTAATGAAGGTTGAATAATACTTTTTGAGATCCACATTTGATTGTGCCTTACCTACCCGACCTTTCCTACCATGGGAATTTTCCTCAACATTACTTTCCTTAGAGGAAGCTCTGGTAAAAATTGGCCATGAAAGGGAGGAATAATCCCTCCCTGTTCTCCAATTCATTGGGGGTTCACCAAGCCCCGCCTTATTTCTTTGCATCACATCATCAACACTCAGCACCCCAGGCCTGATATTTCGATCCTTTTTGTGATTGGTAATAGAAAGATCAACCACACACCCCTTTCTACCAGATCAATGAATAGACTGCGGCTTTCTTTTTATGATGGAATGAGTCCAAGCTAGAAGAACCAAGGAGACCCATCAAAGGTTTCCCCCTCCAAATCCTATCCAAATTAGTATACATAATTTCCTCAAGATCCCCCAAAATTTCCCCCAAACTTATATCTTCATCATTCTAATCCCCAATGAAGAACACCGATTACAGGTATGTCTTCTGTAGGATCTATTTTTGATGCTTCTCAAAGGTGATTTCAAAACAATATAACATTATTTTTTAGACAACCCAACACATGGAGGTAGAGTCTCAAACAGAACAAGATTACAACTCTGACCAGGTTTCCCAATAGTCCTTCTCTCTATAGGAGGGTTATTAGACACATTTCTAGGGTGAGGGGCATCACTCGGACTATCCACAAGCACGGTAGCATCAGTTAGCACCTGCTCCAACAATTGCATAAAAGGTAAGGGATGATCCAATCACATTTGACTCAATCCTTCACAAAAGGGAAGAAGATCCATGTCCTGAAGGTCATCAGAATCATCCTTAGCCTCCAAAACCTGTAATTCCTTACACAAAAGACACCCTCCTAATATCCCATGGAATCCATCAGATCCACGCCTGCAAACCGATTAGAGGTTAAGACGAACTATTGTCCCCATAATTGTTGTTTCACCACAAATGTTGTAGGATTTGGAAGTGTCTCCCTCTCTATCCTTTCACCAATGAGGCTCAGATGCTCTCTTTCACCACTGATTGGATCAACCTACAAAATAGAGGCCACAACCCCATCTTAATCAAGAGCTTTATCCCCCACCTCAATAGAGGAAGGGACCTCACCCACCAGTCCATGGTCACCCTTTAGTCACTTTAGAATGCACTTAACTATGGATTGCCCCTCAACACCCTGTCAGGAGGAGGGTCCCCCTTCATCCACCCTGGAATCCCGCTCAACATCCAGAAGGGTATCCTGCAGAGTTTATTTCCTCGCCTCAAGCTCAATTTTCAACCCCAACTTCTAAGATATGGACTGCTGCTCACTCCCAAACACAAGACCCTCATTACCCCTATGTCTGCAATCAATTTTTACACGACCAAGAGTAAAGAAAGATTCAATGTAGCTCACCCATGACTATAAAACCATTGGTTGCTTCCACTGAAGCTCCTCACCAATTTCAATCCCGACAACGTTGACCGGATCTTTTGAAACATCAATTTTAATATAGACCCATGGAAAAACTGGGTGGTATAGGGCCCTAATTATATAACCCCCACACAAAAACCATACAACCAAATTTCCCAACATTAGAATAATAGACAAGTTTTGAAAGGGGATGGGGAGCTCAGGAAACCACCACCAAATTTCCATAAATTGTGAATCATGATGAAAATGAAAGTAAAATTTCCACTAGAAGAGGGAAAATGAGCAGCATCACATCTACAAGGAGCTGTTGGCCATGCATGGATAAGATCATCTTCAGAAGAGAACCGAAACAAAATGTGATAGGAATAGAAAAAACCAACAGTGGAACGATCCTGGAGTTCCTAGTTTTCAAACACAATCCTGTCAAAAACATCAACCGGGGGACGCCAATTCAAGAACCTAGCTACCAGGGTCAGATTATTTAGGGCAGAAGCCTTGTTGAACTCTGCAATCGGCAGTGGAAGCTTCATAATATCTTCATACAAACCCAACACCATATAGAAAAGATCATTCTATATAAAAGATGGAAGTGATTTAGGATTAGAGAAAGGGAAGAATATTTCATTATTAGTAAGCAGTGAATCACCCTCCCTCACTAAAGGGGGAGGGCAAGGCACAGACATCAGCGACACCTTCAAGCTATCAATAGAGAGGTCGAGGCGACATCACTGTAGTGGAGCGGAGCAGCCATCTTTTTATTTTTAGGTGTTTAAAATGTTTTTAGGGTTTGATGGTTTTGTTAGGGTTTTTTAGAGTTTTTTTATTTTTTAAAATTTTATTTTTAGGTATTTTTAAGATTTTTATGGTTTTTAGGGATTTTTAGGGATTTTGAGGGGTTATTGAGTTTTTAGAGATTTGAGGATTTAAATTTTTTTAATAATTTGAAAGGATTTAAAGTTTTTTAGTGTTTTTAGTCATTTTTATACTTTTTATAGGGTTTTGGGTTTCTAAAATGTTAATAGGGGCTTTTTCAGTATCTATGTGTCTTAGAGATTCTAGGGCCATTTAGTGTTTTTATGGTTTTAAGAGTTCTTTAGGTTTTTAGGGGTTTACGTGCTTTTAGGTTATTTTGGTTTTCTTAGGTTTTTTAATTTTTTAGGGTTCTTTATGTTTTTATGGATTTTAGTGCATTTTTTGGATTTTTATGGTTTGAGGGATTTTAGTGATCTGCATGGTTTTATCGTTTTTTAAAATTTTAAGGGTTTATAGAAATTTTTTAGGTCTTTAGTGGGTTTATGTTTTTTAGGATTTTATGGTTTTCTTATTGGTTTTAGGGTTTTTAGGATTTGGAATGTTTATAGAAATATTTAGAGATTTTAGGATATTTAGGTATTTTTAGGTATTTTATGGTGTTTGAGGGTTTTGGGGTATTAGGATTTTTTCAGGTTACATAGTTTTTTAGTTTCTAGGATATTATTAGTTTTTATGGTTTTACGGTTTTTTATTATTGAATGTTATTTTAGGTGTAAAGGGGTTTTAGTGTTTTTAATGGGATTTTAATATTTTTTGGTTTTTAAGGCATTTTATGTGTTAGGGTTTTTATGGGTTTTATGGGTTTTATGGTTTTTAGGTATTATATATATTTTTAGTATATTTTGTGTGTTTAAGAGTTTTTTAAGGTTTTCTTAGGGCTTTTAGGGTTTTTAAATTTGTAGGCAGTTTAGGAATTTTTAAGATTTTTATTATTTTTAAGAGTTCTAGTGTTTTTTATTTTTTTTTTGTATTTTTAGTGTTTTAATGGTTTTTTATATTTTTTGGAGTTTGAGGAAATTTTTTGACTTCCTTTACGTTTTTTATGAGTTTGTAGGGATTTGTAACATTTTTAGGTTTTTAAAGAATATTTATATTTGTAGGGGTTATTTGGTTTATCTGATGGTTTTAGTGGGTTTTAGTGGGCTTTATGATTTTTAGGTGTTTAATGAGTTTTAAGGTATTTTGAGGGTTTTTATTTTTTTCATTTTTAATATTTTTATGGATTTATGTGTTTTTATGTTTTTAGTATTTTTTTAGGTTTTTAGGGTTTTTTCATTTTTAGGATTTTTAGGGAATTATTAAAAAAATTTGTAGTTTTTCTCATTTTTTTAGAAGATTTGAGGATTTTAAAGAGATTTATGGGTTTTTGGGGTTTTTACAATTACTTTGAGTTCTTTTAGGGAATTTAAGGTTTTTTGGAGTATTATACAGATTTTATTGTTTTAAGGGGTTTTTAGATTTTTTAGTGTGTTTTTATGGTTTTTATGGGGCTCTAAGGTTTTATGGTTTTTATGGGATTTAAATTTTTTTATGAGATTTTATGTTCTCTTATAGATTTTTGGATTTTTAACATTTTTTATGTTTTTAGGGGTTTTATGTTTTTTTCTTTATTTTAAAGGTGGTATTAGGGGGTTTAGGTTCTTTATGTTTTTATGGATTTTCAGGGAATTTATAGAATTTTATGGTTTTTAGGTTCGTTTTGTATTTTGATAGTTTTTAAAGGTTTTTAGTGGTTTTTTGGTTTTTAGCATTTTTAGGTTTTTAAATGCTTTAGTTTTTTAAAGTTTTCTTTGGTGTTTTTAGGGGTTTTAGGGTTTTTACATGTTTTGAGATTTTTATAATTTTTATGGGGTGTAAGAGTATTGAGGGTTTCTTAGTATTTCTCCGGGATTTGTGTTTTAATGTATTTTTTGCGGTTTTTATGTTTTTTTAGTTTTTAGTAGTTTTAAGGATTTTAGGGGGTTTTAAAGTTGTATGAGTTTAAAGGGTTTTTAGAGTTTTTTGTGTTTTTTTGGTATTATGGATTTTTATGTTTTTTGATGGTTTTTAAGGGATCTTATGGGTTTTAGGGTTTTTCGTATTTTTTTGTATTTTTACAATTTTTAGGATTTTTTAGGTTTCTTAGTGGTTTTAAGTGTTTATATATTTTTATATTTTTCCTAGGGATTTTCATGATTTTTAGGGTGTTTAGAATTCTTAGGAATTTTTGGCCTTTTAGGAATATTATGGGTTTTAGTGTTTTTATTGATTTTGAGGGCGTTTAATGTTTTTATGGGATTTAGAGTGTCTTGGGTTTTATCATTTTAAAGGGTATTTGAGGGTTTTAAGTGTTTTTTATGGTTTTATTATCTTTTTTAGTGTTCTATGGTTATTTATGTTTTTGGGGGGGGTTTTAGGTATTTTTGGGATTTATATTGTTTTTTACAGTATTTATGGATTTTGAGGGTTTTAGGGGTTTTATGGTATTTATTGTTTTTAGTGGTTTAGGGTTTTTTGTTATTTTCATGGGTTTTAATGTTTTTAGAGGTGTTTTACATTTAAAGGTTTTTTTCGAGTTTTCACCCATTTTAGGATTTTTGAATTTTTATGTTTTTAGGGATTTTCACGGGTTTAGGTGTTTTTAGGTTCTTTATAGGGGTTTCACAAGGTTTTATAATTTTTTAGGTCCTTAGGTGTTTTAGAGTTTTTAGGTTTTTAAGGTTTTATAAGGTGTTTTCAGGGTTTTTAACATTTTTATGTTTTAGGTATTTTTGGTAATTTTTAAGATATTTATGGATTTGGGGTTTTAAGGGTTTTTATGGGTTTTCATGATTTTTTTTTTGATTTTTAAGGCTTTTAGGGTTTTTAGTGTTTTTAGGGTTTTAAATGTTTTTAGTTCTTAGTGGTTTTAAGTGTTTTAAATGTTTTAAGGTTTTCTTATGGGTTTTTAGGGTTTTTTTTACATTTTTATAAATGTTTTTGGGTTTTTAGGATTTTTATGGGTTTTTAGGATTTTTATGAATTATGAAGGTTTTTAGGGTTTTTATGGTTTTTAGGGTTTTAGGGGTTTTTTCAGTATTTTGTGGTTTTAAGGATTTTAGATTTCTTAATTATTTTTCTGGTTTAAAATCTTTTAGAGTTTTTAGAGGTTTTAGAGTTTTATTGGGTTTCAGAAGTTTTTATTATTTTTAGGCATTTTTGGGTTTTGAGATTTTTTTGTTTTTAGGGGTTTTAAGTGTTTTTAGATTTTTCTGATTTCTAAGGGGTTTTTATGGGTTTTAGGTATTTTTTGTTTTCAATGATTTTTTGTGTTTTATTAGTATTTTTATGTATTTTAGGGGTTTTTGGGAATTCTGAGGGTTTTTGGGGTTTTTGGGGGTTTTGGGTTATTAGTGTTTTTATGATTTTTGGGGTTTTGAGGGTTTCTTTTGATTTTTTTGGGTTTTACGGTTTTTTGCCCTTTTAATATTTAAATTGTTTTTAGATTTTTTTTAGTTGTTTTTTGGTTTTCTGGGGTTTTTACATTTTTATGGGTTTTATGGTTTTGTGGGTTTTTAGGATCATTTTACAGTTTTTAGTATTTTCTAGGATTTTAGGCGCGTCCTCCCTTTTGTGGTTTTTAAAGTTTTCTTACGAATTTTTAGGGTTTATAGAAATGTTTACATTTTTATGGGTTTTAATGTATTTTTTATGACGTTTATGGGTTTTTAGGAGTTTTAGTGATTGTCAGGTTTTTTGATTTTTATTGTTTTTACATATTTTAGTTTTTATGGGTTTAAATTGTTTTTATGGTTTAAAAAATCATTTTAAGGTTTTATGTTTTTCTAAGGGGTTTTCATGATTTTTAGGTTTTATTAAATTTTATACATTTTTTAAATATTTTTTAGGTTTTTTATGGTTTTTAGGGATTTCAAGGGTTTTTTGTTTTTAATGGTTTTTAGTGTTTTTATGGTTTTTTAGGGTTTTATGGTTTTTGGGTGTTTATGATTTTTATAATTTTTATAAAATTTTAGGGTATAAATGTTTTTTGGGATTTTATATTTTTTACAAGTTTATGTGTTTTTATGGTTTCTTGGGGTTTTTATGGTTTTTAGTGTTTTAGGGATTTTTTAGGGTTTTTACCATTCTTAGGGGTTTTAGTATTTTTAATAATTTATTAGGATTTCTTCAGGATTTAGGCAGTTCTGGGAAATTTTAATGACTTTTGATGATTTTCAATGGTTTTAGGGTTTTTGGTGGTTTTTAGGGTTTGAGGGTTTTTAGAGCTTGAGGGTTTTTAGGATTTTTAGGGTTTGAGGGTTTTTAGAGTTTCTTGGGGTTTTTTTGGGGATTCTAGCATTTCTTAGGTTTTTAACAGTTTTAATATTTTTAATTTTTTCAAGAAACTATTTGGTGTTTTCAAAGTATTATTTTATGTTTTTATCATTGTTAGGACATTTTTAGGACTTTTATGGTTTTTATGGTTTTTAGGGAATTTTTGGATTTTTAGGGTTTTTTGGTTTTTAGGGGTTTTTAGGGGTTTTTTAGGGGTTTAGGTTTTTTACAATTTCAAACATTTTTATAGGATTAAAAATCTATTATATTTTTTTAGTGGGGGTTTACGGATTTTATGAGTTTTTTGGGTTTTTCAGGGTTTTTAGGGGGTTTTTTGGGTTTCAGGGATTTTAGGGTTCTTAAGGTCTTTTTAGGGTTCCCAATGTTTTTACCATTTTTAGGATTTTTGTGGTTTTAAGTGTTTTCATATTTTAATGATTTTTAATGTTTTGCGAGGGATTGTAGGGTTTTATATGTTTTTTCTGAATTTTGAGGGATTTTATTAGGATTTTTATAGGTGTGTAGTGGTTTTAGGAAATTTGATGTTTTTTAGGATTTTTTATAGTTTTAATAATTTTTAAGGTTTTTGATCATTTTTAGCTTTTTTAGGAGATTTAAGTATTTTTATGTTTTAATGGTTTTCTTAAGGGGTTCAAGGTTTTTGGGGTTTTTATTTTTTGGGATTTTATGTAATTTTTAAGATTTTTGTTGTTATTATGGATTTGGAAGGTTTTTTGGTTTTAGGTTTTTATGGTTTTTAGTGTATTTATGGTTCTTTTGTTTTTGAGGATTTTTTTTTAGATTTTAGGGGTTTTAATGGTTTTTAGAGTTTTATTTTTTAGGGGTTTATGAAGTTTTAAGTCTCTTTGTGGGTTTTGGGGTTTTTATTGGGTTTTATGATTTTATTAATGTCTTTATGAATTTTATTGTTTTTAGGGTTTTTGAGTGATTTTAGAATTTTTTTAGGTTTTTCTAGGGTTTTAAATGTTTTTAGGTTTTTAGGGTATTATTAGGGTATTTATGAGTTTTTTGGGGTTTTTACATTTTTAGGATGTTTTTCGTATTTTTTAAGGATTTTTATGGGGTTTTTGGGTTGTTGGTGATTTTAAGGGTATTTAGGTTTGTAAGGTTTTTATAGCATTATTGTTTTTTGGGGGTTTTATTGGATTTTTAATATTTTAGGTATTTTAAGGTTTTTAGAGTTTTTTAATAATTTTTGGGATTTAAAGGGTTTTTAGTGTTTTTAGTGGTATTTTATTGTTTGTTTGTGTTTTTTTGGCATTTTAAGGTTTTTTTGGATTTTTATTGTTTTTATGGTCTTTAGGGATTTTTAATATTTTTATGTTTTGTATCATTTTTATGATTTTTACATGTTTAAATTGTTTCTTGTTTTTATGGTTTTCTTAGAGGTTTTTAGGGGTTTTAATGTTGTTTATATTTTTAGTTATTATCAGTGATATTTTTTGGTTTTTAGGGTTTTTAATGATTTTGAGGGTTTTATGGTGATATGGTGGGTTTTTTGGTGTTTGGTGCTTCTTTTGATTTTTTAGGGTTTTAAGGGTTTTTAGATTTTTTAACATTTTTGGGGTTTAAAGGGTTTTCAGAGTTCTTATTGGTTTTTTGCATGTTTATACATTTAAGGTTTTGAGGGGTTTTATGAGTTTTTTTGTGGATTTTAGTGTTTTCTAGGGTTTAGTGTTTTTTTGTTTGGGTTTTTTATGATTTTTTATCAATTTTAGAATTTTTATTGTTTTAAGGGGTTTTATGTTTTTTATGTTTTTTATTGTTTTCATGGGATTTTGGGGGTTTTTATCGATTTTTATGATTTTAGTAATATTTAGTGATCATTAGGAGTTTTAGTGGTTTTCTAGTATTTTTTCAAATTATGAGGTTTTTTTATAGATTTTTGGTCATTTAGGGGTTTTTTTGCATTTTTTTGATATTTAGGATATTTAAGTGTTTTTTGGTTTTATGTTTTTCTTATGGTTTTCAAGGTGTTTTGAATTTTTATGTTTTTTTGGTATTTTTACGGTTTTTATGATTTTATGGTTATTTGGGGTTTTTAGGGACTTTGAGGGGTTTATAGTGGTTTTATGGTTTTTTTATTTTTATTGGTTTGTGAGTTTTCATTTTTCCTAAGGTTTCTTAGATTTTATTAACATTTTTTTGGGTTTAATGGGTTTTTATGTTTTGTAGTAGTTTAGTATTTTAATGGGTTTTAAGGGTTTTATGTTGTTTGGGGTGGTTGGCTTTTTGGATTTTAAAGGGTTTAGTGTTTTTAGGTTTTTAGGAGTGTTAAATTTTTTTAGGTTATTAAGGTTTTATTATTATTATTATTAGGGTTATTTATGTTTTAGGGTTTTTAGGATTTTTTTGAATTTGTTTAAACTTTAGGGTTTATAGGGATTTTGAGGGTTTTTTGGTGTTTTTTGGGGGTTTTAGGGGTTTTTAGGGGTTTTTTTTGAGTTTTTAGCATTTAATGGGGTTTTTAGATTTTTTTAATGCTTTTAGGGGTTTATTTGATTTTTAGAGTTTTTGTGGGATTTTAGGGTTTTTATGGGGTTTTATGGTTTTAAACAGTTTAGCGGTATTTATGGGTTTATAAGGTTTTTATAGTATTTTTACGGATTTTAGTGTTTTTAAGGTTTGTAGTGGTTTAAATTTTTTTAAGGTTTTTTGGGATTTTCTTAGGGATTTTTAGGGTTTTATAAATTTTTATCATTTTTAGGGCGTTTTTGGATTTTTAAGGTGATTTTCGGTTTTTTGCGATTTTGATGTTTCTTCAAGGTTTTTAGGATTTTTAGTGTTTTTGATTATTTTTAGGAATTTTAGGGCAAGGAAGGTGCGAGGCCAGGATATTCCTAACCCCCAAGATTTATTAAAAGAAAAGAAAAGAAGACAAGGGCAGGGTGTGGCCAAACATCCAGCACTGAAATACCATACACCCCCAAGATACCAAAATGTTATTATAAATTTTTGTGATTTGTAATGATATTAGGTTTATAAATTTTTTGGGTATTCTATGGTTTTGAGGTTTTTATGGATTTTTGGGAATTTAGTGTTTTTATGTTTTTTTGGAGATTGATGTGTTTTTAGGTTTTTATGTTTTTCATAGTTTATTTATGGGATTTTTTTCAATATTTTGGCTTTACGTGTTTTTATTGATTTGGAGGGTTTTTAGAGATTTTGATGGTTTTTAGCATTTTTAGGGTTTTGGGTGTTTTTTTATATTTTTGGGTTTTTGGTAATTTTTGCGTTATTCAGGGTTTTTAAGGTTTTTTTTTATTTTTTAAAACTATTTATTAATTATAGGGGTCTTAGAGTTTTTAGTAGCTTTTATTTGTTTTTAGGTGTTTTAAGGTTTTTAGGGGTTTTTAGGTTTTTAGGTTTTATTAGGTTTTTAGGATTTTTAAATGGTTTTTAGAATTTTGTTCTTTGAGGGGGTTTTAGTGCTTTTAGGGTTTTTAGGTTTTCATAGGGGTTTTTAGCATCCTAGTATTTTTTACATTTTTTGGGTTTATTATGTATTTTTAGATTTTTTTGGTTTTTAGGGGTTTCAAGGTTTTTGAGGGTTTTTTAGGGTTTTTTGAGTTTTTATGGTCTATTTTGGATATTACATTATTTTATTTTTTTACGGTTTTAAATTTTTTTTAGATTTAATTAATTTTATTAGGTGTTTAAAAGAGTATTACATTTTTTGTGGTTTTTATAGTTTTTTAGAGATTTATAGGTTTTCATGGGATCTATTATTTTTTGTGTTTTTATGTTTTTAAGGGATTTTTAGTGTTTTAGCATTTTTAGTATTTAGGGTTTTTATATGTTTTTTGGTTTCTAATGTTTTTGTAGAGTTTTTTTTTGGTATTTGGGGTTTTTATGTATTTTGGGTTTTTTGTGCTTTTTGAGGATTTTTATAGTTTATTTTGTTTTAGTCATTTTGAGTGTTTTTATGTTTTTAGGGTTCTTATGGTTTATTTGGGGTTTTTAGAATTTGTCAGTTTTTAGAGTTTTTAAGGTTTTTTAGAGTGTTATAACTTTTTAAACGGTCTAAGGGGTTTTTACAATTTTTAGTGGTTTTTAAGGATTTCATTGGTTTCTAGGTTTTTTATGATTTTTAGGGATTTTATGTGTTTAAATATTTTTAGTGTTTTATTGTGATTTATGTTTTTATGGGTTTTATCATATCTAGGTTTTAGGGGTTTTACTTGTTTTTAGATTTTAATGGTTTTCTTATAATATTTAATTTTTTATGGTTTATTAATTTATTTGGAAATTTTTGGACCTTTTTAGTATTTTTTTTGGTTTTGAGGAAAATTTGATATTTTGAAGGATTTTAAGGCTTTTTATTGTTTTTTAAGGTTTTTAGAGTTTTTAGCATTTTTTAAGTTTTTTATAGGAATATTTTTTTAGGGTTAAAATGTTTTATAAGTGTTTGTAGGGTTTTTTTGTTTTTTTAGTATCTTTTTTAGGTTTTCATGGATTTTGAATGCTTTTTTGGGGTTTATGGGTCTTTGTAATTTTTTTTGGATTTTAGTTTTTTTTTGAGTTTTTAGGGTTTTTAGGTTTTTAGGTTTTTTTATTATTTTTAGGGGGTTAAATTTTTTTTAGATATTTCAGTGGGTTGTAGGGTTTTTAATGTTTATAGTGGTTTATTTCTTTGGGGGGGGGTTCTTATTTTTTTGGGTTTTTTTTGTTTTTAGGGTTTTCAATATTTTTAAAATTTTAGGGGTGTTAAGTGATTTTAGGTTTTAAAGGTTTCATTATTTGTTTTCAATATATTTAGGGGTTTAAAATTTTTTAGGGATTTTTGTGGACTTTTACGGTTTTAGGGATCTTAACATTTTTTGGGGTTTTTATGATTTTTAGGGTTTTTAGGGCTATTAGCATATTTTATATTTTTAGGGGTTTAAATGTTTTATTTTTTTAATGATAATTTAGTGTTATTCATGGTTTTATGTTTTTTTTATGTTTGTAAGAATTTTTTGGATTTTTTAAGAATTTTATGGTTTTTATGGTTTTTGTTGTTTTTTTGGGGTTTTAGGGTTTTTCAATCTTTTTAGGGTTTTTTAATATTTTTTACAGTTTATTATTGTTTTTATGGGTTTAAAGAGTTTTAATAGTTTTTAGTGGGGTTTTAGTGTCTTTTTGGGTTTTGGGGGTTTTATGGTTTTTATAGGTTTTCATTATTTTTAGTCATTTAGAGTTTTCTAGGGTTTTAATATTTTTATGGGTTTTATGTTTATTTAGGATATAATATTTCTAAGGATTTTAGGGTTTTTATAGGTTTTTTAATTTGTATGGATATTTAGGAATTTTTTGAATTTTTATGGTTTTTAGGGTATTTAGTGATTTTGAGAGATTTAAGTGTTTTTTGGGGATTTCAACTTTTGGGTGTTTTATGTTATTTATTTTCAATGATTGCTAGTGTTTTGGTAGTTTTTGTGGGGTTTAAACGTTTTTTAGAGTATTTAGTGATTTTTAGGGCTTTATGGGTTTAACGATTTTTATAGTTTTAGGGATTTTATGGTTTTCATGGTTTTTAGAGTTTTTTAGTGATTTTAGAATTTTTAATGTTTTTATGGGTTTTATGTTTTTATAATTTTTTAGGGTATTTTAGGGTTTCTAGAGTTTTTTATGTGTTTATGAATTTTTAGGCACTTCTTAGTATTTTATGGTATTTAGGGGATTTTAGAATTTTAGGGATTTTATTGTTTTTCAGTTTTATAAATTTTTCATTTTTTTGTGGTGAAATATTATATAGTGTTTTGTAGTGATTTTAGGGGTTTAAAACATTTTTGGAGTTTTTAAGGGTTTTTGGTGTTTTTCTGGCATTTTTTGTATTTTATGTTTAATAGGGGATTAATGTGAATAGATGGTTCTGGTGTTTTGTAGTATTTTTAGGGTTTTTTGGTTCTCTAAAATTTATTAGGTTATTTGGTGGTTTAAAAGGTTTCTGGGTTTTAAAGGTTTTTTAATGTTTTTCTAGGTTTTAGCAGCTTTATGTTTTTAGGGAATTTATGTGATTATTTAGTATTTGAATCATTTTAGGGTTTTAATGGATTTAAAGGGTTTTTAGTGTATTTATGGTTTCATAGGGTTTCTAGAATTTTAGGTTTTTTAGGCTTTCATAGGGTTTTATATTTTTTCAGGTTTTTTATGCATCGAGCAATTTTAAGGGATTTATTTTGGTTTTTTAGATTCTTAGGGGTTTTATAGATTTCGATGGGTTTTTAGGGTATTTAGAGAATTATGAGTTTTCTGGTTTTTAGGTTTTTTTGAGTCCTTTGGTTTTTTTTGTTTTTTATATTTTTAAACGAATTTAGGTGTTTATGTGTTTTAGATTTTTAGTGATTTCTAGAGGTTTGTATGGTTTTAGTGCTTTTAGGGTTTAGGTAATTTTAAGGGTTTTAGCGTTTCTTAGGGTTTTTTTAGTTTTTAGGTTTTTTGGGGTTTTAATGTTTTTTAGGTTTTTATGGTTTTATTATGGTTTTTAAGGTTCTTAGGTTTTTTATGTTTTGATGAATTTTTAAGGATTTTTAAGTATTGTTTTGGGTCCTTGGTTTTTTATGTACATTGATGATTTTAAGGTTTTTCTGGGTTTTAGGGGTTTTATGTGTTTTTATGTTTTTATGGTTTTCTTTGGGTTTTTAGGGTTTTAATTGTTTTTTTTTGTTAGCAATTTTTAGGGAATTTTTAGTGTTTTTATGGGGTTTTAGCATTTTAGGGACTTCGAGGTGTTTTATGGTTCTTAGGGGTTTATGTTTTATTGGGGTTTTATGTTTTGATTTTGTTTTTTTTATGATTTTATGGATTTTTAGAGGTTTTAAAATATTTAGTGGTATAAAGGGTTTTATAGTTTTTAGTGTTTTTAGGGTTTTGGGGGGTTCTAGGGTTTTTTATGTTTTAAGGGTTATTATGGAATTTAAGGATTTTTTGGCGGTTTTAGGGTCTTTCTAAGGTTCTTAGCCTTTTATGGTTTTATGGGTTCTATGTGTTATTAGGTTTTTCAGGTTTTCTTATGAGTTTTTAGGGGTATTTGGTTTTTAAAATATTTAGATATCTGTACATATTTTTTTGTATTTTTATGGTTTTTAAGGATTTTTAGGGTTTTTAGAATTTTTTATGTTTTTAGAATTATATAAGTTATTAAGGGTTTTATGTGTATTATATTTTTATAGTTTTAAAATGTTTTTTAATCATTTTTCTGTTATTACTTTTTTGGGAATTTTATGGTTTTTTAGGTTTTTATTGTTTTTTAGAATTTTTACGGATTTCGTGGGTTTCAGTGTTTTGAGGGTCTTCATGGTTTTTGGGTTTCAGGTTTTTTCTTGAGTATTTTGAGGTTTTTTATAGTTTTTTAATGTTTTAATGGGTTTAATGTTTTTGAGTTTTTTTAGTTTATTTAATTTTTTATGGGTTTTTTTGGGTTTTTAGGGTATAAAGGGGTACTCGGGTTTCATAGTTAATTTTTTTTAGTTTTAAGCGTTATTTTAGGTTTTTAGGTGTTTTTAGTGTTTTTAGGTTTTAAGGTTCAATTATTCATTTCCATGGTTTTTAGGGTTTCTTTACATTTTTTTGGTATTTTTAGGGCTTTTTTGAATTTGTTTTGGTATTTTTCATTTTATTGGGCAAGGTAGGTGCAGGGAAAAGCTATTACTGACCCCCCAAATGTTTATTAGAAGAAAATACACAGCAAACAAGGGAGGGGAGAGGTCAATCAACCCGCACCCAAAAACCCTGGACAACTCACACAAGCCAAAATACCCAAAAAAGACCCCAAAAGACACCCAAAACCAGAAAATGAAGAAAAGAAGAAGCATCACCAACATCCAACAGCACACCAGTCCATCTATCCAAACAGTAGCAAACAGCAATATTCAGATCGAAACCAACTAGAATAATCAACCATAAATAAGCACAAGCATCTCACAACCAACAACATTCGTGCATACACAGTCGAGCGTCAACCAAGCGAGCATCATACCGAAACAACCCAACATCCAGTAGCATTCTACCTTCACCATATCCCAGCCAAATATAACACACCCAGAAGCAGCCCGGGGCATAACCGACCACATACAATACAAACCAATTCGAATAACCCTTACAGCATCTGAGACCGCTTATCCCAACAGCACAAGACCGCCAACCCCCATGATCAGAAACAAGAGCAGCATCATAGCCCAGCACACCAGCAAGCATCAACCAACACCATATTTGCTGGAAAACAAAAAATCCATTCAAGCCTGCAATAGCGGGAGGCGGCCGTGGATCCGAAGAACTAACTCAAGCAAAAAATCCAAACCATAGCACATACCTACATCGTAGACACCAACGGAGATCCAGAATCACTGAACCACACCAACGCGACAAGATCCACACCTGGAGAAGCCAGAACACGGCCCACACACCCAAAAATCTGGCTCATCTATCCATGGAAACAATATCTCTAAGACATCCCGCCTTGCCCCCACCACAACCAAAGGAACGCCGCTTCGCACACAGGCACCATCCGCAAGGAGGAAGACTCCTGAGGAGAGCAAGACCAGCTTCCAGATCCACCAAGACACAACCCCATCTGACGCCGCTTTGACGGGTATGAGCACCACCGAGACCGCATGAACACCTCCAAAGCTTCACTGCAATGCCCGATCACTATCGTACACCGCTGAGGGTGCTAGGCAAGCACCGATCTGGGGGAACCACACCACAAATAAGCCGTCTTAGAGAAGACCAGAAGTTGCGATGCCACTTGGAGAACCTGAATCTGTTGAAGAGCATATGCATCCTTGGATCTGTGGAAAGCCACAGAAGCACACCAATGTCGAGGACGCCCCCCACATTCGCAAGAGGGTAGAAGCAAAGATCTAAATTTAAGACCACCATGTGGATTCAAGAACCCTAGAGGTCGCGCAGAGATAGAGGGAGAACTAGGAAAGTGTATATCCATCCTTTTTTAGGGGTTTCTTCATGCATTTTTTTTGGGATTTTGAGGTTTTTGATGGTTTTTTAATATTTTTTTTTTGTTTTTAGGGTTTTGGGGGTATATTAGATTTTTTATTTTTTTTAATGGTTCTTAGATTTATTTAACATTTCTAGGGGTTTAAACGGTTTTTTTATTTTTCAATGGTTCTTTAGTGTTTTTATTGGTATTTATAGTTTTTATGTTTTTTATGCATTTTTAATGTTTTTGGGTTATTGGGTCTTTAGAGGATTTATGTTTTTTTACATTTTCACTCTTTTTTGGGTTTTATGTATTTTTAGTTTAGTTTTATATTTTTTAGGGTGTTTCATGGTGTGTAGGTCGTTTTACATTTTTTGAGTTTTTAGTATTTTTATAGTTTTTAGTGTTTTTAGGAATTTTTAGTGTTATAGGGATTTTTCACGTTTTCATTAGTTTAAGGGTTTTATGTTTTTGAATTTTTGAGTTTATTTAAGTTTTTTAATGTTTTTAATGGTTTAATTTGTTTTTAGAGTTTTTAGTGCGTTTTATGGATTTTGTGGTTTTTAGGGTTTTATGGTTTTTAGGGTTTTAAATTATTTTTATGTTTTTTATGTTTTTTAAGGTTTTTCTAGTTTTTATAATTTTTTTCATTTTTAGATATTTGTAGGGAATTTATGGATTTATATGGGTTTTATGGATTATGGGTTAGGGTTTTTTGGTGGTTTAGTGTATTTTTTTAGGGTTTTAAGTGATTTTAGGGTTTTAATGTTTTCATAGGGGTTTACAAGGTTTTCATAATTTTTTACATTTTAATGGATTTTATGGGGTTTTTTTGGATTTTAATGGTTTTTAGGTTTTTTAGGTTTTTTAGGAATTTTGACTGGTTTTAATGGATTTTATTATTCTTTTGGGGGTTATTATTTTTCTAGGGTTTTACCATTTATATATATTTTCAACATATTCATGGGTTGAAACAGTTTTTAGAGTTTATAGTGGTTTTTACGGCTTCTATGGGTTTTATATTTTTTAAGGTCTTTAGGGGTTTTAGGCTTTTTACGGGGGTTTATGGTCTTTTATGATTTTTATAAGGTTTGGGGGGGTTAGGTTGATTTGGGGGGGGGGGGGTTGAGTTCTTTGGGTTTTAATTTTTTTTAGTTTTTATTAACTTTTTATGGGCGTAAAGGGGTTTTAGAGTATCTAGTGTATTATTTTATATTTTTCATTGGTTTTTATGTTATTAATGTTTATAAATGTTTTTACATTTTTTGTGGTTTTTATGGGTTTTTAGGGTTTTCAGGTTTTTTAAATTTTCTTAGGTTTTTACCGGTTTTAATTGTGATATGGTTTTATGTCTTTCTTAGTTTTTCTAAGTTATTAGTGGTTTTTTACGTTTTTTGTGTTTTTTAGGGAATTTCATGGTTTTTATGGTTTTATGGTTTTATGGTTTTTAATGGTTTTTAGGGATTTTGTGGATTTTGTGGTTTTATGTTTTTTGGGTTTTTGGGTTTTTAGGGGTTTTCATGGTTTCAAAGGGTTTTAGAGTTTTTAAATATTTTTAGGGGTTTAAAGTAATCTTATAGGTTTTAGTTGTTTTTAGGGGGTTTTATGTTTTCTAACGTTTTTATGGTTTTAGGTGTTTTTATGTATTTGTGGCCTTTTTAGGTTTTTTTGGGTTTTGATCATTTTTTATAATTTTAGGGGGTTTTAAAGGTATATAGGAATCTATGATTTTATTAGGGTTTTTTTTTTGTTTTTTGGGGTTTAAATTTTTGGGGATCATTTGGGCGTTTTAAATATTTTTATTGTTTTTTAGGGTTTTCTGTATTTTGAGAGGGGTTAGGGTTTTTTAGAGTTTTTAGGTTAATTCGGTTTTTAGTTTTTTAGGGCTTTAGGTTTTTATATTTTTTTCTGAGGGATTTTTGGAGATTTAATTTTTTTGGAGATTTTTACTTATCATTAGGGTTTTTGGGGTTTTGGGGATTTTTTTGATCTTTTAGGGGTATTAATTTATTTTATAGTTTTTAACGTTTTTAGGGGTTATGTTGTTTTGAGTTTTTACTGGTTTTAGGGGTTTTATGGGTTTTAGTGTTTTTTATGTTTTTCGGGGATTTGGTTTTAGGTTTTTTTATAGTTTTAAGATTATTTAGGTTTTTTAGTATTTTAGTGGTTTTGATGGGTTTTATGTGGTTTAGGTTTTTGGGTTTTTATTTGTATTTTTAAGGTTTTTTATTTTTATTGGGATTTTAAGTGATTTTGTTTTTGAAAATTTATTAGTTTTTTGGGTTTTTAGGGATTTTGATATTTTGTTGGGTTTTTATAATTGTTTGGGTTTTTTATGATTTTTTGGCTTTTAATGTTATTTTTTTGGCTTTTTGGGGTTTTTTCAGTTTTTTAGAGTTTTATGGTTTTTACATATTTTTAACATTTTTAGGGGTTTAAAGGGATTTTAGAGTTTTTAGTGAAATTTTGGGATTTTATGGGTTTCTTGTGTTTTTATTGTTTTCATGGTTTTCATGGTTTTTAAGAATTTTAGGGGTATTAGGGTTTCTTATGGTTTTTAGCATATTTTACTTTTTTATGTGTTTAATGTGTTTTATGGTTTTTTTAGATTTCTTATGGGTTTTCATGTTTTTATATTTTTTTATATTTTATGGTTTTTATGGTTTTTAGAGATATTAGAGAAATTGGAAGGTTTTGGGGATTTTTAGGGGTTTAAGAGGTTTGATGGTTTTGGGGGGGCGGGGGGTCGTTTTCTTGATTTTTAAAGGGTATTATGATTTTTTTATTTTTTTAACATTTTATGGTATTTATATAGTTTTAGAAGTTTTTATTTATTTTACGGGGTTTTAATGGTTAAAATTTCTTTTAAAGGATTTCTTAGTATTTTATGGTTTTTGGAGTTTTAGGTGCTATTGGGATTTTATGGATTTTATTTCTTTTCGGTTATATAAATTTTTTTATTTTATTTTTGTGGTTAATTTTCTTCAGTTTTTTGTAGTGTTTTTAGGGGTTTAAATTATTTTTGGATCTTTTAGGGTTTTTAGATTTTTATGGTACTTTTTGTGTTTTATGGTTCTTAGTGGATTAATGGGAATAAAGGGTTTTAGTGTATTTTGAGTATTTTTAGGGTTCTTTTGGTTGTCTTGAATTTTTTAGGTTTTTTGGTGGTTTAAAAGGTTTTTAGGTTTTTAATGATTTTTTTAATATTTTTCATGGTTTTAGGGGTTTTATGTGTTTAGTGATTTTTTGTGATTTTTTAGTATTTAAATGGTTTGTAGGGTTTTAAAGGATTTAAAGGTTTTTTAGGGTATTTATGGTTTCCTAGGGTTTCAAGTATTTTTAGGTTTTCATTGGGTTTTATGTTTTTTCAGGTTTTTTATCCTTCTAGTAATTATGAAGGATTTTTTTTGGTTTTTTAGTTTTTTTTGTTTTTATGGATATTGATGGATTTTTAGGGTATTTAGGGAATTATGGTTTTTTAGGTTCTTAGGGTTTTTTGAGTCCTTTGGGTTTTTTCTTTTTATATTTTTAAACGTTTTTAGGTGATTTATGTGTTTTAGATTTTTAGTAATTTTTAGAGGTTTGAATGGTTTTAGTGCTTTTAGTGTTTATGGACTTTTAAGGGTTTTAGCGTTTCATCGTGTTTTTTTGTTTTTTGTTTTTTGGGGTTCTAATATTTTTTGGTTTTTATGGTTTATTAGGGTTTTTAGGGTTCATAGGTTCTTTTTATGTTTTTAGGTATATTTAAGGATTATATATTATTGTTATGGGTTTTAAGGGTTTTAAGGATTTTGAGGATTTTAGGGTTTTTATGAGTTTTAGTGGTTTTTATGTTTTTAGGGGTTTTATGTATTTTTATGTTTTTATGGTTTTCTTAGTGTTTTCAGTGTTTTTATTATTTTTATGTTTTTATGAATTTTTAGGGAACTTTTAGTGTTTTTATGGGTTTTCATCATTTTAGCGACTTCGAGGCAATTTAGGGTTCTTAGGGGTTTATGTTTTTTGGGTTTTTTTGATTTTTTAGTTTTTAGGACTTTATGGATTTTTATAGGTTTTAACATATTTAGGGGTTTAAAGGGTTTTTAGTTTTTAGTGTTTTTATGGTTTTGGGGAGTTTTTAGGATTTTTATGTTTTTAAGGGTTATTATGGTTTTTAAGGGTTATTTGGGGGTTTATGGTCTTTCTAAGGTTCTCAGTCTTTTGGGGGTTTTATGTGTTCTATGCGTCATTTGGTTTTTTTTTGTTTTCTTATCAGTTATTATAGGTATTTGGTTTTTTAAATATTTAGATATTTTTAGGTGGTTTTTTTGTATTTTTATGGCTTTAAAGGATTTTTAGAGTCTTCATAATTTTATATTTTTTTAGAATTATATAGGTTATTAGGGGTTTTAGGTGTATTATATTTTTATGGTTTTACAATGTTTTTTTAATAATTTTTCTATTTTTTACATTTTTTTGAATTTTAAGGGTTTTTGGGTTTTTATTGTTTTTTGAATTTTGTAGGGATTTTGAGGGTTTTAGGGTTTTGAGAGTCTTCATGGTTTATGGTGTTTATTTTTTTCTTGATTATTTTACGATTTTTTATATTTTTTTATTATTTTGATGGATTTAATGTTTTTTATTTTTGTTTAGTTTGTTTTTAAGGTTTTATCTATTTTTAGGGTTTTTAATGTATAAAAGAGTTTTTGGGTTTTTAGTTTTTTTTTGTTTTTTATAGTTCTAAGCATTAATTTAGGTGTTTAGGCGTTTTTAGTGTTTTAAGGTTTTATGTTTTAATTAGGATTTTCCATGATTTTTAGGGATTCTTTACATTTTTAGTTATTTTTGGGGATTTATTGAATTTTTTTCGGTATTTTACATTTTTTGGGGATTTTAAGGGTTTTGATGGTTTTTTTTTATATTTTTATATTTTTAGGGTTTTGGGGGTATATTTGATTTCTTATTAATTTTAATAGTTCTTGGAGTTTTTTTACATTTTTAGGGGTTTAAAGGGTTTCTGAGTTTTCAGTGGTTCTTTAAGGTTTTTATGGGTATTTGGGGTATTTATTTTTTTTATGCGTTTTTTTAGTTTTCGGGTTATTGGTCTTTAGAGTTTAGGGGTCTTTTATATTTCTCTCGCTTTTGGGGGTTTTAATTTTTTTTTTGTTTTTTTATATTTCTTAGGGGTATTCATTGTTTTTAGGGCTTTTTAATTTTTTACAGTTTTTATGATTTTTATAGTTTTCAATGTTTTTATGAATTTTTAGTGTTATATATATTTTTAATGTTTTCATTATTTTTAGGGTTTTATAATGTTTTTGTTTTCTAGTTTTTTTAAGTTTTTTTAATTTTTTTAATTGTTTAATTAATTTTTAGAGTTTTTAGTGTGTTTTATGGATTTTATGGTTTTTATAGATTTATGGTTATTTGGGGTTATAATTGGTTTTAGGTTTTTAATGTTTTCATAGGGTTTTTTGGGTTTTAGGAATTTTTTTCATTTTTAGAGATTTGTAGGGAATTTTTGGATTTTTTTGGGGTTTTATTGATTTGGGGGGGTTAAAAAAATTTAGAGGGTTTAGTGTTTTTTTGTTTTAGGGGTTTTAATTATTTTTAGGGTTTTAATTTTTTCTTAGGGTTTAGAGGGTTTGGATAAATTTTTACATATTTATGTATTTTATGGTGTTTTTTGGATTTTTATGGTTTTTTAGGAATTATGACTTGTTTTAAGGGTTTTTATTGTTCTTTTGGGCTTATTTTTTATTTTTTTGAGGTTTTAAGTTTTTTAGATTTTTTAAACATATTAATGGGTTGAAAGGGTTTTTAGAGTTCATAGTGGGTTTTTACAGTTTATATGGGTTTTATATTTTTTAGGGTCTTCAGGGGTTTTAGTGTTTTTAGGGGGTTTATGGTATTTTAATGATTTTTTATAAGGTTGGGGTTTAGGGGGATTTAGAGAGTGTTTATTAGTTTTCTGGGTTTTAAATGTTTTTTGTTTTTTTAATTTATGTTTGTAAGGGGGTTTTAGAGTTTCTACTAGATTTATTTATTTTTCCATTGGTTTTTATGTTATTAATGTTTATAGCGGTTTTTACAGTTTTAATGATTTTTATAGGTTTTAGGGTTTTTTAGGGTTTTCAAGTTTTTTTTAAAAAAAATCGTTTTTAGCAGTTTTAAGTGTGATAGGGTGTTAGGGTGTTAGGGATTTCTTATTTTTTCTGATTTTCTAGTGTTTTTTAAATTTTTAGGGATTTTTTAGGTAATTTCATTGTTTTTATTATTTTTATTATTTTTAATGGTTTCTAGGGATTTTATAGTTTTTATGGTTTTATGGGTTTTGGGGTTTTTAAGGGTTTTTAGGGTTTCAAATGGTTTTTAGATTTTTTAAATGTTTTTAGGGGTTTAATGGAATCTTCTAGGTTTTAGTGATTTTTAGAGATTTTATGGGGTTTAAGGGGTTTTTATGTTTTCGAATGGATTTATGGTTTTTTTGGGTTTTTTGTGATTTTGAGAGGGGTTTATGTTTTATTATTTTCTGAGGGCCTTTTAAGGATTTAATTTTTAGGTGATTTTTCCTTATTGTTAGGGTTTTTCGGGTTTTGGAGCCTTTTTTGAGCATTTAGGGGTATAAACTTATTTTATAGTTTTTAACGTTTTTAGGGGTTAAAGTGTTTTTAGAGTTTTTACTAGGTTAAGCGGTTTTTAAGGTTTTTTTTATGATTTTTAAGGGATTTATGGTTTTATGGTTTTTACAGTTTTTTAGATTATTTAGGGTTTTTAGTGTTTTAGAGGTTTTTATGGGTTTTATTTGGTTTAGTTTTCTAGGTTTTTATTTGTATTTTTTTGTTTTTTTTTATGAATTTTAGGGATTTTTTGTTGGAATTTTATAAGTTTTTTTTGTTTTTAAGGATTTTGATATTTTTTGGTGTTTTTATAATTTCTTGGGGTTTTATGATTTTTTTTGGTTTTTATGGGTTTTTGGGTTTTTTGGGATTTTTTGAGTTTTTTAGAGTTTTATGGTTTAAACAGCCTTCTAATATTTTTTGGGGCTTAATGGTTTTTTAGAGTTTTTAGTGAGATTTTAGGATTTTATGGGTTTCTAGGGTTTTTAATGTGTTTTTATGGTTTTTATGCTTTTAAGGTTTTAGTGGATTTTACGGTTTTTATGGTTTTTAGCATAATTTTTTTATGGTGTTAATTTTTTTAAGGTTTTTATGGTTATCTTATGGGTATTTAGGTTTTTAGATTTATTTATATATTATGGTTCTTATGGTTTTTAACATTTTTTTTTGTTTTTAGGGTTACTAGGGACATTGGGGGGTTTGGGGATTTTTAGGGGTATTAAGGTTTTGATGGTTTGGGGGGGGGGGTTGGTTTTCTATATTTTTAAAGGGTTCTTCAATTTTTTTAATTTTTTAACATTTGAGGGGTATTAAATAGTTTTAGTAGTTTTTGAAGGTTTTTATGGGGTTTTAATGGTTAAAACGTTTTATAAGATATCTTAGTATTTTATGGTTTTAATGTTTTTTAGGGGCTTTTGGGATTTTAGGGATTTTATTATTTTTTCGTTTGATAATTTTTTTAATTTATTTGGTGGTTAAATATTTTCTGTATTTTTTAATTTTTTTAGGGGTTTAAACGATTTTTTGGAGTTTTTAGGGGTTTTAGTGTTTTATGGTATTTTTTGTGTTTTATGGTTCTTAGTGGATTAATGTGAATAGAGTGTTTTAGTGTTTCTGGAGTAATTTTGGGGTTTTGAAGATTTCTGTGTTTTTATGTTTTCAGGGGTTGTTGGGGTTTTTTAGGATTTTTATGGGGTTTTAGGGTTTTTAGTGAATTTGATGGGTTTGGGGTGTTTAGTATTTTTAGGGTATTTATTGATTTATTGATTTTTATGGTTTTTTTAGTTTTTTAATGATTTTGCGGTTTTCTTTTAGGGTTTCTACATTTTTGGTGTTTTTTAGAGATTTTTAGGATTTATATAGATTTTAGGATTTTTATGGATTTTGTGGGTGTTAGGGTTTTTAGGGGTTTTAGGGTTTTTTTGGTTTTTTGGTTTTTAGTGGTTTGATGAGTTTTTAATAGTTTTATGGGTTTTTAATGGTTTTAATGTTTTTAGTGTTTTAATGGGTTTTTTATGTTTTAGGCGTTTTAAGGATTTCTTTGGTTTTTTGGAGATTTAAAATTCTTTAGGGGTTTTATAGTTTTTAGAAGATTTTAGGGTTTTTAGTGTATTTTTGGATTTTTAGGGTTTTTATAATTTTTTTCATTTTTTATGTGTTATAATTGTTTTTATATTTTAATGTTCTATTAGAAATTTAGGGATTTTAATGTTTTTAGGAATTATGATGGTTTTTTATGATTTTTTTATAATTGTTTTATAGGCTTTTAGTAGCTCTATGGTTTTATAAGCTTTTTATGGGTTTTTGGGATTTTAGGTATTTTTAGTTTTTTTGGGGTTTTAAATTTTTATAGGATTCATGTGCTTTTTATGGATTTTTCAAATTTTTTACGTATTTAGTACTTTTAGGGATTTTTTTCGTTTTTAGGTTTTTTATTGTTTTTAGTGACTTTGAGGGGGTTTGGGATTTTTAAGGGTTTTAGGGTTTTTTGAATTTTTTGGGATATTAGGGTTTTCGGCAGCTTTTTTGGGATTTTAAGAGTTTTAGAGTTTTTTTGGATTGTATGGGTATAATTTATTATTTGAATTTTTAGTGGGGTTTTATGGTTTTTTGGGTTTTTAATGTTATAATTGTTTTTATTGTTTTTATAGGTTATATGGTTTTAGGGGGTGTTTTGGTTTTTTAGGTTTTTAGATTTTGTTAGTTTTTTTTTCTTTTTTCAAATTTTTTAGGGTTTTAAGGTATCAATAAGGGTTTTATATGTTTTTAGGGGGTTTTATTTTTTGGGGATTTTTATGTATTTTCTAGGTTTTTTTGCTTTCTACGGTGTTTAGGGATTTTGTCGGGTTTTACAATTTTTATGGTTTTTTGGTTTTTAAATGTTTTTAGTGTTTTTAAATTTTTAGTGGCTTAATTTCATTTTGGTTTTTATGTTTTTCATTGAGTTTTAAGGGATTTAGTGTTTTATATTTTTTTGGGTTTTTTAGTTACCTTTGAAAAAAATGGTTGTTAGGGTTTTTAGGGATTTTAAGGGTTTATGGGGGTTTTGGGGGATTTTTTTGGTATTTTTGGGTTTTTGACTTTTTTAGGTTTTTTATTGTTTTTTATAATTTTTAACTTTTATTTGTGTATAAAGGGTTTTTATAGTTTTAATTTTTTTGGTGTTTTTATAAGATTTTAGGGTTTTTCTTTTTATTATAGGTTTAATGGTTTTTATGGGTTTTAGGGTCTTTTAACTATTTTTAGGGTTTTAATAATTTTAATGTTTTAGGGGTTTTAAGAGTTTTTAGATTTTTAATGTTTTCTTAGGGTTTTTAGGGTTTTAGGGATTTTATGTTTATAGGGATGTGTAGGGATATTTTTAAAATTATTATGTTTTTTAGGAATTTGAGAGTTTTCAGTGTTTTGTGGTTTTTAGTGGTTTCACCTTTTTTCAGTTTTTAGGTTTCTTAAGTGTTTTTTGGGTTTTTTGATGTTTTCATAGGGGATTTAAGTGGTTTTTATGTTTTTATGGATTTTTAGATCTTTATTAGGAATTTTTATGGATTTTTAGGGTTTTTATAAATTTTATGGGTTTTTAGGGTTTCAAGGTTTTTAGGGTTTGGGGGGGGGGTTTAATGTTTTTTTGAGTTTTTTACTGGTTTTATGTTTTTTATAAATTTTTTATGTTTTTAAGAGTTTAAAGGGTTTTTAGTGTAATTTTTGGGTTTTATGAAATTTTGAGGTTTTTGGAAGTTATTATTATTTTAAGGGGTTTTCATCATTTTTGTAGCCTTTAGAAATTTTTATTTTTTTAGGGGTCATAATTTTTTTAGGTCTTTAAGGTTTTCTTAGGGGTTTTGAGGGTTTCTAAAATTTTTTACATTTTTATGGATTTTAGGGTATCTTTAGGAATTTAATGGTTTCATGTATTTTTAAGGGTTTTATGGGATTTTTATATTTTTAATGGTTTTTATTCTTTTTAGGGGTGATTAGGGTTTTTTAGGGCTATTTAGGTTTTTAGCCTTTTTATGTTTTTAGGGGTGCTATGATTTTGTAAATTTTTAAGGTTTTTGCAGGAGTATTCCGAGTTTCTAGGGGTTTTTATAAGTTTAGAGATTTTTTTGGATTTTTTATGATTTTTATTGGTTTTTAGGGTTTTAGGGATTTTTCGGTGTTTTATAGTTTTCCGGTTTTTGAGGTTTTTAGAATTTTTAGGTTTTTTAGTTATTTTAATCATTTTTAGGTGTTTATGGTTTTCTTAGGCATTATCAGTGTTTTTAGGGGGTTTTACATTATTCAGGAATTTAAGGTATTTTTTAGTTCATCGGCAATTTTAGGGTTTTATGGTCGTTTGCGATTTTTAGGGTTTTTATAGTTTTTTAGGGTTTTGTTTATGTTATTTAGGGGATTTTATGTTTTAAGGTATTTTAGAGGTTTTTAATGGTTTTAGGGTTTAATAAGGTTTTTAAGATTTTTTGTGGGTTTTGTGGTTTTACTGTGTTTTAGGGTTTTTAGGTTATAGGGTTTTGATGGGTTTTTGGGGTTTTTAGTGTTTTTAGGGTCCTTTTATGTTTTTTAGATTTTTAGTTTTTATGTTTTTTAGGGTTTTATTTGTTTTAATATTTTATAGTTTCTGATATCCATTATGGGATTTTAGTTTTTTCTATGTTTTTGGGATATTTATAGATTCTCTGTATTTTTATTTTTTAATAGGGTTTTTAGGGATTTTGATTGGTTTTAGGTTTTTTAAGGATTTTGGGTTTTTTGGAATTTAGGGGTTTTAGTGTTTTTTAGGGATTTTATGGTTTTTAAGGTTTATATGGTTTTCTTAGGGTTTTTAGGGTTTTAGAGTTTTTACATTTTTATGAATTTTTTTGAATTTTTAGGTATTTAGGGATTTTGAGGGGGATTTGGGGGTTTTATGGTCTTTTGTTTTTTATGTATTAGTGTTTTTATTTTTTAATATTTATTAATGTTTTAGGTAATTAAATATATTTTAAAAAAATTTATTGGTTTTTATAGTGTTATGGGTTTCTAGTGTTTTTTGAGTTTTATAGAGGTTTTTATGGTTTTATGAGCTTTTGTGAGTTTTAGCATTACTTATTTTTTATGGGTTTTTGTTTTTTTATGTTCTTAAGGTTTTCTTAAGGGTTTTAACGTTTTCTAGGTTTTTTTTATGTTTTTATTGATTTTTATGGTTTTTCTATGATTTTTTTATTAGTTAGTTTTGGTTAATTTCATATCTTTTATGGGTTTTAGGGTTTCTAGTGATTTTTAGGGGTTAAAAAGATTTTTTGGGTTTTAATGGTGTTTTGTGTTTTTTGGGTTAAAAGGCTATCTGAGGGGTTTCATGGTATTTCGATTTTTACATTTATAGGAAATTTTTGTGATTTTTTAGGATTTTTATATTCTTTTAAAAAAAATTGAATTTTAATGTTTATCGAGATTTTTGTTGTTTTTATCGGTTTTGGGGGTTTAAATATTTTTTTTGACTATTAGGTGTTTTATAGTTTTTTATAGTTTTTAAAAATTTATGTTTTTAAAATATTTTAAGAGTTCTCAGTGTTTTATTATGGTTTTTATAGGTTTTGGGGTTTTAAAGGTTTTTAGGTGTTTTTAAAGGTTTTTAGGGTCTAGTTTTTTTACGATATTTTTATGGTTTTTATATATTTTTTACCATTTTTATGATTTTATGGGGTTTAATAGTTTTTGGTTTCTAATTGTTTTTAGTGGTTTTGAGGTTTTAGGGTATTTTATATTTTTAGGGGGTTTTCATTATTTTATTGATCTTTTGATTTTTTTTATGGTTTTTTATGGTTTCAAGGAATATTTTGGGTTTTTTAGGTTTTTTAAATTTTATTAGGTTTTAGGTGTTTTATGTGTTTCAATATTTTTATGGTTTTCCTTGTGGTTTTATGGTATCATATTTTTTTACATTTTTATTGTTTTGTTGGGGTCTTTTTAGATTTTGATAATTTTAGGGGTTTTAATGATTTTTAGGTTAATTACGGTTTTTGGTTTTGTAGGTTTTTTTGAGTATTTATGGTTTTAAATGATTTATATATTTTTTAATGTTTTTAGGGTTTTAAAAGGTTTTTAGAGTTTTTATTGGATTTTAGGGTTTTATGGTTTCTTGGGTTCTTACAATTTTTGGGTTTGTAAAGTTTTTTATATGTATTTTATTGATTTTTATTGGATTTTAATTGTTATTAGGGTTTTTATGGATTTTTAGTGTTTTAGGGGTTTTAGAATTTTTAGGTTTTTATGGGTTTTATGTGTTCCTAGGTTTTTAAATTATTTTTTCGGTTTTACTGTGTGTTTAGGGGTTTTAGGTTTTTATTTAATTTTATTTAATTTTATTTATCTTTTATCATTATTATAGGTTTTTATGGTTTTAGATATTTTGAGTATATTTAAGGGTTTTTATGGTTTTAGGGGATTTTATAGTTTTTGAGGTTATAAGGGTTTTTTTAGAGTTTTTAGGGTTTTTTTGAGTTTTTTTATGGTTTTTAAGAGTTTAAGTTGTTTATTGAGTTTTAGTTGTTTTTAGGGTTTTTATGGGTTTTTAATGTTTTTAGGGGTTTTAGGGTATTATGTTTTTCTGGGTTTTAGGGTTTCTAGTGTTTTTTGGGTTTTTATGGGTTTTATCTGTATTGAAGTTTTATAGTTCCCCTTTTGTTTTCAAGGTTTTTATAGAATTTTATGTTTTTAAGGATTTTAGTTCAATTTTAGGATATTAATAGATTTCATATTTTTGATGGATTGTTAGGGGTTTTTGGTTTTATTGTGGTTTTTAGGGGGTTTTAGATTTTCTCGGTTTTTATGTGTTTTAGGTTTTTTTAGGTTTTCTGGTTTTCATTTGGGGTTTTCATGGACATTATGGATTTTTTTTTGTTTTTAGATATTTTTAGAGATTTTTATAGATTTTTACAGATATTTAGGGCTTTAGGTATTAGGAGGTTTTTTTATATTTTAGGGGGTTTTGGTTTGTAGGGTTTTTTGTGTTGTGTCTTTGGGGTATTAATGATATTTAGATTTTTATAAAAAAAAATTTAGAGGTTAAACTTTATTTTATATTTTTTAGTTGTTTTTAAGATTTTTTAAGGTTTTTAGGAGTATTTAAGGTTTTTAGTGGGTTTTAGGGTCTTTTTAGAGTTTTAATAATTTTTATAATGTTTAGGTTCTTCAGGGGTTTTAGGGGTTTTTTGGTATTTAATTTTTTTTTCAGGGGTTCTCAGGTAATTAGGGTTTCTTATATTTTTGGGTTTTATAGATTTTTAGAATTTTTATTGATTTTTGGATTTTGAGGGATTTTGATGTTGTTTAAGATTTTTTTTGGATTCTTAAGGTTGTATGGGTTTTTTTGTTTTTCTGGTATTTTTTGAGTATTAGGGTATTAAGGATAGTGATTTTTTTGACACTTTATGGGGTTTAATATGGATTTAATGTTTTCTGGGGTTTTATGGTTTTATGGGTTTTTAATATTTTTTGGGGTTTTTGGGGTTTTATGGATTTTAGGGTTCTTAGGGTTTAGGGTTTTTATTATTTTTTGAATTTGGTTAGGTTTTTTATGGATTTTATGTGTCTTTAAGTATTTATATATTTCTTAGGGTTTTTCAATGTTTTCAAAAGATATTAATTTTTTGGTGATTTTTAGGCCATTTTTTGGATTTTCATGGTTTTTAGGTTTTTTCGGAATTTTCATAATTTCTTAGGTTCTATAGGGTTTAAAAGGGGTTTTATGGGTTTTTGGGGATTTTATAGGTTTAATTATTTTTTAGAGTTTTCAATGTTTTTATAGATTTAATGTGTTATTATAGTTTGTAGTTGGATTTAGTTTTTATGGGTTTTAGAGTTTTTATTCTTTTTAGGGGTTTTTATTGTTTCTAGGTGTTTTATGAATTTTTTGTTTTCTTGGGGGTTTTGGGTATTTTTAGTTATATTTAGGGATTTAATGGTTGTTTTAGGGTTTTTTGGTTTTCTAAGGGGGTTTTTAGGGTTTTAAAAGTTTTTTCATTTTAGGATTTTTTAGGGCCTTTTAGGATTTTATTGGTTTCTAGGGTTTTAGGGATTTTGAGGGTGTTGAGTGTTTTTTATGATTTTTATAATTTTAGCATTTCATTAGTTTTTAGGGTTTTAAGTTTTTTTCTGATTTAAGGGGTTCGTTGGGGTTTCTATAGTTCTGTAATTTTTTTACCTTTTTATATATTTTAAGAATATTTAGGATTTTTATGGGTTTGTATTGTTTTCATGGATTTTTGGGGATTTAATGATTTTTTGGGTTTTTTGGGTTCTTAACATTTTTTTAGTTTTTTTAGAGGCTTAAAGTGATTATACGTTTTAAGAATGTTTATGGTTTTTAGTGATTTTAGGTTTTTCTACATTTTTAGGTGTTTTTAGCGGTTTATACATTTTTAGGTATTTTTAGGATTTTTACAGTTTTTACTACTTTAAGAGGTCTTATTGTTTTTATTTGTTTTTACGGTTTATTTTAAGTATTTTTATGAATTTTAATTTTTTAAGAGTCTTTTAACATTTTCAGGGGATTAAAAGGTTTTTAAAGTTTGTATTGGTTTTAGAGATTTTAAGATTTTTAGGTGTGTTAAATTTTTAGAGGTTTTATGGTTTTGGGGTTTTAGGGTTTTTAGGGTGTTTGAAAGGATTTTTTGGGTTCTTAATATTTTTTAGGTTTTATGGGTTTTATGTATTTTTTTTCTTAAATGATTATACTAGTGGTCTTCCAGGTTTTTAGGGATTTTTTGGTTTTTAGGAAATTTTATTAGTTTTTAGGAATTTTTGGTCATTTATGTTTTTAAGCATTTTAATGGTTTTAATGTTTTTAGGGTTTTTATGGTTTTCATGGGTTTTTATATTTTTAGAGTTTTTTATGGTATTAATAGATTTCATAGGTCTTGTAACACTTTTATTTTCTTAATGGAATTTTAGATCCCTAGTTGTTTTTATGGGGTTTTCAAGGCTTTTAGGGGTTTTATGGTTTTTAGTAGTTTTGTTGGTTTTTATGGTTTTTAAAATTTTTTAGGTTTTTATGGTTTTCGTAGGGGTTTCTTAGGGTTTTAGATTTTTTATTTTTTGGTATTTTTAGGAATTTTTTATAGTTTTGATGGTTTTTTTGGGTTTTGAGGGATGTTGACAGATTTAGGGGTTTTTTGGGGTCTTAGGGATTTAATCATTTTCAAATATTTTTGGAAGGTTTAAAGTGTTTTATGTTTTTTAGGATTTCATTGGGTTTTTTAGGGTATTAGGTTTTTTACATTTTAGGGATTATTTTGGATTATTTTGGATTTTTATGGGCTTTTAGGGTTTTATGGATTTTTAGGTTTGTTAGTGTTTTTTATAATTTTATGATTTTTTTGCGTTTTTAAGGTTTTTTTATTTTTAGTGTCTTTTTTGGTGTTTTTATTGGAATTATAATATTTTATGTTTTATAGATTTTAAATGTGTTTTTTTATTTTCATAGTTTTCTAAGGAGTTTTTAGGGTTTTAGAGTTTTTTTGTTTTTAGGGATTTTTGGCCTTTTAAGATTTTTATGGGATTTTATGGCTTTTAATGATTCTAAAGGTTTAAGGGTTTTTATTGATTTTTATGTTTTTTTCATTTGTAGGGTTTTTAGGGGTTTTATTATCTATTGGTTTTAAAGGGTTTCTTATGGATTTTCTCAGGGTTTGGTGCTTTTTTATGTTTCAGGGGTTTTTTTCGTTTATTATAATTTTTTTTGTTTTAGTTTTTTAGAGATATTGAGGGTTTAAAAGTTATTTAGGGATTTACAATTTTTTATGGTATTGTGGTTTTATAGGGGTTTTAATGTTTTTTTTTGAGTTTTTAACATTTTTATGTGTTTCAAGGGTTGTAAGAGTTTTTATGGGGGTTGGGGTCGGGGTTATTGTTTTTATTGGTTTTTATTTTTTTTTACGGGTTTTAGGTTTTCTACGGTTTTTAGGATTTTTATGGTTTTATAATTTTTTTGGTTTTTAGGTTTTTAATTTTTTTTAGGTTTTTATGATTTTTTAAGTGATTTTTTTGGGACATTGGTTTCTTTTCCATTTTTTGGATTTTTATTGATTTTAGGTGGTTTTGGGGTTTGTTGGTTTCTTAGGGTTTTTAGTGGTTCTGGAGATTATATGGTTTGTATTTTATTTAGGGAAAGGAATATGCGAGGGTCAGGCTATTACCGACGCCCCCAAATTTATTAGAAAGAAAAAAGAGACACAGCAGACAAGGGAGGGGAGGGGTCAAACAACCCACACCCAAAAACCCCTTACAAACCAAGACAAAAAGACCCCAAAAGAAAGAAAACAAAAGCGAAAAAAGTAAAAGCACACCAAGTCAAGAAGCCACCACCATCATCCAGCATCAACTAGCATCCAATATTTCACAGCTAACCAACAACCAGCATTCAATCTCAACCCGCAATCAACATCCAGCAGTAGCACAATCATAAACCACAGCTTCAGCAACTCCCAGCTCAGCAGCAAACAGCATCCAACATCACAATTTCCATCATCCAGTGCATTCCAACATCCAGCAGCACCACATCCATTCATCACAACAATATAGCAGTAGCCACACGTCCAAACCAACCAGCCCCAGTAACCCACAGTACCAAAGCCGACATCGCCACCACTCACAACCAGCAGGATGAAACCACAGCATGAGCACCGTAACCAAATGTGGCCATCATCTCCTCCCAAGAAACAACAACCAGCAATTTCAAGATACTTTTAGAGATTTTGGCATTTTTTAGGTTTTATTGATTTTTATAATTTTCAAAATTCTATAGATATTTTATTTTCTTATAGTTTTTTTTGGTATTATGGTTTTTTATAGTTTTTAAGGGTTCTAAGTGTTTTTTGATTTTTAAGTTCTTCTTATATTCTTTCGGGTTTTTAGGGTTGTCTGTTTTTTTCTTCATTTTAATTATTTTTTAATATTTTTATTGGTTTTAAGGTATTTAATGATTTTGAATTTTTTTAGGGGTTTTAGGGTTTTTATGGTTTTTTGGTTTTATTGGGTTTTTAGTGTTTTTTTGGGCTTTTTAAGGTTTTCAAGGGTTTATATTTTTTAACATTTTTATGCGTTTAAAGGGTTTTTATAATTTTAATGGTTTTGTGTTTATATGGGGTTTTAGTTGTTTTTTATGCTTTTAGGGTTTTTTTGAGTTTTTTTAGGTTTTTTTGAGTTTTAGATTTTTTGTTTTTTAGTGGTTTTAAGGGTTCTTTGGTTTTTATGTTTTTCTTAAGTTTTTTTAGTGTTTTGGTGGTTTGTTTACATTTTTTACATTTTATGGTATTTTTAGGATTTTTATGTCTATTAAAAGTTTTAGGGAATTTGAGGGTTTTTAGGGGTTTTAGCGTTTTTGATGATTTTTTGTGGTATTCATTGTATTTCAATTTTTATGGTTTTCTTAGGGTATTTTAGGGATTTTATGGTTTTTTACATTTTTAGTGATTGTTAGAAATTTATTACATTTTTTATGGTTTTTTGGGTTTTTTGGTATTTTCAATGTTTTTAGGGGTTTTTAATATTTTTTGGTATTTTATTGTTTTTGGGGTTTAGGGATTTTTTTTGATTTTTTAGGAGGTTTAGGGGGTTTTATAGTTTTTTAACATTATTATAGGATTAATAGGTTTTATATTTTTTAGTTATTTTAGGGTTTTTATTGGTTTTTAGGGTATGCAATGTGTTTTAGTTGATTTTATGGTTTTTATTGTTTATAGGGTTTTTAGCGATTTTATGGTTCTTTTTATGAGATTGCAGGGTTTTTAGTGTATTGAGTTTTTTTTTAGACTTTTAAGTATTTTTTAGGTTTTCATGTGTTTCTTATGTTTTCTGAGGGGTTTTTTCTGGTTTTTATGCTTTTATAGCTTTTAGGGGTTTTTAGGATTTTTTGAAATTCTAAGTATTTGTAGTGATTTTGAGTGTTTTTGGGTTTTTTAGTATTTTTAGGGTTTTTAGTGTTTTTTTAGCATTTTTAGAATTTAAAGGGTTTTATGTTCTGTAAGGTTTTTATGGATTTATTTAGAGTTTTCACCGTCTTTAGGGATTTTTAACTTTTTAAAAATTCATTGGGTATTTAAGATTTTTTAGGGGTTTTAGGGGTTTTGAGGGGTTTTATGGATTTTTAGGGTTTTTTTATGTTTTTTGTGTGATTTTTTGTGTTTTTTAAGGATTTAAGTATTTTAAAAGTTTTTGAACATTTTTATTGGGTTAAAAGGTTATGATTGTTTTTAGTGGTTTAAGGTTTTTATATATTTTTAGGTGTTTTCAGGTTTTAAGGGGTTTTTATTATTTTTAGGTGTATTATTTTTTTAGAGTTTTTAACATTTCTAGGTTTTTAGTAGTTTAAATTATTTTATGGTTTTTAACATTTAATTAATATTTTCATGTTTTAGGGTTTTTTACATATTTCGGTATTTTTATGTATTTTTAGGAGAATTTTTCTTTTATGTTTTTAAGGAATTTGAGGGGGGGTTTAGGGTTTTAAGGTTTTTTTCATTTTTTTCTTTTTAGATGTTTTAAGTTTTTTTTAGTCTTTTAAGGTTTTCTTAGGGGTTTTTAGGGAATTTAGGGGTTTTAATTTTTTATGCATTTTAATCCATTTTAGGATTTTATGGGTTTTCAGCGATTTTATGGATTTTGAGGGTTTTATTGGTTTATATGGTTTTTTAGGTTTTATGGTTTTTTTAGTATTATATGGTTTTAATAATATTAGATTTTTATAACATTTTTTTAGGTTTAAAATATTTTTATATTTTTCATTGGTTATTTAGGGGTTTTTTTGAGGTTTTATGTTTTTAGGGTGTTTTATGGTTTTTATGTGGTTTTTGGGATTTTAAGGTGTTTAGGATTTCTAGGGATATTAGTATTTTTATGTTTTTCTAGGTTTTAATATTGTTTTCAGTTTTTAAGGGATTCAATAGGTTTTTAGTGTTGTTAGGATTTTTTGTGTTTTTACATTTTTTGGGATTTTTAGGGATATTTTGGATTTTATTGTATTTTATGGTTTTGGAATTTTTTGGGGTTTATGGTTTTTATGGGTTTAATGTTTTTTAGGGGTTTTAACTTTTTTAGGGTTTTTGTGGGGGTTTTAAGTGTTTTTATGGTTTTATGGTTTTCTTAGGGATTTTCATGTGTTTTAGGGGTTTTAAAAATTTTATGGATTTTTAGGGCTTCTTTATAGTTTTATCTTTCTTTAGGTTTTAGGGTTTTTTATGTTTTATTGGGTTTTTAATGTTTGTATAGTTTTTTTGTTTTTTTAGGGCATTAAATTTCATTTTGATTTTTTAGTGGGGTTTTAGGTTTTATCTGTTTTTAAGAATTTAATAGGTTATTTAGGGTTTTTATAGTTTTATGGGTTTTTAGTGTTATTTACATTTTGTTAGGTTTTATGGGTTTTACGAGTTTTTAAGTTATTAAGGTTTTCTTAAGGTTTTTTAGGGTTTTCTAAATTTTAGGTATTTTTTTCATTTTTTGAGATATTTATAGTTTTTAGGTATTTTGATGGTTTTTATGGTTTTGGGAATTTATTTAGTTTTTTTGGGTTTTAGGGGTTCTTGTAGTTTTTATGGGTTTAAAGGGTTTTAGAATTTTTATTCATTTTAGGGTGTTAAATGGTTTTTAGTGATTTTATTGGGTTTTAATGGGTTTATGGGTTTTTAATGTTTTTAGGGTTTTAAGGGTTTTAGGGGTTTTTAGCATCTTTTAAATTTTTTCTTAGCATTTTTAGGGTTTTTATGGTGTTTTAATTTTTTATGGATCCTTTGGAATTTTTAAAAAAAATATATATATTTTATCATTTTTAATAATTTTATTGTTTTTTTTGTGATTTTAAGGGTTTTTATGTTTTCAGTTTTTTTACAATTTCATGAATTTTTAGTGTTTTTTTATTTATAATTTGTTTATGTTTTTTGGGATTTTGATGGTTTTAGGGGATTTTAGAGTTTATATGGGTTTTTTGTTTTTTTTTGAGTTTTTTTGGTTTTTATGGTAATTTCATTTTTTGACATTTTATTTTTTTAGGGGTTTTTTAAGTTTTAAGTGGATTTTTAGATCTTTTATAAGGTTTTAGGATGTTTTAATTTTTTAGGGGTTTTATGGTTTTTAGGGGGTTTATAGTTTTTATAGTTGTTAGTAATTTGTACTGTTTTTTGTGTTTTTTATGTTTTTTGGTTTTTAACTGTCTTTAGGTTTTTAAGGTTTTGTTAGGTTTTTTAGTGCTTTTAGGGTTTTTACATTTTAGGGATTTTCAGGCTTTTCAGGATTTTTTGGTTTTTTATGTTTTTAGGGATTTTGAGGGGTTTAGGGTTTTTATTGATTTTATATTTTTTGGGGTTTTTTGAGTTTTTAGTGGGTTTTATGGATTTTTGGGTTTTATGGTTTTTATGGTTTTTAGGGGTTTGATGATTTTTTGGTTTTTTTATAGTTTTTAGGGTTTTACCATTTTTATGTTTTTAGTGGTTTTATGTGTTTTTATATTTTTATGGTTTTGTATGTGTTTTAAAGGGTTATGGGTTTTTTATGTTTTTAAGGATTTTAAGGTATTTTTTTAAAAAATTTAGGCTTTTTAGGGTTTTCTGGGATTTTGATGGTTTTAGAGTTTTCGTGTATTTATATTTCTTTTCTGTGTTTGGGGTTTTTTTTGAGTTTTTTATGGTTTTAAGGTTTTACAAGTTGTATAAATTTTTTAGGGGTTTAAATAGTTTTTAATGTCTTTTTGTTGTTTTTAGGTATTTTATGAGTTTTATCTTTTTTTGGGGTTTTCTGGTTTTTAGGAGTTTTAGTGACTTTAGAGTCCTTTAGGGGGTTTTCGGTTTTTATAATTTTCTAAATTTTTAGGCATTTTAGTGTTTTAGATTTTTTAGAGTTTTCACGGTTTTTCTTGCTTTTAGGGTTTTTTACATTATATTGATTTTTAATAATTTTTTGGAATTTTGTGTTTTCTAGGGTTTTTAAGGATTTTTAGGGTTTAAAGGTTATTATGGGTTTTGTTGGTTTTTTTTGGGTTTTTAGGGGTTTGAAGTGTTTTTAGGTTTTTGAAGTTTTCTAAAGGTTTTTAGAGATTTTAGGTTTGTTTACATTTTTAGGGGTTTTAAGGATTTTAATAATTTTTATAGTGTTTTATGGTTTTTATGGTTTTGGTGTTTTTATGGTTTTAATGGTATTTTATGGTTATTAGGTTTTTTATTGTTTTTAGTGGTTTTATTTGTTTTTATATTGTTATGATTATCTTAGTATTTTTAGGTTTTTTACGTAATTTGGGGTTTTAGGGATTTTATAAGATTTTTAAGGGTTTTAGGTATTTTAGCGATTTTTTTTGGGATTTTAGGGATTTTAGTGTTTTTAGGGTTTTTAGTGTTTTTAGATATTTTAGGGTTTATAACTATTTTTAGGGTTTTAAGGATTTTGTAGATATTTTTATGGTTTTAGGGTTTTTTTACATTATTGTGGATTTCTAGGTCTTTTAGGATTTTTTTGGTTTTATTGATTTTTAGGGGTTTTAGGATTCTTTAGGATTTTTATGGATTTTACATTTTTTTGGGATTCTTAATGAGTTTTTTAGATTTTAAGTGTTTTAATGATTTTTTTAGATTTTAATTTTTTTTAGGATTAAAGGAATTTTTGTGTTTTTCTTGGGTTTTTAGGGGTTTTTGTGGTTTTTTGGGGTTTTAAGGTTATTTTGGGTTTTAGGGGTTTTATGGATTTTAAGAGTTCATAGGGGTTTTAGAAACATATTAGGGTTTTAGTGGGGTTTTATAATTTTTAGGGTTTCTGGGGGTTTATGTATTTTTAGATTTCAAGGTTCTCTAATGGTTTTTAAGGGGATTTAGGTTATTTTATGTTTTTAGGTATTTTTTGTATTATTTGTGATTTTATGGCTTTTAGGGTTGTTTTAATTTTTTGGTGTTTTATGTTTTTAGAGTATTTACCATTTTTTATGTTTTTATGAATTTTAGGTGTTTTGGTGTTTTTATGTTTTCTTAGATTATTTTTAGGGGGTTACGATTTTTTATGGTTTTTATGGATTTTGAGGGGTTGAAGGGGTTTTTGAGTATTTTTGGGTTTTTAGGGGTTTTAGTAATTTTATATTTTGAGGGGTTTAATTTCTTTTTAGAGTTTTATGGTTTTCTTAGGATTTTTATGGGTTTCTATTTTTTTTGGTTATTTGTAATTTTTAGAGATATTTTAATATTTTTATACCTTTTTATCTATTTTAAGAATTTTTATGGTTTTAGGGTTTTAGTGTTTTTATGTTTTTTGGGTTATTATGTGTTTTTTGTTTTTTCCTCCTTTTATTTTTAGCGTTTTTAACATTTTTATGGGTTTAAAGGGTTTTTATAGTTTATTTGGATTATTATTTTTTTAGTTTTTTAATTGATTTATGGGTTTTAATGTTTTTAGGGGTTTCTATTATTTTTAAATTATTTTCAGTTGTTTTTCGGTTTTTTATTTTTGTTTTGATATTTTGGCATTTTAAGTTTCTGTTAGTTTTTACGGTTTTTTTGGGGGTTTAGGGTATTTATGTATTTAGGTATTTTTTTGGATTTATTGGGTTTTAATTAATTTTAGGGTTTTTATGGATTTATAGGGTTTTAGGGATTTTTAGTGTTTTAGGGTTTTCAAGGTTTTCATCATTTATTTGGGTTTATGAATTTTTTACGTTTTTAGTTATTCTTAGGTTTTTTTATTTTTATTATTTATTATGTTTTTTATGGGTTTTTTGGTTTTTTGATTCTTAGCGGTTTTAGCGGAATTGTTTTTGTTTTGTATTTAGGGTTTTTTTGAGTATATAGGTTTTCTAAGGTTTTTAAGTGTTTTTTTATCATTTTTGGGGTTTAAAGGTGTTTTAGAGTTTTTAGTGGTATTTATGGTTTTTCCAGGTATTTAGGATTTTAGGGTTTTTAGTGATTTTTACAATTTTTAATGTTTTTTATGGTTTTATGGTTTTATGGTTTTTAACTTTTTTATAAATTTTTTAAGAGTTATAAGTTTTTGTAAGTTATAAGATATTTCTTAGGGGTTTCTAGAGTTTTAAGGGTTTTTAGTGGTTTTATGGATTTTTAGGTCTTTTTAGTACTTTTATAGTTTTTGTGGTTTGTATGGTTTTTTAGGGGTTTTAGGGATTTTTGTATTTCAATGGTTTTTTTGTTTTATGTTTTTTATGGGTTTTAAATATTTTTTGTGTTATTAATGTTTTTTCGGTTTAAAGGGTTTTTAGTTTATTTATTGGTTTTATTGTTTTTATGTTTTTTAGTGGTGTTTATTATTTTTAAGGGATTTTGAGGGTTTTGGGGTTATTTTAGTTTGTTTTAGGGTTTTTAGCTTTTCTAATATTTTCATTGATTTTATGTGTTTTTAGGTTTTTAATGTTTTTACAGATTTTTCGAACTTTTAGGGTATTAATCTTTTTTGTTATTTTTTGGAAATTTTAGGCATATTTATTGATTTTGTGGGTTTTAGTGATTTTAGTGATTTTGATGGGTTTTAGATGGTTTTAGTGTTTTTAAGGGATTTTACTATTTCTTTAGCTGTATTAATTATTTTTAGGGTTTTTTTCATTTCTTGGGATTTGAAGGGATTTTGTACGATATTTAGGTATTTTTAGGGTTTTTAGGGATTTTAATATTTCTTATGATTTTTAGGGTATTTAGGGTTTTATGTTTTTCATAGGGTTTTCCATGGTTTTTAGATTTTATTAGATCTTTACATATTTTTATTTATTTTTTAATATTTTTATTATTTTTTAGGGTATGAGTGTTTTTTAGGGTTTTTAAATTTTTTAGGGTTTTATGGTTTTTTTGGGTTTTAATAGTTTTTTTATTTTTTATGTTTTTTAATGTTTTTTTATGTTCTTAATGTCTTTAAGGGTATAAAGAATTTTTTTAGTTTTTAGTGGGTTATCGTTTTATTGGTTTTTATGGGTTTTAATGGGTTTTAGGGGAACTTATGGTTGTTACGGTTTATAGGGTTTTTAGATTTTTTTTGGGTTTTGGGGGGTTTAATTTTTATGGTAATATTAATGTTTTACATGTTTTAAGGATTTTTAATTTTTTGAGGGTTTAGGGATTTTTTCGGATTTTTAATGGTTTCTAGGGTTTTTTGGGGTTATTTTGGGGGTTTATGGGTTTTTAGTGTTTTTTAGAGTTTTAGAATTTTACATTTTTAAGGATTTTAAGTGGTTTATGTTTTAAGGACTTCTTAATTTTTTTTAGTATTTTATAGTTTACTATTTTTTTAGGGTTTTTTATTGCATTTTTATGAATTTTAAGCTTTTTTACTGTTTTTAGAAATTTTGTGGTTTTTAGGGTTTTTACAATTTTTACGGTTCTTGGGATATTTTGTATTTTTTTGAGTTGTTTAGGTTTTTTGATATTTTTTAGAAATTTTTATTTTTTTGGGTATTAGGGAAATTTTATAGTTTCTTTGTTTTAGGTGTTTTACGGTCATATATGATTTTTAGAGTTTTTAGGTTTTTAGGGGGTTTATGCATTTTTAGGTTTTTATGATTTTCATAAGGCTTTCAATTTTTTGGGGTTTTTTACAATTTTAGGTATTTTTATATATATTTTTTATATTATTCATGTTTTTATAGGGCTTCTAGTAATTTTAAGGGTTTTTAGTTATTTTGAGGGTTCTTATAGTTTTTAGGGTTTTATGAGATTTTTAGGTTTTTAGGGGTTTTAAGTGTTTTAGGTTTTTATGTTTTTCTTAAGGAATTATTGTTCTTAAGTTTTGTTAATGTATTTTGGGATTTCAATTTCTTTTTATGATTTTCATAGTTTTTTATGTTTTATAGAGATTTTTAGGGGTTATAGGATTTTTTAGATTTTTAGGGTTTTTTACAGTTGTTTGGTTTTTATAGTTTTTTTTTATTTTTTTGGTTTTAAAGACCGTTTAGAGTTTTTAAACATTTTTAGGGCTTTATTAGATCTTTATAGTTTTTATTGTTTTTTTGGTCATTAATCATTTTTAGTGTTTTTAATTTTTTAAGGGGTTTTATAATTTTTAGTATTTTTAGGGTTGTTTAGAGTTGTTTAGGGTTATTATCATTTTTACGATTTTTAGGGGATTTCATTTTTTTATAATTTTTGCGTCTTCATTGGGTTTTTCAAGGATTTTTTGGTTTTTTCATTTTTATATATTTTTAGGGATTTTGAAGATTTTTTATGGGTTTTAAGGGATTTTAGAGATTTGGAGGGGTGTGTGGTTTTTTAGGGTTTTATGGGTTTATAGTTATTCTAGGGGGATTAGTGTTTTTTTGAATTTTTAATGATTTTCAGGGTTTTTAGAGCTTCTTAATATTTTTTGAGAATTAAAGGGGTTTGAGAGTATTTTTTTTTTGTTTTTTTGGGTTTTTATTGTTTTTTACAGTTTTTATTATTTTCAGGGTTTTTATGGTTTTTATGGGGTGTTGGGGTTTTTAAGTTCATTTAGGTTTTTTAGCATATTTTATGTTTTTCAGGGGTTTTAATGGATTTTAGATTTTTACGTTTTTTCTTTAGGATTTTTAGTGTTTTTATAATTTTATATGTTTTAATGGATATATAGGGCCTTTTTTGTTTTTTATGGTTTTTAGGTTTTTTAGGGATTTTTATGGTTTTTAGGCTATTATGGTTTCATGCTTTTTAGGGTTTTATCTTTTTTAGGTTTTGAAGGGTTTAATAGTTTTTATGTTTTCTTAAGGTTTTTAGGGTTTCTAGGATTTTTTATATATTTTATGAATTTTTAGATATGTTTTTAATATTTATATATTTTTTATGGTTTTTAGGGATTTTTTGGGAATTTTGGGTTTTTAGGGGTTTAGGGTATTTAAGGTTTTTTGGGTTTCTTGTTTTTTATATTTTTAAGTATTTTATAATTTTTAAGGTTATTATAGTTTTTATACATTTTTAGTGGTTTAAATGGTTTTTAGTGTTTTTGTTATTTTTTTGGGTTTTATGGGTTATAATGTGTTTTATAGTTTCAAGAGGTTTTTATATTTTTTATTGTTTTTAGTGTTTTTTGCATTTTTATGCTTTTAGGGGGTATAATTTTTTTATGTTTTAAAATTTTTCTTATGGTTTTCAACTTTTTGTGTAATTTTGGTGTATTTAGGGTTTTTTATGAAATTATAGATTTTTTACTATTTTTTTAGGTTTTTATTGATTTTAGATATTTTGAGTTGTGATTTTTAGGGTTTTCAATCTTTTATGTTTTTTAGTGTTTTTTAGGTTTTTTCCATGGTTTTGAGTGTTTTTAGGTTTAACATGTTTTATTAGGATTTTTTCCAAGATTTTAGATGTTTTTTTACTTTTTTGGGATTTTTAAGGATTTTTTAGTATTTTTAAGGGTTTTAGGGTATTTATGGTTTTTAGGGATTTATAGGTTTTTGGTATTATTTGGTTTTTTTGGTTTTTTGGTTTTGAGGGGGTTTTTTATGTATTTTAGGGATTTAAATTTTTTATCTATTTTTAATGTTTTAGTTGTTTAAATGATTTTACAATTTTTATATTTTTTTAGGGTTTTAATGGGTTTTTTGGGTATTAATGTTTTTATGGGTTTTAGGGTTTTTAGGGTTTTTAAGATTTTAGGGTTTTTTTGGTTTTTACATTTTTATTTATTTTTATGGAATTTTTTGGATTTTTAAGGTTTTAGGGTTTTTAGGGATTTTGAGGGTTTATGTGATATTTAGTGTTTTTAGGGTTTTTATTTTTTATTTTTGGGTTTTTAGGGATTTTTAATTTTCTACTTTTCTAATATTTTTTATATTTTTTATTGTTTTTATTGGTTTATGGGGTATTTAGTGTTTTTATTGTTTTAGGGATTTCATAGGTTTTTAATTTTTTTAAGGTTTTTAGGGATCCTATGGTTTTTAAGAGTTTAAAGTTTTTAAGGACTTTTAGGGTTTTTATATTTTTTTAGTGTTTTAAGTGTTTTAGGATATTAAGGTTTTATTAGGGGTTTTAGGGTGTTTATATATTTTTACGTTTTTAGGTATTTTAAGTGATTTTCCAGGATTTGGTTGGGGTTTTTAGGTTTTTAAGTGTTTTTGAGGATTTGAGCAGGTGTTTAGTGTATTTTCATTTTTTAGGTTTTCAAGGTTTAAAGTATTTTAACGTTTTTATGGTTTTCTTAGGGTTTCTCATGGTTTTTATATATTTTTATTCCATTAGGTATTTTTAGGGAATTTTTTTGTATTCTTATTCTTTATTCGGGTTTTATGTGATTTTGAGGGTTTTAACAAATTTTAGGGAATTAAGGAGTTTTTAGAGATTTTTATGGTTGTTTAGGGTTTTCTGGTTTTCATAGGGTTTTTTGGTTTTGTACGGTTTTTAATATATTTATGGATTATGAGGGGGTTTTTAGGTTGTCTATCATTTTTAGTGTTTTTATTTATTTTGAGGGTTTTAAGGTTTTTTAGTGTTTTTACGGTTTTTATGGGTTTTGGGGGTTTTAGGGATTTTTTTGTTTTTTAAGGGCTTTAAGGTTTTATTATTATTTTTATTGTTTTTATGGTTTGAATTGGTTATATATTTTTTAGGGGTTGTAGGGTTTCTTGGGTTTTTAGTGTGTTTAGTGTTATTTAGGTTTTTAGGCGTTTTAGATGTTCTAGGGTTTTATGTTTTTCATAGTTATTTTAAAAAATTTATGATCTTTTTAATTTTTATGGATTTTTATGGATTTTTATGTTTTTTATAATTTTTATGGGTTTTAAGGAATTTGAGGGGGTTTTTTGGGTAATTAAGTTTTTTAGGGTTTTTAATGTTTTTTAGGTTTTTTATGCGTATAAGTGTTTTTTAGTTTTTAGGGTTTTCTTATGGTTTACCAAGGATTTTCGTGTTTTTTAGGATTATATGTAATTTTAGGGGATTTTTGATTTTGAAGGATTTATAGTGTGTTAGGGTTTTTTGTGGTTTTTTGGTCTTTTAGAACTTTAGGGTTTTTATGGTGTTTTGAATTTTAATTTTTTTTAGTTTTTAGGGTTCTTAATTTTATAGTGTTTTTAATGTTTTAAGGGGTTTTATGGGGTTATAGAGTTTTTATTGGTTTTAGGGTTTTATGTTGTTGTAATGTTTTATCAGATTTTTTGTTTTTATGGGTTCATATGTTTTTTATGATTTTTAGGGGTTTTAGCATTTTTTTAGGTTTTTAGGTGTTTTAGGTGTTTTTTATTTTTTAAATATTCCTCAGGGTTTTTATTGTTTTTAGGTTGTTTAATATTTTTATGGATCTATAAGTATTTCTTAGTATTTTTATGGAGTTTTTGTGTTTTCATAGATTTTGAGGGGATTTAGGGTTTTATTGGGTTTTGAGGGTTGTAATGGTATTTTTGGAATAGTAGGGTTTTTATGTGTTTTTTGGGGTTTTAATGGTTTTTTAGAATTTCATAATAATTTTAAGGGTTTAAAGGGTTTTAATTGATCTATTTGGTTTTAGGTATTTTTATGTTTTTAGGGGTTTTATGGTTTTTAGGGGTTTTTAGGGGTTTTTAGGTTTTTTTGGATCTTTTAGGGTTTTTAGAATTTTTTATGGTTTGTAGGGGTTTCATGTTTTTTAATGGTTTAATTTTTTTCTTAGGGGTTTTCAAGATTTTATGGTTTTTAATGTTTTTATAAATTCTTATGTTTTTTAATGATTTTAATTTATTTATGGTTTTTAGGGACTTTCATTTCTTATAGGGTTTTTAGGGGGTTTGGGTATTTTAAGGTTTTTAGAGTTCTTTATATTTTTAGTTGTTTTATGTGTTTTATGTCGGTGAGGATTTATTAGTGTTTTTCAGGATTTTATTGTTTTTTATGCTTTAGGTATTTTTTAAGATTTTTATGGTTTTTAGTGTTTTTAGGGAATTTGGGGGGTTTTTGGTTTTTTGGGGTTTTCAGGTTTTATGGTTTTTTGTGATTTTATTGTTTTTTAGTTTTATTAGGGGATTAAGGATTTTTAGAGGTTTTTATGTTTTTATGTTTTTTATAGTATTTTAGTATTTTTGTTGGGTTTTTAGGCTTTTTATTTATTTTTACGGTTTTTTAATGTTTTCAGAGGTTTAATGGTATTTGGGTTTTTAGGGTGTCAGTGGCTTTAGGGGTTTTTTTTCATTTTTCATGTTTTTATGGGATTAAGTCTTTTTAGATTTTTATGCTTTTCTTCTGGGTTTTCAGGGTTTTTTATGGTTTTTTACATTTCTAGGTCCTTTTAGGGAAATTATTGGATTTTATGATTTTTTTGGTTTTAGATATTTTTAGGGTATTTTTCATTTTTTAGGGTTTTTATGAATTTTATTTTTTAGGGGATTTAATCGTTTTTATTTTTTATGTTTTTCTTACTGTTTTTGGTTTTTTTACTTTTTTCATGGTTTTTAAGGATTTCTTGGATTTTTATGATCTTTTGGGGTTTTAGGTATTTCGGTTATTTAGGTTTTTAGGGTATTAATGGTTTTTTAGGATTTTAGAATTTCTGGAGTATTTTTATGTTTTTTCACTTTATTTATATTTTTTTAACATTTTATACATTAAATTTTTTTTAGAATTTAGTGGTTTTTTGGTTTGTTATGGGGTTTTAGGTATTTTTTAATGTTTTTAGGGATTTAAGGTTTTATGGGTTTGGGGATATTTGGGTTTTTACGTTTTCGTCGTTTTTTATGATTTATTCGTTTTTAAATGTTTTATGTTTTTTAGGTTTTCATAATTTTTTTCCGATTTTTATGTTTTTTTACATTTATATGTATTTTTATGGCCATTAGGATTTTTAGGGTTTTTTTTGAGTTTTTAGAGATTTTGTTGGATTTTAGGGTTTTTTAGGGTTTATGGTTTTTTGGGTTTATAGGATTTTTTGAGTTTTTATTATGTTTTTAAAGCGTTTTTATATTTTTTGATTTTTTATTAGTTTAAATGGTTTTTAGAGTTTTATGTTGTTTTCTAGTTTTTAGGGGTTTCACGGGTTTTTTAAGGTTTTTAGGGGTTTTATAGTTTTCAGGGGTTTTATCCTTTTTAGTGTCCTTAGGATTTTTATCATTTTTAGGGGTTTTATAGTTTTTAAGTGTTTGGATTATTTTAAGGTTTTCTTGGGTTTTTTCCAGTTTTTTTTGTTTTTCTTACATTTGGAGGGATTTTTTGGGCTTTAAAGGATTTTAATGGTTTTTTGGTTTTTTATGGATTTTGAGGGTTTTTATGGATTTTCATAATTTTAGGGTTTTTAGTGTTTTTTATTGATTTTTAAGTTTTTTACTTTTTCTATGATTTTATGGTTTCATTAGGGTTTTTAGAAATTTTAGGTTTTCTTACATTTTGGAAATATTTATGGATTTCTAGGATTTTTATGGGTTATTAGGGGTTTTAATGATTTTTAGGGTTTTTCAGGGTTTTAATGTTTTTATGGTTTTTCTGGATTTTTTCTGGTTTTTATGTATTTATTTTGGTGCTTTTATGGTCCTAAAAGTTTTTATAGTTTTTAAAATTATTATTGGTTTATAATATTTTAAATGTTTTTCGTGATTTTGTATGGTTCTTAGGGTTTTATGATTTTTATGGTTTTTAGGGGCTTTAGTGTTTTTTATAGTTGTTTAAGTCTTTAAGGGTTTAATAGTTTTTTGGTTTTCTTTGTCATCTTGGAGTTTTTAAGGAGTTTTATGGTTTTTTATGTTTCTAGTTATTTTTAGGGATGTTTAGGCATTTATGGTTTGTTAGTTTTTTTAGTGATTTTTTGGGTTTGTAGCATTTTTTATGTAATTTAGTGGTTTTAAGTGTTTTTTTGCCTATATCAGTTTCTTATGGTTTTCAAAATTTCTAGGGTTTTTTATAATTTACGGAAATTTTTTCTTATTTTATTAGATATTATTGATTTTAGGGTTTTCTGGTTTTTTGAGGATTTTTTAGTGTTTTAGTTTTGTTTGGGTTTTTTTACAGTATTTAGTTTTTTTTGGTTTTTAAAGTTTCTTTTAATAATTTTTCGGTTTTAATGGTGTTTAATATTTTTTAGTATATTTTTGTGTTTTATGGGTCTTTAAATTTTTTAATGTTTTTAGAGGTGATATGGTTTTTTGGATTTTTATGAGTTTTTACAGTTTTTAAGGTCTTTTCCGTTTACTAGGGTTTTTAGGGGTTTTAAATGTTTTTTTGTTTTTATGGTTTTCTTAAGAATTTTCATCATTTTTAGAGGTTATATTATTTTTAGGGATTGTAGGTATTTCATTTGATAATTATGGTTTTATAGGGGGTTTTTTTGTATTTTTAGGGTTTTTAAGGTTTTCATGTTTTTTTTTGGGTTTTTATGGTTTTTCATGTTTTTTTGGTTCTAATGTATTTTAGTGGTTTTTAAAGAATTTATTGGGTTAATGGGTTTTTAGTGATTTATAAGTTTTTAATTATTTTTTAGGGTTTTTAATGTTTTTTGGGGTTTTTATGGTTTGTTACGTTTTTAGTGTTTTTAGGGCCTTTTAGGGTCCTTAATTATGTTATATTTCTCAGTTTTTTAAGTGTTTTTAGGTATTAAGGGTTTTCTTATGATTTTTTAGGGTCTTTATAGTTTTTTATGGTTTTAGTAATTTTAGGGATTTTTTAATATTTTTAGGATTTAGGGTTTTTAAGGAATTGAGGGGTTTTAGGGTTTTTAGGATATTTTAGGGTTTTAGGCTTTCTCGAGGTTTTTAAGGATTTTTCGGTATTCTTAATGGTTTTTTTGGTTTTTAGGAATTTTAGGGATTTATATCAGATTTAGGAATTTTAGGTATTCAAGGGTTTTTATATTTTTTTGGGATTTTATGGTTTTAATAGTGTTAAATATTTTTAGAGTTTTTAATTTTTTTTTAAAAATTTTTGTGGGTTTTTAGCATCTTTTAGGGTTTTTAGGGTTTTTTTGTTTATTCAGGTTGTTAGTGGTTTTTAGGATATTTAGTGGTCTTATTGTTTTTAGGTTTTTACAGTTTTCTTAGTCTTTTTCAGGGTTTTAAGGTTTTTTACGTTTTATTTTTTATAATATTTATGGCTTTTAGGGTTCTTATGGGGTTTTAGTGGTTTCGGGTTTTTTTCATGTCTTTACTGTTTTTTTGGTTTGTTATGGTTTTTTTGATTTTTTAAGGGTTAAAAGGTTCATTAGTGTTTTTTTATCATTTTTATGGGATTAAAATGTTTATGTGTATTTAGTGATATTTAGTGTTTTATGGGGTTTAATTGTTTTTTTTGTTTTTAAGGGTTTTTTGGTTTTTTGGGGGGTTCTATGGTCTTTAAGGGTTTTTACATTTTTTAGTATTTTTAGGGTTTTAAACTATTTTTAGGTTTTTAGGTTTTTTATGGGATTTTTCATGGCTTTAAGAGTTTTTTTATTATTTTTGGTATTTTTATGTTTTTCCATAGTTTTTTTTGGGATTTTGAAGGGTTTTATATTTTTTTAGGGTTTTTAGAATTTTTATGACTTTTAGTGGTCTTAACTATTTTTAGATTTTTTTATTATTTTATTAGGGTTTTTATGGGTTTTAGGGTTTTTAAAATATTTAGTTATTTTTAAGTATTTTTTATTATTTTTATGGTTTTTTGGGGGATTTTGGTATTTTGAGGTGTTTTGGGTTTTTTAGGGTCTTTGGGTTTTTTGGTTTTTTTTTTGGTTTTTTTGGAATTTAGGGTTTTTTAGTTTTAAATGGTTATTAAGGGATTTTGTGTTTTTTATTGGATTTAGGGATTTAATGTTTTCTACATTATTTGGAGTTTTTTATAATTTTATGTGTTTTAGGTACTTTTATGTTTTTTCAGGATTTCATTTATTTTTAGGGTTTTAGTGTTTATTTTTATTTTTAGTGGTTTTAAGTGTTTTTAATTTTTAATGTTTTTCATCGTTTTTTATGGGTTTATGGGTGTTTTTGTTTTTAGAGATTTTTGTAGATTATTGTGGATTTTAATGGATTTTGAGGATTTTGAGGGTTTTAGGGGTTTTAGGGATTTTTTATATTTTTAGGCTTTCATCATTTTTTATGTTTTTAAAGTTTTTTGAGTGAATTTATGTTTTATGATTTTCTTAGGATATTTCTAGGGTATTAGGTTTTTTTTTACTTTTTGGGATATTTGTGACTTTTTATGATTCTGTTGGTTTTTAGGGTTTTATGGGTTTTTATATAAAAAAAATTGTTTTATGGTTTTTGTGTTTTTATGTTTATAATGGTTTTTTATATATTTTTAACATTTTTAGGGGTTTAAAAGGTTTTTATATATTTTGTGATTTATTTAGGTTTCTATGGGTTTTATATGCTTTTTTACGGTTTTTAGGTTATTTATGGTTTTAAGTGTTTTGGGTTTTTAGTGGTTTTTTTAGTTTTTTGGTGGTTTTATGTTTTTTTATGACTTTAAGGTTTTCTTAGGGGTGTTTAGGAGTTTTATTTTTTTATTTTTGTAGGGATTTTTATGGGTTTTCAAGGATTTTTTTATTTTTTATTATTTTTTGGGATTTTTTGAGTTTATAGGGTTTTCTAGGGTTTTAGTTTTTTTAGGTTTTTAGGATTTATAAGTGTCATTATGTTTTTCAGTTTTTCTTAGGTTTATTCATTGTTTTTACATTTTTTATGATTTAAGGGATCATTATGTGTTTTTGATGTTTTTGGTTATTTTATAGGTTTTTAGGGTTTTGAGGGGTTTTTTGATTTTCTTGTTTTTTGGGTTTTATAGTATTTTTTTGGATTTTTAAGGTATTTTTTATTTTTTATGATTTTAAGGTTTTTTGTTTTTTTAGCATTTAAGGGTTTTAATGGGTTTTTATAGTTTTTGATGATTTTTTGGGTTTTATGGTTTTTATGGTTTTTAAGATTTTTAGGGGTTTTATGGTTTTTAATGTTTTTAGGGATTTTGGGTTCTTAGCCATTTTTAGGTTTTTATGGGTTTAACGTGTTTTTAGGTTTTAAGGTTTTCTTAGAGGTTTTTCATGTTTTTAGTGTTTTTTATGTTTTTTCATAATTTTAGGTATTCTTCAAGATTGTTATGTTTTTCTGTAATTGTAAGAAATTTTGAGAGTTTTAGGGATTTTTTTGAATTTTTAGTGTCTTTTTGTTTTATTGGGTTTTTGGGTTTTTTCCGTTTTTAGGGTTTTAATGGTTTTTAAAAATTTTTAATGAATATATGAGATTAAATGATTTTTCGTGTTTTTAATGTGTTATCAGGTTTTTTAGGGTTTAATGTTTTTTAATGTTTTTAGTGGTTTTTATAATTTTTTTTAAGATTTTTGTTTTTTGGTCTTTTGGTTTTTTGGTCTTTTGGTTTTTTGGGATTTTTTACATTTTTTGGGGTTTTATGTATTTTTAGGGTTTTAATGTTCTTCTTTGGGTTCACTCCTTCGTAGAGATTCTTTTCAGTACTGTGGTTTTTTATTTTATTTTTGAGCTTCTTTTGATTAACTATGTCTTGAGATGAATTCAAATTTTTAGCAATGTTTATTATTGATGTTTCTTTTGACTGAACAATCTCTTTTCGAATGATAATTCACATAACTATTGAGATTACATTGGTCTTAAAGGGAAGAAAGATATACTCTTTCAGAGTTAATGGTTTAAGGTGATTTTGTTTCATTCTTGAAAAGGTCAACATGGAGTTGTATAGAATATGCTCTTGCTGAATATGAGAGTTAAGGATGAATTTTCTACTCAATAGTGATGTTTCATCTCTATTGGTCAGTGAATATTATGTTTTTTGAGATTACTCAGTCATATGTGAGGAGTTTATGATTTAATTATTTTCGGGATTCTCATTGAACTCATACAGCATGATGGGGGTTCACAACACGAATCAAAATGAAAATCTTCTATTTGAGGATAACACACCCCAACTGCTTTCTCATCAGTTACTCTCACTATTTTTTGGATACTTGTTTATGTTTTTGAAAATTGTTAGTAGAGCTTGAGGATGATTCTTGTTTGGATGTTCAGATTATTTATAGTTAATATTTCTCTTTCTTGAAGATAAATTGATGAATCAGTGTTGAACAAACTAGACAAAATGAAGACTGAGCATTAGATTTTGGTGCTCCATTTCATTTTATAGAGAATATTGTCCAGAATGTATGTTCCTTATTTCATTTTCTGATGGTAAAATCTCATTTCACCTCATATGTAAACTTAGCCCTAATTTTATTTAACGAAATATTTGGGGGATATGGGTTGATTGACCAACCCATATATCATTCTTAAAAAAGGTTTTTTAGTTTTTTATGGTTTTCTTATCTGTTTTATATATTTTTAGAGGTTTTTTATGTATTTTTAGGACTTTTAAGATTTTTATGGTTTTATGGTTTTGAGACATTTTGAGTTTATTTGGAGTATTTTGGGTTTTTAGGGTGTTTTTAGAATTTTTAGAGTTTTGGGTTTTTTAGTTCTTTTAAGTGTTGTAGGGTTTTTAATGATTTTCCATTTTCTTTTGGTTTTCAGGGTTTCTAGGAGTTTTATATTTTTTCGTTTTTTTTATTTATTTTTAGGTAATTTATATTTTTAATGGATTTTGAGGTTTCTTTCATGTTTTTAGGAGTTTTTATGGATTTTTATGTTTTCTAGGGTTTTAAGGTATTTTAGATTTCTTTAAACCTTTTAGAGGTTTAAATGTTTTTTTTAATTTTTAGTGGGTTTTTAGAGTTATTATGGGGTTTTAGGATTTTTTATGGTGTTTATGGTTTTTATAGTTGTTTTGGTTTTTTGGGATTGTAAGGTTTTTTAGGGTTTTGGGTTTTTTATGGTTTTTTATGGTTTTTAGTGTTTTCATTGTGATTTAGGAATTTTAAGTTTTTATAGGTTATTAAGTTTTACTTATGGTTTTGAGGTTTTAAAGAATTTTTTAGGGATTTTAGGGTTTTTATGATCGTGTGGGATTTTAGGGATTATACAGATTTTTAGGATTTTTGTATTTTTAGGGTTTGTAGGGATTTTTAGGCTTTTTTATTTTTTTAGGTTATGCATGGATTTATCTGTTTTTTGGTTTTCAGTATTTTTAAGGGTTTTTTATTGTTTTTAATATTTTTATATTTTTAAGGATTTTTTAGATTTTTAGTATTTTTATATTTTTTGAGGTTTTTTAGGTTTTTTAGGAATTTTGGGTTTTTGGGTTTTTTGGATTTTTTTTAGTTTTTATGGATTTTTAGGTTTTTTAGGGTTTCATAACTTTTTTAGTGGTTTCAAGGGGTTTTATAGTTTTTAGTGGTTATGGTTTTTATAGATTTTGAGTTTTTAATGTTTTAGGGGTTTATGGTTTATAGGGATTCTATGGTTCTTAAGAGATTTTAGCATTTTAATCATTTTTTTGTGGTTTTAAGAGTTTTAAGGGTTTTAAATTTTTCAAAGGGGTTTTCGAGGTCTTTATTGTTTCTTGGGTTTTTTTAATTTTAGGGATCTTTTAAGATTTTTATCGTTTTTATTCATTTTTTAGGGATTTTGAGTGGTTTTAGGGGTTTATTATGGTTTTTATGGTTTTTATGGTTTTTATGGTTTTTATAGTTTTTATGTTTTTATGGGTTTTTAATGCTTTTTAATTTTTTTTGATTTTTTCTCAGATTTTTGAGTTTTCAAGGTTTTTAGAGGATTAAAAGAGATTTAATATTTTTTTGTGGATTTTTAACGTTTTTATGCATTATTATGGGTTTTTAATGTTTTAAGGGGTTTTATGGGATTTAATGGATTTTATGGTCTTTTAGGGTTTTCAAATTTTTATCAATTAAAGTGTTTTCATCTTTTAAATGTTTTCTTATGTTTTTTCAAGGGATTTAGTTTTTTAAAATTATTTTTAGGGATATTGTAGGATTTTATGTTTTTTTATGGTTTTTATCATTTTTTAGATTTTTGGGTGGTTTAAAGTGTTTTTAGGTTATTCTGGGTTTCTTAGGGTTTTTCATGGTTTTTAGGATTTTTAATGTTTTTTGGGATTTTTACAAAAAAAATTGTATTTTTATTTTTTTAGGGATTTGGAGTGTTCTTAGTTTTTTTATGGTTTTTAAGGTTTTGTTTTTTGTTTTTTGGGGTTTTAGGTGTTATTTATTTTTTTTATAGTTTTAATGGAGTTTATACGTTTTTTAATTTTTAGGGGTTTAGTGGGATTTTATACATTTTTGTAGTTTTTTAGGGTTTTATGGGTTTTTAAGGTCTTACCATATTTTAGGTTTTTTAGGGGTTTTAAGAGTTTTAGGTTTTAAATACTTTTAAGGGTCTCAAGGTTTTAAGCCTTTTACATTTTTAGGGATGTTTATGATTATTTTAGATTTTTTGGTTTTTGAGGGTTTTTAGTGATTTTGACTATTTTTGGATTTTTATGGTGTTTAGGGGTTTTAAGTGTTTTTTTGAATTTTAAGGTTTTCATAGTTTTTTTTTTCATTTTTATTATGTTTTTTATATTTTTTTGAGTTTTTAGTGATTCTTTAGGATTTATAATGGTTTTTAGGGTTTTTAGGTTTTTTGAGTGTTTTTAGGAATTTTTAGGGTTTTAGGGTTTTTTCTTGGGGTTTGGGGGTTTTTTAGCTTCGTAGGGGTTTTAAGGTTCTTAAGATTTTTTACTATTTTTAGTAGTTGAAAGGGTTTTTAGATTTTTAGTGGTTTATTAGTGTTTATGTGGGTTTTATAGTTTTTAATGGTTTTTCGGGGTTTTAGGGTTTTAGGGTATTTAGAATTTTTTAAGGTATTTTTGTGTTTTTTATCTTTTTTTATGTTTTTATGGGTTTTAGGTATTTTTTATTATTAATGTATTCTTATGGGTTTTCATTATTTTTAGGGTTTTTTTTGTTTTTATTGATTTTTATGTATTTTAAAGTGTTTTTAAGGTTTTTAGGGATTTTGAGGGGTATTATCATCATCATGTAATTTTATAAAGGGATATTAAGGAGAAATACAAAAAGGAGAAGCACAGAGGGAAACCCCTCGCCCACCCCCGCCCCCACCCAAAAAAAGAAACTATGGGGGCCTAAAATGATACAGCCCTAATGCATCCCCTTTAATAAAGTCAACCCCATTAGGAGTAATACTTGCAGCAGAGTGAAGAAACACCTTCTCCGTGCCATTAAGGACCACCGAGGCTATATAGTCAACAACCTTGTTCCCCTCTCTCTAGGTGTGAAGAATTCGGATTTTGTTCTTAATAATGATTTTACATTGCCTTATAACATAGCATATCGACCAGGGGGCTTCACCATTCTCCTCCCAGGAGTTATAGACAATTAAGGAGTCTGTTTCAATTTCAGATACCTCCAACCCCTACTGCCTGCAAAGTCTGAGTTTCGTAAGCATTGCCAGTGCCTTCGCTTGAAGGGAAGATCCATGGCCAAGGCTGGCTGAAAATTCCAAGAAAACCGAGCCTTTACTATCCCTCACCACACCTCCTCCATGAATGCACCCCTGGACACAAGATCCATCCGTATTGAGCTTTAAGCCACCCGAGGGAGGTTGCCATGAGACCCAACTGCCCTTCCTGTTACTAGAGGTACAGTCCTCACTGGACCTGGAATGAAACCGATGAAGGGAACGAGCTGTCCTCCAATGTCGCACCACCTTGTACAGGTCCAGTAACCTATTTTTTTCAGACAATAATAACTGCAATGGAGACAACCACACCCTCATACTTTGCACTGTTCCTCGCTTTCCAAAGACACCAACACCCCACATGCAGCAAAACCGAACGAACAACTCTCTCAGGTCCCCCACCCTCTTAGACATGATACCGCTTAACAAGAATGTAGGATAAGGTCTCATTCGAAGGAAGGATTTCAGAGAACTCGCTAAGAGCCTTCCAGACCTCACCTGCCCAAACACTGCCAAAGAACATGTGTGAAGTGCTCTCTTCTCTATGCACGTTATAGAAAACACAATTAGACACAAGCTGGATGCCCCACCTCCTGACATTCTCGTCCGTCGGAAGTGCTCTGTTTCGAATCCTCCAGGTTAGAAAATTGAGCTTAGTTGGAATGTCCTTCACCCAGATGACCTCATCCCAGCTCCCTGCTTGACCTGGCTCAAAAAAGGGGAATTATGATTTTTAGGTTTTATGGGGTTTTTAGATTTTTTGGGTTTTAAGGGTTTTTTATAATATAATAGGGTTTTAAATGATATTTATGGTTTTTAAATTTTTTAAGTGTTTAAAGTTTATTTAGATTTTTTAGTGATTTTTAGTGGTTTTATTGTTTTTTAGTGTTTTTATGGATTTTAGGGTTTTTATGGTTTTTATGAGTTTTATGGTTTTTAGGGTTTTTAAGGATTTTCACTTTCTTTAGGATTTTTGGAGGATTTTTGAATTTTAATATTTTTATGTTTTTATGGGTTTTCAAGGTTTTAGGGTTTTTTTATGTTTTACTTATTTTAGGGATTTTTAGTTTTTATGGGTTTTTTGGGTTTTTAAGGATTTTGAGGGGGTTTAGGGTTTTTTGGGTTTTTTGGGTTTTTTGGGAGTTTTTTACTATTTTTTAGAATTTTTTATGTTTTTAGGGGTTTTGATTGATTTTATGTTTTTAAGGTTTCTTTATGGGTTTTCAGGGTTATTATGTTTTTAGAAATTTAAAGGGATTTTTAGGATTTTGAGGGTTTTTAGGGGTTTTTGGGTATTTATGGGATTTTTGGGGTTTTATGGTTTTTAAAATTTTTATGGTTTTTTGGGGGTTTAGTGTTTATTTTGATTTTTGTGGACATTTAATGGGTTTTAATAATTTTTAAACCCTTTTAGAGTTTTCAGGGGTTTTTATAGTTTTTATGTGGTTTTATGGTTTTTAGTGATTTTTAGGGGTTTTAGCATGTATTTGGGTTTTTATAGTTTTTATGTGTTTTTTGTTCTTAATGTTTTTATGGGTTTTCAGAATTTTTGGGTTTTTTACATTATTAGGTATTTTAATTATTTTTTAGGTTTTTATGTTTTATATTGATTTTAGGGATTTGAGAGTTTTAATGGTTTCTTTGGATATTTTGAGTTTTTTTGCGATTTAGGGGTTTTTTTGATTTTATTAGGTTTCGTGATGTTTTTTTGAGTTTTTTAACGTTTGTAGTGTTTTAAATGATTTTTAGAGTTTTAGTGGTTTTAGGGATTATTTAGTTTTTTATGGTTTTATTAGGTTTTAGGGTTTTTTATGGTTTTAGGAGATTTTATAATTTTTAAAGCCTTTAATAGTTTTTAGTGTTTTTTAGGTTTTACAGGTTTTATCTATTTTTAGTTTTTTAAGATTTTCATAGGGGTTTTCATAGTCTTTAGGTTGTTTTACGTTTTTAGGGATTTTTTAGGGTTTTATGATTTTTAGGGTATTTAAGGATTTTGAGGCATTTTAGGTTTTCTAGATTTTTTATGGTTTTTTGAATTTTTTATGTTTTTAGTGGTTTATAGTTTTTATATGATTTTAACGTATTATTATGATATTTTAAAGGTTTAGGTTTTTTACAAATTTAGGAATTTTTAGGGCTTTTTAAGAATTTTATAGTTTTTATGGTTTTTTGGGAGTTTTTGTTTTTAGGGTTTTAATGTTTTTTGGTGTTTTTTACCTTTTAGGTGTGTAGATTTATTTTAGAGTTTATTTATTTTTTTTTCGATTTTTATTGATTTTTGGATTTTTAATGCTTTTTCGGTTTTTATGGTTTTTATGGTTTTTTATTGGGGGGGGGGGTTGGTTTTTTGGATTTTTGGATTTTTGCGTTTTTATTTGTTTTTAAGGGTTTTACAGTTTTTAATGTTTTTAGGGGTTTAAAGGGTTTTTAAAGATTTTAGTGGCTTTCTGTATTTATGGGTTTTTAGTGTTTTTTATGGTTTTTGGGGTATTAGGTTTTTATTGTTTTGGGTTTTATTTTCGAATTTTTGGGGTTTTTAGGGTTTTAGGGTTTTTACTATTTTTAGGTTATTTGGGGGTTTTAAGTGTTTTTAGGTTTTTAAGTATTTCTTATTGTTTCTTTGGTTTATTAGGGTTTTTAAATTTTTTAGTGTTTTGGGTGATTCTTTAGGTTTTTATTGGTTTTAGGGTTTTTTGAGTCTTTGATGGTTTTTTAGTTTCTTATGGGTTTTATGGTTTTTTAGGGTTTTAGCATTTTTTACATTTATTGGGGATTTAAGTGTTTCTTTAGTTTTAGTGGTCTTCTTAGGGGTTTTTTAGGTTTTCAGGGTTTTAAGTATTTCTAGGTTTTTATGGTTTTCATAGGATTTATCAGGGTTTTATTGGGTTTTTAGGGATATTTAGGGAATATTTAGGATTATTTTGGTTTTTGTGGTTTTATGGATTTTGAGGGGTTGTTAGTATTTTTAAGAATTTACGGGATTTTTGGTTTTATGGGTTTCTGGGGTATTTTTTGTGTTTTTAAGGGTTTATGGTTTTTTAAATTGTTTAATTTTTTTTGGGTTTAATGGGATATTAGAGTTTCTAATTAGTTTTTATATTTTTTATGGGTTTTAGGTGTTTTTTTGTTTTAATGGGTTTTAGGGTTTTTTTTGTTTTTAGGGACTTTTTCAGATTTTTGGTTTTTTTAATTTTTTGGGGTTTTAAGTGTTTCTAGACATTTATAATTTTCCTAGGGGATTTCAAAGTTTTTTTATCGATTTTAATGTTTTTAGGGATATTTTTTTCAAATTTTTAGGATTTTTAGGGGTTTTATTATTATTTGGAATTTTAATGGTGTTTGTGTATTTTATTGTTTTTTTTGGATATTTTAGGGGGTTTTAGGGTTTTTTAGGTTTTTTTTATTTTAGGGATTTTAGAGATTTTTAGGCTTTTATGGCTTTTATGTGTTTTTTGGTCTTTAGGGTTTTCATAGGGGTTTTCATGTTTTTAAGGTTTTTTAAAAAAATTAGTGACTTTTACATCTTCTTTATGATTTTTAAGGTTTTTATGGTTTTTAGTGATTTTGCATTTTTTTAAAAATTTTATGGTTTGCTTTATTTTTTTGGGTTATTAGGGTTTTGTGAGTTTTTTAGGGTTTTAATGGTTTTTAGAGTTTTATAATATCTTTATGGTTTAATGGTTTTTTAGATATTTTGGTGGGTTTAGGTTTTTTAGGTATTTTAGTGGTTATAGGTTTTATAGCATTTTGTAGTCTTTCATGTGTTTTAAGTATTTTAATGTATTTAAGGGTTTCGTTGGGATTTTCATTGTTGTAACACATTTTTCCATTTATAGATATTATATTGATTATTATGGTTTTTAGGGTTTTTTAGGATTTTGATGGTTTTTTGGGTTATTAGGGTTTTTAGGGTTTTTTAATGGTTTTTAGCATTTTTTATATTTTTTTGGGGTTTATGTGTTTTGGTCATTTTAAGGTTTTCTTCGGTTTTTCTGGGTTTCTACAATATTTGGAATTTTAGGTATTTTTTATGATTTTTTTTTGGTTTTTAGGGGTTTTAGGGTTTTTTTTGTTTTTTTTTTAGTTTTTAGGTTTTTTAGAGTATTATTGGATTTTTGGGTTTTTAGGGGTATTTTAATTTATGTAGGGTTTTAATGCTTTTTATATATTTCCCATTTTTTAGGGGTTTAATGGTTTTTTTATATTTTAGTGGGTTACTACCATTTTATGGTGTTTTATAATTTTTATGGTTTTTAGGGGTTTATGGTTTTTTGGGGGTTTTATCATTTTTTACGTTATTTAGAGATTTGATTTATTTTTTAGATTTCATAGTTTTCTTAGGATTTTTAGGGTTTTTATTTTTTTCTACGTTTGTAGATAATTTTAGGGATTTATTTAGGGTTTTAGGGTTTTTAGGGTTTCTAGGGATTTTGAGGGTTTTAGGGTTTTTTAGGGCTATTACAGGTGTTATGAATTTTTGGGTTTTTATTAAATTTTTAGGGGTTTTAATTGATTTGAGGAATATTTAATGGTTTAGGGATGTTAACCGATTTTTATAGTCTTTTAGGGGTTTTAGTATCTTTTTTGGTTTTTAGGGGTTTTAGGTGTTTTTAGGAATTTAATATTTTCTTAGGGGTTTATGGTTTTTAAGGTTTTTTTATGTTTTTAGGTATTTTTAGTTATTTTTATGGATTTTTATTGATTTTTATGGACTTTTAGGGTTTTTAAGGTTTTTAGTATTTTTAGGATCTTTTAGGGTTTTAAGAATTTTTTAGGTTTTCAGAAATTTTAAGTGATTTTATTTTTTTGGTTTTCTTACAGTTTTTCAAGGTTTTAGGGTATTTATATTTTTAGATATTTTTTTGTATTTCTTAGTATTTTATTGGTTTTTAGGGTTTTGATCGATTTTGAAGTTTTTTAGGGATTTTAGGGTATTATTGTTTTTTAGTGTTTTTTAAATTGTTTTGGTGTTTAAAGGGTTTTTATGTATATATAGTGGTTTTATGTTTTTTATGGATTTTTAGGATTTTCATTGATTTTTATAGGTTTTTAGGGTCTTTAATTTTTTAGGTATTTTTTTGGTTTTAGGGTTTTTAGGATTTTTTATGTTTTAGGTGTTTCAAGTGTTTTTAGGTTTTTAAGATTTTTTTAATGTTATTAGGGGTTTAAAGGGTATTTAGAGTTTTTAGTGGGTTTATTTAGGTTTTACGGGTTTTAGCTATTTTTTAGGTTTTTTGTGTTGTTATGGTTTTTACGTTTTTTTAGGGTTTTCATAGTCTTTAGCATTTTATATGTATTTTAGGGGTATTAAGTGTTTTTGGGTATTAAGGTTTTCTAGGGTTCTCAAGGTTTTTACTATTTTTTACATTTTTAGGGATTGTTTGGGATTTTTAGTATTTTTGTGGTTATTAGTATTTTTTTATATTTTGAGGGGTTTTAGGGTTTTCTTGGGTTTTTATGTTTTTTGGGTTTTAGGGTATTTATTGAATTTTTTAGGGTTTTTAGAATTTTATTGATTTCATAGAGTTATTATGGGTTCTGGGGTTTTTAAGATTTTTTTATTGTTTTTATGGTTTTTATGTGTTTTATTTTTTTCATCATTTTTAGGGGCCTTAAGTGTTTTTAGGTTTTTATCATTTTCATTAGGTTTGTTAGAGTTTTCATTATTTTGTACATTTTTCTATATTTTAAATAATTTTTTCTTATTTTTATGGTTTTTTATGATTTTTATAAACTTTGAGGTTTTTGGGTACTTAGGGTTTTTATAATTTTTTAGGTTTTTTAGGTGTTTTAAATATTTTTTGGATTTTAATGGTTTCTTATAGATTTTCTGTGTTTTTAACATCATTATGGAATTTAACGTCTTTTTAATGATTTTTATGGGTTTTTAGGACTTTAGAGATTTTGAGGGGTGTTATTGTTTTTGAGTTATTAGTTTTTTATGTTTTTTTTGGATTTTATAGTTCTCTTGGAGTTTTTAGAGTTTATTTTGGGTTTTTAGGATTTTTAGGTTTTTTTTTGTTTTTATGGTTTTTTTGAGTTTTTTAGGGATTTTTAGTTTTTTAGACTCTTTTAAGATTTTTAAGGGTTTCAAGGGTTTTTAAAATTTTAAAGGTTTTTATGGGTTTTATAGTATTTTTAATAATTTTATGTGTTTTTATGATTTTTTGGATTTTTAGGGTTTTCAGTATTTTTTAGGGTTTTAGCGTTTTTAGTGTTTTTATGGTTTTTATGTGTTTTATGTTATTAATTTGTTATGATATTTATTTGCGTTTTTTGTGGTTTTTTACATTTTTAGGGATTTTTTGTGATGTTGTAGGTGTTTTATGATTTTTTAAATTTTTATGGATTTTCAGGGTTCGTCGAGTTTTTAGGATTTTAAGCATTTTTAACATTTTTTCGTTTTTAGGTTTTTATGCGCTTTTCGGTTATTAAAGTTTTCCTATGGGTTTTTAGGGGTTTTTATGTCTTAATGGATTTTTTTGGGATTTTTTAGTATTATTATTATTTTTTTATAGTTTTCAGAGTTTTTAGGGTTTTTAATGTTTTTAGGGCATTTATTATTTTATGGTTTTTTAGATTTTTTAGAGCTTTAAGGGGATTTAAGTGTTTTTAATTATTTTTTTGGTTTTTTGGGTTTTTATGGTTTTCATGGTTTTTTGATTTATTTATGGTTTTTAGGTTTTTTTAGTGGTGTTTACATTTTTTATGTCTATGGGGGTCTTAGGTTTTTAAGGGTTTCTTAGGGTTTTTTAGGGTTTGGGAGTTTTTAAAATTTTATGGATTATTAGATACTTTTTAGGACATTTATAGTTTTTATGATTTTTAGGGATATTTATGGTCTAGGGTAATTATATTTTTTATTTTTTTTAAGAGATTTTAAGTGTTTTATATTTTTATGTTTTTTTAAGTTTTTTAGTGTTTTAGGGTTTTTTTATGTTTTTAAGAATTTTTAGGTAATTTTTAGGGATTTTACGGTTGTTAGGGTTTTAAGGGGTTTTAGGTTTTTTAGAGTTTTATGGTATTTTTGGTTTTTTGTATTTTTTTGGAGTTTTTTGTGGTTTTTAAGGGTTTTTAGATATTTTTTATGTTTTTGGGGTTTAGAGTGATTTTAGAGTTTCACTATTTTTTATGGTTTAGGTTTTTAGTGGGTTTTATGGTTATTAGGAGTTTTTTTGTTCTTCAGGTTCTAATAGGTTTAATGTTTATTTAATGTTTTCACAAGGTTTTTAGGTTTATAGTTTTTTTTATGTTTTTAGGCATTTTTTGGGTTTTCATAGAATTTTTATTATTTTTAGAGATTTATAGTGTTTTTAGTGTTATTTATTTTTTCTGATTTCTTAGGGTTTTTAGAGTTTTTTAGGTTTCAACGAGTTTTAAGTGTTTTTATGCTTTTTATTTTTTTCTTAGGGTTTTCATGGTTTTGAAATCTGTTTTACATTTATAGATATTTTTTTGGATTTTTTACGATTTTTATATTTCTTTAATTTGTTTAGGGATTTTGAGGGGATTTAGGATTTTTTTATTTTATTTTATTTATTAATTTTTTGGGTTTCTTGGGGTTTTTTGAGATTTTTAGGGTTTTGTGGTATGTTAGTGTTTTCAAACATGTTTTCGGTTTTTATGGGATTTTTTTATTTTTTCGTGGTTTTTAGGGTTTTAATTAGTTTTTTTGATTTTGATGGTTTTTAGGGGTTTATGGAATTTAGGGTTTTTTGGTTTTTTTAGGTTTTTATAATTTTTTTAGATTTTTGGTGTGTGTAATTTTTTAGGCTTTTATGGTTTTCTTAGGATGTTTCATGAATTTTATGTGTTTTTATGTTTTTAGTGATTTTTTGAGATATTTAGGGTTTTTAATGTTTTTAGGGTATTAAGGGATTTTTAGGGGATTAGGGTTTTAGGGTTTTGGGGTTTTTAGGGATTTATGTTTTTTTTGTTTTTAGGGTTTTTTGATTTTTTAGGATCATTAATGTTTTTAGGTGATTTTTTATTTTTAGAGTTTTAAAGGGGTTTTGAGTATTTTTTTTGTTTTCATAGGTTTTTATTTGTATTATGGTTTGTAAGGATTTTAGGGGTTTTGTGATTTTTATGGAAATTTAGTGTATTTATGGTCTTTTAGGTTTTTATCATTTTTAGGCTTTTTAGTAGTTTTAGGTTTTTAGGGTTTTAATGATTCCTTAGGTAATTTCAATGTTTTTATGGTTTTTTATGTTTTTAGGGATTTTTAGGGGTGTTCTTTTTGGATTTTTTTTAGATTTTATGTTTTTTACGATCTTATGGTTTTTAGTTTTTTTAGGATTTTGAGTGTTTTAAGGATCTTTTTTGTGTTTTAATTATTTTTTGAGTGTTTTAGGGTTTTAGGGTTTTGTGTTTTTATGTTATTTAGGGATTTTAGATTTTTTTTAGTTTTTCAGGATTTCTTATAGTTTTTAAGCGTTTTTTAAATTTTATAGCTTTCTAGATATTTTTTAGGATTTTTATTCATATTTAGGTTTTTTAGGGATATTGATGGGTTTTAGGGTTTTTTAGGGTTTTTAAGTTTTTATGGTTTTTTAGTTCTTATGGTTTATTTAGTTTTTTTTGTTTCTATTTTTTCGATTTTTGTCAATTTTTATTAGGGGTTTAAATATATTTTAATTTTTTTATTTGTCTTTAGGGTTTTATGGGCTATAAGGAATTTTAATAATTTTTAAGATTTTATGGTTTTTTGGGTTTTTTGGTTTTTTAGTGTTTTGAGCATTTATTAGGTTTTTAAGGGGTTTAAGTGTTTTTAGAATTTTAATGTTTTGTTAGTTGTTTTTAGTTTTTTAGAGTTTTTTGCATTTTATGAATTTTTCGTTATTTTTTAGAATTTTTTTGGTTTATAGTGGTTTTAGAGAATTTTATTGGTGATAGGGGTTTTTTAGGTATTTAAATGATTTTAGGGTTTTAGCATTGTTTTGTGGTTTTTCAGTGGTTTTAATTATTTAATGGTTTTTCATGTTTTCATTGGGTTTTCATGGGTTTTATGTTTTTTTATTTTTTTAGAATTTTAAGGGGTTTTTTACGATTTTATGGGCTTTTATGATTTTTAGGGTTTTGAGGGATTTTTGAGTTTTTATGACTTTCTTAATTTTATTATATTTTAGATGTTTAATGTGTTTAGAGTTTTTATAAGTTATTTAGGGTTTTATGGGTTTTGGGTTTTTAATTGTATTTTTAGGTTTTATGGTGTTTAGGGATTTTAGGGATTTTTATGGTGCTTAGTGTTTTTTAGGTTTTTTAAGGGTTTCAGGTGTTATTAGTTTTTTAGGATTTCATAGTGTTTTTAAATTATTTTACAATTTTTTTTTCATTTATAGATATTTTTTAAGATTTTTTAAAATTATTATTGGGTTTTTGTGTTTTTAGGGATTTCATGGGTTTTTAATGGTTTTATAATTTGTTGGGGGTTTTAGTGTTTTTTGGGGGAATTTTTATGATTTTTTAGGTTTTTGTAGTTTTTTAATGTCTTTATGGGGTATTTAGAGTTTTTTGGTTATTTGGTTTTTATGAATTTTTATGGTTTTTATGGTTTTTACGGTTTTTATGGTTTTAATCCGTTTTCACGGTTTATAGGTACTTTAATGGCTTTTACCATTTTTAGTTTTTTTTATGGTATTTAGTTTTTTTAGGTTTTTCAAGTTTTCATAGGGGTTTTTAGTGTTTTTATAACCTTTTTTATGTTCTTACAGATTTTTAGGGGTTTTGGGATTTTAATGGTTTTTAGATTTTAAATGGATTTTTAGGGTTTTAACAGTTTTTAAGGTATTTTAGGGTTTTTAGAATATTTTAGGATTCGGTGGGATTTAATTGTCTCTATGATTTTATGGTTTTCTTTGGATTTTTCATTATTTTTAGGGTTTTTTATGTTTTAATGATTTTTACAGATTTTTTATGATTTATATGGGTTTTTATGTTTTTTAGCTATTTTAAGATATTTTAGAGGGTTTGGGGGTTTTCAAGGTTTTTATTTTGATTTTTTTGGGTTTTTAGGGTTTTTTGTGTTTTTTAGTTTTTTTTTTGGGGTTTTAGAGTTTTTTTACCTTTTTAGTGTTTAAAGGGTTTTTTGATTTTTTTAGTGGTTTTTAGGGTTTTATGGGTTTTTAATGTTTTTAGGGTTTTGTAATGGGTCATAGGTTTTTTAGGGTTTTTAGGTTTTTTGCATTTTTAGGGTATTTTGGGGTTTATGTGTTTCTAAGATTTTAAGGTTTTCTTAGTGTTTTGCATGGTTTTTAGGGTTATTTATATTTTAGGGATTTTTATGTTTTTTTATTTTTTAGGGGTTTTATGGATTTTGAGGGGTTTTATGTGTTTTTAAGGAATATAATATTTTTATGGGTTTTAGCATGTTTTACCTTTTTAGGGTTTTTAGGGTTTTTAGGGATTTGGGGATTTATATAGGTTTTTAGGATCTCGTGTTTTTTAGGTTTTCAGGGATTATAAGGATTTTTTTATTATCTTGGTTATTTAGAGTTTTTAGGTTTCAAGGGGGGTTTATGCGATTTCTGGGATTTTAGGTATTTATGGTTTTTTAGGGTTTTATAGTCTTTTTTAGTTTTAAGAGTTGTTCTGATTTTTTTAGGGTGGTTAAGGGTTTTTAGTGTTTTTAATCATTTTATGGGATTTAAGTGGTTTCATAGTTTTTCTTGGTTTCTAGGGTCTTTATGTATTTTGAGATTTTTATAGTTTTTAGTGGTTTTATGGTTTTTTGTGTTTTTTGGGGTTTTCAGGATTTTTGGAATTCTGAAAAGTTTTATTTGTTTTAATTTTTTTTATTCTTTTCATAAGTTTTTTATGGTTTTTAGTTTTTTATGGGTTTGGGATGTTTAGGACTTATTTTGGATTATTATTATTTTTTTGATTTTCGGGATTTTGATGGTTTTTAGTGTTTTAGGTTTTTATGGTATTTTTTGGATTTAGGGGTTTTTATATTTTTTGGTTTTATGTTTTGTTAGAGTTTCTTAATGGTTTTATTGTTTTAATTTTTTTTGTGTTTTTAGTTGGGTTTTAGGTTTTTTTTGTTTTTAGGGTTCTTATAGTTTCTAGGTGTTTTTAGGGGTTTTAGGGGGTTTGTGTTTTTGGGTCTTTTAGGGTTTTTTTATTTTTGGGGTTTGGGGTTTTATTAATTTTTATAATTTAATATTTTTCTTATAGTTTTTCAGGGTTTTAGGGTTTTTATATTTTTATCAATTTTTATGGATTTATTTATTTTTATGATTTTTTGGGTTTTAAGTATTTTTATGGTTTGGGGGGGATTTAGCATTTTGAGGTTTTTAGGGATATTATTATTTGTTATGTATTTAGGATTTTAATGTGTTTTTATTTTTAAGTTTTTCTTAGTTTTTTTATGATTTATACAGTTTTTATGTTTTAAGTATTTTTATGGAATTTCTGGATTTTTAAGGGGGGTTTAGGTTTTTAAGAATTTTGAGGGTTTGGGGGTTTGAAGGGTTTTATAGTTTTATGGTTTTTTGAGGTTTTCTATTTTTTTTTTAATTTTTTGGGTTTTTAATGCTTTTTAGAGGGTTTAAATGTTTTATGGGTTTGAAGTTGTTTTATAGTTTTAGTTGGGTTTTAATATTTTTTTTGGTTTTTTTGGGTTTTTTATGGATTTTAGGGGTTTAAGGGTTTTTAGGATTGTAATTTTTTTTTGGAATTTTGGGTTTGTTATAATTTTTTAGGTTTTAGTGGTTTTATTATTTTCTATATTTTAATGGTTTTCTTAGAGGTTTTCAGGGTTCTTAGGGTGTTTTACATTTTTATGGATTTTTAAGGAATTTTATGATTTTTATGGGTTTTAGGGTTTTTAAGGATATTAATTTTTTTAGGAAAATTATGGGTTATAACGTATTTTATATTTTTTTGGACTTTAAACTGATTTTCGGATTTTGTGGTTTTTCTAGGGTTTTAAGGATTTACGTATTTTATGATTTCAGGGTTGTTAGGTATTTTTTTTATTTTTATGGGTTTTAAGGGGTATTAAAAATTTTAATGGTTTTAGGTTTTTTAGAGTTTTTTTGGGTTTTTATGGGTCTTTTAGTTTTTATTGTTTTCTTGTGTTTCTTATGGTTTAATGGTTTTTAGATTATTTTTAATGTTTTAGAAGATTATAGTTTATTTGGGGTTTTTAGTAAATTTATATGGTTTTATGGGTTTCTATGGTTTTTTATAGTTTTTCAGGTTCTTTAAGGTTTTCATGGTTTTTTGGGTTTTTGGGGTTTTGGAGTTTTTAGGGTTTTGAGGGTGTTTATCATTTTTAGTTTTTTACGGTTTTTAACTATTTTAAGGTTTTTTTGAGGTTTTATTATGATTTTTATGGGTTTTTAGGTTTTTTATGTTTTTATGTATTTTTAGGACTTTTTATGATTTTTATGGGGTTTTAGGGGTTTTTAGGAATTTTTTGACTTTTAATGTTTTTTAGTTTTTTTATGGACCTTGGGGTTTATTGGATTTTTTGTATTTTTTAGGGATTTAATCATTTTAATAGTTTTTTATCATATTTTGTTTAATTTTTTATTGTTTTTAGTTGTTATAATTTTTTATGGGTTTTAAGGGTTTTTATGGTTTCTAGGGGGTTTATGGTTTTTAAGGGTTTTAGGGTTTGTAGGGCCTTTTAGGGTTATTATCATTTTTTTAGGTTTTTAGTGGTTTTAAGTGTTTTATGCTTTCAATATTATTTTATGTTTTTATGTTTTTTTGTAATTTGTTACATTCTTAAAGAGTTTTAGGTATATTTTGGGATTTCTATTATTTTTAGGTATTTTGGGTGTTTTGGGATTTTATGTGTTTTTGGGGTTTTTAGTATTTTTTCTATTTTTAGATGTTTTAATTAATTATAGATTTTTAAAGTTTTCTAAATTTTTTTTGGGGATTTGGGGTGTATTATATTTATAAGTATTTTTAGGTCATTTTAAGATTTTTATTGGTTTAAAGGTTTTTTATGGATTTTGAGGGTTTTTAGGATTTTTAAGGTTATTTTGGTTTTTTAGGGTTTTTTATCTTTTAGGGTCTCAAAGGTTAGTTTCTATTTAAAAAAATTGGGTCTTAACCAATTTTTTTTGTTTTTAGTTATATTTAGAGTTTTTATGGGTTCTTAGGTTTTTTTATGGTTTTTAGCGGATTATGGTTTTAGGGGTTTTAGGATTTTAAGGGGTTTTAGGGTTTTTATTATTTATTAGGGGTTTTCAGAGTTTTAACTATTTTTAGGTTTTAATGTTTTCTTAGTGTATTTAATTTTTTAGGGTTTTTTACATTTTTGAGTGTTTTTAGGGCAAGGAAGATGCGAAGGTCGGGCTATTATCGGCCCCACCAAATTTATTAGAAAGAAGAAAAGAGACACAGTAGACAAGGGAGGGGAGGGGTCAAATGACACACACCCAAAAACCCCTAACAACCCACACCAAAAAAGAAAAATCAAGTAAAAGAAAAGAAAAACCAAACAAGCAGACCCAGGTCCAAGTAGCAACCATCACCTTCATCCAGCAGCATCAAGCGTCCAGAAGCTCACTACCAAGAAATTCCCAACTTCCAACCTCACATGTACTAGCATCAATCACCTTCTCACCAAAACGACTCGTCACTAGTATCACATAACCATCAGCACCAGAATCACACAAGAGCCAGCAGCCAGAGTTAACTTCAATACGACCTGAACTAGAAGCATAAACAACAGCTTTCTCACATCCTAGCCATATCACATCCAGGATCCAACACCTCATCATCAAACAGCCAGCGTCTCTTTTGGACACCAAACACCACTCAGCATCCCACTTCTGCTCCAGCATCCAACAGCAAATAGCATCCAGCAGCACCAGCTAACTCCAGCCCTCAAGGAAAGTGGCGGCCAAAACCCAGCAACTCATCATCCAGCAAATCAGAAACCAGCCAAAAACCAGCAGTATCTTATAGGAAAACCAACCACCAACAACAAACAAAATACATCAACTCAGAATCCAGCAATCCCCTCCTTCTGACCAGACGACTTCCAGCATCCCTCCATAGCCAAACACACAAGACCACCAACACGTTGTCTTATGCCTATTGTGCATGATCCGAAGCTATTTAAGCTCATATTTCAGCACTAGAAGTGACTCATACCCGAACCATACAACACTCAAAAGTCCGCAGTTGAACATATCGTAGATCAGAATGAACAGACCCTCATCGGCAGCAAGACTCAAGCACAAGGGAGATGAATCAGAAAAAAAACCTTCATTTTTCCCTTTTTATCCACCTTGACCCGTTGTGAGACCATAAAATCCAACAGGAGCCACCTTGGGTCGAAGCGAGAAGCCTAAATCCAAATGTACGGTCGCACACGCCACCTCCAAGAAGACACAAAGCTCATCGCATCCACCAGAAATGAAGCTACATCAGGGACGAAACCAAGAAGGGAAATGCAAGTCAAAGAAAATGCCACAGAAGTTTCAGATCTCAAGCCAATGTTGACTTCTTCGTTGACCACGTTGACTTAACCCAATCAACCGGGAAACCATCAATATCGCCATCATGAAGAAATAAAGACAATGTCTGAGGAAGAGGAAGGTCCAGATCTACCAGATCTGAACCAAACCAGTCCAAGACGCCATTGCCTTTACCTTTCACAAAACACCAGATCCCACTGCCATCAAGCATCTTCCTCGTCCTCCACCATCGCACCAGGGAAGAAAGTCACTGAACTCCATCCACATCACAACGCATGGTCTGGAGGAGATCCATGAAGCCGAAGAGAAGGGTTCCTATAGGGAACAATGTAAATTTCCGCGTTGAGCGGGAGCTCCCATGAGAGAGCGGTGACATCTCGTCTTTCTTTCTGAGTGTTTTTATGGATTTTTATGATTTTCATAGTTTTAAGGGTTTTAGGAATTTTTACGGTTTTTTGGTTTTTTACGATTTAAGTATTTTTAATTGTTTTTAATGTTTTTATGTATTTCAGGGGTTTAATTATTTTTTGGTTTTTATTGTTTTTTATGTTTTTCTTGGTTTTTAGGGATTTTTATTTTTATGGATTATTTGGATTATTTTACTTCTATTATGTTTTTAGGATATTTAGTGTTTTTTCTATTTTATGGTATATTAAGGGGTTTATGGTTATCTTAGTGTTTTAGATTTTTATGGTTTTTTATTTTTTTTAATTATATTATCAGTTTAAATAAGATTTATATTTTTAGTGGTTTTAGGGTTTTATGGGTTTTTGGTTTTAAAAAGTGTTATAGTTTTTTTATAATTTTTTGGTTTTTATGGTTTATTTTCATTTTTTATGTTTTTAGGGGTTTAAGTGTTTTTTGGTTTTAATGGTTTTGATATTGGTTTTAGTGTTTTTAGGTTTTTTAAGGGTTTTAGAGATTTTATAGATTTTTTAGGATTTCTATGGTTTTAGGGTTTTTTTGGTATTTTGATGGATTTTAGGGTTTTATGGTTAATTTGGGTTTTTATAGTTTTTTGAGATTTTAAGGGATAAAATCTTTTTTAGATTTTTTAAATTTTTTTTGGGTTGAAATAGTTTTTAGAGTTTTTAGTGAGTTTACAAATTTTTATGGGTTTTTACGGGTTTAAGGGTTTTTTAGTTTTTTGGGGTTTTTATGGTTTTTAGGGACTATTATGGTTTTTAGTGTTTTTAAGTTTATTAGGTGTTTTATGTGTTTTAGGATTTTAGGATTTTTTAGGTTTTTTTAGTGTTTTAGGGTTTTTTAATTTCTTATGTTATTCTAGGGATTTTTTGGTTTTTATAGTTTTAGGGTTTTTAGGGATTTTGGAGGTTTTTTAGAATTTTTTAGTGTTTTTTGGTTTTGAATTTTTTTTCCTTTTAGGGGTTTAAGTGTTTTTAGTTTTTAAATATTTTATTAGGGTTTTTAGAGTATTTAAGGATTTTTATTTATTTTTATGATTTTTATGGTTTTTAGGTTTTTTTAGGTTTTTTTAGGGTTTTTAGGGTTTGTAGGGCTTCAAGGGTTTTGGGGTTTTTGGGGTTTTAGAATTATTTGAGCTTTTTTGAGTTTTAAATGTTTTTTATTTTTTAAAAAACTTGTAGGGAAAAGAAGGCTCGGGTCCAGGCTATTCTTGGCACCCCCCAAAATTTATTAAACAAAAGGACACAAACACTACAGACAAGGGAGGGGAGGGGTCGAATGACCCACACCCAAAAACCATCACAACCCACGCCAAAGAAAGAAAAACAAAGAAAGAAAAAGACACAAAAATAGACAAAACCGCAGCATCATCACATCACATCCAGCCAGTACCAGCATCCAACAGCACTACATCCAGCGTTAACCAGCATCCAGCAGCTCACAGCTAACCAACAACCAGCATTCAGACTACAGCAACAAGCAACATCCAGCAGCAGCAGCCAGCCAACCAACATCCACAACAAACCAGCAACCTGCATCCTCATATTCAGTCAGCTAGCACCTCTTTCGACCACCAAACATCCCCCAGCATCCCACTTCCACTCCAGCAGTATTTGTTTTTTTCACCAACACCAACATTACCATCAAATTCTGACCCAAGAAGATCAAATCAAACCATTTCAGCAAACCAAACAACCCATCAAACCAAAGCAACGCAAGAAAACCAGGAACAGAAGCCCCCCCCCCCTCCCTCCATGCTGCTGGATCCGACTTCGAAACACCGGTGCACGCCAATATGATGAGGAGATAGGGTGAATCCAAGCAGAAGAATCGGAGCCGGATGTCACCGTGGCAGACGCTGAGCACACCGGATCCGATGCCAGAAGCCGCAATAGAACCAGGAACCATCGTGGCCAACGGTGAGCACACCGGAATTGAAGAGCACTCCGAAGCCGCGGTGAGATCCCGAAGCCGAAGACACTCCGCAGTCGACACCAATCCAGTCGACATGAAGCGCCCAAGGCCGCGGGGAGAAATCGAAGCTAAGTGAAGTGAATTCAACACCGGACTGAAACCCCGAAGCCAGGAACACCGAGGTCATTGCACGTCGACGCAGATCTGAAAACTCGAAACCATAAGAAAAACAGATCTGGCATCAAATATATTTGTTTTGGTTTTTTATGGTTTTTAGGGATTTTTATGGTTGTCTGGTTTTTATGGTTTATTTCAGTTTTAGGTGGTTTTTGAGGTTTTTTGGGTTTGAAGAGAACTTTTAGAGTTATTTAATGTTTTTATTTCTTTAAAGGGATTTTAGTGTTTTTAGTTGTTTTAAATTATTTATGGGGTTTTGTTGTATTTAACAATTTTTAGCGGTTTTATGGTTTTTGAAGTTTTATGGTCTTTTAGGGTTCTAAACATTTTTTAGGATTTTTATTATTTTTTCGTGTTTTAGAGATTTGGATGGTTTTTAGTGCTTTTAGTGTTTTGAAATTTTTTGGGGTTTTTAAGGGTTTTTATGCATTTTAGGATTTCATAGGTTTTTTTACATTTTTAAAAATATTTCGGGATTTTTTAGTATTTTACGGTTTTTATGGTTATTTTGGGATTTTTTGGATTTTTGGGTTTTTGAGGTTTTTAGGGGTTTTATTATTTTTTTGGGTTATCGGTGCGTTTTTAGTTTGTAATTATTTGTAATTTTTTTTTGTGTTGTCTAATTTTTTTAGGGGTTTAATGGGTTTTTAGATATTTTAGTGGTTTTTTGTATTTTTATGGGTATTTATGCGGTTTTAATATTTTTAGTGGTTTTATATATTTATGGTTTTATGGTTTTTTAGAGTTGTTATTTTTTTTAGTTTTCAGGGGTTTATATTTTTTTATTAGTTTTAGGGTTTTATGGTTCTTTATGTTTTTAGGTGGTTTTTTTGGGATTTTTAGGATTTTTAATATTTTTAGGGGGTTAGGGTTTTTATGTTTTTATGATTTTTCTAGTTTTTATATAGTTTTTAGTGTTGTTTAAGTTTTTTAGGGGTTTCAAGTGTTTTTAGGTTTTATGGTTTTCTTATGGTTTTTCAAGGGTTTAAAGGTTATTTATTTTATCTTGATTTTTAGTGATTTATAAGGATTTTATGGTTTTTTATGGTTTTTAGTGTTTTTGAGGGATATTAGAGTTTTTATAGTTTTTTTGGGTTTCTAGGTTTTTTAATTTTTTTATGTTTTTTAAGGATTTTAAGAGTTTTTTAAAGTTTTTAAGGGTTTAAATGGTTTTTATTTTTTTATGATATTTAGGGGTTTTATAATTTTATGTTATTTTAAGGTTTTTATTGTCTTTTTTGATTTTCAATGTTTTTGGGGATTTTTTAAATTTTTATTTTTTAGCGGTTTTAAGTGTTTTTAGGTATTTGATGTTTTATTATGGGTTTTAGGGTTGCTTGTGTTTTTTATATTTTTAGGTATTTTGTAGTATTTTCAAGTATTTTTAATGTTTTTTATTTTTTCCACGGGGTTTGAGAGTATTTAGTGTTATTTATGGTTTTTATGTTTTATAGGTTTTTAGGGGTTCTTAGTGTCTTTATGTTTTTAATGACTTCTTAGGGGTTTTCAAGTGTTTTATGTTTTTTACATATTTATTGATTTTTATTGATTTTCTAGGATTTTTATGATGTTTTAGGGATTTTAGGGTTTTATAGGGTTTTAGGTTTATAGATTTTTAATGGTTTTATTGTTATTTTAGTTTTTCGGTTTTTCATAGTTTAATAGATCTTTTTAAAATTTTAGGGGTTTAATTGGTTTTTATAATTTTTATTCTTTTGATTTATTATTTAGGGGTTTTAGGTTTTTTATGGTTTTTATTGGTTTATGTTTTTTAGGGTTTCTGGGTTTTTTAGGTTCTTAAATATTTTTAGGTTTTTTAAGTGTTTTAATTTTTTAGGTTTTTAAGGTTCTATTATGGTTTTTAGGGTTTTTAGTATTTTCTATGTTTTTAAGGAATTTTTTGATTTTTTAGGATTTTTATGGTTTTTAGGTTTTTAGGTTTTTAGCTACTTTGACGGTTTTTAGGAATTTTCTGGTTTTTTGGGGGGTTTTTTGTTTTTCTGATTTTTAGGGATTTTTTTAGCTTTTTAGCGGTTTTACGATTTTTAGATTTTTTTAAAAAAAATTAGGAGTTTAAATGTGGTTTATTGTTTTAAGTGGGGTTTTAGGGTTTTCTGAGTTTTTAATGTATTTTACTATATTTAGGAGTTTTTAATAATTTTAGTGGTTTTAGTATTTTTAATGACTTCTAGGGTTTTTGAATTTTTAATTTTTTAGGGGTGTTTAGTGTTTTTAGGTTTTATTACGGTTTTCTATGTTTTTAGGGGTTTTACATTTTTAGGTATTTTAAGATATTTTTATGATTTTAATGATTTTTTACGCATTTTTGAAATTTGGAGGGTATTTACGAATTTTTTGGGTTTTAGTTTTTTAGGGATTTTTATGTTTTTAGTTTTTTTAGTGGTTTTAAGTGTTTTTAGGTTTTTCTTTTTTTCTTAGAGGTTTTCATGCTTTCTAGGTATTCTTTGGTTTTTAGGGTTTTTTGGGGATTTTGGGGGGTTTTTTATGTTTTAGGGTTTTCATGGTTTTATTGGGTTTTGAGGGATTTTTGAGTTTTTAGGGGTTTTAAGTTTTTTTTTAAAAAAATAGGGGTTTAAAGTGTTTCGAGGGTTTTGGGGGTTTTGGGGTTTTTAGCATTTTTATGTTTTTAATGTATTTTAACTGTTCTTAGGTTTTTAAGGTTTACATAAAGGTTTTTGGGTTTATATGTTTTTAAGTATTTTAAGGGATTTTAATGGGATTTAAGGGTTTTTATGGATTTTGAGGTTTTTTAGGGTTTTTAGGTTTTTTTAGGGATTGTTAGGGTTTTTAGCTTTTTTATGTGTTTTCCAGGGTTTAATTGTTTTTGTGTTTTTAATGTTTTCTTAGTGTGCTTTATGGATTTTAGGATTTTTTTTATATTTTTATGTGTTTTAATCCTTTTTGGATTTTTTATTACTTTTTAGGGTTTTTTGGTTTTTCAGGGGTATTAGGGTTTTTAGGGATTTTATGTTTTTTTTGGGTTTTAGTCATTTTTGAGTTTTTTAGGTTTTTTTAGTTTTAGGGTTTCTTAATGTTTTAAGGGGTTTAATGGTTTTTAGATTCTTTAGTGTGTTTTTAGGTTTTTATGGGTTTTTATAGTTTTTTAAGATTGTAGGGGGTTTTGTGGTTCTTAGTGTTTTTATGGTTTTTGGGGGGTTTTCTAGTTATTTTAGTGTTTTTAGGGTTTTTTTGTGGAATAAATATTTTTTGGGTTTTTAATGTTACCTTATGTTTTTTCTGGTCTTTTAGGGGGTTTTACCTTTTTAGTGATTTTTGGGTTTTTTTTGGAATTTTACGTTTATTTTCGGTTTTTAGGGATTTTATGGTTTTTGGGGGGTCTTAAGGATTTTTTTATTTTTTTTGTATTTTTCAGATTTTAGCGTTTTTAAAAAAAAGTTGGGTTTAAAGGGTTTTTAATGTTTTTTACTTCTTTAGGTTTTTATGAGGTTTTAAAATTTTTTATGTCTTTAAGGGGTTTTGGGTGTTTTAATGGTTTTTAGGGTCTTTTAGGGTTTGACCATTTTTTAATGTTTTTATCGGTTTTAACTATTTTTAGGGGTTTAAGGTTTTTTTTTGGGTTTTTCAATGGTTTAAGGGTTTCTTACTTTTTGTAATTTTTAGGGATTTTTTAGGATTATTATGTTTTTTATGATTTTTAGGGATTTTGAGGGTTTTAAAGATTTTTAGGGGTTTATAGTTTTTTTTGTTTTTTGTCGATTTTAATTTTTTTAGGTTTTTATGGTTTTATTAGCTATTTTCATAGTTTTTAGGTTTTTAACATTTTTAAGAAATTTTATGGATTTTTTTGATTTTTTATTTTTTATAAATTTTGAGGGTTTTTTGTTTTTTATGGTGTTGATGGGTTTTTATGGGTTTTTTAGAGTTTTAGGTTCATTTTTTAGTTTTTTGGGTTTTAAGGATTTTTAGAGTTTTTATGTGTTTTTAGGGTTTTAATGGTTCTCAGTGTTTTTTAGTTTTTTGGGTTTTTAGGTTTTATGGTTTTTTAAGGATTTTAGCATTTTTTTTATTTGATTAGGTGTATTAAGAGTTTTTATGTTTTTAACGTTTTTAGGGGCTTTCAGGGTTGTGAGAGTTTTTACATTTTTATTAATTTTTATCAATCGTTTATTATTTTTAGGGTTTTTTAGTGTTTTTAGGGATTTTGTAGATTTTTTTTTTTTTTTGGGGTTTGAGGGGTTTTAGCGTTTTTAGCATCATTTTGGTGTTTTATGGGGTTTAATTTATAGTAGTTTTTTAATGTTTTCTTTGGTTTTTTCATGTTTCATAGGGTTTTATGTTTTTTAGGGGTTTACAGTTTTTTTTATTTTTATAGTTTTTATGGATTTTAGGGTTTTTGTGAGTTTTTAGGGGTTCTTAGTGTTTTTAGGATTTTAATGGTTTGGGGGGGGGTTTGTTTTTTTTATTATTTTATAGTTTTCAATGTTTTTAGAGGCTGAAATGGTTTTTTATTTTTTTAGATTATTTTGTGGGTTTTCAAGGGGTTTTAGGGGGTTTTAGGGGTTTTAAAGTTTTTTTTGGATTTCATTATTTTTTAGGTTTTTATGGGTATTAATTATTTTTAGGTATTTACGTTTTTATTATGGTTTTTAGGGTTTTTATATATTTTTTTGTTTTTAGGGAATTTAAGTATTTTTATGGTTTTTATAGATTTAAGGGTTTTAGGGTTTTTTTTTTGGTTTTTTTCTGTTCAAGGGATTTTTGATGTATTTTTTTAGTTTTTAATTATTTTTAGGGGTTTTAAATGAGTTTATGTTTTTAAAATGGTTTTAAGGGGTTTTAGTGGGTTTTTTTATTTTTATGTGGTTTAGGGTTTTAATGTTTTGGGGGGTTTTATGGTTTTTAGGTTTTTAGGGTTTTATGGTCTTTTAGGGTTTTTTATGTTTTTTAGTGGTTTTAAGAATTTTTATGTTTTTATGGTTTTATGTTTTTATAATGTTTTTCATGGTTTTTAGGTGTTTTTATGTTTTATGGGTTTTAGGGTTTTTTTATTTTTATATATTTTTATGGTTTTTAGTTATTTTTAGAGGTTTTAGGGTCTTTTCATTTCATAGGGGTTTTAACATTTTTTTGGTTTTTAGAGGTTTAAAGTGACTTTATGTTTTAAGGGTTTCTTACACTATTCAAGATTTTTGGGGTTTTATTTTTTATTTTTTAAAATTTTTATGTATTTTTAATGATTTATATGGTTTTTTAGGGGTTTAGGGCCAGGAAGGATCATGACCATGCTATCCATGGACCCCCAAAGTTTATTAGAAAAAAAAAAGACAAGGAAAACAATGGAGGGGCGGAGTAAAATAACCCCCACACAAAACCCCCCAGACACCCCCTAGAAACCAAAACAATCTTCAAGGGACCCAAAATCACACAAGAGGTGGCAACATCTCCACCATCACCAAAGATAAAAGTCAAAATATGGACGGTACGGTTCCCCATCAGCACCATAACTAGAAGAAGCATCATCATCCACCATCTCCCACTCATATTGAAGTTGTTTGAAGAGTACATTGTACATATCATTTAACCTTCGTCGCTCCAAAAGATACTCCTTGGATGAGTGATTATCAGGCCACCCACTCTTATTAGGGACATTCTTCCTTGGAGCCTTAGAAGAGGCTTTGGTGGACACAGTCTTTGGCAGATTGAGTAATCATTCCTCAGTTTCCTCTTCAAGAGAGGTGAGGTGAACCCTGAAGAAACATTATATTTCCCATATGGGAAAGCATCCTCAATCGGTTCCATTTCCCTCATCATCTACGCCATGTTGGAGTTCATCCGGCCCTCATAATTAGTATTATCCCGCCAATGGTCAAAAACATTTGAGTCCAACCCCTCCTGAAAGGGAGAATTGTGCACTAGTATCTACATCATCTTAATTTCCTCCAAAACCATGTCCATCGGGATCATACATTTGGAGTTTCCAATTGAACACTCCCCATACCCCACTGGAACCAGTCGCTAATCCTGATCTTTTTCAAAACAAGTACATGGGTCCCTCTGGGTCCAAAGCTGGGTTGAAGGTTCAGCGCCAAATTGTCCAACCAACTCCTCCTCACCAGTAATCAGAGTAACACGTACTCCATCATACACAACCATTGTATTCTGGTCTGGTTCCTCCTCTAGACCAACATGAGTTGTTCGAACCTGATCCCCAAAACCTCTTTCTGCACATCACAGGTGGGGGTCTGTGAACCATCACTATGCTTCTGCCCTTTTTCAAAAGTTGCACCATTACAATAATCCTTAATCATAGGCATGTTCTGCACTTCACCCTTCTCATAACCCTCACCACTAGTATAAGGCACCTTCACATTAGCATCAACCACAACAAACTTGACTGAGAAATTGATTTTAGCAACATTGGAATCATGCATAGCAGTATCGTCCACATTAATAGAGTCATACAACTCCCTTGAATAAGCTAGAAAAACATCACTAAAAAACAAGGGGGCCTACAAGACCTTATCCTTCTCTTCACACGCATCACCCTTACACCCAAAGTAGGTGACATGACTTTGTTTCTCTTCAAAAAATCGGTCACTAGAATCACTCCTCCATCCAACATATATCATCCTGCCTTTTTATCACATAAACGTTCATTACATTATACAAAACTGAGGATCTTTAAGGTTTAGTTTCTTGGAAACCAGGAACTTAATACATGAAAACAAAAAAACATTCTTCTTAAACACTTGAAAGGATTCTTCATTTGTTCATCCTATGTTCATTACAGCATCTCATAACCTGAGAGCATACATCAAAGGAAAGGGTGAGCATAAGGCCCAGTAAGGGAAACAAGGGAAACATTTTACATGAGAACTTGAGATACATCAAAAGTCATGAAAAATAACTTTAAGGAATAAGAAACAGTTCATGAGGCATATCATAATAAAAATAATGTGTTTCATAAATTGAAGATGTGTCTACAAAATTTAACATAGAAAATCATTTCTGTTTCACCAAGGTCCATCCCCAACGTGTCATTAAAAATTACCAAGGTTATTCACCAAGGCATCGTTAAAATGGTCATCTCTAGAGATTAAGCCTTCACCCGATGCATTGGAGTGCTATCAGTGCGCACCCATAGATTTTCATTTATTTTCATGTGATCCACATATATCATCATCAATTATTTCATAAATAACCAGTATAGAATAAAAGAAATGGGTTTCATTTTATAATCATAACGTTTTAGAAACTGCTTTAAATACATGATCTTTATGTCACTTTAAACCCACGGAAAAAGAAAAAGTGTTTCATGTATTTAAATCCCAGAATTTAAAATAGAACAATTTGATATGTATGTTAATACCCCTATAGAAGAAATAACTTTTAGTTTTCACTTAATAAAATAAAATAATTTGAGAAAAAGATAGAGACATTTTGAGACGAAAATTCTGTAACAAAATGACTATGTTATAGGGTTTTATAAAATATTGAAAAAAGAGGGGAAATGAGTAACCCACTCATAAATGATCTGTAAAACGGTATAGGGACATAATATAAAGGATATAAGAACATGGTAATCAAATTTTAAATACATACCATATGAAATGAAAAACATGGAAGGAAGACAAAAATAAGATTTCTCTTATTAAAATTCAGCAGCCTAACGACGTCACTTAAAACATAAAAAATGTAATTGATGAGATCAAATGGGGTATCTCATCATATGAACATAAAATATCAGTATGATAGATATAGATATCATACCCCAACATAATAAAAAGGAACTTGAAAGACTTGACATGAATGTAGAACTTGAAAATGAGAAGGGTGAAAGAATCTCTTAATACTTCAGCAGCCTAACGGCGTCACTTAAAACTTCAAAAAGTGAATTGATGAGATCAAATATGGTCTCTCATAATATTAACATAAAATATCAGTATGATAGTTATAGAGATCATTCCCCGGCATAATAAAAAGGAGCTTAAAAGAAATGACATAAAAGAGAGTACTTAAAAAGAAAGAGAGAGGTTGGATCCCTTACCTTGAAGAGTAACTTCAAAATCTTGAAGTTTGGAACCTTGGGAGGCTTGAGGGCACCTTGGGAGGACTCCTTGTGAGGTAAGGAGACCAGAACATCGTTGAGGAGGATTTTGGAATGGAAAGTATGATATAATGGCTTGGTATTTGTAGGGAAAGTGAGGAGACAAAGCATTATTGGCCAAAGGACACCTCATTGGTGGTATTAGAAAAACCACGGGCTTGCCCATGGTATTTGCCCATGGTATTGGCCACTTGGGACACCTCATACCTTATCTTACTATTAATAAGTCGACCATATTTATTACATACATAATACATCATTTAATGATGTCATTAAACACTTGTAACTTAAAAACTGTATTTTCACTATTCATCAAAAATTCAACTTTCTCATAAAAATCCCAAAATTTCACCTTAACAAAATATCGATGCTCTGATTTCAAAAATGAAATCCATTTTATAAAAATATTTTTATAAATATTTTTTTTTTGAATAAATACACCATTCACTGAAAATTCATTTTTTTCAGAAAAATCCTCAAATATTACCTTAACATAATATCGATTCTCTTAGTTCAAAAATGAAATCCATTTTATAAAAATAATTTTCTAAATATTTTTAATTTAATTTTTAATTAAAAAACACTATTCACGCAAAAAAAAACTAATACTTGACTAATAATTTATTAAAGAGTTATTTACCTATTTTATTGAATCACATTACATAATAAAGGTACCTAGATTATATTAATACTTTATTTAAGTGAGATTACCAATCCATTTGGTCACATTACTAATCATAATCATAAAATCACTATTAATAATTTACTATTCATCAAAAATTATGTTTATCTTATTAGACTCTAAATTTCATACGTAACATAAATGTAGAAGACCATTTTTTTAAAAACATTACACATAATTAATTATTTAACGTTTATATAGATATTTTCAAATATCCTTTTTCTAGAATTCATAAAAAAATATGCATATAATATTTATCTGGATATTTGAAAATTCACAAACTTTATCATAAGAAGAAATGACAATTTGTATTTAAATAAAAGGATTACACAAGGTTATTACAGTCTCGTTACATAGCCCCTTATAACACTATCATAAGACCTAAGAGTAAGGTGTTCTAGGGTGATAGAATCTTGGGGAGGCTCTGCCAACTTTACGTGAGTAGTAATTTCTATCTGTTTGAACTTCTCACGAAGGAGATTCCATTCTAGCTTCACACTATGAAGTTCGGCTTGGGTTTGGTCCAGAGAAAAGCCCAATGGTGCTACCTCCTTCCCAAGTTCCTTTATATGGTCTTCGATTAGCCCGAGACTACGGGATGCGGCCATCGAATATTCTTTCTATATTAATTAACTAAGATCACTTGTATTTAGAGACAATAATTGAAACGTTTAGTTTCTAGCTATCATATTGACCAATGGTCATATAATAGTCAAAACGCAATGGTCTCATTTTAATTATACTCATGTTATCAAATGAAACAGTTTTTTTGAGTATAAAATAAAATAACACACAAAATTAGGAAACAAGATTTATTCAAAATTTCAGGTCATTACATTATTCCCCCCTTAAGAAATTGTGTCCATGCAATTTTTAAAATTGGGCATGGAAATTTCATTGAAAGTCCAACATCGGAAAATGAGTCAGTAAAACTATTACTTTAAAAGAAAGAAAGGTAAGTACAAAGGCCACCTGAGTTAACCCACGCTAGGATTCCATGATGGAAAACATAGACATGGAAGAGAAAACAAAGGGTCAAGTTCTGAGGGAGAGTGATAGAAAAAAGGATTTGAATAAAGTTAACCACAAGAAAATCACAAACTTATAATGTGTGTAAACAGTCAATGATTACTTAGTAGGAAACGTAAACCAACAATGATTTTGTTTTACATTCCTTTTCATAATATTGAGGAATTCAATTACTAAATAGAAAAAAAAACATAAGGAAATATACCTACCTTCATGTAGAGTTTCATCCTTTAATAAGTTTTTACAAAAACTAATCTTTTCTCAAAACGATGAGCCTTCAAAAAAACACTTGGTCTCATAAAGAGCACAAGAATCATCTTCTAGAGAATCACATAATCCACAAAAGATTAACTATCTATTTCTTCTATCTGTAAACATTATCCCAAAAACATAAAGGGTAAGATAAAAAACTCTTCAAAAAGAAAGAACCCCATAGGAAGGGAAACTATTTTAAATCTTCAAAATTCTACGGTACTACCCAGAGTTCATCATAGACCATTCCATAAATAACTATCCTTAAAATTCCTGAAAATAAACCAAACTAATATTCAAACCCAAATAAAAGAAATATTTGATAACATAGTATTACAAGATAAACATTATCATGCATCTCCAAACAACATCAACTACTCCTAACATCTTATAACAAAATTAACTAACCTAAACATTTTTTCCCCAAGATAGATTAATCATTTACATAAGTAACCTAAATTACTATAATTTCACCTTAAATTCATTGATTTGTGAAAATATAAGTCAACCTTTACTCCTCAAAGAAAATACCGTAGTAATCTATTTACCACGATCATATAGGATTCCCAAAATAGTAAACATCTTCCAAAATAATAATCTTCTTTTAATCCCCTAATCACCTTTTTTTAAGAAGAACAGCTTCACTACATCAATATGTGGTACATTACAATAGATGTTTTCCTTAATGATATAAAACCATATTAGGTAGTGACTCGATGTTCTTAGAAAACATTAAAGATATTCTCATAGGGAACGAACTAAAATACAACATGACATAGAAAATTATGGCGAAGAAGTTACATGTACATTAGTCAACATTATCCATCTCAGCATAGGACTTTCATTGTTCTCTTTTCCTTGAAGATTGTTGATTCTAATCATGCTTATCATCCCTTCCAAGAGAGCATTGACTTGGATAATGTCCAACTTCTCCAAATTTACAACATTGAATAGTATAAGGTACATTAAATTGAGCCTTATCTCCATTCATCACATTATCCATTTTTTTAAAGCAATTGGATACTTTTTTCCCTATCTTCCCACACATAAAGAATCTCCCAGTTCCTTTGTGACATTATCCTTGGTGCATGTTCCCACACTTTTTGCAAAAAACAAATTGGGTATTCTTTCCCTTATCAACTTTATCAAATGAACATCCTTGAGCCTTTGTCTTCTTCTTCCTTGACGAATTTGGGAATTCAACTATGTACGAATTATTAATTGTGATTTTTGATAGATGGTTTGGCATAATCACCATATGTTCAACATGATCTCTCTTCATCACTATCACATTAATAGGGAAATGGTCACATTTCTTATCACATTGGTTTTTGGGACATGTTCTTCCATTTCCAGCCATTATCTAAGAAAAGAAAGTATAATTAGGGGCTTAAATACTTATCCAATAATCATGAAAAGGAAACTTTAATCATAGAAGGATAAACATATAGAAGAAAAGTATATCCTTACTTGTGATCCCCTGGGTTCCAAACTAGGTTATCCCTGATCATATATTCTTATGTGAATCTTTATTTTATTTTATCTTTTTTCCTTTAATAATGGTTCATACTAAGCTTATGAATTTACCAAATCATATCCCCCAGGATTGTCGTAACCAAGAGTGCAGCAAGGCCCATTGTCGTGTACCTGTGCCCGTTCGAGTCTAGCTCAAAGCGGTGTTTTCAGGATTTACCCCTATGTACATCTCTTCCAGAGCCACCTCTACCTGCTCGTATCCATACATGGATGTAGGGTTCTTCCTAAAGTTTTCATACCAGAAAGATTTCCTATATTTAAACTTTTATATAGGGTTATTCCTAAAGTTTTCATATCCTAATTTCCACAAATATCTAAACCTCCCTATGATACCAACCATAGCATCCCTCCTTTTTATCACATAAACTTTCATTACATTATAAAAAATCGAGGATCTTTAATGTTTAGTGTCTTGGAAACCATGAACTAAATACATGACAACAAGAAAACATTCTTCTTAAACAATTGAAAGGCTTATTCATTTGTTCATCCTATGTTCATTACATCATCTCATAACCTGGGAGCATACATCAAAGGAAAGGGTGAGAAGAAGGCCCAGTAAGGCAAACAAGGGAAACATTTTACATGAGAACTTGAGATACATCAAAAGTCATGAAAAATAACTTTAAGGAATGAGAAAGAGTTCATGAGTCATATCATAATAAAAAAAATCTGTTTCATAACTTGAATATGTGGCTATAACATTTAACATAGACAATCATTTCCGTTTCACCAAGGTCCATACCCAAGGTGTCATTAAAAATTACCAAGGTTATTCACCAACACATCGTTAAAAATGGTCATCTCTAGAGATTAAGTCTTACCCAATGCATTGGAGCGCTATCAGGGTGAAACCTTAAATTTTACTTTATTATCATGTGATCCACATATATCATCATCAAACATTCAATAAATAACCCATATAGCATAAAATAAATGGGTTTCATTTCATAATCATAACGTTTTAAAAACTGCTTTAAAGACTTGAACTTTATATCACTTTAAACCCACGGAAAAGGAAAATGAGTTTCATGTATGTAAATCACAGAATTTAAAATAGAACATTTTGATATATATGTGAATACCCCTATTAAAAAATTAACTTTGATTATTCACTTAATAAAATAAAATAATTTGAGAAAAAGAGAGAGACATTTTGAGACGAAAATTTTGTAGCTAAACCACAATGTTATAGGGCTTTAGAAAATATTGAAAAGATAGGGGACATGGGTAACCCATTCATAAATGATCCATAAAATAGTAAAGGGACAGAATATATAAGATATAATAACATGGTAATGAAATTTGAAAGACATACCATATGAAATGAAAAACATGGAAGGAAGAAAAAAATAAGATTTCTCTTATGAAAATTCGACAGTCTAACGACGTCACTTAAAACTTAAAAAAGTGAATTGACGAAATCAAATCGGGTCACTCATAATATGAACATAAATGATCAGTATGATAGATATAGATATCATACCCCAACATAATAAAAAAGAACTTGAAAGTCTTGACATGAAAATAGAACTTGAAGATGAGAAGGGTGAAAGAATCCCTTAAAAATTCAGCAGCATAACGGCGTCACTTAAAACATAAAAAAGAGAATTGATGAGATCAAATAGGGTATCTCATCATATGAACATAAAATATCAGTATGATATATATAGATATAATTCCCCGGAATATTAAAAAGGATATTAAAATAAATGACATAAAAGAGAGTACTTAAAAAGAAAGAGAGAGGTTGGATCCCTTACCTTGAAGAGTAACTCCAAAATCTTGACGTTTGGGACCTTGGGAGGCTTGAGTGAACCTTGGGAGGACTCCTTGGGAGGTAAGGAGACCAGGAATTTGTTGGGGAGGATTTTGGAATGGAAAGGATGACAGAATGGCTTGGTATTTATAGGGAAAGTGAGGGGACAAGGCATTAATGGCCAGAGGACACCTCATTGGTGGTATGGACAAAACCATGGGCTTTACCATGGTATTTGACCATGGTATAAGCCACTTGGGACACCTCATAACTTATCTTACTATTCATAAGTCTACCATATTGATTACATACTTAAAACATCATTTAATGATGTCATTAAACACTCGTAACTTAAAAACTATATTTTCAATATTCATCAAAAATTCAACATTCCCAGAAAAATCACAAATTTTCACCTTAACCAAATATCGATGCTCTGATTTTAAAAATGAAATACATTTCATAAAAATAATTTTTTAATTTTTTTTATTTTAATTTTTTAAATAAATACACTATTCACCAAAAATCATTTTTTTCTGAAAAATCCCTAAAAATTACATTAACATAATATTGATGCTCTGAGTTCAAAAATAAAATACATTTTATAAAAATAATTTTCTAAATATTTTTAATTTTATTTTTAATTTGAAAACACTATTCACCCAAAAATAACTAATACTTGACTAATAATTTGTGAAACAGTTATTTACCTATTTTATTGAATCACATTACTTATTCAAGGTGCCTAGATTATATTAATACTTTCTTTAAATGAGATTTGTAATCCATTTTGTCACATTACTAATCCTAAGCATAAAATAACTATTCATAATTTACTATTCATCAAAAATTTAGTTGATCTTATTAGACTCTAAATGTCGTACTAAACATAATTGTAGAAGACCATTTTTTTAAAATCTTTACACATAATTAATTATTTAAGGTTTACATAAATATTTTCAAATATCCGTTTTCTAGAATTCATCAAAAATATGAATATAATATTTATCCAGACATTTGAAAATTCACAAACTTCATCATAAGAAGAAATTAAAAATTTTATTTAAATCAAAGGATTACACAAGGCTATTACATTCTCTTTACATAACCCGTTATAACACCAGCATATGACCTAAGTGTAAGGTGTGCTAGGGTGATAGAATCTTGGGGAGGCTCAGCCAACATTGCACAAATAGTAATTTCTATCAGTTCGAACTTCTCGTGAAGGCGATTCTATTCTAGCTTAACACAATGAATTTTGTCTTGGGTTTGGTCCAGAGCAAAGCCGAGTGGTGCTACCTCCTTCCCAAGTTTTTTTAGATGGTCTTCGATTGGCCCGAGACTACTGGATGAGGCCATTGAATCTTCTTTCTATATTAATTATCCAAGATCACTTGTATTTAGAGACAATAATAGAAACGTTTAGTTTCCAGCGGTCATATTGAACAACAGTCATATAACATTCAAAACCCAATGGTATCATTTTAATTATAATCATGTTATCAAATGAAACATTTTTGTTGAGTATAAAATAAAATAACACATAAAACGAGGAAACATGATTTATTTCAAATTTCGGGTCGTTACACAACATCATGCTTCAAGTTCCTTACCTAAATCCCGGAGTATCCAATATTGGCTTGATTTTGTTGAACATCGTATTGCACATGATCCATCTCCCAGGAATCCCAACAATCAAATTGATTATGCAAAGGGGCATCTGCATGCTCCATAACACCATTAATCTCTTCATCCCACATCTCTACCATCCTCAGACTGTGGAACCCTTATTTAATATCCATCACCCCCTATCAGGCACAATTCCCATATACCTTTTCATTCTTTCAAACATAGCATAGGCCCTATGTTCATGTGGTGGATTCCTAACAGTCTTCATTAGAACATCTTCACCCACTGTAGTAGCTAGAACATCACCAGCAGCATGTTCCTCATCCCAAGGCCCATTAGGCTACCCAGCCAACATAACACCGGCCACTCCATGGCCCAGCCCCATAGCTCCTATGCTCCTTATACCATACCTATTGTCTATAATAAGGTGACCCATTTTCTTTTACGTAGAAAAAAACCCCACTGGCGATTCAAAAATGTCTAGTTGTTTATACCAGAATTCAATTCCAACAACAATCCTTACTAAATAAACTATTGCCTTGGAGGCGTCCACCTCAACACAAACCCTTGGAGAAACATGGTGGTAAATTACTTGAGTCATGTTATCTGAGCACAAAAATAGACCCATGAGATTCCTAGGCATACATATGATAGATGTATTTTGGGAAGGAAGAGGTAGTTCAAGAAACAAAATCCATAAAGAAAACATCAGTGAGTCTCAGTTCATGTAAAGGTCTAAGCTCCACCTGAAGAGAAATAATATAGCATTGTTGAATCATTGTTTCGACATGGGGGAGGTGTAATGCTACTACCGATGGTTGATTTTAAGAAGGATGAGTTCTGTTTAATCACTCATGTTGGGTGCATCATTTTTTCTTTGAAACACCCAATGGTTCTGTATCCAACGATACGTGGACCTGCTTTCCAAAGGCAGGCCTTCACTGGGTGATTTGGCCAACAACACTTAAGAACTCACATTGGTCGAGAGGATGGGAAGTCGGGCCCATATCACCCTATTGGGGGGGGGGGATTATTGCATATTCCAGGACTCTCTTATAGATTTAAGATATATTCATATGTTCGCTAATCTTTAGTTTATCCCCAAGCATAATATCCACAGATTATCCCTGGTTGGTAATGATCAACTAAACATAGGGATTTAGAATAATTTAGGCTCGAGGTTTGACATCCGTCATTGGATTAATGACTCTGAAGAATTTGGACTCATTGAGATACTACGGGTTTAAAGCCTCATAACTGGGCACTCTGGAGTTTTTTGTCATCCATGGGGGACAGATAATGACATGTGTGTTTGGATCGAACACATGATACGGGCTTCCTATGTATCATCGTGAGGGGAATCAAAATACACATAGCCTAATTCCACTCAATGGGACACATCACCTTTTAAGGTAGTGCGACAAGGACCCAACCGTAGAGTGTAATGTCATGTGGAAAGAACACCCGGGCGAGAGATGCCATGTCAAATCTGGTGTGAGACTTACACTGAAGCTTCCCGAAAGACCCAAGGGAAGTAATTTACTAGGCCCACAGATGGTCCTGCTGGGGTATAAGGACATGGTCTGATAAGTAAAAAGGTGTTTGTTAGACTTAAAGATCAGGCTTGCACCTTGGGGAAGTTTCCTACATATCCCGGTTGGCCAGGAATCAATGTCCACATAGTTCTGGAAGATTGGGGCTTACACATGAGAGATTCCTATTATTGGGATTGATCCTTGGGGAGGCGTCCTACGTACCCTGTTTGGGAGATAGAGATCAAAACACATGTAGTTCATTTAACCGCCATCGTTGTGCGGACGCTGCAACCACCAAAAATATCTAAGCCCACATGAGTCATTCTTGTTGTGAGAAACATGGGAATGACACAGACTTGGAAAGCCTATCAATTTTTCATTCTCAAGGGAAGGTGGCCAGAACCGCAATACTCTCCATCTCCCTGATGTTAGAGCAAGGAAAGAGTATTAGTTGAGGTAGAGACAATGGATATGGTGGCAGAGAGAAAGGGTCGGTTCCACTGGATTCTCCCTCTTCCTGATGTTGGAGGGAGGTAGAAGTCGTGTCGGAAGGGTTCGGGGATATGGCGGCAGAGCAATTAAACTTCCAAGAAGGGAGGGGGAGGTCATTGACTTCCAGTGAGGATGGTGTGGGGCTTACTCCAGAATGGATGCCCAGCCACTCCCAGGAGAGGGGAGAAGTGCTCACCACTAGTACTCATCAAAAGGAAAGGCCAGTGGGATCCCTCAATCTTGGAAAGTGGAGAGACACAAAGGGGACTCTCGAGCTCGGACCCTGCACTACCATGGGAATGTTAACCCAGGAATGCTTCAGGAATCTGCTCAAGGGTTCGGGAAACCCCTTTGACCTCTCCTATAGTGGGTATGTGAACTCACAGTGGCACGTTGACCTAAAGATTTCATCATACGGGTCTGGTGGCTTTGGTAGAGGCCTTGGCCTAGGGCTGGTGAATGGAAAATGAAGGGATTGTGGAGGATCAGGATGGATTAAAAGGGTTTTATCTATCTCAGGGATTGGAAACACCAAAGGAGTTGGCGGGCCACATTGGTGCATGAGGAGTGGTGCCCTTCACATAGGGGAGTGCTACAGGGTTAGAGAGCTCATCCACATACCAGGGTGGTACGAGTACTGATGGGCCATCCACATACCAGGGTGGTACGTGACATTGGGTTTGGGCCACATTCCACGTTGGTATGCGGCGCTGGAGTTCGCGTGAGCAGCGGTGGCCAGGGGCATCACCGGTCAGGGCTGGGTCTGTGTAGGATGGTGCTACACGGTGTGTTGGATCAATAAAGGGCCATAAACTCCCTGGCTCGTGGGGAGTACATCTGTGGAGGGGCCATGCCTCATGCCTTTAATTTTACTTCTTGGTTCACCAATTTGTTATGCATTTTTCGGTTATTTATCAATTCGTTTCCAGTTCTATACATGTACTGGTTCGCAAATTGATACTTCACGGTTCGTGAAATCCTAAGCTCCATCCTTTGAAAAGATGCTCCTTCAATCTCCTACAGCCTCCAAATATCCAAGAATCCAAATCCAAAACACCTTTATTCTCCCCATCGACGTCCTTTTATAAAGGGCATGAAAGGGTTGTATTGTGGTCATGAGACACATTTTCCAGAGGCCCGTGACTGAAAACCAAGCCTACGGATGACTTGGTCAATCCCTGGTTCACGGGGGATCATTTAATGCACCTCAACCACGAACCAAGTCAGTTTGAGGGGAGCTTTGCGGCCGCCTGGGGCTCTACCTCTGTTATGCGAATGACCGCGCACTCTGCATGGGCAGGTCCGGCACGGTTCGCGGCTGGGGCGGCTTGCGATGGTGGACCAGCCTGGTGTTTGTCCTAGTCTGCACCTGCGTAGGCGCTCCCGCCTCCGTTTTGAGGATGACGTTGGTCCGCGGGGGGCTCGCTGATGTTTAACCGGTATGCAGACTGGTTAGTCATTTGTCAATTTTGAGTATTCTTCATGTTTTTTCCCAATCTTTTAGGGAAACTGGGTAGAATCCTTTCTCAAATTAAGGGGGGGATTCCCATTCCCCTTTGCATATTTTTCAGGACCATACAAATGCCCCCCATCAGAAAGAGGTCTGATCAGAACGAAGAGGAGTCTATTCTGATGTAGAGCGGTTATGAAACTTGGGTAGTTTGCGGTAGAGGGGTGGACCCGATAGGGTACAATGCTTATAAAAAAGGGAGTCCATGACTTTTTCATTTACCAGATTCCTCGTGAAACAAGGATCTCTCACTTTATTTATCCACGCGCCTACCTCCTTCGTGAAAAGCCTCGTCCACGAGCCAGCTTCCGCTTCCACGAACCACTCCTCATTCACACTTGTCGTTACCTATAGAAAAATCTCCCCAACCGCGAACTAAAAATTTTAATTAATTAAAAAGTAAGTCATGACGATCCTCTTAGGAAATCGCTACGCGGTTTTGGATGGTCTGCGGACTAGAAATCCTCCAAACATTGAAAAGTTTTTAGGTTTTCCGAACATAAACATTTAAATCTGAAATTAAGATTCCGCGGAACAGCCTGGTTCGTGGCCTGCTGGCCAATGCTCCGCGGGAAAAAGTTATGTGAACTTCTTTTGCATAGGGCTAGTTCACAGGATGTATCCGTCACGAACTACCTTTTGAAGCCAGCCCGCGGATCTCGTCATGAAGGCTCCTTGTTGAAGTCCTTTTCCAAATACTTGGTATTTTGTCCAATTTTTTTTATTTTGGAGTAACCATTTGTCTGGTTTTCATAATGTATGGAGAAAATATGGATTCTCTTCAACCCGCACCCAGGCCTGCAACTGAGACTCTTCCAATTGGTGATCAATTCCTAAAGGATGTGGCCTACTCTGTCTAGGATAGAGTCTATGTCACTCCGTTGTACCAACCCCTTGTAAACATGCTTTCTGAGTCACAATGAAAGTATCCTTTTTCTAACAGCCTACCTGCTTATGGGTTTAGCTTACTGTCTGATACACCGATCCCAGCGCCATCTCACAATAATCATCCCATAGCATGGATATTCTCCAACAATATCTCCCGGGTTGTGATATCGTCCAGGGGGTGGATTATCCCAATGGAAATGGCTGTTGGGTCTGTGTTGAATCACATCCATCTGACCCCGACAGGTGAACAACGTCGGCAGGATGGGGCAATTCATTATTACCATAGTATTACCCTGAACTATATGGTTATCGACCAACATGGTTAGTCAGCGGACTGAGATCTCCGGCCTGGAGGGGTATTTAAGTTGTTGGATTGGGGGTGTCCCTTTTGGGTTCGCCAGAGCTACGAGGAATTTGAAATGGAATTGCAAGCAGTGGGTTTGTATGAGGCTGCCTGGGTTTCCCAAACCTATAACAATCATCCTGGTGCCCTTACCAAATAGATTATGAGCCTTTTGAGTCCGGATACCAACACATTCCACCTAGTCCACGGGGAAGTGGGTATCAGTCTTCGGGATGTCTTCTAGATCTCAGGAGATCCAATCGTCATAGGTATGTATGACAAATTCTTGCTGCATCCTTCTATATGGGATGGTGAGGAGAGGACTCCCCCCTCGGTGATATGACTCATTAATCATGCCCAGAAATATTCGTTGGAGATATCTCTGAAAAAGCTCATCTCATATCGTGAATGGATCAACACTTTTTCTAGAGAGGGAAGATCCATGGCTCTTCCGTGCAGGCCCATGACATGTCCTTCGATGGAGTCCCGAAGGAAGAGCGATAACTATTGGATGATTCTATAGAAAGTCCATTTTAATATTTGGGACTGGGAACTTGTGTCGGGCGTTGATTGGCTACTCCGTCTGGTGGCGTTTCTATCCATGTTCTAGAGTGTCTGGATGTTCCCCGTACGCAAGTCTGGTGGCATGTGGGTCTCTACTTTTGTCATGCTGGTATAGCTGGACATTGGCAATGTGATCAATCTAGCCATTCCGGTCTTGTCTAGGATTTACTGGCTGCTTGGAAACATTACCAAGGGGATCTGGCCAAAACGGGTGGTCAGCCCTTTTCGGATCCTCTAGGGCTGGCTGGGAGCGTATGTGAAAAATTTCTATACTTTCATCAATCCTTCATAGATTCTGGGTACCACGTTTCAGTCGTATCTGCAATTGACCTGTGGGGTTATGCCTGAGGTATGGGAAACCCAAGAAAAGGAGGGAAACCAGACAATTCAGAATAAGCCTTTGTTGTCGAGCTGAATCTCGAGCTACGATTATTTCAATTTCCATCCATACCCCTCCTCATCTGGTGCAATCACGAATTCCATATCAGAGGATTTTAACAAGCGGGGCTACCTCTTTTCCCTTCATAAGGGTATCCTGGTGGCTCGTATTGGCGGGGAACTGATCTGCGAGGGGTATGCACCCTTCTAATTAGAAAATCAGTTTGGCTACATCCAGATTTTATGCCCCCCTTCTATTAATGGTTCCTATGGGAACCTCCATCTGATGGTGGCTAGGCAACAGTGGCTGATGTTTACCAGGGATCACAATGATTTCAAGGTTATGACCCCCGCGTTTACAGACCCAATGCCTTTCTAATCCAAAAATTATGTCGAATCCTGGGTGCAATCATACCGGGGTGGTCAGTTAGGGTTTTGGGTGCTCACTATCCTGAGTTCCAAGCCATCAAAGTGTAATAGGAAGTGAAAGGGGGATAGTTCTCCAATCGGGCTAGGAAAGATTCTCTGTATCCCTACCGGTCTCGTGCTTCCGAGGAAGGTTTTAATAGACATAGGTGTCTCCTCGCATGCCCTTGAAGCTCCCTGGGGATAGTTGGTCATACCCGCTGATGTTGTCTTCCCGACGGCCTAGGTCCAATGGGATAAATTCAAAAGCCAGTCACCCTTCCGCATCCAGTACCCTCGTTCTTTGTGGTAGCATCTCCAGGAAGCAAAAATAGTGTTTGATGGGCTGGGCTACATATCTGCACCTGCTGGCATCTTTTATGATGTGGATCCAGAGAGGGACGATTGGTATCTCCGAGACCTTGAGGCCTACATTCATGCACGCCGGGTTTATGCGGTGTTAACTCACCGTGTATAAGCCATGCTACGGTTGGTGAATGATGAGGAGGAGGATGAGAGAGATCACTCTTCAGGTGGTGATGATTCCACTGGTTCCCCTACTGCGGCTGAGGCAAGGGGATTTCCCTCTCTGCCTTTGAGTTCCCACCCACAGGTAGCTCCCGAGAGTTCTAGGGTGGTTGTGTGACCTAGAAAACAACCGCGAATAATGGCACCCCCACCAGTCCCCATCGCTACCTGACCGTCTCAGGTTGATCCTCCCCGACTAGTTGTTCCTGTTACAGTTGTCTTTCTAGATGTGCAGAGGATGTGGGATGACCTGAGGGTTAGTGGATCAAATTAAGAGGGTTGAGTGATACTTAAAACGGCCCCTCTATAGCTCCCATGTGTCGGTACCATCTTTGCTACTCCTTATTTGTCGTTGGAAGATGATCTGGATGAAATAGTCGCTTCGTTGAAGGACATTGACGCATATGTGCATTTACTCTGAAACTGAATTCACGGGTCTAATCGTGTGTCCATGATGATAATGCATCCTGAATCATCTGATGCCGAGGAAGAGGTTTCCCTACTCATCCATCCTAGTCCTCTCCCTTCTTCATTGTGAAGGATCTAACATTTATTTTCCTTATGCTGGGTGCTGAGGAATCTCAGGGGGAAATTACTTCACTAGAGTATACTCCCTGGGGTACTGCAGTTGGAAAACATTCACCTTTGACTATGGGGGTCATCGAGGAAGGGTCTCCGGGTGTAGTGGAGCACATGGAAGCGACTATTGTGGATCCGACCAGGGTATTTCCTCCTATGGATCCTCCTAGCGGTCTAAGAGGGGAATTGTCCCTTTGGTAGATCCAGAAACATTGGTAAGAATCCTGATTATCGGAACGGCTCAGAAAAGGAATAACGGGAAATTATGATACCCATTTCCCCGATTATCAACTCAGATGCTCTGACTCCCCCAGTTATTAACTTTTTTTGGTGCTGTGGTGCAGAGCGGATCAGTGACCTGACCATGGCTGCCCAAGTGGTCTCACATATGGCCCCTTTTCTATCCAAGGGACCACCCATAGCCACGTCTGAGCATGATGAGGTGGCGGGCCCTATAGAAGACGTTAGTGGTACATACGCTTCCATTCTGTCTTCAACGATCGGGAATATGATAGAGGAGGAGTATCTAAAAGATGAGAATCCCACTGATCACACAGCCTCCATAGCTGTGGAGAAGGATGGGAGGCTTGTGATTACTGAGGAGGCCCTAGATCTGATGGGTTCAGCTGTCTCGAACCCCATGGATCGCATTTTGACAGAGGAAGGGTCTGTTATCATTCCAGTTGTTGAGATCCCAGAGCGGGCCGTTGTTCGGTTTATTAGGGGAGTAATTTCCCTGAGCTTGATCTCCATAGATGACAACATGGGGACTGCTTTGGGATTTTATGGACTTGGTCATGGGCTTAGGTCCTGGGCACCTCTGGGGGTTTCTAGGACTCCATTTCCCATTGAAAACGTAGAGTCTTATTCGAGCGGTAGCGGTGGTGTAGAGCTTGAGGGCATCGATGCCTTGATGATCAGGGGTAAGCTTCTTGATCTATTGCCACTTAATCCCCTCTCTTACCTTTTCTAATTAGGGATACTTATCTTCCTTATTGTCTTTTGGGATTTATGACCACAAACCTCAGCACTGGTGATTGTTCCATTGTATCCAACCATGCCCTTGACCACAACCACTGGGAGCAAAGTTGTTGTGGCGCCGGAGCTTGCGGTTGAACCTGTACTGGGTCCCTCCCTGGTGATTTTCATCCCAGAGTATACCTTTATGTCCTGGAGTGACTACGATCCTGATCAACATGCCCTCTCTAGTCTTCAACCTGCTCACCAAAGGGAATGGGGGAAGATTTGGATGCTGATTTCTCAGATGCCCTTAGCCGAGATGCCAACCAAGTGTCCGAAGATGCGCGATCTGTTTATGCTGCTGTGATTCATCAGATTTGACTACCATGGTAATTATGACATAGTTAAATAGCTGGTCGCTGATCAGGAGAGGATTGGTGGTTTTGAGTCTCACCTTTCCACACCTGAGTCTGAATCCTACCTTGCTGTAACCTGACAACTTCATATGAAAAAATCTCATGACCATGCGGGGGTGGTTATGAGACTTTAGGGGGGAAGTTCTTAAACTACGGTCTTGAATGGAGGTGTTGAATATTAACATGCAGCGGCTGCGGTAAGAGTAATATAATGCTATGTCCATAATTGAAGAAGTGGAGTGGTAGATAGAGGAGAGGATGAGGGTGATCTTAAATGCAGCATATGAGGCAGAAGCACTATGGGATGATGCGGAGGTTGAGACCGCCCTACTTTAGAGTCTCTACCAAGAGATCGAGTATTCTCACCAGTGACTGATATGACTTTTTGAATCTTCTAAGAGTCTCTTGTAATAACCTTTCACTTCCAGAAGAGGCTCTAGATTGTGGAACCCTTCTCATCAATCTTGTAATGGAGAAAAATATTTTTATTTTTGTTCACTTCTAGCACTCTTTGTTTCCTTCTCCTGTGATGGAAATTTTCTGGCATGGTTATTGTATAAATAATAATTCACCAAACTTTGAATAATCATGGTTCATGAAAATGATAAAATAGAACCGAGCTCTAATTTTTTCATATACCAAGGGATCCAGTTAGCATTATTTGACTATTGCTGGGATTTTATAGAAAAAACCCCACAAATTTTTTTTCTTTTCTGATGATACCCTAACTTTTTCCCAGGCCCTTTTAGTGTGGACCTAGCGGTTATAGCTCGGCATTTTCTTAGGTTTCCCTTTTCAGGTTTTCCGCATAACGGGGTTTGTGCCTCTTTTTGTGAGCGGTTTAATGTCCCGCTGATAAGACTATCATCACTAAAGTTTTAAGTCAAACATCTTTGACCAGATATGGTGGGGGGATATCCCCAATGATGCTTGGTTGATTAAAATATGTATTAATACCTTTCAGACGCACGAGAGGGGACATGTTTATATTTGAGAAACATGGAGGGCATGTCTCGAGGAATAAGAGTCATGTCGGCATACAAAGGTAGAAAAATCATTGCCTAGGGAAGACTTGCCTTTGGTAGATGGGCCAGGGGAGATCAATATGCACAGACACTGAGATCATGGTATGCATAGTCATGTAAAGGTGTCCTTAGGTCAATGATTTTATTCTCTTGATAGTTGGGAAACTTCAGGGAATTTGAGATTTAGGACCACCAGGGGTGGCTTACAACAGTTCAGCTCATTTTGAGTACAGAGTGTGATTTGCGAAGAGAGGGTTCCAGGATACGAGAGAAACATCTGGGCTAAATTTCCTGAGAATGGGTGAAGTCATCCCTTCTCACACTGGTGTGAGATGGTGGATTGTGTAGGTCTGGCCCGTGCACTAAGGGATAGAAGAAAGCCTCCATTCCTGAAAGATCCCGTGAAGGGTCTAACCATGAAATTTAACGTCATGCGGTGAGGACGGAGGGCATTATTATTATTAGATACTATTCCGATTATTGTCAAGCTGTAAGAACATGGGAGTATTTTAAATTCCATAAAGTTTAACATCGTGCAACGAGGACGGGAGAATTTTTAAATCTATAAATATTCATGTAGTTGGAGGTATTTCCCTGGATGTTTAATGATTGGTCATTGCAGTTCCATGACAAGCGGCAAATACACGCTCCGTGTAGTTTTAACGTCATGTGGTAAAGACGTTGTTGCAAAGGCCACTCTTGATTATAATTTAATAGGGATTGAATATCTCTGCATGTCCAAAATGTGGAGAGGGTTTGATGGTGTAAATCGTGTTTCTGGGGCTTCTTGGATCAGGAGAGATGATATGGGGGTGCAAGGGCCATTGAGAGTATGAAAGTTGGAAGAGTGTCTCCTTGGGAAATCTTTCCTTTTGGTAGACAGGCCAGGGGCGATCAATATGCAGAGATGTTGACGGAATGGTATGAATATTCATGCAAAGGTGTCTGGAGGTCGATGACTTTTCATGTTCGATGGCCTTGGAGGTTTATGGGGATCCGTGATTGTCCGGGACACGGAGTCTGTCATTTGGTAAGGAAATATCTGGACATGTCGGGGATGCTCGCCCCTAGTTGTTGTCAAAACGTGAAGGGTTCCATGCACTGATTTATCTCATGCATGGGGTGTACCATTACTCCATGCAGTTTAATTTCGTGCAGTAAGGACAAAATACTCTTAGTTTAACGGTCATAGAGTTCAGACCACTGGTTACTGTTGCTACAATCACCATAAGGATAATTTATTTAAGATTATCTAGTATACTCTGAACAAGGTGGAGGATTGAGAATGTAAACTGTAACTCTGGGGTTTCCGGGATAAGAAGTTGTGGTGAGGGAGCTATGAGGCTGCTAAGCATACAGAGCTAGGAAGAGTATCGCCTAAGGAAATATTGCCTTTGGTAGACAGGCCAGGGGCCATCAATATACAGAGCCACGGAGAGAATGGTATGCATAGTCATGGAAAGGTGTCCACGGGTTGATGAATTTTCACTTCTAATGGCCATGGATGGTTATGATAATCCGAGATTGATCATAGCACAAAGTCTGGCATATTCGGGATAATTGTTCCCAAGCATACAAGAAACATCTTCATCACAATTGTCCATTGAGTCAATGTATCCTAGCCCTGGCTTGGTGTTTGTGGATGTAGATCATCATATGAACCACAGGCAGATACATAGGCTAACCAGGTATGGGTACCCTGGAAACGCTTGGATGTGTGTGGGGGAACGAACCTATAAACCACTGATCCTGCAATTTTTGGATCGAGAGATATGATATGGCGTCTCTGAGACCGGTAAGAATACGGAGCTTGGAAGAGTGTTGCTTGGGGAAATATTTCCTTTAGTAGACGGACTAGGGGATATCAATATGCAGATCCACTGAGGGCATGGTATGCATAGTCATGAAAATGTGTTCATAGGTCGATGAATTTACACTTCTGATGGCCATGGGTGGTTATGATGATCTGCATTTGTCTGGGTCACAGAGTTTGATGTATGGAAAGGATGCATCCAAATGTGCAAGGGGTATTCATGTCTTATTTTTCTGTATATCTTGGGTGGGTCATGACGATTTCCCTGTATTTTATCATCATGAGGGGAAAAATATTTCTGTGCAGTTTAACGTCGTGCGATGAGGACGATGATGAACTGGCATGCAAGAGAGATTCCATGCAGTTTAACTTCATGCGGTAAAAACACTTGATTGTGTAGTTTAACGCCATGCAGTAAGGATGAAGGGTATTTTTAACTCTGTGCAGTTTATCATCATGCGGTAAGGACGAGAAAAGTTTAGAGATTGGGCCGGGAGATAGGACTCTGATGTCGCTACGTATCCTACGAGGGTTGTAATCAAGCCACACGTAGTTCTTTCGAGGAATACACCCAGTGCAGGTATGGTCCATGCATGGGGGAAAAGAGGAATTCTCTCTCTCTTTTTAGGGTGGATGGTCCAAGATATAGAATCTGGGCATCGTTACATATCCTACAAGGGATGGAATCAAGCCACACATAGTTCTTTCGAGGAATACACCCAGTGCAGGTCTGGTCCATGCATGGGGGAAAGGGGAAATTTTGAGCTTCATTTGGGGGTGGCTGGGCCAGGATGTAGAACCCTGGCATCGCTACATATCCTACGAGGGCTGGAATCAAGCCGTACGTAGTTCTTTATATTCCATTTGGCATGTGTTCATGCGAAGGAACCCATCAATAATTCCTAAGACCACGTGAGTAGTACACGTTGTGAGAAACAAGTAATGGCAGAGGTCCTGGTTGCGCGGCGTGAGAATAGAAATGCTGAGAGGGTCGTGATTAAGGGAGCGGATGGACCCAGTCATGGGGTCTGGGTGTCACTAAGTATATCGTGACAACAAGAATCAATCCATACATATTTCTTTGAAAGGGATACACCCTGTGCAGGGTCGGTCCATACACGGGGGAAAAGGGAATTTTTAACTTCATTTGGGGGTGGTTGGGCCAAGATGTGGAATCCTGGCATCGCTACGTATCCTACAAAAGTAAGAATCAATCCATACTTAGTTCTATGAATCCATGCAGTTTAAAATCGTGCGGTAAGGAAAAAATACTCTTAGTTTAGGGTCATATATTTTGGACCAGCACGTGGCTTGGTAGTTTAACGTCCTGCAGTTCAGACGAATGGGGCTCGGCAGTTTAACATCCTGCATCTCAGATGAACGGGGCCTGGCAGTTTAACATACTATACCTCAGAAGAACGGGGCTTGACAGTTTAACATCCTTCATCTTGGACGAACGTTTCTTAGTAGTTTAACATCCTGCAGCTCGGACAATAACTACTCTTGGTTATGTGAAATATTTCATTAGGAATCTCACGTTTTTAGGAGTGGTAGTGAACTGCATGTCCATAGAGATTAGGGAATATGCTCTATTGGAGTAGACCTTGTGTATAACATATGGTCCCTCCCACTTGGGATCTAGCTTTGGAGGCTTCTTTCCACGTATCATTGGGGTCTAGAGGAGAAAAACCAATTCTCCTTCCATGAAATACTGAAGACGAATCTTTTTATTGAATGCTCGTTAAATCCCATTCTAATATACTTCCATATGGTGCAAAGTGTCCAACAGTTTTTCATCCAAATGTTACCATTCACCTAGCCATTTTTCTAATTGCTCATCATTTGATAACTGATCAAAAATGGTAACACGGAGTGAATGAAATTGGAGCTCAATGGGCAGGACAGCTTCTGTTCCGTATACTAATGAGTACGGAGTAGCGCAGGTAGTGGTGCAGATTGTGGTTTCATAATCCCACAAGACATGGAAGAGTTTCTTGGCCATGACATCTTGTCAATGTACACCATTTTCTTGAGTATGTTGTACATGGTCTTATTCAAAGCCTCTATCTATCCGTTGGCCACTTCATGGTAGCGGGATGAGTGGTTAGTTTTGATACCATATTCTTGGTACAACTTCTCCGATTTAGCAGAGCAGAATTTGGTGTCATTATCCATTAGTATGGTATGAGGGATTCCAAATCTAGTGATGATATAAGCTTTCACAAAGATAAAAATGATTCTTTCCCCGACATCCTTGAGGGGTACAACTTCTTCCCATTTGGAAAAGAAGTCTGTTGCTGGGAGGATATACTTCATTTGTTTGGCTGTGGTTGGAGGGTATGGTCCCACGACATCTATTCCGCAGATGGAAAATATCTAGGAGTACTTGTCTTGATGAGGTAACTTTGGGGGATGATGAATGAAGTTGGCGTGAGTTTGGAAGGAGTGTCATTTTGTGGTAATGTACGCGCAATCACGTGCCATGGTGGGCCAATAGTATCCTAGCCTTTGAACCTGATGGGAAAGATTTGACCTAGACTGATGTGCTCCATATACTTTGGCATGTACTTCATTCAAGACGGAAGCAGTTTCTTCTCCATCTATGCATCTGAGGAGAACTCTGTTGAGGCCTCGCTTGTAGAGGACCTCTTCCTGACCCATGCTGCCATATAGGACAAAGTCGATTGCCCTTCTCCGTATTTTCTCCCATTCATCCATGTATGATAGAAGTTATCCCTTTTTATGGTAGTTTTCAATGGGGGTCATCCAGCCGGTAGCAGAATCATATGGCTCAGGGACAGTACTGGCTTCGTTGATTTCTTTTGTCTTAGTCTGAACAAACGACAAGACCATCCGATGATGAGAAATACTGATAAGTATTTCATCCCGGTCTGGGTCAGCTAGGGTTGTGGCCACATTGTCTAATGCATCGGCCTAGGCATTCTGAGACTGAGGAATATAGGTCAATGTTGGTTCAGTGGAGAATTCCACCATCAACACTTGGACATGGTCAGACAGGGGGATCAACTCCTCTTTTTTCATAGCATAGTCACTATTGACTTCATTTATGACCAGTTCCAAGTCACCTTTTCCATCAAGGTGCTGCACTTGCACCTGGAGTGCGAGTTCCACGTCTACAATGACGGCTTGATATTCCACCTCATTGTTCATACATCCTTCTAAAAAGATGAAGGAATATAGAAAAAAATGCCTTTTCTGGGGACATGAGTATGATCCCCAACCCCACTTTGTTAAATTTCGGATCCCCCATCCTCTTCCCTATCGGACATCGGGATGCACCGTCAAATTACATTTTCCATGTTGGGGGATCCTCTTGAACTGAGAAGATGTATTTATCCGGTAGCTCGATGTCTGATGCGGTGGTCCCTATCGAGGGATGTTCTTCCAGAAAATCTGCTAATTCCTGGCCTTTGACGGATTTCTAAGGCATAACTCTGATGTCAAACTATTGCAGGACGACTTCCCATTGGGATAGGCACCCAGTCAGCATCGGATGGATGAGGACGTATTTGAGCGGGTTACTACGTGAGACAAAATATACTTCATGATGTTGTAGATAATGTCACAATTTTTGAACATCAAATATCAAGGCCAAACAACTATTCTCGATATTTGAGTATCGAGTCTCAGCGTCAATCATGGTTCGACTGAGGTAATAGAGGTTGTTTTCACTGCCAGCGCCATTTTTCTGCGTGAGGAAGGACTCTAGTGACCGATCTTGGGTCGTCATGTATAGGATAAGAGGTCATCCTTCAACCAGGGGCATGCGTACCAGTGGGCTTAAGAGGTACTTCTTCAGGATGTAAAATTCCTCTTGTAAATAACTTGTCCATTGGTACGTAACCCCCTTTTTCATTGACCTAGTGAAAGGAAAACATTTACCCCCCCCCCCCCCCCAAGTTGGCTATGAAATGCCTAATGTAGGCTAGGTTTCCTTGGAGTCCTCTCAACTCAGTGAGATTACAGGGTGGTGATAAACCAAGGATATAATTTTCCTTTTCAGGGTCGACTTCGATTCCCTGATAGTATATAACAAAGCCATGTAATTTCCCTGAGGTAACCCTGAAGGCGCACTTCAGTGGGTTCATCTTCAGGCTATGTTTTCGATGTTTGCTGAAGACAGTTTCATGGTCTGACAGGTGATATGAGCACTGTCTTGACTTGAACACCAGGTCATCTATGTAACATTCTATGAATCTCCCCAGGAATGGTTTAAAGATACGATTCATGGCCCGTTGATATGTGGCGCCAGTGTTCTTAAGGCCAAAGGGCTTGACCCTGTAGAAGAACATTCCTTGGGGGCCCTGAAGGCAGTGGCTTCTTCGTCTTATATGGCTATCCTGATTTGATTATATGTAAAATAACCATCCCTGAAAGATAGAGCCTCATTTCCAACTGTTGTGTCGATTAATAACTCGGTGATTGGGACCGAGAAATCATCTTTCGGGAAATGCTGCTTGAGATCCCTGAAATCGATGTAGACATGGATTTGTCCATTCTTTTTCTTGATGGGGACAATGTTGGTCAGATAGGTGGGGTATTGGACCTCCCAAATGAATCCTTCTTTGATAAGCTTATAAACTTTAGCCTCTATTCTGGCAGTATACATGGGGTGCCTCCTTCTGGCAGCTTGTTTATTGCCCCAGTGGTCTTCTGGCTGACCTAAGTGGTGTGTCACCACATTGGGATCGAGTCCCGACATCTTTGCGTAATTCCATGAAAAAACTTATATGTGTTTCCTCAAGAAGGATGTGTATACCTTGTGCTCCTCGGAAGACATGGATTCATTAATGAGAGTGGGCCTTGGGTCTTCCTCGATACCTAGGATTATTTCCCTGAGCTCGTCCACATTGGTGGAGATGCCTTCCTCAAATGCGGGAAGTGCATCCCTGAGATATTCCTCCTCTTATTCTCCCACATCCTCATCTTCTTCATCTGATGGGGAGAGAGATTCTAACACGGGCTCTCGAGAGTCTAGAGGCGAGGTATTATGGGTGTCCTCGCTCAAGTGTTCACCCTCAAATTGAGGGTTAGCATTTATTTCTACACTACTATGCTCAGGCGTCATGACCGAAGTCATGAGGACAGCTGAGTACCTGTCCGAACTTGAACCCATGCTCTCAACATGGTTGATGGGAAGTACATAGTCTTCACCGAGCTACTTGATGGGGTCATTAGGAACCATTTCCAGGCCGTTTGGAGTGGGGAACTAGTCGATACCATCGATCGAAGGTTTCTTTCTCTTTTGATTATAAAACCCGATGTCGATGTAGTGTGACTCGGAGAGCTCAAAAGGGGCCTTGTCAGCGTGTAATCTCCCACCTTGTCCATTTATGCAATACTTGATACACTAGTGGTAGGATGAAAGAATTTCCATGTGCTTATGGAGCCACAACTTCCCAACAGGGCATTGAATGCTTTGTTCTGCCGAACCACCAGGAATTCTGTGTAGGCCACAAGGTCGCCAAAATGGGTTTTGAGCTTGATTTTTCCCATTGTCTTATTATCACTATTGTCGTAACCCAATATAGTTCTAGCTGAGGGTATTAAATCACCCTCACTATAGCCCAACATACAGAGCGTCTGTAGGGGAAGGAGGTTAACTTCATAGCCATTTTCAATATAGAAATTCTAGATCTCAACATCATTTAGTGTTCTAGACACATATAGTGGCTTGATGTGTCCTTTCATGATGGCATGGTCATCCTAATCAGTGAAGGAAATCACTGCATTGCATTTTTCCAGGCTAGTCTCCGTCTGGTAAATCTCGGCAGCGACTACTTCATTTTGAAACTCCTTGGGGATGAGCAAGGATTCTATAAGCGCCTACCTGAGGTCTGCTGACAAACTCAGGGCATCGAGGATTGACAACTTGGCTGGCACTGATGCCAGCTGCTTAAGGATGTCGTATTTCTGCTCCAACGGTCGACGCTTCTCCGTTGGTGGGAGAGTTTTAACATGAACTTTGGGAACTGGAGTATGCGATGAGGAGGGAATTTCTGCAGAGTCTGATGTCGATGGTGTTCCCACGTTATGGGGACTCAGCCTGTATGGTCTGTTTGTGCACACTAGGTGGTCGGACACTTGTTCCTCCTCTGATGGGTACCACAGAATGACAGGGCCAGAGTGGTTTATTGTGGAGGTGGAGGGATATTATTTCTCTTTCTGATTCCATTGATGTGATCTCCCACAGGTTTCCTCAATATTAATGGTTTGGGCTGGGGTAAAACCATAGGGTTGGTTTCAGCCATGACTACGCCCCCTGGTATCCCCTAGTTCTATGATTCCTTCTCCCAGTCCCTTGTGTTAGGAATTCGGGTTCGTAACCATACCCTTCGTCAGGGAACATTTCCATTAGATGGATGATGTTGATGGAACCAATGATTATCTCCTTGTCCTATGATGATTCACCCTGGTTGGTTGTCCCTGATGGTGCCATTTGGTGTGTTGGTGCTCGTAGAACCATGTTTGAGGGCATAAAATCCGACAGCGTTAGGGATAACTTCGGCCTTATTGTGGAATCCTCTTCGTGCGCTTACTTAATCCCTTCTTTATTAATCTTATAAGACTATATTGTGGAGTATTGTGAAGCCGATATTGTCAGTTGTGCGGCATTAGGGGATATTGGCGGCACTACCGGCTACTGTAGCTGAGCTCGGAGTATGCCATGAGCTTGGTTGACAGTCTTCCAAGTCATCCAATCAGTGAATTTCTGCCCCTTTTTTCTGGTGACTTCCTTCCACCCCTCCCCTTCATCAGGTTTGGTGGTAGAAACATATGCTACGTGATCCAGGGGTGGTCCCATCTCAACCTACCCGGAGTCTACTATCCTTTGCAGGAGGTCTTTGAAGATGAAGCATTCCTAGATTTTGTTTTCCAACATTTGGTGGTAGGGTCAGTAATCTGGCCTATCATAGCATCCGAATTCTTTGGGTTTCCATGTCTCTGAGAGGTGGACCAAGTTGTAATTCATGGCGGCGATGAAGTATTCATGTACTTGGTCTTCTCGGAACGAGTATAATCTATGTCTTCATTCCTCAAACCGGTTTCGCTTAGGTCCTCTCTGATCGTCCTGCTAGGGTGTAGGTGGCCACTGATATGCAGGGGTCCCTTGATGATTCAGTGGAGGCCTAGGAGGTGGAGTTGGCTCAGGGGAAGGCTTCAGTGTGACAGAGGATGCTTCATCCAATACTTCTCTCTTTGTAGGATCATGTGAGGCTATTCGGGACTTCAGATTAGTCTTCAATTCCCTGGGTGATGGTAGAGAGATTGCAGAAGCTAGTGGTGCACTCCACTAGTATGAGTGGTGTTCGCAGATCATCTCAGAGGTTATCGATGTAGATAGCAAGAATCTTGTCATGGGGTAGTGTCATGTTCAGAGAGTAGGTCAGTCCCTTCCATATGGTGAATAAGTCCGAGACCCTCTCGTTCTCTCTCTGTTTGTAATTCATGAGGTCACTGACTATTGTTTTAGGAAACATTGAGCTGAAGTAGAGTAGGAACTATTTTCGAAGGTCTTCCCAGCTCTTTTTTGAAAGATTCAGAAGGCTTGTATACAAGATGAAGGTAGATCCTTGCAAGGTTCACATGAACCATCTGAGTTTCACTACTTCTTGTTGTTCTAGAGTTCCCATCATGGGGTTGCAATAAGATGCGTAGTGCATCAAAATCTATTCTAGATCACCTGATTCATTGAATATAGGGAATACAGGGCTTCCAAAGATGGTCGGAGGAGGCATTTTGCTCACCCAATCTGGATAGGGCTTTCACATTGGCTATATCAAAGCGCGCCGACCTTCAATTTCTTCTAGTCAAGCTGTTAGTGCCTCGATAGTGTTGGAGATACCCTTATTTACATCTTGTTGAGCCTGGTCTTGGGTGACTATAGCCTGAGGCATATTTTGAGGATCCATCTCGGCCGACACCAAGGGTGCATATGCCGTTTTTGGAACCTTCAGAGGGTTCAAACGTACTCGCTCCAGTTGCTTCCTGAGTGGAGAGAACTCATGGTATTCATTTGAATCCAGGTCCAGATAGTTGGACTGGTCAGGCACCGTATTGGGCGGGGGCCCTGAACATGCTTTTTTGTTGGGGAAAACCTTGGTATTTGAGGTTCAGTTGTTGGGAGTCCATAGCGCGACTCTTCTTGGGAAACATTTTCAATAAGATGGTTCCTCTAGAGCAGGCCAGCATTGATCTGTCTCAATTCTTTCATCTCCTCTTCCTGTCAAGAAAATCTCTCCTCCAGCGTTAGTGGATTGTTTTTACTGAGAGGAGGTGGGTTAAGGGTAATTGTTCCTTTGTTCTTATCATTTTTGGGGACTCACAGGGTAAGCAGAGGAGGTTTGTCTAGAGGGGAAGCCATATTTATGGCGGCCCTCGGGTTCTGGGTGTGCACGCTTGATGGTTCGTTGTGGGTCACAGCCTGAACAGAACTATCATCTCCTGATCCATCCGGATTTGCATCATCTTCGTTGTCACCCATAGGGTTAACCTTTAGGGAGATGATGGATGCATACTGCATGGTGTAGGAGATGTAATTTTCCAAATGGGAAGAGGATCTTCTGCAGCTTTTACAGGTCTTCCCCTTTTTGTCCCGGGATTTCTTTCGGGCTCCTTGATGAAGGGTGACATGGAGAGTTCTTTGATGGGACCTTACGGTACGCCTTCCTCTCGGAGGGGATGGTGATTCAAAGGATGTGATAGGTTAGGAACCCCCTCTTCTGACTGTTCTCCCTAGAAGAGAGAATACGGATTCTTATGGGGGAGGTTTTTGTTGACTTAATAAAAATGCCCCAAGCCATGGGGGTTGGGGTCGGCTCCATTCCTTGGACGTTGCATCTCTTCCCACTTTTATTGGTCTTATGGGGTTTTTTTTTAAAAAAAATGCCCCCAGCCCTGTAGGCTGGGGTTGGTCCTAGATTGTGGCAGTGGATGCTGCTATCGCTACCTAAATAATCTTGCGTGCCCCCATTCGGGGGTGCACTAGATCTGGTGTCGAGTTCACCTGTGAATCGATTACCTTTTTGGAGGCAAGCAATGATTATTGATTGGCCTCTCTTAGGCGAGAGGCCTGCTGTATGCTTTTGGTGGCTTGATTTAGGAGTTCATGAATGGCTTGTTCTCATCGGGTCTAACACTTCTGAGACTTACTCAATGGTTGTCTATGTCAAGAGCATTGCCTTTCCTGAATAGGGACCCCATTCGATTTCTTTCTTGAAGCAATGACATTGCAACACATTATGCCGAACGGGTTCTGCTGGGTGGGGAGTGGAGTGAAATGCAAATCTCCTTGTTCTCCCCTTACTCTGATATGGACTCCCATATGGGTGTCACCAATGAGGTGGTGCAACTGGTGCAGTGTACGGAAGCAGACTAACTCAATTTTTCCTTTAAGCCTCTATGATCACGGTTTCCACACTGAAGGTAGAGCTTCCAGGTCGATGTGATGTAGGAGGTCTCCTATCATCTTGAGATGGTCTACATACCCATCATAGGGTAGGAAACTTGATTTCCACCAGCTTAGGGTTGTTCATATATTGGAGAGGATGTCATGCACACATTATTCTGGCAACTTTCTGGGTATATTGAATTGAGAGGTGGTCGTGGGCCAAAACATAACCGGTACATCATCCCTAGCTACTCGTTTCCTCTGGTGCAACATGTCGGCATGCTACTCTACCAGTGATTCCTGTACCTGGTCAGCCCAACTCATATGCTCACCAATAGTGTGGTTGGAGGTAGTGGGGATGGTAGGTATCGAACTATCATGTGGGCAGTTTCGGGGTGGCTCAGAAGATGATCGTGGTCTCGGACCACCCCCTGATTGAAGAAGGATGTCGTTGGTGAATGTCTAGGAATCTGACATGTTGGATCCCATCCTTCTGAGTGCCTTCGCATAAGAGGGTTTTTCTGGGCTTGATTTGGAAGGGGGAGGACCTTTCTGTTGATATGATATGCCACTGTGGGGAGGAACTCCGCTATCCATGTTATAATGGTGAGGGATACCATTACAGCTGGATTCCCCACTACATAGAGGACTATTGTAGTGCATACCCTGGGGAGGACCTCTAAGGCATATCATAGAAAGGGGGAGGACCTTCTGGATGCGCCACGCTATTACGGGGAGGACCTTCGCAACAATTTCCATCATGGTGAGGATGAACATCATGGTTTGATTTTCGATGCGTATCCTTGGGAGGACCTTCAAGACACACTCTGACAAGATGAGGACCTTATTGGTGCTGGGGGGCATTGCGGGGAGGACCATTGCAATGGTGGATGTGGTGGCGAGGAATACTGTCACAACTACCGCAATGGTGAGGACTACCATTACAGCAGCCATAGGGAGAATATCTGTAGGGTACACCCTAGAGAGGGCCTTCAAAATCTACCACAACGAGGGGAGTCCCTTATCAGTGCTTGATGTCTCTGTGGGGAGGACCTCAGTTATCAGAGTGGTGAGGACTACCACCGTGATCTGATGCCTGGCTGCATGGATTGTCATTACAACGTAACCCCTGGGGAGGACCTTTAGGGTAGGCCATGAAAAGGGGAGGGCCTTCTTGTCATGATGATACGTCACTGTGGGGAAGGCCTCCGCAGTTGAGACTATGATAGTGAGGGATAATATCATAATCTTTGGTCCCACTGTATGGAGAGTGTTTACAGTGTATACCCTGGGGAAGACCTTCAGGGTGGACTGTAACGAGTGCAGGGCCTTCTTGCTGCTTGATCTTCTGGTCCCGTGGAGGGATTCCATGACTATCATCAAAAGAGAATATCTTGTGATCGATCATTATATTCCCATGGGGGAGGCCCCTACGAGTGCTCTGGGGAGGACCCTCAGAGCTGCTGGTAGCGACATTGCGGGGAGGACCTCCGCAACTGCTACTGCCTCTCCCATTATATGGTAATGGGTGGGTAGGGTTCTGAGCCTTCTAAATGTTCTTAGTAGCATCGGGAACCCCAGCTTCCAGCAGAGTGTAGTCATGAACCTGCTCTTTATTTTTTTGGTTTCCTTCGGCGCATTCGGGGTGCTCTCTTGCGGGCAGCAGGGAACGTCTGCTGTTGATAACTGTCTTTACCATTGGGTCCCTGTCTAATTGGGTCCCATGATGCTGCTGGGATATGTCAACGAACATCTTGAGTTTTATATGGGATATTTGGCTGCTCTGGATCATCCACCGTGATGGACGGGTGTCCCCCTGTTGGAACAAGTGAAGCTGCTAGATCCGGTTGCCCTTGTATCATGGGATATGGTTGAAGACCCTTCGGGGCAGAATGTAGGGATGCAGATCTACTCTGAGGAGGTTATCTCATCTCTTAGATGAGTCACCTCAATTGGGGAGACAGACTCACGAGCCCAAGTCCTTGCTATTACTGCCGATGGAATTACATTCTAGAAAGTCTGCAAGATATCATGTGGGATTGATACCTGATCCTCAATCATTTCTAGGATATGAAAAAAATACATCTTTGGATGAAACAGGTATGAAGTCCTATTCTAGTATCAAAGTAGTAATATCCTGCTCTGCTCCTCTAGTGGTTAGTGGGTACTGACAATTCTCCTATGTCGGGGTAGGTGAACGTGTCTGACCCTATGCCGGGATATGTCAGTTTCCTTCTCTATTTGCTGCCACATCAGGGTGGCGGACTTTACTTGCATCTATAGGGATCTGGCTCTACATATGTTGGTTCCCCACCATATTGAGTCAATGGCCTTTGTTGGCATGGAGAGGTGCCCGCCTATTAATTTCCGCCACATCTGGATGGCGGGATTTGATGATTTCCACCATATCGGGATGGTAGGCATTAGGAGCATCTTCTGGGATCTGGTCCTGCAGGCGCTGGGTTGCCACCACGTCTGGTTGGTGGGCTTCCTGACACCGAGTAGGGAGAAGTTTCTATAGGGTAGGTTTTGTCCTATGTGGGTCATGGGACTGACTAAGCTTAGTAGGAGTGCTCACTTGCTCGTATGATGCCACCATTTCAGGATGGCGGGCTTTGGAGGAGAGGATAGGTGTATGTGCCTACTCATGATATGTCTCTGTGACTAGGTAGAGGAGCTCCTCCTTAGGGAAAAGGGTGATGACTAGCCCCTGATTTCATGTATTCCGACCTCCTTAGGAAGTCTGAGGGTCTGGAGCTCGGGGAGTGTGGTCCTGGATCCTCAGTGTGATATCCTCCATAGTGTGAGGATATTGAGTCACGACATAACCACGACGACATATTCCGGTAGAGGCCTTAGAGCGGAACCCCCTTTCAGTGGGGATGAATTCCTCAGTGTTGTCCTCATCAGCCTCCCTAAGATAATGGAGATATGCGTTGTCCCATTCTAGGGATAGACTCCTGAAACAGTTTGAGATGGCAACAGGAGTCGTCTGGATCTGCTTTCACGGCTGGTGCTGGGCAGGGGACCGGTGGGTCTTGGTCAACTGGAGGACGTGCATGGCTGCCTCCACTATTGGGAGAGTACCATTCATGTGGTACTCTCGAATCAACACATCCGACACCCAGCGTTGAAGACGCTGAGTAGGTGATGGGGTCCCTCATTGGTGGGAATACCTGGTCCTTTCATTTCTTGAAGTATGCATCTGCGAGCTCCTTCATGAAATCATTGGATCAAAGGATGTTCGGATTGGCACCTATAAAATATTTTAACAAATATAAATAGAAAACCCGTCAAATCAGCATCTCATAATCCCATGCCTAATTAATGACCTTTCTTGTCCCTCCTCATGAGTATGAGGGGGCACAATGTGGGATTAGGGTAAATCTGTCGTGCTGGTTAAGGATTCACATCGGGTTCACCATTTTTGTTTCGACATGGGGGGGGGACACTGCTACCAATGGTTGATTTTAAGAAGGATGAGTTCTGTTTAATCACTCATTTTGGGTCCATCATTTTTACTTCAAAACGCCCAACAATTCCATATCCAACGATACGTGGACCTTCTTTCCAAAGGTAGGCGTTCGCTGGGCGATTTGGCCAATGAAACTTAAGAACTCACATTGGTCGAGAGGATGGGAATTCGGGCTCATAACACCCTCTTGGGGGGGGGATTATTTCCTGTTCTAGGACTCTCTTATTGATTTAAGTCATATTCATATGTTCTTGAATCTTTGGTTTATCCCCAAGCATAGTATCCACAGATTTTCCCTAGTTTGCCATGATCAACTGAACGTAGGGATTCAGAAACATTTAGGCCCGAGGATTACCATCCCTCATTGGATTAACGACTCTAAAGAATTTGGACTCATTGAGATAGTACAGGTTTAAATCCACATAACTGGGCACTCTGGAGATTATTGTCATCTAGGGGGTATAGATAACGACTTGATCATTTGGATCGAACCCGTGATACATGATTCCTACGTATCCTCGTTAGAGGAATCAGAATCCACATATCTCAATGCCACTCAATGGGACACATCACATTTTAAGGTTGTGTGACAAGGACCCAACTGTGCAGTTTAATGTCATGTGGTAAGGACACCCGAGTGAGAGATGGCCAGTCAATGATGGTGTGGAACTTATGCCGAAGCTGCCCGGAAGACCCAAAGGAATTGATTTGTTGGGCCTAGAGATGGTCCTGTTTGGGTATAAGGACATGGTATGATAGGGAAAAAGGTGTATGTCAGACTTAAAGATTGGTCTTTCACCTCGAGGAAGTTTCTTACATATCCTGGTTTGGCTGGGAATTAATGTCCACGTAGTTCTGGAAGATTAGGTCTTACACGTGAGAGTTTCCTGTTATTGGGATTGAACATCGGGGAGGCATCCTACATACCCTGTTTGTGAGATAGGGATCAAAACCTATGAAGTTTGTTTAACCGCCATCGTTTTTTAGATGCCACAGCCCCCTCAAATCTCTAAGCCCACATGAGTCATTCTTAGTGTGAGAAACAAGAGAATTCAACAGACTTGGAAAGCCTCGCACTTTTTCCTCCTCAAGGGAAGGTGACCGGAACCGCAAGAATCTCTTTCTCCCTGATGTTAGAGTGGGGCGAAGGTAGTAGTTGTTCGATAGAGACAATGGCTATGGAGGCAGAGATAAAGGGCTGGTGCCACTGAATTCTCCCTCTTCCTAGTGTTGGAGGGAGGTAGAAGTCGCGCCGGTAGGGGCCAAGGATATGGTGGCGTACCAATGAACCTTACCGGAAGGTAGGGGAAGGACATTGACTTCCCTCGAGGATGGTGTGGGGCTTACTCCAGATGGTATTCCCAACCAATCCCAAGATAGGGGAGAAGTGCTCACCACTAGTCCACAACAAAAGGAAAGGCCAGCGGGATCCCTCAATCCTAGCAAGTGGAGAGGCACAAAGGGGACTCTCGGGCTCGGAACCTGCACTACCGTGGGAATGTGATCCCAGGAATGCTTCGATAATCTGCTCAAGGTTTAGGGAAACCCCTTTTTCCTCGCCTACCATGGGTATGTGAACTCACGGTGGTGCGCTGACCTGAAGGTTTCATTGTACGGGTCTGGTGGCTTTAGTAGAGGCCTTGGCTCGGGGCCGATGAATAGGTCAGTGAAGGGATTGCGGAGGATCGGGCCGAATTAGAAGGGGTTTATCTAGCATGGGGAATGAAAACACTAAAGGAGTTGGCGGGCCATATGGGTGCATGAGGAGTGGTGCCCTTCACATAGGGGAGTGCTACGCAGTTGGAGAGATCGTCCGCGTACCAGGGTGGTATGCAGACTGATGGGCCTTCTGCATACCAGGGATGTACACAGCTTCATGTTTGGCCCACGTACCAAGTTGGTACGCGGTTCTAGAGTCCATGTGAGCAGCAGAGGCCAGAGGCATCACCGGTCAGGGCTGCGTCCCCGTAGGAGGGTGCTACGCGGCACATTGGATCAAAAAATGGGAATAAACTCCCTGGTCCGTGGGGAGTACATTTGTGGAGGGGCCATGGATCACAGATTTAATTTTAGTTCATGGTTCAACAATTCATTATGTGTGTTCGGTTATTTATCAATTCGTTTCCCGTTCTATACCTGTACTAGTTTGCAAATTGGAACTTCACGGTTTGCGAAATCCTAAGCTCCTTCCTTCAAAATGCCTCTCCTTAAATCTCCTCCAGCCTCCGAATATCCAAGAATCTGAATCCAAATCCCCTTTCTTCTCCCCCTCAACATCCTTTTATAGAGGGGGGGAAGGGTTGTATTTTGGTCATACGACACCTTTTTCGGAGGCCCATGACTGAAAAACCATCCTATGGATGACTTGGTCAATCTGAGGTTCGTGGGGGTTCCTTGAATGCACCTTACCCATGAACCAAGTTAGTTCCAGGGCGCTTCACGACCGTGTTGGGCTTCACCTATGTTCCGTGAACGACAACGCACTCGGCATGGGCCGATCTGGCACGGTTTACAGCTGGGGCAGTTCGCGGTGGTGGACCGGCCTAGAGTTCGTCCAAGTCCGCGCCCGCGTAGGGGCTCCCGCCTCCGTTTTGAGGATGGCACTGGTTCGTGGGGGGCTCGCTGAACTGGTCGCGTGCCACTAATGCTGAACCGGTATGCAGACTGATCAGTCTTTTGTCAATTTTGAGTATTATTTATGTTTTTTCCCAATCTTCTAAGGGAAATTGGGTAGAATCCTTTCTCAAATTAAGGGGGGTATTACAATTCCCCTTTGTGGATTTTTTAGGACCCTGCAAGCTTCGAGGAGCCGAGGACCAAGAGCAGATTAAATCTTCCTCCGTTGAAAACCTAATCATGATGTGGTGGTTGTCATTCAATCCCACAATAACTTGGTTCTGAAGATCCCAAGATCCGAAGATGAATTTGTCAAAAGAGTCTACCAAGGGTTGACAATTCACAAATCAGGCAACCAATGTCAAATTGTGACGTGAGGAAGAAACTTGAAAAATGAATTCGAGATAGAAAATTTTCAGTGGCCTTCGTATAAGTCAGAAAAATTCGGACAAATCTCAATTTGGGGGAACGGTGGAAGAAGGAAAAGTACCACGAGTGAAATGAAGGCCAAAATCCTGAGCTCCATCAGGAAGAGATACCTCCCCCACAGGGGGGAAGAGAAATAGTGATCGATGTCTTCAATGCATCCTTGGGAGAACTCACCCTCTTCATTTACGGGTATTTCCTCTTCCAAGGGGTTTTAGGGGTTTTTTGGGTTCTTTTTGGGATTTTAATAGTTATAAAGGATTTCTTATTTTTTAACAATTTTTGGGGTTTAATGGGTTTTTAGTGATTTTTAGAGTTTTTATGGGTTTTTAGAGTTTTTATGATTTTTAGAGAGTTTTTTGGTTTTAAGGGTTTTAGGGTTTTATGGGTTTTTAGTGTGTATTTGGTATTTAGAGGTTTTAATATTTTTTAATTTTATAATGTTTTCATAGGGGTTTTCAAGGCATTCATGTTTTTATGGATTTTTTGAATTTTTTGTTTTTATGTTTTTTAGGGCTTTTATGGATTTTGAGGGGCTTAAAGGATTCTTAGGGTCTTTTTGAGTTTTTTTGTTTTCTTGGGTTTTAGGGTTAATTTTTATTTGTAGGGGTTTTAAAGTTTTTATAGTTTTTTAATACATTTAGGAGTTTAAAGAGTTTTTAGGGGTTTTAGTTTTTTTATGGTTTTTAACAATTTTTAGGGTTTTATAAGGTTTTATGTTGTTTTATGGTTTTTTAGGAATTTAATTTTTTTTAGTTTTTATGATTTTTTATCATTTTTAGGGTTTTAGGGATATTTTTAAAGTGTTGTATATTTATATATTTTATGTTTTTTATGGTTTTTTAGGATTTATAGGTATTATGAAGGTTTTTAGGGATTTTAGGGTGTTTATGGTTTTTAAATATTTTTTTCTAATTTCTTAGTGGTATTAAGAGTTTATTGGTTTTAAGATTTTCATAGGGTTTTTAGGATTTTTAGGTTTTCTTATGTTTTTAGTGATTTTTAGGGATTTTTTATTATTTTTATCATTTCATAAGGACTTTAAGGATTTTTTGGGGTTTTAGGGTTTCAAGGGTTTTAAATGTTTTTAACGTTTTTATGGGTTTAAAGGAATTGAATATTATTTTTTGTTTTAGGGTTTTTATTGGTTTTATTTTTTTATTGTTTTTAGTAGTTTTATATTTTTTAGGGTATTTTATTTATTTTAGGGTTTTTTGGAATTTTTGGGTTTTTATGGTTTTTAAGGGTTTTAAGGTTTTTATGTTTTCTTTTTTATTTTTTTATCATATTAAGGGTTTTAAAGGTTTTTAGGGATTTTAGGGATTTTAGGGTTTTATGGGGTTTTTATTGATATTTTTAAGGCTTTTAGGTGTTTTATTGTTTTTAGGGTTTTAGGGTTTTTAGGGGTTTTTTGTTTTTTTTATTTTTAGGATTTTCTGAGTTTTAAGTGTTTTTAGGTTTTTAATGATATTTAGGGTTTTTCATGTTTTTAGGGTTTTATGTTTGTATGGGTTTTAGGGCTTTTTTATTATTTTTATGGTTTGTAGGGTTTTTTGGGATTTTGAGAGTTTTTAGTGTTCATTAGGGTTTTAGTGTTTTCAGGGTATTTAGACTTTTTTAGATTTTTGGAGGTTTAAAGTGCTTTTTATGGTTTTAATTAGGATTTTTAATATATTTTCGTTTTTTAAAAGTTTTAGGGGTTTTACGGTTTTTGTGGTATTTTTATGGGTTTTAGGGTATTAGGGTCTTTACTGATTTTTATAGGGTTTTAGGGTTCTTTGGGTTCTTTGGGTTTTCTTATTACCTAGGTCTTTAAGGGTTTTTGTATTTTTTTAACTTTTTTATGGGTTTAAAGGGTTTTGGAATTTTTATTGAGTTTTAAGGATTTTTACAAGTTTTTATTGTTTTTTAATGATTTTAGGGGTTTTATGGTATTTAGGGTTTTATCATTTTTAGGGGTTTTAGGGGGTTTTATTGCTTTTGGGTTTTTGGGGGTTTTCTTATGTGTTTTCAATGTTTTAAGGTTTTTTTTAACAATTTTAAAGATTTTTATAGATTTTTTAGTATTTTTTTAGGGATTTTGAGGGGTTTAAGAGTTTTTAGGGTTTCAGGGTTTTAGGTGTTTTTTTTGGTTTTTAAGGGTCTTAAATGTTTTTATATTTTATTATGGTTTTTTAGGGTGTTTATATTTTTTTTTGTATTTTTTTACATTTTTAGTGAATTTTTGGTATTTTCATGATTTTTATGGGATTTTAGGGTTTTTTAGGGTTATTGTGGTTTTTATGATTTTTATGGAGTTTTTATTATTTTTAGAGTTTTAGGAGTCTTATAATGGTTTTAGGGGTATTAAGTCTTTTTAGAGTTTTTATTATTTTTTAGGTTGTTATGGGTTTTATTGTTTTCTAATGTTTTTATAGGGTTTTTTGGTTTTTATTGGTTTCTAGTGTTTTTGGTGTTTTTATGTTTTTAGGGGTTTTAAGTGTTTTTAGGTTTTTATGGTTTTCTTTGGGTTTTCAATGTTTTTTGGGTTCTTTTCATTTTCAGGTATTTTCAGGGTATTTTTAGGATTTTATGTTCATTTAGGTGTTTAAAGGATGTTAAGGGTTCTTATTGTTTTTAGGGTGTTTAGGGTTTTTAGGGGTATTTTGAGTTTATAGGGGATTATAGTTTTTTAGTGTTTTTTTAATGGTTTAAAGGGTTTTTATATTTTTTAGTGTCCTTTTTAGGGTTTTTATGGGTTTTTTGTTATTTTTTTTGGTTTTAATGGGTTTTTATCGTCTCTAGGGGGTTTGGGGTTCTAGGGTTTTTAGGGTCTTTTTCGGTTTTTAGCGGTTTATAGGTTTTTATGGATTTTAAATATTTTTAGTTTTTCTTATGTATTTCTAGGGTTTTTAGGGTTTTCACATTTTAGGTATTTTATGGATATTTTATTATTTTTATTGATTATTATTAGTTTAATGGTTTCTGACTTTTATTAGAGTTTTTAGGGGTTTAGGGTTTTTAGGGGTTTTTGGGTTTTTAGGGTTTTTAGTGTGTTTATGTATTTTAGGGGTTTTAAGCCTTTTCTGGTTGTCATGGTTTTCTTAAGTTTTTTAGGGTTTTTAGGGATTTTTACATTTTTATGGATTTTTATGTCATTTTTGGATTTTTATGGTTGGGGGGGGGGTTCTGAGTTTTTTAGAGTTTCAATTTTTTTAGAGTTTTTAGGGGATTAAAGGGATTTTAGAGTTTTTAGTTGGTTTTTATGGTTTTATGGGTTTTTACTATTTATAAGGTTTTATGGGTTTTTGTATTTAGGGTTTTTATTATATTTTGTGTGTTAGCATTTTTCATGTTTTAGGGTTTTTAAGTCCTTTCAGATTTTTAGGGATTTTAAGGTTTTTCAAGGTTTTTAGGTTTTTTTACATTTTGGGGAATTTAATGTCTTTTTAGGATTTTATAGTTTTTGGTTTTAAGGTATATTGAGGTTTTTAGAGTTATTTAGGGTTTTATCATTTTTCATTTATTATGTTTTTAATTGTTTTTAGGTTTTAAGGTTTTCATAGGTTTTTTAGAGTCATGGATTTTTTAGGGATTTTGGGGTTTTTTAAGGGTTTTTATGGGTTTTCTGGTTTTTTGGGTTCTTTTTTGGGTTTTAGGGACTTTAATTTGTTTTAGAGTTTGTAACCATTTTGATTTTTTTAATTTTTTTTAGAGTTTTTAGTGGGTTTAAAGGGTTTTTATGGGTTTGTAGCATTTTTAATGTTTTTATTGATTTTATAGATTTTTTGGATTTATTAGTTTTTATGGTTTTATTATTTTATGTTATTATGGGTTTTATGTTTTTCTAGGTTTTAAGGTTTTCTTCATCTTTTTAGGGATTTTTTGATTTGTATATTTTTTGGGGGGTTTAGGGATTTTTGAGAATATTTATGGTTTTTTAGGGTTTTTATGGATTTTGAGGGTTTTTTGGGTTTTTGTTTTTGTGGGTATATATTATTTTGTTATTTTGTAGTTTTTTAAGGTTTTATAGTGTTTTGTTAACATTTCTAGGGGTTTAAAAGGGTTTTAGAGTTTTTAGTGGTTTTTTGGTTTTTATGGTTTTTTGGTTTTTTAATGTTCTTAGGGGGTGTTAGGGGTTTTCATAGTTTTTAGGGTTTTTATGTTTTCATGTGTTTAAGTGTTTTTGGTTTTTTATGGTTTTCATATAATTTTTTTTCGGTTTTTAGGTTTTCTATGTTTTCATGGATTTTTAAGACATTTATAGGATTTTTATGGTTTTTAGGATTCTTTAGGGTTTTTACAGGTTTTAAGTGTTTTTAAGGTTTTATGTTTTTCTTAGGATTTTTTAGTGTTTTTAATGTTTTTTACTTTTTAGGGATTTTTAGGGATTTTTTTGGACTTATATGGTTTTTGAGGGTGTTTAGGGATTTGTCGAGTTTTTTAGGGTCTTAATGTTTTTTATGTTTATTGTTTGTTTTTTTTAGTTTTTTAGGGTTGGTAATTTTTTTTAATTTTTTAATCATTTTTAGGGGTTTAAAGGGTTTTTAATGGCTTTTAGGGTTTTTTTGGGTTTTAGGGGATTTATGTTTTTCAGAGGTATTTATTGTTTTTAGCGTTTTTAGGCGGTTTTCTGGTTTTTATAGATTTTATATTTTTTAGGGGTTTGAATTTGTTTTATGTTTTTGTTGGGTTTTTAGGGTTTCTCTAGGATTTATGGGTTTTTACATTTTTTTGTATTTTTATGGATTTTTAGCATTTTTAGGGTCTTTGATGTTTTTAGTGTTTTTAGGGGTTTTAGTGTTTTTAGGTTTTCTAGGTTCTTATGTTTTTTATGATTTTAAATTTTTTGTAGAGTTTTCTAGGGTTTTTATAGTATTTTTAAAATTTATGTATTTCAGGGATTTTTTTAGGATTTTTATCGATTTTACTATTGTATCTGTTTTTTGGGGGTTTAGGGTTGTTTTTTTTGTATTTTTTAGGTTTGTAAATATTTTTAGAGTGTTTTAATGTTTTTTACGTATTTAAGGGATTCTAAGTGTTTTTAGTGGTTTTTAGGGGTTATATTGGCTTTATGGTTTTTTTTCATTTTTAGAATTTTTTATTATATTTATTGTTTTTTTAAGGGTTTAGGGTTTTCTGTGTTTATAACATTTTTTAGGTTTTTAGGGGTTTTATATGTTTTTCTATTTTTAGGTTTTAATTGTTGTTATTCTAGATTTTTAGGGGTTTTACGTTTTTAAGTATTTTTATAGATTGTTTAGGGTTTTAATGATTTGTTTGTGTTTTTACAGGTTTCGAGGTTTTTTATTGATTTTTTGGGTTTTTTGTTTTTGTTTTTGTTTTTGTTTTGGTATTTTTGTTTTTTATGGTTTTATGTTTTTTAGTATTTTTTAATGTTTTTAGGGTTTTAAAGGATAATTATAGTTTTTATTGGTTTAGGGTTTTTATGGGTTTGTAGGGTTATTATGGTTTTTAGAAATTTTTATGGCTTTTTTGGTTTTTTAGGGTTTTTTTGGATTTTTAGCATTTTTATGTTTTGGTGGTTTTAATGGATTTTATGATTTTATGTTTTTTCACTAGTTATTCAAGGTTTTAAACTTTTTTAGGCATTTTAATGGATTTTTATAGGAATTTTGTGGTATTTATGGTTGTTGGGTCCTAAAATCAATGCAAAAAGGTGGAGATGTTTCGATAAATATGAAAATGGGTGGAGAGGAATACAATAAAGAGATTAAAGGAAATGTTCAAAGGGGTGTGACCGCAATGAAAAAACCATTCACAAATCAGCACTCTGCACGATGTTCTGCTGCTCTATGAAGCATCCACAAACGAAAATAGTTGTCAGAAAGGGTGGAACTGGTGGCGCCTACACAGAAGTAAAGACATTTTTTGGAAAGCTATGGTGATTTCTTCTCATACAAATGAATGCTCCCTATGAACTAACACTGTGTTTGGTGAAATTTTAGTAAAACAAAAGAAACGATTTGATAGTTTTTAAATGAAAAGAAATGGAAAAAAATGATTCTGATTTCTCTCATTGAGTTTGGGTCAATAAATTAGTAAAAGAAAAAAATGATTTGGATTTCTCTACATCATGTTTGTTGACAATTTTTAACATAAAAGAAAAGAAACTGTTTTGGTGCAAATGACACAAATAACCTTTGTTTAAAAATAACACATACACACAAGATTAAAGATCATACTTTCCCAATATATAAAAAATCATAGATTAGATCTCCATGGACACCACACCTACCACCATATTTGTCCAACGTCAACAATTTATGTTAAATGACACAAATAACCATTTTTAACAAATCTATTTTTATTACATTTTTTATGAAAAAAAAAACACATTAATTTCTAATTTAATCAATCGTTATCTTCTATATCACCAAAATTAAGTAAATATTAAACTATGAACATTATTCATATAAATTTTAAATTTTTTAAAAAATAATTAAAGATAATCAAAATTATTTATATAATTTATTAATTCAAAATTATTAATTTGTGGTAATTAAAATTATAAGTTCAAAATTATTAATTCAAAACAATTATTAATTCAAAATAATTATTAATTCAAAATATTTACTAATTTAAAACATTTATTAATTCAAAAAATTTATTAATTCAAAATTATTAATAAATTGTTTTTGTAAGAAATTAATTCATGATAATCATAATTATTTATAATCAAAATTATTTATAAATTATTTTTGATTATTTATACGCACATAATTAGTTACAATAAAAATTATTTATATACACATTATCAAAATTATTTATACTTGATTGTTATTGTTAAAAAAAGGTTAGGTATAGGTGTCAAATGACATCTCACGCATGCTACAAGGAAAATCCACAAACGGTCCGGGGACTAGACCCCGCAACCAGTTCCCCCAAACAATATTTTCATTAGTATCTAAATATTTTGTTTCCCCATGCATTAAAGTTAATAATATTGTTTTTCTTATGAAAATATTTTATTTTCCCCAAGAAAATATTTTTTGTTGTTATTATTAATAATTAAAATTATGTTTATTTATAAAAAAATTAATGGGGAATGGTGCGACAATTTGAAAGAATAAAATATGTGATCATTGTTTATATAGAGATATAAATATTATATTGGAAATTAAAAAAACCAACAACCCCACGCACTACTTCCGTCCAAATCATCCTGATTTTGGGATGATTGGAAACGGAGGATCGGGGAGAAAAATTTCCCCCCATTTCTCCTCCATCATATTTCTTTCGACCACCTTTTGTCTGTCTAAATGATAGTAATCATTTTCTACCCCTTCTAATCCTTTATTTTCTTTTCGACTCTTGGCTAAAAAAATAAGGTCTAAATCATTCACATGGAGATGAGGCACCGTCAACTCCCACAAACAAATCAAAGTTGATTGCATGGCTAGCTACGGATTTTGGTGCCTGTAAAGGACACCACCAACTAACAAAGTACTTTGTGGGCCCCTTATAATGACATTCACATCACACTGTGAATGAACAGCTATGATGATATCTGATCCCTCTACTATTTTATAAATAGACCCTAAGGGGGGTTGGAAAAAGGCAAACTTTTGAGAAGAATATGCAAATATTGAGGAAACGACTGGAGGAAAGAATGTCACCATGAAAATCAGAGGCCTTTGATGATTCCCTAGAAGTAAATCCTACCATGAATCATTAATGGGAAAAATAATAATCATATGGTTGTCTGAAAAGCCAAAATAAATTGTAGAAATAATTCCCAAAATGTGTCAAACCAATTCCCCCTTTTGACATAGGCATCCCTTATAGTAAAATGCTATGCAGATGGAAATCATCCCACCACCATCACCATATTTAGTGTCCATAATTCTATATTAATAGGCAATGATTCCAATTTCTATTATTCTAAGTTGGAGAAATTATATCATAAGTATGACATCAAGTCCAATCATTCTTCCCGCTACCATGAAACAAATAATGGATAGATATAGGCATTCAAAAAGAACCTATCTAATACAATCCATCAAGGTCCTCTATGATTTGTGGGTTTACTAGGCCACGACCCTCACTACCACCCAGTAAAACCCATACTCATTATTATATGGGATAGAGGTGGTCCTGGACATTGATGTTTAAGTTCCGTCTCACCATATTTCCATCTGTTTTCAATTATCCACATATGGGAAATCCCAGAAACTGGCTATATGAATGGGATAAACTTGATGAAAAGATATTTTAGACCTTTCACCATTTAGAGGTTCACCAAAACCAGATTGCACGAGCCTTTAAGAAAAAGGTTCACCTCCAGTCATTCCTAGAAGGAGATATAGTGTTGGTTCTCAGGACTCTGATGATACTCAGAAACAAACCTCCAAAGAGGGATCCAAAATGGGAGGTACCTTACTCCATACAAAATTTCCACTCCAATCAAGTATATTCTATGCTTTCAATGGATTGGAAGCTCACTACATCTCCCACCAATGCAATGTTTTGGAATAAATATTTTTAGTTACACACAAATATTTCTAATTAGGTAATATTAAAATGTGATACCCATCATCCAAATCACATGATGTTAAAATGTGATAACAATCATTCTAATTACATGACATTAAACTATGAAAATGTTTCCTCTGGAAATGGGGATAACCTTGTCTGTTTAAGGTTCAAAAATTCTAATCGGTTTCAAATGGGTTTATTCATAGAACCTGGAACACCCAATGATTCTATATCCATTTGGACCTACTTTCCAAAGGTAGGTGCTCACTAGTTGTGGACCGATGAGGCATAAGAATTTTCATTGGTCGAGAGGATGGGAGGTCAGACTCATCACACCTTTTTGGGGGGAATTATTATCTACTTCGGGACTCTCTTTATAGATTTACGTTATGTTCGTGAATCCTTATTAAATTACCAAGTTTGAAAATGAGATTTCCTTTAGATATGAAAATCAATGATTAATATGTATAATATTTAGAGAATATTTTATATGTATTTGAGGTTCTTCATCGATAGAGAATCATCTGTATTTGTTAGAGATTCTCAGTCAATTGTATCCTTCAATACATTGTATAGAGATCTCTGGGTCATTATTATAACCATACCGGTTTTAAAGCCACTCAGCGGGGCACTTGATGTTTATTTTCATTCAGAAGGTCATGGATTATTTCAGAGTTCGGATCGTACCTGTGGATAGGCTACCTACGTATCCTTGTTTAGAAAATGAATCAGAACCCACGTAGTTCGGGAATTAAGATATAGTTTAATGTCTTATGGGACAAATGAGAATTAATGGATGATAGGCTTGAACTTTAGAAAGGCTTCCTACGTACTCTTCTATTAAGGTATAGATAAAAGTCCACGTAGTTCAAGATAGAAGTGTGAGTTTTATGCATGATTAATGGCTCAAAGAAAGATTTCATAATTACTTTTACTCTCTACGCTCACGTGAGACATGCTCGATGTGACAAACAAGAGGTATTGGTAAAACCTGATGATTGTTCCATGAAAGATGCAATCATAAGAAATGATGTGGGGATTAGGTATGTATGACTACCCAAGATAGATGAGGATTGGGATTTACTTCAGGGAAGAAACCTGGGAACAGGGTCCACAAATGTATATGTGCTTTATGAAGTTTTGGATACATAACTTGGGACTTAATCCTAATAAGGATTCCCAAATTAAAAGTAACTTATAATTGGGTTTTATTCCTTAAAAGGAAGCCCAAATAAAAATTAAATTAAGGCTGGTTAAGAGAAATTATGACTGGGACTTATTCCTGAGAAGGAGGTCTAGGTTAAACGGACTTGAGAACTGGGGATTACTCCTGAAAAGGAGGCCCAGGTTAAGGGAATTTGGAATTTGGGGCTTACCCCAAAGAAGGATGCCCATATTTGGGAACTTTTGACTAGGGATTACTTCTGAAAAGGAGGCCCAAAGTTTAAGGAAATTTAGGACTTCAGGATTATTCCTAAGGAGGATGCCCAGATTAAATATCTTGGACTAAGACCTACCCCTAAAAAGGAGGCCTAGGTTAAGAGAACATGGACTGGGGCTTACTCCTAAAAAGAAGGCCCATGTTAAAGATCTTCTCATCTTAAAGGATGAGGTTGGATGAATGAAATCTCTCACCTTACTGAGATGAAGATATTTAAATCACTAGATTTTGAGAGATGTTCCACAGAATTACTTTCAGATAAGAAATCAAACCAAGGAATCTTGACATAAATGGATTTGAAGAGAATTATGAAGGCTAAATCTTGAAGAGGAGATGTAGATTTGAAGAAAAGGGATGACTGGACAGGAGGAACACCCAAAAAGAGGTAGGCGCGCATGTCCTATTTGGGCGCACAGGTCTTGGTCTTGCATGTATACCTGCGCGACACATGTGTACTTGCACACTGGTCAACCCATATGGTAATACATGGGAGAGACTTGAATCAATCCCTTAGTATTATCTCTAAAGTATTATAAAATGGTGGTTCACAGGTTCTGTTGAAGGGATAAGGCGGCAAGAAATTGTGACCATTTCCCATAAGGGTTGGACACTTAGGCGCACAAGTGTTGATGAATTTCAACACTTGGGCCTTGTTCCCTCTCTTTAAACCTTCCATTCTAGGTATGAAATTACCTTAGAGGTGTTCAGAAGACTTCAAGAAGAGACTAGAGTGCCGAGATCTGAAATCTGAGTTTCTGGATTTTTCATCCTTGAAATGGGGGGCCCACAAGGGGGATCTATAGGCTACTGAAGACCCTGGGTGAAAATAAAATAGGGCGCACAAGTCACCTGCGCTCCCAAAATGTGGTGCGCAGGTATACCTGTGTGACTATCATGGAAATTGTGCGGCCCATGCTCAAAGAAATCCATGTTCATGGCTTTGTCGATTTTTTTATGTTTCTTCAAAGGATGAATCACTTTGTGTTCCACGTATTTTCCTTTTCATTCGTTATACTCTGTGATGGAAAGGAGCTTCAACAAAAGTCCACCCTCAGAGTTGGATCTAGAAGAAACAAGGATGTTACTCTAAGGTAAAGAAGAAAACCAATAAATTTTGGCACACGAGTTTTGAGCAACCAGATAGGGTGTACAGGTGAGAGGAGTGTAGGCCTCAGCACAAAGGGGTGTGGCCTAGCCTATAAATATGCACCTCATTCTCGCGAAAAGTACCCGTCTTTGAATGATTTTGATCTCTCGTCGTGCAGGTTTCTCTCGTCACACATGTTGTTAATTTTTCACAGTTTCATTTCTTCTGTTTGTGTCGCGCTGCTGCAGAGGTATTTGGACTTGCGCAATGATATCTGTGTGCCAAAACCCGCGCGACACATTTACACTTGCGCACCAACATTTTACTTGTGCACCATAATGATTTAGCCATTTTTTCACTTTTCTTAACAAATTTTATGGAAAATAATCTCACTTAAGAGTTAATTATTTGAGCATTGTGCATATTCAATGGCTCATAGAAGAATTGGAATGGCGGATGAACTAGATAGAAAGAAAATTGATGACCTGATGAACGATGTTGGCCATGGTTACTATGATATATGCGACAACACTCTTCCAAATTTGGCCAATTACTTTAAGAAGTATCATCTTAACTTTTCACAGAGCATCTACTTGCCTCTGTATGGGCATGTTCATCTGCAAGACATCAATATTCCAGAGGCAAAGAATTATCTCACACATTCTTGGTTTCATAATTACACCAATTTTGCTTTAGAAAATATCTCAAGTGGAGGAGCATTTTTTAATAATAGAACAGTGGAGAAGGAATAAATAATGCACCATATCCCTTTCTCCCCATATCTAAAACCTCACAAGCCCGAGCTGCAACCAAATTTTTATCCTTCAATCTTCCTAAATTCTCAGATGGATCAATCCAATGGCTTGAAGAAGAGTTGGGAATTCTGTTCTGATGGAGGTGTGAAGCCGAATTCGATGTGGGAATATTGGGTGCGACAAACCTGTGTAGATTTTGTCGAGGATTTGAAATGAGCTGCAATATATGAAGTCGTCTGGGCTGCGCAGACATATGTCTACAGGAATGATGAGTTTGTGCTAGAGCTAATCAGCCACTGGAGCCCAGAGACCAATTCATTCCATCTGACTCATGGAGAATTAGGAATCAGTTTGTTGGATATCTACAAGATCTTAGGGGCTCCAATTTTGGGTGACATGTATGATTAATTCATCCCTCCCAAGGAAACTTGGAATGATTCTGAGAAGACTCCGGCTTTGGCTCGGGAATTATTGAAAATCTTCTAGAAGCTCAAGAATTACAAGACCTCCAAAACTCATTGTAGAATGGATATTCATCTAGAGGAGTGGATGGATATGTTTCTTACCCGGAAGGAGGGAGAGTGGCCCAGCTGTACTTGTCCTACTATTTTCCCCAGAATAGAGAAGAGGGGTGTTTCTGGCACATTCCGACCAACTCTAGAAGTAGGAGAATTTGGTAAGTGGGGGTACAAAGTGGATTAGAGAATCCCAAAAAAGACCCTTCTTGTGGGATTCTTAGCCTTGTGTCTCATTGTTTATCTTTTTCCAGTTAGGGATTCGAAGGGAGGCTTCAGGCCAGGGACCTTTTTTGTGGCATCCAAGTTGGCTGAGAAGAAAATGGTTAGGTTGGCCACCCCCATTTTGGTGAAGATTCACAGGATCTTACACCATGTCTTTATGGTCAAGTCTCCTATGAGAATAGTGGGACCATTCCAAGTGTCGTGGGGATGGATCGCTACTCATTTCCGAACCTATGCCATACAGAACGGAGTACAGGTTCCTGGAAGTTCTTTCAGACCATCAGTGCATGCATTTTATGGAGTAACTCCTTTAGCTCTCAACATCTATGATATGTAGGTGACGCTGAGCATGTACAAGTAATTCAATTTCTTTCCTTATAGAAACCCAACAACCATACAGTTTTTTGATGATGGAACCGCCGGTCTGGAATTGAGGTCGTACATGTTGGCTTACAGAGATGGTGTACTAGCCACCAGGATTGACGGAGAGATTATATGTGAGGCCTATGATCCATACAGATTTGCATTCCAATTCATGTGTTTGCAGTAGACTTTTGTATCCCATCCTATTCATGTCAGGTCAGAGCAGCATCCGATGGTTTCCCGACAATAATGGTTGCTGACATATATGGAAGAAAACGGGGCAGTGTTTGATCTACCAGTTGATAAAGCAGTGAGTAACTTGACTACATGGTATGTCGAGAACTGGATAGCATCATACCCTGAAGGGGTACTGAATCATCTGGTTTATCCAGTTGGGAAAAAGAAAAGAACTATAGAGGAAGAAACATCTCGTCTGGAAGGTGATGCTTCCCCACCTGCAGCTGATTCACCAGGTTCCTCATCTAGGGGTGACTCGCTGGATTCCCAAGATGGGGATTATAAGGCACAACATGCGGTAAAGCAGCCTCATGCCAGATATAATCCCCCTTTCAGAATCAAGAGACCCACTCTTAGTAAGTTACTTCATTGAGGAAATTTAATCTCCATTACCTTATAGAGAAACAAGTCTTATTTTCTTATCCTTTATCCGTAGTTTCAAGAGATGGGAAGAAGCTGAAGTCTATGATTGTAGGACCCTCCTCGCAGCCTTCTGGTACACATGTTGAATATCTACGACCGGAGGCTGTCCAGACATAGCGAAGTTTATATTGTGATGCTGAAACTGCATGGCTGGATCTGTGCATGGGGCTACACATCCCTGGAATAGGGAATCTTCGTGCTTCTACAGACATCTGTTACAAAGACAACCTCGATAAAGTGAAGGCTTAAATCAGAGTGCTGGAGATGCTCATATATGCCACCGATGATTCCATTCCTGTCACGAAGCAGGTGAAGGAAATGAAAGATCCTAGAACCACTGAGGGGACTTTTGCTTTCGGAGATGATGAGTGAAATGATTATGTGGCTCCTGAAGATGTAAGCCTCTTTCCTTATTTGATTTGCAACTTGATTCTAGTTAAAGCTTTGTTACTCAAGGAAATTATGTTCTTCATCCTCCATCTTGCAAAGAAAGGAACTGTTGAGGTTCATTCACCACAGTATAGCCCTGGTGGTACTTCCATTGGGGTTGCTGAAACTCCTCATGAGACGGGTGAAATATATACAGGCCCTCAAGCCATGGATGAGGAGTTATACATAGCTCTTCATTCTCTAATTCCTGTATTTGGATATGATGATGTCGAAACTCCTAAAAAGCCAAAGAATAAAAGGCATCGAAGGAAGAAGTCCACAGCTAAATGCTTCATCAGTAGTGGTAAGTCCTTCAGATAGTCATGGGTCTTAACCCATGACAATATTGATCATACTTCTTGGGATTGTAGGGGAATATTCAATTTACCCTTTGAGGGAGAGAATTGACCCTCCTTTATGGTAGACGGAGGGTACTAGTGAACAATCACAAGTTCATGCTGACATGGATGCTCCTAGAGAAGAGCCAGTGTATGTTCCCAATATTGCTCCCTCTGTTCCTGCATTGAGAGAAGAGCCTACTTCTGGTAATTTAACAACGATTTATAAGATGGTGAAGGAAAACATCAACTGACGTCCATTCCGAGATACTTTATGTTAAACACCTGCACCGGAACATATGGCGAACATTACAACTGATGTCGTAATTTTATCAGAAAAAGTTGTCCGGGGTCAGAGGCTACAAGATGAAGGTCGCCAAGAAGACGTATCGAATGCTCCCACTGGTGATACTAAACAAGAATATGAGATAACATTGGATGAAAAGATGGAACATGGAACATCTTTTGAATATTTTTTAGATCATGTTAAATTACCATGTAATTTAGAAGATTTTCTACGTGATTGTTATCCTTCGTCCTGTTAAAATATCTTCTTATTACATCTCTGACCATGATTGGTTCAAATGTGTAGTTCCATCAGAACATGCTGTCGAACTGCCAATTCTTGAAGGGGGTACATACAACCTTACTATTGTAGAGACACCAGCTCAAGTGAAGCTAAACCCAGTAGAGCTTCCTGAAACTCATCCTAAAAATCTTGTTGAAGCTAAGAATGACGGGGAGGATCCGTCTCGTATTGTTCATCTACCGTTGGGTAAGAGATAACAATATTTGTGGTTGTACTTAATTTTCAAGAAAACTTAATGAAATTTTTTCATCCTTTGAAACTCACAAAAAACATTCAATTGACTATGTTGGGATGTCAATTAGAGTGGCTAGATCTGGAGGTGAAGTCTCTACCTCCGGCCAAATGGGAATTGAAAGTGGAATAACAAGGGTCCGGGGGGAAGGAGCAGAACTGGGAACTTCTCTAAGTGGATTAACCCCAGATTATATTCCCCCCTATGACAGTGATGATGAGTTAGACCTAGAGGTACAAAAGGCGCTCACATTTTCATGATGCAAGGCATGACATAACATATGGAAGATCATATCTGAACTACCTCTTGAAGAGCTGTCTTCGAAGATCCCATGACTGTCATCCCTGTTTGTCATGTTGGGACTTAGTAGTTGTGGATCTCAAGAGATCCATGCCGCGGTGAAACAAGTCATCTTAAGAAGGGAGCAAGAGTAGAGGTACCGTCAAGACTTGACCAGAGTAAGGCTGTTATCCAATATCAGCAAATTTGAGGATGCGGTGTCCTGAGTTGAGGCTGATCATACTGCCAAGTTGAAGGATCTAAAGCATAAGATCAAGGAGAATGTTTTGCAGCAGATGCACCTTCAGCAATAGTTGGATGATGTTATTGGGGAACATTACCAGCTGAACAATTCACTGGAAGGAGTTCAAAAAAAAATGGTATGAAATCCATTACTAAAGCCTAGAAAGCAATCCATGAAGCCGAAAAGAGTGAAGCTGGTCAAGTACATGAACTTCAAGTGGCTTCTGATGAAGCTTGGGATGTCGTAACTCAAATGAGGACTTATGCTGATAGTATCTTGTAATCCCTGAAAAAAAGAGAAGAGACTCCAGTCTGTGGATGTCCTTATAACTTTTGTGCATCAAATGAAAAACACATTCATCTTTAATCATTTGTGTATGCCTTATTTTGCTACTTGCTTTAAATTTTACCTAAGCCAATGGGCCTAGTAACCATAGTTTGATTTTTTCTAGGATTATTATAAACAACCCTACAAACTTTTAATCATTCTATTTCTCAATATTACATAAATCATACAAAATGTATGTTTAATGGGCTTGGACTTGACTTTTATTCAGAGTTACCTTTTCTTTTGTGGGCAGTTTAATGTCATGAACATTGGACATAAAAAGGCTAATGTTTAAGGTCGTAATAGCTTTGACCGAATGAATTAAAATTGACTCAATTCTTTGATAATTTATCTGAAAACATATTACCATATTCATGTATGGGGGGAAAATATATAAACTATGACTTAAGAAATTTTGAATATGAGGAATGATGTGAAAAAAGGCTAAAAGGTATTAGAAGAAGTACTTCCTATGAATGAAGATACCACTATTTAACAAACCTGTTAGGGGGTTGAATTATGCAGGGCCACCTAAGGGCATTTACTACATAATGAAATAATAGCATCTTTTGGCTGAAAAGTCTATTATGTAGACTGTTTATGCAAGGCCACCTAAGGGAACGTGCTACATAGTTAGGCAAAAGAACTCTAAGAAATTTTACTTTTCTATTGATAAAAATACAATGAGAGTTTATGGAGATTCAAATTTTCCAAAGAACATAGTCTATTGTATGCAGAGTGGTACTTGAATATGGAGAGGGTATTTTCAATCAATATTGTCTATGAATTGGATGAATGTTACTCCTGCGAAGGTTTGACCCAAACATAGGGAAGGGAAATATAAACCATAGACTTGAATACATTCAGATCATAAAAAAGAGTATGGGACAAATATGTTAAGGATGGCTATTTTTGCGGATCCCTACATATTTTCATTAAGACAAATAAGGACAAGATAGTTTTTCCTCCCATGAATGAAGTTAACACTATTTGAAAAACCAGTTAGGGGGTTGAATTATGCAGGGCCACCGAAGGGAATTGGCTGTATAGTCAAATAATAGTATCTTTTGGCTGACAAGTCCGTTATGTAGACTGTTTATGCAAGGCCTCCTAAGGGCACATGCTTCATAGTTAGGAAAAAGAACTCTCAGACATTAGACATTTTGTGACCAGAAGTCAAGAAAAGGTTTGTGGAGATCTGGATGTATTTAAGGTTAGGATTATGACACTTGAAAATGAATATTGTTAAATGAATGAAGAATATACACAGACTAATGCTAACCATAATCATGTTGTGGCTAGGTCCTGGATTACGGTGTTGGACTTCACTACGTATCCCATAAGATGGGAATCAAGCTATAAGTAGTTCTGTATATACAGTTTAATGTCATATGGGATGAGAGTGTAGGAGATCTTAGTTTAGGGTCATAGAGCTCGGACAATAATGAGGAATACACGTTGTGTGTTTTATAAACATTATGTGAATGAAGACTAGGGTTTTCATACCACATTCATGTTTTCACAGGGCACTTTTCAGCTAAGGGAATGAAAGTGGAATTTGGGGTTAGGCCCAAAGACTTGGGGATAGATTCGAGGGATGCTCGAATGTTCCTACGTATCCCATAAGGATGGGAATTGAGCCACACGTTGTTCTTGAAATACCCTTTGTACAGATTTGGTTCATACAAGTGAAGGGTGAAAGGGGACTATAGTGCAATGATGGTTTTACCCAAGATAAAAGGTTCAAAAATTTCTATGTATTCATGTAGTCTTTAGAATTTAACATTATTGGAGATCAATGTAAATAATGATTCCCTCTCAGGTGAGGGTGTCAAATAATGTTGTAGTTTATTGTCGTACAGGAAAAAAGTGTGAACATTTTAACGTTATATAGCAAGGACGATGGTGAACCAATGTAAAAAAATTTGGTTCTTGGGGCGGTTTCACAAATCAACATCATATGAGACGAAGGTGAACCAATGGGAAGAGATTGATTTTGGTCTTGAACTAAGAGTGGTTGCCTATGTACCCAACCTAAAAGTTCAGGATCAAATTCCGCATAGTTCGATTAAAAACAAATCGGTGATCAAGTTGTACTTGATGACAACCCGAAGATGGTGTTGGGACATACACATGATTAGTGTCCCAAAGAGGGTGTTATGGTTGAAGTTTACTCTAAGATCACATGATTCATACTCGGTGTGAGAAACAAGAGGTAACAACAACCTTAATGATGTACAGTTTAATGTCATGTTGGACGATGGAGGGACTATGCAGTTTAAAGTCTTGCAGTGAGGACTGTTGGTGCTGCATAGTTTAGTGTCATGTAGTAGGGAAAAAATATAGATTAACGTCATATAGGACATATTAAGGTACTTTGTTTAGTTTTACGTCATGTAGGACAAATGATTAGTATTGTTTAACGTTATGTAGGACAAATATAGGGACACAGTTTAACGTCATGTTGGACGTATTAGGGACTTTTTCACAGTTTAATGTCATGTTGGACGTAAAGGTGCTGCACAATTTAGTATCATGTAGATAGGACATATGAGGGACAACACAGTTTAACATCTTGATGGACGATGGAACAGTTTAACATCATGTTGGACGATGGTGTGAATAGTTTAAGGTCATATGCATAGACCGTGTGATGTAATTGTATTATACAAAATACTTCTTCTGAAATCTAGCATTGGTTGGAGTCGTGATGAGTTCTCCATCCATTGAGATTAATGAATAATCTCTATTGGAGTAGATCTTATGTATTGAGTAAGGTCCTTCCCACTTTGGCTCATGTTTTGGAGGCTTCTTTGCCGGTATCATTGGAGTTTTGAGAACCAATACCAATTCTCCCAGAATGAATGAATGAAGACAAAAAAATTTGTTGAAAGCTCGTGCTATTCGATTATGATAGACATCCAAGTGGTGCAAGGTGCACAATCTTTTCTCATATAATAATTCCAATTCATCCAATCTCTTTTGATATTGTTCATCGGTAGATGACTGATCACAAATGGATACCCTGAGGGAGAGTAATTTAACCTCAATGGGAAAGATTGATTCTATTCCATATACCACCGAATATGGAGTTGACTACATTGTAGTGTGGGTGGTGGTCTGATAATCCAATAAAGCATGAAAGAGTTTATCAAGCCATGATTTACTATCTTTATCCACCATATTTGGTAGTATGTTTGAAAGAGTCTTGTTGAAGGCTTCTATTTGTCCATTGGATGCTTCATGATACCGAGAGGAATGGTTGGATTTGATGTTGTATTCTTGATATAACTTCCTTACCTTGGATGAACAGAAGTTGGTGCCATTTTTCGTCAATATGGTATGAGGGAAACCAAATATGGTAATGATGTTAGACTTGATAAAGCTAAAAATGCTTTTAGAACTAACTTCTTTTAAGGGTATTGCCTCTACCCATTTGGAAAAGAAGTTAGTAGCAGTAAGAATATACTCAAACTACTTGGATGTAGCTGAAGGATAAGGTCCTACTACATCTATTACCTATGTGGAAAATGTCCATGAGTATTTAGTTGTTTGAAACAACTCTGGGGGTTGATGAATGAAGTTGGCATGTACTTGTAATGAATGACACTTCTTAGTGAAACCAACACAATCTTGTATCATTGATGGGCAAAAGTATCCAAGCATTTGAATTTGATTAGATAGTCTATGTCCAGACTTATGGGTACCACAGACTCCTGCATGCACTTCATTCATGACAGTCTTTGTCTCTTCACCATCAATGAATCTGAAGAGAACTCCATCAAAACCTCTTTTGTAGATAATTTTATCTAGGTGATCTGGGATATCATAAAGAGTGAAATTAACCACACATCGCCAGATTTTTTCTTTCCCAGCTCTATCAGGTGGAAGTGTTCCATTTTGAAGGTATTCACTGATAGGTGTCATCCATCCTGTAGTATGACCATATGGTTCAAGAATGGGACTGATTTCATTGATTTCCTCTGTTCTGGTTTGAACATAAGGTGAAATTGTATGACGGTGGACTATACTGATGATTGTCTCATCCCGATTTGGATCTGCCAGAGCTGTGGTTATATTAGCCAGTGCATCAGCTTGGGAATTGTGTGATCGTCGGACATGAGAAAATGTCGGTTCCTAATGAAACTCTTCCATTAACTCTATGACGTAATCATACAAAGGGATTAATTCTTCTTTTCTGATGGCATAATCCCTATTGACTTTTTTGATTACCAGGTCTGAATCACCCTTCACCTTTAAGTGATTCACTTGTGCCTGAAGCGCTAACTCCAATCCTGTGATGATAGCTTGGTATTCTGCTTCATTATTTGTCCCACCTCCCAGCAATGAGAAGGAATAGGGTATCACTTCCTTTTCTGGAGAAATGAGCACAATTCCTAACCCATCATTGTTGAATTTAGGATCTTCTATTTTATTCCCTATTGGTATTCTAGAAGCACCGTCAAAGTACATATCCCATGTTTGAAGACCATATTGAATAGAGAAGACTTCCTCATCAGGAAGTTCAATATATAAAGATGTATCTTCTACTGAAGGGTGTTCATCAAGGAAATCATCCAGAGCTTGGCCCTTTATTTCCTTTTAAGACACGTATTGGATATCAAATTGCTGCAAAATAACTTCCCACCTTGCTAGACTTCCTATAAGAATTGGACGACTAAGGATGAATTTGAGCATGTTATTGCGAGATACCAAATGGACCTCATGATGTTGCAGGTAGTGTCTCAATTTCTGAACTGAAAGATTAATGCTAGGCAGCACTTTTCAATACTTGAATATCGGGTTTCTGCTTCATGCATAGTCTGACTGAGATAGTGAAGGCTGTTTTAATTCCTAGCATCATTCTTTTGGTCAAGGAAGGCACCCAATGATCACTCTAAAGCTGTCGCATAAATAATAAGTGGCCTTCCTTCAATAGGTGGAATTAATACTGGTGGACTCAATAGATTCTTCTTGAGAATATTGAATGCTTCATGACATTCTTCAGTCCACTGGTAAATGACTCCCTTCTTCATCAATTCGGTGAAGGGTAAACATTTTCCTACCAAATTGGAGATGAAACACCGAATATAGGCCAAGTGTCATTGAAGTCCTCTCAATTATTTAAAAATTTGAGGTGGTGAAATAACAATGATTGACTTTGTCTTCTTAGGATCGACATAGATACCACAATGGAGTACAAAAAAGCTGATAAATTTTCTTGAGGTTACCCCAAAAGCACATTTTAAGGGGTTCATCTTCAAATTATGTTGCCGAAGTTTGTGGAATATGACTTCCAAATCAGAAAATTGATTAGAACGTTGTTTGGATTTAACCACCAAATCGTCCACATAACATTCAAAAAACTTCCCTAAAAGGGGTTTGAAGATATGATGCATGGCACGCTGAAATGTTGCGCCTGCATTCTTTAAGTCAAAGGGAATTACCCGATAGAAGAACACACCCTGAGGGGCTCTGAAAGCTGTATATTCTTCATCTTCTGGTTCCATTTGGATTTGATTATATCCAGAATATCCATCCATGAAGGAAAGTTCTTTATAGCCAGCTGTTGCATTAATTAATAGTTCTGTAATCAGAACTGTAAAATCATCCTTAGGACAATGCCGATTAAGATCTCTAAAATCAAGGGAAACTCTAATTTTTACATTATTCTTTTTCACAGGGACAATATTATCCAACCACATGGGATATTGAACTTCTCTGACGAATTTAGCTTTGATAAGCTTATCCACTTCAGCTTCAATTTTGGAAGCATAAGTTAGGTGTGTTCTTCTTGCAGCATGTTTGAATCTTCGATGTTCTTCTGGAAAACCCAAACAATGAGTAGCAACATCAGGATCAATCCCTAGAATCTCTGTATAGTTCCAAGCAAATATATCTCGATTTTTCTTTAAAATTAAAATATACATTTCTTTCTCTTCAGGAGTCATGGCCGCACTAATTAATGTGAGTCTTGGATCATCTTTTGTACCCATATTTATTTCTCTTTGTTCATCCACAGTAGTGGAGATACCCCTTCAAATGCTGAAGTAGCATCCCTAAGATCTTCCTCTTCTTCTTCAACATGTGTTACTTCTTCTATTTCTACATGCATAGTAGATGATGAAGTAGAATTTCCATGATCAAGAGAGATGTTAAAATTTGAACATCTTGAAGAAGATGATTCCATTTCTGACCTTATTGATGATGAAGGGTCTTACTTGGGTAATAAAGAGGAGATGATGGATTGATAATCGACATCATCGTTCACCTATGACATTGCTATAACTTCTTCTATCCTGGATGGTGAAGTATAGACTTGCTAGATTTCAGCAGATGAAATGAAGACATCTCCATTTGATCTTTCATCATTGCTTGGTGAATCACCATATTATCCCATGCTGTCTAGATTAATTGTCGTAATTGACATTATGAAAGCTTCCATAAGAGTACTTGGATTTGGGTCTATCCTATCAATTTGACTGATAGGCAATACATAATCTGTACTCACATGTATGAATGGGTTTACTGGAATATTTTCCAAAACATATGGAGCATTAACCTTGGTAACCTCCCTTATTGTGGATTTATCCTTACCCTCCTGGTGATAGAATTCTTTCTCAATATATTGAGACTCACATGTTTTTAATGGAGCCTTATCACCATACAATGTCCCAATTTGACTATTGAAACAATATTTGAGGCATTGATGGTGTGATGAAGGGATAACTGCATGTTGATGTAGCCAAGGTTTTCCAAGAAAAACGTTGAAGGTTGTATCGTGATCAACAACCATGAAATCTTAATTAGATAGAAGGTCTCCAAACTGAGTTCTGAGTGTAATCTCCCCCAGTGGTTCTTGTTCATTTTTATCATATCCTTGTAACATGAATGTAGAAGGAGATAAATCAGATTTTGTGAGGCCCAATCGATGAAGTGTACGAATGAGGATGAGGTTGACTCCTGAACCATTATCAATGAAAGATCTTCAGATTTCTACACCATTGAACTTGACCGATAAATACATAGGTCTAATATGTTTAAGCACAACATCATCTTCATCTTCATCTGTGAAAATTATCACTGCATGGCATTCTGCTGGATTATTCTCTACATGGTAGACTTCAGCCGCAAAAATTTCAACTTCGAATTCCTGAGGACTTGACAAAGCCTCGATGAGTGCCTCTCGAAGATCCTTTGATAGATTCAAGGAATCCAAAATTGATAACTTGGCCGGTACATGGGCCAAATGTTTCAAGACATCATATTTTTTATCCAGAGGTCTGCGTTTCCAATAGGAAATGTGGTTTCACAGGTGCCTTAGAAGTTGATGCTCTGGAAGTAGATGCATCTTGTATTGGGGAAGGAGTTGGAAATACTCTTGGATTTGGAAGATTAGACTGAATATGTCATTTTACATGTTGAGAGGATGAAGGTGGAACCTCTAACCGATCCTCCATAATAATTGTGCCAGGACTAAATCTGTTATGGGTGGAAGAATTTTCTTGTTCTTGTTGAGCCTGCTGAAGGGATCTGCCACGAGTTTCTACTGCATATACAGTTCTAGCATGGGTAGGATTAGAATAGTGGATTCTTGGATATCCATGTCTTCCTCTGTATCCCAGACCTCTGGAACTCCCTCTATTTATTCTTTTTGATACAGGGAACTCGGGCTCATCAAAATCGAAACTGTGACTGGCATAAGGATCTGTTAAGTGAATCATGTTAACAGAACCGAAGATCAACTCTTCATCTGATGAAGACCCTACCTGATTAGCCAGTTTAGGCTATTCCGTTTGGAGGGGTGGTGCCCGTGACATTGAAGTAGATGGCATAAAATCTTCCAGAGTCAAAGAAAACATGGGCTTTGACATGATTTCATCTTCTTCTGATTGTTCCTCTTTCTTTGAATTATGCCACCCCTTCGAGGATTTTTCCTCTGATGAAGAGGTTTTTTTTGTGACGTTCATAGTATAAGGCAAAATTGGTTTCTTCAATTGAGTTCGCAAAATGGCATGAGTTATGTTGATCATTTTTCTGACCATCAAATCATCATATTTCTGTGCATTTTTTTTTGACTTCTTTCCACTCGCCTTCTTCCTCTGGATTTATCGTAGTAACACATGCTACTTGAGCTGAAGAACCTTTTAGTTTGACTTGTCCCGAGTCCACCATCTTTTTTAGGAGGTATTTGAAGACAAAACACTCCTAAAATGTATGCCCCGTCATCTGATGAAATGGGAAATAGTTGGGACGTTCTTCATCTCCTTCCTTGTTTGGCCATTTGGGACTTGGAAATTGAACCAAATTATTTTCCAGAGCTGAAATGAAGTAACCAGGAACTTTTTCACTTCGGAAAGAGTAAACTTTTGTCTTCAACTCATCAAATTGTTTACGTCTTTGATCTATTTGATCATCTTGACGAAACGGCCTTTATTGTTCACGTTCAATAGGTGGAGCCCTTTGATAATATGAATATTTTTAAGTAGAAGCAGGTACAAGTGATTGTTTAAGCATAACTGTAGCAGTATTTTCTTTACCCATTCTCCTTCCTAGAGCTGATGGAATTACACGAGTTTTATCCATAGTCTTTGTAAAAGAGTCTTCAATCTGATGAGCGATCGAAGTAAGGTCTCTAAACCCTCTACTGTATTTCACAGAGATCAACGGTGTGCGTAATTCATCATGCAAATTTTCCACATATATTGGCAAAAATTCTTCTTGAGGGAGTTCTATGCTTAGGGAATATGTTAATCCCTTCCAGCGAGTAATGAAATCTGAAACTCTTTCATTCTCCCTTTTCATACAATTTTTAATATCAAAAACTGTAGTCTTTGGAAAAGTTGAGCTGAATTGAAGAAGGAATCGTTGACGTAGGTCCTCTCATCTGGTAATTGACCAGGATTTCAAGCTTGTATACCATACAAAAGTAGGCCCTTGTAATGATTGTACAAGACACCAGAGCTTAAATGCTTATTGTTGTTGAGGGGTTCCCATCATAGGATCACAACGAGAAAAAAAATGTGTTATGTGTTTCTCTGGGTCTCTCGAACAATTAATGATTGGGAATGTGGTACTTGAAAAATTTTATGGGGGAGGAATTGCATCAACCCATTCAGGGTAAGCTCCCTTTTTTGGTTGAATTTGTGCACTCTTTCCCTCTATAGCTTCCAACCAAGATCTTAATGACTCAATGGTAGTTATTAACATTGGAGAAACATCCGGTTGATCTTGGACCTGAGTAGGTGAAATAACTGGAGCTTGGACAGGTGTGATGGCTGGTACTGCAATTGATGGTAACACCACCGATTTTTGTTTAACATGACCCATAGGATTGGGCCTATGAGGGTGTACTGGTAAAGGAGAATAATCTTGATCCATCTCAGTAAATATAAAAAATTCCCTTGGCCGACTGACTCCAGCACACTTAGGAGGAAGACTACCTTGAATAGTTATGCATTCAAACTAGTTAATTATTTCAGTTCTTCCTCTTATTGTGTGAATATTTTCTCTAGTGAGAGTGATTACCCTTTTCTAGAGGAAGGTTATGTAACATAATTAGTTCATTTCCCGTTGTTGGATGCCTTTCGGAGAGGGGTACGTTGGTTACTTAAAGGAATACCTAGATTCTGGGTAATCCTTTGATTGTGTGTTTGCACACCTTCTTCATTGGCTTCTGTGTGCACAGCCACCTGAGCAAGAACTTCCTCATCCGATCCCTCTGAGTGAGTCCCATGTTCTTGAGGATCCGCAACAATGGAATTGATGACATTTATTAATTCATAACACATTGCATCTTTTCTATTGGAATTTCTTCGATTCTATGTTCTTCCATGTCCTTGATGAGATATTTCCTTTTGTTGATTTGATCCCTCAAGAAGTTCTTGATGAACCATAATTTCGAGGGAATATCCTAATAATTCGGCTCTCCATTCATCTATTGGATTTTTCCCCAATCGAGAGAATACTGACTTTATCTAAGGAAGAAATTGAGTTTTTGAAAATGTCCATTGTCCGGTGGACTGGGGCTGTTCCTGCTATTTCTGCTCAACTCCCCGAATCCTATTTGTTGATTTTGAGGGTTGGGATAAAAGAGTCCCTAGTCTGGAAAGCTGGGGTGGTTCTTGAGTTGCTATATCTGAGAAATTCTTAAAAGATCTCATGATCTTTCGAACTTTAGTCCAGAAATTGGATGGCTACATCAACCTACATCCACTCAAATCACCTGGTTTTAATGAATGTTGGATGATTTCTGACAGTTCTATCACTTGATGATGTGCACGGACTAAATGATAATCCCGTTCGATATTCTCATTTTTTTGATGTAATATTAATTCGAAAACTTGTTCTCTGTATGCCTGATTTTGAGAAGAACTAGTTGAGGCATGTTCTTGAGCGAGCCTTTGATTACAAACAAAGCCAATTTGTTGTGGCTGGCCATGGGCAATAACATTTCATGAGAGCATTGTTGGCAGGCTTTGTTGGATGGAGAGTACAGTGAAATGTAGTGCTCCATGAACACCACATCCCCGGATATGAATACCAGATGGGGCATTGGAAATCAACTGGTGCAATCTTCTTAGTGCGTCAAGGCATGAGCGCTGAACGGCTATCTACTGATTTTCAGCCTTCGGATATCGAGAAACTGAGAGAGATGCCAAGTCAATCTGGAATTGTAACCCTTCTATTATATTGACATTATTTTAATATTCATCATAAGATAATATTTTCTTTTTCAATTTACAAAGTGTTTTTTACATGTTGAGATGAATATCTTGAATACAATCTTCCGTCAAAATCTCTGGAATGTCATACTGAGAGACATCCATAGGGAAAAACATGACTAATACTTCACATTTCTCTAGTTGTTTTCTCATATTCAACACTTCCTCTTTATCATTCAATGAAAATTCTTCTACCTGATTAGACCAGAGCTAGTTCTTCCTTGTTGCTTCATCAGATTAAACAATATTGGTAGAGAATTCACTTATCAAACTAGAAGATGAATGACCCAGGGGTGGTTCAGAGAATGAACTATAACCCATGCTATCTTCTGATTGAGAAAGTATTTCACCTACTAGCGGTAAAGCATCATACATGACTGGATTCACATTTTAAAGTGCCTCAATATAAGAGGGTGTTCTCATCACTGCATTTTCCTTTGAAGAATTTATCAGGAAATGTGTATTACTACTGCGGAGAATACTTTTGCAGCTAAATTCATCATCATGGGGAGTACCACCTTAGTGGGTTACAGAAAAAGATGAATCCACCTGCTCCTTACTCTTCTGGCCAAACAGAGGGTTATCGTGGCTCTCATCTAAAGATGATACTTTGAGATCGACCAAACTGTCATGAAGCAAGCCTTCATGAGGAAGTTTCTGATGCAGATCTTCAGAATTAATGTCCCCACTATTGGGAAATGAGAGAGTAGAATCTTGAGTTGCAACAGATAATTGTATGAGTGCTTCAAGAACTCCAGCATCGAGTAAGTCCTTATTACAGATTGGCCCTTGATTTCTTGACTGTGCTGGATGGGTCTTTTTCTTAGACACCCTATTACTCACTTTAGGAACCACTTGTTGACAAAAGTGGTTATTATGGGAAGGTGTATGTGCCCGCTTAGGAGAAATAGTTAGGTTATGCTGATTATCTCTATTAAAATCAGGTGTATGTGCCTAACTTGATTATATGTATGACATGGAGGAGTTTTCCCCATAATCCTCATGGACTGGAATAGAGGTGTGTGTCTGTTCCGGAGTGAACTATTGATGTTTCACTCCACTGGTAGGGATATATTTTCATTTCTTTCCCTGTGATGCTATTGAAGCTGTTATAATATCCTAGCAGGCATCCAAAATATGAGTAGGGATTTCCTTCTAATCCTTCACCATTGTTAGAATGTGTAGGTGACTTCAGCTACCAGAATGGGAATATATGTCCATTCCGTTCTTGGAGTAGGTGTGTGTTCCTACTCCAGTCCTCCTTTTTTTCCAGTTAATTCTGACAGTACTCATGTGTGAGTGAAGAGAGTTGAGTCTGCTCCAAATTTGCCATCGGAGCTTTCTGACTGACTTCTATGAGTGCTACCAAATGAGACTGTTGGTAGGCTTGATTAACATTGATAGGTGTATGTTCCGGATGTATATTCCTCATCAAGTATGGTTGACGGTTTTCCTTCAATACTGGCAGACGATACAGCTGGAAGAATTGTTGATTATAAACAGGTGTATGTTCCTGCTTATCAGTTGCCACCATATCAGATTAGTGAACTTATTTGATTGTAGTTAGACGAGACTACTGACTAGATGATGAGTTATAAGCGGGTGTATATTCCTGCCTATAATACTCCACCAGAATTTCCTGGCGGGATTTCTGTGTTGCTGCAAGACAAGTCTGCTGGGCAGTAACATCAGGATGGATGTGTGTGTATTCCCGCTCGTTATTTTCCATCAAGTTGGTTTTATGGATTTCTACGGAAGGGGTATAAGTAAGAACCATATTCCTGTTGACCAGATTTCTCCTCTGGCAGTTTTTCTTGCATGCTCGGGTCTGAGGAACCTGAGTCGAACCCCTAAAGGTGATACCCTCATCATGTTGAGGGCGCACTGCTGCACGAGTCTGGCGGCGATTGTTTATGGGAGACCTCAGGAAGGACTCATGTTTCCTTGAATTAAGGCCTTGAGTGACCTTCTCATTCACCTCCCCAAAATATGGGAGGGAATGTTGATTGTGTTCCAGGGATAACGATCCGAAACGGTTGGAAACGGTGGTTGGCACCACCTGCTTCTTGATTGTTGGTCGTCTCTTTCTGGACAACCAGGGTGAATTATTGACTTGGAGGGCTTGTAGAGGATCCTGCAGAGTCAGAATGGTACCAAGTCAAATGGTATTCCTTAACAAGTTCATTTTATACCCATCATCAAAGACACTGAGTAGGTGATGTCGTCCTCAGAGCAGACGACAATCCAGCAGGAGTAGCTGTAGAGGTATTCATAGGTGTGAACTTTATAGAAGCCTTTTCTGTAACACAAAAGATCTTGGAAAAGAGTGCGTGTTTGATATTACAGACATAATCAATATAAGTTCGGCCACTACATCTTTTGTATGAGCACATTTGTTATTTATTTCCTTGTTGGACCTCACATTAAGTTAAATAGGGGCATAACAAGTAAGTAAAACATCATTTAAATTGGTTAAGGATTCACATCGGGTTCACCATTTTTTGTTTCATCTAGAAATGGGGATGACCTTGTCTGTTTAAGGATCAAATATTCCAATCGGTTTCTAACGTGTTTATTCATTGAACCAAAAACACCCAATGATTATATATCCATTTGGACCTACTTTCCAAAGGTAGTTTCTCACTAGTTATGGACCAATGAGGCTTAAGAATTTTCATTGGTCGAGAGGATGGGAGGTTGGAGTTATCACACCGTTTTGGGGGGAAATTATTGTATACTCTGGGACACTCCTTATAAAATTAAGTTATGTTCTTGAATCCTTATTACATTACCATGTATGAAAATGATCTTTCTTTTAGATCTGACAATCAATGATAAATATGTATAAGATTTAGAGAATCTTTTATATGTATTTGAGGTTCTTCATCGGTAGAGAATCATCTTTATTTGTTAGAGATTCTCAGTCAATGGTATCCTCCAATACATTGTATAGAGATCTCTTGGTCATTATGATAACCATACAGGTTTTAAAGCCACTCATTAGGGAAGTTGAAGTTTATTGTCATTCAGAAGTACATGGATTATTTCAGAGTTGGGATCGTACCCATGGATGGGCTACCTACATATCCGTGTTCAGAAAATGAATCAGAACCCACGTAGTTTGGGAATTAAGATATAGTTTAACGCCATATGGGACATATAAAAATTAATGGATGATAGGATTGAACCTTAGAAAGGCTTCCTATGTACTATACTCTTAAGTTAGAGATCAAAGTCCACGTAGTTCGAGATAGAAGTGTGAGGTTTATGCATGATTAATGGATCAAAGAAAGATTTCATAATTAGTTTTTTGCTCTAAGCTCACGTGAGTCATTCTCGATGTGATAAACAAGAGGTATTGGTAAAACCTGACAATTGTTCCATGAAAGATGAACTCATAAGAAATGATGTGGGGATTATGTATGTATGACTACCCAAGATATATGAGGATTGGGATTTACTTCAGGGAAGAAACCCAGGAACAAGGTCTGTAAAGGAATATGTGCTTTATGGAGATTTGGATACTTAACTTAGGACATAATCCTGAGAAGGATACCCAAATTAAAGGGGACTTATGATTGGTTTTTATTGCTTAAAAGGAAGCCCAAATCAAAATTAAATTAATACGGGTTAAGAGAAACTATGACTGGGACTTATTCCTAAGAAGGAGGTCCAGGTTAAAGGGACATAAGAACCAGGGCTTACTCCTGAAAAGGAGGCCCAGGTTAAGGGAATTTGGAATTTTGGGCTTACTACTGAGGAGGATGCCCAGATTTGGGAACTTGTGAATAGGGATTACTCCTAAAAAGGAGGCCCAAAGTTTAAGGAGATTTAGGACTTGGGGATTATTCCTAAGGAGGATGCCCAGATTAAATATCTTGGACTGGGGATTACCCCTAAAAAGGAGGCCCAAGTTAGGAGAACTTAGATTGGGGATTACTCTTGAAAAGAAGGACCAGGTTAAAGATCTTCTCATCGTAAAGGATGTTGTTGTATGAATGAAATCTCTCACCTTAGTGACATGAATATATGTAAATCACTAGATTTTGAGATATGTTCCATAGAATTCCATTTAGATAAAGAAGTCAACCAAGGAATCATGCCATAAATGGATTTTATGAGATTTATAGAGGCTAAATCTTGAAGAGGAAATGTAGAATTGAAGAAAATAGATGAATGGATAGGAGGGACACCCAAAAATAGGTAGGCACACAGGTCCTAGTCGTGCAGGTATACCTGCGCGACACATGTGTACTTGCGCACTGGTCAACCCATAGGGTAATACGTGGGCGAGACATGGCACAAGCCATTATTATTATCCCTAATGGCTTATAAAATGGTGGCGCGCAGGTTCAGTTGAAGGGATAAGGCAGCGCACAAGTGTGACCATTTCCCATAAGGGCTGAACACTTAGGCGTGCAGGTGTTGATGAATTTCTACACTTAGTCCTTGTTTCCTCTCATTAGATCTTCCATTATAGGTAAGAAATTACTTTAAAAGTTTTCTAAAGTCTTCAAGAAGAGGCTAGGGCACCGAGATCTGAAATCCGAGTTTCTGTATTTTTCATCCTCGAAATGTGGGGCCCACAATGGGTATTTATAGGCTACTGAAGACCATGTGAAAAAATGAAATAGGGCGTGCAGGTCACCTGTGCCCCCAAAATGTGGCACGTAGGTATACCTGCGCGACTATCATGGAACTTGCGCGACCCATGATTAAAGTAATCCTGGTTCATGCCTTTGTCGATTTTTTGATGTTTCTTCAAAGGATGAATCACTTTGTGTTCCACATATTTCCCTTTTCATTTGATAGACTCTATGACAGAAAGGAGCATCAAAAGCTACCAATCATCCTAATCGTATGACATTAAACATCATGTTATATCATTCTAATCACATGAAATTAAGCTATTCTACCAATAATCCTAATCACATAATGGTAAACTGTTCTACCAATCATCCTAATCACATTATTTTAAACTCTGATTCCAATTATCCTAATAACACAACATCAAACTATGCAACCAATCGTCCTAATTGCATGATCATAAATTGTTCGTTATATCATCCTAATCACATGGATTTTAACTGTGATACTAATCATCCTAATCCCATGATGTTAAACTGCATGTTATATTATCTTAGTTTAATAATATTAAACTATATAACAATTAGCTTCCCGGTCACATGAAGATAAACTACACACATGGTCCAAACTCTATGCCCTTAAACTAGAAACCCAAGTACAAGAATCATGAATTCCAACTAAATAAAAGCCTCATAATAAGTGAATATGTGGTGTATGTATTCCTTTGGTCCTCATTCATGTCAAGGTTTTTTATGTCACCACATAACGTACCCCCTTCCTAAAAGGCTGACTCCCCCGGTTCAAACTCAATGATCATAAACTAAGAATTATCATCCTACCTCATGATGTTAAAATTCATGTGGATTATCATTTACAGCAATTATTGACTACACATGATCCAGATCTATGTGATAGAAATATTAAAATTCCTCTGTTCCTATGTAAGAGCTAGATCCACATAAGAAGTATCTTTCTACAGAACTGTTTGTGTCTTGATTCATGTACATGCAGAATATATCGCGACACCCAGGTTTCTATTCCTAGTCATATCCATGAAAATTGGGGAAAATTCCCTTCTCGATGTATGGGTTAGACCTACATGGATAATTCCTGTCTTGAACTACATTTTTCTTGATTCCCATTCACAAGGGATATGTAGTGATGCCTAGAAATTATATCTTCAGGTCCTTCCATAGGTCTCTTCAACTATATTTACCCCTAGAATTAGTTTTCTTTAAGATCATGTGGTTTAGAATAGGGTCTCTAAGGTTCTAATTTATGTTAGTTCATAATGGTTTCACGATGAACCTCCCATTGAAACATTTATTCTCTCTTTTCCATTGGTACATGACATTAAAATCTTCTACCAAAAACCTGGATCTACAATGATATGCTACATGGTTCCATCAAGATTCCCTCACCAAAAAGTACACCAACCCATCCATTGTTCATACACCATGTTCTATTCAAAAATTTACTCCTCATTGTATATGATCCAGATCTACACAATGATCCCCCTTTCTCAAGAACTATGTACATCTTAATTCATTTCAATGTAGGATACGTAGTGATGCCTAGTATAACGACCCATACTTTACATACATTTTTATTACTTTATAATTGAATCACACTTATCACAACATATAGTAAAACCAAGAAAGGACCGTATAGGTATAGTGTCTTTAGAAACCGGGAAACATAAACAACTGGTTCATAAAGCATCTAATTTGCCTCCCATTTATTACATCATATCTAGAGTCCCTTTTTGGAATATTCTACTTAATAACCTTCTTCCTGACCTGGGGAAATAAAACATAAAAAAGGGTGAGCTCAAATTCTTAGTAAGGGTAAACAAAAAAACTATCAATCACATCATATACATAAGCACATAACTTTTGGAAATCGTAACCTGCAAAAAAGATCATAATTTCATATCATGAGATAAATCATTGTAGTGAAATGTAATCCAAATAATCATAACTTAAAACAAGAAACTTTGTGGAATACACACATAATCATAGAGATTCATTTCTTATTAGTCAGGACTCATTGCCAAGACTATCTTAGTGGACATAGTCCCTTTCTGAACCGAGTTCACTCCTCGTTTCAGTCCTGTTTCACTAAACCGGTATAACCTACCATTCCATACATGTCTATATCATGAGATATAAAATCTTTACCCAATGCATTGGAGGGAGATATAGGTCCCACCCATCTCATAATGATACCATTCTTATGTGTGCCACAAAATCATAAACCATACATCATAGCACAACCCATGTAATAAAAATGGGATTCTTAAACAACATGACATCATAAAACAATTCATATAAGATAAAGAAATTTATAAAAATAATTCCATCACAACATAATCAAATCAATGTAATAATAGGGATAAAAACAGAACCCTATATTATCTTAGATGGAAAATAATTTTGATAAAACACTTGAACTCCATTTTTGAGGAAAATATCCTTTCTACTTCAAAAACAATTTTCCTTTCTTAACATGTCATACAATTCTAAACTAAGAGAAGTTGATTAAAAATAAACATGAAAACATGTAAAGGAAGCTTCTTGGAAATAATGTGTTAAAAATCCATTCATGTCATATAAGTTAAAAAACATTCCTGGTACTTTTGTCAGAAAAGTCAAAAAGTACCTCGTACGAAAAACGACAAAAGATTCCTTTCATATCTTTTACTAAAAACTCACCGAAGGGTAAAATTGGATTTAAAAAATTGTAGGTGGATGGAAATAATATTACATATTGAGTAAACATGGATGTGGATGATAAAATACACCCCAGTAAATACAAACGTATAACCAATCTTGGATAAAAATGAGATTGTGATATTTCTCATACCTTAGGTCTGATATGCTTTGTATGTGTCCGAACCTCCTGTATAATGATTTAAATAATGTTATTTACTTATTACAGAATCATACTTATTTTTATGATATCATAAATGGTAATATTCGTAACTTCTTAGTAGTAATATTTCATTGCTACTTGTTATTCGGGTGTTTATAACTTTTTGTTCTTATGCGTGTTTTGTCGTATAAATTCTTATTCATCTCTTTAGGTTATAGATACCTCATTACCAGAATGGTATTAGTGTAATATATATCATATTCATTAATTCAATTCATTTATATAATCATTATGAAATGAAGATCATGTAGATCAAGTCGCATCACATCGTGGAGACGGTATTCCGTACGTACGCACGAGTGATGATATCGTTCCTATGATCGTGGAATTGTATTGGAGTGTATGTATACTATTTCAGAATCAGTATCAATTTATAATAGTCATATATAGTAATTATTTACACCAATATACCCATCCAAGTAAGGTTGTGGTGGAAAATAGATTACACCACGACGTGGAGACGGTACTCCGTTCGTACGCACGCGCGGTGATTTATTTTTCCGTAGAATGGATAGATGGTGAAATAGGGTTGTTTCATAATTATAATAACATATCAGTATATGATTGATACTGATGTTATTACTTCATAATGAAACAACTAAATAAGAAGAAGTGGAAGAAGAAATAAAGATGAAAGAATCGGTAACGGAAATTACCTCTTCTTTGAAGCGCCTCTTTGAGACCTCCTCTTAGGGCAATAAATTGGTTTTTGGGGAAGACCAGAACCTCTAGAATGTTTCTAGGGAAGTGGAGAGGAGAAATTGGTAGGGTTTGGCCGAGCTTGAAGGCTCAATGTGGTGTGAGGAAGAGGGGGAGGAGGTTCCCTTTTATAAGGGAGGAGAGGGGCTCCTTTGGAAAAACTAAAAATATTATTTTATTATGAAGTCATGTTCGGTTTTAAATAGATCCAAATTGATTTATTTCGAAGATAAGGTGGGGATGGGTAGAAATAATCTCATCCAATAGAATTTAGACATGTTTATGTTCCTATTTTAACCTTATCATTTAGATTTAACATTATGTTAAAAAAGTTTACTTTTACCGTGTCTTATTGTGTTCTTATACTATAAGGTTAATAAACATACTATAAGCAGCCAAACGTACCCCAAGTTTTTTATTATTAATATATATAACCTTTTCTAAGTCATTTGGCCGAACCTTAGATTTTTAGGAATAAAATAACAATTAATAATATAATATTTGTTTTAAAAACTATTTTATGTCAATTTTGACACTATTTAGTAATTATTTTTTGTGAAAATAATAACAGAAATATTAGTTCGAAAAACGTTAATTAAACCAATACTAACATGTCATATTAATCTATAAAATTAGTGGAATTAATAAAAAGTCCCAAATTACATTTTTTTGGTGTTTATAACATCAATTATGTCAATATTTCATTAATAAGATAATTACTGCATCATCATTGTGTCATAAATAAATTAAATAATTTAATGTCTAAAAATTACAAATAAAATACCATTATGTAGGAAACCTTTTTAGATTTATAATGAATATTTATAGTCGAATTTATCTTATGTATAACCCCATATTAAAAATGATTTACTTATTAAACTTTGATTTTAACTATTTTAACCCTTCTTTAAATAAATTAATAATAAATGTCCTAATCTAATCCAAGTGGGCCTAAATGGTCATATTTTATTCCTAAGGTTGTTTTTTTTCGTATTACACTTGACCAATAGAATTGGGACATGTGTTAGGGTAATAATAATATCATTTGTAACCTTAATTACCCTATTACCTTTTAACCGTGGAAAAAAAAAGTAAAAATTTACTATTCACCAAAAAATTATTTTCATCTCATTGAACCACATATTACATACTGACATCAACCGTGTCTCTCGGATTTTCTAAATTCCACTCACAGAAGCGGTAAAATTAAGTTTTATGAAAAATTCATTTTTTTAACTACCACTTAGTGGTTTCACTATTGATCAAAAATTGAAAGTTTTCAGAAAAATACCAAAATTTCACCCTAGACAAATTTGGATATTCCAAATCCAAAAATGAAGTCCATTTTGAAAAATAAAATTTATAAAATTTCAAAAAGTGGTTATTACTATTCATAACGTCTAGTTTTAATAATATTTTAATATCATATCATTGTTTAGTGAAACTCGGTATTGCGTACGACGCAAGCTATCGAGGAAGGCCGCGGTTGCGTGTAAAGAAAACCAAGCTAGTGTTGTGTGTAGTGAATGATTTTTTTTGATGATTTATATAACATAAAAAAACAAAATATTTCACATAAAAGTATCGGGTGTTACATTCTACCCCCCTTAAAATGAATTTCGCCCTCAAAATTCGTCACTTTGTAACAAACAGATGAGGATACCTCTCCATCATCATATCCTCAAGCTCCCATGTAGCTTCTTCTAACTGGTGGTTCCTCCATAAAACTTTCACCAATCGAGTGGTCTTGTTTCGTAGGACTTTTTTACTACGATCCAGAATCTCTATTGGTTGTTCTTCATAAGAAAGATCTTGCTCCAACGGTACAACTTCTGAGCTGAGTACATGTGAAGGATCGGGTATGTAATTTCTCAGGAGAGATACATGGAACACATCGTGACCTTGAGAGAGATTCGGTGGAAGCACCAATCGGTAAGCTACCTTCCCAACACGATCCAGTATTTCGAAAGGACCGATATATCTAGGGCTCAACTTCCCCATCTTTCCAAATCTCATAACCCTCTTCCAGGGAGATATTCGTAAGAACACTTTTTCACCCACTTCAAACTCTAGGTCTTTTCTTCGGTTGTCGGAATAACTTTTCTGTCGACTCTGAGCTGCTATTATGTGTTGTTGAATAGATCTGACCTTTTCTGCCATTTCATCAACGAGATCGGGTCCTAATAGCTTTCTTTCCCAACTTCATCCCAGCAAGTTGGAGTCCTGCATTTCTTTCCATAGAGAACTTCATAAGAAGCCATCTGAATACTGGACTGAAAGCTATTATTATAAGAAAATTACACCAATGGTAGGTGTTGATCCCAACAACCTTTGAAATCCATAGAGAATGCTCTCAACATATCTTCTAGAGTTTGAATTGTTCTCTTAGACTGACCGTCTGTCTGAGGATGATAAGAAGTTCTGAAACTCAACTCTGTATCCAGAGTATGCTGAAGACTTCGCCAGAACTTCGAGGTAAATCTCGGATCCTGATCAGATATAATAGAAAGTGGTACTCCATGCAATCTTACCACTTCCTTTACATATATCCTGGCAAGCTGATCCAGAGAGAAATCCTCTCTAATAGCAATGAAGTGTGTAGACTTTGTAAGACGATCAACTATGACCCAGATAGCATTATTTCCTTTGGATGTTTTAGGAAGTCCTGTGACAAAGTCCATAGTGATGTTTTCCCATTTCCATTCAGGTATGGGTAATGGTTGTAACATCCCCTTAGACTTCTGTCTCTCAGCTTTAACTTGTTGACATACCAAGCATCGAGAGACATATTCAGCAACGTCTCTTTTCATGCCATCCCACCAGAAGTACTCTTTCAGGTCCCTATACATCTTCGTGCTTCCAGGATGAATAGAGAATTAAGAACTATGAGCCTCATCCAGCATCTCCTTCTTTAATTCAGGGATGGGAGGATCACAAACCCAATTCCTGAACTTTATTATCCAATCACAGTCAAGGTTGAATTCAGGAACATTTCTCACCTTCTTTTTTAACTCGACATATTCTTTCTATGCCTCTTTAATCTTCACATGTATAGATGGTTGAACATTCATTTGGGAAAGATACGATTTTCCCCTTTCATTATAATTCCAAGAACCATCCTTTGTAAATCCATAAATATTGGATCTTTTGTGATCCTCATCATGGATAAACTAGCATGGTCTTGTCGACTTAATACATCTTCCACCTTTTTTGCTTTCCCAGGGTGGTAATGGATTGAGCAGTTATAATCCTTAATCAGCTCCAACCATCTTCTTTGGCACATATTCAGCTCCTTTTGTGTGAAAATATACTTTAAACTTTTATGATCAGTATAAATATGACACCTTTCACCATAAAGGTAATGCCTCCAAATCTTTAATGCAAATATTACCAAAGCTAACTCCAAATCATGTGTTGGGTAATTTTGCTCATGGATTTTCAACTGTCGTGAGGCATAAGCTATCACCATATCATTTTTCATAAGAACACACCCCAATACCTTCTTGGATGCATCATTGTAGATCACAAACCTTTCTCCACTACAAGGCAGTGTGAGCACAGGTGCACTGGATAACCTTCTTTTCAACTCCTTGAAATTCTCTTCACATTCCTCCTTCCAAACAAACTTAACTCCTTTCCGATTCAACTTGGTGAGTGGATTAGATAATCGTGAAAAATCATTCACAAAACGTCGATAATATCCAGCCAAACCACGAAAACTTTGGATCTCAGTTACTGTTGTTGGTCTCGACCATCTTTTGATAACCTCTGTTTTTGCTGGATCCACAGATATCCTATCTTTTGAGATTATGTGACCCAAAAATGCAGCTTTTTGAAGCCAAAATTCACACTTGGTAAATTTGGCATAAAGCTTCTCCTTTCTCAGGGTCTTCAATATAATTATCAAGTGATCTTCATGTTCTTCCCTGCTCTTTGAATAGACAAGAATATCATCTATAAAGACTACCACAAACTGATCAAGATAGTCTCTAAAGTTTCTATTCATTATATCCATGAAGATAGCAGGGGCATTAGTAAGACCAAATGGCATCACTATAAATTCATATTGTCCATACCTTGTACGGAAAGTCGTCTTTGGTATATCCTCCCTTTTGAACCTTAATTGATGATACCCTGAATGAAGATCAATCTTGGAAAAGTATTGATCTCCACGTAGTTGGTCAAATAGGTCATCAATGCGCAGAAGAGGATATTTCTTCTTGACAGTGATCTTGTTAAGTTCTCGATAATCAATGCAGAGTCTCATTGATCCATCTTTCTTCTTAACAAATAAAACAGGTGCTCCCCAAGGTGACACACTATGGCATATGAACCCCTTATCAAGATTCTCTTGGAGTTGCTTCTTCAATTCATGCAACTCAATTGGGCCATTCTATAAGGTGTCTTTGAAATAGGCAAAGCACCCGGTACGAGTTCTATTGAAAACTCAACTTCACGATTCGATGGAAGACTCGGTAATTCCTCCGAAAAGACATCATAAAACTCCCGTACAATGGGCATATTCTTAATCATGAGTTTCTCACCAACCATTTGAGAAAAATAACCTTCATTTAGTGGAATAAATACCCATAAAATGGAAGAAATTTCCACAGGAAGGTTATGTTCATCCTTGCATCGATAGACGATCTTAGATTGATATGGAATAAGAAATGTGACTTCCCTTCTTTGGCAATTGATATGAGATCCATGTAGAGAAAGCCAATAGATGCCAAGAATCACATCAAATTCCACTATAGGAAGGATCACAAGATTTTCAAGAAGCACTTTCCCACAAACATCAATCGGAGAAGAATTATAAACCTTTGATGCGACTGTTGTGCCATTAGGTGTTGTCACAGCTAACTCAACATCTAATTGTTGAGGTAATATGGTGATACCCATAGAAAACTCTTTAGAAATAAAGGAGTGGGTGGATCCATAATCAAATAAAACATTTGCTAGTTTAGAGTGGATGATAAGTGTACCATTCACCACATCGTTATCGTACTCCACATCGCTGATAGAAATTGCATGTGACTTTCCTTTTTCTTTAGCCTTAAGAGTTTGTTAACGTCGACCATCATCATCAACCCTTGGATTAGGGAATTTATTGGCATAATGTCCCATCTCCTTGCACTTGAAACATTGAAGTGTAGTAGGTTCATTCTGTGTATCCCTTCCTTTGTTTGCATTATTAGACATCTTCTTCCCATCATCGTGGCATTGAAATGCTCGATGACCTTCATTTCTACATTTGAAACATTTACTTGTCCCTTTAAGACAACTCCCTCCATGTTTCATTCCACACTTTGAGCATAAGGGAAAGATCATATTCTTTTCAATGTGCTCTTTAGATTTTCCTTTGAATTCCATTTTCTTCTTCTTATCAAACCCATATGACCGATGGGTTACTCCAATTTCCATCTTAACTTTGAGAGCACATCAAACGATTTCCTCATAGCTATCGAAGTCCCTTATGGCTAAGGCCCTTCGAAGACTTGGTTTTAAGCCACTAAATAATCGATCGATCTTACTCTCAGTTTGGATAACAATTCCAGAAGCGTACCTTGAAAGTCTTGTAAAATTTGCTTCAAAGGTACCAACAGATTCATCATCCTTTTGCTTCAGTTCAAGAAACTCTTTCTCCATCTTTGTTCGGAGAAGACGAGGGAAGTACTTATTGAAAAATAAGTTCTTGAACTCGTCCCATTCCATGGACTCAATTTCATCCCTTTTCCCCGTATTCTTAATAAGATTCCACCGTTGATCAGCATCACCTTCCAAACGATACACTGCTAAGATGACTTTATCATGCTCAGAACATTGAAGAACTGAAAATATCTTTTCAGTAGTACTAATCCATTGTTCAGCAACTAATGGATCAGTAGACCCGTTGAATGAAGGTGGACGTTGTCTCATGAAGGATTAAATAGAATGTTGCTCCTTCCTTTGCTCGTTTGGAAGTCCTGCATGATTCATATCTTGAGAAAGTTGTGTGAGCATGGCTACAAGATTTTTCATTCCAGCTCCCATAACATTTGGTTGCTCAGGGGGACAATCATTGCATTGCCCGTCGCATTCCGCATTAACACGGTTCCTTCGGGTACCAGCCATTGACTAAAACCAAGAAGAATAGTGTGAGCAACACTAATTATAATAGGAGAACCACATAATCAAGAATAAAATTTCACACTTAAGGTTTTATCCTAGGTTATTCATGGCCATTTCTAAAACACTAAGATTGTGTTCTATGCTTAGACTTATCCTTAGGGTTCTTACTAAGGCTTTCACATCCTAGTTTCCAATGGTTGACTATACCTTTCCTCTGATACCAACTATAACGACCCATACTTTACATACATTGTTATTACATCAGAATTGAAGCACACTGATTACAACATATAAAAAAACCAAGAAAGGACCGTATAGGTATAGTGTTTTTAGAAACTGGGAAACATAAACAACTGGTTCATAAAGCATCTACTTTGCCTCCCATTTATTTCATCATATCTAGAGTCCCTTTTTGGCATATTCTACTTAATAACCTTCTTCCTGACCTGGGGAAACAAAACATACAAAATGGTGAGCTCAAATGCTCAGTAAGGTTAAACAAAATAAATATCAATCACATCATATACATAATCACATAACTTTTGGAAATCGTAACCTGCAAAAGAGATCATAATTTCATATCATGGGATAAATCATAGTAGTGAAATGTAATCCCAATAATCATAAGATAAAACATGAAACTTTGTTTAATACACACATAATCATAGAGAATCATTTCTTATTAGTCAAGACTCATTGCCAAGACTATCTTAGTGGACAAAGTCCCTTTCTGAACCGAGTTCACTCCTCATTTCAGTCCTGTTTCACTGAACCGGTATAACCTACCATTCCAGCCATGTCTATCTCATGAGATATAAAATCTTTACCTAATGCATTGGAGGGAGATATAGGTCCCACCCATCTCATAATGATACCATTCTTATGTGTGCCACAAAATCATAAACCATACATCATAGCATAACCCATGTAATAAAAATGGGATTCTTAAACAACATGACATCATAAAACAATTCATATAAGATAAAAGGATTCATAAAAATAATTCCATCACAACATAATCAAATAAATGTAATAATAGGGATAAAAACAGAACCCTATATTATCTTTGATGGAAAATAATTTTGATAAAACACTTGAACTCCATTCTTGAGGAAAATATCCTTTCTACTTCAAAAACAATTTTCCTTTCTTAAGATGTCATAAAATTCTAAACTTAGAGAGGTTGATTAAAAATAAACATGAAAACTTGTAAAGGAAGCTTCTTGGAAATAATGTTTTAAAAATCCATTCATGCCGTATAAGTTAAAAAAACATTCTTCGTACTTTTGTCGGAGAAGTCAAAAAGTACCTCGTACGAAAAATGACAAAAGATTCCTTTCATATCTTTTACTAAAAACTCACTGAAGGGTAAAATTGGTTTTAAACAATTGTAGGTGGATGGAAATAATATTACATATTGAGGAAACATGGATGTGGATGATAAAATACACCCCAGTAAATACCAAAGTATAAACAATCTCGGATAAAAATGAGATTGTGATATTTCCCTTACCTTAGGTCCGATATGCTTTGTACGTGTCCGAACCTCCTGTATAATGATTTAAATAATTTTATTGACTTATTACATAATCATACTTATTTTTATGATATCATATATGATCATATTCTTAGCTTCTTAGTAGTAATATTTCATTGCTACTTGTTATTTGGGTGTTTATATCTTTTTGTTCTTATGCGTCTTTTGTCGAATAAATTATTATTAATCTATTTAGGTTATTGATACATCATTAACATAATGGTATTCATGTAATATATATCATATTCATTCATTCAATTCATTTATATTATCATTATGAAATGAAGATCATGTAGAACGAGTCGCATCACATCGTGGAGACGGTATTCCGTACGTACGCACGAGTGATGATATTGTTCCTATGATCGTGGAATTGTATTGGAGTGTATGTATACTATTTCAGAATCAGTATCACATTATAATAGTCATATATAGTCATTATTTACACCATTATACCCATCAAAGTAAGGTGGTGGTGGAAAATAGATTACACCACGGCGTGGAGACAGTATTCCGTTCGTACGCACGCGCGGTGATTTCTTTTTCCGTAGGATGAATAGATGGTGAAATAGGGTTGTTTCATACTTATAATAAAATATAATTATATGAGTGATACTAATGTTATTACTTCATAATGAAACAACTAAAGAAGAAGAAGTGGAAGAAGAAATAAAGATGAAAGAATCGGTAACGGAAATTACCTCTTCTTTGAAGCGCCTCTTGGAGACCTCCTCTTAGGGCACTAAAATTGGTCTCTGAGGAAGACCAGAACCTCTAGGATGTTTCTAGGGATGTGGAGAGGAGAAAGTTTCAGGGGTTGGCCGAGCTTGAAGGGTCAAAGTGTTGTGAGGAAGAGGGGGAGGAGGTGCCCTTTTATAAGGGAGGAGAGGGGCTCCTTTGGAAAAACTAAAAATATTATTTTATTATAAAGTCAAGTTCGGTTTTAAATAGCTCCAAATTGATTTATTTCGAAGCTAAGGTGGGGATGGGTCGAAATCCACTCATCCTATAGAATTTAGAGAAGTTTAAGTTCCTATTTTAACCTTATCATTTAGATTTAACATTAATTTAAATAATTTTACTTTTACCGTGTCTTCCTGTGTTCTTATACAATATGGTTAATAAGCTTACAATAAGCATCCAAACGGACCTCAAGTTGTTTATTATTAATTTATATAACCTTACCTAAGTCATTTGGCCGAACCATAGATTTTTAGGAATAAAATAACAATTAATAATATAATATTTGTTTTAAAAACTATTTTATGTCAATTTTGAAACTATTTAGTAATTAATTTTTGTGAAAATAATAACAGAATGATTAGTTAGACAAAAGTTAATTAAATCAATACTAACATGTCATATTAATCTAGAAAATTAGTGGAATTCATAAAAAGTCTCAAATTACATTTATTTTGGTGTTTATAACATCAATTATGTCAATATTTCATTAATAAGATAATTACTGCATCATCTTTGTGTCATAAATAAATTAAATTATTTAATGTCTAAAAATTACAAATAAAATACAATTATGTAGGAAATATTTTTAGATTTATAATGAATATTTATAGTGGAATTTATCTTATTTATAAACCCATATTAAAAATGATTTACTTATTAAACATTGATTTTAACTATTTTAACCCTTCTTTAAATAAATTAATAATAAATGTCCTAATCTAATCCAAGTGGGCCTAAATGGTCATATTTTATTCCTAAGGTTGTTTGTGGTCGAATTACACTTGTCAAATAGAATTAGGACATGTGTTAGGGTAACAATAATATCATTTGTACCCTTAATTACCCTATTTACTTTTAACCATGGTAAAAAAAAGTAAAATGTTACTATTCACCAAAAAATTATTTTCATCTCATTGAACCACATTTTACTTACTGACATCAACCGTGTCTCTCGGATTTTCTAAATTCTACTCACAGAAGCGGTAAAATTAAGTTTTATGAAAAATTCAGTTTTTTAACTACCACTTAGTGGTTTCACTATTCATCAAAAATTGAAAGTTTTCAAAAAAATACCAAAATTTCACCCTAGGCTAATTTTGATATTCCGAATCCAAAAATGAAGTCCATTTTGAAAAATAAAATTTATAAAATTTCAAAAAGTGGTTATTACTATTCATAATGGCTAGTTTTAATAATATTTTAATATCATATCATTGTTTAGTGAAACTCGGTATTGCGTACGACGCAAGCTATCGAGGGATGTCGCGGTTGCGTGTAAAGAAAACCAAGCTAGTGTTGTGTGTAGTGAATGATTTTTTTGATGATTTATATAACATAAAAAACAAAATATTTCACATAAAATTCTCGGGTGTTACATTCTACCCCCCTTAAAATGAATTTCGCCCTCGAAATTCGTCACTTTGTAACAAACAAATGAGGATACCTCTCCCTCATCATATACTCAAGCTCCCATGTAGCTTCTTCTAATTGGGGGTTCCTCCATAAAACATTCACCAATCGAGTGGTCTTGTTTCGTAGGACTTTTTTGCTACGATCCAGAATCTCTATTGGTTGTTCTTCATAAGAAAGATCTTGCTCCTACGGTATAACTTCTGAGCTGAGTACATGTGAAGGATCAGGTATGTAATTTCTCAGGAGAGATACATGGAACACATCGTGAAATTGAGAGAGATTCGGTGGAAGCACCAATCGGTAAGCTACCTTCCCAACATGATCCAGTATTTTGAAAGGACCGATATATCTAGGGCTCAACTTCCCCTTCTTTCCAAATCTCATAACCCACTTCCAGGGAGATATTCATAAGAACACTTTATCACCCACTTCAAACTCTAGGTCTTTTCTTCAGTTGTCGGCATAACTTTTCTGTCGACTTTGAGCTACTCTTATGTGTTGTTGAATAGATCTGACCTTTTCTGCCATTTCATCAACGAGATCGGGTCCTAATAGCTTTCTTTCCCCAACTTCATCCTAGCAAGTTGGAGTCCTGCATTTCTTTCGATATAGAGCTTCATAAGGAGCCATCTGAATACTGGAGTGAAAGATATTATTATAAGAAAATTACACCAAAGGTAGGTGTTGATCCCAACCACCTTTGAAATCCATAGAGCAAGCTCTCAACATATCTTCTAGAGTTTGAATTGTTCTCTCAGACTGACCGTCTGTCTGAGGATGATAAGCAGTGATGAAACTCAACTCTGTATCCAGAGTATGCTGAAGACTTCGCCAGAACATCGAGGTAAATCTCGGATCCCAATCAGATATAATAAAAAGTGGTACTCCATGAAATCTTACCACTTCCTTTACATATATCCTGGAAAGTTGATCCAGAGAGAAATCCTCTCTAATAGCAAGGAAGTGTGAAGACTTTGTAAGAGGATCAACTATGACCCAGATAGCATTATTGCCTTTGGATGTTTTAGGAAGTCCTGCGACAAATTCCATAGTGATGTTTTCCCATTTCCATTCGGGTATGGGTAATGGTTATAACATCCCATTAGACTTCTGTCTCTCAGCTTTAACTTGTTGACAAACCAAGCATCGAGAGACATATTCAGAGACATCTCTTTTCATTCCATCCCACCAGAAGTACTCTTTCAGGTCCCTATACATCTTCGTGCTTCCAGGATGAATAGAGAATGAAGAACTATGAGCCTCATCCAGCAGATCCTTCTTTAATTCGGGGATGGGAGGAACACAAACCCGATTCCTAAACTTTATTATCCAATCACAATCAAGGTTGAATTCAGGAACATTTCTCACCTTCTTTTGTAACTCGACATCTTCTTTCTGTGCCTCTTTAATCTTCACATGTATAGATGGTTGAACATTCATTTGAGAAAGATACAATTTTTCCCCTTTCATTATAATTCCAAGATCCATCCTTTGTAAATCCATAAATATTGGATCTTTTGTGATCCTCATCATGGATAAACTAGCATGGTCTTGTCGACTTAATGCATCTGCCACCTTTTTTTTCTTTCCCAGGGTGGTAATGGATTGAGCAGTCGTAATCCTTAATCAGCTCCAACCATCTTCTTTGGTGCATATTCAGCTCCTTTTGTGTGAAAATATACTTTAAACTTTTATGATCAGTATAAATATCACACCATTCACCATAAAGGTAATGCCTCAAAATATTTAATGCAAAGATTACCGCAGCTAACTCCAAATCATGTGTTGGGTAATTTTTCTCATGGATTTTCAACTGTCGTGAGGCATTAGCTATAACCATATCATTTTTCATAAGAACACACCCCAATCCCTTCTTGGATGCATCACTGTAGATCATAAACCTTTCTCCACTACAAGGAAGTGTGAGCACAGGTGCACTGGATAACCTTCTTTTCAACTCCTTGAAATTCTCTTCACATTCCTCCGTCCAAACAAACTTAACTCCTTTCCGAGTCAACTTGGTGAGTGGATTAGATAATCATGAAAAATATTTCACAAAATGTCGATAATATCCAGCCAAAACAAGAAAAATTTGGATCTCGATTACTGTTGTTGGTCTCGACCATCTTTCGATAACCTTTATTTTTGCTGGATCCATAGATATCCCCTCTTTTGGGATTATGTGACCCAAAATGAAACTTTTGGAAGCCAAAATTCACACTTGGTAAATTTGGCATAAAGCTTCTCCTTTCTCAGGGTCTTGAATATATTTCTCAAGTGATATTCATTTACTTCCTTGCTCTTTGAATAGACAAGAATATCGTCTATAAAGACTACCACAAACTGATCAAGATAGTCTCTAAAGACACTATTCATTAGCTCCATGAAGATAGCAGGGGTATTAGTAAGACCAAATGGAATCACTATAAATTCATAGTGTCCATACCTTGTACGGAAAGTCGTCTTTGGTATATCCTCCCTTTTGACCCTTAATTGATGATACCCTGAATGAAGATCAATCTTGGAAAAGTATTGAGCTCCGCGTAGTTGGTCAAATAGGTCATCAATGCGCAGAAGAGGATATTTGTTCTTGATAGTGATCTAGTAAAGTTCTCGATAATCAATGCAGAGTCTCATTGATCCATCTTTCTTTTTAACAAATAGAACAGGTTCTCCCCAAGGTGACGCACTAGGGTGTATGAACCCCTTATCAAGATTCTCTTAGAGTTGCTTCTTCAATTCCTGCAACTCAATTGGGGCCATTCTATAAGGTTTCTTTGAAATAGGAAAAGCACTCGGTACGAGTTCTATTGAAAACTCAACTTCATGATTCGGTAGAAGACCCGGTAATTCCTTCGGAAAGATGTCATCAAACTCCCATACAATGGGAATATTCTTAATCGTGAGTTTCTCACCGACCATTTGAGAAAAATAACCTTCATTTAGTGGAATCAATACCCATAAAATGGAAGAAATTTCCACTGGAAGGTTATGTTCATCCTTGCATTGATAGACGATCATAGATTGATCTGGAATATGAAATGTGAATTCCCTTCTTTGGAAATTGATAGGAGCTCCATGTTGAGAAAGCCAATCCATGCCAAGAATCACATCAAATTACACTATAGGAAGGATCACTAGATTTACAGGAAGCACGTTCCCACAAACTTCAATCGGAGAAGAATTATAAACTTTTGATGCGACTGTTGTGCCATTAGGTGTTGTCACAGCTAACTCAACATCTAATTGTTGAGGTAATATGGTGATACCCTTAGAAAATTCTTCAGAAATAAAGGAGTCAGTGGATCCAGAATCAAATAAAACATTTGCTACTTTAGAGTGGATGGTAAGTGTACCTTTCACCACATCGTTATCTTACTCCACATCGCTGATAGAAATTGCATGTGACTTTCCTTTGTCTTTAGCCTTAAGATTTTGTTGACGTCGACCATCATCATCAACCCTTGGATTAGGGAATTTATTGGCATAATGTCCCATATCCTTGCACTTGAAACATTGAAGTGTAGTAGGTTCATTCTGTGTATCCCTTCCTTTGCTTGCATCATTAGACATCTTCTTCCCATCACCATGGCATTCAAATGCCCGATGACATTCCTTTCCACATTTGAAACATTTACTTGTCCCTTTAAGACAACTCCCTCCATGTTTCTTTCTACACTTTGAGCATAAGGGAAAGCTCATCTTCTTTTTAGTGTGCTCTTTAGATTTTCCTTTGAATTCCATTTTCCTCTTCTTATCAAACCCATATGACTGATGGGTTACTCCAACAGAATGTTGCTCCTTCCTTTGCTCGTTTGGAAGTCATGCATGATTCATAGCTTGAGAAAGTTGTGTGAGCATGGCTAAAGGATTTTTCATTCCATCTCCCATAACGTTTGGTTGCTCAGGGGGACAATCATTGCATTGCCCATCCCATTATGCATTAACACGGTTCCTTCGGGTACCAGCCATTGACTAAAACCAAGAAGAATAGTGATAGAAACACTAATTATAATAGGAAAACCACATAATCAAAATAAAATTCACACTTAAGGTCTTATCCTAGGTTATTCATGGCCATTTCTAAAACACTAAGATTGTGTTCTATGCTTAGACTTATCCTTAGGGTTCTTACTAAGGCTTTCACATCCTAGTTTCCAAAGGTTGACTATACCTTTCCTCTAATACCAACTATAACGACCCATACTTTACATACATTGTTATTACGTCAGAATTGAAGCACACTTATTACAACATATAACAAAACCAAGAAAGGACCGTATAGGTATAGTGTCTTTAGAAACTGGGAAACATAAACAACTGGTTCATAAAGCATCTACTTTGCCTCCCATTTATTTCATCATATCTAGAGTCCCTTTTTGGCATATTCTACTTAATACCCTTCTTCCTGACCTGGGGAAATAAAACATACAAAAGGGTGAGCTCAAATGCTCAGTAAGGGTTAACAAAAGATATATCAATCACATAATATACATAAGCACATAATTTTTGGAAATCGTGACCTGCAAAAGAGATCATAATATCATATCATGGGATAAATAATAGTAGTGAAATGTAATCCCAATAATCATAACTTAAAACATGAAACTTTGTGGCATACACACATAATCATACAGAATCATTTCTTATTATTCAAGACTCATTTCCAAGACTATCTTAGTAGACAAAGTCCCTTTCTGAACCGATTTCACTCCTCGTTTCAGTCCTGTTTCACTGAACCGGTATAACCTACCGTTCCAGCCATGTCTATATCATGAGATATAAAATATTTACCCAATGAATTGGAGGGAGATATAGGTCCCACCCATCTCATAATGATACCATTCTTATGTGTGCCATAAAATCATAAACCATACATCATAGCATAACCCATGTAATAAAAATGGGATTCTTAAAAAACATGACATCATAAAACAATTCATATAAGATAAAGGAATTCATAAAAATAATTCCATCACAACATAATGAAATCAATGTAATAATAGGGATAAAAACAGAACCCTATATTATCTTAGATGGAAAATAATTTTGATAAAACACTGGAACTCCATTGTTGAGGAAAATATCCTTTCTACTTCAAAAACAATTTTCCTTTCTTAACATGTAATACAATTCTAAACTAAGAGAAGTTGAATAAAAATAAACATGAAAACTTTTAAAGGAAGATTCTCTAAAATAATGTTTTAAAAATCCATTCATGCCGTATAAGTTAAAAAAAACATTCTTCGTACTTTTGACGGAAAAGTCAAAAAGTACCTCGTACGAAAAACGACAAAAGATTCCTTTCATATATTTTACTAAAAACTCACCGAAGGGTAAAATTGGATTTAAAAAATTGTAGGTGGATGGAAATAATATTACATATTGAGGAAACATGGACCTGGATGATAAAATACACCCCAGTAAATACCAAAGTATAAACAATCTCGGATAAAAATGAGATTGTGATATTTCCCTTACCTTAGGTCCGATATGCTATGTACGTGTCCAAACCTCCTGTATAATGATATAAATAATGTTATTGACTTATTAAATAATCATAATTATTTTTATGATATCATATATGGTCATATTCTTAGCTTCATAGTAGTAATATTTCATTGCTACTTGTTATTCGGGTGTTTATAACTTTTTGTTCTTATGCGTGTTTTGTCGAATAAATTCTTATTCTTCTCATTAGGTTATAGAAACCTCATTAACAGAATGGTATTAGTGTAATATATATCATATTCTTTCATTTAATTCATTTATATAATCATTATGAAATGAAGATCATGTAGAACGAGTCGCATCACATCGTGGAGACGGTATTCCGTACGTACGCACGAGTGATGATATCGTTCCTATGATGGTGGAACTGTATTGGAGTGTATGTATACTATTTAATAATCAGTTTCACTTTATAATAGTAATATATGGTCATTATTTACACCATTATACCCATCCAAGTAAGGTGGTGGGGGAAAATAGATTACACCACGGTGTGGAGACGGTATTCCTTTCGTACGCACGCGCGGTGATTTCTTTTTCCGTAGGATGGATAGATGGTGAAATAGGTTTGTTTCATACTTATAATAAAATATAAGTATATGAGTGATACTGATGTTATTACTTCATAATGAAACAACTAAAGAAGAATAAGTGGAAGAAGAAATAATGATGAAAGAATCGGTAACGAAAATTACCTCTTCTTTGAAGCGCCTCTCTGAGACCTCCTCTTAGGGCACTAAAATTGGTCTTTGAGGAAGACCTGAACCTCTATGATTTTTCTAGGGAAGTGGAGAGGAGAAATGTTTAGGGGTTTCCCGAGCATGAAGGCTCAAAGTGGTGTGAGGAAGAGGGGGAGGAGGTGCCCTTTTATAAGGGAGGAGAAGGGCTCCTTTGGAAAAACTAAAAATATTATTTTATTATAAAGTCAAGTTCGGTTTTAAATAGATCCAAATTGATTTATTTAGAAGATAAGGTGGGGATGGGTCTAAATCCTCTCATCCAATAGAATTTAGACATGCTTAAGTTCCTATTTTAACCTTATCATTTAGATTTAACATTAAGTTAAATAATTTTACCTTTACCGTGTCTTCTTGTGTTCTTATACTATAAGGTTAATAAACTTACTATAAGCAGCCAAACGAACCCCAAGTTGTTTATTATTAATATATATAATATTATCTAAGTCATTTGGCCGAACTTTAGATTTTTATGAATAAAATAACAATTAATAATATAATATTTTTTTTAAAAACTATTTTATGTCAATTTTGACACTATTTAGTAATTAATTTTTGTGAAAATAATAACAGAATGATTAGTTAATAAAAGTTAATTAAATAAATAATAACATGTAATATTAATTTATAAAATTATTTTAATTCATAAAAAGTCTCATATTAAATTTATTTTGGTGTTTATAACATCAATTATTTCAATATTTTATTAATAAGATAATTACTGCATCATCTTTGTGTCATAAATAAAATAAATTATTTAATGTCTAAAAATTACAAATAAAATACCATTATGTAGGAAATCTATTTATATTTATTATGAATATTTATAGTCAAATTTATCTTATGTATAACCCCATATTAAAAATGATTTACTTATTAAACTTTGATTTTAACTATTTTAACCCTTCTTTAAATAAATTAATAATAAAAGTCCTAATCTAATCCAAGTGGGCCTAAATGGTCATATTTTATTTCTAAGGTTGTTTTTGGTCGAATTAAATTTGTCCAATAGAATTAGGACATGCGTTAGGGTAATAATAATATCATGTGTACCCTTAATTACCCTATTTACTTTTAACCGTGGTAAAAAAAAGTTAAAAGTTACTATTCACCAAAAAATTATTTTCATCTCATTGAACCGAATTTTACTTACATCAACCGTGTCTCTCGAGTTTTTGAAAATCGACTCACATAAGTGGTAAAATTAAGTTTTATGAAAAATTCAGTTTTTTAACTACCACTTAGTGGTTTCACTATTCATCAAAAATTGAAAGTTTTCAGAAAAATACCAAAATTTCACCCTAGGCTAATTTCGATATTCCAAATCCAAAAATGAAATCCATTTTCAAAAATAAAATTTATAAAATTTCAAAAAGTGGTTATTACTATTCATAACGGCTAGTTTTAATATTATTTTAATAGCATATCATTGTTTATTGAAACTCGGTATTGCGTATGACGCAAGCTATCGAGGAAGGACACGGTTGCGTGTAAATCAAACCAAGATAGTGTTTTGTGTAGTGAAAGATTTTTTTGATGATTTATATAACATAAGAAAACAAAACATTTCACATAAAAGTCTCGGGTGTTACACCTAGACCCTATATCATGGGCTCAACAGCAAGATATATGAAAAATCCCCCTTATGTATGGATCAAACATGTGTAGATATTTCCCATTGAGAACCATGTATGGCTTGATTATTATGCATGCAGGATACATAGTGACACCTAGGTTTCTATTCCTGGGCCCAGCCACCACGAATTCAAAATTCCTATATATTTTTTCTATAACATCTATGTGGTGTAATTAACCCCTACCACCCCTTGTTTCCAACACTGAGTGTAGCTCATGTATTCTTTGGAGGTTCAGAAGGATATTTTGCACATAAACAAGGTATATAGTTGCATACTAAGGTTTCCTTGCTCATGTTAGCAAGACATGAAAAGGAACACCAGAGTACTTACAACACGACATTAAACTATAGGGTCCATTGAGAACTATTTATGCATTGATTATTGTTCCAATGAGATACATAGTGATGTCTAGGACCTGCATCCTAGTCCCCTCCATGGATAAAAGAAAATAAAAATATCCTTTCTCCTACATTAAAAATTAGACTGGAGATCTTGAATTTTGGTACCTCATTCAGAGATCCATTAAATAAATAGAAATCCTCCCTATATACGAGTCAAATCTATGTATGAAGTTTCCAAATCCATGAAAAATTATGGTCTGAACATTTTTTACATGCACAGACACATCATTTCCATTCAACAAAATCTATTCACTGGGAAAATTTGGACCTTTATAATCCTCCTTGGTGGTCATTATTGGAAGGACATTGTCTTGGAGATTCCCAAGTTGGATCTGCATAATTTTCCCACCAATAACCATGTCATCCAAAGACATATTTATCGCTAGGAGAGCTTTTCCTACCTCCGTACACCCCCAATGGATTCCATGCCATGTATTATTTCTCCTGATCCGAGCATCTCTAGAGTCGGGATTTACACTTTCCTTTCCCCTCACATCTAGGGAATTTCAAAACATCCTAACTCGATTATCCTTTATTTAATCATGGATTCTATAATAAGTGGTCCTCACCGTATGACCTTAAACTATGTATCCCATGTCCTAATTTCATTACACTAAACTACATTCTATTAGGAACTACATATGTCTTCATTCATTCCATAGTAGGATACATAGTAATTCCCAGATCCCTAGTTAGCAGTCCCAGATGCAACTCCCCGTTTTCTTTACATCATTTTTTCAATGTCATTACTAAAAGACGTCAAACTTTATGGGTTTTATAATACTATGTATAACTTGGTTCCTACTATTATGGAATATATAGTAACACACAAACCTCAATATTGGGTCCATCCTTGAGATAAAAATGCCCCCTCTTTTATTTTGTGTGGGTCGGACCTACCCGAGAAATTTCTAAACACAAAAAAGAATGTTCCACAATGTTTCTATTCATGAAATAAATCCTCATAGTAGAGCCAAATATGATCACCTCTCTGTTGATGAGCTCTATTTCAAAAAAATAAAAATTCCCCACTTTTATAAATGAGATAGATTGAAATGGGATAATTTAATATGACCATCATCCTATTCATATGATCATATCAAAAGGTACATTCCACTTTTCCCATATTATAGATTGATTATAATGTGGGAGAACCTTCTTAAAACTATGTGAAACTTGATTCCCTCCCTCTTGGGATACATAGTGTGTCCAGATCATTAATATTAGGTCTAAGTACATCAAAAACAAAATTTCCCTAACCTGTGCACGTGTCCGAACTCTGCAGGAAACCTCCTTACACCAATATAAGGGGATCATCTCTACTAATTCTCAGAAAATATTTTCTTGAATCCCCCCTTTAATGTTAAAGAACCCTCCTTTCATATACCAAAGTCTGTGACTGGAAAGGTATTAATCTCCATAACATTCCTAACTATCATAGATAGAGGTCCAGTGTCCTAGGGACACCTCTATTTGACTATGCACAATATTCCCTGGTTGGTTATGTATATGCTTCCCAAAATAATCCTATCAAATAGAGGAAAATTAATCCTCATGAGAGGATTTCCTACCTTTATACTATATACGACATTTATTTCCCATACCACTCCTTGGATTCAGAAACCCCTATGGTTTATAGTTTAAACCCTTCCCCTCCTTCATTCCTAAAGATGATAGGACATTCCTAGTTAGACTCTCCTGAGAAGGGAGAATCGTTTAACCCTTTTTCAAAGAAAATAGATTTTAAATTTTAAATATTGATTATCCTGGTAGAAAGATGTTAAACTGCACAATCCATTACCTTGTTGCATGAGGTTAAACTATACTGTGATTTAACTCTAATTTGCACAAGATAAATTTATGTATGAGAATTTTCACATTCATGATAAAAGTTGATAAAGATCGTGTCATAGTTCGTAGACATCACTCCCTTGACAAGAAACCCCTCACAGTCTTGAAAAATATGAACTCCCAAAAAAAACTGTCCATTAGAAGTAGAGGGTCATTATCCTGAGGAAACCTATATTTAAAAATTCATAATATTCCCCAGTTGGATCTTTATAATTATCCCACAAAAATAGGGTTTCTATCAACCAAAGGCAAAGTCATCCTCATGAGAGGATTTTCCTACCTACATACACCCCAAAAAAATATATTTCCAGGTGCAGAAAAAGCATGTGTAGGTGGGAGATATATGAAAATTTATTTTAATAATTGTTTCCCAAAACCAAGAGTGAGGATATGGAAATATAAAATATATAATTAATATATTTAATAATTGAAGAAATAAATTTTTGGGCTTAGAAACCGTATTTTTTTGGGATTGTTGATCATCTAAAAATATCCTTTTAGATTACCTTCATTACACTGTAAGGATCCAAGGATAGAATCCCTCTAATGGAAATCTACAATGCTCTTATGTTATTTGAGAAATACCACTCGATCTATGGGTGCTAGCGTGGAGAGTCGAATGTCTTGAGTTATTTGTTCTTGATCTCTCATTATTTAGTATTGAAGAAATCTCTCTTGCACTTCTCAGTCTTCAGAGGGAGAGAAGAGGATGAGTTGAGATAGAATTCGTCGTGCACAAAAATTACCTATTCACAATTTTTGATTCTCTACACAGTAGTTATAGTCGTCTAATTATATATTTATAATTTGAGTTAAAATATTATTTAATTTCATATGAGAAATTAAATAACATTTACTACCTTTAATAAATCCCATGTTACATAATAATAATTATATAATTATTATTTTTTGGCACATACCAACTTTCCCAATAACAAATATTATGTAATGGTCTTGTTAATTAATATTTTTCACCAAAAACAGTATTTGTTTGTTCGAACTCATCTAGAACTTATTGAATAACTGAATAAATATTTTATTCAAAATCGAGAAAATGAATATTTATTACAGTATTTTATAAATAAAATAAATATTTGATTCACAAGTTAGTGAATAAATATTTATTTAATTTATGAAATCAATATATCTTGAATAAAATTATTCCTAAAACTTGAGAATAATATTTATTTCATTAATTAAATTAAAATAAACATTAGTTGAGATAAATGAAAACACTTAGCGTGTAACCCACTAGGATTTCTTCTCATTGGAATTAAGTAGACTTTCTTAAACTCTAAGATTACTGTTTAACAATGGGTCAAGGAACCAAATAGAAATAACTCAATGTCACAACATCGACAACCATATATCACTTATCACTATGTAATATAATCTCTTTGATAAAATATCTTATCAAACAGGTTTCACATCCATGTCACCAACCTATATGATTGATATGTATTTCTTTGACTATCTGAAATAAACGTGTCATTTCACCATGGTCATGGGATTTAATGCGATGATTCTATTCCAATCTAAGGGGTGAGATATCAGCTTCTATTAAGACGGAAGGGAAAAATCGTTCCTCGACTTATTCATGAATAGAATATCACTTACGATGCACCCAATATATTCAACTTCAATATGTACTTTTATTTTCATTGTTTATGAATTACATATAACTACGTGAGTTGTGACATGTATTAATAATAATCATAAAGTCTATGAACCATCATACATTCTCATATATAGTAATATCTGATGGAACCAAAACATATAGAATTTCTACTAGTGAGTATGTTCATATAATATCCCATATTGGAGATTACCATGTGCGGACTTAATTTGAAGGAGACTCATCTTCTTAGGAGTACATACACTTGGAATAGTATGTACTATGTGTCCCATCAAAGTAAGTTATCCAATCGCAAAACATTATTTGATAATATCATCCTAGAAAATCATGGTTATCATCATAGTAGGGAACTAATATGACAATATCAATGAGATGTATACTCTAGGAAGTTATTACATTCGAGTCCTAAAGAACAATAATTAATTTGTAATAAGAACTTTTATTAATATTCAATGCATCGAATAATCATGTAATAAAAATAAAAAGAGTTGGACCTAGGACACCAACTACATCAAACTTCCACTTGGACTAGAGCCAACTACCTGCAACCTTCAGTCCTCTATACCTCACACGATAGTCATGTTTCTATAGTGTTAAGGCTTTATTAAAGGGCTATTCCACATTGTCTTCTATGTAAATACTACTCATTATAACATCAATTCTATGAGAAAAATACCTTAGGATATGATACTTCTGAGGTATGTGCTTCATCCACTGATGTGACCTTGGATCTTTGGTAATAGCCACTACTACTGTATTATCACAATGGAGTGTGATATGATCTTCACTTCTAGGTTCCACATAAATCTCTTAGATGAAGTTTTACATCCATATTACTTTTTTAAATACCTTATAATCCACAATATACTCAGAATATACTATAGAATCTATAACCACATCCTTCTTTGGGTTATTCTAGGAAACAATACCTCCATTCAAAGTGAAGATGCATCATGTTTGTGAATTCAAGTCATCTTGATCATTTTGTAAACTATAATCTACATATACTATGATAACTAGTTACTCATCTCCTCTATAAACCGATAACATATCCTTAGTACACCTCATTTACTTAAGGATAGTCTTGACTTACATCCAATGGTGGTCACTTAGATCTTCATGATATCTTCCTCCCACACGTAATGTATAGGAAAAATCTATCCTAGTACATATTAGATAATACATGAATGACCCAATTTCTGATGCATATGGACTTATTTTCATTCTATTTTGTTCCTCATTTGTCTGAGGACACTTTTTCCTAGAAATATGATGTTCATGTGATGCTTGAAATAATCCACTCTTGGACTGTTCTATACTAAATATCTTCAATATCTTGTCAATGTATGTACTTTGACATAGGCCGAGCAACCTCTTAGATCTATCATGATGGATATTGATCCATAAAATATATTCTTCCTAGCTAATGTCCTTATAGAGAATCATTTATTCAACCATGCCTTAACATACAATAAGACTGATATTTCATTTATATTGAGTAATTTTTCGTCAACAAATACTATTATGAAAACATTTTCACTCCAACTAAAATTTTTATATACACATGGCTCAAATTCATTCTTTATGAATACAAATTACATGATTCACTTATAAAAATGAATGTTCCATTACCTGGATGTTACCTTTAATCCATACATGGGTCTTTGAAAATTGTATATCTTTTTGGCATCCTTTGGAGTCACAAAACCATTGGGTTGTTTCATATAGACATCATCCTGAAGGTGTCTATTAATGAAACTTGTTTTGACATCCATTTTTTAAATCTCATTTTCATGGAAATCCGAAATGGAAATTTTAATTTTAATGCATTTCATTATTTCAACTAGATAAAAGGTTTTGTCATAGTCAATGCCTTGATGTTTTTTAAATGTTTTTACAACCATTCACGCCTTTTAGGTATTTACTTTTCTATACATGTCCAATTTCATCTTGAATACCCATTTTCAACAAATGGTCTTTATATATACTAGTGGGTTTACAAAAATCTAGACATGGTTTTAGAACATGGAATCCACTTTCATGGCTTATTGCCACATGGAAACATCTATACCACTTACTTCTTATGTGTAGGTTGGCAGGTCATTATTATCAACTAATAATGATTCACCATCCTTGTGGACTAGAAAACAATATAGTCCTATTTCTATAACCTCTCTATTACACCTACATAGTAATTGTGTCTCTGGAATTATTTCCTCTTCCATAGGGATTTATTGAATTTTTTCACGTGACTACTCTTGTGTATATTGAGCCTACACTTAAAAAATTTCTATCAGGCTACCACTATATATTTGAGAGATAATATCCTCCTCAAGAAATGTGGAACATCTATTAACCAAAATAACTCTTTCTGAAGGATTTCATAGGTTTTATCCCATTATTTCTTTAGGATATCCTATAAAGATACACTTTTTTCCTTATGGTGAAATATTGTTGCATGAAGGGTCCTTAACAAGTGTTTCAAAACCCCAAACAAGTATGTAAGACAACACGAGTTTCTTTCCATTCCATAATATTTATGGTATACCATCTATTTCTTTAGTTGGCACTCGATTTAGTATGTATTATTTTGTTTGTAATGTGTATCCCCAAAAGGATAATGGAATATTCACATGAATCTCCATATATCTCACCATATACAAAAAGGGGTGGTACCTTCTTTCACTTACACCATTTCACTGATTCATATAAGGAGTAATGAGTTGATATAAAATCCCAATCACTCATAGATAACCAATTAAGTATTTATTCTGATATTCTCCACCACAGTCTGAGAGAATTTTCTTAATCATCTTACTGAAATGGTTCCCAAGTTAATTCTTATATTCCCCGAATTTTTTTAAAGGAATCCGACTTATACCACATTAAGTAGACATATCCCAATATATTAAAATCATTTGTAAAAGGTTGGAAGTATGAGTACCCACCCTTGCTTCAATATTAAATTGTCCAAACATAGAGGTATGAACTAGTTAAAGAAGATCTTTAGCCCTTTCACCTTTCCCACTAAATGGGGATTTGGTCATTTTTTTATAAACATGTGTGACATACACCAAGTGGGTTCAGTTCAAAAGAATCTAAATATCCATCTTGATGTAATATAGTCATGAACTTTTCATTTACATGACCCAGTCGATGATTCCAATGTTGGGTGTGGTATGAGTCATGTAAAGTATGTTCATTATTTATTTCCATTATTTGGTTCATGTAATAGAACACATAAAGAACATTATTTAAATGTGTCTTACCATAAGAAGTGTTATCTTTATAAAATATGCAACATTTATTCCAAAATTTGAAAATAAATCCATATGTATCAAGTCTAGATGTATAAATAATGTTTCTGGTAACTGAAGGTACATACTAACAGCCCATTAAAACCAAGATCATTCTGGTTGGAAACGTGAGGGGATATTCCTAGATAGCTAAAACATCAAGTTTAATTTTGTTGGATTCTTAAAGGTCTACCTATCCATAGTCAATCATTCTAGATTTACTTGGTTCCGGTATTTTTGTACAGATATGAGCACCATAGGCTATATCTAATACCCAATTTTTAGAAACAGATAAGTTTCACTCGATAAAAAACTTACCTGAAGCTTACTCTTGCTTCTTTGGTAGGGAGCATATTTTCTTCAATTATCCCTTCTTTCGACATGTGAAAATGATATAATCCTATTCACTTGATTTTCCCCTTGATCTTCCTCTTCTTAGAAGAGTGTAAAATGATTTGGGCTTAAACATATTCTCATTCCCTTTATTTTTTTCAGCATAAGGATGGAAGATTTTTCTTGCTTCATATCCTTATCTACATGGCAAAGAAGAGTACAGAGATCTTGTTGAGACTTCTCAGTATTGTTCATATTAAAATTCCCAACAAAGCTAGAGAAGATCTAAGGGAATGATGTAATAATGAGGTCGGTGCCTAGTTCTTCACGGAGTTTGAACCATATTACCTCTAAGTGCTCAATGGAGTCAATGAGATTGACTGCATAAGGGCCAGCTATGGAACCCTCTCCATGATTTCTCTAAAATAGTGACCTAGAAATATCAAATTCATCTTGTATAACTCTCTAATGGTGCGGACTAGGAAGGTGATCAAGCATGCTATACGTATTCATGTTTTTGTGAGACTTAATTAGTTCTTTAAACAATAATGAAATCATAAAACCTTGAAATATGTCCACATAACTCAATTTTTTTTCATAGATAAGGAACTATTCATAAATTTCCTGTTTAGTAGGAAAATAAATCATTCATTGAGGATTCTAGAACAGAAGATTTTTGTTCATGGAATAACATAGACTGAAGGATTCTAAACCACTCCTAGAAGTTACTACAAGTTAGTTGGTTATCTTTATCTAATATTGATCATACAAATAGTTTAGATGATGAAATTTTCGTCTTATTATTCAATTAGAAAGAGTATATTGTTAGTACTTTTATTGATTACAAAATAAGTGAGATGTAATACTTTAAATGTTTTTATTTATTTATTTATTAAATATACTACTGTTTTATCATGTTTCAATAGCCCTCACCATTGAACTTAGAATATCTCATTTATTTAAAATTCTAGTGGCAAGGATCCCCATTACTTTTATTAATGATCTAGACTTCGGCCATGAAAACCATAATAAAGTAATTAGGTAGGCATTCTTTCCAATTGGGGACTTGAACCTCCTTGATCCATTGAGTAGATGCCCTTATCTTGAAATCCTGACTTAGATTTCCTCAACACTTTATAGAAAATTTTTATTGAATAGACATTGACCATTAAACTCAATACAATTCAGGTTAGGTCAACCTAAAAATCTCACGAGAACTCCCTAATAAAAGTACGGGTCTATACTTTCACCATGTACTACACCTAGTTCTTTGGTTTCATTCCCAATCAAGTAATGGAATGATTTGTCTAACCTAATATTTAATTGAAGTATTTTAATTTATTATGCATAAATTGTTTCTAATTTTATCCCTTGCACATCTTGTTAATATTAATTGGATGTCACTTAATTAATTAACCATATTGGATAAAAAATTTACACATAACTCATTTATTTAATTTCCATCTTTTCACATTAATTCAATTATTTATGTGATCACGATCTAGTATCCATAAAATAAATAATTTAATAGAAAAAAATAAATAAATATTCAAATTCTGATTAATTTGCTTTATCTAATGGTTGATTTAATGATTAGACATTAAATAAACAATTGGCCTTGGAGAAATAACTCTTATTGTCAATCATGGAATGAGTTACAAAATTACACCTATCTTGTTGTGTATCCCCTGGGATGGAATCATTAGGGTTCTATCTTAAACAACCTCCATGTGACCTATGATGCTCAATTAATTGCACATATTTATTACTCACATGCAGGTGAGGGGAACCAAAGTGTTTCTTAAAGGAGATTACATAAATATCATTGGACATGCAGTTCCAACATAATAATGGAGGAATAAATGATTCATGTGCCTTCATTTAATTTAATGTAAAATAGTTGAAAATCATGAAATAAATTAAATTAAAACATCCAACACATACCCATTTCTTGGTCAAACTCATGAATGATAATACATGTAATGAATATGCAAAAGTAAATGTCTAGATTTAATTTCTTTATTTGTTATTTTATTATTTATGATAAACATGCTTACAAAAATTAATTAATTAATTCCCTTTCATATTAATGATGATATGATCTTATTTGAAGATATTCATCATTAATTTCATTCATGGAGAACAAACAGAAAAACTAATAATGAAATATTATTTAAAATAAATTAATTTAACATTTATTATTCTTTAAAACTATTATTAAATTGTCGAACACACAATGGTGTTCCAATCACTAAAATAATGTTTTAATGCTATAATTTAAAATTTAATTTAATTTTAATTTTTTTCATTAAAGAGAGACTACAAGGCGTGTACATGCAGCTACACACCCTGTACCTCGGTTTCCGTATATCCAAGTCACACGCCAGGGGCTTCAGTGTGTTGACTCGGCTAGAATACATGGTGTGTACATGCCATTTACACGTTACTATGTTCCAGGTTGGCCCGATCAACACATGGTGTGAAATAAAAAGCATTGTGTGTACTTAATTACTCAGTGCATATAGATACAATGCACATGGGTATACGAAATTTGATCTGGCCACTTGTCTTGTAACCCAGTTTTATCAACCAATGATTTGGAACTTCCCAATGGATTATTTGGTCATTCTTCATTTGTTCTTAAACATTTATGAAAATGAATAACTGAAAGAACATGATTAATATGTTCATAACATGTTAATACAAATCATATTAAAGAATGAATAACATGAAATTAAAATCAATCCACAATTTCACATAGATCATCAATCAAGTAAATAATTATAAATTTAAATGTGGCAGCTTTGATACCACATGATGGTTTTGGGTACGTCAGATGTGTATAAAGGTTAGAGATATATTAATATTTATTTTAATAATCATTGCTCAAAACTAAGAGCGATGATCTTGAACGTCAAGTTTAATATTTATTTATTTAATATTTGAATAAATAAATAACTAGGCTTAAGAACTTTCTTCATTGGTGAATGTTGATCATCCAAAAATTCTCTTTTGTATTACCTTTATTCCACTATATGGATACATTTATAGAATCTCTCTAGCGGTGATCTACACATGCTCTTATGATCTCCAAGAAACACCACTCAATCATCGGGTGCTAGCGTGGTGAGTCTAATGTCTTAAATTGTTCATTCGTGGTCACTATTTCATTGGTCATAAAGAAATATCTCTTTCAATTCCCTTTATTGAGAGGGTGAGTGGAGGAGGAGTTGAGAGAAAATTCATTGTGCGCAATTGTTATCTATTTTAAATTTTAGATTCTCTACACAATAGACATAACTATTTTTTAATAGAGTTAGGATTTGAGTTAAAATATTATTTAATTTCATACCTTCCATTAAATAAAATTTATTACCTTTAATAAATCACATGATTCATAATAATAATTAAATAATTATTATTTTTTGATACGTTCCAACTTGCGCAATAACAAATATTATGAAATAGCCCAGTTAATTAATATTTTCACCCAAACTCAGTCATGGTATATTCGAACTCTTCAAGAATTTATTGAATTTATAAATAAATTTTTTATTCATAAATATATATTTTATTCTCAATCCAATGAATAAATATTTATTAAAATATTCAATAAATAAAAATAAATATTGTATTTAAAGTCTGATTAAAAAATATTTATTTAATTTATGTGATCTATATTACTTGAATAAAAATAATCCTCAATCTTGAGAATAATATTTATTCCATTAATTAAACTCAAATATAATTTAATCAATATCATTTAAATCACATAGTGTGTGACCTACTAGGATTATTTCTCATTAGTGATAGATGATCTTGTTTAAAGTCCAAGATTAATATCTAGCAACAGGTCAAGGCACCAAGGAGAAAAAAATTAATTTCATAATGTTTACAACCACATAAAAATGCTCACTGCGTAATATAATAATTTTTTCACAATATCTCATCAAGTAGGTTTCACATTTTTGTCACCAACCTATATTCTCGATATATCTTTTTTTATTATCTGAAATGATAATTCATTACACCATGTTCATGAAATTTAATGTGAAAATCCATTCTAATAGAAGGGATAAGATATCATCTTCCATAAATATGGTAGAGACAAATCCTTTCTAGACTTATTCATTAATGACATGGCACTCGTGACACACCCAACATATCCAACTTCTCCATGAACTTTTGTATCCATGGTTTATGAAATACATCTATGTACATGAGTTGTATCATGCATTAATAATAATCTTAAAGTCTAAGGACCATCATATACACTCGTAGATAAGAATATATGGTGACACAAAAACATATAGACTTTATTTTGGAAGGTCTATTCTCATAATCTTCAATCATGGAGATTACCAAGGGTGAACTTCATGGGAAGAAACCTAATATGATTATGATAACTCTCACCTGACATTCTATGTAGTATGTGTCCCATCATAGTACATTATCCAAATGCATAAAATTATTTGATAATATGATAATAACACATCAAGTTTCTCATCCTAGAGGGGAGCTACTATGACCTTATCTCTCCAATGGCCCAAAGGCCTTTATTTTTTTTATTAATTTTGATAATCCACCTTTCAAGCAGTGTGGTGGAACCCTTACAAGTCCCATAGGCATAATTATTATAAGTCCCATAGGACTTAGAGGAATTCATTGCCTATAGGCTTCAAACATTACATAAAACCCAAACAAACTACTTGAAACTGCTCCTCCCCAGCATATTCATCGTGAAATCATCTCTCCACCTTCGCATGGCTGTTTGGCTAGGCTTTCCTGTTTATGCACAGGCTTGTCCCGATGGTAGGTTCCATACTGTCTCATTCTTGAAATCTGTTTGGCTTCTTCTATGGTTAAATCTCCTTACTCCTCCTCCTTCTGAAGCTTGTTTCTTGTAGGTTGTCTAGTTTTCATCTGCACTTAAGGTGGCCCGAAGGCCTTACTGACACGAAGGCCCAGGTGGCCCAAAGGGCTTAAAGGATTTAGGGACCAAGTCGGTTGCCCGAAGGCCAAAATGGGGGAATATTCCTAGCTGCTACAGTGTCAAAAAGTTCCTACTATAGTACCTACTATAGTTCTACACAATTCCTACTACAATACCATATACAGTACTGTTACATTTCTTTCTACAGTACTGCTACAATACCCCCAGAAATTATCCTACGCCTGGATTTGGACCCGGTTCTCTTGGATTCACTGAAAGAGTACTCACCAACTGGGCCGAGGCTCATGTGAAAGCTTTGAACTTATCAATACGACATATATTATAGGAAATTATTACATTAGATTCTTTCAGAACAAAAATTAATATGTAATAAGATGTTTTATTAATATACAATACATCGAATATTCATGTAATAAATGTAAAAATAGTTCGTACTAGGACACCAACTGCATTATCAAAATCTTTTTGGAAACCATTTTTATGGTTAATCCTTGTGTACTTTCCCCATATCATGCTTCATATTCATAAATCATAAAATTAGGGTACAAAAAAATCTTTCATCCATTTTTATGGTTAATCCTTGAGTTTTCATATATCCTTTCATATTTTAGATGGGTGATGTGAAGGTCGTCAAATCCCTCTTTGTCCTCTTTAGAGTCGCTTTTATATAGTGAAATATATTCAGGGATAAGCGCCACCAAATAGGGCCTTCTCTCTGCAACCTTGATATGGCCTGAATCCACAATAGTAGGCTCCCTTATAATAAGGGAATGTAGGGATATCAGTGCGCCGGTTGTAACCAGAGAGATTACTGGCTATGATCCTGAATTCAAAAGGTCAAAACAATTAATTCTTAAATCCTGAATGAAATCGAAATGGTTAGAAAGACAAAGGGAATACCTTATCTTTCCATGAAATCAACATTCCTGGACATAATTTCACTATAATTTCCCAAAAAAGTGGGTTTTTTCTTCTTTAGTCTACAAATCAACTTCGGGTTCCACCAATGATGATAGGGGTGAAAAATCACGCTCAAACAGGTCAGAAATCTCCAGAAGATTGCTCACAGAAACTGTACCCACGAGAATAATCATCATGGAAATAGGAACAATTGTCTATTCTAATTCTACATGATCCTAAATCACTCTCTCCTCTATCGAAGTATCCCCTAAAGGAGGGGGGATCAATGTTCTTAGTGGGAGCATCGACTCCTAGAGACAACCCCTCCATGGGAGTAGAAGTCATTTGGTCTGGGGGAGTCAACCTCATGGGACTTAGAATCTCCCAGAGGTACTTAGTTTTCTAGGGTTCTGCATTTTTCTTGGCACTACAAGTAATTTTACTAAAATCATCTTTGAAATAGTATATTCAACATGTTCAGTTAAAGGTTAGACTCTAAAGATTCTCCCATTGCTGGGGAAAAGGACGTTTAATCCTGATTAGATGCCATACAGAGGATCGGGATCCCCCCAACGGCCTTAGATATACTGACATCCTAGGATTTATTATCTTTATTCATTGATGGTTTCACGCCTACCTATGTGTAAATAGGATCTAAAAACATCCGATAAATTACTTCCTGGTAGCTCATGGGACCTGAACCAAGTTATGCACCCAATTATTTTTTAGTAAATGAAGATTCATATCATGATGGATAGATAAAGAAATGAAATATTCACATATTATACTTAAATTTATACATTTAAATAGACATTATTCCATCTGATGCCTCATATTTTTCCACAAGGAAGATATCCTAGAAAGAACTGAAGGTGGGGCTGGGGTTGGAATTGCCTAGTAGGATCTATTAGGGATACCTCTAAACACTCCATGACCCCAAGGGAGTCCTCTCAAGTAGCTCTCATATCTGAAGGGATACTCTCCCTAGTTGTGGTTCCTAACGGGGTGTTTTATGGGGAATAAAAAGTCTCTCGGGTCTCTCCAGTTTCCTACAATCATAGGGAATGTGGGTTTAAGGTCATGTCAATAAGAAGAACAAGGGTTAATGTAAACAATTGTAACTACCTATTTAATAGTATTTTCTAGAAATGTGATTTCCTACATGTATTCTACTCATGCATACCAATAAAATATACCCTTTAAGGAATGGAGGAAAGTATCCATATCTTCCAAATATATAGTCACCTCAGGTGGATCCCACGAGCTAAGATCCACATGAGAGAAATGACTGGTCCAAATTCTGCTAGCCTAAGAGGCTCAACCTGAGGGGTCTCTCATATATCTATAGTTGAGATGATGGCCCTAAAATTATTCAAAGCCTCAATAAATGTCTCAGTAACATGGATGCATGGGTAATGCTAGAAGATCCTCCTGAGGATGTGAGCTAGGTTCCAGTAATGGAATCTTCTTTATAGGTGACTCATCTTCCCTAGAACCCTCTGTGGATAAGTGCTTGTGAGACCCTAGATTCAAATGAATAATATCCCTAACTCCGGTCATGGTAGGAGTATCAAAATCATCACCCCCCTAGAAGCATGTCTATCATCATCCTCCTCCTAATTAACCTCTGATCTCATTCATTCGTAGATTCATTTTTATAAAAAGTGAATCCCCACAATAAGTACATGGTCGTGGGTAAGGCTTGAGATACGTAACTAGGGAGGTATAAAGTATTGGAGTCCATGTTGATCTCCTCTAATCAAATTAACTCATAATATATTTATTCGAGGAGTACTTAAAAAACAGATAATGTGTTTACCTTGATTATCCATTGTTATTGAAGCAAGATGGTTTTCCAATTTGTTTCCCTCACACCACGTATGAACAAACTGAATGTTTTTGTTGTTGAGTCTAGCTATACACTTCCTAAAAATATAATCTATCGATCATGGGTAAGAAAATTTTCCATGAAAGAAATCAAGGATAATCATGCAATCCATTTCAATCTGATTAAGGGATATATTGTTCTGTAAACATAAACTGAAACCTGCATGCATTTCCTTGGCCTCTGCCTAGATAGAACTACCCCTCCCATAATAGGTTGTATATGAGAGAAGGAAACTCTATATAAAGTCTCATACCACCCCACCACCTGTCACGACCCAACCCTACCCGGGCTCAATCCGAAACTACCCCAAGCCCACCTCCACAGGCCAGGGGCTGGCGACAAGCACTGAAGGCTAAAAAACTCAGGGAAGCCTTTGCCTGGGTACCTGGATACACACACACACATGCATCCCACTCAATGAAGAAGTGCATATTAAAAGTATAAGTAATGTACCAACTACTATAAATAAACTACAAAGTGTATAGACCTCTAAACAATACAAGGTAAGTGCTGAAGGTAAACTGAAATGAAAAGGGGAAAAAACACACCAAACCAGAAAAGTGACACAACTCTGTAATAGGTAAACAAAAGTAAAATAGTTGGGAGAGTCCCACACCTAGAACCAGACTATGACCACCGCACGCGGTTCAAGCTCCGAAAACCCTAAGCTCTGCTGAAGTCACGACCAACATGTCTGTCGTATTCAAGGGCACACCATGTGTGGGAAAAGACCAAGTAAGGGTGAGTTTAAAAATACTCTGTAGGATGCCCCGAAGGCTCGAGGGAGAAACAAAGGAGGTAATAAAGAGGTGAGCAGTAGATCAAATGGGGAAAAGTAAAGGAGTACAACCGAGAGTGAAGTAAAGAGTACATCTCAACCCAATAAGAGGAAGGAAATAGACTTGTCCAAACACAAGGAGATAGAAACGTTGAGAAGATGAACTTCTTGTCGAGTCTTCGCTACCTATAGCAGGAGAGTAGACTCATCCAACCATGAGAATCTAGCCACGGAAAGCACATGGCATAACCCATGCATATTCACCTCTCCTGGAAGGAGAGTAGCTAAAACCTAAGAAGTGGGTATTGAAACAAGGTATATACATATCCATATGATCAAACAAGATACCCAAACAAGATTTCAAGGGGATCTCCATCTTATAGATCAGCCCAAGAAAGTGAGTCACCAACAGTCCTAGAAGTAAACACCATTAATGCCCAATATTGGTATGTCTGCCCCGAACTGCAATTCAAGGGGCTCAAATCACCGCACCATGATGCTATTCGCTTTGGGTGGCACTGACTCGACCACACAGTTTCAGGTCACGTCATAATGACGCATCTCGGTGGGGAAAGAGCCCCTCATACATGAGAGTTATGGGGAATGTTAAACCACACCTCGTCACAATCCCACATTCGAGAGGCCTTCTCAAAGTCGGCAGGTTCCCGCTACCCAGCCCTACGAAAGGGTAATACACTGGAGTGAGACCTGGAATCGTCATCAGAGACCACTTCCCAGCCCAGCTAGATGCAATCCTAGAACCGCTTTGGCCAACCCTACTGGATGGTCCCCCACTGGCCATCCCTGCTGGATGGTACTCCACTGGCCATCTCAGCTAGATGGTACCTCACTGGACATCCCTTTTGGATGGTACCTCATTGGCCATCCCTATTGGATGGTACAACTTTGGAGATCAGAACACGAAGTGGGAAACACGTCACGATAGATCGTAGAAGGAATATATGATCTCGATACACAGCTAGGGAGTCTGCGCCCAGGGCTCACTGGGGGCTCCATACCCTACTGGAAACAACCTCATAGGTAGAGGATCGATGCTCTCATAATGTGTTTGTCACACCGATAAACAATTAACCCTACCAGGGAACACGAAGGGACATGAGGATCTCCATGGGGCTCTCGGTGTGATACATGATCCAATCCACTGAGTCTACTGTCGAAGTGGACTGAGACAAGTCACTCCATAAAGAGGGAGCACACCCACACTGTACGAACGCACGTATCCATAAATGATGCCGCAGTCCGGTGAAAGGGACATAACACTAAAAACCCCCTTAGTTGAAAGAATAGGAGAACCAAAACAACTCTGCCAGTCAAACCATCTAGAACAGAACAAGGGGACCCACTCAACCCTGCTGGTCGAAACCATCGAGAATAAGAGGACACTCTACATCGCGATAGGTCAAAGGTACGTAAAGTAGAACATGACACACACATGGGGCCCACATTACGTGTGGCCCATAATCATATCCAAACAAAGTGCACAAACATTCTCAGGTACAAACTACAACATGTACCTCCAAGCATTCCCGTGTACTCCTAGAGTATGGCACTTTGCTAGCCCAACGCTATCGTGCACACGACACCCAACGTCCGCGCGAAGGGTGAAAACGTAATTTCTCCAACCTTATTCCTCCACAGACCTAGAACGGCCAACCAAATCTCTTTAGACATCAACTCCACTCATATGGGAGTGAACGCGATATCACGCCAAGGGTTCGCTTCCGAACACAGCAAGATAAACCGCCACTGGAGCACCTTTCATGCTACCACATTTAAATGATATCTCGAATGCGACTCTGCACATTAAAATGGTTCACACCTTTTTAATATTTGAGAAAAAACACACGAGATAGAATATCTACTCTCTTCCAACAGATATCTAACGTAAAAGTTTCCAACACCACTTTATGCCCGAACAGCATCCCGTGATCCCATGACTCGGATTTGAAAATAGTCGGGCACATCGCACCATTGCGATCCCCTCAGGAAAACACGTTAAATTGAATGATCACTTGAGTTCAATGGATATCCAGAGAAAAGGATACATTTCACTGTACGGCACACGAGAGGTGCTTCATGGGACCCGCATCTCGGTCCCGAAGCGCAATGAACGGATCACACAGTTGCAATCCTCTCGAAAAAGTACAAAAGATGGACTAATCACTTGTCCAAAATGGACACCTGGTGATAAGGATAGAAGTCACCGTCAATTCCCAAAATGACCATCATGGGTCCTGCACCATCGTGCAAAATTAAACCAGGTGGATTGCGCCATTTCAATTCCCTCGAAAAAAACCCAAAATTGACTACTCGTACGCCCCGAACGAACGTCCGATTAAAATGTTTCTAAAAACTCCTCGAAACATAAAATATGGGCCATGGGACCCATGTATCAACTGTGGCTTCGATGCCCGAAAACCCTCTGAAAAACTACGCCTCCACGACAGGGCCGCAATGCTGCTGACGGTGCTCAAAATGGACTCCGGATGTGTCTGTGCCGTCCAAAACAAGAACTCTTAGAAACACACCAATCCACTTAATGACATGTCGTGCCACCGAGCCCCTCATCTTAGGAATTAAATGTCCCTGAGACCATCTCAAAAGGTTTTTCTTGTTTTAAATAATGCGTCGCTGCTAACAGTGCATGAATTCGACACTTGGTCAGAATTTTAGGAGCGTTTTAGCATTTAGTGGACGAAAACAGGTGGGCCAGGCCGGTTCGACCGGCCCACCATGCCTGAACTGGCCCGTGGTTTGTGCAGGCTAGCTGTCTCGCTTGGACCGGCTGGAGTCGGTCCGGTTCCACCTCTAGAGGGACCCACATCTCGGTCCCGAAGCACAACGAACGGATTACACCATTGTGATCCTCTCGAAAAGTACACAAGATGGACTAATCACCTGTCCAAAACGGACACCTGGTGATAAGGATAGAAATCAACATCAATCCCCAAGAGGAACCTCATGGGGCCCGCACCATCATGAAAAATTAAAGTGGGAGGATTGCACCATTGGAATAACCTCGGAAAAACACTCAAAATTGACTACTCACACACCCCGAATGGACGTCCAATGAAAAATTTGCAAAAGGCTGCTCGCAGCTTAAAAGATGGGACGTGGGGCCCACATATCAACTCCGGATTCGTTGCCTAAAAACCCTCTGGAAAACACCCCCTTGAATCCTGGGTGGTAACACCACTGTCGGTGCTCAAAACGGACTCCAAATGTGTCCACGCCGTCCAAAACAAGAACTCCTGGAAAAACAAAAATCCACTTAAAGGCATGTCATGCCACCGAGCCCCTCATCTGGGGAATTAGAGACCCCGAGACCATCTCAAAAGGTTATCCTTGTTTCAAGGAATGCATCGCCACTAACGACGCGTGAATCTGACACATGGTCGGAATTTTAAGAGTGTTATAACATTTAGTGGACGAAAACAGGTGGGCCGGTCTGGTTCGGCCGGCCCACCATGCCTGAACCGGCCCGCAGCTCGCGCGGGTCGGCTGCCTTGCCTGGACCGACTGGAGCCGGTCCGGTTCCACCTCCACAGGACCCGCAAAACGCAGGTCCTTGTCTTCCATATGGGGTCATGAAGACCCCATTCTCCCCTCGCATCAACCGGTCAAACGACCAACCCCCATCACGCGCCCCAGCTGGCGCCCCCGTCTTGCCCAACCGAAGCCCGGACCACCTGCCGCTGAAGCCGCCCGCACCACCGCCCTCAACCCCAGCCGCCCTGGCCACTCGCCCACGCGAACCTCTATTTCTGAGGTTCCTTTTCGGCTACAGCATCTTGCTTCGACCACCGCTGAACACCCGCCGCCGAGCCGGCCCACCTGAACCCTCGCCGAACTGCCCTGCCAGACCGGCCAGATCTGCCGGAAACACAACAAAAAACTCAAAAATTTTCCGGGCCGTTTCGGATGCCTCAAGACTCATAATTCGAATACCAAAATTTCATCTGAAAGTTCAGATCATAAAATACGCGATCATTGGATTTTCATGAAAATCAAACGGCATTTTGACGCTATAATTGAACTTGAAAAAGGGTTCTGAAATTAAAACGCTAAATGAAATCTCCTACCTGCAGGGGCGTAGCCCGATGCTTCACGGTTGATCCGTACCTCACCGGAACCACATCCAACTTGAAGAGAAGGGATTAGGAGAGGTGAGGTCTTGAGGAGCTTCTTCCGCCAGAGGAAGAACAAGGAGAGGAGGGGTGGGTTTGACTTATGTAGGAAAATAAAAATTAACTTAATTAATTTTTTTAATCACCCACTAAAGGACCCACATCCGAAACTCTTGGCGGGGTCAAGATTAAACCTCCCCTAGGGTAAAAACCACCTCCTGAGCACAACAAAATTCTCAGAATTTTAATCTGAGGCTCCATTCAAATGTTATAAAACTCAACGCCCGAGGCTGATAAATTATAAAAATGCCCATGAGGGCATTTTTCACAGAAGTCCTGCGCCTGCAAAAATTACAATCCTCATAGGGTAAACAGCACGCTATGGACTCAACGGTGCTCTCGTTTTACCAATCCGAGCTACCTTTTAAGAGATACTTGAGTTTAACAATTAAATGAATAAATTAATTATTTTATTTATCTGTTTAATGTTCCGTTAACGGGCGAGGGGTCCCAACATCCCGCACCGACATGTTTTATGTTGTTCCTAGGGTATAAAACCCATTTGGACCCATCCGTATACTCATATTTCTGATCTGTAACACCTTTTAGGAGTTATTTCATTTATTTGGCATGCCCAGTGTGAACGCACTGAAAATTTAATTCCGTCCACACCAGGGCTCAGAATCGCACACCGTCTGAAGGTGCTGCTCTAGAATAACATCAAGAATATTCCAATATCTTTTATAGCAACAAATATGTTCTTACAACACTTGTCATGATACCCATAATTCAATATACATAAAAATGAATTTCTCAACCACTGGTTGGAGGTAACTAGCATACCCGGTTTCCTCTTTTTCTTGAATCATATACTGCATCACATAATCGTTCACTTCTATATTTTATAAGGAGGGTTCATCATGAATGTTTTTGACACCACTAACTAGATAAACCAGGAGGGATTTGGTCTTTATGATAATAGAACTTTCTAAGGATTGAATACCTTTAAACCTGGCCTTATTCCTGGCCTACCAGATACACCAACAACCTGCATTTAAAATCATATATCTGGACATTTTTTCCAAACCCTCACCATTCAAACCATGAAACCATCTATCAAGAAATGAAGTTCCAAAAATATCTGGAGATAATATCCAAGTGAATTCTTTGAAGAACCACCAGAATGTCATGGCCCAATCATTGTCCAAGAAGAGATGATTTTAATCCTCCTCTCTATGAAGCTTGCAGTAGTGACATTTGGAAACCAATTTGATACCCGTCATCCTTAAATTGTCATCCATGGGAATATATTGTTTTATTATCCTCCATAAAAGAAAGTTGAACTTGATAGTAATAGTTATTAATCAGATAACAATATTCCATGGGTCCTATTTCCCTTGAGGATTAAAAATATGATGAAAAACTTATATGAAAAATGATACAAAACTAGAAGCAGTGAACACACATCTATTGGGACTTGAATTTAAAACAATAATATCAAAATACTACCTCTGTTCATAATTCCTCATGATATTGATGAAGATTGGATACACAATGGCCTCCCTACATGAAATCATAGGACCAGGGCAGCCCAAAAAACCAATGATCGAGCCCGTCCAATTATGATACGAAAAGAATATTTCCTCTTTTCCCATAATCCATATTGAGTGATGTAGAATAGTTGGTATAATATCTTGAATTTGAGACAAAAAAAGAGTTCTATTTTATTTATCGTTCTCCTCATAACCAAAGCTTTTATAAGACATAATCTTACCCCATAGGGTGTGCTCCTCCACCACCTCCCATGTGATTTTTTCATGCATCCAATTAACAGTATCATCTAGACTCATCACATTGATCCCTCCCTCATGAATAGGCCTCACCAACCTACCCCATGGGGCCCAGTTATATTTTCCCTTAGATAAATCATGGCATATAAAATCTACCATAATTCTTTTCAAAGAGATAACCCCCCTTGGGCACATTGATGGTAGAAAGAGCATGAATAGGGATGGAATAAAAATCATTGTTGATTAAAGTTATCTGACCTCCAAAGGATAAAAATTAATTTATACAGTTAAGAACTCGGATCATAATCTTGTTCACAATGTAGTCAAAATCATGGATCTGAAATTGGCCAAGGGTAATAAGAGATCCAAGATAATACAGAGGGAAAGAACCCCTATGTATATCCAGTTTATTTCACAGGGAAGATCCTATCAAGGGGCCATATTTGTTTGATATATAAAGACTGGTCTTGGATCTATTAATCCTATGCCCACTCCAAAAGCTATACTCATCCAGGATCTTAGTTAATTAACCTCCAATCTCAACTTGGAAATTACTCGATGAGAGTATCTGTGATGTTTAGGCCGAGAGTGAATTGTGTTGTGAGGATCATAAAGATATAAATCCACCATATCAGGATCATTATCATAAAGGATGTCATTACACACTAATTCATAACCATAACTAGTAAGTGTGACCTCTTTCCCCTGTATGAAACACTATAAAGTGCGAGCCAGATGGGCCCTCCTCAAGGAGTGACATTGTCTCCAAGCTGAAGGGAAAGAGGCACCAGAAGGGATAGATGTGTGAACTTGAGAAGTAATGTCAGAATCATGGGGGGCTGAACCCTTGGCCCTCAAAGATTTACTAAGAGGTTCAGAGACAAGGTATTTCCTTGGATGCTTCGCAATCCTAAAATACCTGAAAATTTTATTTTTTTCCTCTTTCCTTGGATGTGTTTACATCTTCAACAATAAGAACAAGTTTTTCTAGTTGATCTATGGGGTATGATCAGTTCTAGGTATTTGCATAAGATAGAGTAACTGTAGGTTGTAAATCCACAGAAGGAAGAAGTTTGATATGACATTGGTTATACTCCCAAGAAAACTTCATCCAGAGATGTTGAGCTATCATTAAATTCATATCTATGTGTGCAATGATGAGGAACTACAAAAAAAAAAGAAAATTATCGGTATTTTTTGAAGGGTTTATGCACAAAATCCTCTAAATTCATTATAACAGGGGTTAGGCACAACACCCTCTAATCATCTAATTTAGATGGGGTTCACAACCCCTTATAAATTTTTTCGCATTTTTTCTCTGTATATTTGATTGGATTTTAGAGGTAGTTGTGTCAAAACCACCACAAATATAATAATTAGTGGCTTTATTTGTTCAGTTGGATTTTAGAGGCTCTATATATATACATTATATATTTGGAAGTATGTTAGAGGATATATATATATGTATAAAATGGAATTTTTTTTCAAAGGAAATAGTGGGGGTTTATGATCTACCATTAATCCCTTAGATTAGAGGGGGTTTTGAATCCCTTCTAATTTACGAAATTAGAGGGGGGTTTGGAACCCCCTTTAATTTAAGATATTAGATGAGTTTCTGAACCCCTTGTAATTTATGACATTGGGGAAAGTTTTCAACCTGCCACTAAAGCCTTTGATTAGTGGGGGTTTTAACCCCCTCTTAATTTTTATTTATTTTTTAAAATACATCTCATATAAATTCAAATTTTAAAATATATACATGGGTACACATGTGTGCACACACACCCACATATATATATTACATAAAAATATTATATAAATTTATTTAAATGCATTATAAAAACACACACACACACAAATATATATGTATATAAATACATTATATAAATACTTTAAATAAATAATTATACATAGAAAAAAAATTTATACATATATAAATATTTTAATATATAATATAAATGTTATTATAAATATATTTATTCAAATATATAAAATTTATATATTATATTATAAACACAATATATTTATATTATGATTTATATTATACATATATTATATTAAATACATTTTTATTGTATATTTGTCTATAAATACATTTATAATATATTATTTATACAAATAAATATAATATAGCCAAAAATAAAAATAAATATAAATACAAGTATTATATTTTTATATTATATATATATATATATATTATATTATAAATATTTTATTATATAAATTGATATATATTATATAATTAATATATATATATATATATTTTAGTATACCATATTAATTATAAATTGATTTAGTATATATATATCATTTATTTATATTATATTTTCAAATTATATGGATGTATTTAATTGTATTTAATTGTATTTATATGAATACATAAATATAATTTTATAATTTTATGTAAATTTATATATATATTTATATAAATTGTGTTTCATATAATATTTATTATATATAAAATAAAGGCATAAAAATATTATATAAACATATATATAAATAAAATATATTTAAAAAATAAATCATATAAAAACTCATGCTTGTAGTTTTTATAATTTATATTACAATAATAATAAATATATTTATAAATACTATATTTAGGATTTTATATTATATATAATTAATATTATATGATATAAAATTTATTCAAATAAAGATATATTAATGTACACAATATTATACAACTATATTTATTGAAATACATATATATTAATGTACAGAATATTACACAATTATATTTTTTGAAATAGATATATATTAATGTGAATAATTATAAATATATATATTTAAATACATTATACAAATATTTTAATAAATTTTATTTAATAAAATATTAATTCTATATTTTTATAAATTGTATTTCATATAAAATTATGCAAATATTTTTATAAATTTTATTTCATATATAATATTTTTCTAAATTTTATTTTATTTAATACTAATTATATATAATATAATACAATTTATATAAATAAATATATATTAATTTTCAAAATAACAAATATATGTATTAAAATACATTATATAAATATATTTTTAATGTCATCATATAAACATATTAAATAAATACTTATATATATATATATAATATAAATAAAAATGTTTGTAATATTTAAAAATGTATTTAAGATTAAAAATAAGTTTCATAAATATATTTATAAATATTTAAATATATGCATATATATACAACATGAATAGATTATAAAATATATACTCAAATGTATGTAAATACACATATAAACTATATAGTTTATATACATTTATAAATTTAATACAATATAAATGTATTATAATAAAAATACATAAATTTATAGTATAAAAATATATATATTAATTTAAATAATTATATATGTATTTAAATTTTATTGAAATAATATTTATTTTAATTAGTTTCATAATATATATAAATAAACTCATAAGTGAATATATTAACAAAATATGGTTGTCTTAGTGGTAGAGGCACTACCTGTGTGTAGATGATGTATGGGCTTCAAATCGCACCACGTTAAATTTTTAAACCTTGCAGATGGGTCTGCTTCATCGGTCAAATGGAGAAGTAAAGGGATGGGGTCGTAGAGGCGGTGATGTTGTTGGAATCAAAGAGGTCACATGAGGTGATATGGGTGATCAGACTGGGATGGAACTACAGGGGAGAATGGTCGGGGTCATGAATGGGAGGTGAGGGATGGGTCTTGAACTGGAGGGGTAGTTTGTGAACAATAGGGGAAGGGGGGATGGGTCATGAGTCGTCAGTTGGAGGGAGGGGTGAGGTAGACATAAGATTTAAAAACAATTATATTATTTAGAGGTGATTATATGAACTGCCTCTAAATATAGTTCATTTATAGGGGATTTTAACCCCTTCAAAATAAGAGTACTAAATATATGTGGTTCTTAGAACCACTTCAAATATGGGTCATGCAACTCAACTAGTGGAGGTTTCCAATCGCCACTAGTTTGATCAATAATTTAGAGTGTTTAAACCCCCCCCCCTATAAATTAGAGTACTAAATAGAGGTTAGAGGTGGTTTCCAACCACTGCTAGTTTGATCAATAATTTAGAGGGGGTTAAAACCCTCTCTAAAGTGAGATTTTTCTGTAAAATTAGAGGGGATTTAAACTTCCACTAATTGAATCATTGAAAAACATTACATTACTTTACCAGTGGTTCTTCAAAACCCCTTTAACAAGAGTAGGATAGAACATTAGTGGTTGTTCCTTGTAATAGATGAAAATGTATTTATAAGTGGTTATAACCCCTTCTAGTTTGGTAATTTTTTGTAGTGAGGGTCATGTAACACTTCATATAGACACAATTGATTTTATGAGACAATCTGTAAGGTGCATATCCTTCACATATGAGTTCCCTAGTAATCCTAAAAACTAAAATTCCCTATCATAGATAAAAGATATAGCCTCTCACAAAAAATTTCCTAGAACCATCATTTACTAGGGTACCATAAAGGGAAACATAAGGATCATAATTTAAATGGTTTTGGTGGTTGAAGTGATCCTTCGTTTTCAGTTCACTTCAGTATGACGGCATTACCCCGCTTGTGATTTGGAGGTATGGTCAGTTAATAGCCCCTAGGATCTGTTGAGGATTGATAAATGAGCAGCCTCCCATATGAGATTCTATCCAACCACAGATAATTTGGAAGGGACCTACTAGTCGGTATGGGGGCCTCCCAATAATAATTCATCTAAAAAGATGGTATATTTTTACCAACACCAATATAGAAAGATTAATACACTTACTGATGGCTAATTGATAAGATATAATAAAAGTTATAAACCTAACTCCAGTATCAAAATCACTCACCAGAAGAACCAACAACTCAAAGACATGTCCAAAAAGGCTGCTAATCAGAACAAATGGACATCTTTAAGAAGGATTTTCCAACCCCATTCATTGAATCATACCTCTTCCAAAATGGGATAATAGGCACCCATCCACCTTTGAGTTTTAATTTTTTTGAAAGAGCTATTTTTTCTATGTGCATGGATCTTAGCCACTCTTCATGAAATTATGTTAATCCAATCTAAAAATGGGAAATCTTTTTCTGGGGGAGTATACTCTATCAAAAGTAAATTATTTTATAAAATGAGTTTCTTGGAAAGGGGAGGAGTCCTCTCCTCATCAACATAGGTATAAGAGAGCGCCAAAAATTTATAGTAAAAATCACCGATAATGGGAACCCCTAAAATCATCCAAATTTGCTAAGACTAATTCCAAGTTCCCCATGCACCCGATTGAAGGTGTTAGTGTCTTGGCTCCACATAATCAATAACTACGAGATAATATTTTGATTTCAGTGGGTATATGTCTTCAAAACCTAGACCACCTTACATAGCCCCACAACCTACAACTCGACTATGAATTACTCGCTTATTTGGAAGACCCAAAAAGGTTACCCACCCGTCCAAATGAAATGATCCCCCAAGATGAAGGTCCCATTTATATCTCCACACTTATTGCTCATTTTTAGTATCTCTACATGAAATTCTATGCTAACAATGAATTTTTTTTTCATCTAGACCTCGTAGGGTTTCTTCTTGTGATCGAGGAGCATAATTCAAAAGAGATCTAGCAGTAAAGGTCTCTCAAACAAATGACCATTTTCTAAAATTTTAGGAAGGGGAATATTTCTATTTTTAAATATTTAGGTGATAGGTCAATTTTTTGAACAGGGTTCTATGATAGTTATGTCAGACGGCAGCCCAAATCCTTTAGGAGGAAACCAGTTTGAGACCAGATAGGCTCTCTGAACAGGACTAATAATTTATTCAATGAGCTGATGAAGTGAGTTAATGATGAATGCATTTTCAACAGAATGAATTAGATCTTTCCTTCTTTCATCACTGTTTGAGAGAACAACATCTGTAGAAGAAGAAGAAGTAGTAGTAGTATAAGCATACTATGAAGGGTCCCTCCTGTTTTCTACATCATGATTTGGAAGTAAATTAATTTCCAAAGACAACATAGATATGTATAAAAAATATAAAAGGAGTAAAAAATGTTATTATATGAAAGTATTGGTCTATGAAATATTATTTTATGTAAACCATCAAACCAAAAATCCATTAGTCCTTGCAGGTTTTGGCCTACAAATTGTTGGCCGGTGAAGCAATAGTTGATAGAATGATCAATCGTCAATGAAACCACCTCTATGTGGAAATCATAAATCACCATTTTTAGTTGAAGTATTTCAATTTATGGAACATGGAACTCAATTTAAGGACTATGGCCTATGCAAAGGAGGAGGTTCATAGAAGGTGTAGGTAGTTGAGGATTTGAGAGAGCATCGAGTTTTCTGAGAGAATCAGTAAATGAAAAATGAGTTTGGACCTCTATATATAGGTTTGTTCCCCTCCTACAACACCACTCACATACTAAAATCCATTTCAAATAAATAATTATTTATACATCAAAATATCCTTCTCTTAGTCCCGATCAGAACCCATTATGATGGGGGGCATCTGATGGGTCCCAAAATCACCACAAACAAAGTTGAGATTTCTCGATAAATTTGAAAAGAGTGGAAAGGAATAAAAGAATAAGATTCAAGGAAATGTTCAAATGGGTGTGATTGTGAAGAAAAAACCCTTTGCATATCACTACTTCTCATGGAAATCTTCTACTCTGTGAGGAATCTGAAAATGGAAAAAGTTCATAGAAATATTGGAAATGGTTCTACCCGAAAATGAAATAAAGATATTTTGCAAGAATAGGTGGTGATTTCCGCTCCCTAAAACAAATTATCCCCATGAACTAAATAGTTCTCAGGGATAGGTTGTACCTTCAGCTCCAGCAAATGAAACAAAGTTGTTTGCGAGGTTTTTCGGGGAATTCAGTTCCCATTAAATATTACCCCTTTTGACTAAGTCCTTCACGGGATCCTACAAATTTCACTCATGACCCATCGCTAATGACCATCCATGGCCGTATATGTTACCTCAAATCATCAGTAAATAATCCCTAAAGGGGACCTAAAAGGGATAGAATTTTGAGGAGGATATGAAAAGACTGAGTAACTGATTAGATTAAAGGAAGCCACCATGAAAACTGAAGACCATTCGATGACTCTCTATAGGTAAATCCAACTACGAAGTATTAAGGAGAAAATAATAAATCATCTAGTGGCCTGAAAACCCAAAATACTGTGCGGATATAATTTCCACAAGGCTTCAAACTAATTTCCCCTTTTCATATAGGCACCCCGTAAAGCAAAGCGATATGTGGAAAAAACATGGCCCTGCTTAGAAAAATACTATGCAAGAGGGAACAGATCCCTCACATTGAAACACTACATGGGTAGAAACTAGTCTCGTAAAGAAAGATGTTGCATGGTCCAAACCTAGGTCTATGTACTAAAATGTTACGCAGATGATCCCCTTATCTAAAAGAAAGTATTCTATGTGAAGGGAACCCCATCCCACATAAGAACATGCTACAAAAAATGGGTCATCCTGGGGTGTTCTACTCTTCATCTCCCACTGTTCTCTTCAATAGTATCATTAGATCCCATGTTGGATCATCCACACACCATTCTAACAACATGAGGCCAAGGTCTCTTCCAAATCTTTCCAACATGTATGATAAGATCATTAGGAACATCTATGTTCCATTTTGAGTTTAAATTCCCATGGTAAGCAGAGTCATGTATGTATCCCCCCTAGTAAGGCAGACCCTCGAAATATTTTCATGTTTACATTCTCAGGGTAATTAGGGTTCTAACCTAGGGGTGATAACATGAACCTCATCATTCTAGGAGTTGATAGGAACTGATGGCCTTTACCTTAGCTGATGGCCAATGTTTAACATTCCTCTCTTTAATAGAACCAATCTTAGGGCACTCCTCCTATGGTAAGTCTATAGCCTTTCTTGCAAGATGCCTTACATTTTTCTCCTCTTTTCCTCCACCCGATATTTATCTAGATAGATCACCAAGTGTGGTTATATAGGATATGAAAACAAGAGAGGAAACATGCACACTCAAATCCCCTTTCTTCCTCACTTTGGACTCTAGTACCATCCATCAACAGGTAAGGTGAGATCATGTGATCATCAAATCTACTGCTTCCTCTTATTTCTCACATCGAGCATGACTCATGTGGTCTTGAAGGTTAGTGGTGATTAAGACATCCTCATGATTCCAAAACCTCAAATGGTAATTCTCTATGGATGTAAGTACCAAACACAAATACCAAAAGGGATGCTCCCATGCGTAAGCCCCAACCATGCCCCTTTAATGGAAAACTTCCATGTGTAATCCTCAACATACCAAAATACACAGAATTTGATTCCCAACTAACTAGGATGCATAGGAAGATTTACTAATGTCCAAGCCCAGCACCCAAATCACCCTAATATTCTTCGATACATATTCCTAGTAGGGTAATATCCACCCAGGAGACCACACCTCTTTCAGGTACCTCAGACCACCTTAGCATAAGTACCAAAACATACGTGACTAGGCACCCTTCACATGAACATCCTTACAATATGACATTAAACTGCATGGTTGGGTCCTGGTTACACGACCTCAAAAGGTGATGTGTCTAGTTAAGCGACAACTTACTACATGGGTTCTGATTCCTCTCATTAGGATATGTAGGAATCACATCTTATGGGTTCGATCCCAACATCAAAACTACTCCCCTCCTCTGGGATGATTATAAACTCCAGAGTGTCCCATCACATGGCTTAAAACCATCACCATCTTAGTAAAGGACAAAGGAATCACTAAACTATCCATAAAAGGTGACCATTGGTGGAGAACCTCATATACATATAGATATCTCCATTGATAGAGATACTTATATACATATAGATGTTTTTAAACCCATGATAATTTATGATCAATATTTCATATGGGTAATATATAGACACAAACATGGGAATGAACCAAGGATTCATGAATATATATTAAATCTATAAGAGAGTCCCATAATAGGAAATAGTTCCCCCCCAAAAGGGTGTGATGAGACAGAGTGCTTAAGTGTCATTGGTCATGTTATCCAATGAGATTATACCTTTGGAATGTTGGTCTATGAATCATGGATATGATAGCCATTGGGTGTTTCCAGCTCCATGAATAGAACCCGTTGGAGACCGTTTTAGGAGATTGTGACAAATATCAATGATTTAACATCATTGAACCCCATTAAAATCATAAAATGGAGAATCTGACTTGAATGACTTAATTATGGAACCTACTTCACAATATGAAATGGATACACTACCATTCATCATTAGAACCTTTCGTGACATTCCTTGTCAAACTCTTCGGTGGAAACAAGGGGTTTTGTTGATTTTTTGGGTTTGGAGGGGTTAGGATTTTAGGTTTTTAGGTTTTTTTGGGGTTTTTTTTTAAGTTTTTAGTGTATTTTTGTTTTTTGAGATTTTTTAAACATTTTTAGGGAAAGGAAGGCATGGGGAGAGGCTATTCCTAACCCCCCAAAATTATTAGAAAAAAGACACAGTAAACAGGGGAGGGGCGGGGTCAACCAACCCACACCCAAAAACACAGGGAACCCCCACAAAAACCAAATGTCCCTAAAAAACCCTAAAGACACACAAAACCATAAAAAGTAGAAAAAAAGAAACTCCAACAGCATCATCCATCCAAATAGAATCCAGCAGCCTGTAACACCATTTTCATCATCCGTCACCTCCTTTCCAAGAATATCCACCGCCATCATCACAGAACCACCAACGTCAAATTCATATGTCTCACCTTTGTCACCTCACTGCAACACCAAATCACCGTCATCCTCTTCATAAACATCACCTTCACAAGAAGAAGCTTCATCTCCTCTTATCCAAGAAAAAAATAGCATCCAACAACTCATCTTCCAGTATTCACAGTCTCCTAGCCAACCAAATCCTATCTTTTTGTAGTTCATATTTCAGCATCCAACACCTCCTAACCCATCAGCTCCTAAGAGATCACATCTCAACATCCAACAACCAAAACATTCTGACCGAACAGCTTTCTGCATTACACACCTGGAAACATAGCTAGAAACACACCACAAACATCTATACCCAGTAAAATACCATAATATCCAGGATCCCTTAGATAGAACCCAAATCCAAATAGGTCCCTGATCAGTCTTGCACAGTATCACCAGACGTCAGCTACCACCTCTCAGAAAATTCGAAAACCAGTGCCCATAGTGACTCACAAACCCAGCCATAACTAATAAACAACAGAACAACAAATTCCACGAATTCCAACCAAAACCAACATAAACAACTAGAATTGAAGATAAAGTTGAGGGACCAGATTAAGCACGCACTTGCATCTGCTTCGCGAATCAGTGACAAAACCAAACCAGAGCACAATAAAAACCGTCTTCATCTTTGCGAGACTAGGAATCAGAAATTTTAACTAAGGAAGCAACACCATTTCCCAATGACCAAAGCTGATTCGGAGCTACAGATTTCCGCACAGCTTCCAAAATCAACGATAAATAGAATCTTCACCACAAAAACCTAGTCGCAATAGGGACTAGTGCCAGAAGCCTGAGAAACACCACTACTCGGAAGACATGAAGACACCTAATACCACCTGCTGCCTTTGATCCGAAGGACATTTCTGAGGCCCTCTATCGCCGAGAGCGCCCCCCCCCCCCACAAGCGCGGGTGGGCATGGACACGAACCGTTGAGGCGCCAAAATATTGATCAATGCTGCTACTTGGAAAACATGAATCTGCCGAAGAGAAACCACCACAACAAAAAAATATGCATCAGCCCACCACTACCAAGAACGGACCCCCAACTGCGAGAGGGTAGGGGCAAGGATCTATCACCACAGCCATCAGGGGAGTCCGGCGAAAACCCTATAAGCTGTGTCGAGAGGGAGATAACACCAGGGCAGTGCACAACCATTTTTTCTTCTTTACATTTTTAGGGGTTAAAAGGTTTTTCAGAGTATCAGTGGTTCTTTCAGGTTCTAAGGGGATTTAGGGTTTTTTATGGTTTTTAGGGGTTTCTATGGTTTTTAGTGGTTTTAGGTTTTTAAGGTCTTTTATGGTGTTAACATTTTTAGGTTTTTAGGGGTATTGTGTTTTTTTGGTTTTTATGGGTTTACTAGGGGTTCTCAAGGTTTTTAGGGTTTTTAATTTATTTAGGGATTTTTAGGGTTTTTAGGTCTTTAATGGGGTTTCATGGTTTTTATGTATTTTGATATTTTTTATGATTTTTAGGTTTTTAGGGTTTAAAGTATTTTTTAGGTTTTATTGGTTTAAAAGTTTTGGGCGTTTAATGATTTCTTAGGGGTTTTATGGTTTTTAAATTACAATGGATTTTAAGATTTGTTTTACTAATTTTATGGCTTTTTGTGTTTTTAGTTATTTTGAGGGGTCTTGGGTTTTTATGGATTTTTGGGGGTTTTATGGGTTTTTTAATTTTTTTAGGATATTTTTGAATTTCTAAACATTTTTATGGATTTAAAGGGTTTTTAGAGTATTTACATGTTTTTAGGGTTTTTATGGAGTCTCAGGGTATTTATGGTTTTTAATGTTTTTAGGGGTTTTGGGGTTCTTATGGTTTATATGGTTTTTAGGGTTTTTAGAATTTCTTAGGGTTTTTTATGGGTTTTAGGTATTTTTAGGTTTATTTAGGTTTTTAATTCTTTCCTGGTGGTTTTAAGTGTTTTTAGGGTTATGAACCTTGTTTTGGTATTTATAGGTCTTTTAGTGATTTATGGATTATTTAGTTTTTTGTGAGTTTGAGTTTTTATGTTATTTAGGGTTGTGTGGTTTTTTTGGGGGTTTTAGGTTTTTTGAATTTTATGGATTTTTGGGGTTTTTAGAACATTTAACCTTTTTACAAGCTTAATTGGATTTTAGAGTTTTTAGTGGTATTATAGGTTTTATGGTACTTAGGTGTTTTAAGGATTTTATGGGTTTTATGTATTTTAGGAGTTTTTAGGGTCTGTTAGGGCATTTAGAGTTTTTTTTGTTTTTAGTGGTTTTATGTTATTTTAGTTTTTTAAGGTTTTATTAATGGGTTTTTGGTTTTTTGGGGTTTTTTTTTACATTTTTAAGAATTTTTATGACATTCATGGGTTTTAAGTGTTTTTATGGATTTTGAGAATTTTTGGGGTTTTAGGGATTTTCATATTCATTTTTTAGGTTTTTCGGTGTTTTAATTATTTATAGGTTTTTATGTTTTTGTTAGGTTTTTTCAATATTTTTAGTTTTTTTAAGTTTTTAGGGATTTTTATATAATTTTTTGTATTTTATGTATATTAGGGGTTTTATATATTTTTATTTTTCTAGGGTTTTTATAGGATTAAATGGTTTTTGTAGTTTTAGTGGTTTTTTTTGATATTTTGTGATATTGTAGTCTTTTAAATATTTTTAGGGGTTTTATGGTTTTTATGGGTTTTTAGGGGGGTCTATTTTTTATATATAATTATAGGTTTTCATGGTTTTAGATTTTTATGTTCTTCCTAGGGGTTTTAGGGGTTTTAGGATTTTTTGGTTTTTTATGTTTTTAGGGTTTTTATAGATTTTTTGTTATTTAATGTATTTTGGGTTTTTAGTGATTATGAGAGTTTTTATGGTTTTTATGGTTTTAGGGTTTTTATGGTTTTAGGGTTTTTATCATTTTTAGGTTTTAGGTGTTATAATTTTTTGTATGTTTTAAGGTTTTGTTAGTGTTTTTTAGGGTTTTTAGGTTTTTTAAATTTTTATATATTTTAATGATTTTTATGGTTTTATGGGATTTTAGGTTTTTACATAATTTGAGGGTTTTTATGGGTTTTAGGGTTTTTAGGATTCTTATGTATTATTGGGGTTTTTTGTTTTTTTCCATGTTTTTAGGGGTTTATACGTATTTTGAAATTTGTTAACCTTTTAAAGAGTTTTTTTTTGAGTATTAGTGGTTTTTAGGGGTTTCATGGATTTTATGATTTTTAAGGGGTTTAGAGGTTTTATGGATTTTAGTGTGTGATGGTTTGTAAGGTCTTGTTAGTGTTTTTAGTGTTTTGTAGATTTTTTTGGTGTTTAATGTTTTTTAGGTTTTTAAAATTTTCTTAAGGTTCTTTAGGGTTTTTTAGGTTTTTATATTTTTAGGGACATTTGGTTATTTTTCAGGATTTTTTTTTTGGATTTTGGGGATTTTGAGTATTTTTAGGTTTTTAGGGTTTTTTTTGAATTTATCAGTTTTTTGTTTTTTTAATTGTTATAAAAATTTTAATGTTTTATTAGGGTTTTGGTTTTTAGTGTATTTTATGTGTTAGGTATTTTTTACAATTTTTATGTGTTCTAGGGGTTTTATGGTTTTTGATGGTTTTTATGGTTTTTATTGTTTTATGGTTTTTTATTATTTTTTTAGTTTTTATCGGTTTAAAGGTTTTTTAGTATTTTAAAATTTTTTAGGGGTTTAATGTGTTTTTATAGTTTTTATTGGTTTTTTAAGTTTTTTATGAGTTTTAAGGATTTTTTATTGAATACTGCAGCTTTGTTTGTTTTTTATATTTTTAGGTTTTTTTATATTTTTTGGGTTTTTATAGTTTTTAGTGGTTTTTATGTATTTAAAAGTTTTATGTGTATTTGGTTTTTTAATTTTTTCTGTGGATTTTCCATGGTTTTAGGGTTCTTTAAATTATCAAGGATTTTTAGGGATTTCGTTGGATTTTTATCATTTTATGCTTTTTAGAGATGTTGAGAGGTTTTAGGGGTTTTTATGTTTTTTAGGTTTTTATGGTTTTAATGGTTATTTAATGTTTTCTAATGTGCTTAAAGGTTTAAAGGGTTTTTAGTGGTTTTTGTGGTGTTTAGGGTTTTTAAATGTTTATAGGATTTTTTTTTGGTTTTTAGGGTATTTTACATTTTTTAATATATTTTTGGGTTTTTATAATTTTTTAGGTTTTTAGGTGTTTTAAAAGTTTTTATTTTTAAGTCATTCTTTGGGATTTTCGTGTTTTTTATGTTTTCAGGGATTTTTAGACTTTTTAGGTTTTTTAATATTTTTTATGGTTTTATGGATTTTGGTGGGTTTTAGTGATTTCAGTATTTTTATCATTTTTAGGGTTTTAGGGGTTTTAAGTGTTTTAAGGTTCTTAAGGTTTACTTTGATATGTTTAGTTTTTCGGTATTTTATGTATTTAAATATATTTAGGGTTTTTAGGATATTTACAGTTTTTAGGGATTTGGAGGTTTTAGGGGTTCTTTGGGGTTTTTGGGGTTTTGTGGTGTTTTTTTTAGTATTTTTATAGTTTTAAAGGGTGTTTATAGTTTTTAAATGTTTTAGGGGTTTAATGTATTTTTAGAGTTTTAGTGGGTTTTTATGGTTTAATGGGTTTTTAGAATTTTTAGGGTTTTTAGGGGTTTTAAGGTTTTTAGAGGTTTTAGGGTTTTTAGGGGGGTTTACCGTTTTTATCATTTTTAGGGGATATAAGTGTTTTCAGGTTTTTAATGTTTTCTTTGGGTATTTAGGGTTTTTTAGGTTTTTATTGCTTTTAGTGATTTTTTGGATTTTTAGTTTTTTAACCATTTTTAGAGTTTTTATGGGGTTTAAGTGTTTTGGGGTTTTTAGGTGTTTTGGGGTTTTAGGGTTTTTTGGGGATTACGTGTTTTTTGAGTTTTTTTGTTTTTATAGATTTTCTGTAGTTTAAAAAAATAGGTGTTTGAAGTGTTTTTATAGTTTTTAGTGGTTTTTATGAGTTTTTATGTGTTTTATCATTTTAGGGTTTTGGGGGGTTTTAGGTTATTTATATTGTTTATGTTAATAGTGTTTTTTGGGTTTTTAGGGTTTTTTTACCCTTTTAATGGGTTTTAGGAGTTTTTTATTGATTTTAGGGACTTTTAGGTTTTTAGCGTTTTCAGGTTTTTAGGAATTATGTGTTTTTATGTTTTTAATATTTTCTTAGGGGTTTTCAAGGGTTTTAGGGTTTTTAAATTCTTATACATTTTATGGTATTTTTTAGGATTTCTATTGTTTTTAGGGTTTTTTAGGATTTCGAGGGGTTTTTAGGGTTTTTAGAATTTTTTCGATTTTTTGTTGTTTTAAGTGTTTTTTTTGTTTTTATGGTTTTCCAATTTGTTTTTAAGGTTTTTTATGTTATTATAGATTTTTAGGGTGTTTTTAGGATTGTCATGGTTTTTAGGGATTTTGAGGGTTTTTAGGTTTTTAACGGTTTTAAAGTTTTTTATGGGTTTTGTGATTTTCAGTGTTTTTTAGAGTTTTTTGGTGTTTTAGATTTTTTAGAATATTTAACATTTTAGGGGATTAAATTGTTTTTAGTTATTTTAGTGGATTTAGGGTTTATATGGGTTTTGGGATCTTAAAGGTTTCAATGTGTTTTTTTAGTTTTAAGGATTTTTAGAGTTTTTTAGTTTTTTTGGTGTTTTTTAAGATTTTATGGGTTTTAAGTCTGTTTAGGTTTTTATGGTTTTTGGTTTTTTTCAGGGTTTTATGGTTTTTATTATTTTATGGATTTTTAGGGATTTTAAGGATTTCTATAGGTTTTTATTGTTTTTAGGGATTTTGATGATTTTTATATATTTTATGGTTTCTAGGGCAAGGAAGGTGCGAGGCGAGGTTATTCCTAGCCCCCCAAAATTTATTAAAAGAAAAGAAAAGTAGACAGGGTCCCGGTGGGGCCAAGCAGCCCACATAGAAAAACCTGGACCCCAAAACACCAAAACACCAAAAAACCAGAAGAGAAGAAAAGAAAGAAGCATGAACTACAAATCGACATCTCCATTTCCATTTGGGTCCCCATCATCACCATAACCATAGGAAGCATTCGACTCCACCGACTCCCATTCAAATGATTTATATTGCTTTAGGAAGGTAGTGTAGTACTCTCTGAGATGTTACTGCTCAACATTTAGCTGCACCTTGACAGAATGAACTCCCCTGCCAGATGTAACTTCATTAGCTTGGCAAGAGGCTCTCGTGGACACTGTCTTTGGAAATGTAGAATATTCCTTCCATAGATTTCTCTTTTAGGGGTCTAAAGAGACCCCTATAGTATTATTTTCCTTCCTATATGAAACATCCACCTCTAGAAAGGCCATATCTTTATTGATAATATCCATATTATAATTCATCCATCAAGCATCCTCCTGGAAAAAAACTTGATCAGGGATGAAGGAGGATTCCTGATTTAGGGAGCAGTCGACAAGAATGCTATGAGACACCACACTTTCCAGGGCTAGCTGCAATCGCCCCTCCTCCCTAGGCAGCTTGTAGACCTCCACAACCAGCTCCATCAACTCCCTAAGTGCAGCTACCTTCCCCTACTCATGATCAAACCAAGACAGATCCCCCTGCAAAGACTCACAAGAGGATTCACCAGCAAAAACTCCCTCATGCACCATCAAAGACAAAGGCCCCTTTCCCATGCTGTGGGGAACCCTCCATCACCACATAACACTACTAAGCCAACTCCCCTTACCTAGGCACCTCCCCCTATTTATCCTCTTCCCCCAGCACCTGATTGAAGTTGTCCACATCTCTCTATTCGGATCCCTCCCCTTACTCATGCACCTTCCCTTCCACAAGCACTCCCCCCCTGATTAGCCACCACCTCTTTCTTATCCATTGCTCATACTTATCCACACTTTCCTGCCCAACTGCACAATAAGATTCACCATCATCAGGTCCATAAAGAACCACCCAAGGCATTTTTCACAGTGAGGCCAGAAGACCTACATCCAGCCACACCCTCAACACCAACCTCCCCAACCTCAACATTTCTCTCTACTAGAAGAACCTGCACCTCATATTCACCATTGTCACCATAGCTCAAGTTTCACACAACCACTTCATCCCCATTCTACTCATGGAAAGAATGGATTACCTACCCCTTCCTAGCCACATCTCCCAGTTTTTCCATTCTCCATTGATCTGTTACATCCCCATGTGCTGTTGTCTCACCCTCTGGTTCAATAGATACAAGGCACTCAAACCTATTATACAAGGCAGTATCACTCTGATCATGCACCTCCTTTTTCCTGCCTGTTCACCATTAAAACCATCAGCAAAATCCATGACTACTATATTAACCTCCTCATTCCCTCTAATGTTATTTAATGTCTCCAACCCCAAGCCGTAAGGATCTATCCTTACCTCCTCTTTATCACAAACATAATTAAGATCAGCTCTCAGGCGAACAAAGATGTCCCTAACATTTAGTTGGGGAGACAAGTACTGAGAAGACTTGACAGGGACCTCCCCCCCACCTAATTCTGGAATCCTTCGCCATGTCCGACCAAAGCCAGATTCGAAGCACCATATCACCTTAAGCCTCTCCTATATACACATTTATCAGGACCAAGATTTTGGCAAGAGGAACAAAAATCGACCCATGTCTCAAATATCACTAGTTGTCTCTATCATAGTTCCTCACCAACAATGATCCTCATGATGTCCAGTGGATCCTTAGAATTGTACACCTCAACAAAATCCCTAAGATTAACTGGATGGCATATAGTTGAAGTCCTATTGTCCACAAAAAGGTACCTTTCCACCAGGTTCCCCAACATGAAAATAATAGACAAATTTAGGAAGGGGGAGGAAGTTCTGGAAATCTAACTGAGGTTGCCACCATTGGTGAATCACGCTGCATGTTAAGATCAAAACTCCATCAAAAAAGAGAGAACTGGGCACCACCGCAGTTTTGAGGATCCAGAAACCAGGCATTGATAAGATCTTCCTCAGACGCAAATTGAATCAAAATATGGAAGTTATCCACAAGACCCAACGTAGAACGATCTCGCAGATCCCAACTTTCAAAGGTGAATCTGTCAAAATCGTCCACTGAGGGGTTTCATCTCATGAAACGAGCAACTAAGGTCAACTTATGCAAATAGAAGGCTTCATTAAACTCATCAATCAAGAGATGGAGTTGTGGGTGTCCATGAAGAAGGCCGGGGACCTTGGGGAAAAGCTCTGTCTGTGGAAATGGGGAAAAAAGGTCTAGATCCATGAACGGGACAAAAGGCCGATCTTCCACCAAAGCCAGTGAATCCCCCCTATAGTGGGAGGAAGGAGATGCATGAAACCCATTGTCGTCTTTAATGATTCCAGGGGAAACGCCATTACGAGAGAGCAGAGGAGCCGCCACCTTCCTTAACTTTTTTCTTTAGGGTTTCTAGGGGATTCTACAAGTTTTAGCATGTCTTAGGTGTTTTATGGGTTTTATGTGTATTTATGTTTTTATTGTTTTTTGGTTATTTCAAGGTTCTTATGGTTATTTATTTTTTTAGGGTTTTTAATGGATTTTTCAGATTTTTATGGGTTTTGGGGGATTTATGGGTTTTCATGGTTTTTATGGTTTTCTAGGGTTTTTATAGTTTTAATGGTTTATTGGGGTTTTGAGTTTTATTCAATTTTTAGGGTTTTCATCAGTTTTTTAGTTTTTATGGGTTTTTCTAGTTTTTAAGTGTTTTAGTGTTTTTTAGGGCATTAATTATTTTTTAGGGTTTATAGAGGTATACAGTATTTTTAGGTTTTTTTGATTTTTAAGTGGGTTTTCAGGGTTTTCAAGGGGTTTTACATTTTTAGGTATTTTTTGGGATTTTAATTTATTTTTATGGTTTTTATGGATTTGGAGGGTTTTAGGGTTTATTGGGGTTTTAGGGTTTTTGGAGTATTTTTGGTTTTTTAAAGATTCTTAGGGTTTTTAATATTTTAAGTAATTAAAGGGGTTTTTGACTTTTCGTGGGTTTTTATATGTTTTTAGGGTTTTTAAATTTTTTAGGGGATTTATGGTTTTAGTTTTTTTGGGGTTTTTAGGGTCTTTTATGGTTTTTCACATTTTTAGGTTATTTATGGGTTTTAAAAATACATAGTTTTTTATGTTTTTTCTTAGGGGGTTTTAATATTTTTAGGGTTTTTTATGTTTCTGAGATTTTATGTATTTTTAAAATATTTTTATGGGTTTTAGTGTTTTATTGATTTTGAGGGGTTTTAGGGTTTTTTTGGGTATTTTAGGGTTTTAAGAATTTTTAGGTTTTTATGGGGTTTCAAGTACTTTTATGTTTTTAAGGTTTTATAATGATTTTTTTGGGTTTTAGGGTTTCATTAAATTTTTATAATATTGAAGATATTTTTTATGATTTATATATATTTTTAGGGGTTTTTGGGGGTTTTTAGGGTTTTAGGGGGTTTTTGGAATTTTTTATGTTTTATGGGTTTTTTGGATTTTAGGGATCATTTATAGTTTTTTAAAGTTTTAATGGTTTTTAGAATTTTTAATGCTTTTAAATATTTAAAATATCTTTAGAGTTTCATTGTATTTTATGGTTTTTATGAGTTTTAATTGTTTTTAGGTTTTTTAGGGTTTTAACTTGTATTTTGTTTTTTAGAGGTTTTATGTGTGTTTAGGTTTATAATGTTTTCTTATGTTTCCAGGTTTTTATGGTGTTTTAATTTTAATGGATTTTAGTAATTTTTATGGATTTTATTTGTTTACGATTCAAATGTTTTTGGAGGGGTTTTAGGGTTTCTAAGAATCCTTTTGGTTTTTAGGGGTTTTTTGGGTTTTAGGGTTTTCTAAGATTTTTTTGGGTTTTTAATGTTTTTATAGTTTTTAATATTTTTAGGGGTTTAATGTATTTTTAGAGTTTTTAGTGACATTTAAGAGTTTTATAGGTTTTTATGGTTTTTAGGGTTATATTTATTTTTTCATGGTTTTTAGGGGACTTTAGGGATTTTAGGGTCTTTTGAGGTGTTTAGCATTTTTTAGGTTTTTAGGGTTTTTAAGTGTTTTTAGGTTTTTATGGTTTTCTTATGAGTTTTTAGGGTTTTTAGTTTATTATATATTTGTGGTAATTTATGATTTTTATGTATTTACATGGGTTTTTTGGTTTTCTAGGTATATTGAGGGTTTTAGGGTTTTTAGGGTTTTTAGGGTCTATCATTTTTATCGTGTTTTTTGGTTTTCAGAGGTTTTAAGTGTTTATAGGTTTTTAATATTTTCTTATGATTTTTCAGGGTTTTTACTTTTTTTTCATTTTTTGGGATCATTAGGTCATTTTAGGATTTTTATAGTGTCTTAAGGATTTTTGGGATTTTTACAGTTTTAGGGATTCATGGATTTTTAAACTATTGTATGATTTTTAGAGGTTTAAAAGGATTTTAGAGTTTTTCTATTGTTTTTAGAATTTTAATGGTTTTTAGTGTTTTTAATAATTTTAAGGGTTTTATGGTTTTCATGGATTTTCAGTGTTTTTAGGGTTTTTATGTTTTTTGGGGTATTATGGTTTATTTTGAGTTTTAAATGGGTTTTAATGTTTTTTAGAGTTCTTTAACATTTTTAGGGGTTTAAAGGGTTTTTAGTGTTTTTAGTGGTTTTGTAGGGATTTTTATTATTTTTAGGTGTTTTAAGGGTTTTTAATATTTATAGGGGTTTTAGGGTTTTAGGGATTTTTAGTATTTTAGGGTTTTTATTATTTTTAGGATTTTATGGGTTTTATGTGTTTTTAGGTTTTTAAGGATTTGTTATGTTTGATATCTTTTTAATGGTTTTTAAATTTTTTGGGTTTTTTGGGATTCCATATTATTTTTATGGGTTTTTTGAGATTTTTGGAGTTTTTAGGGGGTTATAGGGTTTTAGGGTATTTTGGGTTTTTAGCATTTTAGGTTTTTTACGGTGTTTAATTGTTTTTTTATTTTTATGATTTTAATAGATGTTTTTACGGTTTTATGGGTTTTATGCTTTTAGGTATTTTTATGGATTTATACAATTTTTGAGGGGTTTAGTGTTTTAGGTCTTTTGATGGTTTTTACAGATTTTTTAGGTTTGTAGGGTTTTTTTATTTTTGTTTTTAAGGGTTTTCGTGTTTTTTTAACATTGTTAGGGGTTTAAATGGTTTTTATAATTCTAATTTGGTTTTAAGGGTTTTATGAGTTTTTAGAGTTATTTACAGGCTTTAGGTTTTTTATAGTATTTAGGGATTTTATCATTTCTAAGGGTTTTACGGATTTTATGTGTGTTTTTTTGGTTTTTAGGGTTTTCTTAGGGGTTTTCAAAGATTGATGTTTTTTTAATTTATAGATATTTCTAAATATCTTTAGGACATTTTTAATGGGTTTTAGAGATTTTACGGATTTTATGTTTTTAGGGTTATCAGGTTTTTTTTTGGGTTTTTAGCGTTTTAGGTTTTTAGGAGTTTTATGATTTTTTATGTTTTTAGGGTTTTAATATTTTTTTTGGGGTTTCTATGTATCTTATGTATTTTGGGTATTTTTTATGATTTTTACGTTCTTTAGGCATTTTAGGGGTTTTGAGGGGTTTTGGGGTTTTTAGGTTATTAAGGATTGTTATAGGATTTTATGGGTTTTAATATTTTTTTTAGTTTTGTAGTTTTTTTAGCAGTATAAATGGTTTTTGTAGTTTTTAACATTTTTTTAGTTTTATGGGTTTTTAACAGTTTTTAGTGGGTTTTAGTGCATTTAGGATTTTTTAGGGTTTTTTGTATTTTTTAGATTTTTGTGGGTTTTCATGTTTCTAGGTTTTCAGATTTTTTTATGGGTTTTTATGGATTTAGAATTTTTTTTAGGGATTTTTAGGGTATTTTTATTATTTTATTTTTATATAGAGTTTTTAGGGATTTTGAAAGGTTTTGGGGTTTTTATGGTGTTTAGGGTTTTAATGGTTTTTTGGGTTTAAAGGGTTTTTTATATTTTAGTTGGGTTTTAGTGTCGTTATGGGGTTTTTGTGTTTTTTTGTTCTAGTGGGGTTTTATAGTCTTTATGAGTTTTTATGGTGTTTAGGATCTTTTATGGGTTTTAGCATTTTTAATCATTTTTAGGATTTTTAATTGTTTTTAGATTTTGATATTTTCGTAGGGTTTTTTGCATTCTTACGGGTTTTTAAGGATTTTGTAGTATTTTTATGGGGTTTTAGTGTTTTTAAGGATTTTAGGGTTATTTTGGGTTTTTTGGGGTTTTAGGGTTTTTAGAGTTTTTAACATTTTAAGGAAATTTAGTATTTAAGTATTTTTATGTTATTATGGTTTTATTAATGGTTTTCCAAATTTTTAGGGTTTTTTATTTTCTTAGGGATTAATATGTAATTTTTTGTATTTTCATGGTTTTAGGGGTTTTGGGGGTTTTATGAGTTTTAAGGTGTTTTCAGTGTTATTTTATATTTTATGGGTTTAAAGGTATTTTAGAATTTTTAGTGGTTATTATGGTTTTTATGGGTTTATGGTTTTAATGGTTTTTATGATTTTTAGGGGTTTTAGGGTTTTCTTAGATTTTTAGAATTCTTCATGGTTTTAGGGGTTTTAAGTGTTTTTAGGTTTTTAAGGTTTTCATAGAATTTTTAGTGGTTTTTTAGATTTTTTTGGATTTTATATCTTTTTTGGATTATAATTTGGTTTTAGGGTTTTTAAAGATTTTGATGGGTTTTAGGGTTATTTTGGGTTTTTTTATGGTTTATATCATTTCTTTGTTTTTAGGTGTTTTAAGATTTTTTTACAGTTTAAGGGATTTTAGGGGTTTTTTAGGATTTTTATGGGTTTTTATGATTTTAAGGGTTTGTTGGGTTTTGATTGATTTTTAGTGTTTTTTGGTTTTTGGTTTTTAGAGGGTTTTGGGTTTTTTATGGTTTTATGGTTTTTTTGAGTTTTTAAATTTTTTAGGTTTTTTATTGTTTTTAGAGTTTTTAGTGATTTTTAGGGATTTTATGGGGTTTTATCATTTTTAAGTTGTTTATGGTTTTCATGGTTTTTAGTATTTTTAGGGTTTTTATAATTTTTTTGGGGTTTTATGGGTTTAAATGTTTTTAGGTTTTAATGCTTTTCTTACGATTTTTTAGGGTTTTATGGTTTTTTACATTTTTATGGATTTTTAGGATTTTAATGTTATTTCGTTTTTTAGGGATTTTGAGGGTTTTTAGGTTTTCCATGATTTTTGGGGGGTTTAAAGTTTATTTAGATTTTTTTACATTTTTGGTATTTCTAGGGGTTTTATTGTTTTTGGTGGGTTTGGGGGATTTTATTGTTTTCTTTTGGATTTTTTTGGTTTTACTGGATTTTCTCGATTTTAGGTTTTTCAGGGTCTTCTTGGGTTTTTAGGGTTTTTATGGGTTTAAGGTGTTATTATTTTATTATATTTTTCTTATGGTTTTTATCGATTTTTAGGGGTTTTTAGAAATTTTTTAGAATTTTTATGATTTTTTTTGGTTTTTATGGATTTTGAGGGAGTTTAGGGTTTTTATGGTTTGTTAGGGTTTTTATGTTTTGTAAGGTTTTAGGGAAAAGAAGGTGCAAGGACAAGCAGAAGGCTTGGTCCCTCAAGTGTATAAATGAAAAATAAAGTGCAAGGCTTTACAAGGGGGACTTATGCAACCAGGTACGGGTAGCCCCCTTCATGTCCGAATCCACAATTGACTCACAAAAAGAGGGAGAAACAAAAGACCACCATGAGAAACGTTCTTCAATATCCTTCTTGGAAAACACACCATCTACCATATTAACTTCCCTGTATGCATGGGTGATCTTATGAACCAGATTTTTGGATAAACTAATGAAATCAATCCATTGGGGTAGAAGCCCCCAAGGAACCTTCCTTGAATTTTGACGAAAGGACTCAACCGCAAGCATGGAATCAGACTCAATCCAGAGTTGCTTCCAACCAAATTGGTTTGCAAACCGCATCGCCTTGATGATAGCCCAAAGCTCTGCTTCATATGCACAACCAATTCCGATGAAGTGATAAAAAGTTCCCTTGACAAAACCTCTATAAGTACGGAAGACGCCACCATAGCCAGAAGGCCCTGGAGAGCGTACTGCCGCACCATCAACATTGACTTTGATCCAAGACGAGATAGGTGGAATCCATCGGATTGACTTCACTACCAAAGGTTTTTTGCACCTACCAGAGACACCAAGAGTGCATAGAGTGATAAGGTTAGTAAAGGAATTGTTCATCGCACCTGTTTGAATGCCTCCGGCCATCAGAATAGCCGAGTGTATGGAAAGAATACCCTCATGAAGGGAGCTTGAATTATTCTGGAACATAGCAGAGTTCCTGGCAGCCCATAGAAAATCCATAATGGTTGTCGAAGCAGCAAGGAGAAGATTATAGATCTGCTCACTATACCTCGATTCTGTGATGAGAGACATGATCTGAGAAAAGGTTCTATCCAAGGGAAATTGAAAACCAAAGACATCCTGCAGATACTTCCACAGACCATAGGCAAGCTTGCATTCAACAAAAGGATGCTGCACATTTTCAGCATCCTGCATTCATATACAGTAGGCCGAAGCAAGATGAAAACCAACATTTTGAAGTTGGCCATGCATGGGCAGCCGATTCCTCCAGATCCTCCAGATGAGAAAAAAATATCTAAGAGGAATAAAATGGCATTTGTATCTCATGAGACATGAGTTGGAATCTATTCCTTGCTGACATTTGTGATTGTAAAAGTCCTTTGCAGTAAGCAGGCCAATCATGTTCGGTTTCCAGATAATTGTGTCATAATCCATGCAACTAGAGAGTTGAATCTCAGAAATGATATGGGCAGGTAAGATCCTAGCCAGCTCCGGCATTCTGGTGTTGAGTTCATTAATGGACATGTGTTGCTAGCCATGCGGAACCTGCATAGATTCATGCAGCGGACTCTTGAGCCAAGGGGTGGACCAACAATTCAAGTTGGATTGCCTCGAGACATCCCAAGTAGATTGAGAGATAATGTCCTTGTACGAGTATTTAACCGTTGTCCAGATAGAGGAGAGAATGTACCCAGTATAACCATTGCACAGTTTCCCAGTAAAGCGTTCTTTGAGAAAGTCCAAATCACCCTCTCTGGGTGTGAAAAGATTCCAAGTGAATTTGGCCATCAAGGCATCATTGAATATATTGAGATCCTTAATGCCTAGCCCACCCATTTCAAGTGGTTTGATGCACTCCTTTCAGGCAACACTGATCAATTTCCTTTCATTAATATAGCATGTCCATGCAAAGTTTCGGATCTTGGCTTGAAGGGATTTAATTAGGATAACTGGCCATTTATAGATGGAGATGGTATGAGAAAACATTGAGGTGACAACAGAATTGATGAGACATATCCTGCCTGCTTATGAGAGGGTCTTGCCCTTCCATTTGGAAAGCTGCTGAGTGATGTTAATAGAGATGATTTCAAGATGACTACGTTTAACCTTCCCCCAAAATACGGGAACACCAAGATATTTGAAAGGCAAGGATCCTTTTTTGACACAAAGGCATCTGACAATCTTGTTCTGTCTCACAATAGAGCTCCCTTTCCCAAACACAATAGATGATTTACTCCAGCTAATGGCATGTCCAGCAACAGCTTCATAATGAGCGAAGATTTTCCGGATAGAAGATATGGTCCGCATATTAGCCTGCCCAAAGAGGAGGATATCATCAGCATAAAGTAGGTGTGAAGGCACAAATAAATCTCTCCCATCTTTAATAAGTCTGTAGTAGCCAGCCAGCATAGCATTTGTAACAAGGTGGCTTAGGTAGTCCTCAGCAACTGCAAAGAGAATTCCGGAAAGAGGATCAACCTGTCTGACCCCCCGGGAACACCAAAAAAATCCTTTTGAATCTCCATTAATCAAAACATAATTTCTGGCACTATTCAGTATGGTGGAAGTCATGCAAACAAATTTTTCTGAGAAACCATACATGCCATGAATCTTGAACTGGAAATCCCACTTAATAGTATCAAAGGCTTTGGATATATCCAGTTTTAAGGTGATGGACCCAAACTTCGATGCCCTCCTCATGGAATTAACTATTTAAGAGGCCATGTATAAGCAGTTCTGAATACTTCTTCTAGGAATAAAACCAAATTGGTTAGGTGTAATCATGTTGCCAACAATCTTCGCTAACCAGACAACAATTATTTTTCTAATAATATTGGGTATTGTGTTCCCAATGGAAATTGGCCTAAAATCACCTATCTCAATTGCAGATTCCTTTTTAGGAAGCAGGGAAATAAAATTGGAGTTGAATCCATGAGGGATTAACCCCATGAGAAAGAATTCCCTGATAGATTTATTGATTTCTTCATTAAATATGTCCCAATAAAAGGTGAAGAATTTGTTGGTGAAGCCATCCGTGTCGGGAGCACTATCCAAATTGAGAGAAAAAGGGCATATCTGACTTCCTCCTCAAGAGGTAGAGAGGTCAGATCATTGTTCTGTGAATCATTAACACATTTCTCAATGCATGCAGCAATAAGGTAAGTAGAGGGAATTCCATCATCATTATAAAGCACTTTGAAGTGATCAACAACAACATCAGAGATCTCTTTCTCATCGACAATGGTATGACCATTGATACGATCTGGTTTGGTCCTTTATGAACTCTTTTCTCCCGTTGCAAGTGATGAAAAAACTTTGAGTTTCTATCACCATATTTAAGCCAACGGACATTGAATTGATGTATTTCCAGACTCTCCTTGAGTTCCAAGAGATCATCAAGCCTTTTATGAAACACAATCTCTTCACTGGTAGGAATGTCCCCTTGTTGATTGTTCTCCTGGAAGGAATTCAACTGATATTCTGCATCACTAATGTCATCATCAAGCCTCGAGAATGAGTTCCTGCTCCAGACTTTTAGGAGGCTTTTGATCTTGCGAATCTTGGAGGCAACCACAAAGTGAGGACTCCCATGACAATCAGTGTTTCATCCATCAATAACGACTTCCCTACAACCTGGGATTAAGAGCCAGGCATTATTAAATTTGAAAGGTATAGGAGAGGTCCTCCTACATTCCTCCCGAATGTTGAAAATAAGAGGATTATGATCAGAATTGAATTTCGGAAGAGAAAATCCTAAGATAACAGCTGGGGTGCTGCTGTTATTGATTTGCATAAACCACCTATCAATCTAACTAGTCTGCCTGCCATTGACAGTAATCCTTCCCCATGTAAATTTGGAACCTACAATAGGAACTTTAGTGAGGTTTCATTGGTCCACACAACATTTAAAATCATTTGCAGCAGCACGGGAGAAGTGAGGTCCAATATTTTCATCTGCACAAAGGATAGCATTGAAGTCACTAGTTATAACCCAGTTGTGATCCATATTCTCACTTTGAACAGATAAATCATTCCAAAGTTCTCTTCTTCTGGTGTAGGAAAAGAGGCATTGACAAAAGAGAAGGTAAAAGAGATATCTTGTTGCTGGGTGCGGACTGAGATTAGCTGATTGTGAATCTCAAAAGAGGAGATTTGAAGAACATTGTGTCGAAAAACCCATAAGGTTTCAAGAGATTCCACACCTCTGTTGTGAGAAATAAGGGAGTATACAATGGAACACCAGGTGAAACCCCTCCAGTTTTTAAAACTAATGAGAGGTTCGGCAATGGACACAAGAAAAGGCTTGTGGGAGATGAGGAAGTGTCGAAGGGCTGCAACAGTGGGAGAGTTCCCAAGCCCTGACAATTCCAGAACAACATCTTCATTGATTAAATGTATTTTTTCTTCTCAAGAGAGGCAATCCTTGTGTATCCTTAGAGGAGATCTCTTGGCCCTTCCCTCACCTCTTGGGGGGTCTTCTAGGGGGTGTCATGGTGACTTGATCAGTTTTAGGCACCTGAGGAGAGGTCACCTCAGAGATTGTGTCAGTATCATGGCTCTCATCGGCTTGATCAGCCCAGAACTTCCCAGAAAGGGGTGAGAAGGTATTGTAAGCACAAATCCACTCATTCTGGGAGCTCACAATGATTTTGGTCCTTACAGCCTTCCCTCCAAGAACATGAATGAACTCATCAGGCACCTTATCAGCAGAGAAATCAGGGGCATTATGCTTGGTAGATGAAGGCTTCTTAGAGGCAGGTGAAGGGACGAGATCTGATGGCTCTTGGGAGGAACCAAGTGGATTGATCTCCGGAAAGACCCCAGAAGGAGCACAGACAAGGGCATCCAACTTAGTCTTCTCAACAGGGAAAACATGTCCGTCCTGAACCTCAATGGTATCCACAATGGCAGGTGCAGGTGTATCATGCATCTTGCCAGCAACTGCAAGATTAGGAATGTTCATTTCCGCATCCTGCACTTCATCAGGCGTAGATATATCATGCATATTGTCAGCAATTGCAGGACTAGGTGCATCAGGAGGAAGAGAGGGTATCACAGGGGCCAGGGAGGTGAGCCCAGATGCTGTAGGGGGGGAGCTGATAGGTTCATAGTCCCCTAGGGGAGCCATAACAGATGTAGTGTCCTTGGGCAGCTCAAGAGAGACTGTTTCCTTTGTACTATCTGGTGCTGATCAACTAGACTCAGGGGGCTTGAGTTGTTCAATAGGTGTTGAACCATTCTGCTGAGGGAGGGCTGGAGCACCTGTAGTGATCATGAATTTCTCAAAAGAGACAACTTGTTCAGCATTGTCAGGAGCCAATCCACTGGCCTTATTAACCAGTTCCAAGTTAGCTGGAGCACCAGTTCGGATGCTTTCATTGCCTTGCATTGAGAGAGATGAATCTTTGTGGGTCACATCTTTCTTTTTTGAAACTTGACATGAACTGTCTCCATGTCCTTTTGCCTTGAAAATGCTGCAATTCTTCAGCCTCCTACAGTCATCAATGGAGTGCCCAAGGAATAAGCAGTTGCTACGGAACTTGGGTCTCCTTTCATATTGAATTTCCAGCATGAGACTGTCATCCAAAGTGATTAACACCACTTATTCAACTAGAGTACTGGCCATGTCCACTTCAACAAGTACTCGGGCATAATGCCCAAATCATGGGTTATCTGTTTCCTTGTCAATTCGGATAGGAAAACCTACGGAGGAAGCAATGTCCCACAGAATCCGGGGATGCCAATAGAACCAATTCAAGTTACAGATGCGGATCCAAACTTGAGTGAAGGTATTCTTTACACTTTTTTGGTCGAAATTGCGATCCCAGTCTTGAATCCGTAGTAGACCAGGATTGAGGGAGAGTGAACCGGAGCTCCATGCACGTCGCTTGTGTCCATCTGATGAAAAAACAATGTGGTAGAAGCCTCGTCCCATGGCTGTCGTTTTCCAGTCCGAGAAACCCCAGATCTTAGAAATTCGCTCAACAAGCTCCGCAAATCTCCATAATCGCTCTTCCTTGGGTATGACCAACCGAGCAATGATCGGGAATTTGCAGAGTTTAGTTCTCTCCTCAATAGCCTCCCGATTGGAAGCCACATGAGCTCTTTTTTCCTTTCTTAATAACACAACCAAGAGATGGAGTGCCAAAGTCAGAGAACGAGGTTGCAGCCGCAGATTTGACGTCCTATGCAAAATTCTTTTTCGACACATCCAAAGAAGAATCTGCTGGTTGATCAGGCTTACCAACCCGTGGATTGCAAAATTGAAAGATAACATTATGCCCAACAGGTTCAGACTCAGGTTTTTTTACGGATTCTACTACCTCACTCGAGGGAGTCAACGTGCGCACATGTTCCACAAAATTGCCCGGGTCCCCAGCTTGCGTAGCGATCCTAGGGTTTTAGGGATTTGAAGTGTTTTTATGTTTTATGGTTTTTAAGGGGTTTTAAGGGTTTTAATTAGTGTTTTTAGAGTTTTTCAAGGTATTTTTTGGTATTTTTAGGTTTTTTATTATTTTGTTGGGTTTCTAGGCATTTAGAGAGCTTTTTAGGGTTTTTTAGGTATTGATTGTTACTATTTGGATTTTTATGATTTTTTAGTTTTTTTAGTTATTATTTTTTTTAGATTTTGTTTATCTTTTGGGTATTTAAAAAGGTATTTAGAGTTTTTAGTGGTTTATAGGTTTTTATAGTTTTTAGGGTTTTTTATGGATTTTTTTTTATTTTTTAGGTGTTTGAAGTGATTTTACTCTTTTTAGGTTTTCTTAGAAATTTTTTGGGTTTTTTATTTTTTTTATATTTTAGGGTTTGAGTTCCTTTTTAAAATATTTTTTAATTTTTAGGGTTTTTATGGATTTTGAGGGGTTTTAGTGTTTTTAGGGTTTTTAGCATTTTTTGGTTTTTATGTATTGTATGTGTTCTTTCGGTTTTATGGTTTTCATAGGGTTTTATGGGTCATTTAGTTTTTTTACGTTTTAGAGATATTTTAGTATTTTTTTAGGATTTTTATTGTTTTTAGGGGTTTTAGGGTCTTTTTAAGATTTTTTGGGGTTTTGAGGGTTTTTTGGGGTTTAGGGTTTTTTTAGTTTGTAGGGATTTTAATGTTTTTACAGTTTTTACCATAATTATATTTTTAAGTATTTGATGAATTTTGTGCTTGTTTTTATGGGTTTTATGGGTTTTTATTTTTTTATGGTTCTTTTTTTAGTTTTTATTATATTTAGGAGATTTAGGGATTTTTATGTTTTGTTTAGTTTTTATAATTTAATAGGTTTTTAGGATGATTCGCGTAAGGCGCAGGGCTCGAGGGTGTTTCTCTGTTTTTTAAAATTTGAATGTGATATTTTTGGGTGTTGTGCGGTTTTTATGTGTTCCCACTTATCCTAAAAGTGGATATTTTGAAAAAAAAATTTAAAAAAGAGGATTTGGATCAATATCTTTTTAGGGGTTTTAAGTGTTTTTAGGTTCTTATGGTTTTCATATGATTATTTTGGGTTTTTATTTTTTATTTGTTTTTATTTATTTTTAGGGAGTTTTAGGAGTTTTATTGTTTTTAGGGTTTTTAGTGATTTTGCGGGTTTTTAGGGTATTTTTTTGTTTTTTTTTTGGTTTTTTTGAGTTTTTGGGGTCTTAAATGTTTTTATATTTTTTTTATCATTTTTAGTGGTTTAATGTATTTTTAGATTTTTTAGTGGGTTTTATGGTTTTTTTGGGTTTAGGGTCTTCAATGGTTTTTAACGATTTTTGTGGTTTTTTGGTTTTTCTAGATTTTTTAGGGTTTTGAGAGTTTTTATATATTTTATTGTTGTTTTATGTTTTTTTATGTTTTTATGTTTTCCTACGTTTACTCAATTTTTTAAAGGTTTTTACATTTTAAGGATTTTTATCTATTTTTAGGGAATTTTATGGGGTTTTTTGAGTTTTTAGTGTTTATATGGATTTTTATACTTTTTTAAAATTTGTAGGGCATAAAATAGATTTTAGGATTTTTAGTGGTTTTAGGATTTCTATGCGTTTTTATGATTTTTTAAGGTTTTTGTAGTTTTTATGGTTTTTAGTGTTTTATGTTCTTTTATGTTTTTTTTCTTTTTAAGTTTTTAAGGGTTTTCAGTGTTTTCTAGTTTAATGTTTTTCTTAGGGGTTCTTAGGTTTTTATGGTTTTTTATTTTTTTAGTTATTTTTATGGATATTTAAAGGTTTTCCCAGTTTTTAATGACATTGAGTGTTTTTTGGTATTTTAGGGTTGTTAGATCATCTTAGGGGTTTTTGTAGATTATTGGTTTTTATGGGTATAAATTGATTTTTGGGTATTTAAGGTTTTATTAAGGTTTTTAGGGTTTAATGTGGTTATGGAGTTGATGCAACTTTTAGTATTTTTTTGGTTTTTGGGATTTTTAGAGTTTTAGGGCTTTGTAGGTTTTAGGGGTTTTTTGGTTTTTTGGGGTTTTAGGAATTTTACTATAAAATCTAGGGTTCTTAGTAGTTTTAATTTTTTTTATGTTTTTAGGGGTTTAAATGATTTTTAGAGTTTTTAGTGGTTTATGGTTTTTATTGGGTTTTTTAGATTTTATTGTTTTTAGGGTTTTTAATTTTTTTTTAATATTTTAGTGATTTGTATGTTTTTAAGGATTTCATGGGTTTTTTCTGAATTTTTATGGTTTTTTACTTTTATAGGGAATTTTAGGGCTTTTTAAAGATTTTATAGTTTTTTAGGGCTTTACAATTTTTTGAGGTTTATGAGTTATTTGAGTTTTTTATTTCTTTTGTGGGTTTGTAGTTATTTTAATGTTTTTGTGCGTTTAAAGTGTTTTTAGAGGTTTTAGTGGATTTTAGGGATTTTAGGGTATTTATGGTTTTTAGGGGCAAGGAAGATACGATGGTCAGGATGTTCCCGTCCCTCAAAAATTTATAATGAAAAAAGATGTGACGAACAAGGGAGGTGAGTGGTCAAACGGACCGCACCCAAAAACCCTTAACGACCCCAAAAAAAGAAAGTTCAAGAAAAAACAAACCGAAAAGGTCCAAAAGAAAAGACACATACAAAAGAGCGTATCAGTTTATATCACCACCAAAGTCATCAGGCTCTACATCGCGGCAACCAAAGCTCGCACCCAGGTCAGCGCCCATACCAGAAAGGAAGAAGTCTGAGTCAGCACCCGTATCCATAGAATCCCATCCCGACTCATACTCCTCCTGCATTGTGATCATCAACAAAAGCTTCTCCATGGCCCTATTCTGCTCATCAGTTTGTGGAGTCTGCTCCAGCAAATTGACTTTGAGATTTATCTTGGCCTTCATGGAGGTGGCTCGGGTCACCATAGGTTGTGGGAGGGCAGAGTAATCCTTCCACATCCTATGCTTCGGTGGAGCATATATAGAACCATCCTCATGCACTGCTTCTTCATGAATTACTCCATCACTAGCTGCATTTGAGACCTTTTTGGGCCCTTTTTTTCTACTAGACCCATTATTTTTTTCACCCCCATCTAGCAACATATTATTTTCTTCCCTCGACCAGGCCATAGCAGCTTTTATCCTGCGGTCTTCCTCATAAAATCTCTCTCCGAGTCTCTTAGCTTCCCCCTCAAGGGGAAATATTTCCCATTCAACCATCATCACATCATGAAGCAGCACACAATGATCTTCATCATATGGGGCACCAAAAACAACCATGGATCATTGTAGGTTTGTGGTTATACAACCTGAAATAGTAGTGAGTCACGGTGGATAAAATCTAGTCGGGTCCACACCAGGAGCACACGACAGGTCCTCCACTCCACTGGTCACTTCCGCAATAGGAGGTGAGCCTGCCTCCAAGAGATTACTCCCCACGTCATCACACCCCACAAGCACCAAGGGGAATCGTTCCAGTCGGTGCGTCACACCCTAGGACTCCAGGGCTGCCCTTATAGCACAAGCCTCTCCCCCTCAGCCAAAGACATTTTCCACTCATCCCCAGCTCATACACCTTGCACATCCATTCTTGGGTTTTTGGAGTTTTTAGGGTTTTTCGTATATTTTGTGTAGGGGTTCAAACAATTATTAGGTTATTGAATTTTTCTTATGTTTTTTTAGAGTTTTTATATTTTTTATATTTTTATAGATATTTAGGTATTTTTTAGGATTTTTATTGTTTTAGGGATTTTCATGGGTTTAGAGGTTTTTAGGTTTTTAGTATTTTTAGTTTTTAGGGGTTTTTAGGGTTTTTAGGGTTTTATGGTTTTCTTTGGGTTTTTTGAGGTATTTAGAGTCTTTTACTTTTTTGAACAATTTTTTGGATTTTTATTTATTTTGGAATTTTACGGTTTTTTATGGTTTAGGGGTTTTGGGGTTTCTAGGGTTTTATGTGTTTTTTGGGATATTATGGGTTTTTTAGTTTTTTATGGTTTTTAGGGTTTCTTGTGTTCTTAAAATGTTTAGGGTATTAAAGGGGTTTTTATAATTTTTAGTGTTCTTGGAATTTTTAATAGGTTTTAGGGGTTTTTACTGAATTTTGGGTCATTTATGGGTTTTTTTTTGGATTTTAGTGTTTTAGGTATTTTTGTGTTTTTAGGGGTTTTATGTGTTTTTAGGGTTTTAGGTTTTTCTTATAGATTTTTGGTGTTTGAAGGTTTTTTATATTTTTAAGTATTTTTATGTATTTCATAGTATTTTTATCATTTTTTTGGCTTTGAGAGATTTTGAGGGTTATAGGATTTTGAGGGTTTTATGATTTTTATGGTTTTATAGTTTTTTTGTTTTTATGGTTTTTAAAATTTTATGATTTTAAATTTTGTTTGGATATTTTTTTTTCAATTTTAGGGTTTTAAATAGTTTTTACTGGTTTCAATTTTTTTAGAGTATTAAAGGGGTTTTAGTGTTTTTAAAATTTCTAGTGGTTCTTATGGTTTTAGGGGATTTTAGGTGTTTTTTGATATTTTAGGTATTTTTATGTTTTTAGGTTTTTAGGGGTAATAATAGTATTTTGGTTTTAGGGTTTTCTTTAAGTTTTAAGGGATTTTATATTTTTCATGTTTTTATTTATTTTTTAGGATTTTTAGGATTTTTATGGGTTTTTTATGGTTTTTCGTATTTTGAGGGTTTTTAGGATTTTTCGGGTTTTTAGCATTTTTAGGGTTATTAAGGGGTTTAATGTTTTTAGGATTTTATGGTTTTAATAGGTACTTTCTTATTTTTAGGGATTTTATGTTTTTAGGGGTTTCTATGACGTTTTTTATGATTTTTACTGTTTTTAGGGGTTTTTTGGTTTTTAGTGGTTTTTTGGGTTTTAGGTATTTACATAGTTTTTTGTGTTTTTACAATGTTTTTTTTTGAGTTTTTGAGTTTTTTAAAGGTTTTTAAGAGTTTGTTTACTTTTTTAGGGTTTTAAAGTATTTTTATAGTTTCTATTGGTTTTACAGTTTTATGGGTTTTTATGATTTAGGGTTTTTTATGGTTTTAGAGTTTTTAGTTGTTTTAGGGGATTTATGGTTTTTATCATTTTTATGGGTTTTAAGTTTTTTTAGGTTTTTAATGTTTTCTTAGAGTTCTTCAGGGTTTTTGGGGTTTTAACATTTTTAGGGAAATTTTTTAGGGTTTTTAGTGTTTTTAAGTTTTTTAGGGATTCTAAGGGTTTGGGGGTTTTTAGGGTTTTTATGGGTTTTTTGGGTTTTCAAGGTTTTTATGAGTTATTTAGGGTTTTAAAGGTTTATGATATTTCTAAAAAAATTAGGGGTTAAAAGTTATTTTATTGATTTTAATGGGTTTTTAGGGGTTTTAGGTTTTTTAGGTTTTTATGGTTTTCATAGGGTTTATTTTATTTTTAGGGGGTTTTATGTTTTTGGGTATTTTTTGGGATTTTATCGTTTTTTTACTTTTAGGGATTTTCTGTGATTTTGAGTGGTTTTATGGTGTTTTAGGGTTTTTAGGTTTTTTATAGTTTTTATATATTTTTTCAATTTTTTATGGTTTTAAGGGTTTTTATGTTTTTAGTTTACTTTGGGGTTTTAGTGTTTTTTACATCTTCGTGATTTTTATGGATTCATAAGGATTTATATGGTTTTTTAGTGTTTTTAGGGTTTTAGGTTATTTTTTAGAGATTTTATAGATTTTTTGTTTTTTTGGGGTTTTGTGGTTTTTGTTTTTATTGTTTTAAGGATTTTATAGTTTTTTAATGTTTTTAGGGTTTTAATGTTATTTTATATTTTTTAAGTGGGATTTTTGGGTTTTTATTGGTTTTATGGTTTTTAGTGCTTTTTTAGGGTTTTTATAGATTTTTGAGTGTTGAGGTTTTGTAGATTTTTTTAGTGTTTTAGCATTTTATGTGTTTTCTAGGGTTTTAAGGTTTTATTAAGGGTTTATATGGGTTTTTAAATTTTTAGGGTTTTAGGGATTCTTATTATTTTTATCGGTTTTTGGGTTATAGGGATTTTGAGGGTTTTTGGTTTTTTAAGGTATTTAGGTTTTTTTGGAGTTTTGGGGTATTTAGTGTTTTTTATGTTTGTTAGGGTGTAAAAGTTTTTATATTTTTTAATATTTTTAAGGGTTTATATAGTTTTTAGAGTTTTTCTTGTATTTAGGGATTTAATGGATTTTTAGGGGTTTTAAGGTTTTTTGGGGTTTTATAGTTTATATGGTGTTTTAGAGTATTTTTGTCCTTTTATTTTTTTAATTTTTTTTATTTTTTAGGTGTTTTATGAGTTTTATGTTTTTTATGGTTTTATTATGGGTTTTTAGGTTTTTAGGAATATTTATTTTTTATGGTTTTTTTGGACTTTTTTTATATTTTTTTAGTTTTTAGTGATTTTGAGGGTTTTTAGGTTTTTTAGGGTTTAGGGTATTTTAGGTTTTTTAGAATTTTTAGGTTTTTTAGTGGTAATATGTTCTTTTATATTTTTATGTTTTTCTTAGGGTTATTCATGTTTTTAGGGATTTTACATTTATAAATATTTTAGGGCATTTTTAGTATTTTTAGATTTTTTAGGCTTTCTAGGGATTTTGAGGATTTTTTTTGTGTTTTATAGTGTCTTTTGGTTTTTGGGTTTTTTTGGTTCTTAGGGTTTTTATATTTTTATGGTTTTTAGAGTTTTTATTGTTTTTTGAGTATTTTAATGTTTTTAGGGGTTTAAAAGTTTTTAGAGTTTTTAGTGGTTTTTGCGGTTTTATGGAATTTTTTATGTTTTTCACAGTTCTTAGGATTTTTTAGCTTTTTTATGTTTTTATAGATTTTAAGTGATTTTGGATTTAAAATTTTCTTTTGGTTTTTTGATGTTTTTATGGGTTTTTATGTTTTTAGGCATTTTTTGAGCTTTTTTGGGTTTTTACGTTTTTAGAATTTTTAGTGATTTTGGTGGGTTTTAAGGTTTTGTTGGGAGTTATCTTTTTTAGAGGTTTTCTTTTGAGTTTTTTAATAGTTTTAAGAGTTTATGTATATTTTTTTTATCATTTTATGGTTTTAAAATATTTTAGTTTCTTTTTTTGTTTTTAGGGGTTTTAGGGGGTGTAAGGTACTTTATGGTTTTTAGAGGTTTTATGGGTTTCAGTGGGTTTTAGGTGTTTAAAAATGTTTTAGGAATTTTATAATTTTTTCATTTTTTAGGGATGTTAAGATTTTTAAGGGTTTTAATTTTTTCTTACCATTTTTTGGGGTTTTTAGAGTTTTTTCATTTAAAGTTATTTTTAGGGATATTTTAGGATTTTATGGGTTTGAGGGATTTCAAGGGTTTTTATGGAATTAAGGGTTTTATGGTTTTTACCATTTTTATGGTTATTTAATGGTTTTAAATGTTTTTGGATTTAAATTTTTTATTAGGGTCTTGTGTTTTTTTACATTATTTGTTATTTTTATGATATTTATTGGGTTTTTATGTTTTTAGGAATTTTGAGGGTTTTTAGGGGTTCTTTGGCTTTCTAGGTTTTTATTTTTTTAGTGTTTTAGGGGTTTTAAGGTTTATTAGAGTTTGTTCTGTTTTTAGGGGATTAAATGGAATTTAGAGTTTTTAGTGGGTTTTTAGGGTTTCAATGGTTTTTTATGATTTTAGGAGTATTATGGTTTTTAAGAGATTATGGTTTTTTGATTTTTTTTGTTTTTTAGTTGTTTTAAGAGTTTTATTTTTTTAATATTTTCTTTTGGTTTTCAATGTTTTTAGTGTTTTTTTAATTTTTATGGATTTTCAAGATTTTTTATGATGTTAAAGGTTTTTAGGTGTTTTAATGTTTTTTAGGTTTTTTGGGTTTTTATGTGTTTTTAGGGTTTTACGTATTTATTTGGGGTTTTAATTATATTTATGATTTTTATATTATTTTATATTTTTAAATATTATTAGAAATTTTAGGTGCTTTTATGGTTTCTAGAGTTTTCTAGGGTTTTTGGGGTTTTAGGGGTTTTAGGGTTTTTATGGGTTTATGGTTTTTTTGATGTTTTGGGAGTTATTGATTTTTTCAGTTTTTTATGTTTCATTTTTTTTAATATTTTAGGAATTTAAAGTGTTTTGTGCATTTTTATTGGTTTTTCTGATTTTTAGGGGGTTTTAAGGTTTTTAAAGGTTTTTAGATTTTTTATGCTCTTTTGGGTTTTTGGGATTGATTTTGGTTTTTTTGGGTTTTAGGGTTTTTATCATTTTTATCATTTTTATGTTTTTATGGGTTTTAATTGTGTCTAGGATTTCAAGTTTTTATAATGGATTTCATGGTTTTTAGGTTTTTTTGGTTTTATGGATTTATAGGTTTTTTATGGATTTTTTCGATTTAATGGATTTAGGGATATTGAGGGTTTTTTGTTTTTTTTAGGATTTATCGGGTTTTAGGAATTTTAGCATTTTTAGGTTTTTATATATTTAATTTATTTTTAGATTTTAATGGTTTTTTAAGGGTTTTTATAGATCTTTATATTTTTTGGATTTTTAGGACTTTTATGATATTTGGGTTTTTGAGGTTTTTAGGTTTGTTAGTGTTTTTTGGGTTTTTTAGTCATTTTGGGATTAATTTTTTTATTTTTTCAGGTTTTAAAATATTTTTTAGAGTTTTTTCATCATTGTTAATGGTTTAAATAATTTTTAGAGTTTTTAGTGGTTCATTAAAGTATTTATGGGTTTTAGAAGCTTTTAATGTTTTTGGGTGTTTTAGGGTTTTAGGTGTTTTTAGGGTTTTATGATATTTTAGGTTTGAATCATTTTTTAATGTTTTAGGGGTTTTAACTGTTTTCAAGTTTTAATGTTTTCTTCGTGTTCTTTCTGGGTTTTTAGGGTTTTTGCGTTTTAGGGATTTTTGGAATTTTTTGTATTTTGGGTTTTTAGTGATTTTTAGGGGTTTATGGTTTTTTAAGATATTTAGGTATTTTGTGTGTTTTTAGCATTTTTTAGATTTTTTGGGTTTTAAGTGTTTTTATGTTATTATGGTTTTCTTAGTGTTTATCAGGGTTTTTTGTGTTTTAATTTTTTAGGAAATTTTAAGGGTTTTTAGGATATTTTGGTTTTTAGGAATTTTACAATTTGTTTGGGAGGTTTTTAGGGGTTTTAGAGTCTTTATTGTTTATATAGTTTTTTTCGATTTATGTTTATTTTTTAGTTTTCTTATATTTTTAGATTTCTCATAGTTTTTTATACTTTTTGGGTTCATAGTGTTTTAGATTTTGTAGTGGTTTTTTATGGTTTGTGTCTTTTTTTTGATTTTAGGATTTTTATGATTTTTTATGGTTTTATTGGGTTTTAAGGATTTATGTTCTTTTAGAGGTTTTTACTATTTTTTCAGATTTTAGGGTTTTAAGTGTTATTAGTAATTTAATGTTTTCATGGAATTTTCCATGGTTTTTAGGGTTTATTACATATTTAGTGATTTTAAAGATTTTTTTAGGTTTTATGGGTTTTTAATATTTTTAGGGATTTTGAGAGGTTTTAGTGTTTTTAGTGTTTTTAGGGGTTTTAGGGCATGGAATATGGGAGGGTAGAGCTAATCCCGACCCCCCAAGATTATTATAAGGAAAAGACACTGCAGACAATGGAGTAGAGGGGTCAAACGACCCGCACCCAAAAACACTTAACATCCCCAAACCCAAATAAAGAAACCCAAAACAGTCGAGAAAATAACAACCAAACAAAAAACACAAAAATCCAAGAATCAACCAACACCATCATCCAGCATTAACCCGCATCCAGCAGGACAGAACCATCTGCACCAAAGTCAAACTCATCAACTTCACCACTTCCCATCCAATCATCAATAATCATAGAGCAAAAAATCCATTCTCAATCATCTCATTCCCAAGACTATCAATCGTCAGAAACATAGAACATCACCAACCTTCAGCCAAGCAGATCCACTACCAGCAGTATTGATCCACCAACATCAAACTTGTACACAATAGCATCATCTCAACCCATCCCATCAGCAAGCAGCATCCAACGGTACCATTTCTAGCATCCAATATCTTCTTATGCACCTCTTAAGTGTTTTTAATGATTTATTATGATTTTTAAAGTTTTTTAGGTTTTATTACATTTTTAGGGATTTTAATGGATTTTTTATTATTTTTATGCTTTTTAGGGATTTTTTGGGTTTTTTGGGTTTTAGGTTTTTTTTTGATTTTTTAGGTTTTTACAGGTTATTCGAGGGTTGAACATTTTTAGGGGTCTAAAGGGTTTTTTAGTTATTATTGGTATTTAAATGTTTATGGTTTTTAGGATTTTTAAGGTTTTTAGGAATTTTATTGTTTTTAGGGTTTTTAGTGGTTTTGGTGGATTTTATGGTTTTTATGATTTTCATGATTTTATGGGTTTTAAGTGTTTTTTGTATTTTAGGTTTTCTTATCATTTTTTGGGTTTTTGATGTTTTTTGGCAAGGAAGATGCGAGGGTCGGGCTATTCCCGGCCCCCCCAAATTTATTAAAATTAATAGAGACACAGAAGACAAGGGAGGGGAGGGGTCAATCGACCCACACCCAAAAACCCTTAACGACCCAAGACAAAAGACCCAAAAAAAGAAAAGTCAAGAACAAAATACAAACAAACAAAACAAAGCAGCCACCACCATCATCCAGCATCAACCAGCATCCGGCAGCTCCCAGCTAACCAACAACCAACATCCAAACTCAAGCAGCAATCCACATCCAGCAGCAGCACAACCCTAAACCACAGCTTCAACGCCTTCCATCCAAGTAGAAACCAGCATCCTGAACAGCGATCATCCAACATCATAGAACCACCAGCATCCAACATCACATAACCACTAGCACCAAAATCACAAGCCTCATCATCACCATCATTCAGCAGTTCCCCACCAAGAAGCAACCAGCATCCAATTACAAAAAGTAGCGACCAACAACCAATCTCACATGATCCAACATCCAACACGTCCTCACCAAGGAGATCCACCATACGAAGAACCATCATCCAGAATTCATCAGCAACCATCAGCTCACAACCAAACAAGAACCAGCATCCAAACTCACAAAGTCCAACATCCAGCACCTTCCTGCTAAAAAGATCAACTGCAAGCAGCATAGAACCATTAGCACACCTATGCCCATAACCCAACCATAGCACCCAAAGCAGTATCCAGCACCACTCAACAGAACCAAAATCCAGCATCTGCAATAAAACACTCGCATTGAAACACCATCACCAACCCGTGATACCAGACCATAGTAAACAGAAACCCATGTCCAAAACCTCACCCAGATAGTCCAGCAACAACTCACATTCAAACCAGCCACAGCTCATGGGATCACAATATAGAGAAGCGTCCAAATCACACAAATTTTCCAACCATTCATCAACATCATAGAGCAGAAAAGAAATAGTGGAAAAGGAGGCACGAACCTTCATTTTTTGCGGAAAATGGTACCCAGCCGACTGGAAATCCTAAACCGAAGAACTAGTTAGGCCACCTCTAAACCAGAAAAGATTGATCCTCCTCTTCAAAAGCCTCCAAAGAAGCCCGTCACTCCCCGTCATCAAGTTCATAGAGCAAAACCTCCATAGGGATGAACCGTCGCGAGCCGGGGGACCCAGATCTGCCGCAAGAAGCCGAGAAAGAAAGCCACACTCCGAAAAAACCAGGAACGACCCTAGCCTCCATGAACCTGAAGCAACAGGCCCAGGGAAGACCAGATCCAACCCTCCCCATCAAAGCAATGCGAGGCCTCATGCTAGTATAAACAGATCCAATCATGGATCTGAAATGCCACACAAAGGAGAGGCCAGATCCGACCCATCTCACCGAAGCACGAAAACGCCGCACGCCCGAAAGCTCGGATCTAACCCACTTGTTCTTGAGAAAAACTAATAAATGGAGCAGCCGCCTGAGGAGATCTTTGAGGACACTATCAAGCCAGAGAAAATTCACCTCAAGAGTGGGAAGCAGCAGCGTTGAGTATATCGCTTCTTGAGAATCCATCACCATGCCGAAGAAGCGCCATTTGAGGATGGAGCGCCACTGGAGAGCCAAAACAAGAGAGAAGCTAGGGTTCCCAAAGTCTGAAATTCTATCAACGATGCTGGGAGCCAAAATGAGCCTTGCCGAATCCGCTGACCCACACCTCCAAAGTGCATCATCGATCTGCACCTCCAAATTCGCACCTCTCAAAAACCACAGATCTGAAGCCACCCGGATCCGCCTTGACCACCACTGTGACGCTAGCAGAGAGAGATGCATGAACACCACCCCATCCTCATCGTGAAACCACCGAAAGATGTTTGAAGAAAAGTAGGAGTGCACTGTCGGGAGAGAGAATCCAGGAGAGAGCGGAGACATCTTCAAACGTGTTGGTCGGTTTAGTGGGTACTGAGGCGGCCTTACCCGACACCCTGTCGCACGTCCCCAGCTAGGCCCAAGGTGGCCAACCATGGGCTTGGGCTAGTTCCACATGGGATGAAGGGGACGAGAGGATCGCTGACCTATAGTGCGTGTTGCCTTTGGGAGGACTCGAACCCAGAACCTCGATGACAGGACGCCACCGCCTGGAACCAACTCACCTAGCCCCTGCTGGAAAAACGTGTTGGTCGGTTTAGGGGGTATTTAGGTGGCCTTACCCCACCCCCTGTCTCACGTCCCCAGCTAGGCCCAAAGTGGCCAACCATGGTCTTGGGCTAGTTCCACATGGGATGAAGGGGGCAAGAGGATCGCTGACATATAGTGCGCGTTGCCTTTAGGAGGACTCGAACACGGAACCTCGACGATAGGACGCCACCGCCTTGAACCAACTCACCCAAACCCCGTGGGCTAAACGTGTTGGTTGGTTTATGGGGTTTTGAGGTGGCCTTACCCCACCCCCTGTCGCACGTCCCCAGCTAGGCCCAAGGTGGCCACCCTTGGGCTTGGGCCAATTCCACACGAGATTAGGGGACGAGAGGATCACTGACATATAGTGCGCATTGTCTTTGCGAGGACTCGAACCCAGAACGTCGATGACAGGACGCCAACACCTTGAACCAACTCACCCAGCCCCCGCGGGAAAACATGTTGGTCGGTTTAGGGGGTATTGATGCGGCCTTACCCCACCCCCTGTCGCATGTCCCCAGCTAGGCCCAAGGTGGAAAACCTTGGGCTTCGGCCAGTTCCAATTGGGATGAAGGGGACGAGAGGATCACTGACATATAGTGCGCGTTACCTTTGTGAGGACTCAAACCCGGAACCTCGACGACTTGACGCCACCACCTTGAACCAACTCACCCAGCCCCCGCGGGCTAAATGTGATGGTTGGTTTAGGGGGTATTGAGGCGGCCTTACCCCACCCCCTGTCACACGTCCCCAGCTAGGGCCAAGGTGGAAAACCTTGGGCTTGGTCCAGTTTCACATGGGATGAAGAGGACGAGAGGATTACTGACATATATTGCGCGTTGCCTTTGCGAGGACTCGAACCCGGAACCTCGATGACATGACACCACCGCCTTGAACCAAAACTCCCATCCCCCGTGCGCTAAATGTGTTGTTCGGTTTAAGGGGTATTGAGGCAGCGTTACCCCACCCCCTATCGCACATCCCCAACTATGCCCAAGGTGGAAAACCTTGGGCTTGGGCCAGTTCCACATGGGATGAAGGGGACGAGAGGATCGCTGACATATAGTGTGCATTTCCTTTGCGAGGACTCAAACATGGAACCTCAACGACAGGACGCCACCGCCTTGAACCAACTCACCCAGCCCTTGCAAGCTGAACGTGTTGGTCAGTTTAGGGGGTATTGAGGCGGCCTTACCCCACCCCCTGTTGCACGTCCCCAGCAAGGCCCAAGGTGGCGAACCTTGGGCTTGGTCCAGTTCCACACGGGATGAAGGGGACGAGAGGATCGCTGACATATAGTGCGCATTGCCTTTGTGAGGACTTGAACCCGGAACCTCGACGAAAGAACGCCACCACCTTGAACCAACTAACCCAGCCCCCATGGGCGAACGTGTTGGTCAGTTTAGGGGGTATTGAGGCGGCCTTACAACACCCCCTATCGCACATCCCCAGCTTGGCCCGAGGTGGCCATCCTTGGGCTTGGGCTAGTTCCACACGGGTTGAAGGGGACAAGAGCATTGTTGACATATAGTGTGTGTTTCCTTTGCGAGGACTCGTACCCGGAACCTCGACGACAGGACACCACCGCCTTGAACCAACTCACCCAGCCCCTGCGGGCTAAACGTGTTGGTCGGTTTATGGGGTATTGAGGTAGCCTTACCCACCCCCTATCGCACGTCCCCAGCTAGGACCAAGGTGGCCAACCTTGGGATTGGGCCAGTTCGACACAGGATGAAGGGAACGAGAGGATCGCTGAGATATAGTGCGCATTGCCTTTGCGAGGACTCGAACCCGGAACCTCGACGACAGGACGCCACCACCTTGAACCAACTCACCCAGCCCCCGTGGGCAAACGTGTTGGCCAGTTTAGGGGGTATTGAGGTGGCCTTCCCCACCCCATGCCGCACGTCCCCCGCTAGGCCCAAGGTGGCCAACCCTGGGCTTGGGCCAGTTCCACATAGGTTGAAGGGGACGAGAGGATCACTGACATATAGTGCGCGTTTCCATTGCGAGGACTCGAACTTGGAATTTTTAGATTTTTATAGTTTTTATATTTTAAGGTATTTTCAATGTTTGTAGGGTATTTTAGAGACTTTAGGGGCTTTATGGTTTTTTAGGTTTTTAGGGGCATGGTGGGTTTTTCAGTTTTTAATATTTTTAGTGTTTTTTATCATTTTTATGGATTTAAAGGATTTTTAGAGTTTTTATCAGGTTTTATGGTTTTTCATGGCTTTTAAGGATTTTTAAGGTTTCTGTGGGTTTTATTATTTTTAGGGGTTTTCATAGTTTTTAGTTTTCTTTAGTGTAATTATTATTTTTAGGTTTTTCATGGGTTTAAATTTTTTAGGGTTCTATGTATTTCTTATGATTTTCCAAGGGTTTTAGTGTTTTTATGTTTTTAGGTATTTTTAGTTCTTTTTTAGTATTTTTATGGGGTTTTAGGGATTTAAGGGTTTTTGAGGGAATTTAGTGTTTTTGGGGTTTATGGGTTTTAGTGTTTTTATTATTTTTAGGTTTTTCATGTGTTTAATGTGTTTTTAGGTTTTTAAGGTTTTCTTAGTTTTTTATGGTTCTTAGGTTTTTTTACATTTTTAATGATTTTAGGGCCTTTCTTAGGATTTTATTATGTTTTTCATATTTTTAGGGATTTTGATGGTTTATAGGGTTTTTATAGTTTGGGTTTTTTTTGTTTTTTTGGTTTTTATGACCATTAAGGTTTTTTGTATTATTTTAAATTTTTTATGGGTTTAAAAGTTTTTTTAGTTTTTATTGGTTTTAGAGGTTTTAAGGGATTTTGGATTTTTTCTAGTGATCTTTATGGTTTTTTTGGGAGTTTTAGGGTCTTTTAGGGGTTTTAGGGTTTTTAGGGTTTTAGGGATTCTATGTTCTTTTAGGTTTTTATGGTTTTCTTAGGAATTTCTAGGGTGTTATTCATTTTAAGTGGTTTTTAAATATTTTTTTTATGATTTTATGGTTTTAGGGATTTTGAGGGTTTTTAGGGGTTTTTAGTTTTTTAGGGTTTTAGGGGTTCTAAGTGTTATTAGGTTTTTTTGTTTTTATTAGTATTTTTCATAGGTTTGAGGGGTTTTTAGGTTTTTATGGATATTCTTGGACTATAGGGTATTTAGGGTTTTTGAGGGTTTTAGGGTTTTTACGGTTTTATGGTTTCTTGGGTTTTAGGGTTTTTTTGAGTAATTTAGGCTTCAAATGTTTTTAATGGTTTTTTTTGAGTTTTTAGAGTTTTAAGAGTTCTATTGTTTCTACAGTTTTTTCAGATTTTAGGTTTTTAGTAGTTTTATAGGGTTTTGTGGGTATTAATGGGGTTTAAGGGGTTTTATGGGTTTTATGTTTTTTAGTGTTTTTAGGATTTTTAGGGCTTTTAGTATTTTTATTTTTCTTAGGGGTTTTACGTGATTTTAGTTTTTTTAATGTTTTATTTGGGGTTTTTCTTATTTTTTGGGGTTTTTTCCTTTTTAGGTACTTCTAGGTATTTTTATGAATTTTATAGTTTTTAGGATATTTGGGGATTTATAAGGGTTTTATGGTTTTTAGGTGTTTTTTTGGTTTTGTTGTTTTATTTTGTTTTTTGGTTTTTTGTGTTTTTATAGTTTTATGGGTTTTTAGTGTCCCAAAAATTTTTACAGGTTTAAATGGTTTTTAGAGTTTTTAGTGGTTTTAATAGGTTTTCTGGGTTTTTGGGGTTTTCAAGGTTTTTACTGGTTCCTGGGGTTTTTATGATATTTTAGGAAGTTTTTTGTTTTTAGGTTTTATGGGGTTTTATGTGGTTTTATGTTTCTGTGGTTTTCTTAACGTTTTTTAGGTTTTTTAGAGTTTTTATAAATTTTAGAGATTTTTATAGATTTTTTTAGTGTTTTTATATTTTTTTGTGTATTTTTATGGATTTTGAGGTTTTTAGGGTTTTTAGGGATTTTAATCCTTTTAGTTTATTAGGGGTTTTAATTTCATTTAGGTTTTTATGTTTTTCTTATGGTTATTCAGGGTTTTCAGGGTTTTTTCCTTTTTAGGTATTTTTAGGGTTTTGTAGGATTTTTAGAGTTGTTAGGGTTTTGTGGTTTTTAGAGTTTCTACGGATGTTAGGGTATTTCTGGTTTTTATAGATTTTTATGGTTTTAATTATGTTATAGGGTTTTTAATTTTTTTATAGATTTCTATTGTTTTTAAGAGTATTATGTTTTTTCAAGGTTTTTTTGGGTTTTTAGGGATTTTTCAGGTTTTTAGGTGTTTTATGGTTTTTTGGGGTTTTAGAGTTTTTTTTTCGTTTTTAGAGTTTTTTTTGGTTTTTAATGATTTTAATAATTTTAATGTTTTTAATGTTTTCATAGGGATTTATTATTTTTTTAAGTTTCTTTTCTATTCTCTGGGTTTTTTAGTTATTTCATATTCATTTTATGATTTTTTAGTGTTTGTCGGGATTTTGAGGTGTTTTTGGGAGTTTAGTGTTTTTGGATTCTTATGTTATATATTATGTTTTTAGGGGGGGTTAGTTATTGGGTTTTTATGTGATTTATATTTTGTTAATGTTTTTAGGGTTTTAGAGGGGTTTTTTAGTTTTTAGTGGTTTTTATTGTTTTTATTGTTTTTATTGTTTTTATTGTTCTTTCGGTTTTTTGAAGTATCTAGTTGGTTTTAGGGTGTCTATAATTTTTAGGGGTTTTAGGTGTTTTAGTATTTTTTTAATGTTTTTAGAATTTTTTAAAATTTTAAAGTTTTAAGTGTTTTTAGGTTTTAAAGGTTTTACAGGGGTTTTGGGGGTTTTGGGGTTTTTATGTTGTTAGCAATCATTAGGGATTTTTAAGAATTTTTATGGGTTTTATTGTTTTTATGGATTTTAATATTTTTATGGTTTATAGTGTTTTAAGTATTTTTATAGGTTTTATCATTTTTCAGTTTTTTTAAAAGGGTTTTTTCAGTTTTGATGGTTTCATTGTGGGTTTTCAGGGTTTTTAGGTGTTTTTATGTTTTATGGATTTTTATAAAAAATTAGGATTTTTTGGGGTTTTTAGAGTTTATTCAGTTTTTGTGAGGGTTTATGGTTATTAAGGGATTTATGGTTATAGGGTTTTTTGGGTCTTAGGGTTTTAAGAGTTTTTTAGTGTTTAGAGGTTTTTAGATATTTTTTAATGTTTTTAGGGGTTTAAATAGTGTTTAGTGTTTTTAGGGGTTTTTACTGTTTTTATGGGGTTTTAGGGTTGTTTAGGTTTTTATGGGTTTTCGTGTTTTTAGGGTTTTTAGGGTTTTTCCTTTTAAGGTTTTTAGGGGTTTGAAGTGTTTTTATGTTTTTAAAGATATCTTATGGTTTTTAGGGTATTTACATTTTTAGGGATTTCAATGGTTTTTCATGATTTTAGGGGTTTTTTGGATTTTACATATTTTGATGGTTTTAGGGGTGTTTAGAGTTTTTAGGGTTTTTATGACTCTCTTGGGTTTTTAGGGTTTTTTTTGGTTTTTCTGTTTTTAAGGGTTTTAGAGTTGTTTGTGGGTTTAAGGGTTTTATGTGTTTATTGGGTTTTTAAAGTTTTAGGGGATTTTATGGTATTAAGGGGGGTTTAGGTATTTTAGGTCCATTTATAGTTTTTTGAATTTATTTATATTTTTTAGGGGTTTTAGTTTTTTTAGGTTTTTATGGTTTTATTACATATTTTCATATTTTCAGGGTTTTTTATGCCATTTTGGAATTTTTTTGATTTTTAATAATTTTATTGTTTTTATTGCTTTTGAGGGTTTCTTAGTTTTTAGGTTTTTAGGGTTTTGAGTGTTTTTATTGTGTTTTAGGTTTTTCTATTTTTATGTGTTTTATGGTTTTTAATGTTTAATTAGCATTTTCATGGTTTTTTTGTTTTTAAATTTTTAGGGATTTATAGCGATTTTTTATGTTTATTTGTTTTATTATGGTTTTTTGGGTATTTGTGTGTTTTTAGTATTTTTTAGAGATTTTTTTTGTTTTGATTTTGTATTTATATGGGTTTTGGAGGTTATTATGGATTTATAAGTTTTATATTTTATAATGTTTTTAGGGGTTTTAAGTGTTTGTAGAATTTTTAGTTGTTTTTAGGGTTTTTATGTGTTTTGGGTTTTTTATGGTTTTAGTGGTTTTATGGTTTTTAGGTGTTTTTGGGTTTTTAGGGGTTTTAGTGGATTTTAATTATTTTACTGAATTTAAGTGTTTTTAGGTTTTTATGGGTTTCTCATGGTTTTTATGGTTTTTAGAGTTTTCACATTTTTAATTATTTTTACAAATTTTATGGATTTTTATGTTTTTAGGGGTTTTTATGTATTTTGAGGGTTCTGATGATGTTTACGGTTTTGACGGATTTTGTTGGTTTTTTTGGGTTTTCATGTTTTTTTGGCTTTTTTCGGTGTTTATGGTATTTTAATGTTTGGGGGGGGGGTTTGAGTATATTGGGGGTTTTTAACTTTTTTTGTATTTATAGGTTTTAAGTGTTTTTATTTTTGTAAGGTTTTCATAAGGTTTTTCATGGTTTTTATAGTTTTTTCATTTTTAGTGATTTTTAAGATTTTTTTGAAATTTTTATGTTTTTTTGGATTTTTATGCATTTTTAAGGGTTTTAGGGTATTTTAGTGTATTTTAGGGAAAAGAATGCACGGGGCCAAGTTGAAGGATTGGTCCCTCAAGTGTATAAATGAAAAATAAAGTGCAAGGCATTATAAGGGGGGATTATGCAACCGGGTACGGGTAGCCCCCTTCATGTCCGAATTCACAATTGACTCCCAAAAAGAGGGTGCAACAAAAGACCACCATGACCAGCGTTCTTCAATTGCCTTCTTGGAAAGCATATCATCTACCATATTAACTTCCCTGTATGCATGGGTGATCTTAAGAACCAGATTTTTGGATAAACTAATGCAATCAATCCATTGGGGTAGAGGCTGCCAGGGAACCTTCTTTGAATTTTGACGAAAGGCCTCAACGCAAGCATGGAGTCAGACTGAATCCATAGTTGCTTCCAACCAAACTGGTTTGAAAACCGCACCGCCTTGATGATAGCCCAAAGCTCTGCTTCATAAGCACAACCAATCCTGATGAAGTGATAAAAAGTGACCTTGACAAAACCTCTATAAGTACGGAAGACGCCACCACATCCAGAAGGCCCTGGAGAGCCTACTACCGCACCATCAACATTGACTTTGATCAAAGACGGGATAGGTGGAATCCATCGAATTGACATCACCACCAAAGGTTTTTTGCACCTACCAGAGACACCAAGAGTGCGGAGAGTGATAAGGTCAGTAAAGCAATTGTTCATCGCACCTGATTGAATGCCCCCGGCCATCCGAACAACAGAGTGTATGGCAAGGATACCCTCATGAAGGGAGCATGACTTATTCTGGAACATAGCAGAGTTCATGGCAGCCCATAGAAAAGCCACAATGGCTGCCGAATCAGCATGGAGAAGATTGTAGATCTTCTCAATATACCTCGATTCCGTGATGAGAGACATCATCTGAGAAAAGGTTCTATCTAGGGGCAATTGAAAAACAAAGACATCCTGCATATACATCCACAGACCATAGGCAATCTTGCATTCAACAAAAAGATGCTGCACATTTTCAGCATCCTGCATGCATATACAGCAGGCCGAAGCAAGATGCAAGCCAACTTTTTGAAGTTGTCCATGCATGGGCAGCTGATTCCTCCAGATCCTCCAGAAGAGCAGAAAATATCTAGGTGGAATAAAATGGAATTTGTATCTCATGAGCCATAAGGGGGGATCTATTCCTTCCTGGAATTTGTATCTCATGATCCATTAGGGTTTTTTATGTCTTAGGTATTTTTACTGCATTTTTAGGGTTTTAAAAAAAATTATGGATTTTGATTATTTTATGCTTATTAGGTTTTTATCATTTTTTATGTTTTAGGGGTTTAAAGTGTTTTTATGTATTTGTGTTTTTCTTAGGGTGTGTTATGTTTTGGTGTTTTTTATGAGTTTATGTATTTTTATATATTTTTGAGGATTTTTATTCTTTTTAGGTTTCCTAAGGGTTTTAAAGGGTTTTAGTGTTTTATGGATTTTAGTGTTTTATTGGTTTTATGGTTTTTTTGGTTTTAGGGTTTTTTTATTTTTAGGGTTTATTATGGTTTTTTATATTTCATTGAATTTTTTATGGGTCTATTGGATTTTTAGAGTTTTTTACAGTTATTTGGGTTTGTATGGGGCTTTAAATATTTTTAGGGGTTTTTATGGTTTTCTGGGTTTTTAATGTTTTTAGGGTTCTATAGTTTTTATTTTTTTTTTCAGTTTTTTAGGTTTTAAAGGTTATCTTTGAGTTTCTTAAGGTTTTAAGGATTTTTATTCTTTTATGGATTTTTAAATAATTTTATGAATTTTATGTGGTTTTAGGGTTTTAATGGTTTAAGAGATTTTGAGGGTTTTAGGGGTTTTAACGATTTTTAGGGTTGTTTATGTTTTATAGAGTTTTTATGTTTTTAGGGGAATAAATTATTAATAGGGTTTTAAGGTTTTATTAGGGGTTTTTAGGGTTTTAGGGTTTTTTATGTTTCTAGGGATTTTTTGGATTTTTATGGGGTTTTAGGGGTTTTAGGGTTTTTAGGATATTTAGGATTTTTAGGGTTTTTAGGGGTTTTCAATGTTGTTAGGGTATTTTATATTTTTTTGGGGTTTTGTGGTTTTTTTTATTTTTTAATGTATAAATGTTTTTGAAGAGTTTTTAAAGGTTTTAAGGGTTTACATGTTTTTTAGAGTTTTTAGTGTGTTTTAGGGTATGTTTTGTTTTAGGGGTTTTAAGGCCTTTAGCGTTTTTATGTTTTTATGGGTTTTTAATGTTTTCATGGAATTTTAGGATTTTTAGTAAGTTTTAGTTATTTTAGGGGTTTTAATGGTTTTTAGGTTTTTAATGTTTTCTTAGGGTTTTTCTATATTTCTCAATTTTTTTCACATTTTAGGGATTTTTGGGATTTTTAAGGATTTTGATGTTTTTATGGTTTTTCGAATTTTTATGGATTTTTATTGTTTTTATAATTTTTATGTTTTTATGGGATTTTAGTGTTTTTTTGATCTTACAATTTTCTTTGGGGTTTTTAGGGTTTTTTACATTTTTAGGCATTTAAGGTTTTTTTTCTGGTTTTTATGGTTTTTTGGTATTTTTATGGATTTTGAAGAGTTTTGGGGTTTTTATGGTTTTTATGATTTTTATGTTTTTTTTGTTTTTAAAGTTCCTTATAATTTTTTTGGGTTTTTAGGTTCTTTTTATAGTTTAACATTTTTATGGATTTAAAGAGTTTTTATAGTTTTACTCCATTTTTTGGGATTTTGTTGGTTTTAATGATTTTTTTATTTTAGGGGGTTTTATGGTGTTTAGGATTTATGGGGTTTTTATATTTTAGAATAATTTTTAGGGTTTTAAGTGTTTTTAGGTCTTTAGGGTTTTCTTATACTTTTTAGGGTTTTAGAGATATTCATGTTTTAATGATTTTTAGGTATTTTTTAGGATTATTTTTTAGGGATATTGTGGGTTTTTAGGGGTTTTAGTGGGTTTTAATGTTTTAAAGGTTTTATGGGTTTAAAGTATTTTAATGTTTTATTCAGGTTTTTCAGGTTTTTAGGGGTTATTTATTTATTTAATTTTTCAGGGATTTTTTTAAATTTTTATGTTTTTTAGGGATTTTGAGTTTTTTAGGGAATTTAGGGGCTTTTTTGAATTTTCAGTGGTTTAGGGGTTTTTTGAGTTTTTATGGGTTTTATGGTTTTTTATAGTTTTTTATCTTTTTTAGGGGTCTGGAGGGTTTTTTATGTTTTTCGTTGTATTTATGCGTCTTCTTGTATTTTTAGGGTTTTTAAGGTTTTTAGGCCTTTTTTTGGTTTTTATGGTTTTAGGGTTTATTATGGTTTTTAGAGTTTTTTCTTTAGATGGGGATTTATCAGTTTTTTTGTTTTTAATGTTTTATTATGGTTTGTTGCGTTTTTTAATTTTTTGGGATTTTTTAGGATTTGTTATGATTTTTATGCTGTTTTGGGATTTAGAGATTTTGAGGGGTTTAAGGGTTTTATGTTTTTTTTTTATTTTTAGGGTATTTAGGGTTGGAAGGATTTTGGTGTTTTTAAAACATTTTGTGGTCTTTAAATGGTTTTTATATTTTTAAGTAGTTTTTGGGGTTTTTAAGGGCTTTAGTGATTTTTATGGGTTTTAGGTGTTTTTATTGCATTAAAGGGTTTTATGATTTTTAGGATCTTCTAGGGTTTCTAGTAATTTTTAGGTTTTTAGGGATTGAAAGTGATTTTAGTTTTTTAGGGTTTCATTAGGGTTTTCCTGGTTATTAAGGATTTTTACATTTTTAGAGATTCTTAGTGAATTTTTTTAGGATTTTTATGGCTTTTACTGTTTTTATGTATTTTGATGGTTTTTAGGGGTTTTAAGGGTTTTAGAATTTTTTTTTGTATCTTAAGGTTTATAAGTAATTTATTATTCATAATCATTATTTTTTATTTCAAAATAACTATTATGGAAAAGTGGGAAACCGTCAATATTTAGGATACATAAGGATCAAACATCATAAGAAATCATCACAACATTCCAAAATAATTTACAATGGTTAGAGTAATTTACCTCGAATAATTCCCATTCCATATAGGTAACCTTTATATCTTTATTTTACATAATGAGAACATAAATGTAATAAGAAATCATTTCCCAAGTTTACAAGTTTTCCTCCAAACTGTTTTTCCACTCGTTGAATCCTCGGATCAAAATCCTTTCCTGTTTATCAATCCAGGATATTTGTTCGTCATTCAAATCATATTGAAACAATCTTTCAAACATTCTATGGGAATCCTCCTCTGGGAAGGGGATCATGAAAGACAATTCAATCATTTATTAATTAGAATGTACTTGGATATTTTGCTTGTCCTCTAATTCCACTTCATATTATCATCATTCACTAGGTTAATGGTAGTTTGTTCGCCTAATTGAGTTGCAAAAGCCTCCTCGTGAGGGGAGGCTTCCATATCACCATGTGTTGTAGATCCCTTGAATTTTGTAATTGGGGTGTCAAATGAAGCAACCAACCCCTTTGAGGGGGCCTACCATAGCTATTATTCTTTATAACTAAAGTTCTATGAAAATTAAAGTAATCCTTTCATCTCCACGGATTCCATACATACTGAATAAACCCATCAGCATGCACAATTGTTTTCTTATCATTATTTGAATAGAACTAAAGATAAGTTTCCACATATTCTATCTACATTTACATAGAGGACCAAGATTCAGAAGCAGGGTCATCATTCAATCCTTCAAACCGGTTCCTATGTTAAATAGTGGCCATGATATTTAACGAACCTAATGTGTTCACTAGATTCAGTCCATCCCCTTGGGATGTTTCTTTCACTTCCAACCATTGAATACATGAATTTGGGCCACCCTTAAAAGGATTATGGTTTTGGAAAACCCCACAAGATGAACTCACAACGTTTGAAAATGGGGGGGGGGGTGGCTTTATACTTCCATCAGTCTCCATCCGTTGTCACTACATATGTCCCTAAAATCATGAATTAAGTGATCAAACAAAACTAAAACATTATGTTTCCTATAAAATGTCATTGATATCATTTCTGATGGGTGGGGGAAGCCCTCCCTCACTGGTTCCCAGGGCTATAAGTTCTGGACCATTATAAGGGACATCAAACCAAAGTCCCCCATTGATCAGTATCTACAACTGGAGGCATTATGGCCAAGAAGATTTCCAGATGAAAAAAATAGGGCCCAAGATTCATAGAAAAAATTTTTATGCCACCAAATATCACCTTAAATATCTATTCTCATGGTATCAGTTAGTATTTAGTGTTTTTATGTTTTAATTTTTTATTAGATGTTTTCAGGGTTTGTAGGGTTTTTACATATTTAATGATTTTTATGAACTTTTTAGGATTTTTATGGGGGATTATGGTTTTTGGGGGGTTTTGGTGGATATTTGGGTTTTTATAATTTTGCGGGGATGGGGTTCGTGTTTTTTATTTTTTAGGGTCTTTATGGTTTTTTAGAGTTTTTATTATTTTTAGTGATTTAATGGTTTTTATAATTTTTAGTATGTTTTTAGGGGTTTATGGGATTTTAGGAATTTTTATGGTGTAAATGGGATTTATTGGAATTATGGGTTTTAAGATATTTTATGGGTTTTAGTGTTTTGTATGTTTTTAAGGGTTTAAAGCGTTTTTAGTTTTTTAAGGCTTTCTTAGGGGTTTTTAGGGTTTTATTAATTTTTAGTGATTTTTATAAATTTTTTAGGATTTTTATTATTCATGTGTTTTTAGGTGTTTTGAGTGATTTTAGGGTTTTTATGTGTCTTTGGTTTTTTAGGGTTTTTAACATTTTTTAGGTTTTGGGGGTTTAAAGTGTTTTTAAGGTTTTATAATGATTTTTAGGGGTTTTAGGTTTTTAGTTAATTTTAGGATTCTTTTGTGTTTTTAGGGTTTTTGAGGGGCTGTGAGGGGTTTTAGGGTTTTTATGATATCTATTATTTTTATAATTTCATTGAAATTTTGGGTCTTAAGGGTTTTTTGAGTTTTTATGGTTTTAATTGTTCTTAAATTCTATAATGTTTGTACGTATTTAGAATAATTTTTTTTTGTATTTTTATTGATTTAATGGTTTTTTATGGTTTTTAGGGTTTTATGGTTTTTATGGTTTTTAGTATTTTTATGTTTTTTTTTTGGGTTTTTAGGTTTTTTATGATATTTAGTATTTTTATGTTTTTAGGGGTTTTAAGCGTTGTCAGGTTTTTAGGTCTTCTTTGGGATTTTCATGGTTTTTACGATTTTTTACATTTTTGTAGTTTTTTATGGTTTTTATGATTTTTTGGATTTTTAGGGTTTTAAGGGTTTTTAGGGATTTTTAAGAGTTTTATGGTTTTACTAGTTTTATGCTTTCAATTGTTTTTTTGTTTTTTTTGGATTTTTTAAAGGTTTTTTATTTTTTTATAATATTTATGGTTTTAAAGGGGTTTTATAGTTTTTATATTTTTAGGGGTTTCAAGGGTTTTGTGGTTTTAAGGTTTTGTTGGAGGTTTTAGATTTTTGGGGTATATTAAGATTTATAACATTTTTAGGTTATTATGGGTTTTACATTATTTATTTTTATATGTTTTTCTTGTGGGTTTTTCTGAGTTTTTATGGTTTTTTATATTTTCTGGGATTTTTTATATTTTTATGGATTTCTTTGTTATTAGGGATTTTGAGGTGTTTTAGTGGTTTATAGGGTTTTTTTGTGGTTTTAGAGGTTTTAAGGGTTTTAAGTGTTCTTCAGTTTTAAATTTTTTTTCTATGTTTTTTTAAATTATTATGGTTCTTCGGGTTTTTATGTATTATTTTGGTTTTTGGGGGGTTTTAGGTTTTTGAGGGTTTTTAGTGTTTTAGGGTTTTTTGGGTTTTTTGGTTTTTATGGGTTTTTATGGTTTTTTAATTTTTTTTAATGTTTTTAAGGTTTTTTAGACTTTTTATAATTTTTGGGTGTTTAATGGATTTTTAGAGTTTTTAATGGTTTGTATATTTTTTTGGTATTTTTGTTTTTAGGGGTTTTAGGGTCTTCATTATTTTTATACTTCTAATGGTTTTACATTTTTTTAATATTTTAAGTCTTTATTATGGGTTTTCTGGTTTTGTATGTTTTTTTAATTATTAGGGATTTTAGGGCTTTTAATATTTTAATTGTTTTTTGGGGTTTTATGGTTTTTTTTGTTTTTAGTGTTTTTATGGTCTTTTGGGTTCTTAATGGTATTTTGAGTGTTTTTCATTTTAAGGATTTTTTAGATTTTAATGTTTTTTAGGGTTTAAAGGGTTTTTAGGGTTTTTAGTGGTCTTTTAATATTTTTATGAGTTTTTAGAGTTTTTAATTTTTTAGTGGTTTTTAGGGTTTTTAGTGTTTTTAATGTTTTTAGGGTTTTTTGAATTTGTTAGGTTTTTTGGGGTTTAAAATGTTTTTAGGTTTTTATGGTTTTCATAAGTGTTTTTAGGGTTTTTAGGGATTTTTATATTTTTTTAAATTTTTAGGGGTTTTTTGTGTTTTATGGGTTTTTTAAATTTTTATAGATTTTGATGTTTTTTATGGGTTTTAGTGTTGTTATGGTTTTACTGTTTTTGGGGGTATTAGGGTTTTTTGGAGGTTTTAATGGATTTTTAGGATTTTTATAGTTTTTAACATTTTTAGGTATTTAATGGGTTATTAGAGTTTTTAATGGTTTTTAGGGGGGAGGGGGTTGGGGATTTAAGGTTTTTAGGGGTATAATGGGTTTTAGGAATTTTTTGGGTTTTTATTATTTTTAGGCTTTTGGGGTGTACATTTTTTTAGGTTTTTATGGTTTTCTTATTGGTTTTTAGGGAATTTAGGGTTCTAGGCCCATTTTTTTATTTTTATGATTTTTTAAGGTTTTTAAAATTTTTGAGGGATTTTGGGAATTATTATGGTTTTTAGGGGTTTTAAGGTCTTTAGAATTTTTATGGTTTTTAGTGTTTTTATGTTTTTTGTGGTTTTAAGTATTTTTTTTAAATTTTATTATTTTATTATGGGTTTTCATGGTTTTTATGGTTTTTATGTTTTTATGGATTTCTAAGGAGTTTTTAAGGTTTTATAGTTTTTTATGATTTTTACTATTTTGCGGGGTTTTGGGTATTTTAGTGTTTTTAGGTTTTTTTGTTTTTTGAGTGTTATGGGTTTTTTTTGAGTTTTTATGATTTTTATTGTTTTTTATAGTTTTTATCACTTTTAGGTTTATGAAGGGGTTTTAGTGTTTTTAGTGGTTTTCTAAGGTTGTAAGGTTTTTTAAGGTTTTTAGGGGGTTTATGGTTTTAGGGTTCGTAGTGTTTTTAGAATTTTAATGGTTTTTAGGGGTTTTATGTGTTTTTAGGTTTTTAAGGAAACCCTATTGGTGTTTAACTTTTTTATTGGTTTTTTAATTTTTAGGGGTTTTTAGTGATCTTTTATAGTTGTTTATGGTTTTAGGGTTCTAGGTATTTTGAGGGGTTTTAGGGTTTTTTATGGTTTTTTGGCTTTAGGCCCTTTTTAGGTTTTAGAGTTTAAAGTTTAGTTATCATTTCTAGGGTTTTAAATGGTTTATTGAGTTTTTAGTGTGTTATATTATTTTTATTAGTTTTTAGGGGTTTTATGGTTTTTAGAGTTTTTATGGTTTTTAGGTGTTTTTAATGATTCTAGGTTCTTGTAGGTTTTTTAGTGTTTTATGGGTTTGAAGTGGGTTTAAGTGTTTTTAGGTTGTTAATGTTTTCATTCGGGTATTTATAGTTTTAGGTTTTTTAAATTTTTTTGGGACTTCTAGGTATTTTTTTGGATTTTTAGGGGTTTTTAGGGTTTTTAGGGATTTCAATGTTTTTAGGGGTTTTATGATTTTTTAGGGTTATTACATTTTTAGGTTTTTAGATGATTTAGGTTTTTTATTTTTTTACTGTTTTATTCGAGGTTTTCAAGGTTTTTTGTTTTTTTTACCTTTTTATGGTTTTTATGGGATTTTTAAGATATTTATGTTGTTTTTAGGGATTTTTGGGATTTTAGGGATTTTGAGTATTTTTAACGTTCTTTGGGTTTTTATGTTTTCTTTGGGTTTTTATATTATTTATAGTTTTTAGTTGTTTTATTGGTTTTCTAAAATTTTAGGGTTTTTACTGTTTTGAAGGTTTTTTAGGGTTTTAGGGTTTTTTTTGTTTCTAGATTTTGTAGTTTTTCAAGGATTTGAAAGTGTTTTTAGTTCTAGAGGTTTTCTTAGGGTTTTAATTTTTTTAGGATTTTTTTGTAATTTTTATGTTTTTATGGGGTTTTGTGGTTTATATGGATTTTGAGGGTTTTTTATTTTATGATTTTGGGTATTTTTTTTATGTTTTTAGGGATTTTTATTTGTTTTTTAATGATTTTATGGTTTATAGATTATTTTTACCATTTTTTGGGGTTTAAAGTGATTTTATATTTTTAGTGTTTCTAAGGGGTTTTAAGGGTTTTTAGGGGTTTAAAGGTTTTTAGGGGGTTTATGGTTTTATGGTTTTTAGGGTTTTTAAGTTTTTAATGTTTTTATATGGTTTTTAGTGTGTTTTAGGTTTTTAGGGGTTTTAAGTGTTTTTAGGTTTTTATGGTTTTCATAGGGCAGTTAGGGTTTTTATGGATTTTCACATTTTATGGGATTTCTTGGGGTTTTATTCATATTTTTATGTTTTATTATGGGTTTTAGTGATTTTTATGATTTTTTTTGGGTTTTTTAGGTTTTTATGGGTTTTTTGTGGTTTACGGTTTTTTTATTTTTCTAGGGTTTAATGTTTAGTAGATTTTTTAAACATTTTTATGGGTTTAAAGGGTTTTTTGAGTTTTTAGTGGGTCTTTTGGTGTTTTATGGTTTTTCATTTTTTTATTTTTTTTGGGGTTTTATAGTTTTTAGGGCTTTTTGAGTTTTATGAATTTTATGGGTTTTAGAATTATTATGGTTTTTAGGAGATTTAAGTGTTTTATGCTTTTAAGGATTTATTATGGTTTTTTGGAATTTTTATGGGTTTTTACATTTTACAGGATTTTTAATATTTTTTATGTTTTTATGGGTTTTCTAGACTTTGAGGGTTTTATGGTTTTTAGGGGTTTTATGGTTTTTTATGTTTTTTGGGGGATTTTAGGTTTTTAATGTTTCATTGTGTTTTTAACAATTTTATGGGTTTAAATGGATTTTTTTGTATTTTTAGTGCGTTTTTGGGTTTTTATTATTTATTAGCTATTTTTAATGTTTGTAGAGGTTTTACGGTTTTTAGATTTTTTAGTGGGTTTTTATTGTTTTTAGGTTTTTTAATTTTTTTAGGTTTTCAGGGGTTTTAAGTTATTTTAGTATTTTATGGGTTTCATATGGGTTTTTAGGGGATTTAGGGGTTTTTATATTTTTAGGGATTTTAAATGCTTTTTAAGGATTTTTTTAGGTTTTAGGGCTTTTTGGAATTTTTGGGGTCTTTTGGTGTTTTTAGAGTTCTTATGATTTTTTGTATTTTAAGTGTTTTTTGGTTTTTATGGTTTTCCTAGGTTCTGATAACGATCATCGAACACAAGGGTATCGAGGGTTGAAGGCAGATTTGATGAGGAGGATGGCATACACATAATTTTAAAATACCCATTGTGAGGATTTTTTTTCCAATGATAAGGGGGTAGATGAAGAGAATGAAGGATTTGATAAATGGGTTAATAATGAAATTCTAAGGGGAGTCTCAATACCCTTTCTTGAGGGATGAAACTAGACCAACATTTACATTAATTAAGGCCCAAACATGCTTTAAAAGACCCATCGAATGGCGTGCTACAAATTTTAAGCCCACCCCACCTTGGAATCATTAATGTAAAAAAATGGTGGGGTAGTTGTATTTACTTTCCAAAAGCATGTGCTACTTTTCCCTTAAAGTCATGAGCATATTTTAAAATTTTCAAATGATTCATTTAGGATTTTTATCTTATGGAAACTAGGTTTTAGGTTTTTATATTACTCCTTGGCTATAAATTTCCATTCCCTTATTCTCTTTGTTAATAATGAATGAATGTAATGTTATTGTGGTGAGTTTTTCTTGAAACATTTTTTTATTGTTTAATTATTGACTTATCAAAGTATTTTTTATCCTTTGTGGAGTACTATGGCTAGATTTATTAGATATAAGTTCTCTTTGGGTTCTACCTTGACTAAATCTATACCTTATTACTTATTCCCACCATTTATTTCCATACTCAATTGTTTTCTTACCGATATATGAGTGCTCAACATGAAAATGTTGAACATGGTTCCTAGAAAACTTCATAGTGGGTCTTGGATATTATATCCTTTGGCATCAGAGTCCAATTATAGGAAATTATGTTCATCATTTTTTGTCCCTTATTCCATATTCATTTCCCTTTTAATCAGGCCAACACTAATGCCAATCCATTTTGTTCCTCCCCAAATAATATGATTTCTTCATAAATTTTTATGTATAGTATATCAATAATATAGTGGATAATATCATATTTATTCTTCATATGGAATCATTGAAATCAAATCTTAAAAACCACGAGATACAACGAGATCAATTTTTTTGATGAATTATGAAATTTCAAAACCATTCATGTAGAACCCCCAATTTCTGGTACATTACCCTTTATTATTGTATTTTAAGTATATCAAATTATTGGGTTATGTTTACAGAGATTTGGATGAAATTAGGTGTGTTTTAAGTTTTTTAGAGTTTCCCGGTTTGAGAACATTTAATAGAAATTGTGGAACACCTCTAGAAACCATGAAACTGAAACAGTGGAAAATGGGGAGCCACAGGGATAGGTGCATGGTTTGGACAAACCATGTAGATTCCTAGTAGAAACTGTGAAATGGTAGACAGTGGGGTATAACACTATTGGTTAATGATTTTGTCTAACCATATGAGGTATGTTTGGAGGTAGTGGATCATTTACAGTTAGTGCACAATTTTCCTAACCGTGCACCATAATCATGAACTGTGGAAAATTAGATTTGAAAATTGTGGATCAAATTTTATTTTCCTCATAAACCAATTTTTTTCACTAAAAATTTTATAGCATTAATTACTCTTCCTTATAAAGTGGTGGAGACAATTCCTTTCAATCTGAGAGCAATTCCTAGTAGAATATATGTGCATTAGTGACAAGGATTTGTTAGTAATTTCTCGTTCATCATCATTTTCCGTAGATATCTTCTCATTAACTCTTTTATAATCATCAATCTAGTTCACTGGGGATAGATCCATGTTGTGTAATTTCAATCTTAATGGGAAATATTTGTTTTGATTGAAGGAAACGATATCAATGATAGAATCCTGAACATTTAAGCTGATTTCTCATAGTTGTTTTGTTATCCTTCATTTTTTATTAAGTTGGAGAGGTAGTTGTAATATCTCTAAACTTATATTGATTAGAACTTGATGGTTTAATTTCAAATTGATTTAATTAATGTAATTTTTTGTAAAAGTCATGGTTTGATTTAATGGATTTTTCATTCTAATTATGGTTTTAGAAATCATGGGAATTGGTTGGATTTTTGAAAAACCATTGTTTATAATTTAAAAATAGTGATTTTAAAATTATGGTTGGTTAATGAAAGTAAAATATTTTTTAAAATATTTTATAGAAATGGGTTCATATGGTTTTGGGAATAATGGTTGGGAATGAGTTGTATAGGTCGGACAATGGTTGTGAATTGTCAACATCAATGGGACAGAGTATGGATATGAAGTTCCACCATCAATGGTAACACCTAGATTAGGAGTGTGTTTTTGTTGAGGATGTGTGTGGAAATGTAAATTTTTTTCCCAAATCAAAAATTGAGAAATTGTTAAGATCTTTATTGATGCTCCTTCTAAAATGATTATGTCAGTTGTTGATGTATTCCTTGGAAAAATAGATTTAAAGGCTTGTTTTATTGTTTTAGTTAGAAAATTGTTTTTGTTGGATATAAATTTATTTAAAATTTTTTAATTTTTTTTCTATATAAATGTGATAACAAGTTAAATCCTAGATTCCTAAGTTAGTAAGTCATTAATTAAATCCTACCGAGTTTTATACTCAACCCCTTCTTATGAACTATGGTGAATTTATAGATGTTATATATCGAGACATATGTAAAGGGAAGGCATACCAATTATTTAGTGATTATTATTAATACATTGGATTGGGAATGAGGATTTGGATCATGGAGAATATTGGGAGTTGATGTTGGTTTCATTGGGGTATTTTCGTTTTCATATCATTTGGTTCCATTAGATAGGTCACATGGATTCTTCTCCTACTCTGATATTGTCTTTTAGTTTAGTCTTGTATTGGAATTCATTTTGGTACTCATGCATCATTAAAGAGTCTGATTTTTTTGTTTATCATTGGTATGGACATTATATCTTAAAAGGTAAATCTTCTTCCAACTATATATGAGGCCCTTGGCATTTAGTTCCATAATTTGTTTTCTTGGGGATGTCACCTAAAAACTTGTATCCCCGAATCACTTTTCATCCCAATTAAGAGGAGAATGATACTAAAAATGGTATCATCTTGTTATTTTTTTGATATTTAAATTGTATTGGTATGTCTCATGGTATAGTAGCAATGTGATTGGATTTTTATATCATGAAATGTAATGCATAAAAATTCATATATAAACGTTTTATTCTAAAAATCATGTTACTATGGAGTAGGGTACAATAATGTTTTGAGATACTTCTTGGAGTTGGCACCTCATCATCATGGGTTTAGCCGATGAGAAGAGCATTACATGAATTGATAGAAATTAATTCCATATAAGAGTACATAATTCATTTTGAGTAATGATTTATGATTTTGTGAAATAGTGTTGATTTTTCAAAATAGGTGAAATTGATTTGATTTTCAAAATCATGGTGGAAATTTCAAAATGGTTTGAAATTGGAAATTGTTGGATTTGGAATGACTTATTTTGATATGTGTGAAGATGTAAATTTAAAATTTCTATGACATCAGTTTCTAGATAGTGATATTAAATATATTATTCTTTTGTTATAGAGAATAGAATTGGGTAGGGGCCATAAAAACCAACTGGAAGAGGATGATGAGAATTTAGATGCACCCAAGCCACAAGTGAACCAATGGATGGTTTGGAGTATTATCACAGATTCAATTCATAGAAACAGGGAATAGAAACAATGAACCAAGGTAATTGGATCATTCAATTCAGTTCCAGAAGAAGAAAATGCCCATATTTCGAGGTGATTTAGAACCAGAAATGATAAAGTGTGGATAAATAGAATGAATCGAATATTCAATTTCCTTATCATAGTATATTAGATAAATATGAATTTGGAAATGTATATGTTTGAGGATCTTGCATGCCAATCATGGGATTTAGTAGTTCCTGCTAAATTCGACCAATTCAAGGAATATGAATATTTTTAATAATTTCTTAAAAAAAATTTTGTCCTCACACTTTCTAGATTTTAAGAACAAAATACTTCTTGAGTTTAAATAAATAGAACCTCATAGTGATATTGTATGTGGAAATGTTTATGAATTTAGACCACTTTGCATCCTAAGTTTCTACAATTGTGTCCTTAAAGGAACACTTTATCGAATCATGGTTGTAGAAAAATATTCGATCAATGATTAATTTGTTTTTATATCAGATAATATAGAGATAGTCAATAGAGAAATAGTGAAATAATGGAATATGTTAGGAAATATGGTTGGAGGAAGCATGTTAATACATATAAGAACTAGTGAGAACAAAAATGCTATAAATAAGTGGAAGAGTGGTATATATTACAATGGTTGTGGTATGAATCAAAATCAAATAGTGGGATCAATGAATTTTCCTCCTATAAAGGTTACACCTGATTTTTTTCAATGTGGTTCTCTTGATCACATAAAGTGAGAATGTAAAAAACCACCTATATTTTGTCAAAATTGTAATAATATGGTACGTATATAAAGTTTTTATCATATTTATGTATGTTTGGGTGTAAGGGACACATCTCATACTTCTCAGGTATTGTATTCTTCTATAGGACAATTGAAACATACTTACACTTGTCAAAACTCAAGAAATCCATGCCGATTATAGGAATATCGTGACTCCTCAACCATATAAATCTCAATCGGGTAACAAAAAGGAAAGTGCTTTGAGTAAGTAATTTATGAAACTGATCAAGTGAACATGGATGATCAATCAGGACCTTCTATTGTTATAGGTAAAATTATTTTGAATTCTAACCTTGTGAAATATTTGTTTGATACGAGTGAATGACATTCATTTATTTCTTCTCACATTGATGATATTCTAGGTTTTCATGTTGATATGATGCCCTCTGTTTTGAAATGTCAATGTCCTCTTGAATAAAGTAAATGTCGAGGATTTGTGTGAAAATAAAGTTACGTAACTATAAATTGGGATGTATTTATTTTGGAATTATATATTCTTGAGATGGATGTCTATGACTTAATTCTAGGTATGTATTTGGTTGAAAATGTTCAAATATCACATCGATTGTTATACCCAAAAGGTTAGTTTTATAATTGATGGTGGTTTCAATTATCTATTTAGAGGAAATAGGAATGTAAAGGCAAGTGCAGTAGGATTGTTGGCACTATAAGTTGGAAATATCTCATACCAGTTTTCATCCTTAACCATAGAATATATGTATGAGATCAAGAATAGCATTTTTTCCAACAAATGTGGATTAGTTTATTGATGTTTTTTTGATAATTTATCAGGGTTTCCACCCACAAGAGAATTTAAGTTTACAACTGATATATTAATAGGGACCATTCCGGTCTCACTTCCATATAATTATATGGAACCAAGATAATTAAAGGAATTCAATGTTTAGTTGGAATATTTGGAAGTAATAGTTTATATTTGGATGAGTATGTTTCTGTGAAAATCATTGGTTCTTTTAGTGAAAAAGGTGGATGAAATACTTAAGCTTTGTGTGGATTATGTTAATAATAATCATGTTATAATAAATAATCAGTATCATTTTCCACACATTTATGACCTATTTTATTAATCTATGGGATCCCAGTGGTTCTCTAAAATTGACTTACATTCGGGATATCACCAACTGTGGGTTCATAAGGAGGATATTCCAAAGATTGCATTCAAAAGTAGATTTGGATATTACTAATATTTTGTCATTCCTTTTAGTCTTATGAATGAAATAGATGTCTTTATTGAAATGATGAAATATATATTTCAATGGTATCTAGATTATTTTTGTGTTGTATTTGGGGATTACATAATAGTGTATACAAGGAAAAATTTTGAGCATGATCAAAACTTATCGATAGTGTTGGGTATCTTATGAGATCATCATATATATTACATACTTTAAAAGTGTGATTTTTGGATACAAGGGGTACGCTTTCTATGACATCATATCTCCAAAAATGGTGTTTCTGTGGTTCCATAAAAGATAGAGGTTGTGTTATCTTGGAAACCAAAAAATAATTTATTTGAGTTACATAGTTTACATGGCCTGACTGGTTATTACCAGCATTTTATTCATGACTTTTCAAGATAATATTCACCATTGAAAACTTTAACAAGGATAATATTTCCATTCAAATGGAATAATCAATGTCAAAAGTCTTTCAAGAGAAAAAAATTCTCAATAAATCCACACTAATGAATATATTCCAGGAATTAAATGAAGAATATGTGGTGTATTATGATGCTTTTGGATCTAGTTTGTGGTGTGTTATCATGCAGAGAGGTAATGTTGGCACATATGGTTTGCAGTAGTAGTGGTTTCATGAGAAGAACTACCCAACACATGATTTTGAATTATCTAATGTGGTCCATGATTTGAAGACGTAGATTCATTATCTTTTTGGTTAGAAATTATTTTTTTATGGATCATAAGAGCTTGAAACACATTTTCTCATAAAGAGACTTGAATCTGAAAGAAATAAGATGGAGGAAGTATCTTGAAATGTTTGATTTTGACTTAATGTACACACTAGGTAATGGTAACTCTATGTTGTATTCATTAAGTATAAATTCATATAGTTAGTTGGTGAAAGAGGATGTAGATCTATGGAAGCTAATTTCTTTGGTTGTCGACAAAAACATGGATTTTGATGATCAGGTTAGTTTTATTGGTTTATTTCTAGTTTCTTTTGTTCCTGATTTATTAGTGAAGATTAAGGAGGCACAAACATCTGATTATGAATGTGTTTCTATGAGGTAAAAATATAATAGTTGGGATTCCAATGAGGTATGGAATATTGATAGATGATCAATGTTGTGGTTTTGAGATCAGATGGTTGTACATTTTTCTTGAAAAAAACAACTCCTCCATGCTTATCACCATTTTATATGGGCTATTTATCATGGAATACAATTGATTTGTAAGGTACTAAAAGAATTTTTTGGGTGGGATAGCATGAAAAGAAAGTCATAAGAGTTTTTTTTGAGATGCCACACCTCTCAAAAGGTCATGTAAGAGAATAAAAAACCTATGGGTATGCTGCATTCTTTACAGATTACCATTTGGAAATGGGGGAAAATAGCTATGTATTTTGTAATAGTTCTACCAAGACAGTTCAGAAACATGGTTCTATTTGGGTTATAGTGGATAACCTCAAAATGTCATCCCATTTCATCCCTATTTGTGAATCTGATATAGTGGAGGACATGTCAAAAATATATATCCATGAATTTTTAAAGCAGTATGGTGTTCTAGTCTCAATATTATATGACTAAGACCCCAGTTTTACATCTTATTTTTTAAAATCATTACAACTATCCCTTGGGAATCAGTTGACTATGACCATGGTGTATCATCCTGAAATAAATGTAAAATACAAATGAATGACCCAAACTTTGGAGGAAATTCTTAGGGCTTCTGTAATGAGTTTTGGTGGCTCATGGGAGGAGCACATATCTTTAGTGGATTTTTTATACAATAAATGTTAGCAGGAATCAATACATATGGATCATATTATAGCATTTTATGAGTTCCTTATCATTTTCTTCATTTTTAGGTGGAAATAGTTGATAAGTCATTGGTTAGACCAATCCTGATGAAAGATAAAATAGATAAGATTCAGTTAATCATAAAGATGATATATATGTAATAGAGTCATTAGAAATAGTATGTGGATCATCATCGATGGTCGTTTCCATTTGAGGTGAGTGATCAGGTGTTCTTGAGAATCTTTCCATGTCTTGGGAATCATCATTTTTGTTAGAATGGAAATTTTTCTACACGATACAAATTTCATTTTCAGATACTTTAATGGGGAGGTGATGTGGAATATCAAATGCATTTGTCACTAAGGTTTAGTTCAGTGAATAATGTGTTTCATGTATCTCAATTGAACAAGTATCAAGCTAACCCTAACCATGTGATTTGATGGGATCATGGTGAACTAGAGCTAGATGCTACAGTGGTTCATGAACCTGTATGGATTCAGGATAGGCAAGATAATATCTTGGGTAGAACAAGCATTAGAATAGTGTGGGAATTAGGAAAAAAGGATCAGATTCATGTGGAAACTTTGGAGTGTGAAAAAGGTGTGATGGAGCACTTTACATAACTCTTCATAGACAAATTTAGTTTTCTAATTTCTAGGTATAGAAACACCTTAGGTAAGAAGAATGTAACACCCCTAGTTTCAAGTTCATGGACCTTTATTTATATATTTTAAGTATATAAAATTATTGAGTTACATTTTGGTTGGTTAAGAATATATTTTTGGTGTTTTTGAGGATTTTTTGGATGTGTATAGTTTGATCATAGTTTGTAGAAATCATGAAACAACTCCAGAAAATCGTGCAACTAAAATAGTTGACAATGGGATGGTGGATGGTTAAGTCTGCGGTTGGGCCATACTATGCATATTCTAATTGAAAACCACAAAATTATGGACTATGCAGTATATCACAGTTAGATCATGGTTTGTATAACAGTTTGATCCAATTATGTAGGGTGTGTTTGGAGTAAGTGTCTCTTGTAGGGTTAGCACATAGTTTTCCTAACAGTGCACCCTAACCATGAAACATGAAATATTAGATCCCAGATTTATAGATCTAATCTTACTTACTTATTAAACTTATCATTTTACCACTAAAAATCCATAAAAGTAATTTTGTTTCCTCCCAAGGTGTTGGAGAAATTCCTTTTGATCTGAGAGCGATTTCTAGGAAAATACAAGTTTGTTGGAGACACAAATTCATTGATAAGTTATCGTTTTTTCATCATTTTCATTATATATTTTCTCCTTACCTATTTTGGAATCATATATCTAGTTAGATGGAGATATATCCATGTTTTCTAATGTTAATATTGGTAGGATAATGTTTTTTTGATTGAATGGAATGATATCTAAGTAAGAATCTTGATTATTTTAGAAGTTTTTTTAAAGTTATTATGTCATTATTTGTTTTCAACTAAGTATGAGAGGTAGGTGGACTCTCTCTAGAATCCTATTGATTATAACATGAAGGATTGGTTTCAAATTTATTTAATTGATTTAATTTTTTTGGGAAAATCATGGAGTGATTTTATGTAATAATTTTTTGAATTATGGTTTTGGAAATCAAGGGAATTGGATGGAATTTTTTGAAAATCGTTATTTATAATTTTAAAATAGTTATTTTAAAATTTTGGTTAGTTAATTAAAGTAAATTACTCGAGGAAATTATTTTATTTTAATTGGTTGATATGATTTATGTATAATAGTTTGGCGTGAGTTGAACGGGATGTACAATGGTCATGAAGCCCCACCATCAAAGGGATGGTGTATGGATGTGAAGTTCAATTGTCAATGGTAACACCAGTCTTGTCTGTGTATTTTTGTTGAGAATGTGTTTACACATATAAATTTATATTAAAAATCATAAATTCAGAAATGGTTAAACTCATTGTTGATTTTCTTTGAAAATTTACGATGTTATTTTTTGATGTATTCCATGAAAAAATCATGTTGAAGGCCTATTTTATTGTCTTCCTTGGAGAATTATTTTTGTTGGATATAAACTAATTTAACCTTTTTAAACTATTTTATATAATTTTGATAACAAATTCAATCCTATTTTAATGAGTTGGGAATTCATTGGGGAAATCCTACTGAGTTTTATACTCGCCCCCTACTTGGGAACTATAGTAAGTATATTTATATTATATATTGAGACACAGGTAAAGGAATGGTATCCCAGTTCTTTAGTGATTATTCATGATACCTTAGGTTGTGAATGTAGATGTTTATCTTGGAGAATATTTAGAGTTTTTGTTGGTGTATTTGGTTTCATTTTTTGTTACCATTTCGTTATATTGCTTATGTCACAATGATTTTTCTGGTACTCTGATATTTTATTTTGGTTTAATATTGTATTAGCTTTTATTTTGGTACTTAGGCATCATTAATAAGTTTCTTAATGTTATCATTGGTTTGTTCAATTTATAATAAAATATAAAATCATCTACCAACTATTTATAAGGCCTTTGGAATATATTTGAAGCCTTTTATGTATTTGGGATATCACCTAAGGTCTATTAACTCCCCTTTCATTTCTCAAGCCAATGAGGATGGGCCAGATTTTACATCACAACTCTTAGTTTGATACAATTTGATGTTTCAAATTATTGATTCTTCTATATATAAATTTTAAAAATTAATCTTGTTTCCAATTAATTTATTCAAAAATGATACCAAAATAAAAAATATATATTAAGGCTAAAATAATAAAACATATTGAGTCCTACATCCATTTATCATTTTACTTCATGTGTTGTCTTCCCCTCCCTATATTTTCCTCTTGAATCCATTTTTAATTTTAACTTTCAATTCTACTACAATATTTCCACACTCCAATTATCCTTTAAATTTTTTGGAATTGGGTAAGAATACTATATTAAGAAAGTTGATTGGGAAAAGGAATGAGTGTTATATTCTGTTAAAAAGTACAAAATTGAGTGAAAAATAAGTGAACATTATATTTTCGACAGTAAACATGTGAGGGAGTGTGTGAGGTCTATAGTCCATTATTTTCATAGATTTATTAAATGGTATTGGTGAGTAACTCTAATGAAACCAATATTATGTTTTCCATGAGGGCTGTATAAGTACAATTCCAATGGATGAATGCGAGGATGAATGAATTACAATACCCTTCCAATTATAGACCACCACTAAGGAGGATGGTAGTTTAAGAATAGGATTTATCCATTTTTCACGAGTCACCAATTAAGACAACGAAACCACCATTGATGAAAACCATTGATCATGGAGGATTAAATTTGAGGATGCCTTTAATACTAGTTAAGAATGATCCCAAAACATACATGGAATGGGAACAAATGGTAATGAATGTTTTTAGATTTCAAAACTACTCAATGTAAAATAAATTGAATTTGGTGGATGTAAAATTCAATGACTGATAATATTTTGTGGGACCAACTGCATGTGAGTAGAAGACAAAGTGGAAGAAGTCCCATCCACACTTGGGAGGATATGAAAGTGGTAATTCATAAGAGGTTTATTTATTGCCACTATTTTTGTGATTTGTTCCTCATGTTGTACAGTTTGATACAAGGAGATATAAGTGTTGAGGGGTATCTTAAATAGATGAAGGAGATCATGATTTGGGATAATTTTTATGAGGATAGAGAGTCCACCATGACATGGTTCGTGAACGGCCTCCACCATGAAATTCAGGACATAGTGGTCATGCACTACTATTTGGATATGGATGATCTTCTTCACATAGATACTATGGTAGAGAGGAATGTTAAATACATAAGGATGTATACTACATCTTATAGAATGTATTATAAATATTATTTCAAGTTAAAGGATTCCAAACAATAAGAACATGAAAGGGAACACAAAATGGATTCAAAGGAGGTGACCAAACCAAATCCATTATTTTCAAAATCCAATGGTAAAACAGAGTGTAATGTTATTACCAAATCATGTGATATAAAATGTTTTAAATGTCAAGGATGTAGAAATTTTTCCTCAAAATTCCCAAATAAGTTCATCATGGTTATTTTGGATGATGGATATGTTCTTAGTGCTAGCTCAACTGAAGATGAAATTCCACCACCTGAGGAGTGTTTGGATATGGAAACAGAGATCCTCATACATGGAAAAATACTTTTGGCAAGGCATGATTTGAGATCTCAACCTGAAAGAAATATGATCAATAGAAAAGGGATAAAATGTTTCATCTTATATGCCTCTTCAAATAAATGGTATGTAGTATGATCACTAATAGGGGTAGTTTCACAAGCATAGAATGTGTTTTATGGTTGATAATTTGGGTTTAGCTTTGACCAATAATCCTAGGCCTTAAATATTGTAATGGTTAAATAATAGTGGGGATGTTAAAGTGACTAATATTGCGTAAGTTGTATTTTCTATTAGTAAGTATGATGAAAAGATGATATGCTATGTTTTTTGCATTCACTATAATCATGTATTGTTGGGAATTCCATTAAAATTTTATTGGAGAGTCACACATGATCGATACAACAACGTCTATTCTTTTGAGTACAATAGGATGACAGTAATACATACACCCTTGAGGTTGTTCAATGCTTATAAAGACCAATTTAGGATTGATAGAGATTATGAAAAAGAAAGAAAAGTAATAGAGAGAAAAATAGAGGGAATGAAAAAATCAATAGTGAAAAAAGAGTGACGAGTGACATCCAACTAAACGAGGGAATGAAAATAGTTGAAAACAAGAGTGAAAATAAGAGTAAAAACAATATTATTGAGGGAAAAGTGAGTTTATCTTCAAGAAAAATATTGATAAAGAGAGATTTATAGGGGTATTAAACTCTCATTCTTCTATTACATGGAGAATTTTATACCACTAACTCTATTAACCCTTCTATTAATTCTTGTGTTGTGATATTATTACAAGAATATAGTGATTTTGAAAGGAAGCTTTGGAAACAAGCTACATTTTATCTATGTGGTTTGGTATGGAAAACATTATAAAATTGAGGTTCCAAGAGAAATGAAAATCAAAACTTCATCCATGAGGATATAGACCTTTCCAAGACTTATATATGATAATTTATAATGACTACAAGGTTGAGTTACCCAAAAGGTATGAAAATGTTAGTGTCACCTTTAATGTTTCTAATATTTCTCTATTTTATTTTTATGATTTTAGGACGTATCCTTTTGAGTAGGTAGGGGATTATGAGGACCATGGAACACATGATAATCATGGGGTTAAAGCCGCAATTGATAAGGAGGGTGGAATGTTCATGATTTCACATGACCCATTGAGAGGATTTGGTGGCCCAATGCTAAGGGATATGTATACGAGAATAAAGGAGGACTTAAATGGGTTAATCATGGAATTACTATGGGAGGCAAAGTATCCTTGCATTGGGGAATCATTTAGGCCCATATTTAGATCAATTAAGACCCAAATATGATTTTAAGGACTCATCCCATGGTGTGATATGAGTTTCAATATGACCCCACCATGTAATCTTCAAAGAAAGAAGTTGTGGGAATGTTGTGTTTACTTTCCATAAGGGTGTGATACTTTTCCCTTATTGTCATGGGGCTATAATTGTCAAAATAATAATTTTGGATTTTCGACTTGTGAAAACTAGGTGTTATAATTTTGTATCACTCTTGGGATATAAATAGACACACCATTGTGCTCTTTAAACATCATGAATCAAGATAATGTTATTAGGGTGAGTTTTTCTTGCAACCATTGTGTTAATTAATAATTATTCACATATAAATGGTTTTTTCAATTAGTTTTTAGAATTTTATGGCTAGATATCCTAAAGAAAAGTTCTCTTTCGGTTTAACCTTGACCAAATCCACCCCTTCTTCCTTATTTACACCATTTATAGCCCTTATCACTCGTTTTCTAGAAGCTTTATAGGTGCAAAACATGATAATGTTGAAATAGGTTCCAAGTACACTTCGTAGTGGGTCTTGGATCATGTATTAGGGTTTTTAGAGTATTTAATTTTTTTAATTCTTAAGGTATTTTTTTATAATTTGTATGGTTTTTAGGGGTTTTAGGTGTTTTTATTATTATTAGGGTTCTTAGGTATTTTTGGGATTTATGGTTTTATTGGGGTTTTAAAACATTTTATATGTTTTTAAAAAATTTAGGGGTTTAAATGGTTTTAATAGATTTTAGTGGTTTTAAGGATTTTTTTTTGTTTTTAGGGTTTCTATGTTTTTTTAGAGTTTTAGGGGTTTTAGGGCATTTATGGGTCTTAAAGGGTTTTTATGGGTTTATGTTTTTTAATAAATTTAGGGATTTAAACTACTTTTAGGTTTGTTGTGGTTTTCAAAGGGGATTTTAGATTTTTTATGGGATTTTATTCTTTTAGCGATTTTATGTATTTTTTTAGGATTTTTATTGTTTTTTCTGGATTTTTAGAGTTTTATGTTTGTTATGGGTTTCAGGGTTTTTTTATATTGTTTGGTTTTTATTATTTTTTTGAGTTTTTTAGGTTTTCTAATATTTTTGATGTTTTTAATGTTTTTAGGGGGTTTATGGGATTTTAGAGTTTTTAGTGGGGTTTTAGGGGTTTATGGGTCTTTAGGGGTTTTATGGAATTTAATGTTATTTTGGTTTTTATAGTTTTCATGGTTTTAAAGGTTTTAGGGTTTTTTCAATTTTTAGGTTTTTTCTTGTTTTTATGTTTTTTTAGGTTTATATGGTCTTCATAGGGGTTTTCATGGTTTATTGGGGTTTTTAGGTTTTTGGGGATTTTTATTTATTTTTTGGAATTTTTATCATTTTCAATATTTTTAAGGGTTCTGAGGGTTTGTAAGAGTTTTAGGGGTTTTAGGTTTTTATGGGTTTTTTTTATTATTATTGTTTTTATATTTTTTTAATGATTTATGGGTTAAAATGGTTTTAACAGTTATTAGTGGATTTTAAGGTCTTATGGGTTTTTAGTGTTTTTGAAGGTTTTTGGGGTTTTTTGGTTTTTTGTGGGGTTTCATGGTTTTTGGGGTCTTTTAGGGGTTTTAGTGTTTTTATGTTTATAATGGTTTTAATTTTTTGGGGTTTTATGGTTTTCTTTGAATTTTCATATTTTTATGTTTTTCAAGGGTTTAATGGTGTTTATGGTTTTAAGGTTCTTATATTTTTTAGGGTTATTAGGGGGCTTAATTTTTTTCACATTTTTATGTTTTTGAGGGGTTTTCAGGGTTCTTAGGGGGTTTTACATTTTTAGAGATTTTTTTTGTATTTTTGTATTTTTTTAGATATTTTTGGGATTTTTAGGGGTTTTAGGGGTTTTTTTAAAGTTTAAGGGTTTTATGGTTTTTGGGGGTTTATATTTGTTTTTGAGTTTTTTATGGTTTTTTAGGTTTTTAGTGTTTTTAATGTTTTGGGGGTTTAATGAATTTTTAGAGTTTCAATGGAATTTTGGGGGTTTTATGGTTTTAGGGGTTTTTAGGGGTTTTAGGGTATTTATGGTTTTTGGTGTTTTTAGTACTTTAAGTGTTTTTTGATTTTTTACAAGTTTGAAGAGTTTTTAGGTTTTTGGAGATTTCTTATGGATTTTCCGGGTTTTAAGGTTTCTATAATTTTAGGTAATTTTTAGGGTTTTAAGGATTTTATGGTTCTTAATGATTTTATGGATTTTGAGGTGTTTTAGAGTTTTATTAGGATTTTGGGTTTTTATGTTTTTTACATTTTTTTAGGTTTTATGAGTTATTTAGGGTTTTATTGTTTTTTAGAATTTTTTAATGTTTTTAGGGTTTTGAAAGGGGTTTTATGTTTTTTTGTTTCTCAGTCTTTTATGGGCTTTTATGGTTTTTGGGGTTTTTTATTTTTAGTGGTTTTTAGTGTTATTAGGGTTATTAGCATTTTAGGGTTTTACCATTTTTTAGGTTGTTAGGGTTTTTATGTATTTTTAGGTTTTAAGGATTTATTAGGGGATTTCATGGTTTTTAGGGGTTTTAGACTTTATGTATTGTTTGGGACTTTTTATGTTTTCATGTTTTTAGGGGTTTTTTGGGATTTTAACGGTTTTTAGGGTTTTTTTTAGGGTTTTAGGGTTTTTAGGGTTCTTTTGAGTTATTAGGTTATATTATTTTTTTATATTTTCTAATTTTATTAGGGGTTCAAAATGGTTTTAGCGTTTTTAGTAATTTTTGGGTATTTTTGGGTTTTAGGTTTTCTAATATTTTTTTGTGTTTTTAAGTTTTTTGGGGTTTTTTTAGTGTTTTTAGATTTTTTTAGGATTTAAGGGATTTTTTTGTTTTAGGTTTTTATTTTTTAGGGGTTCTCACCATTTTTAGGGATTTTTATACTTTTTATGAATTTTTAATGTTATTATGGATTTTGATGGTTTTAGGATTTTTTTAAATATTTTTATGGTACTTAAGAGTTTTGTTGGGGTTTTTGAGTTTTTTTGGGTTTTATGGTTTTTAGTGTTTTTATCATTTTATTGGCTTTAATGGGTTTGTAGTGTTTTAGTGGAATTTTAGTTTTTTTATGATTTTATGGGTTTTTCTTATATTTATGGTTTATAGGGTTTCTATAGTTTTTAACCCTTTGTATGTTTTTAGGGGTTTTAAGTGTTGTTTTGGGTTTTAAGGTTTTCAAAGGGATTTTTAGGTGTTTTATGGTATATTTCATATTAATTTATTTTTAAGATTTTTATGGGTTTTCAGGGTTTTTAGAAATTTTTAGGGTTCTATGGGTTTTTATGGGTTTTATGGTTATTTATGGTTTTTCATCTTTTTAGAGTTTTTTTGAGTTTTTTTGGGGTTTTTAGTATTTTTATATTTTTTAACGTTTTTAGGGGTTTAAAGGGTTTTTAGGGTTTTTTTTGGATTTTATGGTTTATATGGTGGTTTTTATGGTTTTATGGTATTTTATTGATTTAGGGTTTTAACAGTTTTTATGGGTTTTTATAATTTTTTAGGTTTTTTAGATGTTTTAACTATTTTTATATTTTTATGGTTTTCATAGGGATTTTAGATTATTAGATTTTTTATGTTTTTAGGGATTTTTTTTTGGCATTTTAGGATTTTTAGGGGTTTTAGGGATTTTGAGTATTTTTAGGGTTTTTCCATCTTTTTAAGAGTTTTTAGCTTTTTTAGGGGTTTAAAGGGGTTTTATTGTTTTTAGTGTTTTTAGGGATTTATGGGGTTTTAGGATTTTGTAAGGGTTTTATGGGTTTTTATGGTTTTTATGATTTTTAGGGTTTTAGTGTTTTATTATATTTTAGGGGTTTTAAGAGTTTTTATATTTTTAATGATTTCATAGTGTTTTTTGGGGTTTTTGGGGATATTTAAGGGTTTTTAGGATTTTTATGGTTTTTTAGGATATTTAGTGATTTTGTGGGTTTTAGGGGGTTTTGAGTTTTTTATGGGTTTTGGGTTTTTAGGGTTTTTAAAAGTTCTTATATATTTTATGGTTTTTTAGATATTTTAAATGTTTTTATGGGTTTGAATGTTTTTTATAGTTTTTAGTGGGTTTTTAGGGCTTTTATGTGTTCATAGGGAGTTTTTTTTGGGGTTTTTTTTATTTTTTATGGTTTTGAGGGTTTTAGGGTGTTTAGGTATTTTTAGGGTTTTTTATGTTTCTGGGAGTTTTAAGTGTTTTTCTGCATTTAATGGTTTCCTATAATTTATCTAGTTTTTTTTATTTTATATTTTTAGGGAAATGATGGAATTTATAGATTTTTATAGATTTTTATTTTTTTAGGCATTTTGTGGGTTTTTAGTGTTTTTAGGGTTTTTATGGATTGTATGGTTTTATGGTTTTTTTGAGTTTTTAGGGGTGTAAATATATATTATACTCTTTTAAAATTTTAGGGATCTAAGGCAATTTTAGAGTTTTTAGTGGGGTTTTACGGTTTTTATGGGTTTTATGGGTTTTTATTGTTTTAGGGCTTTAGGGTCTTTTTATGGTTTTTAGGGGTTTTAAAATTTTGTTCATATTTTATTGGTTTTATGTGGTTTTAGGTTATAAAGGTTTTCTTATGGGTTTTCATGGTTTTTAGGATTTTTTACATTTTTAGTTATTTTTTGGGCTTCTTTGGGACTTTTTGGTTTTTAGGGTTTTTAGGGTTTTTAGGGTTTTTAGGGGTTTTTTGGGTTTTAGGGATTTCCGGGTTTTTATGGATTTTTAATGGTTTTATCATTTTTTTAGGGGTTTTATGTGCTTCTCTAATTTTAATATTTTCTTAGGGTTTTTTAGGGGTTTTTAGTATTTTTTTTCGCTTTTATGGTTTTTAGGGATTTTGGGTGGTTTTAAAGGTTTTTTTGGGTTTCTATGTTTTTATTGGGTTTTATGGTTTTTTGATTTTTTAGAGTATTTATCTTTTTTGGGGGTTTAATGGGTTTTTATAGTATTTATCGATTTCAAGGATTTTATGATTTTTAGGGGGTTTTAAGGATTTTTGGGGTTTTAGGGTTTTATGGGTATTTTAGGGTTTTTAGTGTTTTTTATGTTTTTCAGGATTTTATGTTTTTTTGGGATTTTATGTATTTATTAGGGGGTTTCAAGTTTTTTAAAGTTTTTTATGTTTTTTGAGATTATTTTTTATTTTTAGGATTTTTAGGGTTTTATTTGTTTTGAGGGTTTTAGCGTTTTTTGTGGTTTTACTGTATTTTTGGTTTTAGGGATTTTTTAATATTAGATTTTTTATGTTTTTTAGATTTTTTGTCATTTTTAGGGAAAGGAAGATATGGTTCCATGCTAATCCGGACCCCCCCCCCCCCAAAAAAAATTATTTGAAAAGAAGACACAACAGAAGAGGTTGGGAGGGTCCAATCGACCAACTCCCAAAACCCTTAAGGACTCCATAACAAAAAAGAAATAAAAAGAAAAGACCCAAATGAAAAACAAGTCATTCAACGTCAAAACCAAAATAAAAAATAGAAGTAGTTCCATGAGGGTCACTCTCTACACCGTATCCATAGGCCGCATCATCTCCATATGGATCCCCATCAGCAGTATACCCAGAGGAAGCATTCGAGTCCATCGACTCCCATTCAGATGATTCATATTTCTTGAGAAAGTTGGAGCAATAGTCCCTGAGATTTTGATGATACACATTCCACTACACCTTGAAAACCCTTCCTCTCTTTAAATAGGCATTTTACTAGGCTTTTCAGGAGGATCTTGTGGACACAGTCATTGGAAAAGAAGAGTAGTCCTTCCTCAGTTTCCTTCTTCGTGAGTCAACAGGGACCCCAACGGGCTCATTTTCCTTCCCAATGGCCTCATCAAGCAAGGAAAACTCCTTAAAGAACATATCAATGTCATGATTCATCCTTCTTCTGTCCTCCTGGACTTGGTTAGGAATGAAGGAGGCTTCCTGGTTTAGTGAGTAACCAATAAGAACCCCAGCACGTAGTGCGCTAGGGACCACTTCAGGTACCTCGGGAACCAGTCCATCCAACACCTCCAGCCACTCGGGAAGATTCGCCTTGGGGATTCCCATCCAGGGGCCACCTGGGCGGTCCACCAGCTCCAACTCATGAAAACCCATACAACCAAGCCTGTCATCCCTGACATCCTCATGCACCTCCATGACTGTCCCCATTACATCCTCCTGTGCAGCGGCGTCCCCCTGCTTGTGATCATCCCCCGTCCCTGAACCATCCCCCTTCCCACACACCTTCCCTTCCTCAAACGCTCTCCCCTGATCATCCACCTCCTCTACTTTATCCACTTCCCCCTACTCCTCCACCTTCCCATGCTCAGACACAAGAACACAAACACCACTATCATCCCCCACAAACCCCACCCCAGGCGTATTCAAATCTAGTCTTGAAAGCTTGTGACCAGCCACACCCTTGAAACCATCATCCCCAACTGTTGCATTAATCACTGATGGGAGGACCCCTCCCTGTTCCTCCAATACCATCTGCTCGGACATGTCCCCCTGTGCAGCTACTTCCCCCTCTTCCTCAATATGTACAAAATTCTCAATCCCATCTCTAGGGTCACATTTGGGAAAGGGAACCTGCACATCAGCACCTACGAACTCCTTCTCATTACCAGCGGGTTGAGCCTCCAACACTCCTCTATGCACCAAAGAACCAGCCAACATAATTTCACCACCATTTTCCTTTGACCCCTTACCACTATCTACACAAGACACTCCCTGAAGCCCAAAGTAGGAATTCTGCCCATCTTTCTCATCAAAGTTACTGGCCAACTTTTGTTACACAATGTGATGCTCCTTAGTCAAATACTCCGAAAAGAAGCCATCAAACTGATTGTAAAAAGGTATATCATCACATCCATCATGCACTTCCAATTGTTTTGAATAATCTATAACCTCCTATAAACCTCTACGAATAAGAGATAGCCCAGAAAGCTCCATCTTCCATGACTCCACCATCCTCAGACTCTTTCCTCCTTCCATGGGATTCATCATCCCCATATCGTCAACAATTACTAGGTCATATTTACTCCTATAAAAGTCATCACAGACCCTCAGGTTAGAAATGGAATGTCGATCAACCTGCAGTAGAACATCCCAAACCACTATAACTACATGATCCTCAGCTAGAGGCACATTATCATCTCTAGTAGGAAAACCTGCATTGTTCATTCCATGGACCCCATGGGTGGCGTGTCTATTTACAGACCATAAGATGGAGAATTTGGCCACTGAAGTGTAGGATTGACAGAAGAAACACACATATAGGTAGATGCACAATGTCTTAGTGTATAGTAGGACGATAAAAAAGGCACCCAAGATTCAAAGAAGATCATCTAGTACCACCAGAGCTCACCATCAATCTCAACACAGACAAAATTAATCTTATCTTTAGACACATCCACCACAATGCAATTCCTCGGCACAACTGGGTGGCAGGAAACACTAGTTCGTGCATCCATACATAGGTATCTACCAATGAGGTTACAAATGATGTAGAGGATGGCTAGGTTTTGGAAGGGTAGGGAAAGACTATGAAGGGTAACCCACAAAGCCACACTCGTGGGATCCCAGTGTAGATGAAAGTCAAAATTCTAGTGGAATAAGTGAAATCGAAGGCCATCAAAAGATAATGGAGCAAAATCCCAGACCTAAATTAGATCATGTTCATTCCTAAACCAAATCAAAAAGTGTCTAGTATCCAACAACCCTATAATCTTCTATTCATTGAGATTCCAAGAAGAAGCAACAAAAATCAGCCACAGAGGGCAATATTCTTTCAAATAGGGCCACCAACATGAGATCCAGGAGAGCAGAGGCCATCAAGAACTCCCAGGAAGAGATCTGAAACTAAGGCACACCATTCTCGCAGTGGGAAAATTTGTGGAAAACCTCAATCTCTAGAAATCAAGGAAGATGTGCTGGTTTAGAAGTAGGGGAAGAAGGATTTTATAGCGAAGGCCCATCCCCCGCCTCCCCTGTCCAGGGTGCAGGGTAGGGCAACATCGATAAATCCATAAGCTACGCTGTTGTCAACCTCCATGGTGAGGAGGGGAGCACCAATCACGAGACCTGAAACACCTCCATCTAGGGATTTTTTCTTTCACAATTTTATGGGTTTTAAGGGTTTTTATAGTTTTTAGTACTTTTTAAGATTTTATGTATTTTAAAGGTTTTATGGGGGTATTTATGGTTTGGGGGGGTGGTCTTTATTATTTTTAGAATTTTTTAGGTTTCTATGGGTTTTAATTATTTTTTGTTTTTAGGGTTTTCATTGAGTTTTTTGGGTTTTATGGTTTTTTATGTTTTATGGATTTTTAGGTTTTTAATGATTTTATTTGGTTTTTAGGTATTTTAGTGATTTTTAGGGGTTTTATAGTTTTTAGGGTTTTTAGGGTTTTTAGGGGTTTAGGGGTTGTAAGTGTATTTATGTTTTCAAGGTTTTATTTAGTGTTTCTAGGGTTTTGTGTTTTTTATGTTTTAAGGGTTTTTTAGGATTTCTAGGATATTAATGGGGTTTTTTGGTTTTTTTGGGACTATAAGGGGTATTAGGTTTTCATATTTTCAATGGTTTATGTTTTTTTATCATTTTTATTGGATTTTACGGTTTTAATGTTTTTTAGAGTTTTTATGTTTTTTGGGGTTTAAATTATTTCTATAGTTTTTAGTGGGTTTTATGGGTTTTATGGGTATTGTGTCTTTTATGTTTTAGGGGTTTTATATAGTTTTTGGTATTTTTTAGATTTTTTGGGTTATTTAGTGTTTTTATCATTTTTTAGGTTTATTAGGGGTTTTATGTGTTTTTAGTTTATTAATGTTTTATTAGTTTTTTCAGGGTTTTTAGGGGGTTTTATGTTTTTAATACTTTTGGGGATTTTTTATGATTTTTATGATTTTTAGGGGTTTTATAGATTTTTAGGGTTAAAGGGGTTTTAAGGGTTTTATGGTTTTTAATGGGTTTTTTGTGGTTTTGGGGGGTTTATTTAGTTTATAGGTATTTTAGAGTTTTCAACATTTTTGAGGGTTTAAATATTTTATAGTATTTTGGGAGTTTTTATGGGATTTAGGGGTTTCTATGGTTTTAGGGGGATTTATGGTTTTTAGTTGTTTTAGTGTGTTTTAGGATTTTTATGATTTTTAGTGGTTTTAAGTGTTTTATGGTTTTTAAGGTTTTCATAGGGGATTTTCAGGGTTTTTAGGGAAATTTAAATTTTTAAGGGTTTTGAGGATTTATTAGGAATTTATGGTTTTCAAGGGTTTTAGGGATTTAAGGGTTTTTAGGGGTTTTAGTGGGTTTTATGTTTTTAGAATTTTTAGGATTTTAGGGGTTTTTAGTATTTTTTTAAGGGGTTATTTATAGTTTTCATGGTTTTTAGAGTTTTTTTTTATTTTTTAGGGATTTTATAGTGTTTTTTTTGGATTTTATGGGTTTTTAGGGTTTTCGGGGAGTCTTAGAGGTCTTAGTTTTATCTTTTTGTAGTTTTTTTAGTTTTTAAGTCTCTTTAGATTTTTTATTCTTTTAATGGGGTTTAATAGTTTATATAGTTCTTAGTTGATTTAGGGTTTGTGTGGGTTTTTAAGGTTTTATAAAAATTTTATGTGGTTTTAGGGTTTTTATAGTTTTTAGTGTTTTAGTTTTTTTAGGGTTTTTAAGTGTTCAATGATTTATAAGTTTTATTAGAGGTTTTCAGGGTCTTATAATTTTTTATATTTTTAGGTATTTTTAGGGATTTCATTGTATTTTTATCGTTTTTTAGGGTTTTAACGGATATTGAGAGTTTTTATGGTTTTTTGGGTTTTATGTGTTTTTGGGGATTTTATGTTGTTTTTTTCATTTAAGGGTTTTAAGGTTTTTTAGAGTTTTTTTTAAAAAATTAGTGGTTTAAAAGGTTTTTACAGTTTCTAGTTGGTTTATTAGGATTTTTATTGGTATTTAGTGTTAATAAGGTTTTTAGGGGTTTTATGGTTTTTTAGTGTTTTAGGGTTATTTAGGGTTTTTAGTGTTTTCCGGGGTTTTAGGGATTTTAAGAGTTTTTAGGTATTGAATGATTTTTAAGGAATTTTACATGTTTTTATGGATCTTTAGGTACATTTAAGTATTTTTATGGTTTTAAAATATTCTTTATGGATTTGGAGGGTTTTTAGGGTTTTTATGGTTTTTTGGGGGTTTGGGTTTTTAGTGTCTTTTAGGGTTTTAAAGGATTTTATATTGTATTATGTTTTTTGGGGGTTAAAGAGTATTCTTATATTTTTGTGTGTTTTTAGGGTTTATATGGTGTTTTAGGGATTTTTATGTTTTTAGGGTTTTTAGGATTTTTAGGTTTTTAGGTCTTTTGGTTTTTAATGTTTTTTATGTTTATTATGGATTTTTAGTGTTTTATGTTTTTAAGGTTTTCTCAGATGCCTTGGATGCTAAAATTTTGTGTAAGGATCTTTCAGTGAAACTCAATTTTTTAATCTATAGGGTGAGTTACCTTGATATACGTATCTATGATAACATACAAAGTATAAGAATCCACTTGTGTTTGGGGTGTTAGTGCTGTGCCACCCTGAAAACAGAGACAACATTGATCATTTTTTAGGAGTTATTGGGTGAAGTTTCTATGAACTTTTACTATGAATCATATTGATCTCGCCTTTCTTGGGGACACCATGGGTTACTTTTTGATATCTTGGTTCTATAGGGACAATGAGACTGGAGATGCTACGAAGGGGTGTTGGGCTGTGATAGCAACGGTGTGCTGGGTTACATGGTTCGCTAGGAACTCTATGAGGGATGGTAGGAAGACATCCCTTATGGGTTTGAATATTCACTTGGATACCCTGGTTGCTCAGATCGGCTCTCTCATGGGAGTAAGGGGGAGTATGATAGTGATGAGAAACCTTATCCCTAGAACTTAGAGGGATTCAGTGGGTGACTGTAACATTTGAAGGGGATGTTCGGTTTGTGGAAGTTGCCCTTTTGGTGGTTGAACCTCAATGTCAATGGATCTTTTGTGTAGGGGATCATGCGAGGAGGAGGGCTAGTTCATAATGGAAGTAACACTATTAAGTTTGTTTTCAGCCTATTATTTGGTCTAGTGAATGCAGAGGGTGATGAAGCAAGCGCCATGCAAAGAGGTCTTACGTTGTGTGATCTTTATGGATTCAAAATCAATGTGATGGAGACCAACTCCATGACCCTGATGGGTTTCCTTGGAAACAACAAGAACATTCCTTGGGACCTTTCAAGTATTATAAAGGACTATAGAGTGCATATCATAGATTGTTTACATCTTATACACACTCTAAGGGAAATAAATTTTGTGGTGGATGATCTGGCCAGCCAGGCAAGTACAGAGGAGAGTACTATCCCCTATCACAACTTTTATTCCTTCCCCATACATGTAAGGACATCATTTATGGTGATTCCCTAGGAAAAAACCACTATCTAACCCTGTGAGAAACTATTTGAGTGTTTTCTCCTTGAATAAGTAATACAGGCAAGTCAATGGTTGGGTTTTTTGGGGTTTCAGTATTTTTATATTTTTACAAATTTTTAGTGTCTTTAGGTTTTCAAGTCTTCTTAGGGTTTTCAAGTTATTTGGGGATCTTTTATGTTTTTAGGAATTTTTATTCGTTTTGTAGGATTTTTTGGGGTTTATCACATTTAGGGGTTTTTATAGTTTTAGGGTTTTGTAAGGTTTTTATGATTTTATAGATTTTTAACATTATAAGGTTTTAAAGTGGTTTTAGAGAATTTAGTGTTTTTTAGGGGTTTATGGTTTTTATGTTATTTAATGATTATTATGATATTTAGATTTTTTAAGGGGTTTTATGGTTTTTTTAGTGTTTTCATAATTTTTTAGATTTTTTAATTTTTTTAGTGTTTTTAGTTTTTTGAGTTTATTAAGGATTTCTTAGGGGCTTTCAGGGTTATTTGGGATTTTTAAGGATTATTGAGATTGTTATTATTTGTAAGAGTTTTTATATATTTTGAGGGGTTTTAGATTTTTTTGAGTTGTCAAGGGTTTTTACGGTTTTTAGTGTTTCCAACGTTTTAGAGGTTTAAAGTGTTTTTAGAGTTTTTTTGTTTTTTTGGGTTTTTATGGTTTTGGGGGTTTTATTGTTTTTAGAAGTTTCTAGGGTTTTATGGAATTTTAGGGCTTTATAATTTTTAGTTTTATTGGTGTTTTTTGTGTATTTACGCTTTTATCTTTTTAGGATTTTTTGGGGGTTTTAGGGGTTTTTTATCTTTTCAAATATTTTTTGGATTTTGTTGATTTTGTGGTTTTTTATTATTTTTATTTATTTTGTAGATTTTAGAGTTTTTAGGGGTTTTAGTGGTCTTATCATTTTTCATATTTTTATGGGTTTTCAATGTTTTTTGGTTTTAAGGTTTTTTGGGGGGTTTTATGGATTTTTACATTTTTAGTTATTTATAGAGATTTTTAGGATTTTTATGATTTTTATGATCTTTATGGATTTTAGGGGTGTTTAGGGTTTTTTGGGTTTTATGGTTTTTATGTATTTTTTTGGTTTACGGGTTTTTTTAGTTTTTAAGGGGTTTTATGTTTTTTAGAGTTTTATATTGTATTTAGAGGATTAAAGGGTTTTTAGGGTTTTTAGTGGGTTTTAAAAAATTTATGGGGTGTTAGAGTTTTAAGGTTTTTAAGGGTTTTATGGTTTTCATGTGTTTTAGAGGTGTTATGGTTTTTCTAGGGGTTTTAGGATTTTTATGGTTTTTAGGGGTTTTATGTTTTTTTTAATGTTTTCTTGTGGGTTTTTTTTTGGGATTTTTATGTTTTATAGGATTTTTACGGATTTTTTAGGATTTTTTTTTTATTGATTTTAGGGGTTTTAGGGTTTTTATTTTTTTACCATATTTACCATTTTTAGGGTTTTTAATGTTTTTAGAGTTTTTTTAACATCTTATGAGTTTAACGGTGTTTTAGAGTTTTTAGGGGTTTATGTGTTTATGGGTTTTAGGTTTTTAAAAGGTTTTATGGATTTTTATGGGTTATAGGGGTTTTAGGGATTTCGGGGTTTTAGGGTTTTTAACATTTTTAGGTTTTTGGGGGTTTTAAAAGTGTTTACATTTTTAAGGGTTTCTTGGGGGCTTTTTTTATTTTTAGTGAGTTTTGTTTATAAGGTATTTTAGAAATTTTGATGATATTTATGGTTTTTTTATTGTTTTTGAGTGGTTTAAGGGGTTTTTATGGTTTTATAGTTTATTTCGGGTTTTATGGTTTTTTGAATTTTTCAGGGTTTTATGGTTTTAAGAGTTTTAAATTTTTTAGGGGTTTAAATGAATTTTAGATATTTTATAGGTTTTTTGGTTTTAATAGGGATTTAGAATTTTTTAAGGTTTTTAAGGTTTTTTAGGGTTTATCAGTTTTATAGGATTTTTAATGTTATTCAGGGGTTTTAGCATTTTTTATGTTTTTCGAGGGTTTTAAGTGTTTTTGGTTTTTATTTTTTTAGATTTTTCATGAGTTTTTGGGGTTTTTTACATTTTTAGAAATTTTTATACTTTTTATGGTTTTTATTGTTTTTAGGGATTTTATGGTTTTTATAGTTTTTGTTAAGAAAATAAGTCCCTTATGTCATCTCCATTCCTTTTGTTTTGAAAATCACTAACAATTTTCCTTTAAAGATTATTTTCATTTTCTATGGATATTTAATGCCTAACCATTATCATGCCTTTACATGTTTTTCTTAATGTTCCTTATCCTAGATTTATCATATTTCCTTTAGACTGAATTCCTTTAATTATAATCAGTTTCTAATCTAATCATCTGAACTATACAGTTACTTAGATTCTGAGTATCGTTATTTTTAGACTTTAATTCCATATGATTTCAGACTCTGTTTCATCATGAATTTTGAATCCGAGTTTCACAGAAATAAGATTTCGAGTTCTTAGATTTTCAGATTCTAATTTCTAAGAAAATTGGATTACAATTTCTTTAAAAAATCAGACATCTTGTTCTCAGATTTTTTGACTCCGAATTCTCAGAAAATCAAAATCCGTTTTCTCTAAAATTTGACCAGTATTTTCTAAGAAATCTGAACTCTGTTTCAATATTAATTCAGACTCTATTTATATCTAAATTCAGACTTTTTTTCTATGAAAAATCAGAATCATTTCTATCTAAATGTAGACTCCATTTATATTCAAAATCATACTCCATTTCTATCTAAATTTGGATATTGTTTCTATTCAAAACTAGACTCTGAATTTTTATTTTACGAGAATCCATTTGTATACATATTCAAACACTGTTTCCCACAATATTTAGAATCCAATTATTCATACTTGTTAATGTTACACATTTTTTTTATTTAAGATATTATTCAAACATTAACATTGTTGAAATAGTGGGTGCCCTAGACCCAACTATTATGTGCTTTTGATTACCATATCGTGTATAGAGTTAACTATGCATGATGTCATCTTACCATTATAGTGTAGACTTTTCTTCGTCCACTATTGAAATGGTAATGTCAAAAGATTAATTGTCGTATCGAAATGTTATAGCAATTCCCAGGCTATAATGAGAACCTCTAGATATTATGACATAAATCTTAAATATATGTTCTATGGTCTAGATACATCTTACTAATTGGACATAGTAGATGTCTGACCATCAGGTGCAGGGGGCTCATAAGCATTGAGACTTCTTCTCATGAAGTTCGCACTTGGTGATCTCTAGTAGTGAGATCATGAGGACTGACCCGCCAATAGGAACACCACATGTTTCAGGTGTCATTGGATGTTCCTATCTACGATCATGTGTAATGGTCTCCTGACTTGAGATCATTACCAATGTATGTCATTTGATCGCGTACTTTGATGTAAGACGAAAACCATGGAAATGAAGTCGTGGCGAGGTAGTTTGTGTCAGGTGCGTCATTGGTGGCATGTCATTGGTTGAATGGTCAAGAAAGGATTTGTCGCTTCCAGGTTATGGAAGTAATATATCTCTGGCCATGTTGATATGGATGGCAGTACCTTTATAAGACCATGGCCATGGCAGTCGAGGGTAAATCCATCCAGTTACATCAACAAACAATAAAGCAAGAAAAGGGCAATGACATGAGAGTGCGTCCTGCTTTATGAGATATTATAGACAAAGAGATTATATTACACAGTGCATGTTCGTAGGTTGGTTGTCGCTGCTGTGACAATCCTTATTTCTTCAGGGGCCATGATGGGTTGCTAGATCCTGCTCTTGGTCTGTGAATATTATTCACGGCTGTCGAAATAAGGGCCTAGAGGGTCACACACAATAGCGTATTCAAGAATCTGCCCTATTCAGTTGAATAGGAGTATTGGACATAGTGGGCCCCGCCCTAGGGGTCTGGGAATTGTCCAAAGTTAAACGATCACCAATGCGATAAATAAATTCATATTATTCGAGTTTTGAATAATGAGTATTGAATTTATTTATTAAATGTATTTACGAGTTTTAAGTAAATACATGAAAAATATTAATTGACGAATATTAAATTATTCAAGGTTCAATTAATATTTATGGGAGCGACGAGTCGGGTTAATGACTTAATTATTATCATGTAATATATATATTACAAGTGAATGATAATAATATTTATGGCTCAGTTTAGTAGTCATAAAATGTCGTTAATAGTGCGTTAAGTATTCGGGGGCCGGCGAGGCGATACCGGGTATTTTAATTGAGCACTATAAATATAAGAGGGGAATTTTCCAAAGACTATTCATGGAGTTTATCTCTCCTCTCCTCTCTCCCACATTCTAGAGAGAGATGCTCTGGATCCAAGGAGCTCGGATGGAGCTCTCTCTCGGGCATCGCTAGCGAAGCGATGCGGTGGTCGTTGGAGCATCGAAGGCATCGTCGCATATCCGCGCTAGCACCCGGATTACGACGAACGGCGCTCCCGCAGATTCCTTGAAGCGCGTGTGGACGATCTAGAGGAATTCGGCTTCGGATTCTTCGAGCAGCGATCGCCAACGACGAGCAGACGTCGTGCGCGGCTTTGGATTCAAACCAGGTATTTTACGGTTTAATTTTGTGCTTAAAATCCTCCACGCGTGGTCCTCGGCTTTGACCGGGCTGCCCTTCACCGACGTCGGCAAGTTTACGGCGAACGACGGTGGAAAAATTTAAAAAACCCACCTATTTGGGGCTTCCGCTGCACGCCCGGTTCCAACAAACATATCATATTTTCCATAAGTTTCTTAAACATGAGAATGTTTTTCTTACAGGTTATTGTTTCTTACACATGATTATGTTATAATGAAATGATTTCCAACAATCTATTTTTAACTAACTATTTGCTGAGTGAAACCTATCTAGGTCCCTCTGAAATTAAAGGAAAAAATATGACCATTGGATGGGGGAGATGACCATTGTAACCCTTTACTATAAATACCCCAGCTATTTGAAGATTTTGACACAAGTTGAGAAGTAATGGATGTACTGATACTCTACGAGATATTTTCTAAAATCTGCCTTATGCGAATTCAATGAACAACTTGTTCAAGATGAATAACAACTTGTTCACCCTGCTTAGTGTGAAACTGATTGTTACTATGTACAATAGACATATTCTGGGGATAGGAAGTTAGAGGTACCAATCACCTTAGAGATCGAGGGCTTGCGAAGATAACACGACATATTTTGATTGGCATATCGAGGGATAACCATAGTATGGGTAAGAAAAACATTATTGAAATTATAAATCAAGGGACCATTATTGAAGGTTATTGGATACCCTTCTCTTTAGGTAAAAGATTCTTTTTTACTTTTTCATTTTTTAAGTTTGTTATATTCCAACTGTTTTAAGTTATAGTTAGAAAGTATAAATTTCTTATACATTATTACACTTGTATATACTTATTTATATTTGGTTCTAAATGATTTATGGTAGAATATTTCATTAAGATAATATTGATTATGTTTCATTAACATAAAATTTATTAAGTTTCTTTACGAAATACAAGTTTATGTTTATGTCCTTTATAATTGGACCTGGGTCCTTCCAATTATTCTTTTTTTTATTAACCAAAGAGGGTTTGTTAATTCACCTGGTTTAGATTTGTTAAACATATATTTTATTAAGGTTAAAAATAAATGTTTACAAAACTATAATTCACCACCCTCTTGTAATTGCATAATATACATCTACATTTTGATCCTATAATTGGTATCAGATAAGGTCTCTGAAATACATATACTTACATATAAGTTTTATTGCCCAACTTTTCTTACATAACATTACTTTTTCATGTTTTTCTCAGATATTTTCGTTGTTAATAAAATTTATCTACTAATCCTTTTTGTGGATAAAATCTTATGTATTTTCATATAGAATGTAAGGAATTAACGTTGGATCTATAGAAAATTTAATCCTACTAAACCTCCAATCTTTGATGGGAATAACAATGAACAAAATAGAGATAGTGTGAAGACTTTTATTATCAACACAAATGTTGATATTTTTTTTGTTAACTGGTGAATATAGGATTCTCGACAAGGAATGTAGACAATTCACAACTCTGGAAAAATTAGAATATCAACTAAACTACAAGGTACATAATAATATTTTATGTTCCATGACTAAGAATATCTATAATGAGACATCCTCTTATAAATCTTCCAATATTATCTGGAAGAAACTTGATGTTACACACTTTGGAACCTCAAAAAGTGATAGATACAATAAGATCTATGTTAAGATCTTAATATCATGGATTTATTTTTCCTTATGGAGAACTAGTTTGAAAGTTACAATAATGATTTATGACTCTAGTCAATATTATTCAATCTATGGGAGAAAAATAAATTTTTGATGAAATACTTGTGTACAAGATAATTGATATCACACCCAATGAGTGGGAATCTTAAAGGACTTCTATTGATGAAAATAGGAAAGTATCTAACATCACTCTTTATGAGTTATCTTGAATTGCTGTTCATCATGAAATTGGAATGAAGAAATATGAAGACATTAATAAGAAGAATAATGGTAACAAAAGTGTTTCTTTCACAACTAAATCTAAATCCCAGACTCCATTAAGAGTAACTAGATATAAAGTTAAGAGAGATATTGTAATATCTGAATCAAGTGATATAGATCATTCTAATAATGAACTAGTCAATCTTGATCGAAGGATGAACATGATTTTGGGAAAGAATGATTTTCAGTACAGATATAAGAATAAAGATAGAAAGGACAAGAATGGTTCATAATTAACTTGTCATTAATGAGAAAGAGTTGGTCATATTAGACCAGAATTTCCTATGATCAAGATAAAATATAGAAAGGATAATTATTTTTAATGAAAAAATAATAAGTACTACAAATACAAGGTTAATAAATTCTTGAATCCAAATGACACCTACAGTGCTAGTTGTGGTGACTCTTCATACGAATCCTTGGAATATAAATCATCTATTCAGGAGAATATTGGCTTTATATCCAAATTACCTATTGAAAGTAATTTTAGTACGGCTAAGGTACACAATGTCTAATCCTTAAGAAATATTTCATTAAATTATAATTTTAAAAATAGAGAATATTATAAATCATTGGATGAAGAATCTTCCTCATCAGTAGATAATACCTTACCCTCATTTAATAAGGATTCTATATTTTCTAAATTGCTTTATAATGAGAAATATATGTTAAAAAATATTTTAGATAAAGAAAATTATAGAATATCTATTTTTAAAAAATAAATAGCAGATCTTTCAAAATATCTTGATCAAAAAAATCTTTATTTTTATAATATTTCCAAAAATCCTAAGAATGATAATTCGGGGAAGGATAAAATTTCTAAAGATATTCGAAAAGTTATTTCTAAGAAAAATATTTTAGAGACTAAACTAAATTCTAAAACTAATGAATATGAGGACAATAATTTTGTCATCGGACAAAATTTTGAAATATTTTCCTTAAATAAACATTTATCAAATTTCACTTCTGGATGATTTTTTTGATAAAATGTATTCACAACTTCATCCTCTGAGGAATAGTTTTGTATTTGGTCATTCTCATTCTAACCCATTTTTTAGTCATAACTATTTTTTTCCTCAAATTTATCTTTTTTGAACTAAGTGTCAATGTGCTGGACATTGGGATAAGACTTTTTCTTTGAATAAAACTCAATCCTCATGTTTTTATAAATCTTAGTTTTCTAAGAAAATGTGGATACCTAAGATTTTATATTCTAATAATTCTGGATCAATGAATTTTTGGATTTCAAAAGACTAACTATTTCATTTTTAGGAAAACAAAGGAATTAACAAAAAAAATACATGGTACATGGATAGTGGATGTTCCTGGCGCATGAATGGTAACAAAAAATTCTTTGAAAAGATTATTAAGATTAATGGTGGAAAAGTAACTTTTTGAGACAATGCTCATGGAAAAATTGTTGGCATGTGTAATATTTTTATTCTTGGAAAAACATTAATTTCCTAAGTTTTATTTGTTAATGGTATTAAGAACAACCTTATAAACATAAGTTAATTATGTGATGAAGGTTACCTTGTGAATTTTTGGAATGATAAATTCTTTGTAAATAATTACAAGGAAGAGTTTATTCTATATGCCCATAGGCATGAGAATGTTTATACACTTAACATAGAAGACCTCGGGATCCAAGACCTACCTTTCCTTAGTGCAATGGAAGATCAATCTTTGTTAAAAAATTGAAGAATATAAAATTTTAACCTTAGAAACATATGAAAACTCTCAAAGAAAATACTTGTTCAGGATCTACTAGAGCATAGATTTGATTCATTAAATTTTTTTTGATCCTTGTCAATATGGAAAGAAAAATATGTCATGATTTAAATCAATTAGAAAATTCACAACATCTAATTCATTATAGCTAGTTCATATGGATTTTTTCAATCCAAAACAAACTAGAAGTATTGGAGTAAGAAACTATGTATTTTTTTTAGTTTATGATTACACTAGATTTACATGGGACTATTTTCTAGAAATTAAATCTGAAGCCTATTATTATTTTATGTATTTTTTCAGAAAAATTTAAAAATGAAAAAAACATTTCATTGATAACTATTCATATTGATCATGGGGAAGAATTTTAAAATTCATATTTTGACACTTTTTGTAGTAGGAAAGGCATTACTGATAATTTCTCAGCTCAAAAAACTCCTCATCAAAATGGTGTTTTTGTAAGAACAAACATAATTCTTCTAGAGATAACTGGGACCATGTTGAGTGAAAATTCTATTGCTAAACACTTTTGGTATGAATCTATAAGTTCAACTTACTATACTATAAATTGAGTTTTAATCAAGCATTTTCTTAATAAAACACCTTATGAGTTATGGACTGGTCAAAAACATAATGTTTCTTACTTCAAAATATTTGGATGAAAAGTATTCATCTTTAATAATAAATATTACATATATAAATTCGTACCCAAATACGATGAAGGAATATTCTTAGGTTATTCTACTACCTCTAATGATTATAGAGATTTTAACAAAAATTCCTTTACTATTGAAGAAACAGTATATGTTAAATTTGATGAAACAAAAACTTTTATTTTTAAACAAACTTATCTTACATCTTCAGATGTTTTTTTAAAAACTGATTATCAATATTTTATGGAAGATTATTTAAATAAGAAAAATACTCAGGAAATTTTTTCTGATGTATTTACCCATAAAAAATTAACTTTTGTTGATGAACCATTTTTACAAAACACAAATCAGTGGATTCTTAAGAATCATCCAAGTGATAGTATCATTGGTGATGTAAATTAACATGTAAGGACTATAAGTTATCTATGGAAAGAAATATAAAATAAATAATTTCTTTTCTAATTTGAACAAAAAATCAGTGATGAAGATTTAGGTGATGATGATTACATTAAAGGTACTCAAGATGAACTAAATGAATTCAAAAGGAACAAACTCTATACCTTGGATGATAGAGCTAATGAAACATATGTAATTGGTGTAAAATGGGAATTTAGAAATAAATGAGATGAAAATTGAATCATTTTATGAACAAAATAAATATTAGTTTCTAAGGTCTATAATAAACAAGAAGGAATAAACTATGAAGAAACCTACACTCCAGTAGCTAGACTTGAATCTATTTGTATTATACTAGCCTTTGCAGAATTATTTAATTTTAAAATTTTTCAAATGGATGTGAAGTGTGCTTTAATTAATGGATATGTTATCGAGGATGTTTATGTGGAACATACTCCTTGTTTTGAAGACAAAAAATATCCTGAACCTGTTTTCAAACATACCAAAGCTTTAGATGGACATACACAAGCCCCTAGAGCCTAGTATGGATGACTTACATGATTTTTGTTACAAAACAATTATGTTAAAGGAAATTATGATCCATACCTTTTTATAAATAAAGATAATAAAAATGTTTTTATTGTTCAAATTTATATTTTTTAAATTATATTCGGATCACCTCAGAAATCCTTAACTTATTAATTTTCAAATCTCATGAAATCTGAGTTTTAAATGAGTATGATGGGTGAGTTAACATTCTTCCTTGGTTTTTAAATTTCTCAAAAACTATAAGTAACTTATATATATATAAACATAAGTATATTAAAGATCTTCATAATAAGTATGGATATGAAAACACTATATGTATAAGTACTCTAATAAGTACCTCAAACACTCTAGATCTTGAAGAAGCTGGGAAACCAGTAGATCAAAAATATTATACAGTTATGATAGATAGTTTATTATACTTAATGGGTAGTCATGCAGAAATAATGTTTTTAGTATTCAAATGTAAAAGAAATCAATGTAATAAAAAACAATCCCATTTGAAAGTAGTGAAAGAAAATTTTCACTATTTAAAGGGAACCATGGATTTATGACTTTTCTATTCTTCTGAAAATGATTTGGTTTTAAAAAGTTTTTCAGATGCGGACTTAGCTAGTTGTAGAATGGATACAAATTTTACATCTGAAAATTTTCATTTCATATGAGATTCATTAGTTTCTGGTTCATGAAAGAACCATCACTTAGTAGCACTTTCCACTACTAAAGCTGAATATGTAGCAGTTGGAAGTTGTTGTGATCAAGTGTTGTGGATACAATACACACTCACAGACTATGGAATGAGTTTTACCAAAACACGAATAATTTGTGATAATACTAGTTCCATTTCACTAAGAAAAATCCTTACACATCACTCTCATGAAAAGAACATGGATATTATCCATCACTTTCTTAGTGATCATACAGTTAATGGAGATATCATTCTTCAATTTATTGGAACATAAGATCAATATAATGATATATTTACAAAATCATTACCCTCCAATATATTTGAATACATTAAACAAAAGTTAGGAATGATAACTATATAGTAATCATCCATATTAACTTATTTTTCAAACCAATCACCTAAAATTAAGTTACTCTTTTTCATAGGGGGAGTACATATCATTATTTTTCTAATAATTTTATTGTAACCAAAAAATATTCTTTCCCTAATTAAAGTTCTCAAAACCTAAATTTTTGTGAAATCTTGTTTTGTTATCAGAACATAACTATATATCCTTTACCCTTCGAAACATTTGAAATTCAAGTTTTACTAAGAGTAACCTTATCAATACTGAAAATCCATTCTGAGAACTCTTTAAGGTACTTTTTTTTACTTATATTGGCTTTATTATATCTATAATTGTTGATATTTCAAAAATCTATTATAATAAAACATTATCGGAGTCACTCTCCTTAATTATGATTTTCCTTAAAACCACAAAAGACTAGAACCCATGAAAATATTCTTGTGAATTCATCTTAACCATCATATTAGTTTACATTAATATCAATTAATATATTGATTCAAGAATCTGAACCATCGCCGTGAAGCCTATTTAAAGGGACTTCGTGTTATCATCCCACATCGGTTCTCTTGGTTTTTTGCCTCGAAGCTCTTCCCATCTTTAAGCGTTTCATTTAATTTATCCTTTTTTATTACATTCTTAATGTCTGTAGAAGATTCTCCCCAGTCTCTGATGCAGTCTCAGTTCAACAAGGAACCAATGGATTGGTTAATGATCATAGAAAGCTTAGTGTATCATAATTTCTTTGTGAAGTATAATTCCTTGATTATAAATTTTTTCATGTATAATGAAGGTAAATGTGTTTTTCTTTCCAAGGTATAGAATCATGATCCTGTCTAGATGGACCTTTTAGTGTAATTTTATGATTCAGTTCAGTTCTATGAACAAGGTGGAAGGGATATGTTCATGTTCAGATCCTATGGGAAGTCATGTTCATTATCTTTTAACAAGGCTGCTAGCATCTATAACATTACATACGAAGGTGAGGAAATCCTAATCTCACAACGTTTTCCCAATAAGGAAGGTTATTTGGAGATGGTGAAGCCTATAGAGTGCCTTGGGCTAAAAAATGTCAAGAAACCCAAACTTTCCCATATCCCATCAAGCCATAGGTTGGAGGAATTGTAGCTGAAGGGCTTATTTATCCCAAGGAAGGGTGATAAGGATTCCGTCACGATTTTTGATGTCTTTCTCTTGGATATCCTAGTGAAATTAAGGAAGATAAATCTCTTGAAGTACATCCTTTTGACATTTAGTATCATTAATAATGGAAAGCATAAAGCCTCAAATCTTAATGTATCTGGAAATCCTATCAAATATTAGTCTTGTTTTTAGAATCTTTAATGATCCCATGCACCTCAATGGATATGAATTTCAATATTATGTTACTCAGCAATGATACACTAAGAAGGATGGAAATAGAATTCAATGTTGAATCTGGAGTGTTTTATGACCTTCCTGATAAGAAAATCATCCTGAATCTAAGAAAGTTGATGTTTTTTAACACTCTATGTAAAGAAAATATAAGGAGTTGGAAGCCCATCCCACCAGACCCTTTATGGAAACCAAATCAGCACCCTCAAAGCCAAATAATCAAAATACTTATTACAATGTAGTGGTTTCTAAATGGAGGGAGTATAAGAAAAGGATAAAGGAAGGTGATCCTATATTTGTGATTGACCCTATGGAGGCTAAGGCCTTGAATATTGTTGAAGTTGAAAATATTGAAAGAAAAAGAATCAAAGGGTCAGGTTATTCAGTCTTTGTTAAAAGATTTTGAGAAAGCTTAAGAAAAGATTGAGGTACTAGAAGCCTTCCTAAAGGATGCTTCACTTCTGGAACCAATTTTTGAAGAAGAATACATTATTCAACAAGAAGAAGAAGAGGGGAGTAATGTAAATACTTGATCAGAATGGTTGAATATTACCATGATAAGGATAGTCCTTTTGATAAACATTTAATAATAACTTATCTATAATAGTACAAAAAAATTGATTCATAAAATAAGAAGAAAAATTATAAATAAGAGGATGTTAAAAAAGTCCATTCCAATGAAGAAATAGAAGATAATGATGAAATTTTTTAGGAATATAAAGATGAAGTTAATATTGAAGAACAAGAACTTGAGGTAGACAATGTTGTTTAAATGATTGTTTCTTAAATAATGTTATTCCTTATTGATACATATCAGGAAGATGTAGTTGAAAAATCTAAGTCAAATAATGATGAATAAGTTAAAGATACTCCCCCCCAGTAAAGTTTCATCAAACACTCAATCTTCCTCCTCCACGGGAAATTATTTTGTTGAACAGTCATTGAAAAAACTTTTAGATTCAATTTCGTTCTTCCCAAACATTGAATCACAATGACAGATGGTACAATAATCAATTAATTTTAAAATGTAATTTAAAAATCTTTTGATGTAGAATCACATCAAGTAATAAGTTTACTTCAAAACATTTTTGACCAATTATGAACCCAGAATGAAGTCTTGTAATAAGATAAAAAATTGGTAAAATTCTATTACTGATGATCTTAATATAGTTGATGATTATATAGATTTAGTTAAAGAATCTTTTACCAAATATGATGAAAGTATCAAGATATTTCTGAGTGGCTGAATCAAGATAAAGCTTCCTAAATACAAGAGGAAAAAGATTTTAATATTAATCTCAATTCCATTTCTCTTAGTCAAATGTGGGAAAGAGAATCTAGAGAGCAGTTGGATGAAAACGTTATATCCATAGAATAACTAATCAAGACACACAAGGAAAGGATTCAGACCCTTGAAAAGATGAAATGAGATAATAAAGACTTACTCACGAAGTACCAAGATGATCATAAAGAGATAAATAAGTTGAAAACCATTATTAATAAAAAAAATTTAGAGAAGAAAATGGATGAATAATTTTTCTAAGAACTGATCTTTTGTTTTACAAATTTTTAGTTATATTTAATGAAAATTTCCTCAAATCTATGTGTATCGTATGCATATTTTATAACATTTTAAGTCCTAAAATATATTCCTCCATTCTTTTTTTAAAATCACAAAGAGGGAGAAATAATTATTCTAAATTCATATCATATTAAGGAGGATATTATCCAAATAAGAAATTTCTTATGAAAGGGGTATCTTAACATAAACAATACTTTCGTAATAAAAGGAATTCTATTATAATACAAATTCTTAATCCATATAATATGATCCTTAAGGATAAATAACCTAATGGGGAGTTAGTAATATTCACTAAGCCATAAATATAAGGGAGATAATATTTTTATTTCACATTTTCAAAACATGAAATTCTTTTTCGGAAAGAGGGTTGTGATTTAAAAAAATGGGTAGATTGTTAATAAAATAAGTCCCTTATGTATTTTCCATTCATTTTGTTTTGAAAATCACAAACAATTTTTCCTTAAATATTATTTTCTATCTATAAGGAAATTTACATGCTTAAACTTTATCATGAATTTACATGTTTTTCATAATGTTTATTATCCTAGCTTAATCATATTTCCTTAAGAACAAATTCCTTTAAGTATAATCAAATTATAATATAAACCTTGGAACGATAAAATTACTTAGATAACAAGTCTCACTATTTTTAGTCTGTTATTACATCTAATTTTATACTCTATTTGACACTAAAATTTGACTCTAAGATTCATAGAAATTAGATTCCAAGTTATCAGATTTTCAGATTCTGATTTCACTAAAAATCAGATTCTAACTTCTTAGAAAATCAGACTCAGAGTTCTCTGGTTTATTGACACTGCATTCTCTGAAAATTAAACTACTTTTTCTATAAAATTTTAACTCTATTTTCTCTACAAATATGAAATCTGGTTCATAGTAAATTCAGAATCCATTTCTATCTAAATTTAGACTCTATTTCTATAAAAAATCATACCCAATTTCTATCTAAATTTAGAATCTATTTTTATCAAAAATCAGACTCTATTTCTATCTAAATTCAAACTCCATTTCTATTCAAATCTATAGTCTGAATTTTTATTTTACCAGACTCCATTTCTATTCATATTCAGATTTAGTTTCTCGCTATATTTAAAATCCTATTATTCATACATGTTAATGTTACACATATTTTAATTATTATATTGTTCCAACTTTAACATATCATAGTTTACATATGTTTCTTAAATGTAATAAATTTTTTCTTATAGGTTATTGTTTCATACACATTATTATGTTATAATGAAATGATTTCATACAATCTATTTTTAACTAACTATAAGCTGTGTGACACCTATCCAGGTCCCTATAAAATTTAATGAAAAAATATGACCATTGGAGGGGGGATATGACCATTGTAACCTTTACCTATAAATAACCAAGCTATTCGAAGTGATTGACACATGTTGAGAAGTGTTGGATGTACTGATACTCTATGAGAGATTTTCTCAAAGCCTCCTTATGAGAATTTGGTGAACAACTTGTTCAAGCTGAAGAACAACTTGTTCAACCTAATTAGTGACACTCTGATTGTCACTGTATACAATTGATATATTATGAGGATAAGAAGATATAGGTACCAATCACTTTAGAGATCGAGGGCTTGCAAAGATAATAAGAAATATTTTGATAGTCGTATCGTTGGATTACCCTTGAATGTGTAAGATAACTTTATTGAAAGTATAAATCAAGGGACCTTTTTCTGAGGTTATTGGATACACTTCTCCTTGGGTAAAAGGATTCTTTGTTACTTGTTCATTTTTTATGTTTGTTTTATTCCCACTATTTTAAGTTATAATTAGAATGTATAAATTTCTTATACATTCTTATACTTGTACATACTCTTTTATATTTGTTTCTATAAACATTAAGGTAGAATATTTCATTAAGATAATCTTGATTAAGTTTCATTAAGATAAAATTGCTTAAGTTTATTTATGATGAACATCTTTATGTTTAGATTCATTATAATTGGACCTGGGCCCTTCCAATTATTCCTTTATTTAATAACCAAAGAGTGTTTATGAATTCACCTTGTTTAACATTGTTCAAAATAGATTTTTATGGTAAAAAATGAATGTTTATAAAACTATAATTAACCACCCTCTTTTAATTGCATAATTTAGATATACATTTTGATCCTACAATTGGTATCAGAGAAGGTCTCTGAAATACATATACTTACATGTAAGTTATACTGCACAACTTTTATTACTTTACATTACATTTTCATGTTTTACTCAGAGATATTCTTTGTTAATAAACTTTATCAACTAATACTTTTTGTGGAGAAGATATTATGCATTTTCTTATATAATTGAAGGAATTAACGTTGGATCTATAAAAAATATAAATCCTGCCAAACCCCCAATATTTGATGGGGATTACAATGAATACTATAGAGATAGGTTGAATACTTTTATTATCAAAACCAATGTTGATAAATTTTTTATATTAACTGGTGAATACAAGATTCTTGAATAGGAAAGCAGAAAAATCACAAATCAGGAAATAATAGATCATCAACTAAACTACAAGGTACATAATACTCTTTTATGTTCCAGGACTAAGAATATCTATTGTGAGACATCCTACTATAAATATTCCAATAGTATCTGGAATAAACTTGATGTTACACACTTTGGAACCTCAAAAAGTGATAGAAACAAGAATTGCTATGTTGTGATCTGAATATAATGGATTTATATTTCCTTATGGAGAACCAGTTGTCAAGGTACAACAAAGATTTATGACTATAGTCTATATTATTCAATATATAGGAAAAAATGGTCATTATGATGAAATAAATGTGTAAAAGATAATTGGTATCATACCCAATGAGTGGAAATATAAAATGACATCTATTGATGAAAATAGAAAATTATATAACATCACTCTTTATGAGTTATCTGGAATTCTTGTTCAGCATTAAACTTGAGTTAAGAAAGATGAATACATTAATAAGAAGAATAATGGTAATGGAATCATTTCTTTCACTACTAAATCTAAATCTAAGACTCAATAAAGAGTAAATATTTATAAAACTAAGAGAGCTATTATAACATCTGAATCAAGTGATATATATCATTCTGAAAATGAAGTAGTCAATCTTGCTTGAAGGATGAACAAGATTGTGGGAAAGAATGATTTTCAGTACAAATATAAGAATAAATACAGAAATGAGAAGAATTATTTATAATTAACTTGTTATGAATGAGAAAGAGAAGGTTATATTAGATCATAATTTCCTATGCTCAAGATAAAATATATAGAGGATAAAAATTCATAAATAAACAATAATAAGTACTACAAATTTGAGGCCAAGAAATTCTTAAAGCCTAATGAAACCTACAGTGCTAGTTAGGGTGACTCTTTAGAAGAATCCTTGGAATATAAATCTTCTATTCAGAAGAATATTGGTCTTATGGACAAATGACCTATTTAAAATTATTTTCATATGGATAAGGTACACAATTCTTAATTGTTAAGAAATATTTCTTTAAATTCTAATTTTTCAAATGAATAAAATTATTAATAATTGGATGAAGAATCTTCCTCATTAGAAGATAATACCTTACCTTAATTTGAATAAGTTTCTATAGTTTCTAAATTTATTTAAAATGACAACTATATGTTAAAAAATAAGTTAGAGAAATAAAATTCAAGAATATCAATTTTTAAAAAATAAATATCAGATCTTTCAAAAGATCTTGATTAGGAAAATATTTATCTTTATAAGATTTCCAAAAGTATTAAGAAATTTAATTCTGAGAAGGATAATCTTTCTAAAGATCTTGAAAATTTTATTTTTAGGAAAAATGTTTTAGAGACTATATTAATTTCTAAAACTAATGAATATGAGGATAAGAATTTAGTCATCAGAGTAAAATTTGAAATATTTTCCTTAAATAAACATTTATCAAATTTCACTTCGGGATGAATTTTTTTAAAAAAATGTATTCATAACTTCGTCCTCTAAGGAATAGTTTTGGATTTGGCTATTCTTATTCTAACCTAGTTTTTAGTCATAACTATTTTTGTCCTCAATGTTCTCATTTTTAAACAAAGTGTCAATGTGGTGTAAATTGGTATATGAATTGTTCTTTGAATAAAACTCCATCCTTAGGTTTTCATAAATCATAATTTTCTAAGAAAATGTGGATACCTAATATTTTACTTTCTAACAATTCTGGATCTAAGAAAGTTTGGACTCCAAAAGTCCAACTATTTTATTTTTATGAAAATAAACAAAGTACCAACAAAAATCCATGTACATGGATAGTGGATGTTCCTAAAACATGACTGGTACCAAAAACTTCTTTGAAATGATTATTAAGATGAATAGTGGAAATGTTACTTTTAGAGAAAATGCTTATGAAGAAATTATTGGTATATGTAATATTGTTCTTCTGGGAAAAGATTTAATTTCTAATGTCTTATTTTTTAATGGAATTAAGCATAACCTTATAAACATAAGCTAATTATGTTATGAAGGTTACCTCATTAATTTTTGGAATGATAAATTCTTAGTATAGAATTACAAGGAAGAGTTTATTCTCTATGCCGATAGGAATGAAAATGTGTATACACTTAACATAGAAGACCTTAAGATATAATACCTACCTTAACTTAGTGAAATAGAATATCAATCTTGGTTATAAAATACATTAATAAGACATTTTAACCTTAGAAACATATGAATACTCTCAAATAAAATAATTGTTAATGATCTACTAGAGCATAGATTTGATTCTTCAAAATTATGTGATCCTTTTCAATATATAAAGAAACATATGTGAAGATTTAAATCAATTAGTGAATTCTTAACTTCTAAATCATTATATCTAGTACATATGGATCTTTTTAGTCCAACAAAAAATAGAAGTGTTGGATTAAAATACTATGTATTTGTTTTAGTTGATGATTACACTACATTTACATGGGTTTATTTTCTTGAAATGAAATCTAAAGCCTTTTCTTACCTTATTTATTTTTTTAGTAAAATTTAAAAATGTGAAAAACATTCCATTAATAACTATTCATAGTGATCATGGGGTAGAATTTTAAAATTCAGATTTTGAAACCTCTTGTAGTAATAAAGGAATTACTCATAACTTATCAACTCCAAAAACTTCTCAACAAAATAGTGTTATTGAAAGAAGAAACAGAATTACACTAGAGATAACTAGAACCATGTTGAGTGAAAATTATAATACAAAAAACTTTTGGAATGAAGTTGTATGTACTACTTTATATAGTATAAATTGGGTTTTAATAAGATGTTTTCTTAATAAAACACTTTATGAGTTATGGACTGGTCAAAAACCTAATGTTTCTTACATCAAAATATTTGGATGCAAAGTATTTATCTTTAATAATAAATATTACTTACATAAATTTGTACCCAAATCCGATGAAGGACATTTCTTATGTTATTCAACTACCTCTAATGATTATAGAGATTTTAAAAAAAGTCTTGTACTATTGAAGAAACAGTACATGTTAAATTTGATGAAACAGATCCTTTTTTTAATCAACTATATTCCATATCATCATATGTGTTTTCAAAAACTGATTATCAATATTTGATGGAATGTTATTTTAATATGAAAAATACTCTGGAAAAAGTTTCTGAAGTAGTTAGCCCAAAAAAAATTTATCTTATGTTGATGAATGGGTTTTAAAAAACCCAAATCAGTTGTTTCTTAAGAATCATCCTAGTGGTAGTATCATTTGTGATGTAAATTAATGTGTAAGGACAAGAAGTTATCTATGGAAATAAGTTGAAAATATATAATTTATTTTCCAATTAGAACAAAAAATCACTGATGAAGCTTTAGGTGATAGTGATTATATTAAATCTATGTCAGATGAAATAATGAATTCAAAAGGAACAAAGTCTATACGTTGGTTGATAGAGATAAACAAACATATAAAATTAATGTAAAATGGGTCTTTATAAATAAATGTGATGAAAAATGAATCATTTTAATAAAATAAATAAATATTAGTTCCTAAAGGATATAATCAACAAGAAGGAATAAAATATTAAGAAATATACGCTCCAGTAGATAGTCTTGAATCTTTTTTTATTATACTAGCCTTTCCAGCATTTTTTAATTTCGAAATTTTTCAAATGGATGCAAAGTGTTATTTCCATAATGGATATGTTTGAGAGGATGTTTATGTTGAATAAACTTTGTGTTTTAAAGAGACAAAACATCTTGAACATGTTTACAAACGTACCAAAGCTTTATATGGACTTACACAAGCCCCTAGAGCTTAGTATGGTTGACTTACATGATTTTTGTTACAAGACAATTATGTTAAGGGAACTACTGATCCAGCCATTTTTATAAATAAAATAAGAAATTTTTTTTTTCAAATTTATGTTGATTGCGTTATATTAGGATCACATCAACAATCCTTAACTGATTAATTTTCAAATCTCATGATATTAGAGTTTTAAATGAGTATGATGGGTGAGTTAACATTTTTAATTGGTTTTTAAATTTCTCAAAAACAATAAACAACTTATATATCTCAACATAAGTATATTAAGTATATTATTAAGATGTATGGATATGAAAACACTAAATATATAAGTACTCTAAGAAGTACCTCAAACACTCTGAATCTTAATGATGCTGGGAAACCAGTAGATCAAACATATTTTAGAGTTACGATAGAAAGTTTATTATACTTAATAGGTAGTCATACAGACATAATGTTTTCAGTATGATTATGTAAAAGATATAAATATAATAAAAAATAATCCCATTTGAAAGCATTGAAATGAATTTTTCACTATTTAAAGGGAACCATAGATTTAAGACTTAATGATTTTGTTTTAAAAAGTTTTTAAGATGCTGAATTAGGTGTTTGTAGAATGGATAGAAATTTTACATATGAAAATTTTCATCTCTTATAAAATTCATTAGTTTCTTGTTCATGAAAGAATCAACACTTAGTAGACCTTTCCACTACTAAAGATGAATATGTAGCAACTGTAAGTTGTTGTGATTAAGTGATGTGGATGCAACACACAGTCATAGACTATGCAATGAGTTCTACCAAAACAAAAATAATGTGTGATAATACTTGTTCCATTTCACTAAGAAACCCTACACATCACTCTTGTGAAAATCACATGGATATTTCGCATCACTTTATTAGTGATCACACACTTAAAGAAGATCTCATTCTTCAATTTATTGGTATATAAGGTCAATATGCTGATATATTTACAAAATCATTACCCTCCAATATATTTGAATACATTAAAAAAAATTAGTAATGATAACTGTAAGGTAATCATACATATTAACTTATTTTTCAAACCAATATCATAAAATTAAGTTACTCATTTTAATATGTGGAGTACATATCATTATTTTCCTAATAATTTTTTTTGGAACCTAAAAAGATTCTTTCCCTAATTAATGTTCTCAAAACCTAAAAGTTTTTGAAATCTAGTTTTGTTATCAGAACATAACTATGTTTCCTTTACCTTTCAAAACATTTGAAATTTATGTTTTACTATGAGTAACATTATCAATACTAACAAACATTTATGAGAACTCTATAAGGTAATTTTATTACTTATATTGTCTTTATTATATCAATATCTGTTGGTATTTCAAAAATATATTTTAAGAAAACTTTATTAGTGTCACTTTACTTAAATCTTATTTTCCTTAAAACCATAAAATATTAGAACCAATAAAAATATTCTTGTGAAATCATCTTAACCATTAGATCGGTTTACATTAATCTCAACTGTTAGATTAGTTCAAGAATCTGAACCATCACCATGAAGCCTATTTAAAGGGAATCTGTGTTCTCATCCCACATCAGTTCTCTCGAATTTTTGAGTTGAAGCTATACCCTTATTTAAGGGTTTTGTTTCATTTTTCTATTTTCTTACATTCTAAATTTATCTTGAAGCTTCACCCCAGACTCTGATTCAGTCTCAATTCAACAAGGAACTAAAGGGCTGGTTAATGTTCTGAGAAAGGTTATTGGATCATAATTTCTTTGTGACGTATAATTACTTTATTTTAAATATTATCAAGTTTAATGAATGGAAAAGTGTTTCTATTTCCAAGGAATAGAATCGAGATCTGGTCTACACGGACCTTGTAGTGTAATTTTATGATTCTATTCACTTCTATGAACAAGGTAGAAGGGAGATGTTCAAGTTTTTAGCCAATGGGAAGTCATACTCATTATCTTTAAACAAGGATGCTAGCATCCTTAACATTATGTAAGAAGGTGGGGAAATCCTCTTCTCACACCTTATTCTCAATATGGATGGTTCTATCAAGAAGGTGAAGGATATAGATTGTCTTAGGCTGAAAAATGTCATGAAACCCAAAATTTACCATCTCCCATCAAACCATAGGTTGGTTGCATTGTGGTTGAAGTGATTATTTATCCTAAGGAAGGGCAAGAAGGATTAATTCAAGATTTGTGATATCATTCTCTTAGATATCCTAGTGAACCTAAGGAAGATAAATCTGGTAAAGTACATCCTTCTGAAAATCAGTATCATTAATAATGGAAACATAAAGTCTTAGATCTTAATTTATCCAACAATATGATCAAATATTTTAGTCTTATGTTTAGAATCTTTCAAGATCCCATTCACCTAAAATGAGAAGAATTCCAAAATTATGATACTCAACAAAGATACACTAAGAATGATGGAAATTACATTCAATGTTGAATTTGGAGAGCTTTATGACCTTCCCGATAAAGATGATCAGCCCGAATCTAAGAAAGGTGATGTTGTCTAACCCTCTAAGAAAATAAAATATAAGGACCTAGAAGCCCAGCCCACCAGACCCTTTTGGGAAACCAAATAAGCACCCCAATTCCAAATAATCAAAATACTTATGACTATGTAGTGGTTGATAAATAGAGGGAGTAGAAGATGAAGAGAAAGGAAGGTGATCCTATATTTTGGATTGACCATGGAGAGGCTAAGGCCTTGAAGATTATTGATGTTGAAAATGTTGTAAGAAAAAAAATGGAGAAAAAAGTAGAAAGTAAAAGAATCAAAGGGCCAGGTTGTTCAGTCGTTGTTTAAATATTTTCACAAAGAGTCAGAAAAGATTGAGCTATTGGATGCCTTCCTGAAGGATGCTTCACTTTCAGAAGAGATTGTTGAAGAAGAAGAAATTCATCAAGAAGAAAAAGAAGAGGAGGAGGAAAGTGAAGACTTGATTAGAATGGTTGAAGATTATAATGATAAGGAGAGTCCTTTTGATAAGATTTTAATAATAAATTATCAAGAATATTCTACCAAAATTGATTCAGAAATTAAGAAGGAAAATTATAAAGAAGAGGAATTTAAAAAAGTCTATTCCAATGAATAAATAGAAGATAATAATGATATTTTTTCGGAAGATAAAGATGAAGTTAATGTTGAAGAACAATAACATGAGGTAGACAATGTTGTTTAAATGATTTTTTCTAAAATACAGTTATACCTTATTAATACACCTTAGATATATATTGTTGGAACATCTAAGTCATAGAATTCTGAATAAGTTGAAGATACTTTTCCAGGTAAATTTGCATCAAACTCTCAATCGTCCTCCTCCATGGGACATGATTTTGATGAAAAGTCTTTGAAGAAACATTTAGTTTCAATTTCTTTCTTCCCAAACATTGAATTACAGTGCCAGATGATACAAAAATCAATTAATTTGAAAATTGAATTTACAAATCTTTTGATGGAGAATCTCATGAAGGTTGAAGTTAACTTCAAAACATTCTTGATCAATTACGAACCCCTCAGGACGTCTTGTAAGAAGATAAAAAATGGGTAAAAGTCTATTACTGATGGTCTTAAGATAGTTGATTATTATATGGATATATTTAAATAATCTTTTAACAAATCTGAAGATAGTATCAAGATATTTATGAGAGGCTGAATCAAGAGCAAGCTTCCTAAATCCAAGAGGATAGAGATGTTAATGGTAAACTCAATTCCATTTCTCTTAGTCCAAAGAGGGAATGAGAATCCAGAGAATAGTTGGATGGAAAAGTTGTTTCCCTGTATAACTAATCAAGACACACAAAGAAAGGATCTAGACCCTTGAATCGAAGAAATGGGATAAGAAAGACTTACTCAAGAAGTTCCAAGATGATCATAAAGAGATAACGAAGCTTAAAACCATTATCAGGGAACTGTTTCTAGAGAAGAAAATGGATGAATAATTTTTCTAAGAACTGATAAATTATTTTACAATTTTTTTATTCATATTTAATAAACGATTCTGTAAAACTATGTGTATCGTATGCATATTTCATAACATTTCAAGTCCTAAAATATATTCCTCCATTTCTTTTGGAAATCACAAATAAGGAGAAATAATTATTTTAAATTAATATCATATTAAAGAAGATATTATCCAAAGAATAAATTTCTTATAAAATGGGGATATTAACATAAAACAAGACATTTGTAAGAAAAGGAAATATATTTCAATAAAAAAATTTAATCTAAAGAATATGATCTTTAAGGTGACATAACCTAAGGAGGAGTTAGTCATATTCACTAATCCATAAATATAAGGGAGATATGATTTTTATTTCACATTTTAAAAATTTAGTATTCTTTTATGAAAAGTGGGTTGTGCTTTATAAAATGGGGAGTTTGTTAAGACAATAAGCCCCTTATGTATTTTTCATTCATTTTGTTTTGAAAATCACAAAAACTTTTTCCTTAATTATTATTTTCTATATATAATGATATTTACATGCTTAACCTTTATCATGAATTTACATGTTTTTCTTAAATATTCTTATCCAATCTTAATAATATTTCCTTAAGACCGAATTCCTTTAACTATAATAAAATTCTAATCTAATCCTTGGAACCATTCAATTATTTAGATAATGAGGCTCCCTGTTTTTAGTCTCTTATTACATATAATTTTAGACTTTGTTTGATCCGGAATTTTGACTCTAAGTTTCACAGAAATCAAATTCTGAGTTATTATATTATCAGATTCTGATTTCTCTAAAAATCAGATTTTGATTTCTCAGAAAATTAGACTCTGAGTTCTCAAATTTGTTGACACTGAATTCTCAGAAAATCAAACTCCATTTTCTCTAAAATTTTAACTTTATTTTCTCTAAAATATGATATCTATATCTACCTAAATTCAAAATCCTTTTATATCTAAATTTAGACTCTATTTCTATCCAAATTCAGACCCCATTTCTATCTAAATTCAAACTCTATTTATATCCAAAATCAGACTCCATTTCTATCTAAATATAGACATTGTTTCTTTTCAAATCCAGAGTTTGAATTTTTATTTTACTAGACTCCACATGTATACATATTCAGACTTCACTTCCCACTTTATTTAGAATACAATTATTCGTACTTGTTAACGTTACACATTTTTTTCTTTAATATATTATTCCAAATTTATTGGATCCTAGTTTACTTAATTTTCGTAAACATAATAGTTTTTTATAACATGTTATTTTTTCTTACACTTGATTATATTATAATGAAACAATATCATACAATTTTTTTAAATTAACCATTGGATGAGTGACACCTGTCCAGGTCCCTCTGAAATTTAAGGAAAAATATGACCATTGGAACCTTTTTCTATAAACACCCTAGACATTTGAAGAGTTCAAAACACATTGAAAATTACTGGATGTGTTGATACTCTACGAGATCATTGCTTAAATAATCCTTTTGAGAATTCAGTGAACAACTTGTTCAAGATGAAGAAGAAATTGTTCAACCTGCTTAGTGCGACTCCCATTGTCGATGTGTACAATCGAGGGCTTCCAGGGATATGAAGACAGAGATACCAATCACCTTAGAGATCAAGGGTTTGTGGGTATAACAAGATAGATTTTGATTGTTTTATCGAGGGCTTACCGTGGTGTGGGTAAGACAGATTTTCTTGAATGTATAAATGAAGGGACCTTTCTCCAGGGTTTTTGGATACCCTTTTCTTTGGGTTAAAAGATTTATTGTTACTTGTTAATTTTACAAATTTGTTATATTTTCATTGTTTTAGGTTTCAGTTAGAAAGTATAACATTCTTATTCTTTCTTATACTTGTAGTTACTCTTATATATTTTATTCTATACACTTTAATGTAGTATGATTATTTAAGATATACTTGCTTAATTTTATTTAATATAAACTCGTTTAAGTATAGCTTCTTTATAGTTGGACTCGGGCCCTTACAATTATCCCTTTGTTTAAGAACCAAAAAGTTTTTGTGAATTCACCTTGTTTAACAATGTTAAACATAGATTTTATTAAGGTTAAAACCAAATGTTTTTAAAACTACTATTCACCCCATATTGTAATTGATCAATCTGTATCTACATTTTGATCCTATATTTTTTTAGGTTTTACATGTTTTTTTAGTTTTTAGGATTTTTATGTTTTTTTATAGTTTTAAGATTTTTAGAGTTTTTAACATTATTAGGGGTTTTATATTTTCTAGTGTTTTTAGGGTTTTTATTGGTTTTTATAGTTTTAATGGTTTTAGGGGGGTTTTATGGTATTTACGGGGTTTTGGTCTTTTATGAACTTTAGGGGTTTCACGATTCTTTGGTTTTTATGGGTTTTAAGAGTTTTTAAGTTTTCATGGTTTTCTTGGGGGTTTTCAATGTTTTTAGGGTATTCTCTTCATATTTATGCATTTTATGGATTTTTTATGATATTATTTTTTTATGAATTTTAGGGTTTTTAGTGTTTTTATAATTTTTAGTGTTTTAGGTGTTTTAGGATCTTTTATGGTTTTTATGGTTTTCTTTTGGATTTTTAGGATTTTTAATGTTTTAGGGATTTTTATTGATTTTTTTTATGATTATGGGTTTTTAGGGGTGTGTGAGATTTTATGATTTTTATGGATTTTTGGGTTTTAAGGTTTTATTTAATTTTTTAGGGTTTTTTATTTTTTTTGTGTTTTTTTATCATTTTTAGGGGTTTAATGTAGTTTTAGATATTATATTGGTTTTTCGGGTTTTGATGGGATTTTAGGGGTTTTAAGGTTTTAGAATTTTTTATGGTTTTAGGGTTTTTAGTGTTTGGTTCAGTATTTAGCGTTCTTTAGGTTCTTAGGTGTTTTTATTGTTTTTATGTAAATATGATTTTATCAGGGTTTTTTCAGGGATTTTAGGCTTTTAACATTTTTAAGGATTTTTAGTATTTTTATGGTTTTTTTGGATTTTGAGGGGTTTTATGATTTTTTGGACTTTGAGGGGTTTTTTTTGTTTATAGTATTTTTAATATTTTATAAAGTTTTCAATTTTTATGTGTTTGAAGGGTTTTTAGAGTTTTTAGTGGTTCTGGGTTTTGATGAGTTTTTAGGGTTTTTACGTATTTTAGTGGTTTAATTGGGTTTTATGGTTTTTATGGTTTTTATAGATTTTAGGTTTTTATCTTTTTTTAGAACTTGTTAGGTTTTTAGGGGTTTTAAGTGTTTTTAGGTTTTAAGGTTTTATTAGGGGATTTAGGATTTTTATTTTTTTTTTAATTTGGGGGGGGGGGGTTAGGGTTTTTTTAGGAATTTATAGTTTTATTGTATTTTTATTGGATTTGAGGGTTTTTAGGGTTTTTAGGGTTTTTAAAAGATTAATGTGTTTTTAGTTTTTTATGAGTTTCAAATGTTTTTGGTTTTTATGAATTATTATTGTTTTATGAGGATCATGGAAAATATGGGCATAGAGGGGTTGAAGTCAGAATTAATGAGAAAGGAAGAATGCACATGATTGCACAAGACTCCTTATGAGGACTTGGTGGCCCCATGATAAGGGAGTAGACCTAGAGAATGAATGAGGCTTTAAATGGGTTAATCATGGAATTACAAGTGGAGACCTAATACCCTTTAATTAATGAATCATTTGGGAATATATTTACATTAATTAAGGCCCAAACATGCTTTTAAAGACCCATATCATGGTGCTATATGATTTTAAAGCCAACCCCTATGTAATATTCAAAGTCAAAAGTAGTGGTATTGTTGTCTTTACTCTCTAAGTGGGTGTGTTATTTGTACATTAAAGTTATGATAATCTCCAAAACTTTTCAAAATCATCATTTAATCTTTTTGACATGTGGAAACAAGTTATTATAATCTTGTAAGACTCTTTGGCTATAAATAGGCTCCCCTTGAACTCTTGGTACATCATGCATGAAGGTAATGTTATTATGGTGAGTTTTTCTTGAAACCTTTGTTTTTATTCTTAATAATTGACTTATAAAATTATTTTTCATAATATGTTGAGTCTTTTGGCTACATTTCTTAGATAAAAGTTGTATTTGGGTTCTACCATGAAAAAATCTCTCATTTATTCTTTATTTTAGCCATTTATATCCCTCATAAATTGATTTCTTATATCGATCTGGGTGCTCAACACACCAAAATTAAAAAGTTCATATGAAAATTCATATAAGGCCATGGATATTGTATCATTTGGTATCAGAGCCCACTTTCAAGAAACTAGGGTCATTTTTTACCCTTTCTTCCACATTCATTTCAATTTAAATCAAACTGACATCAATTATGGTGCATTTTTTTCTTTCCCTAAGAACATAATTTATTCATCATTTCTGGCATAAATTATATCAATCTTTTATTTGAGAAGCTCATATTTCTTATGCAGCTAGAATCATTTACATAAAATCAATAAATCATAAGATACAACAGGATCAATTTGTTTTGATGAATTTGGAAATCTTAAAACTATGCATGTAGCACCCCCCCTATTTTAGGTGATTGACACATTATTTATGTATTTAAAATATATAAAATTACTGGGTTATTTTTTCGGCGTTATGAGAAGCTTTATTGTGTTTTGAGTATTTTCTAGAGGTGTATAGTTTGATAGAGATTAGTATAAACCACCAAACACCACCAAAAAACCATAAAACATAAACAATGGACACTTTGGAGGTGCATGGATTGAATAAAATGTTTGGATTCCATGTAGAATATATGAAATGGTGGATGTTGTGGCGTAACACATTTGAGTAACATTTTTTCTAATAGTACGAGCCAACTATGTGTGGTGTGTTTTTAGGTAGTGGCCCATGCATGGTTAGTACACAGTTTTCCTAGTCATGTTCCCTAACTATGCACCTAGGAAAATTAGATCTAAAAAGTGTAGATATAATTATATTTACCAAATAAAACATTCTTTTTTCCCTAAACATGAAATAACATGAATTCCTATTCCTCCCAAGGCTATGGATATGATTCCTTTTTATCTATGATAGATTCATAGTTGAATCTAAGTTTGTTGGAGACCGAAATTCATAGTTAAGTGCTTGTTCTTCATTGTTTTCCTTAGATATAATCTCATAACCTCTTTTTGAATCATGTATATAGTTATTTGGGTATATATCCATGCTTTTTATAACAATATTGATGGTATATGATTGTTTTGATAAAAGTTAATGAGATCTAAGTTGAAATCCTGAATATTTAAGTCAGTTTGTTAATGTTATTGCATTGTTCTTCATTTTTTATTATATTTTAGAGGTAGGTGGATTCTCTCTCAACTCCTCTTGATTATAAAATGATTTCTTTATTTCAAATTTATTTAATTTCTTGAAATTTATATGAAAATCATGGTATTATTTGATAGAATTCTCATTTGAATTATGGTTTTGGAAATGAGGGGAAATTGATGGATTTTTTGAAAACCATTATTTATAATTTAAAAATGGTTATTTTTTATTATGGTATGTTTATTAAAGTAAATTATTTTTTGAAATGACTTTTTTGAAATGGGTTGATAAGATTTTGGAAAATTGACTAGGAATGAGTTGAAAGGGATGGATAATGGTTGTGAAGTACCAGCATCAAAGGGATCGAGTATAAACGTGAAGTTCCACTGACAATGGTAACACCAAGATTGTATGTGTGTTTGTGTGGAGGATTTATGTGGACATAAAAATGTTTATTTGAAATTCTATATTGAGAAATATTTAAAATATGTGTTGATGTTCCTTGGAAAATGATTGTGTTAGTTTTTGATGTATTCCACGAAAAAATGGTTTTGAAGGCTTGTTTGATTTTTTTCCTTAGAAAAATACTTTGGTTGGATATAAACAAATTTAAATTGTTTTAAAAATATTTTATATAAATTTTATAACTTGTTAAATCCTAGTGGAGTATGTAGGGAACTCGTTGATGAAATCCCATTGGGTATTGTACTCACCCCCTGCTAGGGAACTACAGTTCATTTTTAGATGTTATATACCAATACACATGTAAAGGAAAGGTATCCTAGATATTTAGTGATTCTTATTGATAACATGGGTTGGGAATATATATTTGGACCTTAGAGAATATTGGGAGTTGATGTTGGGTTCTTTGGTTTCTTTTTTATCAATTGGTTCTATTGGTTATGTCACTTTGATTTTTCTTGTACTCTAATATTATCTTTTGGTTTTGTCTTGAGTTGGCTTACATTTTGGTACTCATGCATTATTAAGATGTTTTTCTGTGATGGTTATCATTGGTTTTTTAATTTTATCTAGAAGTGATAATTATTTCCCAAATATTATGATTCCCTTGGAATTTAGTTTAAGCCATTGGTGTCTTGGGGATGTCACATATGGCCTAGTAGATCCCTCATCACTTATCAAGCTAATGAGAAGGGTTGGGATGTTACAAATGATATCTTCTTGTTCAGTCATTGACTTTTAAATCTTATCAGCCCATCTCTTGGGATGGTACTAAGGATAAAGAATTTTCAGAACTTCAAATGTAAAGCATAAAAAGGATTAGATAATCTATTTATGTTGAAACCCAAGATACTATGGAGTTGGGTACAAGAGTGCATTGAAACACTTTTTTGAGTTGTCACCTCATCTCCATGGTTTTAGCCAATGAGAAGAGCATGACATTCATTGATAAAAATGACTTCCTACTAAGATTACATAATTCATTTCGAGTGATGATTTATGATTTTTTGAAATAGTTTTATATTTTAAATTAGTATAAAATGGTTTTATTTTCAAAAGAATAGTCAAATTTTTAGAAATAGTTTGAAATTATAAATTATTGAATTTTTGAAATCATTGTTGTGATATGTTTGATGTGTTGAATTTTAAATTTATACGAATTAGGTTTTTATAGAGTCATTCTAAATGGTGTGTTTATTTGTATATATCAAATGGCATCAGGTAAGTGTCATAGAAACCAACCAGAAGAGTCAGTTAAGAATGTGGTTGCACCTAAGATATAGGTCAACCAATAGTTGGTTAAGAGTACTGTTCTAAAATTTCTTGTTGTAGATAGAGGGAACCAAAATAATGAACCAAGGAACATGAATCATTCAATTCAGTTCCAAAAGCAGAATCCACCCATATTTTATGGTGATTCCAAACTAGAAAAAGTAGATGTCTGGATAAATAGGATGAATCGAATATTTGATCACCATGGAACACCAATTGAGCTAAATCTGATGTTGGGAATGTACATGTTGTAATATCTTACACACTAGTACTAGGACTTAGCAGTTTAGGAAAAATTGTAACAAGGACTAACATGGAAATATTTTGAATATTTGTTAAACAAAATATTCTATCCTCATACACTCCATATTTGAAGAGTAACATAATTCTTCATTTTTAATCAAGAGAACCTCACAGTGACATTGTATGCAACTAAATTTATGACTGCAGTTCATTTTCACCTGAATTTTTGCAAGTACATCCTTGAAGGAATTAATTTTTCAATAAAAATTTATTCTATATATTCTCTCAAATACTTAATTACTTTTTATATCAAATTATATAGAGATTTTCAATAGAGAAATAGTGTAAGCAATAGATATATCAAGAAATACAATTGGTGGAAGAATGTTAATACCTATGGGAACTATAATTATGGGAATAAGCAGAAGCGGGACACCTATTTCAAAGGTGGTGGTATGACTCAGAATTATGTAGTAGGATTAGTTAATCATTATCCTAAACAAAAGGATACACCCGATTGTTTTAAGTATGGTTCTCATAACCACATAAATCAATATTTTATAGCACCACCTTGAGAATGTCACAATTTCAATACATTGGGAAATATACAAATTTAATGTCCCAGTTCTCTGAGGTTAGGTGATAGGGAAAAATCTCCTGCCTCTCAGAAATCATATGCTTCAATGAGACGAGTACAACATAATATATCTGATCATAAAACTTGAGTAATCCACGACGATTCTAGGAATACCATTACACCTCAAACAATGCAATCTTAATAGAGTAACATAGAGAAATGTGTAGTGAGTAATAAATTGTATGGATTTGAAAATGTGGCCATGGTTGGTCAATAGTGACCTTAGATGGTGATATGTATGGTTATTTTTAATGCTACCCTTATACATGATTTGTTTGATATAGGTGCATCAAATTCGTTTATTATTTCCCATCTTGTTGTTCTTATAGGTTTTCATGTTGAGATTATTCCCTTTATTACGAAACATGAAACTCCTCTTGGAAAAAAATAATGTCAAGAATTTGTGTGCAAAACATGTTCGATAAATATTGATAAAGTTGAATTGATTTGGTAATTCTTTATGCTTAAGGCGGATGTCTATGACTTAATAATGGGAATGGATTGGCTGAAACATTCCAAATATCACATCAATTGCTACACCTAAAGGGTTATTTTCACAAATGATGATTGCATTGAGAATCTATTTAGAGGAAATCAGAATGTAAAGTATTGTAGAGTAGGATTATTGGAATAATAAGCTGGAACTATCTTATACTAGTTGGAAGAATTGAACTTGGAATCTATAGATGAGATTTAGAATAACCATTTCCAACAATTTTTTATCAGTGTCCTGATGTTTTTACAAATAATTTCTTTGGATTTCCTCCCATAAGAGAAGTTGAGTTTATTATTTTTCCCTTTCCAAGGAACAGTCATTTTCCACTTCCATCTTATTAGAAGGAAAAAACATAATTAAGGTAATTGAAAAACTAGTTGGAATAGTTGAAAAATAAAGGGTTTATTCATCCTAGAATGTCTCCGTGAGTAGCACTGCTTCTTTTTGGAAAAAATGAAGATAGAACTCTTATAATTTTTTTAGATTATCATAATCTTAATCATGTTATGATAAATAATATGTATCCTATTCCACACATTGATGAACTAATTTACCAATTAAAGGGATCCTAGTGGCTCTCTAAAGTTGACTTGCATTGGGGATATCACCAAAATATTATTTGTAAGGATGATATTATAAAGATAGCTTTCATATAGATATGGACATTAGGAGTATGTGGATATTTATTATGTTTTGATGAATTCACCAGAATTATTTATGGACTTGATGAATATGATATTTCAAAGGTGTATGGATAATTTTTTGGTGATATTTTTGGATGACATATTGATGTATTCAAGGAAAATGGTTGATCATGAGAAACACTCAGTGATAGTGTTGGGTATCTTGTGGGATCATTGTCTCTATGAAAAACATTCAATGTGTTATTTTTGGATATAAGAGGTAAATTTATTTTTCCATGTTATATATGAAAAATGTGTTTCTATAGATCCAAAAAATATAGAGGATGTGATCTCTTGGTAATCTCCAAACAATGTATTTGAGATATAAAGTTTAATTGGTCTAGCTAATTATTACTGAAGTTTTGTACTTGAATTTTCATATCTATTTTCATCAATTATAGGTTTGACATGGAAAAGTGTAACATTCTAATATAATTATCATGTTAAAATTTCTTTTAACGAGTTTAAGGTTTTCCTTACATCACCACCAATCTTGATATTCCTTGAATTAGTATAAGGCTATGTGGTGTATTATGATGCTTCAGGATTTGGTTTGGGGAATGTTCTCATGTAGAGAGGTCATGTTGTTACTTATGGATCACAATTGTTACATTTTCAGGAGAAGATATACCAAATACATTATTAGGAATTAGTTTTTATGGTTCATGCTTTGAATACCTAACATTATTATATTTTCAGGAGAAATTCATGGTGTTTATGGATCCTAAGATCCTGAACACAATTATTAATAATACTATTTCATTATGAGAAAACAAATATGGATAGAGTATATTCAAATGTTTGACTTTGACTTAATGTATACACTAGGTAAAGGGATCGATGTAGTAGACACATTGAGTCGAAATTCATATAGTCGGTTTGGGAAAGTGGCTTTTGATCAATGGTAGTTTATATTAGTGATTACTAAAATAAATTTTTATTGTAAAGATCAAGGTAGTTTTGATGTTTTTGTTCCACTTTTTTTTGTTCTAAATTTTTTAGAGAAGGTTAAATATGTACAGACATCAGATTCTGAATTTTTTTCTATGAGGTAAAAACTCAATAATGGAGGTATAATTGAGGGATGTAAGCCTGATAAAATATCATCATTATGTTTTTGATATTGGATGCTCATAAATTTGGCATGTTAGGAACAAATAATTCTTACTTATCTCAATTCAATATGGTCTATCCATCCTATAATACAAATTATGTATAAGGGCTTGAAGGTACAATATTGGTGGGATGGAATGAAATGAAAGGTGGTTGAGTTTGTTTTGAGATGTCTCACCTATCTATAGGTTAATGAAGAGAAACAATGAATATAGGTTATGGGGAAGTGTTTATCGATTACCATGTGGAAATGGGGGAATATAGCTATGTATTTTTTAAATGGTATTCCAAGGACAGTTGAGAAACATGATTCCATTTGGGTGATAGTGGATGGACTAAAGAATTCATCCCATTTAATCCCTATTAATAAGTCTAATAAAGTGATGTAATTTTCAAAAATATATATCAGAGATTTTGTAAAGTGTAATGGTGTTCTATTGTCAATTTTATTTGATAGATACCCCAGGTTTACAACTCATTTTTTGGAAATATTTATAGCAATCCCTTGAGACTCACTTGACAATGGGGATGACATATCATCCTCATATGTATTGAAAATATAAAAGGATGATCTAAACATTAGAGTACATACATAGGGATTGTGTAATGGATTTTGGTGTCTCATGGAAGGATCACAAACCATTAGTGGAGTTATCATACAAAAACAAAAATATGGACTGAATACATATGAATTTTTTTAAGCATTTTAGGGGTGTCCTTATCATTACCCACATTATTGGTTGGAAATAGGTGAGACTTTATTGGTTGGACCAAGACTTGTGCAAGAGACAACATAGAATATTTTGTTAATCAAAAAGAGGATAGAGAATGCATAGATTCTTCATAAATCATTTGAATGTCATCATCGATGATTTTTTTTTATTTGAGGTGAGTGATCATGTGTTCCTGAGATTCTCTCCGAGGCTTGGGCATCATAATTTTAGCAATAAGGGAAAGTTAAATCCTTGACACATAGGCCCTTTTTAGATACTTTATTGGGTATGTGAGGTAGAATATAAATTCGATTTTCCACCAAGGTTCATTTCAGTGCATAATTTGTTTTATGTGTCTCAATTGAAAAAGTATCAACCTGACCCTGAACAGGTGATTCGATGGGATCACAGTGACCTAGATCCAGAGTATAATATTATTCATGTGATAGTACTGATTCTATATAGTCAAGAGAAAGTCTTTAATGAAAAAATAATCATTCCAGTGTGGATTTTATGGAAACATGGTTATATTTATAAGGAAACTTGGGTGCGTTAAAAGGAAATGGTGGCGCAATAGAGAGAACTCTTCAGGAAAAAAATTGGTTTTTTACTATATAGGATTGGAAATTCCAATGGTGGGGAGAATATAAAACCTTTAGTTTCATATACATGACCCTATATTTATAAATTTTATGTATATAGAAATATTAGGTTAGGTTTTTGGAGTTTCAAAGGATCTTTGACATATTTTTGAGGCTTTAATAGTGGTTTATGATTTTAGGATGGTTAGTAGAAACTATGAAATACCTCTAGGAAAATTTTCAACAGAAATAGTGGACACTGGGGAGGCACACAGTTAAGAAATATGGTTGAGCCATTCTAATTATATTTATAGTATATATCATGAAATTTTTGATAGTGGGGAATATCACGGATGATGCACAATTTTTCTAATAGTATGATCCAACCATGTGAGGTGTGTTTTGATGTAGTGATTCATACATGGTTAACATAGGGGTTTCCTAACCATGAACCCTAAATATGCACTATAGAAACATAGATCCAAAATTTTGTGATCTAATCTGATTTACCTCATAACCCACTTACCTTCCCCTAAACAGGCCATAACACAAATCCCTCTTTCTCCCATGATGGAGGAGAAAAATAATTTTGATCTGAGAGTGATTCCTCAGTGAATCCAATGGTGTTGGAGACCCAAATTTATTAGTATGTACTCATTATCCATTGTTTTAATTAGACATATTCTTCGTAACTATTTTAGAATCAGGGATCTAGTTTATTTAGGATAGATCCATTTTGTGTGATGTAAATATTGAGGTAATAATATTGTTTTGGTTGATGTGAATGACATCTAAGTTGGAATCCGGAATATTTAATCTATTTTGTTAAAGATGTTATGGTGTTCTTTATTTTTTTTCCTATGTTTGAGAGGCAGGTGGCTTCTCTCTTGACTCTACTTGATTTGAACTAGATGTATTGGTTCCAAATGGATTTAATTTCTTGAAATTGTTCTGAAAATAATGGTGCTATTATATAGAATTATCATTTGAATTATGTTATTTGATATCATGGGAATTGGATGGATTTTTGGAAAATCGTTTTTTATAATATTAAAATAGTGGTTTTAAAATTATGGTTGGTTAAAGAAAGTAAATTATTTTTTGAAATGGTTTTATTGAAACGGGTTGATATTATTGAGTAATAATAGTTGGGATGAGTTTAATGTGATGGGTAATGGTCGTGAAGTACCACCATCAAACTGATAGATTATAGATGTGATGTTCCACCATCATTGGTAACACCAAGATTATGTGTGTTTTTATGTTGAGGATGTGTGTGTACAGGGAAATGATTATTCCAAATCATAAATTAATAAACAGTTCTAATATTTTTTCATTTTATTTGAAAAATTATTGTGTTAGTTGTTGATGTATTCCTTAAAAAAATTATTTTGATGTTTTTTTGATTATTTTCATTGGAAAATTATTATTTTTTGGATATAAAATGGTTTAATTTTTTTAACTATTTTATAAAAATGTGATAACATGTTCAATCCCAGTTTCATGAGTTGAGAAGTCACTTAGGGAAATTATATAGTGTTTTATACTCACCCCCTTCTAGGGAAGTATGGTGGATTTGAAAAAAATTATATATCAAGACACATGTAAAGGCAAGATATCCAATTTATTTAGTGATGCTTATTGATACCTTGAAATGGACATGTATATTTACATCTTGGAGAATATTGGGAGTTTTTGATGGTGGATTTGGTGTATTTTGGTTTTTTTATCATTTGGTAACATTGGTTATGTCACATTGATTTTTCTTGTACCTCGATATTATATTTTGGTTTAGTGTTGTACTTTCTTGAATTTTGTTACTCATGCATCATCATGAAGATTATTTTTTATGGTTATCATTGGTTTTATAATTTTATCATAAAATAGAAAATATTCCCCCAACTATTTATGGGACCCTTGAAATATATTTTTAGACTCTAGTGTCTTGGGGATGTCAACTAAGGCCTAGTATCACCCCCGTCACTTCTCAGGCCAATGAAGAGGGGAAGGATGTTACAACACAACTCTCACTTTTATTCCATTTTATGTTTCAAATTATTTATTCTACCACATTCACATATTCAAAATTAATCTTTTCACAACTGAATTTATTCAAAAAAAAGAGCCCAAAAATCAAAATAAAATTAAAGGCTCAAAAAAATTAAAATACCTTGTTTCATACATCCATTTTTCATTTTTTCATCCTATATCATCCCTTTCCTAAATTTTCCTCTAGAATCCGTTTTGAATTTTACCTTTGAATTCTAGTTCAGGATTTTCACAATCCAAAAATCATTTATATTTTTTGGAATTTTTTAAGGATGTTATAGGAAACATGTTGAGTGGTAAAAGGAAAGAGTGGTACATTTGGTTAAAAATTCCAAAAGTGTGTGAAACACAAGTGAAAATAATATTTTTGATTGTTAACATATGAGTGATTATGTGAGGTCCATATTACTTTCTCTTCAAAATTTATTGCAGGATTATTAAATGTTAGAGCTGATTAACACTAATGAATAGACATTAAGTTGGTCATTCTGAATTTCAATGAAAAAATAAAAATATTTAATGTGAGGATGGATGAATTGAAATCCCATACCAATTCTAGAGTATCACTAAGGAGGATGATCATTGAATAATGGGAGGAGTTATTTTATTTTCAATAGTGGAGGAGAACCAATGATTTTGTAGGAGTAAATTTTAGGATACCTTTATTAAAAAGTAATAATGAACCCAAGACATACCTAGAATGGGAATTAATGTTTGAGAATTTTTTTGTTGTCAAAACTATTTAGAAGAACATAACCTGATGTTTTTGGCGATGTAATTCACTTACTATGATAATATTTAGTGATACTAACTATAAGTGAGTAAATAAAAAAGTGCAGAAATAACCATACTCACTTGGGAGGATATTAAAGTGGTAATGCATAAGAGGTTTACTTCTTTCCATAATTATTGTGATTTCTTCCTCAAGTTATAGGGTTTAAAACGAGGAGCTATGAGTTTTGTAACTATCATAAATAGATGTAGATAATCATGATTTGGGGCAATATTTATTATTAATTATATTACACCATAGAAGGTTTTGTGAACAGCCTCAACCATAACATTCGAGACATTGTGTACATGCACCACTATTTAGATATGAAGGATCTTATTCACATGGTTACAAACGAAGAGATATAATTAAAAGAAAAAAGGATGTTCCCTACATCTTATTGTAAGTATTTTAAATCATCATTAAATTTTAAGAATTCCAACCCATATTAAAATGTAATAGAAAAAAATGGATTCACAGGAGGTGACCAAACCAAAACCATTCTTTTCGAAATCAAAAGTTAAAATGGAAGGTAAGGTTGTTTACAAATCACGTGATATAAAATGTTTTAAATTTCATGGATTTAGAAATTTCATCACAAAAGTCCCAATTAAGAGGACCATGATTATTTTAGATAATGGAGATGTTCTTATTGCTACAGAAGAGAAAATTAAATTCCACATCTTGAGGAGTTTTTAGATATGAAAATAAATCGCCTCGTACATAGAGAAATGTTTGTGGTATGGTGTGATTAGATTGCTCATCCTGAAGGAGAACTTGATCAAGAGAAAATGGATAACATTTTTCGTACTATTTTCCTCATAAAATATAATTTATGTAGGTTAATAAATTATGAGGTTAGTTTCAAAAAATTATTAATTGATTTTATTGTTGATAAATTCAGTTTATCTATGACCTAACATCCATGGTCATAGATATTATAATGGTTAATAAATAAAAAGGATGTTAAAGTGATTAAGAAAGAAAAAGTTTCATTTTATATTGGAATTTATGACGATAAGGTGATATGTGAAATTTTTTCCATGAATTCTAGTCATATTTTATTGGTAGGTCCTTGTAATGTTTATAATAGGGACACATATGATGGATACACCAACCACTATTCTTTTTAGTACAACAAGAGGAAAATTATACTTACATCCTTGAGGATGTTGAATGTTTATCAAGTCCAAGTGAGGATTGATAGAGATACTAAAAATAGATTAAAAAAATGAGATAAACAATATAGAAAATTAAAAAATAAATAGTGAAAAAGGAGTGATGAGTGACATAAAAAAAACGAGTCAAAGAGAAGAGTCAAAAAAATAGTGAAAAAATAATGAAAAAAGTGTTGAGGTAAAAGTGAATTCATATTCAGGGAAAAGAGAGATAAATAGATATTTAGTGGTGGAGTAATATATAAAGATTATATAAAAGGGATAATGTTTTACCACTAAATATATTAACACATAAATACCTTTATGTGTTGCATATTTATTAGTATAATATGAAGATTGAGAAAGGAGGTACTGGAAATGAGCTACATTTGATCCAAGTAGTTTGGTATGGAAAAACCTACTTAGAGGGAGGTTCTCGGAGAAATGAAAATCAAAACTTATTCCATTTGTACATATAACTATAAAAGTTTTATAGAGGATCAAGGACAATTCCAATAATATTCAGTTACACGAAAAGTCTGGAAATGTTTGTGTTACCTTTAATATTGCCGATCTTTCTCCCTTTGAATTTATAGATACAAGTATGAATACATTTATGGATAGAATGGATGATTAAGATAATGGAATACATGAGTTTCGACAGGTTGAAATAGGAATTGATGAGGAGGGTGTCATGTGCATGATTTCCCATGACTCATTGGGAGGAGTTTGTGGCCTAATGATAAGGGAGTGAACCAAGAGAATAAAAGAGGACTTAAAATGGGATAATAAAATAATTCCAAGGGGAGGATCAATACCATTTCATGGGGGAATCATTTGGGCCTATATTTACATTAATTAAGGAGCATACATGATTTTAATAACCAATCCCATGGTGTGATAATAATTTCAAACCCACCCACCGACGAATCTGTAAAGTCAAAAATGGTGGGCTAGTTTTATTTACATTCTAAAAGGGTGTGATACATGTCCTTTAAATTAATGGTCATGTTTTAAAATTTCCAAAATAATATTTTAGGTTTTTTTTGCTTGTGAAAACTTGGTGTTAGAATTTTGTATCACTCTTTGGATATAAATAGCCACCCCGTTGTACTCATTGAACATCCTGAATAAAGGTAATGTTATTAAGAAGATTTTTTATTGCAACCTTTGTGCTCTTGATTATTTATTGACTGAATAATAGATTGATCATACATTTTGGTATCATGTGGATAGAGTTATTAGAGAAAATTCACTTTAGGTTCTACCTTAACCAAATCTCTCATATCATTATTTTTTCCACTATTTATAGCCTTTCTCACTAGCTTTCTTATGAAGATATGGGTGATAAACACACATACATTGAACAAGTTTCTAAGGAAAATTCCTAGAAAGTCTTGGATTTTGTATTAGAGTTTTTTATGTTTTTTAGGGTTTTTTATGTTTTAGGTATTTTTTGTTATTTTTATAGATTTTTATGGTTTTAGGGTTTTTCATGATTTTGAGGGGTTTTAGTGTTTTTAGGATTTTTATGTATTTTTTGAGTTTTTATCGATTTTTTTGAGATTTTTAGTATTTTTGATGTTTTTTGGATTTTTTCATGTTTTTCTGGGTGTAAATATTTTCTAGTGTTTTTAATGGGTATTAATGGTTTTATGGTGTTTTAGGTAAAGGTAGGTGTAGGGACAGACTATTCCTAACCCCCCAAAAGTTTATTAAAAAGAAGACACCATAGACGTCACAACACAAAGGGAGGGGCAGGGCCAAATAGCCCACACCCGAAACCCCAACACAACCCAAAACCCAAACCCCCCAAAAGTCAAGAAACACAAAATAGAACAATTCGGTCAATGTCACCTCCAAAGTCATCTAGATCCAAACTGAAAGGTCCAAAAATTTCACCAAGACCAGAATCCACGTCAGCAAAATAGAAGCTTGAGTCAACTCCTGCACCCATAGAGTCCCATCCTGACTCATATTCCTCCTGCATTTTGATTATAGTCAAGAGTTTCTCTCTAGACTACTCCTTCTAGGCATTACACAAAGGCTGCTCCCGCTTGTTAACTTTACGTTTCATCTTGGCGGCCTTGGAGGTGGCCTAGGTCGCCATGGGCTGTGGGAGAGTAGAGTAATCCTTCCACTGCCTCCTTGGGGGGGGGGGTAGAGATGTAGTAATACTCATTAACTTCATTCTCATGTAAAACATCATCACTGGCTGCACTTGAGGCCCCATTTTGATCATCCTTTCTTTTTATCCCAGAAGATTCTCCATTCCCTATTTGCTGCTTTTTTCTTTCCTCTAGGAACCTCTCCATAACAGTATTTATCCTGCAGGCATCCTCATCAAACTTCTCCCCCAGAGGTTTTGCATCATCCTCAAGGAGGAAACCTTGTCCATTCAACTAACATCATGTCATGGAGAAGAACACAGTGGTATTCAGTAGATGGGACACCATAAATAACCATGGCCTTCTGTAAGTCTGGAGCCATCCCACCTTCATCAGTTTTGGACTTCGATATAGGGAGCCTAGCCAGGTCCTCCACATAAGCAGTGCTAGAAATGGACTCCAGTGGAGAAGGTACAACTGAACCCTCCACAAAAATAGCATCAGCCTCATCAATAAGGGAACCTGGAACAACCCCCATGTCAACCCTCTCCGCATCACCACTCCCAGTTGACAACATCAAGGGGTCTAGGTTCCAACTAGGGAATCCCTATTCGTGATCAAGGGTCTGATCCTCCACCAAGATCATCTCCTACCCAACCAGAAGCATCTCTTTCCAATCCCCAACTCTCATCTCTAGCTCAGCTACCTCCCCCTACTTAGGTTGTCCCACCTGTACAACATCATCCCCAACCATCTCAGTCGGGGATATATCCAAAAACCTATTTGAAAGAGCGACAACATTCACATCTAGAAACATGCTACTACTAGCTCCCCCACTTCCCTTACTTTAGTCCATAACCGCTTCGCCCAAGGGATACATCTGAGGAACTCCTGAAGGTCATAACCTATCCAATCTGCCTACTCATCCACCTTATCCTACTCTTTTCCTCTCTTTAATAGCTCACTACTTCTAAATTTCTCACCTATATAAATCAGGATCCTACCTTAGACCGTTCGCGCCGCCTCATAGTCAGCAACTCCCTATCTACAAACGTTCCCAACTAAATTCAAGATGAAGCTACCCGAATTGACCATTTCCACCTCCAGATCACTCCCAATCATCAAATCTCTCTTGAGCTAATCAAAGACCACAAAAACCATTGGCAGATTAGATGAAGGCACAGTCACTCTCCTGACCTCCTGCATTTCACCCAAATTCCATTTGCTCTCACCATGCCCAAATTGGGCCAGATTTATGCCAATCTTACCAGAGGTAGAATAACCACCTGTCAGGCATTATGCCCAAAATTCCAACATGTAGAAAAAAAATTCAAACCACAATTCAAAAATCTTTAGTTTATTCTAATGTATTTCCCCCTATAAATCCAAATAGAATCCAGCAGATCCATTGAAGCATCAACCTCAATGAATTCCCTTGGGGAAATAGGATGGAAGAGGGCCCACATCCTACTGTCCACACAGAGGAACCCCCCCCCCCCCCCACAAAATTCCATAGCATTGAAATGATTGATAAATTATGAAACTGGAGGGGATGTTTGGGAAACCTAACCCAAGTCGCAACCATTGGGGTGTTACGCTTCAGATAGACTTCAATGCTCCAGCAGAAGAGGGAGAAGTGCACGCCATTTCATCTTCAAGGTGTTGCGGACCAGGCAAGAATCAGGTGCTCCACAGACATGATGAAAATCATGATGTCAGATCCATCAACCAGACATACCATTTCACGATCCTAAAGATTCTAATTATTGGAAACACACCTATCAAAATTTACACTGGTGGGGCACAACCTCCATAACCTCGCAACAAGAGTCAGACAATGAAGATGTGAGGCTTCGTTGAACTCCTGGAGTGAATGTGGGAGTTGCAGTCGACCTTCAAAAAGTTTAGCAACCTTCAGGAAAAGCACCATCCGTGGGATGGAGGGAAGCGAGTTAGGGGACGAGAAAGGAGTGGAAGAGAGGTCCTCAGAGGGAGGACCCTACCCCACAGAGTGGGGGAGAAGCACTTGATCCGCCATCGTATTAAACTTGTGAGGGAAGGGAAGAAGCCATCACAAGGGATCCAAGATTCCAAGACCTCTATCTCCTCCTTACCTATTTTGTGGATTTTTAAAATTTTTAGGGGTTTACGGTGTTTTAGGGGTTTTTAACATTTTTAAGGAATTTTTTAGGGGTTTTCAGGTTTTCTAGGGGTTATAGGGTATTTATAATTTTTAGGTTCTATATAGTTTTTAGGTTTTTTTGGGTTTTAAGGTTTTATTAGGGGTTTTCAGAGTGTTTAGGGGTTTTTAACTTTTTAGTAATTTTTTAGGATTTTTTAGTGTTTTTAGGGTTTTTAGGGTTTTTAGGGATTTAGAGGGTTTTTAGATTTTAGGGTTTTTATGGGTTTTAGGTTTTTTGGGTATTTTTGGGTTTAGAGGTTTTTTGAGTTTCTTAGGGGTTTAAAGTGTTTTTATAAATTTTTTTAACATTTTTAGAGGTTGAAATGGCTTTTCGAGTTTTTAGTTATTTTATTTTTTAGGGGATTTTAGGGTTTTTAGGTTTTTAGTGGATTTATGTTATTTAGGGTTTTTAGTGGTTTATGGGGTTTAGGTTTTTTAGAATTGTTTAGATTTTTTATGGGTTCTATGTGTTTTAAAGTTTTTATAGTTTTCTAGGAATTTCAAAGGTTTTATAGTTTTTTATATTTTCAGGAAATTTTAGTGCATATTTTGGTTTTTTATAGTTTTTAAGGGTTTTATGAATTTTTATGGTTTTTAGGGTTTTTATGGTTTTTTACGGTTTTTATTGTTTTTTTGGATTTTTAGTCAGTTTTTAGTGTTTTATTGGGTTTTATTGGGTTTAAAGGTGTTTTGGGATTTTAAGAATTTTTAGTGAGTTTTAGAGATTTTGTGTTTTTAGGGTTTTATGCATTTTCTAGGTTTTATAGGGTAAGGAAGGTGGAGGGCCAGAATAGTTCTAGACCCCTAAAATATATAGTAAAAAAAAGCAAGAAAGGGAGGGTGGGTCAAATGGCCCACACCAAAGTCCAAAACCCCACACACAAAAGTCAAAAAAACCCAAAAAACCCAAAGAAAAAAAGAATGACATCTACAGACCAAATTCACCATCTCCATAAGGGTCTCCATCAGCACTATATCCCAAATAAGCATCTGAGTCCACCAACTCCCATTCAGAGGATTCATATTTCTTGAGGAAGGATACACAATATTTCCTAAGTTCCACATCTATATTCACTTTGCCAGCACGGTCTTCCTTACCATGTTCATCTACTTCACATTTACAAGCCTTGGGGGGTCTTTAGTAGCCATTGGCCTAAGATGGGAGGAGTAGTCCCTCCTTGCCCTCTATTTCAATGGAGGGTCACTTAGCACCATGGCCTTTCTATGAGCTGCATCAGCATGCACGACAATGTCACCATACCTATCACATTTAGGAACAGACCATGGTATTCTCTTCTGATTTCAGCCAGAGGATCTAGAAAGTCCAATCATCGCTTGATCCCTCTTGATCTTAGCTAGGCCAGCATACATAAGGTCATCGCGGTCCCCAAAAATTTCTCCTAGCCTTATGTGTTCATCTTTATCATCCCCAAGAAAGACCACTAGCTATAGGTCCGGATTTTGGAAGATATCTTTTATATGATTCTCAAGTGGGATTTCCAAAAATTCCAACATCATTGGATCAAATAGCTCATCACAGGGGGGAACTTCTCAAACAGAACAAGAGCAGAGGTCTGATCAGGCTACTCAATTCACATCCTATCAGCATGAAATCTATGAGGCTACTGCTCAAGTTGAGGGGTGTCACTCAGACTAATTAAAGGAACATCAGCATCAATCATCACTTTCTCTGGTGACTTCACAGTGGGATAGTGGTATTCCCCACCCAAGACCCTCAATCCATCATGAGAGGATGGAAGATCTAAATCCTGAGGTCTATCAGTATAATCCTCCACATCCAGAAGTTCCTGTACCACCAGACACCCTTCTTCAATCCCCATAGAGTCCAAAAGTTCCAAGCCCATGAAACGATTCAATGTTAAGACCATATCATGTCCACTTCCATGAAAAAATCTTGGAGGGCCTCACAAAGTCCACCTCTTCGTCCCATGGCATGTTGGTCTCGATGCCATGCTTGTATCCCTGGTAGGGTCATCCTATAAGATAATGCCCCCAACTTCACTAGAAGTGTTACTCCCCAATTCCGGAGAGGCATCACCCCCCAATCCCAAGTCACCTTCAGTGGCTTGAAAATGTCCTTGACTGAGGTTTTCCCCTTAGCACCCTACCAGTGGGATGATCCCCCTTTATCCACCCTATCATCCCTCCCACCATCCAGCAGAGAGACCAGAGTGACATCTTTCCTCACCCCCGGCTCCCCTGTTGAGATTAGCACTGGGGAGATAACCTAATTTCCATGACAAACCACCACACCATTGCTGCATCTACATTCCCTTTTCAAAAGACCAAGTGTAAAGCACGAGACACAATAATTCTCCCATGACTCGAACACCACCGACTGCTTCCACCAGATCTCTTCAACAATTTCAATCCAGAAAAAGTCAACTAGATCCTTCAAGATGCCAATTTCCACACAAACCCTCAGGTAAAATGGATGACAGAGGGCCCTGGTTCTACGATCCACACACAGAAACCTTCCATCCAAGTTTCCCAGCATAGTAATAGTGGAAATGTTTTGAAATGGTAGGGGAAGCTCATGAAACCTTACCCAAATTTCCATCAGTGGGGAGTCACAATTCTAATGGAAGTCAATGATCCAATGGAAGAGGGAAAAGTGAGAGACATCACATTTTTACAGATCTGTTGACCAGGACTGAATAAGATCTTCCACCGATGAGAATTGAATCAAAATATGATTGGAGTCGACCAAGCCAACAGTGGAGCAGTCTCTAAGATCACAATGCTCGAACACAAATCATCCAAAAACATCAACTGGGGGATGAGGGTTCAAAAACATGGCTACCAGGGTCACGTTATTGAGGTAAGAGGACTTTTTGAACTCTACAATCGACAATGGATGCATCGGCAGACCTTCGTGAAAACCCAACACCTTAGGGAAAAGATCAATTTGCAGAAATGTTGGAAGCAGTTTAGGATCTGAGAAAGGTAAGAATCTATCTTTAGAGGGTTTTAAAATTGAATATTTTTTTATAGATTCTTTAGTATTTTTATTTTCTTTTAGGGTATTTATGGGTATTGAGGGGTTTTACAGATTTTTTTTGTTTTTAGGGGTTTTAGTGTTTTCTAGGTTTTAGGGGTTTTATGTGTTTTATTTTATTAAGGATTTCTTATGGGTTTTTAGAATATTAAGAGTTATTTATGATTTTATGGATTTTAGGGGTTTTTATAATTTTTATAGTTATCTATGAGTTTTAGATATTTTCTTGGTTTTTAGGGTTTTAGTATTTGGGGTGGGTTGGGGTTTTAGGGATTTTTGAGTATTTTGGGTTTTTGGAGTTTTAATGTTTTTAGGAGTTTTTAGTAGTTTAAAAGAGTTATATAGTTTTAGTTGGATTTATATTTTCTATGGGTCTTTAGGGTTTTTATGGTTTTAGGGGTTTTATGGTTTTTAATGTTTTTAGTGTTTTTTGGTTTTTAGGTGTTTTAAGTGATTTTAGGTTTTTAAGGTTTTACTAGGGGTTTTTAATGGGTATAGGTTTTTTGTTTTTTAGGTATTTCTAGGGGGATATTATTTTTTTTAAAATATTTAGGTTTTTAGGTATTTTGATGGTGTTTATAAATTGTTTGGGTTTTTTGAGTTTTTTTAATTTTTAGGGGTTTTATAGTTTTTAGAGTGTTTTACCATTTTTAGGGTTTTAAATGGATTTATATTTTTAGTGGGTTTAATGGTTTTTATAGGTTTTTTGGGGTTTTAATGTATTTATGGATTTTATTGGTTTTTAAGAGATTTGGTGTCATTTTAATGTTTTCACTTTTTTTATAGTTTTTAAGTATTTTATGGGTTTTAAGTGTTTTTAGGTTTTTAAGGTTTTCAAAGGGGGTTTTAAAAATTTTAGGGGTTTTTACATTTTTATGTATTTTTAGGATTTTTTGGAATTTTTTAGTGTTTTAGGGGTTTTAGGGATTTTTAGGGGTTTCACAATTTTTTTGGGTTTTTGGGTTTTTAGAGTATTAATGTTTTTAAGGATTTTATCTATTTTATGTTTTTATAGATTTCATAAGATATTTCATTATTTTTAGATATTTTTATATTTGAAGGATTTTTAGGTAAATTTTGGAATTTTTTGGGGGTTTATTGGGTTTTTTTTATTTTGATGGTTTTTTGGGTTTTTTGAGTGTTTTGGCGGTTTAATGGTTTTTGTTTTGGTGTTTCAGTGGTTTTTTTTAGTTTTTTTAGTTTTTCATATTTTTTGGAGTTTTTAATGTTTTATGGGTTTAAATGGGATTTATAGTTTTTAGTGGTTTTTAGGGTTTTTTGGATTTTTAGTTTTTTTAATGTTTTTTCAGGTTTTTAGGGTTTTTAGTGTTTTTCGGAGATTTTTTCATATTTAGGTGTTTTATGTGTTTTTATGTTTTTAAGGTTTTCTTATGGGTTTTCAAGATTTTTTGGGGGGATTTAATTTTTTTGGACTTTATGGGTGTCTATGGTTTTTAGGGATTTATGATTTTTATGGTTTCTTAGGATTTTCATGTATCTTATATGAGTTTTAAGGGTTTTATAGTTTTTATTGTTTTAAGCGATATAAAGGGTCAATTTTTAGTGGTATTTAGGGGTTTTAATGGTTTTAGGGTTTTTATGATTTTTATGGGTTTTATGGGTTTTAGGGTTGTTAGAGTTTTTTAGATATTTTGCATTTTTAGGTTTTTATAGGTTTTAGGTATTTTAATGTTTTAAATTTTTCATACGGTTTTCAAGGGATTTAATTTTTTTTACAATTTTAGGGATCTTTATATATTTTTTAGGAATTTTATGGGTTTTTGGAATTTTCAGGGTTTCTAGGTTATTTACGGTTTTTATGGATTTTTTGGGTTTATTCGATTTTTAGGGGTTTTTTTTAATATTCTAGGGGTTTTAAGGTTTTTTAGATTTTTTTACATTTTTAGAGGTTTAAAGGGTTTTTAGAGTTTTTAGAGGGGTTTTCATGTTTTTATGCGTTTATAAGGGTTTTATATTTTTAGTGTTTTTTTATTATTTTCATGGTTTTTAGTTATTTTGAGAGTTTTTAGGGTATTTTATGGGGTTTAGGGTTTTTTAGGTTTTTTTAGGTATTTAGGTTTTTAGGGTTTTTTTTAGTTTTTTAGGTTACTTAATTTTTTTTGGTTTTTTAATGGTTCAAGGGGTTGAAGGTGTATTTTTAGTTTTGTTGGGTTTTAGTGGTTTTTATCGGTTTTAAGGGTTTTATGGTATTAATATTTTCTTTTTTATTTTCATGGATTTTAGTGTTTATAAATTTTTAGGGGTATTTAGCGGTTTTGGGATATTTATGATTTTTTGGGTTTTTAGAGATATTGATTGTTTTTACGTTTTTTATATTTGGTTTTTATGGTTTTGTTTGAGTTATTTTGATTTTTATTTTCATTATATTTTTTAAATTTTTATGGTTTTAAAGTATTTTTATTGTTTTTTGGGTTTTTAGGATTTTGTGGGGTTTTCTGGTTTTTAGTGGATTTTATGTTTTTATGGGGTTTTAGGGTTTTTAGGGTCTTTTAGAATATTTAGTGTTTTTTAGGTTTTTATGGGTTTTATGTGTTTTTAGGTTTTTAAGGTTTTATATGGTTATTTATATATATATTATGGGATTTTACATTTATAGGGATTTTTAAATATTTTTTAGGATTTTATGGTTTTATGGGATTTATGGATTCTGAGGGTTTTAGGGTTATTTAAATCATTTTTTGGGATTTTTCTTATCATTTTTAGGGTTTTTATGGGTTTTAATTTTTCTAGGTTTTTTATAGTTTTCTTATGGTTTTTATGATTTTAGGGTTTTTCATGTTTTTAGGTATTTTTAAAATTATTATGGTATTTTATGGTTATGGGGATTTTGATAGTTTTTAAAGATTTTTAGGGTTTTTATGTTTTTATGTGTTTTTAGGGGTTTTTATGTGTTTTTAAGGATTAATGGATTTTAAGAAATTAATAGAGTTTTATGAATTTAAAGGGTTTTTATAGTTTTTAGTTGTTTTTTGATTTTTCAATGTTTTTAGAATTTTTTATGTTTTTAGGGTTTTTCATGGTTTTTAAGGTTTTTAGGTTTTTTTTGGGTTTTAGCATTTTTTAGGTTTTTAGGGGATTTAAGTGTTTTTATGTTTTATAGATTTTCTTAAATTTTTGGGAGGTTTTTATTTTTAGTTATTTTTAGTGATTTTTAGGATTTCTATGGTTTTGATGGATGTTTAGTGTTTTTAGGGTTATTATGGTTTTTTTATTTTTTATAGTATTTTTTTAGTTTTGAGGGGTTTTCGGGTTTTTGGATTTTTTTTTGATGTTTTATGGTTTTAAATGGGTTTTTGAGTTTTTAGTGCTTATTAGGTTTTTTATTCTTTTTAGGGAATTTTGTTGTTTTCAGGGTTTTTAAGGTGATAGGGGTTATTTTGACTTTAGGGTTTTTAGCGGTTTTTAGGGTTTTAGGTGTTTTAACTGTTTTTAGGATATTAAGGATTTATTTGGATTTTCATGGGTTTTTAGGGTTTTTATGTCTTTAGGGATTTTTAGGATTTTTAATGATTTTTATATTTTGTACGGGTTTTGTGGATTTTGAGTGTTTTAGGGTTTTTTGGTTTTTTGGGGTTTTATTATTTTTTCATGTTTAAAAAAAAATAGGTTTGTATAGTCTTCATAGCGTTTTTCCAGGTTATTTATTTTTTCAAGGATTATTAAGTATTTTTTATGATTTTTATTGGCTTTTATGGGTTTTACAGATTTTGAGTGTTTTATATGGTTTATGGTTTTTTGGGGATTAATGGTGTTCTTTGAGTTTTTAGTGGTTTTATAGATTTTGAGGGGTTCTATTTTTTTACGGGTTAAAATTGTTTTTATAGTTTTAGTCATTTTTAGGGGAGTTATGGTATTTTATTACATTTAATTTTTTAAACGAATTTTATGGTTTTAGGTTCTTCAGAGTCTTTTAAGAATTTTTTCAGTTTTTAGGTTTTTCAGGGGGCTTTTAGTGTTTTTAGATTTTTAAGGGTTTCTTTAGGTTTTTAGAGTTTTACGGTTTTTTTGTTTTTTGTAACATTTATAGTTTTTTAGGATTTTATAGTGTTTAGGGTTTTTAAGGTTTTTGAGGGTCTTTAGTGTATTATGGGATTTTTCGGTTTTATGTTTTTCTAGTTTTTAGGCATTTATGTTTTTTAATGTATTATAACATTTTTAGGGGTTTTAAAGGTTTTTAAAGTTTGTATTGGTTTTTAGGGGTTTTATTGGTTTTTCATAATTTTTATGGTTTTTAGACTTCTTATTATATTTAAAGTTTTTATCATTTTTCAAGGTATAATGTGTTTTTAGGATTCTACGTTTTTCTTATGATTTTTAAAAGTATTTAGAGATTTCTACATTTTAAATTATTTTTAGGGCTTTTATTAAGAATTTTATTGTTTTTAGGGTTTTTAGGGATTTGGGGTTTTTTGGAGTTTTAGGCCTTCTAGGGTTCCTATTGTTTTTTTGGTATTTAGGGTTTTTTGAGTTTTTGTGGTTTTAAGATTTTTTAGAGTTTATTTATAATTTTTAGTGGTTGGAAGGGTTTTCAGGGTTTTTTAAATCTTCATGGTTTTTTATGGTTTTTATGATTTTAGGGGGTTAAAGGGTATTTGGGGTTCTTTCGGGTTTGTAGAGATTTATAAATTTTTAGGATTTTAAATTGATTTAACATGTTCTTAGGGGTTTTCATGGTTTTTAGGTTTTTTTATGATATTAGATATTTTTAGTTCTTTTTTTGGATTTTGATGGGATTTTGATGGTTTTTAGTGATTTTAGGGTTTTAGGGTTTTTTATGGGGTTTTTTTTTGGGATTATAGGTTTTTTATATTTTTATGGGTTTTATTTTTTTTAAATATTTTCAGGTGTTTAAATGGTTTTTTAGTTTATATTGGGTTTTAGGTTTTTTATAGTTGGTAGTTTTTTACGGGTTTATGGTTGGTAGTGTTTTTATGGATTTTAGGAGTTTTCAAGGTTTTAGGGATTTTACATTTTTTAGGTTTTTAGGGGTCTTAAGTGTTTTTATGTTTTAAATATTTATCATATGGTTTTTCATGGTTTTTAGTGTTTTTTATGATTTTAAGAATTTTTAGGACATTTTAGAAGATTTTTGCAAGCACTCTATGTTGAAATGTTTTCTGCTCGATGCGTGAAGCCATAGAATTTCCACGTTCATGTGACCGATGATCTCACAGAGCAATGATTTTTATGAAACATCTATGATCTGTGCAGGGAGATATTCACTATTCCCTATAAGGTGTTATCTCTGGCAGGTCCATCCTCCGATGCAACAAAATGGATTATGGATTTTTTTGGTGTTTTAGGGATTTTGAGGGATTTTATGTTTTTATGGTTTTCAAGGTTCTTTTTGGTTATTTATGTTTTTTATATTTTTAGGGGTTTTAAATTTTTAAGAGAATTTTAATTTTTTTAGAGGTTTATAGGGTTTTTATATTTTAGTGGTTTTTAGTGATTTTAAGGTTTTTAAGTATTTTATGTCTTTTTATGGGTTTTTGGGTTTTTTAGATTTTTAAGGGTTTTTTGAATTATATAGGTTTTTTAGGGATTTTAAGTGGTTTTGGGTTTTTAAGGTTTTCTTTAGGGTTTTTATATTTTTTAGTTTTTTTATTTATTTAGGGATTTTTGGGGGTTATAATATTTTTCATGTTTTTAGGGTTTTTTGGGATTTTGAGGGATTTTTGGGTTGGGGGGAGTTTTTTGAGTTTTAAATGTTTCTTGTATTTTAAAATTGTTTATGGTTTTTAGGGGTTTAAAAGGAATTGGTTGTTTTTTTAGTTTTTTCCGGTATTTATGGGTATTTATTGGTTTTTATGGTTATTATAGTATTTAGGGTTTTTATAATTTTAGATTATTTTATGTTTTAGGAGTTTTAACTCTTTTTAGGAATTTTTTGTTTTCATTGGGGTTTTTAGGGGTTTTTTCATTTTTCGGGATTTTTAGGGATTCTTTATGATTTTTAGGATATTAGAGTTTTATTCATTTTGAGGGTGTAAAGGTTTTTTTAATTATTTTTAGGGTTGTTTTTTGTTTTTTAGGATTTTAAAATTTTTCTGGAATTTTTTAACATTGTTAAGGATTTAAAAAGTTTTTAGAGTTTTAGGTGGGTTTTAAGTTTTTTAGGGTTTATAGGGTTTTATGGTTTTTGAGGTTTTTATGGGTTTAGGTGGTTTTATGGGTTTTAGGTTGTTTAGTGTTAGCATTTTCTTTTTTTTAGGGTATTTATGTTTTTTTGTTTATATGTTTTTCTTTGGGTTTTGGAGGTTTTTAGGGGTTTTTAAATTTTCAGTTGTTTCTAGTGTTTTTTAGGATATTTTTGTTTTTTTAGGTTTTTAGGGATTCTGATGTTTATTGAGGGGTATTATGGTTTTTTGTATTTTTAGTGTTTTTAGGGTCTTTAGGGGTTTAAATTATTTTATGTTTTAATGTTTTATTTGGTTTTTTTATAGATATAGGTTTTTTAAAATTTGTAGGGATTTTTGGGGATTTTTTGTAATTTTATGTTATTAGGGTTTTTAGGGATTTTAAGGGTTTTAGGAAATATCTTGGTTTTTATGGGTTTTAGAGTATTTTTGGGGGTTTATAGTTTTTTGTAGTTTTTGGAGGCAAAAATGTAATAGTGATTTTTTATAATTTTAATCAGTTAAAATGGGTTTTGTAGTTTTTAGTGGGTTTTTTTGATATATGGGTTTTTATTTTTTTAGGAGTTTTAGGAATTTTTGTGTTTTTAGGGTGTTTTGTGGTTTTAGAATTCTTCAGTTTTTAGAAGATTTAAGTGTTTTTAGGGTTTTATGGTTTTTGATGGGTTTTAATAAATTTTAGGGTTTCATACATTTTTTGGGATTTTTATATCTTTTTAAATATTTTTTATGGATTTTTAGGGTTTTTAGGGTTTTTAAAAGTTGTTAGGTTTGTTACAGTTTTTATGGTTGGTTATGGTTTTTTTGTTTTTTGGGTTTTTTATGTTTTTTGGGTTTTGATTTTTTTAGACTTTTTATCATTTTTAGGCGATTAAAATGGTTTACATATTTATAGTGGTATTTAATGGTTTTCATTGGTTTTTTAATGTGTTTAATTGTTTTTTGGTTTTTTGGTTTTTTGGAGACTTAAGGGTTTTTAGTTTTTTTAGTGTTTTACGTTTTTTGAGTTTTTAAAGGTTTTCTCACTAGTTTAATGGTTTTTACAGTTTTTATTCTTTTATAGATTTTTCGGGATTTTTTGGATTGTTTTGCGTTTTTTGGGATTTTGAGGGCTTTTATGGGGGTCTGGTGTTTTTAGGGTTTTTATGTTTTTTATATTTTTGTGGTTTTGTTTAGTGTTTTTGGGTTTTGAGGGTTGTTTGATTCATTTAACATTTTTAGGGGTTTAAAGGGGTTTTAGAGTTTGTAGTGGGTTTTGAAGACTTATGTTGTTTTAGGGTTTTTATGTTTTTAAGGGTATTATAATTTTTTTTATTTTTAGCCTTTTCTATGTTTTTAGGGTTTTAAGTGATTTTAAGGTTCTTAGTTTTTCGTATGGATTTTTGAAGATTTTAGGGGTATTTATGTTTTAGTGATTTTTAGATGTTTTTTGGTTTGTTGTTATTTTTATGGATTTTGGATTTTGAGGGTTTTTAAGGTTTTTAGGGTTTTTAGGGGTTTTAGGGTTTTTATAGATTTTTTGGGTTTTTTAGGGGTTAGGTTTTTGTTTTGTTTTAAAGTGTTTTAAATGGTTTTAACAATTTTATGTGTTTAAATGGTTTTTAGTGTTTTCAATATTTTTAGGGGTTTTATGCATTTTTTGGGATTTGAAGGTTTTTAGGGTTTTATGTTTTTTGTGTATTTAGGGGTTTTTATGAATTCTTATGGGTTTTATATTTTTTAGGTTTTAGGGGCATTCAGTAATTTTAGGTTTTTATAGTTTTATTTGGGGTTTTTAGGGTTTGTAGGTTTTTTTACATTTTACAGATTTTTTGGGATTATTATTAATTTTTTTATGGTTTTTAACGATTTATGGAATGAGGGTTTTAATGTGGTCTTTGATATTTTGGGGTTTTTATGTTTATTTTGGGTTTTTTTGAATTGTTAGGGTTTTAAAGGATTTTTAATGTTTTTATTTTTTTAGGTGTTTAAAGTGTTTTTAGAGTTATTATTTTTTATTTATGGTTTTATGTGTTTTTAGGGTTTTTAGGGTTTTTAGGGGTTTTTACGGATTTTAGGGTTTTTAGGGATTTATAGGGTTCTTAGTGTTTTAGCATTTTTATGGATTTTTTGGATTTTTAGGGTTTAAAAATATTAATTTTTTCTTATGGGTTTTCATGGTTTTTTGGTTCATTTTTTAGGGATTTTTAGGGAATTTTTAGGGTTTTATGGATTTTAAGGTTTTAAGGGGTTTTTATGGTTATATTGGTTTTAAGGGTTTTAGGGTTTTTAGCATTTTTTGTTTTTAGGGGTTTTAAGTAATTTTTTCAGTTTTTTCGGGATTCTTTTGGGTTTCTATAGATTTTTATTATTTTTTGGCATTTTTAAGGGTTTTTATATTTTTTAAGGTTTTTAGAGTTTTTATGGATTTTGAGGGATTTTAGGGTTTTAGTGTTTCATGGGTTTTAAATTGTTTTAACAGTATAGGTTTTATGTTTTTTAAGAGTTTTGTAATGTTTTAGTGGTTTAATTGTTTTATAGTGTTTTTAGTTGTTTTTAGGGTCTTTATTGTGTTTTAGAGTTTTAATGGTTTTATGTGGTTTGTGGTTTTTAGGATTTTTATCATTTTTAGGGTTTTCTAGGGGTTTTATGTTTTCTGAGGGTTTTTAGTATTTCTTAGGAATTTTCAAGTTTCTTAAGGTTATTTATATTTTTAGGTACTTTAAAATATCATTATGGGTTTTAGGGATTTCATGTATTTTTATTGTTTTTATGGTTTTGACGTTTTTTGGGTTTCTCTGTTTCATTGTGTTTTTAGTTTTCTAGAGTTTTTAGGGTTTTAATATTTTCAATCATTTTTAATGTTTCTGGTGGTTGAAAGGGTTTTTATGGTTTTTAGTGTTTTTAGGGTTTTTATGTGTTTTTAGAAGATTAAAGGTTTTTAGAGGTTTTCCATGGCATTTATATATTTAGGTATTTTAGTGTTTTTAGCATTTTTTGGATTTTTTGGGTTTTTATGTTTTTAGGTTTTTTAGGTTTTCTTGGGATTTTTAACAGTTTCATGGATTTTATGTTTTATGGATTTTTAGTCATTTTTTGGATATTTATTGTTTTTTTGTGATTTTAGGAATTTTGAGGGTTTTTAGGATTTTTAGTGTTTTTTGGGTTTTTATGGTATTTTTTGGGGTTTTGGGTTTTTTTTTGAGTTTTTAGGGTTTTTATGGGTTTTTATAGTTTTTTGAGTTTTCACAGTTTTTAGTAGAATTGAAGGGTTTTATGGATATTAGGGTTTTAAGTGTTTTTATGGGTTTTATGATTTTTAGGTTATTTAGTGGTTTTTAGGATTATTAGCATTTTATAGGTTTGAAGGGGTTTTATGGGTTTTTAGTATTTTATGGTTTCATTATGGGGATTTTAGTTTTTTTATATTTTACGGAATTTTATGGCTTTATTATGTTTTAGGTTTTTTAGGTATTCTACTTAGTTTAAGAGTTTTTTGTTTTTTTGGTATTTTGGTGTTTTATGGGTTATTTGGTGGTTTTAGGGGAGGTGAGTTTTTAGTATTTTAAAGGGGATTTTGATTTTTTAACATTTCTATAGGTTTTAGTTGTTTTTAAAATTATTATTGGTTTTATGGAATTTAGGATTTTTAAATATTATAGTGGTTTTAAGGGGTTTTAGGGTTTCCCCCATTTTTAAGGTTTTTAGGGGTTTAAAGTGTTTTTAAAATTATAAGGGTTTCTTAGGGGATTTCAAGGTATTTGGGTTTTTTGTTTTTTAGGTATTTTTTGGACTTTTTTAGGATTTCTATGGTACTTTATTTTTTTAGAGATTTATATGGTTTTTCGTGTTGTATGTTTTTTTTTGTTTTTAGGGGATTTTTTCAGTTTATATTTTATTTATGGTTTTTTTATAGTTTGTAATGTTTTTAGTCGTTTAATGGGTTTTTAGAGTTTTTAATAGCTTATTTGGGTTTTAAAGGTGTTTTATGTTTTTTATGGTTTCTAGAGTTTTTTTAGTTTTTATAATTTTTTGGGTTTTTACTATTTTTTTAGATTTTGGTTTTTTTAGGTTTTTTGGGTTTTAAGTATTTTTTATGGTTATATGAGTTTCTTAGGGGTTTTGGTGTTTTTATGTTTTATATATTTTTATAATTTTTATGGTGTTTTATTGATTTATAGGTTTTTTAGGGTTTTTAGTGTTTTTTTGGATTTTTAGGCTTTTTTACCTTTAAGGCTTTTTAATGTTTTTATAATTTTTAATAATTTTAATGGATTAATGGGTTTTTAGTGTTCTTAGTGTTTTTTGGGATTTTATGCATTTTAGGGTTTTAAGGGTTTTAGGGTTTTTAGTTTTTTAGTGTTTTTGTGTATTTGCCAGTTTTTAGGTTTTTATTGGTTTTAAGTGTTTTTAGGTTTTTAAAGTTTTCTTGGAGATTTAGGATTTTTATGGGGTTTTATGTATTTAAGGGATTTTGAGTATTTTTTAGGATTTTTATGGGTTTTCTGGATTTTGAAGCTTTTATGGTTTTTTTTTGGATTTTAAGGGGTTTTGAGTTTTTTATGGATTCTAATTTTTTAGTGTATATAATTTCTATTGGTGTTTAAAGGGTTTTTTTAGATTTTAGAGGGTTTTAGTGTTTTTTTATTTTTTATTTTTTTAAATATTTTTATGGTTTTATGGGTTTTTATAAATTTTTTGGGGTTTGACCATTTTTTAGGTTTGTAGGGATTTTAGGTTTTTCAGGGTTTAAAGGATTTCTTAGTGTTTTGGGATTTTTTATGTTTTTAGAGATTTTAGTGATTTTTAGGATTTTTAGGGTTTTAAAGAATTTTAGGGTTTTAGATATTTTAAGGTGTTTTAGGGTTTTAGGGTTTTTATGGTTGTTTAGGTTTTTCAGGTTTTTTGAGTTTTTAGGGGTTTTCAGTGTTGTTATATTATTATGGGTTTATTTTTTTTTTTTGGTTTCTAGGATTTTAAATTTTAATTGATTTCTAGGGATATTTTTGGATTTTTAAGGTTTTTTTTATTTTTCTAGGGTTTTTGATGGATTTTAGGGTTTTAGGGTTTTTAAGGATTATAGTGGTCGTATTTTTGGGGGGTTTAATGTGTTTTTTGGTTTTTAATATTTTCCTAGGGGTTTTTAAGGTTTTTCTGGGTCTTAATTGTTTTTAGGTTTTTAAGGTTTTTCATTGGGGTTTTCAGAGTTTTTCAGGGTTTTTATGTTTTCAGGAACTTTAAGGACTTCTTAGTAGATTTTTTCCAAGACCTCTATGTTGAAATGTTTTCTCCTCGATGCGTGAAGCCATAGAATTTCAAATGACTACGAAAAATATCTGATATGTGCAGGGAGATATTCATCATTCTATATAATGTGTTATCTATGGCAGGTCCATCCTCTAAAGCACCAAAATGGATGATGGGTTTTTAGGTGTTTTAGGGATTTTGGTGGTTTTTAGGTTTTTAGCGTTTTTAGGGTTCTTTCTAGTTTTTTTGAATTTTTATTTTTTTTATGTTTTTAGGATTTTTATTATTTTAAGAGTATTTTAAAAAAATTTGGGTTTAAAGGGTTTTTATATTTTTAGTGTTTTTAGTGATTTTAGGTTTTTTTGTATTTTAGGGTTTTATATGGGTTTTTGTGTTTTTTTGGATTTTTTAGGGTTTTTACCATTATTTTGTTTTTTTATGGATTTTAATTGTTATTAGGTTTTTATGGTTTTCATAGGGTTTTCAGATTTCTTAGTATTTTTATTTTTTTACGGACATTTAGGGGTTATAGTGTTTTTATGTTTTTCGAATTATTGGAGAATTTGTTGGTTTTTAGGGTTTTATACGGTTTTGGGGGTTCTTAGGGTTGTTTAGTTTCCATGGGTTTTAAGGTTTTTTAAAAAAATTAAGGTTTTTAGGGATTTAAAGGGTTTTAGTGTTTTAATTATTTTTTGGGTATTTATAGGTGTTAAGGGTTTAAAGGTTTTTATTCTATTTAAGTTTTTTTTGGTTTTTAGTATTTTTTAGGTTTTTAGGGTTTTTGGATTTTTTTTGTTTTTATGGTTTTCATTGGGGATTTCATGGGTTTTTATGTTTTTAGGGATTTTAAGGAATATTTAGGATTTTTATGGTTGTAGGGTGTTAGGGATTTGGAGGGGGTTAAGGGGTTTTATGTATTTTTTTTTGTTTTAGGGCAGTTTTGAGTTTTTAGGGTTTAAATGTTTTCTGGAATTTTTAAACATTTTAAGGATTTAATGTGTTATTATAGTTTTAGGTGGGTTTGAGGTTTTTTAGGGTTTTGGGGTTTTTTATGGTTTTTAGGGTGTTTAAGGTTAGAATTTTCTATTTTTAGGGGTTTTATGTTTTTTTGTTTTTTTGTTTTTTTATAATTTTCATTGTTTTTTATGGTTTTTAAATTTTTTATGGGATTTCTTTTGATTTTTAAGGATATTTTTGGATTTTTAGGATTTTAGGGATTGATATGTTTTTGACGGGTTTTGGGTTTTTACGGTTTTTAGGTGTTTTAGGTTTTTTAGTGGTTTGATGTGTTTTATATTTTAATGTTTTTATTTGGGTTTTTAGGGTTTTTGGATTTTTATGTTTTTTTGGATTTTTGGGGATTTTTTAGTATTTTCATGTTTTAAGGGTTTTTTGGGATTTTGAGGGTTTTAGGGGAATTTTTTGTGTTTTTATGGTTTTAGCGTTTTTTGGGGGTTTAGGGTTTTTTTATTTTTTGGGGATTAAATGTTTTATAGATTTTATACCATTTCTCGGAGTTTAAATGGTTTTTATAGTTTTTAGTGGTATTTTATGTTTATATGAGTTTTTATGTTTTATTAGTATTTTTTAGGATTTTTTGTGTTTTTAGGGTTTTTAGTGGTTTTTACATTCTATAGTTTTTTGGGATATAAGTGTTTTCAGGGACTTAAGGTTTCTTGAGGAGTTTTAAGAGATTTTACTTTTTTATACATTTTTTTGGGATTTTTTGATATTTTTAATGATTTTTATAGATGTTTATGGTTTGTAGAGAGGGTTTAGGTTTTTTTAGTTTATTATGGATTGTTATGGTTTTTATGGTTTTATGGTTTTTAGGGTTTTTTATGTGTTTTGGGTATTGAATGTTTTTTAGAGTTTTTAGCATTTTTAGAAGATTAAAATGGGTTTTAGAGTTTTTAGTGGTATTTAATGGTTTTCATTGTTTTTTTAATGTGTTTAATTGTTTTATGGTTTTTACGGTTTTCGAGGATTTGACGGTTTTTAGGTTTTTAAGGGGTTTTAAGTTTTTTTGAGGTTTTAAAGGTCTTATCAGAGGTTTTTAGGGTTTTAGGGGTTTTTATGATTTTATGGATTTTTAGATATTTTTAGGGATTTTATGGTTTTATGGTTTTATGAATTTTGAGGGCTTTATTGGGTTTTGTGTTTTTAGGGGTTTTATGTTTTTTTTTGGTTTTTTATGGTTTTCTGGAGTTTTTAGGGTTTTGAGTGTTTTTAGAGTCTTTTAACATTTTTTGGGGTTTAAATGGTTTTTTGATTTTTAAGTGGGTTTTAGGGGTTTTTTTTTGTTTTATGAGGTTTTAGGGTTTTAGGGGTTTTAGATTTTTATAAGTTTTTTGGGGTTTTATGTGTTTTTAGGGTTCTTTGTTTTTCTTAGGGATTTTCTATTATTTTATAGGGTTTCTTCTTTTAGTTATTTTTAGAGTTATTTAGGTTTTTTATTATTTGTTAGTATTTTTTGGATTTTGAGGGTTCTTATGTTTTTATGGGTTTTTTTTTTGGTTTTTTGGGGTTTTAGTGTTTTTTTTGAGTTTTTAGGGTTTTAATGGGGATTTAACAATTATATGATCTTAAAGGGTTTTTAGAGTTTTCAATATTTTTAGAGGTTTTATGAGTTTTTAGGGTTTTGATGGGTTTTATGGTTTTTAGGATATTTAAGGGTTTTTATGATTTATTATGGGTTTGAGAATTTTTAAGTTTTTAGGGGGTTTCCGTGATTTTAGGTTTTTATGGTTTTATTTAGGGTATTCATGTTTCTTATGTTTTTTTACATTTTTAGGGTTTTTTAGGGTTTTTTGGATTTTATATTGTATTTAGAGATTTACAGATATGAGGGTGTTTTGTGGTTTTTGAGATTTTGGGGGTTTTATAGTTATTTTGGGTTATTTGTTTTTTTTTTTTGAATTTTTTGGTTTTTAAAGGATTTTTAAATTTTTTATTGTTTTTAGGAGTTTAAAGCGTTTTTAGAGTTATTAGTGGGTGTTTATGGTTTTATGTGTTTATATGGTTTTTAAGGTTTTTAGGGGTTTTTATGTTTTTAGGGTTTGTGGGGGTCTGTAGGGTTTTTATGGGATTTGGAAATTTTATGGTTTTCCAGATTTTAAGGGTTTCAAAATTTTAATTTTTTCTTCGTGGGTTTTAAGGGTTTCTTGTTTTTTTATTTTTAAGGATATTTAGAGACTTTATATGATATTTATGGTTTTTATTGATTTTGAGGGTATATATGGTTTTTTGGGGTATTAGGGTTATTTTGGAGTTTTTATTATTTTCATGATTTTTTAAGGATTTTATCATTTTTATGGCTTTAACGGGGTTTTTGAGTTTTTATTGGTTTTTAGGGAATTATAGATTTTAATGGTTATTGGGTTTTTATGGTTATAGGGTTTTGAGGGGGTTTAAGGTTTTTATAATTTTTGGTTTTTAGGTGTTTTAAGTGTTTTTTTGGTTTTTAAGGGTTTCTTATGGGTTTTAGGCATTTATAGGGATTTTATTTTTTGGTATTTTTATATGTTTTTAAATATTTTTATGGTTTTTAGGGTTTTTAGGGATTTTCCAGACCATTAAGGTTTTAGGGTCTTAGGTTTTTTTAAATTTAGAGGTTTTATATTTTTTAGAGATTTTTAATGTTTTAGAGTTTTAAAAGATTTATAGAGTCTTTTTTGGTTTTTGGGATTTTTATTAGTTTTTAGGGGTTTTAATGGTTTTATGAGGTTTTATGATTTTTTAGGTTTTTATGTTTTTTAGAAATTTTTATGTTTTTTTGGGTTTTTGTTTTTTAATTTTTTTAGTGTTTCTTAGGGGTTTGGAAGTTTCTTAAGGTTTTTTATATTTTAGTACTTTTTTAATATTTTAATGGGTTTTTAGTGCTTTCATGGATTTTTAGTATTTTTATGGGTTTTTGGTTTTTTGGGTTTTTTCTTTGTGTTTTGGGTTTTCTGGACATTTTTAGGATTTTTAGGGTTTTTAGGGTTTTTAACATTTTTAGTGGTTGAACAGGTTTGTATAGTTTTTATCATTTTTTGGGTTGTCAGGGGTTTTGTGGTTCTTAGGTTTTTTCAAGGTGATTAGGTTTTTAGTATTTTAAGTGTTTTTAGATTTTTCTATTATTTTTTGTGGATTTAAGTGTTTTTTGGTTTTTGTGTTTTTTGGGGTTTTTAAGGGCTGTATGGTTTTTATGTTTTTAGGGATTTTTAGTAATTTTTAGTATATTTATGGGGTTTTAGGGTTTTTAGGTATTTTGAGGGTATTTTAGGTTTTTTAGTGTTTTTTTGGGTTTTATGGATTTGTTTGGGTTTTTAAAATTTTTATGGGTTTTAAGGTTTTTTAGAATTTTACAGTTTTAATAATATTTTCAGGGTTTTATTGATTTTTAGGGGTCTTATGGTTTTTAGGGGTTTTTTGGTTTTTTGGGTTATTTGGGGGTTTTAGGGGCGGTGATTTTTTGGTATTTTTAAGGGGTTTTTTATTTTTTAACATTTCTATGTGTTTCAGTTGTTTTAAAATTATTATTTGTTATTGGGAATTTAGGGTTTTTAAAGATTATAGTGGTTTTAAGGGGTTTTAGGGTTTCTCCCATTTTTAAGGTTTTAGGGGTTTAAAGTATTTTTAAAATTATAAGGGTTTCTTTGGGGTTTTCATGGTATTTAGGTTTTTTATTTTTTTTAGGGATTTTTTGGAATTTTTTAGGATTTCTATGGTCCTTTAATGTTTTTAGAGATTTCTATGGTTTTTCATGTTGTATGTTATTTTTTGTTTTTTTGGTATTTTTTCAGTTTATATTGTATTTATGGTTTTTTATAGTTTGTAATGTTTTTAGGGGTTTAATGGTTTTTAGAGTTTTTATTAGGTTCTTTGGGTTTTTAAGGGGTTTTTTGTTTCTTTATTATTTCTAGAGTTTTTTTTATAATTTTTTTTGGGTTTTTAGGTTTTTTTTTGAATTTTGGTATTTTAGGTGTTTTGGGTTTTATGTTTTTTATGGTTTTATGAGTTTCTAATGGGTTTTAGGGTTTTTTATGTTTTATGTATTATTATAATTCTTATGGTGTTTTAAAGATTTCTAGTGTTTTTAGGGTTTTTACTGTTTTATTTTTTTTGGTTTTTTTGAATTTTTAGGCTTTTTCTAGCTTTTAGGGTTTTTAATGTTTTTATAGTTTTTAATAATTTTAGTGGATTAATGTGTTTTTAGTGTTTTTTGGGTTTTTTGGGTTTTTATGCATCGTTAGGGTTTTAACGGTTTTATGGTCTTAGGGTTTTTAGGTTTTTTAGTGTTTTTGGGGTTTTCTCATTTTTAGCTTTTTATTGGTTTTATGTGTTTTTAGGTTTTTAAAGATTTCGTGGAGATTTAGGATTTTTCTGGGGTTTTATGTATTTAAGGGATTCATACTATTTTTTTAGGATTTTTATGGGTTTTATGGATTTTTCTGTATTTATGGTTTTTTTGGATTTTAAGGGGTTTTGAATTTTTTAGGGATTCTAATGTTTTTAGTGTTTTTACTTTCTATTGGTGTTTAAAGGGGGTTTTTTAGATTTTAGATGGTTTTTAGTGTTTTTTTTTATTTTTTCTTTTTTTTATAGATTTTTATGGTTTTATGGGTTTTTTATGGTTTTTAGGGGTTTGACCGTTTTTTAGGTTTTTCAGGGTTTTAAATATTTCTTAGTGTTTTAGAGTTTTTTATGTTTTTAGGGATTTTAGAGATTTTTAGGATTTTTATAGTTTTAGAGATTTTTAGGGTTTTAGATATTTGAAGGGGTTTTAGGGTTATTATGGTTGTCTGGGTATTTCGGGTTTTTGGAGTTTTTAGGGGTTTTCATTATTGTTATATTATTATGGTTTTATTTGTTTTTTTTTGTTTCTAGGATTTTTTCATTTTAATTGATTTCTAGGGATGTTTTTGAGTTTTTATGGTTTTTTTATTTTTTAGGGTTTTTGATCGATTTTAGGGTTTTTAAGGATTATAGTGGTCATATTTTTGTAGGGGTTTAATGTGTTTTTTGGTTTTTAATATTTTCCTAGGGGTTTTTAAGGTTTTTATGGGTCTTAATTGTTTTTAGGTTTTTAAGGTTTTTCATTGGGGTTTTCAGAGTTTTTAGGGGTTTTTATGTTTTTAGGAACTTTTAGGACTTTTTAGTAGATTTTTCCAAGACCTCTATATTGAAATGTTTTCTCCTCGATGTGTGAAGTTATAGAATTTCCAATATCTATGAAAAATATATGATATGTGTAGGGAGATCTTCAGTATTCTATATAAGGTGTTATCTCTAGCAAGTCCATCCTCTAAAGCATCAAAATGGATTATGGGTTTTTAGGTGTTTTAGGGATTTTGGTGGTTTTTAGGTTTTTAGGGTTTTCAGGGTTCTTTCTAGTTTTTTTTGTCTCTTATGTTTTTTTTATGTTTTTAGGGTTTTAATGTTTTTTATAGTATTTTAACTTTTTTGGGGTTTAATGTATTTTTATATTTTTAGTTTTTTAGTGATTTTATGTTTTTTTATTTTAGGTGTTTTTATGGGATTTTGTGTTTTTTGGATTTTTTAGGGTTTTTATCCTTGTTTTTTTGTTTTTTACGGATTTTAATTGTTATTAGGTTTTTATTGTTTTTATAGGGTTTTCAGAATTTTTAGTGTTTTTTAGGGACTTTTAGGGGTTATAATTTTTTTACGTTTTTAGGATTTTTTGGGAATTTGATGGTTTTTAGGGTTTTATAGGGTTTTGGGGAATCTTAAGGTTTTTTATTTTCCATGGGTTTTAAGTTTTTTTAAAAAAATTTAAGGTTTTAAGTTGTTTAAATGGTTTTAGTGTTTTAATTATTATTTTTGGTATTTATGGGTATTAAGGGTTTTAAGGTTTTTATTCTATTTATGGTTTTTAGGTTTTTAGTATTGTTTAGGTTTTTAGGGTTTTTGGTGTTTTTAGGTTTTTATGGTTTTCATTGGGGATTTCATGGGTTTTTATGTTTTTATGGATTTTTAGGAATATTTAGGATTTTTATGGTTGTGGGGTTTTAGGAATCTTGGGAGTGTTAAGGGGTTTTATGTTTTTTAGGGTCGTTTTGAGTTTTTAGGGTATAAACGTTTTATGGAATTTTTAAACATTTTAAGGATTTAATGTGTTTTTAGAGTTTTAGGTGGGTTTGAGGTTTTTCTGGGTTTTGGGGTTTTTTTAAGGGTTTTAGAGTGTTTAGGGTTAGAATTTTTTATTTTTAGGGGTTTTATGTTTTATGTTTTTTTGTTTTTTATAATTTTCATCGTTTTTAGGGTTTTTTAAATTTTATGGGATTTCTTGTGATTTTTAAGGATATTTTTTAGTTTTTTTTTGGATTTTAGGGATTGAGATGTTTTTTGAGGGGTTTTTAGGTTTTTATTGTTTTTAGTGTTTTTAAGGTTTTTAGTGGTTCGAAGTGTTTTATATTTTTATGTTTTTATTTGGATTTTTAGGGTTTTTGGATTTTTTTTATGTTTTTTGGGATTTTTGGGGATTTTTTATTATTTTTATGTTTTTAGGGTTTTTTAGGATTTTGATGGTTTTAGGGTATTTTTTGTGTTTTTATGGTTTTAGAGTTTTTTGGGGGTTTATGGTTTTTTTTATTTTTTGGGGATTAAATGTTTTATAGATTTTCTACCATTTCTAGTAGTTTAAATTTTTTTATATTTTTAGTGGTATTTTATGGTTATATGAGTTTTTATGTTTTTATAGGATTTTTAGGATTTTTCGTGTTTTTAGGGTTTTTAGTGGTTTTTACATTCTATAGTTTTTTTGGGATTTAAGTGTTTTTAGGGTTTTACGGTTTTTTGAGGGGTTTTAAGGGATTTTGGGTTTTCATAAATTTTTTGTGATTTTTAGATATTTTTAATGATTTTTATGGATGTTTATGGTTTTTAGGGTGGTTTTAGGTTTTTTGGGTTTGTTATGATTTTTATGGTTTTTTGGGTTTTAAGGTTTTTTTATGTTTTTTGGGTATTGAATGTTTTTTAGAGATTTTAGCATTTTTAGAAGAATAAAATGGGTTTCAGAGTTTTTAGTTGTATTTAAGTGTTTTCATTGTTTTTTAATGTGTTTAATTGTTTTATGGTTTTTATGGTTTTCAAGGATTTGACGGTTTTTAGGTTTTTAAGGGGTTTTATGTTTTTTTTAGGTTTTAAAGGTCTTATCAGAGGTTTTTTTAGGTTTTAGGGGATTTTATTATTTTATGGATTTTTAGATATTTTTTATAGATATTTAGGATTTTAGGGTTTTAGGGATTTTGAGGGCTTTTAGTGGGTTTTGTGTTTTTAGGGGTTTTATGTTTTTTTAGATTTTTATGGTTTTGTTGAGTTTTTTAGGGTTTTGAGGGTTTTTAGAGTTTTAAACATTTTTTGGGGTTTAAAGGGTTTTTTTATTTTTAGTGGGTTTTAGGGTTTTTTGGGGTTTTAGGGTTTTTATGGTTTATGTGGTTTAAGGGTTTTTAGGGTTTTTATATTTTTATATGTTTTTTGGGGTTTTATGTGTTTTTAGGGTTGTTAGTTTTTCTTCGGGATTTTCTATTCTTTTATGGGGGTTTTTTAGTTATTTTTAGAGTTTTTTAGGTTTTTTTTATTATTTTTTTATTTTTATGGATTTTGAGGGTTTTTATGCTTTTTAATGGTTTTTTTGGTTTTTTGGGGTTTTAGTTTTTTTTGAGTTTTTAGGATTTTAATGGGGATTTAATAATTATATGAGCATGAAGGGTTTTTAGAGTTTCCAATATTTTTAGGGGTTTTATTAGTTCTTAGGGTTTTTATGGTTTTATGGGTTTTTTGGTTATTTGGTTAGTTAGGGGTTTTTATGATTTATTATGGGTTTGAGAATTTTTAGGTTTTTAGGGGTTTCTCCTGATTTTAGGTTTTTATGGTTTTATTTCAGGTTTTCAGGTTTTTTACGTTATTTTACATTTTTAAGCATTTTTAGGGATTTTTGGATTTTTTATTATTTTTAGGGATTTATACATATGAGGGTGTTTTGTGATTTTTTAGATTTTGGGGGTTCTATGGTTATTTTGGGTTATTGATTTTTTTTTAATTTTTTGGTTTGTAAAGTATTTTTAAATTTTTTATTGTTTTTATGAGTTAAAGCGTTTTAGAGTTATTAGTGGGTGTTTATGGTTTTATGTGTTTTTAGAGTTTTCATGGTTTTTAGGGGTTTTTAGGTTTTTAGGGTTTTTAAGGTTTTGTATGGTTCTTAAGGGATTTGTCAATTTTATTGTTTTTCGGATTTTAAGGGTTTCAAATTTTAATTTTTTCTTCGTGGTTTTTAAGGTTTTCTGGTTTTTTATTTTTAGGGATTTTTAGAGATTTTTATGATTTTTATAGTTTTTATTGATTTTGAGGGTTTATATGGTTTTTTGGGGTATTAGGGTTATTTTGGCGTTTTTATTATTTTCATGATTTTTTATAGATTTTATCATTTTTATGGGTTTAACTGGTTTTTTGAGTTTTTATTGGTTTTTAGGGCATTATAGATTTTATGTTTTATTGGGTTTTTTATGGTTATAGGGTTTTGAGGGGGTTTAGGGTTTTTATAATTTTTGGTTTTTAGGTGTTTTAAGTGTTTTTTTGGTTTTTAAGGGTTTCTTATGGGGTTTAGGCATTTATAAGGTTTTTATTTTTTGGTATTTTTATAGGTTTTTAATGATTTTTAAGGTTTTTAGGGTTTTTTGGGATTTTGAAGACTTTTAAGATATTAGGGTTTTAGGTTTTTTTTAAATTTATAGGTTTTATGTTTTTTAGATTTTTTTAATGTTTTAGAGGTTTAAAGGTTGTATAGAGTCTTTTTTTGGTTTTGGGGGATTTTATTAGTTTTTAGGGGTTTTAATCTTTTTATGAGGTTTTATGGTTTTTTTGGTTTTTAGGGTTTTTATAATAATTTATGTTTTTTGGGGTTTATGTTTTGTAAATTTTTTAGTGTTTCTTAAGGATTTGGAAGTTTATTAAGGTTTTTTATATTTTAGTAAAATTATAATATTTTAATGGGTTTTTAGTGTTTTCATGGATTTTTAGGATTTTTATGGGTTTTTCGTTTTTTTGGGTTTTTTTCTTTGGGTTTTGGGTTTTCTTGACTTGTTTAGGGTTTTAAGGGTTTTTAGAGTTTTTTTTATCATTTTTAGTGGTTGAACAGGTTTTTATAGTTTTATATGTTTTTTGGGTTGTCAGAGGTTTTAAGGTTCTTAGGGGATTTCAAGGTGTTTAGGTTTTTAGTATTTTTATTGTTTTAGCGTTTTCTATTATTTTTTTGGGGGATTTATGTGTTTTTTGGTTTTTTGGTTTTTTGGGGTTTTTAAGGGTTGTAATGTTTTTTTGTTTTTTGGGATTTTTATTCATTTTTAGAATATTTATGGGGTTTTAGGGTTTTTAGGTATTTTGAGTGTTTTTAGGGATTTTGAGGGTTTTTATGGTTTTCATGGGTTTTTAGGGGTTTTCTGAGAATATTAGGGTTTTATGATTTTTAGTGTTTTATACATTGTTGGGTGTATTAAAAGGGTTTTAGTGTTATTCGTTGGTTTTTATGGTTTTATGGGTTTTTTGGGTGTTTCCCTCTGGAATTGGGGATGATCTCATTGATTTTAGATTCAAACATTCCAATCGGTTTCTAACGGGTATGTTCGTAGAACTGGAAACATCCAATGATTCCATATCCATTTGGACCGTCTTTCCAAAGGTAGGCACTCATTAGTTGTGGACTGATGAGGCTTAGGAATTTTCATTGGTCGAGAGGACGGGAGGTCGGACTCATCACACCTTTTTGAGGGGAATTATTGTCTACTCCGGGACTCTCTTTATAGATTTAAGTTATGTTCGTGAATCCTTTTTACATTACCAAGTATAAAATGATCTTTCCATTAGATCTGACAATCATTGATTAATATGTAGGAAATTTAGAGAATCTTTTATATGTTTTAGAGGTTCTTCATTGATAGAGAATCATCTATATTTGTTACAGATTCTTAGTCAATGGTATCTTTCAATACATAAAAGTATCTTGGCCATTATGATGACCATACTGGTTTTAAAGCCACTTAGTGGGGAACTTGAAGTTTATTATCATTCAGAAGGACATTGATTATTTCAGAGTTGGGATCGTACCCACAGATGGGCTACCTACGTATCCTTTGTTTTGGAAAAGGAATCAGAACCCACGTAGTTCGAGTAAGGGAGTATGATGTTTATGCATGATTGATGGATCAACGAAAAATGTAATGATTACTTTTACACTCTAAGCTCATGTGAGTCACGCTCGGTGTGAGAAACAAGAGGTATTGGTGAAACCAGACAATTGTGCCATGTAATGATGTGGGGCTTATGTATGTATAACTGCCCAAATAGATGAGGATTAAGATTTACATTAGGGATGAAATCCATGAACAGGGTCCATAAAGGTATATGTGCTTCATTGAGATTTGGATACTCTAATCATGGGGCTAACTCCTAAGGAAGATTCCCAAGTTAGGAGGCAACTTATGATTGGGTTTTAATCCGGAGAAGGAAGCCCAGACCAAATAGAATTATGACTGGTCAAGAGAAATTAGGACTGGGGCTTACTCCTGAAAAGGAGGCCCAGGTTAAAAGGGATTTGAAAACTGGGGCTTAACTCCTAAGGAGGAATCCCAGGTTAAAGGAATTTTGGAATAAAGGGACTTGGGGCTTACTCTTGAAAAGGATGCCCATATTTGGGAACTTGGGGCTTACTCCTGAGGAGGATGCCCATATTAATGAAAATTTGGACTAGGGCTTACTCCTGAAAAGGAGGCCTAGGTTAATGAGGACTTTGGGATTACTCATAAGGAGGATGCCCATATTTGAGATTGTTGATTACTCCTGAAAAGGAGGCCCTGGTTAAGAGAATTGTGGTTGGGGATTACTCCGAAGGAGGATGCCCAGATTAGGGGACTTGGGGCTTACTCCTGAAAAGAAGGCCCAAATTAATGAGGACTTGGGGCTTACTCCTAAGGAGGATGCCCAAATTAATGAGAATTTGGACAGGGGATTACTCCTGAAAAGGAGGTCGAAGTTAAGGATTATCTCACCTTATAGGATGAGTTTGGATGAATGAATTCTCTAATTTTAGTGACATAAAGATGTGTAAATCACTAGGTTTTGAGAGATGTTCCACAGAATTCCTTTCAGATAAGAAATTCAATCAAGAAAACATGCCATAAATGGATTTGAATAGTGTTTTGAAGACTGAATCCTGAATAGGAGAGGTGGAATGGCATAAGAGAGATGAAATGGGTAGAAGGGCACCCAAAAAATAGGAGGGCGAGCAAGTCCTATCAGGTGCGTAGGTAATGCGTGGGCGCGCAAGTCCCGGGTGCGCAGGTATACCTTTGCGGCACATGGGTACTTGCACGATTGTTAACCAGTAGGGTAATACTTGGGCGATCCTTGATCAAAGCCTTTAGAATTATCCCACGGTACTTCTAGAAGAGTGGCGCGCAAGTTTCAATGAGTTGGTAAAGAGGCGCGCAAGTGTGTCCATTTCCCCTAAGGACAAAAACACTTAGGTGCGCAAGTGTTAGTGATTTCTAACACTTAGAACTTACTACTCTTTTTTAGACCTTCCATTCTAGGTAAATAATTACCTTAGAAGTGTTTGGAAGACTTGAAGAAGAGATTTGGTCATTCAGAGCTCTGTATCTGAATTCTGGAAAAAATTCCTCCTAAAATGGGGGGCCCACTGGAAGTATTTATAGACTAGAGAAGACCCCGGGCAGTTTTCAAAGAGGGCGTTCATGTCACTTGCGCGATCATTAGGCAGCACACAAGTGTACTTCCGTGATAGAAAGGGAACTTGCGCGACCCAAGGTCCTTTGACTCCTTTTTCATTCCTCTGTCGATTTTTGATGTTTCGTTCAAAGGATGAATCAATTTGTACTAATTCATTTCCCTTTCCATTCTTTTAAATAATGTGACAAAAAGGAGCATCAACAAAAGTCCCCCCCTCAGAGTTGGATCTGAAAGATTAAGGATGTGACTCTGAGGAAAAGAAGAAAGCCAAAGGCAAAGAGGCGCGCATGTGTTCACCGTGAAACATTCATCACGTAGGTGCGAGTCGCGCAGGGCTGGAGCATGCTGGCTGTAGGCGCGCAGGTGGCCAACCTGGCCTATATATATGCGCTCAGTTGTCGCACATTGGACCGAAATTCAGATTTTTGAACTCTTGCCCCATAGGTTATCTCCGCCGCGCAAGTTTCTCTCTTTTCCGCTTTTCCTTTGTTGTCACGCTACTTTCAAGGTATCTGTAACTGCTTGGTGATACTTGCGTGCCAAATACTTTCACATCAAATTATACGTGCGTGACATATCCACAATTGTGCGCCATGTTTAGACTTTCACACCTTAATACATTTTCCATTTTTTCAAATTCTTTCACAAATTTTATGAAAAATCAACTTTTTTAAGAGTTAATTTACTCAATTTTTGTGCATATTCAATGGCTCCAAGAAGAATTGGAATGGCTGATGAATTGGAAAGAAAACATTTTGATGATATGATGGATATCATTGGCCACGATTATTATACCATCTATGATAGCACTCTTCCGGATTTGTCCATGTATCTGAAGAAATATCACTTTGATATCCCACAAAGAACTTATTTGCCTTTGTATAGTTATGGTCATCTGTGGGAAGTCACTATTCCAGATGCAAAGAACTATCTCCCATTTTCGTGGTTTCAGAATTACACCAACTTTGCTTCAGCAAATATCTCATGTGGAGGAGGATTTATAAATGCTGGAATAGTGGAGAAATCCCACATGATGCATCATAGCCCTTGTACGCCAGATCTAAAACCTCAAAATCCTGAGCTGCAAGCACATTGTCATCTTTCAATCTTCTGAAATTCTCAGATGGATCAATCCAAAGGCTTGAAGAAAATTTGGGACTTCCGTCCTGGGGGAGGTGTGAAGCCAACTTGGATGTGGGCATACTGGGTAAAACAAACCTATGCAGAGTTTGTCGAGGATCTGAAAGGTGTGGCAATATACGAAGCTGTCTGGGTTGTGCAAACATATGTTTACAGACATGATAACTTTGTGCTGGAGATAATCAGCCATTGGACCCCAGAAACCAATTCATTCCATCAGACTCATAGAGAAGTAGGAATCAGTCTGTGGGATGTCCACAGGATCTCAGGGGCTCCAATTTTGGGAGACATGTATAATGAATTCATTCCTCCTAAGGTGACTTCGAATGATTCAAAGATGACTCCTGCTTTGGCTCGAGAATTATTGAAAATCTTACACAGGCTCAATAGTTTATAGACCTCTTTAACTCATTCTAGAAAGGATATTCATCCGGAGGAGTGGATGAATATATTTCTTATTGAGAAGAAAGAGAAGGAGCCAAAGGAGAAGGAGCCGAAGGAGAAAGAATCCAAGAAAAAGAAATAAAGGATAAGAGGCCCACTAATCCAACCACCTACCCATAACCTGAGAAGAGGGGTGCTCCTGGCACATTCTGGCCAACTCTAGAAGCGGGACAGTTTGAGAAATGGGGATATGAGTTGAATCAATGGATCCCAAAGAAGACTCGTTTGGCGGGCTTCTTGGCTTTGTGGCTCAGCTTTTATCTCTTGCCAATTAGGGATTCGAAGGGAGGCGTCAGGCCAGGGACCTTCGTTATTGCGGCAAAGTTGGCAGAGGGAAAAATGGTTGGGTTGGCTACCCCCATTTTAGCAAAGATTCACAGGAGTTTACTTCATGTATTCATGGGTAAATCTTCTTTAATAATAATGGGACCATTCCATGTTTTATGGGGAGGGATCGCCACTCACATCAGGACATATAATGTACAGAATGGAGTTCAAATTCTTGGAAGTTCTTTCAGGCTGTCAGTGCAAGCATTCTCTGGAGTTGCTCCATTAGATCTTAATTCCTATGACATAAAAGTGAGGCTGAGTATGTTTAAGGAATTCAACATCTTTCCCTATGGAAATCTGCCAACTGGGAAGTTTGTTGATGATGGAACAACCCACGTGGATTTGAGGGCATACATGCTAGCTTGCAGAGATAGTGTGATAGTTTCTAGGATTGATGGAGAAATTATATGTGAGGCTTATGCTCTATATAGATTTTCACGTCAATTCAAGTGTCTTCAACATATTGATGTATCTCCCCCAGTACATGTCACATTAGAGAAACATCTGATGGTTTCTCGAAAATTGTGGCTGCTGACATCAAGGGATAAGACTGGGGCGATATTTGATCTACTAGTTAAAAAAGCGGCACATAACTTGACTACATGGTATGCCGAGCACTGGATAGAATCATACCCTAAAGGGGTGCTAAATCACCTAGTTTATCAGGTGGGGAAAAGGAAGATGACTGTAGAGAAGGAAACCCTTCCTCATGAAGGTGATGCCTCCCCACCTAAAGCTGAATCTCTAGATTCCTCCTCTAGGACTGATTCACCAGATTCCCATGATGGTGATGATGAGGAACAACAAGTGGAAAAGCGGCCTCGTGCCCGATATAATCCTTCAGTTATAATCAAAATACCTACTCCATCAACTCCTGGTGAGTTACTTCATTGTGGTAATTTAATCACCATCACTTTATAAAGAAATAAGTCTTATTTTCTTATTCTTTTTCAATAGGTGCAGGATCTGGGAAGAAATTGAAGTTGAATATTTTAGGAACTTCCTCGCAGCCTTCCAGTACATGCACTGAATATCTACGACCAGAGGCTGTCCAGACATGGAAAAGTCTATATTGTGGTACTGAGACTGCCTGGCTGGATTTTTGTGAGGGTCTACAACTCCATCGAATAGGGAATATTGTGGATTCTACAGATATGCAATATGAGGATAACCCCAATGAAGTGTGGGCTTACATCAAAGAGCTGGAAATGCTCATATATGCCACTGACGATTCCATTCAATGTCACCAGGTGGGTGAAAGAAATGATAGATTATGGTGACACTGAGGGGACTGATGAGGAGTGTCACAATTATGTGGCCCCTGAAGATGTAAGTTTTCCTTTACTTATTTTCCATGAATCTTGATTTCAGTCAAAGCATTGTTAATTAAAGAAATTATTTTCTTCATCCTACAGCTTGCAATGAAAGGAACTACTGAAGTTCCTTCACCGCAGTATATCCATGGTGGTACTGCCATTGGGGTTTCTGCTGAATCTGCTCATGAGTCGGGTGACATATCTCTAGGCCAGTAGGCCATGAATGAGGAGTCGGATAGGTCCTTCCATTCACCAATTCAAGTGCCAATAAGGGAGACTTCCAACACTCCCAAAAATCAGAATAAGAAAAGGTATCGGAGGAAGAAGTCCATAGCTAAACGCTTCATTAGTAGTGGTAAGTCCTTCGGATAAACATGAATCTATACCCATGAAATTTTTTCTAATATTTCTAGGGATTGCAGGGGATTCATCAATTTCACCTTTAAGGGAGAGGACTGATCCTCCTCTTAGGACCACCGAGGGTGCTGTGGAACAATCACAAATTTAGGCTGACTTGGCTGCTCCTGGAAAAGAGTCGGCATCTATTCCTAGTATCCATCCTACTACTGTTGAAAGAAGAGAAGATCCTGCTACTGGTAAGTTAACAATGCTTCAAAAAATGTTGAATGAAACATCGACTGACTTACATTCCATGATACTTCAGGTTCAAACCTTGCATTAGATCTTTTAGCGGCTATTGCAACTGATGCCGCGATTTTATCCGAAGATGCTTCCCAAGGTCAGGGACCATAGGATGAAGGTCACCAAGAAGACACGTCAAATGCTCCCACTGGTGAGACTAACCAGGATTCTGAGATGACATTAGATGAAATGATGGAACGTGGCACATATTTCAAAGATTTTATAAATCATGTTAAATTACCATGTAATTTAGAAGATTATGGATGTGAGTGTTATCCTTCGTCCTATTAAGAATAACTTCTTATTACATGTCTAATCATGATTGGTTAAAATGTGCTGTTTTTTCTGAGCAAGCTACTGAAATACCCATGCATGAAGGGGGTACAGAAAACCATACCATTTTAGAGACAATAGCACAAGTGGATTTGAACCTAGTAGAGCTTCCTCAAACTCATCCTGAAAATCCTATCGAAGATAAGAAAGATGTAGAGGAGCCTTCTCAGTTTACTGATCTACTGTTGGGTAAGGAATAACAATATTTGTGATTGTACTTAATTTTCAAGACAACCAATTCTTTTGTTATCCTTTGAAATTAACTAATGTTTTCAATTAATTATGCAGGGCCATCAATTGCAGTGGGTAGATCTGGAGGTGAGGTTTCAACTTCCGCTCAAACAGCAGTAGAAGGAGAAGCAACCAGGGTCAGGGGGGAAGGAGCGGAATAGGGCACTTCCATAAGTGCATTAATCCAAGATTACATGCCCCCTGTGATGATGATGTTGAATCAGACCCAGAGGTGCTTAATGCGCTCAGCTTTTCAAGACGCAAGGCATGGAACAACATATGGAAAATCATCTCTGAAGTGCCTTTTGATGAGCTGCTATCAATGATTTCCCGATTGGCATCCTTGTTCATCATGCTAGGACATAGAGGTTTTGGATATGAAAAGATCCATGATGCAGTGAAGAAGGTAATTTTAAGAAGGGGACAAGAGAAAAAGTGTTGTGAATATCTGACTAGGGTGAAGCTGTCAGCCAACATCAGTGAATTTGAGGCTGTAGTATCCCGAGCTGAGGCTGACTATGCTGCCAAGATGAAGGAGCTGAAGCATAAGATCAAAGACAAAGTCGTCCAGCAGATGCACCTCCAGTAATAGTTAGATGTTGTTATTGGGGAACTTGACAACCTCAATAATTCATAGGAGGGATCTCAAAAGAATTGTATGAAAGCCATTGTGGATTCCAAGAAAGCACTCCATTAGGCCGAAAAGAGTGAATTTGGTCGGGTGCATGAGCTTAAAGTAGCTGCTGATGAAGCTCAGGATGTTGTTCATCAAGTGAAGACTTATGTTGACAGCCTTTTGTAGTTTCTTAGAAAAGAGAAGATACACCAGTCTATGGATGTCCTTCTAATTCTTGGGCATCAAATGGAAAGAATTCTTTCATCTTCAATAACTTGTTCACTTATTTTCCTACTACCTGCTTTAAGTTTTACCTAAACCAATGGGCATAGTAAGCATAATTTGATTTTTACTAGTATTATTATAAATAACCCTACAAATATTGAATCCTTTAATTTCCAAATACTAATTAAATCATACAAAATGAATGGTTAGTGAGCTGGAACTTGACTTTTATTCAGATTTCCCTTGTCTTTTTTAGGCAGTTTAAAGTCATGCACATCGAACATAAAGAGGATAATGTTTAAGTTCGAAATAGCTTTGAACGAATGAATTAGAATTGACTCAATTCCTTGAAAATTTATCTGAAAACATATTACTATACTCAAGTATGAGGGAAAATATGTAAACTACGACTTAAGAAAATTAGAATCCGAGGAATGATATGAAAAAGAGCTAAAAGGCATTAGAAGAAGTAGTTCCCAAGAATGAATTTACCATTATTTAACAAACCCGTTAGGGGGTTGAATTATGCAGGGTCACCTAAGGGCACTGGCTGCATAGTAAAATAAATAGCATCTTCTGGTTGACAGGTCCATTATGTAGACTACTTATGCAAGGCCACCTAAGGGCACATGCTGCATAGTCAGGAAAAATAACTCTCAGAAATTTTCTATTCTACTTCTAAGAAGCCAGTGAAAGTTTATGGGGATCCAACTTTTCCATAGTATAGAGTTTTCTATATAGAAAGAGGTACTTGAATATGAATAAGATATTTTCAATAAAGATTGTCTAATAATTGGATAAATGTTACTCCTACGAAGGTCTGACCCAAGTGTAGGGAAGGAAAATATAATCTATAGACTTGAATACATTCAGATCATGAAAAGGAATATGGGAAAAATAGGTTAAGGATGGATAATTTTGCGGATCCCTGCATATTGGCATTAAGAAAAATAAGGACAAAAGAGGTTTTCCTCCCAAGAATGAAGTTACCACTATTTAAAAACCCTATTAGGGGGTTGAATTATGTAGGGCCGCCTATGGGAATTGGCTGCATAGTCAAATAATAGCATCTTTTGGCCGATAGGTCTGTTATGTAGACTACTTATGCAAGGCCACCTAAGGGCACATGCTGCATAGTCGGGAAAAAGAATTCTCAGAATTTGGACATTTTGTGATTATAAGTCAGGAAGAGGGGTTGAAGATCTGAAAATATTTAAGGTTGGGATTAAGACACATAATTATGGGTGTTTTCCAATGTATGCAGAGATACACAGATCAATGCTAACCATAATCTTGTCATGGCTGGGACCATATTAGACTTCACTACATATCCCATAAGGATGGGAATCAAGCCATACGTAGTTTTTGAACTATAATTTTAATGTCATGTGGGACAAAAGGACTGTAGATCTTAGTTTTGGGTCATAGAGCTCAGACTATTATAAGAAATACACCGTGTGTGTTTTCATGGGGAGTTGTCAGCCAAAGGATTGAAAGTGAAGTTTGGGGTTAGGCCCAAAAGACTTGGGGCTGGATTTGAGGGACACTCAAACATTCCTACATATCCCATAAGGATGGGAATCAAGGCCACGTAGTTCTAGAAATACCCACTATACAAATTTGGTTCGTACATGTGAAGGGTGAAAGGGGACTTTAGTGAAATGATGGTTTAACCCAAGATAAAAGGTTCAGGTATTTCCATGTGTGCACATAATCTTTTTTGAATATAACATGATTAAAAATCAATGTAAATAATGATTCCCTCTCAGGTGAGGGTATCAAAGAATATTGTAGTTTATTGTCATACAGGACAGAAATGTTGTACAGTTTAACATCATATAGCATGGACAAAAGTTCACCAATTTAAAGATATTGATTCTGGGGGCAGTTTCACGAATCAACATCATACAAGATGGAGGTGAACCGATGTGAAGAGATTGGTTTTGGGCTTGAACCTCCGGAGGTTACCTACGTAGCCATCCTAGAAGTAAAGGATCAAAGTCCGCGTAGTTCAATTAATGAATGAATTAGTGATCAAGTTGTTCTTGGGGAAAACAACCTAAAAATTAGTGTTGGGACTCACACATGGTTAATAGCCCAGAGAGAGTGTTATGGTTGAGGTTTTCTCTAAGCTCACGTGAGTCATACTCGGTGTGAGAAACAAGAGTTAGCAACAACCCTAATGATGAACAGTTTAATTTCATGTTGGACATAAGAAGGGGAGTATGCAGTTTAATGTCTTGCAGTTAGGACTCTTGGTGCTGCACAGTTTAATGTCATGTAGCAGGAATGAAGTACAGTTTTAATGTCATGTAGGACATATTAAAGGACTTTCTATACAGCTTAACGTCATGTAGTTATGATGATAGGGACAATATAGTTTAACGTCATGTTGGAAGAAAGAGAACTGTGCAGTTTAATGTCATGAAGTAAGGACAAACGAGAACACATTTTAACGTCATGATGGACGTATTAGGGACTTTTTCATATTTTAACATCATGTTGGACTAAAGGGACTTCTATACAGTTTAGCGTCATGTAGCTAAGATGTTACAGTTAAACGTCATGTTGGACGAAAGAAATGCAAATAGTTTAAAATCATATGCATAGACTGTGGATGATGTAGTTTAATGTCTTGTTGGACGTAAGGGACATGGAAATAGTTTAGGGTCATATGAATGGACCATTGATGGTGTATTTTGTGTTTATACAAAACACTTCATCAGAAATATGGCATTGGTCGGTGTATTGATGAGTTATCCATCCATTGAAATTAAAGAATAAGCTCCATTGGAATAGACCTTATGTATTGAATATGGTCCTTCCCACTTTGGTTCAATCTTGGGAGGTTTCTTTCCTGGTATCATTAGTGTTCTGAGAACTAATACCAAGTCTCCCTGAACGAATGAATGAAGACACACTTTTTTGTTGAAAGGTCATGTTATTCGATTCTGATAGACTTCCAAGTGGTGCAAAGTGCACAATCGTTTCTCATATAACTGTTCCAATTCATTCAATCACTTTTGAGATTGTTCATCTATAGATGATTGATAATAAATGGATACTATGAGTGAAGGTAATTAAACTTTAATGGGCAAGACTGCTTCCGTTCCATATACCAGTGAATATGGAGTTGAACGCGTTGCAGGGCGGGTGGTAGTTCGATAAGCCCATAAAGCATGAAAGAGTTTATCAGGCCATGACTTCTTATCTTTATCCACCATATTTTGCAGTATATTTGACAAAGTCTTGTTGAAGGCTTCTATCTATCCATAGGCCACTGCACGATACCGAGATGAATGATTGGATTTGATGTTGTCTTCTTGATACAACTTCTTCACCTCAGATGAACTGATGTTGGTGCCATAGTCCGTAAATATGGTATGAGGGACACCAAATCTAGTAATAATGATAGACTTGATGAAGCTAACAATGCTTTTAGAACTAACTTCTTTGAGAGGTGTTGCCTCTGCCCATTTGGAAAAGAAGTCAGTAGCAGTAAGAATATACTTAAACTACTTGGCCGTAGCTGAAGGATAAGGTCCCACCACATCCATTCCCCATGTGGAAAATGGCCACAAGTATTTAGCTGTATGAAGCAACTCTGGAGGTTGATGAATGATGTTGGCATGTACTTGGAATGAATGACACTTCTTTGTGAAATCAACACAATCTTGTATCATTGATGTCCAAAAGTATCCAAGCCTTCAAATCTGATTAGACAATCTATGTCCAGACTGGTGGGCACCACAGACTCCTACATGCACTTCTTTCACGATTGTCATTGTCTCTTCACCATCAATGCATCTGAAGAGAATTCCATCAAAACCACAGTTGTAGAGAATTTTCTCAACGTGATATGGGCCATCATAAAGAGTAAAATTGACCACTCGTTGCCAGATTTGTCCTTTCCCAGCTCTATTAGGTGGAAGTGTTCAATTTTGAAGGTATTTCCTAATAGGTGTCATCCATCCTGTAGTATGACCATATGGTTTAGTAATGGGTTTAATTTCATTAATTTCATCTGTTCTAGTTCAAACATAAGTTGAAATTGCACGATGGTGGGCAATACTGATGGTTGTCTCGTCCCGATTTGGATCTTCCAGAGTTGTGGCTATATTAGCCAGTGCATCAGCTTGTGCATTTTGTGATCGCGGGACATAAGAAAATGTCGGTTATGAAGGGAATTCTGCCATTAACTCTCTGATATAATCATACAAAGGGATTAGTTCTTCTTTTCTGATTTCATAATCCTCATTGACTTGTTTGATTACTAGGTCTGAATCACCTTTCACCCTTAAATGATTCACTTGTGCCTGAAGCACCAACTCCAAGCCTGCGATGGGAGTTTGTTATTCTGCTTCATTATTGGTACCACCTTCCCATAATAAGAAGGAATAGGGTAACACTGTATTTTCTGGAGAAATGCGCACAATCCCTAACCCAACTTTGTTGAATTTAGGATTTTCCATTTTCCTCCCAATTGGACTTCTGGAAGCATCGCCAATGTACATTTCCCATGTTTGAAGGCTTTCTTGAATAGAGAAAACTTCTTGATCAGGGATTTCAATATCTGAAGATGTATCTTCAACTAAAGGGTGTTCAGCCAGGAAATCCGCTAGGGCTTGGCCCTTTATTTCCTTTTGAGACACATATTGAATATCAATTTACTGTAAGATAACTGCCCACCTTGCCCGAAGTCCTGTAAGCATTGGACGACTAAGGATGAATTTGAGCGGGTTATTGCAAGATACCAATTGGACCTCATGATGTTGCAGGTAGTGTCTCAACTTCTGAACTTGAAATATTAATGCTAGGAAACACTTCTCAATACTTGAATATCTATTTTTATCTTCAAGCATAGTCCGACTGAGATAGTAGAGGTTGTTTCCATTCCCAGCATCATTCTTATGAGCAAGAAAGGCACCCAATGATCACTCTAGAGCTGTCACGTAGAGGATAAGTGCCCTTCATTCAACAGGTGGAATAAGTAATGGTGGACTCAAGATGTATTTATTGAGAATACCGAATGATTCTTGACATTCTTCTGTCCACTGGTAAGTGACTCCCATTTTTCATCAATTTGGTGAAGGGTATGTTTTTTCCTGCCAAATTGGCGATGAAATGCCGAATATAGGCTAAGTGTCTTTGAAGTCCTTTTAATTATTTCAAATGTTGAGGAGGTGACATACTATGGATTGACTTGGTCTTCTAAGGATCGACTTCGATACCACGATGGCATACAACAAAGCCGAGAAATTTTTCCGAGGTTACCCCAGAAGCTCATTTTAAGGGGTTCATCTTCAAAGTATGTTGTTGAAGCTTGTGAAATATGACTTCCAAATAAGCCAAGTGATTAGAACATTTTTTGGATTTGACCACCAAATCGTCCACCTAACATTCAACCAACATTCCCAGAAAGGGATTGAAGATATGATTCATGGCACGCTGATATGTTGCGCCTGCATTATTTAGGCCAAATGGCATTACCTGATAGAAAAACAAACCATGAGGGGCTCTGAAATCTTTATATTTTTCATCTTCTAGAGCCATTCAGATTTTATTATATCCAGAATATCCATCCATGAAGGAAAGTTCTTCATAGACAGCTGTTGTGTCGATTAAAAGTTCTGTAATCGGAATTGGAAAACCATCCTTAGGACAATACCGATTAAGATCTCTGAAATCAAAGAAAACTATAACTTTCCCATTCTTTTTTTACTGGGACAATATTAGCCATCCACTTGGGATATTGAACTTATTTGATGAAGTTATCTTTGATAAGATTATCCAATTCAGCCTCAATTTTGGAGGCATAGGTTGGGTGTGTTCTTCTAGCAGCTTGTTTTAATCCTTGATGTTCTTCAGGAAAGCCCAAACGATGAGTGGAAAGATCAAGATCAAGCCCTAGAATCTCTGTATAGTTCCAAGAAAATATATATCGATTTTTCTTTAGAAAGGAAATATACATCTCTTGTTCTTCAAGATTCATGGACGCACTGATTAAAGTGGGGCGTGAATCTTCTTTTTTACCCAGATTGATTTATCTGAGTTCATACACAGTGGTAGAGATACCCTCTTAAAATGCTGGAGGAGCATCTATGAGATCTTCCTCTTCTTCTTCAACATGTGTTACTTCTTATTTTCTACTTGCATAGTATATAATGAAGTTGAATTTCCATGTTTAAGAGAGATGTTAAAATTTGAACATCTTGAAGAAGATGCTTCCATTTCTGACCCAACTGATGATGAAGGGTCTTCCATGGGTAATAAAGAGGAGATGATGGATTGATAATCGACATCATTGTTCACATTTGGTATTGCTATAACTTATTCTATACTGGTTGGCGATGTATAGACTTACTGGATTTCAGCAGATGAAATGAAGACATCTCCATTTGATCTTTCATCATTGCTTGGTGGATCACCAATTTCTTCCATGTTGTCTAGCTCGATTGCTGTAATTGACATTATGGATCTTTCCATAAGAGTATTTTGATTTGGGTTTATCCTGTCAATTTTACTGATTGACAACACATAATATGTACTCACATGTGCTAATGGGTTTACTGGAATCTTTTCCAAACCATACAGAGCATTAACTTTCGTAATATCCTTTGTTGTGGATTTCTCTTTTCCCTTCATGTGATAGAATTCTGCCTCAATTCATTGAGATTCACATGTATTGAACAAGGATTTATCACCATATAATGTACCATATTGACCATCGAAACAAATCTTGAGACATTGATGGTATGATGAAGGGATATCTGCATGTCGATGTAGCCAGGGTCTTCCAAGAAAGATGTTGAAGGCTGAGTGTTGATCAAAAACCATGAAATCTGAATTGGACACAAGATCTCAAAAATGAGGTCTGAGTGTAATTTCTCCTAGTGGTTCTTGTTCATTTTTATCATATCCTTGTAACATCATAGTTGAAGGAGATAAATCAGATTCCGTGAGGCCCAATCGACGAAGTGTACGAATGGGCATGAGGATGACTCATGAACCATTATCAATGAAAGATCTTTGGACGTCTACGTCATTGACCGTTCCAGATAAGTAAAAAGGTCTAATATGTCCATGCACGAAATCATCTTCATCTTCATCAGTAAAAGATATTAATGCATGGAATTCTGTAGGATTATTCTCTTCATGGTAGACTTCAACTGCAACAATTTCAGTCTCAAACTACTGAGGACTTGAAAAAGCCTCGATGAGTGCCTCCAGAAGATGCGTTGATAAATTCAAGTCATAAACAGTGGATAACTTGGCCGGTACTTGTGAAAGGTGTTTCAATACATCATACTTTTGATCCAGAGGTCTGCGTTTCCCAACAGGAACATGTCGTTTAGCAGGTGCCTTGGAAGTTGATGCTTTGGAATTTGATGAATCTTGTATTGGGATTGGAGTTAGCAATATTCCTGGTTTTGTAATATTAGACCGATTAGATCCATTTACTTTTTGAGAGGATGAAGGTGTAACCCCCAACCGATCCTCCAAAATAACTGATCCATGACTGAATTTTCTATTAGTGGAAGAACTTGCTTGTTCTTGCTGAGCTCGCAAAAGGGCTCTACCAGGATTTTCTGCTGCATACACTGTTCTAGCATGGGTAGAATCAGAATAATGGCTTCTGGGATATCTATGTCTTCCTTTGTATCCCAGACCCTTGGAACATCCTCTAATTCATCTTTTTGAAAAGGGAACTCAGTCTCATCAAAATCGAAACTACGATTGGCATAAGGATCTGTTAAGTGAATCATATTAACAGAACCAAAGATTAACTCTTCGTCTGATGAAGAATCTTACTGACTAACCAATTTAGGTTGTACCGTTTGGTGGGGCGGTTCCTGTGAATTTGAAGTATATGGCATGATGTCTTCCAGAGTCAAAGACAACTTAGGATTTGACACATTCTCATCTTCTTCTGATTTTTTTCTTTCATTGAATCATGTCGTTCCTTTGAGGATTTTTCCTCTGATAAAGAGGGTTTTGATATGGAATTCATGGCAGAAGGCATAATTGGTTTCTTAAATTGCATTTGTAAAATGGAATGAGTTCAATTGATTGTTTTTCTAACCATCCAATCATCATATTTCTGTGCATTTTTTCTTTTGACTTCATTCCATTCACCTTATTCCTTTGGAACTGTAGCAGTAACACATGCTACCTGAGTTGAAGAACCTTTTTGTTTGACTTGTCCCGAGTCGACCATCTTTTGCAGGAGTTATTTGAAGACAAAACACTCCTGGATGGGATTCCCCAACATTTGATGAAAGGGGAAATAGTTGGGCTGGCCTTCATCTCCTTCCTTATTTCGCCTCTTTAGCCTTGCAAATTGAACAAAATTATTTTCCAAAGCCGAAATGAAGTAACCATGAACTTGTTCATTTAGGAAAGAGTATGTTTTGATCTTCAGATCCTCAAATTGTTTCCATCTTTGATCTCTTTGATCATCTTGAAAAAACAACCTCTGTTGATGACACTCAAGAGGTAGAGCCCTTCGAGAAGATGAAGGTTTGGATGTAGAAGCAGGCACAGGTGCTTGTTTAAGCATAACTGTAGAAGTTTCTGCTTTACCCATTATCCTTCCTGGAGCTGATGGAATTATAAGAGTTTTATTCTTAGTCTTTATAAGAGAATCATCAATATGTTGAGAAATTGAAGTAAGGTCTCAAAATCCTCCTGTGTATTTCATAGGGATCAACGGCATGCGTAATTCGTCACACAGATTTTCCACACAGATTGGCAACAGTTCTTCTTGAGGGAGTGCTATGCTTAGGGAGTATGTTAATCCCTTCTAGGGAGCAATGAAATCTGAGACCCTCTCATTCTCCCTTTTCTTGCAGTTTCTAAGATCAAAAAACTGTTTTCTTTGGCAACGTTTAGCTGAACTAAAGAAGAAATTTTTGGCGAAGATCCTCCCACCCGGTAATTGACCGGGATTGCAAGTTTGTATACCAAACAAAAGATGGTTCTTGCAAGGTTCGCACGAATCATATGAGTTTCAATCCTTCTTGATGTTCCAGAGTTCCCATCATAGGATCAAAACAAGACACGTAATGCGTCAAATGCAATTCAGGATCGCCTAATCTATTGAAAATAGGGAAAACAGGGTTCCCAAAACTTGATGGTGGAGAGATTAAATCTACCCATTCAGGGTAACTCTCTTTTCTGGTTGAACCTACGGACGCTTACCATCCATAGTCTCTAACCGAGCTGTTAATGACTCAATGGTAGTTATTAACTTTTGAGAAACATCTAGTTGAACATGGACTTGGGAAGGTGCAATAATTGGAGTGTGGATAGGTATGGTGGCTGGTACTGAAACTGATGGTAGCACCACCGATTGGTGTTGCACTTAACTCGTAGGATTAGACCTGTGAGGGTGTACTAATAGAGGAGGATATTCTTAATCCATTTCAGTAGCCACAAGAAATTTCTTGGACTGACTAACTCTAGAACGCTTAGGAAGAAGACTACCCTGAAGTAGTTCTGCATTCAACCTCCTCAATTACTTCATTTCTTCCTCTTTTTGTGCAAATCTTTGCTCTAGTGAGAGCGATTGGCCTTCTCCAGAAGAAGGATATGCAACCTGATTCTTTCCCTTCCCCTTGTTTGATCACTGTCGGAGAGGGGGAAGTGAGTTATTTGAAGGAACACCCAGATTTTGGGTAAGCCTTTGATTTGGTGTATGCACACCTTCTTCATTTGTGTCTGTGCGTACAACTTCTTGACCAGTATCCTCTTCATCTGATCCCTCTGAGTGAGCCTCATCTGGTGGCTCAGCAACAACGACATTGATGAAATTAATTGATGCATAATGCAATGCATCCCTTTTATCATCATTTATGTGATATTGTCTTCTGCCATACCCTAGATGAGACATTGCCTTTTGTTGATTTGATCCCTCAGGAACTTCTTGGAGAACCAAAATTTAGATAGAATATCATGATAATTTGGCTCTTCATTCCTCTTGAGGATTCTTACCCAATCGAGAAAAGACCTAATTTCTCTGAGGATGGGATTGACGATTTGAAAAAGTCCCCAGTCCGGTGGACTGGGGCTGTTCTTGCTGTCTTTGATCAACTCCTCGAGTCCTATTTGTTGATTTCGAGGGTTGAGTTAAAAGAGTCCCTGGTCTGGCATGCTGGGGTGGATCTTGACATGCTATGTCTGAGACTTTATTAAAATCTCTCCAAATCTTTCAGACCTTAGTCTGGAAATTAGCTGGATGCATCAATTGAAATCCACTTTTACCACCCGGTTAAAAAGAACGTTGGATGATTTCTGACACTTCTGTCACTTGATGATGTGCTTTCTCCATACGATAGGAATGTTCAATAATCTAATTTGCTTGATGGAAATGTAATTCAACAACTTTTTCTATGTATTCTTGAATTTGAGAAGAACTAGTTGAGTCCTGTTCTTGGGAATGCTTTTGATTACAAAAAAACCCATTGACTGTGGCCGACCACAAGCAATAACATTGCATGAGACCATTTTCGTCGAGCTTTGCTGACTGGAGAGCACAGTGAAATGTAGTGCTCTATGAACACCCCATCCTCTGACATGAAAACCAAATGGGGAATTGGCAATTAACTGGCGCAATATTCTTAGTGTTCCTTGACATGAACGCTGAAGGGCTCTCTGCTGCTTTTTAGCCTTCGGATATCGAGATACTGATAGAGATGCCAAATCAATCTGACGTTGTATCCCTTCTATTATCTTAACATGATTTTCATATTAATCATAAGATATTACTTTATTTTTCAACTAACAAAGAGTTTTCAATATGTTAAGACGAATGTCATGAATTCCATCTTCCATAAAAATCTTTGGAATTTCATACTGAGGGTCATCCAGAGGCCAAAACATGACTGGCACTTCACCTTTCACCAGTTGTTTTTTCATGTTCAGCATTTCCTCTTTATCATTCAATGAATATTCTTCTACCTGATTTGACTAGAGTTAGTGCTTCCTTGTTTCTTCATCGGATTCAACATGATTGGTAGAGAATTCACTGATTAAACTAAAAGATGCATGACATAGGGGTGGTTCGGAGAATGACCTACACCCTAGGCTATCTTCTGATTGAGAAAGTATTTCACCTGCTAGCGACGAAGCATCAGACATGACTGGTTTCGCATTTTCAAGTGCCTTGAGATAAGAGGGATTTCTCGGAACTACATTGTCCATTGGAGAATTTTTTGGGAAATTTGCATCACTACTGTGGAGAGGACTTTCGCAGCGAAATTCATCATCATGGGTAGGACCACCATGATGGGTTACATCAAAAGATGAGACCTCTTGCTCCGTGGTCTTCTGGCCACAAAGAGGGTTCCTGTGGCTCTCATATGAAGGTGAAACTTCGAGATCGACCGTACTATCATGAAGTAAGCCTTCATGAGGAAGTGTATGTTGAAGACCTTCAGAATTAATGTTCCCACTATTGGGAACTAAGGGAGTATGATCTTGGATTCCAAAAGATAACTATCTGAGGGATTCAGGAACTCTAGCATCAAGAAAGGCCTTGTTACAGATTGGCTCTTGATCTCCTGACTGTGCTGGGTGGGTCTTCTTCTTAGATGCCTTCTTACTCACCTTGGAAACCACTTGTTGACGAAAGTGGCTACTCTGAGCAGGTGTATGTGCCTGATCAGGAGAGATGGACAGGTTAGGCTGATGATATCTACTCAAATACGGTGTATGTGCTTGACTTGGTTGTCCGTATGATATGGGGGAGTACGCCCCACAAACCTCTAGGAATGGAATAGATGTGTGTGTCTATTCTGGAGTGAACTGTTGATGTGTCACTCTACTGGTAGGGATAGATTTATGTGTCTTTCCCTGAGATGCTGGTGAAGCTGTTATAATATCCTGGAAAGCATCTAGAATATGAGAAGGGATTTGCTTCTACTCTTTCACCATTTATAGAATATTCTTGGTGACTTCAGCTACAAGATCAGGGATATACGTCCATTCTGTGCTTAGAGTAGGTGTGTGTGCCTGCTCTTTTCCTCCTTTTCCTATTAGTGATTCCTGACAGTACTCAAGTGTGGGGGCAGAGAGTTGACTGTGCATCCTATTTGGTGTTGGAGCTTTCCGAATGACTTCTCCAAGTGCTACCAAGTGAGACTATTGGTAGACTTGATCAATACTAGCAGGTGTATGTGCCTGCAGATTGCACTTCACCGAACGTGGTTGACGAGCTCCATCGTATGTAGTCAGACGAGCCTGCTAACTAGATGATGATGTACAAACAGTTGTATGTTCCTACCTATAGTACTCTACTGGAATTGCATGGTGGGATTGGTGTGATGCTACCAGACGAGTCTGCTGGACAATTGAATTAAAACAGGCAGTTGTGTGTGTCTGCTCGTTGCTTTCCACCAAGTTAAGTTGGTGGAATTCTCTGGAGATGGAAGAGATGAGAACCTTTTCACTGTTAACTGGATTTCTCCTCTAGAGATTCTTCTTGCCTGCTCGGGTTCGAGGAACCTGAGACGAACGCCTGGAGTCGATACCCTCGTCATGTTGAGGGTACACTGCCGCATGAGTCTGGCAACGATTGTTTATGGGAGCCCTCAGGAAGGACTCATGTTTTCTTACCACCAAGTTAGGTTGGTGTACTTCTCCAGAGATGGAAAAGATGAGAACCTGCTCAATGTTAACCGGATTTCTCCTCTGGTGATTCATCTTGCCTTCTCGGGTTTGAGGAACCTGATCCGAACGCCTAGAGTCGATACCCTCATCATGTTGAGGGTGCACTACTGCATGAATCTGGCAGCGATTGTTGATGGGAGCCCTCTATAAGGACTCATGTGTCCTTGAATTAAGGCCATGAGGGACCTGCTCATTCACCTCCTCAGAATATGGGAGTGAATAGTGATTGCGTTCCGGGGATAACAACCTGAAATGGTTGGAGACAGTGGTTAGCACTGCCTGCTTCTTGATCACCGGTCATCTCTGCCGGATGACCAGTGTGAGTTGTCCACTTGTAGGGCTTGTCGAGCAGCCTCCATATTTGGAGTAGTACCGTTTTGACGGTACTCCTTAACCAGCGCATTTGATACCCAGCATTGAAAGGGCTGAGTAGGTGATGTCATCCTCAGAGTGGACGATAATCCAGTAGGAGTAGCAGCAGTGGCATTCACAGCAGAGGTTTTCATAGTATAGGTATTCACAAATGTGAACATAAGATAATCCATTCTGGAAATGCATAAGATCTTGGAAAAGAGTGCCTATTTGATATAACAGACATAATCAAGATAAGTCTGGCCACTACATATTTTGGATGAGAAAATATGTTATTGATTGTTCTGTTGTCCCTCTCATTGAGTTTTAAATTGGGGCCTAACAAATAATCAAAACATCATTTTAACTTGATTAAGGATTCACGTCGGGTTCACCATTTTTTTCCCTCTGGAAATGGGGATTATCTTGTTGATTTATGATTCAAAATTTCCAAGCAGTTTTTAATGGGTTTGTTCATAGAACCAGAAACATCCAATGATTTTATATCCATTTGGACCTACTTTCCAAAGGTAGGGGCTCATTAGTTGTGGACTGATGTGTAACACCCCAAGCTTCTACGGTACGTTTCCCTTCAAATAATGCGATAGCGTGTGTTGTACGCAACCTCGAGTTCTAACACACACCACAACTAATTAAACTAGCCGTTGTGAATAGTAATACCTACTTTTTGAAATTATATATATTTTATATTTTAAAATGGACTTCATTTTTGGATTCAGAATATCGAATTTAGCCTAAGGTGAAATTTTGGTACTTTTCGGATAACTTTCATATTTTGATGAATAGTGAAAATTACTAAATTTTAATTAAAAACAACTTTTTTAATCAAAATAATTAATAGTGATATATTATAAATTTTAGTAGTTTTAAAGTATATTTAGAATATATTTTTACCATTTAATATAATGTTGGTCATTGGACATAATTTTACAATTAAACTGAACATAAACAAGTGTCAATCTTTTGATAGTTATTACCTCTTAAAAACACGCTTTTTATTTTGACAGCGGGAATTAATTTTAAATTAATTTCTGCCACTTCTGTGTTTTGAATTTATAAAAATGGATTCCATATTTGGAATCAGGATGTTCAAATTGTGTAAATAGGTAACTTTTATTTTTAGACATTTTGAATAATTACTGCGGTAAATATTTTATTTACCATGGTTAAAGGGTAAATCCGGTAAATAAGGGTTAAAACATAATATTATAATAATACAAAATTACCCTAAAACGTGTCCTAACCTTATTGGTGGACACATACCCGACCATGGGCATCCTTGGGTCAATTTTGGGACCCCTTGGAGCCACTTGTATGTGGTAGGGACACATTATATTAATAAAGTTAAAATAAAAATAAAAATGGCATAAGCTTACATCTTTTAGAAGAACAATTTTTACATAGGGTTATACATGTTGGATTTTCGATTATAAATATTCATTAGAAACCTAAAACGATTTCCTACATAATGATGTTTTATTTATAATTTTTAGACATTAAATAATTTATTTTATTTATGACACAATGATGATGCAGTAATTACTAAAATAGTAGAAAATTAACATAATTGATATTATAAATACCCAAATAAATATAATATGAAACTTTTAATGAATTAGACTAATTTTCTAGGATAATATGATATATTAGGATTGATTCAATTGACTTTGTTCGAAGTAATCAATCTGTTATGAGTTTCACAAAAATCAACTATGGAATAGTGTCAAAATTGACATAAAAGAGTTCTTAAAACAAATATTATATTATTAATTGATATTAAATTCCTAAAAATCTAAGGTTCGGCCAAGAGACTTATATTATGATAGGTTAATCATTAATGGACCACTTGGGGGTCTCTTGTATGTATATGGTAAGTCTATTAACCATATAATATAAAAATACAAAGAGACATTGTAAAAGTGAAACTAATTAACTTAGAGTTAATACTTAAAGATAAGGTTAATATAAGTACCCAAACCTGTCCAAATTCTATTGGATGAGTTGTTTTCGACCTATCCCCACCTCATCCTTTGAATAGTCAATTTTGGAGCCATTAGAAACCGAATATGAATTTATTATAAATTAATATTTCTAGCTTTTCCAAAGGTGCCCCTCACCCCTCTTATAAAAAGGAACTCCTCCTTCTCATTTCTTCACACCTTCAAAGCCTTTTGGCTCGGCCAAACACTGCCCAAATACTCTCCCAACATCCCTCACTACTACCTAGAGGCCTTATTTTGATCAGAAAGCCAACCTAAGGAGCCCTTTTGATCAAATCAAAAGGAAGAACCCGAAGAAGAGGTAATGATTTCACCACCCTTTTCTAAGTTCATTTCTTCTTCCACTTCTTCTTCCTTTGTTCTTACCATTATAAAATAATAACTCCAGTATCTCACATATACTGTGATGTTATTATAAGTATGGTACAATCATATTCAGCATTCTATCCACCCTTTGAATAACATGTCACCATACGTGCGTACGTACGGCTTACCGTCTCCACGTCGTGGTGTAATTGTTATTCAATATAAAATTATTTGGATGGGTATAATAATGATGTGTAACTCATGTAAATAATAAATATAACATGTTAATTATTCTTTATATATGATATACCATCCATTTATATATTATTTTAATATCAAAAGAATAATATTGTCGCTCGTGCGTACGTACGGACTACCGTCTCCACGAACGCGATGAGATTCATTCTCCATCGTATCCATTCAAGTATAATTATCATTTGATGATTTAAAAATGATGTTTAAGGACTGTATATCATTCTGGATATGAATAAGATACAACAACCATGGCTTATGTAACAAAACATATAAAAGAAAATGAGTAAGTTAACTCCCGAAACGACGATAATTCTAAGATATTATTAACAAATCAATGTTAAAAGATCATATATGATATCATATTAATATATATGATTCTTGTATAACTTAATAACAACTATTTCACCATTATACAGGAGGTTAACCTACCCCAACCAAGGAAAAGTACAAGGTAAGGGTTATTTCACAATCTCTTCATTATCCGAGGTTGTTTATACGTAATAATCTACTGGGATTTCTTTATCATCCACATCCATGTTTCTTCGAAATGTATTTCAAAACATATTTATTATTTACAAGAATATGGGTTAAATTAATTTATACCCTTGTTTGACTTTTTGTACAAGGTTTATAAAGGAATCTTTCCGTCGTTTTCAAAACAAGGTCCTTTTTAACCTTTTCGACAGAATTAAGATAAGAATGTTCTTTTTAAATTATACGGCGGGTGCGGTTATTTTCCGCCGTTATAAAATCGTCAAAGCTTTCCTTACAATCTTACAAGAATATTTTCAAGAAAATGTTTTATTCTCAATGGCTCTTAAATGATTTCAAAAATAGAAAGAGATATTTCTATAAAAAGTGTTTTGATTTCATCTATGTCAACATCCTTTAATGGATTTTACGCTTATTTGAAGTTGATTTATTATAATACAAAACTTCTATATTGTATTGAAGGTTTTGTAATATGTTTGACTGTGGATGTGCTATTTTATACCATTCATAGTTTATGGTGAAACTATTGACATTTCGTATGCTAGTTTTAATCCGAATGTTTATGTTATATTTCAAACTTTTCTTCAGATGAATGTGCTAAACAAGTATGTTCCGGGTTGGGGACCGGTAAAAGTAAGCCCTCCAGGTTGGGGACTGGTTAAAGTAAGCCCTCCAGGTTAGGGACTGGTAAAAGTATGCCCTCCGGGTTGGTGTCCGGTTATTAGAGGCACTCCGGGTTGGTGTCCGGTTATTAGAGGCACTCCGGGTTGGTGTCCGGTTATTAGAGGCACTCCGGGTTGGGTTCCGGTTAGAAGTAACCCCTAGGTCTTGGTATGAGGCCTAGAAAAAGAAATTAACGTTTAGCATTATGCATTCCAACATTATGAAAGTGGTTATTGATATTGCATGTGATTATTCGATTAGTAGAATATCCATGTGAACAAGTAAATGGCATTATTTCATTTTACTTTTGCCATACCATGTTGAAGTTCAATTTTAAAAGGCTTTTGTTTTAGTAATTCATTGCCTTAAATGTTTATGCTTATTTTGAATGTTATGTTATATTGTTATCCTTACTGGGCATTTGAGCTCACCCCTTTTCTATGTTTTATTTTTCCCAGGTAGTGAGGAAGTAAATTATGATTGACTTGCAGGGATATTATGAGGGGATTATAGTGTGGACGTTGGAAACATTATGTTGTTGTAGTAGTTTTTCATTTTATGATGTAATGTAAAACTTATGAATATATCTAGTGTTTCCAAGGCTACTAAACTAATCGGTCTTTCGGGATTTGATCTTTTTTGTGATCATGACAATGTTATGTAATTAATGCACCGACTCTGGGTAGCTGGGGTCGGGGCGTTACAGTTGGTATCAGAGGAAGTTTAGTACAAACCTTGGAATCTAGATTTAGATAAACTCTGATTAGAGAACGTAGACCTAAGATGAACTTTGAGGATTAGTATAGAAGAACTTCCTAGAATTTTGGTATTGTAGAGACTTTGTGAGTTTTCCGAGCAATACCTCCCTGTCTGGATACGAGCAGGTAGAGGTGGCTCTGGCACAGATGTACCTAGGGGTAAAACCCGAAAACACCGCTTTGAGCTAGACTCGAACGGGAACTGGTGCACGACAACGGGCCTTGCTGCACTCTTGGTTACGACACTCCCGGGGGATATGCTTAGGATAACTCTCACTTTCTTTAAAAATCATTATGAAGGGTTTATGAGTATATACTTCCTCAAAGAAAACATATTTATGATTATGGATTATATCCATAGATAGTTCAATTTATGTTTAGTGTTTTATAAGTATGGGATTATGTATTTTGATTCATAAACTGATCTAGTTTATGCCATTGTTTAGAAATGGCGCCTAGTGGAAGAAATGGAAACCGTATCAATGCACGCACTCCATGTAGGGATTTCCCTCCTGCTCAAGATAATTATAGTGGGGCTGGTGATGCAACTGGTGCTGATCAGCTAATCACCATACTGGGACAACTTACTCAGGTTATGAATAATAACCTTACCCGTATGGAGCACCCTGATCCACAGCGTGGAGGATCAATGTTAGATCGATTCATGAGGCAACAACCACCAATGTTCAATGGGAATACAAATCCCTTAGTAGCTGAGCAATGGATATTTTCCCTAGAGAAAATATTTCAGGCTTTGTGGAGCAGTGAAAGGGAAAAAGTTATCATGGCAGTTTACCGCCTCACTGGAGATGCTGATCAATGGTGGTCATTGATTCAAAATACGAAGGAAGATGATGAAGTATCAAATATGGAATGGAGGGAATTCAAAGATCTGTTTTTAGAAAAATACTTCCCTCGCGACCATCGAGCGGATATGGAAAGACAATTTCTGAGTCTGAGACAAAAGGAGGATGAGAATGTCACAAAGTATGAGGCTAACTTTACAAGGTTAGCGAGGTATGCTGGAGATTATATTCGCAACCCAATAAGTAAGATTGATCGTTTCTTTGATGGGTTAAAACCATTTCTCCGTCGAGCATTAGTCTCACAATCCTTTTCATCGTACGAAGACATTGTCTCATGTGCTATAAAGACCGAAAAGGAATTCTCTAAGTCTTATGACTTTAAAGCAAAGCAAGAGAAGAAGAGACCTGCTGATCAATCTGGGAATGGAAATAAGGGGAAGAAGGGAAAGGTTGAATATCCATCTTGTGGTAAATGCGGGAAGAAACATCCTGGTACTTGCTTGAAGGGAATGGGAGACTGTTACAAGTGTGGTGAAAAAGGCCACCAAGCTCATGATTGCAAGGGGAAGAAGGAAGCTACCAACGTTCAGTGCTACAATTGCAGGGAGATGGGGCATTATGCAAATGCATGTCCTAAGCGTCAGGAGAACTTACCTCAGAAAAGGCCAAGGGATCAAGGCCAGGCTTATGCTATCACTACTGCTGAGGTAGAAGCTCCGAAAGATGTGGTGGCAGGTAATTTAATGGTTTCCTCAAGTTTATCAAATGCATTATTTGATTCTGGATCATCGCATTGTTTCATATCTTCCCAGTTTGCTAAGAAAATTAGATATTTCCAATTTGATTTAATAAGGGAGTTGTCATTTAAAACTCCTAAGGGAAGTATCGTTGCAACAAAGTTTTGCGAATCAGTCCCCATTAGAGCACATAAATTTTCTTTATCTGCTGATCTCATCGTCATACCTATGATTGAGTTTGATATAATCCTCGGTATGGACTGGATTTCGGACTATGATGCGAAGATTTATTGTAAGAAGAAAGAGGTTACGATTCTTGATGATAATGATAAGGAACACCTTATTTTTAGAGAAGAATCGTCACCACCTAATTCTTATTTAGATCCACCCCCAGTAGCTCAACTTAATTCAATTATTGGGGAAGAAGAGAATGAAATAACTGTCGGTGAGGAAAGGAATGTTCAAATAGAGGATGTACCTGTTGTGAAAGAATTTGTAGATGTATTTCCGGAAGATTTACCTGGACATCCTCCAGAACGAGAAGTAGAGTTTTCCATTGATTTGATTCCTGGATCAAGGCCTATATCGAAGACCCCTTATAGAATGGCTACTGTAGAGTTAGTCGAACTAAAGAAACAACTAGAGGAATTGAGTAATAAGGGATTTATTCGTCCTAGTGTTTCTCCATGGGGAGCCCATGTTCTTTTTGTTAAAAAGAAAGATGGATCTATGAGGTTATGTATCGACTACAGGGAGATCAATGCTATAACGATAAAGAACAAGTATCCCCTGCCTCGTATTGATGATTTATTTGACCAACTTCATGGAGCTCAATACTTTTCAAAGATTGACCTTCGATCTGGATACCATCAGTTGTGTGTGAAGAAGGAAGACATTCCGAAAACAGCATTTCGAACCAGGTACGGGCATTACGAGTTTACTGTAATGCTGTTTGGATTGACTAATGCACCCTCTGTATTCATGGATCTAATGAATAGAGTTTTCAAGGAGTATCTCGATGAATTTGTGGTGGTATTTATTGATGATATCTTGGTATACTCCAAAACCTACGAAGATCATGAAAATCACTTGCGCATTATCTTGAAGACTCTGAGGAGGCATGAATTATATGGAAAGTTTAGCAAGTGTGAATTCTGGCTTCAGGAGATTTCTTTTCTTGGCCATATTGTCTCAAAAGATGGAATCTCTGTTGATCCTTCTAAGACCAAGGCAATCCAAGAATGGCCAGCACCTACGAGTATAACTGAGGTACGTAGTTTTATTGGCTTGGCAGGTTATTATCGACGTTTCGTCCAGAATTTTTCCCGATTGGCTAACCCATTAACGAAGCTCACACGTAAAGGGGTTAAATTTGTTTGGACAAAAGAGTGTGAGGAATGTTTCGAAGAACTGAAGAGAATATTAGTCAATGCTCCTATATTGACTCTACCATCGGGGAATGATGGGTTCGTTATTTATAGTGATGCATCAAAGAAAGGACTTGGTTGTGTCCTTATGCAGAATGATAGAGTTATTGCCTATGCATCACGACAGTTGAAAATTCATGAACAAAACTATCCTACTCATGATCTTGAGTTAGCAGCTGTGATCTTTGCTTTGAAGATATGGAGGCACTACCTCTATGGTGAAAAATGTGAGATTTATACTGATCACAAGAGTTTGAAGTATATTTTCTCACAAAAAGAACTCAACATGAGGCAAAGGAGATGGATTGAATTACTCAAGGATTATGATTGTACGATACACTACCACCCGGGGAAGGCAAACAAGGTGGCAGATGCTTTGAGTAGAAAAGACCATGGAGTTTTGAACATGATGAGAATTGAAAGGGATCCAATTTTCATGGATCTAGTGAAGATGGACATGGGAATAACCAGGGAAGGTGAAACATCAATGCTTTTTCAAATGGTTGCCAAACCATCTTTACTAGAAAGGATTAAGAGTTCTCAGACCGATGATGAAGAATTTCAGAAGAAGATTAAAGCTGTGAATGATGGGAGATTGAGAGACTTTGTGTATGAAGATGGAACTTTGAAATTTGGAAAGAGACTTTGTGTTCCCGATTTACCTGATCTAAAAAGGGAATTGCTGGATGATGCTCATAGTTCCAATTTCTCTATACACCCTGGGAGCACCAAAATGTATAGAGATTTGAAGGAACATTTTTGGTGGGACAACATGAAGAGGGAGATTGCTGATTTTGTATCAAGATGTATGGTTTGTCAACAATGAAAGCTGGAAGGCAACAGCCTGGAGGAGTCATGCAACCTCTTCCCATACCGGAGTGGAAATGGGACAATGTTACGATGGACATTGTCATGGGGCTACCGAAGACTCCTAGAAGGAACGATGCAATATGGGTTATTGTTGATCGTCTTACCAAGTCAGCACATTTTCTTGCTATAAGAGAAGATCTACCCCTGGAACGTCTAGCAAGACTATACATTAATGAAGTTGTGAGACTTCATGGAGTACCCCTATCAATTGTTTCTGATCGTGATCCCCGTTTTACTTCAAGATTCTGGAAAAGTATTCAGAAATCCCTGGATACAGAACTTCATTTGAGCACTGCTTACCACCCTCAGACAGACGGACAATCAGAACGGACTATTCAAACCTTAGAAGACATGTTGAGATCTTGCTCACTTGACTTTCAGGGTATGTGGGATCAATATTTACCACTGGTAGAATTTTCCTATAACAATAGCTTCCATTCGAGTATACAGATGGCACCATATGAAGCGTTATACGGAAAGAGATGTCGTACACCAACCTGTTGGGATGACGTTGGTGAAAGAAAACTTGTAGGCCCAGAGCTGGTGGAGGAAACGGTGGAAAAGGTGAAAGTAATCCAAAATCACATCAAAGCAGCTCAAAGTAGGCAGAAGAGCTATGCCGATAATCGAAGGAAGGATTTGGAATTTCAAGTCGGTGATCATGTTTTTCTGAAGGTATCTCCGTGGAAGGGAGTCATACGTTTTGGTAAGAAAGGTAAATTGAGTCCCAGGTACATCGGACCTTTCGAAATTCTAGAACGAATTGGGGCTGTAGCTTACCGATTGGAAATGCCGCCAAGTCTCTCCAAAGTTCACGATGTGTTCCACGTATCTCTATTGAGGAAATACATGCCTCATCCGATGCATGTACTCACCTATGAGGAATTAGAACTGGAACCCGATCTGTCTTATTGCGAAGAGCCCGTCAGGATTCTTGATACAAGAGAACAAGTACTGAGAAACCGGACGACGCGTCTGGTAAAAGTTTTGTGGAGAAATCATAAGATGGAAGAGGCAACGTGGGAACCCGAGGAACTTATGATGAAGAACCACCCAAGTCTTTTTATGCAGTAATACCCTAGAAATTGCGAGGACGCAATTATTTGAAGGAGGGGAGAATGTAACACCCCAAGCTTCTACGGTACGTTTCCCTTCGAATAATGCGATAGCGTGTGTTGTACGCAACCTCGAGTTCTAACACACACCACAACTAATTAAACTAGCCGTTGTGAATAGTAATACCTACTTTTTGAAATTATATATATTTTATATTTTAAAATGGACTTCATTTTTGGATTCGGAATATCGAATTTAGCCTAAGGTGAAATTTTGGTACTTTTCGGATAACTTTCATATTTTGATGAATAGTGAAAATTACTAAATTTTAATTAAAAACAACTTTTTTAATCAAAATAATTAATAGTGATAAATTATGAATTTTAGTAGTTTTAAAGTATATTTAGAATATATTTTTACCATTTAATATAATGTTTGTCATTGGACATAATTTTACAATTAAACTGAACATAAACAAGTGTCAATCTTTTGATAGTTATTACCTCTTAAAAACACGCTTTTTGTTTTGACATCGGGAATTAATTTTAAATTAATTTCTGCCACTTCTGTGTTTTGAATTTAGAAAAATGGATTCCATATTTGGAATCAGGATGTTCAAATTGTGTAAATAGGTAACTTTTATTTTTAGACATTTTGAATAATTACTGCGGTAAATATTTTATTTACCATGGTTAAAGGGTAAATCCGGTAAATAAGGGTTAAAACATAATATTATAATAATACAAAATTACCCTAAAACGTGTCCTAACCTTATTGGTGGACACATACCCGACCATGGGCATCCTTGGGTCAATTTGGGGACCCCTTGGAGCCACTTGTATGTGGTAGGGACACATTATATTAATAAAGTTAAAATAAAAATAAAAATGGCATAAGCTTACATCTTTTAGAAGAACAATTTTTACATAGGGTTATACATGTTGGGTTTTCTATTATAAATATTAATTAGAAACCTAAAACGATTTCCTACATAATGATGTTTTATTTATAATTTTTAGACATTAAATAATTTATTTTATTTATGACACAATGATGATGCAGTAATTACTAAAATAGTAGAAAATTAACATAATTGATATTATAAATACCCAAATAAATATAATATGAAATTTTTAATGAATTACAATAATTTTCTAGGATAATATGATATATTAGGATTGATTTAATTGACTTTGTTCGAAGTAATCAATCTGTTATGAGTTTCACAAAAATCAACTATTGAATAGTGTCAAAATTGACATAAAAGAGTTCTTAAAACAAATATTATATTATTAATTGATATTAAATTCCTAAAAATCTAAGGTTCGGCCAAGAGACTTATATTATGATAGGTTAATCATTAATGGACCACTTGGGGGTCGCTTGTATGTATATGGTAAGTCTATTAACCATATAATATAAAAATACAAAGAGACATTGTAAAAGTGAAACTAATTAACTTAGAGTTAATACTTAAAGATAAGGTTAATATAAGTACCCAAACCTGTCCAAATTCTATTGGATGAGTTGTTTTCGACCTATCCCCACCTCATCCTTTGAATAGTAAATTTTGGAGCCATTAGAAACCGAATATGAATTTATTATAAATTAATATTTCTAGCTTTTCCAAAGGTGCCCCTCACCCCTCTTATAAAAAGGAACTCCTCCTTCTCATTTCTTCACACCTTCAAAGCCTTTTGGCTCGGCCAAACTCTACCCAAATACTCTCCCAACATCCCTCACTACAACCTAGAGGCCTTAGTTTGATCAGAAATCCAACCTAAGGAGCCCTTTTGATCAAATCAAAAAGAAGAACCCGAAGAAGAGGTAATGATTTCACCACCCTTTTCTAAGTTCATTTCTTCTTCCACTTCTTCTTCCTTTGTTCTTACCATTCTAAAATAATAACTCCAGTATCTCACATATACTGTGATGTTATTATAAGTATGGTACAATCATATTCAGTATTCTATCCACCCTTTGAATAACATGTCACCATACGTGCGTACGTACGGCTTACCGTCTCCACGTCGTGGTGTAATTGTTATTCAATATAATATTATTTGGATGGGTATAATAATGATGTGTAACTCATGTAAATAATAAATATAACATGTTAATGATTCGGTATATATGATATACCATCCATTTATATATTATTTTAATATCAAAAGAATGATATTGTCGCTCGTGCGTACCTACGGACTACCGTCTCCACGAACGCGATGAGATTCATTCTCAATCGTATCCATTCAAGTATAATTATCATTTGATGATTTAAAAATGATGTTTAAGGACTGTATATCATTCTGGATATGAATAATATACAACAACCATGGCTTATGTAACAAAACATATAAAAGAAAATGAGTATGTTAACTCCCGAAACGACGATAATTCTAAGATATTATTAACAAATCAATGTTAAAAGATCATATATGATATCATATTAATATATATGATTCTTGTATAACTTAATAACAACTATTTTACCATTATACAGGAGGTTAACCTACCCCAACCAAGGAAAAGTACAAGGTAAGGGTTATTTCACAATCTCTTCATTATCTGAGGTTGTTTATACGTAATAATCTACTGGGATTTCTTTATCATCCACATCCATGTTTCTTCGAAATGTATTTCAAAACATATTTATTATTTACAAGAATATGGGTTAAATTAATTTATACCCTTGTTTGACTTTTTTTACAAGGTTTATAAAGGAATCTTTCCGTCGTTTTCAAAACAAGGTCCTTTTTAACCTTTTCGACAGAATTAAGATAAGAATGTTCTTTTTAACTTATACGGCGGGTGCGGTTATTTTCCGCCGTTATAAAATCGTCAAAGCTTTCCTTACAAGCTTACAAGAATATTTTCAAGAAAATGTTTTATTTTCAATGGCTCTTAAATGATTTCAAAAATAGAAAGAGATATTTCTATAAAAAGTGTTTTGATTTCATCTATGTCAACATCCTTTAATGGATTTTACGCTTATTTGAAGTTGATTTATTATAATACAAAACTTCTATATTGTATTGAAGGTTTTGTGATATGTTTGACTATGGATGTGCTATTTTATACCATTCATAGTTTATGGTGAAACTATTGACATTTCGTATGCTAGTTTTAATCCGAATGTTTATGTTATATTTCAAACTTTTCTTCAGATGAATGTGCTAAACAAGTATGTTCCGGGTTGGGGACCGGTAAAAGTAAGCCCTCCAGGTTGGGGACTGGTTAAAGTAAGCCCTCCAGGTTAGGGACTGGTAAAAGTATGCCCTCCGGGTTGGTGTCCGGTTATTAGAGGCACTCCGGGTTGGTGTCCGGTTATTTGAGGCACTCCGGGTTGGTGTCCGGTTATTAGAGGCACTCCGGGTTGGGTTCCGGTTAGAAGTAACCCCTAGGTCTTGGGATGAGGCCTAGACAAAGAAATTAACGTTTAGAATTATGCATTCCAACATTACGAAAGTGGTTATTGATATTGCATGTGATTATTTGATTAGTAGAATATCCATGTGAACAAGTAAATGGCATTATTTCATTTTACTTTTGCCATACCATGTTGAAGTTTAATTTTAAAAGGCTTTTGTTTTAGTAATTCATTGCCTTAAATGTTTATGCTTATTTTGAATGTTCCGTTATATTGTTATCCTTACTGGGCATTTGAGCTCACCCCTTTTCTATGTTTTATTTTTCCCAGGTAGTGAAGAAGTAAATTATGATTGACTTGCAGGGATATTATGAGGGGATTATAGTGTGGACGTTGGAAACATTATGTTGTTGTAGTAGTTTTTCATTTTATGATGTAATGTAAAACTTATGAATATATCTAGTGTTTCCAAGGCTACTAAACTAATCGGTCTTTCGGGATTTGATCTTTCTTGTGATCATTCCAATGTTATGTAATTAATGCACCGACTCTGGGTAGCTGGGGTCGGGGCGTTACATGATGAGGCTTAGGAATTTTCATTGGTCGAGAGGATGGGAGGTCGGACTCATGAAACATTTTTGAGGGAAATTATTTTATACTCCATGAATCTCTTTATTGATTTAAGTTATGTTCGTGAATCCTTATTACATTACCAAGTATAAAATGAGATTTCCTTTAGATATGACAATAAATTATTGATATGTAGGAAATTTAGATAATATTTTATATGTATTCGAGGTTCTTCATTAATAGAGAATCATCTGTATTTTTTAGAGATTCTTAGTCAATGGTATCCTTCAATACATAAAAGTCTCGTTGTCATTATGATGACCATAGTGGTTTTAAATCCACTCAGTGGGGCACTTGAAGTTTTTTGTCATTCAGAAGGACATTGATTATTTCAGAGTTGGGATCATTCCCGCAGATGCGCTACCTACGTATCCTTTGTTTTGGAAAAGGAATCAGAACCCACGTAGTTCGAGTAAGGGGGTATGATGTTTATTCATGATTGATGGCTCAAAGAAAAATGTCAGGATTACTTTTACACTCTAATATCACGTGAGTCATGCTCATTTTGAGAAACAAGAGGTATTGGTGAAACCAGACAATTGATCCATGCAATGATGTGGGGCTTATGTATGTATAACTTCCCAAATAGATGAGGATTAAGATTTACTTCAGGGAAGAAACCCATGAACAGGTTCCATAAAGTTATATATGCTTCATGGATATTTGGATACTCTAATCTTGGGGATTACTCCTAAGGAAGTTTCCCAAGTTAGGAGGGGACTTATGATTGGGTTTTACTCCTGAGAAGGAAGCCCAGATCAAAAAGAATTAAGACTGGTCAAGAGAAATTAAGACTGGGGCTTACTCCTGAAAAGGAGGCCCAGGTTAAAATGGATTTGAAAACTAGGGCTTAACTCCTAAGGAGGAAGCCCAGGTTAAGATAATTTTGGAAATAAGGGACTTGGGTCTTACTCCTGAAAAGGATGCCCATATTTGGGAAATTGGGGCTTACTCCTGAGGAGGATGCCCATATTAATGAAAATTTGGAATGGGGCTTACTCCTGAAAAGGAGGCCCAGGTTAATGAGGACTTGGGGCTTACTCCTAAGAAGGATGCCCATATTTGAGACTGGGGCTTACTCCTGAAAAGGAGGCCCAGGTTAATAGAAGTATGGATGGGGCTTACTCCTAAGGAGGATGCCCAGATTAGGGGACTTGGGGCTTACTCTAGAAAATAAGGCCAAAATTAATGAGGACTTGAGGCATACTCCTAACGAGGATGCCCAAATTAATAAGAATTTGGACTACGTATTACTCCTAAAAAGGAGGCCATGGTTAAGGATTCTCTCACCTTATAGGATGAGGTTGAATGAATGAATTCTCGAATTTTAGTAACATAACGATGTGTAAATCACTAGGTTTTGACATATGTTCCATGGAATTCCTTTCAGATAAGGAATTCAATCAAGAAAAAATGCCATAAATGGCTTTAAAGAGTGTATTGAAGATTGAATCATGAATAGGAGAGGTGAAATAGCATAAGTGAGATGAAATGGGTAGGAAGGGAACCCAAAAAATAGTAGGGCGCGCAAGTCCTGGCAGGCGCGCAGGTACTGCGTGGGCGTGCAAGCCCCGGGCGCGCAGGTATACCTGCGCGTGCGTGATTGTTAACCAATAGGGTAATACATGGGAGATCCTTGATCAAATCCTTTAGAATTATCCTGAGGTACTTCCAAGAGAGTGGCGTTCAAGTTTCAATGAGTAGGTAAAGAGGCGCGCAAGTGTGTCCATTTCCCTTAAGGACAAAAACACTTATGCGCACAAGTGTTAGTGATTTATAACACTTAGACCATATTCCCCTTGTTTAGACCTTTCATTCTAGGTAAATAATTACCATAGAAGTGTTTTGACGACTTGAAGAAGAGACTTGGGCGTTCATAGCTCTGTATCTAAATTCTGTAAAACATTCCTCCCGAAATGGGGGGCCCACCTAAGGTATTTATAGGCTGGAGAAGACCTCGGGCGGTTTTCAAAGAGGGCGTTCAAGTCACTTGCGCGACCATTAGGCGACGTGCAAGTGTACTTGCATGGTAAGAAGGGAACTTGCGCGACCCAAGGTCCTTTGACTCCTTTTTCATTCCTTTTTAGATTTTTGATGTTTTCTTCAAAGGATGAATCAATTTGGGCTAAGTCATTTCCATTTCCATTCCTTTAAACAATGTGACGAAAAGGAGCGTCAACAGTGGGTTTTAAGGTTTTTAGGGATTTTACTGTTTTTAGGGTTTTAGGGTTTCTAGGTAGTTTTAGGATTTTAATCATTTTGTGGGTTTTAAGTGTTTTTTGGTTTTTAAGGTTTTCTTAGTGTTTCTCAGGGTATTTTGGTTTTTTGGTTTTAAAGTGTTTTTATGTTTTTATGTTTTTTTTAATTTATTATGTTTTCTTATCGTTTTAATTGGTTCTTTTATTTTTATGTAATTTTTTTGGTTTTTTTATGGGTTTTTAAAGTTTTTTAAGCTTTTAGGGGTTTTATTATTTTTAAAAATTTTAGTTTTTTAGGTTTTAGATAACTTTTTATATTTTTAGGGGTTTTAAGTGTTTTCATATTTTTAAGGTTTTCCTATGGGTTTTTGGGGTTTTTAGGGGTTTTTATTTTTTTAGTGATTTTAATGGATTTTTAATGATTTAGATTGTTTTAATTATTTTTAGGGATTTTGAGGGTTTTAAGGGTATGTATTGTTTTTTTTTGTGTTTTAAGGTTTTTTATGGGTTTTATAAATTTTTATAGTTTTTAATTTTTTTAGGGGTTTAAAGGGATTTCATATTTTTAGTGGTACTTTTGTTTTCATAGTTTTTAAGGTATTTAATTTTTTGGGTATTTATGGTTTCTAGATGTTTTATGGTATCTTTGGGTGTTTTGTTTTTGTTTTTTGAGTTTTTTTTTGGTTTTTAAGGGTTCTAATTTTTTTAAGTTTATAATGATTTCTTATGGGATTTTAGGGTTTTTACTATTTTTAAAATATTTTGGTATTTTTATGGATTTTTTAGAATTTTTAAGGTTTTTAGTTTTTTGAGTAATTTTTGTAGTTTTTAGGGTTTTTTGGGGTTTTAGTGATTTTTAGTATTTTTACCATTTTTATGTTTTCAGCGGTTTTAAGTTTTTTTTTCAGATTTTTTGGTTTTATTATATGTTTTCAGAGTTTTTAGTGGTTTTTACGTTTATATGGATTTTTGGAATTTTAGGATTTTTTAGAGAATTTAGCGTTTTATGGTTTTTTGTTATTTTAGGTATTTTTGGAGTATTTTTGGGTTTTTAAGGTTTTTGAATTTTTTAATGATTTTTGGGGGTTTAAAGGGTTTATATAGTTTTAAATGGTTTTAGTCTTTTTAAAAAAAAATTTGGGTTTTAAAGTGTTTTATGGTTTTTATGTATTTAGGGTTTTAGTGTATTTTAGTATTTTTAGGGTTTTATCATTTTTAGTTTTCTAGGGGTTTTAAGTGTTTTATATTTTTTAGGTTTTATTAGAGTTTTTAGGGTTTTTATCCACTTTTAATTTTTTTTGGATTTTTTTGGAATTTTTAGGCTTTATATAATCTTTATGATATTTATGGATTTTGATGTTTTTAGGGTTTTGAAGGGTTTTTAAATTTTTTTTGGGGGGTTTTAAATTTTTAGGGGTTTATGTTTTTAAGGTTTTTAAGGTTTTTTAGAGTTCTTAATGTTTTTAGGTGTCTAGTGAATTTTTATAATTTTCTATGGTTTTTAGGGTATTTTAGGGTTTTTAAAATTTTCATAGGTTTTTTAAGGGTTTTAATGTTTTTAGTTTTTTGAGGTTCTCTTGTAGTTTTTTAGTTTATTAGCGGTTTTTATGTTTTTAGGGATTTTTAGGGATTTATAAGGATTTTAATGTTTTTGAGGGTTTTTAGGGATTTTCATGTTTTTTGGATTTTTTATAGATTTTATGGGTTTTATGTTTTTAATGTTCTTAGGTTTTAAATTGTTTTAAGTGTTTTTAGGTTTCCATGATTTTCTTTGATCTTTTCTGGATTTTTATGTTTTTTATGTTTTCATAGATTTTTAGGGATTTTTAGGGGTTTTAGGGTATTTATGATTTTTATTATTTGTTAGGATTTTTGGGGTTTTGAGTTATTTTGGAGTTTTAAGTTATATTATAGTTTTTTAATATTTGTATGGAGTTGAAGGGGTTTTATAGTTCTTAGTGGGCTTTTTGGGGTTATTATGGTTTCTAGAGGTTTTATAGCTTTTTGGGGGTTTGGGGGGTTTTTAAATATTATTTAGGGATTTTATAATTTTTATGGTTTTATACAATTTTAAAGGTTTCTATAGTTTTTAGGGATTTGTAAGGATTTTTTTAGGATTTATTATTATTTTTTATAGTTCATAGGGATTTTATGGTTTTTATGGGTTTTAGGGTTTTTAACTTTTTAGGTATTTTAGGAGTTTTACACATTTTAGTTTTTTATGTTTTCCTTTGTTTTTTCATAGTTTTTATGGGTTTTTACATTTTTAGGGATTTTAGGGGGTTTTGGATTTTTATGGTTTTCTAGGGTAATTAGGTATTTGAGGGGTTTTATGGTTTTTATTGGTTTTTTGTTTTTTTTTTGAGTTTTTACGGGTTTATATTATTTTTTTAGTTTTTTATGTTTTTAGAGGTTTAAAGGGTTATAATATTGTTGGTGGATTTTTATGGTTTTTAATGGTTTTCTGGTTTTTAGGGTTTTAGAGGTTTTTAGGGTTTTATAGGTTTTTCGGGATTTTAACTATTTGTAGGATTTTATGGTTTTCTTAATGGTTTTCAATGTTTTTAATTATTTTTTATTTTTTAGGTATTTTTTAAGGATATTTAGGAATTTTTAGAGTTTTTAGTCATTTGGAGGGTTTGGTAGGGATTTTATTGTTTTTATGTTTTTTATGGTTTTTTGGGTTTGGGGTGTTTTTGTGTTTTAAGGAGTTTTAATGGTTTTTAGTGTTTTCTTACATTTTTTGTGTGTTTAAAGGGATTTTATAGTTTCGAGTGGGTTTCTTCATATTTTTAGGGGTTTTATGGTTTTAGGGGTTTTTTGTGTTTTCAGTTTTTTTGGGTTTTTCAGCATTCTTTAGGTTTTTAGGGTTTTTTTTGGTTTTTTGGTTTTTATGTTTTTCTTAAGGGTTGTTATGGGTTTTAATGTTTTTTAAGTTATAGGTATTTTTTGTTCATTTTATGTTTTTTATTTTTTTGGGTTTTAGTGATTTTGATGGGTTTTAGGTGTTTTTAGGGGTTTGGGGTTTTTATGGTTTCTTGAGTATTATAATGTTTTGGGGGTTTTAAAGTTTTCATGGTTTTATATTTTTTATCATATTTAGAGGTTTAAAGGGTTTTTAGAGTTTTTAGTGGTTTATTATGTTTTTTAGGTTTTTATGCTGTTTAGGGGTTTTATGGTTTTTAGGGGTTGTTAGGGTTTTTCACATTTTTAGGTATTTTAGGGGTTTTTAGTGTTTTTGGGTTTTTATGGTTTTCGTAAGGGTTTTTAGAGTTTTTAGAGGTTCTTCCCCGTTTTGAGATTTTGGGGGTTTTATGGTTTTTTTGTGTTTTAGGGAATTTATGGGTTTTAGTGTTTTTTGGTTTATAGATAATTTTTTTTTAATTTTTATGTTTTTGGGTTTTTAAATGTTTTCGGGTTTTTAATGTTTTCTTTGTATTTTTAAGGGTTTTTTTTAATTTTTTGTGATTTTTATGTTTTTTTAGAATTTTTATGGTTTTTTATGTTTTTAGGGGTTTTGAGGATTTTAGGTATTTTGGATTTCTATGAATTTTCTGGGGTTTTATCATTATTAAGTTTTTGGGGTTTTAAGTGTTTTTACGTTTTCAAGGTTTTCCTTGGGGTTTTCATAGCCTTTAGGGATTTTTAATTTTTTAGAATTTTTAGGGATTATTTTTATTTTCATGGTTTTTTGGGGTTTTAAGGATTTGGAGGGTTTTTAGGGGTTTTGGGTTTTTTATATATTTTTTGGATCTTTATAGTTTTTTTTTGAATTTTTTAGTGTTTTAACATAATTTAATGTTTTAAAAAAAGGTATTTAATGGCGGTTTAGAGTTTTTAGCAGAATTTTGGGGTTTTAAGGGTTTTTATGTGTTTAAAGGGTATTGTGGTTTTTATAGTTTTAGGGTTTTTTTGGGATTTTAGGTTCATTAGGGTTTTAGTTTTTTAATTCTTTTTTATGGGTTTTATGTTTTTTTGGTTTTTATTTTTTGTTTTTCTAAGGGTTTTCATGGTTTTTTGGTTTTCTATTTTTTAGATAATTTTTAATTTTTTTCTTTTTACGGTGTTTAGAGATGCTTATGGAGTTTCAAGGGTTTTTATGGTATTATTTTTTTTTTGGATTTTTAGGGTTTCCTTAATTTTTACGATTTTAAAGGGGTTTTATTATTTTTTATGATTTTTGGGGTTTAAAGGGTTTTTATAGATTTTTGAATTTTGTAGGATTTTATTATGTTTTAGGGTTTTTTAATTTTTTTAGGGGTTTTAGGGGTTTTAGGGCTTTTAAGGGTTTTTGAGGTCTTTTGGGTTTTTAGTGTTTGGGTTTTTTTAGGGATTTAAGGGTTTTTAGGGTTTTACGGTTTTCATAGGTTTTTAGGGTTTTTACGGTTCTTACGCTTTTACGTATTTTTAGCATTTACCAATATTTTTAATATTTTTATGGACTTTGAGTGTTTTTTTGGGGTTTTACTGTTTTTAAGATTTTTTAGAGTTATTTGCATTTTTATATTTTTAGGGGTTTTAAGTACATTTAGGGTTTTATGGTTTTCTTAGTTTTTCTTCATCATTTTTAGGGATTTTTTCATTTTTAGGCATTTTTACAGATTTTTAGTATTTTTAAGGTTTTTATAGATTTTCTGATTTTTGAGGTGTTTTAGTATTTTCTTGGGGTACTTATTTTTTTCTGGTTTTTTTTAGTTTTTTAGGATTTAATGGTTTTTAGTGTATTTTAATATTTTTTGGTTTTTAATGGGTTTATAGAGTTTTTAGTGGGGTTTCAGGGTTTTTTTATGTGTTTTAGGGGTTCCAAAGGGTTTTAGGGGTTTTTATGGTTTTGGGAAATTAAGGATTTTTAGTGTTTTTGAGGTTTTCAGGGTTTTAAGTGTTTTTTGGTTTCTTGGATTTTTTTTTTGTCTTTTTGGGTTTTAGAGTTTTTTTAATTATTAGGTATTTTTAGATATTTTTAGGTTTTTAGGGGTTTTATGGGGGTTTATGTATTTTTAGGTTTTTAGCATTTTATAGTTTTTAAGGATTTTAAATGTTTTTAGGTTTTAAATTTTTTCTTAAATTATTTTAATTTTATAATTTTTATTTATTTTTATGGGTTTTTTAGTTTTTTTGGTTTTAGAGGATTTTGGGGATTATTATGGGTTTTAGGGTTTTTTAGTTTTTTAGTTTTTATATGTTTTTTGTCTTTGTAAGTGTTTTTTGATTTTTTAGGGTTTTAAGGGTTTTTATTGTTTCTTAACATTTATAGGGGTTGAAAGGGGTTTTATATTTTTAATTATTGTTAGGGGGGTTTTATGTGTTTTCACTATTTTTAATGGGTTTTAATGTTTTTAGATTTTTTAGGATCATTTAGGGTGTTATCTTTTATTATGTTTTTTGGGGTTTTAAATTGTTTGTATTTTTTATGGTTTTATTATGTTTTTTAGGTTTTAGAGGTTTTTATGTTTATAGGTATTTTTAGGAAATTTATGGTTTTTATGGGTTTTTATGGGTTTTTATGGGTTTTAGGGGTTTTTAGGGATTCTATTTTTTTTAGGTTTTAATGGGGGGTTTTGAGTTTTTTAGTATATTTTATGTTTTTTGATTTTTTTAGCATTTTTAGGGGATTAATGGGGTTTTAGTGTTTATTGGGGGGGTTAGGGTTTTATGTGTTATTTGGGATTTTTACTCTTTTAGGGATTTTTATGGTATTTAAGGGGTTTTAGGGTTTTGGGTCGTTTCGGGTTTTTAGAGTTTTTAGTTTTTAATAGGTTTTAAATGTTTTTAAAATTTTAATGCATTCTTAGGGTATTAAAATGTTTTTAGGGTTTTTTACATTTTATGAATTTTTGGAAAAAATTTAGGATTTTTTGGGTCTTAATACTTTTAGGGATTTTGATGTCTTATTGGCTTTTATGGGTTTTATGGGTTTTTGGTTTTTTTCACTATTTAGGTTTTTAGGGGGATTAATTGTTTTTAGGTTTCTAAGGTTTTCATAGGGTTTTCACATTTTTTAGGGGTTTTTGATGTTTTTAGGGATTTTTCTAGCATTTTAGAATGTTTAGGATTTTTTTGGTTTTTAGGGGTTTTTAGGGTATTATGGTTTTTTAGGCTTTTTATGGTATTTTGAGTTTTTTAGTGTTTTAAAGTCTTTTTATATTTTTTTTATCATTTTAGGTATTTAAATAGTTTTTATAGTTTTTGGTTATTTTTAGTTTTTTTTTTGTTTTTAGGGTTTTATATTATTTTTAGTGGTTTTCAGTGTTTTTAGGGTCTTTAAGGGTTTTCGCCTTTTTTAGGTTTTAGGGGCTTTAAGGTTTTCTTAGGGTTTTTAAGGTTTTTATAGTTCTTACATTTTTAGGGATTTTTAGGGAATTTTTGGATTTTTATTGGGTTTTAGAGTTTTATGGTATTTCACATTTTTGGGGTTTCAAGGGTTTAATGTTTATTTGGGTTTTAAGGATTTATAAGGGTTTTTAGGGGTTTCTGGGTTTTTTATTTTAGGTATTTTAAAGGATATTTATCATTTTTTCATATTTTTAGGGATTTTGGGATTTTCAAGGGTTTTTAGGGTTTCTATGATTTTTTTTTTGGTTTTTTGAGTTTTTATTTTGATTTATAGGTTTTTATAGTTTCTTAAATTTTTAGGGGGTTTAATGTGGTTTTATAATTTTTTTTGGGTTTTTAGTATATAAAATATTATTTAGGGTTTTTAGGGTTTTGGGTTTTTTAGTTTTTTAGTCTTTTTTATGTGTTTCACAAATTTGAAGTTTATTATATTTTTAAGGGTTTCATAGGTATTTTCAATAAAATTAGTGGTTTTTATGTTTTTATGACTTTTTATAGTTTTTAAGGATTTTTAGGGGTTTTGAGGGTTTTGAGGGATTTTGAGGGTTTTATGATTTTTTGGGATTTATGGTTTTTTTGAGTTTAAATGGTTTTTTAGAGTTTTTAGGTTTTCTACAAGTTTTATAGTTTGTAATGTTTTTAGAGAATTTAGAGGGGTTTTAGAGTTTTTACTGGGTTTTTTGGGGTTTTATGAGTTTTTTGGGGTTTTAAATTTTTTTAGTGGTTTGATGGTGTTTATAGTTTTTAGTGTTTTTAGGTTATTTTAGGGTGTTTTTAGTTTTTATGTTTTTTAGGGTTTTTATGTTTTTTTAGGATTTTAAGATTTTATTAGTGTTTTTCAATGTCTTTAGGTTTTTTTACTTTTGAGGGATTTTTTATGGATTTTAAAGAATCTTTATGGTATTTGAGTGTTTTAGGGCTTTGAGGGTTTTTTGGATTTTTAGGTATTTTTAAGGGTTTTTTTTTATTTTTTCTGGTGTTTTGTGGTTTTTTATAATTTTTAATGTTTTTATAGATTTAAATGGTCTATATTTTTTATTGGTTTTAAGGTTTTTAAGGTTTTTATGGGTTTTATAGTTTATAGAGTTTTATGTTTATTATTATTTTTTAGGGTTTTTAGTGTTTTTAGGATTTTAAGGGTTCTAAGTGTGTTTAGGGTTTTAATGTTTTCTTACGTTTTTTCATGGTTTTATGGGTTTTTTGGATATATTTTTTATTTTTAGGTGATTCAAGGATTTTTATGGGTTTTTGGGATCTTAAGGTTTTTTAGGATTTTGAGGAATTTTAGTATTTTGTGTGTTTTTTAGGGGTTTTAAGTATTTTTAGGTTTTTATGGTTTTTATAAGGGGTTTCATGGTTTTTATTATTTTACATATTTATGATTTTTCTATAATTTTTATAGTCTTTTACGATTTTTAGGGATTCTGAGATTTTTTAGAGTTTTTAGTGTTTTTTTGGTTTTTAGGGATTTTAAGTGTTTTTTATTAAATCATTCTTAGAGGTTATCAGTGTTTTTAGGAGTTTTATATGTTATTCGGTATTTATATGGATTTATTAGATTTTTAGTGGGTTTTAGTGGTTTTTTGGGACTTTGAGGGTTCTTAGGGTTTAGAGTCTATATAAGGTTTTTTTTAGGATTGTTTTGAGGTATTTTGGGTTTTTATGGTTAATTGATTTTTTAGTGTTTTAGGGGGTTTATGGATTTAAGGGGTTTTAGTGTATTTTTGGGGGTCATAGTGTTTTTAGATATTTTTTATTATTTAGGGGTCTTATGTTTTTTTTAGTTTTTTTGGATTTCTTAGGGTATTTTGGGGTTTTAGGGTTTTTACATTTTTATTATTTTTTGGGGATTTCATACGTTTTTAGGGGTTTTTGGTGTTTTTAGGTATTTTGAGGGTTTTAATGAGTTTTATGGTTTTCAAGAGTTTTAGTGTTTTTAGGTTTTTTAGGTATTAAGTATTTTTAGGTTTTTATGTTTTTCTTAGGTGTTTTCACATTTTATGTGTATATAATTTTTTTAGCATTTTTAAATATTTTAGGGTTTTTTTAAAAAAAATTGAGGGGTTTTTATAGTTTCTATGGTTTTATGGTTTTCTGAGTTTTAAGAGTTTCTGAGTTTTTTTAGGGGTTTTTAGAATTTTTAGAGTTTCATAATATTCTTAAAGGTCTAATAGGGTTATAGTGTTATTCATGGGTTTTATGGTTTTTAGGGGGTTTTAGGGTTCTTTAATGTTTTTAGGTGTTTTTATGGCCTTATGGGTTCTAGGTTTTTTAGGGCGTTTTTTAGGTTCTTTAAGGGGTTTATTATTTTTAGGGTTTTAGGGGTTTTAAGAGTGATTCTGTTTTTACAGTTTTCTTATGGTTTTTCAGTTAGTTTAGGTTTTTTTAATCTTTAGTGATTTTTAGGGTTTTTAGGATTTTTATGGATTTAGTGTTTTATTGATTCTGAGGGGTTTTTTGGGTTTTTGTGTTTTTATCATTTTTGGGGGGTTTATGGGTTTTAAATATTTTGAGGGTTTTATGGTTTTCTTATGGGATGTTTGGGTTTTTATTCTTTCTTAAATTTTTATGTATTTTTATTGCTATTTTTGGATTTTTATGGGTTTTTAGGGTTTTTTTTTTTATGGGTTTCACATAATTTATAGTTTTTTTGGGTTATTATGTTTTTTTGGGATTTCTGGTTTTCTTTTATTTTTACGGGGTTTAGATTTTTTTGGAGTTTTTAAGTGTTCAGGGGTTCAATGGTTTTTTTGGAGTTTTTCATGTTTTTCAGGTTTTTAGGATTTTTTTGTGTTTTTAGGGATTTTTATTGTTTTAGATCTTTTTAGGGTTTTAATATCCTTTTAGGAGTTTTTTATTTTTTATGTTTTTTACGTGTTTTACGTGTCATGGGGTTTTTAGTTTTTTATAGTTGTTTTCAGGGTTTTTAGTGTTTTTCTGTTTTTAGGGATTTATAGTGACATTGTTTTAGGGGTTTTAGAGTTTTTTGTCATTTTGAGAGTTTTTTAAGTTTTTTATTTACTTTATAGTTTTTAGGTTTTTTGGTATTTTTATGTTTTAGGGGTTTTATATGTCTTAATATTTTTATGTTTTTCATTAGGGTTTTAAGGGGATTTAGAATTTTTTATGTTTCTAGGAGTTTTTATGGATTTTGAGGGACTTTTATGTTTGTTTTTATGGGTTTTAGGAATTTTTAGGGGTTTTAGGGGGTTTTTAGTTTTTATGGGATTTTGGATTTTTTGGGTTATTTTAGGTTTTAGGGGGTTTAAGTGTTTTTTATTTTTTTAACATCTTTAGGGGTTTGATAGGTCTTTTTGAATTTTTCTTGTTTCTTAATATATTTATTGTAGTTAAGGTTTTACGGGTTTTTATGAATTTTGGGATTTTTAGTGTTTTTAGCATTTTTTATGTTTTTGGGGTTCTATATTCTTTGGTTTTTCCTTTTTTATTTTAGATTTTAAGTGTTTTTTTATATTTTTAGTACTTTTTAGGTATCTTTTAGGGTTTATGGGATTTAAGGTTTTTATGGATTTTTAGGGGTTTGGGGGTTTTAAGGTGTCTTAGTATTTTTATGATTTTAAGGGTTTAAGTGTTTTTAGGTTTTTAATGTTTTCTTATGGTTTTCAAGGTTGTTAATGTTTTAGAGAATATTTATGGATTTTTTAGGATTTTTATGTTGTTTTAGGGATTTTAGTTATTTTAATGTGTTTTGGAGTTTTTATTGTTTTTATCATATTTTAAAATTTTTTGGGTTTAACGTGTTTTATGTTTTTAAGGATTTCTTAGGGGTTTTTAGGGATTTTATACTTTTATTTAATTTAGAATTTTTTTCGTAATTTTAAGTTTTTCAGTGTTTTAGGGATTTTGTGTTTTATTGGTTTTAAGGGGTTTTAAGTTTTTTTAGGGTTTTAAGGACTTCATATGGGTTTTCAGATCATTTATGATTTTTTTAACATTTTTAAGGATTTTTAAGTATTTTTAGGATTTTTATTGGTTATTGGAGTTTTTGGGGATTTTAAGTGGTTTTAGGGGTTCTTGGGTTTTTAGGGGTTTTAGGGTTTGTATAGATTTTTTTGGTTTTTAAGGGTATTTTTAGTTTTATTGGTTTTTAATGTTTTTATAGTTTTCAGAGTTTTTTAAAATATTTAAGGGTTTAAAGAGTTTTTATAAGTTTATTGGTTTTAGTATTTTTATTTATTCTCTGGGTTTTATGATTTTAGGGTTTTTTTATGGTTTTATGGGTTTTTTGGGATTTAGGGTATTTTCCGGTTCTTATAATTTTTTAGGGTTTTAAGAGTATTTATGTGTTTTAAGGGTTTTAAGGTTTTTCATAGGAATTTTCAGTTTCTTTTGTTATTTTTATGTTTATAGGTATTTTTTATCCTTTTTACCGATTTTTATGGGTTCTTAGTGTTTTCAGGGATTTTTTGGGGTTTAAGGATTTTTTAGGGTTTTAGGTTTTTTTATAATTTATAGTGTTTTTTGGGGTTTGAAGTGAGTTTAGGTTTTGAAGTTATTCGTGGGGTTTTTTGGGTTTTTTGGGTTTTACATTTTTAGGAATTTTTTGGGATTTTTTGGATTATTATGTTTTTTAGGGATTTTGATGGATCTTATGGTTTTAATTTTTTTGGCCTTTAAAGAAATTTTCATGTTTTTAGGTTATTTTTCTAAAAAAATTTATTGTTTAGAGGGATTATATATTTTTTTATGGTTAATAGTGGTTTTAAGGGGTTATAAGGGGTTTTATGTTTTTTTGGTTTTTATAGGTTTTAGATGTTTTAGGCTCTTCTAGGGATTTATCATTCATAGTTTTTAGTTGTTTTATGTGCTTTAATGTTTTTCAGGTTTTTAGGGGTTTAATGGGTCTTTAAGGTATCTATATTTTTATGTATTTTGGGCTATCTATGTTTTTATGGTCTTTACGGTTTTATGTATTTTCTTGGTATTTAGCAATTTTAGTGTTTTTCTATATCTTTTGGGTTTTTAGGGATTTTTTTGAATTTTTAAGAGGTTTTAGAGCTTTTTTAGATTTTTTCAACATTTTTAATGATGTAAAGGGGATTAGTTTTTAATGGGTTTTAAGGGTTTATTGGGGTTTTATGATTTTTAGAGGGTTTATGATTTTTAGGGGTTTAATGTTATTTAAGGGTTTTTAGTTTTGTTCGGTTATTAAGGTGTTTTAAGTGGTTTTATGGTTTGGAGTTTTTCTTACAATTTTTTTGCATTTTAGGGTTTTTATGTTTTGAGGGATTTTATGGAATTTTTAGGATTTTTATGGTCATTCTAGATTTTTTGGGAATTTGAGGGATTTTAAGGGTTTTTATGTTTTCATGGTTATCTAGGTTTTTTGGAATTTTTTAGAATTTTTTGGTGTTTTATGTGTTTTTTTAATAGGGTTTTTATGAGTTTTCATGTTTTCTAAGGGTTGTATTATTTTTTGGATATTTTGGGATTTTTAATTTTTTTTATCCTTTTTAGGGTTTTTTGGGATTTTGAGGTATTTTAGGGGTTTTTAGGGTTTTTAGGGTTTTTATGGTTTTTATGGACTTTGGGTTTTAGGAGATTTATGCAGTTTTAGTGTTTTTAACATTTTTCAGGGACTAATGGGTTTTTATAGTTTTAGTGCGATTTTATGGTTTTTTGGGTTTTTTTATGTTTTAGTAGTTTATAATTTCCTGGTATTTTAGAGTTTCAATCATTTTTAGGGGTTTTATGGGTTTTAAGTGTTTTTAGGGTTTAAGGTTTTCTTTGTGTTTTTAGGGTTTTCATAATTTATTTTTTTACGAATTTTTAGGGATTTTTAGGTTTCTTTATTGGTTTTATGTGTGTTTAAGGATTTTTAGGGGGCACTCCTTATAATCCCACTTGATGGAATCGTATTCGGGAGGGGCAATTCCTCATGCGGGCGAAAACCCTAAATCCGACGATGTATGAACGGATGCCAGATCTTTCGCGGATGTGGTTGCAGGTCGAACACAGAATGCTGAATCGGAGGATTTCGAGAATATTTCTATAAAACTCTTCAAGCATCATGGTCTCACAGCTATATCTTTCTCAAGGGATGAGGTAAATCTTATTGCCTCTAATTTACGATTTTTCCTTGTTGGAAAATTTTCCAGAAATCACCCCTCGCTTCTGTTCCTTCGCAAAACCCTTCAAAGGATAGGATTCTCTGACTTCCTTATCGGTCTTCTCAATTCATCCAATGTATTATATTGTTTCTCATCGGAAGATGATTATTATAGATTTTGGATGCGTGGCTTCTGGTCTTTCGGAGGATCTCATATGAAGGTTTTTAAGTGGTCTACAGATTTTGGAAATGGCATTGAACCTCCCATTGTACTGATTTGGATTGGTTTTCCTAATCTGCCTCTCCACATCTTCAAACAGAATTCCCTATCTTCAATTTCCATTTTTATTGGTACCCCAATCAAATTAGATAGAGCTACTTTGAACTTTTCTAAAACTTCAGTTGCTAGGATTTGCACTGAGGTTGATATTTCGGGCGAATTCCCTTCTTGTTTCTGGATCCAGAATGGTGATCATTTTTTTATTCAGGAGGTGGTTTTTGAAAATGTCCCTATCTTTTGCAAGGAATGCTTCAAAATTGGTCATCTCACCAAGGAATGTGATAAATTTTTGGAACCAGCCTCTAGGGTTAAGTCAATTTGGGTCCAAAAGGCAATATCAAAAAAGAATTCCAATGATCCTCCAACTAAACCTAGTGACATCTTGGACTCCTCACATCAAAGTGATGTTCCTTGTTTTTCAAAGGAACTATCATCCTCTAAATCTCATGATAATCATATTAATTATTATATTAATACTGTTATGGATGCTACTGAGAAAGTTGTTGCTTCTAAGGAGGTTACCTCTATGGAAGAGGGAGGGAATCTCTTAGACTCCTCTGGATCTTGCACCTACTTTATATAAAGCTCAGGAGGATTACATCAATGAGACATGTGGCTCGGTTGGTGATGATTTCAATGAGGATGATATTCAGACTCATCAGATTGAGGAAGAGTGCCTGAGGTCAATGGCTAAGAAGGGTAAGAATCCCATGGTTGATACAGATGGCTTTATCACGCCAAATCCTAAGAAAACTAGAAAAAGGAGGGATTATTCAGAGATACAGAGAACTATGGAGACACGCTCATTTATTTTATCCAAAGATAATGTTGAACATTTTCAAAACTTAGTAGCTGACAACTCAAATGACGAATCCCTGAAATTCATAGAAGAGAAGCAGGTTGAACCATTGCTATCTGAACTAGAGAGATATAACATGGAAACATTTCCCGTGTATAGAGATGCCTATCAGCATTCTGAGAAGGATGAAATCAGTGATGAAGTTTCAAATTGGATGGAGGATCAGGATGAAATTGTACATAAGAAATATCTTCTTCATCAGATTTCCGCTGACACATATCTCGATATTAGAAAATGGATGTTCATAAGAATGGTTGATGAATACAAAAAGAATCCCAACTTTATATTTAGGGATATTAGTTGGTCTTAATCCTTATGAATTTTCTTTATTCTACAATGCTCCTTATTCTAAGATATGTTAATATTAGATTCATTGGCTAGATAAGCATGTCACATGCCTGTGTGGTCGACCTCTTTGAATCAGTGAAACGGTATGGGTTTTCTGCTGGTTGTTGGAGATTTCTGTCACCTGTACTTGTGATGCTGCTACATGACTCTTCTCTCACCTGATTGAAGCATGTATGGACCTGATTTGACTGGTTATAGATTTTTCTTGATATGTTTTTATACATTGTTACTGTATTCTTTCCAGCATACTGGCTGGAAATTGATTGAATGGATTTCAGTTTGTACCGTAATGAATGATGTTGTCCAGTCCTGAAGAATGCTGCTTGGACAAATCTCTGATGGATTATTCCCACCTCAGGGCTATCCATACTGTACACCACATTTAATGCTATTTGAGGATGTCTTTCAGGACATAGGTGCACAGTGGCGATATCTGACTGGAGCTTCATTTTAAGTAAGCCAATACTAGAATGGAGGATCCTTGATTGAAGGTTCTGCACTCTGGGAATCTCTTGTTGGCTATTTTCATTGGTATCTTGGATACTCATGGGTCCATTTCATTGTATCCTGGATACTTCTCTACTGGTTCAAGTTCATTTCACCTCGTACTTGTATTTTAACTCTTTCGATTTTAATAAATTCCTCTTAGGGCATGAACTGGGAAACTAGTTCATGTCACCACTTTTCTAAAAAAATGGATTTTTAGGGGTTTCAGTGTTTTTAGGGTTATATGGGTATTTATATATTTAGGGGTTTTTTATGTTTATATATTTTTTAGCGATTTATGAAATTTATAACCTTTTTGGGGTTTAATGGGTTTTAATGTTTTTAGTAGTTTTTAGGGTTTTTAAAGGTTTTAGAGGACTTATGGTTTTTATGAGGTTTTATGGTTTTTCGGGGTGTTTAGGGTTTTAGGGACATCTAGGGTTTCTATTATTTATTTATTTTTAGGGGTTTTAAGTGTTGTTAAGGTTTTAATTTTTTTCTTATGTGTTTTCATATTTAGTATGCATTTTTATGTTTTTAGGTATTTTAGGGATTTTGATGGGTGTATGGGTTTTTTGGTGGTTTTATTGGTTTTTTTCTGGGTTTTATGGTTTTGAGTGTTTTGTATCATTTTTAGTGGTTGAAATGGTTTTATAGTTTTTTGTCATTTACACGGTTTTATTGATTTGTAGGGGGTTTTAGGGTTTTAGGGTTTTTATGCTTTTCATGAGATTTTAGGGTTTCATGGTCTTTTTTTGTTTCTATCATTTTTTACTTTTGGAGACTTTTTTGTGTTTTTATGATTCAATTTTTTTTAGATTTTTTCTTGGATTTTATGGTTCTGTTTCTTTTTTGGTATTTTTAGGGTTTTTCTTGTTTTCTTCTTTTTAGGATTTTAATGCTTTTTGGGTCATTTTTGTGATTTTAGGGCTTTTTGGGTTATTTTTTTTTATCTTTTTAGGGGTTTTAAGTGTTATTATATTTTCACGTTTTTCTTATTTCTTTTCAGTGTTTTTTGTATTTTTATGGTTTTATATATTTTTATTGATTTTTTAGGTTTTACATTTTTTTATGTTTTGGAGGGATTTTGAGGATTTCTAAGGTGTATTAGGGTTTTTTTTGGGGGATTAGGTTTTTCTATGTGTTTATAAGGTTTTTAGGGATTTATAATGTTTTTTTTAATGTTTTATAAGTTTAATCTTTTTAATTTTTTATGGGTTTAATGTGTTTTTAGAGTTTTTATTAGTTTAGGGTTTTTATAAGTTTTGCAGTTTTAAGGTTTTAGGGGTTTTTAAGGTTTTTTGGGTTTTTAGATTATCAGGAACATTTATCCTTTTTATTGTTTTTATGGTCTTTATGGGTTTAAAATTTTTTAGGTTTCTTTGGTAATCTTAGGGTTTTTCTATGTTTTCAAGATTTTCTATATTATAAATATTTTTAGGATTTTTAGGATTTTTATTGATTTTAAGGTGATTAGGTATTTTGGCGGTTTTCTGGTTTAGAGGGTTTTTAGGTTTTTAGGTTTTATGGGATTTTAGGGTTTTAGGGTTTATTACATTTTTAGAGGAGTTTTGGGCTTTTATGGTTTTTTTGGTTTTTAGGGATTTTTAGGGTTTTAGGGGTTTTTTTTATTTTATGTGTTTTTGGGGTTTTAGGGGTTTTAACATGTTTAGGGTTTTAAAGGTTTTGTAGGTCTTTTTATAATTTTAGGGGTCTGAAGGATTTTTAGAGTTTTTATTGGTTTTAGGAATTATAGGGGTTTTTATTTTTTCTAGGAGTTAATAATGTTTTTATGGTTTTTCGGGTTTTTAGGGATTTTAGGGGTTTTAATGTGTTTAGGGTTTTATAGGGTTTTATTTGTTTTTTTGGTTTTTATGATTTTCGTTGTATTTTCATAGGATTTTATAATATTTTACATTTTTAGGGAATTTTTGGAATTTTTAAGGGTTTTTTTGTGATTTTTACGTTTTTAAGGATTTGGAGGATTCTTTAGGTTTTTAGTGCTTTAATAGTTTTTTGGATTTTTGTGGTTTTTTTGAGTTTTTCATGATTTTAAAGGTTTTTTAATATTTTAAATGGTTTTAAGGGTTTTATTTTTTTAGTGATCATAAGGATTTTTATTTTTATTAGATTTTAATGGTTTTAGAGATTTTCATGGTTTTTATTGTTTTTCAGGATCCTTTAGAGTTTTTATCATTTTTATGTTTTTATTAGGGGAAGTTTTATAGGGTTTTTATGTTTTGACGGATTTTTAGGGATTTTTTTTGGATATTTATTGTTTTTATGGGTTTTAATGATTTTGAGGAATTTTAGGGGTTCTATGGTTTTTAGGGTTTTGGTATTTTTTGGTATTTTAAGTTGTTTTAGGGGTTTAAGGTTTTATTTTTAGTTTTCTTGTATTATTGGTTTTATGATTTTAGGGAATTTTATGGTTTTTTATTTTTATGGGTTTTAGGGATTTTGATGGGTTTTATGGTTTTTTATGATTTTTATGATATTTTCTATTTTTCAGGGTTTCTTGAACTTTTTTGGGGTTTTAATGGGTTTTTTAGATTTTTTTGATGTTTTTAGGGTTTAAAAGGGTTTTTAGTTCTTTTATTGGTTCATAGGTTTTTATGGGTCTTATGTTTTTAAGGATTTATGGGTATTATTGTTTTTACAGATTTTTAGGTTTTTGAAGGTCTTTGGGGGTGTTATGGTACTCTATGATTTTTAGTATTTTAAGTGCACTTATGTTTTTAAGGTTTTCTTAGGTTTTCATGTTTTTTAGTGTTTTTTATGTTTTTAGGAATTTTTAGGTTTTTGTTTGGATTTTTATGGTTTTTAGGTTTTCATCACATTTTGTGGGGTTTTAAGGTTTTTTAGGGTTTTAGGGATTTTTGGTTTTTTTGGGTTTTTATCATTATTAGATCTTTTGTAATTTTAAGTGTTTTGGGGTTTTAAGGATTTATTTGGGGTTTTCTAGGTTTTTAAGGATTTTCAATTGTTGGGGGATTTTTATGGATTTTATAGGGTTTTTATATTTTTTAAGGTTTAAGATATTTTGTTGTATTTTAGTGTTTTTAGGATTTTATTGAGGTTATATTATTATTTTTTGTTATTTTGCGTTTTTTAGTTTTTATTGGGGCTTTAGGTTATTTTAGTGTTATTAGTGTTTTTAGTTTTTTATGTGTTTTAATGTTTTTTGGTTTTTAATGATTACTTATAGGTTTTTAGAGTTTTTTTTCTATTTTTAAATTTTTAAGGGATTTTTAGGATTTTATGGTATCTATGGTTTTTAGGTTTTTATAGCTTTTAAGTGTTTATATTTTTATAATGGGTTCTTATGGTTTTTAGGGATTTTAATATTTTTTACATTTTTTGGGATTTTTATGGTTTTTGTTGGATTTTTATGGTTTTTATAGTTATTTGGGATTTTTGGGTTTTTAGGGTTTTTAATTTTTTTGGGTTATTAGGGTTTTTTAGTTTTTCATTTTTTATGTTTTTTTTACATTTTTTCAACATTTTTATTGGTTGGACGAATTTTTTATGATTTTAGTGATTTTTATGGTTTACGGATTTTTATTTTTTTCAATGGTTTTTGGTTTTTTTTATGGTTTTTAGGGGGGTTTGGGGCCTTTTAGTGCATTTTAGTGTTTTTAGTGTTTTTTTGTTCTTAGGGGTTTTATGTTTTTTTAGGATTTAAAATTTTCAAATTGTTTTTTTATCTTTTTTAGGGTTTTCAAATTTTTAACAGTGGTCATTATTTATAATATTTTGGATTTTTAGGGGATTTTAGGATTTAGATGGTTTTCAATGGTGTTAGGGTTTTTTAGTGTTTTTATCATTTTTCGGTTTTTCAGTGTATTATGTGTTTTTAAGATTTTAAGGGTTTGATAGAGATTTTCATGAAATTTAAGGGTTTTTACATTTTTTGTATTTTGGGATTTTGAGGATTTTTATGATTTTTTACTTTTTTAGTGATTTTGATAGTTTTTAGGGTTTTTGAGTTTTCAATACTTTTAGGGTATTAAAGTGTATTCTATGTTTTCAATAGTTTTTTTGGGATTTTATTAGTTTTTAGGTTTTTTACGATTTTTAGGGGCTTTATGGTGTTAGGGATTTTTATGTTATTTAAGGGTTATTTTAATTTTTTTGGGTATTTAGGGGTCTTAAGGGGTTTTAGATTTTTTTAACATTTTCTAAAGATTTTAGGGATTTTTTTGTTTTCTGTTAGTTTTAAGGATTTTTTAGTATTTTATGGTTTTTAACAATTTTACCATTTTCAGGTTTTTAAGGATTTTAAGTGTTTTTAGGTTTTTTAGGTTTTCTTAGTATTTTTAGGATATTGGGGTTTTTTATGTTTTATGGTTTTTAGGGATTTTAAGGATTTTTATGGTTTTTTAGGGATTTAGGGAGGGGTTTTAGGGTATTTCTGTTTTTAGGGTTGTTTTAGTTTTTAGTGGTTTTAAGGGGTTTAGAGTAACTTAATTTTTTTTAGATTTTAAATAATTTTTTGAGTTTTTAGTGGGTTTTAGTGTTATAATGTGTTTGTAGTGTTTTGGGGGGGGGGGGGTTTTAGGGAAATTTATTGTTTTTATCTTTTTTATATATTTATGGGTTTTATTATTTTAAGGTTTTATTATTTGTTTTCATGTATTTTAGGAGTTTTTAACGTTTTTATATATTTGTAGAGGTTTTCTGATTTTTTGGCCTTTTAGGGGTTTTAAGGATGTTGATTGGTTTTAGTGTTTTTTAGGGGTTTATCATTTTTATGTTTTCAGGGGTTTTAAGTGTTTCTATATTTTATAGGTTTTCAAAGGGTGTATCATGGTTTTTTTGGAATTTTTTGGACTATTTTATGTATTTTTGTTTTGTAGGGTTTTAGGGATTCTAACATTTTTTTATTTTTAGGGGTTTAAAGTGTTTTTTTAAGGTTTTCACGGTGTTTTCTAGGGTTTTTATGATTTTTAGGTTTTTAGTTATTTTATGTATTTTTTATTACATTTATGGTTTTTATTCTTTTTATGGATTTTGAGGTTTTGTGGGTTTTGTGGGTTTTTAGTTTATATTGAGATTTTAGGGTTTTATTTTTTAGTGTTCTTTAACATTTTAATGTTTTTAAAGTGTTTTAGTGTATTTGATGGGTTTTTAAGTGTTTTATGGGTTTGTTCTATTCTTTAATATTTTTACGGGATTTATGGGTTTTAGGTGGTTTTATGGTCTTTTAGGGTTTTTTATCATTTTATAGGTTTTTATGGGTTTTATTTGTGATTAGGTTTTCAGGTTTTCTTTGTGTTTTCCATGGTTTTTTGGTCTTTCAGGTGTCAAGGATTTTAGGTCTTTTTTAGGATTTTTTTGGTGTTTATGATTTTTTGGGTTTTTTAGGGTTTTTCGGTTTTTTGGTGGTATAAGGGGGTTTTTAGTGTTTGTATAATTTTTGGGTTTTTATGGGTTTTAAGTGTGATTTTAAGTTTTTCTTAGTTTTTATTATGTTTTTTTATTTTTTTCACAATTTTAGTGATTTTTTTCCATTTATGATTTTTAGGGGTATTAGGGATTCAGAGGGTTTGTATGGTTTAGGGGGTTTTATTATTTTTTGATATTTTCAGGGGTGTTATAGTTTTTCTTGGTTTTTAAACATTTTTAGGGGTGGAAAGGGGTTTTTTTTGTTTTTTGTGGTTTTTAGGGGTTTTATAGATTTTTTGGTTTCTTAGGTTATTATAGTTTTTATGGTTTTAGTGGATTTAGGTGTTATTTTTATTTTTTTATTGGTTTTAAGGGTTTTATGATTTTTAGGGATTTTGAGGGTTTTAGGGTTTTAATAGTTTTTTTAGTTTTTTGAGTTTTTAGAGTTTTTTAGAGTTTTAAGGATTTTTTTGTTTTACTGTTTTACAGTATTGGAGTGTTTTTATAGTTATTAGTTGTTTTTTATGATTTTTGGGGTTTTTGGGGTTTTTGGGTTTTGGGTTTTTTATGGATTTTGTAATTATTAGGGGGTTTTATCATTTTTATGGTTTTTTAGGGTTGAAAACTTTTGAAGCTTTCGTGTATTTTTAGGGTTCTATAGGGGTTTTTGAGTTTTAGTCCTCTTTTGAATTTCTAGGGAGTTTAGGAATTTTTATGTTTTTTAAGGTTTTCATAGGCTTTTTAGGGTTTTAGGTTTGATAAAATTTTATAGATTCTTCGGGATTTTTTTATAATTATTATAGATTTTTAGGGTTTTAAGGGAATTTGAGGGGTTTTAGATTATTTTGGGATGTTAAGGGTTTTATGGATTTTTGTATTTTAAGTGGTTTTTTGGTTTTTTGGGGTGTTAATTTTTTTTATTGTTTTTTAAAATTATTAGGGTTTTAAAAGGTTTTTAGAGTTTTTAGTAGTTTTTTACATTTTTTATTTGTTTTAAGGGTTTTCTCATGGTTTTAGGGATTTTATGGTGTTTAGGGGTTGTTAGGGGTTTTAGGAACTTTAAGGGTTTTTAGAGGTTTATAATTTTTTAGGGTTTTATGTGATTTTATGTTTTAATATTTTTAGGTGTGTTCAGTGTTTTTATGGTTTTTAGGGTTATTTATCTAATTAGGGGTCTTACAAATATTTTTAGGAATCTTCTGTTTTTTAGGGGTTTTAGGGATTTTGATGGGTTTTAGGTTTTTTTAGGATTTTTCAGGTTTTTAAAATTTTCATGTTTTTAGGGTTTATTTTGTTTTTAGGTGTTTATGGGTTTTAAGTGTTTTATGTTTTTAATTTTTTCTCATAGGATTTCACGTTTTTAGATTTATCTATGTTTATTTATATTTTTAGGTATTTTTTAGGATTTTGATGGGTTTTTTGGGATTTTTAGGGGTTTTAAGGGTTTTTATTATTTTTTGGGTTTGGGATTTTTTAGGTTTTAGGGGTTTTAATATAATTGTTTTTATAATTCCTTTAGGATTTTAAATGTTTTTTATATTTTTTAGTGGTTTTTTAATGTCCTAATGGGTTTAACAGTTTTTATGTGTTTAGGGGGTTTTATGGGTTTAAGGTTTTTTTGTGTTTTTTGGGTTTTTGGGTTTTTATCATTTTTAGGTTTTATGTGGGTTTTAAGTGTTTTTAGTTTTTTAAGATTATTATAGGTGTCTTCATGATTCTTTACGTTTTTATTGATTTTTATGTATTTTTTAGGATTTTTATTGTTTTTATGGTTTTTTGGAATTTTGGGGGGTTTTTATATTTTTGAGGCTTTTAGGGTTTTATGTTTTTTGGGGGGTGTTTGTTTTTGAATTTTTTGGTTTTATTGTTTTTTAGAGTTTTTAATGTTTTTTGGATTAAAGTGTTTTTAGATATTTTAGCGGGTTTTAGGATTTTTATGGGGTTTCAAGGTTTTTATGGTTTTTGCGTGATTTTATGGTTTTTACGGTGTTTTGGGTCTTTTAGGTGTTTTCTCATTTTTTAGGTTTTAAGGGTCTTAAGTATTTTCCTTTTTTTATGTTTTTCTTACGGTTTTTAGGGTTTTAGGGTTTTTTTCATTTAAAGGTATTGTTTTTTTGGATTTTTTATAATTTTTATTGTGTTATGGTTTTTACGGATTTTAACGGTTTTTAGGGGGTTTTTTTTTAGAGATTTTGAGTGTTTTTAGGATTGTAATTATTTATTTTGGGGGTTTAGGGTATTCAGGGTTTTTAATTTTTTTAGTAATTTTTAGGATTTTTATGACGTTATAGAAATTTTAGGTATTTTAGGTTTTTAGGGGTTTTTAGGTTGGTATATTGTTTTTTGTGTTTTTATGTTTTTAGGGGTTTCACATATCCATTTGGGTTTTAAGGTTTTTTATGTTTTTAATGGTTTTTTATATATTCAATATTTTTTTGTCCATTTTTGGATTTTCAAGGTTTTATGTTTTTAGGGTATTAATTTACTTTGATGGGTTTTAGGTTTTTTAAAGATATTTAGGATTTTTTTTGGTTTTTTACAGTTTTTAGGGGTATTTTTCTTAGTTTTAAGTTTCATTAAATTTTTTAACGTTTTAAGATGTTTTTGGTTTTTATGGGTTTTAGGGTAATTTAAGGTTGTATGGTTTTTTTTTTTGGGGTTTTAGGGTTTTTGGAAACTTTTAGGGTTTTAGGATTTTTTTTAGAAATTTATGGGTTAGAACTATTTTTAGGTTTTTATGAATTTCTTAGTGGTTTTATGGGTTTTTAATGTTTTTACATTTTTCAGGTATTTTTGTGTTTTATTAGGATTTGTAGGGTTTCTTACAATTTTTAGGTATTTAATGGGTTTTTTGGGGTTTTATCAATATTTAGGTTTTTTAGTGTTTTTATGTGTTTATAGGTTTTAAGGGTTTATTAGGTGTTTTCAGGGATTTTTGGTTTTTAAATTTGTAGATATTTTAAGGTATTATTTAGTATTTTAATAGGTTTTTAGTTTTTTAGGGATTTTAGTGTTTCCATTGTTTTGATGGGTTTGTGGATTTTTGGATATTTAGGGATTCTTTCTTATTTTAGGTTTTTTAATTTTTTTAGAGTTTCCAATGTTTTAGGGATTCAAAAGGTTTGAATAGATTTTAGTGGGTTTTAGGGTTTTTAAATGTTTTTAGGTTATTCAAGGTTTTAGTGGTTTTTATCATATTGAGGTATTTTATGGTATCATTGTGTTTTTAGAACTTTTAGGTATTTATGGGTTTAAAGTGTTTTTAGGTTTTTATGGTTTTATTAGTATTTTAATGGTTTTTAGTGTTATTTAAGTTTTTAGGGATTTTTAGGGATTTATTGGTATTTTATGGGTTTTTAGGGTTTTTAGGGATTTTGTTTGTTTTTAGGGTTATTATAAATTTATAGTTTTGAAGATGTTTTAATTATATTTAGTTTTTAAGGTTTTCTTATGGTTTTTCATGGATTTCATGGTTTTAGGGATTTTTAGTGTTTTATGGTTTTTTGTGTTTTTAGGGGGTTTTGAGATTTTAGGGATTTTAATGTTTTAGGTGTATTTAATATTTTTAGGGATTTGAAGGGATTTTAGGGTTATGATGGGTTTTAAGGTTTTTTACGAATTTTGGGGTTTTTTTTTGGTTTTTATGTTTTTAGTTTTTTAAGGGTTTTTATGTTTTTTGGGGTTTTAATTGTTTTTTGGATTTTACCTTTTTATAATGGGTTCTCAAGTGTTTTAGGGGTTTTTTGGTTATTTTTAGTGTTTTTTAGGTTTTTTATCGAGTTTTAGCAATTTTTTTAGGGGTTTAGGGGTTATAAAGGTTTTTTGGGGTTTTAATAATTTCTAGGTTTCTATTGTTTTATTATGTGTTTTAATGGTTTTTAGTGGTTTTTAGGATTTTAGGGATTTTTAGGGCTTTTTAATTATTTTTTGGTTTTAGGGTTTTTAGGAATTTTATGGGTTTTTAGTGGGTCTTTGGGTTTTTGGTGGTTTTAGGGGTTTTTGAGATTTTATGGTTTTAAATAATGTTTATAGTTTTAAAAAAAATTAGTGGTTTAAAGGGGTTTTAGAATTTTTAGAGGTTTTTAGGGTTTTCATGGGTTTTTATATTTTATATGGTTCTAGGGGTTTTATGGTTTTAGTTGTTTATATGGTGTTTAGGGCAAAGATGGCTCATGTCTAGGATATTCTTAAAAACTCAAAACCCCCCTAATAACACCTAAAACCATATGGGTGACCACCATAACCATAGCTAGAAGCCACATCCGCAAAGTAGAATTTAGTCTACCCTCGTGTCCATCGATTCCCATCCGGATTCAAAATCCTCCTGATGTCTGAAGACCACCAGATACTTCTTCCTGAGTCTTTATTGCTATGAGGTGCGTGGAGGCCACTCACATTTTTATTGTGTTTTAGTATTTTTTAGGATTTTAGGGTATTTAAGATTTTTATGGGTTTTAGGGGTGCTAATGATTTTGATGGTTTTTAGCGATTTTTAGTGATTTTTAGGTTTTCTAGGGTTTTATGTGTTTTCAGATTTTAATGTTTTCTTTGGGATTTTTTGTGGTTTCATGGTTTTTTAAGTTTTTATGTATATTTTGTGGATATTTAGGATTTTTATGGTATTTTATGCATTTTTAGTGATTTTGAGTGTTTCTAGAGTATTTTTGGGATTTTATGGTTTTAATGTGTTTTTTGTGTTTTTAGGTTTTTTTTGAGATTTTAGGATTTTTAATATCTCTTATAATTTTTAGATGTTTTTAGGGGTCTAAAGTGTTTTATAGTTTTTAGTGGAGTTTTAGGGTTTTTATGGGTTTTAGGGTTTTATAAGGGTTTTAGGGATTTTGTATGGTTTTTAGGTATTTTATGGTTTTAGGGTTTTTATAAGCTTTTAGGAAAAGTAGGTTCAGGGCCAGGCGTGTCCCGACCCAAGAAAATTTATTAACAAAAAAGTAAGTAAAAGGATTTACAGGGAGGGTCTGCATAACCGAGTATGAAAATCACCCTTCATGTCCGAGTCCACAAGGGGAGTACAATAATCTGGTGCTACAAATGACCACATAGAACATCCATCTCAATTTCTTTCTTGGAAATCATGTTTGCCACCTTGTTCGCTTCCCTGTATGCTTGTGTGACCAAAATGATCATACCTTGAGAAGTCCTCAGACACTCAACCCATTTGTGGGAGGAGCCTCCATGGGATGGTCCTTATTTTTCTTTTTAGGGATTCCACCGCCAACATCGAGTTAGATTCAATCCACAGCTGCTTCCACCTAAAGTGAACAGAAAATTGGACAACCTTAATCATGGCCCAAAGGTGCGCTTCATATGCACACCCATTCCCAATGAAATGATAAAAGTATCCATTAACAAAGCCTCTGTACATCCGGAAAATACCACCACAACCGGAGAGACCAGGCGCACCCAGGGTAGCACCATCCACATTGACATTTATCCATTCTGGGATTGGTGGAATCTACCGAATGGATTTAAAGTCCCTTGGTTTCCTACTTCTTCCAGAATCTCAGAGAGTTATCAACACAAGAATATCATTAACATCATTAGCCATCGTACCATCCTCGATATGAGATGCCATGGAGATGGCTTTGTGGATCGCCACCACACCAGTGTATAGGCAGTATGGAGCATTATCAAAAACCACTTTATTCCGGGCTGCCCACACAAAAGCGGAAAGGGTCGCAGTAGTAGCAACAAGTAGGTTGGAAACCTGTTGACTGCATTGCACACCAACAACAATATTGAAAAGAGCATACATCATGTTGTCCGTGTAGTTTTTCAGCTGGAAAATGCCCTAAAAATACTCCCAAAGACCACCAACCAATTGAAAATTAAGAAAAATATGTTGGAGATTTTCCTCATCCTGAAGACAGATCAGACAAGCAGAGGCCAAGCACCACCCACCTCTTTTCAACTTCTCTTGAACTGTCAATCTATTTCTCCAAATTTTCCACAGTATAAGGTGGCTGGAAGGGGGAATGAAGTGCCTTCGGAATTTAGAGAGCCAAGAAGGGGGTTGAATTCCCTGCTCACATTCAAACCGGTAAAACTTCTTCACACTCAACAGCACAACCATATTGGGATTTCAAATAAGAAAGTCCATATCCATGAATCTATAACTTTGTATTTTTGCGATAATATTTTGTGGAAGGATGATTTCAATCTCACACATGTTATTGTTGAGATCAGAAATGGACCAATGCTTAAAATTCTGAGGGGGCTGGACAGATTCACAGATGGGCCGATCAAGCCAGGTGGTCTTCCAACAATTCAAATCTGAATTCTTTGAGACCCCCCATTTAGAGTTAGAAATAATTCAATTATTGGAGGACCTGATTGTGGTCCAGACCGAAGAAGGAATGAAGCCAGGGAATTCCTCACATAGTTTGGAAGTGAAACTTTCCCTCAAGAAGTCAAGACTCATGTCTTGCGGGTTGAAAAGATTCCATGTAAATTTACCAATTAAAGCATCATTGAATTTCCTGAGGTCCTTGATGCCCACCCCACCCATTTCGATGGGCTTTGTGCATTCTTTCCATGCCACAGATACAAGATTATTCTCATTTATGCAGCCCGACCATGCTAAGTTTCTGATTTTTGCTTGCAAGCTCTTGATGAGACTTGTCGGCCATATAGAAATGGAGAACGCATGCAAAAACATGTATGTAATAACAGAGTTGATCATGAAAATTCTACCCGCTTGAGATAATAATTTTCTATTCCAGATCTCAAGTTGTAGAGTGATTTTGAGTGAAATTCTCTCAAGGTAACCACTTTTCACCTTCCCCCAGAACAAGGGAACTGCCAGGTACATGAAAGGTAGGGAACCCATCATGACACCAAGATTTCTGACAATTCTGTGTTGCTTGGAGGCTGAAATCACATTTCCAAAAATAACATAGGACTTTTTCCAACTAATCGATTGCCCCACAACCTCTTCATAATGTTGTAGAAGTGATTTAATTGAGGATAGGGTACGCCTATCCGCCTTCCCAAAAAGGATAATATCATCCGCATATAGAAGATGAGTTGGAACATAAAGATCATTCCCATCTTTTATCAGAGCATAAAAACCAGCCTAAATGAGATCAATTATGCATCTGATATGGTAATCCTCAACCAAAGAAAAGAAGAGGCCAGAAATCAGGTCACCTTGCCTAATGTCGTGAGAGCAATGAAAGAATCCATTAGGGGATCCATTAACAAGAACAGAGATCTTGGCACTGGATAAGATAGTATGGATCAACTTTATGAAAGAGGTGGAGAAGCCATACCTGCTGAGAACAGTAAAGATGAAGCTCTATTTGATTGTATCAAATGCCTTTGAGATGTACAGCTTCATATCAAAGCTCCCATACATAGATTCTTTCCTTATGATGTTGATACCCTCCGATGCAGAATATAGGAAGCTCTGAATATTACATCCTGGGAAAAACCCAAATTAGTGTGGGGTGATTATCCGACCAACAATATTCCCCAGCCTGATCGCCAGAATTTTACTTATTATCTTAAGAATAGTGTTTCCAATCCCCACCAGACGAAAGTCCCCAATATCCATGGCATTCTATTTATTTGGAAGTAGATCAAGGAAATTGGAATTCGTTCCATGAGGGATGGAGTAGGAGATAAATAATTCTATGACAACATTAATGACCTCCACATGTGAAATATACCAATAGAACATGAAGAACTTATTACTGAATCCATCTGGCCCGGGATTGCTGTCCATATTAAGAGAAAAAAGAGCAGACCTGACTTCCTCCTCAAGCAAGGCATTAGTAAGACACTAATTCTGCTGACAATTAATGCAAGGATCAATAGATCCAAAAAGTCTAGGGTTCTGCTCATTCCCTCTATCATAGTAAAGTTCTTTGAAGTGATCACCCACAACATTGGAGATTTCATGTTCAGATGAAAAGGAGTCCCCAATAATATGGATGACATTCAGAACTTTATTGGATTTTTTCTCCCTGTGAAGACGATGAAAGAATTTGGAATTCCTATCACCTTCGTTGAGTCAGGCCACACTAAATTGATTTCTAGCCAGCTTCTCTTTTAGAGCCAAAAGCTCATCCAGCTTAGAGTGAAGCTTCATTTCCTCCCTAGAGGGGGTTAGTTAATTCTGAATGTTTATTTGGCAGTGAGAATGCTGGGATTCAGCATCCATGATGTCATCATTGAGTTTGGAGAAAGAGATCTTACTCCTTTATTTAAGAAGACTCTTTATTCGTTTGAGATTTTCCGCCACAACAATGTGTGGGATGCTATAAAAATTGCAACTCCAACCATTAACAACCACTTCCCTGCATCCACGGAAGGTGAGCCTGGCATTGTTGAATATTAATGGAAAAGGAGAGGACCTACAATTATTATCATTAATTTCAATCATCAAGGGGTTGTGATCCGAGTTGAAATTAGGGAGAGTAGTTGCAGATATCGCACATGAAGAACTGCTATCATTGATTTGGAAGAAACATCTATCTAATTTACTTACTTTCCTCCCATTGATGGTGTACCTTACCCATGTGAAGCGATCACCCACAATATAGAGTTCCACCAGATTGCACTGGTCAATACAACAAGAGAATTCCTCTACAACGATGCGTGAGAAAGATGATCCAATCCTTTCATCTGGCCTCAGAACCATATTGAAATCACCAACCACAACCCAATTGTAATGAGTGTGCTCACCGATTCTCATCATATCACTCCATAGTTTCCTTCTCCTTGTGTAAACACATGAGTCAAATACAAAAGAAATTTTATGTTTGGAGTCATAATTATGGATCCGTAGTGAGATGACTTTAGGTCTTCTCTCAAAGGACAAAAATTGAATATTATCATGCTTGAGAACCCAATGAGTCTTCATACCACTCTTAATGTTATTATGAGCAACAAGAGAATATCCAAACTTCTGCCAAATAAGGCCCTTCCATCTATCATAGCTATTCATAGTCTCTGAAATCTCAAGAAGCATTGGTTTGTTGGCTAAAATTAAATGCTTAAGGGCACGGGTCGTTGGTAAATTTCCCATCCCTTTACAGTTCCAAAAAATGATCTTCATTAAGAAGATGTTTCCCCACCTCTAGTAGGAGGTTTCTTCTTCTTGGATGGGGGATTGATGTATTTCCCTTTACCTTTCCTGTCCTTATTCTTAGGAGGCCTGCCAGTAGGCTTCTTCGTGGGTTCGGACAAATTCCCAACTACCTGCTCCTCATCAGGGCTTCCACTATTAGAAGACCCATGGGCCCCCTCTTCATGACCCTGCTCATTACCCCCATCATCATCCCAGAAGCTACCAGAGAGTGGGGTGAACCTGTTGGTGGAGCAAAGCCCTTCAAGAGGCTCGACAGTAGTGGAAATCCTTCTTCCAACCATACATGAGGCGACCAGAGTGAACGCCCCACTCATATCCTACAGAGAACCATTAGAATGCTCCAACACCCCAACAATATCAGTGCACACCCATCCATCCTTCATTATTCCATCCTCCTGATCCAGTGCAGATGCATCCATAGGACTCCCATCCACCAGCATTAGAGGGAGAGAAGGAGATGGTGATGCAACATTTCTAGGGATGACAGTATCACTAATGTGGCCAACCAATGACTCCGCTTGTCCTGAAACCTGAGCAGAATTATCACCTGGCCCAGAGTCAATCTATTGCCCACTGGCTGCACCCTCCACATCCTTAGCTGCATTTGGTACTGCCACAGTCCCCATAGGAACACTGGATTCCCGTGTTCTTGAAAAGCAGTTCGGGCCAGGTGGAATCCTTGTAGGGGCTGGTGGATTATCAAGGCTGTCTAATCCCATCTGTGCAGGGGGCAGCTGTGACTGAACAGAACCACCACCTGCGGGAACAACCCCACTCTCCACATCCTTGTTGGGATCCGAACTGGTGTGTGGATTTTTACCAACCATAAGCTGATTTGGTGGACACTGTGCCTGATTTGATCCTATGGGGGGACAGTAGGTTCAGGCCCTGGATGGGCAGTGACATCCTTGGAGGTATACGCCCTATCATCCCTCACTGCCTCTACATCTGCCACATCCTCATGGGCCATACCAACTGGAAATTTGGCCGCCACATTGTTTCCCATAGCTAAGATATGTCTTGGTTCCATGTTACTTGGAATTCCAGTAGGTTTCTCTATTGCTTCAGAGACCATCCCTTTTCCCTTCACCCGCATCCTCTGACAGTCAAAATCCTCATGCCCTCTCTGATTACAAAAGCCACAGATTCTGGGCCTTCGACACTGAGTAAACGAGTGGTCGATGAAGCTACAATTGGAGAAAAACATGGGCCTCCACTCATACTATATTTCCAGATTCATTGTATCATCAATTGTGGTGAGGACCACCTCTTCAACGAGGGTACTCTCCAAGTCAATCTCTACAAGCACCCCTGCATAGTGCCTATACTATGGATTATCAGTCTCTTTGTCAATACGAATGAAAAATCCAACCGTAGAGGAAATATCCCCTAAAATCCTAGGATGCCAATAAAGCCAATTCAATTTTCATATGAAAATCCACACATGTGAAAAGGTATTTTTCACATTTGATGGATCAAAGTTTCGGTCCCATTCCTGTATTCGGAGGAGCCCTGGATCAAGGGAAATTGATCCAAAACTCCAAGCTTCCATTTTCAGTTCATCCGTGGGGAACACCACATGGAAGAATCCACGCCCCATTTCAGTCATATCCCAGTCATTGAACCCCCGAACCTCAGAGATATGACTCACAAGATTAGAATATTTCTATAATTTCTCCCCCTTCGGGACAAGGACCCTGGCAATGATAGAAAATAGACACAGACTAACCCGCTCCTCAACAGCCTCTCTGTTTGCAGCAATGTCGGTGATGTGCCCCTTCTGAATAATCCATCCAGGAGAAGGAGACTCAAAATCAGTGAAGGATAGCGATGCATCCGACCTCACCACTTATGCAAAATTCCTCCTCACCACCGGCGGATGTGAAGAAGTAGGAGGAGCTGGATTTGCCACCAAGGGATTAAATAAATGGAAAATCTCGCCATGACTAACTGGATCAGCGAGGTTCATACTCGAATTCGGATTAGAACCCTGATCCTTCCTAGGAACCATAAGGGCTCCCACTCCTCTTTTCTCAGCCATCTTATAAGCTTTTAGGGATTTTTAATTTTTTAGGTTTTTAGGGGTTTATGTGTTTTTAGTTTTTTGATGTTTCCTTAGTTTTTAATGATTTTAGTGTTTTTTAAATTTTTTTGGTAATTTAGGGGGTTTTTAGGATGTTAATGTTTTTGGGGTTTTTAGGGATTTTGAGGATTTGTAGGGGGTTTTAGTATTTTTATGGTTTTTACCATTTTCAGCATTTTTAGGGATTCTAATTTTTTTTAGGTTTTTAAGGGTTTAATATGGGTTTTCTGTGTTTTTAGGGGTTTTTTAGGATTCTAGGTATTTTATGGATTTTTTAGGATTTAAATCTGTTTTTGGGTTTTTTTTGTTTTTCAGAAATCTTGGGATTTTTAGGGTTTTTATGATTTTCGTGTGTTTTTAGGGGTTTAGAAGTTTTAGGAGTTTTAAGGGTTTTCTAGAGTTTATTAAAAAAAATTAGGGGTTAAAATGGTTTTTATTGTTTTAGAGGGGTTTAGTGTTTTTTGGGATTTCAGGGGTTTTAGGGGTTTTAGGGGTTTTTTAATGATTTATGGGTTTTTTGAAGGTAAGGTATTTTCATATTTTTTGGATTTTTAAATATTTTATGGGATGAAGGTTTTTTTGGTTTATAACATTTTCTTGGGGTTTTCCACCACAATCCATTTTTTTATTTTATTAAAAACCACTTTGAGGGTTAGTGGGAACCTACAAAACACCTCCAACAAAGACAGCCCACTACAAGACCAAAGAACAGAACCAAAAGAGATTTTCACATTTCATATTTCAAAATTCAAACTCGTGCCACGTCCCATCCTGCTTCACACACCCCACAACAGATGACCTCAATCTATCACCTTTTCCAAAACCAAAATGTCACAACATCCTGTGCCACGTGCTGCGTTCTGTCTGAGGCATCATCCATCGATCACTTCAGCTGCCATCATCAAGTCATCATCCAATCACCATCACCATCCACAAACTCATCAAAAAGGTTACCAAACTCTTCTCTGGTGTTTAAAAAACTGACACCATCAGAACCGAACACCATCATCGTCGAAACAAGCTGTCATCATCGTCGATTCCTCGATGTGGCACTGTTTCGCCACCCACGCTGACATCAAAGCATCTTGAGGAGTCGAAATTTTCAGCAACACACTATTGATCACCACCTACATAACAACGTCACCAACTCCAATCCACCATCATCATTGTGAATACCCAAAAGAATGAAAGAACACTTCTAAAGATTCTGAAAACATTCTGCACCGTAAAAATACCATTGAAAAAAATAAAATAAGACATAGAGAAATAGGACCAAAAAGGGTACATGAAACCGAGGAAAACTCTGAAAAAGGTCGGGACTACAACCCTAAAGATAGATGAGGATGAAACCGTAAAGGTAATATCGACGATCTCAAACAATAGTCCCAAAAACCTGTGTACCCATTACTACAACTCTAACCTAGAGAGGAATGGTGGAACCCTAGGTCAGAGTGGTTATCGTTGGACAAGGATGAAAAACCAACTCTGGTAGTAGCTAGAAACTCAACGTCCACCGAACCACAATCCCAAAGCCTCATGAATACCTCCATACCATCTCCAACCCAGAGAGGGATGATGGTACTTGAGGCTAGAGAAGGTTATGGTGACAAAATCCATCCAAATCACATACCTTCAGCGGGCGTATGGTAGAAAGGCAAAATAGCAAGCACCAGAGGTGATAAGAAATCAAGAGTGGAGGGGAGAAACCAAAAGCTGAGGGGTAGAGCCATGAGTTAAGGGGAATGATGATGAGGAAAACTAAAACCCTAGAGGAATAAAGAAGACCAGCACAAAGAGCACTCTCCAAAAAGAGCACAGAGAGCTATCTTCTTAGGGTTTTTCATGGTTTTATGTTTTTTTACATTCATTAGTATTTTATGGATTTTATTATATTTTTGTGGAGTTTAGGGTTTTTATGGATTTTGAGGGATTGAAGGGTTTTTAGGGTTTTATCATTTTTAGGGTTTAAGGGTTTTTAGTGTTTTTAGGTTCTTATGGTTTTATTTTGGATTTTTTGGGATTTTTACCTTTTTAGGTATTTTAGGGATTATTATGATTTTTAAGGGGTTTTAGGGTTTTATAGATTTTTAGGGTTTTGGGATGTTTTTTTGGAGTTTTTAGGGATTTAGGGTTTTCAGGGGTTTTAGGGAGTTTTGGGTGATTAGGGTTTTTAACAATTTTTATAGGTTTTAACATTTTTAGGGTTTCAAAGGTACTTTCGAGGATTTAGTGGATTTTAGCATTTTAGTTGGGTTTTAGGATTTCTGAAGTTTTTAGGGGGGTTCTATGTTTTTAGAGATTGTAGGGCCCTTTATGGTTCTTAGAATTTTTAGGTTTTTATGGGTTTTATTTTTTTTAGGATTTTAAGGTTTTCTTAGGGTTTTTAAATTTTTAGGTATTTTTAGGAATTTTAAGGATTTCTATTTGTTTCTAAGAGTTTTTGGGAGTTTAAGGGGTTTTAGGTTTTTTGATTCCATTTAGATTTTTTATCATTTTATGTTTTTTAGTGGTTTTAGTGTTTTTTGTTTTTAAGGATTTATTTTGGGGTTTTGAGGTTTTTACTTTTTTTAATTTTTAGCGTTTTTTAATCATTTTATAGTTTTTTAGAGTTTTTAAAAATTTTGACAGGTCTTAGGTGTTTTTTGTGTTTTTTTTGTATTTTATGGTTTTTAGTTTTTTTGGGTTTTTTAGAGTTTTTAGTGTATTTTTATGGTTTTTGGAGGGTTTTAGGATTTTTAAGTTTCTTTGGGGCCATTATGGTTTTTTGGGGTTTTAGGGGATTTCAGATATATTAAGATTTTTAGCATCATTCTGATTTTTAGGGGTTTAACGTTTTTTATGTTTTTATGGTTTTCATAGTTTTTTAAGGGTTTTTAGGGTCTTTTATGTTTTTATGGGGGTTTTGGGGATTTTATAGGATTTTCATGGGTTAAATGATTTTGTGGTATTTTATGGATATTTATGGGTTTTAGGGTTTTAATATTTTAATTTTTTATGGGGTTTAAGTGTGTTTTCGTTTTTTAAGGTTTTTTAACGGTTTTCAAGGTTTTTAATGTTTTTATTGATTTTATTTTTATTTTTATTTTTATTTTTATTTTTTTTTTTGATTTTTATGGATTTTATTGATTTTTAAAGTGTTTCGGTTTTCTAGGGGTTTTCAGGTTTTTTGGATTTTTTGTTTTTCAAGTTTTTAAAATATTCTTATTGATTTATATGTTTTATATATTTTTGAAAATTTTTAGGGTTTTAAAGGGATTTTTTATATTTTAGTGGATTTTTAGGGTTTTATGGGTTTTTAGAGGTTCTATGGTATTTGAGGATTTTTTTTGTTTTTTGGTTGGTTTTCGGGTTTTATGGCCTATTAGGATATTTATCATTTTTTAGGTTTTTACGGGTTTTAGTTTTTTTACATTTTTACAGTTATCTATGGGGTTTTCTAGGTTTTCATGGTTTTTGATTTGTTAGGTTTTTACGTATTATTTAGGAATTTTATGGTTTTTTAATAATTTTATGGGTTTATATAATTTTTAGGGATTTTGAGGGGTTTTTGGTTTGGGGGTCATGGTTTTGATCATTTTAGGTTTTAGGGGTTTTAGGTGTTTTAAAATTTTTGAGGTTTTATTAGTTGTTATCATTAATTTTTCAGATTTATATGTTTTTTGGAATTTTGAAGGATTTATTAGAATTTATGTTATTTTTAATGTTTTTATGTATTTTTAGAGTTTTAGGGGATTTTATGATTTTAAGTATTTTTATTTATGAGGGTATTAATTTTTTTTTTGTTTTTTTAGGATTTTTATTTTTTTGTATAGGTTTTAGGGGTTTTATGTGTTTTTAGGTTTTCTTAAGAGGTTTCATGGTTTTTAGGATTTTTTACATTTTAGGGATTTTTAGGCCTTTTTAGACATTATGGGTTTTTATGGGGTTTAGAAATTTTAAAAGTTTTCAAGGATTTTAGGGTTTCATGGTTTTTAGGGTTTTTATAGTTTTTTGGTTTTCAATGGGTTTTATGTGTGTTTATGTATTTAATGTTTTCATAGGGGGTTTTAGAGTTTTTAGGGGTTTTTTACTTTTTTAGGAATTCTTATTCTTTTTTTTGGATTTTTATGGTTTTTAGGGTTTTTATGGATTTCGTGGGTTTTTAGTGTTTTAAAAGTTTTTATGGGTTTTCAGGTGTTTTTTTGGGGTTTTACAGTTTTTAGAGTTTTCAATCATTTTTTGAGGTTTAAAGGCCTTTTAGAGTTTTTAGTGGTTTATGGGTTTTATAGTTTTTGGGTTTTTTAAATTTTATATTGGTTTTATAGTTTTTATTATTTTTTAGGGTTTTAGGACCTCTTATGGTTTTTACTATTTTTTAGGTTTTTAGGTGTTTTATGTGTTTTTATGGTTTTCTAAGGTTTTTAGAATTTTTAGGGGTTTTATGTTTTTTGATATTTTTAGGGATTATTAGGTTTTTTATGTGTTTTTTCGGTTGTGTAGAATTTTGAGTGTTTTTATTGTTTTTATTGTTTTAGGGGTTTTAGGGGTTTAGGGGTTTTCTGAGTATTTTGGGGGTTTTATGGGTTTTATAGGTTTTTTAGGGGTTTTCTTGGGTTTTAGGGGTTTTAGGGGTTTTTAGTTTTTTTTATCATTTTTAGGTGTTTATGGGTTAAGTTTTTTTAGGTTTTTAAGGTTTTCATTTAGTCTTTCAGGGTTTTAAATCTTTAACACATTTTTTGAAGCTCATCATACTCTTCGTCAATATAATTTTATTCAGATGAAATATATCATGAGACAAATGAAGTTAAGGCATCATAGATGAAATTTTAAACTCTGAATGAACCTTTTTTATTTTAATGTCATTTGAAGAGGGATCCTTTATGATAAGGAAAATGTAATAATTAAATGGGTTTTCAATTGATAAAACCAACCAAAAACACATTAAATAGTAGAAAAATAATTATAAATACCATGATGAGTTCACTAAAGGAAGAATCGATGGAATGATGATGAAAATTTGAATAATTGAAAAATTGGGATTTTAAGAACGGTTAAAATAGTTGATCATGAAAGGAATACATGTGGAGTGTGAAAGTATATAAATTCCATTAAAAATAAAATCATTGTATAATAAATTGTACATGAAATTTGAAAATTTCAAATCCAGATTGTCAAAAAATTGATTTCCTCTTATGTTTTTAGGGTTTTCCTAGTGTTTTGAGGGGTTTTAGGGGTTTTAATGTTTTTAGAAAAATTTAGTTCTTTTTTAGGAGTTTTATGGTTTTTTGGTGTTTTATTGGATCTTTAGGGGTTTTGAAATTTTAAGTGGTTTTATGGATTTTAGTGTTTTATGAGTTTTTATCATCTTTTAGATTTTCTAGGGTTTTTATGTTTTTTAGGTTTTTTTGATAATCTAATGTTTTTTCAAGGGTTTTTACGTTTTTTAAGAATTTTAGGAAATTTTTTGGATATTTATTGTTTTTTATTGTATTTAGGGATTTTTGAGTTTTTAGGGTTTTAGGTATTTTATAGGGTTTGGGGGATTTTAGGGTTTTTGATTTTTTATGGATTTTAAGGAATTAAAAGTTTTTTTAACATTTTTAGGGTTTTAATGGTTTTTTATAGTTTTTAACAGTTTTAGGGGTTTTAAAGTGTTTTTGGTATTTCTAATGTTTTCAAGGGTTTTTATGGATTATAGGGGTTTTTGGTTTTTATATTTCTTTAGGTTTTTTTATCATTATTGTGTTTTTAATGGGTTTTAAGTGTATTTAGTTGTTATGGTTTTCTTTGGGCGTTTTAGGGGTTTTTTTATTTTTAGGGCTAGGAAGGTGCAAGGCTAGGCTATTCCTTCACCCCCTCCCCCAAATTTATAAAAGAAAAGAAAAGCAGACAAGGGAAAGTCCAGTCAAACGACCCACACCAAAAGCCCTGAATCCCCACACACCGATGTCCAGAAGATCCAAAAGACAAATATAAAGAGATAAGAGCTACAGATCGGCTTCTCCATCCCCATAAAGATCTCCATCATCACCATAACCAGAGGAAGCATCTGACTCCACCGATACCCATTCATAAGATTCATATTGCTTGTGGAAGGCTGGATAATACTTCATGAGATCCACATTCGGTTTCACCTTGCCTGCCCGGCCTTTCTTGCCATGGGAATTTTCCTCAACTTTACATGCCTTGGAGGAAGCTTTGGTAGCAATTGGCCTAGGAATGGAAGAATAATGCCTCCTTGTTCTCTGATTCACTAGGGGTGCGCCAAGCCCCACCTTCTTACTTTACAACACATCATCAGCACTCAGTGCCCTAGGCTTGATATTTCCATCATTTCTGTGATGGATAGCAGTAGGATCAACCACACCTCCCTGACTACCAGATCTAGGAACATGCCACAGCATCCTCTTAAGTGGGCATACATCCAAGCCAGAATATCCAAGAATACCCATTGAAGCCTACCCCTCCTAATCCTAGCCAAATTAGCATACATGATATCTTCGTTATCCCAGAAAATTCCCCCCAACCTTATATGTTCATAATTCTTATCCCCAAGGAAGAACACTGGTTGCTGGTCTAGCTTCTATATGATCTATTTTTGATGCTGCTCAAAGGGGAATTCTGAATAGTCCAACATCATCTTTTTAGACATCTCAACACACAGAGGTAGAGTCTCAAACAAAACAATATCAGTGCTCGTATCTGGTTTCTCAACAGTCCTCCTAAGTGTAGGAAGGATATCAGACTAATACCCAGGCTGTGGGGCATCTATCAGACCGTCCCCAAGCATAACAGCATAAGTCGACACTTGATCTGGCATTTTCACAGAAGGTAAGTGGTTTTAGGTTTTTATCATTTTATAATGGGTTTTTAGGTTTTTTAGTGTTTTTATATTTTTAGATATTTTTAATGATTTTCTTAAAATTTATGGTTTTTAGGGTTTTAATGAAATTGATGGTTTTTAGGGGTTTTAGGGGTCTTTTGGTTTTTTGGGTTTATGTTTTTTTGGTCCTTAGGGTTTTAAGGATAATTTTAGTTTTGAATATTTTATGGGTTTAAATATTTTTATTGTTTTTTGTGGTTTTAAGATTTTTAAGGGTTTTTAGGGGTTTTAACGGTTTTAGGGGTTTTTATGTTTTTTGGGTTTTTATGGTTTTTAGGGTTTTTTAGTGATATAGTGTATTTTAACATTTTTAGTGTATTATTTTTTTATAGGTTTTAAATGATTTTTCTTTTATGGTATTTTTTATAAATATTTAGGCCTTTATGAGTATTTTTATTGATTTTTATGGAAATTTTAGGATTTTTATTGTTTTTAGGGATTTTGAGGGGTTTTTTGGTTTCTTTTGGGGTATTAGGGTTTTTTGGGTTTTATCATTTTTATGAATTTTAGGGGATTATGTATTTTTTATGTTTCTAAGGACGTATTATGGATTTTATAGATTTTTTTTGGATTTTTTAGTTATCTTTTAGGAGTTATATGGGTTTTTAAGTATTTAAGGATTTTGATGGTGTTTAGGATTTTTTTGTTTTTTTTGGGTTTTAGGGTTTTAAATGGTTTTCATACTATTATAAATATTTGTATGTGTTTAAAGGGGTTTTTATATTTTTTGTGGGTTTTAGGGTTTTTATGGTTTTTTGGGGTTTTATGGTGTTTTGGGTTTTTAGGTTTTTAGGGTTGTTAGTGTTTTTAGGTTTTTTAAGGTTTTAAGTGTTTTTATATTTTTAAGGATTTCATAGGGGTTTTCATGGTTTTATGGGTTTTATGTTTTCTTGCGATTTTAGGTCCATTTATGATTTTTTATGGTTTATAGGGTTGTTTCGGATTTTGAGATTTTTTAGAGATTTTTATGGATTTTTGTGATTATAGGTTTTTAGGGGTTTTAAGTGTTTTATGTTTTCAAGTTATTCTTTGGAGTTTTCTTGGTTTTCAGGGATTTTAGGGTATTTTATTTTTTAGAGGTTTTTACCTCTTTTTTGGGATTATATGGATTTTAGGGGATTTGGAGTTATTGAATGTTTTAGTGTATTTAGTGTTTTTAGATTTTTATGATTTTTTAAGGTCATTATGTATTATTTAGTTTTTAGTGGTTTTAATGTTTTCCATATTTTTTAATTTTTTATGGGATTAAAAGGTTTTAAGAGTTTTAGGGGTTTTCTAAGGTTTTACAGTGTTTAGGGATTTTTATGGTTTTAGGGGTTTTATGGTCATTAGGGTATTTTCAGTTTGTCATTTTTAGGGTTTTATGTGATTTTAGTTTTTTATGGTTTTATTAGGGTTTTATGAATATTTATGGGTTTTTATGTTTTTATTGATTTTTATGGATTTTTATGGATTTTTTATGATTTTTATGATTTTTATGGTTTGTAAGAACTTTAGTGTTTTTCATGTTTTTAGTGTTTAGAGTGTTTTTTTTATTTTTTACGATTTTTTTAGGGTTTTTATGGTTTGTAGGGTTATTTTTCTTTTTAGGATTTTAGGGATATTTTTTAATTTTTATTGTTTTTAGGGATTTTAGGGATTTTGAACGTTTTTTAGGATTTATGGGTTTTTAAGTGTTTTATGGGTTTTAGCATATTTTAGTGTTTTTTGGTTTTTAAATTTTTCTTAGGGTTTTTTGGGAATTTATGGTTTTTATGTTTTTAGGTATTTTTAGTGATTTTTAGATTTTTTATGGTTTTTGGGTTTTTATGGATTTTTTGGGGTTTTAGGGTTCTCGACGTGGTTTATGGTTTTTATGGGTTTTTCCGGGTTTTAGGGGTTTTTTAGTTTTTTAATTTTTTTTAAGGTTTTGTAGAGTTTTTTAACATTTTTTGTCATTTAAAGAGTTTTATAATTGTTAGTGGGTTTTAGGGTTTTTAAGTATTTTAGGAGTTTTATGGTTTTTAGGGGTTTTAAGGTTTTTAGGAGTTTAATGTTTTTAGGGTTTTATGGGCCTTTACTGTTTTGAACATATTTTATGTTTTTCATGGTTTTTAAGTGTTCATAGGTTTTTATTGTTTTCATATGGGTTTTAGGGCTTTTGGGGTTTTTTATTTTTAAAGGATATTTTATGGGTTTTAATGTATTTTTTGGTTTTTTATGGTTTTAATGAATTTTGAATTTTTTTAGGGATTTTAGGGGATTTAGGGTTTCTTTGGGTTTAATCAATTTTTGGGTTTTTAGGGGTTTTAGGTGTTTTAGTTTATTAAAGTTTTCATAGTGTTTTTTAGGGTATTAGGGATTTCTAAATTTGTAGGGATTTTTATATCTTTTTAGGATTTTTATGGGTTTTTTTGGGTTTCGTGGATTTTGAGTGGTTTAATGGTTTTTCATTTTTTTATAGGGGTTTTATGGTTTTTTAGGTATGAGGGGTATTTTTTAGTTTTTTAGGGTTTATATGTTTTTTATAGTTTGTAAATATTTTTTCGCGTTTAAAGGGTTTGTAGTGTTTTTAGTAGTTTTTAGTGTTTTTATTGGTTTGTGGTTTTTAAGTTTCTAGAGTTTTTTTGATATTTAGGTTGTTTTAGGGTTTTATGGTCTTCTAGGGATTTTATTTTTATGTTTCTTGGTGATTTATTTTTTTAAGATTTTATGGTTTTCTTATGGTTTTTTTCTAATTTTATGGGATTTTACGCTCTAAGTATTTTTATAGTTATTTATGAATTTTATGGTTTTTTAGGGTTCTTAGAGATTTTGACGATATTTTTAGTTTTTAGTGTTTTTAGCATTTTTAGGGTTTTATGGTTTCTTTTGGTTTTATGGTTGTTATGGTTTTTATAGTTTTTTAATGTTTTTAGGGGTTTAAAAGGTTTTTAGTGCTATTAGTGGCCTTTTATGGTTTTATGGGGTTTTGGGTTTTTATGGTTTTTAGAGATTATTATTTGTTTTAAGGGTTTTTATGGATTTTAGGGACTTGTAAGGTCTTTAGGGATTTAGGTTGTTTTGGTGTTTTATGTTTTTTATGTTTTTAAAACTTTCTTATGAGTTTTTAGGGTTTTGTATGTTAATATGGATTTTTAGAGACATTTTTGGACTTTTATGGGTTTTTAGTGTTTTAAGGGATTTTGAGGCGTTTTATGGGGTTTTATGGGGTTTTAGGGTTTTTACGGTTTTTACGGTTTTTATAATTTTTTATGATTTTAGGGGTTTTTAGTGTTTTTATGTTTTTAATATTTTCTTAGGGGTTTTTACAGTTTTTAGTATTTATTATTTTTAGGTATTTTTAGGTTTTTTAAGATTGGTATGGTTTTTAGGGGTTTTAATAATTTTGAGTTGGTTTAGGGGGATTTTTTGGGTTTTTTGGATTTTTGGGTTCTTCAGGGTTTGTTATTTTTTTAGGGTTTTATGGTTTTTTATAGCTTTTTAAATTTTTTGGTTTTAATGTTTTTTTAGAGTTTTTTGTTGGTTTTTTAAGTTTTTATAGTTTTTATGGGGTTTTAAGGTTTTAGGGGTTTTTATGATTTTTAGTGGTTTTTGGGGTTTTTGAGTAATTTGGTGTTTTTAGTGTTTATAAGGTTTTTTTGGGGTTTTAATTTTTTTACTTTCTAATGACTACATAGGTTTTTTTAGTGTTTTAATGTTTTTTATTTTATTTGGGTTTTTGGGGGTTCATGGTTTTTATAGTTTTTTATATCTTGATAGGATTAAATTGTTTTTAGATTTTTTAATGGTTTTATATTTTTTATATGTTTTTAGGGTTTTTATGGTTGGGGGGGGGGGGTTTATGGTTTTTAGGAGTTTTAAGGAGGTTTAGGTCCTCTTAGGGTTTTATTGTTTTTTTTGGGTTTTTAAGTGTTTGAAGTGTTTTTAGGATTTTAATTTTTCCATAAGGTTTTTACTATTTTTACATTATTAGGGATTTTTTCGGATTTTATAGTTTGTTCATGTTTTTTTGGTTTTTTAGGGATTTAGAGTTGTAGGGTTTTTAGCATTTTTTACTATTTTTAGGGGTTTTAAGTGTTTTCAGGTTTATGAGGTTTTCTTAGGAACTTGTGTAGAAAACGTATTTTACATCAGTTATTTTTTATTTTTTTACATCATTTTTGGCTAACATTATTAGAGGAGACATTATATATATAGTTTTTTTACATCAGTTAATTTAAAATCGACATAAAAAACATAAATTCGAAGCTTTTTTCACATTGATTCCTAAAAAAACCGATGTGGAAAATGCTTTAGAGTCATGATTTATTTTGTCAATTTTTAAATAACTAATGCGGTATATTGTTTATTACGTCCAATATGTAATAACAAACGTAATAAACTACACCTCCGAAGTGTTTTTCGGGTCGGTTATTAAAAAATCGACATGAAAAACAAGTTTATCACGTCAATTATTTTCATAACTGATGTTATAAACTAGTATGTGAAGCATTTTTTACGTCCGTTATTGTTTAAATGACATGAAAACATATATAATACATCATTTATAAAATAACCGACATAAAAACCATTCCCATGAATTTATAATGTGGGTTATAAAATAACCGACGTAGAAACCAGTCTACAAAGAAAAATTCACGTCATTTATTGTTTAAGGGACATGAAAACAAATACAGTACGTCAGTTATTAAATAAACAACATAAAAAACCATTCTCATGCATTTATTATGATGGTTATAAGATAACTGACCTAGAAGTCAATTTTTTAATAAAATTGTTCAACCATTACTATGCTCTTCAAATAAGATCTGAAAAAATTAAAAAACAGACTATAACCAGACCAAAACAAGACCAGAATACACACCATAAAAACATCAAAACTAGAAAAAAACAATAATAACCAATGAAAAATTATAAATTCACATAAATAACATTCAAAACATACAATTTCAACTAAAAAAAACATAAAACCCCTTGGACAACCCTCCACCACACTGAACATCCCCCCCTAGGACACCCTCCCACCCCCTGGAACCCCCCCCCCCCATCGGTAGCCCCCACCCCCTGGACACCGCCGACCACCTATACACCCTCCCACCCCCCTAGACAACCCCCACCCCCTAGACACCCTCCCACCCACTGGACACCACCCCACCCCACTGGACAACCCCCACCCCCTGGACACCTACACACCCCACTTGACACCCCCACCCCTGGACATCCCCCTGGACAACCCCCACTCACAGGAAAACCCTCACCCATGGACACCCCCACCCCCAGAACACCCTCCCCACCCCCTGGACAGCCCCTCCACCCCACTAGACATCCCCCACCCCCTGGACACCCTCCCACCCCCTAGACACCCCCATCCCTAGACGCCCTCCCACCCCCAGGACACCCCCACCCCCTGGACCTCCCTCCCACCCCATGGACATCCCCCACCCTATAGACACCACCCCACCACATCAGACAACCCCCTCCCCCTAGAAACCCTCCCACCCCTAGACACCACCACACCCCACTAGACACCCCCACCACTGGACTCCCCCACCCCCTGGACAGCCCCCACCCCACTAGACAGCCCCCACCCCGTATAATCTTAGACACCCTCCCTCCCACAAGACAGCACCCCACCGCCCATGGGCATCCCACCACCCCTGGAAACCCGTACCCCTTGGATAGCACTTCACCCCCTGGACAGTCTCCCCCCAGACACCACCACACCCCACTATATATCCCCCCACCCCTGGACACCATCACACCCCCTACACCCTTGGACACCCTCCCACCCCAAAGACACCACCCCACCACCCATAGACACCCCCACCCCTTATAAATCCCACCCCCTGGACACCCCCTACCCCTTGGACAACCCCCCACCCCCCATGGACAGCCCCACCCCCCATCAAACCATTACTATGATTTTCCAAATTATGAAACAAGAAGAAACTAAACCAAAAGCAGACCAAAAGAAGAACAAAACTATACCAGAATCTATACAAAAAAAAACATAAGAACTAGACCAAAACAGGAAGTACTAGATAAAAATTAAACATTCACATATATAACATTCAAAACATACAATGTCAACTAAAAAACCATAAATCTAACAAAAACAACTACCAAATACACAATTATAATTACAATATAAAAATTTACGTTTTACACTACAAACAAACTAATATCTAATCAAACCTGTAAAATAATTTTACCATTCCACTTGTATGTTTTTTACCTCTTGAGAAATATAGGGTTGAGGGTCATCAAATAGCTACAAATTAAAAGGATATTAGTTAACATGTATAATAAACAAATCAAATGAAATATTATGGAAAAGTTTATAAGGAAATATTACGAGGTCAAACATCACAAGTGTTCCAGTTGTAATTATTTAATACATAAATCTTAACATATAATATCTACATTTGATTATGACTTTTTTTCATGAAAATTCTGCTTAAATTTGGTTCAATTAAAAATATCATTTTTATATAATACATTGACTAGTACAAATTACAAATGGATATTTACCTTTACTTTTACATATTTGATCTTGGCACTCTTTTTCTTTGTGTTATTATGAATCTAGACCCATTCCATGTTAGAAAATAATACAAATGGATAAATTTAAAATTCAATATAATATAAATAGCTATAATGAAATTGAATCTTACTTTTCCAACATATTCGTAAAACTTCCCCACACATTTCCATAAATAGATAATATCCAATAATGTGCTTTGATCTTTAGACAAAAAAGGTGTTATAATGATACCTAATAAAAAAAGACATAAGTATACATTTTTAATAAATATAATGTATTGAAAGGTGTTAAGACATACATTGAAAAAATATTCACCACGTTGATGCCAAACCTATCTCTAGTAACAACCTCCATGATATCATTTTTTATAATACCCACATTTATTGCACATCCACAAACTTGAGATTCTATTGGAAACTCATAATGATCTGCCAACAAATTTGAATATCTTGAAAATCAATCAAGAATACTCGAATCTGTATATAATTTCATAGCCAATTGTCTTTGTTTTTTTACTTTTAAAGTATTCCTGTAAAAATAAATAGAAAAATATATTTTTTTTAAAATAATAAAATAACATTAATAAAAAAATTAAAACAAAAATATATTACATACAAACCTCTATGGTAATGAGTCGCAGCAGTTTGGAAGGCTAAACTAAAAAATGGTTCATATTATGTCCAACTATCATCACCTCATCTCTAGGTAATAGTACTCGAGCTGATCTATCTATAATAACATGTACAGTGACCCTATGTTGCTCTATCTCTAAATGTTGATGATGAACTGTTTCTGCTATAAAATATACTAGCCCATATACAACTATAAGATGGTGATGATAATCAACATACAAATCACAATAATTAGAAAGCTTTAGCAGAGGACTGGGATAAAAAATAGGGTCCACGGGCTAATTTGGGGGAGTGGGAGATACTGGCGGAGGTGGAGGATAAATAATGGGGTCATTAGGGGGAGGTGGATGAGTTGGAGATGCAGTCTCAAATTGTCATCGTATGTCTGAAAACATAGACTATACTGACGCTCTAATCTTTTCCTCCATCGTCGCATTAATATTATGAACTTTAGCCTCCATGGATTATATTTTTTTTATAAAAACCCTAAATGGAAGAAGTTGATGAATGTGGAAGTAATTTTCATAATGATACACCCGTTGGATATCCTCGTACATGACCGTGGTGTTCGGGCATTCCCAATACTGCAGAAAAAATATCTTACCTCACAGCAGCTGTTAATACCCCCTGTGGGCACTTATCCTCATGATAATCCTGTATTAATTAATTGAACATTTCATCAATGATTCAAATTATATAAATAATATAATTAAATTATAAAAATAAAATAAATATCTTACAATCCTCTTAGATACGATTCTCGATTCTTTTGAAAGATATTTCCCCTTTTTTCATATCCATGCTCTCTTCCATTTTTCATGTCTAGATAGAGGGGACAGATATGCAACCTCTCAAGATCTTGAAGACTCAGCTCTCTGTTGTTGTAATTTTCCAACCATCATTTGTTCTTCCAATAATGTATACCCTCTCCGAGATAAACTATGAGGGTATATATTTTTAAATTGGATATTCTGATGATATATCCTTTTTTTCTATAAATTAAGAATAATAAATCATTAAAAAAACATTAATATGATCATTTATATAATAAATAATATAAATGTTTACATTGCCCTTACCAAAAAATAACATTTTATTCTACTTTCAACAAATTGTCTCCATGTGTCTTCATCTATAAAATGATATATATGACATGGATTCTCATGATTCCTATGACCAAAAATAAAATTATATGTGAGGGCTGATTTGAAATCCCTCCATATCCTTCCATCCATCAATAAAAATTTCCTCATGACTCCTCTAGTGTCATGAATATCAAATTTCATCTGATAAAGAAGAGGTAAAACATATTATTCTAGAAACCTTTAATGACTAGTCAGATACTAAAAAATGATCGTTCCAAAATCATCTCCCACAACTAAGATATTATCTCATTGTCCACACTTCTTTAATAATCATAAAAAATTATTACTTTTATTTTACCCTAATTTGATAGAAAACTCTTAAAATATTTTTCATTTGGACCTTTAAGAATATCATTCTCATCAAACTGAATGACTATCCTCTAGTCCTGGCTACAAGCATGTGATGATTTTGGTAAATGTTTTCATCCACATTTACCAACTCTTTAACTCTTTTTTGTCATTATGGGATCACATGAGGAAGCTTGGGGAACAACAAGATGAGCATGTGACTGTTCCTCCCTAGAGTTATGATCATGATTCTCATCTCTAGAATCATGTGGTTGATCAACATATTGATATATCATTATCCTTTAAATAAAAAAATCAAACATTAGTTCACAAATATACAAATTCAAATATTATAATACTAATCTAAACAAAAAATGGAAAACTAAACTAATTTTTGTAATAATAATCACAGTGAATATGGTAAACATGTTAAATAATGGTAAAGATGGTAAACATTGTAAACATGGTAGTGTAATTTTCATTCAACAAAATCAATAAATATATTAGTTACGTAAAGGTAAACAATGGTAAACTATGGTAAACATAGTAAACATGATAACCATGGTAAACATGGTAAACATGGTAAACATGGTAAACATGGTAAACATGGTAAAAATGGTAAAGTAATTGACATTCAACAAAATCAATAGGTATAAAAGGTATGTAATGGTAAACATGACAAAATAAACTAAAAAAATTAAATAATAAAAAATTTCTTACATTTTATGAAAATAATAAATGTAAAAAAGAAATAATCATATGATAACTTTAATATTAAGAATGTACAAATGGATTTTTTTCCCAAATTCATTCGCCATGATCATTCCTTATGGAACAAACCATGTCTTCAACATACTCATCGTTATTTTATTCTAATATTTCCATGAAAGTACTAATCTCACATAAATCATCATCTTCATCAAGTTGATCCTCACAAATATATTATTTTTTTTTCATGTAAAACAACATACCACTTCATATCTGATTGATCAACCACATAAAAAATCTATTTTTCATGTGTTTCTATTATAAAAGAATCTTTTGTGTCTTCCAATCCATTCATCTCAACAACTTTCATTCCAAATTCATCATTTTCTGACACTATTTTTATCGATAAACCATTTTCATTTAATAATAAGAACGTTAATTTTAAAGTAATCAACCTCCCATATTTCTTCAATGACTCCATAATATGAACATTATGCATAAATTGGGTTTTTTTCTTTAGAACTCGAAAAATGAATTGCTTCTGTAAACACTAATACACCACTATTCTAAACTCCACTTCTATTGTCCTGGGCTTTCGTATGAATTGTATAGCCATTAATGTCATACCAGGACCATGTTAGCACATTTAACCTTGGACCACCCACTAACCATCTTATTGTCTTTGATACATCTGATCTAACAATAAAGGTCTCTTTAAACCATGGAAAAAAATATTATTCTATGCTCATTCAAAATCCACATTTCTTTATTCTTTGGATGACATTTCTTCAACTCATTAATATGCAATGTGATATACGGTTTAGAATTAGCTATGTTATTCTAGATGTATAATTCTACCTTCTTCATATGTTCAGTTGAAAATGATTTTACATTAAATCCATGAATCCCCTTTCCCTCATTATTAACATGTATATGGAGATATGGAGGTAAACCTATGTGCTTCGCCATCTCCATGTAGCTCATACAAATCTCTACATCCTCATCAGAAAAATATGTTTCAATAATGGAGGCATTAGGTCGATATTAATTCTTAACATACCCCTTCAATATTTTCATATAGCATTCAAAAGGATACATCCATTGAAGATGTACAAGTCCAAGAGGCTTTATTTATCAAACCAGATGAACCATTAAATACACCATTATATCATAAAAACGGAGGAAAATACAATTCAAATGGACAAAGTAAAGAAGCTGCATACTTTTCCAAAATGTTCAAAGATTTCATATGAATAACCTTATTACAAATTGAATTGAAAAAATAACACAACTTCATTATAGTCTTTCTGACACAGATGGAAAATATTCCATGCAATTCAACTGGTAGAAGTTATGGCATCAAGGTGTGACAATCATAAGATTTCGTACATATCAACTTCAAATGATTCAAAGAGACAACATTTTTTACATTTGAAGAATAACCTTGAGGCACTTTGATATCATGATGAAACTGACAAAATCTAATTTTCTCCATCTTGGATAATGTATGACAAGCCATGGGAAGAAATGTTCATCTTCCATTAGAAGTGGGAGCAAACTCCAAATGTATTCCCATTAATAGTAATTCTAATATTGCAGGCAACCCATATTTAGACTTTCCTTTAATATATAACAATGTTCTAATCAAATTGTCATATATATTATTCTCCACGTGCATGACATAAATATTATGTTTCAATTCATGATATCTCCAGTATGGTAGCTCAAAAAATATTGACATTTTATTCCAAATATGTCTATCATTACTATATTTTTGTGTCATTCCCAATGTCACATCAATGTTTTGCACCCTCTCAAAATACACATCATTGGATAAAGGTTTTGGAGAAATATAAAAAATATTGTGAGTCATTGAATGCCTTTTTTAGTCTTAAATAAGAGTGATACACAAGATAAAACTTTTCAGGACCCATGTATATTGTTTTTATCCCATGATGCAATTGAAAATATAAAGTCCGTTGTTCACAAATTGGACATGTTTTATTCCCCTTAACCCTATATCTAAACAAATTTCGATACACTTGGAAGTCATTTATAGTGAGCATAATCATTTCATGCAGTTTAAAATATTCCATTTTATAATAATCATACACCCTAATTTAATAATCCCATAAAATATTCAAATCATCAATCAATGGTGACAAAAAAAATAAATATCATTTCGGGGTTGCTTCGGACTAGAGATCATTATACTCAACATGAAATATTTGAGCTTCATTAAAACGTCATGATAGAGGATTTAAATTACCAATAAAATAGGCCAAGAACTATGTGTGCTATAGAGGGTTCGGTATAGTTTCATTCCCTCTATACATAACCAAATTGTGAGATTTATAATTTCATTTCCAAATGTAGGATACTGCTCATCAATTTTCTTCCATTGTGGACAATAAACTAGATGATGTATTTTTTCATCACATATCCACTCATCAGAATTCCATATTAACCTTATTTGAATCATGTGAATTAGAAAATAAACATTACAAATGATGAATTATAGGAATATACCCAAGTACCTTAGCAATGAAATCTGTAATATCTACATCAGCCTATGATTTTTTTAACTTATATGACGATGTCCCAAATTTAGGACACTCTGATAGAAATTCATATTCCTTTTTATATATCATATAGTCATTTGTAAAAGAATGTATTTTCTGGTATCCCAATCCCATTGGGCATAATATTTTATTACCCTTATACTGTGAATCTGGAAGATCGTTTTCTTTTGGAAGAATGACTTTAATCAATTGTAGTAGCTCTATAAAACATTGGTCACTCAATCCATGTTTCGCCTTTAGGATAATCAATGTTAACATTGCCGGAAAAACCATAAATTCCTTACTACTAGGATACAATGATTTTTTAGAATCACCATATAGACGTGAAACTATCAGTTCTATCTCAATTTGTTTGGTGTAATATCACGAATTATTTCTTCAATTCCATAAGAGTTACCATCTTGCAAATCATCATCATTAGTAGATGTTACATTATTTCCAATTTCACCATGACAAATCCAAGGGATATAACTCATAATAAAACCCTGAAAAATCATATGATCTTTGATCTCTCTAATTTTCAACTTCTTTATATTCATACATTTCAGCCATAGACAGAAAAAATGTCACTGCTTAGAACATTTCTTTTAGAAAATTCCAAAAAGGCATCAACACATTCCTCATATTCATTACTCATTTGATGTTCTATAATCCAACATCAACTCATTATTACATATAACAAATATCAAAATTATACATCTTGTTAAGATAAGACAATTATACATTTATATGAAAAATATCATACTTTGAATGTAAAATAATTTTGAAATATAAAAATATATATGATTATATGAAAAACATACACATGAAAATTATTTTAAAAAGAAAATATAGTTAGATATTACAATTTTATATTTATTTGAAAATAATTTTAGGATTACATATCTCTTATATGGATCATGATATAACAGTATAGATTCATCTTGGTTCCTTTATTCTTAAGGTACACAAGGAATACATTACGGTGCAACTAGATACCAAATTCACCCTTCTATAAATAAGAAATATGAAGTATAAATATTAAAATATGTATACATTCACTAATTAAAATTACACATATACCAACGATTTGAAACCATTAGTATAGCCCCTAAAACCATGAGGATAGAATATCCAAATGGTTTTACACACTGTTGGATTGATGGTCTCTACAATAGCCCTATATTAACAATTCTACAAGAACCGTTGGTATAGACTGCCTGAACAAGGGGGTCAGGGTGTCCAGGGGGTGGGGTTGGTGTCTAGGGGTGAGGGGCATGTCCAAAACCCTACCCCTTGGACAACCCCCACCCCCTAAACACCCCAGACCTTGGACACCCCCACCCCCATGGACAGCCCCCAACCCCCTGGATAACCCCCACCCCCTGGACACCCCCACCCCCTATACACCCTTACCCCATTGGACAACCACCTCACCCCCTGAACACCCCCTGGTCACCTCTAGCCCCTTGTAAAACCCCCTCACCCCCTGGACACCTCCCCCCACCCCAGGACACCACCACCCCTTGGACAATCACCACCCCCTAGGCACCCCACCCCCTGGACAACACCCCCACTCCCCAGGACACCCCCCTGGACACCTGCCACCCACATGGATAGCCGCCCCAACCCATTAGACATCCCCCACCCCTGGATACCCCCAATCCATTTGAAAGCTCCAAAACCCTAGACACCCCAACCCCCTAGACAGCCCCCACCCCCTGACACCCCACCCCCTAGAGACCCCCTACCCCCTTGTAAAACCCCCTCACCCCCTTGGAAAACCCACCCCACTAGACACCCCTACCACCATGCACAACTTCCTCACCCCCTCGACCCACCACCCCCTAGACACCCCTACCACCCTGGAAAACCCCCTCACCCTCGTGGACACCACCCCCACCCCTTGGATAGCCCACCCACCCCATAGACACCACCCACACACCCTTTCCCCCAGTGGACACCCCCACCCTAGACATCCCCCACCCTCTAGACACCCCTTAGACACCCCCACCCCCATGGAAAGACCCCCTAGACAGCCCCCTAGACTCCCCCACCCCCTAGACACCCTGCCCCTTGGACACCCCATACCCCCTTGGAAAAACCCATCACCCCCTGGACACCCATACCCCCTTGGATACCCCCTCACCCCCTAGACACCACTCCCCCTGGACATCCCCACCCCCTTATACAATCCCCCTTATACAATCCCTTTAGACACCCAAACCACTCTAGACACCCCCACCCCTGGACATCCCCACCCCTATGGACACCACCCACCCCCATGGACACCCCGCTGGACACCCCCACCCCCTAGACACCCCTACCCCCTTAGATATCCCCTCACCCCTGGACACCACCCACATCCCCTTGACACCCCTACCCCCTTGGAAAGCCCCCTCAACCCTTGGATACCCCCACCCACCCCCTTTCACACCCCCTGGACACCACCACCCCCTTGGACGACCCCCACACCTAGACATCCCCCCTCACCCCTATAAACCTCCCAACCCTTAGACACCCCCACCCCCTGGACACCCCCACCCCCACACATGAATGTACATGCACACACACATGATAGAACACACATGGTAGCAACAAAAATTGTAGAACTTGCATGATATCAATACCATGGTTTATTTTTTCAAAAAATAATTTATCATGTTATAAAAGAACACAATGACTCTTACCATTATATCAAGAAAAAATATAGAAAAATAACATCTCAAAACATAATTTTAAGGAATCCTGAAAACTAAAAAATTAAAATGAGTTCTGTGAGGCTTACTCGAGTGTTACGAGTCAACCTGATAGACCTGGTGATAATAAATATGACGAATGAGGTTAGAAATATGAGGTTGGAGGGCATGAATTTGAAGAATCCTTTCTTGGTTTTCTGAGTGAGAGAGACGAGTCACAGGTTGCCCGATCGAAGAAAACAGAATGAGAGAATACGGGGCATGATAAATCATTTAAAAGCTTTATCACATCAGTTATTTAATAAACGACATGATAAACTATTTTTTATATTTATAACATCAGTTATTTAATAAAAAAAATTAAAAATCCATTACCACATCCTAAATTTTATAACTTATGGGATAAATCATCGAGATTTTATTAATGATGTTAGTTATTTTATAACCGATGTGATAAATCATCGAGATTTGATTTATAATATCGGTTATTTTACAATTGATGAGAAAAATTGATTCTTATCAATATACCATGACGATTATAAAATAACCGACATGTTAAACCAATTTTTTGCAGCTTTACACGCCGGTTATATAGAACTGATGTAAAAAATGCCGCTGTGTTAATCATTTTTTTCACTAGTTAGAGTTTTCAATATTTTTATTTATTTTTATGTTTTTAGGTCTTTTTAAGGTTTTTTAGAATTTTTATTTTGTTTAGGGTTTTATGGATTTTGAGGGAGTTTAGGTTTTTTATGGTTTTAGTGTTTTAAGGTTTTTTTAGTTTTAGGGGTTTTTCTATTTTTTAATTTTTTGTAACATTTTTAAAGGTTTAAAGGGTTTTTATAGTTTTTAGTGGTTTAGGGGCTTTATAGGGCTTCATAGTTTCTAGTTTTTTAGGTGTTTTATGATATTTATGGGGTTTTTCGGTCTTTAGGGACTTTTATGGTTTTTAGCATTTTTAGGGTTTCAATGTTTTTTTAGGTTTTTAATGGTTTGTTTTTGTTTTCAAATTATTTTGGGGTTTTTACATTTCTATATATTTTTATGTGTTTTTTATGTTTTTATGGGCTTCTAGGGTGTTATTTTTTTTATGGGTTTAGGTTTTGTTGAGTTTTTTAGTGTTTTAAAGGGGTTTTTGAGTTTGTAAAAATTCTAGGGATTTAATGTGTTTTTATAGATTTGGTGATTATTAAGGGTTTTTAGAGTTTTAAAGGATTTTAGTTTTTTAGGTTTTTATGGGTTTTTTGGATTTCTATAATCTTTTAGTGTTTCTAGCATTTTTAGGTTTTTATGGGTTTATGGGTTTTTTGTGTTTATAATGTTTTAGGTGTTTTTTGTTTTTTATCGATTTTTGGGGTTTTTAGGGTCTCTAGAGATTTTAGATTTTTATGGATTTTCAAAGTTTTTGGGTTCCGAAGGTTTTCTTAGTATTTTTAGGTTATTTAGGGGTGTTTAGGTTTTTTTGGGATTCTTATGGGTTTTTAGAAATTTTAGGGATTTTGATGGGTTTTGGTGTTTTAGGGTTTTTAGGGTTCTTAGAAGTTTTTAGGTTTTTAGGAGTTTTATGTGTTTTTATGTTTTTAAGGTTTTCTTACAGTTTTTCAGGTTTTTAGGAATTTTTATCTATTTATGGATCCTGATGTATTTTTAGGATTTTTATGGTTATTATAGTTTTTATGGATTTTGATAGATTTTGGGGTTTTTCTGCGTTTTTTTGGTTTTTAGGGTTTTTTATTTGTTTTTCAGGTTTCTAAGGTTTTTTTATTTTCTAACATTTTTTGGGGTTTAAAGGGTTTTATAGTTTTTAGTATTTTTATTTTTTTTAAGTTTTTTTATCTTTTATGGGTTTTATTAATTCTATTGATTTTTAGGATTTTAAGGAATATTATGATTTTTTGAGCTTTTCAATTTTTAGGGGTTTTACTTTTTTTAATGTTTTCTTAGAGTTGTTCATGGTTTTCAGGGGGTTTTACATATTTATGTATTTTTTGGAAATTTTGGTTTTTTATGGTTTTTAGGGATTTTGAGGCCATTAAGGGTATTTTAGGGTTTCTTGGTTTCTTGGTGTTTTAGGGGTTTTTTTAAAATTTTAGGTGTTTTATTCTTTTTTAGAGTATTTAACATTTTTAGGGTTTTAATGGGGTTTTATAGCTTTAGTTTTTTGGGTTTAATGGTTTTAAGGGTTTTAGGGGTTTTTATGGTCTTTTGGTGTTTTTAAAGTTTTTATGGACCTTTAAGGATTTCAGTATTTTTAGGGGTTTTTAGTGTTTTTAGGTATTATTAGGATTTTTCATTTATTTTAGGTTTTTTACGCATTTAGGCCTCTTTAGTAATTTTTTATGTTATTATTTTTTTTGTGTTTTGGGGGGGTTTTGTGTTTTTATGGTTTTAGGGTTTTTAGGGGGTTTAGAAATTTTTATGTTTTTATGGGTTTAAGTGTTTTTAGGTTTTTAATATTATCATAAGGAATTTTAGGGAGTTTAGGTTTTTTACATTTTTAGGGAGTTTTAGGAATCTTTTTGGATTTTTATGGCTTTTTAGGGGGTTTATTGATTTTGATGGTTTATAGGGGTTTTTAGGGTTTTTAATGTTTTTTATCATTTTAGGTCTTTTATGGGTTTGAGTTTTTTTGGGGATTATGGTTGTATTATGTTTTTATGAGTTTTTAATTTTTTAGTGATTTTTAGAGATTTTTTAGATTTTTTACCAATTTTTATGGGTTATAAGGATTGGGAGGGTTTTAGGGTTTTATAGGTGTTTTAGGGGTTTCTAGGGTTTTAGATCTTTTTTTAGGGTTTTACGTGTTATATATGTTTTTGGATTTTATTGTTTTCTTAGGGTTTTTTGGGGGTTTTGGGTTTTTTATGATTTTAAATATTTTTATGATTTTTATGGTTATTGGTTATTTTTTATTTTAAATGGGTTTTCAGGTTCTTATGGTTTTTAGGGTTTTCATTGAATTTTTTGGTTTTTAGTGTTATTTTTTGTTTTAGGGTTTTATAGTTTTTAGTGTTTTTACGAACATCTACGGTTTTAAATGGGTTTTTGAGTTTTTAGTGGGTTTTTAGGGTTTTTATGGGGTTTTCATATTTTTATGTCATTTCTTAGTGTTTAGTATTTTTTAGTGTTTTGGGTCTTTTATGGATTTTAGGGTCTTCTAGGTGTTTTACTAATTTTTAGGTTTTTTATAGATAGTAATTATTTTTAGTTTTTTAAGAATTTCTATGAGGTTTTAAGGTTTTCTATGTTTGTTTGGATTTTTAGGGATTTTTAGATTTTTTTGGTTTTGTGGTTTGAGGTATTTTGAGGGTTTTTACGGTTTTTACGGTTTTAAGGTGTTTTAGTATTTTTAGAATTTTTTAGGTTTTTATGTTTTTAAGGTTTTCTTATCAGTTTTTGGGTTTTACCAGTTTTTTTATTTTTAGGGTTTTTTTTAATATTTTTTTGTTTTTCGGGTTTTTAGGGATTTTGAGAGTTTTTATGCTTTTAGAGGTTTTATGGTATTTTGGGTTTTTAGAGTTTTTATAGTTTTTCATGTTTTTAATGAATTATATATTTTATAAATTTTTTAGGGGTTTAATGTTTTTTAGAGTTTTTAGTGGTTTTTGTGTTTTTATGGTTTTAAAGGTTTTTCATGGTTTTTAGGGGTTTTATAATCTTTTATGGATTTTTTTATTTTTAGGGTTTTTAGGGGTTTTAAGTGTTTTTTTTCATTTAAGGGATTCTTAGTATTCTCAATGTTTTAGGGTTATTTAAATTTTTCAAAAGTTGTTTTTTTATTTTCAGTTTTTAGGGGTTTTATGATTTTTAGGTTTTTAAGGTTTTCTTAGGCATTTTAAGGGTTTTTAGGTTTATTTTATGTTTTTAGGAATTTTGAGGTCATTTTTAGTATTTTTATATTTCCTTTTTATTTTTAGGGATTTTTAAAATTTTATGGGTTTCTAAGAGTTTTATGGTTTTTTTGTTTTTTTGGTTTTAGGTTTTGTTGAGTTTTTTATGATTTAAGGTTTTTAGTGTTTTTTAATGTTTTTATGTGCATAGATTGTTTTTAACGTTTTTAGTGGTTTATGGTTTTATGGGTTTTTATATTTTCTATGATTTTTATGATTTTTATGGATTTTATGAGTTTTTAGGGTTTGAGGGTTTGAGGGTCTTATAGGGTATTTAAATTTTTTAGTATTTTTAGTGGTTTTATGTGTTTTTAGATTTTTAATGTTTTCTTAGTGGTTTCCTAGGTCTTTGGGATTTTTAAAAATTTCAATATTTTTATGGTTTTTAGTAATTTTAATTTTTTCTGGGGTTTTAGGGGTTTTGAGGGTTTTATGGGATTATAGTGTTTTTTGGTTTTTTTTTGGTTTTTTTGGGTTTTTTGAGTTTGTCATTATTTTTTAATTTTTTTATGTGTTTAAAGGGGTTTTTAGATTTCAGTTGTTTTTAGGGTTTTTATATGTTTTTTGGGTTTTGAATTTTTTAGAGGTTTTTATGGTTTTTTGAGGTTTTTAGGGTTTTATGGATTCTATGGTCCTTTAGTGTTTTTAGTGATTTTTTTGTTTTTAGGGGTTTTGAGTGTCTCTAGGTTTTTACGGATTTCCTAGGTTTTTTTTCAGGATTTCTATGTTTTTAGGGAATTTTCATAATTTTCTAAGATATTAATTGTTTTTAGGGTTTTTGGGTTTTTTTTGGTTTTACAATATTTTAGGTTTTTAGGAGTTTTAAGGATTTTTTGTTTTCTACAGTTATCTTAGGGGTGTTTCTGTGTTTTTAGTATTTTTTAGGTTTCTAGGGATTTTAAGGATTTTTAGTGGTTTAAGGGTTTTTAGGGTTTTTATTGTTTTTTTTGGGTTTTAGGGTTTTTTGTGTTTTTTTGGTTCTTAATGTATCATATAGTTTTTAAAGTTTTCAGGTTTTTAAAGGGTTTCTAGTGTTTTAGTGGGTTTTTAGGATTTTTATTGGTTTTTTCTATTTTTAATGTTTTTAAGGGTTTTATGGTTTTAAGGGTATTTAGGATATTTTATGGTTTTGGTGTTTTTATTTTATTTTATAAAATTTAAATGTTTTGAGGTTTTTAATGTTTTCATTGTGATTTTAGTTTTTAATTGTTTTTTAAATTTTTAGGGATTTTTGTCCCCATTTTAAGATTTTAGGATTTTTTAATGTTTTTAGGGATTTTGAGGGTTGTATAGTTTTTTGGGTTTAGGGTTTTTTATGTTTTTAGAATTTTTGGGGGTTTTAATTTTACTAGATTGTTAAGTTTTACGTAAGATTTGTTATTTATTTTAGGTAATTTTAGATTATTATGTATTTTTAGGGATTTTTATAGTTTCTAGGGTTTTTAGTGATTTTGAGGGATTTATGGGGTTTTAGGTGTTTCTGTTTTTTTATTGTTTTTTGATATTTTAGGTTTTTTTAGTTTTAAAGGGTTTTAATGTTTTTTAGTGTTTTTAAAATTCTCAGGTTTTTATTGTTTTTTAGAGTGTTTAGTCAGGTTTTATGATTTTTATGGGTTTTTAGGGTTTTATAAGGTTATCAGGTTTTTTATAGATTTTAGGGATTTTAGGGATTTAGGGTATTTTATGGCTTCTATAATTTTTATGGTTTTTAGGGTTTTTAACTGTTTTATATTTTTCAGGTTCTCATAGGTTTTTAAGTTATTTTTATGTTTTGGGGTATTTTTTGGGATTATTTGGGAATTTTATGATTTTTACTGTTTTTAGGGATTTTTTGGGGGTTTTGAGGCATTTTTTGGGGTTTTAAAGGTTTTTTGTTTTTAGTGTCTTTTAAGATTTTATGGGTTTGAATAGTTTTTTATGGTTTACATGTGGTTTTTCAGAATTTTTAGTTATATTTACATTTTAGGGATATTTAATCCTTTTTAGTATTTTATGGGTTTTTCAAGGTTTTTAGGTTTTTTATGTTTTTTTGAGTTTGTAGCGGTTTTTTTGAGTTTTATAGGGTTTTAATGATTTCTAATATTTTTTAACATTTTTTGGGGTTTAAAGGGATTTTATAGTTTTTAGTCGGTTTACGATTTTTATGGGTTTTTAGAGTTTTTGTGGTTTTTATGTGTTTTATGGTTTTTAGGTTTTTAGGGACTTTCATAGTTTATAAATATTTTTTGGGGGGCTTTTATTTTTTTTGGTTTTGTAGGGTTTTGTATAGTTTTTCTATGTTTTTAGTGTCTTTTATGTTTTTAGGCATTTTGTAACATCCCAACCCAAGTTCCGCACAATGGTACCCTAAATCGGTCGAACACATGACCTCAAGCCCGCCTTCGGGTATGCCATTGGTTTACAACTACTGTAGAGGGGATAATATTTGTCATTGGGATACTGTTTGCCCTTTACTAGAGTAATACACAAGTGAAAATAAATAAACAGTAACTAAATAAAATATCATAACCGAAAAAATACCATTATCATAAGATAGCCAAAACTGGATATACAATATCAAAACAGAATAGTATAAATTTCGTGCGAAGTACGTACCATGTTTCAAAATGAAACCCCAAAAGTAAAGACACTATCAACTCCCAAGCATGTCTTGAACCATGTCTGGTTCCCACATCCTCGTGCCATCCCAAATCATCCATCCAACATAGGGAATCAACCTTTATCCTATTTTGAAAACATGAAGTCTTTTCAGGTACCGATCAGGAAGCACGAGTAGGGTGTGAGTACAACTTAGTAGGCCACCCCTAATGATTTCTAAAACAAATCCAGTAACAAAAGTGTGTGTGGTTGTATAATGAATTAAATGAATGAAATAAAGTAAATAGTTTACATTAATTTAATTATCCTTTATTTAACAGCATAATCCTCTTCATTCTTAAGGTCCCCTAACCCAAAATACATACTCCAACCCATGCCAGATTATGAACCATATCACATATTTAATTCATGGATCCTTTAAAATAATTAATTTCATTATCCATTTCAATTCATAATATTATACGACTAATTGGAACCATAGTCCAATGCCAAAATTTTGGGTGTAGATCCCCATGTATAGCACCCCATGCGTATTTATAGCATCAGTACCCATCACACACCTCATGGGAATTCAGAGCATCAGTCCTTGTCCCACACATCATGGGTATTTGAATAAGTAGTCCTTATCCCAAATAATTTTCATGCGTACCCGATGTCCTAAGACATCATTTATAGGTCCCCATGGGTATTTCGAGCATCAGTCTGTTTCCCATACTCATATATCAATCAATCACATATGGGTGTTTGTAGTTTTAGTCCATTCTCTACACTCGTATATTAATACATTACATAAATCACATGTATCACAATATCTCGTTAATTAATTTCATAACTAACTAATCAAATTCAATAATTTCATATTGACCTCATTCCATTAATTATCCACAATTAATTTATCACATAAATCAATTCCATAATCAAAACAATCTCTAATAATTAATTCTACAATGAATTATTCCAATTATATATCTTCATTATATCTATAATTAGTTCAAAAATTAATTCTTCAATTACAACCATCTCAATATACCAATAATTAATTCAACAATTAATTATTCACATAAATCCCTTCAATTAATTCATCAATTCATTGGTCACATCAAACTCATTAATCAATTCAAAAATTAATGAATCACATTAATCCCATTAAGTAATTTGGAAATTAATTAGTCAAATCCTATATATCAATTTCCATATAAGTAATTCAACAAATAATTATTAAAAATATAAAATTTAATTTTTTAATAATTAAATCAACAATTAATTATCCCTAAATACCATAATTCATTAATTATTTAATTTATCAAATTAATTAATTCAAATAGAAAATAGAATTTCTAAAAAACTACAGAAATATTACAATTACATACACATAATGACAATATGAACTTTTTGATTTGAACTATACACCACCTACCTCAATATTGATGAATAAGACTTTCCAAAAGAAATCACCAGTTTGAAAATATAACGGTCTAGAATGAGATATGGAACATAAACCCTAAATCATGATCGAAAAATAAATATCCCACAGTTCTTGATCTTGATCCACAATCCTAGATCTATATCCAACTAAACACTGGGACGAAAACCCCTACAACAAATGAGGGAATAACGGGAAAGGGAAAGGAAACCATATGGGATATGATCCTCTTATTGGGAGGGGTGAAAATCATTAATCTGAGATTTAGATCGGAATGAACAGAGGTCATAATGGCTTGGAATCTATTTGCGTAGCTAAAAAATAATGAAATAATATTAGGGGTTGTGTGGGGGTCTATTTTAGTTTAATATTGGGATTCAAGGAATTAAAAATCGAATTTTTTAGTAATCATAAATCTTAGTCACTATTTTCTGGGTAGAGGCTGACAGTTTCCCCTAACCATACATCATAACTATGTGCCTATATTAAAATGAGGTTCAACAATTTTTCTTTCTTGGACCCATGGTTTGACAAAAAGTGTGCTAGACATTAAAAAACACTTTCTCTAAGGTTGCATGGTTTGCTGGGCTAGGTTGAAAAGTAAGGGAAAACCATGTGCCAACCATGCACTTCCCTCATTCTTAAATGGTTCTCAAATTTTAATCCAAAAACACCCCATGTTTAAACCCAAATGGAATGTACTAAACATAAGTAAAAAATATTACCTATTAACAAGCCTTATATGTCTTCATAAAAGGTATGGGTTTTACAATCTCCCCGCTTCATAATAGTTCATCCACGAGTTGTACACCCAAGTTTCACATAGAATTGGAGTCAAAAGGATAGGTACACTAAGACTTCACATCCACTTCTCTATCTTAATTTCCCCCCTAAACATGACCATGTTTTGAAAATACATGATCTATCAAAATGCCTTTCCTAGAAACACTTTATCAATGCAATCCAACACACGTATTGGATGGTCCTCAAAGGACACATCTATCTCAAGATAAACATCACCCACCTCGATCACTTAAGAAGGGTCAGGGTGATACCACTTAAGTTGTTACACATGAAAAACATCATGAATTATACAATATCATTATAAAATATCCAATCAGTACACCACCAAAACGATTCTCTCCACAACCACAAATGGTCCAGAAAACATGGGCACCCGCTTGACCTGTCTCATTATCATGTGGTGACCCAATCTAGGAGAAACCTAAAGGAATACATGATCACCCTTTTTAAAATATAATTTTTATCAAAATTTGTAAACATATGACTATTGTCTACATTGATCCATATCCATTCACTTTTGAATAATATGTACCTGCTCCGATATACCATGTATGAGACTCAGTCCCAAAAATTATGTCTCACCTACATCTATCTAAAATAGAGAAGATCTGAATGGCATACTATAAATAGACTCATATTATTCCATCTATATTGTTTCTTGATAAATTTTTTTGTAGGATAAATCCAACAAAGCTAGTTAATTTGTCAAAGATCCTATGAATTATAGAACACAAGCCTATAACTTATCTTCACGCTCCTATATATCATCCTCCAACTTCTCATATGTCTATGAGTGGAAATCCATAATCAATTAAATCTATTTACCAAGAACATTATGTAATATCTACCAGTATCATGAAGTAAAACATTTTTCATAGTATGAAACTATAGTCCTTGGTGCCCCCTGCCAATGAACAATTTTCCGAACATACAATTATCCCAGCTTATCCACTTTGAAAGTCTCCCATATCGGTAAGAAATGTGCTACTATAGTGTCTTGAAAATACAGAAAAGGGAAGAAAATTAATCCAAAATGTTGGAGGATGAAAATAAATGCATGATTGGATAGAAAAAAATTGAGAAGAAAAGTGAAGAAATTAGGTTCGGAAAAGGACCCAAGCTTTTCCGCAAATCGATTACCGGGAAAGGATCGCTGAAGGAATAAATCATGAACCACCAGAACACATATGGAATATGATATTATGGCCCATGAGGCATTGGACAACGAAATAAACTCTTCGCGCTGAATTTATACCAAATAACTGAATCTGCCACAAAATGTTTTCGTTGGAAAGAATCTGACAACGATACACCCTGCACACCATCCCTGTGAACGATGTGGTTAGCAAATGAGGAGAAGTTATCAGCATCCCACACCTCCACAAATTGTGGTTGAACAATTCATTTGTGGGAAAAATTTCCTATAGGGGCTTCCACATAAGGTACCACATGAATCATAAATATATATTACCTGACACTCGATAAGAGGGAGACAATGAGAACAAAAAAGAGGAGGTGAAAATATAGCGCACGAGAGAAATTTCATCCGCACCCAAAGAAGTTTGTGGATTCCATTCCACTAACCATATACCCTTCATGGAAATCCTTAATGCAAACTATATTTGGAAGACCCTCCATAGCCAACCAGAAAACCAATAAAAATATAATAAAAATGATTTTCAGAATCCCAAATGAGAAAGATAGTATGAAGACTCCCATATACAGAAACCACTGCACCGACTGTCCTTGGAAGCCAGCTCTTCCGCATACTATCCTACGCAACCAGCTTCTTTGCAAATAGAGAGTTTTCGGCTAGCTCTTACATGAACATCCTTATATAGAATATTGTTCGCACCCATCAGTCCATACCGTGGGGGTTGTTCCCAAACACCCCTGCTCCGGATAAATGCTAGGATGCAGTCTCAACCCTTAGGTCCAGTCCCTTCTCATCCATCATTGACCCCCAGGAAAAATGGAGAGTCACACAGGAAATTTTTAGACCGGGTCAACATAATTTCCCATTGCACCCATTATGTATCCCAAATATCTGTCCCATAAATACCAAGTGAAGAGACATTCCTCATGGGACTCTGAAATCCCTATTACCAAGATCCTATGCCAGGTTATCCTAGAACACCCCAGACAATCACAACCTGAATGTTTCTTAAATAAACAACCACATCCTTTACAACCATCAAACATTCTCTCTCTAGTTATTCTATATACTCATAAGCCTCCATGTCCATTTGAAGTAGAAGTACAATGTCCTACGAACACCTTTGTATGACTATGCACATCCTGACCCAGAGGCACTGCATATGTTTCCTACAAAATGGTCATCAACCATAGGAAAATTAATCCTCAAGAGAGTCCTTTCTTACATCTATACGCCTCAACAACATCCATGACCCATATCATTTCTCATGATTCGAGAATCCCTATAGTCATAGTTTACACTTTTCTTCCCTCTCATGTTTGAGGCATGTTAGAACATCCTTGCATGATTATCATACAACTAATCATGGATTTGATAACAAAAAATTCAAACACTATGAATTTAAACTCTAAGTTATCTTCCTGACCACCTGATGTTAAACTATATTATATTAGTCCATGCAGCAAGACATTAAACTATGATTCCATTTTCCAATCTATATGACATTAAATTGTGATATACTGGGTGATTTTGGATCTCTATAAACCTCCCCAACCATCATAAATAGATGTTTAGTGTCATGAGAAAATTTCTTTTTAACTATGCACATCATTACCCGATGGATCTAAAAATGTTTCCCACAAAAATTTCATGTCAACAAGAGTCAAATTCGTCCTCTGGAAAGCCATATACTACCACTGTATGCCTCAATGGATCTCATTCCACATATCATTTGTCCTTATATAATATCCTCCCTAATTATGGTTTACACATTCTATCCCTCTCATGTTCGAGGAATGTCAAAATATCCAAACATGACTTTGCTTCAGTTAATCATGGTTTCTATATAAAGTGGTCCTCATTTCATGACCCTACAATTCATGACCCCAAATAGTCCTATAAACATGACGTTAAACTATGATTCCATTCTCCAAGCTATATGGCTTTAAACTGTAGTATACCTCATCTGACGATCTGGGGCACTCCCACTGAGTTAAGTCCACAATCTTCTGAAGGCTGAGCTCCATGACCATTAATGTCATACCACATTAAATGGTTTATTGCTATTATCCATCACCCCTAGTTTCCCTGGACACTTCTGCCACAGGCCCTCCCTCTCCCATCAATAGGAGAGGAGGTGTGTGGTTGGTTGGATCTCTCACTTGCTATTGTTTCTCACACTGAGCATGACTCATGTGGTCTTAGAGGTTTATAACGATAACAACATCCATACAATTATGAACTATGAGAACTTAAATTCCTGATGAAACCAGGATACGTAAGATGCTTTCTTGAAGTCCTGAGTTCAAAAGGGTTCACCCAATCATGACCTCTAAAATGGAAAGTTTCAATGTCTAATCTCCAACCATTTCTAACTACATGGGATATGATTCCTCTCCCAAGGATATGTAGTAAGCCCATATTATGGGTGTGAACCCAACATCAAGTTAACTTCCATCCTCTCTAGAGTATGATAAAATGAAAAGTGAATTATTTTATGGATTATGTTAGCATTACCTCCATTGAATAAAAATCATGTATGCCTATGATGATCCTTCAAACTATGGTTATCCCGTGGAAACACTCTTTTGAAATGAACCAAGGATTCAAAAACATATGAACACAACTTAAATCTAAAAGAGGGTCCCATAATAGGAATCACTCCCACCCCCAAAAGGGTGAGGTGATCCCGACTTCCCATCCTCTCGACCAATGGAGTCTTTATGTGTCGTTGGATAAATCTGCATCTAACAGGAACATGCCTTTGTAAAGAGAGTCCATAAATCAAGGATACCAGATCCATTAGGTGTTTCTAGATCCACAAATAAACACATTGGAGACCATCCGAGGAATTAGTATCCTAATAGGACTGATTTCATATGTAGCTGACCCTATACAATCGCCCATGGGGACCCTTTGTCTAAGGAAACTCCCTTAAAACAGAAAAAGGGTAAACAACCCAGTCCTTGTGGAATTAATCCAATCCTCCTTTATAGGATAATGACATATAATGGGTTGAAACAAAAGAAATGGTGAACTTTACATGAGACCATCTCTAAAATAAGAGATGTATGAGGATCCTCGTCATACCATTTTTTCATCACCCCCAACGCGCACCTTAGAGGCGAAACGACTGCCTTTATCAAATGGTCTAAAAAAACCCAAATAGAATCATTATTTTGATGATTCCTCAAGATACCCACCAAAAACTCCATGGTCAAATCACCCCACTTCAATTATGTAATAGTAAATGACTTTAAAATACCCATAAGTCGTTGATTCCCACCCTTCAATTCCTAATAGGAGTAGCATCGTGTCACAAACCCTGTTATCTCCTTTTAAATTCCATGACACCAAAACTATCATCGTAGGTCATAGTACATTTTGGTCAAACATGGATGTACTATACACATTGATGTATAAATTTTACAAATCATTTCCTCCACATACTTTTAGGCACAACAACCAGATTCCTAAAATAAATGATCTCATCTTTATCAATGCTCTAATCAGAAGGTCACACCCAACCTTCAAGGATTTACCTCAAATACAAATATATCGGATCCTAATACTACCCATCTCGGATCTAGCTTAAGTGAGTATACTCTTCTGAAATTTAAATGAGAGTAATCTAATCATGACTCTTCTGAACAGAAATGTGCATCTCAACCAGTAAGGTCATCATCTTCCACTAAACACTACACTCTTTAACAACCTCATTATGAGTTTTCTTTCTTACATCATCACCAACAATATTCACATTCCCAAGCATATATTCTAGGAAAAATTAAAACAACTTCAAATACTCTACCCATTGGGATAAGATATTATTTTTGATCTTGTGATCTGTATACACAATAAAATTCTCACCCAATAAATAATGTCACCAACACTTTAGATAATAAATGTCTATTGAAAACTCAAGGTCTTGCATAGGGTAATTCTATTCATGAGTAGTCAACAACCAAGATTCATATGAAAAAAATCGATCTCCTTGCATCAACACTACTCCATGTATGATTTAATAAGCATCACCGAACTCCATATACTCCTCACCTGGCTAGGGTAGGATAAATAATTAAATATTATTTCTAGAGTTTCTTCAACATTGGGAAGTTGTTATTGAATGATTCTTACCATTCATACTTTACACCATTCTATTTCAATCTTGAAAAAGGTGCTTGGAATCAAGAAAATTCTTGAATAAACATCCAATTATATTCAACTAACCCCATAAATCTATAGATATCAAAAATATTCTTGGGAGTATCCCAAGAAACTACTACCTTATCTTTATATAGGTCTACTAATAGTCATTCCTTTGAGATGATGAGACCTAAGAAGTGTACCTGATCAATCATAAACTAGAACTTAGATAACATGGTGTATATCTGACTATATCCATTGTACTCAATAAAATGTCAATATGTTGGGAATTATCATCATATGTCTTGGATTATACGAAGATGTCATCAACAAACGCTACCGCAAACTTGTCCAGGTAAGGATGGATTTTTTTATCAAGGTAATAAACACTTCTGGTGCTTTCATTAACCCAAAAGACATAACAACAAACTCATATAATACATAAGTTACTCTAAAAGTAGTCCTTGGTATATCATAAGGTCTGACTCTTAACTAATGATATGCTAATCTCAAGTAAATCATGGAAAAGACCCATACTCCCCTCAACTAGTCAAACAGATCATCAATACATAGAAGAGGATGTCGATTCTTCACAGTCATCTTGTTCAACTTCTGATAATCAACACACAAGCACAAAGTGTCGTCATAATTTTTTTAAAAAAATACAAAAAACCTCTAGGTGACGTACTCGAATAGATAAACCCCATATCCTCTAACTCCTCTAGCTGATTCTAGAGCTCTTGAAGCTTTATCAATGCCATTATCTATGGAGGAATTAAAACTGGATTACCCCCCTTTCATGATCTCTATTGTAAACTCCATTTCTCTCCTAAGTAGAAACCATTATACGAATTCAATAAGAACATCATTAAATCTATTAACTATGGGTGGAAAGACATATAGCTTTAAACATCCATAATCAAGAAATAGACTAGAAACATGGGCAGTGAGATCTCCCTATTTCTAAGTAATTGGGTCTTCCTGGCCAACCTGGATATCCCACTCTCCATAATGAATATAGTTGTAACACTTAAAAGACATAAAATTCACCCTCTTATGGTAAAAGTTAATGTGATATCGATATTACACTTGTCATTTCATACCCATAATAATTTTAAAGCCTAACATATCTAGGTTATAAATATTCCACATAAATTTATACTCTCCAACATCAAAAGAACATCCATCGAATAAGAAAATGTATCTAGACCTAAATCCTAATGGTGTATATATCATTAACACTCCACTCAGAAACTTATCTCCAAGTTCAAACCATTCACAAGTTCTACATAAATAATGGAATGAGAGTCACCAATATCATATAAGGCAATAACTAATGTAGAAACTATAAGATTAGTACCTATAATTGATTATGGCCTAGCCTCACTATCCACATGTCTAGGATTAATGGAATAAAAGTTTTCTAAACCAATTATCTATGGTATAGAATGATTCCTCTATGATGCACCAACCTAATTATATGGGCACTCTTTCTGAGAAGAACCTCATCCACTTCCCCTGCCTCCACGACCAATATATCTCCTGTAGCTAGAATGATATGGTGCAGAAGATCCCATTATTACACTCTATTCATATCTAGTTATTCCATAATTTCCCTCTTTTCATGGGTTTTTTCATAACTTTTTTAGATGTCACATCCTATCAGAGGATTGAAAATCTATAATTTATTATGGAAAAAATTTACGAAATTAGCCCAGCCTACCGTACTAGTGAAATATCCTTTGTGTAAGATCCATTTCAATTGATCCGTATTTCTAGGTACTCTGTTTCCCACCACCTTAGATAATGTTTTCATAGAGGCTCTTCAAACCTTCAGAAGACGTGCCTCCTATTAAAACATAGGAAACCACTAGGATGCCATTCTATCCCTCCATTATGTTCCCCTCAGATATGAGATCATGATTCATTAGTTATGAAAACTTATTCAGCCTGAAGATATTCACCTTGAACTTAATTTCACACTTAAATCCATCCAAAAATTATTTCTTTTGAAGTAGCCTTATCCACCACCAATGTTGGAGAAAATAAATCAAAATCTGTAAAGTTTCCAGCATAGTCCATCATGAATCTACTTCTCTGAGTCAACCTCATGAACTCAATTACTCTCTTCTTCTTGAGTGTATTAAGGTAAAAGTGTTCTAAGAACTTATCATGGAATTTGTTCTAATAAAAATTCATAAGCATTCCATCAGGATTTTACATGACCCACCAATTCATAGCTTGATCACATAACATGAAAGCAGCTAATTTGAAACTTTTCATAACAATAGTCCTTAAGAGGTCAAGTATAGTATAGGTGGATTTAATCCAAAACTATGCTACCTCGAGTCTACCCTATCTAGTAAACTTCAGAGGGTGCTGCAACTGAAATTCCCTCTGAAATGAATTTCAAAACCCTTTCTAGGTCCCTTTCAATAAATATCTTTGAGTGAGCAATGTTCTCTCATAAATTCTCTCATTATTCACAACCAGGAACTATCAGTGCCTTAGGTTCCACTTATGGCAGAGTATCTCCATCCATATCCTCCTATCATCCTCTCAATAAGCGTCATCATGGGGTAATATATTTAAAATTACTAACACACATCTAAGTAAAAATAATATAGGTTAATAACCTTTTACAGGAAACACTATATACCATAAGAATTTATTTTCCCAAACCCCACCACACGATCAGAACTGAGGTGATATTACTACTCTTAACCATAATACACCTAGTTCTTGGTTAACAAGGGTAAAAAATTCTAATTATTCATGTTTCTCATTTATACACACAAATTATTCACATTTTTCATTATTTGACAATTCTAAATTTCATATAGGAACCATTTTCCATTTAATTAACACATGAAAGGAAACACAATTCAAGTTCACAAACATACCCAAAACCATTTTCCATGCATACCTATGATGAGTCGTGTCACAAAATGATCCTGAATGCCTTGAATGACGCATGAAGAATCAAATCTTGTTTAATATTCCTCAATGAGTCAAATCATAGAAAATCTAAAAACCAATAATCACATCACAGAATAAGTTCATTAGTTGAGGTGAAATAACATCAACTGTAACAACACATATCAATTACAATAATCCCACCCTAGGTATTTTGTTTTCACACTCATACATGGGTTATATACTCCCATGTATGAGCTCTTAAACAACACCCAAATCATCCTATTCTCCTATTTACCTTTTAAAAATCATAATATAAACAAAAAATAAAACAATATACCTTTGATAAAACTTTGTAATGTCCTAACCTAGGTTCCACATAGTAGATCCCTGAATTGGTCTCTCACATGAACTCAAGAGCACCTTCTTGTATGTTAGAGGCTACCAAATAGTGGTGAGGGTTTAATATCAGCCATAGAGATACTATACCATATTTATCAAAGAAATAGATAAGTAGAAATAAATAATCAATAACTAAATGGAATAACATAACCATAAAAATACCAGTATTAAAAGATAACCAAAACTAGAAAAACAATATCAAAATTGAACAGTAGACATGTCATGATAAGTAGGTTCCCAGTGTTGAAATTAAATCCCAAACATAAATACATTGTCCACTCCCAAGTGGGTACCAAAACACATATGGTTCCCTTATCCATGCTCCGTCCCAAATCAACCATCTAACATATGGAACTTTCCCTTATCATGTCCTTCAAACATGATGTATATTCAAGTACCGATTAGGCAGCCCAAAATGGGTTTGAGTTCAACTTAGTTGGCCACCACCAATTACGTATAAAACAAATATAGTCACAATAGTGTATGTTGTTGTATAAATAATGAAATACATGGAATAAATTTAAAATTTTACATGTATTTAATTACCCTTAATTTAACTGCATAATCCTGCGGGTTCTTGAGTACACCTGAACCACAATACCAGCTCCGACCCAGGCCGGAGTCTGAACCATATCACATAATTAATTTAGAATTCATTAAACAAATAATTTTTTTATTATCCATTTAATTTAAATATATTATACCACTAATTAAAACCATAATCCAACACCAAAATTTTGGGTGTTGATTTCCATGTCTAGAACTGTGTGAGTATTTGGAGAATCAGTCCCTCTCTCACTCCTAATAAGTATTTGGAGCATCAGTCTCTATCCCACACATTATGGGTATTTGGAGAATCAGTCCTTGTCCCATACAATTTGAATTCACACATCAAGTCCTAGAACATCATGACCATGACCCCATGAGTATTTGGAGCATCATTTCGTGTCCCACACTTGTATATCAATCAATCAAATAAATCAAATGTATCACAGTATATCATTAATTAATTTAATAATTAAATTTCATCTCATTCGGTTAATTAATCCATAATTAATTAATATCATCATGAAATTCTATAATGACAACATTATCCAATAATTAATTCTATAAATAATTATTCCAATTCAAAATCTTCAAAAAAAATAATAATTAATTAAAAAAATGGTTCTTTAATTAAAAAAACCTCAATCCAAACATAATTAATTCGATAATTAATTAATCACATTAATCCCTTCAATTAATTCATCAATTAATTGGTCACATTAAAGTCATTAATTAATTCACTAATTAATTAATCACATCAATACTATTAATTAATAAACCACATAATTCGTCAAATCATAAATCTTAATATCCCCATAATTAATTCAGCAATTAATTATTAAAAATATGCGATTAAATATTCGGATAATTAACTCAAATATTAATTAACTCCAAATCCCATAATTAATTAATTAATTAATTAATTAATCCAATTAATTAATTCAACTAGGAAATACGATTTCTAAAAAAAATATAAATTCTATAATTATATACACATAATTGAAATCAAAACACTCGGAATTGAATTATATAACACACAGCTCAAGATTAATGTAGAGCGCTCGCTAATGGAAATGACCAATTTTAATATTATAACAACATAGAATGAGATATGGATCATAAAACTAAAATCAAGATCAAAATAGAAAGATCTGCCATTTATGGATATAGATCCAAAATCCTAGATCAATATCCAACCAAAAATAGGGAAGAACAACATTACCACTGATGGGGGAAGAATGAGAAAGGGAAAGAAAACCACACATGATTAGATCATCTTATGAGGAGAGGTGAATATCGTCAATATGGGCTTTATATCACAAAGAACACATGTCAGAATGGATTGAAATATCTTTGGGAGGATCCCAAATTGTAAAATAACATTAGAAGTCGAGTAAGGGTCAATTTTGTATCAATATGGGGTTCAAAAAATTAAAAAAAAATCTTAAATTAAATGTCGCACACTGTTTACTGGGCAGAGACGCATTATTTCTCCTAAAAGTGCACTATAACCATAAATATTTTTTAGTGGGAGTGTGTGGATTCTAATTTTTGGGCACACAATTTGGAAAAACATACACTGACCATGAGAAATGTCTCTATCCAATGTTGAATAGAATGTTGGGCTAGGGTGCACAGTTATGGAAAACCAAGTTCCAACCATGCACTACACCATTTGTTTCATTTTTCACAATTTTTCACCCAAAAACACCCTAATGTAAAACCCAAATGGAAAGTACCCAATAAAAGGAAAAATAGTACCTGTAAATGATCCTAAAACATCTCCACAAATGGATGGTGTTTTACTCAATTTATGGATTTTTAAGAATTATATGGTTTTTATGAATTTTGAGGGTTTTAGTTTTTATAATGTTTTTAGTGTTTTTTGGGTTATTATAATTTTTTATATTTTTAGGTATTTTAAGTGTTTTTAGAGTTTTATGGTTTTCTTATGGGTTATTTGTGTTTTCAGGGTTTTTATGTTTTCAAGGATTTTTCGTCTATTTTTGTATTTTTATTGTTTTTAGGGTTTTTAGGGATTTTGTGGGGGTTTGTGGGTTTTAGGGTTTTAGTATTTTTATGTTTTTTCGGGTTTCTAGTTTTTTTTTTGTTTTTTGGGTTTTTAAGTTTTCATAGTTTTCAATTTTTTTAGGTTTGTAATGAGTTTTTAGTGGTTTTTAGGGTTTTATGGGTTTTTAATGATTTTATTGGTTTTATAGTTTTTAGGGGATTTTATGGTTTTTATGGTATTTTAGGGTTTTTAGTGATTTTAGTGTTCTTAATTGTTTTTACATATTTAAGGTCTTCATATGTTTTTGTGTGGTTTTTTGGAATTCGTACATTTTTAAGGATTTTTTGGGAATTTTTAGGATTTTTATGGATACTTATGGGGATTAGGGTTTTTGATGGTTTTTATGGGGTTTTAGTGTATTTATAATTCTTTAGGTTTTTAGAATTTTTAGAATTTTTGGGTTTTTATGTTTATTTCGGTTTTGAAGGATTACTTAGTGTATTTTAGGGTACTTTGTATTTCTTATTTTTTAATGATATTTAGGTATTTTTTAGGATTTTTATGGTTTTTATAGATTTTTATGGTTTTATGGTTTTATAATTTTTTGGTGTTTTAGTTATTTTTTGAGTTTTTTGGGGGTTTAAGGACTAATAGAGAGTTTAATGTTTTTAGGGTTTCAATTTATTTTTACAGTTTTAGTGGGATTATAAGGATTTTATGGGTTTTAGGGGTTTTAAGGTTTGTTGGGGTTTTGAAGGTTTTTTGGTTCATTTAGATTTTTTGGTTGGTTTTATGTGTTTATATGTTTTATTGATTTCTTAGGGATTTTCTGGGATTTTATGGTTTTTTATGTACCTTGGAATTTTTAGGTATCTTTTTGGATATTTATGGTTTTTAGGGGTTTTTTTTGGTTTTTAGGGTTCTTATGAGGTTCAGGGGGAGGCTTTGGTTTATAGCATTTTTTGGTTTTTAGGGGATTTAATTATTTTTAGGGTTTTATGGTTCTCTTTGGGGTTTTTAGGATTTTTAGTGTTTTTATATTTTTATAGATTTTTTGGCCTTTTTTAAGATTATTATACTTTTTATGGTTTTTAGCGATTTTTTGGGTTTTAGGGTTTTATAGGGTGTTTAGCGTTTAATGAACATAGTTTGGTTTTTTGGGGTTTTTGTGTTTTTTGGGATCTTATGGTGTTTTAGTGTTTTTAAATAAATTAGTGGTGTAAAAGGTTTTCGAGATTTTTAGTGTGTTTTTTGGCTTTCATTGGTTTTAGGGATTTGTGGTTTTTAAGGGTTATACGGTTGTTATGGGTTATTAGGTTTGTTAGGTTCATTTATGGTTTTTAGAATTTTTAGGATTTTGTAGGGGTTTTATGTGTTCTTTGGTCTTTAATATTTTTAGGGGTTTCTTAGGGTTTTTAGAGATTTTATGTTTTTAGGGATTTTTATGTATTTAGGATTGTTTTAGGGTTTTTAAGGATTTTGAGAGTTTTCTGGGATTAGAGTTTTTTGTGTTTTTTGGGTTTTACTAGTTTTTTATGTTTTTAAGTGTTTTATGGTTTTTATGATTTTAAGGGTTTTAAGGTCAGTTATTGTTTTTAGAATTTTTTATGTTTTGCGGATTTTATGTTTTTTTTATGTTTTCTTGGTTTTAATAGGGTTTTAAAATGATTTTATTGTGTTTTAGTATTTTGGTTGTTTAGGGATTTTAATGACTTTTAATGTCATTAGGGTTTTTTGGATTTTGATGGTATCTAGGGGTTATTAGGGGTTTTAGGGGTTTACGTGTTTTTAGTGTTTTTTTGGTTTTTAGGGGTTTAAATTGTTTTTAGTTTTTTAGTGTTTTCATATGTTTTTTAACGTTTTTAGGGGATTTATGGATTTTTTAGGATTTTTATTAGTTTTCGGGTTTCTAGGGATATGGATTGTTTTTGGGAAGTTTTGGTGTTTTTTGGGTTTTATCATTTTTTAGGTTTTTATGTGTTTTTAGTGCATTTAGGTTTTTTAGATTTGATTTGGGTTTTGAATATTTTTAGGGTTTTTATGTTTTTTGTGATTTCTATTAATTTTTATGGTTTTAATGGTTTTTAGAGGTTTTTAGGGATTTTGAGAGATTTTAGGTTTTTAGGGTTTCTAGGGTTTATTGGTTTTTTTGGGATTTTTGAGGGTTTTTCAATTATTTAGTGGTTTTAATGTTTTTAGAGTTTTTTTATTATTTTATTGGTCTTTATGGATTTGTGATGGTTGAAAAAGCCTCTGAGTTGTAAGTTCCCACTCTCCCAAGGCGGCTAGGGTTTACCCCTCATCTCCTTCTTCCCTCCTCCGACATGCTTCGATCCTCAGCAGTGTCTTACTCGGGGGCTCAGTATGGTGTGTCGTCGACCCTGGATCTCGTCGTCCTCAGTGATTCGGTGGATCGGTGAGCCTCGGTCCTCGGATTCGAGGTTTTGGAGGATGGCGTGCTTCTTTCTTCAGTGGTTATTCCCCCGAGAGCATGGTGTGGATCGTTCTTCCCGTTGTGTGGATCGATGCTTCGACTTCCAGTTCGCACCTGGATATTACTATGGGAAGGTTTTTTGGCTCTCGACGGCTCCGATGTCTCTGGTGGTGTTTGTTGCAGGTTCCAGAGTGGCTCGGGGAGGGAGGATCTCTATTTTCTGTTCTCTTGGTGGATGTTTTTTCATTGCGGTGTGATTTCTACATTGGTTGGTTTGTGAAGTTTTGGTTTCTGGATTGCGGTGGATGGTTTGTGATGTCGTTGGCACTGGAAAAGCACTAATCGTGGCTCTGCGAGTTCCTCTCCAACTTTTAGAGCGAGTTCATCCGATTTGCCATCCGGCGAGGGTTCTGTTTTTTCTTGATTTTATCAGTTTCATCCCAGAGCAAAACTTCTGATATGGTCATCTTGGTTCCCCTCCCTGGGATTTCTTCTTTGGCGCAGTTGTTGGGTCTTCCTACCATGGGTGGTGCTGGTCAGACATCCTACAACCTAAAGGGCCTGCCCTTTGGTTTCTTGTTGTTGTGGTGTCAATATTGGCTTGTGTAAATGGTGTGGTGGGACTTGTGCTGGCGTCGACGAGGTGATCTACGGTGGTGATGTTGTTTTTTTTATGTTTTAATGCAGATGTTGGACTTGATCACTATGAACTGGTCCCAGAAGAGGTTAAGAGTTTGTGGTTCACCTATGCATAACTGTTCAGATTTGGATGTTTGAGAGGGTATGGTGAGAGCCATCAGATCATGCATGTGCTTTGACATTGGACACTTGCTTGATGAACAAACATGTAATGGTAGAGAGCTACATCACAATTCATACACTATGGAGGGACCGATCCACGTTTTCAGTTTGAGTTTATTTTCCCACCTTCGGTTTGTTATTTTTCTTAAGTCTATGATGTCTGGGTTCCCCCTACTTCCCTTAAAAGGGGTTTTTCCTATTTTTAACAATAATTACATTTAAGGACTTCGGGCCATTGGAGGGATTTGTGGGTTTTAGTTGTTTTTTATTGTATTGTAAGGTTTTTTTTGTGTTTTGGGGGTTTATGGGTCTTATAGGGTTTTTATTTTTTTTATTTTTTAGTGGTTTTAAGTGGTTTTAGGTTTTTATTATTTTCATTGGGGTTTTTTCTGTTTTACAGTTTTTATGTTTTTAGGGATTTTTTAGTATATTCATTATTTTTAGGGTTTTAGGGGTTTGAAGAGTTTTATGGGTATTAGGGTTTTTAACATTTTTAAGGTTTTTAGGTGTTTTAGTTGGTTTAGGTTTTGAAGCTTTTATTAGTGGTTTCTTGGGTTATTAGGATTTTTTACGTTTTTAGGGAGTTTTGGGGATTTTTTTAGTATTTTAATGGGATTTTGATGGTTTTTAAGGGTTTATTAGATTTTTGGGAGATTTTGTTTTTTTGGGTTTTTAGGGGTTTAAATTGGTTTTATATATTTAGTGGTTTTTAGGTTTCTATGGGTTTTTAAAGTATGTAATTTTTTTAATGATTTTTATTATTTTTATAAAATTTTAGGTTTTTTAGTGTTTTTTATGTATTTAGGGATTCAATGTGTTTTTTAGGTTTTAATGTTTTCTGAGGGGGTTTTACGGTTTTATCGGTTTTTACCTTTTTAGGTAATCTTTTTATGATTTTTTTTATAAATTTTGAGGTTTTATAATGTTTTATGGTTTTTAATGCTTTTAGGGTTTTATCGTTTTTCTATTTTTAGGGGTTTTAAGTGATTCTAGTTTTATTTAAATTTCTTATGGGTTTATGTATTTTAATATTTTTGAGGATTTTATGGACTTTTTATATATTTTAAGGATTTTAGGGGGTTTATAGATTTTGTGGTTTTACGGTATTTAGGGGTTATATATATTTTGTTTTTAGGGTTTTGGGATATTTATCAAGGTTTCTGGTTTTCTATATTTTTTTTAACATTTATAGTGTTTTAAAAGGTTTTAGAGTTTTAGTGGGTTTTGAAGGGTTTTTATGGGTTTTAGGGTTTTTAATATTTTTAGGGATTTTTAATGTTTTTTGGGTTTTTCGATTCTTTTAGGGTTTTATAATTTTTACGTTTTTTTGGGTACTAATTATTTTTGGTTTTTAATTTTTTCTTAGGTGTTTTAAGGGTTTTTAGTGTTTTGTTACTTTAACAAATTTTGTGGATTTTTATAATTTTTATGGTGTTTAGGTTTTTTAGTGATTTTATGGATTTTTAGGGTTTTAGGATTTTTTAGTGGTTTTAGTAAATTTTTAGGGGTTATAACAGTATTTTGGTTTTTTAGTTTTCTATGTTTTTTTTCAAATTTTTATGGGTTTTACATTTCATGCGATATTTAGGGATTTTTTAGTATTTTAATGGGTTTTTTAATGTTTTTAGAGATTTTATTAGGTTAAAGGGGTTTTTATAATTTTAGTTTTTTTATGGTTTTTTGATTTACTAGAGGGTTTTTCTTAATTTTTTAAGCTTTTTAGGTTTTTAGTGTTTTTAACATTTTTAGGTTCCTAAATGGTTTTTAGAGTTTTAAGTGGAATTATGGGTTTAAATGGGGTTTTTAGGTTTTTACGGGTTTTTAGGGTTTTTATGGTTATTAGAATTTTTATGTTTGTTAGGGGTTTATGTTATTTTATGTTTTTCTATTTTTCATTGGGTTTCTCAAAGAGTCTTGTGATTTTTACATTTTTAGGGTTTTTTTGGGCTTATTAGTATTTTTAAGGTTTTTCAGATTTTTATGGATTATGAGGGTTTTATGGTTTTTAAGGTTTTCAGGGTTTTTTATCATATTTATGATTGTTAGGGGTTTAAAGGATTTTTTTTGTTTTTGTTGTTTTAATATGTATTTTAGGGTTTCATATGTTTTTTCATATTTAAGGATTTTAGGAGATTTTTAGGATTTTAATGGGTTTCTAGGGTTTTTAATGATTTTAGGGTTTTAATTTGTTTTAGTGTACTTAGTTTTTTAATAAGGGTTTTTAGGTTTTATGAGGTTTTTTAGGGTTTTATGTTTTTATCAGTTTTTTTAGTTTTAGGAACTTTTATTGTTTTTATCATTTTTTGGGTTTTAAGATTCTCTAAGGGGTTTTAGGTTTTTTTTTCCTTTTTTGATTTTTTGGGGTATTTTTAGTATTTTATGAATTTTCAATGTTTTTAGGATTTTCAGGATTTTATGGATTTTTTATGGTGTCTTGGGTTTTTAGTTTGTTTATCATATTTAATTTTTTAGAGGTTTTAAGTGTATTTATGTTTTTAAGGTTTTAATAATGTTTTTAGGATTTTTTATATTTTCTCGGAAATTTTTAGTCTCTTAGAATTTTTATGGTGTTCAAGGTTTATAGGTATTATGAGTGGTCTTAGAGGTTTATAGGGTTTTTTGGGTATTTATGGTTTTTTGTATTTTTATGTATTTTTAGAGATTTTTTAACATATTTAGGGTTTTCAATGTTTTTTTAGTTGTTTTTAGGATTTTTATTGGTTTTGTGGTTCTTATGGGTTATTAGGGTTTTTATTGTTTTTGGGGTTTTTATAGTTTTAAGGGTTTTTTATAGTCTTTTAGAATTTTTTATCTTGTTTTATTGTTTAAGGCCTTTAAGTGTTTTTTTTGTTTTTAGGTGTTATTATGGGTTTTCATAGTTTTTATTGTTTTTTATATTTTTAGGGTTTTTAGGTATTTTTAGGATTTTATGGGTTTTCGTGCTTTTTTTGGGTTTTAGGGAATATGGGGGTTTTTAAGATTTTTAAGGATTTTAATGTTATTTATGGTTTCTAGAATTTTTTCTTTTTTTCATAGGTTTTATATTTTTTCTGGTTTATTAGGTTTTATTTGGGGGATTTAGGGTTTCTTATGATTTTAGGGTTTTTTATGGATTTTTAATGTTTTTTATTTTTTAGGGATTTTGAGGTATTTAGGAATTTTAGGGATTTTGGGTATTTATATATATTTTTTCATTTTTTTATATTTTTTAATATTTTTATGGGTTACTTGTGTTTTTAGTGTTTTTACTGGGGATTCTGGATTTTTATGGGGTTTTAGGGGTATTTATTTTTTAGGGGTTCTAACAATTTTATGGGTTGTAGGGTCTTCTAAGGTTTTTATCATTTTTAGCTTTATTGGGGGTTTTAGATGTATTTAGCTTTTTACGGGTTTTTAGAGATTTATGGTTTTTTAAAAAACTTACGTATTCCTAGGTAATTTTTTAATTTTATGGTTTTTATGGATCTTAGGGATTTTGATGGGTTTTAGGGATTTTTATGGTTTTCAGATATTTAGGTTTTTGGGGGTTTATGTGTCTTTGGGTTCTTATAGTTTTCTTACAGTTTTTAGTGTTTTAGGTTATTTTTGTTTATAGTGATTTTTTTGCAATTTTTTAGATGATTATGGGTTTTTAGGGTTTTTAGGGATTTTGAGGGGTTTTAGGGATTTTTACGGTTTTTTGGGTTTTATGGTATTATTGGTGTTCTTAGGGTTTTTTGTCTTTTTAGGTTTTTAAGGGTTTTTTTAGAGTTTTTAATGTTTTTAGGGGATTAATGGGTTTTTATAGTTTTTAGGGATATTTATAGGTTTTATAGGTTTTTAGGGTTTTTAGGGGTTTTAGTGTTTTTAGGGGTTTTATGGTTTTTAGTGGTTTTAGGGTTTTTAAAATATTTTTGGGTTTTTATCATTTTTTATGTTTTTTGTAAGATGTAGTGTTTTTAGGTTTTTATGGTTTTTATGGGGTTTCAAGGTTTTTAGGGTTGTCTACATTTTTAGGGATTTTTATGGTTTTTTTGTAATTTAAGGGTTTTTAGAGTTTTTATGGGTTTTTGAGGGTTTTAATTCTTTTTTTGTTTTCAAAACATATTAAAGGCTCAGCAATGACCACAAGTGAAGGATTATTAGCAATGATAAAGTGCCGAAGGGCTGCTATAGTATGAGAATTCCCAATCCCCTAGCAATTCCAGAATAATATCCTCATTGATTGACATTGCCTCTCCGGAGAGGCAGAGCTTGTGTGCCTTTGTGAGCTCCTTTGAGCTTTCCACCATGCTTGGGGGCCTGTTAGAAGATTTCTTGATGATTTTCACAGTTTTTGGAACCTCACGAGTAGAGGCCGTAGGTCTCACATTAGAGATAATATCAGCCTCCTGACTGTCATCTGCCTGGTCAACCTAGAATTTTCCAGATAAAGGAGAGAACGCATTAGTAACAAAAATCCCCCCTTTGTGGGGAATTGTACCCAATTTAGACTTAATGACATGTCCTACCAGAACAAGTATGAAGACAATAGAATTAGGCATTTTTATTTATGCAGCATGCGCTTCAATGATATCTGCAAGATCAGGTGCAGGTGTGTCATGCATCTTGCCAGCAGTTTCAAGACTAGGTGCATGAGGAGAATAAGAGGGTAGCTCAGAAGCCGGGGAAGCATGTGCAGATGATACAAGGGAGGGACATCCACGTTAAGAGTCCCATAGGGAAACTGAAGCACATGTAGTGTCCTTAGGCTGCTAAAGAGGAACTATTTGCCCTGCATTATTAGGGGCTGAGCCACTGGGCTCAAGATGAATCGAAGCACTTACAGCGTTCTTAAGTTTTTAAACAGGGACAACTTGATCGACATGAATAGTATCAGGGCCATTCTTCGCCGGTAGGGACGAAGCACTAGTAGTGACCTTGAGTTTTTCAAAAGAGACAACTTGTTCAGCATTAATAGGAGCCAATCCACTGGGCCCATTAACCAGTTCTGATGTAACTAGAGCACCGGTTTGGATTTTTTCATTGCCTTGCAATGTGAAAGATGTATCATTATGGGTCATTTCATTCTTTTTGGAAGCTTGACATGAACTGTCTTCATGAAATTTTGCCTTTCCAATGCTACATGTCTTTAGACTCCTCCATTCATTGATGGAGTGACCATGAAATAAGAAATTACTACAAAACATGGGTCTCCTTTAGTATTGAATTTCCAGAATGATACTGTCATCTATTGTGTTTAACACCACTTATTCAACAAGATTATTGGCCATGTAAACTTCAACAAGGACTCGAGCATAATTCCCAAATCTTGGGTCGTTAGTTTCTCTATCAATACGGATAGGAAAAACTATCGAGGAAGTAATGTCCCACAGAATCTGAGGATGCCAATAAAACCAATTCAATTTGCAGATGTGGATCCAAACTTGAGTGAAAGTATTCTTTACACTTTTTAGATCAAAATTGTGATCCCAGTCTTGAATCTGCAGCAGACCAAGCTTGAGAGAAAGTGATCTAAAACTCCAGGAATGTCATTTATGCTCCTCTGATGGAAATACAATATGATAGAAGCCTCGTCCAATGGCCTTCATTTTCCAGTCAGAGAAACCCCAAATCTCAGCAACTCACTTGACAAGCTCTGCGAATCGCTATAGTCTATCTCCCTTTGGTATGAACAACCGAGCAACTATCAAGAATTTAGAGAGTATAGTTCTCTCCTCAATAGCATCCTGATTGGAAGCCACATGATCCCTTTTTTCTTTCTTAATTACACAACCAGGGGAGAGGATGCCGAAATCAGAGAAAGAGGATGAAGCCGCAGATTTGAAAACCTCAAGGAAAAAAAATTTCAACACATCCAAAGAAGAATCCGCTGGTTGATCGGGTTTAACAACACGGGGATTGCAAAATTGGAAAAGGACATTATTCCCAACAGGTTCAAAATCAGGTTTTTGCATGGGATCTGCCACTTCTCGACTCAAGGGAGTCAACGTGCATGCAGGTTCCACAGAATCGCCCGAGCCCCCGGTTACTCAGCCATCATAGCATTATGGTTTTTAGGGGATTAATGTGTATTTATGTTTTTAAGGTTTCCTTATTATTTTGAGTGGTTTTTACAGTTTTATGGACTTTTAGTGATTTTTAGGGTTTTTATGCATTTTAGGTTGTTTAGGGAATTTTAGGGTTTTAGGGCATTTATGTTTTATAGTGTTTTCGGGTTTTTATCATTTTAGGGGGGTTTAGGGGTTTTAAGTGTTTATATGATTTATGGATTTCTATGGGTACTCTATATTTTTATGTATTTTTGTTTTATTTGGGTTTTAAGGAATTTTTAATGATTTTTATGGGTTTTTAGAGTTTTTAGAAAATTTGTGGGGTTTTTTGGTTTTTTTTTGGGTTTTATGTTATTTTGGGGATTTAGGGATGTATTTGTTTTTAGTGTTTTTAATTTCATCTATTTATCTTTTAAAATTTTAGAGGTTTCAAGTGTTTTTAAATTTCTAGTGGGTTTTAGGGTTTGTAATGGTTTTTTCATTTTTAGGTGTTTCGAGGTTTTTTGGTTTTTTGGGGGGTTTTAGGGTCATTTAAGGTTTTATAATTTTTACGGGGTTTAGTTTTTTTTTCGTTTTTTAAGTTTTTTTTAGGTTTTTCAAGGTTTATTATGTTTTATGTTATTTTTAGGGATTTTGAGCTTTTTATGGGTTTTTAGGGGGTTTAGTGGTTTTAGGGGTTTTAGGGTTTCTATAAAACATTATGTTTTTAAGGGAAATTAAGTATTTTTAGGTTTTTATAGTTTCCTTTAGGGTTTTAACGATTTATAAGGTTTTTGAAATAGTACGGATTTTTTGGGATTTATTAGTATCTTAATATTTTTTTATTATTAAATAGATTTTGAGGGTCAAATGGTATTTATGTGTTTTAGGTTTTTTGGGGTTTTTGAGTTTTTTTTATTTTTCAATGGTTTTTATAGTTTTTTTCTCATGTTTATGAGTTTAAGTAGTTTTTATAGTTTTAAATGGGGTCTGTCATCTTTAAGGGTTTTAGGGTTTTTTAATATTTTTATTTGTTTTCTTAGTTTTTAATGGATTATCTGTTTTTTGAGTCTTTTAAAGGGTTAACTTTTTTTAGGTTTTTTGATGTTTTATGTTTTTAGTTTTTTAAGGTTATTTTGGGGGTTTCAGTGTTCTTCGGGTTTTTACATTTTTAGAGTTTTTTTGGGTTTTTTCGATTTTTATGGTTTTTATGGAATTTGATTGTTTTTAGGGTTTTTAGGACTTTTAGTCATTATTTTTGTTTTTATAATTTTTAGGGTTTTAATTTTTTTTAGGTTTTTATGTTTTTAGGTGGTTTCAAGGTTCTAAGTTTGTTTACCTTTTAAGGGATTTTCTATTTTTTATGGTTTTTAGGGACTTTGATGGATTTTAGGGGTTTTAGGCCTTTTAGTCATTATTATTATATTTATCATTTTTTGGGTTTTAATTTTTTGTATGTTTTTATAGTTTTCTATGTGTGTTTCATGGTTTTTACGGATTTTTACATCTTTATATATTTTCACGGTTTTTTAGGATTTTTATTGTTTTTTGGTTTTTTAGGGATTTGGTGGGTTTTAGAGCTTTTAATGTTTTTAGGAATTTTTTGGATTTTTTTAATTTTCTATAGATTTTAAGTGTTTTTAGAGTTTTTTTTGAAAATATTAGGGTTCTAAATTATGTTCATAATTTTTAGTGATTATTAGGGTTTTATGGGATTTTAGGTTGTTTAAGGAGGTTTTTATGGTTTTAGTGGTTTTTAGAGTTTGTAGGGTCCTTTATGATTTTTATAAAATTTTAATTTTTTATAAGAGTTTTGACTATTTTAGGTTTCTAAGGTTTTATTAGTGTTTTTTATATTTTTAGGCTTTTTTTAATGTTGTGGTATTTTTAGGGCACTTTTTGTATTTCTAATGTTTTTAGGGTCTTTAGGAATTTTAAGGGGTTCAGGGTTTTTTATACGTTTTAGGGTTTTTAGGTTTTTAGCATGTTTTAAGGGATTATGTGTTTTATGTTTTTTTATAATTTAATATTTTTCTTAGTTTTTTCAGGGGTTTTAGGGTGTTTTACATTTTTAGGGATTTTAAGGGGTTTGTAGGATTTTTATGGTTTTTATGTTTTTTAGGAATTTTGAGGGTTTTTATTGGTTTTTAGAGTTTTTAGTGATTTTATTAGTTTTTGGATTTGTATGGGTTTTATATTTTTTGAGGGGATTGAAGTTTTATTTTTATTTATTAAACATTTATAGGGTTTTAAATAGCTTTTAAAATTGTTTTTGGGATTTAGGGTTGTAATGGTTTTTATTGTTTTTATTGGGTTTTATAGTTTTAGGGGTTTTCTTGGTATTTATGGTATTTTAAGGGATTTAATATGTTTTAAGGGGTTTTACGGGTTTCAGGTGTTTTTTGGTTTTTATGTTTTTCTTGGGGTTTTTCTAGGATTTTAGTATATTTACGTTTTTTGGGATTTTAGGACCTTTTTATGTTTTTTATTTGGTTTTAGGGTATTTAGGGATTTTGATGTTTTTTATGATTTTTAATATTTTTAGGTTTTTTAGGGGTTTTATGTTTTTTATGTTTTTTATGGTTTTTTGAGTTTTAAAAGGGGTTTATAGGTTTTTTTATTTTAAGGGTTTTTATTGATTTTTTAGGATTTTTATTGTGTTTATGGTTTTAAAGGATTTTGAGGGTTTTATGATCTAATGTTTTTTACTGTTTTGATGTTTTTTTCTGTTATTTAGTTTTCCTAGATTTTTTATATATTTATAATTTTTTAACATTATTATGGGTTTATATGGGTTCTATAGTTTTTAGTGATTATCAGGGTTGGTATAGGGGCTTAATCCTTTCATTATATTTTTAGGGGTGTTTATGATTTTAAGGGGTTTTAAGGTTTTAAGGAATTTTTGGGATTTCCAAATTTATGATGTTTTTAGGGGTTTTAAGAGATTTAGGTTTTTATTGATTTCTTAGGATTTTATTTTGTTTTTGGGTTTTAGATATTTTTCATATATTTATAGTTATTCTTAGTATTTTTATGGTTTTTTAATATTTGTAGGGATTTTTAGGTGTTTAGGGTTTTTAGCATTTTTAGCATTTTTAGGTTTTTAAGGGGTTCTAAGTGGATTTATATTTTTATGGTTTTTAATGGGTTTTCAGGTCTTTAGGGTTTTTTATATTTTTTAATGTTTTTTCGGATTTTTTATCCTTTTATGGGGTTTTAGGGGTTTTAGGTTTTTTTGAGGTCTTATAGGGGTTTTTTGGTTTTTTTTTGTTTTTTATGTTATTTTTAAATTTATGGGTTCTTGGAGTTTTTAACATTTTTATGATTTTAATGGGTTTTTATATTTTTTAGTTGTCTTATATGGTTTTATGGGTTTTTTGGTTTTTAGGGGTTTTAGGTTTATTTGGGAATTTTATGGGTTTTAGGATTTTTATGTTTTAACAGTATTAAGTTTTTTAGGCATTTATGTTTTTATTAGGGTTTTTGAAGGTTTTTATTATATTCATAGGGTTTTAGGTATTTTTTGGATTTTTATGGTTTTTTGGATTTTTATGAATTTTGATTTTTTTTAAGGGGGGTTATGGTTTTTAGGGTTTTTAGAGATTTTAGTGGTCTTAGGTTTTTCAGGGGTATAATGATTTTTTAGGTTTTTAAGGTTTTATTCGGGGTTATTTGGGCCTTTTGGTTTTTTGACCCTTTTAAGGATTTTTATTGTTTTTTGGTTTTATGGGTTTTAGTGTTTTTAGGTATTTTGATGTATTTTAGGATTTTTAGGTGGTTTTCATGTTTTTTAAAAAAAATTAGGTATTTTAGTGGTTTTATGTGTTCTTAAGTTTTTTATGTTTTTTATATATTTTCATGTTTTTAGGATTTTTTACGTTTTTAGTTATTTTTATGGATTTTTATGGATTTTTTAGTTTTTAAGGTTTTTGGAAATTTTAGGGATTTTGAGGGACTTAAGGTTTTTAGCGGTTTTAGGATTTTTTTAATGTTTTTCAGGGTTTAAAAGAATTTTATATTTTTAGTATTTTTTTTTTGGTTTTATTTTTTTAGGTTTTATTATGGTTTTTAGGGGGTTTATTGATTTTGGGTTTGTAGTGTTTTTAGGGGTTTTATCCTTCATAAGGATTTTAGGTGTTATAGTTGTTTTACGATTTTTATGGTTTTCTTAGGGTTTTCATTTTTTATGGTTGTTTACATTTTAGGGATTTTTTTTGTATTTGTTAGTATTTGTATAGTTTTAGGGTTTTTTTGGGTTTTAGGGTTTTCAAGGTTGTTTTTTTGGTTTTTTTGGGGTTTTTATCTTTTAGGGTATTTAAGGTTTTTTATAATTTTTTAACATTTTAGGGGTTTAATGGGGTTTTAGGGTTTTCAGTAGGATTTTATGGTTTTCATTGGTTTCTAGGTTTTTATGGTTTTTAGGGTTTTTTATGATTTTTAGTAGTTTTTAGGGTTGTATAATTTTTTATCATTTTATTGGTTTTAAGAGTTCATAGGTTTTTAATTTCTTCTTAGGGTTTTTCAGGGTTATTGGTTTTTTTATGTTTTTTATTGAATTTATGTCACTTTTAGAATTTTTATGGTTTTAATGATTTTTAGGGATTTTTATGGGTTTTATGGTTTTTAGGGGTTTTATGTGTTCAGTTTTTTTTAGGATTTTATGGTATTCTCAATGGGATTGATTGAATTTTAGGATTTTTTAGGATTTGAGGGATTGTTTTGGGATCTTTAAGGATTTTTATGATTTCAGGGGTTTTAGGTATTTTGAAGGGTTTTAGGGTTTGTTTTTGGTTTTTAGGGGTTTTTGGGTTTCTAAGGGTTTCAACATTTTTATGTTTTTCGGGTTTGAAGTGTTTTAGGTGTTTAAGGTTTTATTACATTTTTTCAGGGTTTTTAGGGTTTTTTAATTTTTTAGGTATTTTATGGGGATTTTTAGGATTTTTATGTGTTTTTATTGTTTTTAGGGAATTTGAGGGGTTTTAGGGGTGGTTTTGGGTTTTTAGGGTTTTTACTATTTTTATCCTTTTTAGGTTATTATAGGTTATTATTTCTTTTAGTTTTTTGAGGTTTTTAGGGGTTTTTAGTTTTTTTTTTCTTTTAAACATTTTTTGGGATTTTTAAGACTTTTAGGATTTTATGGTTTTTACAAATTTTTTAGATTTTAGGGGCTTTTAAGAATTTTTATGGGTTTTGGGTTATTTTTATTTTTTGGATTTATTTATTTTTATTTTTATGGTATTTTATGGGTTTTTAGAGTTTTTAACTTTTTAAGTGGGATTAAAGTGTATTTTTAGTGGTTTTTAATATTTTTATGGGTTTTTAGGTTTTGTATGGGTTTTATGGTTTTCATGAGTTTTCCGTGTTCTTTGGGTATTTTAGAATTTTTAGCAATTTTGAGGTTTTTAGGGGTTTTTAGTGTTTTGGTGTTTAAGGATCTTTTATTGTTTTCAGGGTGTTTATGGTATTTTGTTTTTAGGGATTTTAACTGATTTTTAGGATTTTTATGTTTTTATAGATTTTAGAGATTTTGAGGTTTTTTAAGGGTTTTATAGTTTTTAAGTATTATAACATCTTTTTTGTTTTTAGGGGTTTCAAATGTTTTTAGGTTTTCAAGATTTTCTTAGTGTTTCTTAGTATTTTTATTAATTTTTTATTTATAGGGGTATTTAAAAAATTTTAATATTTTTTTAGTTTTTTATGTTTTCTATGTATTCTATGGGATTTTAGGGTTTTCTAGGGTTTTTTAGTTTTTTATGATTTTTAGGTTTTTAAGATATTTTAGTGTTTTTATGGGTTTAAATGGTTTTAACAGTTTTTACTAGTTTTTAGTGTTTTTAGGTATTTTTATATTTTATAAGGTATTTATGGATTTCATGGTCATTACTGGTTTTTAGTGTTTTTGGGGGGGTTTAATTTTTTTTTTGGTTTTTAGGGTTTTAGGGTTTTTATCATTTTTTTGGGTTTTTAGGGGTTTTATGTGTTTTTACATTTTATGGTTTTCTTTGGTATTTTTAGGATTTTTATGTTTTTTTACATTTTAGGGATTTTGAGTAATTTTAGGGATTTATTGGATTTTTATGGATTTTAGGGTTTCATGGAATTTTTGGATTTTATAGTTTCATAGAGCTTTTATGTGTTTTAGGGTTTTTATGATTTTTATGCTTGTAGAGTTTTTATGTGTTTTTTAATTATTTTCTATAGGTTTTTATGGTTTGGGGGTTTTTTATTTTTGTTATGGATTCTTATTTATTTTTTAGTATTTTTTTGTGTATTTAGGTTTTTACGGATTTTTAAAATTTTATAGTTTTTAGTGTTTTTAGGGTTTTAGCGTTTTTATGATCATATGGGTTTTCGTGTTTTTTGTTTTTTTAGGGTATTTAATTTTTTTATAAATTTTAAACATTTTTAGTGTATTAAAGGTTTTTTAAAAATTTTAGTGGATTTCTAGATTTTTAGGGGGTTTAAGGGTTTTTAAAAAAAATAATGGGTTTTTATGGTTTTTAGAGTTTTTCTGGGTTTTAGGGTTTTTAATTGATTCTTAGATTTTTATATTTTCTAGAAGTTTTAATTTTTTTTAGTTTTTAAATGTATTCTTAGGGGTTTTCATGGTTTTTATTTTTTTTATGTTTTTACCTATTTTTATGTAATTTTAAATATTTTTATATTTTTTGGGGTTTAAGGTATTTATGGTTTTTAGAATTTTTTGGTTTTGTTGAGGTTTAAATTTATTTTATTTTTTAAGGTATTATTATGGTTTTCATGTATTTTAGGGGTTTTTTATAATTTTTTATATATTTTAGGTTATTAAGGGTGTTTTCAATGTTTCAGGTATTTTGATGGGGTTTTTGTTTTATAGGGTTTTTCGGTTTTCTCAGGTTTTTTAGGTTTTTAGCGGTTTTTTATGTTTTTTAGGGTTTTTATGATTTTTAGTTTTTTTTAACATTCTTATGGTTTTAGAGGTTGTTTATTGTTTTTAGTTGTTTTTAGTTGTTTTTAGAGTTTTTATGGTTTTTTAATTGTTTTTATGGTTTTTGGAGGGGTTTATGGTTTTAGGAGGTTCTAGGGTTTTCAGGGTCTTTTTACGGTTTAAACATTTTTTATGTTTTTATGCAGTGTTAAGTGTTTTTTTTTTTATATTTTTTATAGGAATTTTAATGGTTTTTGTGTTTTAACATTTTTTTGGTATTTTTAGGGGTTTTAAGGTTTTTAAAGTTTTTTATGGTTTCTATGGAATTTAGGTTTTTTATTGGGTTTTTAGAGTTTTTATGTTTCTAGGGGTATTAAGTGTTTTTAGTTTTTTATGTTTTTCATATGGATTTTATGTTTTTTTGGGGTTTTCAAATTTTTTACATTTTTTAGTATTTTTATGGGTTTTTAGGAGTTTAAGTGATTTTGAGGGGATTTATGGTTTTTAGGGTGTTTAGTGATTTTGAGACGTTTATTGTTGTTAGGGTTTCCAGTGGTTTAAAAATTTTAGGGGATTTATGTGTAATTAGGTTTTTATGGATTTCATTGGGTTTTTTTTGTATTTTGTACTTTTTTAGATATTTTTAGGGGTTTTATGGTTTTTAGGGGTTTTATGATTTTTAGGGATTTTAGGGTTTTTATATATTTTGACGGGTTTTAGGTTTTTTAGTGTTTTTAGGTTTTATATTTTTTTATTGTTTTTAAGGGTTTTTATTATTTTTTACATTTTTAGGTATTTTTTTGTTTTTTATGGTTTTATTTTTTGTGGTATTTGATGGATTTAATGTTTTTATGGGTGTTAGGGTGTTTTTTGTTTTTTGTGGTTTTCGAGTGTTTTCATGTTTTTAATGTTTTTTTATTTTACTAACATTTTTTGCGGTTTAAATGTTATTGTTTTTTATTGGGTTTTAAGGTTTTTATGTGTTTTTTGGGATTTTAATGTTTTTTACTTGATTTTGTCATTTTTTAGGGTTTTATGGTTTTTATGATTTTTATCGTTTTTTAGAGTTTTTAGGGGTTTTAAGTGTTTTTATTTGTTTATCATTTTCATGGGGGTTTTTAGGGTTATCATGGTTCCTTGTTTTTTAATATTTTTAGGTATTTTTTATGATTTATATAGTTTTTTATTTTTTATTTTGATTTTGATGGTTTTGAAGGTTTTTTACCTTTTTAGGGGATTTAGAATCTTTTATGTATTTAGGGGTTTTAAGTGTATTAATATTTTTAATGTTTTATCAGTGGGATTATGGGTTTTTAAAGTTATTTATATTTTAATAGACTTTTAGTGTATTTTAATATTTATATATTTTTATGCTATTTAGGGACATTGTGGGTTCGTAGGATTTTGAGGGTTTTCTGGGTTTTCTGGGTTTTCTGGGATTTATATTTTTCTAATTATTTTGGGGTTTTTGTGTTTTTTACATTTTTTTAAATTTTTATGTGTTTAATGGGTTTTTTAGAGTTTCTTGTGGGTGTTTAGGGTTTTTGTGGCCTTTTAAGTTTCTATGGTTTTTTGTGGGGTTTAGGTTTTTTGGGTTTTTATTTGTTTTTAGGTTTATAATGATTTGATTGAGTTTTATATGGGTTCTAGGGTTTTTTAAGATTTAAGTTATTTCTTGGCCTCATTAAGGATTTTTATTGTTTTATATTTTTTCAGGATTTGATGGTTTTTATAGGTTTTTATGGTTTTTGGGGGTTTTCTGTGTTTTAATATAAATATTTTGGATATTAATATAAAAATTATTAATACTACCATTTGTACCTCATATACACTGGACCTCAATGAAGCCGAGAAACTAGTTGGTCAAAATATTTTTAGAGTATGATAGAAATTTTACTTTACTCAAATACAAGTTACCCAAATATGATTTTTTCATTATTCATATGGGATATATTTCAAAAAAATAAAAATTAATCCCATCTAGAATATGTAAAACGAATTTTTCAATATCATACGGTAAAAATGGATCCAGGATGTTTTTATTCTTATATAATTTTTTTACTTAAAAACATTACGGGATAATGACTTTGGTCGTTGAAGAATGTATAAGAAAAGCACATCCATAACATGAAATTTCAAAGGAGACTCAAAAGTTTATTGGTCTTTTTTGAAAAAAATCAGTATCACTTTCCACAACTGTAGCTGAATATAAATTAGTTAGATGTTTTTCTTCTCAGGTGTTGTTTTTGCAAAAGACACTCATTAACTATGGCATGAGTTTTAAAAGGACTCAAATACTATGTGAAAATATAATTTCCATTACCTTATGTAAGAACCCCACACATCACTCTGATGATAAGCACATAGATATTAGACATCAATCTCATTGGTATCACACACTAAAAGGGGAAATAATTTTAAAATTATTCAAAAAAAACATGCTAAAATTATTTCCAAACCACTTCCTTCCGATATATTTGAATTCATTAAATAAATGTATGGAATGATCAAAGTTTAAGTAATCAATCATTTCAATTTATTTTTTACCCATCACTTTACATTAAAATACTCTTCTTCAGACATGGTCCTTTCATTATAACTTTTAGTGTCAATTTTCTGAAACTATTTTTTAATTTCTAAAATATTTATAAATATATTTTCACATTTAGTCTTTATAATATACTTCATCATAATAACAATCTAATTTAAAGACTATCATATCTAAAAAAATTAACTATTATAATTAGCCTTTTAAAAATATCATTATCTAATGGATCTTAAAAAATTAAGTTGAACATGATTACTATAATGATAAATCCTTTATACTCTGAAAGGTATTCTTCTTATCTTTTAAATCAATTCACAAATTTGTTAAAATTGTTTATATTTGTTTTTCTAATACTTTTATTATTTATAAAATCATTTTTTTGTTTTCTCCTTCAAAAGTATTCCTAAAATGTTTCAAAAATAATTTTCAGTATCAATACAATAAATCAATGAAAACCACAAGAGTTTAAAATTCCTTAAATCATTCTTCACATAATTTTCAACTATTCAGTCATATTGTTTTTAATATCTACTATTGCACCTGATTTTGATGACGAACTATATCCCTCATCGCTTATATAAAGGGGGACCCTAACATGTCCCACATCGATCTCCTTAGTATTTCTTATATCACGTTGTTTCTATATTCAAGTGTCCTTGTATGAAAAAAAATTTATGTCCAAATAATCATTCAATTCTCTGAATGTGATAGAGTATTACAAATATATCAACAAGTGTGTTGTATTGCATGAATGGTCAGTATAAGAAACTTTTTGTGTGAATTGCGAATCATCTTTGAGAAATATTATAAAATTCATGATTTTAGAATCAATATTTCTTCAATATAATGATAAAGATACTGATCTTATTTCCACGATCTTTTTTGAAATTTACATGCTACTATTTTTATTTTCATATAATATGGAAAACAAATTTTTTTATTAATGATATACAAAAAAAATGGTTTAAAATTTCTTATATGGATACTGTGATTGTTCTTAAAATTCCATTTGATAGATAGAATTATATTATTTAACACATGTTATATGATTTTATTAGTTCTTTTGACGAAAATAATGAAAAATATTTGTTATTCAATAATTATAAAAAATGTTATAAATGTGAATCATCTCATACTAGAAATATTCATTATTTGATCATTATGGAAAAAAAATTTATTTGTCTGGTGCATTCGTTAACCTAAAATACATAATGAAAAAATCTTATAAGACATACTTTATTCTAAAAAGTAGTCCTTAGTATTTCATAAGGTATAACTCTCAAATGATGATATGCTAATCTCAAGTCAATCTTGGAAAAGACACATACTTCCCTCAACTGGTCTAACAGATCTTCAATACGTAGAAGAGGATGATGGTTCTTCACAGTCATCTAGTTCAGGTTTTGATAATCAACACACAAGCTTAAAGTCTCATCATACATCTTTTAAAAAAATGGAAAACCCCTAGGTGACGTACTCGAACATATAAAACATGTATCCTCTAACTCCTCCAATTGATTCTGGAGCTCTTGAAACATTATCAGTTCTATTATGTATGGTGGAATTAAAACTGGATCACCCCCTGCATGATCTCAATTGTAAACTCCATTTCTATCCCAAGTGGATTCCTTGAGAATAATTCAATAAGAACATCATGAAACCTATTCACTATGGGTGGATATAAATCTAGCTTTACACATCCATCATTAAGAAATAAACTAGAAAATTGGGTAGTGAGATCTACGTATTTCAAAGTAATTGAGTCTTCCTGGACTACCTGGATATCCGACTCTCCATAATGAATATAGTTGTCACCCTTAGAAGACACAAAATTCACTCTCCTATGGTAACCATCAATATGGGATCGATATTATACTTATCATTTCATACCCATAATCAAGTCAAAGCCTAACATGTCTAGGTTATAAATATTCCACATAAAGTGACACTCCCCAACTTCAAAAGAACATCCCTCGAATAAGAAAATGTCTCTAGACCTAAATCCCAATGGTGTATATATCGTTAACGCTCCACTCGGAAACTTACCTCCAAGATCAAACCTTTCACAAGTTCTACATAAATAATAGAATCGGAGGCACCAATATCATTTAAGGCAATAGCTGATGTAGAAACTATAAGATTAGTACCAATCACTATCGATGGTCTAGCCTCGCTATCCAAAAGTCTTGGATGAATGGAACAAAAATATTCTAAACCACATACCTATGATATAGTTTGACTTATCTATGCTACACCACCCTAATTATATGGGCACTCTTTCAGAAAAGAACTTCATCCACTTCCCTTACCTCCATGACCAGTAGAACTCCTACTGGTAGAATAATATGGTGTAGAAGATCCCCTTCCTACACTATATCCATATCTAGTTGTTCCATAATTTCCCTCTTTTCATGGGTTTATGCATAACCTTTGTAGACGTCACATCCTATCATAGGCTTGAAAACATATAGGTTGTCAGGGAAAATAATTACAAAATTATACCATCATACCGTACTAGTGAAAGATCCTTTGTGTAAGATCCTATTCAATTGATTTGTATTTCTAGTTACTCTGCTTCCCACCACCTTGGATAATGATTTCATAGAGGAGCTTCAATCCTTCAGAAGATGTGCCTCCTATTCAACTGTAGGAAACCACTATGATTCCATTCTAACCCTCCATTAGGTTCCCCTCAGATATGAGATCACGATTCATTAGTTATAAAAACTTATTCAGCGTGAAGATATTCACGTTGGACTAAATTTCTCACTTAAATACATCATAAAATTATTTGTTTTGAAGTTGAATTATCCACCACCAATGTTGGTGAAGTGATTTTAAAATATGTAAATCATCCAACATAGTCCATCATGAATCTAATTTCCTGATTCAACCTCATGAACTCAACTACTCTCTTCTGCCTGATTGTATCAAGGTAAAAGTGCTCCATGAACTTATCTTAAATATTTTTCAAATAAAAATTCTTATGCTTTCCATCTTGATTCTGGCTGACCCACCAATTCGTAACTTGATCACAAAACATGAAAGCAGCTAATTTGACTCTTTTATTAGTAGGAGTCTCCAAGAGGTCAAGTATAGTCTAGGCGGACTCAATCCAAAAGTAAACTACCTTGGGTCTACCCTATCTAGTAAACTTCAGAGGGTGCTTCAACTGAAACTCCCTCTGAAATGAATTTCAAAACCCTCCCTAGGTCTCTTTCAATAAACATCATTCAGTGAGAAAAGTTCTCTCATAAATTCTCCCCTGCTACACCACCAGGCACTATCGGTGCCTCAGGTTCCAATTATGGTGGAGTATCCCCATCCATATCCTCCCGTCGTCTTCTCAATAAGCGTCATCATGGGGTAATATCTCTAAAATTACTAACACGCGTCTAATTATAAACAATAGAGGTTAAGAACATTTTATAGGAAACACAATATACCATAAGAATTTATTTTTCCAATCCCCACCACACTGTCAAAACTGAGGCGCTATTAATAACCTTTAACCATCATACACCTAGTTCTTGGTTAAAAAGGGTAAAAATTCAAATTATTCATGTTTCTCATTTATACACACAATTATTCACATTTTTCATTATTTTAAAATTCTCAATTTCATATAGGAACCATTTTCCATTTAATTAACAGATGCAAGGAAACACAGTTCATGTTCACAAACATATCCAAAACCATTTTCCATGCATACCTAAGTTGAGTCATGTCACAAATTAATCCTGAGTGCCATGAATGTTGCATGAATAATAAAATCCTGTTCTATACTCCTCAATGATTCAAATCATTGAAAATCTAAAGATCAATAATCACATCACACAACAAGTTCATCAGTTGAGGTGAAATAACAACAACGGTAACAGCACATATCAATAACAATAATCCCACCCTAGGTACTTTGATTTCACACTTATAAATGGGTTATATACTCCCATGCATGAGCTCTTAAACAACACCCAAATCATCATATTAACTTATCTACCTTTCCAAAATCATAATATGAATAAACAATTAAACAAACATCCTTTGATAAAACTTTGTAATGTCTCGACCCAGGTTCCACATAGTGGATCCCTGAATCAGTCTCTCACATGAACTCAAGAGCACCTTCTCGTATGTCAGAGGATACCAAATAGTGGTGAGGGTTTAATATCAGTCATAGAGATACTATAACCTCTTTATCAAAGTAGTAGATACGTGGAAATAAATAAACAATAATTAAATGGCATAACATAAAAATAAAAATATTAGTATTAAAAGGTCGAAAAAACTAGAAATACAATATCGAAACTGAATAGTAGACATGTCATGATATGCATGTTCCTAGTGTCAAAATTAAAACCCAGACGTAAATACACTGTCAACTACCAAGTGGGTACCAAAGCACATCTGGTTCCCTCATCCATGCTCTGTCCAAAATCAAACATCTGACATAGGGACCTTTCCCTTATCATGTCCTTCAAACCTGAATTATATTCGAGTACCGATCAGGTAGCCCAGAATGGGTGTGAGTATAACTTATTAGGCCATGACCAATTACATCTAAAAAAATCTAGTAAGAATATTGTATGTTTTTGTAAAAATAATAAAATTCAAGAAATAAACTAAAAAGGTTACATTTATTCAATTACCCATAATTTAACTATATTATCTTGCGGGTTCCTGAGGACACCTGAATCACAATACCTGCTTCAGCCCATGCCGCAGTCTGAACCATATCGCATAATTAATTCATGATTCATTTAACAAATAATTTTTGATTATCCTTTTAATTTCAATATATTATACCACTAATTAGAACCATAGTCCAATACCAAAATTTTGGGTGTAAATTGAAATGTATAGGAACATGTGAGTATTTGGATAATGAGTCCCTCTCTCATACCTCATGAGTATTTGGAGCATCAGTATTTTTCCCACACATTATGGGTATTTGGATAATCAGTCCTTATCCCATACAATTTGCATACACGTATCAAGACCTGGAACATCATGACCATAACCCTGTGAGTATTTCCTGCATCATTTCATGTCCCGCACTTGTATATCAATCAATAACATAAATAAAATGAATCACAATATATCATTAATTAATTTAACAATTAAATTTCATCTCATTCCATTAATTAATCAACAATTAATTAATCTCATCATTAAATTCCATAATCACAACATTCTCCAATAATTAATTCTATAATTAATTATTTCAATTCAAAATCTTCATAACAATAAAAATTAATTAAAAATATGATTCTTTAATTACAACCAACTCAATCCCACCACAATTAATTCGATAATTAACTAATCACGTCAATCCCTTCAACTAATTCATCAATTAATTGGTTACATTAAATTCATTAATTAATTCAGTAATTAATTAAGCACATCAATACCATTAATTAATTAACCACATATTTAGTCCAATAATAAATCTCAATATCCACATAATTAATTCAACAATTAATTTTTTAAAATATGAAATTCAATATTCAGATAATTAGATTAAAAATTAATTAACTCCAAATACCATAATTAATTAATTAATTAATTTATCCATTTAATTAATTCAACTAGGAAATAAAATTTCTAAAAAACTATATATGTTCAATAATTATATACACATAATTGAAATCAAAACATTGGGAATTGGAATTATATAACACGCACCTCATGATTAACGTAGAGTACTCACTAATGGAAATTCCCAATTTTAATAGAACAACAACATAAAACGAGATCTGGATCTTAAAACCTAAATCAAGATAAAAAAATATATGATAGTTTTAGATCTAGATCCAACCAAAAATAGAGAAGAAAAAAATTTACATGTATGGGGGAAGAATGAGAAAGGGAAAGAAAACCACACGAGATTATAACCTCTTATAGGAAGGGGTGAATATATTCAATATGGGCTTTAGATCACAAATAACACATGTCAAAATGGATTGAAATCTATTTGGGAGGATCCAAAATTGTGAAATAACATTAGGGGTCGAGTAAGGGTCTATTTTGGGTCAATATGGGGTCTAAAAAATTAAAAATAATTTTTTTTCTTAAATAAAATGTTTTACACAGTTTGCTGGGCAGAGATGCATAGTTCCCCTAACTGTGCATCATAACCATGCACCTTTTTTAGTGGGAGTGCATGGATTATAAATTTGGGAACATAATTTGAAAAAACATGCACCGACCATGAGAAACCTCTCTATCCAATGTGGAATAGTTTGTTGGGCATGAGTGCACGATTATGGAAAACTATGTGCCAACCATGGACTACCCTCTTTCTTCCATTTTTCTCAAATTTTCACCAAAACACCCCCTAAGGAAAAAAACAATTTGAAGGTACCCAATAAAAGAAAAAATAGTACTCGTAAATGATCCTAAGACATCTCCATAAATTGATGCGGTTTTACTCAATTTATATATTTTTAGGAATTATATGGTTTTTATGAATTTTCAGGGTTTTAGCTTTTATAATTTTTTTAGTGTTTTTTGGGTTATCATAATATTTTATATTTTTAGGTATTTTACGTTTTTTTAGGGTTTTACGGTTTTCTTATGAGTTTTTTGAGTTTTCAGGGTTTTTTATGTTTTCAAAGATTTCTGGGCTATTTTTTATTTTTATGGTTTTTAGGGTTTTTAGGGATTTTGTGGATTTTAGGGCTTTTAGGGGTTTTTTTTTTGGGTTTCTAGTTTTTTTGGTTTTTTTGTGTTCTTATGTTTTTTTAGTTTTTTAATTCTTTTAGGATTGTAATGAGTTTTTAGTGGTTTTTAGGGTTTTAGGGGGTTTTAAGGATTTTAGTTTTTTTATAGTATTTAAGAGATTTTAGGGGTTTAAAGGTATTTTAGGGTTTTTAGTGTTTTTAGGGTTCTTAGTTGTTTTTATATTTGTAAGGTCTTTGTATGATTTTGTGGGGATTTTAGGAATTCTTACATTTTTAATGATTTTTGAAATTTTTTTACGATTTTTATGGATATTTATGGAGTTTCGGGATTTTGATGCTTTTTATGGGGTTTTATAGTATTTAGCATTCGTTAGTGTTTTTAGAATTTTTAGATTTTGTAATGGTCTTAAGTGTTTTTGGGGTTTTAAGGATTTCTTAGTGTTTTTAGGGTACTTTGAGTTTTTTATTTTTTTTAAGGATATTTAGCTATTTTTTAGGATTTTTATGGTTTTTAGGGATTTTAGGGATTTTTTGGGTTTTATGGTTTTATGATTTTTTTTGGGTTTTTGGGTTTATTTAATTTTTTGGGGATTTAAGGACTAATAGAGAGTTTTTGTTTTTATGGGTTTAAATTATTTTCACAGTTTTAGTTGTTTTTAGGGTTTTTATGTGTTTTAGGGTTTTATGTGTTTTAGTGTTTTTATGGTTTTTGGGAAGAAGAGGTGTGAGTCCAGGATATTCCCGACCAGCCTAAAATTTATTAATAAGAAAAAAGATGCAACAAACAGTGGAGGGGCGGGGTCAATCGACCCATTCCCAAAAACAAAGCCTCAAAAGGAAAGCAAAGAGCAAGAACAAGTCCAAAGGAGAGAAGAAAGTAGAAAAGAACAAGGAAAAACAACAGCACAGGGCCTACCAGCCTTCCCCACAATCATCATCATAGTCGGTACTAGGGGGTCTCCCTCATCACCATAACTGGAGGCCACATCAGTGTCTGTTGACTCCCATTCAGAAGAGTCATATTTCTTGAAGCAGTTGGTGTAATACTTCCTTAACTTCACCTGCTCTACATTCAACTACTTCTAAGTAGGATGACCCACCTTTCTAGAGGAGTTCTTTGAAGCTTTGCTAGAATCCCTTATAGATACCATTCTCAGAAAGGAAGAGTAGTCCTTCCTTGTCCTCCTCACTTTTGGGACTGCAGTGTCAACATCACCATGTTTTTCCTGGACAGGGATAACAGTGTCCTCCTGATTGAGTAAACAAGAAGTGGGAGGTGGAAACCTCTCCCTGGACAGGCCCCCTGCAAAGTTTTTTGTCCCAAAATAGAAAAAATCTCCAAGTAGGGCCTTCCCCTTTAAAATTGTGTCCATGTTGGATTTCATCCAAGAATCATCATCAGAGCCACTCCCCCAAAACATCGAACATTGGGGTTTCATTCCCTCTTGTAATAGAGAAATTTGCATAGGTACTTTCATCACATTAGGGTCCTACAAAGCCATGTCTTTCAGAACCAAACATTTGGAGTTCCCATCCACATTGTCCCTAATCATCCCATCTTCAACAAATTTACCATCATGTGACCAAAAGTGGACGAGAAACTCTGATGCATCCATTGCGATAAAAAATAGTTCATGGGAGTCATGAACGTTCATCAAATACCTGGTGAAGACACCCCCATTACCCACAACATGGGCAACATGCACGCCAGTATCAGTCCCCAGATCAGCCCTCAGCCAAGAGAACACCTCGCTAAACTTTGGTTCAGGTGGATGATGTCGGGTAGTCTTCAATATGATGTCCCCTCCCTTGATCATCTCAGGCTGTACACATCCATACACTTCAAGCATGACATTGATAGGGAGCTATGAGCCATTGCCATTCATCCTACCATTCGCAACCCCATGACAGTCCCTGTCAGCCAGTCAGAGAGGCAGGGTCATTGCTTCCGTCTGCTTACTAGAAACACATCCGAATAAGGGCACCTACACAAAAGCCATCAATCATTCCTCACCTACTACAATGAGTCCTCCTTCACCACCACCCTGCTACTTAGGCTCTAGCACATCATAAACCAAGGAATTAAACCGATTACCTATGGGATGTATGATCCCAGTGGTCACTGTAGGGGGCCCTCTACTATTCCTCCCTTCATTAGTGAAAATTGGACCTCTTGGTGACCCTCACCAGACAGTTTCATCAAGCCAATCATCCTCAGCAAATCCACAATAGGAGGGACGAGTGCACCAGACACATCCACCAGCTCAGTGTCTATCAAATAGATATTGATACCACCTCGGGCTTCCACACCATCAATTTATGGAATAGAGGATAAAGATTGACCACTCTTCAATGTAGTGCTACTATCCACAGTAGCCATAGAAGGTTGTTTCATAGGCTGGGAGTGCACAAACTGCTAACCAGACATAACCATATTCCCTCGCCGACCCTCAAGCCTGCAGTTCTCCTTAACATACCCCAAGAACATGCATGAGTCACAAAAATCAACCCATGATTCATACACCACCGACTTCTTATACCAAAGCTCCTCGCCGACAGAGATCCACACAAAATCAAGAGGCTTCTTTGAGGCATTGACCTCAATATAAGCCCTTGGATCCACACTGTGACAGACTGCCTATGTATGATTATCTGTGCATAGGAACTTCCCAACAAGGTTCCCCAGAATACACAAAATAGATAGCTTTTGAAAAGGTAAAGGATGATCATGGAAATGAACCCAAGGAGACGTAGAAGGGGATTCATGCTTCAAGTGAAGATTAATTCTCCATTAAAAAAGAAAGAATCTGAATCCATTGTAAGAACGAGGTGCTGAGGAACAAGCTTGAATCAGATCTTCTTCAGAAGATAGATAGTTTATAATATGGTGGCAGTCCATAATCCCTATCGTCGAATGATATTGGAGGCCCCAAGATCTGAAAATGAATCTATCAAATTCATCAACCGAAGGTCAACCATTATGGATCTCACAATCAGTATCCATTTAAGTAGGTGGGAGGCCACATGGAACTTCGACAGAGAGAGGGGGGCCTAAGGACGTCCCATGAACAGATCAGGAACCCTAGGAATGGTATGAATCCGAGGAAAGGGGGGAAGCAGATCCGGCGTTGAGAAGTGGGTGAATTGAAGAGACGAAGGGGAAGAGAGACAACCCCTCCCCACTGTAGGGTGAGGGGCAGAGAAGACTGCCATCGGCACACCGCTTAGGGCAGAGGCCCACTGCGCACCTCGAACCAGAGTCCGTTGTCATGCGAGAGAGAATCTATATTTAATGTTTTTGTGGTTTTAATGGTTTTTTGGTTCATATATATTTTTTCGTGGGTTTTAAGTGTTTATATGTTTTAATGATTTCATAGGGGTTTTCTGGGAGTTTATGGTTTTTATCTACCTTGGAATTTTTAGGTATCTTCTAGGATTTTTGTGGTTTTTAGGGGATTTTGTTGGTTTTTAGGATTTTTATGGGTTTTAGGGGGGAGGTTATGGTTTATATCATTTTTTTGGGATTTGGGGGATATAATATTTTTTAGGGTTTTATGGTTTTCTTTGTGTTTCTCTGGGTTTTTAGTGTTTCTATTTTTTATGGATTCTTTGTTTTTTTAAGATTTTTATACATTTTATGGTTTTTAGTGATTTTTAGAGTTTCGGGGTTTTTACGGCGTTTATGGATTAATGAAAGTAGTTGGGTTTTTATGGGTTTTTGTGTTTTTCAGGGTTTTATGGTGTTTTAGTATTTTTTTAAAAAATTCGGGATGTAATGGGTTTTTTATATTTTTAGTGGGTTTTTAGGTTTTCATTGGTGTTTATGGTTTTATGGTTCTTAGTGGTTTTATGGTTTTTATGGGTTTTAGGGTTGTTAGGTTCTTTTATGGTTTTTATAATTTCTAGGGGTTTTAAGTGTTTTAAGTGTTCTTGTGTCTTTAATATTTTTAGGGGTTTCTTAGGGTTTTTAGGGTTTTTTATGTTTTTAGGTATTTTTAAGTATGTAAGATTTTTATAGGGTTCTTAAGGATTTTGAGAGTTTTTTGGGATTAGGTTTTTTTTGGTTTTTCAGGTTTTAGTGGTTTTTTGAGTTTTTATGGGTTTCATGGTTTTTTATGATTTTACGGGTTTTACGGTCAGTTAGTGTTTTTAGATTTATTTATGTTTTTGTGGGTTTTATGTGGTTTTATGTTTTTTTGGATATTTTAGGGTTTTACAATGATTTTATGGTGTTTTAGTATTTTGGTTTTTTAGGGACTTTAATGATTTTATGATCATTAGGGTTTTTTGTATTTTGATGGTTGTTAGGGGTTTTTAGGTGTTTAAGTGTTTTTAGTGTTTTTTGGTTTGTATGGGTTTAAATTGTTTTTAGTTTTTATTTTTTTCATATTTTTTTAGAGGTTTTATGGGATTTATGGATTTTTTTGGATTTTTATTATTTTTCAGGTTTTTAGTGATTTTGATGGTTTTTCTGGTGTTTTAGTGTTTTTTTGGGTTTTACCGTTTTTAGGTTTTTAGTGGTGTTATTGTATTTAGGTTTTTAATATTTTTTTTTAGTTTTCAACATTTTTGGGGTTTTTATGTTTCTTTTATTTCTATGGATTTTTATGATTTTTATTGTTTTTAAGGTTTTTATGGATTTTGAGAGATTTTAGGTTTTTTAGGGTTTTTAGGGTTTATTGGTTTTTTCGGATTTTTGGACGTTTTTTAGTTATTTAGAGGTTTTAATTTTTTTAGAGTTTTAAAAATCATAGGTGTTTAATGTTTTTTTTGTTATTTTAGATGTTTTTAAGGATTTGATGGTTTTAGTGGTTTTTTATAGTACTATATGGGTTTTTTTGTTTTGGGGGATTAACGATATTTTAGGGTTTTTAGTATTTTTTATATTCTTAGGGGTTTTAACTGGTTTTAGGTTTTTATGATTTTCTTAGTGGCTTTCAGGGTTTTAATGTTTTTTATGTTTTTACGTATTTTTTTAGATTTTCATTATTTTTATGGTTTTATGGGTTTTTAGTGTTTTATGGGAATTAAGGTTTTAAATTTTTTTTAGGTTTTTAGGAGTTTTAAGTTGTTTTAGGTTTTTTTAGGTTTTATTAGTGATTTTTTGGGTTTTTATGGTTTTCTACGTTTTTATGGATTTTTGGCCATTTTTTAGTATTTTTTTATTTTTATGGATTTTGATTGTTTTGAAGGGTTTGTTAGAATTTTTGGATATTTTCTTTTTTTTTTGTGTTTTTAGGGGTTTTAATGGGTTTTATATATTTAGTGGTTTTATATTTTTATGGGTTTTTAGAGTTTGTAAGGTTTTTAAGGATTTTTATTGTTTTTATGAAATTTTAGGGTTTTACGGTATTTTATGTTTTTAGGGATTTGAAGTGTTTTTTGGGTTTTAATGTTTTCAGAGGGTTTTTTATGGTTTTAGGTATATTCAACTTTTTAGGTATTTTTTAGATCTTTTTATAATTTTTTGAATTTTTAAATATTTTTAGGGTTTACAGTGTTTTATGGTTTTTAATTTTTTTAGGGTTTTAGAGTTTTTTGTTTTTAGGGGTTTTATGTGAATCTAATTTTCTATCATTTTCTTAGGGTTTGATGTATTTTTACGTTTTTATGGATTTTATGGACTTTTTATATATTTTAAGGATTTTAGGTTTTTTATGGATTTTGTGATTTTTAGGGTATTTATGGGTTATATTTATTTTGTTAGGGTTTTTTGAAGATTTACCAAGTTTTTATGGTTTTATAGAGTTTTTTAAACATTTATAGGGTTTTAAAACGTATTCTAGTTTTAGTGGTTTTGTAGGATTTTCATGGTTTTTGGAGTATTTAATATGTTTAGAGATTTTTATTGTTTTTTGGGCTTTTCGATTCTTTTAGGGTTTTTGACTTTTTAGGTTTTTAGGGGTTCAATTTTTTTTTTGGTTTTTATTGATTTCTTAGGGGGTTTAAGGTTTTGAGAGTTTTTATTTTTTTAGTGATTATTGTGGATTTTTATAATTTTTATGGTTTTTAGCTTTGTATTGATTTTATGGATTTTGAGTGTTTTATGATTTTTTTAGGGGTTTTAGTAAACTTTTAGGGGCTATAAGCTTATTTAGTTTTTTTTAGGTTTATGATTTTTTTTCAGGTTTTTATCGGTTTCACATTTCTTGGGATATTTAGGGATTTTTTGGGTATTTTAATGGTATTTTTATTGTTTTTAGAGATTTTTTTATGTTAAATGGTTTTTTATTGTTTTTAGGGTTTTATGGATTTTTGATTTATTAGGGGGTTTTTCTTAATTTTTTTGGTTATTAGGTTTTTAGGGTATTTAAAATTTTTAGGTGTTTAAATGGGTTTTAGAGTTTTTAGTTGAATTATGGGTTTAAATGGGTTTTTTATGTTTTTAGGGATTTTTACAGTTTTTATGGTTATTATAATTTTTAAGATTGTTAGGGGTTTAAGTGATTTTTATTTTTTATGTTTTTCAAGGTGTCTCGTGATTTTTACATTTATAGGGTTTTCGGTCATTTTAGTATTTTTATGGGGTTTCAGGTTTTTAGGGATTTTGCGGGTTTTTATGGTTTTTAAGGTTTTTGGGGTTTTTAGCATTTATATGTTTGTTAGGGGTTTAAAGTATTTTTAGGTTTTTGTGGTTTTCTTATGGATTTCAGGGTTTCATAGGTTTTTTTCATTTTTAAGGATTTTTAGGGGATTTTTAGGATTTTAACGGGTTTCTTGGGATTTTAATTATTTTAGGGTTTTAATTTCATTTTAGTGTTCTTAGTTGTTTAATAAGGTATTTTTGGTTTTCTGAGGTATTTTAGGGTTTTATGTTTTTATCAGTTTTTTTCAGTTTTAAGTACTTTTATTGTTTCTATCATTTTGGGGGTTTTTAATTTCTCTAACGGTTTTAAGGTTTTTTTTACCTTTTTTGAATTTTTTTTGTGTTTATAGTATTTTATGAATTCTCAATGTTTTATGTATTTTTTGAGTTTTATGTATTATTATGGTTTCTTTGTGTTTTATGATGTTTATCATATTTAATTTTTTAGAGGTTTTAAGTGTTTTAGGTTTTTAAGGTTTTATTAAAGTTTTTAGGGTTTTTAGGTTTTTTTATATTTTGAGGGAAATTTTTAGTTTCTTATTATTTTTATGGAGTTTAGGGTTTATATGGATTTTGAGTTTTCTTAGAGTTTTATAGGGGCTTTTTTTGGATATTTAGGGTTTTTTGTTTTTTAATGTATTTTTAGAGTTTTTAAACATATATAGGGTTTTAAAGGTTATTTTGAGTTTTAGTCATTTTTAGGATTTTTATTGGTTTTGTGGATGTTATGGGTTATTTGGGCTTTTAATGTCTTTGGGGTTTTTATATTTGTTAAGGGTTTTTATAGTCTTTTATAGTTTTTATCTTGTTTTATTGTTTAAGGCCTTTAAGTTATTTTATGTTTTTAAGCTGTTCTTATGGGTTTTCATAGTTTTTTTTGTTTTTTATAATTTTAGGGTTTTTAGGTAGTTTTATGATTTTATGGGTTTTTTGTGATTTTATGGGGATTTAAGGAATATGAGGGTTTTTAATGTTTTTAGGGATTTTAATGTAATTTAGGGTTTTTAGCATTTTTCCATTTTTTCATCGGTTTTATGTTTTTTCTGGTTTATTAGGTTTTATTGGGGGGATTTAAGGTTTCTTATGTTTTCAGGTATTTTTAGGGAGTTTTAATGTTTTTTATTTTTTAGGGATTTTGAGGTTTTTATGAATTTTAGGGATTTTGGGTATTTATATATTTTTTTAAAAATATTTAGAGTTTTTAATATATTTATGGGTTTCTTGTGTTTTTAGTGTTTTTACTAGGGTTTTTGGATTTTTATGGGGATTTAAGGGTTTGTATGGTTTTTAGGGGTTCTAACATTTTTATCGGTTTTAGGGTCTTTTTTGGTTTTTAGCATATTTAGGTTTTTTGGGGGTTTTAGATGTATTTAGGTTTTTACTGTTTTTTAGTGTTTTTAGGTTTTTTAAATGTTTTTGGAATTCTTATCTCATTTTGCAATTTTATGGTTTTTAGGGATCTTTGGGATTTTGATGGGTTTTAGGGATTTTTAGGGTTTTATGGTTTTTTAGGTTTTTGGGGGGTTTTATGTGTCTTTAGGTTCTTATAGTTTTCTTATGTTTTTTAGTGTTGTAGGTTTTTTATGTTTTTATGGAATTTTTGAATTTTTTTAGATTATTATGTGTTTTTAGGGTTTATAGGGATTTTGAGGCATTTTAAGGATTTTATGGTTTTTGGGGCTTTATGGTATTATTGGTATTCTTAGGGTTTTTTTTTGTTTTGATGGATTTAGGGGTTTTTTTAAAGTTTTTAATGTTTTTATGGGTTTATAATGTTTTTAGAGTTTCTATGGATTTTTATGGGTTTTATATGTTTTTAGGATTTTTATGATTTTTATGGTTTTTAGGGGATTTAGGGGTTTTAGTGGTTTTTAGGGTTTTTATGATATTTTTTGGTTTATATCATTTATTATATTTTCTATTAGCTTTAGTTTTTTTAGGTTTTTAAGGTTTTTAATGGGGTTTCATGGTTTTTAGGGGTTTTTTACATTTCTAGGTATTTTTATGTTTTTTTGAATTTTAATGGTTTTTAGGGTTTTAGGGATTTTCAGTGTTTTTAGGGTTTTTATAATTTTTATGGTTTTTTGAGGGTTTTAATTCTTTTTATGTTTTTATGGATTTCGTAGGGGTTTTAGAGTTTTAGGGTTTTTTTCATTTTAGAGTTTTTTTAGGTTTTTTAGAATTTTATGGTTTTTTATTGATTTTAGGTAATAATGTGATTTTAAAATTTTTGTGGTTTTTTTGATTTTCAAGGGTTTTTATGGTTTTCAATGTTTTCTAGGGTTTGGGGGTTTTAATGGTTTTTAGTGATTTTTATGGTTTTTAGCATTCTTTCTTTTTTTAGGAGTTTTATGTGTTTCTATGTTTTTATGGTTATCTTATGGGTTTTCAGGGGTTTTACTGGTTTTTACATATTTAGGGGTTTTAGGGGTTTTTTTTAATTTTTTATGTTTTTATGGTTATTTGTTATTTGGAGAGTTGTTAGCTGTTTTTGGGTTTTAGCCTTTTTAGCATTTTGGGGTTTTTATTTATTTTAAGTGTTTTAAGGTTTTTAATGTTTAGATTATTTTTTTTATTGTTTTTAGGGGTTTATATTTTTTTATAGATTTTTGCGGTTTTTTGGTTTTTTTATGGTTTATAGGGTTTTTAGGTATTTTTTGAGTTTTTAGGATTTATTTGGTTTTTTTGTGTTTTAGTTGTTTTCTTTAATTTTTTAGGGGTCTTAATATTTGTAGATATTTTTTAAAATTTTTAGTGGTTTGTAGGGTTTTAGTGTTTCTAGTGGGTTTTTGTGATTTTTATGGGGTTTGATGTTTTAAGGTATTTAGGGGTTTTATATGCCTTTAAGGTATGAAATTTTTCTTTGATGTTTTCATGTATTTTTGGGTTTTTTAAATTTATTTGGGATTTTTAGTTATTTTTTTTGATTTTTAGTGGTATTAGTGATTTTAGAAAATTTTAAGGTGTTTAGGAATTTTTAGGGGTTTTGGATTTTTTTGCATTTATTTTTGTTTTCTTAGGTTTTTAATTTTTTTAGGGTTAATGGTTTTATTTGGGTTTTCTGTTTTTCTGGGATTTTATATTTTAGGTATTTTTAATGATTTTAATGTCTTTTAGGGTTTTTAGTGAATTTGATGGTTTTTTTGTTTTTTTGGGTTTTAGGGACTATTTGATTTTTTATGGTTTTTTAGGTTTTTTAATATATTTAGGGTATTAATGGGTTTGTATAGTTTCTACTGGGTTTTAGGGTTTTAGGGTTTTTAGGGGTTTTAAGATTTTAAGGGGGATTTTAGTATTTTTAGCGTCATTTAGGGTATTTAGGGTCATTTTGGGCTTTTATCCTTTTTTTGTGTTTTTAAGGGTGTTATGTGTTTTTATGTTTTATGGTTTTATTTGGGGTTTTTATATTTTCTATTGGTTTTTACATTTTTGGGTATTTTTAGGATTTTATAGAGTTTTTATGGGATTTTAGGGTTTTTATGTGTTTTGAGGGTTTTTAGTGATTTTAGGGTTTTTGGGGTTTCTAGGTTTTATAGGGTTTTAAGTGTTTTTAGATTTTTATTGGTTTCTTATGTTTTTATGGGTTTTTAGTTTTTTTTATATTTTGGGGGATTTTAGGATGTTTTTAAAATTTTTAAAAGATTCAGAGTTGTTAGGTATTTTGGAGGTTTATACAGTTTTTAGGATTTTTATTGTTTTTTGGGTTTTTTGATTTTTTTAGTTATTTAATGGTTTTAATTTTATTATATTTTCTTTACCATTTTTAGTGGTTTAAAGAATTTCTAAAATATTTATTGTTTTAAAGGTTTTTAAGGTTTTATGGTTTTAGGATTTTTATGGATTTTAGGTGTTTTAGGGTCTTTTCAGGTTTTTTAGTGTTTTTAGGTTTTTTGGGTGTTTAAGTGTTTTTAGGGTTTTACTGTTTTCTTAGTGATTTTATTGGGTTTTATGGTTTATTATGTTTTATGTATTTTTATGTTTTTAGGGGTTTTAAGGATTTTGATTTTTTCAGTGTTTTTAGGGTTTTATCATTTTTTATGTTTTTTAGGATTTTTATGTATATTTAGGTTTTTACAGTTTTCTTAGGGGTTTTAAGGGTGTTTAAGGGTTTTATGGGTTTTATATTGTTAGGTATTATAAGGTATTTTTTTATGATTTTTATTATTTTTAGGGATTCGAGGTTTTTAGGGGTTTTTAATGTTTCATTGTTTTTTTGGGTTTTAGGTGTTTTTTGAGTTTTTTAGAGTTAAAATGGTTCGTAGATTTTTTAATGTTTTTTTGGGAATTAAAGTATTTTTTTAATTTTTTAGTGTTTTTATAAATTTTATGGTTTTTTATGTTGTTTAATGATTTTTAGGTATTTTATCGCATTTAGGATTTTTATAGTTTCTCGTGTATTTTAGGGATTCAAACTTGTTTATGTTTTGGGTGGTTTGAAGTGATTTTTAGTTTTTAAGGTTTAATTATAAATTTTTATTGTTTTATAGTATTTAATATTTTTAGGGATTTTTATGGGTTTTTAGTATTTATATAATTTTTTGGGGTTTTATGGATTTTGAGGGTTTTAGGAGTTTTTATTATTTTTATTGTTTTTCTGTTTTTATTTGTTCTTAAGGGTATAAATGTTTTTAGGTTTTTAAGGATTTTTTAGAGGTCTAGAATGTTTTTAGGGTTTTTATGTTTTTAGGGGATTTTAGGTATTTTTTAGGATTTTATGGTTTTTAGGGTATTTATGGATTTTAAGGGGTTTTAGGGGGTTAATGGTTTTTAATGATTTTTTAGGTTTTTTTAGTTTTTATTGTTTTTAAGGTATTTCCACTATTTTACCATATTAAGGATTTCAAAGTGTTTTTTATGTTTTTTGTGGGTTTTAAGTATTTTTATAGGTTTTTAGTGTTATTATGTTTTTATGTGTTTTTAGGGGTTTTAGGGTCTTTTATAATTTTGGAATTTTTAGGTCTTTATGGGTTTTAAGTGTTTTTTGGTATTTTTAGAAGTTATTAAGGTTTTTTATTTTTATTTTTACATTTTTATTTTTTTTCTTTTTTAGGAGTTTTATGGGTTTTTATTGTTTTTATGGATATTTGGGTTTTTTTAGATTTTTTAAGCATTTTTAGATTCTTAGGGGTTTATAGTGTATTTTGTTTATTATGGATTTCTTAGTTTTTTTCATGGTTTTTAGGGATTTAACTTTATTTGGGATTTTTAAGTAATTTTTTTATTTTTGCTGTTTTTTAGTGTTTTTAAGGATATTTTGGGTTTTTTGGTTTTTAGGGTTTTAAAGTTTTTTATTGGTTTTTATCATTTCTATGGGTTTAAAGTTTTTTAAATGTTTTTTAGTGGTTTTTAGTTTGTTGTGGGGGTTTTTTGGATTTTTTATGATTTTAGGGGGTTTTATGGTTTTAGTGTTTTTAGGGTTGATAGGGTCTTTGGGGTTTTTATCATTTTAAGGTTTATTAGGGGTTTTAAGTGTTTTTTTATTTTTATGTTTTTTATAGATATTTTTTCAAGGTTTTAGGGTTTTTATGTTTTTAGGCCAAGTAAGGGGTAGGTCCTGTCTACTCCTACCCCCTCCCCAATTATAAATAACAATGCAGATAGGGGAGGGGCAGAGTCAATTGACCCTTTATGTTTTTAGGGATTTTTAGGGTTTTTTAAAATTTCAATAGATTTTTGGGGGTTTTATGGATTTTAAATGTTTTTTATGATTTTTAGGGTTTCTAGTAGTTTTTGGGGTTTCATCATTTTTTAGGTTTTATATAGGTTTTAGGTTTTATTTATTTTTATGTTTTTGTTAGGGCTTTCAGATATTTTTTTTGTTTAGGGATTTTTATGTATTTTTAGGATTTTTATGGTTGTGAGGGTTTTTATGGAATTTGGCAGTTTTTTGGATTTTTAGTGTTTTCAGGAGTTTTAGGGTTTTCTTGGGGTTTTTTGTGTTTTTAGGTTATTAATGTTTTCTAAAAATTATTTACGGTTTTTATAAATTTTTATGTTTTAGGGATTTTTAGGGTTTTTTAGGATATTTATGATTTTTTATTGTAAGGGGTTTTTTGTGGTTTTAGGGGGTTTAAGGGTTTTTAGAGGCTTTGATTTTTTTGTTTTTTTTATTTTACATTTATTTTAGGTTTTTTTGGGTTTTAGGTTTTTTAAAATTTTCAATTATTTCCAGGGTTTTAAAGGGTTTTTATAGTGTTTAGTGGTTTTATGGGGTATTATGGGTTTTAGTTTTTTAAGGGTTTTGTGGGTTTTAGGGTTTTTAGGGGTGTTTTGGTTTTTGGATATTTTTTGTGGTTTTAGCACCTTTTAGATCATTTAGGGGTCTAATTTTTTTTAGCCTTTTAAGGTTTTTTAAGGTTTTTTTATGTTTTTAATTACTTTAATGTATTTATTATGAGTTTTTTGGTTTTTAGGGGTTTTAGAGATTTTTAGAGTTTTAAGGGTTTTTTAACATTTTTAGCGGTTTAGGTTTTAAGGGGTTTATGTGTTTTTAAGGTTTTTATTGGTTTTTACTCTTTTACTGGTTTTCTAAGATTTTATTGGAATTTTAGGGGTTTTAGGGATTTCAAATGGTTTTATGATTTGTTTGTTTATTTTAGGGTTTTCAGGTTTTTTATTGTTTTTTACCATTTTAGGCTTCTAAAGTATTGATAGAGTTTTAGTGCCTTTTTAGGGTTTTTAGGTGTTTCTAAGGTTTTTAGCGGTTTTATTATTTTAAGGATTTTATGGGTTTTATGGTCTTTTAGAGTTTATAACATTTTGTGGTTTTTAGGATTTTTTAGTGTTTTTAGGTTATTGTTTTCTTAGGAATATTCAGGGGTTTTAGGGATTTTTGGTCTTATTTATTATTTTGTGGTTTTTAACCTATTTAGTGATTTTTAGGTTTTTAGGGTTTTTAGGCATTTTAGGGTTTTTATAGTTTTTTATGTTCTTAGGGGTTCAAAGGGTTTATGATTTTTATGGATTTCATTATGGTTTTTAGTGTATTTTTTATTTTCTACGTTGATATGGTCTTTTTAGGATTAATTAGTATTTTTATGGTTTTTTGTTGTTTCTAGGATTTTTGGGGTTTCTGGGGATTTTTTGGTTTTTTGGGGTTCTATGTTTTTTGTCTATTTGAATGTTTTAAATTTTTTATTGTTTTAAAATATATTTATTATTTTAAATGGGGTTTAAATTGTAGTGGTTTTTAGTATTTCTATGGGTTTTTTTGTTTTTTTTAGTTTTTAGCAGTTTTACGGTTCTTATGTTTTTGGAGTCTTTTTTTGTTTTTAGGGTTTTTTATGTTTTTTTGGGGTTTTATGTTTTCGAGGTTTTATTTGAGGTGTTTAGGATTTTTATGGATTTTTATGTTTTTTGGTGTTTTATGGGGTTTTTATAATTTGTATTGGATTTTAGAGTTTTTAGGGACATTGGGGGGGGGGGGGTTAGAAATTTTTTAGGGTATTTAGGGGGTTTTTAGCATTTTTGTTTTTTTGGGGTTTTATGTGTTTTTAGGTATTTATAACTTTCTTGGGGGGTTTCAGTGTTTTTAAGGTTTTTTATATTTTGACATACTTTTTCAGTTTTTTCTTAGTTTTTAGGTGTTTTATGGATTTTGAGGGTTCTTAGGATTTTTTTATATTTTTGGGGTTTTTTAGTTTTTAGGGTCTTCATGGTTTTCTATATTTTTTATCATTTTTATGGGTTTCAAGGGTTTTTAGATTTTTTTAGGGGTTTTAGGGTATTTTAAGTCTTTTAGGTGTATTGTGGGTTTTAAGGGGTTTTAGGGTTTTTAGGATCTTTTAGGGTTTTAAGTGTATTTTAGGGTTTTTATGGGTTTGAAGTGTTTTTATGTTTTTATGGTTTTATTATAGTTTGTATGGATATTTACATCTTTCAAGATTTATATGGATTTTTGTGGGATATCTTGTTTTTGTGGATTTTGAGTGGTTTTGGGTTTTTTGCGTTTTTTGTTTTTTTAGGGTTTTTTGCATTTTTTGGTTTATATATGATTTCAAGTTTTTAATTTTTTATTTTTATCTTAGGTTTTTACTATATTTAACTTTTTTATGGACTTTCAGTGATTTTTAGTATTTTATGGTTTTTAGCGTTTTAGGGATTTTAATGGTTTTCGAGTTTTCACGGTTTTTTGGGTTTTAGGGTTTTTTAGTTTTTTAAGTCTTTTAAGGGTCTTTGGAGTTTTAAAATTTTATATGGGTGTAATGGGATTTTAGTTTTTTATGGATTTTTATGGTTTTTATGGTTTTTAGGGTTTTTATAATTTTTAGGGTTTTTAGGGTTTTTAGCATTTCATCGGTTTTTGTGGGTTCTAACATCATTTATGTTTTTAAGGTATTTTTTGGGCTTTTAGGGTTTTCCGTTTTATGGATTTTAATGATTTTTAATGATTCTTATGAGATTTTATGGTTTTGAGGGATTTTGAGGGTCTTGTGCTTTTTATGGTTTTTATCGTTTTTTAGGTTTTTAAGGTTTTCATATGGGGTTTTCATTGTTTTTTAAATTTTTAGGGATTTTTATTTATTCATTAGGAATTTTATGGGTTTTTAGGATATTTTTAATTTTGAGGTATTTTAGGGATTTTTTGGTTTATTTTTTTTTTTCATTTATGGTATTTTTTATGTTTTTAGGGGTTCTATGATTTTTTTAGTTTGTTTTAATGTTTTTAGGGGTTTTTAGGGTATTTTGTTTTTTTAAATTTTTAATGGTTTTTATGGGTTTTAATATTTTGTAATGTTTTTAGCAGTTTTATGGTTTTTAGCGGTGTTTAAAGTTTTTCAGTCTTTAGGGTTTTTAGAATTTTTTTAGGATTTTAGGATTTTTATGTGTTTTTAGGATTTTAATATTATCTTATGGGTTTTAAGGATTTTATTGTCTTTTTACACTTTATATATTTTTAGGGAATTTTATGATTTATATGATATTTCAGTGATTTTAGAATATTTAAGTGGTTTATGTGTTTTTATGTTTTTGGGGATTCTAACATTTATTAGTTTTTGGGAGTTTCAAGTGTTTTAATACCTTTAAGATTTTTTTTGGGTATTTCAAGGATTTTAGGGGTTTCTAAAATTTGTTTTTGGGATTTTTAGTAACATTATTTTCATTTAGTTTATTTATTTATTTTGATGGTTTTTAGGGATTTTAGTAATTCTATGGTTTTTTTGGTTTTTCCAGGTATTTAACTTTTTAATGATTTTGGGGTTTAAATGGTGTTTATAGTTTTTAGTGCGTTTTAAAGTTTTTCTGGATTATTAGAGTTTTTTATGTTTTTTTGGATTTTTTGTTTTTTGGGATTTTTCGGTGTTTAAGGGGATTTTAGTGTTTTCATTGTTTTTTGGTTTTTTAGGGTTAATAGGGGTTTAAAGTGTTCTTCTGAATAAATCCTGGTATTCGGGAGCTTGAAGTGGCGATGGATTAACCCTAATGGGGTCGATGGCGCTTCCCCCTCCGCCACTTGTCGCCGTGAGGGGGGAGGATCCCCAAAATCCTCATAATGGCTAGTGTCACAACTATCCCTTCACCGATCCAGCTACGATTCCAGGATTTCCTACGATTAAACTTGATCCGAAGGTCCCGAGTATTCGGGAAGGCGACCTCATGATTCCATTGTTAGTTCAGAAGTTTACGGAGGCAGAGATTTTACTGCATCTAACACTAGTCGCCCGATTTAGGAACAAGAGGCCTTCAGTGGATCAATTTGACAGGTTTGTTTTCGACCATTAGGGTCTAAAAGAATGAGTGGTTGTCGATCTACTGGATAAAAGCCATTTGATGGTGCGATGTGCTTCATCATAGGACTTTGTACATTATCTATCGTGTGCACCCAGGGAATGCAGTGGATACAGCTTCTATCTATTTTGGAAGACCTATGACCTATAACTGAACCAAGATTCTCCTACACTTTCGATTTGGGTTAGTGTTCCTCAACTTCCTCTACAATTTCAGAATCCCTCGATTCTATATATGTTAGGAAATATTGTGGGTTGTTTCCTCTGTGTGTATTCATGTACTGCTTCGGTATGTCAGTCGATCAACCCGCACATGTGTGTGGAGGTGGATGTGTTGAGGATACAGGTTGAATTGTTGTGGAATGAAGTTCGCGAGGAAGTTCAATGTAAACAACCAGTGGTCTTCGATCATTGGGTGGATTTTTTCTCGACTTGTAGAAGACTAGGTCACTCCGCTCCTGTATGTAGATGGGATGGTCATTAGGGTAAAGTGACATTGCAGGGGAGGAAGGAGAATGATGCTATGAAAATTAATCACCCGGTGGGCAGGGCAGTGCAGAATAGCCTTATGGTAAATCAAGTCAAGGAACTCATTGTGTTGGGGAATTTTGACCAGCCTTTGTTGGATTTGAGGGACCGAGACCTGGGTATTTCAGTGCAGGCTGATGAATCCCCTCTGCAAGCATCTAAAGATGAAGGTAAGAGTTTTCTTGGGAAGGAAATTGAGGTATGGTTAGAAGGGATGGAAAATGAACCTCAGTGAAATAAGAGTATTTTGGGGGTAAACATTCAAACAGTGGGGAAGGCTATAGTTCAAAATGTTGTTCAGATTCAAAACTACTTTGAGTGTTTGGACACCAATGAGCCTATTCAGGATACACCCAATGACCCAGATAGAGGAATTACAGAAGGAGGGGAGTCAGAGGAGGAAACTAAGGCTCTTGAGTATAAGCAAATACCTAGGAAGAAGAAGGGGAAAGAGAGCAAGGACTACTCCAATTTACCAAAACCTATGGAAACACAATAAGGTAAAAAAAATCAAAAACATGTGATAAGGATATGTCTTTGGCCCACATGGTTATTTTTCAGAAGAAGCATCAATTTCCTGTCTAAGGAAACATCACAGAGGATAAATTCATTAGAATGACAAAGGACTCTAAAGAACATATCCTCCATTCTAAGGAGGAGATGGTGGAGGAATTTCATTATGTCAACATACCACAGAAAGAGGCATAGATGATGGGGAGACCTATTCAAGTGGAGGTCAAAAGTGAGCAGGTGAATTGGATCGAAAAACATGATATGATCCTGATGAGAGGCTTCAATGATGGGAAAATCAGCAAAGAAGAGTATGTTCAATCATGGGATAAAACGGCATGTTGTCTTAAAGATGTTATTGGAAACAACATGGCTACTAAGGTATGGCTTATGAACTAGAATATTTATAGAGAGGAAAGCACAAATAGGCCAAGGCTTTTCTTTGATGGATTTTTTTCTCCTACGAGGATTCACCTCTGGATTAACTGGGACTGGTTTCTCACTTTTCCTAAAAAGTGATTTTATAATAAAAAGTTAATTTTCTGTTAGGGGTTTGAAGTGTTTTTATGTTTTGAATGTATCTTTAGGGGTTTGAGGGTTTTTTATATTTCTTGGTTCTTATTAGGTATTTTTTAATTTTTTTTTATTATTAGGGTTTTAAGGATTTTGATGGTTTTTAGGGGTTTTATTTTTTTAGGTTTTTAATGTTTTATGAGTTTATTGGACTTTAAGGTTTTCTTAGGGGTCTTTAGTGTTTTTAGTAGTTTTTTGCATGTTTTTGTTTTTTAGGTATTTTTTTTTGGGATTTTATGAGTTTTAGGATTTTTAAAAATTTCTAGGGTTTTCATCATTTTTAGGGTTTTATATTTTTCACAATTTTTAATGGTTTTTGGGTTTTTAGTGGTTTAATGTTTTTTTGAGTTTTTAGAATTTTTATATGACTAAAGTTTTTTTAGAGTTTTAGTGGTTTTTTAAGTTTTTAACGGATTTTAGGGGGTTTTTCAAGGTTTTTGGGTTTTTATGGTTTTTAGGGGTTTTGGTTATTTTTTGTGTATTTAGGAATATTTTATTATTTTTATGTTTTTACGTGTGTTAAGTGTTTTTTCATTTTTATGTTTTTAAAAGTTGTTTTCAAGGATTTTTGGGTCTTGTACATTTATATGTATTTTTTAGATTTTTTGGTTTTTATGGTTTCTAGGCACTTTAATGTATTTTAGGTTTTTAGGGGTTTTAGGTTTTTTATGGTTGTTAGAATCTCTAGGGTTTTTAGGGTTTTAGTGTTTTTAGGTTTTTAAAATTTAATTATTATTTTCACTATTTTTATGCATTTTTATATTTTTAGGTTTTAGGGCATTTTTTGGATTAAGGTTATTTATGGATTTAAATACTTTTGAGGGGTTTATGGTTTTTTATGGTTTTAGGGTTTTAATATATATATATATTTTGGGATTTCTGGATTTTCTTATATTTTTAGGTGTTTTATTATTTTTAGAGTTTTAAAAAGCATTTATGGGTTTAAAGGATTTTGAGATTTTTAGTTACATTAAGGTTTTTATGGGTTATTAATAAAAATTAGAAGTTTTACATTTTTTTGGGGTTTTATTGTTTTATAGGGATTCTTATGGTTTTTAATGATTTTTTGTTTTTAGGGGTTTTTAACGGTTTTAGGGTTTTTATTTATTTTAAGGTTTCTAATGTTTTCCTTGGGTTTTTTATTGTTTTTAGTTTTTTTATTTTTTTAGATATTTTGAAGCCTTCTTTAAGAATTTTTTGGCTTTTAGGGTTTTCAGGGATTTTGAGGGTATTATGGGTTTCTTTGTATTTTGGGTTTTAGTGTTTATTTTTTGGATTTTTTATGTTTTTCATAGTTTTAGAAAAATCTAGGTATAAAGCATTTTTTCAGTATTTAACGAGTTTCATGTTTTTTATGGGTTTAAGGGTCTTTAAAGAGTTTTAGGGGTTTTTATGTTTTTAGGGGAATTTATGGTTTTTAGTGTTTATAATGATTTTAAGGTGTTTAATTTTTTTTAGGGTTTTTTGATTTTTTTTGGTTTTTTTGGGTTCATTGTGGGTTTCTAGGGTTTTTAGTGTTTTTTTGTTTTTATCATTTTTCAATATAAATGATTTTTATATTTTTTAGTTGTTTTAGGGTTTTTTACGGGTTTTAAGGTTGTAAATATTTTTTAGAAGTTTGTATTTTATTTAGTGTTTTAGGGTTTTATATGGATTCATTGGGTTTTTAATATATTTATGTTTTTAGGGTTTTTATGTATTTATGGTTTTTAAAGTTTTCTTAGGGGTTTCATGGTTTTTATTATTTTTTGTGTTTTTAGAAATTTTTTTGCCTTTCTAGGATTTTATAGTTTTTAGGGTTTTAGATATTTTGAGGGGATTATAGTTTTTTGTGTCTTTTTTATTTTTTGGGTTTTAGGAGTTTCTTGAGTTTTTAGTTTTTTTTAGATTTTTTTATCATTTTTAGTGGTTAAATTGTTTTAATAGTTTTTAGCAGTTTTAATGTTTTATGGGGTTTTAAATGATTTTATGGTATTTAAGGGTTTTTAGGATATTGGAATCGTTAGGGGTTTCAGTGTTTTTTAGTTTTTAGGTGTTTTATGTGTTTTTAAATTTTTATGTGTTTGTTAGGTTTTTCATGGTTTTTTTGATTTTTTACATTTTCATGTATTTTGAAGGAATTTTTATAATTTCATTGGTTTTTAGTGTCTTTAGGGATTTTACAATTTTTTAGGGTTTTAGTATTTTTAGGGTTTTTAGGAGTTTTTTGTGATTTTAAGGTTTTTAAGGTTTTCTTAGGGGTTGTTAGGGTTGTTTTGGTCTTTTTGATTTTAGGGATTTTTAGGGATTTTTATGATCTTTAAGTGTTTTAAGGGAATTTGAGCGGTTTTAGGGGTTTTTATTTTTCTTTGGGTTTTATGGGTTTTTTGAGTTTTTAGGGTTATTATGGTATTTAGTATTTTTTAACATTGGTATGGGTTTAAAGGATCTTATAGCTTTTAGTATTTTTTAGGTTTTGTAGCATTTGTTTTTGGTTTTAGGGTTTTTTAGTGTATTTAGGTTTTTGTGGTATTCATAGGAGGTTTCATAGTTTTTATTGTTATTTCCATTTTTGGTAATTTTTTGGGATTTTTTTGGGGTTTTATGGTATTTAAGTGTTTTTAGGGATTTCGACGGTTTAAGGATTTGGGGGGTTGAAGGGTTTTTAGCATTTTTTAAATATTTAGATGTTGTGTTGATTTAGGTTTATATTGTTTTCATATGATTTTTAGTTTCTTAGGGTTTTTAATTTTTTGACAGTTTTATATAGATATATAGGGTTTTTGTGGTTTTTAAAATTTTTATGGAATTTGAGGGATTTTTGGGGGTTTTGGTGGGTTTTATAATTTTTAATGTTTTTAGTTTTTTAGGGGCATTATGTTGTTTTGTTTTATGGTTTGGTTATTTTGTTTCAAGATTTTAATTGTTTTTTATGTTTTTAGGTACTCTTTGGGATTTATTATGTTTTTTATGTTTTTTGGGGTTTTTAGCGATTTGGATGGATTTTAGTGTTTTTAAGTATTTTTTATTTTTTATTGTTTTTCCGAGTTTTTTGGGTTTTTAGTGGTTCTTTCACTATTCTAAAATATTAGGGGTTTAAATGGTTTTATAGTTTTTACTATTTTTAGGATTTTTATAGTGATTTAGGGGTTTTAATATTTTTTGGGGGTTTATGGGTTTATGTGTATTAGGGTATTTGGTCGTTTTAGTGTCTTTAGTGTTTTAACACTTTTTTAGGTTTCTTAGGGGATTTATGTTTTTTAGGTTTTTAAGGTTTTCATAGGGATTTTTCAGTGTTATTAGGGTTTTTACATTTTAGTGATTTTTAGGTATTTTTTAGGATTGTTATGGTTTTTAGGGGTTTCGGGGTTTCAAGGGGTATTTATGGTTTTTTTGTTTTTTTGTTTTTTGGATGTTTTTTAGGAGTTTGTTAGATGTTTTATGTTTTCTATAATTTTATAATGTTTTTAGGGGTTTATATTATGTGTAGAGTCTTATTGATTTTTTTTGTTTTTATGTGTTATTAATAGTAAATGGTTTTAAAGGGTTTTAGGGTCTTTAGGGGTTTTAATGTTTTTATGTTTTTTGGGGTTTTAAGTGTTTCATGTTTTCATGTTTTTAGGTTTTCATGTTTTTATGTTTTTATTAAGGGTTTTATAGGGTTTTTTAGTATTTTTTATGTTGGTAAGGTTCTTAGAGATCTTATATAATATTTATGAGGTTTTGGGTTTTTATGGATTTTGAGGGATATAGGGTTTTTTGGGGGTTTATGGGTTTTTAGTGGTTCTTAGATTTCATTGGGGTTTTATGTGTTTTTAGGTTTTTAATGTTTTCTTAGGTTTTTCTAGTTCTTTAGGATTTTTAATGGTTTTAGTGATTTTTTTGGGATTTTCTTTAATTTTTACTTTTTTAGGGTTTTTTGGATTTTGAGGATTTTTATGGATTTAAGGTTTTTTGTTTTTTTGGGATTTTAAGGTTTTGTAGAGTTTTTATATTTTCTATGGGTATAAAGGGGTTAAATTGGTATTAGTGGTTTTTTGGTTTTTAATTGGTTATAGAAGTTTTTAAGGGTTTTAAGGGTTTTATAGATTTTAGGGATTTTAGGGTCTTTTAGGGTTGTTAATGTTTTTAAGGTTTTTTACGAATTTTAATATATTTTAGTTTGTTATGTTATTATTAAGGGTTTTCATAGTTTTTATTATTTTTATGCTCTTGGGGATTTTGGGGGATTTTGTAGTATTTTTAAGGTTTTTTGGTTTTTAAGGATTTTAAGTGTTTTTTGGAAGGTATTAGGGGGTTTTGGGGTTTCAGGGGTTTTTTATTTTTCATGTTTTTTTGGGGATTAATTGTTTTTAGTTTTTTACGTTTTATTAGGGTTTTTATAGATTTTATAGTATTTTACATTTTTTGGGATTTTTACAGATTTTTATTATTTTATAGGGTTTTAGAAATTTCAAGGGTTGGGAGGGGGGATTTTAGGGTTTATAGGGTTATTATAGTTTTTTTCATTTTTAAGGGTTATTTTAGTTTTTTAGTTATTTATGGGATTTTATATTTTTTAAATTCTTTAGGTATTTAATGTGTTTTTACAGTTTTTATTAGGTTTTAGGATTTTTATAGAGTTTTATGGATTTTATGGTTTTTAGATGTTTTTTTAAATATTTAGGTTTTTTATGTGTTTTAGGTTATTTTATACATTTTAGAAATTTTATGGATGTTAGGGGTGTTAATTTTTTATATTTTTAAGGTTTTTCAGGTTTTCATTGGGTTTTCTAAGGGTTTTAAGATTTCTTTAATTTTTAGGGACATTATAGATTTTTTGGATTTTTAAGGTATTTTTGGGTTTTTAGGAGAAGGAAGGCTCGAGACCAGGAAATCCTATTCCCCCAATAATAAACCAAAAGAAAACAGAGTGCTACAAGGAGGGGTTACATAACCGGGTGTGCAACTCACCCTTCAAGTCAGAGTCAACAAATGAAGAGCAGGGAGGCATTGTGGTAAAGGACCACAGCGAGCACCGCTCCACAATGGCCTATTTAGAGAGCGCATCAGCAACCGCATTCGCCTCCCGAAAGGCGTGTGTCACAGTGAGATGCAGTTGTTGACACATGGAGAGGCATCCCATCTATTGGGTTTTTAGGTATTTTGAGGGAGTGTTAGGGTTTCTATGATTTTTAGGTATTTTTGGTTTTTCGGTTTTTAGGGGTTTTTATATTTTTATGGGTTTTTAGAGTTTTTTTATCATTTTTAGTGATTTAATGTGTTTTGATAAATTTTATTGTTCTTTTACAGTTATAATGAGATTTTATGATTTTTTTAGTGTTTTAGGGGTTTTCTGCTATTTAGGTGTTTATTGGTTTTTGGGGTTTTAGGGTTTTTTTGGTTGTATCAGGTTTGTTAGGGTTTTTTAGTTTTTTTAGGGTTTTATGGTTTTCTTTGGGCTATTCTGGGTTTTATGGATATTTTTCATTTCTTGGTACTTTTTTTACATTTTTATGGTTTTTATGGTATGTAGGGATTTGGAGGGTCTTTAGGTTTTTAGGATTCTTCGTAGTATTTAGGGATTTTATCATTTTTATGTTATTATAGGTGTACAATGTTTTATGTTTTTAGGGTTTTCTAAGGGTATTTTTGGGTATTTTTGGGTATTTTATATTTTTATAAATTTTTAGATCTTTTTTGTATTTTTATCATTTATAGGGGTTTTGGGGATATTTTCGTTTTTAGGTTTTTCTAGGAATTTTAGGGATTTTCTTTTTAGGGGGGTTTTAGGGGTTTTTTGAGTTTTGGGGATTTTTATGGTTTGTTAGTATTTTTTTAACATTGGTATGGGTTTAAAGGGGTTTTAGAGTTTTTTTTTGTATTTTTACGGTTGTTTAGATATTTTTAAGGGTTTAAAGGTTTTTTTGGTTTTGGGGGTTTTATGGTTTTTAGAGAATTTTAGGGTTTTGTTTTTCTTTATGTTTTTAGGGGTTTTAAGTTCTTTTAAGTATATATGTAATTTTTAGAGGATTTCTATGGGTTTTATGGGTTTTAATGCTATTAGGAGATTCTAGGGTTTTTTTATTTTTATTATTTTTTAGGGTTTTTAGAGATTTTTATGATTATGGTTATAAAGTGTTTTTATGTTTTTGTGATTTTCATATTGTTTTAGGTTTTTTTTGGATTTTTTATTATTACAGGATTGATGGAATTTTTGGGGAATTTATAACTTTTAATGGTTTTAGAGATTTTGATGGTTTTTATAAGTTTATAGGGTTTTATGTTTTTTTGTTTCTTGGGGTTTTTATTTTTTAGGGATTTTAATTTATTGAGGGATTATTAAAAAATTTAGGGGTTTAATGGGGTTATTTGGTTTTATTGAATTTTAGGAGTTTTATGGTTTGATGGGGGTTTTAAATGTTTTTATAGGGTTTATGGTATTTAGGGGGTTTATGGTTTTTTGAGTCATTATGGGTTTTAACAATTTTTAATGTTGTAAGGATTTAGAGCGAATTTATGATTTGAACGTTTTCATAGGGTTTTCATAGATTTTAGATTTTTTTTATTTTTAGGGATTTTGTAGGTTTCTTGGGGTTTATAGGGTTTAAGTGATTTTGAGGGATTTTAGGGTTTTAATGTTTTTTTGGGGTTGTTATTAATTTTTGGTTTCAAGGGTTTAAAGAGTTTTTAGGGTTTTGATGTTTTATTTGAGTTTATAGGGTCTTTTATAATTTTTAAATTTTTACGTATATTTAGTGATATTTTACAATTTTTATGGTTTTTAGGGATTTTTGAGATTTTTGAGATTTTTTGGGTTTTTAGTGTTTTATGGTTTTTTGGGGTTCTACATTTTTTAGTGTTTTTAGGGTTTTTTAGGTTTTCATATTTTTTGCAATGTTTTCTAGTTTTTAAATTGTTTTTATAGTTTTTAGTGGTTTTAGGGGTTTTAGGTTTTTTAGGGTTTTTTAGGTTTTTAGGGTATTATGGTGTTTTTGCGACTATTAGTGTCTTTTGAGTTTTTAAAAATTTTTTGTGTTTTTGTTTTTTAAGGTTTTCTTATAGTTTTTTTTCTGGTTTTTGGGTGTTTTACATTTTTGGGGATTTTTTTAGCATTCTCATGGGTTTTTAGGGTTCTTAGTTTTTTGGAAGGTTTTATGGTTTTTTAAGGTTTTAGGATTTTAAAATTTTTTAGTGCTTTATGGTTTTTTATGGACATTAGGTCTTTTAGGTTTTTAAGGTCTTTTTGGGGTTTTACTATACTTTTAGTGTTTTTTTATTGTCAGTTATTTTTATAGATTTAAAAAACAATTGTAGTTTTTAGGGTTTTATGAGATTTGGACAGTTTTTTGTGTTTTTTGGGATTTTAATTTTTTTTATTTTGGGGTTTTTTGAGTTTTTTTGTTTTTATTTTTTTTAGAGTTTTTAACATTTTTGGGGGGTTTAAAGGGTTTTTTAATTTTTATTAATTTTTAATATTTTTATGCGTTTTAAGTGTTTTGTATCTTTTTAGTGGTTTTTATTATTTTTAGGGGGTTTTAGGGTTTTAATGGTCTTTTAGGGGTTTAGTCAATTTTTAGGTTTTTAGTTTGTTTGATTTTTTAGGGTTTTATGGTTTTCTTTGGGTATTTTATTGGTTTTAACTATTTTTTTTGTTTTTAGGTACTTTGGGAATTTTTATTATTTTTGTGGGGTTTTATGGTTTTTTGGGTTTTTGATGGGTTTTAGCATTTTTTAGTTTTTCCAGTGGATTTAGTGTTTTTAGTTTTTTCTGGGTTTTAATTGTTTTAGATTTATAAGGTTTTCTTATGGCTCTTAGGAATTTTTACATTTTTTTAGATTTTAGTTCTTGTTTAATATTTTTTTTGTTTTGGTTTTTGTGTATTTTTATGGTTTTTTTTGGGTTTTAAGGGTTTTTATGGTTTTTCGAAGTTTTAGGTTTTTATAGGGGGGGTTCAGGGTATTTTTTGTTTTTTAATGTTTTTGAATTTTTTATATTTTTTAGTACATTGATTGATTTTTTGAGTTTTTATTGAGTTTTTAGGTCTTTTATGGTTTTTAGGGGTTTTAAGGTGTTTAGGGAAAAGAAGATGTGAGGGTCGGGCTATTCCGGACTCCCCCCCCACCCAAATATATTAGAAGAAAAGGACGCAGCAGACAAGGGAGGGTGGGGTCAAACAACCTGCACCCAAAACCCTTAACAACCCCTAACCCAGAAAAAAACTGAAAACAGTCAAATAGAAATACACAAACAAAAAAAAATCAATCACCATCATCCATCATTAACCAGCATCCAGCAGCTCACAACCAAGAAACAGTCAGCATCCAGCACCTCCTCACCAAAACAAGCACCATAGAACCATCAACACCAAATTCAAACTCTTCAACTTCACCACTTTCGAGCCACTCAGAAACCATCCTAGATCAGTGTTTCCATCCTCAAGCATCTCCTTGCAAAGAAAATTAACTTTCAGCAGCATAGAACCACTTGCATCACAAGCCTTCAACACCTCCTCACCAAGAGAATCCACTGCCAGTAGTACAGTGCCACCAGCACCAAACTTGTAACCAATAGCTTCACCACAACACATCCCATTATCAAAAAGCATATAGCACCACCATTTACAGCATCTGACATCTCCTTCTTGTAAATGATCAGCAACAAAAAACCAATCTCTCGCATCGGCACACACCAAATGCCACAACAGCAATAGAAAATCCGAGTAAACTAGATCCATCGCAACCAGAAATTCAAATAAAAAACCTCTAACCAGGGGCACAACCCAACCACCAGACCAAATCACCAACAAACCAATCCAAAATTGAAGATAAAGCATGTACTGACTAAGTATAAGGGATTTGAATCCACGAGCCACTAGCGCACCCAAAATGAATAGAAATTGCAGGATCAACACTGTAGAAGAGGCAACATACCAGATCATCATTGGAGGAGAAAATGAGACTCGAGCCAGCACACTGAAAGGGGTGAAAAACTATCTAAGAGACCAGATCCTAGTCCGCCACTATAACCCTCTCTTTTGTTGAAGCCCTCGATGCTGCTGAACCGTCTGAAGAAGCTCCAGATCTGTACGTTTGAACCTAATCCATGGATGAAGACCAGAAGATTTTCCAGCTGCTAGGAATATTTCTACGATGTCACTTAAACATACCTGATCACAGAACCGAGCAGACAACGAGGCCTCCAAATATATCGATGCCCGAGAACATAGAAGCCAATCCCCGCCTAGATCTGAGGCCAAAATCTTGAGCAAAGACACCACCCGGGGAAGACAGAGTCGCTGAAAATAAAAGGCCATCGCCACCTTGAGACTGAGAAGCACCTCCAGAACACACCTTTTCCAAGAACATGGAAGAATCATAGATCCATGGATGAATGCCCAAGAAGAATCCATGGTATACCCTAAGAGAGGCATCAAACGAGAGGCAGATCCAGGGGAGTGCTCTATCATCTTCTTTTCTCAAGGTGTTTAAAGGTTGGTATAGTTTTTTGGGGTATTTTAGACTTTTAGGATCTTTAGGGATTTCAATTTTTTAGGTTTTTACGGTTATTAATTGTTTTTAGGTATTTAATTTTTTTCTTAGGGGTTTTCAAGGGTTTTAGGTTTCTTTACATTTTTAGGGTTTTTAGGTATTTTTTGGATTTTTATGGGGATTTAGGGATTTTATTTGTTTTTAGTGTTTTTAGGAATTTTGATTGTTGTAGGGATTTTTAGGGTTTTAGGGTTTTATGGTTTTTTAGGTTTTTTGGGATTTTTTGTTTATTTTAATGTTTTTTGATTTAATTTACATTTTTATGGGTTTAAATGGGTTTTAGAGATTTTAGTAGGTTTTAGGTTTATAATTGTATTTAGGGTTTTTAATGTATTTAAATTTTTATGGGTTTAATGTATCAATCATTTTTTAATGTTTTATTAGGGTTGCTTTATAACATTTATTTTTTTATGTTTTTGTGTATTTTTAGGTATTTTTATGAATTTTTTGGATTTTTAGGGGTTTTAGTAATTTTGAGTGTTTTTAGTGGATTTAAGGTATTTTGGATTTTATAATCTTTTATATTTTTTAGTAGTTTTATGTTTTTTATGGATTTATAGTTTTCTTAATTTTTTTAGGGAATTTATGGTTTTTTACATTTATTGGCTTTTATTTATTACTCAGAATATTTATGGTTTTTAGTGTTTTTAGGGATTTTTAGGGTTGTTGGTGTTTTTAATGTTTTTTTTGTATTTTATGTATTTTTAGGTTTTTAGAGTTTTCATAAGGTTTTTCAAGTATTTTAATGTTTTTCTGTTTTTATTATTTATATGGATTTTTAAGGATTTTTAAGGATTTTTAAGGATTTTTATCTTTTTTGGGCCTTAGGGATTCTGAGTATTTTTATGGTTTTTAGGGTTTTTAGGACTTTTAATGGCATTTTGTGTATTGTTTTGTTTTTTAGGGGTTTCAAGTGTTTTTAGGTTTTTAAGGTTTTATTAATTTTTTTCATGATTTTTATTGTTTTTTATGTTTTTAGGGATTTTTAGAGATTCAATAGGATGTTTATCATTTTTAGTGTTTTCAATAATTTTAGGGGTTTTTAAGGATTTTTTTGGCTTTTAGGGTTTTCATGGTTTTTTTGGGATTTGGTGATTTTTAGGTTTTTAGGTTTTTTAGTGTTTCTAATAATTTTAGTATTTTAAAGGGGTTTTAATGTTATTAGTCGTTTTAGGGTTTTTATTAGTTTTTTAGGTTTTTATAGTTTTAGGGGTTTTCTGGTTTTGAGAGGTTTTAGGGTTTTTAGCGTATTTTAAGGCTTTTAGAATTTTTTGGGGTTTAATGGGTTATAAGAGTTTTTAGTATTTTAAGGGTTTCTTTGGAATTTTGAGTTATTTTATTTTTTTTAGTTGTTTTGGTTTTGTGTGGAATTTTTAGGATATTTCTAGTTTTTAGGAAGTTTACGGATTTTGAGTGGTTTTAGGGTTTTTAGGGTTTTAGGGTATTTGTGGGTTTTTTCTTTCATTATGTTTTTTTATATTTTATATATTTGAAAGGGTATAAAGTGTATTTAGTGTTTTTAGTGTTTTTAGGGTTTTTTATGTATTTTGAGGGATTTTTCTATTTTTTAGGGGTTTTATGGTTTTATTTTCTTTTATAATCTTTTAAGGTTTTTATAATCTTTAGTTTTTTTGGGTTTTTAAGATTTTTTAGGTTTTTATGGTTTTATTAATTTTTTTAGGATTTTTTGGGTTTTTTAAACATTTACGGATTTTTATGGTTTTTAAGATTTTTTAGGGTTATAGTGATTTTCGGGGGTTTTAGTGTTGTCAAGGATTTTAGGGTTTTTATAATTTTTATATTTTTAGGTGTTTAATGTTTTTTAGGTTTTTTAAAGTTTTTCTCAGGTTTTTAATGTTTTTAGTTTTTTATGGTTTTTATGGTTTTTATGGTTTTAGGGATTTTGAGGGTTTTTAAATTTTTAGGGTTTTGGGTTTTAAGTTTTTTTGGGGGGGTTTTAAGAGATATTATGGGTTTTGATGTTTTTTTACCTTTTTTAGCGGTATAATGGTTTTTTATATTATTTAGTAGTTTTTAGGATTTTTATGGGTTTTTAATGTTTTTTGGTTTTTATTGATTTTAGGGGTTTTTAGCATTTATGAGGTCTCTTAGGGTTTTTGAAATTTTTAGGTTTCTTAGGGGTTTTATGTATTTTTAGTGTTTTAAGGTTTCTTTTGGGTTTTTTTGGATTTCTTAGGGAATTCTATTTTTTTATGGATTTTTAGGGCTTTTTTAGGTTTTTATGGTTTTAGAGATTTTGAGAGTTTTTAAAAGCTTTTCGGGTTTATAGGGTCCTTTTGGAATTTTTGGTTTCTTACGAGTTTTAATTTTTCTAGGTTTTTAAGGTTTTCAAAAGGATTATTTGGGGGTTTTGGGGGTTTTAAATATTTATAGTTTATAAGGATTTTTTATAATTTTTATATTTTTCAGAGTTTTTTATGGTTTTTTACATTATTAGGGGGTTTGGTGGAAATTTATTATTTTTATAGTTTTTTGGGGGATTTAATTATTTTTAGGGTTTTAAGAGTTTTAGGGTTTTTAACAGTTTTTTTTTATTTTTAGTGGTTTTATGTGTTTTTACTTTTTATGGTTTTCTTAGTTATTTTCATGGTTTTTTTTTTCATTTTTGTGATTTTATGGAATTTTAGGGATTTATAGGATTTTTATAAATTTTTAGGGTTTCATGTATTCTGTGAGATTTAGGGTTTCATAGGGGTTTTAGGTTTTTTAGTGTTTTTATGATTTTTATGCTTGTAGGGTTTTATGTGTTTATCTATTTTTAAGCTTTTCTAATGGTTTTTAGGGATTTGGGGGGTTTTTATTTTTTGGCGGATTCATATTTATTTTCAGAATTTTTTTGTGTTTTTAAGGATTTTTAGGATTTTATAGTTTTTAGGGTTTTAGGGTCTTTAGGATCTTATGGGTTTTAGGGTTTTTTTGTTTTTTTAGGGTTTTTAATTTTTTTATAATTTTTCAACATTTTTAGGGTATTAAAGGGTTTTTAAAATTTTTAGTGGATTTCAATATTTTTATGGGGGTTATGGGTTTTAAAAACATTTAGGGGTTTTTATGGTTTTTAGGGATTTTCTGGGTTTTAGGGTTATAAAATGTTTTTTAGATTTATTAGATTTTTTGGAAGTTTTAATCTTTTTAGGTATTAAATGTAGTCTTAGGGGTTTTCATGTTTTTTATTATATTTATATTTTTACCTAATTTTATCTATATTTAAATATTTTTATTTTTGGGGGTTTTATGGTCTTTATGGTTTTTATCATTTTTAGGTTTTGTTGGGGGTTTATGTTAATTTATTTTTTTAAGTTATTATTATGGTATTCAAGGGTTTTAGGGGTTTTTTTAAAATTTTATATATTTTTACAATATTGATGGGGATTTCAGGGTTTCAGGTATTTTGATGGGTTTTTTTAGGGATTTTAGGTTTTCTCGGGTTTTTTATGTTTTTAGCTGTTTTTCTATGTTTTTTAGGGTTTTTAGAAATTTTAGTGTTTTTAACATTATTATACTTGTAGAGGGTGTTTATTGTTTTTAGTTTTTTGTAGTTGTTTTAATGGTTTTTATAGATTTTTAGGGGTTTTATGTTTTTTAGGGGGGTTTATGGTTTTATGGGGTTTAGGGTTTCCAGGTTCTTTTGTGGTTTAAATTTTTTTTATGTTTTTATGTAGAGTTAAGTGTTTTATGTTTTTTAAGGTTTTTATAGGTATTTTCATGGTTTTGGTGTTTTTACATTTTCTTATGATTTTATGGGTATTAGGGATTTAAATATTTTTTATGGTTTCTAGGGATTTGAGTTTTTTTTGGGTATTTAGAGTTTTTATGTTTCTAGGGATATTAAATGTTTTTAGATTTTTTATGTTTTTCATATGGATTTTTTTTGTTTTAAAAAATGTTAGAGTTTTTAGTATTTTTATGGGGTTTTAAGGGTTTTAGTGATTTTGAGGGGTTTTATGGTTTTTAGGGTTTTTAGTGATTTTGAGAGGTTTATGGTTGTTTGGTTTTGAGTGTTTTTAAAATTTTAGGGGTTTTATGCATAATTATGTTTTTAAAGTTTTCATTGGGTTGTTTTTGATTTTTTACCTTTTTAGATATTTTTAGGGGTTTGAATTGTTTTTAGGGATTTTAGGGGGTTTTATAGATTTTGATAATTTTTATGATTTTTAGTGTTTTAGGTTTTTATGGGTTTTTTAGGTTTTATAAGTTTTTAGTGTTTTTAAGGGTTTTAATGTTTTTTTACATTTTTAGTTATTTCTATTATTTCTTATGGTTTTAGTTTTTTGAGGTTTTTGAGGGATTTAATGTTTTTAGGGGTTTCAGAGGTTTTATGCTTTTTGTGATTTTTTGAGTTTTTTAATGTTATTAAGGTTATTTTATTTTACTGACATTTTTTTGGGTTTAAATGTTATTGATTTTCAATGGGTTTTAAGGTTTTTATGTGTTTTTAGGGATTGTATTGTTTTTTACTTTTTTGTCAATTTTTTCGGTTTTAGGGTTTTCGGGTTTTTATAGTTTTTAGAGTTTTTAGGGGTTTTATGTGTTTTTATTTGATTATCATTTTCATAGGGTTTTTAGGGTTATCAGGGTTCTTTTTTTGAGGTTTTTATGTATTTTCTATAATTTATATAGTTTTTTATTTTTTTTGGATTTTGATGGTTTTGATGGGTTTTAACCTTTTTAGAGGATTTAGCATCTTATAGGGTTTTAGGGGTATTAAGTGTATTTATATTTTTAATGATTCTTAGGGGGATTTCTAGTTTTTAATGTTATTTAGATTTTAATAGTCATTTTGGGTTTTTTTAAGATTTATGTATTTTATGGAATTTAGAGACTTTGAGGGTTTTAGCGTTTTGAGGGTTTTATGGGTTTTTCGGGATTTGTGTTTTTCTAATTATTCTAGAGTTTTTATTTTTTTTATAGTTTTCTAACTTTTTAGGGGTTTAATGGGTTTTTAGAGTTTGTACTGGGTGTTTAGGATTTTCATGGCCTTTTATGTTTCTACGGTTTGGGGGGGGGGGTTTAGGTATTTTGGGTTTTTATGTGTTTTTATGTTTTTATGTATTTGTTTGAGTTTTACACAGGTTTTATGGTATTTTAAGATTTAATGGATTTCTTGTCCTCTTTAATGAATTTTATTTTTTTATAATTTTTTTGGGATTTTGATGGTTTTTATAGGTTTTTATGGTTTTTGGGGGGTTTTAGGGTATTTATTGGTCTTAGGGGTTTTATTGGTTTTAGGTTTTTAGGTATTTTAGTTGTTTATGTTTTTAAAGTTTTTTATATATTTTCATGATTTTTAGTGTTTTTTATCTTTTTATGTATTTTTTTTGTTATTTAGAATCTTTATGGTTTTAGCGTTTTTTGTATTTTGAGGGGTTTTTAAGGGTTTTTGTGATTTTTTTGGGTTTTATAGGATTGTAGTGTTTTTAGTTTTTAATGTCTTTATAGGGGTTTTAGTGTTTTTAGGGTCTTTTATGTTTATAGAGACTTTCAGGTTCTTTAGGATTTTATGGTTTCAAGATTTTTATGTATTTTTACGTTTTAAGGGGTTTTTTTGGGTTTTTAGTGGTGTTTTGTGTTTTTTTTGAGTTTTTTATGTATTTTTTATTTTTTGAGGTTTTTAAAATTTTATAGGTGTTTGAAGGGTTTTTTAGTGTTTTTGTGAGTTTTCGGGGTTTTATGGGTTTTAGGGGTTCAAAGGTTTGTTGGGGGGTTATTTTTTATGTTTTTAATGGTTTCATAGGGTTTTCCATGATTTAGGCTTTTTACACATGTTTAGGAATTTTTAGTTTTTTAAATGATTTTATCGGTTTTTATCTATTTTGTGGGTTTTCAGGGTTGTTTAGGGTCCAATGGATTTTTTTGGGTTTTTTTTATAGATTTTAAGTATTTTTAGATTTTTAAACATTTTTAGGGGTTTAAAGGTTTTGTATAGTTTATTGGGTTATTTGGGGTTTTTGGGTTTTTATAGTTTTAATGGTTTTTAGGTGTTATATTGGTTTTTAATAGTTTTTAGGGTTTTTAGGGTATTTTGGGGTTTTGAGAATTTTTAGGTTTTTAGGTGGTTTATGTGTTTTTAGGTTTTTATGGTTCTCTAATGGTTTTTCAGGGTTATTATAGTTTTTTATATTTTTAGTGTTTTATAGTTTTGTTGTTTTTTTAGGTTTTTTAGGGTTTTCTGGGATTTTGAGGATTTTATGGTTTTATGGGGTTTTATGGTTTTTAAGGATTTGTGTATTTTTAGTGTGTTAGGGTTTTTTATGGTTTTTATGTGTTTTTAGATTTTATGGTTTTCTTATGGTATTTTAAGGGTTTTTAGTTTTTTTACCTTTTTAGGTATTTTTAGATATTTTTTTGGATTTTTATGGTTTTGAAAGGTTTTTATGGAATTTTAGGGGTTTTAATGTGTTTTTGGGTTTTGTGTTTTTTTTTCAGTGATTTTAGAGTTTTTAATGGTTGTTAGGGTTTTTAGGGGTTTGCCAATTTTTTTGAGTTATAAGTGTTTTTATGGTTTTTGGATGTTTTAGAATTTTTAACCATAATAGGTGGTTTTATGGTTTTTGGTCGGTTTTATGGTCTTCAGGAGTTTTTGGGGCATTGTAATTTTTTAATTTTTAGTGGTTTTAAGAGTTTTTAGGTTTTTATGATTTTCTTACTATTTTTCGAGTATTAAGTGGTTTCTTTGTTTTTAGGTATTTTTAGGGATTTTACAGGATTTTTATGGTGTTTTATGGTTTATATGTATTTTGAGATTTATAGAGGTTTCATTTTTTGGGTTTTTTTTAGTGTTTTGGTTTTTTTATTTTAAATGCTTTTTGGATTTTAAGTGTTTCTTAAGGGTTATCATGGTTTTTAGGGGTTTTATGTTTTCCAGGATTTTAGTGATTTTTAGGATTTTAATGTTTTTTTGGGGTTTTATGGATTTTTTAGATTTTTTTACAATTTTAGGGGTTTTAATGATTGTTTGTTTTAGGGTTTTTTTGAGTTTTTAGAGATTCTAATGTTTTCTATAGTTTTTTAGTGTTTTCATGGGTTCAATGGTTTTTAGATATTTTAGTTGTTTTTTATGATTTTTATGGGTGTTTAGGGGTTTTATGGTTTTCAGGGGATTAATAATTTTTTTGGTTTTAGTTAATTTTAGGGTTGTTATCAATTTTTATGTTTTTATGGGTTTTAATGGTTTTTAGATTTTAAGAGTTTCTTATCATTTTTTATTCTTTTTAAGGTTTTTTATGTTTATCGGTATTTTTGAGGATTTTTATTATTTGATAGGATTTTGGAGTTTTTAGGGGTTTTGTGGGGGTTTTAGGGTTTTTAGGTTTTTAAGGTTTTTTGGGGGAGTTGTGATTTTTTTGAGTTATTTTTGGGTTTTATGCGGTTTCATATATTTTTTATCCTTTTTAGGTATTTATACGGATTTTAGAGTTTTTAATGGGTTTCCACGTTTTTTATTTTTCGGGGATTTAAGGTTTTTAGTGGTTTTTATGGTTTTTAAGGTATTTAGGGGCTTTTAGTGTTTTTAGGGGCCTATATGGTTTGGCATGGTTTTTCTATTTTTACGGGTTTCTTTGGGTTTTTTCATAGTAATTGGTTTGTTTATGTATTTAAATATATTTAGGGATTTTTTATGTAATTTTATGGTGTTTGAGGGTATTTTGGGTTTTTAAGGGGTTTCAAGGGTTTTTAGGTTTTTTTCAATTTTGGGGGTTTTTGATTTTTTAAGGATTTTTTTTGTTTTTTAGAGTTTTTAACTTTTTTGAGGGTTTAAAGGGTTTTTAATGTTTTTAGTGGGTTTTTGTGTTTTTATAGGTTTCTATTATTTTCTAAGTGTTTTTGGGATTTTTTCGTTTTTCGGGTTTTGAGGAGTTTAAGGTCTTTTAGGTTTTTTAGTGTATTTTATAGGTTTTTAGGGGTTTTGAGTGTTTTTTTAATTTTTTAGGGATTTCTTAGATGTATTTTTGGTTTTTGGGGTTCTTTAAATTTTAGTGGTTTTAGGAATTTTTAAGGCTTTTATGATTTTTTTTAGGTTTTTAAGTTTTTTTCAGGTTTTTAGCATTTTTATGTTTCTTATGAGTTTTTTCTTTTTTAGGGTTTTAACGTTTTTTTGGGTTTTCTAGATTTTTAGGGTTTTTAAATTTTTATTGATTTTTAAGGATTTTTAGGATTTTTATAGATTTAGAGTATTATTTATTTTGAGGGGTTTTTGATATTTTTTGTTATTTACCAATTTTAGGTTTTTTGTGGCCTAATGTGTTTTTAGATTTTTATGATTTTCATGTGTTTTTTAGGTTTTTGAATTTTTTTGGGATTTTGGGGATTCTTTAAGATATTTATTTATTTTTTTTGTTTTTAGTCATTTTGAGGGTTTTTTAGCTGTTATGGTTTTTTGGGTTTTAAGGTTTTTTTAGTTTTTTAGGGCATTAAGTTATTTTATAGTTTTTATTTTTTTGGGGTTTTAAATGTTTTTAGTGTTTTTTGTGGGTTTAAAGGGTTTGTATAGGAATTAAGGGTTTTTTTGGTTTTTTGGGATTTTATTGTTTTATTGTTGTAAGTGACATTATGGAATTTTTGTGCTTTTGGCTTTTAAGGTTTTTAGGTGTTTTATGATTTTAATGTTTTCTTCGAGTTTTCATTGTTATTGTGGTTTGTTATTTTTTTCATGATTTTTACTGATTTTTTAAAACTTTTATGGGGTTTTAGGGTTTTTAGATATTTTGAGGTTCTTTGGGTTTTTAGGGATTTATAGATTTTTGGGTTTTTAATTTTTTTTGTTATTTGATGGGTTTTAAGTGTTTTTAGGTTTTTAATGGTTTCATATGTTTTTAGGAGTTTTATGTTTTTAGGTATTTTTAGTGAATTTTTATAATTTTTAATGATTTTATGGGTTTTATTGATTTTGAGGTTTTTCGGGGTTTTTGGGATTTTAGGGCTTTTAGGGTTTTCAGAAGTTTTGAGGTTTTCAAATGGTTTTAATTTTATTAAGGTTTTTATGTTTTTGTATTATATTTTACTATTTGTTTGATGTTTGAGGTATTTTAAAGGAATATTTATGAATTTTATTGGTTTTTTGGGGTTTTAGTGATTTGAGGGTTTTCGTGTTTTTTAGTGCTTTATGGTTTTTTTGGGATTTTTTAGGTTTTCAAGGATTTTATGGTCTTTGAAATATTTAAAAAAAATAGGGTTTTAAATGGTTTTAAGTGTTTTAGTGGGTTTTTTTGGTTTTTATGGTTTTTAAAGTTTTTAAATGTTTTTAGGGATTTCAAGTTTTAAGGACCTTTTAGGGTTTGCAAAAACAAATTTAATTTTAGTGGGTTTTAATTTTTTTTTTGTTTATATGATTTTCTTTTGGGTTTTTAAGGGTTTATATGTTTTTAGTAATTTTTGGGGGCTTTATGATTTTTATTTTTTTTTTGAGAGTTTTATTGATTTTTAGGGGTTTTAGTGCTTTTTTGTGTTTTGACCATTTTCATCTTTTTTAAGTGTTTTTGGGTTCTTTTGTTTTTTAGCGTTTTTTATGTTTTTTTGGATTTTAGGGATTTTAGACGTTTTTATTGTTTTTAGGGATTTTGATTGTTTTTTGTTCTTTTATGGATTTTACGTTCTTTATGTTTTTGTTTTATTTTCACTGTTTTTTTAATTTTGAGGGATTTTATAGGGTTTTTAGAGTATCTAATTTTTTATGTGTTTAATTATTTTTTAATTATTTTTCGCTTTTTTTTGTTTTTATAGGGTTTTGGTGTTTTTATGGTTTTTAGTGTTTTTATGGGTTTATGGGTTTTTAGGTGTCTAAGGTTTTTATGGTTTTTAGGGTTTTAAGAATTTTCTAGTTTTTTATGGGTTTTATGTTTTTCTAGGTTTTTAGGTTTATGTTAGAGATTTTTAGGGTTTTTATGTTTTTTTTTGTTTTCAGTTATTTTAATGACTTTTTAGGATTTCAATGGGTTTTTAAGGTTATTATGGATTATGAAGATTTAAAGGTTTTTAGTATTATTTTGGTTTTTCATGATTTTAGGTATTTTTATGTTTTTAAATTTTTCATATGGTTTTTCATGGGTTTTTATCTTTCTGATAATTTTTTTTATTTTTATTTGGATTTTTAGTTTTTTAGAGAATTTAGGGATTTTTTAGAAGTTTTAGGGATTTTAGGGTTTCTTGAGTTTTTTAGGTTTTTAGAGGTTTTTAGTTTTTTTAGGTTTTTAGGGGTTTTATGTTTTCAAATATTTTTATGTATTTTTAATTTATTTTAGATTTTTTATTGCTTTAAGGATTTTGAGGGTTCTGGTTGTTTTTTGAGGTATTATGGTTTTTATGGTTTTTGGCGTTTTTTAGGTTTTTATGGGTTTTTTGTGTTTTTAGTTTTCTAAGGATTTATTAGGGTTTCCAAGGAATTTAATGTTTTTTAATTTTTTAGGTATTTTGATGGGTTTTTTTAAATTTTTACGGTTTTTTTGAAATTTTAGGGGTTTAGGGTTATTTTAGGTTTTTTTTTGAGTTTTAGAGTTTTCTTGATTCTTTTGGGTTTTAAATTTCTTTTAGAGTTTTTAATAAATTTTAGGAGTTTAATTTTTTAGAGTTATTAGTTGGTTTTTAGGGTATTTATGGGTTTTAGGGGGTTTTAAACTTTTTAAGGGTTTATGGTTTTTGTGTGTTTTTAGGGTCTCTTAGTGATTTAATCATTTTCTGGTTTTTAGGGGTTTTATGTGTTTTTATGGTTTTTAATTTTTTCAAATGGGTTTTATTGGTATTTAGGGAATCTTATGTTTATATGTATTTTAGGTATTTTTTAATATTTTAATATTTTTATAGGTTTTTTAGGGGTTCTACTATTTTTTGGTTTTTTATCATTTCTGGGGTTTTTATGGTTTTTATGGTTTTTAGATTTTTTTATAAGGTTTTTATGTATTTTTATATATTTAAGGAATACTTAGGGTTTTTCATGGTTTTTATGGTTCTTTATATTTTATGGAATATTTAGGGTTTTTAGTGTTTTTATGATTTTTTTTTTGTTTTTAGGTATTTTTGACAGGTTTTTCGGCTTTTTGTACATTTTAGGTTTTAGGGTTTTTTTAGGGTTTTAATGGTATTTTATAGTTTTTTTTCATTTTTAGGGGTTTAAAATATTTTTATAGTTTTTGTGTTTTTAGGGTTTTTGTTGATTTTTTGGTTTTTTACGGCTATTTATGGATTTTGGGGGTTTTATGGTTATAGGGGCGTTTACGATTTTTGGGACTTTTAGGGTTTTTCTGGTATTTATTGTTTTTAGGATTCTTAGGGCCTTCAAGTGTCTATATTTTTATGGTTTTATTAGTGTTTTCCTGGTTTTTATGGGTTTTACATTTTAAGTATTTATATGGATTCTTTGAGGTTTTTTATTTTTTATAAGTTTTTAAGTGATTTTCAATATATTTAGGGATTTAAATAATTTTTAAGGTTTTGATCATCTTTAGGATTTTTTGGATTTTAATTATATTTTTTTGATGTTTTTCTTTAGTCTTTTCAGGTTTTTTTGTGTTTTTTATATTTTTAGGGATTTTTAGGGGTTTTAAGATTGTTATGATTTTTAGGGTTTTATAGATTTTGAGGGGTTTTAGTGTTTTCGGGTTTTTAGGGGTTGTATGGTTTTTTTGTTTTAGGTTTTTTTAGGTTTTTAGGTTTTTAATGTTTTTTCATGTTTTTAAATGTTTTTAGGGGTTAAAATAGTTTTTTTAGATTTTGTAGTTAGTTTTTGGGGATTTTATAGGTTTTTTAGTTTTTTAAAGTTTGTAGGTTGTTTTGGTTTTTAGGGGTTTTAATGTATTTTTTTAGGGGATTAATGATTTTTAGATTTTAAAGGTTTTATTATGGTTTTTCATGTTTTTATGGTTTTTAGGTATTTAATGATTTTTAGTGATTTTTTAGTAATTTTATGGGTTTTTACGATTTCTAGGGGTTTTGACTGTTTTTAGAGTTTTAGGGTGTTCTAGAGTTTTTACGGTATTTAGTGTTTTTAGGTTGTTATGGGTTTTAAGTGAATTTATGTATTTAATATTTATAGATGAGTTTTTCAGGTTTTTCAAGTTTTTTCATTAGGGTTTTTTTGGATTTTATGTTTTTTACACTTTTTAGGGGTTTAGGGTTTTTTATGATGATTTTTAGCATTTTTTGGTTTGTCATGTTTTTTTAGTATTTATGGATTTTTTTGATATTTTTATGGTTTTAGGGTTTTTATATTTTTTTAAAATTTTAGGGGTTTGGAGGGTTTTAGTGTTTTAGAGTGTTTGTAGGGTTTGTATGGGTTATTTCATGTTTTTATGGGGTTTTATGGTTTTAGTGGTTTTTAAGGGTTTTAGTGTCTTTTTAATGTTTTTAGGGTTTTTAGTGTTTCGGGAATATTTTGATGTTTTAAAGGTTTTTTAGTTCTTTTAGGGTTTTTATGGGGTTTTATGGTTTTTTACATTTAATGGATTTATACTGTTTTTTTAGAATTATGTTGTTTTTAGGATTTTTTGGAATTTTGAGGGTTTTTAGGGGGTTTTAGTTTTTTTGAGTTTTTATGATTTTATGCTTTCTCGTAATTTTTAATTGTTTTAGGGGTGTAAAGGGTTTTTAGTATTTCAAGCGGTTTTTAGGTTTTCAATTATTTTTAGGTTATTTATGTTTTCGGGGGTTATATTATTTTTATGGTTTTAGGTGTTTTTAAGGGTTTTAGTGTTTTTTAGGTTTGTAGGGGTTTATAGTGTTTTTATTGGTTAAAGGGTTTCATAAGTATTTTTAGGGTTTATAGGGGTTTTTATATTTTTATGTATTTTTAGGGATTTTCAAAAAAATTATGGTTTTTCAGGTTTTCTAGGGATTTTTTGGGCTTATAGGGTATTTTTTGGGCTTTTGGGGGTTTTTTTTGGTGAATTTAGCGGTTTTGAGTTTTTATGGTTTTTAATTTTTTTTAGAGATTCTTAACGTTTTATGGGTTTGAATTGTTTTTAGTCGTTTAAGTGGGTTTTGGGTTTTAATGGGTTATAGGGTATTTTAGGTTTTTAGGGGTTTTAATGGGTTTTTTTTGTTTTTTTATGGATTTTTGGGTTTTTTATGTTTTTATTATTTTGATGGAATTTTTTTTTATTTTATGGTTTTTTAATGTTTTAGGGATCTTGAGGGTTTTTATATTTTTTATAGTTTTATGGTTTTGTAGGGTTTTGAGGGATTTGTTTTTTTAGGGTTTTATGGTTTTTTAGATATTTTACCATAATTAGGGGTCTAAATAGTTTTTAATGGTTTTGTGGGTTTTATGGTTTTATGGTTTTTAATGTTTTTAGGGGGTTTAAGGTTTTTAGGGATTTTACGGACTTTTGGTGTTATGAAGCTTGTTTTTTGTTTTTAGGGGTTTATGTATTTTTAGTTTATTATCGTTTTCTTAGGGTTTTTAGGGTTCTAGAAGTTTTTACGTTTTTAAGAATTTTGAGTAATTTTTATGATAATAATTTTTTTGAGGGGTTTTAGGGATTTTAAGGGTTTACGGTTTTTATGATTTTTTTTTGGATTTTTAGTGTATTTTATTTTTTTATGGTTTTTAATGTTTTTAGAGTTTTTTTCACGATTTTAGGGCTTTCAAGGGTTTTAGAGTATTTACTATCTTTTACGGGTTTTATGGGTTTTTAGGGGGTTTAAATTATTTTATGGTTTTTTTGTTTTTTGGGGGATTTTGGGTATCTAGTAAATTCTAGGATTTACTGCATTTTTTAGGTTTTTTAGATCTTTTATGTTTTTTGGGTTTTTTGGGTTTTCTTAGGGTTTTCAGTGTTTAGAGGGTTTTTTAAATTTTTAGGTATTTTTATAGATTATTATAGTATTTAATGTTTTATGTATTTTGAGTGTTTTTATGATTTTTGTTTTTTTTTTTGTTTTTTTGGTGTTTTTATGGTTTTTAGGGGTTTTGCGTGTTTTTAGGATTTAATGGACATCTTTGTATTTTTAATGTATTTTCGTGTATTTATGGTTTTATAGAATTTTATTGATTTTTAGGGCTAATTTTGGATTTTTTATGTTTTTATGGATTTAAGGGATTTTTAGGGGATTTAGGATTTTTAGGGTTTTTTAGGGTGTTAGGGTGTTAGGGAAGAAAAGGTGTGGGGTCAAACAAAGCTGATCCCATGATTTATTAAATAACATAAAAGTAAAGTACAAAGCATTACAATGGAGGCTTACATATCCTAGTGTGGGTCGTCCCCTTCATGTCTGAGTCAACTGAAGACAAACAGAAGCCTGGAGTCCTGAAAGACCATACTGAAGTTCCTTCATCAATCGATCTCTTGGAAAGATCATCTGCAACCCAGTTTACCTCTCCATATGCATGTGAAATGCTCAAGGTAAGTGTATTGGTAGCATCGAGGCACTCGATCCAGTGCTGGAGAAGCTGCCATGGTACAAGTCATGACTGCTTCCTGATGGCCTCCACCGCCAATGATGAATCCGATTCAATCCATAACTTATTCCATCTAAAATGGGTTGCATATTGAATCGCCCCAAAGTTCTACGTCATACGCAGTACCGCTCCCAAGGAAGTGGTAAAAGGATCCTTTTACAAAGCCCCGAGAGGAACGAAATACCCTGCCACATCCTGAAGGACCCGGCGCACCCATGGCAGCGCCATCAACGTTGACCTTGATATAACCTACAATCGGAGGGATCCACCTGATAAATTTCAACATCTTTGGTCTTCTGCATCTCCCTCAAATTCCAATTATTCGCATGACCCGGAAGTCATTCATATCATTATGCATCTCCCCATCCTGGATACGTGCCACCGCATGGATAGCCCTGTGAATGATTACCACCCCTTCATGGAAGGAACCTATTTCATTCCGATGTGCCACCACATTTCTGGAAAACCAAACATAAGAGAGAAGTGCCGCCACCACTACCAAAAAAAGTTTGTAAAGCTGTGGGCTTAGACCGACCTCAGTTACCACACCAAGAAGAATCTCTACCTCCTATTGCCTACTCAAATTAAGATGAATTTCAAAGACATCCTGAATATAAATCCATAGCTCAGAAGCCATACTGTAGTGTATGAAAAGATGACTACTAGTTTCCTCCACTCGCAAGAAAATGTTACAGGCTGAAACGATCTGCCATCCAGCCAGTTTTAGCACTCCATGTAGAGTCAGTCTTCGTTTCCATATTTTCCATAGGAAAATCTGCCTTGAAGGAGGAATAAACAAGTTCCTAAATTTGGAAATCCACGATGGAACAGAGGAGATATGCTCACATTTGTGCCAATATAATCCTTTGGTATCCAGAATTACGGACCGATCAGGTTTCCACACTAAAGCATCAACATTGAAAAATTTATATCTCTTTATTTCCATGGTTGTCCTGCTCGGAAGCATGCAAGCCATGCTTTCAAAATTCTGCAAAAACTCAGAAATTTGCATATTCTGCATTCTTTTCGGCGGCTGAAGTATTGTATTTAGCGGAGTGTCCAACCAAGTACTGGTCCAGCAGTTCAGGCCAGATTGCTTCGAGACAATCCACCTTGAATTGAAGATCATATCATGGTATGCTACCTTGGTGGAGGGCCAAACCGAAGAGAGAGAATAACCAGCGGATTCATTCATCAGCCTGTAGACAAACCTATCATTTAGGAAATCCAGACCATAATTTATAGAATTGATCAGATTCTAGACAAATTTACCCAGTAGTGACTCATTGAACTTCTTCAAGTCCTTGATTCCAAGGCCACCCATATCAATTGGTTCAGTACACTTTTTCGAGGCCACTGTGACAAGCTTCCTTTCATTGATACATCTCGTCCACATGAAGTTCTTGATTTTCTCCTTCATTTTCTTAAGAACACTGACCGGCCACCTGTAAATCGAGAAGTTATGCACCAGCATGGGTATTAAAACTGAATTGATCAGACAGACCCTTCCTTCTTGTGACAGAGATTTTCCTTTCCACCGGGCAAGTTGGTTGATGGCTCTTGCTGCAATCGATTCAAAATGAGAACATCTTGGCTTGCCCCAAAAGAGAGGAACCCCAAGGTACGTAAATGGTAACGAACTCCTCTTCACACTCATAAGATGGGCATATCGTATCTGCCAATAATTGGAGATTCCTTTTCCAAATATGATGAATGATTTCCCTGAGCTAATAGATTGCCCTGCAACCTCCTCATAATGTCGGAAGAGCTTCTTTGTTGAAATAAGTGTTGTACGGTTTACCTCCCCAAAAAGAATGATATCATCAGCATAGAGCAGATGAGATGGTACATGAAGTTCCCTACTTTCTTTAAGAGATGTGAAGAAATTGTAATTAACCAAGACAATAAGACAACGACTTAGATAATCCTCAGCAATGGCAAAAATAAGGCCTGATATAGGGTCCCCTTGTCGGACATCACGAGAGAAGCGAAAGAAACCTTCTGGGGATCCATTTATCATGAAAAAAATTCTTGCACTCTCCAGGATAGATTTTATAATCCTGATAAAATTTCTGGAAAACCCATATTTTCCAAGGATATCGAATATGAAACTCCATCTGATTGTGTCAAAAGCTTTGGAGATGTCAAGATTTAGAGCAAAGCTACCATGTCTGGTTTTCCTCTGCATAGCATTAACTCCCTCCGAGGCAATGTATAAACAACTTTTAATATTTCATCCTGCAAAAAATCCAAACTGATATAGAGTAACAATATTGTTGAGGATCTTTGACAACCTGATAACAATGATTTTACTGATGACCTTCGGGATAGTGTTCCCAAGTGCAACTGGGCGAAAATCTTTGATGTCAATCGTAATCTCCAACTTCGGAAGCAAGGCAATGAAATTGGAGTTAGCCCCATGTGGTATAGATGCATTCTTGAAGAAGTCCTTTATGGTAGAGGATACCTCAACATGCACAATATCCCAGAAAAACATGAATAACTTATTGCTGAAACCATCAGGACCCACTGCACTGTCCATGTTTAGTGAAAATAGAGCATTCCTGATCGCATCATCATAGGGAATATCATCCAGATTCATGTTCTACTGCTCATTGATACACGGTTCAATGGAATTTAAAAGCTCGCAGGTCTGTGATGTTCGAGGTTCTGTATATAGATCCTGGAAATAATCCACCACTACTCTAGATATATCAGGCTCTTCCGTAAGGATGGCTCCATTAACCTGCACGACACTAAAAACTTTCTTTGCCTTTTTCTCCTTCTGAAGAAAGTGGAAGAATTTTGTGTTCTTGTATCCTTCTATGATCCATGTCACATTGAACTGATTTCTTATCAACCTCTCCTTTAACAGAATAATATCATCCAGTTTTGAGGTAAACCGCAATTCCTCCCTTGAAGGCTCATGCTGCTGCTGGTTCAGAAGCTAGCAATGAGCAAGCTAAGATTCCGCCTCATTAATGTCATCGTCCAATTTGGATTATGAATTTCTGTTCCATCCTCTTAGCATTGATTTGATACTTTTTAATATAGAGATCACTTTAAAAAAGTAATTGCCTTGGGTATTATGACTCCAGCCACTAATGACAGCATCCATGCACCCAGGAATTGTGAGCCATGCGTTATTAAACTTGAAGGGTAGAGGGGATGACCTTGCTGGACCATCTTGAAATTTAATCACCAACGGGATATGGTCCGAGTGATAATTTGGAAGGGTGTTCCCAGTAATTTCCTCAGGAACCCCATTCTCATTTATTCGAAGAAAACATCTGTCGAGCTTACTAGCTTGCCGCCCATTTCTAGTGAACCTTCCCCATGTAAATTTATCCCCAGCAATTGGGATCTTTGTCAAATTGCAGGAATCAATGCAACAGGAGAATTCATCTGCAGCAGCACGAATGAAATGAGGACCAATTTTCTCCTCAGGCCTTAGGACTGTATTAAAGTCCCCCAACACAATCCAGTGACAATCCACTTGATGGTTGATTCTTTACAGATCTCCCCACAGCTCCTGTCTTCTGATGTCAGAACAGGATGCATAAATGAAGGAGAAACAAGATTGAAGCCCATAAAAACTCGCTAATATGGTTATAATTTGAGGGCATACATCTACAGAAATAAGTTGAACCCCCTTATGGTTAAGGATCCATAATGATTCACTTCCATTGCAATCCCCATTGTATGCTGTTAGGGAGTAGCGAAGGGAACTCCAATTGAAGCCTTACCATTTACTAAACCCATCCTTGGGCTCAGCAATTACAATCAGCCCCGGTTTATAATGCGAGATAAAATATCTAAGAGCGGAGGTAATTAGAGAATTCCCATGTCCTCTGCAATTCAAATATAGAATCTTTATTGATCCGGACGGTGTACCTTTCCACCCTTTTTCTTGGGTGGTCTTCTAGCCGGTCTCTTGCTAGGCTTGGATTTAATAACCATGTTTTCTATATCATCTTCATGTTGTTCATGTGCCTGATCCGAGTCATCAGCCCAAAACTTACCTGATAGCGGAGAGAAAGTGTTCAATGAGCACATTCCTTCCTGCATGTTTGGACCTTTAGGGTTCCTCTTTGCACATTTCTTTGAGGTAACTATCATGAAGTCATTATCTTCTGCAACTCCTGGAGCATGTAATGGTTGCTCCAATGCTAGACTCGTAAAAGGGGTCAGTGTCTCCTGAGGAGTTTCAGCAGATGACAGCGCCTTACTTGAAACTACAATGACTGAGTGTGGCTCCAACTGACTTGGCTCATCAGTTTCCCTATCCAAATTTGTGTCATGGGCATTCATTAGATTTGGAAAAATCCCTCCAGAAATAGTATGGGAAGGAGATCCAACAGCCAGTAGAACACCGGCCTCCTTAGCACCCTTATCATCAGTTAGCACGACACCAGAGGCCACAGGAGGTACCTTGTCCCCAAAGCCAGATATAGGCTATACATTCCCTTCCTCCATTAAGGGAGCAGCCAGCAAGTTACTGCATTCGATTCCCCGATATCCCACATCACCCACCTCCAAAGGGGCGAAGTTAGCTCCATCAGTAGCAGCAGTGGATTCAGAAACCTGGATAATAGGAACCTCCTTTAGATTACTGCAGTTAGTGTCGTGTGATCCAGAACCCCCGGCCTCCATGGGGCCTGAAATTCGCCCAGGTAGGGATCTTATTGTAGGTGCCAATGCCTCAGAAATCTTTGATTTTCCCTTTCTCTTCTGACAGTTAGCCTCAACATGACATGTTGTTTTACAAAAGCCACAGGTCTTGTTCCTTATACAGTCCACTGTTGATGTATGTATTATTTGTCACGAAATCCTCAATCAATTAATTTTTCCCCAAAAAGAACAATGCAATATATCAGTCCCTGGATTGTCTCTCGAGGAGGTTGCAATTTGAGTTGCAAAACTGTCACTTTTTTTGTAGGTTTGTTTTCACATGAAATGGAAAATTGGGGATTTTATTAAAGACTCAAGAACAGAAAATAAATAAAAACTAAATAGAAAGAAAATTGGAGAATGAGCTAGAAAATTTATTGGAAATAAAATGGGTTTCAAACCAGAATCAAAACAGTGGTTATGGACAAGCTTTAACCTCCTGGACACTCCCCTCTTCCTTGTTTAAAATTATATCTCTAATGAATCTCTCAATGCCTACCCAAATACCTCTTGATAAACACCTTATTTGGAAAGGATATCATATTAAAACCTCAATATGATCGTTTCCCCTCTTATATAAGTGATCTAATTATTTGATGACCTTCAAATAACCAAACCTAACCGAAATCACTATACTCAATGGCAAGACCTCACCGTAGATATTTAAATAGTGAAATCGACTATTTTACTTTATAGATTGGGAAACCATCCAGAAAAAACAAGTTGAAAATATATTCAAGAAAGAAAACAACTGTTGTCATTCAAGAAATATAAATTCAAAGGAGATGCAACAGAGATTACACATGAAGATCAAAACTCGGAAGGGAGTGTCCGTCGATTGTCGTCGTCCACAACCACTTGGTGTTTAGCCTCGCATCACTTGATCAGACCACATCACCTCCATTCCAGAAATATTGTACACCATATTCATCATTGTCTCCACAAATCCACCCCCCCCCCTTGAAATTAATGAAGAGATAGAGAGAATAGGGGAGGAGTGCTGGAAAATCATCTGTCCAGATTCTGTCCGCTCGAAATATGCTTCTGTTTGGAACACCTACCGGCTGAATAATCCTCTGGATCCTTCTATAGAGTTGTTTAAAAATATGTTCCTTGTTGTTCCACAACATTTCAGCCGCATTGGAGATGTTTTTGTAAAAATTATGAATTAATTACTCCACGACTCTTTATCTGCCTAAGGAGACCTTTCATCTCCCACTTGTTTGACTCGATCATAGTGTGCCCTAATGATCGAGTGTGACCTTGAAATTAATCATGAATTCGCACCATGGAGTCCTCTTGCACGTCCAGTTATAATTAATGACATTTGAAACATGTAGCCGATGTTATTCTCTATTTAGTGAGATGGGCTCCACACATCTAAACATACAAACTCTTCCCAAAGAAGGATTTATTTGGACCCTTAGATGGCCGATTTAGATTTTGATCCAGTTGACATATATGAATATAACATTCCATGGGTTCCTAAAAATCGAATCAGTCGAATTGGATAAGTATTTAAAAAGATATGACCAAATACTCAAACAAGTAAAAAACTGCTTAAAATCCAGAATTAAGGCATTTTCACAATTTAGCTCAAAATACAACAATATACCAAAAATGATGCAACTTAACATGTAATGAAACATTGTTGAGGACTAAATCATTGAAATTTAGATAAAATATATTTAAAATATCAGCTCTATCAATTCCCCCACACTTACAACTTGGTCTCCTAGACAAGTGATCATTAAAACCAAATCAGTGCATATTCAAAATACAAACCAATGAGGTTCACCAATCAACCACCAAGAATAAAATGATATAATGCCACATAAAAAATGATTCAAGTTTTAAATTCAGTTCATTAAATCGATTTAAACTCATTTTCTCCTCTCATTCACTTAACACAGTCACCTCACAAATTTTTTCTCTCAGCACAAATATTGATTTCCAACAAAGCTTCTCTCAAGAAACATGCAAGAATCATTATGGGCTTGAAAATTTTCTAAATCTCCACCTGATGTGAGCCAAAAAAAATTTGATCATCTTGAGGGATTTCCATGATGTTCGGTGGATAAAGGTGGGTGGGTCTCAAATGTCCAAAATTCTGAAGCTGAATAAGGAGGGTTTGGCTCATTTTGGAAGCAAAAAATACATGAATCTAATCTTCACACATGTGGGGAATCCTCCTTACTCTCCTCCAATGAAAGTCATATTTGAGAATCCCTGAGAATATCTTTTCCACCTCATTCCATCCAAATTTTAGCAGCAATAGTTACATTTCACTTTTTTTTCAAAAGCTTCAGATTGGGCACAACTTTCATCCATCAAAAGCTCCATACATGCACAGCTCTCTTCAATTGAGAGTTCCAGATAGGCACAACTCTCTTCCTTTGAGAGATCCAGATAGGCACATCTCTCAGAAATCAAACATCTTTCAGAAGAAAAAACATCTCTTCATTATTTAGATAACCACCAAAGCAACACCAGATGATGTAGCACACCACAAGTCATCTCCCCCACACTTCATTTCAACTAGATCATGCATTTATACTTTCAGAGCAGGTTGGAAAGGGAAAATGGCTTGTAATGTGGCTATTTAAAAGGAAGTACATGACAACTAAGGGCTCAAGAAAGATAAAATGTAAAAGGTGGGCCAGAATAAAAGGGATAATCATGAAAAAGGGGCTTTCAATCACAAACAAATTGCCTCAATCATTTCAACGACACTCACCTTAGCCCTCAAGTTTTGATAGATAAAGATCAAGTTCTGGTTCAATCAAACAAGCATTCATTGGTTCACTCAAGAAGTAGGATGAATGTGGAGAAGATGAAAAATGTGTTCAAAATACTCATGGGCAAGTGGTTTTCAATATTAGACAGTATTCATGGAATGGAATTCAAAATTCAATGGTTATTTCAAAATTTTGGAACTTGAAATAGTGTCTTTTTCAGTATTTATTTATAACCAGATTCAAGGGACCAATTGGTTCACTCATTGATAGGGTTTTAAAAGATCATCATTGTCACATACATATCTTATTTTAAATGTATTTTTATTTTACATTCCATTAATGCTTTGTTTTGGGGGGTTTCCAAAGTTTTTATGGAGAATATGTGAGTTTTCATGAATTGGGCCAAACCGTGAGCCCAATTCCAGATTTAAAAATAAAATTTTTTTCTTTTATAACTTATTCATTTTTTAATATTTTTCACTCATTCCAACTCCTAAATGTCCTCCCCTGATATATTAACACCACAATTAAAATTTGGAGTCTTTGGAAATCCATAACTAAGGTGTATATGGGTTGTTATTTAAGGGATTGGGCCTGCCCGAAAGCCCAATTCCAGTTTTAAAAATAAAATTTGATTTACTAATAACTTATTCTTTTTTAAGGATTTTTCGGTGATTCCAAGCCCCAAACACGCCCCTTGAACCCAGCCTCGCGTCCCATATCCTCCTACCCTCTTTTCATCTCTTTTGCATCTCGGTTTAGGTCGAAATATCTGGAGAACTCAAATTTCGGGCAGATTTGTAAAGGTAATTTGTTTCCTTCATAACTCCTTCGATTCTTACTCTTTTTCCCCCATTCAAATTCCTAAATGATCTACCTATTCTTGTTCGAACCTCCCTTGAAGGTTTGAGTATTTTTGAAATCAGCTACTGGTATTTTGGGGGGCGATTTCTACAAGATATTTTAAGTAAGTTGTTCTCCTCCATTCTTCTTTCAATTTGTTAAGGGTTACATCCAATTTAGTTAGGGTTTCTTCCATTATAATTGTGGTTCCTAATGTACAGGAAGTAGGGTTTAAAATTTAAGGTTTTATATTGTGTTTTATGGTCTGAAATTCTGGTTTTAGGTCTGGTTTAGATTTCTTGAGGTGCGGCGGTGGTGCGTTTGAGTTTTCGCACAAAGGATTCAAGGGTTTCCTTGGTTTTGGTAGGTGATTCCATTGTGTATGAAATCTTTGTGAATTGGCTACTGTTTTTATGGTATTTTCATGCTTATTCAATTTTATTATTTCTGAAAAATATAGTTTTAGTGGTGTTTGTATTTAAAATGAATCCTAAAGGCCAATTTCATGTGAAATTGAGGGTTTTTCATAGAAATGTATTATTAGTTTAATTGGGGCTACCCTATAAGTAACTAGTTGATTTTATTTAAGTATAATAGGGATAAAAATACTGTTTTTAATGATTGTCCCTTGTGTTTGTTGCTGAAAAAATCTGGTTTTAATGGTTCTTGTGAACCACATGAAATTCTAAGAGTTGTGTTGTGTAAAAAATGGAGACTTTGCAATGATGTCATTTCTTTAACCATATGGGGTTGCCCTAAAAATGATTTTGTGTTTTCACTGAAATTTAGTGGGATCTCCGTTATGTTTTGGAAACTTAAATATGTGCACATAGTATGCAAGTGAGGTGTATAAGGTGTTTTGTGTCCGAAACACTACGAGATTTTGAGGAATTGTTTTATGAAAAATCTAAGTGTTTTGTTGCGTGTTTTAAGTGGTATAAAATGTGATAGCTACTGTATTGGCTGTGATTGACCATTAATGGTGTTTTATATGAAAATTTATTTATGTTGCATCCTGAAATTGATTGAGCACAAAAGGGGAAGCCCGGGTACCTAGGTGGGGCGGATTTGTACTAGTACGGCTAGTGGACCGGATGGGTTTTGTCCCTGTTTCACTTAGCATTTGGATAACGACAACTCTAACTAAACTATGTGGATGATTATTGGGGACCACTAGGTTATGGGTGTGTTCCCTACTAGTGGCTCGTGCACGAGAAAGGATTTTGCTATGGTTACTCTACACCGAGGTACGAGGTACATAGGGCCCAAGACAACCTAGTGCCTAGGGGTGTTCCCAATGTTGTTGCTCATTGGATTTGTAGTATCTACCCATGTCTTAGGGTGTGTTTGGAAGTAAATTATAGTATATAACATTTCTATTTTAATGTGTTAGTATTCCAAAAATTTTGGAGTGAAAACTATTTTCAATTAGAGGTTTCATTTCTTGAAATTTGAACACTACTTTTCCTTGCGTTTGAAAACTGCTTGCTTTTTCACATTGTATTTCTTACTCTTTGGAATCATTGGGTGGTATCCTACTGGGCTTTGGCTCACACCCTACTTACACCCCTTGGGTGTAAGTAGACTTGGTTATGTTTGATTCAGGTAAAGGAAGGGCTAAGTGTGATGGCGGTTCACGGTGTTAGTTCCCATTCTTGGTGCGGAGTTGTGGAGATAGCTTGGGGGCGATGACCCCTAGTCGTGTGGAGTCCTTGGGGCTGTCTTAATTCTATAATTATTTTTATTTGTACCACTTGTATTGTCTTTAAACCAATGTACTCAGTTCTGGTTTTTTTTACTTAAGTCTTGTTTGGCTCAAAAATTTCAGATTTATATTATGGATTGTTTTTAATGTTTTATGCTTTCATACTCGGGTAAATCGTTCCCAAACCTAAATTAATGATACCCGGGCACTTGTGCCAGCCCGTGGGGATAGGGAACGCCCTTCGGGTCATGTCATGGGCTGGGTTTGGTGCCGGTTTTGGCGGTGACCAGATTCGGTTCGTGACAAAATGGTATCAGAGGAGGTTCGCTCCTTGGGTCATGTTATTTGGGGAAGAGTCAGCATAGTCTAGAGCTAGGATTTTTGGGACTTGAAATTTCAGTCATGGGTAGTGTGCCTGGCCGGCACACCTCATGAAGGGATTCAAGTCACCATGGTAAGTATGGATTTATCTGAGTGCTTTGGTTTTCTTGGTTTAATGATGACTATGGGAAATGAAAAGAGAGTTGGGAGAATAATCTCAGTGAGCTCGCAGGGCCTGGAAAGCCATGTGGAGCCATGGATATTTCCCTAGAATACTCTCTGTGACGGCGAAGTGATTGGAATATGGCTGCCAACCATATGTCCAAGTCACCCACCGAAACTAGTTTCCTCTTGCATTGTTTTGTGCTTTAGTTTTAAAATCTTAGCACTTTGGTTTTAAGGTGACTTGGTTTTAAGAAGCGTAAAGTTTTTATAAAATGATTTTCAAATAAAGAGGGAATGGTTTGGTTTATGAAATGGCGGAACTGAATTTTCAGAATTGTTTTGAAATGTAAAATGGTGTGCTTACACCTCTTTGAAAGCAGGAACTATATTGAATTTGGTTTTGAAAAGTGTTTCCAATAGAGTTTTCTAAACAATTAGAGTGTGTTTTAATGGGATGATATGTTTCGAAATTGACGTGAATAACCTAAAAGTTAGTTCTTTTCTAAATGGTTGTGTCCTTATGAAATGTTTTGTAAGATGTGAATTGGGATTTCGTTCTCATTGTTAGCAGTTTTAAGAAAAAGGTTGGGTTGGTTGAGCATTTTGTTTTTGAAAAGTAGAAGGAAGTTTTGTTTTACCCTTTGGTATTTCCATGAGTGACCACATGCGTGAGGTTATATGGGATGATGGATGGTTGATGGCACGACTGGATGAGTGCTGGGATGGATATGAGGTGGGTGCCCGATGTGGCACAAAAAAAAACATGCATGTGTGAGGCCCATGGGGTACCATTGGTGGATACGCTTACTGCTAAACCGTTTGTTTTAAAAAAAATGGTTTTAAAGAAAAACATGTTGTCTTGATGAATAGTTTGTTATGGTTTGTATTATGGGTTTTTGAAAATGTTGGTGTTGTGGGATGTTTTGAGTTCTAGAACCCCTTCTGTTTGAACTGTGTTTTGGGTTTGTGTTTGGTTGGTAAGCTGTGTTGCAGGGATGGTTAGTGGTCTCTTTTGAATTTTTTTTGGGATGCCTTTACGGTGGTTCCCTTCATGTGTTTGGATCTGGTTTGTGGCATGTTTTGACCAATAGACCAGCTTGGTTGGGTCCTTGGGTTCTCTCATTGGATAAGGTACGCCCCCATTAAGGGTTAATGCACAACTGAAGTGCAACCCATTTTGTTTCGCCATTGGAAAATCCTCCAGTTGATCAATATAAATAATATTTTATTGAACATTTCTTTTATTGAGTCTACACCCTTTTATTTCGCTGATTTGTGGATCCTCTTGTAGTGGGATAGTTCTTGGGGAAGGTTGAAAGAGACCTTAGTTTCTTAAGTTTCCTAATTCACCAAAGGTGGGAGTGTTGTTTCGTTGTTAGTACAGATGAGTGTCTTGATGGTGTCTAAGAGGGCATCTGGGTTCTTTATAGTTTCTTTGAAGAAAGAGTTATTATTAAACAACCAATTTTGAGATTTCGGTCATGATAGGATATTGTGTCCACTTTCTGGACTTATTTGTTGTTTAGGGACTTTGAATATGGTCTCGTTCCATGTATTGTTTCTATCAATCGTCAGGGTCATGTTCGGTGACGCATTGTGATGTTGTGTGCTCTTTTGACCATAAAGGTGAAGGTCACACAATCCTTTAAGGTTCTATGTTATGTTGGGATTGTGTCTCCCTTGGGAAAAACATCAAATCCTCTATCTTAGAGGAAGGTGTTTATACGTGTCTTTCCCTTCTATTGTTTCTCACCCAAAGAAACAAGGTGCGATGTGTGTGCATCTTCTGATCCCTTGTTTCAATTAAATGTCTGGTTTTGTTAAAGTGGGTTATGAAGTGTGTTAAGTCTTGATGAACCCATCGGGGTATGAGGTGTAGTTGTTTGTGGAACCGAAAGAAGAAGTTCCACATAGGGGTTTCAACAGCCTAACTGCGTGGCCGAAGATGCTTCAATATTTTGAGCTCCAGCCATAGGTCCCGGAGAGAAGCTGACGCGTAGTCAGGGGAAACACCAGTGTCGTTTAAACACTTTTACAAAGTCCTATCCTCAGTATGAAAGATAGGAACAGTTTAAACCTATGGTTTCATCATCTTCCTTCTGTTGTTCTCGTTCGGTGGAAATAGGTAGAGCTCCTTGTACCCATGTCATCGCCTAATGTCTTTCCCTCCCCCGTTGGTTTCCATTGAGTCATTGGAGAATGGTTGGAAATTTGGCTAGAAAGTTTGAGCACACATTTTGTGCACGATTAGTAGTGACAGTGTTCTAGGAATCCACGTGGAAAGAATTATCAGCATAGTTAGTGCACGGTTTCCCAAACCGTGTGGACTGACCCTGCACCCTTCCCAAATCATAAAAAAAACGGGTCTTTCTGTGTCGGCCCATGCCAGCCAGTTAAGATGGTTGGTTCTTGTGGTGGGAAGACCCACTGTGGGTATCATGTATATTATTTTGTAAATTTCTAATTTATGTATACCCCTTGTACTAGGGAGTCTGTTTGGGCCTCCCCCCTATTAGTGTCTTGATTCTGTCTCGGGAAAAAAAAAATTAAGTTGTCTCTTACGGTGGGGAGCCCATTTGTGTCTCTTCATACAAGTAACTCATATTTTTCCTTGGTTTTGTATGGGAAGTAGGTATTATCATTTGGAGATGTCTAACTACATACATCTTTCTTTGGTAAAAATTGATATTGGAGAGTGACCAATGGTTTAGTTATAGTAGGTAAAGTGTAACCATGTTCGATGTTGTCGTTTATTTGGGTAAATTGATTGAGTGTTGTTCAGATTGTGTTAGAGGAGTTTTCATTTGGGATAAAGCTTGAATGTGCTTTATTCATTCAGGAAAGTGGTGTAAGTCATGTTTGTGAGAGTATTCCTTCCTTCATTGATCACTGGAGGTGTTATAGCCTTTGGGGGAGAAACCTGGCAAGAGAGTACCTCTTGGTTTCTCAGTTGAGTTTGGTTGTTGCTTTGGCCTTACTGTGACTTTCCGGGGCGGAAAGTTTTCATGGTGGGGAGAATTGTCACATACATATCTTATTTTAAATGTATTTTTATTTTACATTCCATTAATGCTTTGTTTTGGGGGGTTTCCAAAGTTTTTATGGAGAATATGTGAGTTTTCATGAATTGGGCCAAACCGTGAGCCCAATTCCAGATTTAAAAATAAACTTTGTTTCTTTTATAACTTATTCATTTTTTAATATTTTTCACTCATTCCAACTCCTAAATGTCCTCCCCTGATATATTAACACCACAATTAAAATTTGGAGTCTTTGGAAATCCATAACTAAGGTGTATATGGGTTTTTATTTAAGGGATTGGGCCTGCCCGAAAGCCCAATTCCAGTTTTAAAAATAAAATTTGATTTACTAATAACTTATTCTTTTTTAAGGATTTTTCGGTGATTCCAAGCCCCAAACACGCCCCTTGAACCCAGCCTCGCGTCCCATATCCTCCTACCCTCTTTTCATCTCTTTTGCATCGCGGTTTAGGTCGAAATATCTGGAGAACTCAAATTTCGGGCAGATTTGTAAAGGTAATTTGTTTCCTTCATAACTCCTTCGATTCTTACTCTTTTTCCCCCATTCAAATTCCTAAATGATCTACCTATTCTTGTTCGAACCTCCCTTGAAGGTTTGAGTATTTTTGAAATCAGCTACTGGTATTTTGGGGGGCGATTTCTACAAGATATTTTAAGTAAGTTGTTCTCCTCCTTTCTTCTTTCAATTTGTTAAGGGTTACATCCAATTTAGTTAGGGTTTCTTCCATTATAATTGTGGTTCCTAATGTACAGGAAGTAGGGTTTAAAATTTAAGGTTTTATATTGTGTTTTATGGTCTGAAATTCTGGTTTTAGGTCTGGTTTAGATTTCTTGAGGTGCGGCGGTGGTGCGTTTGAGTTTTCGCACAAAGGATTCAAGGGTTTCCTTGGTTTTGGTAGGTGATTCCATTGTGTATGAAATCTTTGTGAATTGGCTACTGTTTTTATGGTATTTTCATGCTTATTCAATTTTATTATTTCTGAAAAATATAGTTTTAGTGGTGTTTGTATTTAAAATGAATCCTAAAGGCCAATTTCATGTGAAATTGAGGGTTTTTCATAGAAATGTATTATTAGTTTAATTGGGGCTACCCTATAAGTAACTAGTTGATTTTATTGAAGTATAATAGGGATAAAAATACTGTTTTTAATGATTGTACCTTGTGTTTGTTGCTGAAAAAATCTGGTTTTAATGGTTCTTGTGAACCACATGAAATTCTAAGAGTTGTGTTGTGTAAAAAATGGAGACTTTGCAATGATGTCATTTCTTTAACCATATGGGGTTGCCCTAAAAATGATTTTGTGTTTTCACTGAAATTTAGTGGGATCTCCGTTATGTTTTGGAAACTTAAATATGTGCACATAGTATGCAAGTGAGGTGTATAAGGTGTTTTGTGTCCGAAACACTACGAGATTTTGAGGAATTGTTTTATGAAAAATCTAAGTGTTTTGTTGCGTGTTTTAAGTGGTATAAAATGTGATAGCTACTGTATTGGCTGTGATTGACCATTAATGGTGTTTTATATGAAAATTTATTTATGTTGCATCCTGAAATTGATTGAGCACAAAAGGGGAAGCCCGGGTACCTAGGTGGGGCGGATTTGTACTAGTACGGCTAGTGGACCGGATGGGTTTTGTCCCTGTTTCACTTAGCATTTGGATAACGACAACTCTAACTAAACTATGTGGATGATTATTGGGGACCACTAGGTTATGGGTGTGTTCCCTACTAGTGGCTCGTGCACGAGAAAGGATTTTGCTATGGTTACTCTACACCGAGGTACGAGGTACATAGGGCCCAAGACAACCTAGTGCCTAGGGGTGTTCCCAATGTTGTTGCTCATTGGATTTGTAGTATCTACCCATGTCTTAGGGTGTGTTTGGAAGTAAATTATAGTATATAACATTTCTATTTTAATGTGTTAGTATTCCAAAAATTTTGGAGTGAAAACTATTTTCAATTAGAGGTTTCATTTCTTGAAATTTGAACACTACTTTTCCTTGCGTTTGAAAACTGCTTGCTTTTTCACATTGTATTTCTTACTCTTTGGAATCATTGGGTGGTATCCTACTGGGCTTTGGCTCACACCCTACTTACACCCCTTGGGTGTAAGTAGACTTGGTTATGTTTGATTCAGGTAAAGGAAGGGCTAAGGGTGATGGCGGTTCACGGTGTTAGTTCCCATTCTTGGTGCGGAGTTGTGGAGATAGCTTGGGGGCGATGACCCCTAGTCGTGTGGAGTCCTTGGGGCTGTCTTAATTCTATAATTATTTTTATTTGTACCACTTGTATTGTCTTTAAACCAATGTACTCAGTTCTGGTTTTTTTTACTTAAGTCTTGTTTGGCTCAAAAATTTCAGATTTATATTATGGATTGTTTTTAATGTTTTATGCTTTCATACTCGGGTAAATCGTTCCCAAACCTAAATTAATGATACCCGGGCACTTGTGCCAGCCCGTGGGGATAGGGAACGCCCTTCGGGTCATGTCATGGGCTGGGTTTGGTGCCGGTTTTGGCGGTGACCAGATTCGGTTCGTGACAATCATGTAAGCTCAAATTTTTTTCAAAATTTTAAATAAAACACACTAAATTTAAAAAATAAAAGAACACACCAAAAATTGAAAGAGAGAGAAAAGAAAAGGAAAAAAATGAAATGAAAGAACACAAAATCCTAATCTACCCAGCATGTTCCTCCCCCCACACTTATTTTATGCAATGTACTCATTGTGTAAAAAAATATATATATGAATATGAAATTCAAGAAATCAAAGACATTACAGCAAAAAAAATTGAGAAGGAAAAACACAACCTGGCATCAATTGTATTCTGCTTCATGAAGATGGATCTCCTCCCCCAGAGGATCGTGAAAATTCTCTCTAAACAGCTTCAACATGTGCCCATTAACTGTGAATGGTGTCCCTTTGCTTGGTTCTTTAATCTAGATTTCACCAAAAGGAAAAACATGAGTAACAATGAATGGACCAGACCATTTGGAATGAAATTTACCCGGGAACAGCTTCAATCTGGAATCAAACAGCAACACTTTGTCTCCTTCCTTGAAGTTTTTGTTTAGAATCATCTCATCATGAAATGATTTGGTTCGTTCCTTGTACAGCCTAGAACTTTCATATGCATTCTTTCTGATCTCCTGTAGCTCCTGCAAACAAAATTTTTTTTCTTCCCCAGCAGAAAACAGATTCATGTTACATGTTTTAACAGCCCAAAAAGATTTTTGTTCTAACTCAAACAGAGGTGAAAATCCTTTCCATAGACTAATATAAATGGTTAAATTCCAATAGGGGTTTAGAATGTAGTCCTATAAGACAAGAGTGCATCATCAAGTCTCAAACACCAATCCTTTCTATTTGGGTTCACAGTTTTTTCCAGAATTTGTTTGATTTCTCTATTGGACAACTCAGCCATTCCATTTGTTTGGGGGTGATAGGGTGTAGAGACCCTATGGTGAACTCCATACTTCTTCAATAGTGATTCCAAGGTCTTGTTACAAAAATTAGTACCTTGATCTATAATCATGAACTATGGGAATCCAAACCTTGAAAATATATTTCCCTTCACAAACTTGGACACAGTTTTGGCATCATCAGCTCTTGTGGGAATAGCTTCTACCCACTTGGATACATAATCAACAACAAGGAAAATGTAAAGATATCCAAATGAATTGGGAAAAGGTCCCATGAAATCCATACCCAAAACATTAAATACATCAAAAAAACAGAGGTTGTTGTGGCATCTCATTCGTTTTGGAAATGCCCCCTTGAAATTGAAAATTTCTACATGTCCTACAGAAATCAAAAGAATATCTAAAAATGGTAGGCCAATACAAACCAGAATCCAGCACCTTTTTTGAAGTTCTTTGAGGCCCAAAGTGTCCTCCACAGCTCAATGTGTGACAAAAGTTTAGGACATATTGGAATTCAGAATTTGGAATGCATCTCCTAATCATTTGATCACTACAAACATGCCACAAGTAAGGATCATCCCAAATGTAATGATTTGAATCACTCAACAGTTTAGAAAATTGATTCTTGGAAAACTAGTGGGGAACATCATCAGAGGCTAAATAATTCACCATATTAGAAAACCATGGCCTTTCAGTTTGACAAGCATACAACTCCTCATCTGGAAAAGTTTCTTTAATTGGAAGATAGATCTGATGATCCCCATTCAAAACAGATGGTATCCTAATCAAATGATCAGTAACAAGGTTTTCACTTCCCTTATTGTCCTTTATTTCAACATCGAACTCTTGTAACAACAAAATCCATCTCAAAAGTCATGGTTTTGCATCATGTTTCTTCATCAAAAATTTGATTGCAGAATGATCAGTGAAAACAATCACCTTAGATCCCAGAAGATAACATCTAAATTTTTCCAAAGCAAAGACAACAGAAAACAGCTCCTTCTCAGTTGTTGTGTTGTTTGATTGGGCCTGATCTAATGTTCTAGAGTCATAGGCAATCACATGAGATTTCTTTTCCAACCATTGACTTAAAACAGCCCTAATAGAAAAGTCAGATTAATCAGTCATGATCTCAAAAGGAAAGTCCCATTTGGGAGGTTGAACAATGGGAGGAGTAATCAATTTTTGTTTCAGCTCCCCAAAGACCCATTTACAATTTTCATCAAAGAAAAATGGGGTGTCTTTCTGGAGAAATCTAGACAATGGATGTGAAACCTTACTAAAATCTTTAATGAATCTCCAATATAAACCAGCATGAACAAGAAAAGATCTCACAACTGTAATTGTTTTTGGGTATTGCAATGAAGAAATGACCTCAACTTTGGAGTTATCAACTTGAATTCCATCCAAAGACACAACATGTCCAAGAACAATCCCTTTACCCACCATGAAATGAAATTTTTCATAATTAAGAACAAGGTTCTTATCAATGCACCTTTCAAGAACATGATCCAGACCTTCCAAACAACTTTAAAATGATGATCCATAAACAGTGAAGTCGTCCATAAAAGCATCCATTCATATTTCAATAAAATCAGAGAAAATACTCATCATACTCTTTTGAAAAGTTCCAGGAGCATTGTACAAACCAAAGGGCATCCTCCTATAAGAAAATGTTCCAAATGGGAATGTGAATGTGGTTTTTTCTTGATCCTTCAGTGCAATATGAATTTGGAAATAACCAGAGAATCCATCCAGAAAACAATAATGGGTTTTTCCAGCCAGTCATTCAAGGACCTGATCAATAAATGGAAGTGGAATGTGGTCTTTCCTCGTAGCCAAATTGAGCATCATGTAATCGATGCACATTCTCCATTTACTTGTAAGCCTAACTAGAACAAGCTCACCAAATTCATTCTTTGAGATTATGAAGCCACCATTTTTGGGAACTACATGGATTGGACTCACCCATTGACTATTAGAGATGGGAAAAATAATTCCAGCAACTAAAAGGGTGGTAACTTCATTCTTAACAGCCTTTAAAAGTGTTGGATTCAACCTCCTTTGAAATTGTCTCACCGGTTTAACATTTTCTTCCAAGAAAATTCTATGCATGCACATTGAGGGGATGACTCCAGTTAAATCAGATAGAGCCCATCCAATAGCTTTCTTGTGGGTTTTGAGGACTCCTAACAATTGATTCTCTTGGTCCATAGACAAATCGTTTGAAATTATAACAGGGAATGTTTCATTTTAACCTAAGAAAGAATATCTGAGATTCTTAGGAAGTGGTTTCAACTCTAACTCAACTGGGGTATTTTCATTGATCAAGGAACATTTCTTATAGGTGTGGTTGTTTAGTGATGTTACATAATTTAAAGGACAATCACCATGAATATCAAATTCAATGTTCTCATAATTTGATTCTAGTGGAAAATTTTCAATTTCTCATGGGAGACCACTAGCAGCACTATGGATTTCTAGAGAGACATTTTCATCAATGTTGAGATCAATAAAATCTTGCAAAGCCATCTCAATATTCCAAGACTCATCATCAGCTCCCTTTTCCCTCTCTTGTTGATCAGATTCAGAAACAAACAAATTTCCATCATCAAATATATCAGCTAGTTTCTCATCACAGGCAAAATCAGGGAACATATCAGTGGAAAACCAATCAATAATGTTCACTTGGGGGGATGAATGATCCTCTACTGGGTGTTTCATGGACTGAAAAATATTGAAATGAAAAACTTCTCTGCCAAACTCCAGTGAAAGTATTCCCTTGTGAACATTGATGATTTCTTTTGCAGTTTTCAGGAATGGTCTCCCTAGAATGAGAGGTGCATGGGTACTAAACCTATCATCTTCCATATCTAAGACATAGAAATCCACAGGAAAAAACATGTCTCTCACCAGAACAAGAACATCCTCAATAACTCCAGCAGGCTTGGTGGTACTTCGGTTAGCAAGTTGAATGATGATCCCAGAGGGTTTCTATTCTCCAACATGAAGAGATGAGTAAACAGAATGTGTCATAACATTGATGGAGGCCCCCAAATCAAGCATAACATACTTGAATTCACATTTCCCAATGGTGCGAGGAATGGTAAAAGTTCATGGGTCTTTACATTTGACAGGCAAAGCATGCTGGATCATGGATGAAACATTCCTCCCTAAGTTGACCTTTTCACCTACTTTGAATTTCCTCTTGTGGGTACACATTTCTTTCAAAAACTTTGCATACCTAGGAATTTGTTTCACAGCATCAAGCAAATGTATATTGACCTGAACTTTCTTAAAAGTCTCCAAAACCTCCTTATCCAACTCTTTCTCAGCACTCGACTTCACTGGTGGTTCACTCCTAGGGTAAGGCAATGGTTGTTTGGTTGTTTCAAGGCTATTTTGATCACTTATTTGAGAAACAAAAGGTCCAGACATCCTATTCCAATCCCTCTTTGTTCTTTCAAGCAAAATTTCATCTCTTGAAATTGTGTTTCCCTTCAATGATCATTTAGAATTTACAGCATTTCCATCAGTGGTGGGATTCTCAACATGAGTTTCAACAACAGGTTTTGGTTTCTCCATTTGAGGGGAATTCAATTGTTTTCCACTCCTAAGTTCAATTTCACTCACATTTTCCCTCCCTTTATCTCTCGGATTCACTTGAGGTTGTGAGGGAAAACCTCCACTCATTTGATTTTTTATGCAACTAAGATCAGAGGAAAGTTGACCCATTTGAGTCATTAGGGTATTCAACATGTTTTGTTGTTGGTCTTGTGTTTGTTTCATTGCCTCATGTTGTTTCCTCATTGCATCTTCAATATTACTCTCTGAATTTTGAGTGGGAGGGGCAGCCTGAAAGTTTCTTCCAGAATGAGCATTGGCTTTCTCATTGAAATATCATGGTTGTGAATTGCTTGATTGTCCTTGGAAAGAGCCTCTAGGTTGTTCAGGCTGTCGAAATCTTTCATTAGAGTGGTTGTTCTAGCCTTGATTGAAATTTTGATTTGATTGAAATGGCCTTTGTTGGTTTGATTGAAATAATTTTCCAGGAAAAATAGCATTGCAGTTTTCAAAAGGTTCCTGCATTTGAGGGCATTGGTCACTAAAATGGTCATTGGAAGAACGGATTCCACAGTTGACTTTCATTTGAAATGTTGCTTCAGGTTTGGGTGGAGTTGGTGGGGTATTGGATAACATCATTGACCTCACCATGGTGGTAAGATCAGAAAGTTGACTCGCAATCATATAGTTTTCAGGACTAGAAATGGGGAAATCTTGGGCAGATTTCACATGAAGAAGGCCTCTTGTTCCAAACTGTTGAACATTTTGGGCCATGTTTGCAATTAATGTCCTAGCAGCAGTTGGTGTTTTTTCAACTAGAGCCCCTCCTGCAGCAGCATCGATCATTCTTCTATCAGTAATACACAATCCCTCATAAAAATATTGAATCAAAAGTTGGTCACTAATTTGATAGTGGGGCAACTGAAACAAAGTATTTTGAAGCGTTCCCAATACTCATGCAAAGTTTCACCTTGAGTTTTCCTAATTCCACAAATCTCCTTTCTAATGGAAGCAGTTCTAGAAGCAGGGAAAAAATTTTCAAGGAAAAGTTTTTTCAATTCATTCCAATCCCTAATCAAAGTAGAATGTGAATAGAAAAACCATTCTTTGGAAACTCCTTCTAACGAAAAAGGAAAAGACCTCAATTTCATTTGATTTCATCAATGCCCTGGGGTTTCATGTTGATACAAAGATAACTAAATTCCTGAAGGTGTTTATGTGGATCTTCCCCAGGAAAACCATTAAATTTTGGAAGTTGGTGAATGAAACTAGATTTAATTTCAAACCTAGCAGGTGCATCAGGATATTCAATAGGATTTTCTTGATTTGCATCATAAGATGAAGCCAATTCTTTCAAGGTTTTATTTTCAGCCATTGGAATTTCAATTTCAACCAGGTTTCTCGTATGGGCGTTATTATAATATACACAACTTGGGACAAGGGTATTTCTGGTAGCTCTATCCCTAGAGTGAAAAGTTATATCAATTTCAGAATCCAATGGGATCAAATTTGGGTTAGAATTTTGGGTCATGCAAAAACAATTTTCACACAAATCAACTCAAGAAACCTCCCCAGAAACAGTGCCAGTTGATCTATGTATTATTTGTCGTGAAATCCTCAATCAATTAATTTTTCCCCAAAAAGAACAATGCAATATAGCAGTCCCTGGATTGTCTCTCGAGGAGGTTGCAATTTGAGTTGCAAAACTGTCACTTTTTTTGTAGGATTGTTTTCACATGAAATGGAAAATTGGGGATTTGATTAAAGACTCAAGAACAGAAAATAAATAAAAACTAAATAGAAAGAAAATTGGAGAATGAGCTAGAAAATTTATTGGAAAAAAATGGGTTTCAAACCAGAATCAAAACAGTGGTTACGAACAAGCTTTAACCTCCCGGACACTCCCCTCTTCCTTGTTTAAAATTATATCTCTAATGAATCTCTCAATTCCAACCAAAATACCTCTGGATAAACACCTTATTTGGAAAGAGTATCATATTAAGACCTCAATATGATCGTTTCCCCTCCTATAGAAGTGATCTAATTATTTGAAGACCTTCAAATAACCAAACCTAACGGAAATCACTATACTCAACGGCAAGACCTCACCGCAGAAATTTAAATAGGAAAATCAACTGTTTTACTTTATAGATTTGGAAACCATCTATAAAAAACAAGTTAAAAATATATTCAAGAAAGAAAACAACTGTTTTCATTCACGAACTATAAATTAAAAGGATATGCAATAGAGATTACACATGAAGATAAAAACTCAGAAGTGAGTGTCCGTCGATTGTCGCCGTCCGCAACCACTTGGTGTTTAGCTTTGCATCACTTGATCAGCCCACATCACCTCCATTCCAGAAAGAGTGTACACAATATTCATCATTGTATCCACAAATCCACCCCCCCTGAAATGAATGAAGAGATAGGGAGAATAGGGGAGGAGGGCTGAAAATCTTCTGTCCAGATTCTGTCCGCCCGAAATATGCTTCTGTTTGGAACACCAACCGGCCGAATAAACCTCTAGATCCTTCTATAGAGTTGTTTAAAAATGTGTTCCTTGTCGGTACACAACATTTCATCCACTTTGGAGACTTTTTGAAAAATGTTATGAATTAATTACTCCATGACTCTTTCTCTGCCCGAGGAGACTTTTCATCTCCCACTTGTTTGACTCGATCATAGTGTGCCCTAATGATTGAGTTTGACCTGGAAATTAATCATTAATTCGCGCCTTGGAGTCCTCTTGGACTCCCTGTTGTAATTAATGACATTTGAAACATGTATCCGATGTTATGCTCCATTTATTGAGGTGGGCTCCACACATCCGAGCATACAAACTCTTCCCAAAGAAGGATTTATTTGGACCCTTAGATGGCCGATTTAGATCTTGATCCAGTTGACATATATGAAGATAACATTCCATGGGTTCCTAAAAAAACGAATCATTCGAATTGGATAAGTATTTAAAAAGATATGACCAAATACTCAGACAAGTCAAAAACTTCTTAAAATCTAGAATTAAGGCATTTTCACAATTTATCTCAAAATACAACAATATTCCAAAAATGATACAACTTAACATGTAATGACACATTTTTGAGGACTAAATAATTGAAATTTAGATAAAATATATTTAAAATATCAGCTCTATCAGCTGTTGAGTGACCTATGAAATTGCATACATTGCACAACCTGGGCCTCCTTTCATATTGTATCATCAAGGTGAGGGTGTCATCAATGGTGGTTAAAACAACATCTTCAACAAGGGTGCTAGCCAAATTGATTTCCACCAGCACTCTCACATAGTTCCCAAACCTCGGATTATCAGTTTCTCTATCAATTAGAATAGGAAATCCAACTACCGATGCGATATCCCATAAAATCCTGGGATGCCAGTACAACCAGTTCAGCTTGAAAATTCGAATCCATACCTCTGCACAAGTATTCCTCACATTAGCTGGATCAAAAATCCAGTCCCATTCTTGTATGCGAAGCAATCCCGACATGAGGGCGAGAGAACCATAGCTCCATGCTTTCCTCTTCAATTCATCCGAAGGAAAAAATAGGTTATAAAACCTGCCCTATGGCTGTCATTCTCCAATCTGAAAAGCCCCACATATTAGAAATGTGCTTCACCAGCTCAGATAACTTCTAGAGGCGCTCACCCTTAAGGACCAAAACCCTTGCAATAATAGAATAATTACATAGATTGACACGTTCTTATACAACCTCTCTATCTGTCGTGACATGAGCAGTCCTCCCATTTCTTATGATCCTCCCAGGCGAAGGAAGTTCAAAACCAGTAAAGGAGAAAGAAGCATCTGATTTTAAAACCTTGACGAAATTCCTTTTTTCCCCATACGATGGCGTGACAGTCACTTTTGACTTTGAAATCCTGGGATTGCATAATCGGAAGAGCTCATTATGCCCCACTGGATCCTCCGAGCCCCTAGTCGGTGACACAGAGGTACCCAACAGCGGCGTATTCTGTTTCGGTGCCGTCGCCCCAAGGGCTTTTGTTCCTCCTTGTTCCTCCATCTTAGGGTGTCAGGGGTTTTAACGGGTTTTATATTTTTTTTTGGTTTTTAGGAGTTTTATGTGTTTTTTAAATTTTTCATATGATTATTCAAGGTTCTAAGGGTTTTTTATTTTTTAATGTATTTTTCAGTATTTTTATTATTTTTAGGGTTCTTAGGAATTTTTATGGTTTTGGGGTTCTTAGGTTTTTATGATTTTTTGAATTTTTTAGGGTTCTTTTGATTTTTTAAGTGTTTTAATGATTATTAGTGGTGTAAAGGGTTTTAGTTTTCATTGTGGATTTTATGGTTTTTTGGTATTTTTACAGGGTTTATGGGTTTTTATTGTTTTTTGTGGTTTTTTGTGTTTCCAAGGTTTTTAGAACATGTTAGGTTTTTTAGGAGGTGTAGTGTTTTTAGTATTTTAAGGTTTTATTATATTTTTCATAGTTTTTTTTGTTATTATGTTTTTTGGGATTTTTAGTGGTTTGTTAAGATTTTTATGTTTTTTAGTGTTATAAGGGGTTTTTTGGGTTTTTAGGGTTTTTATGGTTTTTTGGGATTTTGGCTTTTTTATATTTTTTAGGGGCATCAAATGTTTTTAGGTTTTTAGGGTTTTCTTATGGTTTTTTCGGGATTTAGGATTTTTCTCCCATTTATTGATTTTAGTGATTTTTTTATGATTTTTATGGGGGTTTTGGGTTTTTAGCAATTTTGATGGTTTTTAGGGGTTTTATGATATTTTGGGTTTTAGGGTTTTTTTGAGGTTTTTAGGATTTTATGTTTTTTCAGTTGTTTATAATTATAGGGGTTTAAAGGATTTTAGAGTTTTAGTCGGTTTTTAGGTTTTTAGGGTTTTTAAATTTTTTTTGCGAGTTCTATGGGTTTTTGTGGGTTTTTTATTTTTATGGATTTTTAGAATTTTTAGCGTTTTTAGGTTTTGAGGGGTTTAATGTGTTTTTGAGGTTTTAATGTTTTATTTGGTTTTTTAAGGGTTTAGGATTTTTTACTTTTTTGGTATTTTTAGGGATTTTTTTAGTATTTTTATGGTTATTTATAATTTTTAGGGATTTTGATTGGTTTGACGGTTTTGTGGTGTTTTAGGTATTTTTAATGTTCATAGGGTTTTTATAGGTTTTATTTGTTTTTATGTTTGTATGGTTTTCTTAGGTGTTTTAATGTTTTTTTATTTTTTATGTATTTTTATTTTTTATGGATTTTAGGGTTTTTATGGTATCTGGTTTCTAGGGATTTGGAGGGTTTTAGGGGTTTTAGGTGTTTTAGGTTTATCAGCCTTTTCATGTTTATTAGGGGTTTTAAGTGTTTTTGGTTTTTTATTTTTAATTAAGGGTTTTCAAAGTTTTTCATGTTTTGGGGTGTTTTAGTGATTTTTTATGTTTTTTGTTGTTTTTAGTGGTTTTAGTGATTTTGATGACATTGTGGGTTTTTAGTTTTTTAGGGTTTTTGGGGGTCATTGGGTTTTAGTATTTTTTCTGATTTTAATGGTTTTTAGAGTTCTTACTGGTTTTTCAGGTTCAAAGGGTCTTTTATAGTTTTTAGTTGTTTTGGTGTTTTTACGTTTTCTTATGGTTTCCTAGAGTTTTTAGGGTTTATAGGGTTTTTTATGTTTTTAGGGATTTTTTATTGGATTTTTAGACGTTTTTTTTGGTTTATTAATATTTTTTAGATATTTTAGGTATTTTTATGGTTTTTTTGGGGTTTTCGGGTTGTTTTTATAGTTTTTAGAGTTTTAAGGTTTTTATGGGTGTTCAGTGTTTCTATGTTTTTAGATTTTTCTTAGGGTCTTTCATGGTTTTATGGTTTTTTATGTTTTTTTGGAATTTAGAGATTTTTTTTTATTTTAATAGATTTTAGGATTTTTGGGATTTAGGGGGTTTGAAGAGGTTTTTACAGTTTCTAGGGTTTTAATGTTTTTTTGGATTTTAATATTGCTTTCGTTTTAAGTGTTTTAAGGTTTTTTTATAATTTTTAATTTTTTTGAGGTTTAAAGTGTTATTATATTTTAATGTGCTTTTAAGGATTTGTTTTGGTTTTAGGGTTTTAGAGTTTTACTGGTTTAAGGGTCTTTTAAGGGTATTTAGGTGTTTTTCGTTTCTTATGTTTTAGTGGTTTTAAGTGTTTTTTTGTTTTTAAGGATTTATTTGGATTTTTCATGTTTTTAGGGTTTTAATGTTTTTTTATTTTAATACTTTTTTAGTATTTTTATGTTTTCTGGGGTTTGAAATTATTTTTAGAGTTTTTAGGGTTTTAAGTTGTTTTTTTGTTTTTTGGGTGTAAGGGTTTTTTTTAAATTTTTAGGGTTTTGAGGCATTTTTATTTTTTATCATTTTTTGTGGTTTAATGTTTTCTTATAGTTTTTAGTGATTTTTTAATTTTTATACATTTTAGTAAATTTTATGGTTTTATGGGTTTTATAAGATTTAGGTTATTTAATGGTTTTAATTGTTTTATTTTTTTATGGATTTCTTATGGTTTTAAAAAATAGGATTTTTATGATTTTATGGATTTATGGTTTTTTTGTATTTTTATGGTTTTTGGAGTTTTTAGATATTTTGAGGGATTTATGCAGTTTGATGTGTTTTATGAGTTTTAGGGTTGTTGGAGTTTTTTCGGGTCTTTATGGGGTTTAAGAGTTTTTAGGTTTTTAAGGTTTTCATACATTTTTTTAGGTTTTTTAGGTTCTTAGTGATTTTTAGGGGGTTTTAGGATTTTTATGGTTTTGAGGGATTTTGGGAATTTTATGGTGTTTTTTTGTATTTTTACAATTTTTAATAGTTTTATGGTTTATTTGTGGCTTTAGGGTTTTTTGAGTTTTTTTAAATGTTTTTTATTTTTATTTTTGAGCTTTTTTTCTTTTTGGGGGTTTAAAGGGTGATATATCTTTTACTGGTTTTTAGGGTTTTTATGGAAAGGAAGGTGCGAGGGCCGGGCTATTCCCGACACCACCCCCCCCCCCAAATTTATTAGAAAGAAAAAGGAGACACAGTAGACAAGGGAGGGGAGGGGTCAAACGACCCACATAAAAAAACCCCTTACAACCCAAAACAAAAAAGACCACAAAAGGGAGAAAAACAAAAGAAAAAAAGTAAAAGCACACAAAGCCAAGAATCCACCACCATCATCCAGCATCAACCAGCATCTAGAATCTCACGGCTAACCAACGACCAGCATTCAAACTCAACCAGCAATCAACATCCAGCAGCAGCACGATCATAAACCACAGCTTCAGCAACTCCCAGCTCAGCAGCAACCAGCATCCAGTAGCACAATTTCCCTCATCCAGGGCATTCCAGCATCCAGCAGCACCACATCCCATCATCACAGCAACACGTCCAAACCAACCAGCCCAAGCAACCAACATCACCAAAGACGACATCGCAACCACTCACAACCAGAAGCATGAAACCACAACACGAGCACCGAAACCAAATGAATCCATCATCACCTCCCAGCAAACAATAACCAGAAAACCCAATCACACCATTTCCAGTAAATAGCATGTCCTCCCCAGGAGGATCCACTTCCAGTGAAAACAAGCCGCAAACTCCAAAGAACGATAGCACCAAAAAACCAGCATCAGCAACAAAAGCATCAATGCCTCCTTGTCGACCAACTCTTATCAACTTGAAGCTCATAAAGAAACCACCAACACATCCTAACCCATTGTCAAAGAGGGAATCGTAGCTCAACAACTAGCAGTCATGGTCTTCGAACCGAACAACATTCAACATTCTACATCTCATAGCATAGCAACCCGCATACCACCATAAATTGCACAAAAATTGCCAAACCCATCTCATAAAACCCAGAAACCAACACTCATTCATAACCGAAATCAAAACCAAGCAGGAGGAGAACATGGAATGGAAAAAGGTCCGAATGAAACAAGCATCAAAAAACTGGAGCAGAGACGAAGCCGAGAGACTAGGTTGAGAATGCACCTGCAGCTGCTTCATGAACTGACAAAATAATCGAACCAGGGCAAAAAGAAAACCTCCTTCTGCAACGTAGGATCGAGAAGGAACCAACCAGCACTGCAAGACCAGATTGTTGCACCATCCTCAGGAACGAAGAGCCTTCCGAGTAGAACCTGGACGCCGAAGCAACCAACTCTGCCAATAATCCCCATGACCGCATTGACCCGCCTGCAGAAATCCTAGATTTGGAAAAGCAACCCCAGCCTGCGGCTGCTGGTAGATGTCAACCCATTAAAGATCAAGTTAATCTGAAGATGTTGCAACCACCATAGCAGTCGAAGGCCAGACTCGCCAGCAATGGAGAAAAGCCGCGTAAAAGTCCAAAATCCAGAGAAAAGAAACTCAGGGAGGTCGAAGTCGTCAAAGCGCAAAAGACACCACCGTCTGGAGGCCGAAAATCACATCCAGGGCATGCCATGGCCAATAACTGGTAAGGAGCAAGGAACCGATGCAGAAGCTCCGATCTGGATCCAGGGGAAGGCCTGGAAGAAGCTTCAAGCGAGAGAGAATCCCAAGGGAGTGCGCCGCCATCCTCTCCATTTTAGGGTTTTTATGGGGTTTTAAGGATTTTAGAGGTTTTTAAGGTTTACAAGGGTTTTAGGGTCTTATTGGGTATTTTATTGAATTTAAAGTTTTTATTTTTTAGGGGTTTTAAATTTTTTAAGGTTGCTATGATTTTCTTAGAGAGATTTTGGTTTTTACAGTTTTTTATGTTTTAGGTATTCTTATTTCTTTTTTAAGACTCTTTAGTTTGTTGGAATTTTAAGGGTGTTAGGTTTTTTTGGGGTTTTTGGGTTTTTAGATTTTTTAGTTTCTAGGGTAATAATGGTTTTTAGAGTTTTCAATGTTTTTGGTGGGTTTAATTTTTTTTTGAGTTTTTAGTGTTTTAGGTTTTATTTGGGCTTTTTATGGTCTTTTTAGGGTTTTTAGGGGTTTTAGAATTTTTGTAGCGTTTTTAGGGGTTTTAACTATCTTTAGGTTTTTAAGGTTTTTTTAGGGGGTTTCCATAGATTTTAAGGATTATTACATTTATGTAATTTATGGATTTTTAGTATTGCTATAGTTTTTCGTGTTTTATGGATTTTTGGGGTTTTTATCATTCTTTAAGGTTTTCATCTATTTTTTCATTTTAAGGGGTTTATGGTTATTTTGGGGTTTTAGGGTTTTTATTTTCTAATGGGGTTTTAGTGTTTTTTTAACATATTTTGGGGTTTACAGAATTTTTACTATTTTTAGCAGTCTTTTAGTTTTTTATGGGGTTTTAAATATTTTTAGTGGTTTTATTATTTTAATGGATTTTTAGGGTTTTTGGCGTCTTTAAGGTTTTGAATATTTTTTAAGTTATTTAGGGGTTTTATGTTTTCTTTTGTTTTTAAGGTTTTCTTTGGGGTTTCAAGGTTTTTAGGGTTGTTAACATTTTTAGGGATTTCTATTGGACTTTTAGTGTTTTTAGGGTTTTAAGGGATTTTGTGGGTTTTAGGCATATTTTATGGTGTTTAGCATTTTTAGTGTTTTTAATGGTTTTGAGTGTTTTTATAGATTTTTAGGGGTTTATTTCAGTTTTTAAAATTTTTTTGTTATGTTTTTTGGTATTTTTATTTTTCATTATATTTTTTATGGTTTTTTGGGTTTTTAAGGATTTTCGGAGGTTTGAGGTGATTTTTGGGTAATTAGGGGTTTTAGGGGTTTTTTGACTTTTTAGGGTTTTTAAGGTTATATGTGTTTTCTAATGTTTTTAGGGGTTCAAATGGTTTTTAGTGTATTTAGTGATTTTTATGTTTTTTATGGTTTTAGGGTATTTATAGATTTTAGGTGGTTTTAGGGTTTTAAGGGGTTTTAGACTCTGTAGGGTCTTGAAAATTACGCAAGGGGAAAATCCAATTACCCCAAGACTTGGAAAAGGCCCGAACCGGTCCGCGGACCGGCTCCGAGCAACAGTATGCGGTCTGTTCGGTGAACCACCCTCCTTCAGATGCTGTTGTTTGCGAAATGGGGGTGGAGTGCCTATGCAGGCGCGAACCAGCAAGACCGCCGTTGAAGCCAGGCCGATCCACCATCGCGAACTACGACAACTGGCCCATGCCGCACGCACCATCGCTCACGAAATGGTGGCGGAAGTCATATGCGACCGCGAACACCATCGCTCGATAAATGGAGGCGGAGCACCTATGCGGCCGTGGGCCGATGTCCTTCACAGAATAGAGGCGGAGAGGTGCACGGTCACGGAGCAATTCCGCAAAACTCAGTTCCAAAACATCCTGTTGACCGAGTCATTCGCAGGTGTGGGGGTTACTTAATGGGATTCTGAAAAACGTGTCGTGAGCCCATGAATATTGCCTCCTTGAGACACTATAAATATTCACCGAGGGGAACCAAAAATTCATGGAGAAGAGGATGGGTGAAAACCTGTGGGGAGACGCTAGAGGAATCGCTCCCAGCGGTGTTCCGTGGCCATCTGCGGACCCCATATCGTCTGCGGATGAACTCTTCTGCTGAGAAGAGAAATCAGTCCACGAACCACATGCGGCCAGCTCCTCCGCTGCCAGCCCAATGCGGCCATCTCCTCCGCATTCGGCCCCTCTGTGGCCACCCCCACAGCGGACCAGTGTCGTTCGTGAAATGGAGGCGGAACCCCTCCACAGGCACAAAGTAGGACAGGTGCCAGTCCCTTTGCAGACACCCTTCGCAGACGACCATCTCCGTTGCGGGGAAAACCCTTCGCGGATGACCATCTCATTTGCGGACAACCTCCTTCATGGAAAACCTCCTTCATGGACGGTCATCCTTCGCGGACAGCCTCCTTCACAGCCTTCTCCTTCGCGGTCTGCTCCCTCACGACCAACTCCTCGCGAACACCCTTTGAGGACAACTAAACCGCAAACCACATGAAACAAGTCCCTCGAGGCCAGTCCTTTGCAGGTGGCTCCTTCATGAACAGTCCCTCGCGGCCGACTCCTCGCGGCTAGCTCCTTCGCGGCCAGCCCCATACGAAAACCCCATACACTCGTTGGTCCATACCGCGGGAGCTTCTCCCCCGCACCCCTACTCGGGGTCTATGTCGGGCTGCGGTTCCGGCCCTTCAGAAAGGTCCCTTCGCTACCGCCACTGACCCCCATGAAAAATGGATAGTCGCACCGCGGACGTTTCGGGCTAGCATGTCAAGATTTTCCATAGCGTCCATATGTGCACCCACCTTCCACCTATGGAATACCATGATTTGAGATACTCCTCCAAACCCAATTACTTCGATCCTATGATAGGTTGAACCAGAAAGGGTTGCCCATGCATAAGTCCCACAACAACCATTGTTAGGTATCTCCTACCTAATTTTCCTGACCACGTGACCTTAAACTGTATGGCCTTCGTCCTATCCATATGACGTTCAACTATATGTAAATTGTCCTCTATACATGACTATAAACTATAGCATTCACTATCATTCAATAATTGGATACCTCTTGCTCCATGCAAGAGATGCCTCATGCCATGTTTACAGTGGCGTAACATCAAGAGCGCTGGAATCTATTCAAAAATTCTATCACTACATCCCACGCTTTGCATGTCCTTCATTCAGATCTTCATCCCCTATCATGTCTAAAGGGACACCCCTAACGGCCTGGCCTCATGCTGTATCGGCTCACCTACCGTCCTAGGCCAGCACCCCTAATTACTTTGGACAACACTTCGAGATAGGTCCTGTGTTTTGAACACAGTCAGCAGTCGACCCTCATTTGTTCGTCCCCATTTCAGGCTAACATGATTTGAATGCTATGTTTCGAACATGGTCAACAGTTATCCTCCATCACTATGCCACCCTCATTGTGTTTCGAATGTCGGGCATGTGATTCACACTTTTCATCTCCCTTTGTTCGGACAGATTCTAACACCCTTGGTTTTATCCAGCATGTGCACTTGTGCATAGGTGTATGCCTCAATTATATGCCTCGACCCACAAGTGAGTTGGGATGCCCTCATGGTTAAACATGAGGAAGGCACCTGGGAAGCTTCCTTATATAAGCCCCATTCACCAGTGTTGTTCCTTAGCAGCACATGGGAATCCATCTCGGAGTAAGCCCCGACCTTATAAGATGCCTCATGCCATGATCTCAGTGGCGTAATTTCAAGAGTGTTGGAATCTGTTCAAACTTAACATCACTCCACCCCACACTTTGTGTGTCCTTCACTCGGATCTTTATACTCTTCTATATCTGAAGGGGCCCCCTAATGGCCTGGTCCCATGCCGCATCGGCTCACCTACGATCCTAGGCCAACTCCCCAGAAGAGTTTGGACAACACTTCGAGATAGGTCCTGTGTTTCGAACATAGTCCGCAGTCGACCCTCATTTTCTCGTCCCCATTTCAGGCTAACGTGATATGAATGCAGCGTTTCGAACATGGTTAACAGTTATCCTCCATCACCATGCCACCCTCATTGAGTTCTGAATGTCAGGCATGTGATTCACACTTTTCATCTCCCTTTGTTTGGACTGATTCCAACGCCCTTGGCGTTATCCCGCTTGTTCACTTGCGCATAGGCGTTGGCCCCCATTATATTACTCAACCCACTAATGGGTTGGGATTCCCTCATGTCCAGACATAAGTAAGACACTATGGACCTCCTTAGAGTGTAACCCCCAATCCATCGCCATGGGCATCCATCAAGGAGTAAGTCCCGGCCACATGGGACACCCTCATGCATAAGCCCCACTCCAATTCTCACGGACGTAGCTCTCATGACATGATCCTCTGGTCCATGCGACCTCTTGTTTCTCACACCGAGCATGACTCATGTGGGATTAGAGTAAGCATCGACCATGACATCCTCTTATGGGCCTCCTCAGAGTGCAAGCCCCATTGCACACTATGGGAATCCCCAGAGTGTAAGCCCCAATCCATTATTTTGGGCTGCCTCAGAGCATAAGTCCCAAGCCAATGTGAAATACGTGGACTTTGATCCCTACCCCTAGGCAGGGTACATAGGAATCATCCCAAAGGTTCAAGCCCGACCACCAATAGACCCTCATGTCCACCTTCACGTCGATTCTCCGACGCTCTCCATTTGAACTACGTGAACTTTGATCCCTATCTCATAGGAAGGGTACGTATGAAGCCTCCCTGAGGATCAAGCCCGAGAACCAGTTGATCCGACTGTCCTCACATCTGTTCACCACGCCACTCCTAGTGCCACCTCAAGCGAGTTCCGACTCTTCGGGGTCATTAATCCAACAAGGGATGGTAAACCTCGGGCATAAATGATTTCTAACCCCTATGTCTAGTTGAACATTTCCCACCAAGTTTAATTCTATGGATACTATGTTTGGGTATAATACAAAGATTCACGAACATATGAATACTTCTTAAATCTACAAGAGAGTCCCGAAACATGCAATAATTTCCCCCCAAAAAGGGTTTGATGAGCCCGACTTCCCATCCTCTAGACCAATGTGACTTCTTAATAGTCGCTGGTCAGACCATCGGGCAAACGCCTGCCTTTAGAAAGCAGGTCCATCAATCATTGGATACGGAGCCGTTGGGCATTTCGAGGCTGAAAAACCAAAACGAAACACGCTCTTTTTGGTTTATTTAGGGTTTTAGCATTTTTTTATGTTTTTAATGGGTTTATGTGTTTTTTGGATTTTTAGGTTTTCTTATGCCTTTTCTGAGTTTTCAGGGTTTTATACGTTATATGGTATTTTTTGGATGTTTTTGGATGTTTTCAGATTTTTATATTTTTTAGTTATTTTGAGTGTTTTTTGGGGGTTTTGGTGTTTTTATTGTTTTGTTGGGTTTTTATGGGTTTTGTGTTTTATGGTTTTTAAGGTTATTTATAGTTTTTTATTTTTTTAGGGGTTTAACATTATTTAGGGGTTTTAGTGGGATATTAGGTTTTTTTCATTTTTAGGGGTTTTAAGGTTTATGTGGGTTTTTTTATTTTTTTAGTTGTTTTTATAAGTTTTTAGGGTGTTAGGATCTTTTAGTGTTTTTATATTTTTTATGTTTTCTGTGGTATTATGTTTTTTAGGGTTTTTAAAGTTTTCTTATGGGTTTTTAGGGTTTTTTACATTTTTAGGGATTTTAGGGATTTTTTAGGATTGTTATATATTTTAGTGTTATTGAGGGTTTTTAGGTTTTTACGCTTTGGGAATTTATTACATTTTAGGTATTTTGAGTGTATTTATGTTTTAAAAGTTTTATTTCGGTTTTTAGGGTTTCTAGGGTTTTTTACATTTTTATGGATTTTAAGGGATTTTTAAGAGTTTTAAGGGTTTTAGGGATTTTGAAGGTTTTTTTGGGGTATTTAGGTTTTTTATGCCTTTTTTATTTCTATGGGTTTTATAATTTTATAAGATATTTTTTTTAGAATTTTTTAACATTTTTAGGGGTATAAATGGGTTTTATACTCTTTTCTGTTTTTATGGATTTTAGGGGGTTTTATGGTTTTTACGGGTTTTTATGATCTTTTAGGGTTTTTATCATTTTTTAGGTTTTTATGGGTTTTATGTATTTATAGTTTTTTAAGGCATTCTTAGAATTTTATAGGTTTCTTAGAATTTTTTAAATTTTAGGGATTTTTAGGGCCTTTTTTTTATTTTTTTTGGGATTTTGAGGATTTTTCATGTTTTTATGTTCTTTTGGGGGTTTTGAGTTTTTTATAGTTTTTATGGTTATAGAGTTTTTTAACATTATTAGGGGTTTAAAAGGAATATTTATTTTTTATTGATATTTAGGGTTTTGATGTGTTTTTTTAAATTTTTATGTTTTTAGGGGTGTTTATGGTTTTGGGGGTTTTTAGGTATTTATCAATTTTTTGGTTTTTTTTGGATTTTATGTGTTTTTAGGTTTTTAAGGTTTTCTTTGGGGTTTTTAGGATTTTTAGGTTTATTTATGTTTTTTATATATTTAGGGATTTCTGGGGATTTTTTTTGGATGTTTATGGTTTTTTGGTATTTTTTAGGGTTTCAGTGTTTTAGTGTTTCTAGAGTTTTTCTAAAGTTTTTAAGTGATTAAGTGTTTTTAGGTTTTTATGTATTTTTTAGTGTGTTTCAGGGATTTTTGAGTTTTTATTTTTAGGGATTTTTTTGGATTTTTAGGATATTTTATCAGTTTTTGGGTTATGAGGATTTTGAGGGTATTACGATATTTGAAGGTTTTAAGGGTTTTATTATTTTTTAGGTTTTTAGGGTTTCTAATTTTGAGGGTTTTTGTTTATTTATCTTTTATATTATTTTTTGTGGATTAAAGGGTTTTAGAGTTTTAAATATTTTAAGGGTTTGTTGGGGTTATAGGGATTATAAATATTTTTAGGGGTTTTAATTTAATTTTAGCATTTTTATGGTTTTTATGGATTTTTTAGGGTTTTTAGGATTTTTTATTGTTTTTTTATGTTTTTAGGGGTTTTAAATTTTTTTTATTTTTTATGGTTTTGTTAAATGTTTTCATGTTTTTGGGGGTGTTATGTTTTATTGAGTTTTAGGGATTTTTTATGATTGTTATGTTTTATAGGGGTTTTAGGGATTTTGGGTGTTTTTATTATTTGTTAGATTTTTTAGAAATTTATGGGTTTTGGGGGGTTTTAGGTTTTAATCAGTTTTTTTATTATTTTATAGTTTTTTAGAATTTTTTAAAGTTCTTATATGTTTAATGGTTCTTTAAATTTTTAGTGGTTTTTATTGTTTTTAAGGTATTTATGGTTTTTTAATATTATTATGTGTTTTTTAGGATTTTTTTAGGGTTTTTAGTATTTTGATTGTTTTTAGGGGTTTTAACATGTTTATGTTTTCATAGGATTTTAAGTGTTTTGGGTTTTTATGGTTTTCCTAGGGTTTACTAGGGTTTTTGGTTTTTTTACTTTTTATGGATTTTTATGGACTTTAAGGGTTTATATGGATTTTTATTGTTTAAAGGTTTTTAGGGATTTTATGTTTTTTTTGGATTTTAGGGTTTTTAGGGTTTTACTAATTTTTTAGGGGTTTTATAGGATTCTAAAAAAAATTTTGGGTTTAATGGGTTTTTGTAGTTTTTAGTGTTTTTTGGGTTTTTTGGGTTTTTAATGCTTTTAGGGGTTTCATGGATTTATTGTTTTTTAGGTTTTTAGGCTATTTTAAGCATTTTATGGTATTTATCAATTTTTATGTTTTTATGGGTTTTAAGTGTTCATAGGTTTTTAAGGTTTTTTTAGTGCTTTTAGGGTTTTTAATGTTTTTATGTTTTTAGGGATTTTTAGGGAGTTTTTGGTTTTTTATGGCAAGGAAGATGTGAGGGCCGGGCTATTCCCGACCCCCTAAAATTTATTTAGGAGAAAAAAGACATAGCAGACAAGGGAGGGGAGAGGTCAAATGACCCACACCCAAAAACCCTTCACAGCAAAAGACCCAAAAAAAGACAAGTCAAAAAAGAAAAACAAAACCAGAGAAAAAGACACAAAACCAAACACACCACCAGTGTCCACACATCTTGTCCTGCCAACACTAGTATCCAGTACCAATACCAAACATCACAGCCAAGAAACAGAGACAACCCGTCCAATCCAACCAGTCCTAGCAGCGTCCACACATCTTATCCAGCCGACACCAGCATGCAGCACCAAAACCAAATATCACAGCCTCGTAGCAGAAGCAACACGTCCAATCCGACCAGCGCCAGCAACCAACAACACCAGCTCCGACATCACAGCCAATCACAACCTGAAGTATCAAACCAGAACAGAAACCATAGACCACAGGAGCCATCATCATCTTCCAGCAATCAGCAACCAACAACCAGTAGCCATCAATGCCACTCCTCCGTGATATGCCCCTGACCCCAGACGCTACCATCAGCACCATCCCAAAGCCTCCAGAAACGCCAGCATAAAAGACCAAAGTGGGTTCCGATACATTGGGAAGCGTGGCCAGAGCAGCGGTGGGTGTTCGAGTCAATGACACACCATCAGGGAGAGTAGCCTCATCATATAACTAGGCCATCAGAAAGGACCAGAAGCAAATCATCCAGTCACCACAACCACAACAAGCAACGACATAAACCATCAGCACCAGGTCAAAAACATCACCTCCCATCCAAGCAGAATTCTAGCAGCCACCAATACATAGCATTATCAGACAAACATATTTCCTCAAAAACAAAAACTGCAGCTCGCCAAGGATCACACCCAGACCAGACATCATCCATCAACATAAAATCCGATCACAGTTCAGCAATAACATATGAGAGAACCAACAACTAGCAGCAAACATCATATAGAAACTCAGAATCCAGTGACCAAGCAGTGACAACAGCACAAAACAAAATCAGCCACAGTACAAGAACCGGCAGACTAGCATAACACAAATAACACAGCGCAGTATAGCCATACCTTCATCAGCGGCAAGATCCAAGAACAAAAAAATGGAACCAGAGAATAAAACCAGCATCTTCACACTTACCAGCCGCCAACCCGTATCCATAGTCAGCATCAAAGAACTTATTCTTAAAAAAACAGACCTTCCATCGAGAAGTACCTAGCCTCAGCTCATTGACATCGAATCCCACCGCATCGTGGCTCCTCGAGAGACACTTGGGACGAAAAATCGCAGACGAGGAGGGAGGATTCAACATAGGAAGAGCAAATTCCAGATCAGCCGAAACCAAGGAAAGTCTTCTCCAGATCCAGTCTTAGTCAATGCCGCTCTTGTCAGATCCCCCCCAGAGACCATGCAGATCTGAGAAGGGGAAGCCCAAAGAAACCATTGGCCGTAGAGACTAGATTTGCTATCCATACATCCAGATCCGCCCATCTTAGAGTAGAACAAGAAGCAGAATATCTGAATCCATGAAAAGAAATACCGCCAATGACCGACGCCACCGAGAGCCTCCAAAACCCATCACCATCAAGAATCAACATCGCACGCCAAAGCAAGCCACAACTGACCAGCCAATCCACATCACAAATAGACCTCAAGATGAATCCGCCATGAAAAGATGCTGGAAATCTCGTCATCGGGAGAGGGAGCCCATGCGAGAGTAGCGACATCCTCTTTGGGTTTTTATGGGTTTTTATGATTTTTAGGGATTTTTATGGTTTTTTGGGTTTTTTGGTTTTTATGATTTTTTATATTTTAGGGGGTTTTTAATTTTTTAGGGTTTTTATGTTTTTATAGATTTTTGAACAAATTTTTTGGTATTAAAGTGTTTTTATATTTTTAGTGGGTTTGGTGGTTTTACGGTTTTAAGGTCTTTCATGTTTTTAGGGGATCTTATAATTTTTAGGGTTTTAGGGGTTTAGGGTTTTTATGGTCTTGATGGTTTTTGGGGGTTTTGGTGCTATTTATTTATTTTAAATGTTCTTAGGTTTTTATTGTTTTATAAGGGGTTTTTATGATATTTATGGTATTTTATGTTGTTATGAATTTTTAGTGAAATCTTAGGATTTTTATGGGTTTTTGGGTTTTTGGTTTTTTAGTTTTTAGGGGTTTTATAGTTTTAGGGTTTTAAGGGTTTTTTAGGGTTTTGGGGATTTTTAGGAGTTTTAACTTTTTTTAGGTTTTAAGGTATTCTTATGTGTTTTTTCGTTTTTATGGTTTTTTACGTTTTTAGGGATTTTATGGGATTTTTTAGGTTTTTTGTGGTCTTTAGGGTTTTTAGGATTTTTAGGGATTTTGTTGTATTTTTAGATTTTTTTTAATTTTTTTGTTTCTTATATTTTCTTTGGGGTGTTAATGTTTTTTTGAGTTTTTTAGGGTTTTTAAGGTTTTTTAGAGATTTTCGTGTTTTAGGGTTTTAAAGAGATTTTAGAATTTTTAGTGGATTTTGGGGTTTTTATTGGTTTTTAGGGGTATATAATTTTTTAAGGGTTTTATGATTTTTATTGGTTTTATGGATTTTAAGGACCTTATAGGGGTTTTATGTTTTTTATAGTTTTTTAGGGTTTTTTGGGATTTTTATTATTTTTAGGTTTTTAAGGTTTAAGTGTGGTTTTCAGTGTTTTTAGGGGTTTTAGGGGTTCTCTATGTTTTTGGGTATTTATAGGGATTTTTTACCATTTTTATGGTTTTTTACGGTTTTTAGTGATTTTCAAGTTTTTTAGTGTTTTTTGGGATTTTTAGGATCTTAGCATTTTTTAGTATTTTTTGGGTTTTCAGTATTTTTAGGTTTTTATAGTTCTCTTAGTGTCATTTAATTATTTTTGGGGTTTTTACATTTTTAATGGTTTTAGGGTTTTTCATGATTCTACGTGTTTTTAGGTGTTTAGGGATTTTGGGGGTTATTAGGATTTTTAAGATATTTAGTATTTTTAAAAATTTTATTTAGATTGAGGCCTTCTTTATAATTTTTACACGTTTTTTAGATTTTAGGTATTTTTAGAGATTTTAGGGGGGTTTAGGGTTTGAGGAATATTTAGGGTTTTAGTATTTTTTTTTTGTTTTCTAGGGAACTTATGTGTTTTTAGGTTTTTGAGGTTTTATTAGGGTTTTTCATGGTTTTTAGGTTTTTACAGTTTTAGGGTTTGTTGGTATTTGTTAGAATTATTATAGTTTTTTAGGGTATAGTGATTTTAAGGGTTTTTTTGTGGTTTTTTGGTTTTTAGGGTATTATGGTTTATTAGGGAATCTAGGTTTTTTGGAATTTTTGGGGATTAAAGGTTTCAATATTTTTAAAATATTTTTGTGGTTTAATGGTTTTTTAGTTTTTTTAGGTGTTTTAAAATTTTTATGCGTTTTTAGGATGTTTTTGGGTTATTTATTTTTAGGGTTTTAAAGAGTTTTTAGTGGTTTTTAGTGTTTCAAGGATTTTAAGTATTTTACGTTTTTATGTGTTTTTAAAGTTTTAAGGATATCTTTTGTTTTTCATATTTTTTAATTTTTTAATATTTTTTAGGATTTTGGATTTTTTGGATTTTTATAATTTTTAAGGTTTTTAGAGATTTTGAGGGTTTTAATGGTATTTTGGGTTTTTAGGGTTCTTAGAGTTTTTTAGGGTTTTAGGGTTTCTATTTTTTTATGTTTTTAGTGTTTTCATAGGGATTTTCTGGGTTTTTAGGGTTATTTATGTTTTTAGGGATATTTGAGGCCTATAAATGTTTTTTTAATCTTTTTAGGGATTTTTAGAGGTTTTAGAGTGTTTAGGTTTTTTAGGGATTTTATGAGTTTTTTAGGTTTTGAGGGTTTTTTTAGTTTTTATTGGTTATAATGTTTTATCATGTTTTTTAAAAAATTGGATTTAAAGGGTTTTTAGAGTTTTTAGTAGTTTTTATGTTATTTATGGGTTTTATGATTTGTTATGGTTTTAGTCATTTTTCTAGTTTTTACCGGTTTTAGTGTATCAAAGGGGTTCTAAGTGTTTTTAACATTTTTTCTGTTTTGTAGGTGTTTTATGTGTTTTTAGGTTTTTTATGTTTTCTTAGGGTTTTAATTTATTTTAGGGTTATTTACATTTTCTGTGATTTTTAGAGATTTGTTTTGTATTTGTTGGGTTTTTAGGTTTTCTATGATTTTTAGGGATTTTTAGGTTTTTTAGAATTTTAGTTTTTTTAAAATTTTAGCGGGTTTTAGGTATTTTTAAGCATTTTTATGGTTTTTAGGGTTTTTATGGATTTTGGGGGTTCATCGCTTTTAGGTTTTTATTGGTTTTTTGGGATTCTAGTTTTTTTTCGAAGATTATAGAGTTTTAAAGATTTTTAGAGTATTTAAAAATTATTAGGGGTATAAAGGGTTGTTAGAGTTTTTAGTGGTTTTTGGGGTTTTATTGGTTTTTATGGTTTTTAAGATTTTATGTGGTATTTACTGGTTTTATGGGTTTTTTGAATCTTTTATGATTTTCATGGTTTTAAATGGTTCTTAGGTTTTTAGTTATTTTAGAGGTTTAATGTGTTCTTAGGTTGTCAAATAATTCATAATGTTTTTTAGGTTTTTTAAACTTTTAGGGATTTCTAGCGTTTTTATGGTTTTTCATGATTTTTGGGGTTATTACCATTTTTTTATCATTTTTAGGGTTTTTTGGTTTTTTTGGGTTTTAGAGTATCTTTGAGTTTTTTTAGGGTTTTTAGGCTTTTAGAGTTTACTAACATTTTTTGGATTTTAGGGTTTTCTTGTTTTTGGGGGTTTTATGGTTTTTATGGATTTTTAGGGTTTATAGGGCTATTTTAGGGTTTTTAGTGTTTTTTATGTTTCATAGGATTTTTAGGGCTTTTAAGTGTTTTTTGTTTTTTAAGGTATTTTTAGGGGTTTTCATGGTTTATAGTTTTTTTTTTTGGATTTTCTTGTGCCTTTTTAGTATTTTTATTGTTTTTAGGAATTTTAGGAATTTTGAGGGGTTTTTTGGGTTATTAGGGTCTTAATGGTTTATTATGTTCTAGGTTCTTTTTTTATTTTTTAAGTGTTTTTATGTTTTTTACGTCTTTTAAAATTTTTTGGGGTTTCATGGTTTTTTTGAGTTTATAGTCAATTTCATGTTTTTTATCGATTTTTAGGTTTTTTAACATTTTGAGGGGGTTATATTTTTTATCGATTTTTGGGGTTTTATGGTCTTTTAGGGTTTTTTGGATTTTTAACGTTTTTCTAGTTTTTATGGTTTTTAAGTGTTTTTAGGGTTTTAAGATTTTGTTTAGGATTTTTTACATTTTTTATAGTTATTTAAAATTATAGGGATTTTTGGGTAATTTTTGGGATTTTAATGTTTTATAGGGTTTGGGGGATTTTTCGGATTTTTAGTGTTTTTAAAGTTTTAGGCTATCAAGAGTTATTTTAGGTTTTTAGGGGTTTCAATTTTTTTAGGTTTTTATGATTTTCATAGAGCATTTTAGGTTTTTTAGTGTTTTTACGTTTTTTGGGTTTTTAGTGCTTTTTTAGGATTTTTATGGGATTTTATTATTTTTATGTATTTAGAGTGTTTTTAGGGGTTTTATGGTATTTTGGGTTTTATGGATTTTTTTATTTTTTTAGGGATTTTAATTTTTTGTAGTGTTTTTAACGTTTTTAGGGTTTTAAGGAGTTTTTGGGTTTTTAATTGTTTTTAGAGTTTTAGTGGTTTTTTATGGTTTTTATGGGGTTTAATGGTTTTTATGGTTTTTATTAGTTTTTATGGATTTTAGGGTTTTATGGGTTTTTTAGGGGTTTTAGCATTTTTTTGGGTTTTAGGGGTTTTAATTTTCTATGTTTTTACGGATTTCTTAGCAGGTTTTAGGGTTATTAGGGCTTTTACATTTTCATATATATTTTAGGGACTTTTTTGGACATTTTGGTATTTTAGGGTTTTAAAGGATTTTCAGGGGTATTAGCGGTTTTAGTTTTTTATGGGTTTTATGGTTTTTATAATCAATTAGTGTCTTTAAGGGATTTAATTACTTTTTAGTTTTTAATATTTTATTAGGGGTTTTAAGGATTTTAAGGTTTTTTTACTTTTTGATCATTTGTAGGGATTTTTTAGTAATTTAATGTTTTTATGGTTTTTAATGAATTTTAGGGTTTTGAAGTTTTATTTTTATTTTTAGGGTTTTAGAGTTTTTTTTTGTTTTTAGTGTTTTAAGTGTTTTTATGTTTTTATGTTCTTTACAATTTTTCATCATTTTAGAGTTTTTTACATTTTTTGGGATTTTTATTGGTTTTTTTGGGTTTAGGGGGTTTTCTGACTATTTTATGGTTTCAAAGGATTCTTAGATTTTTTATAATGTTTTTAGGATTCTAAAGGGTTTTAGAGTTTTTCGTGGGTTGTTAGCATATATATGGGTATGTTGGGTTTGTTTTGGTTTTTAGTGGTTTATGGTTTTTAAGGGTTTTAGAGTTTTTTAGGTTTTTTGGGTTTTATATTTTGTAGTTTTTAGGGGTTTTTTTGGGTATTTTGATTTTTAAGGTTTTCCTGTGGTTTTCATGGTTTTTAATGTTTTTAATGTTTTAGGTATTTCTAGGGATTTTTTGGATTTTTTTTGTGTTTTTATGGATTTTTGGTGTTTTATTCAGTTTTTTCTATTTTTATGGTTTTTAGAGTCAATTACCATTTTTAGGTGTATAAAGGGTTTTTAGAGTTTGTAGTGGTATTTAGTGGTTTTCTAGTGGTTTTTTGTTTTTAAGGGTTTTAGGGGTTTTCATGGTTTTTTGTGTTTTTAGGGTTTTTAAGTTTTTAAGGTTTTATTATATTTTTTAGGGGTTTTCCGATTTTATGGATTTTTAGGGCCTTTATAGAATTATTAATGTTTTTAGGGATGTTACATAATTTTAGGGCCTCTTTATTTTTATTTTTTAGGGATTTTGAGAGTTTTTTTAATTCTTTTTAGGGTATCATTGCGTTTTTAGCGGTTTAAAGAGCTATTAAATATTTTATTTTTTAGGTTTTTATTGATTTTAGGGGGTTGTTAACATTTTTAGTGGTTTTATGATTATTATATATTTTTAAGGGTTTTGGGGACATTTTTATTTTTTTGGCTATTTATTTTTTGTGGGTTTTAGGGGTTTTGAGTGTTTTTATTTTTTTAGGGTTATTTTAGGTTTTTCAAGGTTTTAGGGGTTTTTACGTTTTTAGGGATTTTTAGGGATTCAATGAATTGTATAGTTTTTAGGGGTTTTAGGGATGTTGATATTGTTTAGTGTATTCTAGGTTATTTATGGTTTTCTAGGGTTTTATCATATTTATGTTTTTTAGGTGTGTTAACTTTTTTTAGCTTTTTATGGTTTTTGAAGACTTATTTAGGGTTTTTAGGGTTTTTACTTTTTTAGGAAGTTTTAGTGATTTTTTAGGATTCTTATGCTTTTGGGCTGTGTATTTATTTTTAAGGGTTTTTAGGGGAATTTTGGGGTTTTTTATGGTTTTTAGTATTTTTTGTGTTTTTAGGATTTTTAGGGCTTTTCACAGTTTTTTACAGTTTATAGGTAAAGGAAGGCATAGGGACATGCTATATCTAACCCCCCCCCCCCAATTATTAGAAAAAAAGATACATCATACAAGGGAGGGGTGCGGTCAATCAACCCACACCCAAAAACCTTGGACACTCCCACCAAACCCAAAAGTCCTCAAAATCCCAAAAGGTACAGAAAATCAGACAATGCAGAAAAACAGAAGCATCTTCAAAAGTAGCAACCAGTATCCCACTACACCATTGTCATCATCCATAGCCTTCTTTTCAAGCATTTCCACTGCTAGTATCACAGATCCACCAGCATCAGAGTCATAAGTCTCACCTTCATCACATCACATCAATGTGGAAAACATCACAATGAAAAAAACACACAAAAGCTATACATTTAGGATCAATTCCTTCAGCACCTCCATGCCAATCAGCAACTGGAATTTTCATTACATCCCAGCCAAGAAGCATCCATCACTCAACAACTTATAATCCAATAACATCACCTCCTATCCAGTCTACTTCCAGAATATCACACCTAGTAGCACATCCAGAAACACAGGGCAACCCACCCCTAGGCCTAGAACCCATCTGTAGCACCCAAAGGCTAGACAACAACCAGCGCCACTCAATAGAACCAATATCCGGAACCCATTTGGATCTACTCATAGGTTATAGGAGGCGCAAATGAGAACTTCTTGGAATCTGTTTGTGGATAAGATGTAGAAAATACACCAAGATCCACCCAACCCAAGATCTCTACAGAAAAAACCTCACCTCACCGTGATTCCCCACAAGCCGCCTAAAACCGAACACCGCAAGAGGCTGTGATGCCACCTCAAAACCAGATCAGTCCTTTCCATCGATAAAGGTGTTGAGCCCCCACTGACTAGAAGCCCCACCACCTAGTGAGTTGACCAAAAAAACCACCATAACAAAGAAGTCTCCACCACCGGCGGGACGATGCTCACGAAAGAGTGGTTTCCAAATCCACCAAGGCTAATCTATTTCACCACAAGATCCATGTCAAGAAGTCGATGCCTTTCCCAAAAAGAGCTGCTAGATCCCTTCTCCACCAATTATCCACCTCCTCTTCCACAAGTGTGACACTAGTGAGCCGCTGAGGAGGGTTCTAAGAGGGAATCACGACGTCGAGAGGGATAACCCAAGAGAGAGGGGTGACATTTTCTTCTTTTGACATTTTTAGGGTATTAGTGTGTTTTTAGAGTTTTACTATTCTTTAGGTTTTTTATGGGTTTTTACGGTTGATTAAATTTTGTATGGGTTGTTAGGATTTTTAGGGTTATTTAGGTTTTTAGGTCGTTTTTAGGGTTTTTAGGGTTTTTTACAATTTTTATAATTTTTAGGGGTTTTAGGTGTTTTTAGGATTTTAGGTTTTCTTAGTTTTTTTTCAAGTTTTTTAGGTTTTTTACGTTTTTAGTTATTTTTAGATATTTTTAAGGATTTGGATGGGTTTTTAGTGTTTTTTTATTTTGAGGGTTTCTAGGGGTATTATGGGTTTTATGGTTTTAAAGGTTTTGAGGGTTTATAGGTTATTAGGGGTTTAAATTTTTTTCCTGATTTTACAGTTTTCTTTTGGGTTGTTTAGAAATTTTTTAGTTTTTAAATTTCTATGGATGTTTAAGGAGTTTTTTAGGATTTTATGGTTTAATTGGTTTTTATTAATTTTTAGGGGTTTTAGAGTTTTTTAGGGTTTTTATGGTTATTTGAATTTATAGTTTTTTTACATTATTAGGGGTTTAAAGGTTTTTTAGAAATTTTTAATATTATTATGGTTTTAATTAATTTTTAGTGTTATGAGGGTGTTTTTACAGTTTTTATGGGTGATTATGGTTTTTAAGGATTTAATAATTTCTTATGAATTTTAGGGGTTTTAGGGTTTTTAGGATCTTTATAATGTTTTTTAGTTTTTTGGGGGTTTATGTAATTTTAGGTTTTTATGGTATTATTATTATTTTTATGGTTTTTAGGTATTCTGATGGGTTTTTTTTGGTTTTTTGGGGCTTTACATGTTATTTTGGGTTTTTTTGGGGTTTTTATGATTTTTTGAGTTTTAGGGTTTTAAAGATTTTTTAGTGTTTTCTTATGTTTTTAGGGGATTAAAGGGGTTTTAGAGTTTTTAATGTCTTTTTAGGGTTTTATGGATTCATTGGTTTTTATGGTCTTAAAGGGTTTTTATTGCTTTTACGGTGTTTAGGTTTTTTAGTGTTTTAGTGTGTTTAGGTTTTTTAGTGTTTTAGGGTTTTTAGCTTTCTTAGTGTTGAGGGGTTTTAAGTGTTTTTATGTTTTTATGGTTTTCTTAGGGTTATTCAATGTTTTAATTTTTTTTGTTTTTTGTGATTTTTGGGGATAATTGAGGAATTTGTTTTAGGGTTTTATAATTTTTAATATTTTTAGGGCTTTTATTGATTTTTTGGGTTTTTGGGTTTTTAGTGTTTTTAGGGGTTTAAAAGTTTTTTTAGAGTTTTTTTAACAATTTTAGTGTTTTAAATAGTTTGTAGATTATTTAGTGGGTTTTAGGTGTTTAAAGGTTTATTTGGGAATTTTAAAAATTTTAGGGGTTTTATGCATTATAGGGTTTTTAGGGTTTTAGGGGTTTTAGTGTTTTTAGTTTTTTTATATTATTTATAGATTTTAATTGTTTTTAGATTTTTTAGGTTTTTTAGGGATTTTATGGGTTTTTAGGGTTTTTAGGGATTTTGAGCCTTTTAGGGTTTTAGAGTTTATATTATTATTTTTGGATTTTAGGTTTTTAATTTTTTTAGAGTTTTTAATGTTTTTACATATTTTTAACATTTTTATGGGTATAAATTGTTTTTTAAGTTTTTTAGATGGTTTTTATATTTTTAGGGATTTTGGGACTTTCAGATGTTTATGGTTTAGTTTTTTTATTTTTAGTGGTTTTATGTTTCTTAGGGTATTAAGGTTTTCTTAATTTTTTTAGGGTTTAAATAGAGTTTTATATTTTTAGTATTTTAAGGGATTTTTAGGATTTTTATGGTTATTTTAGGTTTTTAGTTATTTTAAGGGTTTTTAACGTTTTTTTGGGTTTTAGGGTTTTAATGGGTTTTTTGGGTTTCTAGGGGGATTTTTTGTTTTTAGTGTTTTTTGAGTTTTATTAACATTTTTAGGGGTTTAAAGGGTTTTTATAGTTTTTAGTGGTTTTTTGGGTTTTAGATTTTTTCTTTTAAGACTTTTTAATATATCTATATATATTTCCAGAGTTAGGCGCTGAGAGGATGTGCAATTCTGAGGCCTGGTTTGCCAGAATTAAGTTTTATAAAAATATTAAGTATATTATATATTATACATGAAAAATAAACTAGAAAACTCTTAAACAGTAGCTTGGATCAAAAATATGAGGGCATGGTTGAGTTTGAAACATGTCATTTAGCCTAGGCGGGGATAACGTTTGTCGGTGCGGGGCTTCTGTGTGAAAAGTCACCCAGTGGAAAATCGAAAATAATATAATTAAACTTAATTATTTTATCTCGAACACCAAATCATATAACATTAAAAAATCCACTCATATTTTAAATTAAATACTGTCAGTAAGTGTGGAATGTGGTTTTTTTCTAGTCCCAACATAAATTGAGAGGGTACAATGGTTTCAGATTTCATGACCATTAGCGGGTTCCGACATTTTTCTAAAAATAGAAATTTAATGTATTAATATTAGGGGTAGCCCCTAATCTCTCTTTCTCCATCATCACCTCTCTATCTACCATTCTTCCTTGTTCATTATTGAATCGAGGATTAATCTTCAATAACACCTCAATATATCGAAGTGGGATCACAATTGATGTGTCCTCAATGACGGATGATCGAATCAAGGTAGGATTCTTAACTATTGAACACCGTTTGAAGGTTTCATTGAAAAATACGAATTTCATCAATTATTTCTCCACTTTTATTATACTTCACTAATGGACACACTAACATGGTCATTAATTCATACATTAAACCCGTAATTTTATTTGAAAATCTGTTTGTTCTTCACAGATATTCGTCACCAAATTTCAGACACGTCAATCCACCATTGGATCATTGATTAAAGGTTGGCACTATGAAGGTCTCGTTGTGGGGATCACAAATCTATCTGGGATCTGAAATTAAGAAATCTATAGAGGTGCAATGGTCTGTGTAATGGTACACTGAAGCACTGATGTTGGTGGCATATAGAGGTGGCATGGACGACAAACAAGATAGGGATTCAGTGAGTAGGACAGTGTTACATGGGGTGGGTCAGCGAGCTGGTGCATGAGACAGTGGTGTGTTGGGAGAGACTGGTGCAGTTGGGGCTTTCCAGCAGCATTGGTATGGTAAACAAATGTCACGGCCAGGCTAGAGGCATGGCGGTGCGCTAGGCAGAGCATCCGAGCACAGCGGCATCAGGACGATGACGACAACGGGTCGGCGATTGGGGCACGACGGTTACTGTGCGAGACCTCAGGCGGCAGCAATCTGGGCACATGGGTCAATGTATTGCTGAAGTCATCTGGTTAGATAGAAAAAAAATCATAGGGAGCGAGCTGGAAAAATCGTGTTGGGTCAATGGTAGGCAATCCAGGCGACGACAGGCTGGCCGAGAATGGGCAGGCCCTGGCAGAGGGGTCCGACCAGAATGGGTCGGACACCTTTAAATGCCTTTTTTCTCCTAAATCGAGCAACCGATGAACGCTCCATCTGTTTACATGCATCCCACTCTTTGAGACAGTTCTTTTTAGATGATTTTGGGACTTTTAATTCTTTTTTGTGGTTGTTTGGTTCCATGAGAATCCTAAGTTTAATAATAATAATAATAATAATATTAATATTATTTTGAGAATATTGCATCAGATAATTCTTCTAAATAGAAGAACCACTTGATGCACCATCAGTGGTTGCGCGACCATAGTCTCGATTCGGACATTTTATGTATACTTGTGATTATTTAGACTTATGTCGATGTGTGGGACTCAGAAGGCCCGGTTCGCATGTGTTGTAGTGAAGTGAAGATTTTTCACTGGGTATCTGTTTTGGATGAACGAGTAATCAATACAGTGTATTTTTCCATGACGATCACAATGTAATGATCCCTATAATTAATTTAGAGATCATGGAATGGGTCCTATGGGACACCATTCAAGCACAATTCGATGACATAATTCTTTTTTTCATCGGATGTCCTTTTTGGGTGAATTAATAGTCGATCTTGTGTTTTTTTTAAAAGGATCACAATGACGTGATCTGTTTGGATGTGTGGGGCCTTATTAATGATCTCTTTAAATGTGGAAACCTAAAATGAATAATGATTGAAATTATTTTTTCTATGTTTAAATAGAACCATCGTATTATATCACCATCCACTCTTGTGAGTGGAGAATATATATGAAAATATTCAGTCATTTTTTTGGGAAATTTTAGGAGACATGTTAGTGAAATTACATTTTCACCCTTCAAATAAACATTGATCATCATGCGCTTGATAGCCTTTTGGATAGATATGTTGTATAGTTTGGGAGTAAAATAACATTCCTAGGGGTAGTTGATAATAGTTTAGTACTCTAGAATGGATTGGTACACGACCATCTAATGAGGAGGGGATACACATTTTGTGGGCCCCACACATGTCTTGTACCACATTATGAATCCTCAAGCTCTCATAAAACCTTCTTTGGAACTTGGATTTTGTCATGAAATTTTCATATCATGAGTGTTTTTTCACATAATACACAATGATCCCCTCGGTAGTGGCATTCAAGATGTGATGTGAGATGTTACGGGCATGATGCATTTTCAAGCAATGTCTAACGACGATAGTGATTAGAGGTACCATCCAGTAGGACTAGTACCTCCTCTTTCAATCGGATCCTATCTTGAGGGGGTGGTGGGGATTTTTTTGAAAATTTATCTTTTTTAAGTTGAGTTAAAAGATGATTAGTAATTCCTTAATCACAATCAATAACCAAAGAACACCAAAGAGGGTTAAAGGTAGATTCCCAAGTTGAACTCCGCTTGAATAACCCAGCGCATTAGAAGGCCTACACAGCACCCCCTATGTAGTATCAACGGGAAGGACAACCCTACTCATAACAGATGCACTGGAAACCTATTCCAGGTTACATATTTGGAAAACTACTTCAAACAGGGTCCCATATTTGCCAATAAATAGGATCGTTGGGCTCATCATTGGCACAATTCGAAATTTGGATGAATCCCCCGAGCTCTGGTTTCACATCCCCTTCACCCAGGTCTTCAAAATATCTCATGTGTCTCTCAGAAACCCAGGAGAATGCAGAATTAAAGGGGATAAGTACAATAAAATCCCCGTTATGGTATCAAGCACAAAACACCCACACAAGGACTCGTTCTCCCCTAAGTGATCACCACCTCCCTGAGGCCCCCTTCCTTAAAAACTGATATGTGTGAGACCCTTACAGGGAAACCTGAGGATACCCATAGTGCCTATGATAAAGCCTTGTCTAAGTGTTGTTTTCTAAGAGGTCCATTTTCGAAGGCACACCCAGCTCACGCAGGCCTATACCCTATGCATGAAGCACTTACAGTTCCTACCAGGCCTTGTGCGAGGCACCTCTGCACTCTATGTTAGGACCTACCTGAGACCCCTTTAGTTCCTTTTATAAGACTCAAATAAAATGACTCCTCTTCCTATGGATCCCTTATTTGAAAGGGACCAAGTTAAAACCACCACTAAGGCCTTTAGACTTAAAAAATTATGGTAAATGGTACACTGGTGTTTCTCTTATTTGGATTTGTATTCCTTTGGTCAGAGTTTTCTTGAACTCTTCCTACCATATAGTTAGAGTCCTCAGAGTGTCTGTGGATTTATATTCCCATGGTCATGAGTACCCCAACCCTAGGAATGGTTCTAGGGAGTTCCCATTCCATGATACTAGGGTTAGAACCATGTCCAACCCTTTCCATCTCTAAAACCCAGAGCCTCTAGTCCCCAATAGGTAGGGTAAGTATTACATTTAATTTTCCCTTCAATATGGAATGATATCCTCCTCTCCTATTATGGTACCAATTTTAGTGCATCCCTCCTAGAGTAAGACTATATCCTTTCTTGCACTAGGTTTCTATCCTACTCCTCCTCGCCCCCAAATATACCATGTCAGATAAGGGATAAGCATTGGAGTCCCCTCCTCTCTCTCTCTCTCTCGTAGGTTTATCCATTTCCACCAGTGGAGAAGGATAAGTTTGGTTTTCTAGTTTGCACACTTCCACTTGTCTATAAAATTCAAGTATGGATCATACTAACTCATGTGTACATAGGGGATAGCCATGATCATTTTTTCCACACCATCATATACATGTTTTTTAAGAGAATCATCCTCTTAATCATCCTATTGAATTCCATCAGATTTCTCCCTCAGTGATGGTCCTCAATTTCATGTCTCTAATCATATGGAAAAGTGCATTGTTTGGTTTCCTCAAACCTCCATTCCCTCTTGTTTCTCCCACCATGCATGAATCATGTGGGATGAGAGGTTGATGGTGGTCATCATATCCACATGATCCCAATACAATAAATTAGAATACTCTTTAAGAGTAAGCCTAAACTATATTAATCAATGGTTATCCTCCCCAGAATTAATCCCCATTCACCATGGAATACTCCTTAGGAGTAAGCCCGCACCAAACATCAATCAACTCGGAAATCCTCATTAAGAGTAAGCCCCAAAAACCCAACACCACAAGTAAACCCTAATTCTATATATGACACATTCCTTATAGGGTCTAATTCACCCTCAAAATCCATATCCCTTCTAGATTCCATAGATTTCCTTGACATAATTCCAAATAAAAGCTTCAACTAGGCACATTCCTCCTAGATGTCCTTGCTACATGATGCTAAACTGAATGGATAGGACCTTATCATATGACCATAAATGGTATGTTGTTCCCCATTAAGTGGAACCTGACTACATGGGTCCTGGTTCATCTCATGAGGATATATAAGAAACCCATTCATGGGTCCAATCCGAACATCAAAACAACTCTCACATCCATGGATGAAGATTCACTCCAAAGCATGCCACTGAGTGGCTATAAAACCATCATCATAAGGATAACAACCAAAGAATCTATAAGTAGTGAATAAGAGGATACAATTGATATAGAACCTCAGATACATACAGATGATTCCAATCTCTACACATACTAATAATTGATTGTTAATTCAGGGGTAACCCATGTCATACTTGGTAATTGACAAAGTATTAATGATCATATCTTAAAACTATAAGAGAGTCCAGATGTAGGCAATAATTCCTCCCAAAAGGGTGTGATGGGCCCGATATCCCATCCTCTAAACCATTGTGAGTTATTAAGAATAATTGTTAAAACTCCCCAATGAGCATCTGCCTTTGGAAAGTAGGTCCCCAATGATATAGAACCTTTTGGTGTTTTTGATTCCATGAAAACCCCCATTAGAAACCATTCAAGAATAATGATTCATGACCTGGATATATTTCAAGGGGGAAACAAGATTTTTAAAGTGTTTATCCTTTTTTAGGTTTTTTAGGTTCTAATTATTTTTTCAGTTTTTAAGGTTTTCTTAGGGGTTTTTAGAGTTTTTATGTTTTTAGTGATTTTTAGGGATTTTCATATTTTTTTGTTTTTTAGGGATTTGAGGGTTTTTAGTGATTTTTTTGAGTTTTTATGGGTTTTTATAATTTTTTACAATTTATAGGGGTTTAAGTGGTGTCATGTGGTTTTATATAGTTTTTATGGGTTTTATGGTTTTTAAAAATTTTCGTGGTTTTTATGATTTTAGTGGTTTTAACTATATTTAGGGAATTTTAGGGTTTTATCATTTTTAGGTTTTTAGGGGTATAATTTTCTTTTTGGATTTTATGTTTTTCTTTTTGGTTTTCATTTTTTAGTGTTTTTACATTTTTAGGGATTTTTAAGTATTTTTGAGGATTTTGTTTGGATTTTTCTATATTGAGGGATTTTTAGGGTTTTAGGATTTTTAGTGTTTATAGGGATTTTAATATTTTGTGGGTTTTTATTTTTTAGGTTTTTAAGGGTTTCTTAAGTATTTTTTGATTTTTAGTGTTTTTTATGTTTTTAGGGAATTAAAAAAATTATAGTTTTTATTGATTTTTAGGGTTTTTAGGGATTATGATGGTTTTCATAGTTTTATGTTTTTTTGGGTATTAGAGTTTTAATGGATTATTAGATATTTTATTGGTTTTCTCTTTTTTTTAGGTTTTTAGGGTTTTACGCATTTTATTAGTTTTTATGTTTTTTAGTGTGTTTAGGATTTTTTGGGAATTTTAAGGGTTTTATGGTTTTTTTCATTTTTAGGTTTTTATAGGTTTTTATTGTTTTTAGGTTTTTTATTTTTTATTATGGGTTTTTAAGGTTTTTTTAAGATATTTTAATTGATTTTTTAAGATTTTTATGGATTTTAGGGTTTTTAGGGATTTTTACGGTTTTTAGGGTTTTAGATTTTTTATTGTTTTTAGGGTTTTAAGAGTAGTAAGTGTTTTTAATTTTTTTAAGATTTTATAATATGTTTTCAAGGTTTTAGGTTTTTTTATGTTTTTATGGATTTTTATGGACTTTTTTGGTTTTATATGGGTTTTAGGGTTTTGGGAGATTTTTAGGGTAAAAGGGTTTTAGGGTTTTTATGGATTTTTTTGGGTTCTAGGGGGTTTTCTAAAAAAATTTATGTTGTTTAAGGGTTTTTAGAGTTTTTATAAATTTTAGGATTTTAAATTATTTTATATATTTTTAGTGGTTTTATGGTTTTTTCAATTTTATTAGTTTTTTAATGTTTTTAGGGGTTTTATGGTATTTAGGGGTCTTTAGGGTTTTATTTTTTTAGGGGTTTTTTGGGTTTTAACATTTGTAGTTATTTAGGTGTTAATTAATTTGTTAGTGTTTTCATAGGGGTTTTCATGGTTTTTAGAATTTTTAAAATTTTTATAGATTTTTAGGGATTTTTTATGATTTTAATGGTTTTGAAAAATTTTAGAGATTTTGAGGGTTTTCGTGGGTTTAGGATTTTTGGGGGGTTTTAGCACCTTTAAATTATTAGGTGTTTTAAGAGTTTTTATGTTTTTATGGTTTTGTTTGGGTTTTTAGGGTTTTTAGTTTTTTAGGTATTTTTAGGGACTTTTAGGATTTTATGGTTTTTATGCTTATTAGGAATTTTAGGGATTTGTAGGTAGGGTTTTAGTGGAGAGGGGGTTTGGGATTTTAAGTTTTTTTTGAGTTTTAATGTTTTTTTTGTTTTTTTTGAGTTTTTTATCATTATATGGGGTTGAATTGGTTTTTCAATTTTTTAGTGTGTTTTGGGGTTTTATGGATTTCTTAACGTTTTTACAGGTTTTTATGGTTTTTAGTGTTTTTACGATTTTTAGGGTTTTTATGATATTTAGGGCATTTTTTGGGGTTTTAATGTTTTTTTGGGGGCTTAAAGTGTTTTTATGTTTTAAAGGCTTTCTTAGGTTTATTCAGGGTTTTTGGGTTGCTTATGTTTTTAGTTATTTTTAGTGAATTTTTTGTTTTTCAATGGATTCATTAGTGTTTTTAGTGATTTCATAGGGGGTTTTACGGTTTTTTCGGTTTTTATGGTTTTTAGGATTTTTATCATTTTTTGGATTTTTAGGATTTTAATGTTTTTTACACTTTTAAGGTTTTCATTGGGATTTTAGGGTTTTTATGTTTTTAGGGATTTAGGTATTTTAGGATTTTTATGGTTTTTAGTGTTTTTTGGGATTTTGAGGGGTTTGAAGGTTTTAATGGGTTTTCTGTTTTTTTGGGTTTTGGGGGTTTTGAGTTTTTTAGGATTTTAAGGGCTTTTATTCATTTTTAATGTTTTTAGGGATTTAATTGTTTTTATAGTTTTTAGTTTGTATTTAGCGTTTTACGGGTTTTAGTGGTTTTTATGGTTTTTATGGATCATTATGGTTTTGGGTATTTTTAGGGTATTTTACATTTTCTAGTGTTTATTTGGTTTTTAGGTGTTTTATGATGTTTTAGTATTTTAACATTTTGTTATGGAATTTTAAGGTTTTTACATTTTTAGGGATTTTTAGGTCCTTTTAAGGATTTTTTCTGGGTTTTTAGGGTTTCTAGGGATTATGATGGTTTTTAGAGTTTTTATAGTTTTTTAGGGTTTTTACTGTTTTTAGGTTTTTTATGGTTTCCAAGAGTTTTTAGATATTTAAGGTTTTCTTTGGGGTTTTCAGGGTTGTTGATACTTTTTTGACACATGGGGATGAAAATTTTTAATAAGAAATGTCTCATGAAGAAAGAGTTGAAGAACCCCAATATGGATCAAGCGAACTCACCAAAATCATCTTGCATGGATTTCACATGCCCTACCTACAAAACCTAAAAGGGAAATCCACCCCTATGAAAGGAACCTATGTGAGACACCCACACAGGGTACCTGCATGAGAAAATTCCTTCATCCAATGTCGGGTTTTTCCCAACAAATTAGACACTTTGGATCCTCATTTGAATAACTGAAAGACCGGATGAAACCTTAGTTCTCTGATCATGCATCTGCTTCACTCATTCCCTCAACACCTTTAAGGTATCTCTCCAAAACATGATAAAAGAGGTAAATAAAGGGGATAGTGGTATCAAATTCTCTCTAGGGTATGAAACACAAGGCACCTACATGAGGATCCCCTCCCCCTAGTTGACAAGAGTGAGCACAAATATTCTTTCCCAAACCCGGTACATATTTGATACCCTTCTAGGGACACCTGATAAAACCCATGGTGCTTAGAGAAATGCCTCACTAACATGTTGTCTCCTAGGTTTTCCATCACCCAAATAATCTCCAACTCATGTTGGCCTATTCTACTTGTAGCAGTTCCAGTTCCTTTTAGGTCTACCTGACATGAAGTGTCATATTCTTGATCTGGAATGACATGTGTGAGTCACCTTCTAAGTCCTCTTTCAATCCACTAATGTCAAGGATATTGTTCCTATGAATCTATTATCTTATGGGTCCAAATTGAAGCCTCCTCTGAATCCTCTAGACTTTCACAACCATTGTGAGACATAGATCAGCCTATCTCCAATTCGGCTATGAATTCCTTCATTCAAAGGTGTCATGCACTTTTCCAGCATGGAGGGTAGGGTCCTTGGAGTTTGTGAAGTTTTGAATCCATTTAGTCATGAGGGACCCTATCCCGGGGGTAGTTATAGGGACCCCTCAATTTCATATGTGATGTTGAGGATATTCTCCCCTTATAATCTCATAGACTATGGACCTCTCGTTTTTAATGGTGAGGATGTGGGGATCATTCTTACATTTCAATTTTATAGTAATTATATACTAATAATCCTATTTTCCTCTATAACTAGGACCTTCAAATCCCTCGTAGATTAATCATCTAACCTTTCTTATGGGTCATAACAAAAGAAGAAGCAAATGTGACTATCCTAGTTACAAAAATAGAAAAGGATATAGGCATATCAAATCCCTTTCATCCTCTCACATAGTCCAAACCTTTTCTACTAGTGGATGAAGGATTTTGTTTTTTTCTATATCTTCTTATTCCTCTTATTTCTCAAATCTGTTCCTGACTCATGTGTGCCTAGTGGTTATTTACAAGCATTACATTTCCACGGTATGATGTATATATTAGAAGAGAATTTTTTTCTGGATGTTTGTCTCCCCTTCCTTCAGCGGTACTCCATAAGCATGGGTCCTCAAAGAAAGGTATCTATCTTTTGGACCTAATATTTGGTATTATCCCCGACCATCCTCATTATAACTAAGGTAATTCTATTATGTGTATACCCCAACCAATCCTCTAAAACACCACGAGTCAAAATGTTTTTCATGGTTCTAGACAAATGGGCCTATCCCTAGGTGATCCCAAAAACTATTTCATATCCTTTCAAAGGACCACATTCCCCTATGAGATAATCCTTCAAAGATCCTCTATAGTAAAGGGTCCTTGAATTTATCAATCTATGTGGGATTTGATTACTTTCCAAGCTGGATATGTAGGAAACCTCTCTGAGGCCAAACCCAAAACCATAAATTCACCCTAATCTTCTCCAGGAAACATTCCTAGTAGGGTATTCACCATCCCAGGAGGCCAAAATCCCTATGGGTTCCTTGGGATGTTTTTTCGGATGCCCCACACAAACCCTTGTCAATACATATTTATCCTTGATGTCCTTACCACATGATGTTAAAATTCATGGTTTGGTCCTCATCACATGACCTTAAAAGGTATAACGTGTCCCGTTAAGTGGCACTAAACTACATGGGTTAGGATTAATTTTACATGGATATGTAGGAATTCCATCTCATGAGATCGATCTTAATATCAAAAAAATCATTTCTTCTTTGGATGAAGGTAAATCCTAGAGCACCCCACTACATGTCATAAAACCATAATCATAATAATAAACGACTGAAGATTATCTAATCCACATACAAAATGATGTCATTGATGGGGAAGCTCAGATATATATAGATATCCCAATTTATAGAGAACCTCATATACATAAATATGATTCTATAATAAATATATGTTAATAATTTATTATTAATACAGGATGACCTATGTTATAAGTGGGATTGATTAAAGGTTTTATGAGTATGTTTTAAATCCATAAGAGAGTCTCAGAGTGGCCAATAGTTCCCCCCAAAAGGGTTTAATGAGGCCGAACTCCACTCCTCCGTACCAATGTGATCCCATAATAATTTTTGGACTATTTTATATTACTTTTTAAATAAGGTTCGTGAAACATCTCTAATAAAGGAACCATTGGGTGTTTCTAATTCTATGAAAAAACTCATTGGAAACATTCCTTATATAGTGAACCTAACATAAACAATTGTACAAATCTCAAACCCCAAAATCAATCATAAGGGAACCATCATTTACATGGGAAAACAAAAATGGTGAACCCAACATGAATCCTTAACCTAGATGACCATGTCACCCACATGTTAGGACCCTTCTTGCTCTTATAATTTGGAGTGGACCAAACATGGATCCATAAAAATCAATTGTCAAAGTGTTAATTTATTGATATATTTTTTTGATATGGTTTTCTTATTTTTCTCTGTCACCTATATTTTATGAATTTTCTCTCAGAACTTCCTTAAATCCAACAGTGTCTCACTAGTTCAAACATATGTATGCCCCAACAACCATTCAAGCTTGATCCTTGACTAAATAGAGGACATCATTTTCAATCCAAAATCTTCAACCATGCGTCTCAAATGAACTGGTTCGGTATTACTACCAAAATGGTACCATCCCAACCCTTGAGTTATCTCAATAGGTCCTGCAGCTCATAAAGCCCCACCTGTCATCCACCCAGCAGTGGCTGGTGGCCCAGAAGCAGAAGGCACCAATTTCCATTTCCAACCATTTTAAGAGATTATCCTCGTAAAACATTAGTAATATAATTACTTATCTTATGTGGGAATATCATTAGACTACAAATGGACTCACCCATAAGACACAGGGGGTCCCTCTAAATGGATCCTTCCAGTAGCCACATCCATAAATGTCACAGGATAGTGAACCCTCACTATGATGAGGGTACCATCCTTGGAAGCCTGGCCCCGGTCACCCAGACTCAAGAATAAAATATGGCCTGCTGATGGTAGAGAATAGTCAATAGGTAATTGGTTTACACCTTTATCCCCTCTGAAAAATCTCATCAACAAATTTTCTTAGAAAACAATGAGAAAGAATGAACACCTTCCCACACCAAACAAGATTTCCACTATACTCTTCTACCAGCACCCAAGGGGTCCTGACAACAAAATATGGAGGCAAATTGTTACCAGGAACAAACACCTTCCATTACCTAGAACTCCCTCTATACAAATTTAGTGGAACACCTTGATCTTGTGCCCAAACCCATTTACATCCATAAATCCTTCTAGAACTCTCATTTGGTAACCATCAAAGAAAACAAACAGAAAATTGTGATAAAAAACTAGTAGCTGGAACCACATCTCAGCCATTTCACCTAAGTAATATTAATATATACTGATAGGAAATGGATGATATTATTAGTAACCCCCTGTCTCTCCAACAATAGAATGAAAATACATCCTAATTGTTTCCATCTATGTTACCAACTAAATCCTGACAATGGTGATGAGGAAGATAGAATTTCATGTACACATCCTACAAACCTACAAGGATATAATAATTTTAGTTGTAGTGGTAGAGGAACAAACACCCAAATCTATCCCAATAATTACGGAGAATCATCAGCATGACACTCTAGAGAAGACACACACATCTTCTCCCATCCAATAGATTTATTATCCATACTTCCCTATGATATACAAAAAACCAGACCAAGACTACTCTCTCATTCTAAATAGTGATAATCATTATAACCTAGTGGACACTCCATGGAAGTCACACAACCCTGCTAAAATTCTAGAGATCAATTGGAGAATTAAAAAAGTAATACAAGATATAATCAAACAATATTACCCATGTAAAAACTATTTTCCCTCGAAAGAGGCCACATTATCCCACAAAAAGGAATATAAAAAAGAAACCTCACTAAATGATATTGGAAAATGAAGATCTATACTATAATAACTCTCTTCTTAATGCTAGTGTTAATGAATCCCTCATAGATTTCTCTATGGGGGATTAGGATCCTTCTTTTTCATTACCAAATTACAAAAATAGTTGAATAATTTATTTAATTCCTCCCCAAATATCATTACATGAAGTATTGATTCATGACTTGATCAATCTCAAGAGAAAATATCCTAATGGGAACCATAGTAGCCCTCCACAGGACTAAAAGATCAAAAAATAATAATTTACTCCCCATGATGTTCTATACTATGAATTTCCTTCCTCGGGTATATTCTATATGAACTCTCCTTCCATTCAAACATCAAGTAAAAATGATAGTCCCCCTCATGATGAAATTGGTTGTTAATTTCCTTCCCTCAGTAGAGTTTCACTTTGATAGTAAGGTACTCCTCCTTCCTATTTAATAATGAGAAATCCCTCCCACAATAGGAAAATTTTTTAAATGATTCCATTCATTCCTGATGTCTTATCATTTAAATGTAACATCATTTCTGTACTGAAAGACGTCCCAAGGAAAATTTCATTCTATAAACCACCCTTGTATCAAGTTCCATCCATCATGATAATGGAAATAGTCTTTATTTATCATACTATTTATAATAATGTAGCATGAAAATGTACGCATTAGTCAGACTTGGTTGAGTAGACTCTAGATATATTTGAAGAATGAATATTGAACATGAATATATAGGTGGCGAAGGACAATATAGTAGTCATGTTCTAACCTTTATCTACTCCCCAATATAGCATTACTGAGGCATTGTTTGAAAAATATGTGAATGACATACTCCTCAATGTATTGAATAATCTTCATCACATAAAAGAAAATGTATTTCCTTATGGTGATTATAAAATCCACATAAAAGTAATATACGAGATACAACATAAAATAAACTCAGCTACCCTCTTAGCATCATGACACTTGAAATTAGAAAAATAAAAGGGATCCATTCAATGTGCATGTCTTGACACAGTAAAATATTTACATCATCTAATCAAAAATTCCCTATCTAGTGTTCAAAATATAGGATGGGGAAATAATGGTGTGTTTCACTTCACTTCACTCCTCAATCAAAAAATCCCACCAAAGGAGATATCATGCAATGCCATAGATTTGGTATGACTTCGACAAATATAATCGGTCTACAGTAGCTAGTTTTCATAATAAAAAACATTTGTGACTAACAAATGTAAATGTAGATTTATTGATCCATTAAAAGACTTTTGCATCATAAATATAAAAATATTGATCAAGACACCCACATGAGGGAATTCAACCATTAGATAGTAAAAATGTTGAAAATGCCACAAATTTATTCAACATTAGGTATCTCAAGTGTAGGTCACACCATGAATCTATACCATGTCCAGACATAGCTCAATAAAATTAAAAATGAAGCTTAATAAAAGTATCAACAAATGTCTAGGAGAAACCCTAGTCCATGGGTTTGGGGTCTTTTTTTACCACAACCTTCAACGTCATAAAAAAAATATTGAATGGTTGTGAAGATGAAATAGGAAATACCACAAACCATATGGATGAGGTATTTTTACTTCAATAACCTAATCACTTAGTGGATGTTAGTATTATCTCAATTATGGGGAACACAAAAAAATGATATTCCCAACTCATCATATCCCATGACCATGTTTTCTCACTTAGACACCACATGAATTTTTTTCCAAAGATTCCCTTTGGATAACCCTTTATCAAAAAAAATAAAATAGGACCATCAGACGGAAAGGTGAGACCTCATAGAGGATGAAAATAAAATCTCTCAAATAATCTTATGAAATTCCCTCAATGTTTTATTCATAAATGAATTATACTAACACCACCCTTGAAAACGCTACAAAACATGAGGTTAATACAGAGGGGTGGGATGAGGATGTTTCAATTCAGAATATATTTCACACTAAAAATATTGAAGGATGTGTGTGTATGAAGAACCAGAGCCCACTATAAATTATAGAAATAATTTTAATGCTCTAGTGCCTATGAATTGATGAGAATAGTATAAGGAAAATGGTAAAGGAAAAAAGTTACCTAACCTACCTTCTGAAGAGGTTGAACTCCTCACACTAGATTAATGGTTCTCTTATTATGAAGAAGAAATAAAGTAGTTGAGAAAACTAAATGCATAACTACTCGTAGGAAACAACCCTGCCAAATATGTTCTACCAGAAGAACCTTAGCTGACGATCCCAACTGAGGTAGCTCAACAAAGAGGATTTGTCCTCATAATAGAAACAGAACTACAAAAACCATTCAATATATAGTTCATGAAACCAATATATTTGTATCCCATAATAGTAGATCAAGAGTTCCCTCTATTGGGTACACGCCTATAATATGACTTGGCACATCCTCACAAACCTCCCCTTGTTGGTTACCCATGTCATATATTAGTAGAGACCCAATTGATGTCCCAACCTATTTTTACACTATTCAAGATCTCACTCAACAAGAGATTCCTCAAGGGATCATCATTACCATTAATGAGTCTCTAATGAATTGATTGGATTATATGGTGCAATAGTGTGCATCATTATAGTCAGAAAATGATGCCTTACTCTGAATGGGTTAATCAAACCTCTCCCCCACAAAATTTTGGGAACCCTACAATTCTATTTTTTAGTTGCTTGAGAAACATGGAGAAACATTTAATGAATTTCATGTCCAATTGTGATCCCATGATGGTAATCGATATGAAAAAAGAAGCTGTGAAACTCAGTTTATTCGTGAAAACAATAGAGGGACTAGAATTTGTGTAGTACACCGGTTATCTAGCTCAGTTAATAGCAGGATTATATGATCTTTATCAAAAATATCTCTTTTAATTCAGTTCAACACTAATGAAGACAATATTCTCTAAACTCTCAAACTGAAAATAGTGGGGTAATGAGAGAATATAATATTTCATTACTTAATGGAAGTTGTTAACATACTTCATAAGACTACAACTTCCTCTAGAATATTTTTTTGTCCATCTGTATAGAGAATATTCATAATTATTTGTGCATAACACTCATCTCTATTAAATATATTAGAGGGTTTTTGGATCTTCCAAAAATTTCTCAAATATTAGAAGACTCCATCTCACAAACCAAGGCTATGTGTTGAGTAGTTCCATCAACTCAGGGTAAGAGAATAGGGAAAACTGATGTTGTTAATGTCACGCTTAAGCTAGCCCCTACACATGCTCCAACTCTAAAGCCTTCGCCATATTGTGTGGTTCCCCCTTCTGAAAGTTGGAAACAATGCCACAACATTCGAATGAGAACAAGGAAAAAAGGTGACAATATTTTGATGATATAAAGGAAAATGTTTACTCATTCTAAGATGAACAATTATTATAATACATCATCTTATCATTGGAGAAAAACATGATCAAGTTACCGAAGTCCAAGAGGCATGAACAAGATGGTATTCAAGATCTACGAATATATTTTTCCTTCCACCAAAAATTAGGTCACACCATCTAGGAATGATTTTTTAATAGAAATCCGATAAAAATTGGTGTACTATGGGAAAGTGAAGTTAGGAAAACAACCCATGGAAGTAGTGGGTAATTTTTTTCACCAATTAGGAGGGGGAAAGTGAATAGTATGAAGTTAGAAACAAAGTTATGAAGAATTTAAGTGATTAAATGGTCAAAAAAACAATCAACAAGACCCATGATATTCTTTTAAAATAGTTGAAGCAAAAAATAGTTCCCTTGGTTTCTTTTACTATGGTATAGCCGAATTCGTCGGCATCACAACCCACTAAAGGATAGTCTTATAAAATAAGACATTTATGGAAGGGTGAGACCAAAAACCTAGTAAGATTATCTTGTGAAATGAATAAATTTTGTTTTTAATCTCTCATAATTCAACCATACAGTCCCAAGAGAATGGGAGTCACACTGTAAAATGGTACCTGAAGAGTCATCCCACCAGAAGAAATCCTTATCAGATGAGGAGTTAATATGTATTTCCATTAATTTAATCAACCTAATGCATCCTTTCTCTGATGATGAATATGGAAATTTACCTGAATTACTTACATTTGATTAGGGAATTCAAGATTATTTTTAGAGATCCCTTGATATAGGGGATGATCTGGTCATTTCATAAATCAAAAATCTAACCACATACCCACTAAAAATGTATATTCCATTTAAAATCATGAGAGAGACCTCAATAAGGGATATAAAAAGTGGAAAATTCCCACAATAATGATAGAAATTGAATTAAATTTATTATCCTAGAATATTGACTTAGATGATGTAGCATCCTGATTAACCTCAGCGAGTAGGTAGATGAACTTGGCCTAAACATAAAATGATAGGAATTCCTTCAAATATTGTTTCAAGGTTTGATATTCCCACATAAAGTAATTCAACACATAAATTTTTTGAAAATGAATATCCTCAAGAAAAAATTCACAGAACTCTAGCTCATAGGTATGATATTCTAAAACAATTGTCCTTGGTGTCGTCCAAGTTGTCAATTATGGATACTCTTGGTTTGTCAAAATATCTTTGTGAAGTGCTCATAGGGGTTTTATTGATCCCTAATGACTTTGAATATGAGGTTGCCTCTACTGAAGTATATCGTAAAGAGATTGATCCTATATAAAGGCACATGATCATCTCATTCATGGATCAAGATCGAGACACCATTATACCTGGACACATCAGAACCTTGTATGTTTCTTTGAAGGTAAACAATTTTGATATCCAGTAGTATTTCATTGAGAATGGCTTAAGTGTAAACCAAATATCCAAAACAATATTTTGGTTCTTCCAAAATATGTTTCTTTCAATGTTATACTAGAAAGGCCTTAGTTACGTCACCATGCAACAATCCCCTTGTCATACCACCAATCGATCATGTACTACATTAATATTCAAATTATGATGTTCCATGGTGATAAATCCCCATTATAATTTTTTGAATATTAATAAATCAAATTAAGATTCTACCATAGGGAAGGAAAGTATCCCATGAATGATGAAGTTTCTCAAATAAATTCACAGAATGGCCAAGAAATGACCCTGGTCAATCCCTTAATGCAGCCCAGTGAAGAGTTTAAGCTACTCATCAATCATATTAAAGGCATGTACCCAAATTCAATCACATGTACCAAATATTTCATGATATAATGCATGAACAATAGTCTCAATAGCCTTAAAGAAGTCTTAAACTATGTATATATTGGAAGTATTTAAGATAAAACAACTATCATTCCATCACCTTAGCTTCAACGACTCCCTAATTCATTATTTCAATCAGAAGTAGCTGTCATGTCACTAAGAGATAGTGAATATACTCATTATATACCAGTTTTCTCCCCTGCAGAGCTTCAATGAGACCCCACATCATTATTTAGATTGGAAGAAGATACTTCATCTCTTAGATGACAAAATATTGAGTCCTCTCCTAACTCTGATAAATTTTCACTACCACTGAATTCCCCTGAAGAAAAGGATGATATAGAAGAGGAGGAATATGAGGAATATGAGGAATATGAAGAGAATGAAGACCTTAGGGATTCCCCACCAGTATTTGAGGAAGTTATCTCTACCACCATTGATGAGCTCAGAAAAATATATCTAGGTATAGGGGAGGACCCAAAATCCACATTGATCAGTAAATCGATGTTTTCTGAAGAACAAGTGTCGTATTACTAATTTTTGAAGTATAATTGGAACATGTTTTCATATAATTAAAAAAAATTCTAGGTCCCAATCCTGATGTTTCCATTCACTACCTGGGCTTACCATAAAACAATCGAGGCTACAAATAGGCAGCCAGAATGACACACCTGACTCACCATGCTAAAATAGAGGTTGAAATTGGAAATATTATTAGAGAAAATTTAATTTAATAAGTTAAATATCCAAAATTTATAGTGAACATGGTCCCGGTAAATAAGAAGAATGGTGAAAACATGTCTTCATTGATTTCAGAGATCTCAGCCGACATTATCTGGGGGATGACTTTCCATTCCAAATCATAGAACTTCTGGTTGATTTTATGACCAAATAACAGACCCTTTTATTAATTGATGGATACTTGGGGTATTACCAAATATGAATGGCCCATGAAGATAAATAATACACTTACTTCAAGTCCCCCATAGAATTTTCAACTATCAGGTAATTCCATTTTTCTAAAATAATGTCAGCGCAACATATCAAAGGACTATGCACTGCATATTCATACCTTTCCTGTGAAAATTCATCAAATTCTACATAAATAATTGGTGGTAAAGTCTCAAAAATGTTATAATAAATTGGATGATCTTGAGGATATCCTTAATAAACTATGGAAACATAACTTGGAGATGAATCCCTTGAAATTTTATTTTTTTCTGACTTCAGGAAGTTTCCTCATATTTGTTGTATTCCACCAAGGCATTGAATTAGACCTTCAAAAAACAATTCTATACTTAATATGTCACCTATTAAAAATCTCAAAGAGTTGAGAATATTTTTGGGACACCATTAATACATTAAATTATTTCTATAAAACCTTACATATAATTGTTTTCCCTTCATTAGGTTGGTGAAAAATGGGGTCACATATCAGTGGACCGATGACTGTTAGGAAGCATTCAACATTCTGGAGAAGAATCTCTTGATTCCACTAGTTCTAATTCCACATGTTTAATGAAAACATATTATTATTTATTTCATGGAAACATAATGGTGTAGGGAATGAAAAAAAACCTTTATTATCTTTTTTATACTATGATTGACACCAAGATTTATTATACAAATATTGTGAAGAGTTTCATGGTGTTAATATTTTTGGTTCAGAATCCAAGGCACTACCAGCAACACCATGAGGTCTGTTATGTCTCTAGTAAGAACCGGCGCAAATACATCCTTGGTATTCCTATCTTGACAGAACATTTAGCATGGTGGAAAGTGATCTTGTAGTAGTTTGAAATTCATTTTGTGCCTTAGAAAATCGTGAAAGGCCAATATTTTGAAGACTTCCTTGCAGAACATCACATGTAAAAACAACATCATCAAATACTGAATTACATAATAAAGAGGTATTATCTATACATAATGACCCCCATATATGAGAAATGTATTTTTACTATGAATAAAGTATCCCAAAATGGAATGTAATGGAATAACCCATGCTCAAAAAAGTTGTGTTGGGAGTTATGATTATCTCTTCCGGAAAGGAAGTCATGTCTTACTCATTACATTTATTATAAGGATTCACAAACAATTATTTGGAGTATCAAGCACTCATTATAGTGCTATAAATGACACTTGAAGTACCAGTGGATCACATAAATGTGAAAGGTGATTCAGATTTGTTAATCAAGCATATCAACTGGGATTATTCCATTAGAAAATTTGAGATAATACCCTTAATTTACTATAACTAATGGTTAATGGTAGAATTTCCCTTGGATCCAATATTGACTCAAGTTTTTTGATCACAAAATTCCCAAGAAGATGCATTTGAAAATGCATCCATATCATTGGTAGAACCATATTATGATGAAACAATCATTATCATTGTGCATTGATGAATGATGTTGCATTTTTCTAGTGTTGAATGGGGGAAATCAATTAGTTTAACTTCTTCCCTGAACCCAAAGGTACTACAACCAATTGGATGATTTCCATTGTAGAATTCCTTAAAAATGGAGTTCTCTCATCAGACAGATCTAGAAAAAATAAAATATGATGAAGAGCGTCCAATTTTACTCACTATAATGGCCAAAATCACTAAAAGGTTCTCTGTAAAAGAGGCTTCGATTGATTTTCCTTAGATTTAATGACAGATAAGATAGTTTTTCTATCATCAAATAAGTATACAAGAGAGCCTGTGGTTCCCAATAGTTGGGTTTCATGCTTGACCATCAAATCCAGAGGGTTTGATACTTTTTCCTTTAATGAAAAAGGTTTGCAAAAAATTCACCAAGAAATTTAATTACTTCCATGTTAATGAAAACCTCATCCATCAACCCCCAAAGTTACTGCACACATCCAAATACTCCTCATCATTATCTATATAGGGAAATGGATGTCTTAGTTTCATATCCACCTGCTATGGACAATTAGTTCGAGTACATCCTTACTGTTACCAACTTCTTCTCCAAGTGGGATGTGGAAATACACCTCAAAGATGCCAGGACCAAAATAATTACTAGTTTCATGAAATCCAATATCATTAACAAATTTAGTATCCCTTATATTATAGTGATAGAAAATGGAACTAATTTATGTTTTTCTGAGTTTGAGAAGCTATATCAAAAGTACAATATCAGATAAGACGATTCCTCATACCGTCACAAAGTGGATAGTGGAGAAATAGGGGCTTCAAGAAGACCCTATCAAACAAACTATAAGATATAGTGGATAGAGATAAAAATTATTAGATTTAAAAACTATTGAATGTCTTGGGGGCTTACCAGACTATAACCCAGACCACCACTAGAGAAACACCATAATCACTAGTATATCGGATAGAAGTAGTGATACCCATTGAAGTCCAATTTTCCTCGCCATATATTTCCATATGTAATCAACTATCCATAGAAGATAAATCCCATAAACAACTAGATGAATTAGACCAAATCAATGAGAAAATACTCCATACCATGCATAACATGTAAGACCAATAAAATTGGATATAAGGGTATTTTAACAAAAAATCATTCCCCAAATCGTTCCATTAAGGATAATTATTAATTTCCCTCAGGAATTCAATGATTCCTTGGAAGAAACCTCTAATGATTGAGCAAAGTCTGAGAGACCTTATACAATACATAAGGTCCACTCAAATGGACCTTATTCATTGATTTCGATGGAAGGATATATTGTCAAGGCCCCTACCAATGCAAGGTTTCTCATGAAATAATTTTTTGATATTGTTTACAGACATTCATGTTGCATGATGTTAAACTGCATAACATCTTTATCAAAGTCACATGATGATAAACTACATGACATACACATCCTCATCGCATGAATTAAAACTACACAATCCCTCTTCCTTATCATATGATGTAAAACTACATGACAGCAATGACCATACTACATTAAACTGATCTATAGGACATAAAAGTCCTATCCTCATGAAATAAAACTATAAAATACACTAATGTTATCATATTATGTAAAATTACATGACACAAATTTCATCTCCACATGATATTAAATAGTATGGTTCCCTTCATCCTAGTTGTATGACGTAAAACTGAATTTCATCATGGTCATTGATTCACAAACATAAAAGGTACATCAGATGGTCCTGGTCATACAATCTAAAACTAAAAGATTCCAAATTCTGAGTTATATTACTCTAAACTATATATACCAACATCCAAGTCATGAGACGTTAATGTACGAAAATGTCCTTAATGGATGATGTAAAACAACATGGTTTATGACCTTGTTGGATGATGTAAAACTGCATTTAATTTTGATTTTTTCTTAAATGGATCACTGCACTTGGTGATGGTGTCACACTACACCTCAATTCAGAGCTACATGTGGATTGATTTTCATTTTTATGGGATATGTAGTGATTCCCATACCATCTATATTGGGATGACCCCTCACTCAAAAAAAAAAGTCCCTTTTCCCCCACATCTAAACATTAGTATCATGGGTAACTAATTCAAGATCCACATGTTCAATCATTTATTTCATTACAAGATACATAGTGATACACCAATCTCCAGTTCTAGGTCTAGCTATAATACCCCTTCCTCATATAGAATCACCTATATCCTTACCACATGATTTTAAACTATATGGTTATTATTCCCCTCATTTAAGTTATTGATTTCTATAAATATGTATAGATTGATTCTCATTTCAAGGATATGCATAGTGATTCCCAAATCCTATATCTAGGTCTAGCCATCATATGATCAAAATAACCATGTCCTTTTCTCTGATTTCTTCAATATAATAAATGAAGAATTTACCACTCCTTTTTTCTCACATTGATCATAGCTCATGTGGGATTAAGAGTTTTGGGAAAGGATTCCCTGCATGATCAAGTCATATCAATTCATGATAGTTTTAATGTGTTCCTGGTTGAAATACCTTAAAAGGCAGTCCAAAATGTCCTTACCACATGTTTTAAACAATGATTTATTTCATATTTATTCCATATCACATTTCTGATCCAAAAACCCCCAGATTATAGCTTAACCCCCCAACCCTTCATACCCATAGATAGTGGAATGTTCTTAGTAAGATCCCTACGAAATGGAAAAATACTATTCCTTAGTTAAAATATAAATGTACTTAAATTTTATCCCTAAATATACTTTATTTATGATGTTAAATTGCACAGTCCGTGTCCTGGTTTCATAACATTAAAATACATGTTACATCAATCATCACCATGGAGGTTAATTTCTCCATATATTGGTCACCTTCCACATCACCCCAAATAAATAAATATATATTGGTTCTTATTACATCAATACACATAGTGTTTCCAAGATCCTCCATTCTTGGACACACTTCCACAATTGAAAAACACATGTGTGTCCCTATATTCATGTACACAACTCTGATCTGCGCTAGAGGTTCTAGACTTCTTCCACAACCCCACCCATTCAATATTATAATCAAAATTGACTTTACCCTCCCCAAAACACACTATATTTTTGTAGGAGTAACATCCTCGTTCATGGATATTAGTAAGAAATATTTTTCCTTGATTATCAAACACCTTACGTTCAGGGTCTTCATAAATGTAAATCTATATAATCTTTCCTTGGCCACTGATAATAGAATTTCAGCATCCCAAGGATACTATTGTATGGATTTATAGTAATATTCCTCATTTTTCTTTACATAAGTCACCCAAAAAATTTCTAAAAGTCATAGGATGTTTTCGTTTGACTATTCAGTAATATTCCACAGTTTTCTATGAAAAATTTCACCCAAAAAAATAGGTTGTCATCCAATGACACATTCATCCCTAGGAGATACTTCCTCTATTCCAATAATCCCTAAAAATATCATGATTGAAACCACTTTGTGAACATGGTATATGTATATTCCTCAAAAACATTTCTTATATCATGTTTGAGATCCAGTAATCACAAAATCGTGACTTAAAATACCCATTCATGTATTTGGAGAATGTTAGAACACTCTCGTCCCACAATTCTTGTTTGGTTCATCAATAAAAAAGTCATGGTCTAATTTTCTCGAACTAAAAAACATTCACATTAGTCCGGTTTACAAGAATCCAAATTTCTTAAGAAAAGAGACACTATACTCTAAAAGTTAAAAACCCATAAAGGGAACCCTATATAAAAATCAAGTCTTACCTCTCTAGACCTGTAATCCACTTTGATTAGATAAAAATAGATAAATTAAAATTAAAATTAAAGAAAACTTTTTAGGTTAAAAACCCATAAATTGGGGCAGAGGAAAAAATCCAATTCTCTCCCATTAAGTCGTTTTTATATTAGACTTAGGAAAAAATTGAGGTGATAAAACAAAAAATACACAAATTTTATAAGGGCATACATATTACCTTAGCAACAATAGAACTATGATTTATAGGTCTAAATACCTAGAAAAACACTATATCACTCTATCACACCTATCATTGTAATTATGAAACAATAGAATTTAATGAATTCAGTCATTTTCAATATTATGTTGTGATTAAAATGATGATAGGAATGAAGGAACAGATAATTAAAAAATTGTCCTCTTCATTCATGTTCTAAAAAGGGAAGGAACCTCCAAATTATAGATCCTTTCTTCCAATATTTTCAAGTGATCCTCAATATATTATTTGAGTTGTTAGATAACAGTGTGAGAACTATTAGTAGTTTTCCAAAAAGAAACCAATTGTGCACTAATATTCTCCTCAATGTTATTGAGATTCTCCTACTTCTCAGCAACACAATATCTTCCTTATGTCAAGTCCCTCATCAAGGATAAGTGTATATGTACTATCTCTTCCTTCACAGAATTTAATTATTCTTGAATTCATACCATTTTGAGAGATTTATCATCAATGATATGTTTATACTCCTCCACCTCCTTATAAATGACGTGTTTAGCTTGGGATACCGTAGATCTAATAAATTCAAAATGTCCTTATAGTTGTGACTTGGATTGCTATGTATTTTTCCCATATTCTCAATGTCGAATGATTGACTTCACCACATGATGGATCATGTGGTAATCAAATCTAATGCATCCCAATATGACAAACATGAGTTTAAATAAATGAATTCACAAGGGTAGGTCCTTCAAGAGGAGTCACATATACAATCTTTCAGTTTTACATCCAGATAATAGGACATGTGGTGTGAAGGTATTACTGTGTCTTTATGTCTTAATTATAACCAATTTTTGAAGGTGAAATTATTTCTAGTATTAGCGTATATAAAATGGAATCCTACTCTTCTCCCTCTAAAATAGTGTATGCTCTACTTTTCAAAGTTGGATGAATGTTCATGGAAGCTCCCCTCTCAGGATCATCTATTGAATTCACTCGAATTGAAAAATAGAATTGGACCCTCACTAACATCATGGTGTTAACATAAATAACTAAAGTGAAACAACTAGATAATTTGTTAACGTTCACCTATTGGTAAGTCGAATAAGGGAATTTATGCTTCTATAACATCCCCAATATCGATGATCTGAGTGGGGGTCCCTTGGAATGAAATGTTCCCCAGAGTTTGTTCATAAAACATGATGGAGGGGTCTCAGGAATATCACACTTCAATTCCATCATTTGTTTCTCCCTCATCAATGGTATTATGATGGACTTGGATGCTTTGTCATAAATTACCAGGGAAATGTTTTTTGTAGAAAAAAGATAAAAGAGTCAGGATCTGATGTAAGAAATCAAAAATATGGAGGTCAATTTCCTTTAAAAACACATGAAATTGAAAAATCACATCCATCCAATAACCTATCAAAGTCTAATAACTCCTCCTAAGAGATGGGGATATTTAATTGTTTCAAAATTTCCTAAAGATACAGTAGTTCATCCATTATTTTGTTATATAACCCCTCACATCTTGCAACATATTCACCTTTAGGGATATCCAAGGTGAGTCGATTAGGACCCAAATCATCTCTACCATATATTTCAACAACTGATATCTTGACATGAATGACCTCTTTGAACCATGCGTAGTTAGTATCAGCATCGACACCTTTATCAGAGTGTTAGAGGTCCCTGTCTTCCCCATTTAGAATAGAAACAGGGCTAATGTTTACTACTACAAAGTCCTACATTATAGGTTACATATCTAAAATTTCATGAGGAAATAAAATCATATACTAATTCATGATTCCTTATTACATTCATTTGACATTACTAGCTCCCTCCTTCCACTCTATAGTAATTAAATCAGACATGACATGGTCTCTAGCCACTTATTATGTTAAAGGCACAAATTCATTGGCATGAATTTGTGCCCTATCTAGGACATCCCCCTTAGCCCTTGAAGAATCAATTTCATACCCCTTAAGGTATGAATGTGAATAAAATTTTATAAAAGGAAATACTAGTCAAATGAGTATTTTATGTGATTCAAGAGATTGGGTGATAGGGAAATGGTATATCATGAAACATATGCTCAACTAAAATCTTTACCCGCTTTCATTTATTATATTAGGATGGTGAGGGCCTCATGTTGGTTCACCAAATAATGGGTATTGGAGGGGGATGTTGGGAATATCCTCCATATATCTATTTCACCATCATCCTCTAACTAGAAAATAGTTTTAAGTACTCAGGAGACTCGACCCCCACTCTAATGAGGGTGCCCATGGGCCCATATTTCGGTGGCTCGAGTTCCACCCCAGGATTTTTTTTCTTCTCCTCCTTACAAATGAAAGATAAATCCCATCAAATTTAATAATGGTGGATAATGGAAGAAATTAAAAAAATAAAATGATATAAATATCTCACTAATATCAATATATTCATCCAATTCCTCTTCAGATAGACCAGTTGTCCCCTTAATAGTAGGTTGGCCTTTCATATCAAATAACCGCTCAGTGGAATGGTTCCAATCATCGATCACATATATCAGAATCTATATCTCATTAATATATATCCAAACCTTAGAAAAATTTTATTGGTTTCAAGATAAGAGGGTGCTCGAATATCTCCAAGCTCCTAGATATGCATTCCATCCAAGAGAAGTACCCATATATCTTAATGTTCATGTGTCATGCCCTGTCAGGATTGAATTGCCAAAGTCCATACATACTCTTATGATAATTCATCTGGATGTGAGGAAGAACTGACATATTTTGAATTCAAATACCTTTCAGGACTCTGTACTCTCACAGGATCCTAGGTGACTAGAGTATAGGTCTCCTCCTGGTGGGGATGACTAGACCGCCATGGCCTAGAAGATGTGGTCTCAAATCTAACCTATTATTTGGCCCTTTCTGAAGATTTATTTGATGAATTTGAATCCTCATTATCATTTACCTAGTGTTGATCCTTCCTCTAATGCTTATCACAATCATAAGTCATCATTTCCATGACTCAAGGAATTCTATTCATTAATTTCCCCTGAGGGTATGAAAAAATCCAAGCACTAGAATACACATATTCAAGCCCAATCAATCCACATGAAAAATTTGTATTTATTGACATTTGGGATTCCTCCAATTACATTAGGATCTAATATTTTCAAGACACCATAATTTATTTCTCAAGTCGAACATTTGTAGGGGAGAAACACTTTGGTGTTGTAGACAGATGAATTGGTAGGTAAATCGATATGGACCACATGACTCACATATGCTCTCATTAATAATATGAGCCACCAGTACATTTGTCTCTAGATGAAATCATATATAACCTCATATCATCATCAAATTTTCCATTTTCAGTGATTGTTCTGGTAGAAGGATCACTATAAGGGAAGAAGTTTAACTCTCTTGATATGTTCAGAATCCTTAGGGATTCATCATAATATAGGGATAAAGTATGGATAAAGAAAAAATCTTGAATGAACAAGTGAAATAATCATTTAGGAAACTAAACTCCACTCATCAAAACATAAGAACTGAAGTGTGATTCTATCCATTCACACCACACATGAAAGGACCTCGAAAATTAGAACGGGGCATTCCTAGTGTACACATTCAACAAACACTAGTATATATTTTTGATAATAGGGGAATCCAACCATATGTAGATCCATTTATCTAGTTTTGATACTATAAAAAATTCTTCTGGTCTCACGTTACTATTAGATTCAAAGAATGATAGTAGGTAGGTTCTTATTCACATTGATGAAAATCCATCCAGGTGGTTCCTCGCCAAAGCCTTAGGATTCAATTTATATCCCCACATGTGATATTATCCTTTCTCTAAGGTAGTAAAAATCTATAAAGAATACTATAGTTCTCTAAGTTAGGTCATCCCATTGGGGTTCAGAAAAGTAAAATCTTCTTCTTATGGCTTGAGTAAGGCCTTCATCCATACTTCAGAATGAATTTTCCCCTCACATGGGGGTCTCCGTTATTAAATTTATAATCTATATTCTATAGATCATGGTCCGAGGCTGGAGTCTTTTCAGCATCATATCACATCACTTTAGTGTGATAAACTCATAATTCATTTCTTGAAGTATCGGGGCTCCAAATATTTTGTAAACATCCAATAAGATAATGTAAACATCAACATGAATTAGATTGAAACGATTTTTCTAAGGGATCCATCATCTCAACCATTAAGGGATGATGTTCAATTTATTATAAACACATGTTTGTGGCATAAAAAACATGTAAATGCTAATAGTTTTAATCCTAGTCGTAAACTCTACATAATTTTTTCACATATAGTATTCCCACATCTATTTAGTCCTAACTCCCCCTCTAGAGAATAAGACTCAATCCTCCTTCCAGCCTCTTGATTAGTCTATATTGGAAGAATAGAAGGTTGAATCATAGTAATGAGTCTTTGATTCACGGGTGTGAGGATTTATATATTGGCTACACTGGCTATGATGTATGAAAAATTTGATAGGAACCATTCCTTCCTGGATTAATACACCCTTGGAAGAGATGTTTTCAAATTGAAAATAGTTATGTTCCATGAACTAGAACTTTTGTAGGTAACTCTAGATATTTAGGATGAATTAACCTCTCAATATTCCATGGCCATAGAGTGGTAGATAATCACATTATGGTTACTCACATTCGTACTACTTTAGATTCTTTTCTATGTCTGGGATGGTGGAGTGACACATATCATAGTATTCTGGCATGATGGATTTGAGCATGTCCAAAACATGTGTAACAACTTTTTCATGGAAATCTATTAGAGTAACCACTGGAGTTCTATAAGGAAACATTAATATTTTCATTAAATTAAAAATATTTGCATTATAAAATTACAAAATATATAAAAGTGGAGTGCCTCACATAAGTGAATCACACAGGTCACTCTCAAAAGTGACTCGCATAGGTTACTCACCCATGTGACTCACACAAGTGACGTTGCGCAGGTCACTCGTTCAGGGTTCTATGATGGGGTGAAAAATTCATTCCAAGAACTTGGGAAAAGGTGATACTCTAAAAGGTTTTCACAAATTATAATCACCGAAATATAACATGGAATACCTTCATGATGAATGAAAAAGAAATAAAAATTGAAAGGAAGTATTCTCTAGGTGGTCAACTATATATAGATTTGGTTGACCTATGCACAATTACATCACAAAAACCTCCATGGGTGACTTGTTCAAGATGCTAGTGTGACTCCAAGAATCATTTCCTCCCTCTACCTTATGACAGGACCCACTTCTTCCAATCAGATCCAATATTGAGGGGTTAGTTTAGTTGGAACAACTTTTTTCACATGCGGAAGAAAATATTTCGTGAGAAATACCTCAATAAATTAAGATGTGAAGAGCCCCAAGAATAATCAAGGGAACTCCCCAAATCAGTATATGTGCACCATACCTATGTGCTCTAAGGATTATATAGGCCCTTCCTTCGCATCCCAAAAGATTAATCCACCCCTTCACGAGGCACCTGCATGGGAAACCTATGCAGGGTACCTATAAGAGACACTTCCTTTACATAGTTTCCCATGTTTTCCATAAATAGAAACTCGTGGCTCCTCATTTAAATAACGAGAAAACATGAAGAAACCTCAATGATTTGATTGCAAAACTCCTCAAAAACTTTTGGGTAGCTTTATAATACTATATAGAATATGGAAATAAGAAAGATAGTAAGATCAAAGTCCCTCTATTGTCTAAAACACAAGACTCATTCATGAGGGTCCCCCCTACTTGACCAGAACTATCGTGAAGGTCCCTTCCCAAACTCAGGACCTATATGAGACCCTTACAGGGTTACCTGAGAAAACCCTTGGTGCCTAGAGAAAGGCCTCACCCAAGTGTTTTTCCCATGTTTTCCATCGCCCAATGAATCTATGGCTTATGCAGTCCTACCCAACATAATGAACTTCTAGTTCTTACAAAATCTACCCTGTATGAAGCACCATCTATTCTCCCAGACATGACCTACATGATCCACCTTGTATTACACCTTCCAAGAAATTAATGGAAGGGATAATAATCTTCTAGATACATCATCTAAGGAGGAACAAATTAAAGCCTCCAGCAAAGCCTCCATACATTAACAACCATGGCTATTGACACACCAGTGTGTCTCCCATTCAATTATCAATTCTTTTGGTTAGAGGTGTCCCCCAATTTTACCACCAGGGAGGTTGGGTACTCAGGTTGTGTGATGTTATGAATCACTACGGTCATGAGGACTCAAACCCTAAAGCTGAAATTTCTAGTAATGTATGGTCATCCCTACAGTGGTGAATTCATTCACAGGACTTGTGCACACATCCATCACACTATTAGAGATGACCATGCCTGAATTATTTCCCTTAACCTCTAGGAGTGGAATACCGAAGGAAGGGATAGTGACCGTATTAAATTCATATCAAGGTAGACCTACTCGAGGGTGTAGTTGAATAACCTTATTTTTGGGGAGATCTAATTATTATTGGGTATTTTGGTTTAGCACTGCTTCACACCCAAAAAATAGTAGGTTATGTATGAGTTCTATATAGGGGTAGTTCTAGGGAACTTCTAGTGTCATATGTGAGGGTGAGATTGTTCCCACTTTCTTATATCAAAGACCATGGGGCTCTCATTTCAGGTGGTGAGGGTGAATCATTATTTCTTCTTTACATTGATCAGGATTAATGACAAATCCTCTTATCTTCTTATGGAACTGGTATCATGGAATCCCTCATATATTAAGACCCTATCCTTTACTATGGTCATTAACCTGATGATTAGTCAGATGCGACTATCCTATTTATGAAAATCAGAATGGAGAAGGGCACAGCAAATCCCTTTGTTATTCTCCCATGGCCCTGAACTCTTCTAATAGTGGAAGAAGGGTTATTATTTTTTCTAAATATTATTGTTTCTTTTTGTTTCTTACATATGATCCTAAGACACATGGTCTTAGAGGTTAGCGACAATCATGAAATCTTCATTATCAAATGCATGTATTAGCATAGAATCATTTTCTAGATCTTCCTCTCACATTCCTTCATAGGGTCTCTATAGGAATGGGTCCTCGAGGACATGTATCTATCTTGTGGGCCTTCTATTTGGTATAAGTACCAACCATTCTTATCACAACCGAGGGAATCCACCTAGGTATAAGCCCCAACCAAATCTATAAATCATCATGGGTCAAAACATTCCTCATGGTTTCACATGCATGGGCCTCCTCCTAAGTGTAATCACCAAAACCATGTCACATCATCTCAAAGGGACACATTAACCTATGAGAAAAACCTTTAGAGAGACTCAATTAGGGTGGGTCCTTGAATTAATTTAATTACATGGTATTTAATTCTAGACCAATTTGGATATGTAGGAAGCCTCTTTGAGTTCAACACACAAAACCCCAAATTCACCCTAATATACTTCGGGCCACATTATTAATAGTGTCTTCTCTAACCTAGGAAGACACAATCCCTCGGGGTTCTTAATGATTCATTAACCTATGTCCCACACCAAACCTTGGATCGGAATCTTTATCATAGATTTCCTTGCCACATGAAATTAAACTGAACAGTTTGGTCATCGTCACATAAACATAAAAGGTATGATGTTTCCCATTAAGTGGAACTATACTAAGTGGGTTCTAATTAATTTCACTTGGATATGCAAGAATCCCATCTCATGGTTCAGTTCCAAATATAAAAAAACTCTCATCACCCTGTAGAATTATAAATTTCAGATCACCCCATAGTGTGTCTTAAGACAATCATCATAATAATAAATTACTAAAGCATCTCTAGACTGCATGAAAATAGTAACACTGATAGAGAACCTCAGATACATATATATCCCCATTGATGGAGAACCATGGATATATACATAATATTTTTGAATAAATAAATGAAAAAAATTGATTGATTATACTTAGCGACCTGAGTTACACTTGGGATTTAATAAAGGATTCAAGAATATTTCATTAATATATAAGAGAGTGTCTAGGTAGGAAACAGTTCCCCCAAATGTGTCTGAATAGCTCGACCTCCCATCATCTCATCCAATGTGAGTCCCTAAGAATTGTTGGAAAATTTTCCAACAATCACCTTCCTTTGGAAAGTGGGTTAATGAAACCTCTCAAATAAGGGATCTATTGGGTGTTTCTAGTTCCATTAACAAAACCTGTTGGATACCGTCTAGATAGTGTAAACCTGATGTGAATGATTGTACAAAGCTTAAACCGCCACAAACAATCATAAGGGCACCATCATTTCTGCGTGGAAATATGTTTTTAATGTTTTTTATGTTTTTATGTATTTTAAGGTATTTTTTGGATTTTTATAGTTTACAGTGGTTTTAGGGATTCTTAGGGATTTTAGGAATTTTAGGGTTTTGATGGTTTTGGGGTTATTTTTGTGTTCTCCGGGTTTGTAAATGTTTTTTTATGTTTTTAGGGTTTAAAGGGTATTTAAATTTTTAGTGTTTTTAGGGGTTTCTAGGGGTATTTATGGTTTTTAGGGATTTAATGAATTTCATGATTTTAAGTAATTTTTAGCAATTTTAGGTTTTTAGAGGTTTTATGTGTTTTTAGGTTTTTATGTTTTTCTATGTGTTTGTAGGGTGTTTTATGTTTTTAGGAATTATATGTTTTCATAAGGATTTTATGGGGTTTTATGGATTTCAATGGTTTTAGGGTTTTTATGGATTTTTTTGGGGTTTTGGGGTTTTTTGAGTTTTTTTGGGTTTTTATGTTTTTTAGAGTTTTTTATCATTTTAGGTGTTTAAAGGGTTTTGAGAGTTTTTAGGGGGTCTTATGTTTATATAGTGTTTTTGGGGTTTTAAGGTTTTTAATATATTTTATGGGTTTTGGGTCTTTTTAGTGGTTTTTGGGTCTTTTAATGGTTTTCAGGGTGTTTAGTAATTTTTAGGTTTTAAGGGTTTCAAATTTATTTTGGGATTTAAGGTTTTCATAGGGGATAACTTGGTTTTTTCGGTTTTTTTTATTTTTAGGTATTTTTAGGTTATTTTTAGGATTTATATAGTTTTCAGGGTTATTAGGAATTTTGATGGGTTTTAAGGGTATTTATCATTTTTGGGATTTTTTGAGTTTTTTATGGGTTTATGGTTTTTATAGTTTTTTACATTTTTAGGGGTTTAAATATTTTTTATATTTTTTTGTGTTTTTAAGTGTTTTATATTTTTAAAGTGGTTTTAGTATTTTAAGGGGTTGGGGGACTTTTTAGGGATGTTATGTTTCTTGGGTTTTAGGGAATTTAAGTGTTTTTAGGGTATTATGGTTTTATTAGGGTTCCTTAGGTTTTTTGGGTTTTTATTTTCTAAATGTTTTTAAGGATTTTTTTTTATTTTTATGGTTTTTAGGGTATTTAGGGATTTTGAAGGTTTTAGGGTTGTTTAGGGTTATTAGGGGCTTTATATATTTTTTGGTTTTTAGGTTTTTTTAGTTGTTTAGGGTTTTAATGGGTTTTTTTTGTTTTTTAACAATTTTAGCGGTTTAATGATTTTTTAGAGTTATTAGTATGATTCTTAGGGTATTTATGGGTTTCAGGGGTTTTAAGGGTTTTAGAGGGTTTTTATGGTTTTTTGTGTTTTTTTACTTTATCACTTCTACGGTTTTTATGGGTTTTTGGTGTTTTTAGGTTTTTATGGTTTCCTTATGGGGTTTTCATGGTTTTTACGATATTTTTTATGTTTTTATGTATTTTTATTGATTTTAAGGATTTTTGTTGTTTCTAGGGTTATTAGGTTTTTTGAGGGTTTTTATGGGGTTTTTGGAATAATATTGTTTTTAAGTGTTTTAGGGATTTTTTGTTTTTTAGAGTTTTTAATAATATTGACATGTTTAAATAGATTTTATGGTTTTTAGTGGTTATATTTGGTTTTATAGGTTTTTTGGGGTTTTATGATTTTTTGGAGTTTCTATGGTTTCTAGTGTTTTTAGGGTTTTTAGATTATTTATATGGTTTTTATGGATTTTTGGTGTCTCAATTGTTTTTATGTTTTTAAGGTTTTCTTATTATTTCATTGGGTTTTTTTATTTTTACATTTTTAGGGATTTTTATAGATTTTAGGGTTTTTATGGGTCTTTAGAGGTTTTAGGTATTTTAAGGTTTTTAGGGATTTTTAGTGATTTTAGGATTTTTTATGTTTTTAACATTTTTAGGTTTTTTGGGGATTTATTTATTTTTATGGTTTTTGGGGTTTCATAGGATTTTCATGGTTTTTTTTAGTGATTTTTAGGGATTTTTTGGATTTTTATGTTTTTTTAGGGTTTTAAGGATTTTGAGGGATTTTAGGATTTCGGGGTTTTTATTACTTTTTGGGTTTTATGGTTTTTTTTTTAGTTTCTTATGGATTTTATGTGTTTGGAGGATTTTTTTAATTATTAGGTTTATAAAGGATTTTTAGATTTTATAGTGGGGTTTTTTGTATTTATGGATTTTTATGGTTTTTTATGGGTTGTATGTTTTTATGCTTTTACGGGTTTTTGGATTTTTATGGGTTTATGGTTTTTATGGTTTTTTGGAATTTATAGGTCTATAGTGGAATTTTTATGGTTTTTTTCTTTTTTCATTTTTTTTAATTTTTTGGATTCTTGGTTTTATGGTTTTAGGGGTTTTAGGTTTTTATAGTTTTTGGAGTTTTGAGGATTCTTTCAGAATTTTTAGGGTTTTTATGGTTTTTAGGTATTTAATGGTTTTATTGGGGGTTTAAGGGGTTTTTTTAGTTTTTAAGTTTTCTTATTTTCCTTATGTTTTTAACATTTTTAGGGGTATAATGGGTATTTAGAGTTTTAAATGATTCATTTGGGTATTTAGGGGTTTTTAGGGGTTTTAAGGAATTTTAGGGGGTTTTTTGGTTTTTCAGGGCTTTTTAGCTATTTTAGGGTTTTAGCGTTTTTTAGGATTTTAGGGGTTTTATGTATTTTTATTTTTTTAAGTATTTATTATTATTTTCATGGTTTTAGGGTTTTCTATAATTTTAGGTATTTTTATGAATTTTTAATATTTTTATGGTTTTTAGTGGTTTTAGGGATTTGAGGCTTTTTTGGGTTTTTAGGGTTCCAAAGGTATTTTAGGGGTTTTAGTGATTCTTTTGGTTTTTAATGGATTTAATTGTTTTTTTTGTTCCTATGGTTTCTATAGGGTATTGCAATTTTTTTAGATTTTTTACATTTTTGGGTATTTTTTGGAATTTTTTTTGGATTTATATGTATTTTTAGGGGGTTTAGGGATTTTGATGTTTTTTGGGGTTTTGGGGGTTTTTTGGGTTTTCTTTGTTTTTAGGTTTTTCTGGGGTTTTTTGGGTTTTTTACAGTTTTTTGAGATTTTAACAATATTAGGGGTTTAATGTGTTTTTAGATATTTAGTGGGGTTTTTTGGTTTTTACGGTTTTATGGTTTTTATAAGTTTTTTTGTTTTTCTGAGTTATTTATGGTTTTAGGGTTATTTTTGGATTTTTTGGGACATTTTACAAAATTTAAGGATTTTTTGTGGTTTTTAAAATTTTTAATGGTTTTAAGAGTTTTTATGTTTTTAATGTTTTCTTAGGTTTTTAATGTTTTTAGGGGTTTTTTTCATTTTTAGGAATTATTAGGGATTTTTATAGTTTTTTTTTACTTTTTTATGGTTTTAGGGGTTTAGATAGTTTTTATGGTTTTTGGGGTTTTTAGGGTTTTAGGTTTTTTAGTGTTTTTAACGTTTTTATGTGTTTGAAGGGTTTTAGGTTTTTAATGTCTTTTTAGAGATTTTTATGTTTCGGTGGATTTTTAGAGATATTTTAGGAGTTTATGTTTTTAGTGTTTTTTGGGATTTTTTGTGTTTTAGGATTTTTTTTGGGTTTTGGGGCTTTTATGGTTTTCTTGGGTTTTCGGGATCACTTGTGTTTTTTTGGGTTTTAAAGGTTTTTGAGATTTTTTTACATTTTTAGGGATTTAAATGTTTTTTTATATTTTTAAAGGGTTTTTATTGGTTTTTTATTGTTTTTATGTTTTTATGTTTTTAGGGGGTTTTATGGTTTTTAGTGGTTTTAGGGTTTTTAGGGTCTTTATGAGGTTTTTAGTGTTTTTAGCTTTTTTTAGGATTTTAGGGGGTACGGGTGTTTTTATGTTTTTAAGGTTTTTATTGGGGATTTAAAGGATTGTTGGGTTTTCTATGTTTTTATGTGGTTTAGGAGTTTTTACGTGTTTTAGGTGGTTTTATGATTTTTATGGATTTTGGTGGTTTTCTATGGTTTTTACGGATTTTGATGGTTTTTACATTTTTTGATCGTTTCTAGGGTTTTAGTTTTTGGCATTTTTTAGGTTTTTGATGGGTTTTAAGTTTTTTTAGGTTTTAAAGGGTATCTTATAATTTCAGGGTTTTTAAGGATATTTTATATTTTTAGGATTTTTTTAATATTTTTATGGTATTTATGAATTTTGAAGGTTTTTGGGTTTTTAGGGCTTTGGGGTTTCTATGGTTTTTTGGACTTTTCAATATTTTAGGGTTTTAAATGTTTTTTAGATTTTTTAAAAATTTTTAAGGGTTTAGATTATTTTAGAGTTTTTAGTGTGGTTTTAGGGGTTTTAGTGTTTTAATTGTTTTTAGGGGTTCTTAAGGTTTTTAGGGTTTTTGGATTTTATCGTTTTGAGGTTTTTAGGGATTTTAAATGTTTTCAGGTTATTAATGTTTTCTTATGGTTTTCAGTATTTCGGTGTTTTAATGGATTTTTAGGGACTTTTAGGATTTTTATAGCATTTAGGTATTTTAAGGGGGTTTAGGGTTTTAATATTGTTATGGGGTTTTTGGGGTTTTTGGGGTTTTTTTTGTGTTTTTAGGGGTTTAAAGGTTTTTTCTAGTTTTTTATCCTTTCTAGGGTTTTAAAGGGTTTTAGAGATCATAGTTAGTTTTTTATTGGTTGTTATGGGGTTTGGGGGGTTTTATGGGTTTTAGGTGTTTTTAAGGGTATTAGGGCCTTTTTGGGTATTAAATGTTTTTTTAATTTTTAAGCAGTTTAGTGTTTTTTTAGGTTTTAATTTTTCATAGGGTTTTAGGGTTTTTATTTTTTTCAATATTTTTAGGTATTTTAATGAATATTATGTTTTCATAGGGTTTTATGTATTTTTAGGTGTTTTAGGAGTTTTTAGGGATATTAAGTTTTTTATAACTTTTAGTTTTTTAGGGGTTTTAAGTATTTTTTAGGTTTTTATGTTTCTCTGAGATTTTTTTAGGCTTTTAAGGGTCGTTTATTTTTTAGGGATTTTTAGGGATTTTTTTGGATTTTTATGGTTTTTGAGGTTTTTAAGGATTTTGAGGGTTCATTGTGTTTTTATAGTTTTTAAGCGTTTTTTGGTTTTTTTGGGTTGTTTAGGGATTCTAATGTTTTTATTGTTTTCTACAATTTTAGGGATTTGAAGTGATTTTATATTTTTTTTAGTGGGTTTTAGGGATTTTCTTGGGTTTTTATTATTTTTTTATTTATACGGTATTATTATTTTTTTTCAGGGGGTTTAGGGTTTCTAGGGTCTTCTTAGGGTATTAGGGTGTTTAACATCGTTATTTTTTAGGTGTTTTAAGTGTTTTAGGGTTTTAAGTTTTTAATAAGGTTTTCAAGGTTTTGAAAAATTTTAGGGAAATTTTGGATTTTTAGTATTTTTATGGGATTTTTGAGTTTTTTGAGATTTTGATGGGTTTTAAGATTTCATAGGGTTTTTATGTTATTTTTTGAGTTTTCAAGTTTTTTTAATTTTTTTTAGGTTTTAAGGTTTTTATTGTTTTTTACATTTTTCGGGTTTTATGGGGTTTAGAGTTTTTAGTTGTTTGGGATTTTTATGGGTTTTAAGGGTAATATGGGGTTTTACAGTTTTTAAGAGTTTTAAGGTATTTTTTAGGTTTTTATGGTTTTTAGTAATTGTTGACTTTTTATGTGTTTTCATTTTTTTTTGTTTTTAAGTGTTTCATGGGGATTTTCAAGGTTTTTAGGTGTTTTTTATTTTTTTATTGATTTTTAGGGATTATTTCTGCTTTTATGGTTTTTATGGATTTTTGGGAATTTTTTTTGGGTATTTAGTGTTTTTATGATTCTTTTTTGGTGATTTACATTTTATTGAGTTTTTATCTTTTAAATGTTTTTAAAGTATTTAATGATTTTAGGTGTTCACAGAGTATTTATTGTTTTTACTGGGGTTTTAGGGCTTTTTCAGTTTTCAGGGGGGGTTATGTTTTTTTTTGGGTTTTTAGTGGTTATAAATGTATTTAACATTTTTAGGGTTTTTAAATTTTTTTAGGGTTTTAAGGTTTCCTTAGGGGATTTCGGGGTTTTTAAGGTTTTAAGGATTTTTTAGTATATTTTAGAATTTTTATGGTTTTTAAGGAATTTAGGGTTTTCTTGGATTTTGCAGGGTTTTATTGTTTTTTAGGTTTTTATGGTCTTTTTGGATTTTTTGGGTTTCTTTGACGGTATTAGTGTTTTTAAGAATTTTTAGAGTTTTTAACGTTTTTATGGCATTAAAGGCTTTTTAGAGGTTTTAGTGGGTTTTTAGGGTTATTATTGATTTTAAGGCTTTTTGATCATTTCAAGGGTTTTATGGTATGAAGGATTGTTGGTATTTTTTGGTTTTTATTTTCTTTTATGGTTTTTCATGTTTTTTGGTTTTTTGAGGGTTTTATGTGTTTTTATGTTTTTATGATTCTCTTAGTGTTTTTCAGGGTTTTTAAGGTATTTATGTTCTTAGTGATTATTATGAATTTTTTATGATTTTAATGAGTTTTTAGGTTTCTTATGGATTTTATGGATTTTAGTGTTTTATGTGTTTTTTTGGACTTTTAGTGTTTTTGTTACTTTTCTAGGTTGTTTATGGGTTTTGTGAATATTAATGTTTTTAGGGGTTTAAAGGTTATTTAGAGTTCTTAGTTTTTTTTATTGTTTTTATGGTGTTTTTGGGTTTTTATGTTTTTTAGGGATTTTTATAATATTTAGGAATATTTGGAGTCTTTTAGGGGTGTTAAGGGTTTTACAGCTTTTAGTTTCTCTTAGGGTTTTAGCTATTTTTAGGTTTATAAGTTTTTCTTAAGGATTTGTTAATGTTTTTTGGATTTTTTCATTTATGTTATTTTAAGGACTTTGAGGAAAATTATGGGTTTTTTGGGTTTTTTTGGGATTTTTTGGTCTTTTGGGTTTTTAACATTTTTAGGTTTTTAGAGGTTTTTAGAGATTCTAGGTATTTTATGTTTTCTTTGGGGTTTTCAGGGTTTTTAGAGTTTTTATGTTTTTTTTATTTTTAATTATTTTTAGGATTTATATGGGTTTCATGGTTTTTATTTATTTTGAGAGTTTTGGGGGATTTGTTAGGTTTTTTGGGTATTTTGGGGTTTTTTATTTTTTTAGTTTTTGGGTTTTAATGGTTTTTTCGATTTTCTTATGTTTTTTGGGTTTCAAGGGTTTTAATATTAGTAGTGGTTTTTATTTTTTTTACGGGTTTTATGGGTTTTCGGTGTTTTTAATGGTTTATGGGTTTGTATAATTTTTAGTGTTTTAGGATTTTTAAGTGGAATTAGAGGTTTTTTTTGGAATTTTTAGGTCTTTAGGGGTTTTACTTGTTTTTTTAGGTTTTGATTGTTGTTTTAGGGTTTTAAGGTTTATTACATTTTTACATATTTTTAGATATTTTTTAGTTTTTTGTTGTTTTTAGGGTTTTTAGGTATTTTAGTTGTTTTAAGGGGTTTTTATGGTGTTTATGTTTTTATTGTTTTTATTGGATTTGGGGCGTTTTTTGTGTTTTTTGGGTTTTTAGGAATTTTACAAATTTTTTATCATTTGTATGGTTTTAAAAAAAAATTATAGTTTTTAGTGGTTTTAGGGTTTTATGGTGTTTTATGGTTTTCATAGTTTTAATAGTTTTATGTTTTTTAGGGGTTTTGGGGACTTCAGGGTATTCAGTGTTTTTAGTTATTTAGGGGGTTTTCTAGGATTTAAGGGTTTTTATAGTGTTTTTGGGTTTTTAAGGTTTTAGTGGATTTTATGGTCTTACGTTATTTTAGGGGTTTTAGGGACTTTTAGGGTATTTAGTGTTTTTATATTTTTTAGGTGTTCTCAAGGCTTTTAGGGTTTTTATTATGTTTTTGGTGTTTTAAGGTTTTAGTTGATTTTATGGTTTTATGTTGTTTTAGGGGTTTTAGGTTCTTTCTGGGTATTTAGTGATTTTTTTTAAGGGGTTTTCAAGGCTTTTAGGAATTCTGGGGTTTAAGGGTTTTATGTTATTAGTGGTTTTTTTGAATTTTTTAGGATTTTTATGAGCTTTTAGGGTTTATAAAGATTATTTGGGTTTTTGTGTTTTTATTAATTTTACAGGGTTTACAGTTTTTTGGTTTTTTAAAATTGTTCGAGGATTTTAGAGTTTTTATTGGGGTTTAGTGTTTTTTGACAAATTTATTAGTTGAAAGGGGTTTGTTATTTTTTTGTCGTTTTCGGTTTTATATTGTTTTCAATGGATTTGAGTGGATTTAGGGTTGTTAGGGTTTTTTATGTTTTAGGGATTTTCTTAATATTTTTAGGGTGTTTTAGGTGTTTTATGGAATTTTGGGGGCTTTAGTTTTTTTATGGTTTTAGGGTCTTTTGGGTTTTTAGAATTTATTATGCTTTTAGGATTTTTAAGTGTTTTCGGTTTTTTATGTTTTTGTTAAGGGGTTTCAATACTTTTAAAGATTTTACGTTGTTAGGAATTTTAATAATTTTTATCTTGTTTGAGGGGTTTTAGTGAGTTTGAGGGGATTTATGCTTTTATTGGTTTTAGGGGTATTTTTTTTTGTGTTTTTAAGAGTTGTTAGAGTTTTTTTTAAAATTTATAGAGGTTTAAATGGTTTTTAAAGTATTTAGTTTATTCATGGTTTTTATGGGTTTTAAGGTTTTTTGAGGATTTATGGTCTTTTAGGGGTTTGAGCTTTTTTTATGTTTTTAGGGGTTCTAAGTGTAATCAGGTTTCTAAGATTTTCTTATGGGTTTTCAGTGTTTTTATGGTTTTTTGTATTATTAGGGATTTTAGGGATCTTTATGAGTTTCAATGTTTTTAGGGATGTTATGGGTTTTAAAATTTTTAGGTTCTTTAAGGGTGTTAGTTTTTAATGTTTTCTTAGTGTTTTTTACATTTTTATGGATTTTTTGTATTTTTTGTATTTTTTTTGTTATTAGTGTTTTCACAGATTTTGAGGGATTTCTGGGTTTTTATGGTTTTTTAGGGGATTAAGGTCTTTTTCATTTTTAGGGTCTTTATGTTTTCTTTTTCATATTTTATCAGTTTTAGGGTTTTAAAGTGTTTGTAGATATTAGTGTTGTTTTAGGGTTTTAAGGGGGTTTAGGGGTTTTAATTGTTTTTAGGGATTTTAGGGTGTTTTAGGGGTTTTAGGATCTTTTTTAATTATTTTAATGGTTTTTAGAATTTTTTTGGTTTTTAGGGGGTTTCAGTGTTTTTAGGTTTTGGAGGTTTTCATAGTTCTTTTCTGGGTTTTGGGTTTACATTTTTAGTGATTTTTAGGGATTTTTATTTATTTTTATGGGTTTATAGTGTTTTGGGGGGTTTTAAGGGGTTCATGGGTTTTTTTATAGTTTTTAGGGTTTTTTGGGTTTATAGAAATCTCTATGTTTTTAGGGGTTTAAGAGTTTTTGGGTTTTTAAGGTTTTCCTTTGGATTTTTAGGGTTTTATGTTTTTTTATTTCTTACGTATTTTTGGACTTTTTGGGGTTTTATGGTTTTTATGATTTTATGGATTTTTAGCATTTTTAGTGTTTTTAAGGAATTTATATTTTTTTATCTTTCTAAGGTTTTTTGATCTTTTAAGGGGTTTTAGTATATTTTTAACATTTTATGGGTTTAAAGGGGTTTTATATTTTTATTGGTTTTTAGGATTTGTAGGGGGTTTGAGGGGCATTTCATTTTTTGGTTTTTATTGGTTTAATTGTTTTTATGTTTTTATGGTTTTATTATTATTTTTCAGTATTTTTTAGATTTTTAGGGATATTTATGTTTTTTAGGGATTTTACTGATTATAAGGGTTTTAGGGGTTTTTTAGTTTTTAGGGTATTTATCATTTTTATCTTTTTAGGGGTTTTAATTTTTTTTCATCTTTTAAGGTTTTATTTAGGGTTTTCAGTGTATTTAGGGATTTTTATTTTTTATGGATTTTTTGGGATTTTAGGGATTTTTAGGTGTTTTATAGATTTTAATTGATTTTAGGGTTTTGGGGGATTTATAGTTTTTTTTTGGGGTTTTTAGGGTATTTTTGAGTTTTTTAGAGATTATATTTTTTATAGGTTTGAATTTTTTTTCGGACATTAAAGATATTTTTGGGTATTAAATGGATTTTAAGATTTTTTAGGTTTTAGGGGTTTTAAAGTTTTTAGGGGGTTTTTTTGGTTTAAGGGGTTTTAGAACCTTTATAGTTTTCTCTGGGGTTTTGTGTTTTTAATTTCTTTGGGTTTTAAGAGATTCTAGAATTTTTTTTCCTTATGGTTTTCATGATTTTTATGGTTTTTATTTTTTAGATATTTTTATGTCATTTTTAATGAATTATAAGGTTTTTATAATTTTTGTGTATTTCGAGGGTTTTTAGGTTTTCTTTGGGTTTTAGTTTTTAGGGTTTTTAATATTTATAGGTTTTTAAGGGTTTTATGTGTTTTTAGGTTTTTAAGGTTTTCTTAGGATTTTTTTTGCATTTTTTATTTTTTATGGCTTTTTAATTCATTGTTAGGATTTATCTATTTTTTATTTTTTTTATGGATTTTGAGGGATTTTGGTTTTTTTATGGATTTTATGTTTTTTTTGGGGTTTTAGGGGTTTTTTTATTTTTTAGGGGTTTATGGGTTTTTGTAGTTTTTATTCTTTTTAGGGTCTTAAAGGGGTTTTAGAGTGTATAGTGATTTTCTACAATTTTTAATTGTATTTATGGTTCTTTATTTTTTAGGTGTTTTTATGGGTTTTAGGTATTGTTATTGGTTTTAGTGTCTTTTTATGTGTTTTTAGGGTTTCTATCCTTTTTAGGTTTCAAAGAGTTTTAAGTGTTTTTAGGTATTTAGTGTCTTCTTAGGGGTTTTCATGTTTTTAGGGGTTTTTTAATTTTTTTTATAGATTTTTAGGGGTTTTAGGATTTTTTTCGTTTTTAGGGTTTTTAGGGATTTGGCAGGTTTTAAGGGGTTTTTATCATTTTTTAATTTTTTATGTTTTTAGGGGTTTTAAGTGTCTTTAGGTTTTTAATGATATCTTCAAGTTTTTAGGGTTTTTGAGATTCTAGGGTATTTTACCTTTTTAGGTATTATTATATATATATTTTTTATTTTTATGGTTCTTAGGGTTTTTTAGATTTTTAGGGTTTTTAGGTTTTTTTTGGATGTCTGGATTTTTATTTTTATTTTTTGGGGTTGTTTTATTGTTTTTATATTTTTTAAATTTTTAGGGTTGAAAAGGGATTTAGGGTTTCTATTGGCTTTTTATGTTTTCATTGGGTTTATAGGTATTTAACAGATTTTATGAGATTTATGGCGTTTAGGGGTTTAGGGTTTTTTGGGTCTCTTTAGAGTTTTATGGGTTTTATGTGTTTTTAGATTTTTCATTTTTTTTCTTTGGGATTTTAGGGTTTTTAAATAATGTTGACATTTCAAGATTTTTTTCTTGTTTTTTAGGATTTTTTTGGGTTTTCACTTTTTTAGGGATTTGTGGGTTTTAGTGGTTTTTTGTTTTTCTAGGGTTTTTAGCGTTTTAATCATTTTTAGGTTTTTATGGGTTTCAATTATTTTTAGTATTTTAGGTTTTCTTATGGGTTTTCAGGGTTTTAGTGGTTTTTATGTTTTTAGATAAGTTTAGGGATTATTTAGGATTTTAATGGGGTGTTTTGGTTTTTTTTAAGGATTTTGATGGTTTTTATGGTTTGTAGGGATTTTAGGGTTTTATGGTTTTTAGGTTCATATGAATTTAATAGTTTTTTGGTTTTTATGTTTCTTTATATTTTTTTAACGCTTTTGGTGTTCATAGGAATTTATCATTTCTTAGGTTTTTATAGGTTTAATGTATTTTTTGGGTTTTAAGGTTTTGTTTTGGGTTTTTCAGATTTTTATAGGTTTTTAGGGTTTTCGGGAATTTAATTCCTTTTTTAGGATTTTAATGGATTATTATGGGTTTTTGAGATTTTGAGGGATTTTAAGGAGTTTTAGTGTTTTAAGGGGTTTTAGGGTTTTTATTGTTATCTATTTTTATGAGTTCTAACGTTTCTTTTTGGTTTTTGGTTTTTTTTTGAAGTTCTAATTTTTTTTCGTGGTTTTTGGATTTTTTTGGACTTTTTGGTGGTTTTTGGGTTATTATTTATTTTTGAGGGTTACAGGGTTTTTAGGTATTTATTTGGAATTTAGGGATATTTATTTAGTTTTTAGGGTTTTTAGGGTTTATAACAGTTTTAGGGGTTTAATGGGGTTTTAGAGAATTTAGTGATTTTTAAGGTTTTTGTGGAATTTTACGGGATTTCTGGTTTTGTGGAGTTTTTCTGGTTTTTAGGGGTTTTTGTTAATTTTAGTGTTTGTAATGGTTTGTAACATTTTATAGGGTTTTATGTGTTTTATTTTTTTCTCGGTTTTTATGGTTCGGTTAGGATTTTTTAGGGTTTTTATGCTTATAGGGATTTTGAGATATTTTTAGGAATTTTATCATTTTAAGGGGTTTTAGTGATTTTGAGGGGTTTTTGGGTTTTATGTGTTATTAGGTATTTAAGGTTTTTAAGTGTTTTTCAGGTTTTTAAGAGGTTTTTATATTTTTAGTAATTTTTAGTGATTTTTAATGTTTTTTATCATTTTTTTATTCTCGGGATTTTGGGGAGTTTTAGAGGAATTTTTGGGTATTTAGGGTTTATTGAATTAGGTGTTTTTTGTGTTTTTTAGAGTTTTTAAGGTTTTTCACAGTTTTTTAACAATTTTATTGGTATGAAGGACTTTTAGAGTTTTTAGTGGTTTTTATGGGTTTTATAGGTTTTTAAGGATTTTAAAGTATTTAGGAACTTTATGGATTTTAGGGGTTTTAGGGTTTCAAGGACTTTTTTGGGCCATTTTATGTTTTTTAGTTCTTTTAATGGTTTTCTAGATTTTTATAGTTTTTATGTGTTTTTATGTTTTAAATGTTTTCTTAGTGTTTTTCATGGTTTTTAGGGTTGTTTACATTTTTATGTATTTAAATGTATTTTTTTATTTTTATGATTTTTTGGGTTTTTAGGGAAAGGACGGCATAGGGCCAGGATATTCTTGAACCTGCCAATGTTTATTATAAAATGACATATCAGACAAGGGAGGGGTAGGGTCAAATGACCCACACCCAAAACCCCTTAACACCCCCAAAAAACAAAAAACCCGAAAAAAGGGACCACAAAAAAGGGAAACCAACAGCCTAAAGACCAAGCCCTCACCTTTATCATCTCCCAGCCAATCAGAAACTAGTATCCATCAGCATCATAACCGTAAGAAGAAACTTTATCACCTCCAAGACAAGCAATCGCAACCCCAAAACAACTCATAGATTAACAAGACACTCACCTTCAGTACCTCCCACCTAAGCAGCAACCAGCATCCAGTAGCACAATTTCCAGCATCCAGTGCCTTCTCTTCAAGAAAGTTCACCACCTGTAACACGGAACCACCAACACCAGAAGTATAAGCATCAACTTCATCACATATTATCCAAGCAATAGACAGTATCCAACCCATCATTTTTTGACAGCCACCACCTCTTTCAGCAGTTCCCAATGGAGTAGTAATCGGTACCTAGCATCTCCAAATCTAGTGACCAGAACCTCCCGGCCATTCAACACCTAGCATTCCACACCCAGAAATGCAGACAGAAATATAGGACCACCAAGACCAAAGCGTTTCACCAATCCTCAAAACCCTAACAACCTTGATCATACCTAGATCTTGGCAACACCTCTACCGACCCAGAAACCACACAACATGACAAGATATCACCAAATGACTCACTTCAATACCATCATCCAACACCAACATAGAGTCCCAAACAATATCGCCAAAACGAGTGAGGCATCCAAAATACAACCATGAAGCAACCCGATATCGTGAAAAACAAATCCAATGATGAAAAGTGCTCAACCCATAGAGTTTGATTAGGCATATCAGGAATCCCCAGACCAACATCTAAACCATATTGCAGCACAACATAAAACAACCAACAATAACAGTGTCAAATGAGGTCAAGGTTAATGATCCAGAACTATGAACCTGTAACTTCTTTGTAAACTAATCGCAAGCAGATCTAAAATATAACACACCAGGACCGAGAACTACACCAACAAGCCAACTCATCAACCTTTGCCTCCATATTACTCCGCCACATAGCTAGGAGAGTCATAAAACCTTCCCAAAAATAAATCTAGATGGTTCTGCATCGTCGATGGCTGAGAAGGCCAGTCCATCTTACTACAAAGTCACCGATATTTTCTATTTTTTGGTTTTTATCATTTTTTTTTATTTTTTAGGGGTATTAAGTGTTTTATGTTTTTAAGGATTTCATAGGGTTTTTTTTGTTTTTTAGTGTTTTTTAATATTTCAGGGATTTTACTTGCCTTTTAGAATTTTTATGGGTTTTAGATTTTTTATGGATTTTGAGGGGATTTATGGTTTTTAGAATATTTTTAGGTTTTTAGTGTTTAAAGGTGTTTTTTTGACTTTTCTGATATTTTTAGTGTTTAAAGGGGTTTTTGAGTTTTTTTGGGTTTTCTTGGTTTAATGCTTTTGAGGGTTTTATGATTTTAAAATATTTTTATGTTTTTAGGGTTTTTTGGTCTTTTAGGGTTTTTAACGTTTTTAATATTTTTAGGTGTTTTATGTATTTCTAGGTTTTTATGATTTCAATAGATGTTTTCAGGTTTCCTTATATTTTTAGGGTTTTAGGTTTTTTTAATATTTTTATGAGTTTAAGAGTTTTTAGTGCTTATGAGGGGTTTGTGGGTTTTTAGACTTATTATCATTTTTAGGGGTTTTAAGTTTTTTTAGGGGTTTTAAGTGTTTTTAGGTTTTTAATTATTTCATACAATTTTTCATGGTTTTTAGGCGTTTTTTTTGTGTTTATTTTTTAGAATTTCTAGGATTTTAATGGGTATTTGTAATTTTTAGGGATTTTTAGGGTTTTATGGTTTCTAGTGGTTTTATGGTTCTTTTAGGTTTTAGGGTTATTTTGAAATTTCAGGGTTTTATGGGTTTTTTTAATTTTTATTGTTTTTAGGTTTTTAAGGTGCTTATTTAGTTTTTATGGGGTTTTTAGGCTTTTAACGTGTTTTGTGTTTTGTTTTTTAGTGTATTTTAGGGTTTTAGAATTTGTTACGTTTTTAGGGGTTATAAGTGTTTTTAGGGTTTTAAGGTTTTCTTAGGGATTTTAGTTTTTTTAATAAATTTATATATTTTTAGGTATTTTTTAGGTTTTTAGGGTTTTAGGGATTTTAATGTTTTTTTGTTTTGTTTAATTTTTCTTTGTTTTTTTTGTTTTTAGGGGTTTTATTTTATCTTAGGTTTTTATGTTTTTCTTAATGTTTTTCAATATTTGTATTATTTGTTATGTTTTTGTTTGGGATTTTGGGAATTATTTTTGGATTTTAAAGGGTTTCAGGGATTTTGATGGGTTTTAGTGTTTTTTGATTTTTTTATGGTCTTTTCGTGTCTTAAAAGATTTTTTGTGTTTTTAGGGTATTAAAGGTATTTTTAGTTATTTTATTTTTTATGGGTTTGAATTTTTTTTAGAGTTTTTAGGGGTTTTAGGGTTTTTTAAAGTTTTAGGGGTTTTTACAGTTTTTAGGATTTGTAGGGTTCTTAAAGTTTTTTATATTTTAGGGGTTTTATGTGTTTTTAGTTTATTATCGTTTTGTTAGAGGTTTTCAGGGTTTCTATGTTTTTTTTACATTTTTAGGGATTTTAGGAATTATTAAATATATTTATGGGTTTTATGTATTTTAGGGATTTTGAGGTGTTTAAATATTTTTATGGTTTTTATGGGGGTTTTTGACTTTTTAGGGATTTTTTTATTTTTAGGGTTTTTAAGGTTTTTATGGTTTTTAATGTGTTAAGGGGTTTAAATATTTTTTTATAGTTTTTAGGATTTTTAGGGGATTCATGTATTTTTATGTTATTAATGGTTGGGGGGGTTATAGATTTTTTTGTTTTATCATCTTTAGTATTTTTCATTTTTTCATAGTTTTTTAGGTTTTTTAAAGGTTTTAAGTGGTTTTATATTTTTAATATTCTCTTAGGAGTTTTCTAGCGTTTTTAATTTTTTTTGTTTTTAGTGATTTTAGGGATTTTTCAAGATTTTTATGGTCTTTAGGAATTTGAGGGATTTTGAGGGGTTTTAGGGTTTTTATGTTTTGAGGGGGTTTGGCGTTTTTAGTTTTTATGGGTTTAATGTGTTATTAATATTTCATGAATTTATTAATTTTTTTGAGTTTTTTATTTTTTAGGAACTTTTATGGGTTTTAAAAATTTTTATGGTTTTCTAGGTATATAGGTATTTTGAGGATTTTTTGGTTTTTTTGGTTTTTTGGGTTTTTAGGGGATTTTTATTTCTTTTAGGGTTCTAATGTTTTTAGAGTTTTTAAAAATCTTGTGGGGTTTAATGGGTATTTGGAGTTTTTAGTTCTTTTCGGGTTTTTATGGGGTTTCAGGATTTTATGGGTTTTAGGAGTTTTTATGGGTTTTAGGGTCTTTTAGGGTCATTTAAGGGTTTCTAGAGTTTTTAATGTTTTTAGGTTTGTTGGGATTTTAAGTGTTTTATATTTTTGAGGGTTTCTTATGGATTTTAAGGATTTTTCTGATTTGTTATGTTTTTATTGTTTTTAGGGGTTTTAGGATTTTTATGGGTTTTCAGTGTTTTCAGGTACTTTTAGTGTATTTATTTTGGTTTTTCAGTTTTTAATTATAGTTTATTATTTTTTTATAATTTATTTTGTTTTTAGGGATTTTTATGTATTTTTATGGATTTTTATGGATTTTTGGGTTTTTAGGGGTTTATAGGGGTTTTATGGGTTCTTAGGTGTTGGGGGTTTTTAGATGTTTTTTCTGTTTTTTAAAGTCCTCAAACATTTTTATGGGTTTAATGGTTTTTTTAACGTTTATTGTGGTTTTTAGGTGTGTATGGTTTTTAGGGGTTTTTTATAGTTTCTAGGGTTTATATTGTTTGTAAGAGATTTTAGAGCCTTTTAGGTGTTTGTTAGGGTTTTTAGTTTTTATGCATTTTAATTGTTTTTAGGTTTTTAATTTTTCTCTTATGGTTTTCAGTGTTTTAGGGTTTATTACTTTTTTAGGGGTATTATGTTTTTTTAGGGTTTTAAGGTCTTTTTCTTGTTTTTCTAGGGTTTTTATGTTTTTTTATATTTTTAGGGATTTTTAGGTTTTTTTAGGATTTTTATGATTTTTTATGGTTTTTAGGGATTTTGAGGGTTTTTATGGGTTTTAGGCGTTTCTAGATTTATTCTGTTTTTAGGATTTCTTAGAGTTTTAGGGCACTAATGGGTTTTAAACATTTGTTTTCACATTTTTAGGGTATTAAATGGGTTTTAGAATTTTTTATAGGTTTTTAGGTTTTTTTGTGGATTTTACGATTTTGAAGATTTTTATGGTTTTTTGGGTTTTTAGGGATTGTAAGGGTTTTTACTATTTTCGAGTTTTAAGAGGTGTAAGTGTTTTTAGGGTTTTATGGTCTTTTTGGATTTTTTAGGATTTTAAGATTTTACGTTTTAGGGATTTTTTGTGATTTTTTAGGATTTATATTATTTTTTGAGTTTTTAGGGGTATTAGTAGTTTTAAGGTATTTAGGGTTTTTATGGTTTTTGGGAGTTTTAGGGTTTTTTTAGTTCAATAGAATTTTTAGGAGTTTTTATGTTTTTACCGGTTTAAATTCTTTTTATAGTTTTTATTGGTTTTTGGGGTTTTATGTGTTTTTCAATTTTTTTGGGGTATTTCTGTTCTTTAGGGTTTTGGGGTCTTTTATGGGTTTTATCATTTTTTGGGGTTTTATGAGTTTTAAAGGGTTTTTACAGTTTTATTAGGGGTTTTCAGGGGGTTTAAGTGTTTTTACATTTTTAGAGCTTCTAAGGGCTTTTTAGGGGTTTTATGGTTTTAGGTGTTTTAGGGGTTTTTAGTTTTTTAGGATGTTTTAGGGTTTTTAGTGTTGTTAGCATTTTTAGAGGTTTTAGGTTTTTATGTGTTTTGAGGTGTTTAATGTTTTGTTAGGGGTTCACAGATTATTTAGCTTTGTTATGATTTTTATGGATTTATAGGGATTTTTTAGTATTATTATGGTTTTTAGAGTTTTGTGGATTTTGATAGTTTGTAGGGTTTTTAGGGTTTCTATTTTTTTTTTGGATTTTCAGAGGTTATGTTTAGTTTTTTATGTTTCTTAAGTTTTTTGTAGTTTTTATTGGTTTAAATGTTTTTTAGAGTTTTAGTGTGTTTTAGGGTTTTTATTGATTTTAGGGTTTCTATGATTTTAGTGGTTTTATAGATTTTAGGGTCTTTCATTTTTTTCATTTTTTACGGTTTTAATATTTTATTTGATTTTAGGGGTTTTATTTGTTTTTAGGTTTTGTAGTTTTCTTAATGGTTTTTAGTATTTTTTTTTTAATTTTAGGGATTTTTATGGGTCTTTTTGGATTTTTTTTCATTTTAATGTATTTTAATGGTTTTGGGTTTTTTTGAATTTTAGTGTTTTAAAGAGATTTTATTGGTTATTAATGTTTTTATGGGTTTAAATGGGATTTAGATTTTTTTAGTGTGGTTTTATGGTTTTTATGGTTTTTTATAGTTTTTAGGGTTCTAGGGGTCTTTAAGGATTTTACAGTTTTTAGCATTTTTTAGATTTTATTAGGGTTTTAGGATTTTGAGTGTTTTTTTTTGTTTTTAGGGACATTTATAGTTTTATAGAATTTCTATGGGTTTATGGGCTTTAGGTAATTTTTTTAATTTTAGTGTTTTATGGGATTTAGTGTTTTTAATGTTTTTTGGGGTTTGAAGGGATTTTTTTGAGTTTTTAGATTTTTTAAGGGTTTTATATTTTTAAACATTTTTATGGATTTAATTTTTTTTAGAGTTTTTAGTGTTTTTGAGTGTTTTATTTCATTTTTTAGGTTTCTATAGTTTTTTATAATTGTTTTTGTTTTTTGGGTTTTATCAGTTTTTAGGGGTTTTAGCATTTTTTAGTTGCTTAAGGGTTTTATGTGTTTTTATGTTTCTATAGATTCCTTAGGTGTTTTCAGTTTTTTTATGTTTTTTACATTTATAATGATTTTAGGATTTTTTTAGGACTTCTATGTGTTTTAGGGGTTTTGGATATTTTGAGGTTTTTAGGGTTTTTAGCATTTTAGGGTTTTTCTAGTGTTTTAGGGGTTTTTATTGAGTTTTCTTAGGATTTTTAGAGATTTTAATTTTTTTAGGGGTTTAAAGGTTTTTAATGTTTTTTGATGTTTTAAAGGGTTTTAGGTGTTTTTAGGGTTTAAAAGGATTTATGGGTATTTAGGGTTTTAGGAGTTTTTATTTTATTAGGTTTTTAATATTTTCCGAGGCATTTAGGGTGTTTTATATTTTTATTTGTTTTAGTGTTTTTAGGTTTTTTAGTGTCTTAGTGTTTTGGGTTATTTTTGGATTTTTAAATATTGTTATAGGTTTTGGGGGGTTTTATGGGATTTTACGGGTTTTTTGGTTTTATGGTTATTTATGAGTTTTTTTGTTTTAATGGGTTTTTAGGTTTTTTAAAGTTTTTAGGGGTGTAATTTTTTTATACTTGTTAGCGGTATTATATTTTTTTTTCGGGGTTTTATATTTTTTAAGGATTTTTTGTTGTTTTGGGGTGTAGGGGATTTTAGTGTTTATTATGGGTTTTAGCATTTTTTGGTTTTTAGTGGTTAGAAGTGTTTTAGGTATAAGGTTTTCTTAGGGGTTTTCAATGTTTTTAGGGTTTTGTTAAGTTTTTATGTATTTTTACATTTTTAGGGATTTTAGGGATTATTTTGGATTTTTATGGTTTTTAGTGTTTGTATGGATTTTGAAGGTTTTAGGGTTTTTATTGTCTTTTTGGTTTTTATGATTTTTATTTACTTTTTAGGGGTTTTTAGGATTTTTTGAGTTTTTTAATATTTTTATTGGTTATACGGTTTTATAATATTTGGTGGATTTTAGGATTTTTATGGTGTTTAATGGATATTTAAGTTTTTTATTGGTTATTAAGGTTTTTATGATTTTTAGGGTTTTAATGTGTTATTATGTTTTTAAGATTTTCTTAGTGTTTTTCATGGTTGTATACATGTTTAGTGATTTTTATGGTTTTTTTATAATTTTTATGGTTTTTTACAGTTTTTAGTGATTTTGAAGGTTTTAAGGGTTTTTAAGAGTTTAAAGGGTTTTAGCATTTTTTAGGTTTTCTAAATGTGTTAATTATTTTTAGTTTTTAAGGAGTTCATTTGGATTTTCTGGTTTGCAAGAATTTTTTAATGATTTTAGGTTTTTAATGATTTTTAAGGGTTTCTAGGTATTTGGAGATTTTTGAGTGGTTTTATGATATTTTGGGGCATTAGGTTTTTTTTGGATTTCAAGTGGGATTTAGAGTTTTTTGGGTTTTAATTGTTTAAAGGGTTTTTAGAGTTTTTAAATGTCTTAGGGGAATGACGGGATTTTAGGGTTTTAATGTTTCTTAGAGTTTTTTGGGTTTTTAGGGTTTTTCTCTTTTTTAGATTTTTAATGTTTTTTTTTGAATTCTTTAAGGTTTCTTTGGTGTTTTAAGTGTTTTTATGTTTTTAAGGTCTTCTTAGGGTTTTTCAAATTTTTAGGGATTTTAATGCTCTTACAGATTTTTAGGGATCTGTAGGGTTTTTATTGTTTTTCATGTTTTTATGGATTTTGAGGGTTTTTAGGGTTTCTAGCATTTTTTAGGTATTTAGGGGCTTTACTTATTTTTAGGTTTTTATGGTTTTCTTAGTGGTTTTCACAGTTTTTTGGGGCTTCGATGTTTTCAGGGATATTTAGAGATATTTAGGGATTTTTTATGATTTTTTATGTGTTTTAGAGATTTTGATGGGTTTAAGGGTTTTTAAGGAATTTAAGGGGGGAGGGGGGTTTGGGTTTTTTTTGGTTCTCAGATTTTTTTGGTTTTTCTCAGGGGTTTTAATGATTTTAGAGTTTTTTAATGTTTTAAGGGTTTTTGAGGGTTTTATATTTTTAATGGGGTTTTAGGGTTTTTGTGGGTTTTTATTGTTTTTATTGTTTTTAGGGGGTTTTATGTTTTTAGGGGGTTTTACGGTCTTTTCAAATCTTCTAGGGGATTTGATATTTTTTTGGGTTTTTACGGGTTTTATGTGTTTTTAGGATTTAAAGGGTTATTAGGGTGTTGGGTTTTTACATATTTGTATGTTTTATTATATTTTTAATTTTTTATGATTTATTGTGTTTCAATGAATTTTAATTGTTTTCTAGGGGTTTTTTAGGTTTTTAGGGTTTCATCATTTTTTTGGGGTTTTGGGGTTGTGGGGTTTTAGAGTTTTTACAGTTTTTGAGGGGTATTAGGATTTTATAATGTTTGTAGGATTTTTAGGGTTTTTTGTGTTTTAAGGTTTCATTGAGTTTTTATAAATTTTATAGTTTTTAGGATCTTTTAAGGTTTTAGGGGATTATTTTGATTTAGTTTTTTTAGTAGTTTTTCGTGTTTTTATGTTTTTATTATTTTTTTGAAGGCTTTTTAGTGTTTTCATGAAATTCTTTGGGTTTTTATTTATTTGGGTGTATTTTTGTGTTTTTAGAGGTTTTTTTTTATTTTAATATTTTCATAGGGTTTTCCAGGTTTTTTATGTTTTTTTAGATTTTTAGGATATTTAGGATTTTTTATGGTTTTTTATGGATTTAAGGTTTTTAAGTGTATTAGCGATTTTTTGGGGTTTTTGGGTTTTTTACGGGTTTTAGCACTTTTTAGGTTTTTAAGTATTTTTATTATTTTTAGTTTATTAATTTTTTCTTAGGGGTATTCAAAGTTTTTAATTTTTTTGGTTTTATGGTTTTATTTTTATTTTTTATGATTTTTATATGTTTTCTGGTTTTTTTGGGATTTTGATGATTTTTAGGTTTTTAGTATTTTTATGTGGTTTTTGAGTTTTTAGGGGTGTATGGTTTTTAGAGATTTTTAACATTTTTATCTCCTTAAAGGGGTTTTATAATTCTTGTTGTGTTTTAGGGTTTCTATTGGTTTTAAAAGTTTTTTTTGTTTTTAGGGGTTTTAGGGTATTTGAGTCTTATTAGTGGTTTTTAAGGTTTTTAGAATTTTTAGGTGTTTTAGGGGTTTTAAGTGTTATTAGGTTTTTAATATTTTATTAATTTTTTTCTGGTTTTTTATTAATTTTTATGTTTTAATGGTTTGTAAGGATTTTTTACGATTTTTATGGTTTCGAGGAATTATAAGGGTTTTTAGTGTTTTTAGTGTTATTTTGGGGTTTTATGATTTTTTACGGTTTTTAATATATTTTTGGATTTATAGGTTTTAAATTATTATAGTTTTTGATGTTTTTATTAGGGTTTTTATGGTTTTTAGACTTTTAATATTTTTTGATATTTTTTAGGATTTTTTAGTTTTTTTATTTGTTTTAGTGTCTTTATGGATTTTGAGGTTTTTATCACTTTTATTCTTTAATTTTTTATGGTTTTTTGGGTTTTAGAGTTTTTATGAGTCCTTTTTGTGTAATTATGGTATTTAGAGTTATTTTTTTAATTTTTTAGGGTTTTAAAGGGTTTTTAGAGTTTTAGTTTGTTTTTATAGGTTTTTAGGGGTTTTTATGGGGTTTAAGTGTTTTTAGGGTTTTTAGGATTCTTTTTTTCTTTTTAGGTCGTTACCATTTTTAGGTTTTTAGGGATTTTGTCTATTCTTAGGTTTTTAATGTTTTCTTTCGGGTTTTAATGGTTATTTGGGTTTTTTGATTTTTAGCTATTTTTATGGATGTTTAATATATTCATCAATTTTTAGAGATTTTGAGGGGTTCTTTGGTTTTTGGTCTTTTTTAGTTCTTTAGGGGTTTGAAGTGGTTTTATATTTTTTAGGATTTATTTGGGGTTTTAGGGTTTCTATTGTTTTTATGTTTTTATGAATTTTTTGTGAATTTTTAGTATTTTTATGGCTTTTATATTTGTTAGCGATTATTAATATTTTTATGGGTTTTCGGTGTTTTTGTGGTATTAAGGGGTTTTTTGAGTTCTTTTGTGGGTTTAAACCTTTTTAGAGTTTTTAACATTTTTTTGGATTTTAAAGGGTTTGTTTATTTTTTAGTATTTTTTTGTGTTTTTATGGGTTTCTATGTTTTTATGGTTTTAGGGGTGTTTGTGGTTTTTAGAGATTTTTGGGTATTTATATGGGTTCTTTTTAATTTTTATGTTTTTTGGGGTTTAATGTTTTTTTTTATTTTATGGTTTTCTAGTTTTTTCAGTGTTTCTTGTATTTTTTATATTTTTTGGTATTTTTTGAGATTTTTAGGATTTTTATGTTTTTATGGGTTTTAAGGATTTTGAGAGGTTATAGGGGTTTTAGGGTTTTTAGGGGTTTTAGGTTTTTAGGGGTTTTATGTGTTTCTTGGTTTTTAATGTTTTTAATGGTTTTCGTGGTTTTTAAGGTTTTTTTACATTTTAGGTGTTTTTAGGGGTTTTATTGTTTTTTAAGGTTTTATTTTGGATTTTCAAGGTTTTTAGGATTTTTTAATTTTTGTAGCTTTTTAAAAATATTTTAAGGGGTTTAAATGATTTTTTAGATTTTATGGGTTATTGAGGTTTTAAATGGTTTTATGTGTTTTTATGGTTTTAGGGTTTTTTTTGGTATTTTTAAGATGTTTTAGGGCTTTCAGAATTTTTTTTTGGTTTTTATGGGTTTTAAGTGTTTTTAGATGTTTAGTATTTACTTAATAATTTTTAAGGATTTTTTAACGTTTTTAGGGAATTTTAGGTAATTTTTAGGTTTTTTATTTTTTGAGGGTTTTTAGGGATGTTGTGGGTTTTTGGGGTTTTTAAGATTTTATAGTGGTTTTAGGGTTTCTTTCATTTGTTATGTTTTTTTTGGATTTATTCATTTTCTGGATTTTATGGGATTGTTAGGGATTTTTGGGTTCTTAATGTTTTTAGAGATTCTTAGGGCCTTTTTAGTATTTTTGTGATCTTTCGAAGTTTTAGGGATTTCTATTTTTTTTGGGTTTCTATGATTCTTATATTTTTCTAATATTTTTAGTGGTTTAATGAGTTTTTATATATTTTAGTGTTATTTTAGGGTTTTTATTGGTTTATAGGGGTTTTTATGGTTTTAGGGGTTTTAGGGTGTTTAGGGGATTTTATGGCCTTTAGGGTTTTTATGGAATTTTTTTAGGTTTCTAGGGTTTTTAATTTGGTTAGGTTTGTATAGGTTTCTTACTATATTTCAAGGCTTTTAAGGGGGGTTTTATGGTTTTAGGGGGTTTTGAATAATTTTAAGGATTTTTATGGTTTTAGGGGTTTCAGGAATTTTGAGGGTTTATGGGTTTTTCGGACTATAGAATTTTTAGGGTTGTATGGGTTTTAAGGGTTTTGAGTTTTTATGGTTTCCTTAGGGGTTTTTTGGGGTTTTAGGTCTTATTCTATTTTTATGGATTTTTAGGACCCTTTAATAATTTTTGTGGATTTTATGATTTTAAGGTATTTTGAGGGTTTTTATGGTTTTTATGTTTTGATGGGTTTTTTGGTTTTTATGCTTTTTTGAGTTATGGTTTTTAATGCTTTTAAAATTTTTAGGGGTTTAATGGATTTTAAATTTTTTACTGTTTTTTAAGAGTTTTTAATGGGTTTTAGTAATTTTATTGTGTTTTGGGTTTTTAATGCTTTTATGGGTTTTTAGGGGTTTTATGTTTTTAGATATTTTTGTAGGGTTTTATGGTTTTTAATATTTTTAGGTTTTAGGGGTTTCAATACATGTTTGGTTTTTAAGGTTTTTAGGGGTTTTCCAGGTTTTTGGTCTTTTTAAATTTTGGTGATATTTAAAGCTTTTTTAGGTTTTTATTCTTTTTTAAATATTTTAGGGAAGAAGAGGTGTGAGGTTAGTCTATTCCTGACCCCTCAAAATTTATTATGAAAAACGGAAACAACAGATGAGGGAGTGTAGGGGTCAATCAACCCACACCCAAAAACCCTTACAACCGAAGACACAAAAGACCCCAAAAAAGAAAAATCAAAAAATAAAAATCACACAAAGCCAAATAAGTAGAAAAACAATGAAGTCCCCAACATCACCTCCCAACTGATCAGCAACAATCATCTATCCGCAACAATCCAGTAATCATCAACTATCATCAAGAAACACTGAAATCATCATCAATCGTTTCACGAAACCAACTTCAACACCACAAAGTCACAACTATCAACCTCCATCAGCCCCAAGTCAAACAGTATCACAACAACACCCATCAAGCAGCAACATCTGTTCCACCAAAAGACTGACCACAAGATTCATTAAAGCACCGGCACCAAAATCACAAACCCAGTAGCACAACCATGGGTAGAGAGCCACCAGCATCCAAAGCAAGAAATAGTGCATAGCCTAAGCAGACCTTCCAGTAACCGAGGAACCACAGTGCATAACCAGAAAGTACCACCTCATATCAATCCTAGCAAACAACACCAATATCAAAAAAAAGCCACAGATTGCAGCCAAAATTCCGTATAGATGCATCTCTTGCTCAAAATGCCAAGTCAATATCATCTTCCCAATAAACCAGCAGCATCCTCCAAAAAATGACGGCACCGAAACATCAACATCAACAACAAAATAATGACCGCCTCCAAGCCGACCCGGTCCTATCAACTTGCAGCTCATAAAATAGCAACCGACACATCCAAACCCATCATCTTCCAAGGAATCTCAGCTCAACGTCTAGCAATAAAAGCCTTCAGACCAAACAACATTCAGCATTCCACACCTCTTGACATAGCCAACTGCATACAATCACCTAACCCATCTCAGTAAAACCAGAAACCTAAACCCATAACTCATAATCAAAATGAAAACTAGGAAATAGGAGGACATGGAATTCCAAAAGGTCTGGCCGAATCTAGCATCAATATCATGGAGCAGAGATGAAGACGAGAGACTAGGATGAGTATGCACCTGCAGTTGCTTCACGAACCAAGGAAAGGATCAAATCAGAACATAGAACAAAACATCTGAAACACAGGAACGAGAATCAAAAATCTGATAGAAAAAAGTGTCATCATTTCATGATGACCCATGCCGAAGATAAGTACAACCATTCCACACCGGTTCTAGAGACAATGGAAACACAACCGAACCCGCCGCTCGGAAAGGAGGAAGTAATCGAAGAACAACTTTTTCCTTTGAACCGGAGAACTCTGTTGAAAACCAATGTTTCCAAGATCTCCCCCCACAAGCAGGGGCTGAGAAGGGATCTATTGCCAACACACCGGTCAGCGCCGTCTCTTGCTGAAGCCGAAGATCACTTGTCGCCTTTGATCTAGAGAACGCAGCTGGGGTCCTCCGTCGCCGAGATCTCCTTCCAAAGGCATGAGAGGGAAGGTCCGAGAAGGGTGATGAAACCCTGATCCATGCCACCGTGTGGAAAACACGATGTCATCGAAGAGATACTGCTACACCAAAAGACTCTGCATCAGCCCACCACCGCCACGAGCGCCCCCACAAGGCCGAGAGGGAAAGGGCAAAGATCTAGCACCACCATCTCCATGTGAATCTGACGGAACCCCTAGATGACATGTCGAGGGGGATAGAGCACCAGGAGAGTGCACCGCTATCTTTTCTTCTTATAAATTATTTGTGTTTTGAGGGTTCCTATGATTTATATGGATTTTAGTGGTTTTATTTTTATTTTGGGAGTTTTAAGGATTTTTGAGTTTTTTTAGGGTTTTTATTGTTTTTATAGTTTTTAGTGGGTTATAGGGAAGAAGATGTGTGAGGCCAGGCTATTCCTGACCCCCACCCCCAAATTTATTATTATGAAAAAAATGCAGCGGACAAGGGAGGCGAGGGGTCAAATGACCCATTCCCAAAAACCCTTCACAAACCCAAAACCAACAAACCAAAAGATCCAAAACGCACACAAAAACAAAAAAAGGGTAAAAGCAGAAAAAATGCCAACAACAGTCACAACCGGCAGTAGTCATGACCAGCAGCTGTCATACCCAAAAACCCTTAATGTTTTTAGATTTTTAACATTTTCTAGGGTTTAAAATTTTATTTTGTTTTATATTATATTTATTGATTTTCAGGTTTTTTATCGTTTTTACTAGTTTTTATGGAATTTAAAGGTTTTTAGGGGTTTGAGGGTCTGTTTCGGGATTTAGTGTTTTACTATTTTTTAGGGTTTTTACGGGTTTAACTATTTTTAGGTTTTTTAGGCTTTCTTATGTGCTATTATAGTTTTATTTATTTTAGGGAATTTAGGGGTTTTTAATGATTTTTACTATTTTTAGGATTTTTAGGTATTTTGAGGGTTTTTTGTTTTTTTGTTTTTTAAGATTTTTTTAGAAATTTTTTGTTGTTCAGGGGTTTTTAGTGTTTTTATTTTTTTATGTATTTTTATTATTTTTAATGGGTTTTAGGGTTGTTTATGTTTTTAGATATTTTTTGTGATTTTTCTAGAATTTTTCTCAGTTTTTAGGGGTTTTATGGATTTTGATGTATTTTAGGGGTGTTAGGGTTTTATGGTTTTTATGGGTTTATGCTTTTTTATGGTTTTTTGAGTTTTTAAGATTTTTAATGGTTGTTAGAGTCTTTTACGATTTTTATAGGCTTAAATGGTTTTTATTTTTTTATTGTGGTTTAAGGGTTTTATTGGTTTTTAGGGTGTCTAATATTTTTTAGTTTGTTTGGTTTTTCGGGATTTTTTGGTTTTTAGGGTTTATTAGTTTTTTAGGGTTTTTAAGTGTTTTTTGGTTTTTAATGATTTATTTGGGTTTTTACGATTTTTTTATATATTTTTTTTTTATTTTGTGGTTTAGAAATTTTTTAAGGTTTTCGTGCTTTCAGGGCAAGGAAGGTGCAAGGCCAGGATATTCCGGACACCCCCTCCCCCCCCCACCCGCAAAATATATAAAATAGAAGAAAAATAAGACAAGGGTTGTTGGGGTCAGACAACCCACACCAACAGTCCTGAACGCCCACACACCAAAGTCTAAAAGACCTTAAGGAAAAAAGAAAGAGGGCTAAAAATTCACTTGTCCTTTCCTATAAGCATCCCCATAAGGTTTCATGGGGTTTCATGGTTTGTAGGGCATTTTAGGGTTTTTATAATCTTTTAGGGTTTTTATTTTTTTAGTGTTTTAAAGGTTTATTATGTGTTTAATTATTTTTAGTTTTTTAATTAATTCTTAGTGTTTTTATGATTTTTATTTTTTCAGATATTTATATGGTTACTATAGTATTTATATGGGTTTTTATAACTCTTATGTTTTTTATGTATTGTGGGGAGGGGTTTAGGGTTTTTGGGTTTTTAGGGTTTTTAATGTTTTTAGGTTATTTAGTTGTTTTAAATATTTTTAGGGTTTATGTATTTCTTAGTGTTTTCTGGGTTTTAGGGTTTTTATGTTTTTAGTGATTTTTGGATTTTTTAAGGATCATTATGTATTTTTAGGAATTTTGTTGATTTTTAGTACCTTTTTAGGATTTTTAATGTTTTTAGAGATTCTTTGGGCGTTTTTAGAATTTTTGAGATCTGTAACTGTTTTAGGGATTTCAAGTGTTTTTAGGGTTCTTAACGTGTTCTATATTCTCTAATATTTTTATTGGTTTAATGGGTTTTTATATATTTTAGTGTTATTTTATTTTTTTATTGTTTTTATGTGGTTTTATGGTTTTAGGGGTTTTGGGGTGTTTAGGGGTTTTTATGGTCTTTAAGGGTTTTTATGGTTTTTGTGCTTTTGGTATTTAGGGGTTTTAATTATTTTTAGGTTTTTATGGGATTTATAGTATATTTCAAGTGTTTTAATTGGTTTTTGTTATTTCAGGGGTTTTGAGGAAGTCTTTGGATTTTTTTGGTTTTAGGGGTTTAAGGAATTTTTAGGGTTTTAGGGTTTTTTAGGGGTATAACATTTTTAAGGATATATGGGGTTTACAGGTTTTTATGTTTCAATGTTTTAATAAGGGGTTTTTATTTTTTTAGGGTTTAGTACGTTTTTATGGGTTTTTAGGGAATTGTTATAAATTTTTTCAATTTTTATGGTTTTAAGGGATTTTGGGGGTTTTTTTGGTTTTTATTTTTTTTGTTTATTAGGGTTTTTGAGTTAGTATTTTTAATTTTTTTAATATTTGAATGGGTTTAAGTGATTTTAGAAGTTTTTAATGATTTTTATTTTTTTATAGGGATTTGGTGTTTTTAAGGATTATATGGGTTTTTAGGGTTTTGAGGTTATTTTGGGTTTTTATGGTTTTTATATTTTTAGGTTTATAGGGGTTTTAATCGTAGTTAGTTTTTAATGTTTTAGGGTTTTTTACATTTTGGGGATATTTATAGAATTTTTTGGTTTTTATTATTTTCTAGAGATTTTTGGGATTTTGAGAGTTTTTATGATTTTTAGGGATTTTAGGGATTTTGTAATTTTTTGGGGATTTTAGGGTTTTTTAGTTTTTTAGGTTTTTTATGGTTTTTATAGTTTTTAGTGTGTTGTAGTGGTTTTATTACTAATCATTTATATTTATGGTTTTTGGTTATTTTTTTGAATTTTAGGGTCTCTTAGGGTTTTTATTGTTTTTAGGTTTTTAGGGGTTTTATGATTTTTTATGATTCTAATATTTTCTTGGGATTTTTCAATAATTTGAGGGGGTTTATGTTTTTATTGATTTTTTGAGTATTATTACAGTTTTTAGGGTTTTTTTCTATTTTTCATTTTTAGGGTTTTAGGGGCCTTAGGGATTTTAGTGTTTTTAGGTTTTTAGGTGTTTTATTTGTTTTTAGGTTTTTATGTTTTTCTTAGGGTTTTTAAGGGTTTTAGGTTTTTATGTTTTCAGGTATTTTTTATTTTTTTAAGGGTTCTTGGTTTTTTTAGGTTTTTAGGCATTTTTTACAATTTTATGTGTTTTTAGGTTTTATGTTTTTCTTATGTATTTTTAAGGTTTTTAGGTGTTTTTTATATTTTAGGGATTTTAGAGAATAATAATGATTTTTACTGGTATTTAGGCCTTTTAGGTATTTTGAGGGTTTTTAGGTATTTTGGGGTTTTAGAGTTTTTGTAACATTTTTTAGGTTGTTCAGGGGTTTCTAGTGTTTTTAGTTTTTTAAGTATTTTTTATAATTTTTAAGGTGTTTTAGGGTAGTTTTTGGTTTTTTATATTTTTAGGGATTTTTAGGATTTTTGTGGTTTTAAGGGTTGTATGGATTTTGATGGATTTTAGAGGGTTTTAGGGTTTTATGGTTTTGATCGGTCTTTGGGTTTTTTGGGATTTTTTGAATGTTTTGTATTTTAAGGGTTGTTAGATTCTTTTAATATTTTTAGATTCTTAAATGGTTTTTATAGTTTTTATTAAGGTTTAAGGGTTTTATGGGTTTTTAAGGTGTTTATGGTTTTTTTGGGTTTTTTGGATTTTAGGGGTTTTTATGATATTTAGGGGATTTTTAGGTTTTTAAGGGTTTCAGTTTTTTTCGGTTTTTAAGGATTTCATTGGTTTTTATCATTTTTTTAGTTTTTTACAAATTTTTTATGATTTTTTTGTTTTTAGGGAATTTTTAGTGTTTTTGGGATTTTACGGTAATTGTTTTTTTTTTGTTTTTTGGGGTTTTTTGGTTTGTTTGAGTTTTTCAGAGGTTTAAAGGTTTTTAGTGTTTTTTAAGGCTTTAGGGGATTAAATAATGTCTAGATTTTTAGTAGTTTTTAGGGTTTTATTATTTTTTAGAGTTTTTATAGTTTTCTAGGGTGTTCATGGGTTGTAGGGAGTCTTAGGGTTTTTAGGCTCTTTTATGGTTTTTATTATTTTTAGTGTTTTATAGGTTTATTATGTGTTTACTTTTTTTAGTTTTTTATTGAATTTTTAGTGTTTTAGGTTTTTTGTGTTTTTAGGGATTTTTAGTTATTTTTTAGGATTTTTATGGTTTTTTAGAATTTTATTGGATTTTATGGATTTTAGGGGGTTTTAGTGTTTTTAGTGTTTTTAGGTTGTTTAGTGGTTTTTTAGGGTTTTAGTGATTTCTTTTTATTTTCTGAGTTTTTATGTTTTTCTATGTTTTTTTATGTTTTTAGGGATTTTTAGAGATTTTTTATTTTTTTGGATTTTTAGGCTTTTAGGATTATTATTGATTTTTAGGGCCTTTACGATTTTTAATGTTTTTAGGGATTCTTAGGGCCTTTTTAGGATTTTTTAGATCATTTAGAATTTTAGGGATTTCACGTGTTTTAATGGTTTCTAGGATTTTTCAGTGTTTTTGAATATTTTTATTAGTTTAATGGGTTTTTATAGTATGTAGTGGTATTTTTGGGTTTTTATAGATTTTTAGGTGTTTTTATGGTTTTAGGGGTGTTCGGTTATTTTGGGGGTTTTAGGGTCTTTTAGGGTTTTTGGGTTCTTAGGGGTATTAATTGTTTTTATGTTTGTATGAATTTCTTATTATTTTTCAACGTTTTTCATGTTTTTATGGTTTTAGTGTTTTTGAGGAATTTTGTGGATTTTTATGGTTTTAGGGGTTTAAATAATTTTGAGGTTTTTATAGTTTTAGGGGTATATTGTTTTTAGGGATATAGGGGTTTTAATGGTTTTGATGTTTTCATAGGGTTTTTTTTTACATTTTTTAGGGTTTATTATGTTTTTATGGATTTTTAGGGCCTTTTTATATTTTTTTACAATTTTTAGGATTTTAAGGGATTTGGAGGGTTTTATGGTTTTTATGGTTTATTTTTATTTTTTTGGTTTTTGAGTTATAATTTTTAATGTTTTGAACATTTTTATGGGTTTAATGGATTTTAATATTTTTTATGCATTTTTAGTGTTTTATGGGGTTTTTCTTTTTTTAATGATTTTAGGGGGTTTTAGTGTTTTTAGTTTATTTAGGGATTTTTTAGAGTTTTATGGTTTTTAATGTTTTTAGGTTTTTAGGGGATTTTACATTTTTGTGATATTTAGAGTTATTTTATATTTTTATTATTTTCTATACATTTTTTTGGATTTTGAGGGATTTTATTATTTTTAGGGATTTTATTATTTTTTAGGGGGGGTTTAGGGTTTTTATTATTTTTTGGGGTTTTTATGGTTTTTATTATTTTTAGTCTGTTGTGGGGGTTTTCATGGTATTTATGTATTTGTAAGGTTTTTAGGGGTTTTATGAATTTTTAGGTTTTTAATATTTTATATTTTTTTCAAGAATTTGGGGGGGTTTTTTGTTTTTTTGGTTTTTTGGGATTTGTGGGATTTTTAGGATTCTTATGGCCTTTTTTGAATTTTCGTTTTTAGGGTTTTAGCACATTTTGGTTTTTAGGTTTTTTAAGTATTTTTAGGTTTTCTTATGTCTTTTTATGGTTTTTAGGGTTTTTTATATTTTACATATTTTAGGGGTTTTAAATGATTTTTACTAGTTTTTTGGCTTTTTAGGTATTTTGAGTGGTTTTTTTGGTTATTTGGGTTTTTAGTGTTTTTAGCATTTTTTATGTTGTTCAGGGGTTTTTAGTGTTTTTATTTTTTAACGTTTTTATTATTTTTAAGGGGTTTTAGGTTCATTTATATTTTTAGATATTTTTAGGTATTTTATAGGAATTTTCAGGGTTTTTAAAGTTTTAGGGATTTTTAGGGATTTCAAGGGTTATAGGGGTTTTATGGGGTTTTGGGGTTTTAGGGTTTTTTCAGTTTTTAGGATTTTTAAAGGTTGTTATAATATTTTATGTTTTTTATTGGAATAAATGTTTTTTATTGTTTTTATTGGGGTTTTATGGGTTTATGGGTTTTTAGGGAGTCTAAGGTTTTTTTGTTTTTTTGGTTTTTAAGGGTTTTTGGGTTTTCAGGTTTTTTAGGGTTTTTCAAGGTTTTTAGGGGGTTTAATTGTTTTTATGATTTTATGGTTGTCTATGGGATTTTATGATTTTTTAGATTTTTATATATTTTTTATTATTTTTCATTTTTACGGAATTTTTGGGATTTTTGGGTTTTTTGGGTTTTTTCGTTTTTCGGGGGGTTTTACGTTTTAGGGTTTTTGTGCTTTTGTGGGTTTAAAGTTTCTTTATATTTTTTAAGGTTTTAGGTGTTTAAAGTGTTTCTATAATTTTTAGTAGTTTTTAGGGTTTTATGGGGTATTTGGGTTTTTTTATGATTTTCTGGGGTTTTCATGGTTTTTAGGGGGTTTATGGGGTTTTAGGCTCTTTTAGTCTTTTTATTGTTTTTAGTGTTTTTTAGGTTTATTATGTGTTTAATTATTTTATGTTTTTAAGGAATTTTTTGTGTTTTTAAGGTTTTTATTTTTTTGGGATTTTTATGGCTTTTAAAATATTTTTATGGGTTTTTAGATAGTTCTTAGGGATTTGGGGGGGTAGGGTTTTTAGATTTTTTGGTTATTAGTTTTGTTAGTTGTTTTAAGTGTATTATATTTTTTAGGATTTATTAGTGTTTTCAGGGTATTAATGGGTTTTATGTTTTAAGGTATTTAAGGGATTTTTAATGATTTTTATAGCTTTTTAGGATTTCTAGGAATATTATGTTTTTAGGGGTTTTAAGGTTTTTAAAAGTTGTTTACCATTTTTAGGGGATTCACTGTATTTTAGGGGGTTTTAGGTTTTTAGGTTTTCTAGTATCATAGGTTATTTATGATTTTTTAGTTTTTTGAGTTTTTTTAGAATATTTTTGGATTTCATGGTTTCCTTAGGGGTTTTTAGGGTTTTTAGGGTTTTTATGTTTTTATAGACTATTGGGTCCAATTTATGTTATTTTAGTTTTTATAGATTTTGCGGGTTTTTAGGGATTTTTTGGGATTTTATGTTTTTTTATTTTTAGAGTTTTTTTAATGTTTTAGGGTCTTCAATTGTTTTTAGGGTTTTTAGTGTTTTTATGTTTTTATGGTTTTTATGAACTTTTAGGGTTTTTATGGTTTTTTGGGGTTTTAGGGTTTTTTGTGTCGTTTTATGAGTTTTTAGGGGTTTTAGGGTATTAAGGGGTTTAAAATGTTTTTTGTTTTTTTTTTCTTAGGGTTTTTAATGGTTTTGGTGGTTTGTTAGTTTTTTGGGTCTTTTAGGTCTTTTTAGTAATTTTATAGTATTTTAGGATTTTTAAGGTTTTTAGGGTTTTTTTTCCAATTTTTTAGGTTTCAGGGGTTTTATGTGTTTAAGGATTATAAGATTTTCCTAGGGGTTTTTAGTGTTTTTAGTGGTTTTTAAAATTTTAGGTATTTTGAGTGATTTTTTATGATTTTGTGGATTATAGTGTTTTGAGGAATTTTGAGGTGTTTTAGGGTTTGTTTTGAGTGTTTTAGGGTTTTTAATATTTTTATAGTTTTTAAAAAAAACCATTGTTTAATCATTTTTATATTTTTTTGTGGTTTGTTGGATTTTTATGGGTTTTTATTGTTTTTAATGGGTTTAAGGGGCATTATCGTCTTTTTAGGGGTTTTAGCGTTTTTATGTTCTTTGTGGGTTTTTAGTGGTTTTAGGATTTTAAGGTTCTCTTAGGTTTTTTCATGGTTTTTAATATTTCTAAGTATTTTTTAGGGTTTTTACGATTTTTATGGTTCTTATGTTTTTTAGGAATTACGAGGGTTTTTAACATTTTATGGTTTTCTGGGTGTTTTAATTTTTTTTTTAATTTTTAGGGGTTTTTAGAGTTTCTAGGGTTTTTTTGGATTTTAGGGTTCTCTAACTTTTTATGGATTTTATGGATTCATTTGTTTTTAGGGGTTTTAGGTATTTTAAGGCATTTTTGGGGTTTTCGGTTTTTTATGGTTTTTTGGGGTTTTTTGGTTTTTTGGTTTTTTGGGTTTTTAGGGGTTTTATGGTTTTTGGTGTTTTTAATCGTTTTTAGAGGTTTAATGATTTTTCAATATTTATTGTGGTGTTTTATGGGTTTTATTGGGTTTTTAGTGTTTTTGGGTTTCTAGGGGTTTCTATAGTCTTAGGGGGATTTAGTATTTTTTAGGTGTTTAACGATTTTTATGGGGTTTCCCATTTTTAGGTTTTTAGTGGAATAATGTGTTTTTTGGATTGTAAGGCTTTCTTATAGATTTTAATGTGTTTTAATTTTAGGCATCTTTTAGTAATTTTTAGTATTTTTATGGTGTTTTGGATTTTTAAGTGTTTTGATGGTTTTTAGGGGTGTTAGCATTTTTTAGGTATTTAGGGGTTTCATGTGTTTTTATGTTTTTAAATATTTCTTACGGTTTTATGGTTTTTTTATTTTTTTTGTAAAATTTTATGATTTTTTAGGGTTTTTGGGTTTCTAGGGATTTTGAGGCTTTTTATAGTTATTTATGTTTTTATTGTTTTTTAGGGTTTAGTGTTTTTTTGAGTTTTTAGTGGTTTTATGGGTTTTAGAGTTTTATTAACATTATTAGGGTTTTAAATGGTTTTTATTGTTTATAGTGGTTTTTAGGGGTTTAAGTGGTTTTAACAGATTTTAGTGGGTTTTTGAGTTTTATGGTCTTTTTATAGATTTAGGGTTTTTAGAAATTTTTAGGGTTTATTGTGGTTTAAAGTGTTTTTAGGATTTAAGCTTTTATTAGGGTTATTCAGATTTGTTAAGGGTTTTTACATTTTTAGGTTATCTTCTAGCATTTTAGGATATTTAGGTTTTTTTGGAATATTGAGTGGTTTTAGGGTTTTCTGGGTTTTTAGGGTTTGTACTGTTTTTATAATTTATTTAGCTTTTGGGTGTTTTAAGTGTCTTTATGGATTTAAGGTTTTATTTTGTGTTTTCATGGGATTTAGAGTTTTTAATCTTTTGAATGTTATAAGGTTTTTTTGGATTTTACGGTTTTTAGGGTTTTTATGGATTTTTTTGGGTTTGTAGGTTTTTTATGGGTTTTAGGGTATTTTTAGTGTTTTAGGGTTTTAAGGGTTTTTAGTGTTTTAAAAAATTAAGGGTTTTAAAGGTATATTAGAGTTCATAGTTTTTTTACTGTTTTTATGGGTTTTTAGTGTTTTTATGATTTTTAGGGGTTTTATGGTTTTGATCGGGTTTTAGGGTTTTTATGCTCTTTTTAGTGTTTTTAGTGTTTTAGATTTTTTTAGGTTTTTAGGGGTTTCAAATATTTTTATGTTTTTAATGTTTTTATGGATTTTAATGGTTCTTAGGTTGGTTTATGTTTTTAGTGATTTTTTGGGAATTTTAGTATTTTTTATGTTTCTTAGTGCTTTGGGGATTTTGAGGGGTTTTAGGGTTTTTAGGATTTTTAGGTTTTTAGGTGGTTTTAGTGTTTTTAGGTTTTTATGGTTTTCATAGTTTTTTCATGGTTTTTAAGATTTTTTAAATATTTAAGGATTTTTAGGGATTTTTAGGATATTTATGGGTTTTTTATTTTTGGGATATTGATTGGTTTTAGGGGATTATGGTTTTTTATGTTATTTTTTGAGTTTTTAAAGGTTTTAAAGGTTTTATTAATTTTTAATGATTTAGGGGTTTAAAGGGGGTTTGGGTTTTTAGTGGTTTTAGGTTTTTAGGTTTTTCTATGGTTTGATGGTTTTTGTGGTTTTTAGATGTTTTTTGGGTATTTTTAGGAATTTTATCATTTTATAGATTTTAGGGGTTTAAAGTGTTTTTATGATTTCAATGTTTTCATAGGTGTTTTTAGGGGTTTCTAAATTATTTTGGGATATTAAGGTATTTTAAGGGGTTTTTTAAGGATTTAATGTTTTCATAGGGGTTTTCTTGCTATTTAGGGTTCTTATTTTTATTTTGGTGTTTAATGGATTTTAGTATTTTTATAGTTTTGAGGGGCTTTGTGGTTTTTATGGTTTTTTTGACTTTTTAGGTTTTTTAATATTTAAGAGTTTTTATGGTTTTTATTGTTTATAGACTTATTAAACATTTTTAGGGGTTTAAAGGGTTTTTATACATTTTAGTCATTTTTTGGTTTTTTATGGGTTTTTAAGGTTTTTATCGTTTTTTGGGTTTTTATGGGTTTTAGGTGTTTTTATGGTATTCTTAGGGTGTTTTAGGTTTTTCATAATTTTATGGTTTTTAAGGGTTTTAAGTGTTTTAAGGATTTTATTGGCTTCTTAGGGATTTTTATTGGTTTTTGTTTTTTATGTTTTTAGGAATTTTTATGGGTTTTTAGGATTTTTATTGTTTTTAGGGGTTTTAGTGTTTTTGAGGGGTTTTCAAGGTTTTAAGGGTTTTGAAGGTTTTTTAACATTTTAGTGATTTTAGTTTTCTTAAGGGATTTAAGTGTTTTTAGGTTGTAAGGTTTTCTAAGGTGTTTTCCTTATTTTTATCGTGTTTTAGGTTTTTATGTATTTTAGGGATTTTTTAGGGATTGTATTTTCTTTATGGTTTATAGGGATTTTTAGGGGTTTGGGGTTTTTTAGGGATTTTTGGGATTTTTGGGATTTTTTTGTTTTTTCAGTTTTTAGGGTTTTTTTATTTCTTCTAGGTTTTCACTATTTTTTGGAGTTTTATTATTTTTTGGGGGGTTTAAAGTGTTTTTAGATTTTTTAATGGTTTTTAGGGTTGATATGGTGTTTTCGGGTATTTTATGGTTTTTTGCGTTTTTATGGTTTTTAGGGGAGTTTATGGTTTTTAGTGTCTTTTAGGATTTTTTAGGGTGTATTTTTTTTGTTTCATAGGGATTTTACGTGTTTTTAGGATGTTAATGTTTTTTTTTTGTTTTTTAGATTTTCTGGGGATTTTTTACATTTTTAGGAATTTATAGGAATTTTTTTCATTTTTATGGTATTTAAGGTTTTTTAGGATTTTACTTTTTTTTAATATTTTTAGGCTTTTAGGGGTTTCATTGGTTTTAATGTTTTTTTTATGTTTTAGGGGTTTTAATTGTTTTTAAAGTTTTATGGGATTCTAAGGTATTTTCATGATTTTTAGGGATTATTACATTTTTAGGGATATTTAAGGCTTTTATTTTTTTTATGGTTGTATGGATGTAGAGTGTTTGGGTATTTTCTAGTTTTTTAGGGTTTTATTGAATTTTATGGGTTTTTTAGGATTTTTTTGAGTTTTTACATTTTCGATGGATTTCTTTAGTTTTTTAACATTTTTTTGGTTATAAAGCTTTATTAGAGTTTTTAGTGAGTTTTAGGGTTTTCAGGGATTATTAGCATTTTTATGGATTTTAGCATTTTAAAAAAAATCGGGCTTTTAAGATTTTTTAGGTTTTAAGGTTTTCTTAGGGGTTTTCAGGGTTTTTAGTGTTTTTTACATATTTAGCATTTTTTTTTATGTTTTTCTAAGATTTTTAGGGATTATTTATGTTTTATGGTTTTTAGGGTTTGAATGGGTTTTAAGTTTTTTAAGGGGTTTTAGGATTTTTGTTTGATATTTTTAGGGATTTTAAGTGTTTTTAATGTTTTATTAATTTTTAGGTCTGTAAAGGGATTTTAGAGTTATTTTTTTTGTTTTGGGGAGTTCTATGTGTTCATAGGGATTTTATGGTTTTAGGGTTTTTAGGGTCTTTTATGGGTTTTAGTGTTTTATATGTTTTTTGGTATTAAATTTTTTAGGTACTTAAGGTTTTATTATGGATTTTGGGGGTTTTGGGGTTTTTTGACGTCTTAGGGATTTTATATATTTTTTTAGGGTTTCTAGGGGTTTTATGGGGTTTATTGATTTTATAATTTTTTGGGTTTTATGGATTTTACGGTTTATTATGTTTTTATGGTTTTCTTATGGGTTTCCAGGGTTTTATATGTTTTTGGTGTTTTTAGGATTTTTATTGTTTTTTTTGGTTTTAAGGATTTTTAGTGTCATTAGGTTTTTTATAAATTTTTTTAAGGTATTTACTTTTTAGGGGATTGTATAGTTTTTGAAGATTTTACTTGTTTAAAAGGTATATATATGTTTTAGTGGGATTAATTGTTTTTTAAATTTTTTTAATGAAGTTTAAAGATTTTATAGTTTTTGAATTTTTTAAGGCTTTTCTTGTTTTTATCATTTTTTGGATTTCTTGTGGTTTCATCTGTTTTTTGTTTTTTAAGATTTTCTCACGTTTTTTTTTGTGTTTTTAAGGTATTTTACATTTTTAGGTATTTTTAGGGCCTTTTATGATTTTTGGGGGTTTTACGTATTTTAACGAATTTTGAAGGGTTTTTGTGTTTTTAGGGTTTTTTAGTTTAAAGGTTCTTTAGTGTTGTTTAGTTTTTTTACATTTTTACGTGTTTAAAGGGTTTTAGAGTTTTTAGTGGTTTTTATGGGTTTTATGGAATTTTATGGCTTTTAGGGGTTTTATGGTTTTTTAAGGTTTATGTTTCTTAGGGACCTTTTGGTTTTCTAGCAATTTTAGGTTTTTAGGGGTTTTATGTGTTTTTTGGATTTCAGTGCTTTCTTAGGGGCTTTTAGGGACTTTTATGGTTTTCTTGGATTTTTATAGGTTTTTCTGGTTATTTGGGATTTTTTAGGGTTTTTAATGATTTTAGGTTTTTAGGGGTTTTAAGTGTTTTTAAGGATTTATGTTTTTCTTAGAGTTTTTCAATGTTTCTAGGTGTTTTATGTTTTTACGGATCTCTTGGGATATTTAGGATATCTAGGATTTTTATGGGTTTTAGGGCAAGGAAGATGCGAGGTTCGGGCTATTCCCAGCACCCCAAAATTTATTAAAAAGAAAAAAGAGACACAACAGACAAGGGAGGGGAGGGGTCAATCGACCCAAAAAAAGACCCAAAAAAAAGAAGAATCAAGAAAGAAAAAAGGAAAAACACACAAAAAAGCAGGGAAATTGAGGATTTTTATGGTTTTCATAGGTTTTCTTGGGTTTTATGGTTTTTATGTTTTTATAGATATTCATGGTTTTTTAGGATTTATTTTATTTTTATTATATTTAAGGCTATTGAGGATTTTTAGGGTTTTTACAGTTTTTAAGGGTTTTTAGCATTTTTTATTTTTTATGGGTTTTAATTATTTATTGCTATTAAAATTTTTATTATGGGTTTTTAGGGTTTTTTGGGTTTTTATGTTGATAGGTTTTTGATGAATTTTTTTTATTTTAGGAATTTTTTGTTTTTATAGGTTTTTTGGGTTTTTAGGGTAGTTTTTAGTGTTTTGGGGGGTTTTAGGTATATGAGTGTTTTCGAGTTTTTTTATGGATTTTAGAGGATTTTTAATATTTTTAGAAAATTAAATGGTTTTAAGAGTTTTGGTGTGATTTTAAGGTTTTTTGGGGGTTTGATGGTTCTTTAGAGTTTTATGGGATCATATGGTTTTTGGTTTTTTAGCAATTTTTATGTTATTATGGGTTTTTTGTGATTTTATGTTTTAAAGGGTTTCTTTGGGGTTTTCAAGGTTTTTAGGGGTTTTTTAGGTTTTTAGGTATTTTTAATGTTTTTTGGATTTTTTTTGTTTATTGGGTTTTTATGGCAAAGAAGGCGCATGCCAAGCAGAAAGCTTGGCGCCTCAATTAATAAAAAGAAAAGGTACAAAACATTACAGGGGAGGCTTGTACATTCATGTGCGGGTAGAACCCATCATGTCAGCGGCTACATGAGACGTGCAAAAGGAAGGAGCAATGAATGACCACCGTGAGCAGCAATCTTCGATAGCCATCTTGGAGAGAGCATCAGCCACCATATTGACTTCCCTGTATGCATGAGAAATCCTGAATGTCAAGTTCTTGGATAGGCTAAGGCATTCAATCCACTGAGGAAGAAGCCGCCATGGAACCTTCCTTGAGTTTTGGCGAAGCGCCTCCACTGCAAGCATTGAGTCCGATTCGATCCATAGATGCAACCACCCAAATTGAATTGCAAAACGAACAGCCTTGATAATAGCCCAAAGCTCTGACTCATAAGCACATCCATTCCCAATGTAGTGATAGAAAATACCCTTGACAAATCCTCGACATGTACGGAAGACCCCACCACAACCTAAAGGGCCTGGTGAGCCTGTCGTCGCACCATCAACATTAACTTTGATCCATGACGGGATTGGTGGAATTCATCTAATGTACTTCATCAACATTGGTTTTTTTCACCTGCCAGGGACACCAAGGGTGCAGAGTGTAACAAGATCATTGAAGCAGTTGTTCATTGTGCCTGATTGGAGACTCCCGGCCAGCCGAACAGCAGTATGCATGGAAATAATACCCTCATGCATGGAGCATGATTTGTTCTGAAACATAGCAGAATTTCTTGCAGCCCATAGGAAAGAGACAATGGCTGCCGAAGCTGTAAGAAGGAGGTTGTGAAGCTGCTCACTGCAGCTAAAATCATTGATAAAAAGCATCCGTTGAGAAAAGGTTCTAGGAGGCAAGCGGAGACCAAAAACATCCTTCATGTAGCTCCATAATCTGTGTGCGAGGTTGCAATTAATAAAGAGGTGATGTATGCTTTCAGCACCTCGCAAACAGATGTTGTAGACCGAGGCAATCTGCAACCCAGTTTTTTGAATCTGGCCATGCATAGGCAACATGCACCTCCAAATTTTCCAAAGATGAAGAAAGTGTCTAGGGGGAATGAAATGACACTTGTATTTCAGAAGCCATGAGGGGGGGTCAGAACCTTGCCGAAATTCATGCTCGTAGAAACCTCTTGCAGTGAGCTGGCCAATCAGATCTGGCTTCCATATGAGAGTGTCCGAATCAACGTAGTTGTAACAGTGGATCTGGGAGATGATGTGTGATGGCATAATTTCATCCAGCTCCATCAGCCAGGCATTGAGCTCACTGATAGTCATGTGTTGCAGACCTTGTGGAACTTTCATAAGTTCACGCAGAGGACAATGAAGCCAAGGGTTGAGCCAGTAGTTCAGATTGGATTGTCTTGAAACAGTCCAGATAGATTGCGAGATAATATTCTGAAATGAGGATTTAATTGTGGTCCATACCGAGGAGAGCATATACCCAGTGTAGCCATTACACAAGTGGCCAGTGAATCATTCTTTAAGAAAATCTAGCTCACCTTCCTTGTGCACGAAGAGATTCCAGGTGAATTTAGCCAACATGTCCTCATTGAAAGCCCGAAGATCTTTAATTCCAAGACCACCCATGCTAATGGGTTTGATGTAGTCTTTCCATGCAACAGTTACCAATTTCTTTTCACTGATGCATCCTGTCCATGAAAGTTTCGAATCTTGGCTTGAAGGGATTTGATCAGACTTACCGGCCATCTATATAAAGAGAAGTCATGAACAAACTTTGATGTGATAACCGAATTGATAAGGCAAACTCTTCCTGCTTGAGACATAGACTTTCCCTTCCATTTAGCTAGTTGTTGGGTGATATCAACAGAAATGCTTTCCAAGTGGTAGTTCTTTGCCCTCCCCCAGAAGAGGGGAACCCCAAGGTAATTAAAAGACAGAGATCCTTTTTTAATGCCAAGACATCTAATGATTCTGTTTTGCCTAACTGAGGAGCACCCTTTCCCAAAAACAATAGAAGATTTACACCAACTGATTGCCTGCCTGGAAACATCTTCATAGTGATTAAAGATTTTCCGGATAGCTGAGATAGTTTGCATATTAGCCTGCCCAAATAGAAGGATATCATCAGCATAAAAATGGTGTGAGGGTACATAGGAGTCCTTGCTGGCTTTGAAAGGGAAATATAATCCAGCCATCATTGCAGGTGTAACAATATGACTCAGGTAATCTTCTGCAAGTGCAAAGAGAATTCCAGAGAGAGGGTCTCCCTGTCTGACCCCTCGTGAACACTGAAAGAAACCTTTTGGCTCCCCATTAATCAGAACAGAAATTTTAGCACTCTCCAAAATAGAAGAGATCATGATGATAAATTTGGATGAGAAACCATACATACCTAACACCCTGAACAGAAAATGCCACTTAATGGTATCAAAAGCTTTGGATATATCCAGTTTAAGAGAAAAGGTCCCATATTTGACTTTCTTTCTCATGATATTCACTCCTTCAGAGGCCATATATAAACAACATTGAATGTTTCACCTATGAAAAAATCCAAATTGATTAGGGGTGATAATGGAACCAACAAACTTCCCCAATCTAGTGACGATGATTTTTCTAATAATATTTGGAATGGTGTTTCCAATGGAAATGGGACGAAAGTCACCGATGTCAATAGAAGCTTATTTTTTGGGAAGCAGAGCAATGAAGTTGGAGTTGGCTCCAAATGGAAATGATCCTGAGATAAAGAACTCCCTGACAGCATTGGTAATTTCTGCATGAAAGATATCCCAATAAAAGATGAAGAATTTGTTAGTGAATCCATCCGGTCCAGGGGCACTTTCAGAATTGAGAGAGAAGAGACAAGATTTGACTTCATCTTCAAGAGGAGGAGAGGTCAGATCATTGTTCTGTGAGTCATTCAAACACTGCTCAATATAGTCTGCAGCCAAGGCCGAGGGAGGGGTACCATCATCATTATAAAGAGCTTTAAAATGGTCAACAACAGCATCAGAGAGATCTTTCTCCTCAACCAAGGTTTCCCCATTGATTCAGATACGTTTAGGTCCTTTATAGACCCTTTTCTGCTGTTGTAAGCGATGAAAGAACTTTGAGTTTCTGTCACCATCCTTGAGCAATCGAGCACTGAATTGGTGCTTTTCCAGATTCTCTTTGAGAGCAAGAAGATAATCAAGCTTTTTGTGAAATGAGAGTTCCTCGTGAGTAGGAACAGCCCCCTGCTGATTGTTTTCTTGAAAAAACACTAGCTGAAATTGTGCATCCTTGATCTCCTCATCAATTCTGGAGAAAGAGAGCTTACTCCAAGCTTTAAGAAGGCATTTGATTCTCCTATGCTTAGAGGCAACCACAAAGTAAGGAGAGCCATGGAAAGTGGAGTTCCATCCATCAAGAACAACTTCCCTGCATCCTGGGATTGAGAGCCAGGAATTATTGAATTTGAAGGGTAATGGAGAAAGTCTCCTAATATCCTCCCGAATGGAGACAACAATGGGATTATGATTAGAGTTAAATTTAGGGAGAGTAAACCCTGAGATGTCCAATGGAGCAGCATCATCATTGACGTGGATGAAGCACCTATCAATTTTGCTGGCTTGCCTCCCATTTACAGTGAACCTTCCCCAGGTAAATTTAGAGCCTGCCATAGGAAATTTAATGAGATTACATTGATCCACACAGTACTGAAAATCTTGAGCAGCAGAGCGGTGAAAATAAGAGCCAGTTTTTTCATCAGGACTCAAAATAGCATTGAAGTCACTAGTGATGACCCAATTGTGATTCATATTCTCACTAAGGGCAGCTAAATCTGCCCAGAGTTCTCCTCTTCTGATGTAAGAGCAAGAGTCATAGACAAAAGAGAAGGTGAGGGGAACGTCCTGCATCCGGATGTGAACTGAAATAACCTGGTGACAAATCTCAAAAGACTCAAGAATCAAGTCGTTGTGTCGAAGCACCCATAGTGATTCAGTATTACCAGCACCTCTATTATGAGCAATAAATGAGTACCCGAGCGATGCCCAGTTGAAGCCCTTCCAGTGATCAAAGCTAATAAGAGGCTTAGCAATGGCCACAAGATTGGGTTTGTTGACAGCAATGAAATGTCGAAGGGCTGCTGAAGTGGCAGAGTTCCCAATCCCCTGACAATTCCAAAAAAGCAGCTTCATTGATTGGAGTTTTAGTCGCCTCATTGGCGAGGCAGGCCTTTTGTATTCTTGGAAGGGGCACCTTTACTTTTCCCTCCCTCCTTTGGAGGTCTGCCAGGAGGTTTCTTAATGACTTGCTTAATGTTTGGAAACTCATGAGTAGAAGCCATAGGAGCATCCTCAAGGATAACCTCTGCATCTAGTTTGTCATCAACTTGATCAGCCCAGAATTTCCCAGATAGGGGAGAGAAGGAATTGGTAACACAGATCCCGTCATTACGAGGAATTCCAGTGAGTTTGGATTTTATGGTATCTTGGGATTTTTATGGTATTTAGATTTTTTATCTTTTTAGTGGTTTTAATTATTTGTTAGTTTTGTATTGTTTTGTTTTGTGTTTCAGGGTATTTTTTGTTTTTTGGACTTTTAGGGCTTTTTTATTTTTATAGATTTTTAGGCTTTTTTTGGTATTTTTATTGATTTTATGGTTTTTACAGTTTTTACGTTTTTTTGGGGTTTTAGGTTTTTTTTTCAGTTTTTGGGTATTAATGTTTTATAGAGTTTTTAAAATATTTTAGGGTTTAATGTGTTTTTGATGTTTTAGTGGGGTTTTAAGGGTTTATGGGTTTTATGGGTTTTTATCGTTTTTAGATTTTTGAAGGGTTTTAATTGATTTTATGTTTTTATGTATTTCTTATGTGTTTTCAAGGTATTAGCATTTTTATGTTTTTATGGGGTTTAAGTGTTTTTTTTTGTTTTTTATTTTTCATGTAGTTGTTATGGTTTTTAGGCCTTTTATAAGCTATTTATGGGTTTTCGGGTGTTTTTGGATTCTGTGGATTTTTATGGTTTTCAAATTTTTTTACATTTTGGGAGTTTTTAATGTATTTTGAGTTTTTTAGGGGTTTTAAGGTTTTCTATAGTTCTTTTAATATTTCAGGGGTTTAAGGGGTTTTTAGTGTTTTTAGTGTTTTTCTTGTTTTTATGGGTTTTAGGGGTTTTTATGTTTTTTTGTGGTTTTATGGTTTTTAGGGGCTTAAGGTTTTTACGGTCTTTTTAAGGTTAATTAGGGTTGTATAAGTTTTTTGGTTTTAAGTGTTTTAAATAGTTTTTAGGTTTTTAAGGTTTTATTAGGTTTTTTAGGGTTTTTAGGGGTTTTTATATTTTTAGGGATTTTGAGAGACTATTTATGTTTTTTATGGTGTTTATGTGTTTTAGGGATTTAAGGGTTTTTGGTATTTTTTGGGTTGTTATAGTTTTTTTTTGTTTTTAGGGGTTTTATGTGTTTTTAGGTTTGTTAGGTTTTCTTAGGGGTTTTCGCGATTTTTAGTGGTTTCTATTTTTTTGGTGATTTTTAGCGGTTTGTAGGTTTTTTATGGTTTTTATATTTTATAGTGATTTTGAGGTTTTAGGAATTTTTATGGTTTTAATGGTTTTTTGCGGTTTAGGATTTTTATTAATTTTTTGGGTTTTAGTTTTTTTAGAGTTTTTATTTAGATTTTTAGGGGTTTACAGGGTTTTTAGAGTTGTTAGTAGTTTATAGGCTTTTTAATGTTTTTAGTGTTTTTATGTTTTTAGGGGATTTTTTAGGATTTAAAGGTTTTCTTAGATATTTTCAAGATTTTAATGGGGTTTTACATTTTTAGGTAATTTTTATGTGATTTTTAGGATTATTAATGGGTTTTCATATATTTAGGCATTTGAGTGTTTTTACGAATTTTAGTTTTTTTAATATTTTTATGGGTTTAAAGTGATTTTTTTTTTCATTAAGGTTTTCTAAGGGACTGTATGTTTTTTATGGTTATTTATATTTTCATGGATTTTAGGATTTTTTAGTAATTTTGTGGTTTTTAAGGATTTTGAGGGGTTTTAGGGGTTTTTAGGGGTGTCATATTTTTATGGTTTATTTTTGAATTTTTAGGAGTTTAAGTTTTTTAGAGTTTTCCAATGTTTTGGGGGTTTAAAGAATTTTTAAAATTTTATTGGTTCCCAAGGTTTTTATAGGTTATATGGGGTTTTAAGGTTTTTGATCCTTTATAGTGTTTTTTGGTTTTTGGTGTTTCTTAGTTTTTAAGTATTTTAAGTGTTTTTAGGATTTTATGAATTTATTACAACTTTTCAAGGTTTTTAGGTTTTTATGTATGTAGGCATTTTTAGTGATTATTTTTGGATTTTATGGTTTGTACATATTTTGTACATTTTTAGGGTTTTATCATTTTAGGGTTTTTAGGAGTTTTTATAGTTTTTATGTTTTCATGTTTTTCTTATGTGTTTTCATGTTTTATAGTTTTTTACATTTTTAATGATTTTTAGAACTTTTTAGGATTTTATATTTTTTTATGGTTTTTAGGGATTTTGAGGGATTTTAGGTTTTTTTACCATCTTTATGGGTTTTGGGGTTCTTATAGATTTTTATTAATTTTTTTGTGTTTTTAGGTTTTCTAAAGTTTTGTAACTATTTAGGGGTTTAAAGGGGTTTTAGAGATTTTAGTGTTTGTTTGGTTTTTATGGGTTTTTACTATTTTTAAGATTTTTAAGGGTTTTAGGGTTTTAGATGTTTTTAGGGTTTTTAAGGGTTTTATGGTTTTTACCATTTTTAGGTTTTTTAGGGTTTTCATATTTCTTAGGTTTTTAAGATTTTATTAGGTGTTTTCAGGGTTTTTAATGTTTATTATGTTTTAGGGATTTTTAGGAGTTTTAGGGATTTTTAGGGTTTTTAGGGTTTTTTACAGTTTTTTTGGTTTTATGGTTTTAGTGATTTTAAGTGTTTTTAGGATTTAATGGTTATCTTAGGTGTTTTCCAAGATTTTATATTTTTTATATTTTTTGGGGATTTTTGGGATTTTTTTAGTGTTTTAGGGTTTTATGGTTTTTTAGGGATTTTTAGGATTTTTATGGTTATATAGGGTTTCAAGGTTTTTGTGGTTTTTTGTATTTTAGGGTTTATATTTAGTTTTTATAGTTTTTATGGGTTTTTAGAGTTTTTTATTATTTTACGAGGTTTATGGGGTCTTTGAGTTCTTAGTTCTCTTTTAGGGTTATTATTGGTTTTATCGGTTTTAGGGGTTTTTTAGTTTTAGGATTATAGGGTTTTTAGTGCTTTTAAGGACTTCTAAGGATTTGATAGTTTTTCGGATAGTTAGGATATTAGGGGATTAAAGTGTTTTTATATTATATAAGGTTTTCTATGTTTTTCATGGTTCTTAGTGTTTTTTATTTTTTGTATTTTTTGATATTTTTTAGGATTTTAATATTGTTATGGTTTTTAATGAATTTTATGGGTTTTGGGTTTTTGGGGTTTCTAGGGATTTTTGATTATTTTAAGTTTTTTGGTTGTTTAATGTGTTTATATGGTAATAAAGTTTTCTTTAGGGTTTTCATGTTTTTAATGGTTTTTTACGTATTTATGTATTTTTAGGTATTTTTAGGTTTTTATATTTTTAGGGGATTTATGGATTTTGAGGGTTTTTTGTGTTTGAGGTTTTTTGTTTTTGTGGGGTTTTAGTGTTATTTTTGGGTTTTTATGTGTTTATGGTTTTCATAGTTTTGAAATGTTTTTAGGGGTTTAAAGGGATGTTAGAGTTCTTTATCTTTTTTGGGTTTGTATGGGTTTATAGTGGTATTAAAGTTTTTATTGGTTTTAGTGGTTTTTAGGGTTTTATAGGATTTTATAGGTGTTTTTCATTTTTAGGTTTTTATACATTATAATTGTTTTCTATATTTTAAGGTTTTCTTATGATTATTCATGGTTCTATGGGTTTTTACATATTTAGTTATTTTTAGGGATTTTTAACGATTTTTATGTGGTTTTAGGGTTTTTATGGATTTTCCAGGTTTGTAGGGTTTTTTTAGGGTTTTAGGGTTTTTAGAATTTTTTATGTTTTTTGGGGATTTGACTGTTTTAAAAATTTATGTCATTCTTAGGGGTATTAATGTGTTTTCGGGGTTTTACATTTTTAATGGTTTTTATAATAATTTAATATTTTATAGTTTTTAACGGTTGTATGGAATTTTATGGTTTTAATTGTTTTTTGAGTTTTTATGATCTTCTAATTTTTTATGGGTTCTATAGTTTTTATATATTTTTATCCTTTTTAGGGTTTTATAGTATTTTTATGTTCATAGTGATTTTTTATTTTATTTTTTGGAATTTGGGGCCATGAATTGGTCACCAAATTAATACGCCAAGAAATTTCTTAATTATGGAAAGTTTCAAGTTAATCATGAGGTGTAATGAGTTTACGCCAACCATGAGACTTAGCGGGGATATAAGGAAATGTTATCAAAAGAAAAATAAAGAAAAAACTTCTGAAGACATGATCTGCAGTCAAGGAAGCCAATTCTAGAGAGGGAAAGTTGCACCGATATTGAGAACTTCCAGCGTATACAAATTAGAAAAACAACCAAGATTTGAAGAGTGGCTGAATTTGAGAATATGAAAAATCAATCAAATACATAATGAAAGAACCAAACCGCATTTAAAAAATACATATTCAACATGCTGCATTAGAGATTAGTGCAACATAGTTCTAGACAAATCATAATTTAGCCTCAAAAAACACAAAAAACAAGGGAGAGGGAGACACTAAATGAAAGGTTGAAACCATAAGATTATCGGGAACACTGCTTGAAAGATAAAACAATGTGGACATAAAATAAAAAATTTATACCAAGGAAGTTCATCATATTATAGAAATTGACAGATCAAAGAGAATCTCAATCAACAATAGAGAGGGAGCACAATAGAACCTCTATCAACTAAATCAGGAAAAATTAATTTCACCGGTATAATGAATCTTTTCTAGGGGATATCATTAAAATTAAAGCACAATTTTTTTTAAATTCTTCAACAACATCGATTAAAATTATTTTTTTGAGATCAAGATAGGTATCAGTTGGCATCTCCCCATTTTTATACTATCTAAAATCACTGTTGTCTTTCTCTTCTATCCACGAGTCAAGGTCATTTGAAAAAACTAGTTCTTCTAGAATTTGATAGGAATTTTTGTATGAAGGGTCATCATTCTCACTGGATGACACATCTGAGTCAAAATTAGAATTTCTTGTTGAAGTTTCTGATGGGATCAACACTTTATCAGTATGGGCTGGTCTTTGTCGGGCATTATATGATTTTTTATGTTTTTTGGTTTTTTGGGGTTTTAAATGTCTATATAATTTTAATATTTTAAAAGGGAGTTTTCAACTTTATCACTATTTAATGAATTTTTGTTTTTTTTTAAATTTTTTGGGATTTTGATGGTTCTTAGGTCTTTTTAGGAGATTGGGGTATTTTGCATTTCTAGGATTTTTAAGTGATTTAATCATTTTTTTGTTTTAATGGTTTTTGTAAGGTATTTTAGTGTATTTATGATTTTCTAAATTTTTAGGTATTCTTGGATATTTTTTAGGATTCTTATGGTTTTTTAGATTTTTTTTTTATTTTAAGGGGTTTTAGTGTTTTTAGGGTTTTTATGGTTTTTTGGGGGTTTTATTGTTTTTTTTTGAATTTTAAGGTTTTTTTATTTTTTTAATTTTTTAGGGGTTCAAAGAGTTTTTATTTTTTCTAGTGGGGTTTTATGGATTTTATGGGGTTTTATAGTTTTTTGGGGTTTTTATGGGTTTTTTGGGTCAATTAGGGTTTTTAGGGATTTTAGAATTTTTTTTAGGTTTTTAGAGATTTTATGTGTTTTTAGGTATTTAAGGTTTTCTTAGGGTTTTTAGGGTTTTTATGGGATATTATGTCTTTAGGAATTTTTAAGGGTTTTTATGTTTTTGGGGTTTTTATTGATATTGAAGTGTTTTAAGGTTTTCAATGTTTTTATGTTTTTTATGGGTTTTATGTTTTTTTAGGTTTTAAGGTTTTCTAAATGATTTTTTTCAGAGTTTTACGGTTTATTACGATTTTAGTAATTTTTATGACTTTTTTAGGACTTTTATGGATTTTAGGAATTTTGAATGTTTTTAGGGTTTTATGGTTTTTTATATTCTTTAATATTCTCAGGGTTTAAATTGTTTTTATAGTTTTTAGTGGGTTTTAGAGGTTTTATGGGTTTTTAGAGTTCTTATGGTTTTAGTGTTTTTATGGTATTAGGGTTTTAGGGTTTTTACGATTTTAGGGTTTATAGTGTTTTTCTGATATCTAAAGTTTTTTAGGGTTTTTAGTTTTTATGGGTTTTAAGTGTTTTAGGGTTTTAATGTTTTATAAGGGGTTTTCAGGGTTTTTAGGATTATTTTTTTAGGGATTCTTTAGGTGTTTTATGGTTTTATTGTGATTTTAGGGATATTGAGGGGTTTTACGGTTTTATGGTTTTTTATGGATTTTAGATTTTTTTGGGTTTTTAGGGGTTTAAAGGGTTTTTAGTGTTTTTAAACCTTTATAGGGTTTAAATGTGTTTTTTTTATTTACTATTAGGATTTTTATGGGTTTTTAGAGTTTTAAGGATTTTTGATGTTTTATGGTTTTTATGGTCTTTAGGGTCTTATAGGATTTTTAGTGTTTTTAGGTTATTTAGGGGTTTTATATGTTTTTGGTTTTTAATGTATTATTTGGTCATATATGGATGTTTTGGTTTTTTACATTTTTCGTGATTTTTAGGGTTTTTAGGGATTTTGAGGTGTTGTTTTGGGTTTTTTGGGGTTTACGATTTTTAGAGATTTTTAGGGATTTATGGGTTTTAAGTGTTTTTAGGTATTTGAAGTTTTCTTATGATTTTTTATGGATTTTAGGGGTGTTTATGTTTTTATAGGTTTTTAGGGTTTTTATGAATTATATGGTTTTTAAGGATTTTTGGATTTTTTAGGGTTTCTGAGTTTTTAGGGTTTTTTGAGTTTTTATGGTTTTTAGTGTTTGTTAATGTTTTTATTGGTTTAAAGTTTTTTAGTTTTTAGGTGTTTTTTAGATTTTATTTTTTTTATGGGTTTTAATATTTTTAGGGGTTTTGAGGTTTTTAAGGTTGTTATTGTTTTTATGTTTTTAGGTGTTTTAATTATTTTTGGTATTTAATGTTTTGTTTGGATTTCTTAATGATTTCATATATTTGTACATTTTTAGATATTTCTAGGGTTTTCTAGGAATTTTATGGTTTTTCATAATTTGGAGTATTTTTTCGGTTTTTAGGGTTTTTTAGTTTTGTGCAGTTTTTAATGTTTTTTGATTTTTTTTAATGTTTAAGGGGTGTAAATTGTTTTTAGGGTTTTATGTTTTATGGATTTTAAAATTTCCATGGTTTTTAATGTTTTTAGGGGTTTTAATGGTTTTTAGGATTTTTAATGTTTTTATGGTTTTTAAGGGTTTTAGATTTTTTTAGGTTTTTAGGGGTTTTAAGTGTTTTTAGTTTGAATGGTTTTTAATGTTTTTATGGTTTTTAGGTATTTTATCTTTTTAGGGGGTTTAACAGATTTTTAGAATTTTTATGGGTTTTTTGGGATTTGAGGGGTTTTTGGGTTTTTAGGATTTTTAGCATTTTTTAGGGGTTTAAAGTGTATTATTATTATTTTTTCTTAGTGTTTTATAAGGATCATGGAACACATGAGCATAGAGGGGTTTAAATTGAACATGACGATGAGGGGAGAATACAAATGAATTCATATTACCCATTGTGAGGAGTTTGTTGCCTAATGGAAAGGGAGAAGACAAGAGAATGAATGTGGTCATCAATGGTTTAATTGTGGAATTACAAGGGAGGACTAATAATCTTGATTGGGGGAAGTATCTGAGCCTATATTTACATTAATTAAGGTCCAAATATTATTTTCAATACCCCTCTTAGGGTGTACTATGAATTTCAATCCCTCACCACCATGGAATTTTCAAAGTCACAAGTGGTGGGCTAGTGGTCGTTACATTCCAAAATAGTGTTCTATTTGTCTTTTAATGTCATGGTCATGTTCCAAAATTGTCAAAATAATCATTTAAGATATATTAATTGTGTAAACATGGTTGTATATGCTTTTATTACTCTTTATCTATAAATTTCTACCCCCTTTTACTCTTTGAACATCATGAATAAAGGTAATATTATTATGGTGTGTTTTTCTTGAAACCTTTTTGTTTATTTCTTTGTTATTGTATTTTCAAAGGATTGGTCATCCTTTATAGTATCTTAGGGATATATTTCTTAGAGTAAAGTTCTATTTTGGTTCTACCTTGTCCAACTATATTCTTTACTTCTTATTTCCACCATTTATATCCATTCTCGGTTGTTTTATTGTACAGATCAGAGTGCTCAACACCAGAAAATAGAAAATGGCTTATTGGACACTTCATAGAGGTTCTTGGATCATGAATCATTTGGTATCAGAACCCAATTACATGAAATCAGGTTCATCATTTTTATTTCACATTCCAACTTATTTACTTTTGGAATTAGTCTGACATCAATTTTGGACCATTTTGTTCTTCACCAATAGGCATAATGTATTTATCATTTTTTATATATATTATATCAATCCGTTAGTTGAGAATCTCATATTTATTCTCCATATAAAATCATCTAATTAAAATATAAAAATAATGAGACACAACTGGTTCAAATTTGATGACCAATTCAGAAATTTTTAAAATGTGCATATATAAATATTTTTAGGTACTTTACCATTTATTAATTTTTTTAAGTAAATAAAATGATCGGATTAGGTTTTAGGAAGTTTCAAGGTGCTATTTTATGTTTTGAAGCTTTTATGGAGGTCCACGGTTTGAGAAAGGTTAGTAGAAACCTTGTAACACCTCCCAGAAACCATGAAACATAAAAAGTGGACACAGGGGAGGTTCATAGTTAGGCGCACCGTTTAGAAAAACTGTCTGAATTTCCAATAGAAACTATGAAATATTGGATAGTGGGGTATAACATGTTTGGCGTATGGTTTGTCTAACTGTGTGAAGAAAACGTTCATGGGGTGTTTGGAATATGTGGCTGATGCAAGGTTAGTGCATGGTTTTCCTAATCATGCACCGTGGAAAATTGTATTCAAAACTTTTGGATCTAATATGATTTACCTCTTAAACTAATCATTTTTTCTAAACAATCCATAAAAAAATTTATCTTCCTCCCAAGATGGTGAAGACAATTTCTTTTCATATTAAAGTTATTCCTAGGTGAATCCAAGTGACTTAGAGACCCAAATTTTTCGATAAGTTCTCATCCTTCATCATTTTTTACGGAGTGGATAAAGAGAATGAAGGAGGCCTTAAATGGGTTAATCATTGAATTCCAAAATTGTCATAATCATTGTTTAGTCCCTTTAACTTGTGGAAATTAGGTGTTAGACTTTTGTATGAGTCTTTGTATATAAATATCCACCCTTTGTACTCTTTTAACATCATGAATCAAGTTAATGTTATTATGGTTGGGTTTTTTATAAAAAAAATTATTTTCTTGATTAATTCTGGACTTATCAGATGATTTTTCATCCTTTGTGGTGTCTTTTGGCTAGAGTTATTTGATACAAGTTCTCTTTAGGTTCTACCATTACCTACTCTCTCATTTATTTCTTAGTTCCACCATTTATATACCTTATCACTTGATTTCTTATGGACATCCATGTTCTAAACATGTGAATGTTGAAAAAGGTTCTTAGGACACTTCCAATTAGGTATGGGATTGTGTATCATTTGGTATCAGTTCCTAATTATAATAAATTAGGTTCATTGTTTTTTTACCTTCTTCCATCTTCCTTTTTATTTTAATCGGGTCGACATCAATTCTGGTACATTGATATAATGTATTATTCCTTTTTTATTTATATTATATCAATCTAGTAGTTGGGAAGATCATTTTCTTCTCAATCTAGAATCATTTAAATCAATGATTCAAATTTTAAGATACCGGACGTTCAAATTTTGTGATCAATTCTGAAAATTTAAATCCACTTATTTAGATCCCTTTTTTTAGGTACATGACCCTTTATTTATTAATTATATATATATATAATGATTGGGTTATTTTTTGGGAGATTTTTAAGAGCATTGGAATTATTTTGAGGCTTTTCTGGTGGTGGGAAGTTTGATCACGTTTAGTAGAAAACGTGCAACACCTATAGGAACCATGCAACTAAAATATTTTAATCTGGAGAGGTGCACTGTTAGTTGCATTAATTTTCCAAACCATAAAGATTGCCATTATAAATTTTTCAATTCCAAATAGTGTTGTATAACATGGTCAGTGAATGGATTTTCTAACCGTTAAGGCCAATCGTGTGATGTGTGGTTGAAGGTAGTTGGTCATGCATGAGTAACACATGGTTTTCCTAACTGTACACTATAACTCTGCAATGGAAAAAATTTGATATGAAAACTGTGTAACTAACCCAATTTACCTCCTCAACCACTCGTTTTTATTAAACATTACAAAACATGAATTCATCTTCATCCTAAGGTGGTAGAGATAATTCATTTTGATATGGGAGTGATTTCTATGTGTGTTAAAGTATGTTGGAGATCCATATTCATTGGTAATTTCTTGTTCATCATCATTTTACTTAGATCTCTTCTGCATCCCTTTTTTGGAATCAGTGATCTAGTGAATTGGGGAGTGATTTATGTTTTTTGGTTTAGATAAAGATGAGATATTATTGTTTTTATTTAAGATAATGATATATAATTTAGAATCATGAAGATTTAACCTAGTTTGTTAAATTTATCGTGTTGGTATTCATTTTCAACTAAAATTGATAGGTAAGTGGATTCTTTCTCAACTCCTTGTAATTTTAACAAAATGTCTATATTAAAATTTAATATTATTTACTGAATTTTTTGTGAAAAATCATTGTGTAGTTTTATGGAATTAGAATTTGAATTATGGGTTTGAAAATCATAGGAATTAAATGGATTTTTGGAAAACCATTGTTAATAATTTTAAAATGGTGTTTTTAAAATTATTTTTAGTTAATGAATGCACTTTATTTTTTAAAAATAATTTTATTTAAATGGGTCTATATTATTTGGGTATAATAGTTGGGAATGATTTAAATGAGACAGATAGTGCTCATGAATTACCACCTTCAAAGAGACGATGTGTGGACGTGAAGTTCCACAATCAATGGTAACACTAATATTGTGTGTGTGTGTGTGTGTGTGTGTTTGTTTTGAGTATTTGTGTGGAAATAGAAAATTTTATTCTAAATTATAAATTTATAAATGGTTAAAATCTTTTCTGATTTCCATTGAAAAATGATTGTGTTAGTTGTTGATTTTTTTGATAAAAAATGGTGTTAAAGGATTATTCAATTGTTTTCCTTGTATTTTTTTAGATGGATATAAACTAGTTTAAATTGTTTTAAAACTATTTAATATAAATTTTATAACTTATTAAATCCTGTTGGTGTGAATTTGTAAGTATTTAGGTAAATCTTACTGTGTTTTATACTCATCCCCTGGTTGGGAACTCTGTTGCCTTTGTAGATGTTATATATCAAAAAATTGATAAAGGCATGTTATCCTAGTTATTTAGAAATGATTCTTGTTACCTAGGGTTGGGAATGTGGTTTTTAGCTTGGAGTATATTGGTATTTGTTTTTTGTGCCTTTGGTGTCTTTTTTTGTTATAATTATGTTCCATTGGTTATGTCACATTGATTCTTCTTGTACTCAGATATTGTATTTCTGTTTGTCTTGTATTGGCTTTCATTTTGATACTCGTGAATCTTTAAACAGTTTTGTTTTTAGGGTTGTAATTGGGTTATTAATTTTATCATAAAAGTTAAATTCATCCCCCAACTATTTATGAGGCCTTGGCATTTAATTCTAGCCTTGGTGTCTTAGGGATGCCAGATAAGGCCCAGTAGATCCCCTGTTGCTTCTCAAGCCAATAAATAGGGATGAGATGTTACAAATTATATCAAAATTTTCTGTATAGTAATTTTAAATCATATTATTCTATCTCTTGGGATGGTATTTATGATATAGAATTGTTTTAACTTGAAATGTAATTCACAAAAAGGCATAGATAACCTCTTTATGTTGAAACTCAAGTTAGCATGGAGTAGGGTACATGATTGTTTTAAGACACTTCTATGGGTCGTCTCCTAATTTTGATGGGATTAATATATGAGAAGAGCATGAGATAAAATTATTTAAATGACTTCAAACTAATATTAAATAATTTTTTTTGATTAATTATTTATGATTTTGTAAAAAAGTGATGTTTTTTTTAAAATAGTTAAAAATGGATTTATTTTAGAAATCATGGTCTAAGTTTAAAAATGGATTTAATGTGGAAATTATTGAATTTTAGGAGGCCTTGTAATGATATTTTTGATGTGGTAAATTTGAAATTTCTAAGAATTGTGTTTCTAGAGGTTTAGAATAAATATAGTTTTCTTCTAGTTATAGTAAATGGATCAAGGTAGGCACTGTAGAAACCAACTGTAAGAGCCTATTGAAAATGTGGTTGCATATAAGCCATGGGTGAACCTATCGTTTATTTATATTATTGTCCAAGCATTTCATGCTATGGATATAGGGGACTAAAACAATTAACCAAGGTAAGTGGATCATTCAGTTCAGTTCCAAAGGTAGAATCCAACCATATTTTAGGGTTATTGAGAACTGAAAAAAGAATATGTGTGGTAAAATAGTATGAATATAATATTATATTTCCTTTTAACTATAACTAAGATGAAGATTAATTTGAAAATTCACATGCTAGAAGATATTTGATGACTGGGGTGGGTTTTAGTAGTTCATGCTTAATTGTAAGATGTACTAACATGGGATGATTTTGAATAACTTTTTGACAAAAACTAATATCCACATACATTTTAGATTCCTAGTAAAACAAAATTATTCAATTTTAAGAAAGATAACTTCACACTGATAGAGTATGAGGCTAAATTTAAGAATTTATTCTACATTAAACCAGAAGATGCTTCATGTTCTACTTTACAGAATGTATTTTTTGAATTATTGTTGAGTCCAGATATTCACATTAATATTTTTTTTAATATGTATATCATATTATACATAGGTGATCATTAGAGAAAAAATGAAAGAAAGGGATGTCTTAGGAAATAAGGTCAGAGGATGCATTTTAATAAGTATGGGAACAATTGAGAAATCTAATGATGGGAATAAGAAAAATAAGGACAAATATTTCCAAGATGGTGGTATGACATATTATTAGATGAAGGTAACAGTGAATCATCCACCAAAACCAAAGGATATTTATGATTATTTTCAATGTGGTTCTCTTGATCACATAAACAGAGATTGAAAAACACAACCAATAAAATGTTATAATGGATATAATATAAGACATATATAGAATTATTATTACCATTCTCTAAGGTCAAGTTCTAGGGACACATATATTACTTATTAGGTATCATATTCTTCGACGTAATGAGTGCAACAGGATAGATCTCATCAGTAAACCAAGGAAATCCTTGGAGATTCTAGGAATACTATGACTATTCAACTAGTGAAATATCAATATGTTAACAAAGTGGAATGAAAAATGATTATGAAATTTTATGGAGTTGAGAAAGTGATCATGGATGATCAACAAATAACTTCGATGGTTATGGGTACAATTATTTTTAATTCTACCATTTTTAAGGATTTGTTTTATATGTATGTGCCGCATTTTTTTATTTCTTATAATATTTTTGATCTTTTGGGTTTTCTTGTTGAGATGATGCCCTCTATTTTGAAACTTCCAACTCCTATTATATAAAAAGAATGTTGAGCCTTTGTGTGTAAATATGGTTATATAACTATCGATGGGTATGAATTTATTTAGGAATTATTTGTTCTTTATATAGATTTTTATGACTTATTCGTGGGTATAGATTGGTTTGAAATATTCAAGGCTCACATTGATTGTTATACCTGAAGGGGGTTTGTTATAGTTGATGATGGAATTGAGAATATGTTTAGTGGAAATATGAATTTAAAGGTAAGTGGAGTTGGATATTTGGAGCCAAAAGTTTTATCTATCTCGTACTAGTCAGAATCCTTGACCATGGTATCTATTGGTGAGATTAATAATAGTGATTTTATAATAATTACTGATCATTTTCATGATGTTTTCTTTAAAATTTATCAGTATTTCCCCAAATAAAATAATTATACTTTATGATTGATCTCTTACTAGGGACCAATACTATCTCACTTTAGTTTTATCGGATGGCACCAATATAATTTATAGAACTAAAATTCCAATTGGTAGAGTTGTAAAGTAAATGGCCCAATCATCCTAGTATGAATCTATGAGAAGCACCAGTTCTTTTTATGAAAAAGGTTGGTGGAACATTAAAACTTTTTTGGATTATCATAAGCTTACTCAAGTTACCACAAAGAATCGATATCCAATTCCACATATTGCGGAATAGTTTGATCAATTTTGTGGAGCCCAATGGTTCTCTTAAATTGACATGTAGTTGGGATATTACCAAATGCATATTTAGAAGGAGGATATATTGGAAACAATATTTAGATGTAGACATGTCCATTATGGTTTTATGTTTATTCCTTCAAGTCTTATGAGTACACAAATTTTCCTTATGGAATTGATGTATAATAAATTTCAAAGGTATACAGACTATTTTTTGGTTGAATTTTTGGATGACATACTATTTTATTCCAGGACGAAAATTGAGCATGATCAAGACTTAGAGATCATATTAGGTATCTTTCAAGATCATAGTTTGTATGAAAAACTTTCAAAGTGTGGTTTTTTAGATACAAGTGGTTCATTTCCATGTCCATGTTATCTATAAAATGGTTTTTTAAGGATCCATAAAATATATAGGTTGTGATATCTTGGAAACCACCAAGTAATGTCTTCGAGATACGTTGTTTCATTGGCTGGATAGTTATTAATAACATTTTTTCTTTCATCTTTCATGAGTATCTACACTAGTGATAGACTTGACAAGGAAATTATTCCAATAAAATGTAATGATCAATGTCAACAATATTTCCAATAGCATAATTTTTTCCTTACATCATCAAAAATCATGATATTTCAACAATCAGGATAATGCTGTGTGGTGTATTTTGATGCATTAGGATTTAAGTTGGGGTGTGTTCTCCTGATGAGAGATCATTTTGTTACTTATGGATCATGGAAGGTAATGTTTCATGAGAATAAACACCTAATACATTATTTGGAATTTGCTGATGTATTCCATACATTAAATACCATAAATTATTATATTTTTGGTTAAAAATCATTTTTTACAGATCATAAAATCTTCAAACAAATATTATCACAAAGTGATTAGAATCTGAGACAAATAATATGGATATAGTATCCTAAAATGTTTTAGTTTCACTTAATGTATACACTGGGTAAATTGATCTCTGTAGAAGATGAATTATGAAGAACTTAATATTGTTAGTTATAGATAGAGGATTTAGATCAATGGCATCTATTGTGTATTATTAACAAAATTTACTTGGATTCTGAAGATCAAGGTAGTGTTATTATTTTAATCCTGGTTTCTTATATTCCTGATTTGGTAGATAAGGTAAAATAGGAACAAACATCCAATTATAAATTTGGTACTATGAGGTAAAAAATAAATGGGGAGGATACCATTGAGTGATGAATGATTGAAGAAAGATCATTACTGTGGTTTTATGATTTTTTGGTTGTACATTTTTCTTGTTAGGAACAAATCCTTCATGATTATAATTATTTGAGATGGTTTGTTTATCCTTGAATAAAAATTATTTATAAGGAACTGAAATCACAATTTCTGTGGGATAAAATGAAAATAAATATGGATGTGTTATTTTTTGAGATGCCTCACATATTAGCAGGTTATGATAATTCACCAATAGAAAACAGGTCTACTACCGCCTTTATTGATTCCCTTGTGTAAATGAGATTTTATTTATTTGGATTCTGTAATAGGTCTACCAAGGATTTTTCCAAAATATGATTCAATGTATTTTATAGTGGATCTTCCCATAATGTCATCTCATTTCATTCCTATTCATAAATCCAACACTGTAGAGAAACTATCAAAAATATATATCTGAGAAGTTAAAAAGATACATGGTGTTCAAATCGTGATTTTATCTAACTAAGAACCCAGTTTTATATCTTCTTTTTGAAAATATTTACAGTAATACATTGGGAATCAGTTGACTATGATCACAACATATCATCCTAAAATAGATGTACAACATGAAAGGATGATTCAAACACTAGAGTACATTATTATGGCTTGTTTAAGTAATTTTGGGGGATCATGAGAGGAGTACATATCATTTGTGAAGTACTCAAACAATGATAGTTATTAGGACTCAATACATATGGAACCTTTTTTAAACAATTTATCGGCATCCTTTTTATTCTCCACGTTGTTGGGTGGAAATAGGTTGGATTTCACTAGTTGGGTCAACCCTCCTTCATGTGACAATGGAGATGATTTAGTTAATCAGAAAGAGGTTAGATACAACACTAATTCATCCAAAATAATATGAGGATCATAGTTGAAAGTCATTTTCATTTTAGGTCAGTGATAATTGGTTCTTGATAATCTCTCTAGGGTTTGGTAATAATCATTTTGGGGTGTACAATATGTTATCTTCTTAATACATAGGTATTTTTCAGATTATGGAATGTGTGGGTGAGGTGGAATATCAGTTGGCTAATCCACCAAGGTTTAGTTCAGTGGATAATGTGTTTTATGTATCTCAATTAAAGAAGAAAATACCTAACCTTTTCTATTTGATTTTATGGGATCATGTTGACCAAGATCCATATGGAATAGTGGTTGATGAGCCGATAAAGTTTATAGAGTGAAAAGGCAATGTATTATATAGGAAAAGAATTATTTTAGTTTATATTTTAGGGAAACATAGTCAGATTGAAGAGGAAAATTGGTAGTGTGAAAAGAAAATGTTGTGGAAATTGATATAACTCTTCATGGGAGGCTCTGGTTTTATTATTTTTGGGGAAGAAAATTACAATTGTTGGAAGAATGTAACACCCTATGTTTTATATAATTCACCCTTTTTTATATATTTTAAGTATATAAAATGATTTGGTAATGTTGTAGGAGGTTCATAGGAGCATGCACATATTTTTTTGGATTTTGTAGAGGTCCATGATTTGAGTATGGTTAGTAGAAGCTATGAAACAACTATAAGAAACAATTAAAATAAAAAAATAGACACTGAGCAATCACACGGTTTATCCAAATCATGAGGATTCCTAGTAAAAACTATGAAATGATAGATAATGGGGTATTACATGGATGGCAGATGGTTTTTATAATCGCGTGATCTAACCATGAGATGCGAGTTTGGAGGCAATGGATCATGAATGGTTAGTGCATGGTTTTCCAAACTATTCACTCTAACTATGCACCTTGGAAAATTAGATCTGAAAATTGTGGAAGTTAATTGATTTACCTCATAAACTATCCATTTTTTTCCTAAACGGACCATAACAAAAGTTCCTCTCCCTACCAAGGTAGTGGAGACAATTAATTTCTATCTAGGAGTGAATCCTTTGAGAATCCAAGTGCTTTGGAGACCTAGATTCATTGGTAAGTGATTCTTATTCATCTTTTTACTAAGATCTATTCACAAAAACTCTTTTGAAATTATGTATCATTTTTATTTGGTATATATCCATGTATTTTGATGTTAATATTGATTTTATGGGATTATTTTTATATACGAGAACAAGATCAATGTTGGAATCTTGAGTATTTAAGCTGGTTTGTTATGGTGGTGGTGTCATTATTTATTTTCACCTAGGATTGAGAGGAAACTGGATTCTCTCTCAAATATTGTATATTATAACTTTAATGATTGATTTAAAATTGAATTAACTTCTTGAAATTGTTGTGTAATTCATTGTGTGATTTTATGAAATTCTTGTTTGAATTATGGTTTTTTAAATTAGAGTAATTTGATAGATTTTTAGAAAAATGTTGATTATAATTTTAAAATCATGATTCTAAAATTATTGTTAGTTGATTAAAGTAATTTTTTTAAAATAATTTATTAAAATGGGTTGATATTATTTTCATCATAATGGTTTTCTAGGAGTTGAATGGATGGAATATGGACATGATGTTCCACATTAATTGGTAACACCAATATTGTTTTTGTGTTTTTTTAGGATATGTGTGGGAATATAAACGTTTATACCAAATAATAATTTTATAAATGGTTGATATACTTGTTTATGTTACCTAAAAAATTATTAGGTTGGTTATTGATGTATTCAATGAAAATAAAATGGTTTTGAATAATTGTTTTATTTTTTCATTGGAAAACTATTTTGGTTGTATATAAAGAGATTTAAAATGTTTTTAAACCAATTTATATAAATTTTATAACATATTTAATAATTACATTGTGAGTTTTTAAGTCAACGGGGATATCATATTGATTTTTATACTCACCCCTTGATTTATCATTATGGTGGGTTTGCAGATGTTATATATTGAGACACATGTAAAGGAAGGTATCACAGTTCATTAGAGATTCTTTTTGATGCCTTGGGTTGTGTATTTGGATTTAATTATTTCTGAATATTTTAATTTTCTATTGGTGTATTTGTTGTTATTTAGTTTTTTATCATTTGGTTCCATTGGTTATGTCAAATTGATTCCTCTTGTACTATGATGTTGTCTTTTGTTTTTTTCTTCTATTTTCTTTAATTTTGGTACTCATGCATCATTAAGAAGTTTTTTTGTTATGGTTATCATATGACTTAAAATTTTATTTTTAAATGGATAATCATCCCCTAACTATTTATGAGGACCTTGTAATTTATTTCCAGCCTTTTGAGTCTTGTGGATGACGCTTACGGATTCTTATTTCACCTATTACTTCTCATGAAAATGAGGTGGGGTTGGATGTTATAGCAGAACTCTCACTTTGATTCCATTTGATGCTTAAAATTAATACTTCTCATATATTTACATATTTAAAACTCATCTTGTATCTACAGAATTTATTCAAAAAAGTCCAAAAAACAATGGCTAAAAATAAAATATCCTAAATGCTACGTCCATTTATCGTTTTTCTTCATCCATCATCTTCTCCTTCCCATATTTTCCTAATGAATTTATTTTATTTTTATAGTTTAATTATATTTTAGGATTTAAACACTCCAATGATCATTTATATTTGTTGGAGTTGATGAATATTTCTATAGGAAGCGTGTTGATTGGTAAAAGGAAGGAGTGTTAGATTTTGTTAAAAAACAAAAAATGAATAAAATAAGAGCATACATAATATTTTCGAGTGTAAACATATAAGGGAGTGTGTGAGTTCAATATTACTTTCTCTTAATATTTTCATTTAGGATTATTAAATGGTGGAGTTTAATAAGACCAATGAAACATAAATTACTTTTTTCAGGAGGGTTGTACAAGAATAATTCCAAAGGTTGAATGCAAGGATTGATAAATTTTAATACCCTTCCAATTCTAGAGCACTAATAAGTTAGAGGGTAGTTGGATTAGAGGACGAGTTATCTGATTGTAATGAGTCACCAATTCAGAGAAAAAAACTACCATAAAGGAAAACCAATGATCTTAGAAGAATAAATTTGAGGATACCTTCATTACAAGGTAATAATGATCTCAAAACATAGTTGGAATGGGAACAAAAGGTAAGGAATGTTTTTTGTTTTTTATAAATATTTGGAGGAAAAATATGTAAAATTGGTGGCTGTGGAATTCTTCAACTATACTAGAATTTGGTGGGACCAACTACAAGTGAGTCGAAAAAAAGTGGAGAAATAACCATATTCACATGGGTGGAGATAAAATTTGTAATGCATAAGAGGTTTATTTCAAGCCACTATTATCATGATTTTCCTCAAGATGTAGGGTTTGAAACAAGGAGATATAAGTGTTGAGGAGTATCATAAAATGATGATGATCATTATAATTTGGGCCAATATTGATGAGGAGAAAGATCAAAAAATGGAAATGTTTGAGAATGAAATCAACAATTAAATTTGGTACATATTGAGAATACACCACTATTTGGATATGAAGGTTTTTATTCCCATGGATACTAAAGCGGAGAGGCAAGTGAAGGCTGGAAGGATCCACCCTACATCTTATGGTATGGATTATAAATATTATTTTATGTTAAAGGATTCAAAACCAAAATAACATTTAAGGGAATAGAAAATGTATTCAAATGAGGGGACCAAACCAAAACCATTCTTTCTGGAATCCAAAGGAAAAGTGAATGGTGAGGTTATTTATAAATCATATGATATCAAAAGTTTTAAATTTAATGTATTTAGAAAATTTTACTCAAGATTCCCAAATAATTAGACTGTGATTATTTTGGATGATGGAGAAATTTTTAGTGATTTCCCAAGAGTATATGAAATTCCACTACTTGAGGAGGTTCCATATATCTATATAGGGATCCTCATACATAGATAAATGATTTCTGTAAGGCATGATTTGAGTGATCTACATGAAGGAGTACATGATCAAGAGAAAAGGGAGCACATTTTTTATACTATATACCACATAAAAGATATGCATTCGGTATGATCACTGATGGGGTAGCTTCAAAAAAATAACAAGTGTTTTTTATTTTTGATAAATTGGGTTTAGCTGTTACCAATAATGATAGGACTTATAGATTGTAATGGTTACATAATAGTGGGGATGTTAATGTGACTAAGAAAGTGAAATTTCATTTTTATATTTGGATGTATAAAAAAAATGTGATATGTGATTATTTTCCATTTAATTATATTTATATATTATTGGTTTGACATTGAAAATATTTATAGAGAGTCACACATGATCGATACAACAACCTCTATTCTTTTGAGTATAATTTTTTGAAGGTTATACTTACACCCAAGAGGCTATTTCGTGATTATCAAGAACATGTGAGGATTGAGATAGATTATAAAAATATATAAATGTAAAATGGATATAAATATATAGACAATGGAAAAATAAATAGAGAAAAAGGAGTGATGAGTTACATAAAAAATAAATGAGACAAATTAAATAGTTGAAAAAAAGAGTGAAAAAAAGAGTGAAAAAAGTGTTTTAAAGGAAAATTGAGTTTATATTTTTGAAAAATAAATATCTAGATAGCTTTATATTGGGAATAAACACCCAATATTCTTTTAAAGGGAGAATTTTTTATCACTAAATCTCTTAACCCATAATTTCATTACTATGTTGTTTCTTTATTAAAACAATATGGTTATTAAGAAAGAATGTTTTGAAAATAAGATGCATTTGATCCAGGTGGTTTGGTATGAAAAAACCTAAATAAAGAGAGGTTCAAAGAGAAAATAAAATAAAATATTCATCCATGAGGAGACGGTCCTTTCCAATTCATAGAGAAGATCAATGATAATTACTACACGATTGAGTTACCCAATAGGTATGAAAATGTTAGTTCCACCTTTAATTTTGCAGATATTTCTCACTTTAAATTTTTATATATGAGGATGAATCATTTTGAGGAGAGAGGGAATGATAAGTATTATTAAACACATGAGCATCGAGGTGTTGAAATTAGAATTGATTATGTGGGTGGAATTCACATGACTTCACAAGACCATTTGTGAGGAGATTGTGGCCCAATGATAAGGTATATGACCAAGAGAATTAAGAAGGCATTAAATAGTCTAACAATGGAATTCCAAGTTAATTCCTATACCGTTACTTGGGGAAAAAATAAGGCCTATATTTACATTAATTAAGCCCCAAATATGATTTTTATGACCAATACCATGGTGTGCTACGAATTTAAATCCCACCCCTCCATAGAATCCTCAATGTCAAAAGTGGTGGAATAGTTTCATTTAATGATGAATTGGTTGTATACATGTCGCATAATGTCAACAGTATGTTCCAAAATTATCAAAAACATAATTTATGATTTTTGACTTAGTTAAACTAGGTGTCAGTATTATTTATCACTAATTGGATATAAATATCCACATGTTGTACTCTTTGATAATTATCAATGAAGGTAATGTTATTATGGTGATTTTTTATTGAAAACAATTTGTTCTTGGTTAATTCCAAAATTTTCAAATGGGTGGTAAAACATATGGAATCTTGTGGTTAGAGTTCTCAGATACATGTCCTATTTGGGTTATAACTTGACTAACTCTCTCCTTTATTTTTTATTTCCACAATTTACATCCCATATCACTTGTTTTCTTTCAATGATCTAGGTTCTCAACATGTAAACACTAAACAAGGTTCTTAGGAAACTTCCTATAAGGTATTGGATCACGTATTAAGGGTTTCAATGTGTTTTTGGTTTTTTAAATTTTTTGTAATTTTTTGGGGTTTTTCTGGGTTTTATGAATTTTAAGTTTTTTGAGAAGTTTCTTTTGAATTTTTTGGGGTTTCATTTTGTTAGGTATTTTTAATGGTTTTAAGGTTTTAAATGTTTTTCAGCGGTTTTAGTGGTTTTTGGGTTTTAATGGGGTTTTATGGTTACTAATTTTGTTATGGGTTTTTATGTATTTTTGGTTTTATGTGTTTTTAGTTTTTTATTGTTTTGTTTGGGGTTTCATGGGTTTTTTATGTTTTTAGGAATTTTTATACCATTTTTATGGATTTTAGATATTTTGATATATTTATTGTTTATTAGGTATTTTATGGGTTTTGGGGTTTTTTTGACATTATAGGGGTTTAAAGATTTTTAGAGTTTTCAATGTTTTTAGGGGATTAAATGTTTTTTTATAATTTTAGTTGTTTTTATGGTTTTATGTGGTTTTTATGGGTTTTATGTTTTTATGGGTTTTATTGTTTTTAGGGTGTTTGGGGTTTTTTGGGTTCTTTGAATTTAGAGGGTTTTAAGTGTTTTAAGTGTTTTAGTTTTTAATTGATTCTATATGTTTTTTAGGGATTTTAGGGTTTTTAAGTTTTTATAATTTTTTATGTTTTCATCTGTTTCTTATGGGGTTTCAGTTTTTAGAGATTTTGTTGAATTTTATGGGTTTTGGGGGTTTTTATCCTTTTAAGGTGTTTTTTTTTGTGTTTTCTAGTATTTTTATGGTTTTTAGATTATTTTACATATTTAGGTGTTTAAAGGGGTATAACGTTTTAGTGGGTTTTAAGGGATTTTTATTTTTTATGGTGTTTTAATATTTTAGGGGTTTTTATCATTTTTATGGGGTTTAGGGTTTTTAGGGGTTTCAGCAATTTTTTTATGTTTTTAGGGGTATTATTTATTTTTAGGTTATTAATGTCTTCTTAGTTTTTTTTTATTTTTAGTATTTTTTACATTTTTAGGTATTTTTTGGGCTTTTATATGTTTTTTAAATTTTCTAGGGTTTTAATGGATTTAACGGATTTAGTGTTTTTTAGGGTTATTAGTGTTTTTTAGGGTTTTATGTGTTTTTATGTTTTTCGAGGTTTTAAGTTTTTATAGGTTTTTAAGGTTTTCTCAAGGGTTTTCAGGGTTTTTAGGGCTTTTATGTTTTTATGAATTTTTAGGAATTTAGGGTTTTTAGGGTTTTATGTGATTTTGAGATTTTTTATGATTTTTTGGGGTTTTAGTGTTTTTTGTTTGAATTTTTAGAGACCATGAAGTTTGTATTTTTTTTTAACATTTCTAATTTTCAAAATGGATTTAAGAGTTTTTAGTGTGTTTTTAAGATTATTATGGATTTTTAGTGTTATTACATTTTTATGGGGTTTTATGGATTCTTAGGGTTTTTATCATTTTTAGGGTTTTTAAGTGATTTAGGTTTTAATGGGTTTCTTAGGGTTTTATGGGTTTTAGTTTTTTTATGATTCTTGGTATTTTTATGGTTTTTTTCAGATTTTATGGTTTTTTTGAGTTTTTTGGTCTTTTTTGGGTTTTATAGTTTTTAGGACATTTATGGGTTTTTTGGGTTTTTAAATCATTTTTGAGTTTCTATTAATTTATGGTTTTTATATTTTTTACTGTTTTAGGGGTTTAATGGGTTTTTAGTGTTTTTAGTGGCTGTTAAGGTTTTATGGGGTTTTAGGATTTTTTATGGTTTTTAGAGGATTTTTTTTATATTTATCGGTTTTTAGTGTCCTTGTGTGGTCTTTTTAGAGGGATACTTGGGTTTTTCTCTATTTTAATGTTTTTAAGGTTTTCTAAGTGGTTTTAATTGGTTTTAGGATTTTTTATGTTTATAGGTATTTTGGGGATTTTTTTATATTTTTTTGGGTATTTATGTTTTTTGGGGGATTTTGAGGGGGTTTTTTTGGGTTTTTTGGATTTTTAACTGGTTTTAAGGGTTTTAGAATTATTAGATCTTTATGGGATTTAATTGTTTTTAGGTGTTTAGGTTTTTTAAGGTTTTTTTGGTTTTTTATATTTTTATAGATTTTACTGCTTGTTTTTTATGATTTTTATGGGGTTATTGGGTTTTTTTTGAATTTTCTGGGATTTATGATTTTTTTAGATTTTTTTATCATCTTTTGGTATTTAATGTGTTTTTAGAGGTTTTAGTGGGTTTTAATGTTTTATGGGTTTTTATTTTTTTATGTTTTTTATAAATTTTTACAGTTTTTAGTGGTTTTAGGGTTTTTAGTGTTTTAGGGTTCTTAGCATTTTCATAGTTTTTAGAATTTTTATGTTTTGAGGAGTATTGAGTGTTTTTTTGTGTTTAATGGTTTTCTTAATGCATTTCAAAAAATTTAGTGTTTTTACTTTTTTATGTATCATTAGATATTTTTAGATTTTTGTGGCTTGTTATCAATTTTATAGTTTTTAGGGTCTTTAGGGGTTTTATTTTTTTTAGGGGTTTTAAGGGGTTTCTTGAATCTTATAGGTTTCTTGTGGTTTTCTATGGGTTTAAAATTTTTTAGGGGATTAAAGGGTTTTTAGAGTTTTTTAGTGGTTTTTTGAGTTATTATGTATTTTGAGGGTTTTTAAAGTTTTTAGGTGGGGGTTCTATGGTTTTTAGGGTTTTTATGGTTTTTAGTGTTTTTAGTGTTTTTATGGTAAGGAAGGTGTGAGGACAGGATATTCCTGGACCCCAAAATTTATTAATATAAAAGAAAAGTAGACAAGGGAGTTGTGGGTCCAAACAACGCACACCAAAAAACTCTGGACCCCCAAGACACCAAAACCCCAAAAGACGCGAAAAGCAGAAGGGAAAGAATAAAGAACTATAAATCAACGTCTGCATCCCCATATGGGTCCCCATCATCACAATAACCAGAGTAAGCATATAAATACACCGACTACCATTTAGATAATTTATATTAATTTAAGAAGGTAGTGTAATACTCTTTGAGATGTTTCTGCTCCACATTTAGTTGCGCCTTGACAGATCGACCTCCCATGCTGGAGAAAACTTCCTTTGCTTTGAAAGAGGATCTCGTGGACACTGTCTTTGGAAAATTTGAATAGTTATTCCTTGTCTTCCCCTTTTGGGGATCTAAATAGACCATTGCATGTTTGTTTTTCTTCCCATATGGAATCACCACCTCTATCAAGGCCCTATCCTTAATGATCATATCCATATTTTGATTCATCCTTCTACCATCCTCTTATGGACACTATTTTAGTGTTTTTAGGTTTTTAAGGGTTTTATGTGATTTTAGTTTTTTAATGTTTTCATATGTTTTTTTGTTTTAAGGTTTTTTATGTTTTTAAGGATTTTTATGGTTTTTAGGGGTTTTAAGGATTTTTAAGGTTTTTATGGGTTTTAGGGTTTTCATGGTTTTTATTTTATTAGGGTTTTTTTATTTTTTTTAATTTTTTTAGTGTTTTGAAGTGTTTTTGGTGTTTTTATGGTTTTTAGGTGTTTAAAGGGGTTTGGAGTTTTTAGTGCTTTTATCATTTTTATGGGGTTTTGGGTTTTTTATATTTTTTACTTGTTTTATGCTTTTTAGGGTATTTCAGGTCTTTTAGTGTCTTTAATGTTTTTAGGTTTTTAGGGTTTTAAGTTTTTTTAGGTTTTAATGTATTCTTAGGGGTTTTAAATTTTGTAGGTTTTTTTTATTTTTTTAGGGATTTTAGGGATATTTAATAATTTTATGGTTTTTATGGTTCTTGGGGATCTTGAGTCTTTTTAGGGATTTTAGGGTTTTTTGAGTTTTTAGGTTTTTAGTGTTTTATGTGTTTTTAGGTATTTAAGTTTCTCTTATGGTTTGTCTGGGTTTTCATAGTTTTGGGGGATTTTAGAGATTTTTAAGGATATTTTTTGATTTTTTGGTTTTCTAGGGATTATAAGGGTTTTGTGGTTTTTATGATTTTTGTAGGTTCCGAGGGTTGTTTTTTAATTTTTATTGTTTTTATGAAATTTAGTGTTTTTAAATGTTTTAGAGGTATAATGTGTTTTTATAGTTTTGGTGGATTTTATTTTTTCTTATTTTATTTTAGTGTTTTTAATTTTTAAGGATTTTTAGTGTTTTTAGGGTTTTTCGCATATTTAGTATTTTTAGTTTTTTAGGATTTTAAGTGTTTCTTTGGGTTTTTCAGGGTTTTAAGGGTTTTTTACTTTTTGGAGATTTTAGGGGTTTTTTATGATTTTTATGGTTTTTTGGGATTTTATAGATTTTTATGACTTTTAGGGTTTTTAGTTTTCATATTATTTTTATCATTTTTTAGTTTTTTATAGTATTTTAGTGTTTTTATATTTTCTAAGTTTTCTTATTTTTTTTGGTTTTTTATCATTTTTTAATTTTTAGGGATTTTATGGATTTTTATGAATTTTTATGATATTTTAATGTTTTTAGGGTTTTGGAGGGGTTTAAGGGGTGTTTTAGTATTTTTAGGGTTTAATAGTTTTTTTTGTTTTCTAGGATTTACTTTGAGTTCTTTAGGTTTTTATGGGGTTTCATAATTTTTCTAAAAAAATTATGGGTTTAAAGTGTTTCTTTATTTTAGTTATTTTATGGGTTTTAATGGGTTTTTGGGGTTTTATGGTTTTAAGTTTTTTATTGTTTTTAGTGTTTTTTATGGTTTTTGTCATTTTTAGAGGTTTAGGGTTTTTAGAATTTTTTATGTTCTCCTAGGGTTTCCATTGTATTTAGGGTTTTAAGGGTTTATTTGATTTTTTGTGATTTTATGTCTTTTTAAGGATTTTCAGGTTTTTAAGGGCTTTGATGGTTTTTATGGTTTATTTGGGTTTTTAGGATTTTTGAGTTTTTGGGTGGTGTATGGATTTTTAGAGTATTTTAAAAAATTTAGGGGTTTAAAGGGTTTTTAGTGTGTTTAGGTTTTTTTGTGTTTTTTTATTTTTGTAGGTTCTTTATGGTTTTTAGGGGTTTTATGTTTTTAGGTTTATTAGGTGTTTTAGGGATTTAAGTCCTATTTATGATTTTATGGTTTTTACATATTCTTATATATTGTTATGGGTTTTTACAATTTTTAGGGTTTTTACGTTTAAATGAGGTTTTAGAGATTTTTATGATTTTTTTGTGTTCTTCGGGGTTTTAGGGATTTTGAAGGGTTATAATGGTTTTTAGGGTGTTTATGATTTTTTGGTTTTAGGGTTCTTTTTAGTTTTTTTATTATTTTCTTCTTTTTTCGTCTTTTTGAACATTTTTAATGTTTTTAGGGTTTTTATGGTTTTTAGTGGGTTTATGGTTTTTATGGCTTTTATGGTTTTAGGGACTATACTCATTTTTAGTGTTTTTATGTGATTTAAGTTATTTTTTATGTTATTGAGGTTTTATTAAGGGATTTCAAGGTTTTTAGAGGTTATTTTAATTTTTAGGTATTTTTATTGTTTTTTAGGATTTTTATGTATTTAGGGTTTTTAGGGATATTGAGGGGTTTTTTGGGTTTTTTGGGGTTTTTAGATTTTTTAGATATTTTAGGGATTTTATGTATTTTTATGATTTATGATTTTCTTTGGGGTTTTCAGGGGTTTTAGTGTTTCTTATGTTTGTATGGATTTTTAGGTTTTTTTAGAATTTTGAGTAATTTGTGGGTTTTTATGGATTCTGAGGGGGTTTAGGGGTTCTATTATTTTATAGGTGTTTTTTGGATTTTTTTAGTTTTTTATATTTTTTAAACATTTTTATGGGTCTAAATGGTGTTTTGAGTTTTTAGTGGTTTTAGGGTATTTATGGGATTTTGGGGGTTTAAATATTTTTTATGGGTTTTATGGTCTTTTGGGTTTTTATAGTTTTTAGTGTTTTTTAGGTTTTTGGAAGTTTTAAGTTTTTTTTAGGATTTTTATGGTTTTTAGTGGTTTTCAGGTGTTTTAGGTCCTTTTATAATTTTAGGGATTTTTAGGATTTTTATGGGTTTTATAGATTTTAGGGATTTTGGGGTGTTTTTAGGTTTTTAGTTTTTTGGGGGGTTTTCTGTATTTAGGTTTTTTTTGAGAATTTTAGGGTTTTAATGGTTTTTATATTTTTTTTAATGTGTTTACGGGTTTAAAGGATTTTTTGAGTTTTTAGTGTGTGTTTTCAGGGTTTAGAGTATTTATCAGTTTTTATGATTTTTTTTTTGGGTTTTTAGGTTTTTAACATTTTTAGGGGTTTTTAGTATTTTTATATTTTTAAGGACTCATTATGATTTTTTAGGGTTTATATGGGTTTTTACATTTTTAGGGATTTTTATGCATTTTAGGATTTTTATGGTTTTTAGGGATTTAGGGATTTTTGGGATTTTTGGTTTTTACGTGTTTTTTGTTTTTAGGGTTTTAAAGGTTTTTATAGTTTTTTAATGTTTTTAGGGGTTTAAAAGATTTTTTGAGTTTGTATTGGTTTTCAGGGTTTTTGTGGGTGATTATGGGTTTTTAAAGTTTTAGGGGGTTTTATTGGTTTTATCGGTGTTTTATGGTTTTTTAGGGGTTTTATCATTTTTTAGGTTTTTAGGGGTTTAAAGTGTTTTTATGATAAGTTTGTTTCTAATTTGTTTTTTGGTTTTTTATTTTTTTAAATTTTTATATGTTTTTAGGGATTTTGAGGGGTTTTAGAGTCTTTTGGGTTTTAGCTTTTTTAGGTTTTTAGGGGTTTTAAGTGTTTTTTGTTTTTAATATTTTCTAAGTGTCTTCATGTTTTGTAGGGGTTTTACACTTTTTAGGGATATTTATCGATATTTAGGTATTTTTTATCATTTTTTTCATCCTTTGGAGTTTATTGATTTTGAGGGTTTTCTATGGTTCTTAGTGTTTTAGGGTTTTTTGGGCTTTATGATATTTTGATTTTTAGGGGGTTTAATGGTTTTAGAGACTTTAACATTTTGAGGTGTATAAAGGTTTATATATTTTTTATTGGGTTTTTATGGGTTTTAGGTGTTTTATGGTTTTAAGGGTTTTTCTTGTTTTTAGGGTTTTTAAGGATTTCATGTTTTTAAAGTTTTAAATATTTTTAGGGTTTAATGGTTTTCTTAGGGTTTTTAGGAATTTTTTCCATATTTTTATGTATTTTTAAAGATTTTATAGATTTTTATGGGTTTTAGGAATTTTGATGTTTTTTATGATTTTTATGGTTTTTAGGGTTTTTGTAGTTTTTTAGGTTTCTCGGGGTTTTTTAGTCTTTAGGGGTTTTATGGTTTTTTAGAGTTTTTTTACATTTTTAGGGGTTAAAAGGGTTATATGAGTTTTTAGAAAATATTAGCATTTTAATGGGGTTTTTTGGGTTTTTTTTTGGGTTTTATGGGTTTTTATTGTTTATAAGTGGATTTATGGTTTTTTCGAGTTTTTAGAGTTATTTAGGTTTTTAAGGGTTTTAAGTGTTTAAGGTGTTTAAATTTTTCTTAGGGTTTTCGTGTTTTTTATTTTTTAAGGAAATTTAGTGTTTTTTTGAATTTTTATTCATTTTTCGGTTTTTATGGATTTTGATGGTTTTTTGTGTTTATAGGGTTATTGTATTGTTTTGGGGTTTTTTTATTGAGTTTTTATGGTTTTTATGGTTTTTATATTTTTATCCCTTTTAGGGTTTTCAAGGGGTATTATATTTTTTAGTGGTTTATGGGTTTTTAAAGATTTCTTGGGGTTTTATGGTTTTTATCATGTTTCTATTTTTAGAGGTTTTAAGTGTTTTAGAGTTTTTAGGTTTTCTTAGGTTTTTTAGGTTTTTAGATTTTTTTACATTTTTAGATATTATTTAGGATTTTTATTATTTTTAGGGTTTTTAGGTATTTGGATGTGTTTTAGTGGGTTTTGGGGGTTTTTGTCGTTTCATTGGATTTTTAAGGTTTTTAAGGTTTTAGGGTTTTTTTAGTGTTTTAGGGATGTTATGGTTTTTAGATTCTTTTAAAAAATTTAGGGGTTTAATGGGTTATTTGTTTCTTTAGTGGGTTTTAGGGTTTTTATTTGATTTTAGGGTTTCTAAAGTTTCTAGGGGTTTTAGTGAGTTTTAGTTTTTTATGGGTTTTAAGTGTTTTTAGATTTTGAATGTGTTTGAAGGGGTGGTCATAATTTTTAGGATTTTAATGTGTTTAATGAATTTAAGGAATTTTTTTATTTTTATTGGTTTTATGGATTTTGAGGGGGTTTTGGGTTTTTTTGGGTTTTCAACATTTTTTTTTGAGTTTTCAGGGTTTTAAGGTTTTTTGTGTGTTTTATCGTTTTTAGGTTTTTTGTGGGTCCTTATAGTTTTTAGTAGTTTTTGAGTGTTTTATGGGTTTCTCGAAGTTATTATTGTTTATAGTTGTTTTTATGGTTTTTTGGAATTTTTAGGGTTTTTCATTTTTATGTTTTTTGGGATTTTAAGTGTTTTTAGGATTTTTAATGTTTTCATAGGGTTTTAGGGTTTTTATGTTCTTATGGATTTTTGGGTATTTTTATGATTTGGGTGATTTTTGGGGCTTTGGGATTTTCTATGTTTTTAGGGTTTTTAGGGATTTTGAGTGTTATTAGGGTTTTAGGAGTTTTATGGTTTTTTTGGGGTTTAGGGGTTTTTTAGTTTTTATGATTTTAACTGTTTTTTAGAGTTTTTAATGTTTTTATTGGATTAAAGTGGTTTTATATTTTTAGTGGGTTTTATGGATTTGTTTTTGGGTTTTTAGTGTTTTTAGGGTTTTTAGGGTTTTTAGGGTTTTAGGGGTTTTATGGGTTTTAGGGTTTTTATGCATTTTAGATTTTTTATTTTTTAGGGGAATTAAGTGTTTTAGTTTTATGATGTTTTATTTAGGTTTTTATGTATTTTTAAATTTATAAGTATTATTATGGTTTTTAGTATTTTTATGGGTTTTAGGGTTCTTATGGATTTTGAGTGTTTAAAAGATTTTTAGGTTTTTTAGGGTTTTTGTGGTGTTTTGGGGGTTTTAGGTTTTTTTGAGTTTTTTGTGTTTTCCATGATTTTTAGAGTTTTCATTATTTCAGGGATTAAAGATTTTATAGAGGTTTCAGTGTTTTTAGGGGTTTTAGGTTTTGTTGGGGTTTTAGGGTTTTTTGGGTTTTTTGGGTTTTTAGTGTTGTTTATGTTTTTAGGGGTCTTAGAAGTATTTTTATTTTTAAGGTTTTCTTAGGGTTTTTAGGGTTTTTAGAATTTTTATGATTTTTGGGTTTTTTTGGCTTTTTGGTGTTTTTATTATTTTTCAGGTATTTAGGGATTTTAAGTGCTTTTATGTATTTTTAGAGTTTTTATGGTTTTTGGGGTTTTAGGGTTTTTTATTTTTAGGGGTTTTATGGTATTTTATATTTTATATAATTTTTAGAGGTTTAAAGGGTTTTTAGAGTTTTTAGTCATTTTTGTTTGTTTTAGGGTTTTTTTACATTTTAATTTTTTTGTGGGGTTTTCTGGGATTTTAGGGATTTTCAATTTTTATGGGTTTTTAGGGATGTTTAAGATTTTTAAGTGTTTTAGGTTTTTAGGAGTTTTAAAGGTTTTTAGGGGTTTTATGGTATTTAATTTTTAGGGGTTTTATGTGTTTTTAGTTTTTTATGTTTTTCATAGTTTTTTCTGGTTTTTTATAAATTTTTATGTTTTTATGGATTTTTTGGGGATTTTTAGAATTTTTATGGGTTTTTACGGTTTTAGGGATTTTGAGGGTTTATAGTGCTTTTATGTTTTTTATAGTTTTTCTTATTTTAGTGGTTTTATGTTTTTTTAGGTTTTATGGTTATCATTCTATTTTTAGGGTTTTTAGGGTTTTTAGGGTTTTTTACATTCCTTGGATTTGTAGTTATTTTTTATGATATTTATGAATTTTTTGAGATTTTAGGGATTTTTATTGTGTTTAGGGGTTTTAGGGGTTCTAGGATTTTTATGTGTTTTATAGATTTTTGGGTTCTTTTTTGTTTTTATGATTTTTATGGGGTTTAGAGTTTATTAATGTTCATAGGGGTTTAGTGGGTTTTTAGAGTCTTAGTGAATTTTAATGTTTTACTGGGGTTTTAGGGGTTTAAAGGTTTTTAGGGGTTTAATGTTATTTAGTATTTTTAGGGGGTTTTAGTTTTTTTGGGTTTTTAGAATTTTATAGTTTTATGGGTTTTAAGGGTTGCTACCTTTGTAAGGCTTTCTAATGTTTTATTGGGATTTTTCGTTTTTTTACATTTTTATATATTTATAGGATTTTTTGGATTTTTTGGGGTTTTTTGGATTTTGAGGGTTTCTAAGGTTTTTTAGTGTTTTTTGTAGTTTTTTTGGTTTTTACAGTTACTTTAGTGTTTTCCTTTTTTTTAGTTTTAAGTGTTGTATGTTTTGTTAGTGTTTTTAATGTTTTTAGGGATTTAATGGGTTTTTAGAGTTATTAGTGGGGATTTCAAATTTTTATGGGGGTTTAAATAGTTGTATACATTTTTAGGGTTTTTAGGGTTTTTAAGGATTTTAGGTTTTTAGGAATTTTAAGTGTTTTTAGTTTTTTATGTGTTTTTAAGGGTTTTTATGTTTTTAGGGTTCTTTGCATTTTTTGGGATTTTTATAGCTTCTTAGGATTTTTTAAGGATGCTAGGGTTTTAATGGATTTGGAGTGGATTTAAGGTTTTTAGGGTTATTATTGTTTTTTTTGGGTTTTTAAGGTTTTTATGAGGTTTTTTTGTCTTTCAGGGGTCCTTAGACTTTTTAATGATTTTAGGGTTTTATGTGGTTTTACATCTTTTAGTGGGTAGTTAGGGTTTTTATGGATTTTTTGGGGGTTTTTAGATTTTTGGGGTTTTTAGGGTTTTGATGGGTTTTGTAGTATTTTTAGGTTTTTATGGTTTTTAAGTGATTTTTGGTATTTATTTTATTCTTAGGGGTTATTAGGGTTTTTAGGGGTTTAAAGGGTTTTTATATTTTTGGGGTTTTTAGGTATTTTGTAGAATTTTTAATATTTTTTATGGTTTTTAGAGATTTTTATGTTTTTAGGGTTTCTTTTGGATTTAAAGATTTTATAAATTTTTAGGTTTTTTTTTGGGTTTTATGTGTTTTTAGGTATTTAATGTTTTCTTTGGGTTTCGACATTTTTGTTATTCTTAGTGTTTTTTTAGATTTTTATGGGTTTTAAGGAATTTAGGGATTTTGAGGGGTTTTAGGGGTTTTTATTATTTTTAGGGGGTTTATCATTTTTGTGGGTTTGGGGAGATTTTTTTTTATTTTTTGTGTTTTTCATGATTTTTCAGAGCTTTTTATCTTTTTTAGGGGTTTATAGGCTTTTTTGAGCTTTTAGTGGGTTTTAGGGTGTTATGGGTTTTTAATATTTATAAGGTTCTTATGGGTTTTGTTGTTTTTAGAGTTTTCAGGTTTTTTAGGGGGTTTAAAAATTTTCTGTTTTTACGTGTTTTAAGAGTTTTTAGGTCGTCATTTTTTTCTTTGGGGTTTTCAGGGTTTTTGGGTTTTTTACATTTTCGCAATTTTAGGGACTTTTTTGTATTTTTGTGGTTTATTTTTGGGATTTTGAGGGTTTTAGGGATTTTTTTGTTTCTAGATATTTTATGACTTTTTAGGGCTACTAAGGGTTTTTATATTTTTAACGTTTTTACAGGTTTAAAGGGTTCTTTGAGTTGTAATGAGTTTTAGGGTATTTAAATGTTTTATAATTTTTAAATTAGTTTTAGGGGCTTATGGTTTGATATATTTTTATGGTTTTTAGGGGTTTTTTAGGGTTTTTTTGTAGTTTTTATGATTGTTAGGGGTTGTAATTTTTTTAGGGTGTTATAATTTTCTTAGGGAATTTTAGTTGTTTTAGTGTTTTTTAACAGTTTTAGTGATTTTTATGGCTTTTATTGAATTTTTAGGGGTTTTAGGGGTCATAGGGATTTTGAAGGGTTTGGGGGTTTTCGGGTTTTAAGGATTTATTCAATGTTTTTAGGTTTTTTAGGGTTTTTATGGTTTCAATTTTTTTTTGGGTATTAAGGTTTTCTTGGGGGTTTTGAGGGGTTTTAGGTTTTTTATTTTTTTAGGTTTTTTTAAGGATTTTTTAATATTTTTATGGTTTTTATGTTATTTAGGGAATTTTAGATTTTTTTATTTTTATGGGTTTTAGTGTTATTATTGTTTTTTTTTGTTTTTACTTTTTATTTACGTTTTTTATGTTTTAATGGGGTTTTAGAGTTCCTTAGTTTAAAGTGTTTTTGGTGTCTTTAAAGGGTTTTTAGGTTTTTTTGGGCTTTCATATTTTTTATCGTTTTTAGGTGTATTATAGTTTTTTTGGGTCATTTGGGTTTTAAGGATTTTTTTAGGTTTTCCAGGGTTTTTTAGTGTTTTAAGGATTTAAGGTCTTCTTAGGGGGGTTTTCTAGTTTCTTTGGTTTTTTACATTTTTAAGGATATTTGTGGTTATTTTTTTAATTTTTTTAGTTTTTAGAAATTTTTAGGGGTTTTCAGGTTTTTTTGTTTTTTAAGTTTTTTTTGGATTTTAAGTGCAAAGAAGATGCGAGGGACGAGCTATTCCTGGCCCCAAAAAATTTATTGGAAAGAAAAAAGCGACATAGCAGACAAGGGAGGGGAGGGGTCAAACGACCCACACCCAAAACCCCTTACAACCCACGACATTTGGATTTTAAGTGGTTTTACGGGGTTTATAGTTTTTTTTTGGATTTTTATAATGTTTTTATGGGTATAATGGTTTTTATAATTTTTAGGGTTTTATGGGTTTTTAGGGGTTTTAGGGGTTTTAGTGTTTTAGGGCCCTCTTAGGGGTTTTGGCGTCTTTTATGTTTTTAAGGGTTTTAAGTGTATTTATGTTTTTAGGTTTTCCTAGGGGTTTTAAGTATTTTTTGGGTTTTTTACATCATTTGGGATTTTGAGTGGTTTTTTATGTTATTATGGATGTTTAGGTTTTTTTAAATTTTATGGATATTTAGGGTTTTTAGGGTTTTTATGTTTTTTAGAGTTTTTTAGTTTTTGAGGTTTTTTACGGTTTTTATTATTTTTAAAAAATTTAGGGAATTAAATTGTTTTTATAATTTTTAGTGGGTTGTTAGGAGTTTTATGGGGTTTTAGGGGTTTTAAGGTTTTAAGGGGTATTATTATTATTTTGGGTTTTTAGGGTTTTTTAGAGTTTTTTTAATTTTTTTAATTTTTATGCGTTCTAATTATTTTAAGGTTTTAATTTTTTCCAATGGTTGTTAGGAGTTTTTAGGGATTTTCAATTTTTAGATATATTTAGGGCCTTTTAATATTTTTATTGTTTTTAAGTAATTTATGTATTTTGAAAAGGTTTAGGGTTTTTATTTTTTATTTTTTTGTTTTTTGGGTTTAGGGTTTTTTGTGTTTTTAGGATATTTAGGGATTTTTATATTTTATTAACATTTTTAAGGGTTTAGAGGGCTTTTAGAGTTTTTATTGGTTTTATGATTTTTATGGGGTTTTAGGGGACTTTAAAGGGTTTAGGGGTTTTATGGTTTTCAGGAATTTTAGGGTTTTTACTGTTTATTAAGGTTTTTATAATTTTTTAGGTTTTAGGGGTTTTATGCGTTTTTTAGGTTTTAATGATTTCCTAGGTTTTTTGGGTTTTAGTTTTTTTATGTTTTTAGGGATTTTTATAATTTATAGGGTTTTTTGGCGTTTTATAGATTTTGTAGGCTTTTAAGGGGGTTTAGGGTTTTTATGGTTATTATGATATTTTGGGGTTATTAGGGTTTTTGATTTTTTAGGGGTTTATGGTTCGATAGATTTTGTTAATGTTTTCTGGAGGTTTGAGGGTTTTAATGGGTTTTAAGTGGTTTTTAATTTTTTAGGGTTTTTATTGTTTTTAGGGGTTTTTAGTATTTTGTAGGGTTTTTATTGTTTTTTGAGGGTTTTAAGTATTTTTATGTTATTAAGGTTTCATATGTTTTTATGATATTTTTAATTTTTATGTATTTTCTAGGGATTATTTAGTATCCTAATGGTTTCTAGCATTTCTAGGTATTTTGAGAGGTTTTATGTTTTTTTGTTGTTTTAGGCTTTTCTTTGAGTTTGTGTTGGTTTTAAGGTTTTTTTATAGTTTTCTAACATTTTTTCACGTTAAAAGGGTTTTTATATTTTTAGTTGGTTTTAGGATTTTTATGGGTTTGTATTGTTTTTTATGATTTTTTGAGGTTTTTAGAGTTTTAGGGGTTTTTAGGGTTTTTAGGGTATTCAACATTTTTTAGGATTTTTAGGGGTTTAAAGTGTTTTTTGGGTTTAATGTTTTTATTAGGGTGGGTTTAGGATTTTATGGTTTTTAGGGATTTTGTACCATTTTGATGGTTTTTATTGTTTTTTGGGATTTTTTATAATTTTGATGGTTTTTTGGGTTATTAGATATTTTGAAGGGGTGTTTATGTTTTTTAGGGGTTTTAGGAATTTTTAGGGTTTTTAGGAATTTTTAGGGTTTTTATCGTCATTAGGTTTTTAGGGGATTTATGTGTTTTTAGGTTTTAATGGTTTTCATAGAGATTTTCAATATTTTGAGTTTTTTTATATTTTTAATGATTTTAGGGGGTTTTAGGATTTTTATGGGTTTTAGGGATTTTAAGTATTTTTTGGGTTTTGGGGGTTTTATGGTTTTATGTTTTTTAATGTTTTGTTTGTGTTTTTGGGGTTTCTTTTATGTTTATGGGTTTTACAATTTATTGGAGTTTTTTTCATTTTTAGGTGTTTTAAGGGTTTTTAGTGTTTTTTTGTCATTTTTATGGTGTTAGGGGTTTTATGGTTTATAGGGTTTTTTTAGTTTTTAGGGTTTTTAGTGGTTTTATGTTTTTTTATAGTTTTTAAGGTTTTCTTAGGGGTTTTCATGGTTTTTTAGGGATTTTTAATTTTAGGTATTCTTAGGCCTTGTTAGGATTTTTATGGTTTATAGGGATTTTGAGGGGTTTTAGCGGTTTTAGGGGTTTATGGTTTCTTTTGGTTTTTATTTCCATTTTGAGTTTTTTTAGGGTTTAAATGTTTTTATAGTTTTTTAAAATTTTAGGTGTTTAAAGGTTTTTTTTTTGAGTTTTTTGATGGTTTTTATAATTTGTATGGGTTTTTAAGTTTTTTAGGTGTTTTATGGTTTTTACGGTATTTTGGGGGTTTTATGGTTTTTAGGGGTTCTATCATTTTTAGGTTTTTAGGTTTTTTATGTGTTTTTATATTTTTAAAATTTTCATAGGTTTTTTATGGTTTGCGGGATTTTTTAGGTTTTTACGGATTATAGGTTTTTTATCGGTTTTGGGTTTTTATGAATTTTGAGTCTTATTAAGGGTTTCTATAAATTTAGGTTCTAGGGTTTTTTAGGTTTCCCAAAGGTTTTAAGTGTTTTTAGGTTTTCTAGAGGTTTTAAGTGTTTTTCGGTTAGTATGGTTTTCTTTGGGTTTGATGAGGATCAAGGCACAAATGGGCATCAAGTGGTTGAAGGTGGACTTGAGGAGAAGGGAAGAATGCGTGTGATTTCACAATATCCATTGGGATGATTTTGTGTCCCAATGATAGGGGAAAAGACCCTGAGAATGAAGGATGCCTTAAATGGGTTAATCGTGGAATTCTAAGGGAAGTCCCAGTACCCATTCTCGGGGGAAGCATAGGGGCCTATAGTTACCTTAATTAATGTTTTCTTAGGGGTTTTTAGGGTTTTTATGGATTTTTATGTTTTTAAGTATTTTTATGGAATATTTTATCATTTTTATGCTTTTCGGGATATTGTGGGTTTTCAGGGTTTTTATGTTTTTATGATTTTTGGGGTTTTTAGGATTATTTTTTGATTTTTTAGGTAATTTAAGGTTTTTTAGAGTTTTTAAACATATTTAATGGTTTATAGGTGTTTAGAGTTTTTTTGGTGTTTTATAGTTTTTATGGGATTATAGAGATTTTATGGTTTTCTGGGGTTGTTTATGGTTTTTTGAATTTTTTTGGGTTTTTTGGCTTTCATAGGGTTTTATCAATTTTTAGGTCATTCAATAATTCATTCAAAGTTAATTTTTTATTCCAAATATTTGTAAAAATACAAGATTCTCATGGAAGATAAAAAAAGGTGCATCCAAATAGCACCCCTTATGGAAAAGATTATAATATTTTGGTAAGGACCCAAAGAACTGTAAATGATGAGTCTATTACAAACACTCTCTTTCTGGGAAAGACTGACCATTTCAAAATTCCCTTAACTCTACGTTTGTCTCACCACAATTCCTTGATTCAACATCATCCTACACTTCCTAATAAAATATGTGAGATCCCATGGCATTTTTTATTCCAATTGATGGATATAAAACATAGTTTTGGAATCATATTCCACCATTTAAATTTCAATTCTATGATGGTTACACAAGGTGATACCACTAAACATTACTTGAGCCTCCAACCCAATAGAATTTCATGTTCCATAAAAAATAACAAATCGAACAACCACTATCCCCTTTTCATCCATAAACAGTATTCCACCATGCATCTCCCCCACAATACATGATTTATCTATATGAAACTTTAGAAATGTGGTCAGGATAATCCAATGAACCCATCTACCTTGAAAACATATACTTGTTGTCCCATTAGTCCAAGACATACATGCCAGTAACCCTTGAGAACCATTGAAGACACATCTTTGAGAATAAAGTGCATAAAATCCACAGTGAGGATCATTTCCTTAATATGAATTAAATAAGGTGTGTAGCTACCTCAATTTCTAACACCATTCCTTCCCTCCCAAAGAACCTAACACACTGCAAAACAAATCACACCATGAATTTTACTTTCCTTTTCAACCTAGATAGCCACTTGAAACCAAGTCTCCTGGAATAGAAACATTTACTCTCCACTCAATGAAATCCCTATGCACCGACTGATAAACTCCCATAAACTGATTGTCCACTCCTCTTTGAAAAAGCGATGTAAAACAGATTTGGTGAATGAAGCTTCAAAGAAAAAACAACATGAATCCAATGAGATTCCATTCCTCTATAAATTTTCATCAGTAAGAAGTGCCCTATCCCTAACATGAAAAAAATAGAAATCTATGTTTCTTCATAATATCATTACACCATAAGCTTCCTTCCTTCACGTTATGCATGTAATTTTCATGAATCCATATTCTATAATCTCGACTTTTGAAGCCTCTATTCAACGAATCAAATAAAACACATCTCTTAGGTTTGTCTATTAAGGTGAGGGATGAAAAAAGTGTCTTATGGTCTTCATAGAGCATTGAATTATTGATATTGTTCCACATGAAAGCATTGGCAATAGAGGATACTAACACTGGACACCCTGGTAAGAATAATGTCTTCCCCACAAATTTTTCATTCAATAAGTTCATATCACCATTCCCCATAACACACATAACTCTATCCTTAAGTGTCTCTATATGACCCTTCATGTATCACACAATCTTGGAAATTCACCAAGAGAGAGTTGGACACTCTATCCAATATATTACATACTCGAATCTCATAATATCGTTAAAAACATTGTTATTTTCAAATATATCCTAGGTCAACCTCGGTTGCACGAATTGAATGGACTCTGACACACTCTCTAGGTCGATACCACCCTCATCAATGGCCTATTCTAATCTAGTTTATACCACCCAATGGAAGATTCCTCAGTGATTTTCATCCCATATGAAACATGTGATAATTATTTCAATTTGTTTTATGATTCTCTTCAGGGAGATGATAATCTAAAGAGTGGGCATAGGAATGAATGTGAGAAGTCTATTTACAAGAGTGTTTATAACTCGAAATGATAAAAAATGATTCTTATGATTCCGAATCTGTGTATTAATATGAGTAATAAAACCCTCAAAGAACAATTTCTGATTCATCCATCTGTAATAGGGGCTCTGTGGTATTCCATTTGGAGGATGTGTCTTTGAAACCAAAGCATTACTAGGTTTTCCTTGGCATGCCTGGGTGAACATTTTTTTAAATAACACGTTGATTATTCTATAACTAATCCAATTTTCACTAAAATATCCAAAATTATCGACAAGTATAATGAAATTTTTTATTGATTTATATCCATCATTGATTAAAAAATTACATATCATATTTGAACATGAAATGTGGAACTGTTCCCGCTCCCACTCCATATCTAAAAGGAATGATCCTCCCATCACCAAGGATGCATTTAACATTCCTAGAAAGCGCATCATATTACAGGATGAAGATACTAGGTGAATATATATCTCAATTCTAGAGTTCCTACATGGTTTTTATGAATCAAAAAGCTTTACCCATAATCGAAATAGTGATCTAAGAAGAGGTATAACACTTAAAAAAATAAATCACACACCCATTCACTCAAACCGAAATGTCTCGTGACCTTCACAATAAATTCTCACCCAATATGGTGATGGTTCTTATCAATTTCAACCTTAATCGTAATGTTAGAACATCAAATTTAATATTGATATCACCCACCAATTCATTGGAAATGTTAATTTTTCCATGAATTCTACATCCTTGAATAAATCTGTGCTACTCCTCAGAGAAAATCCCTAGGATAATTCCTCCTTGACTTTTTTATTAAACTATAATAAATATTATATGAAAAAATATATAGATAAATTGGACTATATTTTATGAGATCAGAAGGCTATTTCACCTAAAAAATTAGTACAATATTAAAATCACTCACCGATCTTCGTAGTTCTCCACCTTTGATGTAATCTTGATTCTACTTGATCACCTTCATGAAAATTGGGTTTTTATTAAAAAAATCACTTTGTGGAAATATTTGGAAACCTCACATGTTCCAAAAAGAAAATAATCAAACAAAATATAATATTACAAAATTAGTTAAAGAATTATTTTACCTATTAGAAATAATATCCCTATATAATTTCCAGAAGAGATAATTTACCTTTTTATCAAGTTTATCTTTGATAATTTCTTCAAAGTGATAAGAAATGTGTTCAAAATCATGGATTAATTATTCAAAAGTTATGTTCTTTTCATTTAATCCTCTTGTAAAAATTAGATATTTATTGTTTATCAAATTACTATGCTCTTTATTTGGATCCACATGAATTGGTCTCCCTTATGTCATTTCTACAACCTCATTAGATGAATGAATAATCAATGCCTCCTCCAGCAATACTTCCTCAGAGTTCAAGAGAAGTTCCCAAGACTTTCCCCCTACCTCCACACCTACTTCCCATCATGTGCCATCCATAAGATCCATTGGTGCATCAACATTTTTAGACTCCTTTTTTGATTGACCCTAAGGTGCCATCATATCTTCCTCAATTATCACAACACCTCCCCATGACCTAATATCCATCATGTCACCCATATACTCAGTAGATTGTTCCAATGAACAACCTCCTTCATCCATTACATTACCACTTAGTAGGTTCAATATAATCTCAGTCACATTATCTTTCTCTTAAGAATCATATTCCATAGCCTTGGACATAACTATTTTGGTAAACCTTGTCTCAATTGGATTAGGTAGGTATGAGAAATATTTAATCCCCTTGGATATCCTAACATTTCTCATGATGAAACTCCTCAAATCCTTGTTTCCTATCAGCCCCTTATTTCTCCTTGGGTTGTGATGACATCTACTATGCCCTTTATTGGTAGTATCATTTGAGACTTGGCCAATAATCTCCCTTGACTTTGCCCGTGATAAGAAATTCTCTTTGTTGGAGGTCCCTACCCATACTTCTTCTCCTAGGCCATCAAAGAGATTTATTATGTTTAAACAAGATATGGTCCCTCATGGGCCAAACCCCTTATTAGAATCCAACCGATTGTTATAACCTTATAGTGTTTTCTTCTGAATATTACAGCCCATAGAGACATTGTTTCTTGTCAAAAAATCCCCCACTATAGGGGTAATCCCACTACCATGTCACAAAACCCTTGCAAATGTTCCCAGGAATGAATTATAATGAAAATAAACTAATGTACAAGAGTCAATAACCTCCCATGTTCCCACTAAACTCAAAGGAACTTGCAAAATATGAGTGTATTCATCCAAATAAATCATCAGGAATTTAATAATTTAGACCACCTTTGGGTTTCTCTCATGTGATACACTATGAGAAACCTCCAAATTACTTTGATCCATAAGACCACAAAAAAGGATCAGTTTCATTACACATTCTTCAGAACTAGATACCAGTTATTTATCATGGCCTCCTAAATCTGCATCCATCTGTTGATGCATATTCATACTCCTATACATAAAAACATCCATTGAGTGGAACAAATTATTAAATGATGAGAAAAAATTAATCTAAGACTAAAAAACTACTTGTATTTTCACAACCTAACTCTTTCTTGACTATAATCCAATGATATTTAGTTGTCTTTATTGAAACAAAAACATTCACATGGATTTGAGGAAGTATATGGTGACAAACTAATTTATTCATACATTTAGAGCACATATATCGACCCATGAGATTCCCTATCATATAAAAAAGTGAATTATTTTGATATGATAATGGTATTTTAGAGAAACTAACCCAAAATTACAAGGCTAGGGTATCACGCTTCTTGTGAAAATTCTATTTCCACCTGACCATGGGGTCAAGCAAGAAGATCCTAAAATAGTCCATCACAATATACCTTGTGCATCCACTTCCTTAGTGTAGGATCCATTATCCAGCCTAAGATTCATATTACATGAAACTTTATTTCTTTTAGATACACAAGAAAAAATGATATATTATAATCTAATTCCTTGCGCTATTGGATTCATGATCTTTCCTTGGAAATTAATTCAATCTCCATCATTTTTTTCCGCTAGTGTTTTTTTTATTTTCTGCCAAGGTGTATAAAAATCATCATTCCTAACCTCCTAGAGTCATTATTTGATCATATCAATGCTCATATTGATATTATTGATTCATTATAGATTACTATTTATCTTCGAATCCCAATCCTGAAGGTCCTTATTCAACCATTTGATATGATAAAAAACCCCACCCAAGATATCCCTTGCACTATATATGACCAAGAATCATGAACAGCTTGAACAAAGGTATCACCCCTCTCCCAACCAAAAGATTAGGGGAAATGGTTATTTCTCCTACCATCCCTCTTCAGGATCACCACCTATAGGGAACGATCTACAAGGATCTCATCAAATTCATAACAGAATCCATGTGATATGTTTTGATGCATTTCATGTCGGTAAAACAATGATCATTCCTACACCAAATCTGCATACACCTCTTCTGATTGTTACAATAAGTGAATATGTCATCAAAAAACCCAAATTACTACAACCCACTGGTTTCTAGGAACTCCAAAAAATCAGGCATCACAGTTAAGGAACATTATTCCACTCCATTATTCTTTGATGTCTCGATTATAGTGTTGAAATCACCTCCCACAAACAATGTCATGGTCCTTAGGGTAAATCCAAAGAGATGTATCCATAATATCCACATTTTCGATGACTCACATCTAGCATAAATTAAATAGATAAAAAGGTACACTCCCATGGTGATCACTTTCACTAAAATATTCATTCACCCATGCTTTGAGACCCTTGGAATTATAGATAATGGGGGAATTCATTGATGAGAAACATTGCTTACCTTGTGTCCATTGGACCCAATGGCCTGTGAATCTGAGTAAGAAGCACTCAGAACCTCATTTAGTTTTTCCTGATTAATTCTACATCCCATGGACATAGTAGGGGTACCCTTATAAAATAAACCCTTTAGGGGATCTTTGGATGAAAATGAAGAATCCTTGGCCTCATCATCAATCAAAACATCAAAATGGTTAGGCGGGGAAATCCCATGATTCTGGGCAGGTGATAAATCTTCAGAAAGAAGGGGGAAAAATATTTCTCTAGAAGAATCCCATAATAAGAAGGAAATATATCAAAGTACCCAAATAAAAATTCTTCAAAGAATCCATCATATCTTCTTAAGGCTCTGAAGGTGGAATAATAGAATACCTCTCATTCACTTGCATGATATCAACTAATTGGGACTTTGTACATTCAAATAACGAAACATATTTCACCATAGAGTATGAGTAGTTTCATATCATTGGAGATGGTTAATTCATCCTCAGTTCCCTAGGAGATCTATCCATCCCACATGAATGAACCATAGGATAATAACACATGGTGGAATTGACCGTAACCAAAACACCCTCATTTAGGGAAGCTCAGGTAGACGATGAAAGGACTTCAGATAATACCTAACATGCGCCCGACATGTCCAGGGTGGAAATAATAAAAGCATCCTCGACCAACACAACTTTCAAAACATTAATATTCATATAAATACACGTGTAAACATATATTGAATTTTTCTTCAGAAAATAGGCCTCACAAAACCTGGGAAAACCTTGATAAAGATTCTACGACCACCATGAGAAGACTTCACCAGCATAGATGAAAACTTGTGACAGTAAATGTACTAAGAGGTATATATCCACAGAGACTCTAATAGACAAATAAGTCTGTATGCTTTTTGTTACCTCATCAACACACACAAAATGACCAATGGAATCTACCACACTTTTCAAGATGGGAAGATTGTGAAGGGAATGTAGGATTCATAGAAGACAAATATAGACCACTGACAAACTCCACTCCTTCCCCATATGAGCATCCAAGTACTAGTGGGAAATAATGAAACTCCACAAACCTTAAGAACAAGATTCCCTGGACCAAGCCTCTATGAAATAGGATCCAGATTATAGATGAATATAATAGTTGAACCAAAAGATCAACGAGATCACCACCAGGTGATCCAGCAACCAAGATCCTAAAAAAACATAGAAAATCTGATAGGTGGCCTCTCTCATCCAGATATCACAACCAAGGAACATTCATGATACCTTGGAACCTTTCCATTCTCATTCATGGATAGAATGACCACCTGGAATCCATTTACATGATTCAAGCACCCTGAGGTGATCAAAATTCCTAGAATGCTCAGGAGATGAGAGGAACCATAAATTGAGCTTGATCCAAAGAGAACATCCTTGATGGGATACAGATATAGGCTATAAACCTTATCCTTAAGAGGCATCAGGGGAAACAATGAATACTGGGGTGCTCCCATCAACTTTAAAGGTAGAGGAGGAAGATCCTCCATATAATCATCAATTGGGATAACTTCTTCAGGCACAATGGTTAGAAATGGAGCATGAAGATAAGGAACGTAATGTGAATACTCAAAATTTAAAAAATCTATCCCCATGTTTCCCTTTTATGTTTTTAGGGTTTTTAATCATTTTTTGGTTTTTAATGTTCTATTAGGGGTTTTCAAGGTTGAAAAAAATTATATTTATAGGTATTTTTTGGGGTTTTAGGATTTTTATGGGTTTTTAGGGTTTCTATGGATTTTTATGGTTTTAAGGGGTTTTATGGTTTTGGGGTTTTATGTGGATTTAGATTTTTTTGGGAATTTAAGATTTTTAGTGTTTTTTAAACATTGTTTGGGGTTTAAATGATTTGTAGTGTTTTTATTGGTTTTTAGGGTTTTATGGGGTTTAATAAATGTTAACAGTTTTAGGTGTCTTATGATTTTTAGGGTTTTTATTATTTTAGGGTTTTTAGGGTTTTTTGTGTTTTTATATTTATTAGGGGTTCTATGTGTTTTTAGTTTTTATGGTTTTCTTTCCAGTTTTTAGGGTTTTTTCTATTTTTCGGGATTTTAGGGCCTTTCATGATATTTATAGTTTTTTTTTTGGTTTTTTTTTGTATTTGAGGTTTTTATATTGGGTGAGGGGGGGGGGTAGGGGTTTTTTGAGTTTTGTAGGTTTTTATGTTCTTTAGAGTTTTTTTTATCATTTTTAGGGGTTTAGAGGGTTTTTATAGTTTTAGTGGTTTTTTGGGTTTTATATGTTTTTAAGAGTTTTTAGGTTTATAGGTTTTTATGTTTTTTATGTTATTAAGGGTTTATTATGGGTTTTATCATTTTTATGGGTTTTTATGTTTCTAGGTATTTTAGGGATTTTCAAGGTTTTGTCATGGTTTATAGGAATTTTGAGGGCTTTTATGGTTTTTAAGGTTTTTTGGGGGTTTTATGGTTTTTTTGTTTTTTTGTTTTTTTTATTTTTAAGGGTTTTTAGTGTTTATAAATTTTTTAAGTATTTATATATATTTTAGTGGGTTTTCAGGGTTTTTATAGCTTTTGGGGTTTTAATTGTTTAATGGGATTTATGGGTTATAGAGTTTTTTATTTTTTGTGGGGGTTTTAAGTGTTTTTTTGTTTTTAAGTATTTCATAGAGTATTAAAAATTTTTATTTCTTTTTAAATTTTTATAGATTTTTAGTGATTTTTTGGGATTTTTATAGTTTTTATGGTTTTTAGGGTTTATCTTGGTTTTTAGAGATTTTATATTTTTTTATTGTTTTTAGGGGATTAAATGGTTCTAGAGTTTTAAGTGGATTTTTAGGGATTCTATGTGTCTTAGGTTTTTTAAGATATTTAGGGGTTTTATGGTTTACGGTTTTATAGGATTTCTCCATTTTTAGGGTTTTAGGGGGTTTATGTGTATTTTGGTTTTTATGGTTTTTTAGGGTGATTTATGGTTATTGGTGTTGTTTAAATTTTGAGGGATTTTTGGTGATTTCAAAGGATTTTTATGTTTTTTAGGGTTTTTAGGTATTTTGAGGGGTGTTTGGATTTTTTAAAGTTTTTATGTTTTTTTTGGGATTTTTATGGTTTTTGAGTTCTTTAGGGTTTTTAAATTTGTTGGAGTTTTGAACAATTTTTTATGGTACAAAGGGTTTTTATAGTTTTTATTTTTTTAGGGTTTTTAAGGTTTATATGGGTTTTTATGGTTTTTGTTTCTTTTACGGTTTCTTATCTTTTCTATCATTTTAATAGGTTTTAAGTGTTTTTATAATTTTATAGTTTTCTTAGGTGTTTTTAGGTTTTTAGGGGATTTTACATATTTAGTGATTTTGAGGTATTTTCTATTATTTTTATTTTTTTTTTGTTAGGGATTTAATGGTTTGTTGAATTTTTCTGATTTTTATGGTTTTTTGGAATTTTAGGGGTTTTAGATTTTTTTGGTTTTTAGGGGTTTTAAGTATTTTTACGTTTTTAAAATTTTCATATGGGTGTTCAGGGTATTTAGGGTTTCTTATTCTTTCCGAAATTTTAGGGATCTTTTTAATTTTTTATAGTTTTAAGTGTTTTTAGGGATTTTTAGGGGTGTTATGTTTTTTTATAGTTTTTTTTTGTGTTTTTTGGTCTTTTTGTGTTTTTACAATTGTTTCATGTATTTCTTTATTTTCTAATGTTTTTTAAGAGATTAAAGATTTTTTTATTTTTATTGGGTTTTTACGGTTTTATGGGTTTTGGGGTTTTTTATTATTTTTAGGGGATTTAGGGTTTTTATGGTTTTTATGGTTTTAGCATTTTTTAGGTTTTTAGGTGTTTTTAGTGTTTTTAGTTTTTTACGGGTTTCTTATGGTTTTCATGATTTTTGGGGTTTTTCATTTTTAGTAATATTTAGATATTTTTAGGTTTTTATGGTTTTTATGGTTTTTAGGATTTTTATGTATTTTTTTGGCTTTTTAGGGTTTTATTGATTTTTTTGGATTTTAGGTGTTTTATAACGTTTTAATGTTTTAATGGGTTTTAGTGTTTTTAAATAATTTTAGGTATTTAAATGTGTTTTATAGTTTTAGTGGGTTTAGGGTATTTTATGGGTGTTTAGGGATTTTAACTTTTTTAGGGTTTTTATGTGTTTAGGGGGTTTATGTGTCTTTTTAGGGTCTTTTTTGGGTTTTTAGAATTTTTAGGTATTTTACCGCATTTTAAGTGTTTTTTGGTTTTCAAGCTTTTCTAATGTTTTTAGAGTTTTTAATGGTTTTTACTTTTTTTTTGTGATTTTCAGGGCTTTTATAGGATTTTTTTCGGGTTTTAGGATTTTTACTGTTTTTAGAAATTTTCTAGGTTTTTTGTGTTTTTTATGGTTTTATGGTCTTAAGTGTTTTTAGTTTTTTAAATTATTCTAGATATTTGAAGGTTATTTAGGTTTTTGAGGATTTTTTAGTTCATTTTCATGTTTTTTTGGGTTTTTATGATCTTAGTGGTTTTTGTGAATTTTTTAGGATTTAATTGGATTTTAGGGTTTTTTGATATTTTTAGGTGTTTTTAAGATTTTTAGGTTGTTTAAGGTTTTGTGGTTATTTTTTAGTTTTATGGATTTTTTAATTTTTTAGGTTTTTATGTTTCTTCCAGTTTTTTAACATTTTAAGGTGTTTAATGGTGTTTTAGGGTTTTTAGTGGGGTTTAGGATTTTTATGGGGGTTAAAGAATTTTTTTGTTTTCATGGGTTTTTATGGTTTTGAGGGTTATTTGTATATTTAGGGTTTTAGTGTTTTTAGGAATTTTTGGTGTTTTAAGTGTTTTTGGTATTTATGGTTTTCTTAGTGTTTTTAGGGTTTTTTACTCTTTTAGGTACTTTTAGGGCATTCATAGTATTTTCTTGGTTTTTGGGTTTTTGGTTATTTTGATTTCTTTTAGGACTTTTAAGGTTTTTATGGGTTTTTTGGTTTTTATGGTTTTTTGAGTTTTTAGGGTTGTTGATTCTCATTTTCATCACAAAGTCTAACGACTGAAAAAGGGAAATACCTTAGTCCAAAGTGATTCATCCTTTGAAGAAACATCGAAAATCGACAAAGGCCTGAACACAGATTCATTTGCACTTGGGTCGCGCAAGTTCCACCAAGGTCGCGCAAGTATACTTGCGCGCCACATAGTGGTCGTGTTGGTGACTTGTGCGCCCTCGTTGATTTTTCGCCCAAGATCTTCCCTAGCCTATAAATACCCCTGTGGGCCCCCCATATAAGGATGAAAAAATTCCAAAACTCATATTCGAGCTCTGGTTTCCCAAGTCTCCTCTGGAAGTCTTCCGAACACTTCTAAGGTAATTTCTTACCTAGAATGGAAGGTCTCAATAGGGTAAACAATTCCTAAGTGTTTAAAAACATCAACACTTGCGCGCCTAACTTGCCATCCCTTAAGGGAAATGGCCACACTTGTGCGCCGCCTTACCCCTTTAACAGAACTTGCACACCACTCTTCTGGAAGCCTCTATGGATAGTACTAAGGGCTTGAGCCAAGTCTTACCCAAGTATTATCCTAAGGGTTGATCGTCCCACAAGTACCCATGTGTCGCGCAAGTATACTTGGAAGACCAGGACTTGTGTGCCCACACAGGACCTGTGCTCCCACTTCTTTTTGGGTGCCTCTCCTGCCTATTTCACCTCTCATATGCCTATCCACCTCTCTTATTCCAGATCCAGCCATCAAATCCCTCTTTTAAGCCATTTATTTTGGAATGGCTTCCTTGTTGGCTTCCTTATCTGAAAGGAATTGTATGGAACATCTCTTAAAACCAAGTGATTTACATATCTTTATATCACTAAGGTTAGAGATTTCATTCATTCAACCTCATCCTTTAAAGATGAGAGGATATTTTAATCTAGGCCTCCTTTTCAGGAGTAATCCCCAGTCATAATTTCTCTAAATTGGGTCTCCTTTTCAAAAATAAGTCCTAAGTCTCAAGTCCCCTAACCCGAGCTTCCTTCTCCGGAGTAAAACCCAACCACAAGTCCCCTACTAATTTGGTAATCTTCCTCACGAGTAATCCCCATGTTAGCGTATCCAAATCTCCATAAAGCACATATAACTTTATGGACCTTGTTCCTGGGTTTCTTCCCTTAAGTAAATTTCAATCTTCATTTATTTGGGCAGTCACACATACATAATCCCCACATCATTTCTTATAATTTCATCTTTCATGGCACTATTGTCTGGTTTTACCAATACCTATTGTTTCTCACACCGAGCATGACTCACGTGGGCTTAGATTGTAAAAGTAATTATGACATCTTTCATTGATCCATCAATAATGCATAAACCCTATACTTCTTTACTCGAACTACGTGGGTTCTTATTCCTTTTTTAAAATAAAGGATACGTAGGTAGTTGATCTGCGGGTACAATCCCAACTCTGAAATAATCAATGTCCTTATGAATGACAATAAAATTCAAGTGCCCCGCTGAGTGGCTTTAAAACCAGTATGGTTATCATAATGACCAAGAGATTTCTAGATAATGTGTCGAAGGATACCATTGACTAATAATCTATTACAAATACAGATGATTATCTATTGATGAAAAACCTCGAATACATATAATATATTCTCTAAATCTCATACATATTAATCATTTATTGTCAGATCTATAGGAAAACTCATTTTCATACATGGTAGTGTAATAAGGATTCATGAACATAACTTAAATCTATAAAGAGAGCCCTAGAGTAGACAATAATTCCCCTCAAAAAGGAGTTATGAGTCCGACCTCCCATCCTCTCGACCAATGCAAATTCTTAAGACTCATTGCTTCACAACTAATGAGCACCTACATTTGGAAAGTAGGTCCAAATGGATATGGAATAATTGGATGTTTCGTGTTCTACGAACAAACCCGTTAGAAACCGCTTGGAATGTTTGAATCTTAAATCAATGAGGTCATTCCCATTTCTAGAGGAAACAAAAATGGTTAACCCGACGTGAATCCTTAACAAAGTTAAAATGACGTTTTACTTATTTGGTTAGGTCCCTATTTAAACTCAATGAAAGGGACAATAGAACAATCAATAACATATGTTCTCATCCAAAAGATGTAGTAGCTGAACTTATCATAATTATGTTTTTTATATAAAAATGGCACTCTTTTACAAGATCTTCTGCATTACAAGAATGGATTTTCTTAGGTTGACGTCTGTGAATGCCTCTACTATGAAAACCTCTACTGTGAATTCATCTGCTACTACTCATGCTGGATCATCGTCCGCTCTGAGGGCGACATCACCTACTCTGCATCTTCAATGCTCAGTATCGAATGCATCGGTTAAAGAGTACCATCAACATGGTACCATTCCAACTCTGGAGGCTGCTCAACAAGCCCTCCAAGTGAACAATTCACCCTGTTCATCCTCACAACGACAACCAGCAATCAAGAAGAAGTTAGTGCTAACTACCATCTCCAGTCGTTTAGGGTCGTTATCCCCGTAACACAAAAAGAATTCTCTCCCATATTCTGAGGAGGTTAATGAGAAGGCCACTCAAGGCCTTAATTCATGGAAATAAGAGTCCTTCCTGAGGGCTCCCACCAACAATCACAGCTAGAATCGTGTTGCAGTGCACCCTCAACATGATGAGGGTATCGTCTCCATGCATTCGGCTCAGGTTCCTTAAACCCGAGCAGTCAAGACGAACCGCCAAAGGCAAAATCCGGTCATCAGTGAGAAGATTCTCATCTATACCATCTCTGGAGAAGTCCACCAACCTAACATTGTGGCATGAAAAGAGCGGGCACACACACCCGTCCGTTTTAATTCCGTTGTCCAGTAGACTCATCTGGCAGCAGCACACCAATCCCGCCAAGAAATTCCGGTGGAGTACTATAGACAGGAACATACACCAGTTTATAAATCATCAGCTATTTAGCAGGCTCGTCTGAATGCATATGATAGAGCCCTCCAACCCAATGTGTTGACAACTGATAAACAGGAACATACACCTGCTTGCACTCATCAGTCCTGCCAGCAGCATCGTCTGTCAGTATTGAAGGAAGTTCGTCAACCACATTCGGCAGAGTGCAATCGGAAGGCACATACACCTAATAGTATTGATCAAGCCTACCAACATTCTCGTTTTGTAGCATTCAGAGAAGTCAGTTAGAAATCTCCAATGACAAACATGAGGTAGACTCAACTCTCTGCCCCCACACATTAGTACTGTCAGAATCCACTGATAGGAAAAGGAGGATAGGAGCAGAAATATACACCTACTCCAAGCACGGAATGGACGTATATCCCCATTCAAGCAGCTGAAGTCACCAAGACTATTCTATCAACGGTGAAAGAGTAAAAGCAAATCCCTGCTCATATTCTGGATGCCTTCCAGGATATTATAACAGCTTCAGCATCATCACAGGGAAAGAAATGAAAATCTATCCCTACCAGTGGAGTGACACATCAATAGTTCACTCCGGAACAGACACACACCTCTATTCCAGTCCAAGAGGGTTGTGGGGCATACTCCCCCATATCATACGGACAACCAAGTCAGGCACATACTCCAGATTTGAGTGGAGATAATCAGCCTAACCTGATCATTTCTCTTGAGCAGGCACATACACCTACCCATAATGACCACTTTCATCAACTAGTGGTTACTAAAGTGAGTAACAAGGCGTTTAAGAAGATGACCCACCCAGCAAAGTCAAGAAATCAAGGGAAAATTTTTAATAAGGCTTTACTTGATTCTGGAGTTCTTGATGCACTCAGACAATTATCTATTGCAACTCAAGATTCTGCTCTCTCTGTTCCCAATAGTATGAACCTTAATTCTGAAGGTCTGCATCAGACACTTCCTTATGAAGGCTTGCTTCATGACAATTCAATCGATATGAACATTTCATCATTATATGAGAGCCACAAGAACCCTCTATGTGGATAGAAGCCCAAGTAGAAAACTGTTTCATCTTTTGTTGTAACCCACCATGGTGGTCCTCCCCATGATGATGAATTTAGATGTGAATGTCCTCTCTGTAGTAGTAATGAACATTGCCTAGAAAATGCTCCAATGGGCAATGTAGTGATGAAAAGTCCCTCTTATCTTGAGGCACATTAAAATGTGAAGCCAGTCATGTTTGATGCTTTACCAATAGCAGGTGAAATACTTTCTCAATCAGAAGATAGCCCAGGGTGTAGGTCATTCTCCGAAACAACCCTAAGTCAGACACCTTCTAGTTGGATCAGTGAATTCTCTACCAATCTTGTTTAATCCAATGAAGAAACAAGGAGGAACTAGCTCTGGTCTAATCAGGTAGAATAATCTTCATTGAATGATAAAGAGGAAGTAATGAATATGATAAAACAACTGGCGAAAGGTGAAGTGCCAGTTATGTTTTGGCCTTTGGCTGATTCTCAGTATGACATTACAGAGATGTTGACGGAAGAAGGAATTCATTATATTTGTCTCAACATATGGAAAACTCTTTGTCAGTTTAAAAATAAAATATATTCTTATGATGAATATGAAAATCATGTCAAGATAATAGAAGGGTTACAATGCCAAATAGATTTGTCACCTCTCTCAGTTTCTCGATATCTGAAGGATGAAAAGCAGCAGAGAGCCCTTCAGCATTCATACCTTGGCACACTAAGAAGATTGCGCCAGTTAATTGCCAATTCCCCATATGGTATTCATATCAGGGGATGGGGTGTTCATGGAGAACTACATTTCACTGTACTCTCCAATCACCAAAGCCCGCAGAATGTTGTCTCATGCAATGTTATTTCCCACGTCCGGCCACAACCAATGGGATTTGTTTGTAATCAAAGGCTTTCTCAAGAACATGCCTCAACTAGTTCATCTCAAAATCAGGAATAAAGAGAACAAGTTGTTGAATTACTTTTACATCAGGCAAATGAGAACATCGAACAGGCTTATCATTTAGAGAGTGCACATCATCAAGTGACAGAAGTGTCAGAAATCATCCAACGGTCTTTTGAACCGGGTAATAGGTTAATGCATCCAGCCAATATCTAGACTAATGTCCGCAAGATCGGGATATATTTCCAGAAAGTCTCAGATATAGAAACTCAAGAGCCACCCCAGATTTCCAAACTAGGAACTCTTTTAACCCAACCCTCATAATCAACAATTAGGATTGGACGAGTTGAGGAAAGACAACATGAACAGCCCCAGTCCACAGGACTGAGGACTTTTTCAAATCCTCAATATATCCCTCAAGTAAATTCAGTCTTCACTCGATTTGGGAAGAATCCCCAAGATGAACTAAGCGCTGAATTATAAGGATATTCCCTCCACATTATGGTTCGTCAGGAAGTTCCTAAGGGACTGAATCAACAAAAGGAAATGTCTCATCAAGGACATAGAAGAAGACAATATCACAGAAATCCTAATAGAAGGGATGCAATGTGTTATGCATCAATAAATGTCATCAATGTCGTTGTTGATGATCCCCCAGATGAGGTTCACTCAGATGGATGAGATGAGGAAACTCTTGCTCAAGAGGTTGTACGCACAGACACAAATGAAGAAGGTGTGCGTACAAGAAATCAAAGGATTACCCAGAATCTAGGTAATCCTTCAAGTAACCCACTTCCCCCTCCAGAAAGGTGTCCAATAGGGGTAAAGGAAGGAATCATGTTACATATCCTTCCTCTGGAGAAGGAAAATCGATCTCATTAGAGAAAAGATTCCCACAATAAGGAAGGAGATCAAAGAGGCCAAACAAGGAAGGAGATGAAGACCATCCCAAATATTTCCCATTTCATCAGATGTTGCGGCATCCCATTCAGGAGTGTTTTGTCTTAAAAGACCTCCTACAAAAAATGGTTGACTCGGGACAAGTTAAGTTGAATGATTCTTCAGCTCAGGTAGCATGTGTAACTGCTACAAATGCAGATAAAGAAGGTGGGTGGAAAGAAGTCAAAAGAAAAAATGTGCAAAAATATGATGATTGGATGGTCATAAAAACAATCAACTAAACTCATGTCATTTTTTGAACGCAAATGAAGAAACCAATTGTGTCATCTGCTATGAATGCTATGGAGAAACCCTCTTCATCAAAGGGAAAATCCTCAAAGAAAAGGCATAATTCAAAGAAAATATAAAGAATCAGAAGAAGATGAAATTGTGCCAAAGCCTAAATTTTCTATGACTCTGGCAGATTTTATGCCATCTACTTCAAAGAAATGGGCACCACCCTACCAAACAGCATAGCCTAAATAGGATAATTAGGCAGATTCTTCATCAGATGAAGAGTTGATCTTTGGTTATGTTAATATGATTCATTTTACAGATCCTTATTCCAGTCGCAGTTTCGATTTAGATGAGCCTAAATTTCCTATATCAAACAGAGGAATTAGAGCGAGTTCCAGAGGTTCAGTGTACAGGGGAAGATATGGATCTTTCAGAGGACACTATTCAAATTTTACCCCTGAAAGAACTGTGAATGCATCATAAACTCGTGGAAGAGCCCTTCAACGAGCTCAATAAGAACAAGAAAACTCTTTCACCAATAGCAGACTCAGTCCTAGCACAGTTATTCTGGAGGATCAGTTTGAGATTACACCTTCTTCCTCTCAGCAAAAAATTGACCTATTCAGTCTGATCTTCCAAATCCAGGAGTATTACCAACTCCTACCCCGATACAAGATGCATCTACTTCCAAAGCATATACTTCTAAGGTGCCTGTGAAACCACATGTTCCTTTTAGGAAACACATACCATTGGATCAAAAGTATGATGTATTGAAACACTTGGCCCAAGTACCAGCCAAATTATCAATCCTGGATGCGTTTAATTTATCAAAGGATCTTCAGGAGGCACTCATTGAGGCTTTGCCAAGCCCTCAGGAATTTGAAACCGAAATTGCTGCAGCTGAAGTCCACCATGTAGAGAATAATCCTACAGAATTCCATGCAGTGATATCCTTCATGGATGAAGATGAAGATGATGTTGTGCATGGACATATTGGACCTTTATACTTATCTAGGAAATTCAATGGTGTAGACGTCCAAAGAGATTTCATTGATAATGGTTCAGGAGTCAACCTCATCCCCATTCGTACACTTCGTCGATTGGGCCTCACGGAATCTGATTTATCTTCTTCTACTTTGATGTTACAAGGATATGATAAAAATGAACAAGAACCACTGGGCGAGATTATACTTAGAACTCAGTTTGGAGATCATGCATCCAATTCAGATTTCATGGTTGTTGATCATGACACAACCTTCAACATCTTTCTTGGAAGACCCTGGCTGCATTAATATGCGGTTATCCCTTCGTCATACCATAAATACCCCAAATATTTTTTCGATGGTCATATTGGGACATCGTATGGTGATAAAGCCCCTTTCAAAACAAGTGATTCTCAATACATTGAGGCGGAATTCTATCACATGAAGGGTAAGGAGAAATCCACGACAAGGGAGGTCACCAAAGTTAATGCTCCATTTGGTTTGGAAAAGATTCCAGTAAATTCATTTACACTTGTGAGTACAGATTATGTATTTCCTATCAGTCAAATTGACAAGATATACCCATATCAAAATACTCTTATGGAAAACTCCATAATTTCAATTACGGAAATTAAGCCAGACAGCATGGGAGAAATTGGTGATTCACCAAGCAATGATGAAAGCTCAAATGGAGATGTCTTCATTTCATCTGCTGAAATCCAACAAGTCTATACTTCACCAACCAGGCTAGAAGAAGTTATAGAAATGTCATAGGTGAATGATTATGTCGATTCTCAATCCACCATCTCCTCTTTATTACCCAAGGAAGACCCTTCATCATTAATTGGGTCGGAGATGGAAGCCTCTTCTACAAGATGTTTAAATTTTAACATCTCTTGTGATCATGGAAATTATACTTCTTAATCTACTATGAAAGTAGAAATAGAAGAAATAACACATGTTGTAGAAGAAGAGGAAGATCTCAGGGATGCTCCTCTAGCATTTGAAGAGGGTATCTCTACCACTGTGGATGAACTCAGAGAAATAAATTTGGGTACAAAAGAAGATCCAAGCCCCACTTTAATTAGTGCGGCCATGAATCTTGAAGAGAAAGTGAGGAATATTTTGTTCTTAAAGAAAAATAGAGATATATTTTCTTGGAACTATACAAAGATATCAGGGCTTGATCCTGATGTTGCCACTCATCATTTGGGTTTTCTAGAAGAACATCGAGGATTCAAACAAGCCGCTAGAAGAACACACCCAACCTATGCTTCCAAAATTGAGGCTGAAGTGGATACTCTTATCAAAGATAAATTCTTCAGAGAAGTTCAATATCCCAAATGGTTGGCTAATATTTTCCCTGTGAAAAATAAGAATGATCAAATTAGATTTTTCATTGATTTTAGATATCTTAATCCACATTGTCCTAAGGATGATTTTCCAGTTCCGATTACAGAACTCTTAATTGATGCACCAGCTGGATATGAAGCACTTTCCTTCATAGATGGATATGAAGAACTTTCCTTCATGGATGGATATTCAGGTTATAATCAACTCTGAATGTCTCAAGAAGAAGAAGCATCTATAACCTTCAGAGCCCTTCAGGGTGTGCTTTTCTATCGGGTAATTCCCTTTGGCCTGAAGAATGTAGGCACAACATATCAACATTCCATGCATCGTATCTTCAAACCCTTTTTAGGGAACTTTGTTGAATGTTATGTGGATGATTTGGTGGTTAAATCAAAACAACATTCTAATCACTTGGCATATTTGGAAGTCATATTCCACAATCTTTGGAAACATACTTTGAAGATGAACCCCTTAAAATGTTCTTTTGGGGTAACCTCAAGAAAATTTCTTGGCTTCTTTGTATGCCATCGTGTTATCGAAGTCAATCCTGAGAAGACAAATTCAATCCTTGGTATGTCACATCCTTGAAATTTTAAAGAATTGATATGGATTCAAGGACACTTAACCTATATTCGGCACTTCATTGACAATTTGGCAGGCAAAAGTTTACCCTTCACCAAATTGATGAAGAAGGGAGTCACTTACTAGTGGACTAAGGAATGTCATGAAGCATCCGATATTCTAAAGAAATATCTCTTGAGTCCACTAGTGTTAAAGCCACATGTTGAAGGAATACCACTTATCCTCTATGTGACAGCTTTATAGTGATCATTTGGTGCCTTTCTTGCTCAGAAGAATGATGCTGGGAATGAAAACAGCCTCTACTATCTCAGTCAGACTATGGTTGAAGTAGAAACCTGATAATAAAGTATTGAGAAGTGCTGCCTAGCGCTAATTTTTGCAGTTCAGAAGTTGAGACACTTCCTGAAACATCATGAGGTCCAATTGGTATCTCTCAATAACCCTCTCAAATTCATCCTTAGTCGTCCAATGCTTACAGGACGTCTGGAAAGATGGCCAGTTATTTTGCAGCAATTTTATATCCAATATGTGTCTCAAAAGGTAATAAAAGGCCAAGATCTAGCTGATTTCCTTGCTAAACACCCTTCAGTAGAAGATACATCTTCAGATATTTAACTTCCTGATGAGGAAGTCTTTTCTATTCAAGATAGTCTTCAAATATGGGAAATGTACTTTGATGGTGCTTCCAGAAGTCCAACAGGGAGGAAAATGGAAAATACTAAATTCAACAATGTTGGGTTAGGAATTGTACTCATTTCCCTATAAAAGGTAGTTCTACCTTATTCCTTCTCATTGTTGGGAGGAGGTACAAATAATGAATCGGGATACCAAGCTCTTATCGCAGGAATAGAGTTGGCACTTCAAGCACAAGTGAATCACTTAAAGGTGAAAGGTGATTCAGACCTGGTAATCAAACAAGTCAATGGGGATTATGCCATCAGAAAAGAAGAGATAATACCTTTGAATGATTACACCAGAGAGTTAATGGCGCAGTTTCCTTTAGAACTGACATTTTCTTATGTACCGAGATCACAAAATGCCCAAGCTGATGCATTGGCTAATATAGCTACAACACTGGAAGATCCTAATCGGGATGAGACAATCATCATTATTTCCCACCTCCATACAATTTATCCTTATTTTGAAACCATAATAGAAGAAATAAATGAATTAGTCCCATCTCTGAACCATATAGTCATACTACGGGATGGATGAAAACTATCAGGAAATACCTTCAAATGGAACACTTCCACCTAATAGATCTAGGAAAGAACAAATCCGGCGATGTGTGGTCAATTTCACTATTTATGGTAGCCCAGATAACCTAGAAAAAATTCTCTACAAGCATGGTTTTTGTGGAGTTATCGATAGATGCATTGATGGGGAAGAGACAATGGCTGTCATGAAAGAAGTGCATGCAGGATTCTGTGGTGCCCATCAGTCTGGACATAGACTATCTGATCAAATTCGAAGGCTTGGATATTTTTGGCCTTCAATGATAGAAGATTGTGTTGATTTCACAAAAAAGTGTTATTCTTGCCATGTATATGCCAACATCATTCATCAACCCCTAGAGGTGCTTCATACAGCTAAATACTCATTGCCATTTTCCACATGGGGAATGGATGTTGTGGGACCTTACCCTTTGGCTATAGCCAAGTAGTTTAAGTATATTCTTACTGCTACTGAATTCTTTTCCAAATGGGCAGAGAAAATACCCCTCAAAGAAGTCAGTTCTAAAAGCATTGTTAGCTTCATCATGTCTAACATCATTACCAGATTTAGTGTCCGTCATACCATATTGACAGACAATGGCACCAACTTCTGTTCATCCGAGGTGAGGAAATTGTATCAAGAATACAACATCAAATCCAATCATTCATCTTGGTATCATGTAGCGGCCAATGGATAGATAGAAGCTTTCAAAAATACTCTTTCAAACATACTGCAAAAGATGGTGGATAAAGATAAGAAATCATGGTCTGATAAACTATTTCATGCTTTATGGGATTTTCAGACCACCACCCACACTGCAATGCCGTCAACTCCATATTAATTGGTATATGGAATGGAAGAAGTCATTCCCATTGAGGTTCAATTACCCTCGCTCAGAGTAGCCATTTGTGATCAGCCATCTACAGATGAAAATTCTCAAAAGTTATTGGACGAATTGGAATGGTTAGGTGAGAAAATATTGTGCACCCTGCACCACTTGGAAGTCTATCAGAATCGAATAGCATGAGCTTTCAACAAAAAAGTTCATCTTCGTTCATTCGTTTAGGGAGAATTGGTATTGGTTCTTAAAACTCCAATCATACCAGGAAAAAAACCTCCCAAGATGGAGCCAAAATGGGAGGGAACTTATTCAATACATAAGGTCTACTCCAATGGATCTTATTCTTTAATATAAAAGCATGGATAACTTATCACTACTCCAAAAAATGCCAGATTTCTAATGAAGTATTTTGTGTAACACAAATACTTTATCGTCCAGCAAGATGTTAAACTGCACCATCCACGGTCCATGTATATGACCGCAAACTACTGGAACTTTTGTCCAACATGACGTTAAACAATGAAAAGGTCCCTAATACGTCCAACATGACGTTAAACTGTGTTCTCTTTTGTCCTCACTGCATTACATGAAACTGCATAGTCTCCCTTTCATCCAACATGACATTGAACTATATTTTACCCATTGTCTTAGCTATAGGACACTAAACTGTACAGCACCCTTACATCCAACATGATGTTAAATTGAGTCCTTATATTTTTCCTACATGAAGTTAAACTATATTTTGTCCCTGCTACATGACACTAAACTGTGCAGCACCAATAGTCCTCACTGTAAGACATTAAACTGCATAGTCCCTTCATACGTCCTGCATGACCTTAAAATGTGCATCGTTAAGGTTGTTGTTACTTCTTATTTCTCACACCGAGTATGACTCACATGATCTTAGAGTAAAACATCAACCATAACACCCTCTCTGGGCCTCTAACCATGTGTATTTCCTGACACCATTTTTTAGGTCATTGTCCCCATGAAAAACTTGATCAATAATTCGTTCTTTAATTGAACTTTGTGGACTTTGATCCTTGCCTTTTAGGATGGGTACGTAGGCAACCTCTTGAGGTTTCAATCCCAAAACCAATCTCTTCACATCGGTTCACCTCCATCTCATATGATTTTGATCTGTGAAGCAGCCCCAGAACCAATACTTTTTACATTTTTTCACCACCGGTCCATGCATATGACCTTAAACTATTCGCACTTTTTTCCTGTATGACAATAAACTACAACATTATTTGACACCCTCAACTGAAAGGGAATCATTATTTACATTGATCTTCAATCATGTTATATTCCAAAGACTATGTGCATAGATGGAAATTCCTGAACCTTTTATCTTGGGTCAAACCATCATTGCACTAAAGTCCCCTTTTCACCCTTCATATGTACGAACCAAATCTATACAGATGGTATTTTAAGAACTATGTGCGGCTTAATTCCCATCCTTATGGGATACGTAAGAATTTTTTAGCGTCCCTCGAATCCAGCCCCAAGTCTTTAGGCCAAACCCCAAATTCCACTTTCAGTCCCCTGGCAGAAAAGTCCCTGTGAAAACACACAGTGTATTCATTATTATAGTCTGAGCTCTATGACCCTAAACAATGATTTCCTATACTCTCAACCTACATGACGTTAAACTATATTTCAAGAACTATGAATAGACTGATTCTTATCCTTATTGGATAAATAGTGAAGTACAACATTTCAATTTAGGTCGCAACCACAACATGATTATGGTTATCATTGGTCTTTGTATTTTCTACATACATTGACCAAATGCCCATTTTTATGTGTCATATTCCTAACCTTAAAAACTTCCAGATCTCCATAACCCTTTTCTGGACATATGGTCCCAAAATGTTTGATACTTGAGAGTTATTTTTCCTGACTATGTAGCACATGCTCTTAGGCGGCCTTGCAGAAGTAGTCTACATAATAGACTTTTCAGACAAAAGATACTATTATTTTACTATGCACCCAATGCCCTTAAGAGGCCCTTCATAATTCAACCCCTAACTGGTTTGTAAAATTGTGGTAACTTCATTCTTGAACAAAAAACCTCTATTGTCCTTATTTGTCTTAACGAAAATATGTAGAGATCTGCAAAAAAATCCATCATTAACATATTTGTTCCATACTCTTTTTCATGATCTGAAAGTATTCAAGTCTGTGGTTTATATTTCCCTTCCCTACATTTGGGTCAGACCTTCGTAGAAGTGACATTCATCCAGTTCTTAGAAAATCTTGTTTGGAAATATCTTATCCATATTCAAGTACCTCTCTCCATACAAAAAAACTCTATGCTTTGGAATGTTTGAATCCCCATAAACTTCCACTGGTTTTTTAGTAAGAGAAAAGTAAATTTCTGAGAGTTCTTTTTCCTAACTATGCAGCATGTTCCCTTAGGTGGCCTTGCATAAGTAGTCTACATAACAGACCTATCAGCCAAAAGATGCTATTATTTGACTATGTAGCCAATGCCCTCAGGTTGCCATGCATAATTCAACCCCCTAACGGGTTTGTTAAGTAGTGGTAACTTCATTCTTGGGAACTAATTTTTCTAATGCCTTTTTAGACATTTTTCATATCATTCATCAGATTCAAAATTTCCTAAGACATATTTTACATATTTTCCCCCATACATGAACATGGTAATATGTTTTCAGATAAATTATCCCGAAATTGAGTTAATTCTAATCCACTCGGTCAAAACTATTTCGAACTTAAACATTATCCCTTTTATGTCTGATGTGCATGACTTTAAACAACCCACAAAATACAAGGGAACTCCAAACGAAAGTCAATTTCTAGCTCACTAAACATACATATTGTATGAGATTAGGTAATATTGAGCAATGAAAAGATTCAATGTTTGTAGGGTTATTTATAATAATCCTAGTAAAATAAAACTATGCTTACTATGCCCATTGGCTTAGTTAAAATATAAAGCATGTAGCAAAATAAGGCATGCACAAATGATTAAAGATGAATGTGTTTTGAATTTTATATACAAGAGCTAGAAGGACATCCACAAACTGGAGTCTCTTCTCTTTTCCGAGAATTACAAAATGCTGTCAACATTAGTCTTCGTTTGGTTTACAGCATCCTGAGCTTCATCAGAAGCCACTTTATGTTCATGTACTCGACCAACTTTATTATTTTCCGCCTGATGGAGTGATTTATTGGCATCTGCAATGGATTTCATACCATTTGTTTGATATCCCTCCAGTGAATTATTAAGTTGGTCAAGTTCTCCAGTAACAACATATAACTGTTGTTGAAGGTGAAATTGCTGGAAAACCTTCTCCTTATTCTTATGCTTCAGCTCCTTTAACTTGGCAGCATAATCAGCCTCAGCTCGGAATACTACAACCTCAAATTCGCTGATGTTGGCTAACAGCCTCACCCTGGTCAAATCATGACGACAATTTTTCTCCTACTCCCTCCTTAAGATGACTTGTTTCACTGCGGCATGGATCTCTTGATATCCAAAACCGCCAAGTCCCAACATGACAAACAGGGATGACAGTCCCGAGATTTTCAATGACATCTCTTCTAAAGGCACATCAGATATGATCTTCCATATGTTCTTCCATGCCTTGCGTCGTGAAAATTGGAGAACCATTTGTACTTCCGGGTCCGACTCAGCATCACTGTCACAGGGGGGAATATAATCCAGGATTAATGCACTTAGGGAAGTTCCCTGTTCTGCTCCTTCCCCCCTGACCTGTATTTATTCACTCTCTATTCCTATTGGGGCAGAGGCTGAGGATTCACCTCCAGATCTAGCCAATGAAATTGATGGACATGCATAATCAATTGAAATATTTGGTTAGTTTCAAAGGATAAGAAAAGTTGATTAGCTGTCTTGCAAATTAAGTAAAGTCACAAAAAATTGTTATCTCTTACCCAATGGTAGATCAGTAACTTGAGAAGGCTCCTCCTTGTCTTTCTTAGCTTCAACAGGATTTTCAAGATGAGTTTCAGGAAGCTCTGTCAGGTTAAGCTCCACTTGAGCTAATGTCTTTGCAATAGTAGGGTTTTATGTACCCCCTTCAGGCATTGGCAGTTCAGCAGCTTGCTCAGATAGAACTGCACATTTCAACTGATCATGATCAGAGATGTAATAAGAAGTTATTTTTAATAGGACGAAGGATAACACTCAAGTCCATAATCTTCTGAATTACATGGTAATTTAACATGATCTTAAAAATCTTCAAAATATGCACAAATTTCCATCATTTCATCCAATGTAATCTCAGAATCCTGGTTAATCTCACCAGTGGGAGAATTCCATATGTCTTCTTGGAGACCTTCATCTTACAGCCTCTAACCCTAGACATCTTCCTTAGTTAAAATAGCGGCATCAATTTCAATGGTAGCCAAAATCTCTAGTGCAGGGGTTTGACCTAAAGTATTGAAGAATGGAAGTTAGTTGATGTTTCATTCAAACATTTTATGAAGCATTGTTAACTTACCAGAAGAAGTCTCTTCTCTTCTTGAAACATCAGTAGGATGGATACTGGGAATAGACGTTGGCTCATCTCCAGGAGCAGCCAACTCAGCCTGAACTTGTGATTGGTCACCAGTACCCTCTGTGGTCCTCAAAGGAGGATTGGTCTTCTCCCTTAGAGGGGAAAATAAAGAAGCCCCTAAAATCCCAAAAAAATATGATTAACCTTTTCAAGGGTTAAGACTCGTGATTATCTGAAGGACATACCTCTACTGATGAAGCATTTAGCGGTGGACTTCCTCCTTCGATGCTTTTGCTTCTTTGGATTTTTGGGAGTATCGGTATTCTCTTTTATAGGTACTTGAATTGGAGAATGGGAATCCATATCCAACTCCTCATCCATGGATTGTTGGCCTGGAGATATCTCGCCTGACTCGCGAGGAGATTCAGTATCAGCCCCGATGGCAGTACCACAAGGGCTATATTGTGGTGAAGGAACCTCAACAGTTCCTTTTTTTGAAAGCTGTAGGTTGAAGAGAATAATTTCCATGAGTAACAAAGCATTAACTGGAATCAAGTTACAATGAAAATAAATAAAGAAACTTACATCTTCATGAGCCACATAATCGTGCCACTCCTCATCTCCAGAAGCACCAATCCCCTCAGTGGTGCGACGATCTATCATTTCCTTCACCCACTTAGTGATAGGAATGGAATAATCAGTGGAATACATGAGCATTTCTATCTCTTTGATGTAAGCCCACACTTCATCGGGGTTATCCTTGTAATGGATATCTATAGAAGCTAGAAGATTCCCTATTCCAGGGAGGTGTAGCCCCTCACACAAATCCAGCTAGGCAGTTTCAGCACTGAAGTATAAACTCCACCATGTCTGGAAAACCTCTCGTCGTAAATATTTAGTATGCGTACCAGAAGGCTGTGAGGAAGGTCCTACAATTTTGGATTTCAGCTTCTTACTAGCTCATGTAGCTGCAAATTGGGGATAAGAAAATAAGACTTGTTTCTCTATAAAGTAATGCTGATTAAAGTGCCTTAAATGAAGTAACTCACTTGGAGTTGATGGAGTTGGTATTTTGATTCTAATGGGAGGATTATATCTAGCACGAGGCTGCTTTTTCGCATGTGGTGCCTCATCATCCCCATCATAGGAATCTGACGAATCAGCTTCAGGTGGTGTGGAAGAATCACCTTCCAGATGAAGTTTTTCTTTCTCTATAGTTCTATTCCTTTTCCCCACCTGAGAAAATGGGTGATTCAGCACCACTCTAGGGTATGATGCTATCCAGTTCTCGGCATACCATGTAGTCAAGTTATTTGTCGCTTTGTCAACTGGTACATCAATCACTGCCCCAGTATTCTCCCTAGATGTCAGCAACAATAGTTGTCGGGCAACCATTTGATATTGCTCTGACCTGACATGCACAAGGGGAGATACAAAAGTCTACTGTGAACACTTAAATTGACGTGAAAATCTATATGGAGCATAGGCCTCGCATATAATCTATCCGTCAATCCTGGTGACCGGAACACCATATCTGCAGGCCAACATGTATGCCCCTAATTCAAAGTTGGTTGTTCCATCATCAACAAACCGCCTGGTTGGCGGATTTCCGTAAGGAAAGAAATTTAATTCCTTATACATGCTCAGCCTCACCTTCATGTTATAGGAATTCAGAGCTAGTGGAGCAATTTCATAGAATGCCTGCACTGATGGCCTGAAAAATATTCCATGGATTTGTACTCCATTCTGTACATTATACGTCCTGAACTGAGTGGCGATCCATCCCCACAAAACATGGAATGGTCCCACTATTTTCAAAGGAGACTTACCCATGAATACATGGAGTATGTTACTATGAATCATTGCAAAAATGGGGGTAGCCAACCCAACCATTTTACCCTCATCCATCTTGGATATAATAACGAAGGTCCCTGGCCTGAAGACTCCCTTCGAGTCCCTGACTAGAAAAAGATAAACACTGAGCAATAAGTCCAAGAAGCCAGCCAGATGAGTTTTCTTTGGGATTATCTTATTTACTTCATATCCCCATTTTTCAAATTCTCTTACTTCCATGGTCAGCCAGAATGTGCCTGGGGCACACCTCTTTTCTATTTTGGGGCAGCTGGTAGGACGATTGGGCCCCTTATCCTTGGGCCCCTTCCCCTTCTATCCCTTTTCATTCGATCCCTTCTCTTTCAGATCCTTATCCTACTTCTTGGTAAGAAACATATTCATCCTCTCCTCTGGATGAATATCCTTTCTAGAATGAGTTAAAAAGGTCTATAAACTATTGAGCTTGTGAAAGATTTTCAATAATTCCTGATCCAATGCTGGGGTCTTCTCCGAATCATTCTAAGTAACCTTGGGAGGGATGAATTCATCATACATATCACCGAGAATTGGAGGCCCCGAGATCTTGTGGACATCCCACAGACTGATGCCTACTTCTCCATGATTCAGATGGAAAGAATTGGTTTCTGGGCTCCAATGGCAGAGTATCTCTGGCACAAATTCATCATTCCTATAAACATAGGTTTCCCAGCCTAGAAGACTTCATATATTGAAACTCCTTTAAAATCCTAAACAAACTATGCACAGGATTGTCGCACCTAGTATGCCCACATCCAAGTTAGCTTCACACCTCCTCTAGGATGGAAATCCCAAATCTTCTTCTAACCTTTGGATTGATCCATCTGAGAATTTTGAAAGATTGAAGGATAACAATGTGGTTGCATCTTGGGCTTGGGAGGTTTCAGATCTGGTGAACAAGGACTATGATGCATTATGTAGGCCTTCTGCACTGTTCCAGCATTTGCAAATACTCCTCCACTTTATATATTTGCTGAAGAAAAATTGGTGTAATTCTGAAACCAAGACTTTGTGAGATAATTCTTTGCCTCTGGAATGGTGACTTCTCACAGATGACCATAGCCATACAAAGGTAGATAAATACTCTAGGAAAAGTGAAGATGATACTTCTTCAGGTACTTGGCCAAATATGGAAGAGTGTTGTCATAGACTGTATAATAATCATGGCCAATGATGCTCATCATATCATCAACCCAATTTCTAGCTAGTTCATCATCCGTTTCGATTCTCTTGGGAGCCATTTTATTTTCACAAAAGTAGAATAATTAACTCTTAAGTAAGCTTATTTTTCATAAATTTTGTGAAGAAAAATGAAAAAAATGGCAAAGGCGTTAAGGCGCGCAATTCCCAAATTTGGTGCACAAGTGTCAGTGTGTCGCGCTAGTTTTTTTGTGTAGGTATCACCGCACAAGTCCAAATACCTATACAGCAGCGCGACAGCAGAGAAACCAGAGGAAAACAGAGAACTTGCACGATGTAGGAAACTTTCATGGTGAGAGCTCGAAAATCTGAAATTTGGTGCTTTGCACAAGTAATGGTCTCATATATATAGGTCAGGCCTCAACCCCGCGCCACTAAAGCCAGCGCACACCACCTTGCGTGTCTATGCCTACGCGGATCACACTTGCACTCCGCCCGTCGCGTGCTCAACACTTGCACACCACATGTTCCTTGGGTTTCTTCTTTTCCTCAGAGTCACATCCTCATTTTTTCAGATCCAACTCTGAGGGGGTACTTTTGTTGGCGCTCCTTTCCGTCAAAAAGTCTAATGACTGAAAAATGGAAATACCTTAGTCCAAAGTGATTCATCCTTTGAAGAAACATCAAAAACCGACAAAGGCATGAACAAAGATTCATTTTCACTTGGGTCGTGCAAGTTCCACCAAGGTCGCGCAAGTATACTTGTGCGCCACATAGTGGTCGCGTAGGTGACTTGCGCGCACTCGTTGATTTTTTTCCCAGGATCTTCCCTGGCCTATAAATACCCCATGTGGGCCCCCCACAGAAGGATGGAAAAATTCCAAAACTCATATTCGAGCTCTGGTCACCCAAGTATCTTCTGTAAGTTTTCCTATCACTTCTAAGGTAATTTATTACCTAGAATGGAAGGTCTAAACAAGGAAAACAAGGCCTAATTGTTTAATCTCATCAACACTTGCATGCCTAAGTGGCCAGCCCTTAAGGGAAACAGTCACACTTGGGCTCCGCCTTACCCCTTTAACAGAACTTGCGCTCCACTCTTCTGGAAGCCTTTAGGGATAGTACTAAGGGATTGAGCCATGTCTTTCCCAAGTATTACCATAAGGGTTGACCATCGTGCAAGTACCCCTATGTCACACAAATATACTTGCGCGACCAGGACTTGCATGCCCACACAGGACCTATGCACCAACTTCTTTTTGGGTTCCTCTCTTTCCTATTTCACCTCTCTTAGGCCTATCCACCTCTCTTATTCAAGATCCAGCCTTCAAAACACTTTTTTAATCCATTTCTTTTGGAATGGATTCCTTGTTGGCTTCCTTATCTGAAAGGAATTGTATGGAACATCTCTTAAAACCTAGTGATTTACATATCTTTATATCACTAAGGTTAGAGATTTCATTCATTCAACATCATCCTTTAATGATTATAGGATATTTTAATCGGGGCCTCCTTTTCAGGAGTAAGCCCCATTCATAATTTCTGTAAATTGGGTCTCATTTTCAGGAATAAGTCCTAAGACTCAAGTCCCCTAACCAGGGCTACTTTCTTAGGAGTAAAACCCAATCACCAGTCCCCTCCTAATTTGGGAATCTTCCTCAGGAGTAAGCCCCAAGTTTGAGTATCCAAATCTCCATAAAGCACATATAACTTTATGGACATTGTTCCCGGGTTTATTCCCTGATGTAAATCCCAATATTCATTTATCTGGAATGTTATACATACATAATCCCCACATCAGTTCTTATAATTTCATCTTTCGGGGCACAATTGTCTAGTTTTACCAATACCTCTGGTTTCTCAAACCGAGCATGACTCTCATGGGCTTAGAGTGTAAAATTAATTATGACATCTTTTCTTGAGACATAAATCATGCATAAACCCTATACTTCTTTACTCGAACTACTTGGTTTCTGATTCCTTTTTTTAAATAAAGGATACGTAGGTATCCCATCTGCGGGTACGATCCCAACTCTGAAATAATCTACATCCTTCTGAATGAAAATAAACTTTATGTGCCCCGCTGAGTGGCTTTAAAACCAGTATGGTTATCATAATGACCAAGAGATTTCTATATAATGTGTCAAAGGATAACATTTACTAAGAATCTCTAACAAATATTGATGATTCTCTATTGATGAAGAACCTCGAATACATATAAGAGATTCGCTAAATTTCATACATATTAATCATTAATTATCATATCTAAAGGAAAACTCATTTTCATACTTCGTAGTGTAATAAGGATTCACGAACATAACTTAAACCTATAAAGAGAGTTCCGGAGTAGACAATAATTCTTCTCAAAAAGGTCTGACGAGTCTGACCTCCCATCCTCTCGACCAATGCAAATTCATAAGCCTCATTGGTTCACAACTAATAAGCACCTACCTTTGGAAAGTAAGTCCAAATGGATATGGAATCATTGGATGTTTTTGGTTCTACAAACAAACCCGTTAGAAACCGCTTGGAATGTTTGAATCTTAAATCAATGAAGTAATTCCCATTTTCAGAGGAAACAAGGGTTTTCATGGTTTTTTTGTGTTTTTAACATTTTTGGGGCTTAAAGGGTTATTTTGAGTTTGTACTGAGTTTTTAGGTCTTTAATATGGCTTTATGGCTTTTAAAGAGTTTTTGGGGTTTTTAATATTTTTAGGGGTTTTTTGGGTTTTATAGTTTTTTATAAATTTTTAGGGTTCATCGGGGTTTTTAGTGTTTTATGATTTTATGGATTACTTCTGTTTTTTCATGGTTTTAGTGGTTTCTTACTTGTTAGGGATTTTTAGTAATTTTAAAGGATTTTTTTACTTTTTTTGGAATTTTGAGGGGTTTTATGGGTTATTTGGTCTTTTGGGGATTTAGGGGTTTTTTTTTGAGATTTTTGGGATTTTAATGTTTTTATAGTTTTTAACAATTTTGAGGATTTAATCACTACTGGAAAATTTCCCTATACCCACGGTTTCAAACAAAGGGTATAGCCCATGAAACCATGGGTATAGGCTATACCAATGGTTTTATGAACCATGGTCTCTTGAGGCATCAAGATTGCCCTATACCCACGTTTTTGTAGAAATCATGGTTATAGATCACTAAAATTTCATATTACCCATGGTTCTGGTAAACCGTAGGTATATGTCAATACCCACGGTTTACAGAACCGTGGGTATACATTTTTACAGAACAAATTATATACCCACGGTTAAGTAAATTGTGGGTATAGATAGTTTTCTTCAAACACACATACCCATGGTTAAAAGAACCATAAGTATAAATAAATTCATAGCAGCATATATACCCATGGTTATTTAAATCATGAGTATAGAGGTTTTTCCCAGAAACAGCAGCTGCCCACCTTGGACACCCCCTAGACAGCCCCTAGACAGCCCCAGGACACCCCTCCCCACTCCCCCGGTAGCCCCACCCTTTTCCCCTGAATAGACCCCCCTCCCCCTTGCACACCCCCACTCTCTCCTAGATACAACCCCCTTGCACCCCCCCCCCCAGAAACAGCAGCTGCACATCTTAAACACCCCCCTAGACACCCCCATTACCCCTACAGCCCCTCCCTTTCCCCCTGCACAGACCCCCCCAGAACAACCCCTCCCCCCTTGAACACCCCCACTCTCTTCCGAGATAGAACCCCATTTCCCCCCCCCCACAGAAATAGTATCTTCCCACCTTGGACACCCCCCTAGACACCACCTGGACTCCCCCTAGATACCCATGGACACCCACCACTCCCCATGTATCCCCTCCCTTCCCCCTGGATAGACCCCCCTAGCACCCCCACTCTCCCCCTAGACAGAACCCCATTGCACACGCCCCAGAAACAGCAACAACACACCTTGGACACCCCCCACTAGACACCCACCTCTAAACAACCCACCCCTAGACCCCCATGGACACCCTCCACTGGACACCCACCCCTTGACACTCCATGCCCCCCTGGAACCCCCTTCCCACTAGACCCCCTGGGATAACCCCCTCAGACCCCCACTAGACCCCCCTCCTCCTAGACACCCCCCTCAGACACCCCTGGACACCCCCTCCCATAGACACCCCTTGGACACCCTCTCCCCCTACACTCCCACACCCCTTCCCCCTTCACCCCCACTACCCCCTTACCCCTTCACCCAAACTACCCCAACCTTCACCCTCCACTACCCCCCCCCCCCCCACTTCCCACCTCCACCCCCACTACACCCCACCCCCCCCCCCTCACCACCAACCCCCAACACCCTGCACCCAGCCCCCCTCCCCCCAACCCCCTGCACCCAGGTGCCACCATCCTGCACCTAGCCCACCCTCCCGAAATCCATCCCCCACACCCTGTGAAATAATGAAAACCATAATGTAAAAACAATGGAACCAAAATGCATTGTTTTCATGAGTTAAAACATAAGTAGAGCTAGCCAAAGTGTTCAAAGAAGGAAAATTATATTATTAGAAAAGTTCTAAATAAATTCTTAATGACGAAGCATCACATTCATTTATCTCTTATTGAATCCAAATAAAGCCTAATAGAGGATGAATAAAAATACATCCTTGCTGCACTGGAATTTCCACATCAACTAGCTGCATCATTTAACCCAGTTGTTTGCTTGCCCGTCCACTTCACTGCTTCCTAATTCTAGAAAATCAAAGGAATTTTGAATACTCACCTTTAATTTTTGAGTCCCATTAACACAATGTGCTAGGTCTAGGCCTGATGTGCTCTCTAGCTTATCTGTCATGGGAGTCTCAAAATATGAAACCCCATGACTATCCCTAGAAAAAGTATTTTCACTAGTAGAATTCTTGTAAGATAAGGTTGTAGCATTCCCAATCCATTATACATTAAGAGAAGGGGTTAAGGAATTGGAATCTTTGTTGTGTGCACCCTTAACAAGAGTATATGCCAGAGTCTACAATGCTTTTGATCCAGTAACTAGGAGAGAAATGGTACTAGTTAGTGGTTGATTGGATCCTCCAAGTCCATTAGATCTCTTCAAGGTAGAAGAAATAACAGCATCCAAAAAATGAACATTGAATATGTCAAAACACACTAATTTTCACGTTGGACACACACTGCCCATATGAGAGGTACTTGTAGGAGTGTTTGATAAAGAGTGAACATAGGCCAGATTAGAATTAACTCCCTGTGTAGAACAAAAATCCATCATAGGTATTGATTGCACACTGCAAACAACAGCTATATGAGTTTGAGATTCACCAATATTCTTATTGAAATCTTTAGCATCCAATGTGATACCAGAAAGGATTTACCAAAATTAGGGGAAGAGGATTGAGAAATGGAGTTTCAAGGTTTTCTCTTGGATTTTCCTCAAGTGTCATCCACTATATTTGACTTACCTTTCGGGTTCTTTAAATAAATCTTTCATCACTCTTTCCAGTAATTGGAATCCATCTTAGCCTGCGCATCATATTCCATTTCATCATTACTATGCTCTAATGCTTCTCTAGGTTGTTCATCAAATATGACCCTTGATAAAGTGTCTTTAAAAGAAATTACCTAATAAGATGGGTGAGACTCCTCTACTATGTCATCCCATAAGATAGTATTTTTACCTTCTCTTGAGTAGGAGGAATGGGGACACTAACCTCTCTACCAGAGGAAACTAATTCAATAATGGGATCATCCCAAGGGGGGATTATTTCAACCAATGATTGATTGGTTGGATTTTTGGAAAATATAAGAGGTATGAATGAGGTTTTTTTGATTAAAGAGGCAGGGGATTTGTCCAGAATAATGTCCTGAATATCTATTTCATGAAGATATGTAGAAGATGTATTGAATATTTGTTGACGATGTGTTGAAGATGTGCTGAAAAAATATATGTGAAGATTGCATTAAATGTGTTAACATAAAGATGTAGTCTTGGAAGAGGTATGAGGGTGAAGGTATGCATGGAATAATTTCATAATGAAATGACATTCATGATTTCTAGATATTGATATGTGTTTAGAGAATTGATGAATGTTGATATAGGATAGAAATTGGATGTGGATAATGTTCAATGGTTTAATTAAAGAGGTGGATGATATATTAAACCAGGAATTGATCTTAATATCTGAAATCTGGAACTGATTTAAAATACATGAATGATAGAGAAATTTTTAATTCGTTTAGTAGGCTGAGGTTACACAAAATTTCAATGACCTGCATAAATATTGTTTCACTGGGAGTCAAAAGCTTCCATGAAGCTGTTATAGAATGGGAACTACGGTTGTAGGTGTGGAAAATCAGGAGAAAAGGCAGTGTTCATGAGAAAAAAAATGCAGCATGTGAATGCAACTCTTTCATGGTTCAGATGGTTGCATGAATCAAGTTTTCAGGCCTCATACCAGTGATGTTTTGAATGAATATTTTTGGTAATATAGATTTTATAGTATTCGGAGACTTATATGAAGAATCCAGTGTTGAGATATTTGAGATTTTAATTTAATGAATGTTTTTAATGAATACTTAGCAGATTGGGTTCTTAAATGTATATTTTTAAATAAATATTGAAATTTCAAGATTCTCAAGGAGTTAGAAAGGATTGTGTATTTCTGGCACCAAGGTATTTCTATAGTTTCATTGGGATGCATTCTAGTCATAAACATAAAGAATGTACAATAGACCAGGATCTAATATTACATTATCAAATTGGTTATGAATGAGAATTTCCATTTATTAGTCCCAACGCATTATCATTTCACCACCTTTTATACCAATAGAATTTTCTGAATCAATATATATTGCATAGTCTCCCATATCTTCTCATTATAAATTCCAATGTCCTCGATCCTTATTCCTGGTAATTCACAATTCATTCTTATACATTCTCAATCCCTCCCTAATTATCCTTGTTTTTTAGTCCTTCCCATTGTTTAGTCATAGAATCTGATATAGAAATTCTAGGATAGACTAAGGTGGATGGGATACACCCATGGGAGGAAACAAGTGTCCTAGCATCAAGGAATCACCACTCGAGAACTATTTACCCACAAACAATTAATTAAAACAGTAGCAGAAATTAAATAAAATTTGGACATGAATCACCTGTATGTTGGACATCTATGATGAAGGAAAAGAAAATAAATAGAAGCAACATAGTAAAATAAGACAAAAATTAAACACACTATTAATCCCTCAACTACCCCAATCTTCCTCCCCTACAAAGAAAACTGTGCCGCCTCCAGTTCCCTTCTGTCCCCCTTAGCAGAATATAAGTATCCTCTGTCCGTAGATAGTAGTAAAAGGTCTAATGTGTTGATGTGATAAAGAAAATAAAATAAATAATCAACTACAACATACATGTTTCCTATGATTAAACATATCACCACCCAACATATAAGAACCACAACACCTCATGGGTCCAATAATGTTCTTGCAAGCAAGGGGGGAACAGATCGAAGTTTCAAAATGATATTTTCAAATAGTATAGTCCTATTAATTAATAATCACACTTCTTATTAAAAGTATATAATCAGTTTGGATAGAGTTTTTACTTAGTTCATATTTTTTCAATACAAGTTTTTTAGGTGCATTTTCATTAGATTTATTTTTTCTTGTTTTTATTTACATTAGCTTGGACAATTTCATTCATTTGGGTTCTAATCAACTCAATTTGATTACATTTGATTCATATCAGTTTGGTTTAGTTTTGTTTAGTTCATATTAGTTGCAGTCATATTGGTTTGAATTCATTATATTTTTTCCAATTTGATTCGTCATTTGTAATATCATATTATATCAAGTTAGATAAGTTTGACTTGGTCCAATTTTGTTTCGTTCATTTTTTCCTATTTTAATTATATGTTCTTGATTTTGATCATTCATATCTATTTTGGTTATTCTGATTTACATTTATTCCATTATGGTTCAGTTAGTTCGTGAATTTTTTTCTAAAAACGGTTCATTCAAGTTTTTATTTGGTTTTATTCTATTCATTATGGATCAAGTTACGTTGATTCAATTTTGAATCAATTTTGATTCAATTCAATAAAATTTGGATTTAGTTGGTTCATGTCAGTTTAGCATGGGTTTATACATTTTAGTCTTCTTTGGAGAGGTACAATTTTGGTTTTGTTTGGTTTGTTTTTTTCATGGTAATTATGTCACAAATAATAATCTATTTTAGAGAACATCTAATCTATTATTAATCAATATAAATGAATATCAGTCACTATCGAGGCAGAGGCGAAGGTATGGGTAAGAGGATGGAAGGTAAGTGGTCATGTTGCAAAGGACTATATGGAATTTATACTAAGAAAAAATGAATAGATAAAGAAGAATAAGATATCATATAAAGTTCCATTTCACTTTTCTGCACATTCAATAAAAGAGGTTCCACATAATAAGACTGTATGCAAAACCAGATCAAAATCAAATATAAAAAGTCTTAAGAAACTATTTATTTCTTGTCTTGCTCACTAAAATACATCAATATATAATATTTTATTAGAAATTTCAGCAGGGAAGAAAGAAACACCTGGTATGGCCACTACGAACACATTACACAAAGGTGTTTGTATAGGTACACATACCACTCTAATAGAGGAAATCTAGAAACCTACAAAAACATATATTTGAAATGAAGATATATGGTCCTCGCAAACATTGATCCAAGGTAAGCACCAATAATTTTCCATATAAGACATATATTGGGTTATTATACACCATATAAGTTTCTAATACATGTAGAAGATAGTTGTTCAAGGTAAATATAGAAATTTCAGAGAGAAATAACCCAAAAAAACACATAACTTGGAGGTAAAGAAGGAGGAAAAGTCCAAGAGGTGGAAGCTGGGAGTTCGAGCCGGAGGTAGAGGCGGAGGCCGGGAGGTCGAGCCAGAGGCTGAGGCGGATTCCAGGGGGTCGAAGCGGAGTCAGAGTCTAGGAGGTTGAGAGAGATGCAGAGGTCGGGAGGTCAACGCGAAGGCGGAGGACGAGAATTCTTGGATGAGTCTGAGAGGTCGATGTTGATGTGGAGGTGGGGAGGTGGAGGGGGGGAGGTTTGGGGAGGCCGAAGCTCTTAGGATGGGATTAGGGCTTGTCGAAGTGGCAGGGGGAGCAGGAGCTCGAGTGATGTTGGATGTGTAAGGGAATATACCCATGGGTTTTTAAACAACAGTGTGTATAGATAGGATGAGATACTCTATACCCATGGTTTAGAGAAATCGTGGGTATATAATAATTAGTTTATATCCCATTTCCATTATGAATAATCATCTGCAATTTCATAACTTATGGATCATAAAATAGAGAGGACCATATAAGAGACTTCTTGGAATGTTTATGTGGGAAGGGAATATTATAAAGGACCTCGACAATATGATCCTAAATTAGTAGTGTTTTCTATTATATCCAATGAAAAATATTCAATGGTATAAAATGCAGTGGTATACATACATCCTCATGTATGTACAATAGATCAAGATACTTAGCAGGCATGGGGCTGGACGGGAGGGGTGGTGCATTGCAGGTAGGGGTGGGTTGCAGGGGGGGCTGCTATAGGGAGGGGAGGGGGGAAGCTACATTTAGGGAGGGTGGGGGCTGTAGGTAGGCAGGGGGATGGGGGCAGGTAGTAGGAGGGGTCAGGCAGCTGCAGGCATTGCATGGGGCTGGGGGGGAAGGGAGGGGAGGGGGATGTTGTAGGCTATGGGTTGGGGGCTGCAATAGGAAAGGGGATGGGGGGGAGCTCTAGGTGGGGGGGGTGTAGGTAGGCAGGGGGGATTGGAGGAGGGGGGAGGCAGTGTATGAGGGTGGGGGTAGTTAGTCCCACAAACATTTATAGAGGTTTATTTCTAATCAAACAGGTTACACCACCATTGAAAATTTCAATCATGCATCTGTTGAATTGTCTAATCAACTGAGGATTACACTAACTCAGCCATACAATCTTGTACACATTTCAAGCTATTTAAATATAAGTATTTATAGAATCCATAGAAAGTGTGAGTACTTATTTTGGTTAGAATCATATGTTGAGGGTTACTCCCACTGCTATTCAAATAACACCAAAGTGAACTACATGAAATATAACATATGGTGAGTGATCTTCTGATATATTGAAGAAAACATCACAATCCCTACATTCTCATAACATCATATCCTAACTGATCACCAAATATATTTTTAATCATCATGAAATACTATGAAGCAACTCTGTGTCCATTGAAGTCACCCCGAACTATATATCATCGGCATAGACACACCATCTATTGCAAATAAATTCCATGCAGGTGTTAGTATAAAAATATCCATTTTTATTTCCCCAAAACAAAATTATAGTATGGAACAACATGTTATCTCAATACCCAAGATATATGAGGAAATAATTAATCCTAGGAATCAATATATGATTAAATACTTAAATATAAAATTCCATAAAAATTATTTACTACAAAAACATACTATAAGTAATTCCTCAAAGAAACCAAATATGCGAGTATGTAATGAGAACCAAAATACTAGAACTTCCTAGAACCCATTAGTTTCACTCTACCAATGACAAATATAACTGTGGACTTAAACCTCATTAATAGAATGGTCAATTGATTGACAGAGTAAAACCTCAATGGATGGAGGATGGAACCCCAAAACAGGATGGAATATATGAAATATATGTATCATATATTGGACCATAAACATTCTTGAGTATGTCTCTAGGGTAATACTATACCCAATTTTAATTGTATAAGACTACACCTTGAAAGGGTAGGGATTACAGAATCTATGGATGGAAGATTGTACCCAGATAAATAAAGGAATACATAACACTCTCAATTATGTGGGGGATCATTCCTTGGCATATGTATTACCCTAATGGAGTACCAAATCCTACATTCACTCTAAATACATAGTATCATCTCAATGAATCTATGTTACACAAGCCACATTAAACCCCTCATAAATGGTCTTGAATTACAAAGAGGATAATTCCATTGCATTTTATGTGAAAATTTACTCTAAATAAACTATACGGTTGTGTAATTATAACACATAAGTGATAATATGTGAGAGGAACTATAGAAAAGAAAATACATTACATGTACTTTTCTCTAATTGTCATGGATATGAGGCCCAATAGCCTTAATTTTTTTAATATTTTATGGGTAATTCCCTTATAAACTAGCTTGAAGGAGACCTTACATGGCCCATATTCCTAAAGGCACAGGTACATAATACAAGACTAGAAGGCTTAAATAATAGTGTAAAATAGAATCCCCAAGCCTAGTTATTCTTTATGATGCTCCAAAACTCCAAACATTCAAGGCTAATTAGAATGAAACGCCCCATATAGAACTTCATAATTCATGGTACCGATGTTCAATGACATACCCTCTCCCCTACCAATCTAATTAGATTTTCTAGTGTTTATTCCTACTATGTACCTCTTTAGGAATCTACAATTGATTATCTAACCCTCCATTTTTATTCCAAACCGTGCATAATTTCCAGGCCATCACACCATCTTTAAGCTTCTCATAGTCACCACTATACTGAGTCCCTTTATCGGTGCCTTTATGTGATATGGTCTCCACTATCTTCACCCCAAGACCTGAAATCCCGCCACTGAGGTTCACCCTCCACTGCTACTAATGTTGTCACCACCTATCAACTACCTAAAACCCCCACTGCACCATAGACCTTCACCATCACTGATGTTGTGAGAATTCCACCATACCCACACCGACGTAACCCCCCAGAACCATTATCCTACTTATAAAACACCCCTACCATGGTAGCACCCTCCTCTTCCACTGATGTCCAATGCCTTGTCTATAGGTACTATGTCTATTCCATGCACCAAGAATCCCCCCTTAAATATGTGGTTACCATGACTCAAATATGGTCTTATGGGTGTAGGTCTACATAATTTCTTCTACCACTAGGCTATAACCCCATAAAATCTATAAATATCATGTGCATCCTAATAGAAAATTTATGTATGTAAGGCTATAGACTGATTATGTTTTAATGACCTACATAGAATGTTCCACTAACTGGGAATGAATGTGAGACACTATGGTTATCAGAATGAATACTTTTTTCCAAAAATATCATGTAATAGAAATTAAGTGTTATTTAAATCTATACTCCATATAAAAAATTTAGTGTAAAAGGTCAATTAGATAAGGTTTCCTCCCCAAAAGTCACAAAATTTACAACTATGTGGATATCTGGGCATGTACTCCCATATGACCTAGATTTACAAACTAGATTTTATATCTCAATATACATGGTTTATTGAGAATTGATGCACACTATCTGGTATTTATATCTACCATCAAACCCAAGTCACTAAAAAGTACGAGGCATGACATGTAATTTGATGACTATATGTTATGTGATCATGTTTTTGAGACTATAAATCTATAGCCACCATATTATCTATTGTATCTTATTCTACCATAGCTACCTATTAAACTAGACTCACATCCTTGAATACTCCCCATTTTATTCCCAATGATAGTGAATAACATATTTGATTACTTACTCTTTAAGTATATACTCTTGTAGATGATTGACTATGGGAATGTGAATTTGGGTAAACCCCCAACATTGGTGAGTTGTGTCATTAATAATCCATCAAAGGATGAAGTTTAGTGGAAGAAAATTCCCAATAGATACCCTTGTAAATTTAATTAATAGATTACTATGAAATATTCCATTCAAATTCATGGTTTATCCAAGTAAGAACTAAATTATCCATTTGTAACCCCAATTCCCTCATTTAAGTCAATGCAGAAAAAATCATCATTTCAATCTTATAATATTCTATACAACTAACATCAGTAAAAGAAGTAATAGAAAGAAGAGAATATGAGGGAACTCAAGCCAGTCTAATCTATCTTGGACTTATTACCTCCATCTCTTGTAGAATAGGAAATTCCACACCAAATTGAACTTTATATAATGAGGATTCAAAGTGAATATTCATCAATTATATTCAATATATTGATACCTTCACCAATGAAAATGACTCATAAAACCATGAGTTCAATATTCATAATGATAGGCACATAAATCACCAAAATCCCCATATTAAATTATGCCAAACAAAGAGAGAAGAATTAACCAACCTCAAATGGTGTTAGATGAACCATGATGATCCCAACCGCTTTATTGAATGACAAAACACTTAATGTACCCAAGAGATCCATGATACTCCCTAGAAACAAGGATCTAAGACATAATTTTCGATCTTCAAAAACCGTAGGGTTTGGCCAACTAAAACCAGGAAATTGGAGAGAGGAGAACTCTAATAAAGTAAATAATTAAATAATATGAATTCATACCTCGAAGTACTGACCAATAACTATAATAAATTTAGGATATATGGTGAAAGGATAGGGGGACAAGAGCGGGGGACGTCGCGCGGGGTGTTCGGCCGTGGGGGGTGTTGCGCACGACTGGAGAGGATTAAGGGGTTGGCGGATGTCATCGGAGGAGTGGGAGTCGAGAGGGGAGGGGGGACATTGCCGGAGGATAGGGATTTGAGAGAGGTGGGGGTACGTCGCCAGAGTAGAGGAAGCCAAGAGGAGAGGGGGGAAATACTGGGAGCTCGAGGTCGGGGAGGGGAGGGGAGGTTTCTTATGGGAGGTGCCCGATAGAAATGAGAAATGATGCGGGGAAGACTAATAAAATTATGTGGTTAGAGCAATGTATTTTCGTGGTTTTAACAGACTCATGGGAATAGATTAGAATATAACACTTATACCCTTGTTTTTTCTAAACTGTGGGTATAGATGCATGGGGAATGACCTACATTCCATTAGTGAATGAGTTTTTAGATTTTTCATGGGGTTTTATATATTGTTAGGGGTTTTATGATTTTTAGGGATTTTTAGGGACTTTTAGTGTTTTAGGAATCCTTATGGGCTTTATGTGATTATAGGATTTTATGTTTTTTTATAGTATTTTTATGGCTTTTAGTTTTTTTATCTTTTTTTAGATCTTTAGATATAATTTAGGAATTTTTTGGTTTTTACGGATTTTTATTGATATTAGGGTTTTTATAATTTTTTAGGTTTTTAAGGGTTTGAAGTGTTTTATGGTGTTTTAGGGATTCTTATGACTTTTCCAGGTAGTTAGTATTTTTTACATTTTAAGTATTTTTTTTATTTTTTTGGATTTTAGGGTTTTTATGGTGTTTAATGATTTTTTAGGGGTTTTACGGTTTTTTATTATGTTTATTTAGTTTTTATGGTTTATAACGTTTTTAGTGTTTTAATGTTTTTCGGGATTTAATGGGTTCTTATAGTTTTAATTGGATTTTAGGGTTTTGTAGTTTTTTAGGATTTTTATGGTTTTTATGGGTTTTAGGGTTTTTAGGGTTTTAGCATTTTTTGGTTTTTTGGGGGTTTTAGTGTTTTTTTGGTTTTTTGGTATTTTTTGGGTTTTTCTAGTGTTTTAGGGTTTTTATTTGTTTAAGTATTTGTATGGGTTGTTTTCAATTTTTATGGATTTAGGGATTTTGTTATTTTGAGCATTTTAATTGAGTTTTAGGGTTTTGGGGGTTTTAAGGTTTTTTTAGTTTTTAGGGGTTTGAAGGTTTTTAGAGTTTTTTTTATCATTTTAGTGTTCTTAGGGTTTTAGTTTTTTTGTTAGTTTTAGGTTGTTATGTATTTTTATGGTTTTTATGTTTTTAGGGGTTTAATGTTTTTTATGGTTTTTATCAATTTTATGGTTTTTATAGATTTGAATCATTTTTTGGTTTTTAAGGTTTTTATATGATTTTTTGGGTTTTTCATGTTTTTACATTTTTTGGGATTTTTAGGGCCTTTTAGGTTTTTTATTTATTTTTAGGGTATTTAGGGATTTTGAGTGTTTTAAGGGTTTTAGTTTTTTAGTGGTTTTATAATTTTTTCTGTTTTTAGGGGTTTAAAGTGTTTTTTAGATTTTTTAGATTTTCTTAGGGTTCTTTATGTTTTTACGGGTTTTTATGTATATAGGTATTTTTATGATCTTTATATAATTGAGTGTGTTTTAGGATTTTGAGGTATTTAGGGTTTATTTTTTGGGTTTTTAAGTATTTAGGGTATTTAAAGTTTTTATAGTTTCTTAATGTTTATAGGGGTTTAATGGGGGTTTTTAGTTTTTAGTGGGTTTTTTATGGGTTTTAGGGGATTTTTATGGGTTTTAGGGTTTTTTGGATTTTTATAATTTTTAGGTTTTTAGGGCATTAATTTTTTTTTGATTTTTTTTTGGTTTCTTATTGTTTTTTAGATTTTTATGGGGTTTTATATTTTTAGGGATTTATCAATTTTTTTAAATATTTTTATGGTTTTTATAATTTTTATGTATTTTGAGGGTTTTGGGGTTTTTAGTATTTTTTGTTTTTTTGGGTTTATATAGTTTTTTTCAGTTTTATGGGTTTTAGTGTTTTATCATTTTTAGGGTTTTGAAGGGTATTTAGATATTTTTTTGGGGTTTTAGGTTTTTTGGGGGTTTAAGGTTTTTTTGTGTTTTAATGTTTTTAGGAGTTTTATGGATTTAAGGGTTTTTTTTCAATTTTTTAGTTTTTCAGAGGAATTGATTGTTTTATGGTTTTTATGGTCTCTTAGGGTTTTTTGGGGTTTAAGGGGTTTTTACTTTTAGATTTTCATTTATGGATTTTTTTAAGATTTTTATGGTTTTTAGGGATCCTAAGGATTTTGAGGGTTTTTAGGGATTTTAGGATTTTATGATTTTTTTTTCCTGTTTGGGTTTTTTGATTTTTTTGTTTTAAAGGTCTTTCAGAGTTTTTAATAATTTTAACGGTTCAAATAATTTTTTTATTTTTTTTGTGGTTTTTGGGTTTTTATGGGTTTTAGGGGTTTTCAAATATATTTAGGTGTTTAAATTGGTTTTATGGTTTTAGGTTTTTATGGGTTTTTAGGTTTTTAGGGGTTTTATGTGTTTTTAGGTTTTTAATATTTTCTTAGGGTTTTAGGTTTTTTTAGGTTTTTAGATATTTTAGATATTTTTTATATTTTTTATGGTTTTTAGGGTTCTTAGGAATTTTTAGGGTCTTGTAAGATTTTAAGGGTATTTATAGTTTTTGGGGGTTTAGGGATTTTTTAGCTTTTAGGTGTGTTATGGTTTCTTAGGTTTTTTAATGATTTTAGGTGTTTAAAAGGTTTTTAGAGTTCTTAGTGGATTCTAAGATTTTTATGGTATTTGGGGAATGGATTGTTTAGGAGGTTTTTTGGATCTTCAATGTTTTTACATTTATTAGGTCTTAATTAGTTTTAATTTTTTTTGGGTTTTTAATGATTTATTAGGGGTTTCTAGGGTTTTTAGGGTTTTTTATGTTTTTGCAGATTTTAACGGATTTTCATGGATTTTAAAGACTATGTGGGTTTTTTGAGTTTTTTTAGTTTGTTTTGGGTTTTTAATGTTTTTTTTGTTTTTCATGTTTTAGGGGATTAAACGGTTAAAGATATTTTAAGTGGGTTTTAGGTGTTTTAATGGGTTTTAGAGTTATTAAGAGTTTTAGTATTTTTATTGGTTTTAGGGTTTTTAGGGTTTATAGAATTTTTATGTTTTGGGGGGATTTAACTTTTTTCTTTATGTTTTTCTTAGGGGTTTTTTTGGATTATTAGTTTTTTTATGTTTTTAGATAATTTCATGCATTTTCTAGGATTTTTATTGTTTTTATGGATTTTAGGGATTTTAAGGGGTTTTCAAGTTTTTAGTGTTTTGGGGATTTTATGGTTTTTTTTATTTTTATGATTTTATGAGTTTTGGGGGGTTTTAAATTATTTAATATTTTTAAAAACATTTTTAGGTATTTAAAGTGTTATTATAGTTTTTAGTAGTTTTGGGTTTTTATTGGTTTTTAGGGGTTTTATGGTTTTGGGGGGTTTTTAGGTTTTTGGGGGTTTTATGGTTTTTATTGTTTTTAGGGTTTATAGTGATTTAAGTGTTTTTAGTGTTTTTAGGGGTTTGAAGTCACTACAAAAAAATTCCCTTACTAGTGGTTTTTTTTCAACTGGTGGAGGTTTAAACCACCAAAAAATAGTATAGTTGTGGGTAATAATACAACTGTGTATTGTACGATTGCGAATGTTATTTTTATTTCTGGATAATTTTCTTACGTTCCCTTTTTAGAACATTTAGTGATGGTTTATGTTTTTTTACCAGAAGTTTATTTATTTTAATAAAAATTCATGTGAATACAAATAAAATTAAACCGACCTCTATTGAACATATTAGCGACTGTTTGTTTAATGGTGATTTCAATTAACCACTGCTAAAACTTACTTTATTTAACGTATTTAGTAGTGTTTACTTAAAATTGCTACTAAATTAGTGTTTTAATTGTTTAATAAAATACTGACATACAAGAAGATAAAACAAGAATGTATGATAAACCCATTATATATATGTTATACATCCAAATTCATATATACAAACATTCACAGTCATCATAACCACAATCTCGGTCAACCCATACATTTATCAACCAATACCTCGATCATCAATATAAAAATATGAAAAATGTCCAACAACAATTGATTCCCAATATACATCGACATCACAACCTCTAATACATTTTTTTACCTCCACACCATTTCATTAATTAAAAATGAACACATCATCTCATCAAATATTAAAAAAAGAAAACAAAAATTAAAACAAAATAGAATAAGTCAAAATAAAAGTAGGAAACCAGAAGAAGGTCATTGATTGGAATGGTCAACATCCTACCTACAGTCGATATATTCCACCTTCATTGAAAACCATAATATTTATGAAAAGAAACACAAAATAAAAGATAAATAAAATATATTCAAAATTCTACAAATAATTTTTTTTATTTTTTTAATCAAATAGAAGAAATTTTAACAAAAAAATATATAATTCAAAATAGTCAAAAAACATAAACATATCTATTTTAGATAATATCCAACACTTGAAACTGAAAAGGGATAAGCTAATATTTTAATTTATTTTTAAATCTATGTGCTTGAACTTGACATAATAAAAAAAATAAAATATTTTGATATCACAACATGTCTGATATTTAAAAAAAAACTCGTCAGTGGTTGTAAAATGATTTCATGTCAATCTGAGGTTGTTTTCTAGGGTTTGACCATTCCACGCACATTTTAGCATTTTAAGTCACTGAAAAAACATTTATAGATATGATGGGAAAAATGTAATTCAAAATGAAATTATGTTAGTTCCTACATTTCATAATTAAATCTACAATAGATGCCCCCATATTTCAAGGGAATCTGATATTATTTTATAAGTTTTTATGACCTTGACACTTATTTTTAAAGCCTTTTGTACCTTAAATAAGTTTTAATGAGTAATTCCAACGACACTAAACGTCAAATTGACGTTTTTATGTGCCTACACATAAAAAACAATACATTGTTGGTTTTCCCATTATTTCCCATCAACTTGAGGTCATTTTCTATTTGATTATTCCACACACGTTTTAGTGTTTTAACACACTAAAACGCATTTATGACCATCCAGAAAAAAATCATAATTTGAAATAATGTGTTTTTTATTCTTACATGTCATAAGTTACATATATATCATTATCCTAAAGTATTAATACAATCTGAATGAATTTTCATAGTTTTGAGTTGCCCATATTTCCTTTTTAATAAAATCTATGTAAATTTTAAATAAAAAGATTCACATTGAGATTTATAAAGAACATCATGTATCATATTAAGGTGTGGTTGATTCTTAAACATCAAAAATTTTCTTATGGATAATTATCATAAAGTATCAAAACAATATGAATTTATTTTCATTGTTTTGAGTGGGAAATTTATCCTTTTTACTAAAATTTATGTCTATTTTAAATAAAAAGGAACACTTAGAGTCATACCGGTCAAACTATGAATAATATTGGGGTGCGGATGATTCCAAAAAGTCTCAAATTTCCTATGGATCTTTTTCATATATAATTTGAACAAATTGTACGTGTTTTCTCAGTTTTGAGTACATCACTTTTCATTTTTGCTAAATTTTCATTTTAAATAGAAAACAAGTAGTTTGAATCTTAATGATCACATCATATATCGATTCAATGCGATACTGGTTATTACACGTAAAAATGAATTATGAATCTACGTCCTAAATTATCAATAAAATCCAAACATGTTTGCCCAGTTTATAGTGAGTGAGACTTTTTGAACTAAAATGTCAATTTTAAACTAATAACAGACAGATTGAGTCATATCACAATCATCATATATATTATTTAGAAGCAGTTAATTTCTTCACATTATAAAAAATATATGGATCATTTTCCTAGAATATCAAAATAATACTAATGTTTTTTCTTGATTTTTAGTACAGTAGTTGTCCTTTTTTACTAAAATGGATTTAAATTTTAAATTGAAAGACTCACTTGGAGACATAATAAAGTCATCATTTGTCGAATTGAGGTACAATTGATCCCTATATGAAAAAAATGACTTATAAATAATTTTACTAAAGTATCAGAAAAATATGTATGTGTTTTATTAGTTTTTGAGTAGCACATTTTTTCCTTTTTAGTAAAATTGATGTCAATTTTAAATAAAATGATGTAGTTGGAGTCATACTGGTCACATCGTGCATCATATTGAGGTGATTATGATTCGTACATGTCCCAAATGACTTATGTATTTATATTATAACGTATCAATACGATATGAATTAATTTTATTGGTTTTGAATACATCACATGCCTTTTATACTAAATTTACATTTAAACTGGAAACACACATTTTGACTCATATAGATCACATCATGTATCTATTTTATGTGAGAAAAATTTATTGATGTCTTAAATGAATTATAAATTTTTGTCCTAAATTTTCATGAAAATCTCAGTATGTTTTCCCATATTTCAGTGAGTGACACTTTTTGAACTAAAATGTCAATTTTAAACTAATAGCGAACACATTAATTCATAACGGGAACATCATGTATCATATTGAGGTGTAGATGATACCTACACATCACAAATGACTTATCTATTATTATCCTAATGTATAAAATTAATAGAAATATTTTTTTTAGTTTTGAGTAGGTTAGTTTTCCATTTTGCTAAAATGGTTGTCAATTTTAAATAAGAAAGACACACTTAGAACCATATCGGGAAAATCATGAATCATATTGAGTTCTTTATGGGTTTTAATATTTCTTATATTTTTATGGTTTTCATATGGGTTTTCAAGGTTTTTTGGGGGATTTTTTGTTTTAAATGATTTTAGGTATTTTTTAGGATTTTTATGGGTTTTTGTGTTTTTTTCGTTTTTAGGATATTTAGGATTTTAATAGTTTTAAACATTTTTAGAATTTTAAAGGGTTTTTTAGTTTTTAGAGGATTTATATATTTCATGGGGTTTTAGGGGTTTTAATGGTTTTAGATGATTTAAGGACTTTGAGGATTTTTAGCATTTTGGGGTTTTAATTGTTTTTAGTTTTAAGTTGTTTTGAGTGTTATAAAGGTTTTGGGCTTGTAGGGTTTTTTGAATACTTATATTTTTTTAGGAATTTTAGAGATTTTTTTGTATTTTTATGGTTTTTAATGGGTTTTAGCAATTTTGAGGACTTTTAGTGTTTTTAGGTTTTTTTTAGGTTTTATGTTTTTTTTGGTCATTAGGGTTTTTTTTTGGAATTTTTTAGGTTTTTTATGTTTTTTATGGTTTTTTAACATTTTATGGGATGAAACAGATTTATAGTTTTTAGTTATTGAGGGGTTTTGTTGTATTTTTTGGTTTTAATGGTTTTTAGTGTTTTATCACATTTAGTGTTTTATTGATTTTTTTAATGTTTTTAAGGTTTTTGGTGTTTTCTAGTTTTTAGAGGTTTCATGTTTTGTTTCAATTTTTAATGTTTTCCTAGGGGTTTTCATGATTTTTTTGGGATTTTTTTCATTTTTAGTGATTTTTTGGATTTTAAGATTTTTTATTTTTTATGGGTTTTAAGGATTTTGATGGATTTTTAGGGGTGTTGGGGGGTTTTTCTATTTTTTATTGTTTTTATGGTTTTAATGGTTTGTATAGTTTTTAATGTTTTATGGGTATGAAGTATTTTTAGTGTTTTAGTGGGTTTTTATGGTTTTTATGTTTTTTTTGGTTTAAATGTTTCTTAGGGTTTTGAGGTTTTTACAATTTTTTTGGGTCTCTTTTGGGGTTTTATGGTTTTTCAAATTTTAGGGGATTTATGTTTTTTAAGTTTTTTAAGGTTTTATCAGGTGTTTTCAAGGATTTAGGTTTTTTATGATTTTCACTATTTTAGGACTGTTTAGGATTTTATGGTTTTTATAGATTTTTTTGGGTGTTTCGGGAGTGTAGGGTATTTAAAGTATTTGTGTTTTTGGTTTTTTAGGGTTTTTATGTTTTTTATATGTCTTTATTTTTAATTTTGGGTTTTCATGGTTTTTATGGGTTTTTATGTTTTTAGGTCTTTTAATGATTTTTCATAATTTTATTATTTTTGGGGTTTATATGAATTTTGACGGTTTTTTGGGTTTTAATGGATTTCTTTTTTGGATTTTTTGCGCTATATTGAGTTTTTAGGTTTGTAATGATTTTTAGTGTATTTAAAATTTTGAGGGCTTTAAATGGTTTTCAATGTTTTTAGTGGTTTTATAGTTTTTTGGGTTTTAGTGGTTTTTATGGATTTTATGGGTTTTTATAGACATTATAGTTTTTTTGGTTTTTGATGGTTTTCAGTATTTTTAGGTTTTTTGAGGTATTATGTTTTTTTGGGTTTTATCGTTTTTAAGGGGTTTTCACTGTTTTAGGGGTTTTTGGAGTGTTTATGTATTTTTAGGTATTTTTTAATATTTTTTTGGTTTTACATATTTTGAACGATTTTAAGGGTTTTCAAAGTTTTAAGGGTTTTAGTTTTTTCAGTTTTTAGGGTTTTAATTTTTTTAGAGTTTTTTAATGTTTTGTGGGTTTAAAGGTTTTTTAGATTTTTTTATATTTTTAGTTATTTCAGGGATTTTATGTGTTTTTAATGTTTTATGGTTTTCAATTGTTTTTATGGGTTTTAGGATTTTATGATATTTTTATTAACTTTTTATGGTTTTAGGGTTTTGATCAATTTTTAGCGGTTCGGGGGTTTTAAGTGTTTTTAGGTTTTTACCATTTTCGTAGGGGTTTTCACGGTTTCATGGATTTTTTAAATCTTAGTGGACATTTTTAGATTTATTTATAATTTCCAGGGTTTTAGTATTTTTAGAGATTCTTAAGATTTTAGGGTTTTTTAAGGTTTTTGTTTGTGTTTAGAATTTTTAGTATTTTAGGTTTTTTAGGGGTTTATGTATTGTTATATTTTTAAGGTTTTCTTATGGGTTTTCATGTGATTTAGGGGTTTTATATTTTTAGAGATTTTAAGGGGTTTTTATCTTTATAAGGTTTTAGGTTTTTATAAATGTTATGTGTTTTTTGGGTTTTTTTGTTTTTTTGGTTTTTATGTTTTTTTTTTGAGTTTTTTGTGTTTATAATGTTTTTTAATAATTCTTAACGTATTTAAGGGATTAAAGGTTTTTTATAGTTTTTAGTGGTTTTTAGGGTATTTATGGGTTTTTAGTGTTTTTAAGGGGTTTAATGGTTTTTAGTGGTTTTAGTGATTTTTTATGGTTCTTAGAGATTTTAATTTGTTTTTGGTTTTTAAGGTTTTCCTTGTGGTTTTCAAGATATTTATGAATTTTTAATTATTTATTGATTATTAGAGATTTTTAGCCCTTTTATAATTTTTAGGGTTTTTAGGGGGTTCAAGGGTTTTTTGGTTTTTTTGGTTTTTTATGGTTTCATGGGTTTTAGGGTTTTTGAGATTTCTGTGGCTTCAATGTTTTTTTATGTTTTTAAACATTTTAGGGGTTTAAAGGTTTTATAGTGTTTTTAGTGTGGTTTTAGGTATTTATAAACGTTTAAGTCTTTTAAGTTGTTTAAGGGTTTTTTATGGTGTTTAGGGTTTCAGGGTTTTTTGGTCATTTAGCATTTTTAGGTTTTTATGGGTTTTAAGTACTTTTATGTTTTTTTTATTTTCTTAGAGGTTTTACAGGTTCTTTTATTTTTATGGTTTATATATATATATATATTTTTTTTTTTTTGTTTTTAATAATTTTATGGGTACTTAGGGTCTTTTGCGGTTTTTAGGGTTTTATGAATTTTTGTGAGTTTTTAAGGATTTTTTGAGTTTTATGGTTTTTAAGGTTTTTTGGTGTTTTTTAGAGATTTTAGGGGGTTATTGTGTTTTATAATTTTTTAGTGCATGTTTAGGGGTTTTATGGGGTTTTAGGGTTTTTAATATATTAATGGGTTTTATGGTTTTAGGGTTTATGATTTTTTAGGTTTTTAGGGGGTTTAAGTGTTTTTAGGTTTATAAGGATTTTAGGGGTTTTCAGGGTTTTAGGGTTTTTTCATTTTACGGTGTTTTTAGCATTTTAATTTTTTTAGGTTTGATGGGTGTTATTAGGGTTTCTAGGGGGTTTTGGGGTTTTGGGGTTTTAGGGTTGTTTGAGTTTTTATAGATTTTGAGTGTTTTTAGAGTTTTTAAATGTTTTTAGTTGTTTAAAGAGGTTTTAGAGATTATAATGCGTTTTTTGTGGTTTAGGGTTTTTTGGGTTTTTAAGGTTTTAGGTGTCTTTATAGTTTTTAGGGATTTAGCGTTTTTAGGGTTTTAGTGGTATTAAGTGTTTTTTGATTGCTAATGTTTTATTTGGAGTTTTAAGGAGGTTTGGGGGGATATGTTTTTAGGGGTTTTATGGTTTTTTATGATTTTAAGGTTATTAGAGATTTTGGTGGGTTTTATGGGTTTTTATATTTTTTGGTTTCTAGGGATTATTTGAGTTTTATTGGTTTGTATGAGTTTTTGTGTATTTTTAAAATAAATTGTGATTTAAAGGGTTTTTTATATTTAGTGGTTTTTTGGGTTTTTACGGTTTTAATGATTTTTAGGGTTTTTATGTTTTTAGGGTGGTTGGTGGTGTTTTTTGAGTTTCTTATCTTTTTTAGGGGGGTTTAGTGTTTTTAGGTTTTTAAGGTTTTCTTAGTTATTTTCATCGATTTTATGGGTTTTTATTATTTTTTCATGTTTTATAGGGTTTTTTGGTTTGTAGGGCTTTTACGGTTTGTAGGAATTTTTAGAGGTTTATGTTTTTTAGTGTTTTTAATGTTTTTTGTGGTGTAAAGTCATATAAGAGTTTTTTTGTAGTTTTTAAGGTTTTATGAATTTATATGAATTTTAATGTTTTCAGGAATTTTTCTGTTGTTTATTTTTTTAGTTTTCAAGGGTTTTAGAATTTATTTAGATATTTAGGGGTTTTAAGTATTTTTTGGTTTTAATATTTTCTTGTTGAATTTCAGGGTTTATGGGTTTTTTATTCTTTTAGGGTTTTTATGGATTTTAATGGTTTTCAAGGAATTTTTTTTATAGTTTCTAGTGGTTTTTAAGGTTTTTATGGGTTTTAGTGTTTTTTTTGAATTATAATGTATTTTTTAATTCTTAGGGGGTTTAAGGGTTTTCAAAGTTTCCAAGAGTATTATAATTTTTTATGTTTTTATAGGATTTATTTGTTTTTATATTTTTATGGTTTTATTTTGGGTTTTTAAGTTTTCAACATTATTTTGGATTATTAGGGTTTTTAGGATTTTCATTGTTTTTAGAGATTTTGAGGGTTTTTTTTGGAATTTTTGGGGTTTTTTTGAGTTTTAAAGGGTGTTAGAGTTTTTAATGTTTTTAGGGGTTTAATGTTTTTTTATATTTTTTAGTTCATTTTATTGATTTCTAGGATTTTTAGAATTTTTAGGGGGTTTTATGGTTTTAAGAGTTTTAGGGTCTTTTTAGGGGTATCATTGTTTTTATGTTTTTGAGTGGTTTTAAGTTTTTTTAGGTTTTTAATGTTTTTTTAGGTGTTTACATGATTTTTAGGGGTTTTGAAATACAATTGGATTTTTACTGATTTTCAAGATTTTTTTCATTTTGCAGGGTTTTTATACATTTTGAGTGCTTTTAGGTTTTTTATAATTTTTAGGACTTTTATAGTTTTTTTGGGATTCAGGGTTTTTTTTATTTTTTTGGGGTTTTGAATTTTTATTTTATTTTTTCAATGTTTTTATGTGATTAAAGTGTTTTTAGAGTTTTTTGTGATTTTTTGGGTATACAGTGTTTTTACAGTTTTAGGGTTCTTTATGGTTTTTTTCGATCTGTTTAGTGTTTTATAATGTTTTTATTTTTTCATTTTTTAGGGGTTTTATGTTTTTTATGTTTTAAGGAATTCATTGGGTTTTAAGGGTTTTAAGGGTTATTTAATTTTAAGAGTTTTTATAGGGTATTTAATATTTTTATGGTTTTCAGGGTTTTGGGATTTTATGGGTTTTAGGGCATTAGTGTTTTTAGGGGTTTTAGAGTTTTTAGGGTCTTTTAGGTTTTGAGGGGTTTAAAGGGTTTTTTTGTTTTTTTTGTTTTCATAGTTCTTTTAGGGTTTTCATATTTTTTTCTATTTTTAGGGACTTTTATCAATTTTTAGTGATTTATATGTTTTTATGTATTTTTGTTTTTATGGGGTTTAGGGTTTATAGGGTTTTATGATTTTTATAGGTTTTTAATATTTTTTTAGGTTTTTTGGATTTTTCTATTATTTATAATGATTTTTTCGGTTTTGGATGTTTTAGGGGTTTAATGGCTTTTAGAGTTCTTAGGATTTTTAGGGTTTTAATGGGTTTTTAATGTTTTTATGGGTTTTTTTGTTTTTTTTTCGGTTTTTACGATGTTTATCGAGTTTTGTGTTTTTTATGTTTTTTAGGTGTTTTATGTGTTTTTATGTTTTTAATGATTAATTAGAGGTTTTTAGGGGATTTTGGTTTTTTACATTTTATGGTTTTTAGCACTTTCTTAGGATTTTTGGGTTTTTAGGGATTTTGAGGGTTTTTTGAGTTTTTATGGTTTTTGATGGTTTTTTCATTTTTAGTTTTTATGGGTTTTATGTCTTTTAGGTTATTAAGGTTTTGTTAGGGTTTTCATGGTATTTAGGGTTTTATATTTTTTAGGTATTTTTGTGGTTTCTTATAAGTTTTATGGGTTTTATGGTTTTGATGGATTTTCATAGTTTTTAGAGTTTTTTGGGTTTTAATATTTGTTAGAGTATTTAAAATTTTTGAGGATTTTATGTATTTTTATATATTTTAGAGAGTTTTGGGTTTTTATGGGTATTTATTGGTTCTACAGTTTTTGATGGATTTTAGGGGGTATTTATGGTTTTTATAGGGTTCTAGGGTTTCCGTTTCATAGAGGATTTTATGCATTTTTTAAGGAATTCTTGGGTTTTAATTGTCTTTTGGTTTTTACATTTTTCTAATGGGTTTTCAGGGGTTTTAGGGTTTTTATGTTTTAAGGGATTTCATGTCGTTTTTGGATTTTTATGGGTTTTAGGGGTGTTTGGGATTTAGAGGGTTTTTAGATTTTTTTAGGTTTTTTGGTTTAGGTTTTTTTTGGGTTTTAAGTGTTTTTATGTTTTAATGGTTTTCATTGAATTTTTTGGGGATTTACATTTTTAGGGATTTTAGTATTTTTATTTTTTTAGGAGTTATCTGGGATTTTGAAATATTTAGGGTTTTGTGGGGTTTATTGTATTTTTTTAGGTTTTAGAGTTTTATTGATTGTTTTAGGGTTTTAATGGTTTTTATAGTTTTCAATAGTTTTAGAGTTTTGGCAGGTTTTTAGTGTTTTTAGCGATTTTTAGGGTTTTTATCAGTATTTTGTGTTTTTAATTTTTTTGGGGGGTTTTATGGATTTTATGGTTATTATCATTTTTTTAGTTTTTAGGGCAAGGAAGATGCGAGGGTCGGGCTATTCTTGGCCCCTCCAAATTTATTAGAAAGAAAAAAAGAAAACACATTAGACAAGGGAGGGGAGGGGTCAAACGTCCCACACCCAAAAAACCCCGTACAACCCATGCCAAAAAAAGGAAAAAAAAGAAAGAAAAAGACTCAAAAACAGACACATCAACAGCATCATCACGTCACATCCAGCAGCACCACATTCAATCATCACAGCAACACAGCAGCAGAAACACATCTAAACTAACCAGCCCCAACAACTAATAGCACCAAATCCGACACCACATCCAATCACAAACATCAGCATCAAACCACAACACAAACACCACAACCAAACACAGCCATATTCACCTTCTAACCAACAGCAACCAGCAACACATAGGACATCATCCAGCACACTCAACAGAACAAAAATCCCGCACCTATAGCTATTCAAAACCAAACCAGCACCATATCCATCAACCTCCATCTCATCTTGCCTCAAATACAGCTTCTGCAACGACTCACAACCAAACCAGTAACATATCAAGAGACCACATTCTACCATAGCATCCAGGACACAACTCAACTTGACCAAAACTTCATTAGCTACATAAAACAAAGTTGAAACTAAGGAACTAGAAGCACAAACCAGCACCTTCACTTTCCAAAGCCACCAGAACCTGTCAAAAAGCCAACAGATCCAGCAAATACCTCCCAGACTCAGATCTGGAAAACCAGATCCAAGCATGGACGCAGGCATGTCACTTCCAGAACATCGCGGATCCCACCGCACCCACCGTTTAGCATGACGGATCCAGAGAGGCCAAGCCGCCGTTCAGTTAAGACCAAACTGCTGAGGAAAATGGGATAACCCTACCTCCAAGAAGCCGAAGGAGGCCTCCGGATACCAACACCTCAGAGAACACTCCTCACAGTGGAAAAGAGACCAAGATCTGAAAATACACTTACCATATCGCCCAGATCTGACCTACACCTCCATAGAACCAAAGCGCCGCATGGTGGGAGTCCCAGATCAGAACGACACCACAATTGTTCTGTAGCGCTCTGCCGAGGATGGGCCATAGCTGATCCATGCCTCCAAGAATCTGCAACGCCACAAGTCGAGGAAGCCAGGTCTGACCCTGCCATTAATGGAACCATCCTTCGACCAATGCCATGGAGCACACCACTGGAGGAACCGACAGTGCTGTGGAGACCGACACCAAAGATACCATCTCTATAGAGGAGGAACGACCATGCCGGAGGAGAGGAAGCACGAGGTGAGGTCACGAAGAGGAACCCGAGCGCGAGATCCACCTGGAGATTCGACCACCATCTCCTATTTACTTTTAGGGAATTTATATGTTTTTAAATTTTTATATTTTTATTAGGGTTTTTAGTGTTATTTACATTTTTAGGGATTTTTGGGCTTATTTTTGGTTTCTTTCGTTTTTAGTGACTTTAGGGATTTTTAGCGGTTTTTGCATTTTTTGGGTTTCTAGGATTTTTTATGAATTTTTTATGGTTTTAAGGATTTTATATTTTTTAACATTTTTAGGGGTTTAAAGGGATTTTATAAATTTTTAGTGGGTTTTGATGTTTTCGAGTGATTTTTGAGTTTTTATGGTTTTCAGGGTTTTGTGATTTTATGGGGTTTTAGGGCCTTTATGGTTTTTATTGGTTTTAATATTTTTAGGGGTTTTATGTTTAATTTAGGTTTTTGAGGTTTTATTAGGGGTTTTAGGGTTCTTTATGTTTTAAATGATTTTAGGGTTTTTAGGGTCATTGAGGGGTTTTAGTGGTTTTTTGGGGTTTTTAGTGATTTTATAGTTTTTAGTGTTTTTGGGTATTTTGGGGGATTTTAAGTTGTTTTTAAGGTTTTTATATGGTTTTAGGTTTTTTATGCTCTTTTAATATTTTAGATATTTTTATTGATTTTTAGTATTTTTATGGATTTAGAATTTTGTCATTTTGATGGGTTTTAGGTTTTTATGGGTTTTTAGCTATTTTTTAGTTTTATTTAGGGTTTTAGTGTTTTTATTAGTTATAGGGGATTAATTTGGTTTTAGAGTTTTGGATATATGTTGTGTTTTTAGGGGTTTAAGGTATTTAAGGTGTTTTATTGGTTTTAGTTGTATTAGGGTTTTATGATTTTTATCGTTTTTTATGTTTTTTAGATATTTTAAGCGTTGAAGGTTTTTATGGTTTTCATAATTTTTTTTGTTTTTAGTTTTTTTATGCTTTTAGGATTTTATGGGATTTTATGGATTTTTTGGTTTTTTTGGTTTCTATGGATTTTGAGGGGTTTTAGGGTTTTATTGGGTTTTAGGATATTTTTTAGTTATTTATGGGTTTTACAAATTTTGAAAATTTTTATTGCTTTAATGGTTCTTAGATATTTTAGTGGTTTGTAGAGATTTTATGGGGTCATATGGTTTTTAAATATTTTTAGGGGTTTTATGGTTTATATGGGTTTTTAGGGTTTTTATAGTCTTTTAGGTTTATTATTTTTTTTAAGTTATTATGGGATTTTAGTGTTTCTAGGTTTTATGATTTTCATAGGGTATCTTGGGATTTTATTTTTTTTATATTTTGAGGGAGTTTTTAGGATATTATGGGTCATTAGTGTTTTTAGGAATTTTGAGTGTTTTTTCGGTTTTTAGTGTTTTTAGGTTTTTTAGTTTGTTTAGGTTTTTAAGGGTTTTATGTTTTTCTCTTTGATTCTAGGGTTTTTAGGTTTTAAGGTATTGTTAGAGTTCTTTTATGATTTTTATGGGGTTTGAAGTGTTTTTTGGTATTTTTAAGAGTTTTTACAGATTTTTTGGGTTTTAGTGTTTTCTGTGTGTGTTTTTAGGGGTTTTATAGTATTTTATCTATTTAGAGGATTAAACGGTTTTTATAATTTTTAATGTTTTTTTGTTTTCTTCTAGTTTTTTAGGATTTTAGTTTTTTTGTTGGATTTTGATGGTTTTTAGGCTGTTTAGGGATTTGGGGGTTTTTATGGAATTTTTTTGTCTTTTAGGGTTTTTTAGTTTTTAAGGTGTTTAATTTTTTTAGAGTATTTTTAACATTTTTATAGTTTTGAATGTTTTTTACTATTTTTAGTGGTTTTTAGGTTTTAATGAGGTTTTACAATTTTTAAGGTTTTTAGTTATTTTTATGTTTTTATGGGTTTTTGGATTTTAGAGATTTTTTATGGTTTCTTACATTATTTGGTTTTTAGGGTTCCAAGTGTTTTTATGTTTTCATGATTTTCTTATGGGTTTCATGGTTTTAAGTATTTTTTACATTTTTAGTGATATTTATGGTTTTTAAAATTTTATGGATTTTTAGGGATTCTATGGTTTTGAGGGGTTTTATAGTTTTTTCGGGGGTTTTTGCTTTTTTTTGAGTTATTAGTGTTTTGAATGTTTTTTTAGAGTTTTCTTACCATTTTGGGCTTTGAAGCATTTTTTGGGGTTGTAGTGAATTTTTAATGTTTTTTAGTATTTTTTAGGGGTTTTAGGTTTTTAGTGTTTTTAGGTTTTTATGGGTATTATGTATTTTTAGGTGTTTTCGGGTCTTTACGGTATTTTAGGGGTTTTATGGTTTTTTAGGGTTTTTAAGTGTTTTTTTGTTTCTATGGTTTTCTTATGTTTTTAAGGGTTTTTTTACATTTAACCTATTTTTTCTAATTTTTGGACTTTTATGAGTTTTAGTTCTTTTAGGGATTTTTAAGGGTTTTTTGGTTTTTTGGTTTTTTGGTTTTTCATGATTTTCTCATGGTTTTTATGGTTTTTATAGTTTTTAATGATTTTATAGGTCTAAATTGATTCTATAGTTTTAGTGGGTTTTATAAGATTTTAGAGGTTTTATGGGTTTGGGGGGTTAGGGTTTTTAGGGTTTTTAGTATTTGTAGTGGATTATGGGTTTTAATTGTTTTTAGATTTTATAGGTTTCTTAGGTATAAACATGGTATTTATGCTTTTTTAATTTTTTTAGTGATTTTTAAGTAAATTTTTGTGTTTTTATGGTTTTCAGGGGTTTTAGAGATTTTGAGGGGTTTTGCGGTTTTAATGTTTTTATTTTATTTAATTTTTTTATGATTTTAGGGGGTTTATGTATTTTTATGTTTTTATGGTGTTATAGTTTTTCTGTGGTTTTAGGGTATTTTTGGTTTTAACTATTTTTTCAGGAATTGTTAGGATTTTTATGGGTTCTTTATTTTTTAGGTAATTTTAGGGATTTTAGGATTTTTGGGATTTTAGGGTTTTTATGGGTTTTTATGCTTTTGGTGTTTTTTATGTATTAGGGTTTTTATTATTTTTTAGTTTTTTTTTTCATTTTTAGTATTTTAAATAGTTTTTCGAGTTTTTAGTTTGTATTTTAGTTTTTTTTTGTTTTAGTTTTTTATGTTTTTTAAGTGGTCTAAAGGGTTTTTGTGGGTTTTTATCATTTTTATGTTTTTTGGATTTTATGTGTTTTTTGGGTTTTAAGATTTTCATAATGGGTTTAAGGGTTTTTTATGTTTTCTAAATTTTATTATTTTTTAGGATTGTTATAGTTTTTAGGTGTTTTAGGGATTTTGAAGGTTTTCAGGGTTCTATAGGGTTTTTATAGTTTTTTGGGTTTTTAGGGATTTGTTATTTTTAGGGTTTTAAGATTTTTATATTTTTTTTATATTTTTTGGGTGTTCAAGAGATTTTACAGTTTTCAATGGGTTTTAGGTTTTTCTGGGTTTTATAATATTTTTATGGGTTTTAGGACCCTTAGTGTCTTTTAGGGGTTTGAAAATTTTTAGGGGTTTTAAGGCTTTTAGTTTTTTTTGGGTTTTTATGGTTTCTTAGGGGTTTTCAAGGTTTTTAGGGATTTTAAAATTTTTAGGGGGTTTTTGGGTTTTATTGTTTTTTGGGATTTTGAGGGATTTTGGGGTGTCTATGGTTTTTAGGGTTGTTTCCATTTTTAGGCTTTTTAGGGTTTTAATTGTTTTTAGGTTTTTATATTCATCTTCAGCTTTTCTAGTGTTTTAAGGGTTTTTACATTTTTTGTGACTTTTCTTGTATTTTTATGATTTTTATGGTTTTTAGGTATTTTAGAGATTTGACGGGTTTTAGGGTTTTTAGTTTTTTATGATTTTAGCTTTTTCTTGACTTTTTTCAATCTTTTATATTTTTTTGAGTTTTTTGAGTTTTTTTGGGGATTTTTAGGGAGTTTTTACGATTTCTTATGCTTATTAGGGGTTTTAGGTATTTTTGGGGTTTTTAGGGTTCTTTTGAGTTTAAAGGTTATTTTGGGTTTTGAGGGGTTTTATTTAGATTTTTAGATGTTTTAATATTTTATGAGTTTGTTAACATTTTTAGGGGTTTAAAGGGGTTTTGTATTTTTTTGTTGGTTTTAGTGTACTTATGGGTTTTGTTTGGTTTTTTAGGGTTTTAAGGGGTTTTGTGGTTTTTATTTTTCTATGGTTTTTTGGGTTTTTACATCTTTGTGGTTTTTTATTATTGGTTTTATGGTTTTTAGGTTGTTACATCTTTCATAGGGATTTTCAGGGTTTCTAGTATTTTTTTTTTGAGATATTTTTAGATCCTTTTATTATATTTATCATTTTTTATTGTGTTTTGGGATTTTGAAGGATTTTTTGTTTTTTGGGTTCTTATAGGTTTTAGAGTTTTTTGGATTTTTATGGACTTTATAGTTTTCTAATTATTTTAGGGGTTTAAGGGGGTTTGAGAGTTTATAGTGATTTTATTGTGTTTTTATTTTGGTTTTAGGTTGTTCTACGGTTTTTAGGGGTTTTTGTTTTTCTGTTTTGTAAGGTGTTTAGCGGTTTTAGTATGTTTAGGTTTTTAGGGTTTGTAAATGTTTTTCGGTTTTTAATGTTATCTAATGTGTTATTAGGGGTATTAGGGGTTTTTACATTTTTAGGTATTTTTGGAATTTTTTAGGATTCTTATGGTATTTAGAGTTTTTAGGGAATTTTCTGGAATATTAGGGTTTTATAATATTTTTAGGGATTTAGGGTTTTTTTGAGGTTTTTTTTGTTTTGAAGGGTTTTTTAGTTTGATAAAATTTTGGGGGAATAAAGGGTTTTTAGGTATTTAGTTCTTTTAAAATTTTAATGTAGTTTTAGAGTTTTTATGTTTTAGGGGTTTTATATTTTTTAGGGGTATATGGGGTTTTAGTGTCTTTTTAGGGTTCTTTAGGGTTTTTAATGTTTTCTAAGTTTTTTGGCATATTATGTATTTTTAGGTTTTTATGGTTTTCTTAGTTGTTTTTCAGGGTTTTATGGTATTTTACATTTGTCAGGATTTTAAGGATTTTTATGATTCTTATAGTTTTTTATAGTTTTTAGGGTTTTGAGTGTTTTCATGGGTTTTAGGGGTTTTATGGTTTTATGGTTGTTTTGGGGTTTCTAGGAGTTTTTTTAGTTTTTAGGGGGGTTTAGAGTTGTTTATACTTTTTAGGGATTATAATGGTTTATACATTTTCAGTGGGTATTTTGTGTTTTTTGGGGGTTTTATGGTTTTCAGTGGTTTTTATAGATTTTAGGGTGTTTGAAGGTATTTTTTGAGTTTTTGGGTTTTAATGTTTTTAGGGATTTTACGTATTTTTATGGTTTTCATGTTTTATTCATGTTTTCAACGTTTTTATGGTTGTATACATTTTTTTAATTTTCGGTATTTTTAGTACTTTTTTGTGTTTTTAGGGATTTTGATGGATTTTAGCATTTTGAGGATTTTTAGCTTTTTAGTGTTATTAGGGATTTTAAGTGTTGTAGTTTTCTAATGTTTTCTTAGAGGTTTTTAGGTTTCTAGGGATTTTTACATTTTAATGATTGTTTTGGATTTTTAGGGTTTTAATGGGTTTAATGTATTTCAAGGTTTTTATAGTGCTTTCAGGTATTTATGGCCTCTTTTGGTTTTAGAGACTTAATTAGTTTTTAGGGTTTTAAGGTTTTTTAGTTTTTTTAACATTTTAGGTGTTTGATGGGGTTTTAGATTTTTTAAAAGAATATTAGCGTTTTTATGTGTTTTTAAAGTTATTACCATTTTTATGTTTTAGCCATTTTAAGTGTTTTTAGGTTTTTTTGTGTTTCTTATGGGTTTTGAGGGGTTTTAGGTTTTATTTATGTTTTTAGGTATTTTTATTAATTTCAATGGGGTTTTATGGTTTTTTTGGTGTATAGGGTTTTTAATTTTTTTAGTGGTTTTAATAATTTTTATAATTTTTAACATTTTAAGGGGATTAAATGGGTTTTAGAGTATTCTGTTGGTATTTCTATGTTTTTATATTTTTTATAGTTTTAATATGTTTTCATGGATTTTTGAATTTTCTGGTTTTTTATGGATTTTTAGGGTTTTTAGCATTTTTTATTTTAAGATATTTATTTTTTTCATTGGATTTAAGGTATTCCTAGAGGGTTTCATATATATTATGGTTTGTTAATTTTTTTTGGATTTTTAGGAATATTTTTTATTCTTTATTTTTTAGGGGTTTAAAAGTTTCTAGAGTTTTTTAAAAATTTATAGGGCTTTAAAGTGTTTTTAGAGTTCAATTGGTTTTATGGTTTTCATGGGGGTTTAGGGTTTTGAATTATTTTTTCGATTTTTATGGATTTCATTATTTTTATAATGTTTTTGTACATTTAGGGTTTTTACCAGTTTTTGGTTTTATGGTTTTTAAGTGTTTTTAAAATTTTAAGGCTTTCATATTTTTTTCAAGGTTTTTAGGGTTTTTTATGATTTTAGGGGTTTTATGATTGTTATAATTTTTAGGGTTTTTTTTGGGATTTTGAGGGGTTTTATGGTTTTATGGTTTATAAGTTTTTTTAGAGTTTTTAGGTTTTAAGGGGTTTTATGTGTTTTTTAGTTTTTTAAGGCTATCTTTTTTGTTTTCAGGGTTATATATTTTTTTATGGTTTTAGATATTTTTAGTTATTTTTCATTATTTTTATGAATTTTGGGGGTTTTTTGGATTTTGAGAGTTTTTAGGGCTTTTTTACGGATTTTCAGAATTTCATGGTTTTTTGGGTTTTAGGATTTTTCTGAGTTTTTAGGTTTTTTAAGGTTTTTTATTTTTAGGGTTTTTTAGATTTTAGTTGTTTTAATGATTTTAGAATATTTTCATATTTTTTTGTATTTTTAAGTTTTTATGGGGTGGTTAGTTTTTTTATTTTTATGTTTTTTATGGTTTTCATGGTTTTCATGTGTTTTTATGATTTTATGGATTTATAGTTTTTTTGGATTTTTATAGTTCTTATGGTTGTTAAAGATTTTTTGGTGTTTTTTGATTTTTTAGGGTTTTAGGGTTTTTTATGATATTTTGGGGTTTTTTGGGGTTTTTTGGGGTTTGAAGGGTTTTGAGGGATTTTAAAAATTTTATGGGGTTAAATATTTTTTGATGATTTTAATGGTTTTGGAGATATTATATGTTTTTAGGGGTTCTACGATTTATAGGAGTATTTATAATTTTATGGGTTTTAATATTTTTAGTGGGTTTTATGGTTTTTAGGTGTTTTAGAGGTTTTTGGTACTTTTATGGTTTTTTTCTTTTTTTATGTTGTTTATGGGTTTTAATTATTTTTTGGTTTTTTATTTTTTCTTAGGATTTTCCTCTGTTTTAATGATTTTTTATTTTATGATTTTTGGTGATTTTATAGGATTTTTGTTTTCGTAGGATTATTATAGATTTTGAGTGTTTTTAGGGTGTTTAGTTTTTAAATATGGATTTTACGTTTTTTTAGGTTTATAAGTGTTTTGGGGGTTTAAAGATTTCATGGATTTTAAAGTGTTTTACATTTTTAGGTATTTTTAGTGAGTTTTCGGTTATTCAGAATCTTTTCGTGGTTTCTGTGGATTTTTATGGGTTATATGGGTTTTGGGGTTTTTTGTTTTGGGGGTTTTAAATGTTTTTAGAAATTTTTAACGATTTTAGAGGATTATAAGTTTTTTAGAGTTTTAGTGTTTTAGGGATTATCTGGGATTTTATGGATTTTAATGTTTTAGCAGTTTTTATGGGTTTTACGGTTTTTATGGTTTTTATGGATTTTAGTTTTTTTAGGTTTTTAGAGGTTTTCAGTGTTTTTTTAAAGTTTTCTTATATTTTTTAGGTTTTAAGTCTTTTTTTAAATTTTCAGGAATTTTTAGTTCATTTTAGTAATTTTATTGTTTATTTCGGTTTTAGGGATTTTATGGATTTAATAGGGGTTTTATGGTCTTTAGGGATTTGAGGGTTTTTTTGTTTCTATGGGTTTTGAGTTTTTTAGATTTTTTAATGTTTTTAAAATTTTTAAAATTTTTTAGGTATTTAATGAGTTTTTATAGTTTTTAGAGAGTTTTTAGGGTTTTATTGGTTGGGGGTACATTTTATTATGTCTTTTGGGTTTTAGGGTTTTTATAGTATTAGTTTTTTATTGGTTTTAAGTGTTTTTTATTATTTTAATGTTTTCTTTGTATCTTTCAAGATTTTAGGGTTTTCTTACGTTTTTAGTCATTTTCATGGATTTTTTAGATTTGAATGGGTTTTTAGAGTTTTTGGGATTTTGAGGGTTTTTACTGTTTTCCTTGTTTTTAGGGATTTATGGTTTTTTAGTTTGTAGGGTTTTAGAATATTAGGGTATTTAATGTTTTTATAGTTTTTTTAACATTGTAAGAGATTAATGAGTTTTTATGATTTTTATTGTGTTTTAATGGTTTTTTGTGTTTTTTTGTTTTTTACGGGTTTTTCATGTTTTTGTTTTTATGGGTTTCTTAGGTGTATTTATGGTTTTTCAGGATTTTTATATTTTAATCCAATTTTAGGGAATTTTATGATTTTTATAGTTTTTTAATTTCTTTAGGTATTTTGATGGTTTTTAGGTATTTTAGGGATTTTATTTTTATGGGGTTTTGGGGTTTTAGGGGTTTCTTGAGTTTTAAGGCTTTTAAGGGTGTATAGGGTATTTGTGTTTTTAGTGGTTTTTAGGATTTTTATATGTATTTAATTTTTTTTGGGGTTTTATGTTTTTTATTTTTTTTTTGGAACTTTTTATGGGTTATAGGGTTTTTAGAGTTTTTTAGATTTTAAGGGTTTTTAGTGTTTTCCGGTTTGAAGTGTTTTTATAGAGGTTTCATATTTTTAGGGGTTTTGTGGATTTTTTTTATAATTGTTTAGGGTTTTGGGGTTTTAAAGATTTTTTTTCATTTTTCGGGGTTTTTAGAGGTTTTTAGTTATTTTGACATTTTTAGTTATTTAAATGTTTTTAATATTTTCAGTAGTTTTAGGGGTTTTATGGAATTTTATTATTCCTCCAATGGCCCGAAGGCCATAATATTTTATTTATTTTGGTAATCCACCATTCTAGGGGTGAGGTAGAACCCTTACAAGGCCCGTAGATGTATGTAATACATGGCCCATAGGCCATAGAAGAATTCATTGCCCGTAGGCTTCAAACATTACATACAACCCATAATAACTACTTGGAACTGCTCCTCCCCAGCATCTTCATCGTGAAATCATCTCTCCATCTTCGCATGGCTGTTCGGATAGTCATTCTCGTGCATGCACAGGCTTTTCCCAATGGCAAGTTTCATACCCTCTCATTCTTGCAATCAGTTTAGCTTCTACTATGGTGAAAGCTCTATGTTCATCCTCCTTTTAGAGCTTGTTCCTTGCAGGCTGTCTGGTTTGCATCTGCACTTATGATGACCCGAAGGCCTTGAGGTGGCCCAAAGGCCTTACTGACCCGAAGGCCTGGGTGACCTGAAGGCCTAACAGGACTCAGGGACCAAATCGGTGACCCGAAGGCCCAAATGGGGGCCTATTCCCAGCTGCTACAGTGTCAAACAGTGCCTACTACAGTTCCCACTATAGTACCTTCTATAGTAATGCACAGTTCCTGCTACAGTACTGCTACAGTACTGCTACAGTACCTGGAAATTATGCCTCTGCTTGGATTTGATCTCGGGTCTCTTAGATGCACTTACGGAGACCTTACCATCCAGGCTAAGACTCATGTGCTGGAATTTTATTATTGTAAAGGATTTTAGGGATTTTGAAGTCTTTTAGAGGTTTTAGGATTTTTAGGGTTTTAGGGTATTATAGTTTTTTGGGGTTTTACGGTCTCGTTCGAGTTTTAGGGTTTTAATTTTGTTTTTAGTGTTTTTAATGTTTTTAATAGCATAAAGGGTTTTTATAATATTCAGTGGGTTTTAGGGGTTTTTTGAGTTTTATAGGTTTTCAATGTTTTTAGTGGTTTTATGATTTTAAGGGATATTAAGGTATATTTTGGGTATTTTTAGGGTTTTTAGCATTTTTATATATTTTAGCTTTTCTTAGGGTTTCCCAGGGATTTTAGTGTTTTTACATTTTTTTTGTATTTTTATGGATTTTTATGATTTTATGGGTTTTTATTGTTTTTATCGATTTTGAGGGTTTTAGTGTTTCTAGGATTTTTTAGGGTTTTAGCATTAATTAGGATTTTTTAGGTTTTTAGTGTTTTTATTTTCTAAGGTTTTCTGAGGGATTTTCAGGTGTTTTATAATATTTTTTGTTTTTAGGGATTTTTATGGATTTTTTTGTTTTTTTTATTTTTTTATCATTTTTAGGGATTTTGATGGTTTGTATGGGTTTTTATGGTTTTTTGGTTTTTTGGGTTTTTAGGGTTTTAGGGTTTTATTTGGTTTCTATGGTTTTTAGAGTTTTTATATTTTTAACATTTTTAGGGGTTTAAAGGGATTTTATAATTTTTATGAGTTTTTTTTTGTTTTTAAAGGGGTTTTAGGGGTTTTATGGGTATTAGGGGTTCTTAGGAGTTTTAGGGTCTTTTATGGTTTTTATCATTTTCTATGTTTTTTAAGGGTTTTAAGTGGTTTTAAGTTTTATGTTTTTTATGTTTTTTCAGGGTTTGTAGGGGTTTATAAATTCTAGAGATATTTAGGGACTTTTTTATGGTGTATAAGTTTTTACAAATTTTGAGGGTTTTATGAGATTTTTGGGGTTTTGGAATTTTTATGATTTTTTGGGATTTTAAGTGTTTTTTATTATTTTTTTCTTAGAGTTTTTATGGTTTTACAATTCTATACCTTTTGGGTACTTCTTGAGATTTTAGAATATTTATGGTTTTAGGGATTTTGAGGGTTTTAAGGGTTTTTAGGGTTTTTATGGTTTTTATGTTTTTGGGGTTTTTAATGTTTTTATGAGATTTAATGTTTTTTTTAAAGTTCTGGAAATTATTAGGGGTGAAAATATTTCATAGTGTTTTTAGTGGGATTTTTTATGGGTTTTGATTGTTTTTAAGGGTTTTAGGGTTTTATGGGTTTTGGAGTCTTTTATAGTTTTTAGGGTTTTTATATTTTTAGGGGTTTTCTGTGTTTTAGGTTTTTATGGTTTTCTTATTGTTTCTTAGGTTTTTTATATATTTATGTATTTTTAGGGATTTATTGGGTTTTTTATAGATTGTTATGGTTTTTAGGGGTTTTAAGGATTTTTAGTGTTTTTTTATGTTTTTTGGTGTTTTAATTAATTTTATATTGTAAAGGTTTTCTTAGGGGTTTTCATGTGTTTTATGGGGTTTTAAGGTTTTTAGTGATTTTTACGGTTTTTATAGTTTATATGGGTTTTTAGGGTTTTTAGGTATTTTGAGAGTTTTTAGGGTCTTATGATTTCTATGGTTTTTAGGGTTTTAATGGTTTTTAGTATTTTCTATCATCTTTAGTAGTTTAGAGGGTATTCAATGTTTTCAGTTGTTTTAGGGGTTTTTAGGTATTCATAGAGTGCCTAAAGATTTTTATGGGTTTTAGAGTTGTTTTTATGTTTTAGGGAATTTTTAATTTTTTACGGTCTTTATAGTTTTTAGCTTTTTAGTGGTTTTAATTTTTTTATTTTTTAAAGGATTTCTTAGTGTTTTATGGGTTTTATGGGTTTTTAAATTTTTAGGGATTTTAGGGATTTTTTTGGTATTTTAATGGTTTTTTGGGTATTTGTGGATTTGGAGGGTTTTTAGGAATTTTAGGAATTTTTAGGGTTTATAGATTTTTTATGATTTTGATGGGTTTCCTTTGTTTTTTTGTTTTTTATGTTTCCATAGGGGTTTTTAGGTTTTTTAGAATTTTTTATATTTTTAGGGATTTTTAGGGGGTTTTATGATTTTTATGATTTTTAGTGATTTTATGGGATTTTAAGGGATTTTTTTTGGGGGGGGGGGGGTTGGGGCGGGGGGGGGGGGGGTTAAGGTTTTTATGGGTTTTAGAATTTTTATTGATTTTTTTAAGTTTTTGTATGGTTTTTTTATTTTTAATGTTTTCAAGGTTTAAAGTGTTTTTAAGTGTTTTGAGGTTTTTAAGGATTTCTTAGGGTTTTATGGGATTTTGGGGGTTTTTATCTTCTTATAGTTTATTTGGTATTTTTTAGTATTTTAATAGGATTTTACCATTTTTTCTAACTTTTTGGGTTTTAGGGATTTTTTTGGGTTTTTAGAGTTTCTTTGTTTTTTTGGAGTTTTTGGTTTTTTTGAATTTTTTTATGTTTTTAAGGTTTTTAGAGTTTTTTATGATTTTAAGTAGCTATTTTTTTGTATTTTACTGTATTTTAATATTAGTATGGCTTTTAGGGTTTTTAAGGTATTTAGTTATTTTTACATATTTAAGGGTTTTATGGTTTGTAGTGACTTTTTAGGGTTTTTAGTGTTTTTAGGTTTCTTAGGTGTTTTAATTTTTTTTAGGTTTTCATGGTTTTCTTTGGTTTTGTCAAGCATTTTAGATGTTTTTACGTTTTTAGTAACTTCTTAGGGTTGTTAATATATTTATTATTATTTTTTGGGTTTTTAGGGATTTTGAGGGTTTGGGGGGTTCAGGGGTTTAAGGGTTTTTAGGGGTTTTAGCATTATTTAGGATTGTTAGGTGTTTTATCTGTAATTATATTTTAAGGTTCTCTTAGTGTATTTATGTTTTTAGGTGTTTTAGGTATTTTTTTACGTTTTTTATGATTTGGTATGTTTTTTATGATTTTGTAGTGTTTTTATGGATATTGGGGTCTTTAGTGCTTTTAGGGATTTTTTGGGATTAGGGTTTTTGTCCAGTTTTTAGGGTTTTTTTGTGGATTAAATTTTCTTTTTGACTTTTTAACATTTTTAGGGGCTTATAAGGTTTTATATTTTTAGTGGTTTTAAGTGGCTTAAAAGTATTTAGGGTGTTAGGGAATTTTAGGATTTCGTAGGGTTTTATTGTTTTTTGTTTTTTATGGGTTTTATGTGTTTCTAGGTATTTAAGGTTCTCTAAAAAAGTTCAGGGTTTTAGTGGTTTTATGTTTTTTGTAATATTCTATATTTTCCCATGATTTTTATGGTTTGTTGTAGTTTTTAGGGATTTTGGGGTTTTTTTGGGGTTTTAGGGGTTTTAGGGTTTTTAGGGTTTTAGGAGTTTTAAGTGTTTTAGGTTTTTAAGGTTTTATTAAGAGTTTTTAAAGTTTTCAACGTTATTTATGTTTTTAGGGATTTTTAGGTATTGTTTTGTATTTTTATAGGATTTTTTTTAAAGGTTATTTTGTTTTATAGGGTTTTTAATTCTTTTTCTTTTTTTTAAATTTTTTTTTGGGTTTTAAAGGATTTTAGAGCTTATTAATGTTTTTATCTGTTTAAAGGGTTTTCATAATTTTTAGTGATTTTTGGGATTCCCATCAGGTTTTAGTGTTTTAATGTTTTTATGGGATATTATATTTTTGGGGTTTTAGCGTTTCTTACAATTTTTGGGGGTTTTAGTGTTTTTTGGTTTTTATTTTTTTCCTACATATTTTCAGTTTTTTATGTTATTAGGGAATTTTGGGTTTTTTCTGGTTTTTAGGGTTTTATGAGATTTTGAAGGATTTTAGGGTTTTTTATGGTTTTTAGGGTTTTATGTTTTTTCTTGGGTTTTTCTAGTTTTATTACTTTTTAGGGGTTTTGGGTTTTTTTACAGTTTTTTAACAATTTTAGGGACTTTAAGAGTTTTATGAGATTTTAAGGGTTTTGTGGGTGTTATGGTTTTTATGATTTTGAGGGGGTTTTACAGGTTTTGGGGGTTTTTAGGGGTTCTAAGATCTCTTAGGTGTTTAGTTTTTTAAGGATTTTACGGTTTTTAGAGGTTTCTAGTATTTTTAGGTTATTACTGTTTTCTTATGGATTTTCAGTGTTTTAGGGATTTTTACATTTTTTTTGGGGTTTTAGGGTTATTTTTGGATTTTTATGTCTATGTAGGGTTTTTTTTATTTTATGGATTGTCTAGGAATTTTAGGTTTGTTATAATTTTTTATTTTTTTTCGCATTTTTACGGGTCATAGGTGTTTTAATTGTCTTTTTGTTTTTAGAAGTTTCCTACGAGTTTTTAGTGTATTTGAGGTATTTTATGTTTTTAGAGAGTTTTATGGGTTTTAGGAATGTTATAGTATTTTAGGGTTTGTAGGGATTTTTATGGTCATTTGGTTTTTAGTTTTTCTTGGTTTTAATAGTTTTTATTGACTTTAGGGGTTTAAATGTTTTTAGAGTTTTTAGTGATTTTTAATGTTTTTAGGGTTTTAGTATTTTAAATGTTTTTAGGGGTTTTAGGGGTTTTATGGGTTTTAGGGTTTTTAGGTTCCTTTTGTGATTTTATGAGTTTTTATGTTTTTTATGTTTCCTAGGGGTTTTTATGGTTTTAGAGGATTTTGGGTTTTTTGGGTTCTTTTTAGTTTTTAGTGTTTTTAGGTTCTCAGGGGTCTAAGTGTTTTTAGGTTATTAAGTCTTTATTAGGGTTTCTAGGGGTGTTTTACATTTTGATGGATTTTTAAGGATATTTACTATTTTTTTAGTCTTTTAGGGGTTTTAGGAATTTTTAGGGTTATATAGTTTTTTAGGGTTTTTAGGGTTTTCATGGTTTTTTTAGTTTTTAGTGGTTTTTTGAGTTCTTAGGGTTTTAAAGGTTTTCTATGATTTTATACATTTTAGGGGTTTAACAGGTTTTTATAGCTTTTAGTGGTTTTAAGGGGTTTTATGGGTTTTGAGGGGTTTTAATGGCATTTAGGGGCTATTGGATCTTTTATAGTATTTTATGGATTTAGCATTTTTTATATTTTTTAGGGGATTTAAGTGTTTTTATGATTTTATGGTTTTCCTAGGGTTTTAGAGTTTTGAGGGGTGTTCTGTTTTTATGGATTTTAATCACAACTGTCAGATTTTTATTATTTTATTTTATTATGGATTTTGATTGTTTTTAAGGGTTTTAGAGATTTAAATGTTTTTACAGAATTTTGTGGATTTTTAGGGGTTTTAGTGTTTTTTGAGATTTTAGGGGTTTTATGTGTTTTTTGGTTTTTAGGGTTTTCTTCGGGGTTTTTGGGTATTTTTTATGTTTTTAGGTATTTTTAGGCATTATTTAGGATTTTATGGATTTTATGGGTTTTATGGATTTTTAGGGTTTTTAGTGCTTTTAGGGTATTATGGTTTTTACGTGTTTTAGATTTTTAAGGGATTTAGATGTTTTTATGTTTATAAGGTTTTCTTAGAGTTTTTCACTGGTATTTACATTTTTTGGAATTTTTTTTGTAATTTTCAGTATTTTTATTTCTTTTTTAGTTTTTATGGTATTTTTGGGTTCAGGGGTTTTTTTGACTTTTTTAGTGTTTTAAAGGTTTTTAGTTTTATTCCACATTTTTAGGTGTTTAGATGGTTTTATAGTTTTTAGTCATGTTAGTTTTTTATGGTTTTTATAGTTTTTATGGATTTTAGGTGTTTTATGGTTTTTAGGGTTTTTGGGGATTTTAGGGATTTTAGTCATTTAGATTTTTTTGGGAATTTAAGTGTTTTATGCTTTTATGGTTTTCTTGGGGGTTTTCTAAGACAATACATTTTTAGGTATTTTTATGGTTTTATTATATTTTTTAGGGTTATTTTGAGGACTTTAGGGATTTTAAGGTTTCTATTGTATTTATGTGTTTTTGGGTTTTTTGGGGTTTTTTGAGTTTTTATGGTTTTAATGGTTTTTAGAGTTTCTATCATTTTTAAGGGTTTAAAGGGGTTTTAGTGTTTTTGGCAGGTTTAGGGTTTTTATGAGTTTTGGGGGTTTTATGTTTTTAGGGTTTTTTTATAGTTTTAAGGGGTATTTAGGGTTTTTAGTGTTTTTAGAATTTTTAGTTTTTATTTGGGTTTATCAATGATATTAGGGGTTTTAAAATTTTTATGGATTTGTATGATTTTATAAATTTTTAGGGTTTTATTTTTTTTAGGATTTTTGGGGTTTTTGTCATTAATTATGACTGTTTAGGTTTTTAAGTGTTTTCAGTTTTTATGGGTTTATTAGGGTTTTTTGGGGTTTTATAACCTTTTCTTTTTACATGGATATTTAGGGATTTTTTTGGTTTTTTAAATTTTTATGTTTTTTGGGATTTTGTGGGGTTGTAGGGTATTTATGGTTTTTAGTTTTTTATTGTATTTTGGGGATTTTGGGTTTTTATGTTTTTAGGGGTAAAAGGGTTTTTAGTGTTTTTAACATTTTAAGGGGTTTAAAGGGGTTTTCAGTTTTTAGAGTTTTTAACAATTTTCATGGTTTTTAAAGGGGTTTTAGGGGTTTTTATGGTTTTTAGGGGTTCTTAGGGTTTTTGGGTCTTTTATATGATCAGGTTTTTAATAATTTTTTTAGGTTTTTAGGGGTTTTAATTATTTTTAGGATTTTTTATTTTTGTGGGGTTTCATGGTATTTATGGGTTCTTACATTTTTATGGATATTTAGTGATTTTTAGGATTTTTATGGGTTTTAGGATTTTTATAGTTTTTGAGGGTTTATGGGTGTTTAGGGGTTTTTCATATTTAGGGTTTGTAGGGTTTTATGAGGTTTTTTATTTTTAAGGTTTTCTTAGGTTTTTTTTCAAGTTTGTAGTGTTTTATAACTTTTAAGTAAATTTAAGGGATTTTTGGATTTTTATGGATTTAGGGATTTTTATGGGTTTTATGGTTTTTTAGGTTTTTTAAGGTTTTTATGATTTTTTGGGTTTTTTTTAAAAAAATATTGGGTTTTTAATGTTTTTATAGTTTTTGAAATTTTTTGGGGATTAAATATTTTTTAGTGTTTTTATCGGTTTTAGAGATTTCTAATGGCTTATATCATTTTTATTTTTTCGGTGTTTTATGTGTTTAGTTTCTTAATTTTTTCTTAGGATTTTTTAGGGTTATTAGGGTTTTTTTATTTTTAATGATTTTTAATGATTTTTAGGGTTTTTACTGATTTAGAAGGTTTTAAAGGTTTTTAGGGTTTTTAGGGTTTTAGAGTTTTCTCTATTTTTAGATGTTTTGGGTATGTTTATATTGTTAAATATTTCTTAGGTGTTTATGGGTTTTTAGTTATTTAGTTATTTTTTGGGATTTTTAGGATTTGTATTGGTTTTAGGGATTTTGAGAGTTTTTAAGAGGTTTTTTTTGGTTTTTTGGGTATTATGATTTTTAGGTGTTTTGGTGGGATTTAATTGATTTTTAGTGTGTTTTAACATTTTTATTTGTTTAAAGGGGTTTTATATTTTTCAGTGGTTTTTAGGGTTTTTATGGATTTTTAATTTTTTAAGTTGTTTTAATGGTTTTTATGATTTTTAGTATTTTATCTTGTTTATGGAATTTTTTGTTTTTTTGGGTCTTCCGATATTTTACAGTTTAGTGGTGTTATTTTTAGTTTTTTAATGTTTTCTTATAGTTTTCTTGGTTTTTATGATTTTTCATGATTATTGGGATTTTAGGGATTTTTTATGGTTTTTATGGGTTTTAGGGTATTTTGGGATTTGGGGGGGGGTTTAGGGATTCTAGGGTTTTTAGGGGTTTTAGGTGATTTTAGTATTTATAGGGGTTTCTGTTGTTTTTATGTTTTTTATGTTTTATAAGGGGTTTTATCATTTTTTATGTTTTTAGTGTTTTTATGAATTTTTAGGATTTTTTTTATTTTTATGGACTTTAAGGAGTTTTATGGTTTTTTTGGTTTCTAGGTTTTTGTAGGTTTTTTGTGGTTCAAGAGTTATTATTGTGTTTTTTAGGCTTCATTAAGTTATTTTATTATTTATTTTTTTAGGGGTTTAAATGGTTTGTTATAGTTTTTTGTGGTTTTAGGGTTTTTATGGTTTTTAGGGGTTTTTCCATTTTTAGGGTTTTATGATTTTTATGATTTTTTAGTTTTCTACGAGTTCTAAGATTATTTAAGTTTTAAAGGTTTTCTAAGGGGTTTTAAGGTTTTTTTATTTTTTACCTTTTTAGGAATTTTTTGGGCTTTTTATGATTTTTATAGGTTTTTATCATTTTTAATGATGTTGAGGAATTTAGGGATTTATCGGGTTTTTAGGGTTTCTAGGTGGTTTTAGAGTTTTATAATTTTTTAGGGTTATAAGGTTTTTATAGTTTTTTATCATTTTAATTGTCAAAAACGGTTATTAGTTTGTTTAATGGTTTTTAGGATTTTTATTGGGTTTTAGGTGTTTTTAAAGTATTTAGGGGTTTTTACGGATATAAGGGTTTTATGGTATTTATTGTCTTTTTAGGCATTTTAGAATTTTTGAGGTTTGTTATGGGTTTGAAGTGTTTTAATGTATTTAAGGACTTCTTGGGTTTTTTGGATTTTTTACATTTTCATGGATTTTTGGGCTTTTAGGATTTTATCAATTTTTAGGGGTTTTAGAGATTTTGAGGGTTTACGGTTTTTAGGGTTTTAAGGGGTTTTATCATTTTTTGTGTTTATAGGGGTTTAAAGTGTTTTTAAATTTCTAAGGTTTTATTATTTGTTTTCAGTATATTTTAGGTTTTTTAAAATTTTAAGGATTTTTCATGATTTTTTTGGGTTTTTATGGGTTTTTAGTTGTATTAGGGTTTTTGATGGGGTTTAGGGTTTTTAGGGTTTGTAGGGTTTTTAAGGTTTTTAAAGTTTTTAGAGTTTTCTAACATTTATTTGTATTTAAACGGTTCTTAGAGTTTTTATTGGTTTTTAGGTTTTTTATCTGTTTGTATTTTTCTTAATGGTTATTGGGGTTTATATGGTTTTATGAGTTTTTTGGGGTTTTGGGTCTTTTAAGGTTGTTTAGGATTGTAATAATTTTTATGTTTTATAGGAATTTTAATTTTTTAGGTTTTTAAGGTTTTCATAGATTTTTTATTGTTTTTTAGAAAAATTATAGATTTTTATGCTTTTTTAGGATTTTTATGGGTTATGGGTTTTTGGGGTTGGGGGTAGTGTGTTTTAGGGTTTTTAGTTTTTTTAAGTGTATTTAGGTTTTTATGGTTGTTTTCAGGGCTTTTTTTGGTTTTCTACATTTTCTTGGGATTTTAATCATTTTTCATATTTTTTGGATTTTTAGGATTTTTAAAGATTCTGATGGTTTTTTTGGGATTTTAGAGTTTTTAGCATTTTTTTTGTTTTAGGGTTTTTAATTATTTTTTGATATTTAAGGTTTTTTTGGGGGGTTTATAGTATTTATTAATTTTTACATTTTTATGGATTTTTAAATCATTTTTAGTATTTTATGGTTTTTAGTGATTTTGGGGATTTTGATAGTTTTTATGGTTTTTAGGGGTATTTTTAGATTTTTTGGTTTTTTTGAGTTCTGGATGTTTTATGGTTTTTTAGATTTTTTTAACTATTGTAGGGGTTTAATGGGTTTTTATAGTTTTTAGTGGTGTTTAGTTTTTTTATTGATTTTTATGGGTTTAAAGGGTTTTCTGGTGTTTTATGGTTTTTAAGGTTTTTATGGGTTTTTTATCTTTTTAGGGTTTTTGAGCATTTTTATGGATTTTAGGGTTAAGTATTTTTAGTTTTTAAGGTTATCTTAGGGGTTTTATGGTTTTTATAGTTTCTTTAAATTTTTGAGATTTTGAATCATTTTTTAGGTTTTTAGGTGTTTTAGAGTTTTTAGGTATTTTTTGGGATTTTGGGTATCTAGGGTCTTTATGCTTTTTTGAGGCTTTAGGGTTTTTTTGTTATTATTATTTTAAGGGGTTTTATTGTTTTTTTTATTTTTTAGGGGTTTGTTGGTTTTATAAATTTTTTAGTGTTTTTTATAGTTTTTATGAGATTTTATGATTTTTAGGGGCTTTGTTGTTTTAGTTTATTTTTGTGTTTTTTAAGGTTATTAAATTTTTCAGGTTTTTTTGGGTTTTTACGTATTTTCATAATTTTATTATTTTCTTATGGGTGTTTAGGGTTTTAGGTTTTTTTATGTTTTTAGGTATTTTTTTAATTTTTTTATAATTTTGTGGTTTTTAGGGTTGTTAAGGATTTTTTGGGTTTTTTGTGGATTTTAGGATTCTTATGGTTTTAAGTTATTTTTAGGTTTTTAATGGATTTTATGTTATTTAAGGGTTTTAAAGCATTCGTAGGGGGTGTCAATGTTTTTAGGATTTTTTTAACTTTTTAAGTTTTTTTGTTCCTTTTTTGTATTGTTATGGGTTTTGGTGTTTTTTGAGATTTTGAGGGTCTTTAGGGTTGTAGGGTTTTATTATTTTATTGTTTTTTTTGGGGGGGGGTTAGGGGTTGTTTGAGTTTTTTAGGATTTGGAGCATCTTTAGAGTTTTTCAATGTTTTAGGGGTTTATAGAGGTTTAAATATTTTTAGTGGTTTTTATGGGTTTTTATGTTTTTAAGGTTTTTAGGGAATTTATCGATTTTATGGGTTTTGCGGTCTATTTAGGGTTTTTATAATTATTTAGGTTTTAGGTGTTCTATGTTTTTTTATGTTTTTATGATTTTCTTATTGTTTTTCAGGTTTTTATGGGTTTTTATATTTTTAGGGATTTTTAGAGATTTTTATGGTTTTTTAGGGGTTTTTAGGTTATTAGTGTTTCATGATATTTCCCCCGGAATGTGTGTTTTGGTTAGGAATTACTATTTCAAAATGGTTTCCAATGGATTTCTTATGGAACTGGAAAACACCCAAAAGTATTGTATCCCAAGGGACATGCTTTCCAAAGGAAGGAATTTGTTAGGTTTATTGACCTACAACACTTAAGAACTCGCATTGGTCAAGGGGATGGGAGGTCAGGCACATCACACCATTTTGGGGAGGATTATTTCCTACTCTCTGATGCTCTTATAAATTTAAGATATCTTCATTAATCATTTGTTAATTCTCATGTATGATGTGATGTATCACGATATTAGAAATCAATTATTAGAATGTGTGGAATGCAGAAGGACCTATATGAATTTGAGGATCTTCATTGTTGGTGATATATGTTTGTATCCAAGGTTCTCTATCAATGGTATCTACTATTATACTACTTAGATATTATTTGTTCTTTATTACTACAACGCTAGTTTTCTAGCCACGCAATGGGGTACTCTGGAGTTTATGGTCACCCATGTTGAATAATGTCACTCTAGAGTTTATCGTCATCCAGGGAGACAAATGTTGTTATTATGTTGGGATCAAACATGTAAATGGGCTTCCTAAGTATCCCTATGAAAGGAACTAAAACCCATGTAGTTTAGTGCCACTTAACAGGGAATATCATACCTTTTATGGTTGTGTGATAAGAAACCAAATGTATAGTTTATTTCCATATGGAATTAATGTCTGGGATGAATGTTCCTATTCAATGCTTGGTGTGGGACTTTTGCTAAAACATAACAAGGAACTTCGAAGCGATATGATTTTCCAAGTTGAAATAGACCATGTTGGGGTATGGCCCAAAAAGATAAAGTTTGATTTAGGGTGTTAGGTTTGAACATCAGGGAGACTTACAACATTTCACATTTAGATGGGGATCAATGCCTACATAATTTGGTAAGTCTCACAAGGGTGTGTGGTCCTTTGATAGGATTAGGTTAGGGATTACTCCGGAAGACGATTCTCTATAAAATTAATCATGAGTGATATGTTAACTAATGATGTTTTGATGGTTTAATATAGGTATTTCAACTAATGAGGCTTCCCATATTAAGGGAATTATGATTGTGGTTCAATCTTAAGGAGGATTTCCATTGACCTCAGACCCTAAGTGGGTTTCCTATATATCCTAGTTAGAGAAGGAATCACAGTTATCAAAGTTCCATCCTATTTTGGGCTTACACCAATGTGGATTACCATTTGAGGGGGGCATGATATCTTATTTCATAGATGATATGATATAGAGACCATTCCTTAAAAAGCCTTCCTACTTATCCTAGTTAAACTGGGAATCAGAGTTCTCGTAGTTCAATCCTTCATGTGGATTGAGTGGATGTTTTGATCAATACAAACATCTATGCCCGCATGAGTCATAATCAGTGTCAGAAACCAAAGGATGTGAAATATTCATCAAACCACATAATATTCCTCCTTCGGTGGTTTAATAGGTTGGGGATATGGAGGAAAAAGTTTTGGATATGGTGGAAGAGGTTGTGGCTATGACACATTCCTTAATTCAATTTTCATAGTACATGGGTCCAATTTAAGGAATAAATTGGGGTGAAGTATGTAGAGAGGAGGAAGACTACATCCTTTCACATGAACGGTTAAGAGATTACACCAAAAAATTTGCCCTAAATTTGGTTTTGTAGTGGAATGAGGATCTCATTCTATGCGGAATTGAAAAGAATGTTTGATCCTTATATTCCCTATTGGGAACTAGAGGATCTAGGTCTTAGAGATGATAAGGGGTTCACATGGTCCTACACCTAGAATCCAAGATCAGGAAATCAACTACAATTTCGTTTGGGTAAGTTTCTATGTGAACATAGATATCTAAATCTACTGATGCTTCAAGTGTCCTTACCCTATGGTAAAACAAGTGTGGGAAACCACTACCCATAGAAATCTAAATCTAAATATGAGACACATTAATGTGAATTTACCTAAGGGTTTGTTGCTTTGAAGGAGGCTTCATGAAAGGCTATTGTAGGATGAAGGGGAGGGATGACCATGGAGGACCGTACAAGGGGTGATCTGTGCAAGGGATCTCGGTGCAAGTAGTAATTGGCGAATTGGTTTCACCTTGGGCGATGAAAAATCTGGACAATTAAATTTGGGTGAGACTTGGCTCGTGCCTTCAAGGATATTCACATGAATTCCTAGAACGGAGTAGCTCAAGTTCCTATTTGAGGAAGGAATATCATGATAGTACTATTATTTTAGAGGGATGGGTGAATAATTTAAACCATATTTGTTTATTTCTAATGTTGAATGGACTTTTATCACGCTATCCCACCTTAATTCCCTCCCTTTAGGTGTTATGAAACTATCTTAGTGGTTTTAGAGGACTTGAGAGAATCACTAGGGTGATCATAGAAGTAGTCGGCCATCAGGGAAATTATTCAATACAAATGAAGACCCCAAGAGTCTATTTATAGGAAAATATGGTACCCTAGGTGATGGTATCTATTCATGCATGTAGGGTGACGGGCAAGTGTGGAAGTGTGATAGTGAGGTGGTGCACAAGTTCTTATGCAACGACGGTGATTTGAGGGACTTAGGAGAAACAATTTATCCTTACCGCAGGGGATGTACCCTCACATCGCTGCTCGAGATCAGTGATGGGATGTAGTCTCAACCCTTCACCCCAGTGTCATTGATACCATCACCAACCCCCAAAAAAATTACAGAGTCTCACTATGAACCTTTTAATCCTAGTCAAGTACATTTTCCGTCACGACATATGAAAATCCAATATTCTTCTTTTTTCATCATAAAGACGTATTTCTACTTATACTCAACATTTTGTGTCTATGTGAGGTTCACATATTCAATTTTTGTAAGAAGTGCATGGAACACATTTCATGTGTCTACATAGCATTTTAGCATTTTAGGGTTTTAGAGTGTAATTAGGTTTTCAAGATTTTTTATGGGTTTTCATGGATATTTTACTTTTTATAGATTTTAGATATTCTTTTTGGATTTTATAATTTTTTATGGTTTTTATAGTTTTTTAGAATTTTTAAGGTTTTACGGGTTTTATGGTTTTGGGATTTTTCTTGTTTTTTAGTTTTTTTTGTTTTTATGGTTTTTAGAGATTTTATCATTTTTAGTTGTTTAAAAGGTTTTTTGATATTGTAGTGGTTATATAGTTTTGTAATTGGTTTTAAGGGTTTTATGTTTTTAAGTTTTTAGAGGTTTTTTCTATTTTAGGGGTGTTTAGGGTTTCTAGATTCTATTTGGGTTTTTAGGGTTTCTATTGGTTATTAGGTTTTAGGGGTTTTAATTGTTTTACAGTTTTAAATATTTTCTTTGTGGTTTTTAGGGTTTTTATTGTTTTATTTTTTTAGGGAATGTGCAGATTTTTTAGGAATTTTATGGGTTTTAGGGATTATGGGTATTTAAAGGGTTTTTAGTTTCTTTAGGAATTTTAGGTTTTTTTTGGGTTTTATTTTCTTTATTGTTTTAGGGGTTGTATGTGTTTTTTAGTTTCTAAGGTTTAATTTGGTTTTTTCATTTCATTTATGGTTTTTCTACATTTTTGGGATTTTATGGATTTTTTTATGATTTTCAGGCTTTTTAGCATTTTTAGGGATTTTGAGGGGTTTTTGGGTTTTTTGGGGTTTGATATTGTTTATGGTTTTTTAGGTTTAAGGTATTTTAATGTTTTTTTTATATAATGAAGAACACACTAGAGAACAAACCCTCGAGTGAACAAAGAATAAAACCTAACTATGAGCATCTATATTTCACAGATGCCATTGTTGGGTATGATAATCTGCAAGATCCTTGGGATTCAATGACATTGAAACACATTCATCCAAATAAATATTCTCATAGGGGTCTCTTAGTGATATATTTTTTTAATGGAATAGGTACAATTACATTCTTTCGATCTTCATTGTGTGCATGTTGGAATTTTTAGAAAATGATGACCCCTGCTAATATTCCTCATAAATGCCTTGAAAAATATTGGATTTGTGAATTTTCATATAGGTTTTCTATACTCTTCACATGTGGTTTTATAATTACATCTAAGAAAGATTACTCTAGGATTTTCATGAGAGGCTTGTGGTCCTTTGGTGGCCATTTCATGGGGGTTTTGAAATGGTCCCCAATTTTTTTCATATATTTATAGCCTGATGTTATCTATAATTAAATTGGATTTCTTGGTTTTTTGTTTCATATATTTAAATATAATTACCATTTTTGATTGTTGGTTTAATTAGGAAACCCCTCAAATTAGATACCACTATGAAGATCCTCACTCGGCCTTCAATATCAAGAATCTGTGTAGAAGTTGATATATCACAAAAATTACTATCTCTTATTTTGATTCAAAATGGTGAATATGGATTTATTCAGAATTTGTCTTTGAAAATATTACATCTTACTACAGAAAAATAATTTAAAATTGTACATTCAATAAATGAAAGTGGGAGTATGCCTCATGTTGTATTCCCCTTGCACATTTTTAATTCAATTTGGGTTGAAAATGGTGAGAAACAAAGGGTTGGAAGTTTCTTCCTTAGGTAATTAAGGGGATCCTATTGATAAAGATGTAAACCAAAATATTTTGGTTCTTATAATAATCATCTCTCTTCTTCTAATCTCCTAGGTTTTGTAGAAGCAGTGTATATTGTTCAATCTCACAATTTGAAATGGTTGAATCTAAAATAGTATGGAAAACCTAATATTTAGAACTCAAAAGTTGTTCAACCCACGCATTTGGAGGACAATAGTGACCAATACGATATTTCTGAGTATTTACATGATTATAATAAGAAATATATTCATATTAAGCATGCATTCTTGATATTGAGTTACAAAAAAGGTAAAAAAAAAATAAATAGTTGATTAAGATGGTTACATCAATCTGAATACCATGCAGACATGAAAATATATATATTACTCTATTTTTAGAGAAATATTGTTACGAAATCCTTAGAGGCCTCTAGGAACAAAAAAAATAGATACGTCCCATAGATTGTGGTTGCTGAATATTTGACAAAATCCTATAATAATGTTGTTTTGGAATATTAAAAAAAAGATTATGATGTTGTCCCTATTATGAGGTATTCTTATTAAATTTAGGAGAAATCATAATTATTTTAGGAACTAGACTTTTGGATAGTGGATCATGATAGAATTACATTCCATCATTATAAAAATTTAGAATTTGTTAAAGTGAAATATGTTCAAATTAGAAAGAGAATGATTATCAAAGTGGTGGAGGAATTTACGAAGAATATGGATTTTCTGTTTAGAGAATTTATAAGTCAATGAATATTCATTATTTTCTTCTTTATGAAGATGGTTTCCTTGGAATTAAAGTTCTGATTTTTGACCTTTTACTTAGATGGTTTTACTACGATGCTGCTATTCATAAATTTTAGTTGTCTGACATGAGGTTTTTGTACGAATGTTTTTTCTATCCTATTCATATAGGAGTTCGGTTCATACTAGATTCCACATGGTTTCATTTATGTGGTTGTAATGTTATCATAGATGGATCTAAGAAATTATGATTCTATGAGAGATGGGGTTTTTGGGTGTGGCAGATCTCTTCAATGTTTTTTTTCACTTTTATTACTTCAAGAGTTGATGTGCTACTATCGGGATGTTCCATGTCATTATTATGGTTTTTTGTCTCTCCATTGAATGGAATATTTCGTAAATAAATTTTTTATATCTATTTATACAGTGACTAGGGACTTATAAATTTGGATGGACTTCTTGAGTTTGTTCCTGATTCATTATATATTTTTCAGACCTTCTAACCACTTTTGGAATACCCAATTCATCTCAAGTGAGAGAGAAGTAGCTTCCATTATTTCAAATTGAATCAGGTACAATTGTTTTTGAACTTCTTTTTTCAAATGATAGCTATATTGGAGTGAAACATTTCACTCCATACTCGGTTTGGGTGCGTGGTTGTATATCTGGATATAATTTCCTTTCTTTTCTTAATGTTGTATGTTCATTACACCTTATTTGTGCATTGTAACAATTTATTTCATTAATAAATTTTTCATAGGTGTAAGTCGGGTGCCCAACTCATGCATCAATTTGACTGAAAAAATATTTTATAATATTTTATTGTTTTTAGGATTTTAAATGGTATTTAGAGTTTTAAGGGGTGTTTTTGGATTTTTATTGGTTTGTAGGTACTTCAAAAGTATGTTTGAGGTTTTTTAGGAATTTTAGGTGGGTTTATAGGTTTTACGGTCTTTTAGGGGTTTTAAGGGTTTCTAAAATTTTATATTTTTTAGGGGGTTTAAGTTTTTTTTGGGTTTTAAGGTTTTTTGTTGTCTTTTTAAAGGTTTTTATGGATTTTTACGTTTCAGAGGTTTTTATATATTTTTAGGATTTTTAGGATTTTTAGTTTTTTTAGGGTTTTTAGGGAATTTGAGGGTTTTTAAGGGTTTTAGGTGTTTTTAGTGTTTTTAACATTTTAAGGTTTTTTGTGTTTTAATTATTTTTAGGTTTTTAAGGTTTTATTAGGGGTTTTCTGGGTTCTAGGGTTTTTATGTTTTTTTTTTGAATTTTATGGGTTTTTAGCATTTTTATGGTTTTTATGATTTTTAGGGATTTTGTGGGGTTTTAGGGTTTTTAGGTTTTTTATGTGTTTTCTGAGTATTTAGTGTTCTTTTGGAGTTTTTAGGGGGGATTTAGATATTGTATATATTTTATTGTTACTATGGGTTTAAAGGTTTTGTTTTAGTTTTTAGTGTGGTTTAAGGGGTTTTTAATGATTGTAGGTGTTTTTTTTGTTTTTTGTGATTTTTAGGGTTTTAGTGTCTTTTATGGTTTTTAGGGTGCTTTAGGTTTTTAGGGGTTTTATGTTTTTTTATGTTTTTAAGGTTTTTTTATTTTTTTCAAGGTTTTTATGGGTTTCTACATTTTTAGGGACTTTTAGGTCTTTTAAGGAATTTTATTGTTTTGTAGTTTTTTTATGGATTTTGAACATTTTGAGGGCTTTTTAGGTTTTTAGGCTCCTTTGTGTTTTAGGGATATTTAAGGCTTTTTATGAATTTTATGGGGTTTTATGGATTTTGTGGGTTTTTATGGGATTTATGGATTTTTTTGGGTTTTAAGGGTTTCTTTGAGTTTTTTCGGGTTTTATATTTCTTTCACATTTTTATCATTTTTAAGAGATTAAAGGGTATTTAGAGTTTCATTGGTTTCTTGGGTTTCTTATGGGGTTTTAATGTTTTTAGGGTTTTTAAGGTTTTTTGGTGTTTTTATGGTTTTTACTATCTTTTAGGGTTTTTAGAATTTTAGGAAATTTAAAATTTTAGGGCATTCTTAGGGGATTTCAGGGGTTTTTAGGTTTTTAACATTTCAAATATTTTTAGGTATTTTTCAGTATTTTTATATTTTTTATGGTTTTTAGGTATTTTGAAGACTTTTTTATTTTTTAGGGTTTTTATAATTTTAGGTTTTTAGGGGTTTTATGATTTTTAGGTTTTAAAGGGTTTCTTAATGGTTTTCAGAGTTTTAGGGTTCTTTACATTTTTCAGTTTTTTTTAAAAGGTTGGGGTCGAAGCCTCATTTTATTATTAAAGTAAAGAAAATACCTCTTTTAATTAGTTATATGGATAACCATTACATAACCCAAAGGCCCAGTGGGCTTGTATCCCATTATATAACCCATAGTCCCAAATTGTCGGTTGAATGCCAATTCTGTGAATAGTGACCCGCCCGCTACAGTATTTTTAGTCCGTTTCGATAAATTTGATGGGTTTTTAGGGTTTTTAGTTATTTTGAGGTGTTTTTTGGTTTTAAAGGGTTTTTTCCTTTTAAAGGGTTTTAATGGATTTTTTTGAGTTTGTAGGGGTTTTAGAGCTTTTTATCATTTTTTGGGAGTTAATGGGTTTTTAGAGGTTTTATTGGGTTTTTGGGTTTTGTGAGGTTTTTGGGGGTCTTTATGGATTTAATGGTTTTAGTTTTTTTTTGTGTCTTTTAGGGTTTTAGGGTAATTTTTAAGGTTTTATCATTTTTTATGAGTTTTACATTTTTTATGTTTTTAAGGGTTTCATAGGAGTTTTAGGGTTTTTACAGTTTTTACATTATTATGAATTTTTAGGGTTTTTTAAAATTTTAATGGGTTTAATGTTTTTCAAGAACATTGAGGGTTTTAGGGTTTTCTTGGGTTTTTAGTGTTTCTAGGTTTTTAGGGGTTCTATATTTTTGTAGGTTTTTATGGTTTTCTTAGTGGTTTTATGGTTTATAGGTTTTTTTATGTTTTTTAGGATTTTTAATGATTTTTATGTTTTTTATAGTTTTTTGGATTTTTAGGGATTTTGAGTCATTTTTGGATTTTATGGTTTTTAGCATTTTTATGTTTTTTTTGAGTCTTTATGGTTTTTACTTTTCTTGGTGTTTTTTATAGTTTTTAGGGATTTAAAAGTTTGTCTGTGTTTTTAGTGATTGTTTTGAATTTTTATGTTATTTGATGGGTTTTAAGGTTTTTGGGGTGTTTATGGATTTTAAGCATTTGGGGTTATTATTGGTTTTAATGGTTTTTATGGTTATTAGTGTTTTTTATGTTTTTAGGTGTTTAATTTGTTTTAGGTTTTAAGTTTTCTTAGGTGTTTTCATGGTTTCTAGTGTTTTTTACATTTTTCGGGATTCTTAGGGATTTTTTGGGATTATTATGTTTTCTGGGTTTTTATGGATTTTGAGGGTTTTTTCGTCTTTTTATGATTTTTAGGATTTTTAGGTTTTTACCATATTTTTAGGTTTTTATAGATTTTATGTGTCCTTAGGTTAGTAATGTTTTATTATGGGTTTTTATTGTTTTTAGAGATTTTCATGATTTTAGGATTTTAGATCTTTTTACGATTTTTAAGTGTTAGTAAATATTTTGAGGGGTTTTGGGGTATTTATGGTTTTTAGAGGTTTTTAGGATTTTTTGATTTTTTGATTTTTTTGGGATTTTTTGGTTTTTATAGTTTTTAACATTTTATTTGTTTAATGTTTTTTATAGTTTTTATTATTTTTGTGGATTTATAGGGCCATTATGGGTTTTAGAGGTTTTTATGGTTTTAGGGGTTTTATAATTTTTAGTGATTTAAAATTTCTTAGGTTTTTAATGGGTTAAAAGATTTTTTAGGATTTTAAGGGTTTCTTAGATGTTTTCAGGGTTTTTAGGGGATTAAATTTTTTATATATTTTAGTTATATTTTATGATTTATAGGCTTTTAATTTTGTTTTTTATTTTTTTTAGTTTTTTTTTCAATTTTGAGAGTTTTTTATCATTTTGGGGGGTTGAAAGTATTTTTATCTTTTTATGTAGTTCTTATGGTTTTTTAGTTTTTTTGAGTTTTACTAAATTTTATGGTATTTAGGGATTTTAGTTTTTTACATTCTTTTTCGGTTTTCAGAATATTTTGTCTCTTTTAGGGGTTTTAAGTGTTGTATGTTTTTATGGGTTTAAGTATTTTGATTTGTTATAGTGTTTTTAGGGTTTTTAGGATTTTCATGGTTTTTAGGATTTTTTGTGGTTTTTATAGTTTTTAGGGTTTTAATGGTTTTCTTTGATTTTTTATCTTTTTATAGATTCAAGAAGTTTTTCTTGTATTTAGTGGTTTTAGTGTGTTTTATTGGGTTTGAGGGGTTTTAATGGTATTTAGGGGATTTTGGATCTATTAGAGTTTTTTTTACGGTTTTAGTTTTTTTAGGGTTTTTAGGGGATTTATGTGTTTTTTTGTTTTTATGGTTTTCCTAGGGTTATTAGAGTTTTCAGGGATTTTTATGTTCTTATAAATTTTAATAACAATTTTAGAATTTTTATTGTTTTTATGTTTTTAGGGATTTTGATGATTTTTATGGGGATTAGGGCTTTTAGTGTCTTTACGAACATTTGTGTATTTTTAGGGGTTTTATGATTTTCATATTTTATAGATTTTAAGTGTTTTTATGTTTTTAGGGTTTTTTACGATTTTAGGTATTTTTAGTTCTTATTTATGATTTTATGGTTTTTTATGGTTTTTATGGGTTTGGAGGGGTTTTGGTGTTTCTAGGGTTTTTGAAGTTTTTATCATTTTTAGGTTTGTAGGAGATTTATGTGTTTTTATGATATTTAAGTGTTTTTAGGTATTTAAGGTTTTATTAGGGTTTTTAGGGAAATTTACATTTTTAGGGATTTTTTGGTATTTTTAGTATTTTTATGCCTTTTTGTATTTTTTGGTATTTTGGATTTTTGGGGGGTTTTGAGTTTTTTTTTCTGTTTTAAAGGTTTTTTGAGTTATTTAACATCTTTATGGTTTTAAGGGGTTTTTATAGTTTTTAGTCATTTTATGGTTTTATGGGATTATATGGGTCTTTATGGGTTTTAGGGGATTTTATGGTCTTTAGGGTTTTAGGGTTTTTTTATGGCTGTGAGTCTTTTGAATTTTTGGAGATTTTAAGCGTTTTTAAATTTTTATGGTTTTCTTGGGTCAATACATTTTTAGGGATTTTATGGTTATTTTTATTTTTCAGGGTTTTTACGGATTTTTTGGATTTTTTGGGTTTTTAGGGTTTCTAGGGTTTTATGTGTTTTTGGGCTTTTAGGGGTTTTTTTAGTTTTTAGGGTTTAAATGGTTTTAATGGTTTTAAAAAATTAATTGTTTAAAAGTTTTTTCACGTTTTTGTGGGTTATTAGGGTTTTTATGAGTTATAAGGGGTTTTATGGTTTTTTGGGGTTTTTATGGTTTTAAGAGGTATTAATTTATCTTTAGGGTTTTTATCATTATTTAGTTTTTCTTTGGGTTTGTCAAGGATTTTAGGGGGTTTTACATTTTTAAGGAATTGTATGATTTTATAGATTGTTATTATTTTTATGTATTTTTAGAGTTTTAGTTTTTTTAGGATGTTTTAGTGTTTTTAGCATTAATTAAGATTTTTTATGGTTTTACTATGACACAAAATCTCTTCTAGTTATGTTCAAAAAATATATGGTCAACTCCGGATCCCACCCAGCATACCTCAACAAAGTGGATTTTTTGTTGCAAAGGATTTGAATCCCAGACATCTAATAAATTTGGCATACCGACTACTAATATATTTGGATCCCACGATAGTAGATTGAGAATTACTTCAATTGGATACACAACCATAACAAGGCTGGGACATCCTTATAGGTCTTCCTCTAAAGGTTACCAATGGTAGATACCAATGAGGCCACCACAGCTAGACCTACTTACTATTTACCATGTTCAATCCCCCACTCATCCAGGCATTCCACAACGTCTCATTAATATTATTGATCCACTAATAGCTTGATTAGATTCTTAAAAGGATTTGTGTACTGCGATATATATGAAAAATAAGCCTGACCCCGAATGGTTTTTACGGGTTTTCTGGTTTTCTGGGTTTTTACATATTTTAATGGATTTTTGTTTTTTTTTTGGTTTTTAGGTGTTTTAAGTGCTTTTAGATTTTAATGTTTCTTTGGGGTTTTTTAGTTTTTCGGTTTTTTTAACCTTTTTAGATTTTCTGAGATTTTGAATATTTTAATAGGTTTATAGAATTTTCAAGGATTTTGAGGGTTTTAGGGATTTTTTGGGGTTTTGGGTATCTATGGGTTTTGGGGTTTTGGGGGGTTTTTTTATTTTTTAAGGTTTTTTAAGGTATTTAGATTTTGTTACTGTTTTAATGTGCTAAAATTATTTTTAGTATTTTTATGGGTTTTATGATTTTTATGGGTTTTAAGGTTTTTATAGTAGTTACATGTTTTTTGGGATTTGGGGGTTTTATGGTTTGTAGTGTCTTTTTAGGTCTTTTAGGTTTTTAAATTTCTCTGTGTTTTTATGTTTTTTTATGTTTTTAATTTTTTATTAGTGTTTCTCAAAGTTTTTAGGGGGTTTTTACGTTTTTAGTTACCTTTTAGGGTTCTAATATTTTTATTATTTTTTGGGTTTTTAGGGATTTTGAAGGTTTTTGGGGGTTTTGTGGTTTTTACTATTTTTTAGTGGTTTTAATAACTTTTAGGTTTCTATGTATTTTATGTATACTTACGATTTAAATTTTTTTTCTTAGGGTTTGTTTATGTTTTTAGGGTTTTTAGGGATTTTTTATAATTTATGTGGTTTTATAGGGTTTATGAATTTTCAAGTTTTTTGTGCTTTTTAGGGTTTTAGGGGTTTTAAAATTTTTTTCATGTTTTATGGTATTTTTAATGTTTTTCATATTTTTTTACTATTTTTAGGTGTTTATAGGGTTAATAGTTTTTAGTCGGTTTAAGTGGTTTTTAGGGTTTTCAGGTTTTTTTAGTCATTTTATGGTATTTTTTGGATTTATTATGGTTATTATTAGATTTTCTTGTTTTTCATGGTTTTTATGTGTTTTGAGGTTTTTAATAATTTTTTAAAAAAAATTGGGGTTTTAAGGGTATTAATGTTTTTTTGTATTTTTAGGTATTTTTCAAGATTTTTAAGCGGTTTTATGGGTTGTAGTGATTTTGAGGGGTTTTAGGGTTTTTAGGGGTGTTAGGGTTTTCTATATTTTTTTAGGAGTTTTAAGTGCTTTTAAATTTTTAAGGTTTTCATAGGGGTTTTCATAGTTTTAATGATTTTTTATGTTTTAAAAAAAATTAGGTATTTTTTAGGTTTCTTATAGATTTTTAGTTTTTAGGTATTTTAAGTGTTTTAAGGGTTTTTTTGTGTTTTTAGGGGTTTTAAGTTATTTTTGGTTTTTAGGTTTCTTTAGATTTTTTATGGTTTTAAATGATTTTAGAGAATATTAACATTTTTAGGTGTTTAAAGGTTTTTTATATTGTTTAGTGTTTTTTGGTATTCTCATGGTGTTTTAGGGTTTTAATGTTTTTAGGGGTTATTATGGTTTTTAGGGGGTTTAGAGTTTTTAGGTTTTTTGGGGACTTTTCTTGTTTTTTGGTTTTTATGTTTTTCTTACAATTTTCATCTTTTTATTTTTTTTATTGAATTTTTTTGGGGTTTTAGGTTTTTTAGGGTTTTAAGAGTTTTTTAATCGGTTTTAGGTTTTTTATGGTTTTTAGGGTTTTCATGGTTATTTTTTTGAGTTCTTATGGTTTTTTAGTTTTTTAGTGTTTTTTAGTTTTTTTATAGTTTTTTAACATTTTAAGGGGTTTGAACGATTTTATGAGATTTTAGATTGTTTTATGGGTTTTGTTGGTCTTTAAGGATTTTCAGTGTTTTTATGTTTTTTGGGGTTTTAAGGGTGTTAAGGTCTCTTTGGTTTTTATGGTTCTTATTGATTTTATTTTTATTAAAGGTTTTATGTTTTTTTAGGTTTTTATGGGTTTCCTTATATTTTCATGGTTTTAAGGATTTTTACGTTTTTTGGGATTTTGGGGATTTATTAGTATTTTTATGTTTATTTAGGATTTGGATGAATTTTGAGGGTTGCTTAGGATTTTTAGGGTTGCAAGAATTTTTTAGAGTATTTCACATTTTTAAGGGTTTTGGGTGTTTTATGTGTGTTTTTGGTTTTTATGATTTTCTAATGGTTTTTAGGGTATTTTTATTTTTTAATGTTTCTATGGATTTTAACGGTTTTTTAGGAATGTTGTGGTTTTTAGGGTTTTTTTGGATTTTAGGGATTTTTTATGTTCTTCGTATTTCTATGGTTTTTATGGTTTTATAGTTTTTAATTATTTTGTTGGTTAGAGGGTTTTTAGAGTTTTTAGTGGTTTTTAGGATTTTTTTGGGATTTAGTGTTTTTTAAGTTTTTATGCGTTTTTATGGGTTTTAGGGTTTTTTGGGTCCTTTTGGGGTTAATGTGGTTTTATGTTTTGTAGGTCTTTAATGGTTTTTATCAGATTTTGGGTGTTAGGTAGTTTTGATTTTCTAGTGTATTGAGGTTTTCAGGGGTTTTAAGTGTTTTTAGGTTTTTAAGGCTTTATTAGGGGTTTTAGACCTTTTTACATTTTGAATGATATTTAGTGATATTTATGATTTTTTTAGTCTTTTAGGAGTTTTATTCATTTTGAGGGATTACAAGATTTTTTAGGAGTTTTAGGGTTTTCTTTCTTTTTGGGGTTTTGGTAGTTTTTTGAGTTTTTAGGGTTTTAAATATTTTTTCGGATTTTCTAATATTTTAGGGATTTCACATGTTTTTATATTTTTAGTGGTTTTTAGAAGAATTATGGGTTTTAAGGGGATTAAATTTTTTTAGGGGATTTTGGGACTTTTATATTATTTATGGTTTTAGAATTTGTTTGGCTTTTGGGGAATTTAATTGTTTTTATGGTCTTATGGTTTTCTTTGTGTTTTTAGAGTTTTTAGTGTTTTTTTATTTTTTTATGGATTTTATGGTCCATTTTATTATTTTAATAGATTTTAGGTTTTTAGGGGATTTGATGGTTTTTAGGGGTTTTCATGGTTTTTAGGGGTTTTAAGGATTTTAATGTTTTTAGGGCATTTTATGGATTTTTAGGTATTTTAGTGTTTTTAGGATTTTAGGGATTTTAAGTGTTTTTAGGTGTTTAATTTTTTTTTACTATTTTATGTATTTTTAGGTCTTCATTATAATTTAATGGTTTTTATGCATTTTAGATATTTTTATGTTTTTAGTGTTTTTAGGGTTTGTAGTGTTTTTAAGTTTCTAAACATTTTTATATTTTTTTGGGATTTAACTGTTTTTAGGTATTTAATGTTTTTAGGGGTTTAGGGGGTTTTATGTGTTTTTGTGTGTTTTTGGATTTTTTAGGATTTTAATGGGTTTTTATGGGATTTATTGGGTTTTATGGTTTCTTTAGATTTTTATCTTTTAAAAGGTTTTAGAGTTCTTTCATGGTTTTAGGGGTTTAATGGGTTTTTAGAGTTTTTATTAATTTTAATTTTTATAGGGTTTTATAGTTATTTATGGGTTTCATGGGTTTTTATTGTTGTTAGTTTTTAATGTTTTTATTTATTTTAAGATTTTTTTTATTTTTATGGGTTTTTTGGATTTTTCATGGGTTTGTACATTTTAATAATTTTTTAGAATTTTTATATGTTTAGGGATTTTCAGGTTTTTAGGGGTTTTTATTGTTTCTAGGGATTTAATGTTTTGGGGTTTTATGGGTTTTATTTTTTTTAGATTTTTTAGCAATTTTAAAGGATTAAAGGGTTTTTAGAGTTTTTGTGGGTTTTTAGTGTTTTAATGAGTTTTAGGGGTTGTCATGTTTTTTATGTGTTTTTATGGTTTTAAGGGGTATTAAGGTCTTTTTAGGGTATTTATCATTTTTATGTTTATATGTTTTTTCTTCAGGATTCTTAGGGATTTTAGGGTTTTTACATTTTTATGTATTTTTAGGGATCTGTATAATTTTATGGGTTTTAATGTTTTTATGGATTTATAACGTTTTAGTGTTTTTAGGATTTTTAGGGTTTTTAGCATTAATTAAGATTTTTTTGAATTTTATGTTTTTTTAGTTTTAATGGTTCTGTTAGGGGTTTTTATGTGTTTTAGAAGTTTTTATGTTTGTAGGGATATTTACATATTTTTTAGGTTTTTTATATATTTTTGTTTTTTTGGATTTTGAGGGTTTTTAGTGTTTTTATGTTTTTTTCGTTTTTTATTATGGTTTTTGGGGGTTTTAAGGTTTTTTATGTATTTAGGTTTTAAGGGGTTTTAATTTTTTATCGTTTTTAGGGTTTTAAAGGGTTTATATAGGTTTTGGATTTTTTTATGATTTTTCATTGTTTTTAAAGCATTTTCCGGGGTTTTATGGTTTTTAGCCATTCTTATGTTTTTTTTTCACTTTTTAGGGGTTTAGGGGTTTTATCATATTTTATGTTTTTATAGTTTTAAGTGTTTTTATGATTTATATTTTTCTTATGGGTTTTCAGTGATTTTAGGGGGTTTGAAATTTTTATGGATATTGGTTTATTTTTTTATGATTTTTTGGTTTTTATGGTTTTTACAAATTTTGAGGGTCAAAGGATTTTTAATGGATTTGGTATTTTCGGGTTTTTAGGGTTTTAAGTGTTTTGGTTTTTAAGGATTTCGTAGGGGTTTTTCAGGTTTTTATTATTTTCTACCTTTTAGAGGCATTAAGGGAATTTAGGATTTTTATGGTTTTAGGTATTTTGAGCGTTTTATGGGGTTTTAGTTTTTTTTTTGGTTTTTTCAATAAAAATAAGGGTTTTAAATGTTTATAGAGTTTTTAATTTTTTAGGGGTTTAAATATTTTTTAGATTTTTAGTGAGTTTTATAATTTAATGGGGATTTAGGCATTTCAAAAGTTTTTAGGAGTTTTATGGTATTTAGGTGGATTAGGGTTTTAGTTTATTCAAAGGGTTTATCGCATTTTCATGTTTTTAGGGGTTTTATGTGTTTTTGGTTTTAATGTTTTTCATAGGGGTTTTAAGCATTCATATGGTTTTTTATGTTTTCAAAAAAATTTAAGGATTTTTAGGATTATTATGATATTAGGGTTTTTACAAATATTATAGGTTTTAGGGTTTTCAGGGTTTTTCATGTTTTTTTTGTTTTTAGGGGTTTAAAGTATTTTTTTGGAATTTGAGGTTTTCTTAGGGGGTTTTAGGGGTTTATGGGATTTTACATTTTTAGTGATTTTTATTGATTTTTATAGATTTTTTAGTATTTATATGGGGTTTTAAAACTTTTGATAGTATTTAGGGTTATTGTGGTTTTTTCAGTTTCAGTATTTTTATAGATTTAATGGTTTTTTTCTTTTTTAACAATTTTAGTTGTTTAAAGGGATTTTAGAGTTTAAATTATTTTTAGATTTTTATGGGTTGTTATGTTATTTAGGTTATTAGGGGTTTTTATGGTTTTTAGGGGATTTTAATGATTTAGATACTTTTTGTTTTTTTAGGGTCTTTATAAATTTTCGGTTTTTTAGTGGGTTTAATTATTTTTAGTTATTTAATACTTTTCTAGAGTTTTCAGTGCTTGTATAGATTTTATGTTTATAGGGATTTTATGGATTTTTTAGGATTTTAGTGGGTTTTTAAGGTATTTAAGGATTTTGAGGGTTTTTAGAGATTTTGGGGATTTTGGGGTTTTTATGAGTTTTTAGGATTTCTAGGGGTTTTTAGTGTTTTTAGGTTTGTTATGTTTTCTTAGGGTTTTAAGAATTTATTACATTTTTCAAAAAAAAATCGGAATTTTTTATGATTTTTATGATTTTTAAGGTTTTTAAGGGATTTTGGGATATTTAGGGGTTTGACTGTTTCATGGTTTTTGGTGGTTTTGGGGGGTTTTGGGTTTTTATTGAGTTTTTTATTTTTCAAGGTATTTTGAATTTTTAATGTTTTAGGGGTTTAAAGGGATTTTATAATTTTTTTTGGTTATAGGGTATTTTATGGTTTTATGGGTTTTATAATTTTTAGGGTTTTAAGAGATTTTATGGTTTTTTTGATTTTTTTGGTTTTTTAGTTCTTTAGGGGTTTTATATTTTTTAGGTTTTAATATTTTCTTAGGGTTTTTTTGGTTTTTCGAGTTTTTTACCTTTTTGGAATGTTTTGGGAATTTTTAGGATATTTACATATTTTTAGAGTTTTTAAGGATGTTGATGGTTTTAGATATTCTTATGGTTTTGAGGGTTTCTGTGGATTTTTTTGGATTTGTGGGTTTTTTTAGTATTTTTAGGGTTATTATGGTTTTTAGAGTTTTTTAACATTTTAAGTGGCTAATGCAGTTTATAGGATTTTTATGGATTTTTAGAGTTTTTATGATATTTAAGGGTTTTTAGGTAAGTAGGGGCCTTATGGTTTTTGGTTTCTTTTTATGGATTTTAGTTTTTTTAGTTTTTAACGGGGTTTTAGTATTTTTAGGTTTTTATATTTTCTTAGGGTTTTTAGGGGGTTATACATTTTTACGGATTTTTAGGCTTTTTAGTATTTTTATGGGTTTTTAGGGTTTTTAGGGATTTGAGGGTTTGTGGTTTTTAGGGTTTATCGGGTTTTAAACATTCTTGTAGTTTTTTAGGGGTTTAAAGTGTTTTTAGTTCTCTATGTTTTTCTTAGGTATTTTCACGAATTTTATGGATTTTTGAAGGTTTAGGGATTTTTTGGGATTTTTTAGGATTTTTTGGGGTTTTATGGGTTTTAGGGATTTTGAGTGGTTTTAGGGGTTTTCAAAAGTTTATAAGAAATTTTCTGTTTTTTAATGTTTTTAGGTGTTTAAAGGGATTTTATATTTTGTTATTGGTTTTTAGGGTTTTATTGGTTTGTAGTTTTTTAAAAGTTATTATGGGGTTTTATAGTTTTTAGGAGTTTTTAGGGTCTTTGGGCCTTTTATGGTTGTTTAGGGCGGTTATCATTTTTAGTGTATTTAGGGATTATATTTTTTTTAAGTTTTTATGTTTTTAATAGGGTATTAGGGTTTTTTACATTTTTAGGGATTTTTATGGATTTTTAGGAATTTTAGGTATTTTAGGGATGTTGAGTGTTTTGAAGGTTTGTTATTGTTTTTACGGGTTGGGGGGCTTAGTTTTTTCTACAGTTTTTATGTGTTTTAAGGCTTTTTTGATTTCTTAGGGGTTTTCATGTTTTTTTTTGGTTTTTTATATTTTTTTGGGATTTTAGGAATTTTTTTGAATTTTTTCGTTTTTTAATATTTTTAAGGATTCCTAGGGGTTTTATGGTTTTTAGAGATTTTAGCATTATTAGGTGTTTGAGGGTATTAAGTGTTTTTAGATTTTTATGGATTTCATAGGAAGTTCTAGGTTTTTATTTTTTATTTTTTAAAGGATTTGTAAGGATTATTAAGAATTATATGGTTTTTATGGATTTTAGAGATTTTGAGGGTTTTTATGTTTTCTAGTGGTTTTATGGTTTTTTTTGAGTTTTCAGTTTTTATTTGTTTTTTTTTTGAGTTTTTTAACATTTCTTGGGGTTTAGAGGTATTCTACTATTTTTTATTTGTTTTAGTGTTTTTATGGATTTTTATTTGTTTAATGGTTTTCAGGGGTTTTTTGGTTTTTTGGGGTTTTTTGGTTTTTTGGGATCCTTTAGGATTTTTTTGCAGTTTTAATTTTTTTGGGTTTTAAAGAGTTTTTAGGTATTTAAGGTTCTCTTAGGGTTTTTCATTTTTTTTATGGTTTTTTACATTTTTATGTATTTTAAAGGCTTTTTTAGTATTTTTAGGGGTTTTAGGCTTTTAGGGTTTTTTGGGATTTAGGGATTTTAGGGTTTTTATTTTTTTCTGAGGTTTTAGGAGTTTTTTGAGATATAGTTATTTTGAAGGGTTTTTAGAGTTTTTTATATTCTTTGGTGTTTAAATTTTTTTTAGAGTTTTTAGTTCTTTTTAAAGTTTTTATCGGTTTTTAAGAATTTTTTTGGTTTTAGGGGATTTTTTATTTTATGGTATTTTTTTGTTTTTTAGGGTTATTAAATTTTTAGGGGGTTTTAGGGGTTTTATGTGTTTTCAGGTGTTTAGTGTTTTCTTAAAAGTTTTTAGGGTTTTTGGTTTTTTATGTTTTTAATGATTTTTTATTCGTTTTTATGATTTTATGATTTTTAGGCTTTTTGGGGATTTTGGGGGGGGGGGTTTAGGTGTTTTTAGGCTTCATAGGGTTTTTAGAGTTTTAATAATTTTTTAGTTTTCAAGGGGTTTTATGTTTTTTTATGTTTTTAACAGTTTCTTAAGGGTTTTTACGGTTTTAGGGTTTTTTATTTTTTTTGGTTTTTTTGTTCCGTTTTATGATTTTTTTAGAGATTTTTTGGATTTTGATGGTTTTTTTTGAGTTGTAGGGTTGTATTATTTTTATAATTTTTGGGGTTTTTAGGGGTTATTTTAGTTTCGTACAATTTCAAGTTTTTTTTTAGAGTTTTTTAATATTTTTAGGGGTTTAAAAAAGTGTTAATATTTTTAGTGGTTTTTAGGGGGTTTTAGGTTTTTTAGGATTTTAGGGTTTTATTGATTTTGTTGGTTATAGGGTCTTTTTAGGGATTTTAGGGTCTTTTATGGGTTTTAGCCTTTTTATGGTTTTTATGTGTTTCATGTTTTTTAGGTTGTTAATATTTTCATATAATTTTCATATTTTTATGGGTTTTTTATATATTTATTATGATTAGGGACATTTAGGATTTGTTTTAGTTTTTAGGGTTTAAGGGTTTTTTGGATGTTTCCCTCAGAATGTGTGTTTTGGTTAGGAAATACAATTTTTGAATGGTTTCCAATGGATTTGTTTATGGAACTAGAAACACCCTACAGTTCTGTATCTAAAGAGTCCAGCTTTCCAAAGGAAGGTGTTCGTTAGGTTTGTTGATCTACAATACTTAAGAACTCACATTGGTCAAGAGGATGATTGGTTTGGGTAATCACGCCATTTTGGGGGGAATGTTTTCCTACTCCATGACTCTCTTATAGATATAAGATATGTTCATGAATCCTTCATTAATTCCCAAGTAATGTGAGTTATCCTAATATTATAAATTAGCATGTGTGGAATTTAGAATCATTTGTACGTATTCAAGTTTATTCATTGATAGAGATATTGATATATATCTGAGGTTGTCCATCAATGGTATAATTATATACTTATTAGAGATTCATTGATCATTATTATGATGATGTTGGTGTTCAAGCCATGTTGTGGGGCACAATATATTTTATGGTCATCCAAGTATACGGATTTCACACTATAATTCCCTTTTATCTTGGGAAACATAAGATGTTATGATGTTTGTATCAAACCCATAAATTGGCTTCCTATGTATCCTCGTGAAAGGAATCAAAAACCATGTAGTTTGGAGCTACATAACGGGGAACATCATGCCTTTTATGGTTGTGGGAGTTTTATGTCTTTTAGGGTTTTAGGGATTTTTATGGTTTTTAACATTTTATTTGTTTTTAGGAGTTTTTTGTGTTATTATGTTTTTAGGATTACTTAGGGGGTTTCAAGGTTTTTGGGGATTTTTACATTTTTAGGGATTTTTATACATTTTCTAGTATTTTTATGGTTTCTATATAAATTGAGGGATTTTATTAATTTTAGTGTTTTTATTGTTTTTATGGTTTTTAGCAATTTTTTAGTTTTTTATGGATTTTGAGTGTTTTTAGGTTTTTAAATTTTCCATAAGATTTTTTCATTTTTAAATATTTTTTAGTATTTTAATTTTTTAAAGGTTTTATGCATTTTGAGGGGTTTTAGGGTTTTTATTGTTTTTTGTGTTTTTAGGGTTTTTTTATTTTAATAGGGTTTTAAGGTTCTTAACATTTTTAGGGGGTTAAAGGGTTTTTTGTATTTTTTTAGAGGTTTTTATATTTTTATTGGTTTTATGGGTTTTTAAGGTATTTACTAGTTTTATATTTTTTAAGGGTTTTATAGGGTTTTGGGGTTTTTGGGGATTTATGAGGGATTTTAGAGATTTTTATCTCTTAGGGTTTTAAAGCATTTTTTGGTTTTTCGAGTTTTCATCTAATTTTTTATGATTTTTTGGTTTCTTATGATTTCAGGAATTTTTTGGTATTTTAACGATTTTATGGGTTTTTTGGCATTTTTATGATTTGTTAGTTTTTTCTGGGTTTTTATGAGTTTTTATATTTTATATTGTTATTTTATTTTTAGTGGTTTTAAGTAATTTTATATTTTGAAGGATTGATTTGGGGTGTTCATGGTTTTTAATGATTTTTACATATTTCGGTTTTTTAGGGATTTTTGGGGATTGTTATAGTTTTTTCAGGTTTGGGGATTTTAAGCGTTTTGTCTTTAGGGATTTTATGGGTTTCTTCGGAATTTAGTGATTTTGGAAATTTTACGTTTTTAACGGTTTTTTGTATTTTTTAAACTTTTTACGGGTTTAAGGATTTCTAAATTTTGTTGTGGTTTTATAGGATTTTTATAGGGCTTTTGGGGTTTTAATGTTTTTATGGGTTTTAGGGTCCTTTGGGGGTTTTTACTGTTCCTAAAATTATTAGGTTTTTTAGTGCTTCTTATGGGTTTTTAGGGTTTTTAGGGTTTTCCTGTTTTAAGTATTGTTAGGGATTTTATTAGATTTTTATAGTTTTTAGGGTTTTTAGAGGTTTTTGGTTTTATGGTGGTTAGCATTTTTAACAATTTTTAGGTTTTTAGGGGTTTTGAGTGTTTTTAGGTTTTTAAGGATTTATAAATATTTTTAATGGTTTTATGATTTTTTTATGGGTTTTTAGGTGTTTTTTAGGATTTTATAGTTTTTCGATGTTTTAGGGTTTTTAGGGATTTTGCGGGTTTTATGGATTTTAGAATTTTTATGGGTTTTAGTTATGTTAGAGTTTTTTGGGTATTTAATGTTTTTTAGTGTTATTTAAGGTTTTTCTTTCATTACAAATGGATTTTAGAGTTCTTAATTATTTTAGGGGTTTTATGGGGTTTAGGGTTTATATTGTTTTTAGGTGGTTTTTTGTATTAAATGATTTTTCATTTATAGTGTCTTTTTATCTTTCTTAGGGGTTTTAAATGTTTTGTTTTTTTCAATTTTCTTATGGTGTTTCAGGGTTTTAATATTTTTTTATGTTTTTGGAATTTATGGGGATTTTTTTATATTTATTATTTTTATGGTTTTTAAGGATTTGAAGGGTTTTTTAGGGTTTTTAGTTTTTTTTGTTATTAGGGGTTTTAAGTGTTCTTATGTTTTTAAAGTTTTCACAGGATTTTAGTGGGTTTTATGTTTTTAGGGATTTTATGGGTATTTTATGATTTTTATGATGTTTTTGGGTTTTATGGGTTTTATATTTTCTATGGTTTTTTGGGTTTCGGGGGTTATTTTTGAGTTTTTTAGTGTTTTTATGGTTTCATAGAGCTTTTTAATTATTTTAGGGATTCAAATGGTTTTTATTGTTTTTAGTGGGTTTTAAGGTTAATTTTGGTTTTTACGGGTTTTATGGTTTTTATTAGTTGTTATGGTTTGTATGGTTTTAGTTTCATTTAATGGTTTTTAACATTTTTTGGTGGTTTAAAAGGTTTATGGTTTTTAAGGTTTTATTAGGGATTTTCATGGTTTTCAGGTTTCAGTCGATTTTTATGGATTTAAAGGGATTCAAATGTGTTTTAGGTATTTTTGGTTATTATTTGGGTTTTTATCATTTTTTTACATTTTTAGGGTTTTTATTGTCTTTATGTTTTTAAAAATTTATTAGGGATTTTAGGTGTTTGGGGTTTTTTTTAATTTTTTAGGTATTTTAGGGATTTTTTAGGATTTTTATGGTTATTAGTATTTTTATGGATTTGGAGGGGTTTTTTGGTTTTTAGGGGTGTTTATGTTTTTTTTTGGGTTTTATGTTTTTTATTTTGAGTTTTTAGGGTTTAAGGGGTTTAAGAGATTTTAACATTTTTAGGGGTTTTAAGGGTTTTTAGAGATTTATGTGGGTGTTTAGGAATTTTATGGATTTTTAGGGGTTTTGGTTTTTTATGGTTTTAAGGGTTCTATTTTTTAAGTTTTTTATGGTTTTCCTAGGGATGTTAAGGGATTTAGGGTTTTTTAGGTTTTTAGGGATTTTTAGGGATTTTTAAGCGGTTTAGGATTATTAAGGATTTTTAGCATGTTTTGGGTTTTTGGTTTTTTTAGGTTGTTAGGTTTTTAAGGGTTTTAATTTGTTTTAAGTGTTTTTATGTTTTTATGGTTTTCTTATGGGTTTTTCAGAGTTTTAGGGGATTTATGTTTTTAGGGTTTTTAGTATTCTAATAGTTTTTAGGGGTTTTTGGAATTTTTGGGGTCTTTTGTGATTTTTAGGAGTTATAGGGGGGTTTGATTTTTTTGGGATTTTATGGGGTTTCTTTTGAGTTTTAAGGGTTTTCTAGAGTTTTCCCCATTTTTAGGCATTTAAATTGTTTTTAGAGTCTTTAGGGGTTATTATAGTTTTATGGGTTTTTAGTGTTTTTATGGGTTGTAGGCATTTTTAGGGTTTTTATAATATAAGGTATTTTAGGCGTTTTCAGTATTTTTAGGTTTTTAGGGTTTTTTATTGGTTTAATTTGGGTTTTAGGGTTTTTTTAATTTTTAGGGATTTTTAGAGATTCTTTGGATTTCAATTTTTTATGGTTTTTAAGGATTTTGAGGGTTTTTGGGTTTTTAGGGTTTGAGATTTTTTTTTTATTTTTTAAGGTTTTAGGGGTTTTTTGAGTTTTTTTGAGTTTTAACGGTTTTGTAGTGTTTTTAACTTTTTATAGGTTTAAAGGATTTTTAGAGTTTCTAGTGGTTTTTAGGATTATTATGTGTTTTTGTAGTTTTAAGGGTTTTGTGGTATAACGTTTTTTATGTTTTTAGGGTTTTAAATGTTTTTAGGTATTTAGGGGTCTTACGTATTTTTATGTATTTAAGGTTTTCATACAGTTTTTTAGGATTTTTAGGGGTTTTATGTTTTTAGTGATTGTTCTGATTTTTTAAGATTTTTATTATTTCTTTGGTTTTTACGTATTTTTAGGGTTTTCATTTGCTTTTAGGGTTTATGGTTTTTATGGTTTTTTGGGGGTTTTGTGTTTTTTTTAGTTTTAATGGGTTTTGAGGGTTTTAGAGTTTTTTTCCTTTTTTTGGGAGAAGAAGGATCAAGACCATGTGTGCCCAGTCCCCCAAATTTATTAAAAAAAAGTAAATATCAGTAGAAGTAAGGTTTAAAAACACATCTATAGAGATCACTCTTCATATATGAAGCCATAGAGGATGCACAAAAGTGTGCGGTGACGAATGACCACATTAATCTCCAATCCGGAATAGATTTTTTGTAGATCACATATACCACCATATTCACATCCCTGTATGCATGTATGAAATTATGGGTGGGGTCCTAGGATACCTTAAGTAAATCAATCCAATTCGATAGAATTCTCCAAGGTACCCTTCATGATTTATTTTTAAGGGCCTCCACCGCCAAGATCAAATCGGATTCAATCCAAAGGATCTTCCACATGAATGTCTTGGTAAAGAGAACTATTTTTTTTCATTTCCAAAACCTCCACCTCATAAGCACATACATTCCCTATAAATTGGTTTAAGAATCCTTTAACAAATCCTCTATAGATATGGAAATCAACTGCACATCCTGAGGGACTAGGTGGACCTGATGTCGCACCATCCACATTGACTTTTATCCATTATCTGATTGGGGGAATCCACTGGATAAACTTCAGTGAAAATGTTTTCCTGCACCTACCAGAAACACAAAGTGTATTAAATATAATAAAATCATTCATATAAATTACTATTGAACTAGTTTGAATGCATTAAGCCACATGAGCCACATTATGAATGGCCACAACACCACCATAGAAGGGGAGATTTCTATTTTTAAAAGGAACAACATTGCGGGCTGCCAAAATATGGTCCATAATAGTGGCATCCATTGATATAATAAGCTTTTGAACATGCTCGCTTAGATCTAATTGAGAAATGTGTTTCAGTAGGCCCATTTTAATGAAGCCAAGGTATAGATCAAGTTGAAACAAGGTCTGTACATAATTCTATAGACTAGCCATATATATGCACTATAAAAAGATATGCAGTTTTGTTTCCTCAACTTGTAGGCAGATGTTGAATCCCAAGACAATTTGAAGATATTCCCTCTTAAGAAAACAATGAAGGGGAAACCTATATTTCCATAACATCTATAATATTATATGCTTCGATGGGGGGACACACGGACTCCTGAATCTAGTGATCCAATCCTGAGTAATGTTTTTCTATAATTCCTTATACTGATAAAAGTCTCTAATAGTGAGCTGGCCTACTAAAATTTTCTTCTACATGATAGTGTCAACATCAAATAAGGAGTATCTCTTAATTTCCAGGATGATATGTGAGAGGTGGATCCCAAAAAACTTATCATTCCTCCGATAAAATTCATCAATAGACATGTTTTTCATATCATGTGGAAGTTAGATCATATAATTCCGTGTTTTTTCATCCATTTTATGATCTATAAATCCATTATGGAGCTATTTGAGACACCCATATCAAGATGGACATTAAATAATTAAAAGAGGATATGGTGGTAGTCCAAACTGAGGACAGGAAATATCCTGATAAACCATTTCATAAATTAGGGGAGAATCTACCACTCAATAATTCCAGTCCTCCATCATGTGAGGTTAATAAATTATAGGTGAAATTTTTAAGGAGAACATCATTAAATATCCTAAGATATTTGATACCCAGTCCACCCATGCCAACCAGTTTGGTGAAATATTTCGAAGCCACGGTGACCATCTTCTTCTCATTCATGCATCCAGTCCAAAAAAGTTTCTAATATTGGATTGTAAGGTTTTGATAAGATAATTGGGACATTTATAAATGGAGAACGCATGAACAAACATCGAAGTGATGACCTAATTTACCAAGCAGATCTTTCTAGCTTGAGACATGAATTTGACTTTCCAGCTAGCCAATTGACTACTAATCTTAGCTGAGATTATTTCTAAGTGACATATTTTTTCATTCCCCTAGAAAAAAGGGATACCAAGGTAATGTAAGGGTAAGAATCCTCTTTTCACACTAGTCAACTTGTTTATTCTGATTTTAATGGAAGCTAAAATTCCTTTTCCAAAAGCCATGGAGGATTTTTTCTTTCTTATGGAATGTCCTGCAACTTGCTCATATTGTTGGAAGAGAAATTATATTGAAATTAAATTTATATTATTTGACTTTCCTAAATAGAATAATATTGTCATTATAGAGAATATTTGAGGTTACATGGAAATCATTTCCTTCCCTTATCAGCCTATAGAGACCATCCTGAGAGAGATCATTGATGCATCGACTTGGGAAGACTTCAGTAGTCACACAAAAGAGATCTGAGATTGGATCCCCATTCCTAAAACCATAGGAACATTGGAAGAACCCCTATGGGGATCCATTAATCAGGATTGGAATCCTGGCACTACTCAGAATGGTAGAAAACAAATTGATGAAAATGTTGTAAAATCCATATTTATTAAGAACTTTGTGAATGATAACCCAATTTATCATTTAAAAGGCCATAGAGATGTCATGTTTTAAGTAAAAACATCATTTCTTGGTTTCCTGCCACTTGACATTAATTCCTTTTGAGGCATTAAAGAGGAAATTTTGAATTCATCGACCAGGAACAAACTCAAACTGGTTAGGGGTGATGAAATTCTGAACATGTATCCTCATTCTCATGGTCAGAATATTGCTGATGATATTTGGAATAGTCTCCCCAATGGAGACATTCCAAAAATATCTTATTTCATGTATATTTTTAGTCTTTGGTATCAAATAAAAAATGGTTGAATTGATTCCATGGGGAATTGAGCAGGAAAGAAATAATACCATGACTGCATTTGTGATATTCACATGCATTATGTCCCAGTAAAACATGAATAAATTGTTGGTGAATCTATCTGTGCTAGGTACACTCTCCTTATTCAGTGAGTAGAGGGTTGTTTTGACCTCTTCTTTGAGGTGAGAAATAGTTAAAATCACATTTTTATGGTTTTTAATGATAGGTAAAATGGAGTCAGAAAGTTGGGCAGTGACCCTAGAACCACCACCATTATAGAGAATCTCAAAGTAGTCTACCACATCCTTTGATATGTCAATTTAAGAAGTTATATTATAGTCATTAATACGGACAGTATTTGGTCCTCTCCTTTTTTATTCTCCTTATGTAAATAGTGGGAAATTATGGAGTTCCGACCACCATATTTAAAACACTTAACATTGAATTGGTTCTTCGCTAGACTCTATTTGAGAACCAGGAGATCATCAATCATAGAATATAGTTGATGCTCTTCAATAGTAGGGAATTTTTGCTGGTGGTTGATGATCAGATAGTTGTAAAGCTGAGAACCATAATCTTTAATATCCTCATCCAACATGGAAAATTAATTCTTACTACATTTTCTCAAGATCCCATTGATTTTTTTAATCATGGAGGAAAAAAAAGAGGGATAACATTTTAGGATCTATTCTAGACATCAATGACCACTTCCATATATCATGGAATGGTAAGACAAGAATTTTTAAATTTTAAAGGAAAATGAGATGACCTTGTTGTGTCTGTTTTAATGTAAATGATAAGGGGATTATGATCCAAATTTGATTTGGTAAGGGTAAACCCCTAAATAGAAATGGGGGCACTCATGTCATTAATATGGAGTAAGAATATGTCAATCTTTATTTCTTGTCTTCCATTGATAGTGAATCTATCCCAAGTGAAGGTTTCTCCAGAAATAGTAACTTTAGTAAGATTAAAATAATAAATGAAATGAGAGAATTCATATATAGAAATTCATAATAAATCAGATCCAATCTTCTCATTTGGACTTATAACGGTGTTGAAATCCCCAATAATAAGCCAATTATGCTTCATGTTATCATTCAGTTGAGACATTTCCTTTCAAAAGAACCCTTCTATTAATGCATGATCATGAAGCATATACAAAGGATGTGGAGAAGTCAACATCATTGAAGTTAAGTGAGATAGAGATGAGCTGAGGCCTCACCTCCTGGTAAATGATATGAATATTATCATGATTCAGAATCCACAATGTTTCCGAGTTCAACTCAATCATATTATGTGAGACAAATGAGTATCCAAGGTTATCCCAATTAAAATCCTTCATGTATACAATGGTCATAATGGCTTAATTAATTCCAATCACAATTGTTATATAGGAAAGAAGAAAGTGCCTAAGGGCTGAGGTTGTAAAGGAATTCCCAATCCATTGGACGTTCCAATACACAATATTCATTTAATAAGGGGTTTTCCACCTTTATGGAGCAGGTAGTCATTTGTTTCCCTAGTGGTAGGGTTACTACCCTTCTATTCACACTTCTTTAAATTATTGTTTGTCATGCCAACAATATTTGTATTGGGTCGGGGATAACTATCATCCTCTTATTCACCATCATCATGAGTTTGATCATCCTCATCATTATCCCACCATTATTTACTATTGAGCAGGGGGAACTTATTTTCATATTATATGTCTTATTTGGTAGTCCTCTCCATGTTCCAACTCTTAGAAACTATCCAAGGGTACATTATGTATGAATTTTCACTCAAATATAGAAGTGATTTTTCCTATGTATGCACCTATACCTCAGAATATTTTGATGGTGGAACCACATTCATGAGGCTAGAGAGGGCGGGCCTAGTGTAACATTTGAGGTAATTGATAGATTATTGGATTTCATTGAGTAATCAGGGGATTTAAACACACCTTGAAGATGAGGAAGGGTTTCCATCACTGGATTAGAGTGAGACTGTGAGGAAGGAGGCTCCCCATAACCCTGCTATAGAGCAGTTCCTAGAGAAGATGCCACGGTTCTTATCCCATCAACCTGATTATATTCCTAGGGTAGTTCCATTAGTGTATGGGCGATAGGTGTAGTATCCATGATAGGAATACTACCTATATTGATAGTATTAGTTCTGGGTTTCACTAGTTCACTGGGAACTTCTTTGAGAGGTACTGTGGATGCTATAATGACTAATTCATGGGACATGGAGCTTTCTCAGTGTCGCATGCCATCATTAACACAAGTTTCTAGAAAATGGGCCATTCCTTCATCTTGATGAAGTTATTTCTGAATGATACCATTAGAGAGGGCCATATCCTGCACATATTGTGCATCATATCCAACTTTATCTCTTGTTTCACCTGTAGAAAGAGGCCCTAAGATTGGGGATTTCCACTCATCCTATGGGGTATTATTCTACTTTAACTTAGAATATTGATAAACATGAGAAGTAGAACTATCTAGAACAAAATCCACTGGATATTTTGAAGGCATGGGATCCCCACCTCTACCTTCTCAGGGGATCCCGCATTATATGGGTTCGAAACTATAGGTTCTAGGCACAGTAGAAGCATGTTGGTGGGTGTACCAAACTTTAATTTTTCCATTAACAATGATAAATCCAAGATCTGTCAGGATAATAAAACTTCAGATATTCAAAATAGAATGAATAATGAAAGAATGGATGGGATTCCTGGAACCATAGATAGGATCATCATATGTTGTTTATAATTAATCCAATTAAAATACAAGAATTACCTTGATGGAATTATCTCTTATTTAATGTTTCTAGTCACAATATGGTGTGATCTGTTATTGTGTCATAGAATCCAAGTGTAGGATTCCTCTATAAGTGATCCATATGTGATCCACACATCTCAGGACATTGCTGAAGGGGTCTCTAGGTTCTAGCATGGAATATCCTTCACTTGTGATGTCCGCCTTCAATCGCCTTGAGAGATACTTCCAAAGCGCTCTCCTTGATCCGATGGAGGAGGGTCTATCTCATAACATGAGAGCATTATTGGAGGAAAAAATTATCTTTTACCTTGAGATATTTCCAAATCTGTTGTGCATAATCACCAAAAATGGGTAGGCTCGGGAGAATAATATAATTGGGATTTTAATTACTTAGAATAATAAAATGAATTAATAACCCGAAATCATTTATTAATTTCATTTAATTATTAGTAATACCACATGTCTTATAATAATAGTTTAATATTATTATCACCTGATATGTGACCAGTGAATTGCACATAATGTTATATAATTAAATAAATAATATTATTTCTCATAAATCCCCAGAAAAGCTACATGGCATGTATATTATTATACACATCGTGTACTTTTGTTTTTCCATTTTCATTAATTCCTCCACCACATTTATTAGAACTTTAATAATGAATATTTATTTCTTAAATAAATATCATTGCATTACTCACTAATAAATATATTATTTCTCCCACAATATATTCTCTAGAATAACTAGTATCGAAATAAATGAAATCATACATCCTAGAAGAATTATTAAACCACAATTAAGAATAATCTTTATTGAACTTGTTAAATGAATATTTAACTAAGATACTTCGACACACTCAGTGTGTGACCCTCTAGGCCTCTTTCTCAGTGGTATTAGGCAGAGCTTGCCTAAATTCCAAGGTTAACATCTAGAAACATGTGAAGTCACCAATACAGAAAGAAGATAATTCTGTAATGATGTGTCACCTCCTTCAACTGATTACCGTGTAATGTAATCCCTTTGTCTTGCTATCTCGGATCAAGAAGGTTGCTTGCTAGTGCCATCAACCCATGTTCTCAATAATTCTTTCTTTAAATTCCCAAAATTTAACTAGCCCATTCCTCCCCATGGCCATGGATTTATATAGGCTATATCAATTCTATAAAAGGGCATAAGATATCAACTTCTGTTGTGGAACAAAAGGGACAAATCCTTTCTTTCATTGTCTATTAATGCAGTATTACTTGTGATGCACCCAACATATCATACCTATTTGTGAACAGTGTTTCGTCATTTTTTTCATCAATACATCTATGTTTGGGAGTTGTAATACCCATTAATAATAATCTTAATGTTTAAGGACCAATACACATGTTTGCAGATAGGAACATCCAATGACACTATGAAATGTGGATTTTCTACTGGAGGGTCTTGTTCTCATAATATCCTCCTGATGATTACCAAGGGAGAACAATATGAGAATATGGATTCATGTTTTATAATTCCTCACCCTTAATGTCTTGTATTATTTGTATCCCTCAAATAACATCATTGACTATAAAACATATATTCAAAAATAGTGTTATGGCACTTCTGGGTTCTCATATTAGTAGGGATCCGTTATGACCCTTTGGTGAAACAGCTATCCTTAGGACATTATTGACAGCATTTTAATGCATAAGAACAATCAAGATGTGATAAGGTATTTATTAATGAATAAAGTACGAAGTAGTTTCTTTTAGGCCACCAACTCCAACAGAATCCCACTTGGACTAAAGAAAACTATACAAAACCTTTAACCCTCTATCTCTCATAGGATATTCATTATTTTGATAAGATAGGCCTCTAGATAGAGGTTCTACCATGTTCTCTTCCATGGACACTCTTCTCACTATAACATCACCACTTTGATAGAAATATCCCAATATGTGATACATTCAAAGAATCTTCTTTGTTCGTTGATGTGACCATGGTTCTTTTGGAAGAGCCAATGTTACAGTATTATCAGAATACAATGTGATGGGATATTTACTTATAGGTACCACATCAAGCTCCTGGATAGATTTATGAATCTAGACGACATCCTTGGTTGCATCAGAAGGTTCTATATATTTGGACTCCGCTGTAGAATCAGTGACTACTAGCTTCTTTGAACTCTTCCAACTCACAGCTCCTCCGTTGATAAAGAAAACATATCCTGATTGTAACTTTAGATCATTATTATCTCTCTATAAACCAGCATCAACAAACCCTCTGATGAAAATCTCCTCATCTCCTCCATAAACCAGTAATATATCCTTATTTCTTCTCAGGTACTTAAGGATATTCTGAACAGAAGTATAGTATTTTTATCCTGGATCTGCTTGATATTTTCCAACCATGCTTAGTGCATATGCAACAACAAGCTTGGTACATAACATATCATACATGATGTATCCTATAGCCGAAGTGTATGGGATCTTACTCATCCTATCTTTCTCTTTTTGTGTTTGAGGACACATTTTATTAGAATGATATTGGCCATGTGACACTAGAACCAATCCCCTCTTGGATTGTTTCATACTAAATATCTTTAGTATATGTTCAATGTATGTACCATGACATAGTCCAATAAGCCTCTTGGATCTATCAAAAATTATATTGATCTCTAGAATATAGGATGCTTCAGCTAAGTCTTTCATGGAGAAACACATGTTCAACAAGTCCTTACCAAACTGTAATACTGGTACATCATTTCAAAATAGTAATATTTCATAAACATATAATACTAGGATAACGACTATATTCCCATTAAAACAATTATAAACACATGTCTCACATTCATTGTTAATGAAACCAAATTCTTTTATGGCTTCATCAAATCGAATATTATATAACCTGGATGTTTTATTTAATCCATAAATGGATTTTAGCAACTTGGAAACCCATTTAGATTGATCTAGTGTCACATACCCTTCTATTTGTGTCAAATAGACATCTTCCAAAAGATTCCCATTAAGTAATGTTGTTTTGACATCCATCCTCCAAATCTCACAGTCATGGTAAGTTGTTATGGAAAGTATAATTATTATGGATTTAATCATGGAAACTGGAAAGAAGGTTTCATCATAGTCAATTCCTTGATGCTGTCTGAATCTTTTTTCCACTATCCTTGCTTTATAGGTGCTAAATTTACCTTCCATGTCCATATTTCTCTTTAATAACCATTTTCATCCAATAGGCTTTACATCAACTAGATCATCAATGAGAAACCAAACTTGGTTATGATACATGGAATCCATATCAAAAATCATAGCTTCTACCCATCTTGTAGTATTTGATCTCTCTACTACATCCTTGTAGGAGACAGGTTCATCATTGTCCAAAAATAATTATTCACCATACTCGGTGACTAAGAAACCAAATCTCTCTTGTTCCCTTACCTATCTTGAGCTCCTATGCAGTACTTGTGTTTCTGAAACCTCTTCCATGGGGACCAGCAGAACTTGTTCCTATACCAATGAATGTGTATCTAAAGCATCAAATTCGTTGAATTCAATCTTTCTCCCACTATCCTTTTTAAATATTTTCTCCCTCTCAAGAAATACTTCTTGTCTGGCGACTATAACATTCTTGTCTGAAGGGTTATATAGGTAATATCCATTCATTTCCTTGGGATATCATATAATGATACACCTCATGCCTCAGGGTGATAGTTTGTTTCTTGATAAACCCTAATAAAATCCTTGCATCCTCATACATGTGGGTGTTCCAAAATGGGTTTCTTTCCATTCCATAACTTGGAGGGAATTCCATTTTCCGCCTTAGTTGGTACTTGGTTTAATGTGTATGTTGCGGTTTATAATGCATATCCCCAAAAGGATAATAGAAAATATTAATGACTCATCATAGACCTCACAATGTTCAACAAGGTTCATTTCCTTCTTTCACTAACACCATTCCATTGTGGTGTATAAGGAGGAGTGAGTTGATATAGAATCCCAGACTCCCATAAAAGGTCGATGAACTCTTGGTTCAGATATTCTCCACCTCGATCTGATCAAAGCTTCTTTATCTTCTTACCAAGATGATTCTCTACTTCATTATTTAATTCCTTATATTTCTCCAAATCCTCTGAATTATACCTCATTAAGTATATATATTCATATATACTCAAATCATTTGTAAAAGTAATGAAATAAGAATATCCAGCACTAGCTTCTACTGGAAATGGTCCACACACATATGTGTACACTAATCCTAGAAGCTCTATTCCCCTTTCAACCTATCCACCAAATGGTGTGTGGCCGTTTTACCTTCAAAACAAGAGTGACATATATAAAGTGGTTTTATATCATTAGAGTCTAAATAATCATCTTGGCAGATCTTTGTCAAGTGCATCTCATTTACATGACCAAGATGGCGATGTCACAACTGGGTGTTGTATGAGTCATGTGAGTTAGTTTCAATATCAATTTTCAACATTTGGTTTTAATAATTTAATTCATACAAACCATTATTTAAATTCACCATACAATAACATACATTGTTCTTATAAAAGAAACAACACTTATTTCCAAACATGAAAAAAAATATCCATATCCAAACATGATACAGAAATTATGTTTTTGGTAACACTAGGCACATAATTACAGTTATGTAAAACCAAAATCATCCCAGTTGAAAATGATTGGTGGTAATCTCCAATGGCTAACGCAAACATCTTCGCACCATTAGAAGCTTGATGATCCACCAATCCTATGGAAATCATTCTAAATATACTTGTTTCCAGCATTTGAATATATATGTGAGCCCCGAAAGTTGTATCTAATACCCAATTTGTAGAAATGGAAATATTACACTCGATAAAAAATACACCTTTAGAGTCCCCATGATTTTGGGTGCAATTCCGTTTCTAGTGGACTGGCTTGCCACCTGAAAAACACACCTCCTCAGATTCCATTCTCTGCCTCTAGATCTTCCCCTTCATGGAGGGTTGGTTCTTGGGGGCTTCAGAACGTTTATAAATCTTTGGACACTTTTCCTTGTCCTTCATTTTCTTATTCAGAATAAGGACTATGGGATTGTAACACCCCATATCCCTATCAATATGTAAAATTAATTCCATAAGTTCTGATAGACTCTTCTTATTATTTCTCATGTAATAGTTGACAATAAATCTAGAGAAGTTCTTGGGCAATGATGATAGGATGAGATCTGTATTCAACTAATCTGAGAACCTAGTCCATAAGATATCCAGGCATTCAATGTTTCCAATGATCTTGAATACATGAGGCCCAACAGGCAGATACTCTCCAAGATTAGTTGTAAACAAAATGTTGGAGATCTCATATCTATCATGTCTCACCTTCTCTTGATAGAGATCCTTAGGGTGAGACATCATGTTATACGCATCCATGTTTTCATATTGCATTAAAAATCATTAGACATGGAAGATATCATGAATCATTAGAAATATATGGAATCATCCATATATTTTATATAGAGAGATAGTTACTCATCACTGGCCTCTTTTCCAGGCCAATAGGAATAGGCTCCTCCTGCATATACAATTTCCTCTCATGGTGAATGATGATGCGTAAACGCCTCTTCCACACCTAGAAATTGGTTTTGGTGAGATGGTTTTCCTTCTCATGTATGGTTCACCATGATATATTTGAATTAATTTTTCTTGCGATTTCTAAAAATTAAGATGATTAAAGATTTAGTACTTTATCATGACAAAACTGAGAAAAATAAATAAATTAATACTTATTAGGCTCCCACTGTTTTATCGAAATCCAATATCCCTCACCATTGAATTCAGAATATTCAATTGCCTAAATATACCAGTGTAAAGGATCTATATTTCCCTTTTCATTACCCCAACTAGGGTTGGTCAAGAAACGTTAAGGGTTTTATGTAGGAAGTCCAAATTCTAATTGCATTAACTCGAAGTTCCTTGATTTGCTAAGTGGAATCCCCAATCCTGAGGTCCTTTATTTATTGATTTCCTCAAACTTTTCCTCTTGTTCAAAAAATTCTTGTTGTGGTATTCAAACCTTGATGTGAACCAAGTCAATTCAACCCAAAACCATGAATTATAATTCCTCGATAATTTAAATCATCCCAACAAGGTTTGTTCTAGCAGTTTGAACTATGGTTCGATTCTATCCAAGATTATGGAAGGCTATACCGACATAATATTTATTTGAGGGATTTTATCCTTATACATAAATTTTTATTTATTATATTTTATACATTCTTGATAATATTAAGTAGGATATACTTATGTGATTAACCATGTCTAAGACAACGAGCATGTACCCTAGTGGTATAGGCTCTTGCTTGGCATCTAAATGACCCAGGATCAAATCCAGGAAAGGACTAATTTCTGGGGGTACTGTAGTAGGGCACTGTAGTAGAACTGTAGTGGCAGAGGCGCTGTAGCAGGAACAATAGCGGCGGTAGTACTGTAGTAGGTACTATAGCTGCCCGGGTACTGTAGCAGTACTATACACCGAGGGGCCCTTTGGGTAAAAATGGGCTTTCAAGCCTAGTATTCCGGCCACTTAGCCTTGGGCCTTCAAGCTATGTAATGGGTCTCCCTCTACCCAGTATAAATAGGTCTTTGCATTAAGAATAAAATGAGAATTATTCCCCAATATTTAAAAAAAATTAACCTTGTCTAAGATGATATTCTATGCATAAGCCGGTCTTATTTTACTTCCATCTTGAATTCTTGTTTAATTCATTAAATGTGTGATCGTGAAAATAAGCCAACAATAAAAAAACCATGAAACTAAAAGAAGTAAAATAAATGGTAAAATCATGATATTTTTCTATTGGTTAGTTTATCTAGTGGTTGATAAACAAACCCAAAACTTAGGGGAGAAACACCTTAAACCTTTTTTGGGTTTGTGTTTACAGGTTTCTGCTTGTACACCTTTGTATCTCCTTGGATTGGTTTCATCATAGATCCTAACTTGAGCCGCCTCCACTAGCTTAGAGGATCCATCCATTATATATGCTTTTATCTCACTCGCATGTGAGGGGTAAAATGGGGTTTTACCTAAAATAAACCATGGGCAGGTAGGCCCTGCATACTAATGAGGATAAGGCTCACAGGCTAAAAAATATAATTTAAATTAATTAATTAAAATAAACCATTCACATACAAATTCCCTAGTCTAGCTCATGATCATCCATACATGAAACGATATTTACACATAAATAAAACTACCATTCAATTATTTAATCATTCTTGTTTTTGATAAATAATGCTAGAATCAATTAATTATCTTTAATTAACCAATAATTTTATCTTAAACCCTTTTCTAAATTTCATTGTGATTCTCATCCATCATAATTTTAAAAAAATTAATTATTTTAAAATTATCTTTTTACGTAACATTAACTTTAGAGGAAACATGGTGAATTCCCCTTAATAACTACCCGATGTGTAGAAATGAACATTACACTGATGTTAAATTAAACACACACACACACATATATATATATATAACACCTATCATGTGTTGTGCCTCATCTTTATGCCTGCACAATGGTACATGTCTCAAGGGTTTCTATTATATACAAATAAATTTCAATAAATCTATGTAATTTGGAAGAGTATATTGCATGTAGTTCTGACTACATGGCGAGTACTATCATTTACCATCCTTACAAAGTACACACATAAGGACATGGGGTGTAGATGTACTTCTGAAATATTTAGAGTACATGGCATGTCTAGTGAGCCACATGCCGTGTAGTTCTGTGTAACACGTTCTCTAACCGGGGAAAGACGTGTGCGGGGTACGTAGTCCATACTTAACCCTAAGGGACTATACACCATTTACAGTGATCCATATGGAGTTTAATCTAGAAACCATGTGCCACCTATTCCTGGTTAACACACGAAGTCATTTACGACTTATATAGACTCCCACGCACGTCTTTGTTTTGTGGACCGGTCCTAGTGCATGGAACCTAGACTACATGGTGTGTACTGCCGTATACACACCAGGTGTTATGGTGTTGTACATTCAGGAATCTTTGGAACCTCCAGATGAGATCCTATGTTTTATTTTATCCAAAATTAAATGAAAAGATCGTTTCTTTAAGGTGAACAAGAAATGGAAGAGGAGAAATATATCTCGAGATTCATATTTTCAGAAAGATTAACTTAAAGTGAATCAACTAAATTATTAAATGAGTAAATCATCAAGGAAAAACTAAATAATTATAATCAACAATATGACTGCTCTGATACCACTTGTAGGTTCCAGGTGGAGCGGAAGTGTGTTGGTGGTTGTACCCGACTTCAATTTTTCTGTTAACAAATTTCAATCCGAGATCTATCATGATAATAAAACTCTAGATATTAGGAATAGAAAAAAGAATGATAGAAAGTAAGGGAGTCCTAGAACCATAGATAGGATCATCATATTCTAGTTTTAATTAATTTAATTAAAATACAAGAATTACCTTGATTGAATTCACTCTGCATTGATGTTTTCGGTCACAGTATGATGTGATCTGACATTGTGTCATAGAATCCAAGTTTAGGATTCCTCTAGAAACAATCCACACGTGCTCCAAGTATCATGAGACATCAACGAAGGGATCTCTAGGTGCTAGAATAGAAGATCCTTTGCTTGAGATGTCCACCTCCAATTGCCTAGAGAGCCTCTTCCAAATCACTCTCCTTGATCAGGTGGAGGAGGATCTCCCTCGTAATTTGATAGAGTTATTGGAGGCAACAAAAAAAATTCCTTCTTGGCTTGAGATATTTTTTCAAATTTTTTGTGCACAACCACAAAAAAATTATTGGCTTACAAGAATAATATAATTAGGATTTTAATTACTTATAATAATAAAATTAATTAATTACCCGAAATAATTTATTCATTTAATTTTATTCATTGTAAAACCCCATGTATTATAATAATTATTGACTATTATTATCACTTGAAATGAACCTAGATAATTACACCTAATATTATATAATTAAATAAATATTATTATTTCTCATAAATCCCCAAAAATACTAAATGGAATGTATATTAATATACCTAGCATGTACTTTTGTTTTTCCATTTTTCTTATTTCCACCACCACATTTATTAGACCTTGAATAATGATTATTTATTTCTTAAAAAAATATCAATGCATTACTCAATAATAAATATATTATTTCACATACAATCTATTCTCTCGATTAACTAGTGTCAAATTAAATTCGATTAGACATCCTTGAATAATTATTAAACCGCAATCGGTAATAATATTTATTCAACTTGTTAATTAAATATTTAATTGAGATACATGGACACACTTAGTGTGTGACCCTCTGGACCTATTTCTCAGTGGAATTAGGTGTATCCTACCTACAATCCAAGGACATTAACTATAAACACATCAGGGCACCCATATAGAAATATCTTAATGCCAAAATGACGTGTCACCTCCTAAAAATGCTTATTTTGTAATGTAATCCCTTTGTCTCGATATCTCAAATCATGCGGGTTGCATGCTAGTGTCATAAACCCATGTTCTCAATAATTATTTCTTTTACTTTCCAGAATTGAACATTCCCATTCCTCACCATGGCCATGGATTTATTTAGGCTATATCAATTCCAATAAAGGTCTTAAGATATCAACTTCCATTGTGGAACAAAAGGGACAAATACTTTCTCGCATTATCTATTAATGTAGTATTATGCGTGATGTACCCAACATATCCTACCTCACTATGAATAGTGTGTCATCACATTTTTTTTCAATACAACTAATTTCCTATGTTGAAATACCCATTAATAATAATTTTAAAGTCTAAGGACCAATATACACTTCTGCAGATAGGAACATACAATGACACAATGAAATGTCTATTTCTTATTGGAGGATATCGTTTTCATAATATCCTATTGAATATTACCAAGGGTGCACACCAAGATAAGGTGACTCAATGTTTTATAAGTCATCACCCCTAATGTCATGTATTATTTGTGTCCCTCAAATAACATCATATGAACATCGAACGTATATTCAATAATGGTGTTTTGGAACTTCTGAGTTCTCATCATAGCAGGGGTCCGCTATGACCCTTTGGTGCAACAACTATCCTCAGGACATTATCAAATTCATTTTCATGTAGAAGAACAATAAATATGTGATAAGGTATTTATGAATAAATTAAGTACAAAGTAGTTCGTTCTAGGCCACCAATTCCAAAATGAGCAATAAAGGGCTCCTTGTGAGCCAAAATAGTCTTAGGGGTAGACCTTTGAGGAAGATTGATCATTCTTGGAGGGATCTGTAGCATTATCAGTGGTAGAGTTAGGGGGTCAGCCTTCTATTTTCTTTCCCTTCTATTATTCTTATAGGTTCCCTCCAAATGAGTATAATGGTTGAATTCACTAAAAACATTGAGCCTCCTGTATTTAGTAAGTGAATGACCATGAAAATTTCAGTTTCTACATAACTTGGGCCTTTTATCGTACTGAATTTCAAGAGTGAGACTTTCATCCAGGTTAGTAAGCACTACCTCATCAACAAGGGTGCTTTCTAAATCAACTTCAATGAGCACCCAGTCATAATTACCCAGTCTAGTATTATCTATTTCCAGTTCACATTTGATTGGGAAACCGGCCAAGGAAGCAATGTCCCATAAAACAAAGGGGTGCTAGTAAAACTAATTTGGTTTACAAATATAGATCCTGACCTAAGAAAAGGTGTTCTTCATGCTAGAGAGATCAAAAATTTTATCCTATTCATGGATCCTGAGAAGAATCTACTTAATTGAAACTGATTCAAAACTCAATGCCTTTCGTTTACAGTCATATGGGGGAAAAATATGATAGTAGCCTCTTCCCATTACCATCATAATACATTATTCAAAACCCCATACTTGAGAAAAAGTCTTGGTAATATCTCCATACTTAGGCAGTCATTCCTCATTGGTAAGCTAAACTTGTGGTATGATAAAAAATCAGCATAGGATGATTTGTTCCTCAACAGCCTACCGATTTGTAGAGACATGGGAAATTTGGCCCTTATAGATGACATGATTGGGGTAAGGGATAATGAAATCTGTAAAGGAGAGTGACATGACTTCCTTGATGACCTCCATGATGTTCTTCTTTGTATCATCCTAATCAGGGGCCTCTTTAGCCTACTTTCTCTGAGAGTATTGTATAGATGAAAGGGCTCCTTGTGACCAATCAAATCTAGTTTCTCCTTGTTCAGATCCACGATTATACACGTCGAAGTGTGTGAACATTTACCTTACTCTCAAGCTACAGGGAGACTGTGGCTCCCTCTTTATCAACCGTCTCTTATTGATAACATTTTTTGGGTTTTTAAGGGTTTTTATAGTTTATAGTGGTTTTATAGGGATTCTATGAGTTTTTAGGTCTTGTTATAGTTTTTTGAGGATTTATGGTTTTTAGGGTTATAGGGTTTTCTAAATCATTTAGGGTTTTTAGTTATTTTTAGGTATTATATGTGGTTTAAGTGTTTTTAGGTTTTTAATGTTTTCTTAGATTTTTTTGGGGTTTTAGGGTTCTTTTTATTTTTAGGTACATTATTTATTTTTAGGATATTTATGGTTTTAAGTGTCTTTAGGGATTTTGAGGGGTTTTAGGGTCTCTAGATATTTTATTACTTTTTAGGGGGTTTTAGGGTATTTTGGATTTTTATAGGGTTTTAAGGGTCTTTAGAGTTTTTTAACATTTCTATGGGTTTAAAGTATTTTTAATGTTTTTAGTGGGGATTTAGTGTTTTTTGGGTTTTTAGAGTTTTTAATGGTTTTTAGGGGTTTATGGTTTCTAGTTGTTATAGGTGTTTTATGATCTCCTTATTGTTTTTTGGGGTTTTGTTTTTTTTTTCATGTTTTTAGGGGATTTAGGTATTTTTAGTTTTCCAGTGGTTTTTTGGGTTTTCTAGATTTTTAGATTTTTAATGATTTTAGGGATTTCATGTCCTTTATTATATTTTTATGTTTTGTTGAGGTTTTATGGATTTTGAGTTTTTTAGGGTTTTTATGGTTTTAGTGATTTTTTATGTGTTTTAAGTGTTTTTTGGGTTTTAAGGTTTTCTTAGGGTTTTCCTTATTTTTATGGTTTTTTACATACATAAGTATTTTTAGAGGTTTTTTAGTTTTTTTATGGTTTTGCGAGTTTTTAGGGATTTTTAGGGTTTTATAAATGCTTAGGGGTTTTAGTGTTTCTTTAAATTTTTGGATATTTTGAGTTTTTAAGAGTTTTATTGTTTTTTTGAGTTTTGTAACTCTTTTAGATAATTAATGAGATTTTAGAGTTTGTAGTCATTTTTAAGCGTTTAAGGGTTTTTGTGGTTTTTTAGTTTTCTAGAGGTTTTGTGGGTTTTTGGGATTTTATTTTTTCTTAGTTCATTTTGATTTTTCAGTATTTTTTTATGGGTTTTATGGTTTTCTTATTGGTTTTTATAGTTTTATAATTCTTATGGCTTTTTTGGTTTTTTAGCGTTGCATGATTTTTAGGGATTTTCAGTGTTTTTAGGTTTTTAAGGTTTTCTCATGGTTTTTGGGTTTTTTAATTTTTTAGGTATTTTATGTATTTTTAAATAATTTTATGAGTTTATATTGTTTTTAATGATTTTTAGGGTTTTTTGGTGGTTTTAGGGTTTTTATGGAAATTTGGGTTTTATGGGGTTTTTAGTTTTCTATAGTTTGGATTCTTTTTAGAGTCCCCAACATTTTTAGGGGTTTAATATTTTTACAGAGTTTTTAATGGGGATTTAATGCTTTTATGGGGTTTTAATGGATTTCAAGTTATTATGGGTTTTATGGTTTTTAGGGTTTTTTGTGCCTCTTTAGAGTTTTTTGGGTTTTTATCGTTTTTTGATTTTTTATGAGTTTTTAAGTGTTTTTTAGATTTTAAAGGTTTTATTAGGGGTTTTCTAGGTTTTTAGGGTTATTTTTGTTGTTAGGGATTTTTAGAGTTTTAGGATTTTTTTAATGTTTTTTAGGGTTTTTTGGGATTTCGAAAGTTTTTTATTATTTTATTATTTTTTATGGTTTGTTCGGTTTTTATTGTTTTTTAATTTTATTCACGGGTTTTAAGTGTTTTTAGGTTTTTATGGTTTTATTTGCGGTTTTAATGGTTTCTATAATTTTTTATGTTTTTAGGGATTTTTAGGTTATTTTTGGATCTTTACAGTTTTTTGGGGTTTTTAGGTATTTTTTGGGTTTTTAGGTTTTTTATATTTTTTTATGTTTTTCTGGATTTTTAAGGATTTTTAAAGCTTTTAGGTGTTTTTAGGGGTTTTATAATTATTTAATTATTTTATGGGTTTATATAGTTTTAAGAGTTTTTAGTGGTTTATAGGGTTTTTATTGGTTTTTAGGGGTTTTAAGCGGTTTAGGGGCTATATGTTTTTTTTTTGTTTTTTTTAAATTTTAATGGTATTATTGGATTTTTTATGTTTTTTTGGTATTTAGGGGTTTAATGTTTTTTAATGTTATAATTCTTTTCTAAGGTCCTCTCATGGTTTTTACGGTTTTTTACATTTTTAGGGATTTTTATATATTTGTTACTATTTTATGGGTTTTTATGTCTTTAGAGTTTTTATCCTTCTGGGGGTATAAAAGGTTTTTTAGAGATTTTAGTGGGTTTTAAGATTTTTCATGGGTTTTTAGGGGGGTTAGCAGTTTTATGGTATTTAGTGTTTTTAGGGTTTTTGACGCTCCTTTTTGTCACATTGTCTAAAAGAATGGAAAGGGAAATGACTTAGCACAAATTGATTCATCCTTTGAAGAAATCATCAAAAATAGACAAAGGCATGAACAAGGCTTCAAAAGCACAAGGGTCGTGCAATTTCCCTCACTGTCCCACAAGTATACTTGTGCGCCACCTAATGGTCACACAAGTGACTTGCGTTCCATAAAGGATAACCGCCCGAGGTCTTCTTCAGCCTATAAATAGACCCCGTGGGGCCCCCATTTCGGGAGGAATTTTTCCAGAATTCACATACAGAGCTCTGAATGCCCAAGTCTCTTCTTAAGGTATTCCAAACTCTTATAAGGTAATTCTTTACCAATAATGTAAGGTCTAAACAAGAAGAGTAAGGTCTAAGTGTTAGAATTCACTAACACTTGCCCGCCTAAGTGGTTTTACCCTTAAGGGAAATGGACACACTTGTGCGCCGCCCTACTTCTTCATCAGAACATGCACGCAATATTCTGGAAAACCTCTAGGGATGATTCTAAAGGCTTCGATCAAAGATCACCCAAATATTACTCTAAGGGCTGAAAATCGCGTAAGTACCCATGTGCCGCGCATGTATACCTGCACGACCAGGACTTGCGTGCTCACGCAGTACCTGCGCGCCTGCCAGGACTTGCGCGCCCCTACCTTTTTAGGTGCCTTTCCTGCCCATTTCACCCCTCTTATGCCATTACACCTCTCTTATTCAAAATTCAGTCTTCAAGACACTCTTCAAAGCCAATTATGGCATGACTTCTAGATTTGGCTTCCTTATCTGAAAGGAACTCTGTGGAACATCTCTCAAAATCTAGTGATTTACATATCTTTATGTCACTAAAGATTGAGATTTCATTCATTCAACCTCATCCTTTATGATGAGAGAACCCCTTAACATGGGCCTCTTTTTCAAGAGTAAGCCCCAGTCCAAATTCTCATTAATATGAGCATCCTCCTTAAGAGTAAGCCCCAATTCCTCATTAATTTGGGCATATTCTTTAGGAATAAGTCTCAAGTCCCCTAATATGGGCATCCTCTATAGGAGTATACCCCAGTCTTAAAGTCTCAAATATGGGCATCCTCTTCAATAGTAAGCCCCAACCATAATTCCCTTAACCTGGGCCTCCTTTTTAGGAGTAATCCCCAGTCTCAAATATGGGCCTCCTCCTTAGGAGTATGTCCCAAGTCCCTTAATTATCAAATCCCTTTAAACATGGGCCTCCTTTTAAGGATTAAGCCCCAGTATTAATTTTCTTTTTGATTTGGGACTCCTTCTCAGGAACAAAACCCAATCATAAGTCCCCTCCTAACATGGGAATATTATTTAGGAGTAAGCCCCAAGATTAGAGTATCTAAATCTCCATGAAGTAAATATGCCTTTATGGACCCTGTTCCTGGATTTCTTCCCTGGATTAAATCTTAATCCTCGTCTATTTTGGGCAGTCATACATACATAAGCCCCACATCATTTCTTATGATTGCATCATTCATGGAAAAATTGTATGGTTTTACCAATACCTCTTGTCTCTCACACCGAGCATGACTCACGTGATCTTAGAGTGTAAAAGTAATTACGAAATCTTTCTTTGAGCCATCCGTCATAAACATCATACTACCTTATTCGAACAACGTGGGTTCTGATTCCTTTTCCAAAACAAAGGATACGTAGGTATCCCATCAGTGGGTACGATCCCAATTCTGAAATAATCCATGTCCTCCTGAATGACAATAAACTTCAAGTTCCCCACTGAGTGGCTTTAAAACTAGTATGGCCATCATAATGACCAAGAGACTTTTATTTATTTTAAGGATACCATCAACTAAAGATCTCTAATAAATATAGATGATTCTTCATCGATGAAGAACATTGAATACATATAAAAGATTACCTGAATTTCTTACATATCAATCATTGATTGTTAGACTAAATGAAAGCTCATTTTATACATGGTAATGTAATAAGGATTCACGAACATAACATAAATCTATAAAGAGAGTCCCAGAGTAGACAATAATTCCCCTAAAAAAGGTGTGATGAGTTCACCCTCCCATCCGCTCGAACAATGAAAATTTCTAAGCCTCATTAGTCCACAACTAATGAGCGCCTACCTTTGAAAAGTAGGTCCAAATGGATATGGAATCATTGGATGTTTCCGGTTCTACGAACAAACCCGTTAGAAACCGATTGGAATGTTTGAACCTTCAATAAACGAGTTCATCGCCTATTCTAGAGGGAAACAAAAAATGGTGAACCCGACGTGAATCCTTAACCAAGTTAAAATGATGTTTTTATTATTTTTTAGGACCCTATTTAAAACTCAATGAGAGGGCCAACAAAAATAATCATTGACACATGTGCTCATCCAAAATATGTAGTGGCTTAATTTATCTTTATTACGTCTGTTATATCAAACATGCACTCTTTTTCCAAGATCTTCTGCCTTTCCAGAAGAGCTTCTATTAAGTTTACATCTGTGAATACATCTGCTGTGAAAAACTCTACTGCGAATGCTACTGCTGCTGCTCCTACTGAATTGTCTTCTGCTCTGAGGATGAAATCACATACTCAGCATCTTCGACGCTGGGTATTAAATGTGCTGGTTAAGGAGTACCATCAAAACGATACTATTCCAACTCTGGAGGCAGCTCGACAAGCCCTCTATGTGAACAATTCACCCTGGTCGTCCGAACAGCGACGACCAGTGATCAAGAAGCAGGCGGTGTTAACTACCTTCTCCAAAAATTTCGGGTCCTTATCCCTGGAACGCAATCACCATTCACTCCCATATTCTAGGTAGGTGAATGAGCAGGTCCCTCAATGCCAAAATTCATGGAAGTATGAGTCCTTCCCGAGGGCTCCCATCAACAATTGACGCCAGACTCATGCGACAGTGCACCCTCAACATGATGAGGCTGTTGAATCCAGGCGTTCGGCTCAGGTTCCTCGAACCCGAGCAGGTAAGATGAATCACCAGAGGCGAAATCCGGTTAACAGTGAGTAGGTTCTCATCTCTGCCATCTCCGAAGAAGTCCACCAACCTAACTTGGTGGAAAGCAACGAGCATGAACACACACCTATCCGTTTTAATTCTGTTGTCCAGTAGACTCATCTGGCTACATCATGTTAATCCATCCAGGCAATTCTGGTGGTGTACTATAGTCAAGAACATACACCTATTTATACATCATCATCTAGTCAGAAGGCTCGTCTGACTACATATGATGTAGCTCATCAAACACGTCCGGAGAAGTGCAATCAGCAGGCACATACACCTGCTAGTATTGATCAAGCCTTCCAACAGTCTCGCTTGGTAGCACACAGAGATGTCAGTTGGAAAGCTACGGTGAAAAACAGGAGGCAGACTCAACTCTCTTCCCCCACACTTGAGTACTGTCAGAATTCACTGAGGGGAAAAGGAGGACATGAGTAGGCACATACACCTACTCCAATCACGGAATGGATGTATATCCCCGTTCCGGCAGCTAAAGTCCTCAAGCATATTCTATTAATGGTGAAAGAGCATAATCAAACCCCTTCACATATTCTGGATGCCTGCCAGGATATTATAACGGCTTCAGCAGCATTAGAGGGAAAGAAATGCAAATCTATCCCTACCAGTGGAGTGACACATCAACAGTTCACTCCGAAATAGACACACTAATTTGTTCCAGTCCAAGAGGGTTGTGGGGAATACTCCCCCATATCATATGGAAAACCAGGTCGGGCACATACACCTGATTTGAGTGGATATCGTCTGCCTAACCTGGCCATCTCTCCTAATCTGGCAGATACACCTACTCAGAGTATCCACTTTCATCAACAAGTGGTTTCCAAGGCAAGTAAGAATGCATCTATGGAGAAGATCCACCCAACACAGTCAAGAGATCATGAGCCAATCTTTAATAAGTCCTGGCTCGATGTTGGAGTTATTGAAGCCCTCAAACAATTATCTGTTGGAATCCAAGATTCTACTCCCTCATTTCCCAATAGTGGGACCATTAATTATGAAGGTCTTCAATAGACACTTCCTCATGAATGCTTACTTCATGACAATTAGGTCAATCTCGAAGTTTCATCTTCAGATGAGAGCTACAATAACCCTCTGTGTGGCCAGAAGACCAAGGAGCAAGAGATCTCATCTTTTGTTGTAACCCACCATGGTGGTCCTTCCCATGATGATAAATTTCGTTGTGAAAGTCCTCTCCGTAGTAGTGATGCACATTTTCCGTAAAATGCTTCAGTGGACAATGTAGTGATGTGAAATCCCTCTTATCTTGAGGCACTTGCAAATGAAAAACTAGTCATATTTGATGCTTCATCTCTAGCAGGTGAAATACTTTCTCAATCAGAAGATAGCCCAGGGTGTATTTTATTCTCTGAACCACCCCTAAGTCATGAATCTTCTAGTTTGATTAGTGATTTCTCTACCAATCTTGTTGAATCCGATGAAACAACAAGGAAGCAGCAGCTCTGGTCAAATCAGGTAGAAGAATCTTCATTAAATGATAAAGAGGAAATGCCGAACATGAGAAAACAATGGGCGAAAGGTGATGTGCTAGTCATGTTTTGGCCTCTGGCTAACTCTCAGTATAACATTCCAGAGATGTTGATGGAAGATGGAATTCATGATATTCATCTCAACATATGGAAAACTCTTTGCCAGTTGAAAAAGAAAGTATTATCTTATGATGAATAAGGAAATCATGTTAAGATAATAGATGGGTTACAACGTCAAATTGACTTGCCATCTCTATCAGTCTCTCGATATCTGAAGGCTGAAAAGCAGCAGAGAGCCCTTCAGCGTTCATGCCTTAGCGCACTAAGAAGCTTGCGCCAGTTAATTGACAATGCCCTATCTAGTATTCATGTTAGAGGATGAGGTGTTCATGGAGCACTAAATTTCATAGTGCTCTCCAGTTAGCAAAGCCCACAAAAAATGGTCTCATGCAATGTTATTGCCCATGGTCGGCCACAGTCAATGGGTTTTGTTTGTAATCAAAAGCTTGCTCAAGAACATGCCTCAACTAGTTCTTCTCAAAATAAAGAATACAGAGAACAAGTTGTGGAATTACTCCTGCATCAAGCAAATGAGAATATTGAACAGACCTCTCGTATGGATAAAGCACATCATCAAGTGACAGAAGTGTTGGAAATCATCCAATGGTCTTTCGATTCAGGTGATAAAAGTGGATACAGGTTGATGCATCTAGCTAATTTCTGGACGAAGGTCCGCAAGATCAGGAGAGCATTTAATAAAGTCTCAGACATAGCATTTCAAGAGCCACCCCAGCTTATTAGACTGGAGACTCTTTTAAACCAGGCCTCGGAATCAACAAATAGAATTCGAGGAGTTGAGCAGGAATAACAGAAACAACCCCAGTCCACCGGATTGGGGACTTTTTCAAATCATCAATCCCCTCCTCAGTGAATGTTGGTCTTTTCTAGATTTGGGAAGAAGTCTCAAGATGAACAAAGAGCCAAATTATCAGGAGATTCCCTCCAAATTATGGTTCGTCAAGAAGTTACTGAGGGATTGAATCAACAAAATGAAACGTCTCATCAAAGACATGAAAGGACACAATATCACAGAAATACTGATAGAAGGGATTTGATGCATTATGCATCCATCAATGTCATTAATGTCATTGTTGATGATCCACCAGATGAGGCTCATTCAGAGGGATCAGATGAAGAGATTCATGCTCAAGAAGTTGTATGCACAGACAAAAATGAAGAAGGTGTGCATACACAAAATCAAAGGCTTACCCAAAATTTGTGTTTTCCTTCAAGTAACCCACTTCCCCCTCTCCGAAAGGGATCAAACAAGGGGAAGAGAAAGAATAAGGTTACATATCCTTCCTCTGGAGAAGGCCAATCTCTCTCACTAGAGAAAAGATTTTCACTACAGGAGGAAGAGATGAAGGAATTGAGGAGGTTGAATGCAGAACTACTTCAAGGTAGTCTTCCCCCTAAATGTGCTGGAGTCAGTTAGACAAGGGAGTTTTTTGCAGCTTCTGAGAGGGATCAACAATATCCTCCTTTATCATTACACCCTCACAGGTCTAATCCTACGGGTCAAATGCAACAACAATTGGCAGTGTTACCATCAGTTGCAGTACCAGCTGCCATACCTATTCAAACTCCAGTCATTGCACCTTCCCAAGTCCATGTTCAACCGGATGTTTCTCAAAAGTTAATAACTACCATTGAGTCATTAACATCTCGGTTAGAGACTATGGAAGGGAAGTATGCGTAGATTCAACCAGAAAAGAAATCTTACCCTGAATGGGTAGATTCAATCTCTCCCCCATCAAGTTTTGGGAACCCTATATTCCCTATTTTCAATGGATCAGGAGACCCAAAACAACATTTGACACATTACATGTCTTGTTGTGATCCTATGATGGGAACTCCATAGCAGCAAGAAGTAGTGAAACTTAGATGCTTCGTGCAAACCTTACAAGGACCATCTTTTGTCTGGTATACAAGCTTGAAATCTCGGTCAATTACCGGGTGGGAAGATATTTGAAAAAAAATCCTTCTTCAGTTTAGCTCCTCTTTTCCAAAAACAATAGTTTTTGATCTTACAAACTGTAAGAAAAGGGAGAATGAAAGATTCTATGATTTCATTGCTCACTGGAAGGGATTAACATATTCCCTGAGTTTAGCACTCCCTCAAGAGGAACTGTTGCCAATATTTTTGGAAAATATGTGTGACGAATTATGCACATCACTGATCCCTGTGAAATACACAGGAGGGTTTCGAGACCTTACTTCAAACGCTCAATGGATTGAAGATTCTCTTATACAGACTATGGATAAATCTCGTGTAATTCCATCAGCTCTAGGAAGGATAATGGGTAAAGTAGAGACTGCTATAGTTATTCTTAAACAATCACCTGTACCTGCTTCTACTTCAAAACCTTCATCTTCTTGAATGGCTCCACCTCCTATGCGCCAACAACAAAGGTTGTTTTGTCAAGACGATCAAAGAGATCAAAGACAAAAACAATTTGAGGATCTGAAAATCAAAACATACTCTTTCCAAAATGAACAAGTTCCTAGTTACTTCATTTCGGCTCTGGAAAATAATTTGGTTAAGTTGCCAAGGCCCAGAAGGCCAAACAATAAAGGAGATGAACACCGTCCCAATTATTTCCCCTTTCATCAAATGCTGGGACATCCCATCTAGGAGTGTTTTTCCTTCAAAGACCTCCTACAAAAGATGGTCGACTCGGGACAAGTCAAACTGAAAGGCTCTTCAACCCAGGTAGCATGTGTTACTACTACAGTTCCAGAGGAGTAAGGCGAGTGGCAAGATGTCAAAAGAAAAAATGCACAAAAATAAGATGATTGGATGGTCAGAAAGACGATCAAACGAACTCATGCTATTTTTCGAACAAAATTAAAAAACCCAATTGTACCTTCTTCCATGAATGCCGCAGCATAACCCTCTTCATCAGAGGGAAAATCCTCAAAGAAATGACATGATTCAAAGAAAGGAAAGGAATCAGAATAAGATGAGTATGTGTCAAAGACTATGTTGTCTTTGACTCTAGCAGATTTCATGCCATCTACTTCGAAGCAATGGGCACCGTCCCACCAAACGGCACAACCTAAACAGGCTAATCAGGCAGAGTCTTCATCGGATGAAGAGTTGATTTTCAGTTTTGTTAATATGATTCAATTAACAGATCCATATGCCAGTCGCAGTTTTGATTTCGATGATCCTGAATTCCTTGTATCAAACAGAGGAATCAAAGGAAGTTCCAGAGGCTCAGGATACATGGGAATATGTGGATCGTTCAGAAGCCACTATTCCAATTCTACCCCTGCTAGAACAGTGTACGCAGCAGAAACTCGTGGTAGATCCCTTCAGCGAGCTCAGAAAGAACAAGCATGTTCTTCCACCAATAGAAAATTCAGTCCTGGCATAGTTATTTTGGAAGACTGGTTGAAGGTTCCATCTTCTTCCTCTCAGCAAGTAAATGGATCTAATCGGTGTAATCTTCCAAAACCAGGAATATTGCCAACTCCTATCCCAATACAGGATGCATCAACTTCCAAAGCATCTTCTTCCAAGGCACCTGCTAAACCACATATTCATGTTGGGAAACGAAGACCTCTGGATCAAAATAATGATGTATTGAAACACTTGGCCCAAGTATCATCCAAGTTATCAATTCTGGATTCTTTGAATCTGTCAAAAGATATTTAGGAGGCATTCATCGAGGCTTTGTGAATTCCTCAGGAGTATGAAACTGAAATTGCTGCAGCTGAAGTCTATCACATAGAGAATAATCCTTCAGAATGTCATGCAATAATATCTTTTACTGATGAAGATGAATATGATGTTTTTCATGGGCATATTAGACCTTTGTACTTATCTGGCAAGGTCAATGGCATAGACATCCGAAGAGCATTCATTGACAATGGTTCAGGATTCAACCTCATGCCCATTCGTACACTTCATCGATTGGGCCTCACGGAATCTGATTTGTCTCCTTCAACCATGATGTTACAAGGATATGATAAAAATGAACAAGAAACACTAGGCGAAGTTACATTCAGAACTCAGTTTGGAGATCTAGTATCCAATTCATATTTCATGGTTGTTGATCAATACTCAGCTTTCAACATCTTGCTTGGAAGACCCTGGCTACATCAACATGCGGTTATCCCTTCATCATACCATCAATGTCTCAAATGTTGTTTCGATGGTCAAGTTGAGACATTATATGGTGATAATGCCTCGTTCAATCCATGTGAGTCTCAATACATTGAGGCAGAATTCTATCACAAGAAATAAAAGGATAAATCCACAACAAAAAAGATTACCAAAGTTAATGATCCATATGGTTTGGAGAAGATTTCAGTAAATCCATTTGTGCATGTGAGTACAGATTATGTGTTTCCTATCATTCAAATTGACAGGATAGACCCAAGTTAAAATACTCTTATGGAAAGATCCATGATGTCAATTATGACAATCAAACGAGACAACATGGGATAAATTGGTGATCCTCCAAGCAATGATGAAATCCCAAATGGTGACGTCTTCATTTCATCTGCTGAAATCCAACAAGTCTATACTTAACCAATTAGGCCAGAAGAAGTTATGGCAACATCATAGGTGAACAATAATGTTGATTATCAATCCATCATCTCCTCATTATTACCCAATGAAGACCCTTCATCATCAATCGGGTTGGAAATGGAATCTTCTTCTTCAAGATGTGAAAATTTTGACATCTCTTCTGATCATGAAAATCTTACTTCATAATCTACTATTCAAGTAGAAACAGAAGAAATAACACATGTTGAAGAAGAAGAGGAAGATCTCAGAGATGCTCCTCCAGCATTTGAAGAGGGTATCTCTACCACTGTGGATGAACTCAGAAAAATAAATCTGGGTACAGAAGAAGATCCACACCCCTCTTTAATCAGTGTGGCCATGACTCTTGAAGAACAAGAGATGTATATTTCCTTTTTAAAGAAAAATCGAGAAATATTTTCTTGGAACTATACAGAAATTATCAGGATTGATCCTGATGTTGCTACTCATCATTTGGGTTTACTAAAAGAACATCGAGGATTTAAGCAAGCCGTGAGAAGAACACACCCAACTTATGCTTCCAGAATTGAAGCTAAAGTGGATAAGATTATCAAAGCTAACTTTGTCAGAGAAGATCAATATCCTAAGTGGTTGGATAATATTGTCCATGTAAAGAAGAAGAACGGACAAAATAGAGTTTACATCGATTTTAGAGATCTTAATCGGCATTGTCCTAAGAATGATTTCCCAGTTCCGATTACAGAAACATTAATTAATGCAACAGATGCCTATGAAGCACTTTCCTTCATTGATGGATATTCAGGATATAATCAGATCTGAATGGCCCTAGAAGACGAGGAATACACAGCCTTCAGAGTCCCTCGGGGTGTTTTTTTCTACTGGGCAATGCCCTTTGGCTTAAAGAATACGGGCGCTACATATCAGCGTTCCATTCATCGTATCTTCAAACCCTTTTTAGGGAAGTTTATTGAATTCTATATAGACGTTTTGGTGGTTAAATTCAAAAAATGTTCTAATCACTTGGATGATTTGGAATTCATATTCCTCAAGCTTCGACAACATAATTTGAAGATGAACCCCTTAAAATGTGCTTATGGGTAAACGTCAAGAAAATTTCTCGGCTTTTTTGTATGCCATCATGGTATTGAAGTCAATCCAGAGAAGAAAAAGTCAATCCTTGGTATGACACCCCTCAAAATTTGAAAGAATTAAGAGGAATTCAAGGACACATGGCCTATATTCGGCGTTTCATCGCCAATTTGGCAGGAAAATGTTTACCCTTCACAAAATTGATGAAGAATGGAGTCAGTTACTAGTTGAATGAAAAATGTCAAGAAGCATTCGATATTCTCAAGAAATACCTCTTGAGTCCGCTGGTACTCATGCCACCTGTTGAAGGAAGACCACTTATCCTCTACGTGACAGCTTTCGAGCGATCATTGGGTGCCTTTCTTTCTCAGAAGAATGATGCTGGGAATGAAAAAATCCTCTACTACCTCAGTCGGACTATACTTGAAGCAGAAACCCGATATTCAAGTATTGAGAAGTGATGCCTGGCATTAATCTTTGTAGTTCAGAAGTTGAGACACTACCTACAACATCACGAGGTCCAATTGGTATCTCACAATAACACGCTAAAATTCATCCTTAGTCGTCCAATGCTTACAGGACGTCTGGCAAGGTGGGCAGTTATTTTGCAACAATTTGATATTCAGTATGTGTCTCAAAAGGCAATAAAGGTACAAGCTCTTGTTGATTTCTTGGTTGAACACCATTAATTGGAATACACATCTTTATATATTGAACTCCCTAATGAGGAAGTCTTCTCTATTCAAGAAATTCCTCAGGCATGGGAAATGTATTTTGATGGATCTTCTAGAAGTCTAATAGGGATGAAAATGGAAAATACTATATCCAACAAAGTTGGTTTAGGAATTGTGATCATTTCTCCATAAAAGGCAGTGTTACCTTATTCCTTCTTATTTTGGGAAGGTGGTACCAATAATGAAGCAGAATATCAAGCTCTCATCGCATGCTTGGAATTGCCTCTTCAAGCACAAGTGAATCACTTAAAGGTGAAAGGTGATTCAGACCTGGTAATCAAGCAAGTCAATGGGGATTATGCCATCAGAAAAGAAGAACTTATCCCTTTGTATGATTGTGTTAGAGAGTTAATGGTGGAATTACCATCAGAACCGACATTTTATTATGTCCCATGATCACAAAATGCTCAAGCTAATGCATTGGCTAATATAGCCACAGCTTTGGAAGATCCAAATTGGGACAAGAAAACCATCAGTATTGCCCACCATTGTGAAATTTCAACTTATGTTCGAAGCAGAATAGAGGAAATTAATGAAATTAGTCTCATTCATGAACCGTATGGTCATACTACAGGATGGATGTCACCTATCAGGGAATACCTTCAAAATGGAACACTTCCACCTGATAGATCTAGGAAAGAACAAACCCGACAACGTGTGGTCAATTTTACTCTTTATTATATCCCAGATCACCTAGATAAAATTCTCTACAAACATGGTTTTGATGGAGTTCTCTTCAAATTCATTGATGGTGAAGAGACAATGGCTATCATGAAACATGTGCATGTAGGAATCTATGGCGCCCACCAGTCTGGACATAGACTGTCTGATCAGATTTGAAGGCTTGGATACTTTTGGCCTTCAATTATACAAGATTGTGTTGATTTCACAAAGAAGTGTCATTCATGCCAAGTACATGCCAACTTCATTCATCAACCTCCAGAGTTGCTTCATACAGCTAAATACTTGTGGCCATTTTCTACATGGGGAATGGATGTGGTGGGACCTTACCCTTCAGCTACAACCAAGAAGTTTAAGTATATTCTTACCGTTATTGATTTCTTTTCCAAATGGTCAGAGGAAACACCTCTCAAGGAAGTCAGTTCTAAATTCATTGTTAGCTTCATCAATTCTAACATCATTACCAGATTTGGGGTCCCTCATAACATATTGACGGACAATGGCACCAACATCTGTTCATCTGAGGTGAAGAAATTGTATCAAGAAAAAAACATCAAATCCAACAATTCATCTCGGTATCATGCAGTGGCCAACGTCCAGATAGAATCCTTCAATAAGACTCTGTAAAATATACTACAAAATATGGTGGATAAAGATAAGAAATCATGGCCTGATAAACTCTTTCATTCTTTATGGACTTATTGGACTACCACCCGCACTGTAACACAGTCAACTCCATATTCATTGCTATATGGAACGGAAGTAGTCTTTCCAATTGAAGTTCAACTACCCTCGCTCAGAGTTTCCATTTGTGATCAATCATCTACAGATGAACAATCTCAAAAGCAATTGAATGAATTGGAACAGTTAGATGAGAAAATATTGTGCACTTTGCACCACTTGGAAGTCTATCAGAATCGAATAGCACGAGCTTTTAACAAAAAATTTCATCTTCGTTCATTCACTCAGGGAGAATTGGTATTAGTTCTCAGTACTCCAATGATACCAGGAAAGAAACCTCCCAAGCTTGAGCCAAAATGGGAAGGACCTTACTCAATACATACGGTCTACTCCAATGGAGCTTATTCATTAATCTCAATGAATGGAGAACTCATCACTACTCCAACCAATGCCAGATTTTTTAAGAAGTATTTGGTATAAACACAAAATATATCATCAATGGTCCGGTATGACCATAAACTGTGCCACCATCTAACAAGACATTAAACTGCATCATCAATGGTCCATGCATATGACCCTAAACTATTTGCAGGTCCCTTACATTCATCAAGACGTTAAACTGCACCATCCACGGTCCATGTATATGACCTTAAACTATTCGCACATTCATCCAACATGATGCTAAACTGTATCATCCTTTTTTCATCCAACGTGTCGTTAAACTATGAAAAAGTCCCTAATACGTCCAACATGATGTTAAATGGTGTACTCTTTTGTCCTTACTGCATGACATTAAACTGCACAGTCCTCTTTTTTTTGTCCAACATGACATTAAACTATGCATCATTAGGGTTTTTGCTACCTCTTGTCTCTCACACCGAGTATTACTCACATGAGCTTAGAGAAAACTTCAACCATAACTCTCTCTCTGCGCTACTAACCATGTGTAAGTCCCAACACTATATTTGAGATCGTTGTCCCCTAGAACAACTTGATCACTAATTCATTCTTTAACTGAACTACGGGGACTTTGATCCTTTCTTTCTAGGCTAGGTACATAGTCAACCTCCCAAGGTTCAAGCCCAAAATAAATCTCTTCACATTGGTTCACCTCCATCTCATACGATGATGATTCGTGAAACCTCCCCTAGAGTCAATATATTTACATTGGATCACTTTTTTCCTTGCTATACGACAATAAAATATACAACACTATTTTTTCCAGTATGGCAATAAACTACAAATATTATTTGATACCCTCACCTGAGAGGGAACCATTATTTACATTGATTATTCAATCATGTTTCATTTCAAAGACTATGTGCATACATTGAAATGCCCAAACCTTTTATCTTGGGTTAAACCATCATTGCACTAAATTCCCTTTTCAGCCTTCACATGTACAAACTAAATTTGTACAGAGGGTATTTATAGAACTATGTGGGATTGATTCCCATCTTTATGGGATATGTAGGAATGTTCGAGTGTCCCTCGAATCCATCCCTAAGTCTTTTGGGCCTAACCCCAAATTCCACTTTCAGTCCCCTTGCTGAAAAGTCCCCATAAAAACACACACTATGTATTTCTTATAATGGTCCAAGCTCTATGACCCTAAACTAAGATCTCTAATCCTTTTGTCCCACACGACGTTAAACTGTAGTTCAATAACTACATATGGCTTGATTCCCATCCTTATGGGATACGTAGTGAAGTCCAACATTTCCAATCAGGACCCAACCACAACATGATTTATGGTTAGCATTGATCTGTGTATCGCTGTATACATTGGACAGTACCCATATTTATGTGTCATAATCCTAACCTTAAATATTTTCAGATATTCATAACCCTTTTCTTGACTTTAGTCACAAAAGGTCAAATTTCTGAGATTTCTTTTACCTGACTATGCAGTACGTTCCCTTAGGTGTCCTTGCATAAATATTCTCCATAACAGATTTTTCAGCCAAAAGATACTATTAGTTGACTATGCAGCCAATGCCCTTAGGTGGCCCTGCATAATTCAACCCCCTAACGGGTTTTCGGATACTGGTAACTTCATTCTTAGGAAGAAAGCCTCTTATGTTTTTATTGGTCTTAAATGACAGTATGTAGGGATCCACAAAAAAATATCCATCCTTAACATATTTTTCCCATATCCTTTTTCATGATCTGAAAGTATTCAAGTCCATGGTTTATATTATCTTTCCCTACGTTTGGGTCAGACCTTCGTAGGAGTGATATCCATCCAGTTCTTTGATAATATTTTTTGGAAATATCTTCTCCATATTCAAGTACATCTTTCCATACAGCAAACTCTATACATTGGAAAATTTGAATCTTCATAAACTTTCACTGGATTTTTAGCACGAGGAAAATAAATTTCCAAGAGTTATTTTGCCTGAATATGTAGCACGTTCCCTTAGACGGCCTTGCATAAACAGTCTACATAACAGACTTGTTAGCCAAAAGATACTATTTATTTGACTATGCAGCCAATGTCTTTTGGTGGTCCTGCATAATTCAACCCCCTAACGGGTTTGTTAAATAATGATAACTTCATTCATGGAAACTACTTCTTCTAATGCCTTTTAGCTCTTTTTCATATCATTCCTCGGATCTAAATTTTCTTAAGTTATAGTTTACATACATTCCCTCATACTTGAGTATGGTAATGTGTTTTCAGATAAATTGTCAAATAATTGAGTCAATTATAATTCACCCAGTCAAAGTTATTTAGACCTTAAACATTATCCTATTTCTGTCTAATGTGCATGACTTTAAACTTCCCTCAAAAGACAAAGGAACTTTGAGTAAAAGTTAAGTTCCAGCTCACTAAACATACATTTTGTATGATTTAGGTAATGTCGAGCAATTAAAAGATTCAAAGTTTGTAGGGTTATTTATAATAATCCTAGTAAAAATCAAACTATGCTTACTAGGCCCATTGGATTAAGTATATTTAAAATAGGAAGAAAAGGAAAATAAGTGAACAAGTGATTCAATATGAAAGCGTTCTTTCCATTTGATGCACAATAATTAAAGGGACATCCCCAGATTGGAGCCTCTTCTCTTTTTCCTAGAAATTACAAAAGGATTTCAACATAAGTCTTCAATTGATGAACCGCATCCCGAGCTTCATCAGTAGCTACTTGAAGCTCATGCACTCGACCAACTTCACTCTTTTCAGCCTAATGGAGTGATTTCTTGGCATCCGCAATGGTATTCATACCATTCGTTTGAACTCCCTCCAGTGAATTATTGAGTTGGTCGAGTTCCCTAGTAACAACATCTAACTGTTGCTAAAGGTGCATCTTCTGGACGACTTTTTCTTCGATCTTATGCTTCATCTCCTTTATCTTGGAAGCATAGTCAGCCTCATATCGGGATACCGTAGCCTCAAATTCTCTGATTTTGACTGACAGTTTCACCCTGGTAAGATCTTTGCGACACTTCTGCTCCTGCTCCCTCCTGATGATGACTTGTTTCACCACGGTATGGATCTCTTGGTATCCAAAACCACCAAGTCCTAGCATTATAAATTGGGACAACAATCAAGGGATCTTAGATGATAGCTCTTCTAAAGAAACCTCAGATATTATTTTCCATATGTTGTTCCATGCCTTGCGTCGTGAGAAGCTGAGCGCCTTAAGCACCTCTGGGTCTGATTCAACATCATCATCACAGGGGGGCATGTAATCTGGGATTAATGTACTTAATGAAGTTCCATGTTCTGCTTCATCCCCCCTGAACCTGGCTGCTTCACCTTCTACTGCTGTTTGGACGGAAGTTGATACCTCACATCCAGTTCTAACCATTGAAGATGATATCCCTATTGGATAAATTAAAAGTATGGTTAGTTTCATAGAATAAAAGAAGTTGGATTTCTATCATGAAAACTTAGTCCAATCATTACCTAACAGTAGATCAGCAGCTTGAGAAGACTCCTCCCCATCTTTCCCAGTTTCATCAGGATCCTCAAGATGGGTCACAGGGGGGTTTACTGGATTTAGCTCCACTTGAGCTAACTTTTCTACAATGGTAGGGTTGACATCAATGTCCACACCCTCTTCAGGAATTGGCAGTTCAGCAGCTTCTATTGATGGAACTGCATATTATTTTCAGTCATGATTAGAAGTGTAAATTAAAAAAAAATATTTACTGGGCGAAGGATAACACTCAGGCCCAAGGTCTTCTAAATCACATGACAACTTAGCATGATCATAAAATTATTTGAAAGACATTCCACGATTCATCATTTAATCCTATGATATTTCAGAATCCTGGTTAGTCTCACCAGTTGGAGCATTTGATATATCCTCTTGGTGACCCTTATTTTGCGGTCCCTGACCTTGGACAGCTTCTTCAGGAAGGATGGCAGATTCAGTTGTTGCGGTCGCCAATGATTTTGGTGCAGGTTCTTCTCTACTTGTAGCAGCAGCAGGAGCAGTGCTGGGAATAGATGTTGGCTCTTTTTCAGAAGCAGCCAAGTCAACATGAATTTGCATTTGTTCCATAGCACCCTCCATGGTCACTAAGGTAGGATCAGCCTTTTCCCTTAGAGGGGAAATTAAAGAAGCCACTGCAATCCCCAAAAATATGAGCAACCTTTTCATGGGTATAGACTCATGATTACCCGAAGGACTTACCGCTGCTAATGAAGCATTTATCTATGGACTTCCTCCTTTGTTGCCTTTTCTTATTTGGTTTTTCGATAGTATCAGCAGTCTCCCTTATTGGCACCTTGATTAGAGAATGAAAACTTGTTTCCAGCTCCTCATTCATGGCCTCCTGGCCTAGAGATACCTCGCCCGGTTCACGAGGAGAATCAGCAGTAGCTCCGATGGCAGTACCACCAGTGCTATACTGTGGCGAAGGAACCTCAGTAGTTCCTTTCTTTGAAATCATCAAGATGATGAAAATAACTCCCCTAGGTAACAAAGCTTCGACTGAAATCAAGTTGCAAAGAAAATAAGGAAAGAAAACTTACATCTTCAGGAGCCACGTAATCGTTTCACTCCTCATCAGTCCCCTCAACGGCGCCACAATCAATCAATTACTTCACCCTCCTAGTGACAGGAATTGACTCATCAGTGGAATATATGAGAATTTATATCTATCTGATTTAATCCCACACTGCATTGGGGTTATCCTCGTATTGGATATCTGTAGAAGCCAGAAGATTCCCTATTCCAAGAAGTTGTAGGCCCTCACACAAATCCAGCCAGGCGGTCTCAGTACCATAGTATAAACTCTGCCATAACTGGACAACCTCTGGTCTTATATATGATAGCTACAAGGAAGGTCCTACAATATTTGACTTCAATTTCATCCCATCTTCTGCAACTGCAGATAGAGAATAAGAAAATAAAACTTATTGCTTTATAAAGTAACAATGATTAAATTACCACAATGAAGTAACTCATCAGGAGTTAATGGAGTAGGTCTCTTGATTCTAACCAGAGGATTATATCAGGCATGAGGATTCTTTTCCACTTGTTATACCTCATCATCCCCATCATGGGAATCTGGTGAATCAGTCCTAGAGGAGGAGTCTAGCGAATCAGCTTCAGGTGGGGAAGCATCACCTTCACGAGGGATGGTTTCTTTATCCAAAGTCCTATTCCTTTTCCCCACCTGATAAACTGGGCAATTTAGTACCCCTTTTGGGTATGATGTTATCCAGTGCTCGGCATAATATGTAGTCAAGTTATGTGCCGCTTTTTCAACTGGTAGATCAAACACCACCCCATTCTTCTCCCTTGACGTCAGCATCCACAGTTTTCGAGCAACCATCGGATGTTGCTCAAACCTGACATGAACTGGGAGAGATACAGTAATCTGTTGCAGACACTTAAATTGACCTCCAAATCTATATGGAGATGTTGATGCTCCTTTCGTCACAGAGTCTAAGGATTGTAAAAGGGGAATATCTTAGCTCAAATATATTCAACCTTTGAAAAAATATCAAAAATTTACAAAGGAAGGAGTAGGAAGAACACTACGCAAGGGTTGCGCTAGTTCAACAATTGTCAAGAAAGTACACTTGTGCGCCGCAGTTGGTCACGCAAGTCACATGCGCGCCCTAAGTGATAACCACCCGAGGTGTTCTCCAGCCTATAAATAGACCCTGTGGGACACCCATTTCGGGAGGAATTTTTCCAGATTTCACATACAGAGCTCTAAACGCCCAAGTCTCTTAATCAGGTCTTCTGAACTCTTCTAATGTAATTATTTACCTAGAATGGAAGGTCTAAACAATAGGAGTAAGGTCTAAGTGTTAGAATTCACTAACACTTGTGCGCCTAAGTGGTTTTACCCTTAAGGGAAATGGAAACTCTTGTGCGCCTCCCTACTTCTTCATCAGAACTTGCGCGCCATATTCTGGAAAACCTCTAGGGATGATTCTAAAGGCTTTGATCAAGGATCACCCAAATATTACTCTAAGGTCTGAAAATCGCGTAAGTACCCATGTTCCGCGCAGGTATACCTGCGTGCCCATGACTTGTGCGCTCACGCAGTACCTACGCACCTATTAGGACTTGCGTGCCCCAACCTTTTTAGGTGTTGTTCCTGCCCATTTCACCACTCTTATGCCATTCCACCTCTCTTATTCAAGATTCAGTCTTCAAGACACTTTTCCAAGCCATTTATGGAATGATTTCTTGATTTGGATTCCTTATCTAAAAGGAACTCCGTGGAACATCTCTCAAAATCTAGTGATTTACACATCGTTATGTCACTAAAAGATTGAGATTTCATTCATTCAACCTTATCCTTTAAGATGAGAGAACCCCTTAAACTGGGCCTCTTTTTCACGAGTAAGCCCCAGTCCAAATTATCATTAATATGGGAATCCTCCTTAAGAGTAAGCCCCAAGTCCTCATTAATTTTGGAATCTTCTTTAGGAGTATGTCCCAAGTCCCCTAATCTGGGAATCCTCCTTAGGAGTAATCCACAGTCTTAAAGTCTCAAATATGGTCATCCTCCTCACGAGTTAGCCCCAACCATAATTCCCTTAACCTGGGCCTCTTTTTCAAGAGTAAGCCCCAATCTCAAATATGGGCCTCCTCCTTAGGAGTAAGTCCCATGTCCCTTAATTATCAAATCCCTTTAAACATGGGCCTCCTTTTCAGGAGTAATTCCTAGTCTTAATTTCCTTTTGATTTGGGACTCCTTCTTAGGAATAAAACCCAATCATAAGTCCCGTCCTAACATGGGCATCTTCTTTAGAAGTAAGCCCCAAGATTAGAGTATCTAAATCTCCATGAAGTACATATACCTTTATGGTCCCTGTTCTTGGATTTCTTCCCTGAAGTAAATCTTAATCCTCATCTATTTTGGGCAGTCATACATACATAAGCCCCACATCATTTCTTATGATTTCATCTTTCAGGGCAAAATTGTCTGGTTTTACCAACAGCTCTTATTTCCCACACCAAGCATGACTCACGTGAGCTTAGAGTGTAAAAGTAATTATGACATCTTTCTTTGAGACATCAATAATAAACATCATACTCCCTTATTCAAACTACGTGGGTTCTGATTACTTTTCCAAAACAAAGAATATGTAGGTAGCCCATCAGTGGGTACGATCCCAATTCTGAAATAATCTATGTCCTCCTGAATGACAATAAACGTAAAGTGCCCCACTGAGTGGCTTTAAAACCAGTGTGGTCATCATAATGACCAAGATACTTTTGTGTATTTTAAGGATACCATCAACTAAGAATCTCTAACAAATACAAATGATTCTTCATCGATGAAGAACCTCGAATACATATAAAAGATTCTCTGAATTTCTTACATATCAATCATTGATTGTCAGACTAAAGGAAATCTCATTTTATACCTGGTAATGTAATAAGGACTCACGAACATAACTTAAATCTATAAAGACAGTCCCGGAGTAGAAAATAATTCCCCTAAAAAATGTGTGATGAGTCCGACCTCCCATCCTCTCGACCAATGAAAATTACTAAGCCTCATCAGTCCACAACTAAGGAGAGCCTACCTTTGGAAAGTTGGTTCAAATGGATATGGAGTCATTGGATGTTTCCAATTATATGAAAAAACCCATTAGAAACTAATTGGAATATTTGAACCTTCAATCAACAAGGTCATCCTCGATTCTAGAGGGAAACAGGAGCATAAGCCTCGCATATAATTTCTTCGTTAATCCTGGAAACTAGCACACCATCCCTACAAGCTAGCATGTATTCCCTCAAATACAAGTGGGGTGTTCCATCATCAACAAACCGCCAGGTTGGCAGATTTCCATAGGGAAAGAAGTTGAATTCCTTGAACTTGATCAGCCTCACTTTCAGGTCATAGGCATTAACATCTAATGGAGAAACTCCAGAGAATACTTGCACTGACGGCCTGAAAGAACTTCCAGGAATTTTTATTCCATTCTGTACATTGTAAGTCCTGAAGTGAGTGGAAATCCATCCCCATAAAACTTGGAATGGTCCCACTATTCACAAAGGATACTTACCCATGAAGACATGAAGGAAAATCCTATGAATCTTTGCTAAAATGGGGGTACCCAACCAACCCATTTTTCACTCAGCCAACTTTGCCAAAATGACGAAGGTCCTGGGCCTGACGCCTCCCTTCGAATACCTGACTGGAAAGAGATAAATGTTGAGCCACATAGCCAAGAAATCCGCCAGAAGAGTCTTATTTGGGATCAATTGATTCACCTCATATCCCCATTTCTCAAACTCTCCTGCTTCTAGAGTTGACCATAATGTTCCTGGAGCACCCCTCTTCCTAGGTTTTGGGCATGTGGTAGGACGTTTGGGCCTCTTATCCTTGGATTTATTTTTCTTGGATCCTTTCTCCTTTGACACTTTCTCCTTTGGCTCCTTCTCTTTCTTCTCAATAAGAAATATATTCATCCACTCCTCCAGATGAATATCCTTTCTAGAATGAGTTAACGAGGTCTCTGAAATCTTGAGCATGTGGAAGATCTTAAATAATTCTTGAGCTAAAGTAAAAGTCTTCTCTGAATCATTCCAAGTCACCTTGGGAGGAATGAATTCATCATATATATCGCCCAATATTTGAGCCCCTGAGATCTTGTGGACATCCCATAGACTGATACCTACTTCTCCATTAGTCAGACGGAAAGAATTAGTTTCTAGGCTCCAGTGGCTGAGTATCTCTAGCACAAAGTTATCGTGTCTGTAAACATATGTTTGCCCAACCCAAACAGCTTCGTATATCACCACTCCTTTCAGATCCTCGACAAACTCTACATAGGTTTGTCGCACGCAGTATGCCCACATCCAAGTTGGCTTCACACCTCCCCCAGGACGGAAGTCCCAACTTTTCTTCCATCCTTTAGATTGATCCATCTGAGCATTTTAGAAGATTGAAGGATAACAATGTGGTCACAGATCAGGGGAATGTGGTTTCAGATCTGGCGTACAAGGTCTATGATGCATCATGTGGGCCTTTCCACTGTTCCAACACTTAGAAATACTCCTCCACATGAGATATTTTCTGAAGAAAAGTTTTTATAATTCTGAAAACACGAAAATGGGAGATAGTTATTGGCTTCTGGAATAGTAACATCTCGCAGATGACCATATCCATACAAAGGAAAATAAATTTTTTGGGGGAAGTCGCGATGATATTTCTTCAGATAATTAGCCAAATCCGGAAGAGTGATACTTTTGATGGTATAATAATCGTGTCTAATGATGTTCATCATATCATCAATCATATTGCTAGATAGTTCATCAGCTATTCCAGTACTAAGAGCCATTGATTCTGTAGAAAAGTTGAATAAATTAACTTTTATGTAAGTTAATTTTTCATAAAATTTGTGAAGGAATTTCAAAAAAATGGCAAAGGCTTTAAGGCGTGCAAGTCTAAAACATGGCGCGCAAGTATGGATGTATCACAAAAGTGTTAATGTTCCATGAATGTTTGTGACGCGCAAGTATCACTGCGCAAGTCCTATTACCTTAACAACAGAGCGAAAGCGATGAAACAACAGAAAACGAGCGACTTGCGTGGCGAAGGGGACTTGCACAGCGAGAGCTCGATAATCCAGAAATCTGATGCTATGCACGACAAATGACAGCATATTTATAGGCCAGGTGGCCCACCTGCACACCTACACCCAGCGCGCTCCATCCAGCGTGCTCCAGCCCGACGCGACTCGAACCTGCGCACCACGTGTTGCGCACTGAACACTTGTGTGCCTCCTTTCCTTTAGTTTTCTTCTTTTCCTCAGAGTCACATCTTCAATTCTTTCGGATCCAACTCTGTGGGGGGCTTTTTTTGACACTCATTTTCATCACATTGTCTAAATGAGTGGAAAGGGAAATGACTTAGCACAAATTGATTCATCCTTTGAAGAAATCATAAAAAATCGACAAAGGCATGAACAAGGCTTCAAAAGCAAAAGGGTCGCACAAGTTCCCTCACTGTCACGCAAGTATACTTGCGCGCCACCTAATGTTCGTGCAAGTGACTTATGCGCCCTAAAGGGTAACCACCCGGGGTCTTCTTCAGCCTATAAATAGACACTGTGGGCCCCCCATTTTGGGAGGTATTTTTCCAGAATTCACATACAGAGCTCTGAACGCCCAAGTCTCCTCTTCGGGTCTTCCGAACTCTTATAAGGTAATTCTTTACCTAGAATGGAAGGTCTAAACAAGATTAGTAAGGTCTAAGTGTTATAATTTACTAACAATTGTGCACCTAAGTGGTTTTACCCTTAAGGGAAATGTACACACTTGCGTGCTGCCCTACTTCTTCATCAGAACTTGTGCGCCATCTTCTGGAAAACCTCTATGGTTGATTCTAAAGGCGTTGATCAAGGATCACCCAAATATTTATCTAAGGGCTAAAAATCGTGTAATTACCCATGTGCCATGCAGGTATACCTGCGCGCCCAGGACTTGCACACTCACGCAGTACCTATGCACCTGCCAGGACTTGCGCGCTCCGACCTTTTTGGGTGCCTTTCCTTCCCATTTCACCCCTCCTATGACATTACACCTCTCTTATTCAATATTCAATAATCAAGACACTCTTCAATGCCATTAATGGAATTATTTCTTGATTTGGATTCCTTATTTGAAATGAACTCCGTGGAAGATCTCTCAAAATCTAGTGATTTACACATCTTTATGTCACTAAAGATTGAGATTTCATTCATTCAACCTCATCTTTTAAGATGAGAGAACCCCTTAACCTGGGCATCTTTTTCAGGAGTAAGCCCCAGTCCAAATTCTCATTAATATGGGCATCCTCCTTAGGAGTAAGCCCCAAGTCCTCATTAATTTGTGCATCTTCTTTAGGAGTAAGTCCCAAGTCCCCTAATAAGGGCATCCCCCTTAGGAGTAAGCCCCAGTCTTAAAGTCTCAAATATGGGCATCCTTCTCAAGAGTAAGCCCCAACCATAATTCCCTTAACCTGGGCCTCCTTTTCAGGAGTAATCCCCAGTCTCAAATATGGGCCTCCTCTTTAAGAGTAAGTCCCAAGTCCCTTAATTATAAAATCCCTTTAAACTTGGGCCTCCTTTTTAGGAGTAATCCCCAATCTTAATTTCCTTTTGATTTGGGACTCCTTCACAGGAATAAAACCCAATCATAAGTCCCCTCCTAACTTGGGAATCTTCTTTAGGATTAATCCAAAATATTAGAGTATCTAAATCTCCATGAAGTACATATACCTTTATGGACCATGTTCCTGGATTTCTTCCCTGAAGTAATTCTTAATCCTCATCTATTTTGGGCAGTCATACATACATAATCCCCACATCATTTCTTATGATTGCATCTTTCATGACACAATTGTCTGGTTTTACCAATACCTCTTGTTTCTCACACCGAGCATGACTCACGTGAGCTTAGAGGGTAAAAGTAATTATGACATCTTTCTTTGATCCATCATTCATAAACATCACACTCCCTTATTTGAACTGCGTGGCTTCTGATTCCTTTACCAAAACAAAGGATACGTAGGTAGCCCATCAGCGGGTACGATCCCAATTCTGATATAATCCATGTCTTCATGAATGACAGTAAACTTCATGTACACCACTGAGTGGCTCTAAAACTAGTATGGTCATCATAATGACCAAGAGAATTTTATATATTTTAAGGATACCATCAACTAAGAATCTCTATCAAATATAGATGATTCTTCATCGATGAAGAACCTCGAATACATATAAATGATTCTATGAATTTCTTATATATCAATCATTGACTGTCAAACTAAAGGAAAGCTCATTTTATACTTGGTAATGTAATAAGTATTCAGGAACATAACTTAAATTTATAAAGAGAGTCTCGGAGTTGACAATAATTCCCCTCAAAAAAGGTGTGATGAGTCCGACCTCCCATCCTTTCGACCAATGAAAATTCGTAAGCCTCATTAGTCCAGAACTAATGAGTGCCTACCTTTGGAAAGCAAGTCCAAATGGATATGAAATCATTGGATGTTTCCGGTTCTACAAACAAACCTGTTAGAAACCAATTGGAATGTTTGAACCTTCAATCATCGAGGTCATCCCCGATTCCAGAGGGAAACAAGGGTTTTTAGGAATTTTGTGTATTTTTGGTGTTTTGATTTTTTTTGGTGTTTTTAAGTGTTTTTATGTTATAAGGAGTTCTTAGGGGCTTTTGATTTTTACATTTTTATAAATATTTAGGGGTTTTTATGTTTTTTAGGTTTTTTATTTTTTTATGGTTTTTTGTGGATTTTGAGGGTTATTTGGGTTTTTATAGTATTTTTTTTGTTTTAGGTTTTTTGTTTTTTTTTGGGTTTTTAAGGTTTTATAGTGTATTTTTATAATTTCTAGTATTTTAAAGGTTTTTTTAGTTTTTAGTTGTATTTTACAGTTTTTGTGGGGTTTTATGTTTTTTAATGTTTTAGGGGATTTAATGGTTTTTATGGTTTTTAGCGTCATTCATGGGTTTTAGGGACTTTTAGGTTTTCGTGGGTTTTATGTGTTTTAGGTATTTAATATTTTCAGAGTGTTTTAGGTATCTTTAGGTTTTTCGGGATTTTTAGAAATTTTTAATGATTTTTAGGGTTTTTAGGGTTTTTTAGAGTTTAAGGGTTTTTAGGCTTTTTGAGTTTTTGGGTTTTTTAGTTTTTTTTTTGAGTTTTTAGGGTTTTATGGGTTTTTAGAGTTTTAACATTTTTAGGGTTTTAGAGGGTTTTTATTGTTTTTAGTGTTTTTATGCTTTTATACATTTTTCGGTGTTTTAAGGGTTTTTGGTGTTTTGTGGTTTTTGGGGATTTGTGGTTTTTATGGCCTTTTTAGGTTTTTTATGTTTTTTAGTGTTTTTAGGTTTTTAGGGGTTTTATGGGTTTTTATGTCTTATTAGGGGCCTTAGGTATTTTTACATTTCAATGTCTTTTTTGTGATTTATTAGGATTTTTATCGGTTTTTTTTTTGTTTTTAGATATTTGGTCGGGGTTTATGGGTTTTTAGCCTTTTTTATGTTTTAGGGGCTTTAACTATTTTTTGGTTTTACGGTTTTCATAGGGGTTTTAGGAATTTTTTACGTCTTTAGGGATTTTAGTGCTTTTTTGGATTTTATGGTTTTATTATTTTTAGATATTTTGAGGATTCTTAGGGGTTTTAAAGTCTTTTTTTGTGTTTTGAGATTTGTTTTGAGATTTTTAGGGGTTTAAGAATATTTTAGAGAATTTTTATGTTTTAAGGTTTTAAAAGGTTTTCAGTGTTTTTATAGGATTCAACAGGTTTTCATGGGTTTTTAGGATTCTATAGGTTTTTGAGGGGTTTTTATGTTTTTTAGGGTTTTTATGTTTTTTAGGGTTTTAGGGTTTTTATGTTTTTTAAGGTTTTAAAGTGTTTTAATTTTTAATGTTTTCTTAGGGGTATTCAAGGTTTTTATGGGTTTTTATGTTTTTTGGTATTTTTTGTGACTTTTTATTATTTTTATTATTGTTTAGGTTTTTTAAGGATTTTGATTTTTTTAAGGGTTTTTATGGTTTTTAGGGATTTTAGGTTCTTTTAAGATGTTAACATTTTTATGTTTTTTCTGGTTTTAAGGGTTTTAGGTTTCTATGGATTTCTTACAAGTTCTCAAGGTATTTAGAGGTTTTTACATTTTAGGGATTTGGGGATTGTAGTATTTTAATGGTAGGATGGTTTCTAGGGTTATTTAGGATTTTAGGGGTTTTATGTTTTTTTAGTTTTTTTTAGCTTTTAGTGTTTTTTGGGGTATCAATGTTTTTAATGTTTTTAGGGGTATAAATAGATTTTATTTTTTTATTGTATTATAGATTTTGGTCGGATTTTTATTTTGTTATGGTTTTTAGGGGTTTTCATAGTTTTTAGGGGTTTTTAGGGTCTTTTAGTGTTTTTTTCATTTTAGGTGTTTTAAGTGAATTTTGATTTTTAATGTTTTTAGGGGTTTTAAGGGTTTTAAGGGGGTTTTATGTTTTTGGGATTTTTAGAGATTCTTTACAATTCTAATTGGTTTTTAGGGTTTTTAGATATTTTTAGGGTCCAAGTATTTTTTGGGTTTTCCAGATTATTTGGGGTTTTAGCGTTTGTAGGTATTTTGATGGTTTTATGTGTTTTTAGGTTCTTATGGTTTTTTTTCGGGATTTCTGGTTTTTAAGGTTTTTTACATTTTTAGGGATTTTAGTTTTTTTTAGGTTTTTTTGTTTTTTAGGCATTCTGGGGATTTTTCAGGGGTATAGGGTTTTTTGGGGTTTTTGTGTTTTTTTATTTCTTGGGGGTTTAGTGGTTTTTTTGAATTTTTTAAGTGTTTTTTCAGGTTTTTTGATATTTTAATGTTTTTATAAATGGATAGGGGTTTATAGTTTTTTAGTTGTTTTTATATTTTTTATGGGGTTGTATGGTTTTTAAGGGTTTAAGGGTTTTTATGGATTTAGAGGTTTTAGAGGGTTTAGTTTATTTTTAGGATTTTTAGTGTTTTTTATCATTTTGTGGTTTTAAGTGATTTTAGGTTATTAATGTTTTCTTAGGGGTTTTAAGGGTTTTTACATGTTTTATGTTTTTAGTGTTTTTTAGTCCTTTTTATGATTTTTGTGGTTTTTCAGGGTTTTAGAGATTTTGAGCATTTTAGGGGTTTTAAGTTTATTTTGGTATCATTTTTTGGTTTTTAGGGTTTTAAGTGTTTTAGGTTTTTAGGGTTTTATTTGGTGTTTTCAAGGATTTTAGGGTGTTTTATGTTTTTAGGAATTTTTAGAGTTATTTTTATTTTTATGGGTTTTTTGGGTTTTTTGGGATTTTGAGGCGTTTTAGAGGTTTTATGCTCTTTTTAGGGTTTTATGAGTTTTTAATGTTAATAGGGTTTTAAATATTTTTTAGAATTTAATGTTTTTAGGGTTTTAAAGTGTTTTATGTGGTTTTAGTTGTTTTTATGGTGTCTTTTTTTTATGGTTTTTTGGAATTTTGAGGGTTTTAAGTGGTTTTTTGGATTTTTATGGTTTTATTAATTTGGAAGGGTTTATGGGATTTTTGGGGTTTTAGGGGTTTCAGTACTTATATGGGTTTTAGGGGTTTTAATTGGTTTTTAAGGTTTTATTAATGTTTTCATGGTTTTTTGGCGTTTTCACATTTTTACGGATTTTTAGGTATTTTTTAGGATTTTTATTTTTAAAGGTTTTTATGTATTTTGACTTTTTATTGGCCTTTTTTGAGTATTTAAGGTTTTAAGGTTTTTTATAGTTTTAAGATAATTTGTGTTTTAAATTATTTTTAGAGTTTTAGTGTGTTTTAAGGGGTTTTATTGTTTTTAGGTTTGTTTATGTTTTTCGGGGGTTTTTGGTTTAGAGTGATTTTTAGGATTTTAGGTTCATTTTAGGGTTTTGTAGGGGTTTTAGCATTATTTAGGTTTTTAGGGGGTTTAGTTATATTTAGGTTTTTAAGGATTTCTCATTGGTTTTCAGGGATGTTATGGGTGTTTACATTTTTAGGGATTTTAGGCCTTTTTAGATTTTTAGGATTTTTGCGTTTTTTTGCTTTTGAAGGGCTTAAAGTGTTTAGGTTTTAAAGGTTTTCATAGTGTGTTTCACAAGTTTTTGGGGTTTTTTTCTTTCAGGGATTTTTTGTTCTTTTTAATATATTTAATGATTATTTTTTTAGGGATTTTGAGGGTTTTTTTTGGGTTTTTGGGTTTTAGAGTGTTTAGGGTTTTAGGGTTTTATGTTTTTTTTGGGGTTTTAGAGGTTTTATGGGATTTTTTGGATCTTGATGGTTTTTAAGAGTTTTTTAATGTTTTTAGGTGTTTCATGGGTTTTTTAGAGTTTTATTGGTGTTTTAGTGTGTTTATGGTTTTGATGGGTTTTAGGATTTTTTTGGGTATTTTAGGGTTTTGGGTCACTTTTGGGATTTTAGGTAAATTTTCATTTTTAAGTTTTTAGAGGTTTTAGGTGTTTTTAGTTTTTTTAGGATTTCTTATGATTTTCTGGTGTTTTTAGTGATTTCTATATTTTTAAGGATTGGTAGGAATTTTTTAAGGTTTTATATCATTTTTAGGGATTTTGGTTTTTATGGATTTTATAGGTTTTAGTTTTTTATGGTTTTTAGTATATTTAAGGACTTTAGGGATTTTATGTGATTTGATGACTTTATGGACTTCGTAGTATTTTTTTGGGTTTTTCGTGTCTTTAATGTTGTAGGAGTTTTAGGGATTTTTTAGTATAATATATTTTTTTAGGTATTTTGGGATTTTGAGGGTTTTTAGGGATTTTGAGGGTGTTAGGTTTTTTTGGAGGTTTTATGGTTTTTCAGTTTATATGGTTTTATGGTTTTTAAGATTTTTTTCAATGATTTCATGTGTTTAAAGGGGTTTTTCTATTTTTTGTGGTTTTAGGGGTTTTTAATGTTTTTCAAAGCCTATATGGTTATCGTGGGTATTCAGGTTTCTAAGGCATTTTTATGTTTTTTAGCATTTTTATATATTTTGGGGATTAAATTTGTTTTTAGGTTTTTATAGTTTTCTATGTGGTTTTTCACGGTTTTTGGGTTTCTTTGTTTTTAGGGGTTTTTTTAAAAGTTTTTTAGTTTTTTTAGTGGTTTTATAGGTTTGTATGGGGTTTTAGGTTATTTTTATGGTTTTTAGGTGATTCTATGGTATTTATGGGTTTTAGGGTCTTTTCAATTTGTTTTTTATTAGGTGTTTTTAGTGTTTTTAGGTTTTTAAGGGTTTTTTTGTGTTTTTTGGTTTTTATTTGTTTTTAGGGTTTTTTATATTTTAATGTGTTTTTACATTTTTTGGGATTTAGGTATTTTTAGTATTTTTTTAGGGATTTTAGTTTTTTAGGAATTTTGAGGGTTTTATAGGTTTCTAGGGTTTTTATGGTTTTTTTTTTGTTTTTAGGGTTTTTGAGTTTTTTAGGGTTTTTTTATGTATTTAGGGTTTTTTTTTTCAACATTAAAGGGTTTTTAGATTTTCTAGTGTATTTTTAGAGTTTTTATCAATTTTTAGGGATTTTTTAGTTTCATGTGGATTTTAATTCTTTTTGGGGTTTTATGGTATTTTTGGGTTTTAGCGATTTTTAGGTTTTTAAGGATTTTAATAATTTTCTGGTTTTCAGGTTTTTCATAAGGATATTCAGGGATTTTAGGTGTTTTCTATTTTATGGGTTTTTAGGGCTTCATTATGATTTTTATGGTTTTTAGGGTTTTTAGGTATTTTGATGGGTTTTAGGGTTTTTAAGGTTTTGAGCATTTTTAGGGATTTTAAGTGTTTTTAGTTTTTATGTTTTTGATAGGGATTTGCAGGTTTTTAATGGTTTTTACGTTTTTTTGGATTTTTGAGGATTGTTCTGGTTTTTACTGTTTTTTGGGATTTTAATTTTTTAGGGTTTTTAGGGTTTTATGTTTTTTTTTTCATTTTTTAAGATTTTTTTAGTTTTTAGGGGTATTATGGTTTTTTATAATTTTTTAATGTATTCAGTGGTTTAATGGGTTTTATAGTTTTTACTGGTTTTTTAGGGTTTTTATGGGATTCTAGAGGTTTTTATGTTTTAGGAGTACTTATTGTTTTTAGGGGGTTTTAGAGTTTTAGGTTCTTTTAAGGGGATTTAGCATTTTTTAGGTTTTTTAGTGGATTTAGGTGTTTTTAGGTTTTTAATGTTTTCTTAGGAGTTTACATGGTTTTTAGGGTTTTTTCCTCTTTAGGTATTTAAAAGGAATTTTTTAGGATTTTCATAGGTTTTTAGGGGTTTTAGGTATTTTGATGGTTTTTAGGTTTTAGGGGTTTTAGGGGTTTTTAGTGTTTTTAGTGTTATTTAGGATTTTAGGGATTTCACATGTTTTTATGTTTCTATTTTTTCGCATAGTTTTTCAAGGTTTTAGGGTTTTTTTATAAATTTATAATTTTTATGGATTTTAGGATTTTTATGGGTATTAGGGTTTTTTCAATTTTGAGGGTTTTTATGGGTTTTTAGGATTTTAGTGATTATTTTTGTTCTTTATTGTTTTTTCATTTTTTTTGGGTTTTAATTATATTTTATATTTTTAAATTTTTTTGGTGTTTAAAGGGTTATTAGAGTATTTAGTGGTTTGTATCGGTCTTAGGGGTATTGTAGTTTTTGGAGTTTTATAGGTTTTATGGTTTTTAGGGGATCAGTGTTTTTAGTGTTTTTAGTTTCTTTTTGGGTTTTGTAGTTTTTTGTGTTTATTAGTTTTTAGGAGTTTTAATTGTTTTAGGTTTTTACAGTTTTATTTGGGGTTTTCAAGGGTTTTAGGGCTTTTTATGTTTTTTGGGATTTTCATGGATTTTTTGAATTTTAATGGGATTTAGGGTTTTTAGGGTTCTTAGGGTTTTTATTATCTTTATATTTTTTTATGTTTTTAAGGGTTTATGTGGTTTTAGGATTTCATGGTTTTCATAGGGTTCTTCAAAGTTTTTAGGGTTTTTTATGTTTTTAGGTATTTTTAGGGATTTTTCGTATATTTATGTTCTTGGATTTTTAGGGATATTGGGGTGATTTAGCGATTTTTGGGGTCTTATATTTTTTTGAAGTTTCAGGGTTTTTAAGGTTTTTTATATTTTTTTACCATTTTATGGGTTTAAATGGGTTTTATAGTTTTTTTGGGGTTTTTGGATTTTTATGGGTTTTTAGTTTTTAAAGGTTTGTTGGGGTTTTAACGTTTTTTAGGGGTTTTTTGGTTTTTTGGGATTTTAAATACTTTTAGTGGTTTCAGGGTTTTAGCATGTGTTAGGTTTTTAGCGGATTTAAATGTTTTTATTTTTTTATGATTTTCTTAGGGGTTTTCAGGTTATTAATGGTTTTTTATGTTTTACGGATTTTTGGGACTTTTTAGTATTTTTATAGTTTTTATGGTTTTTTGGGATTTTTTAGATTTTCAGGGTTTTAGGTTTTTGGATGTTTTTAAAAAAATATGGGTTTTTAGTTGTTTCATGTTTCTAAAGGTTTTTAAGGTTTTATTATGGTTTTTAGGGTTTTTAATGGTCTTACTTTTTTATGGATTTTTAGGGCTTTTTATTATTTTTATAGTTTTTATGGTTTTTATGGAGTTTGACGGTTTTAGGGTTTTTAGTTTTGTTTTTGGTATATTCAGGGTTTTTGGGTCTTATTTGACTTTTTTTGGGTTTTAAAGGATTTTCATTCGGTTAATATTTTTTTGGTTTAAAGGGTTATTTAATGTTTTTAGTTAATTTTATGGGGTTTTTGGGTTTTGTTGTTCTTTCTGATTTTTAGGGGTATTATGGTTTTTTTTGGGTTTTAGGGTACTTTTTTTGGTTTTTTAGATTTTTTTTGGTTTTTCAAGGGTTTTAATTGTTTTTATATTTATAAGGTTTTCTTGTGGGCTTTTCATGTTTTTTAGGGTTTTATATGAATTTAGGGATATTTATGTATTTTTAAGGATTTAAATGGTTTTTAGGGTTTTTAGAGATATTGAGGGTTTTTATGAATTTTTAGGGGTTAAAAAGTTTTTATAGTTCCTAGTATTTTTATGGATTTCAAGTGTTTTTTATTTGTTAATATTTTCTTAGTATTTTTTTTTTGGTTTTTAGAGTTTTTATGTTTTTAGATATTTGAGTTATTTTTTATGATTTTTCTTCATTTTAATTCTTTTGGGATTTTGGGGGGTTTTAGGGTTTGGGGGGTTTTGTTTTTTTGGGGTTTTAAGTGTTTTAGAACTTTTACATTTTAAGGTGTTTTAATTTTTTTAGGTTTTTTTGGTTTTATTGAGGTATTTTAGGATTTTTTGGATTTTTTTGGGGTTTACATATTTATTAATATTTTAATGATTTTTACGGTATTATTTATTTTGATGGATTTTAAGGTTTTTTAGTGTTTTGGGGTGTTTATGTTTTTATGAATTTAATAATTTTTAGGTTTTTTAGAGTTTAGTAGTGTTTTTTGGTTTTTAATTTGATTTTATTCGTGCTTTTAGGTGTTTTTACATTTTTTGGAATTTTTATATATTTTAGGTTTTTTATTGTTTTTAGGGGTCTTACGGGTTTTTTGGATTTTTAGGGGTTTTTTGAGTTTTTTATGCATTTATGTTATTTTAGTGTTTTTTAACATCTTTTATGGTTTAAAGGGTTTTTATATTTTGAGTGTTTTAGGGTTTCTATGGGTTTTATGTGCTTTTAGGTTTTAAGGGTTTTAGGGTTTTTAGGGTGTTTTAGGTATTTAGTGTTTTTATGTTTTTTGGGATTTTAAGTGTGTTTAGGTTTTTAATGTTTTCATAGCGGTTTCTAGGTTTTTACCTTTTTATATATTTTTAAGTCTTTTTGAGTAATTTTGTGGATTTTTTATTTTTTTAGGTATTTCACGGTTTTACATGGGTTTTTAATGTTTTTATCGTTTTTAGAATATTTTATGTTCTAGGGGTTTGGAGAGTTTTTAGATTTTTAAGATATTATTAAGGGTTTTTAGGGGTTTAGGGTTTGATACACTTTTAGGGAATTTAGGGATATTTTAAAATTTTATTGGGTTTGGAAGGGTTTTAGGGATTTTGGGGGTTTTCAATGGATTCATAGTTTTTATGTTTTTTTGTGTTTTTGGTTCTTTTGGGTTTTTTGTTTTTTAAGGGTTTTTAGAGTTTCTATCATTTTTAGGCTTTTAAAGGCTTTTATAGTATTAGTGGTTTTTAGTTTTTTTTGTGGGGTTTTAGAATGTTACCTGTTTTTTAGTGTTTTTCGAATTTTTTGGGTCTTTAGGATTTTGGGTTTTTAGAGTTTTTAGGTTTTTAGGGGTTTTAAATTTTTTTAGGTTTTTATGAATTTCTTATGAGATTTAGGGTTTCCTTCATTTTTTAGGATTTTTATTAATTTTTAATGTTTTATGGTGTTTAGAGATTTTAAGCATTTTCCTAGTTTTTAGGCTTTTAGGGTTTTTGGGTTTTTTATGTTTTTAGGATTTTTTGTGGTTTTGTCTTTTTTAATTTTTTTGAGATTTTAAAAGTTTTACGGGAATTAATACTTTCTTATGTTTTTTCATAGTTTTTATGGTTTTTATGGTTTTTTGGAATTTTTAGGGGGGTTTTAGGATCTTAATTTTTTAGTATGGTTAGTGAGGATTTTGAGGGGATTTAGGGTTTTTTGGGTTCTTAGGGTTTTTATGGATTTTTTATGAAATTTTTAGTGGTTTTTTGGAATTTCTAGGGTTTTTATGGTTTTTTAGAGTATTTTACATTTTTAGGGGTATAAATTATGAATAGAGTTTTTAGTGATTTTCATGGATTTTTAATGTTTTTAGGGGTTAATATGGTTTGAGGGGTTTTTATCTATTTTATGGTATTTTTAGGTATTTTATGGTTTTTCATTTTTAGGTTTTATTGTGGTTTTAATTTTTTTAGGTTTTTCGTGTTTTCTTATGGATTTTCATGATTTTTTGGGTTTTTTGCATTTATAGGGTTTTTAGGGAATTTTTACGATTTTACGGTTTTTACAGATTTGAAGGGTTTGTAGAGTTTTTGTGGGTTTTTAGTGGGTTTAGAATTTTTTAGGTGTTTTATGGGTTTTAATTGTTTTTAGGTTTTTATGATTTTATTTGGGTTTTTTGGGTTTTTTTACATTTTAAGGTATTTTTAGTTTTTTTCTTATTTTTAGGGGTTTGAGAGATTTTGATGCTTTTTAGGGTTTTTTATGATATTTAAGGGTTTTCAGGGTTTTAAAATATTTTCATCTTTTTTATGGGTTTTAAGCATTTTTAGGTTTTTATGTTTTTATTAGGGTTTTCAATTTTTTATGGTATTTAATGTTTTAGGGATTTTTCGGGATTTTTTAGAATTTTATTTAATTGAAGGGTTTTAGGGATCTTGAGGGTTTTTAGGATTTTTGGGGTTTATTGGTTATTTGGGATTTAGGGTATTTTTATTCTTTTAGGTTTTTACGGGCTTTTAGAGTATTTAATACTTTTAGGGGTTTAATGGGGTTTTATTATGGTTTATGTGTTGTACGGGATTTTAGGATTTGTTAAGTTTTTAAGGGTTTTATGGTTTTTAATAGTTTTAGGGGATTTTGGATTTTTAGGGTGTTTATTTTTTTTAGGTTTTTATGTTTTTTTAGTGATTTACATTTTTTACATTATTATGGATTTTTATTGATTTTTTAGGGTTTTTTCGGATTTTTCTGGTTGTTAGGGTTTTTTGAGTATTATAGGTCTTTTAGAATTATCTATGTTTTTATGGATTTTATGTGTTTTGGGGTTTGTAGGTTTACTTAGTGTTTTCATGGTATTTAAGGATTTCTTAGATTTTAGGGGGTTTTTTATTATTTTTATGTTTTTTAGTTTTTTATGGATTTTGAGGGTTTTTAGGTTTCTTAGGGTTTTTATGGTTTTTTTGGGTTTTTTGGGTTTTTGAGTATTTTATGGGTTATGAGTTTTTTTATAGTTTTGAACATTTTTAGGGGTTTAATTTTTTTTATATATTTTAGTGTTCTTTAGGGATTAATTGGTTTTAGGGTTTTGTGATAATTTTTTAGAAATTTTCTGTTTTTTATTATTTTTTAGTATTTTAGGATCTTTTAGGGATACTTATTGGTTTTATCAATTTTTAGTGTTTTGGGGGTTTTAAGTGTTTTTATGTTTTTAATGTTTAATTAGGGTTTTTAAGGTTTTTTAATTTTTAGGGATTTTATTGATTTTTAAGGGTTTTTATGGATTTTCAAATTTGTTAATGATTTTGTGGGTTTTAGGGTTTTTTTCGAGTTTTAGGGTTTTTAGAGTTTGTAGGGTCCTGAAAACTTTTCCAACGGAGGAAAATACTCCCATAATCACTTTGCAGAAGGAAGAAAACATTAAAAAAAAGTATAGTAAAGTCAATGGAATCAAATTGAGTTACAAAATTCGAAATAAACTTAAAGGAATTAAATTTCAAAAGGAGTTTTAAGTGACCTGCATACCATCACCAGGAAGGGTTCATGGACCACATGAACCACGAACCACTAGTATGCAGAACAACCCACGAGGAACTAGCCTACAGAGCGATGTCCAACGAACCCAGGTACTCACATACCACATCGCTAGCTGAATCAAGTGGGAGAAGGCCATCTACATAACATCTCGTGCACTCAACAGTTCGAAAATGAAGCAAATTGGAAAATTTCTACGAACCATTACTCATAAACCACAGCCTTTGCGAACCCCAGTTGACTAAGTCTTACTCATATCCAGATATCTCTTTTTGGGATTCTAAAAATGGTGCCGCATAATCATAGATACAATTTACCCAATGCTCTATAAAAGAAGCATAGAAGGAATTGAGAAAGGATGAAAAAAGAAACCACGAAGGAGGCCCCAGAGGTTGGAAGAAAGAGTTTGGAGAGGATTCTGGATTCAGTCTCAAATCATCAGTGAAGGCCAAACTACAAACCATGTTTCTACAGGTATAACCTTCTGCAAACTATAAAATGAAAGAACATAATAATAATGGGATAATAATGAACCTAATTAGTGAAATCGTAAACCACATATTCCTTGTGGATGAGCACCCAACGAATGATAGTCCCAATGACCCTCTTTCGATATAGTGTTCTGCATAGCATATCACTATGTGGATTTAACCCAACGCCACTTACTGCATCAATATTTAGATTGAACCTGAAGTGGTGTGGTGGACCACGTTCAGGACTGTGTACCATAGTGGTGCGTGGTGGTCCATGCCCAAGCCTGCATAAAACTCTTGTATACAGACGACCCCTCTACCTGCATACCACTATTGTATGTGGAGCTCCCCTAATACCGCATAAGAAAATAGTACGCGAAATGGGGAATCTCTGTGTATTCTTCCCTCTGGCTCCAATCATTCCTATCCATTGTCGTCCAGTCCTCTATATCCCCTCTCCAATTTAGTCCCTCGACATCATGCCAAATCCTCCTTCAAAGCCACCAGACCCATATGATCATATCATCAGGCGCGTCAATGAGCCCCTTTGAGTGTATATACCCATGGTAAGTAGAGTTACGATGTCTCTTCCCCAACTGTTCTGACTCCAGGGATTTTTGTAAGTCTAAATTCCTATGGTAACCTAGCTTCCAACATTGGGATGCTGATGTGAACCTCCCCATTCTTGGAATTAAGGGTACCCATTTGATTTTCCATGGAAAATGTAAACGTGATCAGTTGAAGGAATCATGTTCACTTATTTTGATAGAGGTGGCCTTTATCCCCTTTCCCATAATGTGTTACCGGGTCACTCCCACTGAGGTAAGTTGCTAATATCCCAAGGTCTGATCAGCATTTCCTCCAATGTTATCTTGCATTAAATGATTCATTATTATGTGCCCTCTTCCCCAGTCACTTCACATTATTCTGTCTTAGGCCCTCCCTCTCCCATCAACAAGAGAGGAGGTGTGTGGTTGGTTGAATCTCTTACATACCATTGTTTCTCACACTGATCATGGCTCATGTAGTCTTAGATATTTTTAACAATTATAACACACACACAAAAAACCAAATCTGAACAGTCGGAATTCAGATCTTGGTCAGACCAGGATATGTATGATGTCTTCATGAAGGCTTGAGCTCAAAAGGGATCCCCTCCCAAATGGATCACCCAATCATGAACTCTCAAATGAGAAGCTCTCATGCATAATCACCAAACCAAATCTGAACTACGAGAACACTAATTTCTATTAAAACCAAGATACGTGGGATGATTTCTTGAAGGCCTGAGCTCAAAAGGGTTCCCTTACAGAATGTTTCACCAAATCATGACCTCTCAAATGGGAAGCTCCCACGCGTAATCCCCAAACTGAATCTGAACTATGAGAAATCAGATTCCTGGTCAAACCAGTATATATAGGATTCCTACTTGAAGGATTGAGTTGAAGAGGGTTCCCTTCCAAAAAGGTTCACCTAATCATGTCCTCTCAGATTAGCAGCTCTCACACATAATCCCCAAACCAAGTCTGAACTACGAGAACTCCGATTCTGGGTCAAACTAGGATACGTAGGATGCCAGCTTGAAGGCCTAATCTCAAAAGGGTTCCCTTCCAAAATGGTTCACCCAATCATGACTTATCAAATGGGAATTTCTCACGTTTAATGATCAAACCAAATCTAAACTACAAGAACATTGATTACTGGTAAAACTAGGATAAGTAAGATGGCTACTTGAAGGCCTGAGCTCAAAAGGGTTCCCTTCAAAAAGGGTTCACCTAATCATGAACTCTCAAATGGGCACCTCTCACGAGTAATCCCTAAAACAAATATGAACTACAAGAACTCTGATTCCTAGTCAAACAAGGATTCGTAGGATACCTACTTGAAGGCCTGATCTCAAAAGGGTTCCCTTCCAAAAGGGTTCACCAATCACGACTTCTCAAATGTTTAGCTCTCACGTGTAAGCCCCAAACCAAATCTGAACTATGAGAACACTGATTCCTGGTCAAACTAGGATATAGAGGATGAATTTATGAAGGCCCGAACTCAAAAGGGTTCCCTTCCAAATGGGTCCACCCTACCATGTCCCCTCAAATTGGAAGTTCCCATGCATAAGCCCCACGTTCTATGAACAATGAGATATCTGATTCAAGGTCAAACTAGGATATGTAGGACACCTTTTTGAAGGTTCGAGCTCAAAAGGGTTCCCTTCCAAAAGGGTTCACCCAATCATTACCTATGAAATAGGAAGATCTCACATGTAATCCACAAACCAAATATGAAATATGAGAACTCTAATTCCTATTAAAAATAGGATATGTAGGATGCATTCTTGAAGGCCCAATCTCAAAAGTGTGCCCTTCTAAAAGGGTCCACTCAACCATGTCCCCTCAAATGGGCAGCTCCCCTACATAATCCCTAAGTTTTTTGAAATACATGGGCTTTGATTCCAATCCTAAGGATATGTAGGATGACCATATTTTGGGTCTGATCACAACATCAAGTCACCTTTTTTCCCATGGATGAAGATAAACTCTAGAGCACCTTATTTCATGGCTTAATTTAGCATTACCTATGTAGAATCAAATCATTGTATACCTATGACAGTCCTAAAAACAAGGGGTATCCCATGTACACACTCTTAGGGAATGATCCAAGGATTCAAAAGCATATGAACACAATTTAAATCTATAATAGAGTCCCAAAATAGTCAATAATCCCCCCAAAGGGCATGATGATCCCGACTTCACATCCTCTCAACCAATGGAGTGCTTAAGTGTCGTTGGACAAATAATCATCAATTGAGAACCTTCCTTTGTCATATAGGTCCATGAATCATGCATAATAGGGTTGTTGGGTGTTTTTCCTCCCTGAATAAACTCATTGGAGACCATCTTAGGAAGTTATATCCTAAGAGGACTGATTTCATAAAAATCTGACCCCATGAAATCACCCGTTGGGACCATTTGATTGTGGATACTCCTTTTCAATACAGAAGGGATAACTACCCAATCCCTATAGGATCAATCCAATCCTCATTTAAAGGATGATGACTCAGACCAGGTTGAAATAATATGGTGACGTGAAAGTTTCTATGATAATAGACAAATGCTTGTAACTCGTCAGACCATTTTGCATTTTATCCTACACATGCACCAATATCTTCCTAAGAGATGAAAAACAATAATGAACCTGAAGTGAATCCTTAACCAAGGTGGTGGTTTTACCCAACTCCAACCCCTTCACCTAACAATGAAAAAAATGGGAAGGAGGGAAAGTTGAATTGTCAAATATGAATATTCTTGAGAAAATGCTACTTTGACGAGATTTTTTGGTATTTATATGTCATATATGTATATTTCAGGTTCCCGTGGAGTAACCCTCGATCCAAATGAAATCCTGAAGACCAATGGAGACATTTTCATCAATGATCCCACAGGCAGTCGGGGCGCCGATGAAGAGTATGACCACTCCCCTACCCAGAATCTTCAATACTGGGTATCCAACTCAATGATCAAAGAGTAAAAAAAATGGAAATCTACCCATATTGGAGGCCACAAGACAGTCCCTCTAGTCTATGAAGGATTTCTATCCACCTCCTCAGTCGTGGCCAACACCCCGGCACAAGGCAACCTAGGTTGTCTTCTCAAACCGTTTCGGGAGCCTATCCCTGGAACATGAAAATGAGTACCTCCCTTATCATAGGGAGGGAGATGAAGTCAATGTTGAAAACTTTATCTCAATTGAATAGGGATCCTACTCATAGGCCCCTTCCGGAGAGCATCTCTGCCAATGATGGGTGACCAAGTCTCTTCACGCTGAAGAGGACCTTATGCAGAGGGCACCTGCTGAAGTCCAGAAGACTGGGGCTCCTCAGGCTGTCTGCTGAGGGTGGAAGATATATAATCAAGAATAGGATCTGACCTTAGTTCCTATGGATAAATTACTCTATACAAATTTTGAGACATTCAAAAAGAAAGACATACAACTATTCCCCCTCTAGTTAATCCCACCATAGAAATAGGGTTCCATAATATGAGCACGTTCCCATTCCTATTAGAGCTCGCCAGTCCCACCGTGTATACAAAGCGGCCAAGTATAGGAAGATGTAGATATACAAAATTTTCAAGAATAACTTCATCCAAATAGGGTGGAATCCATCTATACATAGGCACATGTACCTACTAATGCATATCAATCCTACCTTCAAAATATGGAGGCACAAAATTTTGAGTGGGGTCAAATTCTTGTGGATGTATACAAAGCACATGAGACAAATACAGTGGCAAGAGATCAGATGAAAATCCATACTCATGAATATAAATCCCACCAGTCAAATATGGTGGCAACCAGAGAAGAAAACTGGAAGTAGACTAGGTCCTCTATCCCATCATAGGAGAAATGCCAGTATCTGCTGGAAAACCGTGGGGGACCGGAGCAGGCACAAACGTCTACTCTGACATTTGAATGGGCCTTCATACCAATTACAGCCAAATATGTATCTCTTAATGTCCTTTATATGATGGAATATCAGACATCAATTCCAGATCATATCATCTAAACATGCCAATATATCATATCATCGACAGAAAAGTTGAGAAACCAAGCCCATGAACCGATTTTTTTCTAATAGAATGGCTTACTCACAAAATGGGTTAGTCATTCCAGAGAAATTGTGCATACCTACTCTAATCTAGGAGAGTCGAAGGAAATTTCATGTGATATACGAACAACCATATCAGCAAAAAATACTCATTCCAACTAGGGGACACTGCTCCAACGTGATATCTGCTCTAGGGAAGGCATATATCCCCTCCAAAACTCATTATGCTTGTTGGTGTATCTCGGCGGAATCACGGGGCCCAACAAGATAGGGACCCATATATGAATGCCATTACCAATAGAATCTATCCTTGGTTACCCACAATAGAGTTCTCAAAAATGAAATGCGCTAACTGAAACCAAAAAATTAAGATCACAAACATGATCCTGCATTGCTGGAAGCTGGGTTTCTTGATGCCTTCTAACATATATCAGAAAAGACTCAAGACCCTGTAAGTCCATTACAAAATTATGGAAGTGGTAGTAGTAGTTTCAAAGGCTCTCCCCGCAATGTTTATACTAGTATCTGTGAAGGTATGACCCAGAGCACCCACAGGGGCATACTCCGTTGGCCAGGAATGATCGGTCATGAGAGCCTATCTGTTGATGCGTGTCAAGGTAGCCCTCCACTTTACCCAAAGAACATACAACAAGATGTTCTTCCCTTTTCCTTCATCCTCATGGATGGTCATCCCTAGGGTATATGCTACAGATATGATTCTCCCTATAGTTTAATGTCATTTCATGATGGTAGTCCTCGCCAACATGATAGTTATTGAAAAGGCCATCCCTGTAATAGAAGATTTTGTGGAAGACCTCCCCATTGTAACATCAAGCAATGCCAAGGTCCTCCCCTAATTCCAGTACATCCTGAAGAACCTCCCTTAGATGTACATAGTATAAATTCTCCATGAATCCAGGTATCATGTTGTGATAGTAGTCCTCTCTATCATATTATTAATTTAGAAGGTCCCCCCCCCCCTTAGTGACATCTAGAAACAAGAAGGATCTCCCCTCACTTTATCCCACCATGAAGGTCCTCCCTAGGGTATACACTGTAAAGACATTTCCCACAGTCGGGCATCATGTTGCAATGGTAGCCCTCACCTATGCGGCACCAGTTACAAAGTCCCTCCCCACAATCAAAATTCATACACGAAATAAGGCCCTCCCCTTGTCGGAAAAAATGTGAGAAAGTCCTCCTATGTCGAGGTGATCATAAAAATGGAGTCAGAAATATCAGGAACTCTATCTATATTGAGTTATATACTTTCTCAACTAGAGAATAGTATCAGGACACACTCATATTTAGAGCCACCCCCATGCCATTCACATATCAATAAGGATCCCACTATCCTGAATACAAGGAAAAAAATATTAAGAAGCATTCAATCTTGGCATGTAATGTAGAGGAGTCCCCGGAAGAACAAAAACATGATATGTTGATCGTGAGAAGACAACTAGCTGAGGGTAAAATACCAGTGATGTATTGGACTAAAACCACTTCTCACTTCAACATACCAAGGGATTTTTCTAGGGACTATATGCCTGACATTTGCCACAATATATGGATGACTCTTCGCCAGCTAAAAAGAAGCTTTTTCTCAACAAAGGGTATGTGGACCATGTCAACATTTTAAGGGAGCTTTACTATATAATTGAACTAGAATCCCTCTCATCTACATGACAACCATAATCAGAATGGCAAAAGAAAAATCGTAAATTAGATTACCCCCATGCACTTCATAAGTTGTGTTACCTCATTGGTGATGCTCAGACTGGAGTTCATATTTGGGGATGGGGAGAACATGGAGATATTCATGTCACCCCACCTCCCATCCAACAAACCTAATTGGAAATGACATCTTGCAATGTCATCACACAAAGGTATAAGTCAAATGAAATATATGTTCAGGAAAGATGGAATATTCGACAAGAATCGGCCCAAAGTAAGTCTCAAAAGCATCAGGATCGAAGAGATCAATCCATCTAAAAGCTTCTGAGCCACAAAACCAAGAACATCTAGCAGGCTTCCCACCCAACAGAAGTTAACCAGAAAAATGTTCTCATGTTTTCTAAAGCCCATAAATCCCATATAGGTACAACACCATACTCGGATCACACCCACGCAAGAGTGCGTGAAACCTAAAAGGTGGAAATAGAGTAAGCTATCACCGTAATATGGGAACAACCGCATCCCATAGGGATAGGTTCATTTTTAACATAAAATTCCCCCGCAAGACAAAAAATCCAAGCCATAGTGCATCAACAGAAGAATGGGAGAATCCCTAGCCCATAGGGCAGGAGGAGTTTTTACCTCATGTTCCCACACAGTAGATGTCTGTCTTCTACCATCTGGGAAGAACAATGAGAAAAGAATTCACTCATTCCACCCCATCTTGTGGTTGATACCCTCCATGATGAAGTCACAATAGATGGTAATATTAGGGCTCCCTTTGGGTCAATATTCATCCAGAAACCCAAATAATACCACAAAATGGAAGGAGAATGTCCAATAAAGGAATCCAAAATAATTCTTACCATTCAACATTGGGTACACCACCCCCAATGCAGTATGCATCAGTGAACATGGTAAACGTCCACCCCACATATCTCATAGGAAATGATACATAGGGAGAGGATGAAAGAGAAGATGGTTCCCTCCCAAAGTCATCCCACACTAAGCCCGATGGTGTGCATACTTAGAACAAGAGAGAGATCCAAAATTTAGGAACCCCCTTAGTTAATCTGTCATTACCTCCCTCATGAAACCCCAACAAGGGGAATAATAAATCCCAAGACACCCATAACCCACCTTCTTCCCCCCTAAGAATGTGTCCCTCACACTTGAGAAAATATTCTCCAAGGAAGAGAAATTAATGAAAGAGCCCAGGAAAATTAATGTCTAGATTCATCAAGGGAGATATCATGCCAGATGTGTTCCCCCTACGGAATGTTAATAGGTGTTCCTAGAAAAGGTGCCCTTACCACAGACACTCATCCCAGTGAAAGAATTCATGATCAAACGCCCGTCCAATCTGGAACCAGGACTGTCAACATACTTAAATACATACCCCAAAGGACATCAAGACTTCCCCCCTCTGGGATGGAATCCATATTATATTTAGGTAAACCCATAAAGGATTCCCCCAGATGGGTATCCACCCCAAATTCTAGCAGCATCGGCACATCCTGCTTTGGAAACTACTGTACATACCCAATCTCATGCCCGGTAGGATATGCATCAAGGGATATTGAACACCATCGAGCAACTAATAGTTTGACTAAAAGCCAGGGCAGGGAGATGCACTCTAATACAACCAGAGAAAAAACCCTACCCTTATTGGTTGGGCAACATTCTTCCACCACCAAACTTCAGGAACCCCGTATTCCAATTTTTTAATAGCTCGGGTGACCCAGAACAACATCTAATGCACTATGCCTCTCACTACGACCCTATAATGGGAACTCTAGAGTAGTAAAACTTATATTCTTTGTGTGAACCCTGTAGGGTTCGGCCTTCGTATGGTATACTAGCATTCCAGCTAACTCAATCGCATGTTGGGAGGAACTCCAGTGGCAGTTTCTCTTCCAGTTCATTTCGACATTACCAAAGACAATGGTCAATGACCTCATGAACATCAAGAAGCAAGAGAATGATAGAATTTTATACATTATTTCTAGATGAAAATTCCTTAATTATTCCTTGAACTAGACACTCCCCTAGGATTAAATGATCACTATGTTCATTGATAACCTTTTTGATGAATTTAAAACACAACTCATACTTGTGAAGTACACAAGTGGGTTCTAAGATTTCCCTACCGTTACCCAAAGAATATAAGACTCCTTGATGTAGGCCAATATCAGGTCATTAGTGGCCCCATCAACCCCAGGAAAAAGAGTAGGAAAAGATGAAGTGGATTCTGTCATGCCTAAGCCACCCCAGCCCCAAATCCCATTACGAGGCCTCCACCGAACCATGTGGGGCCCCATGGATGCAAACAACCCCCCCCCCCCACTTCAGAAATATGATGAAAGAGGTGATAAAAGAAATTAGTTTGAGGAGAAAATAAATAAAGTATACTCATTCCGAGATGACCAGGTCCACATATACTCTATAGCCCCATGAATTGTAACATTCTCTGGCTACCAGAGCCAAAGTATACCAATAAATTGGGTCTCAATAAACATATAAATTATTTTCACTATCATCAGATACTAGACACAACATCCATGAATTCTTCGTTCTCAAGGATCACCTGTAAAATATTGTGGATTCTGGGAAATTCAAGTTGGGTCCATCACCAGCACAAGTAGTGTATGTTTCCACCTCATACTTAAGATAGTAAGAGGAATGGAAAAAAATCACTAGTAAAAAGGATAAAAAATAGACAATTTTATGACCCAAAAAATAGTCAACCGATTTCATGGAATCCTCCAAGCATAGTTTAAATAACCGACCGTACCCCCAAAATCTCCTGATGGAACACAACCGTCATCCTCATCCCTGTAGTCCTTTAAGGGCTAGAAGGGAAGAAATAAGAAGAAAGAAGATGTGCTTACGCCAAAACCAAATCTAGTCTTTATAGTTTCAAAACATCGTGCCATCAGTTGTGGCACAAAGTACCTCGCCCCTCCAAACAGAACAATAGGCACCACCCCGCCAAACGACACTACAAGGAGGAGATAGTCAGATAGAAACATTGTCAGATTAAGAACTGATCTTCGGCTCCATTAATGTCATTCAATTTATGGACCCATTATCTGATGAAGACTATGGACACAAACCCGAATTCCTTGTGCCTAACCAAAGAGTTGAAAGAAGATTCTGAAAAATCTGAGGGTGTCCTGGACGGCATAATCGTGGCAGGAGTCAAATTCCCTGCCATGCCGTAACCCAAACAATTAACATTGTAGAAACTCATGGAAGGACCATCCAGCAGACACAACGAGAACCAATATTTTCCTCCACCCTCACTAGAATAAATATGATCCCATTTATCATGGATTCTCCATCAAAGGAAGAACAAAATATCAAATCACCCGAAGAATACGGGTGAACCAGTTCGTCAAAACTCATAAAGGACTGCAGCGCCACCAGATCTTGTTATAGAGGCCAGACCATCTACATCAAAAGAGAGACCCCCTAAAGTGTATATGAAAGAGCATACACAATTTTAGAATTGCAGACCATTAGGGAATAAATATTATATTCTAAAGCAGTTATCCTTAGTACTGGAGAAGCTATCGAGCCAAGATACCTTGAGTCTGTCCGCAGACCGTAGAGAGGCGCTCATCGAAGACTTACTAAATCCCAAGGAATTTGAGGTTGAAGTTGAAATAACTAAATAATATAGCACAGAGACCAATACTAAAGAATGTTACACCATCATCTCCTTCACAGACTTGGATGAAGACACCATCATGCAAGGGAACATCAAACCCTTACATGTGTCTAGAAAGATAAATGGCATTGATGTACGAAGGATTTTCATCGACAATGGCTCTGAAGTCAACCTCCTCCCACTAAGAATTCATCATCGGTTGGCATATAATGAGGATAGTTTAACACCCTGAACCATAACTCTACCAGGATATGAAAAAAATCGAGCAGAATCCATTAGGACGAATCAAGCTTAAAACTTGACTTGGATAGCTCATGTCAGATTCTGAGTTCCTAGTAGTGAGGAAAAGTATGGACATCAACATCTTCTTAGGGATTACCGGGCTATAGCATCATGATGAAATTCCATCATCATACCATCAGTGCGTTAAATACTGCACTAATGAAAATAATGGGGCATTATGCACCGATAAATCCCCATTTGAATCCTGTGAGGTTCATTTCATCGATGCAAGGTTTCATCAACTGAAAGAAAATAAGTCCTTGGCCGACGAAATTGACTAGATCACTTCCCTAAATGGATTGGAAATGGCTCCTGCTGATTCCCTCCAACATCTTGGGGACCTGTATGTATTACTCATCAACCAAGTTGAATGAATAAGTTCAAGCCTAGATATAGACTCAATTTTATTCCTGATTTCTCTTACTACCACCAAGTAAAACTACACAGAAGAAAGGTATGACTCTTATGATGTCAGGAAAAGTCCAAAAAAATGCTCCCAACCCATCCTTGGGACCCCAAACTGTCCCCATCTTATTCACTAAGGAAAAATACGATTTCTATTTTAACATTGGAGAGTTCATCTTGAGAACCCTATCTTCACCAAAAGAGGAAGAAGATGATATAAAGGATGAAGAGGATGAAGAAGAATAATAATAATAATAATAATACCTCAAAAATTCCCCTACCACATTCAAAGGTGTCTCTACCAGAATCAATGAACATAGGGAGATAAACCTAGGAACCGAAAATGACCTACGACCTACCTTGATTAGTGTAGTTGTGACTATGAATAAATAAGAGGAATATACCTCCTTATCAAAAAATAGTCAAGATTTATTTTTCTTGGAACTACACAACAATTACAGGCCTCGATCCTGAGGTCGTGACTCATCATTTGGGTCTTATAGATGATCACCGAGACTATATGTAGGAAGCTAGAAAGACCCACCCAACACATGCTAGAAAAATAGAGGCTGAAGTTGAAAAGTTGATCAAAGACAACTTCATACAGTAATTACAATACCCCATATGGCTGGAAAATATAGTCCCTGTCAAAAAGAAGAATGGATAGATTAGAATCTGCATCAACTTTAGGGACCTTAATCGGCACTTCCCTAAAGATAATTTTATGATCCAAATCACAAAATTGTTAACTGATGAGGCCACCATATATAAGGCCCTCTCTTTCATGGACGACAATTCTGGATACAGACAGATCTGAATGGTCCATGGAGATGAATAATCCAATGTATTTATGGCCCATCAAGGTGTTTTCTATTATAGGGTGATGCCCTTTGGTCTAAAAAATGATGGTGCTACATATCTGCACGCCATGAACCTCATTTTCAATCCCTTCGTGAGAAAATTAATTGAATGATATGTCATAGATCTGGTGGTTAAATCATGATAGTGCTCAAACAACCTGACTGATATTGAAACTATCTTTGACAAACTGCAACAACAAAGTTTAATGATGAATCCCATAAAGTGTTCCTTTGGTGTTACCTATGGGAAATTACTTAGCATCGTTGTACTCTATTACGACATCAAAGTCAACCCTGAGAAGCCAAAAGACATCCTTTTTATGTCCGCAACATGCAACCTCACGGAGTTGAGAGGTCTCCTGGGGAACCTGGCCTACATCAGGTGCTTCATGTCCTACCTTGTGGGTAAATTTTTACATTTCACTAGGTTAATGAAGAAAGGTGTTACGTATGGGTGGTATAATGATTGTCAGGAAGCGTTCAACAATCTAAAAAGGTATATCCTGATCCACAAGTGTTGATACCTCTAGTTGAGTAGAGGAAACGCATTTTGTATGTAACCGCATTGGAACGGTAATTAAGAACCTTCCTTGTGCAGAAGAATGATGTTGGTAGTAAGAACAACCTCTATTACATAATCCAAACAATGATTGATGTTGAGACTCGATATTCAAGAATAGAAAAGAACCAGATAGCCCTAATTTTCTCAATTCAGATATTCAGGGACTTCCTATTGCACCACAAGGTCATCCTTGTCTCCCACTACAACCTTCTCAAATATATCCTCAACTATCCCATGCTCATTGGATGCCTATAATGATGGGAAGTCATCCTACAATGGTTTGACAAATGGTTCAGGCCACACAAATCCATAAAAGGCCATACATTAGAAGAATTCATGCTAGAGAACCCATTGGAAGAAAAAACCTCATTGGTTGTTGAAATTTTGGATAAATAATTGTTCTTCGTCCAAGAGGACACCCATGAATGGGAAATGTACATCGATGGTACATACAAAAACCCTATAGGGAAAAGGATGGAAGACCCTAAGATCAAAAAAGTGGGCCCGGGAGTTATAATTTTATCCCATGAAAAGGCTTTATTTCCTTACTCCATCCTTATCTCAGAGGGATGTACAAATAATGATCCATAATACTAGGCCCTCAATATAGAAACCTGCCATTTTATTACATAACTTTTCATTTCAATTTACAAACAGAGGATAATTAAAGCCTAGATTCTTGGAAAAAGGTACATAATACATGAAAACATAAAAAATTATTTTAATAACCTGGAAAATATTCCTAAAAAGTTCATCCAAAGTAAAATTATTGTATCTCATAACCTGGAGACATACATCAAAGCAAAGGGTGAGTAGAAGGATCAGTAAGGTAAAACAAGTGAAACAGTTTATGTGTGAACTTGAGTGATATGAATAAAAACATGAGGAATATCATAAAGGAATGATAAAGAGGCATATAATAGAAATAAGAGCTTGAAAATGTGGCTAAAACATTTAATTTAGTCATTTGTAAGCATATCACCAAGGTCCCTCCCCAAGGTGTCATAAAATTTACCAAGGTTATTCACCAAGGTATCATAAAACATGTCATATCTAAAGATTAATTTCTTTAACCAAGGAATTAGATCGATATGTAGGAAAACCCTTAATAATTATTTACATTTATGTTATCCACATATATAATAATCCAAAATATCATAAATAACCCATATATAATAAAAGAAATGGGTTCTATATCAAAATCATGGCATTTTAAAATGTGCTTAAAAACATGATCATTATGTCATTTATAACCCACCGAAATGGAATGTGGGTTTCATGTATATCAATTATAGAATAAAATATATCATTTTTATGTCTTTATTAATACCACTAGAAATTATATAGGTTTTGGTGTTCACATAAATAAAATAATATAATTTTGAGAGAAAAATAGAGAGAGATTTTGAGACGAAATTTCAGCAGCATAACGCCTATATAACATGGTTTTAGAAAACATTAAAAAGAGAGGGGAAAAGAGTCACCCACTAATAAATAACTCATAATACATTATAGGGATATAATCAAATATAAATAAGATCATGGTATGGAAATTTTAATGACATACCGCATGAAAATTAAACTTGAAAGAAAAGAGAAGATGTGATTTCTATTGTGAAAATTCAGTAGCCAAACAACGTCACTTAAAATTTTACAAAATGAATTGAAGAGGGAAAAAGGGAATATCATCATATGAAAAAAAATATAGTAATATGAATACATAATATCATACCCCAACAAATGAAAATGGAAACGCAAGGACATGACATAAAATAAGTGTTGACTAAAAAAGAGGGTGAAAGATTCTGTTACCTTGAAGAATAAATTCAAAAACTCAAAGGTTGGGACCTTGGAGGGATTGAGGGAACATTGGGAGGACTCCTTGAGAGGTAAAAAGACTAATTATTTGTTGAGGAGGAATTTTTAATTAATTTAATGAAGGAATGGGTTGTTATTTATAGAAAACGTGAGGGAACATTTTATTAATTTCCAAGTGATACCTCGTTAGTGGTATTTGAAAAAACATGGGCTTGACCTTGTTATTTACCATGTTATTGGCCACATTAGACACATTATTACATATATTAATATACAAAAGTCTACCAGAATTATTACATCATTATTACATTATTAATGATGTCATTAAACACACCGAAACTCAAAACTGTATTTTTACTATTCACCGAAATACAAATCATTTTATAAAAATATATTAAATTCACCCTAACCTATTATCGGTGATCTAAATTCAAAAATTAAATCCATTTTATGAAAAGAAATCTAATTATGATATATTATGTTTTTAAGTAAAAACCCTATTTACCAGAAAAAATACTGATAGTTAACTAATAATTCTTGAAATATTTATTTACTTATGTTATTATATCACAATACTAATCAAGATTCCAAAATTATATTTATACTTTATTAAGTGTGTTTAAAATTCCATTTCTCACATTACAATTCATAAGGGTAATATTACTATTCATAATTTACTATTCACATAAAAAAATTAAGTTGATCTTATTCAAATCTAAATTTCTTACTTATCACAACTATATAAGAAAAGTTTTTAAAAAACATTTCACATTATTAATTATTTAAAGTATAAAAAATATTTTTAAATACCTTTTTTCCAATATTCACTAATAATATAGAACTTCTATAAATTCATCCCATATTTATTTTGACATTTTAAATTCATAAATGCTACCATAATAAGAAATAACAATTTTATTTATACAAAAGTAATATACAAAGTAACTAATTCCTCATTACATATACCCTTATAACACATGCATAGGACCTAAGAGTAAGGTGTGAAATGGTGATATAATCTTGAGGTATCTCAGAAAACATCACTGGAGTTGTGATTTCTATCCGATTGAACTTATCCCATAGCCAATTACATTCAAGGTTAATATGTTGAAGATTGGGTTGGGCCTAGTGCAGTGAAAATCCCAGTGATGTTACCTCATTTATATGCTCAAACAAATGGGCTTCGTATGGCTTGAGTCTAATGGATGAGGTCATTGGCTAATATTTATGTATTAATTAACCACAATCATTTTTATTTATAACCAATAGTCACAACGTTAAGAGTATAGTTTCCAATGGTCAATTTGACCAACGATCATATAACAGTCCAAACCAAATATTCTCATTTTAATTATACTCACTTCATTAATAAAATGATATTGTTTTGTTGAGTACAGAATAAATTAACAAAAAAATCTGTAAGTAAATATTATTTTAAAGTCCAGGTCGTTACATTCTTCCCCCCTTAAGAAATTTCATCCCCAAAATTTCAAATCATACCCTCTGAAGAGAAAATGTGTGGGTACTTCTACCTCATAAAATCCTCTGGTTCCCATGTGGCTTCTTCACATTTTTGGTTCCTACACAACACCTTGACAAGGAGGGTTGTCTTGTTTCATAGAACATTCTCTCTACGATTCAATATCTCTACTAGCTGCTCCTCATAAGATAGGTCATGTTCCAGTTCTACCACCTCTAGATTTATTACATGTGAAAGGACAGTTATGTACTTCCTCAATAGGGATACGTGGAAGACATCATGAACATGTGATAGATTTGGAGGAAGTTTAAGACGATTGGCCACTGATCCTACACAATCAAGGATTTCATAGGGGCCAATGTACCTAGGACTAAGCTTCCCATTCTTCCCAAACATCATGACTCTCTTCCAAGGTGGAATTTGAAGAAATAATTTTTCCCCAACATCAAACTTCACATCCCTTTGATGGTTGTCGATATAGCTCTTTTGCCGACTCTAAGTAGCCTTAATGTGTTGTTGGATGGCATTAACCCTTTATGTCATCTCTTGCACATGATCAGGCCCAAGAAGATTTATCTCACTAGCTTCATCCCCCAAAAGTAGTTGTTTTACATCTCTTACCATATAGAGCTTCACAGGGTTCCATTTAAATGCTCGAATGAAAACTATTATTGTAAGATAACTCAACTAATGGGAGATGTTGATCCCATCCACCCTTAAATTTTATTGAGCACATTCTCAGCATGTCCTCAAGTGTTTAAATAATCCTTTCAGATTGGCCATTAGTTTGGGTGTGATAGGCCATACTAAAATTCAATTTGGTTCTTAGAGTATGTTGAAGACTTCTCTTGAATTTTTATGTGAACCTTGGATCACGATCAGATATGATAGAAATTGTTACTCCATAAAGCCTTATAACATTATTCAGGTAAATCTTGGAAAGTTGATCAAGAGAGAAATATTTCTAAATATAGATAAAATGGGCATTCATGGTGAGAAGGTCCACTATAACCCATATCGAATTGTTTATTTTGGAAGTTCTCGGAAGACCGGTGAAAAAGTCCATAGTGATATTGTCGCACTTCCATGTTGGAATGGGTAGTGGTTGTAATACCACTTTAGGAAGTGGTCACTCTCCCTTAACGTCCAGACATACAAAGCACCTTCTAGTGTATTTAGCAATCTCCCATTTCATATTATCCCACCAAAAATGATCATGAAGGTCCCTATACATTTTCGTGATTCTAATATGTATAGAGAATGAAGATATATGAGGTTCATCCATCAGCTCCTTATTTATTTTCGTAATCAATGGAACACATAGGGTTGTACAATATTTCAGTACACCTTCTTGATCAATATTAAACTCAAGAAACATCCCATCCTTTACAGCCTCAAACATCTTTTGTAACAAAGGATCTTCTTTCAGAGCCTTCTGGATCTATTCTAGTAATAATGGTTGAGAAATCATTTGGGATAGAGTTGATGATGTCCCTTCCCTAATAATTCCATGTCCATTTTCACTAGGTCTTGGATCAAGGGATCTCTTTTAATCCTCATCATGGAAAGAACAGTTGGGTCATTCCTACTTAATTTATCAGTGACTTTGTTTTCTCTTCTAGGGTGATAATGAATTGAACAATCATAGTCTTTTATGAATATCCAACCATCTCCTATTTCTCATGTTCAATTCATTTTGTGTGAAAATATACGTTAAACATTGATGGTCTATGTATATATCACATTTACTTCCAAAAAAGATAGTGCCTATATATCTTCAGAGAAAAAACAACTGCATCCAGCTCAAGATCATGTGTAGGATAGTTCTTCTTATGAGTCTTTAGCTGTCGAGATGAATAGGAAATGAAATTATCATTTTGCATGAGGACACACCCAGTCCCTTTTAGATATGCATCGCTAAAAATTAAAAAACCTTCTCTACTTGTGGGAAGAGTTAACATGAGTGCAGTAAAAAATATATTCTTCAGCTCTTGGAAACATTCCTCACACTCCTTTTTCCAGATGATGCTAACCCCTTTGGAAGTTAAATTGGTTAATGGATTAGAAAGGCATGAATGGTTTTTCACAAACCTCCTATAATATCCCACTAATCCAAGGAAACTAAAAACATCATTTATTATTATAGGATGAAGCCACTCCTCTAAAAACCTTGTCTTTACAGGGTCAACTATTATTCCTTCATTGGATACAATGTTCCCCAAGAAATAAACTTTTTGTAACCGAAATTAACATTTACTAAACTTTCCAAAAAGCCTCTCCTTCTATATAGTTTTCAAAATAACCCTTATATGATCCTCATTCTTCACACTACTTTTAGAATATATCAAAAATATCATCAAAAAAGACTACCACAAAGTTATCAAGGTAGTCCTTAAAGACTCTATTCCTCAAATCTATAAATATAGAAGGAGCATTAGTCATGACAAAGGGAATAACAACAAACACATAATGCCCATATCTTGATCAGAAGGCAGTTTTTGGAATATCTTCTTTCACCACCCTCAATTGGTGATTACCAGATCGAAGATCAATATTGGAGAAGAATTGATCCCCAAAAATTTGGCCAAATAAGTCATCAATTCTTTGAAGTGTGTATTTTTTCTTCATTATGATCCCATTTAGTTTCCTATAATCAATGAATATCTGCATTGATCCATCCTTCTTCTTTACAAAGAGAATAGGTTCTCCCCAAGTAGAAAAACTCAGTTAGATAAACTCATTCTCCAAACGATCTTGGATTTATTTCATTAATTCCTCTAGCTCCACATTTTCCATCCTATATGGGGTCTTTGATATTAGATGAGATCTAGGTACAAGTTTAATGGAGATCTCTACCTCTCTTTCTGGGAGAGGTCTAAGTAACTCCTTAGGAAATACTTCGATGTATTCAGGGATGATGGGGACATTTTCTATTCTTATACTCCCATTTCCTTCTTCATCTTCACTGATCAACTCCATAATGAAGGATATATGTGGTTCTTCTTTACAAATATCAGGTTGAGATATCACTCCTTGAATGATAATAGTAGGTTTTCCATTCAAGACAACTGTGATTTAATTTCATATTCATTTGATCTTAGCATTATACATTGAGAGCCAGTCCATCCTTAGTATAATGTTAAATTCTAGCATGGGAATTACGACTAGATTTGTGATAATATTGTGCTCACTAAAGTAAATACTAGAGTTTATAATCACTAATGATGCTTGGATAATCCCACCCAGAGTCTTGACTGATAACACTACTTTAATAAATTCATGGGTTGATTCTAAATTCATTGCAAAGATAGAGGAAATAATGGAATGCATGGAACTAGAATAAAAAAAGTACTTTCTAACATTGAGAGAACATCAAGATTACCTGCCACCACATCATTTGTTGCTTCAAATTCATCCATAGTGATAGAAAAATCACAACCTTGTTATTTTTTCCTTTGATAAGGTTGATGGTGATTCCCCTCCACTGCCCTCATATTTGTACAGTCATTAGCAAAGTGACTCGGTTTTCCACATATATAGCATTGGACTTCAGGTAGGGAATGCACCATCTCCTTTTTTTCATTTGTGTGTGAATTTTTAGGCATCACTTCACTATGACAATTTCGAGTATTTTGGATATCTTGTTCACACTTTTAGCACTTCCCACTCCCAAGCATGAAGTTCGCGGAATGCTTCTTCCCACACTTATTACACGGGGGATGATGAACTTTCCTAAATCCTATTCCCTGGTCAAAGCTCCTCCCCAAGCTTAGATCCCTAAAAGTATTCTTTTCATTGGATTTATGATACCAATATTTCTCACCAAACTCCAGTTCAACTTTCATAGCACTCTGCATGATATCCTCATAGCTATCATAGTTTTAGTTGGATACATTCTTCCACTGATGAGATCATAGTCCACCAAAGAATCTATCACAATTTCCATTATGATCCATGAAAAATCATAAGGTTTAACGAGAAGTCTTGTGAAGTTTATCTCATAGCTCCCAACCGAATCATTCTCCTTCTTCTTTAGCTTGAGAAAATCCTCTATTTTTGTTATCATAGAACAAGGGAAATGCTTGTTGAAGAAGATACCTATGAAATCTTCCCACTCCTTGTCTTCAACCACCACTCTTGGCCTCATGTTTTTAATCAATTCCCACCCCTGATTATCTTATCCCACTAAGTAGTAAATAGCTAGGGTGACCTTCTCTTGTTTTGCACAATAGAGCATAGAAAATATCTTCTCAGTAGAGCTGATCCATTTTTCAAAAATCAATGGGTTGATAGATCCACTGAAGGTTTTTGGTCGTTGATTCATAATGTACTCAACAAAATTTTCTTCCCTTCATCGTGAAATCAATCTCTTAGCTCAATTCAAGTTATTTCCCATAACATGAGTTAGATGTTTCATCATTATCATGAATGTTTTCATTCCGGATTCCATCGGAGGGTCATCAGCGCATGGTCCATTGCATTCACCATTTTCACAGTTACTCCTATTGCCTTCCATATTCTAAAGGAATAAAAACATAGTGAGAAACTTGTTTCATTTTCAAATATTTTAATTATAAAGGATTTTTATGTCTTAAAACATTATGCTTAAACACATTATTATTTAACGATAATTACATTTCCCTATAAATCCTTCATAATGATTCATAAAAAGCTTGTGATTAACCAAACATAAACCTTGAGAGTGTTAATATAAGAGTGTAGAAAGGACTATTGTCATGTACCAGGATACCCTTGATCAAGCCCAAAACTCCTTTTTAGAGTTTTCACTTTTGGGTACATCTGTTCTAGAGCTACATCCACTTGTTCGTATCTAGACATAGATTTATTTGTTTGGAAACCACTTAATATCTCCCCAAAATATCATTAATATTTCCTATATTTAAACTTTTATATATGTTTATTCCTAATGTTTTCGTAGCCTAATTTTCAAAAATAAATAAACTATCATTTCACACCAACTATAGAATCCCTCTTTTTTATTACATAACTTTTCATTTAATTTTAAAAACAGAGGATCTTTAAAGTCTAGTGTCTTAGAAAAAAGGTACATAATACCTGAAAGCATAAAAAATTATTTTAATCCCCTTTAAATTCTTCTAGAAAATTTCATCCTATTTACAATTATTGAATCTCATAACCTGGAGACATACATCAAAGGAAAGGGTGAGGAGAAGGCCCGGTAAGGGAAAACAAGTGAAACAGTTTACATGTGAACTTAAGAGATATCAATAAAAACATGAGGAATATCATAAAGGAATTATAATGAGGAATATAATAGAAATAATAACTTTAATAATAAGGTTAAAATGTGGCTAAAACATTTAATTTATACATTTTTAAGCATATCACCAAGGTATATCTCCAATGTGTCATATAAATTACCAAGGTTATTCACTGAGGTATCGTAAAACATGTCATCTCTAGAGATTCATTTCATTGCCCAATTAATTGGAGCGCTATCTGGGAACATCCTTAATATGTATTTATTTTAATGTGATCCACATATATCATAATCAAATATTTCATAAATAACCTGTATAGAATAAATGAAATGGGTTTTATATCAAAATCATGGCGTTTTAAAATGTTCTAAAAAATATGATCATTATGTCATTTATAACCCATGAAAAAGAAATGAGGGTTTCATGTTTTTCAATTATACAATAAAATATATAATTTTTATGTATTTATTAATACATCTATAAACTAAATAGTTTTGATTATTCACATAAATAAGATAAGATAATTTCTTGTAAAAAAGAGTGAGAGAGAGAGAGATTTTGAGATGAAATTTTTATAGCATAACGACTATATAACATGGTTTTAGAAAACATTAAACAGAGATTGTAAAAGGGTAAAAAAATAATAAATAACTCATAATACAATATAGTTACATAATAAAATATAAATAAGATCATGTTATGGATATTTAAATGACATACCACATGAAAAATTCACATGAAAGAAAATAGAAGATGTGATTTCTTTTACAGAAATTCAGTATCTTGACGGTGTCACATAAAATTTTAGAAAATACATTTATGAGGAAAAGAATGGAATATAATCATATGTACATAAAAATTATAGTATGATTAATACATAAAATAATAACCCAACATATGAAAATGGAAATTCAAGGACATGACATAATAGAAGTGTTGACTAAAAAGGAAGGTGAAAGGTTCCCTTACCTTGAAGAGTAACATAAAAAATGTAGTTCGGAACATTTTGAGGCTTGAGGGAACCTTGGTGGGACTCGTTGGGAGGTAAAAATACCATATATTCATTGAGGAGGTATTTTTAATTAATGGAATGAAGGAATGGGTTGGTATTTATAGAAAATGTGAGGGGGTATTTTATTAATTTCTAAAGGACACCTCATTAGTGGAATTTAAAAACCATAGGCTTACCCATGGTATTTTACAATGGTATTGGACACTAGAGACACCTAATAACATATCTTATTGTACACAAGTCAACCAAAATTATTACATTTTTATTACATCATTAATGATGTCATTAAACAAATCAAAACTCAAAACTGTATTTTTACTATTTACTAAAAAACAAAACATTTTATAAAAATCTCCTATATTAAACCTAACCTAATATTAATGTGATTGTTTAAAAAATGAACTCCATTTTTTGATAATAATTTCTAATTTTGAGATATTTAATTTATTAGTAAAAACACTAATTACCTAAAAAATACAAATACCTAACTAATATTTTATGGAATAATTATTTACATCCTCTATTATATCACATTACCAATCAAGATGCCAAAATTATATTTATACTTTCTTAAGTGAGCTTACTATTCCATTGATCACATTACTATTCGTAAGGGTAATATTACTATTCATAATTTACTATTCACCAAAAAAATATTGATCTTATTAGAATATAAATTTCTTACTGATCACAACTATAGAAGACCATTTTTTAAAAATCATTTCACATTATTAATTATTTAAAGTATAAAAAATATTTTAAAATAACTTTTTTCCAATATTCAATAATAATATGTAACTTCTATAAATTCATCCTATATTTATTTTGTCATTTTAAATACACAAATTTTACCATAATAAGAAATTAGAATTTCAATTATACAAAAGGATTGCACAAAGTAACTAAGGCCTTTTTACATATCCCCTTATAACATCTATATAAGACATAAGATTAAGGTGTGAAATGGTGATAGAATCTTGGGGTGGCTTAGACAACACTATTTGAGGGGTGATTTCTATCAGCTTGAACTTTTCCTGAAGGCAATTGTGATCAAGCTTAATATGCTAAAGCTCGGCTTGGGCCCAGTCTAGAGAAAATCCCAATGATGTTACATCCTTCCAAAGCTCTAACAGATGGGCTTCGTCTGACCCAAGTCTACTAGATGAGGGTATTAACTCATCTTTTTGTAATAATTAACCATGATCATATGTATTTATAAACAACAGTAATAATGTTAATATTATAATTTCCAATGTTAATTTTGACCAATGGTATTATAATATTCAAAAACCAAAAGTCTCATTTTAATTATACTCACATCATTAATAAAAGGATATAGTTTTTTTGTGTACAAAATAAACTAACACAAAAAATCAAGAAACAAGTATTATTCAAAAATTTGGGTCATTACACTCATTGTGAGCCTTGAGCTGGTACTTCATGCATGATCCAAACACCTAAAGATAAAATGTGATTTAGAGCTAGTCACCAAGCAGGTCCATGGTGACTATAACATTAAGAAATAAGTATTATACCCCTTGATGAACCATGTTTGAGAACTTATGGAAGAATTCCCATTAGAACCAATGTTGACCTATGTCCCCTGGTCCCAAAATGATCAAGTCGACGCATTGGAGAATACTTCCACAACCTTGGCTAATCCAGAATGGGATGAAATGGTTATTATCATTTCCCACCACTGGATGGCCCTACCATTTATTCAGAATAATATGGAAGTGATCAATGAGGTTAGCCTTGTTTCTAAGCCTTATGATCACACCACCGGATCGATGAATCCCATTGAAAATTACCTTCTGAGGGGAGAATTCCCACTAGATTGGGCTTGAAGAGAGTAGATCCAGTGATGGGAAGTCATCTTTGTCTTGTAAAATGGGGTAAACCAAGAAAATGTTCTCTAAAAATGAGGCCTTGAAAAATTTCTTCTCAGGTGCATTGATGGAGATGATACTGCTTCCATCATAAAGGAAGTGCACACCATAGATTATAGAGCACAGAAATCAACAACCAAGATCTCTCATAAAATTCGAAGGCTTGGATACCATTAGATCACTATGATACTTGATTGTTCCATATTCTCCAAAAAAGTTCCATTCCTTCCATGTTCACACCAATTTCATTCACCAACCCTCCAAGATAATTCACATAGCTAAGTACTCCTGGCCATTTGCTGCTTGGGGAATGGATGTTGTGGGACCATATCCCCCCACCATAGCCAGACAATTGAAGTTCATACCCACAGTAACCAAATTCTTTTCCAAATGGGCTGAATCCATACCCCATAACGAATTCAGGGTAAAAATCATCATTAGATTTATGAAGGCCAACATCATTACCAAATTTTGTGTCCCTCACACAATAATAGAAGACAACGGAACTGAAATATGCTCTACTAAGATGTAAAAGTTATAACAGGAGTATAGAATCAGAGCCAACCTTTCATCCCACTACCATGAAATGAACAATGGAAAGATAAAGGATTTTAACAATACCCTATCTAACATACTCCAAAATATGGTAGATAATGATAAGAAATCGTGTCTAACTAAGCTCCTTCATTCTTTATGGGCTTACCAGACCATGACCCGCACTGCCACCTAGGAAACCCTGTCCTCACTAGTATATGGGGTTGAGGCGTTTTTCCTGTCAGAATTCAAGTACCATCACTGAGTGTGGCCATTTGAGAGCAATTTTCCATGAATGAGCAATCCCAGAGAAGGTTTGACGAGTTGGGGAAGCTAGATGAGAAAATGATGCACACTTTTCACTATTTGGAAGTGTACTAAAATTAGATCGCATGGGCCTTCAACAAAAAGGTTCTCCTTCGATCTTTCCTCGAAGGAGAGATGGTGTTGATCCCCAGAACCCCAATGATACTTAGGAAGAAGCCCCCAAATAATGAACCAAAGTGAGAGGGACCATATTTCATACAATGTTTCTATTCTAATGGACCATACCCCATGATATCAATGGATGAACATCTCATCACGGCTCCCATAAGTGCATGGTTTTTGAAGAAGTACTTTGTGTAATAGTGACGTCCATTGAAGATTTAAACTCTATGACCCTAAACAATGAGTTATTGTCCTTACCGCATGATTTTAAACTATATGGTATTAGTCCCTACAACACGACATTAAACCGGGATTCTAATTTCATTGTAGCATGACTAAAAAACAGTGCAGGATTGCATCCTAGCTGCAAGATGTTCAACCGCATAACATAAATATTCATAATCGCATGATGATAAATATCAGAATCCCTTAGAGAACTACATTTATCTTGATTCTCATTTGACATGTTGGATACATAGTGATGCCTCAACTCTTGATCTTGGCCCCCAATGAAAAAAATTCCTCTATCATATCATCTATCTCCGCACATTTATGAGGGAAACCCTTGTCACTCTTTGTTTATCACATTGAGTATAACTCACATGAGCTTAGGATCAGTGGTAATGATTCCCTTACCTAAGAAAACTATAGATAAATATGGTAGACCTGACATCCATAGAAGATGAAACCAAAATTTCCCTACTCCTATGTCTGATCCAGATCGGTACAGGGAACATTTAGAACAATGTACAGCTTGATTTCTGCCCATGCAGGATACGTAGTGATGGCCATATTTAGAATCTCGGCCCAACCATGAACAAAACAATTCCCTCTCATGTCACTTAGCATAGACTGGACCTTTTTAGGGAACATTCAGAACTATGTACAGCTTGATTACTACCCTTGAAGGATACGTAGTGACTCCTGAATTTGGAATCCTGGCCTAGCCACTAATAAAAAAATGTTGTCTCAAGTCCCTACACATAGACTGAACCTTTGTAGAAAACATCCATAACTACATACGTCTTTATTACTACCCTTGAATGATACATATTGACGCTTGTATTGGGCATCCCAGCAAATCCATAAAAAAAATTACCCTTCCACCGTGCAAAGGTCAAACTTGTACAAAAAATCCATGAAAGTTCCTAACCATATGACAATAAAATGAGAGACTCCTCAAGATTCATTTGTGGCCTGATCATCAATATTACGAAATATCTCACATTCCCCCACTCATAAGGAGTAAAAAAACATTACATCGTCCTACATATGAGTCAGATCTTTGTGGAAGCTCTAGTAGTTCACATCTAATCACGGTCTAGGTATTTCTTATATTCCCAAAAAATTATTTCCCATTTTTCAAACTCCATACTCTGGGAAATATTATATCACCATAAACATTCATGGCCATCGAAGATGGAGGGCCATTTTCACATGGACAACTTTGTTTGAATGTGAACATCACAACCAAGTGCCACTGCATATGATTCCTACAAGACGACCATCAATCAAAGGAAAATTCATCCCCAAGAGAGTCCTCACCAACCATGGTGAACCCAATGGATTTCAATCCCAATGATATTCCTTCTTATCCAAGTTTCCCTTGAGGATTATGGTTTACACCTTCTATCATCACTCTTGTCTAAGGAATTCTAGAATATCCCAACCATGATTAACTCAATGATATTAATAGTCTTTATGATAAAATAATATCCTTGATGCATGACTCTAAACTACACAACATAATTTCCTCATTGTATGACTCTAAACTACACAACATAATTTCCTCACTGCATGAATATAAACTACACAGCATAATTTCCCCACTGCATGACACTAAACTACACAGAATAATGTCCTTACTACATGACCCTAAACACATAATATTCTTGCTGCATGACACTAAACTACACAACATAATTTTCTCGCTGCATGACTCTAAATTGCACAACATAAAGTCCCCATTACATCACTCTAAACTGCACATAATAACTTCCTCACCACATGATGTTAAACTGAAAGGCCAGAATCATCCTTGTTATATGATGTTAAACTTCATAGCATTAGTTTAAGCCTAAATTTCTCCCTATTTTTGATTTTTCCATTCTTTAGCGTTGATCGGGAATCCTAGTAATACCTATTTTCTCACACTGATCTTAGATCACGCGAGCTTAGGGATCTCAGTGAGAGATCCACCATAATATCATGGAAAATCAGTCCAAGAATTTGGTCCTAGAAGCATAACCCAAAAAGGCATGTCATGGTTACCTTACTCTTAAGGAATCCCATGTCCTGGTCGTATGACAATAAAACAATGGGTACCCCAATGATTTGACAAATGCCTCAATATGCGTATGAGTTAGATCAAAGTAAGGGATACCTGATTCCATGAGTGAATCACAGCCTGAATGTCTCTAATGTATCTGGATATACTCTTACCAAACATCAAACTCTATTCTCTGAGTGATCTTGGATCCCCATAATCTTCCATGGACATCATAGATAGAAGGCCAATGTCCTATGGAAACATTTGTTTGACTATGAACATCATGTCATGGTGGCTCTGCATATGATGCCTATAAGAAAACTGTCAATCAAAGGAAAATTCATCCCCATGATAGTCCTCTCATATCTCAGTACTCTGAATGGCTTCCAAGACTTGTGACATCACTCCTGATTCAAGGGCCCTCAAAATTATGGTTTACATTATTCTTCCTACTAACGTCCTAGATATATCAGAACATGGTGGACCAATTAACCTATGTTATCTCTTGAGGATTCTATAAAATAATTATACCTCATCCATATGTGTGAAGTTGATATGCAAATAAGAATAAAATTCCACCACTTATTTCTATATTTCCCCAGATAAGTTCAAAGAAATGTCCCTTTGGATGCTTAGGCACACCCCTTATCAAAGGTCATATTCCGTGTTCAGAAAGGACCCAATCTCCATAATCCTTCATAGCCATCAAATATGAAAGTCCAGTGTCCTACAGACACCATTGTTTGACTATGAACATCATTCCCTGGTGGATTTTCATGTGATTCCTATAAGATGACCGTCAATCGAAGGAAAATTCTTCCTCTGTAGAGTCTTTTCCAGTTTTTATACACTCATATGACATTCATGTCCTGTATCTCCCCCCATATTTGGAAAACTCCTCTAGAAAATGGCTTACATATCCTCCCCTTTTCAAATGACCATACATGAAGAAAAGGATTTCTAATTGAACTAACCATTCACCAGTTCCCCCTTACGCAAGTAAGATTCATGTAGGAGTGGTTGCCTACTCAAAGCCAATATGAATTTCCCTAATAATTTCGGAAATCATCACTCAGATAGGCCACCCACAGTGTCTCCCAACATCAAAACAAATTCAAAGTGTTTTAAGTCATCACAACCCATCAGATATGGAAGGAAGGTGTCCTAGGAACACCCTTTTTTGACTATGCACATCATTCCAGATGGCTCTACATGTGTCACCAAAAAAATGGCCATCAATCAAAGAAAAATTCATCCTCAATAGAGTCATCTACTACCTTCATGCGCCTAAAATGTCTCCTGAGCCTCATGCATGTCCCAAAATAGAATATTTTGGTAGAAAAATCCCTCATTAATGTCTGAAAGATATTAAGAAATTCAGAGCTGATGAACCCCAAATTGGGGCCCCTACCCCATCTTGTTTGGTCAAAGCTGTTCGACCTAAAACATTATTAAAAATTTATCTTGGTAGGACTGTGAAATACCAGTGAAAAAGACATTATACACTCTAGAGAGAAAATCCATAATGGGAACATCTAGATATATTTGATTATCAATTCGCGAAGTCTATACCATGTCTGGTTTAGAGAAAAAAATGGTGAGATATCAGAAGAAACATAATGCTTGTTAGGATGAAAACCAGCAAAGGGAGGCCTAATAAAAAGTAAAGATGTACCTGCTAAGCTCATATCAAACAGTACTAGGCAAAAATTAGGGTTATAATGAAAAAGACACAATCATTTGTGAGTTTTTCCATAAATCCTCAGAAATAGTTGAACTATGATCGTTGAGTCCCATGGCACATGCAAAAGATAGAGCCCGGTTTGATTATTTCATTTCAATAGTTTTGAATCATAGTTCAAAATTAATACTTGATCGAAGTGATGTTTATACGATTTATTGTGATCAATTGACATGATAGGAAAAGGAAAAGAAGAATCATTTGATGTAAAATTAGTTCCATCCTATTTAATTAAAAAATACAGTGTGCATCCACAACATGGAGCCTCTCCTCATGAGTGGGACATGATCATTATAGGAGATGTTCAGAAGAGTCACAATGTAGCATAAAAAATTGATATGAATTCTCAATGGCTTGGTGAAGATTTAATAAATTGGCAGTCTAATCCTCCATGATTGTCTGTAGTGAATCTATGTCCCTCATAGCTTCGAGGCCAGTCTATTACCCTTATTTCATTTTCCATCTCCCCTCCTCAACGGCAAATATGTCCCAAGACCCCTCCTATTTAAGCTTCTCTAGTTTTCAGCTCTATTTCTCCACTTCGTTGTCGAGTTGTTCCACTAAGGAATCATGATTCATGAGTTTGTATTTCATCCTCACAACCACTCCATCTTGATTGGTAGCTTCATCAATGAAAATTTTCCACGTATCAGCAAGATGAGTCATCGACTCTGTCTTAGAGTATTGTGACTCAAGCATACTAGTTTCTTCCCAAGAAGTGACCACCTGCCTCACAATATCAAGAATTCTATGATATTCAAATCCAAAAAAACCCAGGAACAAAAAACTATGGTGTAATTTTGGAAACTTCACTGGCATCTCATCCAATGAGGTATGGGAAATTAATCTCCAAATATTCTTCCATGCCTTTTGACGGATAGGATAAAGATCAACCAGGATTTCTTGATCAGTCTCAGAGTCACTCCCGGATGAAAAAATATATTCAGGAACGAACATAACAAGAGATAAACTCAATCCACTGGTGAAAACATGACTCAACCTTGAAATAGCCTCGCCTCTTATAGTTACAATGGAGGATAGAGTGTGGGGATCTGCCACTATTGTTAATGCTTTTCGTTGCGATTTTGGGAATATGGAGGAGACAACTTCAGAACCTCCCACCTCTGTAAAAATTTTGATACCTAGAACAGGTGGCAAAACATCTTTAATCATTAGTTGTTCCCATTAGCCACTCAAGAACACTAATGACCTAGGGTCATACTCAACCAAAATAGTAACCCCTGAGATAACCCTCAAAAGGTTTCTTATTGAAATAAGTCATGTAGGGATAGTCAGTCTAGAGATGGGTAATGGTCTTGAGATCCTGGGGAAAAACACAACTTCTCTCAAAATTGGAAAAAGGGTCTAATGGCCTGATCCAAATTTTCAAGGGCCAATACATCAGCCTCCCCAGTGATTGATATTTTGCAGAGTCAACTTGAGTAGGTGGAGTATCAATCTCTAAAGGGACACCCTCCATAGGGGAAAATACCATTTGATCAATGTGAATTTGTTCCTCAATATTAAAATACCATCAAAAATATAGTAGGGTTTTGGGATTTCCACTGGATTCATCCCCTACCATAAAGGTCACCATGTCTCTCTCCATGAGAGCCAACTCAACACGGTTAAATGATCCATAATCTTCTAGATATTCTTCCACTATTAGGGAAAATATCATTTGAGTGGGATCCAACACACCAAATGGTTTGAAAATACCTCATGTATCTTTATTTTTCCTTGATACCCTTCTTCAGTCAACCACAAAGGATAGAAATCCTTTCTCTACCATAAAGGGAATGTGAGATGTAGGTTCCTGAGCAGCCTTCATCTGGTTACTGATAGACCCTGTGTGAAAATACACAAATGCACCAGTGAGTCAACAAGATAATGGTAGTCGTTTCAACCACCAGGTTAAAAAACTATTACATTTGATTCCCCTCCTAATACATTTTGACAGTTGGGAGGCTTGCTTGTGTTTATTTGATTCTCGTGGATATGGATTCTAAATTAGAAAAACTATAGGATCTGGAGGGTGAAATTCCATGCAGGAATATGAGATGACCAATTCCATGTGTTCTTGGGCTCTAGTGGATCCTTCCAGAGTACCCCTACCATCGGTACGGTGCACTCCCTAGCTGTAGTGCCTATAGGGGAATAAATTAGGGACACGACCATTTATCATGACCTTGCAGTCCCCTATAAAAAAGGGAGAGGGGAACCTTTATCATCTCCGCAATAAAATAATTTAAGTCTTGAGGTTACAGATAAAAAACCCCTCCCATAAACCATGAGAATACTTCCTTCAATGCCACATGGTCCGACCAGTAAAGCCTATCCACAAGTGCATGGAGAAACTTTCCCATTTCATTCAAGTAGGCAGCCACCTCATCAAGATCTTCTTCATCCAAAATGCCGGTAGGGCCAATGGATCCCCCAAAAACCAGAAGGTCAAAACGTCCTCCCTAAAGAAGCCTTCATATATCTTCATTGGAATAATTCACCCTCAATTTATTCCAGACCCTCTAGGCTTATGAAAATAAAGTCTTGACTGGGGTACCCAGTGCAGGAAGGTTGGTGTAGTGGAGAAGAGTAGGTTTTGATAACCGTAAATGTTTCTCGGGTGTCCCTGAAAACTCATGATCTCGAGAATATGAACTCTTATGAGACACTAGGAGCAAGTAAGAATATTTTTTCCATGGAAGACGCAATAGGTGAGACAACGACGTTTTCATCCTCATGATCAGTCTCTGGTTGCAGCATAGAATGTACCTGATGTGAGTATTTTCTGCGACCACTTTGGGAATGGATGAGAGTCTCGAGGTCCCCAAGGTAATGACCCATCTTATCGGGATCCTCATCAAAAGAAATGTCAGTGGGTTTTAACACATACTCAATTCCAGTAATAGAAAATTCCCTATTTCGGAAGAGCTTCTATAATGCACAAGGGGATCAGTGGTGAGTAGATGGATGTCCTTTAAAAAGTCCCATTTACTCTAAGACACTGAAAAATCATCTCAGGGGGAATGGATGGTGGACTCCTAGTAGAAAATTTAACATCTCGTTCGGTCTCTCATGAGGAAATGTCCTCATATTTCACAATTTTCCTTGGGGGTGGGGGGGAGTCGAGAGGCTTTGGAAGGACATTTCCTGGCATAGAGTTTCCAATAACTCCCTTTTGATTCTCCTTCCCATTTTCCCTATAAGCATTGGAAGCTATCACAATAGTAACCAGATCAGCTAATTGACCATTGGGATATGATTTAACTGCAGGCTTAGTATAGATTTTGGTAAGGAAGGGTATAAAGTCCCAAAAATCTATATGTATGCCCTGGAAATGGGTGTCCTCCTAGGTGAACATCATCCATAGTTGATGGGACATCATCATATGCTTATCATGATAGGCACGTTTGAGAGTGGGAGGACAGAAATTCTGTACATAGGTAAATTGAAAAATAAATCTACACGGTGTATATCCTTCACAAATAAGCTCCCCTTTGATATGGGAAACTAGGATGCCTTATCTCAAAGAGAAGATGTAACCTCGGTTGGCAAAGTATTTATATACATTATTTTTAATAGTACATGTAGGTTAATTGTAAGGATAATAAGAGAAATTTTCATAGATGTTGAGATGATTCATTATGTCTTAATTATTCTTTTTGGTTTTCTTCACTCGCTTATCCTATGTAACCCAATCCACCAGCATAAACCTACTGGTACTCTGAAGATATGGTCGAAGGGTGGAATTGTAACACCCCGACCCTAGTTACCCAGAGTCGGTGCATTATTACATAACATTGGCATGATCACAAGAAAGATCAAATCTCGAAATACCGATTGGTTTAGTAGCCTTGGAAACACTAGATATATTCATAATGTTTTACATTACATCATGAAGTGAAAAACTGCTACAACAACATATTGTCTCCACAATCCACACTATTATCCCCTCATAATATCCCTGTAGGTCATTCATAATTTACTTCTTCACTTCCTGGGAAAAATAAAACATAGAAAAGGGGTGAGCTCAAATGCCCAGTAAGGATAACAATATAGCGGAGACTTTCATAAATAGGAATAAACATTTAAGGCAATGTATAAATAAAACAGTATCCTTTTAAACTTGAACTTCAACATAGTATGGAAAAAATAAAATGAAATAATTCCATTTACTTATTCACATGGATATTCTAATAATCGAATAATCACATGCAATATCAATAACCACTTTCATAATGATGGAATGCATAATGCCAGACTATCATAACCACATAGCCAAGTCCTCATGCCAAGACTACAAATAAGATTTTTTCAAGGCCTTGTTCCAAGACACTAGATTGTCTCATGAGACCTACGGATGCATCGAGGAGCTATAACGGGCTCCACCTGTCACATTTTAAGTCCAATGCATTCCCATATGAAAAGGTTTAAACATAACATAAACATTAGTATTAAATCTAGCATACGAAATGTCAATACTTTCACCATAAACTAGGAATGGTATAAAAATAGCACATCCACAGTCAAACATATCACAAAACTTTCAATAAAATATAAAAGTTTTGTTTCATAATAAATCAACTTCAAATAAGCGTAAAATCCATCAATGGATGTTGACATAGATGAAATCAACACTCTTTTTAGAGAAATATCTATTTCTATTTTGAAATCATTTAAGAGTAATACATTTATGAAGTAAAAAATTTTCTTTTAAAATATTCTTATAAGCTTGTAAGGGAAGCTTCGACGATTTTATAACGGCGGAAAATAACCGCACCCGCCGTATAAGTTAAAAAAACATTCTTACCTTAATTCTGTCGAAAAGGTTAAAAAACAACTTGTTTGGAAAACGATGGAAAGATTCCTTTATAAACCACTTATAAAAAGTCATACGAGGGTATAAATGACTTTAACCCATATTCTTGTAAATAGTAAAAATGTTTTGAAATACATTTTGAAGAAACATGGATGTGGATGATAAAGAGATCCTTGTAGATTATTACGTAGAAACAACCTCGGACAATGAAGAGATTGTGAAATAACCCTTACCTTGTACTTTTCCTTGGTTGGGGTAGTTTAACCTCCTGTATAATGGTGAAATAATTTTTATTAAATTATACAAGAATCATATATATTAATATGTTATCATATATGATCTTTTAACATTGATTTACTAATAATATCTTAGAATTATCATCGTTTCGGGTGTTAACTTACTCGTTTTCTTTTATATGTTTTGTTACATAAGCCGTGTTTTTTATGGATAGGATGTATCTTATTCATATCCAGAATGATATCAAGTCCTTAAAAATCATTTTTAAATCATCAAATGATAATTATACTTGAATGGATATGATGGAGAATGAATCTCATCGCGTTCGTGGAGAAGGTAGTCCGTACGTACGCACGAGCGACAATATCATTATTTTGATATTAAAATAATATATAAATGGATGGTATATCATATATACAGAATAATTAACATTTTATATTTATTATTTACATGAGTTACACAACATTATTATACCCATCCAAATAATAATATATTTAATAACAATTACAACACGACGTGGAGACGGTAAGCCGTACGTACGCACATATGGTGACATGTTATTAAAAGGGTGGATAGAATACTGAATATGGTTGTACCATATTTATAATAACATCACAGTATATATAATATACTGGAGTTATTATTTTATAATGGTAATAACAAAGAAAGAAGAAGTGTAAGAAGAAAGGAACTTGAAAAGGGGTGGTGAAAACATTACCTCTTCTTCGGGTTCTTCCTTTTGATTTATTCCAAAGGGCTCTTTAGGTTGGCTTTATGATCAAAATAATGCCTCTAGGTTGTAGTGAGGGGAGTTGGGAGAGTATTTGGGCAGATTTTGGCTGAACCAAAAGGCTTTTATGGTGTGAAGAAATGAGAAGGAGGAGTTCCCTTTTATAAGAGGGGTGAGGGGCATATTTGGAAAAGCTAGAAATATTAATTTATAATAAATTCATATTCAGTTTCTAATGGCTCCAGAGTTGATTATTTAAATGTTAAGGTGGGGATAGGTCGAAAACCACTAAACCAATAGAATTTAGACAGGTCTGGGTCATTATATTAACCTTATCATTAAGTATTAACTCTAAGTTAATTAGTTTCACTTTTACAATGTCTCTTTGTATTTTTATATTATATGGTTAATAAAATTACCATATACATCCAAGAGACCCCCAAGTGGTCCATTAATGATGAAACTATCATTATATAAGTCTATTTGCCGAACATTAGATTTTTAGGAATTTTATATCAATTAATAATATAATATTTTTTTAAAAAAAACTCTTTTTTGTCAATTTTGACACTATTCAATAATTCATTTTTGTAAAAATCATAACAGAATGATTACTTCAAAAAAAGTTAATTGAATCAATCATAACATGTCATATTAATCTATAAAATTAGTTTAATTCCTAAAAAGTCTCAAATTATATTTATTTGGGAATTTATAATATCAATTATATTAATTTTTCACAATTATGGTAATTACTACATCATCATTGTGTCATAAATAAATTAAATTATTTAAAGTCTAAAAATTATAAATAAAATATCATTATATAGTAAATCTTGTTATCTCTCTAATTAATATTTACAATTGAATTTATTTTATGTATAGCCCTATATTAAAAATGTTTTACTAAATAAACATTGATTTTAACTCTTTTAACTCTTCTTTGAATTAAATAATAATAAATGTCCTAATCTAATCCAAGTGGACCTAAATGATAATATTTTATTCCTAAGGCTGTTTTTATCGAGATACACTTGTCCAATAGAATTAGGACTTGTGTTAGGGTAATATTAATATCATTTTTAACCTTAATTACCCTATTTACTTCTAACCGTGGTAAATAAAAGTAAAAAGTTACTATTCACCAAAAATTATTTTCATCTCATTGAACAACATTTTATTTCTTGATATTAACCGTGGGTCTCGGATTTTTGAAATTACATTCACAGAAGCGGTAAAATTAAGTTTTATGAAAAATTCAGTTTTTTAACTACCACTTAGTAGTTTCACTATTCATCAAAAATTAAAGTTTTTCAGAACAATGCCAAAATTTCAACCTAAGCTATAATTCATATTCTGAATTCAAAAATGATGTTTATTTTAAAAAATTCCAAACATATAAGTTGCATTAATTAATTTTATAATTAATTCCCGATGTCACAACAAATAGCGTGTTTTTAAGAAACAATATATATCAAAAGATTGATAATTGTTTATGTCCAATTTCAAAGTGAAATTAATTATAATGAACACCATTGGATAAAATGGTAAAAATATATTCTAATTATACTTTAAAACCACTCAATAATATAATTTGTCACTATAAATTATTTTGATTAAAAAAGTTTTTTTTAAGTATTTTTCCCTATTCATCAAAATTGGAAGTTCTCAGAAAAATACAAAAAATTCAACTTAGGATAATTTCGATATTCCGAATCCCAAAATGAAGTCCATTTTGAAATATAAAATATATATAATTTCAAAAATTATGTATTACTATTCATAACGTCTAGTTTGATTGGTTGTGGTGTGTTAGAACTCGATGTTGCGTACAACACACGCTATCGTATTATTCAAAGAGAAGCGTACCGTAGAAGTTTGGGGTGTTACATTCTCCTCTCCTTCAAATAATTTTGTCCTCGAAATTCCTATAATACTACCGTATGAAAAGACTTGGGTGGTTCTTCCTCAAAAGTTCTTTGGGTTCCCACGTTGCCTCTTCCATCTTATGGTTTCTCCACAAAACTTTTACCAGACGCGTCGTCCGGTTTCTCAGTACTTGTTCTCTCGTATCAAGAAACCTGACGAGCTCTTCACAATAGGATAGATCGGGTTCCAGTTCTAATTCTTCTTAGGTGAGTACATGCGTTGGGTCAGGCATGTATTTCCTCAACAGAGATACGTGGAACACATCGTGAACTTTGGAGAGACTTGGCGGCATTGCCAATCGGTAAGCTACAACCCCAATTCGTTCTAGAATTTCGAAAGGTCCGATGTACCTGGGACTCAATTTACCATTCTTACCAAAACATATGACTCCCTTCCATGGAGATACCTTCAGGAAAACATGATCACCGACTTGAAATTCCAAATCTTTCCTTTGATTATCGGCATAACTCTTCTGCCTACTTTGAGCTGCTTTGATGTGATTTTGGATTACCTTAACCTTTTCCATCGTTTCCTACACCAGTTCTAGACCTACAAGTTTTTTTTCACCAATGTAATCCCAACAGGTTGGTGTGAGACATCTCTTTCCGTATAATGCTTCATATGGTGCCATCTGAATACTCCAATGAAAGCTATTGTTATAGGAAAATTCTACCAGAGGTAAATACTAATCCCAAATACCTTGAAAGTCAAGTGAGCAGGATCTCAACATGTACTCTAAGGTTTGAATAGTCTGTTCTGATTGTCCGTCTGTCTGAGGGTGGTAGGCAGTGCTTAAATGAAGTTCAGTATCCAGGGATTTCTGAAGACTCTTCCAGAATCTTGAAGTAAAATAGGGATCACGATCAGAAACAATCGATAGGGGTACTCCATGAAGTCTCACAACTTCATTAATATATAGTCTTGCTTGACGTTCCAGTGGTAGATCTTTTCTTATAGCAAGAAAATGTGCTAACTTTGTAAGACGATCAACAATAACACATATTGCATCATTCCTTCTAGGAGTCTTTGGTAGCCCCATGGAAAAGTCCATCGTAATATTGTCCCATTTCCACTCTGGTATGGGAAGAGGTTTCATGACTCCTCCAGGCTGTTGCCTCCCGGCTTTCACTTGTTGAAAAACCATACATCTTGACACAAAATCAGCAATCTCCCTCCTCATATTGTCCCACCAAAAATGTTCCATCAAATCTATATAAATTTTGGTGCTCCCAGGGTGTATAGGGAAATTGGAACTATGAGAATCATCCAGAAATTCCCTTTTAGATCAGGTATATCAGGAACACAAAGTCTCTTCCCGAATTTCAAAATTCCATCTTCACACACAATGTCTCTCAGTCTCCCATCATTCACAGCTTTAATCTTCTTTTGAAATTCTTCATCATCGGTCTGAGAACTCTTAATCCTTTCTAGTAAAGATGGTTTGGCAACCATTTGAAAAAGCATTGATGTTTCTCCTTCCCGGGTTATTCCCATATCCATCTTTACTAGATCCATGAAAATTGGATCCCTTTCAATTCTCATATTGTTCAAAACTCCATGGTATTTTCTGCTCAAAGCATCTGCCACCCTGTTTTCCATCCCCAGGTGGTAGTGTATCGTGCAATTATAATCCTTGAGTAATTCAAGCCATATCCTTTGCCTCATGTTGAGTTCTTTTTGTGATATAATGTACTTCAAACTCTTGTGATTAGTATAAATCTCACATTTTTCACCATAGAGGTTGTGCCTCCATATCTTCAAAGCAAAGATCACAGCTGCTAACTCGAGATCATGAGTAGGATAGTTTTGTTCATGATTTTTCAACTGTCGTGATGCATAGGCAATAACCCTATCATTCTGCATAAGGACACAACCAAGTCCTTTCTTTAATGCATCACTATAAATAACGAACCCATCATTCCCAGATGGTAGAGTCAATATAGGATCATTGACTAATCTTCTCTTCAGTTCTTCGAAACATTCTTCACACTCTTTTTTCCAAACAAATTTAACCCATTTACGTGTGAGCTTCGTTAATGGGTTAGCCAATCGGGCAAAATTCTGGACGAATTTTCGATAATAACCTACTAAACCAATAAAAATACGTACCTCAGTTATACTCGTAGGTGCTGGCCATTCTCGGATTTCCATGGTCTTAGAAGGATCAAAAGATATATCATATTTGGAGACAATATGGCCAAGAAAAGAAATCTCCTGAATCCAGAATTCACACTTGCTAAACTTCCCATATAATTCATGTCTTCTCAGAGTCTTCAAGATAATGCGCAAGTGATTTTCATGATCTTCATAACTTTTGGAGTATACTAAGATTTCATCAATAAATACCACCACAAATTCATCGAGATACTACTTGAAAAATCTATTCATCAGATCCATGAATACAGAGGGTGCATTAGTCGATCCAAAAGGCATTATAGTAAACTCGTAATGCCCGTACCTGGTTTGAAATGCTGTCTTCGAAATGTCTTCCTTCTTCACACACAACTAATGGAATCCAGATCGAAGGTCAATCTTTGAAAAGTATTGAGCTCCATGAATTTGGTCAAATAAATCATCAATGCGTGGTAGGGGATACTTGTTCTTTATTGTTATAGCATTGATCTCCCTGTAGTCGATACATAACCTCATAGATCCATCATTCTTTTTAACAAAAAGAACAGGGGATCCCCATGGAGAAACACTAGGGAAAATAAATCCCTTATTACTCAATTCCTCTAGTAGTTTCTTTAGTTTGACTAATTCTACAGTGGCCATTCTATAAGGGGTCTTTGATATAGGCCTTGATCCAGGAATTAAATCAATGGAAAACTCAAATTCTCGTTCTGGAGGATGTCCAGGAAAATATTCTGGAAATACATCTACAAATTCTTTCACAACAAGTACATCCTCTATTTGAACATTCCTTTCCTAACCCGTAGTTATTTCATTCTCCTCCTCCCCAATAATTGAATTTAGTTGAGCTATTGGGGGATGGATCTAAATAAGAATTAGGTGGTGACAATTCTGCTCTAATGATAAGGTGTTCCTTATCATTATCATCAAGAATCGTAACCTCTTTCTTCCTACAATAAATCTTCGCATCATAGTCTGAAATCCATTCCATACCGAGGATTATATAAAACTCAATCATAGGTATGACGATGAGATCAACAGATAAAGAACATTTATGTGCTCAAATGGGGACTGATTCACAAAACATTGTTGCAATGATACTTCCCTTGGGAGTTTTAACTGACAACTCCCTTGTTAAATCTAATTGGAAATATCTAATTTTCTTAGCAAACTGAGAATATATGAAACAATGAAATGATCCAGAATCAAATAATGCATTTTCTAAACTTGAGGAAACCATTAAATTACCTACCACCACGTCTTTTAGAGCTTCTACCTCAGCACTAGTGATAGCATAAGCCTGGCCTTGATCCCTTGGCCTTTTCTGAGGTAAGTTCTCCTGACACTTAGGACATTCATTTGCATAATTCCCCATCTCCCTGAAATTGTAGCACTGAACATTGGTAGCTTCCTTCTTCCCATTGCAATCACGAGCTGGGTGGCCTTTTGCACCACATTTGTAACAGACGCACATTCACTTCAAGCAAGTACCGGGGTGTTTCTTCCAACATTTACCACAGGATGGATATTCAACCTTTCCTTTCTTCCCCTTATTTCCATTCCCAGGTTGATCAGCAGGTCTCTTCTTCTCTTTCATTGCTTTCAAGTCATAAGACTTAGAGATTTCCTTTTCGGTCTTGATAGAACATGAGACAATGTCTTCGTACGATGAAAAGGATTGTGAGACTAATGCTCGACGGAGAAATGGTTTTAACCCATCAAAGAAACGATCAATCTTACTTCTTGGGTTATGTATATAATCTCCATCATACCTTGATAACCATGTAAAGTTAGCCTCATACTTTGTGACATTCTTATCCTCCTTTTGTCTCAGACTCAGAAATTGCCTTTCCATATCTGCTCGATGGTCGCGGGAAATGTATTTTTCTAAAAACAGATCTTTGAACTCCCTCTATTCCATATTTGATACTTCATCATCTTCCTTCGTATTTTGAATCAATGACCACCATTGATCAGCATCTCCAGTGAGTCAGTAAACTGCCATGATAACCTTTTTCCCTTTCACTACTCCCCAAAGCCTGAAATATTTTCTCTAGGGAATTTATCCATTGCTCAACTACTAAGGGATTTGTACTCCCATTGAACGTTGGTGGTTGTTTCCTCATGAATCGATCTAACATTGATCCTCCACGCTGCGGTTCAGGGTGCTCCATACGGGTAAGGTTATTATTCATAACCTGAGTGAGTTGTCCCAGTATGGTGATTAGATGATCGGCACCAGTTGCATCACCAACTCCACTATAATTATCTTGAGTAGGAGGGCAATCACTACATGGAGTGCATGCATTGATACGGTTTCCATTTCTTCCACTAGGCTCCATTTCTAAACAATGGCATAAACTAGATCAGTTTATGAATCAAAATACATATTCCCATACTTATAAAACACTTAACATAAATTGAACTATTTATGGATATAATCCATAATCATAAAAATGTTTTCTTTGAAGAAGTATATACTCATAAACCCTTCATAATGATTTTTAAATAAAATGAGAGTTATCCTAAGAATATCCCTCGGGAGTGTCGTAACCAAGAGTGCAGCAAGGCCCATTGTCGTTCACTAGTTCCCGTTCGAGTCTAGCTCAAAGCGGTGTTTTCGGGTTTTACCCCTAGGTACATCTGTGCCAGAGCCGCCTCTACCTACTCGTATCCAGACAGGGATGTATTGCTCGGAAAACTCACAAAATCTTTACAATACCAAAATTCTTGGAAGTTCATCTATAGTAATCCTCAAAGTTCATCTTAGGTCTACGTGCTCTAATCAGAGTTTATCTAAATCTAGCTTCCAAGGATTGTACTAAACTTCCTCTGATACAAACTGTAACACCCCAACCCCAGTTACCCAGAGTCGGTGCATTATTACATAACATTGGAATGATCACAAGAAATATCAAATCTCGAAAGACCGATTGGTTTAGTAGCCTTGGAAACACTAGATACATTCATAATGTTTTACATTACATCATGAAGTGAAAAACTACTACAACAACATATTGTCTCCATAATCCACACTATTATCCCCTCATAATATCCCTGCAGGTCATTCATAATTTACTTCTTCACTTCCTGGGAAAAATAAAACATAGAAAAGGGTTGAGCTCAAATGCCCAGTAAGGATAACAATATAGCGGAAACTTTCATAAATAAGAATAAACATTTAAGGAAATGTATAAATAAAACAATAGCCTTTTAAACATGAACTTTAACATAGTATGGCAAAAATAAAATGAAATAATGCCATTTACTTATTCACATGGATATTCTACTAATATAATAATCACATGCAATATCAATAACCACTTTCATAATGATGGAATGCATTATGCCAGACTATCATAACCACATAGCCAAGGCCTAGTGCCAAGACTACAAATAAGATTTTGTCAAGGCCTTGTGCCAAGACACTAGTTTGTCTCATGAGACCTATCGATGCATCGAGGAGCTATAGCAGGCTCCACCCGTCACATATTAAGTCCAATGCATTCCCATATGAAAAGGTTTAAACATAACATAAACATTCGTATTAAAACTAGCATACAAAATGTCAATACTTTCACCATAAACTATGAATGGCATAAAAAAATCACATACACAGTCAAACATATCACAAAACCTTCAATACAATATAGAAGTTTTGTATCATAATAAATCAACTTCAAATAAGCGTAAAATCCATCAAAGGATGTTGACATAGATGAAATCAAAACTCTTTTTAGAGAAATATCTATTTCTATTTTGAAATCATTTAAGAGTCATATATTTATGAAATAAAACATTTTCTTTGAAAATATTCTTATAAGCTTGTAAGGTAAGCTTCGACGATTTTATAACGGCAGAAAATAACTGCACCCGCCGTATAAGTTAAAAACACGTTCTTACCTTAATTCTGTCAAAAAGGTTAAAAGGCACCTTGTTTGGAAAACAACGGAAAGATTCCTTTATAAACCCCTTATAAAAAGTCATACGAGGGTATCAATGACTTTAAGCCATATTCTTGTAAATAGTAAAAATGTTTTGAAATACATTTTGAAGAAACATGGATGTGGATGATAAAGAGATCCCAGTAGATTATTACATAGAAACAACCTTGGACAATGAAGAGATTGTGAAATAACCCTTACCTTGTACTTTTCCTTGGTTGGGGTAGGTTAACCTCTTGTATAATTGTGAAATAATTGTTATTAAATTATACAAGAATCATATATATTAATATGATATTATATATGATCTTTTAACATTGATTTGTTAATAATATCTTAGAATTATTGTCGTTTCATGTGTTAATTTACTCGTTTTCTTTTATATGTTTTGTTACATATGCCGTGTTTGTTATGGATAGGTTGTTTCTTATTCATATCCAGAATTATATCAAGTCCTCAAACATCATTTTTAAATCATCAAATGATAATTATACTTGAATGGATACGATGGAGAATGAATCTCATCGCGTTCGTGGAGACGGTAGTCCGTACATACTCACAAGCGACAATATAATTATTTTGATATTAAAATAATATATAAATGGATGGTATATCATATATACAGAATCATTACCATTTTATATTTATTTTTTACATGAGTTACACATCATTATTGTACCCATCCAAATAATAATATATTGAATAACAATTACACCACGACGTGGAGACGGTAAGCCGTACGTACGCACGTATGGTGACATGTTATTAAAAGGGTGTATAGAATACTGAATATGGTTGTAAAATATTTATAATAACATCACAGTATATATAAGATACTGGAGTTATTATTTTATAATGGTAATAACAAAGAAATAAGAAGTGGAAGAAGAAAGGAACTTGAAAAGGGGTGGTGAAAACATTATATCTTCTTCGGGTTCTTCCTTTTGATTTGATCAAAAGGGCTCCTTAGGTTGGATTTATGATCAAAATAAGGCCTCTAGGTTGTACTGAGGGAAGTTGGGAGATTATTTGGGCAGTGTTTGGCTGAACCAAAAGGCTTTGAAGGTGTGAATTAATGAGAAGGAGGAGTGCCCTTTTATAAGAGGGGTGAGGGGCACCTTTGGAAAAGCTAGAAATATTAATTTATAATAAATTCATATTCGGTTTCTAATGGCTCCAAAGTTGATTATTTAAATTTTAAGGTGGGGATAGGTCGAAAACCACTAAACAAATATAATTTAGACAGGTTTGGGTCATTATATTAACCTTATCATTAAGTATTAACTCTGAGTTAATTAGTTTCACTTTTACAATGTCTCATTGTATTTTTATATTATATGGTTAATAAAATTACCATATACATCCAAGAGACCCCCAAGTGGTCCATTAATGATGAACCTATCATGATATAAGTGTCTTGGCCGAACCTTATATTTTTAAAAATTTAATATCAATTAATAATATAATATTTGTTTTAAAAACTCTTTTATGTCAATTTTGACACTATTCAATAATTGGTTTTTTGAAAAATCATAACAGAATGATTACTTCGAAAAAAGTTAATTGAATCAATCCTAATATGTCATATTAACCTATAAAATTAGTTTAATTCCTAAAAAGTCTCAAATTATATTTATTTGGGAATTTATAATAACAATTTTTTTAATTTTTCACAATTATGGTAATTACTGCATCATCATTGTGTCATAAATAAATTAAATTATTTAAAGTCTAAAATATATAAATAAAATATCAGTATGTAGGAAATCTTTTTAGATCTCTAATTAATATTTAAAATCGAATTTATCTTATGTATAACCCTATATTAAATTTTTTTTGGTAAATAAACTTTGATTTTAACTCTTTTAACTCTTCTTTGTATTAAATAATAATAAATGTACTAATCTAATAAAAGTGGACCTAAATGATAATAGTTTATTCCTAAGTCTGTTTTGGTCGAGAAACACTTGTCCAAAAGAATTAGGACATGTTTTAGGGTAATAGTAATATCATTTTTACCCTCAATTACCCTATTTAATTCTAACCGTGGTAAATAAAAGTAAAAAGTTACTATTCACCAAAAATTATTTTAATCTCATTGAACCACATTTTACTTCTTGATATTAACCGTGTGTCTCGGATTTTTGAAATTTCATCCACATAAGCGGTAAAATTAAGTTTTATGAAAAATTCAGTTTTTTAACTACCACTTAGTAGTTTCACTATTCATCAAAAATTGAAGTTTTTCAGAACAATGCCAAAATTTCACCCTAAGCTATAATTCATATTCTGAATTCAAAGATGATGTCTATTTTACAAAATTCAAAAAATATAATTTGCATTAATTAATTTTATAATTAATTCCCGATGTCACAACAAATAGTGTGTTTTTAAGAAACAATATATATCAAAAGATTGATAATTGTTTTTGTCCAATTTCAAAGTGAAATTAATTCTAATGAACAACATTGGATAAAATGGTAAAAATATATTCTAATTATACTTTAAAACCACTCAATAATATAATTTATCACTATAAATTATTTTGATTAAAAAATTTGTTTTTGAGTATTTTTCACTATTCATAAAAATTGGAAGTTCTCAGAAAAATACCAAAAATTCAACTTAGGATAATTCTGATATTCCGAATCCAAAAATGAAGTCCATTTTGAAATATAAAATATATAAAATTTCAAATAGTAGGTATTACTATTCATAACGGCTAGTTTGATTGGTTGTGGTGTGTTAGAAATCGATGTTGCGTACAACACACGCTATCGCATTATTCAAAGAGAAGCGTACCGTAGAAGCTTGGGGTGTTACAAGAATGCAGAATTGGTAAGGAATTGATACATGTATAACCTTCTATGTGGGATCCTATCAATCCCCACAGAATTTGGAAGGGCCCAATCATCTGATAAGGTGTCCCCCTCGCTGATCTGACCCAGTAGGTGATAAATCATGGACAACAATATGATAGCTATATTGACGAATCTTCCAGTGACCAACTGAGCAACCATGATGAATGTTGAGGATCTCAACCCACTATATTCTCGTACTAGTAAGAGCCAACCACTCAAAAACATGTCCAAGAAGGATGCTAGTCAGAACAATCAATTGACATTAGGGATGATCCACCATCCCCACTCATGAAACATCCCCTTTTCTAGGGTGGGAAATTAGGTACCTGCTCACCTTTGGGTTGTTTTGGTAGGACAGGCCCTGGGTATCCGCCGATCCGGATCTAGAACAGTATACCTAACAAAGGTACCAAACCACTCATCAAAAGGAATGTCATACTTTGGAAAAGGATCAATTTCCTTTAAAAGTTCCTTCACTTGAAAGATGAGTTTCTTGGACAAAGGTGGGGTTCTTTCCTCATCATCCCAAATATTGGAGGGAGGTAGGAATTCATTATGGAAATCCCCAACAATAGGGAATCATGATATTAACCAGATGTCCCAAAGACTGATGTCGACCTCCCCGTGGGATAAATGGAAGGTATTGGTGTCTGGGATCTACCTTCTCGGGAGCTGTGAAATAAGAGTAGTGGGATGGTGAGTGTATGTATGAGATACCCATGAATCCTCGTATAGTCCCATGGTCTGCAGCTCAGTTCGAAATTTTTTCACAAATCTAGTGAACTCTTAAATTCCACCTCCAATCTATGCCAAACAAGCCTCAATAGAGAAGATCCCTACAAGATGACCATCCACGCTGATCATTCATTGTAGCTTTCCATGAAATTCTTTGGTAGCAGTGGCCTATCATGTCTGTCTTCCACCATACCTCCCCTAAAGTTAGAGGTTCATAGCTTATCAAGGACTTATAGGAAATATATTTCAGAAGGAACCTACCCTTGGAAGAAATCTTGGACTTCAAGATAAGGGTGTTAATTATCCAAGAAGCAGGATGATCAGCTAGATTTGGTGCTCAGATCACTGTATTAGACAATTGGAAAAACCCATAAGATAGAAGCCCGTCTGAAGCCAGGTATTCCCTTTGACTCACTGTAAGCAGATATTCCATAGATTGGTGTAATAGAATGACCAGAATTTTGTCATTGGCTAAAGCCTCTATGTTCTATGATATTTTATCAGTAGCATAATGAGGGGAATAACAGAATCCTTAGAAGGACTAGTGATGTTAGTTGTAGCCAATGAAAGAGTCATTACATCCTATATAGAAAGATCAAAAAGGCTATAAAAAGTTAGTCCAATGAGAAATATTTGGACAAAAGACAAAAAATGGTATGCTAAAGAAATACCCACGTGATACATAATAAAAGGTATCCATTTCCCGCATGTTGCATGATACGTGGAAGAAATCTCCACAGGTTTCATGATACATAGAGATAATCCCCACATACTACTGCTGTATGAAGAAACATTATACCACACATAGCCATGGTCCATAAAAGTCCTATGAGGTGTTGGCTTGTGAAGAGTTGGTCAGCAAACAGAAGGGTTCACAGAAGGTGGATACCACAAATCAAGGCCCCCCCATGTCCATATTAAAATTTCATTTCTAAAAGTTTATATTCAGATTATTAATGCTTAAAGATCATTTTTTCAGTTCCAGTTCGGTGTGTGGGACACGAAAATTGTCTAGTGTTCTCTTACACGAAGGTCCGGATCTTATTTTTAAATTCTACAAAGTAGTTCATGAAACCCAAAATACAATTCATAGGTTTCAGAAATGGTGACATTTTTGGTTTGTGACACATACAAAGTGGTTTGAGAATAGAGATTTTGAAAAATAATTGGTATGTGAAGGCAGAGAAAATTGAGGTAGAATCGGGAGCACTTTTTACTGTGAGAAACGGTAAATGAAAAATAAAATGGGGCCCTATATATAGTTGTTGTACAATAATATAGGACCTATCTATTATACCGTGATATACTTTAGTTTAGGACCACTTTCACATTGGAATATATCCTCTTCATTCTGAACGAACACCATTCTGATGGGGGTCATTTGTAGTTTCCTGAAAACATCACCAAGGGAAGAAAATACTCAAACAATCACTTTAATGAAAGAAGGAAGCATTACTACAAGTCTAGTAAAGTTAATGGACTCTAATTGAGGTGAAAACATGGGAAGAGACTTGAAGAAATTAAATTTATAAAAGAGTTTTATGTGACCCATGTACCATGACCGAGAAGGGTTGGCGGAATGTATGAACCGCGAACCACCAATACGCAGAATGAACCTCAAGGTGCTGGCCTGCAGAACGATGGCTAGCGAACCCAGAAACCTTCAAACCACATCACTAGCTGAATCAAGTGTGTGAAGTCCATCCACATACCCTCTCACTAACACAGTAGTTCATAGATGAAGAAAATTGGAAAGTTCCCACAAACCATGACTCATGAACCACATTTCAAGATATCTCATCATGGACTTCTGTAAATGGTGTCACATTCCCATAGATACGATTTCCCCAAGGCTCTATATAAGGAGCACAAAAGGAATTAATAATTCATGAAAAAATAAAGCCTAGATAATACTCAATAGGTTGGGAGAAATAATTCAGAGAGGATTTCAGCTTCAGTCTCAAATCATCGGTGATGCCCAAACTGCAAACCACGTTTCCACAGGTATAACCGGCGCAAACCATAAAATAAAGGAACAAAATAATAATGGGATAACCATAAACCTAATTGGTCAAATCACGGACCACATACTCCGTGTAGATGAAAACCCCACAAACGATGGTCCTAAGGACCCTTCTTCAATATGGTGTTCCACATAGTGTATCGCTATGCGGATTTGACCCAACATCGTATACTATATCAGTATGTGGATGGAACCCAATGTGGTGTGGAAGACCTCTTTTAAGACCACATTCCATAGTGGTGCACAATGGTCCATGCCCAAGCCCACGTACTACTTTGGTACATGGATGAACCCTCTACCTACATACCACTATGGTAGGCGGACCTCCCCCCATCCCACATAAGAAACAAATATGTGGAATGGGGCATCTTTGGGTATTCTTCCCTATGGCTCCAATATCACCTCTCTATTACCATCCAGTTCTCTAGTATCAGGAAAAATCCTCATCCAAAGCCATCATACTCGAATGATTAGATCATCGGGTACATCACCAATCCCCTTGGCGTCTACATACCCATGGTAAGAAGCGTCGGGAAGTCCTTCCCCACAATGGTTGTCCTCCAGGGATGTTTGTATGTATACATTCATATGGTAACCCAGAGTCCAACCTTGTGATACTGATGTGAACCTCCTCGTTCTATTGGTTAAGGGTGATCAATTTCTTTTCCATGCAAAAAGGAACGGTGATTAGTCGAAGGAATCATGTTCGATCCTGTTTGTGATGGAGGATACATTCCTCCACTTTCTCAGAACACATTATTTGGGAACTCCCACTGAGTTTAGTCCCTAATTACTCAAGGTACGAGCCACATGACCTCTAATGTTATCCAACATTGAAGGGTTCATTGCTCCATAACCTCTTCCCTGGTTTCCCCAGCTTCTTCCACCATAGACCCACCCTCTCCCACCAGCCTGAGAGGAGGTGTGTGGTTTGTTGGATCTATCACATCCTCTTGTATCTCAAACCAAGCATGGCTCACATGGTCTTAGATATTTGTGACTATTACAAAATCCACACAACCAAACCAAATATAAACTATGAGAACTCCGGTTCCTTGTCAAACTAGGATACATAGGATTCCTTATTTAAGGCCCAAGCTCAAAAGGGTTCCCTCCCAAAAGGGTTATCGCAATCATGAACTCTCAAATTGGAAGCTCTCGTGTGTAAGTCCCAAAACAAATATGAACTAAGAGATCTATGATTCTTGGTCGAAACGGGATATGTAGGATTCTTGCTTGAAGGCCCAAGCTCAAAAGGGTTCCCTTCCAAAAGTGTTCACCCAATCATGACCTCTCAAATGGGCATATATCATGTGTAAGCCCCAAACCAAATCTAAACTACAATAACTTTTATTCTTGTTTAAACCAGGATATGTAGGACGTCTACATGAAGGCCCAAGCTCAAAAGGGTTCCCTTCCAAAAGGGTTCACCCAGTCATGACATCTCAAAAGGGCATCTCTCATGAGTAAGCCCCAAACCAATTATGAACTAAGATAACTCTGATTCCTGGACAAACAAGGATATATAGGATGCCTTCTTAAAGGCCCGATCTCAAAAGGTTTCACTTACAAAAGGGTTTACCCAATCATGACCTCTCAAATGGGAAGATCTCACGCGTAAGCCCCAAACCAAATCTAAACTATGATAACTCTGATTCCTGGTCAAACTAGGATACGTAGGACACCTGATTGAAGGCCTATTCTAAAACGGGTTCCCTTTCAAAATGGTTCACCCAATCATGACTTCTTAAGTGGGAATCTCTCACGCATAATCCCCAAACAAAATCTGAACTACGAGAACTATGATTCTTGGTCAAACCAAGATATGTTGGAGGCCTTAAATGGGTAGATCTCACACGTAATCCCCTAAACAAATCTAAAATACAAGAACTCCAATTCTTAGACAAACTAGGATATGTTTGAAGCCTTATTGAAGGCTTGAGATTAAAAGGGTGCCCTTCCAAAATGGTCCAACCAGCCATGTCCCCTCAAATGGTTAGCTTCCATGTGTAATATCCATGTTTTCTAAACTACAATAACTCTGATTCCAAGTAAAACCAAGATATGTAGGATACATGTTTGAAGTCTCGAGATCAATAGGGTTCCCTTCCAAAAGGGTTAACCAAATCATGACATCTCAAAATAGGAAGATATCATGCATAAGCCCAAAACCAAATATGAACTACAAGGACTCTAATTCTTGGGAAAGCCATGATATGTACGACACCTTCTTGACGGCCTGATCTCAAAAGGGTGCCCTTCCAGAAGGGTCAACCCAACCATATCCCCTCAAATGGGAAGCTCCCATGCGTAAGCCCCAAGTTTCCCAAACTATGTGGGATCTAATTCCTCTCCTAAGGATACATAGGAATCCCATATTATGGGTCTGATACCAACATCATGTCACCTTACACCCCCTGGATGATGATAAACTCTATAGCACCATATTACATGGCTTAAGTCAGTATTGCCTCTGTAGCATCAAATCCATGTTTTCCTTTGATGATCCTGGAGAGCATGGATAGCCTATGGATACACTCTTCAGGAATGAACCAAGGATTCATGAATATATAAGCATAACATAAATCTATAAAAGATTAACAAAATAAGGAAAAATACCCCCTAAGGGCACAGTGATTCTGACTTCTCATACTCATGACCAATGGAGCCCTTAAGTGTTGTTGGCCAAGTCATCATCCAATGAGTGCCAACCTTTGGAAAGAAGGTCCATGAATCATGGATACTAGGGTTGTTGGGTGATTCTATCTCCATGAATAAACTCGTTAGAGACCATCTGAGGAATTTATATTCTAATAGGACCGATTGCACAAATACTTGACCTCGTGCAATCGCCTGCTGGGACCATTTGACTGTGGAACCACCTTCACAAAATAAAAGGGATAAACTTCCCAGTCCCCCCTAGGTCAATTAAATCCTCCATTGAAATATGATGTCATAGATTAGGTTGAAATAATGATGGTGACGAGATTGTTTCAATGGTAACGGAGAAACTCCTGCCACTTGTTAGACTATTTCCCATTTTTTTCAACAAATTCACCCGTGTCACCCTCGGAGGAGAAACATGGTTTTAGTATTTTTATGGGTATTAAGTGTTTTTAGGTTTTTAAGGTTTTTTATGGGTTTTTCAGAATTTTTTGGGGTTTAATGTTTTAGGGAATTTAGGGTGTTTTTTTTTTGTGATTTTGTGGGGTTTTTAGGTCTGAGGGCTTATATGGATTATTTTGGGTTTTAGGGTTTTGTGATATTTTTAGGGGTTTATTGTTTTTTTTTATAATTTTAAGTGATTTAAAGGAGTTTTTTAGTTTTTAGTGGTTTTAGGGGTTTTATGCAATTTTAATGTTTTTTAGGTTTTTGGGGGTTTATGTTTTTGGGGGGTTTTGTGTCATTTTAAGGATGTTTAGTATTTTTTTAAATTTTTAGGGTTTTTAGGAGTTTAAAATGTTTTCAGGTTTTTATGGTTTTCATTGGGGGTTTCAGGGGTTTTAGAGGTTTTTTATGTTTCTAGGTATTCTTAGGGCCTTTAGTATTTTTATGGTTTTAATAATTTTATTTGGTTTTAGTGTTTTTATTCTTTTTTAGGGTTTTTATCAATTTTTTAGTCTTAAGGGGTTTTAATTATTTTTATTTATTTAAAGTTTTATTAAGATTTTTTAGAGATTTAGGGTATTTTATGTTTTTAGGGATCTCTTGGCCTTTCAAGGATTTTTTTTTACAGGGTTTAGATATTTTTATGATTTTTACGGTTTTTAGGGGTTTTATTTTTTGGGTTTTAGGGGTATTTGAGTTTTTTTTGTTTTTATGGGTTTTTAGAGTTTCTAAAACTTTTTAGAGTTTTAATGTGTTTAGGGAGTTTTTAGTGGGTTTTTGTATTTTTATGGTTTTTTAGTGTTTTAAAATTTTTATGTGTTTTTATGATTCTTAGGGTTTTTTATGTTTTTAGTGTCTTTTAGGGTTTTTAGAGTCTTTTTAGGGTTTTATCATTTTTATGTTTTTACGGGTATTATGTGTTTATAGAATTTTTTAATGTTTTCTATGGGGTTTGTAGGGTTTTATGGGTTTTTAATTTTATTAAAATTTTAGTGGCTTTTTAGGATTTATATGGATTTAGGGATTTTGGATTTTATAGATTTTTTTAGGGTTTTATATAGTTTTTACTGTTTTTAACATTTTTAGGGGTTTTAATTTTTTTAGGTTTTTAATATTTTCATAGGTTTTGTTAGTTTTTTATGGATTTTTACATTTTTAGGGATTTTAAAGGATTTGTTTTGGATTTTTTAATTTTTTATGGTTTATAAAGATTTTGGGGGTTTTAGGGTTTTATTGTTTTGGGGGGTTTTATGTTTTCTTGGGATATTAGTGTTTTTAGCGTTTTTTTACATTTTTTAGGGATTTAATGGGTTTTTAGATTTTTTCATGGTTTTCATATTCTAAGTGGTTTTAGGGGTTTTTTATGGTTTTTATGGGTTTTAGGTGTTTTAAGATATTTTTTATGTTTTTTGGGTTTTTAGATGTTTTTTTGTTTTTTAGGGGTTTTAAATGTTTGTATGTTTATAAGGTATTTTTATGGGTTTTCAAGGTTTTAAAGGATTTTTATATTTTAGTGATTTTTTGGATTTTTTTTGTTTTATCAATTTTTGGGGATTTTGAGGGTTTAGTGTTTTCATAGTTTTTATAGTTTTTTAGGTTTTTTAAGGGTTTAAGTGTTTTTAGATTTTTAGGATTTTCATACGATTTTGTAGGGATTTAGGGTTTTTTTCATTTTTAAGGATTTTTAGTGATTTTTTAGGAGTTTTATGGTTTTTAGGGTTTTAGGGATATTAGCGGTTTTATGGTTTTTTGGGTTTTTTGGGTTTTATGGTATGTTTTGGAGTTTTTAGTGTTTTTATGCTTTTTTAGAGTTTTTAACATTTTTAGGGGTTTAAAGGGTTTTAGTGTTTTTAGAGGTTTTAGGGGTTTTATGGGATTATATGTTTTTTTGATGTCGTTATGGATTTTTATGGTTTAAGGCGGTTTTTTGGTTTTTATGCTTTTTAGCATTTTTAGGTTTTTTAGGGGATTTATGTGTTTTTAGGTTTTTATGATTTTCTCAGGGTTATTCATGGCTATTCCAGGTTTTTATGTTTTTAGGCATTTTTACGGATTTTTAGAATTTATAGGATTTTTAGGGGTTCTATGTAATTTTAGGGTTTTTATTGTTTTTATGGTTTATAGTGGTTTTTTGGGTTTTTGGGGTTTTTAGGGTTCTTTTGAGTTTTTATAGGATTTTTTTTATAGAGGTTTTAATGTTTTTATGGTTTTAAATTTTGTTAGACTTTTAAATGAGGATCCAGTCACACATGGGCATCGGAGGGTTGTAAGTGGACGTGATGAGGAGAATGTGCATGATTGCACATGACACGTTGTGAGGAATTGGTGGATCAATGAAAAATAGAGCATTCCAAGAGGATGAAGGAGGAATTACATATATTAATCATGAATATTCAAGTGGAGGCCCAATACCCTTTCTTGGTGGATGCATCCAAGTCTATATTTACATTAATTAAGTCCCAAACAATCTTTTAAAGACCCAACCTATAGTGTGTTATAAATTTCAAGCCCACCCTACCTTGGATTCTTTAAAGTCAAAGGTGGTCGGATATTTGTATTTACATTACAAAAAGGTGTGAAACGTGTCTCGTAAAGTCATGGTCATGTTCCAAAAATTTTAAACCCATCATTTAGGCGTTTTAAATTGGGGAAATTAGTTTTTAGACTTTTGTATCATTCCTTGGATATAAAATTCCACCCCTTATACTCTTTTGACATCATGAATGAAATTAATGTTATTATATTGAGTTTTTCTTGAAACCCTTTTTCTTTTTATAAATTCTTGACTTATCAAAATATTTTTCATCATTTGTGGAATCTCGTGTCTAGTGTTCTTAGAGACAAGTTCTCTTTAGGTTTTACCTTAACCAACTCTCTCCTTTCTTCCTCATTTCTACCATTTATAGAATATATCACTTAGTTTCCTATGGGTATCTGGGTGATCAATACAAGAAAATTGGACAAGGTTCCTAGGAAACATCCTAACGAGTCTTGGAACACATATCATTTGGTATCAGAGCTCACTTGACAGAAATCAGGTTCATCATTTTTTATCCCTTCTGGTATTTTCATTTGTCTTCGAATCAATTATTAAACATGTTTCTATTCACCAAAGAACAACATTTATTCATTATTTTGGACTTATAGAATATTATTATTATATTTTATAATCTCATGTTTCTTCTCCATCTAGATCATCAAAATCAAAGCTATAAAACATGAGATACAACAAGTTAAAAAATTTCAATGAATTTTACAGTTTTAAAACTACACATCTCTCATTTTGATTCCATTTGATGTTTCAAATTATTTCTTCACCTATATTTACATATTGAAAATTTATTTTTTAATTGCTTAATATATTCAAAAAAGAGACTAAAAATAAAAATAAATGATGCAAAAAATGAATTATTTTAAATTCTACGTCCCATTTTCATTTTTCTTCATCCATTTTCTTTTCCCTTTACATAATTATTCCTTGTGAATCCATTTTAAATATTATATGTAAATTATATTTTATGATTCCCACCTTTCAATTGTTCTTTAGATTAGTTGGGATTGGGTAATAATGCTATATAAATCATCTTTTGTGGTAAAAGGAAAGAGTGTTAAATTTTGTTAAAAAATAAAAAATTCGGAGAAACATCAGTGAACATAATATTTTAGACTATAACAATGTGAGGGAGTTTGTGAGGTCAGTATTCTTTTCTCTTAAAATTTTATTTCAGGATTCTTAAATAGTGTAGGCATGTAAAAATATAGAAATTAACATTAATTTTTTCATGAGAACTATACAATAAAATTTACAAAGGCTCAATGTGGGGATAGATTAATTGCAATCCCATCCCAATTATAGAGCACCACCAAAGAGGAGGTTAATTGAATAAGATGATGCATTATTTGATTTTGATGATTCAATAATTTTGAGAAAACAACTACCAAGGAGGAAATTCAATGATCTTGTAGGAATAAAGTTTATGATCCCTTCATTCTAAGGTAATAATGTCCCAAAAATATACTTGGAGTGGGAATGAAAGGTAGAGAATTCTTTAGGTTATCACAACTATTCAAAGGAAATTTAGGTGAATTTGGAGTCTGTGTAATTCAATGACTATACTAGTATTTTGGGGTACCAACTACAATTAATTCTATGATGAAGTTGTGAAATAATCATCCATACTTGGGAGGATATTAATGTGGTAATGCGCAAGAGGTTTATTTCTATCCATTTTTATTGTGATTTGATTCTCAAGTTATAGGGTTTGAAAAAAAAATTCATGACTGTTGAGGTGCATCAAAAATTGATGGAGATCATCATGATTAGGACCAATATTGGTGAGGAGTGATGGTCTACTAAGGAAAGGTTATTGAAGGGCCATAACCATGATATTCAATACATAGTTGACATTCTCTATTACTTGGACATGAAGGTTCATCTTCACGTGGATTATAAAGTGGAGAGGAAAGTAAAGGAAAGAAGGATGTACCATAAATATTAAGGTAATGATTCTAAATATTATTTTATATTCTGGTATTCCAAACCAGATGATCAGGTAAGGGAATAAAAACAGATTCCATGGAGGAGACCAAACCAAAACCATTATTTTTGAAATTAAAATGTAAAATAAAGCGTAATTTTATTTCCAAATCACATGATATAAAATGTTTTAAATTCCAAGGATTTAAATTTTTTTCTCAAAATTACCAAACAAGAGGACCATGATTATTTTGAATTATGGGTATGTTCTTAGTGCTAGATCAAGTGAAGATCGAATGCCACCACTTGAGTATTTTTAAGATGTTGAAATAGAGATCCCCATACTTGTATAAATTCTTATGGGAAGGCTTAATTTGAGTGCTAAACTCAAAAGAAATAATGATCAATGGAAAATGAAGTACATTTTTAATACTATATTCCTCCTCAATGATAATTAATTTAGTATGATTATTGATGGGGGTAGATTCAGAAATGTAGCAAGTGGTTTGATTTTTGATAAATTGGGTTTATCAGTGAAAATCATCCTAGGACTTATTGATTTCAATGGTTAAATAATATAGGGGATGTTAAAGTGACTAATAAATAAAATCTACCACTTTCTATAGGTATGTATTATGAAAAGGTGATATGTAATGTTTTTACCATTCATGATAGTCACATATTACTGGGAATGACTTGGAAATTTAATAGGAGGGTTACACAAGATGAATACACCAACCATTATTATTTTGAGTGAAATGGGTGGAAGATTATATTTACACTCTTGATTCCTTTTCAATAATATTAATTATGATTGAGGGTTGAGAAATATTTTGAAAATAGAGAGGAATAAGAGATAAAAATAGATATAATGAAATGATTAGAAAAATAAATATTGAAAAAATATTGATGTGTGGCATTAAAAGAAATAAGGGAAAGAAAATAGTTGAAAACAAGGGTGAAAATAAGAGTAAAAATAAGAGTGTTTACGGAAAAGTGAGTTTAATTTTTTGGAAAAAAGGATATAGATAGTTCTTCATAGGGTGTGGATAATCTCATGATTTGGATAAAGGGTGAATGTTTTTCCTCTAACTATATTACCCAAACAATTCCTTCTAGTGTTGTGTCTATTATTCATGAATTTGGTGATGTATTTCCAGACTAATGGTTTATATCCCTTTAAAGGTATCAGAAACCACATTGACATCCTCTAAGGAGAAACACTTCCTAATAATCTATATTATCATGATAATCTAGAGGGTACTCATGATATTCAACAAAAAGTTGAAAAATTTCTATGAAATTGATTTTTTGAGTGATCTTGAGTCCTTCTACATTGTCGGTAATTATTGTCTCTAAAAAGATTGTAATTGGAGAATGTGGGTTGATTTTCGAGAAATCAAAAAAAATCCTGGTATAATATGATTATCACATACCTTGCTTGTATGATGTACTTGATTAACTCCATGGATTATGCTTGTTTACTAAAATTGACCTAATGAGTTGATACCATAAAATTAGAATGAAAGGGGTAAATTAATAGAAACTTGTATGGAATCCTATATATTGGTTTTATGAATGGATAGTCATAAATTTTAAGTTGACTAATTCCCTAATTAATTTCATGAACATAATGAATCATGTTTTTATTCCATTCATTGGGAAATTTTTTGATTTTTATTTTTATGACATCTTTGTTCGTTCTAAGATAACTGATGGACATAAGGAACATTTGAAACATGTTTTTGATACTATTAGAAAAACTATGTTGTTTGCAGACATAGAAAAATGTAAATTTTATTTAAATTCAGTTGTTTTCCTTGGTTTTGTGGAAGGAGATGATGGCATGTTAGTCGATGAATATAAGGTGAAAGTGATTCATGAATACCCCACACTAATGTGTGTCAGTGAGGTAATAATCTTATATGGACTTGGAGTTTTTACCGAAGAATCATGGGGGAATTTATGACCAATGTGGATCAATTTAATAAGTTGTTCAAGAAAATATCGGGCTTAAAGTAGGGAAAATATCAAGAATATTCCTTCTCTACAATCAAAGGTAAGTTGACCAATTCAACACTCTTATTTTTGCCTCACTTTTATAAAGTATTTGAGGTTGTGTGTGGAACCTATAGAATAGGAATTGGGTCTATTTTAATGAAAGACGATAAAACTATTTCATAATTTAATGAAAATATTAGTGAGGATAAATTGAACTACTCTACTTATGATGAGAAACTGTATGCCCTAAAAATAAATTTAGAAAATGGAAACATTACTTGTGTCCCAACGAATTTGTGGATCATTCAGATCATGAAATCCTAAAATTTATAGATTCACACAGAATGTTGAATAGGTGGCATGAAATATGGATTAAATAATTGAAACATTTACTTATATCATCATGAATAAACAAGGAACGTAAAATTTTGTTGTTGATTATTTTTCATGGATATACTCACTTATCAGTTATATGATTTCTAAAATAATAGGTTTTAAAATATTTAAAATCATGTATGTGAATGACATTGATTTTTATAAATTTTGGATGTTGTGTGAAAAACATGGAAAAAATATTTTTATAAACAAGTTGGGTTTCATTTTTGGAAAAATAAATTGTTGTTTCCAGATTATTCCATGCATTAACTTCTTACTAGTGAAACTCATGGTGGTTTCTTAAAGTGGATTTAGAGCTTTAGAAAACATTTTCCTTATTGTGTGAACACTTTTATTGGCATCTCATACATAGGGATTTCATTAGTGGTTGTATAAATTTTAATATGTGTAAAAATGGAAAGCTAAAAGTCCCTCCACATGGATTATAACCCCATTTTCCCATTTCATATCTTCAATTGGTTGGAATATAAATAAATTTTCTACTCGATTTTCGATGATAACAATTAGGGAAGGATATTATCATTGTATTGGTAGAATGGTTTAGTAAAATGGATCATTTATTGCTTGTTCTGAAACAAATAATTGAAATAATATCATAGGTTTTTTTTTCATGGAAATTGATAGGCTTCATTGACTAATCAAGTGCATTGTGAGTAATAGCGAAGTCAAATTTCATAGTCAATTCTGGAGGACATTATGGAAAACACATGGAACCAAACTTTTTTTTACACCACTACACACACACAAACATATTGTCAAGATGAGGGTTGAATATATCAATATAAAAATTATTTCATTCCATACATAAATAAAAGTTGAGACATTGGGAAATATGCTTTCCTCACATTTTGTTTTTTATAATCGAGGAGTTCACTAAACTACTAACTCTTCATTGTTTAAATTTGTGTGTTCTTTTAACCCATTTAATCCACATGATATTTTTAAATTTATACTAATAAATATTATAAAATTTATGGTGAATAATGGAAAAAGTTGTGAAAAAGTTTCATCAAAGATTAAGGCTAACACTGAGAAAAATATTGAACAAGTGGAGAAAAATTCCAGAAAATATTGGAATAAAATGACCATTCAACATGGAGAATGGGTGTGTCTACACTTGAGGAAGGGATAGGTTCCTTGAGAAATGAAAATAAAAAATTTATCCATGAGAAGATGAACCTTTTATATTATTAGATAATATTAATGATAACGTATATAAGATTGAGTTACATGAGTGGTTTAGAAGTGTTAGTGCCACCTTTAAGGTTGATGACCTTTATCCTATTGAATTTTCATATTCGAGGATGAATCCTTTTGAGTTGGGAGGAGACTATGAGGATCTTGGAACACATGGTAATTAAAGGGTTGGAGAAGGACGTGATGAGGAGGGTGGAATTCACATGATTTCGTAAGACCCATTGTAAGGAATTTGTGTCCTAATGATAAGGGAACAGAGTAAAAGGAAGAAAGAGGCCTTTCATAGATCAATTGTGAATATACATGGGGATGCCAAATACCCTATCTTAGGGGAATCATCATGTCTAATATTTACATCAATTAAAGAATAGACATGATTATAAAGACACAACCCATGTTGTGTTACAAATTCCAAACCCACCCCACTGTTGAATTTTAAAATACAAAAGTGGTGGGATAGTTATCTTTACCCAGGTCATAGGTATGTGCCAAAATTTTGAAAAGCATATTTTAGAATTTTTGATTTGTTGAAACTTGGTGTTAGAATTTTGTATTAATCATTGGCTATAAATAGAAACCCCTTATAATCTTTGGACATCATGAATGAAGGAAATATTATTATAGTGAGTTTTTCATTAAAACATTGTGTTCATTATTAATTATTGAGTTATCAATGGATTGGGCATCCAATATGGTTTCATGTGGCTGGATTTCTTAGAGGTAGGTTCTCTTTGGGTACTAAATTTACAAACTCTCTCATTTCTTTCTCATTTCAACAATTTATAGCCATTCTCAATAGTTTTTTTTTCAGAGATCTAGGTGCTCAACATGCGAATGTTGAATAAGGTTCTTGGGACACTTCCTATTGGGTATTTGACTGTGTATCAGTTTTATTGGTTTTTAGGGTTTATATGGGTTTTTATTGGATTTTTAAGATTTTTATTGATTTGTATCGTTTTAGTTGTTTTTAGGGACTTTTAGGGTATTAGAATTTTTAGGTTTTTAGTGGTTTTAATTGTTATTTGTTATTTAATGATTTTTTAGTGGTTTTATGGTTTTTATAGTTTTTTATGTTTTAGGTATTTTAGGGATTTTTATAATTTATTGGGTTTTAATGGTGTTCGGGATTTTTAGGGATTTTTATGATTTTATGGTTTTTACGGTTTTTAGTATTTTATTTTTGTTTTTAGGGGTTTCAAGGGTTTTAGGGTTTTAAATTTTTCATAGGGGTTTCATATTTTTTAATGTGTTTTATGTTTTTATGTTTTTTAGATTTTTATGTATTTCAGTTTTTTGAAGGTTTTTAGGGTTTTTAGGGTTTTTAGGGTTTTTATAGATTTATTTGGGTTTTACGGTTTTTTTGATTTTTTATATGATTTTTATGATTTTTAGAATTTTTATCATTTTTAGGGGTTTAAATGGATTTTACATTTTTAATAGTTTTTAAGGTTTTTATAGGTTTTTAGGGTTTTATGGATTTTAGGGATTTTTATTATTATATTTTTTTAGTTTTTTATTTTTTTTATGGTTTTCATAGAATTTTCACTATGTTTAGTGTTTTTAACATTTTATGGGATTTCATGGGGTTTTTAGGATTTTTATGTTTTTAGGGTTATTAGGGATTTTGAGGGTTTTTAGTTTTTTATTTTATTTTTTTGTTGTTAGGTTTTTTTTTGAGTTTTTAAGGTTTTTAGAGTTTTTTTACTTTTATAGTGGTTTATAGTTTTTAGAGTTTTTAGTGGTCTTAGGGTTTTTATGGAGTTTAAGGGTTTGTAATGGTTTTTATGGGTTAATATGTTTTTGGGGGTTTTAGTGTCTTTTTAGTGTTTTTATTGTTTTTAGTTTTATTATGGTGTTCGGGTGTTTTAGGTTTTTAAGGTTTTCTTAGGTGGTTTTAGGTTTTTAAGGTTTATTACGTTTTCAGTGTTTTTAGGGACTTTTATGATTTAATAGTTTTAGGTTTTTTAGGTATTTTGTAGTTTTTTAGTATTTTTAGGGTTTTTCATGGTTATTATCATTTTTCGGTTTTTATGGGATTTCAGTGCTTTTAGATTTTTAAGGTTTTCTTAGGGATTTTATGGGTTTTAGGGTTTTTATGTTTTTAGGTATTTTTGGATATTTTTTTGGATTTTTATGGTTTTTAGAGTTTTTAGGGATTTTGAGAAGTTTGAAGGGGTTTTAGGGTTTTAGGGATTTGTTTGAGATTTTAGAATTTTTTTTTGTTTTTTCTGGTTTTATTTGTTTTTAAGTTTTAATGTTTTTCTTAAGGTTTTTAGGTATTTTTAGTTTTTAGAGATTTTTCGAGCTTTTTAAGATTTTTATTGGTTTTCGTGTTTTTAATGTTTTTATGGGTTTTAGGATTTTTATGGTTTTTATGTGTTTTAGGGGTTTCTTTATTTTTCTGGTTTTCTCAGGTCTTTTAGAGTTCTTCAATGTTTTTAGGGTTTAATGGTTTTTTAGAGTTTTTAGGAATTTTTAGGGTTTTATGGGTTATTATGATTTTTTAATTATTTTATGGGGTTTTATGGTTTTTAGGTTTTTAGGGTTTTAAGGTTTTAAGTTTTTAATGATTTTTAGTGCTGTTTAGATTTTTGGGGTTTAATGTGTTTTTTGGTTTTTAAGGTTTTCTTAGGGATTATTAGGGTTTTTAAAGGCTTATACTTTTTCATGGATTTTTAATTCGTTTTTAGGTTTTTATGGGTTTTTAGTGTTTTTACGGAATTTTAGTGGTTCTAGGGGGTTTTAGGGTTTTATGGTTGTTAGGTTTTAAGGTTTGTTTTTATTTTTTCATAATTTTTATGTTTTTTAGATTTATTAACATTTTCAGGGTTTAAATGGTTTTTAGTGTTTTTAGTTGTTTTTATGTTTTTAATGTTTTAGGGGATTTTATGGGTTTTAGGTGTTTTTATGGTTTTTAGGGTCTTTTAGGGTTTTTAATGTTTTTAGCATTTTTAGAGGTTTTAAGTGTTTTTAGGTTATTATGGTGTTCTTATGTTTTTATTAGGGGGTTTCATATTTTTAAGGTCCTTTATGTTTTAGGGATTTTTTTGTCTTTCTTTGGATTTTTATGATCATTAGTTGTTTTAGGGATTTTTATGATATTTTGGATTTTTAACATTTCATGATTTTTAGGTCTTTAGGGGTTTTATGTGTTTTTAGGGTTTTAAGGTTTTCTTAAGGGTTTTAGAATTTTTTTACATTTTTTATTTATTTTTATGTATTTTTAATATTTTTTATGGTTTTAGGGTTTTAAAGAATTTGAGTGTATTTTGGGGTTTTAGTGTTTTCCTAGATTTTTAAGGATTTAGGATTTTTAAGATTTTTCTAGTTTTTAATGGTTTAAGTCATTTATAAGTTTTTTAAAGAATTTAGTGGGTTTCTATGATTTTCTGTGTTTTTGGGGGTTTTAAAGGTTTTATGGATTATTATGGTTTTTAGGGGGTTTTAGGGGTTTTGTGTTCTTTTTTAGGTTTTTTATGGTTTTATCATGTTAAGAGTTTTTAGGGGTTTTAATTATTTTTAAGGATTTATTAGTGTTTTTAGGGTTTTTATGGTGTTTTTTTAAGGATTTTATGTATTTTTATGATTTTTATTGTTTTTGGGGTTTTTAGGGATTTAATGGTTTTTAGTGTTTTTGGAGTTTTTTTTTGTTTCTTACGGTTTTAAGAGTTTTTATGATTTTAAGGTTTTTTTTAGGGTTTTTTGGGGTTTTATATTTTCAGTTATCGTTATGTATTTTTTTTATTTTTACGATTTTTACGGTTTTTGGGATTTTTATGGTTATTAAGGTTTTTACGGTTTTATGGTTTTTATAGTTTTTAGGATTTTTACAGTTTTTAATTTTTTTAGGTTTTAATGGGTTTTTATAGTTTTTAGTAGTTGTTTGGGGTTTTATATATTTTTAGTGATTTTTATGATTTTTATTTGTTTTTTTAGTTTTTAGCATCTTTGTAGGATTTTTTTTGTATTTTTTTTAAGGTTTTTTATGTGCTTTAAGGTTTTTAATGTTTTCTTAGGGTTTTTGGGGCTTTTAGGGTTTTTATGTTTTTAAGTATTTTTAGTGTTTTCAAGTGTTTTAATGGTTTTTTCATCTTTTAGGTTTTTATGGGTTTTAAGTGTTTTTAGGTTTTTAAGGATTTCTTATGGGTTTTCAGGGTTTTTACGTTTTATTTATATTTTTAGGGTTTTTAGGTTTTTTTAGGTTTTTATGTTTTTTATATTTTTTATTTATTTTTAGGATTTTGGGGTTTTATTATGGTTTTAGTGTTTTTTAGTTTTTTTGTTTGTTTAGGCGTTTTTGGTTTTTCTCGTTTTTAAGTGTTTTTAATGTTTCTAACATTTTTATCTATTTAAAGGTTTTTTATATTTTTAGTGGTTTGTGGGTTTTTATAGGTTTTTAGGAATTTAAGGTTATTAGTGATTTCAATTTTTTAGAGGTTTTTAGTGTTTTTAGGGTCTTTTAGGGTTTTTAACATTTTTATATTCATTGGGGGTTTTGCGTGTTTTAGGTTTTTATGATTTTCTTTTGATTTTTAATGTTCTTATGGGGGTTTTATATTTTTAGGGATTTATTTTGATTTTTTAGTATTTTTATGTGTTTTTATATATTTTGAGTGTTTTTTGTTTTTTTAAATTTTGTAGAGATTTTGTATGATTTTTATGGTTTTTAGGGTTATTCTGGATTTTTAGTGTTTTAATGGTTTTTAGGGGAACTATGATTGTTATGGGTTTTTTGGTTATAGGTTTGTTTTGTGATTTTTAGCGACTTATGTTTTTTTATAGTTTTTAGCATTTTAAATAGTTTAGGGGGTTTTTAGAGTTTTTAGTGATTTATTAGGTTTTTATGGGTTTTTTGGTTTTTTGGTTTTATGGGTTTTAAGAGTCTTTAGGGTTTTATGTCTTTTTAGGTGTTTTAATATTTTTTAGGGATTAAGGGGTTTTAATTGTTTTAGGATTTTAAGATTTTATTAGTGTTTTAATGGATTTTGGGATTTTTAATGTTTTAGGGATTTCTAGGGATTTTCAAGGAGTTTTATTATTTTTAGTTTTTTTTGTGATTTTATGTTGTTATAAGGTTTTGAGGGTTTTGAGTATTTTGAGTATTTTTTAGATTTTTTATTTCTTTATATTTTAATGTTTTTCATATTATTGTTTAGGGTTTTAGGCTTTATATGTTATTAAGGATTTATAGGGATTTATTTTGGAGTTTTATGGATCTTTATGGTTTTTCTGAGTTATTAGGTTTTTTTAGATTTTCTTAAACATTTTTATGGGGTTTATATTTTTTGTGAGTTTCTAGTGGTTTATGGGGTTTTATGGGTTTTCAATATTTTTAGGGGATTTATGGGTTTTAGGGTTTTTTAGTTTTTTTTTTGCATTTTTAGCATATTTTATGTTGTTTAGGTTTTAAGTTATTTAGGTTTTTAATGATTTCTTATGGATTTTCATGGGTTTTATGAATTTTTTTTGTATTATATTTATTTAGGTATTTTTCAATGATTTTATGGTTTTTAGGAGTTTTTTGTGTTTTATATGTTTTTATATTTTTTAAACATTTTTATGGGTTTTGAGGGTTTAAAATTTTAGTGGTTTTAGGGTTGTATGAGTTTTTAGGGGGGTTTTATGGTTTTATGGTTTTTTTGTGATTTTATAATTTTTTGGGTTTTTAGGGGATATCATAATTTTAAAGTTTTTATGGTTTTCTTTGGGGTTTTCCAGGTTTTTCATGTTTTTCATGTTTTAGGGATTTTAGGGGTTTTAATTATTTTTAGTGTTTTTATGGATTTTGAGGGCGTTTTGGGGTTTTGTGGTATTTTATGGTTTTTATAAATTTTTTTCTTTTTATGTGTTTTAAGTGTTTTTAGGTTTTTTAATGTCTTATTAAGGTTTTGAATGATATAAGGATGTTATATGTTTTTAATAATTTTTCGTCCTTTCTTATCTTTTATGGGTTTTAGCAATTATTTGGTTTTTAATGGGTCTATGATTTTTTTGGGGTTTTAGGGGTTTTATTGGTACTTTTGTTGGATGAATTTTTTAGTATTTTAGGCTTTTATGGTTTTTAGTGTTATTAAAACCATTTTAGGGGATAAAATGGTTTTTATAGTTCTTTGAAAATTTCAGGGTTTTTATGGGGTTTGAAGGGTTTAAGGTATTAAAATGTATTTACAATTTTATTGTCATTTTGGGGTTTTATGGTTTTTAGGGGTTTTAAGTGTTTTTTATTTTTAAGGTTTTCTTATGCGTTTTCAGCATTTTTTATTTTAAAATTTTTATGTATTTTTAAGGTATTATTAGGATTTTTATAGATTTTTAGAGATTATTAGATTTTGAGTTTTTTTGGGTTTTCGGGTTTTATCATTATTTGGGGTTTTTGGTATTTTACCTTTTTTCAGGTTTTTAATATTTTCATAATGGTTTTCATGGTTTTTCAGAATTTTTAATTTTTTAGCGATTTTTAGTTATTTTTTGTTATTTATGGTTTTTAGGGTTTTTAGGGATTTTGAGGGATTTGGTTTTTTTTTGGGTTTTTTGATTTTTTGGGGTTTTCAATGTCTTTTAGAGTTTTTTAACGATTTTAGGGGATTAATGGTTTAAAAAAATTAGATGGTGTTAGGGGTATTTTGTGGTTTTAATGGTTTTTATGGATTTTTGTGGTTTTTTGGGTTTTAGGGGTTTTAGGGACTTTTTATGGTTTTTAGCATTTGTTTGGGTTTTTATGGGTTTTAAGTGTTTTTAAATTGATATGTTTTTATTAGGGGTTTACATTATTTTTTAGATTTTTTTATTTTTTCTGGAATATTTAGTGGGTTTTTTGTTTTTTATGGTTTTTTCTATTTTTGAGTATTTTGATGTTTTTTTGGGGTCATTTGGTTTTTGAGATTTTTTAGTTCTTTTATCATTTTTTAGGTTTTTGGAAATTTTAAGTGCTTAATGGGTTTATATATTTTCTAAAAGGTTTTCGCGGTTTTTACATTTTTAATGATTTTTATGGATTTTTAGGATTTTTATGTGTTTTTAGGGATTTTGACGGTTTCTAAAGGTTTTAGGGGTTTTAACTGTTTTGGGGTTTTTTGGGTTATTATGTGTTTTTATGTTTTTATGTTTTTCTTCTTATTTTTCATGGTTCTAATTTTTTTATTGTTTTATGGATTTTTAGATCTAATTTATGTTTTTATGGTTTGTAGGTTTTTAGGTATTTAGAGGGTTTTTAGGGATTTATGATTTTTTAGGGGTGTAGGGTTTTTTTTAGTTTTTAGGGGGTTTTATGGTTTTTTAATGTTTTATAACATTATTAAGGGTTTAAAGGGGTTTTATAGTTTCAGTGATTTTAGAGTATTAGTGGGTTTTTTTATTTTTAGGGGGTTTATGGGTTTTAGGGTTTGTAGGACCCTGAAAAATCCAAAAAGGGTATTTTTCCCAAATTCCCCAAAGAATTGGGGTAAAATAATCAAAGGGGAGACACAAAGGACCGGTCCGCGAACCGGTCCATGGACGCACAATGTGGCGAGGCACCGCGAGGCACCCCCCTCCACGAACGGTTGTCGTTCGAGAAATGGAGGCGGAGAGCCTCCGCGGAAGTGAGGCAGGATGGACGCTAGTCCGGTTCACCATCACGAACCGCCCCAACCGCGGACCGCGTTGACCGGCTCAAGCCACACCCACTGTCGTTCTCAGAATGGAGGCGGAACCCTCCGTAGCCGCGGAGCACCCACTGAGTTCGCCTCGCGGAGGAGGGGGCGATCAATACCCACCGCGAATTGCGGATTGACCAGGTCAGCTGTGAACATGGTATTTGGTTATGGGCCTCCGAAAAAGGTGCTGCATGGCCGAAGATACATTACTTTCTCCACTCTATAAAAGGAGACCAAGGGGGAAAGAAGAAGATATTGGAGAACCAGAATCAGATTCGAAGGGATAGGAGATCAGTTGGAAGAAGGCTTCGGATTTCGGAAATAGCGAAATTCCGATCCGCGAACCACAGCAGGTATATGAATTAAGAAGGAATTGGAAAACGCATAATAATTTGGTGAACCACGAACCTAAAATAACAAAAAAGGAGAACCGCGAACCATACCCCCCTCCGCGGATGACTTCCCCACGGACCAGGGAGTTTAAGCCTATTTTCCCAACCGTCGTACCGCGGAGCACCCTCCCCCGCGGATGATGCCCCGACCGATGAGCCTCCGAACGGTGCCGCCCTTGGCCGCCGTTACCTGCCTGAAACCTACCGCGAACCACCATGGTTTGCGGATTGAACCCAAAACCATGAACCACCCTGGTTCGTGGCACGCCGATCAGTCCACGGAACACCCTGGTTTGCGGATGGCTTCTCCAGCCACGTGGAACTTCCCCACGTGAAGGGCGCTTCCACCCATACCTCTCGGTGGCTCGCCAAATACTTCGATGTTCTCATTTCTAGAGCCAGGTAAAATCCTTCTGATCCAGCCAGGTCCTCTACGACTCCCTCGTTGGCCTATTCATCGGCCCCGAGCCGAGGCCTCCGCTAGAGCCACCGGATCCGCGTGGTGTAACTTTCGGGCACATCAGCGTGCCATTTTGAGTTCACATACCCACGGTAAACAGGGGAAAAGGGGTTTCCCCGACCCTTGAGAAGATTACCGAAGCATTCCTGGTTTCACATTCCCATGATAATGTGGAGTGTGAGCTCGGGAATCCCTTTTCTGCCCCTCCACTTTTTGAGGGTTCCTCGAAGATGGTAAAATACCCATCAGAAGGAATCCCTCGTGCACTACAAGAGAGGAGACGGGAATAGAAGCACCCCCTTTCCCTCTCCCACTGGGCTTTGTCACCCCGGGTGTCCATCTCGGAGTAAGCCCTGACCTTCTGGGCCTCCTCAGAGTGTAAGCCCGAATTCATCACCCTAGGTCGCCTTCATGCGCAAGCCCCACTCCGCTTCTCACGGATGCACCTTTCGCGACGTGATCCTCTGGTCCCTGCTACCACTTGTTTCCCACACCGAGCATTAATCATATGGGCTTAGAGTAAGCATCGATCATGACATCCTCCTATGGACCTCCTCAGAGTGTAAGCCCCGATCCATCATTCTGGGCCTCCTCAGAGTGTAAGCCCCAATCCATCATTTTGGGCTGCCCCAGAGCGTAAGCCCCAAGCCAAAGCGGACTACATGGACTTTGATCCCTACCTCCTAGATAGGGTACGTAGGAAGCCTCCATGAGGTTCAATCCCACCACCCATCGGACCACCTGGTCTCTTTTCACGTCGGCTCTTCAACACCTAAGATAACTACATGGACTTTGATCCCTACCTCCTAGGTAGGGTACGTAGGAAGCCTCCATGAGGTTCAAGCCCAACATCCGGTCGATCTGATCATCCCCACATCGGTTCACCGCACCGCTCCTAGTGTCGCCTCAAGCGAGTTCCAACCCTTCGGGGTCATTAATCAAACGAGGGATGGTAAACCTCAGGAATATATGATTCTGAACCCCTACGTCCAGTTGGTTATTTCCCAACAAGGTTAAATCCGTGGATACTATGTTTGGGTATAAATCAAATATTCGCGAACATATGAATTCGTCTTAAATCTATAATAGAGTCCCAGAACAGGCAATAATATCCCCCCAAAAAATGGTGCGATGAGCCTGAATTCCCATCCTCTCGACCAATGTGAGTTCTTAAGAGTCGCTGGTCAGACCATCCGGAGAACGCCTGCCTTTGGAAAGCAGGTCCATCAATCATTGGATACAGATCCGTTGAGTGTTTCGTGGCCGAAAACGAAGAACGAAACAAAAAATGGTGAACCCGACGTGAATCTTTAACCAAACATGATGGATTCAACCTAATCTCACCCAGTGCCCCCTTATGCTCTAAAGGAGGGCCAAGCAAGGTCATTAATTACGCATGGGATTATGAGATGCTGCTTTGATGGGTTTTCTGCTTGTATTTGCTATTTTTTTTCATTCACTACTTTCAGAACTCCCTTCGATCCAATGGCATTGCAAAGGAACTCACAAGTGCGTGCTTCCAACAATGCAAGGACGATACTTCCTCAACAACGGAGGACCCCGTCACCCACCCAGCATCTTCAACGCTGGGTTTTGGATGCACTGATCTGAGAGTACCATGCGAATGGTACTCTCCCAACGGTGGAGGCGGCCATGCACTCCCTCCAATCCGCCAAGGTTCACCAGTCGCCTACCCAATAACGACTACAAAGGTAGACCCAGACAGCCCATGTCGTTGTCTCCAACCATTTCGGGAGTCTATCCCTAGAACGGGACAATGCGTACCTCCCTTATCTTAGGGAGGCGGATGAGTTCGACATTGAGGACTTCATCCCTGTCGAACGGGGGTTCCCCTCTCAGGCCCCCGCCAAAAGATGTCATCACGGTCACACCACGACCCGACATCCTCGCACCGACGAGGATGTCTCTACGAGGGTTCAGGCCCATGCTCCCCATGCTCCGGCCCCTCGGACCGCCCGACGAGGGCGGCAGATGTACAATCAGGGGCCGGTTATCCCTCTGGTCCTTGAGGAGGAGCTCCGCTGCTCAGCCAGGGAGACGTACCACGAGCAGGAACCTACACCTGTTCGCTCCTCCCGAGCCCACCATCCAGACATGGCAGCATCATATGAGCCGGCGCACATCCCCGCCGATCCCCATCAAGACCGTCGCTCATGCAAGACGGCACTTACAAGGCAGTAACCTCTCCCTGCACAAGGTTGTGAAGCCCACCGGCTTGACATGGTGGCGACCCGGCACCTGCAGGACCAGCTCTTGGCAGTTTCTTCAGATGCCCGCCATCCTGATATGGTGGCGATCAACAAAGCCCTCCACCCAGATGTGGCAGAAAATCATAGGCGTGCACGTCTCCCTGCCAACAAAGGCCACTGACTCGATACGGTGGGAAACCAATATATGCAGGGTCAGCTCCTTGCGAATGCAAGTAAAGTCTGCCACCCCGATGTGGCGGCAAACAGAGATAAAAACCGGCATATCCCGGTATTGGGGAAAATTTGTTCACCTGCCCCGACATAGGAGAATTGTTAGTACCCACTGACCACTGGAGGACGGGAGCAGGATATTCCTACTTCAATACTGGAATGGGCCTTCATACTCGTTCCAACCAAATATGTCTCTCTACATATCCTGACAATGATAGAGGAGCAGGTATTGATCCCAGATCATATCTTGCAGACTTGCCAGCATGTAATTGCATCGGCAGCAATAGCAAGGACTCGGGCTCGTGAGGCCGTCTCCCCAATTGAGGCTACTAATCTAAGAGACGAGATATCCGCCTCAGAGTAGATATGTATCCCTACTTCATCCTAGGAGGGTTTTCGGCTACATTCCGTGATGCAAGGGAAACTGGATCGAGCAGCTTCACTCGTTCCAACTGGGGGACACTCATCCATCACGGTGGATGCTCCAGAGCATGCATATATCCTTGATAAAAGTCATGTTGTTTGTCGGCATATCCCGGAAATGTCACGGGACCCAATTTGACAAGGACCAAAAGGTGAAGGTTGTTGTCAACAGTATACGGTCCCCGCTGCCCGCAAAAGAGCACCCCGAACGCGCCGAAAGCAGCCGTAAAATAAAGAGCGGGTTCATGACTCTACTCTACTAAAATCTGGGTATCCCAATGCCGCTAACCACACATCAAAGGATTGAAACCCTTCCCACCCATTTCCATGTTATGGGAGTGGCATTAGCAGTTGCGAAGGTCCTCCCCGCAATGTCGCTACCAGCAGCTCTGAAGGTCCTCCCCAGAGCACCCGTGGGGCCCTCCCCCATGGGCATATAATGATCGGTCACGAGAGCTTCTCTCTTGATGCGAGTCACAGAAACCCTCCACGTGGCCCGAAGATCGAGCAGCAAGAAGGTCCTCCACTTGTTGTGGTCCACCCTGAAGGTCCTCCTCAGGATATACACTGCAATCACTCTCCATGCAGTGGGACCACATATTATGATGGTATTACTTGCTATCATAGTCGCAACAACGAAGGCCCTCCCCATAGTTACATCTCATCATGACAAGAAGGCCCTCCCCTTGTCGTGGCCTGCCCTGAAGGTCCTCCCCAGGGGTCATGCTGCAACGGAACTCCACGCAACCAGGCATCAGGTCACGATGGTAGTCCTCACCACCCTGATAATGGAGGTCCTCCCCGTAGAGATGTCGAGCAACGATAAGGACCACCCCTCATTGCGGTACATTATGGAGGCCCTCCCCAGGATGTATCCTACAGATATTATCCCTGCAGCAGTAGTGATGGTAGTCCTCGCCATTGCCGCAGCTGTGATGGTAGTCCTCACCACCACGACCTCCATTGCGAAGGTCCTCCCTGCAATGGCCCCAAGCGACAAGAAGGTCCTCCCCTTATCGTGGCATGTCCTGAAGGTTCTCCTAAGGATGCGCATCGAAGGTCAACCCATGATGGTCATCCTCACCATAATGGCAGTTGTTGCGAAGTTCCTCCTTGTAACAACGCTATGCAGCCAGAAGGTCTTCCCCTTGCTCCAACATGCCTTGGAGGCCCTCCCGAGGGTGTGAACTGCAAAAGTTTTCTATGCAGTGAAGCATCAAACAGTAATGGTATTCCTCTCCGTTATGACCATCATTGCGAAATTCCTCCCCGAGATGACATATTATATCGATAAGAAGGACCTCCCCCTTCTGATTCAAGCACTGAAAGGCCCTCGTATGCCGAGGCACTCAGAAGGACGAGATCGATCATGTTGGACACCCATCTTGTTGCTAACGATGTCCTTCTTCGATCAAGAGACGGTCCGGGGTCGTGTTCATCTTCTGAACCACCTCGGAATCACTTACATAATGATTCAGCACCTACCGGTCCCAGTGCCTCTGATCACACTAGCAGTGAGCGTCTCAGTTGGGCTGACCAGGTAGAGGAATCACTGGCGGAGGAGTATGTCGATATGCTTCACCTGAGGAAACGACTGGCCAGGAATGATATACCAGTTATGTTTTGGCCTACATCCACCTCTCAGTATGACATACCCGGGTAGTTGTCAGAAGAATTCATGCACAACATCCGCCGTAATATATGGAAAACCCTCCGCTGGCTGAAATCGAGCTTCCTTCCCTATGACAGGTATGTAGACCATGTCAAGATGATAGGGGACCTCCATTGACACATTGACCAGGAGGCCCTTTCCTCAACGCGATAACAATGCCCCGAGAGGTGCAAAGGGAATATGGAGGCAGCTTGCCTCCACATACTACACCAGCTGCGCCGCCTCATCTGTGACGCTCCAGCGGGAGTCCATATCAGGGGCTGGGGGGAACATGGAGCCCTACATTTCACTCTACTCCCCGCCCAGAAGAACCTGTTCCGTATGGTGTCTTGCAATGTCGTCACATCAAGATGGAAATCGGGTGGACCCCCTATTCAGGAAAGGCAAACACACCAAACAGAGTCGGGCCTCGAGTAAGTCCCAAAAACGTCAGGCCCAGCTGGAATGAGCCATTCAAAAACTCCTGAATCAGGCCACCGAGAGCATACAGCAGGCCTCTCTCCTATGAGAGGCTAATAAACGATCAATGCATGCCTCCCCAGAAGGGACTGATCCACAGGTGAATTTGGAACCAAATCGAGATCACCCCCGGAGCACGTGAGATCAGGCAGGTCGCGATAGCCGCAGCCACAGCCGCAATCCAGGGTCAACGCCAGACTGCAGGGCTGGGGCAATTTTTAACAACAAATTCCCCCATAAGTCCAATAAAATCGGGAAGAGACTCAACTTCCAGGGAACAGAGCATGCCCCAGCCCTCAGGGATGGGGAATTATTTCCCCCTCAACAACAACCCCCCCCCCATGAGAGTCGGTATTCTTTCATCTAGGGAGGAAAATCAGAAGAGGAGGCTCCCATCTGATCCCGTCATATGAATCATCATCCCCTCAAAGAATAAGGCGCACTATAAGGTCGCATAAAAGAACTCTCCACGTCACCCTTCGTCAAGAAGTCTGAGGGCAATCCCAGGTCATGAAAGGAAATGCCAACAGAATATGCGGGAGATCCTATTAATATTTGGAAGATGACATTCCCTCCACTCCGCAATATGCGTTCATCAATGCCATAGAGGCTAACCCCGCAGGTGACACCCAAGAAAATGCAAATCCGGACAGGTCGGGAGACGACGGTTCCGGTCAGGTTGTGACTCACAATGAACCCCCCAGGTGTGCACACCCGGAACCATAGGGCCGCTTTAAATATGGCCGCCCCTTCAGCTAACCTCCCACTGCCTACCCTGCAAGCTTCCAATAAGGATAAGAACAAAGGAACAGTTACCCTTAACCCGTCCCTCTCTCTCGATAAAAACGAGCCACTCATGCTTGAAGAGAGGTTCGCTCGATAGGAATAAGAGGTGAAAGAATTGAGGTGGATTAACGTCGAGCAGCTCCAGAGGAACCACCTTATCGAAAGTGTTTCCCATGAAGAGCCACGTCATGCACTTCTAGAAAGTGCACCTCAAAGGCTAAGGATTTCCCTGGCAAACGAAGCTCGATCAGGGCTCCTGCCCAATGAGGCGCCTGGTCCGTCCAACTACCTAAACGTGGATGATGAATATTAGGATTTCCCTCCAGTTATGAGACAACCGGAGCAAGTATGCCTGAACCCTCCGAGGGTACCCCGGACGGAATATGCACTCTTGGTGACGGCCAATTCGGATCCTCAGGAAATGCCTCGAGCTATGCCTACCCAGGACCAGGCCCAACAGGATGTCAACCAGGGACCCACCAATATCATCGAGGCACTAACATCTCGATTGGAAGTGATGGAAGGTCGACGCGCCCCGATACAGCTAGAGCGGAAACCCTACCCAGATTGGGTGAGCAACACACCACCTCTACCCAATTTTGGGAGCCCTGTATTCCCCATCTTCAATGGATCAGGCAATCCAGAGCAGCATTTGATGCACAATGCATCCTATTGCGACCCTGTGATGGGGACTCCAGAACAACTAGAAGAAGTGAAACTCATATGGTTCGTACGGACCTTGCAAGGATCCTCCTACGTCTGGTATATGAGTCTGCCAGCCCAATCGATAAAGAGCTGGGAGGACCTCCGGCAGCAGTTCCTGTTCCACTTTAGCTCGACGTTGCCTAAAACAACGGTCATCGATCTCATGAACTGTAAGAAGAGGGAGAATGAGAGGGTCTCAGATTTCATTGCCAGATGGAAAGGTCTGACCTATTCTCTGAATAGGCCAATGCGTCAAGATGAGATGCTAGCCATATGCATCAATAATCATAGAGATGAGATGCGAGCACCGCTCATACCGGTGTAGTGCACCACTGGCTTCCGCCATCTCTCGGCCATTGCTGGGAGAATTGAGGACTCCCTACAGCAGACAAATTCAAAGTCACGAATAGCTTCGTTGGCTCCTGTGAAAAGATCACCTAGAGTTGAAGCGTTCGCTGTCACGCTCAAGCGGGCCCCTGTACCCGCATCGCCGCTCAGGCCTCCACCAAATCTTCAAGGTACCCCTGCATATCAGTGGCCACCGCCGCCTAAACAGGACGATCAAAGAGGACCGAAGCGAAACTAGTTTGAGGAACAAAGACAAAAAAGTATACTCGTTCCGAGATGATCAAGTTCGTGGCTACTTCATTACCGTCATGAACTGCATATTGCTCTGCCTCCCAGAACCAAGGAAGCCTGAACATGCCGGCCATGATTAAAGGCTATATTACTTCCCCTACCATCAGATGTTGGGGTACATTATCCGAGAATGCTTTGTCTTCAAAGACCTCTTGCAGAGGATGGTAGATTCCGTACAAGTTGAGCTAGGACCACCCCCAACACATGTGGCATGTATCTCTACCACCGACTCTGACAAAGAGGGGGGGGGTGGGAGAAAGTCACCAGCAAGCAGGGGTAGAAATTTGACAACTAGATGACTCGGAATACTATCAACCGAGCCCAGGGCATACTCCGAGCTCAACTACAGCAGCCGGTGTTGCCACCAGTAGCCCCTGGAGCCGCAAGGCCAACCACATCATCCTCACAACCCTCCAAAATCCGGTCATCTGAAAAGAGGTGAAGGAGGAAACAATCATAAGAGGAGCAGTCCACAATGGGGCCAAAGTTAGTCCCGACCGTGGCAGATTTCATGCCCTCGGATTTGGAACAACGGGAACCGACCCACCAAACAGCATAATCAGAGAGAACCGACCAGGTTGACCTGTCAGAGGATGAAGAGACAATCTTTGGTTCTATCAACATCATCCATCAAATGGAATCATTCCCTGACGAATGGTATGATTACGAACCCGTGTTTCATGCACGAGGAGCCGGGAGGAGGAATAGCAGAAGCAGAGGATACTAGGGGAGGTGTAGCCGCGGTCGAAACCAACCCTACAGTTGGACCCCAGACCAGACTGTCAATACCACGGAAACCCATGGGAGAGCCCTTCAGTAGACTCAGCAGGAGAGGGAATTCCCCTACACCCCCATAAGCAGCCACTCTGGACCTGTTGTTCTGCGATACCCACTAGAGGAGGAGCAAGTTTCTGGTCACCTAGGGCGCACAAACGGACCGGCTAGGTCAAGTCTTCAAAACGAGGGAACACCATCGACATGCATCCTTACAACGGGTCCCTCCAAGTCAAATGCTCCATCCCCCAATGCACCCTCTAAGACTCTCCTGCCAATGGAGAAGCGTCGACCGCTGGAGCAAAAATACGACATCCTTAAGCAGCTGGCGTCAGTACCAACCAAGTTTTCAATCCAGGATGCCCTGAGTTTGTCAGCTGACCTCAGGGAGGTGCTTATAGAAGCTTTGATCAGCCCCCAATAATTCCAAGCCGAGGTAGCCGCCGTCAAGATTTACTAGACGAAGACTGGCCCGACTGAATGCAATGTGGTGATTTCATTCACCGATCAGGACGAAGATTCCATCAAGCATGGACACATCAGACCAATATATGTGTCTGACACACTGAATGGTATTGAGATCCAAAATGTATTTATAGAAAATGGATTTGGAGTTAACCTCCATCCCCTGCGGATACTCCGTAAGTTGGGCTACAGTGAGGATGATCTAATTCCCTCAGCCACAACTCTGTTGGGTTAAAACAAGAGTGAGCAGAAACCAATGGGACAGATTAAGATAAAAACCCATTTTGGTGACCTGGTAGTCTACATAGAATTCTTGGTGGTTCGGCAGAGCATGACATTCAATGCCCTGCTAGGAAGGCCATGGATCCATAAGCACTTGTTCGTTCCTTCATCCTACCACTATTGTATCAAGTACTACGTCAATGGGAAAAGCAGGACGTTGCATGCCGACAAGGCCCCTATCGAGCTCTCCGAGTCACATTACATCAAGTCCAGGTTCTATGAGAAAAATAAGAATAATCATTTGATCAATGGTGTAGACTGGATCCCTGCTCCAAATGGCCTGGAAATGGTCCCCGACGACCCCCTCAGGCAGCTTGGCAGAGATTATGTCCTAGTCATCAACCCTGTTGAGAGTAGAAGTTCGAGTCCAGACACGCACTCAGATGTCCTCATGACTTCAGCCACGATGGTCGAGAACGACAATGAGGGAACGTCTACCAACCCTCGATTTGGGGACGAATACTCAAGCAGGGATGCCCACGATGCCTCTCCCTCAGAACCTCGAAGGCTCAGACAGGAAACTCTCTCCTCGTCAGATCAAGTGGATGAGGACATGGGAGAAGAAGAGGGGGAAGATCTCAGGGATGTACCTCTTGCATTTGAGGAAGGTATCTCCACCACTGTGGATCAGCTCAGGGAAATAAACCTAGGTACCAAAGAAGACCCGATGCCCACTCTCATTAGCGCGGCCATGTCTCCCGAGGAACACGAGGTATATACCTCCTTCCTAAGGCAACATCGGGATTTCTTTTCATGGAATTACACAGAAATGCTAGGACTCGATCCTGAGGTAGCGACGCATCACCTTGGTCTTCCAGAAGACCACCGGGGCTACAAACAGGCCGCTAGAAGGAAACACCCCTCACATACTGCCAAGATAGAGGCTGAAGTATATAATATCATTATAGAAGGCTTATCAGGGAGGTCCAGTATTCCATTTGGTTGGCCAACATCATCCCTATCAAGAAAAATAACCAGAAAATCCACGTTTTCATTGAATTAAGAGACCTTAATCGGCATTGTCTGAAAGATGACTTCCCGGTTCCAATCACCGAGTTGTTAATTGATGTGGCGGACGAGTATGAGGCTCTATCCTTCATGGAAAGATATTACAGATATAATCAAATCAGGATGGCCTGAGAAGTTGAAGAATACACTGCCTTCAGGGCCCCTCAAGGGGTATTTTGTTAAAGGGTCATTCCCTTTGGTCTCAAGAATGCTGGGGCCACATATCAGTGTGCCATGCATCGGATATTTAAGTCGTTACTAGGGAAATATGTTGAATGTTACGTGGATGACCTAGTGGTCAAGTCCAGACTGTGCTCAGATCACCTGTCAGACCTTGAGACCGTCTTCAATAAGCCCCGACAGCATAGATTGAAGATGAACCCCTTGAAATGCGCCTTTGGGGTTACCTCATGGAAGTTCCTTGGCTTCATCGTATGCCATTGCGGCATCGAAGTTGACCCTGAGAAGACGAAGGCTATCCTAAGCCTGCCACCCCCTTGAAATATCACTCATCTGAGGGGGTTCCAAGGAAACCTAGCCTATATTAGGTAGTTCACAGCCAACCTGGCAGGCAAATGTTTTCCCCTCACCAGGTTGATGAAGAAGGGGGTCATGTACCAATGGACGAATGAATGCCAAGAGGCGTTCGACAAATTGAAGAAGTAACTCTCATGACCACCAGTGCTCATGCCCCCGGTCAAAGGAAGGCCTCTCATTCTATATGTAACGACCCTAGAACGGTCATTGGGAGCCTTCCTCACACAGAATAATGACACCGGCAGCAAAAACAGTCTCTATTACCTTAGTCAAGCCACGATTGATGATGAGACTTGATACTCAAATATCGAGAAGAGATGTCTGACCTTGGTCTTGGTGGTTCAAAAGAAGCAACATTATCTGTAGCATCATGAGGTCTATTTGATCTCGCGGAGTAACCCGCTCAAGTACATCCTCAGTCGCCCGATGCTTACCGGACGCCTATCCCGATGGGCGGTCATCCTGCAATAGTTCGACATCTGGTTCGTGCCTCAAAAATCCATCAAGGGCTAGGCATTAACAGACTTTCTGGTAGAGCACCCTTCAACAGGGACCACTGCACCGAATGCTGAACTACCTGATGAAGATATCTTCTCGGTTCAAGAGGTGGTCCCAACACGAGAAATGTACTTTGACGGCGCTTCCTAAAGCCCCACCGAGAAGAGGATGGAGGATCCCAAATTCAAAAAAGTGGGTCTGGGGATAATACTTGTGTCCCTAGAAAAGGAAGTTTTGCCGTATTCCTAACTCCTGTCAGAGGTATGTACGAACAATGAAGTGGAATATCAATCCCTCATTGCAGGCCTGGAACTCGCACTCCAGGCACAAGTATATCACCTTATGATAAAAGGTGACATGGAGCTGGTCATCAAGAAAGTCAATGGTAACTATGCTATTAAAAAGGAGGAAATGATCCCCTTGTTTGACCATGTCTGAGGATTAATGGTTGAGTTATACACAATACCAGCATTGACCTATATTCCCCGGTCCAAGAATGCTCAGGCTTATGCATTAGCCAACGCGGCCACTGCCCTAGCCGAACCAGACTGGGATGAAATGGTCATCAGTATTGCTCACTATCGAATGGTATTTCCATTTGTTCAAGCTAAGACAGAAGAGATCCATGAAGTCAGTCCTGTCCCCGACCCATATTCTTCTGCTACCGGCTGGATGACCCCCATTACGAACTACCTTCAACGGGGAGAGCTTCCATTAGACAGGGCTGAACGAGAGGAAATACGGAGAAGGGAAATAAATTTTGTCTTATATGGTGGCACATGTTAGCAAGAGGTCCTCTACAAACGAGGCCTCAATGGAGTGCTCCTCAGATGCATTGACAGAGAAGAAACACCAGCTGTCATGACTGAAGTACATGCAAGAGAATGTGGAGCACATCAACCAGGGACCAAGCTTTCCCATCAGGTTCGAAGGCTTGGGTACTACTGGCCCACAATGGAACGAGACTACGAGAATTTCACCGTAAAATTCCACCCATGCCAAATCCATGCCAACTTCATACACCAGACCCTGGAGTTTCTCCATCAAGCTAAGTACTCCTGGCCGTTTTCTGTCTGGGGGATAGACGTCGTGGGACTGTATCCTCCCGCCACAGCCAAACAGCTGAAGTATATCCTCACGGAGACCGAATTCTTTTACAAATGGGAAGAGGCCATACCCCTCATGGAATTCGGGGCAAGAAATATCGTCATCTTCATGAAGACCAATATCATCACCAGATTTGGTTTCCCTCATACCATACTGATGGACAACAACACCAATTTCTGCTCTACTGAGTTGGAAATGCTATACCACGAGTATAGTATCTAGGCTAACCACTCATCCCACTACCATGCAGCGGCCAACGAACAGTTAGAAGCTTTCAACAAGACCCTGTCTAACATCCTCCATAAAATGGTGGAAAAAGACAAGAAGTCATGGCTGGATAAACTCCACCATGAATTGTGGACTTATCAAACCACAATCTGCACCGCTACTCAATCTACCACACACTCATTGGTGTACGGAATGAAGGCGGTCCTGCCCATTGAACTCCAACTTCCCTCACGGTGTGTTTCCATCTTTGATTGATTATTTGATGATGAGCATTCAGAGAAGTGGCTAGGTGAATTGGAACAGCTGGATGAGAAACGGTTGCACACTCTACACCACCTGGAAGTGCACGAGAACCGGATCACATGAGCCTTCAACAAAAAGGTCCGCCTTTGGTCTTTCTTGGAAGGAGAATTAGTGATGGTCCTCCAGACCCCAATGATACCTGGAAAAAATCCTCCAAAGTTGGAACCCAAGTGGCAGGGACTATATGTTGTACACAAGGTCTGCTCCAATGGAGCGTATGCCCTGATCTCCATAGACGAGAAATCCACGACGTCTCCTACCAATGTGAGATTCCTGAAGAAGTATTTCGCATAGAGACAGAGAACTCTTCGTCCAAGCTATATGACACTAAACTGCCAAGCACTTCATCATCACCGAATGATGTTAAACTGCACGGAATCAAATAATTCCCCATCATCCTAACCACAAGATGTTAAACTGTACGGACCACATCCTCACCGCATGACGTTAAACAGCACGTATTTCAAAGAACTACGTATGGCTTGATTCCTACCCTCACAGGATACGTAGAGACGCAAAGATCCCCAATCCTGGCCCAGCCACATCAAAAGAAAATTCACATTCCCCCATGTACGGACCAGACCTGCACGGGTGTATAATCTTTACAGAGAACTACGTATGGCTTGATTCCTTCCTTTGCGGGATACGGAGTGACACCAGAATTCCCCACACTGGCCCAGCCACCACAAAAAAAAAAAAAAATTCCCATCCCACCGTGTATGGACCAGACCGACATGGGGTGTACTTCTCTTCCTTACCGCACGACGTTAAACTGCGCAGAACCCCTTTGTCTTTCATGTTGGGTCACCTTCGTCCATACCGCATGAAATTAAACTGCACGGAGTTGTTCTTCACCGCATGACGTTAAACTGTACGGACATCGTCGCGACCCACCCAGGACACATGGCGATACGAGATGGAGATACTCATTGCACATTTGGATACATCCTTTCCGTACATCAGAATCCATGAACCGGATAATTATGGATCTTCATAACCACTCATGGCCATCGGAAGTGGAAATTCATCGACCTGTGGACACATTTGTATGACTATTCATACCATGCCCTCAGCGGTTCTGCATATTGACAGCCCCTGGCCCGTCTACCAAAGGCAAGATTTCCACAGGCGACACTCTTCCTAGCTCCGTATGCTTACCGGCCTCAGAGCCCCCACACCATATCTCTTGATCCAGAAGTTTATGGAGAAGTGGTTTACAAGTTCATTCCCCTGTTCAAATTTAGGTGTTTCCAGGGTTTCCCTATCTGGATAGCTTGTGTGTCCACCAGTGGTTCAGATAGCGACCTGCATCAACAAACATCAAGCCAAGACTAGGCTAAATTGACTCAACGTACAATTGTGGTGAGTATGTTTCTTGTATACCCGGACACCATCATCCCCACGTGCCGAAATCTTCACGGTGAGCACTCGTGGATTTTTATAATCATTCATTGACATCGGAAGTGAAAAAATTATCGACCCGGGGACACCTTTGTACGACTATGCATACCATTCCCTCAGTGGCTCTACATAATAATATCCCCTGGCTCGTCCATCAAAGGCAATATTTCTTCGAGAGGTACTTCTCCTAGATCCGTACGCCTACCGGCCTCAGAGCCCCCACACCATACCTCCTGATCTGGGAAAGCTCAAAGTTTCAGTTTACAACCTTCATCCCCCGCCTTGTTCCAAGTACACTAGAACATCCTGACCAAAATATCCTTCGAGTGATTGTATCAATAGTCACCCAATGGTCCAAGCTCTACGATTGATAAACCATGAGTACTTCGTCCTCACCGCATGACGTTAAATTGCATGGAGTGAAGGCACACCCCCGCGAGTAAGATAAATCAGCATAGGGGGGCTCTTTAAGCTTTAATAGCAGCCAGGGAAAAATAACCCCGACATATCCAGGCATTCCTCACCAGATGATAGACTTCGTGGCCCAGAAAATTGAAGATCCCCATGACCACTCACGGCCATCAGAAGTGGAAATTTATAGACCCGTGGACACCTTTTTACAACTATGCATACCATGCCCCCAGCAGCTCTGCATAATGATATCCCCTAGCTCATCCATCAATGGCAAGATTTCCACAGGAGATGCTCTTCCAAGCTCCGTACGCTTACCAGCCTCAGAGCCCCCATATCACCTATCCTGATCCAAGAAGCCCTGGAACCATTATTTACAGCAATCAACCCCCTTCCATGCCTGGGGAATGTTGAGGTATTCAAGCCCAGCTATATTCTAATGAAGAGCAGCCTTCGCAATAATGCCCCCCCCCGTCCTTTGCGCATGACGTTAAACTACCCGTCAACCCTTAAAGATATCTCTGTCCTCGCCACATGATGTGAAATGGAACAGAATCTATCCTCGCTGGATGTCGTTAAACTGCATAGTAACCTTTGGTCCGAGATCTATGAACGATAAACTAGGAGTACTTCGTCCTCACCGCACGACAATAAACTGCACGGAGTGAAGGAACACCCCCGCGAGGAAGATAAATCAGCGCAGGGGGTTCTTTATGATTTAATAGTAGCCTGGGATGAATATCCCCGACATGACCAGGCATTCCTCACCAGATGACAGACTTCGTGGCCCGGACAATCGCGGATCCCCATGACCACTCACGGCCATCAGAAGTGGAAAGTAATCGACCCGTGGACACCTTGGTACGACTATGCATACCATGCCCCCAGTGGCTCTTCATATTGATAGCCCCTGACTCATCCGTCAAAGGCAAGATTTCCACAGGTGATGCTCTTCCTACCTTCGTATGCTTACCGGCCTCAGAGCCCCCATATCACCTCTCCTGATCCAAGAAGCCCCAAAACCATGATTTACACCAATCAACCCCCTTCCACGCCTGGGGCATGTTGAGGTATTCAAGCCCAGTTATATTCTGATGAAGATAATCTTTCGCAATAATGCCCCCCGTCCTCGCCGCATGACGTTAAACTGCATGGAAAACCTTAAATATATCTTCGTCCTCGCCGTATGACATTAAACTACACAGAAGGTGTCCTTGCTGCATGACGTTAAACTGCGTAGCAACTTTTGGTTCGAGCTCTATGACCGATAAACTAGGACTACTTCGTCCTCACCGCATGATGTTAAACTGCATGGTGTGAAGCCACACCCCCGCGGGCAAGATAAATCAGCGCATGGGGGCTCTTTAAGATTTAATAGCAGCCAGGGACGAATATCCCCGACATGTCCAGGCATTCCTCGCCAGATGACAGACTTCGTGGCCCGGAAAATCGCAGATCCCCATGACCACTCACGACAATCGGAAGAGGAAATTTATCCACCCGTGGACACCTTTGTACGACTATGCATACCATGCCCCCAGCGGCTCTGCATCATAATAGCCCCTGGCTCGTCCGTCAAAGGCAATATTTCCACAGGTGATGCTCTCCCTACCTCCGTACGCTTACCAGCCTCAGAGCCCGCATATCACCTCTCCTGATCCAAGAAGCCCCAGAACCATGATTTACACCAATCAACTCCCTTCCACACCTAGGGAATGTTGAGGTATTCAAGCCCAGTTATATTCTAATGAAGAGTATACTTCACAATAATGCCCCACGTTCTCGCTGCATGACGTTAAACTACCGAAAACCCTTAAAGATATCTTTGTCCTCGCCGCATGACGTTAAACTGCACGGAAGCCGTCCTCACTGCATGACATTAAACTGCATAGAAAAATTCAAAAAAATGCCCCCGTCCTCACTGCATTTTGTTAAACTGCACAGAAACCTTTAATAATGCTCCTCGTCCTTACCGCATGACGTTAAACTGCATGGTCGAACCCATCAAGGGTTTAGTAAAAAACAGAGGCTTTTCTCTGTCTTGCAGTGCACGGGTCAGACCTGCAGGAACCACAACCTTACACCAGCATGAGAAAGAATTAATTCACCTGTTCTCAAGAAGTATAGTCTTGATATTTCCCCCGTATTCAGGCACACTCTCATCATAAACCATACTCTGTACTCAGAAAAAGCCGAACTCTCATAGGCCATCCCTGGTGGTTTCAAATCTCAACTTCTCTAAAGTTGCTCGGCTATCGGAAGTGGATAGTCTTTGACTTAAGTACACCTTTGTATGACTATGCATACCATACCCTTAGAAGCTCTGCATATTGATTGCCCCTTGCCCATCTACCAATGGAATGTTTTCCTTGGGCAATGCTTCTCTCCGTACGCCTCTTGGCCTCTGAGACCCCATTTCTATCCCAGGATTCGGAAACCCTCTAAGCTACAGATTACCAACCTCTTTCACAATCCTACCTGAATGCGGCGAAATTTCTTTGACGAGATTACCGAGAACCAGGAAAAGTCATTCCATTTCAAATGATGTCCCAACTGTATGAATTTAAACTGCATCAAGCATCAACAATCCCTTACTCTAAATAAACGCGTAGGGAGGTGGTCTACATACCACGCTCCTGATTATTACAGATGTTCCCAAAACACTTTCAGATGTCACACTCCCCTTTTGAGCCACCCTTAGTGGTTTTCATTTCATTCCATGCCACCCACCGTGGTTTCCATAAGCCGGACTTCCACAAAGTCCCCTGGCCATCAGAAATGGATATGTATTTGACTTAAGGACACCTTTGTATGACTATGCATACCATGCCCTCAGTGGATCTGCATATTGATTGCCCCTGGCCAGTCTACCAAAGGCAAGTTTTCCTTAGGCAATTCTCTTCCTGCCTCTTTATGATGACACAGCTCCCATGCCTTGAGACATGCCCTGCATGCTGCTCAAGTCCAAATATGTTTCCCCCATGTGCGTCTGAAGGGTATTAATACATCTTTTAATCAGTTGAACCCCATTGGGCCCCTTGCCCCACTATATTTGGCCAAAGTTGTTCGACCTAAAACATCAGTGATGATGGTCTTATCGGAGGGACTTTAAACTGCTTACAGAAGAAAGAGGCACAAAGCCTGTTAGGCCGAAAACCCGAAAAGGGAAACCTAAGAAAAAGTTGAGTTATACCCATTAGGCCCATACCAAAGGGGCCCAGGCAAAATCAGGGCATTAAAATAAGAAAAAGACAAAAAAGTTTGTTGGGTTTTCCTATAAAACCCATAACAATAGTCAGACTGTGCTCGCTGGATCCCATGGTCCAGGAAAAAGTTAGGGCTTTTTTTCCTGAGTTATGATTTGTTCTGATTCAGTGAATTGTTATTTTCACAACAATTTTTCTAAGTAAAAATAAAATTCCACAGCAATAAGTGATCAATGGAGACTGTATTTTATTCAAAAAAAGGGGAGGATGTCCACAAGCTGGGGTCTCTCCTTTATACTAAAAAAGAAAGGGGGACAGAGGGGTAAGTAAAACAGGGGATAAAAAAGTAGCTCTGATAAATATAAAGGAGCCTGACTTGCTCTCCCCACCAGATCAGCGACTGCGTGACGAAGTCCGTCGCAGGATTGTTCCAATGCTGCCTTCTCCCTTGTTTCAGCCTCAGCCACCGGACAGATAAGCTCCACTGTGGTTTGGAGATCATTGATCCCTTTTTTGGTGACTTCCAGACGGCCAGTCATAGCTGATAACTGATCCCTCAGCATCGCGGCTCGTTCCTCGCATGCATGGAACTCAGAGGATAGGATGGCCACCTGATCTCGGGAGATCGCCTCCCATGCTATCAGTTGATGGAGATTTTTTGTGGTTTTCTCCAAGGTTCGGGCCCCGCAATGAGTGGTCTCGAAGTGAGCGAGCGTGCATTCACTAGTGACAGCTTCCTCGTGGGGCATGACAACTTGGAAAGCAAGATAATGGAAGTGCCGATAGTCAAAGCCACCTGACCCCAAACCCAGGAAGAGCTGACAAGGAGCTTAGATTTTCGTTTCCATTTTGGATAAGGGGGTTTCGGTGATGATCTCACAGATTCAGGGCCAGGCCCACCTACGCACTACCCTATGGTCTACCATGATGTGACGATCTTTGGTATCCTCGCTGGATGACACGAGAATAAAGTCTGGCATGGCAGCCCGCCCAGACGTGTGCTCACTAGAAGTTGGCTCTGAATTTGGAACGTCTGGTGCTCCTAACCCCGGTTCAGGAATGGGGACCAAGTTGCTAAGCCCGATATCGACTGGCGGAACCTCCGGGATTGTCTCACTGGGAACCAACACCACAAGGTCATCCTCATCCATGCACAAGAAGGATGAACTTTACCAAAATGTGGCCACCGCAGGGTCGAAAGAGGAAAGTACTCTAAATCGTTTTGATCGGCGATCCATTAGTCGGTCCTCCCTTGAAACTGATGAGGAAGGTGTAGTGGATGAAACAACCACCATACCTCCGGATTTGGGAACCTTCCGGATAGTCTTCCCTAGGATCCCATCAGGATAATATTTTACCCATGGTTTTGCATACTCCATGGAAAGGCCGACAGTCGCGCCCGTATCAGGCAGGGGAACGCTTGCGTCAGATCACTCCCGCATCAGCATCAGCCACCACTGACGAAGTATGGATGGATGTAGTCCTTGGTCCCGAGGAGGGGGAAGGGAAGCTTGGACTTTCATACACCCGAACTGGCAAGAAAAGTGATACGGGACGTACATCTCGCTCAAATAAACACCATCGATCCCTGCGGACTGAAACCCACCCCACAGGGAGACCATGTAAGAGTGCTCCTCCAGGCTCCCCTGGAGGTTGTTGATTAAGACGCCAGAAGGGGCGGGGTAGGGAGTGAGGATGAACTGGGAGAAGTCTCTCAGGAGCTCGAGGACTTCACTAGAGTTGATAGACTTCAAGCGAACCCCGACTATATCTAGTAGCGTAGACCGGAAGGTAGGAAGCAGGATGACCATGCTGTGACGATACTCATAACAGCGACAGTGATCCATCACCCAACCGTACAAAAATTTAAATGGCCTGCTTAGATGGTATGGTGACCCGCACATCTACATATGGCCTAGTAGCTCATATATATGGGCCAAAGTGGGCACAACTAGATTCACCAAGCGACCCTCTGCTAACCCGGCCACCATCATCAAAGTGTAGGCCCAGACACCTGGGTTAACATCCCGGGAAGGAAATAGCCATCCGCTCAAAAACATAGCAAACAGACCGGCCAACCAGAACATAGGCGACACACCAGGGTGCACCTCATAACCCCATGAAAGATAGTCGCCTGCTTCCAGAACCGCCCAGTATGAACGTTGAATGGTTCGTGACTGTTGGGAAGGTTGATTCCTGGGATGCTTAATCTTCGGCGTAGGACCGGTGGTGTTAAAAAATAACCCTATCCAAGTGATATAAGGAATAAGCAAGTGGGAATGTAAGGCCTGACCCAGTGACTTCTCCACCATGGTCAGCAGCACTTTCACCAATAAAGGAACTTGTTCGATGTCGTCCCATGCATCAGGAGTGGGAAACAATTCTTCATACATCTCGCCAGTAATCGGAAGTCCTCCTATGTGGTAGATGTCCCACAGACTGATGCCGACTTCACCGCGAGCAAGGTGAAAAGTATTAGTACTTGAACACTAGTGGCTAAATAGGTCGAGTAGGATTTAAAATGGTGGAGAAACAGAAAATTGGGAAGGCCACACTACGGAGTATAGGTTGAAAGCTTCCAGAGAATCTGGAGACCCTCGACAGTGGTGATGGACCCAGAAAGCCCAAGCCCAATCATTTGAGAAGAGCCCTCCGGACCGAAGATCCCACCTGGGAACCCACCCCGCATCAGGATCCCTTCGAGCAATATTAATAATAGAAGGGCAGTCCTTAAGGACAGCTTTCTGAGAAAATTCTTCAGTACACTGATCGCTTTGGGTCCAGACAGAGCCCCTCGGAATAGATGTGTCTTTCGGACCAAAATTAGAGATTATCTCCCTGGATTGGGTAATGTTTTCCGGAATTAATTTTGAAGGCACTTCCAAGAATGGAGAAGGGAGACCTGTGAATGTAGGGGGGATAGGGACGTCGTCCTGAGACAGACGTCGTAGAGTGGGAGCCGATTAGAGAATGGATAACTCAAAAGCTCTGGAGAGATAAGGTTCTTGAATGCACTGTCATCAGGAATAATGGACAGTCTAGTGTCCCCTTTGACGCTCTCCGATCTGTGAATCATAGACGAACGTCACTCTGTGGCGGTTGAGAGGGGCTCTACAGCAGGCCTCAGCGTAGAACGAGGGGGAACCATATTTTCTCCCTGCAGAATGAGAGAAATCAATCTGGAATAAAAATCTGGACAAGAATAACCAAAACGAATGGTTAAGGAGCCTTCAAAACCAAAGAGGCCTTAGAGGATGGTTTGTGATGACATCGTTCCGCAAAACAGCCCTTCACGAAATCAGTTCGCAAAGCCCTGGCCCGTAGAGCGTTGGCCAAGAAACCGCGAACCAATTCACTCCGCGGAAATTCAATCCTAGGTTCATTTGGAAGACTCAGATACTTTTTAATGTTCAAGAGATATTTAGTCTGCGGAGCATCGAAACCAGAAAACAAGTTCCTCCGCAACCCGTCATCACTTACTTTTTAATTAATTAAGAGTAATGTTTCGGGGTTGGGAAGTTGGTTCGTGGGTGAAAGCGACCTCGAAGAAGAAATTGTTTGCGGAAGTTACTGCCGGTTCGTGGATGAGGCACTTTGCGATGGAGAAAACACGTGGAGGCGAAGGAGCTCTGGTTTCACAAAGAATTCGGTAAAGGAAAAGTGAGGGATCCCCATATTTATAGGCATGGTCCCCTACCGGTTCCACCTTTCTATCACAAACCATCTCAGTTTCGAGACCACTCTGCATCAGAATGGCCTCCTATTCATTCCGATCAGACCCCATTCCGATGGGGGGCATTTTTAGGGTCCAAAAAATCTACAAAGGAGATTTTATTCAAATTCCCCAAAGAATTTGGAAAAAATAATCAAAGAGGAGACACAAAGGACTGGTCCGCGAACTGGTCCATGTAAGCACAACATGGCCAGGAACCGCGAGGCACCCCCCTCCGCGAACATTTTTCGTTCGTGAAATGGAGGCGGAGAGCCTCCGGAGCCATAGAACACCCCCTGAGTTCGCCTCGCGGAGGAGGGGAGCGATCAATACCCACTGCGAATCGCGGATTGACCAAGTTAGTTGTGAACCGGGTATTTGGTTATGGGCCTTCGCAAAAGGTGCCACGTGGCCATATATACATTCCTTTCCCCACTCTATAAAAGGAGACCAAGGGGGAAAGAAGAGTAGATCTGAGAACTAGAATCAGATTCGAAGGGATAGGAGATCGGTTGGAAGAAGGCTTCAGATTTTGCAAATAGTGAAATTCCCATCCGCAAACTACAGTAGGTATATAAATTAAGAAGGAATTGGAAAACGCATAATAATTTGGTGAACCGTGAACCAAAAATAACAAAAAGGGAGAACCGCAAACCATACCCCCCTCCGCGAATGGCTTCCCCGTGGACCAAGGAGTTTATGCCTCTTTTCCCATCGGTCATACCATGGAGCACCCTCTCCCGCGGGCGAAGCCCCGACCGATGAGCCTCCGACCGACGCCGCCCATGGTCGCCGCTACCCACCTGGAACCTAACGCGAACCACCATGGTTCGTAGGTTAAACCCGAAACCGCGAACCACCCTGGTTCTCGGGACGCCGATCAATCAGCAGACCACCATGGTTCACGGACGGCTTCTCCAGCCGCATGGCACTTCCCCACACGATGGGAATATCCACCCATACCTATCGGTGGCTCGCCAAATACATCAGTGTTATCATTTCCAGAGTCAGGTAAAATCCTTCTGATCTAGCCAGGTCCTCCGCGACTCCCTAGTTGGCCTATTCATCATACCCGAGCTGAGGCCTCCACCAGAGCCACTGGATCGGCATGCTGTAACTTTCAGGCGAATCAGCACACCGTTTTGAGTTCACATACCCACGGTAAACAGGGGCAAAGGGGTTTCCCCAACCCTTGAGAAGATTCTCGAAGCATTCCTGGGTTCACATTCCCATGGTAATGTGGATTCTGAGCTTGGGAATCCCTTTTCCGCCCCTCCACTTGTTTAGGGTTCTCAAATATGGTAAAATACCCATCAGAAGGAAGCCCTCATGCACTGCAAGAGAGGATACAGGAACAGGAGCACCCCCTTTCCCTCTCCTGCTGGGCTTTGTCACCCCGGGCGTCCATCTCGGAGTAAGCCCCGACCTTCTAGGCCTCCTCAGAGTGTAACCCCCAATTCATCTCCCTGGGCCCCCTTCATGCGTAAGCCCCACTCCCCTTCTCACGGATGCACCTTTCGCGACGTGATCCTCTAGTCCCTGCTGCCTCTTGTTTCCCACACCGAGCATGCATCACGTGGGCTTAGAGTAATAATTGACCATGACATCCTCCTATTGCCCTCCTCAGAGTGTAAGACCTGATCCATCATTCTGGGCCTCCTTTGAGTGTAATCCCCAATCCATCATTTTGGGCTGCCCCAGAGCGTAAGCCCTAGGACAAAGCGAACTACATGGACATTGATCCCTGCCTCCTAGATAGGGTACGTAGGAAGCCTCCATGAGGTTCAAGCCCACCACCCATCAGACCACCTGGTCACTTTTCACATCGTCTCTCTGACATCTAAGCGAACTACGTGTACTTTGATCCCTGCCTCCTAGGCAGTGTATGTAGGAAGCCTCCTTAAGGTTCAAGCCCAACAACCGGTCGATCCGATCATCCCCACATCGGTTCACCACGCCACTCCTAGTGCCGCCTCATGCGAGTTTTAACCCTTGGGGTCATTAATCCCATGAGGGATGGTAAACCTCAGGCATAAATGATTTCGAACCCCTGCGTCCAGTTGGCCATTGCCCACCAAGGAGAAATCTGTGGATACTATGTTTGGGTATAAACCAAAGATTCACGAACATATGAATACATCTTGAATCTATAAGAGTGTCCCAGAACATGCAATAATTTCCCCCCAAAAAGGGTGTGATGAGCCCGACATCCCATCCTCTCGAAAAATGTGAGTTCTTAAGAGTCGCTGGTCAGACCATCCGGCGAATGCCTGCCTTTGGAAAGTAGGTCCATCAATAATTGGATACGGAGCCGTTGGGCGTTTCATGGCCAAAAACCAAGAACGAAATAAGGTTTTTATGGTTTTTTGGGTTTTTTGGGGTTTTAGTGTTTTTAGTATCTTTTAGGTTTGTTTAGTTTTAAGTGTTTTTTGGTTTATATATTTTCTTAGGTATTTTTTGAGTTCTTAGATTTTTTTTTTGTTTTTTAATTTATTCTTAGGGATTTTTTAGGATTTTCCTGGTTTTTAGGGGTTTTATAGATTTTGTGGGTTCTTAGATTTTTCTAGGGTATTTTTTAGGTTTTTAGGGTTTTTTATTTTGTTTTTAGGGGTTTAAAGGTTTTTTAGAGTTTTTAGTTTTTTAGGGGTTTAAAGGGTTTGTAGAGTTTTTTGAGGTTTATTTAGGTTATATGAGTTTTTTATGGTATCTAAGGGTTTTATGGTATTAATATATTTAATTTTTTAGGGTCTTCTATGGTTTTTTGGGGTTTTAGTTTTTACATTTTTCTTAAGGTTACTTAGGGTTCTTACATTTTTAGGGATTTTTATGGGTTTTCAGTTTTTTATGGATTTGAGCATTTTAGGGTTTTTAGGGGGTTTTGGGATTTCTATGGTTTTCAATTTTTTAGAGTTATTAAGTGCTTTAGGTTTTTTAAAATTTTCATGGATTTTTAGAGAGATGTTATGATTTATTTGGTCTTAAGGGGTTTTTGTGATTTTTAGGGAATTTAGAGTTTTTAGTGGTTTTTTTTGTGTTTTTATGTTTTTTTGAGCTTTTCAGGGTTTTAAGGTTATTTAGAGTTTTTTATCATTTGAATGGGTTTTAATGTAATTTTATAGACTTTAGTAGGTTTTTAGTGGTTTTATATGTTTTTAGAGTTTTTTGAATTTTTGGGGGTTTATAGTTTTTTGGATGGTTTAGGATTTTTTGTGTATGTTTAGGGTTTTGTGCAGTTTTAGGTTTTAGGGGGTTTAAGAATTTTTTGGTTTTTATAGGTTCCATATAATTTTTCATGCTATTTATGGTTTTTTACGTTTTTAGGGAGTTTTATGATGTTTTAGGGTTTTTATATGTTTTTGGTTTTTTAAGGACATTTAGGGATTTTTGGTATTTTTGGGTTTTTATAATTTTTATGTTTTTAGGGGATTGAAGTTTTTTTAGATTTTTATGTTTTTCATATATATTTTATGGGGTTTTTCGAGACTTTAGGGATTTTAATGTTTTTAGGGTGTATATGGATTTTGAGGGTTTTGGGGGCTTTTATTGTCTTTATGTTAATTTTTGTTTTTAGGGTTAAAAATGTTTTTTTAGTGTTTTTTATGTTTTTCAGGGATTAAATGATTTTACGAGTTTTAGAGGGTTTTGTAGGTTTTTATGTATTTTTATTGTTTTTAATGTTTTTAAGGGTTTTTAAATTTTTTAGGGATTTTAGGGTCTTTAGAGACATTTTAGGGTTTTATAGGGTTTTTAGTAATTTTGGGTTTTGGGGGTTTTAATTTTTTTTGTTTTTTAAGGTATTCTTAGGGGTTTTCAAGGGTTTTTGGTTATATTACGTTTCTAGGTATTTTTAGGATCTTTTTGGTATTTTCATATTTTTATGTATTTTGATTGGCATTGAGTTTTTTTAGATATTTTAGATTTTTAATGGTTTTTAGTGTTTTTTGGGTTTTTTGGGTTTGTAAGTGTTTTTAGGGTTATTAAGGTTTTTTAGGGATTGTCTGAATTTTAGGGATTTTATGTTTTAGATATTTTTATGGATTTTTAGTATTTTCTAGATTTGTTGTGATTTTTTTTTGTTTTATGGGACTTTAATGTTTTTTAGGTTTTGATGTTTTTTGGGTTTTAGGGATTTTGAGTCTTTTTTATTTTTTAATATTTTTAGTGTCTTTAAAATTTTTAGGGGTTTAATGTCTTTTATAGTTTTTTGTTATATTTTAGTGTTTTATGGTATTTTAGATTTTTTTATGTTTTAATGGATTTTTATAATTTTTATGGGTTTTAAGGTTTTTAGTGATTCTAGGGGTTTTATAATTTTTTTTGTTTTTATGGGTTTTAATTTTTTTAGTTTTTATGGTTTTCTAAGCATTTTTATGATGTTAAAGGTTTTTTTACAATTTTATGAAATTTTGGGTCTATTTTTGGGTTTTTGTGATTTTTATCATTTTACAGATTTTGATGGTTTTAAAGGGTTTTTAGTTATTTAATGTTTTTTGAATTTTTTATGTTTTTAGGGGTTTTATTTTTTTAGTTTTTTAATGACCTATTAATTTTTTCAAGGGTTCTAAGGTTTTTTTTTCATATTTAGGATTTTTTTCATATTTATGGTTTTAGGAGATTTATGGATTTTGAGGGTTTTAGGGTTTGTTTGGGGTATTTAGGGTTTTTTTTGTTTTTAGGGTTTTTATGGATTTTTATATTTTTTAACTTTTTTTGTACATTATTTAGTTTTTGGAGTTTTTAGTGATTATTTAGGGGTTTTATGGCTTTCTAACATTTCTAGCTGTTTTATGGTTTTAATGTTTTTTAGTTTTTTTTTGTTTTTAGAATTGTTTAGGTTTTTTAGGGGTTTTAATTGTTTTTAGGTATTTAAGGATTCCTTATGATGTTTTTTTGGTTTCCAGGGTTTTTTACATTTTTGGGAATTTTTTAATTTTTATGGGTTGTTAGGGTTTTTCGGTATTTTGTGGGTTTTTAAGAGCTTTTAGGGTTTTTAGGGTTTTTATGGGTTTTTAGTGTTTTTAGGTTTTTAAGGTTTTCTTAAGGCCTTATTAATTTTTAAAATGTTAGGTATTTTTCGTGATTTTTTGGATATTTATAGTTTTTTGGTTTTTTGGAACTTTGATGGTTATTTTTGATTTTTAGGGTTTTAAGGGTTTTTGGGTTTTTTGGGTTTTTTTGAGTTTTTTAGGTTTTTAAAGAATCTATCATTTTTTAGATGTTTAATTGGTTTATAGATTTTTTTTGTGTTTTTATTGTTTTTATGGGTTTTTAGGGGTTTTAGGGTTTATTTAGGTTATAGGGGGTTTGATGCTTTAAGAATTTGTTTTGGGTTTTTAGGGTATATTTAGAGTTTTTATCATTTTTAGGGGTTTGAATTATTTTTATGATTTAAATATTTAATTAGGGTTTTTTTCTTAACGTTTTATAGGATTTTTTAGATTTTTTATGCAATTTAGGGTTTTCATGTATTTTGATGGTTTTTTGGGATTTTTTCACTTTTTTGTTTTTTGGGTTTTAAGTGTCTTTTTGGGTTTTAAGACTTTATTAAGGTTTTTAGTGTTTTAATATTTTTTTACATTTTTATGGATTTTTTGGATTTAATTATATTTATTACTTTTATTGTTTTTTGGTTTTTTAGGGGTTTTAGGGTTTTTATATTTTTTAGGTTTTTTACGGTTTTTTGGGTTTTTTTTTATTTTTTTAGGAATTTTATGGTTTTTACAGTTTTTAACATTTTTCAGGTTTAAAAGGGATATATAGAGTTTTTAGAGGTTTTTTTTAGTTCTTTGGGTTTTTTAGGGTCTTTATGGGATTTAAGCGTTTTTATGGTTTTTATGGGGTTTATTGTTTTTTTGTTTTAGTGGTTTTAGGGTTTTTAGTGTTATTTATATTTTAAGGGTTTTTTTTGTATTTAGGGATTTTTGTGGCCATATCGGTATTTATGGTTTTCTGGGGTTCTAATCATGTTGAGTGGTTTTATGGGTTTTATTGTTTTATGTGTTTTAGGGATTTTAGTGATTTTAACTGGACTGGCTCCCCCCTCATATCAGAGATGCCTAATACTTTCTCCCCTAATCCCACGAACTGCTCTATCAAGGATATGATCAATTCCTCTGGTTCTCAACTCCCGGATCCTATCAAGGAGATTGTGGATAATTATTATTTCACTTCCAATGAGGATTTTATGGTTTGAGAACCTTCTCATAATGTCCTGTTGGATTGTAAAAAATATTATTACCATCATTTCCCAAATGAGGATTAAAATTTTAATTGGATTGCCAAATTCAATAAGGCCTGGATCAAGCCCTCTCGTCTTACACTCATGTGGCGTATTGCTCGTCAAAAAATTCCAACTGAAGTTTTCCTTTAAACTTATGGATTTTATATTTTTTCTAAATGTCATTTGTGAAATCAACATCGATAGGACATTAATCATCTTTTTTTATCGTGTGATACTGCTATGGACCTTTGGCATTACGTCTTTGACATTTTTGAGTGCAGATGGCTTTTGGACACATTTATTTTCTCATAATTGAATAGAACGTTCGAGTTTCGGAGGTCTCCCCAAATCAAGAATCTCTTTCTTACTGCTATTGCGGAGCTTCTGCATATTCTATGGTATGGTAGAAACGATTCTTTTTTCAACAATAACTATTTTAATATTAATGCAGGTAAAATGATTATTCTTCTTGCTATAAAAGAGGCGTCCACAATCCAAAAAGACTATTGTGACAATTCTATCATAGATCTTGAAACCCTTCACCAAATTGGTGTCAAAGTTAATTTTTCGAAGCCACACTACACTATTGAAGTCTTCTGGCATGCACCTCCACCTGTATAGATTAAAGATAATGTGGACGGAGCTTTAAAAGGAAACCCTGGACTTTCGGGATGAGGAGGAATTTTCGAAGACCATCAGGATCAGATCCTCGGATGCTTCTATGGAAGCTGCGGAATTGCTTCTGTGCTAGAGACAGAAATGCTTGCTACCATCCATGCCATCTCCTATGCAAAGATTTTCAACTGGAATCATATATGGATTGAGAGAGACTCCACTACTATTGTGCAAGCCATCTGGAAGGGTGATGTTCATCTTTCTTGGTCTCTCACCCCCTATTGGATGGACTGCCTCACCGCGCTCAATGGACTCAACTTTATTGCCACTCATACCTATCATGAGTCTAATATGATCACTGATGGGCTTTCCATCATTGGTATCTCACATGAGATCACTTGGAGGAATGACCTCCCTCTGGAGTTGACAACATTTTTTATTAAGGACTCTAGAAAATTTCCCTCTTTCTGTCTCATGTAGTTTGTATGCTTCTCTTTTCTATTGAATAAATCTTTATGTTCTGGTCTTTTGACCAGTACTCACCATTTAAAAAAATTTAGGGGTTTAATGGTTTTTTAGAGTTTCTAGTAGTATTTTATAGTTTTTATAGGGTATTATTTTATAAGGTTTTTAATGATTCTTATTGTGTTTTGGTTTTTTAGATTTTTTTAGTATTTTTACGATTTTAATCATTTTTTAGGTTTTTGGGGTGGTAATTATTTTTAGGTTTTAAATTTTTTCTTAGGAATTTTAGAATTTTATACATTTTTTGGATTTTTTGGGCTTTTAGGGTTTATTTGGGTTTTAGTGTTTGTATGGATTTTGAGTTTTTTTATGTGTTTTTAAATGTTTTAGGGTTTTTTAGTGTTTTTAACATTTTATGGGTTTAAAGGTAATTTGGTGTTTTTAGTGGGTTTTTTGTGTTTTATTTGGTTTTATAATTTTTTATGATTTTTGGGGGTTTATGGGTTTTAAGGGGGTTTATGTTGTGTAGGGTATTTTATGGTTTTAAGGCTTTTAGTTTTTTATGTGTCTTATGTTTTTTTAGGTTTTTTAGGTTTTTTATAGTTTTTAACGTCTTTAGGGTTTTAAAGTGATTTTATAGTTTTAGTGGTATTTATGGTATTTATGGATTTTTAGGCTTTTTAATGTTATAGAGGTTTTTATAGTTTTTTGGAGATTTATGGTCTTTTAGGGTTATAATTGTATTTCATGTTTTTAGAGGATTTATGTCTTTTCATGGTTTTAAGTTTTTTCAAGGTTTAAAGTGTTATTTAAAATTTGAAGGATTTATTAGGATTTTTTAAGGATTTTTATGTTTTTATTTTTTTAGGTATTTGGATTATTTTTAGGTTTTTTAGTAGTTTTTGGGTTTTTATTATTTTCTTAGGGATTTCAAGGGTTTTTTGTTTTTTTATATTTTTCGGGATTTTTAAGGATTCTTTCAGAATTTTATGTTTTTTATTGTTTTTATGGATTTTGAGGTTTTTAGGACTGTTTAGGGGTTTTAGTGTTTTTATGGGTTTTATCATTTTAGGTTTTTAGGGGTTTTCAGTGTTTATAGGTTTTTAAGGTCTTCTTAAGGTTTTTATAGATTTTAGGGTATTTTATATTTTTATGGATTTTTATGATTTTTTAAGATTTTAATTGTTTTTAGAGATAATGACGTTTTTTTGGGTTTTTTGGGTTTTTTGTTTATTTAGGGGTTTTAAATAGTTTTTTAGTGATTTTAAGGTTTTTATTTTTTTAATTTTTTTAGGGTTTCAGGGTTTTTTAGATTTTTAGTGGCTTTTTTGAGTTTTATAGGTATTTAGGTTTTCTAATATTCTTTAGGGTTTTATGGTTTTTATGGGTTTTTGGACATTTTTTATGTTTTATAATTATATATATTTTTATGTGATTCAAGTGTTTTTAAGGGTTTAATATCGAGTTTTGGATTTTATTTGTTTTTAGGGATTTTTTTGGGGGGTTTTTTTTCGTTTTTCTAGGGATCTTGAGGTTTTTTAGAGGGTTTTTTTGGTTTTTATGGGTTTTAGTGTTTTTTAATGATTTGAGGGGTTTAAAAGGCTTTTAGATTTCTTAGTGAGATTTTAAGAACTTTATGGGGTTTTAGGGTTTTTAATGTTTTCAAGGGATATTTTTTGGTTTTAGGGGCTTTTAGTTTTTTTATGGTCTTCAGGGTTTTTAGAGTTTTTAAATTTTAATGGATTTATGTTTTTTTAGGTTATTATTTTTTTCAGGGTTTTTAGTATTTTTATGATTCTAGGTATTTTTAGGTATATTTTTTATATTTTTTATTTTTTAGGGTTTTTAGGGGGTTTTAGGAGTTTTAGGGTTTTTAGTGTTCTTTAGGGTTTAAACATTTTTAGGTTTTTTGAGGTTTTATGTGTTTTTAAGTATTTACAGTTTTTTTGTGTTTTTCAAGGATTTTATGGATTTTTACATTTTCAGGGGGTTTTAGGTATTTTTAAAAATATTTATGGATTGTAGGGCTTTTGAGGGATTTTTAATTTTTTTTGAATTTTTAGGGTTTTTATGGGTTTATTTGGATTCTAGAATTTTTTTTGGTGGGTATGGTTTTTTACACTTTTTAATATTTTAAAGGTTTTAAAGGGTTTTTATAGCTTTCTGTGGGTTTCTCAATTTTTTCTGGGTTTCAGGGGTTTTAATGGTTTTTAGGATTTTTGTGGCCTTTAGTGTTTTTTAGGATTTTTTGTGTTTTTAGGTTTTTTAGAGGATTTAAATATTACTAGTTTTTTTTAGGATTTATTATTGTTTTTTATCATTAGGTTCTTTCACATTTTTATGGATTTTAGGTTTTTTTGGGTTTTTATGGATTTTTTGATTTTTAGGGGTTTTAGGGTTTTTATGGTTCTATGGGTTTTGGGGGGTTTAGGGTTTTTTGAGTTTTTAGGGGATTTATGGGTTTTTAATTTTTTTTTACTTTTTGAGTTTTTTAAAGGGGTTTTACTGTTTTCTGTGGGTTTTAGTGTTTTTTTTGTATTTTTGGGTTTTTAATGTTTTTTGCTGTTTTATAGTTTTTAGGGGTTTAGGGTATTTTGGATCTTATAAGGTTTTTATAATTTTTTATGTTTTAAGGGTTTTAATTATTATTTAGGTTTTAAATTTTTCATGGGGGTTTTCATGTTTTTAGGGTTTTTTAAATTTTTCGGGTTTTTTAGGGGATTTTAGGGTTTTTATGTTTTTTAGGGTTTTTATGGATTTTGATGTTTTTAGGGGTTTTATGGTTTTTTATTTTTGTTATTGTTTTAAGGATTTTTGGGGTTTTAATTATTTTTTTTGTTTTTAAGGTTTCTAAGGTTTTTTAGGTGTTTTCCGTGTTTTTAGGGGGTTTTACATTCTTAGAGTGTTTTAGGGTTTTTAGGATTTCAATTGTATTTTGGGGTTTTATATATTTTAAGGGTTTTTAGTTTTTTTGGGTTTTTTGGGGTTTTTGGGTTTTTTTGTGGGTTCTTTTAGTTTTTTAGGGGCTTAATCTCTTTAGTGTTTTTTTCTTCATTTTTAGTTGTTTAAAATGTTTTTTGTATTTATTAGTGGTTGTAGGGTCCTGAAAAATCCGCAAAGGATATTTTACCCAAATTCCCCAAAGAATTGGGGAAAAATAATCAAGGATGAGACAAAAAGGACCGGTCTGCAAACCGGTCCATGGAAGCACAACGTGGCCAGGAACCGCGAGGCACCCCCCTCCGCAAACCGTTGTCGTTCGGAAAATGGAGACAGAGAGTCTCCGTGGTCACGATTTAGGATGGACGCCAGTCCGGTTCACCATCACGAACCACCCGAACTGCGGACCGCGTCGACGGGCTCATGCCACACCCATTGTCGTTCGCGGAATGGATGCAGAACCCTCCGCAGTCGCGGAGAACCCCCTGAGTTCTCCTCACAGAGGAGGGGAGCGATCAATACCCACCACGAATCGCGGATTGACCAAGTCAGCTGTGAACCGGGTATTTGGTTATGGGCCTCCGCAAAAGGTGCCGCGTGGCCATAGATACATTCCTTTCCCCACTCTATAAAAGGAGACCAAGGGGGGAAGAAGAAGGGATCAGAGAACTGGAATCAGATTCAAAGGGATAAGAGATCGGTTGAAGGAAGGCTTCAGATTTCACAAACAACGAAATTCCCAGCTGCGAATCACAATAGGTATATGAATTAAGAAGTAATTGGAGAACACATAATAATTTGGTGAACCATGAACCTAAAATAACAAAAAGGAGAACCGCGAACCATACCCCCCTCCGTGGATGACTTCCCCACGGACAAGGGAGTTTATGCCTCTTTTTCCATCAGTCGTATTACAGCGCACCCTCCCCCGCGGGCGAAGCCCTGACTGACGAGCCTCCGACCGGCGCCGCCCTTGGCCGCCGCTACCCACCTGGAACCTACCGCGAACCACCATGGTTCGCGGATTGAACCCGAAGCCACGAACCACCATGGTTCGCGGATTGAACCCGAACCCACAAACCACCATGGTTCACGGGACGCCGATCAGTCCGCGGACCACCCTGGTTCGCAGACGGCTTCTCCAGCCGTGTGGTACTTCCCCACGTGAAGGGTGCCTCCACCCATACGTCTCGGTGGCTCGCCAAATACTTATGTGTTCTCATTTCCAGATCCAGGTAAAATCCTTCCGATCCATACAGGCCCTCCATGACTCCCTCATTGTCCTATTCATCGGCCCCGAGCTGAGGCCTCCGTCAGAGCCACCGTATCCACATGGTGTAACTTTCGGGCGCATTAGCGCACCATTTTGAGTTCACATGCCCACGGTAAATAGGGGAAAAGGGGTTTCCCAGACCCATGTGCAGGTTCCCGAAGCATTCCTGGGTTCACATTCCCATGGTAATGTGGAGTCTGAGCTCGGGAATCCCTTTTCTACCCCTCCACTTATTGATGGTTCCTCGAAGATGGTAAAATACCCATCAGAAGGAAGCCATCATGCACTGCAAGAGAGGAGATGGGAACAGGATCTCCCACTTTCCCTCTCCCATTGGGCTTTGTGGCCCCGGGCATCCATCTCAGAGTAAGCCCCGTCCTTCTAGGCCTCCTCAGAGTGTAAGCCCCAATTCATTGCCCTGGGCCGCCTTCATGCATCAGCCCCACTCCGCTTCTCATGGACGCACCTTTCGCGACGTGATCATATGGTCCTTGCTGCCTCTTATTACTCACACCGAGCATGACTCACGTTGGCTTAGAGTAAGCATCAACCATGACGTCCTCCTATGGGCCTCCTCAGAGTGTAAGCCCCGATCCATCATTCTAGGCCTCCTAAGAGTGTAATCCCCAATCCATCATTTTGGGCTGCCCCATAGCGTAAGCCCCAAGCCAAAGTGAACTAAATTTACTTTGATCCCTGCCTCCTAGAGAGGGTATGTGAGAAGCCTCCATGAGGTTCAAGACCACCACCCATCGAACCACCTGGTCTCTTTTCACATCGGCTCTCCAACACCTAAGCGAACAACGTGGACATTGATCCCTGCCTCCTAGATAGGGTATGTAGGAAGCCTCCATGGGGTTCAAGCCCACCACCCATCGGAAAACCTGGTCTTCTTTCACGTCAGCTCTCCGACACCTAACTGAACTACATGGACTTTGATCCCTGCCTCCTAGGCAGGGTACATAGGAATCCTCCATGAGGTTCAAGCCCAACAACCGGTTGATCCGATCATCCCCACATCGATTCACCGCGCCGCTCCTAGTGCCGCCTCAAGCGAGTTCTACCCCTTCAGGATCATTAATCCAACAAGGGATGGTAAACCTTGGGAATAAATGAATCCAAACCCCAGAATCCAGTTGGTCGTTTCCCACCATGGTTAAATCCGTGGAAACTATGTTTCGGTATAAACCAAAGATTCGCGAACATATGAATACGTCTTAAATCCATAAGAGAGTCCCAGAACAGGAAATAATTTCCACCCAAAAAGGGTGTGATGAGCCCGACTTCCCATCCTCTCGACCAATGTGAGTTCTTAAGATTCTCTGGTCAGACCATCCAGCGAATGCATGCCTTTGGAAAGCAGGTCCATCGGTCATTGGATATGGAGTCGTTGGGAGTTTTGTGTCTAAAAACCAAGAACGAAAAAAAAATGGTGAAGCCGACATGAATCTTTAACCAAACATGACAGATTCAACCTAATCTCACCCAGTGCCCCATTATGCTCTAAAGGAGGGTCAAGTAAGGTCATTAATTATTCATGGGATTATGAGATGCTGCTTTGATGGGTTTACTGCTTTTATTTTCAAAATTTTTTTGCAGGAACTACTTTCAAAACTCCATTCGATCCAATGGCATCGCAAAGGAACTCACAAGTGCGTGCTTCCAACATTGCAAGGATGGGACTTCCTCAATAAAGGAGGACCCCATCACCCACCCAGTGTCTTCAAAGCTGGGTTTCGGATGCGCTGATTCGAGAGTACCACGTGAATGGTACTCTCCCAACGGTGGAGGCAGCCATGGACGCCCTCCAATCCATCATGGTTCGTCGGTCTCCTGCCTAGAAACGACCACAAAGGCGGACCCAGACATCCCCTGTTGCTGTCTCCAACAGTTTTGGGAGTCTATTACTGGAACAGAACAATGAGTACCTCCCTTATCTTAGGGAGGCGGATGAGGTCGACGTTGAGTAATTCATCCCTATCGAACATGGGTTCCGCTCTCAGGCCCCCGACGAAAGACGTCGTCGCGGTCACGATGCGACCCGACATCCTCGCACCGACGAGGATATCTCCCCCAGGATTCAGGCCCATGCTCCCCGAGATCCGGCCCCTCGGACCGCCTGATGAGGGAGGAAGATGTATAATCGGGGGATGGTTATCACCTTGGTCCTTGAGGAGAAGCTCCGCTGCTCAGCCACAGAGACGTACCACGAGAAGGAAAGTACCCATGTTCTCTCCTCCCGAGCCCGCCATCTAGACATGGCGGTATCATACGAGCTAGAGAGCATCCCCACCGAGCTCCATCAAGATCGTCGCTCACGTAGGACGGCACTTACCAGGCAGGCACCTATCCCTGCCTAGGGTGGTGAATCCCACCAGCTTGACATGGTGGTGACCCAGCACCTGCAGGACCAGCTCCTGGCAGTTTCTTCAGATGCCCGCCATCCTGATATGGTGGAGATCAACAAAGCCCGCCACCCAGATGTGGCGGAAAATCATAGGCGGGCACATCTCACCGCCAACAAAGGCCACCAACTCGATACAGTGGGAAACCAATATATGTAGGGCTATCTCCCTGCGGATTCAAGTAATGTCCACCACCCCGATGTGGAGGCAAACAGAGAGAGAAACCGGCATATCTCGGTACATGGGCAGATTTGTTCACCTACCCCGACACAAGAGAATTGTCAGTACCCACTGACCACTAGAGGACCGGAGTAGGATATTCCTAATCCGATACCAGAATGGGCCTTAATACCCATTCTAGCCAATGATGTCTCTCTACATATCCTGGAAATGATGGAGGAGTAGGTATCGATCCCAGATCATATCTTGGAGACTTTCCAGCATGTAATTGCATCGACGTCAACAGCAAGGATTCGGGCTCATGAGACCATCTCCGCAATTGAGGTGACTCATCTAAGAGACGAGATATCTACCATGGAGTAGATCTGCATCCCTGCTTCAGACCAGGAGGTTCTCCGGCTATATTCTGTGACGCAAGGGAAACCGGATAAAGCTGCTTCACTCATTCCAACTGGGGGACACTCGTCCGTCATGGTGGATTCTCCAGAGCAGGCATATATCCCTGCTAAAAGTCATGTTGTTCGTCGGCATATCCCAGCAACGTCACTGGACCCAATTAGATAGGGACCCAAAGGTGAAGGTCGTTGTCAACAGCAGACGGTCCCCACTGCCCACAAAAGAGCTCCCCGAACGCGCTGAAGGCAGCCGGAAAATAAAGAGCGGGTTTATGACTCTGCTCTACTGGAAGTTGGGGTTCCCAACGCCGCTAATCACACATCAAAGGCTCAAAACCCTTCCCACCCATTACCTTATTATGGGAGTGGTAGTAGCAGTTGCGAAGGTCCTCCCAGTAATGTCGCTACCAGTATCTCTGAAGGTCCTCCCTAGAGCCCCCGTGGGGGCCTCCCCCACGGGCATAAAATGATCGGTCACGATAGATTCTATCTTGATGAGAGTTGCGGAAACCCTCCACATGACTAGAAGATCGAGCAGAAAGAAGGTCCTCCACTTTCTGCGGTCCACCCTGAAGGTCCTCCCCGGGGTATACACTACATTCACTCTCCATGCAGTGGGACCACAGATTATGATGGTAGTCCTCACTATCATATTCGCAACTACGGAGGCCCTCCCCGTAGTGACGTCTCATCATGACAACAAGGCCCTCCCCTTGTTGTGGCCTTCCCTTAAGGTCCTCCCCAGGGGTCACGCTGCAACAGAACTCTATGCAACCAGGCATCTGGTCATGGTGGTACTCCTCACCACCCTGATAATGGAGTTCCTCCCTATAGAGACGTTGAGAAACGAGAAGTCCCTCCCCTCATTGAGGTACATTCTGGAGGCCCTCCCCAGGATGTATACCGTAGATATTCTCCCTACGGTAATAGTGATGGTAGTCTTCACCATTTCCGCAGCTATGATGGTAGTCCTCACCACCACAGCCTCCATTGCGAAGGTTCTCCCCGCATTGGCCCCAAGAGACAGGAAGGTCCTCCCCTTGTCGCAGCATGTCCTGAAGGTTCTCCCCAGGATGCGCGTCGAACATCAAGCCATGATGGTCATCCTCACCATAATGGCAGTTGTTGCGAAGGACCTCCCCAGAACAACGCTACGCAGCCAGAAGGTCCTCCCCTTACTGTAACATGCCTTGGAGGCCCTCCCCAGGGTGTGCACTACAGAAGTCCTCTACGCAGTGAAGCATCAAGCAGTAATGGTAGTCTTCACCGTTACGACCGTCATTGTGAAATTCCTCCCCGCGATGACATATTATATCGACAGGAAGGCCCTCCCCCTACCGAGTCAAGCACCGAAAGGCACTCATATGCCGAGGCACTCAGAAGGATAGGATTGAGCATGTCGGACTCCCATCTTGACACTAAAGACGCCCTTCTTCGATCAGGAGACGGTCTGGGGCCGAGTTCATCTTCTGAACCACCTCGGAATCACTTACATAATGATTCAGCACCTACCGGTCCCACTGCCTCTGATCACACTAGCAGTGGGTGCCTCAGTTGGGCTAACCCGGTAGAAGAATCACTAGTGGAGGAGTATGCCGATATGATGCACGTGAGGAAACGACTGGCCAGGAATGATATACCAGTTATTTTTTGGCCAAAGACCACCTCTCAGTACGACATACCTAGGGAGTTGTCAGAAGAATGCATGCACAACATCCGCCATAATATATGGACAACCCTCCGTCGGCTGAAATCGATCTTCCTGCCCTATGACGGGTATGTAGACCATGTCAAGATGATAGGGGAACTCCTGCGTCACATCGACCTGGAGGCCCTTTCCTCGACGCGACAACAATGCCCCGAGAGGCACAAAGGGAATATGGAGGCAGCTTGCCTCCGCACACTGCAACAGCTGCATCACCTCATCGGTGATGCTCCAGCGGGAGTCCATATCAGGAGATGGGGGGAACACGGAGCCTGGCATTTCACTCCACTCCATGCTTAAGAGAACCCGTTTGGTATGGTTTCTTGCAATGCCGTCACATCGAGATAGAAATCGGGTGGACCCACTGTTCCAGAAAGGCAACACACCCAACAGAGTCGGGCCTCAAGTATGTCACCGAAACGTCAGGCCCGATGGGAATGAGCCATTCAAAAACACCTGAATCAAGAAACCGAGAGCATATAGAAGGCATCTCGCCTAAGAGAGGCCAATCAACAATCTATGCCTGCCTCCCCAGAAGGGACTGATCCATAGGTGAATTCACCACTAGATCCGAATCACCCCCGGATGGGGGCACGTGAGATCAGGCAGGTCGTGATAGCCACATCCACTGCCGCAATCTAGTGTCAACCCCAGGCTGTAGGGCTGGGGGAATTTTTAACAAAAAATGCCCTCGTAAGACCAATAAAACCGGGAAGAGACTCAACGTCCAGGGAACAGAGCCAGCCCCATCCCTCATTGCTGGGGGAATTATTACCCCTCCAACAACAACCTCCCCCACGAGAGTCGGTATTCTCTCGTCTAGGGAGGACAATCAAAAGAGGATACTCTCATCCTATCCCATCATATGAATCATTATCCCCTCTGAGAGGAAGGCGCACCGTAATGTCGCATCAAAGAACTCTCCATGTCACCCTTCGTCTAGAAGTCCTAGGGAAATCCCATGTCATGAAAGGGAAGGCCAACAAAAGATGTGGGAGATACTATTCCTATTTGGAATATGACGTTCCATCCACTCCGCAATATGCATTCATCAACGCCATAGAGGCTAACCCTGTGGGTGACACTGGAGAAAATGAAAATCTGGATAGGTCGGGAGACGACAGTTCCGGTTATGCTGTGACTCACAATGAACCCCCTGGTGTGCACACCCGTAACCAGAGGGCCGCTTTAAATATGGTTGCCCCTTCAGCTAACCTCCCTCCACCTACCCTGTGAGCTTCCAACAAAGATAAGAACAAAGGAACGGTTACCCTTAACCCATCCCCCTCTCTTGATAAAAACAATCCACTCATGCTCGAAGAGAGCTTCGCTCGACATGAAGAAGAGATGAAAGAATTGAGGCGGCTTAATGTTGAGCTGCTCCAGAGGAACCACCTTATCGAAAGTGCATCCCAAGAAGAGCCACGTCATGCAATCCTAGAAAGTGAACCACAAAGGCTAAGGTTTTCCCTGACAAATGAAGCACGATCAGGGCTCCTGACCAGCGAGGCGCCTGGTCCGTCCAACTACCTAAATGTGGATGATGAATACCTGTATTTCCGTCCACTTAGGAGACAACTGGAGAAAGTATGCCCCAACCCTCCAAGGGTACGCCGGATGGAATATGAACCCTTGGTGCTGGCCAATCCGGATCCTCAGGCAATGCCTCGGGCTACACCTACCCTGGACCGGGCGCAACAGGAGGTCAACCAGGGACTCACCAATACCATCGAGGAACTAACAGCTTGATTAAAATTGATGGAAGGTCGACGCGCCCCGATACAGCTAGAGCGGAAACCCTACCCATATTGGGTTACCAACACACCACATCCACCAAATTTTGGGAGCCCTGTATTCCCCATATTCAATGGATTAGGTAATCCAGAGCAGCATTTGATGCACTATGCATCCTATTGATACTATATGATGGGAACTCCGGAACAACAAGAAGTAGTGAAAATTCGATGCTTCGTACAGGCCTTGCAAGGATCCACCTTCATGTTGTTCTATGATACCCACCAGAGGAGGAGAAAGTGTCTGGTCACCTAGGGTGCACAAACGGACCGGCTAGGCCAAGTCTTCAAAATGCGAGAACACCATCGACATCCATCCCCACAGCTGGTCCCCCCTCGTCAAATGCTCCAGCCCTCAAAGCACCCGCTAAGACTCTCCCGCTAACAAAGAATCGTCGACCACTGGAGAAAAAATATGACATACTTAAGAAGCCGGCGTCAGTACCAGCCAATTTTTCAATCTTGGATGCCCTGAGTTTGTCAACAGACATCAGGGAGGCGCTTATAGAATCTTTGATCATCCCCCAGGAAATCCAAGCCGAGGTAGACACCGTCGAGATTTACTGGATGGAGACTGGACCAACTGAATGTAATGCGGTGATTTCCTTCACTGATCAGGACGAAGATTCCATCATGCAGAGACACATCAGACCGCTATATGTGTCCTGAACACTGAATGGTATTGAGATCCGAAAAGTCTTTATAGACAATGGATCTAGAGTTAACCTCCTTTCCCTGCGGACACTCTGTAAGTCGGGCTATAGTGAGGATGATCTAATTCCCTCAGTCATAACTCTATTGGGTTACGACAAGAGTGAGCAGAATCCAATGGAACAGATTAAGCTAAAAACCCATTTTGGTGACCTGGTAGCCTACACAGAATTCCTGGTGGTCCAGCAGAGCACATCATTCAATGCCCTACTGGGAAGGCCATGGATCCATAAGCACATGGCCGTTCTTTCATCCTACCAACAGTGTATCAAGTACTACGTCAATGGGAAAAGTGGGACGTTCCATGCTAACAAGGCCCCTTTCGAGGTCTCCGAGTCACATTGCATCGACATCGGGTTCTATGAGCAAAAGAAGAAGAAGCCTTTGATCACTAGCGTTGACTGGATCCCTGCTCCAAATGGCCTGGAAATGGTCCCCGACGACCCCCTCAGGAAGCTTGGCAGAGATTATGTCCTTCCCATCAACCATGTTGAGAGTAGAAGTTCGAGTCCGGACACGCACTCGGATGTCCTCATGACTTCAGCCACGATGGCCGAGCACGACAATGCGGGAACGTCTACCAACCCACGATTTGGTGACGAATACTCAACCAGGGATGCCCACAATGCCTCTCCCTCAAACCCTCGAAGTATTAGACCGGAAAATCTCTCCTCGCCAGTTCAAGAAGATGAGGAATTGGGAGAAGAAGAAGGGGGAGATCTCAGGGATGCACCTCCTACATTTGAAGAAGGTATCTCCACCACTGTAGATGGGCTCAGGGAAATAAACCTGGGTACCAAAGAAGACTTGAGGCCCACTCTCATTAGCGTGGCCATGTCTCCTGAGGAAAACAAGGTATATACCTCCTTCCTAGGGCAACATCGGGATGTATTTGCATGAAATTACACAGAAATGCCATGACTCGATCCCGAGGTAGCGACGCATCACATGGGTCTTCCAGAAGACCACCAGGGATACAAACAGGCCGCTAGAAGGACACACCCCTCACATGCTGCCAAGATATAGGCTGAAGTTGATAATCTCATTAAAGCAGGCTTCATCAGGGAGGTCTAGTATCCCATTTGGTTGGCCAACATCATCCCTGTCAAGAAAAAGAACGGCCAAATCTACATCTGCATTGCCTTCAGAGACTTTAATCGGCATTGTCCTAAAGATGAATTCCTGGTTCCAATCACCGAGTTGTTAATTGATGTGACGGCCGGGTACGAGGCTTTATACTTCATGGATGGCTATTCCGGATATAGTCAAATCAGGATGGCCCGAGAAGACAGGGAATCCACTGCCTTGAGGGCCCCTCAAGGGGTATTCTGTTACAGGGTCATGCCCTTTGGTCTCAAGAATGAGGGAACCATGTATCATCGTTCCGTGCATCAGATATTTAAGTCGTTCTTGGGGAAATTCGTTGAATGCAACGTGGATGACCTAGTGGTCAAGTCCAGACAGCGCTCAGATCACATGTCCGACCATGAGACCATCTTCAACAAGCTCCGAAATCATAACTTGAAGATAAACTCCTTGAAATGCGCCTTTGGGGTTACCTCAGGGAAATTCATTGGCTTCGTCGTACGCCATCACGACATCAAAGTCAACCCTGAGAAGACGAAGGATATCCTGAGCCTTCCACCCCCTCGAAATCTCACTGAGTTGTGGGGGTTACAAGGACACCTAGCCTATATTAGGCGGTTTATAGCCAACATGGTAGGAAAATGTTTTCCCTTCACCAGGTTGAGGAAGAAGGGGGTCACGTACCAATGGACGAATGACTTCCAAGAGGCGTTCGACATCATGAAGAAGTACCTCTTAAGACCACCAGTGATCATGCCACCAGTCGAAGGAAGGCCTCTCATTCTATATATAACGGCCCTAGAACGGTCATTGGGAGCCTTCCTCACACAAAAGAATGACGCCGGCAGTGAAAACAGACTCTATTACCTCAGTCGAACCATGATTGATGCTGAGACTCGATACTCAAATATCGAGAAGAGCTGTCTGACATTGGTCGTCACGGTTCAAAAGCTGCGACATTATCTACAACATCATGAGGTCCATTTGATCTTGAGGAGTAACCCGCTCAAGTACATCCTCAGTCGCCCGATGCTAACCGGATGCCTATCCTGATGGGTGGTCCCCCTGCAATAGTTCGACATCCGGTTCGTGCCTCAAAAATCCATCAAGGGCTAGGCATTAGCAGATTTTCTGGCAGATCACCCTTCAACAGGGACCACTGCACCAGACGCTGAACTACCTGATGAAGATATCTTCTCGATTCAAGAGGTGGTCCCAACATGGGAAATGTACTTTGACAGTGCGCCCCGAAGCCCCATCGGGAAGAGGATGGAGGATCCCAGATTCAACAAAGTGGGTCTGGGGATAATACTCGTGTCCCCAGAAAAAGAAGTTTTTTCGTATTCCTTCCTCCTGTCATAGGGATGTACGAACAATGAAGTGGAATATCAATCCCTCATTGCAGGCCTGGAACTCGCACTCCAGGCAAAAGTACAACACCTTAAGGTAAAAGGTTACTTGGAGCTGGTCATCAAGAAAGTCAATGGTGACTATGCTATCAAAAGGGAGGAACGGATCCCCTTGTTTGACCATGTTCGAGGGTTAATGTCCATGTTCTCCATAGAACCAGCATTGACCTATATTCCCCGATCCCAGAACGCTTAGGCTGATGCATTAGCCAACACGGCCATGGCCTTAGCCGACCCAGACCGGGATGAAACGTTCATCAGTATTGCTCACCGTCGAATGGTATTGCCATTTATTCAAGCTAAGATGGAAGGGATCCACGAATTCAGTCCTGTCCCCGAGCCATATGCTCCTGCTACTGGCCAGATGACCCCCATCAGGAACTACCATCAACGGGGAGAGCTTCCATCAGATAGGGCTGAACGAGAGCAAATACGAAGAAGGGAAATCAATTTTGTCCTATATGGTGGCACGAGTCAGCAAGAGGTCCTCTACAAACAAGGCCTCGATGGAGTGCTCCTCAGATGCATTGACGAAGAAGAAACCGCCACTGTCATGACTGAAGTACATGCAGGAGCATGTGGAGCACATCAACCAGGGATCAAGCTTTCCCATCTGGTTCGAAGGCTTGGGTACTACTGGACCACAATGGCACGAGACTGCGAGCATTTTACCGCAAAATTCCACTCATTCCAGATCCATGCCAACTTCATACACCAGCCCCCAGAGTTGCTTCATCATGATAAGTACTCCTGGCCGTTTTCTGTGTAGGGGATGGACGTCGTGGGACCGTATCCTCCCGCCACGGCCAAATAGCTGAAGTATATCCTCACGGAGACCGACTTCTTTTCCAAATGGGCAGAAGCCATACCCCTCAAGGAAGTAGGGGCAAGAAATGTTGTCAGCTTCATGAAGACCAATATCATCACCAACTTTGGTGTCCCTCATACCATACTGACGGACAACGACCAGATTTCATGGCCGGATAAACTACTCCATGCATTATGTGCTTGTCGAACCACAATCCACACCGCTACTCAGTCTACCTAGTACTCATTGGTGTACGACATAGAGGCGATCTTTCCCATTGAACTCCAACTTCCCCCACTGCGTGTTGCCATCTGTGATCTATTTTATGATGATGAGAAGTCAAAAAAGTGGTTAGGTGAATTGGAACAGCTAGACGAGAAATGGTTTCACACTCTGCACCACCTAGAAGTGCTCCAGAACCGGATCGCATGATCCTTGAACAAAAAGGTCCGCCTCTAGTCTTTCTTGGAAGGAGAATTATTGCTGGTCCACCGGCCCCCAATGATACCTGGAAATAAGCCTCCAAAGTTGGATCCCAAGTGGGAGGGACCATATGTTGTACATAAGGTCCACTCCAACGGAGCGTATGACCTGATCTCCATGGATGTGAAATCCACCACGGATCCTACCAATGCGAGATTCCTAAAGAATTATTTCATATTGATACAGAGAACTCTTCGTCCGAGCTGTATGACACTAAACTTTCAAGAACTTCATCCTCATCACATGACGTTAAACTCCACGGAATCTAATAATTCCCCCTCTTCCTAACCAGAAGACGTTAAACTGTACGGACCACGTCCTCATCGCATGATGTTAAACTGCATGGATTTCAGATAACTACGTATGACTTGATTTCTTCCCTCGCAGGATACGTAGCGACGCCATGATCCCCAATCCTGGACCAGCCACTTCATAAAAAATTCCCTTTCCCCCGGGTACGGACCAGACCTGCACAGGGTGTATCATCTTTACAGAGAACTACATATGGCTTGATTTCTACCCTTTCATGATATGTAGTGACGCCAGAATTCCACACCCTAGCCCAGCCACCTCAAAAAAAAACAAAAAAAATGCCCTTTCCCCCGTGTACGGACCAGACCTACATGGGGTGTATCATCCTTATAGAGAACTATGTATGGCTTGATTCCTTCCCTTGTGAGAAATGTATTGACTCTAGAATTCCACAACCAGGCCCAACCACCTCAAAAAAAGCAAAAAAAATGTCCATCCCACCGTGTATGGACCAGACATGCACGAGATGTACTCCGTCCTCACCGCGGGACGTTAAACTACACAGATTCCAGAGAACTATGTACGGCTTGATTCCTGCCCTCCCGGGATATGTAGAGATGCCAAGATCCCATGTCCTGGCCTAGCCCCTTAAAAAAAGAGATCCCCTATCCCCCCCGTGTGCGAACCAGACCGACACGGGGTGTAATTCTCATCCTTACCGCATGACGTTAAACTGCACCGACAACGATGTTAAAAATGTCCCCTCCCCCCATGTATGGACCAGACCTGCACAGGGTGTATATCTTCATATTTAACACATGACATTAAATTGCACGGACGTTGTCCCCACCGCACGACGTTAAACTGCGCAGACCCCCTTTTTCTTTCACATCGGGTCACCTTCGTCCTTACCTCATTATGGTAAACTGCATGGAGTTTTTCCTCACCGCATGAAATTAATCTGCATGAACTTTGTTGTGACCCACCCAGGACACATGGAGATATGATATGGAGATACTCCTTGAACATTTGGATACATCCTTTCCGTACATTAGACTCCACGACCCAGATAATTATGGATCTTCATAACCTCTCATGGCAATCGGAAGTGGAAATTCATCGACCCGTGGACACCGTTGTATGACTATGCATATCATTCCATCTGCGGCTCTGCATATTGATATCCCCTGGCCCGTCTACCAAAGGAAAGATTTCCACAGGCGATTCTCTTCCTAGATTTGTATGCTTACCGGTCTCAGATCCCCCACACCATAGCTCTTGATCCAGAAGTTTATGGAGAAGTGGTTTACAAGTTCATTTCCCTTTTCACATTCGGGTGTTGCCAGGGTTTCCCTATCTGGCTAGCCTGTGTGTCCGCCAGTGGTTCACATAGCGACCTTCATCAACAAACATCAAGCCAGGACTAGGCTACTTTGACTCAATGGACAATTATGGTGAAGATGTTTCTTGTATACTCGGACACCATCATCCCCACGTGCCGAACTCTGCACTGTGAGCAATCGTGGATTTTCATAATCATTCATGGCTATCGGAAGTGGAAAATTATCAACTAGGGGACACCTTTTTATGACTATCCATACCATGCCCTTAGCGAATCTGCATAATGATAGCCCCCAGCTCGTCCATCAAAGGCAAGATTTCTTCGGGCGGTACGTCTCCTAGCTTTGTATGCCAACCGGCCTCAGAGCACCCACACCGTACCTCCTGATCCGGGAAAGCTCAAAGTTGAAGTTTACGACCTTCATCCCCCGCCTTGTTCCAAGTACACCATAACATCCTAACCAAATTATCCTTCGAGTGATTGCATCAACACTCACCCAATGGTCCGAGCTCTATGGCCGATAAACAAGGAGTACTTCGTTCTCACCGCACGACATTAAACTGCACAGAGTGAAGGCACACCCCCATGAGCAAGATAAATCAGCGCAGGGGGGCTCATTAATCTTTAACATCATCCAGGGACGAATATCCTCGACATATCCAGACATTCCTCACCAGATAACAGACTTCGTGGCCCGGACAATCACGGATCCCCATTACCACTCACGGCCATCAGAAGTGGAAAGTTATCGACCCATTGACACCTTTGTAAGACTATCCATACCATGCCCCTAGCGGCTCTCCATAATGATATCCCCTGGCTCATCCATCAAAGGAAATATTTCCATAGGTGATGCTCTTCCTAGCTTCATACGATTACCAGCCTCAGAGCCCCCATATCACCTATCCTGATCCAAGAAGCCCTGGAATCATGATTTACACCCATCAACCCCCTTCCATGTCTGGGGAATGTTGAGTTATTCAAGAACAGTTATATTCTGATGAATATCATCCTTAACAATAATACCCCCTACCTCGTCGCATGATGTTAAACTGCACAACAACCCTTAAAGATATCTTTGTCCTAGCCGCATGATGTTAAACTGCACGGAAGCCGTCCTCACTTCATGATGTTAAATTGCATAGAAAATTTCAAAAAAAATGCCCCTGTCCTTTCTGCATGATGTTAAACTGCACATAGAGCTTCAAAAATGCCCCTCGTCCTCGCCGCATGAAGTTAAGCTGCATGGTCGAACCCATCACTGGTTCAGTAAGAAACATAGGCTTTTCTCTGTCTTGCAGTGCACGGGTCAGACCTACACAAACCACCTCCTCACACTAGAGTGAGAAATAATTACTTCACATGTTCTTAGGAAGTACATTCTAGATATTTACCCTGTATTCAGGCAAAAACTCATCATAAACCATACTCTGTACTCAGAAAAAGCAGAACTCTCATAAGCCACCCCTGGTGGTTCCAAATATCAACTTCCCTGAAGTTGCTCGACTATCGGAAGTGGATAGTCTTTGACTTAAGGAAACATTTTTATGACTATGCATACCATGCCCTCAGCGGCTCTACATACTGATTTCCCCTAGCCCATCTACCAAAGGAAAGTTTTCCTTGGGCTATGCTTCTCTCTGTACGCCTCTTGGCCTCTGAGCCCCCATTTCTATCCCAGGATTCGGAAACCCTATGAGCTACAGATTACCAAAATCTTTCACAATCCTACCTGGATGCGGAGAAACGTCTTTGACGAGATTACCGAGAACCAGGAAATGTCGTTCCATTTCAAATGACATCCCAGCTGCATGACTTTAAACTGCGTCAAGCCTCAACCATCCCTTACGCTAACTAAATTCGTTGGGAGGTGGTCTCCGGACCAAGCTTCTGATTAGTAAGTATATTCCCAAAACCCTTTCAGATGTCACACTCCCCTTCTAAGCCACCCCTGGTGGTTTTCATTTCTTTCCATGCCAACCACCGTGGTTTCCATAATCCAGACATCCACGAAGTCCCCTGGCCATCAGAAATGGATATTTCTTTGAATAAAGGACACCTTTGTATGACTATGCATACCATGCCCTCAGCGGATCTGCATATTGATTGCCCCTGGCCAGTCTACCAAAGGCATGTTTTCCTTAGGCAGTGCTCTTCCTGCCTCTGTACGCCGACACGGCTCCCATGCCTTGAGACATGCCTTGCATGATGCTCGAGTCAAAATATGTTTCTCCCCATGTGTGTCTAAAGGGTATTAAGACATATTTTAATCAGTTTAACCCCATTGGGGCCCTCACCCCACCATATTTGGTCAAAGATGTTCGACCTAAAACATCGATGATGATGGTCTTGTCGGTGGGACTTTAAACCGCTCACAGAAGAAAGTGGCACAAAGCATGTTAGTCTGAAAACCCGAAAAGGGCGATCTATGAAAAAGTCGGGTTATACCCGCTGGGCCCATACCGAATGAGCCCAGGAAAAATCAGGGCATTAAAAGAAGAAAAAGACAAAAATGTTTGTTGGGTTTTCCTTTAAAATCCTAGAAATAGTTAGACTACGCTCGCTGGATCCCATGGTCCAGGAAAAAATTAGAGCTTGTTTTCCGGAGTTATGATTAGTTTTGATTCAGTGAATTGTTATTTTCACAACAATTGTTCTAAGTAATAATCAAATTCCACAACAACGAGTGATAGATGGAGACTGTATTTCATTAAAAAAAAGGGAGGAAGTCCACATGCTGGGGTCTCTCCTTTATACAAAAAAAAAAGAAAGGGGGATATAGGGGTAAGTAAAAGAGGGGATACAAAAGTAGCTCTGATAGTTATAAAGGAGCTTGACATGCTCTCCCCACCAGATTAGTGACTGTGCGGCGAAGGCCGTCGCAGGATTGTTCCAATGGTGCCTTCTCCCTGTTCTCAGCCTCAGCCACCGGATGGATACACTCCACTGCGGTTTGGAGATCATTGATCCCTTTTCTGGTGACTTCAAGATGGCCAGTCATAGTTGATAACTGATCCCTCAGCATCGCGGCTCATTCCTCGCATGCATGTAACTCGGAGGATAGGATGGCAGCCTGATCTTAGGAGATCGCCTCCCATGCTATCAGTTGATGGAGATTTGTTGTGGTTTCCTCCAAGGTTTGGGCCCCGCAATGAGTGGTCTTGATGTGAGTGAGTGTGCATTCACTAGTGACAGCTTCCTCGCAGGCCATGACAACTTGGCAAGCAAGAGAATGGAAGTGCCGATAGTCAAAGCCACCCGACCCCAAACCCAGGAAGAGCTGACGAAGAGCTTCGGTTTTCATTTCCATTTCATCTAAGGGGGTTTCTGTGATGATCTCACAAATTTGGAGCCAGGACCACCTACGCACTTCCCTATGGTCCACCATGATGCGAGGATCTTTGCTATCCTCACTAGATGACACGAGAATACAGTTTGGCATGGTAGCCCGCGCATACGTGTGCTCACTAGAAGTTGGCTCTGAAGATGGAATGTCTGGAGCTCCTAACCCCGGTTCAAGCTTGGGGACCAAGTTGCTAAGCCCGATATCGACTGGTGGAACCTCTGGGATGGTCTCGCTGGGACTCGACACCATAGGTTCATCCTCATCCATGCACAAGAAGGATGAACTTTCCCGAACTTCGGAAATCGCGGGGTCGAGAGAGGAAAGTTCTCTGAATCACTTTGATCGGTGAGCCATTAGTCGGTCCTCCCTTGAAACTGACGAGGAAGGTGTAGTGGATGCAGCAGCCACTATACCTCCTGATTTGGGAACCTACCAGACAGCTATCCCTAGGATCCCATCAGGATAATATTTTACCCATGTTTTTTCATAATCCATGGAATGGCCGGCAGCCGCGCCCGTATTAGGCAGGGGAATTCTTGCGTCAGATCCATCCCACGTCAGCATCAACCACCACTGACGAAGTATGGCTGGATTCAGTCCTTGGGCCCGAGGAGGGGGAAGGGATGCATGGACTTTCATGCACCTGAACTGGCGAGAAAAGCGATATGGGATGTACAACTCGCACAAAGAAACACCATCGATCCGTGCGGATAGAAACCTGTCCCGTAGGGAGACCATGTAAGAGAGCTCCTCCAGGATCCCCTGGTGGTTGTCGATTAAGACGCCAGAAGGGGTGGGGTAGGGAGTGAAGATGAACTAGGAGAAGTCGCTCAGGAGCTCGAGGACTTCACTAGTATTGGGAGACTTCAAACGAACCCCGTCTATATCTAGTAGAGTAGCCCAAAAGTTGGGAAGTAGGATGGTCGTGCTGTGACGATACTCATAAAAGTGACAGTGATCCGCCACCCAACCATACAAAAATTTAAATGGCCCACTTAGACGGTAGGGTGACCCGCCCATCTGAATATGGCACAGTAGCTCGTAGATATGGGCCAAAGTGGTCACGAATAAATTCAACAAGCAGCCCTCTGCTAACCCAGCCGCCATCATCAATGTGCAGGACCAGACACCTAGGTTAACATCCTGGGAAGGAAATAGCCATCCGCTCAAAAACATAGCAAACAGACCGGCCAACTGGAGCATAGGCGACACACCAGGGCACACCTCATGACCCCATGAAAGATAGTCGCCTACTTCCAGCACCGCCCAGTATGAACCTTGAATGGTTCGTGACTGTTGGGAAGGATGATCCCTGGGACGCATAATATTCAGGGTAGGATCGGTGGTGTTAAAAAATAACCCTATCCAAGTGCTATAAGGAATAAGCGAGCGGGCACGTAAGGCCTGACCCAGTGATTGCTCCGCCATGGTCAGCAGCTCTTTCGACAATAAAGGCACATGTTCGATGTTATCCCATGCATCAGGAGAGGGGAAAAATTCATCATACATCTCGCCAGCAATCGGCAGTCCTCCTATCTGGTAGATTTCCCACAGAATGATGTCGACTTCACCATGGGAAAGGTGAAAAGTATTAGTACTTGAACACCAGCGACTGAACAGGTCTGGTAGGATTGAAGATGGTGGATAAAAGAAAAATTGGGAATCCCACACTGCAGAGTATAGGTTGAAAGCTTCCTGAGAATCGGGAGACCCCAGACAGTGGAGATGGACCCAGAAAGCCCAAGCACAATCATTTAAGAAGAGCCCGCCGGACTGAAGATCCCACCTGGGAACCCACCCCACATCAGGATCCCTTCGAGCAAGATTAATAATTGAAGGGTATTCCTTAAGGATAGATTTTTGAGAAAAGTTTTGAGTGCACTGATCTCTTTGGGTCCAGATAGATCCCCTTAGAATAGATGTGTCTTTCGGACCAAAATTAGAGATTATCTCCCCAGATTGGGTAGTGTTTTCCTGAATGCGTTTTGAAGGCTCTTCCAGGAAAGGAGAAGGGAGACCAGAAAAAGTAGGGGGGATAGGGACGTTGTCCTGAAGACCGACGCCGTAGAGCGGGAGCTGATTAGAGAATGAATAAATTAGAAGCTCCGAAGAGAGCAAGTTCTTCAATGTACTGTCATCAGGAATGATGGACCGGCTAGGGTCCCCTTTGACACTCTCCGCTCTACGAACCATAGCCGAACGTCTCTCTGAGGCGGTTGAGAGGGGCTCTACAGAAGGCCTCGGCATAGAACGGGGGGGGGGGGACCATATTTTCTCCCTACACAATGAGAGAAATCAGTCTGGAATAAAAATATGGACAAGAATAACCAAAAAGAATGGTTATGGAGCCTTCACAACCAAATCCGCAAGGAGGCCTTGGAGGATGGTTCACGATGGCACCATCTCACGAACCAGACCTTCGCAAAATCAGTTCACGAAGCCCTGGCCCATGGAGCATTGGCCAGGAAACCACAAACCAAGTCACTCCGTGGAAATTCAATCACAGGTTCATTTGGAAGACTCAGATAATTTTTAATGTTCAAGAGATATTTAGTCTGCAGAGCATCAAAACCACAAAGCAAGTTCCTACGCAACCCGTCATCACTTAATTTTTAATTAAGAGTAATGGTTCGCAGTTGGGAAGTTGGTTCGTGGGTGAAGGTGACCGCGAAGAAGAAATGATTTGTGGAAGTTTCTACCGGTTCGCAGACGAGGCACTTCGCGAGGGAGGAAACACGCAGAGGCGAAGGAGCTCTGGTTTCACAAAGAATTTGGTAAAGGACAAGTGAGGGCTCCCCGTATTTATAGGCGTGGTCCCCTACTGGGTCCACCTTTATACCGCAAACCATCTTAGTTTCAAGACCACTATGCATCGAAATGTCCTCCTCTTCGTTCCGATCGGACCCCATTCTGATGGGGGGGCATTTGTAGGGTCCTGAAAAATCCGCAAAAGAGATTTTACCCAAATTCTCCAAATAATTGGGGAAAATAATCAAAGGGGAGACACAAAGGACTGGTCCGTGAACCGGTCCATGAAAGCACAACGTGGCCAGCACCCTGAGGCACCCCCCTCCGCAAACCATTGTCATTCACGAACTGGAGGCGGAGAGTCTCCGCGGCCGCGAGGCAGGATGGACGCCAGTCCGGTTCCCCATCACGAACCACCCGAACCGCGGACCGCGTCGTCCGGCTCAAGCCACACCCACTGTCATTCGTGGAATGGAGGCAGAATGCGCTGCAGCTACAGAGCACCCCCTGAGTTCGCCTCGCGGAGGAGGGGAGCGATCAATACCCACCGCGAATTGCAGATTGACCAAGTCAGCTGTGAAATGGGTATTTGGTTATGGGCCTCCACAAAAGGTGCCCTCTGGCCATAGATACATTCCTTTCCCCACTCTATAAAAGGATACCAAGGGGGAAAGAAGAAGGGATTGGTGAACTGGACTCGGATTTGAAGGGATAAGATATCGGTTGAAGGAAGGCTTCGGATTTCGCAAACAGAAAAATTTCCATCCACGAACCACAACAGGTATACGAATTAAGAAGGAATTGGAAAACGCATAATAATTTGGTGAACCGAAAACCTAAAATAACAAATAGGAGAACCGAAAACCATACCCCCCTCTACGGAAGACTTCTCCGTGGACCAGGAAGTTTATGCCTCTTTTCCAATCCGTCGTACCATGGAGCACCCTCCCCCGCGAGCGAAGCCCCGACCGATGAGCCTCCGACCGGCACCACCCTTGGTCGCCGCTACCCGCCTGGAACCTACTGTGAACCACCATGGTTCACGGATTGATCCCGATGCCGCGAACCACCATGGTTCACATATTGAACCCAAAACTATGAACCACCCTGGTTCGCAGGACGCCGATCAATCTTCGGACCACCCTGGTTCACGGACGGCTTCTCCAGCCTCGTGGCACTTCCCCACGTGAAGGGCGCCTCCACCCATAACTCTCGGTTGCTCTCTAAATACTTAGGTTTTCTCATTTACAGAGCCAAGTAAAATCTTTCTGATCCAGCCATGCCCTCCACGACTCCCTCGTTGGACTATTCATCGGCCTTGAGCCGAGACCTCCGCCAGAGCCACGGATCAGCGTGGTGTAGCTTTCGGGCGCATCAGCGCGCCGTTTTGAGTTCACATACCCACAGTAAATAGGGGAAAAGGGGTCTCCTTGACCCTTGAGAAGATTCATGAAGCATTCCTGGGTTCACATTCCCACGGTAATGTGGAGTCTGAGCTCAGAAATCCCTTTTCTGCCCCTCCACTCGTTGAGGGTTCCTCGAAGATGGTAAAATACCCATCAGAAGGAAGCCCTTGTGCACTGGAAGAGAGGAGAAGGGAACAGGAGCACCCACATTCCCTCTCCCGCTGGGCTTTGTCGCCCCGAACGTGTATCTCGGAGTAAGCCCTGACCTTCTGGGCCTCCTCAGAGTGTAACCCCCAATTCATCGCCCTGGGCCGCCTTCATGCGTAAGCCCCACTCCGCTTCTCACGGACGCACCTTTCGTGACGTGATCCTCTGGTCCCTACTTCCTCTTGTTTTTTACACTGAAAATGAATCACGTGGGATTAGAGTAAACATCGACCATGACATCCTCATATGGGTCTCCTTAGAGTGAAAGCCCCGATCCATCATTCTAGGCCTCCTTAGAGTGTAAGCCCCAATCCATCATTTTGGGCTGCCCCAGAGCGTAAGAGCCAAGCCAAAGAGAACTACGTGGACTTTGATCCCAGCCTCCTAGACAGGGTATGTGGGAAGCCCCCATGAGGTTCAATTACACCACCCATCAGAACACCTGTTCTCTTTTCATGTCGGCTCTCTGACACCTAATCGAACTACGTGGACTTTGATCTCTGCCTCCTAGATAGGGTACGTTGGAAGCCTTCATGAGGTTGAATCCCACCACCCATCAGACCACCTGGTATCTTTTCACGTCGGCTCTCCAACACCTAAGAGAACTACGTGGACTTTGATCCCTGCCTCCTAGGAAGGGTATGCATGAAGCCTCCCTGAGGTTCAATCCCAACAACTGGTCGATCCGATCATCCCCAAATCGGTTCACCGCACCGCTCCTAGTGTCGCCTCAAGCGAGTTCCAACCCTTCGGGGTCATTAATCCAACGAGGGATGGTAAACCTCAGGCTTATATGTTTCCAAACCCCTGCGTCCAGTTGGCCATTTCCCACAAAGTTTAAATCCATGGATACTATGTTTGGGTATAAACCAAAGATTCGCGAACATATGAATATGTCTTAAATATATAAGAGAGTCCCGGAACAAGCAATAATTTCCCCAAAAAAGGTTGCGATGAGCCTGACTTCCCATCCTCTCGACCAATGTGAGTTCTTAAGAGTCAATGGTCAGACCATCTGGCGAACGCCTGCCTTTGGAAATCAGGTCCATCAATCATTGGATACGGAGCCGTTGGGCATTTCATGGCCAAAAACCAAGAACGAAATAGTGTTTTAAATGTTTTTTTACGTATTTTATGGTTTCTTGGTGTTTTAGAGGAATTTTTGGTTTTCTGGTGTTTTAGATTTTTAGGGATTTTTAGTTTTTTTATTTTTTTATGTTTTTAGGGCATTTAAAGTGTTATTTTGGTTTTTACGATTTTTATTGGGTTTTTAATGGTTTTTATGGTTTATAGGAATTTAGTGATTTTTAAGGAATTTTATGACTTTTATTGGTCTTTATGGTTTTAAGTATTTTTATGGGTTTGGGTTTTTTAGGGTTTTTAGGGAATTTGGGTTTTATGAATTTTTAGGTTTGTATGGTTTTAATGGGGGTTTTTAGGGTTATTTAGGTTCTATTACATTTAATTGTTTTCTATGGATTTTTATGAGATTTTTGGGGTTTTAATGTTTTTATGGATTTTCAGGGTTTTAGATATTTAATTTTTTTTTGGTTTATGGAGGTTTTTTTTGAGTTTTTATGATTTTTATGGTTTTAAGAGTTTTTTTAATGTTTTTGGGTCCTAAAGGGTTTTTATAGTTTTTAATGGTTTTTTAGGTTTTTATGGATTTTAGAGGTTTTTAATGTTTTCAGGGGTTATATGGTCTTTAGGGGTTTTAGGATACTTTTATGGGTTTTTTGGTTTTAAGAATTTTATGGTTTTTATCATTTTTTATCTTTTTAGGGTTTTAAGTGTTTTTACATTATTATGGGGTTTTAGAGTTTTTAGAGTTTTTATTGTTTTTACATTCTTAGGGATTGTTAGATATTTTTTATAATTTTTACAGTTTTATTGGGTTTTTAGGGACTTTTTGGGTTTTAAGTGTTTTTTGATGTTTTGGGATTTTAATGGGGTTTTTTTGGATTTATAGTGTTTTTTGAGTTATTATCTTTTTTTTTGGTTTTTTAATTTTTTATCATTTTTACTAGTTTAAAGAGTTTTTTGAGTTTTTTTTGTATTTATGGTTTTTATGCATCTTTAGGGTTTTGAAGCATTTTAGGGGTTTTTATTGTTTTTAGGGGGTTTTATCATTTTTAGGGTCTATATATGGGTTTTTTGACATAAACAGAGACATTAATTGGTCGTCCAATTCATGTTCCAGATAAATTTATTAAATCAAAAGTAAAAAAATACAAGCTCTAGGTGTAATTAATTTACATCAACCTAAAATCAAGAGAAAACATTCCGATATAGGAAAGGAGGTCAAACACATCAAGCAACAAGTGCATTAAGTCCAAGAAAGCTCCAAGGCCTCAAGAAGTAAGGTGACTTGCTGGAATGGTCGTGACATGAGAGTAGAGGACTGTGAAATGAGAGTAGAGTAGCACTGGTCCATGAAAATTGGGTAGATTTTTTATACTCTTGCACCAACCTCTTATTGAACCGTCAGAATTTGATATCAAGATAACTTTTCGTAGAAATTTCACCATCTCTGAGCCTTTGATAAGCCAATTCATCTCCTTGTACCAATTGAGATTACAAATTATCATGCACCCCCTCATCAGCCTAGTCCTCATACTAAACCATTGGGTCAAAGACTTTGTTCAGTTAATCGTTAGGAGGTGCAATAGGAGGAGAAACCTCAAGTTGTGAAGGAGCATCTATATCCATTGATCTGAAAGCTCTAAATGTGTTTGCACTCCGGTCAACCAAGTTCATTGAGGATGTAGTTACAATGTCCTCCTTTTTATAAATATTAAGAGACCTCATGACAATTGTTCATTTCAGGTGAGAGTAGTCCCTATGTTTCCTTGTTTTTTTGGGATTGGGAGTAATGAATCCATCCGCATCCACTTTTTGTTTTTCCCTTTTCTAGAGCTTATTTTGATGAAGTCTTCCTCAATTTGGTTAGCTTTATAGTCAACCTCTAGCAAGGATGTTCTTTGTGCTGAGCATGTGTCCAGATTAGATTGAGCAGGTGAATACTTATCTTCCTCCTTAGTGGGGTCATTCTGAACACCATGGATAACATCAACAAAACCCTGGAGGATTCCAGGATTAGATCCAATCCCAATATTAACAATGACATGAGGATGATCTTTAATAAGTTTTTCTACATCTTTGAGTTTCTCACCAAAGGGTACCTTAGTTCCAAGGGTTCCAGCAAGCACCAATGCTCTTGTGTAAGCTACTATGTTTGTCTTTATCATGCCCTTCGCAACCCAAGACTTGTGATCAGGTGGGAAGAACTTTTTACGACATGCACTGGCTAAATTTCCAAATTTAGAGCTTTCCGAACAATAAGTAAGAAAGAATTCATACATAACCTCTTTTAATAATCCATGGCTTCCATTTTGAATCCATATTTGATTTGTAAGAGGTTTAGAGACATCAATGTTGGTAAAAATTCTAGCAAATGAAAGTCTAGAATGTTTTCTTGTTGCTATGTCCAACTTCAATGGGGAGCCTAGCAGACTGGCAATCAGAACTAGGGCCATATTCTTAAATAGATGAATCAGTAAACTAGGGAAAACAATCCAAATAGAGACAATAAGCGATTCAATGTCATGATCAAAATTAGAAGTTTATTTTAGGACATTCATTGTGCATCCACTAAAAACCCACAATATCTTCACCCAAAATCTATAGTGTTCCTTTTCAGATGAAAAGCGAAAAATGATGTTGCAGGAATTAAGCAGACCAATTTGAAATCTAACAAACCCAATTGATTTAAGAGATTTCCTCAAAAATATTAATGAAGGACGATGCTGGATGAATTTTTCCACCAGCACTAATCGTAATTACTTGGAAAGAATATTTACCTCGGGTTTCTAGGGGTTTGAGGTTTTTTCGTGTTTTTGATGGTTTTTAGTGATTTTAAGTATTTTGGGATTTTTTAGGTTTAAATTTTTAGTGATTTTATGGGTTTTTAGTGTTTTTTCATTTTAGTGATTTAATGAATTTTTATGATTTTTATGGGTTTAAAGGTTTTTAGGGATTTTTATGGGTTTTAGTGTTTTCTGGGTTTGTGGGTATTTTTTGGTTTTCATGGGTTTTTTTGTTTTTATAGGGTTCAAGGTTTTTTGAGTATTTTACTAATTTTAGGGGTTTCAATGGTTTTAGAGTTTTTAGTGTTTTCAGAGGGGTTTTAGGGGTTTTGAGGGTTTTAAGGGTTTAACGTTTTTATGGGTTTTATGGGTTTTAGGGTTTCTAGGGTTTATTTATTTTTCTATATTTTTTAGGTTTTCAAGATTTCTAAGTGTTTTCTAGGGGTTGTACGGTTTTTAAAAATTTTAGGGTTTTTTAGGGATTTATGGGTTTTATGGTTTTGGGTATTTTGAGGGGTTTTAGGGTTTGTAGAATTTTTTATTTTTAGGTGTTTTATGTTTTTTAAGGTTTTTATGGTTTTATTATTGTTTTTAAGAGATTTTATTGTATTTTTTATTTTTTGAGATATTAGGGATTTTTGAGGTTTTTTATGGATTTTGGGTTTTAGGGGTTTTTTTGGTTTTTTGGGTTTTGAAGGTATTTTAGAGTTTTAGTGTTTTTGTGTTTTTAATGGGTTTTAGAGTTTTTAGTGGGTTTTAGGATTTTATGGGGTTTTTGGGTTTTTATGTTTTTAGGGGTTTTATAGTATTTAGGGGGTTGGGGTTTTAATGTTTTTTAGAATTTATGGGTATAGTATTTTTATTAATTTATTATTTTCTTATGTTTTTTTAGTTTTTAGGTATTTTTTAGTAGTTTTTAGTTTTTTAGGGATTTTTATTATTTTTAGTGTTTTTAGGGATTTTATGTTTTTTTTTGATTTCAGAGTTTTTTAGTGGTTTAATGTTTATTTAGAATTTTTATAAAATTTAGGTTCTTACATGGTTTTTATAGTTTTTTGTGGAATTTTATGATTTTTATGGGATTATTTTGGTTTTTATATTTTTAGAGGTATTATGGTTTTTATATTTTTAGGGACTTTTGGAGTTTTAAGAGTTTTCAAGGTTTTTTGTGTTTTTAAGTGTTTTTAGGTTTTATTTAGGTTTTTTGGGATTTTTTCCATTTTATGGATTTTATGTTTTTTAATGATTTTACGGGTTTTGAGGGATTTTGATTCATTTTTTATTTTTAATGGTTTTTAGGTTTTTCAGAATTTTTTTAGGTTTTTATGGGTTCATATGATGTAGGTTTTTTGTTTTTTCATAGGAGTTTTAGTGTTTTATATGATATTAGGGTTTTAAAGGTTTGTTTTAAGATTATTATGGTTTTTAGGCTTTTTAGGGATTTTTAGGGTTTTTAGGGTTTTAATGGGTTTTTTGGGTTATCAGTGTTTTTTATTTTATTTTTCTATTTTTTATCTTTTTTTGTAATTTTTAAACATTAATAGTCGTTTAAAGGGTTTTAGTGTGGTGTTTGGGTTTTTTGGGTTATTTGTGTTTTTAAGGTTTTTAGGGGTTTTTATGATTTTTAGGTGTTTTATTATTTTTAGGGGTTTATGGTTTTTTGGTCTTGTTTTGGTATTTTAGTGGTTTTAGGTGTTATTAGGTTTTTAAGGATTATTTCGGTTTTCTCATGGGTTTTGGGGTTTGTTTTACGTCTTTTTGGTGTTTTTAGGTCTTTCTAAGGATTATTATATTTTTAGGGTTTTAGGGATTTTATGGGTTTTTAGGGTTTTTAGTGGTTTTAGGGATTTTGACTTTTTTCAATTTTTGGGAGGTTTTAAGTGATTTATGTTTTTTTCATTTTTTCAGATTTTTAGGGATTTTTTTGGATTTTTTAGGTTTTAAGGGGTTTTTTGGGATTTGAAGGGATTTTGGGGTTTTTACATAATTTTTTTTGGTTTTTGGGTTTTTTGGGTATTTCTTTTGCAATTTCAAGGTTTTTTAGAGGGTTTTTATCTTTTTTTGGGGTTTAATGTGATTTTAGAGGCTTTAGTGGGTTTTTAGGGGTTTTATGGGTTCTTAGGTTTTTTAAATGTTTGGGGTATATAGTTTTAAGGGTGGTTTAGGGGTTTTAGTGTCTGTTTAGGGTTTTAGTATTTTTTGGTTTTTAGGGATTTTAAGTGTTTTTTTTTGTTTTTTACGAGTTTCTTAGCATTTTTCATGGGTTTTAGTTTTTTTACATTATACGTGATTTTGAGAACATTTTTTAAATTTTTATGTTTCTTTGGGTTTTTAAGGACATTAAGGGATTTTAGGGATTTCAGGGTTTTTATTATATTTATGTTTTTAGGGTTTTCATGTGTTTTTTGGTTTTTAGGTTTTTCATTGGTTTTTATAAGGTTTTTAAAGATTTTATGGATTTTATGGTTTTAGGGTGTTGAGGTATTTTGAGGGTTTATATTTTCTTTATGTTTTTTTTTGATTTTTTAAGGTTTTAACGTTTTTTAGTGTTTTAACATTTTTAGGTGTGTAAATAGTTTTACGAGTTACTAGAGGGTTTTATATTATTTTCAAGGATTTATAGTTTTTAATGATTTTAAGGTTTTTTATAGTTTTTAGGGATTTTTGAGACATTAGGGACTTTTTATGATTTATAGGGATTATAATATTTTTAGGTTTTTAGTGGTTTTAAGATTTTATAGGTTTTTAAGGTTTTTTGTGTGGTTTTCCGGGATTTTTTGTTGATTTACATTTTTAGAGATTTTTAGGGATTTTTATTGTATTTTATGGTTTTTAGATATTTTGATGGGCTTTGAGTTTTTAGGGGTTTTATGTTTGAAGGGTATTTAGTGTTTTTTTTTGTTTTTAAGTGTTGTTAGTGGTTTTACTGTTTTCTTCGAGATTTTTAGCATTTTAGGGTTTTTACATTATATGTATTTTTATGGATTTTTAGGATTTTTTGGGGATTTTTAGGATTTTATTTGTTTTAGGATTTTTATTTTTTTAGTTATAGGGGTTTGAGACTTTTTGGGTCTTTAATGTTTTTAGTTTCTTTAAGGTTTTTAGGGGTCTAAAGTGTTTTCAGTTTTTTCTATTTTAGTGTTTTATGGGATTTTTTTTTAATTTTTTATGGTTTTAATGGATTTTTATGGATTTTTATGGTTTTAGTGTTTTTAGTGATTGTATGGGTTGTATCCTTTTTTTGTTTTTTATGGGTTAAATTTTTTTTCATTTTTTATGGTTTTCTTAGGGGTTTGAGGGTTTTAAAGGTTTTTTACATTTTTAGGGAATTTTTAGGCTATTTGTTTTCGTGTTTTTATGGTTTTTAGAATTATTAGGATTTTGATGATTTTAAGGTTTATTATGGGTTTAATGGATTTCAAAATTTTTAGTTTTTTAGTGGATTTAACTGTTTTTTGGTTTTTAATGTTTTCTAAGTGATTTGAAAGGGTTTTATGTTTTTTTATTTTTAGGATTTTTTAGTTATTTTTTAGGATATTTATGATTTTTAGGGGTTTTAGGGATTTTCAGGGTTTTATTTGGTTTTTTAAGGGTTTTAAGGTTTTTTAAGTTTATAATGTGTTTTTATGTTTTTAGTGTTCTAATGGATTTTTAGAGTTTTTAATGTTTTTTGGAGTTTATTGGGTTTTTAGAGTTTTTAGTGTTTATTCAGTGTTTTTTATTGTTTTTAGGTGGTTTATGGTTTTATGTTTTTATAGTTTTTTATAGTTTTTAGAAATTTTTATAATTTTAGGGGCTTTAACTGTTTTTAGGTATTTAAGGATTCTTTAGGGGGTTTCCAGGTTATTATGGGTTTTTACATATTTAGGGATTGTTTTGTACATTTATGGGATTTTAGTGTTTTTAGGGATTTTGAGGGGTTTTGGGGGGTTTTATGGGTTTTTAGGTTTTTGGGGGTTTTATAATTTTTTTATGCTTTTAGAGGTTTTTAGTGTTTTTACGTTTTTATAGTTTTCTTAAGGAATTGTGTTTTTTAAAATTTTATGTATTTTTAGTGATTTTTTGGATCTTTACTTTTGTTTTTGGTTTTTTGGGATTTTGATAGTTTTTATAATTTTTATGGTTTTTTGGGGTTTTTTGGGTTTTTCTCAATTTTTATTTTTTATAGTTTTTAAGGTTTATAATGTTTTTATTTTTTTTGGGGTTAAATTGGTTTTTAGAGTTTTTTAGGTTTTTATGGTTTTTATGGTTTTTATGGGTTTTAGGGTGTAAGAACCCGAGTTTTTATAATCGGTCAAAATCCCAACCCTATTTGAATTTTTGACTTATTTCTGAGGAAATTGGGGAAATATGGGAAGTTCTAGAAATTTTCAAACTACACATCATGTACACTAAAGTACACACCATGTATGGTTTAGGCATGTATCGGCAATGTGATCGCCGATTACATGTTGTGTGATGACCATGTAGGAATTTCCTACTACATGGTGTGTAGTGTTACTCGACATTTCGTGAATCCTCCTTTATGTGTTATGACTATGTTCAAGCCATGTGTCGACTCGTGTGGAGTGTCAAAGCCACGTGGCTCCCTTCTCTTAAGTCGGAGTACAGAAAAGGCTACTACACAATGTGTAGTCCTTAAAACATACCCTGTATTTTTATTTTTTATTCGCTTAAAGGAAAAGGTGTCGTGTTTTTTTTCTAGAAAACACATTATTCTTCCCCATTTTCAGACCTTGATCCTCTGCAAAGCCAAAAACGTTTCTTCTATTAGATTCTTCATCTGTCTCCCATTCTTCAATCCATTAGGTGTTGCGAGATCGCAACAGCGAGTCTAAACTCACAAACCATGTTCCATTCTTGATCCTTTACCTCACACGTCATAGTTTCCATCTGAGTGGAATTGCGGTGATTTAAAAGAAATATAGATCTATGAAGATCAGATTCGAATTGGATCTCGATATTAGACGTGAATACTTCAATGAGTCTCAGGTCGGTTGCGCATACATCTCTTTTTTTTTGTTTTTGTAGACTTTTGGGTGGCACATCCTTTGGTGCGTTTTCGGGTATTTTGAGTGTGACCCTATTTTACCTGCTATTGCATATTTAATTGTTATTTAACTTATGGGATACATTTGGTCATGCCCTATTACATGGTTTTCTTGAGCAGGGTCGGGCGAGGGGTTGTTTCTCATTGGTGCATTTTCATTGGGGGATGCCAAAATGGTTATAATTGAATTGTATTGTTTTAATCTATTGATTTTATTTTATTGAACCTCGATATGAATAGTTGGAGAATTTAAAGACCTTAGTGTTGGTATGGGACAACAGTTGGTTAGTAAATTTCAATTATTTAGTTTGTTTTTCCTATTTAAAAGTGATTATGTTAATTTTATATGTAATTGATGAATTGCATATGCTGAAACTATTGAGGCTATGTTTGGCATGGCCCATATATTCTTCTGTGATGGTGATCACAGGTTGGGCTTGGCCAAGGTTACATTGGGTGGTTCTGGCCACAAGATTGGGCATCATGGATGTTGGCTTGAGGCAGGGTGACTGTCAGGATGGGCATGGCCCGGGTTATTGGGACGGCGAGGCCATTAGACATGAGCGACATGGTCATAGGGACATGAGGTTTTAAAGACATAGTGGCTTGGGTATTATTTTGGTGATTACAACTCACTTAGAACTTTTAGTAGTGTGCACATATAGTGACTCTATGAGGACGTGGTTTTGACCAATTGTGTGGGTAGAGGCCCCCATTAGTTGCAGTTCAGGTACTATTGGTTTGGGGGTGCTTATTGTTGGAAGCCACGTGGAAGGTGAGGAGCCTTCAGGGGATAGAATTGAGTCTATCTCGTTGGGGGAAGAGGTTCTCCATTATTTGAGGGAAGAAATCAGTGTCCATCTGGTTACATTATTTTTGGGCAGACATCGATGTCCCTCTTGTTACTTTATTTGAGGGCCAACATCGTTGTCCCTCTGGTTCTTATTTGAGGACATACATAGTTGTTCCTCTGGGTTACTATTTCATGGGTATGCCTTCGGGACATCGGTACTTGAGACTAGCTGTGTCAGGGGGCACATGATTCCAGGTTACATGACAGAGATTCCAGCATTGGCCGAAGCAGGTGACACTTAATGGTTGTTGTAGAGCACCAGTGGAGTTTATTTTTATTTGTGAATTGTACTATTTAATGTTTTCCTTATAACTGCATGCCTACGTAAACACTTATAATAGGTACGCACCGTTGGGTGGTATCCTACTGAGATTCTTCTCACACCCTGTGTGGGACCTTCGGGACTCATGTAGAAATTATGGATTTATGTGTAGGAAAGAGGTCACCTTCCTGAGCTGGACTGCATTAGCTATTCCATGGAGATGGCATGGACCTTGCGGTCTTTCTAGCTAGAGATTTCCTTTTTCTTCTTTCATTACTGTATTAACATGCTTACCTTGTTAATTGTAGCTATTTATTGTTAGCCATTGGCACCATTTTTATATATTAACTTGTTATAGATGCATGTTTGGTTTGTTTAGTAGTTGCATGTGGTATTCAACATACTGTTCTGTTTACTTTTCACTACTTTTGTTTATATTTATTACTTCTGCTATTTATCGATATTGAATGTGCTTCCGCTCTGCGGGTCTAGATTGAGTCTGTTGAGTCGTGTATTCTATTAAATATTTATAATTATACTCATACCAGTACCATTATTAACCTCTAAGAGGGTATAGCCTCCCCACTATACCTATAATACCCTCACTGCTAGTCGGTAACCTTTGGAATTCATACAGGTGCCCCTCAGGTAGTAAAACCCAACCTATTTAGCATTGTTCGGGTGGTATGTCGTGTCCGGTTTGTTACATAGGGTTTATTTTAGTTAAAGGGGGTTTTATGGTTTTATTCATTTTTGGGGTTTTTTGGTATTTTTAGTGTTTTCAACATTTTTATGGGTTTTATATATTTTTATGTTTGAATGAATTTATAGGGTTTTGAGTATTTTTATGTTTTTAGGGGCTTTAGGGTGTTTTCAGTATTTTTATGGATTTTAGGGGTTTTTGGGATTTTGTGGGTTTACGGGTTTTTAGTGTTTTTGGTGTTTTGTTATATTTAGGTTGTTAAGTGTTCTTTGGGTTTTAAGGCTTTCATAATGTTTTTATATTTTTTAGGGTTTTTTATGTTTTAAGGGATTTTGGGGATTTATTTCTAATTTTTATTATTTTAGCGTTTTTATGGATTTTGAGGGGTTTTAGGGTTTTTATAGTTTTTAAGGATTTATAGTTTTTTCGGTTTTTTGGATTTTTTAATGATTTAAAATGGTTTTAGATATTTTTATCATTTTTCGGGGCCTAAAGGTGTTTTTAGAGTGTTTAGTGGGTTTTTATGTTTTTTGGTTTTTATGATCTTTAATTATTTTCAGGTGTTTTATGGGTTTTATAGTGTTCATGGGCTTTTTGTAACTTTTTAGGGGGTTTTAGGGTTTAGTGTTTTTTAGATTTTATGCATTTTTAAGTATTTAGGGGTATTAGGATGTTGAGGATTTTTATGGTTTTCTAGGAGTTTTAATCATTTTTGGGTTTTAATGGGTTTATATAGTTTTATATTTTTTAGTTTTTTTTTATGATTTTTAGGGGTTTTATGTATTTTTTGAATTTTTTTTATTTTCTTAGGGGTTTTCAGGTTTTTAGGTTTTTTACGTTTTTTAGGATTATAGTGATTTTTTTTGTATTTTTATGGTTCCATAGGGTTTTTTCTGTTTTTTTTGGGTTAATAGATTTTTATGGTTTTTATGGTTTTATAATTTTTGGGTTTTTAGCGGTTTTATCTGTTTTTAGGGTTTTTATTGATTTTTAGAGTTTCTTAAAATTTTAGGGGTTTAAAGGTTTTTTAGATATTTTATTCATATTTTAGTGTTTTATTGGGTTTTATTTTTTTAATGCTCTTAAAGGTTCTTATTATTTTTAGGGTTTTTAGGGGTTTTTAGGATTTTTAGGGTTTTTTTATTTTTTTAGGTTTTTGGGGTATTTTGTGTTTTTCTGTTTTTAATGTTTTCTTAGGCCTTTTAAGATTTTCTACGCTTTATGTATTTTTAAGGATGTTAGGGTTTATATGGGTTTTTAGTGTTTTGGAGGATTTGTGGGTTTTGAAAGGTTTTTGGGGTTTTATTTTTTTCTAGGGTTATTAACATTTTAGGGGTTTAAATGGATTTTACAGCTTTTAGTAGGTTTTTATGTTTTTAATTAGTTTTAGTTTTTTTAATGTTTTTAAGGGTTTTTAGGGGTTTTAGGGTGTTTATGGTTTTTATGGTCTTTTTGGATTTTTATCAATTTTCAGGTGTATTATGTGTTTTTATGTTTTTTAGGATTTTTATAGTTTTTAAGATTTTTAGTGTTTTTAAGGGATTTTATATTTTTTGTGGGTTTTAAGTTTTTATGGGGTTTTAGGGTTTTTAATGTTTTTATAGGTTTTTATGGTTTTTATGGTTTTATGGACTTTTTGGGATATAAGTGTACTTTAGTTTTTTTATCCATTTTATTTATTTCTAGGGTTATATGGGTTTTCAAGTTTTTAATAGTTTTTTAATGTTTTAATGATTTATAGAGATTTTTTTGGATTTTTATGTTTTTTAGATATTTTGATGATCTTTAGGGCTTATAGGGATTTTAGGGTTTTTAGGTTTTTATGGTTTTCTTAGGTATTTCAGAGGTTTTTGGTTTTTTATGTCTTTAGGTATTTTTAGGATTATTTATCATTTTTATTTGATTTTAATGTTTTATAGATTTTGAGGTTTTCTAGGGTTGTTTAGTGTTTTTTTATGTTTTTTTTGTGTTTTTATCATTTCTAGGGTTTTAGGGGTTGTGAATGTTCTTAAGGTATTCACGTTTTTCATATGGTTTTAGGGTATTTTATATATTTTTATTGATTTTTAGGGTTTTTTAATTATTACAATGGTATTTAGGGGTTTTAAGGATAATGAAGGTTTTTAGGGGTTTTAAGTGTTTTTTAGGTTTTTTGGTTTTTTAGACATTTAGGGTTTTTAATGAGTTGTTTAAGAGTTTTAAGGTTTTTATTGTTTTTAATGTTTCTATTGGTTTAAAGGGTTTCTAGAGTTTTCAGTGCAGTTTTAGTGTTTTATAATTATTTTGGGATTTTAAGGGGTTTTTAATATTTTATCGGTTTTTGGGGTTTTTGGACCTTTTTCGGGTTTTATCATTTTTTAGATTTTTATGTGATTTTAGTGTTTTTAGGTTTTTAATTTTTTTTAATGGGCATTTATTTTATTTTATATGTTTTTAGTGATTTTTAGGGTTTTTAAGGTTTTTAGAGTTTCTAGGGATCTTGAGTATTTTTAGGGGTTTCTTGGTTATTATGTGTTTTTAGTGGTTTTAATGATTTTATGGGATTAAAAGGTTTTTAGAGTTCTTAGTCAGTTTTTTGGGTCTTCTTGGGTTTTTAGGGATTTTAATTTTTTCAAGGGATTTTTTTACTTTTTATGGGTTTTTAGGGTTTTTATGGTCTCTGGTTTTTTAGAGTTTTTAGCAGTCTTAAGGGTTTAATGTTTTTTTATGTTTTTAATGTTTTCATAGGGTTTTTAGGGTTTTTAGTGTTTTTTTTGATTTTATGCATTTTTAGAGATTTTTTAAATAAATTTTATGTTTTTTATGATTTTTAAGGACTTTGATGGGTTTTAAGGGTTGTTTTGGCTTCTTTAGGGTTTTAAAATTTGGGGGGTTTTGGGGGTTCTATGTGTCTTTAGATTTTAAAGATTTTCATTGAGGTCTTTCATAGATTTTAGGGTCTTTTACATTTTTAGGTATTTTTAGGGTGTAAAAATAATAATTTTTTCTAGGGACCTTGATGGATTTTTGATTTTTCACGATATTTTGTGTTTTTATGGTTTTCTAGGTTTTTAGTTGTTTTTTGAGTTTTTTAGGGTTGGTATGGTTTTTAGGGTTTTAGGGTTTTATTTTTTTGGGGTTTTATGGGTTTTGGAGTTTTTAGGATTCTTGAAATTTTTAGGTTTTTTAAGGGTTTCAAATATTATTAGATTTTTAAGTCATTCTTATCATTTTTTCATTTTTAGAGTATTTTATGTTTTTATGGATTTTTATGGATTTTTATGGATTTTTAATATTTTATGGGATTTTATGGATTTTGCGGGGTATTACTGATTTTTAAGGTTTTAGGGGTTTTAGGGTTTTTTGAGTTTTTTAGGAATTTTATGGGAGTTTAATGTTAATTTAATTTTTTTGTTGTTTAAAGGTGGTTTAGATTTTTTATTGGGTTTTACTGTTTGTATATATTTTTTTTATGGGTTTTATAATTTTTAGCGGATTTATGATTTTTGGATATTTTACAATTTTTAGAATTTTTTAGGTTTTTAGGGGCTTTAAGATTTTTTTTGGGTTTTTTTGTTTTTCATTGGGGTTTTCAGGTTTTTAGAGTTTTTTCATTTTTTGGGATTTTTGGTTATTTTAATGGTTTTTATGTTTTTAGGTTTTTAGGGATTTTGAACGTTTTGAGGGTTTTTATGATTTTTTAGGGTTGTTAACTTTTTTAGATTTTTAGGGGTTTCAAGTATTTTTTAGTATTTATAGATTTTTAGGGGGTTTCAGGGTTTTTTACATTCTTATGGTGTTTTAGGATTTTTATGATTTTTTCATTTTTTAAATGGTTTTATAGTATTTAGGGTTTTTAGAGAGGTTTTTGGTTTTTTGGGATTTTAGGGGATTTTTTGATTTTTTTGGGGTTTATCCTTTTTAGTATTTTTTTAACATTTTTAGGGTTTTAAATGGTTTGTAGTATTTTTTAGTGTTTTTATGTGTTTTTATCGTTTTTATCATTTTCAAAGGTTTTTTTGGTTCTCAGGTATTTTAAGTTTTTACGGTTTTTTATTTTTTTCTAATGATTTTATGTTTTTAGTATGTTTTACTGTTTTTTGGTTTTTAAGGTTTTCATTAGGGTTTTCAAGGTGTTTAGGGTTTTTTGAATTTAGAGATTTTTTGGGATTTTTATTGTTTTTATTGGTTTTTAGGGTTTTCATTGATTTTAAGGGTTTCAAGGTTTTTATGGCTTTTTGGTTTTAAATGATTTTATGTTTTTTATCTTTTCTTAGGGTGTTTCAGGGGTTTTAGGGCCTGGATTTTTTATGGAATTTAGGTTTTTATCTATTTTAGGGGTTTTAAGATTTTTATTGATTTTTAGGGATTTAGGGTTTTTATGCTTTTTGGTTTATGTTTTTTTAGTTTTTATGAGTTTTATGGTTTACATTGTTTTTAATGTGTTTTGGGGCCTCGAGTGTTTTTATAGTTTTTAGTGGGTGTTTAGCTTTTTTATGGGTTTAAGGGTATTTTAATGTTTTTAGGGGTTAAATGGTTCTTAGGAGTTTTAGGGTACTTTTTGATGGTTTTTTAGCATATTTAGGGTTTTATCATTTTTAGGTTTTTATGTTTTTAAGTGTTTTTACTTTTTTACAGTTTTTAGGGTTTTTACATTTTTTAGGGAATATTAGAGTTTATTATTATTATTATTGCTTTTTTGATTTTTAGGCATTTTGAGGGGTTTTGTGTTTATTGGGGTTTTATGGTTATCATGTTTTTTTGGATTTTTAGGGTTGTTTTTTAGTTTTAATTTCTTCTATGGGTTTTTAGAGTTTTTAACATTTTTACTGGTTTAAAGGGTTTTTAGAGTTTGTATTGGTTATTATGGTTTTTATGTAGATTTATGTGTTTTTAATTTCTTTTGGGTTTTATGGTTTTGAGGGGGTTTTAGCATTTTTATCGTCTATATATAGTTTTTTAGGTTTTTAGCACTTTTTGGTTTTTAAGGGTTTTAATTGTATTTAGGTTTTAAGGATTTCATTGGGTTTTTAGTGATTTTAATGATTTTAAAGATTTTTATGGATTTTTATGGATTTTATCAATTTTAGGGTTTCTTGGGATTTTGAGTGTTTTTAGTGATTTTTACGGTTTTTTGCATTTTTTCGGTATTTTGGTATTTTTTTAGTTTTTTAGGTTTAAAGTGTTTTTAATGATTTTTAGTTTTTTTATAATTTTAAAACATTTGAGCGAGTTTAGTATGTTTTTGGTTTTTGGATGTTTATGGGGGTTTTTAGGTTTTTAGGGGATTTTTTTGAGTTTTATAGGGTTTTAATATTATTTGAGTTTTTTTACCATTTTTATGAGTTTAGAGGGTTTTTTGTGTTTTTAGTGTTTTTGGGGGAATTCAGGGTTTTTAGTGTTTTATAGATTTTAAGGGGGTTTTTATGGTTTTTTAGAGTTTTAGGGTTGTTATGGTTTTTAGGTTTTTTAAAAAATTTAGGTTTTTATGTGATTTAAGTGTTTTTATGTTTTAGTTTTTCCTGGGGGTTTCTTTAGTTTTTAGGGTGTTTTTATTTTTAGGGATATTAAAGGGGTTTATGGGTTTTAGGGGTTTTGGAGATTTTGAGTGTTTTCAGGGTTTTTATGGTTTTTAGTGTTTGAATAATTTTTTAGTTTTTAGGAGATTTAATTTTTTCAATTTTTTATGGTTTTTTTCTAGGTTTTTATGGTTCTTATGGTATTTTTTCCATTTTTTAGATTTATGTTTTTTTTACGGTTTTTAGGGTTTTTAGGTTTTTATGGATTTTGAGATTTTTATAGTTTTTAAGAGATTTTAGAGAATTAATTTTTGTATAGTTTTAAAGGGTTTTAGAGATTTTAGTGGGTTTTTAGGGTTCTTATTTGGTTTTTATGGATTTTGTTGCTTCTTAGGCTTTTATGTTTTTAGGGGTTCTATAGTTTTTAGGGTTTTATAGTTTTTAATGCCTTTAGGTTTTTAGGGGTATTAAGTGTTTTTACGGTTTTAAGGTTTTCTTATGGTTTTCATTGTTTTTGGGTTTTTTATTTTTGTATCGATTTTTAGGGAATTTTTTATATTGTTTCTAGGGATTTTGATGGGTTTTAATGTTATTGGGGTTATATGGTTTTTGTTGTGCTTTTTTGGTTTTTAGGGTTTTCAGTGGTTTTATGTTTATTTATTCTTTTTAAAAAAATTAAGAGTTTAAATGGTTTTTACAGTTTTTATTGGAGTTTTAGAATTTTTATATAATATTTTGGGGTTTTTACACTATTTAGGGTTTTTATGGTTTTTACGGTTTTTAAGAAATTTTATATTTTTTAGGGTTCTTTAGGTTTTTAGGGGTTTTTAGGGGGTTTTAGGGGTTTTTAGGAGTTTTTTGTGTTTTTAGGGTTTTTTTTCATTTAGGTTTTTGGGGATTTTTACCTTTTCATGTATTTTAAGGTATTTTTGTGATTTTATTGGTTTTAGGGATTTTGAGGTGTTTTAGGTATTTTGAGGCCTTTCAGCAATTTTTTGGTTTCTATGGGTTTATGTGTCTTAGGTTTCTTGTGTTTTCATATGGGTTTTTAAGGTTTTATAGTTTTTTATGCCTTTAGGGATTTCAAGGGTTTTTAGGATTGTTATGGATTTTTATGGTTTTTAGGCATTTTGATGGTTTTTAGGATTTTAATGATTCTTTTAGTTTTTTAGGGTTTTTAACGATATCGAAAGTTTTTAACTTTTTTTTGTTTTAAGGGATTTCAGTGTATTTTTAGAGTTTTTATATATATATTTTTTCTAAGGTTTTTAGGAGCTTTTAAAATTTTTAGTGGTTTTATAATTTTGGGTGGGGGGTTTAAGGTTTTTATGTTGTTTTTTTCTTTTAGTGGTTTTGGAGTTTTAATGTTTTTATGGTTTTATTAGGTTTTTTCAAGGGTTGAGGGGTTTTTTTACATTTTTTGGGATTTTTAGGTCTTTGTAAGGATTATTACAGTTTTTTAGGGTTTTTGGGATTTTGAGGTGTTCTAGGGTATTTAAAACTTTTAAGGGTTTCCAGGATCTTAGCATTTGTCAAATTTTTTGGGGTTTTAAGTGCTTTAGGTTTTATTATATTTTTAGGGATTTTGAGGAATTTTGTTTTGTTTTTTTGGGTATTTGAGATTTATAGAGATTTTACGGTTTTTTGGTCTTTTATTTTATTTTTGAGATTTTATGTTTATTTTGAGTTTTTTTGGTTTTATTGTAATTTAGAGTTTTTTTGTCTTTTTAATAGGAATAAATGTGATTTTAGAGAATTTAGTGAATTTTTATGGGTTTTACGGGTTTTTAGATTTTTTTTTTGTTTTTGGAGTTTTTATTTTTTAGGGTGTTTAGGTTTTTTATTAACTGTTTAGGGTTGTTATAATTTTTATGTTTTTAGGGATTTTAAGACTTTCTTTTGTTTTTTATGAGGTTCATAGCTTTTTCATGGGTTTTATGGGTTTTTAAATTTTTAGGGATTTTTATGGAATTTTTAGGATTTTTATAGGTTTGGGGTTTTTAAGGATTTTAAAGGATTTTAGGTTTTTTGCGGTTTTTTATCATTTTTATGTGTTTAGGGGTTTCAATTATTTTTTAGTTTCTACGGTTTTCATAGGCTTTTATAGTATTGTTAGGGATTTATTGATTTTCTGGTTCTTAGGGTGTTTAGGGATTTTGAGGGTTTTAGGGTTTTTTATTGTCTTTATAGTTTCTTTAGTTTTTATGTTTTTAAATGGTTTTTAATATTTTTTAATATTTTTAGGTGTTTAAAGGGGTTTATGATTTTTTTTATAGAATTTTTTAGGTTTTTATGGGTTTTAATAGTTTTTAATGTTTTTAATGGGCTTTATGGTTTTTAGGGATTTACGGTCTTTAGGGAATTTTAGGGTTTTATAGGGGTTTTTATTATTTTTTGGTTTTTAGGGGTTTAAAGAATATTTTCTTGAATATAAGGTTTTCTTTGGGAATTTAGGGATTTTTTGATGTTTTATTTTTTAAGTATTTTTTATGTTTTTTATTGTATTTTATATTTTTTGGGGATATTGATGGTATTTGAGTTTTTGGGGATTTTATGATTTTAAGGATTTTTAGTGTTTTTTTGTTTTTTTTGTTTTCTAAGTGTTTTTTGTGTCTTTTAGGTTTTATTGTTTTTTATGGTTTGAATGGGTATTTAAGGTTTTTCTGGGGTTTAGTGTCTTTAAAGGTTTTTGTATTTTTAGGGATTTTAGAGTTTTATTTTTTTTAAGTGTTTTAATTTTTTAATTTTTTTATTGGTTTCTTAAGGGTTTTTTGGTTTTAAAAGTTTTTTTTTGTTTTTTATGGTTTCTATATTTTTAGGGATATTGATGTTTTTAAGGTATTTTAGGGGTTTAATGGTTTTACCATTTTTTAGTTCGTTAGGGGTTTTAAATTTTTTTGGGTTTTAAGGTTTTCTTAGTGATTTTCACGGGTTTAATGTTTTTTTTTAATTTTTTTGAAATTTTTAGGTATTTTTTAGTATATTTATGGTTTTAATGGGTTTTAGGGTTTTTTTGAGGGTTTTAGGGTTTTTTGGGTTTTTAAGGGTTTTAATATTTTTTATGTTTTTAGGGAGTTTTTTTGAGTTTTAAAGGATTTTTAGGGTTTTTATGGGTTTTATCAATTTTTAGGTTTTTGGGGTTTTTAGAGTTTTTTTAAGGTTTTCTTAAGGATTTAAGTTTTTTTTACCTTTTTAGGTATCTTTAGTGATATTTTAGGATATTTATGGTTTTTTTTTGGGATTATGAGGGTTTTTATGATATCTTACCGTTTTAAAGGTTATGGGGGATTTTCTGGTTTTTTTGAATATTTTTTATTTTTTTAAGGTTTTATGTTTTTGATTTTTAGGTGTTTAATTAGTTTAAGATTTTTTGTGGGTTTTACTGTTTTTATTGGTTTTGGGGAATATTTTGGTTATAGGGGGTTTATGGATTTCAGAATTTTTTTGGCTTTTAGGGTATTTTTTATGGTTTTTAGAATTTTTAGGGGTTTTAAGTGTTTTTATGTTTTAAATGTTTACTTATGGTTTTTAGGGTATTTATGTTCTTAGGGGTTTTTATGGGTTTCCATTATTTTAATGGATTTTAGGGTTTTTGGGGATTTTGAGGGTTTTTAGGGTTTTTTGAATTTTTTAGGGGTTTATACATTTTTAGGTTTTAAAGGTTTTCTCAAATTTTTTAGAGTTTTAAGAGTTTTTTTACATATTTTGGGATTTTAGGGATTTTTTTACATTTATTTATATTTAGTTTTTTAGGTATTTTGAGGGGGTATGATGTTTTATTACTTTTTAGGGTTTTTGGGTTTTTTTGGGTTTCTTTTGTTTTTTACAGTTTTTAGAGATTTTTTAACATTTTTAGGGCTTAAAAGAGGTTTTAGAGTGTTTAGTGGGTTTTTTTGGTTTTTATGATCTTTATGGTTTTTATGTGTTTTATAGTTTTTAGGAGTTTTACAATTTTATGAGGTGTAGGTGTTTTTAAGGGTTATTAGTGTATTTTATATTTTGAATGATTTTTATGTATTTTGGGATTTTGATGGATTTTAAAGATTTTTATGGTTTTTTAGGATTTTTAGTCATGTTTAGGTTTTTAGTGTTTCAAGGGTTTTAGGGTTTTAGTGTTTTTATGTTTTTTGGGGGTTTTAAGTGTTTTTAGGGTTTTATTAGGTGTTTTCAGGATTTTTTTTGTTTTTTACATTTTTAGGAGTTTAGTGATTTTTTTTGCTTTTTTTGTTCATTTCGGTTTTATGGATTTTTGGGTTTATAGGATTTTTTAATGTTTTATGGTTTAATTGTTTTTGTTTTTTGAGGTATTCTATGTTTTTAGGGTATTTTCAGTTTTATAGAGTTTCTTAATTTTTTGGGGGTTTAATGGTTTTTTAGAGTTTTTAGTCAGATTTTATGGGTTTTATGGGGTTTTATTATTTTTATGGTTGTTAAGGGTTCTTATTATTTTCATGTTTCTTAGGAATTTTTAGGATTTTTAGGGTTTTTATCGTTTTTATGTTTTTGGGGTCTTAAGTGTTATTAGTTTTTTAATGTTTTCTTAGGCCTTTTAGGATTTTATACATTTTATGGATTTTTACGGATTTTAGTTTTTCTATGGGTTTTTATTTTTTTAGGGATTTTGAGGGTTTTTATTGGGGTTTAAAAGATTTTAAGGTTTTTATCTTCTTTAGTATTTTAAAATTTTTAGGGGTTTAAATGGATTTTAGAGTTTTTAGTGTGTTATTAGGGTATTAGTTGTTTAAGGGATTTAAGATTTTTTTTTGGTTTTAATGGTTTTTAGGGTGGATTATGGTGTTTAGGGTCTTTTAGGGGTTTTATCCTTTTTTAGGTTTTTATTTATTTTATGTGTTTTTAGATTTTTAATGTTTTTTTTGTTTTTAATGCTTTTATTGTTTTTATGTGGTTTTATAGTTTTAGTGTTTTTTAATTTTTTTTGGGATTTTAGGGGTTTTAAAAGTTTTTAAGGATTTTTTTGAGTTTTAGGGGTTTTATGGTCTTTTAGTGTTATAAGTTTATTTTAGTTTTTAGAGGTTATAGGAGTTTTAGGGTTTTAAGGTTTCTCATGTTTTTAAGGGTTTTTAAAAAATTTAATGATTTATATGGATTTTTGATAATTTTTATGTTTTTACTGCTTTTAGGTATTTTGAAGAATTTTAGGGATTATAAGGATTATAGGGTTTATAGATTTTTAAGTTTTTTTATCATTGTTTAGGTTTGTATGGTTTTCTTAGGGATTTTAGGGATTTTTCATTTTTTTACATTTTTAGGGATTCTTTAGGATATTTTAGGGTTTTTAGTGATTTATGGATTTTTAGTTTTTTTATGGCGGTTAAGGTTTTTTTGTGTTCCTTTGGTTTTTTTATCATTTTATGATTTTTAAGGGTTTTTAGTGTTTTTTGGTTTTTAAGTTTTTCTAATGGTTTTATGGATTTAAGGTATTTTACATTTTTATGGTTTTTAGTTTATTTTTAGGATTTTAATGGTTTTTAGGGTTTTTAGGGATAATGAGTGGGTTTTGTGGGGTTTTGGGTTTTATATTTTTTTGGGTATTTAGGGTTTAAATGAGTTTTTATGGTTTATATAGTTTTTATTGTTTTTAATGATTTTACAGGATTAATGGGTTTATAGAGTATTTAGTTGGTTTTTATAGTTTTATAGGTAACTAGTACATTGCCCATGCATACGCACGACATCATAAATAAAATACGAACTACAAAATGCATTAGAAAAATGAGAAGTGATCAATGTAGAAAAATAAATATTGTATTTAAATTATAAATCTATTCATAGAAACAAAGTATGAAAATCTAATATCTAGATGATTGAGATATGAAAACATTGAAACATAAGCAAGGTAAGAGAAAATTATATTTGAAACATACATCAGTTGTCACTTTCATGTCACCTTTGGAAAATAACTATGGAGTGTTATTTAACCATGATAAGACAACATAAATACACTTTAAGTAGCGGATAAATTTTTGACAACAAATAGAGGAACCATTATTTTCAACAACAGTGGTTGTGAAGATCATATTACAATTCATGTCATCAGAATGTGCAATCAACATCATCATAGTACTACCATGTATCATTGATGTAGAGTAGCAATTTGTCTTGTTTGTTGAACGTTATATTGATCCCTGAAATATATAACTAGACATTAATGTGAGTAAATGAGACATATTAATATGAAAAAAACTGGGTAATGTAGTGAGGTGAAACCAAACAATTATTAATATGAAAAGGAAAAATCAGTACTATTTGAAATAATAGATAAATCAGTACAAATTGAAAAAGAACATTGGTTATTATGGAAGCCTCTAACCACCCCCCCCCCCCCCCATTTTTTCAGAAGCTCCTCTAACCTCCCTACCGAGATGTAACCCTCCCCTCCCCCTGTCACCCACCCAATACCAGCAGACCCCCTCCCACGGCTGCCTCCCCACTGCCCAGCCAATTCCCCCCTGGCCAAACTGTTACGTTTTCAGCCCCCTCACCCCTGGCCAAATAATTCCCTTGGCAGCCCCTCCTACCTGCCCAGTCCCTCCCCTCTGATCCCCTAGCCAGCCGCTTCCCCCACCACCCTCCCTGGGAAAAGTCTTCCCCCAGCAGCCGCCTCCCCCCTGCCCTCATCCTCCCCTCCCCTCCCCTCCCCTCCCATCCAAACTGTCCAGCCCCTCCCCTGCATTCCCCTACCCAGCCGCTTCCCCCACCACCTCCTCTGGCCGTAGTATTCCCCCAGCAGCCCCTCCCCCCAGCCCTCCCCTCCACTCCCCCGCCTCCCCTCCAACCTGCCCAACCCATACCCTCTATTCCCCATCCCACTAACTAGAATGTCCCCCGAGCCATTCCTCCCTCCTCCTCCCCTCCCCTCCTCATCACTTCCCTTTGCAGCCCCTTCTGTCACCCCCACCACCCTGCCCAGGTTGTGACCCCCCCCAATTTCTCAGCACCTCCTCCTTCCCCCCTACCCTACTCCACCCTCCCCCCTACCCAGCCCCTTCTCCCACCACTCCCCCCTTTCCCAACCTATTCCCTCACCAGGCCCCTCCCCCCTGCCCTCATTTTCCCTCTCCCCTCCCATCCTCTCACCTCCCCTCCCATCCCATCTTCTCCAACCTTCCAAGACCATTTATATTTATATGTAAAACAAATTAGAAACCATATATTTTAGCACAAAGTAATGAATTGTTTATATTTTGTTACCTTTTAATAACAATAGCACACTACAATAACTTATTTCAAATATGAAATATGCATAAGAGAAAATCAGCAATAACCTCACAGGATTGGTTTTTGTATTCAAACAATCAAGTTGTTTGATAACCAATATTCAATTCTTGTGTAATGTAATTCATATAGACCATCCAATGAGCCAATAAAAATGTAATGCAGATCATTTCATAAGCACACACCTTGAATATGTGTATATATTTCCTTCAATAACACCCCACCCCATGTTTCTATCGAACGTCCACACAAAAGTTAAAATTAGAAAATCATAGAATTAATTAATAAGTGAACATATTTCACTATCAATGATAAAAAAACATGTATATATTAAGCTGAAACTTAATTAAAATACATTACACAGGCCTATCCCCCCTTCCCAGCTCCACCCCCACCAGGACTGTCCCCCCTACAACTCCTCATCCCTCCTGCCCATCACCACCCCCACCCATGCCCAGCCCCTCCCGTCCACCCCTTCCCAAAACCTTGCCTCCCCTCCCTCCTTAGTAGCCTCTATTTCCACTACATCTCAGCACCTCCCCCTTCCAACTCACCCCCCTGCCCAGCACCAACCACACTAGGCCCCTCCTCCCTGCCCAGACCCTTTCCCACCAGCTCCCACCAGCCCCCCTGTCCTGCCCCTCGACCCATCCATGCCCAACACCTCCCCTCCTCCCCCCTGCCCACCCCCTGCCTCCCCTCCCCCTAGCAGCATCTGATTCCACTACATCCCAGCACCTTCCCGTTCCAACTCACCCCTTTACTTCCCAGCAGCAACCCAACCAGGACCCTCCTCCCTGCCCATCCCCTTTCCCACCAGCTCCCCCCCTCCCTGCCCTGACCCGTATCCCACCATAACTAAAATACATAAATTGATAGTGGATTTGTAATACAGTAAGAATAAATTAACCCACATGACAGAAATTAAATTATAAGATACAATCATCTGAATTCGTATTACCTTTCATATCTGAAGAACATATCATTCATTCTTTTCTACTTTGTCTTTTAATTTATCCTTCATTCATATTGCCATATTTAAAGCTTGACTTTGACCACCAACACTTACAGGTGGGATATTTTGATATTGATCAATATCATCTTCATTAGGAAATTTAGCTAGTATGTTTTTCAGCATATTGAACATAGATAAAAGTAGCATCAGGTGTAGGAGAAATTACAAAGTAGGAATAAAATAAAGGCTTGCAAAGAAAATTTAAAAAGGGGGGAAATATATATATATACCTGAATAGAGGATGATACCGCAGATGGTGTTTCAAATATAGAGTCAGTATCTTCACTGAGTCAAAATTATTTAACATTTTGATGTTCCTATCATAGAACAATAAAGAATTAATCCAGTTGCACCTTATTTACACGCGTGGAAGAAAAAATAAAGATAATGGATTATATTGTACCTGAGTATTTCAGGTACACTACTTACATTTTTATATCCACTACTTTGAAAATGCTGTATATAATCAATAACTGAAATAACTATTTTAAATCTATCCATTTTAATGAAAATAGGAATATATAGTATAATCTACCTGAATTCTTGTGAATCTATCATTGAAATTGGTGATGTAGTTTTCATTTTCGGTGATGAATATTACCTTGTATGAGTTTTGTTCTACAGAACGGTGATGATTTTGAATATTATAATTTGATACTTCAATTGACAGGAGAACCTATTTTGATTTGAAAACAGTCAATTTAGCAGGAAAACCGTACTCATCATCCGCCTTATTTAAGAAGAAATACTAAATGTTAGTTTTATTGAAGCAAACATATTTTGTAATCATGATAGTTTATTATCTTGGAGTACCTGAATCAAATAGTCTCGTAGCTCTGAATTAGTTTTGCTCATAAATTGCATTACTTGTTTATCAAATAGTAAAACTGATAAGGTGTCTGTGGAATCACTCACAAGCAGCTGCACTCTAAATCTGTTGATTTATAAATATGATTACAATGGAATTTTGGATAAGTAAAATTAATTACTATTGATATATAAAATAGGTAATAAACTATTAAGCAGAAGAATAAATAAGAACCTGGGAACGGTGTAAGTTACAGATATCTTGCAGTTGTTGCACCAATTTTTCCATCAACATTATGCACTTTTTTCATGCATGAATTTCATGAATCATAGAACCGTTTGTGAGTTTTTTGAATTTTTTTATGGTCATAGAAATCAAGCACTTTGTAAGCTGTCCAACATTGACATTAGTGTAGATAATGACATAGTACAGTACTGTACTGTTACAACTAGATTTTTATGGTGCATAAATTAAATTGTAAATTTGTCGTATACTACATACTTGATCAAAATTATTGATTTCAGAAATGTTTTTTTTATTTTTCCAATATATCATTGGTGTAGAGGAAGAAGATGGGTTTGTTGGTACTGGACTATGAAACTCCGAGGCCATTATAATCGTACATCTGAATATTGAAACATCCCAGTCAAATGTCTAACATAATATATACATCTATCATATAGTAAACATTGGGCAACATATACAAAAATCACAATTAAATCAAGTATCCAAAGCACATTTTTTGGAACGATTCAACATCTTTAATATCAGGATTGAAAAGGAACCTCGTCACATTAATGGAAGTTATATGTATAAGAGAGTCTGAAAGTAATTTTAAAACGAATTCAGTTGTAGTAGTGGTTTAAAACTTTTTAAATAATTGAATAAACGAAAGGGAAATATGGAATTGGGTTATTAGAGAGCATACTATTAAATTTCTTAACTCTGAAAAGTTTCAATATTAAAACATTTGAAGAACGGAATTTTTCTTCCAAGTAAGATGTCATCTGATTAGAAAAGTCACCCCATAAACTGAATTTCAGTTGTAACCCTCTGTAGAAAAATATACACCGCATAATGTTAAATATAAACACGGGTCAAAGATAATGAAAGGCTGTATTGACTAACCTATCTTCTGGTAAGACAATTTTCATCTTGAAATTGGAATAAACCAATGCTTCAAGAGGATGTGAGCAACATAAATATCCAATAATTTCTAAAACATATCAAGAAGAAGAAATGGTTGTGAATTGTAAGGTAAAAAAAAGTTGAAACTAATCCATACAGCTAAATATTGAACAACAAGGATACTTTAGAAACATTCATAAACTGTTAGAGAAATGTCAATAAACGTTTACCTATTAAATGTTGATCTGGAATCCTTCTCTGAATTATGTCTTCAAAGGAAGTAAAATCGAAACAGAAATGTGGTAGCGGTGCATCACATGGTCAGACATGCATTGTTGATGTGAAAAGTAATCGACATTCATGTCTAGTTCCTAAGAAGGTACCTAGATTAGTAGCTATCTGCAAGTTCTGTATGAAATAGCACATCCCTTCATGCAATATATTATTGAACATAGACAGAATTTGACACCCTATAATAGTACAGTGTATATTTTCTTTCTATAGAAATCAATATCAAAGAATCTAAAATTATGAAACACGTTTTTTTGAAGTTGACAAATATTTGGTATAATTTCAATGAAAGGAAAAATAAAATTGAATAAAGATAATATGTAGTATAATTTAATTCTGAATTCACCTGTAAACCTCCAAAAATCATATCAATCATGACAACATCCTTGGAGTACCTGGATGATGGGTTGCACCACAAATTAAAAATACGCACTTGTATCTTCAATGTCTCATCGGTATCAGGTGTGATATCATTCAAAGGGGAAATTGATCGTGACATATTCACAAAAATCTACTGTTTTAATTTCTGTACAAACAAATCATAACCAGAAACATTGAGTTTCATAAAATCAGACATAAATAAGCAGATCAGAACCAAACATTCAGAATTTAACATATAATATGACATATACCTATCACAATCTATGAAATATTTTTTTAGACAATATTTTGTGTTGATTCACAAGATGTGGGATTATTATCACCAACTACTATTTTCAAACCTAATGGTGATGTGACTATAGATAGAGCAACATATAATTGACCATGAAAAAACACAAGTTTTCAAAGATACAACCCAACAGAAGATAGTGACTGTCTTTGAGTTTTGTTAATAGTCATAGCATAAGAAACAGTCAAAGGATATTGTCTTCTTTGTAGTTTGAAAGGCCATCGAAAGTCTGAGTGTGTCATATTTAATCTTGGAATGAAAGCAAGATATCCTGAATTACAGCCACATAGAATTCTTGCTCCGATTACATGGTCACCCAAGTGGGTAACAATCAAGCGGGTCCCATTACATAATCCAATAGGCTGATCTACATTTCGAAGCAACATGACAGGAACCCCAATTTTGAGTGTAATTTTTTGGGCAGCCATCCCTGATACATTAATCCCATTTAACATTTCTGATTTGTAAATGTTTTCTAGACTATCTTTATCAAAAATTGCATCACAAACTGAATCTGAGCTCAAATAATCTTTGCATTCAGAACATGTGAGGGACATCATGTACACATTTACTTCATCAACAATATCCCGAGTTGGATCTAATGTGGCATGGTCTTTAAGATAATTAACATTAGCAAGGTTACTAATGATGTTGGGATAAGTATGTTCATCAATTTTAGAAATAGGATCTTTAGTCCAAGCAAGAAGATATGTGGCTGGAATCGGAATTGTGGTCTCACCATCATTTGGTTCTACAATGCGACTGTCACCAATATCTGAAGTCCATTTGGCAAATTCAACAACCTCATTTGAAATTATAGAATAATTGGAATGCAATATCATATTCCCTGTCAGTGTGAAAACACAACAATGTCGCCACAAGTATGAAGAAGCTATACTTGAAGAAAATATTTCGTTTCTGTTACCACCTGGTACAATAGGAAGTATTTTCCTGAAATCCCTACCCAACACAATAGTTATTCCACCAAATGGAAAGTTTGCCACATTATCATTTTTTACCGACATGATATCTTTTAAAGTACGGTCAAGAGCTTCAAAACAATACTTATGAATCATTGGTGCCTCATCCCAAATAATAAGCTTTGTTAACTGTAGAATATATGATACATCACTACCTTGTTGAATACTGCAAACAGTGTTTTCAAAAATATATATCGGGATTCGAAATTTGGAATGCGATGTTCTCCCACCAGGTAGTAATAATGACGCAATTCCACTAGATTAAACTGCTAGAACAATATCACCTTCTGACCATATTAAAGATAACAATACTTTCCAAATATAAGTTTTACCAATGCCTCCATGACTATGAAAGAAAAATAATCCTCCAGTGGATGCAGTTAATGAAGACATAATGGTAGTCATCACCTCATTCTGTTCATCAGTTAGTTTAATTTTCAAAGTCATATACTCATTCCTAAGAGCCTCTCTGTCATGATAATGTTCATCAGCTACCAGTTGATTTCATTGAGAGACAATTTCAGAATCAGCTACCAGCATTGGTGGAATATAATAAAGAGATCTACCATTACTTTGTAGTAGGATCTCTATTTCAAGCAAAGAATACATCTATTTTTGACGATCCGTGAGTGGCAAATCTAAATGGAATAATGAAATACTGTTATTTAATTAGTACATTGAATTAATTGAAGAAGAAAAAAACTGAATTAACAACTACATAGGTCACATTATATGTTTTCAGCAATTTGAAATCATATACCTGGAATTTGTAGACTAATTTTTTCTGCATATAGAATGTATTCACTGAGGAGCTTCCATGTTTTAGGCCACACAATTTCTGGGCGAGACAAATTGTTTGAGAACAGAATGCTGGCAAAAAGTCTGCACATAGACCGGCCTGTAGCCCAAGATGAAACCTCTTTTATTACTTCAATAAATTCTCTGTCATCATCAAGAAGTCCCAATGCAGAACATGCTTCACGAAAAGTACCATAAATAATGTTGTTCACAGTTTTAATACTGTCAAAAGAAGTTGCACCTATGATCTTTGTGAGCATTAATAGAAGGTAATATAGCTCTCTGGTTGTCGGTGGAACATAATAAAGTCTACCAATAGTGAACACTTGCTTTCTTGGACAACATATTTTTTCGTTTTGGTGGAATACAAATCTTGTTGGAAATTCTACAAATGTGAGACATCTTCTTTCCTGGTAAGAAACATTATCCGGAAACCATGCTGTAAGCATTGATTGACAAATGTTACCCTTATGCAACACATCCTCGATATGATCAATGTTAGTGTACGTAACACTATTTTGGCCTGGTAAATGAAAATGTAATCTTTCAACTGGAGGACATCTATAGTGGATATCATAGGAAAATATCCTCCAAGAGGCCTCAAAAGGAGAGATATATCAGAAATCATAATACATTTTAATCTCATGAACATTATTTCCTGACAGTGTTGTAGTGTTGGTTTCATACAAAGCTGTTGTTACACGATCATTACCTTTGCTAATATACTTGAACAGATATTTGATGGAAGTATATCGATTGCAGACTTCAATATTAAAATGATCCTAATACTTCATTAGCAAGAAATGATTATATGGTACAACAAACTGATTATCCAATGGGACACCATTTTTCAAGATCGTGTTTCCATCAACTCTTCATCAGTATAGAACATACCCATCATCATCAATTGTCATACTTTTAACAAATTTTTTTGGGAAAATTTTTGTACATTTCCCATTTTTTGTACAAGGTGATCTTCGATTTGTATCACCACAAGGTCCATAGATCATAAAATTCTTAACAGCCTCATGAAGTTTTATGAAATCACCATTATTAGGAATTTCAGCAGAAACACATTTTTCAATGCAGGATGGAGTGCCTATTTTTCTCTCTCTATATAAAAATAGTAAAATGTGTATATGAGGCAGTCCAAGTTTCTGAAATTCCACTGTACGAACAACTGCACATAAAGTAATGACATAAATGACACATTTTAACATCTGATTCATTAAATAAGACAATGTATGTCACAAAAAATAATCTGTATAACAGTAGGTACCTTCATGTGACTTTCCAAAGAAACAACTATCTCGTAAATATTTCATTAACTGGTAATCCTTAATATTGAAAATTATGGTTACAATGTGCGGACAATCCGAAGGACGAAGATTGTTACGTGATACAAATCTTGTGATTTCAGGCCAAAGGCGATTGCATGTAAACATTAAAAACAAATTCAGATATCCTTCCCAATTGCAGATTGACATTGCATCTTGGTAAATTTAAATCATATACATGGGACCACCAGTAAATGTAGATGGTAAAATTATTCGCTTCCCGCATGCATACCCATCATGGTCACACCAAAGAAAATCATCTTGCAGCCCACTATACAACTCAAACCTCAAGAGTTTTTTATTGAAGTGAATGATGGATAGTCTCTAAGACTCTATCATTGTATAATAATCAACAATAAATTTTTGAAACAGTCTTCTTAAATGTTGTAATGTTGACGTATCACTCGAACGACACTGCAAGTGATAGGAGAATTATTCACACATTGTTACTTTCTGAACCTTTCTACAAGTACTCATAGATGTATATCCATGCAAAATGTGGTCAACATATCCATCTTGACCATTTGTGAAAATAAGTGGATATTGTAATGGAAGGTACAAGGGATGATGCTCATCAATCCGTTGCAAGTCACCACTTCTACTCTGAATGATAATATCTCTTTCACAGTGGAGATATTCAATGTCATCGAAAATAAGCATCGCAATCTCAGAAGTAGTAGGCATGTTTTATGTAGTTGAATATTTTTTTATTCTCTTAAGAAGGCAAAAATTTAAGTTTTGACGTTCTTGATGATCAAGAACATCCTTTGAACTTCTGAAATGATGAGCTAAAACATTTGTTTCATGAAGCATATTTTGTAAGTTCACAACAATATTATAATCGACGACTGTGTTTGAATTCACTCCACCATTATTGCAAAGCAAATTAAATAAAGAATGAATTGAAAATATGAATTTTAGGGGTTTTTTGGTTTTTGGATATTTTATTGTTTTTTTTGTTTTTTTTGTTTTTATGATATTTATTTATTTATTTTTTTCGATTTTTTTTAGGTTTTCAATTTTTTAGGAATTTTTATAGTTTTATGGAATTTGGGGGCGTTTTTAGTATTTTATATTTTTTATGGTTTTTAGGGATTATGACGGTTTGATGGATTTTATAGTTTTTTTGGGATGTTAACATTTTAGGGGTTTTAGTGGTTTGAAGTATTTTTTGGTTTTTAATTTTTTTGGGGTTTTTAATGTTTTAATATTTTTACATTGTCAGGGTGTTTTTGCGTTTTTAAGATACCTAGCATTTTTTTTGGAGGTTTTGGGATTTTTAGGGTTTTTATGGGTTTTTTGGTTTCTGGGGTTTTAGTGTTTTTTTAGTTTTTAGGATTTTATTATTTTTTGGGTTTTTAAAAAAATTTAGTAATGATTTTTGTTTTTTAGTGGTTTTATGGTTTTTATTTTTGTTTACGTGTTTTATGGTTTTTAGAGGGTTTTATTGGTTTTTAGCTGTTTTTTTTTGTTATTGTAGTTGTTTTTCATTTATAGGTTTTTAGGGCTTCTAGGTTATGAGGTATTTTAGGTTATTATGGTTTTCTTAAGAATTTTCAGGATTTTTATGGATTGTTATGTTTTTATGGATTTTTAGGAATTTTTAGATGTTTGTTTGGGTTTTTATGTTTTTTGAGGGTTTAAGGGTTTTTATGTTTTTTTGTTTTATGTTTTTTTAGTTTTTTATGAGTTTTAAGGTTATAATAGTATTTTAATTCATTTTGGGGCTTAAAGAGTTTTTAGAATTTTTATTTCTTTTTTAGGTTTTTTATGGGAATTAGTGTTTGTTATGGTTTTTAGGGGGTTTTATGGTGTTAGAGGGTTTAGGTTACATTTAGGGGTTTTTTTCATTTTTAGGTTTTAATCATATTAAGGTTTATAGGGATTATGTGTTTTTACTATTTTCGTTTTTTTCAGGTCTCTAGGGTTTTTAGGGTTTTTACAGTTTTTTGGGATTGTTATAGATTTTTTATAATTTTATGGTTTTTTTGGGTTATTATGGATTTTAAATGCATTAAGATTCTTTTTTGGTTTTTGGGGTGTTAAAGGTTCTTTTTGTATTTTTAGTTTTTTTTTGAGTTTTTATCTTTTTATGTTATTCAGATTTTTTAACATTTTTACTGGTTTAAAGGGTTTTTAGAGTTTTCGTGGTTTTAGGTTTTTATGTGGCTTTAGGGTTTTTAAATTATTTTTGGGTTTTTTATGGCTTTTATGGGATTTTATAATTTTTATAGTCTATATATGGGTTTATTTATTTTTAATCAGTTTCTAATTTTTAAGGGATTTAATTGTTCTAAAGTTTTTAAAACATTCTCTTGGAATTTACTGTTTTTATGGATTTTAGGTATTTTTACTGATTTTTTAGAATTTTTATCGTTTTTTGGGTTTCTAGGGATTTTGAGGGATTTTAGTGTTTTTATGGTTTTTAGCATTTTTAGGTATTTTGGGTTTATTTAGGTTTAATGGGTCTTTTAGATATTTACGGATTTGGGTTTTTCCCATTTTTAGTGTATTTTATGGATTTTTTATGATTTTTATGGGTTTTAAAGTTTTCAGGGATTTTGAGGGGTTTTAGTGTTTTTTAGGTTTTTGGGTACTTATAGTTTTTTGGTGTTTTAGGGGTTTTTTTGAGTTTTATAGGGTTTATAGTTTTTTTGATTGTTTTACCATTTTTAGGGGTTTACGGGGTTTTTTGAGTTTTCAGTGATTTTTGGGGGTTTAGGGTTTTACGACTTTTTTTATTTATTTTTTTTTATTGTTTTTAGGGGTTTTATTGTTTTTAGGGTTTTTTTCATTTTTAGGGTTTTTAGTGGTTTTGTGTTTTTTTCGGTTTTAAGGTTTTCCAATGGGTTTCTAGGGATTTTAGGGTTTTTTATTTTTATGTTTTTTAGTGTTTTATGGGTTTTGGATTTTTGGGATTTTGAAGGATTTTATATGTTTTATGATTTTTAGGATTTGTAGTATTTTTTAGTTTTTAGGTGTTTTAAGTGTTTTTAGGGTTTTAAGGTTTTCTTATTTTTGTTCTAGGGTTTCATTGTATTTTTTTAGATTTTAGGGATTTTTAGGGTTTTAGGGTTTTAGGGGTTTTTTGGATTTTGATATTTTTAGGGTTATTAAGGGATTATGGAGTTTTAATGATTTTATAGTTTTAAAGGGTTTTAAAGTTTTTAGTAGTTATGTGGATTTCTTATTGTTGTTTATGATTTTTTATGTTTTTTAGGGGTTTATTTTTATTTTACCTATTAAAAAATTATATTTTTAAAGGAATTTATAGTTTTTAGTGGCATTTTATGAATATTATGGGCTTTTTTTGGTTTTTTCACTTTTTAGGGGTTTTATGGTTTTTAGGGTTTTTAGGTACTTTTAGTGTTTTAGAGTTTTTTAGGTTTTTAGGGAATTTATGTTTTTTCTGGGTTTTTAGGTTTTATTTATGTCTTCCTGAGTTTTTTCCTTTGTATAGATTTTAAGGTCATTTTTATGATTTTATGGGTTTTAGGATTTTTTTTGGTTTTTAATGTTTTTATGTTTTTGATGGTTTATGGCGTTTTAGTAATTTTTTAGGGTTTTAGGGATTTCAATTGTTATTTTAGGATTATTGTTTATTTTTAGGGGTTTTGGGGATTTTGATGGTATTTAGGGTTTTTGTGGTTGTTTTTGGGGTTTTTAGGGTTTTTAGTTTTTAGGGTTTTTTACATTTATTGAGAGATTTTAACATATTTTTTGGTTTAAAGGGTTTTTAGTGTGCTTTAGGGTTTTTATAGTTTTTTTGTTTTTATGGGTATTAGTGGGTTTATTGTTTTTATGGGGTTTTAATGTTTTTAGGGTTTTTAGTCTTTTAGTGGTTTTTGGTGTCATTAGGTTTTTAATGTTTTCTTTGGTTACTTCAAGGGTTTTGTGGTTTTTTATGTTTTTAGGGATTTTTAGGTCCTTAAACGGATTATTATAGTTTTTAGGGTTTTTAGGGTTTTTGAGTGGTTTAGGGGTTTTAGGAAATTTATTGTTTTTTTATTTTGAGGTTTTTTTAGTTTTTAGGGTATTATGGGTTATGAGTTTTTTATTTTTTAGGGGTTTAATTTCATTTTAGATTTTTTAGGATTGTTTTTGGATTTTATGGGTTATTATGGTTTTCATGTTTTAGTGGTTTTTATGGTTTTTGCGGATTTTAGGGTTTTAGGGTCTTTAGGGTCTTTTAGGGTTTTTAGCATTTTTAGTATTTTTATACATTTTATATGTTTTTATGTTTCTATTGTTTTCTTAGGTGTTTTAGGATATTTTAAATTTTTATGGAGTTTTTTGGATTTTTTAGTATTTTAGGGTTTTTAGGGGATTAGATATTTTTAGGGATTTAGTGGTATTTGGATTTTATTGTTCTTTAGAAATTTTAGAAATTTTTATGTTTTTAGGGGTTTTAGGATTTTTAGGTTTTTATGGTTTTCATATGGGTTTACATGGGTTTAATGGTTTGTTACATATTTGTGGATTGTTAGTGATTTTTTATTATTTTTAAGGTTATTTTGGGTTTTCTACGATTTTGAGGGTCTTTTTGGGATTTTATGGTTTTTTTGGGATTAGGGTTTTTTTATTTTTTTAGTGGTTTTAATAATTTTTTAAAGTTATTATGGGATTAAAGGGTTTTGGTCTTTTTTATTGGTGTTTAAGGTTTAATTATTTTTTACTGGTTTTTATGGTGTTTAGAAGTTTTTTGTTTTTTGCAGATTTTTTGAATTTTTAGTGTTTTTAGGACCTTAAATTTTTTTTAGGTTTTTTGTGGTTTTATGTGTTTTTTGTTTTTCAATATTTTCTTTTGGGTTTTTAAAAAATTTATTGGTTTTATTTTTTTAGGGATTTTTAATATTTTTAGGGTTTTTATGTTTTTAGGTGTGTTTATGGTTTATGAGGGGTTTTAAGAATTTTAGGAGGGGTTGTTTTTTAGGGTTCTTATAGTTTTTTTATTTTTAAGGTTTTTTAATTTTTTTTAGTGTTTGAAAATTTTTTAAGGGTTTAAATGATTTTAGAGTATTTAGAATGTTTAGGGTTTTATGTGTTTTTAATGTTTTTATGCTTTTATGAGTTTTTTATTTTTAGGTTTTTTAAGGTTCTAAGTGGATTTTATGGTTTTTAGCGGTTTTTAGATTTTAAGGGGATTTAAGTGTTTTTAGGATTTCAAGTTTTTCCTAGGGATTTTTAGAGTTTTAGGGTTTTCGGATTTTTTTTATTTTTAGTGGATTTATGTTTTTTTAGTTTTCAAATTTTTTCTTAGTGATTTTCATGGTTTTTTGGGTTTTTTATGTTTTCAGGTATTTTTTGAGATTCTTAGGATTTTTATTTTTTAGAGTTTTTATGGATTTGAGGGGCTTTAGGGTTTTTAAGGGGGTTTATGGGTTTATAGTTTTTTGTTTGGGGTTTTAGTGTTTTTTATTTATGTTTTTAGAGTTTTGAAGGTTTTTGGGGGGGTTTTTTTAATGTTTTATGGGTTTAATGTTTCTTTAGAGTTATAGTAGTGTTTTATTGTTTCTATGGGGTTTTAGGATTTTTAAAGGTGTTTTTGTAGATTTTTTGTTTTTTGGGTTTTTAGGTTTTTTGGAATTTCTGTTTTCAGGGGTTTGGATATTTTTTGGGTTTTTAAGGTTTCTTAGGGTTTTAAAGGGTTTTTAATTATTTTGGGATTTTTACCAATTTTTAGGAATTTTATGGTTTAACATATATTTTTTTGATTTTGAGGGTTTTTAGGGTTTAAAATGTTTTAATTTTTGTTTGGTATTTTAATGTTATTTGAGTTTTTTGGGTTTTCATGTTTTTAGATTTTTTAACATTTATAGGTGTTAAATGGGTTTTTGAGTTTTTATAGAGTTTTTAATGTTTTTATGAGATTTAATGGGTTTTTAAGGTTTCTAGAGATTTTACAGGGTTTTATGGTTTCTACAGGTTTTTATGGTTTTTAGGATCATAGGGTTATAGGGGTTGTAGCCTATTTTAGTGTTTTAGGGGCTGTAGGAGTTTTTTTTGCTTCTAAATATATCTTAGGTTTTTTCAGGATTTTGAGGGATTTTTCTATTTTAAGGGAATTTTGGGGCTTCTTTAGACATTTTATGGTTTTAATAGTTGTATGTATTTTAAGGGTTTTTTTTGTTTTTGTGGATTCTAGGGATTTAGTTTTTTTTATATTGTTAGGTATTTTAAGTGATTTAGGTTTTTAATGTTTTATTAGGATCTTATAGGGTTTTAGGGTTTTTATATTTTTATACAACTTTTGGTCATTTTACTAATTTTTATGGATTTGAGGGGTTTTAGAGTATTTGGGGGTATTATTAGGTGTTTTATGATTTGTTTGGTTTTAGGTACTTCTTTGAGTTTGTTTGGGTTTTATTGTTTTTTTGATATTTATTACATTTTTAGGGGTTTTAATTTCATTGACAATTTTAGTGGTTTTAGGTGTTTTTATGTGTTTTTAGTATTTTCAAATATTTTTAGGGGTTTTAATGGTTTTTAAGGGATTAAATGTGTTCAATGATTTTGGAACTTTTTAGGTTTATTTGGCTTTTATGTGTATTTTGGTTTTTATGATTTCTTAGGGTTTTCTAGGTTTCTAGGGTTTTTTACATTTTAAGGGAATTTTTTTTATTTGTTTAGAATTTTTATACATTTTATTGTTTTTAGAGATTATGAATGTTTTTATGGGTTTTATTTTTTTTATGGTTTTTTGGGTTTAAGGGTTTATTTTTATTTTCTTAAGGATTTAATGGGTTTTAGCGTTTTTTATCATTTTTATGGGTTTAAAGGGATTTTAGAGATTTTAGTGTGTTTTGGGGGTTTTAATTTTTTTATTTTTTAGGTGTTTTATTATTATTAGGGTTTTTAGTGTTTTTAGGGTTTTCTTTTGGGTTTCTGGATATTTTTTCTTTTTTAAGGGTTTTAATATTTTAAGGGATTCATAGAAGTTTTAGATTTTATATCGTTTATAAGGTATTTAGTTATTTATAGGAATTTTTTAAGAATTATGGTTGTTTAGGGTTTTTTAGAAATTTTGAGGGTTTTATGGGTTTTCTGTGGTTTTTTTGTGTTTCTTTTAACCTTTTACGGTAATTTTTGAACTTTTAGATTTCTTAATATTTAATGTGTTTTAGAGGTTTTTTTATAGTTTTTAATGTTTCATAGGATTTTTATGGGATTTTAGGGGGGTTTCAGATTTTTAGGTGTTTTTTTTTCTTTTTAGGGTTTTAAATTGTATTAGGGTCTTTTAGGTTTTTGGGATTTTTAGAATATTTTAGGGTTTTAAGTGTTTTATTTATTTTTAGGGTTTTAATGTTTTCTGAGTTCTTTTTAATTATTTGGAAGGGTTTTATAAATTTCTAGGGATTTTAGGGATTTTTATGCTTTTGAAAGTTTTTTTTTGGGGTTTTAGGGATTTTTAATGGTTTTATACTTTTATGGTTTTAGTGGTTTGTATGTCTTTTTGGGTTTTGGGAGTTTTTAATGCTTTTAGGTGGTCTTTTGTTTTTAAGGTTTTTATTATTTTACATGGTTTTATTATATTTTAGGTTTTTACGGGTTTTAAGTGTTTTTAAGTTTCTATTGTTTTCTTATGTTTTTCTGGGTTTTTATGGGTTTTCAACTTTTATGGGTTTTTAGTAATTTTTTTATTTTTATATAATCTTTGTTTGTTTGGGTCTGTTTTAGTTTTTAGTGTTTTAATGGTTTTCATAGTTTTTAATATTTTTTTGGTTTTAATGGGTTTTAGAGTTTTTCGTGGGTTTTATGGTTTTTGTGGGTTTTTAGGGATTTTATGATTTTAGGTTTTTTTGGGTTATAAGGGGTTTATGGTCTTTTATAGTTTTAATATTTTTAGGTTTTTAATGCGGTTTATGAGTATTTAGGTTTTTAAGTTCCTTTAATGTTTTTCATAATATTATGGGGTTTTATGTGTTTAGGGGTTTTTAGGGATATTTAGGATTTTTATGTTTTTAGGGATTGTTGGAGGTTTTAGTGTTTTTAGGGTTTCTAAAGGTTTTTAGGTTTTTTTTGTGGTTTTAGTTTTTTAGGGGCATTAACTATTTTTAGGTTTTTGTAGTTTTCTTAGGGGTTTTCAAGGATTTTAGTTTTATTTTATTTTTTTTGGGATTTTTAGGAATTTAAAAAAAAAATTATTGGTTCTTAAGGTTTTTTATAGGTTTCAAGGTTTTTATAGGGATTTGTTTGTGTTTTTATGGTTTTTAGAGATTTTTTTTATTTTTTATGGGTTAGAGTGTTTATAGAGTTTTTAGTGTTTTTAGGGGTTTATGGGGTTTTAGTGTTGTTAAGGGTTTTTATAGTTATTAGGGGATTTATGGTATTTTTATGTCTTTTAGGTTTTTTAGAATTTTTAGGTTTTTAATGTATTCTAAGAGACTGTCAAATTTTTTAGTGTTTTTAATTTTTTTGAGATTTCATGGATTTTTTAATATTTTATTGGTTTTTTGGTTTTTCAGGTTTTTAGGGTTTTAATAGTTTTTAGATTTTTTTTGTTTCCTAGGGATTTTAGCGTTTTATGGTGTTTTGGGGCATTATTTTTTTCGGTTTTTATGGTTTTCTTAGGGTTTTGGTGGTTTTATTGTTTTTATATATTTTTGGTTTTTTATTTTATATTTTTATTTTTATGGGTTTTTATGATTTTATGGATTTTGAGGGGTTTTTTTAGTTTTTTTGTGTTTTTTATTATTTTGAGTCTTACGGTTTATTAGGGGTTTTGGAGATTTTAATTTTTTTTAGAGTTTTTAATGTTTGTAGGGGTTTAAAGTGTTTTAGAGTTTTAGTGGTTTTTAGGGTTTTATATATTTGAAGAATTTTTTTGGTTTTATGATTTTTAGTGTTTTTAGTGTTTTTTATGGTTTTTAGTATTTTTAGGTTTTAAGGGTTTTATGAATTTTTAGGGTTTTATGGATTGCATATGGCTTTATAGGGATTTAGTGATTTAACATTTATAGTGATTTTTAGGGATTTTTTTAGGTTTTTTAGGTTTTTTATTTTTTATAGATTTGGAGGGTTTTATGGGTTTTAGTGTTTTTTAATGTTTTTAGTGGTTTTATGTGTTTTTAGGTTTTTAAGTATTTTTATGGTTTTCTATTATTTTTAGGCTTTTTTACTTTTTTGTGTTTTTAATTAATTATTTTAGGATTTTTATGGTTTTTTGTGGTTTTAGTGATTTTTAGGGTTTTTAGGATCTTCATGTTTTTTATGGATTTGTTTGGATTTTTAGTGTTTCTTTTTTTGAGTTTTTTAAATTATTAGGGTTTTGAAGGGTTTTTATTGTTTTAATAGTTTTTAGTTATTTAATTGGGTTTTACACATTTTATAGTTATTAGGGGTTTTTATGGTTTTTAGGGGTTTTAGGTTTTTTATCATTATTTAGGTATTTAAGGGTTTTAATTATTTTTAGGGGTTTTAAGTGTTTTTAGGATTTTAAGGTTTTCTTAATGGTTTTCAATATTTTTTTGGGGGTTTTATGTTTTAGGTATTTTTAGCGAATTTTTAATATATTTATGGTCATTTTGGTTAGTTAGGGATTGAGAGGGTTTTTAGGGTTTTTATGTTTTTTTGGGTTTTAAGGGTTTTTCGGTTTTTTATGTTTTTTATGGTTTCATATAGTTATTTTATCATTTTTAGGGGTTTTATAGTTTTTAGTGGTATTTTTAGTGTTTTGTGGTTTTTTTTGGTTTTTTGTAGGTTTTTAAGGGATTTATGATATTTGTGGTTTTTAGGGGTTTAAAGGACTTTTCAGGTTTTTAGTGTATTTTAGGTTCCATAGTTGTTTTATGTGTTTTTATTTTTATATGGTTTTCTTATGGTTTTTCTGGGTCTTTTTTGTTTTCCTATTTTTATGTTTTTTACGTATTTTTTATGATTTTGAGGATTTTTTATGATTTATATATATTTTTAGGGGTTTTTACCATTGTTTGTGTTTTGTAAGGGTTTTAAGTATTTTTAGGGTTTTAATGTTTTCCAATATTTTTTTTCAATCTTTTAAGGGTTTTTCACATTTTTAGTGCTTTTTATGGCATTATAGGATTTTTATGATATTTTTGTTTTTATGGATTTTGAGGGGGTTTATGTTTTTTTAGGGTTTTAATGTTTTTTTAGTTTTTTGGGGTTTAGGTTTTTTTGAGTTTTTAAACAGTATTATGTGCTTGATGGGTTTTTAGAGTTTTTAGTGGTTTTAGGGTTCTTATGGTTTTATGGGGTTCTAAGGGTTTTAATTGTTTTTATGGTTTTTAGATTATTATGGTTTTCTTATTTTTAGGGTTTTCAAAGTGTATTAGTTTTTTAAGGGTTTTAATAGTTTATGGTGTTGATGATTTTTTAAATGTTTTTCCTAGTTTTAAGAGTTTTTTATGTTTTTATGGACCTTTACGGATTATTCTGGGTTTTATGGGTTTTAGGGGTTTTAGCCGTTTTTAGGAAATATTAGGGTTTTACAGTTTGTAGGTTTTGATAGGTTTCATATAATTTTAGGTTTTTAGTGGTTTTGAAATTTTTAGGAGTTTAATGGTTTTTAGGGATTTTTAGGAGTTTTAGGGGGTTTTTATGATTTTTTGGGATATTAAGGTTTTTTAGGATTTTCATGGTTTTTATGATTTTAGGGGTTTTTACTGTTTTAAGGGATTTTTGATTTTTTATGGGTTTGATGGTTTTTTAGTGTTTTATAATGCTATTAAGGCTTAATTTTTTTTAGAGATTTTCACGTTTTTTGGGCTTTCATAGGATTTAGGGCAAGGAAGGTGTGAGGCCAGGCTATTCCTGGCCCCCAAACATTTATTAGGATAAAAGAAAGCTGACAAGGGCGGGATGTGGCCAAACAAACCACACCAAAAAGCCCTAGACCCCCACGACACCAAAAATCCAAAAGACCCAATGACCCAGAGAGAAAAAAAGCAGGATCTATAAATCAACGTCTCCATCCCCATATGGGTCCCCATCAGCACTATAACCAGAAGAGGCATCTAACCCCATCGACTCTCGTTCAGATTATTAATATTTCTTTTGGAAGGTAGTGTAATACTCTCTAAGGTGTTTTTGCTCTGCAGTCAACTGCGCCTTGACAGACCAACCCCTTCCAGAGGCCACTTCCGTAGCATTGAAAGAGGCTCTTGTGGACACTGTCCTTGGCAGAGTTGAATAGTTATTCCTCGACTTCTGCTTTCAGGTGTCTGAAGAGAGCCCTACAAGTTTTTTCCTTCCCATCAGAAGCATCCCCCTCAAGCAAAGCCTTCTCCTTAATGATCATAGCCATATTATAATGCAGCCTTCCATGATCCTTCTCGAAATCCGGGACGAAGAGGTCTTCTTGATTGAGGGAGCAGTCAGCCAGAACCCCACACTGTTGCACATAAGAGACCAGCGACGTTGAATCTCCAAAGGCCAGACAAGGAGGGGACACCACACTAGTGAGGGCTAGCTGCAGTTCCCCATGCTCCCTAGGATGCTTACTAACTTCCTCCTGGAATGAGGGTATTGTATGCAAAAGTCCCTTTATAACCCTTGGCCCCTACTCACCATCACCAACCAAGTTCCCCATGATGTCCAACATCGGCTCAGTCTCACTATCATTCTGAGCCACACTCCCTCCACCACGCCTAGCAGCAACAAACTGCACCTCACCCAACATTTGTGTATCCAAACTCACATTCCTAGCATCAAAAACCGGGGACCCAATCCCCTCATCCCCAGGAGTATTTCTTCCTTTCTCCTCATCTACAAAAACCTCATTATAGTAATGAACATGCAACTTCAGGACCCTTTCCTCTATCTCAACTGCACCATCCATGTTCTTCATAGTGTCCAACATTTTCATAGCTTCATTAGAACTCGAGTCTACACTCCCTCCAGCATGCCTAGAATCAACGTCTTTCAACTCACTCCCCTGTACAGCTGACCTCGCACTCCCAGAGTCACCAAGTGGAGACCCTTGAACCACCTCCTCAGTGGGAATAGGCATCCAACCACAAGCGACCTCCATGAAGACAGAACTTCCGACATCCATAAGATGAAAATATCTCCTCAATATATTGAAAATATCACTCACCTTGGGATCTAGTTGGCACTGAAAATCCATTTTCCCTAAACCTTGATCACCCATTGCAGACCCATGACCCCCTAGCGCAACCGGAAGATCAGCCCGCATAATCCTCGGGCTTAGTGATCCAGAACTAGGACCAAATGCAGATGCCACCCCCTCTGTTCCAGTCCTTTCATGCCCACTTGGGATAGTCATTGCAACCTCATTATCTTGAACCCCCACACAAGCCTGACCCAATTCACCAGAGTCAACCCAAGACCACATTCACGAGATGAGGATCTGTGTGCACAACCTCCTGAACCTCACCATGTTTCTGCCTCTCTTTTCCAGCCACCACTTGCACATTATTGAAGACACCACAATACCTGTTGTCGCACCTGTAGGCTCGATCACCATGTCCCAGTTGCCAACATGAGGATCAAAAATCCGTCCACGACTCAAAAATCATAGGTTGCTTCCACCGAAGCTCCTCACCAACAACAATCCAAACAAAATAAACTAGTTCTTTCGAAGCATCAATCTCAATAATGGCCCTTGGGGCTACAGGGTGACAAATAGACCTCATTCCTATATCCACATATAAGAACCTTCCCACTAGACTTTCCAACATGGAAATAATGGAGAAATTTTGAAAGGGAAGAGGATGTTTTGGAAATCTAACCCCGGATTCCATCATTGGTGAGTCACAGTTCAGATGAAGATCAAAGCTCCACCAGGAAAGAGTAAAATGGGTACTATTGCATCTTCTTGGATCCATGGAACAGTCATGAATCATATCATCCTCTGATGAAAAGTGGATCAATATTTGTCTACTATTAACAAGACCTACCGTGTCACAAACATGGAGGTCCCAATAGTCAAACACAAATCTGTCAAAAACTTCCACCGGAGGTCGCCAATTCAAGAAATAAGCAACCAAGGTCAGCGTATGTAAGTAAGAGGTCTCTTTGAACTCTTCCATCGATAACTGGACTTGCGGACATCCTTCATGTAAATCAGGAACCTTAGGGTCTTTTTGTTTTTTAGCATCTTTTACACTTTTGGGGAGGTTTAAGTGTTTTTAGGTTTTTTAGGTATTGTTAGAGTTTTTCATATATTTTAGGTTTTTTACGTTTTTAGAAATCCTTAGGGAATTCTAGTATTTTTATGTGCTTTTAGTGTTTTTATGGATTTTGAGGCTTATTGGCATTTTTTGGGTTTTTAGGGGTTTTAAGTGCTTTTACGTTTTAAAGGACTCCTTAGGTTTTTAGGATTTTAGGCTTCTTTACATATTTAGTATTTTTAGAGTTTTTTAGGATTTTTATAACTTTTTACGGTTTTTTAGGATTTGATTGTTTTTAGTTGTTTAAGGATTTTCATGAATCATTTGGGTTTTAGGGGTTTTCTGAGTTTTTTAGGATTTTATAGTTTTTTAGAGTTTTTTTTAAAATTTTAGCACTTAAACGGGTTCTATAGTTTTTAGTTGTTTTATGGTTTTATGGATTTTTATGGGTTTTGTAATTTTTTTATGGGTTTTGTGGTTTTTTAGTGTTTTTAACATTTTTCAAGTTTTCTTGAGTTTTAAGAGGTTTTAGGATTTTAATGTTTTCTATGGGGTTTTCATGGTTTTTATGGTTTTTTATTTCTAAGGATTTTTATGGAGTTTTTTGGATTTTAGGGGGGGGGGGGGTTGGATTTTGGGGGGCTTTATAAATTATTAGGGTATTTATTGGTTTTTAGGGGTTTTAGAGTTTTTTTTGGATTTTTATGGACTTTGATTGTTTGTAGGTTTTTAAGGGATTCATAGTGGGTTTCAAGGTTTTTATGGTTTTTTACATTTTTAGGGATTATTGGGATTTAATATTATTTTTATTAATTTTTAGGGGTTTTAGGGATTTGTAGTGTTTTGATAGTTTTTTTTGTCTTTGCATTTTTGAGTTTTTTTATGTTTTTTAGGATTTTATGTTTTTATGTGTTTTTAGTTTATTATATTTTTATTAGGGGGTTTAGGGTTTTTTATGTTTTTATTGATTTTTTAGAATTTTTTAGTATTTAATGGGTTTTGGGCAAGGAAGGTGTGAGGCCAGGCTATTCCTAACCCCCCCCCCCAAATTTATTTAAAAAGGGACACAACAAACAAGGAGGGGTAGGGTCAAACAACCCACACCCAAAAACCTAGAAACCCACACATAAAAAAGTCCAGATGGCCCAAAAAATATAAGGATAGACAGTTAAAGAATGAAATCACCATCCCCATATGGGTCCCAATCAGCACCGTCGCTGGAGGAAGCATCTGAGTCCATCGATTCCCATTCAGAAGATTCATATTTCTTGAGGAAGGATGCACAATAATTCTTGAGTTCCACGTCTGGCTTTTCTTTGGTAGCCCGGTCATCTCCACCATGTGCATATACTTTACCTTTGATAGTCTTAGAGGAGGCCCTAGTATCCATTGGCCTAGGCAGGGAGGAATAGTCCCTCTTAGGCCTCCGTTTCATAGGAGGGTCACTCGTCACTTAGCCTTTCTGTTGGCTGTGTTAGTAGGAAAAACCATGTCACTGTGCCTGCCACATTCGAGATCAGACCAAGGCCTTCTCTTCTGATTACAGCCATAGAGACCCATCGTCGCCTGCTCCCTCTTGATCCTATCCAAGATGGGATACATAAGGTCATCGCGGTCCCCATAAATTTCTCCAATCCTTATGTGTTAATAATTCTCATCCCCAAGAAAGTTCACCAGTTGTAGGTCTTTCTTTTGAATGATATCTTTTATATGTTGCTCAAGCCGGATTTCTGAATAGTCCAACACAATTAGGATAGATAGTTTAACACAGGGGGTAAATTTCTCGAACAGAACAAGATCTGAGTTCTTGTCAAGCTGGTCAATGATCCTCTTATCATCATGAAGGCTATCAAGTTGTTACATGGGTTGAGGGGCATCACTGAGACCAAATGCAGGCACCGCAGCATCCAACAACACTTGATCTAGGGAATGTACAGTGGGCGGGGGGTGTTCCACACCCAAGACCCTTGAACCATCATTAGGGGATGGTAGGTCCAAATCCTGGGGGACATCAGAAGCCACAACCTCCTGCAGTTCTTGTCCCCCCTGAACCCCTTCCTTAGTTCCCACAGAGTCCAGAGGGTCCAGGTCGTTGAACCGATTTGAGGATAAAACCATTTCATAACCACTTCCAACGGCTGCTGGAGGACATGGAAAAATCACCCTCTCCGTCCCATGGAAAGCTGGACTTAATGTCATGATCATGTCCCTACTAGGATCAAGCTATAAGACCACGACCCCAACTCCACCAGAAGGTTCATCCCCCACTGCAGAAGAGGAATCACCCCCAGTCCCAAATCACCCTTCATTCACTTAATGATATACTTGTCCATGATTTTCCCTTCAGCACCCTATCAGGGTGATGATCCCCCTTCCTACATCTTGTTTCCCCTATGAGAATCTAGAATAGAGTCCCAAGGAGCATCATTCCTCACCTATAGGCCCCCTGTTGAGTTTAACATCAGGGAGATGGCCTCTTTGCCACACTTGACCACCACACCATCACTACGTCTTCATTACCTTTTCATATGACCAAGAGTAAAGCACGAGACATAGTAATTCGCCCATGATTCGAACAGTAATGGCTGCTTTCATAGAATCTCTTCACCAATTTCAATCTAGATGAAGTCAACTAGTTCTTTCGAGACATCAATTTCAACACAAACACTTGGGGCAACTGGATGACTAAGGTTCCTTGTTCAACTATCCACACACAGAAACCGTCCAACCAAATTTCCCACCATAGTAATAATGGACAAGTTTTGAAAGGGAAGGGGGGGATTGGGGAACCTTACGTAGATTAAAATCAGTGGGGAGTCATGATTTAAATGGAAATTAAAGTTCCACCCGAATATGGAGAAGCGAGAAGCATCACACCTTCAAGGAGTGGTTGACCATGCCTAGATTAGGTCTTCCTCTGATAAGAACCGAATAAAAATGTGACTGGAGACAACAAAACCAACAATGGTGCAGTCCTTGAAATCCCAATGCTCGAATACAAACCTATCAGAATCATCAACTGGGGGATTCTAGTACAAAAAATGGCTACCAGTGTTAGTCTATGGTGGGAAGAGGCCTAGTTGAACTCTACAATCGATAGAGGAAGCTTCGGTAGCCCTTCATGAAAATATGGCACCATAGGGTAGAGGTCAATCCGTGGGAAAGAAAGAAGCGAATTAGGATCCTAGAAAGGTGAGAAATTTTCTTTAACAGAGGGTAGAGGTGGCCCCTCCCCCATAGAGGGGGGAGGCTAGGGCACAACCATGGCGTCGTCTTCAAGCCAGGGATGAAGCAACAGGAATGCCATCGCTGGAGCATATTGGAGTAGCCATATTTCCTTTTTTTTCTTGATTTTTCAATATGTTTTTGGGATTTTATGGATTTTTAGTCTTTCTAGGGGTTTTAGTATTTTGTTTTAATTTTTTAGTTATTTTAGGGGATTTTAGGGATTTTAGGGTTATTAAAGTATTTGAGATATTTTTTGGTTATTTAAAGGGTTTATGTGTTTTTAGGTTTTAAGTTGTTCCTTGGATTTTTTATATTTTTATGGATGTTTAGGTATTTTTTTTATTTTCAATGAATTTATAGGTTTGTTTTTGGAATTTTGAAGGTTGACAAGGGTTCTTAGGGTTTGGGGGTTTTAAGGATTTAAATGGATTGTTTTATTTTATGGGTTTTATATGTTTTTAGGTTTTCAACATTTTCTTTCGGTTTTCAAGATTTTTTTTATGTTTTTGTGGTTTTAGGTATTTTTTTACAATTTTTAGTGGTTTTTTGGATTTTTAGGGATATTGAGGGTTTTTATGTTTTTGAGGGTTTTTTTTTGTTTTTTGGGTTTTTGAGATTTTAGGGTTTAAAGGTGTTATAGATATTTTTAATGTTTTTAGTTTCTTAAGGGTTTTTATAATTTTTAGTGGTTTTTAGTGTTTTTAGGGGTTTATATGGTTTTTAATGATCTTTAGGAGTTTTTGGGTTTTTAGAGTTTTTAATATTTTTAGGGCCACTTTTGGGTTTTTAGGGCTTTAATATTTTTTAGGTTTTTAGGGGTTTTAAGTGTTTTTAGAGTTTTTATATTTTATTGAGGGTCTTCAAAATGTTTAGGGTTTTTTATGTTTTAGGGACTTTTATGGAATTTTTAGATTTTTTATGGATGTTATGGGTTTAAGGGATTTTGAGGGATTTTTGGTTTTGTATGGGTGTAATATTTTTTAGTTTTTATTTATTATTTATGATTTTCAAGTATTTTTACGTTATTATTTATTTTGTAAGTATATTTATGGGTTTTATGTTTTTTTTACATTTTTATGTATTTTACGCCCTTTTATGATTTTATGGTTTTTTAGGGGGGGGGGGTTAGAGATGTTGATAGTACTTATTGTTTTTATGATGTTCTTTGGTTTTTATAATTTTTCTTTTGATTTTTTTAGTGTTTTAATATATTTTAGATATTTTTAACATTTTAAGAGGTCTAAAGGGGTTTTTAGAGTTTGAAGTTTGTTTAGGGGTTTATGGGTTTTTAGGGTTTTCAGGGTTTTATGGTTTTAAATGTTTAGGGGTTTTAATGTATTTTATAATTTTTAGGGTCTTTTAGGGATATTTTGGGGTTTTAGGGATTTTTTTTGTTTCTATGGTTTTAGGATTTTTAGGGTATTATTGAGTTTTTAGGGGTTTAAACAATCTTAATATTTTTAGTGGGTGTTTATGTTTTTAGGGTTTTTAGGGTTTTTAATATTTTCAGAGGTTTTATGGTTTTAGTGGTTTTAGGGATTTCTTGGTCTTTTGGGTTTTTAGATTTTTTTGACTTTTTTATTGAAGGATTTTTAGAGTTTTTAACGTTTTTAGGGGTTTTTAATTTAATTTTTATGGGTTTTAGGGGTTTTAAGTGGGTTGTTTATTTTTTTGGTATATAGGGGTTATAGGTGTTTTATGGTTTTTAGGGTTTATTAGTTTTTTTAGGGGTGTTAGGTTTTTTTTTCATTTTTTAGGATCTTTAGGGATTTTTAGTGATTTTATAGTCTTTAGGGTTTGTATGGATTTTGATAGTTTTTATGGTTTTAGGGTTTTTATATATTTTTGGGGATTTGGGGGTTTTGTTTTAATTTTTTGGGGTTTTGATGGGTGTTTATTATTTTAACATTTTTATGTTTTTAAAGGGGTTTTAGTTTTTTTAGTTTCTTTTTAGGATTTTATGGGTTTTAGAATATTTTAGGTTTTTAGGGTTATTTAAGGTTTTTATGGGGTTTTGGGTTACCTATGGATTTAAATGGGTTTTGGGTTTTTTATGTTTTTAGGAAATTTTTGGTTTTTAGGATTTTTATGGTTTTTAGTGTTTTATGGATTTTAGGGTTTTTAGGGTTTTCTGTTTTTTTAGATTTTTATGGTTTTTTTGAGTTATTAAGGGTTTTGGGTTTTTTATAGTTTTTTTTATCATTTTTATGTGTTTAATTATTTTTATAGTTTTTAGTTTTTTATTAAGGTTCTGATGTGTTTTTATGTTTTGTAGGGGGTTTTAGGTTATTTATGGTTTTTTTGTTTTTGTTGTTTTTATTTATTTTGTAGTTTTATGTTTTTTTATGTTTTTAAATTTTTCATCGTGTTTTCATGGATTTTAGGTATTTTATGTTTTTGGGTATTTTTGGATATTTTTTTAATTTTATATTTTTTACGTTTTTTGGGGATTTTAATGGGTTTTAGGGTGTTTAGCGATTTTTTAGGTTTTAGTGTTTCTATGGGTTTTAATTATTTTAGATCTTAATTTTTTATTTGGGTTTTTTTGGTTTTTTTAGATTTTTTACATTATTATGTATTTTTAGTGATTTTTTAGTATTTTTATTATTTTAGGGTTTTTAGTGATTTTAGGGGGTTTTAGGGTATATTAGGGTTTCTATGGATTTTAGTGTCTCAGGATCTCTTTTTTAGGGGTTTTATGGTTTTTAGAGTTTTTATCATTTTTAGGGTTTTAAGGGATTTTTAGATTTTTTTGGGTGTTTTTTAGGGTTTTATGGGTTTCTATGTATTTAAAAAGTTTTTCGGTGTTTTATTGTTTTAGGGTTTTTTGGGGGGTTATCATTTAATGGATTTTAGGGGTTTAAATTGTTTTAACCTTTTTAAGGTTTTCTTATCATTTTTCATGGATTTCAATATTTTAAAAGATTTTTATGTAATTTAGGGATTTTATGGGTTTTTTTGGGTTTTTTGGGATTTTGAGGGTCTAGAGGTATTTAGGTGTTTACGGGTTTTATGGTTATTTTGGGTTTAACATTTTTTATTTTTAGGGGTTTTAAGGTTTTTAGTGTTTTATAACTTTTTTATGGGATTAAAGGGTTTTAGATTTTTTCTTGTGTTTTTAGAAATTTTATGGATTTTAGGTTTTTACGGGTTTTCTTATTTTAATTATTTTTTGTGTTTTTACAATTTCAAAAAAAAATTATGTTTTTATGATTTTATGTGTTTTCTGTTTTTTTATTATTTTATTAGGGAGTATAACGTAATGACCCAGAAATTTTAGTGAAATTTTTTTCTTAAATAGTTTGGAATTTTACGAGTCTGTGGTTTCTGACGGCAGATGATTCCAAGGCCCGGTGTGCCCAGAATCAATTTTTGAAGTTTTTTTCAGGTACATTCACTAAATGTATGTGTGGGTTATTTATCTTTTGAACTGATGCTCAGAATTAAAATCTGAGGACACCGATGAACTCGCATCGTCGGTATTCTCTTAAGGGGACCTTTACTGCAGTTATGTTTTATGCGGGTTGAGAGTTAATATTTGTGGATTTAGAATAAAATAAAAAAAAATTTAGTACACATTTTTGTTTATGGATGCTAGTTATTTCCTCCCAAGGGGTGTTAGAGGTGGGGCCCACACCCACATAACCTCCCATGAGTGGATTTAGTGTGTTGGGACCCACACGTTCCCTAAACCTTTTATCTCCCCATAACTCCCATTAACTCCCTTAAACCCCCCTTGTTTAATTTGAAAAATGTCTCATTAATTATGTGCTCTCTTCACCTCCCCCTCTCTAATTAATTTTTTCCAAAACATTTACTTAATTAATTAAATCCTCCAATTAATTAATTAAAGTCTTTGAATTTTAAAAATTCATGTCTGAATAAAATAATAGCCTTAGCTATTATTTTAGTTAGGCAATCGTTGTGTTGGGAGTATTTTGGGAGAGCTCAAGAGAAGAATAATGTTCTTCTTTCGACTAAGAACACCGTTCATCAATGACGAAAAACTCTGATGAAGAACACGAGGAACGATAACCTCTCATCGACCAAAACAAGATTGTGAGGAACACCTTCATCCTTTCATCTTCTTAGCATCAAGGGAGAAGACACCGCTCGCAAGGAACACTGTCTACGACAACGTTCCGCGATGCCCAACCTCCGCGACACTTGTCTTCCACGACTCATTGACGTGCTCCACTCTTGTTTTTGATGTAGGGTGTTTGAATAATTTAATTTGAATACATTATACCATCATTCTTCTTGAATACAAATGATTGTCTATAGCCAATTGTTACGGCCTATCGCGGAGGGTGCGGGCCGAATGAACAGGGCCCGACGACCCTCCGTTGTTTCTTGATTTTTAATTCGCAAAGGGTTGTTATGGAGAACGGAGACGGCAACGAGCGAAGGCGGTGACTGCGCGCTGACCGCATGCAGAAGAACTGTATCCCGCAACCGCGGGCCGCACGACCGAAGAATAACAAGCCAGTAGTAGCCAGCTGGGCTGGTGGAACTGCGGTGCCCCACGGTGTCGCTCTGCGGATAACCGCGGCCCGCACAAGGCAAGACGCTTCAGTGGAAGAACAGGCCGGCTCAACGACCGACATGGAGGAAGGAGACGCGGTGCTCATAGGCGTCGCGGCGGAGGGATCACGGCCCGCAACCGCGGGCCTCTCGTACCTGTAAGACCGCTCTACGCCGCTCGTCGCCGCCGGTTGGAGAAGTCGGGGGGGGGGGGGGGGCACCCCCACACCGGCTTGGCCAGCCGCGTGCCGTGCCAGCAGCAGGCCAGGCCACTCCCAGCTGGGCCACACCAGCCGGGCCGGACCAATCCCTACCGGGCTGGGCCGCACATCATTGGGTCGAGCCATCCCCTTGGACAGGTTAGACCCGTCGAGCCAGGACGTGCCGACCCGCCAGCCCCCCGAGCTTGACGGGTCGGGCCCGCTTCACTTAAATGTGAATAACTTCATGACTGTGCGTATGATCGACACGCCGTCTATGGTACTGGGACCCTCATGACGAGACAGTCCTTTTGCGATACTCTAAGTGATTTTTGGACGACTTTGGAAAACAACCAGGTTTTGAATGGCCGTAATTCCAACTAATCCCCTGGGACTGAAAAGCCTATATCTATCTGACCAGGCGTTCGATTGACGCACCGTCTGTCATGTTGGGTCCCTTTTGACGAGACAGAACTTCGGGATACATCTACTTTGGACTTCATGATAGTTTATGTATCTACCCCTTGGCTCAAGGAGCAGACCCTCCCGGAATCGAGCGTGATGTGTGCTGGAACCCTAGATCCAGTTGCGACTGTAATGACAACTGTACTGGAATCCTCCATGGGTTCGGCAGCGACAAAAAATGTACTGTAATCTTTTATGGGTTTGGCAGCGATGAAAAATGTATTCTAATCCTCCATGGTTTCGGTAGCGAGGACAACTGTACTGGAATCCTCACTCGGTTCGGCAATGACGACAACTGTACTGGAATCCTCCGTGGGTTCGGCAGCAACGACAACTGTACTGGAATCTTCTGTGGGTTCTACAGCGAGGATAACTGTACCAGAATCCTCTATGGGTTCGACAATGATGACAACTGTACTGGAATCCTACGTGGGTTTGGGAGTGACGAAAACATTAATGGAATCCTCCGTGGGTTCGACAATGATGACAACTGTACTGGGATCCTCCGTGGGTTCAGCAGCGACGACAACTGTACTGGAATCCTCTGTGGGTTCGACCTCTTAGATGAATCAGTGACTAAATTTGATCATCTCTAACTCTACACAAAATATGTATACCTTTGTAAGCTGAGTCTTGACTTTAAATTATTATCATCTATATGATTGATTTCTTTACTGTGTGGATTGGGTTGTTCTTGGGCTCGAGAGTTGGAGCCGAACCGTGATTGATAACTTATGAATATGTATGGGAATATACCTAAGTAGAGTTGGTTGATACTTAGTGATAGTATATTTATTCTTTGGTTATCCTTCGTGGATTTTGGGAGACCTTCGGGGGTCTCGGTGTCACTACTAAGTGTTTTATACTCACCCCTGTACGGGATATGTCTGCACTACATTGAGTTGCATGCATACGACAGACAACACTGATCGAGGTAGAGACTTGTAGAGCTAGATGGTACCTGAAGGAGGACCACTTGACGAGATGTACACGGAGCAGACTGACGGACTCGAGGTGCTGAGGAGACCATCTTTACCCACCCTTCAGGTGGGATTCTCAGAGGTCGACTTGGTGGTTTCTATTTTACTTTTCTGTAGTTGTACTGTACTTACTGTTGATCTTGTATTTCTGAGCCCTTTCTTTTCATCACTTACTTTTGTATACAGTTCTACTTAGTGCTTACATCAGTTGCGTACTCTCTTGTGTTTTTTTACTTTTATAAAGGCAATGCCTTCCATTTTTATCAGGATTTACGCCATTGGTGCTAGTGACCAGCCCCTGGCCTATGGAAGGTGGGCTTGGGGTAGTCATGGCATGGGCCCCGAGGATGGGTTGTGAAAATTGTTTTTAGAGGAGTCGGTTATATCGCATAACTTAGGCCTCTGTTCATTTCTTTCTGTGAAGCAATAGTGTTAAGAGTATTTAGTGTGGTTTTTAGTCCAAGGAGTCCAGTGTTGGGGCAGCGGCCGACGTATCCATACACCATGACCATGTCCTATGATTTCCGACCCACTGCTAGAAAACACTGTTAGCATGTGTGTTTCAAATGTTTTCTTTGTGATTACTTTGAGTAAGCTCACCAGGTATACTGTTTTGACCGTGGTGCACCTATTTTTTTTTCAGGATGGCCCCAAGAAGGCATCCCAATAGGGTTACGAGTTACGTACGATATATTAGATCAACAAGCGATGAGGCCTCGTTGTAGGGCCCCGTCATAGAAAAGGTACCAGCAGCACCTCTACCCGCTGGAACACCGATACCACCAGCTCTAACAATATATAGTGCACGCTGCCTGAGTGTGTTGCATGAGTTCCAGCGACAGAGGCCTCTGATGTTTCGTGGAGAGACAAATTTTCAGACCGCCAGGTGCTGGCTGGAGGTTGTAGCATGAGTTTTCCCCACAGTTGGGACACCTGCTGACTTGATGGTGTACCTAGCTATGAGACTCTTTCAAGGAGCAGCTGGGAGGTGGAGGAGTCTGATGCACCAGTTTTACGATGATGCGACTCTCACCTTAGGAGACATCGAGGGTCTTTTCAGGGTGGAGTTTGTAACAACGACTCTACGCTCTGTACGGGATCAGGAGCTACTACTCTATCCACAGGGCTTTCCAACCATAGTGGAGTCTTCTACAGCTAGTAGTAGACATATGAAACAGAAGTCCAAGGGGACTAGGCCAATAGGTGGGTGACTCTAGGATACAGGTATGGTTGTGCCAGGCACCCGATGTAGATCCATCCATACGAGGAGCAGGGAGTGCTATGCATACGGCAATCAGGGTCACTTGGCACAAGACTGCCTGACCCGTCCTGCAGATGGGTAGCAGGCTATAGGGGGACCATCCAGGAAGAGGTAGAGGTTGGACCATGGAGGTCCACTGGGAGTAGGCGGACGTGGCAGAGGAGCTGGTCAAGCAGCAAGTGGACTGGAGTGGGACTAGCTCTAGACTTGGAGGCCTTTGTTTATGATGATTCTAGCTTTGTTGATGTCGTTGTTTGTGGATTATTTGTGTCTTTGTACTTTGATCTGCCGTAATAAAAGACACTTTTTCTTGTGATGTTTACTTCCTTGTCCATTTTATGTGGTTGATACTGAGAGGTTGCTGTTAAAACCATTGACTTGACCCTCACATTCGATATTCCTAATAGAGGAGTCCTAGTGACCACACACTACTGCCGACAGTGTGACACGACCCTTGGAGGTGAGAGTAATGGTTGGATCTCTTGGTAGTAGCGTCGAGCCATTATGACGTCATCCATGGCATGGGATAATACTGTTCACGTCAGGATTGAATGTATTAGGCAAAGAACATGGTTCATCCAGGGGATGAGACCAGATTTCTCTTTTTGACAAAGTAGAAATATTAGCATCTCTTGTAGGACGTAAGAGAAAATGGTTTTGTCGAGTTCTTTATAAATGTCTAGTCACACCCACACTTAGTTGAGCGAATGGTTTACGGTTTATGCTAATCCCAAAAGTCTCAGGTGTGTCTTTCGTAGATGGACTTGGAACTAAGGCGGTGACGTTGACTCGAGTTCCTCCAGAACTATGACTTCGAGATAGTATATACTCTTTGGAAGGGAAAACGTTGTAGTAGATTCTCTCAGTAGGAGATCAGGAAGATAGCTACTAGGAGAGGTGACAGAGCAGGTGGCCACGTTGTAGATATCCTTTTTGGATAGAGATGGAGCAGCCTTTCTACAGTCTCTTGTAGTCACTCCTCCACTTCTTTAGCAAGTCAGGGAGTCACAATGTGGAGACATTGACTGTGAGACGCGACATGCTCAGATATACTCAGGGTAAGCACCTGATGGATTTTCTGAAGGTGGGGACCACGTCATACTCTTCAGGGGACGTGCTATGGTACCAATGGCACTACAAGAGGAAGTGCTAAGGGAGTTGCACACTTCCCCTCTAGCGGTACATCCAGGAGTGGGGAAGATGTACCAGGACCTCAAATAATGGCACTAGTGGCCGAGTATAAAGAAGGTTGTAGTAGAGTTCCTTTAATGATGCCTCATCTGTCAGTAGGTGAAGGCAGAGCACCAGGTACGAGGACTCTTGGTACAACCCTTAGAGGTCCCAGAGTAGAAGTGGGATGGGATATTCATGGATTTCGTGACGGGGATTCCATGTACATCCAAAGGAAACGACTCTATCTGGGTGATCGTAGTCCGACTCACCAAGTCGGCCCACTTCTTACCGATCAAAGAGCAGGGCTCAGTAGAGAGATTGGGACACCTCTACATTATGGAGATCGTACGGCTTCCAGGTGTTCCATCATCTATTGTTTCCAATCGAGATGCTCGTTTCACTTCCCGACTTTAGAAGGGGTTACATGAGGCTTTTGGGACGCAGCTATGTCTGAGCACCGCCTTCCATCCTCAGACAGACGACCAGACTGAGAGGACCATTCAGACTCTCGAGGACACGATCCATGCATGTTTCCTTGACTTTGGTCGCAGGTGGGAGGATCACCTACCCTTGGTGGAGTTTGTATACAACAATAGCTACCTCTACAGCATCGGGATGAAACCTTACGAGGCACTGTATGACCGACTTTTCAGATCACCAATATGATGGACTGACTCATGGGAGTCATCACTTGTAGGACCAGAGATGGTTCAGGATACGACGGAGAAGCTGCAGATCATCCAGGAGTAGATAAAGACTGCACAGAGTAGATAGAAGTCCTATGCTGATAGGAGACGGAGACTACTGGAGTTCGAGGATAGCGACCATGTCTTCCTACGGGTCTCACCTCGATGGGGTCTACGGAGATTTTTCCAGGACGGAAAGTTATCTCTGTGTTTCATAGGACATTTCTAGGTCCTTAGCAGAGTAGGTGAGGTGGCTTACCACCTACGCCTTCTCCCTCAGCTGCACCGGGTGCAGGACATCTTCCACGTATCTTAGCTGGGGATATACGTGCACGACCCATCCAACATCATCGTTCTCGGGGGGGATGGACATCGATGATGGGGCGATATTTACAAAGGTCATAGTGGAGATCTAGGATCGACAGGAGCGGGTCCTACTTGGATAGTCAATTCCTCTGGTGTGCATTAGCTGGCAGTACGGGAACCTCCAAGAGAGCACTTGGGAGAGATAGGCTCAGATGCATGTACAATACCCCCATTTGTTTCCCTAGTGTGTGTTGTAGCTTCACGGGGATGTAAATCCCTGAGGTGGGAGTAATGTAAAGACTCGAAAAATTCAAGGAATTTTTTTTCATAAATACTTTGGAATTTTACGAGTCTGTGGTTTCTGACGGCACTTGATTCCAAGGCCCGGTGTTCCCAGAATCAATTTCTGATGTTTTTTCTGGTACGTTCAGTAAACGTGCGTGCATGTTTTTTATCTTTTGAACCGGTGCTAGGAATTAAAATCTAAGGACACCGATGAACTCGCAGCACCGGTATTCTCTTAAGGGGACCTTTACTGCAGTTGCGTTTGTTGCGGGTTGAGAGTTAGTATTTTGGGATTTAGAATAAAATAAATAAAATTTTTCGTGCACATTTTTATTTATGGATGTTAGTTATCTCCTCCCAAGGGGAGTTAGAGGCGGGTCCCACACCCACATAACCTCCCATGAGAGGATTTAGTGTGTTGGGACCCACACATTCCCTAAACCTTTCATCTCCACATAAATCCCCTTAACTCCCTTAAACCCCCTTATTTATTTTGAAAACTCTATCATTAATTATGTGATCTCTTCACCTCCCCCTCTCCCATTAATTTTTTCCAACACTTTTAACTAATGAATTGAATCCTCCAATTAATTAATTAATGTGTCTAAATTTTAAAAATTCATGTGTCAATAAAATAATTTCCTTAGCTATTATTTTAGTTTTTCACTCGTTGTGTTGGGAGAATTTTTGGATGGCTCAAGAGAAGAATAGTGTTCTTCTTTCGACGAAGAACACCATTCTTAATTGACGAAAACCTTCGACAAAGAACATGAGGAACAATAACCTCTCATCAACTGGAACAATATTGTGAGGAATGCCATCATCATTTCTTCTTCTTAGCCTCACGGGAGAAGACGCCGCTCGCAAGGAACTTCGTCTACGACGACGTTTCGTGACGCCCGACCTCCTCGATGCTTGTCTTCCCCAACTTGTTGACGTGCTCCACTCTTGTTTTTGAGGTAGGGTGTTTGTATAATTTAATTCGAATAAATTATACCTTTGTTCTTTTTGAATGCGAATGATTGTCTATGGACAATTCTTATCGCCTAATGCGGAGGGTGTGGGCTGAACGAACACGGCCCAACGACCCTCCGTTGTTTCTTGATTTTTAATTCGCAAAGGGAGGCGATGGAGAACGTAGGCGGTGGTGACCGAAAGCGGTGGCTACACACCAGCTGCATGCGGAAGAACCGCAGCCCACAACTGTGGGCCGCACAGCTGAAGAAGAACCGGACTGCCTTACTCGGCCAAGCTGGTGGAACCGCGGTGCCCCATGGCACTGCGTAGCGGAGAACCGCAACACAGACAGGGTGGGCCGCTCCAGCAGAAGAACTGGCTAGCTCGACGGCCGACCGGGCGGAAGGAGCCGAGACTCTCATAGGTTCCATGACGGAGGGATCGTGGCCCACAACCGCGGGCCACTCACACCAAGAAGACCGGCCGAATTTGGCCGGCTGAAAAGGACAGCTGCGCCGCTCGGGGCCGCCGGTTTGAGAAGTCAGGGGGGGTGCCCCCCACGCACCGGCTCAGCCAGCTGGCCGAGCTGCGGCCCGCCATGGGCCATGCCATGTTCGACAGGGTCGCGCCCCACCAGGTCTGCCCACGCCCCATCGATCTGGGCCACCCCCACTGGGCCGGGACGGGCTGAGGAATACCGGGCCGACCCCTTAGACAGGTTGGACCCTCTGATCCAGGACGGGCTTACCCGCCAGCCCACCGGGCTTAATGGGTTGGGCCTGCTTCACTTAAATGTGAATAAATTCATGACGATGCGTCCGATCGACATGTCGTCTGTGGAACTAGGACCCTTACGACAAGGTGGTCCTTTTGTGATAATCTAAGTGAGTTTTGAAAGAATTTGGAAAATTATCGGGTTTAGAAAGGGCGTAATTCCAACCAGGCCCCTGGGACGGAAAAACCTCCATCTCTCAGACCGGGCATCCGATTGATGCACCGTCTTTCACGTTGGGTCCCTTTTGTCAAGACAGAATTTCAGGATACATAAAATCTTGACGTCATGATAGTTGATGTATCAACCACTCGTCATGAGGAGCAGAACCTCCAGGAATTGAGCTTGATATGAGTAGGAACCCTAGAGCTGGCTGCGACTACAATGATAGTTGTACTGGAATCCTCTGTGGGTTCAATAGCGACAAAAACTGTACTGGAATCCTCCGTGGGTTCGGCAGCAATGAAAACTGTACTCGAATCCTCCGTGGGTTCGGCAGCGAGGACAACTATACTGGAATACTCCGTGGGTTCGGCCGCGAGGACAACTGTACTAGAATCCTTCATGGGTTTGGCAGCAACGACAACTATACTGGAATCTTCTATGGGTTTTGAAGTGAGGAAAACGGTACTGGAATCCTCCATGGGTTCGGCAGTGACGAAAATTGTACAGGAATCCTCTGTGGGTTCAGCAGGGAGAGAAACTGTACTGGAATCCTCCATGGGTTCGGCAGCAAAGAAAACTATACTGGAATCCTCCGTGGGTTCGGCAGCGACAAAAACTGTACTCGAATCCTCCGTGGGTTTGACAACTTAGATGAATCGGTTACTACATCTAATCATCTCTTACTCTACATGAAATATGTATTCCTCTGTGATCTGAGTCATGACATTCAATTATTATCATCGATGTGATTGACTTCTTTCTTATGTTTACTGGGTTGAGCTTGGGATCGAGATTTGGAGTCGAACCGTGATTGATAACTTAGGTATATTTATGGGAATATACCTAAGTAGAGTTGGATGATACTTCTTGATTTTATCTTTCTTCTGTGGTTATCCTTCGTGGATTCTGGGAGACCTTTGGGGGTCTCGAGGTCCCTACTGAGAACCGTATACTCACCCCTGCACAGGCTATGCCCGCACTAGGTTTTGTTGGATATAGACAACAGACATCACTGATTGAGGTAGATAATTGTAGAGTTGGATTGTACTTAGAGGTGGACCACTTGACGAGGCATACACGGAGTAGATGGACGGACCCGAGGTGCTGAGGAGACCATATGTACCCACCCTTCAGGTGGGATTCCCAGAGGATGACTCGGTGGTTTATATTTTACTTTACTTTAGTTGTATCATCTTTTTAGTTATACTGTACTTACTGTTGGGCTTGTATTTCCAGCCCCTTTCTTTTCAGCACTTTCTTTTTTATAGAGTTCTGCTTAGTGCTTACTTCAGTTGTGTACTCTGTTGTGTTAGTTTACTTTTATAAAGTCAATGACTTCCATTTTTATTGGAATTTATGCCTTTTGTGCTAGTCGCCATCCCCTGGCCTATGGAAGGAAGGATTAGGGTAGTCACGACACGGGCCCCGATGACAGGTCGTGACATATAATTTATTTTTATGGATTTTAAAATATTTTGGGATTTTCATGAATTTTTTAATATTTATTATAATTTAGGGTTCTTATAAATTTTGAGGTTTTTAGGGTTTTTAGGGTTTGTAGGATTTTTATGGCATTTTTAGGTTTTCAGGATTTTTTGAGTTTTTAGGCGTTTTATTTTTTTTAGAGTTTATAACTATTTTGGGGTTTAGAGTGTTTTTAATGTTTTTTTTGGTTTTCATGTTTTTAGTGGTTTTTATAGTTTTTTATTGTTTATGGTTTTAAAGGGTTTTTAGAGTTTATGGGGTCTATTTATGGTTTTTAGAGTTCAAAAAAATTATATTTTTTAGGGTTTTAATTGTTTACATTTTTTATGATTTATTAGGGTTTTCTGGATTTTTTAGTGCTTTTTGGTTTTTATGAATTTTTATAGCTTTTTTCAATTTTTATGGTTTTTTTGGGTTTTGTAGGGATTGGGGGGTGGTGGTTTTTATATTTTTTTGTGTTTTTATGGTATTTTTCAGTTTTTTATTTTTTTAAAGGTATTTTAAAAGATTTTACAATTTTTAGGGGTTTAAAGGGTTTTTAAAGATTCAGTGGTTTTGTGGGGTTTTCAGGTTTGTAATGGTTTTTTTGGGGGTTTTAGGTGTTTTAGTATTTTTAGGGTTTATAGCATTTTATGGTTTCTAGGGATTTTCTTGTTTTTAGGTTTTATATTTTTATTATGATTTTCAAGGTGTTTAGCTTTTTTTATGTTATTATAAATTTTAGGGTTTTTAGGATATTTATGGTTACTTTTTATTTTAGGATTTTTAATATTTTTTTTGTTTGTTATGGTTGTTTAGATTTTTTAACATTTATTTGGGTATAAATTGTTTTTATATTTTTTATTGTTTTTAGTGTTTTTAGTGTTTTAATGTTTTTAGAGGTTTTATGGTTTTTCTTTGCTTTATTGATTTTATGGTATTTACGGTTTTTAATATTTTTATGTTTTTAGGGGTTTTAAGTGTATTTTGGTTTTTATTATTTTCTTTGTATTTTTAGGGTTTTTAGGGATTTTAGTGATTTTTGGAATTTTTAGTATTTTTATATCCTTTAAGGGTTTTTAGGGGGTTTTAGGGTTTTTAGGGTTTTATGGTTTTTAGGGTTTTTAGTTTTTTATGGGTTTTAACTATTTTTAGTTTTTTAATGTTTTCTTAGGGATTTCCAGGATATTTAGTGGTGGTTATTGTTTTATATATCATATATTCTTTTTTAGGTTTTTTATAATTATTTTTGGGGTTTTAGGGATTTTCTGGGTTTTTTGGGGTTTTTGGGTTTTATGTTTTTTTTTTGATTTTCGTGTTTTTTAAGATTTCTATAGTTTTAGGTTTTATTTGTGTTTTATAAATTTTTTATGGTTTCAAAGGTTTTTTATAGTTTTTAATGGTTTTATGGGTTTTATGTGTATTTAAGAACTTCTTATAGTTTTGAGGGGTTTGATGGTTATTAGGGGTTTTTGGGTCTTTTAGGGTCTTTTAGTGAGTTTTTAGGTTTTTTTGAGTTTTATGTGTTTATAGGTTTTATGTTTTTATGGGTTTTCAGGGATTATAGGGTTTAAATATTTTTTTATTATTTTCATGAAATTTTTAGTTTTTTATGGTTTTTAGGATTTTTAAATATTTTGAGGGGTTTTAGGGTTTCTATAGTATTAAGGGTTTTTAGGGTTTTTAGGGGTTTAAATTATTTTTAGGTTTGTAATATTTTCTTCAGGGTTTTCATGGTTTTTATGTTTTTTTATATTTTTAGTTATATTTAAATATTGTTTATGATTTTTAGGTTTTCTAGCGTTTTTATAGATTTTAATGTTCTTATGTTTTTGAGAGTTTTTTGCAGTTTTATGGTATTTTTGAATTTCTGAGGGTGTTTAAGAATTTATAGATTTTTTTTAAAATTTTAATGGGTTTAATGGGTTTCTATAGTTTTTTCTGGTTTTAATATTTTTATGGTTTTCTATTATTTTTATGGGTTTTATGGTTTTTAGTGTTTTGGGGAATTTTTTTGGGTATTTTGTGTCTTAAGGATTTTAGGGGATTTATTGTTTTTTGTTTTTAAGGTCTTCATAGGGGTCTTTAGGTTTATTTTTGTGTTTTTTTGTTTTTTAAGGTTTTAGGGGTTTTAATGGGGATTATATGTTTTTGGGGTGTTTTATTGTTCTTATAAAATTTTGAGGTTTTTTTTATTTTTAGTGTTTTTTGTTTTTTTTGTTTTTCTTATGGGTTTTTAGTTTTTTTAGGGGTTTTAAGTTTTTGATGGATTTTTATGGATTTTTATGGGTTTTATTTATTTTTAGAGTTTTTTGGGGTTATTTAGTATTTTAGGGTTCATATTTGTTTTTATGAGTTTTTTGGGGTTTTTAAGGGTTTTTGAGTTTTTAGGGGTTTTTATATTTTCAGAGTTTACATAAAGTTTTTATGGGTTAAATGGGATTTTATAGTTTTTAGTGGATTTTTAGGGGTTTCATGTGTTTTTAATGTTTATAGGGGTTTTTATGGTTTTTAGGGTTTTTTGGGTTTTTTGGGTTTTATGTACTTTTCAGTTTTAAAGGATTTCTTCAGGTTTTTTATGGTTTTAGGCATTTATATGAACTTTTTAGGATTTTTATGGTTTATAATAGTTTTAGGGATTTTGTGGGTTTTTAGTTTTTTATCTTTTTTTGGTTTGTTTTGTTTTTTGGGTTTTTATATTATTAGGGTTTTTAAGGTTTTTTATAGTTTTGAACATTTTTAAGGCTTTAAAGGGTTTTTAGAGTTTTTATTGGTTTTCAAGGACTTTTATAGTTTATAGGGTGGTTATTAATTTTAGGGGTTTAAATTAAATCGAGGGTTATTTAGGGTTGTAGGGAATTTTAGTTTTTTTAGAGATTTTTTTGTTATTCAAGGTTTTTAGTGTTTTTTGGTTTTTTGGTTTTATTCATGTTTTTCATGGTTTTAGGGGTTTTATCATATCTAGGAATTTCTATGGAATTTTTATGATTTTTTGAGTTTTTTAGTGTTTATATACACTTTATTTTTTTTAGCTTTATTAGGATTTTTAGTGTGTTTTAGGGGTTTTATTGTTTTTAGGTTTTTTTGGGTGTTTTAATTTATTTTGGGCTTATAATGATTTATTAGATTTTTTATGGATTTTATGGTTTTTATATGTTTTTAGATATTTTTATGGAATATTTAGGATTTTTTTATTTTATGGATTTTAAGGTGTTTTAGGGAATTTTATGTTCATAGGGATTTGTAAGTTTTTAATGGTTTTTTATTCTTTTAGGATATTTATGTTATTTTTGAGTTTTAAAACATTTATAGAGGATTAATTGGTTTTAGAGTTTCTAGTGGTTTGGGAGTTTTATGGGTTTTTAGGGGTTTTTTGGGATTTAGGGGTTTTTTGGTTTTTTGTATTTTTAGGGGTTTTTTTGGGGTTTTTAGTGCTTTTACGTTTTTTAGAGGTTTTATGTGTTTTTAGGTTTTCAAGGTTTTCATAGGATTTTTTTGGATTTTTTACATTTTTTGGAAATGTTAGGGATATTTTTATATTTTTATATTTTTTATTTGTTTTGGGGGATTTGGTGGGATTTATGGGTTTTCTTATGGTTTTTAGGGTTTTAGGGTTTTAGGGTTTTAGGGGTTTTAGAGTTTTAAGAGTTTTTTTAGTTTTTAGTGGTTTTAAGTGTTTTAAGGTTATTAAGGTTTTATTAAGGGTTTTTATATTATTTTGGGTCATTTATAATTTTATGGATTTATAGGGATTTTTTATAAGTTTTATTGGGTTCATGGTTTTAGGGGTTTTGAGTGTTTTTATGTTATTTAGTGTTTTTTGTGCTTTTATTGTTTTGTGGGTTTTTATGCCTTTTGAGTTTTTAGTTTTTTTTAGGTTTTTTATATTTTTTAATGTTTTTAGGGTTATAAATTCTTTTTTGATTGTTTAGTGGTTTTTGGGTTTTTATGGGTATTAAGGGTTTTTAATCATTTTGGGTGTATTATGTTTTTTTGAACATTTATTTTTTTTAGGGTTTTTAGGGTTTTTTAGGGATTTTAGAATTTTTTATGTTTTTAGTGATTTTATGTGTTTTAGGTTTTTATGGATTCCTTAGGGGTTTAAGGGTTTTATATGTTTTCCCTAATTTTTAAGGGTTTTTATGATTTTTATGTTCTGTATGGTTTTTATGGATTTGGAAGGATTTTAGGACTTGTTATGTGTTTAAGGTTTTTATGGTTTTTTCACTTTTAGTTTTTTTATGTTTTTATGGTTTTTAAGGGGTTTTAGAGTTTTTTAATTTTTTTAAAGTTTTAAAGGGTTTTTAGAATTTTTAGTGGGTTGAAGGGGGTATATGGGTTCTTAGTGTTGTTTATGTTTTTAGGTGTGTTTATGGTTTTCATGGTTTTTAGGGTCTTTATGGTTTTAAACATCATTTAGGTTTTTAGGGTGTGTGATGTTTTTTTAGGTTTTTAATGTTTTAGTTTGGTTTTTAGTGTTTTTTACATTTTTAGAGAGTTTTAGGGGTTTTAATGATTTTTACGTGGTTTTAGGGTTTTTATGTATTTTGAGTGTTTTAGGGTTCTGTATGGTTTTTAGGGTTTTCAGTATTTTTTAGGATTTTAGGGTGTTAAGAGTTTTTATATTTTTATGTTTTTCTTAGGGGTTTCAGGGATTTAGAGGGGTTTTTTACATATTTTGATATTTTAGGGATTTTTTTTTAATTTTTATGTCTATTAAGGGTTGTTAGATATTATGAGGGGTTTTATGGGGTTTTAGGGTTTTTAGGGTTTTATGGTTCATTTGAGTTTTTAGTGTTTTTTTGAGTTTTCTAGGGTATTTAAGGTTTTCAAGAGATATTTAACATTTTAGGGGTTTAATGGGGGCTTTATAGGTTTTCGTTGGTTTTAGGGGTTTTTATGATTTTTATGGTTTTTAGGGGTTTTAAGGTTCTCTCTTGTTTTATGGGTTTTATCATTTTTAAGGTGTTAGGGGTTTAAGGTTTTTTGAGGTTTTTGAGTTTTTTTAGTTTTCAGGGTATTTTTCATTTATTGGAAGTTTTAGGGATTTTTTAGGATTTATGTGATTTCTTTGTTTTTTTGGATTTTTAGAATTTTTTGGTTTTTATGTGTTTTTATTGTTTTTAGGGGATTTCATGTTTTTTAGGTTTCTTAATGTATTTAGTGATATTAGGATTTTTAGGTTTTCTTAGGGGTTTTCAAGGTTTTTAGGGATTTTTATGTTTTTAGGTATTTTTAGGGATTTTTTAAAACTATTATGTTTTTTAGTGTTTTTATGGATTTTGAGTGCTTTTATGGTTTTATGGGTTTTTAGTTTTAGATTTTTTTTTTCATTTGTTAGCTTTTTATGGGTTTAATGTGTTTTTAGGTTTTCAATTATTATATTAGGGTTTTAAGGTTTTTATGGTTTTTTATACATTTTTGGAATTTTTAATTATTTTTTTGGATTCTTATCATGTTTTGGATTTTTATGGATTTTGAGTTTTTTATGGGATTTACTATTTTTATGGTTTATTTATATTTTTGGGGTTTAATGGGTTTTTAGATTATTAGTAATTTTTACGGCTTCTCGAGTTTGTTATGGTTTTTGGGGATTTATGGGTTTTAGGTGTTTTTATATTTTTATATCCTTTTTAGGGTATTTAGTGATTTATTATTTCTTTAAGTTATTTAGGGATTTTTAATGTTTTTAGATTTTTAAGCCATTCATGGGCTGTTTAGGGTTTCGTTGAATTTTAAGGGATTTTAGGAATTTTTATGGATTTTAATGGATATTTAAAATTTTTATGGATTTTGAGAGATCTTAGGGATTTTTAGGGGTTTTAGGGTTGTTAGAGATTTTACAAATTTTCAAGTTTCAAGGGGATTAAATTTGATTTAATATTTTAATGTTTTATTATGGGGTTTTATGGTTTTTAGGCTTTTTATATTATAGGTTTTTAGATATTTTTTTAGGATTTTTAAGGTTTTTTGAGATTTTAAGGGATTTTTTGGGTTTTTGAGGGTTTTCAGGATTTTGAGGGTTATTTTGGTTTTGAGGGGGGCTTTTTGAGTTTTTTTTGGATTTTATGGGTTTTTTGTTTTTATGATTTTTTGGGGTTTAAAGGGATTTCAGAGTTTTTAGTGGTTTTTTCTGTTTTATGTGTTTTCACAGTTATTTACAGTTTTAGGGGGTTTTCAAAAATAATGGGGGGGGGGGGGGTTATGGTTTTTTGAGTTATCTAGGGTTTTTATGGTGTTTAATATTTTTTAGGTTTTTTTGGAGTTTTATGTGTCTTGGGTTTTTAACGTATTATTAGGGTTCTTCAGGGGTTTTAGCATTTTTTATATTTTTACTAATTTTTAGGGACTTTTAAAGATTTTTTGGGTTTTAGGGTTTTTATGGATTTTTATGGATTTAAGTCTTTATGGTTTTTAGGTTTTTAGCGTTTTTACGTTTTTTATGGGTTTTAAATCTTCTTATGTTTTAATTTTTTTTCTTAGTTTTTTCAAGGATTTTAGGTTTTTTACATTTTTTTTTGATTTTTTAGGAGTTTTCTAGTTTTTAGGGGTTCTGGGATTTTGATATTTTTTAAGGATTTTATGGTTTTTTTAGTTTTTAGGATATTTTTTGGTTTTTATGGTTTTAATGGTTTTTTTTATAATTTTTTTAATATATGGGGTTTAAAGGGGTTATTTATAGTTTTTATCTATTTTATGTGTTTTTAGGTCTTTTAGATGTTTTTATGGTTTTTATAGTTTTTATGAGTTTTAGGGTTTTTATGGTTTTAGCGTTTTTATTTTATTTATGTGTTTTATGTTTTTTTGGTTTTTAAATTTTTCTTAGGGGTTTTTATGGTTTTTAGGGTTTTATCAGTTTTTTGTATTTTTAGGTTTTTTGGATTTTTTGAGTTTTTAGGAATTTTAGGAATTTTTTTTATGGTTTTTAGGGTTTTATGGATTTGTAGGGTTTTATGTTTTTTTATTATTTTTAAGGATTTTTTACATTTTTTAGGTCTTTAGGGTGTTAAAGTGTTTTTTTGTTTTTAAGGATTTCTTATGTTTTTTCCAGGTTTCTAGGGATTTTAAATTTTTAGTGATTTTATGAATGTTTTAAATATTTATGGATTTTTTAGTTTTTAGAGATTTTTTGGTTTTTAATGAATTTAGGGTTTTTATGGGGTTTTATTTAGTTTTTAGGGGTTTAATTATTTTATTATTTTTAATAATGTTTGGGATTTAATGATTTTTAGATTTATTAATGGTTTTTAGGGTTCTTATGGGGTTTTATGGTCTTTTAAGGGTTTTAGTGGTTTTATGGTTTTTAGCGTCTTTAGGGTTTTTAGGGTGTTTTTACATTTTTTGGGGATTAAGTGTTTTTAGATTTTTAAGGTTTTATTAGGTGTATTTATAGTGTTTTTAGAGTTTCAATGGTGTTTTGGTGTTTTAGGGATTTTTAGGATATTTATGGTTTTAATGGTTTTTAGGGATTTGGAGGGGATATAGGTGTATTTAGGGTTTTTATGGTTTTTAGCATCTTATAGGTTTTTAGGGGTTTTAAGTGTTTTTAGTTTTTTAATGTTTTTCTTATGGGTTTTTATGGTATTTGGGTTTTTTATATTTTTAGATATTTTTTTGGCATTTTGAGGATTGTTATGGTTTTTAGGATTTGTGGGGTTTAGGGTTTTTAGGGTTGTTATGGTTTTTCAGGGTTTTAGGGTTTTTTTGAGTTTTTAGGGATTTTAGTGTTTTAAAATATTTTTAGGGATTTAATGGGTTTTATTTTTCTATTGGTTATTTAGGGTTCTATGTGTTTTTTGGATTTTTATGATTTTTAGGGTTTTAGGGTTTTTAGGGTTTCTTAGTGTTTTTATAGTTTTGTAGTTTTTTATTTTTTCAGGGAGTTTAAGTGTTTTTTTGGTTTTTAAGATTTCCTTAGGGGTTTTCTAGGTTTTTCGAGTTTTTATGTTTTTATTGAATTTAAAGTCTTTTTTAGGATATTTATGTTTTTTAGAATTTTTAGGGATTTTGAGGGGTTTTATGAATTTTTGGATACGTAGTGTTTCTTATTTTTTTATGCTTTTAATTTTTTTTATATAAGTTTTTAATTATTAAGGGTTAAAAGGGTTATTATTGTTTTTAGTGTATTTTAAAGGGATTGATGGGTTTTTAGTGTTTTCTATGATTTTTGGATTTGGTTTTTTGTTTTTTGTGGTTGTTAGGTTTTTTAGGGTCCTTTACGGTTTTTATCATCATTTAGGGTTTGGGGGGTTATGATTTTTTTTGTTTTTATATGATTTTTCAAGGTTAAGAGGGTTGTTCAGGTTTTTTATGTTTTTAGTATATCTTAAGGCCTTTTTTAGATTTGTTTTTTTGGTTTTTATGGTTTTTTTCAATTTTGAGGTTTTTTCAGGTTTAATGGTTTTAGAGTTTTTAGCATTTTTAGGTTTTTCAGTGTTTTAGGTGTTTCAACATTTTTATGTTTTTCTTAATATTTTTCAGAGTTCTTTCATTTTAGTTTTTTTAGAATTTTTTTTTGATTTTTATGTGTTTTTTAGATTTTTTTGGTTTTTTGAATGTTTTTTTGTATTTTTTTGGTTTTTTTGATTTATTTTGTTTTTAGGGATTTTAGGGTTTTTTAGTTTTTAATATTTTTAGTTTTTTTTAACATTTTTTAGGGTTTAAAGGGTTATTATAGTTTTTAGTAGTTTTAGGGTTTTTATGGTTTGTAGTGTTTTAATTTCTTTATGTTTTTTAAAAAAAATTATATTTATAAGGATTTTTTTTCTTTTAGGTTTTTAAAGTTTTCATCAGTTTTTTATGGTTTTTATGGTTTTTTCCATTTAAGGAATATTTAGAGCTTTTTAGTGTTTTTTTGAGATTTTGAAATTTTTTGGGTTTTTATGGTTTTTATGGTTTTTATGGTTTTTTGGGTTTTTTTAGTTTTTTAGGGGTTTTATTTTTTTATAAATTTTTAATGTTTTAAGGATATAAATGGTTTTCAGAGTATTTAGTGGAATTTAGTGGTTTAATTGTTTTCTTATTGTTTTTATGGATTTTAGGGTTTTTAGGGTCCTTTTAGGCATTTTTAGTGTCTTTAACTTTTTAAGTTGTATAGTGTTTTTAAGTGTTTTTAGGTTTTTAAGGTTTTCATAAGGGTTTTCAGGGTTTTTTTGTGTTTTTATGTTTAAAGGTATTTTTATGAATTTTTAAATATTTACTATGGGTTTTTACAATTTTTAGAGGTTTTGAAAGGTTTTACGTATTTTTAGGATTTTCATAGTTATTAGGGTTTATTGTGTTTTTTGGTATTTAGGGGTTTTAGGTGTTTTTATATTTCTAAGGCTTCCTCATGGTTTTCTTGTTTTTTTGGGTTTTTTTGTTTTTAGGTATTATTAGTATTTTTTTAGTATTTTAATGTTTTTAGGTTTTCAGTGACTTTTATTATTTTTAGGGGTTTTATAGTTTTTATAGTTTCTTTTTGAGTGTTTAGGGGTTTTAAGGCTTTTAGTGTTTTTACCGCTTTTTAGGTTTTAAAGTGGTTTTTTAATTTTTAGTGTTTTTATGGGTTTTATGGATTTTTTAGGTTTTAGGGGTTTTATGAGGGTTTATAATGTTTTGAGAGTATTTTTAGAATTTTTTAAGGTTTTTTGTGGTTTTATACTTTTGACGGTTTTCAGTTTTTATTTTGGTTTTTCATGGGTTTTAGGGATATTTATATTTTTAGTTCATTTTATTATTTTTTAGGATTTTATGGGTTTTAATGGTTTTAAGGGATTTTTAGGGATTTAGGGCTTTTAGGGTTTTTAGCGATTTTTGGTTTTTTAGTGGTTATAAGAATTTTTTTTAAAGATTTATTATGGTTTTTCTAGTTTTTACGTTTTTTATTATTATAGTGATTTTTAGTGATTTTTTGGGTTTTCATGGTTTTTAGGTTTTGTAGATAATTTGAGGGGTTTTATGGTTTCATGGGGTTGTTAGGGTTTTTACTGTTTTTTTGGGATTATATATTTTTTTATCTTCATTATGTTTTTTTTCAGTTTTTATGGTTTTTTAGAATTTATGTAAATATTTTATATGTTTAAAGGGGTTTTAGATTTTTATTGGAATTTTAGGGGTTTTGTGGGGTTTTAGGATTTTTATGGTTTTTAGTGGTTTTAGCAGTTTTAATGATTTTTAGGGTATTTTTCTTTTTTAGGATTTTATGGGTGCTAAATGTTTTTAGGTTTTGATGGATTTCTTATGGGTTTTAGTATTTTTAGTATTTTTTATGTTTTTAGTGTTTTAAGGATTTTTTATAATTTTTATGGTTTTCAGTGATTTTAGTATTTTTATATTTTTATAGTTTTTGGGGCTTTAAGGGTTTTTTATGTTTTTAGTATATTTATCGTTTTTTGTTTTTTTAACATTTTTATGGATTTAAAGGGGTATTAGTGTTTTTAGTGATTTATCTAGATTTTGGTTTCCATAGTTTTAAAGATTTTTATGGTTTTTTTTCTTTTTGGTTTTTTACAGTCTCTTAGCATTTTTGTATTTTTTAGAATTTTTATCATTTTAGGTGTTTTTAGTTTATGTAGTTTTTAAGGTTTTCTTTTGGGTTTTCAAGGTTTTTATGAGTAATTTTCTTTTTCATGATCTTTAGGGATTTTTATAATTTTATGGGTTTTAGGGTTTTAAGGTAATTTTATTGTTTTTAGATTTTCTAGGGTTTTCTTTGGTTTTTTGGGTTTTTAGACTTTAATCAGTTTCTTAGCATATATTTTTTTAGTTATTATGTATTTCTTAGTGTTTTTTTATGGTTTTATGGGATTTTACATTTATATAGATTTTAGAGATGTTTTAATATTTTTACGGTTGTTATGGATTTTTGGATTTTGAAGTGTTTTAGGGGTTTTAGCATTTTTAGGGGGTTTTGTTTTTGAGTCTTTCTGGTTTTGTTGAGTTTTTCTAGTTTTGTTGAGTTTTTGAGTTTTGAATTTTTTTTAGAGTTTTTGACATTTTTAGGGGTTTAAAGGGTTTATAATGTTTTTAATTGTTTTTTGGGGTATTGTGTGTTTTTAGGGTTTTTAGTAGGGTATTGGGTTTTTATAGTTTTTAGGCGGTTTTATGGGTTTTAGTGTCTATTATGGTTTGTAGGTCTTTTGTGTTTTTATTTTTTTAGGTTTTAAAGGTTTTCATTTGGGATTTCTTTGTTTTTACATTTTTTTACATTTTTAGGTCATTTTTATTATTATTTTATATTTTTATAGTTTTTATGGGTTTTAGGTATTTTCATAAGTTTAAGGGTTTTATGGTTTTAGGGGTTTTAGGGTTTTTAGAGTATTTTTGATTTTTAGGGGGTTTACATTTTTTTGGTTTTAATGTGTTCTTAGGTTTTTAGGATTTTTATATTTTTATTGATTTTTAAGGATTTCTTTGGGTTTTTATTGATTTCTTAGGTTCAATAGTGATTTTGAGATATTTTCATGGTTTTTTATATTTTTTATGGTTTTTTTGGATTTTTATTGTTTTTTTAATTTTTTTAGGTTTTTAAGGTTTTTGATAGATCTAATCATTTTTAGTGGATTAAAGGGGTTTTATAGTTTTTCATGTGTTTTTTAGTTTTTATGAGGATTCGGTATTTATGGTTTTTAGGGGTTACTAGGGTTTTTAGCATTTTTACAATTTTAGTGATTTTATTTTTTTTTAGTATTTAAAGGTTTTTCTCATTGTTTATCATGTTTCCTATGGTTTTTACGTTTTTGTGTTTTTAGGGATTTTTTATAATTTTTATAGTATTTTTTATTTTTATATATTTTGAAGTTTATTTTTGTTTGTTATCGTTTTTATGGTTTTTCAGGTTTTTAGGTTTTCTTTTTTGTTTTTAGGTTTTTTAGGTTTTTAATGTTTCTAATGTTTTTACGGGTTTAAAGAGTCATTAGTGTTTTAGGGGGTTTAGGTTTTTTATGGGTTTTATTGATTTTTTTAATATTTTTATTTTATTTTATGGTTTTTAGGGTTTTTAATCGTTTAAGGGTGTTTTAGGGTCTTTATAATTTTTTAGGTTTTTAAGGGTTTTAAAAGTTTTTAGGTTTTAATGGTTTTTTAGGGATTTTAAATTTTTTTATGTTTTTAGAGATTCTTTGGGTTTTTATGATTTTTGTGTGTTTTGGGTTTTTAGTTATTTTCCAGGGTTTAAGGGTCATGGTGTTTTTATGGGTTTTTTGTATTTTTAGTGTATTGTGGGATTTATGTGTCTTGAGTTTTTTAATGTTTTCTTAGGTTTTTTCAAGGTTTTATGATTTTTTATATTTTTAGGGTTTTAGGGATTTTTGGGATTTTTTATGGTTTTTAGAGTTTTTAGGGATTTTAAGGGTTTTAGGGTTTCTTAAGGTTTTTATTGTTTTTTTATTATGGGTTTTTAGTCTCTTTTTAGTTTTTTGGGTTTATAATGGTTTTAGGTTTTTATGGGTTCTAATATTTATTTAAATTTTTTTTAGCATTTTCAAAGGGGTTTTCGGGGTTTTTAGTGTTTTTTTAAAATTTTGGTTTTATTTCTTGCTTTTTAATATTATAGTACTTTATGGTTTTTAGGTATTTTGAGAGGTTTTAGGGTTTTTAATTCTTTTAGGGTTTTTAGGGTTTTAGAGTTTTTTATGTATTTTTGTGTTTTTTTTGTTTTTTGTTTTTTATGTTTTCTTATGAGTTTTCATTGTTTTTAAGGGTTTTAACATTTTTACGGTATTTAGGGATTTTTTTTAATTTTTATGGGTTTTTTGGATTTTTAATGGTTTTTAGGGTTTTTATTGGTTTTAAGGTTATTGTGCTTTTGGGGTTTTTTTAACTTTTAGTGTTTTATGTTTTCAAGGTGTTTTAAAAAAAATTTGGGTTTAAAGGGTTTTTAGAGTGTTTAGGGGTTTTTTTTGGTTTTCATGGGTTTTAGGGGTTTTAATATTTTTAGGGTTTTTATTGTTTTATGTGTTTTATGGTTTTTAGGGTCTTTTGAGGGGGTTTTAGGTTTTTTAGTATTTTTAGGTTTTTAGAGGTTTTAGGTGTTGTAATTTTTTAAAGGTTTTCTTAGGGTTTTTAGGGTTTTTATGTTTTTAGATAATTTTATGGTTTTTACTTTTTTTTAGGATTTTAGGGATTTTGAGTGTTTTTTGGATTTTCAGTGTTTCAGGTTTTTTATGTTCTTTGTTCCATTTTTAGGTTTATAGGGGTGTTAAGGTTTTCTTAGGGTTTTTTTTGGATTTTTAGTTTTTTTCATATTTTAATGTATTTTTGGGATTTTTTTAGGATTCTATGGGTTTTAGTGTTTTTAGGGATTTTGATGGTTTTTTGAGTTTTTTTGGTTTATTGGGTTTCTTGAGTTTTTTATGGTTTTATAAATTTTAAAAGTTTTACGATTTTAAATGGTTTTTATAATTTTTAGTTGTTTTATGGGTTTTTAGTGTATATATGGTTTCTAGTGGATTTAGGGTTTTTAGTGTTTTTATGTATTTTTAGGGTTTTTAGTGTTTTAGGATTTTATGGTTTTTATTGGTTTTTAGGTTTTTATGGTTTTCATAAATATTTTCAGGGATTTTAGGTTTTTTTATTCATATTTATTTTTAGGTTTTTTTAAAAATTTTATGGGTTTTAGGGTTTTTTGGTATTTTGAGGGTTTTTACTATTTTTATGGTTTTTTGGGATTTATGGGTTTATGGTTTTTTTGTTAGGGATTTTCATGATTTTAATAGTTTTATAAAATTTTATGGTTTTATATTGTCTTTTAGAGCTTTTACTTGTTTTTTCGATTTTCATTGGTTTTTTTTCTGTATTTATGGTTTTTTATGGTGTTTGGGGGTTTTGGGGTTATGTTCTTTATGGTTTTGTGGATATGTATCATTTTTTAGGTTTTTATGGGTTTTATTTTATTTTATATTTATATGGTTTTCTTATGGTTTTCAATGGGTATTATGTTTTTTTAATTTTTAGAGATTTTTTGGACTATTTAGGATTTTTACTATTTTTATGAATTATGAGGGTTTTTAAAGGCTTTTAGTGTTTTTAGGGGTTCTATCATTTTTAGGTTTTTTATAGATTTTATGTATTTTTAGGATGTTAAGGTTTTCTTATGGTTTTTTTTATGATTTAGGGAATTTTTAGGCTTTTGTATTCTTATTGTTTTTATAAGTTTTAGGGATTTTGATGATTTTTTAGTGTTTTTAGGGTTTTTATTTTTTTTGGGTTTTTGAGAATATTTATAGTTTAATAGGGATTTAAGGTTTTTTTATAGTTTTTTAAAAAAATTAATGGGTTTAAATGGTTTTTATATTTTTATAGGTTTTTATGATTCTTATGAATTTTTAGGGTTTTATGGTTTCTAGGGGCGTTGCGATTTTTAGGGATATTTTTTAATTTTTTTTATATTTATTTTCATTTTAGGTTTTTTACATCTTTTACCTGTTTTAGGGTTTTATGATTTTACTATGATTTTCATGGTTTTTAAGGTTTTAAAATTTTTAGGTATTTTTAGTGATTTTTTTGGTTTTTTTTTTGTTTTTAGGGTTTTTAGTGATTTTGAATTTTTTTGGTTTGTTAGGGTTTTTAAGAATTTTTAGGTTTCTAAAGGGATTTCATTTTATTAGGTTTTTAATATTTTCCTTGGGTGTTTTAGGTTGATTAGTTTTTTTATGATTTAATGTAATTTAAGTGGTTTTTAGGAAATTATGGCTTTTGGGTTTTTAGGGATTTTGATATTTGTTAATGTTTTTATGGTTTTTGGGTTTTTTTGTTGTTTGTGGTTTTAGGGAGTTTTTTGTATTTTTATCCTTTCTAAAGTCTTTTTAGAGTATTTCTATCATTTTTAGGGTTTTAAATTGTTATTGAAGTTTTCATTGGGGTTTTATGGGTTTTATAGGATTTTACGATTTTTATGGTTTTTAAGGATTTTTATGGTTTTGAGGGTTTTTTTGGGATTTTCATGGTTTTATTGTATTTTATATATTTAAGGAGTTTTAAGTGTTCGAGGATTCTTTGGTTTTCTAAGGGTTTTCTAGGGGTTTTTATATTTTTTTATATTTTTAAGGATTTTTAGAATATTTTATATTTTTTAGGTTTTTCTGGTTTTTGGGATTTTTAGTGTTTCTTGTGTTTTTATAATTATTTTAATTTTTTTTATTTTAATATTTTTTGTGTTTAATGTTTTTCTAGGGTTTTTTAAAAAGTTTATGAGAATAAATGTTTTTTATAGTTTTAGTGGGTTTTGGAGTTTTTATGGGTTTTAATGTTTTTATGTTTTTTTTGGTTTTTTGGGTTTTTTGAGTTTTTCTATTTCTTCAAGATTTTTTCATTTCTAAGATTTTAGGGGTTTATATTTTTTATTTTGTTAAGGCTTTCATGGTACTTCACAGGTTGTTTAGGGGGTTTTATGTTTTTATGGACATTTTGGGATTTTTTAGGATTTTTATGATTTAAAGGGTTTTTTGGTATTTTGAGATTTTTATGATTATATATGTCTTTATGGTTTATTGGTGTTTTTGGGATTTTTATGAGATTTGTATGGTTTTTAAAGTTTTTAAGGTCTTATGTGTTTAATAAATTTTTTTTGTGGTTTAAAGGGTTTTTAGATTTTTTAATGAGTTTTTCGAGGTTTTTAAGGGTTTTTTGGGGTTTTATAGTTTTATGGGTTTTAATGTTTTTAGTTATTTTAGGGTTCTTTAGGGTTTTTACGATTTTCCTAGAATTTAAGTGTTTTTTAGGTTTTTATGGGTGTTAAGTGTCATTAGTTTTTAAGTTTTTCTTATGGGTTTTTTAGTTTTTAAGGGGATGTTAATATTCATGGGATTTTATGTATTTTTTGGATTTTTAGGGATTTTTAGGGTTTTCAGTAATTTAATGGTTTTTATGATTTTTTTGTGTTTTAGGGATTTTTTTTTTGAGTTTTTAGGTTTTTTTATGTTTTTATAGTAATAAATATTTTTAGGGGATTAAATAGATTTTATAATTTTACTAGGTTTTTTGGTTTTTATGGGTATTTAGTCTTTTTAAAAAAAATTGGGGATTTTATGATTTTCTGGGGATTTAGGGTTTTTCCATCCTTTTCCCCCTTTTTTGGTTTTTATGGGTTTTATGTGTTTTCAGATCTTAACATTTTCTTTTTGTTTTTTGGGGTTTTGGGTTCTTTTTATTTTTAGTCGTTTTTATGGATTTTAATCTATTTCTAGACTTTTTAGGGATTTTAAGGAGTTTTAGGGGTTTTAGTATTTTTAAGGATTTTTAGGATTTCTATATTTTTTATAGTTTTATGTGTTTTTAGGGTTTTAATGTTCTCTTATGAATGTTCAGGATTTTTAATTTTTTTTTCATTTTTGTGGGTATGTATTTACTTTTATGATTTATTATGATTTTTTTGGGTTTTTAGGGATTTTGAGGGTTTGAAGGGGTTTTTTGGTTTTTTGAGGGCTTTATGGTTTTTCTTGAGTTTTTTAGGGTAATTATGGTTTTATATATATTTTAACAGTTTAGTGGATTAAAGAGTTTTTAGAGTTTTTAGCAGCTTTTTATCGTTTTTATGGTTTTTATGGTTTTTATGGTATTTATGGGTTTTATAGTATTTTAGTGTTTTTCAAGAATATAATCATTTTTTAGTTTTTTATGGGTCTTAAGTGTTTTTAGGTTTTTAAGTTTTAATTTGTGTCTTTCAAGGTTTTTAGTACTTTTTATATTTTTAGGGATTATTAGTAATTTTTAAGGATTTATTTTTGGTTTTTATGGAATTTCAGGGTCTTTAGAGTTTTTATTAATCTTTAGGGTTAATAGGGGTTTCTAGGTTTTTAACAGGTTAAATGTGCTTTTATGTCTTTAATGTTTTCTTACGAATTTTGAGAGAATTATATTTTTGGGGGGTTATTTATCACTTTTTCAAATATTTATTAGTTTTTATGGTTTTTATGTATTTCGAGAATTTTTTTTGTGTTTTTTAGGGTTTTGGGAATTTATGGTTTTTCGGGGTTTAGGGGGTTTTTTTAGTTTTTTATGGATTTTATTATTTTTAGTGTTTTAAATTTTTTTATGGGATTAAAGTATTTTTCATGTTTTTAGTGGGTCTTTATATTTTTTTTGGTTTCTAGGTCTTTTTATGTTTTTAGGGGTTTTATGGTTTTTAGAGGTTTTATGGTTTTAGGATCTTTTTAGGGTTTTAGTGTTCTTTAGTTTTTTAGGGGTTTTTAGTGTTTAAGGGTTATCATTTTTTCTTAGGTTTTTTCAGTGTTTTTAAGGATTTACTAGTTTTCAGGAATTTTAGTTATTTATAATATTTTTTATATTTTTTGGGGTTTTATGTATTTTGAGGGGTTTTAGGGTTTTTACGATTTTTAGTGTTTTTTGGGTTTTATTGTTTTTTGTTTTTTTAAAGGGTTTAGTTTTTTAGTATTTAAAATTTTTTATAAGGTTTTCTAGGTTTTTTGTGTTTTTTATTATTTAAATTGATTTTTTGGGATTTTAGGATTTTTATTCTATTTGATGTTTTTTATGGATATTGATTGATTATAGGTTTTTTAGAGTTTTTTTTTGGTTTTTTAGGGTGTTATGTTTTTTTTGAGATTTTTGGGTTATAAAGGTTTCTATAGTTTTTAAATGTTTTGGGGGTTTAATGGGGTTTTATAGGTTTTAGTGGTTTAGTGTTTTTATGTGTTTTTATGGGGTTTTAAGGTTTTAGGCGTTTTTATGTATTTTAGAGTTTTTAGGGAAGAAGAGGTGTGAGGCCAGGCCATTCCCGACCCCCTCAATGTTTATTATGAAAAAAAAATAAATAATAGACGAGGGAGGGGAGGGGTCAATCAACCCAAACCCAAAAACCCTTACAACCCAAGACACAAAAGATCCCAAAAAAAGAAAAATCAAAATCAAAAAAGAAAACACACACAAAGCCAAACAAGCAGAAAAACGATGAAGTCACCAACATCACCTCCCAACCGATCAGCAGCAAACATCCATCCGCTCCAAATCCAGCAATCATCAACAATCATGCATCAACACAAAAATCATCATAAGCTGTTTCACGATACCAACTTCAGCACCACAAAGTCACAACCATCAACCTCCATCAGCTCTAAGTCAAACACCATCACAACATCACCCATTTGTAGCAACATCTTTTCCACCAAAAGACTCACCACAAGAATCATCGAACCACCAGCACCAAAATCACTAACCCAACATCTCTACCACGAGAAAAGAACTGCCATCATCCAAAGCAAGAACCAATGTATATCCCAATCATCCCTTTCAGCAACCTAGGATCTACAATGCATAACCAGATAGTAGCCCCTCATATCAATCCCAACAAACAGCACCAACATCGACAGAATATCACAACTAGCAGCCGAAATGCTGGAAATATGTATCTCCTTCTCAGAATGCCAAGCCAATCTCATCTACCCAAGAAGCCAGCAGTGACCTCTGACAAACGACAGCACCGAAACACCATCATCAACAACAAAATCATCACCTCCTCCAAACCAACCATCTCCTATCAACTTACAGCTAATAAAATAGCAACCAGCACATCCGAACCTATCATCTCCCAAGTAATCGAATCTCAACGTCCAGTAATCAAGGCCTTTGGGGAAAACAACATTCATCATTCAACACCTCGTAGCAAAGCTAACCACATACAACCATTAGAGTTTTAGGGGTTTTAATTGTTTTTTAGTGTTTTTGTATTTTTAGGTTTTTAGGGTATTTATGTATTTTTAGCTTTTTAATTGTTTCTTATGGGTTTTAAATGTTTTTAGGTATTTTTGGGAAGTTTTCTTATTTTTAATGTTTTTAATATTTCTATGTACTTTATCTATTTTTAGGTTTTTAGGGTTTTTTCTATTTTTTTTGGTTTTTGGGTTTTTGAGTTGTTTAGGGTTCTAATGGGTTTTTACTATTTTTAACATATTTAGGGTTTTTAATATTTTTAGTTAGTTTTTATGGTTTTTATGGGGATTTAGGTTTTTAAATTATTTTAGGTGTGTTTATGGTTATTAGAATTTTGTAGGGTTTTAGGGTCTTTTTAGGGTTTTTAGTGTTTTTAGAATTTTTTAGGTTTTTAGGGATTCTCAATGGTCTCATGTTTTTAAAGATTTCATAGGGAAATTTTGGGTTTCTTGGGATTTTTAAGACCTTTTTATAGTTTTAGGGGTTTTTATTATTTTTATTGATTTTTAGTTTTTTGTGTTTTTCATAATTTTAGGGGTTTTTGAGTTTTTTTTGGGTTTTATGGGTTTTAATGTTTTGATTTTTTTAATATTTTCTTAGGTGTTTTCATTAATTTTAGTGTTTTTACTATTTCAGGAATTTTTTGGTATTTTATTACTATTTTAACATTTCTTTAGTTTTTAGTGATTTTTAGGTTTTGAGGTTTTTCTAGGGGTTATTAGGTTTTTATGGGTTTTAGGGGGATATTTAGTTCTTTATGGGTTTTAAGGTTTTTTAGAGTTGTTAATATTTTTATGGATTTGAATTTTTTTTTATTTTTTAGTGTTTTTATGTGTTTTAGTGTATTTATGGTTTATAGGGCCTTTTTTCGGATTTTATGATTTTTAGAGTTTTCATGTTATTGAGAGTTTTTAATTATGTTTAAGTGTTCATGGTTTTCTTAATATTTTCTGGATTCTTAAGTTTTCAAAGTTTTGAGGGATTTTTAGGTGTTTATTTTGGGTTTTTATTGATATTTATGGTTTTTAAAGATTTGAAGGATTTTAGAATTTTTTGGGGGTTTAGGGTTTTTAGATTTTTCTATTTTTTGGGTTTTAAGTATTTTTATGGTTTTACGATTTTTTTAGGGTTTTATATTTTATTACATTTTTACTAATTTTAGTATTTTTTTAGGATTTTTATGGTTTTTTGGGTTTCTAGGGATTTTGAGGGATTTTATGGTGTTAAGGGGATTAAGGGTTTTCTGTTTATTTTGGTTTTAATTGTTTTTTAGTTATTTAGGGTTTTTGTTGTTTTTTAGTTTTTCATCATTTTAGTTTTTTAAACGGTTTTTAGAGATTTTACTGGTTTTTAGGTGTTTTATGGTGTTTTTGGGGTTTTATTATTTTTAAAGATTTAGGTGTTTTATAAATATTAGGGGTTCGTAGGGGTTTTAGGGTCTTTTAGGGTTTTTAGGGGTGTTGATCTTTTGTAGATATTTAGGGGTTTTAATAGCTTTGAGGTTTTTAATATTTTAAAATCATTTTTCATGGTTTTTAGGGTTTTTTACATTTTGATGGATATTTGGAATTTTAAATATTTTTATGGGTTTTAGTATTTTTAGGGTGCTTATGGGTTTCAGATTTTTTAGGTTTTTAGATATTTTAATTGTTTTTCTGTTTTAAGGTTTTATTTTGGGTTTTCAATGTTTTTTTACATTTTCGGGGGTTTATATGGATTTTTGAATATTTTAATGGTTCTTGATGTTTTTATGAATTTTGAGGGTTTTTAGAATTTTTAGGGATTTTTGGGTTTTTAGGGTTTTTTTTTTGGTTTTTTGGGGTTTTAGGGATTTTGTGAGTTTTTTGTAGTTTTTAATATTTTTTAGAGTTTTTTAATATTATAATAGGTATAAAGTGTTTTCTGTTTTTATTGGGGTTATAGGTGTTTTATGTGTTTTTATGGTTTTATATAGTTTTTAGGGTTTTAGGTTTATTAGGGGTTTTAGGTTTATTAGGGGTTTTAGGATTTGTATGATTATTTAGGTTTTACGGGTTTAAAGTGTTTTTACATTTTTACGGTTTTCTTTGGGATTTTATAATTTTAGTGATTGTTAGGGATTTTTATGATATTTCTATTTTGTATTTTGTTTTTTGGGATTTTAAGGGTTTTTAGATTTTTTAAGGTTTTGTATGTTTTTTAAGTGTTTATAAATTTTTAGGGTTTTTGGGTTCCAAGGGTTCTATGTGTTTTTAGGTTTTTAAAGTTTTTGTTGATTTTTTAGGGGATTTATGTTTTTTATCTTTTTAAATAAATTTAGATATTTTCTATGATATTTATAGTTTTTTATAGTTTTATGGATTTTGAGTGGTTTTAGGTTTTTTTTAGGTTTTTAGGGGTTTTATGGTTATTTGGGTTTTATTTTTTATGTGTTTTTTAGTGCTTCAGAGTTTTTTTTTACGTTTTTAGGAGTTTAAAGTGTTTTTTATTTTTATTAGTGGTTTTTAGGTTTTCAAATGTTTTCATGGGGTTTTATGGTTTTTAGAGGTTTTTAGAGGTTTTTATGGGTTTTAGGGTCTTTTATGGGATTTTAGGTATTTCTAAAGGTTTAAATTTTTATTAGGTTTTCAATGTTTTATTAAGGGTTTTTAAGGGTTTTATTTTTTTTACATTTTAGGTGTTTTTAGGGATGTTTTAGGGGTTTTTTTTTTGGAATTTTAGGGATATTTGGGTGTTTTGGGGGGGTTCGTTTTTGGGTTTTTAGAGTTTTTAGGTTTTTTTAAGGGTTTTAATTTTTTTTGGGTTTTTACGTTTTTCATTAGATTTTTCCAGGTTTTTAGGGTTTTTTACATTTTTATGTATTTTAGGTATTTTTTTATTTTTATTGGTTTTTTTGTTTTTAGGTATTTTGAATGTTTTTAGGGGTTTTTAACATTTAATAGATCAAGGTTTGGAGACCATTCATGCACTCTAAAGTGAACATGTTTCAAGTACAGAGAACCACACCCCCATGCACGCTGCAATTACTTCCCCGAAGGGAAAATACGGTGATAGAAACAATTCCCCAAAGAGACACATTTCCAATTCAAGAATCCCCAAATGGAAGACACCCTACAAATTAAATCATCCTATTTCCAAGGTTTTCACCAAGAAGAAGAACAAGTCTAGCGAAAATCAAGTTCATACAACGATAAAATCTCTCTGAAACCGTATCAGTATTAGCTACAACATGAGACACCGTACCATTTTTGATGATTTTTCCAGCAGTTGCGTTCCGAAAAGACGAGAAGGGATGAGAACCGTTCAGAACATATTGAAAATCCCTAGGAACCCTGAAGTCAGATCTTCTTCATCAGATGACTTCCCGTGTTCTTTCATATAATCCTTCCAGACACCACCGGCAAGAATCCTCTCAACATCATCCATCGAGTCCCTTGGAAAAGTCACCGAGTCCCTTTCTTTAGGGTTTTAGGTTCTTCTGGGATTTTAGTGCATTTATTATTTTCTAGGGGATTTAACTATTTTTATGTTTTTATAGTTTTCTTAGGGTTTTGAGGGTTTTTATCTGTTTTATGGATTTATAAGTATTTTTTTTAGGATTTTTATGGGATTTTAGGGTTTTTAGGGATTTTGATATTTTTTAGGATTTTAAAAGGGTTTGAGGTGTTTAATGTTTTTTGGGTTTTAGGGTTCTTCTTTGTTTTGGGGGTTTTTATGGGTTTTAATATTTTTTTAAAGTATTTAGTGGTTTATCGTGTTTTAATGTTTTTAGTGGGATTTTTGAGGATTTTTTTGGAATTTTAAATATTATATTGGTTTTATAGTTTTAGTGGTTCTTAGGGTATTTTGACTCATTTTATTGGTTATTAGGGTTTTTATAATTTTTTATATTTCTTAAGGGTTTTAAATATTTTTAACTTTTTAGCATTTTTTATGTTTTTTCAGGATTGTTTTTGGATTTTTGGTATTTATTATTTTTATGTGATTTAAGGATTTTATGGCTATTATGGTTTAAAGGTTATTAGAATTTTTAGGATTTAAGGGTTTTAATTATTTGTAGGTTTTTTAGGTTTTCTTAAGGGGGTTATCAGAATTTTTTGGGTTTTTGAATGTTTTTTAGGGGTTTTTTTGTTTTTTAGGGTATTGTAATTTTTAGTATTTTTAATGTTTTTAAACATTTTTTAGGGTTTAAATCGTTTTTAGAGTGTTTAGTGGTTTTAGGGTTTTTATGGGTTTTCAGGTTTTTATGGTCTTTAGAAGGTTTTATGGTTTTTATTAATTTTAGGGTTTTAGTTTCTTAATGATTTTTTTTAATTTTTTTAGATTTCTAAGGATTGTAAGTTTTTTTAGGTTTTTGAAGTTTTCATTGGGTTTTTATGGTTTTTAGGGTTTTTTCATTTTTAGAAATTTATAGTGATTTTTAGGATTTTTATGGTTTTTTGGGATTTGACAGTTTTTTGGGTTTTTTTTGTTATTTTGGTTTTTATAGTTTTTTTTTGTGTCTAGGGGTTTTAATTTTTTTTATAAATTTTTCACATTTTAGGGATTTAAAGGGTTTTTATAGTATTTAGTTGTTTTTAGTGGGTTAATGGGTTTCTTAGTGTTTTTAAGGGATTTATGGTTTTTAGGGTCTTTTGGGTATTTTTAGTGTCTTTAACTTTTTAGGTTTTATGGTGTTTTTAAGTGTTTTATTTTTTTGAAGTTTTCTGAAGTTTTTCAGGGTTTTTTGGGTTTTTATTTTTAAATATATTTTTATGAATTTTTAAATATTTACTGTGGGTATTTATGGTTTTTATGGGTTTTTAGGGGATTTAGGTATTTTTTGGATTTTTAGGGTTTCTAGTGATTTTACGTATTTAGGGGTTTTATGTATTTTTATGTTTATAAGGATTCCTCATGGTTTTCTAATTTTTTTGGGTTTTTTTTTGTTTTTAGGTATTTTTAGGAATTTTTTAAGATTTTTATGTTTTTAGGCTTAAGGAAATTTTTACGGGTTTTAGGGATTTTATGGTTTTTATGGTTTCATTTTAATATTTTAGGGTTTTTAACGATTTTAGTGTATTTACCATTTTTTTGTTATAAAGGTGTTTTTTATTTTTTAGTATTTTAATGGGTTTTATGGTTTTTTCAGGTTTTAGGGGTTTTTATGAGGGTTTATAGAGTTTTGAGAGTATTTTTAGTATTTTTAGTATTTTTAGCAATTTTTTGGTTTTTTGGGGTTTTATGCTTTTGAGGGTTTTAATATTTTATTTTGGGTTTTCAGGGGTTTTGGGTTTTATTTTATGTTTTTAGTTATTTTTATTGTTTTTTAGGATTTTATGGGTTTTAAGGGTTTTAAGGGATTTTGAGGGCTTTAGGGTTTTTAGGGTTTTTATAGTTTTTTGGGTTTTTAGTGATTTTAAGTATTTTTTAATGATTTATTAGGGGTTTTCTAGTTTTTATGATTTTGTGTTTAAATGGATTTTTATTAATTTTTTGGGTTTTTTTAATTTTCAGGCTGTGTAGATAATCTGAGGGGTTTTTTTGGGTTTTTTGTGTTGTTATAATTTTTATAGTTTTTTGTGGATTATATATTTTTTATCTTGTTTATGTTTTTTATAGTTTTTATGGTTTTTTATAATTTCTTTAATGATTTTACATGTTTAAAGGTTTTTGTGGGTTTTTAGGGTTTTAATGGTTTTTAGTAGTTTTAGGGGTTTCATTGATTTTTAGGATATTTTGATTTATCTGGATTTTATGGGTGCTAAATGTTATTATGTTTTGATGGTTTTCTTAGGGTTTTTAGAATTTTTATTGATTTTATATGTTTTTTGGGTTTTGGGAATTTTTTATAATTTTTATGGATTTTATTGATTTTGGGATTTTTGTGTTTTTATAGTTTTTTTTGGGGGGGGGTTAGGGGTTTTTTTTTTAATTTTTTAGGATATTTATTATTTTTTGTGTTTTTAACGTTTTTATGAATTTAAATGGGTATTAGAGTTTCTAGTGATTTATGTGGGATTTGGTTTCTCTTTTTTTAAGGATTTTTTTGTTTTTTGGTTTTTCTTTTGGTTTTTTGGGTTTTCAGGGTCTTTTAGGTTGTTAGTTTTATTAGAATTTTCAGCATTTTTAGGTGTTTTTAGTGTTTTTATTTTTTAAGGTTTTCTTCTGGTTGTTCAGGGTTTTTAAGAGTAATTATGATTTTCATGATCATTAGGGATTTTTTAGATTTTTTATGTTTTTTCGGGTTTTTAGGGAATTTTATTGTTTTTTGAGTTTTTAAGGTTTTCATTGGTTTATTGGGTTTTTAGACATTAATTAGTGTTTTATCATATTTTTTGTTTTTAGTTAATATGTATTTCTTTGGGTTATTCATGGTTTTAGGGGTTTTTACATTTATAGTGATTTTAGGGTTTTTTTAGCATTTTTAGGGGTTTTTTTTTTGTTTTTTTTTGAGTTTTTGTAGTTTTTTTTGAGTTTTAGATTTTTTAATTGTGTTTAATGTTTGTTACGTTTTTCAGGGTTTTAAGGGTTTTTATTTTTTATAATAGTTTTTAGGGGTATTGTGGGTTTTTAGGGTTTTTAGTCGGGTATTGTGTTTTTATAGTTTTAGGGGGTTTTAATGGTTTTAGCATCTATTATGGTTTGTAGGTCTTCTGTGTTTTTATTTGTTTTTATGTTTTCAAGGTTTTCTTTGGGGATTTCATTTTTGTTAAAGTTTTTTTTATAGTTTTAGGTCTTTTTTATAACTATTTTATAATTTTATGGCTTTTATGGGTTTTAGGTATTTTCAAGTGTTTTGGGGGTTTTTATGGTATTTTGGGGTTTTAGGATTTTTAGAGTATTATTGGTTTTTCGGGGTTTTACGTTTTTTGGGTTTTAATGTTTTCTTTGGTTTTTTAGTGTTTTTATATTTTTATTGATTTTTAAATATTTCTTTGGGTTTTTATGGAATTTTAGGTCTATTAGTGATTTTTGAGATATTTTAATGGTTTTTTTATTTTTTAAAGTTTTTGGAAATTTTATGGTTTTTTAATTTTTATAGGGTTTTAATGTTTCTTAGAGTTATAAAAATTTTATGTGGATTAAAGTGGTTTTATAGTTTTTAATGTGTTTTTTAGTTTTGATGCGGATTAGGGATTTATGGTTTTTAGTGGTTATTAGGGTTTTTAGCATTTTTACATTTTAGGGGTTTTAAGTGTTTTTTGGATTCTAAGGTGTTTCTCATTGTATTTCATGTTTCCTATGGTTTTTACATTTTAGTGTTTTTAGGGATTTTTTATAATTTTTATAGTCTTTCGTATTTCAAGAGATTTTGAATGTTTGTTTGGGTTTTTATGGTTTTTATGGTTTTTTGTTTTGGTTTTTAGGTTTTCTGTTTTGTTTTTAGTTTTTTATGTTTTTTATTTTTTTAATGTTTTTTAACGTTATTACCGGTTAAAGATTCATTAGTGTATTAGGGGGTTTTAGGGTTTTTATGATTTTTACTGATTTTTTAAAATTTTAATTTTTTTTATGGTTTTTAGGGGTTTTTAGTGGTTTAAGGGTGTTTTACGGTATTTATAATTTTTTAGGTTTTTTGGTGTTTTAGTTGTTTTTATGTTTAATGGTTTTCTTAGGGTTTTTATTATTTTTTATTTTTTTAGATATTCATTGGTAGTTTATTATGATTTTTATGTTTTTTTTGGTTTTTAGGTATATTTAGGGGTTTAAAGGTCATTGTGTTTTTATGGTTTTTAGTATTTTTAGTGTATTGGGGGTTTTATGTTTTTTGAGGGTTTTATTGTTTTCTTAGGTTTTTTCAAGGTTTTATTATTATTTAGATTTTTAGAGTTTTTTTAGATTTTTTATGGTTTTTAGGGTTTTTAGGGATTTTGAGGGGTTTTAGGGTTTCTTAGGGTTTTTCTTGGTTTTATGGGTTTTTTGGATTGTAAACATTTTTTTGATTTTTTATGTTTTTTAATTAATTTTGGTTTTTTTATAACGATTTTATATGTTTAAAACTATTAAGGTTTGTTATAGTTTTTACTTTTATTAAGAGTTTTATGGTTTTTATGGGTTTTTTGGTTATTATGGGGTTTTAGTGTCTCTTCAGAGTTTTTTAGGGTTTATAGTAGTTTTAGGTTTTTAGGGGTTCTAATATTTTTTTAAAGTATTAACGTTTTATTATGTATTTTCAAGGTTTTTAGTGTTCTTTAAATTTTTTGTTTCATTTAGGGATATTTAAGATTTTAAGATTTTAAGGTTTTTAGGTATTTTGAGGGGTTTAGGGTTTTAAAATTTTTTAGGTTTTTTATGGTTTTTTATATTTTTGGGGTTTTATGTGTTCTTAGTTTTTTATGTTTTTCTTGGGGTTTTTCATGTGTTCTGGAGGTTTTAAAATTTTTAAGGGTTTTTAGGGATGTTTTATGATTTTTATTGGTTTTTTGGATTTTTAATGGTTTTAGTGATTTTTTGGTTTTTAGGGGTTTTGTGAATTTTGGGTTTTTAGGGTTTTTTAACTTCTAGTGTTTTATGTTTTCATGGATTTTTTCAAAAAAATTTGGTTTTAAAAGGTTTTTAGAGTCTTTAGTGGGTTTTCTTTGTTTTCATGGGTTTTAGGGTTTTTAATATTTTTAGGGGTTTTGCGGTTTTATGTGTTTTATTGTTTTTAGGGTCTTTTTTGGGGTTTTTAGGATTTTTAGTAATTTTAGGTTTTTAGAGGTTTTAAGTGTTGTAATGTTTTTAAGGTTTTCATTGGGGTTTTAGGGGTTTTTGAAGTTTTTAGGGAATTTTAGGTTTTTTACATTTTTTAGGATTTTATGGATTTTGAGTGTTTTTTGTGTTTCATGGTTTTTTAGTGTTTTGTACCATTTTTTAGGTTTCTAGGGGTTTTAAGTGTTTTTAGGGATTTATGTTTTTATTAGGGGTTTTCAGGGTTTTTAGTTTTTTTATATTTTTAAGTATTTTTGGGATTTTTTAGGATTTTATGTGTTTTCAAAGTTTTTAGGGATTTTGATGGTTTTTAGAGTTTTTTTGTTTTTTATATTTTTTTGTGTTTTTATGGTTTTATAACTTTTAAAATTTTTAGGATTTCAAAAGTTTTTTTTTGTTTTTATTTTGTTTTTATGGGCTTTTAGTGTTTGTAAGGTTTCTAGTGGATTTACGGTTTTTAGTGTTTTTTGGTTTTGGGGGTGTTTATGTGCTTTTAGTTTTTTATGGTATTCATAGGGATTTTCAGGGCTTTTAGGTTTTTCTAATTTTTATGTATTTTTATGATTTTTTTTAAATTTTATGGTTTTTAGGGTTTTTTAGTATTTTGAGGGTTTTTATAGTATTTATGGTTTTTTTTGGGATTTATGGGTTTTTTTAGGTTTATAGTTTTTTTTGTTTGTAGGGACTTTTATGATTTTAATAGTTTTTAAAATTTTATGGTTTTACATGGTCTTGTAGAGTTTTTATTGGGTTTTTGGATTTTCATGGGGGTTATATGGGTTTCTATGTGTTTTATGGTGTTTGGGGGTTTTGGGGGTTTGGTGTCTTTTATGGTTTTTTTGGTATTGTATCATTTTTTAGGTTTTAATGGGTTTTTTTTATTTTATATTTTTATGGTTTTCTTAGTGTTTTTAATGGGTATTTGGTTTTGTTAATTTTTAGGGATTTTTTGGACTATTTAGGATATTTACTATCTTTATGGATTATGAGAGTTTTTAGAGGATTTTAGGGTTTCTATGGGTTCTATCATTTTTATGTTTTTTACTGAGTTTAATTATTTTTAGGATGTTAAGGATTTATTATTGTTTTTAGGGAATTTTTAGGCTTTTGTATTTGAATTTGTTTTTACAGGTTTTAGGGATTTTGATCATATTTTAGTGTTTGTAGGTTTTTTATGTTTTTTTGGGATTTTGATATTTTTTTTAAAGTTTTATAGGGCTTTAAGGTGGTTTATAGTTTTTTAAAAAAAAATTAGGGGTTTAAAGGGTTTTAAGGTTTTTATAGGGTTTTTTGGTTTTTATGGTTTTTTTGGGTTTTATGGTTTTTATGGGTTTTATGGTTTTTAGGGGTGTTAAGATTTTTTGGGACTTTTTTAGATTTTTTATAGTTTTTTTTTATTTTTGGTTTTTTATGAGTTTTAAGTAATTTAGGGTTTTAAGATTTTATTATGGGTTTCATGGTTTTTATGGTTTTATAATTTTTAGGTATTTTTAGTAATTTTTTAGGTTTATTTGTGGTTTTTATGGTTTTTAGTGATTTTGAATTTTTTTTCAGTTTTTAGGATTTATAAGAATTTTTAAGTATTTAAGGTACTTAATTGTATTACATTTTTAATATTTTCATTGGGTGTTTTACGGTGATTAGTTTTTTGGATTATTTTAGGCATTTTAAGTGGTTTTTTGGGTTTTTTGGTTTTTTGGGTTTTTAGGGATTTTGATTTTTGTTAATGGTTTTTGGATTTTTGGGTTTTTTGGTTGTTTGGAGTTTTAGGGGTTTATGGGATTTTTATTGTTTTTAAAAATTTTTAGATTTATTTATCGTTTTTAGTGTTTTAAAGTGTTTTTGAGGTTTTCATTGGGTTTTAGGGGTTTTATAAGATTTTACGGTTTTTATGGTTTTTAAGGATTTTTATGGTTTTTTGGGTTTTTTCATATTTTCAGGGTTTTATCATATTTTAGATTTTTTAGGAGTTTTAAGTTTTCTAGGTTATTTTGGTTTTCTAATGGTTTTCAGTGTTTTTTTATAGTTTTTCATTTTTTAACTATTTTTAGGATATTTATTGTTTTTTGGTTTTTGTGGTTTTTGGGATTTTTAGGGTTTCTTGTGTTTTTTTACTTTTTTATTAATTTTTTTCATTTTTAAATTTTTTTATGTAATGTTTTTCTAGAGTGTTGTAAAAAAATTATGAGCTTAAATGTTTTTTAGTTTTAGTGGGTTTTGGGTTTTAAGGGTTTTTATGTTTTTATGTGTTTTATGGTTTTTGGGGTTTTTTTTTGATTTTTTATGATTTTATCATTTTTAGGATTTTAGGGGGTTAATTTTTTTTATTATTTTAAGGATTTCTTGGTACATTTCATGTTTTTTAGGGTTTTTTATGATTTTAGGAATTTTTTGGGATTTTTTAGGATTTTTATGATTTAAAGGGTTTTTTGGTATTTTGATATTTTGGTGATTATATAGGTTTTTATGGTTTATTAGTGTTTGTGGGATTTTTTTGAGTTTTTTAAGGTTTTTAAAGTCTTAATCCTTTTATAATGTTATTAGAGATTTAAAGGTTTTTTTGAGTTTTTAATTAGTTTTTCAAGGTTTTTCTGAGTTTTTAGGGTTTTATGGTTTTTATTGGTTATAATGTTTTTAGTAATATTAGGTTTTTAGGTTTTTCATGGATTTTAAGTGTTTTTTTAGGTTTTTATGGGTGATAAGTGTCTAGGTTTTTAGGGTTTTCTTATGGTTTTTTACGTTTTAAGGGGATTTTATAATTCTTGGGATTTTATGTATTTTTTGGATTTTTATAGTTTTTTAGGGTTTTCAGTATTTTGATAGTTTTTCTTATTTGTTGGGTTTTAGGTATTTTTTTTAGTTTTTAGTGATTTTATGTGTTTATAGTTTTAAACATTTTTAGATGATTAAATAGATTTTATAATTTTACTAGGTTGATGGGTTTTTATGTGTTTTTATGGGTTTTTAGTCTTTTTAAAATAATTTGGGGGTTTTATGGTTTTTTGTGGATTTTATGGTTTTTAGGGATTTTATATATTTTTTCTTTTTATAGGTGTTATGTGTTTTTCGGATCGTAACATTTTCTTAATTTTTTAGGGGTTTGGGGTCTTTATCTTTGTAGGGATTTTTAGGGATTTGTTTGGATTTTAATCGATTTTTAGACTTTTTAGGGACTTTAAGGAGTTTTAGGGGGTATGTGTATTTTTAGGGATTTTTAGGATTTATATAATTTTTATGGTTTTAAGGGTTTTATTTGTTTTAGGGTTTTAAGGGTTTCTAATGGTTTTTTAGGGTTTTTTGTTTTTTTACATTTTGGGGGTTTTTATGGACATTTAGGATTTATTATGATTTTTTTTGGGTTTTTCGGGATTTTGAGGGTTTGAAGGGGTTTTTAGTTTTTTGAGGGCACTATGGCTTTACTATGTTATTTAGGGTAATTATGGTTTTATAGATTTTTTAACATTTTAGGGGTTTAAAGTGTTTTAAGAGTTTTTAGCAGTTGTTTATGGTTTTTATGGATTTTATAGATTTTATGGTTTTTAGTGTTTTTAAAGGATATTATCATTTTTTAGGTTTTTATGGATTTTATGTTTTATTAGGTTTTTAAATTTTTATTTGTGTATTTCTGGGTTTCTAGTGGTTTTTTGATTTTTAGGGTTTATTAGGATTTTTTAATGATTAATTTGGTATTTATGGAATTTGAGGGTCATAAAATTTATTATTATTATTTTGGGTTTTTTGGTTTTTTACGGGTTAAATATGATTTTAGGTTTTTTAGGTTTTCTTAGTGGTTTTGAGAGTTTTATATTTTTGGGTTATTTGTCACTTTTTCAAATATTTATTAGTTTTTAGGGTTTTTATGTATTTTGGGAATTTTTTTTTGCATTTTGTAGGGTATTTGGTATTTATAGTTTTATGGATTTTTTTAGTTTTTATGGATTTTATTGTTTTCATAGTTTTAAATGTTTTTATGGGATTAAATGATTTTACATGTCTTTAGTGGGTCATTATGTTTGTTTGGTTTTTAGTCTCTTTATGGTTTTAAGGGTTTTATGGTTTTTAGAGGTTTTATGGTTTTAGGATATTTTTAGGGTTTTTAGTGTTTTTAGGTTTTTAGGGGTTTTAGTGTTTAAAGGTTTTAGGTTTTTCTTAGGTTTTTTCTGTGTTTTTAAGGATTTTTAGGTTTTTTGGAATTTTAGTTATTTTTAATAATTTGTTTGTTTTTTGGGGTTTTATGTATTTTGTGGGGTTTGGGGTTTTTAAAATTTTTAGGGTGCTATGGTTTTTAGTGTTTTTTAGTTTTTTTAAGGGTTTCATTTTTTTTGTATTTAAATGCTTTCTTGGGTTTTTCCAGGTTTTTTTATTTTTTTATGTTTTAATGGATTTTCTGGGATTTTTAGGATTTTTATTCTATTTTAGGGGTTTTATGGATAATGATTGATTATAGGATTTCTAGAGACTTTTTGGTTTTTAGGGTGTTATGGTTTGTTTAAGTTTTTTTATGGTTATTAAGGTTTTTATAGTTTTTAAAAGGTGTAGGGGTTTAATGGGTTTTTATAGGTTTTAGTGTTTTACGGTTTTTATGGGTTTTTAAGGAATTAGGGGTTTGTATGTAATTTAGAGTTTTTAGGGGTTTTAAGTGTTTTTTAGGGTTTTTGTATTTTTAGATTTTTAGGGGATTTTTTGTTTTTAGGTTTTTAATGATTTCTTATGGGTTTTCAATGTTTTTAATTATTTTTGGGGGTTTTATTTTATTTAATGTTTTTAATGTTTTTAAGTATTTTATATTTTTTTAGGTTTTAGGTTATTTTCTATTATTTTTGTTTTTGGGGGTTTTGAGTATTTATGGGTTTTAAGGTTTTTACTATTTTTAACATATTTAGGGGTTTTTAATATTTTTTGTGAGTTTTTATGGTTTTTATGGGGTTTTAGGCATTTAAAGTATTTTAGGTGTTTCTATTGTTATTAGAAGTGTTTAGGTCTTTAGGGTCTTTTTAGGGTTTGTAGGGGTTTTAGCATTTTTTTGGATTTTATGGGTTCTGAGTGGTATTATGTTTTTAATGTTTTCATAGGGTCGTTTTGTGTTTCATGGGATTTTTAAGGCCATTTAGGAGTTTTAGGGGTTTTATTGATTTTATTGATTTTGATTTTTTTTTGGGTTTTTAGGATTTTTAGGGGTTGTATAGTTATTTTTTAGGTTTTATGGGTTTTGATGTTTTTATTTTTTTAATATTTTCTTAGGAGTTTTTATTATTTTCAGTGTTTTTTTCTATTTTGGGAATTATTAGGTATTTTTTAATTATTCTTATGGTTCTTTAATTTTTAGTGAGTTTTAGGTTTTGTGGTTTTTTGAGGGTTTTTATGTTTTTATGGGTTTTAGGTGGGTTTTGAGTTCTTTATGGGTTTTAAGGTTTTTTAGAGTTGTTTTCATTTTTAGGGATTTGAATTAGTGTTTCAGTTTTTAGTGTTTTTATGTGTTTTGTGTTTTTATTGTTATTAGGGACTTTTTTGGGATTTTAGGGTTTTTAGAGTTTTCATGTTATTGAGGGGTATTAATTGTTTTTAGGTTTTAATGGTTGTCTTAATACTTTCAGGATATTTATGTTTTTAAAGGTTTGAGGGATTTTGAGGGGGTTTTTTTTGTATTTTTAGGGTTTTTAGGGATTTGATGGTTTTTAGGATTTTTTTTGGTTTTAGGGTTTTTAGTTTTTTTTAGTTTTTTGGGTTTTAAGTGTTTTTATGGTTTTATGGTTTTATTAGGGTTTTAGATTTTTTTTACATTTTTAGGGATTTTAGTGATTTTTTTATGATTTTTATGGTCTTGAGGGTTCTTAGGGATTTTGAGGGATTTTAGTGTTTTAAGGGGTTTAATGTTTTTTTGGTTTTTAGTGTATTTTTAGTTTTTTAGGGTTTTTTTAGTTTTTTTAACGTTTTATTTTATTAAAGGGTTTTTAGTGATTTTAATAGTTTTTAGGTGTTTTATGGTGTTTTAGGGTTTTAATTTTTTTTAAGGTTTTAGGTGTTTTATAGATTTTGAGGATTCTTAGGGGTTTCAGGGTCTTTTATGGGTTTTTAGTGGTTTTAACCTTATTTATATTTTTGGGGGTTCTAATAGTTTTGAGGTTTTTAATACTTTCATAGCATTTTTCATGGTTTTTATGGTTTTTTTTATTTTTATAAATATTATGGGATTTTAAATATTTTTATGGGTTTTAGTGTTTTTAGGGTGCTTAGGGGTTTTAGATTTTTTAGGTTTTTAGATATTTTAATTGTTTTTATGTTTTAAGGTTTTCTTTAGGGTTTTCAATGTTTTTTTAGTTTTCTACATTTTTAAGGGTTTTTAGGGATTTTTGAATTTTTTATAGTTTTCAAGGTTTTTAGGGATTTTGAGGGATTTTAGAATTTTTATATATTTTAGTGTTTTAGGGTTTTTTTGGTTTTTTGGGTTTTTTTGAGTTTTTTGAGTTTTTTATAGTTTTTACTATATTTTTGAGTTTTATAATATTATAAGTTTTATAAAGTGTTTATGTTTTTTATTAGTGTTATAGAGGTTTTATGTGTTTTTAGGGGTCTATATAGTTTTGGGGGTTTTAGGATTTTTAGTGATTTTAGGGTTTTATGGGTTTTAAGTGTTTTTACTTTTTAATGTATTCTTATGGCTTTTACGTTTGTAGGTAGTGTTAGTGCTTTTTAGGATATTTCTCTTTTTTTGTGTTTTTAGGGATTTTGAGGGTTTTTATTGTTTTTTTAAGGTTTTTATGTTTTTATGTATTTATAATTTTTTAGGGTTTTTGGGTTCTAAGGGTATTATGTTTTATTAGGTTTTTAAGGTTTTCTTAGAGTTTTTAGGGTGTTTATGTTTTTTACCTCTTTAAATAAATTTAGTGATTTTTTAGGATTTTTATAGTTTTTTATAGTATTATGGAATTTGAGTGGTTTTAGAGTATTGTAGGTTTTTAGTGTTTTATGGTTATTTGGGTTTTAGTTTTTTATGTGTTTTTAAGTGTTTCAGAGTTTTTTTAATGTTTTTAGGAGTTTAAAGTGTTTTTATATTTATCAGTGGTTTTTTGGTGTTTTTATCGGTTTTTATATTTTTAATGGTTTTCATGGTTTTTAGGGTCTTTATAAGTTTTTATGGGTTTTAGGGTATGTTATGAAATTTTAGGTATTTTTAGGGGTTTAATTTTTTATTTGGGATTCAACGTTTTATTAAGTGTTTTCAAGGGTTTTATGTTTTTTACATTTTTAGGCATTTTTAGGTGTTTTTAGGGGTTATTGGATTTTTAGGGATATTTGGGTATTTTTGGGTTTTTCGGGTTTTTAGTGTTTTTAGGTTTTTTAGGGGTTTTAAATTTTTTTAGGTTTTTATGTTTTTCATTGGATTTTTCACGGTTTTTAGGGTTTTTCACATTTATATGGTTTTTAGGTATTTTTATTATTTTTATTGGTTTTTATTGTTTTTAGGTATTTTTGAATATTTTTAGGGGGTTTTAGGGTTTTAGGTTTTTCGGGGTTTGTAGTGATTTTATTATTTATGCTAGGCAGACCCCCTGCCACTCTCCATTGTGTTGTCATTTCCCGTGCAACCCCCACTTGCCCGCACGCCCCTCCCTGCTACCACTAGAACTCAAACCCACAACCGCCCCCATTGCATGCCTGCTCCTTTACCACTAATCCATTTAGTTTTTTTTCTCTATTTAATGATATATCTATATATATATTTATATATTTATTCATATATTAATATAAATTCATGTTAATATAAATATATTTAGTTATATTAATAGATATATATTTATTCATACATTAATATATATATATATTTATTAATATATATTTATATTTATTTTTACATATAGTTATATTTATTCGTATATTAATATAGATTCATATTAATATAAATATATATAGTTATATTAAAACATATATATTTATTCATATATATTTATTCATATACTAGTATATATATATATATATTTATTCATATATTAGTATATATATTTATATATTCGTATATTAATTTATATTTATATTTATTTATATATATATTTTTAGTTATAATTTTTTATACATATATTTATTTGAATATTAATATATATTTATAATATTAGTTTTAAATACATTTATAAAATATGTTTTTTATATGTGTTTATAAATAAATAAATTCATACATATATACAACACACACACACACACAAACACAAAGACATATATATATATATATATATATATATTTGCGAATAAATACATATATATGTGTATCTGAAAAGATATTGAATGTTAAAACAACCATAAATTCTAATCCATAAGTCTGTTTCAACTCCAAAACCATTAAAATCGAAGAAAATGAATCAATATTTAATATGATATGTGGTACAGGCCCAATAGACATTTGAATCAGAAGTTATACGTGTTTGAATGTTAAAAAATCATGGTATCCGGACTAAAAACTAAATTTTGGAGGCCGTATAGCCCTTTTTGGGCCTTGAAAAATTTGACAAAAGGGTTCCTTAAGTTATTAGCGTGTAGATCTAATCGCAATCTTCGATTTGATATTATGTAGATCTGAAATGGACACTCGGATCAAAATTTATGACCATTTGAAGTTTGAGTTACATTTTTAACTGATTTTATATCTTTTATTATTATTATTTTGATATTTTGTGACTTAAATTATTATTAAATGATTATTAATTGATGATAATTAGAAAATTATTAATTAATTATATTTTTTAAAAATATTTTAAAGCCATTTCTACTAAAGATCTTATATATTAAATGTAATAGTCTATTTATACTTAACTAAAACATATTTAAAAAATATATATTAATTTATATCCACATAAATATACTTATATAAAAATATTTTATTTTTCATGATTTTCTTTGAAATTTATCAGGGCTAGGAAAAAAGAGATAATAAATAAATCCCCCCTTAATCAGCACTACTAAAAAAACAATGATAATGGGGTCCCCTTTAACAGTTCTCAAAAAAGTAATGATAAGGGGGGGGGGGGCTTTATCAGCCCTAAAATAAGGGCTGATAAACGGTCACTTTTAATGGTGGGTTTTTAGCACTGTTAAAAGTTCCCTTTATCAGCGCTATTTTTTAGTGTTGATAAAGGCCTTCCTTTATCAGAGCTTTTTTAGCACTGTTAAAGTGTGGAGCTGCGGAAGCCCAAATTTTTGGTAGTGGCTTCCGCTTCATTGGATCCATTTTTTGAAATTGATTATGTTAAAACCTCTACCAAAACCTCTTGACTTACCACAAACCCTTGGGAAAGGCACATCAGCATGTCTCCCATTTGGGTTTGTATATCAATAGTCAGAGGTTTCCTACATTTGTTTTATAATGGGATCAGGATTCATGGAGTGTTTTTGGGTTTCAATATTGGTAGTCACGTGGAACTTTCTCTTTGGTACAGTGTTGGGGAGTTCCCATTTTGGAGGATTTGGGTTCGGGCCATAATCGTACCTTTCGATCTCTAAAACTCGTAACCTCATGTCCCTAGTAGGAATGGTATGGTTCATACATAATTTTCCTTTTAAATAAAATAATAGTCTCCCTACCCTTGTAGGAACAATTTTAGGGCATCAATCATATCATATTCCCCAAGCCTTTTGGGTTGTATCCAATAGCCTTTAATCTCATTCTACATTGAATGGTCCATTGCTCCACACCCTCATCCATTGTCACCATCGTATCCATGACCTATTCCACCAGTGGAGGAGGAAAATTGTTTTTTCCTTTGTGGAATCTTTTACATACACTTGTTTCTCACACCGAGATTGACTCACATTGGCTTAGAGATTTGTGATGATCACAACATTTTCACAAACACCTTATTGAATGGGCTACGAGAAATCTGATTCCCATAAAAACTGGGATACATAGGATTCATTCCTAAGGCCTAAGATTCGTCTCATATCATCCATAAATGGGAATCCTCCTTCAGAATAAGTCCCAAATTAAACCCCAAAATTACAAAGGCACCCTTTTTAGAAAGTATGTCCAAAATCATTTTCCCCAAAGGATTACACACTCCTATGAGACTTCCCGAACTATGTGGGCTTTGATTCTCATCCGAATGAGATACGTAGGAAGACTCCCAAATGTTCAATCCCAAAAATCTAAATCAACCCTATAATTTCTATGCCACATTCCTAGTAGGGTCTAATTCATCTTAGAAATTCACATCCCTTCCAGGTTCCTTGGCCTTCTTCATTTTAAGTCCCACACCAAAAATTGATTAGAAATATTCTACCTATGCATCCTTACCACATGATGTTAAACCTTATGGATTGTTCCTTATCACATGACCTTAAAAGTTATGATGTGTCCTATTACGTGGTACCAAACTGTGTGGGTTCTGATATCTTTCACAATGATACATAGGTATCGTGTCTATGGGTACGATCCCAACATTAAAACAACTCCCATATCCCTTGATGAAGGAAAATTCAAGAGTGCATCACTGAGTGGATTTAAAACCAATGTAGTCATAATAGTGACCAAATAATCTCTAAGTAGTTTACTAAATAATACTATTGGTTGAGAACATCACATACATATAGATGTCTCCATCGATGAAGAACCTCATATACATTGAGATGATTCTAAAATTTTATACATGTTAATCATTGATTTCCAAATCACAAGGGAATCTCATGGCATAGTAGGGGAATTAATAAATATTCATGTACATATATTAATTCTATAAGAGAATCCTAGAATTAGAAATAATTCCCCCAAAAAGGGTGCGATGATCCCAAACTCCCATTCTCTTGTCCAATGTGTATTGTCAAGAATCATCATCCAAATGACCTAAAGAACACCTGTCTTTGGAAATTAGATCCCCATGGATATAGAACCATTGGGTGTTTTGTGTTCGAAATAAAATCCAATGGAAACTATCTGGGAATAATGACTTCTATAAAAGTCCCATTTATAGAAGAGACATTATCATTGGAGGCAACGTCTTCTAGAAAGGTCCTTTTAAAGGGACCTCTTCATACCCAAGATGATGTAATTAGAAATGACTTCTTATACCTCCCTAAGAAAATCGAAGTATTCATTTTCACATTATGGGGATAGGATCTTGAAACAATTAGAGTCAAATCGTGAAGCCACCTGGTTTTGGACAACCGATCACCACTGAGTGGGCTTCTTGTGGGATTTCATCAACTAGAGAGCCTATCTTGCTACCTCTAATATTGGGAGGGTACCAATATGATGGTAATCTTAGATCAATGCATCTACGAACCATTGTTAGAGATGTTGGGTAGGTTATTAAGTCTTATAATTCATGGATGACTCGGCCTATGTAGTGGTTCACATGTGTGTCTATGAGAACTTCTAGGATTCCATTGCTTTGAAGAAATCTCAGAATAATTCTTGTAATATGTGTGAAAATTACAAAGAACAATCCCTCATAAGAGTATCATCTCATGACCACATCCATAATTGATGATATTTCTTGACCCTCTTCCATTTTCGATGTAAAAGGGGCCTATAGTGGTGTAAAAACTCCACCATGGTTAAGGATTCACATTAGGTTCACCATTTTTGTTTCTAATGAAAATGTTTTCACCGATGATCGATTATTGAGATTTAGTTTTTTGTAATCAATCCATATCTGGTATAATATCTTCTAATAATCTCTAATGGGTTCATTAGTGGGTCTATAAACACCTAAAAGTTAAATCATCCATGATTCAATGACCATCATTCCAAAATTAGGAGTTCTTTGGATGATTTGTCCAATGACACTTAAGAACTCACATTGGTCGAGAGGATATGAACTTGGGCTCATCACACCCTTTTCGGAGAACTACATACTATTCTAAGACTCACTTATTGATTTAATCTATGTTCATATGTTTATTAATGCTTGGTTCATTTCCCAAGAATGTGTCTTCATATTACCCTTAAATCAGCAGTTAATCATGACTACACATGGGTCAGGAACCATCTGTATATATCCAAGGTTCTCCAGCGATAGAAGGATCTACATGAATCTGAGGTTCTCCATTAATGTCACCCTTTTCATGGATATATTAGAGATTATTTGGTCATTAATTTAAAAACACTGGCTTTAATCCACATGGGATGGTGCTCTGGATTTTTTCATCATCCAATGGGATAGGATTTGTCATGATGTTAGGATTGAACCCATGAGATGGGCTTCCTATGTATCCTTGTGAGAGGAATCAGAACCCACGTAGTTCAATGTCATTCAATTGGACATGTCACCTTTTTATGTTTTCATGAAAATGACCCAACCATGTAGTATAACGTCATGTTATAATGACATCCATGTGAAAGATTTATTAGTCAATGATAATGTTGGACTTATGCTGAGGCTGTCAAAGGGACATAAAAGAGACGTGGAATCCCTGGTGGGGTTATGATATTATTGGGAATATGGACCAATAAGTATGAATTTGAGTATGAGGTTAGTAAATTATGAAGGCTTACTACATATCATAGTTATTTTGAAGTCAATTCCCATGCAGTTCAGTTGGATTTGGAATTTATACCTCAGGGGAGGCCCATTAAAGGGGGTATGTTTGTTGATGAGGGGATTACAAATGGGAAATTCCCACTTTCACTTAATATGATTGGGTATTATACCATAGAGGAGGCCCATTTGAATGATTCGTTGGGAATATGGACCATTGAGGTTTCTGTTGTAATTTATGGGGCTTTTAACATATAAGAGACCTGATTGATTTTTGGTTGGGGCTTACATCGTAGAGATGGAGCAATTAGGGTGATACGATTGGGGATTATTTCATATGGTAGGCCCATGAGATGATTTGGGATCACATGGTCATCATGATTGCTACCAAACTATAAACACATGTGATTCATTATTGGTGTGATAAAAAATAGGTGAAAATAGATCTGAAGATCACATGTCACACTCCATTTACTGGTGGATGGTGCTGGATCCCAAAGGGGGGAGATAGGAGCCTTAAGCCTACCCATTTACTGTATTTTTATTCATATATTGGGTAGTCATATTTGGAAATATACCTAGATAAACCTTGATATGAGGTGATGATGAGAAAGAGAGATTCCTCCCGTAACTAAAATTGGTCCTGGTAAAGGATATGGGTAATGTTCCTCATTAAAAGGAAACACAAGAATGATCTCCATTGGTTAACACTGGACCTCATCGAAGGGAAAGGGATGTGATTTACCTTCATCACTGGAATGGGGGGGGGGGTTCACATGATCACCCCATAGTTGGAACCCTTATTACCATAGGAATGTATACTCATGGTTATTCCAAGGGTATGACTTATCAGTGGGGTAACCCACACAACTATGCTTACCATGGGTATGTAGACTCAAAAGAGAAATATGATGTTCCAGATGATATAATCATAAATGTTTGGTGGATTTTCAAGAGACATTGACATGATACAATTATATTATTTCACGAAGGGGTCAGGGGTGATGGTACAATAGAAGGGAATAACTAGAGTTGGAGAGTGGAAAACCCTAGGATGCCCCATTATGTGAAGCATGTTCTTATGTGGTATGGGGTTACCTCCATGTAGTGTGATTATTTGTGGGAAAGGGACTCGTCCACATACAGTTGTGGTATGAATACAAATGATTATTCCATCCAGCACTTTTCTCCCATGAACCAGGTTCTATCTGCATAGCATGGTGTTATGTGGAATCAAGTTCCTTCCATGTAGGTATTTACTATATAGGAAAAGGTTCCACCTGCATAGTTTTTTTCTATGTGGGATGCCTGATTGAAAAATGTGCATTGGTTATACTCCTTTTGGGGAGAATGATTGTAAATGATATTGGGTTCAATGGCTAACAATTGATTTTATTTTCCCTCATTAATGATTTGAAATGGGGTTTTACCTATTGGGAATCATCGAAGGGGTCTATATTTTGCAGAGCTATCGATCCCTCTATTCCTTGATCTCTCAATATGTTTATCCCTTTAACAGTTCCCCTTAGGTTATATTTACAAAGAAGAAGAGGAACTAGATAATTGTGTACCTGGTAATTCGTGGGGGTCTACAACAATCTTTTGTGAAATCCCATGAAGGACTTGTTCAGTAGGTGCCTTTGTAGAAGTTGAAATCCCCATATCGCTCTACAATAAACATTGTTTTGTCCGTGGGAGCTGGAAACACCTCCAATCCCCACAAATGGTTTCATTTGGTGGGTGATAATTTTTGGAAGTGGATATAACCATTTCTTTTTGAAAACATCTTTTCATCATTCATAGGTTCTGCCATATCCACCCCTTCTACCAACCGTTTCTTTTTGTGAGGCTTTTGTGGAGTGGAGGACCGCCATCCGAAGCAGCAGTCTATAAAGGGGCCCTTTCTTCATAGCGTCATTTCTTCCGTTTGTAATTTTAATCTTCTTTGATCTTTTTTCCATTGATTTATTTTTATTCCTTTTTAAAATTGACCAAAGTGTCTCCTTCTTCAATGAGGAATTTTTAGGACCTAACAATGGGAGTTTATGATTTGTTAAGGTATTATGGTTTTTTTGATTTTGTGATTTTTTTGGGTTTTTATGGATTTTAGGTTTTTAGGGTTTTTATGTGTTTTTAGTTTTAAGGTTTATATAATTTTTTTATAGTTTTTAGGATTGTATACATTTTATAGGTTTTTATGTATTTTTAAGGTTTTTTATTTTTAGATGTTTTTATAATTTTTAAGGTGTTAGGTATTTTTAAGGTTCTTATAATTGATTAGGTTTTTAGGATTTTTTGAATTTTTATGTGTTTTTAGATTTTTAACTTTTTCTTAGGGTTTTTAATGATTTTTATATTTTGGTATTTTTATTTATTTTTAGGATTTTATGGATTTTTATGATTTTTCTAGATTTTGAGGGTTTTTAAGGATTTAAAGGTGTTTAGGATTTTTATCCATTTTATAGTTTTTTAATGTTTTTAAGGGTTTTTAGGTTTTTAAGGTTTTCTTATGATTTATGGTTTTTAGGTTGTTTTACTTGTTTATAGTTTTTAGCACTTTTTTAATATTTCAATGTTTTTAGGGTTTTGAGGGATTTTGAGGGTTTTTATGGGTTTTTTGGGTTTTTATGTTTTTTTCTATTTGTAATGTTTTTTGATTTTTTCAGGGATTTAAATATTTTTTATAGTTTTGCAATGTTTTTAGGGGTTTAATGTGTTTTGTTATATTTTACGGGATTTGAGGTTATTTGTTGGTTTTTAGGGTCTTTTATGTTTTTAGGGGTTTTATGGTTTTTAGGGTTTTAGGGTTTTTTAGGGTTTCAATAATTCTTTTGTTTTTAGGTGTTTTATATGTTTATAATTTTTTAAAGATTCCTTTGGGGGGTTTTTACATTTTTAGGTATTTTTAGGGATATTAGTATTTTTATGGGTTTTTGGAATTTTTTGGATTTTGAGGGCTTTTAGGGCTTTTGTGGTTTTTTTCATATTTTTGGTTTCAAGAATTTTCTAGATTATTTATGGATTTTATTTTTTTAGGATTTTATGTTTTTGTTAATGGTTTTCATGGGTTTTAATGTTTTTTACATTTTTAGGTCTTTTTAGGTCTTTTTATGATTTTAATTGTTTTTTATTTTTCAGGTTTTTCAGTGTTTTTATGTATTTTATGATTTTATGGTTTTTAGGGGGTTTTTTGTATTTTTAATAGTTTTAATGATTTTTAGAGTTTTTAACACTTTTAGGAGTTTAAAGGGTTTTTGTAGTTTTTAGTGGGGTTTTAATGGTTTATGGGTTTTTATGGGTTTTATGATTTTTGGGGGTTTCACGGCATTTAGGATTTCATGGTTTCCTATGGTGTTTATCATATTTAGGGTTTTTACAAGTTCTAATTGCTTTTAGGTTTTTATGTTTTTCTTAGGGTTTTTTCATGTTTTCAGGTTTCTTTAAGGTCATATGATTTTTTTTGATTTTTAGGATTTTTATTGGTTTTAAGGGTTTTGAGGAGATTTAGTGTTTTTAGAAAGTTTTAGGGTTTTTTTCATTTTTAGTTTTTTTAGGTTTTAAGTGTTTTATATTTTTGATCTTTTTTGAAGTGGTTTGAGTGTTTTTAGGGGTGTTTAATTTTTTTTTGATTTTTAGAACTTTCTAGTATTTTTATGGTTTTTATGGTTTTTAAGGTTTTTAGGGGTTTTAGGGTTATTAGGGTTTTTAGTGTTATTGTGATTTTTGGGGGTTTTAGGTGTTTTTTAATTTATAGGTATTTAAATATTTTTTATAGAATTTAATATTTTTACGGGATTAAAGACTTTTTAGAGTTTTTAGTGGTTTTAGGGGTTTAATGGATATTTATGTTTTTAAGGGGTTTAGGGTTTTAATGGTTTTTTTGGTTTTTAGTGTTTTTAGGTTATTTAACATTTTTGGGATTTTTATTAATATTTTAATATTTTTTACTGTCTTTTTGGTTTTTAGGGATTTTGAGGGGTTTAAGGATATTTAGGGTTTTTAGATTTTTTTTGGTTTTTAGGGGTTTTAAGTGTTTCAATTTTTAAGGGTTTCATTAGGTTTTCAAGGTTTTTATAGTTTTTTACATTTTATAGGATTTTAGGAAATTTTTGTATTTTTAGGGATTTTTATGGGTTTCGTGGGTTTTTAGGATTTTTTAGTGTTTTAGGGTTTTTATGGTTTTCTTCGATATTAGTGTTTTTTTAAGTTTAAGGTATTAAGGTTTGTATATTTTTTAATGTTTTTGGGGTTTAAAGTGTTTAATAGATTTTAATGGTTATTATTTGGTTTTAGGGTATTTTAATGTTGTTATTTGTTTTTAGGTTTTAGGGTTTTTATGGGTTTTTCATGATTTTAGGGTTTTTAGTGATTTTAGGTTATTATGGGTTTTAAGAGATTCAGGTTTTTAATATTTTCTTATTGTTTATACAATTTCTAGGGATTTTTACATTTTTATGGTTTTAGTGATTTTTATAGGATTTTTAAGGTTTTTATAGTTCTTGGACATTTCGTGGGTTTTTAGTGCTTTTAGAGTTTTTAGTGTTTTTAGCATATTTTTTTGTTTTTAGGGGTTTTAAGTGTTTTTACGTTTTAAGGTTGTCTTAATTTTTTTAGGTTTTTTGTATTTTTAGGTTTTTCTTTGTATTTTAGTGCCTTTTAGGATATTTATGGGGTTTTATGGTGTTTAGGGATTTTTAGTGTTTTTAGTGTTTTATGTAGTTTATATTATTTAGGGTTTTTTAGTTTTTTCTCGGTTTTAAAGTGTTTAGAGATTTTTAATTTTTTTGGGTTTTATTGGTTTTTGGAGTTTTTTGTGGTTTTATGTTTTTTTATTTTTTAGGGTTTTTTTTGTTTTTAGGGTTTTAGGTTTATTTAGTTTTTTACGTTTTTTATACTCATTAGGTTTTTATAGGGTTTAATTATATTTTTTGGTATTTTATTTATTCTTATAATATTTAAGTGGAATTAGCGTTTTTATGTTACTATGGATTTTAGGGACTCATTAGGATTTTTTTGTGTTTTTAAGATTTTTATGGATTTTGGGAATTTTTGGGGTTTTTATGGATTTTTAGGGTTTTATGTGTTTGAAGTGTTTTAGGGGCTTTAAGGCCTTCTTCAGGGTTTTTGAGTTTTTTAGGATTTATTAAATTTTAAGCTATTTTTAGGTATTTTTAGGAGTTCTAGTTATTTTAATGTATTTTAAGGTTTTTGAAGGTTTTTAAGATTTTTTATTTTTTATTATAATTTTTATATGGTTTTAGAATTTTTTTATGGTTTATAGGGTTTTAAGGTTACTTATATTTTTTATTATTATTAAATATTTAATGGGTTTTTAGTGTTTTTACTGGATTTTTAGGGGTTTTATAGGTTTTTTTTTGTTTTTAGGCATTTTTTGGGTTTTGATGGTTTTTTGGGGCATTCACATTTTTATGGATTTTTGGAATTTTTTTATTTTTATAAATATTTATAGTTTAAGGGATTTCTTGTGTTTTTAGGGTTTTAGTTTTTTATGTGTTTTGTTGAGTTTTAAGGGTTTTTATAGTTTTTTAATGTTTTTAGGGGTTTAATGGGTTTTTATGTTATCAATGGGGTTTTAGGGTTTTTATGTGTTTTTGGATTTTTAGTGTTGTAGGGGATTTATGTGTTTTTATGTTTTAAATGTTATCTTAGCTTTTTTATAACGTTTAGGTGATTTTACATTTTTATGGATTTTTAGGGATTTTTAGGATTTTTATAGTTTTTTTGGATTTTAGGTATTTTCAGTGGTTTAAGGATTTTTAGGGTTTAAAGGGATTTTATGGGATATATCCTTTTTTGGTTTTTAGGTGTTTAAATTTTTTTAGCTTTTAAGGTTTTTTTAGGTTTTTGGGGGTTGTTACCTTTTTAGGTATTTTAGGTATTTTTAGATTTTTATGGGTTTTTAGAGATTTTTGGGGGTTTTAGGGTTTTTTATATTTTATGGGTTTCTTTGGGTTTTAAGGGTTTTTTTAGTTTTTAGGTTTTTATGGGTTTTTAATTTTTTAGGGGTTAGACAGTTTTTTAGAGTTTTTATGGGTTTTTACAGTTTATAAGTTTATTATGGGTTTTTATGGTTTTTAGGGGTTTTACATATACGTTTGGTTTTTATCATTTTTAAGGCTTTCACTAGTTTTTTTATTTTTTGGCTTTTATTTTTTTCTTAAGGGTTTTCAGGTTTTTTATTTTTTTATGTTTATAGGGAATTTAGGGATGTTTATGTTTTTATGGGTTTTTAGTGTTTTTATAGATTTTGAGACGAATTTGGGGTTTTAGGGTTTCTGTGTTTTTAGGGTTTTGACGGTTTTAAGTGTTTTTATGTTTTTACAGTTTTGTTATGTTTTTTCTAATTTTTTTAATTTGTTTTGGTTTTTATTGGGTTTTAGGGTTTTTCAGTGTTTTAGGGATTTTTTTGGGTTTCTATTGTTTTTAGTGGTTTTGGGTTTATATGGGATTTTTTGGTTTTTAATGTTTTTAGGGGATTAATAGTTTTCTAGTATTTTTAGTGTTTTTATGGTTTTTAGTATTTTTAGGTTTTTACTGGTTAAGTGTTTTTAGTTTTTTAATGTTTTCTCTGGGTTTTTCTAGGGTTTTAAGGTTTTTTTCTTTTAGTTATTTTTAGGTCCTTTTTAGGTTTTTTATTTTTTAGGTTTTTAGGGATTTTAGTTGGTTCATAGGATTTTTAGCATTTTATAGGTTAATAGAGTTTTAAAGTGTTTTTATATTTTTTTTGTCCTCTTTGGGGTTTTAAGGGTTTTTTATGTTTTTAGGTATTTTTGGGATTTTTAGGGTTTTTTGGGATTTTAGGGTTTTAAGGGTTTTGAGGTGTTTTAGGGGTGTTTATATATTTTATGGTTTTTATGGGTTTTTAGGGGTTTTTGAGTTTATGTGGGTTTAAAGGGGTCTTATAGTTCTTAGAAATTTTTGGTTATTTAGTATGGTTATGGGTTTTAGTAGTTTTTATGGTTTTCTTGGGATTTTTAGAATATTTAGGTCTGTTAGGGGTTTTAATAATTTTTAGGTTTTTCAGGTTTTCTTAAGATTTTAGGGGTTTTAGGGTGGTTTACATTTTTAGGGATTTTTAGGGATATTTTAGGGTTTGTAAGGTTTTAGTTGCTTTAGTGATTTTGAGGGTATATAGGGGTTTTAGGGTTTCCGAAGTTTTATTGTTTTTAGGTATTAAGTGGATTTAAGTGTTTTTTTGGTTTTTGTGGTTTTCTTAGTGTTTTCAAGGTTTTAATATTTTTTAGAGTTTTAGTTATTTTTAGGGATTTTTAGGATTTGTAAAGTATTTAGGGGTTTTATGGATTTTGAGGGGTTTTAGGGTTTTTAGGGTTTTTAGGTTCTTTCATGTTTTTTAGGGTTTTAAGGGTTTTTATGTATTTTTACATTTCTAGAGGGTTAAAGGGTTTTTATAAATTTAAGTGGATTTTAGGGGTTTTGTGTGTTTTTAGGGGTTTTTAAGGATTTTAATGGTTATATGGGTTTTAGGGTGTTTATGGGTTTAAATATTTTAATGTTTTTAGGGTTTTCAATGTTTGATGGTTTTTAGATTGTCTTTGGCATTTTTTTTGTTCTTTTAGGGATTTTATATTTTTATGTATTTGTTTGGTTTTTTTTAATATTTTTTTGGTTTTTATGGTTTCTAGAGATTTGGATGGATTTTAGGGGTTTTTGGAGTTTTAGGGTTTTTTGGGATATTATCATATTTTAGGTTTTAGGGGTTTTATGTTTTTTTAGGATTTCTAGGTTATCGTAGGGGTTTCAGGGTTTTTATGGTTTTTACGTTTTCAAGGATTTTATTGGAATTTTTAAATTTTGTAGTTTTTTTGTGTTTTATGTATTTTGATGGTTTTTTGGGTTTATTTTAATTATAAGTGTTTTATGGGGTTTTGGGTCGTTTAGGGTTTTTTTCTGTTTTTCATGGATTTCAGAGTTTTTATATTTTTTTAACTTTTTTAGTGGATAAAACGGTTTTTAGAGTTTTTAGTGGTTTTATGGGTTTTAGGACTTTTATGGTTTTTAGGGATTTTAAGGGGTTTAACGGTTTTATATGGTTTTTAGGGTTTTTATAATTTTTGAGTTTTTAGGGGGTTTAGGTTTTTTTATAATGTTTTCTTAGGAGTTTTTAGTTAACGTATGGGATTTTTATGTTTTTAGGTATTTCTAGGTATATTTTATGTATTTTTGTGATTTTTAGTTTTTAATGTCTTCTTATGGGTTTTCAATATTTAGGGGTTTTTATGTTTAAAGTGGTTTTTAATAATTTTTTATTATATTTATGGTTTTAATGGGTTTTTTTGGGTTTTTGGGGGTTTTTATGGGGTTTTAGGGCTTTTTCAATTTTCTTGGGTTTGTAGGGGTTTTATGGTTTTGATTTTTTTTATAACATTCTTGGGTTTTTGAATGGTTTTTATAGTTTTTAGTGGTTTTAGTGTTTTAGGGTTTTATGGTTTTTGTGTTTTTAGGGTTTTTAGTGTTTTTATGCTTTCTAGTTGTTTTTTTAGGTTTTTATGTTTTTCTTAGGGTTTTTAGAGTTTTAGAGGTTTTTAGGTTTTTTTGTATTTTTAACGCTTTATAATTATTTTTATGCGTTTTTTGGGATTTTCGGGATTTTGAGCGTTGTTATGGGTTTTAGGTTTTTTTGGTTTTTTAGGTTTATTAGGGATTTTATAAATTTTAGGTTTTTAATGTTTCCTTTTTTGTTTTTAGGGTTTTAGGTTTTAATGTATTTATGTATTTATGGATTTTATGACTTTTTCATATTATTAATGTATTTAGTGTTTTTGTGGTATTGTGGGTTTTTAAGGTTTTATGGTTTTGATGGATTTTTTGGTGTTTTTTTTGAGTATTTAGTGGTTCAATGTTTTTTAGAGTTTCATTATATTTTTGGGGGTTTAAAGGGGTTTTTTTGAGTTTGTAGTGGTTTGTGGGTTTTATAGTTTCTATGTTTTTTGGGGTTTTATGGATTTTACGATTTTTAGGGGTTTCAGGTTTTTTAGCATTCTTAGTTTTTTATTGGTTTTAATTGTTTTTATGTTTTTATAAGTTTCTTAGGGTTTGTAGTATTTTTATGGTTTTTAAGTTACTAGGGATTTATATGTATTTTTTAGGAATTATATTGGTTTTTAGGTGTTTTAAAGATATTGAAGGTTTTCAGTGTTTCTTGGATTCTAGGGTTTTATAAGGTTTTTAGTGGTTTTAATTTTTTTTATATTTTTATTGTTTTATTATAGTTTTTAGAATTTTTTAGGTTTTTTTTTATGTTTTTAGGCCTATTTTAGAATTTATATTGTGTTTTATGGTTTTTAAGGATTTAGAGTGTTTTAATGTTTTTAGGGGTTTATGGGGTTTGGGGGTTTGGGGTTTTTTATTTTTAAGGGTTTTTTTAATATGTTGTATTTTTTTTTTGAATTTGTAACATTTTTAAGGGTTTAAAGTGTTTTTAGATTTGTAGTGGCTTTTTAGTTTTTTTGGGGTTTTAGGGTTAATAAGGTTTTTAGGGTTTTTAAGGTTTTATAGGGTTTTTCATGTTTTTAGGGTTTTTAGGGGTTTTAAGTATTTTTAGGTTTTTAATATTATCATTGGGGTTTTCAAGGTTATTAGGGTTTCCATATATTATGTATTTTTAGGGATTTTTTATGTGATTTTAGGGTTTTTATGGATTTTTTGGGATTTTAGGGGTTTTTTGGATTTTCAGTTTCATGAGTGTTTTTAGCATTTTTTAGTTTTTTTGGGTTTAAACTATTTTTTTTTATTTTTTAGGTCTTCTTAGTTTCTATTATCATTTTTAGGTTTTTTAAAATTTTGATTTTTTAGGATTTTTATGGGTTTTTTTTCAGTTTTTGGGGGTTTAAGGGATTTTAATGTTTTTAAGATTTTTAGGGTTTTTCATAGGTTTTTTTGGGATTTAAATTTATTTTATAATTTTTTATGATTTTAGAAATTTAAATGGTGTTTAAATTTTTTTAGTGATCAACAGGGGGTTTTTGGGTTTTAGGGTTTTTTTAAGGTTTTTAGGGGGTTAAAGTGTTTTTTTTGTTTTTACAGTTTTCTGAGGGATTTTGTAGAGTTTTTAGGGGTTTTTTTACATTTTATTGATTTTAGGGCTTTCTTATGCTTTTTATGGGTTTTTAGGGATTTATAGTGTTGTAGGGTTTTAGGGTTTTTATGTTTTTGTTATAATTTTTAGTGTTTTTAGGGTTTTATGGTTTTTATTATTATTTTAGGGATTTCTAGTGTTATTTTTGGATTTTTACTATTTTGAGGGTTTTTTGTGGTTTTTAGGGGGTTTCAGGGTTTCTTGGGGTTTTATTGTTTTTTGGTTGTAGGGGTTTTTAAAATTTGTTTAGGATTTTAAAGATTTTTTCCAGTTTATAAAGTTTTTATGTGTTTAGAGAGTTTTTAAAATATTTAGTTGTTTTTAGAGTTTTTATGTATTTTTAGGGGTATTAGGGTTTTAGGTGGTTTTAAAGGTTGTTAAGGTTATTTGGGTTTTTAGGGTTCTTATTTTTTTTAATGTTTTCTTTAGGGGTTTTCATGATTTTGGGGGTTTTTATCTTTTTTTTTGGATTTTAATGGATTTTATGGATTTTATGGTTTTATAGGGTTTTAGGGATTTTGATGGGTTTTTGTGGTTTTTAGGGGATTTAGGGGCTTTTGTGTTTTTAGAATTTTTTATGTTTTTATGGATTTAATTGTTTTTAGGTTTTTGGGTCTTTCAAAGGGTTTTCCATGGTTTTTAGGGTTTTTCATTTTTGGTGATATTTGTGGCCTTTTTAGGATTGATATGGGGGTTTTCATATTTTTTAGGGTTTTTAGATGTCTTTAAGGTTTTTAGGGGTTTTAAAAAAAATTAGGGTTTTATGGTTATTTGAGTTTTTATAGGATTAAAATATTTTTAGTGTTTTTAGTTTATTAGGGGATTAAAGGGTTGTTAATTTTTTAGAGTTTTTATGGGTTATTTTGGGTTATTAGTGTTTTTAAGGATTTTTAGGGTTTTAAGGTCTTTGGGTTTTTAGTTTTTTTTTTTGGTTTTTTTGTTTTCTAGTGTTTTCATTGAGTATTTATTGCTTTATGATTTTTAAGAGTATTTAACATTTTTAGGGTTTTAAAGGGTCTTAATAGTTTTTATTGATTTTATGGGGTTTATTTAGTTTTTTAGAGTTTTTATTAGGATTATATGTTGTTTTGCTGGGTTTTAGGGGTTTTTTTGTTTCTTTAGGGTTTTTAGAATTTTCTATGTTTTTTGGTGTTTTATGTGATTCTATGTTTTTAAGGTTTTCATAGGGATTTCCAATGTTTTAAATAGTTTTTACATTTTTAGGGATTTTAGGGTATTTCTTAGGATTTTTTTATAATTTTTAGGGTTTTATGGTTTTTAGGGGTTTATGGATTTTTTGAGTTTTTACGGTTTCTTGAGTTTTTATTTGTTTTCTGGGTTTTATGGATTCTCATGTTTTTTAGAGTTTTTATGTTATTTAGGGGATTTAAATTTTTTTATGTTTTTAGAGGTTTTAAGTGTTTTTATGTTTTTAATGTTTTCTAAGTGGTTTTCAAGGATTTTATGGTTTTTAAAGTTTTCAGTTTTTTTGTATTATTAGGTTGTTTATTATTTTATAGGTTTTTTAGTGATTTTGAGGGTTTTTTGGGGTTTAATTTTTTTTAGGTTTTGTTTTCATTTTTTAGGTTTTTATGGGTGTCATGCATTTTTAGGCTTGTATGGTTTTCTTAGGGATTATTAATTTTTATGTATTTTTAGGGATTTTTTATTTTTATTTTTGTTTTTTATGGTTTTTAGTGGTTTTGAAGGATTTTATGATTTTTAGGGGTTGTAGGGGGTTTTAAAAAATTTTTGGGTTTTTTTATTGAGTTTTAGGGTTTTAATTTTTTTTATTTTTTTAACGATTTTTTGATTGAAAAGGTTTTTATAGATTTTAATGGGGTTTTATGGTTTTTAGAGGTTTTATTATTTTTTAATGCTTTTAGAGGTTTCTATGGTTCTTAGGGGTTTTTTCATTTTTTTTAGGGGTTTTAATTGTTTTTAGGTTTTTAATGTATTTTTGTTTTTAGGTATTTTTTGAGGATTTATATGGTTTTTAGGGTTTTAGATATTTTAGGGATCTTTAGGGAAAGGAAGACTTGGGGCCAGGAAATTCCAGACCCCCCCCCCCAATTTATTAGAAAAGAGACACAATAGAAAAGGGAGGGGCAAGGTCAATTAACCCACACCCAAAAATCCAGGACACCCCCCAAAAACCCAAAAGTCCCCTAAAAACCAAAAGTCACTGAAAACTAAAAAATGAAGAACACCAGAAGCATCTCTAATAGCATCTCCCATCTAAACGGAAACCAGCCTCCCCCAACACAATTTTCATTATCCATCGCCTCCTTTCTAAGCATATCCACCGCCAGCATCACAAAACCACCTACATTAAAGTCATAAGTCTCACCTTCATCACCTTGCAGTGAAGCAGCAACGATCACCAAGCATCAGCATCGCTCATCAAATCCCAGGCAAACATTATCCATGACCCTGTAACTTAGATTCCATCAACCATCACCTCATATCCAACCAGCTTTCATAATTTCAAACCTCTTATGTTTTTTTTTATTTTTAAGTATTTTTTTACTTTAACGGGTTGTTAGGGTTTTAGGATTTTTGAGGGTTATTAAGGTTTTTAGAGTTTTTTGGGTTTTAGAGGTTTTAGTATTTTTTAGGTTTTTAGGGGTTTTATGTTTTTTATGTTTTTATGGTTTTTTAGTAGTTCTTACGGTTTTTTGGGTTTCTTACATTTTGAGGGATTTTTTGAAATTTTTACGGAAATATATGCTTTTTTAGAGATCTTTGGGTTTTGATGGTTTTAAGATTTTTTACATTTTTTTGTTTTTTTGAGTTGTTTAGGGGTTTTATAATTTTTATATCCGTTTATTTTTTTTGTTTTGAAAAGGGTTTTTGTGTCTTTAATATTTTTAGGGGTATTATGGGTTATTATGTTTTAGGGGTTTTTAGGATGTTTAGGTATTTTGGGGTTTTTATGTGTTTTGGGGTTATTGGGGCCTTTTAGGATTTTTATTGTTTTCAGGTTTTTTGGGGTTTTAAGTGTTTTTATGTATTGAATGTTTTATTTTGGGTTTTAATTGTCTTTTTGGTTTTTTTAGTTTTTATGGATTTTCCAGGCTTTTTAAGTTAATTTATAGGTTTTTCGGGAATTTATGTATTTTGTGGGGTTTTAGGGTTTTAATGAGTATTAGGGTTTTTACAGTTATTAGAATTTATTTGGTTTTTTGGGGTTTTAATTTCTTTTAGGTTCTTTATGATTCCGTATATTTTTTTTTTGGGTTTTAAGATTTTTAGATATTTTGATGGTTTTAATGGTTTGTTGGGTTTTCAGGGTTTTTAGGGATTTTAGGGATTTTTTTTGGGTTTAAAATTTTTTAGGTTTTTAATATATTTTTTTGGTTTTTATGGTTTTTAGTGTTTTTTACATTTTTCTAGATTTTTAGGGATTCGTATGATTTTTTTTGTTTTATAGGGTTTTTTGGTTTTTGTTGTTTATAGGGGTTTTAAGGGTTTTAAGGGTTTTTATTTCTTTTTTTTGGGTTTTATGTTTTTTTTTGTTTTTTAGGGTTTTTAATGTTTTTATATTTTTTAAACATTTTTGGGTTTTAATGGTTTTTTTAGGTTTTTGTGGTTTTTAGTGTTTTATGGGTTTAAGGGTTTTAATGGTTTTATGAGTATTTTATGGTTTTTAGGGATTTAGGGGTTTTGTAGTTTTTAATTTTTTTTTTGTTTTTACGTTTTTAAGGGTTTTTACTATTTTAGGTTTTTATGGTTTTCCTAGGGGTTTTAGAGTTTTTTATGTTTTCAGGGATTTTTTGGACCTTTTAGGATTTTTATGATTTTTGAGCTTTTATGGATTTTGAGTGTTTTTAGGGGTTTTGAGGTTTTTATAGTTATTTTGGGATTTTATGGGGAGGGTTTGTGTTTTTAGGGCATATAATTTTTTAACGTCTTTAATGTTTTTAGGGGTTTAAAGGTTTTTTAGTGTTTTAGTGGGTTTTTAGGGTTTTTATGGCGTTTTAGGTTTTTTACAGTTTTTATGTGGTTTATGGTTTTTATGGTTTTTAGGGTTTTTTTAGGTTTTTATCATTTTTTAGGGTTTTAAGTGTTTTTATGGTTTCATGGTTTTCTAAAGGTTTTATGGTTTTTTATTGGGTTTTATGTTTTTAATGCCTTTTTATTTTCTTTGGGTTTAGGGTTTTTAAAATTTTCAAGGGGTTATAAGTTATCTATGAATTGTAGGATTTTTTTTGTTCTATGGGTTTTTATGGTTTTATTATTTTTAGTGTTTTTAAGGTTCTTTATATTTTTTACGTCTTTAGTTGTTTGAATGTTTTTTAGTGTTTTTAGTGTTTTTTCTGTTTTTAGTGTTTTATGGTCATTTAAGGGTTTTAGGGGTATTTTATAATTTTTAGGGGTCTTAGGGCCATTTTTAGTTTTTAAAATTTTTAGGTATTATATGGAAATTAAGTGTTTTTGTTCTTTTAGGTTTTCTAATGGGTTTGAGGGTTTTTTCTTTTTAGAGATTTTAGGTTATCTATTGGATTTTAATGGTTTTTTGGGGTTTCAGGGTTTTTTAAGGGGTTTTATATTTTCTTATGGTTTTTATGTTTTTTTTTGTTTTATATGTTTTGAGGTTTTTATGGTTTTCATAGGGTTTTTAGGTATTTTAATGTTTTTTTATTTTTAGGGATTATTATGTCTTGTTTATGATTTTTTAGTGTATTTTTGTATTTTGAGGGGTTTTTGGTATTTATGAATTTAAGGAATTTTCATGGTTTTTAGGGGTTTTAGTGTTTTTAGGTGATTAAAGGGGTTTTTATATTTTTTTTTATCATTTTTAGGGTTTTAATATGTTTTTAGAGTGTTTAGTGGTTTTGGGTGTTTTTATGGGTTTTAATTGTTTTTAATATTTTTACATGCTTTATGGATTTCAGGTATTTTAGGGGTTCTAAGTGATTTTTAGGGGTTTAAGTGTTTTTTTACATTTTTAGGGATTTTATTTGTTTTTATATTTTTCATGTTTTCTTAGGGTTTTAAGGTTTTTATGTTTTTAAGGATTTCATGGATTTTTATGGGGTTTTCTGTTTTTTTTGGATTTTTAAGGATTTTGATGGTTTTTTAGAGTTTTAGGGATTATTGTTTCTTTATGGTTTTGGGGGTTTTGTTTTTAAAGTATTAAGGGGTTTTAGAGTTTTTTTAAAATATTATGGGATTAAAGTTTTTTTTGGAGTTTTTAGTCATTTTAGAGGTTTTGTGGGTTTTTTTGTCTTTTTATGGTTTTTAGGAGTTTTGTGGTTTTAGGTGTTTTATGGGTTTTAAATTATTCTATGGTTTTTATCTTTTTTATATTTTTATGGGTTTTAAGTGTTTTTTGGTTTTTAAGGATCTCTTAAAGATTGTAAGGGTTTTATTGTTTTTTTGATTTTATGGATTTTTATAGAATTTTTATAATTTGTATGGTTTTTATGGATTTTTTGGATCTTGAGGGTTTTTAGGGGTTTTAGGGTTTTTAGGGGATTTTTGGGTTTTTTGTGTATTCATGTTTTTAGAGTTATTAAGTGATATTACGTTTTTAAGGTTTTCATAGGTGTTTTCAATGTATTTATGATTTTTACGTTTTTATGTATTTTTAGGACTTTTTTAGGATTATAATTTCATTTGGGGTTTTTAGGAATTTTGAGTGTTTTAGGGGTTTTAGGTTTTTTAGGGGTTTATGTTTTGTTTTTGTGCTTTTATGCCGTTTTTTAATTTTTTTTGTGTTTTTCAAGTTTTATTACAGTTTTTATCACTTTGGGGGATTAGAGGGAATTTATATTTTTAGTGTGTTTTAGGGGTTTATGGGTTTTTATTATTTTTAATGATTTTAGTGGGTTTTAGGGTTTTAGGGTTTTTTTTGTTTTTTATAGTTTTTTGTTTTTTTATTTTTAGGTGCATTAAGTGTTTTTAGGTTGTTATGGTTTTCTTATCGTTTTTAGGAAATTTTTTGGTTTTTAAATGTTTGGGTACTTTTAGTGATTTTTTAGGATTTTAATGGTTTTTATGGTTTTTAGGGATTTGACTATTTTTTGGGAAATTTTGTTTTTTTAGGTTTTTAGAGGTTTTTTTTATTATTAAAGATTTTAAGTTTTTTAGAGTTTTAAAGTTTTTTAATGATTAGAGTTATTTTATATTTTTTAGTGGGTTTTACGAGGTTTTCATATTTTTAGGTGGTTTTGAGGTTTTTTGCGATTTTTATGGTTTTAGATATTTTTTGGTTTTTAATGTTTTTTGGTTTTTAGGGGTTTTAAATGTTTTTAGGTTTTTATAGTTTTCTAACAGTTTTTCAGAGTTTTTAGATATTTTATGTTTTAGTACTTTTTAATTATTTTTAATAATTTAAGGTTTTTAAGGTTTAATTAAGTTTTTTAAGGGTTTAATGTGTCTTTTATGTAGTTAGGTAAATTTATGTATTTTTTAAGATATTAGGGTTTTTAGTATTTTTAGCAATTTAGTGGGATTTGAGGAATTTTATGGGGTTTTAAGGGTTTTATCATTTTTCATATGTTTAGGGGTTTTATGTGTTTATAGGTTATTATGGTGTTCTTAGGTATTTTCATGGTTATTTTATATTTTCAGAGATTTTAGGTATTTTTATGGTTTTCCGGGGTTTTTAGGGATTTAAACATTTTTAGGGTTTTGGGTTTTATGTGTTTTTGGTGTTTTAGGGGTTTATTTTGAGATGTAATGGTTTTATCTTTTTTGGATTTTTTAATTTTTTGGGGTGTTTAAAGGTTTAGTTGGGTTTTTAGTGGGTCAATAGAGATTTTATTATTTTTTAGGGGTTTAAAGTTTTTTATGGGTTTTATAGTTTTTAGGGTTTTTTGCATTTTTATGTTTTTTAGGGTTTTATGTACTTTATGAATTTATGGTTTCCTTAATATTTTTAGGGGTTGTAATGATTTTTACATTTTTAGGCATTTTTTTACTTTTTATGATATTTATGGTTTTTTAGTGTTTGGGTGATTTTGAGGGTTTTTTGGGTTTCTTGGATTTTTTACGTTTTTTGGTTTTTTATGTTCTTAGGGGGTTTTGAGATTTTTAGGGTTTTAATATATTTTTTAGTTTTTTAACATTTTATGGGTTTAAATGGATTTTAGAGTTTTTAGTGGGATTTAATATTTTTAAGAGGTTTTAGGTATTTTTAGGTTGTCTGGGCTTTATGTGTTTTAGGAGTTCATAGAATTTTTAGGGTATTTTAGGATTTCTAGAATTTTTAGGTTTTGGGTAGTTTTATTTGATTTTAGGTTTTAAATGTTTTCTTAAGGGGTTTTCAGGGTTTTTTATAATTTATTTTTATTGGCATTTTTTTAGGAATTTGTAGGTTTTAATGGGTTTTTATTGGTTTTTAGGGATTTTTATGTAATTTATGTTTTTTAGGGTTTTAACGGGTTTTAAGGGTTTATCATTTTTTAGGTATTATGGGTTTTATGTTTTTTTAAGTTTTTAAGGTATTCTTATAGTTTTCTAGGGTTTTGGGTTTTTGTATATTTTCTCGGATTTGTAGTTTTTTTATTATTTTCATCGTTTTTTCATGTTTTTTGGGATTTTGGGGGTTTTTTATTTTCTTTATTTTTTTTGGGTTTTTAGGGCTTTGTTTTTTATTTTTTAAGGTTTTTATGGTTTTTATGGATTTTTAACATTTTTAGGGGTTTTAAAGAATTTATTGTTTTTTAGGGGTTTTATGTGTTTTTATGGTTTTAATGGTTTTTAGGGGGTTTTAAGGTTTTTATGGTGTATAGGGGTTTTTTTATCATTTTTAGGTTTTTTAGGGGTTTTAATTTTTTTGGTATTTGTGGTTTTATTATGGATTTTCATGGTTTTTAGTATTTTTTATGTTTTTTAGGATTTTTAGGGATTTTTAGGATTTTATGTTTTTAGGGTTTTAGGGATTTTGAGGGGTTTTAGGGTTTTTATAGTTTTTTTTGTTTTTAGGGGTTTTTAGATTTTTTTTATTTTTTAATGTTTATTGGTGTTTTTTAATATTTTTAGTGGTTTAAAGGATTTTTAGAGATTTTACTGTCTTTTAGGGTTTCATGGGGTTTTGTGATTATAAGGATTTTAAGGGTTTTTTTACTTTTAAGGGGTTTTAGGGTTCTCAAGGTCATTTGGGGTTTTTTTTTCATTTTTTGGTTTATTATGGGTTTTAGGTGTTTTTATGTTTTTATGTTTTTATTAAGGGTTTTTACATTTTTAAGGATTTTTGGATTTTTTGAGGATTTTTGTGGTTTTTAGGGTTTTACGTATTTTGAGTGGTTTTATGGTTTTTAGTGTCATTTAAGGTTTTTAAAGTATTTATATTTTAGGGGTTTTATATTTTTTAAGATCTTAATGTTTTTAGGGGTTTTTACGTTTTTAGGGTTTTCTTGTTTTTTGGTATTTTTAGGGGGGTTTTTAATTTTATCTGTTTTTAGATTTTTAGTATTTTGTGTGTTTTTAGTGTTTTTTAGATTTTTTTGGTTTTCTGGGATTTTAGGGTTATTTTTGAGTTTTTACGGTTTTAACAGTATTCATTATTTTTTATCAATTTTAGGCGTTTAAATGGATTTAGTGTTATTAGTTGGTTTTAGAGGTTTTGTGGGGTTTTTGAATTTTTTTAGGTTTTTATAGGTTTTATGGTTTTAGGGGTTTTAGTTATTTTATGGATTTTATTGTTTTTATTTTTTATTTTAGGTTTTTAAAAAAATTAGGCTTTTAAGGTTCTCTATGGGGTTTTTTTATGTTTTAGGATCTTTATGTTTTTTGGTATTTTCAGTGCTATTTATGATTTTTATTGTTTTTATGGATTTTAGTGATTTTGAAGGTTTTGAGTGTTTTTCGGGTTTTTAGGGGTTTTAAGTGTTTTAAGGTTTTTAAGGTTTCCTTAGGGTTTTTTGGGTTATTTATGTTTTTTGGTTTTTTAGGGACATTTAGGATTTTTATGGTTTTTTGAGTTTTTAGGTATTTTATAGTTTCAATTGTTTTTTGCAGTTTTAGGGTTTTTTTGAGTTTCTTTAGGTTTTTTATGGTTTTTAGAGGTTTTGAACAATTTTATGGGCTTATAGGTGTTTTATAGTTTTTAGTAGGTTTTTAGGTTTTTAAGTTTTTTTTACATCTTAAGAGTTTTTATAGACTTTAGGGTTTTTAGTGTTTCTTATGGGTGATTGGGTGGGGTTTCTAGCGTTTCTAGGATTTTTAGAGGATTAAATTATTTTTAGGTTTTTATAATTTTGTAAATTTTTAGGTATTTTATCGGTTTTTTATGGAATTTTAGGGTTTTTAGGGTTTTTAGAATTTTTTTTTTGGTTTTAGGGGTTTTAGATTTTTTAGGATTTTATGTGTTTTTTTTGGTTTTTTTAGAATATTTGGATTTTTATGGTTTTTAACAGTTTTTTTATGTTTTTTGGGGTTTAATGGGGTTATAGTGATTTTAGGGTTTTAATGGTTTTTTGAAATTTTTGTGGTTTTTATCTTTTTATGTTTTTTATCAATTTTTGGTTTTTAGGTGGTTTTAGTGGTTTTAGTTATTTTATGTTTTCTTATATTTTTTAGGTTTTTACATTTTTAAGTATTTTTAGGGATTTATTATAAAATTTTTTACGGGTTTTAGGGATTTGAAGGGTTTTTAGGGATTAAATGTTTTTTAGGGGGGTTTAGTAATTTTTTAGGTTTTCATGGATTTTAGGGTTTTTTAGTGTTTCAATGTTTTTAGGGGTTTAAATGGGTTTTAGAGTTTTTAGAGGTTTTATATTTTTTATTCATTTTAAGGGGTTTAAAGGTTTTATGGGGTTTATGATTTTTATGGATTTTTTGTGTTTTTATCATTTTTTAGGATTGTAATGGTAAAGAAGGCTCAGGTCCAGGCTATTCCTGGCACCCCCCCAAAATTTATTAAACAAAAAGACACAAACACTGCAGACAAGGGAGGGGAGGGGTCGAACGACCCACACCCAAAAACCCTTACAACCCACGCCAAAGAAAGAAAAACAAAGAAAGAAAAAGGCACAAAAACAGACACAACCGCAGCATCCTCACGTCACATCCAGCCAGTACCAGCATCCAACAGCACAACATCCAGTGTTAACCAGCATCCAGCAGCTCACAGCTAACCAACAACCAGCATTTAGACCTCATCCAGCATCCCAGCATCCAGCACCTCGCATCATCAAAACTCAAAAAACCAGCATCCAGCACATCCCAGCCAAACAACAACCAGCATATCAAATATATATCAGTACCAACATCACCATTTCAAACCACCACAACCATTCACTACCAAAAAAATAGACCACAAGACCATCCAGCCAACCAGCACTAGAACAGCATCCAACAACAACACCAAAACATCACAGCCACACAACATAACCATACCATCCAATCAAGCTCTCCCCAGACAACCATTCCATCAAACCAACTCGCCATCAACCACATCAAATCAAATCCTCCATTGCATGTCAAAAACCAGTGCATAGAACCACAACCAAAGACCATAAGTAGCAGCAAGAGACAGAGAATCAGAAGGAACCAAAGCCTCCCTCCTCCAAGCAACAGGACTCAAACTTGAGCACACCAAGCCATACCTATAGCCGACATCGAACCAGGAAGACATTTGAGGGTTCGGGAGCATGCCGAGGTTGACACCGCGCTCTCCAGATCTGGCGCAAGGCAGACGAAATGGAGGAGCCCTGCAGACAAGCCGACATCGGTACCACCAGATCTGCAACTGATCAAGAGCTAGAAGGGGGAGCAGCAACCAAAGCCGGGTCTCGAACCAGGCATGCCAGAGGCCGACTGGTGACCTTGAGCCGGGAGGGGAACCTTCGCAGCGACGAAACCGGGTCCCGAAGCAAGGCACTCTAGAAGCTTGAAACGAACCTGAAGAATGAGAGGGCAACCTTCGCAGCATTGCGGGAGGATTGTAAGGGATTTTAAGTAATTTTAGTGTTTTATGGTTTTCATTGGGTTTTTTTGGGTTTTTAGGGTTGCAAATATTTTTATGGACTTTTAGGTATTTTCTAGGATTTTTAGGTTTTATTGTTTTAGGGATTTTGAACGATTTTAAGGTTTTTAATATTATTTATGATTTTTTGGGGTTTTAGTAGGTTTTTTTGAGTTTTTAGGCTATTAAGGGTTTTAATCAATTTAATATTCTTATGTGTTTAATGGTTTTTTTATAGTTTTTAGTTTTTTACTATTTTTAGTGTTTTTAAGGGTTTTATATATTTTCTAAGATTTTTATGTTTTTAATGGTTTTTAGGGTACTTTAGGGTTTTTATAATTTTTATGTCTTCAGAGGTTTTAATTGTTTTTAGTTTTTAATGTTTTTTAGGGGTTTGTTTTTTTAGTTTTTTATGTTTTTAGGAATTTTTATGTATTTTTTGGATTTTTATGGTTTTTAGGTTTTTTAGAAATATTGACGGTTCTTTGGGTTTTTTAGGGTTTTTAGAGTTTTTTTGGTGTATTGAGTTCTAGGGGTTTTTTATTTTTTCATGATTTTTAGATATTTTTTAACATTTTTTGGGGTTAAAGGGTTTATAGAGTTTTTAGTGGGTTTTAAGGTTTTATTTCTTTTTATTATTTTTTATGGAATTTAGGGGGATTTATGGTTTTTATGTGTTTTTCACATTTTTAGGGTTTTTAGGGGTTTTAAGAGTTTTTAGGTTTTTATGGTTTTCTATGGGGGTTTCTGGGTTTTTGGTGTTTTATAATTTTAATGGACTTATACCGATTTATTAGGATTTTATGGGTTTTTTGGCGTTTTAGGGATTTTGATGGTTTTCAGCGTTTTTAAGGTTTCTAGGGGGTTATTTTTTTTATGGTTTAAAGGATTTTTTAGGGTTTTCTAGGTTTTTTAGTGTTGTGTTTTAATTTTATCAGTTTTAGGGTTTTTAGGATTTTGAGTGTTTTTAGGGTTCATAGGGGTTTAAAGGTTTTATGGATTTTTTAGGTTTTTAGGGTTTTTGGGGTTTTCTAGGGTTTTTATAGTCTTTTGTGTTTTTAACATTTTAGGGGTTTAATGTTTTTATATAGTTTTTAGTGGTTTCATTTTTTTGTGGGGTTTAAGGGGTTTTAATGGTTTTTAGGATTTTATGGTTTTTATAGGTTTTTAGTGTTTTGCGTTCTTTTTTGGTCATAGAAATTTTTAGGTTTTTAGGTTTTTTGGTGTTTTTAGTTTTTTAAGTATTTCTTAATACTTTTCATGGGTTTAAGGGTTTTTATGTTTTTAGGGTTTTTTTTGGATTTTTACAATTTTTATGTTTTTAAGGTTTTTAGGGATTTTGAGGGGTTTTTCCCAGTCTTTTGGTTTTAGGATTTTTAGGGTTTTTATTATTTTTAAGGTTTTTTGGGGTATTCAGTGTTTTTAGGTTTTCATAATTTTCTTAGGTATTGTCATGTTATTTATGGGTTTTATTTTTAATGGACATTTAGGTGTTTTATGTTTTGTGAGGGTTATCAGTGTTTTTAGGGGTTTTTTAAGGTTTTTATGGTTTTTTTGAGTTTTTAGGAGTATATTGATTTTTATAGTTTTTATGTTTTAGGTGTTTTAATGGTTTCTAGATTTTTTAGTGGGTTTTCATGGGTTTTAGGGTTTTTGAAGGGTTTTAAGTAATTTTATGTTTTTGAAGGGTTTTAAGGTTTTTTAGTGTTTTTTTGGGTTTTAGTGGTTTATTTATTTTTAATATTTTATGGTTTTATTAGGGTTTGTATGGTTTCTATGGTTTTTACATTTTTAGGTTTTTTGGGTGTTTTTCAGATTTATGTTGTTTTTTAGGTTTTTAGGGATTTTTAGGGATATTAGATTTTTAGGGTTTTTATGGGTTTTTGGGGTTTTAGGGTTATTTTGTTTTTATGGTTTTATATGTTTTTTATAATTTTTTTACATTTTTTGGGTTTTATAGGGGTTTTAGAGTTTTTATTTGGTTTTTAGGGTTTTTATGGGGGTTTTATTGTTTTTATGGGTTTTAGGGGTTTATGGTTTTTATGGGTTTATGGTATTTATGGGTTTTAGCGTTTTTAGCATTTTTAGATTTTTAGGGGTTTTTTGTGTTTTTATTTTGGTATGGTTTTCTTATAATTTTTCAGTGCTTTTATGGATTTATTTTTTTTAGGGATTTTTAATGATTTTTATGATTTTTAGAGTTTTTAGGGTTTTTACGTATTTTGAGGTTTTTACGTATTTTGAGGTTTTTCATGTTTTTATGGTTTTTGTTTGTTTTTTTATTTTAAGGTTTTTTGGAATTTTGGAAAAATTTTGGGGATTAAATGGTTTTGTAGGTTTTATAGGTTTTTTGGGGTTTTTTGGGTTTTTATGGTTCTTAAAGGTTTTTATGGGTTGTTACAGTTTTTAGGGTTTTATAGGTGTTTTAGGATTTTGAATTTTTTTAGGTTTTTAGGGTTTTTATGGTTTTTAGGGTTTTTTTATGTTTTTATGGATTTCTTTATGTTTTAGGGTATTTAACATTTTAGGGATTTTTATGGATTTTTTAGGATTTTTATTGGGTTTTAGATTTTTTAGTGATTTTGAGGGATTTTAGGGTTTTTAAGTTTTTTCAGGTTTTATTAGTAATTTTCGTTTTATAGGGGATTTATGAATTTATATTTTTTAATGTTTTTAAAGGATTAAAGGGTTTTGAGTGTTTTTAGTGGTATATGGTTTTTATGGGATTTTAGGTATTTTCAATGTTTTTAGGGGCTTTTATGTTGTTTTGGGTTTTTTGGGTTTTTAGGTTTTTAAGGATTTCTTATTGTTTTTATGGGTTTTTAAATTTTTGTTACGCTTTATGGGTTTTAAGGATTATTTTTTAATATTATGGGTTTTTAGTGTTTTAGGGATTTTTTGGGTTTTAGAGTTTTTATGGGGTTTTTTGTTTTTTAGGGTTATTAGTTTTTTATAGGTTTCTAGGGGGTTTATGTGTTTTTTGGGTTTTTAATTTTTTCCTTGGGGTTTTAAGGGTTTTATAGATTATTAGGATTTCTATGGGGTTTTTTATGTTTTTGGGGTTTTTTTATTTTTAGGTCTTTTTTATGTTTTTTAGTGTTTTCGGAATTTTATTAAAATAACATTTTTGGGTTTTAATGGTATTTTAGAGTTTTTAGTGTGTTTTTAGGGTTTTTATAGATTTTTAGGTTTTTAAGGGTTTTCATGGTTTTTAGGATTTTAAATTTTTTTTAGGGTTTTAGTGTTTTTAGGTTTTTTATGTTTTTTAGGTTTTTATGGTTTTATTAGGGTTTTTCGGTTTTTTAGGTGTTTATATTTTTAGGCATTATTAGGTAATTTTTATGTTTTTATGATTTTTAGGGGTCTTAGTGTTTTTTTTTTGTTTTTTGCAGTTTTAAGTGTTTTAGGAATTTTCTGTTTTATTATGGTTTTTATGTATTGTTAGGGTTTTTTAAATTTTTAGGCATCTTTTGGGGGTTTTGGATTTATATATATTATTATGTTTTTCAGTTTTTAAGGGGTTTTAGGGTTTTCTTGGTTTTTTGGGTTTTTTGGGTTTTCAGTGTTTTTTTAGTTTTTTAGTATTTTTTAGGATTTTATATTTTTAACTATTTTATGGGTTTAAAGGGTTTTTGAGTTTTTAGGGGTTTTTTTGGGTTTTATTGGCATTTATGGTTTTTAGGGGTTTTATAGTTTTATCTTTTTAGGGTTTTTAGAATTTTTAGGGGTTTTAAATATTTTAGGTTTTTAATGGTTTCATTGGGGGTTTTAGGGTTTTTAGGGTTTTTAGGGTTTTTAGGTTTTAAGAAATTTTCAGGTATTTTTTACGATTTTTATGGGTTTTTAGTTTTTTCGGTATTTTTTGGGGTTTTATGGTTTTTTGGGGTTTTAGATTTTTTAGTGATATATGGCATTGAAAGGGGTTTTATTACTTTTATTGGGTTTTAGGGTATTTACAGGGTATTGGGGTTTTTTATAGTTTTAGAGATTTTTATGGTTTTTAGCGTTTTTAGCGGTTTTTTTGTTTTTCAATGTTTTAATTGTTTTCATATTTTTAGTTTTTTCTAAGGGGTTCTCAAGGTTTTTAGGGTTTTTTTTGGATTTTTAGGGCTTTTTGTTTTTATTGGTTTTAGGGTTTTTGTGGATTTTGAGGGTTAATAGGGGTTTTAGGGTATTTGGGGTTTATATGGTTTTTTGAGTTTTTCTGGTCTCATTGATTTTAAGGGTTTTAAAGGTATTTTAGTGTTTTTTTATCATTTTAAATTATTTATATGATTTTTATACTTTTTAGTTGTTTTAAGGGGTTTTCAGATTTTATATCAATTTTTATGATTTATAGGGTTTTTATGGTTTTTTGGGTGTTTTGGTTTTTTAGTGTTTTTTATAAAATTTAGGTTTTTAGGGGTTTTAATTTTTTTAGGTTTTTACTATTTTATTTGGGGTTTTTATTTTTTTAATGGTTTTTTAATTTTTAGTGATCTTTTATGATTTTTATAGGTTTTTATGGGTTTTTGTGATTTTTGAAGATTTTAGGGTTTTGGGGATTTATCGTTTTTTATTTTTTTAGGGGTTTTAATATTTTTAATCTTTTAAGAAATTCTTAGGGTTCTATGAGTGTCATGGACTACATGGGAATCAAGGGGTTGAAGACAGACTTGATGAGGATGACAGATTGTGTTTGATTGTGCAAGACCCTTTGCGAGGAGTTGGTGGCCCAATGACAAGGAAGAAGACTAAGAGAATAAAGGAGGCCATAAATGGAATAATCATGGAATTCTAAGTTGACTCCCAATACCCTTCCGTTGGGGAAGAATCTGGGCAAAAATTTACATCAATTAATGCCTAAACATTTTTTTAAAGACCCATCCCATGGTGTGTTATGAATTTCATGCCTACCCAACCTTGGAGTATTCAAAGTCAAAAGTGGTGGACTAGTTGTATTTATTTTCAAAAAGTGTGAGGTACTTGTCCCTTAATGTCATGGGAATGTGCCAAAATATTCAAAAATAATCATTTAGGCATTTTGACTAGTGGAAATTAAGTGTTAGACTTTTTTATCACTATTTGGATATAAATAACCACACCCTTGAACTCTATGAATAACAAGAATGAAGGTAATATTATTATGGTGACTTTTTTGTGAAACCATTATGTTATTGTCTAATTATTGTCTTATCAAAGTATTGGCCATCATTTGTGATGTCTTGTGGAAAGAGTTATTAGGGACCAGTTTCTTTGCATTCTACCTTGACCAACACTATCCTCCATCTTTATGTCCACCATTTATAACCATTCTCACTTTTTTTCTTATAGAGATTTGGATTATCATCATGATAATGTTGAACAAGGTTCATATGAAAATTATTAATGGGTATTAGATCATGTATCATTTGTTTTTAGTGCTAGATTATAAGAAATTGGGTTCATCATATTCAATCCCTTCTTCCATATTCTTTCCTCATTGAATTGGGCCAACATCAATTCAGGTTCATTTTGTTCTTCACATAGGAACATAAATTCTTCATCATTTTTATATACAATATATCAATCATATAGTTTATATTATCCTCTTTATTCTCCTTCTATAATCACTGAAATAAAATCTATAAATTGTGAGATACAATGGAAAAAAGTTTGTGAAGAATTATAGATTTTTAAAGTTGTGAAACTTTCACTTTATGTAGGATATGCTTGATATTATGGGGTGTTGACCGAGGAGGTAAATCACACTCCCTTACAAAAGGTGTTGATCACGATGACATGTACCAGTGATATGATGTAGATGACGGGATGTGGATCCACTTACCATGATTAGAACTAATATTCTCCCTCGTAAAATTGCATGAGATATAAATATTGAATACTATATAAAATAGTAGCGTGGTTATAAGTACATTAATTGGTTTGTAAAAAAATAGTAATAGAAATATATGAAAGGGTTGATGGTTAGAATATAATAGACTTAATTATAAAATGGCTTATTTTTTCCCCCAAAATCCTTTATTTTTCATTAATTGATTACAACCATCTGAAACAATCCACAGATTCCGTAATTTAAACTTCTAATGTCACAATGGAAGACATAAAATTCATCCATGAATTGGGAGAAATGTGAATTTAAAAGAATATGTAGAACATTAAGTCCAAATTAAAATGAATTGCATCAAGTGGTAAGATATAATTTTTTGTATAGTTAAAAATAAGACAATTGAATCCGGATTTTCCATAAATCCATAGTTTGAAAAGAGAAAAACAATAGCTATATTGTTCATCTAGACCTTCTGCTTCCTCGAAGCTTGAAAATAAAATATCTTCACTTATTTTCAGCATCCTAATGTATCAAGTGGAACCACAAGCTTGAGATGTAGTCTCTATCAAGTTGAGTTAGTGTAGTATACTACTTTGGTTTGAAATCAATTAAATAGAGAATTTCAATCATGAACTCAACTCAAATTTAAAATGAAGATATTTAAATTTTCTCAATAAAGCTTGATTCTATAAGTAATAGAATAAAATAAAACTATAAAATAACACACACACACACACACACATATTTAATGAAATGTTTGAAAATTTTAAATGTATGGTTATCATTTGAGATGTAAAATGAAGATATAAACTATTTTTCCAATAAAATTACTAAAGAAAATGAGGACCGTATTTGGACTGAAATGAAAAAGTTTAAAAAATTGTAAAATTATAGTAATATATAGATATGTAAACCTGTATTTTTATATTAATAAACAATTTGATAATTTTATATTCATAGTTCTCATTTGAGACTTAAAACAAAGATATAAACCACAGAACCAGAAAAATTTCTAAATAAAATGTGTACCTTATTTTGAATGGAATGGGAATGTTCAACATATTGTAAAATTATATATTTTTATCATTGTATAAATGTATGAATTTAGAAACAATTCTAATAATTACCAAATAACTTGTTGCAGCAGTCGAGTTGCATGGAAGAGGAAAACCACCGAAATTTAATGATTGAATAAATAACATGAACGAATTAAAATGAAATAGTATAATGAAATAACCATTTTCAAAACATGATAGCTTTTTATCTTATTAATTAAAAGATATTTTAAAAATAATGAAGTTAAAAGTAAAGAATTAAAATTGAGATTATGGAAAATTACAGTGAATGGTATAACATAACACCAAAATCGAAAATCTGGACCAACAACAATGTTCAGAAAAAATAATCATATACAAACCTGTTCAAAGGTAGATAATACAGTCAGTGCACAACATGAGATAAGAAACTATGAGCTCTAGGATTTCTCACATTATAAGATTATATATCATAGATCATTTAATATAGGTATTAGTAGCCCTGTATTGATTTTTATTCTACAATCAATCATAGATACCCTGAAATGAAGTAAATTCATTCAACTACATAAAGTAATTTTAAAAAAATATGAAATAAATGTTAAATTTTTTGGACCAATGGAGAAATACCATAATCATAGTGACTAAATAAATAATTAGAACCATTTATTTCAATTAGATTTGTCAGTCAATATATTCTTTTGATTTCTATTGTATTATTCTTATTGAATGTCAAAACCCAAATCTATAATACATTATGAAATTAATGGTGGAATTTTATTCATTATATTAAATAAATTGAATCCGGTGAATCACATATGTAAATCAATGTTTACCTATGAATGAAATTTCACAAATAAATAAACCATATAAACAAAACTGTCAGAAAGAAACTTTTCAGAAATTAATGACAAAGAAGATAGTTAATTAGATAATGTAAAGAACATACATATTAACTGCACCTACATAGAATTAAATTCCGGGTTTCTATGTACCTACTTCAACTAAACTGACACTTTCCCCCAATAAAACTTGTTCTTAGATGTGAAACCATCTCTTGAAATCAATAAAATCTATACATCAGAACCAGACAAAAGAAAAAACCCAGTAATTCAACATCATAGGAAGAATGAATAAAAAAATCTAGTAATCATTTACATAACACCAAAACCTAAAATGTTGAAAAATTATAGAACAAAAAATTGAAATGATGGAAACTTACAAAAAACAAAATAACACAACACCAAAATCGGAAATGTGGACGAACATCAATGTTTGGACTATATAATAATATACCAACCTGATCATGGATAGCTAATACTGTCAGTGCACAACGTGAGAGAAGAAAGTGTGAAATCTGGGCTTTCTCACATTATTGGATTACATATCATGGATCATTTAATATTGGTAGTAGAATATTTGCATGGATTGAGATTCTAAAATCAATCATGTATGCCATTAAATGAATTAAATAATTCAACAACATAAATTACATCTTTTTTAAATATGAAATACATGTTTCAAATTTGTTGACCAATGGAGAAACACCATAATCATTATGACTAAATAAATAATTAGAACCATTGATTTCAATTAGATATGTCGGTCAATGTTTTCTTCTGATCTCTATTATATTATTTTTACAAAATTTCAAAACCCGAATATACAATACTTAAAGAAATTAAGGGAGGAATTGTTTTCATCATGTTAACTTAATTGAATCTGGTGAATTAGATATGTAAATCAATGTTTACCTATGAATGTTATTCCACAAATAAATAAACCATATGAGCAAACATGTAAGAAAAAAACATCTCAAAAATCAATGAAATATAAGAAACATCATTAGGTAAAGAAAATAAAATGAAAATGATCCATAAATCCATTGTTCATTTTATAAATATTCCACACTATTTATTTAATATAAAAAACACACATTATTAGATATAAAATTACCTTAATGGTCACAAATTCCCTTTGAGACCAAGTAATGATCCATTGTGGAGGAAAAAAAACTTCATGATAATATTTTATAACATAGTACTCATCAACTTGAATAATCAATATTAAAAATAATAGATAAAAATATAGGGGTTGATGGGCATTGAAGGAGCTAGCAGGTGGAATTAATACATTAACTATAGAAATAATAATATATTTTTGAAGTAAATGAATGAAATAAAATCCTAGGATCATAACTTTGGGGTTCGGGTTTAGATAACTGAACTCACTGATTCTACAACTTCGTTTGGAAGATTGAATTCCCTTACATAGAATGCAGTGCAGGGTTTCCATGTACCTACATCAATAGAACCAATGCTTTCTCATGTAAAAATACATGCTTCAGTTACCTTACCACAAAAGAGAATATGAATTTACACATAAAACTGGGAACAAAGTGAAGAGATGTTTCTATAACAAAAAATCTCATACATAAAATCAGTCTAGAAGATTGAAAGAGCATAAATAGTAATCAGTGACAGTCCCAATGGAACCGACACCTTACCATAAAAAACTTATTTCTCTATGTGAACCTAGCTCCTAGAATCAAAATAATCCACACATTAGAAGCCAGAAGATGGAAAAAATCCCACTATGTTTCTATCAGTGAATGAACAAATCAAAAAACCAGCATGCACTGAGACACAATTCCAAGTATAAGGTGAAGATAGTTATATACCATTAAAATTGTACATATTCAACTTAATAACCTCAACTGATGTGGTCTTCATCCAAGATTGATTGAAATAACTGATGGATGTTGGGAGAAGGTCTAGGAACCGTAGATGCAGTGCTGAAGTCGAAGGATTCGAACGAGCCAGAGCAAGTGGAGGATTAAGTGGAAGCAGAGGAGGTAGTGGTGGATGAGCCAGAGGGGGAGAATCCAGATGCAGAGTCAGATTCAGGTACTAGGAAAGCAGTGGGAATACATAGGGTTTTAAAGGTTTCAAATTCATGGTAGAGGAGGTTGTAGAATTGTGGTAGGAGATTCGAACTGTGGAATCATGGGAGAGGAGGTTGCGGAATCATGGGAGGATCATGTGGTATTCATGGGAGTAGATCGGAACTGATTGAATGCGTAGAGTTTATAGGTAACGATAGCATTGGAGAAGAAGGGAATCACATTAGTGATTAGCTTAGAGGGAGACTAAGTGCATGGAGTTTGACACGTGGAATGGAGCCACATAGATTGTTATAGTTAATTGATGTTTCCATGGTAGCTCACTTTCCATCCCAAGTGTTGTTTCATGATGTATATAAATCTATAGGGATGTAGGGAATGTACCCTACTATATGAGTTTATAGGCTCATTTAGGCTGGTAATGGATGTCTGATGTATACAGTGGTCTATCCAGCATCATTATGCTATGTATATGGCCATTAGGCATCTGCACGCACTTGGTTCATATAGGTTGATGAAATATATAACTAAACTATATATATATAATTATTACTATATATACAGTTACTACTTATTCATCTTATTCTGGCTATAAACCAAGGCAGGTATGGATTTCTAGTGTCTCTTTAGAACCCAGGTAGGTTGTGGTTATTTATTTAGCACTGCTTGGTTGGCATTATTCTTATACCTACACACTAAATTACATTATATTTTATAGACTGAATGTAGTTATAGAATTTTTGGGTCAGAACATATTTGGATTATTATCTCACACCCTGCTCGGGGCACCATTGCACTGGGGGACCTGAGTAGACTTTCTGTTTATAGGACCTTGATTGAGTGTTTGATCTATGTAGCTAACACCTGGGAGTTAGGAGAACACGATTGAGCTGGAGATCAGGATGCTCGTTAAGATCACCCTTGGGGATTTACTTTTATTTTATTTCTTGTTATTTAATTTATCTTGTAGAAAGTTTTATGTTAATATTTTTAGTTGTATATCATCATCAGAGAATTCATGCATCAATTGTATGCTAGAATTAGACATCAGTTTTACTCAGTTATTTTATTATCCTTCCACTATTTGTTGTTCTTTTTTACTAATTCCATTATTTCAAGTTGTTTTATATTATATTATACTACTATTATGCTATGACATGAGGGTATAGTCTCCCCATTATCACCTCCATAGACCCTCACAGCTAGTCAGTAGCCTCTGGCATACATACATATACACTTGAGGCCATGTGACCCACCGGTATAGCTACCGTCTTAGTGGTCGGTTGGGTTAGGATGTTACAAAGTGGTATCAGATCGCAATTTTTTATTTGCCTTATTATTTTGGTTTGGTTTACAGGAGACTATAAAAGTGTCAATTCTTGGTAAATAAATTTTTCTAGGACTGATCACCCCAACCATGGGAGAATGACCAAGTGGTCATGGCTGGGATTGATGTTTGTGTGATTCTCTATTATAGTTGATTATGATTTCACCTCGAGTGACTGGTGTATTTTCCACTACGTACACATTTATGAAATTTATATTATTTTTACCTTATCCTAGAAAAACTAGGAGTAATCATTTCATACATCATAATAGGCACATGCAAATTAACATGTCAGGCATATTCCATTCCATGTAGATGTATTTTTAGATCTTACTACTGAGTTGGTTGTGTTCCTTGAATGTTATGCCATGCTCTCAGTTTCTATATCCATCCTGATTATATTACATGCTTGAGTATTTATTTAGAATGTTCTTCCAAGATTATATGCCATGATTCTGAGTTTATTAGCATGATTTCTATGTTTTATGCCTATAATAACATGCCACGTTATGATGTTAATGTAATAATGGTTTAATGGGATAAATATATGGGTTATGATTAAAAGAGAGCAATTTTTTATTTATAAGGAGTAAGGGTGAATTATAATTTGGAAATAGTAACTTTATACTCGAATCATCTCTTGAGTTTTCTAAATTTAATTATAAACTCCTGATTTTAATGTAAAATGTTGCTAAAGTTAAGTGTTAAAGTGAATTGGTTGTAATTAATGGGTTACAATTTTCAATTTATGGATTGTATGGGGGATTTATTAATTAGGAAATAGAAACCCTTATAATTGAAACATTATTTATTTTTCCATGATATACATTTAAAAATCGTTATACATGTAAAATATTGCTAAAGTAAAATGTTAAAGTGGTATGATTTCAATTAATGTGAGACAAATTCCAAAATCAAAAGTGTATGAATGATTTATGGATAAATAGATGTCCACCCATATAACTAATCTAATAAGTATGAGCTTGGTATATTTTGAAACTATTATAAATGTGAAGGTTCTTTAATTTTAATCTCGAATGAATTTTTTAATTTATAAAATTGACAACTGGACCCATGTAGGTCAGTTGGGGTATGGTTCTTTTAAGATAACCAATTTATATTTTTATAACTTTCCTAATAAATAAATTGCTATTTGGTTGCATTCTAAGCATCCCAGGCTGGATTAATGGGACCCTTATAGGTTTCCTTATCAATTTTGAAAGGAATTTATTTGAGAAATTTCTTATTTATTATGGTATTCCAATAAATGTTGAATTTTTAAAAAATGATGTCTGATATAACATGCCTTTTTCCCCCTTGGGTTTTGGGTTAAATCAGGCACTATGTCCTTTGTTTTGTAATTGGTACTTGGGAATGATTTTTTAAATATTTTAAATGTTTAAAGATAAAATGAGAAGTAATGTAATGGAATGAAAATGGAACCCGCGGTGGTGTCCCCGATTTAAAACCCTCCATATTAGGGTAGTTTTAGTATCACATTACTTATCCTTGGAACTAAATCGTGAATATTTTATGTAGGTGTTATTTTATTTTAACAATGACATAATCCAAGGATTTTGAGCCGGGTAAATTATGTTGGCAAGAAGTAGTGATAAGTTCAATGTTTGTGTCTCGTAAAGGGATATCCCATTGAAGGTAAAACCCTTAGAGATTTTTTCCCTTGCTAATTGTCATGATTGTTTGATATTTGGTATCTTTCGGGTACTTTTGTCCCTAGTATGACTCTATTTTCTAAATGAAACCCTTTCCTGAATGGGTGGTCATGTTTTCTGTAACCTTCTTATGGGAGTGAACATTGAATAATTCTCATTTTCAATAGGTTAGAATTCATCGGGCATGGTCAAACTCTTTTTAGGTCATCTTACCATTTATATTCCTTGGTTATGGATGAATTGGTATTTCATCACCCAAATTAATGGTCGTATGGGGAAATACAATGCTGGGATATGTATTTTTGAATGGACCATTGGATACTTGATTTCATAGGGTGTATATTCTATGGGTAGCATCCAAGATGTGTTGTTTTCTTATGAAACCTTAAGGTTGTATGTGTTCATGTACACGGTGCTTGTTGGGTGTTAAATCATATAACAAACTGGCTGAGTTTAGTGAAATGATTAATCCTTGTGGTATTGATTACGTTCTTGGTTCATCTTCATGGTAGAGTGACCTGGGTGTAAAATGGAAATCAAGTTTGTCCCAATTCTTGGTAGGACTTCCTTGGGACTCAGGTTTTTTAACAAACCAGTGATTTTGGTTTCCATACCAAATTCATTGACATAGTGATTGTGGCTTGAAGGAGTGACACACATACGTTTAAGTTGGTCTTGACCTGGTGTGTTTATGAGTGGATCATCAATATCTTATTTCAATGACTATGAAACATCTAAGTTGGGGAGTTCCATATCAAATTTATTAGGTCTGTCCTTATAATTAAAAGAAACAAAACTTATGAGGTCCATTTAGAGATGGTCAATTTTTCATGAATTCCCTTGAGGCTTCTAAGATGAAATCATGTCGGTACATTTTTGGCATCACCACTTTGTTACGGTTGGATGTGTGTGTAACCTTTGGAAGCATCATTGGTTTTGTAGGAATTCAGTGGCTGATCTTGAATGATCACTTGATTCCTCGAATGGAAAAGGAATAGTGGTTTGGATAATGTTGGTGCATCGATAGGTGATGCTGATCTTATTTTAATGGAATTTGATGAGTGGTGGTATGACTATTATTATTTTTAGTCTTCCATGTTTCCTTTTAGTGTATTCTATTTTAAGATGCACATATCCCCTATATTGACATATTCCGTGATAAAATTAAAGGGCATTGGTATTATTCCACAATAAATCTTTAAAATATGTTGAGATTATTGGGTGGTTTCCTCAGCGTTTCACACTGGATGCATGGTTCTTTTGGAGGAATTGTTATTCTAGAGTGGACATAGGTTCAATTGTAGGAATTCTTTGTTCAGACTCTTTGACACCATTCATTCCCTTTGACTTGAATATTAGGTGGATTACACTATGGGATTAGTCAATGTTCTTGAGGAGGAAATTTAGGATTTGTTCCAACATCTCAATTTTTTTTATAGAGTGTGGACTACTTGGGATAGTTCCTTGGGCCAATTCATTGAATTCTGATGTTACCATAGACTTGTTGTCGGGCTTGATGTTGCTGTTCAAAAAGGCAATGAATCTAGATGGGTGGATCTGGATCACACCGTTGTTCAAACTGAGGCTTGATGGTTTAAATGACCATTCAATGGTTTGACCAGATAATGTCACCAGAAGTCAGGAGTGGACTCTGGTAAACATTATCATTACAAACAAAAGATTCCTTGGAGGAAGGAATTGTGGTTCTATTCTGAATGTGTAATTTGTATATGATATTAATCATTAAGATAAGTCTTCACGAGTGACTCAACTCATGAAACTTCTCATTTAATTTTAATGGGGGGAGGAATCTATTCAAATAATGTCACTAGGTTAAGGCGATTGTGGTTTTATAGTAAGTTGTGTCTTTCACGGAAAGCATGTGTGACCAGTTTTGGTGTGGTCAATCAAGATTCAAATATTTCTTTCAAATGAGGTTCCTATTATTAACTATGAATTAATTAGGTTCTCCAGTTGAAAAAAACACTTGGTAACATTGTTAGAACATTTATAATGTTCAATGTAATGCAATTATGATGGTGGTAAGTGTCGTGGATCAAAATTAGACCCTTCTCGTGTTAATGAATATGGTGGGGAGTACCATCAGTTAAATTTTTAATGAGATTATGATGTGATTGTGTATCCATATAAAAAGTATAAGGTAATAACCTTCTTGTTGTTTCAATTGGAAAACGAGTGTTTGTTTGAGTTTTGACAGATTATGTGTTGTATGCTTAAGAAGTGCTCGGACGTGCATTGGGAGTTTGGAAACGCAACATGACCATTTGAGTGAAGCTTCATGTCCCTTGTATATCATATGATGTTTTTTTATTCTCAAATGCTTAATGGGGATAATAAATTATAAGGTGGGGAGATTTTATTGAACAGTGTTTTTTAGCTAAGAAAAATTCCAAGGGAATTTGAAATTTTGCAATTTAATGGACGATCCATTTATAAAACCAACATTTGGAACATTATTTTGAGAGTTAGAAAACATATAAGAGTTGTTTTTAGACATGGGTGAAGGATCGAGTGGTTTCTCTAGGTGTCTTGTCGAGTTTTGGGAGTTCCAGGGCTGAAAATTAATTGTTTGTGTGCTCTGAATAGGGTGCATGGATTTTTTGAAACCATGTGGCCCGCATTAGAAAACCGTGATACCTAAAACAGGTGGGAAGATTTTAAGCTTATGAGTTACACATGGTTTAAACAAACCATGACCCATCCTACATGTTTCATGCTAAAATGGGTAGTACATGAGAACTATTCATCACATGGTTGGTGCATGGTTAGGGTAACTGTGTAGGACAAACAGTGTGAGATAGTTTCTTAAGCAGGGGGTTCCATATGGTTGTCGCATGGTTTGGCCAAGTCGTACTGCGAAACCATGTGACTTGGTTTTGGGGTGAAATTTATGAGTTTCTCTTAATTATTATTTTTTATTTATTTCATCTTTTATTCTTATCCAGCAGTCGCATGAGGCTTCCTTGAGCCATGGGTTTTCCTCCACCAAGCCCAAGCTAGGATTCATGATATCTCTCTCATCATTCATCAAATTCAATATTTATTGGTCTCTATGGACCCACATTGGTATGATCTTGAGAAATTTTGAATATATCTTCATTTAGTCTCCTCTCATTTGTGTTATTTAGGTGTGAGCTCATTTTCTCTATTTCTAGGGTAAAGGTCCATTTCTTGGATTTTTTTAAACATGATCGAATCAAAACACGATATTGGATGAATAGGTCATCCTAAGTTTGAGTTAGGTGGTCTATGAAAATTTTCCAATGTTTTTGTCGATTTATAAATATTTTCATTATGCCTCATGCCAACCATTGTCACATGTCAACTTATAGTGGGTTCCTTCTTATTAAATTGATCATCATGCCTTTTATAACACCCATTGAGTATTGTTAAGTAATTATAGGTTGTCATCCTCGACCAAGGACACCCCATGGGTGAGCCGACTTTAATTGAACCATTGTGTTAATTGTTTAAAATTACAGGAATTCCTTATAAGAATTTAACTTTGAATATAAATTAATTATACAATTGTGTATTATTTTATAAATGATATTAGCACCTTCTTAATTCCATTTGAACCATTATGAGTTGAATTTATTTTTTTGTTAGTTAATTTAAAATTCTTCTTGTGATGAATTAAAACATGCCATAAAATGGATGTTATAATATTTTAAATGAATTTTTTGAAGAAAATTTTCATGATTTTATATTAAAACCCCTAAATGAAGGTGTGATGTCTCCAAAAATACAATGTAATGGTTTGTCATATAAATCATTCTTATCTTTATGATTTTCTTTTCTTCAATGCTTGATGTCATGTTTTTTTATATGGTGTGTTTGATAAATGGACTTTATTGTAGCTATAAAATGAATTGATCCTATTATATAAAATTTATACTAGACCAAAATACTTCAAATGAATTATCATTCTAAATGAATGGTATTTCCCATGTAGGTAATTTCCCTTTTTACCATGATACCCTCTAAGGGCCACAATGAGACTTATAACTTGAATTGAATTATCTTATTGAATGAAATGGAATTTAGAGGCCTATTTTAAATTGTAATTACTATATTGGAAGGATTATGTATGATGGTTGTCTTCATGTTAAATTCAATTTAATGAATTACATTAAATGGTTAATGAAGGGTGGTAAGGCCACACCTTTGAATTTGATTTATTAAAAGCTTATGATGAATTGACTAGCATTGAATGTATTTGACCTTAACTAATGAGACACAGGATATGTATTTCCTCTTGTGTTATTTTAGAAATGTGAATGAGCATTGTTTATATATAAAATGTCATGGTAAAAAGGAAAATAATGAGAGGTAATTCCTCATGTCTTGTATTACTAATATAATGATTCCTTTATATGGGCTGGATAAATGAATGGCATGAGAGGTATTTCTTTTTGGTAGTTTACTATAAATATGATTATTCTTTTACATGAAAAATATAAAATGGTAAGGAGTGTTGAGATGGGAGGGAAATCACACTCCCTTACATCAAGATTTTATCACAATGACTTGCACTAGTTATATGTTATGGGTGTTTGGATGAGGCACCATATACCATGATTAATGTGTTTCCATAGAAGCTCACTCACCATACTGAGTATTTTGCATTAATTCTCTCACTATAGAGGGATGTTGGTCATATGACCTAATTTATCATCTTATAGGATCAATTTTACAGGTAATGGATGTTTGAGTTACACCCCTATCTAGCAAGAAACTAGTATTCCAGGTATATGGCTGTAGGGTCCTGAAAAATCCGCAAAAGAGAATGTGAACCCTCTTACTTGTGAAAGGATTCTACCCAATTTTCCTCAAGTAATTTGACAAAAATGTGATCGATACTCATGATTGGAAAAGGACCCATCGGTCTGCATACCAGTCCGACGTCGATGGTACGCGACCGGTTCAGCGAGCCGCCCCCCTCTGCGGACCAGCATCGTTCGTGTAATTGAGGCGGGAACCCTCCGCGGGCGCAAAGTAGGATGGGTTCCAGGCCGGTCCACCGTCACAAACTTCCTTAGCCATGAAGCGTGCCAACCGGCCCATGCCGCGTGTGCTTTCGTTCACTGAACAGAGGCGTAGCCCTGCGCTGCCGCGAAGCACCGACTTGGTTTGTGGATGAGGTGCATTCAATGCCCCCGCGAGTTGCGGATTGACCAAGTCATCCGTAAACTGAGTTTCCTATCATGGGCCTCCGAAAAAGGTGTTGAATTACCATGGATACATATCTTTCCGCAATCTATAAAAGGAGATCGAGGGGGAGAAGAGAGGGATCGATCATATTCGGGTGGAAGAATTTTGAAGGAAAGAGGTTAGGATTTTGCAAACAGCGAAGTTCCAATTCGCAAACCAGAACAGGTATGAAACTGGGAATGAATTAATAAGGAACTAGAAAATGCATAATAAATTGGTGAACCGCGAGCCTAAAATAAAAGGAAAAAGAAGACCGTGAGCCATGGTCCCCCAGCGAATGTACTCCTCACGGACCAGGGAGTCTATGCCTCTTTTTCGATCTGACGCACTGCATAGCACCCTCCTACATGGGAGAATCCCCGACTGATGAACCCCCGACCAGCGTCGCCCCTATCCACTACTGCTCGCGTGGACTCTACCATGTACCAACCTAGTACGTGGGCCAAACCCGAAGCCGCGTACCAACCTGGTACGCAGGATGCCTGCTAGTCCGCACACCACCCTAGTACACGGATGGCCTCTCCAGCAGCGTAGCACCCCCCCACCCCCCCCCCCACACGAAGGGTTCCACTCCTCATACACCCATGTGGCCTGCCAATTCCTTCAGTTTTCCCATTCCCCGAGTCAGATAAAATAATTCTAATTCGGCCTGATCCTTCGCAACCCCCTCATTGCGCTATTCATCACCCTCGAGCCAAGGCCCCTACTGAAGCCACCAGATCTGTATGGTGAAACCTTCAGGCATATCAGCACACCGTTTTGAGTCTACATACCCACGATAGGCAAGGGAAAATGGGTTGATCTATCCCTTGAGCGTGTTTCCAAATCATTTTTGGGTTCTCATACCCACGGTAGTGCAGGGTCCGATCCCATGAGTCCCCTTTCTGCCTCTCCACTTGCTCGGAGTGGGGGACCCAGTTTGTGTTACCTTTCGACGCCAGCAGTGAGTAATTCTCCCCCCTTTTGAGAGTGATAGGGAAACCTTCTTGGTGTAAGCCTTTATCCTTTCTTGTAGAAGGTAGCACCCATGCACCTCCATACTTCCCCAGTGTCAAGGACCAAGAGGGGAGATGGACACTGGGGTACCCTTTCCCTCTCTCGCTACGCTTTGTTGCCATTGGGCCTCAATACAGGAGTAAGTCCCAATATACATTTCTCTGGGCCGCACCATGCATAATCCCCACTTCGCTTCCCACAGACGCACCATTCACGACGTGATAGTCAGGTCTCTGCTGCCTCTTGTTTCTCACATAGAGCATGACTCACGTGGGCTTAAATTAAGCACCGACCCTAACCCCCACCTCCTATGAACTACGACGACTTTCATCCATGTCAAGGCATGGTATGTAGGAATCCTCCATGAGGTTCAAGCCCACCATCAGGTCGTTCCGACTTCATTCACATCGGTTCACCCCCGTCCCGCATGATGTTAAATTGTACTCTACCTACCCGAACTACGTGGACTTTGATCCCTATCTCCTAGGAGGGGTACGTAGGAAGCCTCCCTGAGGTTCAATCCCAAAAACCAGTCATTCTGACCTCCATCATGTTGATTCATCAACACCTTGGGCTGCCTCATAGTTTAAGACCCATACAACCATGGGCTGCTCCGGGGTGTAAGCCGCAACCCAAACCGAACTACATGGATTCTGATTCCTCTCACGAGGATACGTAGAAATCCCATATCACTGGTTTGATCCAAATGCTCAAGTCGTTGTCTATCCCCTGGATTATAATAAACTCCAGAGTGCCCAATTATGGGGCTTTAAACCTGTTTCGTCTCAATGAGTCCAAACTCCTCAGAGTCATTAATCCAATGAGGGATGGAAAACCTCGGGCCTAAATGATTCTGAAACCCTACATTCAGCTGACCATTGCCAACAAGGAGTAATCTATGGATACTATGATTGGGTATAAACCAAAGATTCACGAACATATGAACATGTCTTAAATCTATAAGAGAGTCCAGCAATAGGTAATAATTCCCCCCAAAAGGGTGCGATGAGCCTTACTTCCCATCCTCTTGACCAATGTGAGTTCGTAAGCGTCGCTGGCCAAATCACCCAACGAACTCATGCCTTTGGAAAGTAGGTCCACGTATCATTGGATAAAGAACCATTGGGTATTTCGAACCGATCCGAAACAAAAATGGTGAACCTGATGGGAATATTTAACCAATAATGACAGATTTAACCTAATCTCACTTTGTGCCCCCTTTATACTCACAAGGTGGTCCAAGCGAGGTCATTAATTACACATGGGATCATGAGATTCTTCTTTGACGGGTTTGTTGTTGGTATTTGTTAAAATATTTTATAGGTACCACTCAGAACTCCCTTCGATCCAATTGCATCCGGGAGGAACTCACAAGTGCATGCTTCAAGCTACGTGATGACCAGACTTCCTCACCAACGAAGGACCCCATCACCGACTCAGCGTCTCCAACGCTGGGTCTCAGATGTGTTGATCTGAGAGTACCACATGAACGGTACTCTCCCGACGGTGGAGGTGGCCATGCATGCCCCCGCAATCCCTCAAGACCCGCTAGTCACATTCCCATCAGTGGCCATGAAAGCAGATCCTGATGTCTCTAGTTTCCATCCCAAACCATTTTGAGATTCTATCCCCAGAATGAGACAACACGTACCCCCATATCTTAGGGAAGTGGATGAGGTCATCATAGAGGACATCATCCCCCTTGAACGGGGGTTCCGCTCTAAGGCCCCCACCAGAAGACTTCATCGCGGTTACGCCGCGACTCAATATCCTCTTGCTAAGGAGGATTTCACCCCGAGGATCCAGGCCCATGCTCCCCGAGCTCTGTCCCCTTAGACAGCCCAACGAGGACGGTAAATGTACAACTAGGGACTAGTCATCACCCTTGTACCTGAGGAGGAGCTCCACTGTCCAGTCACAGAGACGTATTACGAGCAGGCACATTCACTTGTTCACTCCACAAAATCCCACCATCCAGACATGGCGGCATCATACGAGTAGGCACACATCCTCACCGAGCTCCATCAAGCCCGTCACTCACACAGGACGACACCAACAAAGCAGGAACGTCTCCTTGCCTAGGGTCGTGAAGCCCACCAACTAGACGTAGTGGCGACCCAGTGCCTGTAGGACTAGCTTCTAGAGGGTTCTCCTGATGCCTACCATCACAATATGGTGGCGATCAACAAAGCCCACCATCCAAATGTGGAGGCAATTAATAGGCATGCACGTCTCCCTACCAAAAAAGGCCACCAACTCGATATGGTGGGAAACCAACATATACAGGGCCAGCTCCCTGCGGATGCAAGTAAAGCCCGCCATCCCAATGTGGCAGGAAACAGAGAGATAAACCGTCATATACCAGCACAGGGGAAAACTCATTCAACTGCCCCGACACAAAATAATTGTCAATACCCACTAACCACCAGAGGACTGGAGCAGGATATTCCTACTCTGATAATGGAATGGGCCTTCATACCCATTCCAGCCAAATATGTCTCTCTGCATATCATGGGAATGATGGAGGAGAAGGTATCGATCCTAGATCATATCTTTCAGATTTTTCAGAATGTAATTGCATCAGTGGAAATAGGAAGGACTCAGACCCATGATACCCTCTCCCCAGTTGAGGTGACTCATCAAAGAGATGAGATAGCCTCCTTGGAGCAGATCTACATCCCTGATTCCACCTAGGAGGGTTGTTATCCATATTCCGTGATACAAGGGTGACCGGATCAAGAAGCTTCACTCGTTCCAACTGGGGGACACCCGTCCATCATGGTGGATGATTCAAAGTAGGTATATATCCCTGATAAAAGTCAAGATGTTCGTCGGCATATCCCAGAAACATCACGGGACCTAATTATAAAGGGACCCAAATGTGATGGTCGTTATCAACAACATACGGTCCCCACTGCTCGTAAGAAATCACCCCGAACGCGTCGAAGGCAGCTGGAAAATAAAGAGAGGGTCCATGACTCTGATATGCTAGAAGCTGAGGTTCCCAATGCCATTAAGCACATATCGAAGGCTCAGAACCATACCCACCCATTACCATATTATGGGAGTGGTAGTAGCAGTTACGAAGGACCTCCCCGTAATGTCGCTACCAGTAGCTCTGAAGGTCCTCCCCAGAGCACCCACAGGGGCCTACCCCATGGTAATATAATGATCGATCACGAGAGATTCTCTTTTGATGCGAGTCACGGTAGCCCTCCGTGTGGCCAGAAGATTGAGCATAAAGAAGGTCCTACAGTTGATGCGGTCCACCATGAAGGTCCTCCCCGGGGTATACACTGCAAACACTCTCCATGTAGTGGGACCACAGATTATGATAGTAGTCCTCGCTATCATAGTCGCAACTATGGAGTCCCTCCTTGTAGTGACGTCTCATCACGACAAGAAGGTCCTCCCCTTGTCGTGGCCTACCCTGAAGGTCCTCCCCAGGGGTTACGTTGTAACAACACTCTGCGCAGCCAGGCATCAGATCACGATGGTTGTCCTCAACACCCTGATAACGGAGGTACTCCCCGTAGAGACGTTAATCAACGAGAAGGCCCTCCCCTCATTACGGTACATTCTAAAGGCCCTCCTCAGGGTGTACCCCGCAGATATTCTCCCTGTGGTAGTTGTGATGGTAGTCCTCACTATTACGACAGCTGTGATGGTAGTCCCTGCCACCACGACCGTCATTGCAAAGGTCCTCCCCGCAATGACCCCAAGAAACAAGAAGGTCCTCCCCTTGTTGCAGTGTGACTTAAAGGTCCTCCCCCGGATACACATCAAACGACAAACCATGATGTTCATCCTCACCATGATGGAAGTTGTTGCGAAGGCCCTCCTCATAATATCTCTACGCAGCCAGAAGGTCCTCCGCTCACTGCGATACGACTTGGAGGTCCTCCCCAGGTTATGCACTACAAACGTCCTCTATGCAGTGTGGCGTCCAGTAGTAATGGTAGCCCTCGCCACTACAACATGGATAGCAGAGGACCTACCTACCTAGATTCCGATCAACGAGAAGGATCTCCCCTCATTGTGGAACATTCTGAAGGCCCTCCCAAGGGCGTACCCCACAGATATTCCCCCTACGGCAGCTGCAATGGTAGTCCTCACCCTTGCGGCTAGCATTGTGAAGGTCCTCGATGCAGTGACATGTCATATCGACAAAAAGGTACTCCCCCTGCCGAATCAAGCATAGAAAAGTCCTCATATGCCGAGGCACTCAGAAGGACAGGATCGAGTATGTCAGATTCCCAACTAGTCTCCAACGACACCCCTCTTCAATCAGGAGATGGTCCGGGGCCACGCTCATCTTCTGAACCACCTCAGAATCACCCACATAATAATTAAATACCTACCGGCCCCACTTACTCTGACCTCACTATCGATGAGAACCTCTTTTGGGAAGACCAGATAGAGGAATCACTAGCGGAGGATTATGCTGATGTGTTGAACCTGAGGACATGACTGGCCAGAGATGATGTGCCAGTTATGTTTTGGCCCACGCCCACCTCTCAATTCGACATACCGAGAATGCTTTCTGAATATTGTGCGCACGAAATTCCCTCCAATATATGGACAACCCTATGCTGGCTGAAATCAAGCTTCTTTCCCTACGATGGGTATGTAGACCATGTCAATACAACATGCGACCTCCTGTGTCACATAGGCCTGAAAGCTCTTCCTTCGGCATGACAACAGCCACCCGAGAGGCGTAAAGGAAACAATGAGATAGCCTGCCTTCGTGCACTGTACCAGCTGCACCACCTCATTGGAGACACTCTGAAGGGAGTCCATATCAGAGGATGGGGAGAACATAGAGTTATACATTTCACTCCTCTCCCCAACCAGAAGAATCTGTTTAGTATAATGTCTTGCAACGTCATCACATCAAGGCAACAGTCGAGTGGGGTCCCTGTTCAAGAATGGCGACACACCCAACAAAGATAGGCCTTGATTAAGTCTCAGAAGCGTCAGGCCCAATGTAAACAATCCATTCAAGAGCTCCTAAATCAGGCCACTGAAAGTATACAACATGCCTCTCACCTGAGAGAGGCTAATCAGCAGTCATTTCTTGTCTCCCCGGAGGGGTTTGATTTGCAAGTGAACTCAGCATCAGATCCAGTTCACCCCCAAATGGGGGCACACAAGATCTGGCAGGTAGAGATAATATCAACCACTACTGCAATCCAGGGTCAACACCAGCCTGTACGGATAGGGTAATTTTTAACAAAAAATGCCCCCGTAAGACCAATAAAAATGGGAAAAGTATCAGTGTCTAGGGAATGGAGCAAACCCCAGCGCTCAGGGCTGGGGGCATTTTTACAACATCAACAACAACCTCCCCCACGAGAACCAATATTTTCTAGTCTAGGGAGGATGGTCAGAAGAGGAGGTTCCTACCATGTCTCATCCTTTGAATAATCATCCCCTTCAAGAGGGAGGCGTACCGTAAGGTCGCATCAAAGAACTCTCCATGTCACCCTTCGTCAAGGAGCCCAAAAGCAATCTCGGGATAGGAAAGGGAAGACCAGTAAAATGTGCGGGAGATCCTCTTCCTATCTAGAATATGACATCTCCTCTACCCTGTGATATGAATCCATCAACACCATATAGGTTAACCCCACAGGTGACACCAGAGATGATGCAAATCCGAATGGATTGGGAGATGATGGTTCCACTCAGGCTGTGACTCACAACGAACCACCAGGTGTGCACACCCGGAACCAGAGGGCCACCCAAAATATGATTGCCCCTCCAGCTAACCCTCCTCTACATACCCTACAAGCTTCCAACAAGGATAAGAACAAAGGAATGGTTACCCATAAACCATCCCTCTTCTTGATAAAAACGAGCCACTCACGCTCGAAGAGAGGTTCGCTCGGCAGGAAGAGGAAATGAAGGAATTGAGGTGGCTTAACGCCGAGCTACACCAGAGGATCCATCTTATTGAAAGTGCTTCCCAAGAAGAGACACACCTTGCACTCCTAGTAAGTGCACCTCAAAGAGCAAGGTTTTCCCCGGTAAACAAAGCGCGGTCAGGGCTCCCGCACAATGAGGTGCCCGGCCCATCCAACTACCTGAATATGGATCCAGATGAATACCAAGACTTCCCTCCACTCAAGAAGCAATCAGAGCGAGTGCGTCTGAACCCTCCAAAGGTGCCACAAACAACATATGTTCCCTTGGTGTCGGCCGAACCAGATCCTCAAGCAATGCCTCAGGCTACACCTGCCCAAGGCTGGACCCAACAGGATGTTAAACAGGGTCTCTCCAACACCATCGAGGCACTGACAGCCCGATTGGAAGCAATGGAAGGTCGACGCGCTCCGATACGGCCACAACAGAAGCCCAAACTAGATTGGGTGAGCAACACTCCCCCTCCACCCATTTTTTGGAGCCCTGTATTCTCCATTTTCAATGAATCAGGTGATCCAGAATATCATTTGATGCACTATGCGTCTTATTGCGACCCTATGATGGGAACTTCGGAACAACAAGAAGTAGTGAAACTCAGATGCTTCGTGCGAACCTTGCAAGGATCTAACATCATCTAGTATACGAATCTGCCAGCTCAGTCAATAAAAAGCTAGGAAGACCTTCGACATCATTTCCTCTTCCACTTCAGCTCAACGCTGCCTAAAACAACGTTTATCGACCTCATGAATTTCAAACAGAGGGAGAATGAGAGGGTCTCAGATTTCATCGCTAGATGGAAGGGTCTCGCCTACTCTCTGAATAGGCCAATGAACCAAGATGAGATTATTTCCATATGGTATAGATAACCTTCGAGATGAGTTGTGAACACCGCTCATAATAGTGGAGTGCACCACTGTCTTCCGCAATCTCTCTTCCATTGCCCATAGAATTGAAGACTCCCTACAGCGGACCAATCTGAAGTCTCGAATAGCATCACAGGCTCCTGCAAAGTGAACAGTTAGAGCTGAAGCGTCCTCTATCACGCTCAAGCCATCTCCTGTACCTACTCCACCGCTAAGGAATCCACCGAATCATAAAGGACCCCCTACTTATCAGCAGCCGCCTCCGCCCAAGTAGGGTGATCATAGAGGATCGAAGCAGAACCAGTTCGAAGGAGAAAAACACAAATCATACTTGTTTTTAGAGGAATAAGTCTGCAGCTACTTCATCACCACCATGAATTTCAATTTTCTCCACCTCCTAGAGCCAAGGAAGCCCGAAGAAGTCACCCGCGATGATAGGATAGATTATTGTCCCTGCCATCGAATGTTGGGGCACGATATTCGGGAATGCTTCATCTTCAAAGTCCTCCTACAAAGGATGGTAGACTCCAAGAAGGTCGAGCTGGGACCACCCCCAGCACATGTGACGTACATTTCTACCACTGACTCCGACAAAGGGGAGGGGTGGTAGGAAGTTACCCGCAATAAGGGGCATAAATTTGATGGTTGGATGACTCAAGAGACTGTCAATCGAGCTCAAGGCATACTCTGGACTCAATTACAGCAACCGGTGTCACCGTCAACAGCCCCTAATTCCACAAAGCCGACAATATCAGCCTCACAACCCTCCATGAGACAGTCATACAGGAGTAATAGAAAAGGGAGGGGACAAGTGAAAGAGGATAAATCTGCAACGAGGACAAAGTTAGCTCTGATACTGTCAGATTTTATGCCCCCAAACTTGGAGGTATGATCACCGACCCACTAAACGGCACCATTAGAGACAACCGACCAAGTTGACTTATCACAGGACAAGGACCTAATCTTTTGTTCCATCGATGTCATCCATTTGGTGGAATCTTTCCCTGACGAAGGGTATGGTGATGAACCCTAGTTCCCAACACAAGGGGTCGGGTGGAGGAATCGTAGAAGCAGAGGATAGTGGGAATGGAATAGTCATGGCCGAAACCAACCCTACGGTTTTACCCCATCCGAAACCATTAATATCACATAAACACATGGGAGATCCCTTCAACGGACTCAGCAGGAGAAAGAATATCCCTCCACCTCCACAGGTAGCCACTCTGGCCCCGTCATTCTACAGTACCCATCAGAGGGGGAACAAGTGTCTAGCCGCCTAGTGTGCACAAACAAACTGGCCAGGTCGAGACCCCAGAATGTGGGAACACCGTCGACCTCTGAACCCGCAGCTGGTCCTTCCTCGTCACATTATCCATCTCCTATTGTGCCTACTAAAACTCTCCCACCAATGGAGAAGCATCGACCACTGAAGCAGATATATGATATCCTTAAGTAGCTGGTATCGGTACCATCCAAACTGTCAATCCTGGATTCCATGAGTTTGACAGTAGATCTCTGGGAGGTGCTCATAGAAGCTTTGCTCATCCCCTAGAAATTTCAAGCCGAGGTAGCTGCCGCCGAGATCTACCAAATGGAGACTAGCCTATCTAAGTGCAATGTGGGGATTTCCTTCACCGATCAGGGTGAAGATTCCGTCATGCAAGAACATATCAAACCATTGTATGTGTCTGGTACATAGAATGATGTGGAGATCCGCAAAGTCTTTATTGACAACGTCTCTGGAGTTAACCTCCTTCCCCTACGTACACTTCGTAAGTTGGGGTACAGTGAGGATGATCTAATACCCTCAGCCACAAATTTGTTGGGGTACGATAAGAATGAACAGAGGCCAATGGTAAAAATCAAACTAGAAACCCTTTTTGGAAACCTTGTGGCCTACTCGGAATTCCTGGTGGTCCAGCAGAACACAGCATTCAATGCCCTACTGGGAAGTCCGTGGCTCCATAAGCACATGGTCATTCCTTCATCCTACCAACAGTGTATCAAGTATTGTGTCGATGGACAAAGTGGGACATTGCATGCTGACAAGGCCCCTTTTGAGCTCTCCAAGTCACATTACATTGACGCCAAGTATTATGAGAAAAAGAATAAGAAGCCTTCTGTCGATGGTGTTGACTGGATCCCCACTACAAATGGCCTGGAAATGGTCCCTGATTACCCCCTTAAGCAACTCAGTAGAGACTACGTACTTCCCATCAACCATTTTGCGAGCGAGGATTGAAGCCCGGACACACACTCACCTTCCATCATGACTTTAGCCATAACGGCCGAGCATGGAAATGCGGAAACATCCGCTAACCCTCAAATTGGGGGCAAATACTCGAGCGGGGATACCCACGATGCCTCACCTATGGACTCCCAAGAGCCTGTGCGGGGAACTCTCCCCCCATTGGATCAGGAAGATGAGAATGTGGGGGAATAAGAGGAGGAAGATCACAGGGATTTACATCTTGCATTTGAGGAAGGTATCTCCACCCCTGTGGACGAGATCAGGAAAATAAACCTAGGTACCAAGGAAGATCTGAGGCCCACTCTCCTTAGTACAACCATGTCTCCTGTGGAGCACGAGGTATATACCTTTTTCCTGAAGCAAAATCAGGATATTTTTTCATGTAATTACACAAAAATGCTGGGACATTATCCCGAAGTGGAAACGCACCACTTAGGTCCTCCAGAAGACCACCAAGTCTTTAAACAAACCACCAGATGGACACACCCCACACATGCGGCCAAAATAGAGGCTGAAGTCAAAAAGCTTATTAAATCAGGTTTCATTCGGGAGTTCCAATACCTCATCTGGCTAGCTAACATTTTCCCCATGAAGAAAAAGAACAGGAAAATCCGCGTCTTCATCGATTTCAGATATCTCAATCGGCATTGCCCGAAATGCGATTTCTTGGTCCTGATCACCGAGTTATTAATCGACGCAAAGGCTGGGTATGAGGATCTCTCATTCATGGATGGCTATTCTTGGTATAATCAAATCAGGATGGACTGAGAAGACGAAGAAGCCACTGCCTTCAGGTCCCTTCAAGGAGTATTTTGTTACAGGGTCATACCCTTTGGTCCCAAGAACGTGGGTGCCACATATCAACGTGCCATGCATTGTATCTTTAAACCATTCCTAGGGAGATTCGTCAAATGCTACGTGGATGACTTGGTGGTCAAATCAAGACATCGCTCAGATCACCTGTCATACATTCAAACCATCATCAACAAACTTCGAAAACATAGCCTGAACATGAAACCCTTGAAATGCGCCTTCGGGGTTACCTCAGGGAAATTCCTTGGCTTCGTCGTACGCCATCGTGGAATCAAAGTATACCTTGAAAAGACAAAGGATATCCTTGGCCTGCCACCTCCCCGCAACCCCACTAAGTTGAGAGGACTCCAAGGGAATCTGACCTACATTAGGCAGTTCATAGCCAACTTGGCAGGTAAATGTTTTCCCTTAACCGGGTTAATGAAAAAGGGGGTTATGTACCAATGGATGGATGATTGCCAACATGAATTTGATATCCTAAATAAGTACATCTTAACCCCACTGATGCTCATGCCCCTGGTTGAAGGAAGGCCTCTCATCCTATACGTGACGGCCCTATAGCGGTCGTTGGGGGCCTTCCACACATAGAAAAATGACGACGGCAGTGAAAACAGTCTCTATTACCTCAGTCGAACCATGATCGACACTGAAACTCGATACTCAAACATCGAGAAGATTTGTTTGGTCTTGGTCTTCGTAGTTCAAAAATTACGACATTATCCGCAACATCATGAAGTTCATTTGGTCTCATGTAGTAACCCACTCAAGTACATCCTCAGTCGCCTGATGCTAACCGGGTGCCTATCCCGATGGGAAGTCATCCTGCAACAGTTTGACATCTGGTTTGTGCCTTAGAAGGCCATCAAAGGCCCAGAATTAGTAGATTTTCTGGAAGAGCACCCCTTAACAGGGACCACTGCACCAGACATCAAGCTACCTGATGAAGACATCTTCTAGTTTCAAGGGGAGTTCCCAACATGGGAAATGTACTTCGACACCGCATCCCAACGCCCGACAGGGAAAAGGATGGAGGATCCAAAATTTAACAAGGTGGGTTTTGGGATGATACTCGTGTTCCCAAAAAAGGAAGACTTTCCATATTCCTTTATCCTGTCATAAGGATGTACAACCAAAGAGGCGGAGTATCAAGCCCTCATTACAGGCCTGGATCTCACACTGCAGGAACAAGTACAATACCTTAAAGTAAAAGGTGACTCAGAACTGGTCATCAAGCAAGTTAATGGTGACTATGATATTAAAAATTGGTATTTGGTTTCCCTGTTTGATCATGTAAGAGGGTTAATGGTGGAATTCTCCACAGAACCAACATTGACCTATATTCCCCAGTCTCAGAATTCCCAAGACGATGCATTAGCTAATGCGGACACATCCCTAGCTGACCCAGACCGGGATGAAATAACTACCAGTATTGCTCATCATTAAATGGTTTTACCATTTTTTCAGACTAAGATGGAAGAAATCAACGAATTTAGTCCTGTCCCTGAACCATATTCTCCTTCCACCGGTTGGATGAACCCTATTTCAAACTACCTTAAACAGGGAGAACATCCATCAGACAGGGATGAACGAGAGAAAATATTGAGAAGTGCAATCAAATTTGACCTATATGGTGGCACGGGTCAGCAAGAGGTCCTATACAAATGTGGCCTCGACGGAATCCTCCTCAGATGTATTGATGGTGGAGAAACTGATGCCTTAATAAATGAATTGCATGCCGGAGTATGTGGATCACATTAGACAGGGTCTATGCTTTCCCATCAGGTCCAGAGGCTTGGGTACTATTGGCCCACTATGGCATTAGATTTCGAACACTTTACCGTAAAGTGACACTCTTTCCAAATTCATGCCAACTTAATTCACCAACCCACGGAGTTACTTCTCTAGCCAAGTACTCCTAGCCATTTTCCATCTGGGGAATGGACATTGTGGAACCATATCCACCCGCCACGGTCAATCTACTACAGTATATGCTCACAGAAACCAACGTCTTTTCCAAATGGGCAGAATCTCTACCCCTCATGGAAGTCGGGGCAAGAAACATTGTCATCTTTGTGAAAGACAATATCATCACCAGATTTGGCATCCCTCATACCATACTAACGGATAACGGAACCAATTAATGCTCTGCTGAATTAGAAAAACTATACCAAGAATATGGTATCAAGGCTAACCACTAATCCTGCTACCATGCAGTGTCTGACGGACAGATAGAGGCTTTCAACAAGACCTTGTCCAACATTCTCCAGAAATGGTGGAAAAAGATAGGAAATCATGGTCGGATAAACTCCTTCATGCATTGTGGGCCTATCGAACCATAATCCGCACCGCTACTCGGGCTACTCCATACTCATTATTATATGGAACAGAAGCAGTCCTATCCATTGAGATCCAATTTCCCTTACTCTGTATTTCAATTTGTGATCAGTTGTCAAAGGATGAGAAATCAAAAAAAATGGCTAGGGGAACTGGAATATCTAGATGAGAAGTGGTTGCACACTTTTCACCATTTGGAAGTATATCAAAACTGGATTTCACAAGCCTTCAATAAAAAGGTTTGTATTCGGTCTTTCTTAGAAGGAGAAATGGTGTTGGTTCTCTGGACCCCAATGATATCTGGAAAGAAACCTCCAAAGTTGGAGCCCAAGTGGGAGGGACCATATTTTATACACAAGGTCTACTCCAATGGAGCATATGCCCTGGTCTCCATGAAAGGGAAGTCCACTACCACTCCTACGAATGCGAGGTTTCTGAAGAAGTATTTCGCATAACCAAAGTGCCTTTCGTTTGAGCCATAGGACGTTAAACTGCCAAGCGCCTTTAGTCCAAGCTACAGGATGTTAAACTACAAAGCGCCCTTCGTCTGAGATACAGGACGTTAAACCGTCAAGCACCTTTCGTCCAAGATTCAGGATGTTAAACTACCAAGCGCCTTTCGACTGAGCCATTGCACATTAAACCGCCAAGCGCCTGTCGTCCGACCTGCAGGACGTTAATCTACCAAGCACCTTTCATCTGAGATGCAGGAAGTTAAACCGCCAAGCGCCTTTAATCCGAGATGCAGGATGTTAAACTGCCATGTGCCTTTTGTCTGAGATGCAGGATGTTAAATTTTCAAGCACCTTTGGTCAGAGATGTAGGACGTTAAACTGCCCAACGCCTTTCATCCGAAATGTAGGAAGTTAAACTGCCAAGAACCCAATGGTACAAACTCTATGACCCTAAACTAAGAGTATTTCATCCTCATCTCACGATTTTAAACTGAAAAGATTTCATAAAACTACGTACGGCTTGATTCCTACCCTTATAGGATACGTAGTGACGCCAAGATTCTGTTTCCTGGCCCAGCCATCCCAAAATAAAGTTAAAAGTTCCTTCTTTTCGCCTGTGTGCGGAACAACCCTACAAAGGATGTATCCCTTTCAGAGAACTACGTACGGATTGATTCCTGCTTTGGAAGGATACGCAGTGATTCCAGGATTATGTGTCCAAGCCTAGCCATCCCAAAATAATGATTGAAAATTCCATTTTCCCCGTGTACGGACCAAAACTGCACGAGGTGTATTATCCCTTCCAGAGAACTACGTATGGATTTATTCCCGCCTTCACAAGATATGTAGCGACTCTATGATCCCACATCCTGGCCCAGCCATCCCCGAAAAAATGCCCTCTTCTCCCGTGTATGGGCTAACCCTTCACGGGATGTACCTCTTTCAGAGAACTACGTACAACTTCATTCCTACTCTCACAGGATACGTAGTGACTCCATAATCCCACATCCTAGACTAGCCACCCGAAAGGAGGATTAAAAATGCCCTCTTCCCCCATGTATGGACCAGAACTGCATGGGTTGTATTCCTTATCCTTACCACACGACGTTAAACTGCACAGATAAGGAAGACTAAAAATACCCCCTTTCCCCCATGTGAGGACCAGACCTGCATGGGGTATATCCCTTCTAGTGAACTACGTTCAGCTTGATTCTTGCCCTAGAAGGATACGTAGCAGTTCCAGGGTCCCCCATCCTATCCCAGCCACCCTAAGTGAAGCTAAAAATACCCCCCCCCCCGTACGGAACAGACCTGCATGAGGGTGTATTACCAAAGAAAAACTATGTGAGGCTTGATTCGTGCCCTAGCAGGATGCGTAGAGACGCTGGGATCTTACTTCCCAGCGTAGCCACCGATAAAATAAAACACATTAATATATACCCCTCATCCTTATTGAATGACGTTAAACTGCATGGAATCCCCTTTTCACGTCATTTCACCTTCTTCCTCGCCGCACGACGTTAAAACTGCACGAACATCATCCTCACCGCACGACGTTAAACTGCACAGACTTCATCACGACCCACCTAAGTTATACAATGAAATGGGATGGGAATACTCCTTGTGAATTTGGATGCATCCTCTACATACATCAGACTCCAAGACCCGCATAATTGCGGATCTTCATAATCATTCATGGCCATCGGAAGTGGAAAGTTATCGACCCGTGGACACCTTTGCATGACTATGTATACCATGCCCTCAGCGACTCTGCATATTGATATCCCCTTTCCCGTCTACCAAAGGCATGACTTCCTTAGGCGATACTCTTCCTATCTCTGTATGCTTACCGACCTCAAATCCCCTATATCATATCTCCCAATCCAAAATTTATGGAGCAGTGGTTTACAAGTCCGTCCGTCTTTCACATCCAAACGTTTCCAGGGTACCCCTACCTTGTTAGCCTATCATGACGATTTGCATCTACAAACATCATGCCAAGACAGAGCTTCTTTGACTCGACATGCCTTTGCGGTGAAGATGTTTCTTGAATGCTTGGACACCATTATCCTCATATTCCAAACTCTATGCTATGAGCGACCCCAGATTTTCATAATCATTCTTGGCCATCAAAAGTGGATATTCATCGACACGTGGACACCTTTTCATGACTATGAATACCAAGCCCTCAGCGGCTCTGCATATTGATAGCCCATGGCCTATCTACCAAAGGAAAGATTATCTCAGGTGATACCTTTCCTATCTCCATATGCTTACTGGCCTCAGATCCCCCACACCATACCTCCAGATCTGGGAAACCCTAGAGTTACAATTTACACACTCATTCCCTCACACCTATTCAGAGTATACCAGAGTATCCTAACTCAATTTCCCTCTGGGTGATTGTAGCAATAGTCACCCAATGATCTGAACTCTATGATCGTTAAACTAAGAGTACTTCGTCCTTACCGAATGACGATAAACTACATGGAGTAAAGGTGCACACTACATGAATGATAAATCGACTTGGTGAACACTTCGAGTTTTAACAGCAACCAAGGACGAACATCCCCGAGATGTCCAGATATTTCCCTACCAAATGACAGAATTTGTGGCCCGGTCAATCGCGGATCCTCATAATCATTCATGGCCATCAGAAGAAGAAAGTTATTGACCCAAGGACACCTTTGCATGACTATGCATACCACTCCCTCAATGGATCGTTATATTGATAGCCCCTGGCCCGTCTACCAAAGGTAAGATTTCCTTGGGCGGTACCCTTCCTATCCCTATATGCTTACCGGCCTCAGAGCCCCCATATCATCTCTCCGGATTCAAGAAGCCTCGGAGCCACGATTTACACCATCAACCCCTATCCATGTCTTGGGCATGCTTGGATATTTGAGCCCAGTTACGTTCTAATCAAGAGTGGCCTTTGCAACTACGTCCTTACCACATGACGATTAAAACTGCACAGAACTTATCTTGTCCACGTGGCATGAACTACAAAGACCAAGCATTAAACATCTAGGGAAATGCCTCCAACTACAAGCATTTTCATAGGTTTAAAAATGCCCCCTTTCCCCATTGCACAATGTTAAACTACACAGTATCTCTATCCTTACTGCACGACATTAAACTGCACAGTATATTTAAAAATGCTCCCTGTCATAATCGCATGACATTAAAATGCCCAGAATTTAAAAATCCCTCCATCCTTTCCGTATGTCGTTAAACTGCATGGTCGAACCTGTCATGGGTTCAATCAGGAATGGAGGCTTTCCTCTATCCCTCAATGCATGGGCTAGACCTATACAAACCACCATCTCCCACCAGCATGGGAATGGAAGACTTCACCCATTCCTGGGAAATTTAGCCCAAATATTTCTCCTTTTTCTAGGAACCATCTCCTCATAAATCACACTCTGTACCCAAAAGGAGCCAAACCCTTGTAAGCTACTCCTGGTGGTCCCAAACCTCAACTTCCGTGAAGCTGCACGGCTAGAGGGAGATTACGATCATTGAATTAAGGATACCTTTTCATGACTATGCATACCATGCCATCAGTGGATCTACATATTGATATCCCCTGGAACATCTACCAAAGAAAATATTTCCCTAGGCAATGCTTCTCTCCGTGCGTCTCTGGGCCTATGAGCCCCCATATCCACCACGGGATTTGGAAACCCTCTGAGTTACAGTTTACCAACCTCTTTCACAACCCTGATTGAATACACTGGAACGCCTCTGACAAGATTACCGAGAACTAGGATAAGCTATTCTGTTTTAAATAAATTCCCAGCTGCATGACTTTAAACTGCTCCAAGTTCCAACCGCCCTCTACACTAACTAAGTGCATAGTACAGGGACCCTGCGTACACACTCCTAATTAATATAGATGTTCCCAACCCCTTTCATACGTCACACACCCTTTCTGAGCCACCCCTGGTGGTTTTCATATTCTCCAAGCCACCCATGTTGGTTTCCACAAGCCGGAATTTCATGAAGTCCTCAGGCCATCAGAAATGGAAAATCATTAACATAAGGAAACCTTTGCACGACTATGCATACCATGCCCTCAGCGGATCTACTTATTGATTTCCCCTGTCCCGTATAACAAAGGCAAGTCTTCCTTAGGTGATGCTTTCCCACCTCTGTACACCGATACAGCTCCCATGCCTTGGGACATGCCCTGCATGTTGTTCAAATCTAAACATGTTTCCCCCACGTGCGTCTGGAAGGTATTAGGGCATATTTTAATTGACCAAACCTTGTCAGGGATCTTGCCCCACCATATCTGGTCAAATCTGTTTGACTTAAAACATTAGTAACGATTGTCTTGTCGACAAGACTTTAAATCGCTCACAAAAATAGGTGCAAATCCCGTTAGGCTGAAAACCCAAAAAGGGAGACCTAAGAAAAAGCCATGATATACCCACTGGGTCCACCCAAAATGGGCCCAGTCAAGAATTAGGGTATGAACGAAAAAGGGGAAATTTTTGTGGGGGTCTTTCTACAAAACCCTAGCAATAGACTAACTATGCTTTCTGGATCCCATGGTCCAGGAAAAAGTTAAAGATCGTTTCTATTTTATCAATTGTCTTGAACTATGATTATTCTAAGTTCGGTGAATTATCATATACAACAATCATGTCAGATAATTTATAATACAGGAGAAGACAACAATATCTCTAAGGAGAAAAATATATTTGTTCCATAACGAAGTTGATGAGGAGGGCATCCACAATTCGGAGCCTCCCCTGTCATGAAAGGTTATTACAGGAGATTTTCAGCAGATTCGCAAAGTTGTATTAGGCGTTGATGATAATCCTCGATTTCTTGATAGAGATTCTATATTAAGGTTGTCTCAGCTTCTGCACTAGCCCACTGGGAGGCTTCCTACATACCCCACATAGGAGATAGGGATCAAATTCCACATAGTTCAGGTCGGCGGAATATAGTTTAATGTCATGCAGGACGATGGTGAACCGACGTGAATGTGATCAGAATGACCAGATAGTGGGCTTGAACCTCTTGGAGGCTTCTTACGTACCATTACGTGACATGGATCAAAGTCCTCGTAGTTTATAGGAGGTGGGGGTCAGGGTTGGTGCTTAATCTAGTCCCACGTGAGTGATGTTCAGTTTGAAAAACAAGAGGCAGTAGAGACCTGACTATCACATCGCGAAAGTTGCGTCTGTAGGAAGCGGAGTGGTGCTTAAGCATGGAGCAACCCCGAGAAATTGAGATTGGGACTTACTCCAGGATGGAGTCCTGATGGCGACAAAGTGTAGCAGGAGAGGGAAAGGGTACCCCCGTGTCCATCTCCCCTATTGGTCCTTGGCACTGGGGAAGTACGGAGGTTCATGGGTGCTACCTTCTGCAAGAATGGCTTGGGGATTACACCATTGAGGCTGCCCTATCACTCTCAGAAAAGGGGATAATTACTCACCACTTGCATCGAAAGGTAATGCAAACGGGTTCCCCCACTCCTGGAAAGTGGAGAGGCAGAAAGGGGACTCCTGGGGTCGGACCCTGCACTACCATGGGTATGTGAACCCAGGAATGCTTTGGAAGCCAGCTCAAGGGCCGGAGAAACCCCTTTAACCTCGCCTACCATGGGTATGTGAACTCAAAATGGCATGCTTATACACATGAAGGTTTCACCATACAGATATGGTGGCTTTGGTAGGGGCCTTGTCTCGAGGGATATGAATAGGCCAATGAGGGGGTTGCAAGGGAATAGGACAGATTGGAAGGATTTTATTTGACTTGGGGAATGGGAACACTAATGTAGTTGGCGGGCCACATAGGTGTAAGATGAGTGGCACCCTTCATGTAGGGGGGTTCTACATGGCTAGAGAGGCCATCCACGTACCAGGGTGGTACACGGCTTCAGGTTCAGCCCGCGTACCAGGTTGGTACGCGGCATAGTCCGCACGAGCAGTGGCAGCCAAGGGCGATGTCAGTTGGGGGTTCATCGGTCGGGGATTTTCCCAATTAGGAGGGTGCTATGTGGTGAATTGGATCGAAAAAGGGGAATAGACTACATGGTCCACAAGGAGTACATCCTCGGAGGGGCCATGGCTCGTGGTCTTATTTTTATTTTTATTTTAGGTTCTCGGTTCACCAATTTGTTATGAATTTTCCAGTTTCTTATTAATTCATTCACAGTTTCATACCGGTTAGAGTTTGCGAATTGGAACATCACGGTTTTCGAAATCCTTACCTCCTTCCTTAAAAATCCTTCCACCCAAATATGATTGATCCCTCTCTTCTCCACCTTGATATCCTTTTATTTAGTGGGGAAAGTGATGTATCTGTTGTCATGAGGAACCTTTTGTGGTGCCCCATGACCGGAATCCTGGTTTACAGATGACTTGGATAATACACAACTCACGGGGGAATTGAATGCACCTCATCCGCAAACCAAGTCGGTGCTTCGCGGCCGCGCTGGGCTTCGCCTCTATTTTGTGAACGACAGCGCACGCAGCGTGGGCCGGTCGGCGCGCTTCGCAACTAGGGTAGTTTGTGACGGTGGACCGGCCTGGAGCCCATCCCGCTTCGCGCCCACAGAGGGTTCCTGCCTCTGTTCCACGAATGATGCTGGTCCACAGAGGGGAGAGGCTCGCTGAACCGGCCACGTACCATCAACGTTAGACCGATACGTGGACCGATGGGTCCTTTTCCAATCTTGAGTATTGGTCACATTTTTGTCCAATTCCTTGTGGGAAATTGGGCAGAATCCATACACAAGTAAGGTGATTAACATTCTCCTTTATGGATTTTTCAGGACCCTACAAATGACCCACATCGGAATGGGGTCCGATCGGAACGAAGAGGAGACTATTCCGATATAGAGTGGTCCTGAAATGTGGATAGTTTGTGGTAGAGGGGTGGACCCTGTAGGTGACCATGCCTATAAATACGTGGGGACCTTCCCTTGTATTTTACCGGATTACTTGTGAACACGGAGATCTTGCTTTTTATCTCCGCATGATTACTCCTTCACAAAACTCCTCGTCTGCGAACCAACATCCATTTCCAAGAAACATTCCTCGTTTGCACCAGCCTTCATTTGTGTAGGGTTGGTTCACAGGATGCAGCCTTCGCGAACCACCTTTTGAGGCCTACTCGCGGACCTCATCACGAAGGCTCCATGACGGAGTCCTTTTCTATATACTTGGTATTTTTGTCCAAATTTTATTATTCCGAACTAACCATTTTCCTGGATTTTATAATGCAGGGAGAAAATATGGTTCCTCATCAACCTGAACCCAGGCCTTCTACTGAGCCTCTTCCAATTGGTGATCAACGCTAAAAGGATGTGGCCATCTGAGTTCAGGATGGAATCTTCCACTCTACATTGTACCCCTTCCTTACAAACTTTCTCTCTGATTCATAGTGGGAGTACCCCTTTTCCAACAGCCTTCCTGCCTACGGGTTCGGTTTACTTTCCGATACACTGATTCTGGTACCATCTCGTGACAATAATCCCATAGTGTGGATATTTACTTGTATTATTTCTAGAGTTATGATAACTACCAGAGGGTGGCCTACCCCAAGTGATACAGTAGTTGGGTCGGTACTGAATCATCTTCATGTGTCCCCGATAGGATAACAACATCAGTAGGATGGGGGAATTCACTGTTACAGGAGCATTCCCCACAAGGCTATGGTAAACAATAAACCTGGATGGTCATTGGACTAGGACCTCTGGCCCGGAGGGGTGTTTAAGTCATTGGATTAGGGGTGGCCCTTCTAGGTTTTCCAGAGTTGTGCAGAGTTTGAAGCAGAATTGTGAGACATAGGTTTATATGAAGCTGTCTGGGTGTCCCAGACCTTTACCCATCTGCCCCACGCCCTTTCCAAGCATCTTATGAGTTTTTGGAGTCCAGAAAACAACACATTCCATCTAGTTCACGAGGAGGTAGGTATCAGTCTTTGGGATATCTTCCAGATTTCAGTGGTCCCCATTGTTGGAGGCATGTATGATGAATTTCTGCCTCCCCCTTCTGTGTGGAACAACGAAGAGAGGACTCCTCTCATGGTGAAGAAGCTCATTGATCAAGCCTGGGAACATTAGAAGGATATATCTCTGAAACCATTTGTCCCATATCGTGAATGGATCAAGGATTTTTCTAGAGAGAGAAATTCCATGTCTCTTCCGTGAAGGCCCACGTCCTGTCCTATGATGGAGTCCCGAAGGCAGAGGGGCAGCTATTGGCTGATCCTAGAGGAAGGAAATTTCAACAACCAGGGCTGGGAACTTGTTCTAGACATTGATCGGTTGCTCCGTCTGGTGGCATTTCTGGCCAAGTTCTTGAGTGGCTGGCTGTTGCCCATACGCGAAAATGGTGGTGTGCGAGTCTCTAATTTTGTTATGGTGGCACAGCTAGCCACTGCCAATGTCATCAACATGGTTGTCCCAGTAATGGATATGATTTATCGATTTCTTGGTAATATTACCGAGGGGAGTCGGTGAAACCGGGTAGCCAGCCCCTTTCAATTCATCTAGGGATGGTTGGGAGCACATATTAAGAATTGTTATTCTTTCATCAATCCTTTTCAGATTCCAGGCACCGTTGTCTGGAAATATTTTCAATTGACCAGCAGGGTTATGCCTGAGGAGTGGGTGGCTTAAGAGAAGGATGGAAGACATATGGTTCAGAATATGTGTCTGTTGTCGAGTCAGGTCTCAAGCTATGATGATTTCAATTTCTCACCATATCCCTCCCCGACCGGTGCAATTACGAACACCATATCAGAGAAATTTAGCAAGCGGGGCTACGTCTTTTCCAGCCGAGAGGGTATTCTGGTGGCTCGTATCAGTGGGGAACTGATCTGTGAGGGGTATGTGCCTTGCTAATTTAGAGGTCAATTCGGTTGTGTCCGGGCGTTGTGTCCTCCTACACTCAATGGAACCCGTGGGAACCACCGTCTAATGGTGTCCAGACAATTGTGGTTAATGTTCACCCGGGAGGATACTGACTTTGAGGTTATGACCCCTACACTTTTAGAATCCACGCCTTTCTTATCCAAAAGCTATGCCGACTCCTGGGTGCAATCGTACCCAAACTATTAGTTAGGGTTGTGGGTGCCCACTATCTCGAGTCCTAATGCATCAAAGGGTAAGAGGAACCAGAAGGGGGATAGTGCCCCAACCAGGTTGGGAAAGGTTCTCTGTAACCCTGCTAGTCTCATGCTTCTGGGGACGGTTTTAACAGACATAGGTGACTCCTCACATGCCCTCGATGCTTCCCGAAGAGAGTTGGACATTCCTACTGATGCTTCCTTCCCGACAGCCTCGGGCCAATGGGATGAATTCAAGGGTTGGCCATGTTTTCGCAGCCAGTACCCTCGTTCTTTATGGAAGCATATCTAGGAATCAGAAATGGCTTTCGTTGGGATGGGATACATATCTTCTCCTGCTAACATCCTTTACGATGTGGACCTAGAGAGGGTTGATTAGTATCTTCGGGACCATGAGGCTTACGTTCAAGCACGCCAGGGTTATACGGTGTTAACTCACCTAGTCCATGCCATGCTGTGATTGGTGACTGATGAGGAGGAAGAGAATGATCACTCTTTAGGAGGTGATGATTTCATTGGTCCCCTACTGCGGTTGAGGCAAGAGAATTCCCCCTGCCTATGAGGTCCTACCCATAGGTAGCTCCTGAGAGTTCTAGGGAGGCATTGAGATCTAAAAAACAGCCACAGCTATTGGCACCTCCACCAGCTCCTATTGCTGCCTGACCCTCTCAGGTCGATCCTCCCCGACCATCTATTCCTATTACGGCTGCATTTCCAGATGTGTGGAAGATTTGGGATGACCTGAGGGCCAGTGGATCAGATGAAGAGGTTTGGGTGTTACTCTAAACGAGCTCTCTCGATCTTCTGGGAATTGGGACTATCTTTTCGCCACCTCACTTGCTGTTAGAAGAGGATCTGGACAAAATAGTCACCCCATTGAAGGATATGGATGCATACATGCATTCACTCCGAAACCAGCTTTATGGGCCTAATCGGGTGTCCATGATGATAAAACATCCTGAATCATCCGATCTTGAAGAAGCGGTTTCCCTGCTCATCTGTTCCGGCTGTCTTCCTCCTTTATTGTGAAGGTTCTAAAGTTTCATCCCTTTATGTAGGGTGTCGAGGAATCCCAGGGGGAAATCCCTTCCCTGGAGTATACTCCCCATGGTACCGCATCAGGAGAAAACGTGCCATTGACTATGGGGGTCATTGAGGAGGGTTCTCCTGGTGCAGTTGAGCACATGGAAGCAACCATTGCGGACCCAACTAGGGTCTTTCCTCCTCCACGTCCACCCAATGTTCTTGAGCGGAGAATTGTCCCCTGGGCAGATCTTGAGATATAGATAGGCATATCGATTATCGGAATGTCTCAGATAGAAGACACCTGGTTATAATGACTCCAGTTTCCTCGATCACAAACTCATACGTTATGATTCTAACAGTTATTAACTATTTTGGTGCTATGGTGTAGGGCCAATCGGAGACTTGGACATGGATTCCCAAGTGGTCGTACCTTCTGCCCCTTCATTATCTGAGGGACTACCTGCAGCCATACTTGATCATGACAAGATGGCAGGCCCTACCGAAGGGGCTAGTGATATGAACGCCCTACTTCTATTTTCATCAATTAGAGATATGTCATAGGAGGATCAAATGGAAGATGAAACCCTCATTGATCACACAGCCTCTACAATTACAGGGGAGGTTGGGGAACCCGTGATTACCAAATAGGCCCTAGATCCGACGAGGCTAGCTACCTCAGACACGATGAGTCCCATGGCGATGGAGGAAGAGCCTGTTATCAGTCCAGTTGTCGGAAACCCAGAGCATGCCATCATTCTATTTACCGGGGGAGTAATTTCCCCGAGCGTGATCTTTGTAGATGACTGCTTGGGGACAAATTTGGGTGATGCTAGCCTTGGGTGTGGCCTTAGGTCCTGGACACCTCTGGGGGTTCCCAAGACTCCCTTTTCACTCAAGGACATAACATCTTCCTCGAGCGGCAGTGACGGCGTAGAGCTTGAGGGCACTAGAACCTTGATGACCGGGGGTAAGCTTCTTAAAATCTTTCCACTGACTCCTTTCTCCTCCCTTTTTTTATTAGGGATTCTTATCTATCTTATCGACTTTCAGGCTTTAGGACCACAATGTTCAGCGCTGCCGATTGTTTCCGTCGGATCTAATCGTGCTCGTGACCACAACGGCCAGGGGCGAAGTCGCCGCTGGCGATTAGTGTTTTTGTCTTTTTTTGGGGCCTTTATGGGTTTTTTGCTTTTTTTTGTTTATAGGGGTTTTAATTTTATTTTTGGGTTTTATGTCTTTCTTAGGATTTTTCAGGCTTCAGGTATTTTTTTAATTTTTTGGGTTTTTTATTTTTTTAGGATTTTTGAGGTTTTTAGGGTTTTTAAGGATTTTGAGCATATTTGGGTTTTTTTGGTTTTTGGTTTTTTGGTTTTTTGGTTTTATGGTTTTTAGTTTATTACGGTTTTATGGTTTTTTATAGTTTTTATTGTTTTTTGGGGTTCAATGGGTTTTTAGAGGTTTTAGTGGCTTTTTGGGTTTGATAGATTTGTAGAGTTTTTAATGTTTTTGGGGTTTTATGGTTTTTAAAGGTTTTATGGTTTTTAGGGACTTTAAGTGTTTTTAATTATTTTCTATTTTTAGGTTTTTACGTGTTTTTATGTTTTTATGGTTTTAATTAGGATTTTATGGTTTTTTAATTTTTATGGAAGTTTATGGAATTTTAGGTTTTTTATGATTTTTAGGATTTTTAGGGATTTTGAAAAGTTTCTATGGTTTTAGGGGTTTAGGGATTTTATAGTTTTTGGGTTTTTAGTGATTTTGTTTTGTTTTTTGTGTTTTTTAAGGTTTTTAGTGTTTTATAATTTTTTGGGTTTAATGGTTTGAAGATTTTTTAATGATTTTTTAGAATTTTTATTTTTTAGGGTTTTATGTTTTTCATATATTTTTATGTGTTTTAGGGGTTTTTAGTGTATTTAGTGTCATTTTATCTTTTTAGGGATGTTAGCATTTTTTACATTTTTTAAGTGTTGTAATTGTTTTTTTGGTTTTTAAGGATTTCTTTGGGGGGTTTGGGTTTTTTTGGTATTTAAGGATTTATAAGTTTTAGGGATTTTAGGGATTTGTTTTGGTTTTTATGGTTTTAAGGGTTTTTTGGGATTTTGAGGTTTTATGGGATTCTGAAGGGTTTTTTGTTTTTTATTTTTTTTTGAGTGTTTTAGGGTTTGTAGCATTTTGTAGGGTTTTAGGGTTTTAATTTTTTTTAGTTTTGTTAGGATTTCTTAGGTGGTTTTAGTGTTTGTTGATTCTTTATTCTTTTAGTGGGTTTTATTACTTTATAATGTTTTTTATTGTTTTTTATTTTTTTTCGGGATTGGGGGTGGGGTTTAGAGGTTTTTATGATTTTTCAGTTTTTACGGATTTTTGGGTATTTGGTGATTTTGTATGGTTTGAAAGGATTATATAGTTTTTTAACATTTTAGGGGGTTAAATGGTTTTTATATTTTTTATTGGGTTTTATGGTTTTTATGGGTTTTTGGTGGTTTTATGGTTTTTAGAGGTTTTATGGGTTTTAGGGTATTATGGTTTTTAAGGGTTTTAGGGTTTTTTGTGTTTTTTTTATTTTTTAGGGATTATAACTATTTTGATGTTTTTAAGGATTTCATGGTGTTTTTCTTATTTTTGAGGGGTTTTTATGTTCTTATGGATTTTTGGTCCTTTTTTACATTTTTTTATTTTCATTGTCATTAGGGATTTTAGGGATTTTATTGTTTTTATAGTTTTTTTTGGGTTTTAGGGTTTCTAACATTTCTTTTAGAGTTCATAATGTTTAAGTGGTTTCATGGGTTTTAATATTTTCAGAGGTTTTTAAAGGTTTTTATTGTTTTTTTATGGGTATTTTATGGATTTAGGGGTTTTAATGTTTTTTGGGTTTTTGTGGTTTTTAATGTTTTTAGGGTTTTTAGGGATTTTATGTCTTTTTAGGGTTTTATGGTTTTCTTATGGGTTTTTTAATTTTTAGGAATGTTTTTGTTTTTTTGGGATTTTTTTGGTAATTTTCAAAATTTTATGGGTTTTTATAGTTTTTATGAATTTTGAGGGATTTTAAGGATTTTAGAATTTTATGGACATCATGGGATTTGGGGGGGGGGGTTCAATTTTTAATGTTTTTATTATTTTTAGTGTTATTAAAATTTTTATTGGTATAATGGTTTTTTATAGATTATAGTGGTTTTTAGGGTTTTAGGGTTTTTGAATATATTTATGAGTTTTTATGTTTTTATGGGTTTGTAGGGGTCTTAGGGTCCTTTAGGGTTTTTTTATTCTTAGTTTTTAAGGGGGGTTTTAGCGTTTTTGGGGTTTTAAGGGTTTATTAGTTTTTTTCATTGTTTTTAGGATTTTTTATGTTTATAGGGATTTTAGGCCATTCTTAGGATTTTTTTGATTTTTTTGATTTTTTTCTTCAATTTTCATGTTTTTAGGGGTTTTAGTGTTTTTCTTATAATTTATAGATTTTAGGTGTTTTAATTGTACTTAAGGTTTTATTAGGTTTTTAGGGGTTTTTTATATTTTTTGATACTTTTAGGGATTTTTTGGATTTTTATGGGTTTTTATTGTTTTTAGGTATTTTGAGTGTTTTTAGCATTATATAGTTTTTAGTGTTTTTAACATTTTTCTGGTTTTTTGGGGATTTATATGTTTTTATAATTTTAATATTTTGTAGGATTTTTTAGGGATTTATGGGTTTTAATGATTTTATATATTTTTATGAATTTTTAGTATTTTTATTGGTGGTTAGGAATTTTGAGGGTTTTTGAGGTTTTAGGGGTTTTGATTTTTTTTTGTTTTTTTTGTTTTTTTAGAATTTGTTAACGTTTTTATGGTTTTAAAGGGGTGTTCATGTGTATTTTTTTTATTTTTATATGGGTTAGGTATTTTAATGTTTTTCGGAGTTTTCATGGTTTTTAGGGATTTTAGGATTTTTAGGGGGGGTTTTTTGTTTTAAATTTTTCTTAGGTTTTTATAGAGTTTTACATGTTTCTGTTGGTTTTTATGGTTTTATTAGGGGTGTTTATGGTCTTAGGGGTGTTTATGGTTTTTAAAATTTCAGGTATTTTTAGGTTTCTTTAGTATTTTTATGGTTTTTAGGGTTTTAGGGGTTTTTAGGGTTTTAGGATTTCAGGTCTTCAAGGGTATTAGGTTTTTTAGGTTATAGGGATTTTTTTCTATAGTTAATGTTTTTTAGTATTTTAAGGTTTTTATGGGTTTAAATGGTTTTTAGTGTTTTTAGTGGGTTTTATTATTTTTAGGGGGTTTTAGAGTTTTTATGATTTTTAGGGGTTTTGGGGGTTTTTTTGGTTTTTTTATCATTTTTATGGTTCAGGGTTTTAAGTGTTTATATCTTTTTAATGTTTTAGGTTTTTTAGGGTTTTTTAGTTTTTAGGGCAGAAAAGGTGTGGTATTAGTCGAAGCTGGCCCTAGAATTTTTTAATAAATGTGAAAAATGTAAAGTACAAGGCATTAAAAAGGAGGCTTTCATATTCTGGTGTGAGTACCACCCTTCATGTCAGAGTCCACCAATGGCACACAGAAATATTGCGTCCCAAAAGACCATAACAAGCTTCCTTCTTCAATCTATTTCTTGGAGAGAGAATCTGAGACCCAGTTGGACTCCCTATAGGCATGTGAGATAGTGAATGACAGGGTCTGAGCACCGTCAAGGCACTCAACCCATTGTGGGTTGAAGTCGCCAGGGCACAAATTTTGGGTGCGGTGGAGTCTTCATTCAGCGCTAGTTCATCGTCTAAGGTGCAAAATTTGGCAGGGCATAGCTTCCCCTGCTGGTTTGTTCTAGTTTGTGAAGGTTTTGAAGTGCAATGTTGATGTTTTTTTCTGACATTGGGGATTGGTTCTTGCTACTATGGTCATCACACCATGGATGTGTTGGTCCTTCCATGGATTGGATTTCTAAATGAGAGTGTGTTGTGATATGTCGGAGGTGGCGGTGTGGGAGGTTACCAATGGCGGTGGGCGACGAAGCATGGTGTCCTCTGGCGAGCTGCTTCGATGATGATTTTTTTGATGGTGTGGAGTACGGGGTCTCAAGGACGGATGGGTGGCAGAAGGACACATGGAGTACAGAGCTCAAGAACCGAGGCCGGTCATGATGATCCCCTTTTTTGAATTTGGAATTTCGTAATGCTGGATGGTATGCAGCTATCATGTTGATGTTTGAAATTTGAATTTGAAATGGTTGTTGTGGAGTGGTGAATGGGAAGTGGTGATTTTTGTAATGGGTACCAGCCACCCTTAAACTGGATTTTAGAAAATGGAAAAAAAATGATTTGCAGTGTACCTCCAATGATGAGTCAGATTCGATCCAAAGCTGATGTCATCTGAAATGGAGTAAATATCTGATCACCTTTATAATATCCCATAGTTATACCTCATAGACTATACCATTTCCAATAAAATGGAAGAAGCAGCCTTTCACGAAGCCTTGATAGGTAAGAAAGATGCCGCCACATCCTGAGAGTCCAGGGAAACCCATGGGAGCGCCATCCACATTAACCTTCACGAATGTTGCAATTGGGGGAATCCACTGGATTAATTTCAGCACCCTTGGCTTCCTACACCTGCCAGAGATCCCAATTTTGCATAGGACTAGTTTTTTATTCATGTCATTACCCATCTCCCAAGTCTGAATACCAGCTACCACATGAATAGCTCTATGTATGTTAACCATTTTTTTTATAAAGAGATCCTACTTTATTCCTATGAGCCACCGTGTTCTGGGCAGACCTTATATATGATTGCAGCGCAGTCGATGCCACCAGAAGAAGGTTTTGAAGCTGCGAACTTAGGCCTGGTCCCACCAAAACGCAAAGAATACCAACCATATCTTGCCGATTTCCCATATGATGCTTATGTCCAGAGGTTTCCTGGTCATGTAGCCCTAAATCCATCATCAATTTGCAATGGATGAAAAGATGATCTGCAGTTTCCTCAGACCGCAAGCATAAATTGAATACCAAGACAATCTTCCATCTAGCCTTCTGTAGTGCTCCATGAAGGGGAAACCTCCCTTTCCATATTTTCCACAATAATATTTTCTTGGAGGGAGGGATGAATGACCTCCTAAATTTTGAAAGCCATGCCGGAACATTGGAAGTTTTATCACATTTATGACAATACAACTCCTTTGTATTAAGGTAACCGCTTCAGTTTGGATTCTATATCAGAGTATCAACATCATCAAATGTGTACCTTCTTATCTCCATTATGATGGATCTCGATAGGATGCCATCCATGCCATCAATCTCTTGCACGAGCTCAGCAATGGACATATTTTGAATGATTTCAGGTGGCTTCATCATCCCATTCAGTAGGTTGTTCAGCCATGTTGTGGACAAGAAGTTTAGAAAGGAGTGATTTGAGATGAGCCACTTTGATTTGGAAGCAATGTCATTTTATAATGATTACATAGAGGTCCATACTGAGGAAGGAAAATATCCAGATAAACCGCTCATCATTCTGTATGCAAACCAATCATTGAGAAAGTCGAGACCCTCTTTTCTTGCACCGAGCAACTTCCTGACAAAAGTCCCGAGGAGTGATTCATTAAACTTCCTTAGGTCCTTGATTCTGAGCCCACCCATGTCAATAGTATTTGTACATGTTTTACAGGTTACTGTGACCGGTTTCATTTCATTTATACAACCTGTCCACATGATGTTCCTTATTTTCTCATGCATTCTCTTCAGCAAACTGATTGGCCGTATGTACAGCGAGAAGGCATGAACTAGCATGGGGGTTATCACCGCATTGATAAGACATAACCTTTCTGCTTGTGATAGAGATTTTCCCTTCCACCTTTCAAGCTGACTTATAACCCTTGTCGAGATCTACTCAATGTGGGAGAGTCTGGGATTTGTCCACAAGAGGGGAACACCAAGATACATGACCGATAATGTACCCTTTTTAACACCAATAAGTTTCGCATATCTTATCTTCCTGGAGTTGTATATCCCTTTTCCAATGATAATTATTGATTTATTCTAGCTGATGGCTTGACCCGACACCTCTTTATAATGATGGAAGAGCATTTTTATTGATGAGAGTGTTCTCTGATTAGCCTCCGCAAATAGGTGGATGTCATCAGCGTAGAGTAAATGTGATCGTACATAAAGATCTTTACTTTCCTTAATTGGTGTGAAAAGACCAGATCTGACTAAGTAAATAAGGCATCAGATGAGATAATCCTCAACAATGGAAAAGAGGAGACCTAAAAAGGGATCACCTTGCCGGACTCCTCGAGAGTATTGAAATAATCCTTTTGGGGAGCCATTTATCATCACATACATTTATGGGTTTTTTAGTTCATAGGACTTTTTTAGTTTTTAGGGTTTTAATGCATTCTTTATTTTTTAATGTTTTTAGGTTTCAAAGGGTTTGTAGTGGGTTTTTATGGGTTTTATTGGTTTTATGTTTTTTATTGAATTTTATGTTTTAATGGTTTTTAGTATTTTTAGGATTTTAAGGTTTTCTTTGGGGTTTTCAAGGTATTTAGTGTGTTTTATGTTTTTAGGAATTTTAAGGGTTTTATGGTTTTTATGGTTTTTTATGTATTTAGGGGATTTAAAGGTTTTTAGTGTTTTATAGGTTTTTGGGGTCTAGGGTGTTTTTTTTACTTTTTGGGGGTTTTAATGATTTTTATTGTTTTATAGTTTTTAGGGTTTAACTAGTTTTTTGAGTTTTTAATATGTTTATAAGGTTTTTATGGGATTTTAGGGATTTTTATGTTTTTTATGAATTTTTTAGTTTTAGGGATTTTTTGGGATTTTAAGGTATTTTTAGGGTTTTTAGTGTTTTTATGTTTTATGGGTTTTATTTGAATTTTGGTTTTCAAGGTTTTCTTAGAGGTTTTCAAGGTTTTAAGAGATTTTTATGTTTTTAGTTATTTTTAGTGATTTTTTTTATTTTTATGGATTTTAGGGTTTTCAAGGATTTATAGGGTTTTAGGTGTTTTACGTTTTTTAGGATTATATTTTTTTGGTTATTATGATTTTTTGAGTTTTTTATGACATTAAGGGTTTTTAGAGTTTTTTAATGTTTTAGGGGTATAAATGATGTTTTTTATTTTTTATTACTTTGTTATGATCTTCATAGAAGTTTAGGGGTTTTAAGGGTTTTAGGGGGTTTTTTGTTTTTTATGTTTTTTATTTTTTAAGGGTTTTATATTTTTTTATTGGTTTTTATGGGTTTTAAGGTTTTATTGATTTTTAGTTTTTTTGGGATTTAATTATTTTTAAAGCATTTTAATATTTTAGGGATTTAATGTGTTTTTAGAATTTTAGTGGTTTTAGGGATTTTATGGGTTTAATTTTTTAAGGTTTTTAGGGGTTTTTATGCATGTTAGGTTTTTTTATGGTTTGCAGGTTTTTTTGTTTTTAGGTTTTTTAGGGGTTTTGAGAGTTTTTTTGTTTTTATGATTTTCTTACAGTTTTTCATGGTCTTAAGTGTTTTTACATTTTTAGATATTTTTTTGGATTTTTATGTAATTTTAGTGTTTTTATTGTTTTAGAGATTTTGAGGGTTTTGAAGCGTTTTAGGGTTTTTTTTATTTTTACTTTTTTTAATATTTTAGTGTTTTTGATTTTTTATAGTTTTTTAATGTTATAATGGTTTAAAGGGTTTTCAATGTTTTTAGATTTTTTAGTGTTTTTGTGCGGTTTTATTGTTTTATAGTTTATAGAGATTTTTTGTTTTTATTATTTTTAGGTTTTTGAGGATTTTTGGGGGTTTGTGTTTTAATGTATATTTACATTTCTAAGGGTTCCATATGGGTTTTCAGGGTTTTTGGGGTATGCACTTTTTTTTTGTATTTATATGTTTTTTAGTAATTTTATGGTTTATAGGGGTGTTAGGTATTTTCAGGTATTTAGGATTTTTATGGGTTTTAGGGGTTTAATGGTTTTTCGGGTTTTTATGGTTTTTTGAGTTTTTTATGGATTTAAGGCTTTTAGAGTAATTTTAACATTTATAGGGTTTTTAAGAGTTTTTAGAGTTTTTCGTGGTTTTTAGGGATTTTATGTGTTTTTAGGGGTTTTAATGTTTTTGTTGTTTTTATTGTTTTAGTGGTTTTAGGGTTTTTATGGTTTTTAGCATATGTAGGTTTTTTTTGGGTTTTAATTATTTTAGGTTTTTTATGTTTTTATATGGATTTTCAAGGTTTTAAGGGTTTTTAAAAAATTTAGTGATTTTAAAGGTTTTTTTAAGGGGATTTTGGATTTTGATATTCTTTAGGGTTTTTTGGGTTTTATGGTGTTTTATGGATCCTTTCGGTTTTGTGGGTTTTTAGAGTTTCTTAACATTTTAGGGGTTTAATTTGTTTTCAATGCTTTTTTTTGGGTTTTTTGGAATTTTATGGTTTTTAGTGGTTTTATGGTTTTTATGGGTTCTATGGTTTTTAGTGTTTGTAGGGTTTTTTAGGGGTTTAGTGTTTGTAGGATTTTTAGGGATGTGATGTTTTTTTCCTTTTTAAGGTTTTCTTAGGGGTTATAAGGTTTTTAATGATTTTAGGTATTTGTAGGGATTTTTTAGGATTTTTGGGTTATTAGAATTTTTTATTGTTTTTAGACTTTTTTATGATTTTTAGGGATGGTTTTTTGGGTTTTTGATTTTTTTTAGGGGTTTTAAGGTTTTTTTAGAGTTTTTATCATTTTTTCGGGTTTAAAGGGATTTTAGGAATATTAGTGAGTTTCTACAGATTATGTGGTAATTTTGGGTTATTAGTTTTTTAGGGGGTTTTATGATTTTACGGGTGTAGCTTTTTAGGGTCTTTTTATGATTTTTTGAATTTTTTAGGTTTTTCTGGGTTTTACTTTTTAAGGATTTTAAGGTTTTCTTAGCAGTTTTCAAGGGGTTTTGAATTTATTGTTTTTTTAGTGATTTTTAGAGATTTTTTAGGAATTTTAAGGGGTTTTATGGTTTTGAAGGTTTTTAGGGTTTTTTATGGTTTTTAGTGTTTTAGGATTTTTAGTGGTTTTATGTGTTTTTATGTTGGTATGGTTTTCTTTGGGTTTTTCATGTTTTTAAGGATTTTACATTTTAAAGGATTTTTAGTTTTTTTTGGTAATTTTATGGGGTTTTAGGTTTTTTTATAGATTTTGAGGTTTTTATGGTTTTTAAGGGTTTTATTTGGGGTTTTAGGGGTTTTAGGGGTATTTTGAGTTTTTTTCGGTTTTAAGGGTGTTTAGAGTTTTTAAAACATTTAGGGGTATAAATGGTTTTATGAGTTTTTAGTTGGGTTTTAGGGTTTTATGTGTTTTATTATTTTATGGTTTTAAAGGATATTTATGGTTGTTAGGGTTTTCGGGGTTTTAGTGTTTTTAGGTTTTTAGGGGTTTTATGTGTTTTTAGGTTTTTAGGGATTTTATGTTTTCTTACTGTTTTCAATAATTTTTATTAATTTTTATTCTTTAGGTATTTGTAATGATTTTTAGGATTTTTTTAGATTTTTAGTGTTTTTAGGTATTTAGGGGTTTTAGGGTTTTTATTGTTTTTAGGGTTTTTAGGGGGGTTTTAGTTTCTTTGTGATTTTAATGTTTTTTAGTGTTTTTTAAACATTTTTTGGGGTTTAATGGGGTTTTATATATTTTAGTTTTTAGGGATTTATGAGTTTTTAGGGTTTTAATGGTTTTTAGGGTTTTTATGGTTTTAGGGTTTTTAGAGTTTTTAGGACTTTTAAGGGTTTTTAGGGTTTTTTTATTTTTTATGATTTTATGGGTTAAAGTGTTTTTTGGTTTTAAGGTTTTCATAGTGGTTTTTATGGTTTTTTATTTTTTAGGGATTTTTAGATATTTTTATTATTTTTATTGTTTTATGGATTTTGAAGGTTTTAAGTATTTCTTTGGGTATTATGGTTTTTGTGGGTGTTTTAGGGGTTTTTTGGTTTTTTTGGTGTTTATGGTGTTTAATATTTTTTAACATTTTTTGGGCTTAAAGGGTTTTTAGTTTTCATACGGTTTTTATTTGGTTTTATGGTTTTCAGGGACTTTAGGGGGTTTCTTATGGTTTTTAGGGTATTTAGAATTTTTTATAATTTTTATTGATTTTAAGTGTTTTTAAGGTTTTAAGGTATTTTTTGGGTATTTAGGGTTTCTACGTTTTTCGGGATTTTTAGTATTTTAATGGTTTTTAGGGATTTTATAGTTTTTAGGATTTTTATGGTTTTTATTGGTGTTTTTAGATTTTTAGGGGTTTTATTATTTTTTTGAGTTTTTTAATAAATTTATAGGTTTAAATGGTATTTATAGTTTTTAGTGGTGTTTTAGGGTTTTTATAGGTTTTTAGGGTTTTTAAATATTTTTTGTGCTTTTATGGTTTTAGTTGTTTTTAGTGTATTTTGGTTTTTAGGGTTTTTAGTGTTTTCAAGTTTTGTTAGGGTTTAATTTTTTATGTTTTTATTTTGTTTTTTTTTTGTATTTTAGTATTTTTTATTTTTTAGGTATTTTTAGGTATTTTTAGGATTTTTAGGGTTTTTATGTTTTTAGGGATTTTGGGGGTTTTGAGTGTTTTTATAATTTTTTAGGTTTTATGATTTTTATGTGCTTTTAGGTATTTAAGGATTCATCTGTATTTTTATTCTTTTTTTATATTTTTTAAAATTTTAGTGATTTTTTAGGATTTTTTCATCTTTTTATAGTTTTTTTTGGGTTTTTAGGGACTTTGATTGTTTTTATGCGATTTTATGGGTTTTATGGGTTGTTATGGTTTTTATGGTTTTTTGGTTTTTTGAGATTGATTTTTGGTTTTATGGTTTTTTAATGATTTTAGTGGTTTAAATGGTTTTTGGAGTTTTGAGTGGGGTTTTTAGGGGTTTTTAGGTGGTCATTTCATGTCTCACTCGGAATGTGTGTTCTGGTTAGGAATCACTACTTCCAGGCGGTTTCTATTGGATTTATTCATGGAACCATAAATGTCCAACGTTTCTCTATCCAAAGGGAATTTCCTTTAAAAGGTAGATGTTTGTTAGGCTTGGGGCTATGAGACTTGAGAACATACATTGGTTGAGAGGATGGAAGGTCAAACTCTTCACAACCTTTTGGGGTGAATTATTGCCTAGTCTAGGACTCTTTTAAAAATTTAAGATATTTATTGTGAATGCTTATTAATTTACCCAATATAACAGAGGTTTTCCCTGAAATTTTCAATCAATTATTAGCATGTGTGAAATTTAGAATCATTCGTATGTATTCGAGGTCTCCATAAATGGTATCCTCCTATATACTATTTAGAGATTCATTTATCCATCGTTGTGATAATATTGTTTTTAAGCCACTTATTGGGTTACTTTGGGATTTATTGTCATCTAGGGAGTTGAATCCTTGTTTTGATGTAGGGATCGTACCCATAAATGGGCTACGAACGCATCCTTGTAAAAGAAATCAGAACCCTCGTAGTTCAGTGCCACTTAATGGGTCACATAATACCTTTTAAGGTCATGTGATAAGGACCAAGCCATACAGTTTAATGTCATGTGGTAAAGACATCTAAGAGAAAGGACCTTAGTCAATGTTTGGTGTGGGACTTATGCCTAAGCATCCAAATGAACTAAGAAAATCTGTGTTTTTCCATGATTGATTAGACCTTTTTGAAGTTTTAGGTTTGAACCTCATAGAGGCTTCCTGCATATCCCACTAGGATGGGAATCAAAGCCCACATAGATTGATGAGTCCAATAAGAGTGTGTATTCCTTTGAGATAAATGATTTGGGATTACTTCTTTAAAATGATTTCTTTTTATTGATGAAATTATATAGATCTTGGGCCATAGGAAGGCTTCCTACATATCCCAGTTTTTATGGGAATCATAGTTATCTTAGTTCATTCATATGAGGTGTTCGTAAAAATGTAGTGATCATCACAAATATCTAATCCCATGTGAGTCATGATCGGTGAAAGAAACAAGAGGATTTAAAATATTCAATAAAGGCAAACACACTTTTCCTCCTCTCATGGTGGAAGAGGACGGGCCTATGGTGGCGACGGTGGAAGAGGATGTGAAGAAGAACCTTCCCTCTATTCTCTTTACATTAGACAAAGGTCCAATGTAAGGAAGGAGTGAAGGTGAATGATGTAGAGATGAAAAATATTGTAGCCTCTAACTTGAAAGACTAGGGGCCTATACAATGACGGTTTCCCTAAAATTTTTCCGGGTAGGGGAGAGTGGCTTCTCATTTGTTCAAAAAGAAAAAGAGGTGTGAACCATACCTTCCCTACAAGAGACCTGAGGTACCATGTTTTAGAGATGAAAATGGTAGATTGTGACCCAAATCCTAATCCTCCAAACCAGGAACTCCCCAACACTATTTCAGGGACAAATCTCCATGTGACTGTGAATATAAAAACCCACAGACACTCCAGGAATCCTAACCCCATTGCAAAAAAATGTGGGAAACCTCTGACTACAGATATACAAAACCAAATAGGAGGCGCGCTAATGTTCCCTTCCCAAAGGTTTGATAAGTTTGGAGGTTTTGGTGGAGGATTAAACATAACTACTTTTAGATAAGGGATACAATGGATAACAATCCTTTCCATGAATGGGTTTGATGAAGTCTCGATGAGAGGCTTGTATAGACTGAAGGAATTAGGTGAATCCAAGATGGGATCCCATGTAAGTATCTGGAATGCATGTATGGGTGTGCGAGTAGGATTGGGAAACCTGATGTTAACTCATGTGACGAAAAACATGCATATTAATACTTTAGTGAGACTTGACTCAATCCTTCAAGATTATTTATAGGTTTTCCCAAAATTGGGGTGCTCAAGGTCCTTTGAGAGGAATAGGTGGTGCGCATGTGTTTCTAATTTGGGAAGGTTGGGAACTTTTAGGCGTGCAATTGTTATGGATTTAAAACACTAAGGGGACTTACGTCCTATGATCCTCCTTCAATTCCTCCTCTCTAGGTGTTAAAGAGAAACCTTGATGGTTTCAGAATACTTGGTTGAAGCACTAGGGAGACCAGAGCATCGATTAGTGTTCAGGGAAATTCGTCTCTCCAAATGAAGTCCCCAAGGGTCTATTTATAGGAAAGTAAGTGACCCTTGGAAAAATAGTGATCAGACACACATGTGGCTTTTGATCCAGAAATGTGGAAGCAAGTACCTTGAATGCTGATGGAGCCTCAACTTGACAATGGCGATCCACGTTTCAAGCCTTTGAAAATCATGATTTTATTCACTTGTTTTCACCTATTTCTACTAAGGCACATACCCTTGTTGGTTTTTATTTTTGGGATGGAATGAAGTTTCAGAAAAATTCCCCCCCTCGGAATTGGATCAGAAATGAAAAGAGGATCATATACCGAGGCAATGTTATTAAATGGGTAAAAAGAGGTTTATGTGGTGTGAAAGTGATATCACACGAGGTATGGGCACACATCGTGATGGTGCACATGGTAATATTCATCACATATATAGAGTAGCTTTACTTTAGTTAAAATTACAAATAATTCTAGAAATAAAGCTCTCCATGCGCAATTATTTTCTATTAGACACTCCTATCGGTTGCGCTTCTTCTGTATGTTTTTTATTTGTGTGCCAAAAATGGAGCACCATACTTGCACGTCGGATTTATGTTTTCACGCCAAATCCCTACTTTATCACCTTAATTCCCTTGTCAAATTTTCTTAATTCCTTTGTCAAAAAAATAAAAAATGAGCTTACTTTAAAGATGAATTTTGATCTCTTTTGCAGGTTCAGTGTCTCCCTAGAGAATTGGAACTACTAATGAATTGGATAGTATGATAATTGATGATATAGTGAAGATTTTTGGTCATGATTAAATTGTAATCTGGGACACTACTCTTCTAGACTTGGAAATGAATATGAGGAAATATCATTTCAATTTTACAAGGAGTATTTATTTTCCTCTATATGGTTATGGCCATTTGTAGGATGTCAACATACAAGAACCAAAGAATTATATTCCACTTTCTTGGTTTCAAGACCATACCAATATCTTTTCTGGCAATATTTCTATTGTAAAAAAAATAAATTTTGGGATAATAGCTAAGGCCAATTTCATGCATCACATCCCATGTGCTCTAGATTTTAAATCACATACACCTAAGAAACAACCACAATGCTATTCATCCATTTTTTTACATTGTCAGATAGATCAATTAATGGGTTGGAAGAAAAGATGGGATTTTTTCCCATGATGGGGTATTAAACCCATATGGATGTGGGTGTATTAGGTGCACAATACATGTGTGGAGATTATGGATGACATAAAATGTGTTTGGATTTATGAGGCAGTATGGGTCGGGAAAACCTATGTATATAATAATGATGATATTGTTCCAAAGTTTCTAAGCAGATGGAGTCTAGACACTAATTACTTCCATTTGAAACATGGAGAAGTATGTATTAGTTTGTGGGATGTCTACAAGATTGCTGGGTCTCCAATCCTTAGAGATATGTTTGACGAGTTTATTCCTCCCAAGGTTATATGGAATGAATCATAAAAGACACCTGCCATGGTTCATGAGTTAATGAATATATTTTATAAAATCAAGAAACCAACACAACAAAGTCTCACACAAGAAGGGATATTCACCTAGAGTAGTGGATGGAAATATTCTCGATGAAGAAGAAGGAGAAGGGTCCCACTTTCACTCATCCAACAAGTTGTCCAAAGGTTGAAAAGAGTGGTACACCCAAAACATTCCTACCAACATTAGAGAAATAAGAGGTTGTAAATTGGGCATATTAAGCTAATTAAAAAATTCCTGTGAAGAAACATCTTGCATATTTCCTAGCCATGTGGCTCAGTATGTATCTATTGCACGTTTGAGATTCCAAGGTGGCGTATGGCTAAGAAATTTTATTATTGTGGTAAAAATGTTTGAGAAGAGGATGGTAGGATTGGATACCCCTATTTTGGAAAATATTAATAGGATCTTGTTTCATATCTACATAGGGAAGTCTTATTTTAGAATAGTCGGACTATTCTAGGTGTTATAGGGGTGGATAACCACTCATTTGCGAACTTATGTTGTGAAAAGTGGAGTATAGGTATTTGGAAGTTCATTCCAACAATCTGTTAAAGATATATCTAGTATTTCACCTATGTATTTGAATTCTTATGATAATAAGTCTAGGTTATGTATGTACAAGTAATGTCATATTTTTCATTATGGTAATATGCCTATGGGGAAAATTTTGATGATGGGACGGCCATCTTAGAGCTAAGGTCGTATATATTATCTTTCAAGGATGGCGTATTGGCCTCTAGGATTGACGGGGAAATTATATGTGAGGCCTATTCTCCTTATAGATTCTCACTTCAATTCAAATTTCTGCAACAAATTATTGTATCTCCTCCATTTAATGTCATATTAGAGGAACATCTAATGGTAACCTGGAAAACTATGGTTGTTGATGACTGTAGAGAAAACTGTGGCAATATTCATCTTACCTATTGCCAATGCAACAAGCAGAATGACTATCTTGTATACTAATAACTTGGTTAAATCATACCATGAAGGGGTGTTAAACCATGTTTTCCCTCAAGTAGGGATAAATAGATGAGGTAGGAAGTAACCCTCTCGTTTGTAAGTCAATTATTCATCATCAAGGGATGATTTGTTTGTGTCCGAGGGTGGAGGTGATAAGGATCCATGATTACCAATGCAACCTCATGAATGATATAATCCACCTATCAGAGTCAATAAAGACACACCATCAATCTCAATGGAATCTATATTGAAGTGGTTTAGTCACCATCTTTCAAAAGATAAATGGGTCCCATTTTATCATCCACCATCTGTGACTGTAGGAATTAAGAAGAAAACCAAATCTAAAACATCAGGATCATCTTCACAACCCTTTGTAATTTACATTAAATATGTATGACCAGAGGTGGTTCAAACCTGGGAAATCATGCATTGTGATGCTAAAACCATGTGGATAGATCTATGTGAAGCCTTGAATATTCCGGGGATAGGGGATCTACGATCATCTTCTGATATTCTTTTTTAGAACAACCTTGATGAATTGAGAACATATCTATGAGAACCAGAGATGCCAATATACATAACTGATGAATCAATTCACGCCAGAAAACAAGTGAAAGATATGATAGATCATAGTTTCACTAAAGGGATTTACCTTTCATTAGATAAAGAATGGTGTGATTTGGTTGATCCTGAAGAAGTAAGTTTTCTTTTTCTCACATTCTTTTCTAATTTTCGATTTGAATTTATTCAAAGCATTATTACTTAGGGGAAATATCAATTTAACTTACAACTGGATAAAATAAAATCGACTGAAGTTTCATCACCACAATATAGCCCTGGTAGTACTGCACTTGGAGATATTGGATCACCTTGTGAATCGTGGGAGATATTTCTAGGACAACATACCATGAAGGATGAGATAGAATGTGGATTGTGGTCTCCAATTTTTTTTTTGAGATTATGATGCAAGTCCTCCCAATAAGGTTAAGAAATAGAAACATCGAAGAAATAAAACCATGGTTAAACATTTTCTCAGTAGTGGTAAGCATTCCCGACAACATGAGTTTTAACTTTATTCGTAGAAAGTGTATAATATTATTGGAACTACATGAGATTCTTATATTCCTCATCTTATAGAAATCACTAGTCTGGCTTGAGGAACTATAGAGGGTGCTTATGAACAAGCAAAAATTACTTCCAACCTAGTGATTCATTTGATTGAAAAGGCATTTATCGAAAGGTAACCAACATATGTTCCCTGAATTTCTCATGTTTCTGCTACCATGAGAGAGGAGACCTATGGTAAATTAGAAGTGACTTAGGAGAAACTAAGTGTAAAAATAATAGAATTCTACTCAATTGTACTTTTGGTTCATCACATGCACATGAAAATCATGCGACATCTGATGATGACCCCACAGCTGTTACGGAAGAAGCTGTTCGGGGTCAAAAATTTTCAGAGGAGGGTCACAGAACAACCACTCCAAGTGATCCCATAGGTGAGACTAACATGGGATTTGGGATATCCTTGGATGCTATGATTAATCTTGTCATGTCTTTTTAAGAAGTATTATAACACGTTAATATGCCAAATACATTAGAAGCTTTTGATGTTTCTTGTATAGAACCAAATGGATGCAAGTTTTTATTTTTCAACATATCAATCTTCATATGATTAATTTTGTAACTGTGATTAGTTGTAATATGCAGTTCCATCTAAAGAAACTGATGCAGTGATGATGCCTAAAAGAATAATAAATATCACTATCAATCCCACCATTGTGTATTAGTTGTATAATGTGAATCTAGAAACAAAAAATATTCCTAAGATTCATTCAGAGGATCCTAAGTAGGTTAAAGAATAAATTCACCATCAAAATACATCCACCAATATTTTTGATAATGAGAATATTGGAGAGGAGTCTTCTCAAGTTGTTGAACTATTTTTAGGTAAGGGTTACCAATATTGTGATTTTTCTAACTCTTGTTATCCTTTTTAAACTAACCATAACCATAATTTTAATTCACCATATAGGATTATGAACATCAATGGCCAAGTCTGGAGGTGACGCTTCTGCATCATCTCAAACAGTATTAGGAAGTGAAGAAATATCTATTAAGGAAAAAAATAGGGAACATATTTATGTTCATTAATCCCAGAATACGTTTCTCTATACAACAACAATTATGAATCAGATCCGAATATGAAAAAGGATCTTCGTATTTCACATCACAAGGAATCTAATAACATATAAAAGATAATTTTTTAAATAAAACTTGAGGAAATACACTCATGAAATCCAAAAATTTTATCTCTATTCATTAGGATGGGATTTGGAAGGTTTGAATACCTTGAAATTCATACTGCATTGAAAGAGATTATCTGAAAAAAGAAGAAAGATCATAAACTTCGATAACATCCGATAAAAACTGGACTGTTGACCAACACTGGTGAATTCTATGAATCATTATCTTAATCTCAAGCCAAACATACTGCAAAGTTGAAATAACTCAAGAAGAAATTTAATGAAAAGACTGTTCAACAGCTGCATCTTCAACAAGATTTTTATATTTTTAAATGGGAGTTTGAATAACTTCATGATTCAATAGGATAATTCTAGAAATATGGTGAAAAAGTCATTGCATATGCTAAGGAAGCACTTTTTCATGCTGAAGATAATGAGATTGGTTGGTTAACGGTTATTCAATAGGTAGTTGATGGGGCTCACGAGAAAATTAATCAAATGATATGTTATGTAGAAAACTTCTTGTGATTTATAATAGAGAGAATCCAGTTTTTGGGTTCTCCTCTATGGATTTTCATTCTCACAAACAAAAATCATTTTGTCTTTAATCATTTGTGTCTTCATATATTCTTTTTTAACTAGGAGAAGGGTCCTAGTAAGTGTAGTTTGATTTTTACTAGGGTTATATGGAAAACCCATAAAACTTGGTATCTTTTGGTTTTTTATATCTCAATATTCCTAAATCCTATAAAATGTAAGTCTAGTGAGCTGAGACATCGACTCTTTTCCAAAGTTCCCATTGTGGGTATTCAATTTTGTGACCACCATGTCTCTTTTTATCAGTAGTTTAGAGTCATGAACTTATGAATAATAAGGCTAGTGTTTATGGTCAAATATATTTGACCATAAAATTTGAAATTATATCCCTAAAAAGATCGGTGGATAGGAATTTCCTTAATATTATTTAAATACTTCCATGGTGAATCGTTAGTCATGAGTTTTATGGTCACCAAATCTAAAACATGTATAACATAAAAGATGTTTTTTCTAAGAATGTGTTCCCCATTATTTGACAAACCTATTATGGGGGTTGTATTATAGAGGACCAAGTAGGGAATATGCTGTATAGCCAAATAGTGGAATCTTTTGATTGGTGTGCGTATTATATAGGAAAATTTCAGGAAAAACCATTGGAGGAACGTACTGCATTGTCAAGGCAAAGATTCATAGAAATTTAAAATAATATTTTTGATAGATAAGGGAAAATAAGATTTGGGATACTCAATACCACAAAGGGTGGTTTTTCCAAGAAAATGTATTTTATGAATAAAGGGTTATCTATTCCAACATATTTCATGAATGGGAAAACTGCTTCTACATAAATTCGGTGTCTGAGAAATGTTTAAAATTTGTTAGCATGAGACATTTTGATATTATTCTGTGTAGTTTCAATTCATGCAGTGAGGACATTATACTGTGTAGTTTTATTTCATGGAGTGAGGATATTATACTATGCATTTTTAAGTCATGCAATTAGGACATTGGGTGGATTTAAGATTATATCTTTTATCTTTGACCAGATGTTTAAGAGTCTATAATTTATTGATAATTTATCTGAAAAAAATACGACTATGTTAAAGTACGAATGAACTAATTGTAAACCCTGATTTGGAAAATTATAGATCCAAATTGTGATATGTTAAAAGGGATAAAGACATTATATAATTATTTTTTACGAACATTGTAACCATTATTTGACCAACCTGTTATGGGGGTTATATTATGCAGGGGATGACTAGGTAATATGTTGCATAGCCAAATATTTGAATCTTTTGACTAAAAGGCTTGTTATGTAGGAAACTTTTATGTAAGGCCACTAGGGGTACATACAACATACATAGAAAAAAGAGATCTCAAAACATTGACATTCTATTAGTAAAAGACAAAGAAAGTTTATGGAGTTTCATATTTTTCACAGCACATAGTTTGTTTTATAGAGAAAGGCACCTTAATATAGAAATAGTATTTCCAATCATGATTTCCAAAGAATCAGAGAAATATGATTTCTACGAATGTCTAACCCAAACGTAGGAAGTATGACATCTGTAGTTTTAGGTCATACCGCTAGGACCAAAATATAATATAAATAATAGATTATATGTAGGTAAATGATCCAAGGTTATTTAAATATTATTTGAACACATAGAGAGGGAAATGTGTAATCCATGGTCTTGAATACTTTTAGATCGATAGAATGTTAACGGGAAAAATATGAATGGATGAAAGCTTTAAGGTACAGATTCTTGTATATTTTCATCAATGTTTTATGGGGAGAAAAGATAATTTAACCCAGAATGAAATTACCATTATTTGACAAACCTGTTTTGGGGATTATATTATACATGGCCAACTGGGGAATATGTTGCATAGCCAAAAAGTGGAATATTTTGACTTACAGGCCCATTATGTAGGCAACTTATGCAATGCCAACTAGGGGCACATACTACATAGTCAGGAAAAATACTTCTTAAATATCAAATTTTTTTCCACCAAACTTTAAAAAAGGTTATGATGATCAAAAATATTTCAAGATTAAGAGTTTGAAATACGAAAGGGGGGAATTCTCAATGAACAGAAGAAATATTTGAATCCCTATTGGCCATGATTTTGGAATTCCTTACATATATCTGACTCATATGGAAAATGGGGACATTTCTCATTTCCTTAGTGGGATCTCTAGAAGAGAACCTAAATGAAGACTCCCACATAGATTTCTAACTATATGTGGAAGAGAGATAAAAATTTATCCCATGGATAGGACTAATATCCAAGTGCTAGTTTTCACTACATATATCAATAGGACAAAAATAAAGTCTTATGTAGTTATTTGGGTATATTGTGGTTTAATGTTGTGTAGATTGGACATGAAGTAATTCTAATGTGAGAAATGGATATTGTGTCTGGACCAGGGAATTGAACCCAGGTGTCACTACAAATTTCATATGAATGAGAATCAATCCACACGTAGTTCTTAAAACAATCATTTCCCACACCAATTGATATTGATGTGAGAGAAGGGGGATTTTAACACATTATAGAATAATGGTTAAACTAAAGAAACAAAATGTTATGAAGAACAAACCATGTATCCTGAAAGAGTACCATGTATATATATGGTTCATATACAGGAGGAGAAAATGGAAATATATTTTTTGTGGTTGTAGATGGGCTCAAAATTGGAGATCTATGCATCTCTATGTATCCCAATGGAATGAGAATCAACACACAAATAGTTTTTTAAATGAGTTCCCTATATATATCTGATTCAAACATAGGGAGAATAGGACCTCATGTGCCACCAAGGAGTAGTAATGATGTAAGTGATGTTTGTGTATTAAATCTCTTACCATCAAATAAAGAAGATGTAAACCATACAATTTAATGTCATGAAGTGAGGAAAGATGATTCCATACCATTTAACATACACTACTGTAAAATTATCTTATCCCAATGGTTTCAAACTATTGGTAAAAGTCCCAAAACCATTGGTCTATGAGCCATAGAGATAGTTATATCTTAACGGTTCAAGCTTGAACCATTGGGATAGGTTTTCTGGATTTTCAAAATACGTATGTTTTAGTGAAACAATTGGTAAATTTCTATCCCAATAGTTAATAATCATGGGTTTATAGGGCTTATACAACTATACCAATGGTTCAGTGAACCGTTGGAATACACCTATTGCAACGTTTTAATGAACCATTTCCAAAGGACAGGCAATATGGGTATAAACCAACAGTTTAGAAACAGTTGGTATACCTCCTACATCAAACTCTATTCCAATGGTTTCATTGAAACCATTGGGATATAGGTATACCAACGGTTTGGGAACTATTGGTATAAACTACTCAATCTATATACCAATAGTTTATAAAACCATTGGTATTTTCTCTTCACAAAAAATAGTTGCAACCTCTTCCATCCAACCACTTCCATCCATCCGGAACCTGTAAAAAATTCAATGAGATTTATTTGGACTAAGTGATAAAAAGGGAATGGTTAGGGGAAAAAGGGATGATTCATTGTTAATAGGGAGGAGAATTATTTTTAGAGGGAGGTAAATGCAAAGGGAAGAGATTTAGTTTCACGTCTAGGTATGAAGTTCCATGTTGCACATTCAACAAAGGAAACCTAAAACTGTAGGAATTGAAGGTGTGTTTGGTTAGTTACATGTTATGACTAGGATCACAATGAACAATTTTTTTCATAGTGGATTTATTAATACACCTAATAAACTGAGTTTCTAGAAATAATCACTTTAAAAATATTGTGAATGATAAAAAACTATTCGCATGAAAAAAATAGAATGTACCCTACTATATGGGGAAGGGATCACACTCCTAATGGTAAAATGACATATGATGTGTGAAATAAGTAGATTTATTTCTCAAGGACTAGAAATGGGGTGAAAAGATGTTTTTCTTCAAAAATTGGTATTGAGAGCTCTTCTGGTATGCATATAATATGGTACCTGACTTAGTGTGGTGGTAAGGACTTTTAAGCATAGGTAGAATGAGATTCAAGGAATGTTCCAAGAATATCATATAGTATTTGAGGTCATCATGATGTAATTATTTATTTTTTGTGTATGAGATTGATTTTAGTATCAAGGACTATAGTGTATTCCCTAGTGTAAGATATATGAGTACCAAGAGGACTAACTTTTTTCACTTGGATGTTGAGACATTTTTGAGATGGGGATATAGGTCACGAGTGACTAGAAACTTGTACCTATCTGGTGAGCTATGATATAGATAAAATTCCATTGTTTTTATGTCATACACATTTTGGGTAACACATTTTAACATGTATAGTGATATATCTTATGTAATAAAAACTCCTTGAGTGATAAGGTGTTGGAAGGAACCTTACTTGAGTGATAATGAAGTTATCATATTATAACAAGATATTTAACCCTATCATGATTGATACGGTAGTGGTCATGATAATGGCCCACCTTGAGTGGTAAGGTTCTAGATGAACCCAACAATGAGTGATAATGGAGAATTTGGAATGTGATATTAGACCTACCATGTTTAATATGATATTATTCTAGAAAATGGATTTAAATTGATCATATTGTATTAACATGGATGTTTGTTGAGTGAGAAGGTTGGTATGTGATATATAGTGGTATGAGACACTACCCTTAGTAGTATAGTAGGTGTTGGGAGTTGAGTGTTGACCTATATTGAGTGATAATTATTATTCTAGGGCTTGGTTACATGAATATATCCTACACATTCAGGTTGTGTTGGAGTAATCATTGATACTCCCTATTTAGAGTATTTGTGTATAGGATGGGTTTGATGTATGATGGTTCAATGATGCATGTTTTATGTTCAAAAAAATGTATCTATGGTTGGGTATCATGAAAACCTATTTAACACACGATGACCTAATACACATGGAGTCTTGGTGTCCTAGATAGAACTTTATATCTAAAACGATATGTGTGTTAGGGGTGTCCATGGGTCGGGTTGGGTTAGGTTCGAGGGTTTTTTTGGACCCGAACCAGGGAAAATAGGTCGTTTTTGGATGGCTTGGGTCATATGTGGTTTTTTAACCCAACCCTACCCATCCCATCTCACATTGGGTTGGGTCGATCAAGTCAATTGGGTTCTATAAAAATAGGTCACTGCCTCATTATCCTAAATTCCTCCTTCATACGCAACCTCATGGATCCTCCATCTCATCTTGATGGACATCGAGAATTCAACAGTGTGATCTCCTTCATATTCAGTTGGGAGTCATGATATTCTTAATCAGATGCTTGGTTAGCAGTGATCTCCTAACATTTTGACACTTCCACACATGGAACTTTCTTCTTAGGTTATTCGTGATCTCCTTCATCGGTGGCACATTTGGTCATTTTCAGGAGGAGCAGCTATAGAGAATCACGATTTTATGGCTATGGTGGTCAATTTCAATAGGTTACTGGTGTGGGTCCGATTTGGGGGATGTGGTGGTTCGAGATTCCTCCACGTATTGTAGTGGTGCCGGTGAATCTCATCTAGTAAGGCGTCACTCGATTTTATCCTCCAATGTGCTCAGGAGATACCGATGAAACAAACCAAAAAGGCAAAGGTTAGCGGCTAGATCAGTTGTGAGATTACCATTTATCACTTCTGGAGGTATTCTGTGGTGGATTTGGGGTCATGGATGGTGATCGCGGTGGAGATGGTGGTGGAGGTGAAGTTGGCATGTAGGACCGCGATGGTTGCACCGTGTAGTGGTGGTAGTGGAGGAGGAATACAGGAGTGGGTGATGAAGGAAATGCATGGTATAGAGGTGGTGTTATGGAAGGGTTATGGCGCTACGGTGGTGACAAAAAAGGGTGACGTGGTAGTGAGCATGCCGACACGGGTCTGTAATATGTGCAACAGTAGTTTCGGGTATGATGGGTTGGGTTGGGAAGTTTTTGTCCCATCCTATGACCCGACCCAACCTGACCATGGGTGAACCCAAAATGACCCAACCCAACCCGACCCAACCCGGTCGGGTTGGGTCGGGTTGTTCAGGTCTGGTTTGGACACCCCTGTGTTTAATTATTTTTATAAAATTTACTTCACTCAGGTATACATCTATATGTAAAAATATATTAGTGTATTTTTGTGAGATTCTAATGTCATATATTTCTAACACCTAGTTTGTTCAACCTGGTATGAATGTAGATCTTATGATAGTTTTAGTGATCTAATAAAAGATTATGTACTTTATTTTTCCATTAACTTCTTCATGTTTTCAATCATCATTCATTGAAAACTATTAACTATCAATCCACATAATCTGAAAATATCTACTTTTAAATCTACCACTTAAAATATCTGAATATCTTATCTAAAAACCTCCATTTTAATTCTCCACATTGTCCATAACATTGGAACACTTTAAACCTCTAACTGAATATCCGTGGCCTAAAAAAACCATTATAACATTCCTTTTAAAATCCTGATCCTCACGACATAGACCCATTTTTGAATCATGTTTCCAAACAAAATGCCTTTAACCTTTAAACCAAGGCATGAGACAACACATAATTATGAAATATTCCCTTTAAAATTTCAGACACAATGAAAACTTGTCCATTTTCTCCACTACAATATCTTGATACACCAAAACACCCAGCTTTCCAAAAATGCTCTGGGAAATGAAATAGGGATCTCTCTAGCATCATTCTATACTTCGCTATACACAGGTCCACCACAGTGAGTAGAATTCCTTCAGTGAGTTTCCCCACTATAATTCCTCTCATTAGAACATGGGATAGATATTTCAATATGAATATTCAATGAAGTAGGCACTAAATCATATGAATTGGTGGTCGTAAGATCATACTTATGGTGGGGAGCACCATAAGCCGGCCATGAGATAAACTATGACACCACCAGTGTTTTTAGATATATGGGCTCAGGTAAACACCCAAAGGGGTTGCCAAGAGGCTAGGGAAACAGTCCAAACATGTTTCTCCATTAGATAAGGTCACAACAGACAAGATATAATAAATAAACTATTTAATATGCTATAACAAGGGAGCGCTGGAAGGTTATAGAAAGTGGCACAATGATGCAATGTATAAAGGGAAACAAAATGATGGAAAATAATCATAAACCCCAAACAAACAATTTTTAAATTCATCCAATTCGCCTAAACATGGAAATTTTATTTATAATATTCAAAGGGTGAAAAGGAAATTGTGATGGTAAAGGAAGATGCCCACTCGGGCAATGTCATTTGAGATAAAAGAGTATGATAAGACAATTTATATTATTCAAAGAAAACAGAAACCATCTAAACACAAAATAAACATCAAAAATAGGAAATTGTAAAATCAAACCAAATGTAAACATGATATAAATAACTATCACTACTCATTGGTTTAGAAGACAACGCACCTCCATTGGAGGGATTTTATTATAAAATCATGACATTTATTTATCACACAATTCATTTAATTATATTTAACATTTATTCTAAAAATCATTAATCACAAATCAAATTAAATAAGTTAAGAAACTAGATGAACATAACAATCACTGTGAGTTTTTGAAGACAACACACCACTATTCGAGGGGTTTTATTATAAAAAAATTACTCTATTTATCAAATGAAATTGTTATATTAATGAATACTTATCCAAGATATGCAATTTAAAATAATTAATAATAATTAAGAAAGAAGATAAATTCAATTTAAATCATTATTGAATTAAAGAGGCTAGAAGTGGGACCCTACCTCAAGGTGGAACCAAGTCGTACACTTCAGCTCTTGGATCTTTCTAACTAGAAGATATGGCTCCCTCACTCGGTATATGCACCTTCACACACATTCATGGAAACCTAACCCCTATGCACAAACCCTCTTGGCCATAAGCATGTGAAATGAGATCCTTAAACATATGATTATACGCATATACTAGTCACCACTAACCTGCATATAAATAAATAAATATATATATATATATATATATGGGAACACCTAGCCCCATAAGTGTATAATCACTTCCATGGTTTACTATACATGTAACGGGGGAACCCACATACATATAAAAACTTACCTATGCCCACACAGGTGAGTTGCCCTTGACTTGCTGACTCTAAACCCATGATCAGGGGTCAAAGAAGTACACAAAGGATATTAATAACCTTAAAACACATAAAGGGCACTATATAACTAGTGAGAAACCAACCAACGACATTAACGACTAACCTAGATTGGCAATGGAGAACCAAATCCACCCGAACCAGCACAAAATGCTCCAACACCATACCAAAAACAAAATATGGAGTCAAAAGCACTGAAATCCACAAATACATGAGGTGCGAGACAATTATTAACCATATAATATTACCTCGGATCAATTATGGTGGACTGAATCAATCTAAACCCCTTATGTCCCCCTTCATAGAATATAACTACCCTCTGTCCATAGAAAGAAGTAAAATGCCTAAGTGGCCAATGTGATAAAGAAAATAAAAAAACAACACTAAAACATACCTATCTCTTATGACTATAAATTTCACCACCCAACATATGAGAACCACAATGCCCCATGTGTCCAATCATGTTCCTGTAAGAAAGGGGGAAAAATACACTTGTATTAAAATAATACTATCAAATAGTTCATTCCTATTAATTAACAAATACTCTTCCTATTCGCGGTATATAATCAGTTTGTCTTGAGTTTTAGGTTATTTTGATTTTATTCGATACAATTTTTTTTGGTACATTTCCATTTTATTTTGTTTTTATTGTTTTTGTATATATTATCTTGAAAATTTTTCACTCATTTGGGTTCTAGTCTCTCATGGAATTAATAATAATCAATCAATCCATATTAATAATTATATCCATTGGTTCCATATCTAGAGTAAAAAATACATTGTAATGAATGATATCATATATGGAAAATCATAATAGGGGAATCTGAGGCATTTATCTCTCCTTTTACGAATAGGCATTGTAATTTAAATCACACAATGCATGAAATAAATAAAATGATTTATGATGTACACAATATAGGTCTAAATAATATACTTAGTGGCAATATTTTCAAATAAAACAATATATAAAGGAGAATCAGTATTCTTTTTACCTCTCACTATTGTTAAACCTTTATCATATGTCATTATATTATCTTATACCATGTGATGAAATTTTATTCCTAATTCAAGGGGATAGAACTTCAAAATTCATCCTTGGGACTGTGTTAAAGACATTGAGTCAGTTACTGAGAATCTGGAATAGGTGGCCCTTATATTGGACATCCTTAAAACATCAAATTAACAAGTAAAACAGATAAATAACCCAAATGAGATTAATATAATTAACATAAATTCAAAATTAAAAAATGAACCATAAAAATAAGATTCAACGAAATTAGAATCAAACATGCACTAGGACGAGTTGAAAAATATAATAGAACATACCAAAAAAGAATAAAAAACAATTATACCCATATATCCATTATAAAATATCATTTTTATCACCATATTCCAACTCACCCATGGATAAAAAACATGAGATGATTATACCAACGGATGAATCTTGAACATATACACATAATATGAGCTACAAACACAAAAAAAATAGATATAAAAGATGTAATATAATCATATTGATGAAATTCATACCTACTATAGATTTGTAATGGGCACATAAATCACCAAAATCCCCAAATTAAATTGGACCGGACAAAGAGGGCAGAATTAACTATCCTCAAATGGTGGAAATGGTGGTAGATGAGACAATATGATCCAAACTACTTTGCCTTCGACAGTGGATGCCAAATAACATCAGAGGTTGACACAAAAGAACCATGATACACCCTATAAACAAGGGTCAAAGTTAGAATCAGAGAACCTAAAACCCCATAGGGTTAGGCTGAATGAAACCTAGAAATGGGAGAGAGTAAAAATCTAACAAATTTATGAATTATAGAATATGGATGCATACTTCAATGTTCCAACCAAGTACCCTTTCTTGAGAAATTCCAGGAGGATAGGGATCTGAGATAGGGGAGGGGGACGTCACTGGAGGAGAGTGATCTAAGAGGGGATGGGGGCTTAGAGGCATATGATAGAATGTTGAAGCAGAGGCAGAGGCTGGGAGTTCTAGGTAACGAGAACACACCATACTATTCTCTTTACATTTCATAAGATCAAACCTTCACTCTTTCAATGATCTGCATTAATGGAACTTCAAGGAATTAAAAGATAGTTTTGCAAGAAATATATAGGTTGAGGTGAAGGTAATGTATGTATAAGATTAAGGAAAGTACTTTTGTTATTCTAGAATACTTAGCAAAAAAAATATAAATAATATATGCTATAATAGATGAACAATATCTATTTGTTGCACTGGAATCAAAATTTTAATATTTGAAAATCATATTTAATAATTAAATGGATAGCATTACTTAAGGATATATTTGTTTGTTAATTTTAATTACAATTTTATCATCAATCAGAATCTCATTATGTAAATATCATCTTTCTCAATTAATTATTTTCAAAAAATACAAAATACAAGTAAATTGTGCTGAAAATTCCATCTTTTTCAATCAACCAAACAACAACATCAAGAGGGAGTGCATTGAAGATGAAATAAAACTCAATTTTTATCCCACATGATAATAAAATATTATTAGAGGACACAATTTCTAATCAAATTGAATATATCTTTACATAAAAAAATTAAAAAAGGGATAGGTAATATAAAAATAAAACTATTAGAACAAAAAACATAATAGTTAAATATAATTCATATTTTTTTTGCAAGTTTCCTATTTCTTATCCCAAATCTCAACCCATTCAGTATCAGATATAAACTTCTTACTTCTATCCTATAAAGGGATGATCAAAAAAGTAAAACATAATGATACAATGACGGTTCCATGTCTATAACAGATTTTTATGTGTCATTATAGTTGAACTATACCATGATAATGTTATCATCCCACATCTAGATAGAATCAAATATAAAATCCCTTTTTTAGATCCTTTAAAACATAAAAGTAATAATTTTTATAATCATTGATCTAATGGAGTTTTTTTTGATGATCCATTATTGGTTCCAGAATTCCTCTTACAATAACATCCATAACTAAGATTTGAACCATGTGTCTTGTTAAGAAATGACCATGTATAGTACCTCATACAATCAGAAAATATAATTTATTTATAAGCATAAAAATCCATCTACTAAACTCTAACCATGAATAGGGACACAATATTATTACATTCTAGTCTCAAAACTACCTAACTTCTTACTATAATTGGTAATATGTTCCAATAATAGATTCTACATTATAATCTCAATCAGTTACTCCATACAATATTCTCTAAAATTGAGATGATTATACTTTTTATAGTCCATGAAGAACTAAGTAGCATGTGCTCACCTATTAATGGTTACTAACAATAGATAATTTTATTATAGATTTGTATCTAAGAAATATCACTAGATTAGATAAGTGTAAATTATATAAGCTTTCTTTCCTTATAATAGTAGTATACCGTCACTGTGAATATTAAGTATTTTTTACTACATGTGATAAATAAAAGGGTGAAAGATCTTTATGGTTTAGCACAAGAGATTAACAAGATTCATACAGAATAAAATCATAATATTAAGAGAGATTAAAATTATTTTAGGTTGATAAATATTCCCACATTTTGAAGTGCTTAGATCTTGGACCAAAACATGAAAAATCTAGAATCAACCCAAGATGAACCTCCCTAAATAACTGAGAATGAAAGTGATACCACTCAAATCACATTAAACATTTTATACTAAAAATAGATTCATAATAGTACAAAATAAATATTTAGAACATTTGGAGAGTCCTCCACATTATCCTCATGAAATAATGTATCCCACTACCTAAATAAATTTTTAATTGCTAAGTCCTTTTTATTTGGTAGTGTTGTACAAAGATCAATGTCTATGAAAAACAAAATGATACAAATTATAAAGAAACTCAAAAATAAATTTAGCTTAGATGTGAGAATATTTATGAAGATTAGTTCCCCAAACCAATCCAAAAATTATGGTGAATCTATCCAAATACATCAATGAAATAAATTTAGAAAAACTACCTCAAAGGATAAAGAAACAATATTTTTTGTAAAATATTGGTGTTTCTGGAAGTTTGGGAACATGGACATTGATTGTTGGTATAATATATATACTCATACCAATTGTATAAGAGAATAATAAAATGAGAGAATAATTAAAACTATGAAAAAAACTATTGTGCAAAATTAGTTATCACACATGAAGAGAAATTTATCTCTTTGAAACATATTTGAATGCCTTTACATTTTTTTGAATATTTCAATGTATATGGTCACTATTATGAGATATTTTGGTATGTAGAAACTCTAAATGAGGCATATGTTAACTAAAAGAGGAGTTTGTGATTGAAAAAGAAGTGAAAAAGGAAAAAGTCTTCCTTGAGGTGTAAACTGAAGAAAAAAGTAGAAAAAGACACTCCCAAGTGGTCATTGAAAAGAGATGATCATCATTGGGTTTTAGTATACATAATATTCTTCTATTACGGTAGGAAAGGATATATCATAGAATATTTAAAAATTTATGAGGGTGCGACTTGATGTTGAAGGATGTTTTTTTTGGTTTCCACTTACCCTTAATGTGGATTTTAAATAAAGTAAATAATGGACTGTGGATGGACAATTTAAAAATAGACATAAAGATCAACAATTTTTATGATAGAAAATTTGGAATTAAAATTGAAAACATACAAGAAAGAGATAGTATAATTGGATTATTAGTTTACATTTTTGAATAAGATCTTAAGATATTTCCTAAGGAAAATCAAAAGTAGATAAAGATGTTTTTTGAAGGTGTAATTATGTTGGTCATGGAGCTATCATATGTATTAATTTTATTCCTAGTCAAAATCATTTGATTATTGGTAAAGGAAATAGACAATGTTTTTAAGTTCTAAATCTATTTCTACAAATGTATCCACACCTATGAAGAACGTTAAACATCATAAGAATGATGGGTTCATCATATGGTCTGATGATTTATACATGTATAAACTAAATAAAAGAAAAACACAGAGAGTTTTCTAATTGTTCAAGTGAATATGAAATTTTAAAATAATAATAAACATGTGAAAGAATATAAAACCATGTTTCCTAAAAAAATGTTCTGAATGCGATAAATAATAAAGTGTAAAAAATCAGACACTTTTGAGCTATAAAAAAAGTGCTTCAGGGTTGAGAAAAAACTCCCCAGTCAGTGTTTTGAAATAAAAGTTGGTAAACCCACCTTATTACCATACTTGTTGATATAAAAAACTATCTAATGGAAATTTCACATAACACGCACTTAAAATATATATATTTTTTGTAAAGTAAAATAATTTTTCAAAATGAATCCTTTATATAGTGTTGTTATTCAGATTTGTCTCTCCCAATCCATCCAGGAATCTCAGCTGAAAAAAGCCCAAATCAAAATGTCCTATTCAATAACTAATAAAATTGATTTTGGAAAAAACCCCATAGAATAATATGAAACATTGAATACCTCAATGGATCAATGTGTAAAAATAGGAAGGGATGAATAACCCTTCCTAATTATAGAGAAATCGATGAATAACCCTTACTAATCCTAATTATAGAAAACATTGAATATGAAACATTTAATAACCCTAAAAAAGAATATGAAACATTGATTTTTGGTTCCCCTATTCCTAATTATAGAAAATATCTATCATAAATGATTGATTTTACCATACATGAAATCGACGAATAACCCTAAAACAGACACTTCTGAAATATGAAATGGTACCTTTATGCGCGTCTTTTGGATGAAATGTGGAGTGAAGAGTTAGTGGAGGAGGGGATAGTGATGGTTGCTTGGGCTCAGGGTGGGAGGAGGGGTGGGGCGAGCAATGACGAGTGGGGAGTGGTGAGCGGAGAGCAGGGAGCAGCGAGCCGTGAGCAAGGAGGGGATAGAGGGGAGTTTCAAGTAGCAAGTAGTGAGCGGGAGTTGGAGTAAGAGGAGGGGAGCATGAGGGGGATGATATCATGAGGGGGTCGGGATGGGAGCAGCGATGAGAGGGGGTCAGTAAGGGAGCGACAATGAGGTGGGGTCTGGAGGAGAAGTGTTGTAGGGATGGATAAGTGGGGTGTGATGGGAAGTCTGTATAGGAGAAGGGTCGCGATGGCGAGGTGGTTTTAGGTTGGTCCATCCCCGAGGTTTTCATAAACCATTGGTATTGAGGCTGGTTTTTCCAATGGATTACTAAAATCATTGGGAAAACCCAATTTATATCTCTCTATACCAATTGTTTCATTGAACCATTGGTATAGACTCTTTATCCCAACAGTTTTTTCAAACTTTTGGGAAATAAGTGTTGGTATAGGTGGAATTTACAATAGTGGTCTTGCGACAAGGACGAAGATGCTACGTATTTTAATTCCATGCAACATAGACGCATATGATTGTTATGCATTTTAATTTATTATAACATGGACTTTGTGCTATGCAGTTTAAAGTCATGTAGTGAGGAAAAATGATGTGCAATTACACAAAGTAATTCATTATGAGCCTTGCATTGGTTTGAGTTGTAATAAGTTCTCCATCCACAGAGATTAGGGAATAATATCCATTAGATTAGACCTTATGTAAAGAGTATGGTCCTTCCCACATTGGATCATGTTTTGGAGGCTTATTTCCTAGTATCATTGCAGTCCTGAGGACTAATACCAATTATCCTTGAAGAAATGAGAAGAGGTGAACATTCTGGTTAAAAGATTGTGTTATTCTATTTTGATAGACATCCAAATGGTGCAAATTATGCAATCTATTTTCTTATAATTTTTCCATGTCTTCAAATCACTTCTGAGATTGTTCATCTATAGATAACTGATCACATATTGAAACTCAGAGTGAAGGAAATTGAATTTCAATTGGAAGAAATTCTTTTGTTCTATACTCCAACCAATAAGGATTCACCTGAGTGACAATATAGGTTTTAGTCTGATATGCCCATAAAGCATGCAAAATATTATCAGGACAATATTTCTTATCTTTATCCACCATCTTCTAGAGTATATTTGATAGGGTCTTATTGAAAGCCTCCATCTATCCATTAGCCACTGCATGATATTGAGATAAATGGTTGGATTTGATATTGTGCACCTGATATAACTTCTTTACTTATATAGAATATAAATTGGTTTCTTTTTACATCAATATAGTATGAGGGGCACCAAATCTGGTGATAATAATATCTTTGAAAAAGCTAATAATGATTTTGGTTCCATATTCATTGATTGGTATTTACTCTTCAAATTTGGAGAATAAATCATTAGTAGTAAGAATATACTTAAACTACTCAGCCGTAGCTAGAGTATAAGGTCGCACTACATCCATTCCTCATGTGGAAAATGGTCAGGAGTATTTAGCTATATGTAAAAACTCTGGGGGTTGATGGATGAAGTTGGAGTGCACTTTGAAGGGGTGAAACTTCTTAGTGAAATATGTGCAATACTACATCATTGAATTCTAGAAGTATCTAATCCTACGGAATTGATCAGAAATCTTATGCCCAGACTGGTGAGCACCACAAATCCTACATGTACATGTTTCATGACAACTATCGTTTCTTCTCCATTGATACATCTAAATAAGAATCCATTAAATCCTAATTTGTGGTAGATTATCTGGTGATTTGGACTATCATAATGAGTGAAATTGGCCACTCATCGTCATATCTATTCTTCTTCAGTTCTATTTGGTGTGTGTACTCCATTTTGAAGGTATTCCCTGATTAGTGTCATCCACCCCATAGTATGACCATACAACTTTGAAATAGGGCCTATTTCATTAATTTCTTCCATTCTAATTTAAAATAAATGTGAAACCACATGATGATGGGAAATACTAATAATTTTCTCATCCCGATTTGGATCTTTTAGGGTTGTGGCTGCATTAGCCCGTACATTAGCTTGGAAATTTTGTGATCGTGGTACAAAAGACAATGTTTTCTCTGAGGTAAATTTAGCTATTAACCCTTTGAAATAATCACACAAAGGGATTAAATCTTATTTTCTGATAGCATAATCCTCATTGATATTTTTTATTATCACCTCTAAATCACCTTTCACTTTCAGGTTGTACACTTATATCAGAAGTGAAAATTCCAAGCCTTCAATGAGAGTTTGATATTCTGCCTCATTGTTGATACCACCTTCTGATAACATAAAGTAATATTAAAACACTTCTTTTTCAATGGAGATAATTACATTTCCTAACCCAACTTTTTTGAGTTTAGGGTTTTCTATTATCTTCCCCATCGGGATTCTGGAATCACCATAAAATAACATTTCCCATGTTTGGGGATTATATTAAATATAGAATATTTATTCATTAGAAATTTTAGTATTCAATGATGCATCTTTTGTAGATGGATGTTTAGTAAGGAAGTATGCTAACTCTTGGAATTTTATTTATTTCTGAGTCACAAACTATATATCGAACTGTTTCAAAATAACTACACATCGTTCCGAACGTCTTGTATGTATAAAACGACTAAGGATAAATTTGAACAGGTTATTGTGAGATACCAAGTGAGCCTCATTATGTTGTAGGTAGTGCCTCAATTTCTGAACTGTAAATATTAATTCCATACAGCCCTTCTCGAAACTTGAATATGAAGTCTCTGTGTCAATAATTCTTTGAATGAGATAATAAAGTCTATTTTCATTCCCATAATCATTCTTTTGTTCAAGGAAGGAACCCAATGATCGCTCTAAATATGACACATAGAGAATAATTGTCTTTCTTTCAATAGGTGTCATTAATATAGGTGGAATCAAGAGATATTTCGTAAGGGTATCAAATGCCGCTTGAAAGTATTTGGTCAATTCATATGCAACTCCCTTATTCATTAATCTGATGAAGGGTAAACACTTGATTTCTATATAGGTGATAAAGCACCGAATATAAGACAAGTGTACTTGATTTCCTATTAATTCCTTGAAATTTTGAGGCGGTGACATGTAGAGGATTTATTTTGTCTTCTTAGGACTAACTTCGATGACACGATGGTGTACAACAAAGTTAAGGAATTTTCTTGAGGTTACCCCTAAAGCAAATTTCAAGGGATTCATCTTCAAATTATGTTGTGTAATTTTACCGAATATGTTCTCTAAATCAATCAAGTGATTGAAACAATGTCTATATTTAATTACTAGATAATCCACATAACATTCGACCGTTTTTCCTAGGAAGGGTTAGATGATATGCTGCATGGAACATTTATACATTGCACATACATTCTTTAGGCCAAATGGAATTACCCAATAGAAAAACACACCTTGGGGGGATCTGAAGGATATAGACTCCTAATCTAATGGGTCCATTTAGATTTTATTGAACCCATAGTATCCATACATGAAGGAGAGAGCTTCATATCTGACTGTTGCATTAATCAATAGTTTTATGATCAGAACTGGAAAGTCATCTTTAGGAAAATGACAGTTAAGAGCACTAAAATCAATGAAAAATATAATTGTACCATTCTTCTTTTTTATTGGGACAATTTTAGCCATCCATTTGGGATATTTATCCTCCCTGACAAAGTTACATTTGATAATCTTGTTGACTTCAGCTTCAATTTTAGAGACATGATTTGGGTATGTTCTTCTTGCTACCTGTTTAAATCCTCAGTTCTCTTCTGGAAAACCCAAATAATGAGTGGCCACATTTGGATTAAGGACTATAATTTCGGTATAATTCCAAGAAAATATATCTTGATGTTTCTTTAGAAATGAAGTATACATCTCTTTCTCTTCATAAGTCATGGCTGAAATAATTAGAGTGGGGTGTGGATCTTTTTCTGTACACAGATTTAATTCTCTAAGCTCATCCGCAGTGATAGAGACACCTTACTCAAATGCTAGAGTAGGATCCTTGAGATCTTCTTCTTCTTCTTTACATTTCACTTCTTCTATTTCTACTTGAAGAGTAGGTGATGAAGAAAAAATTTCAGAGCTATGGGAGGAGTCATTATTGGGACATCCTAAAGAAGTGGAAACCATTTATGACCCTACTGATGATTATGGGTCCTCTCAGAGTATTGAAGAGAGAATGATGGGTTGGGTGTAAACATCCCTATCTTCTTTTATTACTGCGACAACTTCTTCTAACGTAATTGATGAATCAAAGACTTGATAAATTTCATTGAATAAAATCATGACATGTACATTTAATTTTTCACCACATCTTAGTATATCAACAATTTCTCCCATGTTTTCAGGCTCTATTACCACAAATGACATTATAAAAGTCACTAGATGAGTGGTTGTATTTGGGCATATCATTTCAATTTGATTGGTCGGAAAAACATAATATATACTTAGGTGATTGAATGGATTAGATGTGATATTTTCCAGGAAATATGGATCCTTGATTCTTGTTACATATTTGTCCACGGACCTCATTCCATTTTTTAGGTAGAATTATACTTCAATATATTGAGATTCATAAAATTTTAATGGATATTTTTCACCATAAAATGTCCCAATTTGACCATTGATGTAATACATGAGACATTGGTGTTAATACTAAGGAATAACCACATGTTGATGTAGCCAAGGCCTTCAAATAATAATGTTGAAGGTTGTGTCCTGAAAGATAACCATGAAATATGAATTAAATACAAGTTCCCCAAACTTAGTTCTGAGTGTAATATCACCTAGAGGTTATTGCTTATTATTTTTCATAACCATGAAATATAAAAGTGGAAAGAGATAAGTCGAATTCAGTGAGACCAAATCGAAGAAGTGTACGAATGGAAATGAGGTTGACTATTGAGATATTTTCAATAAAGACCCATCGGATATCAGTACCATTAATCTTGACAGATAGATACAAGGTCCTGATGTGTCAATGCACAAAATCATCCTCATCCTCATCTGTGAAAGATATGACTGCAGGACATTCTGCAGGATCATTCTCTATATGGTAAACCTCAGTAGTAGCAACTTTGGTTTCATACTTTTGAGTACTTGTAAAAGACTCAATATGTGCTTCTAGAATACCTTTTTACAAATTCAAGGAATCCAGGATAGATAACTTGTCCAATACTTGGGTTAGTTGCTTCAAAACATCATAAATTTGGTCCAAAGGTCTATTTTTTCCATCACGGAGATGCATATTTGTATGTTCCTTGGATATTGATGCTTCTGATGTAGATGTACCATGTTTCAGGGTAGAAGCTGGAAATACTTCTGCTCTTGGTAGATTAGAATTATTAAGTCTATATACTTATTGAGAGAATTCTGGTGTATCCTCGAATCTAAAATCCAAGGTAATGATGTCTAGACCAATCCTGTTCTGTGTAGGAGTATTTCATTTTTCTTTATATGTCTGCTAAAGGGATCTCTCATGAGTTTCTACAGCATAAATGATTCGAGAAGGGGTAGAGATAAAATAGTGGTTTCTAGCATATCCACATCTTCCCATGTACCCTAAATCTTTGATTCTTCCACTGGTTCCCTAATCAATTTAAGGTAATTTGGGTTCATCATAACTAGAATAATCATTTTCATAGGGGTCTGTTATGTGGATAACATTAATGAAACCAAAGATCAACTCTTCATATGATGAATATTTTTCATGAAAGGTTAGTTTTTGTTGTGACATTTGGCGGGGAGGTGCCTATGCTTTTGAGACAGATGAAATAAAATCTACCTAAGTCAAGGAAAACATTAGCCTTGACATGAGAGAATCCTCTTCTAACCACTTTTTATCATTCTGATCATGTCACTTCTTTGAGGATTTACCTTTGGAGGACTGATTTTTTGATTAAGATGGATTTGATGTAGTAGAAGTGGAATAAGACACAGTTAGTTGTTTCAATTGTGTTCGTATAATGGCATGAGTTTGGTTGATCATTTTATATATCATCCAACCATTATATTTTTGCATATTTTTTCTTTTGACTTCCTTTCATTTTCCTTCTTTCTCTAGATCAATAGTAGTAACACATGCTTCTTGGGAAGATGAACATTTTAGTTTCACATTCCTAGAGTCTACCATTTTAATCATATGGTCATTGAAACCAAAACACTCCCAAATGGGATTCCACAACATATGATGAAATGGAAACTAATTTGGGAGATCTTCATATCCTTCTTTATTTGGTTTCTTCATCCTTGGAAACTGAACCAAATTATTTTCTAAAGCTGAAATGAAGTAACCCGAAACCTCTATATTTAAAAAAGTATAAACATTGTTCTATAAATACTCAAAATATATCGACCTTTAATCATCTTGACCATCTTGATAAGGATTTCATTGTTACAATCACTCAGAAGGTGGATCCCCTCGGTATGATGATGGTTTTGAAGTAGAAGCAGGTACAGGTGCTGGTTTGAGTGTAATTATAGAATCATTTTCTTTCCCTATTCTCATTCCTATAGTTGATGGTATTAAATGATATTTTTCTTTAGTTTACACAAAGTAATCCACCACTTGGTGGGAAATTTAAGAAAGGTCTCGAAACCCTCCTGTATATTTCACAAGGACTAGTGGTGTGCGTAACTCATCATAGAAATTTTCCAGACAAATTGGTAGCAACTCTTCCTGAGGGAGTGATAGATTTAAAGAATATGTTCATCCATTCTATAAATCTATAAAATATTACAATCTTACATTCCCTATTTTTATTCAATTTGTAAGACAAAAAAATGTTGTCTTTGGTAGTGTTCAGCTGGATTGGAGAAGGAATTAATGATGGAGGTCTTCCTATACAATAATTGATCAAGACTATAAACATGTATACCCAACAAAGGATGGTCCTTGTATTGATTTCAAAAACCATTTGAGCTTTATTGCTTCTTATTGTTGATGGGTCCCCATCATGGGATCGTAATGAGAAACAAAATTCATTAATTGTAACTCTGGATCTCCAAAACCATTAAATATTATAAATGTGGTATTCACAAAGTTTAATTGGGGAGGGATCAGATCTACCCATTCAGGGTATGATTTATTTTCTATTTTTTCTATTTCATGTCATTCTTTCATAGAATCCAATAGAGTTGTTAATTCCTCAATTTTATTCATAAGTATTTAGGGAATATCTTGATGAGATAGGACTTATATAATTATAGCAACTAAATATTGAACTGGCACGTTGACTAGAAAAACCACTGGTGGTGGTGATACTGTTATTTTTCGTGGATTACCCATGGGGACATGCCTATAAGGATGTGTTTGATCCTATCCTGGTTTTGTACCCAATCGAGGTAATTCATTATCCATATCTATAGTAGCAACAAACCCTCCATGTAAAATAGTTTCTATAGTATGTGCAAGTTGAGGATCTTATTGGGGAGAATGCCTGGTAGAAATGTTGTTTCAAAGTAACTCTGCATTCATTTTTTAGACTCCTTCATCTCTTATTCTTACTGGGCAAATATTTCATTATGTGAAAGAGATTGAACTTATATAGTTGAAAAGTGAGACATGATCTGATTTTTAACTTTCCCATTGTTAGACGCCTTTCGAAGAGGTTGTTGTTGGTTACTTGAGGGAATAACTATATTATGGGGGAGCCTTTGATTTTGGGTATGCACACCTACATCAGTTGCTTCAGTGTTTACAATATTATGGATAAGAAATTCATCATCTGAATCCACTAAACTAGACTCATTCTTTGGAGGATCTTCTATAATGGTATTAATGACATTCACTAATTTATAATGCATTGATTGAATTCTGTTAGTATCTTTATAAGATCATTTCCTCATGTGTCCTCCATGAGACTTTGTTATCCAATACACTGATTTTTTTGGAACTGTTTGATTGATAGTAACCTGAAGGGAATCCTTGGATAGTTCAGCTGTGTGTTCACTTTGTGGTTTCTTCCCTAATCATGAGAAAACTAACTTCCGTTGAGGAGGGGATGGTAGATGTGAAAAATCCTCCAGCCATAGAGTCCAGGGATGTTCTTGTTCTTCAACCCTTCAATATTTATTTATTAAATTCTAATGTTGAGTTAAACAAGACCTTATCCCTATAGGTTTGGGTGGATCTCTAACTACTATAGCTGAGATAACACAACATCCCATCTGATTTTATGAATTTTTGTCTAAACATTGAATGGGTGCATTGTCCAACAACCACTTAAATCAACTATTTTAGAAGACTGTTGTGCTATTTTAGACATTTGCGCAATCTAATGGATGACATATTACAAGAGGGAGGCCTGTATAATGTCATCATATGCTTTATTTAAAATTATCTCAACTGATTTCTTTCTTTCATAATGAATTTTATGAGAGTTATTTGATGTTTTTCTTGAGTGTATCATTGATTACACACAAAATCTATTGATTGCATCTATCCATAGGTAATAAAATTTCATGAGACCACTAATGGTAGGATTTTCTGATTTTAGAGTGCAGTGAAATGCAATAATCCATGTATACCCCATCCTCTAATACGAACACCAGATGTGGTATCAGTAATTAACTGGCATAGCCTCTTTAGTGCATCTAGGCATGCACACTAATGGGTTCCCTTATGCTTCTCATCCTTTAGATTTCGGAAAACTAAGATATATGCCAAGTCGATTTGGCATTGTAAACCTTCTATTAACTTTATATGACATCAATTTTCATCATATGAAAATACTTTGGATTTTAGATGAAGAAGAGGCATCCATAAGTTGAGGAAGATACCATGAATGCAATATTCTACAATCAATTCTAGAATGTTGTACTGAGAGGTTTCCAAAGGTTAGAACATGAATGGTATTTCCCCATTATCTAGTTGTTTTCTCATAATAAACATATCTTAATCATATTTTTCTAGAGGTTTCTCCACTTGGTCCGACCATAGTGGAAGCTTCTCGATTGTTTTATTACAAAAAATGGAATAAATTTCATTTTCCTATGATATATTAGAAGACAAAAGGCCCAAGGGAGGTTTGGAGAATGACCATATTCTTAGAATAACTTCTACTTTAGAAATTAATTTACCTTATAGTGACAAGGAATCAAATATTACTAGACTTATTTTGGAAGGTACCTCGAGATAAGAGAGATTTATCATTAGTATATTGTTAATTAGAGAATGATCTCGACAATGAAAAACACTTCTAAAAATTGAACTTTTGCAGCGAATGACATCATGGGGTGGACCACCATAGTAGATTACATCTAGGGAAAAATCCTCTTTCTCCTTAGTCTTCTAGCCACATGGAGGGTTATCGTGGCTCTCATATAGAGATAAGCTCTCCAGATTTACTAAAGTTTCACGAAGAAATCCTTCATGATGAAGATTCTGATGTGGAACTTTATAATTATTGCTACTACTCCCATAATTTGGTAATGAGAGAGTAGGATCTTGATTTGCAATAGATAAATGTCTTAGGGATTCAAGATATATAGTATTAAGAGTATCCAGATTGTAGATTGGATCTTGATTTTCCAACTGTGTTTGATGAGACTTCTTCATAGATAATCTTTTATATGTAGTTGGGGCCACATGTTGGGAGAAGTGGTTATCATGGGCAGATGAATGTGCCTGCCTAGGAGTGTTCATCAGAGTGGGCCGATTATCTCTAATTGTAAAGGGTGTATGTTCCCAATCTAGTTATATGTATGATATGGGAGAGTATGCCCCATAAACCACATGAACTAGAAAAGAGGTATGCATCTGTTATAGGATAGCATACCGATGAGTCATCCTAGGTGAATTACGTGTCTGTTCCGCTGGTACTGCTGAAGTTATTGTTATGATATTCTAGAAGGCTTCCAGAATATGGTCCAGAATTTGTTTCTTCCCTTTCACCATTGCTAAAATATGTGTGGTGACTTTAGTAGCCGAAATGGGAATATACATCTATTCCGTATCTGGAGTTGGTGTAAGTACCTGATCCTGTCCTCCCATTTATGTTAGTGGATAATATAATTACGCATGTATGGGGGAAAAGAGTGGAGTCTACCCCAGGTTTGTCATCAAAGATTTTTGAATAACTTCTATGGGTGCTTCCAAATGAGACTGCTAGCAGACTTGATGAATACTGAAATTTTTATGTGCATGTTGGCCATTTTCTTCCAATCATGGTTGAAATATTACTCTCAATGATGATAGATGAGACTACTGGTAGGATTGGTGAGTGTAGGTAGGTGTATGTTACTACTTACCATTTTCCATAACATTTGACTGGAGAGATTCCTTGAATGATGTCAGGAGAACCTCATGACTAGATGATAATTTGTAAGAAAGTGTATGCGTCTACTCATGGTAGTCCACTAAAGATAAATGTTGAGATTGGTTGGTCGCTGCAAGATAAGTCTGCTGGCCAGTGGAGTTAGGACAGATGGGTGTATGTTCCTGTTCGATTTGTTTCTTCTAAGTTAGGCTGATGGAATTCTCCAGAGGGGGAAAAGGTATAAACCATCTCCCTGTTTGCCAGAGATTTTCCCCGAAGGATCGTCTTGCATGCCCGGCTTTGTGGGACATGGGTCGAACAACTGAAGGCAACACCCCCATCATGTTGGGGGTTCACCTCCGCACGATTATGCTGATGGTGATTGTTGGCTGGAACCCTTGGGAAGCACCCATGTATCTCTGAGTTGAGGCCATGAGTGACCTCTTGATTCAACTACCTATAGTATGGGAGGGACAGGTTATTGCGTTCTGGGGATAAGGACCTGAAATGGTTGAAGATGGTGGTTGGAACCGTCTGATTCTTGACTATCTGTCATCACTGACCGGATGATCGAGGGTTGTTGTTAACTTGGAGAGCATGTCGAGCATCTTCCAGGGTTGGGATAGTACTATGTTAATGGTATTCCCATACCAATACGTTTGAGACCCATTGTTCAAGATACTGATTTTTTGATGAATTCCTTCTAGTGGATGATGATCCATCTTGAGCAGCAGCTGGGGAATTCGTGGGTTCGAACTTGAAGGAATCCATTTAGAGTGAAGGGAGTCCTAAGAAAACAAAAAAATACAATGAACTCCATTAATGAAACATTTTTTATATGGACACATGCATGATTTATTACCTTGTTTGGACTTAGTTTATTAATTGATAGGGGCCTGACAGAGGGGTAGCACTATTAACTTAGTTAAGGATTCAAGTAGAGTTCACCATTTTTTGCGTCTCCCTCGAAACGTGTGTTCTAGTTAGAAATCAGTACTTCCATGTAGTTTCCATTGGATTTATTTAGGGAATTGGAAATATCCAATGGTTCTCTATCCAAAGGTATATGCTTTCCAAAAGTAGGTGTTCATTAGTCTTGGGCCTACAATACATGAGAACATATAATGGTCAAGAGGATGAGATGTCAGACTCATCACACCATTTTGGGGGGAATTGTTACCTACTTAAATACTCCTATATATTTAAGATATTACTTGTGAATCTATATTAATTTATCAATTATAACATAGGTTTCCCCTAAAACATGTAATCAATTATTAGTATGTGTGAAATTTAGTGTCATCGTTTGTATTTGAGGTTCTCCATAAATGGTATCATCTCATATTTGATTTATAGAATCTTTTAACCACTATTATGATAATATGGGTTTTTAAGCCACTCTATGGGGAACTCTCGAATTTATTATCGTCCATGTAGATGAAGGTTTGTTTTGATGTTAGGATCATACCCATAAATGGTCTACATACATATCATTGTGAAATGAATCATAACCCTCGTAGTTTGGTGCCACTTAATGGGACACATCATAACTTTTAAGGTCATGTGGTGAGGACCTAGCCATACTATTTAATGTCATGTGGTAAGAACGTCTAAGTGAAAGATTCTTAGTCAATGTTTGGTGTGGTAATTATGCCTATGCAGCCCAAGGAACTTGGAAAATATAGGCATTTCAATGTTTGATTAGACCATTTTTGAAATATGTACCAGGAAGAACATGGTTGTTTTGAGGAGTCATGTTTGAACCTCATGGAGGCTTCCTATGTATCCCACTTGGATGGGAATCAAATCCCACATAGTTTGATGAGTCTCATAGGATAGTGTAGTCCTTTGAGAAAAATGAGTTTGGTCTTAATTACTGAAAAGGAAGCCTTGTTATGGATGAAATGAGATGGAGCTGGGGCCTTAGGAAGGCTTCTTAGGTATCCCAATTTATATGGGAATCAGAGTTCTTGTATTTCATTCATATGAGGTGTTTGTGAAAATGTTGTGATCATAAGAAATATCTAAGACCATGTGAGTCATGCTTGGGATGAGAAACAATAGGATGTCAAAGAGTCAATAAAGGGACACACATTTTCCTCCATCATTTGTGGAAAAGGACGGGCTTATGGTGGTGATGGTGGACGAGGCTGAGGCAATGAACCTTACATCTATTCTCATTACATTAGACATGGGACCAATGTAAGGAAGGATTAAAGGAAAAGAAAGTAGAGTGGAGAAAGACTACAACCACCTACCTGATGGACTTGGGGATTAAACTAGGATGGATGCCCTAAAATTGGTCCTGGTAGGGGAGGGAGACTTCTCATTTGTTCAAAAGGAAATGTAGGTGGGATTCATACCTTCCCTATCAGAGACCCGAGGTTCCAGGATTTAGAGATGAGAAGGGGAGGTCATGAACCAAAACCAAATCCTCCAAACTATGAACTCCCAAACACTATTCCTCGGAGAAAGGTCCATGGGACTATAGATATAAAAACCCATAGACACTCTATGAATCCTAACCCCATTGAAAAAAATGTGGGAAACATCTAACTATGGATATACAAACCCATATAAGGGACATGCTGATGTGGCCTTCCAAAATGTTTGATATTTCAAGAGGTTTTGGTGGAGGTTTCAACATAACCTATTTCAGATAAGGGAGCCAATGAAGAAGAAGCCTTTCCATGAATGGTTTTGAAGAAGGATTGTTGAGAGGATTGTATAGACTAAAGGGATTATGTGAATCAAATAAGGGCTCCCAAGTAAGTATGTGGCATGAAAGTATAAGAACATAAGTAGGCTTGGGCAACCTGATGTTTACTCAAGTGATGAACAACATTGATATTAATACTTAGGAGAGACTTGACTCAAGCCTTCAAGAGTATTCATAGGTTTTTCAAGAAGTGGGGTGCTCAAGTCCCTTTGAGAGTAATAGGAGGTGCACAAGGGTTTCTAATTTAGGGAGGTTGGACACTTTTAGGCACACCAATGGTATGGATTTCAAACACTAATGGGACTTATGTACTATGCTCCTCGTTGAATTCCTCTGATCTAGGTATTAAAGAACTACCTTGAAGGTTTCAGAAGACTTGGGAGAAGCACTAGGGAGTCCGAAGTAGTAATTAGGCTGTAGGGTAATTAATCCATCCAAATGAAGGCCCAATGATTCTATTTATAGGCAAATAAGTGACCCTGGGTGAAATAGTGAGAGGGCGTACAAGTGAATCGTGAGCCAGAAATGTGGTGAGCAAGCACCGTGTGCACCAACAAAGCCTTGGCTTGACTAGGGCAATCCAAGTTTGAAGCCTTTGAAAATATTTATTTTATTCATCTATTTTCTCCCCTTTTTTCTAAGGAACTATACTTTGTCACTTTTTATTATTGTGATGGAATGGAGTTTCAACAATGGTTTTATGGGTTTTTAGGGTTTTTAGGGGATTTAATTTTTTTTAGGTTTTTAGAGGTTTTACATGTTTCTAGGTTTTCAAGGTTTTCTTTTGGGTTTTATGGGGTTTTATGTTTATAATTGTTTTGGGGGGTTTTTAGTATTTATATAGTTTTTATGGTTTTTAGTGATTTTAAGGGTTTTAAGGGTATTTATGGTTTCTAGGTTTTTTATTGTATTTTTTGTTTTTAGGGTTTTTTTGTGTTTTTAGGGGTTTTATCCTTTTTAGAGTTTTAAACAGTTTTAGTGTATTAAAGGGGTTTTTATTGTTTTTAGTGGGTTCTGAGCATTTTTATGGGTTTTGAGGGGTTTTAAATATTTTTAGGGGTATTATGGATTTTTATGGTTTTATGGACCTTTTGGGTTTTTAGGGGTTTTAGTGTTTTCTAGTCTCAAGAGTTTTAATGTTTTTAAGGGTTTCCTAGGTATTTTTAATGTTTTAAGGGGATTTCATGTTTTAAGGTATTTTTTGGATTTTATAGTATATTTATGGGTTTTGTAGACTTTGAGGAGTTTTAGGGTTTTAGGGTTTTTATCATTTTTAGGTATTTTAGGGCAGAAGAGGTGTGTGGTCAGGCTATTCCCGACCCCCCCCCCCCACCCAAAATTTATCAAAATGAAAAAAGACGCAGCAGACAAGTGACGGGAGGGGTCAATCGACCCACACCCAAAAACCCTTAACAAACCCAAAACCAAAAAACCCAAACCAAAACAAACACGAAAACATGCAAATAGAAGAACCAAAAAAGATCCCAGCAGAAGTCCCAACCAAGAAACAATCAACATCCAGTAGCAGTGAGACCATAAACCACAACTTCCACACCTCCCAGTTAAGCTACATCCCACATCCAGCATCACAATTTCTTGCATCCAACGCCTTCTATCAATGCAAGTTCACCACCAGGAACACAGAACCGCCAGCACCAGAATCATTGAGATCAACTTCACCATTTTCCAGGATGGCATAGAGCCACCAAAAAAATAGTAAGACAAAAAACAGCAACTTCAACACATCCCAGCAAAGCAGCAACTAGAATTCAAAATCACAAATTCCAGCAAGCATCGCCGTCTCTCCATGAAAGTTTAACACCAGCAACACAGAACAAGCATCATTAGAACCATAAGCACCACCTTCATCACATCTCATCCAAATAGTAGCTAGTATCTATCCCATCAACATCCAAAACCAAGCACCTCTTTCATCAGTTCTCAGGGAAGTAGTAAATGGTACCCAACAGCTCCCAAACCATCGACCATCACCTCCTGGACATTCAATGCACAACATTCCACACCCAGAAACATAGATGAAAACATATGTCCACCAACACCAATTCATCACTCCACACCATAGAGTTCCCAGATGTCGCGAAAAACCAATCCTCCATCCGTAGGGTTCAACTCGGCATCTCTGAAACCCCCAAACCAGCGAGAAAACCATATCGCAGCACAACACAGAACAACCTACAATCATAGTGTGAAATAAGGCCAAAGCCGAAAATCTAGAACCATGAACCTGAACCTCTTGTGTAAACCAGTCTCAAGAAGATCTAATAACCCACACACCATAACCAAGAATGCCACCAACAAGCCAAAACACCGCCCTCATCCTCCATCTCACACTGTTGTGAAGCCAGGACATCCACTAAAAGCCTCCCAAAACCAGATCTGAAAGGTACCTCATCGATGATTGCTGAGAGGACCATCCCATCACACAACTAAGTCGTCGGGGTGCCTATCGCACCTTTCTAAAACCTTTACAAAGACAAAGAAGCCACTGAAAATCTGGATCCAGCGTTGAATTCTCCATCGACCACGAAAACTGTGATGCCCTCACGTCTCCACAAAGGAGGCACACCCATGGAGGTAGATCTTCTAAAGCCAAGCCAAAATGCGGCCAGATCCAGAATAGTCTGTCACCACCCATGCTCGAACAGAGTCGCCAGATCCCGTCACCATTGAGAACAATCCTTGACTCCCACAATCACTCTAGTACAGAAGTCCGCTTGGACATAGCTCCATCCGCATCCAAAGGAAGCTGGAAGAGATCAATGAAGCCTCCAGGAAGGAATCCAGGCGAAAACCCCAAATATCGCCGCGTAGGGAAGGAGATCCCTGGAGAGAGTGGTGAAATTTTTTCTATTTAGGTATTTTAGGGGTTTTAAGTGTTTTTAGATTTTTATTTTTTTCTTAGAGATTCAGAGTGTTTTTTATGTTTTTTGGTATTTTTGGTATTTTTATAGATTTTTATGGGGTTTTATGGTTTTTAGGGAGTTTGGGGTGGTGTTTAGGTTATAGGGATTTTATTTTTTTCAAATAGAGGGTTTATTTTTGGGTTTTTAGGGGTTTAAAGGCTTTTTAGTGTTTTTAATGGGTTTTAATGTTTTTATGGGGTTTTTTTAAGGTTATTAGGTGGTTTTATGGTTCATAGGGGTTTTAGGGGTTTCTAGGTTTTTTTTCATTTTTTTTAGTTTTTAAGGGTTTTAAGTGTTTTTAGGTTTTTATGGTTTTCTTAGGGTTTTTTGGGTTATTAAGTTTTTTACATTTTTATGTATTTTATGGTTTTTTTTATTTTTAGTGTGTTTTGGGTTTTTTGGGATTTTGAAGTTTTTTATTTTTTTTTATGGGGTTTTAGATTTTTTGTGTTTTTTGGGTTTTTATGGGGTTTAGGGTTTTATGGGTTTTTATAGTTTTTAGGGTTGTATGGGTTTTTAGGATTTTTATCATTTTTAGGGTTTTATAAGTTTTTATGTATTTTAATTTTCTTATTGTTTTTAATGTTTTTCTGGGTTTTTAGTGTTTTTTTTGTTTTTATTGAATTTTAATTATTTTTTAGGTTTTTTTGGTTTTTATGGTTTTTAATGAATTTTAGGGGTTTTCGGTGTATTTATAGATTTTTTTTGGGTTGTTTAGTTTTTTTGGAGTTTTTTGGGATTTATGGGTTATTAGAGTTTAATATCATTTTTAGGGGTTTATAGGGTTTTTTTAATTTTTTAGTGGGTTTTAGGGTTTTTATGGGTTTTTAGTGTTTTTATGTTTTATGGGTTTTATGGTGTTTAGTGGTTTTAGTGTTTTTTTGTGTTTTTTAGTGTTTTTAAGGATTTTAGCATTTTTTTTGTTTTTTGTGCTTTATGTGTTTTATGGTTTTTAATGTTTTGTTATATATTTTTTTAGGTTTTTAGGGTTTTTAGGTATTTAGGGATTTTAATGGATTTTTATGGACATGTTTGTATTTTTATGGGTTTTTTGGTTTTTAGGAATTTGAGGGTTTTTAGGGTCCTTAGTGGTTTTTTATTTATTTTGGTTTTTGGGGATTTATGATTTTTTTCCAAGGTTTTAAGGTTTTTTAGAGTTTTTTTACAATTTTAATGTTTTAATGGGTTTTAGATATTTTACAAGTTTTTTTGGTTTTTTACGTTTTCTAATTTTAAGGGTTTTTTGAGCATTACTTGGTTTTAGGGTATTTATATTTTTGCAGTTTATTTTTGGGTTTTTAATTTTTTTAGGGTCATGGTGTTTTAAGTGTTTTAAGTGTTTTTATAATTTTCATTTCATATTATTATTTTTCTAGTTATTTAGGGTTGTTTATGTTTTTAGGAATTTTTTGTACTTTTTATGATTTTTAGGGTTTTTAGGGATTTTGAGGGGTATTAGGTTCTACAATGGTTTTTCTCATGGTTTTTATTTTTTAGGGTATTAAATATTTTTATAGATTTTTAATGTTTGTAGTTATTTGAAGTGTATTTAATGTTTTTATTATTTTTTAGGGTTTCTTTGGTTTTAGGTTTCTTTTTTCTGTTTTAAGGGTTGTTAGTGTTTTTTAGGGATTTAGAGTACTTTAACGTTTTTATAGGTTTTATGTGTTTATTTAAGGTCTTATATGAGTTTTATTGGGTTTTTAATTTGTTAGTTATTTATTAGTCTTTTTAGGATTTTTATGGTTTTTAGGGTTTTTCTGGATTTTGATGGGTTTTAGGGTTTTTTTGTTTTTTTTTCAATTTTTAGATTTTTTGAGTTTTTATTAATTTTAGAGTTTTTATTAATTTTAGAGTTTTTAATGTTTTTAGGGGTTTAAAGGGGTTTTATATTTTTTAGTGGGAGGTTTTATGGATTTTATGGGTTTTAGGGTTTTTTATGGTTTTACTAATTTTATTGATTTTTATGGGTTTAAAGTGTTTTTAGGTTTTTATGGGTTTATATAGTGTTTTCAAGGATATTTTGGGTTTTTTTACGTTTTTGGGAATTTTTTTTATTTTTAGGATTTTGACAGTTTTAGGTTTTTTATGGATTTTAGTGTTTCAAAGGGTTTAAGGTATTCAGGATGTTTATGTTTTTATTATTATTTAGGGTTGTCTTTTTATTTTTAGGGTTTTTAATGTTTTGTAGAGTTTATTAACATTTTTATGGATTTATTGGGCTGGTAGAGTTTTTAGTGGTTTTTTAGGATTTCAATGGTTAGTTATGATTTTTATGGGTTTTAGGGGTTTTTAGGATTTTTAAGGTTTTTATCTTTTTTTTTGGGTTCTTATGGGTTTTAGTGTTTTTAGGGGTTTTAGATTTTTATTGGGGTTTTTAGAGTTTTTTGTGTTTTTGAGTTTTATTTTGTAATTAGTCATAATTTTTAGGGTTTTTAGGGTTTTTATTGTTTCATAGGATTTTGAGGGTTTTATGGGTTTTTAGGGAGTCTAGGGTTTTTTGGGGTTTTAGGGTTTTTTTTTTGAGTTTTTAGGGTTTAGGGTTTTCTTTGTGTTTTTAACATTTTTAGGTGTTTAAATGGGTTTCAGAATATTTAGTGTTTTTTGGGTTATTATGGGGGGTTTTGTTTTTTTGTGATATTTTGGTTTTTTATTGTTTTTAGGGGTTTTATAATTTTTAGGTTTTTATTGGTTTTAAGGGTTTTAAGGTTTTTATGGTTTTTATGGTTTTTTATGGTTTCATGGGTTTTTTTGGATTTTATGAATTTTTATTAATTTTTTATGGTTTTAGGGTTTTTAGGGATTTTGAGGGTTTATATGATTTTAGGGTTTTTCATGTTTTTTGAATATTTAGGGCCTTGAAGGGTTTTTTGAGAATATAATTTGTTTAGGACTTTTATGGGGGTTATCATGTTTTTTGTGGGTTTTTATGGTGTTTATGGGGTTTTAAGGTTTTTTAATGGTTAGGAATTTTTATAATTTTATGGTTTTTAAGATTTTTTAGGGTTTTTAGAATAATTATCATTTTTAGGTTTTTAGAGGTTTCAAATGTTTTTTAGGTATTTACTATTTTATTAGGACTTTCCATATTTTTTTACGTTTCTAGGGATTTTTTCCATTTTAGGATTTGTTTTTTCATTTTTAGGGATTTTGAGGGTTTTTTATTTTTAGGGTTTTATGGTTTTTTGGGATTTTAGGGTATGTTATATTTTTTAGGGGTTTCAGGTTCTTTATGGATTTTAATGTTTTTACGGGTTTAAAAACATTTTTATTTTTTATGGGTTTTAGGGTTTTATGGGGTTTTAGGGTTTTTAATGGGGTTTAGGGTTTTATGGTTTTTAGGTATTTTAAGGTTTTTAGGGTTTTTATAATTTTTTATGTTTTATGGGTTTTATTTTATTTTATGTTTTTAAGATATCATTATGATTTTTAATATTTTTTAGATTTTTTTAGTTTTTTAGGGATTTTAGGACTTTTAACGATTTTTATTGGGTTTTAGGTTTTTAATTATTTTGATGGTTTTTAGTGTTCATTATGTTTTTAGGAATTTTTAGGAATTTTTATAATTTTCATGAATCTTTTTGGTTTTTAGGGATTTTAATGGTTTGTAAGGATTTTTCGATTTTTATAGATTTTTTGGGTTTTAGGTTTTTTAGTGTTTTGAGGATATTAATATTTTCAACATTCTTAGGGTTTTAAGAGGGACATAGAGTTATTAATACTTTTTAGGGGTTTTCTCATCTTTTAAAGTCTTAAAGGGTTATTTTATTGTTTTTAGGGGTTTTAGGTCCATTTTTGGGTTTTCTCTGATATTTAGAATTTTTTGGTCTTTTATGCGTTTTAAGTGTCTTCCGGTTTTTTAGGTTTTCCAATGGGTTTTTTTGGGTTTTTTGGTTTCTATATTTTTAGTTATTTTTAGTTCATTTTATGTTTTTATGGTTTTTATGTTTTTTGGAATGTTTAGGGGTTGTAGGGTTTTTAGGGATTTAGGGGTTTTATGGTTTTTTTGGTTTTTTTGGGTTTTTAGGGTTTTGTAACGTTTTTAGATATTTTTATCATTTTTAGTATTTTAAAGGAATTTAAGTGTTTGAAGTGGAGTTTGTAATTTTATGTTTTTAGGGTTTTTGAAGGGCATTAATGGTTTTATGGTTTTTAGGGGGTGTTTGTGGGTTTTGGGTCTTTTAGGATTTTTAGAATTTTTTGGTTTTTGGGGGTTATAAGTGTTATTAGGTTATTAAGGTTTTATTATAAAATTTATGTTTATTTAGTTTCTTTTATGTTTTAGGGATTTGAGCGATTTTATTGGATTTTAATTCTTTCACGGGTTTTTGGTATTTTAAGGATTTTTAAAAATTTTAGGGGTTTTAGTGTTTTTATTGATTTTAGAATTTTGAGGGGTTTTTTAGTTTTTATTGTTTTAAAGTGATTTTAGTTTTTTATGTTTTAAGGGATTTAAAGGGGTTTTGGTGGTTTTAGTGTTGTTTAGTGGTTTTTATGGTTTTTATTTTTTTTACATTTATTAGTTTTCAGGTAATTTTTATGATTTTAATTGTTTTTAGTGTTTAATATATTTTGATGGTTTGTTGGGTTTTGAGGGTTTTTTAGCTTTAAGGGTTTAAAGGTTTTTTGAGTTTTATTAAAAAAATCATGGGTTCAAAGGGTTTTTAGATTTGTTAGTGGTTTTAATGGGTTTTATGGTTTTTTTTGTGTTTTTAGAAATTTTAGGGTTTCAATATTTTTTTATCATTACTTAGGATTTAGGGTTTTGAAGTGTTTTTAGGATTTTATGGGTTTCCCATGCATTTTCATGGTGTGTAACTTTTTTATACACATCCGTGGAATTTGAGGCTTTTTTTTGGTTTTTTCTAGTTTTTAGGGATTTTAAGGATTTTTAGGGGTTTTATTGTTTTTTATGGTTTTAGGGGTTTTTTGGGTTTTTTTGGGGGTATTAGGGGTTTTTTAAAATTTTATGGGTTTTAAAGGTGTTCAGAGTTTTTTAACATTTTTAGACGGTTGAAGGGTTTTTAAATATCTATTGTTTTTTAGGGTTTTAAGGGTTTTCAGTGTTTTTTATCATTTTTAGAGGGTTGAAGGGTTTTTAAAAATCCAGTATTTTTTAGTGTTTTTATGTATTTATAGGGGTGGTTTTAATAGTTTTTAGGGTGGGTTTTGGTTTTTAGGGTTTTTAGAGTTTTTTGGGGTTTTAGTGTTTTTACAATTTTATGGGTTTTATTTGCTTATATGATTATAAGGTTTTCTTTTTTTTCATGGATTTTAGGGGTTTTTACATTTCAGGTATTTTAGTTATTTTTAAATATTTCTATGGTTTTTATCGGTTTTAGTATTTTGATGGTTTTTAAGGGTTTTAAGATTATGGTTATTAGGGTTTTTTGAGTGTTTAAGGGGTTTTATGGATTTTATATTTTTTGACGATTTAGGGGTTTAAATAATTTTTAGAGTTTTTAGCGGGGTTTTAGTGTTTTTATGGGTTTTAGGGGTTTTAAGGTTTTTCAGTTATTTTATAGTATTGAGGTTATTTAGGGTTTTTAGGTTTTAAATGTTTTCTTAGAGTTTTTCTGATTTTTTTTTTATATTTTTGTTGATTTTAGGTATTTTTATATTTTTCTGATTTTAGGGTATTTATGTATTTTGAGGGGTTTTATAGTATTTTGGTTATTTTGGGTTTTAGGTTTTTTTTTAGTTTTTTGGAATTTTAAGGATTCTTATAGTTTTTTAATGTTTTTAGGGCTTTAAAGGATCTTTATAGTTATTAGTGATTTTTAGGGTTTTTAAAGTTGTAGTAGTTTTTTGGTTTTTTGGTTTTTTCGGGGTTTTGTTTTGGGTTTTTAGGGGTTTTATGGGTTTTTGGGTTTTTTGTTTCTAGGTGTTTTAAGTATTTTTATGTTTATATGGTTTTATTATGTATTTTTAGGGTGTCCATGGATTATTAAATTTGTAGTGTTTTATGTATTTTTAAGATTTTTATGGATTTTATATGTTTTTGTTATTTTGAGGGGTTTTAGGGTTTTAAGGGATTTTATCATTTTTATGGTTTTTTGGTGTTTTACGTTTTTTATGGTTTAGGGTTTTATGGATTTGTAGAGTGTTTTAATGTTTTACATGTTTAAAGTAATTTTAGAGCTTGTACTGGGTTTTTAGAATTTTTATGGTTGTTGGGTTTTTTAGGTTTTTATGGTTTTTATGGTTTTTAATGTTTTTAAGGTTTTTTGGGTTTTACGTATTTTTAGGTTTTTTAGGGGTATTAATTATTTTTTTTATGGTTTTCATAGGGTTTTTAGGTCATTTTAAATTTTTGGGGATTTTTGGAGTTTTTATGGATTTTGTGTTTTTAGGGATTTTTAGGGTTTTTATGGACTTTGGTGTTTTAATGGGGTTTTAGGGTTTTTTTGAGTTTTTAGGGTTTCTAAGGTGTTTTTTGGTATTTTTTTCATTTTTAGGTGATTAAATGGGGTTCTTATGTTTCAATGTTTTTTGGTTGTCTAAGGGTTTTTAGGTATTTTGTGTTTTTAGGTGTTTTTATAGGTTTTAGGTGTTTTAGGGGTTCTTGATATTTTTAGGTTTTTCAGTGTTATTAGGGTTTTTAGGGATTTTACATGTTTTTATGTTTTTAAAGTTATATTATGGGTTTTCATGGTTGTAGTATTTTTTTACATCTTTATATTTTTTTTTGTGTTTTTATGATTTTTAGGATTTATTTGGGTTTTTAGTTACTTTTTTGGTTTGTTTGGATATTTTGGTTTTTTGGGGTTTATAGGTTTTTTTTTAGTTTTTAGGATTTTAATGTTTTTTTGGCATGTTTAATGTTTCTAGGGGTTTAAATGGGTTATATATTTTTTAATGGATTTTTGGGTTTTTATTAATTTTTATATTTTTATGCTCATTAGGGTCTTTATGATTTTTATGGTTTTTTGGGTGTCTAGATGATTTTTAGGGCTTTTATCATCATTAGTATTTTTAGGTATTTTATTTTTTTTATGTTTTTAATATTTTATTAGCATTTTTAATGTATTGAACAATTTAATGGAATTTTAGTTTTTTTAAGGAATTTTTGGATTTATAAGGTTAATAGGGATTTTGAGGGTTTCTAGGGTTTTTTTTGGGTTTTTTGTAGGTTTTTTGGTTTTTTTTTGATTTTTTGAGTTTTAGGGTTTGATATTTCTTATATCTTGTTTCATTGATTTAGGGGTTTAAAAGATTTTATAGTTTTTAGTGGTTTTAGGGTTTTTATTTTTTAGTGTTTTTAATGTTTATTGGGGTTTTTATGATTTTTAGGGTTTTGGGGGTTATTTGTGTTTCTAGGGTTTGTAGAATTTTTATGTTTTTATGGTTTTCTAGTGTTTTGAAGTTTTTAAGGTTTCATAGGGTTTTTAAGGGCTTAGGGATTTTTTAGATTGAGGTATTTTTAAATATATTTTAGGATTTTATGGGTTTTAGTGTTTTTAATGATTTTTAGTTTTTATGGGGTTTACGAGTTTATTGGGGTTTTATTATTTTTTATTATTTTTTAGTGTTGCATGTTTTTTATATATTTTTAATTTTTGGGGTTTAATTTGTTTTTATAGTTTTAATAGGATTTTAGGTGTTTTTTGGGTTTCTATGGGGGTTTTTAGGTTTTTAGAGGTTTTGTGGCTTTTTGGGTTTTTTGGGTTTCTAGGGTTCTTTGGTTTTTTAAGGTTTTTATGTTTATTAGTTTTTAATTTTTTATTAGGGTTTTCCTATGTTTTTTGGGGTTTTAATGTTTTTAAGGATTATTATTTATTTTTTTAATTTTTATGGTTTTTAGGGTTTTTGATATTTTCGGTGTTTTTAATGTATTTTGGATTTTTTTTTGGTTTTTTTGGGTTTTTAAAATTTTTTAGGTGTTTATGGGTTTTATAGTTTTTAATTATTTTAAGGGGTTTTAGGGTTTTTTGAATTTTTAGTGTTTTAATGGATTTTATTGGTTTTGAATATTTTTATTTTTTCTTGGGTTTTTATGGTTTTTAGTGTTTTTATGTTTTAGGGGATTTAATTACTTTTATGTATTTAAGGTTTTAGGAAGGGGTTTCTAGTTTTTAAGGAATTTTTACATTTTTAGAGATTTTTAGAGATTTTATGGGGTTTTAATGTTTTTAGGGATTTTGATTCTTGGTAGGGTTTTTATTGTTTTTTTTGGGTTTTTGGGTGTTTGAGTTTTTTTGGGGATGTAGGATTTTTATAGTGTTTTATGTGTTTAGGGATTTAATAATTTTTAAATGTTTTTAGTGGTTTTAGTGGTTTTATGGGTTTATCCTTTTTATGGTCTTTAAGGGTTTTATGGATTTTAGGATTTAAAGATTTTTTGGTTTTTATGGGATTTTTCATTTTAATGTTTTGAGGATTTTATTTATTTTTGGGTTTTCTAAAAATTTAGGGATTTTGAGGTTTTATAGGATTTTTTGATATTTTATTTGATTTTTATGTTTTTTTATTGTTTTCATGTATTTTGAGGTGTATTCATGTTTTTCTATTTTTATTATTTCTTAGGGTTTTGTGATTTTTAGAGTTTTTAAATATTTCAATGGATTTAAAGGGTTTTTATAGTTTTAGTGGTTTTAAGGGGTTTTATGCTTTATTTGGGGTTTTATGGCTTTCTATGGGTTTATTGTTTTTAGAGGTTTTAGTGTTTTATGGCCTTTTAGGGATTTTATTATTTTAAGATTTTTTGGGGGGTTTTTAGTGTTTTTAGGTTTTTATGATTTTCCTAGGATTTTTAGAATTTTGAGGTGTTTTTTTAGGCTTTTAGGTATTTTTAGAGCCTTTTAGTATTTTATGGTTTTTAGGATTTTTAGTGATTTTGCAGTTTTTTTGGGGTTTTATGGTTTTTTTGGCTTTAGGGGTTCTTTGGGTTTTTTGTGTTTTTAGGGGTTTTATAGTTTTTTAACATTTTTTGGGATTAAATGTGTTTTAGAGTATTTAGTTATTTTAGGTTTTTATTGGATTTTTGGGTTTTAATTGTTTTTAGAGGATTCATGGTTATTAGGGTCTTATCGGGTTTTTATAATTTTTGAGGATTTTTGGGTTTTTATGTATTTTTAGGCTCTCAAGGTTTTCTTAGGGGTTTTATGGTTTTAGTTACTTTTATAATTTTTTGGATTTTAAGGCTTTTAAATTTTTTTTTTAGTGATTTAGGGTTTTTGGGTTTCTTTTTGGTTTTATGTTTTTTTGATTTATTTAGGGTTTTAAGGTTTTATATTTTTTAACATTCTTAGGGTTCTGAAGGGTTTTAGATTTTTTAGGGGTATTTAGGGGTTTTTTGAGTTTTGGTGTTTTAAATATTTTTTGGGGTGTTTTATGGTATTTAGGGGTTTGGGGTTTTTATAGTTTTTTGCGCTTTTAGATTCTTTAGGGGTCTATATGTTTTTTAGGGTTTCAGGATTTTCTTTAGGTTTTCAAGGTTATTAGGGGTTTTATGTTTTTTGGGATTTTGGGGTTTTTATGGTTTTTAAGGGTTTTAGGGATTTTGAGGCCTTTTAGGGTTTTTAGGAACATCATGTTTTCATGGTTTTTTGGGGTTATAGGGATTTTTTAAAATTTTTAGGGGTTTTTAGGGTTTTTATAGTTTTTAATATTTTTTGGTGTTTAAATAGTTTTAGAGTTATTAGTGGTTTCAGGGTTTTAATTTCATTCAAGTTTTTCTATGTTTTTTTTGGGTTTTAATATTTTTAATATTTTTCATGTTTTTAGGGTGTTTAGGGATTTTCGAATATTTATTTTTTTTATAAATTTAATGTGTTTTTAGGGTTTTATGGTTTTCTTAGGGCACAAAAGATGTGAGGGTCAGGATATTCCCAGCCCCCCCCCCCAAATTTATTAAAATGAAAAAAGAGACATAGAAGATAAGGGAAGGGAGGGGTGAATCGACCCACACCCCAAAACCCTTAACGACCTAAGACAAAAGGCCCAAAAAAAGAAAAATCATGAATGAAAAAAGAAAAAACACACAAAACAAAGCAGCCACCACCATCATCCAGCATCAACCAGCATCCGGCAGCTCCCAGCTAACCAACAACCAATATCCAAACTCAAACATCAATCCACATCCAGTAGCAGCACAACCCTAAACCACAGCTTCAACACCTCCCATCCAAACAGCAACCAGCATCCAGAACTGCGATCATCCAACATCACAGAACCACGAGCATCCAACATCACATAACCACCAGTATCAAATTCACAAGCCACATCATCACCATCTTAGGAGTTTTTATGGTTTTTAGGTTTTATAAATATTTAGGTATTTTTGGGATATTTTAGGATTGGTAAAGATGTTTTTCAGATTCTGAGAGTTTTCAATATTTTTTGGCTTTTTATGCATTTTTTGGTTTCTAGGGGTTTTTTTGACTTTTTCGGTATTTATGGTTTTAGAGTTTTATAATGTTCTTACGGGTTTAAATGGTTTTTTTAGTTTTAGTTGTTTTTAGGGTTTTTATAGGTTTTTTAGGTTATTAAGATTTTTATGGGTTTTTTTATGTTTGTTGTAGTGTTTTTAAGGGATTTTTATGTTTTTATATATTTTGATGTTTTAATTGTTTTTTGGATTTTATTGTATTCTCAGGGGGCATTATGGTTTTTAGGATTTTTTACATTTTAGGGATTTTAGGGTTCCTTTAGGTTTTTGGGTGTTTTTGGGTATTTAGGGATACTGAGGGTTTTTAAGGTTATTTAGGGTTTTTCTAGATAATTTGGATTTTTATGGTCTTGGAGATTTTTAGGGTTTTTATGTGTTTTTATATTTTTTATAGGTTTTAGGGGTTTACAGGGGTTTTAATTTTTTTTGGGTTTTTAGGAAATTTTATGGGTTTTATGGGTTTTTTTGTTTTTTTGGGTTTTATCGTTTTATGGGTTTTAGGGGTTTTTAGTGCTGCTTGGACATTTAATATTTTCATGGGTTTTCAGAAATTCTAGCTTTTTTTACTCTTTAGGGAATTTTATTGATTTTTATGTGGTTTTATGTATTTTTTGGGTTGTTATTGGTTTTATGGTTTTATTTGGTTTTTGGTGGGTTTTTTGAGGATTTTAGTGTTTTTCAAATTTTTTTGGGTTAAATGGTTTTTTGGATTTTATTATTTTTTATGGTTCCTTAATGTTTTTATGTGTTTTTCATGGTTTTAAGGGTTATTAGTTTTTCTTTTCAGCTTTTGGGTTTTGACAATTTTTAGATTTTTTGGGGGTTTTAGTGTTGTTAAGCTTTTAAGTTTTTCTTTTTGGTTTTTTGGCTCTTTAGGGATTGTCATGTTTTAGGGATTTTTAGGAATTTTTGATTATTTTTATGTATTTTTAAGGTTTTAGGGATTTTGAGCGATCTTAGGATTTGTTATTTATTTTAGAGTATTTATGGGTTTTTTGGTTTTTAGTATTTTTTTGAGTTTTTAGGTGTTTACAGTTTGTAGTTTCTTTTAATGTTTTTATGAGATTAATGGGTTTTTATAGGTATTAATTGTTTTTGAGTTTTTTATTTATTTTTATATTTTTAATGGGTTTTATTTGTTTTTATATTATTAATGGTTTTCATGGGCTTTTATGGTATCTAGGGTTTTTTGTATTTTTTTTAAAAAAAATTCATTTAATTTAGGTTTCTATGGGTTTTAAGTGTTTTTAGGTTTTATGATTTTCAAAATGGTTTTTAAGGTTTTTATGGTTTTTTACATTTTAGAAATTATTATGTTTTTTATAATTTATGGATTTTACGGTTTTTTTGGGATCTTAAGGGTTTTGATATATTTTATAGTTTTGGGATTTTAATTATTTTTTGGGTTTTTAGTGTATTTTTGAGTTTTTTAGGGTTTTAAAATTTTTATAGTTTTTAATGTTTCTAGGGGTTTAAAGGGGTTTTAAAATATTTAATGGGTTTAATGGGTTTTAAGGTGTTTTGGAGTTTTAACTATTTTTAGGGATTTTTTTAGATTTTATGGTTTTCCAGGTGTTTAGGGTTTTTATTGGTTTTTTCGTTTTTAGGGGTTTTATGTTTTTATAGGTTTTTGTGTTTTTCATAGGGTTTTTCTCGGTTTTTATGTTTTTAGGGTATTTTAGGGATTTTTTAGGATTTTTATGTTTTTAGGATTTTTGGGGATTTCGAGGGGTTTTAGTATTGTTTTTGGGTTTTTTTTTGGTTTTTTGGGTTTTCAATGATATTTTTAGGGTTTTTATTATTTTTAGTGTTTTTGACGTTTTAGTGGTTTAAACGATTTGTGAGTTTCAGTCTTTTTTTTTTGGTTTTTTTGATGTAAATGGTTTTTATAGGTTGTATGGTTTTTACGGTTTTTAGGTTTTTATGGTTTTTAGGGTTTTAATGGTTTTAGGGTTTTTAGGGGTTTGAATTTTTTAGGTTTTTATGGTTTTGTTTGTGTTTGTCTGTGTTTTTAAGGATTTCTATGTCGATTTCAGTTGAATTTTTAGGGGTTTTAGGGGTTTTAAGTGGTTTTAGGTTTTTAAGGATCTATTGATTTTTTTATTATTTTTATGTGTTTGAGCATTTTTAGTGTTTTTAGTGATAATTTATAATTTTTATGGTTTTTATGGATTTTGAGGGTTTCTAGTTTTTTTATTGTTTTTTGGGTTCTTATGGTTTTTAAGAGTTTTTTGAGTTTTTAGATTTTTTATGTTTTTATAGTTTTTTAACCTTTTTAGGTGTTTAAAGGGTACGTAGTGTTTTTTGTAGTTTTAGGGGTTTTATGGGGTTTTAGGAGTTGTAATTTTTTTGTGGTTTTTATGGTTTTATGGTTTTTTTGGGTTTTTATTGATTTTTAGGTCTTAGGGGGTTTAAGTATTTTTAGGTATTTAAGGTTTTCTAATAGTTTTTATGATTTTTAGGGATTTTTACATTTTTAGGTATTTTTAGGAGTTTTTTAAAATTTTTAGGTTTTTATGGAGATTGAGGGTTTTGATGGGTATTAAGGGTTTTTATGTTTTTATGGTATTTTTTGGTTTTAAGGGGTTTTTTGAGTATTTAGTATATAAAGGTTTTTTAGTGTTTAAAAAAATAGGGATCTAAAGGGTATTTAGTTTTCATTGGGGTTTTAGTGTTTAATGAGTTTTAAGGGTTTTTATGGTTTTTAGGGGTTTTATGGTTTTTAGAATTTTAGTGTTTTTATGGGTTTTAGGGGTTATTTGCGTTTTTTTAGTTTTTAGGCTGTTTATATGTTTTTATGTTATTAATGGTTTCTTACAGTTTTTAGGTTTTTAGAGAATTTTACATTTTAGGGGTTTATGTGATTTTTGGGTTTTTATGGTATTTTAGGTTTCTAGGGATTTTGAGGGTTTTTAGTGTTTTTAGGGGTTTAAGTGTTTTTATTGTTTTTTTTGGGTTTCAGGTTTTCTTGGAGTTCTAGGAGTTTTATGTTTTTATACTTTTTTTTACATTTTATGGGTTTAAAGTATTTTTATAGTTTTTATTGGTATTTTGGGGTTTTTATGGGTTTTTAGTATTTTTTATGTTATTAGGGGTTTTCAGATCTTTTAGGTGTTTTAGGGTCTTTTAGGGCCTTCACCATTATTTTTATTTTCAGGGTTTTAAGTGTTTTTAGTTTTTAAGGCTTTCTTATGGGTTTTAGGGTTTTTAGAGGTTTTTATATTTTTAGTCATTTTTAGTGGTTTTTATGAATTTTTGTGTTTTTAGAGTCTTTATGGTTTTAAGGGCATATTTTTTTTTGGTTTTTTGGAATTTTCTCTATTTGTGAGGTTTTATGATTTTTTTGAGTTTTTAATTTTCTTGGGGTTTTAAAGGGTTTTAGAATTTTTTGGGGTTTTTGGATTTTTATGAGATTTTATTGGTTTAATGGATTTAGGGTTTTTTTCTGAATTTTCAAATTAAAAGGGATTTTACAGTTTTTAGGGTTTGTAGAATTTTTTACGTTTTTAGGGGTTTTATGTTTATTTAGGTTTTTATAGTTTTCTTATGGGTTTTCATGGATTTTATGGTATTTTAAATTTTTAGGGATATTTAGGGATATTTTGCGTGTTTTAGGATTTTTTGGAATTTTGAGGGGTTTTATGGTTTCTTGGGGATTTTTGATTATGTTGGGTTTATAGGGGTTTTTTCAGTTTTTATAATTTTAAGGGTGTTTTTTATTTTTTTTAACATTTTTAATGTTTCAACGATTTTTAGTGTTTTTAGTGGGTTTTAAGGGAATTATTCATTTGTAGTTTTTTAATCTATTTGGGGGTTTCTATGAATTTTGGGGTTTTTAGGGTTTTTAGGGTTTTTAATGGGTTACAGTTTTTTTTGGTTTGTAATGGTTTTAAATATTTTTAGTTTTTTGTGGTTTTCTTAGTGGTTTTCAGAATTTTTGTTTTTTTTACATTTTTAGGGATTTCGGTTATTTATGGGATTTATGGATTTTGTGGGGGTTTAGGGTTTTTTTTGGGATTTATGGGTTTTTGTGGGTTTTGGAGTTTTTTTTGTATTCTCATGGTTTTAACAATATTTTATAATTTTTTAAAATTTTCAGGGGTTTAAAGAGTTTTTAGTTTTTCATTGTTTCTTAAGGTTTTTATGGGGTTTTATGATTTTTATGGTTTTTAGTGGTATTTATGGATTTTAGGATTTTAAGGATTTTAGGTTTTTTTAGGTTTTTAGTGTTTTTAGGAGTTTAGGGGTTTTAAGTGTTTTAAGGTATTTATGGTTTTATTAATGATTTTTAGGGTTTCCAGTTTTCTACTTTTCTACTTTTTTAGGGATTTATGGGAATTTTATTATTTTCATGGGGATTTTAAAATTTTTAGGTATTTTTAACGATCTTAAAGGTTTTTATAGTTTTTAGGGTTTTTATGTGTTTTATGGTTTTAAATGGTTTTTAGGGGTTTTTTTTTGTGTTTTTATGTTTTTTATGTTTTTATATTTTTTAATTGATTTAAGGTGTTTAAATTGTTTTTATCTGTTTTTATGGTTTTGGGAGTTTTTTATTTTTTAGGGGGGTTTGGGTTTGTATGGTTTTTAGTTTTTTTTCATTTGAAGGGTTTAATGTGCTTATAGGTTTTAACAGATCTCTTACAGGTTTTGGTGTTTTTTTGGTTTTGTACATTTTAGAGAATTTTCTTGAATTTTTAATGTTTTTTTGGTTTTTATGGATTTTATGGTTTTTAGTGATTTTGAAGGTTTTTTGGGTTTTTTTGGATTTTTATGGTTTGTGGGTTTTTATTGTTTTATTTTGAGTTTTTAGGGTTTTAAGGTTTTCTATTATTTTTTGAACTTTTATAAATGTTTAAATGTTTTTTGTGTTTTTAGTAGTTTTGGGGATTTTATGGGTTGTTAGGTTTTTTATGTGTTGTATGGTTTTTATGGTTTTAGGGGGTTTAGTGGTTTTTGGTGTCTTTAGTGTTTTTTTGGATTTTAGGTTTTTAGCTGTTTTTTGGGTTTATGGTTTTCATGGTGCATTTTTGGGGTTTCTGTGTTTTTTATGTTGTTTGGTATTTATAGATAATTTTTAGGTTTTTTATTTATTTTAGTGTTTTTAAGGATTTTGATGGGGTTTTAGGGTTGTTTATTAGGTTTTTAGGTGTTTTTAGGGTATTATGACTTATTTTTTTGAGTTGTTAAGTGATTAATGGGTTTTAATGGTTACAATGTTCATAGGGTTTTAAAGTATTTTTATAGTTTTTAGTGGTTTATAATTTTTAATGTTTTAGGGGTTTTAATGTTTTTAGTTGTTTATTTGTGTTTTGGGGGGTTTTGGTTTTTCAACATTTTTACGTTTTTTGTGGTTTTAAGTGTTTAGGTTATTATGGGTTTCTTAAGGTTTTTAGGGTTTTCATGTATTTATGTTTTTAGTGATTTTATGGGGTTTTAGTGTTTTTAGGGATTTTGAGGGGTTTTAGGGTTTTTATGGTTTTTATGTTTTTTTGGGTTTTGTGGTTTTTGTGGTTTTAGGGGTTTTTTGAGTTTTAAAGAATTTGAACTTTTTTTTTGAATTTTTAACATTTTTTGGGTTTTAATGAGTTTTTAGTGGCGTTTTACGGTTTTTATGAGGCTTTAGGGTTTTAAAGGTTTTTATTGATTTATGATTTTGAGGGGTTTTAGGAGTTTTAACAATTTTGATGGTTTATAGGGTTTTTTATTTTTTATTTTTGGGATTTATGGTTCTTGGGTTTTTATGGTTTGTTGAGAATTTTAGGGGTTTTAATGTTTTTTTAACCTTTTTAGGGTGTTTAAATGGTTTTTAGAGTTTTTAGTGGTTATTAAGGGTTTCTATATGTGCAGAACATTTTTATATTTTTTGGGGTTTTATTGTATTTAGGGTTTTATTTCCTTTTTAGGATTTTAAGTGGTTTTAGTGTTATTATGTTTTTAGAGGTTTTATGTGTTTTTAGGTTTTTGTAGTTATCTTAGGGTTTTTTATAGTTTAAGTGGTTTTTACATTTTTAGGGTTTTTAAGTTTTTTTTGGTTTTTTAACGGTTATTTGGATTTTTAAGGATTTTGATTGTTTTTAGGATTTCTATCCTTTTTAAAACTTTTAGGTTTTTTAAGTGTTTTTACAATTTGATTTTTTTTGTTAGTGGTTTTCAACGTTTTTTACATTTTTTGGGATTTTTTGGGGAATTTTAAGGATTTTTATTGGTTTTTATGGTTTTGAGGGATTTTAGAAGTTTTTTTTATTTTTTTAGGTTTTTAGGGTTTTTATTATTATTTCTGGTTTAGGGTCTTAACCAATTTATATGGTTTTAATGGGTTTTTGAGCATATAAATTTTTTGGCAGGTCTAAAGGGTTTTAGTGATTTTTAGGATTTTAGTAGTTTTTTAGGTTTTTATATTTTTTTTGCATTTTAGGGTTTCTTTCAGATGAAGGGTTTTTTATGTTTTTTATACTTATTTTTAAATTTCATGGGTTTAAATGTTTTTTATAATTTATATTGGTATTTTAGGTTTCTATGGGTGTTTAGTGTTTTTATGTTATCAGGGGTGTTCAGAGCTTTTAGTGGTTTTAGCGTCTTTTAGGGCCTTCACCATTATTTATATTTTTAGGGTTTTAACTATTTTTAGTTTTCTAATGTTTCTTATGGGTTTTAGGGTTTTTAGAAGTTTTTATATTTTTTTTGTTATTTGTAGGGGTTTTATGATTTTTTGGGTTTTTATGGTCTTTATGGATTTTAGGGCATATGGTTTTAGAATTTTTATGCGATTTTAGGGGTTTTATGGTTTTAGGGGTTTTTTTGGTTTTTCTAATTTTTAAAGTTTTTATAGTTTTTAGGGATTGTAGAATTTTTTATGTTTTTAGGGGTTTTAAGCATTTTTAGGTTTTTGTAGTTTAATTATGGGTTATCAGGTTTTTTATGGTATTTTACATTTTTAGGGATTTTTAGGGTTTTTTGGGTTTTTTAGGGTTTTTAGGAATTTGGAGGGGTTTGAGGGGTTTTATGGTTTCTTGGGAATTTTAAATTTTTTGGGGTTTCAAGGGGTTTTTTCAGTTTTTAGGGTTTTAAAGGAGTTATTATTTTTTAACATATTTAGATGATTCAATGGTTTTTAGTGTTTTTAGTAGGTTTTAAGGGAATTATTATTTTTTAGTCTGTTTAATGTTTTTGGGGGTTTCTATAGTTTTGGGTATTTTGGGGGTTTTTAGGGTTTTTAATGTGTTTCTATTTTGTTGGTATGTAAGGGTTTAAAATGTTTTTAGTTTTTGGTGGTTTTCATAGGGTTTATCAGTATTATTAGGGTTTTCTACATTTTTAGTGATTTTTCATTTTATTATAGGTTTTATGGATTTTGTGGGGTTTTATAGGTTGTTTTTGGGATTTATGGATTTTTTGTGGGTTTTGGTGTCTTTTTTTCTTCTAATGGTATTTAAAATTTTTTATAATTTTTTAAAATATTTTGGGTTTTAATGGGTTTTTAGTTTTTTAGTCGTTTCTTAAAATTGTTATGGGGTTTAAGGGTTTTTATGGTTTTTAGTGGTTTTTATGGATTTTCATATTTTTAGTTTTTTAGGGTTTTTTGGATTTTTAGTGTTTTTAGGGTTTTGGGGATTTTTAGTGCTTTTAGGTTTTTAAGTTTTTATTAATTATTTTTAGGGTTTTTAATTTTCTACATTTCTACTTTTTTAGAGATTTAGGGGCTTCTATTATTTTTATTGGGATTTGATGATTTTTAGGGATTTTTAGGATCTTAAGGGTTTTAGGGTTTTTATGTGTTTTATGGTCTTATATGGGATTTAGAGGTTCTTTTTGAGTTTTTATGTTTTTTATGTTTTTAGATTTTCTATTTTATTTTAGGTGTTTAAATGGTTTTAAGAGATTTTAGTGTGTTTTAATGGGTTTTATGTGTTTTTATGGTTTCAGGGTTTTTATTGTATTTAGGGGGTTTTGGGTTTTTAGGGTTTCTAGTTTTTATATATTTTTTGGGGGTTCTATATCTTTATAGGTATTTACATATCTCTTACAGGTTTTGGAATCTTTTTAAGGTTTTGTACATTTTTAAAGAAATTTTAATATTTTTTAATGAATTTTGTGGTTTTTATAGATGTTAAGGTTTTTAGAGATTTTAATGGTTTTTATGTTTTTTGTGTTTTTATTATTTTTTTTTGGGTTTTTAGGGTTTTAAGTTTTCTTATTATTTTTGAACATTTATAGAAGTTTAAATTAGTTTTTCTGTTTTTAGTAGTTTTGGGGGTTTTATGGGTTGTTATGTTTTTTATGCATTGTAGGGACATTATGGTTTTAGGGGTTAAAATGGTTTTTAGGGTTTTTAGTGTTTTCTCTGATTTTAGGTTTTTATTTGATTTTAGGTTTTATGGTTTTCATAGTGGGTTTTCGGTGTTTTATTGTTTTTTATATTGTAATGAATTTATAGGTAATTTATAGGTTTTGTTATTTATTTTAGTGTTTTTAGGGATTTGAGGGGTTTTGGAGGGTTTTTTTTGGTTTTTAGGTGTTTTTTGGGTATAATGACTTATTTTTTGTGTTATTAAGGTTTTAATGTTTTTTTTAATGTTTTTAATGTTTTAGGGGTTTAAAGTGTTTTTATAGTTGTTAGTGGTTTATAATTTTTAATGTTTTAGGGGTTTTAATGTTTTTAGTGGTTTTTGAGTGTTTTGGGGGGTTTTTAGTTTTCAACATTTTTACATTTTATGGGAGTTTTAAGTGATTAGGTTATTATAGTTTTCTTATCGTTTTTAAGGGTATACGGGTTTTTATGTTTTTAGTGAATTTATGGGTTTTTAGTCTTTTGAGGGATTTTGAGGGGTTTTTAGGATTTTTTTGGTTTTTATGTCTTTTGGGTTTTTTGTTTTTTAGGGTTTCAGCGTTTTTTTGAGTTTTTAATAAATTTAATGTTTTTTTGAATTTTTTAACATTTTTAGAGTTTTAATGGGTTTTAGAATTTTTAGTGGCGTTTTAGGGTTTTTATGAGGCTTTAAGGTTTTAATGGTTTTTATGGATTTATGATTTTGAGGGGTTTTATGGGGTTTTAAGTGTTTTTATGGGTTTTATAATTTTAATGTTTTTGGGGTTTGAAGTATTTTATTTTTATTAATTTTTTTTGTTTTCTATCCTTTTAGGGGTTTTATGGTATTATGTATTTTTTGGATTTTTATGGGTTTTAGGAATTTTAGGGTTTTATCATATTTAATTATTAGGGTTTTTTTTGAGATTTTAGGTATTTAAGGATTTATTAGTGGATTTATGGGATTTTGGGGTTTTTTCAATTTTAGGGATTTTTAGGGATTTTGTATTATTTTTAACTTTTTTAGGTTTTTAGGGATTCTGTGGGTTTTTGTGGTTTTTAGGGGTTTGTGGATTTTTTGGGTCATTACGGTTTTTTTGATTTTATAGTGTTTTTAATTTTTTTGGTGTTTTTTAATGTTTACATGTTCTAAAGGGTTTTTTGAGTTTTTAATGGGATTTTAGGGGTTTTATGGGTTTTATGGGGTTTTAGGGTTTTTAGGGTTTTAAAAGTTTTTATGGGTTTTTATGTTTTTATAATTTTTAGTTTTTTGGGTTTTAAATGTTTTTTGGATTTTAAGGATTTCTTAGGGGTTTTATTTATTTTTTATGTTTATAAGGAATTTTTTGGGGTTTTATGATTTTTAATATTTTTAGTGGTTTTAGAGAATTTGATGGTTTTTAGGGTTTTTTATTGTTTTCACGGTTTTATGGTTCTTGGTTTTTTAATGTTTGTTGACAAATTTAGCGGTTTTAATGTTTTTTTTAACTTTTTTAGGGTGTTTAAATGGTTTTAAGAGTTTTTAGTGGTTATTGAGGGTTTTTATATGTGTTCAGGGTTTTTATCTTTTTTGGGGTTTTATTGTATTTAGGGTTTTTATAGCCTTTTTAGGGTTTTATGTGATTTTAGTGTTATTATTTTTTTAGGGGTTGTATGTGTTTTTGTAGTTTTTGTAGTTTTCTTAGGGGTTTTATGGATTAATGGGTTTTTACATTTTAATGGTTATTAGGTATTTTTTTGGATTTTTAATGGTTCTTTGGAGTTTTAAGGATTTGAATTGTTTTTAAGATTTTTATCCTTTTTAGAACTTTTCGTTGTTTTAAGTGTTTTTATATTTCATTTTTAGGGGTTTCAAGGTTCTTTACATTTTATGGGATTTTTTGGGAATTTTAATGATTTTATTGGTTTTTATGGTTTTGAGGGATTTTAGTAGTTTTTTTAGGTTTTTAGGGTTTTAGGGTTTTTATTGTTATTTTTTGTTTAAGATATTAAAAAGTTTATAGGGTTTTAATGGTTTCTAGAGTATTCATATTTATTTAGTGGTCTAAAGGGTTTTAGAGTTTTTAGTGATTTTTTTTTGATTTTTAGGGTTTTTATGGTTTTTAGGGGTTTTAGAATTTTTACGATTTTAGGGGTTTTAGTGATTTTTAGGTTTCAAAGGTGTTTGTAGGATTTTATGTATTTTAATGGGTTTTTCATTGTTTTATGGGTTTTTTTAATTTTAGGTATTTGTAGGTATTTTAATGTCTTAGGGGTTTTGGGATTTTGAAGGTTTTTGGTGTTTTTTAGGGTTTACAGGTTTTATGAGTTTTCCTTGGTTTTTAGGGGTTAAAATGGTTTTTAGTGTTTTTGGAGTTCTTATGGATTTTATGGTTTTTAGCGATTTTAGTGGATTTTAGGGGTTTTATGTTTTTTAGGGTTTTATGGATTTTAGGGGTTTTTATAATTTTTTTCATTTTTATGTTCTCTAGGGGTTTTAATTGATATTTTGTTTTTGATGTTTTCTTATTGTTTTCATGTCTTTATGTGTTTTTTATATTTTTAGATATTTTTAGGAATTTTTATGAATTTTATGATTTTTATGGACATTGTGGGGTTTTAATGTTTTTTGGGGTTTTTTGGTTTTTTTGGGTTTAAAGAGGATTTAGGGATTATATGGTTTTGATATGTCTTGTAACGTTTTTATGTTTTTAGTGGGTTTTTACAGTTTTTCTAGGGGGGTAGTATTTTTTTTTTTGTTTTTAGTGATTTTAACATTTTTATGGAATTTATGGTTTTTAAGGTTTTTAGCATTTTTATGGTTTTTAGGGAATTCTTGTGTTTTTATGTTTTAAGGATTTATTAGTGGTGTTTACGGTTTTAGGGGTTTTTTTAACATTTTTATGGATTTTTAGGGATTTTTATGGATTTTTTAGTATTTAAGGTTTTTAATAGTTTTTTAACGTATTATGGGTTTAAGGGTTTTTAATATTTTTAGTTGGTTATAGGGGTTTTAATGGGTTTTTTGGATTTTAAGGATTTTAGGTTTTTTTGGTTTTAGGGTTTCTAGTGGTTATAGGGTCTTTTAGATTTTTTTTTCTGTATTTAGGGTTTTTAGGGGTTTAATTTTTTTAGAGTTTTAAGGTTTGATGAGGTGTTTTCAAGGGGGTTTTTATGATATATGGTTTTAGGTAATTTTATGCTTTTTTATAGTTTTTAGGGGTATAATGGGTTTTGAGGGTATTAGATGTTTTCAAGATTTTTTAGGTTTTTATGGTATTTATAGTTTTTTTGTTGTTTTGGGATTTAATTGTTTTTATGTCTTTTAGGTTTATTTGGGTTTATCTGGGATTTTTTGGGATTTTTCATATTTTTATAAATTTCTATGGTTATAGGGATTTTGAGGGTTTTTAGGATTTTTAGGTGTTTTATGGTTTTTAGGGGGTTTTATGGGTTTAAGGGGTTTTTAGGGACTTATTAAGGTTGTATTTGTTTTTAGTTTTTAGGGGTTTTAAGTGACATTATGCTTTTAATATTTTCTTTGGGGTTTTAATGGTTTTGAGGTTTTTTACGTTTTTAGTTATTTTTAGGGATTTTATTTTTATTTTTATGGTTTTTAGTGTTTTTAGGGATTTGATGAGTTTTTAGTTTTTGAGGAGTTTTATGGGGTTTTAGTGTTTTTTAGTTTTTATGGTTTTTATCTTTTTTAATGATTTAAATTTTATAGGGGTTGAAACTGTATTTATATTTTTTGGTTTTTAGGGTTTAATGGTTTTTTGGGGTTTTTATTTTTTTAGTGTTTCTTAATATTTTCTGAGGTTTTTGGTTTTTAGGAATTTTTTCTTTTTTTTCGGGTTTTTATGTATTTTGAGGATTTATAGGTTTTCTTAGGGTTTAGAGGGTTATCATGTTTTTTATTTATTTTTAGGTATTTTTGGTATTTTTTATGTTTTTTAGGGGTTTTAGTGTTTGTGATAGTTTTTAGACCTTTTAGTGTTTATATGGGTTTCAATGTTTTAGTTTTTTAGGGTTTATAGGTTTTCGTAGGGGCTTTTCAGGGTGTTTCTATATTTTTTGGGTTTTTAGGGATTTTCATGGGACTTTAGGATTTTATAGTTATTTTGAGAGTTTTTATAGGCTTATAGGGTCTTTAGAATTTGTAGGGGTTTTATAGGTTTCAAGTGTTTTTATGGTTTAACGGTTTTCTTAGAAGTTTTATGTTTTTTTTATTTTTGGGGATTTTTTAGGATTTTTATGGGTTTCTAGGGATTTATGAATTGTGATGGTTTTTTGATTTTTTTGGTATTCATGTGTTTTTTGGACTTTCAGGTGTTTTTTTTTGAATTTTTAAGGGTTTAAATGGTTTTTAGTGTTTTTAAATATTTTTTTAGGTTTAAATGGTTGTTTGAGTTTTTGTATTTTTAAGGATTTTATGGGGTTTTATGGTTTTTAGAGGATTTTTGAGTTTTTTTTGAGTTCTTAGGGGGGTGTTTGTGGGGTTTTTTTAGGTTTTAGGGTTTTCAGATATTTTTATATTTATCAGATTTTCTTAATGGTTTTCAGGGTTTTTAAGGTTTTATTCATTTTTTGGAATTTATAAAGATTTTTTTACAATTTTTATGAATTTTAGGGCTTTAGGGAATGTAGGGGTTATAAAGGTTTTAGGTGATTAGTTTTTTTATTTGTAGGGTTTTTTGAGTATTTTATGGTTTTATGGGTTTTTATAATTTTGGACAATTGTAGCGGTTTAAAGTCTTTGAATATTTTTATGAGGGTTTTAGGTTTTTTTGGGTTTTTCAGGGTTTTATTCGTTTGTATGGTTTTTAGGGTTTGGTGATTTATAGGTGTTTTTTGGGATTTATAAATTTCATAGTGTTTTCCAATGTTTTTTGGGTTTTTACATTTTTTGGGAGTGCTAGATATTTTTTTATTTTTATGGGATTTTTATTTTTTAGGGATTTTTGACAGTTTTTTGGGATTTTAGGGTTTTATTTTTTTAGGGATTTTAAGGTTTTTATATATTTTTAACATTTTTAGTGTTTTAAAAGAGGTTTGTAGAGTTTAGTGGGTTTAGGGGTTTTATGGGGTTTTAGGTATTTTTAAGGGGTTTAGAGTTTTTATGGATTTTATGGTTTCTATGGTTTTTAAGGTTGTTAACATTTTTAGGATTTTGGGGGTTCTAAGTGTTTTATGGGTTTTTATGTTTTTAAGTATTTTATATATTTTTAATATATTTATGTTTTTATGGTTTTAGTTATTTTTAGGGGTTTAGGGTTTATTAGGGTTTTTTGGGTTTTTTGTGTTTTTTAGATTTTATAGTCATTTTTAGATTTTTGATTGTTTTTAGGGGTTAAATTGTTTTTAGATTTTGTAGTGGTTTTAGGGGTTTTATGGTGTTTAAGGGGTTTTTATGGTTTTTTGTTTTTTATAGGTTTTATGGTTTTTAGGGGTTTTAATGGGTTTCTAGCATTTTTATGTTTTTGAAATTTTATGTTTTTTTAGGTTTTTTATGATTTCTTAGTGGTTGTCATTGTTTTTAGGGTCTTTTCAGTTTTTGGTATTTTTATGTATTTTTTAGGATTGTTGTGGGATTTTATTTTTTTAGGGATTTTGAGGGGTTTTAGGGTTTTTTAGGGTTTTAGCGTGTCTATTGGTTTTTGGGTTTTTATAGATTTTTGAGTTTTTTAGGGTTTAAAGGCCTTTTAGAGTTTTTTTTAAAAAGTTGATGTTTAAATGGTTTAAAAAAATAATGGGTTTTTAGGGTTTTTAGAGATATTTAAGGTTTTTAGGGGTTTTATGGTTTTAAGTGTTTTTAGGATACTTTAGGGTATTTTACAGTTTTTGAAATTTTTTTAAAATTTATAGGGGTTTTAATTGTTTTTAGGGTTTTAAGTTTTTTTGTGGTTTTCTAGGTTTTTTGGGTATTTACATTATTATGGATTTTTAGTGATTTTGAGGATTTTTATGAATTTTTAGGGTTTTTTTAGATTTTATGTGCTTTTTGAATTTGTTATTGGTTTTTGGGATTTTATTATAATTTTGGAGATTTATGGTTTTTATTGAGTTTTTTGTGGGTTTCTTGGGTTTTTAGAGTTTTTTTAAAAAAATTAAGGGATTAAATGGTTTTTCAGTTTTTAGTGGTCTAAAGGTTTTTTCTGGGATTTTATCCTTTATTAGGGTTTCTAGGGGTATTATTGGGTATAGGGTGTTTATCATTTTTTATGTTTCTAGGGGTTTTAAGGGTTCATAGGGTTTTAATGGTTTTCTTTGGGCAGAAGAGGTGTAAGGCCAGGCTATTCCCGGCCTCCTAAAAATATATTATTGAAAAAGACGCAGTAGACAAGGGAGGGGAGGTGTCAATCAACCCACACTGAAAAACGCTTTACAACCCAAGATGCAAAAGACCCTAAAAAAGAAAAATAAAAAAAGAAAAAACACAAAAGAGGAACAAGTCAGTCAACATCACCACAAAAATTGAAGGCCCCGTCGCCATCAAAACCGAAGGCCACATCATCACCATAAAGATCCCAATCCGCACCATACCTAGATGAGGCATCCAAGTCCACCGTCTCCCATTCAGATGACTCATACTTCTTGAGGAAGTCAGTACAATACCTCTTGAATCGCTTCTTCTCATGCTTCCTATCTGCTCGATCCTTAGCGAGAGCATCCTCCACAGCTTTGGAAGCCTTTGAGGAGGCCCTTTTTGCCATTGGTTTTGGAAGGGATGAATAGTCTCTCCTTTCCCTCCTCTTGGTAGGGGAAGCACTCCCCCTCCTCCAACTGTGAAGGACATAATCATCACCACCTTGGGGCTCCCCTCCTACCTGGAATCAACAACCGAGGGCTCAGACCCTCCTCTTGGATCCGAGTCAGGATGAACTGAGCCATCCATCAAGGTCCTCATCCTCCAATTATTAGGTGTGTTCGCATCAATGAAGTCATTATGGTCCCCAAAGACAAAATCATATTTAACATTCTCGTCAATGTTATTGCAGTCAAACATCACCTTCCGTTTGGGCTACTATAGAATCTCACGTCCATGTTGCTCAATTTGAAAACCGTCCAGCACGATCATCTCAGTGAGTTCAAGATAAAGTGGTAGCTTTTCAATGACCACAAGCTCTATTCCAAACTTTGTTGCACCACAGTCCTCTCAACAGTAGAAGGGGCCGTATCACACAGCTCATGTTCTAGAAAATGAACAGATGGGGTGGCCTTGGCACTGCCTAATTCATCACTTGGGGTATTTAAGGCAGTATCTTCTAAGTGGATGTTAGAAACCTACCGCTCCTCATCAGCCTAAACATCATCCATTGACTCCGAACACTCCCCCTCATCTGGATCAAGCACTAAAAATGGATTCAAAGTGAGAACCAGGTCCTATTCTAACTTCTAACCATTTGCCTCGGCATAAGCTGCATTCGTCAGCAACCCCTCCATCCTCATCCCCTCAGAACATAGATAGGGAATGTCACTAAACACCCCACTCAGAAACATCTGCAAACAGTCATCAGCAGCCATATCTTTCTTAGGAACCACCTCCACCACCCCACTAGATGAAGGGGAAACACCTGCCCTTCCTAAATCAGCCTTAGACCAATTGAAATAGTCTTTTAGCAAGACCCTCAGGGGAAGCTCTCCCTCATTTTTATCAGGGCAAGGTCCATCCCTGTGATCAGATGCCAGGTCTAGCCTTGTGGGGGGGGGGGTGGCACAAAAGTCACTCTCAGAAACCAAGTAACCACTGCACCCACGACGACACACCCATTTCACATGACCAAGAGTCGGACAAGATTCACAGTAATTCACCCAGGATTCGAAAACCATAGGTTTCTTCCACCGCAACTCTTATATAATCTCAATCTAGACAAAATCAACTGGTTTCTTGGAAACATCAACCTTAATATAGACTCTCGAAGCAACCAGAAGACAGAGGGCTCGCGTTCGACTATCCACACACAGAAATATTCCAACCAGATTTCCTAGCATTGTAAGAATTAACAGATTTTGGAAGGGAAGAGGGAGTTCAGGGAATCGTACCCAAATGGAAACTAAAGGCGAGTCCTGACGTAAATGAAGATCAAAGATCCACCTGAAAAGAGAAAAGCATGCACCGTCAAATCTGTGGGGGTGGGGGGGCAGCGGACCAGGCCTGGATAAGGTCCTCTTTAGAAGGAAAGTGGATCAAAATAGGGCAAGCATCAACCAAGTCCATCGTCACCCTATCCTCGAGATCCCAAAGTGTGAACACAAATCTATCAAAAACATCCACTGAAGGGCACCAGTTAGATAATCGAGCCACCAGATTTTGATTATGCAACACAGAAGCCTCGTTGAACTCCGCAATTGACAACTACAGGTTTGAATGTCCTTAAAACAGACCCGACACCATAATGATGAGATTAATACGCGGAAAATAGGGTAGTGAGTCAGGATCCAAGAATGAAATGAAGGCTCTACTATCATTAATAACCAGTGAGGACCCCTCTCCCTCATGGGGGGAGAGGCCAAGTCGTAGAGGTTGCCATCGTCTTCAATCCGGTATAGGAAATTCACCATCTCAGAGCGGAGTAGAAGATAACAGATCGACAATCTTAGTTTTTAGGGGGTTTATTAAAGGTTTTCTTAAGGTTTTTCAAGTTTTTTAGTATTTTCTGTGTTTTTAGAGAATTTTAGGTAATTTTTAGGATTTTATGGTTTTTCATTTTTACGGATTTTGATGAATTTTAGGGGTTTTAGGATTTTTATGGTTTTTGTGGGGTTTACTGGGTTTTTGTGTTTTTTAATGTTTATGAGGTTTAAAAGGTTTTTAATATTTTTAGTGAGTTTTAGGGTTATTATGTGTTTTTATTGGGTTTTAAGGTTGTTAGGTTTTTATGGTTTTAGGGGGTTTTGTTGTTTTTTGACTTCTTTTTGGGGTTTTTAGGTGTTTTAAAATTTTTAGTTTTTTAGGGGATTTAAAGAATTTTTTGTTTTTATGGTTTTTATGGTTTTTATGGTTTTAATAGGTTTTTTTATTTTTTTAGGATCTTAAGGATATTATTTGGATTTTTATGGGTGTTTAGGTGACTTAGATAATTCGGGGTTTTTTGTGGTTTTAGGATTTTTATTGTTTTTATAGTTTTTATAGCTTTTTGTATTTTTAGGGGTTTTTTTATTTTTTATCTATTTGAAGGATTTTTATATCATTCAATGTTTTTGAGGTTTTAAAGGTTTTATAGAGTTTTTAGTGGGTTATAGGTTTTTTATGTGTTTTAGGGGTTTTGAATGTTTTTTGGAGGTTTTATGGCTTTTAGGTGTTTTGGGGTTTTAGTGTTTTAAGGATTATAAATGTGTTTTAGTGTTTTTTTGTTTTTAATGTTTTATAATGTGTTTTGGGGTTTTAAAATTTTTAACATTTTAGGTAATATTTAGGGAATTTTATTATTTTTATGGGGTTTTAGGGATTTTTGGGATTTTGAGGGCTTTTAGGGTTCTTTAGGGTTTTCATGGGCTTTATGCTTTTTTTGGTTTTGGTGTTTTTTTAGTTTTTATGGGTAATATGGTTTTTATATTTTCATTATGTTTTTTGGAGTTTGAAGGGCTTTTATAGTTTTTATTTGTTTGTAGTTTTTTATGGTGTTTTAGTATTTGTAAGGATTTTAGGGGGTTTTATTGTTTTTTTGGGTTTTTAAGGTTTTTTATGGTTTTTAGGTGTTTTATGTGTTTTTAGTATTTTATGTTTTCTTAGAGTATTTTATGTTATTAGGGGTTTTTATGGTTTTAGGTATTTGATGTATTTTTTTCGATGTTATGGTTTTAGATTTGTTATGAATTGTGACGGTTTTTAGGGGTTTTTTTGTTTTTTTTGGTTTCATTGGTTTTTATGGTTTTTTAGGTTTTTAGAGTTATTAATTTTTTAAAGATTTTATTGTTTTTAGAGTTTTAAGTGAGGATTTAGGGTATTTATGGGGGTTTATGGGTCTTAAAGGTTTTAGGGGTTTTATGCATTTAAGCGTTTTATAGGATTTTAGTGTTTTTAAGGGTTTTTAGCATTTTTTGGTTTTTAATGGTTTTAAGTGATTTTTAGTTTTTGAACGTTTTCATAGTGTTTTCCATGTTTCTTATGGTTTTTTTATCATAAATAGGGTTTCTAGTTTTTTACAAGATTTTTTTTGTTTTCTAGGGTTTTTAGGAATTTTGAAGAATTTTATTGTTTTTATGTATTTTTTGTTTTTTAGGTTTTTTGGGTTTCTTTTAATTTTTTAGGGTTATAAGGGTTTTTAGATTTTTTTTTTAAATTTATTTATCCACTAAATGTTTTTTATAGTTTTTTTTTGGTTTATGGGTTTTACGGTTTTGAGTATTTGAGGGATTTTTGGTTTTTTAGGTTTTTTGGGCTTTTTAGGCTTTTATGGTTTTTATCATTTTTCGGTTTTTTAGGGGGTTTAAGGGTTTAAAAATTTTAATTTATTACTAGGGGGTTTCAAGGTTTTTAAGTGTTTTTACATTTTTATAGATTTTTAGGTAATTTTAGGATTTTATGGGTTTTAGGGTTTTTAGGGATTTTCAGGGGTATAAATATTTTTTAGGGTTTTTTGGGTTTTTTGGGTTTTTGGGTTTTGATTGAGTTTTTAGGTATTTCAAGGTCTTTTATAATTTTTTAACAGTTGAGGTGTTTTAAGGGATTTTATGTTTTTTAGTGGTTTGTGGTTTTATGGGTTTTTATGGTTTTAAGGGTTTTGTGGTTTTCACTGTTTTAAGGGTTTTCTAGTGTTTTAGGGTTTTTATAAATTTTAGGTTCTTAAGGGTTTTCATTTTTTTTCGTTTTTCAGCTTTTATTTGTGGATTTCAAGGTTTTTAGGGTTATTTATGGATTTAGTAAATTTTAGTTATTTTTTAGGATTTTTATAGTTTCTAGGGGTTCTAGTGATATTTATGGTTTTAAGGGGTTTTAAGGGTTTTAGGATTTTTTTTGGGTTTTTAGTTTTTTTGATATTTATATTTTTTTTTAGATTATTTTATTGTTTTTAGGGGTTTAACGTTGTTTTTACAGTTTTTTGTGGTTTTTAGGGTTTTATGGGTTTTTATGGGTTTTTGGGGGTTTTAGGTCTTTTAGGGTCTTTTATAGTTTTTATTGTACTTATATTTTTATGGGTTTTAAATTTTTTTAGGGTTTAAAGGTTTTCTTAGGGGTTTTTAGGGTTTTTAATTTTTTTGACATTTTTAGGGTTTTTACTGATTTTTAAGGATTTTTATGGTTTTAGAGTGTTTAGTGATTTTGAGGGTTTTTAGGGGTTTAAAGGGTTTTAGGGATTTTTAGGGGTGTTAGAATTTTATAGTTTTTAGTATTTTAATGTTCTTTTGGGTTCTATAGTTTTCTTAGGGGATTTCCAGAGGTTATATTTTTTTGGTATTTATTATGATTTTTTACGATTTTATGATTTTAGGGCTTTTAGGGATTTTTATGGTTTTGGGGTTTTAGGGGTTTGAATAGTTTTATTGTTCTCTGAGGGGTATTGTGTTTTTTGATTTTTTAGTGTTTTAATGGTTTTTTAAAAAAAATTAATGATTTAGGGGTTTAAATTTTTTTAGAATTTTTAGTGGGTTTTAGTGTTTTTAAGAATTTTTAGGGTTTTTTTATAATTTTTGGGGGTTTATGGGTTATTAATATTTTAAGGGTTTTTATGGTTTTTGGGTTTTTAGGGGGTTTTTGAGTTTCTTATTTTTTTAAATTATTTCCGTGTCTTTTATCCTTTTTGGGGGTTTAATGTATTATTAGTGTTTTTAGACATTTTTTATAATTTTTTTGGGTTTTCGCGTTTTAATGGTTTTAGGGGTTTTTTTGGTTTTTTGCGTTTTAGGGGTTTTAAGCATTTTTATCTTTTTTTTATTTTTTAGGGAATTAAATGTTTTTAGTTTTTATATATATTTTTCGATTTCTCATGTTTTTAGGGTTTTTTACGTTTTTAGAGATTTTTAGTGATTTTTTAGGATTTATGGTTTTTAGTGTTATTAAGGAATTTCATTGTTTTTTTGGTTTTTTTAGGATTTTTATGTTTTATAGGTTTTTTAATTTTTCCGGTGTTTGAGTTATTTTTGGTTATTAATATTTATCAGAGTTATTTAATGTTTTTATTGCTTTAGTGGATATTTAAAGTTTTTAGTTGGTATTTATGGTATTTATGGGTTTTAGGGGTTTTATGTTTTTAAGGGTTTAATGCGATTTTTAGGGTTATTATGTCTTTTTAAGGGGCTATATGGGTTTTAGTATTTTTTATGTTTTCTATGGGTTTTAAGTGTTTATAATTTTTAAGGTATTCTAAGGGATTTTCATAATTTTTAGATGTTTTTAGATTATTTTGGAGTTTTAGGGATTTTTAGGTTTTTTATGTTTTTAGGGTTTTTAGGGATACTGAGGGCTTTAGGATTTTTACACGGTCTATGTTTTTTTTTTCATTTTTGGGTTTTTTATTTATTTGGGAATTTTAAATTTTTTTCGAGTTTTTAATGTTTTTTTGGGTTTATTGGTTTTTTGTAGTTTTTAGTGGGTATTAGGTTTTTATGGGGTTTTATGGGTTTTATGGTTTTCATGTATTTTTGTGGTTTTTGTCGGTTTTATGTGTTTTTAGGGTTTCAATGTTTTTAGGGTCTTTTATGGTTTTAGTGTTTTTATCATCTTTAGGTTTTTAAAGGTATTATGTGTTTAATGGTTTTTATGTTTTTCTTAGAGATTTATATTGTTTTTGAGTTTTTTATGTTTTTAGGAAATATTATCGATTTTTTAGAAATTTAGGAATTTTTAGGTTTTTAAGAATTTTGAGGGGTTTTATGGTTTTTATGGTATTTAGGTTTTTATGGTTTATTGGTTGTTAGGCTTCTTTTATACTTTTAAGGGGTTTAGGGATTTTTTAGAGTTTTTAAATGCTTTTAGTGGTTTAATGATTTTTAATGTCTTTGGTGATTTTTAGGGTTTTTACGCATTATAAGTTTTTTTTAATGTTTTTAGGGTTATGGATGTCAGGGTTTTTTAGGGTTTTAATGGTCGTCTAGAGTTTTTTTTAACTTCTTTGGTTTTTAGAGGTGTCATGTATTATTGGTTTTCTAATGTTTTTATATTGTTTTTTGGGTTTTTTTTTGTTTTTTTATTGTTTAGGATTTTAATGGTTTTAAGTGTTTTTAGGGTTTATAGTTTTCTTATTGGTTTTCATGTTTTATATTAGTTTTTACGTTTTAAGGATTTTTTGGGCGTTTATAAGATTTCTATTGCTTTTAGGATTTTTTAGAATTTTAATGGGTTTTGGGATTTTATAATGTTTTAGGGTTTTTATTATTTTTATGGTTTTATTTTAGTTTTATGGTGTTTTAAGGATATTTAAAAAATTTATATTTTTTTGTGTTTGAAGGGTTTTTAGAGTTTTTAGGGGTTTTAAGGATTTTATGGGTTTTTTGGTTTTTTGGTATTTTGGGGTTTTAGGGGGTTTTATATTTTTTAGTGGTTTTTTTTGTGTTTTTAGGTTTTTAAGGTTTTATTATGATTTTCTTGGGGTTTTGGGATTTTTATGTTTTTAGGGATTTTATGTATTTTTTATGCTTTTTAGTGTTTTATGGTATATTGGGATTTTTTAGGCTTTTATGGATTTTTTAGAGTTTTTTTGGGTTTTAGGGTTTTTGAGTTTTTAGGTTATTTAAGGATTTTTAGAGTTTTTAACAATTTTTAGGGTTTAATGAGGTTTTATAGTTCTTATTGGGTTTTTAGGGTTTTATGTTTTTTATGTTTTTTACGGTTTTTAGGGGTGTTTATAGTTTTTTTTGAAATTGTAGGGTTTTTAGGGTCTCTAGGGTTTTTATCATTTTTTCTATTTTAAGGGATTTAAGTATTTTATTTTTTAAGGTTTTTGTGATGGTTTATCAAGGTATTCATAGTTTTTTTTACATTTTTATGGATTTTTGGGGTTTTTGGATGTTTATGGATTTTTATTGATATTATTGATTTGTGAGGATTTATGGTTTTATATTGTTTTTTGGGGTTTTAGAATTTTTTGGGATTTTTTAGGGTTTAAACGTTTTTAGGTTTTCATTGTTTTCTTTTGGTGTTTTCGGGTTTTATGGGTTTTGGGATGTTGTGGGATTTTATGTAAATTTTTAATGTTTTAAATGTTTTTAGAGATTCTTATCCTTCTATGGGGTTAAAAGGTTTTTAGAGTGTTTAGTGGTTTTTATGGTTTTATGGGTTTTATAGTTTTTAGGAGTTTTTATGATTTTAGGGGGTTTTAGGGATTTTAGGTTTTTTAGATTTATTAGGATTTTAGGGGGTTTTAGTGTTTTAGGTTTTTATGATTTTCTGTGGGTTTTTATGGGTTTTTAGTGTTTTTTAGTTTTTAGGTATTTTTTCAGATTTTTTATTATTATTTGTATTTTTAAGATTTTTAGGGATATTGATGTGATTTTTTTGGGTTTTAGATGATTTTTTATGTTATTATGATTTTTTTTTGGGATTTTATGGTTTTTTGGTTTTTTGGGTTTTTAGGTTTTTAGATTTCTAATAGTTTTTTGTGGGTTTTTGTGTTCTTATAGGTTTTTATTATTTTTATGTTTTTAGATGTTTTTAGGTGTTTTGGTTTTTTAGTGTATTTTAGTGGTTTTAATGGTTTTTAGGTTATTAGCGGCTTTTAGTGTTTTTAGGTTTTTAGGGTTTTATTAGGATTTTTAGGGTTTTTAGTGTTTTTTTATATTTCTATGTGTTTTTATGGGTTTTAGGATATTTATAGGGTTTTAATGTTTTTATGGATTTTCAGGGTTTTTATGATTTTTAGGGGGTTTAGGGTTTTATGGGTTTTGGTGTTTTTTTACATTTTTGGGGTTTTGAGGATCTTAAAGTGTTTTTTTTTTCATTTTTAAGGTTCTAGAGTGTTTTTATAAGTTTTAGTGGATTTTAGGGTTTTTATGGCTCTCTATGTTTTCTAAATGTATTATGGGTTTTAATGGTTTTAGGGTTTTTAGTTTATTAGGTTCTTTTATAGTTTTTATCATTTTTATTTGTTAGGGTTTTTCGGTTTTTTTTGTTTTATGGTTTTCATTAGGGGTTTTAGGGTTCTGTGTTTTTTATGTTTTTTGGGATTCTGGGGCTATTTTTTGTATTTTTATGGTTTTTTGGTTTTTTATAGAGTTTGGGGGGTTGTTAGGTTTTTATGGGATTTTAGAAGTTTTAGGAATTTAAGGGTTTTAGGTTTTTGGGGTTTTTAGGTTTTATTAAGGTTTTTCAAGTTTTATGTGTTTTCTATTTCTTTTGTTATTTTAAAGATTCTTTGGGATTTTTATGGTTTTTAGGTTATATTGATTTGAGGGGTATTAGTATTAGTATTTTTTATGTTTTTTGGTTTTTAGAGGGTTTTTATGTTTTATAGGGGTTTTAGGCTTTATATTTTTTTTTAATTTTTTTGGTGCTTAGGGGTTTATGAGTTATTTTTTTCGTTTTTAAGATTTTTATGGGTTATTATAATTTTTTATGGTTTTATGGTATTTATGGTTCTTAGGTTTTTAGGTGATTTTTGGTTTTTAAGCATTTTGGTGTTTTTTCATAGTTTTATGTATTTTAATATTTTCATGGTTTTATTGGGGAATTTTAGAGTTTTAGTGTTTTTTATGTTTTTAGAGAATTTGTTTTGGGTTTTTATGGTTTTTAGGGTTTGAGGAATTTTGGGAGGTTTTAGGATTTTTAGGGGTTTTATTGGTTTTTTAGGTTTTAGGGTTGTTTTGAGTTCTTGGGGTTTAAAAGGAGTTTTAGAGACTTTTAATGCTTTTGGGGATTAAAGAGTTGTTATACTTTTTTGTTTTTGGAGTTTTATGGGGTTTTAATGTTTTATGTTTTGAGGGGTGTTTATTGTACTTAGGGCCTTTAGGGTTTTTAGCACATTTTAGGTTTTTAGGGAGTTTATGTATTTTTGATTTTTAAGGGCTTCTTAGGGGTTTTCAAGGTTTTTAGGTTATTATGTTTTTAGGGGTTTTTAGGATTCTTATGGTGATTATAATTTTTAGGGATTTTGAGGGTTTTATTATTTTTTGGGATTTTGTGGTTTTATGGTTTTTTGGGGTATTAGGGGGTTTTCGAGTTTTTTTATGATTTTTAAGGTTTTTAATGTTTTTTTAATATTTTTTGGGGTTTAAAGGGTTTTTATATTTTTTAGTGCTTTTTAGGGATTTTATGTTTTTTTGGGGTTTTGAGTGGTTTGAAACATTTTTATGTTTTAAAGGTTTTTGTTGGGGTTTTCAAGGTTTTTAGGGTTCTTTATATTTTTGGGGGAATTTTTGGGATTTTTAGTGGTTTATAGGTTTTTTATTGTTTTTTGGTGGTTTTATGGGTTTTATGGGTTCTTAAAGTATTTAAAATTTTTAGTGTGTTTGTGGATTTTAGAGTTTTAGTGGGTTTTATTGTTTTTTGCGTCATAAGGGGTTTTTAGGTTTTTACATGTTTTATGTTTTTTAGGGTTTCATGGTTTTATTAGTGGTTTTCAGGGTTTTAGGGTTTCTATGTTCTTAGGGTTAGTTTGTGCTTTTAAAAGATTTTATGGGTTTTAGGGTGTTTATGGATTTCAAGGGATTTAAGTGTTTTAAGGTGTTCTATCTTTTAGGGGTTTATGTTTTTTTGGGTTTTAAGGTTTTTGATTTTTTAATCATTTTTAGTGTTTTAAAGGGTTTTTAGAGTTTTTAGTGGGTTTTTGGATTTTTATGGTTGTTAGGGTTTTTTAAGGTTTTCAGGGACTTTTACCTTTTTTTGGGTTTTATCATTTTTTAGGTTTAGAGGTTTTATGTGTTTAGGTTTTTAAAGATTTCATTAGGTTTTTATGAGGATTTGGGTTATTTTTGTTTTTATGAATTTATAATGATTTTTATAGTTTTAGGGTTTTTAGGATTTTTGTTTGTTTTTATTGTTTTTAGGGTTATATATTTTTGGAGCTTTTAGGGTTTTTTTTATTTTTATGGGGTTCTATGTTTTTTAGAGTTTTTTTAATGTTTTAAGTGTTTAAGTGTTTTTAAAAAACAATAAAAACCCTAAAAACCCTTAAAACCCTAGGAAACATAAAAAACATTAAATACCCAACAAATATATATAAACCCACTAAAAACTCTAAAACCCCTTTAACCCTATAATAACATTAAAAACTATAAAATATCTTAAACAATAATATATTTAAAAAAACTCTAAAAACTCAAAATACCATAAAAACTAAAAAAACTATAATAACCCTAAAAACCCCTAATAACCCGAAAATACCTAAAAACCCTAAATGTAATAAAAACCTAAAAAATCACTGAAAATACATAAAAATTTATAAAATTTAAAAATACTGAAAAACAATTAAGAATCATTAAAAACCTAAAAACCCTAAAAACCCCTAAAAACCTAATTTTTTTAATCTATAAAACCCAAAAAAATATCAAAATACATAAAATCACGAAAACCATCAAAATTTAAAAAGGACAAAAAATCCCTAAAAACATTAAATCTATTAAAAATTTATGAAAAACCAATAGAAAACCTTAAAAACCAAAAATAACTTAAAACCCTTTAAAAAATAATTTTTTATAAAGTCTAAAAACCATAAAACTAAATAAAACTCAAAAAACCATAAAAACCCAAAAACACATAAAAACCATAAACCCCTAAAACCCCTCCAAATCACCGAACACTGTAAAAACCGTAAAATCCCTGAAAAACCTATGAAAATAGTAAATATATGAAAAAATAAAACCAATAAATCCTTAAAAAAGTCAAAACCCAAAAAAAAATCATTAAAAACCATTAAACCTATCAAAATTTCTAAAAACCATAAAACCCCATAAAAATCATAAAAAATTTAGAAAATTTCCTAAAACGTAAAATCCCTAAAAATATAAAAATCCTAAATATACATAAAAACACTGAAACCACCAAAACTATAAAAACCTATCTCCCCAGCCAAAGGTTGGTGTAGTCTTTGAACAATTTAAAAATGATTTGATTGTAGGTTATGATAAAGAGGTGGCAGTGGCAGCTTCATCTGGCATTGTCTTTGTGCGTTCTAGGAATGATATTGGAAAGGTAAGTACTAGTGTAGAGGAAATGCACAATGATGAAAGTGTGTTTTTGAGAAACACTCGTGGGAAGGCAAGAAGCTGTGTTTTTCAGTAGGGGGAGCTAATCAGGGGGAGGTGGTTGAGTAGGGGGAGATGGCTGGGTTTGGGCATAAGCAGAGTCTGTTTGAGGGGCCTCAGAAGCAGCCCCTTGGTAGGGTTATAGTGACATTGAGAAGCAAAAGTGGGCAGGTTATTAGTAGTTATTTATCATCTATTTATGGTTTCTCTATGAGTAATAGGTTTTGGGAGTCTGGATGATGTGGAATCAGATGGTGGAGGTACTACATGGGGGGGGTATTAGTAGGGGGAGATGGTAGTTCATGGGGAGGTGGATCGAATTGGGATTGAACAAAATATGATGGAGAATCAAGCTATTTGATTTGATGAGGGGCCCCCTGATTGGAGTGTGGGGTAATATTTTGTGCAAATCACTATGTGTAGTGGTAAAGAGAGGGATGACCTGTGGGTTTTGCCTTTGGTTGACAATGAGGAGGTTAGTATAGATGGTTCCAAGAATATGAATGGACTCTTTCTTGCTGGGAATGATGGAACCTCTAGTGATTGATGTATGGACAAGCAGCTAGTTGTGGTGGTGTATGTAGGGTATCCTCTCATTGAGGACCAATGAGTGGTTCTTCATGATACAGTACTGGTGGAGGGTCCTGTTGTCTATATTACAGATGAGGATTAATGACTAGGTGATATTTTTCAGAGGATGACCAATGGATGAAAACCAATATGGCTCAGTTTAGAAGGGAGAAGGCTATGGGGGATGCCTCTTCGATTGGGAATGGAAAGATCTTGGAAGGTTCACTCCAGGAACTATAGGGTCCATTGGGCAAGTTTTCAACCTTCTTTTATCAAAATGTGAGAATAGGGTTGGGGATGTGGGGGCCTCAAGTTTGGATAGTGACAACATATTATATGGGAAGGAGGATAAGAAAGATGGTTTCACCTCTGCACCCACCCAAAAGGAGGCTGAAGAGGGATTATTCCACTATTCCTTGACCCTAGGCTACCCGGGCTTCCTCAAAGGTCGATAAAATAAAAGTTAACGTCATCAAGATGGACTGGTCTCCGTGCACCTCGGAGTAAGAACGTCTTGGGGATAAGTATCTCTCACTTCAAAAGGAGATTGATTCTGGAAGGGAATCAATAGACATGGGGGTAGACTCTAACTTTCTCTTTGAGGATGCAGCCTACGAATATGGTTCTTATGGTTACCCACATAGTGCAGTCCATGTTTATGACTTTGGTGGGGTTGTTTACTGACTTGTTTACATTTTGTGCTTTTGGGTTCCTTGTTTTTTTTCTAGGGGGTGTTAAGGGTCTTTGTGTGTGGGTCATTTGACTCCACCCCTCATTTCATTGTATATTTTTCTAATAAATTTGAGGGGGGGGGAAGCTTGGTCCTACGCCTTCCTTTCACTAAAAATATAAAAAACATTAAAAAAGTATTAAAAACCAAAAAATATAAAAACCCTAAAATCCCAAACCCCATAAAACCCCTAAATAACCGTAAAAACACTCAAAATCCCTAAACACCCTAAAAACCATAAATACCCTAAAACCCTAAAAACCAAAATTAAACCATAAAACCAAAAAAAAAACTTAAAACACCTAAACAACTAAAAAAACTTAAAATCCTAAAAAATAATAAAAACTCTAAGACCCCACTAAATCCCTAAAAGCCCTAAAAACCATAAATATATTAAAAATAACAAAAAATAACTGAAAAAAAAATTACAAAAAAAAACCCTAAAACCCCCTTAGAAAACCTTTTAATCCATAAATCACTCACAACTCCTAAAAATCCCAAAAAACTAGAAACCCTAAAAAGACACTAAAAACCCCCAAAACCCTCAAAATCCCTAAAAATAATAAAAACCGTAAAAAACCTAATTAATCTCTATAAATACATAAAAACATTAAAATCATATAAACCCAGAATAACTCAAAGAAAACGTTAAAACCCTAAAATCACTTAAAACCCCAAAAAACCTATAAAACCCTAAAATCCCTAAAAATTATCAAAATCCAAAAAAACCCTAAAAAAATAATAATAAATCCCTAAAATACATTGAAATATAAAAAACCCTAAAACCATAAAAATCCTATGATAACATAGAAAAACTAAAATAAATTAAAACCCCTAAAAACCCTAAAATGATAAAAAAAACTAGAAACCATAAAAAGTTGAAAAACTATAAAAACCCTTAAAACCATAAAAATCCCTAAAACCCAAAAAAACCCCAAAACCCAAAAAAAACCTAAAAACACATTAAAAATATAATATCTCTTTAAGCCCCTAAAATATTTTAAAAACTATAAGAAAATCATTAAAAACCTTAAAACTAAATAAACACCAGAAACACGAAAGGCCATAAAAACCAAAAATTCTAAAAAATGAAAACCATCAGAATACCTACATTCCCAAAATACCAATATAAATAATTAAAAAACACTAAAAATACCTAAAAACCCAAAAAAACATTAAAAACACCAATTATATTATTAAAAAAATTAAAAACCCATCAAACCCTAAAAACCGTAAAATTCTAAATCCATAAAAAATCCTAAAAACATTAAAAATTCCCAAAATCTCAAAAAACACTGAATCCCACTAAAAAACTCTAAGTCACCTTTAAAACCATAAAAATGATAAAAAATATTAAAAATATTTAAAACCCAAAAATATTAAAAAAATATAAAAATGGAAAAACTCATAAAATCCAAAAGACCCCTAAAATCCCTCAAAATTCATAAGAATCCTAACACCGCCTAAAAATCCTAAAGAAGACCTGAAAATTATTAAAAAATTAAAAAACCCAAAAAACCCTGAAAACCCCTAATAAAACCACAGAAATCTTTAAACACATAAAAACCATTAGAAACATAAAAATTCTAAAAACCTAAAAACCCTAAGATGCTTAAAATCCCTAAAACACCCAAGACACCATAAAAATCCTAAAAAATACAAAAATGATCCCTAAAAATATAAATGACTAAAAAACCTTGAAAACGCCTAAGAAAACATTAAAAACGTAAAACACATAAAACCCTAAAACCCCCAAAAAGAAAAAAACCCCTAAAAATACTAAAAACATAAAAAAAAATCTACAACCTTACAAAATCTAAAACCCTATAAAACCCTAACAACCACTAAAAAATATAAATTCTCTTTAAACCCCTATAAACATTTAAAAACACTAAAACACCTAAAACCCCTCCAAAACCCTCAAAATCCCTAAAAACCATTAAAACATAAAAATTGCAAAAATCCCTAAAAATCCCTAAATACACAAAACTAGTAAAAACATTAAAAACCCTAAGAAACCATTAAAAACCAAAAAATAATTAAAACCCTATAAAAATCTAAAAATACTAAAATCCCTAAGTCCCTAAAAACCTTAAACCCCATTAATCCCCCAAAACCCTCAAGATCTATAAAAATCATAAAAATCATAAAAATCATAAAAAATCCATAAATATTCCTCAAATGAAAAAAAACCTAAAATCTATGAATGTAGTACGAAAAACGTAAAATCATAAAAACACTTAAAACCACTAAAAAACAAAAAAAAACTCTAAAAACTGTAAAAGACCCTAAATAGCCTAAAACCCCTGAAAATAATAAAAATCCTGAAAACATTAAAAACCCTAAAACCCTCAAAGAACCCTGAAAACACACAAATTTTTTTGAAACAATTTTAAACCTTAAATAACCTAAAATCTTAAAAATCTTCAAAATCTCTAAAACCCTACAAAGCCATAATATAAAAATCTACAAAAAACCCCTTTAGACATAAAAAACCTTAAAAACATGGAAAAACCCAAAAAATCAGAAAAAACAAAAAACAATTAAAACCACTAGAAAACATAAAAAACTGATTGACCCTAAAACTAATATAAAGACACTAAAACCCTAAAAACCCAAAAAAACCAAAAAACCACTAAAACCCATAAAAAAATAAAACCCCATAAAACTATAAAACCAAAAAACACCGAGAAACCCATAAAAATGGTAAAAAACCTTAAAAACCTAAAATCCTTAAAAACCCAAAAGAACCATAAATACCAAAAAAAATCATAAAATCTAAAAAACGCATCAAATTCTATATAAACCTCAAAATCAATAAATATCCAGAAACCCACTAAAACAAGAAAATCTAAAAAACCCTAAAAACTATTAAAACTACAAGAAAACATTAGAAAACTAAAAAAATCAAAACCCCAAAAGAACCTAAATATTCTTAAAACACAAAAAACCAAAAAGCCCTAAAAACACTCAAGACCCCTAAAACCCCAAAAAACTAAAAAATTCGTTAAAAAGACAACAAAATACCCTAGAAATATAAAAAACCGAAAAACACATAAAACCCATAAGAGACCACTAAAACTAAGAAAAATAGTTAAAACCCCTAAAAACCTAAAAAATGGTAAAACCCCTAAAAACCCTAAAAACCCTAAAAACCCTAAAAACCAAAAAACACCTAAAATCCATTAAAACACCATTAAAACCCTAAAAATGTTATAAAACTCTAAAAACATAAAAACCATAAAAAGTCAAAAAAAAAACTAAATCCCAAAAAAACCAAAAAAACTAGCAACCAGAAAAACCCTAAAACACCTCAAATTCCCTAAAACCCAAAAAACATAAAAATTCTAAAAATAACCTAAAAGCCCCTAAAAATGTACAATCTCCTAAAAACCCAAAAGACCCAAAAAACCTAAGAAAATATAAAAAACCTAAAAACACTTAAAACACCTAAAAACATAAGGAATACTAAAAATCTAAAAAAGTCCTAAAATCCATAAAGCACTACCATCCCCAAAATACATAAAAACACTACAAAAAATAAAAATCCAAAAAACATCAAAATTCATAAAAGTCCCAAAAACACAAAAAACCCTGGAATCTCCAAAATAAAACCATAAAAAACTTAAAAAACAATATCAATAAAAATTATAAAAAGAGATAATACCCATAAAATAGCATAAAAACCCTAAAAAACATAAAACCCCTAAAAACAAATAAAACACTTAAAACACACTAAAAAATTATAAATTCACTTTATATCCCTAAAAAGTTCAAAAAATCCAATTAACCATTAAAACCAATAAAATCCTAAAAACCACCTAAAACTCAAAATATAATAAAACCCTAGAAAATAAAAAACCACTAAAACACCCCAAAACCATAAAACCCTACAAAATCTAAATATCCCAAGAACCTAAAAACCATTAAAATCATAAAATCATAAAATATCCCTAAAATTGTTAAAAAACCATGAGAACTCCCAAAAAAACAAAGAAATAATTAAATACCTAAAAACACTTAAAGACTCTAAAAAACAAAAGACACTAAAAACCATAAAACCCCTAAAAGCACTAAAAATCCTAAAAACCCTCAAAATCCCTAAAAACCATAAATACAAAATAAAAACTAAACATTTACTAAAAATACATAAAAAAATAAAAAACCTAAAACTCCATGAAAAACCATAAGAAAATAATAAAATCCTACAAATCGTATGCCCCTAAAAATAAAAAATAAGCTAAAACACTAAAAGACAATAAAAAACCCTAAATCTCTAGAACCCATAAAACCCCTTAAAAACCATACTAAATCCTAAAATCCAATAAAATCCTTAAAACCCACCAACAACTCTAAATCCCATTTAAACCCCTAAAAATGTGAAAAAAATCTAAACCACTTAAAAACCCAAGAGTCTCAAAATCCCTAAAATCCCACGAAACAAAAAAAAATACACAAATCCAAACCCCCCCCCCCCCAAAAAAAACCCCAAAAAACCAAAAAACAAAAAATACCAAGAAATACATAAAAATGTAAAAACTCTATAAACATTGACAAACAATTATATGACCTTAAAAAAATAAAACACTTAAAATCCCCAATAACCTAAAAATTAAAAAACCCTAAAAACCCTAAAATCCCTCAAAATCCGAAAAACACTAAAACCCCATAAAATTTATTTAAAAAACACTAAAATCCCAAATACATATAAAGACTGTAAAAACCCTAAAAAACCTAAAAACCCTTATGAAAACAATAATGACCTAAGAAAAATTAAAATTCTTAAAAACCCTAAAAATGAATAAAAAAACTAAAAGACCTTAAAGACCATTGAATTCAAAAAAAATCATAAAACCCCATAAAACATTAAAACCCATAGAAACTCATAAAACCCTAAAAACCCATTAAAAAATCTAATGGCACTTTAAATCCAAAAATAAAGTAAAAAAACTCCAAAAAACCTTTAGAAGACTAAATAACTCAACAACAACCCCAAAACCCCCCAAAACCATAAAAACCATAAAAACCATCACAATTCCATAAATCTCATAAAAATCCATAAAAATCCTGAAAAATATAAGAAACCAAAAATACCCCAGAAAACCCATAAGAGAATTATAAAAACCTAAGAGCAATTAAAATCCATAAAAATATAAAAACGATATAAACCGTAAAAACCTATAAATTCTAAAAACCATCAAAAAACATAAAAATCCTATAAACTATAAAGTCCTAAAAAATGCATAAAAATTTCGAAGGATGTAAAACGCCCTAAATCCACTAATAAAATATTAAAAATGTAGAAAAAACATCAAACCCCTAAAATACCTATAAACACTAAAAACCGAAAGAGACCCTAAAACCCCTAAAACCCATAAAACCCCTAAAAAATTTAAACAACCCTAAAAAAACATAAAAACAATAAAAACCCACTAAAAAAAAGTAAAAACCCATTAATACCCTAAAATGTTTATAAAATCATGAAATAATAAAAACAACAAAAAACTAAAAAAACCTTAAAATAACAAAAAAATAACCTAAACACATTAAAACCTTAAAAACCAAAAAATACCCTCAAAATCGTGAAAAAACATAGAACCCTAAAAATATATATATATATAACAAAATATTTAAAAACACTAAAAAGATTAAAAACCCCTAGGATAAATTAAAAACAATTAAAACCCAAAAAAACACTAAAAATAGTAAAAACCATAAAATACCCTGAAAATCCTAAAACCCCTAAAAACCATAAAATTACTAAAAAGGAATTGATATACCAAAAAACTGAAAAAACCCTATAAAACCATTATAAATCGTTTAAAACATAAAACAATTAAAATCCCTAAAAACATAAAAATGTTAAAAACCCATGAAAGACCCAACAAACCATAAAAACCCCTAAAACCCATAAGAACCTCTAAAACCATAAAAACTTCTAAAAACCCAAAAAACCGTAAAAACCAATCATTGCTCCAAAAACTCTTTAAGACCATAATTTTTTTAAAAAAACTCTAAAACCCTTAAAAACCCTTAAAAACTCAAAAAAAATTCCTAAAACCCGCAGATCCCCAAAAAACCCTAAAAACACATAAAAATACTAAAAAGTAATTAAATATACCAAATAACATAAATAACCATTAAAACCTAAACACCCAAAATAATTCCTTAAAAACATAAAAAAATTAAAACCCTTAAAGCCCTTAAAAATGGTAAAACCGTAAAAATGCTCAAATCCCTAAAAATACATAAAAACCTTAAAAATAATAAAAAACCTAAAAAATACCTAAAAATCCATAAAAACATAAAAAACCTAAAACCCTTAAAAACTCTAAGAAAACCTTTAAACTCTAAAATCACTTAAAACACATAAAAAACTAAAAAATCTAAAAAAAACTAAAAGTCCCTAAAATCCCTAAAAAACCCAAAAAACACCAAATATCATTAAAACCTCAAAAACCCATAAAAACATTAACCCCACTAAAAACTCTAATAACCCATTAAACCTCTTAGAATTTTATGAAACTCAGAAAAACATTAAAACAATAAATAAATAAAAAATTTGACCACGAAAAAAATGATAAAAACAAAAAAAACATTAAAACCTCTCAAAATCCCAAAAAACTGTAAAAAACATAAAAACCCAAAAAATCATGAAACCCTAAAAACCTCGAAAACCAGGAAAAACCAAAGAAAATATTAAATACCTAAAAACGCTTAAATCCAATAAAACCTAAAAAACCTAAAATCGAAAAAAACCTAAAAATATTGAAAACCCTTAAATCCCCTAGAAACCATAAAATAAGCTAAAAACCCTAAAATCCCCTAAAAACCCGAAAACCCCTAAATATAATGAAAACCTAAAATCCCATAAAAACCCTCAAAACCCATTAAAAACTCTAAAAACCCTTTAAACAATTAAAATGTTATAATTTTATAAAAACCATAAAAAATATAAAAAACACAAAATAACCCTAAAATCCTAGAAAAAGAATAAAAATGATACAAAAGCCTTTAATATCTATAAAAAACCAAAAAATTGAAATCCTATAAGAAAAATATAAATACCTAAAAACAATTAATACCCCAAAAAACCCAAAAAACAGACACAATCAAATAATACACCAAAAACAATAAAAATCCTAAAAAATTCCCAAAAACCATAAAAATATAAAAAAATTATAAAAAAGTTGAAAACCCTATGAAAATTTTAAAATCCTAAAAACACATAAAACACTTAAAAACCTAAAAAATTATAAAACACTAAAAAACTCAAACAACCCTCAAAATCCATAAAACCCTAAAGATCATAAAAATAATTCAAATCACTAAAAATGTATAAAATTTACGAACCCTAAAATCCAAAAAAATCCAATGAATCCCTTAGAAAACAAGAAACATTGAAAACCCCGAAAAGACCTAAAAACGCAAAAACCCCTAAAAGACCCTAAAAACACTAAAAACCTTAAAACCTTAAAACAGTAAAAACCATAAAACGCCCAAAACCCCATAAAACACATTTAAACCAACAAAACACTAAAACCCCTATAAACCTATCAAAATAGTAATAAACATTAAAAAACCTTTTAAACCCCAAAAAAAACAAACAAAACCTAAAAAAACATAAAAAATATAAAACCCCAAAAATATATAAAAACCCAAGAACCCCTAAAACATGTAAAACCATCAAAAAATAAATAAAATCCTACCAATCTCTAAAAATCCCTAAAAAATCCTAAAAACTTAAAAAACTGAAAAAAAATCAATGAAAACCACAAAACCTAAAAACAACTTAAAAATCCTAAATTGCTTAAAAATAGTTAAAAACCCAAAAAACATCTAAAATCACTGAAAACCCTCAAAATTAGTAAGAAAACTAATAACCTTAGAAATCCTAAAATTTCCCTAAAAATCCATCGAAATGTAAAAAACCCAAAAACCACAGAAAGCATAATAAAATTATAAAACCTAAAAAACACTTAAAACCCCTAAAAAACTGAAATAAAAAAACACTAAAAGACCAAAAAAATAACAACAAACCATAAAACCACTAAAAACATTAAAAACCATCTAATCTCACAAAAACCCTTCTAATCCCATAAAAACTCTAAAACCAATAAAAACTCTATATATCCCTTAAAAGCCTAAAAATGTTAAAAAATTATAAAAATCATTAAAAGAAAACACAATCAGAAGACACCTAAAAACCTAGAAAACCATAAAACCATACTAGCGCAAAAAAACCCTAAAAACAATCTTTATCCCTAAAACCCTAAAAAATACTAAAAAAGTAATGAATTTAGAAAAATCTGTAAAAATGTAAATAACCCTAAAAATCAAAAAGGCAAAAAGAAAACCCTAAAAACCATGAAAACTCTACAAACCCAAAAAATCCATAAAATACAAAACACCCCCCCCCCCCAATCTCTAAAAATTCTTAGAGATCATAAAAATATGAAAAATCATAAAAATACTTAAATTACCTAAAAATGTGAAAACCCTTAAAAACACTTAAAACCCTATGAAAATCATTAAAATAATAAAAACAATTTAAACCCTAAAACACCTATAAAATGCAGAAATCCCTAAAAATTCTAAAATCCCTAAAAATTCCTAACTACCCTAAAATAGCATAAAAATCATAAAAATTTCCATAAATTCCTATATGTGTAAAAACACCCTGAAAACCTATGAAAACCATTAAAAACCATAAAACTATTAAAATCCTATCAAACGAAAACATGAAAAAACTGCTAAAATACCATAAAAACATATGATCTCTAAAAACTATAAAGAACCCTAAAATATTAAAAAAATCCTAAAACCCACAAAACCGTAAAAACACTAAAAAATTTAAATACCCTTTAGAACCTTAAATACATAAAAAATGTCAAAAAATTCATTATAAACCCTAAAAAAACAAGAAACCCCTAAAGCACTATATAAACATTAAAACCATAAAATTCCCTAAAACCCCCAAAGATATAAGGAAATCATAGAAATCCAAAAAACCCCCGTAAAATAAAAAAACCTAAAATGCCCATAAAACCCTAAGAACACCATAAAAATCAAAAGTCGCTTAAAAACATTAATACCCCTAAAAACACAAAAAATGGAAAAAAAATTGCTAAAAATAATAAATAACACAAAAACCCTCAATATCTATAAGAACTAGAAAAACCATAAAAATTCGAAAAACATAAAAATCCCTTAAAATGTAAAAAACCATTAAAGTCTTGGGATCCCCTTAGTAATCCATAAATAAATGAAAACACATTAAACACCTGAAAACCTAAAGAACGATAAAAAACCTAAAAACACTAAAACCCCTAAAAACCATAAAGCCCCTAAGAACCATACACCTTTAAAAAACTAAAAACCCTAAATCCTAATAAATACCATAAAAACCACTAAAAATATAATAAAACCTGAAAACGCTTAAGAATTTTAACACACTCCAAACAATTTTAAAACGGTAATAACTAAAAAAATCTGAAACAACCAAAAAAACCATAAAACTCCAAAAAACCGACAAACCCTAAAAACACTCCAAATCACCAAAAAACCAAAAAACACTAAAAATCATAAAATCCCATAAATATCCCAAAAATAAAAAAAACTAGAAGGCTATAAAAACCCAATGAAAGAATAAAAAACCTAAAAACACATAAAACAATAAAAGCTATAAAATTATAGAAACCCTAAAATCCTTAAAATCATAAAAACCTACAAACCCTGAAATTCCCAAAAAACCTAAAAAACCGAAAAAAAAATCTCGAAAATGCATAAAAATATCAAAAAACATAAGAAACCCAATAATCCTAAGAAAAAATTTATCACCTAAAAACACTTAAGACCCCTAAAAATGTAAAAGATATTAAAACTCCTTAAAGACATAAAAATCCGTAAAACCATAAAATATACTTAAACTGATTAAAACAGTAAAACCCACTAAAATATCTTAAAGACCATTCCACCCCTAAAAACGTTTATAAACTCTAAAACCCCTTCAAACCCTACAAAACTTAGAATAAATTCCCTAAAAAACAAAAAATACCATTAAAACCATAAAAACCATCAAAATATCTAATATTCCTAAAAACTATAAAATCCTAAAATGGTGATAAAAATACCTAAAATTATAAAAATCCCTGAATACCATGAAAACCCCATAGAATACCTTAAAACCTGAAAACAATTAAAAACCATAAAAGACAAAAAAATGCTAAAAAATATAAAAACCCAAAAAACCATAAAGCCCTAAAAACCCTAAAAATCATTAAACCCCATAAAAATCCTAAAAAAGTGCTAAAAATCATTTCAAACGTAAAAAATCATAAAATCCTAACAATTAACTATGAAAACCAATAAATCCGTAACATAATTACAGCCCCTAAAAAACCTAAAACACTAAACACCGTAAAAGAACCTAAAATTCATAAATCCATAACACCCCTTGAACCATTAAAAAAATTAAACCCCATAAAAACCATAAATTTCTAATACTCAAAAAATATTTTCAACACCTAAAAACATTAAAAATATCATGAAAACATAAAAACTCTATTACACTCAATGAAACCAAAAAATTCATCAAAATCATAAAGACCCAAAAAAACCTAAAATCCAAAACACCTTTAAAATCTATAAAACCCTACAAAACCATAATATAAAAAAACACCAAAGAACCCTTAAGACATAAAAAATCTTAAGAACACGGAAAAACCATACAAATCCCAAAAAACAATTGAAACCACTGGAAAACCTAAAAAACTGATTGACCCTAAAACAAATATAAAGATCCTCAAACCCTAAAAACACAAAAACACAAAAAAATACAAAAAACCATAAAAAAAATAAAACCCCATAAAACTATAAAACCACTAAAAACCCTTTTAACCCATAAAAATGGTAAAAAACCCCTAAAAATCTTAGAAACCCTAAAAACACCAAAGAACCAAAAAAACCAAAAAAATCATAAAATCTAAAAATGCAACAAATTCCCTATAAACTTCAAAATCCATAAAAATCTAGAAACCCACTAAAACACAAAAATATAAAAAACCCTAAAAATCATGAAAACTATAATGAAACCTTAAAACCTAAAAAAACAAAACCCCAAAAAACCTAAGAAATCTTAAAACCCAAAAAACCAAAAAAATCCTTAAAAAGACAGCAAAAAACCCTAGAAATATAAAAATACATAAAAATACCAAAAATTCATAAGATAACATTAAAACCTAAATAACTATTTAAAACCCATAAAACCCTAAAATATGGTAGAACCACTAAGAACCTTAAAAAACCCTGAAAACCAAATAAACACCTAAAATTCTTTTAAAACACCATTAAAACCCCAACAATGTTATAAAACCCTAAAAACATAAAAACCCTAGAATGTAAAAAAAACTAATACCCAAAAAAACTAAGAAAACTAGAAACCACAAAACCCTAAAAAACCTCAAAATCCCTAAAACCCTAAATACATAAAAATCCTAAAAATAACTTAAAAGCCCATAAAAATGTATTGTCCCCTAAAAACCCAAAAAACCCAATCATCTAAGAAAATATAAAAAACCTAAAAACACTTAAAACACCTAAAAACCTAAGGAGAACTAAAAATCTAAAAAAAAAATTAAAACCCATAAAGCACTACCATCCCCCAAAATACATAAAAACGCTAAAAACAATACATATATAAAATAGCAGAAAAATCTTAAAAGTCCCAAAAACACTAAAAACCCTGAAATCCCCCAAATAAAACCATACAATCCTAAAAAAATAATATCCATAAAAATTATAAAAACAGATAATAACCCTAAAAGACCATAAAAACCCTAAAAAACATAAACCCCTAAAAACATTAATATACCTAAAAACTAATACAACTCTTATAAAACACTAAAAAACTATAAAATCAATTTAAATCCTAAAAAAGATCAAAAACTCTAAATAACCATTAAAACCTATAAAATAATAAAAACCCCATAAAACCTAAAAAATAATAAATAACCAGAAAATTTAAAACCACTAAAATTCCCAAAAACCTAAAACCCTAAAAAATCTAAAAATCCCAAAAAAACCTAAAAAACCATTAATATCATAAAATCATAAAATATCCCTAAATTTTTTTAATAAACCATGAAAACCATTAAAAACCAAAGAAATAATTGAAAATCTAAAAACACTTAATGCCTCTAAAAAACAAAAGTTACAAAAAATCATAAAACCAATAAAACCCCTAAAACCCAAAAACCACTCAAAATCCTTGAAAACCTTTAATACAAAATAAATACTAACAAATAACTGAAAATCCGTAAAAACATAAAAATCCTAAAAATCCATGAAAAAGAATAATAAAACAATAAAACCCTAAAAATATTATGCCATAAAAATAAAAAATGTGGTAAAACACTAAAATGAAATAAAGAACCCTAAATCTCTAAAACCCATAAAACCCCTTAAAAACCATACCAAACCCTAAAATCCAATAAAATCCATAAAACCCACCAACAACTCTAAATCCCATTTAAACACCTAAAAATGTTAAAAAAACTCAAAACACTTAAAAAACCAAAAAGTCTCAAAATCACTAAAATCCCACGGAACAAAAAATACACAAATCCTAAAACCCCCAAAATCACCAAAAACCCAAAAAAAACAAAATACCGACAAATACATAAAAACATAAAAACTCTATAAGCATTGAAAAAAAATTATAAGACCTTAAAAAATAAAACACTTAAATTCCGTAATAACCTAAAAATGAAAAAACCCATAAAAACCCTAAAACCCCTCAAAATCCTTAGAAACACTAAAAACACATAAAATTTATTAAAAAAACCTAAATTCCCAAATATCATAAAAAACATAAAAACCCTAAAAACAGAAAAAAAAAACTTATGAAAACAATAATGACCTAAGAAATATTAAAATTCTTAAAAACCCCAAAAATGAAAAAAAACCTAAAAGACCCTAAAGACCATAGAAGTCACTAAAAACCATAAAATCCCAAAAAACCTTAAAACCCATAAAACTCATAAAACCCAAAAAAACAATTAAAAACTCTAGTGACACTTTAAATCCATAAATAAGGCAAAAACACCAAAAAAACTTTAAAAGACTAAATAACTCAATAACAACCACAAAACCCCCCAAAACCATAAAAACCATCACAATCCCTTAAATCTCAAAATAATACCTAAAAATCTCCAAAAATATAAGAAACCTAAAAAACCCCAGAAACCCCATATGAAAACTATAAAACCTATGATCATTTAAAATCAACAAAAATATAAAAACAATAAAAACCCAAACAACCTAAAAAGTTCTAAAAACTATTAAAAAATCTAAAAACCTCTAAATTATAAAATCCTAAAAAATCACTAAAAATTCCGAAAGAAGTAAAAAACCTTAAATCCACCCATAAAATATTAAAAATGCAAAATAAACATCATAACCCGAAAATACCTATATACACTAAAAACCCTAAGAGACCCTAAAACACCTAAAACCCATAAAACCCATAAAACCCCTAAAAAATTTAAACATCCCTAAAAACACAAAATACAATAAAAACCCACTAAAAACTATAAAAACCCATTAATACCCTAAAAATATTAAAAATATATTAAAATAATAAAAACCATAAAAAACTAAAAAAACCTAAAAATAATCAAAAATAACATAAACACATTAAAACCTTAAAAACAAAGAAATATCCTCAAAATCCTTCAAAAACATAAAACCCTAAAAAATCTATATATATAACAAAAAATGTAAATACACTAAAAATCATGAAAACCCCTAGGGAAAATTAAAAACACTTGAAACCCAAAAAAACACCAAAAATAGTAAAAACCATTAAACACCCTGAAAACCCTAAAACCCCTAAAAACTCCCAAATTTGAGGAAAACCCTAAAAATTATAAAATTACTAAAAAGGCCTAAATATACCCAAAAACCGAAAAAACCCTATAAAACCCTTTTAAAACCTTCAAAACAAGAAACAACTAAAATCCCTAAAGACATAAAAATGTTAAAAACCCAAGAAAGACCCAAAAAACCGTAAAAACCCATATCAACCATAAAAACCACCAAAAGCATAAAAACTTTTAAAACCCCAAAAAACTGTAAATACCAATAAAAGCTCCAAAAACTCTTTTAGACCATTATTTTTTTTAGAAACTATAAAACCCTAAAAACCCTAAAAAAGTAAAAAAATCTGTAAAACCCTCAAAATCCCAAAAAAGTCCATAAAAACACATAAAAATACTAAAAAATAAAAAAATATACCTGATAACATAAAAAACCCTTAAAACATAAAAACCCATAATAAATCCTTAAAAACATAAAATAACATAAAAACCTTAAAGCCCCTAAAAACGGTAAAACCCTAAAAATCCTAAAATATCAAATATCCCTAAAACCCATATAAATCCCTAAAAACCTTTAAAAAATAATAAAAATCCTAAAAATTACCTAAAAATCCATAAAAACATAAAAAAACTAAAACCCTGAAAAACTCTACGATAACCTTACAACCCTAAAAGCACTTAAAACCCCTAAAAATATAAAAATTCTAAAAATACAAAATGCCCCTAAAAACCCAAAAAACACCAAATAAATTAAAAACCCTTAAAACCCATAAAAACATAAACCCCACTAAAAACTCTAATAACCCTTTAAACCTCACTAAAAACCCAAATAACCCTTTAAATCCCTAATAATGTCAATAAACTCAATAAACCATTAAAACCCTAAAAAGAAAAAAAAATTGAAGACTAAAATATGCTAAAAAACTTAAAAAAATTAAATCCTCGAAAAATCACTAAAAACCGGCAAAAACAAAAAAACCAAAAAAATACCAAAAATTCATGAAAACGTAAAAACCCCAAAACCCGGTAAAACCAAAAAGAATACCTTTAATACCTAAAAACAATTAAATCCCCTAAAACCTAAAAAACCAAAAATCGAAAAAACCCTAAAAATATTGAAAACCCTAAAAACCTCTAAAAACCATAATACACGCTAAAAATAAAAAAATCCCCTAAACAACCAAAAACTCCGAAAAACAATAAAAACCTAAAATCCCATAAAAACCCTCAAAACCCACTAAAAACTATAAAAACCCTTTAAACCATTAAAATGTTAAAATGTTATAAAAACCATAAAAATCTAAAAAAACACAAAATAACCCTAAAAACCCAGAAAATGAATAAAAATGATACAAAAGTCTTTAGTAACACTATAAAACCTAAAAAATGAAAAACCATAATAAAAATATAAAAATATAAAAACAATTAATTCTCCAAAAAACCCAAAAACACATAAAATCCAATAATACCATAAAAACAATAAAAATCCTAAATATTCCTAAAAACCATAAAAATGCAAAAAATAATAAATATATTGAAAACCCTATGAATATTTTAAAAACCTATAAACACTAAAAACCCCTAAAAACCTAAAAAATTATAAAACCCTAAAAAACTCAAACAACCCTAAAAATCCATAAAACCCTAAATATCAAAAAAAATCATTCAAATCACTAAAAATGCCTAAAATGTAAAAAAACTAAAATCCTAAGAAATCCAACGAATCCCTTAGAAAACAAAAAACATTTAAAACCCCTAAAAGACCTAAAAACACTGAATACCCTAAAATACCCTAAAAACACTAAAAACCCTTAAAACCTTAAAAAAATTATAACATTAAAAACCATAAAACACCCAAAACCTCATAAACACCTAAAACCCCACAAAACACTATAACCCCTTTAAAACTATAAAACATTAAAAACTCTAAAAGAACATTTAAACCCCAAAAAAACACAAACAAAACCAAAAATCCATAAAAACCATAAAAACCTAAAAATATCTAAAAACCCAAGAACCCTTAAAATACGTAAAACCCTAAAAACTAAATAAAATCCTATCAATCTCTAAAAATCCTTAAAAATTATTAAAACCCTAAAAACTGAAAAAAAAATCTATGAAAACTTCAAAACCAAAAAACAACTTTAAAATCCTAAAATGCCTAAAAATAGATAAAAAACAAAAAAACATATAAAATCACTAAAAACTTCAAAATCAGTATGAAAACTAATAACCTTAAAAAACATAAAATTTCCCTAAAAAATCCATCAAAATGTAAAAAACCCTAAAGACTCATAAAGCATAATAAAACTATAAAACCTAAAAATACCTTAAAACCCCTAAAATCCTGAAATTGAAAAAAACCTAAAAGTCCCAAAAAATAACTACAACCCATAAAACCACTAAAAACATTAAAAACCCTCTAATCCCATAAAACCCCCTAATCCCATAAAAACCCTCTAATTCCTTAAAAACCCTAAAACTAATAAAAACTCTATATATCCTTTAAAACCCTAAATATCTTAAAACATTATAAAAACCTTTAATAGCCAACAAAATCAGAAAACAACTAAAAACTTAGAAAATTATAAAACCATATTTATCCCTAAAAACACTAAAAAATCCTAAAAAATGTAATGAATTTCTAAAAATATGTAAAAATGTAAAAATCCCTAAAAACTTGAAAGGCAATAAGAAAACCCTAAAAACCTAAAAACACTAAAACCCCCTAAAATCCTTGAAAACACTACAAACCCAAAAAACCCAAAAAAATCCCTAAAATACATAATACCGCTAAAAATCCCAAAAAAATTCTTAGAGATCATAAAAATCCTAAAAATAACTAAATTACCTAAAAAAGTGAAAACCCCTAAAAACTCTTAAAACCCTAAGAAAAATTTTAAAATAATAAAAACAATAAAAACCCTTAAACCCCTAAAAAATGCAGAAATCCCAAAAAAAATAAAAAAATCCCTCAAAATTCTTAATTACTCTAAATTACCATAAAATCATAAAAATATCCACAAATCCTTATATGTGTAAAAATACCCTGAAAACCTACAAAGGCCATAAAAACCATAAAATGATTAAAAGCCTAACAAACCAAAAAATACAAAAACTACTAAAATACCATAAAAAACCTATGATCCCTAAAACTATAAAGAACCCTAAAACAGTAAAATATCATAAAAAAACACAAAACCCTAAAAACACTACAAAATATAAATACCCTTTAAAACCTTTAAAACATCAAAAATGTCTAAAACAATATAAACCCTAAAAACTCAAAAAACCCCAAAACCAAAAAAAATAAAAACCCTAAAGCACTAGATAAACCATAAAACCATAATAATCCCTTACAAGAGTAATGATACAATGAAATCATAGAAATTCCAAAAACCCACTAAAATAAAAAAAAATCCTAAAAAGCATGTAAAACCCTAAGAACACCATAAAAATCAAAATTCGCTTAAAACACTAATACCCCTCAAAACACTAAAAACCCAAAATATAAAAAAAAAACTAAATACCACTAAAAAACTCAATATCTATAAGAACTAAATAAACATAACAATCCTAAAACCTTAAAAATCCCTTAAAATGTAAAAACCCATTAAAATAATGGGATCCCTTAAGTATTCTATAAAAAATGAAAACACTTTAAACCCCTAAAAACATAAAGAACGCAAAAAAACCTAAAACCCCTAAAAACCATAAAACCCCTAAAAACCATACACCCATAAAAAACTAAAAACCCTATATCCGAATAAAGACCATAAAAACCAAAATAAAATCTAATAAACCCTTTAAACCCTTAAGAATATTAAAACACTCAAAACAACATTAAAAAATATGTAACTCAAAAAATCCGAAAAACCTAAAAAACCATAAAACTCTAAAAAACCGACAAACCCTAAAAACACTCCAAATCACCAAAAAACCTAAAAAACATAAAAAAATCATAAAAACCCATAAAAATCCCTCAAAATAAAAAATACTAGAAGCCCATAAAAACACAATGGAAGAATAAAAAACCTAAATACACATAAAACAATAAAAATAATTAAATTTTAGATACCCTAAAATCCTTAAAATCCTAAAACCCTACAAACCCTAAAATTCCCTATAAACACCAAAAACCGGAAAAAAATTCTAAAAAATACATAAAAATATCAAAAAATAATAAACATAAAAATCCTAGGAAAACATTAAACACATAAAACACTTAAAAACTCGGAAAATTTAAAAGATATTAAAACCCCTTAATGTCCTAAAAAGATGTAAAACCATAAAAAATAATTAAACCCATTAAAACCCTAAAATCGACTAAAAAATATTAAAGGCCTTTCCACCCCTAAAAACGTTTAAAACTATAAAACCCATTAAACCCTTACAAAACTCAAAATAAAAACCCTAAAAAATTAAAAATACCATTAAAACCATTAAAACCATCGAAATATATAATAATCCTAAAAACTATAAAATCCTAAAAAGGTGATAAAAATACATAAAATTGTAAAAATATCTGAAATCCAGGAAAATCCAAAAGAATATCTTAATAACCCGAAAACACTTAAAACACATAAAAGACTAAAAATTCTAAAAACTATAAAAACCAAAGAACCCATAAAACCCTAAAACCCTAAAAATCATTAAAACCCATAAATATTCTAAAAAAGTTCCAAAAATCCTTTAAAACGTAAAAAATACTAAAAATCCTAACAAAAAACTATGAAAACCAATAAATCCTTAACACAATTAAAACCCCTAAAAACCTAAAAGTACTAAATACCCTAAAAGAACCTAAAATCCCTAAAATCCCTAAAACCCCTTAAAATATTAAAAACCAAAAAACCCCATAAAAACCATAAATCACTAAAACTCAAAAAATATTTTCAACCCCTAAAAACATTAAAAATATCTAAAAAACCTAAAAACTATATCAAACTCAAAAAAACCAAAAAAACCAGAAAAATTATAAACACCATAAAAACCAAAAATCCTAAAAACCTTCAAAATATCTAGAACCCTAAAAAACCATAATATACGGAAAAACACCAAAAAACCCTTAAGAAATAAAAAAACCCTAAAAACATGGAAAACCCCAAGAAATCCAAAAAAACAAATAACAAATAGAACCACTAGAAAAACTAAAAACTGATTGAACCTAAAATAAATATAATGACCCTAAAACCCTAAAAACACAAAAAACACCAAAAAACCAAAAAACCAAAAAACCAAAAAACATAAAAAACCATAAAAAATTAAAACCCCATAAAACTATAAAACCAATAAAAACCCTTTAAACCCATAAAAATGGTAAAAAACCCTAAAATATGTAAAATAAAAAAAACAAAAAAGAACAAAAAAAACCAAAAGAATCATTAAATCTAAAAAATACAACAAGTTCCCTATAAACCTCATTCCCATAAAAATACAAAAACCTACGAAAACACAAAAATCAAAAAAACCCTAAAAACCATGAAAATAATAAAAAACCTTAAAAACATAAAAAAATAAAAAACCCCAAAGAACCTAAATATCTAAAAACCCAAAAAACCAAAAATCCCTAAAAACACTCAAAATACCTAAAAAACCAAAAAACCAAAAAAAATCATAAAAAGACAACAAAAAACTCTAGAAACAAAAAACCTAAAAACACAAAAAACCCATAAGAGAACATTAAAATCTAAATAATAGTTAAAACCCCTAAAAAACTAAAAAAATGTTAAAACCCCTAAAAACCATAAAAACCCCTGAAAACAAAAAATGACCTAAAATCCATTAAAACACCATTAATACTCTAAAAAAGTTATAAAACTCTAAAAACATAAAAACACTAAAAACTCAAAAAAAACTAAAACCCAAAAAAAAAACTAGTAACCAAAAAAACCCTAAAACACCTCAAAATCCCTAAAATTCTAAAAACATAAAAATCCTAAAAATAACCTAAAAGCCCCTAAAAATGTACAATCCCCTAAAAACCCCCAAAACCCCAAACCCCTATGAATATATAATAAACCTAAAAACACATAAACCCCTAAAAACATAAAGAATACTAAAAATCTTAAAATCGTAAAACTTGTAAAGCACTACCAACCCCCAAAATACATAAAAACACTGAAAATAATAAAAATCCAAAATACATGAAAAATCTTAAAAGTCTCAAAATCACTTAAAACCCTGGAATCCCCTAAAGAAAACCCTGAAAACCTAAAAAATAAAATCCATAAAAATTATAAAAAGAGATAATACCCCTAAAAGACCATAAAAACCCTAAAAAACATAAAACCCCTAAACATATTAATATCCCTAAAACCAATAAAACACATAAAACACACTATAAAATTATAAAATCCCTATAAATACCTAAAAAGTTCAAAAAATATAATAACCATTAAAACATATAAAATCATAAAACCCCCTAAAACCAAAAAACTAATAAAAACTCAAAAAAATAAAAAACCACTAAAACCCGCTAAAACCATAAAACCCTACAAAATCTAAAAATCCCAAAAAAACCTAAAAAATCATTAAAATCATAAAATCATAAAATATCCCTGAAAATGTTAAACAACCATGAAAACCCTGAAAAATCCAGTGAAATAATTAAAAACCTAAAAGAACATAAAGCCTCTAAAAAACAGAACTCAACAAAAACCATAAAACCCCTAAAACCCCTAAAAACCCCAATACCCTCAAAATCCCTGAAAAACATAAATACAAAATAAATACTAAAAATTACTAAAAATCCATAAAAACATAAAAATCATAAAAATCTATGAAAAACCATAAGAAAAAAATAAAAACCGTAAAATATTAATCCCTAAAAATCAAAAATACGCTAAAACACTAAAAGGCAATAAAAAACCCTAAATCTCTAAAACCCATAAAACACCTTAAAAACCTTACCAAACCATATAATCCAATAAAATCCATAAAACCCACCAAAAACTCTAAATCCCATTTAAACCCCGAAAAAATGTTAAAAAAACTCTAAAACACTTAAAATCCCAAAAAGTCTCAAAATCTTTAAAATCCCAAGATATAAAAAAAACACAAATCCTAAAACACCCCAAATTCCCCAAAAAACCAAAATATACAAAATATAGTGAAATACATAAAAACGTAAAAACTCTATATAAATTGAAAATCAATTATAAGACCTTAAAAAATAAAACACTTAAAATAACATATAACCTAAAAATCAAAAAAACCTAAAATCCCTAAAACCCCTAAAAATTCTTGAAAAACTAAAAACAAATAAAATTTATATAAAAAACACTAAAATCCCAAAAAACATAAAAAACTGTAAATCCCTAAAAAATCTATTAACCCTTATGAAAACAATAATGTCCTATGAAAATTAACATTCTTAAAAACCCTAAAAATGAAAAAAAATCATAAAAGACCCCATAATTCACTAAAAACCATAAAACCCCCAAACCCCCAAAACCATAAAAACCATACAATCCCATAAATCTCAAAAAAATTCTTAAAAATCCATAAAAATATAAGAAACCTAAAAAACCCTAGAAAACCCATAGGAAAACAATAAAAACCTAAGAACAATTAAAATCCATAAATATATCAAAACGATAAAAACCCTAAAAACCTAAAAAATTCTAAAAACCATCGAAAAACCTAAAAAAAATAAAAAATGTAAAATCCTATAAAAACACTAAAAATACTGAAAGATGTAAAAACCCTTAAATCCACCAATAACATATTAAAAATTGAAAACAACTTTCAAATCCCTAAAAAACCTATATACACTAAAAACCCTAAGAGACCCTAAAACCCATAAAACCCATAAAACCCCTAAAAATTTAAACAACCCTAAAACCAAAAAAAACAATAAAAACCCACTAAAAACTTTAAAAACTCTTTAATACCCTTAAATGATAAAAAAATCTTTAAAAAATAAAAACCATAAATACTAAAAAAACCTAATAATAACCAAAAATAACATAAACACATTAAAACCTTAAAAACCAAGAAATATCCTCAAATCCTTAAAAAATATAAAAATATAAAAAATCTATATATATAAAAAAAATTTAAAAACACAAAAAATAATGAAAACCGCTATGTAAAATTAAAAAAACTTAAAACCAAAAAAACCCTAAAAATAGAAAAAACCATAAAATACCTTGAAAACCCTAAACCACCTAAAAACTCTTAAATTTGACAAAACCCCTAAAAAATAAAATTTCTAAAAAGGGATAAGTATACCCAAAAACACAAAAAAACCCTGTAAACCATTTTCAACTGTTTATAACAAAAAGCTATTAAAATCCCTAAAAAAATAAAAAATTTAAAAACCCAAAAAGTCCCAATAAACCGTAAAAACCCCTAAAAACCATAAGAACCTCTAAAAATTTAAAACGTCCAAAAAACCCAAAAAAACTAAAAAAACCAATAAAATATCCAAAAACTCTTTAGGTATATAAAAAGGTTTAGAAACTCTACAACCCTTAAAACCTGTAAAAAAATCAAAAAATCCCTAAAACCCTCGAAATCCCAAAAAAACCAAAAAACACATAAAAATACTAAAAATTAGTTGAACATACATAATAACATAAAAAAATCCCTTAAAACCTAAAAACCCATAATAAATCGTTAAAAACATAAAAAACATAAAACCCTTAAAGCCCCTAAAAACGGTAAACCGTAAAAATCATAAAAACCCTAAAAACCCTAAAAACCCTAAAAATTAATAAAATTACTGAAAAATCCCTAAAATCCATAAAAATATAAAAAAACTAAAACCATGAAAAACTATAAGAAAAACATAAAACAATAAAATCACTTAAAACCCCTAAATACCTAAAATTTCTAAAAATTCTAAAAGTCCTTAAAAACCCTAAAAACCCCAAATAACTTTAAACCACAAAAAACCCATAAAAACTTGAACCCCGCTAAAAAATCTAATAACCATTTAAACCACTAATAATATTAAGAAACTCAAAAAAAACATTAAAACCCAAAAAAGATAAAAAAATATTGGACACTAAAAAATGATAACAAACCTAAAAAACAATAAATCCTCTCAAAATCCCTAAAAACTATAAAAAAACATAAAAACCCAAAAAATACCAAAAAAATACCGAAAACCTAAAAACCTCAAAAACCTGGAATACTCTAAAGAGAACCTTAAATACATAAAAACAGTTAAATACCCTAAATCCGGAAAAACCTAAAATCAAAAAAAACCCTAAAAATATTGAAAACCCTTAGAACACCTAAAAACCTTAAAACACGCTAAAAACCCTAAAAGCCCCAAAAAGCCCAAAAAAACCATAAAAAATATATACCTAAAATCCCATAGAAACCATAAAAACCAACTAAAAACTCTAAAAACACTTTAAACCATTAAAATTTTAAAATTTTAAAAAAACAAAACAAAATCTAAAAAAACACAAAATAACCCTAGATACCCAGAAAAAAAAATAAAAATGATTCAAAAGAATTTAATATCTATAAAAACCTAAAAAAATGAAAACCCATAAGAAAAATATAAAAACCTATAAACAATTAATTCCCTAGAAAAAAACTCACAAAATCAAATAATACCCTAAAAAAAATAAAAAACCTAAAAAATTCTTAAAAAACCATTAAAATGTAAAGAAATACTAGAAATGATGAAAACTCTAGGAAAATTTTAAAAACCTAAAAACACTTAAAACCCCTAAAATTCTAAAAAATTCTAAAACCCTAAAAAACCCAATAATCCCTCAAAATCCATAAAACCCTAAAGACCATAAAAATCCTTCAAATCAAAAAAATGCCTAAAATGTAAAAACCCTAAAATCCTGAAAATTCCAATGAATCCCTTAGATAACAAAAAACATTTGGAACCCCTAAAAGACCTAAAAAACTAAAAACCTTAAAATACCTTAAAAACGCTAAAAAACTATAAACCCTTAAAAACCATAAAACATTAAAAACAAGAAAACACCCAAAACCTCATAAAACACCTAAAAACCAACAACACACTAAAACCCTTTTAAACCTATAAAAACATTGAAAAACTCTAAAAAACCTTTTAAACCCTAAAAAATAGAAACAAAACCTGAAAACCATAAAAACCGTAAAAACCAACAAATATATAATAACCATAGAACCCTTAAAATATGTAAATCCATAAAAACCAAAATAAAATCCTAACAATCTATAAAAATCCCTAAAAATACTTAAAACCCTAAAAACCCAAAAAAAATCTATAAAAACATAAAAATATAAAAGCAACTTAAAAATCTTAGAATGCCTAAAAATATCTGAAAACCCAAAAAACATCTAATGTCACTAAAAAACCTCAAAATCAGTAAGAAAATAATAACCTTAAAAATCCTAAAATTTCCCTAAAAATCCATCGAAATGTAAAAAACCCTAAAACAAGATAAAGTAGAATAAAACTACAAAACCTAAGAAACATTTAAAACCCCTAAAAACATGAAATTTAAAAAAACCCAAAAGACCATGAAATTAACTAAAAACCATAAAACCACTTAAAACATTAAAAACTCTGTAATCCCATAAAAACCCTCTAATCCCATAAAAATCTTAAAACTAATAAATACTCTATATATCCTTTAAAACCCTAAATTTTTTAAAACATTATAAAAACCTTTAAAAGCAAACAAAATCATAAAACACCTAAAAACTGAAAAAACCGTAAAACCATAAAAGCCAAAAAAACCTAAGAAACCATCTTTTCCCTAAAACCCCTAAAACATATTAAAAAATGTAATTAATTTATAAAAATCTGTAAATGTATAAAAATCCATAAAAATCGGAAAGGCTATAAGAAAACCCTAAAAACCTAAAAACACATGAAACCCTGAAAAACCCTGAAAACACTACAAACCCAGAAAAACCCAAAGAACCTCTAAAATACATAATACCCCTAAAAATCCCAAAAAATTATTAGAGATCATCAAAAATCATTAAAATCCAAAAAATACTTAAATTACCGAAAAACATGAAAACCCCTAAAAACCCAAAAAACCCGAAGAAAAACTGTAAATGAATAACAAAATAAAAATCTGTAAACCCCTAAAAATGAAAAAATCACAAAAAAATCCTAAAATACCAGAAAATCTCTAGTTACCCTAAAATACCATAAAATCATAAAGATTTCCATAAATCCCTATATGTGTAAAAACACCCTGAAATCCTATGAAAACCGTAAAAACCTGAAAATGACTAAAATCCTAACAAACAAAAAATTCAAAAAAATGCTAAAATACAATAAAATACCTATGATCCCTAAAAACTATAAAGAAACCTGAAACAGTAAAAAAAATCCTAAAAACCCACAAAACCCTAAAAAACACTTAAAAATATAAAAACCCTTTAAAACATTAAAAACATTAAAAATGTATAAAAAAATTATACACCCTAAAAACTCAAAAAATCCCCTAAAACCAAAAAAACATAAAAACCCTAATGCAGTAAATAAATCCTAAAACACTAAAAATCTCTAAAACCCCTAAAGATACAATGAAATCATAGAAATCCCAAAAACCGCCTAAAATAAAAAAATCCTAAAAAGCCTGTAAAACCCTAAGAAAACCATAAAAATCAAAAGTCTCTTAAAAACACTAATACCCCTTAAAACACTAGAAACCCAAAAATGCAAAAAAATTCCAAATTCCACTAAAATTCTCAATATCTATAAGAACAAGAAAAACCATAAAAATCCTTAAACATTAAAAATCCATTAAAATGTAAAAAACCATTAAAATTATGGGATCCCCTAAGCAATCCATAAAAAATGAAAACACTTTAAACCCCTGAAAACATAAAGAACGCTAAAAAACCTAAAAATACTAAAACCCCTAAAAACTATAAAACCCCTAAAAACCATACACCCCTAAAAAACTAAAAACCCTAAATCCTAATAAAGACCATAAAAATGACTAAAAATATAATAAACCCTTTAAACCCTTAAGAATACTAAAACACTCTAAACAACATTAAAACGGTAATAACTCAAAAAATCCTGAAAAACTTAAAAAACCATAAAACTCCAAAAAACAGAAAAACCCTAAAAAACACTCTAAATCACCAAAAAACCTAAAAACACTAAAAATTATAAAAACCCATAATAATTCATAGAAATGGAAAAACTAGAAGCCCATAAAAACCCTATGAAAGAATAAAAAACCTGAAAACACATAAAACTATAAAAATCTATAAAATGATAAAAACTGTAAAATCCTTAAAATCCTAAAACCCCTAAAAATCCTGAAAATCATTGAAGACCCCAAAAACCCAAAAAAACTTATAAAATACATAAAAATATTAAAAAACATAAGAAAACCAAAAATCATAAGAAAAACATTAAACACCTAAAAACAATTAAAACCTTTAAAAATGTAAAAGATATTAAAACGCCGTAAATACCTTAAAAGCCGTAAAACCATGAAATATACCTAAAATGATTAAAACACTAAAACCCACTAAAAACTCTTATAGGAATTTCCACCCCTAAAAATGTTTAAAAACTATAAAAACCCTTTAAACCCCTACAAAACTCAAAATAAAATCCATAAAAAATGAAAATAACCATCAAAACCATACAAACCATCGAAAAATATAATAATCCTAAAAACTATAAAATCCTAAAAAGGTGATAAAAATACCTAAAATTTTAAAAATCTCTAAAAACCATGGACACCCCAAAGAATACCTTAAAAACCCGAAAACACTTAAAACCCATAAAAGACTATAAATGCTAAAAACTATAAAAACCCATGAAACCATAAAACCATAAAACCATAAAAACCCTAAAAATCATTAAAACCCAAAAAATCCATAAAAATGTGCTAAAAATCCTTTAAAACATAAAAATCCTAAAAATCCTAAAAAAACAATGAAAACCAATAAATCCTTAATACAATTAAAACCCCTAAAAAACACAAAAACACTAAATACCTTAAAAGAACCTAAAATCCCTAAATCCCTAAAACCCCTTAAAACATTAAAAACCATAAAACCCTATAAAACCATAAATCACTAAAACTCAAAAAATATCTTCAATCCCTAAAAACATTAAAAATATCTATAAAACCAAAAAACTCTGTGAAACTCAAAAAAACAAAAAAGCATAAAAATAATAAACACCGTAAAAAACCTAAAATTCTAAAAACCTTCAAAATCTCTATAACCCTACAAAACTATAATATAAAAAAACACCAAACAACCCTTAAGACATAAGAAACCCTAAAAACATGTAAAAACCAAAGAAATCCAAAAAAACAATTAAAACCACTAGAATATCTAAAAAACTGATTGACCCTAAAACAAATATAAAGACCCTAAAACCCTAAAACACCCAAAAAAACTAAAAACTAAAAACCAAAAAACCACAAAAAACCATAAAAAATGAAACCCAATAAAACTATAAAACCACTAAAACCCCTTTAAACCCATAAAAATGGTAAAAACCCATAAAAACATTAAAATCCCTAAAAACAAAAAAAAGAACCAGAAAACAAAAAAATTGTAAAACATACAAATGCAAGAAATTCCCTATAAACCACAAAACCCATAAAATTCCAGAAACCCACTAAAAACCCAAAAAACCAAAAAAGTCCATAAAAAGAAAACAAAAAACCCTTGAAATATAAAAAAACCTAAAACCACTGAAAACACCAAAAACCCATAAGAGAATATTAAAACCTAAAAAATATTAAAAAAACCCTAAAAACCCTAATACCCCTGAATAACAAAAACAACTAAAATCCTTTAAAACACTTTTAAAACCCCAAAAATGTTATAAAACACTATAAAAATAAAGACCCTAAAATCCAATAAAACCCCAAAAAACCAATAAAATCCCTAAAACCCCCAACAACTCAAAATCCCATTTAAACCCTTAAAATGTAGAAAAAGAATCGAACACTTAAAAACCCAAAAAGACTCAAAATCCATAAAATCCCACGAAACACAAAAAAACACAAATCCTAAAACCCCCCAAAATCCCCAAAAACCCACAAAACACAAAATACCGAGAAATACATAAAAACGTAAAAACTCTATAGTCATTAAGAAATAATTATAAGACCTTAAAAAAATAAAACAGTCAAAATCCCTAAAAACCTAAAAATGAAAATAAAACCCTAAAAACCCTATAACCCCCTCAAAATCCATAAAAACACTGAAAACCCATAAAATTTATTTAAAAAACAAAAAAAATAAAAAAAACATTAAAAAATGTAAAAAACCTAAAAAACCTAAAAACCCTAATGAAAACAACAATGACCTATGAAAAATTAATATTTTTAAAAACCCGAAAAATAAAATAAAAAATTCTAAAAAGACCCTAAAGACCTTAGAATTCACTAAAAACCAGAAAACCCCAAAAAAACCTTAAAACCCTTAGAAACTCATAAAACCCTACAAACCCATTAAAAACTCCAGTGACACTTCAAATCCATAAATAAGGTAAAAAACTCCAAAAACCCATTAAAAGACTAAATAACTCAATAACAATCCCAAAACCCCACAAAAACATAAAAACCATAATAACCATCACAATCCCATAAATCTCAAAAAAATCCATAAAAATCCCTAGAAATATAAGAAACCAAAAAAACCCTAGAAAGCTCATAAGAAAACTATAAAAACCTAAGAATAATTCAAATCCATAAAAATATAAAAATGAAAAAAAACCCTAAAAACATAAAAAATTCTAAAAACCATCAAAATACCAAAAAAACCTAAATACTATAAAATCTTAAAAAATCACAAAAAAATCCAAAAGATCAAAATACCCCTAAATCCACCAATAAAATATGAAAAACATAAAAAAAACTTCAAACCCCTAAAATACCTATATACACTAAAAACCCTAATAGACCCTAAAACCCATAAAACCCCTAAAAAATTTAAACAACCCTAAAACAACATAAAACCAAAAAAACACACTAAAAACATTAAAAACCCTTTAATCCCTAATTTTTTTTAAAAAATCCTTAAATAATAAAAACCATAAAAACTAAAAAACTAAAAAATAACCAAAAATAACATAAACACATTGATACCTTAAAAACCAAGAAATATCCTCAAAATCATTAAAATACATAAAAACCTAAATAATCTGTATATATAACCAAAAATTTAAAAACACTAAAAAGCAAGAAAACCACTGGGAAAATTTTAAAACACTTTAAACCCAAAAAAATAGTAAAAGCCAAAAAACACCCTGAAAACACTATAACCCCCTAAAAACTCTCAAAATTGTGAAGAACCCTGAAAACCATAAAATTAGTAAAAAATCTAAATATAACAAAAAACTCAAAAAAACCCTTCTAAAACCTTATAAAATGTTTAAAACAAAAAACAATTAAAATCCCTAAAATCATAAAATTGTTAAAAACACAAGAAAGACCCAACAAACCGTAAAAACCCCTAAAAACCATAAGAACCTCTAAAACCATAAAAACTCCTAAAAACCCAAAAATCCAAAAAAAACCAAGAAAGTGTCCAAAAACTCTGTATCCCATAAAAATGTTTAGAAACTCTAAAACCCTTAGAAACCTTAAAAAACTCAAAAAAATCCCTAAAACCCTCAAAATATAAAAAAAACCTAAAAAAAATAAAAATACTAAAAAATAATTAAATATACAAAATAACATAAAAAACCCTTAAAACCCTTAAAGCCCCTAGAAATGGTAAAACCCTAAAAATCCTAAAAGCATAAAAATCCATGAAAACATAAAAACCTAAAACCCTGAAAAACTCTAAGATATCCTTAAAACCTTAAAAGCACATAAAACCCCGAAAAACCTAAAAATTATAAAAATACTAAATGTCCCTAAAAACCCCAAATAACTTTTGAACCCAAAAAACCCATAAAAATTTGAACACCACTAAAAACTATAATTACCCTTTTAACCTCTAATAATGTTAAGAAACTAGGAAAACCATTAAAACCCTAAATAGATAAAAAAAACATGAACACTAAAAAATTCGAAAAACCCTAAAAAAAATAAAACCCCTCAAAATCCCTAAAAACCGTAAAAAACATAAAAACCCAAAAAATACCATAAAATACCAAAAACCTAAAAACTACAAAAAAACCAGAAATACCCAAAGAATACCTTAAATATCTAAAAACACTTAAATCCCCTCAAAACTATAAAACCTATAATCGAAAAAACTCTAAAAATATTGAAAACCCTTAAAACCCCTAACAATAAATAAAACCACAAAGAACCATAAAAATATTTAAAAACACTAAAAATCACTAAATAAATAAGAAATCCTAAAACCCTCAAAACCACTAAGAAAAATTTTTAACCTAAAAACACTAAAAATCCATAAAAACCCCCAAAAATCTAAATTCTCTAAAAGAATTCAAAAACCCTGAGAACCCTTAAAACCATACAACCCATAAAAACATTAAAAAAATAAAAAGCTGACAAAAACAATAAAAACCACTAAAAAACTAAAAAATATTTAAAACCCTTAAAATGTTAAAAAATCTAAAAACACATAAACCTTAAAAAACTCAAAAAACAAAAAAACAAAAAACACTAAAAACTCTCAAAATCACTAAAACCCCTAAAACCCATAAAAATCCTAAAAATCCTTAAAAACATAGAAAACAATAAATACTTTTGAAAAGGCTAATAAATCATTAAAAACAAAATCACTTTAAACCCACCAAAACCTAAAATACATTAACAGTCGTAAAAACCATAAAAACCCTTAGATTCCATAAAACTCTAAAACCCAATAAAATAAAAAATTCCATAAAATTTAAAAAAACACTTAAACTCTGAAAATCCATAATAAAACCTTAAAAACAAAATAAACTGAGAACCACTAAATACCTAAAAAATATAAAAACACTAAAATTCCAAAAAATCCTTAAAACCCCTATAAACATAAAAAAACACCTAAAACCATAATAACCGAAAAACCCCGTGAATACCATAAGAACCCACTAAAAACACTAAAAACAAATTAAATACATAAAACAGCTAAAAACTCTAAAAACCATAAAAGAAAAAAAATTCAAAAAACCCTAAAAACCCACAAAACACTAAAAACCCAAAAAATATTTAAAATCCCTAAATCCTCTGATAACCCATTAAAATCTTAAAAAAATACATAAAAATTCAAAAAAATGTAAAACCACTAAAAACCCATATGAAATTCATAAAAAACTAAAAACACATAAAACAAATAAATAACAAAAAACGCTAAATACCCAAAAATACCCTAATAATCCTAAAAACCACAAAACCCGAAAAATCACAGAAAACCATAAAACCCATAAAAATCTTATATATCTTTAAAAATAACTAAAAACATAAATAACCAAAAAAATGATAAAAACCGCTATGAAAATCATAAAAACATAAAAACATTTAAAACCCCTAAAACCCTAAAAAAGATAAAACCCCAAAATAAATTTAAAACCCTAATACTGCTAAAAAATAAAAACCCGAAAAAACATAAAAAAATATAAAAACCATAAAAGGAACTAAAATCATTAGAATCCATTTAAACCCCAAAACATTAAAAATGGTAAAACACCTTAAAACCCAAAAATATTAAAAAAAACACCCAAAATCCCGCAAAAAACCATTAAAGACAAAAAAACCACAGCATCCAAAAGAACCCAGAAACCATAAAAATCCTAAAAAATGCATAAAATATCAGAAAATGAAAAAAACCTAAAATCCAAAAGATATCTTTCAAACATAAAACCAATCAAAGCCCCTAAAAAACCTAACAACACTGTATCCCCAAAAAATCCCCAAAACTATTAAAGCCCCATCAAAATCCTTAAAAAGAAAAAATACCATAAAATCTTAAAACATCCCATAAAATCCAAAAAATCCGAAAAACTCGTAAATACCCTGAAACCCCAAAGAAATCCTTAAAAACTAATAAAAATTAGAACCCCTAAAAAACTAAAGAGAATGAACACATAAATACACTATAATCATATCAAACCTCTAAAAATACTAAAAATTATTAAAAATTATTTAATCACATAAAATGTTAACAAATATCTATAAACCATGAATCCCAAAAACATAACTAAAAAAATCCCAAAATTTTCATAAAATAAGAAAACCCCCTAGAAGACCACCAATAATTGAAAACCTAAAACTCATAAAAATCCTAAAAAACTCCCTAAAATCCCTAAAAGGATAAAAACACAAAAAACCCTAAAAAACCATAGAAATCAAAAAACACACAAAACCCATAATAACATAAAAAGATAAAATTCCCCCCAAAAATCTAATGACCCTAAAACCATTATAATCAACAAAAATCATTTATATCCCTAAAATATTAAAAAAAATCTAAATTCCATGAAAACCCCTAACAAAACCATAGAAACCAAAAAATAGTTAAAAACACCAAACCCCATTAAAAACTCTAAAAACCCTTTACACCCCATAAAATTGTTAAAAACTATAAAAAACCAAAAAAACTAAAAACTCAAAAACATAGTTATAACTCAAAAAAATTAAAACAAAAAAGACTCTAAAAATCCTCAAAATATATAAAAACCAAAAAATCCTAGAAAATAATAAATATCCAAAAATTGTGTAAATGTTTTAAAAACCATAATAACCCAGAAAACCCCTTTTAAAACCTAAAAAAATTTAAACCCTGAAAAAAATATAAAATTATAAAGACCCTAAACCCGTAAAAACATAAAAACCCTCAAAATCCATAAACCCCTACAACCCATAAAAATCTAAAAAATCCAAAAAAAATATCAAAAAAATTAATAAATCTAAAAACCATGAAAACCGCTACGAAAAAATTAAAAACCTAAAAATACAAAAAATACTTAAAAAATTTAAAACTTCCAAGTACCCTAAAAATACCCTAATAATCCCTAAAACATTCAAAATTGCTAAAAATATAAAAAACAACAAAATATATTAAAAACCCATAAGAATCCACAAACAAAAGTAAGAAAAACCCTAAAAACGTGAAAAAGAAGAAGAAAACCATAAAATCCAAAAAATAATTGAAACCCCTAAAAACTAAAAAATCCAATAAAACTCCTCAAAATTCCTAAAATACCAAAAAAAATTAAATCCTTAATAGTCCCTAAAAATTATTAAAAACATAAAAACAACTAAAAACCATAAAAAAATTAGAAAAACATAAAAACACTTAAAGCCCCTAAAAAATTTAAATGAAAATAAATACATTAAAACACCTTAAAACAATAAAACCCATAAAAAATAAAAAACCCTTTTAAAATCCATTTTTTCAAAAACTCTAAAAAACTTAAAATCCATCAAAAATTAAAAAAAATCGTAAAACACCCCAAAAAACAAAAAAATCTAAAAATACTAAAAAACCCTAAAACCCTCAAAATCATCAAATACCACAAAACCATAAAAATCATAAAAAATAATGTTAAATACCTATTAGGTAAAAAATCCTAAAAACCATGAAAAACCCTAAGAAAAACCCAAAAACCAAAAATAATTTGAAGCACTAAAATCCTAAAAAATGCTAAAAACCCAAAATATTTTAAAGGGCCTAAAAACCAAAAAAAACATAAAAAATATAAAAACCATAAAAACAATAAAACCAAAAAAACTAAAATCTATAAAAACCATTTAAACCCAAAAATGTTAAAATTCCTTAAACTACGTCAAAAAACCTAAAAACTCAAAAAAAACACCAAAAAACCATAAAAACCTAAAAACTATACAAACTTAAACCTATCAAAACCCCTAAAAACCCAAAGAATTAAAAAACCAAAAATTTAATAAAAATACCTAAAAATCTAAAAATTATTAAAACCCTTGAAAACCCAAAGAAATCCTTGTAAACATAAAACACTTAAAACCACTATAAAACCTAAAAAACATAAAAAACCTTAAACCCCAAAACACTAAAAAATAGTAAAAACCCCTATAAACTTTGAAAACCCCTACGAAAACATTAAAAATTAAAAAAACGTAAAACCCAAAAAAAACATGAAAACTGCTAAAAATGAGAAAACCCTTCAAAAAACTCTAAAGAGATAAAAAAACCATAAAACACAACAAAACCATTAAAAACCCTAAAACACCCTAAAACTATCAAAACTATAAAACCCCTCTAAAAATTCTGAATTTTTGTTAAACCTATTAATTTTAAAAGAAAATTAAAAAATCATTAAAATCCTTAAAACTCAAAAATTCCCGTAAAAGCCAAAAAACCATAAAAACCCTAAAAAACCTGAAAAACTGTAAAAATATATAAATATCGAAAGCCCAATAAAAACCAAAAAAACCATAAACATCATAAAAAATATAAAAACCTTAACACCCCTAAAAAATTATAGGAAAACATTAAAATCATGAAAACACTTTAATACCCTAAACACTTAAATTTTTTTTAAACCATGAGAATCCCTAAAAAACCTAAAACCCCAGAAAGTCCTAAAAAGCACTAAAAATTAAAAAATGTAAAACCCCAAAAAATGTAGAAAAATACTAAGAAAATCTTAAAAACATAAAAAACACTTAAACACCCTAAAAACAAAAAAAAAACACTAAAAACCCATAAAACATAAAAACTCAAAAAACCATAAAAGACTCTAAAAACCCTAAAACCACTAAAAATAATAAAATCCATAAAAACATAAAAACACCTAAAAACAACTCAAAAATTAAATTAAACCAAAAAATTGATAAAATACTCTAAATAAACATTAAATACATTAAAACTGAAACAAATCATAAAAAAAGTTAAAATCCCTGAAAACCCTCAAAATTTCAAAAACCCCTAAAAATGAAAAAAAAATCTCAAAAAACCCCTTAAAAAATAAAAATTCATAAAAATCTTGAAAAAATATAAAAAACACAAAAACAAAAAGAAACTAAATACCCAAAAAACACTAAAAAATCAAACCCTAAAGACCCCTGAAAACCAATAAAACCCCTCAATATCCTTAAACAACCAAATAAATAAAAAAAAAATCCATAAAAACCCTAAAAACATAAAATCTGTAAAAACCCTAAAAATCCGTAAGAAAATATTAAAAACAAAAAAAACACTTAAACCCTTAAACACAAAAAACAATAAAAATACTAAAATCCATAAACCCCCCAAAATGAATAAAACCCCTAAAAACCTAAAACCCCCTAAAACCCCATAAAAACCATAATTCCACAAAAGAACACAAAAACCCTATTAAATACCTAAATATATTAAAAAATAAAAAAAACCTTCAAATCCCTACAAAACTAAAAAAACATGAAAATCCATAAAACCTTAAAAACCATAAAACCCCCTACAAATCCTTAAAATCCCTAAAAACAAAAAACCTGAAAAAATCCTATAAATTATTTAAAAATCCCCAAAATGTAGAAAACACTAAAACCTTGAAAACCCTTTAGAAATACATAAAAACCTAAAAACACTTAAATGCACTAAAAAACAAAAAACCACTAATACTCATAAAAGACCCTAAAAACCCTAAAAATCTATAAAAACCATAAAAACCCATAAAATTATTAAAACCCCTAAATACTCATATATATAATAAAAACCACTAAAAACTCTAAAAACCTCTTTAAATCCCATAAAATGTTAAAAACTGAAAAAAATTATAAACCCTAAAAAAATAGGAAAAAACTCTAAACCCAAAAAAGAAGAAAAACCCTAAAACCAAAAAATCCCTAAAATAAGTCCAAATCGTAAAAAACCACTCAAAAACCATAAAACCATAAAATCTGTAAAATACCTAAAAGCATAAAAAATACCTGAACACCCATAAGAAAACCATAAAATCCTAGAAACACTTAGAACCCTTAAAAACATAAAAATTATAAAAACACTAAAAAACTTAGACCCCTAAAATACCGAAGAACACTAAAACTCCTCAAAATCCCTATAACATTATGAAACCCTTAAAAACATAAAAACACTTAAAACACCTAAAAACCCCAAAAACCCAAAAATCCAAAAACACCCATTAAATTTCTTCAAACATGTAAAATACTTAAATATCATAAAAATCCCTTAAAAATATAAATGTATAAAAACGCCAAAAAATCGAAAAACCCTAAAAAACCAAAAAACCAAAAAACCCCCTTAAAACCATAAAATATAAAAAAACCCGAAAGGTACAGGCACATGCCAATTTCCCAGTTCCGTAAAAATTTATTAAAGAAAAAGATGATGTACAAAGTACAAAGCTAAGAAAATAAAATTACCCCCAATAACACAGCCAATCAAAAGATGTCAAAATCTCCAGCATCACCATCCTCTGAGACGTCTGGATCCACTAACTCCCACTCAGAATGTGAAGCATTGGGACTGAGCATAGGGAGTTATTACTCCCTAAGATGTAAATCTATTTCATACAAAGAGTTCCTTGTCATCGACTTACTCTGTCCCTTCTTTAAATTTATTTATTTCCATTTTTCTTTTTTGGCATAGGACCTAGTAGATACAGTCTTCGGCATGTTGGAGTAGTCTCACCTTGGATTCTTCTTAGTTGGAGAAGTTAGTTCCCTCATGCTTACATTCCCATTTTTCCCATGCATATTGTCACCCTCACCGTCAAAGGTTCCTTTCATTTCCCCTAAAAAAATGTCACTATAAGAGACTTGACGGACATCCCCATCATTGTTTTTACCTCCACTGGAGACATTTACCGAGTTTCCAAGAGTTTATATCGATTCCTTGGATCAGTCCTTCCTCCATCCTTTAATGTTGCAGCCATTAAAGATTTCCTATTGATTTCAATTGGTGTGAAACACTAATATTTCATTTTTCTCCCTTCCTATTTTACTTCCTCATCCACTGCAACCTCCACAGGCATCAGGTGATCTGATTCCATGTGGGTGGACTCATCCTCCATCAATTTTCCCACCACCCTACCCAGCCCATAATCTATCTGTAGTGGTTCAGACCGAGCACCTTCCACATCTCTTGCACCAGCTTGAAGTTCTTATGCTCATTCTAGCACAAAAAAATGATTCATAGAGAAAAAAGCTGATCCAGAATTTACTATAAATTAATCAGAAGCCTCTGCACCTCCTGATATCCCAAGTCTGCGGCCCATGAATTGGTGATGTTTACACGCGTCATCAACTTCAACAGAGTGATTACTCTACACCGCAACACCATCATTCACCTACACCATTGACCCTGGTTCACCAGAAAAAGAGATATGACCCAGATCATTCCTTAACTGATCAAAAACTGCTACAATCGAAGGCCCTAAATTTTCTAGAGAAACGTTCTTCATAGCTCCCAATTAAACTCTCTTACCCGGTCCAGAAGGGACAGTCATAGAGGGAGGGTTAGCCTGTTTCATCCCTTCATTGACATGACCTAGAGACTTCTGCACTTGATGATGATAATCATCCCCATCCAGAGAATCATGGGCATCATGCATCACTGATTGAGATCCCACCCTATCAACCTACTTATTCGCAACAGGATAATTTCTTACCCCACCAAACATAACCGGGGCCACATGCAAAACATTTGAATCACCGGGTTCAACAAGACACTCTTGCACTTCTTTCTTATGAAAAACAGAAAAATCATTCCCCTGTTTGCGATAGAAGGAGCAGAATTTGATCCAAGATTCATAGTAGATGGGTTGAGCATACCTGTATTCCCCCTCAATGATAACCCACATCATCTCAATAGGAGGCCAGGATAGTTCCCTTTCAACACAAAACCTTGCAACACTTGGATTCTTCAAGGTAGTCGTCCCCTGATCAAGACACATGAAACGACCAATAGAATTCCCAATTGATCGTAACAGCGCTGGATTTTGGAAAGGTAAAGGCAAACCAGGGAGCTGAATCAAAATCGTTGAGGTAGAAGAAACCTAATATAACCTTGAAACCCAAAAAACACCTAGAACCCCTAAAAATCATAAAAATGATAATACCCTTAAACGACCTTATAATCCCTAAAAACCCATGAAAACCTAAAAAACACAAAAAACTCATAAAATAAAAATTATACTGAAAGCACTTAAAATCCTTTAATCCTATAAAAATGTTAAAAAATAGTAGAAGACCATAAAAAACCTAGAAACTCAAAAAACACATAAAACCCCAAAAATTACCATCAAACCCCAAAAAACCCTCAATATCTCTAAAAAACTAAAAATAATAAAAACTCTAAAATATCATTAAAAATCCGTAAAAATTTAAAAAATACTAAAAATTCGGAAAACCTCTAATAAAATATTAGAAACCTAAAAACCCTACAAATCATAAAAAACACTAAAACCATACAATCCCTTGAATCCCAAAAAACCCAAAAATCCATAAAAATCCATAAAAACCATAGATAATCATAAAAACTATAAAAATCACTAAAAATACCTAAACCCCGCTAAAAATGTATAAAATAAAAAAACCATAAAACCCATAAATAATAGAATCCTCAAAAAAATTGAAACACCTAAAAACATAAAAACGTTTAAACCCCTAAAAAACCCAAAAACCCACAAAATCCCATTGACACCTAAAAACCATAAAAGACTTAAAAGGACAAAAACATCACTAAAAATGTAATAATCACTAACAACCCTAAAACCCCCAAGTAAAACATTAAAACAAAAAAACACTTAAATTCCCTATAAACCCGAAAAATGATAAAAACCATAAAAATGAACAAAACCCTAAAAACCCCAAAACCATGAAAAACATAAAAAATAATAAAAACCTAAGAACCAATAAAAATATAAAAAACTCCTTTAATCTCCTGAATTGTTTAAAAACTCAAAAACATATGAAAACCATAAAAAATAAAAAAATTAAAAAATCCCAAAAACCACTAAAAACCCTGAAAATCCATAAAAACCCAAAAAATAATAAAAATCCTAAAAATACCTAAAATATCTTAAAAACATAAAAACCCCTAGACCCATGAAAATACCCAATAAAACCATGTAAATCATAAAAAACATAAAAACCCCTATAATCCTAAAAAACAAAAAACCCATAAAACCCCTAAAAACCTAAAAGCCATAAAAACCATAAAAACATTAAAATTTTAAATACCCATAAATACCATAAACCACTAAAACTATAAAAACCATTTAAACCCCTACTAATTTTTAGAAACACTAAAAATTTAAAAAACCCAAAAAACTAAAAAAGCATTTAAACCTGAAAACCATAAAAACCTAAATAACCCAAAAAACCACAAACCCCTTCAAAATCCAAAATAATAAAAAAAAACCCATAAAATTCCTAAAAAACACATAAAATCAAAAAAAATTTAAAAAATCCCAAATAACCCTCTGAAAAATCATATGAAAACATTGAAAACATAAAAACACATAAAAATCATAAAAACCTAAAAATGCTAAAAAACCTAAAAACCCAAAAAAATACAAAATACCCTAAAACCCATTAATCCCCACAGTAAATAAACGCACCAAACACCACTATAACTATAAAAATTCATTAAACACCTAAAAATTTTAAAAACTCTAAAAACATAAAAAAACCTTTAAAAATTTAAAACCCCCAAAAAACCCAAAAAACTATAAAAATTATTAAAAACTAAAAAACCCCTGAAAATACCTAAAAACCATAAAACCCCATTAAAATACTAAAAAATCCCTATAAATAACTAAAAATCACTAGAAATACAAAAACCTAAAAAAACCAGGTTAGAACCTATGAAAAACATAAAATTTAAAGCACATAAAATTTTGAAAAACATTAAAAATCTCTAAAAACCCTCAAAACACCTAAAAACACTAAAACCCATAATAATTCTAAAAATCCAATAAAAATCAATAAAATTATAAAAAATCTTGAAGAACCATAAGGAAAACATAAAATAAATAAAAACACTAAAAACCACTATAAACCAAAAAATGCCCAAAACCCCAAAAAATCCAAAAAAACCCCAAAACATTAGAAACTATAAACCCCTAAAACCATAAAACCCTAAAAACAGATTAAATCCTAAAAACCCACTAAACACACTAAAAAATCCGTCATCCCCTAAATATGTTTAAAAACCTAAAAAACTATAAAAAATCATTACAATGCAAAAGTTTATAAAAACCCTAAATAACTAAAACCCTCCCCCAACAATCCTCAAAATCCCTAAAAACAATTAATTCCATTAACATATAAAAAAAGCCATAAAATCACTAAAACCGTAAAAATCCCAAAAAAAAACCCTGAAATATGAAAAGAAAACCATAAAAACCAAAATAAATACTTAAAAATACATAAGAAACTAAAAAATGCTAAAAACTCAAAAACCCTAAAATTCTTTAATATTTTTTTTAAAAACTAATAATCCTAAAAACCTTTCAAAACTCCCTAAAAATGTAAAACCCTCTAAAAACACTAAAAACCCTAAAACCTTTTAAATCTAAAAAATATAAACCTCTAAAACATAAAAATCCAAAAAAAATCCTAAAATACCATAAAATCCCTATAACCCCTAAAAACCATAAAACCCCTATAAAACCCATCAAACCACTAAAAACTCTAAAAACCCCTTAAACCCCTAAAAATATTAAACAATTCTAGAAACCCCATAAAATGGAAAAATAGTCAAAAATATAAAAAAAAATATAAAAATGTTAAAACACATAAAATACCTCAAAATCCCTAAAACCCTAAAAAATATAAAAATTCCAAAAAAATAACTAATAATGTAAATAACCCTAAAATCATGAAAATCACTTTTAAAATATTAAATAACTTAAAATAATTAAAACACATAAAACCCTAAAAATGCGAAGAACCCTTACAAACCATAAAAACAGAAATAACATAAAACCTCTAAAACCATTAATACCCATAAACCCATAAAACCTCTAAAACCACTATAAACTCTAAAAACCTTTCAAACCACTAAAAATATTAAAAAATTTATAAAATTGTAATAGCCTAAAAAATAAAAACAACTAAGAAATCATAAAACCCCTAAAACCACCAAAATCCCTAAAAACCCTAAAAACTATAAAAATGCAAAAAAAATCAATAAAAAACCCAAGAACATTAAAAACACTAAAACCCTTATGAAAACCATAAAGACATCAAAACAGTTAAAACCTTTAAAAAATGATAAAAATTCAAAAATCCACTTAAAACGCCAAAAAGATAAAACCATAAAACTCCCTAAAAACCTTTAGAAACCCCAAAACCCATAGAAACCCTAAAATAAGTAAAAAAACTAATTTAATTTAAATTCAATTTTTTTAAAAAAACACTAAAAACCAGTAAAAACCCAATAAAACCTAAACCCCCACACCCTAAATAAAGCATAAAATCCATAAAACACTAAAAATCATAAACCCCCCCATAATCCCTAAAAACCCTAAAATCCATATATATCCATAAAATAAAGAAAATCCAAAAAATTGTAAAAAAACCTATAAACCCATACAACTTATATGAAAACCTAAAAAACCTAAAAACACATAAATCCTCTAAAAAAATAAAAAATGATAAAAATCCCTAAAAAATCCATAAAACCTTCAAAATCCTAAAAACCCTATAAACATAACAAAATCCTAAAAATACTTAAAAATATATAAATTTTAAAAACCATAAATACACTTAAAACACTTAAAAACTGGAAAACACCAAAAACCCTAAATATCATGAAAGCTAAAAAACCAAAAAACAACTAAAAAACCATAAAAACAACTAAAAAGTATAATAACAATAAAGACCACTAAAAACCCAAAAAACCCTTCAATCCGAAATAAACGTTAAAAACCCTAAAAAATATAAAACCCTAAAAAACTAAAAAAAAAACCAAAATCCCCAAAATACCGTAAAAATCATTAAAACACTAAAAACACTAAAACCCACCAAAATCCCTAAAAAATACAAGAACCATAAATATCATAAAAAATAACTAAATATACCAATAAAATTAAAATCACCCCATAACTCCGAAAACCTATAGGAAATCCCTAAAAACTAAAAATAAATATAACCCCCCAAAAAATAATAAAAACCATAAATCCCTTAAAATCTCAATATCCCCCAAATCTCTAAAAACCATAAATAAAAGAAAATTTCCTAAAACCCCTAAAAGGTTACAAACACTAAAACCCTAAAAATAATAGGAAAATATTATAACCCTAACAACACTTAAAACCCATGAAAACCTATAAATGCTAAAAAATCTAAAAACCTGAAAACCCCAAAAAACCATAAAACCCCTAATAACCTTAAAAAATAATAAAGCATATAAAACCCTAAAACCAATAAAAAAATTAAAACATTATAAACCCCTAAAAAATTTAAAAACTCTACAGAAATCTAGAAACCCTAAATGTTGAAAAAAACCTAAAACCCCATAGAATCCATAAAAACCCTTAAACCACTAAAATCCATACAACATTAAAAACATAAATATTCCAAATAAATCCATAAAAGTCCCTAAAAACATAAAACCCCTAAAATCCCTGAAAACCCATAAGATAACAATGAAAACATAAAAATAATTAATACCCCAAAAAACACAAAATTTATAAAACACTGAATACAAATAGAAACTGTAAAAAACCATAAAATCCCATAAAATACCTTAAAATCTCTTAAAACAATAAAAATTTAAAAAAACTTAAAAATCACTAAAATTTATAAAAAACCATAACAACCCTCAAAACCATTTTGAAAAAATAAAAACCTAAAAATAGTTTAGACACCCAAAACTTAAAAAAACACAAAAAACCTAAAAGGATAAAAAAATTAACTAAAAATTCACCAAAAAAACCAAAAAACCCCTAAAACCCCACTAAAAACTAAAAAAACCCTATAAATAATTAAAAGGATAAAAAATATAAAAATCATTAAAACCATAAATAAATCAAAACACATTAAAAATCCAAAAAAAAACCCTAAAAAACATCAAAACCTTAAAAATCCCAATAAACCAAAAAACCCATAAAAGTCTTATAAAATACCAAAAAATTTAGAAAACCTTGAACACCCTGAAAACCCCTAAGAAAAACATTAAACCTAAAAAATAAATAAACCACTAAACAACTAAAGGATTCTTTAACCATTAAAAAATCAAAAAAAGCACCAAAACCCATAAAACCTCTAAAAACCTTAAAAATACATAAATACCATAAAATCCTAAAATCCCACTAAAAAAATATAAAAACCCTTTAAACCCTAGATTTTTTAAATCTAAAAAACTTAATACCACTAAAGACTATAAATATGAAAAAAACTATAAAACCCCCAAAAACCGAAAAACCCTTAAATCAATCAAAATCCCTAAAACCCTAAAAACAAAAAAACAAAAAAACCATAAAAAATCCTAGAAGATTAAAAAACCATAAAAACACTAAAAACCATATGAAATCCTTCAAAAACTAATAGCCTTTAAAAGCCCTAAAATATCTAAAACGCTAAAAACCCTAAAAATATCTAAACCCCCTAAAAACACCTAAAACCATAATATCCATAAAAACCCATAAAACCTTCAAACCCACTAAAATATCAAAAAATTATTAAACACAAAAAAATTCATAAGTCTCCATAAACCATAAAAATCCTAAGAATTAAAAAAACCATAAAAAATAATAATCCCACAACAACCCTAAAATAATTGAAACCCTTAAAATAACTCAAAATCTATAAAAATCTATAAAATCATAAAAATCACAAAAAAGACATAAAAAATAAAAAACACTAAAATCCCCTAAGAAAACAATAAAAAAAGACACTTAAAACCAGTAAAATCCTAAAAAACATAAAAACCATTAAAATGCTAAAAACAAAGAATATTGCTAGAAACCATAAAAAATAAAAAATCTAAAAGTCCGAAAATACCAATAAACATAAAAACTCATAAAATTCCTGAAATTATTTAAGAAACATAAATATAATTAAAACCCCTAAAAACCTAAACATTATCAAAACCCTAAGAACCATCAAGATCCCCGAAACCCTAAAAAATCCTAAAAAGCATTAAAAATTTATAAAAACCCATAAAATGTTAAAAAAGTCTATGAATCTAGAAAAAACAAAAGAAGACCTAGAAAACATAAAAAATCATAAAACCCATAAAAAAATTCTAATACCCTAATAAACCTAGAAACCCAAAAAATGTAAAATACCCTAAAAGAAAAAAATCCATAAAAACCACAAAACCCTCAAAAATATTAAAACCCAAAACATACCTAAATAAGATAAAAAACCTGAGAAACCCTAACCAAACAAAGAAAACTATAAAAAAACTTAAACCAGTTGAAACCAAAAAATTATAAAACCCCTAATAATACCAAAAAATCCAAAAAATCCTAAAATACATAAAAACCACCAAGACCTTAAAAACACTGAAAATCCATAAAAAACCTGAAAATACACAAAAATAGTAAAAAAAATTAATGCCATAAAAATTATAAAAACACAAAAAAGACCATTAAAACCCAAAGGACAGAAATAAGCTAATGCCCTAAAACACCATAAAAACCTAGAAATCCCAAAAAATCCCTTTAAGCCCTAAAAATCAATAAATTTCCCTTAAAACCATTATAAATGTAAAAAACCCTAAAAACCCTAATAAAAACATAACAAATTTAATTTAATTAAAACCCCTAAAAACATAAAAATGCTAAAACACTAAAAAACCTAAAAGCACTAGAACACATAAAACCCCAAAAACCATAAGCCCATGGGGGCTGGGTGAGTAGGTTCAAGGTGGTGGCATCCCGTCATTGTGATTCCAGGTTCGAGTCCTCACAAAGGCAACACGCACCATACGCCAACGATCCTCTCATCCCCTCGACTCCGTGGGAACTGGACCAAGCCCAAGGGTGGGACACCTTGGGCCTATTTGGGGACGTGCGGCACGCAGGTGCACAGGCCAGACCAATACCTCGTTCCCCAACAACACGTTTTAAGAAAAAAATGAAAAGGAAGATGGTTGCGCAAGCGGGGGGGCTTGGCAGATTCTGTAGAACCGGCATGCATGTTGATTCCCTCGAATCGAGATGTGGTAGATCCCTTTCAAATTCATGATTTTGAACCTGTTGGGCATAATGTTATTTTCGAATTTTTTAATCCCCGAGTTGTTAAACCTGACCAACCAGCAATCTCTTCCTTGGATATGTCGAAAAAGAACTTTGCAGAAGTTGTCAAATCTGTGGCTTCTTCTTCCTTCTCTGATTTCGGCATTCCCTCACCTGGCTATGTCATTAAGAAAGGGAAACGAGCTCATTTGTCTACCAATCGGGAGGCTATTGAGGAGAGAACTGAGCTATGTAAATTCTCGATCATTTCTCAGTTGGTCATACCCAAGGGAGAGAGACTACGAAGATTTGCAGATCTTGTTAAGCGAGCCGCTGAGATCTGGGGTTTCTCGGACTGGAAAATGACATCCATGGGACGAGGATTCTATCACATTGTTTTTCCATCGGATAAACATAAATGACGTTCCTAGAGTTTGTATCACTTCCCCTCAAGACTGGTCTACTACGGATTCAAGACTGGGATCGAAATTTTGATCCAACAAGTGTAAAGAATACCATCACTCAGGTTTGGATTCGCATCTGAAAATTGAATTGGTTTTATTGGCATCCCCGGATTCTGTGGTACATTGCTTTTTCCATAGGTTTTCCTATCCATATTGATAGGTAAATAGACAAACCAAGATTTGGGAATTATTCTTGAGTCCTTGTTGAATTTTACATGGCCAATACTCTGGTTGAAGAAGTGGTGCTTAACACATTGGATGACAGCATCATGCTGGAAATTCAATATGAGAGGAGACCCAAGTTCTGTAGTAATTACTTATTTCATGGGCACTCCATAACTGAATACAAGAGGCTGAAGACCTATAGCATTTTCAAGGCAAAAGTCCATGAAGACAGTTCGTTTCCAGTTTCCAAAAAGAAAGAAACTCCACATAAAGATATCCCATTGAAATACAACCAAGACATCCAAACTAGTGCTCCAGTTACGTTGGAAATTGTTAATGAGGCCAGTGGATTAGCTCATGACAATTCTGGACAAGTTGTCTCTGTTGAAAAATTCAAGGCCACTGCAAGTACTTCGGTCCTTCCTGAGCAGAATGGCCTAGCTCCTGTTCATGCTGATCAAGTTTCTCCTGTTGAACAACTTATGGATTCTATTAGTGCTTCGGTTCCCCTAGAGCCTAGTGGCTCACCTCTTGATAATGAAAGGCAAACTATCCCTGTTGAGCAGCTCAAGGACACTGAATGTGTTTCGGTTCCCCTAGGAGACTCTGAACCTGGAAGTCCCTCCCTTTCAGCATCTTCACACGCCACCCTAGCTTATGAGTTTCCCTCTACTTCTCTTGATGAAACTAGTCTTGCAATTGCTGGCCAGATACATGATACACCTGCACCTGCCATTGAAGTGGAGGCTGTAGAAACGAGCATGCCAGTTTCTCCTGATGCACTTAGTATTGCAATTTATGGAAAGATGAATGATACACCTGCACCTGTTTCTGCAGATACCACTGAAGTGAAAGCTGCAGAAACAAACATGCCAAACTCTCGTGATGCACCTAGTCTTGCAATTACTGGCAAGATGCACTATACACCTGCACCTATTTATGCAGATACCATTGAAGTGCAGGCTGCAGAAACGAACATGCCCAATTATGAAGTTTTCATACCTATTCCTGCAGTACATGTCACTAAGGCTAAATCGATCGCAATTCCTCACAACGAGGGGATTTGTGTTACTAATGTGTTCTATCCTATTTCTGGAAATTTCTGGGCAGACCAAGCAGATGAAAGTCCAGGGATTGATATCAGCTCTAATGTGATTCCTTTGGCCTCTACCCATGAGGCTCCAAAAGCTGAGCAAATCGTCAAGAAACCTCATGGCAGCCCCCAAGTAGGGTGGAAAGTCCAAAGCAGCTCCCAAAGATATGCAAAATATGCCTCTCCTGAGAGGCAATGCTAATCAATGAAGATACTATTTTCGAACTACTAGGGGATTGGGAATTCTCCCACTGCAGCAGCCCTTAAGCACTTTCTCATTTCTAAAAACCCTCACTCATGGTCGTTGCTGAGCCGTTAATCTGTTTTGAAAATTGGAGGAGTTTCAATTGGGACTCTCTAGGTTATACGTTTATCGCGCACAAAAGAGGTACTAAAAATCTTGAAACCTTATGGGTTTTGTGACACAATGACTTGCAACTTGATAATCTTGAGATTAGTTAACAACTAATCACAGTCCAAACTCATCTACAAGATATATACTTCTATTTCTCTTTTTTCTATGCTTACTGCTCTAACATAAGAAGAAGTGATCTTTGGGGTGATCTATCTGCTCCTAGTGAGAATATGTCTCATAATTGGGTCGTCATTGGTGATTTAAATGTTATTCTATGCCCCGACAAAAAAATTGGCCCTCACTTCTCTCGAACTACTGAAAATGAGTTTCATTGATGTGTGGATCAAAAAAATATCACTGAAGTCCCTATTGAAGGTTCTAAATTAACTTGGGGAAGATTCACTATCAATGGGATGCAATCCAGCAAAACTGATAGGTTCATTATGAAAATTAATGATGACGGTGATCCATCTAACATTTGAGGATGTACTCTTCCCAAATTTTATTCTGATCATAATCCCATTGTTGTCGACGTTCGTGAGGGTTGCAGGAGAATCACCCCCTTACCTTTCTAGTTCAACAATGTCTGGCTTGCAATTCCCAGATGCAGGGATGTTGTTCTGGATTGCTGGAACTCCATTTTTTATGGTAGACCATATTTTTTAGTCTCTTCAACGCTTAAGAGAATTAAAAGTCTGCTTAATTTTTGGAGTAAACTCTCTTTCTCAAGAATAGATGATGAGATCAAGGTTGCAGAATATCAGTTGTCATCTCTTCATGAAAACAATCAACAAGGGGATGTTCCTACTTGTGAGGAACTTGAGCTTCACAAAAAGCTGGATGATCTTCTTGCTCTCAAATAAAATCTGGAAAGAAATCAATTTAATGTCTGATGTCTCAAAGACGGTGACAGAAACTCAATGTTCTTTGACCGTTTGCAACGGGAGAAAAGGGTTCATAAAGGAACCAATCGTATCTGAATCAATGGTACAACCTTGGATGAGGAGAAAGAGCTCACTGAAGCAGTTGTTGATCACTTCAAATCTCTCTACAATGATGATAACATGCTTCCTTCTGCTTCAATTACTGAATGTGTTGAGAAATGTGTGGATGACTCATAGAATAATGATATGATCTCACTGCCTCTTGAGGATGAAGTCAAATCTGGTCTTTTTTCGCTCAATTATGAATGTGCCCCTGACCCTGATGGATTTGCCAACAAGTTCTTTATTTTCTATTGGGATATCTTTCATACAGAACATACCAATGTTTTCAGGGATTTCTTTGTCTTAGGATCAATTCCTTTTGGATCCAACTCCAATTTTATTTCCCTACTTCCCAAAAAGGAAGCTGCAATTGATATTGGGGATTTTAGACTGATTTCCATTGGAAACACCATCCCAAAGATTATTAGCAAAATTATTGTTTTCAGGATGGGGATGATTATTGGCAACATTATCACACCCAATCAATTTGGGTTTGTTCATGGGTAAAGCATCCAAAACTGCCTATATATGGCCTCTGAAGGAGTGAACATCTTGGGGAAGGAATACAAGCATGGGACTTTTTCTCTAAAATTGGATATTTCCAAAGCCTTTGACACCATCAAATGGAACATTATCTTCAAGGTTTTGAGAATGTATGGGTTTTCAGACAAATTTATCAGTCTGATCTCTACCATCATGGAGAGTTCCAGAATATCTGTTCTGCTTAATGGGGCACCAAAAGGATTCTTTCAATGTACACAAGGGGTTAGACAGGGGGACCCCGTTTCTGGAATCCTATTTTCACTTGCGGAAGATTATCCGAGTCACTTCATTAGGAATGAAATGATGGATGGATTCTATTGTCCCATTAAATATAGGAAGGACTCTTTTGTACCCTCACACCTTTTTTTATGCTGATGATATTCTTCTCTTTGGACAGGCTAATATGCGAACTATATCATCTATCCAGAAAAATCTTTACTCACTATGAAGATGCTGCCAGACAGGCCATCAGCTGGAGAAAATCATCTATTGTTTTTGGGAAAGGAACTTCCTCTGTGAGGTAGAATAGAATTATTAGACGACTCGGTGTCAAAAAAGTATCATTTCCATTCAATTATCTTGGGGTTCCCCTTTTGGGGGGAAGGAAAAGCGCTTCCACTTAGAAAGCATCTCCATCAACATCACACGCCAGCTAGATAAATGGAAGGGAAATTCCCTGTCTCAAGCAGGCAGAGTATGTATTATCAACTTTTTCATCACCTCAATGTTTGTTCATGTATTTTCCATATATAGATGGCCGAAAATCCGGATTAAATCTATTCATGCCATGATTCAGAATTTTGCATGGGCATGTTGTATTAATGAAAAGAAATTGATAACCGTAGCATGGAAGGACTGCATCAAACCCACTGAAATGGGTGGTCTTGAAATTATGGACATGATGGTTTTTAATGAGGCTTTGCTTGCCAAATTCACCTGGAATATCTTCACATACAAAGAAGGGGAACTGGATTTTCTTAAAGAGAGGTTTAATTCCCACTTGTGCAATGGATATACTGGATACATACTCTCCTCTATTGGGTCCACAATTAAATCATCATACAATGACATTATCTCTCAGTCGATTTGGGTTGTTTCAAAGCATTACAACATAAACTGTTTAATAACTATGTGGCTCGATTTTCCTCTTGATGAAATCATGCAGGTACCTCAATGCCTCCAACACATGTCCATCAATGATCTTAACACAAGGCTGATGGATCTGGATGGAATTATATGAGTGCACATCACTTCCCAGATTCAGCGCTACAACTTCATTGATTATGATACAATCACCTGGAAGCCGAACCTTCTTGGTCAACTCACTGCAAGGGAGTTCTATAATCACAAATGTCGGCATGGTCTGGACCCCCCCCCCCCCCCCTTCATGGCTTCTGAAATTTAAGTGAAAATTCATTCCCCCTAGACACTTCCGTCTCTTCTGAAAGATCTGGAGAAATCGGCTGCCTTTGTAGAGGCAGTTGCAAAGAGCAGGATGGCATCTTGTTTCGGTCTGCAGCCTCTATTTATGAGACACTGAAAGTGTGCAGGACCTCTTTGTTGAATTCAGCCTTTCACACAGATTATGGAGCCACATACAAGATGTATTTGGTGCCTGCTTCCCCCTGGAACCTTTGTTAATTGGATGATTTTTATTATGGAATTCAATTGCAGTGAGAAAATTCATAACCTTCTTCTTGCTGCTTCAGAATCAACTGTTGCCTTTTTATGGACTGTGAGGAATTATGCTATGTTCCAGAATAAATCATGTTTCATACATGATGGTATTATCTCCTTGCACAGTGTTGTTCGGATGGCTGGGTGTATCCAAACAGGTACCATGAACAACTATTTTAATGATCTTGTCACCCTCCACACTCTTGGTGTTTCTGGAAGGGTAAAAAAACAAATGTTGATCAAGTTCATCCGATGGATCCCACCAATCCCATCATGGATCAATGTGAATGTTGATGGCGTGACAGTAGGTTCACCAGGTCCTTCAGGTTGTGGTGGAGTTTTCCGCACCTGTCGTGGCTTTGTCAAGGGCATTTTTATCATTTCATTGGGAATGGTTGTGCCTATGAGGTAGAGCTCAAGGCTATCATAAAGGCTATAGGTTTTACAAACCAATTTGTGTGGTTGCATCTCTGGATCAAATCTGACTCGATGCTTGCGGTGGAGGCTCTTCTTCAAAATTCCAGGAAGGTTCCATGGAGGCTTCGACCTCAATGGGTTGAATGTCTTAGCTTATCCAAGAATCTGACTCTCAGGATCACTCACACATATAGGGATGTCAATATGGTTGTTGATGTCCTCTCTAAAATGGCTATTGAAGAATGCTGTTCGCGGTGGTCCTTTATTGCTCCTTCTTTTTGCGCTCCCATGTTGACTCTGACATGAAGGGTACTACACGTACCCGAATGCACAAGTCCCCCCTGTAATGCCTTGTAGTTTTCTTTTAGTTTTATTTTAAAGTACCAATCTCCCAGCTTGATCCGCAGCTTCTTTTCCAAAAACCATAAAAACCAATAAAAATTGTAAAATCGAAAAAGAACTCTAAAACCCATTTAAACCCCAAAAAAATATTAAAAAACACTAAAACCATAAAACACATAAAAATAAAAAAAACCCAACCACCCCCATAAAACCTTAAAACCCCAAAAGATGATGAAACCCCAAAATACCCTCAAAATCCAAGAAAACAATAAAACCCAAAAATAATCCTAAAATTCCCTAAAAATCTCTAAAACGATAGCACTGAAAAAACCAAATAAATGATTAATACAACAAAAAAACCTAAAACCCCTAAAAACCTAAAAAATACTAGATCCACTCAGAAAACCCTTACTGCCCAAAAACCCTAGAAAGCATAAAACCCCTATAACCCTAAAAACACATAACAATCCATAAAAACCCTAACACCACTAAAAATTCTAAAAAAATTTAAACCCCTAAAAATTTCAAAATAACTCAAACAACATTAAAACCCTAAAAACACAACAAAAACCATGAAAATATTAAAAAAACCATAAAACCCTAAAAAACCCAGAAAACCATCAAAATCAATAAAACTTTTAAAACACATAAAAATGAAAAACAATATACACAAATATACCAATAACCATAAAAACCCCAAAACACTTAATACCTCTATGAAAACTATAAAAACATAAAAACACTTAAAAACTATAAAAATCTAAGAACACAAAAAAACTGCAAAACTCGTAAAAACACCAAAAACTATAAAACCCATAAAAACATTTAAAACCCATAAAGACCCATAAAAACAATAAAAGGAACTATAAACTCTAAAAAAAATTAATCCCTTAAAAATTTTATATACTTAAAAAAGGATTAAAAAACCCTAAAATCTAAAAAAACCTAAAATACTAAAAAAACAATAAAACCCTTAAAAACCATAAAAAACCTAAAAACCCAAAAATAAAAAATAAATAAAAGAAATATCTTAAGAAACATAAAACCCATAAAAACTATAAAATCCCACTAGAATTTCTAATAAACTGTAAAAAAAATAAACCCTGAAACCCCCAAAAAACCTGAAAAAACCTAAAAAACCATCAAAATTCATAAATACCTTAAAACCCCATAACAATTTTAAAAAATACAAATATCCATAAAAGGTAAAAGAATCCTTAATCCATTAAAAGCTCTTCAAAAATTATAGAAACCCTATAAACCAAAAAAACAGCAAAAACCTTAAAATTCCCAAAAAATCGTAAAAACCATACAAACCCTCGAAATCCCTAAAACTCTAAAAAACTATAAAATAATATAAAATCCCTAATAAATATCTGAAAAATTAAAAACTTCTAAAATACCAAAACAAACAAGGAAAACCTTAAAAACCTAACAAAATTTAAAACACCTAAAAATATTAAAAACCCTAAAAATAAAAATAGACCATAAAACCCCTTAAAACTATAAAAACCCCAAAGTCCTTAACAACCCCCCAAAACCTATAAAACCATAAAATCCCAAAGAAATACCTTAAAAACATTAAAACCCCTAAAAACATTATATGATATAAAAACCATAAAAACTCTAAAAAACTCAAAAAAACACTAAAAACCAAAAAAACCAAAAAAACCAAAAAACCCATTAATTCCTTAAAATCTATAAAAACCCTTAAAACCCTAAAATCTCTAGGAATTTAAGAAACCCTAAAACCACTAAGAAATCATTAAAACCATAAAATCCATTATAAACCTAAAAACTATAAAAAGCTGTAATTGCTTACAAACAAAAAAACCTATAAAAATAGTAAAAAACTCTGAAAATCCATTAAAAACCTAAAAACATTGAAAATATAAAATTCATAAAACCCTTTAAAACTAAAAAAATATAAAACCCATAAAACCCATATGTACCCTAAAACCATAAAACACATACAAATCCATAAAACCCTATGAAGCATAAAAATCCAAAACGGCCCAGAAATCCCTAAAAACATAAAAAACCATACAAGTCATGAAAACCCATAAGAAAACCATACAAACCTAAAAACCGTTAAAAACTCTGAAAAACCTAAAAATACTAAAAAAACAAAAAAACCTAAATAACCATAAAACCATAAAACCCATAAAAACCTCAAAAAACTAATAATATTAATCCACTAAAAACATTAAAAACAATAAAAAAATTTAAAATCCAAGAAAAAACCAAAAATCTAATAAAAATCCATAAAACATTAAAAACCCTAAAAAATGCATAAAAATCTTTAAAATGATAAAGTTAGCTAAAAATTTTAAAAACACTAAAACCATAGAAAACCCTTACAAAGCCCTTAAAAATCTAAAGATATTTAAAACCCATAATTAATCTAAAAATACTAAAAATCCCTAAAACCCACTAAATACCCTAAAACCCAAAAAAACCATAGAACCCCTAAAAACCTAAACAAACCCGAAAATCCCAAATAACCCTAAAAACCGACTAAAAACTCTAAAAATTCATTAAACCCTAAAAATGATAAATATTTAAAAGATACTTAAAACCCCTAAAAGTAAAAAGATCCATAAAACCCCAAAAAAACAATAAAAAACAATCAACCCCTCAAAATCCATAAAAAACCTATAAACTATAAAATTCCTAAAAAAACTACAATAATTCCTAAATATGTAAAAATCATAAAAACCTCCAAAACCACAAGAAATATATAGAAACCTAAAAAAACATAATACCACAAAAACCTTAAATCCCCTATAAACACTTGAAAACCCTGAAACCCCTTTAAAACGTTAATGCCCCTAAAAACCCATAAAGACGTTAAAAACTCTACAATCCCAAAAACTCAAAAAATCCCAAAAAACCAATAAAAACCCTAAATATCGTAAAACCCCTAAAAATCCATAAAAACAATAAACCACTTAAAAGTCCTAATAAATCCCCAAAAATTCCCTAAACTTTAAAAAACCCTAAAAATTTGAACATGCCCTGAAAGACCTTAATAACCTAAAAACAATTAAACCCCTTAAAAACCTAAAAAAGATAAAAACAAAAAAAAACCCTTAAAACCCCTAAAAACCAAAAACCCAAAAACCCTATAAATCTCTAAAAATGATAAAAACTCCAAAAAATATTTAAAGCCATAAAAACTCAAAAAAAAATGAAGAAAAAACCCATAAATCCATGAATACCGAAAACACCCTAAAAACCCATCAAAATAACAAAAACCCCTAAGAACCATAAAAACATAAAAAAATCCCTAAAAACATAAAACCCACTAAAAACTCTGAAAAACCCTAAAAAATATATAAATCCTATAAACCTTAAAAAATCTCAAAAAATAAAAAACCATAAAAACCAAAACACCCCAATAAACCTAAAACCCCTACAAACTATAAAAAACCTAAAATCCCTCAATGCACCTAAAACCCCACTAAAAACATTGAAAACCCTTTTAGCCAATAAAATGTTCAAAAACCCTTAAATCATAAAAACACTAGGAACTCAAAAGAATCCCATAAAATCCAAAAAACCATAAAACCCACAAAGACCCTCAAAATCACTAAAAACCCAAAAAAACCATAAAAATCCTAAAAATGCTTAAAATAAAGAAACCCCACAAAAAACATGAAAATCCCTATGAAAACATGAAATACCTCAAAAATGATTAAAACAACTAATGACCTAATGTTTCCCTCGGAATCTAGGGATGACCGCCTTGATGGGAGGTTCAAACGTTCTGATCGGTTTCTAACAGGTTTCTTCGTAGAACCAGAAACATCCAATGATTCCACATCCATTCGGACCTACATTCCAAAGGTAGGTGCTCATTAGTTTGTGGACTGATGAGTCTTAGGAATTTTCATTGGTTGAGAGGATGGGAGGTCGGGCTCATCACACCTTCTTTAGGGGAATTATTATGTACTCCGGGACTCTCTTTATAGATTTAAGTTATGTTCATGAATATTTATTACATTATAAAGTATAAAATGATCTTTCCTTCAGATCTGAAAATCAATGATTAAATATGTAGGAAATTTATAGAATCTTTGGTATGTATTCGAGGTTCTTCATCGATAGAGAATCATATGTATTTATTTAGAGATTCTTGGTCAATGGTACCCTTCGACACATTTATACAGAAGTCTCTTGGTCATTATGATGACCATTCTGGTTTTATAGCCACTCAGTGGGGCACTTGAAGTTTATTGTCATTCAGAAGGACATGGATTATTTTAGAGTTGGGATCGAACACGTAGACGGGCTACCTACGTATCCTTTGTTTAGATAAGGAATCAGAACCCACGTAGTTCGAGTAAGGGATTATGATGTTTATGATTGATGGCTCAAAGAAGAATGTGACAATTACCTTTACACTCTAATCTTACGTGAGTCATGATCGGTGTAAGAAACAAGAGGTATTGGTAAAAAAATAGACAATTGTGCCATTAAAGATGAAATCATAAAAAATAATGTGGGGATTATGTATGTATGACTGCCCAGATAAATGAAGGTTTAGGATTTACTTTAGAGAAGAAATCCAGGAACAGGGTCCATAAAGGTATATGTGGTTCCTGGAGATTTTGAAAACACTAACTTGGGGCTTACTCCTGAAAAGGAGGCCCAAATTAGGAGAAGACTTATGATTGGGTTTTACTCTTGAAAAGGAATCCCAGATCCAAGGTAAATTAGGACTGGTTAAGAGGATTATGACTGGGGATTATTACTGAAAAGGAGGCCCAGGTTAAGGGATTATGACTGGGACTTACTCCTGAAAAGGAGGCCTAGGTTAAGGATTAAGGTTTGGGGCTTACTCCAGAGGAGGATGCCCAAAAAATTGAGGTACATGGGGCTTACTCCTAAAGAGGATTCCCCAATTTGGGAACTTTATGAATTGGGGCTTACTCCTAAGGAAGATGCACATATTTGAGACTGGGGTTTACTCTTGAAAAGGAAGCCTAGGTTAGGGGATCTGGGGATTACTCCTAAGAGGATGCCCAAATTAGGGGACTTATGACTGGGGATTATTCCTGAAAAGGAGACCCATGTTAAGGATTCTCTCATCTTAAAGGATGAGGATGAATGAATGAACTCTCAATCTTTAGTGATATAAAGATATGTAAATCTCTTTGTTTTTGAGAAATATTCCATAGAATTCCTTTCAGATAAGGAGTTCAAATCAAGAAATCATTCCATAAATGGCTTTGAAGAGTGTCTTGAAGACTGAATCTTGAATAGTAAAGGTGTAATGGCTTATGAGGCGTGTAATTGGAAAAAAAGGCACCCAAAAAGGCAGGGGCGCGCAAGTACTGGCAGGCGCGCATGTACTGCGTGGGCACGCAAGTCCTGGTCGCGCAGGTCCTGGTTACGTAGATATGCCTGCGCGACACATGGTGTACTTTCACGACGGTTAACCAGCAGGGTAATACTTGAGAGACTCTTTATTAAAGCCTTTAGAATCCTCTTGAGGTTCTTCCAGAAGAAGGGCGCACAAGATCTATTGAAGGAGAAAGGTGGCGCGCAAGTGTGGTCCTTTTCCCTTAAGGGAAAGTCACTTAGGCGCGCAAGTGTTGATGAGTTTCAACACTTAGGCCTTCCTCCCCCTCTTTAGATCTTCCGTTCTCGGTAAGAAATTACCTTATAAGTGTTTCGGAAGCTTTGAGAAGAGACTAGGGCGCCGGGAGCTCAAATATGAGTTTCTAAAATAAATCCTCCTTTAATGAGGGGCCCATATGGTCTATTTATAGGCAGTAGAAGACCCCGGGCGGTTATCATTTAGGGCGCGCAAGTCACTTGCATGACCAACATCGGCGCGCAAGTCACTTGCACGACCAACATCGGTGCGCAAGTCACTTGCGCGACCATTGAGGTGTGCAAGTATACTTGCGCGACCATTGTAGAACTTGTGCGACCATTGCTCAATGTTTTTCTTCTTCCTTCCTTTTTCAATTGTTGATATTTGTTCCAAGGATGAATCTTCTTTGTTCAAGGTATTTCCCTTTTCATTCATTTAGACTCTGTGATGGAAAGGAGAGTCAATAGAAGTCCCCCCTCAGAGTTGGATCCGAAGAGAAAAGGGGATTTGACCCTAAGGTGAGAATAAATAAGAAATATGGTAGTTTAATGTCATGAATTTTGGACATAAAGAGGATAATGTTTAAGGTCGAAATAGATTTGACCGAAATGGATTAGAATTGACTCAATTACTTGACAACTCATCTGAAAACATAGTACCATACTCAAGTATGAGGGAAAATATGTAAGCTATGAATTAAGAATATTTGAATCTAAGGAATGATATGAAAAACAGCTAAAAGGCATTAGAAGAAGTAGTTCCCAAGAATGAAGTTACCATAATTTAACAAACCCGTTAGGGGGTTGAATTATGCAGGGCCATCTAAGGGCATTGGCTGCATAGTTAAATAAAATAGAACCTTTTGGCTAACAAGTCTGTTATGTAGATTGTTTAGCAAGGCCACCTATGGGCACGTGCTGCATAGTCAGGCAAAAGAACTCTCATAAATTTACTTTCCTAGTGCTAAAATCCAGTGAATGTTTATGGAGATTCAAATCTTTCAAAGTATAGAGTTTGCAATATGGAAAGAGGTACTTGAATATGGAGAAGATATTTCCAAACAAGATAATCGAAGAACTGGTTGAATATCACTCCTACGAAGGTCTGACCCAAACGTAGGGAAGGAGAATATAAACCATAGACTTGAATACATTCAGATCATGAAAAAAGATATGGGAAAAATATGTTAAGGATGGCTATTTTTGCGGATCCCTACATACTATTATTTAAGACAAATAAGGACAATAGAGGCATTCTTCCCAAGAATGAAGTTACCACTATCTGAAAAGCCCATTAGGGGGTTGAATTATGCAGGGCCACCTAAGGTCATTAGCTGCATATTCAAATAATAGTATCTTTTGGATAACAAGTCAGTTATGTAGACTGTTTATGCAAGGCTGCCTATGGGAACATGCTGCATAGTCAGGCAAAAGAACTCTCATATGTTTGACATTTCTGTGACTAGAAGTATTGAACAGGGTTATGAGGATCTGGAAATATTTAAGGATAGGATTATGACACATAATGATGGGTATTTTTCAATGTATATAGAGATACACAGATCAATGCTAACCATAATCATGTTGTGGCTGGGTCCTGAATTGAAATGATGGACTTCACTACGTATCCCATAAGGATGAGAATCAAGCCATACGTAGTTCTTAAACTACAGTTTAACGCCATGTGGGAAAAAAGGATTAGAGATCTTAGTTTAGGGTCATAGATCTTGGACCATTGTAAGAAATACACAGTGTGTGTTTTCATGGGGACTTTTCAACCAAGGGACTGAAAGTGGAATTTGGGGTTAGGCCCAAAGACTTGGGGCTAGATTCGAGGGACACTCGAACGTTCCTATTTATCCCATAAGGATGGTAATCAAGCCCACGTAGTTTTAGAAATACCATTTGTACAAGTTTGGTTCGTACATATGAAGGGTGAAAGGGGACTTTAGTACAATGACGGTTTAACCCAAGATAAAAGGTTTGGGCATTTCCATGTGTGCACGTAGTCTTTGAAATGAAACATGATTGAAAAATCAATGTAAATAATGGTTCCCTCTCAGGTGAGGGTATCGAAGAAATGTTTAGTTTATTGTCATACTGGACAAAAGTGTTGTATAGTTTAACGTCGTATAACAAGGACGAATGTGAACCAATGTAAATATATTGATTCTAGTGGCGGTTTCACGAATCAACATCGTATGAGATGGAGGTGAACCAATGTGAAGAGATTGGTTTTGGGATTGAACCTTGGGAGGTTGCCTACATTCCTAGCCTAGAAGTCAAGGATCAAAGTCTGTGTAGTTCAATTAAAGAATGAATTATTGATCAAGTTGTTCTTGGGGACAATGACCTAAAAAAACGATGTTGGGACTTACACATGGTTAACGGCCCAGAGAGAGTGTTATGGTTGAGGTTTTCTCTAAGCTCACGTGAGTCATACTCGGTGTGAGAAACAAGAGGTAGAAACAACCTTAACAATGCATAGTTTAATTTCATGTAGGACATATAAAGGGACTATGCAGTTTAAAGTCTTGCAGTTCAGACTATTGGTGCTGCACAGTTTAGTGTCATGTAGCAGGGACAAAATACAGTTTAATGTCATGTAGGACGTATCACAAAATTTCTGTACAGTTTAGCGTCATGTAGTTAGGACGATGGGGACAATAGAGTTTAACATCATGTTGGACGAAGGGGGGGGGGACTGTGAAGTTTAATGTCATGCAGTGAGGACAAAAGAGTGCACCATTTTAACGTCATGTTGGACGCATTGGGGATTTTTTCCACAGTTTAACGTTATGTTGGATGAAAGTGATAATAGTTTAAGGTCATATGAATAGACCATGGATGTTGTAGTTTATTTTCATGTTGGACGGTGGTATTTTTAAGGTCATATAGGACATTTGATGATTATGTAGTTTAACGTCTTTCCGGACGTAAAGGACTTTTATACAGTTTAGCGTCATGTATTTAGGACGTCACAATTTAACATCTTGCTTGACGTAAGGGACTTTCCAATAGTTTAGGGTCATATTCATGGACCGTTGATGATGCAGTTTCAGGTCATACATGACCTAGTTGCAGTTTATGGTCATATTGAACCATTTAGGGAACTTTTTTAACAGTTTAATGTCATGTGGGACAAGGTTGTAGTTTAAGGTCATACTGAACCATTGCTGTATAGTTTTAACATCATATAACAAGGAAGAACTGGTGCCGCACAGTTTAGTGTCATGTTGAAGGGACATAGTACAGACTTTGCGGTTTATACAAAATACTTCTTCAAAAATCTGGCATTGGTTGGAGTAGTGATGAGTTCTCCATCCATTGAGATTAATGAATAAGCTCCATTGGAGTAGACCCTATGTATTGAATAAGGTCCTTCCCATTTTGGATCAATCTTGGGAGGTTTCTTTCCTGGTATCATTGGAGTTCTGAGAACTAATTCCAATTCTCCCTGAGTGAATGAACGAAGACGATCTTTTTTGTTAAAAGCTCGTGCTATTCGATTCTAATAGACTTCCAAGTGGTGCAAAGTGCACAATCTTTTCTCATTTAACTGTTCCAATTCATTCAATAGATTTTGAGATTGTTCATCTGTAGATTATTGAACACAAATGGAAACTCTAAGCTAGGGTAGTTGAACTTCAATGGTAAAGACGGCTTCTGTTCCATATACCAATGAATATGGAGTTGACCGAGTTACAGTGTGGGTGGTAGTCCGATAAGCCCATAAAGCATGAAAGAGTTTATCAGGCCATGACCTCTTATCTTTATCCACCATCATTTGTAGTATATTTGAAAGAGTCTTGTTAAAGGCTTCTATCTGGCCATTGGCCGCTGCATGATATCGAGATGAATGGTTGGATTTGATGTTGTATTATGGATACAACATCTTCATCTCAGATGAACAGAAATTGGTGCCATTGTACGTCAATATAGTATGAGGGACACCAAATCTGGTAATGATGTTAGACTTGATGAAGCTAACAATTCATTTAGAACTGACTTCCTTGAGAGGTATTGCCTCTACCCATTTGGAAAAGAAGTCAGTAGCAGTAAGAATATACTTAAACTGCTTAGCCGTAGCCGAAGGGTAAGGTCCCACCACATCCATTCCCCATGTGGAAAATGGCAATGAGTATTTAGCTGTATGAAGCAACTATGGAGGCCGATGAATGAAGTTGGCATGTACTTGGAATGAATGACACTTCTTTGTGAAATCGTCACAATCTCGTATCATTAAAGGCCAAAAGTATCCAAGCCTTCGAACCTGATCAGATAGTCTATGTCCCGATAGGTGGGCACTAAAGACTCCTGCGTGCACTTCTTTCATGATAGCCGTTATCTCTTCACCATCAATGCATCTGAAGAGAACTCCCTCAAAACCACGTTTGTAGAGAACTTTTCTAGGTGATCTGGGCTATCATAAAGAGTAAAATTGACCACACGTCGCCAGATTTGTTCTTTCTCGGCTCTATCAGGTGGAAGTGTTCCATTTTGAAGGTATTCCCTGATCGGTGACCTACATCCTGTAGTATGACCATATGGTTCAGGAATGGGACTAATTTCATTAATTTCCTCTGTTCTGATTCGAACATAAGGTGAAATTGCACGACAGTGGACAATACTGATGGTTGTCTCGTCCCGATTTGGATCTGCCAGAGCTGTGGCTATATTAGCCAGGGCATCAGCTTGAGCATTTTGTGATCTTGGGACATAAGAAAATGTCGGTTCCAAAGGGAATTCCACCATTAACTCTCTAACGTAATCATACAAAGGTATCAGTTCTTCTTTTCTGATGGCATAATCCCCATTGACTTGTTTGATTACCAGGTCTGAATGACCCTTCACCTTTAAGAGATTCACTTGTGCTTGAAGCGTTAATTACAAGCCTGTGATAAGATCTTGGTATTCAGCTTCATTATTGGTACCACCTTACCACAATAAGAAGGAATAAGGTAACACTGCATTTTCTGGAGAAATGAGTACAATTCCTAAGCTGACTTTGTTCAATTTAGTATTTTTCATTTTCTTCCCAGTTGGACTTCTGGAAGCACCATCAAAATACATTTCCCATGCTTCAGGACTTTCTTGAATAGATAATACTTCCTCATCAGGGAGTTCAATATTTGAAGATGTGTCTTCCACTGAAGTGTATTCAGCCAGGAAATCAGCCAGAGCTTGGCCCTTTATCGCCTTTTGAGACACATACTGAATGTCGAATTGCTGCAAAATAACTTCCCACCCTGCTAGACGTTCTCTAAGCATTGGATGACTAAGGATGAATATGAGCGGGTTATTGCGAGATACCAATTGGACCTCATGATGTTGCAGGTAATGTCTTAACTTCTGAACTGCAAAGATTAATTCCAGGAATCACTTCTCAATACTTGAATACCGGGTTTCTGCTTCAAACATAGTTCGACTGAGATAGTAGAGGTTGTTTTCATTCCCATAATCATTCTTTTGAGCATGAAAGGCACCCAATGATTGCTCTAGATCTGTCACGTAGACTATAAGTGGTCTTCCTTCAACATGTGGCATGAGTACCGGTGGACTCAAGAGGTATTTTATGAGAATATCGAATGCTTCTTGACATTCTTCAGTCCACTGGTATGTGACTCACTTCTTCATCAATTTGGTAAAGGGTAAACTTTTTCCTGCCAAATTGACGATGAAACGCCGAATATAGGCTAAGTGTATTTGAAGTCCTCTTAATTCTTTCATATTTTGAAGAGGTGACATACCAAATATTGACTTGATCTTCTCAGGATCGACTTCAATACCACGATGACGTACAACAAAGTCGAGAAATTTTCCTGATGTTACCCCAAAAGCACATTTTAAGGGGTTTATCTTCAAATTATGTTGTCAAAGCTTGCAGAATATGTCATCCAAATCAGCCATGTGATTAGAACGTTGTTTGGATTTAACTACCAAATCATCTACATAGCATTCAACAAATTTCCCTAAGAAGGGTTTGAAGATACGATGCATGGCGCGCTGATATGTCGCACCTGCATTCTTTAAGCCAAAGGGCATTACCCGGTAACAAAACACACCCTGAGGGGCTCTGAAGGCTGTGAATTCCTCATCTTCTGGGGCCATTCTAATCTGATTATATCCATAATATCCATCCATGAAGGAATGTGCTTCATATCCAAATGTTGCATCAATTAGAAGTTCTGTAATCGGAACTGGGAATTCATCCTAGGACAATGCCGATTAAGATCTCTGAAATCGATGAAAACTCTAATTTGTCTGTTCTTCTTCTTTACATGGAAAATATTAGCCAACCACTTGGGATACTAAACTTCTCTGAAAAAGTTAGGTTTGATAAGATTATCCACTTTAGCGTCAATTTTAGAAGCATAAGTTGGGTGTGTTCTTCTCACGGCTTGCTTAAATCCTCAATGTTCTTCTGGTAAGCCCAAATGATGAGTAGAAACATCAGGATCAAGCCCGGGAATTTTTATATAGTTACAAGAAAAAATATCTATATTTCACTTTAGAAAAGAAATATACATCTCTTTCTCTTCAAGGGTCATGGCCGCACTGATTAAAGTGGGGCGTGGATCTTCCTTTGTACCGAGATTTATTTCTCTGAGTTCATCCACAGTGGTAGAGATACCCTCTTCAAATGTTGGAGGAGAATCTCTGATATATTCCTCTTCTTCTTCTTCATGTGTTATTTCTTCTGTTTCTACTTGCATATTAGATGACAAATCAGAATTTTCATGATCAGAAGAGATGTCAAAATTTTCACATTTTGAAGAAGAAGCTTCCATTTCCAATCTGATTGATGATGATGGGTCTTATTTCTGAAATAAAGAGGAAATGATGGATTGAGAATTGACATCATTGTTCACCTTTGATGTTGCTATAACTTCTTCTGGCCTAATTGGAGAAGCATAGACTTGTTGGATTTCAGCAGATGAAATGAGGATGTCACCATTTGTGCTTTCATCACTGCTTGGTAGATTACCAATTTATCCCATGTTGTCTGGCTCGATTGTCGTAATTGACATTATATCTTTCCATAAGAGAATTTTGATTTGGGTCTATCATGTCAATTTGACTGATAGGCAACACATAATCTATACTCACATGTGTAAATGGATTTACTGGAATTTTTTCTAAACCATATGGAGCATTAACTTTGGTAATCTCCTTTGTTATGGATTTCTCTCTTTGCTTCATGTGATAGAATTCTGCCTCTATGTATTGAGTATCACATGTCTTGAACTAGGCCTTAACACCATACAATGTCCCAACTTGACCATCGAAACAATATTTGAGACATTGATGGTATGAAGAAGGGATAACCGCATGTTGATGTAACCAGGGTCTTCCGAGAAAAATGTTGATGGTTGAGTCTTGATCAACAACCATGAAATCTGAATTGGATACAAGATCTCCAAACTACGTTCTGAGTGTAACTTCACCTAGTGGTTCTTGTTCATCTTTATCGTATCCATGTAGCATCATGGTGGAGGGAGATAAATCAGATTCTGTGAGGCCCAATCGACGAAGTGTACGAATGGGCATGAGGTTGACTCCTGGACCATTGTCAATGAAAACACTTTGAACATCCACGCCATTGACTTTTCCAGACAAGTGCAATGGTCTAATATGTCCATTCACAACATCATCTTCATCTTCATCAGTAAATGATATTATTTCATGGCATTATGTAGGATTATTCTCTATGTGATAGACTTTACCTGCAGCAATTTCAGTTTCAAACTCCAGAGGACTTGACAAAGCCTCAATGAGTGCTTCCAGAAGATCTTTTGACAGATTCAAATCATCCATAATTGATAACATGGATGGTACATGGGCCAAGTGTTTCAATATATCATAATTTTGATCTAGAAGCCTGCGTTTCCCAATAGGAATATGTGGTTTAGTAGGTACCTTGTAAGCAGATGATTTGGAAGTTGATGAATCATGTATAGGAGTTGGGAATATTCCTGGTTTTGGAAGTTTAGACCGATTAGATCCATTTAATTGGTGAGAGGAAGAAGCTGGAACCTTAAACTAGTCTTCCAAATTAACTGTGCCAGGACTGAATTTGTTATTGGTAGAAGAACTTGCTTGTTCTTGCTGAGCTCGCTGAAGGGCTCTACCATGAGTTTCTGCTGCATACACAGTTCTAGCATGGGTAGAATTGGAATAGTGGCTTCTGAAAGATCCACGCCTTCCCCTGTATCCTGAGCCCCTGGATCTTCCTCTGATTCCTCTGTTTGATATAGGGAATTTAGGCTCATCAGAAATGAAACTGCGACTGGCATATAGATCTGTTAATTGAATCATATTAACAGAACCGAAGATTAACTCCTCGTCTGATGAAGACTCTGCCTGATTAGCATGTTCAGGCTGTGCAGTTTGGTGGGGCGGTGCCCGTGGCTTTGAATTAGATGGCATGATGTCCGCCAAAGTCAAAGACAACATAGGCTTTGACACATACTCATCTTCTTCTGATTCTTTTTCCTTTTTTGAATCATGCCGTTTCTTTGAGTACTTTCCCTCTGACGAAGAGGGTTTTTCCGCAAAATTCATGGCAGAAGACACAATTGGTTTCCTTAATTGTGTTTGCAAAATAGTATGTGTTCGATTGGTTGTCTTTCTGACCAACCAATCATCATACGTTTGTGTATTTTTTCTTTTGCCTTCCTGCCATTCATCTTCCTCCTCTAGAACTGTAGCTGTGACACATGCTACCTGGTCTGAGGAGCCTTTCAATGTGACCTGTCCCGAGTCGACCATCTTTTGCAGGAGGTCTTTGAAGACAAAACACTCCTGGATGGGATGCCCCAACATTTGATGAAAAGGGAAATAATTAGGACGATCTTCATCTCCTTTCTTGTTTGGCCTCATGGGTATTGGCAATTGAACCAAATTGTTTTCCAGAGCCGAAATGAAATAACCACGAACTTGTTCATTTCGTAAAGAATATGTTTTTCTCTTAAAATCCTCAAATTGTTTTCATCTTTGATATTTTTTATCTTCAAGACGAAAATTCCTTTGTTTTTGGCGCTCAGAAGGTGGATCCCTTCGAGAAGATGAAGGTTCTGTGGTCGAAATAGGTACAGGTGATTGTTTAAGAATAACTGTAGCAGTTTCTGCTTTACTCATTCTCCTTCCTGGAGCTGATGGAATTACACGAGATTTATCCTTAGCCTATATAAGGGAATCTTCAATCTGCTGAGCGATTGAAATAAGGTCTCAAAACCCTCCTATGTATTTCACAGGGATTAATGGGATGCGTAATTCGTCACGCAGATTTTCCACACAGATTGGCAACAATTATTCTTGAGGGAGTGTTAAACTCAAAAAATATGTTAACCCCTTCCATCGAGCAATGAAATCAGATACCCTTTCATTCTCCCTTTTCTTACTATTTGTAAGATCGAAAACTATTGTCTTTGGAAAAGTTGAGCTAAACTGAAGGAGGAATTTTTTGCAAAGATCCTCCCATCCGGTAATTGACCGGGATTGCAAGCTTGTATACCAAACAAAAGATGGTACTTGCAAGGTTCACATGAAGCATCTGAGTTTCACTACATCTTGATGCTCTGGAGTTCCCATCATAGGATCACAACAAGACACGTAATGCGTTAAATGTTGTTCTGGATCGCCTGATCCATTGAAAATAGGGAATATAGGGTTCCCAAAACTGGATGGAAGAGAAATTCAATCTACCCATTCAGGGTAAACGTTCATTTCTGGTTTAACTTGCGCACGCTTCCCTTCCATAGTTTCTAACCAAGCTGTTAATGACTCAATATTAGTTATTAACTTTTGATAAACATCCGGTTGAACTTGGACTTGGGTAGGTGCAATGACTGGAGCTTGGACAGATGTGGTGATTGGCGCTGCAACTGATGGTAGCACTGCCAACTGTTGTGGCACTTGACCCGTAGGATTAGACCTGTTAGGGTGTACTTATAGAGGAGGATATTCTTGATCCATCTCAGTAGCTGCAACAAATTTCTTTGGCTAACTGACTCCAGCATGCTTAAGAAGAAGACTACCCTGAAGTAGTTCTGCATTCAACCTTCTTAATTCCTTCATTTCTTCCTCCTTTTGTGCAAACCTCTACTCTAGTGAGAGCGAATGACCTTCTCCAGAGGAAGGATATGTAACCTAGTTCGCTCCCTTCCCTTTGTTGGATCCTTTTCGGAGAGGGGGAAGTGGGTTACTCGAATGATTACATACGTTCTGAGTAATCCTTTGACTTCGTGTACACACACCTTCTTCATTTGTGTCAGTGAGTACATCTTATTGAGCAGGAACCTCTTCATCTGAGTCCTCTAAGTGAGCCTCTTATGGTGGATCAATAACAACGGCATTGATGACATTAATCGATGTAGAACTCATTGGATCCATTCTATCAGAATTTTTGTGATATTGTCTTCTTACATGTCTTTAATGAGATATTGCCTTTTGTTTATTCAATCCATCAGGAACTTCTTGATGAACCGTAATTTGGAGGGAATCTCCTGATAATTTGGCTCTTCGTTCCTCTTGAGGTTTCTTCCCCAATCGAGAAAAGACCAAGTTTCTCTGAGGAGGGGATTGATGATTTGAAATAGTCCCCAGTCCAGTGGACTGGGGATGTTCCTGTTGTTCTCGCTCAACTCCTTGGAACCTATTTGTTGATTCCGAGGGTTGGTTTAAAAGAGTCCCCAGTCTCGCGAGATGGGGTGGTTCTTGACATGCTATGTCTGAGAATTCCTTGAAATTCCTCTTGATCTTGTGAACCTTAGTCTGGAAATTAGCTGGATGCATTAATCTGTATCCGCCTTTATCACCCGGTTCAAAAGATCATTTGATGATTTCTGATACTTCTGTCATTTGGTGACGTGCTTTCTCCAAACAACAGGCATGTTCAATATTCTTGTTTTCTTGATGAAAGAGTAATTCAACAACTTGTTCTCTGTATTCTTGATTTTGAGAGGAACTAGTTGAAGCCTGTTCTTGGGAAATCTTTTGATTACAAACAAAGCCCATTGATTGTGGCCGACTATGGGCAATAACATTGCATGAGACCATTTTCGGTGGGCTTTGCTGACTGGAGAGCACCATGAAATGCAGTGCTCCATGAAAACCCCATCCTCTGACACGAATACCAGATGTGGCATTAGAAATTAACTAACACAATCTTCTTAGTGCTCCAAATCATGAACATTGAAGGGCTCTCTGCTGCTTTTCAGCCTTCAGACATCGAGATACCGATAGAGACGCCAAATCAATCTGACGTTGTAACCCTTCTATTATCTTAAGATGATTTTCATATTCATCATAAGATAATACTTTCTTTTTCAACTGACAAAGAGTTTTCCATATTTTGAGACGAATATCATGATTTTCATCTTCCATCAACATTTCGGGAATATTATACTAAGAGTCAGCCAGAGTCCAAAACATAACTGGCACCTCACCTTTCCCCAGTTGTTTTCTCATGTTCATCATTTCCTCTTTATCATTTGACGAAGATTCTTCTACCTGATTTGAGCAGAGTTATTGTTTCCTTATCTCTTCATTGGATTCAACAGGATTTGTAGTGAAATAATTTATCAAACTAGAAGATGCATGACTTAGGGGTGGTTCGTAAAATGACCTACACCCTGGGCTATCTTCTGATTGAGAAAGTATTTCAACTGCTAGAGATGAAGCTTCAGACAAGACTGGTTTCTCATTTTCAAGTGCCTCAAGATAAGAGGGCTTTCTCGGTACTACATTGTCCACTGGATCATTTTTCAGGCAATGTGAATCACTACTGCGGAGAGGACTTTCGCAGCAAAATGCATCATCATGGGGAGGACCACCATAATGGGTTACAAAAAAAGATAAGATCTCTTGATCCTTGGTCTTATAACCACATAGAGGGTTCTTGTGGTTCTCATCTGAAGATGAAACTTCGAGATCGACTGAATTTTCATGAAGCAAGCCTTCACGAGAAAGTGTCTGTTGAAGACCTTCAGAATTAATGTTCCCACTATTGGGAACTGAGAGAGTAGAATCTTGAATTCCAACAGATAATTGTCTGAGGGCTTCAATAACTCCAGCATCGAGCAAGGCCTTGTTACAGATTGGCACTTGTTCTCCTGACTGTACTGGTCGGGTCTTTTTCTTAGACGCCTTCTTACTCGCCTTGGAAACCACTTGTGACGAAAGTGGATACTCTGAGTAGGTGTATGTGCCTGATTAGGAAAGATGGCCAGGTTATGCTGACGATATCCTCTCAAATCAGGTGTATGTGCCTGACTTGGTCGTCTATATGATATGGGGTAGTATGCCCCATACCCCTCTTGGACTAGAACAGATGTGTGTGTCTGTTCCGGAGTGAATTGTTGATGTATCACTCCACTGGTAGGGATAGATTTATGTGTCTTTCCCTGAGATGCCGCTGAAATTGTTATAATATCTTGGAAGGCATCCAGAATACGAGTAGGGATTTTCTTATACTCTTTCACCATTGATAGAATATGCTTGGTGACTTCAGCTGCTAGAACGGGAATATACGTCCATTCCGGGCTTGGAGCAGGTGTTTGTGCCTACTCGTGTCCTCCTTTTCCTGCCATTGAATCCTGACAGTACTCAAGTGTGGGGGCAGAGAGTTGAGTCTGCCTCCTATTTGTTGTCGGGGCTTTCCGACTAACTTCTCTGAATGCTACCAAGCGAGGATATTGGTAGGCTTGATTAATACTAGAAGGTGTATGTGCCTACTGATTACACTTCGCCAAACTTGGTTGACATGATCCATCATATGTAGTCAGACGAGCCTGCTGACTAGATGATGGTGTATAAATAGGTGTATGTTCCCGCCTATAGTACTCCGCTGGAATTGCCTGGTGGGATTTTCCTGATGCTTCCAGATGAGTCTGCTGGACAGCGGAATTAAAAGGGCAGGTGTATGTGCCTGCTCGTTGCTTGCCACCAAGTTAGGTTGGTGGACTTCTCCGGAGATGTTAGAGATGAGAACCTGCTCACTGTTGACCGGATTCCACCTCTGGTGGTTCGTCTTGCTTGCTCGGGTTCGTGGAACCTAAGCCGAACGTCTGGAGTCAGTACCCTCATCATGTTGAGGGAGCACTGCCGCACGAGTCTGGCAGTGATTGTTGGTGGGAGCCCTCAGGAAGGACTCATGTCTGTTTGAATGAAGGTCCTGAGGGAACTGCTCATTCGCCTCCCCAGAATAAGGGAGTGAATGGTGATTGCGTTTCGGGGATAACGACCCGAAACAGTTGGATATGGTAGTCAGCACCGCCTGTTTCTTGATCACTGGTCGTCATTTCCCGGACGACCAATGTGAGTTATTTACATGGAGGGCTTGTCGGGAAGCATCCAGAGTTGGGATGGTACCATGTTGATGGTACTCCTTAACCATTGCTTTTGATACCCAGCGTTGAAGACGCTAAGTAGGTGATATCGTCCTAAGAGCGGATGACGATCCAGTAGGAGTAGTAGCAATGGCATTTGCAACAGCAGTATTCAAAGGTGTGAATTTGAGGGCAGCCATTATGGAAATACAGAAGATCTTGGAAAAGAGTGCCTGTTTGATATAACAGACGTAATCAAGATAAATTCATCTACTACATCTTTTGGATGATAACATATGTTATTGACTGTCTTGTTGGCCCTCTCATTGAGTTTAAATAGTGGCCTAACAAATAGGTAAAACATCATTTTTAATTTGGTTAAGGATTCATGTCGGGTTCACTATTTTTTGTTTCCCTTGGAATCCGGGGATGATCGCCATGATGGGAGGTTCAAACGTTCTGATCGGTTTCTAACGGGTTTCTTCATAGAACCGGAAACATCCAATGATTCCACATCCATTCGGACCTACTTTCCAAAGGTAGGTGCTCATTAGTTTGTGGACTGATGTGGCTTAAGAATTTGCATTGGTCAAGAGGATTGGAGGTCAGACTCATCAAACCTTTTTTAGGGGAATTATTGTCTACTCCGGGACTCTCTTTGTAGATTTAAGTTATGTTCGTGAATCCTTATTACATTACCATGTATAAAATGATCTTTCCTTCAGATATGACAATCAATGATTAAATATTTTTGAAATTTAGAGAATCTTTTGTATGTATTCGAGGATCTTCATCGATAGAGAATCATCTGTATTTGTTTTGATATTCTTGGTCAATGGTACCCTTCGACACATTTATACAGAAGTCTCTTGGTCATTATGATGACCATGCTGGTTTTAAATCCACTTAGTGGGGCACTTGAAGTTTATTGTCATTCAGAAGGACATGGATTATTTTAGAGTTGGGATCGAACCCTTAGACAGGCTACCTACGTATCCTTTGTTTAGAAAAGGAATCAGAACCCACGTAGTTAGAGTAAGGGAGTATGATGTTTATGATTGATGGCTCAAAGTAGAATGTCACAATTACCTTTACACTCTAAGATTACGTGAGTCATGCTCGGTGTAATAAACAAGAGGTATTGGTAAAAAATAGACAATTGTGCCATGAAAGATGCAATCATAAGAACTAATGCGGGGCTTATGTATGTATGACTGCCTAGATAAATGAAGTTTTAGGATTTACATTAGAGAAGAAATCTAAGAACAGGGTCCATAAAGGTATATGTGCTTCATGGAGATTTTGAATACTCTAACATGGGGCGTACTCCTGAAAAGGAGGCCCAAATTAGGAGAGGACTTATGATTGGGTTTTACTCCTGAAAAGGAATCCCATATCAAAGGTAAATTAGGATTGGTTAAGTGGATTATGACTGGGGCTTATTCCTGAAATGGAGGCCCAGGTTAAGGGATTATGACTGGGACTTACTCCTGAAAAAGAAGGCCCAGGTTAAGGATTAAGGTTTGGGTCTTACTCCTGAGGAGGATGCCCAATAAATTGAGGGACTTGGGGATTACTCCTAAAGAGGATGCCCCGATATGGGAACTTTAATAATTGGGGATTACTCTTAAGGAAGATGCCCATATTTGAGACTGGGGTTTACTCATGAAAAGGAAGCCCAGGTTAGGGGATCTGGGGCTTACTCCTAAGAGTATGCCCAAATTAGAGGACTTATGACTAGGGATTATTCTTGAAAAGGATACCCAGGTTAAGGATTATCTCATATTAAAGGATGAGGTTGAATGAATGAACTCTCAATCTTTAGTGATATAAAGATATGTAAATCACTAGGTTTTTGAGAGATATTCCATAGAACTCCTTTCAGGTAAGGAAGTAAAATCAAGAAATCATTCCATAAAGGGCTTTGAAGAGTGTCTTGAAGACTGAATCTTGAATAGGAAAGGTGTAATGGATTAAGAGGGGTGAAATGGGAAATAAAGGCACCCAAAAAGGCAGGGGCGCGCAAGTCCTGGAAGGCGCGCTGGTACTGCATGGGCGCGCATGTCCTAGTCGCGCAGGTCCTGGTCGCGCAAATATGCCTACGTGACACATGGTGTACTTGCGCAATGGTTAACCCGCAGGGTAATACTTGAGCGACTCTTCATCAAAGACTTTAGAGTCCTCTCGAGGTTCTTCCAGAAGAAGGGCGCGCAAGATCTATTGAAGGAGTAAGGCGGCGCACAAGTGTGGTCCTTTTCCCTTAAGGGCTGGCCACTCAGGCGTGTAAGTATTGATGAGTTTGAACACTTAGGCCTTCCTCCCCCTCTTTAGATCTTCTTTTCTAGGTAAGAAATTACCTTAGAAGTGTTTTAGAAGCTTTGAGAAGAGACTAGGGCGTCGGGAGTTCAAATCTGAGTTTCAAAATAAAAAAATCCTCCTTTAATGGGGGGCCCACAGGGTTTACTTATAGGCAGGAGAACACCCCGGGCGGTTATCATTTAGGGTGCGCAAGTCACTTGCATGACCAACATCGACACGCAAGTCACTTGCATGACCAACATCGGCGCGCAAGTCACTTGCGCGACCATTGAGGCGCGCAAGTATACTTGCGCGACCATTGTAGAACTTGCGCGACCATTGCACAATGTGCTTCTTCTTCCTTCCTTTGTCAATTATTGATATTTTTTCAAAGGATGAATCTTCTTTGTTCAAGGTATTTCCCTTTTCATTCATTTAGACTATGTGACAGAAAGGAGCGTCAACACCTAACTACTCTAAAACGCTAAAACCCATTAGAAACCCTAAAACCTTAAAAATCACTAAACCCCTTAAACTCTTATTAACCCCTAAAAACCATTGAAAACACTAAACACTATTTAAACCCCTAAAAAATTTATAAAAATATAAAAAGCAATAAAAACCCTAGAAAACTCAGAAAACTCACAAAACCATAAATCCCTAAAAACCCAAATACCCCAAAAAATAAAAAAATCCCTAAAATCTCTTAAAACCACAACAGACCTAAAAATCCATAAAATAGCTAAAAATGTAAAAACCCCTAAAAACACAGAAAACCCCAGTAAAACCCTATAAAACTAAAAATTATTGAATCCCCTAAACACCCATAAAAATGATAAAACCCCTAGGAAACCATAAATACCCTAAAACCATAAAAAATATAAAAAACAATAAAAACCCATATAAAACTGAAAAAGATTTTTAATCACCTAAAAATATTAAAAACTATAAAAAAAATTAAAACCCTTAAAATTTTAAAACATACCTATAAACCGAAATAACCTCACAATCTCTAAAATCCCTAAAAACCATAAAAATCCAAAAACATCCCTAAGAATAACAAAAATTTTAAAAACCCTAAAAAACCTTACCAAAACCATAAAAACCTAAACACATTTAAAACCCCTAAAAACATCAAAAATTCCAAAAACCGTTAAAACCCTAATAATTGTATAGAACCTTAAAAACCATCAAAATCCATAAAACCCTTTAAAACACACAAAAATCCTAAAAACACCAAAAAATCAATAAAAAATTCGTAAAAAGGGATAAGAAAACCTTAAATTCCTAAAAACACTTAAAAAATCTAAATATCTAAATAAGGAAAAAACTCGTAAAACACAAGAAAATACCTAAAAACCATAAAAACCTCAAAACCCCCCAAAAATATTGAAATCCCTAAAAACCCTAAAACACACCTAAAATTCAAAAAACCCTATAAACCCCTAAAATTGTAAAAAAAACTCTAAAAAACACAAAACCCATAAAAAATAAAGCAAAAAATAAAAACGCAAAAATCCTAGAAACCCTAAACCCCATAAAAATCCCTAAAACCTTAAAATCCATTAAAATCATAAAACACTGTAAAAAATACCTAAAAAAATAAAACCATAAACCACAAAAAACCATTTAAGCCCCTAATAAACCCATAAAATCTAGAAAACACAAAAAACCAAAAAAGCGTTAAATTCTTTAAAACCCCTAGAAAACCAATAAAAAACATAAAACAACTAATAACCCTTTCAATCCGTATAAAAGTTCAAAAAATTATATGAACCTGAAAAACTCATAAAAACCGTAAAACACCAAAAGACCATGAACACACAAAAACCACTAAACCCCCTCAAAAGCACAAAAAACCCTATAATCTATAAAAACATAATATTACATAAAAATCCTTAAAAATCCAAAAACAATAAGAAATCATTAAAAACCTAAAAACACATAAAACACCTAAAAACCTAAAAAATGATAAAACCCTTAAGAAAACCCTAAACCCCCCTAAGAAACCTAAAACCTCTAAAACACTTGAAAACCCCTACATACCCATAAAATCCACAAACCACTAAAAATCTAAAAACCCTTTAAACTGAAAAAACATTCAAAAAAATAATAAACTATAAAAACCATAAAAACCCAGAAAACCCTAAAATCCCAATGAACAATAAAATCCTAAAAATCCCAAAAGAACCTAAAAATCAATAAAAAATACAAAAATCTCTAAATATCCCAAAAAAAATATAAAAACATCTTAAATCCCCTAAATACCCTATAAAAAACATAAAAAACTAAAATTTGATAATACACTTAAAATTTTAAAAATAAAAAGAACCCTAAAAGACCAAAATATACCTCTAAAAAAAGAAAAGACCCTGAAAAATAAAAAAATTAAAACCCCTAAAATCCCACTAAAACTCTAAAATCTGTAAACACTCAAAAACTCATAAAACAACTAAAAAACCAAAAAAACACTTTAACCCCTCAAAATCCCTAAAAACACTAATTACCATAAAAATACTAAAAATCCATGAAAATACCTAAAACTCATAAAAGTACCTAATAAAACAATAAACAACTAAAAAACACTTAAAACCAATAAAAATCAAAAATGTATAAAAACACTAAGACCCCCTAATAACCCAAAAAACCATAAAAATTCTAATACCCATAAACCCCAAAAAACAACTGTAAATCCTTTCAACTTCTAAAAAGGTTAAAAAACTCTAAAATTATTAAATGGTTTAAAAAATAAGGAATACTAAAATAAAAAAAATAAAAAAAACACAAAATCCACATAAAACCTCAAAATCCCAAAAAATCCTAAAATCCATGAAAATTTTAAAAAAATACCTAAAAACTCTGAAAACCCCTTAGAAAAATTTTACAACCTAAAAAAAATAAAAAAACCTGAAAAAACTAAAAATAATAAAAACCTTAAAACCCCTAAAAACCATAAAACCCCTAAAATCCCATAAAATCATAAATACCGAAATAATCCAAAACCACCCTAAAACCAACTAAATACTCAAAAAATTCAATAAACCCCTAAAATTTTAATGACACTAAATTACCTTAAAGCATATAAAAATACTAAAAAAATTCTAAAACCAAAAAAAAACAAAAAAACTAATAACTCTAAAGTCCCTAGATCCCTAAAAATCCCGAACCCCCTAAAAATCCATAAAAATACTACAAAACCCCTAAAATCCCAAAAAATATAAAAAAACTAAAAACCATGAAAGTCCCTAAGAAAACCATAATAAACTAAAAACAATTAAAACACCAGAAACATAAAAACATTGAAAAATTCTAGAAACCCTAAAAACAATAAAAAATATAAAAATAAAAAAAACCTATAAAAACCATAATACACTAAAAAACCTATGAGAATCTATAAAAATAACAAAAAAATAAAAATAAAAAACCCTAAAAACCATTAAAATATCTATGAAAACATTTAATACATAAAAAATAATTTAAAATCCTAAAAACCCAAAAAAAACTAAAACACCAAAACAGCCTAAAAATCATTAAAAATAATAAAACTCCTAAAAATCACTAAAAATCTATAAAAACATTAAAAACCATGAAAACCATGAAAACCAAAAGAAAACCCTAAAAACCATAAAACACTTAAAACCTAAAAACTAATAAAAACCTTAAAAAAGTCCTAAAAACCAAAGAAATCCCAAAACCTCATGAAAAACCAAAAAACTAAAAAACCCCTAAAACGCCATAAATATCCTAAAACCCACTTAAAACTCTGAAAACACATTAAACCCCAAGAAATATTAAAATCTCGAAATATTATTACAATTCATGAAATCCTAAAGAAACATAAAACCCCAAAAACATATGAACACTAAAAGCATAAAAATCCCTAAATAAACTAAAATCTCATAAAAATCTAAAAAAAATCTCTAAAAATCCATAAAACAAAAAAACCCTAAAAACATGAAAACACTGATGAAAACCTTAAAAACCTAAAACCACTTAAAAGACTTAAAACCTAAAAAAAGATAAAAACCATAGACAATATGAAACCCTTTAAAACCATAAAACCCCGTAAAACCCATAAAAACTCGAAAGGCCACTAAAAACACTAAGAACCATTTAATCCTCAAAAATGTTAAAAAAACAATAAAAAACCGTTAAACCCTAATAAATAATAAAACCCCTAAAATCTCCAAAAAAAACTATTAAAACCCTCAATCCTAAATACCCATTAAACCCATCAAAATATCTAAAAAATGTAAAAATTCATAAGAATCCTGAAAATCTCTAAAAATATAGAAAAACTCAAAAATACTTGAAACCCCTAAGAAAATATTTAAAACTAAAAACACTTAAAACTCATTAAAAGACATGAATAAAAAAAACAAAAAAATCCAAAAAACCCTAAAAACCAAAATAACCCCCCTCAAAATCAATGAAAATCTGAAAAACAAAAAATATCCTAAAAAATATATAAAATTACCTCAAAACATAAAACACCCAAAAAAACTAAAAACCCATTATAAAACATTAAAAAACAAAAAAATCTAAAATCCCTAAAAAATCTGAAACTCTAAAAACCCTAAAATATCCTAAAAATATTAAAAATTCCTAAAAACCATAAAACCCCCTATAAACTATAGAAAACTCCTAAAAACCCAAAATATCTCTAAAACCTAACTAAAAACTATTAAATTAATTTAAACACAAAACAAATTAAAAAACTATTAAACAAATTTTAAAACCCAACAATCCCAAAAAAATTATGAAAACACTTTAAACCCATAAAAACTAAAAATATATAAAAGCATAAAAAACCTCAAAACCATAAAAACTCTTGAAACATAATAACCCGAAAACCATACAAAACAAAAAAACCCATAAAAACACTAAAAATATCTTTACAAAATCTAACATAATTTTATCCACCAAAAAACATTAAAAAAATCTAAAACCCTTAAATCCCATAAAAAATAAAAAAACTTGAAACTGAAAAAAATATAAAAACCCTAAAATAATATAAACCCTAAAATCCATAAAAATCCATAAAAACACTAAAAAAGAAAATACAATACTAAAAACTTCTCAAAATCTCAAAAAAACATTAAAACCCCCACATACCCTAAAAACCCCTATGAAAACCATAAAACGTTAAACACTTAATACCCTTAAAACCCTAAAAAAATTAAAATCCCTATAAAACCTTTAATACACAAATAGAAAAAAATTTCATATTAATGAAGAAATCATTAAAAACACTAAAAATATTAAAAATGCACTAAATCTCTAAAAAAACATTTAAACCCCTAATTTTTTTAAAAAAAATTAAAAAATTCCTTAAAACCTCTAGAAACTCAAAACAACCTAAATCCCCAAAAACCAGAAAAACCAAAAAAAAACCCTAAAAATCCAAAAAACATATATAAAACCATAAAGATCCTACAAAATCCTAAATATACCCAAAATTGTAAAACATATTAAAACCCAAAGAAAACCATAAAAACCTAAAAATAATTAAAACCCCTACCCCAATGAATATTTTGTATTATTTTAGAAAGCACTTTTAAGGAAAATGTGGGAAACCAACAGGTTCAGAAAACAAGAAAAGTCAAACCTCATAATAAATAGTCAGGTCCTTTCAGTACAAATTAAAGTGATGATAATCTTTTACCTTGACTAGATGCCATTTAATGGAGGTGGCCTCCATATCAGGGTTGTCCTTAATGAGATCCTTGAAGTTAGATGCCATCTTATCACAAGTCTTCACATGATCCTATAGTATTTTTTTCCCTCATTGAAACCACGTATCAAAATATTATTCTGTTTATCAATCCAAGATGATTGGTCTTCACTCAAATCCACACGCAGTGATATTTCAAACATTTTATGGACATCTTCCTCTAAAATATTGATCAAAAAAGATTCCTCTAGAATTTCTTCATTAGAATGTATGAGAATATCCTTGATGATGTCTGATTCAACGTCCTCCATAGTCTTTGGGATGTTAGTAGCAACTTCCATACCCTTTTGAGGGACTATACCTTTACTATAAGACCTTGTAACAAGAGGACTACCTTAATTTAGACTTATGTAACCCCCCCCCCTTTTATCAATAAAATTTTTCTGCCTTTTGAAAAATAACAGGAGGACTAGTTAAGGTTGAGTAGTCCTTTCATCTCCTCGACCTCCGACTATGCTGAATAAGCCCATCTGAATCCACAATGTTGTTCTTCCCTTTCTTTGAAGAGAACCGAATGTACTCTTCTGCAATTTTCTCTTCCTTGGTCTCTAGGGACCAGAGTCTTTAGGTAGACTCATTGTATTCTGCTATAACATCTGACCTACCTTGTAGAGGATAAATCTCTATATGCCCATCCTCTATGAGAGTCACTTTTTCAAATGGAGGAGGATCATCAACAGTCAACACCCCAAAACGGTTCTGGGACCCACCGGAAAATATAGCTTAATTTATGCAAATAGAAGAGGGAGGAAATTAAAACCCCTAAAAAACTAAAAGAATATATAAAAATACTGAAAATACCTAGCATCCCTAAAACCCATAAAACCCCTAAAACCATAAAAACACCAAAACCCCAAAAATAATAAAAACAATAAAAAAATATTTAAACACCTAAAAATGTAAAAAACTATACAAACCTTAAAAACTAAAAAACCCCATAAACCCAATAATGTCAATAAAAACCATAAAAATTATAAAAAACCGCAAAACCATCAAATTCCCTAAAAACACAAAAAATCCTTAAAAATCCTTAAAATCCTTAAAAATCGATAAAATCCAAAAATACATAGAAAATCATAAAACCTTGAAATCCTACAAGAAAAACTTAAAAACTAAAAACACTTAAAACTTTGAAGACCCAAAAATTGATAAAAATCCTAAGAACCCCTAAAACCCCTCTTAAAACCTCAAAATCCCTTAAATCCCAAAAAACCATAAAAATATTAAAAAAGCTATAATGGTCCCTAAAAATTTAAAAATCCCTAAAAATGAAAAATCCCTAAAAAATAATTTTAAGTCTAAAAACCCTTAATCCCCTAAAAAACATAAAAACACAAAAATCCCAAAAAGACAAAAAAATTCCTATAACCATAAAAACACCTAAATACCATAAAAAAAATAAAAACCAAAAAACCATAAAAACCATAAAACCATTAAAAACCATAATAATTACTAAAAAATATAAAACTATTTTAAATGATAAGAAATTTAAAGCCTATAAAAATATTTAATCCCTAAAAACCCAAAAAAAAAATACAATCCAAACACCCCAAAAACCCCTCAAAATCCCAAAAAACCCAAAAAACCTGAAAAATCATAAAAAATACCCAAATATCCCTAAAAACATAGAAAAACATAGAAATAAATAGACCCATAAATACTCTATGAAATATTTAAATAACTTGAATCACATAAAACCCCTAAAAACCATAAAAATACTAATAGGACAAAAAATCCTAAAAACCCCTAATAACCCTGAGAATACCTAAAAACCATAAAAATCATAAAAACCCATTAAAACACCTAAAAATTACTAAAAACTTAAACTACCTCCTAAATACCTGAAAACATATAATAAAACCGTAAAAATCCAAATACACTTGAACCCCCTAAAACCCCTAAAAAAAGAAAAACCCCCAAAAGAACGAAAACCCCCCTAAAACCCATAAAAGACCCAAAACACCATAAAAACCACCAAAACCCCCAAAAGTCACTATAAAATCTTACAACCCTTTAAACCCCTAAAAAATGAAAAACTATAAAAACATTAAAAACAATCAAAAACTCAAAAAACCCTAAAAACCAAAAAAACCCAAAACCCCATAAATACCCAAATTACCCCAAATCCCGTAAAAACGACTAAAATTCTTAAAAATTAATAAAAATAATAAAATACCCTAAAAATATAAAAAAAAACAATTCTCTAAAACTGTGAAATCCATAAGAAAAAATTAAAAACATAACAACACTTAAAATAGATAAAGCATAAAAAAGGATAAAAACCCTCAAAACATTAAAACTCCAAAAATAAAAAAAACCCTCAGAATCCAAAAAAATCATAGATAGACATAAAAATCCTTAGAAATAACTATAAACACAAAAAAAATCAAAAAACACAAAAACCATGAAAACAGTAAGAAAACCTTAAAAACATAAAAACACCTAAAACCACTAAAAAATTAAAAAAACCTAAAATAACCTAAAACCCCTAATACCATAAACACCCATAAAATCATTAAAAACACAATAAACCAATAAAAACCTCTAAAACCCACTAAAAACACTAAAAATCCTTTAAACCCATAAAATGTTAAAAAATCTAAATAGGCTAAAAACCATAAACAACCTAACAACCCCTAAAACCGTACAAACCATATAACCTCTAAACACCCCTAAAAAAATATAAAAATCACTAAAACCCCAAAAAAACGATAAAAATCATAAAAGACCTAAAATTTACAAAAGACATAAAACCCCTAAAACGTTTTAAGAACCCCTAGAAATCATTAAAAACCTAAAACACTCAAAACCCTAAGAACCTAAAAATTTATAAAAACTATTAAAACTTATAGAACCCCAAAAAATTTATAAAAAACCTCAGAATTCCTAAAAATCATAAAAACAATTAAAATCCAAAAAACCCTAAAAATCACCGAAAGGTCTAACAACTGCTAAAAAGATATTAAAAACCAAAAACCACTTAAAACTCATAAATACTCTAAAAATGATAAAATCCCTAAATTACCATAAAAATACAAACAACCCCTCAAACCATAAGACCCCTTAGAAACCTTTTTAAAATATTAAAAACACTCAAAACCCTATAATCTACTAAAAACTCTAAAAACCCTTCAAACCCCTAAACATGATTAAAAACTCTAAAATTCCTTAAAAACCCAAAAAACACCAAAAAAACCTAGAACCACCAAAAACCAATAAAAATACAAACCCCCAAACAATATAAAAAACATAAGATACTCTAAATATACCAAATTATATTAAAACTATTAAAAACCGTGATAACCCCTATGAAAACCATAAAATACTAAAAAACATAAAATCCTTATAAAAAATAAAAACTGAAAAAACCCTAAAATCCATTAAAATACATAAAAACCCTAAAAACAATTAAAACCTTAGAAACACATAAAATATATAAAAACATTACAAACCATAAAAACCATCGATCACCCTAAGAAAACCTTAAAGCATTAAAAATCTTAAATCCCCTAAAAACCTAGAAAATGCTAAAAATCCATAGAGTCCCTAAAACCCATAAATCCCCAAAAAATCATAACAACCAAAAAAAACATTAGAAAACCTCAAAACCCATGAAAACCAAAACCGATTAAAAACTCAAATAACCCTTTAACACCCTAAAAAGTTCAATAACACAAAAAAAAACATAGAAACCCTGAAGACACAAAAAAAACTCTATCAACCCAAAAAAACCAAATAAAGCCTAAGGCCATAAAAATTATAAAAATCCCAAAAAATTTCTAAAAACATAACCCCCCCCCCCCAAATCAAAAAATAACAAACAAAAACCTAAAAACCAAAAAATACTTAAAATAACAAAAAATATATAAAATCCTAAAAACTCTAAAAACCCAAAAATACCCTTGAAACCCTAAATTTTTCAAATAACCTAAAAACCCATAAAAATCCAGAAACACCCCTAAAAATCTAAAAAACCCAAAAAACATTCAAAACCAAAATAAAACCTTAAAAACAAAAAAAAAACTTATAACCCATAAAAAACCTAAAAATGTAAAAATCTGATAAGACCCTAAAATCCATGAAAACAATAAAATCCCTAAAAAATAAAAAATCTAAAAACCCATAATAATTACTAAAAACTCTAAAACTGCTTTAATTCTATAAAAATTTAAAAACACAATAATAAAAATAAAACCCCTAAAAACCCAAAATAAACACACTAAAAAACAAGAAAAACTCATTAAAACATAGAAAACCCAAACCCCCCCTAAAAATCCTTAAAATCCCAAAAATCCTTTTTAAAACTATAAAAATCCTAAAGTCCCAAAAAACACATAAAATAAATGAAACCCGAATGAACACTATAATCCCTATTAACCCATTAAAATCATAAAAATCTTTACAAAGTCCTTAAAATATCTATTAACGTAAAAAAACCGAAAACCCTAAAAACCCAATAAAAACACTCTAAAAAAATAAAAATACATAAATCCCCTAAAATCCATAAAAATAATAAAAACCACATAGACCCTAAGATCTCAGAAAACCATACAACCACCAAAAAACATTAAAAAATCGAAATAACCTAAAAATTTTAAAAACCCTAAAGCCTATAAAAATATAAAAACCAATAAAAAACCATAAGATCCATAATAAAATAAAAAAACCCCAAAAAACCAAAAAGGATAAAATCCCAAAAACCCTAATGAGCCCCCAAAACCCCACAATATCCTAAAAAATGATAAAAACCCATAAAATATGAAAAATTCCAAAATGTCCATAAAAATATAAGAACACTAAATATCATGTAAACACTTAAGAAAACCATATAAACTATAAAAACAATAAATACCTAAAAACAAAAAATTCTAAAACCCCTAAATACCCTAAATCCTAAAAAATCGTAAAAACTTCTTAAACCCATAAAAAACTGTAAAAATCCAAAAAATCCCTAAAGATTCATTATAATGTAAAAATATACAAACCCATGAAAACTCCAAAAATAACATTAATAACCTAAAAACACTTAAAAACATTAATACCTAGAAACGATAAATACCATAAAGCCCCAAGAACCCCCTAAAAATCATAAAAACCTATAAAACATTAAAAAACCTTAAACCCCTAAAAACCCTAAAACCCGACTAAAACCTCTAAGCATCCACTAAGCCATTAAAATTTAAAAAAATTCTAAATAACATTAAAAACCTAAAAAACAAAAAAAAACCTAAAACCCAAAAAATCAAAAAACTAAAAAACCCCCCAAACCATGAATATCACTAATAATCATAGAACCATAAAAATATAAAATCCCCAAAACCCTAAAAACACTAAAACCCATAAAAACCCTATGAAATACTTGAAATCCTAAAAACACATTAAACTGATAAAAATTTAACAATGTTAAAAACCCTTTAAAACCCTATAACCCCCAAAATCTCTAAAAACCCTAAAACACATAAAAATCCCTAAAAACATACTAAACCTAGAAAACCATAAAAAACCCCAATAAAACCTTAATAACTTAAAAACACTTAAATCCACTAAGAAACCTAAAAACTAGAAAACTATAAAAACCCTAAAACCCTAAAAACCCTAAAACCCCTCAAAATATCTAAATAATAAAAACTAAAAACATAAAAACCCGAAAAATACCTTAAGATACCTAAAAACATGAAATGCCTTAAAATCCATGAATACCCCTAAGATACTCTTAAAATTCATAAAATACCTAAAACCCTTAAAAACATAAAAATGATAAAAACCCTAAAAGACCCAAAAACCCCAAAATCATTAAAATCCCCTACAACCCCATAAAAACCATAAATCACCTTTAATACTTTTAGAAACTTATCAAAAGAACATAGAAACACAAAAAACAAAAAAAATCATAAAACGATAAAGACCCCATAAAAACCCCTGTAAACCCAATGAAACCCTAAAGTATCGAAATCCCCAAAAACACTAAAAATCAAAAAATCCTAACATATTGTAAAAAATTCTAAAAATATAAAAAACACATAAAAACATTGAAAACACCATAGATAACACTAGAAATCTAAAAAAAATAAATCCCCTAAATACCAGATGAAACACAAAAAACCCAAAAAAACCTTAAATCCCTAAAACTATCAAAATCCATAAATACCCTAAACACCATAAAAATATTCAAAAATAAAAAGCAATCCCTAAAACATAAAAACACATAAAAACACTAAAATCCAATTTTTTTTTAAAAACAAATAAAACCCCTTAAACCCTAAAAATGCTAAAAATCCAAGTGACTCTAAAAACACTAAAACCCCATAATACCATAAAAACTCTTGAAAACAATAAAAAACAAAAAATCAATAAAAACAAAAAAAACCCTTTAAAACCCTAAAGTTTTTTAAAAAAATAAATAACCTTTAAACTCTTAATGTCTCAAGAGAATACATAAAAAACCAAAAAATCCAAAAAACCCAAAAAACAATCAAAATCTATAAAAATACTTAAAACCAAAAAAATCATAAAAATATATAAAAATAGCTAAAAATGTTAAAAAAATCCTAAAAACCCTAAAAAATCATAAGAAAACTTTCAAAATTTAAAAACACTTAACACCATAAAAAACATAAAAGATGAAAAACCCAAAAAACTAAACAAAAACCCTCAAATTCTTTAAATACCCTAAAAATCCTAAAACCCATAAAATCATAAAAAGAAATGAAAATACGAAAAAATCCTATATAATATGAAAAACCAAAATAAAACCTTATAATCATTAAAATACATTAAAACCCTTCAAAACCTAAAATAACTAAAAAATATAATGAACCCTAAAAAAATAAACCCCCTAAAATCTATAAAACTCTCTAAATAACATAAACAATAAAACCCCATAAAACCCTGAAAACCCTCTAAAAACACCAAATATCCATTAAACCATTTAAAATCCCAAAACCTTAAAAACTATAAAAAAATAAAATTTCTAAAAAAACTAAAAAACCCACAAAACCATAAAACCACTAAAAACCTAAAAACATTCAAAAACCCAAAAATTCTATAAACCATAAAAATAATAAAAATCCATAAAACATCAAAAAAACCTAAAAACCAGAAAACCCCCAATGAAACATTAGAAACCAAAAAAACACAAAAAAATCCATAAAAATCTAAAAATGCTAAAAACCAAAAAACCCAAAAAAAATCTTAAAGAACCTCATTATCCTTCAGCTTCTTGGTGTCCCTAGAAGAACCAAAAATAGATAGGTTCCCAAGTCCATCCACTGGATCCTTATGATCCCCTCCTAGATTAAGGTTAACATGGACGATGTGAATCTTAGAGTGTCAAGTCCTTCTGGGTGTGGCGGGATCTTCCGCACCTGTTGGGGTTTCGTCAAGGGATGTTTCCACCACTTTATTCGTGATGGGTGTGCCCTCGAATCTCAAATGTGGGCTATGATGAAGGCGATTAGGTATGTCATCCACCTTGGATAGAGATTTCTCTGGATTGAATTAGACTTTATGCTTGTGGTGACATCCTTTAAGAACAGATCTAGTCACGTCCCTTGGAAGATTCTCCCTCAATGGGTGGAGTGCCTTACCCACTGTCAAAGATTGAACTTCAATGTGACACATTCCTACTGTGAGGCGAACGCGGTTGAAAATGCCCTTTCAATGAAGGCTTTTCTGGAGAGGTTCTTGACATGGTCCTTCATCGCCCCGTCTTTTCTCTCTCTCTGCTTGTGGAATCTGATTTGATGGGTGAATTTCACACCCAGTTATGTAATCCCTCCTTGTAACACTTTGTTGTTTTCTTTTCCGTTTCAATAAATTTTAGCAGACCAGGATAGCCTGGTCTCGAGCCTACCTTTCCCCTAAAGGACTATAAAAACCATAAAACATTAATAACAGTAAAAATCCATAAAAATCCTACCAAGCCACTAAAAACTTTAAAACCCCACTATAATATTCAAAAACCCAATGAACCCCTAATGAATTAAAAAACACTAAAATCCCTTAAAAACTAAAAAAACAATAAAAACCCATAAAAACCCATAAAAAACCTAATCCCTAAAACCATTATGATCCTCAAAATCCCAAAAAAACCTATAAATGTCAAATTCCTAAATAACCTAAAAGTCCCAAAAAACATAAAAACTTCTAAAACCCTAACAAACCCTCAAATCCTAAAAAATTTTAAACCCCTAAAAACCTATAAATTATAAAAACCTCAAAAATCCTAAAACCCCCCCCAAAAACCCCAAAAACCCCTAAAAACTTCTATAAACATGAATCCCCATAAAAAATATATAAAACCCCTCAAAATCCCAAAAAACATAATATACCCTAAATTTTTTAAAAACCTCTAATAAAATGTTATAATCCTAAAAAAACACAAAACACCTAAAACATAAAAATGCTAAAAACCCTAGATACACAAAACCCTAAAACCCTAACATTTCCTAAAAACCTAAAGAATATAATAATCTTAAAAAATCTCTACAAATCCCTAAAAACTTAAAAACCCTCATAATAAAATATTAAAAACCTAAAACACTAAAACCAATAAAATATATAAAAATCCCAAAATCACTAAAAAAATTAAAAATTGTAAAAGCACTGAAAATATTAGATACCCTTAAAAATATAAAAATAGCATAAAACACATGAAAACCCAAAAATAATAAAATCCTTATTAGCCTTATAAACAAGAAAAACAACTAAAACATAAAAAACCTAAAAACCACTAAACAATATAAAAACCCATTAAACCCCAAAAAACATTAAGAAACCATAAAAAACCTTAAAACCCATAAAAATAATAAAACACTACCCCCCCTAAAAACTTTCAAATCCATAAAAATTCAAAAAACCCTTAAACCCCTTAAAACCATAACAATCCTAAAAAAGTCCTAAAAATCCCTAAAAACATAAAAATACCTAAGACCTAGAAAACACCTTATAAATATTTAAAAACTAAAAAACCTTATTCCTTTAAAAACCTAAAAAATGATAAAACCCTCAAAACCTTAAACCCTTAAAAACCATAAAACCCCTCAAAATCCCTAAATCCCTCCAACACCATAAAAATCCTAAACAATCACGACAATACATAAAAACACAAAAACCCCAATAAAACCTTAAAACCCTAAAATCAATTTAAACCCCTAATAAACCTAAAAATTCTACAAACCCATTAAGACACTAAATACCTTAAAAACCCACAAATACCAACAAACATCTAAAACCCCCTAAAACCCCCCCTAAAAACCTAAAACACCATAAATCCCCTAGAAACGAACTAAAAACTCTAAAGCCACTTAAATCCCCTAAAACATTAAAAACTATAAAAACCATTAAACCCCTTAAAAACTAAAATAAAACCACAAAACCAATAAAAACACTAAAATCCTTCAAAAAACCTAGAAAACCTAACATCCCATAAAATCCAGAGGAATCCCTTAAAATCACTAAAAATTTAAAAACCACAAAAACCAGAAAAATATAGAAGGAAACCATAAAAACATTAAAAAAAAAACTTAAACCCATAAAAATCATCAAAATTATAAAAACAATAAAAATACTAAAAACATTAAAACCCCAAAAGTCGCTAAAAATCCCTCAAAACACTAAAAACTGAAAAAAAAATTAAATGCCCTAAAAATACATAAAAATGTAAAAACCCTATAAAAAAAGGAAAATCATAAGAATAAATTAAAATCTTAATAACACATAAACCTCTAAAAACATAATAATGATAAACCCCCAAAAGACTCAAAACCCCCTAAAAACCATAATGACCCCTAAAACCCCTGAAAACCCATAAACACCTAGAATGCAATAAAAATATAAAAACCCTTTGAACCCCTAAACATGTTATAAAAATATAAAAAAGATAAAACCCTAAAACAACACAAAATAAACCTTGAATCCCTAAAAACAATAAAAACCAAAAAATTCTAAAAAATCCCAGAAAATATCCAAAAAAGAAAAAACCCGTAAAAACCATAAATATACTAAGAAATCCCTAAAAAATAAAAAATACATAAAAGCCTAATAATCTAAAAACTACTAAAAATCATAAAATAACAGAAAAACATTAAACCCAAAAAACCATAGAGTCCCATAAAACCCTAAAAAACCCCAAACCTATAAAAATGCTAAACACCAATAAAAATTCTAAAAAATCATTAATCCACTAAGAATGATAAAAACTCTTAAAACGCTTCAAAACCATAAAAACTCAAAAAACATCCAAAACCAAGAAAAAAAATAGAAACCCATAAACCCTAAAAACCCTAAAAATCTTCAAAATCCCTAAATACCTAAAAAATAATCAAAATCCAAAAAATCACAAAAAATATATCAAAACTTAAAAAGCTCTAAAAACCATGAAAACTCCTAGGAAACCCTTAAATACCTAAAATAATTCAATCACCTAAAAAATGATAAATACCATAATGACCCTAAAAACCGTAAAAACACTAAAACCAATAAAAATCAATAAAAACACTAAAAACATAAAAATATGAAAAATACTTAAAAATCAATAAAAAATAAAATCCCTTAAAAACCATAAAAACCATTAATAAAACCTTAAAACCCTAAAAACACTTAAAATCCCTAAAAACCTTTAAACACAAAAAATCCTAAAAGACCCTAAACCCAAAAACACCCAAAACCGTAATACCCCTAAAAACCCAAAAAATCCTAAAACCATATAAAAACCCTAAAACCCCACTAAAAACTCCAAAATCCATTAAACCCCTAAAATGGTAAAAACTCTAAAAACCATAAAAATCATAAAAAATCAAAAAATATAAAACACCCAAAAATCATAAGAACCCTAAAACCTCTTTAAACTCTCATATATCCCTAAAAACCGTAAAACCCATGAAAATACTAAAGGAGATCTAAAAGTACGTAAAACGTAAAGAACTCCCAAAATAATGAAATAGCCGAATAAAACCGTAAAACAATAAAAATAATTAAAGCCCCTAAAAACCAAGAAATGATAAAAACCCTAAAAATCCCTAAAAAGATAAAAAACTTTAATCCCCTCAATATCCATAAAAACCATAAAAACCCATGAAATTTCAAAAAACCTCTAAAAGTAAATCAAAATGTAAAAACCCTTAAAACCCCCTAAGAAAACCAAAAAAATATACAAAAACATACAACCCCTAAAATCCAAAAAAACTATTAAAAACCATAAAATATCCTAAAAACCCTAAATCCCCATAAAAACCTTAAAAACTCTGAAACCCCATAAAATCCATAAGAAACCAATAAAAACTTTAAAACCATTTAAACCCCTAATATTGTTAAAAATTTATAACAACCCTAAAAACGCTAAAAAACCAATTAATAAAACCCTAAAATGCTAAAAAACCAAAAAACCTTCAAAATCCCTAAAAACTCTAAAAACATAAAATCCTAAAAAATCCCTTAAACTATAAAAATTTAAATACCCATAAAACTCTAAAACCCCATAAGAAAAATGTAAAAACCTAAAAACCCATAAAACCCCTAAATACCTGAAAACACTAGAAACCCTAAAAAAATAAAGAAACCCTTAAACAGTCTAAAAAACTAAAAAATATTCACAATACCTAAACCCCTGAAAAACATAAAAATCCTAAAAAAGTCTTAGAAATCCCTAAAAACATAAAAAACAATGAAAAACCCTATGAAAACCATAAAATACTAAAAACAATTTAAACTACTCAAAACATAAAAATCCTAAAACCCCTAAAAGACCATACAATCCCTAAAATCCCAAAAAAACTATATAACACCCTAAAAACCATAAAACCCTATAAAAACCCATAAAACCCCATACAGACCCTAAATACACTAAAAACTCTAAAAGACCCTATATGCCCCTCAAAAATCTAAAAAATCATATAAACACTTAAAACCCCTATAATACTCAAAAAACCCCCAAAACCCCAAAACCCAAAAAACCAAAAAGTACCCTAAAACCCATCAAAATCCCAAAAATACCTAATTCCCTTAAAAACCCATAAAAATAATAAAAAATCACAAAAAAGTCACTAAAAAATAAAAATCTATAAAAAAACCTGAAAACCCCTAAGAAAAACTAAAGAATGTAAAAACACATAAAACCCTAAAAACCTAAAAAATGATAAAAATAGTGAAAACCAATAAACTGCATAGAACACCACAAATTCCTAAATACCCTAAAAATCATAAAAATCCAAAATAAAACATAAAATCTCAGAAAACATAAAAACCCCTATAAATTATATAAGCCTATGGAACCCTTAAAAACAAAAAAAAATAAACAACAAAAAACATTAAAATAACCCTAAATGTCCCTATAAACCATAGAATCACCTTGAAACCCTAAAACACCTAAAACATTAAGAATCCTAAAACCCATAATAACCATAAAGGCCACTAAAAACTCTAAAAACCCATAAACCTCTAAATACATTATAAAACACTAAAATACCTTAAAATCCCTAAAACTCCAAAAAAAACCTAAAACCCAAAAAAATCCATAAAAGCCTAAAAAATATAAAAAGATACTAATACCCCTCAAATTCCTCAAAACCCTAAATAACCATAACAATTCCAAATAATCACTAAAAAACATAGAAACATAAAAACCTTGAAAACCCATAAGAAAACATTAAAAAACTAAACACATAAAAACCCCTAAACCTAAAATCAATAAAAACACTAATAACCCAAAAAAACCATACAAAAACAAAAAATTCCTAAAACACAAAAAAGCCATCAAAATAAAAAAAAATCCTAAAAATACATAAAAGCGTAAAAAACCTTAAAACCCCATAATAAACCCTTAAAAACATAAAACCAATAAAAAAATAAAAATTATAAAACCCCTAAAAGTCCCTAAAGCCCCATAAAAACATTCAAGACCATTAAACCCTATAAAAAACCTATCACATACAAAAGACTATAAAAACCCTTTAAAAAGTTAAAATAGTCTAAAAATCGTTAAAAACCGTAAATGTACTCAACCCCTCCCCCCTAAAAACCCAAAAAAACAAAAATAAAATAAAAATCTAAACGTCATAAACCCTAAAAATCCATAAAACCCCTATAAAACAACAGAAATACTATGTAAACAAAAAATCCACAAAATCATAAAATCCCTAAAAAATTAGAAAAATAGTTAGAAAACCTTAAAAACCTAAAAAATATAAAACCCCCAAAAAATATAAACAACCCTAAAAACCCTAAATACAAAAACCCTAAAAACCCCTAAGATACATTTAAGACATAAAAACACATAAAAATCTTAAAACCCAATAACGCTAAAAACAATAAAAGTCCCTAAAAACCTTAAATCCCTAAAAAACCTTAAAAACATAAAAACCCCGAAAACCGATTATATAATGAAAACCACAAAATACTCTGAAATCCTTATCCCCTTAAATTTTAAAAAACTAAGAAACCCTTTAAACCTTAAAATATAAAAAAAACCCTAAAAATAAAAAATTCTTAAAAACACTAAAAAACCTCAAAACCCTGTTAGAATCCCCGAAAACCATTAAGATCCAAAGAAATACAAAAATAATCCCTAAGAATGTATAAAATTTTAAAAAACAATAAAAACCTTAAAAACCCAAAGAAAAATATAAAAAACATAAAAACACTTGAATTCCATAAAAAACAAAAATGCGCTAAAACCCTAAAAATCTTAAAAAACCTAATAAACTCTCAAAATATATAAAAAACATAAAAATTATAAATATCAAAACAAAATACATAAAATCCATAGAAACATAAAATTAAATAAAGATTCATAAAACCCTTAAAAACATCAAAATCATAAAAATAGTTAGAACCATAAAATCCTTAAAAGACCCAAAAAACCCAAAAAACCATTAAACCCCTAAAATTTTTAAATAAAACGTAAAAGCATTAATCCTCTAAAACAAAAAAGACATGAAAACACATAAAAGGACCTAAAACCCCTAAGACCCTTAACACCCACTAAAAGATTTAAAAACCCCTAAAACACATTAAAAACCTTAAAATCAATAAAAACCCTCAAACCCACAAAAACTCTAAAATTACATTAAACCCATACAAATGTTAAAAAATTATTAAACAATACAAATCCTTAAAAACAAAAGGATGCTAAAAACCCATAAAAATAAAAAAACCTAAAACCCCCAAAAACCCAAAAACCCAGAAAATTCCATAAAACCATAAAATCAATAAATTTTAATGTAAATCCTAATGATCCCAAAAACCTAAAAACACTTAAAACGCTAAAATCCCTAGATATACTAAAAAACACTTAAACTCATAAATTTTTTAAAAATAATAAAAACCCAAAAAATCCAAGAAACCAAAAAAACCATAAAACATTTCAAAATACCTAAAAACCATAAAATACAATAAAATTATAAAAAAACCCGAAAAACGAAAAAAAAATGTCAAACCCCCTCAAAACCCTGAAATACCCTAAGAAACTACAAAAACCAGAAAATATTTATAACCCCTAAAATGATAAAAACACCAAAATAACAAAAAAGACCCTATAAAACCTTCAAACCCATAAAAATTATAAAACCCCTAAAACAATTAAAAATAATGAATAATAGTAAAAACCATAAAACCACTAAAAACACTAAAATCCCCTTAATCCTCTAAAAATGTTAAAAACAGTAAAAACATGTAAACACTGAAAACTCAAAAAAACCCGAAACCCTCCAAAAGAACCATAAAACCCAAAAAACCAATAAAACCCTCAGAATCTCTAAAAACCCTAAAAACTATACAAATAATAAAATTACCTAAAAATCCATAAAAACATAAAATTCCCTAAAACTCTTAATAACCCTTAGTAAAACTTCAAATCCTAAAAATACTAAAATCCACTAAATACCCGAAAACCCAAAAAATGAATAAAAACTCTAAAGGACCCTAAAATCTATAAAACCCTTAAAACCATTAAAAATCCTAAAAAACATAAAATCCCTAAAAACAATGAAAACTCTAGAACCCCTTTAGTCTCCTAAGAATAATGAAAACTCTAAAAACCATAAAATCCCTAAAAACCCAAAATTATCCAAAATAACCCTAAAAACCCTAAAAATACTAAAAATCCTTAAAAACCTACTAATAAAAATTCAAATTTTTTATTTTGATGAAAAATATATTTAGGGGTTTTGTGGGGCCCTACAAGTTATTAAAGACCCAATAACTTCCAACCAGACTCCAAAAAGATCAAATACACCACAAGTTGTATACCAAACTCGAACAGCCACACAACATCACTAAAATACTACATATAGAATTCTGTAAAATAAAAGTGAAACCAATAAAAGTTAAAAAAAATTAAATAATATCCAACCACATACAAGATAAATATACCATTATAAAAACAATTAAAATAATTTGAATGGTTTACCCTATATATGTTCCATTTGATGGTGTCAACCTTAAAGTCATGACTATCATTGATGATGTCCTTGTAGTGGTAGGCCATCTTTTCCTATGTTTGAACATGTTCTTCCTATATTATTTTCCCCTTGTTGAATCCTCTTATCAAAATATGATTTTTTTATCCAAGAAGTTTTTTCTTCCTTCAAATAAAGTTATAGCGGTATTTCAATCATTCCATGGGTATCATCCGTTGAGAAATTAATTTATAAGGTCTACTGAATCAATTATCATTAAAATCAAGAAGAACATCCATAACATTTCATATGTCAATATCTTCTCAATAATCTCCCTTTAGAATGCTTCCAGCATTACTGGGAGGAGTTCCCATCTCCTCTTGCAATTTATGCCTCTATGACTCGCTTTCTTTAGGTACTGAGAATAAAATACCTCCATTATATAAATGAACCATTATAGTATCCCCCTTCTTTATATAATCCAATGTAATTGAGAATTTATTCTGAAATAAGAGATATTTTCTATATGGTCTTATAACAGCCGGATTTGGTATATTTGAGTTGATCTTATATGGTCGTGATCTCCTCACATGCTAAATGAAATCCCTCGAATAAATAAGGGTCTTATTAACATTCATTATTGACGGGAGAAGATCGTATTTTTCTACTACCATTTCATTGCTCTCAAAAGACATAGTTTCAATGTCGGAATCATTCTCATCATTCTTCTCATCCACCCTACCTCATAGAGGATTATTCCCTTTAAGGAACTCAAAATATTAGTTGTCTAATTCAAGTGGGGTATGATCTTCCAAAAAAGGCACTAAAACCCCCTAAAAACTATAAAAACCATAAAAACCTTAAAATCCACTAAAATCGTATACACCGCCTAATGAATCTAAATTTTTTAAAACCCTGAAAGCATTAAAGAACTCAAAAAACCTTAAAAACCTAAAAAATGCAAACAACCCAAAAAGACCCTAAAAACCCAAAAAAAACCCCTACAAGCCATAAAACCAATATAACCATAAAAACCCATAAACCCTAAAAATCCAAATAAAACTATAAAAAACCTTTAAAACCATTAAAACATTAATAAACTCTAAAATCCCTTTTAATACCGTAAAAAATCAATAAAAAATACACTAAAACTAATCCCCCCTGTAAATTGTAAAGAATCCTAAAAACCCTCCAAATCCATATTCCTTGAAAACCCCTAAAAATCAAAAAAAATCCCTCAAAATATAAAAAACACCTAAAAACTAATTAAACCATAAAAAACAAAAAACACTTGAAACCCCAAGAAAACATAAATATCTAAAAAATTAAAAACCCCTCAAAATTTTAAAACCCCTAAATCCTATAAAATAGAAAAAACCCACTAAAAACTATAGAACCCTGGAATCCAATAAATATGTTAAGAAACTATAAAAAAATCATAAAACCCTAGAAACTCAAAAAAACATTAGAACCCAGAAAAAACCATTAAAATCATAAAAATATTCAAAACCCTCAAAATCAATAAAACCCCTAAAAACACTACAAATAAAAAAAATCCATAAAAATAGCTAATTTAAAACAAAACACAAAAAACCCTAAAACACCTTAAGATAACCATGATAACCTAATTACACATAAAACCCCTAAAAATCAAATTAATGTTTAAAACCCTCAAAATAATTAAAAATTCTTAAAACCATAGAAAGCCTATAAATCGCTTAAAATCCCAAAAATTGCAAAAACCCCTAAAAACGACCAAAACCACTAAGAAACCCATAAAAACAAAAAAACACATAAATACCCTAAACACAAAAAACACTAAAAAGCCTAAAAACCAAATATTCCTTCAAAAAACATAAAAATATTTAAAACCCTAAAAAACCTATAAAATTATAAAAAAAACATAAAATACCCTAAAACACAAAAAAAACGTAAAAACCCCTAAATACGACAAAACCACATATACTCCCAAAAAACCATTAATAACTCTAAAACCCCATTAATCCCCAAAAATTTGTAATAAAATCAAGAAAACCTAAAAATGGTAAAAACTAAAAAAACAGTAAAATCATTAAATCTATAAAAACCATAAATTCCTTAAAAATCCCTAAAGATCCTAAAAACCCTAAAAATGCTAAAAAATAACTAAAAACCCCAAAAAACATAAAATACACAAAAACTCTGAATTTTTTTTTATGAAAACATAAAAAAAACATAAAACCCCAAAAACCTAAAAAATGAAAAAACCCTAAAAAAACCCTACGACCCCTAATATCCCTTAAAAAAATAAAAATCCATAAAAATCCTAAAAAATACCTAAAAATAACTAAAACATAAATAAATATAAAAACAAGTAAAACCGCTAAAAAACTAAAAACACATTAAAACCCTAAAATTTATATAATTCCAAAACCCTAAAAAACCCTGAAATACTTAAACCCTCTAAACATCTAAGAACCCCTAAAACTATAAAAATATCAAATTCATATGAAAACCATAAAATACACTAAAAATTATAAAACCACTTTAGACCCCTAAAAATGTACAAAGACTCTAAAAAGCCTTTAAGAACCTAAAAATATCAGAAAACCCTAAAAACCAAAAAAAAAACCATAAAATCCGTAAACCCTAAGAACATAAAAAATCATAAAAAATACCTAAAAACATAAAAATTTGTAATAACCATGAGACCCCCAAAGATAACCTAAAAACCCATAAAAACCCTAAAATCCATAAAACGGTAAAAACCATAATAACCATAAAACCCTAAAAACCCTAAAGCCCTCAAATCCTTAAAACCCTATAAAAATCCTAAATATATCCTATAACCCCTAAAATCATATATAACTCTAAAACCCCTAAGAAAATATAAACACCATTAATCCTCTAATACATGAAAGACATTAAAACACATAAAAGGCCCTAAAACCCCTAAGACCCTTAACACCCACTAAAAGGCATAAAAACCCCTAAAACACATAAAAACCTTAAAAACGATAAAAACCCTCAAACCCACAAAAACTCTAAAATTACATTAAACCCATAAATTGTTAAAAAATTATAAAACAATAAAAATACTTAAAAACAAAAAGATGCTAAAAACCCATAAAAAATAAAAAAACCTAAAACCCCCAAAAACCTAAAAACCCAGAAAATTCCCTAAAACCATAAAATCAATAAAATTCTTATGAAAAACCTAAAGAGCCCAAAAACCTAAAAACCCTAAAACCCTAAAACCCCTAGAAAATCTAAAAAACAATTAAACTCATAAAATTTTAAAAATAATAAAAACCCAAAAAACCCAAGAAACCAAAAAAAACCATAAAACATTTCAAAATACCTAAAAACCATAAAATACAATAAAATTATAAAAAACCCCGAAAAATGAAAAAAATGTAAAAACCCCTCAAAAACCTGAAATACCCTAAGAAACTACAAAAACCAGAAAATAATTATAACCCCTAAAATGATAAAACCCCTAATATAACAAAAAAGACCCTATAAAACCTTTAAACCCAGAAAAATTATAAAACCCCTAAAACAATTAAAAATAATGAATAAGAATAAAAACCATAAAACCACTAAAAACTCTAAAAACCCCTTAAACCTCTAAAAACATTAAATATAGTAAAAACATGTAAACACTAAAAACTCAAAAAAAACCCGAAACCCTCCAAAAGAACCCTAAAACCCAAAAAACCAATAAAAACCTCAAAACCTCTAAAAACCCTAAAAACTATACAAATAGTAAAATTACCTAAAAATCCAAAAAAACATAATATTCCCTAAAAATCATAAAAACCCTTAGAAAACCTTCAAAACCTAAAAATACTAAAATCCACTAAATGCCAAAAAACACAAACAATGAATAAAAACTCTAAAGGACCCTAAAATCCATAAAACCCCTAAAACCATAAAAAATCCTTAAAAACATAAAATCCATAAAACCACTGAAAACTCTAGAACCCCTTTAGTCTCTTAAGAATAATGAAAACTCTAAAAACCATAAAAACCCTAAAAACCCAAAATTATCCAAAATAACACTAAAACCCCTAAAAATACTAAAAATCCTTATAAACCTACTAATAAAAATTAAAATTTTTTATTTTGATGAAAAATATATTTAGGGGTTTTGTGGGGCCCTACAAGATAGTAAAGACCAAATAACGTCCAACCATACTCCAAAAAGATCAAAAACCCCACAAGCTGTATACCATACTCGAACAACCACACAGCATCACTAAAATACTACATATAGAATTCTGTAAAATAAAAGTGAAGCCAATAAAAGTCAAAAAAAAATAAAACAAAATAATATCCAACCACATACAAGATATCTAGACCATTATAAAAACAATTAAAATAATTTGAATGGTTTACCCAATATAAGTTCCATTTGATGGTGTCAACCTTAAAGTCATGACTATCATTGATGATGTCCTTGGAGTGATAGGCCATATTTTCCTATGTTTGAACATGTTCTTCTAATATTATTTCCCCCTTGTTGAATCCTCGTATCAAAATCTGATTTTGTTTTTTATCCAAGAAGATTTTTCTTCATTCAAATAAAATTATAGCAGTATTTCAATCATTCCATGGGTATCATCATTTGGGAAATTTATTTATAAGGTCTACTGAATCAATTTTTCATTAGAATGAAGAAGAACATCCATAACATTTGATATGTCAATATTTTCTCAATCATCTCCCTGTAGAATGCTTCCAGCATTACTGGGAGGAGTTCCCATCTACTATTTCAATTTATGCCTCTACGACTCGCTTTCTTTAGGTACTGAGAATAAAATACCTCCGTTATCTAAATGGACCATTATAGTATCCCCCTTTTTTATATAATCCAATGTAATAGAGAATTTATTCAGAAATAAGAGATATTTTCTAGATGGTCTCATAACAGCCGAATTTGGTAAATTTGTGTTGTTCTTATATGGTTGTGATATCCTCACATGCTTAATGAAATTCCTCGAATCAATAAGGGTCTTATTAACATTCATTATTGAGGGAAGAAGATCGTATTTTTCTATTACCATTTCATTGCTTTCAAAAGACATAGTTTCAGAGTCAGAATCATACTCATCATCCTTCTCATCCATCCTACCTCATAGAGGATTATTCCCGTCAAGGAACGTAAAATATTTGTTTTCTAATTCAAGTGGGGTATGCTCTTCCAACAAAGGCACTAAAACCCCCTAAAACCATAAAAACCATAAAAACCTTAAAATCCACTAAAATCGTATACACTGCCTAATGAACCTAAATTCCTTTAAAACCCTAAAAACATTAAAGAACTCAAAAAATCCTTAAAAACCTAAAAAATGCAAACAACCCAAAAAGACCCTAAAAATCCAAAAAAACCCCTACAAACCATAAAACCACTATAACCATAAAAGCCCATAAACCCAAAAAACCCTAATAAAACTATAAAAAGCCTTTAAAACCATAAAAACATTAATAAACTCTAAAATCCCTTTTATTACCGTAAAAACTCAATAAAAAATACACTAAAAATCAACCCCCCCTGTAAATTGTAAAGAATCCTAAAAACCCTCAAAATCACTATTCCTTGAAAACCCCTAAAAATCTTAAAAAAATCCCTCAAAATATAAAAAACCCCTAAAAACATAATTAAACCATAAAAAATAAAAAACACTTGAAACCCCAAGAATACATAAATATCTAAAAAATTAAAAACCCCTCAAAATTTTAATACCCCTATATCCTATAAAATAGAAAAAACCCACTAAAAACTATAGAACCCTGGAATCCAATAAAAATGTTAAGAAACTATAAAAAAAGCATAAAACCCTAGAAACTCAATAAAAAACATTAGAACCCAGAAAAAACCATTAAAATTTTAAAAATAATCAAAACCCTCAAAATCAATAAAACCCCTCAAAACACTAAAAATAAAAAAAATCCATAAAAATAGCTAATTCAAAATAAACACAAAAAACCCTAAAACACCTTAAGATAACCATGATAAAATAATTTCACATAAAACCCCTAAAAATCGAAATAATGTTTAAAACTGTCAAAATAATTAAAAATTCTTTAAACCATAGAAAGCCTATAAATAGCTTAAAATCCCTAAAAACGACCAAAACCACTAAGAAAACCTTCAAAACAAAAAAACACATAAATACCCTAAACACCAAAAACACTAAAAAGCCTAAAAACCAAATATTCCCTCAAAAAACATAAAAATAGTTAAAACCCTTAAAAACCCTATAAAATTATAAAAAAACATAAAATACCCTAAAACCCGAAAAAACGTAAAAACCCCTAAAAACAAAAAAACCACATAAACACCCAAAAAAACCATTAATAACTCTAAAACACCATTAATCCCCTAAAATTTTAAATAAAATATAGAAAACCTAAAAATGGTAAAAACTAAAAAAAACAATAAAACCATTAAATCTATAAAAACCATAAATTCCTTAAATATCCCTAAAGAACCTAAAAACCATAAAAATCCTAAATAATAACTAAGAAACTCGAAAAACCTAAAATACACTAAAACTATGAAAAAAATTCTATGAAAACATCAAAAACCAAAAAAAAAACATAAAACCCCAAAAACCTAAAAAATGAAAACACCCTAAAAAAACCCTAAAACCCTAATATCCCTTAAAAAAATAAAACTCCATAAAAATCCTAAAAAATCCCTAAAAATACCTAAAACATAAATAAATATAAAAACAAGTAAAACTGCTAAAAAACTAAAAACACATTAAAACCCTAAAATTTAAATAATTCCAAAACCCTAAAAAAACCCTGAAATACCAAAAACCCTCTTAACATCTAAAAACCCCTAAAACCATAAAAATATTAAATTCATATGAAAACCATAAAATACACTAAAAATTATAAAACCACTTTAGACCCCTAAAAAAGTTCAAAGACTCTAAAAAGCATTTAAAACCTAAAAATATCAAAAAACCCTAAAAAACAAAAAAACCATAAAATCCCGAAAACCCTAAGCACATAAAAAATCATAAAAAATACCTAAAAAGATAAAAATTTGTAATAAACATGAAACCCCCAAAGAAAACCTAAAAACCCATAAAACCCATAAACACCTTAAAATCGTAAAAACCATAATAACCATAAAACCCTAAAAACCCTAAAGCCCTCAAATCCTTAAAAACCTATAAAAATACTAAAAATATCCTAAAACCCCTAAAATCATATATAACTCTAAAACCGCTAAGAAAATATAAACACCATTAATCCTCTAATACATGAAAGACATTAAGACACATAAAAGGCCCTAAATCCCCTAAGACCCTTAACACCCCCCTAAAAGGTATAAAAACCCCTAAAACACATAAAAAACCTTAAAAACAACAAAACCCTCAAACCAACAAAAACTCTAAAATTACATTAAACCCATAAAAATGTTAAAAAATTATAAAACAACAAAAATCCTTAAAAACAAAAAGATGCTAAAAACCCATAAAAAATAAGAAAACCTAAAACCCCCAAAAACCCAAAAACCCAGAAAATTCCCTAAAACCATAAAATCAATAAAATTCTTATGAAAAACCTAAAGTGCCCAAAAACCCAAAAACCCTTAAAACCCTAAAACCCCTAGAAACCATAAAAAAAACTTAAACTCATAAGAATATTAAGAATAATAAAAACCCAAAAAACCCAAGAAACCAAAAAACCATAAAACATTTCAAAATACCTAAAAACCATAAAATACAATAAAATTATAGAAAAACCTGAAAAACGAAACAAATGTAAAAACCCCTCAAAACCCATAAATACCCTAAGAAACTACAAAAACCAAAAAATAGTTATAACCCTAAAATGATAAAAACACTAAAATAACAAAAATGTCCCTATAAAACCTTCAAACCGATAAAAATTATAAAACACCTAAAACAATTAAAAATAATGAATAATAATAAAAACCATAAAACCACTAAAAACTCTAAAAACCCCTTAAACCACTAAAAACATTAAAAACAGTAAAAACATGTAAACATTAAAAACTCAAAAAAAACCTGAAACCCTCCACAAGAACCCTAAAACCCAAAAAACCAATAAAACCCTCAAAATCTCTAAAAACCCTAAAAACTATACAAATAATAAAATTACCTAAAAATCCATAAAAACATAAAATTCCCTAAAACTCTTAATAACCATTAGAAAACCTTCAAAACCTAAAAATACTAAAATCCACTAAATACCTAAAAACCCAAAAAATGAATAAAAACTCCAAAGGACCCTAAAATCCATAAAACCCCTAAAACCATTAAAAATACTAAAAAACATAAAATCCCTAAAACCAATGAAAACTCTAGAACCCCTTTAGTCTCCTAAGAATAATGAAAACTCTAAAAACCATAAAAACCCTAAAAAACAAAAATTATCCAAAATTACCCTAAAACCCCTAAAAATACTAATAATCCATAAAAACCTACTAATAAAAATTATTTTTTTTATTTTGATGAAAAATATATTTAGGGGTTTTGTGGGGCCCTACAAGTTAATAAATACCCAATAACTTCCAACCATACTCCAAAAAGATCAAAAACCCCACATGTTGTATACCATACTCAAACAGCCTCACAACATCACTATAATACTACATATAGAATTCTGTAAAATAAAAGTGAAACCAATAAAAGTAAAAAAATATGTAAAATAATATCCAACCACATACAAGATAACTAGACATTTATAAAAACAATTAAAATAATTTGAATGGTTTACCCTATATAAGTTCCAATTGATGGTGTCGACCTTAAAGTCCTGACTATCATTGATGATGTCCTTGTAGTGGTAGGACATCTTTTCCTATGTTTGAACATGTTTTTCCAATATTATTTTCCACTTGTTGAATCCCCGTATCAAAATCTGATTTTGTTTTTTATCCAAGAATCTTTTTCTTCATTCAAATAAAGTTATAGCGGTATTTAAATCATTCCATGGGTATCATCCTTTGATAAATTATTTTATAAGGTCTACTAAATCAATTTTTCATTAGAATGAAGAAGAACATCCATAACATTTGATATGTCAATATTTTCTCAATCATCTCCCTTTAGACTGCTTCCAGCGTTACTAGGAGGAGTTCCCATGTCCTCTTGCAATTTATGCCTCTACGACTCGCTTTCTTTAGGTACTGAGAATAAAATACCTCTGTTATCTAAATGGACCATATAATATCCCCCTTCTTTATATAATCCAATGTAATATAGAATTTATTCTGAAATAAGAGATATTTTCTAGATGGTCTCATAACAGCCAGATTTGGTAAATTTGAGTTGTTCTTATATGGTCATGATCTCCTCACATGCTTAATGAAATCCGTCGAATCAATACGGGTCTTATTAACTTTCATTATTGAGGGAAGAAGAACGTATTTTTCTATTACCATTTCACTGCTCTCAAAATACATAGTTTCAGAGTCATAATCATTCTCAGCATCCTACTCATACACCCTACCTCATAGAGGACTATTCCCTTCAAGGAACGCAAAATATTAGTTTTCTAATTCATGTGGGGTATGCTCTTCCAACAAAGGCACTAAAACCCCCTAAAACCAATAAAAACCATAAAAAACCCTAGAATCCACTAAAACTGTATACACTGCGTAATAAATCTAAATTCTTTTAAAACCCTAAAAACATTAAGAACTCAAGAAAACCTTAAAATAGAAAAAATAATAAAAATAAAAAAAAATAAAAAACCCCAAACACCCTACAACCCCTAAAAATCCTAAAAACCATCAAAATCCATAAAAACCCAAATCCATAAAAATCATAAAAAGATAATAAAATTGTAAAAAACATTAAAATCTGAAAAATCATAAGAAAACCTTTAAAACCTAGAAACCTTTAAAACCCTTAAAATCCAAAAAAAAATCTGAAAACACTAAAAGATCCTAAAATACAAAAAACCCTAAAAACATAAAACACTAGAAAACATAAAACACATAAACGCCCATAAAAACTATAAAACCCCACTAAATACTTTAAATACCCATTAAGACTCAAAAAATGAGAAAAAAATCTAAAAACCCATAAAAACAATGAAAACACAAAAAACATAACCCCTAAAAACCCCTAAAACCCCCTAAAACCGCAAAAATGCTAAAAACAATAAAAGAAACCATAAATTTATTAAAAATCACTAAAAATCCCTATGAATGTAAAAATAACTAAAACCCAAAAAACCCATAAAAACCATAAAAAACTAAAACAACTAAAAAGATTAAAACCCCCAAGACATAAAAAATTCCTAAAAAAATAAAAAACTTAAATACCCTGAAAATACTTAAAAGTAAAAAAAAAACTCAACAATCTCTAAAACCACAAAAAAACCTTAAAAACATAAAAATACTTAGAACCCCTAAAACCTAAAAACCCTAAAAACACTATACCATTGAAAATCAGAAAACCCCCCAAAAAATAAAATACATAAAAATCCTAAAAACCCCTAAAAACCATTTAAAACCCTAATTTTTCTAATAACATTAATGAACCATAAAATCCCTTAAAAACTCAACCCCCCCCCCCCCAAACCCCATAAAAACCATAAAAGTCATTAAAAATCCTTAAATCCATAAAATTAATAAAAATTCCAAAAAATTTAAAAAAATTACAAACCCCTAAAACCCAAAAACCCCTAATAAAACAAAAAAATTAAAAAACATTAAACCCCCTAAACCCCTAAAAAACGCTTAAAACCGTGAATGACCATAAAACCCAAAGAAACCCCAAAAACCATAGTTGCCTGTAAATACCATAAAACCCATAATATCCTATAAAAATTTTAAAACCACTCAAAACTATAAAAACGTTTAAAACCGTAAAATTCAAAAAACTATAAAAACCTTGAAAACCCTTAAAAAATAAAAAAACCCGCTAAAAACTCATAGAAACCTTTAAAAACCCTAAAACCCTCAACGTCCTAAATATCCCTAAAACCCCTAAAAACCATGAAAATTCCTAAAATCCCAAATGACATTAAAAACCATTCAAACCATGAAAGACACTTATAAAACCTTAGAAACCAAGAAACATATAAAATCCCTAAATACCTACAAAAGCAAAAACCCCAAATAAACCCCAATGAACCCAAAATTCCATAAAAATCCTAAATTACTCTAAAATACCTAGAAATATAAAAACCCAAAAAACCCAACAAAAAATTTAAAACCCTAAAAAACATTAAAACCTAAAGAATGATAAAACGCCTAAAAACCTAAAACCCGAAAACCATAAAAACTCCTAAAAACATAAAAATTAATAAAACCCTTAAAAACCATAAAACCACTTCAAACTCAAAAAGCCATTTAAACCCCTCAAAATGTCAAATAAACTCTAAAAACCCATAAAACACTAAAAAAACTCAACCCAAAAACTTATTTAAACCATAAACCCCCCAAAACTCTCAAAATCCCTAAAAACCTTAAAACATAAAAACCCAAAAAAAATCACAAAATACATAAAATTATTAAAAAACAAAAAACCCTAAGAGAACCTTTAAAACCAAAACAAATTAAAATACTAAAAACCTAAAAATATCTAAAAACACAAAAAAACTATAAAATACCCTAAAAGCCCAAAAAATCCTAAAAACCCCTAAAAACCATAAAAGTCCATAAAATCTTTAAAATACATAAAAATGTAAAATAACTAAAAATGTAAAATACCTAAAAACCTAGAGAAATCCTATGAAAAGTTTAAATACCTAAAAATAGTAATAAATATTTAATGCCCTAAAATGATAATAACACTAAAAAATATATAACCCCCCAAAAAACCCTCAAAATACTAAAAAATTCTAAAAACTATAAAAATCCTAAAGAAGGCCTAAAAATACATAAACATATAAAATCCCTAAAAAACATCAAAAACCCCTTAGAAACCTAAAAACTGTAAATACACTAAGAACATAAATACCCAAAAACATGTAAAACCCCAGGAAACATAAAAACCCCAAATATACTATAAACCTGTAAAAAACCCTAACAACACATAAAAATACTTAAAATCCATAAAAACCTGAAATAACCATAAGAATCCTAAAAATTGAAAAAATCCCAAAAAAATTATAAAAACCTTGAAAAACCTAATAAAACCTTTAAAACATAAATACACTTATAATCCATAAATACTACTATAAAAACTAAAAACCCTAAACTATTAAAAATAATAAAAACCCTGAAAACCATTAAAACCATCGAAAACCTCTAAAAAATCTACAAAAAAAATTCAATTCCAATTTTTTTTTAAAAACTCTTAAAACCCCAAAAAACTCAAAAAACCTAAAAAACCATAAAAACCATAAACCCCTCAAATTCCCTAAAAAATCTAAAAATCCATAAAAATCCTAAAAATCACTAAAAATCCCTAAAAATATAAAAAACCCTAATAACACTGAAAACCCCTAAGAAAAATTAAAAACCAAAAAACACTCGAATCCCCTAAAAACTTAAAAATGCTAAAAATCCTAAAACCCATAAAAACTCTAAAAACCATAAAAATCCTAAAACCCTTAAAAATCCTAAGACCCGCTAAAAACTATAAATCCCCTTTGAACCCCTAAAAATGTTTAAAAACTATAAAAACCAAAAACCATAAAAAATTAATAAAAACCCTAACCCCCCCCCCCCAAACCATAAAACACCTAAGAACCCCAAAACCCCTAGGAACCCTCAAAATCCCTGAAAACCCTAAAAAGTAAAAAAAAATCTAGAAAAAATCCCTAAGAAACACTAAAAACATAAAAAACCTGATAACCCATAAAAATCCAAAAGACAACCATAAGAGCCTAAAAAACATAAAACCCATAAAAACCCTAAAAATGCAAAAAATCCAAAAAAAAACACTATCAACACTAAAACCACAAGAAACATAAAATTACATAGAAACCCAAAAAACTCCTACGAAAACCATAAAAATCTAAAAACACGTAAAACCCATTAAAACCTAAAAATGAAAGACACCCTAAAACCCTAAAAATAACTCTAAAACCCATAAAAACTTCTAAAACCCATTAGAAACCCTAAAAACCGATAAAATCCAAAAAATGCAATACACTATAAAATCCATTTAGACCCCAAAAAGAATTAAAAACACTAAAAAACCTAAACAACCCTAAAAAATAAAAAAAACATGAAAACCCAAAAAAACCCTGAAACCCAAAAAACTGACAAAATCCCTAAAAACATAAAAACCCATTAAAATCCTAAAAAACACCTACAATCCATTAAAATGTAAAGACCAATAAAATCATTAGAAAAACATATAAACCTTTAAAATTATAAAAACACTTAAAACATATAAAAAGTAAAAAACACAAAAAACTATAAAAACTATAAAATCCTCAGAATCCCTAAAAATATAAAAATGAATTAAAATTAAAAAAAATCCATAAAAATACTTAAAAAGGTAAAAAAAATAAAAAAAATTGACAAACACTGAGAAAAAAAATAAAAAAAATAAAAACACATAAGACCATAAAAATAAATAAAAATGTTAGACCTTAAAAGACCCTAAAAACCAAAAAACCACTAAAAATCATAAAAACCCCTAAAAACCATAAATTTTTTGTTAGGATGGGAGGTGATGTTGGTGACAATTTGGTTTTTATGCTTTGTTTGGTTTTGTGTGTTTTTTCTTTTTTCTTTTTCTTTTTTTGGGGTCTTTTGTGTCTTGGGTTGAAAAGGATTTTTGGCTGTGGGTTGATTGACCCCTCCTCTCCCTTGTCTGCTACGTCTTTTTTTTTTGTAATAAATTATGAGGGGGTCAAGAATAGCCTGGCCTCACACCTATTCTTCCCTAAAACCATAAAAAACCCTAAAAAGTAATAAATCCCTAAAAACCCACTCAACACTCTAAAAGGACATTAAACCTAAAGAACAATAAAATACTCTAAAGAAATTTTTAAACCCTAAAAACTAAAACTAATTCTTAAAAACCAAAAAACCCTAAAAGTGCATGAAGCCCTTAAAATATCTAAAAACCATAAAAATTCTTTAAAGAACTAAAAATCCCCCAATACATAAAAAAAACCATAACAACACACAACACCTAAAACCCTTAAAAATCTAAAAATATGAAAAATACACTAAAAACCCTGAAAACCATTAAAGCCATCAAAATACATAAAAATTTGAAATTCCATATAAATTATAAAAAGGCCCTAAAAACCTAAAACCACCTAAGAATACCTAAAAACCAAAAAACACTTAAAACCTCTAAAAACCTAAAAATGGTAAGCCTAAAAACCATAATATCTCAAAAAACCATAAACCCCCTAAAAATCTCAAAATACCCTAACTATCAGAATCACCCTAAAAACAACAAAAAAATTAAACCCCATTAAATAACTAAAAATGTTAAAAAACATAAAAAATATTAAAACCCCTAAAAAATCAAAAAACCCTAAAAAAATAAAAAACATAACAACCCTAAAACCCACTAAAACCCCTCAAAATCATTAAAAACCCATAAAATACTTAAAATCACCAAAAATACCCATATACATAAAAACCCATAAAAACCATGAAAACCTGTAAGAATAAATTAAAATTCTAGATTCAAATAATCACAATAAAAACATAAAAATGCTAAAAACCATAATGATGCTAAAAAACCTAAAAAACTAAAACAAATAAATACCTTCAAACCCAACACCACACTAACAAAAACCTAGAAAAATAAAATCCATCTAAACACCCAAAAATATTAAAAACTATAAAAATCTTACAACCATACAAAACACAAAAAAAAACCCTAAAAACCAAAAAAACCCTAAAAACCAAAAAAACCATAAAAAACCATAAAAAACTAGAAAGCGCAAAAACCATTAAAAACTGCTTGAACCCTCAAAAACCATAAAAATCCTAAAAATGACTTACAATCCCAAAAAATAAATAAACCCATAAAAACCCAAAAAATTCTCAATAAAATATTAAAAACCTAAAAACTCTTCAAATACCAAAAACCCTAAAAATAATAAAAAACTCAAAAAAACCGTAAACCCCTAAAAACCGTAAAACTGCTCAAAATCCATAAAACCCTAATAAATCTATAAAAATTGAAATACACCTAAAACCACTAAAACACCTAACAAACCTAAAAACCCTAAGAAACCCTAAATCTTAAAAAACCCAAAAACTATAAATATCCCTAAAAATTGAAATAAAATAATAAAATCCCTAAAAATTAATAAAAAACAATAAAAACCCAGAAGATTCCTAAGAAAACTTTAAAAAAATAAAAATACATAAAACCACTAAGAAACCTAAAAAATGCTAAAACCCCTAAAAGACTATAGAAACCTAAAAACCGTACCTCCCCCCATGTAATAAATATTATAAACCAATAAAATACAAAAAACACTAAAAACACTAAAAACCATTTAAACCTCTACAAATGTTAGAAAACGTTAAAAACCATTAAAAATAATAAAAATTAAAACCCCCCTAGAACCCCTCAAAATCATAAAACCCCTCAAAATCCCTAAAACCCTAAAACCCCTAAAAACTGCAAAAAAATTAAAAACCATAAATGACCCTAAATCCCTAAAAACCAATAAAAACCATAATTAACCCTAAAAACATTTAAGAACCCAAAAAACCAATAAAAACTCTACAAACACTAAAAGAACCAAAAATACAATAAGCGCTTAAAATTATTAAAAACTCTAGAAGACTATAAAAATCATAAAATCTAAAAAATCCCTGAAACCCAAAAAACCCATGAAAACCTGAAAACACCAAAATAAACCCTAAAACCCCTAAACATCCCTTAAAACCTAAAACACATAAAATCGTAAAAATCCATAAACATACTTCAAAACATATAATAACCTAAAATGCTAAAAACCACTTAGAAAACATTAATAACCGAAAAACCTTAAAAAACCCTAAAAGGTTAAAAAATTCTAAAACCCCTAAAAACACTAGAAACCTTAAAAAACATAAAACCCCTCAAAATCCCAAAAAAACTGTAAAACCATAAAATCCAAAAAAAATATTAAAAATACCAAAAAATTCCTATAATATTATAAAACCCCTTAAAACCCAAGAGAAAAACTAGAAAAACCTAGAATCCTCAAAATAAATAAAACCCATAATAAATCTAAAAATCACTAAAAATATAATAACCAAAATACCCCAAAAAATCCCTATAAACCCTAAAATCCATAAAAAAACTAAAAGAGGCCCAAATTCTCTAAAAACATAAAAAACAATAAAAAATATAAAAAAGATTAAGAAAACCACAAAAACCTAAAAATAGTTATAACCCCTAAGAAATCGAAAAAATTCTAAAAATCATAAAAAACCCCAGAAAACCATAAAACCATAAAGACCGTAAAAACATATAAAACCCATGAAATCCCTAAGAACTACTAAAAACACCAAATTTAATTTAAACCCCTACAAAAATAAAAAAATCTGAAACCCCTAAAAACATGCAAATCCCTAAAAAACCTATGAAATAATAACAGTTCCATTAATCCCCCATAAATATCTAAAACATAAAGAACACCAAAAATAATTTAAAATGTTAAAAAAAATATAAAAACCTAAAAACTCTTAAAACCCCTAACAACCTAAAAATCCCCAAAAATATAAAAAACCTAATGACCACTAAAAACCGTTAAAACTATACAAACCATGAAATACATAAAAACCCTAAAATCAAATACAGAATTTGAAATCCATTTAAACCCCTAATATGTTAAAAAAACTCTAAAAAATATTAAAATTGTGAAGACAAGTAAAAAAACCTTAAAACCCCAAAAAAACATAAAAACCCTAAAACCCTCAAAATCTCTGAATACCATAAAAAAAATTAAAATCCTAGAAAATCCCTAAAAATCCATAAAATGTAAAATACTCTCAAAACACAAAAACCATTAGAAACCCATAAAAACCTAAAAATACAAAAAACCATTAAAAAAAGATAACACAAAAACCCTAAAAACCCTAAAACCCCCTAAAAACATTTTAAAACCCTAAAACATTAAAATCTATAAAAGCCTTAAAATTGATAAAAATCCTAAAAATCCTAAAACCATCAAAATCTATTAAAAATTGATAAAACAATATAAATCATTAAAATCCCCAAAAATCAATGAAAATGTAAAAAACCTTGAAAACACTAAGAAAAACTTAAAACACTTAAATCCTTTAAAAACCTAAATACACTAAAACAATAAAATTACTAAAACCATAAAAACCCTTAAATTCCCTAAAAACCCTTACAACCTTAAAAATCCAAAAAAATCACTTAAAATTCATAAAGATGTAAAAACCAAAAAATCTTGAAAAACCATTAGGAGACCTTAGAAATGTAAAGACACATAAAATTCCTAAAAAATACTAAAATGATAAAAACCTATAAAACATTTAATACCCAAACCCACCCCCCCCCCCCCCCCCCCCCGACGGAAATTTCTTAAAACACTTTAAACACCTAAAAACGTTAAAAACAGTAAAAAACATAAAAAACACTAAAATAAATAAATCCAAAACAAAAAAACCCTAACCCCCCCCCCCCCCCCCACAACCCTCAAAATCCTTAAAAACCAAATAAACTATAAAAAACATAAAACCCAAAAATTATCTAAAAAAGTAAAAATCCTATGTACCCTGAAAAGTCCAAATAAAATATTAAAAATCTAAAAACACTTAAAACCTCAAAAACCTAAATAACACTAAAAATCCTAATATTCCAAAAAAACCCCATAAAACCTAAAAAATACTAAAAAATCCATAAAATCATAAAATCCTATAAAACCTAAAATTTTTCTAAAAATATTTAAAAATGTAAAAATCTATAAAACCCATGAAATCTCTTAAGAACCCCTTAAAACACAAAAAAATTAAACACCTAAAAACATAAAACCCCGAAAAGACCCTATACCCCCTAAAATAAAAAAAATCCTAAAACCATAAACACCACATAAAAACAACTAAAACCTCTAAAAACCTCTAAACCTCTAAAACCATTAAAAAACTTGAAAAACATTAAACCCCCAAAAACAAAATAAATACTATAAAACCCATAAACCCCCTCAAAATCCTTAAAACCATAAAAACTATAAAAATCCTAAAAATCCATTAAATCCATTAAAATATTACAAAACCTAAAACCCATGAAACACCCAAAAATTCATAAAAAACCCATAAACAATTATAACCAATAAAAAATTAAAAATTCTAAAAGACCTTCAACCCCTAAAAATAATAAAAATGGAAGACCCAAAAAACATAAAACCCTAAAACCCATAAAAACACTAAACCACTATTAAATCTAGAAAGACTTTAAACTCCTAAAAACATTAAAAATATTTAAAACCTTTAAAATCCCAAAAATCTCAAAAGCACCACCAAAACCATAAAACCCCTTAAAACCCTAAAAACCCAAAAAATTCCTAAATTCCAGAAAATTCCTAAAAATCCAAAATAAATTAAAAAAAATCAAAAATATGTGAAAACACCGATCAAAAAACATAAAAAACTAAAAAACACTTAAAAACCATAGAAACATAAAAAACGTTAAAAACCCTGAAAACTCCTAAAATCCCAAAAAAACATAAAATCATTAAAAATCCATATAACCCATAAGAACCCCCAACCCCCATAAAAACCCTATAAACCACTAAAAACACTAAAAATAATTTAATTCCCAAAAAAATATAAAATCCCCATAAACCTAAAAATCACAAAAAACTAAAAAAACCCTAAAAACCCTTAATGCCCTAAAATCCCAAACCCACATCCTTAAAAACCTTTATAATACATAGAAATCCAAAAAAAACTTAAAATAACTAAAAACATAGAAAACCCTGAAGCCATAGAAAACCCCTATGAATATCTAAAAACCCTAAATACACTTAAAACCACTAAAAACCTAAAAACTATAAAAATCGAAAAAACCTCCTCAAAACCGTCAAAATCCGTAAAATCCATAAAAATATATAAAAATTATGAACAAATCCCTAAAAATCCCTAAAAACGTAAAAACCCCAAATACACTAAAAACCCCTAAAACCAAAAAAACCTAAACATGCTAAAAACTCTAAATTCCCTGAAAACATCCAAAACTCAAAAAACCATAAAAAAATAAAAAAACTAAAAATCCATAAAAATCCTAAAAACTAATAAAAACTCAATAAACACATTAATCCCCAAAAAATATTAAAAAATCTTTAAAAACATAAAAAAACTCTCAGAAAATCGTAAACCCCAAAAAAACCATAAAACCCTAAAAACTGGCAAAATCACCCACAAACCCTTAAAAACCATATAAATCAAAAAAAATCCCTAAAAATATATAAATATGTAAGAACCCATAAATCATAGAAACACTAAAATCCAAAAAAAAAATATTAAAACCCCTAAAATCCAAAAAATGAAAAAATAACTAAAAACCATAAAAACTGTAAAAAACCATAAACCCCTCAAAATCCATAAAAAACCTAAAATACTAAAAAATAATAATAAATCCCTAAAAATCCCTAAAAATTTAAAAATCAATAAAACCTAAAAAAACCATATGAAATCACTAAAGAACTAAAAACACTTGAAAGCCATAAAAAATTAAGGATGTTAATAACCCTAAATATCCCTAAAAATCCTACAAAACCCTAAAAACCATATATCCCTAAAACCCAAAAAAATCCTAATAGTAATAAAAACCCCCAAACCATGAGAAAATATAAAAACAATTTAAACCCCTGAAAATCATAATAAATCTAAAAAATTATAAAATAGTAAAACCACAAAAAAAATATAAAAACAAAAACAAACCAAAATGAAACTAAAAACCCTCATAATCCATAAAAATCATAAAAACCATAAATATCATAACCCAATAAAAGTCCCTAAAAAGACTAAAAGACATAAAAACCCCTAAATAATCCTTTAAAACCAAAAAACATAAAATCCCCTAAAACCCAAAAAAACTCTAAAACCCAATAAAAAGATCCCAAAACACATAAAAACCCTAAAATCCCTAAAAATCTATTAAAACAATTAAAATCTAAAAAATCCATAAAAATATGAAAGAAACTTTGAAAACCCTTAACAAAACCTTTAAATATTAAAAAAACATAAAACCCATAAAAACCAAAAAAAATCTAAAACCCTAAATGGCCCTAAAAACCTAACAACCCTTAACATCCATAAAACCCTAAAATCCACTAAAAACCCTTTAAACCCCTAAAATGATAAAAACATTAAAATGTTTAAACCCCATAAAAACTAAAAAAAACATAAAACCCAAAAAACCATAGAAACTATAGAAACTATAAAAACCCTCAAAATGTTAAAACCCCTAAAAATCATAAAAAACTAAAAATGACTTACACAACCCTAAAAATGTATAAAACTTGAAAAACAATAATTAAAGATCAAAAAAATTAAAACCAATAGAAAAACAAAAAATGATAAATACCCTAAAAATATAAAAGACACTAAAAACCATAAAATGTATAAAACCCTCAAGAACCTAAAAAAACACTAAAAACACTAAAAAACCTTTAAACCCTTCAAAATGTTATAAATATCTAAAAACATTAAAACCCATACAAAATCAAAAAAGACCCCAAAAACATAAAAACCCATAAAACCATAAATTCCCTTGAAACCCTCGAAATCCCTAAAAGCCCATAAATATTCATATAAATCCCTAAAATCTATAAAAACATAAAAAACCAAAAAACCCCTAAAACCCCTAACAAAACCATAAAAACCTAAAAATACTTAAACCTCCCAAAAAGGTAAAAAATTATAAAAACCCTAAATATCTTTAAAAACCCATATCAAACCCCTTAAAATCAAAAAAACATTAAAAACCCATAAAAACCCACTAAAACACTAAAATCTCTTTAAACCCCTAAAAACATTAAAAAACACTAAAAACTATTAAAACCCCTAAAACCTAGAAAAACCTAAAAACCAATGAATCCCACAACAACCCAAAAAACCGTAGAATCCTTTAAAATTTATAAAAACCCTAAAAACAATAAAACCCTAAAAAACCTAAAATCCCTTAAAATGTTATAATCCATCAAAACTATAAAAACCCCAAACATAACAATGAAAATGAAAAAACACTTACCCCTAAAAACAAAAAAATTATACAAACCCTAAAAGACCATAAAAACTCTAAAACCAATAAAACACTAAAAATACAAAAAAAACCAAAATAACCTTAAAAATTATGAAAATCCCTAAAATCCAATAAAAATGGAGAAATCCCTAAAAACTCTAAAAACCCAAATGAAAACATCTGAAACATAATGACACTTACAACCCAAAAAAACCTGAAAAAATAAAAACTATAAAAAACACTAAAACCCGAAAACCCCCGAAAACCCCCCAACATCCCAAAAAACCATAAAAACCATAAAATCTAAAAAATACATAAAAATACCAAAAAATTTAAAATCCCCTAAAAATACAGAAAACCCCTAATAAAAATCCTGGAATTTAGCTTCTTCTTTGGTTTTATTTCTATGTTTTTCCATCCTCCCATGCAATTATATCCTTTTCTTTTTATTTATAAAAGAGGCACATCCTCCATCATTCTCAAAAAAAACCTAAAATTCCTAAAAAGCTAAAAAACCCATAAATACTCATAAAACCAAAAAACCAATAAAATTTATGAAATCACTAAAAGCTATAAAAACCCTTTAATCCCCTAAAAATGATAAAAAAACTCAAAAAAACCATAAAACCAAAAAATACTAAAAAAATCCAAAAAAACCCATAAAAACAAAAAAACCATAAAAACATAAAAACCATAAAAAACCCTAAAGACTATAAAAATTATAAAAAATCCCTAAAAATCAATAACATGGTAATAATCCTAAAAAATCTTTAAAACTCAATGAAAAATTTTACAACATAAAAACACATAAAACCCATAAAACTATAAAAACCCCATTAAAACCCTAAAAACCCATAAAACCTTAAATAATCATTGTTTACTCTAAAACCCATTTAAAAAACTAATAACTATAAAAAAATAAAAACCCTAAAATCTAAAAAAACCACCTAAAATCCTATGAAAACAATAAAACCCCCAAAACCCATAAGAAACCTCAAAATCCCTAATAACACTACAAACAATAAAAATCATAAAAAATATCTAAAAATAATTAATAACATAAAACCCCCTAAAACCCTAAAAAACTCTAAAAAACCTTAAACCCATAAAAATGATCAAAACTATATAAATTATTAAAAACCTCAAATACCTTAAACACCTCAAAATCCATAAAACCCTAAAAATCATATAAATCCTAAATAATAGCAAAAAAATACAAATATTTTTAAAAGGCCCTAAAAACTCTAAAAACCATTAAGAAAACCCTAAAAACTTAAAAACACATAAAACCTCTAAATGTACAAAAAATGATACATCCTTAAAAATATATAAAAATCACTAAAAACAAAAAAGAAACATAAAAACCCCGAAAGCCCAAGAAACATTAAAAGAAAAAACACATAAACCCTTTAAAAATCTAAAAACTCTAAACCCCTTAAATCCCCTAAAATCCCAAATCACCCTAGAAATCATAAAATTTCCAAAAAAAACCTTAAAAAACATAAAAACCCAAAAATCCACAAAAAACCCTAAAACCCTCTAAAATCTCTTAAAACACTAAAACTCAAGAAAACCCCCCTAAAAACCCTAAAAAATACAAACCGTAGAACCCTAAATACACCAAAATCCCTTAGAATTCATAAAAACCCTAGAAACCCATAAAAATATTAAAAAATCCCTTAAAATGAAAAAACCATAAAAATTGTGAAAAAAAACTAAAGAAAACCTTAAAAAACTAGAACACATAGAATCCTCAAAAAACCACAAAATTCCATAAACCCTAAAAAACATAAAACACCACTACAATCCATCTAAGTACCTAACATTCTAAATAAACATAAAAATCATAAAAATATATAAAAATACTTAATCATTTAAAAATCCCTAAAACCCAGAGAAAAAATTAAAAAGCTAAACATATTTTAAAAAAAAGAGAAAAAATGCTAAAACAGTAAGAATGTCTAAAAAGACCCTAAACCCCGTAAAAACCATAGAAACCACTAAATATATAAAAACCCGAAAACCTATAATAATCCTAAAACCCAAAAAAAAATATAAACCCAATTTAAACCCCCAAAAACATTAAATAATTCTAAAAACCAAAAACACCCCGAAAATCTATAAAACCCTAAAACCCCAAAAATCCATAAAAACCACAAAACCATTAAAACCCTAAAAACCATAAAACTCTATAATATCCCTAAAAAGAAAAAATTCATAAACCCCCTAAAACGTAAAATTACTATGAAAAACATAAAAACTAAAAACACATAAAGCACTTAAAAACGTATAACGTTAAAAACATTAAAACCCCTAAAAACTATAAAAATCCATTAAACCTTAAAAAAAGAAAAAAACACTAAACCCCACTAAGAACTCTAAAAACCCTTTATACCCATATAATAAGTAAAAACTATGAAAAACCATAAAACCCCTAAAATGTAAAAAACACTAAAACACAAAAAAATATAAAATCACTAAATGACCATAAAAAAATTTCTAAAAACCCTAACACCATAAAATCATAATAACACCCTCAAAATCCAAAAAAACATAAAAAATACTACAAACCTTTAAGTCCCCAACGAAAACCTTAAAACCCTAAGAACAATTAAAAAATCTATAAAACCAAAAAAACGTAAAAACACTAAAAATCATAAAACCCCTAAAACCCTAACAACCTTAAACCCACTAAAAATATAAAAACATTTTAAACCACTAAAAATGTTAAAAAATCTTAAACAAAAAAACCCATTAATATTCAAAAAAAAATCTAAAAACACCAAAAATCCATAAAACCCGAAAAAACCTAACAATCATCTAAATCCCTAAAAGCCTTAAAGCCTCTAAAAATATTTAAAAACAACTAAAATTACCTAAAAATTAAAAAACCCTAAAAACCTTGAAAACCCCTAAGAAATCCTTAAAAAAATAAATCTCCTAAAAACTAATAATAATAAAAACCCTAAATAAACCTATAAAAATCCTAAAAACACAAAACTATGAAAATCAATAAAAACCATTAAAAATATTAAACCGCATATATCCCTAAAAAAACTAAAAATATAAAAACCCATTAAACTTGTTAAACCCATATAAATGTTTGGGACATTATATATCCCTAGAACCCCTAAAAATACAAAATAATATAAAAACCCAAAAACCAAAAGAAACCATCAATATACATAAATCCAAAAAAACTATAAAAATCTTAAAATTTCCTAAAAATCCATAAATACATAAAACCCCTAAAAACCTTGAAAATATCTAAAATATATTTAAAACCAAAAAACGCATAAATCCCATAAAACATTAAAATCTCTAAAACCCCTAATAACCCTAAAAACATGAAAATCCTGCAAAACCCATAAAAATAGTAAAACCACTTAAACCCATAAAAAACCCCCAAATCCATTTTAAAGATTCAAAAAACCCTTTAAACCACTAAAAAATATAAAAAAAATATAAAATTAAAACCCAAAAAATACAAAAAAACCAAAAACCAAAAAACAATAACCAAACCCCTAAAAACCAAAAAAACACCTCAAATTCCCTAAAAATCCTAAATACGATAAAAAACATTAAAAACCTATAAAATCCATAAAAATGTAAGAAACCTTCAAAACCATGAAAACCCTCAAAACCCCGTAGAAAACCATAAAAACAAAAAGAATATAAAACCCCTAAAAACACTGAAAAATTATAAAAACAATAAAAATCACATAAAAACCTCGGAACAATAAAACACTATAGAACCATTATAACCCATAAAAATAATTAAAAACATTAAACCCACATGAAAACTATAAAAAATTTATTAACCCCTAAAAATGTTAAAAAACTCCAAAAACCCATAAATCCCCAAAAAAAGTCAAAAAACCCCTAAAAATCCAAAACACCATAAAAACCCTAAACACCCTTAAACCTCTAAAACCCCAAAAAACCCTAAATCCCTAAAAACATTAAAAATTTGTAAATATCTCAAAAAACCTAAAAAAAACTAAAAACATTGAAAACTCCCAAGAAAATGCAGAAAACCTGAAAAAAATTAAACCCCTAAAAACCATAAAACACTAAAAACCATAAAAAACCAAAAAAAGAACCCTGAAAACCCAAAAAACAATTAAAACCCATACAAACCTTAAAAACCAAAAAATCTATAGAAACCCAATATCCCACTAAAAACTCTAGAAACACATTAAATGACTAAAATATTAAATAATATTAAAAAAAATTAAACCGTAAAAGAACTCAGAATACCGCTAAAACCAAAAAAATAAAAAACCCTCAAAATACATAAAAACCAAACAAACCATAAAAACCCTAAAAATACCTAAAAATACCTATATCACTATAAAATCCATAAAACCCTTACGAAAAACCTAAAAATATAAAAAATACTTGAAACACCTAAAAAAATAAAAACAAAAAAAAAACCATAAAAATCAGTAGAAACTAAAAACCTTAAAATTCATAAAACCCCCAAAACCCCAAAACCCCTAAAAATCACTAAAAACTATAAATACTCTTTAAATCAGTAAAAATGTTAAAAAACTATAAAAAATACCTAAAATCCCTAAAAACTCAAAGAAAACTCTAAAACCACCAAAATTCAATAATTCCTCAAAACCCTCAAAATTCGTAAAAACCATAAAAAGCATAGAAATACTAAAAACTCTTTAAAAATCCCAAAAATATATAAAAAACCTAAAACCCAATGAAAACCCTAAAAACCATAAACCACTTAAATCCCCTAAAAACCTATAAAATGCTAAAACTCCAAAATAACACTAAAACCCCTAACACCTGAAAAATCATAAAACCCCTAAAAACCTTAAATACCCATAAAACAATAAAACCAATAAAAAAAAATCTAAACCCCCCTTAAGTTCCTAAAAAGAATAAAAAATAAGTATAAAAATTAAATCCCTGAAAACATAAAAAACCCCTAAAACCCCCAAAAAAATCCAAACCCTAATAAACCCTTGAAAATCCCTAAAAACACTAAAAAACATAAAAATCATAATAAATTCATAAAAATCATAAAAATAATAAAAACCCTAAAACCCCAGAAACCCCTTAAGAAAACCATAAAAACCTGAAAACACCTAAAACCCATAAATCACCTAAAAACACTAAATACCCTAAAAAACATAAAAACCATAAAGTACCTTAAAACCAGTAAAAATCCCTAAACACCCTAAAATCCATAGAAATACAAAAAAACCAAAACAATCCTTAAAAATGTAATGAACCCTAGAAACCCTAACAAAAACACACAACCCTAAAACTCTATGTCCCCTAAAAACCTAAAAATCACTAAAACCCCTAGAAAAACCTAGAACACCCTAAAAACATAAAAACCCCTAAAACCCTAAAAAACCCATAAAAAGCATAAACCCCACCTTAAACTCTAATAACCCTTTAAACCCCAAAAAACAATAAAAAACTCTTAAAACCATAAAATATCTAAAAACTAAAAAATTCATGATGCCAGAAAAATAGATAATAACCATACAATCCATTAACACCCTAAAACCCAAAAAAACCTAAAAAATCCCTAAAAACCACTAAAATTGTTAAAAACCCTAAAAACTCATTGAAACCCTATGAACACCCTAAAAACCCTAAAAATAATAAACACCCCTAAAAACAAAAAAATATAAAAACCCTAGAAAAACCCATAAACTCTAAAATAATTATAAACCCAAATAAACCATAAAAGCCTTAAACAACTAAGAACTCTAAAAACCCTTTAAACCCCTATCAAAAGTAAGATACTCTAAAAACATTAAAAATAAAAAAACCCAAAAAATTAAAATCATTAAAACCCTCAACCCCCTTCAAAATCTATAAAAACGTTATAAACAATTAAAAACATAAATCAGACCAAAAAATCACTAAAAATAGAAAAAATACCAAAAACCCCAGGAAAACTATAAGAAGACCATTGAAACTTAAAAAAACATAAAATACCTAAAAATCATAAAATTATAAAATCCCTAAAAACTCTAAATACATAAAACCCCCTAAAAATATTAAAAACCTCAAAAATAAATAAAAAACCCTAAAACTCAAAACACTCTAAAAACCATTTAAATCCATAAAATTTAAAAAAAATTAAAAAAACCATAAATACCCTAAAAACAAAAAAAAACCCTACAACCCGAAAAACTAATAAAATCTATAAAACCCATAATGCATCTCAATATGGAAAAAAACCAATATATCTATGAAAAATCAAACAAAAAACCTCAAATTCACTAAAAATATAAAAATTGTAAAAAAACCCTGAAAAAACATGAAGAAAAAACGTAAAAACATAAAAACACTTTAAACCCATAAAAATATAAAAAATGATCAAAACCCTAAAAAACCCGAAAAATCTAAAAACCAAAAGAACCTATAGAAACCAAAAAAACACTAAAACCCATAAAAAAAATAACATATTCTCTGGAAACCCATTAAACACCTACAAATGTTAAAAACACTACAAAATTTAAAATTGTAAAAAACTCAAAACCCCCCAAAATTCAAAGAAAGTTATAAATACCCTAAACACCCCAAAAATCCCTAAAAACCCTAAAAACATAAAAATCATATAAAATCCCTAAAAACCCCTAAAACCTCTATTAAAACCTATGAAAACCATGAAAAACTAATAACACTAAAAAACACTAAAGGATCTAAAAAATTCTAAATACCATAAAAACCAAAAAACCACTTAAAATCCATTAAAAATCCATAAAAATCCATAAAACCCTAAAAATCAATTATACACTAAAACCATTAAACACTTAAAAATGTTAAAAATCTATAAAATCCTTAAAACGCCTAGTAAAAAAATAAAAACCCTTGAAAACCATAAGAATACTAAAAACACTAAAACCCTTTAAAATCCTTATAACCCCTAAAACAATAAAATTATAATAAACCCTAAATAGAAAAATATATAAAAACAAGTAAATTCACTAAAAACCCCTAAGAAAACCTTAACATTCTAAAAACTCTTAAAACACCTAGAAACATAAAAATAATAAAGCCACTACAAATCCTAAAACCACTAAAAACCCAAAATGACAAAAAAAACTTGTAAAACACTAAAACCCCACTTAAAAATAAAAAAACCCTTTAAACCCTTAAAAATTTATAACCTCTAAAAAACATAAAACCAATATAAACACAAAGAAAACCCTACCAATAAAAAAATATTCATGAAAACCATAAAAATCCTAAAATTTCAATAAAATCCATAAAAGACTAAAAAATCCTAAAATATCAAAATAATCATCAGAATAAAATCCTAAAAACAATTAATACAACCAAAAAACTAAAATGAAAAAACTACTTAAAACCCTAAAAACCATAAAAACCATTAAAACAATAAAAACATTAAAAACACATAAATCCCCTTATACCCACTAAAAATATTAAAATAATTTAAAACCCATATAATTTTAAAAAAAACTAAAACCCCTTAAAATCCTTGAAAACTAAAATAACCCTACAATCCCAGAAAAACCAAAAAACCTTAAAAACCATTAGAATCCCTAAAATCCTAAAAAACATAAAAAAAATACATAAATAATCCCAAAAAACATAAAAATCCTAAAGTCATAAAATTCCATAAGTAAAAATTAAAAACCTAAAAACAATTAAAACACATAGAACCTAAAAAATATTAAAAACCCTAAAACCCTCAAAATCTAAACAAACCCTGAAAACATTAAATTCCAAAAAATCCATAAAAACTATAATGAAAAACAAAACCCTAAAAACCCTAAAAAAACCATAAGAAACCTCTAAAAAACACAAGTAACTTAAATCCCAGAAAAAACGTAACAACCACTAAAACTATAAACAAATCTTTAAACCCTAAAACCCTTAAAAACCAAAAAAATCATTAAAAACTAGAATAAACCCTAAAAACCAAAAAAACACTTTATACATCTAAAAATTTTGAAAACTCAAAAAATCCTTAAAAATCATAAAAACTCCAAAAATCCATAAAACCCCAAAAAACCACAAAAACCCTAAAATCCCTAAATACCCTAAAAACACCAATATCCCTTAAAATTCCTAATAACCTAAAAACGTAAGAATCCAAATAAATCCCTAAAACACAAAAAACCCAAAAAACCCAAAAAAATCCCTAGGAAAACCATTGAAACCTATAAACATTTAAAACCCCTAAAATCCAAAAAATGGAAAAACACCTAAAAACCCTACAACCATAAAAACCCTAAATGCTTAAGAAAACATTAAAACCAAAAAAACTATAAAAACACATTAAACGCCCAAAATGTTAAAAAACTTATATAAAACATTAATAATCCTAAAAAACTAAGAAACCCTAAAACCCTAAAAAACTAATAAAACATAAAATTCATAAATATCCTAAGACCATAAAAATCCCTAAAAACCCTTAAAAATAAAAATTTCTTAATGAAATCGATAAAAATATAGATTCCATTAAAATCATAAAAATACCCAAGATGAACTTAAAAATGTAAAAACACTTAGAACCCCTAAAAACCTAATGGCGTTAAAATCATAATGAAACCGAGAAACCCTAAAAAATAGAAAACCTACCCTTACTCCTAAATCATAGAAAACTCTAAAACCATATAAACCTTCAAAATCTCTCAAAATCCTTAAAAAAAATGTAAAACCCTAGAAAAAATTAAAATCCATAGAAAACCCTAAAAACCAAACAACGCTTAAACCCCTTAAAATTATAAAACCCTAAAAGATCATACAACCACTAAAACAAATGAAAACCATAAAATTACATAAAAAACCCTAAAAATCTGTAAAACCCCTGAAACCCACTAAAAACACTAAAATTCATTTAAACCGCAAAAACATTAAAAAAATCTAAAAACATTAAAACCCCTAAAAATGCCTAAAAACTCTATAACCTATACAAAATACTGAAAATCTATAAATATCCTTAAAATCATAAAATAACCCTGGAAACCACTATTAAAACATTAAAATCCTATAAAATTTAAAACCCCTAAAAAACTAGAAAACTCTAAAATCCCTAAAACCCCTAAAACCCCAAAAATCATAAAAAACTCTAAAAAAAACCCAAAAAATCATATAAAACCCATAAAACCATAAAAACATAAAATATATTACATTTTTTTTTGAAATAACATAAACATTAAAAACTATCAAAACACTTAAAACCCATAAACCTGAAAAAACACAAAAACCCAAAATATCTAAAAAAACCCTCAAAATCACTAAAAACCCTAAAACCCATAAAATTATTAAAAATCCCTAATAACCCTAAAAATTATGAAAACCCTAAAATACCCTAACAAAACCATAAAAATATAAAAAACTTTACAACCCCAAAAAAACCAAATACACTGAAATCCCTTTAAAATCCTAAATACAATAAAACCATAAAAACCATAAAAATCTCTAAAACCATGAAACCTTAAAATCCTAAAACCACTAAAAAATCGAAAGAAAACGTTGAGAACCCTAACATCATTAAAATTCTCTAAAAAACCATACAACCCGTAAAACCACAAAAAACCTAAAACTCTATAAAAATTATAAAACCCCTCAAAATTTTAGAAACCCTATAAAAACATAAAAAACAAAAATTCCCTAAAATTCCTTAAAAACATAAAAACCATTAAAAATACTAAAAACCCCTAAGAAGCCCTTAAAAACCCAAAGACACTTAAATCCCATAAAAACCTAAAATTGTTAAAAAAAATTAAAAACCATAAAAACCACTAAATCATTAAAAAACATAAAAACCAAAAATTCACTAAAAACTCTAAAGATACATTGAAGATAAAAATGATAAAAAAATAAAAAATCCTTTAAAACTATAAAATACATAAAAAACTAAAAAACCAAAAATCCCATAAAACCTTAAAAACCCTCAATTCCATAAAAGCCTTCAAATCCCTAAAAATCAATAAAAACCTAAAAGACCATTAAAATACTAAAAAAGACCACAAAATCCTTAAAAATATAAAATCCCCTAATACATTGAAAAACAATAAGAAAACCTAAAAACCTAAAAATAACTAAAACACTTAAAAAGGATAAAAACCCAAAAAATACTAAAAATACCTAACAACCCTTAAAAACATAAACACCTTAAATAACCGTACAACCCTAAACAACCAAAAAACACTAAATTCACTAAAAATATGATAACCCTCTAAAACCCTAAAAACATTAAAAACTCAAAAAACCCTGAAACCCTTAAAAATTAAAAAAACATAAAAACCATAAAAACATAAAGCCTTAAAACCCCTAAAAACCCTCAAAATCCATAAAAGACATAAAAGACCCACAAAATTCAAAAAAATAACTAAAATTTCTAAAATCACTAAAAATAAAAAAGACCAACAGACATAAAAACCATAAAAAACCATAAAAACATATAAAAAATAAAAACTATTGAAACCCTAAAACCCTAAAAACCATAAAACCCTAAAACCACATAAAATTTTGAAAAATACCCAAAAAATCCCTAAAAATTTAAAAACAACCTAATGCCCTAAAAATTTATTAAAGACATTAAAAATAAATAAACCCTAAAACCACTAAAGAAATTAAATATGATAAAAAACTAAAATCCATAAAATTCCCAAAATATCCTAAAACCCCTAAAACCATAAAAATCCTTAAAAATAAATAAAAACCCTAAATCCCATAAAAACCATCAAAACCCATAAACCCCTAAAACCCACGACAAATATAAAACCATTTAAACCCCCTAAAAACATTAAAAAGACTAAAAACCCATTAAACCTATAAACAATAAAATATCTAGAACCCAAAAATTTCATAAAAACCCAATGTCCTTAAAAATTCCAAAATACTATAATAAAATAATAATCCTAAGAATCCTTAAAAATAAATAAAAACCAAAAAATCACTAAAACACATGAAAGCCCCAAATAATACACTAAAACCATAATCCCACTAAAACTATAAAAAACCCTAAACCCCATAGAAACTAAAAAAACCACTAAAAACACTAAAAATCCTTTAAACCCCTAAAACATTAAAGAATTATAAAAAATATCAAGACCATTAAAAACTCAAAAAACATTAAAAAACCCAAAAAACGCTGAATCCTCTCAAAACCCTAAAAGCCTATAAATCTAAAAAAAGACTAAAAAACCTAAAAGCCAAGAAAATCCCTATGAAAACCTTAAAAAACCTAAAACCCCTAAAAATCGTAAAATTATAAAACCCATAATTATCCTAGAAACCCCATAAAAACCATTAAAATCCAAAAAAATCATAGAAAATTAAAATTTATAAAAAAATACAAAAAAATACCTACAAACATAAAAAACACTAAAACCCGAAAAACACAATGAAAATACTAAAAACATAAAAACACTTTATAATCCAAAAAACATAAAACTTCTAACACCATAAAAGACCCAAAATCCCTAAGATCATCTAAAAACCCTAAAAACCGTAAAAACATTAATATTCATAAAAACTAATAAACACAATAAATATAAATAAAAACACTAAAAAAACTTTTAATACCACAAATTATTAATTACTATAGAACCCTATAAAACTACAAAAAACTCTAAAAACAAAAAAAACCATTAAAACCCTAAAAACATCAAAATCCATAAAATCAACAAAAATCATGATGAATACACAAAAAAAATACCTAAAAACGTGGATAATCATAAAAACCCATAAAATCCCATTGAAAACCTAAACAACCTAAAACATCCTAATACCCATGAAATTCTAAAATATTACAAAACTCATAAAACCCCTAAAAACAATAAAAACACCCCAAAAACCATAAAAAATTGTAAAATCCATAAAATACTAAAAACAATAAAAACCCTTTAGACCCCAAAATCATTAAAAAACTATAAAAACCCATTAAAACCCAAAAAACTCAACAAAAAACTAAAATCCCATAAAACCATAAAAACAGTACAAAACCCTAAAAATCCCTAAAGAACATAAGAACCCTAAATATTCTAAAAACCTAAAAAATTAGCTAAAACCTAAAAACCCTAAAACCCTTGAAAACCCTTAACAAAACCTTAAAAATATAAAAAAACCTAAAACCCCCAAAAACCAAAAAAATGCTAACAACCATAAAAAACTCGAAAAACACTAAAAACCAGAATACCATAAAACATATAAAAACTGTAAAAACCCATTAAACCCCTAAATATACACTAAAAATATAAAAAACCTTTAATCCCATAAAAAACTAAAAAAAAATATAAGAACCCTTTTCAATACTAAAAAACTGAAAGAAATCCATAAATGTCCTAAAACACATAAAAACCCTCAAAATCTCTAAAAACCCTGAAAAAAATAAAAAACCTTAAAAATTCCTAGAAATATATAAAACCCATTAAAACCCAAAAATAATATGAAAAAATATCCAATACATTCGAGTAAATGTTCGTAGAACCTTCTCTAATGTTTTTTTTGTCGAGCACACGAATCATTGCAAAAAAAAAATGAGAGAACAAATATAAATGGTTGAAATATTGAAGAAAGGATAGATTTGGTCATTTTATAACCCAAAGAGAACTTATCACTAATAAATATATCCATAATATTCCTTAAACAATGACCAATACTTTGATAAGTTATTAATTAATTATGAGCACAAAGGGTGCCAAAATAACTCACCATCATAATATTACCATCGATTAGTATGTTCAAAGAGTATAAGGGGTGGTGATTTATATACAAAGAGTGATAAATAATTCTAAAACGTGGTTTACACAAGTCAAAAATCAAAATTTATGATTTTAAAAATTTGCGCACATTCCCATGACTTTAAGGGACATGTAGCACACCCTTTTGTAAAATAAAGACAAGTATCCCACCACTTTACACTTTGTATATTCCAAGGTAGGGTGGGATTGAAATTTATATCACACCATGGGATGGCCCTTTAAAAGAATTTTTAGGCCATATATAATTTAAATATAATCTTGGATGATTCCCCTAAGGAAGGGTATTGTGTCTCCCCATGGAATTCTATGATTAACCCACTTCAGGATGACTTCATTCTCTTGGTCTGATCCCTTTTCATTGGGCCTCCAACTCCTCAAAACGTTTCTTGTGAAATATTTCACATTTCTCCTTCCTAATAAAGTTTGAATTTAACCCCTTGATTCACCATGTGTGAAATAATCCCTATAATCCCATCTCTCCTATTAAAAATTCTTTCTCAGATATGAAAATTTAAATGGATAAAGATCTGCAACATTGAAGGTGGGAATAACATTTCCATACATATCATTTAACACAAACTTTTAGGAATTAACATTTATCTTTTATGTGACTTTTAATGGTCCATATCTTTGTGGAGGAATTTTTTATGTTCTATTCTATGAGTACCTTCATTTTGGAAGTTTTTCCATTCCAAACCACATGGATAAAATGTAGCACATTTCCAATAATTCCTTTCTCGATCACCAAATTCTAGTAATAAAGACACAACACAAGAAGTAATTGATGTGTTCAGATATTTCGTGATAAAACATTCCCCCTTTCTTAAATACATGATATTTTACTGTACCTATAAAGCTCTCATTATCAATCTTTTTGACGCAAATAAAATCACTTTTCCCTAACCACTCTAGTTTTCACTCTTTTCACTCTTTCTTTCAAATATTTTTTTACCCTCATTTATTTTTATGTCACTCATCACTCATTTTTTTGTATCAATTTTTCTTTTTCTCTATTTTCTCTATTTTATTTTTATCTCTTTTCATAATCTCTCTAAATCCTCAGTTGGCCTTAATAATATTGAAACATCCTCAGGGATGCATGTATAACTGTTATCTTATTATACTCAAAAGAAAGGTGGTTGGTGTATCCATCATATGTTACCCACCAATTAAATTTCCAAGGAATGTTCAACAATATATAACTAGAACTCATGGTAACAACATCACATATCATCTTCTATTCATACTTCCCCTATAAAATTTAACTTTTACATTCTTATTCACCATAAAAACCCCACAATTATTTAACCATTACAATCTATAAGGAATTAGATTCTTGGTCATAGATAAACCCAATTTATCAATCATCAAAGCGCTTAATATGTTTCTACAACAACCCCCATCAGTGATCATACTACATACCCTTTCTTTTATGAAGAAAATGGTTTGAAAATGTACTCTTCTTTCTCTTGATCATGGTCACCATCACGTTGAGCACTAAAAGAATTACATTGCACAAGAATTTGTACATGTACAAGGCTCTCTATTTCCACATCCAAAAAATCCTCCTGTGGTGGTGGAATTTCATCTTCACTTTATCTAGTACTAAAAAGATATACATAATCCAAAATAATCATGGTTCACTTATATGGTAATTGTGGGGAAAAAAATTAAAATACTTAACTTTTAAAACAGTTAATATCACGGGATTTTGAAACAACCTTACCCGCCATTTATACCTTTGGATTTTGGAAAGAATGGTTTTGGGTTGGTCACCTCCGTTGAACCCATTTTGTGTATCCTTACATGTTATTGCGTTTTGGAATCTTTAAATTTATTGTTTATATATAAAATTTTCCATAAGATATAGGTTTCATCTTTACTTCCTTTACTTGCCTCTATACTTTAGTATCCATTAGAAAAAGAAACTTCATATCCAGATAGTGTTACATATCCACTATATCCTGGATAATCTGGATGGGGATATTCTCAAAGCCTTCCATGGTGGCCTCTAACTACTACGAAATTTTAATTTTAATCATGATGATCTCCATATCTTTATGATACACCTGAACACTCATAGAGCTTTATTTCAAACCCTACAACTCGATAAAAAATTACAATAATAATGGATAGAAATAAACCTCTTATACATTACTACATTTATATTTTGCCAAATGCAGTTGAGTCTTTCTCCACTTTTATGGCGTCTTACTTTTAGTCCCCCACAATAATAGATTAGTTGGTGAATTACATAGCCATCAACTTCACCTTATTTTCCTATGAATGTTTCTGACAACCAAAAACATGCACAACCTTTTGATCCCATTCCAAGTATGTTAAGGTATCATTCATACCTCTTCATAAAGGGATCAACAATTTTACTTCTCCGTTATCACAGGTTTCCCTCCATGGTGGTCTCTTTCTCCAAATTAGTGACTCTTAAAAAAATGAAATCCCCTTATTCTTCATCAACCCTCCTCCCTGGTGGTGCTATTCAATTGGTAAGGAATTTCAATTCATCCACCCTTTCATTTAGCCATTGTAATTGTTCTTGTACAACCCTCATGAACATATTAATATCTATTTTATTTGTTTCCCCACCTATTCAATTTAATATTCCTATAGAAAAAAATTGAAGAGAAAGTTATATAGACCTCACATGCTCCCTCACTTATTAAAATTCAAGAATATTATGTTTACTCAAGCTTCACCGAAATTTTTATTTTTTTAAAAAATATAACACTCCTTTCTTTTACCACTATATTACTTATTATAGAATTATTACCCAATTAAAAAAAATATAAAGGTTCATTAGACAATAGAAATACAAAAATATAATTACAATATAAACTTCAAAACTTATTTAAGATGGAAATGTGCGAAGGGAAAGATAGAAGATGAAGAAAAATGATAAATATACACAGGAATCAACAGGGTTCAATTTTATTGAGCCATTATTTTTTATTTTTTTATTTTTGGGATTTTTTTAATATATTAAGTAGAAATGAGATTTATTTTAAATATATAAAAATATAACAATAAATAATTTAAAACAACAAATTGAATCAAAGTGATTACTTCGATGAAATGTCATGCCCTCCTAATTTTCTTGAATAGTTATAGGGGAGATATTAGGCCTTAGGTGACATCCCCAAGATGCCAAAATCTGTCAATATATTCCAATAGCCTCATAAAAGGTTGTGGTATGATTTTATATTTTAATATAAAATTTCCAAATAAATTATAACCCTAAAAAATAAATGTATTAATGATGCATGAGTTCCAAAATTCAATACAATACAAGGATAGAACAAAATACAATATTAGAGTAAAAGCGGAATCAATTTGACATAACTAATGAATCCAAATGATAAAAAAACCAAAATAAATTAAAGACACAAAAAACATTCTACAATATCCAAATCCATATTTTCAACCCAGGTTATCCAGAAGTTTTATTAAATAACTAGGATACCTTGACTTTACCTATGTCTCTATTTATAAAATTTGAAAACACACAATATTTCCCCAGAAGGGCATGAGTATAAAACTCAATAGAATTTCTCTAATGACTATCCAACTCACTCCACTATGTTTAAAAATGTTATCCCATTTATATAAAATGTTTAGAAAATATTAATGTAGTTTATATCCAACCAAAAAAAATTCCAAGAAAAATAATCAAACAACTTTAAAAAAAGTTTTTAAGGAATACGTCAACAAGTAACATAATCATTTTTTAAGGAACATAAATTTTTTTTAACCTTTTATAAATTATTTATTTGGATTATAAATTTCCATTTCCACACACATAATCAACACAAACACACACACAATCTTGGTGTTACCATTGAATATGGAACATCACATCTATACTTCATCCCTTTGTTGTTGGTGCATAAAAAACATTATCCATACCATTAAACTCATACACAACTATTATGCCAAAATAATATAAATCCATTTCAATAAAAATAATTTCAAAATGCAATTTACTTTCATTAACCAAGCATAATTTTAAACTCGCAAATTTAAAATTATAAAAAATGGTTTTTAAAAATGCCATCCAATTTCCATGATTACCAAAACCATAATTAAGATAATAATTTTATCAAATAACAAAATGTTTTTTATAATAATTTAAATAAATAAAATAAATATTTAATCGATACATCAAGTTCTAATTAAGAGGAGTCAATATATAATCCACCTACATCTCAAACATAGGAAAATATGAAGAACGACATAACAACATTAACAAACCAGATTAAATTTTCAAGATTCCAACTTGGATCTCATTCCTTTCAATATAAAAAAAGTCATATACCAAAAAATATTGATATAAAAAACATTTATATATATCCCCAATAAACTAAATTCAATATTGTAAAATAGGTAAGGAGAAGAGATCTAATGAAAATGATGAAGAATGACTACTTATCGATGAATTTGGGTCTCCAACACACTTGGATTCACCTAGGAATATCCCCTATATTGAACTGAATTGTCTCCACCACCTTAAAAGGATAATTAATTCTTAATATGGATTATTTTGGTTAAATTAGTTTTTTGAGAGGTAAATCATATTAGATCCATGTTTCTTTATCTAATGTTCCATGGTTCATGGTTAGGGAACACAATTATGAAAACTGTGCACTAACCATGCATGAGCCACTACCTCCAATCACACCTCACACGGTCAGAAAAACTTAAACCAACTATTATATACCTCTATATATAGAATTTCATGATTTATACTAGGAATCCACATGGTTTGGGCAAATAATGTTCCTAACTATACACTTTCCTAGTATAAAATGTTTCATATACACTGTTTATTTGAGGTGTTTCAAAGTTTCTACAAATCATACTCAAAAAATTAACCTTCAAAAAAGCCTCAAAAATATGTAAAAGCTCCTAAGAACATATCAAAGAATAAAGAAATTATTTTATATACTTATAATACAAATATTGTGGGTCATGTTCCTAAAACAGGGGGTTCTACATTCTCCCCACCATTGGTATTTCTATCTCCAAAAACTAGAATGCCGTAGTTTCTTGAAGAGTTTTGTCCATTTCCCCCTCATTTCCTTTTTATGCTCCATAGTTCCCTCTAAAATATAACCATTTTTTAATTAAACCTACCATAGATAGATGCTTTTCCCATGAAATACTTTATCTTTCTAGTCTAGAATCAGTATTGACTCATGAACCACCATAGTATCTAGCTCTAGATCAATGTGATCCCATAAAATCACATATTTAGGGTCCGGTTGATACTTATCAAAATTGAGATACATGAAACACATTATCCACTGAACAAAACCTTGGTGGAAAATTAAACTGATATTCTAACCCACCCACCCAATAATATATCTCAAAAGGTTCTATATATCAAGGATATAACATTCACTACATCCTAAAACGATGATTACCAAAACTTGTAGAGATTCTCACGAACAGAGCATGACTCACCTCTGATGAAAATGACCATTGATGTTGATATACATTTAATTTTTGATGACTATATTCCAACTCTATTTTCATTTTGATTCAAAAAAACTTCTCCATTATGTCTTTCACAAGTCTTGGTCCTACCAATTATGTCTCCCTTGTTTCCACCCAAAAAATGTTCATAACAACAAGGATCCACATTCAATGCTTCCAAAGGAGACATATGTATCAAGGCTTGATAACTAATGTTGTATGATAACTCCACTAACACTATATTATTTATCCATGAGCCACAAAAATCCATTAAAATCCATATGAATTTCCTCTAATGTATGGATCATCCTTTTGATTGTCCATCAATTTGAGGATGATATGCCTTACTCATAGTCAACTAAGTTCTAAGGGATTAATGTAAATATTTCCATAAATTAGATTTAAACCTAGGGTCTCTATTAGAAACAGTTGATACTAGAACACCATGCCGATTTACTATATCTCATATATATATATATATATATAAAAGTCATCTACCTTATTAGATTAATAAATAAGGATAAAATGAGCTAACTCTGTGAGCTGATCCACTATCTCCCATATAGAATTGTTTTCATGAACCTTCCATAGAATACATATTAGAAAATCCAGATCTATCTGCTCCCATTTTTACACAAGAATTGATAAATAATGTATCATACCTAATAGTTATTATTTATCATCCTTAACTACTAATAATTGTGGCATATCAAAACAAACTCATCCAACTTTATTTTCAGGCCATCCCACCAAAATTTTTCTTTCTATTCCTTATACATCTATTTTATTCCAAGATGAACAACCCTTGTCAAATAATGATAATAATGAAGGATTTTTTATTAAAAATCTAAAGGTTGTACATCTAATCTCGAAACCACAACACTAATATTATGTTAAGATTCTATTCGTCAATGGTCTCTCCACCATTGAGTGTTGACCTCAAAGAAACATATTCAAAATAACATATATTTTCTTATTAAACATTCTATACCAAATCTGTAATAAAATAAAATAAAAAAAACAACATCACAGCCTCAATATTTATTATCCAAGTGTGTGTTGGATATCACTGACATTAACTTCCATTTATCTAAATCCTCATTCCCCAATTGACAATATGAAATTATTCTTAATGAATCTACCAAAAATATCCCTTTACCCAGTGTATAAATTAAGTCAAAGTAAAATATTTGAAAATACACCATCCATATTTTTTCTCATAGTCAAATATCGTTAGGATAAAATGTGTTTCAAGATCTTATGATCCATGATCACCATGAATTTCACACACAAAAGAATATGATACTAGGTATTAAATTATTGTACATCGTCAGCTAATTCCAAATCCCATGTTGGGTGGTTTTTCTCATGAAACCATAGATACCATGATGTATAATAAATATAATGATCTATATTAATGATAACACACACCAACCAAGATCCTGAAGCATCACATTACAAAAAATATCATATTACTAATTCTATAAATATCATGATCGGTGCTAATATAATGAAAAATTTAAGATATTTTAAATACATTTGACATTGATTATTCCATTATAATGGAACACTTTTACATGTAAAATATGTTATTAGTGAATTTGGTCATAAAAATTCATGAAAAAAAACATTGGTAATAACCACCCATGCCAATGAAACTGCGTATCTAATAGACATTATTTACCAGTCACAAAGATATCAGATCATGTATATGTTATAGATCCATAGAAACACCTTTATAAAAGATAACATCGGAAAGTAAATGTACCTCTTATATCAAAAAATCAAACATTTAATTTTTGTAATAGTGACAATGATCCCATAATATACCCAACATTATCACTATGTATTTCTCATGATCAACGTTTTTCTTAGTACACCAGTACGTCATACACAAATACCAGCAGAAAATAATCTAGTTACCATTGAAATATCGGATTCATTAATTCCATAAAAATTTTTGGTGAACTAGTAAGGTTGAAAGTAATAACTAAATAATAATAATGTCTAGATCTACTTTTGAATGTTTTCTTTGCAATATCTTTCTTCTGAACTCATAGTTTGTGATATCCTAAATAGAAGTCGATTTTAGAGAACCATTGGGATCCCATACATTAATAAAATAGGTAAAAAATTTGAGGAATATGATTCCAATTATTATTCATAGAATTATTAAGCTCATGATAATCCAAACATATTTTAAGAGTTCTATTGGACATTTCAACCAAAATAACTAGTGTTTCCCATAGAGATGTTGGCTAAATGAACCCTTTGCTTCCCAAGTCTAACAAATGGACTTTGAATTCCATTAATAATGTTAATTACATATGATAATATTGAAGTGTTAAAACATTGATCCCTGATAATATATAAATCATAAAACCAACTTATCTTTTGGGTGGAAACCCTAAGAAATTTCCAGAAAACATCAAGAATCAAATCGATTTTTTTTGGAAAACCTCAATTATTGATCTCATCCATATATTTCATGGTCAATTCTACCAGATGTTATTATATAGTTCTAACTACTAGTGCCAAAAATTCTACTCCACTTTCCTTTACATTCTGATTTCCTCTTAAGTGGTTCTTTATACCATGATGAGTTTTAAAACTAACAATTCAGGTATAAGGGTCAATGTGAACATTGAAAACTTTTAACCAATAAATATCCAGTATTAAGTAATATACATTTATATAAATAACATATGATTCCCAAAGAAATTAATCCCCATCAATAGTTATATAAAATTAATTTCACTTAAAGGATTGAAATTATTTTTTTCAATAGGATTTTAATGTTTCAAAATAGAAGAAATCATCTCAAAATTAAAAACCAAGAGATCAAATATACAATAAGAAATAAGTGAATGTGATGAACCCATATAAAATAAATATTCCATAAGGGTATCATTCCAAAGAATAATACCTCACACTTTTGAAGGTCTAGATTGATCGTCCATAAATACTTACTCATCCCCATTAACTTTATTACTAACATTGTTTTTATATTTGTTACCCTATTGAGATTACCCTGGTTGAGGAGTCTGGGTATTCATAGAATCACCATGAATTTCTTAGATTTAATGATGATATGTACTCGGTTTCACACCGCCATTCATGGTATACGATGCCTGAGAAGCATAAAATGTTTCCTTATAACTTGAACTCATAGAACCATGATAATAATACTGTAGATTTCCCATCATATTGAAATTCAGTCATTATCTAGGTCATTAAAAACATTATCAGATTTTTTGATTGAAATAAGATCATTGAAAAAAATTGGGTGTACCATTTGGTTCTGGAGGAAAATTCATTGATACTGCAATTTGATTTTGAGTCATACCACTACCATGGAAATATGTTTCCCTCATTCCCTTATTCCTAGCATTATAATTCCCTATGTATTAGCATGATTCCTCAGACCATATTTTCTTAACATATCCCATTCGGACAATATTTATCTATTAATCATCTCTATACAATCTGATATAAAATGCTTGATAATATTTGAGTGAACCTCCAACCTCAACCCTGATTTAAAAATGTGTTCCTTCAAGGACATACTTGTAGCATCTTTGTGTGAAATATGGACTAAATTCATAATTTTATCTAGATAGTTTGGAATGGTGAGGTTCTATTTCTTTAAATGAATAATTATATAGTTTTTTACAATCCAAAAATTATGAGGATATAATTTTTTGTTAAAAAATTATTTAAAATCAACTCATGTCATGCCTTAGTCCAATTTAGCCTAAACTACTAAACCCCACCATTAGCATGAAAGATATTCCAAAATGTACATTTATAACTTCATATTCATCTCACCTGGTGTTTCATGGAAAATGAATATTCAATTAAAATTATTTATCCACAATTGTTCTTGTCTAGTACTAAATCACCCTAAATGATGTGTGGATTCTACTTTTAGAAATAAACTGAATGATCCACTTTTCTTGGTTTATTGTTTTGGTTCCCTCTATCCATGTCTAGATATTATTGGAAAATACTCTTAACAAATTGTTGCTTCACCTATAGATCAGTTGAAACCACATTCTCAGAAACCTATTTTGTTGGTTTCTATGGTGCCTACTTGGTTCCATTCACTATAACCAAAAGAAAACACCATTTAGTCTAACTCTATAGAAACTAATGGCTTAGAAAATTAATATTTTTCACATCACACATATCATTACACGTTTTTCCAAAATTTAGTAACTTACACCTTCAAGAAATTTTGAAAATTACACCATGATTTTAAAAATCAAACCATTTTCAACTATTTTAAAAATTAAACACTTTTTTACCAAATCATAAATCATTACACAAAATAAATTAAGTAATATTAATGGGAAGAAATTTATATCTATTTTATTCAATTAACTTCTCACCATTTAAACCCATGATTATGTGTTGAAAACTCATATACCTTTCTCAAAACACTCATGTACCTAACTCCGTAGTATCTTAGGATTCATCATACATAGATTATCTATGCCTTTGTATTCTTTAAATTTAATTTTACGACATTTTTATCTTCTTGTTACCCTAATAATAGATATACTAATGCGATTTATTAGTAAAGGACCAAACAAGATGAAACCATTTGTAACATTTCAATCCTCCATATTGGATTGAGAAGTGATGAGGGAGATACTAGGCCTTAGGTGACATCCCCAAGAAACCAAAGAATGAAAATATATTACAAGGTCATCATAAATAGTTGGGGTATGATTTTACCTTTTATATTAAAATGAAAAAACCAATGATAACTATGATAACAAAAATTAGTAATGATGAAAGATTACCAAAATAAAATCCAATGTAAGACTAAACCAAAAGAAAATATCATAATAAAAGTCGAATCAATGTGACATAACCAATGGAACCAAATGATAAAGAAACCAAAAGACACTAGAGACACCAACAACAGCTCCCAATATTCTCTAAGATCCAAATACACATTACAAGCCCAATTTATCTAGAATTATCAGTAATAACTCGGATACCTTTCTTTTATCTTTGTTTTGAAATATAACATTTGAAAATACAATATAGTTCCCAAGTAGGAGGAGAGTATAAAACACGGTATGATTTTTTAATGACTTCCAAACTCATTAAAGTAGGATTGAACATGTTATGAAATTTATATAAATCAATTTAAAAAAAATTTAAAATAGTATGTATCCCACCAAAATAGTTATCCAAGGAAAACAATCAAACAATCCTTCAAAACCAATTTTCAAGGAATAATTTAACAACTAACACAATCATTTTTAAAGGAACATTAAAAATTATTTTAACCATTTATCAATTTACTATTTGGCATAAAGAATTCTATGTTCACACACATACCTAGCACAAAAAGACACACAAGCTTGGTGTTACCATTGATAGTGGAACTTCACATCCATTCTATGTCCCTTTGATAGTGGTACTCTATGACCATTATCCATCCCATTAAACTCATTCCAAAATATTATGACCAAATCATATCAATAAAATTAAATAAAATTATTTCTATAAATACTTTAATTTTATTAACCAACCATTATTTTAAAATAACCATATTAAAATTATTAATAGTAGTTTTCAAGAAATTCATACAATTCCCCGGATTTTCAAAACCATAATACAAAAATAATTCCACCAATTCCCACCATTATTTTCACAATAATTTCAATAAATTAAATTGATTTGAAATATATCATTGAAGTTATAATCAAGTGGAGTTGAGATAGAATACACATACCTCTCAAACTTTGGAGAAAACGAAGAACGAAAAAACAACTTAAACAAATTCTCTTAAATCATCAAGATTCCAACATAGATCTCATTCCCAAAAATAGAAAAAATAATATCCCACAAATATTGAAATCACAAAAACATTAATATATCCCCAAAAAGTAGATCCATGATTCCAATAGAGGTAAGGATAATATATCTGAGTAAAATACTGAAGAATGAGCACTTACCAATGAATCTAGGTCTCCAATGCACTTGGATTCAACTATGAATCACTTTTGGATTGAAATCAATTGTATCCACCACATTGGGAGGAGGAGGAATTTGTGTTATGTCAAGTGTACAGAAAAATATTGGCTTAGGAGTTAAATCAGTTGACATCCAAAATTTCCGGATTTAATTTTCTATAATTCACATTTATGGAACAAGGTTAGGTAAAGCTTGCACTAACTGAGCATGATCTATTGACTCCAAACACACCTCACCAAACTATCTTTCATGGTTATAAGAAACATGTGCCAAATGTGCTATAATGTACTGTCCAATATTTGAAGGATTATATTGGGAATCTACATGGTTTGGGAAAACTGTGTTCCTAAACATGCGCCTCCTCAATATCCATTGTTTCAATTTCATAGTTTCCTAGATGTGATGCACGATTTTTACTAGCTATACACAAATAGTGCACATATGAAAAAGACTCAAAAACATTTCAAATATTCTTTTAACCTCAAAAAAATTAACCTAATAATTTTATATACTTAAAATATAGAATTGAAGGGTCATATACTTGAAACTAAGGGTGTTACATGTGAGGTTTCAAAATTTCATAATTCATCATAAAATTTGAAATTATTTTATCTCATGATTTATAGGTTTTATTTCAATGATTAAATATGGAGAATAAATTTTAACTCCTCAAATACATAATTAATATACTTTACATCAAAAATGAAAAAGAAATGATGCCTATAGGCGAAGAACAAAATTGACTATAATTGATGTTGGATAGATTGGAATAGAAAATAATATGAAAGGGGGTATAAAAATTGATTAAACTGACTTCTTGCAATTGGGATTTTATACCAAATTATATGTCATCCAAGACCTAGTAAGAAGTTTCCCAGGAACAATATTAAATATTCACGGGTTTAGCACCTAGATCTCCAAACACAATCATGTGAGAAGGGATATAAATGGTAGAAATTAAGAAGAAAAGAGAGAGTTGGTCAAGGTATAGCACAAAGAGAACTTTTCTCTATAAAATCTATCCATAAAAACCCACAAAGGATGACTAATCCTTTGATAATTCATGAATTAAGAAAGAAAAAAAGGTTGTAAGAGAAACTATCCATAATAACATTACCTTCAATCATAATGGTCAAAGAGTATAAGGGGCGGCTATTTATAGACAAAGAGTGATATGAAATTCTAACATCTAGTTTCCACAAGTCAAAAAGACTAAATTATGGTTTTATAAATTTTCACACCAGCGCATGAACATAAAGGAAAATTTTCACACCCTTTTAGAATGTAAATGTAACTAGCCCACCACTTTTGAATTTGATTATTCCATGGTGGGGTGGTATTTAAATTCGTATCACACCATGGCATGAGACTTTAAAATCACGTTTGGGACATAATTAGTGTAAATATTGGCCCAAATTATTCTCCCAATAAAGGGTATTGGGACTCCCATTTCAATTAAAAGATTAAGCCATTTAATTCCTTCTTCATTCTCTTGGTTCGCTCCCTTATCATTGGTCATCAAACTCCTCACGACAGTTCTTATACAATATTGTGCATTACTTTATTCATCATCAAGTCTTCCATTAACCCCAAGATACCCATGTGTTCCCTGATCTTAATAAAACCCTAATAAATACAATAAATCATAAAAACATAAAAACATATAAAATCCTTAAAAATCAAAAAATGCTAAAAAAACCTACAATCAAGAAAAATCCAAAAAAAAACCATAAATACCCTAAATCATGAAAATCCTAAAAAAACCTAATAAATATTATACAACCTAAAAAACATTAAACCACGTAAAACCTATAAAAACCTAAAGACATTAAAAACTGAAAAAATCATTAAAACCCTAAAAAACCCAAAAAACCCAAAAAACCCAAAAAAACCCCTAAAACCTAAAAAACCCAATAAAAATATAAAAATATTTAAAACCCTAAAAAGGTTAAAAACACCAAAAATGCTAAATCCCTAAAAACAAAAAAATCAAAACCCCCAAAAAAACCATAAAACCCTAAAAACAGTAAAAACCCTGAAAATCCCTAAAAACCATAAAACTCCTAAAAAGGCCCAAAAAATCCATAAAAACCCATAAATACCCTAAAAACCCTTAAGAAAACCATAAAAACATAAAAAAACATAAAAAACATAAAAACATCAAGAACCCTAAAAACCCTAAAAACCCTCAGAACAATAAACACTGTAAAACCCCATACACCCCATAAAATTCCTAAAGACCCCTAAAAACTAAAAAAACCACTAAAAACTATTAAAACTCTTTAAATACATAAAAATGTTAAAAAATCAAAAAATAGATTAAAAACTCTAAAAACTAAAAAACCGTAAATAACCCAAAAAACCTATAAAAACCCTAAAAACCTTAAATAACCTTAAAAACACTCAAAATACCAAAAAATAAAAAAAACTAAAAAAAACCATAAAATCACTAAAAACATAAAAAAAAACCCGTAAACCCCATATGAAAACATAAAAACACTAAAACCACTTAAAATCCTTAAAAACCTAAAAAATCTAAAACCTCAAAAAAGTCGTAGAAACCCCTAAAACCTTAAAAACCAGAAAAAACACATAAAAATATTTAAAAACCAAAAAAACAATATAAACCCATTAATCCCTAAAAAATTAAAATACTCTAAAAACCATGAAACCCCTAAAACTCAAAAAAAAAAATTGAAAACCCAAAAAAACATAAAACTATAAAATCCATAAAAACCACAAAATAATAAAAATCATAATAATTCCCTGAATATTCACAAATAACATAAAAACCCCTAAAAATTTTAAAAATCCCAATGAATAGCTTAATAACCTATAAAAACTTAAAACCCATAAAAACAGAAAAATGATAAAATCTTAAAAACCCCTAAACACCCTAAAAACCCTAAAAATCATAAAAACCATAAAAACCAAAAAACCAAAAAAAAAACCTAAAACCACACTAAAAACTACAAAAATCTTTAAATCCATAAAACATTATAAAAAACTTTTAAAACATAAAACACTATAAACTCAAAAATCCCCTAAAAACCCAAAAAATCATAAAAAAATCTTACACCGTAAAAATACCTAAATACTCTAAAAATTAGAAAAAAAATTACTTAAAAATGTAATACCCCTAAAAACCCTAAAAAACCTAAAAACCTAAGAAAATGAATAAAATATTAAAAACACTTTAAACCCATAAAAACCAAAAAGAAACTAAAAACCCTGAAAACCCCTCTAAACCGTAAAAACCCGATAAAACATCAAAATCACTAAAACCCTAAAAAACCCAAATAATAATAATCGATAATAATTCCTAAAAACATAAAAACTCTAAAAACCCTAGAACCCCATAATAAAACCTTAAAAACATAAAAACATTTTTAGACCATAAAAAAACTAAAAAAAATAATAACCCTATCAGATTATAAAAACCCTACAACACCCTAAAAACCATAAAACTTCATAAAACCAAAAAAACCCATAAAACCCATTAGGATGCTAAAAGTAGTAAAAAAGTATGAAAACCCTTTAAATATATAAAAATGTTAAAAACCATAAAAATTCTAAAAAACTAAAAAAACCCAAAAACCCTAAAAAACATAAAACCATAAATTCCCTAAAAACTCTAAAAACACTAAAAACCCATAAAAATTCCTAAAAATCATGAAAATCCTAAAACATCCCAAAAATCCATAAAAACATTAAAAACCCTATAAACATTAAAAACCCTAAGAAAACCTTTAAATCCTAGAAATAATTAAACCCCCTAAAGAACATAAAAATGAAATGCCCCAAAAAACCTAAAACCCATAAAAATATTCAAATCCATAAAACTCTAATTCCCACTAAAAAACTAAAAAATCTTTAAACCCAAAAAAATGTTAAAAACTCTAAAAACCCAAAAAACTGAAATAAAAACCTAAAACCCAAAAAAAGGACCGTAAAACCCCTATAACCATAAAATCCTAAAAACTCATTAAAAACTATGAAAATATAAAAACCCATAAAACCAAAATGAAAACATTAAAAAACTACAAACATGTAAAACCCCTTAAAACATCCAAAACCAAAAAAAAAATCAAAATCACTAAAAAATCCTAAAAACCATCAAATCGAAAAAAATCATAAAACCATTAAATTTCTTAAATATCCCTAAAATTACCAAAAACATAACAATCATTAAAAACTTTAAAAACCCGTAAGAAAACCATAAAAACTGAAAAACACTTAAAATTTCTAAAAACCACAAAATGCTAAAAACCATAAAAATTCATAAAAACTCTAAAAATCATAAAAACTCTTAAAAACTTTAAGAACCCTAAAAACCCCAAAATCATTAAAAATCCACCAAAATAATATAAACACTTTAAAACCATAAATTTTTTTGAAAACACTAAAAAAATTAAAATTCCTAAATACTAAAGAAAACCATAAAACCATAAAACCCTATAAATTCATAAAACCATAAAAATCCCTAAAAACCATAAAAACCAAAAAATTCTATAGAAGCCCTAAAAAACCCTAAAAATGTTGAAAACACCAAAAACCCTAAAAACACCTAAGAAAACCTTACAAGAATAGGATAACATTAAACCCCTAAAAATCCTTAAAATTGAAAAATTCCCTAAAACCAGAAAAACCCTCAAAACCCCAAAAAAACCCTAAAACCCTGAAAATCCATTTAAACCCTAATAACCAGTAAAAAACAAAAAAAACCCTTGTTATGTTAAAAACTATTAGAATCATTAAAAACCCTAAAAACTCAAAAGAAGTAACCCCCAAAAATTAAATCCCTAAAAACCCAAAAACACTCAAAATCCCTAATAACCCCAAACCCTAAAGATCACTAAAAACCCATAGAAATAATAAAAATCCATAAAATATAAAAAATCCCTAAAAATGTAAAAACCCCAAAATAACTAAAATCAATTAAAACCTTAAATAACAAACAATACATAAAAACTAATAATTGATAAAAATCCTAAATATCTAAAAAAATTCTAAAATACCTAAAAACCATAAACCCCCTGAAAACCTTAAAAAATCCATCAAAACCCAAAAAACCCTAAAACCCAACTAAAAACTCTAAAACCCATTTAAACTCCAAAAAATGTTAAAAACTATATGAAACCAAAAAAATTGAAAAAACAATAAGACCAAAAAATTCTTAAATACCCTCAAACACGCCCTAAACCCCAGAAAACCGTACAACCCGAAATACCCTCAAACACTCCATAAACCCTATAAAACCATAAAATTCCTAAAATTCACTAAAAATCCATAAAAATACCTAAAAATGTAAAACCCATAGAACACCTAAAATGCCTAACAAAAAATTAAATATATAAATGCACATAAAACCCATGAAAATGATAAAGAACCCTAAAAACCCAAATAAACCCAATAAAACCCTCAAAATTCATAAAACCTGATAATTAATAAAAATAAAAAAACCCTAAATATCCCTAAAAACATAAAAACCAGTAAAACCCCTAAATATCCCTAAAAAAACCTTAAAAACCTAAAAAACAATAAAACCCTAAAAAAATGAAAAAAGCAAAAAACCCCTAAAACAGGAAAAACCCCTAAAATCCATAGACAACGTAAAAACCCTTAAAACCACAAAATTTCATAAAACAATAAAACCACTAAAGAATCTGAAACTCCTTTATAACTCTAAAATATTAAAAAATCATAAAACCACTAAAAAACTCAATCCCCCCCAAACCCCCCAAAAAGTATAAAAACCTTAAAAACCCTCCAAATCCCTAAAACAGTAAAGACCCATAAAATACAAAAAACCATAAAACTCCCTAAAACATAAAAAATCCTAAATTTTTGAAAAGGCACTGAAAACACTAAAACATAAAAACATCTAAACCCCATAAAAACCTGAAAAAACACTAAAAATCATATAATCCATAGAAATAATTAAAATTCACAAAACCCTCAAAACCCTAAAACCATAAAAAACTATAAAAATCCATTAAGATAACTAAAAACACCTAAAAATTTAAAAACATCTAAACATTGTGAAAATCCCTTTGAAAAACGTAAAACCCTAAAACACTAAAAATTGATAAAACACAAAAAAATTCTAAAAACCCTAAAATACCCCTAAAACACTAGAATGCCTAAACACCATAAACACCCCTAAAAATAAAAGCCTTTATAAAACCCCAAAAAGTATAAAACCCTTTAATCCTCTAAAAATGTTAGAAACTCTAAAAAATCATAAACCCCTAAGAAACTCAAAAAAACCCTAAAACCCCAAAAACAAAAAAGGCCATAAAAACCTCAAAATCCCTAAAAACGATAAAACACATAACAGTCCTAATGTGTTCATAAAATCCCTCAAAAAAACCTTAAAACACATGAAAACCCCTAAGAAAACTTGAAAACCTAAAAACACATAAAACCCTGAAGAAATTAAAAACCCTAAATACCCTAAAATCATTAAAAACCATACAAACTATGAAAACCATTAAAAACCCCAAAAACAAAAAAAAAACAATAAAACCCTAAAAAACATAAAAAACCCAACAAAAACTATAAAACCCGAAAAAACTAAAAATATAAAAACTGTTTATATCAAAAAAATGATAAAAACTCAAAAAACCATTAAAATCCTTAAAAAACTCATGAAAAACTTGAAATCCCAAAAACCCAAAAATAACCTAAAAATACTTAAAACTAAAAACCATAAAAAACATTAAAATAATAAAATCCCTAAAAATACCTAAAATGTAAAAATTGATAAAAAAATAAAAACCATAAGATAAACCTAAAACCTAAAAACACATAAAACCTATAAAAAACATAAAAAATGATATAACCCATAAAAACACTAACAAACCCTATAACCTATATAAAATAAAAACCCATTAATGACAATAAAAACCCTAATCCTTGAAAATTAATTAAAACCCATAATAACATAAAAAAGACTACTACAAACTCTAAAAACAAATTAATCCCCATTTTTTTTAAAAAATCAAAATACCTTTAAACCACTAAAAACTAAAAAAACGATGGACCTCCAAAATAATATATAACCCCTAAAACCCCTCAAAATACCTAAAAACTCTAAAGAACCATAAAAATTATTAAAAACAATAAAATCCCAAAAAACCCAAAAAATATTGGAAAACACTGAGAAATTCTCAAAACCTAAAAACACTTAAATCCTTTAAAAATATTAAAAATTAAAAATATCATAAAACCCCCTAAAAATAATAAAACCCCCAAAAACAATAAAATCAATCAAAACCATAAAAAATCTAAAAACCACTAAAAACTATAAGAACCACTTAAAATTGTAAAAAAATTTAAAAACGCAAATAAAACCATTAAAACCCTAAGAAACTCAAAAACCCCGAAAAATCCCCAAAAACCAAAAAATTCCTAAAAAATAAATAAAAACCCTAAAAATTTAATAACCCTAATAACACTGAAAACCCCAAAGAAAATTTAAAAAAACCCAAAAACCCTAAAAACTGTTAAAATCTGTAAAAACCCTAAAACGCATAAAATTTTTAAATAAACCCTATATGGGCCTAAAAAATTAATACATCTAAAAACCATGAAAAAACCTAGGAAAATATTAAATTCTTCAAATCACTTAAAACCCCTAAAAAACATACATAATTCTAAAATCCCTAAAAGACCATAAAATCCCTAAAACCCCATAAATACCATAAAACCCCATAAAAAATAAAACCATTATAACCCACAAAAACCCTACAAATAAATAAAATCTATACAAGCCCATTAAATCCCTAAAATTGATAAAAATACCAAAAAGCCTCAAAATATCTGAAAACCCAAAAAAACATGAAAACCATAAAAACCATAAAAACCCCAAAAAATCCATGAAAACCTAAAACCCATAGAAATCCTAAAAAATTCCCTTTAAACCCTATAAACTTAAAAAAAATATAAAACCCTAGAAAACCCTAAGAAAACCATAAAAACCTAAAACACTTAAAACCCCTAAAAACCTAGAAAACACTAAAAACCCTAAATTCCTAAAATACCTAAAATAATGGTAAAAACCATAAAATCACAAAAATCATAAAAACCAAAAAAACCAATAAAAACCCTAAAACCTCAAAAAAAACTCTAAAACCCATTTAAACTGCTAAAAATGTAAAAAAACTGTAAAAAAGAACCCTAAAAAAACCTAAAACCCCTAATACCATAAAACACTATAAATTCTAAAAAACCCTAACAACCATAAAAATCCATAAAAACATAAAATCCCATAAAAATACTAAAAAAACCTAAAAATCCCTAAAAATGCTTAAAACCCCTAAGAAAATCCATAAACCCTAAGACACATAAATTCCTAAAGAAAACTAAATAGTGTTAAAAACCTAAAAAAAATACTCATACCCCACAAAAACCTCTAAATCCCTAAAAACACTAAAAACTAAAATAATATTAAAAATCCATAGAAAAAACATAAAACGTAAAAAAACCAAAAATCCTAAAAATTTATAAGAAAACTATAATAAACTAAAAAATCATAAAACCCCAAAAATTCCAAAACTGTAAAAGATCCTAAAAACCCTAAACCCCCAAAAAACCATAAAACCCCTAATAACATTAAAAACATAAAAACCCATAAAGAACACAAAAACTCACTAAATGATTTAAAACACCTTTAATCCCCGGATATTTTCATAAAACTATAAAAACACCATTAAAAATGTAAAAACTCAAAAAAACCTCTTAACAACTCAAAACCCCTAAAAACCATCAAAAAAACATAAATCGCTCAAATTCTATGAAAATGATAAAAAACCAATACAATTACTAAAACATCCCTAAAAATCCCTAAAATGTAAAAAAACTAAAAATTCAAAAACATACAAATAATTCCTTAAGACCTAAAACATTTAAAACCCATAAAAACCCTAAAAATTCTAAAAACACTAAATATTTCATAGAGCCCTTAAAACCCCTAAATCATAAAAACCCCAAAATCATATAAACCACTAAAAACATAAGAAAAATAAAACCTATCAGAAACATAAAAACCACAAAAACTTTACGAAATCATTAAGCACTTAAATAATTTAAAAAACACTAAAAAATGTAAAACTAAAAAACATAAGAAATCTATATAATCCCAAAAATCCATAAAACCCCTAAAAACCTAAAAAGACTCCAAATCCCTAAATACCATAAAGAAATATAAAAATCATAAAATTCCAAAAAAATCCTAAAAAATGAAAAAACCCTAAGAAAAACATAAAACATAAAAACACTTAAATCACCTAAAAACCTAAAAAATACTAAAAACATTGAAAATTTATAAAACCAATAAAAAACCTAAAAACCATAAAAAAAATTAAAAAACCCTCAATATCCCTAAAAAACATAAAAATACTTAAAATCCACAAAAATCCATCAAAACCATAAAAATTCTAAAAATACCGAAAATTCACTCCACACCTAAAAACACTTCAAACCCATAAAAACATAAAAACCTTAAAACACGCTAAAACCATTAAAAACTAGAAAACCCATAAAACTACTAAAAACCATAAAAACCCTTAAATCCATAAAAAACTAAAACCACTAAAAACTATAAAAACCCATTAAAACCTTAAATACATACAAACACTAAAAACAATAAAAACCATAAAAAACTCAAAAAACATAAAAATAAAAAAAACCATAAAATCTATAAAAACACTAAAAAACTTAAATTTACTAAAACCCTAAAAACCATAAATATCCAAAAAAATTCCAAAAAATCCCTACAAACATAAAAACATCTAAAAATGATAAAAACCGATAAGAAAACTGTAAAAACCTAAAAATATTATAAACCCCTAAAACCTAAAAACAATAATAACCCATGACACACTCATTTTTAATTTATATTTTTAATCAATTTTCAATTATTTAAAAATTATTTTTTATCTAAATACACATATGTTACCATTTTTTAATAAATTATAAGAAATTAAGAAAATAGAAATAAAATGAATTTATTTTATTAAAATAATGGTGATTGTTTAAGTTAAATTTTATTTATTAATAGGTGATTGATATTTTATAAGTGTTTAGTTTTCTAATTGTTTTTCATGTACTAAAAAATTATCTAGCTAAGGAGGAACTCAACTTAAAAGGAAGTAAATATACATATCTTGGGCCAAGTGGGCCTCAAATGGCCAATCTAGACGAAGGGAAGGAATTATTAGAAGCATGTTGTGAACGAATAATAAAGTCTCTGGCCTGAGATCCCATGGGGAAAGAAGGTCATGGTAAGTATAGCTTGGGACAAAGAATGCATGGGTTTTTTGGCCTGTGTGTGTGCATGTATACAGGGAGTCCATCTCTGGGAGAGGCTTCTAAGCTGAGGATAGAATTCCTCTCGTTATAAAGACTCAAAATACAAAATATCTCAAATGATGTAGGATGATGGATCTTCAGGTTACTTTGAATCATTTAATGAAAAACATTTATTTCCTACCGAATATGTTAGACCCTGCATAGAAATTTTCCTCCTCAACTCACTTCCTATCTCCCTCTAATCAACACTGTCTGCCACTACCTGTACTCATCTGAAAAATCCATAGACGATGATCCAAAAGCTCAAGGTCAATCCAACAACCACTATCTACACCCCTTGACACTATGAAATCCCTTAGAGACCACATATGATTTTCATGGTTGTTATTTTAGGGCTTCATTCAACCATTACAATAGAAAACGATTTTAGGTGCCACTTCCACATTTCCTCACCACTGCCAAGCACCCTAAGCCATATGAAGGTCAAAAATGCTTCCATGGACCTCAAATACCACGTATGATACAACTAAAATCATTCTATCAGTGTGTTCGCATCTTCCAAACTCTCCATACATATATTGATCACCCAAGATCTTTTGGTGTTTCAATTTTTACACTTGTGGGTCTCACAGATGTTTAATGAGATTTGGGAAGATCCTCTAATAGAGGAAGAGGAGGCCACAACCCAGAGTCATTCCATGTCCCAATTAAATGAGAGGTACATCCACTAACTATGAGATGTCTAACCCAGGGAGGAAGGTACTGCTGGAAGTTTGAGCTATTATTTTGTCCATTTGGTTTTCTTTTTAATTTTTTTCTTTAATATTTTATTTCATGTAATTTCCACTTAATTTTTTATTTAAATAGTAATTTAAGAATATTTATATAAAATTGAGTTCCATAGATATCATTAATCTTTATATTATTTTTTATTCTTATTTTAACTTTATTATCTACAATTTTATTATTTTATTTTATTTTAATATTTTATTTTATTCTTTCATATCCCTATTCTTCTGCCATATTATTTTATATTTCTTCTCTCTCATTTACTCCCTCTCTCTCTTATTTATCTCCCATCAATTATTTTTATTTTATTATCATTCTACAGTTTAATTTAATTTAATTTATTTTGTTTATTTTTTCCTTTTTTTCTTTATATGCACCAAAGTGATCTCTTACCACCAATAATCAGGAGTTGACTGAAGGTTTAGCCCAGGGGAGGTTAAGGTGTTCTTGAATTATTTATCAATGTTTATTTTTTTGTTTGTGATAGATGTGAGTGGAATAAAAGAGTTTTATTATTTCCAAAAAGTACCTGAAAATTAAATCTATTTCAATTCATTTATTTTATTTATTTTCCCTTTCATTACTATAGCAGCACTGTAGTAGGGCACTATATCAATACTATAGCAGTGGAGGAACTGTAGCAGCAACATCACTATAGCAGTGAAGGTACTGTTTCAGGTACGGATTCAGGGCGATACTGTAGCAGTATGGGTACTATAGCAGTACTATTCACCGAGGGATCCTTTGGGCCAAAATGGGATTTCAAGCCTTTTATTCAGGTCATTTGGCCTTGGGCCTTCGGGATATGTAATGGGTTACCCTCTACCGAGTCTAAAGCGGTTTTTTCATTAAATAATAAATTGAGGCGTCGACCCCATCCTTTTTTTAAAAAAATTAAGTTGAGTTGATCAATGGATGAAATGACATATGATGTAGCTAAGTCCTGGAGGATTCCATGCCCTTGACAAAGGTGTTCCATCAAACTTGATTACAAGAGGAGGCCCTCAAGGTGTGTTTTGTTACCGGGTGATGCCCTTTGGTTTAAAGAATGCAGGTGCAACATATCAACGCGCCATGCATCGTATCTTCAAACCTTTTCTAGGGAAATTTGTTGAATGCTATGTAGATGATTTGGTGGTTAAATCCAAACAATGTTTTGATCACTTGGCTGATTTGGAAGTCATATTCCACAAGCTTCGACAACATAATTTGAAGATGAACCCCTTAAAATGTGCTTTTGGGGTAACCTCAGGAAAATTCCTCGGCTTTGTTGTACGCCATCGTGGTATTGAAGTCGATCCTGAGAAGACCAAATCAATCCTTGGTATGTCACCTCCTCAGAATTTGAAAGAATTAAGAGGACTTCAAGGACAGTTAGCCTATATTCGGCGTTTCATTGCTAATTTGGAAGGCAAAAGTTTACCTTTTACCAAATTATTGAAGAAAGGAGTCACTTACCAGTGGACTGAAGAATGTCAATAATCATTTGATGTTCTCAAGAAATACCTCTTGAGTCCACTAGTACTCATGCCACCTGTTGAGGGTAGGCCTCTTATCCTCTATGTGACAGCTTTAGAGCGATCATTGGGTGCCTTTCTCGCTCAAAAGAATGATGCTGGGAATGAAAATAGTCTCTGCTTTCTCAGTAGAACTATGCTTGAAGCAGAAACCCGGTATTCGAATATTGAAAAGTGCTGCCTAGCATTAATCTTTTCAGTTCAAAAACTGAGACACTACCTACAACATCACGAGGTCCAATTGGTATCTCGTAATAATCCACTCAAATTCATCCTTAGTCGTCCAATGCTTACAGGACGTCTGACAAGGTGGGTGGTTATTCTACAGCAGTTCGACATCCAGTATGTGTCTCAAAAGGCAATTAAGGTCCAAGCTCTGGCTGATTTCCTGGCTGAACATCCTTCAATGGAAGACACGTATTCAGATATCGAACTCCCTGATGAGGAAGTTTTCTCTATTCAAGAGAGTCCTCAAACATGGGAAATGTATTTTGATGGTGCTTCTAGAAGTCCAACAGGGAAGAAAATGGAAAATCCTAAATTCAATAATGTTGGTTTAGGAATTGTGTTCATTTCTCCAGATAAGGTAGTGTTACCTTATTCCTTTTTGTTGTGGGAAGGTGGTACCAATAATGAAGCTGAATACCAAGCTCTCATTACAGACTTGGAATTAGCGCTTCAAGCACAAGTGAATCACTTAAAGGTGAAAGGTGATTCAGACCTGGTAATCAAACAAGTCAATGGGGATTATGCCATCAGAAAAGAAGAATTAATCCCTTTGTATGATTACGTCAGAGAGTTAATGTCGGAATTCCCTTCAGAACCGACATTTTCTTATGTCCCAAGATCACAAAATGCTCAAGCTGATGCACTGGCTAACATAGCCACAGCTTTAGCAGATCCAAATCGGGACGATACAACCATCTGTATTGCCCACCGTCGTGCAATTTCACCTTATGTTCAAGTCAGAACAGAGGAAATTAATGAAATTAGTCCCATTCCTGAACCATATGGTCATACTACAGGATGGATGTCACCTATCAAGGAATACCTTCAAAATGGAACACTTCCACCTGATAGAGCCGAGAAAGAACAAATTCGGTGAGGTGTGGTCAATTTTACACTTTATGATGGTCCAAACCACCTCGAGAAAATTCTCTACAAACGTGGTTTTGATGGAGTTCTCTTCAGATGTATTGATGGTGAAGAGACAATGGCTGTCATAAAAGAAGTGCATGCAGGAGTCTGTGGTGCCCACCAGTCTGGACATAGACTGTCTGATAAAATTCGAAGGCTTGGATACTTCTGGCCTTCAATGATACAAGATTGTGTTAATTTCCCAAAGAAGTGTCATTCATGCCAAGTATATGCCAACTTCATTCATCAACCTCCAGAGTTGCTTCATACAGCTAAATACTCATGGCCATTTTCCACATGGGGAATGGATGTGGTGGGACCTTACCCTTCAGCTACGGCCAAGCAGTTTAAGTACATTCTTACTGCTACTGATTTCTTTTCCAAATGGGCAGAGGCAGTACCTCTCAAAGAAGTCAGTTCTAAATGCATTGTTAGCTTCATCAATTCTAACATCATTACTAGATTTGGTGTCCCTCATACCATATTGATGGACAACGGCACCAACTTCTGTTCTTCTGAGGTAAAGAAATTGTATCAAGAATACAACATTAAGTCCAACCATTCATCTCAATATCATGCAGCGGCTAATGGCTAGATAGAGGCCTTTAACAAGACTCTTTGAAATATACTGCAAAAGATGGTGGATAAAGATAAGAGGTCATGGCCTGATAAACTCTTTCATGCTTTATGGGATTATCGGACTACCACTCGCAATGCAACGCAGTCTACTCCATATTCATTGGTATATGGAACAGAAGCATTCTTGCCAATTGAAGTTCAATTTCCCTCACTCAGAATAGCCATTTGTGATCAGTTATCAACAGATGAGCAATCCCAAAAGCGGTTGAATGAATTGGAACAGTTAGATGAGAAAAGATTGTGCACTTTGCACCACTTGGAAATCTATCAGAATCGGATAGCATGAGCTTTTAACAAAAAATTTCATCTTCATTCATTCATTCAGGGAGAATTGGTATTAGTTCTCAGAGCACCAATGATACCAGGAAAGAAGCCTCCCAAGCTTGAAACAAAATGGGAAGGACCTTTTTCAATACATAAGATCTACTCCAATGGAGCGTATTCTCTGATCTCAATGGATGGAGAACACATCACGACTCCAACTAATGCTAGATTTCTGAAGAAGTATTTTGTATAAACACAAAATATTGTTCCCAGAACCAAGACTCTTACAATTGGTTCATACAGCAATGGTCCAGTATGACCTTAAACTGCAACTTCGTCCAACATGACGTTAAACTGTGTCACCTTCAATGTCCGAGATGACATTAAACTATATTTTGTCCTACATGACATTAAAATGTTATTATGTCCTATCTACATGAAATTAAACTGTACAGAAGATCCTATATTTTGTCCGAGATGACATTAAACTATATTGTGTCCTAGCAACATGACATTAAACTGTGTGGCACATCCAACGTCCATCATGACGATAAACTGTAAAAAATTCCTCAGAACTGATATCCCCATATTTGTTCACCTTAGTCCTAGCTACATGACTTTAAACTGTACAGCAATGGTCCAGTATGACTTTAAACTGCAACTTCGTCCCACACGACATTAAACTGTGAAAAAGTTCCCTAAACCGTCCAGCATGACCTTAAACTGCATCATCCCTGGTCCATGTATATGACCATAAAATATTTGCAAATCCTTTATGTCCAGCAAGACGTTAAACTGTGACGTCCTAACTACATGACGCAAAACTGTATAAAAGTCCCTCACGTCCGAAAAGACGTTAAACTATATAATCTCAAAGGTCTAGTATGACATTAAACTGCACCATTCACGGTCCATGCATATGACCTTAAATTATTCGCACTTTCGTCTGACATGACGTTAAAATGGTACACTCTTTTGTCCTTACTGCATGACATTAAACTGCACATTCCCCCTTTCGTCCAATATGACGTTAAACTGTATTGTCCCCATCGTCCTAACTACATGACGCTAAACTATACAGAAAGTCCTTGATATGTCCTACATGACATTAAACTGTTATTTTGTCCCTGCTACATGACACTAAACTGTGCAGCACCAATAGTCCTAACTGCAAGACTTTAAACTGCATAGTCCCTTTTTTATTTCCTACATGACATTAAACTGTGCATCGTTAAGGTTGTTATTACCTCTTCTTTCTCACACCGAGTATGACTCACGTGAGCTTAGAGCGAACATCAACCATAACACTCCCTTTGGGCCACTAACCATGTGTAAGTCCCAACAACATTTTTTATTAGATCATTGTCCCCAAAAACAATTTGATCATTAATTCATTCTTTAATTGAACTACACGGACGTTGATTCTCGCCCTCCAGGCTGGGTATGTAGGAAACCTCCCAAGGTTCAAGCCCAAAAACAATCTCTTCACATCGGTTCAACACAACCTCATATGATGTTGATTTGTGAAACCGCCCCTGGAATCAATATCTTTACATTGATTCACTTTCGTCCTTGTTATATGACGTTAAACTATACAACACTTTTGTCCGGTATGACAATAAACTACAATATTCTTTGATTTCCTCATTTGAGAAGGAACCATTATTGACATTGATTTTTTAAAATCATGTTTCATTTTCAAAAGACTACGTGCATACATGGTAATGCCTAAACTTTTTATCTCAGGTTAAACCATCATTTCACTAAAGTCCCCTTTCACCCTTCACATGTACGAACCAAATTTGTACAAAGGGTAATTCTAGAACTACGTGGACTTGATTCCCATCCTTATGGGATACGTAGGAACATTCGAGTGTCCCTCGAATCCAGTCCCAAGTCTTTTGGGCCTAACCCCAAATTTCACTTTCAGTCCCTTGGCTGAAAAGTCCTCATGAAAACACAGACTGTGTATTCATTATTATGGTCCGAATTCTATGACCCTAAACTAAGATCACTCATACTTTCGTCCTGCACGACGTTAAACTGCATTTCAAGAACTACATATGGCTTGATTCTCACTCTTATGAGATACGTAGTGAAGTCCAAGTTTCAATTCAGGACCCAGCCTCAACATGATTATGGTTTTCATTGACCCATGTATCTCTATATACATTGGAAAATACCCATCTTTATGTGTTATAATCCTAACCGTAAATATTTTCAGATCTTCATAACCCTTTTCATGAATTCTAGTCAGAAAAATGTCAAACTTCTGAGAATTCTTTTGCCTGACTATGCAGCACGTGCCCATAGGTGGCCTTGCATAAACAGTCCACATAACAGACTTGTCATCCAAAAGATGCTATTCATTTAACCATGCAGCCAATGACCATAGGTGGCCCTGCATATTTCAACCCCCTAACGGGTTTTGTTAAATAATAGTAGCTTCATTCTTGGGAAGAATGCCTATTTTGTCCTTATTTGTCTTAAACGACAGTATGTAGGGATCCGCAAAAAATAGCCATCCTTAACATATTTGTCCCATATCCTTTTTCATGATATGAAAGTGTTCAAGTCTATGGTTTATTCTTCTTCCCTACGTTTGGGTCAGACCTTCGTAGGAGTGATATTCATCCAGTTCTTCGATATTCTTGTTTGGAAATATCTTCTCCATATTCAAGTACCTCTTTCCATACAACAAACTCTATACTTTAGAAAATTTGAATCTCCATAAACTTTCACTGGCTTTTAGCACTAGGAAAGTAAATTTCTTGGAGTACTTTTGCCTGACTATGCAGCACGTGCCCATAGGTGGCCTTGCATAAACAGTCCACATAACAGACTTGTCAGCCAAAAGATGCTATTTATTTGACCATGCAGCCAATGCCCATAGGTGGCCCTGCATATTTCAACCCCCTAACGGGTTTTGTTAAATAATAGTAACTTCATTCTTGGAAACTACTTCTTCTAATGCCTTTTAGATCTTTTTTCATATCATTCCTCAGATTCAAATATTCTTAAGCCATAGTTTACATTTTTTCCTTCATACTTGAGTATGGTAATATGTTTTCAGATAAATTGTCATGGAATTGAATCCATTTTTAATCCATTTCGGTCAAAGCTATTTCAACCTTAAACATTAGCCCCTTTATGTCTGGTGTGCATGACTTTAAACTGCCCACACAAAAGACAAAGGAACTCTGAATAAAAGTCAAGTTCCAGCTCACTAAATATACATTTTTGTATGATTTAGGTAATATTGAGCAGTTAAAAGATTCAAAGTTTGTAGGGTTATTTGTAATAATCCTAGTAAAAATCAAACTATGATTACTAAGCCCATTGGCTTAAGTAAATTTGAAGAAGGTAATGAAAGAATGCAGGTACAAATGATTGAAGAAAAAAGTGTTTTTCATTGATACACAAGAGTTAGAAGGACATCCACAGACTGGAGTCTCTTCTCTTTTTCAAGAATTACAAGAGGCTTTCAACATAACACTTCATTTGATTTACGGCATCCCGATATTCATTAGCAACCACCTAGAATCCATTCATTCAACTGGATACAATAAGAGATGCAGTGATACTAGCTCTTCTTGGAACAATTGTAAAAGGATGTTCTTGAGTGCGGTTTGAGAAAATTTTCTGCTGATCAAACAGTGACTCTGTTTCTGTCCAAGAGACTTGGAAGATGGATACATGGATTTGAGAATGGAGCATTGGAAGTAAAGATCCATTTGGAGAGAGTACTCTTTTCAGATATTGCTCTAATACCATGTTTGTCTTCTCTCCACCAACCGGCAGTAGAAAACATTTCAGCCCATGGGTTTTCCATTTTCATATCTGCAAGGAAATGACATGGAGGAAGAATTTGAAAGTTCACACCATTTTTGTTTCTCTTAATTCACAGCATAACCGAAATAGAGAAATTGCAGTGCAGCTGCATCTCAGGTGGATAATTGTCTGAATTTGGGACATTGACTCCTTGCAGATGACCATGAACACACAGAGACAGGTAGATTCTCTGTGGGAAATTAAGATGATATTTCTTCAAGTACTTATCCAAATCTGGGAAAGTGTTGTCACAGATATCATAATAATCATGGCCAATAATGTTCATCATGTCATCAATCCGCTTGCTAGCCAGTTCATCAGCTGTTCCAATTCCCTTAGGAGACATTGAATCTGTACAAAAGTTGAACAAATTTAACTCTTAAATGGGTTTATTTTTTTTAAAATTTGTGAAAAAATTCAGAAAAAAATGGCCAAGGCATTATGTCATGCAAGTATTTCGTGTGCCGTGCTAGTTTTTGACGTGCAAGTATAAACCGCGCAAGTACGAATACATTTATAGGAGCACGATAGCGAGGGAACAGTGGAAAAGAGACCTGCGCGGCTTAGGTGACCTGCGCGGCGAGAGCTCGAGAAGGGATGATGTCCGGAAATCCGGATACTTGTACGGAGGTGAGACCGTGTATTTATAGGCCAGGAAGCCTACCTGCGCGCCACACCCAGTGCGCTTAAGTCCTGCGCGACGCAGACTTGCGCGCCGCCCTCTGCGCACTGAAAGACTTGCGCACCCCCCCTTTTCCTTTGGAGGGATTCGATTTCCTCAGAGTCAAATCCTCATTTCTCTCCGGATCCAACTCTGAGGGGGGGCTTTTGTTGAAGCTCCTTTAGTCACAGAATCTAAAGATCGGAAAAGGGAATATCTGAGCTCAAAGTGATTCAGCCTTTGAAGAAAACATCAAAAATCAACAAAGGAAGGAAGAAAGGATCAACAACAACCTCACCGCGCATGTTATCTAACTGGCGCGCAAGTGTACTTGCGCGGCTACATTGGTCGCGCAGGTGACTTGCGCGACCTAATTGGTAACCTCCCGGTAACCGCCCTGGGTCTTCTTTTGCCTATAAATAGACCCTGTGGGCCCCCCATTCGAGAGGATCTTTTTCCAGAAACTCGGATTGAGGCTCCCAACACCCAAGTCTCTTCTCAAAGCTTCCGGAACACTTATAAGGTAATTTCTTACCTAGAACGGAAGATCCAAAGAGAAGAAGGAAGGCCTAAGTGTTGAAACTTATCATACACTTGCGCGCCGACTTATTTCCTTCAATATAACTTGCGCGTCCCTTTTCTGGAAGAACCTCGAGAACATTCTAATGGGTTTTAAAAAGAGTCGCTCGAGTATTTGATTGTTGGTTGAAAATTGCGCAAGTAAACTATGTGTCGCGCAGGTATACCTGCGCGACCAACACTTGCGCGCCCACGGAAGACTTGCGCGCCTTGCAAGACTTGCGCGCCCCTATCTTTTTGGGTGCCCATCTTGCCCATTTTTTCCCCTCTTAAGCCATTTCACCTTTCCTTTTTCAAGATTCAGTCTTCAAGACACTCTTCAAAGCCATTTATGGCATGATTTCTTGATTTGACTTTCTTATCTGAAAGGAATTCTATGGAATCTCTCTCAAAGTCTAGTGATTTAAATATCCTTATGTCACTAAAATACGGAGAGTTCATTCATTCAACCTCATCCTTTAAGATGAGAGAATCTTAACCTGGGTCTCCTTTTCAGGAATAATCCCCAGTTATGAAACCTTTAATCTGGGCATCTTCCTCAGGAGTAAGCCCCAAATTCTTAAAGTTCCCAATCTTGGGCATCCTCCTCAGGAGTAAGCCCCAATCAAGTCCTTTAATCTTGGGCATCTTTCTTAAGAATAATCCCCAACCACAAATATGGGCATCCTCCTTAGGAGTAAGCCCCAAACCTTAGTCCTCTAACCTGGGTCTCCTTTTCAGGAATAAGACTCAGTCATAATCTTGGGCTTCCTTTTCAGGAGTAAGCCCCAAGTCCCTTAACCTGGGTCTCCTTTTCAGGAATAAGACTCAGTCATAACCTTGGGTCTCCTTTTCAGGAATAAGCCCCAAGTCCCCTTAAATTTCTCTTAACCAGTCATAATTTACCTTTTATTTGGGTTTCCTTTTCAGGAGTAAAACCCAATCATAAGTCCCCTCCTAACTTGGGAATCCTCCTTAGGAGTAAGCCCCAAGATTAGAGTATTCAAATCTCCATGAAGCACATATAACTTTATGGACCCTATTCATGGATTTTCTCCCTAAAAGTAAATCCTAAACCTTCATCTATCTGGGCAGTCATCCATACATAAGCCCCAAACAAATTCTTATGATTTCATCTTTCATGGCACAATTGTCTAAATTTTACCAATACCTCTTGTTTCTCACACCGAGCATGACTCACGTGAGCTTGGAGTGTAAAAGTAATTATGACATTCATCTTTGAGCCATCAATCATAAACATCATACTCCATTTCTCGAACTACGTGGGTTCTGATTCCTTTTCCAAAACAAAGGATATGTAGGTAGCCCATTTATGGGTTCGATCCCAACTTTGAAATAATCTCTGTCCTTCTGAATGATGATAAATTTCAAGTGCCTCACTGAGTGGCTTTAAAACCAGCCTGGTCATCATAATGATAAAGAGACTTTTATATAAATGTTTTGAAGGATACCATTGACCAAGAATCTCTAAACAGATATAGATGATTCTCTATTGATGAAGAACCTCGAATACATATAAAAGATTCTCTAAATTTCTTGCATATTTAATCATTGATTATTAAAACTAAAGGAAAGCACATTTTATACTTGGTAATGTAATAAGGATTCATGAACATAACTTAAATCTATAAAGAGAGTCCCGGAGTAGACAATAATTCCCCTCAAAAAGGTGTGATGAGTCCGACCTCCCATCCTCTCGACCAATGCAAATTCCTAAGCCTCATTAGTCCACAAACTAATGAGCGCCTGCCTTTGGAAAGTAGGTCCAAACGGATGTGGAATCGTTGGATGTTTCCGGTTCTACGAACAAACCCGTTAGAAACCGATCGGAACGTTTGAATCTCCCGTCGAGGAGGTCATCCCCGGATTCCGTGCGAAACACCTCTAAAATCATAAAAACCCTAAAACCCATTTCAAACACTAAAAACTAAAAAAACCATAAAAATATTTAAAACAATAAAAAACACAAAAAACACTCAAAATCTATAAAATCCAAAAAACCATAAAAATATATAAAAAGCTCAAAAATTTAAAAAACATAAAAATCCCTACACCCCACGAAACCAATAAGAAAACCATGAAAACAAAAAAACACTTAAAACCCATAAAAACTGAAAAGAACATTAAAACCCATACAAACCCTAAAACCCCTAAAACCCATAAAACCCCTTAAAATCATAAAGACCCTAAAAGCCATTAAAATATGAGAATATGATTAAAACTTTAGAAACCCTTAGAAAATATAAAACCCTAAAGCCCTCAAAATATCTAAAAACCCAAAAACACAAAAAAAAATCCTAAAAAGTCCTAAAATTCCGTAAAAACATAAAAAAATAAAAAACACTGAAAACCCATAATAAAAACAAAAAAACGTTAAAACACTTAAAACCCCTAAAATCCTAAAAATGCAGAAAACCTAAAAAAATTAAAAACCTAAAGTCCCTAAAAAATATAAAAAATATAAAACCCCTAATAACCTTAAAATCCATAAACCCCATAAAAACCTAGAAAACCCTAATAAAAACACTAGAAATCATTAAGAACTCAGAAAATACAATAATTAAGAAAAAACCATAAAACCCACCAAACCATATGAAATCCTAAAAACCCTCAAATTTTGTAAAAACATTAAAACCCATAAAAATCCTAAACAATCACTAAAAATTCCTATAAATGTAAAAAAACCTAAAAACCTAAATATCCTATGGATAACATTTAAAACCTAAAAACACTTAAAACCCATAAAAATCCTAAAAAAATTAGATACACAAAAAACCATAAAATCCACAATAGCCATTAAAAACCTAGAAAACTCAATGAACCCTAAAAAACAATAAAAAATCTAAAGAACATTTATTTTCTAAATATTTAAAAACCTTTAAAAATTATTAAAACCCTACAAACTAAAAAATACCAAAAGACAATAAAAACCCATAAAAACCCTTAACCCCTCAAAAAAACTAAAAACCCTAAAAAACTACAAAAAACCTAAAATCCTTAAACACCCTCAAAAATGTAAAAAACCCCTAAAAAATGAAAACCCCCAATGAAAACAATAAAAACACTTAAACCCCATAAAAACTAAAAAATCCAATACCCCAAAACCCTATAATAACATAAAAACACTAAAAACCCTAAAACCCCAAAAAACCTAAAAAACCCAAAAAACCCATAAAACTCTAAAACCACTAAAAACTCTAAAATCCATTTAAACACATAAAAATGTTAAAAAAACTCTTAAAACCATAAAAACTCAAAAAAACCCAAAGAGACCTTAATACCATAAAACCCTAACCCCCCCCAAAGCCTACAAACCTTAAAAATCAGAAAAATAAAAAAAACTCTAAAACCCCTAAAAAGATAAAACCCCTTAAAACCATGAAAAAACTGTAATAATACCATAAAAACTGAAAAAAAAAATTAAACCATTAAAATCCCAAAAAACTATAAAAACCCTAAAACCCTAAAAACCGAAAAACCCAACCCACCATAAAACCCCTAAAAACCGTTAAACCCCATAAAAACCCGAAAAACCAAAAAAAATCTAAAAACCCATTAACCCCCTAAAAAGTTAAGAAACATTAAAAACATTAAATCCCTAAAAAACTCAACAAAAACTAGATAAAAAACAAAAAAAAACCCATAAACCCCCTAAAACTCTAAATATATCTAAAACCCCCTAAATCCCTAAAATCGATAAAACCATACAAATCCTAAAAACCCCTAAAGATACCTAAAAATTTAAAAAACCCAAAAAAAATCCCTAAGAAAACCACAAAAACCTAAAAACACTTAAAACTCCTAAAATATAAAAAATGATAAAACCTCTAAACACCCCTACACCTTAAAATCCCTACAAATGATAAATCCCTTAAAATATTAAAACCCCTTAAACCATTAAAAAATATTAAAACTATATATACCCATTAGACCTCTAAAAACATTAAAATACTTGTAAAAACCATAAAAACCGTAAAAATCAAAAAATACCTAAAAACCTATAAAAACCATAAAAACCCATAAAACACTAAAAACTCTAAAAATCTATAAAAACCCCATAAACTATAAAAACTATAAAAATTACCTAAAATTCACAAAAAAATATAAAAAAACTAAAAAATCCACCCCCCCCCCCCAAAAATTCCTAAGAAATCCATAAAACAAAAGAAAACATAAAATCCATGAAAACCCAAGAAATCAATAAAAGTGTTAATAAATCCCTAAAAATACGTAAAAATGTAAAAATACCTAAAACCTTAAAAACACATATAAAAAATTAAAAAACCTAAAAATACTAAAAACCATGAAAGACCATAAATCCTTGAAAACATTGAAAAAGACTAAAAACCCATGACACCCTTAATAAATGCTAAAAATTACAAACACCTTTTAAAACCCTAAAAATGTAAATTACTAAAAAGAAGAACCGTAAAAACATAAAAGCATAAAAAAGTAAAACCCAAAAAAACCACACAATCCTAAAAACATTAAAAACCCATAAAACCCAAAAAATCCATGAATACCCGAAAAACCATAAAAATCCTAAAGAATCCCTAAAAATCCATAAAAACAAATAAAACCCTAAAAACCATGAAAACCCCTATGAAATATGTAAAAATGTAAAAACATTTTAAACCCCTAAAATCCTAAAAATGATAAAAATCCCTAAAAACCCTAAAAACCCATGGAAACCCTAAATACCCAAAAACAATAAAAAATTAAGTCCAATAAATCCCTAAAAACCCTAAAAACCCATGGAAACCCTAAATACCCAAAAACAATAAAAAATTAAATCCAATAAATCCCTAAAAACCAATAAAACTCTAAAATCCCTTTATACCCCAAAAATTGATTAAATACTCTAAAAACCCTTAAATATCTAAAATAGTCAAAAACCCCCGAAAACCCAATAAAGCAAAAAAAAACCCTAAAAACAAAAAAAACTATAAAACCCCAAAAAATACCTAAAAACCCATTAGATGAAAAAATATAAATATTTATAAAATCATAAAACCCCCAAAACCTTGAAAACCCATATGAAACGTTAAAAAACATAGAACACATAAAACCCATAAATGCCTAGAAACGGTAAAACCCCTAAAAATACCGTAAAAACACCAAAACCCCTAAAGACCAAAAAAACCTAAAATCCCATAAGAACCCTAAATCCAATAAAACTATAAAAACCCTTTAAAACCCTTAAAATGTTAAAGAGCTCAAAAAAAATTAAAACATTATAAAACTTCAAAATAAATAAAAATATAAAAACCCACAAGAATCCATAAAACCATAAAAAACCAAACCGCCCCAATCAATAAATAAAATAAATGAAATAAAAATCCTCAAAAAATCCCTAGGATTATCTATAAATTCAAAAATACCTAAAAACCGTGAAAAGTCCCATGAAAACCTTATAAGCTAAAAACAATTAAAACACTTAAAACCCATATAAATCCAAAGAAAGACATGAAATCCCCAAAAAAGTAAAAAATTTAAAAAACCCAAAAAAATCCCTTTGAAAACCTTAAAATATAAAAACACATAAAACTCGTAAAACCCTAAAAATTCTAAAACCCCTAAAACCCACAACCCCCCCCCCCCTCGAAACCCATAAAACCAAAAAAACCCGCTAAAAATCCTTTTAAACCCTTTAAAATGTTAAAAATCACTAAATACAATAAAACTCTGAAAACTCTAAAATCATTAAAACCCCCAAAAAACCCCATAAATTCCTAAAAATATATCAAAATATATTAATACCCTAAAAACCTAAAATTGATTAAACCATAAATACCTAAAAAACCAAAAACCATAAAACCCCTAAAACCATAAAACCCCTAAAAACATTAAAAATAACCATAAAAACCTAAAAACCAATAACAACCCTAAAAACCCTTTAAAATTATAAAATCATTATAGTAATCTAAAAACCATAAAATCTCTAAAGAACTCAAAAACCCACTAAAAAAATAAAAACAATAAAACCCCTCAAACACCCAAAAACCCTTAGAAACCATTAAAATCCTATAAAAATCCATAAAATACCTAAAACCAAAAAACCACTAAAATAATGAAAAAAAATAAATCCATAAAAACCAAAATGCACATTAAACCCCTAAAAACCTAAAAAATCCAAAAAACCATAGAAGACCCTAAAATACTATATAAACTATAAACCCTATTAAAAAGACTAAAGACCTTTTAAACTAGAAAAAACTCTAAAACCTCTAAAAAAGAAAAACCCCTTAAAAACACAAAAATTCCTAAATACCCAAAAAACATAAATTCCCAAAAACCCTAAAAAATACTAAAACACTAAAAATCCCAAACAAAATTAAAAAACCAAAAAAATCCTAAAAAGACCCAAAAAGGTTAATATTCCCCCAAACCCTGAAAATCCCTAAGAAAACCATAAAATATAAAAACACCTAAGATTCCAAAAACCCAAAAAAAAACTAAAAAACATAAAAAACCAACAACAACTCAAAATCACTAATAAGGAATAAAAATCCAAAAATTTATCTAAATACCGGAAATCTTAAAACCCCTAAATCCCTAAAAAACCCTAATAAAACAGTAAAAATGAAAACAACTTAAAACCCTTGAAAACCTTAAAAAAAATCAAAACCCTAAACACACTGAATAACCTAAATAACTCGAAATCATAAGAACCCCTAAAAACCATAAAAACCACTAAAAACCTTAAAAACCCTACAACCCATAAACACCCTAAAAGCACTAAAAATACTAAAATACTTTTAATCCCCAAAAAATTTAATAACTCTAAAAACATTATTACTTTCACATAATCATAAAATAAACACTAAAAACCAAAAAAACCACGAAACCCATAAAAATTCTAAAGAATCCCTAAAACCATAAAAACCCCTAGAACAATAAAAAACCATATGAAAACCATAAAATAATAAAAACACATAAAACACCTAAAACCCCTTTAAAACCATAAAAATTATTAAAAACCCTAATACCCCTCAAAACCATAAAATATATAAAAATTTCAAAACCCATAAAGCCCATAAAAACCCTAAAAGCCCACTAAAAACTCTAAAAACCCCTTAAGTCCCTGAAAAAGTAAAAAAAACTCTAAAAATACTAAAACCCTAAAAAAACATGAAAACACCTAAAACCCAAAAGACATGAAAACCTTAAAACAACTAAAAACACTAAAATCTCTATAAATATCTAAAAACACTAAAACCATAAGGAAAAAAATCCCTAAAAACCCTTTAAAATGTAAAAACCCCTTAAAACCCTAAAAAACTAGGAAAAATAACAAAACTTAAATGAAATAAAATCCCTGAGAAACCTAAATATTCTGAAAAACCTAAAACCCATTTAAAATCAAAAAACACCGAGAAACCATAAAACCCTTAAAAACCCTTATAAATCCATAAAAACACATAAACCCACTAAAACTTGAAAAAAAAATTCAACCGCTAAAATGATAAAAATATTTAAAAAACATAAAAACCCTAAAGAACTCAAAAAAAAACCTAAAACCCGAAAAAAAACAATAATTTTCCTCAAAACCCTGAATCCCCTCAAAATACCTAAAAATCATAAAAATCATAAATAACATAAAAGGAAATAAAACCCTCATTAAAAACTTAAGATAGCCTTAAGACCAAAAAATATAGAAAACCCCCAAAAGACACCAAAAAATGACAAAACCCCCTCAAAACCAATAAAAACTATAGAACCCCACTAAAACTCTAAAAACCAATTAAACCCCTAAAATGTTAAAATACTCCATAGGCCATTAAAACCCCTAAATAACTCAAATAACACAAAAATTCCAACAAAATATTAAAACCCTACAAACATTTCAAAATTCCCAAAACCCTAAAAACAATAAAAATCCTATAAAAAGGCATAAAAATCCTTAAAAATGAAAAAACCCAAAAGAACCTTGAAAAACCCTAAGAAAACCATGAAAACCAAAAAATACACTTAAAATCCCTAAAAACCTACAAAATCTAAAAAACCTAATATCCCTAAAATCTGCAAAAGAATTAAAAACCATGAAACCCCTAAAAACATTAAAAACCCTAAAAACCCATAAAAACCATAAAAACCACTAAATACTCTAAAAAAATTTAAACACCTAAACACCTTAAACACTATAAAAACCATGCAACCCTATAAAACACAAAACCCCCTAAACCCCCAAAAAAATAAATACCCTAAATATCCATAAAATCCATCAAATTGCCTCAAAAATTAAAAATTAATAAAATTAATAAAATTAATAAAAAATACATAAAACCCATAAAAATATAAAAACTATAAAAACTCTAAAAACCCCTAAGAATACCATAAAAACATAAAAACAATTAAAACCCCTAAAAAACTCTGAAAATCAAAAAAAAAACATAAAAACCCAAAAACCCAAAGAAACCCCAAAAAAACAGAAAACCCACTATATTATTTAAAAGATCCTTTAAACTATTAAAAACTCTAAAAATCATTAAAACCATTAAAAATACCTTAAAAACATAAAAACCCTAAATACCATAAGACCCATCATAATCCTTGAAAACCCTAATGACCAAAATCCCCATAAAAATCACAAAAATACAAAAAAAATATAAAACACATAAAAACAATAAAGAAAAACATAAAAACAAAAAAAACATAAAAACCTAAAAAATAAAAATTATAAAACCCCAAAAAACCCTAAAATACATAAAGAACATAAAAACCCTAAAACCCTTAAAAATAATAAAAATAATAAAAAACATAAAAACCATTAAAAACTCTGAAAACACTTGAAAACTATACAAAGGGTAAAAAAACTCTAAAAATCATAAAACCATAAGAAACTCAAAAAACCCATTAAAACACAAAAAAACAATAAAAACAAAAAAACTGTAAAAAACCCACTAAATCCCTAAAAAACTAAATAAAGTATAAAAATATTAAAAAACACTAAAAATTCATTTAAATGTAAAAACCCATAAAAACAATGAAAACCCCTAATAAAACCTTAAAAAACTAATAACAAAAAACCAAAAAAAATCCCTAAAAACCTAAAACCTATAAAACCCTAAAAATCATAAAAACCAGTAAAAACCCTAAAAACCCACTAAAACAATAAATCCCTTTAAACTCATAATTTTTTTTAAAAAATATAAATAACATTAAAATCCCTAAAAAACAAAATAATATAACCATAAATCCCGAAAAACCCACAAACCCAAAAAAATCTAAAAATCCTTAAAATCCCTAAAAACCATAAAAACCATAAAATTCCTAAAATCACAAAAAAAAATTAACAATTTAAATAAACCTAAAACATAAAAAACTATAAGAAGACCATAAAAAACTAAAAGTACATAAAACCCCTGAAAACCAAAAAACACTAAAAATGTTGAAAACCCCTAAAACCCATAAAACCATAAAACTATTAAAACATTTAAATCCCCTAAAACCCCATAAAAAACCCGAAATCCCACTAAAAATTTAAATACCCTGTAAACCACAGAAAATGTTAAAAATCATTAAAAACCATTAAACCTCATAAAACTCAGAAGACTATAAATATCTAGAAATAATAAAAACCTATAAACCCAGAAAAACCCTACAAACCCCGAAAAACCCTTATAATCCCTAAACAACCTAAAAACCCATAAATACCTAAAAATCCATACAAATACCAAAAAACATGAAAACTGAAAAAAAAACCATAATAAAACCTTCAAAACCTAAAAACACTTGAAACCCATAAAAACCCTATAATCGCTAAAAATCCAAAATATCCTTAAAACCCCACAAAATTATAAAAACCCTAAAAACTATAAAAATACTCCACAATCCCTAAAAATACATAAAAATGTTAAAAACATTAAAAACCATGAATCCTCATATGAAAACCATAAAACCCTAAATACACTTAAAATGATCAAACACCAAAATTATGAAAAAAATCATAAAAGACCACAAGACACTAAGAACTATTAAACACCCTAAAAACTTAAAAAACCTGAAAAAACCATAAAAAACATAAAACCACTAAAAACTATAAAATCCCTTTAACCCCATAAAATCATTAAAAAAATATAAAAATCCATAAAAACCCTAAAAACTAAAAACCCCTAAAACCCGGAAAAACTATAAAAAACCCTAGAAACCCCTAAAACAAAAAAATCACTAAACTCCCAAAAAATAATTCAAAATCCATAAAAACCCATCAAAATGTAAAAACCCCTTACAACCCTTAAAACCTTTAAGAAAACATTAAAATCCTAAAATTACTTAAATCCCATAAAAAAATAAAAAATTTGAAAACTTCTTAAAGAAACTAAAAATATCTAAGCACCCTATAAACCATAAAAACACCTAAAAACCTTAAAAATCCTAAAGGCCCGTAAAACCCCTAAAATCCCACTAAAAATTCTTGAAACCTTTTAAACCCCTAAAATGCTAAAAAGACTATAATATCATTAAAACCCAAAAAAACTCAAGAAATCCTAAAACCCCCAAAAAAACATATTACACTAAAATACCTAAAAACCCTAAAAACACTAAAATTAGAAAAACCCCTAAAAACCATAAAATTAATAAAAACTCCCTAAAACTCCCAAAAAAACAAAAAAAATTAAACCCTAAAACCCATTTGAAAACCTTGAAATCCTAAAAACACTTAAAACCTATAAATACCTAAAAACACTAAAACCCCTAAAATCCCAAAAAAATCAAAAGACCATAAAAACACATAAAAACCTTCAAACCCCCTAAAACACCATTAAATAATAAAAACTCACTAAAAACTCTAAAAACCATTTAAAATCCTAAAAATGTTTAAAAACTATAAATAAAGCCATAAAACAAAAAAACCCTGTAAGTCACAAAGAACCATAAAAACAATTAAAAACCTAAAACCCTCTAAATTATTAAATAAACCAAAAACCATAAAAGTCTTTAAAAATCTCTAAAATAACTAATAATTTAAAAACCCTATGATACCCGAAAACCCAGATATGCAACCCTAGACCCGCTATAAAGATACCTATTATCCTTTTTCAACATTTTTGTGTTAAGAACATAGATCTCTGTAAAAAAATCAAATGAGAAGGGATATAAATGGTGTAAATAAGGAATGAAGTATAGTTGATCATGGTAGATCCCATTGAGAACTTGTCTCTAAGAATTACATCCATAAGACTCCCCAAAGGATGAACAATCCTTTAATAAGTCAAGAATTAACAAAGAGAAGAAATTTTTCAAAAAAATTAAGCATAATAACAATATATTCAATCATGATGATCAAAAAGTACATGGCGTGGATATTTATATCCAAATATTGATAAAAATGTATAAATCCTAGCTTCCACATGTCAAAAATCCTAAATGATGATTTTGAAAATTTTTCCACATGACCTTAACGTTAATGGACAAGTGTCACACTATTTTGAAAAGTAAATAAAACTAGCCCACCAATTTTGAAATTGAATATTACATGGTGGTGTGGGATTGAAATTCATATCACAACATATTATGGGTCTTTAAAAGCATATTTTGTCCATGATTAATGTAAATATAGTCCTAAATACTCCCTTAAATAATGGTTATTATGCCTCCCGTTAGAACCCCATGACAAACACATATAAGGGCTCCTTCATTCTCTTGGATCACCCCCTTGCCATTTGGACTCCATGTCCTTGAAAAGGGTCTTCTGAAATCATGAACATCCCTTCTTACTCATCATGTTCAGTTTCATACCCTCCAAGCCATGTGTTCTATGATCCTCATCATCCACTCCTTATTAAAAAAGATTCATCCTCGAATCTAAAAATTCAATGGGAGGAATATCATCAACATTAAATGTGACTCTAAATTTTCGATATCCATTTTATAAATCCATCCTATAGGAATTATAATTTATATTCTCAAATACTTGTAAGGGTATATCTCATTGTGGATGAAGTTTTTATTTTGGTTACTCTGGGAACCTCTCTTTTAGTATACATTCCATACCATACCACCTCAATCAAATGTAGGTCATTTCAAACACATACATTCTTGATAATCATATTCTTGTAATTAAGACACATCATAAGAAGGAATTTAAGGATTAAGAGAGTTTGTGGTAAAAGATTCTCCCTTGCATAGAAGCAAGATATTTTCTTCCCCTCTAAATCTCTCTTTATCTATCTTTTTTATGAAAATTAACAAAATTTTTCATCAACAATATTATTTTCACTACAAATTTCACTCTAGTTTCAAATATTTTCTTTTACTCATTTCATTTTATATCACCCAACACCCATTTTTCTCTCTTTATTTTTCAATTATCATTATTTTGTTTATCTCTTTTCTTTTTTTTTCTCTTTTCATAATCTCTCTCAAAACATACATGGTCTTGACAAGCTTGAAATAGACTTAATGGTGTAAGTATAGCCATCCACCAATTGTACTCAAAAGAATAACAGTTGGTGTATCCATCATGTATGGCCATCCTATCAAATTTACAAGGCCTTACCAATAATATATGACTATAAATCATGGTAATAACATCACATATCATCTTTTCTTGATACTTTCCAATAGAAAATGCAACATATTATTTCTTAGTCACTTTAACATCCCCAATATTATTTAAACATTAAAATATATAAGGCCTAAGATCCTTGAATGTAGCTAAACCCAATTTATCAACCATAAAACCACTTGGTATGTTTTTTTAACTACCCCTATTAGTGATCATACTATATAACTTATCACTAATGGGTTATCTTGTATGAAAAATGTGATATCTTTTTTATTTATAATGTTATAATTTGGGTTTAACACTCAAAGAAAAACATTCAACAAAAATTCATCTATATATAGGGCTCTCTATTTCCACATTAGAGCAGGACTAATGTGATGGCATTTTATATTCACATGAGCTAGAACTAAGAAAATATAAGTCATCCAAAATAATCGTTGTCCTCTTTTTCGGGAATTGAGAGGAAAAATTTCCAAAGAATTTATATTTAAAACATTTGATATCACATGATTTGGAAATAACATTACCCCCTTTTTACCTTTGGATTCCAAAAATAATGGTTATTATTTGTTCACCCCATTTAAATATGTTTTCATTCCCTTACATATTGATGTTGTTTAGAATCCATGAATATAAAATAAGATTTATAATACTTATTATAATATGTTAAGAGCATCCCACTTGACATTACATTCATCTAACACTTTATTATCAATGTGAAGAAGATTCTATATATCCAAATAGTGGTTTATAACCACTATACCCTAAATTTCATGGTTGAGTCCTTAAATACCCATTACATGGTGGCCTCTCTCTCCAAATCAATATTGGAATTAATCCTGATGATCATCATATCTTTATGGTACTTCTCAACACTAATAGTTCCTTATATAAAACCCTAAAACTTGTGGAAAAAATCCTAACAATAGTGGCTAAAAATAAACCTCTTATGCATTACCACTTTCATATCCTCCCAAGTGAGGATGAGTATTTCTCACATTTTCATCGACTCACTTGTAGTTATTCCCACCAAATAATATCATAGTTAGTGAATTCCCTAGAAGCCAACTCCTCCTTAATTTCCATCAAATGATTTTTACAACCAAAATCATGCTCTACCTTTTGATCCCATTATAAGTATATTTCAGGATCATTCTTACATTTGAATGAATAGATCATCAAATTTACTCTTATATGATTGTTTTTTCCCTCATTGGGGGATGGTTTCTTAGAATTAGTGACTCATGAAAATTGGAGAACTCTTTTTCTTTTTCAAAGACCCTCTAACTTATAAGTTCTCTATAATTAGAACTAGATTTCAATTTATCCATCCTTGCATTCAGAAATTGTAATTGTTCTTGTACATCCTATATGAACAACTTAATGTATGTTTCATTGGTGTTAATCACCACTATAATTTAAGAATCCTACAAAAAAATTGAATATAAATGAATGTTCACCTCACACACTCCCTCAAGTGTTTACACTCGAAAATATTATGTTCGACTTTTTTTGAATCAATTTTTTTATTTTTAACAAAATTTAATTCTCTTTCCTTTTACCACTCAAATATATTCCTATAAAATTGTTACCTAATTCCAAGAAATCATAAGGATTGTTGAAATGTGGAAATACTGAACTAGAATTAAAAGATAAAATTCAAATTGGATTCAAGAGAAAACATTTCGAAGAGGAACATAATATATGAAGTTAAAAGATAAATGGACGTAGGAGTCAAGATGTTGAAATTTATTTGAGCCTTCATTTTATTTATTTTTCACCCTTTTTTTGAATAAATGTTGTAACAACAAGATGAATTTTATATCTGTAAATATAGGATAATAAATAATTTGATTCATTAAATGAAATCAATGTGAGAGTTACACTCTAACATCTCAACCCTCCTTAATGGAATTAGAAGTGACAAGGGATATACTTTGACTTAAGTGACATCTCCAAGACACCAAAGGATGGAAAAAATTACAAGGGCCTCACAAAATAATGGGAGATAATTTTCCATTTTAAGATAAAATGACCAAACTAATGTTAACCATAACAACCAAAACTATTAATGATGTGTGAGTACCAAAAATCAAGATAATACCAGACTAAAGCAAAATAAAATATCATAGTACAAGAGAAATCAATGTGACATAACCAATGGAACCAAATAACAACAAAATCAAAAGAAACCAAAGACACCAACAATAATAACTACCAATATTTTATGAGCTCTAAATCCACATGGCTAACCCGAGGTATCAAGATTAACCTCTAAATAAATAGGATACCTTGCCTTTACATATTTTTTGATATATAACATCCACAAATGAACTATAGTTCCCAAATAGGTGTGATTATAAAAGTAAGCATGATTTCTCTAAGGACATCCTAAATTAGGACACTAATATTGAACATGTTAGAAAATTCATATAAAAAATTTTAAATAAAATTTAAAGAAATTTATATAAAAATAAAATAGTTCTAGTAAGGAAACAATCAAACAAGCCATTAAATCCATTTTTTCATGGAATACATAAAAAACTAAAACAATCATTTTTCAAAGAAAATAAGCAGTTATTTTACCCATTTCTCAATTTATGATTTATAAAAGACATCCTTGTCCAGAAACATCATCAACACCAACACACGCACAAGATTAGTGTTAATGTTTATTGTGGAACTTAATATCCATACTCCATCCATTTTATGGTCAAACTTTATGACCATTATCCATCATATGCAACTCATGACCAATAATAATTACAAAATTATATCAAATCATTTAAATAAAATAATTTCAATAAATACATTACTTTCATTAACTATAAAAATTTTTAAAATCACCATTTTAAAATTATAAAAAAACATTTCTCTAAAAATTCATCCAATTCCCCTGATTTCCAAAACCATAATTGAAACATGAATTCAATAAAATCACACCATGATGTTCTCAAAAATTTAACATAATTAAGTCAATCTGAAATTAAGCCTTTAATTTCTAATCAAGAGGAGTTGATAGAGAAGCCACATACCTATAAAACATAGGATAAAATGAAGAAAGACACAAAAACATTATCAAACCATCATAAATCTTCAATATTAAAAATTAAATCTAATTAACTTAATTAAAAATAATAATATCTGAATAATATTAAAATTAAAAAATTGGATCTATCTATAATGAAATAGATCCATGATTCCAAAAGACTGAAGGAGAATAGATCTAAGTAAATATTTAAAGAACAAGAACTTATTGATGAATCTAGATCTCAAACACACTTGTATTAGCCTAATAATCACTCTCGGATCAAAATCAATTGTCTCCACCTCCTTGGGAGAAAGATGAAATTGTTTTATGACCTTTTTAGGGGGAAATGAGTTGTTTAGGTGGCAAATAATATAATAATTTTCTGGTTTTTATGTGTTTTAAGTGTACGTAGTTTTTAAGGTTTTTATAGGGGATTTTAGTGTATTTAGTTTTTTTACATTTTTTGGGATTTTTAGGGTTTTTTATATTTTATTCGTTTTTAGGTTTTTTAGGTATTTTGAGGGATATTATAGTTTTAAGGGTTTTTAGGAATTTTGAGGTATTTTTGGATTCTATGTTTTTTTAGTTTTCTTTAGTTTTTAGGATTTTTAAATTTTTAATGTTTAGGGGTTTAAAGGGTTTTTAAAGATTTATTGGTTTTTTGGGTGTTCTGGTTTTTTGGGTTTTTAATAGTTTTTAGTGGTTTTGATGGGTATTTTTCTTTTTAGGATTTTTATAGGTTTTTAAAATTTTATGGGTTTTTATATTTTTAGGTTCTATTACGGTTTGATTGTTTTTATGTTTTTTTTGTATTTTTAGAGTTTTCTTGGATTTTAAGGTTCTTAGGGATTTCTTGGGGTTTTATGGTTTTTATGGGATTTAGGGGGTTTAGGGTTTTTTTGAATTTTTTGGGTTTTTACGATATTGAGTGTTTTTTAGGTTTTAGGGCAAGGAGGATGTGAGGGTCGGGCTATTCCCCCCCCCCCCCCAAATTTATTAGAAAGAAAAAAGAGACACGACAGACAAGGGAGGGGAGGGGTCAAACGACCCACACCCAAAACCCCTTACAATCGAAGATGAAAAGACCCCAAGGGAAAGAAAAACAAAAGAGAAAAAGTAAAAGCACACCAAGCCAAGCAGCCACCACCATCATCCAGCATCAACCAGCATCCAGCATCTCACAGCTAACCAACGACCAGCAATCAAACTCAACCAGCAATCAACATCCAGCAGCAGCACGATCATAAACCACAGCTTCAACAACTCCCAGCTCAGTAGCAACCAGCATCCAGCATCACAATTTCCATCATCCAGTGCATTCCGGCATCCAGCAGCACCACATCCCATCATCACAGCAACATAGCAGCAGCAACACGTCCAAACCAACATCACCAAATCCGACATAGCAACCACTCACAACCAGCAGCGTGAAACCACAGCACGAGCACCGCAACCAAATGCGGCCATCATCACTTCCCACCAGACAACAACGAGCAATTCCAATCACACCATTTCTAGAAACTAGCATTTCCTCCCCATGAGGATCCACTGCCAGTGAAAACAAGCAGCAAAATCCAACGAACGACAGCACCAAAACACCGGCATGAGCAACAAAACCATCACCGCCTCCATGACGACCACCTCCAATCAACTTACAGCTCATAAAGTAATATCCATCACATCCTAACCCATCGTCAAACAAGTAATCTCATCTCAGCAACCAGCGGACATGATCTTCGAACCAAATAACCTTTAGGGTTTTTAGTTATTTTATGTTTTTAATATATTTTTTTAAATTTTAATATTTTTTGAGGTTTTAATGTGTTTTTTGAGATTAAGATTGTTTTTAGTGTTTTTATGGGGTTTTATAGATATTTAATATTATATTGGTTTTTTCTTTGTGGTTTAGATTTATTAGTGTAATTTAGCGGTTTTAGTGTTTTAATCATTGTCAAGGAATTTTAAGTGAATTTTGGTTTCTAATTTTTTCTTATGGTTTTGTAGTATTTTAGGGTTTTTACATTTTTAGGGATTTATGGGGAATTTAAGGATTTTTATGGTTTTTAAGGGTATTATAGATATTTAGGTTTTTAGGATTTTTATGATTTAAATTTTTTTAGGTCTTTAAGGGTTTTAAATATTTTAAGGTTTTTATGTTTTTCATTGGTTATCCAGGTGTTTTTTTGTATTTTTTCATTTGATGGATTTTAGGTATTTTGTAGGATTTTAAATATTTTTAGGGTTTTTAAATATTTTGAGGGTTTTAGGATTTTAGGATTTATTTTGGTGTATTTAGTGTTTTTTGAGCTTTTTGGGTTTTTAATGAAGAAGCGGTGTGAGGCCAGACTATTCCCAACCCCCACAAAATTTATTAGAGAAAAAATATCTAACAGACAAGGGAGGGGAGGGGTCAAATGACACACACCCAAGACCCCTTTACAACCCAAAACCCAACGACCCCAAGAAAAGAAAGACAAAAACACTCAAAAAACAAGTACAAAAGAAAAAGACACCCAAAAAGGCTAGTCAATCAATATCACCACCAAAGTTATCCTTCTCCACACTGTGGTAACCGAAGCTTGCACCAAGTCCAGCACCCACACTAGTAATGAAGTAGTCTGATTTAGCACCCGTATCCATAGAGTCCCACCCCAACTCATAGTCCTCCTACATTTTGAGCATCGACAAAAGAATTTCTCTGGCCCTCTCTTGCTCAGAATTTTGTGAAGGCTTCTCCCTATTATTGACCATGATATTCAACTTGACCACCCTGGAGGTGGCCCTAGTTTCCATAGGTCATGGGGGGGGGGAGAGTAATCCTTCTGAAGCCTTCGCTTCGGGGGGGGGGGGGGGGGGGGGGAGGTGGAAGCATCTTCATGTACTTCTTTCTCACGAATGACTCCATCACTGGCCACACTTGTGGCCTTATTTTTCCCTTTCTTTCTTCCCAACTTAGGAGTTTCGACATCCCTTTTTTGTAGCTTATTCATTCCTTCCGTAGACCTATCCATAGCAGCATTTATCCTATGGTCATCCTCAGCAAGCCTCTCACCATGTCTCTTTGCCTCACCCTCAAGGGGGAAAACATTCCCATTCCGCCATCATCATATCATGTAGTAGCACACAATGATCTTCAGTAGATGGAACACCATAAACAACCATGTCCCTCTACAGGTTCGAGGCCAATTTTCCTATTTCAACAGTGGGCCCCAGTGGAGGGAACAAAATCGGGTCCACTACAACAGCACTAGGCAAGTCCTCCACACCGCTAGTGCCTTCCGTGAGAGGAGATGATCCGGCCTCCATGATAGGTCTCCCCATATCGTCACACCCAGTAAGAACCAGGGGCATCTCATCAATCATTGCATCGCACCCTAGGACTCTAGGACTGCTCTTCTATCACAATCCTCTATTTCTCATCTACGGACATTAGCCACTCATTCCCAGCCCTCACATCTTACTCATATAAGGATTTGTAATGTTTTAGAGCTTTTGGTTGTTTTTAGGGGTTTATGGTTTTATTTTTTTAGTTTTTTTATTGTTTTTTGGGTTTTAAGTGTTTTATTATTGTTTTAGATTTTTAGAGTTTTTAGGTTTTTTGTGGTTTTAATTATTTTATGGTTTTTATGGGTTTTATTGGTTTTAGGTTTTTTTATTTTTAGTTATTTTTATGGATTTTTTTTTTGAATTTGTATATGTTTTATGGTTTAAATGGTTTTTAGGAGGATCAAGGTTTTTAGGGAATATTTAGTTATTTTGGGTATTATGGTTTTTATGTTTTTTATAGTTTGTTATATTTTTTATATTTTCTTAATGTTTTATGTTTTTAATGGTTTTTACAATTTTTGGAGTTTTTAAGGATTTTTTAGGTTTTTAATGGTTTTTATATTTTTCGGGGATTTTTAGGGTTTTAGGGTTTTTTTGAATTTTTTGGTATTTTAAGTGGTTTTAGGATTTTATGGTTTTCTTAGTGTTTATTAGGGTTTTTAGGGGATTTTATGTTTTTACAGATTTTGAGGGATTTTTTGAATTCTTGTATTTTTTTAGAGTTGTAGGGATATTGAGGTTTTTAATGTTTTTTAGTGTTTTATGATTTTTTTTGGGTTTTTGGGTTTTTTCTTCAATTTTTAGGGTTTAATATGTTTTTAAAAATTTTAAGGGATTAATGGGTTTTTATAAATTTTATTTGGTTTTATAATTTTTCTAGTTTTTAGAATTTTTTTAGGTTTTTATGGGTTTTTATGGATTTTAAAAAAAATGGGTGTTTACGGTATTTCTTTGGCTTTTTAGGTATTTTTAATTTTTAGGTTTTTAGGGGATTTAAGTGTTTTTTCAGGTTTTCTTTGTGGGTTTCTCAGTTTTTAGGGTTTTTATGTTTCTATGGATTTATAGGGATATTTTATTTTTTAATAATTTTATGGTTTAAGGTATTTTTAGGGGTTTTAGGGGGTTTTAGGGTTTTTATGGTTTGTTTCATTTTTATGTTTTTAGTTGATTGAAGTGTTTTAGGCTTTTAAGGTTTTTTTTTGGGATTTTAGATTTCAGGGGTTTTATGTATTAAATGATTTTAATGGAATTTAAGTATTTTTATCATTTTCAGTGTTTTAGGGTTTTAAGGGTTTCTTGGTAGTTTACTATTTTTAGAGTATTTTTTTGTTTTTTGGGGTTTTTTGAGTTTTTTAGGGTTATAGAGGTTTTTTGTATTTTATAATGTTTTTTGGGTTTAAATGTTTTTATAGTTTTAGTGGTTTTGGGGTTTATGTGGGTTTTTAGAGTTTTTGTTGTTTTTAGGTGTTTTATGATTTTTTGTCATTTTATGGACTATTTAAGGTTTGGGGGGGGTTAGGTTTTTAGGGTGTTTAGTGTTTTTCGGTTTTTCATGATTTCTTTGGGGTTTTCATAGTTTATTACATTTTTAGGGGTATTTAGGTATTTTTTAGGATTTTTATGGTTTTTTTAGACTTTAAGGATTTTAATGTGTTTAAGTGTTTTTGGGTTTTTTGGGGTTTTCCATTTTCTACGTTTTTATGGGTTTTAAGTGTTTTTAGGTTTTTACAGTTTTCAAATGGTTTGCATATTTTTTTTGGGTTTTTATATTTTTACGAATTAATTAAGATTTTTATAGTTTTTAGGGTTTTTAATGATTTTGGGGGGTTTTTGAGTTTTATGGTATTTTGATGTTTTATGTGTTTTTTTTGAATTTTTATGGGTTTAATGGTTTTTCAAGGTTTTTAGCATTTCATGGATTAAAGGGTTATTTTTAATTTTAAATTTTTATTTTATTTTTATGAGTATTTAATGTTTTAGGGGTTTTAATGATTTTTAAGGTTATTAGGGGTTTTAGTGTTTTTTATCATTTTGTACATTTTTATTGGTTTTAGGTGATTTTAGGTTTTAATCTTTTCTTATTATTTTTTAGGGTTTTCTAGGGTTTTTTATTTTTTAGCGTTTTTATGGTTTTTTTGGAATTTTATGGATTTTAGGTTTGTAGGGATTTTGAGGGGGTTTTGGGGTCCTTGTGTTTTCTGGTTTTTTAGGTTTAGAGGGTCTTTTTGTTTTTCGTATTTAATGGGTTTTTATTTTTTTAGACATTTTATTGGTTTAAATGGGTTTTTGGGTTTTTAGTGGGTTTTAGGGTTATTTGGGGTTTTTAGGGGTTTTTATGGTTTTTAGGGTTTTATGGTTTTTAAAGGTTTAAGGATTTTCGGTGTTTATGTTTTAAGGGTGTTTTAGGGTTTTAGGGTTTTTTGTGTTATTAGTTTTTTGGTGATTTAAGTGTTTTTATGGTTCTTTTTTGTTTTTAGGTTTCTTTTGTATTTTTATGGTTTTATATATTTTTTTGTATTTTTAAGAATATTTATGGGTTTTAGGGGTTTTTAGTATTGTGAGTTTTTAGGGGTTTTATGGTTTTTAGTGGTTTTATCATTTTTTTGGTTTTTTGGTTTTTAGGATTTTCTTAGGGGTGTTTATGGGTTTTTTGGGGTTTTAGGTTTTTTTTTAATTTTTATGGAATTTTTAGTTTTTTATGTTTTTTGCATTTTTAGGGATTTTTAGGGGTTTTTGTGTTTTTTGTGTTTTTATGGTTATCATAGATTTTTTGTTTTTTTTTCCTGTTTTTAGGTTTTTATGGTTTTTAGTGTTTTTTAGCCTTTTCAATTGTTTAAAGGGTTTGTATAGGTTTTAATGTTTTAGGTATTTTATGTTTTTTTGTGTTTTTATGGTATTATGGTATTTAAAGTTTTTTAGGTTTTTTAGGTTTTTAGGGGTTGTATGTGTTTTTAGGTTTTCAAGGTTTCCTTAAGGATTTTTAAGATTTTTAGTCTTTTAAATTTTTTTAGGTATTTTTATGGAATTTAGGTTTTTTTTGTTTTCAAAGTTTTGAGGGATTTTTTATGTTTTCAATTTTTCAGGGTTTTATGTTTATTTTAATTTTTCATTTTTTTAGTTTTTAGGTTTTTAAAGGATTATAGAGTTTTAATGAATTTTTAGTGGTTTATTGGGTTTTTAAGTTTTTAGTGATTTTTTAGGTTCTCTATGGGTTTAAGGGATTTTACAAAAAATTAGTGGGTTCTATGGGTTTTAAGGTTATTATAGTTTAGGGGTTTTTAGGGGTTTTAGATGTTTTAGAAAATTTTAGGGGTCTAAAGGTATTTTAGGTTTTTGATGTTTTCTTATAAATTTTCTAGGTTTTTAGTTTTTTTACATTTTATGTAATTTTAGGTATTTTTAGGATTTTTATAGTTTTAAGGGTTTTAGGGATTTTGAGGGTTATTTTTTGGGTTTTTATGGTTATTCAGGTTTTTTTTGAGTTTTTAAGGGTTTTACGTTTTTTTAGAGTTTTTATAAATTTTAGGGATTTAAAGGTTTTTTAGAGTATTTAGTGGTTTTATGGGGTTTAATGGAGGTTTTGATTTTTTAAAAAATTTCTTGGTTTTGTGGTTTTTACGGTTTTTACCATTTCTAGGTTTTTAAGGGCCTTATGTTTTATTAGTTTTTTATTGTTTTCATAAGTGTTTTCATAGTGTTATGGGTTTTTTGTTTATTATGTATTTTTGGGATTTTTACTGTTTTTAGGATTTTTATGGTCTTTTAGGGTATTAGGGATTTTGAGTGGGTTTTCGTGTTTTAGGGTTTTATGTTATTTATAGGTTATTAAGGGTTTTGAGGTTTTCAAGGTTCTTTAGGTTTAAGACTTTTTTTAGCGTTTTTAGGTGTTTAAATGGTTTTAGAGTTTTTAGTGGGGTTTAGGGTGTTTATGGGGTTTAAGGTTATTTAATGGTTTTAGGGGTTTTGTGGTTTTTAAGGATTTTAAGGGGTTTTACTATTGTATTTACATTTGTTTGGGGTTTATGTGTTTTTTGTTTTTTGAGGATTTATTAGGGGTTTTCAATGTTTTAAGGGTTTTTATATATTTGTGGTTTTTTAGTTATTTTTAGAATTTTATGTTTTTCAGGGGTTTTAGGGATTTTGAGGGATTTAGGGTTTTTATGTTTTTAGGGTTTTATGGATAGTTTGGGGTTTTGTGGGGTTTTTTTAGGGTTTTAAATTATTTAGAGAAATGTTTTTAAGGGTTTAATGGGATTTTAGAGTGCTTAGTGGTTTTTAGGGTCTGTAGCATTTTTAGGTTTTTAGGTATTTTATGAGTTTAAAGAGTTTTTTTGTATTTTCATACAGTTTTTTTAGGATTTAGAGATTTTTAGAGTTTTTATGATTTTTATGGATTTTAAGCTCTTTAGAGATTTTTAGGGATTAAATGGTTTTTAGGTTTTTTAGGGATTACACGCTTTTTTGGGGTTTTAGTATTTTTTGGAGTTTTCAGAGTTTTAGGGTTTTTTCATGTTTTTTAATATCTTTACGAGTCTAAAGGGGTTTTAGTGTTTTAGTGGTTTTTTTGGGTTTTTATGGGTATTTAGGGGTTTAAAATATTTTTAATTATTTTGGGTCTTATAGAGTTTTATGAATATTTTTTGTTATTAGGGGTTTAAGATTTTTTTTAAAGGTTTTTATAGTGGTTTTATGTGGTTTTACATTTTAGGAATTTTTATTGACTTTAGGATGTTTATTTTTTTTGATTTGAATGATTTTGAGGGTTTTTAGGAATTTATAGTTTTTTGGGGTTTGTATGATTTTTTAAGTTGTTAGGGTTTTAATGGTTCTTCTGTTTTTTAATATTTTTAAGGGTTTAGAGGGATTTTTGGAGTTTTAGTGATTTTTAGGGTTTTTACAATTTTTTATGTTTTTATTGATTTTTTTTGGTTTTTAGAGTTTTTAGGTTTTTTTGGGTTTTTAGTGTCTTTTATTTTTTAAGGGATTTAATTGTTTTTAAGTTTCTAAGGTTTTCATAGGATTTTTCATTTAGGGTTTTATGTTATAGGTCTTTTTAGGGATTTTTAATTATATTTTGGTTTTTTTGGGTTTTAGGGATTTTGAGGTTTTTAGGGTATTTTAGGGGTTGGGGGTATGGGTTATTTGGGTTTATAAGATTTTCTAGTTTTTTTACATATTTTATGTTTTATAGAGTTTTTAAAAAATTTAGGGAGTTTAATGTGTTTTTATAGTTTTAGTTTGTTTAATGGTTTTTATGTGTTTTGAGGGGTCTTATGATTTTAATCTATTTTTAGGGGTTTTAATATATTTTTTTTGGATTTTTAGGGTCTATATATTTTTTTTTGTTTCTGGACTTTTTTATTTTATATAATTATGGTTTTCTTAGGGTTTTTTTATTTTAGGGTTTTTTACAATTTTATGAATTTGTAAATAATTTTATGTTTTTTATGGTTTGGGGGATTTTTATGGAGTTTAAGGGGTTTTAGGGGTTTAGGGTTTTTAGGATTTATAGGTTTTTAGGATTTTAGGGTATTATGTGTTTTTATGGTTTTAATATTTTATTATAATTTTTTTATTGTTTTTGGGTATTTAGGTTTTTGGGGATATTTAGGTTTATTTGGGGTTTTCTTATTTTAGGGGTTTTAGGGATTTTAAGGGGTTTTAGGATTTTTTACGGTTTTATGATTTTTATTTTTTTTATTTTTTTATTTTTTTTTTCAGTTTTAGGGTTTTAATGTTTTGAGTGTTTATACCATTTTTTGGGGTTTAAAATGATTTTAGTGTATTTTTTGGTATTTGGGTTTTTATTGGTGTTTTTGGTTTTTTTTGTTTTTATGGGGTTCTATGGTTTTTAGGGTTTTATGTGTTTTTAGGGTTTTTGGTATTTTTTTGGTTTCTTGGAATTTTTTGTTTTTTCAATTGTTAATGGTTTTCATATAGTTTTTTAGTGTTTTTAGGGTTTTTTACATTTTTAGGATTTTTGAGATTTTATAGGATTTAAATGAGTTTTATGGGTTTTGGGGATTTTTAGGGCTTTTGGGGTTTTATGGTTTTTTTGGGTTTTAATTTTTTTTAATCTTTTTAGAAGCATAAAATTTTATTTTAGTTTTTAATCATTTTAGAGGATTAAAGAAGTTTTTTAGTTTTAGTGGTTTTTTACAGTTTTTATTGGTTTCTAAGATTTTTATAAGGTGTGTATGGTTTTTTTCTATTTTTAGGGGCTTTAGTGTTTTTTGGGAATTTTAGTGTTTGTGCATTTTTTAGGTTTTTTAGGGGTTTTAAGTGTTTTTAGGTTTTAAATGTTTTCTTAGGGGTTTTTGAGTATTTTTAGGGTTTTTATATTTTTATCGATTTTTTTTTGGATTTTCATGTTTTTAGGGATTTATAGGATTTTTTGTGGTTTGTAAGGTTTGTAAGGATTTTTAGGTTTTTAGGGGATTAATGTGTTTTTAGGCTTGTAAGGATTTATTATGGGTTTTTAGTGTTTTTAACTTTTTATGGATTTCTAGGATTTTTTGTTTTTTTTTTATTTTAGGGAATTTGATGGTTTCTAGGTTTTTAGGGATTTGTGGGTTTTTAGGATTTTGCGGATTTTTTGAGATCTTATGTGCTTTAAGGTTAGTTAGAGTTTTTAACATTTTTAAGGGTTTAAAGGGGTTTTATATTATTTTGTGTTTTCTAGGGATTTTATTTTTTATGGTTTGTAGGGGTGTTTATGGGTTTTAGGGTGTTTTAGGTTTTTAGGGTCGTATTACAGTTTTTTGTGTTTTTGGGGTTTTGGGGTTTTTAAGAATATATAGGTAATTATTGTTTTCTTAGAGGTTTTCAGTGTTTCTAGGGTTTTATATTTTTTAAAAAAATAGTTATTTTTTATGTTGTTGCGGTTTAATAGGGTATTATGTTTTTTAGGAATTATTAAGGATTTTAGGGTTTTTAGGATTTTTTAGGGTTTTTAAAATTTTTCAGTTTTAATGGGTTTTACGAGTTTTTTGGTTTTTATGATTTTATCCGTTTTTTTAGGGTTTATAGTTTTTTTAATTTTTAGTGATTTTTAGTAATTTTTTTATTTTTATGGTTTTAGGGATTTTGAGTGTATTTAGGGTTTTAATGTTTTTGGGGTTTTTTATGTTTGTTGGGATTCCGGAGGGATATTTTAGTTTTTTAGAGTTTTTTAACATTTTTAGGGTTTCTATGGGGTATTGGAGTCTTTATTAGGTTTTTTTGGACTTTTTAAAGTTCTTCGGGGTTTTTATGGTTTTTATGGGTTTTATGTTTTTTGGTTATTTTTATGGGTTTTTAGGGTTTTAAGTGTTTTTAAGTTTTTTAAGGGGTTTATGAGTTTTTATGTTTTTATGGTTTTCTTAGATTATTTATGTGTTTTAGGGGTTTTTACATTTTTTGGTATTTTTAGGTATTTTTTAGGATTTTTATGGGTTTTTAGGGTTATTCAAGATTTTTATGGTTTTTTTAAGTGTAAGGGTTTTTATCATTTTTATGGGTTTTAGTGGTTTTAAGTGTTTTTTGTATTTTAAGGTTTTCCAAGTTGTTTTCCAGTTTTCTAGAATTTTTTAAAAAATTAATTATTTTTAGGGAGTTTTTAATATTTATAAGTATTTTGAGGGGTTTTTGGGGTTTTATGGGTTTTTTAGTTTTTATGGATTTTTTGGATTTTTATTTTTTTTTTATTTTTGGGGGTTTAAGGTTTTTATAGTTTTTAATAGTTTTTGGGGCTTAATGGTTTTTATAGTTATTATTATTTTTTAAGGTTTTTATGGGGTTTTATGGTTTTTTAAGGTTTTAGTGATTTTTATGGATTTTGGGAATTCAGAGTTTTTAGTTCTTTTTAGGGATTTTAGGGGGTTTAAATTTTTTAAGATTTTTTAAGGTTTTAAGTGATAATAGGTTTTAAGGTTTTATTAGGCGTTTTCCATTTTTAGGGTTTTATTATATATACAGGGATTTTTAGGGATTTTTTCTGATTTTTTCTCGGTTTTAGAAATTTTTAGAGTTTTTACGGGTTTTATGGGTTTTAGGGCTTTAAGAATTTTTACGTATTCTAATAGATTAACGTGTTTTTATTTTTTATGGTTTTCTTTGGGGTTTTCAGGGATTTTAGGGTTTTTACATTTTTAGATATTTTTAGGACCTTTTTATGATTTTTATGGTTTTTAGGGTTTTTAGGGATTTTGTGGGTTTTGAGATTTTTAGATTTTTGTTTTTATTTTTGGGGTATTTCTTGTGGTTTTTAGTGTTTTAGGGTAATTTTTTTCCTAACATTGTTATGGATTTAAAGGGGTTTTATATTTTTTAGTAACTCTAATGGTGTTATGGGTTTTAGGGGTTTTATGGTTTTTAGAGGGTTTTATGGTCTTTTAGGATTTTTGGAATTTTTTCATTTTTAGTTATTATGGGTTTTAATTATTTTTTGGTTTTTATGGTTTTTATAGGGGTTTCTAGGTTTTTTTGGTTTTTTACATTTTTGTGAATTTTTTTGTGCTTTTTTGGATTGTTTTTGGTTTTTTAGGAATTTTAAGTTGTTTTAGGGTCTTTTGGATTTTTTGGTTTTTACCATTTTTTGGTTTTTAGGTGTTATAAGTGTTTTATGGTTTTTTGTTTTTCTTATGGGTTTTTATATTTTTTAGGATCTTTTACGTTTTTATTTATTTTTAGATATTTTTAGGATTCTTATTGATTTTATTGAATTTTTAGTGTTTTTACGGTTTTTTATGTTATTATTGGGTTTCATTGGGTTTTATTGATTTTTATGTTTCTAATGTTTTTAGATTATTTTAAAAAAAATATGTGTTTAAAGGGTTTCTATAGTTTGTAGCGGTTTTATATTTTTTTGGTTTTAGTGTTTTTTATGGTTTTTAGGCAGTTTAGGGACATTTTGGGGTTTGAGGGGTTTTGAGTGTTTTTACGGATTTCTAAGGTTTTATTAGGGGTATCACAGTATTTTTTGAGTTTTATACGTTTATAGGGATTTAACATACTTTTAAATAAATTATTAGTTCTTAGAGTGTTTAGGGATTTCTAGGGTTTTTTGGGTTTTTTGGGTTTTTAGGGATTATAGCATTTTTTGTTTTTATGGGTTTTAAGTGTTTTTTGATTTTTATGGTTTCTTATGTTATTTTAGGGTTTTTATATATTTTTATATATGTGGGGTTTTTAGGTATTTTTAGGATTTATATGGTATAGTGGTTTTTAAGGATTTTGTGGGTGGATAATGTTTTTTTGGGTATTTTGGGTAACTTTTATAGGGTTTTTGGGATTTTTTGAGTTTTTAGACTATTAAATATTTATAGAGTTTCATAATTTTTTTTCGGTTTAAAGAGATTTTGGTGTTTCTTTAAGGATAATAGGAGTAATTATATAAAAGAAGGAATTGAACAACAATATAATCACCTAATGGTTGGACCAAATGGCATGAAGGCCCTTAACAAAAAAAAAGTATAATTGACCAGAGAACACTTTTGAATATTAAAGAACCAAACTCTAGAAAATGGGTATGAGAAACCTCGCAGAGACCATCCAAGAAATTGTCTAGAAAACAAGCCTGAGGAACCTGGAAAAGTCCAAAAAACATTGCCTGGAAAAGGGTAAAAATCCCCATGAAGCCCATCCAAACCACCACCTAAAAGGTGGCCTGAGAACCTCATGATGTACATCCAAACTAATGCCTAAAAGGGGCCATGAAACCTTGTGATTCCCAACAAACCCAACACCCATCTCATAGAACCCATCTCCGAGCTCCATAACTAGCTCAAGCAGAAAACATCAGCGCAACCAGGACCCATCCAACACCAAGTACCAAAAACCCAAAACTGTCCCCCATATTAAACAGCTCCAAATCATAGCTCCCATAACCGGATCCTAGTATCAGTAGATCACAACACCCAAAAAATATTCTAGAAACATCCAGAACCCTGCAATATCTCTGAGCACCCTTCATAATTCTCCGAGCACTAGCATCTCCCATCAACATCCATATTCCCTCTTTAAGTATATGAAAACATCCAACAGAAAAAATAACTTCAACACCTTGTAACATATCCCATAAAAACATCCATCACTCTTATCCCCATCTCTAAAAAAACAAAACAACAAAAATTGAAACCATCCATCCCCAGCAACAAGCGTCCAACACCCATAACCAACTAAAAAAACTCTCATATCCAAGAACCAATCCATATCCTAGAATCTGAAGAAAAATACCCTAAAATTGCGAAAAAAAACATCCCCCATCAATAGTTAGCACCAATAGACAAAAACCAAGAAGCCACAAATAAAACACCTACCAACAACATTTATAGAAACCAACACCCCCAAGAATCATTGAAACTGCCTAAAAAAACAATAGATCCTCAGGGGAATATAATAAGAACCTACAAATTCCTCTATATCACTTAGTCCATTAGAAAAGTCACTAATCCACACAACCAAAAACTGTATCAAAACCTCTCTATAATAGCTGAAGCACCCTACACCTCTCCTTGGAATGCAGTAAAAACCATGCAACCAACCTTGACTCCCAAAATTGCTAGAAACAAAAAAAAATAGATCAAGGAAGAGGATGTTGGTGACATCCCCAGAGAGTGGTGCCTTTGATGACGATGGATAGATTCATGATGGAGGAAATAATTCTGGCTGATGAAATAGATACCAATAGAATTATGAGTGTTGACAAATGGAAAAACCAACACCAAGAGTAGGAAAAAACCTTTTCGATCTGTTGAGACCACCCACACTATCGAAAAATGGATTCAATGATGAAAACACACCTCTAGACATGAAATAGAACTAACCTATCAACCGATGTAATGTCATCACCTGAAAAACCCATTTCCAGCATCTATAAGAACCAACAACCAACACCACTGTTGGAGAGATGACTGAAGATGATAAACCTCCTAACCTCAGAGATGTCGATGACCCACATAGGTGAGAAACACAACCCTCTATAAACACCAGATACAAGCTTCCCAAGTGGAAAATTCACTTGAGAATGAAAACCGCGACACTAGTGGGAAGGCTAGAAGATAGACCCCAGCGATCGAAAACCACAGATATGCCTCGATCCCGGTGACATCAATCCAAAAACCCATGATAAGACAAAAATATTTTCTTATGTATAAAAATCAAACACCTAAACTAAAAAACACCCACACCAAAACAAATCCCACACACCACCGAGAACATTAACCCTGAATCCCCTCACGAAGTCGAAAGAACAAAACAAAAAATGAGGCCACCAATGATAATGATCACACCAAATGTCGAATAGATGCTGATGACCACGACCACGCTAGTGAAAATCCTATGAACCCATGAGTGAGCTTGATCAAAACTCTACTAACTTCAATAACCATCATAATAAAGAAATAATGTTAGATTGCAAGGCCCAACCTATAGAGAACTGAGTAAAAGTTCCCAAACCACCCCAAGAAGAGACACCCGAGATATGTGAAGGCATCTCCTCCATGAAAACAATAGAAGTCCAATTTACTATCTTCCAAAATAAGGCCACAAACCATAACCATTCATGAGAACATTAAATTTAAACATGAAGATCCCTTGCAACCTCATGAATGACCACCAAGGATGTCACCCTCACATACCACAAACCAAATCTACAACACCAACTCTGATAAAATTAGACAACAACCCACCAAAATCCTCAAGAAAAGGGAATACAACATATCGAGAGAACTAAGTTCCAAGATGTGATAGGAAATCCAAAACAATAAAGGAGCACCTGATACATTCATGAGCTTAATTGGGTTCTATAAAATATTACCTTATAGAAAGGGTTCATAAAATTTTTATTGTGTATTTAGGTTATTAAGTGTTTTTGGGTTCAAAAATGTGTTTACACTTCTTAGAAGGTTTTTGGTTTTTCTGGTCTTTTTAGGGTTTTTAACAATTTTTCTGTTTTTAGGGTTTAAATTATTTCTAGGTTTTTAATGTTTTCTTTGTATTTTTCATTTTTTTTACTTTTTAAGAATTGTTAGGGATATTTTGTATTTTTATAAATTTTTAGTGATTTTGATGGTTTTAATGTATTTAGTGTTTTAGGATTTTAATCGTTTTTAGGTATTTAGGGGTCTTATGTTCTTTTATATTTTTGAGGTAATCTTTGAGTTATTCCGGTTTTAGGGTTTTTTATGATTTTTGGGATTTTTAGGTTATTTTTAGAATTATTATGGATTTTATGGATTTTGAGGGGTGTTAGGGGATCTATAGTTTTTATAGTTTTTTTTGTTTTAGGTTTTTTTAGTTTTTATGAGTTTTATGGTTTTTAAATTTTTTAATGTTTTTAGGTGGTTTAGAGTTTATATTTATTTTAATGGCTTTTAAGGGATTTATTTTTTTTCATTTTTTTAAAGATTTTAGATGTTTTTAGGGAGTTTAGGGGCTTTTAGGGTTTGTGGTTCTTTTTAGGGTTTTTTAAGGGTGTAATTTTTGCCTGTCGGCCCGAAAGCCCGACAGGCCCAACCCGAAAGCCCCAGCGGCCCGGCTCGGCAAAGCCCATATCGGGCTAGGCCGGGCTCGGTCTGTAGGTTCAGCAGGTCTAGCCTAGGCCTTTCCAAGAAGGCATGTGGTCCAGGCCGGGTCGGCCCGGCCTGCTGGCCCGCACGAAGCCCAGCCCATGCGAAGCCCGCCTTCTGTAAAAAATTTAACGGGAAAACTGCGGGTAGTCGAGCTCCCAAGGCTGCGCCTGGACCAACTGGTCCAGGTGTTGTGCCTGTAAACTAATCATAGTCGTATATATATATATATATATATCTTTATATCTTTATATCTATATATATGTATCTATATATATGTATCTATATATATGTATTTATATATATTTGTGTGTATCTATAGATGTATCTATATATATATATGTTTCTATATATATATCTATGTATATATCTTTATATATATATATATATATGTGTATCTATATATATGTATCTATATATATATCTGTATATATACTTATATACATACATATATATGTATACCTATATATATACATGTATCTGTATACATATATATTTATCTATATATGTATCTATATATCTATATGTGTGTATATATTTATATTTCTATATATATGTGCATATATCATTATATATTAACAAAAAAATAATATATATATACATATAATTATTATAATATATATTTATAATGTCTATATAAATATATATATACAACGATATATAATTATATATATAATACTGTGTATATATAAACAAATCCATTAATAATATATATCAATTAAGTGTGGTTTTTAAAAAATCATTAATAATATATATATATATGTATGTATGTATGTATGTATATATATATGTATATGTATATGATTTAATATAATATATATATAAACAAAGATATGAATATATATATATATATATTAATGATTTAATATTATATATATAATAACTTGTTTTATATTAATAAAAAAATAACACACTCACCTAATGATGTTCTTGCAAGTCCCCCAACTTCATTAATTTTTTTAAGTATATTGCAACATGCATATATTATATATATTATACATATATAAATCTATTTAGAAAAAAAATAACTCACCCACTACGACGCACCCCCCAACCCCTGATTATTATTTTTATAATTTTCTCATATTATATATATATATCAATCATTTAATATTATATATATATAATAAATTATTATATATTAATAAAAAAAATAACAAACTCACCCAATGATATTCGCACACACCCCCAACCTCACTATTTTTTTTAAATATGATGAAACTTGCATATTATATATATATATATTAGCAAATCTACTAATAATATATATATATACATCAATGATATGATAATATATATATATATATATATGTAGACAAATCCATTAATATTATATTTAAAGCTATTAATAATATATATCAATTAAGTGTGGCTTTTAAAAATCCATTAATAAAATATATGTGTGTCAATAATTTAATATTATATAATAAATTATTTTATATTAACAAAAAAAATAACACTCAAATAATGATGTTCGTGCTCGTCCCCAACCTCATTATTTTTTTAAATATGTTGCAACTTGCATATATTATATATAAATTTATTTAGGAAAAAAATTAAACCACCCACTCCAGCGCATGCCCCAACCCCTAATTATTTTTTTTATAATTTTCTCATATTATATATAGATATATAATATCTAATTATAAATTAACAAAAAAATAACTACTCACCAAATGATATTCGAACACCCCTACCTCATTAAATTTTTTAAAATATGATAAAACATACATATATTATATATACTATATATATATATATATCTATTTAGAAAAAAATTAACCCATCCATTGCTGCACACCCGCTAAGGGTGTAATTTCAATCCAGACAGGGCTGGGTTGGGTCTAACATGCAAAAAGATTGAAAAATGTTTTAAATTAAACAAACGGTTAAAAATAATTTTCATAAATAAGTTAAAAAAATAAATGTAAACCAACGTTTTTAATAAATGATAAAAAAACATTTAAATAACAACACATTAAACCCACCAACCACTATTACAGACCCCACAATAACTCATTATTTTTTTTAATTTGTACATAATATATATAAATTCATAGACATGTATAAATCTATTTAGAAAAAAATAACATATTCACCCACTATAAAATGTTTTTACATAAAATGTGTTAAATTTTTTAAAAAATACATCTAAAAAATATGTGTTAAAAAAAAACATTTTAAATTAAACTTCTAGAAATAAATGTAAAAAATGTTTTAAACAAGTGTTAAAAATGGATTAAATAAAGTTTTAAAAAAATGTTTAAAAAAGTTTTTAAAACAGACATTTAAATTGTTTTTTTAAAAAAAAAATTAAAAAAATTATTTTTACATTAAAATATGAAAAAAAGATAATGTTTTAAAAAGAATACTTGTAAAAAGCATGCATTTAAAAAAAATACAAAAATGTTTTAAATTAATCTTTTAAATATAAATGTAAAAAACATTTTAAATAGATGTTAAAAACGGTTTAAATAGAAATATTTAAATAAAAAAATATTAATAAATGCTTAAAAATTTATAAATAAGTTAAAAAAATAAATGTAAAAAATGTTTTAAAAAAACGTTAGAAAAACGTTTAAATAATAAGGCTTTAAACTAATCCATGACGGTTACGCACCCCTCATTATTTTTTACAATTGGAAAATAATATATATATATATATATATATATATATTCACAATATATAAATCAATTTAGACAAAAAAAACATATCCACCCACTGTAAAATGTTAATAAAAAATAAAATAAATTTTTTTACAAAAAACATTCATCTAAAAATAAATGTAAAGAATCATTTTAAATAAAAGTTAAAAAATGTTTATATAAAAAAAGAGACAATTATTTTGAAAATAATAAATGTCCACCATGGTCCGACTCGAAAAGCCCGGCCTGGCCCAAAAAACCCCGGCCTGACCTAATAGTTTGGGTAGGCCTGAGGCCGGTCTCAGGCTGCCTCATGGGGTTGTTCGGGCTAACCCAACCTGGCCCGAATATTGGTCAGCGGCCCGACTCTTTGCATGGAAGGCACCGCCCGACCCATCCCTGTCCGGGCCAGGCTGAAATTACACCCCTAGGTTTTTTACGGTTTTGGTGTTTTTTAGGTTTTAATGGTTTTATGTGTTTTTTGGGTTCTTATGGTTTTCACAAGGTTTCTTATGGGTTTTAGATTTTTTAAATTTTTAAGGTATTTTTATTATTTATTTAGTAATTTTAGATTGTTTAAGATTTTTAGGGATTTTGACATTTTTATTAGAGTTTGCTATGGTTTTTAGGGATTTTTTGTTTTTTATCTTTTTAGAGGTCTTTAGTGTTTTTAGGTTTTTAAATTTTTTCTAGGGTGTTTCAGGGTTTTAAGGTTTTTAATTTTTACTGATTTTAGTGATTATTTATGAATTTTATGGTTTTTTGGATTTTTAGAGTTTTTAGGGGTTTTATAGTTTTTTTTGGGTTTTTACAGGTTTTTTGTGTTTTTTGGGTTTTTAAGGTTTTTCGACATTTTAACGTTTTAGGGGTTCAAATTGTTTTTTATATTTTTAGTGGGGTTTTTTTAAAATATTAAATGTTTTTAAGTGATATTATGGGTTTTAGGTTCCTTTTAGATTTTTTTACCCATTATAGGTTTTTAATGGTTTTAAGTGTTTTTTTGTTTTTAATATTTTAATTATGGTTTTCAGGGTTTTTACCATCATTTAAAATTTTAGGGATTTTAGGGACTTTTTTGTATTTTTATATTGTTCATATTTTTAGGGATTTTGAGGGGTTTTTGGTGTCTTTTCATTTTTTAGGGTTTTACATATTTTTAGAATGTTATATGTTTTATGGGGGTTTTGAGTGCTATTTGTTTTAAAGATTTTCATAGGGGTTTTCAGTGTATAAATTTTTTCTACATTTTTAGGTATTTTTTAAGTTTTTATAGATTTTGAGGGGTTTTTTGGTTTTTTGCAATTTAAGGTTTTTTTGAGTTTTCAGTTTTTTAATGTGTATTATATTTTTTAGCATTATTATGTGTTTAAAAGGCAAATATATTTTTATTGGGTTTTAATGATTTTATGGTTTTTAGGGTTTTTATGTTTTTAGGGGTTTTTATGTTTTTTCGGTATTTTAAGGGTTTCTTATATTTTTTAGTGTTTTTTGGGTTTTTAGGGGTTTAAAATGATTTAAGGTTTTTAAATTTTAATATCTTTTTATATTTTAAAAAATAAATTCAGATTTTTTAGGATTTTAATGGTTTTTAGGGTTTTTATGGATTTTGAGGGTTTTTATTTTTTTGTGGGTTTTTTGAATTTTATAGGGGTATTTGAGTTTTTAGGGTCTTAAGATTATTTAAAGTTTATTTTAATTTTTAGGGGTGTTATGGTTTTTTTGTGTTTTTATTTATTTTTATTGTTTTTATGGGTTTTAGGGGTTTTTATGGTTTTTTGTATTTCATAGATTTTTAGTTGTTTTACGGAGTTTTCGGAGTTTTTTTGGGGATTTATAATATTTTAGGTTTTTAGGGGTATTAATAGTTTTAGGTTTTTAATGTTTTTCATAGTTGAGTTTTAGGGTATTTAGGTTTTATATTTTATTATGGGTTTTAGGGATTCTTGGGGGTTTGTTTGGATTTTTTTGGTTTTTAGGTATTTTTTGGGTTTTAAGGTTTCTATGGGTTTTGGGATTTTAGGGGTTTTTGTGTTTATTAAGATTTTTAGGAATTTTAAATGTTTTTAGATTTTAAGTGTTTTCTTAGGTTATTCAAGGTTTTTAGTGCTTTTTTGTATTTTTCTGGATTATTATAGATTTTTACAATTTTTGTGGGTTTTTATTGTTTTTAGGGTTTGTTTTAGGTTTTTTTGAGACTTTAGGGAATTTGTGGTTTTTTAGAGTTTTTTTTAAATTTTTTAAGGGTTTAAAGGTTTTTCAGAGTTTTTAATGGCTTTAGGGTTTTGATGGGTTTTAGTTTCTTTTATTGTTTTAGAGATTTTTATGGGTTTTAGAGGTTTTTTGGGGTTTTATGGACCTTTAGTGGTTTTAGGGTTTTTTGTTTTTTTTAGGTTTTTTTGGGATTTAAGTGTATTTTCGTTTTTAAGGTTATCTTTGGGTTTTTCAGGGTTCAATTTTTTTTTCTATTTTCGGGGATTTTTGGAATTTTTAGGATTTTTAGGGGTTTTAGGGTTTTGAGGGATTATTTTGGTTCTTACCATTTTTTTGGTCTTAATTTTGTTTGGTATTTTATCATTTTATAGATTTTTATGGTTTTTAGTGTTTTGAGGTACTTTAGTTGATTTTAGTATTTTTTAGGTTTTTAGGGGTTTTATATTATTTTGGTTTTTCTATTTTTCTTAGGGGTTTTAAGGGATTTTGAGGGTTTAATGGATTTGGAGGGTTTATAGGGATTTGAGGGTTTTTTGGTTTCTTGGGTTTTTTTTTGTGTTTTTAGGGACTTTAAGGTGTTTTAGTTTTTTTACATTTTTAGGGGTTTAAAAAGGTTTTAGATTTTTTAGTGGTTTCTATGTTTTTGTATGTTTGTTGGTATTTTTAAGGTTTTTGGGCGGTTTTGTGATTTTTAGGGGGTTTTCGGGTTTTTTTGGGTCTTTTAGGGTTTTTGTAAGTTGTAGGTTTTTTAGAGTTTTTATGTAATTTATGGTTTTTAAGGTGTTTTTAAAAAAATTCATGATTTTTAGGGTTTTAATATGTTTTTAGGTATTTTAAAGATTCTTTATATTATTATGGATTTTAGTGGTTTTAGGTATTTTGCGGGATTATAGGGGTTTGGGTTGTATTGGGATTTTAGCCTTTTTAAGAGTTTTAAGTGTTTTTAGGTTTTTAAGTTTTTTATAGAGTTTTTCTGTTTTTTGGGGGTTTTATGTTTTTTACATATTTCCTAGGAATCTTTAAGACATTTATGGTTTTTAGTGTTTTTCATAGGGTTGGGAATTTTTAGGTTTGTTTTTATGGGTTTTTGTAGGTTTAATTGAATTTTTAGGGGTTTTGAGTTTTTTTAGTGTTTTTTAACGTTTTAGGGGTTTAAAGGTTTTTGTGTTTTTAGTGGTTTTTGGGTTTTTATAGGGATTTAGAATTTTTACAATTTATTAGGGGTTTTAGGGGTTTTTAGGGGGTTTTATGATTTTTAGTGTTTTTTGGTTTTTTTGGGCTTTATGTGTTTATTAGTTTTTAAGTTTTTCCTATTGGTCTTAGGGATTATTTATATTTTTGTAATTTTTAGGGATTTTTTAGGATTATTATAGTTTTTTGGGTTTTAGTTATTTTGATGGTTTTTAATGTGTTTTAGGATTTTTTGGGTTTTACAATTTTTTTGATTTCATTAGGACAAGGAAGATGCGAGGGTAGGGCTATTCTCGTCCCCCCCAAATTTATTATCCAGAAAAAAGAGACACATCAGACAATGGAGGGGATGGGTCAAACGACCTACACCCGAAAATCCCTTACAACTCACAAAAAAAAACAAAAAAGAAAAAAACACACATCCAAGCAGCCACCACCATCATCCAGCATCAACCAGTATCCAGCAGCTCACAGCTAACCAACGACCAGCATCCAAACTCAAAAAAATCCAGTATCCAACACCTCCCAGCCAAACAACAACTAGAAACCAGAAACCAGAGTCATAGAGCCACATCCCTTCCGCACTTCCTAGCTAAATAGTAACCAGAGACCAATAATACACCTTCCAGCACCAAAACAATTCCCAGAAAATAGACTCACGTCCAACAACAACAAACCACCAGCACCAAAATCACCAGCCTCCACAGTAGCCAGCTCCTCCATGCTAGTTAGATCCATAGCCGACATCACAGAACCAGAGGTAACAAACATAATACACCAGCATTTTCCAGCACACCCATTTCCAGAACCACCTCCAGCAGAAGAAGAACAAGAACATCATCACATCTCAGCTGTAAAACAGCCAAAATTCTATCAAGCTGCACACAGCAGCAAAACCAGTGGAAACAAATCACCAGCAGCCAAGACAAGGTCCATTCCATTGGAGAACAAGACAGTCGCATGCAATAACACATGAGGTGATTATGTTTATTAAGGGTTTTTATGTGTTATAAGGTGTTCTAGGATTTTTAGTGTTTTTAGGTTTGAAGGTTTTATTAGGGGTTTCATTGTTTATAGAGTTTTTATGTTTTTTTTTGGATTTTGAGGGAATTTTATCATGTTTTTTATTTTTTAGGGTTTTTAGGTAGATTTGTGTTTTTTTGTGTTTTTTGTGTTTTTATCATATTTTTGATTTTCTAGGGGTTTTATGTTTTTAAGGATTTCTTATTGTTTTTAGTTTTTTCTATTTTTATAGTTTTTTAGGTATTTAATTAGGGTTTTGAGTTTTTATGGATTTTAAGGTTCTTATAGTTTTTTATCTTTTTAAGGGGAGTAATGGTGTTTTAGTGTTTTTGGTGATTTCATAAGGATTTATGTTTTTTTTGGGGTTTTATAGTTTTTGGGGTTTTAGGGTATTTAAGGGTTTTAGGGTTTTTTGGGAATATTTATGGGGTTTTAGGGATTTTATTATTTTTTAGTGTTTTTAAGGTTTTTTATGTTTTTATTGTTTCCTTATGAGTTTTCTGGGTATTATGATTTTTAACGATTTTTGGCAATTTTAAGGTTTTTATTGGATTTTTATTTGTTTTTAGGGTTTTTATGGATTTTGAATGTTTTTCGGGGTTTTAGGGTTTTATGTGATTGGAAGGGTTTTTAACATTTTTAGGTTTTAATGGGTTTTATGTTTTTTAAGATGTTTAATGGTTTTTAAGGGTTTTAAATCTTTTTAGTGGGTTTTATGTTTTAGGGAATTTTAATTTTTTTTCAGATTTGTATGGATTTTGAGGGTTTTTAGGGTTTTTAGGGTTTTTAGGGTTTTTAGGAGTGTATTTTTTTATGGTTTGTTATGGGGATTTTTGAATTTTTTTTGAGTCATTACAATTTTTGTGGCTTTGTAGATTTGGATAACATTTTTAAGGATTTAATGGTTATTTAACAAATTCATTGATGTTTTAGAGGTCTTAAGGGTTTTTATGTTTTTTGGAGATTTTATGGGTTTTAGGGAGTTTAGTGTCTATTTAGGATTTTTATATTTTTTTGGTTTTTAGGGGATTTATGTTTTTTTAGGTTTTTTAGGTTTTCATAGAGTTTTTTCATGGGTTTTAGTGTTTTTTACATTATAGGAATCTTTTTATCTTTTTTATGTTTTTTATAGTTTTTAGGTATTTTGAGGGTTTTAGGATTTATAGTATTTATAGGATTTTAAGGGTTTTAAGTGTTTTTAATTTGTTATAGAGGTTCTCAGGGTTTTTAAGGTTTTTAGGTTTTTAGGTATTTTTAGAATGTTTTAGTATTTTATGGTTTTTAGGGTTTCAGGAGTTTTTGTTTGGATTTGTTGGGGTTTTATGGTTTTTTTTGGGTTTAATGATTTTTTTTAGTTTTTAGTGTTCCTACAGTTTTTTAGATTTTTTAAAAGTGTTTAGGGTTGTAAAGGGTTTAAATAATTTTTAGTGGTTTTAGGGTTATCCTGTATTTTTGAAGTTTTCAGGGGTTTTATGGATTTTATGGGGATTTAGGGTCTTTTTGGTTTTTAGGGTTTTTAATGATTTTAGGTCTTTATAGGTTTTATGTTTTTTATGGTTTTATGGTTTTATTTGGAGTTAGTTCCGGGTAATTTTATGTTTTTATGGAATTTTAGGGTTTTTAATGATATTTATGGTCTTTAGGGTTTCTTGTCATTTTGAGGGTTTTTAGTGTTTTAGGGATTTTATTAGTTTTCTATTTTTTAGTGTTTTTAGGAGTTTAAGTGTTTTTATGTTTTTAATACGTTCATATGTATTTTTCACTATTTTTAGGTATTTTTTGGAATCTTATAGGATTTTGATTCATTTTTCGTGTTTTTAGGTATTTCGAGGGTTTTAGGGTATTTTAGGGTTTTAGGGTTTTTATGGATTTTGGGTTCTTTTGGTTTTTTAGTTTTTTTAAAGGGTTTTATATTTTCTAATCATTTTTCGGTTTTGAATGGTTATTAGAGTTTTTGGATGGGTTCTAGGGGTTTTATGGGGTTTGGGGTTTTATCAATTTTATTTTTAGGGAGATTTAGGATTTTTATTTTTTTTTATTGTTTTCTTATGGGTTTTCGGGGTTTTTTGGGGTTTTATAGTTTTTGTCAATTTAGGTATTTTTTTGTATTTTTATGGTTTTTAGGGTTATTTTTGTATTTTGAGGGGTTTTATGGTCTTTTAGGGTTTTTAGGTTTTTTTTGTGGTCATAGAGGTTTTTTTGTGTTTTTAGTGTTTTTAGGGTTTTTATGGTTTTTTAATTTTTTACAATATTTTTATGGTTTAATTGGTTTTTAAAGGTTTAGTGGGTTTTTAAGGTTTTTATCGGTTTTTATGTTTTTATATTTTTAGGTTTTTAAGGGTGGGGGGGGTTATGGTTTTTAGGGTTTTAAGGAACTTTTTGGCTTTTATTATTTTTATGTTTTTGAGGGGTTTTAACTGATTTTGAGTATTTATGGTTTTAAGATAGGTTTTCGGAGTTTTTAGGGGATTTTATTTTTTATGGAATTTTAGGTACTTTTTTAGGATTTTAATGGGTTTTTCGGTTTTTTATGGATTTTTAGGTTTTTTGGGTTTTTAGCGGGTTTTATGGGTTTTTATTTTTATGTGGTTTTCTTAGGGGTTTTCAAGGACTTTAGGATTTTATATGTTTTTAGGGATTTTTATAGTTTTTTTTTAGTATTTTTACAATTTTAGGGTTTTAATGGATATTGAGGGTTTTGAGGTGGTTTTAGTGTTTTTAGGGGTTATAGATTTTTTTACCTCTTTTAGTGGTTTAAAGGGTTTTTGGACTTTTTAGTGGGTTTTATGGTTTTTATGGGTTTTAGGGTTTTCAAGGATTGTATGATTTTATGGGTTTTTATGGTTTTTAAGGCATTGAAGGATTTTTAGGGTGTTTTGTTTTGTTTTTACGATTTTAGGTGTTTATGTCTTGTTTCGGTTTATAGGGTTTTATTTTGGTTTTAATGGTTTTTACCTTTTTTAGGATTTAAGGGATTTTTTAATATTTTTCTGGGCTTTTAGGTGTTTTAGGGATTTTAAGTGTTATTAGTGTTTTTTTGGATTTTTAAGATATTTACGGTTTTTTGGGCTTTGTGATTTTTTTTTATTTTCGATGGTTTCTATGGTTTTGTAGAGTTTGATTAAAAAATTTGTGGGTTTAAAAGATTTATATAGTTTTAGTGGGTTTTTAGGGTTCTGAAGGGTTTTTAAGAATTTTAGGGCCTCTTATAGGTTGTAGGGTCATTCAAGGGCTTTTATCATTTTTTAGGTTTTTAAGGGTATTGATTGGGTTTTAGGGTTTTATGGTTTTCTTTGGGGTTTTAGGGTTTTTTATGGGTTCTTGGAATATTTATATTTTTAGGGGGTTTTAGTGATTTTGTGGGGTTTACGGGGTTTTAGTGTTTTTAGAATTTGTATGGTTTTTGGGGGTTTTAATGTTTTTTTTTGTTTTTTATGGTTTATAATATTTTAATAGTTTTAATGCTTTTAGAGGTTTAATGGATTTTTGGAGTCTTTAGTGGGTTTTTTGTGTTTTTATGGGTTTTTATAATTATTAATTCTTTTAGGGGTTCTATGGTTTTTAGGGGTTTTAGGGTTTTATTGTTTTTAGGGTCATTTTAGGGTTTTTATCATTTTTTGGTATTTACAAGTGTTTTTGTTTTTAGGTTTTTGTTGTTTGATTTGGATTTTCTAGGTTTTTATGGGTTTTTACCTTTTCAGAAATTTTGGGTATATTTTAAGAATTTTATGGGGTTTTAGGGATTTTGAGCGTTTCTAGGGATTTTAAGGGTTTTTAAATGTTTTAGATCTTCTAGGGGTTTTAAGTGTTTTTCATATTTTATGGTTTTCTTAGCGCTTTTAGGGTTTTTTATAAAATTTTAGGGATTTTATGGATTGTTTATGCTTTTAGTGTTTTTAGTGATTGTGAGGGGTTTAGGGTTTTTGTTTTGTTTTTTGGGGTTTGATGTTTTTTAAATTTATAGTGTTTTAAATGTTTTCTAGAGATTTTTCAATTATTATGGTTTTAAAAGTTTATAGTGGTTTTATTGGTTTGGGGGTTTTTTTAGGTTTTTTATGGTTTTAGGGTGTCTTTTCTTTACAAGTTTTAAAGATTTTTATGGGTTTTTAGAATTTTTTAGGTTTTTTAGGGTTTTTAAATGTTTATATGTTTCTTTGGTTTCATTTATTTCACAATTTTTTTCAGTTTTTATGTATTTATGTATTTTTAATGTTTTAAATGTTTTTTCTGGTTTTTTGTAATATTGAGGGGTTTTATGTTTTTTATGGTTTTTTGGGTTTTAGGGTTCCTTTTTTTGTTTATGGGGTTTGTACTATTTTTAGAGTATTTAAATATATAGGTATTTAATGGGTTTTAAGAGTTTTTACTGGTTTAGGTTTTTATGGTTTTTCGGCATTTTTATGTTTTTATGTGTTTTTATGATTATTACAGTTTTTTAGGGTTTTTAGTGTTTTTTATATTTTTAGGGGTTTTACATGTTTTAATTATTTTATGGTTTTCGTAGAATTATTTAGGTTTTTCCGTGTTTTTTTACTAATTTATGGATTTTTATTGATTCATAAGGATTTTTACGATTTTTGGGGTTCTTATGGATTTTGAGGGTTGTAGGGTTTTTATGGTTTTTAGGGGTTTAGAGTTTTTATGTTTGGTAGGTGTTTTAAGTGTATTAAGGATTTTAAGATTTTCTAAGGGGTTTTAAGGCTTTTTTATGTTTTTATACTGTTAGATATTTTTATATATTATTTATGATTTCTATGGTTTTTAGTATTTTAAAGGATTTAAAAGGTTTTTTGGTTTTTAGGTCTTTTATGGGTTTTTGGGGTTTCAGGGTTTTTCGAGCTGGTTAGTGTTTTTATGGTTTTCTAGTTTTTTTAATGTTTTTAGGAGTTTAAATGGGGTTAAGTTCCTTTATGGGTTTTAGGCTTTTTATGTATTTTTATGGGTTTTTATTGGTTTTTAGGATTTTAGGGGTTTTTAACGTTTTTCAGGTCTTTTAGGGTTTTTATGAATTTTAGCATTTTTTGGGTTTTTTGTGTTTTTAGGTTTTTAAGGTCTTCTATGGGTTTTTTAGGTTTTATAAGGTTTTTATGTTTTCATGGATTTTAGGGATTTTTTTAAGGATTTTTATGTTTTTTAGGATTTTTAGAAATTTTAACGGGTTTTGTGTTTTAGGGTTCTTATGGTTTTCATGGTTTTTAGATATTTTTGGCTTTTAGAGGCTTTAAGTTTTATTAGGTTTTTATTCTATTCCTAATGATTTTAAAGGATACTTTTTTTTAATATTTTTTAGGAATTTTTAGGGATATTTTAGGTTTTTATGCCGTTTTAGGGATTTTTGGGATCTAAATGGGTTTTAGGGTTTTTAATGGTTTTCAGGGTTTTAAGGTGTTTTAGTGTTTTTTATCATTTATAGAGGTTCAATGGGTTTATATAGTTTTTAGTGTTTTTAGGGGTTTCATGGGTTTCTAGAGTTCTCTTTCATGTTTTTAGGGGTTTTATGGTTTTAATTGGTTTTTAGGGGTTTTATGGTCTTTTGGGGTTTTGATCATTTTTTGGTGGTTTAATGGTTTTGAGTGTTTTTTGGATTTTAATGAATTACTTATGGGTTTTAAGAATGGTTTGGGTTTTTTTCTAGACTTCTATAGTTTTTTAAAGATTTATATGGATTTTAGCAATTTTAGGGATTCTAGCGGGTTTTAGGGTTTTATAGGGTTTTCACATTTTTTGGGTTTTAGAGATTTTATGTGTTTTTTGTTTTTAGGGATTTCTTGGGAAAATTTTTGGTTTTTAAGGTTTTTTACATTTTCATGGATTTTAGGAATTTTTAGGATTGTTATGGTTTTTAGCATTTTTAGGTATTTTGATGGGTTTTTAGGTTTTTTAGGTTTTTAGAGATTTTTTTTTTGAAATTTTCAGGCATTTAAAGGGGTTTTAGTGTTTTTGGGGGGTTTTAGGGGTTTTATGGTTTTAGGGGTTTTATGGTTTTTATGGTTTTTTGGTTTTTTGGTTATTAGTTTTTTTTATAAGGTTTTCTTGGAGTTTTAAGTGTTTTTATATTTTTAAGGTTTTAATTATTTACATATTTAGAAATATTTATGGATTTTATAGGATTTTTATGGTTTTTTGGGATTTGGAGGGTTATTAGGGATTTATAGGGGTTTTCGGTTTTTTTATTATTAATGTTTTTTTAAAAAAAAATTGGGTTTTTAAGGTTTTATAGAGTTTTAAACATTCTTAGGTGTTTAAAGGGTTTTATATTTTTTAGTATTTTTTTATGTTTTTATGTGTTTTTATGTATTCTGGGGTATTCTGTGTTTTTTTGGGGGTTTATGGGTTTTTTCCTTTTTAAGGATCTAGGGGTTTAATGTGTTTTAGGTTATTAAAGTTTTTTTTCAGATTATTTTTGTGTTTTTATTGTTTTTAGGGTTTTATGGTGTTTTTTTTGTTTTTAAGTGGGTGTCTCATGGCGCACGACGGGATCATGGGGGAGAAATGTGCGCTACCCGACAGTTGATTAGAGAGGATTGGGTTCTGCTTAATCACTCATATAAGGTGCACCGTTTTCTCCTCAAAACGCCCAATGGTTCCATATCCAGCAATACGTGGACTTGCTTTCCAAAGGCCGGCGTTCACTGGGTGGTTTGACCAGTGATGCTTAAGAACTCACATTGGTTTAGAGAATGGGAAGTAGGGCTCATCACACCCTTTTGGGGGGAATTATTACCTGTTTCGGGACTCTCTTATAGATTTAAGACGTATTCATAGATTTGCGAATCTTTTTTTATACCCAAGAATTGTATCCACGGATTACTCCTGGTTGGGAATGGTTAGCTAGACGCAGGGGTTCAGAATCATTTATGCCTGAGGTTTACCATCCCTCATTGGATTAATGACCCCGAGGAGTCTGGACTCGTTGAGATGGTAATGGTTTAAAGTCTCGTAACCAGGAACTCTAGAGGTTATTATCATCCATGGAAGATAGATAACGACTTGAGCGTTTGGATCGAACCCGTTATATGGGATTCCTACGTATCCTAATGAGAGGAAGCAGAACCCACGTAGTTCGGTCTGGTATGGGCTTACACTCTAGGCTGCCCATGGTTGATGCGGTGAACAGACATGAAGATGGTTGGAACGACCGGTTATTAGGCTTGAACCTCAGGAAGGCTTCCTACGTACCCTACCTAGGAGACAGGGATCAAAGTCCACGTAGTTCAGATGGGGGTGTTGGAGAACCGACATGAATGTGGACCCGGGGGTCCGATGGTGATCGGGCTTGAACCTCTTAGAGGCTTCCTACATATCCCTGTGGAGGGGAATCAATGTCCGCATAGTTCGAATTGGCATGGGGCTTACACTCTATGGCAGCCCAGGGTATTGGATTGGGGATTAAACTCTAAGGAGGCCTATGAGAGGATGTCATGGTCAATTCTTACTCTAAGCCCACGTGATTTATGTTCAGTGTGAGAAACAAGAGGCAGCAGTGACCATACGATCGCGTCGTGAATGGTGTATTCGTGGGATGTGCGATGGGGCTTACGCGTGGGGGCAGCCCAAAAAGTTGGGGATTACTCCCAAGTGTATGGTCAATGATGAAAAAGCCCACTGGGAGAGGGAAAGGGCACCCCCTATGTCCATTTCCCCTCTTGGTTTTTGGCACTGGGGAAGTACGGAGGCGCATGGGTGCCTCCTTCTGATGGGTAGTCCGCCACTCCCTGTGGAGGGGAGAAGTGCCCCAGTCCTAACCAGTTGAGTGGCAGAAAGGGGATTCCCGGGCTCAGACTCCGCATTACCGTGTGAATGTGAACAAAGGAATGCTTCGGGAATCCCCTCAAGGGTCGGAGAAACCCCTTTGCCCTTGCTTACTGTGGGTATGTGAACTCAAAATGGTGCACTGATGCGCCTGAAGGTTACATCACACAGGTCTGGTGGCTCTCGTGGAGGCCTTGACTCAGGGCCGATGAATGGGTTAATGAGGGGGTGCGAAGGATCAGGCCGGATTTGAAGGATTTTATCTGGCTCGGAGAATGGGAACTCCTAAGAATTTGGAGGACCACACGGGTGTATGAGGGGTGTCTCCCTTTGCGTAGGGAGGTGCTATGCGGCTGGAGAGGTCGTCCGTGAACCGGGATGGTCAGTGGACTGATGGGCTTCCAACGAACCAGGGTGGTCCGCGGCCTGGTTGGCATCCCGTGAACCAGGGTGGTTCACGACTTCGGGTTCGGCCCGCGTACCAGGTTGGTATGTGGAGGTGTCCATGTGAGCAACGGTGGTCGAGGGCGATGCCGGTTAGAGGTTTGTCGGTCGGGGCTTCACCCGCATAGGAGGGTTCTACGCAGTGCGACAGATCAGGAAAGGGGCATAAACTCCTTGGTCTGTGGGGAGTGCATCCATGAAGGGGACATGGTTCGCGGTCTTCTTTTCTTTGTTATTTTTTGTTTTCGGTTCACCAAGTTGTTATGACTTTTTCAGTTCCGTATTAATTCATTTACAACTTCATACCTGTTCTGGTTCGCGAACTGAAACTTCACTGTTTGCGAAATCCAAAGCTCCTTCCTTTGAGATCCTTCCACCCGAATCTGATCGATCTCTCTTCCCCCCCCCCCTTTCTCTTCCCCCCATATCCTTTTATAGAGTGGGTAAAGTGATGTATTTGTGGTCATGCGGTACCTTTTGTGGAGGCCCATGACTGGAAACCCGGTTCACGGATGACTTGGTCAATCTGCAACTCACGGGGAGCATTGAATGCACCTCCCCCATGAACCAGACTAGCTCGGGGAGTGCTTCGCAACCGCGCAGGTTTCCGCTTCCAATCCGCGAATGACAGCAGATACGGTCCGGGCCGATTGATGCGGTTCGCGGCTTGGGAAGTTCGTGACGTAGGACCAGGTTAGCGCCCGTCTTGCTTCGCGCCCGCGGAGGATCCTCGCCTTCGTTCCGCGAACGACAATGGTCCGCAGAGGGGGAGCCTTGTGGAACCCGCCACAAACTGTTATCATTGGACCAGTCTGTAGACTGGTTTGTCTTGTTCCATCCTTTGAGTATTTACCACACATTTCCCCAATTCTTTGGGGGGAAATTGGGTAAAATATCCCTTGGATTAAAGGGTATTCTCATTCTCCTTTGCAGATTTTTCAGGACCCTATAAATGCCCCCATCGGAATGGGGTCCAATTGGAACAAAATGGAGTCCATTCTGATGTAGAGTCGTCCTGAAACATGGATGATTTGCGGTAGGGGAGTGGACCTGGTAGGGGACCATGCCTATTAATACAAGGGCCCTTCCTTTGTCTTTTACTAGATTATTAGCTAAACCGTATCTCTCTTACTTTTCGTCTCTGGGTGCTCGTTCCTTCGCAAAATCCCTTGTCCGCGAGCCAACTGCCATTTCCGCGAACCATTCCTCATTCACACCGTACTTCACCCGCAGACCAATCTCCCTTCTGCAAACTAACACTCTTAATTAATTAAAAAGTAAGTTATGACGGGCCGTGTAGGAACTTGCAACGTGGTTTTGATGGTCCGTGGATAGAAATTTTCCAAACTTTGAAAATTTCTGAAGTCTTCCGAACCTAACTATTTAAATCTAGGATTAATATTCCACATAGAATCATGGTTCACGGTTTTCTAGCCAATTTTCCACGGGCCAAAGTACCATGGACCTCTTCCGCGTAGGTTTGGTTCGTGGGATTCAGTCATCGCGAACCACATTTTGAGTCCTTCTTGTGGACCTCATCATGAAGGCTTCTTGACTCATTTTCCATAAACTTGGTATTTTGTCCAGATTTTATTTCAGACTAAACGTCTTACTGGTTTTCCTAATGTACGGGAGAAAATATGGTTCCCCCTCGCCTTGCACCCAGTCCTGCTGCCGAGCCTCTCTCAACTGGTTTAGGGAGACGTCTATCTACGATTCGTAGAGCGGAGAGCATCAAATAGGACCCTAGCTGATCCATCATTCCCGATGATGGTGTCTTGAAGGACTTTCTCTCTCCCGAGCTCCTAGGTTATCCGCTATCAAATCGACGATGTCCCTATCCCCCCTACATTCTCGGGTCTTCCGTCTCCTTTCATAGAAGCGTCACCAAAGTGCATTCAGGTGAACCTTTCCTCACCGGGGGAGATGATCTCTGATTCCAATCTGAAAGAAACATTCATTTTGAGAGGCTCTGTTTGGACACAAAGTAATCACTGCACTCAATACTTCTGTCAAGAAGTTTTCCTCAAGAGTTACCCCCTATTATCAACCTTGATCAAGTGGATCCTGACGCGAGGTGGATTCCTACATGGGATCTTCTGTCTGGTGGGATTTTCTCAAATGACTGGGCCTAGGCCTTCTCGGTCCATCATCATTGCTGAGAATAACCTGAGTCACTAGATGTAGTCAATCTATACTCCGTAGTGTGGGCCACCCAGTTTTCTGTTTACCCACCATCTTTGATCCTACCTGACCTGCTCAGTCATTGGTGTTCAAGCACTAATACTTTCCACCTTTCCCATGGTGAAGTTAGCATTAGTTTATGGGACATCTACCAATTGGGAGGGCTTCCGATCATCAGTGATATGTATGACTAGTTTCTACCCACTCTTGATGCATGGGATGACATTGAACAAGTGCCTTTGTTAGCGAGGGATCTGCTAGCTATGGCAGAGAGGTCACTGGGTCAGGCCTTGCGTGCCCGCTCTCTCATTCCCTATAACACCTGGATAGGGTTATTTATGAACACCACTGGTCCTGTGCCGAAGATCAAGCACCCTAGGACTCATCCTTCTCAACAGTCTCGAAACATCCTACATTCCTACTAGGCGGTTTTGGAGGCGGGTGACTACCTTTCATGGGGTTATGAGGTGTGCCCCGGTGTGTCGCCTATTCTCAGGATGGTAGGTCTGTTTTCATTGTTTTTGAGTGTGTGGCTATTCCCTTCTCGGGATATCAACCCAGGCATCAGGGCTTGCACCTTGATGATGGAAGTTGAGTTGGCATAGGGTTGCCCGGTGAAATTGGTTGTGCCCACTTTGGCTCGGATTTACAAACTACTGGGCCACATGCAGGAGAGCGGGACTCCCTATCATCTGAGCAGGCCATTTCAATTCTTATATGGCTGGGTATAGAATCATTGCGGCAGTTATGAGTATCTCCATTACAAGGTCATCTCGCTTCCTTCCTTTCGACCTACCATGCTCGATGTAGCTGGAGTTCTCTTGAAGCCTCTCAGCTCTGATGAAGTCGTCAAGCTTCTAAGTGACTTCTCCTAGTTCGCCTTCACTCCCTATCCTACCCCTTTTGGAGTCATGGTTGACAACTACAGGGGGATCCTAGAGGGGCGTTCTTAATGATTTAACTACGAGACGGTTTTTTGTCTACACAGATTGATGGGGTTTATTTGTACGAGTTGAATGCCCCACATAATTTTTCCCGCCAGTTTGGGTGTATGCAACTCCATGTTTCTCTTCCCCCTCTTCAGGCTCGAGGACTACACCCAGCAACTCTCCGTTAATGGTGGATGATGCTGATGCGGGAGGGATCTGACACAAGAATTTCCTTTCCTGGTATAGGACCAGCTTCCAACCTATCCTTGAAGTATGTAAGAATGTGGGTAAAACATTATCTCGATGGGATCCTGAGGAATGTTGTCCAGCAGGTTCCCAAATCAGGAGTCATCACGGCTATTGTGCCTACTGCACCTTCCTCATCGGCTCTGAGGGAGGATAGACTGATGGCTCGTCAATCAAAGTGACTTAGTGGATTTTCCTCTCCTAGCCCGTCTGTGGCCGAAGTTCAGACAGACCCATCCTTCTTGGACGTGGGTGAGGATGACCCTGTGGCTTCGGGTCCTAGCGAGACAATTCCTGAAGTTTTTTCGCCCGATACCGGACTCAGCAACTTGATTCCCAAGCCCAAATCGGAGTTAGATGCTTCAAACCTTCCAACTTCAGAACCATCTTCTAGTGTGCACACGTCTGTGCTGATTTCAATGCCATACATTTTACCCATGCTATCTAGTCAGGATACCAAAGATCCTCATGTCATGGCAGACCACCGATTAGTGCGCAGGTGGGCCTGGCCCCAGATTTGCGAGATTCTTGTCGAAACTCTTCTGGATGAGATGGAAACTAAAACAAAAGATCTCTGAAAACTCTTCCTGGGTTTGGGTTCCGGTGGATTTGACTATTAGTAGTTTCATTTTCTCATTTTCCAGGTTGTCATGGCCTGTGATGAGGTTTCTGCTAGTGAACACAAACTTTCTCACCTTTCTGCCTCTCACTGCAGGACCAGAGCCCTTGAGGAGGCCATGAAGAATCATTATCAGCTGATTTCACAAGAGGTGGGCTCTCAAGATCATGCGACTGCCCTATCTACCAAATTTCATGAATGTGAAGTACGTGCAATGATGCTGAGGGATCAGTTTTCAACTCTGACTGGTATCCTCGAAGCCACCAGGAAAGGGATCAACGATCTCCAAACAATCGTGGGGCATACTCGTTCGGTGGTCGAGGTTGAGGATAGGGAGAAGGTCGTGCTGGAGAAGACTCGAAACGACCTCCACCGCACAGTTTCTGATCTGATGGAGAGAGCGAGCCAGACTACTTTGTGATGGTCAGAGCCATTCCTGCACACTCTGTTTTTCTTACCCCCCCTTTTTTTGTTGTTGTGAGGGAGATGCCCCATCTTGTAGGCATCCTCCCTTTTTGTCTGATGGAATAAAATCCATGTAAATCTTTCCTTGGTCTAAAATTTGAATTTTATTGGAACAATTTTTACATTCATAACAACCCACTGAATCAAAATTGATCATAATTCAGGAAAAAATGATAATAATAGAAATGATCTCTAAATACTTCCTGGATCATGGGATCCAATCAGCATAGTTTGACTATTTCTAGGGTTTTGTAGAAAAAACCCCCACAAACTTTTTGCCTTTTTTGTTGATACCCTAATTTTTCCCAGGCCCATTTAGTGTGGACCCATTGGGTATGGACTGAATTTTTCTTAGGTCACCCTTTTCGGGTTCTCGTCCTAACAGGCTTTGTGCCTCTTTTTGTGAGAAGTTTAATGTCCCACCAACAAGACTATCATTACTGATGTTTTAGGTTTAACATCTTTGACTAGACATGGTGGGGTGAGGTCCTCAATGAGGTTTGGTTGATTAAAATATGTCTTGATACCCTTCAGACGCACGTGGGGGAGACTGTTTAGATTTGAATGACATGCATGGCATGTCTCAAGGCATCGGAGTCATACCGACGTGCAGAGGTAGCAAGAGTACCGCCTATGTAATTCTTACATTTGGTAGATGGGCTAGGGGCGATCAATATATAGAGCCACTGAGGGCATGGTATGCATAGTCATGCAAAGGTGTCCTTAAGTCAATGACTCTCCATTTCTGATGGCCTGAGGACTTCATGGAAGTTAGACTTATGGAAACCACCTCAGGTGGCTTGGAGAATTATGAAAACCACTGGAGGTGGCTCAAAAAGGGTATGTTATATCTGAAAGTGTTTTATAACATATGTATCCATCAGGAGTGTGGAATTAAGGTCCCTATCCTACGCATTTATAAATGATGGTTGGAGTTTGGCGCAATTTTAAGTCATGCAGCTGGGACATTATCTAGAATAGAATGGATTCTCCTGGTTCTCGGTAATCTCGTCAGAGACGTTCTGCCATATTCAGGCAGTGTCCTGAAGGAGGCTGGTAAATTATAGCTCAGAGGGTTTCTGAATCCCCGGATGGACATGGGGGTCCGGGTTCCAAGAGGCATATAGAGAGAAGCATGAAGATAATATTTCCTTTGGTAGACAGGCCAGAGGTGATCAATATGCAGAGCCGCTGAGGGAATGGTATGCATAGTCATGAAAAGGTGTCCTTGGGTCAATGATTCCTTTCTCCCAATAGCTGAGAAACTTCAGGGAAGTTGAGATTTGGGACCACTAGGGGTGGATTACAAGGGTTCAGCTTTTTTCTAAGTACAATGTATAGTTTATGAGGAGAGGGTGTCTGGATATGGTAGAAACATCTAGGATAAATTTCCTGATAATGGGTGAAGTCATCCCTTCTCACGCTGGTGTGAGACGGTGATTTGGGCAGGTCTGACCCATGCACCGAGGGATAGAGAAAATCCTATGTTCCTTACTGAACCCATGATAGGCATGACCATGCAGTTTAACATCATGTGGTAAGGACGGATGTAGAGCATTATTAAATTATGTTGTGCAGTTTAACGTCGTGCAATGACGACAGGGGGGTTTTCAAATTCTATGCAGTTATAACATCGTTCAGCGAGGACATGGGGAATTTTTAAACCAGTAAAAATTCTTGTGGTTGTAGGCATTTCCCTGGATGTTTAATGCCTGGTATTTTCAGCTTTATGGAATGTGGCAAAGATGTTCTGTGTAGTTTAACATCATGTGGTAAGGACATAGTTTAAAAGGCCTCTCCTGATCAGAATGTAACTGGGCTTGAATATCTCGGCAATTCCAAAGCGTGGAAAGGGGTTGATGGTGTAAATCGTGGTTCTGGGGCTTCTTGGATAAGAAGAGATGATATGGGGGCTCTGAGGCTGGTAAGCGTACGGGGCTAGGAAGAGTATTACCTGAGTAAATCTTACCTTTAGTAGACGGGCTAGGGGTTATCAATATGTAGAGGTGCTGAGGGAATAGTACTCATAGTCATGAAAAAGGTGTCCACAGGTCTATAACTTTCCACTTCCGATGGCCGTTAATGGTTATGAGGATCCGCAATTGTCCGGGCCATGAAGCCTGTCATTTGGTAAGAAAATATTTGGACATGTGGGGCATATTCAACCCTGGTTGCTGTTAAAGCCTAGAGAGCTCCCTGCACTGATTTATCTTGCATGCGGGGGTGTACCTACACTCTATGTAGTTTAACATCATGTGGTAAGGATGAAATACTTCTAGTTTAGCGGTCATAGAGCTCATACCATTGGGTGACTATTCCTATAGTCACTCAAAGGATAACTGAGTTAACATGCTCTGATATACTCTGAACAGGGTGGGGGATAGAGGTTGTAAACTGAAACTTTGAGGTTTCCCGGATCAGGAGATATGGCGTGGGGGCTCTGAAGCCGGAATGCGTATGGGGCTAGGAAGTGTATCGCCCAGGGAAATCTTGCCTTTGGTAGACGGGCCAGGGGATATCAATTTGCAGATCCACTGAGGTCATGGTATGTATAGTCATGAAAAGGTGTCCATGGGTCGATAACGTTCCACTTCCAATGGCCGTGAATGGTTATGGGGATCCACGATTTTCTAGGCCACAAAGTCTGTCATCTGGTAAGAAAATATCTGGATATTTCAGGCATATTCGGCCCTGGTTGCTGTTAAAGTGTAGAGAGCTCTCTGCACTGATTTATCATGTGTGTGGGGGTGTACCTTCACTCCATGCAATTTAACTTCATGTGTTAAGGAAGAAATACTTCTAGTTTAGCAGGCATAGAGCTCAGACCATTGGGTGACTATTTCCACAGTCACTTGAAGGATAACTAAGTTAACATGCTCTGATATACTCTGAACAGGGTGGGGGATGATGGTTGTAAACTGTAACTCTGAGGTTTCTCGGATCAAGAGATGTGGTGTGGGGGCTCTGAGGCTGGTAAGCGTACGGAGCTAGGAAGAGTACCGCCGGAGGAAATCTTTCCTTTGCTAGACGGGCCAGGGGCTATCAATATGTAGAGCCACTGAGGGAATGGTATGCATATTAATGAAAATGTGTCCCCGGGTTGATGACTTTCCACTTTCTATGGCCATGAATTTTTATTAAAACCTATGATTGCTCATAGTACAGAGTTCGGAATGCGGGAATAATGGTGTCCGAGCATACACTAAACATCTTTACTGCAATTGTCTATTGATTAATAGTAGCCTATCCCTAGTTTGATGTTCATAGATGCAGACCATCATGTGAACCACGGGTGGATAAATAGGCTAACCGGGTAGGGATATCCTGGCAACATTTGAATGTGAAAAAGGGGATGAACTTGTAAACCACTGATCCATAAATTTCTGGATCGGGAGATATGATACGGGGGCTATGAGGCCGGTAAGTGTATGGATCTAGGAAGAGCATCGCCTTGGGAAATATTTCCTTTTTAGACAAGCCAGGGGCTATCAATATACAGAGCTGCTGAGGGCATGGTATGAATAGTAATAAAAGGTGTCCATGGGTCGATAACTTTCCACTTTCGATGGCCATGAATGGTTACGAAGATCCGCCATTATCTGGGTCGTGGAGTATGATATATGGAGAGGATGTATCTAAATGTGCAAGGAGTATTCTCAACTCATTTCTCCATATATCTTGGGTGGGTCACGACGACATCTGTGCAGTTTAATGTTGTGCGGTGAGGACGAAGTCCATGCAGTTTAATGCCATGCGGTGAGGATGAGGGGTATATATGCCTGTGTTTTCTTTTCTCAGCGGCTGGGCTAGGAGATAAGATCTCGACGTCACTACGTATCCCATGAGGGCAGGAATCAAGCCACGCATAGTTCTTTTAGGAGTATACCTCATGCAAGTCAGGTCCTTACATGGGGAGGGGGGGGGGAATATTTCTTTTATCCTTATCCGTGCAATTTAACGTCGTGCGGAAAGGACGATGAACACACCCCTTGCAGGTCTGGTCCATACATGGGGGAAAAGGAATTTTTGAAATCTTCATTCAGGGGTGGTTGGGACAAGATGGGAGATCCTGGCGTCACTACGTATCCTGCAAGGGCATGAATCAAGTTGTACATAGTTCTTTTTGGAGTACACCCCGTGCAATTTTGGTCCATACATGGGGGGAGACGGCATTTTTAGTCCTTTTTCCTTACAGTTTAACGTCGCGCAGTAAGGAAGAGAAAGACACCTCGTGTAGGGTTGGTCTATACACGGGGGAAAAGGGAATTTTTTTTTCAATGGTCGGTCCAGGATGGGGTACTCTGGGGTCACTACGTACCCTATGAGGGCAGGAATCAAGCCTTGCATAGTTATTTTGGGGAATACACCACGTGCGGGTCTGGTCCGTATGGGGGAAGGGGGTATTTTTAGCTTCATTTGAGGTGGTTGGGCCAGGGTGTGGAATTCTGGTGTCACTACATATCCTACAAGGGCAGGAATCAAGACTCACATAGTTCTCTTAAAGAAAATACACCTCGTGCAGGTCTGATCCATACAGGGGGGAGAAGGGGCATTTTTTTTAATCTCATCTGTGCAGTTTAACATTGTGCGGTAAGGATGAGGAATACACCCCCTGCAGGTCTAGTCCATACATGGGGGAAACAGAAATTTTTTTTTAAACCTCATTTGGGGGTGGCTGGGCCTGGATACAGAGCTTTGGCATCACTACATATCCTGCGAAGGTAGGAATCAAGCCATACAAAGTTCTCTGAAATAAGTACATCTCGTGCAGGGCTGGTCCGTACATGGGTTAAGGGGACATTTTTTTTTTAATTTTATTCCATTTGGGAGTGGCTGGGCTAGGATAGGGGATGATGGCGTCACTATGTATCCTGCGAGGGCAGAAATCAATCCGTAGGTATTTCTTTGAAATCCGTGGAGTTTAATTTCATGCGGTGAGGACGAAATACTCTTAGTTTAGGGTCATAGAGTTTGGACCACAAGGTGCTTGGCAGTTTAACATCCTACAGCTTGGACGATAAATGATTTTAGTTATGCTGGTGAGGAAGAAATACTCTTAGTTTAGGGTCATAGAGTTTGGACTACTAGGTTCATTGCAGTTTAACATCCTGCAGCTCGGACAATAACTATATTTAGTTATGCTGGTGAGGACAAAATACTCTTAGTTTAGGGTCATAGAGTTTGGACCATTGGGTTCTTGGCAGTCTAACGTCCTGCATCTCAGACTAAAACTACTTTTAGTTATGCGAAATACTTTTTCAGAAATCTCACATTTGTAGGAGTGGTAGTGAACTGCCCGTCTATGGAGATCAGAGCATATGCCCCATTGGAGTAGACCTTGTATATAACATATGGTCCCTCCCACTTTGGAACTAGCTTTGGAGGCTTCTTTTTAGGTATCATTGGGTTCCGGAGGACCAACACCAATTCTCCTTCCACGAAAGACCAGAGACGAACCTTTTTATTAAAGTCTCATGCGATCCGGTTCTGATATACTTCCAGATGGTGAAAAGTGTGAAACCGCTTCTCATCTAGCTATTCCAATTCACTTAGCCGTTTTTATGATTGCTCATTGTTGGATAACTGATTACAAATTTCAACAAGGTGTGAGGGAAGTTGGAGCTCAATGGGAAGGACCACTTCTGTTCTGTATACTAATGAGTATGGAGTAGCCCGATTTGCGGTGCAGATTATGGTTTGATAAGCCCAAAATGCATGGCGGAGTTTATCTGGCCACAATTTCTTGTCTTCTTCCACCATTTTCTAGAGACTATTGGGAAGGGTCTTGTTGAAAGCCTCTATCTATCTTTTGGCCACTACATGGTAGCAGGATGAGTGGTTAGCCTTGATACCATATTCATGGTATAGTTTCTCCAATTTAGCAGAGCAGAAGTTGGTGTCGTTATCCGTCAGTATGGTATGAGGGATGCTAAATCTGGTTATGATATTGGTTTTCACAAAGCTGACAATGTTTCTCGCCCTGACTTCCTTGAGGGGTACGACTTCTTCCCATTTGGAAAAGAAGTTGGTTGCCATGAGGATATACCTCAGATGTTTGGATGTGGTCGGAGGATATGGTCCCATGACGTCCATTCCACAGACGACAAATGGCCAAGAATACTTGGCCTGATGAAGTAACTCCGTGGGTTGGTGTGTGAAGTTGGAATGAATTTTGCATGAGTGGAATTTTGTGGTAAAGTGCTCGAAATCTCATTCCACTGTGGGCCAATAGTACCCATGCCTTAGAACCTGATGGGAAAGCTTAGACCCCAACTAATGTGCTCCACATATTCTGGCATGTACTTTAGTCATGACGACAATGGTTTCTTCTCCATGAATGCATCTGAGGAGGATTCCATCGAGGCTTCATTTTTAGAGGACCTCTTGCTGACATGTGCCGCCATATAGGACAAAGTTGATTTCCCTTCTCCGTATTTTCTCTCGTTCAGCCCTGTCTGATGGAAGTTCTCCCCATTTAAGGTAGTTTTCAATGGGGGTCATCCAAATGGTGGAAAAAGCATATGGCTCTAAGACAGTACTGACTTCGTTAATTCCTTCCATCTTGGCCGGAACAAATGGCAGGACCATTCGAAGATGAGAAATACTGATAGTTGTTTCATCTTGGTATGGGTCGGCTAGGGTTGTGGACGCATTAGCTAATGCATAGTCATAGGCGTTTTGAGACTGAGGAATATAGTTCAGTGTTGGTTCTGTGGAGAATTTCGCCATTAACCCTTGGACATGGTCAAACAGGGGAATCAGTTCCTCTTTTTTAATAGTATATTCACATTTAACTTTCTTGATGACTAGTTCCAAGTCAACTTTTACCTTAAGGTGTTTTACTTGTGCCTGGAGTGTGAGATCCAAGCCTGCAATGAGGGCTTGATACTCCCCTTCACTATTTTTACATCATTCTGATAGGAGGAAAGAATATGGCAAGACTGCCTTTTCCAGTGACATGAATATTATCCCCAAACCCACCTTGTTAAATTTGGGATCTTCCATCCTCTTCCTAGTTTGGCTTCAGGATGCACTGTCGATGTACATTTCCCATGTTGGGAGCTCCTCTTGAACCACGAATATGTCCTCATCAGGTAGCTCGATGTCCAGTGCAGCGGTCCCTATTGAAAGGTGATCTGCTAGAAAATCTGCTAATGCCTGGCCTTTGATGGCCTTATAAGGCACAAACCAGATGTCAAATTGTTGCAGGATGACTGCCCATCAGGATAGGCAACCGATCATCATTGGGTGGCTAAGGATGTACTTGATCGGGTTACTCCGCAAGACCAAATGGACTTCATGATGCTGAAGATAATGTTTCAATTTTTGAACTGCGAAGACCAAGGGAAAACAACTCTTTTCGATGTTTGAGTATCGAGTTTTAGCATCGATCATGGTTTGGATGAGGTAATAGTGTCTTTTTTCACTACCAGCGTCATTTTTCTGCACGAGGAAGGCTCCTAGTGACCGCTCTAAGGCTATCACGTATAGTATGAGAGGTCTACCTTCAACCAGGGACATGAGAATCGGTAGGATTAAGAGGTAATTCTTTAAGATGTTGAACACCTCTTGGCAGTCATCTGTCCATTGGTAGGTAACCCCCCTTTTCATTAACCTAGTGAAGGGAAAACATTTGTCGTCTAGGTTGGCTATGAACCGTCTGATGTAGGCTAGGTGTCCTTGGAATCCCCTCAACTTAGTGAGATTGCAGGGAGGTGTTAGGATAAGGATATCCTTTGTCTTTTCATGGTCGACTTCGATGTCACGATGGAGTACGAAGAAGCCAAGGAATTTCCCTGAGGTAACCCCGAAGGAAAATTTCAAGGGATTCATCTTCAGGCTATGTTGTCGTAGTTTGTTGAAGATGGTTTCAAGGTCTGATAGGTGATCTGAGCGCTGTCTTGATTTGACCACCAAGTCATCCACGTAGCATTCAACGAATCTCCCCAGAAATGGTTTAAACATACGATGCATGGCGCGTTGATATGTGGCACTAGCATTCTTGAGACCAAATGGCATGACCCTGTAAGAGTATATTTTTTGAGGGGCTTTGAAGGCAGTGTCTTATTCGTCTTCTTGGGCCATCCTGATTTGATTGTACCCAGAATAGCCGTCCATGAAGGATAGAGCCTCATAACCAGATATTTCATCGATTAATAACTCGGTGATCAGGACCGAAAAATCATCTTTTGGACAATGTCGATTGAGATCTCGAAAATAAATGCAAATGTGGATTTTTCCATTCTTTTTCTTGACAGGGACGATGTTGGCCAACCAGATGGGGTACTGGACCTCCTGGATGAATCATTCTTTAACAAGATTATCTACTTTAGCCTCTATTTTGGTAGCATGAGAGGGGTGCATTCTTCTGGTGGCTTGTTTATATCCCTAGTGGTCTTCTGGCCGACCTATGTGGTGGGTTGCCACTTCGGGATCGAGTCCCGGAATTTATGTGTAATTCCAGGAAAAAACATCTCAATGTTGCCTTAAGAAAGCGGTATATACCTCGTGCTCCTCAAGGTACATGGCTATACTAACAAGAGTGGGCCTCTGGTCATCCTCGGTACCCAAGTTTATTTCCTTGAGCTCATCCACAGTGGTGGAGATACCTTCCTCAAATGCGGGAGGTTCATCCCTGAGATCCTCCTCCTCTTCTTCTCCCAAATCCTCATCTTCTCGATCCAGCGAGGGGAGAGCTCTTGACTCGGGCTCATGGGATTGCAGAGGCGAGACATTGTGGGAATCCTCACTCAAGTATTCACCCCTAATTTGAGGGTCAGTGGTCGATTCTACATCTCTATGCTCGGGCGTCATGGCTGAAGTCATGAGGATAGTCGAGTGTGTGTCCAGGCTTGAATCCCTACTCTCAACATGGTTGATGGGATGTACGTAGTCTCTGCCAAGCTACGTTAGGGGGTCATCAGGAACCATCTCCAGACCATTTGGAGTGGGGATCTAGTTGACTCCATCGACCAAAGTCTTCTTCTTATTTATCTCATAGAACCCGACATCAATGTAATGTGACTTAGAGAGATCGAAATAGACCTTTTTGGCATGAAACGTCCCACTTTTCCCATTGATACAATACTTAATACACTGGTGATAGAATGAAGGAACATCCATGTGCTTATAGAGCCATGGCCTTCCCAGCAGGGCATTGAATGTTGTGTTCTGTCGGACCACCAGGAATTCTGAGTAGGCCACAAGGTCGCCAAAATGGGTTTTCAGCTTGATTTGTCCCATTGGATTCTGTTCACTCTTGTCATAACATAAAAGGGTTGTGGATGAGGGGATTAGGTTATCCTCACTGTATCCCAACTTATGGAGTGTTTGTAGGGGAACAATATTAACTTCGAAGCCATTGTCAATAAAAACATTGAGGATCCCAACATCATTTAGTGTGTCAGACACATATAGTGGTTCGATATGTCCCTGAATGATGACATATTCATCCTGATCGGTGAATGAAATAACCGCATTGCATTCAGTCAGGCCAATCTCCGTTCGGTAAATCTCGGTAGCAGCTACCTCGGCTTGGAACTCCTGGGGGCTGAGCAAGGCTTCACTAAGCGCCTCCTTGAGATCTGCTAACAAACTCAGGGCATCCAGGATTGACATGTTGGCTGGTACTTACACCAGCTGCTTAAGGATATCGTATTTTTTCTCCAACGATCGACACTTCTCCATTGGTGGGAGAGTTTTAGCAGGCACTCTAGGAGTTGGATCACGCGACGAGGAAGTAATAGCCGTGAGGTTGGAGGTTGGCGGTGTTCCCACGTTCTAGGGACTGGGCCCGACAAGTTTGTTTGTGTGCACTAGGCGACTAGACATATGTTCCACCTCTAATGAGTACCTCAGAATGACAGGGCCAGAGTGGCCGCTTGTGGATGTGGAGGGATATTCCTTCTCTTTTTGAGTCTGTTGAAGGGCTCTCCCAATGTTTTCTGTGATATTAACGGTTTGGGCCGGGGTAAAACCATAGGGTTGGTTTTGACCGTGACTGTGCCTTCCCTGGTATCCCTTTCCTCTGTGATTTATCCTTCTGGCCCCTAGTGTTGGGAACTCAGGTTCATAACCATACCCTTCATCGGGGAACGATTCCATTAGATGGATGATGTTGTTGGAACCAAAGATTGGATCCTCATCCTCTGACAGGTCAACCCCGTTGGTTGACCTTGATGGTTCAATTTGGTGGGTCGGTGCATGTGTTTCCATGTTTGAGGGATTGAAATACAATAGTGTCGGGGCTAAATTTATCCTCATTGTGGACGGCTCCTCTTTCCCTTGTCTCCTCCCTTTTCGATCACGCCTGGATGACTGGATCATGGAGGGTTGAGAGGCCGATATTGTCGGTTGCGTGGAAACACCGTCTACTGTAATTGAGCTCGGAGTATGCCCTATTCTTGGCTGATAATCTTCCGAGTCATCCAGCTATCAAATTTCTACCCCTTCTTACTGGTGACTTCCTGCCACCCCTCCCCTTTCTCGGAGTCGGTGGTAGAAATATATGTCACATGTGATGGGGGTGGTCCCATTTCGACCTTCCCAGAGTCTACCATCCTTTTTAGGAGGTCTTTGAAGACGAAGCATTCCTAGATACTATTCCCTAACATTCGATGGTATGGATAGTAATTCGGTCTATCATCGTGGCTGACTTCATCGGGCTTCCTTGGCTCCGGGAGGCGGAGAAAGTTGCAATTCATGGTGGTAATGAAATAGTCTCGGACTTGGTCCTCTCGGAGCAAGTATACTTTTTCTCTTCGTTCCTCGAACTGGTTCCTCTTTGATCCTCTCTGATCATCCCGCTTGGTCGGAGGCATCCACTGATATACAGGGGGACCTTCATGATTTTCTAGAGGCCTAGGTAATGGAGCAGGCATAGGGGCTGGCTTGAGCGTTACAGAGGATATTTCAACTCTAACTGTTCACTTTGCAGGAGCCTTTGAGGATATTCGGGACTTCATATTGGTCTGCTGCAAGGAGTCTTCAGTTCTCTGGGCGATAGCCAAGAGATGACGGAAGCCAGTGGTGCACTCCACTGGTATGAGCGGTGTTCGTAGCTCATCTCGAAGGTTATCTATACATATGGACAGCATCCAATCTTGGGGCATTGGCCTATTCAGAGAGTAGGTCAGACCCTTCCATCTAGCAATGAAATCTAAGACTCTCTCGTTCTCCCTCTGTTTGCAATTCATGAGGTTTTTGACCATTGTTTTGATAAAAGTCAAGCTGAAGTGGAACAGTAACTGCTACCGAAGGACTTCCATGCTTTTTATTGACGGGGTTGGCAGACTCATATACCAGACCAAGGCAGATCCTTGCAGGGTTCTTATGAAGCATCTGAGTTTCACTGCTTCTTGTTGTTCCGGAGATCCCATCATAGGGTCGCAATAAGATGCGTAGTGAATCAAGTTTTGTTCTGGATCACCTAAACCATTGAAAATAGGGAATATAGGGCTCCCAAAATTGGGTGGAGGAGGTGTGTTTCTCACCCAATCTAGGTAGGGATTCTGCTTTGGTTGTATCAGAGCGTTTCGACCATCCACTGCTTCCAATCGAGCTGTTAGTGCTTCGATGGTGTGAGTGAGTCCCTGGTTTACATCCTGTTGGGCCCGGTCCTGGGCGGGTGTATCCTGAGGCATTTCCTAAGGATTCGGCTTGGCCGACACCAAAGGTGCGTATTCCTTTTGTGACACCTTCGGAGGGTTCATACGTACTCACTTTGGTTGCTTCCTAAGAGGAGGTAAGTCTTGGTATTCATCCAGATCCACATTTAGGTAGTTGGACTGGCCAAGCAACTCATTGGGAAGGAGGCTTGACCGTGCTTCATTTGTCGGGGCAAACATTGGTCTTTGAGGTGAACATGCTAGGAGTGCAAGGTGTGGCTCTTCGTGTGAAGCGATTTCAATAATACGGTTCCTCTGGAGTAGCTCGGCGTTAGGCCACCTGAATTATTTCATTTCCTCTTCTTGTCAAGCGAACCTCTCTTCGAGCATTAGTGGATCATTTTTATCGACAGAAGGAGGAAGATTAAGGGTAACCATTCCTTTGTTATTATCTTTATTGGGAGCTTGCAGGGTGAGCAGGGGATGGTTAGCTGAAGGGGTGGCCATATTTAGAGCGTCCGTCTATTTCCAGGTGTGCACACCTGGTGGTTCGTTGTGAGTCACAACCTGAATGGAACCATCATCTCCTGATTCATCTAGATTTGCATCGTCTCTGGTGTCACCCGTGGGGTTAGCCTCTATGGCGTTGATGGATGAATATCATGGGGTGGAGGAGGAATCATCTTCTAAATAGGAAGAGGATCTCCCAATCCTTTTGCTGGTCCTCCCCCTCCTGTCTCAGGATTGCTTTTGGACTCCTTGACGAAGGGAGATGCGAAGAGTCCATTGATGTGTCCTTATGGTACAGCTCCCTCTAAAAGGGGATGGTGACTCAAAAGACGGGATAGGGTAGGAACCACCTCTTCTGAATGTCCTCTCTAGATGAGAAAATACTGATCCTTGTGGGGGAGATTGTTTTTGAGGTGGTAAAAATTCCCCCAGCCCTGAGGGCTGGGGAGGGCTCCATTCCTTGGACGTTGAGTCTCTTCCCATTTTTATTGGTATTATGGGATCATTTGTTGTTAAAAATGCCCCCAGACCTGCAGGCTGGGGTTGGCCCTGGATTGCGGCAGTGGCTACTGCTGTCGCTATTTTCCTGATCTTGCATGCCCCCATTCAGGGGTGAACTGGTTTTGATGACGAGTTCACTCGCGACTCAATCCTCTCTGGGGAGGCTGGAAATGACGGCTGATTAGACTCTCTTAGGCGATAGTCTTGTTGTATGCTCTCGAGGGCCTGATTCAAGAGTTCTTGGATAGCTTGTTCTTGTCGGGGCAGATGCTTCTGGGACTTAATCAAGGCCTATTTTTTGCTGGGTGGGTCGTCTTTCATGAATATGGAGACCACTCGATTGCTGCCTTGTTGTGATGGAGTTCCAAGATGCTACGCTGAAGGGGTTCTTCTGGGCAAGGAGCGGAGTGAAATTTAGAGCTCCATGTTCTCCCCATCCTCTAATATGGACTCCCGTCAGAGTGTCACTGATGAGGTGGTGTAGCTGGTGCAACGCATGGAGACAGGCTATCTCCATGTTTCCATTACGCCTCTCGGGTCGCTATTTCCGCGACAATGGAATAGTTTCCCGGTCGATGTGTCGCAGGAGGTCTCCTATTGTCTTGACATGGTATACATACCCGTCATAGGGAAGGAATCTAGATTTTAGCCGGCAGTGGGTTTTCCATATATTGTAGGTATGTCGTGTACGCATTATTCTGACAACTCTCTGGGTATTTTGAATTGAGAGGTGGTCGTGGGCCAAAACATAACCGGTATATCATCCATGTCCAGTTGTTTCCTCAGGTTCAACATGTCAGCATACTCCGCTGCTAGTGATTCCTCTACCTGGTTAGCCCAACTGAGATGCTCACTGATAGTGTGGTCGGAGGAAGTAAGATCAGTAGGTATCGAATTATCATGTGGCTGATTCCGAGGTGGTTCAGAAGATGAATGTTGCCCTGGAATGTCTCCTGATCGAATGAGGGCATTGTTGGAAACTAACTAAGATTCTGACAAGCTCGATCCCGTCCTTTTGAGTGCCTCGGCATATGAAGGATTTTATTTGATTTATTTGGTAGGGGGAGGACCTTCCTGTCAATATGATATGTCATTGCGGGGAGGGCCTTCGCAATGGCGACCGTAATGGCAAGGACTACCATTACTTCTTGACGCCTCCCTGCATAAAGTACTGTTGCAGTGCATACCCTGGGGAGGACCTCCAAGGTGTTTCGCAGCAAGGATAGGACCTTCTGGCTGCATAGAGTTGTTATGGGGAGGGCCTTTTCAATAACTACCATCATGGTGGGGATGACCATCATGGTTTGACGTTCGATGTGTATCCTGGGGAGGACCTTCAGGATACACTATGACAAGGGGAGGACCTTCTTGTTTCTTGGGGCCAATGCAGGGAGGACCTTCGCAATGGTGGCTGTGGTGGAGAGGACAACCATCACAGCTGCTGTAATGGAGAGGAATACAATTACAGCTGCCGCATGGAGAAAATCTGCGGGGTACGCCCTGGGGAGGGCCTTCAAAATGTACCGCAATTGGGGGGGGGGTCCTAATCATTACATGATGTATCTATGGAGAGGTCCTCCGTTATCACGGTGGAGAGGAATACAATCGTGATCTAATGCCCGGCTGCGCGGAGTGTCGTTGCAACGTCACCCCTGGGGAGGACCTTCAGGGCAGGCTACGACAAGGGGAGGCCTTCTTGTCATTATGATACGTCACTGTGGGGAGGGCCTCCGCAGTTGCGACTATGATAGAGAGGACTACTATCATAATATGTGGTCCCACTGCATGGAGAGTGATTGTAGTGTATACCCAGAGGAGGACCTTCTGGGTGGACCGTAGCAAGTGGAGGTCCTTCTTGCTGCTCGATCTTCCAGTCACGTGGAGGGTCTCCGTGACTTGCATCAAAAGAGGAGCTCTCATGATCGATAATTATATGCTCGTGGGGGAGTCATCGACGAGTGCTCTAGGAAGGACCTTCAGAACGGCTGGTAGCGACATTGCGGGGAGGACCTTCGCAACTTCTACTGCCACTTCCATAATATTGTAATGTGTGGGAAGGGTTATGAGCCTTTGATATGTGCTTATGGGTATTGGGAACCCCAGCTTCTAGCAGAGCGGAGTCATGAACCCACTCTTTATTTTTCGGCTGCCTTCGGCGTGTTTGGGGCGCTTTCTTGCAGGTAGTAGGGACCGCATGGAGTTGAAAATGGTCGTCACCTTTGGGTCCCTATCTAATTGGGTCCTGTGATGTTGTCGGGATATGCCGACGAACATCTTGACTTTTAGAAGGGATATATGCCTACTCTGGAGCATCCACTATGACGGATGGTTGTCCCCCAGTTGGAACTAGTGAAGATACATGATCTTGTTGCCATTGCATCACTGAATATGGCCGGAGACCCTCCTGGGAATAAGAAGGGATGCAGATATGCTCCGAGGAGGCTATATCATATCTTAGATGAGTTTCCTAAATTAGGGAGATGGGATCACGGGCCCGAGTCCTTACTGTTTTCGCTGATGAAATTACATTCTGGAAAGTCTTCAAGATATGATCTGGGATCGATACCTACTCCTACATCATTTCCAGGATATGCAGAGAGACATCATTGGCTGGAATGGGTATGAAGGCCCATTCCGGTATCGGAGTAGGAATATCCTGCTCTGGTCCTCCGGTGTTCAGTAGGTACTGACAATTCTCCTATTTTGGGTCAAGTGAACGAATCTTCCCCTGGGACGGGATATGCCAGTTTATCTCTCTGTTTTCCACCACATCAGTGTGGTGGACATTACTTGAATCCGCAGGGATCTAGCCCTGCATATGTTGGTTTCCCACCGTATCGAGTCGGTGGCCTTTGCTATCAGGGAGACGTTCTTGCCTATTGATTCCTGCCACATCTGGGTGGCGGGCTTTAATGATCCCCACCACATCGATATGGTAGGCGTTAGGAGCCTCTGCTATGAGCTGGTCCTGTATGTGTTGGGTCGCCACCACATCGGGTTGGTGGGATTCTTGACCCTGGGCAGGGAGAGGTGCCGGCCAGGTAGGTATCGTCCTATGTGAGTGACGGGCTTGATGGAGCACGGCGGGGATGCGCACCTACTTGTGTGATGCCTCCATGTCTAGATGGCGGGCTTTGGATGAGAGAACAGGTGTATGTGCCTGTTCGTGATACGTCTTCGTGACTGGGAAGGGGAGCTCCTCCTCAGGGGTAAGGGTAATGAACAATCCATTGTTGTACGCTTGCTGCTCTCGTCGAGCGGTCCAAGGGGCCGGACCTCGGGGAACGTGGGCCTGGATCCTCATGGTGACATCCTCATTGGTGAGAAAATATGGAGTCGCGGCGTGACAGTGATGACGTCTTCCAGAGCGGGCCTTAGAGCGAAACCCCCGTTCGGTGGGTATGAAGTCCTCAACATCGACCTCAACCACCTCCCTAAGATAAGGGAGGTACACATTGTCTCATTCTGGGTAAAAACTCCCCAAATGGTTTGAGACGGCAATAGGGGCCTTCTGGATATGCTTTTGTGGCCGCTGCTGGGCAGGCGACCGATGAGTCCTGGCAGATTGGAGGGCGTGCATTGCAGCCTCCATCATCTGGAGAGTACTGCTCACGTGTTTTTCTTGGATCAACGCATCCGAGACCCAGCGTTGAAGACGCTGGGAAGGTGATGGGGTCCTTCGTTGGTGAGGAAGTGTAGTCATTGCATTGTTGGAAGCATGCACCTGTGAGTTACTTCATGACGCCATTGGACTGAAGGGAGTTTTGAGTGGGACCTGTAAAATATTTTATCAAATACAAACAAAAAACCCATCAAAGGAGCATCTCATGACCCTATGCATAATTAATGACCTTGATCGGCCCTCCTTACAGGTATAAAGGGGGAATAGGGTGGGATCAGGTTAAGTCTGTCATGCTTGGTTAAAGATTCACATCGGGTTCACCATATTTTGTCTCGCGGTGCACGATGGGATCATGGGGGAGAAACGTGTGCTATCTGACGGTTGATTAGAGAGGGTTGGGTTCTGCTTAATCACTCATATCAGATGGACCTTTTTCACATCGAAACACCCAACAGTTCCATACCTAGCAATACGTGGACCTGCTTTTCAAAGGCAGGCGTTCGCTGGGTGGTTTGACCAGTGATGCTTAAAAACTCACATTGGTCGAGAGGATAGGAAGTCCGGGTTATCGCACCCTTTTGGGGGGAATTATTTCCTATTCCATGACTATATTATAGATTTAATATGTATTCATATGTTCACGAATCTTTGGTTTATACCTAATCATAGTATCCATGGATTACTCCTGGTTGGCAATGGTCAGCTGGACGCAGGGGTTCAGAATCATTTATGCCTGAGGTTTACCATCCCCAATAAGATTAATGACCCCAAGGAGTCTGGACTCATTGAGAAAATACTGGTTTAAATTCTCATAACCAGGCACTCTGGAGTTTATTTTCATCTAGGGGAGACAGATAACGACTTGAGCGTTTGGATCGAACTCGTGATACGGGCTTCCTACATATCCTCATGAGAGGAATCAGAACCCCTGTAGTTTGGTCTAGTATGGGTTTACACTCTAGGCTGCCCAAGGTTGATGCGGTGAACTGACATGAAGATGTTTGGAATGACCGGTTATTGGGCTTGAACCTCGGGGAGGCTTCCTACATACCCTGCCAAGGAGACAGGGATCAAAGTCCACATTGTTTTAATGGGGCTGTTGGAGAACCGATGTGAATGTGGACCCGGGGGTCTGATGGTGATCGGGCATGAACCTCTTAGAGGCTTCCTACGTATCCCTGTGGTGGGGAATCAATGTCTGCATAGTTCGAATTGGCATGGGGCTTACGCTCTGAGGCAGCCCAAGGTAATGGACAGGGGCTTACATTCTTAGGAGGCCCAGGAGAGGATGTCATGGTCGATGCTTACTCTAAGCCCACGTTAGACATGCTCTGTGTGAGAAATAAGAGGCAGTAGGGACTAGACGATCTTGTTGCGAAATGTGCGTCCGTGGGAAGTGATATGGGGCTTACACGTGGGGGAGGCCCAAAAAGACGGGGCTTACTCTTTGGTGGATGTCCAATGATGAAAAAGGCCAGTGGGAGAGGGAAAGGGCACCCCTTATGTCCATTTCCCCTCCTGGTCCTTGGCACTAGGGAAGTACAGAGGTGCATGGGTGCCTCCTTTTGATGGGTATGCCGCCACTCCCCGTGGAGGGGAGAAGTGAACTAGTCCTAACCAGTGGAGGGGAAGAAATGGGATTCTCGGGCTCGGACTCCGCATTATAATGGGAATGTAAACCCATGAATGCTTTGGGAATCTGCTCAAGGTTAGAGGAAACCCCATCGCCCTCGCTTCACGTGGGTATGTGAACTAAAAATGGCACGCTGATGCGCCTGAAGGTTACATCACACGGGTCCGGTGGCTGTGGTGGAGGCCTCAACTCAGGGCCGATGAATGGGCCAATGAGGGGGCTGCGAAGGATCAGGCCGGATTGGAAGGATTGTATCTGGCTCGGGAAATGGGAACTCTGAAGGATTTGGCAGACCACATGGGTGTATGAGGGGTGGCGCCCTTCACGCAGGGAGGTGCTATGTGGCTAGAGAGGCTGTCTGTGAACTAGGATGGTCCGCGAACTGATGGGCATCCCACGAACCAGGGTGGTCCACAGACTGGTGGGAATCCCGCGAACCAGGGTGGTTTGCGGCTTCGAGTTCGGCCCGCGTACCAGGTTGGTACGTGGAGGGGTCTATTCGAGCAGTGGTGTCCAAGGGAGACACCGATCGAAGGTTCATCGGTTGGGGCTTCGCACACATAGGAGGGTTCTACGTGGTGTGACAGATGAGGAAAGGGTCATAAAGTCCTTGGTCCGTGGGGAGTGCATCCACATAGGGGCCATGGTTCACGGTCTTCTTTTCTTTGTTATTTTATGTTTGCGGTTCACCATGTTGTTATGCCTTTTTCAGTTTCGTATTAATTTTTTTACAGCTTCATACCTGTTCTGGTTTGTGAACTGAAACTTCGCTGTTTGCGAAATCCTAAGCTCCTTCCTTCGAGATCCTTCCACCCAAATCTGATCGGTCTCCCTTTTCCCCCCTTTTCTCTTCCCCATACCTTTTATAGAGTGGGGAAAGAGATGTATCTATGGCCATGCGACACCTTTTGTAGAGGCCCATGACTGGAAACCCATTTCACATATGACTTGGTCAATATTCAACTCACAGGGGCATTGAATGCACCTCCCTAGTGAACCACGCTACCTTGGGGAGTGCTTCGCGTCCGTACAGGGTTCTGCCTCCAATCCGCGAATGACAACAGATGCGGTCCGGGCCGGTTGATGCGGTTCGCGGCTTGGGAAGTTCGTGATTGTGGACCGGGTTGGCGCCAATCTTTCTTTGTGCCCGCAGAGGATCCCCACCTCCATTACGCGAACGACAACGGTCCGTAGAGGGGGCGACTCGCAGAACCAGCCACGTACCATTATCATTGGACTGATCTGTAGACAGGTTTGTCTTGTTCCATCCTTTGAGTATTTACCACACTTTTCCCCAATTCTTTGGGGGGAAATTGGGTAGAATCTCCCTTGTATTAAAGGGGATTCTCATTCTCCTTTGCGGATTTTTCAATACCATATAGGGTTTTTAATGTTTTTATTGTTTTTCTGGGATTTCAAGATTTTTTAGAGTTTTTGGTTGGTTTTTAGGATTTTTATTTGTTTTTATGTTTTATGGTTTTTATTGTATTTATGGTTTTAAGGGGTTTTTAGGTTTTTATAGTATTTAAGGATTTTTTGTGTTTGTAGTTTTTTATAGGTTATACTAAATTTTTTATGTTTTTAGGTTTTCTTGGAGTTTTTAAAATTTTTATGGGTTTTATGCTTTTAGATATTTTTAAAGCCTTTTTAGGATTTTTATGTGTTTTTATGGGTTTTATCAATTTTAGGGCTTTATAGTTTTTTTGGTACTTTAGGGATTCTATCATTTTCTAGGTTTTTAAGGGATTGAAGTGTTTTTAGGTTTTTAATGTTTTCTTAGGGATTTTCTTTGTTTTTAGGGGTTTTTACATTTTATGGTATTTTTAGGGATTTTTTTGATCCTTTTGGAGTTTTAATGTTATTAGGTATTTTAGGGGTTTTATGGGGTCATGTTGGTGTTTAGGGTTTTTGTTTTGAGTTGTTTAGGTTTTTTGGGGTTTTTTAGATTTTTTAATGTTTTTATGTTTATAATGAGTTTTTAGAGTTTTTAGTACATTTATTGGGTTTTAGGGTTTTAGTGGTTTTAATCTCTTTTGGCATTTTTTTCCTTTAGGAATTTTTAGGGTTTTTATGATGTTTTTATTATGTTTTTGGGGTTTTATCATTTGAATATTTTAGGGGTTTTATGTGTCTAGTTTTTTATGGTTTTCTTAGGGGGTTTCATGGTTTTAAGAATATTTTTTATGTTCATAGTGATTTTTATGGTTTTTTAGGATTTTTATGGTTTTTATGGGTTTTAGGGATTTTCTAGTGTTTTAGGGTTTTTTTCTGTTTTTTAGGGATATTAATTATTTTTAGGTTTTAAAGGTTTTATTAGAGGTTTTTAGGGTTTTATGGTTTTTTACATTTTAATGGATTTTTTTGGATTTTTTAGGATTTGATGTAGTAAATGGGATTTTGATAGTTTTAGGGGTTTTAGAGTATTTAGGGATTTTTTTTTGGGTTTTTATGGATTTTTGAGTCTTTTAGGTTTTTAAAGGGTTTTTACTGTTTTTAAAAATAATTATGTGTTTAAAGGGGTTTTAGGGTTTTTATTACATTTTTATGATTTTTATGGATTTTTAGTGTTTTTAATATTTTTATTGGTTTTTAAGGTCTTTAGAGGGTGTTCAGGTTTTTATGGTACTTTTATATTTTTGTTAGTTTTTTAGAATATTTTTTAAGGGTTTTAATTGTTTTTAGGTTTTCAAGTAATTTTTAGGGTTTTTAGGCGGGTAAGGGTTTTTTAAGTTTCTATGGTTTTTTTTTGTTTTTTTAGAACATTAAAGGGGTTTGGTGTGTTTAGGAATTTTTAGGGGTTTTATGGTTTTTAGGGGTTTTTTAGTTTTTTATGTTTTTTATGTGTTCTTGGGTTTTAATATTTTATTAGGGTTTTTATGGGTTTTTATGTTTCAAAATATTTTAAGTGATTTTTTAGGGATTTTATTGGTTTTCTGGGGTTTTATGGATTTACAGGGTTTTTAGGTGTTTGAGAGTTTTGGTGGGTTTTATGGTTTTTCGTTTTTAGGGGTTTTTTAGAGTTGTTTATGGATTTAATGGATTATTAGATATTTTTAATGTTTATAGGGGTTTAAATAATTTTTATAGTTTTTACTGTTTTTATAGGGCTCTAGGGTTTCTATGGTATTTAGAATTTTTATGGTTTTTAGTTGTTTTAGGGTTTTTAAGGTTTTATGGTCTTTTAGGGTTTTTAGCATTTTTCAGTTTTTAGTGGATTCTGGTTTTTTAGGATTTTATGGTTTTTTGAGGGGTTTTCAATGTTTTTGGTGTTTTTTTTACATTTTTTGGATTTTACATATTGTTATAATATTTATGGGTTTTAGGGTTTTTATATATTTTGATACTTTTATGGATTTTAGGGGTTTTAGAGTTTTTTTATGATTTTTAGGGGTTTTAATTTTTATTATGTTTTCTAGGTTTTATTAGGGGTTTTTAGAGTTTTTTAACTTTTTTTATGATTTTAGGTATTTTTTAAGATTTCCATGGTTTAGGGTTTTTTGGGGTTTTGTGGGTTTATGATTTTTTGGGGTTTTAGGGTTTTTTGAGTTTTTTAGGGTTTTATATTTTTGAGAGTTTTGTTATTTTTTAGGGGGTTAAAGGGTTTTTAGATTTTTTTGTTCGTTTTTTGGGGTTTTTTTATTTTTTTGTTCTACGGGTTTTTGGCTTTGTTGGGTCCATTTAGGGTTTTACGGTTTTTAACATTTTTTGTTTTTAGCGATTTTAAGTATTTTAAGCTTTTTAATGTTTTCTTAGGGGTTTTTAGGTTTTTAGGTATTTTTATGTTTCTAGGTATTTTTAGTGCTTCATTAAGAACATTATGGGTTTTTTTTTGTTTTTGGGATTTTGTGGGTTTCAGGGTGTTAGGGATTTTAGGGGTTTAAAGGGTTTTTATCATTTTTTTGGTTTTTCAGGTTTTAAGTTTCTTTATATTTTTATTTTTTTCTTAGGGTTTTTTATGGTTTAATGTATTTTTCAATTTTAGGGGTTTTTACTAATTTTTTAGTATTTTTATGGTTTTTTTATATTCTTAGGGATTTGAAGGATTTTATGATTTTTAATGTATTTATTTCTTATTTTGGGGTTTTTGTGTTTTTTATGGTTTTAAGGGTTTTTCAATTATTTTTAGGGTTTTAGGGGTTTTTTGTGTTTTTAGGTTTTTATAGTTTTTTAGGGTTTTTAAATTTGCATGTATTTTTAGTGATTTTTCACAATTTATTTGTTTTAGGGTTTTTAGGTATTTTGAGGGGTTTTATGGTTTTTAGGTATGATATGGGTTTTATTTTTGTTTAATGATTTATGATTTTTTTTATTTTTTTTATTATTTTTAAGGTTTTTAGAGTTTTTTTAAATTTTTAGGTGTTTAAAGTGTTTTTGGAATTTTTAGTGCTTTTATGGTATTTATCGTTTTTTGGGTTTTAAGGTTTTTATAGGATTATGGTTGTGAATGTGTATATAGGTTTCAGGGTCTTTTATGGTTTCATAGTGTTTTTATTATTTTTAGTTTTTAGGGAAAATAAGGTGCAGGGCTGGGATATTCTTGGTCCCCCAAATTGTATATAAATAAGTAAAATACAAGGTAGGGGCAGGGTCCAAACAACCCATACCCAAAAGGAACTACATAGCGAAAGGGTCAACCTCCACAACATCCCTATAGGTATCTCGATCAACACCATATCTGGAAGACACATCTGACTCTATTGTCTCCCACTCGGCTGTAACCTTACTAGTGCTTTCTATTTAAACAAAAAGCTTGGTATATATACCCCTAAGCCTCGGCTTCTCTTCAGACTTGGAGGACTTGGAGGAGTCTATGGTAGTAATTGGCCTATGAAGAGTATATTTTTTTCTCCACTACTTGAAAGGGGACATTTCCCAACACTTGTATACCAACAGTTCAAAGAACCGTTGGTATATGTTGTCTTTCCCAAAGGTTTATTTAATCCGTTGGTAATGACCTTGATCAATTGACTTTTCTCAACGGTTTTATGAAACTGTTGGGAAAAGTGGGGAAAAACATAGTTTTACTAATAGTTTTTAAAAACCGTTGGAAAAAAATCCCCAAATTCTCCAAATGCAGGCAGCGGCCTCCCCACGATTCCAGAAGCCTTCCGCTCGTCTCTAGAAGCGATTCCTTGGGAAGAAGCACTTCTGAATCCCCATATCATCCATCGGATCAATAGCTACCAGGTTATACCCCTTCTATATTTTATCAAGGATATAGTTACTCCTCTTATAAATCATATCCTTTTATTATCAATTATTTCGTTATTCACAATTTTTAGGGTTTTTGTAAAATTTTATGATTGTTCCATGAATTGTGTACTCAAATCCCAATATCGATGTATGTCCAATTAATGTTTTCAGTACACATTTACATTTATAAGGGCATGATGTCTCTTTATTGTGTTCTAATTTTGAAGAATTATAGTTTTTTTAATCTGCTTCAAATATTATAGCTTCTTGTATTGGAACTAATAAGAAATTGTTTGTAATATTTATTGATATTATTTCCTGAAAATCACTCCTTTCATTATGATCATGCCAAACATGAAGATCTTGTTCATCTTAATTTTTGTACACTATGTGTATTACATAACAAGTATGTATCATGCTTCTATCAAAATCAATATATATATAAAATTACACACTGTTCACTTATCCTTTGCACAATAGAACATATAGAGTATCTTCTTGAACTTTGCCAAATAGTATGTGGTCCCTAATTAGTACTTCTTCCTTATTCATGAAACTAATTCACAGAACGTCAAATTCTCAATATTAGTGAATATTAGTTTTTCTAATATAACCATTAATCATTCTTCCTTCGACATCGTACATGTGTTATTCAATCACCTTTTTAAAACACAATGCCCATTTTCAGTGATTTGGGGTTCCTCAAAATGCTTGGGAAAATCAGAAAAATGCATGTATTGAATCGTGTTTCTCATATGGTTTCATGGATACAAGTTCATATCAAAAATCATGACTGCATGGTTCAAATATCATGAGGACCATGAGATTATTATTCTTCACAAAAATGACGTTTTTTCTACAACTATGTGTTTTTGTTTTCACTTTTGATTTGGCCGAAAGGGGAGATTTGTAGTCATTAATCATGGTTGTGGGTGGTCATTTAGGATGTAAGATAGTATGACTTCATTTTACTTGATATATCCAATATTATTATTGATTTATGTTCAATTTGATTATCTTTTACAAGTGATGTTATTTAATAAGTTGTTATTAATGGTTGTAATAATAACGATATGGTATAAGGGTTCATATGGTGTGTATAAGGGTTCACATGGTGTGTATAACGGTTGACATGGTATCAGTGTACTAATGTCATTAATTTAAGCCTTAATTCTCACTAGCATGTAATAAATTGAATGATTTAAAGCCATCCTCACAGGATTTCTTACCTTAGATAGTGTCCCACATATGGAATACGAGCTTTTGAATTCATCAGTTAACCAGGATCATATATTCCATTTCCCCCAAGATGACTGTACTAATATAACTTTAGGGTCAACTAAATATGGTTCACATTGTATGTTGTATATTATGTGTCCTTCTTGTACAATAATCACTTTTATGAGGGTGGGGTTCTTTTTACTACCCATTCTGGCATGTGTAGACAACCATTAAAATGTTAGATAAGTCACAAGTTTAATTCAGTAATGTTTTTATCATTGACATACTTTAGGAGAATTTCAAAATTAAAAATAAATTTTTTTGTCTATACTTAATGAAATTAAATCTTTTTACAGGTCATGAACAACCTATTAGTGTAGAAGCCTAAAATTTATTCTCCCATGGGGTGCGCTTGACTTGGGGATGTAATTGGGTAATGAAAGGTATGGACAGGTGTCAATAATGAGTTATTGAACATGAGTGAATGATTTGGGATGCCTATAACACATGATGGGACCTAAGGCATGTTCCTATTATATACCTAATGAAAATGAATATAAATAAATTTTAATTTAATTTATGAGTACTTGTTCTTTACATTATTTTAATAGTTCACTACATCGACTAGAAACATCTTCCTTTATCATTTACTTAAATGTATTTTATATTAAAGGTCAATCCTATTGAATTGTTTATGACAAAATGACTTATATAAATTCTTTTTACAAAATGGATAGAAGTTGGATGTATGAAACCGACCAGATCTCAAGCAATTTTCAAAAAAATTTGGAGAGCTTTATAGATTTTTCATTTTACAATGCTTCAGATAGTGGTCGCATACACTGCCCATGTTCCAATTGTGTTGGCAGACCTTGGTTGACCCGTGAAGAATTCAGCTGCCACATAACCAAAAATTGTTTTCAAGCAAACTACTTTGTGTGGTATCACAATGGGGAGAAAATGAAATCTCAAATTGGTGATGATCGAAATGAAAAGACTGAAATGGAGAATTTGTTAGATGACCGGTTTTCGTTTATTCATCATCATGAAAAAGAAAGGATTTCGACTCAAGAATACTTCGATATGAGGATATCTGATTCATCTAGTGAAAATGATTATATTGATAGGGTGAAAAAATTGAATGATGCTACCACGACTCCAGTATATCGACAATGCGATAAAATGAAAAAGCTGGAATTTTTAATCCGATTGTATCATGGGAAAACTATATATGGGATTTCTAATACAGCAATCGACTACATTCTTACCCTCTTGAAGGATTTACTTCCAGATGATGAAGATATTCCCTCAAACCACTATATGTCATGGAAGTTAGTTGAGGAACTTGTATTTTCAAGAAACAAAATTCATACATGCCCAAAAAGATTACAGTTTATTCTGGGAGGAAACTACTGAACGAAATGATTGTATAAAATGTGGCACATCCAGCTGGAAGTCAAAATCTGATGGAACACCATCCCGCGTTCCACAAAAAGTAATGTGGCACTTTCCATTGATCCCCAGAGTCCAGAATATTTTTATGTTTGATGACATATCAATAAAAATGAGATGGAATGATACTGAGAGAAAGAAGACTAATGATGAGTTGGTTCATCCTGCATATGGATTTGCATGGAAGAGATTTGATGCTCGACATCCTGATTTTGCATCTGACGTCCGTAATGTGAGGTTGGGTCTTTCATGCGACGGTTTTAATCCGTTTTGGAAGATGCTTACTTCGCACAACACATGGAGAATTTTTATACACATTTATAATCATCCCCCATGGTTGTGTATGAAAAAACCTTTCACTTTCATGAGTATACTTATATCTGGTCCTTCTGATCCCGACATTGATATTGATGTATACATGCAACCTTTAATAAAAGTGTTGAAACTTATTTGGGATGCAGGTGTGCGCACATACGATGCATGTTCGAAAGACATATTTCATATGCGTGTTGCGCTTATGTGGACGATCAATGATTTTCTGGCTTATGTAATGATGTCTGGATGGAGCACGAAGGTAAAACTGTCATGTTTAGTTTGTATGAAGAATTCACAATCCAAAAGACTGAAACATCGCTGTAGTTTCAGTTTTATGGGACATTGACGATTCTTGCCAAAGGATCATCCATATAGAATGAATCGTTGAAGATTTGATAATACCATAGAGACCGATGATCCACCTCAGCGTATGTATGGAACTGATGTGCTTAATGAATTGAAAGATTTCAGTTTTTCGTTCGGGAAGGGTCAAATGAAATCTGGAATGAGAAAGAATGTTTCCACTAAAACCTGTTACAATTGGAGGAACAGGAGTATCTATTTTGATTTGCCTTATTGGTCAATAAATTTATTACAAAATTTCTTAGATGTAATGCATATTGAAAAGAATATATGCGAAATGTTGCTTTCGGTTCTTCTAAATGTCAAGGGGAAGACAAAAGATGATTTACGATCTCGGCCTGAATTGGTGGATTGGGGAATCAGACCAGAATTGCATCCTATGCGTATCAGTGAAAATAAATGGAAACTTCCATGTGCTTCTTATGTGATGACACCTATGAAAAAAAAACAATTTCTGGAAGTATTAGAGACTATTAGAGTACCTGATGTCTATTCAAGCAGCATATCTAAACGGGTCAACAGAAGAGAGTTGAAACTAAAATCTTTGAAGACTCATGATTATCACATTCTACTACATGAGTTGCTTCCAATAGTAATCTGTCATCTTTTGTCCAATAATGTAAGAGTGGTTGTTATTCGGTTGTTCCATTTGTTTAGAGATCTTTCCGCTAAGAAGTTTTCCAAGTCTTTCTTGCAAAAAATGTTGACAGATGCCCCATTAATTTTGTGTGAGTTGGGGAAAATATTTCCTCTATCATTTTTTACATGCATGCTGTATCTAACTATCCATATTCCCACTGAAATACTTCTCGGAGGACCTGTTTTTTTTTGTTGGATGTATCCAACTGAAAGAAATATGTTCACATTAAAGTCTTCTGTCCGAAACAGAAATCATCCAGAATGTTCTATCGGGAACGGTTACTTGGCTCAAGAATGTATGGATTTCTGCTCGATGTATTTTTCTGATCTTACTAAAATATTGAACAATCCAATGAGAAATGAAGAAGAACAGTATGAGAAAACTGAACCCAGTTTTCCATCACTTCCTCAAACAGGAGGAATTCCTGGATCATATACATTGAAGACATTAAGCCATGAAGAGCGGGAGATGGCACATTGCACAGTTTTGTTCAACTGTGATTTGTTCGATGACTATACCAGGTAACTAAATTTATTATGCATATCTTACATATAGATCTGTTAAAATATTCATATTTTTTATCTATAGGGAACATAAAACAATGATAAATAGGAATCATCGTTCTTTATCTTTGAGAAGAATGGAGACTTTTCATAGCAAAGAGTTTTCTGCTTGGTTAAAATTGAAGGTATAAAAAAGTTAATGTTTAAAATAATTATTTCAATATTTAATTAAGTTTAATAGTCATTTATGTTGCAGGTATTGAGTTTGTCTGCTGACTCTCTCTCTGAGGAAATAAGATCTTTGGCTTTTGGTCCCAATACTGTGGTTAGTGACTGTAAATCAATTGTTATCAATGGGTACAAATTTATTATCGCTGAACGAGCAAAGAACATGAGAACACAACATGATGGTGTTATGGTTATTGCCACAATAGATTGTTATGCCAGTGCATCAAATAGTAGACCGTGATTTGAAAATGTGGGTTATTATGGAGTTGTTGAGAAAATAATAATATTGGATTATTACTCTCATGGACGAGTCACAATGATGAAATTCCATTGGTTTGATTCGATGATGAGACATGGCACATTTATCGATGATTTTGGATTTCGAGTAATTAATATGACTCGCACTGTTGCTACTGAAGAACCGTATGTGTTGGCATCAATGGATAAACAAGTTTTTAATGTCAAAAACCAACTTCGACCAGAATTTGGTTATCATAGTTGAAGTAATTCCAAGACATATTTTTGATGATGGTGATGATGGAATTGACACTGTCCCTAGTGCCATTGGAACCAATCCATTTATTTCTTTTGATGAATCAAATAGCTCAATTTTCAGAGTTGATTGTGAACCAGAAGTTGTGGTTGAAAATATATAGAATAATTCATCCAAGGACCCCAGGAAACCCCCCGAACACCCTCCGGACAGCCCCCGCAGAGCCCCCCACCCTCCTCCCTGGACCCAAGACAGCCCCCTAGACAGCCCCCCGGACAGCCCCACCCTCTTCCTTGGATCATGGACAACCCCCTACACAGCCACCCCACCCTCCTCCTTGGTCCCCGGATAGGCCCCCGGACACCCACCAGACAGCCCCCGGACACCCCCACCAGATTTCCCCCCACCCTTCTTGATTTCATTTAATACTAGAAAATCTATAATATATATTTTATTTATTTTCATAATGATAATCATTGTAAATCACATTTACACATCTAATCAATATCATAGATTCTTGGTATGTTATAAAAGAGATGTATTCATTGGGCATGACATTGTTAGCTCCGAAATGTTTCATAGCATTATAAACTAAAATCTAATCCATACTAAGAATTATATAAAAATATTTTATATAAATATCCACAAGATTTTAAGTAAATACCCTTCCACTAATAGACACATGAGGATTCTCATAAAATTGACAACATTTTAAGTACATATGGAAAACCGACCAAACGCATTTAGATTCCATTGAAACTTTAGGAGAACGATCCATGGGTCATATGTGATGTGTACGAATCAATCCTTCCTCAATCTAAGGCGCGGTGTGGCCGCCACCACACAAAGTGTCTGCCGTTTGTTTTAAAAGGACGTCATTTTAATTGAAAAACATCAACTGGAATACATAAAACTAACCTAATGCATTCGGATTGTGTCGATACTTTAGCACAATGATCCATGGGTCATATGTGACGTGTATGAGTCAACCCCGCCTCAATCCTAGGTGCGGTGTGGCCACCACCACTCAAAGTTTCTACCTTTTGTTTCAAAATGAGGTCATTTTAATTGAAAAACATCAACTGTAATACAAAAAACCAACCAAACGCATTCATATTGATGTTGATACATTATCACAATGATCCATGAGTCATATGTGACGTGTACGAGTCAACGCCACCTCAATCCGAGGCGTGGTGTGGCCGCTGCCACTCAAAGTGTCTGCCTTTTGTATAAAAAAGACGTCATTTTAATTGAAAAACATCAACTGGCATACGGAAAACTGACCAAATGCATTATTATTGTGTCGATAATTTAGCACACGATCCATGGGTCATATGTGATGTGTACGAGTCAACGCCGCCTCAATCCGAGGTGCGGTGTGGCCGCCACCACTCAAAGTGTCTATCTTTTATTTAAAAAGGACGTCATTTGATGTGAAAAACATCAAATGGAATACGTAAAACTGACCAAACGCATTCGGATTGTGTCGATACTTTATCACAATGATCCATTGGTCATTTGTGACGTGTAAGAGTCAACCCCACCTCAATCTGAGGTGCAGTGTGGCCGGGACCACTCAAAGTGTCTGTCTTTTGTTTCAAAAGGACGTCATTTTGAGTGAAAAATATCAAATGGCATACGGAAAAGTGACCAAACGCATTCGGATTATGTTGATACTTTAGAATAACGATCCACGGGTCATATGTGACGTGTAGGAGTCAACCCCACCTTAATCTGAGGCACGGTGTGTCCAGAATCACTCTAAGTGTCTCTCTTTTTCTTAAAATGGACAACAATTAAAGTACATATGGAAAACAGACCAAACACAGTCGGTTTCCATTGAAAACTTTAGGAGAATTATTCATGGGTCATATGTGACATGTAAGAATCAACCCCGTCTTAATCTGAGACGCAGTGTGGCCGGCACCACTCAATGTGTCTGCTTTTTGTTTCAAAAGGACGTCATTTTAATTGAAAAACATCAACTGGCATACAGAAAACTGAAAAAATGGATTTGAATTGTGTCGATACATTAGCACAATGATGCATGGGTCATATGTGACGTGTAAAAGTCAACCCCGCCTCAATCCGAGGCACGGTGTGGCCGCCACCACTCAAAGTGTCTGTCTTTTATTTCAAAAGGACGTCATTTGAAGTGGAAAACATCAACTGGTATTCGAAAAACCGACCAAACACATTCAGATTGTGTAGATACTTTAGAAAACGATCCATGGGTCATATGTGATGTGTTCGAGTCAACCCCGCCTTAATCTGAGGCATGTTGTGGCCGGAATCACTCTATGTGGCTCTCTTTTTCTTAAAATGGACAACATTTTAAGTACATACGAAAACCAACCAAACACATTGGGATTGTGTCGATACATTAGCACAACGATCCATGGGTCATATGTGACATGTATGAGTCAACCCCACCTGAATCCGAGGCGCGGTGTGGCTGGCACCACTCAAAGTGTCTGTTTTTTTGTTTCAAAAGGACATCATTTTAATTGAAAAACATCAACTGGAATATGGAAAAATGACAAATGCATTCTGATCGTGTCGATACATTAGAAAAATGATCAATGGGTCATATGTGACGTGTACGAGTCAACCCCGCCTCAATCCGAGGCATGGTGTGGCTGCCACCGCTCAAAGTGTCTGTCTTTTGTTTCAATAGGACGTCATTTTATGTGAAAAAGATCAACTGGCATACAGAAAAGCAACCAAATACATTCGGATTGTGTTGATACATTAGCACAACAATCCATGGGTCATATGTGACGTTTAAGAGTCAACCTCACCATAATATGATTCATGGTGTGGCCGGAATCACTCTAAGTGGCTATCTTTTTTTTAAAATGCACAACATTTTAAGTACATACGGAAAACCGACCAAACACATTAGGTTTCCATTTAAACATTAGGAGAACAATACATGGGTCATATGTGACGTGTACGAGTCAACCCTGCCTCAATCCGAGGGACAGTGTGGCCGGAGCCACTCAAAGTTTCTGCTTTTTGTTTTAAAAGGATGTCATTTTAATTGAAAAACATCAACTGGCATATGGAAAACTGACAAACGCATTAGGATTGTGTCGATAAATTATAACAATGATCCATGGGTCATATGTGATGCTTATGAGTCAACCCTGCCTAAATAAGAGGCGCGGTGTGGCCGGCACCACTCAAAGTGTCTGTCTTTTTTTTTCAAAAGGACGTCATTTTAATTGAAAAACATAAACTGGCATACAGAAAAGTTACCAAAGCTTTCTGATTATGTCGATACATTAGCACAACGATCTATGGGTCATATGTGATGTGTACGAGTCAATCCCCGCCTCAATCCGAAGTGCGGTGTGGCCACTACAACTCAAAGTGTCTGTCTTTTGTTTCAAAAGGACGTCATTTGAAGTGAAAAACATCAACAAGCATACGGAAAACTGACCAAATGCATTCGGATTGTGTCGATACTTTAGCACAACGATCCATGGGTCATATGTGATGTGTACGAGTTAACTTTGCCTTAATCTGAGGAATAGTGTGGCTGGAATCACTCTAAGTGGCTCTCTTTTGCTTAAAATGGACAAAAATTTAAGTTTATACGGAAAGCCAACCAAACGCATTCAGTTTCCCTTGATACATTAGGAGAATGATCCATGGGTCATATGTGAAGTGTAAGAGTCAACTCCGCCTCAATCCGAGGCGCGGTGTGGCCGACACCACTCAAAGTGTTTGCCTTTTATTTCAAAAAGAAGTCATTTTAATTGAAAAACATCAACTAGCATACGGAAAACCGACCAAACGCATTAGGATTGTGTCGATACATTATAAAATTGATCCATGGGTCCTATTTTACGTGTAAGAGTCAACTCGGCCTCAATACGAGGTGCGGTGTGGCCGCCACCACTCAAATTGTCTGCCTTTTGTTTCAAAAGGACGTCATTTTAATTGAAAAACATCAAGTGGCATATGGAAAACTGACAAACGCATTTGGATTGTGTCGATACTTTAGCAAAACGATCCATGGGTCATATGTGACATGTACAAGTCAACTCCGCCTCAATACGAGGTGCAGTGTGGCCGACACCACTCAATGTGTCTGTCATTTGTTTCAAAAGGATGTCATTTTAATTGAAAAAAATCAACTGGCATAGGAAAAAGTGACCAAACGCATTCGGATTGTGTCGATACATTATAACAACGATCCATGGATAATATGAGACGTGTACAAGTCAACCGCGCCTCAATCTGAGGTGTGGTGTGGCTGCCACAACTCAAAGTGTTTGTCTTTTGTTTCAAAAGGATGTCATTTGAAGTGAAAAACATCATCTGGAATACGAAAAACCACCCAAAGGCATTTGGATTGTGTCGATACTTTAGCACAACGATCCCTGGGTCATATGTGATGTGTATGAGTCAACTCTACATTAATCTGAGGCACGGTGTGGCCGGAATCACTCTAAGTGGCTCTCTTTTGCTTAAAATGGACAACTGTTTAAGTACATATGGAAAACCGACCAAACAAATTCGGTTTCCCCTGAAACTTTAGGAGAACGATCCATGGGTCATATGTGACATGTACGAGTCAACTCTGCCTCAATCCGAGGTGCGGTGTGGCCGACACCACTCAAAGTGTTTGCCTTTTGTTTCAAAAGGACGTCATTTTAATTGAAAAACATCAACTAGCATATGGAAAACTGACCAAACACATTCAGATTGTGTCGATACATTAGAAAAACGATCCATGGGTCATCTGTGATGTTTACAAGTCATCCCCGCCTTAATACGAGGCTCTGTGTGGCCACCGCCACTCAATATGTCTGCCTTTTGTTTCAAAAGGATGTCATTTTAATTGAAAAACATCAACTTGCATACGAAAACTGACAAATGCATTCGGATTGTTTCGATACTTTAGCACACTGATCCATGGGTCTTATGTGACATTTGTGAGTCAACACCGCCTCAATCCGAGGCGCGGTGTGGCCGTCACCACTCAAAGTGTCTATCTTTTGTTTCAAAAGGACGTCATTTTAAGTGAAAAATATCAACTGTCATACGAAAAAGCGAACAAATGAATTCGGATTGTGTTGACACTTTAGAACAATGATCCATGGGTCATATGTGACCTGTACGAGTCAAGACTGCCTTAATCTGAGGCACGGTGTGGCCAGAATCACTCTAACTGGCTCTCTTTTGTTTAAAATGGACTACATTTTAAGTACATACAGAAAACCGACCAAACACATTCAGTTTCCATTGAAACTTTAGGAGAACGATCCATGGTTCATATGTGACGTGTACGAGTCAACTCCGCATCAATCTGAGACATGGTGTGACCTACACCACTAAAAGTGTCTACCTTTTGTATCAAAAAGATGTCAGTTTAATTGAAAGACATCAACTGACATATAGAAAACTGACCAAACGCATTCGGATTGTGTCAATACTTTAGCACAACGATCTATGGGTCATATGTGACGTATACGAGTCAACCCTGCCTCAATGCAAAGCACGGTGTGGCCATTAGCACTATAGGTGTATGTATATTGTTTAAAATGGACATCATTTCACGTAAAAATATATGGTATACAAAAAACCGATCAAATTATGAATAGACATCCGGATTCCACATATAATTGTCATCTAAATTTTAAATTTAATTCTAAATGAATTATGTATGATTATAATTATGTTATGAATTCTAATTTAATTATGGATGTGTATAGTTCCAGCATTATATGTTAAATTTGTATGAATTTGTTCTCTATATGTAAGTGTTAGTTGGTTATTTCAGGTACAATAATTGTATATGTATGTGTTAGTTTATTGCAGGTACAATAATTGGATTGAAAATGAGAGGGCTGGTGGGAAAATTGGAGAGGTGCTGGGAAAATTGCAGAGTTGCTGTGCAATTTTCCCCAGCATAGGCTATGCCAATGGTTTGAAACTGTTGGCATAGCATGTCTGGGTTTTGTTTTAATAATGGTTCATAGAACCGTTGGTAAAACACTTTTCCCAATGGTTTCTAAACCATTGGTAAAGAGGAGATCGTGGGTTTTTTTCCAACGGTTTTGGCAAACCATTGGAAAAAACATGGTAATTTTCAGCACTCTATCCCAATGGTTGTAAACCGTTGGGAAAAGGCTTTCCCAACTGTTTTCAAGAACCATTGGGACAGGGTTATTTTTCTCCACCCTATCCCAACGGTTCACTGTAAACCGTTGGGAAAATATTTTCCCAATGCCTTACTTTCCTATGGTTTTGCAGAACCGTCAGTATAACATATACCAATGGTTCTGCAGTCTTTCCCAACAGTTCTAAACCATTGGAAAATGCTGCATTTCCAGTAGTGCTCCTTGGACTCCTCTTCATTGGGGTATGGTAAAGAGCTCCATAGTCCACCTTATTTACTTATACCATGCTATAATAACTCACCGCCCTATTCTTTTAATTACCATCCTTCCCATGCTCCACAGAAGCAAGATCAACCCCACCTCTCTGGCTTCCAGATCCAGGTGTAAGTGCATTGTCAGACCTCGACATCCTCTTTTGGGGGCATCAATCTAGGCTAATAAAACCAGGGGTTTAATGTTTTTAGGGATTTTTATTTAATTTTAAGTATTATTATGGGTTTTGGGGTTTTTATAGATTTTATAGGATTTATGCTTTTTAGGTTATTTATTTTTTTATGCTATTTTCTGATTTTAGTGATTTTGGGGGGTTTTAAGTAGTTTTATATTTTTTTTAATGTTTTGGGGTTTAAATCTTTTTATGATTTTTTATTGGGGTTTATTGTTTTATAGGATTTAGTGTTTTTAATTTTTATTGTTTTCTATGGTTTTTATGGGTTTTATTGTTTTGGTGTATTTTAGGGGTTTTATCTTTTTTTATTTTCGAGGGGATATTAGTGTTTTTTTTGTTTTTGAGGTTTTCTTATCATTTTCTAGGGGTTTTTTTTCATTTTAATAGATTTATATGTATTTTTCATTTATTTTTATAGTTTTTAGGGATTTATGGATTTTGTGGGGTTTTGGGTTTATTTTGGGTTTTTTTAAATTTTAGGTTTTTTGGGGGATTTAAATGTTTATTTCCTTTATGGGTTTTTAATGGTTATAGTATTTTTAGGATTTTTTACGTTTTTAGAGATTTTAGGGATTTTTAGAAATTTTATGGTTTTTGAAGGTTATAAGGATTTAGGGTTTTTTTTGGGTTTTTAGGGGCCTTATGTTTTGTATTAGGTTTTTTGATGTTTTTTGAGTTTTTTAGTGGTTTAATGGATTTCAGTATTTTTTTTTATTTTTAGGTGTTTATACGGTTTTTATAGTTTTTAGTGGTTTGGGGGGTTTATGGGTTTTTATGGTGTTTAGAGGCTTTATGTTCTTTCGGGTTTTGTGGGTTTTTAGGTTTTTATAGGTGTTATAGTCTTTATGGTTTTTATTGTGTTTTTGGGATTTTTTGGTTTTTTGAAATTTTTAGGTTTTTAGGGATTTAAATGGTTTTTATTTGTTTAAGGTTTTCTATGGTTTTTTGGGATTTTGGGATTTTTATTTTTTAAGGGCATTTTCTAGAAGTTTTAGGATTTTAATGGGTTTTATCATTTTTAGAGATTTTGATGGTTTTTAGAGTTTTTATAGGTTTCTTTGGTTTTTTATGGGGTTTTGGGATTTATAAATTTTTTATGGGTTTTTACAATTTTTAAGAGATTTTAGAGTTTTTAGGGTCTTTTTAGGATTTTAGTGTTTTTAGATTTTAGGGGTTTCATGTGTTTTTAGTTTTTTATGGTTTTCTTAGGGGTTTTTATTACTTTTAATGTTTTCTATTTGTATAGAGACTGTTAAGGATTTTTTTTGGAAATTAGATGGATTTTTTGGGTTTTTAGAGAGTATGTGTGGTTTTTAGGATTTTAGGGTTTTAAGGGTTTTTAGTGTTTTCAGGTGTTTTAGGGGTTTTTATTGTTTTTAGTGTTTTATATTTTTCTTAATTTGTTTCAATGTTTTTATGTTTTTTTATGTTTTTATGGATTTTTAGAGTCATGGGTTTTTAGTGTTTTCAGGGGTTTTAGGGGATTTTATTGTTTTATGTGTTTTATATTTTTCTTAATTTTATAAATGTATTTATGTATTTTATTTTTTTATGGATTTTTATGGACTTACATTGATTTTCGGCTGTTTTAGGGATTTTGAGGGTTTTTAGAGATTTTTTTTTTATTTTTTGGGTTTAAAAGAATTTTTAGAGGATTCTAACATTTTTCAGAGTTTAAAGTGTTTTTGATAGTATTTAGTGTTTTTAGGGTTTTATGGTGTTTTAGGGGTTTTAAATATTTTTAGTGGTTTATGGTTATTAAGTGATTTTATGGTTTTATGAATTTATTATGGTTTTTAACATTTTTTAGGGTTTTATAGTTTCTAAGACTTTTTGTATTTTAAAATTTTCATTGAATATTTTAGGGTTTTTAGGGTTTTTTACATTCTTAGGGTATTTAGTGATTATTTATTTTTTTATGGTTTTTTGGGTTATTAGGGATTTTAAGGGGTTTTAGGATTTATATGGGTTTTATAGTTTTTGATGTTTTTTAAGATTTTTTAGAGATTTTAAGAATTTCATAGATGTTTTTAGGTTTTTAATGGTTTTATGTTTTTTATTTATTTTTGGGTCTTTTTAATATATTTATGGTTTCAGGGGTTTTATAAATATTTATGGGTATAAATTTTTTTAGTGTTTTTGAGTGTTTTTGGTTATTTATGGGTTTTTTGAGTTTTTAGGGGTTTAAAAACCATTTAGTGTTTTTAGTGGATCTTGAGTGGTTTTAGGGATTTTTTCATTTTTATGGGGTTTTAGGATTTTAGGGTCTTTCTGGGGTTTTTAGCATTTTTATAAAATTTATAGTTCTTTAGTGGTTTTAATTGTTTTTAGGTTTTTATTGTTTTTAGGGGCTTTCAGGGTTTTTAGTGTTTTTTACATTTTTATTGATTCTTAAGAATTTTATAGGATTTTTTTTATTATTTTTATAATTTTATGGAATTTAGGGATTTTTCCGGGTTTTAGGGGTGTTAGGGCTTTTAGTTCTTAGCATTTTGAAGTTTTTAATGGATTTTATGTTATTTATGGTTTTTGTATTTTATTTGGGTTTTCATGGTATTTATGGGTTTTTAGGTTTTTCTAGATTTTAAGGCCTTTTCATTATTTTTATTGTATGGGGGGTTTAGGGATTTTGATGATTTTAGGGGTTTTAAAGGCTTTTAGGGTTTATGATTTTTTGTGGTTTTAGTGTTTTTTGAATTTTTTAAGGGTTTAAATGTTTAATATATTTTTTCAAAAGTCTATATAGGTTTAAAGGGTTTTTATATTTTTAGTTGTTTTAGTGTTTTTATTTGTTTTAGGGGTTTTAAATGTTCTTAGGGGTTTTTATGGTTTTGGAGGTATTTAGGATTTTTATTCTATTTTAGGGGTTTTAGGGTTTTTTGTGTTTTTTGTGTTTTTAGGTTTTTAGTGGTTTTAAGTGCTCTTATGTTTTTAAGGTTATCTTGTTGTTTTTAGGGGTTTTTATGAATTTAAGGAATTTTAGGGATTTTTTAGGAATTTTATGTTTTAGGGTTTTAGGAATTTTGAGGTGTTTTAGGGGTTTTAATGGTCTTTAGGGGTTTGAAAATTTTAAAGGATTTTAGGGTTTTTTAGTGTTTTTTAGTTTTTATTTTTTTTCTGAGGGTTCTTCAGATTTTATTATGTTTAAGGTGTTTTACATCCTTTTTAGGTTTTTTCTGGGCTTTTATGGTTTTACTAATTTTTTTGGGTGTTTGTTATTTTTTAGAGTTTAATTTTTTGTAGATATTTTTAGGCGTTTTATGGTTTTGATAGTTTTTTCATGTTTCTATTTTATTAAAAGTATTTTTTTGATTTTTTAGTTATCTTAGGTTTTTTATTGGTTTAGGGGTTTTTTTAATTTTGAGTGGTATTTAAGGTTTTGGGGGGTTTTATGGTCTTTTTTGAGGATTTTAGGGAATTATAGGGATTTTATAATTTTTTGGGTTTTAGGGGTTTTAAGTGCATTTAGGTTTTCAAAGGGGTTTCCAATGTTTTTAGGGTTTTTTACATCTCTCATATTTTTAGGTATTTTTTAGTATTTTTATAGTCCTTAGTTTTTTAGAGATTTTGAGTGGTTTAGGGTTTTTAGGATTTTAAGGGTTTTTATGGTTTTTATAATATTTTGTTTTTTGGTTTTAAATAGTTTTTGGATTATATGGTTTTCTTAGGGGTTTTCAAGGATTTAATGTTTTTTATGTTTTAGGAATTTTTAGGGATTTTTAGATTTTTATAGCTTTTGGGTTTTATTGATTTTGAAGGGTTTTAGGATTTTTAGGGTTTGGGTGTTTTTTAGTTTTTCTTGTGTTTTACGTTTTTAATTGGGGTTTAATATTTTTATGGGTTTAAAGGGGTAACCGAGTTTTCTTGTGGGGTTTCAGGGTAATTATGGGTTTTAGAATTTTTTATTTTTTTGGGGTTTTTACAGATTTTAGGGGTTTTTGTGTTTTTTGTGTTTTAGGTATTTTAATTGTTTTTAGGTATTTAAGGGTTCCTTAGGGTTTTTAGGGGTTTTTAGGTTTTTATGTATTTTTATGTATTTTTTAGATTTTTATTGTTTTTAGTGTTTTTAAGGATTCAATGGGTTTTTAGGGTTTTATGGTTTTTAGGGACCTTTTTTTGAGTTTTTTTATCATTTCTAGGAGATTAAAGGGTTCTAATATTTTTTATTTTTTTTAGGCTTTTATGTGTTTTTATGGTTGTTATGGTTTTATTCTTTTTACAAGTATTACGGTTTTAGAGTATTTTTAGGGGTTTTTAACTTTTATTTTTTAGGGGTTTAAAGTTTTTTTAGTTTATTAATGTTTTATGAGATTTTTTAAAGGATTTTAACGGTTTTTATGTTTTTATTGAATTTGAGGGTTTTTATAATTTTTATTGTTTTAGGAGTTTTATGGATTTTGAGGCTTTTAGGGGGTGTAAAGGTTTTTGTCATTTTTAGGTTTCTTGGGTACCTATGTGTTTTATGGTTTTTAATGTTTTATTATGGTTTCTATTGATTTTTACATTTTAGGTTTTTAGGGATTTTTATGTATTTTAATTTTTTAAATGGTTTTTAAGGATTTTTTAGGTTTTAAGGATGTTAGGGTTTTTAGTGTTTTTTGGATTTTAGTTATTTTAAGGTTTTTAGCGGTGTAAAGTGTTTTTGGGTTTTTAAGGATTCTCAAAGTATTTAAGAATTTATATTTTTTGAAATTTTTTAGTTTTTAATAATTTTTCAGATTTAGATGGTTTTAGGGTTTTTTTAATGTTTTCATGGTTTTTAGTTTTTTAGTTTTCGGGGTGTTTTTAGCATTTTAGTGTTATTTAGGTTTTTAGAGTTTCATAAAATTTTTATGTGCTTAATTTTCTTTTATGTTTTTTGTTGTTTTAGGGGTTTTTTGGGATTTAGGGGTTTTATTGTTTTTTGGGTTCTTATGTTTTTTAGGGGTTTTTATGGTCTTTTTAGAGTTTTATCATTTTTATGGTTTTTAGGGGTTTTTGGTTTTCTCAGGTTTTTATGATTTTCATATGTGTTTTCATGGTTTTCATATGGGTTTTCATTGTTTTTTGGGGTTTTTAATGTTTTTTGGTATTTTTAGGGATTATTTATATTGTCTATGGTTTCATTGGATTTTTGGGGATTTTGGGGGTTTATATGTTAGTTTAGGGCTTTTAGGTTATTTAAGGTTTTAAGCATTTTTAGGGAATTTATGGGTTTTAAGTGTTTTTAGGACTTAAGGTTTTATTAAGTTATTTGAGGGTGTTTAGGGTATTTTATGTTTTTAGGTATTTTTAAGGGTTTTATTTTTTATGGTTTTTAGTGGTTGTAGGGATTTTGAAGGATTTTTTTGAGTTTTTATCAGTTTTATGGTTTTTATGGTTTTTTAGATTTTTAATTTTTTTATGTTTTTAGGTATTTTCTATTTTTTTTAATATAGAATATTTTTAGGGGGTTAAAATACTTTAAGAGTTTTTAGTGGTTATTTAGTGATTTCTGCGTTTTAAGGGTTTTTAGTGCTTTTAAGGGATTTAAGATTTTAATGGGTTCAAGTGTTTTATAATTTTTAGTGTTTATGTATTTTTAGGTTTTAAAATTTTATTATGGGTTTTCACAATTTTCCTGTTTTTTCACATTTTAATCTATTTTTAGGGTTTTTTTACGATTTTTAGGGATTTTAGGGGTTTTGAGGGTTTTTGGAGGGTTTTTAGGGATTTTTAGGTTATTGAGTTTTCAATGCTTTTATGGTTTTTAGGTTTTTTATGTGTTTTAGGGATTTTAAGGTTTTCTTATGAATTTTTCACGGGTTTTATTGTTTTTTATTTTTTATAAGATTTTATAGTATTTTTATGGTTTTTTTGGTTTTAGAGATTTTGAGATCTTTTAGGGTTTTTAGTGTTTTTTAGGGTTCTAGAATTTTTAAAAATTTAGTGGTTTTAAGGGTTTTTATGTTTTTAAGGTTTTCTTAGAGGTTTTCAGGGTATTTAGGATTTTTAATTTTTTTGGGATTTTTAGGACTTTTATGATATTTATGGGTTTTAGGTTCTTTTTGATTTTAATGGTTTTAGGGTTTTTTGGTTTTTTGGTGTTTGAGTTTCTTTTTAAGTTTTATAGCGTTTTAATGGGTTTTTATTGTTTTTAAATTTTTTAGGGGTTTAAATGTTTTTAGTGTTTTTAGAATTTTTTAGGGGTTTTATTGGGTTATAGGGTTTTAATGTTTTCATGGGATTTTATGTTTTTTTCGGTTATATGGTTTTTATGTTTTTAGTGTTTTTAGAGTTTTTATGTTTTTAGGGTTTTTAGGTTTTTAGGGTTTTCATTGGGTTTTGTAGGGTTGTTAGCGTTTTTACCCTTTTAAGTAATTTTATGTATATTTTAGGAATTTTCTAAATTTTATGTTTCTTATGGATTTTGAGGGATTTCGGGTTTTTTTATTGTTTTTAATTTTTTATGGTTTTTGGGTTTTATTGGTTTTAGGTTTTTTTCTAGATTTTAATGTTTTCTAATAGTTTTTAATGATTTTTGGGGTTTAATTATTTTTTGAGTTATAGTGGTGTTTATGCTTTTTTAGAATTTTTTATTTTCTACAGTTTTTAGTGGTTTAGAACATTTAGGTTTATTTAGGGGGTTTTGGGTTTTTGGATTTTTTTAGGTTTTTCAAGTTTTTTACATGGTTTTATGTATTGAAGATTTTCAAAGGGTGTTTCAGGTTTTTTTTAATTTTTTGGAATTCTTATGTATTTTAATGGTTTTTAGGGATTTGGATGGGTTATAGGGTTTTAGGGTTTTATGGTTTTTAGAGTTTTTAGGTTTTTTCTAGGATTAATTCATTTTAATATTTTTAAGGTTTTCTTTTTTCTTTTTAGGTTTTATAGTTTTTTTTACTTTTTTAGGAATTTATATAGATTTTTTGGTTTGTTATGGGTTTTAGGGTTTTTCTGGATTTTGAGGGGATTTATGGGTTTTTTCGGCTTTTATCATTTTGTGATTTTTTATATATTTTTATAATTTTTATTTTTTTAAGGGATTATTTGGAGTTTTCTTGGTTTTTAGGGGATTTTTTATGTTTTTTAATATTTTAAGGCATTTTTTATGAATTTTATGGGGTTTTAGGGTTCTTAGGGATTCTGAGGGATTTTAGGGTTTTTAGCATTATTATGTTTTAGGGGTTTTAAGTGTTTTTAGGTTTCTGTGGTATTCTTAGGGGTTTTTGTGGTTTTTTTTGGGGGTTTTAGGTTTAAATTAATTTTTAGTGTCTTTTAATGATTTTTATGGGTTATATGGTTTTTATGGTTTTTGAGGGTTTTTTTGGTTTTTTGTTTTTTTGGGGGGTTTTGGCGTTTTTTTAATTTTTGAGTGTTTTAGTGTATTTTAGTGTTTTTATCACTTTTAGGGGTTAAAATGGTTTCTAGAGTTCTGTGGTTTTTAAGGTGTTTAATTTGAATTTAGGGGTTTTCTGGTTTTTCGTGGTTTTATGGTTGTTAATTTTTTTTTGGGTTTTAGAGTCTTTTAGGATTTCTAAGGATTTTAGTTTTTTTAGGGGTTTTATGTTTTTTTTAGGTTTTTATGGTTTTTAATGATTTGTGGGGTTTTATGTTTTTTTAAATATATAGTGATTTTTATATTGGTTTTTAATTTTTTTTTGTGTTTTTTAGGATTTTTTAGAGATTTGGAGGGGGTTTTTTTAAGTAAGGGGTTTTATGGGTTTTATGATTTTTAGTGTTTTTGATTTTTAGGGGTTTTAATTATTTTTTAGGTTTTTAAGGTTTCCAAAACGATATTTATGGATTTTGGGTGTTTTTAGATTTTTATGGAATTTAGGTTTAAGTTTGTATTTTAACTGGGTTTTTGGGTTTTTTGTGATTTTGATTATTTTATGGTTTTTTAGTGTTTTTATGGGTTTTATAGTCATTTTCGCTTTTTAGTGGTTTTTGAGTATTTTTGGGGTTTTATTATTTTTTAGAGTTTTTAAAAAATTTCAAGGATGAGAGGACTTTTATCATTTTTAATGATTCATGGTGTTTTTATTAGGTTTTTGGAATTTTATGGATTTTAGGGGTTCTAAGGTTTCTGGGTTTTTTTGTTTTTGGTGTCTTTTAGGGGTTTTAATTTTTTTACCATTTATTTTGGTTTTTAGGGGTCTTATGTGTTCATAGGTTTTTAATGTTATTTAGGGTTCTTCTGGTTTTTTAGGATTATTTACATTTTTAGGGATTTTTTGGGTTTATTTCATTTGTATGGTTATTTTGGTTTATAGGGATTTTAAATGCTTTTTTGGGTTTTTCTGTAGTTTTATTGTTTTTAACATTTTTTTTGGGTTTGAAGTGTTTTTAGTTTTTTACGTTCTCTTTGGGGTTTTAGGGCTTTTAATTTTTTTTATGTTTTTAGGGATATTTTGGGTTTTTAGGATTTTTATGGATTTTTAAGGTTTTTGAGATTTTGAGGGTTTTAGGGGGTTTTAGATTTTCATGGTTTTTTTTGGGTTTTATGGGTTTTTTATGAGTTTTGAGGTTTTTTATAATTTTTATTGGTTTTATAATTTTATGGTTTTAATGTGTTTTTGGAGTTTTAGTGTATTTTAAGGCCTTTATGGGGTTTTTGTATTTTTTTTAAGTGATTTAGGGGATGTTTAGGGGTTTTATAGTCCTTAAGGGTTTTAGGGATTTTTTAGTGTTTTTTTTGGGGTGTTAGTGTTTTTTCAAATTTTTGTGGATTTTAAGTGTTTTTAGGTTTTCATGGTTTTCTTATGTTTTTTCATGGGGTTTAGGGTTTTTTTGTTTATAGAAATATTTATTGATTTTTAAGGATTTTAATGGTTTTAGGGATGTTGAGGGATTTATGATTTTTATGGTTTTTAGTATTTTTAGGTTTTTATGTGTTTCAATTGTTTTTTTTGTTTTTAAGGTTTTCTGAGGGGTTTTTTTTGGGAATTTAGGGTTTTAAATTTTTTAGGAATTTTTATTAATTTTTCTGACTTGTTTGGGTTTTGTGGGTTTTTAAGGAATTTTACGAGTTTTAGGGTTTATGGGTTTTGGGTTTTTAAGGTTTTTCTGGATTTCTTAGGGTATTTTTTTTATTTTTTAGGGGTTGAAATTTTATTAAGAGTTTTTAATGTTTTAGGATTTTAAAGGATATTAGATTTTTTAATTGTATTTTTGGGCTTTTATGTGTTCCAAGAGTTTTTACATGTTTTATGTATTTTTATGATTTTATGGTTTTTTATTTCTAGGGTTTCTATGGGTTTAATGTGTCTTTAGGTTTTTAATATTTATATGGGCTTTTTAGGGATTCTTGGGGTTTTTATGTTTTTAGGGTTATTTTGGAATTTTTTATGTTTTTATGGTTTTAGAGGTTTTAAGGATTTTTTCGGGTTTATGGGTTTTAGGGTTTTATGGTTTAATTGTGTTTTATGGGTCTATAGAAATTTAGAGGTTTTAAGGTTTTTAGCGGTTTTTATAGTTTCTAGGGGATTAATGTTTTATGTGGGGTTTTTTGTTTTTTATGGGTTTTCAGTGTTTCTAGGTTTTTATGGTTTTCATATGGGTTTTATTGGTTTTTAGAGGTTTTTATGTTTTTAGGGATTTTAAAACTTTTTTTTTGTTTTCGATGGGTTTTTAGGGATTTTGAGGGGTTTTAGGGTGTTAAGGGTTTTTTGATATTTTTTTGGTTTTTAGCATTTTTAGGTTTTTAGGGGTTTTAAGTGTTTTTAGGTTTTCGAAGTTTTATTTGGGTTTTTTTATGGTTTTTATCAATTTTAATTTTTTTATATATTTTTATGGGATTTTATAATTTTAATGTTTTTCTGGGTTTTTAGGGATTTTGAGGATTTTTAGAGTTAATTAGGTTTTTATGTTTTTTTTGGCTTTTTTTGGGTTTTCTTATGTTTTTTAGTGTTTGTAAGGTTATTTAGAGTTCTTAACACTTTTGGTGTTTTAAAGGTTTGTAAAGTGTTTAGTGGATTTTAGTGTTTTTTAGAGGTTTTAGGAATTTTAAAGGTTTCTAGGGTTTTTATGGTCTTGACGTGTTTTTAAAAAATTTAGGGTCTTTTAGGGTTTTTGTGTTTTTTTTTTTATTTTTAGAGTTCTTAGAATTTTAAGGATTTATGATCTTTTATGTTTTTAATTTTTTTTCTTAGGGAAAAGAAGGCTCGGGTCCAGGCTATTCCTGGCACCCCCCAAAATTTATTAAACAAAAGGACACAAACACTGCAGACAAGGGAGGGGAGGGGTTGAATGACCCACACCCAAAATCCCTTACAACCCATGCCAAAGAAAGAAAAATAAAGAAAGGAAAAGACACATAAAAACAGACAAAACCGCAGCATCATCACATCACATCCAGCCAGTACCAGCATCCAACAGCACTACATCCAGTGTTAACCAGCATCCAGCAGCTCACAGCTAACCAACAACCAGCATTCAGACTACAGCAACAAACAACATCCAGCAGCAGCAACCAGCCAACCAACATCCACAACAAACCAGCAACCTGCATCCTCATTTTCAGACAGCTAGCACCTCTTTCGACCACCAAACATCCCCAGCATCCCACTTCCACTCCAGCAGCATTTTTTTTCACCAACACCAACATTACCATCAAATCCTGACCCAAGCAGATCAAATCAAACCATTTCAACAAGCCAAACAACCCATCAAACCAAAGAAACACAAGAAAACCAGAAACACAAGGCCCCCCCCCCTCCCTCCAAGCCGCTGGATCCGACTTCGAAACACCGGTGCACGCCAAGATGACGACGAGACAGGGTGAAGCCAAGCAGAAGAATCAGACCCGGAGGTCACCGTGCTAGACGCTGCGCACACCGGATCCGATGCCAGAAGACGCAATAGAAACAGCAACCATCGTGGCCGACGGTGAGCACACCGGAATCGAAGAGCACTCCGAAGCTGTGGTGAGATCCCGAAGCCGAAGACACTCTGCAGTCGACACCAATCCAGTCGACATGAAGCGGCCAAGGCCGCGGGGAGAAACCGAAGCTAAGCGAAGCGAATTCAACACCGAACTGGAACCCCGAAGCCAGGAACACCGAGGTCGTTGCACGTCGACGTAGATCTGAAAACTCGAAACCACAAGAAAAACAGGTCTGGCAACAAACATACCAGAGCAAAAGCGATCCCGAAGTTGGAGGGTTCAAAGCAGTTGCCATTGGACCAAAACCGAAGCCGATCCAAACATATTTTAGGGCTTTTTATGGGTTTTAGGGTTTTTAGGGATTTTGTGTCTTTTAGGGGTTTTAGGGTTTATATTGTTTTTATAATTTTTTATGTTTTTAGGGGTTTTATGTGTTTTTGGGTTTTATGGTTTTTAAGAGTTTCAGGGTTTTAGGGTTTTTATGTTTCTAGGGATTTTAGGGTTTTTAACGTTTTTATTGATTTTTAGGATTTTTAGAGTTTTTTAGGGTTTTAGGATTTTTTTGGGGGGTTTTATGGTTTTTAGATATTTATGGGTTTTTAGTATTTTAAGCTATTAAGGGTTTTTAGAGTTGTATAGTGATTTTTGGGGTTTGTAGGGTTTTTTCAGTTTTAGTGGTTTTCTGGTTGTTTTAGGGGGTTTTTAAGGATTGTAGTTGTTTTTTTTTTGTTTTTTGGGGTTTTAATATATTTTAAGGTTTTTGGGATTTTTGAACATTTTAAGGGGTTTTGTGCGTTTTTAGGTTTTTTGTGGATTTCAGGTTTTTTATGTTTTTTACGTTTTTTAAAATTTTTAGGAATTTTAATATTTTTATTCCATTTTGGGAATTTAGGGATATTGAGAGTTTTTATTGATTTTCATGGTTTTTGGGGTTTTTAGAGTTTTTAGAGTTTTTTATGTTTTAGGGGGTTTAATGTTATTTTAGTTTCTTAAGGTTTCATTTATCTTTTTAGAGTTTTAGGGTCTTTTATGTTTTTAGGGATTCTTAGGGATTTTTTGCTATTTTTATTGTTTTTTAGGATTTTAGGTATTTTAAGGGTTTTATGGTTTTGTAGGGGTTTTATCATTTTCATAGTTTCTGGGGTTTTAGTGTTTATTTGATTTTCTTGAGATTCTAATGTTTTTATATTTGTTAATGATTTTTGGGGTTTAAAGGGGTTTTAGTGGATTTAGTGGGTTCTAGGGTTTTTATGGGTTTCTATGGTTTTTAGGGGGTTTATAGTTTTTTGGGGTTTTAAAATTTTTATGGTCATTTAGGGTTTTTTAATGTTTTTGTGTTTTTAGGGGGTTTAAAATGTTATTTTCTTTTTAATTTTTTCTTTGAGGGGTTTTGGGTTTTTTGCATTTTTTAGGATTTTAAGGATTTTTAGGATTTTTTAGGGTTATTATAGGGTCTTAGGGTTTTATAGATGTTTAGGGATATTTTGTTTTTAGGATTAATAGCAATTTTTAGATTTTTATGGGTTTTATATGTTTTTAAGTATTTAATTTTTTCTTAGGTTTTTGGAAATTGTTTACATTTTAGAGATTTTAGGTGATTTTTTATGATTTTTATGGATTTTTAGGGGTTTTAGGGATTTTGAGGGATTTTGGGGTTTTTTGGATATTTGGGTTTTTTTGTTTTTTAGGGTTTTAAATGTTTTTCATAATTTTTTTATCATTTTTATTAGTTGAAAGGGGTTTATTGTTTTAGAGGATTTTAAGTGTTTTTTGGTTTTTAGGATTTTTATGGTTTTTGGGGGTTTATGGGATTAGGGGGTTTTATGGTTTTATGATCTTTTTGGGGTTTTAGAGTTTTTTAAGTGGTTTTATGTTTCTATGGTTTTTTGAGTTGTTTTCAGGGTTTTCCAAAGTTTTTACATTTTTAGGTATTTTTGGGTTTTTTAAGATTATTGCGGTATTTTTAAGATTCAGGAATTTTGATGGTTTTTAGCATTTTTTAGGTTTTTGAGGGGTTTTAATTGTTTTTAGGTTTTTAAGGTTTCTTTAGTTTTTTTATGATTTTATGTTTTTAGGTATTTTTTATGATTATTATGGTTTTATGGGTGGTGAATGGTTTTTTAGTTTTTAATGTTTTTTGGGGTTTTTAGGGTTTTTGGAATTTTTAGGGGCTTAAGCTTATTTAGACTTTTTTATCATCTTTAGTAGTTTTAAGTGTCTGTAGATTTTATAGTGTTTTAGGGTTTTTCTAGGTTTTTTTGTTTTTCTAGGTTCTGGGATTTTTTAAGGTTTTAAGAGTTTTTTGGGTTTTAGTGACTTTTTCAGGGGTTTTACTGTTTTAGTGTTTTTAAGGTTTTCATGGAATTTAAGTTTTTTTAGGTTTTAAATGTTTTCTAAATGTTTTTCAAGGTTTCTATAGTATTTTAAATTACTATGTATGTTTAGGTATTTTGTATATATATATATTTTTTGGGTTTTAAGGATTTTGAGGGGGGTTCGGGTTTTTAGTGTTTTTAGGGGTTTTACGGGTTTTAGATGTTTTTAGAGTGTTGAGTGTTTTTTTTGTTTTTAAGGATTTCCTTGGGTTTTTTGGGCTTTTTATGTTTTTATGATTTTTTTTTAATTTTTTATATTTTTTTGATTTTTTTATTTTTATTGATTTTTAGTGTATTTAGGGATTGAAGAGTTTTTTGATTTTTTTGTTTTTAGGGTCCTTTTGATATATTTATGGTTTTTAGGGCTTTTGGTGTTTTTTAACATTTTTAGTGGTTTAAATGGGTATTTTAATTTTTTTTAAAGTAAAATAGAATGTAATATACGAATAAAGGAATTGAAGAGCAATGCACTCAACAAATGGTTAACCAAATGGGATGAAGGCCCCCAACAGTAGAAAAAAAAAGAAAATGGAACTGAGAACCCTCACAATTCCCAACCAACAAAAATCTGGAAAATAGGCCTGAGAATCCTCAAAAATTCCAAACAAAAAAATGCATGTAAATGGGCATAAAAAACCTCACGTAGCCCATCCAAACCACCGATTATAATACATCCTGAGGACGTCATGATGACCCTCTATAATAGTGCCTCAAAATGTTTCAACAATCCTCACGAAGCCCAAAGAACCCTAAACCCATCTGGCACCACCCAGCTCCTACCTCCATCATAAGTTCAAGTAGCAAAATCCCAGGCAACCGAGACCCATCCAACACCCAACTCCCAATATCCAAAACTAGATCCACCATTAAACCGTGCCAACTCATACCTCCCTTAACAAGATCCAATCATCAACAGTTCCAACACCCCACAAATCTCCCTAAAACACAAAATACCCCAAAATATCTCTCAGAACCATGCATAAATCTACCAACATCAGTATTTCCAAGAAGCTTTCAGCACCCCTTTTCAATTATAGCACAACATTTAGCAGTGAAAACAAGGCCATTACCATATAATGTCTCCCAATATAGCTCCAAACACTTTTAACCTCAGCTTTAGAATAATAAAATGTCCGAACAATCTCTGCAACCCACCACCCCCTGTACCGAACATCTAATACCAAAACCTTCTCTAGTAGAAACAAATCCTATATCAATACACTAATTAAATTCCCATAATCTGAAGAACATTCCCCAACTCCATCCATAAACTAGTACCCCCCCCCCCCACAAATATTTTTCATCAATATACATAAATAAACCAGCCAATAACAAAACTCATCCTGACCACATCTGTAGAAACCAGAACCCCACAATAAGTAGAAACAATCCTTCAAGAAAATAGTAGAGCATGCAGAACACATAAATGGAACCTTTATCATCCTAAAAAACGCCTAAAAACATGAAAAATAACCAACCCACTAAACCAACAAATATGAAAAAAACTCCCTACTATAGTAGAAGCACCCTACGCCTCACCATTTCATTCCTGCATCATCCATGAAACAATCCTTGACCCTCAAAATTTCAATAACCAGAAAACAAAGAAGTGACAGAAATAGATTTCTGGTAACAACCCCCATGAGTGGCATCATTAATGATTGGGACTAGAACCATTATAGAGGAACTGACACAAGCAAAAAAACACTCTACCAGCGAAACGTTAAGCATCGATGAACAATAAACCCCATACCGAGAGAATCCATAATTGCACAGACCGACCAAGACCACCAACACTGATGAAACAGAAAATTAATTATGAAAGAACACGTCAGACTATGAATGTGACTTGTACCTATCGATAGAATGAACATCTTTGGATAAATAACCCACTTCCAGCATTCGTAAGAACCAACAAATAGCATCACCATCAAAGAGGGCACCAAATATTAGAAAATTACCACCACCAAAGTTTCTAAAAATCCACACAACCAAGATACACCACTATCCTTGAAAACCTGAGAAAATATTCCAAATTCTCCAAATACATCATCAACTAATACCATGACTTTGGCGAATAAGAAGGCAGATCGACCCCGATGAAAAAAAACCCCAAAGATTCTTCAATCCATGCAACATCAAACCACTAACCCCCAACAAGAAATAATTTATTTGAAATGAAGAATAATCTAGCACCTACACCAAAATAAAACACCAACTATGATCCCACTCCTAGTAAATTAACACCAATAATTAATCTCCTCCCCAAGATGAAAGAAAAAAAATATAAAAGGAGGTTTCCAATGATGAAAATGCACCCAAAACCAAAGAGATGTCGAAGATCATGACCACATTGGAAAGAAAGGCTAACAACCAAAGTGAGAGTTTGAGGAAAGTCCCATCGTCAACAATTCACCACCAAAATGAATAAATGATACTATATCACAAGTCCCAACACATCAAACACCGAGCAGAAGCACCCCGACCACCACATGAAAGGCTACCTAAGAAACATGAAAGAAGATACTCTACCTACAGAATAGAAGACCAGTTGACCGACTCCAACATAAATTAATAGAATGAAATCAGTCATAAGCACACTAAATTTGAATAATAAGGGAATGTGAACCCACAATCATGCCCTCTAAGATGCCATATTTACACACCACAAACCTAATTTGCAACACCATTACTGATCCAAATGAAAAAACCCACCAAAATCTTCTGGATAAGAAAATAAAACCTAGAAGGATAACATGTTTATAAGACACTACAGTAAATCCACCCCTAGAAAGGAGATCCCAAGAGATTTAAGAGCTCAATTAGGATCTCTAAGAACATACCATGGAGGAAAGGATTCTAGATTTTCAATTGGTTCATTAGGGTTTTATGTTTTTAAGGTTTTAAAGGGTTATAAGGGTTTTGTATTAATTTATTTTAGTTATTTTACTATATATTTAGATTTGTTTTTGTGTTTTTATCTTTTTTATGGTTTTAAGCATTTTATGTGATTTAGTTTTTAAACCTTTTCTCAAGTATTTTCAGGTTTTTAGGGTTTTTTTTTTGTAATTTTAACAGTTTTTTTGTATTTTTATGGGTTTTGGGGTCTTTAGGATTTTGAGGGGATTTAGGGGTTTTAGGGTCTTAGAGTTTTTATCATTTTTATTTCTTTTATTATATTTATGTGTTTTTTGGTTTTACAGGTTTTTAGTGATTTTTAGGGTTTTTTTTTTACTTTTTACATTTTTATCTATTTTTACGGATTTTACTGGTTTTTATAGTTTTTTGTTTTTTTAAGGATTTTTAGTGTTTTTTGTGCTGTTAAGGTTTTTTATTAAGATTTTTTGGGGGTTTAGGGTTTTTTTGGCTTTTAGGGAGTTTATGGTTTTAGAATTTTTTACAATTTTTATGAGATTAAAGGGTTTTTAGAATTTTCAATGGTTTTTTGGAGTTTTTGGTTTTTGAGGTATTTAATGGTTTTTATTATTCAGGTGTTTTAGCGGTTTTATGGTTTTTTAGGGTTTTAGAGTTTTTTTTACAATTTTTATGTTCTTAGGGGCTTTAGGTGTTCTTATATTTTTAATGTTTTCTTAGGGTTTTTTTGTTTTTTGGGTTTTTTACATTTTTAGGGATTTTTAGGTATTTTATGATTTTTATAGGTTTTAGTGTTTTTAGGGATTTTGAGGGGTTCTAAGGGTTTTTATGTTTTTTGGGTTGTTATGTGTTTAGTGTTTTTTAGGAGGTTTTCAGTTATTTTTGGCTTTTTAGTGTTTTATATCACTGTTTAACATTTTTAGGAGTTTAATGGAATTTTAGAGTTTTAAGTTGGGTTTTAAGGGCTTTATGGGGTTTTAGGGGTTTTTATAGTTTTAGGAGATTTATAGTTTCTAGTGATTTAGGGTTTTAAGGAATTTTAATGTTTTTAGCATTTTTAGATTTTTAAAGGGATTTAAATGTTTTTAGGATTTTTAGGTTTTCTTAGGAGTTTTCAGATTTTTGAGCAATTTTTAAATTTTGATGTGTTTTTTAGGATTTATATATCTTTTTAGTGTTTTTAGGGATATCTTGGGTTTTAGGGTCTTTTAGAGATTATATATTTTTTTGGTTTTTAGAATTTACTAATTTTAGGGGTTTTAAAGTCTTTTAGATTTTTATGGTTTACATAGTGTTTTTAGTTTTTATACATTTTAAGGAGGTTTTATGAATTTTATAGGTTTTAAGGGTTTTTATGGATTTAGAGGGTGTTCAGGTATTTAGGTTTTTTTGGTTTTTATTTATTTTTACTCTTTTTTTGAATTTTTAGGGTATTTAAGGAATCTTTGATTTTTTTAAATTTTTTGGTGTCTAAAGGGTTTTTTAAGTGTTTTTATTAGGGTTTTAGGGTATCTATGTTTTATTATGGTTTTACGGTTTTTAGGTGTTCTTATGGTTTTTAGGGTATTTTTAGGGTTTTTAGCATTTTTATGTTTTCTAGTGGTTCTATGTGTGTTTAGGTTTTTATTATTTTATTAAATTTTTCTTAGATTTTTATGGTTTTTTACATTTTCCTAGATTTTTATGTTTTTTCTATGATTTTTACAGTTTTTAGTTTTTTAGGGATTTTGAGGGTTTTTAGGGTTTTGTGGGGTTTTGTGGGGTTTTCAGGTTTTATTAGGGTTTAAAGGTTTTTTATATTTTGTTAAAATTTTTATGTGGCTAAATGTTTTTATTGATTTTAGTGGTTTTTTAGTGTTTTATGCATTTTTTGGGTTTTATAGGGTTTTCTAGTTTTAGGGAGTTTTATGGTTTTTAGAGTTTTTTAGGTTTTAAGAGTTTTTATATTTTTATATTTATATTAGGTTTTTTAGGTTTTTAAGTTTATTTACATTTTAATGATTTAATGTATTTTTTTTATGATTTCTATAATTTTTTTGGTGTTTTCAAGGATTTTATGTGGTTTGGGGGTTTTTGGTTTTTTGGGGTTTTTATTTTTTTATATTTTTTGTGGTTTTTATTGTTTTTAATGTTTTAAGGGTTTGAAGGGTTTTTTTAGTTTTAGTTGTGTTTTGGGTTTTTATGCATTTTTAGGCTTTTTAGGTTTTTTATTATTTTTATTATTTTTAGGGATTCTTAGTGTTTTTTTACAATTTTTTGCATTTTTATTGGTTTTATGTGTTTTTATATTTCTAGGGTTTTCTTAGAGTTTTTCACGTTTTTAAGTGTTTCTTAATTTTCTAGTGATTTTTACTGATGTTTTATGGTTTTTCTAGTTTTTAGGGGTTTTTAGGTTGTTTAGGGTTTCAATATTTTTTGGGGGTTTTAGATTTTTTTAGTTTTCTATTATTTTAAATGGGTTTATTATTTTTTACATTTTTGGGGTTTAAATGGTTTTAATAGTTTTTAGTGGGGTTTTTATGGGTTTTTAACAGGTTTTAAGATTCTTAAGGGATAATATGGTTTTTAGGGGTTTTAGGGTCTTTTACGGTTTTTTTGTGTTAGTAGCATTTTTTATGTTTGTTAAGGGTTTTATGTGTTTGTTGGTTTTTATGGGTTTCTTAGGGGTTTTTTGAGTGTTTATGGTTTTTTAGTATTTTATGGATTTTTATGGGTTTTTATAATTTTTTGGGAATTTGAGTTTTTTTTGGGGTATTATGGGGTTTAGTGTATTTTTGTGGTTTAATAATTTTTGGGTATTTTGGGGGTTTTAATTATTTTTGGATTTTAATGTTTTTATAAGGGTTTTTGGGTTTTTTATTATTTCGATGTTTTTAGGGATTTTAGGGATTTCTTTTAAATTTTATGGGTTTTCAATGTTTCTAAGGAATTTAAGGTTTTTAAGGGTATTTAAGGTTTTTATGGTTTTTTTGGGGGTTTTAAGGTTGTTTTTAGTTTTTTTAGGGTTTTTAAATTTTGTTAGAGTTTTTTTTAACATTTTTAGGGGATTAATTGTTTTTGCTGTTATTGGTTTTTACATGTTTTTAAGGGGATTTTTCTTACATGGCATGAGTTTTTTAGGGATTCTTAAAGACTTATCAGGTTTTAATGATTTTTAGAGTATTTTTGGGATTTTATGTTATTTTATGGTTTTTAAGGACTTTAGCAATTTTTATGTTATTAGGGGATATTTGTTCTATTATATTTTTAATGTAATATTAGGGATTTTCATGGTTTTAATTGTTTTTTTGGTTTTTAGAGATTTTTAGTGATTTCTTACGATTTTTATGGGTTTTGGGTTTTTATGAATTTTGATGGTTTTTAGTTTATTATGTATTTTAGAGAATTTTAGGTCTTTTAGTTTTTTTAGTTTTTTGGGTGTTTTAAAAGTATTCTGTTTTATAATTTTTTCTTATAGGTTTTCATGGTTTTAGCTTCTTTTTCATTTTTATGTCTTTTTAGGTCTTTTTTGAGATATTTATGGGTTTGTATGTCTATAGAGAATTTGAGGGTTTTATGATTTTTCCTTTCTTTTGGGTATTTATTGTTTTTGTTGGGTTTTTATGGTTTTTTTTAGGTTTTTAAGGGATTTAGATTTTTTAATGTTTTTAAGGATTTAACAATTTTTTGAGTATTTAGTTGTATTTTTTATTGGTTTTCTGTAATTCTTGTGGGTCTTAGGGGTTTTATTATTATTATGAGGTTTTTGGGTTTTATGGTCTTTACGGGTTTAGGGTTTTTAGTGTTTTTTAGGTTTTTAGGGGTTTTGTGTATTTTATGATTTTACAATTTTCTTAGGATTTTTAAGGGTTTTAGTGTTTTTATGTTTTATGGATTTTTAGGTTTTTTTTAATATTTTTTGTATTTTAGATATTTTAAAGGGTTTATATTTTATTAGAATTTTTAGTGTTCATTGTATTTTTTGGGGTTTTAGGGTTTTTTGAGTTTTGAATGATTTTAATATTTTTTATTATTTTTAATGTTTTTAGGGTTTGAAGGGATTTTAGATTTTTTTGTGGGTTTTTAGGTTTTTATGGGTTTTTACGGTTTTCAGGGTTCTTAAGGGGTTTTATGAGTTTTTGGGTTAATGGGGTTATTAGAATTTTTAGGTTTTTAGGGGTTTAAAGTTTTTTGTTTATTAAATTTTCATAATATTTTTCAATTATTTTAGGGTCTTTTACTTTTCTAGGAATTTTTAAATTTTTAGGCATTTTAATGGATTTTTTTTTATTTTTTATAGTTTTTAGGATTTTCAGGGATTTAATAGAGGATTTTGGGTTTTTCAGTTTCATTTGAATTTTTTTAAGTTTTTAAATGTTTTTTTATAGATTTATAACATTTTTTGGGGGTTTAAATGGGTTTTAGAGTTTTTAGTGGGTTTTAGTGTTTTATGGGTTGTAGGGGTTTTAAGGTTTTATTTGTATTATTACGGTTTTTAGGGGTTTTATTGGTTTTAGGGTATTTTATGGTTTTTAGGTTTTGTATCATTTTAAGGGTTTTATCTTTTTTCTTGGTTTTTACATTTTTCTTATAGGGTTTCAGGGTTTTTAAGAGTTTTAGGAATTTTCATGGATTTTTACAGTTTTTAGGGATATTGATGGGTTTTAGGGTTTTTAAGGTTATTAATGATTTTAGGAATTTTTTCTATTTTTAGGTTTCTAGGTTTTATTTTTGTTTTTATAGTATTTTTGTATTTTCTTAGGAGTTTTTTGGGTTTTTTTGTTTTTATGGATTTTTAGGATTTTTAGGATTTTTAGGGTTTTTTCAGGGATTTTGACAGGGTTTAGGTTTTTTTTTTTGGGTTTTTCGGTTTTAGGGTTTTTATGATTTTTTGGGGGGTTTGATTTTTTTAGTATTTTAAAGTTTTAATGTTTTTTAGAGTTTTTTAACAATTTTATGGGTTTGAAGGGGTTTTATATTATTTGTGGGTATTTTTTTGTTTGTATGGTTTTTTGTTTTTTTCATTTTAACTTGTTTTTGGATTTAAATTTTTATCTTTGGGTTTTTAGGTTTTATATTTATATGTATTTTTGGGCTTTTATAGGATTTATGTTTTTTAGGGTTTTATGTATTTTGAGGGTTTTCAGTTTTTTTAATTGTTTTAGGGTTTTTAGGGGTTTTTAGGCTTATATAGGTTAAGTGTTTTTAGGTTTTGAAGGGTTTTAAGGGTTTATGGGTTTCTACTTCATTTTGGTTTTTAGGTAATCCTCATAATTTTATGAGGTTTTTTGGTTTTTTGTGGATTTTAATGGGTTTTATGTGTTTTTTGGGTTTTTTTGGTTTATTTAGGAGTTTTAATGTTTTTTATATTTTATAACGTTTTCAATGTTAAAGAGATTTTTAGAGGCTGTCTATGGTTTTTATGGGTTTTTATGTTATTACGGTTTTTGGGGGATTTATGGTTTTTAGAGTTTTAGGATTTTTAGTGTTATTAACACTTCTATGTTTTTGGAGGGTTTAAGTGTTTTTAGGTTTTTACGGATTATTAGGGGTTTTTAGTGTTTGTAGGATTTTTTTTATGATTTTAGGGATTTTATCTATTTTGTAGGATTTTTAGGGAATTCATAGGGTTTTTATGATTTTATTGATTTTTATGATTTTTAGGGATTTTACGGGTCTTGAAGGGATTATGGTTTTTAAGTGTTTATGGGGATTAGGGTTTCTTTAGTATTTACAGATTTTATAGTTTTTATGTTTTTATGGCTTTTTGGAGTTTTTTTGGGTGTTTAAAGGGTTTTTAGAGTTTTAGAGGTTATATGGTTTTTATGGGGTTTTAACTTATTTTGAGATTTTTTAGGGTTTAATGGTTTTTAGCATTTTTTTAGGATTTATGGGGGTTTTATAATTTTTTTTATTTTAAGGTTTTATTAGGGTTTTTAATGGTTTTAATGTGTTTTTACATTTATAGGGATTTTAAGGTATTTGTTTTGGAATTTTATTATTTTTGGGATTTTTAGGGGTTTTAGGGGTTTTCAGGGTTTTTATTATATTTTAGGGTTTTTTTAGTTTTAGGGTTGAAAGGGTTTTAGAGTTTTATAATGAATTTATTGGTTTAAAGTGATTTTATAAATTTTAGAGTTTTTTTTGTGTTTTTTGGGTTTTAGGGTCCTTATAGTTTTTAGTGGGTTTTAAAATTTTTACTGGTTTTAGGGAATATAGGCTATTTTAGGGTATTTTAATTTTTTTTATATTTTTAGGGGTTTTAATTGTGTTTAGGTTTTTTAGATTTTACAGGGATTTTCACGATTTTTAGGGGGTTTTATGATTTTAGGGATATTTAGGGGTTTTTAGTCTTTTATGGTTTTTTTAGTTTTTTGGTGTTTTTATGGGTTTTTTGAGATTTCTAACTTTTTTTCTGGTTTAAAGGGAATCTATAGTTTTTATTGGATTTTATGGTTTTTATAAGTTTAGGGTTCTAGTATTTTTTATGGGGTTTGTGTTTTTACGTTTTTAATGTATTTGTAAGGTTTTTAGGGATTTTAGAGTATTTATCTTTTTTAGGGGTTTTATTCGTTCATAGGTTTTTACAATTTTCTTAGGGGTTTTATTTCTTTTTATGGTTTTTATATTTTATGGATAATTACAATTTATTATTATTATTTTTTGTTTATTAGGGATTTTTGGATTTTTTTAGGGATTTAGGGTTTTTAGGTGTTTAGGGGTTTTATGGTTTTTGGGTTCATTGGGTTTTGACGGTTTTTAGATTTTTAGAATTTTTAGGTATTAATATTTTTTTAATTATTTTAGGAGTTTAAATGGTTTTTAGAGTTTTTGGTGTTTTATAGGGTTTTATGGAGTTTAAGGGGTTGTTACGATTTTTAGGGTTTTTATTTTGTTTTTTAGTGTTTTTAATTTTTTTATTTTATTTTAGGCGTTTCTTTGGGTTTTTTTTCATTTTTTAGGATTTTAAGTATTTTTAGGCTTTTAAGGATTTGTTAAGGATTATCGAGTTTTCTATGGGTTTTTAGGTATTTTTTACAGATTTTATGATTTTAATGATATTGTGGGATTTTATGGATTTTATGGATTTTGAGGGTTTTTAGGGTTTTCATATTATTTATAGTTTTTAGGGTTCTTGGTGTTTTTGAGTTTTTAGGGGTTTTAAGTGTTTAATGGGTTTTAAGGTTTTTTAGGGATTTTCATGTTTTTTAGGTTTTTTACCTTAATATGGATTTTATATGGTTTTAGTAATATATTATTCTTATATTTTTTAAAGATTTTTGACAGTTTTTATGGTTGTTACATGTTTATTGGGTTTTAGGTGTTTTAAAAAAATTGGGTTTTTTGAGTTTTAATTGTTTTTTAGTTTTCAAAAATATCATAGGGGTTTTTCGGGTTTCTAGGGTTTTTTTACCTTTTTAAGGATTTTTAGCCATTTTTTATATTTTTAATGATTTTTGTGGTTTTCTAGCATTTTGAGGGTTTTATTGCTTTTAGTGTTTTTATGGATTTATAGTTTTTTGGGGTTTTTGGGTTTTTGGGTTTTTGTGTGGTTTTTAGGGTTTTTATTGTTTTTAGGGATTTTTTTGGGTATTTATAGTGTTTTTTGGGGTTTTAAATTTTTTTTTGTTTTAAGGGGTTTTAAGTGATTTTATGTTTTTGATGGTTTCTTAGGGGTGTTCGTGGTTCTTAGTGTTTTTTACAATTTTATGGATTTTTATGGATTTTTAGGATTTTTGTTGTTTGTAGGGATTTTGAAGGTTTTTAAGAGTTTATTGGGTTTAATATGGTTTTCTAGGTTCTTATGGTTTTTAGACTTTTTATGTATTTTAGTATTTTCAAATTTATTTATATTTTTTTATTTCTTTGGCTTTTTTAGGGTGTTTGGGGGTTTTTTACATTTTTATAAAATTTATGTCTTTTTTATGTTTTTAGGGTTTATTTGTTTTTTTAGGGTTTTTGGGTTTTTTGAGTTATTATGGGGATTAATGTTTTTATATATTTTTATGATTTTTTGGGGTTTAAAGGTAATATATAATTTTTAGTGTTTTTTCGGGGTTTAATGGGGTTTTGGGTTATTTATGTTTTTAATGTTTTCATGGTATTTAAGGGTTTTTTGGGGTTTTAGAGTCATTTAGGGTATTTAGGGTTTTAGTGTTTTTTATGTTTTGTATATGTTTTAAGTGTTTTTTGGTTTTTAAGGTCTTATTAAGGGTTTAATGGTTGATGGGGATTTTTAAATTCTTAGGGATTTTTAGGTCTTTTTTTTGTATTTTTATGTTTTTTATGGTTTTATGGATTTTAACTGTTTTTAGGGTTTTTATATGTTTTGAGGTTTTTAAGGATTTATTAGGTGTTTTTTCGGGGTTTTCTAGGATTTATAGGGCTTTTACTGGATTTCTAGGGTTTTAGGGTCTTAGGGATTTTGAGGGGTTTAGGTCTTTTAGTGCATTATGATTTTTTTGGGTTCTAGAGTGTTTTTTGAGTTTTTAAGGTTTTGAGTTTTTTCATTGATTTTTGTTGTTTTTATGGTTTTAATGGGTTTTATAGTTTTTAGTGGTCTCTTAGGGTTTTTATAAGTTTTTCAAGGTTTATGGTTTTTATGGTTTTTATGGTTTTTAGTGGCTTTTAGGGAATTAATGTCTTTTATGGATTTTTAGGGTTTTTATCCTATTAGGTTTTTAGGCGTTTTATTTGTTTTTTATGTTTCTAACATTTTCTTAATGTATTTCAAGGGTTTTAGTGGTTTATAAAATTTTGGGGATGTTTAGAATTTATTTTTGATTTTTTTGGGTTATTTTGGATTTTTAGTGGTGATAGGTTTTTTAGGGTTTGTAAGGATTTTTAGATTATTTTAGGGTTTTTGGTGTTTTATGTGTTTTTATTATCTTATGGTTTTCTTTGGGGGTTTAAAGGGTTTTTTGTGATTTTGATATGTTATGGATTTTTAGTATTTTTATGGTTTTCTAGTGTTTTTTACGATTTTTGAGTGGTTTAGGTTTTTTATAATTTTTTTGGGGTTTTAGGGTTTTTTGTTTTTTTAGAGTTAGATGATTTTGTAGAATTTATTAACATTTTGTTGTTGTTTAAATTGTACTTAGTTTTTTAGTGTTTTTTACATTTTTATATGTTTTTGGGTGTTTATGGTTTTTAGGTGTTTTTATTGTTTTTAGGGGGTGTTAGGGTTTTTCTGATATTTTTATGAATTTTTAGTATTTAGGTTTTTATGTTTTTAGGGGTGTGAAGTGTTTTTATGTTTTTAATTTTATCTTGGGGTTTTTAGTAATTTTAGTGTTTTTATATTTTTTGGGATTTTGTGTATTTTTTATGATTTTTATTGTTTTTTCACTTTTTTCTATTTTTAATGATTCTGAGGGTTTTAGGGTTTCTATGGTTTTCAGAGTGTTTATGATTTTTTTATCATTTTTTAATTATTTTAAGGGTTTTATGTTTTTTTTCATTTTATTTTTATTATTATGTTTTTTCATGGTATTTGGGGTTTTTTAGTTTTTAGGGATCTTTAGGTATTTTTAGGATTTTTAGGGGTATTAGGGTTTTTAGGTATTTTTTGGGTTTTTAGGGGTTTTAGGGATTTTTATCTTTTTTTTGGTTTTTAGGGTTTTCTAAGTGTTTTTAGTTTTTTATTGTTTTCATTAGGGTTTTACGTGTTTAGGGTTTTTATGTTTTATGGATTTTTATATATTATTAGGATTTTTTATATTTATATGGTTTTTGGGGGTTTGATGGTTTTTTGGGTATTTGAGGTTATTTTTATTTTTTAGGGTGTTTTAAATATTTTGTATACTTTTAAAAAAATTCAGGGGTTTAAATGGTTTAAAGTTTTTCAGTGGGTTGTTATGGTTTCAATAGTTTTTAGGGTTTTTATAATTTATAGGATTTTTTGTTTTATTAGGGTGTATTTAGAGGTTTTTAGGGGACTTTTTTTAAGGGTTTTTATAATTTTTAAATTTTTATTGGTTTTTAGTGTTTTTAGGTGTTTATAGTTTTTAGGGGTTTTATGGATTTTTGGGTTTCTATCAAATTTTTAGATATTTTAGGGGTTTATACCCCTCTAATCCATTTTTTTATTATTTTGAGAGGCCATTTTGTGGTTAAGTGGAACATTATTGAACTATTAACTACCACACACCCAAAAAATATTACAAATCCATCACTTCCACACACACCCCACAAGAAACCAATTCAACTTTTATAATGAAAAATTTCATGTTTCCAAAATTTAAAATTTAAAAGGCATCATCAACACTTCCTCGGGACACAATGCAACTCGTGTCGCCCACCGTAACACAACATAACTGATAGTATACCAGCTCACTGGTGAGGAAACCGCCAAATCCCATTTTCTTCGGCATTGAACTCCATCACCATCATTGAAAAATCATACCACATGAATAAAATAACCAGAAAAAAAATCAGCCTCACTGTAAGAAGCTGTGGGTTTTTTAGAACAGGTGAAAATCCCAACCCTATTTGAATTTTTCACTTGTTTCTCAGAGAACAGGGAAAATTTGGTATGTTTTTTAAATATCCAGACAACGTGCCGTGTACTCTAGAGTACACGCCATGTATGGGTTGGGTGAGGACCAGCTGTGTGCTCGCCGAGTACATGCTGCGTGATGACCGTGTAAGAATTTCCTACTACACGATGTGTATTGTTATTCGACACACTGTGTATTCTCTTTTTGCGTACTGGTTGGGTTTATGCCATGTGTCAACCAATGTGGAGCTCCCAATCCATGTGGCTATCTCCTCTTAAGTTGGAGTATGTAAAAGGACACTACATAACATATAGTCCTTAAATACATACCGTGTACTATTATTTTTATTTACTTTATTGAAAGAAAGTCGTGTCTCTTTTCCAAAAAATCCTTCTTCTTCCCATTTTTTGGACCATGATGCTCTAGGAGGCCAAAAAAGTTTCCTTCCCTAGATTCTTGATCTGACATCCATTCTTCAATCCATCGGTGGTTGTGGGATCGCAATAGTGAGGCTAAAACCACACACCAACTTCTTTTCTTGTTCCCTTTCCTCACGCGTCATAGTTTCCATCTGAGTGGAATTTTCAGGATTTGACATAAACATAGTTCTACGATGATCGGCTTTGAATTGTAGCTCGATATCGGACGTGTCTACATCTACGAGTCTCAGGTAGGTGGTGAATACCTATTTTTGTGTTTTCACAGACTTTTGGGTGGGGCAGGCATTGGTTCATTTTCGGGTATCTTTGTGTGTGGCCCTGAATTACTTGTTATTGCCTGTTTAACTGTTATTTGACCGATGGGATTCCTTTAGGTATGCCATGTTACTTGTTTTTCTTGAGCGGGGCCGGGCGAGTGGTCGTTTATCATCGAGGCATTTTGGTCGGGGAATGCCAAAATGGTTATAATTGTTTTGTATTGTTTAAACTATTGAGTATAGTTTATTGAACATGGATATGAATTGTTGGAGACCTGAAATACCTTAGTACTAGTATGGGACAACACTTTCGTAGTGCAATCCAACTGTTTAGATTATTTTTCCTATTTCTGTGTTCTGTTTAAATATTTTGTATATGTAATTTCTGAATTGCATATGCTAGAACTATTGGGTGGTGTTGGGCATGACTTGGATATTCATGAGTGATGCTAATCACATGTTGGGCTTGGCCTGTGTTACGTTGGGTGGTTTTGACCACAGTATTGGGCGTCATGGGTGTCAGTTTGAGGCATGATGATTGTCAGGTTGGGCATGGCATGAGTTACTGGGATGGTGAGACCATTAGACTTGAATGGCATGGTCACAAGGACATAAGGTGTCAAAGTTGTTGTGGCTTGGGTACTATTTTGGTTAATACTACTCACCAGAAACTACATGTAGTGTGCATACATAGAGACTCCGTGATGAGGTGGTTTTGACCACTCATGTGGGTAGAGGCCACCGTTAGTTGTGGTTTATGTACTATTGGTTTTGTGGTCTAGTTGTAGGAAGCAACATGGGATGTGAGGAGCCTTCAGGGGATAGAGTTGAGTCTATCAGGTTGGGGGCAGGGGCTCACCATTATTTTGAGGGCAGACATCTTTGTCCCTCCGGTTACTTTATTTGAGAGAAGACATCATTGTCCCTTTGGTTACTTATTTGAGGACATGTATCACTATTCCTCCAAGTTACTATTTCTTGGGCATGCCATTGGGGCATTGGTACTTAAGACACACAGTGTCAGGGGATACATGGTGCCAGGTTACATGATAGAGATTCCAGTGTTGGCCGAATTAGGTGACACTCCATGGTGGCTGCTGATCACCAGTGGGTTTGTGTTTATTTGTGCATCATACTATTTACTGTTTTTCTTATAACTACATGTCTGCTTAAACACTCATATTAGGTATGCACCATTGGGTGGTATCCTGCTGAGATTCATCTCACAACCTCCATAGGCCCTTTGGGACACATGCAGACATTGTGAATTTATATGCCAGAAAGAGACCAGCTTCATAAGCTGAACTATTTTAGCTATTTTCATGGAGATGGTGTGAACCTTGAAGTATTTCCTAGTTGGAGATTATTATTTTTTTGATTACTTTCCTATATAAGCATGTTTACTTGTTATGTGGCTACAATTGGTTATCTATTGGTGCCATTGATATATATATGGTTATGTATGACCTACTTTGGATGCATGTTTTTTTGTTCAGTAGTAGTAACAATTGATCTGCATGCTGTTCTGTTTACTTTCCACTATTGTTCTTTATATTTATTGGTTATGCTTTTAATCTATATTGAATGTGCTTCCACTCTTCGGGTCTTGTTCGAGTCTACTGAGTCGTTTATTCCGCTTCTTATTTATTATTATACTTAGACCAGTACCATTATTATCCTCTAAGATGGCATAGCCTCTCTAGTATACCTATAAGACCCTCACTGGTAGTTGTCATCCTTTGGCGTTTGGGGAGGTGTGCCTAAGGTAGTTACACCCAACATGTTTATCACTGTTTGGGTGGCTGTTCAGGTCTGGGTTGTTACACTCTCCACTTCCACAATGCCATTGTGAGCCAAACCAACCAGTGAAATAACTAGAAAATAAAAAAACAAACCTTCTTAAAGGGAGAAGTTCCCCCACACTGGAGGTGTGTTGTTTTCCATCAACATGTCAAGCAGAATGAGAAACCCGCATGCCAGAGCGCCTCCTGGAATTTCATCAGCCACTCTAAAATCACCTCCCAAAGCTCCATCTAACCATATCACCAGGCCAACTCGAGTAGGAGCACTGGATATTTGAAGCTAGAGAATTTTTTATCAGATTAGGGAAAAAATGAGTCACACATTATAAGAAGATCGAACAAAAAATCCACGACGAAAAGAACCTACAAGAAAAAAATACCAATGAAAACACAAAAAATGCCATCACCAAATAAAGACTTTGACATCGAGGATGAAAAATAGCATAAAACCAAGAAAAAAACCAAATTCAATAGATGAAAATATGATCCTATAGAGTATTCAGTATCATACCTTGATTGAGAACCCCGAGAACATCTGAAACCACCAGAAATAATTCCAAATAGAACAAAAAATAGTGTTCAGTAAGGCACATATTATTGGCAGAGTAGTCGTGATTCATGGTTGAATGCCCAAAAAATAGATACACAAGCCCATAAAAGTAAATAATAGAATTTAGATAGTCCACTCACTATATAATTAGTGTAATAAAATCTAAGGTCATCTAATGAGATAGTTCCACCCAAAATGTTGAGCCTGGGGAGGAACCAAAAAACATAATGTAAATCATGCAGAATAAATTGAATGGGAGAAGAAAGATATGGGAGCTGAGAGGCACACCACTATTGTGAGGGGAAGAAACCCTAATGAGAGATGAAAAGCACTCGGGGGATCTCTTCAGGTGAGAATAGATCCATGTGCCCAGATCTACCCTCTATGAGTGATTATTCTTTTACGGATTTTTGTAATTTAATTATTTTTTATGGTTTTAGGGATTTTTAGGGTTCTAATGTGTTTTAGTGTTTTTTTATTTTTTTTGGATTTTTATGTGTTTAAGTGTTTTAAGGTATCCCTAAGGGGTTTCATGGGTTTTTGGGGATTTTATATTTTTTTAGTTTTTTAGTTATTATTAAGTATTTTTACATTTTTAGAGTTTTTAGGGATTTTTAGGGTTTAAGGGATTTTTATGGTTTTTAATGTTTTATGTTTCTTTTTTTGTTTTTTGGGTATTTTAGAGTTTTTATAATGTTATAACTTTTAGAATTATTTTTATCATTTTTAGGTGTTTAAAGGGTTTTTAGAATTTTTACTAGTTTAAGGGTTTTATGTTTTTTTAATTTTTTAGTTCTTTTTATAGTTTTTAAATTTATTAGGGATTTTAGGTTTTTAGGGTTATTTAGGTTATTAATGGTTTTATGTTTTTTAGTTTTTTAAGGATATCTTAAGGGTTTTATAGGTTTTTAGGGGTTTTTCATTTTTAGGTACATTTAGGGTTATTTTAGGATTTTTTAGGTTTTATGGTTTTTAGATATTTTGAGGGTTTTTAGGGTTCTTAGGGGTTTTAAGGTTCATAGGGTTTTTTGGGTTTTAATATTTTTTATGTTTTTTGGGGTTCTATGTGTTTTTTTGGGTTTTTAAGGTTTTCTTCTAGGTTTTCATGATTTTTTGGGTGTTTTATGTGTTCAGGGGATTTTAAAGAACTATTATTATTTTAATTTGGTTTTAGGGGTTACAGGGATTTTGAGGGGTATAAGGTTTTTTATGGTCTTAGGGTTTTTCATAGTTTTTTAGTTTTGGGTGTTTTTTTTGTTTTTTAGTTTTTTAATGGTATTTAAATTTTTAATGATTTTAATGTTTTAATAGATTTTTAGAGTTTCTATGGTTTTTAGGGCTTCTATGGGGTTTTACTATTTTTAATGTTTTTTGGGGTTTTATGGTATTTATGGTTTTTAGGTTTCTTCATCTCATTTAAATTTTTTTAGTATTTCTTAGGCTTTTTGCTATTTTTGGTGTTTTTATGTTTTAAAGGTTTTCTTAGGGGTTTTAAGGGTCTTTACAAGTTTTTGCCCCTTTTTGGATTTTAAGGGATTTTAAGGATTATTATGGGTTTTAAGGGTTTTATAGACATTGAGGGGTTGTCAGTCTTTTAGTGTTTTTAGGGTTTTTAAGGTTTTTAACCATTATTATGTTTTTAGTGGTATTATATTTTTGTACGGATTTTTAGGTTTCCTTAGGATTTTAAGGGAAAGGAAGGTGCAGGTCCAAGCTACTCATAGCCCCCCAAAAATTTATTAAAAAAATGTACAGATAGGGGAGAGGTAGAGTCAATTGAACCATACCCAAAAACAAACCACATATAGGGTAAAAGAATGAAAAGACGCAGAAAGAAACCAGACACAACACCGTCATTTGTGCCAGCTCCAATACCTCATAGCCAATGAACATCATTATTAGCTTCTCCAATATCAGTCACCATCACACCATTCACCAACATTAGACATTTGAAAACAACCGTCAACATCAGCACCAATTCACAAAAAACAGATCCATTCATCAGCACCATAATTCATCATCACCAATCAGACAGAAAAACCACAATAAAAAATAAATAATAAACAAAACCAGCAACATTAGTAGCCATGGCCTCCCACCTCTAAGACAATGGAGCAGCCCCAAGCACACCACACCACGCCATAGGCTAGGGTTGAACCAGGTTAAGGACGTAGAGGTGAGAAGCACACTAGGGAAAACTCCACGCACACTAGGTCTGGAGCCATGGAAAATGCAGAGGAAACTAGAGGCACGCCATAACCGAGAAATCCAGAACCAAACCCTTGCACCATGAGCCGTGGGAGCTTCGAAACTTGGATGAAGAAAGATTCCAAGGTTGGACCACCCTGGGATGACACACACTCATGCCAAACCAAGATCTTGAATCCAAGAATTCCAAATCTTTTTCCGAGCATGCCAGAGCCAACCGCAATCACGCTCGATCTGAAAAATCTGGAACTGAGCACGCCAAAGCTGACAATGCACACCACAGATTCAAAGAAGCATTAGGATGGGGGGACACAATGAAAATTCCATTAGACAAAACCAGACCACGTCATTCTATCACCATCCAGAACTGAGCTGAGGTGAGGCACCACGTGCCAAGGCCGAACCACACTAGATGAGGAAGGAAGGAGATCAGTTAGAGGAACTCTATCTATGCAAGTAAGGGATGATATCCACTGATCAGAGGCCTTTCACACACACCTTCTTCTTAGTTTTTTAACAGTTTTATGTATTTTTAATATTTTTAGATTTTTTATGGGATTTTAAAGAATTTTATGTTTTTATGTATTTTAGGGATGTTGAGGGATTTTCATGGTTTTATTTTCTTTTTTCATTTTTCATTTTTTTAGTGCTTCAGGGTTTTTAATATTTTTTATTTTTTGTAGTGTTTTAGGGGTTTGATTGTTTTCAGTGGGGTTTCAGGGTTTCTATCTATTTTTCGAGGTTTTAAGGGAATTAATTGTTCTTATTGGTTTTGGGGGTTTTAGTGTTTTAGTGTGTTATTTTTAGGTTTTTTAAGTGGTAGTAGTCCTTTATGATATTTATAGGGTTTTTAGGTGTCTTAGGGTTTTATACATTTTTACGTATTTTTAGTGATTTTTATGATTTTTACAGTTCTTAGGTTTTTAAAGTATTTTTAGGGTTTCTAGTGGTTTTAAGGTTTTTATGGGATTATTGAGGTATTTTTGGGGTTTTTGAGTTTCTTTGGGGTTTAATGTTTTTTTTATTATAGAATTTTATTTTGTTAAAAGTGTTTTAAATTTTTTAGTGTTCTTTTGGTTTTATGGATTTTATGGGTTTTTATGGTATTCTAATGTTTTTAGACGTTTTATGGATTTTAGGGGTTAGTAGGGTTATTAGGTTCTTTTAGTGTTTTTAGAGTTTTATGTGATATCATGTTTTTATGTTTTCCTTTTGGATTTTATTGGTTTTAGGGGTTTTTACAATTTTATATTTATTTAGGTATTTTTTAGTATTTTTTTATTTTTCAGGGATTTTTGGGGTTTTTAGGAATTTTTATGGATTTTAGTGTTTTGTATTTTTTTTTGGTTCTTTAGGGTTTTTAAATATTTATGGTTTTTATGTTTTTATTTGAATTTTCAGTTTCACTATATTGTTATACATTTTTAGGAATTTTATACTTTTTTCATTATTAATTATGATTTTCTGGGTTTTAGGGTCTTTGAGGAATTATATGGTTTTAAGGGTTTTATTATTTTGGGGGGTCTGGGGGGAGGGGGTTGAGTTTTTATTGTTTTAATGATTATATATTTTTTAAACATTTTTATGGGTGTAATTTTTTTTGAGAGTTTGTAATGGTTTTTCAGGTTTTTATGGGTTATTTTTGTTTTAAGGTTTTTTAGGATTTCTTATGTTTTTCGAGGTTTTCATGGGTTTTTATGTTTTTATGGATTTTTATATTTTTTTATAATTTTTATGGATTTTAAGAGTTTTGATGTATTTTGAGGAGTTTCAGGAGTTGCTAATTTTTTAGGTTTTATTGTGTTTTAATTTTTAGGTTTCTAATGGGTTTTTAGGTTTTTAGGGTCTTTAGGGTTTTTTAAATTTTTATATATTTTTTGGAGATTTGTTATTTATTTTTATGGGTTTTAGGTTTTTATGGGGTTTTAGGGGTTTATGGTTTTTATGGTTTTTAGGGTTTTTTTAGTTTTTTAGGGTTTTGTGGTTTTTTATAAAATTTTAATGTTTTTAGGGATTAACAGGTTTTAGTGATTTATTAGTTTGTTATTTATTTAATGTGTTTTTATAATTTTTATGGGTTTTATATATTTTTACGGGTTTAGGGTTTTTATGGTTTTTATAGATTTTTAGGGTTTTTAGGGTTTTAGTATTTTTTTCGGTTTTTAGGTGATTTGAGTGTATTTTGGGTTTTAAGGGTTTCATAGGGGTTTTCTGGGGTATTAGGGATTTTTTCATTTATAGGTATATTTAGGTATTTCTAGGATTTTTAAATTTTTTGGGGTTTTTAGGGATTTTGAGTGTTTTCATGGGGTTTTAGAGTTTTTTGACTTCTTTTGGGTTTTTATGATCATTAGGGTTTGTTAAAATTTTAAGGATTTAAAGGATTTTTGGAGTATTTAGTGGTTTTAGGTGTTTATCGGTTTTTTGGTTTTTTGGGGTTTTAGGTTTTTTTTTGTGGTTTTAGGGATTTTAAGGACTTTAAAGTTTTAATATTTTTAGGAATATTAAGTGTTTTTTATTTTCATTGTTTTCATTGTTTTTTTATGTTTTTTAGGGTTACATAATTTTTTATTCATTTTATAGATTTCTAAAATATTTTTATTTGTTTTAGGGTGTAATGGGATTTCGATGGTTTTTAGGGTTTTAGGGTTTTAGGATTTTTAGTGGTGTTTTGGTTTTTAGGGGTTTTTATTATTTTAGGTTTTTATATATTTCTTAGTGGGATTCAAGGTTTTAATATTTTTTTGGTTTCTAAGGAGTGTTATGGATTTTCAGGATTTTTATGGATTTTAGGGTTTTTAGGGATTTTGAGGTTTTCAGTGTTTTTTTGGTTTTTATAGTTTATTTGGGGTTTGTTGTTTTTTTTATTTTTAGGTGCTTTTAATGTTTTTAGGGGTGTAAAGGGTTTTATAGTTTTTAGTGACTCTTTATGGTTTTATGGGTTTTATTTATTTTTTGGTTTAAGTGTATTTTTGGTTTTAAGGGTTTTTACGTTTTTATGTGTTTTAAGGTTTTTATCCTCTTATTTTTTAGGGGTTTTAATTATTTTTATGTTTTTAGGGTTTTGTTATCTGTTTTCAACATTTTCTAATTTTTCTATGCTTTTAGGAATTTTTACACATTTAAATGATTTTCATCATTTTTAGGGTTTCTATAGATTTTTAGGGTTTTTAGGATGTTCTTGGATATTTCTCATTTTGGGGGGGTTTTAAGGGTCTTATGCGTTTTTATGTTTTTAATGTTTTCTTAGTGATTTTTAGGGTTTTAGGGGTTTTTACTAGTTTAGGTATTTTTGATGGTTTTTATGGTTTTTAATTTTTTATAGGTTTTATCGATTTTTATGGTATTTAGGGGGTATAGTGTTTTTATTAATTTTGAACTTTTATTGGGTTTTAGGGTTTTTTAGATTTATCTGGTTCTTAATTTGTTTAGTAGTTTTTTTTCCTTTTTTGGGGTTCAAAGGGATTCTATAATTTTGGTGATTTTTTGGGATTTTATGTGCTTTTAGGGGTTTTAATGGCTTTTCATATTTTTTATGGTTTTTGAGGGTTTTCTGGTTTTCATAGATTTTTTAGTGTTTGGAGATCTTTTAGGGGTTTTTTGTGGTTTTGGGTTTTTAAATTTTTCCTAGGGGGTTTGAATGATTTTTTATGGTGTTTATTTTTTTGGGATTTTCAGATTTTTATTTTTTTATTTTTTTTTATTTTATGGGTTTTAGTGATTTGTGGTTTTTTGTTATTTTTATGGTTTTAGGGGTTTTATGGTTTTATGGTATTTATGGTGTTTTAGAGATTTTTTGTGTTTTTTAGGTAGTTTATGTTTTTTGAGAGTTTATTTAATATTTTTTATATGATAAATGGTTTTTAGAGTTTTACTGGTTTTTAGGGTTTTTAGGTGCTTTTAGCAAGTTTTGAGGCTTTTATGTGTTTTATGGGTTTTATGTGTTTTAGGGTTTTGTGTTATTTTAGGTGTTTGATATTCATTCAGGTTTTTAGTGGTTTTAAATGATTTTTTAAAGGTTTTCTTATGTTTTCTAGGTTTTTTTTACTTTTTTAATTATTTTTTGGGCATTTTTAGGATTTTTATGGTTTTTAAGGTTTTAATGGATTTTTATTATTTAAAGGGTTATTTACGTTTTTACTATTTTTTAGGGTTTTAATGTTTCTTATTGTTTTTCAATATTTTTTTGGATTTTTATCTTTGAGGTATTTTTAGTGATTTTATAGATTTTTTTATGATTTTTAGGGATTTCAGGTTTTTGAGGGTTTTTAGGGATTTTAGGATTTTAGAGGGTTTTGGAGTTTTTGTGACTTTTTATGATTGTTTAAAAATTTTAGTTGTTTAAAGAGTATTTATAGTTTTATTGGTTTTTTTTTGTTTTAATAGTTTATTAGGTTTTTAAGGTGTTTAGGGGTTTTATGTTTTTTAGGGGGTTTAGTGTTTTTAGTGGGTTTTAGATTTATACGGTTTTATGTATTTTATGTTCTTAAAGTTTTCTTAGGATTTTTATTGGGTTTTAGGGTTCTTATGATTTAAGGTATATTTAGGGATTTTATGTATTTTAATTATTTTTAGGGTTTTTAGGATTTTTAGGTCTTTTATGGTGTTTAGGGGTTTTAGGTTTTTTAGAATTTTTTCGGTTTTTAGGGGTCTTAACATTTTTTAGGATTTTATGTTTTTCCTAGGGTATTTATTATTTTTATTTTTTTTTTACATTTTCTGGGATTTAAGGATTTTTTTAGATTTTTATGGTTATATAATTTTTTATAATTTGTGATGGATTTTAGTGGTTTGCATGGTTTTTAAAGTGTTTATGGTATTTTGGGGTTTTAAGGGTTTTTATTGTTTCTTTTTTCATTTAAGTGTTTTTATAAATTTTTAATATTTTTATGGGATTAAAGGGTGTTCAGATTTTTTATTGTTTTTTAGGTTTTTTATGGGTTTCTTAGGGTTTTTATGGTTTTTAGGGGTATTATGATTTATAGGGGGTTCAGGTTTTTCTATGAGTTTTAGGGATTTACGGTTTTTAGGGTTTTTAGGGTTTTAGGGATTTTATGTGGCTTTTAGGTTTTGATGTTTTCTTTGTGGGGTTTCATGGTTTTAAGGGATATTATATTTTTATGGATTTTAATGTATTTTTATTATTTTTATGGCTTTTAGGGTTGTTAGGGATTTTGATGGTTTTTTGATTTTTTATGATTTTGTTTGAGTTTCTAGGGTATTTAAGGTTTTTAGAGTTTTTTTTAACTCTTTTAAGGGTATAAATATTTTTTTAGAGTTTTTAGTGATTTTTTATATATTATGGGGTTTTAGGGTTTGTTACTATTATTTGAGGTTTGGGGGGGGTTTGGTCTTTTCGATTTTTTTCATTTTAGGGTTTTAGTGGTTTTAATTGTTTTTTGGGGTTTTAATGTTTTATTAGGTTAATTAATGGTTTTAAGGGTGTTTTACTTTATTAAGCTTTTCTAGGGATATTTTAGTTTGTTTATGGATTACAGGGTTTTTATGGATTTTGATTGGTTTTGGGGTTTTAGTGTTATGGGGTTTTTAGGGGTATTAGATTTTAATGGGTTTTATGTTCTTGTTAGTTTTTAAGTTTTTTTTAAGTATTTTTAGCATTTTTAGGGGTTTTATTTTATTAGGGAAATTTTTGAATTTTTAATGATTTTAATGGTTTTTATAGAGTTTAGGTATTTTTAGGGTTCTTACGGTTTATGGGGTTTTTATACATTTTAAGGGTTCTTCTTGATTTTTATGGGTTTTTATGTTTTTAGTTTTTTTAAACATTTTTCAAGATTCAAAGGGTTTTCATAGTTTGAAATTATTTTTATGGTTTTATTGGTTTTTAGAGTTTTTACAGGTTTTAGGGGGGGTTTTATGGTTTTTTGGGTTTTTAGGGTTTTAATCGATTTTGAAGTATTTAGAGGTTTTTAATGTAGTAGGTTTTTATGGGTTTCTTATGGTTTTTTCAGAGATTTTTAAATTTTTTGGGATTTTATGGAATTTGGGGATTTTATTCATTTTCAGGGTTTTTAGAGATTTTGTGGGGTTTTAATGGTTTTAGGGTTTTATGAGTTTTAAGTGTTTTTAGCGCTTCTTAGGCTTTTTAGGGGTTTTATGTTTTTTAGGGTTTTTTGTGTTTTTATTTTTTTTTTCAATTTTTAGGGTTTTTAATGTTTTAAACAATTTTTTAATGTTTTGAGGGGTTTAATGGGGTTTTTATGTTTTGGTGATACTATAGGGTTTTTAGGGGTTTAATGTTTTTAAGGGTTTTAGGGGTTTTTTTATGGTTTTAGGGATTTCTGAGTATTTATTCTTTTTAGTTTTTATGGGGTTTAATTGTTCTTTATTTTTAAGGTTTTATTAGGATTATATGTGTTTTTAGGTTTTTTTATGTTTTTAGATTTTTTAGTGTTTTTAGTGGTTTTACGGTTTTTAGGGCTATTAATCTTTTTCACTGTTTTTATTAGTTTAAATGGTTTGCATAGTTTTATTGGGGTTTTATGGTTTTATAGGTTTTTAGGGTATTTAAGGTGTTTAGGGTTATTTAGGGTTTTCATGGTTTTTTATGATTTTTATAATTTGTTTGGTTTTTTTGGTTCTTATTCATTTTTAAGTTTTTTGGGTTTTCTTAGTGTTTTTTAGTATTTTTAGTGTTTTTTCATTTTTTGGGATATTTAGGTGTTTTTTAAAGTATTTATGGGTTTTAGGGATTTTTAGGATTTTTAGGTTTTTTTATGGCTTTTAGGGGTTATTATGTTTCTAGGGGTTTTAATTTTTTTTAGGTTTAAGGTTTTCTACTATTTTTTTCAATGTTTTAAGCTTCTTTATGTTTTTAGTGTTTTTAGGGTTTTTAGGATTCTTTAGGGTTTTTAAAGTTTTTTAGGATTTTAAAGGTTTTTAAGTGTTTTATATTTTTGAGTTTTTATTAAAGTTTATCATGGATTTCATTGTCTTTTAGGTTTTTGAGTGTTTTTAGGGATTTTAAGAAATTTATGGTTTTTTGGGGTTTTAGTGATTTTAGCCTTTTTTGGTTATTCGGGGTTTAAATTGTTTTTTGGTTATTAAGTCTTTATTCGAGTTTTACACGGTCTTTAGGGGTTTTATGTTTTTAGTTATTTATATATTTATTCATATTTACAGGATTTTTTTTTGGATTTTTAGGGGTTTTAGGATTTTAGGATTTTATAGGGCTTATGGTTTTTATAGTTATTTTGAATATTTATGTATTTTTTCATGTTTTTAGGGTTTAATGGTTCTTTAGAATTTTTAATATTTTTTCGGTGTTTAAAGGGTGTTTATAGTTTTTATTAGGTTTTAAGGGTTTAATGGTTTATTAGGTTTTTTATTGTTTTATGGGTTTTAGTGATATTAAGGGTTTTTAGGTTGTTAAGGGTTTCTTAAAGACATTCAATTTTTTTCTATTTTTTTACATTTTATTGAATTTTAGGGATTTTTAGGAATTTTATATGTATTTAGGGTTTTCTATATTTTTTAGGGGGGTTTAGGGTTTTTTGAGTTATTTAAGGATTTAATGGTTTTTAATGTTTCTTAATGCTTATGAGGGTTTCAAGGGGTTTTATAGTTTTTGGATTTATAGATTTTTTAGGGTTTTAATTTTTTTTTACAATTTTAAGGTTTTCTTAGGGGTTTTCAGTTTTTTTAGGGTTTTTAATAATTTTAGCGATTTTTTAGGTATTTTTATTATTTTTATAGTTTTTAGTGTATTTAGGGAATATAAGGGGTTTTTGGGTTTTTTTGGTTTTTAGTGTTTTTAGGATTTTTATCATTTTTAGGTTTTGTAGGTGTCTTATATTGTTTTAGTTTTTTATGGTTTTATAATAGGAAATTAGTGTTTTTAAGGTTTTGATGTTTTTAGTATTTCTAAGGATTTTTATGGGGTTTTAGGGTTTTTTTGATGAGTTTTTGGTGTTTTAAGGGTTTTAATGTTTTTAAGGTTTTTAACATTTTGACAGTTTTAAAGGGTTTCTAGTGTTTTTTTGGTTTTACGGGTTGTTAAGGTTTTTTGGATTTTTATGGTATTTGGGGGTTTATTGGGGTTTTTGGATTTTTTATGGGTTTTATTTTTTTTATGGTTTTTATGGGTTTCAGGTGATTTAGGTTTTTAAGGGTTTAATTGTTTTTAGATTTTTTATTTGGTTTTTAGGGCTATCTTAGATTTTTATGTCTTTTTATATTTTATTGGTTTTATGGTTTTATGGGTTTTATGGGTTTTAGGGTTTTTTGAAATATTTAGGTTTTATAGATGTTTTAAGTGTTTTAAGGTTATTATGGTTTTCTTGGGTTTTTTTTGGTTTTTTATAATTTCATACTTTATTAGTGATTTAGAATTGTTTTTATGATTCTTATGGGGATTTATGGTTTTTATGGAGATTGAGGGGTATTTTTAGGATTGTATTTATTTTATGGTTTTTTTTGGATTTTAGGTTCCTTTTAGTTTTTATGGTTTTTTGAGTTTTTAACGTTTTTTGGGGTCTATTAGAGTTTTAGTTTTTTTTGGTTTACTTGGGAGATTTTTGTTTTTTCCTATTGTATGTTATTTAGGGGCTGTTAGGGGTTTCAACGTCTTTTAGTATCTTAAGTGTTTCTTAGGGTTTTCAGTGTTTTTAGGATTTTAGGGATTTGATATAGATTTCTTATGGATTTTCATTATTTTTAAGTTTTTTTATGATTATTGGGGTTATTAATGGTTTTTTTATAATTCTTGTGGTTTTAAGGTTTTTAAATATTTTAATGGGTTTAGTTTTATTAGGGGCATCATAGTTTTTTTATGATTTTAGTGTTTTTTATGTTTTAGGGGGCTTAAAGTGCTTTTATGTTTTAAAGGTTTTCATAGTATATTTTTAGTGTTTTTTATTTTTTTACTAGTATATATATATATTTTATAATTTTGTATTGATTTTGATGGTTTTATGGATTTTTTGGGTTTTTAGGATTTTTTAGGTTTTTTGGGGTTTTTTGAGTTTTAATGGTTTTAATGTTTTGTTAGAGTTTTTAATTAGTTTTATGGTTTTAAGGGTTTTAATAGTTTATAGTTGGTTTTAGGGTTTATGAGTTGTAGTTTTTTAAGTGTTTTAGGGTTTTTATGAATTTTGAGGGTTTTTAGTGTCTGTTAGGATTTAAATTTTTTAATTTCTTTTTTTAATTTTCGCAGATTTTTGCTTTTTTTTAGTTTAACGGTTTTTGAGAGTTTTTAGAATTTCTAATGGTTTAAATGGGTTTTAATGTTTTTAGTGTATTTTGGGTATTTTTGGATTTTATGAGTTTTATGGTTCTTTGGGGTGTTTATGCATTTGAGTGGTTTTTATAGATTTTTAGTGTTTTATGTATTTAGGTGTTTTATGTTTTTTAGGTTTATAATTTTTATTTGGATACTTCAAGATTTTTAGGGTTTTTATGTTTTTATGGATTTTTAGGGGTTTTGTAGGATTTTAATCGGTTTTTAGGTTTTCATGATTTTTTTTTTGTTTTTAGGGTATTTAGTTTTTTTAAGTTTTTAAGGGGTTTTACTTTTTTGGTTTTTATGGTTTTAATATGGGTTTTCAGGTTTATAGGGTTTTAAAAGTTTTTATTATTTTTTGGGATTTTTTTGAATTTTTAAATTTTTTTTTATTTTTAATGATTTTGAGGGTTTTTATTGCTTTTTTGGTTTTTTGGGTTTTAGGGTTTCTTGAGTTTTGTTTGGGTTTTTAATGTTTTTTATAGTTTTTTAACATTATCAGAGGTTTAAATGGTTTCTAGAGTTTTTATTTTATTTTAGGGTTTTGTGGGTTTTTAATGTCTTAATGGGTTTTATGGGTTGTATGGGTTTTAGGGGCTTTAGGGTTTTTCAACTCCTTTATGGTTTTTTTGTTTTTTATATTTTTAGTCGTGTTAGGTTTTTTCTTTATGTTTTAGGGGTTTTTGTAGTCTTTAAAAGACATTATTGTTTTATAATTTGGCCAGGATAAAATTTTAATGGTCGTTAGGGGTTATTATAGATTTTGAGTGGTTTTTTTTGTTTTTTTAGGATTTTTAGGATTTTTTGGGTTTTAAGGGGTTTTCCTTATTTTTAGAATATTAATGTGTCTTTAGGGATTTTAGGGTTTTATGTTTTTTTTACAAATTTAGGAACTTTTAGGTATTTTTTACGATTTTTATGATTTTTTAGGTTTTAGGAATTTTGATTGTTTTAGGGTTTTCTGTTTTTTATTTTTAGGGGTATTTTGAAATTTTTATCGTTTATAAGGGTTTCCATAGTTTTTAGTGTTTTTCAAGGTTTAAATGGTTTTCAGATTTTTTTTAGTCGGGTTTTATGGTTTTTATGGGTTTTAGGGAAAGGAAGATGCGAGGGTTGGTCTATTCCCCCCCCCCCCCAATTTATTAAAAAGAAAAAAGAGACACAACAGGCAAGGGAGGGGACGGGTCAACCGACCCACACCCAAAAACCTTTAACGACCAAAGAGAAAAGACCCAAAAAAAGAAAAATCAAGAACGAAAAAAGAAAATACACACAAAACAATGAAGCCACCACCATCATCCAGCATCAACCAGCATCTGGCAGCTCCCAGCTGACCAACTACCCGCATCAAAACTCAAACAACATTCCTCATCCAGTAGCAGCACAACCCTAAACCACATCTTCAGCACCTCCCATCCAAGTAGAAACCAGCACCCAGAACCGCGATCTTCCAACATCACAGAACCACCAGCATCCAACATCACATATCCACCAGCATCAAAATCACAAGCCTCATCATCACAACCATTCAGCAGTTCACCACCAAGCAGCAACCAGCATCCAATTACACAAAGCAGCAACCAACAACCAATCTCACATGATCCAGCATCCAACACCTCCTCACCAAGGAGATCCACCATACGAAGCACCATCATCCAGCATTCATCAGTAACCGGCAGCTCACAACCAAACAAGAACCAGCATCCAAACTCACAAAGTCCAACATCTAGCACCTTCCCACTAAGAAGATCAACCGCCAGCAATATAGAACCATCAACACAACTATTCACATAACCCAACCATAGCTCCCAAAGTAGTATCCAGCGCCACTCGAAAAAACCAAAATCCAGAATCCGCAATAAAACACTCGCATCGAAACACCAGCACCCACCCGTGATGCCAGACCACAATACACAGAAACCCATGTCCAAACCCTCACCCCGATTGTCCAGCTGTAACGAACCCGGCGGGCCTGAAGCCCAACCAAACTCGGCCACGCCCGAGACCAGCCCTTTGGAAGATAGCAGACCCCCACCCCATGGGCAGATAACATGTCCCCACCTCAGACCGGCCCAGATAACACGTGGCAGGAACTGTGCCCTACCTGGCGAGGATTTAATACGCCTCCCCCGCAACTCGAACCCGTGACCACAGGCTTAAAGGCAAACCTCTGAGGTGGGGGCCTGTTATCTGTCCGTGGGGTGGGGTCTGCTATCTGCCAGAGGGCTGGGCTCGGGCGTGGCTGAGTTTGGTTGGGATTCAGGGCTGCCGGGTTCGTTACAGGTTGTCTCTTTCGGTTATTTTTATTTTCTTTTGTTCTTGTTAGTTACTTTACTTTGTTTATTTACTTTGCATTGCTCTGTTTATTTTCTGTTGCTTTAATTATTTATTTTTACTGGGAGAAATCATTCCCACAGCCTCTGTTGATGCCCTGGCGCTTGTCACTAGCCCGGGAGGATCGGGAGCGCCTCTCGGGCCATGTCGCGGGCCAGCTCGGGTGACAGGTTCAGGGTCGACCCGAGTTGGTTCGTGACACCAGCAACAGCTCACATTCAAACCATCCATAGATCATGGGATCACAATACAGTGAAGCATCCAAACCACAAAAATTGTCCATCCTTTCATCAACAACGTAGAGAAGAAAGGAAATAGAAGAAAAGGAGACACAGACCTGTATTTTATGTGCGAAATGGTTCCCAGCCGACTGGAAATCCCAAACCGAAGAACTAGTTGGGCTACCTTTGAACCAGAAATGTTTGATCCGCCTCTTCCAAAGCCTCCATAGTAGCCCGTCACTCCCATCATCAAGTCCATAGAGCTGAACCTCCAAAGGACTGAACCATCGTGAGCTAGGGGACCCAGATCTGCTATAAGAAGCTGAGAAGCAAAGCCCCACTCCAGAAAAACCGGGAACGACCCTAGCCTCTATGATCCTGAAGCACCACGCCCAGGGAAGACCAGATCCAACCCTCCCAATCAATGAAATGCGAGGCCGCATTCCAGTAGGACCAGATACAATCATGGACCTGAAACACCACAAAGAGGAGACTCTAGATCCGACCCATCTCACCAAAGCACGAAAACACCACACACCTGAAAGCTTAGATCTAACCCACTTGTTCTTGAGAGAAACTAATGAACGGAGCAGCCGCCTGAGGAGATCTGCGAGGTCACCATAAAGCCAGAGAAAAAGCTCCTCAAGAGGGGGAAGTAGCTGTGCTGAGCACATCGGGGCTTTAGAATCCATCACCATGCCGAAGAAGTGCCATTTGAGGATGGTGCACCGCTGGAGAGCAGAAACGCGAGAGAAGTAGGGTTCCCGAAATCTGAAAGTCTATCAGCGACGCCACAAGCCAAAATTAGCCTCGCTGAAACCGTTGAACCACACCTCCAAATCACAACATTGATCTTCACCTCCAAATTCGCACCTCCTGAAAACCACAGATCAGAAGCCGTCAAGATCCGTCTTCACCACCACTGTGACGCCAGCGGAGAGAGCTGCACGAACACCGCCCCATCCTCGTCGTGAAACCACTGGAAGAAGCGTGAAGTGAAGTAGGAGAACACCGTCGGGAGAGAGCATCCAGGAGAGAGTGATGACATCTTTCCTTTCAAACCTATGGTTTTTAGGGGTTTCATGGGGTTTTATGTATTTTTATGCTTTTGGGTTTTTAGGGTTTTTACTGTTTTCTGATTTTTTGGGGTTGAAAGGTTTTTTAGATATTAATTTTTTCTTGTGGCTTTCATTGATTTTATTGAATTTTAGGTTTCTATTGATATTTATGGCTGTATTTATTATCTATGAATTTTTACGGTTTTAAGGATTTTTCAGGTTTTTAGGGTTTTCAGGGTTTTATGGGTTTTTTTATGGTTTTTTGCGTTTTTTGATAATTTTTACGTTATATAATTTTATTATCATTTTTTTGGGTTTAACGGTTTTTATAGATTTTAGTGGGGTTTGGGGGTTTTATGTGTTTTAGGGTATTTAAAATACAAAATGGGTCTTATTGGTTTTAGGGGTTTATAGTTTCTCTGTACTTTTATGGTTTTTGTGTTTTTGATATTTTTAGAAGACTAAAGTGTTTTTAGTTTGTAGAGATTTGCTTATAGTTTTTCAAGGTTTTTGGGGTTTTTATGTTTTTAAATTTTTTTGGTTTTTAAAGTATTTTTATGGTTTTTAGGGTTTTTAGGAATTTTGAGGGGGTTTGGTTTTTTAGGGTTTTTCCACTTTTAGGGTTTTTAGTGGTTTTATGTGTTTTTAGGTTTGTAATTTTTTCATAGTGTTTTTATGTATTTTTATATTTTTAAAGAGTTTTAGGTCATTTATATTATTTTTATGGTGGTTTGATTTTTTTATTTATTTTGAGGGATTTAATTGTTATTTGGGTTTTAGGGTTTTTATGTTTTTTTGTTTTTAGGGCTTTTTGAGTAATTTATGGTTTTAATGTTTTTTATATATTTTATATTTTTTAGTGGTAAAGGGTTTTTTTTATTTTTTAGTGATTTTTTAGAATTTTTATGGGGGTTTTAGTGTTTTTTAATTTTTTTTAGTTTTGTAATGATTTTTAGGTGTTTTAAAATATCATAGGCTTTTAGTTTTTGAGGGTTTTTTTTGTTTTAAGGGTTTTTTGCGGATTTTATATTTTTAACAAATATTAGGTTTTTTGGGTAAATAATGTTTTTACAGTTTTTAAGTATTCTAAGGGGTTTTAGGTTTTTTGGAGTTTTTAGGTTTTTATGGGCATTTTGTGTTTTTTATGTTTTTATAGTTTTAAAGGGTTTTTAGGTTTTTTAGGTTTTTTTTACATTTTTAGGGTTTTAGATAAATTTTCAAATTTTTATGGGTTTTATGGTTCTTAAAAAAAATTTATTGTTTTTAGAGTTTTTAGGTGTTTAGAAGTAATTTCTGTGTTTTGGGGTTTAAGGGGTTTTATGAGTTTTTTGGGGTTTTAAGGGTTTTGACCGTTTTATTAACATTTTTACGGGTTTAATGTGTTTTTAGAGTTTTTAGTGGTTTTTAGGGATTCTTTGGTTTTCTAAGGATATTTGGGTTTATTATTTTTACAGTTTTTATGGGTTTTTAAGGTTTTTAGCATTTTTAGGTTTTAGTGGGTTTAATTGATTTTAGGTTCCTATGTTTTTATTAGTATTTCAAGGGATGTTAGGGAATTTTATGTTATTATGGATTTTTTAGGTTTTATAATTTTTTTGGATGTAGTATTTTTAAGGTTTTTGTGTTTTTAAGGATTTCTTATTATTTTATGGGTTTAAAGGTTTTTTATGTTTCTAGGTATTATTATGATATTTATGTTTCAATGGTTTTTAGCGATTTTGAGGGTTATACTGTTTTTAGGGATTTTTGGGGATTTTTTTTGGTTTCTGGGTTTTTTTGAGTCTTTTAGGGATTTTATATTTTTTAAAGTATTTAATAATTTTTATTCGAATAATGGGTTTTAAAATATTTCAGCGGTTTTAAAGGGTTTTATATATTTTTTGGGGGCTTTTAATGTTTTTGGGTTGTTTTGGTTTTTAGGGGTCTTAAGGTTTTTAGAACCTTTAGGTTTTTTTGTGTAATTTAGTTTGTTACAGGTTTTAACTGTTTTTACATTTCTAGTGTTTAATTAGGGTATTTCATGGTTTTTTAATTCTCTGTGGATTTTTAAGACTTTTTACGATTTTTTTGGTTCTTTTGGTTTTTTTGGGTCTTATGTTTTTTACATTTTAATTATTTTTTGGGTTTTTAGGGTTTTCAAGGATTTTTTCCATTTTTAGGGATTTTATATACTTTTTTAAGATTCTTGTGGTTCTTCAAGGGTGTTAGGGATTTTAGGGGTTTTAGTGTTTTTGGTTTTTATGGCATTTTTATTATATTAGTGTTTTTTGAGACTTTTATGTTTTTAATGGGTTTGGAAGTTTTTTAATATTTTTTTGTGTATAAAGGGTTTTTAATGTTTTTATTGGCTTTTAGGGTTTTATGTTTTGTATGATTTGTACGTTTTTTAGGGGTTTTATGGTTTATTAATTTTAGGTGTTTTTAGGGTTCTTGGAGGTTTTTATATTTTTAAGGGTTATAGGTGTTTTTATGATTTTAAGGTTTTCATAGGGGTTTTAGGGTTTTTTATTCTTTTAGGTACATTTATGGATTCTTTATAACTTTGATCATTTTTTATGTCTTTTAAAGATTTTTTGGGTTTTTTGGGTTTTTTGGTTTTTCTGGGTTTTAGGATATTTTTTATTTTTTTATGGATTTTAAGGGGGTTTTTATATTTTTAATGTTTTTTGGGGTTTAATGTTTTTTCGATTTTTTTAATGGGGTTTTAGAGATTTATTTGGATATTTTATGGGTTTTATGGGTTTTATGGGTTTTAGGTCTTCTTAGTGTTCTTAAGGTATTTTATGGTTTTTTTATTTTTATAGGTTTTTAGGGATTTTAAGTGTTTTTAGGTTTAATTGATTTCTTACGGTTTTTCATGGTTTTTTAGTCTTTCTACATTTTTTAAGATTTTAGGAATTTGTTTGTTTTTTAGAGTTTTTTAGGTTTTTAGGGGGTTCCAGTGTTTTTAGTTTTCTAATCCTCTATTTGGGGTTTTTAGTATTTTAGGTTTTTTATGATTTTATTGATTTTTATGGTTTTTAGGTTTTTTATGGATTTTAAGATATTATAGGGTTTTATAGTTTTATATTTTTTTCGTGTTTTAGGGGTTTTTAGTTTTTTATGTATTTAAGGATTTTAGTATTTTTAATTTTTTTATGGATTTAACAGATTTTTAGTGTTTTTACTGGTATTTTAATGTTATATGTAGTTTTATGGTTTTTAGGGGGTTTCATGGTTTTAGGTTTTTTTTTGTTTTTAGTGGTTTTATCATTTTTATGGGTTTTGGGGGGTTTTTTGAGTTTTTTTTGGTTTCAAGGTTTTCTTTAGGATTTTCAGGGAATTTTAGGGGTGTGTATGTTTTAAATGATTTTTAGTGTTGATCTTGGCTATTTATGGGTTTTCGGGTTTTTGGGATTTTGAGTGTATTTTGGGTTTTTTATGGTTTTTAGGGTTTTTAGGGCTTCTATCATTTTTAGGGTTGTGGGGGGTTTTAGTATTTTTTTTATATTTTTAATGTTTATTTTTTGGATTTCTAGGGTTCTTAAGGGTAATTTTTTATTTTAGTAATTTTTAGTTATTTTTAAGTATTTTAAAGGGTTTTTAGGGTTTTTAGGCTTTTTAGATAATTTTAGAGTTTTTTGGGTTTTGATGGTTTTTTGGGGTCTTAGGGTTTTTTGAGTTTTTTAGGGTTTTATGGTTTTTATAATTTTTTAATGTTTTAGGGATTTAAAGTGGTTTAGTGTTTTAATAGTTTTTAGGGTTTTTTTGTGTGTAAAGGGTTTTTTAATAATTTTAGGTGTTAATGGCTTTTTTGGGTTTTATATATTTTTTAAGGTGTTTATTGTTTTTTAGGTTTTTAGGGGTTTCAAGTGTTTTTATGTTTTTCATATGTTTTTATATATTTTATGGTTTTTTCATTTTTACAGATATTTATGAATTTTTTGTATTTTTAACATTTTTAGAGTTTTTTTTGATTTTGAGGGTTTTTAAGGGTTTGGGTGTTTTTATTGTTTTTTTGGGTTTTAGAGTATTTAGTGTTTTTAGGGTTTTATGGGTTTTTTTAAATTTTTATCATTTGTTTTAATGAGTTTATTGATTTTTAGTGGTTTTTAAGGATTTTAATGTTTTTAGAGATATTTAGGGGTTTTAAGGTTTTTGGTGTTTTTTGGTTTTTAGGTGTTTATAGGGATTTAAGGGTCTTTAGGGTCTTTTTATTTTTTAGGATTTTTCAGTGTTTTAATATTTTTTAGGTTTTTAATGTTTTATTATGTGTTTTCCATGTTTTTAGTGTTAGGTATTTTATGGTTTTTTATATTTTTATGTGTTTTTATGATTTTAAGTTGTTTTTAGTATATTTATGGTTTTTGAGGTTTTTTAAGATTTTTAGGATTTTTATCATTTTTTGGTTTTTTAGGGTATTTATGTTTCTTCAATTTTTTTATGGTTTTCTTAGGTTTTTAATGATTTTTAGGGTTTTTAGGTTCGTATGGATTGTTATGGGTTTTGTTGGATTTTTTGGATTTTTAGGGTTGGTAGGAATTTTTAGTGGTTTTATGTTTTTTATGTTTTTTGTGTTTTTTAAGGTTTTTTAGGGTTTTAGCATATTGTTGAGTTTTTAGGTTTTTTATCATTTTTTTGGATTTTAAACAATTTTATAGTGTTTTAAACTTTTAAGGGCATAAAGGGTTTTTTTGAGTTTATGGTGATTTTTTGGGTTTTATTTTTTTTTAGGATTTTTCAATGTTTTTAGGGGTCTTATAGTTTTTAGGGATTTTAGTGATTTTAGGGTTTTTAATGTTTTCAGTTTTTTAGGGTTTTTTTGTTATTTAGGTTTTTATGGATTTCATAGGGGTTTGTAGGGTTTTTAGTGGGACTTAAATTTTTTTAGGATTTTAATCATTATTCAGTTTTTTATGGATTTTGAGGGTTTTTATGACTTCTTATGATTTTTTGGTTTTCTTAATGGTTTTCATTGTTTTTATGGATTTTTATGTTTTTATGAATTTTTATGGATTTGTTTTGGATATTTATGGGTTTTTATGGTTGTAGGGTTTTGTGAGATTTTAGGATTTTTTAGGTTTCTAGAGGTTTTCTATTTTTTTTGAAATTTTGATTTTTTAAGGGTTTAAATATTTATTATTTTTAATAATCTTTTGTAATTTAATGTGATTTTTGGATTTTTTTTTTCATTTTTTATGATTTTTATGGGTTTTTAGGTTTTTTAATGATTTTAGAAAATTTAATAGTTTTTAGGGGTTTTATGTTTTTTATGGTTATTAGAGGTTTTATAATATTTTAGTATTCTAGGGGTTTTATTTATTTTTAGGTTTTAAATGTTATGTTATGGGTTTTCAATGTTTTTATAATTTTTTATGTTATTAGGGAATTTAGGGTTTATTTGGATTTTTAAGGGGTTTTGGGGTTTTTAGGAATTTTGAGGGGTTTTTTGTCTTTCTTAGGGGCTTTAATGATTTTTATAGTATTATAGTGTTTTGAGGATTTTTGGAGTTTTTTGGGGTTTTCAGGTATTTTATAGTTATTAATGATTTAGGCGTTTAAAGGGGTTTTAGTGTTTTTATAGGTTCTTAGGGTTTTTGGGGTTTTAAGTTTTTTAGGTTTTTATAGTTTTATAGATTTTTGGTTCTTTTAGGGGCTTTATCATTTTTTATTTATTTTAGGGGTTTTAAATTTTTTATGGTTTTTATGTATTTCTAAAGGATTTATAGTGTTTATATGTTTTTATCAATTTTTTTAGTAATTTTTTGTAGTTTTTATAGGGTTTGGGGGTTTTTAATTTTTTTGGTGTTTCATGGATTTTAGAGGTTTTAAGGTTTTTAAGTGTTTTAGGGTTATTTATGGTTTTTTATCATTTTTAGGATTTCATGGGTTTTATGTTTTATTAGGTATTTATGGTTTTCTTCAGGGTTTTTGAAGTTTTTAGGGTTTTTAAAATTTTATTGTTTATTTAGGATTTTGGTTGCTTTTTAGTATTATTTGATCATTTGATGGTGTTTAGTGTTTTTAGTGTTTTTAGGGATTTTAGAATTTTTTGGTTTTTTTCTGTTTTAATGGTTTTTAGTTTTTTATTGTTTTATTTGTTTTTTTGCGAATTTTATGGTTTTTTTGGAATATTTGGTATTTTTATGTATTTTTATGAATTTTATTGGTTTTATAGTTTTCATTTTTTTAGTGTTTTAGTGTTTTTAGTTTTTTAGGCATATTTTTGTTTTTTTGGGTTTTATGTTTTTTTATATTTTTGGGGGTTTTAATTTTATTTAGAGTTTTTAACATTTTTAGGGGATTAAAATGTTTTTTAAATTTTTAGTGGATTATTTGGATTTTTATGGGTTTTATTGGTTTACGATGTTAGAGGGTTTTATAGTTTTTAGGTTTCTAGCACATTTTATGTTTTTATGGGTTTTAATTGTTTTTATGGTTTTCATAGGGGGTTTCAAGCAGTTTAGATTTTCATAATTTTTTTGGGGATTTTAAGCTCTTTTTAGGGTTTTTATGAATTTTGAGGGGTTGTTTTTTTGGTGTTTTTTGGGGTTTTTATGTTTTTAGTGTTTTAGGTTTTTTAAGAGTTTTATTTTTTTTAGTTTTTATGGTTTTCTTATGTATTTTTGCAGTTTTTTTGGGGTTTATGTTTTTTTGGATTTTTATGGGTTTGTTGGATATATTATGGGTTTTTGGTGTTTTTCGTGTTTTTAGGGTCTTTTGAGTTTTATATGGTTTTGAATGTTTTTTTTTTCAAAATAATTTGTTGTTTAAATTGTTTTTTTTTATTTTTTTGTAGTTTTAACTTATTTTATTGATTTTAAGGGATTTAGGGTTTTTTAGAGTTTGTAGCATTTTTTAGGTTTTTTGGGGTTTTATATATTTTTAGGTTTTTATGTTTTTTAGGTTTTATTGTGGTTTTTTGAGTTTTTTATATAATTATTTATTTTTGGGGTTCTTATGGGTTTATGGTTTTTAGGGTTTTTAGGGATTTTTAGGGTTTTCAATGTTTTCTAGTGTTTTTATATTTTTTGGGTTTTATGTGTTTTTTTTCAGTTTTTAGAGTTTTTAATGTTTTTTGGGGTTCAATGGTTTTTATATTGTTCACAATTTTTTAGTGTTTTGTGGGTTTTTATGTTTTTAAGGGGTTTAGGGTTTTTTCAGGTATTTGTTTTGTTTTTGGTGCCATTTAAAAAATTTAATTTTTTTAGGTTTTTATGGGTTTAATGTTTTTTTAGGGTTTGCAGGTTTTCATAGAATCATTAATGGTTTTTAGAATTTTTTACATTCATAGGGATTTTAGGTCTTCATTAAGATTTTAATGATTTAATGGTTTTTAGGTATTTTGATTTTTCAGGGTAATTTGGGATTTTTAGGGTTTTGGGGGGTTTTATCATGTTTTAGGATTTCTATGGGTTTTAAGTGTTTTAGGTTTTTAAGTATCTATTAGGTTTTTTCAGGATTTTAAGTGTTTTTATGATTTTAATTATTTTCATATTACATTGATTGTTATCGGGTTTTAGTTTTTTTAAATATTTTCAGTGTTTTTTTGGTTTTTTCGGTTTTTTGTATTTTTATGGTTTTTTTGGTTTTTTCGGTTTTTTGGATTTTTATTGGGATTTATGGTTTTTAGGGTTTTAGAGTATTTTTTGTATTTTTAGGATTTTTATGTGTTTTAGAGTTTTTCGAATTTTTCGGTATTTTATATTTTGGGGGGTTTTAAGGTTTTCTCTGGGGTTTTTATGATTTTTAGTGATTTTTATGGTTTTTAGGGGTTTTAGGGTTTTTAGAGTTTTCATGTGATTGGGGGTATTTGTGCTTGTATGATTTTTATGTGGACTAAGTGTTTATGATTTTTATGTTATCACATTATTTCTAGGGTTTCAATCATGTTTTATTATTTAAAGGATTATAGAGATTTTGTAGGATTATTATTTTTTGGTTTTTAGGTATTTTGTGTTGTTTTTTATGGAATTTAGGGTTTTATATTTTTTGGGGTTTTTAGGATTTTTAGATGTTTTTATGGTTTTTGGTATTTTTTATGGATTTTATTATTTTAAGGTGTTTTATGGGTTTTAGTGGTTTTCTTAGTTTTTTATGGTATTTCTGGGACTGTTACAGTTATTAAGGGCTTTTAATATTTTTTGGGTTTTTAGGGATTTTAGTGTTTTGAGATTTTTAGCAATTATTAGGTTTTCTGGGGTTTTATGTTTTTTTAGGTTTTTAATGTTTTCATAAAGGTTTTTAGGGGTTTATGGGTTTTACTTTTTTTGGGATTTTTAAGTCTTTTTTAGGATTTTTGTGGGTTTTATGGTTTTTAGAGATTTTGTGGGTTTTTATGGTTGTTTAGGGTTTTTAAGGATTTTTAGTTTTTTTTAATGTTTTTATGGGTTGAATGGGTTCTTTAAATTTGTTAGTGGGTTTTAGGATTTTTAATATTTTAATGGTTTTGTTAATGTTTTAGTGTTTTTTTTATTTTTAGGTGATTTGGGGTTTTTAGGGTCTTTTAGGGCGTTTCTGTTTTTATATTTTTAGGGGTTTCATGTTATTTTAGCTTCTTGGGGTTTTTATAAGGGTTTTAAGGGGTTTAATGGATTTTTAAATTTTAGGGTGTTTTAGGAATTTTATGGTTTTTAGGGTTTTAATGATTTTACTGATTTTTTGTGTTTTTAATTTATTTAAGGATTTTAAATTTTCTAGATATTTTTAGAGTTCTTTACGTTTTTACAGATTTATATGGAATTTTTAGGATTTTTATGGTGTTTATGAATTTTTATGATTTTTATAGTTTTAATTGTTTTATTGGTTTTTATATTTTTTTATGGTTTTCAGGGTCTTTTTAAGTTTTTAGGGTTATTTAGTATTTTTCGTGTTTGTAGTGTTTTTTAAGTTTTAAGGGGTTTTATGTGTTTTTGGTTTTTATGGTTTTCTTAGGAGTTTTTAGGGTTCTATGGTGTTTTTGTTTTTAGTAGATTTTAGGATTTTTATGGATTATTATGGTTTTATTAGGAGTTTTTTGGGTTCTATGGCGTCATGGGTGTCGGTTTGAGGCAGGATGATTGTCAGGTTGGGCATGGCCCGAGTTACTGGGATGGTGAGACCATCAGACTTGAATGGCATGGTCACAAGGACATGAGGTTTCATAGGTGTTGTGGCTTGGGTACTATTTTGGTTAATACCGCTCACCCAAAACTACAAGTACTGTGCATACAGAAAGACTCCGTGATGAAGTGGTTTTGACCACTCATGTGTGTAGAGGCCACCGTCAGTTGCGGTTTATGTACTATTGGGTTTGTGGTTCTAGTCGTAGGAAGCAAAATGGGATGTGTGGTGCCTTCAGGGGATAGAGATGAGGCTATCAGGTTGAGGGAAGGGGCTCACCATTATTTTGAGGGCAGACATCGTTGTCCCTCCGATTACTTTATTTGAGAGAAGACATCATTGTCCCTTTGGTTACTTATTTAAGGACATGTATCGTTGTTCCTCCAAGTTATTATTTCTTGGGCGTGCCTTTGGGGAATTGGTACATAAGACACATGGTGTCAGGGGATATATGATGCCATGTTACATGACAGAGATTCCAGTGTTGGCCGATTTAGGTGACACTCCATGGTGGCTGCTAAGCACCATTGGGTTTGTGTTTATTTGTGCATCGTACTATTTACTATTTTTCTTATAACTACATGTCTTCTTAAACACTCATATTTGGTATACACCGTTGGGTGGTATCCTACTGAGATTCATCTCACAACCTGCATATGACCTTTGGGACACATGCAGGCATTATGAATTTATATGCATGAAAGAGATCAGCTTCATAAGCTGGACTATTTTAGCTATTGCATGAAGATGGTGTGGACCTTGAGGTCTTTCCTAGTTAGAGATTATTTTGTTTTGATTACTTTCCTATATCAGCATGTTTACTTGTTATGTGGCTAAAATTGTTTAGCCATTGGTTCCCTTGATATATGTATGGTTATGTATGACCTTCTTTGGATGCATGTTTTTTTGTTCAGTAGTAGTAACAATTGATCATCATGCTGTTCTGTTTACTTTCCACTACTGCTGTTTATTTTTGTTGGTTATTCTTTTCATCTATATTGAAGGTGCTTCCGCTCTTCGGGTCTTGTTCGAGTCTACTGAGTCGTTTAAGCCGCTTCTTATTTATTATTATACTCAGACCAGTACCATTATTATCCTCTAAGAGGGCATAGCCTCTCCACTATACCTATAAGACCCTCACTGGTAGTTGTCATCCTTTTGCGTTTGGGGAGGTGTGCCTAAGGTAGTAACACCCAACCTGTTTAGCACTGTTTGGGTGGATTTTCAGGTCTGGGTTGTTACACTCTCTACTTCCACAATTCCATTGAGAGTCAAACTAACCAGTGAAATAACCAGAAAATAAAAAAACCAACCATCTTAAAGGGAGAAGTTCCCCCACACTAGAGGTGTGTTTTTTTCCATCCACATGTCAAGGAGAATGAGAAACCTGCATGCCAGAGCGCCTCCTGGAATGTCATCAGCCACTCTAAAATCAACTCCCAAAGCTCCATCTAACCATACCACCAGGACAATTCGAATAGGAGCGCTTGAGTTTTGAATCCAGAGAACATTTTCTCAGATGAGGGAAAAAATGAGTCACACATTATAGGATGATCAAACAAAAAAAATCCAAGACAAAAAGAACCTACATGAATAAAATACCAATGAAAACACAAAAAATTCCATCACCAAATGAAGACTTTGACATTAAGGATGAAAAATGGAATAAAACCAAGAAAATACCCAAATTGAATAGAAGAAAATATGATCCTATAGAGGATTCACTATCAAACCTTGATTGAGAACCCCCATCACATCTGAAACCACTAGGAAGAATTCCCAATAGAACAAAAGATATAGTCCAGTAAGGCACATCTTATTGGAAGAGTAGTCGTGATTCATAGTTGAATGTCCAAGAAATAGATACACAATCCCATAAAAGTAAATAATAGAATGTAGATAGTCCACTCACTATCTAATTAGTGTAACAAAATCTAAGGTCATCTAATGAGATAGTTCCACCCAAATGGTTGAGCCTGGGGAGGAACCAAAAAAACATAATGTAAATAAAGCAGAATAAATTGAATGAGAGAAGAAAGAAATGGGAGCTGAGAGGCACTGCACCATTGCGAGGGGAAGAAACCTTAAAGAGAGAAGAAAAGTGCTCGGGGGAGCTCTTTGGGTGAGAACAGATCCATGTGCCCAAATCTCCCGTCTATGAGTGATTATTCTTTTACAGTTTTTTAGTAATTTAATTATTTTTTAGGGTTTTAGGGATTTAAGGGTTCTTTTGAGTTTTAGTGTTTTTTTTTATTTATTTAGTGTTTTTATGTGTTTAAAGGTTTTATGGATTACCTAAGGGTTGTCAGGGGTTTTATGGGATTTTATATTTTTTTAGTTTTTTAGTTATTATTAATTATTTTTACATTATTAGAGTTTTTAGGGATTTTTAGGGTTTAAGGGATTTTTATGGTTTTTAATGTTTTATGTTTCTTTTTTTGTTTCTAGGGTATTTTAGAGTTTTTATATTTTTATAATTTTTAGAGTTTTTTAAACATATTTAGGTGTTTAAAGGCTTTTTAAAATTTTTACTAGTTTAAGGGTTTTATGTTTTTTAATTTTTTAGTTGTTTCTATGGTTTTTAACTTTTTTAGGGTTTTTAGGTTTTTAGGATTATTTATGTTTTTAAGGGTTTTATGTGTTTTAGTTTTTTAAGGATATCTTAAGGGTTTTCAGGGTTTTTAGGGGTTTTTCCTTTTTAGGTATTTTTAGGGTTATTTTAGGATTTTTATAGGTTTTAGGGGTTTTAGGTATTTTGATGGGTTTTAGGGTTCTTAGGGGTTTTAAGGTTCATAGGGTTTTTTGGGTTTTCAGATTATTTTATGTTTTTTGGGGTGCTATGTGTTTTTTGAGTTTTTAAGGTTTTCTTTTAGGTTTTCATGATTTTTTGGGTGTTTTATGTTTTTAGGGGTTTTTAAATAATTTTTATGATTTTAATTTGGTTTTAGGGGTTAGGGGGATTTTGAGGGGTATAAGGTTTTTTAGGGTCTTAGGGTTTTGCAGGGTTTTTTAGTTTTGGTTGTTTTTTTGTTTTTTAGTGTTTTTAATGTTATTTAAAATTTTTAATGATTTTAATGTTTTAATATATTTTTAGAGTTTCTATGGTTTTTAGGGCTTCTATGGGGTTTTACTATTTTTAATGTTTTTAGGGGTTTATAGTTTTTATGATTTTTATATTTCTTCATCTCATTTAATGTTTTTTGTATTTCTTAGGTTTTTTGCTATTTTTGGTGTTTTTATGTTTTAAAGGTTTTCATAGGGGTTTTAAGGGGTTTTACACATTTTTTGCCTTTTTTGGATTTTAGGGGATTTTAAGGATTCTTATGGGTTTTAAGGGTTTTATAGACATTGAGGGGTTGTCGGTTTTAGTGTTTTTAGTGTTTTTAAGGTTTTTAACTGTTATTATGTTTTTAGTGGTATTATATTTTTTATGGATTCTTAGGTTTCCTTAGGATTTTAAGTGAAAGGTAGGTGCAGGTCTAGGCTACTCCTAGCCCCCCAAAAATTTATTAGAAAAAAATAACAGTACCGATAGAGGAGAGGTAGAGTCAATTGACCCATACCCAAAAACAAACCAGAAATAGTGTAAAAGAAGGAAAAGACATAGAAATAAACCAGACACAACACCGTCATATGTGCCAGCTCCAGCGCCTCTTATCCAATCAACACCATTATTAGCTTCCCCAATCCGAGTCACTATCACACCATTCACCAACATTAGACATTTGAAAACAACCATGAACATCAGCACCAATTCACAAAAAACGCAGCCATTCTTCAGCACCAGTATTCATCAGCACCAATCAGACAGGAAAACCACAACAAAAAATAAATAGTAAACAAAACCAGCAACATTAGTAGCCTAGGCCACCCACCTATAAGCCAATGGAGAGGTACCAAGCACACCAGACCACGCCATAGGCCAGGGCTGAACCAGGATAAGGACGTAGAGTCGAGATGCACACCAGGGAAAACTCCATGCACACCAGGTCTGGCGCCAGGTCAAACGCAGAGGAAACCAGAGGCAAATCATAACTGAGAAATCCAGAACCAAACCCTAGCACCATGAGCCGTGGGAGCTTCGAAACTCATATGAAGAAAGATTCCAAGGTTGGATCACCATGGGATGACACACACCGATTCCAAACCAAGATCTTGAGACAAAGAATTCCGAATCTTTTGTCAAGCATGCCAGAGCCAACCGCAATCACACCCGATCTGGAAAATCTTGAACCGAGAACGCCAAAGTCGACAACATACACTACAGATTCGAAGAATCCTGAGGATGGGGGGACACAATGAAAATTCCATCAGACACAACCAGACCACATCATTCTGTCACCAACCAGAACAGTGCTGAGGTGAGGCACTAGGTGCCAAGGCCAAACCACACTAGATGAGGAAGGAAGGAGATCTGTCAGAGGAACTCTATCTACGCACATAAGGTATGAGAGCCACTGATCATAGGCCTTTCACACACACCTTCTTATTAGTTTTTTAAGAGTTTTATGTATTTTTAATATTTTCGGGGATGTTTATGGGATTTTAAGGAATTTTTTGTTTTTATGTATTTTAGAGATGTTGAGGTATTTTTGGGGTTTTATTTTGTTTTTTAATTTTTAATTTTTTAGTGTTTCATGGTTTTTAATATTCTTTATGTTTTGTAGTTTTTTAGGGGTTTGATTTTTTTTCAGTGGGTTTTAAGGGTTTCTATCTGTTTTTGTGGGTTTTAAGGGAATTAATTGTTCTTATTGGTTTTAGGAATTTTAGTGTTTTAGTGTTTTATTTTTAGGTGTTTTAAGTGGTAGTAGTCCTTTATGATTTTTATAGGGTTTTTAGGTGTCTTTGGTTTTTATACATTTTTACGTATTTTTAGTGATTTTTATGATTATTACAGTTCTTAGGGTTTTAATGTTTTTTATGGTTTCTAGTGGTTTTAAGGTTTCTATGGTATTTTTAAGGTATTTTTGGGGTTTTTGAGTTTATTTGGTGTTTAATGTTTTTTTATTTTATTATAGAATTTTATGTTGTTTAAAGGGATTTAGTGTTTTTAGTGGTCTTTTGGTTTTATTGTTTTTATGGGTTTTTATGTTATTCTAACGTTTTTAGACGTTTTATGGATTTTAGGGGTTATTAGGGTTATTAGGGTCTTTTAGTGTTGTTATAGTTTTAAGTGATATCATATTTTTATGTTTTCCTTTTGGATTTTATGGGTTTTAGTGGTTTTTACAGTTTTAGATTTGTTTAGGGATTTTTTAGTATTTTTTTAGTTTTCAGGGATTTTTGGGGTTTTTAGAAATTTTTATGGATTTTAGTGTTTTGTCTTTTTTTGGTTCTTTAGGGTTTTAAATATTGATGGATTTAATTTTTTTTATATGAATTTTCAGTTTCACTATATTTTTTTACATTTTTAGGAATTTTAGACATTTTTTATTATTAATTATGATTTTCAGGGTTTTAGGGTCTGAGAAATTATATGGTTTTAAGGGATTTAGTATTTTGGTGGGTGGGTGGGGGGGGGGGGGGGGTTGAGTATTTATAGTTTTAACGATTTCATATTTTTAAACAATTTTATGGGTGTAAAGTGTTTTGAGAGTTTGTAATGGGTTTTCAGGTTTTTATAGGTTATTTTTATTTTAAGGTTTTTACGGATTTCTTATGGTTTTCAAGGTTTTCAAGGGATTTTATGTTTTTATGGATTTTTATTTTTTATTTATAATTTTTATGGATTTTAAGAGTTTTGAGGTATTTTGAGGAGTTTCAAAAGTTGCTAATTTTTTTAGGTTTTATTTTGTTTTCATTTTTTAGGTTTCTAATGGGTTTTTAGGTTTTTCTAGGGTCTTTAGGGTTTTTTACATTTTTATATATTTTTTGGAGATTTTTTTTATTTTTATGGGTTTTAGGTTCTTAAGGTGTTTTTGGGGTTTATGGTTTTTATGGTTTATCGAGGTTTTTTTTAGTTTTTTAGGGTTTTATGGCTTTCTATAACATTTTAATGTTTTAGGGTATTAAAGGGCTTTAGTGTTTAATAACTTTGTTATTTATTTAATGTGTTTTTATAATTTTTTTGGGTTTTAGATATTTTTACGGGTTTTAGGGTTTTTATGGTTTTTATGGATTTTTAGGGTTTTTGGGGTTTTAGTATTTTTTCGGTTTTTAGGTGATTTAAGAGTATTTTTGGATTTAAGGGTTTCATAGGGGTTTTCTGGGGTATTACGGACTTTTCATTTATATTTATATTTAGGTATTTCAAGGATTTTTAAATTTTTAGGGGTTTTTAGTGATTTTGACTGTTTTTATGGTTTTTAGTGTTTTTTGACTTATTTTGGGTTTTTATTATATTTAGGGTTTGTTAAAATTTTAAGGATTTAAAGGATTTTTGTATTTTTTAGTGGTTTTAGGTGTTTATTGGTTTTAGGGTTTTTTGGGTTTTAGGGGTTTTTTTGTGGTTTTATGGATTTTAAAGACTTTTAAGTTTTAATATTTTTTAGGAATTTAAAGTTTTTTTATTTTCATTGTTTTCATTGTGTTTTTAGGTTTTTTTGGGTTACATAATTTTTTATTCATTTTATAGATTTCTAAAATATTTTTATGGGTTTTAAGGTTTTATGGTATTTTTATGGTTTTTAGGGTTTTAGGATTTTTAGTGGTTTTTAGGTTTTTAGGGGTGTTTATTGATTTATGTTTTTATATTTCTCTCAGTGGGTTTCAAGGTTTTAATATTTTTTAGGTTTCTAGTAAGTGTTATGGATTTTTAGGTTTTTTTATGGATTTTACGTTTTTAAGGGATTTTGAGGTTTTTAGTGTTTTTATGGTTTTTATTGTTTTTTTGGGGATTGTTGATTTTTTAATTTTTAGGGGTTTTTAATGTTTTTAGGGGTGTAAAGGGTTGTATAGTTTATAGTGACTCTTTATGATTTTATGGGTTTTATTTATTTTTTTTGGTTTAAGTGTCTTTTTAGTTTGTAGGGTTTTTACGTTTTTATGTGTTTTAGGGTTTTTATCCTCTTTTAGATTTTTAGGGGTTTTAATTATTTTTATGTTTTTAGGGTTTTATAATGTGTTTTCAACATTTTCTAATTTTTTTATGCTTTTAGGAATTTTTACACATTTAGATGATTTTCATCATTTTTAGGGTTTCTGCAGATTTTGAGGGTTTTTAGGACGTTCTTGTATTTTTCTCAATTTTTTTGGGTTTTTAGGGGTCTTATGCGTTTTTATGTTTTTAATGTTTTCTTAGTGATTTTTAGGGTTTTAGGGGTTTTTACCAGTTTTGGTATTTTTGATAATTTTTATGGTTTTTATGTTTTTTATAGGTTTTAGTGATTTTTATGGTATTTAGGGGGTATAGTGTTTTTATTATTTTTTTAGTTTTATTGGGTTTTAAGGTTTTTTAGATTTTTATGGTTCATAATTTGATTAGTATTTTTTTGTCCTTTTTAGGTGTTCAAAGGGATTCTATAATTTTTGTGATTTTTTGGGATTTTATTTTCTTTTAGGGGTTTTAATGGCTTTTTAGGTTTTTTATGGTTTTTTGAGGGTTTTCTTTGTTTTTATAGAGTTTTTAGTGTTTTTAGATCTTTTAGGGTTTTTTTTTGGATTTTTAAAATTTTCCTAGGGGGTTTGAATGATTTTTTATGGTTTTTATTTTTTTGGGGATTTTCAAAGATTTTTTTATTTTTTTATTTTATGGGTTTTATTGATTTTGTGGTTTTTTGTTATTTTTATGGTTTTTAGGATTTTTTTGGTTTTATGGTATTTATGGTGTTTTAGAATTTTTTTCTATTGTTTAGGTATTTTATGTTTTTTGAGAGTTTCTTTAATACTTTTTATATGATAAATGGATTTTATAGTTTTACTGGTTTTTAGGGTTTTTAGGTGGGTTTAGAAAATCTTATGGTTTTTATGTGTTTTATAGTTTTGATTTTTTTTAGGGTTTTGTTTTATTTTAGGTGTTTGATATTCATTCAAGTTTTCAGTGGTTTTAAATGAATTTTTTGAAAGGTTTTCTTAAGTTATCTAGGTTTTTTTTTTCATTTTTAATTATTTTTTGGCCATTTTTAGGATTTTTATGGTTTTAATGGTTTTAATGGATTTTCATTATTAAAAGGCTTAATTATTTTTTTACTAGTTTTTAGGGTTTTAACGTTTTTTTATGGATTTTCAATATTTTTTGTGTTTTTTATCTTTGAGGTATTTTTAGGGATTTTTTAGGTTTTTTATGATTTTTAGGGATTTTTGGTTTTTGAGGGTTTTTAGGGATTTTAAGATTTTAGAGAGTTTGTGAATTTTTTTGACTTTGTATAATTTTTTAAACATTTTAGGCATTTGAAGAGTATTTATAGTTTTATTGGGTTTTTATGTTTTAATAGTTTTTTAGGTTTTTTAGATGTTTAGGGGTTTTATGTTTTTCATGGGGTTTAGGGTTTTATGTTTTTTATGTTATTAATGTTTTCCTAGGGATTTTATGGGGTTTTATGGTTTTTATGATTTAAGGCATATTTAAGGATTTTATGTATTTTAATTGTTTTTAGAATTTTTAGGATTTTTAGGCCTTTTATGGTGTTTAGGGTTTTTAGGTTTTTTAGAATTTTTTACGTTTTTAGGGGTCTTAACATTTTTTAGGTTTTTATGGTTTTACTAGGGTATTTAGGATTTTTATGGTTTTTTACATTTTCTAGGATTTAAGGATTTTTTTATTTTTATTGTTATATATTTTTTTAGAATTTGTGATGGATTTTAGTGGTTTCCTAGGTTTTTAATGAGTTTATGGTATTTTAGAGTTTTAGGGTTTTTTATTGTTTTTTTTGGCGTTTAAAGGTTATTATAAATTTTTAACGTTTTTATGGGATTAAAGTGTTTTCAGATTTTTTTGGTTATTTTTAGGGTTTTATGGGGTTTTTAGGGGTTTTAAGGTTCTTTGGGGTATTATGATATTTAGGGGGTTTAGGGTTTTCTATGAGTTTTAGGGTTTTACGGTTTTTAGGGTTTTAGGGATTTTATGTGGCTTTTAGGTTTTGATTTTTTCTTTGGGGGGTTTCATGTTTTTAAGGGATATTATATTTTTATGGATTTTTATGTATTTTTTAGTATTTTAAGGTTTTTAGGGTTGTTAGGGATTTTGATGGTTTTAAGGGTTTTTTGGGTTTTTTGGGGTTTTTTGTTTTTATTTGAGTTTCTAGGGTATTTAAGGTTTTTAGAGTTTTTTTTACTCTTTTAGGGGTCTAAATATCATTTATAGTTTTTAGTGATTTTTTATATTTTTATGGTGTTTTAGGTGTTTTTACTATTATTTGGTGTTTTGGGGGATTTCATGGTCTTTTGGGTTTTTTTCATTTTAGGGTTTTAGTGGTTTTAATTGTTTTTTGGGGTTTTAATGTTTTATTAGGTTAATTAATGGTTTTAAGGGCGTTTTAAATTTTTATACTTTTCTAGGGATTTTTAGTTTGTTTATTTTTTTCCGTGGTTTTATGGATTTTGATTGGTTTTGGGGTTTTAGTGTTATGGGGTTTTTAGGGGTATTATATTTTAATGTGTTTTAAGTTTTTTTAGTTTTTATGTTTTTATTAAGTTTTTGTAGAGTTTTTTGGGGTTTTATTTTATTAGGGAAATCATTTAATTTTTAATGATTTTAATGGTTTTTATAGAGTTTTGTTATTTTTAGGGTCTTTAGGGTTTTGTGGTTTTTATACATTTTAAGGGGGTTTTTTTGATTTTTATGGGTTTTTATGTTTTTAATTTTTTTTAACATTTTTCAAGATTCAAAATGTTTTCATTGTTTTGAATTATTTTTAGGGTTTTATTGGTTTTTAGAGTTTTTACGGGTTTTAGGGGGGGTTTTTTGGTTTTTTGGGTTTTTAGGGTTTTTATCGATTTTGAGGTATTTTGAGGTATATAGTGTTTTAGGTTTTTATGGGTTTCTTATGGGTTTTTCAGGGATTTTTAAATTTTTTGGGATTTTAAGGAATTTGGGGATTTTATTGGGTTTCAGGTTTTTTAGGGATTTTGTGGGGTTTTAATGGTTTAGGGTTTTATGAGTTTTAAGTGTTTTTAGCGCTTCTTAAACATTTTAGGGGTTTCATTTGTTTTTATATTTTTAGGGTTTTCTAAGGGTTTTAGGGGTTTATGATTTTAGATATTTTTATTGATTTTTAGGGATTTTATGGTTTTAGATTTTTAGGTTGTTTTAGGGTTTTTATATTTTTTAGGGTTTTTTTTAGTATTTTTTTCAATTTTTAGGGGTTTAATGTTTTAAATTTTTTTTAATGTTTCGAGGAGTTTAATGCGGTTTTGAAGTTTTGGTGGCACTCTAGGGTTTTATGGGATTAATTTTTTTTAGCAGTTTAGGTGTTTTTTATGGTTTTAGGGATTTTTGTGTATTTATTATTTTTAGTTTTTATGGGGTTTAAGTTATATTTTTATGGTTTTATTAGGATTTTATGTGTTTTTAGGGTTTTTTTATGTTTTTAGAATTTTTAGTGTTTTTTAGTGGTTTTCATTGTTTTATTGGGTTTTTATGGTTTTATAGGTTTTTAGGGTCTTTAAGGTGTTTAGGGTTTTCATGGTCTTTTAGGATTTTTATAATTTTTTTTGGTCTTTTTTGTTCTTATTCGTTTTTAGGTTTTAGGGGTTTCTTAGTGTTTTTAGGATTGTTAGTTTGTTTTACATTTTTTGGGATATTTAGGGGTTTTTTAAGGTTTTTATGGTTTTAGGGATATTTATGATTTTTAGGTTTTTTAAGGTTATTAGGGGTTTTTTATGTTTCTAGGGGTTTTTAATTTTTTTAGGTTTAAGGCTTTCTACTATTTTTTTCAATGTTTTAAGGTTCTTTATGTTTTTAGTGTTTTAGGGTTTTTAGGAATCTTTAGTGTTTTTAGAGTTATTTAGGTTTTTAGGGTTTTTAAGTGTTTTAGATTTTTGAGTTTTTATTACAGTTTATCTGGGTTTTCAGTTCCTTTTAGGTTTTTGAGTGTTTTTATGGATTTTTAAGAAATTTATGGTTTTTAGGGGTTTTAGTGATTCTAGCCTTTTTTGGTATTTAAGGGTTTAAATTGTTTATTGGTTTTTAAGTCTTTATTTGAGTTTTACATGGTCTTTAGGGGTTTTTTGTTTTTATGTATTTTTTTTCTTTTTTCATATTTATAGTATTTTTTGTATTTTTAGGGGTTTTAGGGTTTTAGGATTTTTAGGGCTTATGGTTTTTATAGTTATTTTGAATTTTTAGGAATTTTTTCATGTTTTTAGGGTTTAATGGTTATTTCGAATTTTTAATATTTTTCGGCGTTTAAAGGGTGTTTGGAGTTTTTATTGGGTTTGATGGGTTTTATGGTTTATTAGGGTTTTTTATTGTTTTGGGGGTTTTAATGATATTAAGGGTTTTTAGGATGTTAAGGGTTTCTTAGAGACATTCGGGTTTTTTCTATTTTTTTACATTTAATTGAATTTTAAGGATTTTTAGGAATTTTATATGTTTTTAGGGTTTTCTGGATTTTCTAGGGTGTTTAGGGTTTTTTGAGGTTTTTAAGGATTTAATGGTTTTTAAAGTTTCTTAATGCTTATGAGGGTTTCAAGGGTTTTTAGAGTTTTCGGTTTTATAGATTTTTTAGGGTTTTAAAATGTTTTTATGATTTTAAGGTGTTCTTAGGGTTTTTCAGTTTTTTTAGGGTTTTGTATATTTTTAGTGATTTTTAGGTATTTGTGTTATTTTTATTATTTTTAGTGTATTTAGGGAATATAATGTTTTTTTGGGTTTTTTTGGTTTTTAGTGTTTTTAGGATTTTTATCATTTTTAGGTTTTGTAGTTTTTTATATTATTTTAGTTTTTTAAGGTTTTATTATAGGTTATCAGTGTTTTTAAGGTTTTGATATTTTTATTGTTTCTAAGTATTTTTATGGGGGTTTAGGGTTTTTTTATTTTTGATGATTTTTTGGTGTTTTAAGGGTTTTAATGTTTTTAAGGTTTTTAACATTTTGATGGGTTTAAAGGGTTTCTAGTGTTTTTTTGGTTTTACATGTCTTTAAGGTTTTTTGGATTTTTGTGGTATTTGGGGGTTTTTGGGGTTTTTGGATTTATTATGGGTTTTATTTTTTATGGTTTTTATGGGTTTCTGGTGATTTAGGTTTTTAGGGGTTTAAATGTTTTTAGATTTTTTATTTGGTTTTTAGGGTTTTTTTAGATTTTTATGCCTTTTTATATTTTAGGGGTTTTATGGTTTTAGGGGTTTTATGGGTTTTAGGGTTTTTAGAAATATTTAGGTTTTATAGATGTTTTAAGTGTTTTTAGGTTATTATGGTTTTCTTGGGATTTTTTTGGGTTTTTATGATTTCTTACATTATTAGTGATTTAGAATTGTTTTTATGATTCTTATGGGGATTTATGGTTTTTATGGAAATTGAGGGGTATTTTTGGGATTGTATTTATTTTATGGCTTATTTTTGGATTTTATGTTCCCTTTAGTTTGTTAGGGTTTATTGAGTTTTAATGTTTTTAGGGGTCCAATAGTGTTTTAGTATTTTTTTGGTTTATTAGGGTGTTTTTTGTTTTTTACTATTGTATGTTATTTTGGGGTTGTTATGGGTTTTAACGTCTTTTAGTATCTTTGGTGTTTCTTAGGGTTTTCAGTGTTTTTAGGTTTTTAGATATTTCTTATGTATTTCTTAGGGATTTTCATTATTTTAAAGGATTTTTATGATTCTAGGGGTTATTAAAGGTTTTTTTATAATTATTAGGGTTTTATGGTTTTTAAATATTTTAAGGGTTTTAGTTTTTTTAGGGGCATCATAGTTTTTTATGATTTTAGTGTTTTTTAGGTTTTAGGGGTTTAAAGTGTTTTTTTTGTTTTAATGGTTTTCCAAGTATATTTTTAGTGTTTTTTATTTTTTTACTGGTTTATATATATATTTTATAATTTTTTTATAGATTTTGATGGTTTTATGGATTTTTTGGGTTTTTATGATTTTTTAGGTTTTTTGGGGTTTTTTGAGTTTACATGGTTTTATTGTTTTGTTAGAGTTTTTAATTATTTTTATGGTTTTAAGGGTTTTAATAGATTTTAGTATGTTTTAGGGTTTATGAGTTTTAGGTTTTTAAGCATTTTAGGATCTTTTATGTGTATTTGTGATTTTTGTGTTTTTTTATGTTTTTAAGAATTTTTAAGTACTTTTATGTTTTTAAGGTTTCTTAAGAGGTTTTCATTGTTTTTATGTTTTTTTTTATGTTTTTTATATTTTTTAGGATTTTTATAGGTTTTAGGGGATTTAGTGATTTTGACTATTTTTAAATTTTTTATGCTTTCAGGGGTTTTGTATGTTTTTTTGGTTTTAACGGCTTTCTTTTGTTTCTTCCAGGATTCTAGGGGTTTTTTATTTTCTTAGTCATTTTTAGAGATTTTTTTATGATTTTATGGGGATTAGGGATTTTATGGATTTTAAGGGTTTTTAGAGTCTGTTAGGATTTAAATTTATTATTATTTTTTTAATTGAAGCAGCTTTTTGATTTTTTTTGAGTTTAACGGTTTTTTAGAAATTTTAACATTTTTAAGGGTTAAATGGGTTTTAAATATTTTAGTGTATTTTGGGTATTTATAGATTTTATGGGTTTTATGGTTCTTTTGGGTGTTTATGCATTTGAGTGGTTTTTATGGATTTTTAGCGTTTTTTTGTATTTAGGTGTTTTATGTTTTTTAGGTTTATAATTTTTCTTAGGATACTTCCAGATTTTTAGGGTTTTTATGTTTTTATGGATTTTTAGGGTTTTTGTCATATTTTTATGGGTTTTTAGGTTTCCATGGTTTTATTAGGGTATTTAGTTTTTTTAGGTTTTTTAGGGGTTTTACATTTTTGGTTTTTATGGTTTTCTCATGGGTTTCCAGGTTTATAGGGTTTTAAAGGTTTTTATTAATTTTTGGAATTTTTTGGAATTTTTAAAATTTTTAAATTTTTAATGATATTGTGGGGTTTTTTGGATTTTGGGTTTTAGGGTTTCTTGAGTTTTGTTCAGTTTATTAATATTTTTTATAGCTTTTTAACATTCTCTGAGGTTTAAAGGGTTTCTAGAGTTTTTATTTTATTTAGTTTTTTGTGGGTTTTTCAAGGCCTAATGGGTTTTAGGGGTTTTATGGTTTTTAGGGGATTTAGGGTTTATCAACTCCTTTATGGTTTTTTGGTTTTTTATATTTTTAGTTGTGTTAGGTTTTTTATGTTTTAGGGGTTTTTATAGTCTTTTAAGGACATTACTATTTTGTACTTTGGTAAGGATATAATTATTATGGTTGTTATGGGTTATTATAGATTTTCAGTGGTTTTTTGGTTTTTTAGGATTTTTAGGGTTTTTTTGGGTTTTAAGGGTTTTTCCTTCTTTTAGATTATTTATGTTTTATTAGGGATTTTAGGGTTTTATGATTTTTTTTACAAATTTAGGAAATTTTAGGTATTTTTTTCAATTTTTATGATTTTTCAGGTTTTCGGAATTTTGATTGTTTTAGGGTTTTGTGTTTTTTATTTTTAGGGGGTTTTTTGAGATTTTTACGGTTTATAAGGGTTTTCATAGTTATTAGTGTTTTTCTGGGTTTAAATGGTTTTCCGATTTTTTAGTCGGGTTTTATGGTTTTTATGGGTCTTTAGGGCAAGGAAGATGCGAGGGTCGGGCTATCCCGCCCCCCCATTTATTAAATAGAAAAAAGAGACACAATAGACAAGAAAGGGGAGGGGTCAATCGACCCACACCCAAAAACCCTTAACAACGCTAGAAAAAAGACCCAAAAAAAGAAAAATCAAGAATGAAAAAAGAAAAAACAAACAAAAATAAGTAGCCACCACCATCATCCAGCATCAAACAACATCCGGCAGCTCCCATCTAACCAACAACCAGCATCCAAACTCAAAAAACAATCCACATCCAGCAGGAGCACAACCCTAAACCACAGCTTCAACACCTCCCATCCAAGCAGCAACCAACCTCCAGAACTGTGATCATCCAACATCAGAGAACCACCAGCATCCAACATCACATAACCACCAGCATCAAAATCACAAGCCTCATCATCACCATCATTCAGCAGTTCACCACCAAGCAGCAACCAACATCCAATTACACAAAGCAGCAACCAATAACCAATATCGCATGTCCAGCATCCAACACCTCCTCACCAAGGAGATCCACCATACGAAGTACCATCATTCAGCATTCATCAGCAACCAGTTGCTCACAACCAAACATTAACCAGCATCCAAACTCACAAAGTCCAACATCCAGCACCATCCCACTAAGAAGATCAACCGCCAGCAGCATAGAACCATCCACACACCTATTCCCATAACCCAACCATAGAACCCAAAGTAGTATCTAGCACCACATGACAGAACCAAAATCCAGCATCAACAATAAAACACTCGCATCGAAACACCAGCACCCACCCATGATGCTAGACCACATCACACAGAAACCCATGTCCAAACCCTCACCCAGATAGTCCAACAACAACTCACATTCAAACCAGCCACAACTCATTGGATCACAATACAGTGAAGCATCCAAACCACAAAAATTGGACATCTTTCATCAACACCATAGAGTAGAAAGGAAACAGAAGAAAAGGAGGCACAAACCAGTATTTTATGAACGAAATGGTACCCAACCGACTAGAAATCCCAAACCGAAGAACTAGTTAGGCCTCCTCCAAACCAGTAAGGTTCGATCCACCTCTTGCAAAGACTCCACAGTAGCCTGTCACTCCCGTCATAAAGTCCATAGAGCATAACCTCCAAAGGGCTGAACTGTCATGAGCCGGGGGAACCAGATCTGCCGCAAGAAGCCAAGAAGCAAAGCCACACTCCTGAAAAACCGCGAACGACCCTTTCCTCAATGATCCTGAAGCACCATGCCCAGGGAAGACAATATCCAACCCTCCCCATCAATACAATGAGAGGCCTCACGCGAGTAGGACCAGATCCGATCATGGATCTGAAATGCCACATAGAAGAGAGTCCCGATCCGACCCATCTCACCAAAGCACGAAAAATCCGCACGCCCGAAAGCTTAGATCTAACCCGCTTTTTCTTGAGAGAAACTAACTAACGGAGCAACGAACTGAAGAGATCTGCGAGGACACCATCAAGCCAGAGAAAATGCACATCAAGAGGGGGAAGTAGCAGCACTGACCAAATCAGGCCTTGAGAATCCAAAACCATGACGAAGAAGCACCATTTGAGGATGGAGCGCCGCTGGAGAGAAGAAACGCGAGAGAAGCTAGGGTTCCCGAAATCTGAAAGTCTATCAGTGACGCCACAAGACAAAATGAGCCTCACCGAAACTGTTGAGCCACACTTCCAAAGCGCAACACCGATCTGCACCTCCAAAGTCACACCTCCCAAAAACCACAGATCTGAAGCCATCAAGATCCGCGTTGACCACCACTGTGACCCCGGTGGAGAGAGCAGCACGAATGTTGCCCTATCCTTGTCATGAATCCACCAGAAGAAGCGTGAAGTGAAGCAGGAGCACACCGTCGGGAGAGAGCATCCAGGAGAGAGCGGTGACATCATTCCTTTCAAACGTATGGGGTTTTAGGGGTTTTATGGGTTTTTATGGATTTTTATGCTTTTTGGTTTTTAGGGTTTTTTCCGTTTTTTGATTTTTTGGGGTTTAAAGGTTTTTTCGATATTAATTTTTTTTTCTGTATTTTATTGATTTTATTGAATTTTAGGATTGTATTGATTTTTATGGCTCTTTTTATTATCTATGAATTTTTACGATTTTTTGGGATTTTTCATGTTTTTAGGGTTTTCAGGGTTTTTAGGGGCTTTTTATGGTTTTTTTTTGCGTTTTCTGATAATTTTTAGGTTATTTTATATTATTATTATTTTTTTGGGTATAACGGTTTTTAGATATTTTAGTGGGTTTGGGGTTTTTATGTGTTTTAGGGTATTTTAAATATAATAGGGGTATTTATTGGTTTTAGGGGTTTATGGTTTCTTGGTACTTTTAGGGTTTTTGTGTTTTTGATATTTTTAGCAGACTAAAGTGTTTTTAGTTTTTAGATATTTTCTTATAGTTTTTCATGGTTTTTGGGATTTTAATGTTTTTAAATTTTTTTGGGTTTTAAATATTTTTATGGTTTTTAGGGTTTTTATGAATTTTGAGGGGGTTTGGTTTTTAGGAGTTTTTCCATTTTTAGGGTTTATAGTGGTTTTATGTGTTTTTAGGTTTGAAATTTTTTCATAGTGTTTTTATGTGTTTTTAAATTTTTAGGGAGTTTTAGGTCATTTATATTATTTTTATGGTGGTTTGAGGTTTTATATTTATTTTGAGGGATTTAATTTTTTTTTTGGGTTTTAGGGTTTTTATGTTTTTTTTTGTTTTTAGAGCTTTTTGAGTAATTAATGGTTTTAATGTTTTTTATATTTTTTTATCTTTTTTAGGGGTAAAGGGTTTTTGTATTTTTTTAGTGATTTTTTAGGATTTTTATAGGTGTTTTAGTGTTTTTTATTTTTTTTTAATTTTTTACACTTTTTAGGTGTTTTAGAATATCATAGGCTTTTTTGTTTTTAGGGGTTTTTTTAAGGGTTTTTTTGTGGATTTTATATTTCTAACGAATATTAAGTTTTTTGGGTAAATATTTTTTTACGGTTTTTAAGTATTCTAAGGGTATTTAGGTTTTTTTGAGTTTTTAGGTTATTTATGGTTATCTTGTGTTTTTTATGTTTTTATAGTTTTAAAGGGTTTTTTAGGTTTTTTAGGTTTCATTACATTTTTAGGGTTTTAGAGATTTTTTTGAATTTATATGGGTTTTATGGTTCTTAATGAATTTTATTGTTTTTAGGGTTTTTAGGTGTTTAAATATTATTTCTGTGTTTTGGGGTTTATGGGGTTTTTTGAGTTATTTGGGGTTTTAAGTGTTTTGATAGTTTTATTAACATTTTCGGGGTTTAATGTGTTTTTAGAGTTCTTAGTAGTTTTTTGGGATTTTGTGGCTTTCTAATGTTTTTTGGGATTATTATTTTTTTACATTTTTTATGGGTTTTTAATGTTTTTAGCATTTTTAGGTTTTAATGGTTTTAATTTATTTTAGGTTCCTATGGTTTTATTCGTATTTCAAGGGATGTTAGGGAATTTTATGTTATTATGGATTTTTTTAGGTTTTATAATTTTTCTGGATGTAATATTTTTAAGGTTTTTGTGTTCTTAAGGATTTACTATGATTTTTATGGGATTCAGGGTATTTTATGTTTCTAGGTATTATTATTATTTTTATGTTTCAAGGGGTTTTATCGATTTTGAGGGTTGTACAATATTTAGGGAGTTATGGGGATTTTTTGGTTTTTGTGTTTTTTTTGAGTCTTTTAGGGATTTTATATTTTTTAAAGTATTTAATAATTTTTAGCCTATTAATGGGTTTTAAAAAATTTCTGCTTTTTTTAAGGGTTTTATGAATTTTTAGGGGCTTTTAAGGTTTTGGGGTATTTTGGTTTTTAGGGGTATTAAGGTTTTTAGAACCTTTATTTTTTTTGTGTAATTTAGTTTGTTACAGGTTTTAAGTGTTTTTACATTTTTAGTGTTTTATTAGGGTATTTCAGGGATTTTTTAATTATCTATGGATTTTTAAGACTTTTTACGATTTTTGTGCTTCTTTTGGTTTTTTTGGGTCTTAAGTTTTTTTATGTTTTTAGTATTTTTTGGTTTTTTTGGGTTTTCAAGGATTTTTTTTTCCATTTTTAGGGTTTTATAGACATTTTTAGGATTTTTATGGTTCTTCAAGGGTGTTACAGATTTTAGGGGTTTTTTGGGATTTTGGGTTTTTATGGCCTTTTTATTATATTAGGGGTTTTTTTGAGACTTTTATGTTCTTAATGGGTTTGGGAGTTTTTTAATATTTTTTGGGTATAAAGGGTTTTTAATTTTTTTATTGGATTTTAGGGTTTTAGGTTTTGTAGGTTTTTATGGTTTTAGGGGTTTTATGGTTTATTAATTTTAGGTGTTTTTAGGGTTCTTAGTGTTTTTTATGTTTTTAAGGGTTTTAGGTGTTTTTATGATTTTAATGTTTTCATAGGGGGTTTAAGGATTTTTCTTCTTTTAGGTACTTTTAAGGATTCTTTAGAACATTAATTTATCTTTTTGTTTTTTATAGATTTTGTGGGTTTTGTGGTTTTTTTTTGGATATTTGGGGTTTTAGGGGATTTTTTTATGGATTTTAAGGGGTTTTTTATATTTTTATTGTTTTTGGGGGTTTAAAGGTTTTTAGATTTTTTTAGTGGGTTTTAGGGGATTTTTTTATGGATTTTAAGGGGCTTTTTATATTTTTATTGTTTTTGGGGGTTTAAAGGTTTTTAGATTTTTTTAGTGGGTTTTTGGGGATTTTTTGTATATTTTATGGTTTTTAGGGGGTTTTATGGGTTTTAGGTATTCTAAGGGTTCTTATGGTATTTTATGGATTTTTTCAATTTTTTAGGTTTTAGGTATTTTAAGTGTTTTTAGGTTTTAAATGATTTCTTATGGGTTTTCATGGGTTTTTAGTGTTTCTACATTTTTTTAAGATTTTAGGAATTTGTTGGTTTTTTATTTTTTTTATTTTTTATGAGTTTTTTAGGTTTTTAGGGGTTTCAAGTGTTTTTAGTTTTATAATCCTCTATTAGGGTTTTTTATTATTTTAATTTTTTATGAATTTATTGATTTTTATTGTTTTTAGGTTTTTTAGGGATTTTAAGATATTTTATGGTTCTATAGTTTTATATTTTGTTTTCCTGTTTTACGGTTTTTTAGTTTTTTAGGTATTTATGGATTTTGGTATTTTTAATTATTTTATGGATTTAAAGGATTTTTTGTGTTTTTAGTGGTAATTTAAGGTTTTATGTGGTTTTATGGGTTTTAGGGGTTTTCATGGTTTTAGGTTTTATTTGTTTTTAGGGTTTTTAACATTTTTTGGGTTTTGGGGGGTTTTTTGAGCTTTTTTGGTTTTAAGGTCTTCTTAAGAATTTTCATTTAATTTTATGGGTGTGTATGTTTTAAATTATTTTTATTGTTGTTCTTGGATATTTATGGGTTTTGGGGTTTTTGGGATTTTGAGTGTATTTTGTGTTTTTAGGGTTTCTACGGTTTTTAGGGCTTCTATCATTTTTAGTGTTTTGGGGGGTTTTATGTATTTTTATATTTTTAATGTTTTCTTATGAATTTCTAGGGTTCTTATGGGTTCTTTTTTATTTTAGTTATTTTTAGTTATTTTTAAGTATTTAAAATGGTTTTTAGGGTTTTTAAGCTTTTTAGATAATTTTAGAGTTTTTTGGGTTTTGATGGTTTTTAGGGGGTTTAGGGTTTTTTGAGTTTTTTAGGGTTTTAAGGTTTTTATAATTTTTTTAATGTTTTTAGGTATTTAAAGTGTTTTAGAGTTTTAATAGTTTTTAGGGTTTTTTTGTGTGTTAGGGTTTTTTTAATAATTTTAGGTTTTAACGGTTTTTTTGGGTTTTATCGATTTTTTAAGGTGTTTATAGTTTTTTTTAGGTTTTTTGGGGTTTCATGTGTTTTTATGTTTTTCATAGGTTTGTATTGGTTTTTAGGGTTTTTTCATTTTTATAGATATTTATGAATTTTTTGGATTTTTAACGTTTTAAGAGTATTTTTTATTTTGACGGTTTTTAAGGGTTTGGGTGTTTTTATTTTTTATTTTTTGGTTTTTACAGTATTTAGTGTTTTTTAGGGTTTTATGGGTTTTTCAGTTTTTTGTTGTTTGTTGGTATTTGAAGTGTTTTTATATTTCTAGTGGGGTTTTAAGGATTTTAAAGATTTTTTAGATATTTAAGGGTTGTAAGGTTTTTATTGTTTTTTGGTTTTTAGGGGTTTTTATGGATTTAAGGGTCTTTTGGGTTTTTTTTATTTTTTAGGATTTTTCTGTGTTTTAATATTGTTTAGGTTTTTAAGGTTTTCTTATGTGTTTTCCATGGTTTTAGGGTTCGGTATTTTAAGGTTTTTTTATATTTTTATGGGTTTTTATGATTTTAAGTGGTTTTTAGTATTTTAATGGTTTTTGGGGTTTTATATGATTTTTAGGGTTTTTATCATATTGTTGGTTTTTTACGGTATATATGATTCTTCAAATTTTTAGGGTTTTCTTAGGTTTTTAAAGATTTTAATGGTTTTTAGGTTTGTATGGATTGTTATGGGTTTTCTTGGATTTTTTGGCCTTTTAGGGTTGTTAGGATTTTTTAGGGGTTTTAGGGTTTTTATGTGTTTTTTGTTTTTTAAGGTTTTTTAGGGTTTTAGAATATTGTTGAGATTTTAGGTTTTTTATCATTTTTTGGGATTTTAAACAATTTTATAGTTTTTTAAAATTTTAAGGGCTTAAAGTGTTTTTTAGTTTATGGTGATATTTTATGGGTTTTATGTGTTTTTAGGATTTTTCAATGTTTTTAGGGGTCTTATAATTTTTAGGGATTTTAGTGATTTTAGTGTTTTTAATGTTTTTAGTTTTTTAGGTTTTTATGGATTTCATAGGAGTTTGTAGGGTTTTTAGTGGGACATACATTTTTTTAGGATTTTAATCATTGTTCAGTTTTTATGGATTTTGAGGGTTTTATGACTTCTTATGATTTTTTGGTTTTCATTAATGGTTTTCAAGGTTTTTAGGGATTTTTATGTTTTTATGAATTTTTATGGATTTGTTTTGGATATTTATGGGTTTTTATGGTTGTAGGGGTTTGTGAATTATTAGGATTTTTAGTGTTCTAGTGGTTTTCTGTTTTTTTTATTTTTTCAGTTTTTAAGGGTTTAAATACTTATTAGTTTTAAAAATATTTTATAATTTAATGTGATTTTGTGGTCTTTTTTCATTTTTTGTGATTTTTAAGTGTTTTTAGGTTTTAAATGATTTCTTATGGGTTTTCATGGGTTTTTAGTGTTTCTACATTTTTTAAGATTTTAGGAATTTGTTGGTTTTTTATTTTTTTTATTTTTTAAGAGTTTTTTAGGTTTTTAGGGGTTTCAAGTGTTTTTAGTTTTATAATCCTCTATTAGGGGTTTTTAGTATTTTATGTTTTTTATGATTTTATTGATTTTTTTTTGTTTTTAGGTTTTTTAGGGATTTTAAGATATTTTATGGTTTTATAGTTTTATATTTTTTTTCATGTTTTAGGGTTTTTTAGTTTTTTAGGTATTTAAGGATTTTGGTATTTTTAATTATTTTATGGATTTAAAGGAATTTTTGTGTTTTTAGTGTTATTTTAAGGTTTTATGTGGTTTTATGGGTTTTAGGGGTTTTCATGGTTTTAGGTTTTTTTTTGTTTTCAGGGTTTTAAACATTTTTTGGTTTTTGGGGGGTTTTTTGAGTTTTTTTGGTTTTAAGGTCTTTTTAAGAATTTTCATTTAATTTTATGGGTGTGTATGTTTTAAATGATTTTTATTGTTGTTCTTGGATATTTATGGGTTTTTGGGTTTTGGGGATTTTGAGTTTATTTTGGGTTTTTAGGGTTTCTAGGGTTTTTCGGGCATCTATCATTTTTAGTGTTTTGGGGGGTTTTATGTTTTTTTATATTTTTAATGTTTTCTTATGAATTTCTAGGGTTCTTATGGGTTCTTTTTTTTAGTTATTTTTAGTTATTTTTAAGTATTTAAAAGGGATTTTAGGGTTTTTAAGCTTTTCAGATAATTTTAGAGTTTTTTGGGTTTTGATGGTTTTTAGGGGGTTTAGGGTTTTTTGAGTTGTTTAGGGTTTTAAGGTTTTTATAATTTTTTTAATGTTATTAGGTATTTAAAGTGTTTTATAGTTTTAATAGTTTTTAGGGTTTTTTTCGGTGTTAGGTTTTTTTTAATAATTTTAGGTTTTAACGGTTTTTTTGGGTTTTATAGATTTTTTAAGGTGTTTATAGTTTTTTTAGGTTTTTAGGGGTTTCATGTGTTTTTATGTTTTTCATAGGTTTGTATAGGTTTTTAGGGATTTTTCATTTTTATAGATATTTATGAATTTTTTGGATTTTTAACGTTTTTAGAGTTTTTTTTTGATTTTCACGGTTTTTAAGGGTTTGGGTGTTTTTATTTTTTATTTTTTGGTTTTTACAGTATTTAGTGTTTTTAGGGTTTTATGGGTTTTTCAGTTTTTTGTTGTTTGTTGGTATTTGAAGTGTTTTTATATTTTTAGTGGGGTTTTAAAGATTTTAAGGATTTTATAGATATTTAAGGGTTGTAAGGTTTTTGTTGTTTTTTGGTTTTTAGGGGTTTTTAGGGATTTTAGGGTCTTTTGGGTTTTTTTATTTTTTAGGATTTTTCTGTGTTTTAATATTTTTTAGGTTTTTAAGTTTTTCTTATGTGTTTTCCATGGTTTTAGGGTTCGGTATTTTAAGATTTTTTTATTTTTTTATTGGTTTTTATGATTTTAAGTGGTTTTTAGTATTTTAATGGTTTTTGGGGTTTTATATGATTTTTAGGGTTTTTATCATATTTTTGGTTTTTTACGGTATATATGTTTCTTCAAATTTTTAGGGTTTTCTTAGGTTTTTAAAGATTTTTATGGTTTTTAGGTTTGTATGGATTGTAATGGGTTTTCTTGGATTGTTTGGCCTTTTAGGGTTGTTAGGAATTTTTAGGGGTTTTAGGGTTTTTATGTGTATTGTGTTTTTTAAGGTTTTTTAGGGTTTTAGCATATTGTTGAGATTTTAGGTTTTTTATCATTTTTTGGGATTTTAAACAATTTTATAGTTTTTTAAAATTTTAAGGGCTTAAAAGGTATTTTTAGTTTATGGTGATATTTTATGGGTTTTATGTGTTTTTAGGATTTTTCAATGTTTTTAGGGGTCTTATAAGTTTTAGGGATTTTAGTGATTTTAGTGTTTTTAATGTTCTTAGTTTTTTAGGTTTTTATGGATTTCATAGGAGTTTGTAGGGTTTTTAGTGGGACTTACATTTTTTTAGGATTTTAATCATTGTTCAGTTTTTATGGATTTTGAGGGTTTTATGACTTCTTTTGATTTTTTGGTTTTCTTAATGGTTTTCAAGGTTTTTAGGTATTTTTATGTTTTTATGAATTTTTATGGATTTGTTTTGGATATTTATGGGTTTTTATGGTTGTAGGGGTTTGTGAATTTTTAGGATTTTTAGGGTTCTAGTGGGTTTCTGTTTTTTTTATTTTTTGAGTTTTTTAAGGGTTTAAATACTTATTAGTTTTAATAATATTTTATAATTTAATGTGATTTTGTGGTCTTTTTTCATTTTTTTGTGATTTTTATGGGTTTTTAGGTTTTTTAATGATTTTAGAAAATTTAATAGTTTTCAGGGGTTTTATGTTATTTTATGGTTATTAGAGGTTTTAGTATATTTCAGGATTCTGGGGGTTTTATTTATTTTTAGGTTTTAAATGTTATGTTATGGGTTTTCAATGTTTTTATAATTTTTTATGTTATTAGGGAATTTAGGGTTTATTAGGATTTTTAAGGGGGTTTGGGGTTTTTAGGAATTTTGAGGGGTTTTATGTCTTTCTTAAAGGGTTTTATGATTTTTATAGTATTATAGTGTTTTGAGGGTTTTTGGAGTTTTTTTGGGGTTTTCAGGTATTTTATAGTTATTAATGATTTGGGGGTTTAAAGGGGTTTTAGTTTTTTTATAGTTTTTTTGGGTTTTTGGGGTTTTAGGTTTGTTAGGTTTTTATGGTTTTATAGATTTTAGTTCGTTTAGGGGCTTTAGCATTTTTTAGTTATTTTATGGGTTTTAAATTTTTTATCATTTTTATATATTTCTAAAGTATTTATAGCGTTTATATGTTTTTATCGATTTTTAGTATTTTTTTGTAGATTTTATGGGGTTTAGGGGTTTTTAATTTTTTTTTGGTTTCATGGTTTTTAGGGGTTTTGATGTTTTTAGGTGTTTTAGGGTTATTTATGGTTTTTTATCATTTTCAGGCAAAGCAGGTTTGGGGCCGGGCGGATCCCAGCCCCAGAAAATATAATAACATAAAATAAAGGTACAAGGAATTACAAGGAGGGTTTCCACAGTCGAGTGTGCAATTCACCCTTCATGTCTGAGTCCACAAGGGGAGTGCAGAAATCTGGTGCAATAAATCACCACATGGAACATCCATCCTCAATTGCTTTCTTGGAGAGTATGTTCGCCACCTTGTTCGCTTCCCTGTATATATGTGTGACCATAATGTTCATACCCTGATAGATTCTCAGACACTCAACCCATTGTGGGAGGAGCCTCCATGGGATTGTCCTGGTTTTGCTTTTGAGGGCTTCCACCGCAAACATCGCGTCAGATTCAATCCATAGCTGCGTCCACCTGATGTGAACCGCAAACTGTACAGCCTTAATCATGGCCCATAGCTCCGCTTCATAAGCACATCCATTCTCAATGTAATGATAAAAGCATCCTTTAACAAATTCTCTATACGTCCGGAAAACACCACCACACCCGGAGGGACCAGGTGCGCCTAGGGCTGCACCATCCACATTAACTTTTATCCATTATGGGATTGGTGTAATCCGCCGAATGAATTTAAAGTCCTTCTGTTTCCTGCATCTTCCAGAAATTCCGAGAGTTCTCAACACAATAAGGTCCTTAATATCATTATCCATCGTACCATCCTGGATATGAGCCGCCACATGGACTGATTGATGAATTTCCACCACACCATTTCGGATGCAGCATGAATCATTATCGAAAACCACTTTGTTCCGAGCTGCCCACACAAAAGCAGTAAGAGCCGCAGCGGCAGCAAGAAGCAGATTGTCAATTTTCTGACTGCATTTCACGCCTACAACACTACTGAAAATAGCAGACAACGTGCTGTCCGTGCAGATTTTCAGCTGGAATATGCCCTGTAAATGATCCCAAAGACCTGCAGCCAACCTGCACTTAAGAAAAATGTGCTGCAGATTTTCTTCAGGGTTTTCAAAATTTTTAGGGTTTTTATATTTTTATAATTTTATTAGGATGTTGGTTGTTTTTTAGGATTAATAGATTATTTGAGGGTGTTTAGGGTTTCTAGTTTTTTTATGGATTTTAGAATTTTTTGGTTTTTATCTGTTTTAATGGTTTTTAGTTTTTTATAGTTTTATTTGGTTTTTTGCGAATTTTATGGTTTTTTTTGGATTTTTTGGAATTTTTAGAGCTTTTTATGAATTTTATTGGTTTTAGAGTTTTAATTTTTTTAGTGTTTTAGGGTTTTTAGTTTTTTAGGGATCATTTTGGTTTTTGGGGGGTTTTATGTTTTTTTATGTTTTTTGGGGTTTTAATGTTATTTAAAGTTTTTAAGATTTTTAGGGGATTAAAATGTTTAAAAAAAATTTATTGGATTATTTGGATATTTATGGGTTTTATTGTTTTTAAAATTTTAGGGGGTTGTATAGTTTTTAGGTTTCTAGAACATTTTAGGTTTTTATGGGTTTTATTTGTTTTCATGTTTTTAAGGTTTTCATAGGGGGTTTCAAGGAGTTTAAATTTTCTTAATTTTTTGGAGGATTTTAAGCTCTTTTAGGGTTTTTATGGATTTTGAGGGGTTGTTTTTTGTTTTTTTTGTTTTTAGGGGTTTTTTTGTTTTTAGTGTTTTAGGTTTTTTAAGATTTTTTTTTAGTTTTTATGGTTTTCTTAAGTATTTTTTGGTTTTTTTGGTGTTTATGTTTTTTGGGATTTTTATGGGTTTGTTGGATATTTTATGGGTTTTTGGGGTTTTTCGTGTTTTTAGGGTCTTTTGAGTTTTATATGGTTTTAAATGTTTTTTTTTTCAAAAAAAAAATTTGTTTAAATTGTTTTTTGAGTTTTTTATAGTTTTAACTTATTTTATTGATTTTAAGGGATTTAGGGTTTTTTAGAGTTGGTATCATTTTTTAGGTTTTTTGGGGTTTTATATATTTTTAGGTTTTAATGTTTTTCAGGTTTTATTGTGGTTTTTTGAGTTTTTTACATTATTAGTTATTTATAGGGTTCTTATGGGTTTATGGTTTTTTATGGTTTTTAGGGATTTTTAGGGTTTTCACTATTTTCTAGTGTTTTTATATTTTTTGGGGTTTTATGGGTTTTTTTAGTTTTTAGAGTTTTTAATGTTCTTTTGGGTTTAATGGTTGTTAGATTGTTCACTATTTTTTAGAGTTTTTTGGGTTTTTTGTTTGTTAAAGGGGTTTAGGGTTTTTCAGGTGTTTTTTTTGTTTTTGGGGCCATTGAAAAATTTTAATTTTTGTAGGTTTTTATGGGTTTAATATTTTTTTTAGGGTTTGCAGGTTTTCCTAGAATCTTTAATGGTTTTAAGAATTTTTTACATTCATGGGGATTTTAGGTCTTCATTATGATTTTAATGATTTTGAGGGTTTTTAGGGATTTTGATTTTTTAGGGTAATTTGGGATTATTAGGGTTTGGGGGGGGGGGGTTTAGCATGTTTTAGGATTTTTATGGGTTTTAAGTGTTTTTGGTTTTTATGTATCTCATAGGTTTTTTCAGGATTTTAAGTGTTTTTATGTTTCTAAGTATTTTCATATTACATTGATTTTTTATCTGGTTTTAGTTTTTTAAATATTTTCAGTTTTTTTAGGGTGTTTCGGATTTTTAGGGTTTTTTTGGTTTTTGTGGTTTTAGAGTTTTTTTTTGAGTTTTTATATATTTTTAACTTTTTTAGTTGTTTAAAGATTCTTTATTTTTTAGTGGGTTTTATTACATTTTATAGGTTTTTATGGGTTTATGGTTTTTGGGATTTATGGTATTTAGGGTTTTAGGGTTTTTTGTATTTTTAGGATTTTTAAGTGATTTACTGTTTTTAGAATTTTTAAGGATTTTCTTGTTATTGGGGGTTTTAAGGTTTTTCTTTGGGGTTTTTAGGATTTTTAGTTATTTTTATGGGTTTTAGGGGTTTTAGGGTTTTTAGAGTTTTCAAGATATTTGGGGTTTTAGTGTTTCTATGTTTTTTATGTGGACTAAGTGTTTATGATTTTTTATGTTATCACTGGATTTTTTGGGTTTCAATCTTGTTTTCTGTTTTAAAGGATTTTAGAGATTTTGTAGGATTATTATTTTTTGGGTTTTTAGGTTTTTTGTCTGTGGTTTTTTATGGATTTTAGGGTTTTATATTTTTTGGGGTTTTTATGATTTTTAGATGTTTTTATGGTTTTGGTATTTTTTATGGATTTTATTATTTTTAGGTGTTTTATGGGTTTTAGTGGTTTTCTTAGTTTTTTATGGTATTTCTGGGTTTGTTACAGTTTTTAAGGTCTTTTATGATTTTTAGGGTTTTTAGGTATTTTAGTGTTTTTGAGCTTTTTAGAGATTATTAGGTTTTCTTGGGTTTTATGTTTTTTTTTTGGTTTTTAATGTTTTCGTAAAAGTTTTTAGGGGTTTATGGGTTTTACTTATTTTGGGAATTTTAAGTCTTGTTTAGGATTTTTATTGGTTTTATGGTTTTTAGAGATTTTGAGGTTTTTTAAGGTTTTTAAGGGTTTTAAGGATATTTAGATTTTTTAATGTTTTTAGGGGTTTAATGGATTTTTATATTTGTTAGTGGGTTTTAGGATTTTATATATTTTAAGGGTTTTTTAATGTTTTAGTGGTTTTATGATTTTAAGGGATTTAGGGTTTTTAGGGCCTTTTAGGGCGTTTCAGTTTTTATATTTTTAGGGGTTTCATGTTATTTTAGCTTCTTGGGGTTTTTATAAGGGTTTTAAGGGGTTTAATGGATTTTTAAATTTTAGGGTGTTTTAGGAATTTTATGGGTTTTTAGGGTTTTAATGATTTTGCGGATTTTAGTGTTTTTAATGTATTTAAGGATTTTAGATTTTCTTGAGATTTTTAGAGTTCTTTACGTTTTTATGGATTTATATGGCATTTTTAGGATTTTTATGGTGTTTATGAATTTTTATGATTTTTATAGTTTTAATTGTTTTATTGGTTTTTATATTTTTTTATGGTTTTCATGGTCTTTTTATGTTTTTAGGGCTATTTGTATTTTTAGGGTTTATAGTGTTTTTATGTTGTTAAGGGGTTTTATGTGTTTTTGGTTTTTACGGTTTTCTTAGGAGTTTTTAGGATACTATGGTGTTTTTGTTTTTAGTAGTTTTTAGGATGTTTATGGTTTATTATGGTTTTTATTGATTTTGAGGGGTTTCAAGGATTTTTAGAGGTTTTATGGTTTTTTTGGGGTTTTTAGTTTTTTTTAGTTTTTGGGGTTTTAGATTTTTATGGGTTTTAAATGTTTTCAAGGTTTTAAAGGGTTTTTAGAGTTACTAGTTTTTATTAGGGTTCTTATATGTTCTTATGGATTTAAAGTTTTTTTTGGGAATTATCATTTTTAGGATTTTTTTGTACATTTGGGTATTTTAGGGGTTTTCGTGATTTTTAGGTTTTTAGGTGTTTTATGTGTTTTTAGTTTTTTAATATTTTGTTATGGTTTTTAATGGTTATTAATTTATTTCACACTTTGAAAGATATTTGGGGATTTTTTAGGACTTTTTTTGTTTTTTTGTCTTTTAAGGATTTTAGGGGTTTTAAGGATTTTAGGGTTCATAATTTTTATGGTTTTTAGGGGTTTTCATAGTTATTATTGTTTTTTATGTTTTTAGGGATTGTCAGAGATTTTATAGGATTTTATGTGTTTTTAGGAGGTTTAGTATTTTTTATAGTTTTCAGGGATATTTTGATTTTATAATTTTATGGTTTTTAGGTTTTAGTTTGTTTTTTACTTTTAGGGGTTTTAATGTTTTTTAGTTTTTTTTAAAATTAGAGGTTTAAAGGGTTTTTAGTGTTATTATAGATTTTAGGGGTTTTATTATTTATTTTTCATTTATAAGGTTAATGTTTTTAGGGATTTTTTTTGTTTTTAGTGTTTTTAGGGGTTTTCAATTTTTTTGGATTTTAGGGTTTTAAGTGTTTTTAGGTTTTTATGGGTTTCTTATGGTTTTTCAGGGTTTTATTGTTTTTTAAATTACTTTTGATTTTTAGGGATTCTTTAGTAATTTTATTTTTTTATGTTTTTAAGAATTTTGAGGGGTTTTGTTTTTTTTTTGGATTCTTATGCTTTTTATAGATTTTTTGGTTTTCATGGTTTTTTTAGTTTCTAGGGGTTTTGGGTATTTTTAATTGTTTTAGAGTTTATATAGGATTTTAGGATTCTTTAAGGGTTTATGGGTTTTTTGTTTTTAAGGGTTTTAGGGTTTTTTAGGTCTTTTAGGTGTTTTGTCATTTGGGGGGGCGGGGGTTGTTGTTTTTTGGGTTTATAATGTTTTCTTAGAGGTTTTCAGGGTATTTAGAGTTTTATTAATGTTTTAGGGGTTTTTAGTGATTCTTTATAATTTTCTTATGTTTTAGGTTTTTAGGTGTTTCGAAGGTTTTTAGGGTTTAGTGGTTTTTTGGGTTCTTTACATTTTTTTGGTTTTTAGGGGATTAAAGTGTTTTTTGGTTTTTAAGGTTTTCTTAGGGGTTTTTAGGGTTTTATGGTTATTTATATTTTTATGGATTTTCATAGATTTTTTTTTTGATTTTTATGGTTTTTAGGATTTCCATGTATAATGAAGGTTTTTAGGGGTTTTAGTTATTTATGGTTTCATTATGCCTTTTCATTTTTAATGGTTTTTTTGATTTTAGAGGTTTTAGGTATTTTTATTATTTTTATAGGGTTTTTTTTTGGTTTTTTTTAGTTTTTAGTGTTTTAAGGGTTGTTAGATTTTTTAATGTTTTACTTATTTATGTTTTTGTAGAATTATTTGTAGTTTTTTACAGTTTTTTGGGGTTTTAGAGTTTTTTTATTATTTTTTGGGGTTTTGGGGTTTTTAGGGTTTTTAGGGGTTTCATTACGGTTTTTACCATTTTGTAGGTTTTTAGGGGTTTTAAGTGTTTTTTGGATTTAATGTTTTTCTTAGGGATTTGGAGGATCTTAGGTTATTTTATACATTTAGGGAGTTTTAGTAATTATTTAGGATTTTATGGTCTTGGGGGGTTTTAGGGATTTTAAGGGGGTAAGGAAGGCTCGGGGCCAGGCTATTCCTGACCCCCCCCCAAATTATTAGAAAAAAGACACAGTAGACAAGGGAGGGGCGTGGTCGATCAACCCACACCCAAAAACTCTGGACAACCCCGCAAAACACAAAAGTCCCCAAAAGACACAAAAGACACACAAAACCAAAAAAGGCAGAAAACCTGAAGCATCTCCAACAACATCTTCCAGCAAAGCAGCACCCAACATTTTGCAACTCCATTTTCATCAACCAATGCCTCTTTTCAAAGACATTCCACCACCAACATCACTGTAGCATCAATATCATAAGCCTCATGTTCAGTCCAGTCAGATTCAATAAACTCACACTTAAAAGCACATCCATGAGCAGTTCTACAACACACAAAGTCAAGACAACATCCATCACCACTCAGCAGAACCAAAATCCAGCATCCACACTGATTTACAACCAAAATAACTACTGCACAAAACACCACAGGACATAATTCAACACACCTTCAAGCATCGAGTGTGTTCTCAGCAAAAAGACTCACCGCTAGCAACATCGAACCACCAGCTCCAAAACCATCAGCCTCCGCATCACCCAGCACCACCACACCAGGCAACACCTTCTCCAGAATAACAAAACCTCTAGCACTAGAAACAAAAGAATCTTCTTCATTGCATATCATCCAATTAACAAAAAACATCCCAGCATATCTTACCCAGCAGCAAAACCAGGGATAAAGGACTTCCATCATCCAAGAAAAGATCCAATATGAAGCCCTTCCAGCAACCCAGAAACTGCAATGCACGACTATCACACAACACCTCAAATCCAAACTAGCAAGCCGCACTAGTAATGGCTCAAAGCCAGACCATCCACCACAATAGAAGATCCATAAAGGAAATGGAAATGAAAAAAACATTTTGAATTTTTAATGTTTTTACATATTTATATATTATTAAAACATTTTTATTATTTTTATGGGTTTTTAGGGTTATTTTTTATTTTGAGTATTTTATGTTTTATTATTGTTTTTTCAATTTTTTAGCAATTTTTTGGGATAATGTGTTTTTTTGTTTTTAAATTTTTCTTATGATTTTTAGGTATTTTTATGTTTTAGGTATTTTAAGGTCTTTTTAATGATTTTTATGGTTTTTAGCAGTTTTAGAAATTTTGGGTATTTTTAGGGTATTTAATGGTTTTTATGATTTTTATGGTTTTTTGATTCTTTATGTTTTTTATGTTTTTTAGACTTACTAAAAAAATTAGTGGTTTACTATATTTTGGTACTTTTTTTGTTTTTTTTGGGTTTTATGGGGTTTAATGGGTTTTAAAGTTTTTTATAGCTTTTACAGGTTTTATGGTATTATATCATTTTCAAGGTCTTTAAGGGTTTTAGCGTTGTTTATGTTTTTGGTATTTTATGTGTTTTTAGATTTTTTGGTTTTCTTAGGGGTTTCCAGGGTATTTATGATTTTACTGTTTTTAGGGATTTTTTTTTGAATTTTAAAGTTTTTTAAGGGTTTTAGGGATTTGAGGGTTTTTGCAAATTTTTAGGGTTTTATTGTTATCATGGTTTTTTTCATCTTTATATTTTTAAGGGTTGTGAGTGTTTTTATGGTTTTAATGTTTGATATAATATTAACGGGTTTTAGAATTTTTTTCATTTTTATGTATTTTTTGGTATTTTTAGGGGTTTTATGGTTTTTATGGTTTTTACGGTTTTTTAGCTTTTGGGGTTTTTATTATTTTTATGTTTTTGGGTTTTAGGGTTTTTGAGTTTTTTAGGTTTTTAATGTTTTTTATTGTTTTTTTTTGTTTTTAGGGGTTTAAAAGAATATTTTGAATTTTAGTCTGTTATTTGGGTTTTATTTCTTAGGGGTTTCAAAGGTTTTTCGATATTTTTATGCTTTTCTTTGGGTTTTAGGGTGTTTTGGGGAGTTTTGTTATTTTTTAGAGTGTTTAGAGATTTAAATTTTTTAGTTTTTTTATTGTTTTTCTTAGGTATTTTCATGGTTGTTTATTTTGATTTATATTTTAGGTAGTTTTAGGGATTTCTTTATAATTATTATGGATTTTTAGGGTTTTTTTAATGTTTTTATCCTCGTTTAGTGTTTTTAGTAATTTTTAATTATTTTTGTGGGATTTTTGCTTTCTATGCTTTTTATGATTTTTAGAGTCTTTTAAAAAAATTCAGGGTTAAAAGGGTTATTATATTTTTTTTAGGTTTTAGGGATTTGTAAGGTTTTAGGGATTTTTAAGGTTTTTAAAGGGTTTTATAATTTTTAGTTAATTTTAATGTTTTTAGAATATTTAATTTTTTTGGGGTTGTACATGTTTTTAAGTTATTAGGGTTTTTTTATAGGTTTTCAGAGATGTTATGGGTTTTTATTTTGAGGAATATTTAGGTATTTTTAGGGGTTTTTATGTTTTTTATGGTTTTTAGTGTTTTACGGATATTAAGGGTTTTGGGGTTTTTAGGGTATTTAGGGTTTTTCAGTTTTTTAGATTTTTTTATATTTTTTGGAGTTTTAAGTGTTTTTAGGTTGTTAATATTTTTTGAAATTTTTAATTATTTTATGTGAAATTTTATATTTTTAGGTATTGTTGGGGTTTTTTTGTTATTTAATTTTTTTTTTCAGTTTTAGGGGTTTTTAGAAATTTTAGGTTTTTATGTTTTTTTTGGTTTTTAGGGTTTTTTCAGTTTTTTTATATTTATAATGGTTCTTTAGAGTTTTTAACATATTTTTGGGTTTTAAATGGTTTTATGGGTTTTAGAGGTTTTTAGGGATTTATGGTTTGTTAGAAATTTTATGGTTTTAAGGGTTTACTGTTTTTAGGGCTTTCAGTGGGTTTTTGTGTTTTTAGAATTTCGTTTGGGTTTTAGGGGTGTTAAGTGTTTTAGGTCTTTGAGGATTTCTTAGGGTTTTTAGTATGTTTTCATTTTTATGCATTTTTTGGGATTTTTTTGGGATTTTTAGGGTTTTTTTTCGATTTTAGTGATTTTGAGTGTTGTTAGGGGTTTTATAGTTTTTAGGGTTTTAAGGTTTTTTTGATTATTTAGGATTTTTATGTTTTTAATAGTCTTTTTATGTTTATACTGTTTTAAATTGTTTTTTGAGTTTTTAGTGGCTTTATGGTTTTTATTGGTTTTATGGGTTTTTTTGTTTTTAATGGGTTTTATGGTTTTTACGAGTTCTTAGTTTTTTATGGTGTTTTATGGGGTTTAAATTATTTTTGGTATTTAGAGTTTTTTTATATTTTTAATGATTTTATTGGGGTTTTCATGTTTTTATGGGGTTTTTTATGTTTTTAGGGATTTTTATGATTTTTATTATTTTTTAGGGTTTTCCGGATTTTGAGGTTTTAGGGTTTCTAGGGGTTTTTTGGTTTTTAGTATTTTATGGGTTTTAAGTGTTTCTAGTTTTGTATGGTTTTCTTTAGGGTTTTTAGGTTTTTAGGGTTTTTATGTTTTAGTTATTTTTAAGGATTTTTTATGATTTTTGTGGTTTTTAATATCTTTTAGGAATATTGAGGGTTTTAATGGTTTTAATAGTTTTTTATATTTTTAGGGGGTTAAAGGGTTTTTATAGTTCTAATGGGTTTTAGGGTTTTGAAAGGATTTTATTGGTTTTTATGATTTTTATGGATTTTATGGATTTCATGGGGTTTTAAGGTTTTTAGAGTTTTTACTTGTTTTTTGTGTTTTTAACTTTTTTATAGTTTTTATAATTTTTAGGTATTAATGGGTTTTCATAGTTTTTAATATATTTTTAAGGGTTTACGGGTTTAGGATTTTTATGGTTTTTGGGGTTTTATGTTTTATTTGGTTTTTAGAGATTTTATTGTTTTTAGAATTTTATTTGTCTTTTTAGAAGTTTTATGTGTTTTTAGAATTTTAATTTTTTTTTGTTTTTCATGATATTTATGGGCTTTTACATTTTTAGGTACTTTTAATGATTTTTTGGGTTTTTATGTTTTTTATGGTTGGTAAATATTTTGTGGATTTTATGGCATTTAGGGTCATTATTAGTTTTTTCGTTTTTGTGGGTTTTTTGAGATTTAAATGTTTATTAATGGTTTTAAATTTATTTAATGATTATATAAATTTTGTGGATATTTCTAGTTTTTATTTTCATTTTTATAGTCATTATGGGTTTTAGGATTTTGTATAGTTTGATGGTTATTTTTGTTTTTAGTGGGTTTTAAAATTTTTATAGACCTTTAGGGTTTTAAGCATTTTTTCTGTTTTAGGGGTGTAATGTTTTTATAATATTTTTAAGGTTTTTTAGGGTTTTTCATGTTTCTTAGGGTTTTTATGTTTTTAGGGATTTTAATGGATTTTTAGGATATTTATTGTTTTTTAGGGTTTTTAGGGAATTTGTGGGGTTTTATGGTTTTTAGGGTTTTTGGATCTTTTAGGGTTTTATCATTTTTTATGATTTTGGGGTTTCTAAGAGTTTTTATGTTTTTGAGGTTTTCTTAGGGTTTTTTGGTGTTATTAGGGTTTTTACTTTTTTTATGTATTTGTAGGGATTTTTTGGTATTTTATGGTATTTTGTGTTTTTATGGATTTTGAGGGATGTAAAGGCTTTTTTTGTTGGGTTTTTAGGGGTTTTATGAATCATAGGGTTTTTTATGTCTTTAGAGCTTTTTAAAAAAATAGGGGTTTAAAGGGTTTTAGAGTTATTTTGGTTTTTAGGTTTTATTTGGTTTCTATAGGGTTTTTATGGTTTCTATGAGTTTTTATAGTTTTTAGATATTTCAGGGTTTTTTAGTGTTTTTAGTGTTATCTAATATTTTTAGAGGTTTTATGTGCTTTTTAGTTTTGATGGTATTAGTGGGTTTTTTAGGGTTATAAGCATTTTTTTTTTGATTTTTGAGTTTGTTTGAATTTTTTTTGGTTTTTATGGTTTTTAGTTTGCTTAGGGATTTTGAGGGTTTTATGGATTTTAGGGTATTTAGTTTTTTTAGATTTTTTATTGGTTTTAATAATTTTGTGGTTTTTAATACTTTCTTAGGGGGTTATCACGAATTTTATGATTTTTTCTATTTTTAAGGATTTTTATGATTTATATTCTTTTTAGGGGGTTTAGGGTTTTGCGGTTTTTTAGGGTTTTAGGGGTTTACTTTTTGGGTTTTAAGGGTTTTTAGAGTTTTTCATGTTTTTTGGTATTTAATGGGGTTTTAGTGTTTTTAATGGATATTTAGGGTTTATTATGTTTTTAATGTTTTATGGTATTTATGGTTTTTAGAATATTTAATGTTTTCAGTGCTTTTTGTTTGTTATGTTTTCAAGGTTTTCTTTAGGGTTTTTAGGGTTATGTAGATTTAAATCATTCTAGGGACATTTAGGATTTTTTTTCTAGATTTTAAGGGGTTTTATGGGTTTTAAGAATTATAGGGTGGGGGGTTATTCATTAGGGTTTTTAGGTGTTTTTTATGTTTCTACAATTTCTGTGTTTTTAGTTGTTTAATTTGTTTTAATTTTTTTAATATTTTCTTTCGGGATTTCAGTGTTTTTAGCGGTATTATATATTTATGGATTTTAGGGCTTTTAGGATTTTAAGTAGTTTATGGTATTATGGTTATTAAGGGTTTTCTATTTATTAGTGTGTTTGTAGTTATTTTGGAATTTAGGGAGAATTTTTGAGTTTTTAAGGGATTAAAATTTTCATTTATATTTTTTAATTTGTTTAATTGGTTTAAATTGTTTTTATATTTTTAGTGGTTTTTATAATTTATATGGGTTTTAAGGTTTTTTTAATGTTTTTAGGGGTTTTATGTTATTAAGAGTTTTAGGGTTTATTGGGGATTTCGACACTTTATAGGTTTTTAGTGGTTATAATTGTTTTAAGTTATTATAGTCTTCATAAGAGTTTTCAATAATTTTAAGGGTTTTTTTAGTTTTTAGGGATTTTAGGATTTTTTAGGATTTTTTATAGTTTTTAGGGTTTTATGGATTTTGAGGGACAATAGGGTTTTTAGGTTTTTTTACAATTTTTTAGTTTTTAGGGTTTTTATGTTTTTTATTGTTTTTAGGGTATTAACAGTTTATAGAGTTTTTTTTGTTTTTAGGGATTTAATGTGTTCTTTGAGTATTTATTTGTATTTTTTGTTTTATGGGTTTTTATGTTTTTTGGGGGTTTTATGGTTTTAGTATTTTAAGGGTTTTTAGGCTATTTTAGGGGTCTTAGCATTTTTTAGATGTTTTAGGGGTTTATGTGTTTTTTGGTCTTCAAGGTTTCCTTCAGTTTTTTTAGGGATTTTATGGCCTTGTACATTTTTAGCGATTTTAAGCAGTTTTTAAGATTTTATGGGTTTTTATGGTTTTCTATTTTTTAAGGTTTTTAGGGATTTAAAACATTTTTTTTGGGTTTTAACTGTTTTTAACATTTTATGGTTTTAATTTAGTTTTTAGTGTTTAGGGATTTTTTTGGATTTTTATGGATTTTAGTGATTTTATAGATTTTTATGTTTTTGGAGGTTTTAGGAGTTTTAGGGACTTTATGGTATTTTGGGGGTTTATGGTTTATTTTTTAGTTTTTAGGGTTTTAAAGGTTTCTTTGGGTTTTTATCATTTTTAAGGGTTTGAAGGTTTTTAGTGTTTTTTTGTTTTTTTTTTGTTTTAAATGTTTCTAAGGTTCTTTGAGGTTTTAATTTTTTTAATTTTTTTTACAGTTTTTAGCATATTCTGGGTTTTATATTTTTTTTGGGGTTTCATGTTATTTTATGTTTTTTGGGGTTTTAAGGTATTTATTTTTTTTAGTTTTCTGTTCTTTTTTATAAATTTTATGATCTTTTAGGGTTTTAGATATTTTGATAGATTTTATGGTTTTTAGGGTTTTAGAATCACTAGGTTTTAAGGTGTTTTAAATGTTTTTATGTTTTTGAGGGTTTTATGGGTTTTATGGGTTTTATGGTCTTTTACATTTTTAGGGATTTATATGGGATATTTATTGTTTTTTATATTTTTAGAGTTTTGAGTTTTTTAGGGTTTCATAGGGTTTTATGTGTTTCTTTGTTTTTATAGTTTTTATGGGTTTTAAGGGTTTTTAGAGTATTACCGTTTTTATGGGCTTAAAGGGTTTTATGATTTTATAGTGGTTTTTTTTAATTTTTTTTGCGTTTTTAAGATTTTTTGGGGCATTTAAGGTTATTTGGGGTTTTCTGGTATTTTAGAATTTTTTACAGTTTTTATTGATGTTTTTTCTTTTTTTGGTTTTATATATTTTTATATATTTAAGGTTTTATAAGGGTAAGGAAGATGTGGGGGTCAGGCTATTCCCAGCCCCCCCAAATTTAAGGTTGTCTAAGGGGTTTTCATGGTTTTTATGGGTTTTTAAATTTTAGGGGGTATTATTTTTTTTTTTTTATTTTTATGGGTTTTTATGGTTTTTATGGATTCTGAGGGATTTAGGGTTCTTTAGAGTCATTATAGTTTTTTTTTGGATTTTAGTGTTTTATTGAGTTTTTTTTGAGTTTTTACAGATTTTTAGAGTTTTTAATCATTGTTAAGGGTTTAGAGGGTTTTTGGAGTTATTAGCGTGTGTTTACGATTTTTATGGTTTTTTAGTATTTTTATGGGTTTTAGGGGTATTTAATGTTTTTAGGGGTTTATAGTCTTTGGGGTTTTAGAATTTATTATGTTTTTAAGGGGATTGAGTTATTTTAGATTTTATCGGTTTTCATAGTGTATTATGCATTTGTAGTTTTTCTATATTTTTAGTGTTTTTTTTAATCTTTTTTTATTGTTGTTGTTTTTTTGGTTTTTATGGATTTTTTCGTGTTTTTTGGGTTTTAGTGTTTTTAGGGATTTTGTAATTTTTTAGAGTTTTAGGGATTTAATATATTTTTAGGTTTTTAAGGTTATATTAGGGGTTTTTAGGGTTTGAGGCTTTATTATTTTGTTCATATTATTATAGATTTTTAGGATTTTTATGGTTTTTTGTGCTTTTGAGGGTTTTTAGTGTTTTTTGGGATTTTTTGGTTTTTTGGTTTTTTGGGTTTTAGGATTTCAATATTATTATAGAGGTTCTAAGGGTTTTTTGAGTTTTTTTTATCATTCTTAGTTCTTGAAACTCTTTTTGGTATTTTTAGTTATTTATAGGGGTTTTGGGGGGGTTTAGGGTATTTTACTGTTTTTAGTAGATTTTATGATTGTTTTGGTTCTTTGTAATTTTTAGAGCTTTTTATAGTTTTTAGCATGTTTTACAATTTTTAGGGCTTTTAATTGGTTTTGGGATTTTGATATTTTAATAGTATTTTTTAGGTTTTTTACCATTTTAGATATTTTAAGTATTTTTTTTGTATTTTTGTGGGTTTATTTTGATTTTTCGGTATTTTGAGGATTTTGGGATTTTTTTGAGTTTTTATAAGTTTTAGGGGTTTTTAAAGTTTTAAGGTGTTAAATTGGACTTTAGAGTTTTTAGTGGCTTTTAGGGGTTTTATTGGTTTGAGGGTTTTTGAAATTTTTATGGGTTTTATGGTTTTTAGGGGTTTTTAAGGTCTTTTCTCGTTTTTACCATTTTTTAAGGTTTTTATTATTTTTATGTTTTTAAGGAATTCTTAAGGATTTAAAGTCGACTTGATGTTTTGAGGTTTGTTGGGATTTTTATGATTTATATGGGTTTTTAGGCATATTGAGGTTTCTTGGGTTTCTTGCATTTTTTGGGTTTTTAGGGTTCTTATATTTTTAATGTATTTTATAGGTTTTAACTGTTTTTAGGTATTCAAGTATTTCTTTTGGGTTTTCAAGGTTTTTAGGGTTTTTAGGGATTTATAAGAATTTTATGGGGTTTTAGGTTTTTTTACATTTTTGAGGGTTTTTAGGGTTTTTATGGTTTTAAGGTTTCTTTTTCAGTTTTTTGGGTTTTTTTGGGTCTTTAGAAATTTTTAACAATTTTAATGGTTTAAAGGGTTTTTAGATATTTTCTGTGTTTTTATCGGTTTTTTATGTTTTTATGGTTTTGGGGGGTTCTATAGTTTTTACTGATTTTTAGGTTTTTAGGGGGTTTATGTGCTTATAGGTTTTAAGGTTTTCATAATGTGTTTCTAGGTTTTGTGGTTTTTTATGTTCTTTGGGATTTATAGGTATTTTTGATTATTTTTATTTTTTTAGGGATTTTAGGGATTTCATGGGTTTTTTGGGTGTCCAAAGTTTTTATTGTATGTTTTTGTTTTTTCAATTTTCTTCTTGAATTTTTAAGTTTTTTAAGGTTTTTTAGAGTTTTTTATCATTTTTACGGGGTTAATAGTCTTTAAAGTTGAAGTATTTTTATGTTTTTAATAGTTTGATGCGTTTTTATGTTTTTTAGTCGTATAAATATTTTTAGTGGTTTTAGGGACTTTAGGGGTTTTATCATTTTTATGGTTTTAGGGTTATTAATAGTATTTAGTTTTTTATGGTTTTCTTAGGGGTTTTCATGGTTTTAGGGTTTTTATTTTTTTAGGTATTTTATGTACCTTTTAATATTTTATTTTTCAGTGTTTTTAGGGAATTTAGGGTTTTAGTTTTTTTAGTTTTTATGGGTTTTTGGGAATTTCAAGTGTTTTTTGGTTTTCATATTTTTCTTAGGGTTTTTATAATTTTTATGGTGTTTTATGTTTTTATAGTTTTTTAGGAATTTTTTATTTCTATTGGGGTTTTACGTTTTTATAGATTTCGAAGGTTTTTAGGGTTTTTGTAGTGATTTAGGGTTTTTATGGTTTTTTGGGGTATTAGGAGTTTTTTTAGTTTTTTAGGTTTTTAGAGTTTTTTATCATTTTTAGGCTTTAAAGGAATTTTATATTTTTATAGGTTTTAGGAATGTTTGGGTTTTAGGGGATTTTTCAATGGTTTTTATAGTTTTTAGGGTTTTGTGGGTTTTTTTTTCTGTTTTTAGGGTTATTAGTGTTTTTTGGTTTTTTAGGAGTTTTAACTGTTTTAGGTTTTTCATGTTTTCTAATGGGTTTTTAGAGTTTTTTGATTTTTTATGTTTTTTTGGTATTTTTATGTCATTTTATAATTTTATGGGTTTTTATTGTTTTATGGATTTAATGGCTTCTAGGGAATTTATGGTTATTTATGATTTTTGGGTTTCTGTGTTTTTTTTTTGAGTTTTTTAGGGTTTTAAAGTCTTTCTTTTGTTATGAACATTTTATTGTATTTAATGTATTTTATGATTTTTAGTGAATTTTTAGTGATTTTATGGGTTTTAGATATTTTAAGGTATTTAGATGTTTTTATGGGTTTTAGGGGTTTTAGTGTTTTTAATGTCTTCTTTGGATTTTATTATTTTTCCGGTTTTTTAGGGGCGTCATGTTGTTTTTGGTTTTTAAGGATTTCTTAGGGGTGTTAAGTATTTTTCAGGTTTTTTATAAATTTATGGATTTTTATATCAATTTTTTATTTTTATGGTTTTTAGAGTTTTAGGGAATTTGATGGGTTTTGGGGTGATTTAGTGTTTTTTAGGCCTTTAGTGTTTTTACCATTTTTTAGGTTTTTATGGGTATTAATTTTATTTTGGATTATAAGTATTTCTTAGGGTTTTCACATTTTTTGGGTTTATTACATTTTCAGTGATTTTTTAGTATCTTTTAAAATTTTTCTGGGTTTTTTTTGTTTTTTCATATTTTGAGGGGTTTAAGGTTTTCTGGTTGTTTATTGTTTTTTTTTTCTATTTTAGGGTTTTTGAGTTTTTAGGGATTTTAATGTTTTAGAATGTTTTTTTAATTTTCCAATGTTTTAAAGGGTTTTTATAATTTTTATTGGGGTTTTAGGGTTTTTAGGTTTTTTAAGGTTTTTAGTGGTTTTTATTTTTTCTATGTTTTTTATAGGGGTTTATCCTTTTTTAGGTTTTTAGGATTTTATGTTTTTTTTGTGGTTTGTTTAGGGTTTTTAGGGTTTTTTACATTTTAAGTACATTTTGGGATATTTGGGTTTTTATGATTTTTTAGGTTTATAAGGATTTTGATGCTTTCTAGTGTTTTTATGGATTTTTTTGGGTTTTATGGTTTTTCTGAATTTTTTTTTATTTTTTTTGGTTATAAGGTTTTTATATATTTTTAAACTTTTATGGGTATAAAGGTTTTATATATTTTTTAGTAGTTTTAGTATTATTATTTTTTTAGTTTTTTGAGGTTTTTAGGTGTTTTATGGATTTTAGCCTTTTTTTAGCCTTTAGGGGTTTTAGTGTTTTTATTTTTTTAATGATTTCTTAGGGGGTTTTCAGTTTTTTGAGGTTTTTTTACATTTATAAGGATTTTAGTGATTTTTTAGGATTTTTAATCTTTGTAGGGTTTTTAGGGATGTTGAGTGTTTTTCGGGTATTTAGGTTTTTGGATTTTTAGGGGGTTAACAATTGTTATGTTTTTAGGGGTTTGAAGTGTTTTTAGGTTTTTAAGGTATTATGAGGGTATATCAGGGTTTTTAGGAATTTTTACATTTTAAGGATGTTTTGGGCTTTTTGGATTTTTATTGTTTTTCATGGTCTTAAGGATTTTTACGGGTTTTTTTTGATTTTTTTGGTTTTCTATGATATATTTTTACTGTTTTAGTGTTTTATGGTTTTTAGAGTTTTTTTAAATAATTATATGTTTAAAGGGTTTTTAGAGATTTTAGTTGTTATTGGGTTTTTATTATTTTTAGGGTCTTTATAGTTATATGTGTTTTATGGAATTTATGATATTTTTGGGGGTTTAGGTGTTTTTTTTGGGGTTTTTAGGTTTTTTAGGGGTTATGATATTTTTTAGGATTCTCATGTAATGTCTCGGAAATTTTGTTTAATTTTTTGATTTATATGGAATTATTTTGAGACCACACGCTCTGACGACATGTGATTCTGAGGCCCGGTGATCCCGGAAGGGAATTTTGAACTTTTTTAAGGTACATTCATTAACTGTGCGATGGGGTTTTTATATGTTTTGAACTAGTTCGTGGATAAAAAAATCCTAGGTCATCGTTGAAGTCATAAAGCCGAGATTCTCCTATAATGGACTTAAATTCATCTGGTAAGGGCGGAACCGAAAAGATAATTTTTGGACATTTTTGAAAATAATAAAATAACTATATAATGATATTTTATTTTATATTCTCATCCATTGAGCAGAGAACGGAAACAATGTAGTGCAAGGATGAGTTGCACTAATGAGGCTCATTAATGGCTTGTTAACTCAAAGCGTAACGACACTTGGATGACGCAAAACAGAGATGCTGTTTCATAAATGAGACAGTGTAATAGAAACAATGTGACGTGTTTTACTTTTATTTTGGTTGACGCATTGGTGAAATGAAGAATTAAACTATGAGGATTCTCTGATGAACCTTCAACAAAGTTCCTCTCCAATGATGAATGGAAAATACTAACGCACTCCAAACATCATCGACGCACCTCGAAGAACGGACCCGGAAGTGATGAACGACGTCAACGTCTTGAAACCTCGAGGACATAATGCTATGGAATCGAATGTCAAAGAGGTTTGGGTATAATTTTTTCATGTTATTTGTTGTTCTTATTCTAAAAACGAAAAACGTGGATCATCCCACGAACATGTCGATCCGCTAATTGTGTGATTATGTGAGAGGGTGAATCTTTTTTTGGGAGTACTTATCCGGGATTACTTTATCTCTAGTTTGATTGAGCCATAATTCCAGAGCCTCCCCATGATTATAAACCAATAACATCGAGGATGCGGGCCAACACGAACAAGTCTTGAGCACCTCCATCTTGTGCGCTCTTTGTGGTCACACCCTCAATGTTGCGGCAAGGTGATTTCAGGACCATTGTGGTGAAGAGGGCATTCCCCTGAGTGTGAAAGTGCATGTAGTGCGAAGAATGGACCACCATAGCACGTCTAGTGGTCTGCCGAACATCTATAGGTGTGGCGGCAGCAGCAGGCGGAGGAGACGACGCGCTCGTCGGCACGTTGCATCCAACAGGCCGCACTGACAGTAGGGAGACGCAGTGTCGGCTGAGCGCCATGTGGAGGGGTAGCCCTCGTCTAGGCTGTCCGGGTGGCTCGGCAACCTGCGGTCACTCGACCATGACAGGAGGGTCCCAAGCATCCCCAGGGCCAGTGGAAGCCGAACGCAGCAGCTAGATGTCGCGTTTTGGCCAGGCAGTGCACCATCGGCCCACACCGCACAAGATGGGCTTCGAGCTAGCGGGTCGCGCCCCCAACCAATGGGAAAGACCTGCAGCCCAGATGGTCGGACCCGCGGACCAACAGGTTGATCCTATAGGCCAGTGGGTTGCACCCGCACCTAGTGGAGGATACACACACCGGTATGCTAGAATCGTGCCCTTCGGGGTGGGATGGACTAGACCGGGTCACCGGGTGACCCGACAGGTGAGACCTTAGGCCAAACCGGGCCGGGTCAAGCAAGGCTCATTGGGCCTGTCCCACTGGCTAGGATGGACCAAACCGATCTACACTTGAACCGAGTAAGGTTGATTTGGTTGAATTTAACCGGGGTATGTGGGACCCCCGAACCCAGTTGGTCTGGTCGGTCTGACCAGGTCAGACCCACCAAGACACAACCGACCCTTGTTTCCTAAAATGTATGTATCGTACAAACTGTGTGTCCAATTGATGATCCATTGGTGGAGTTGACACTCTCTCGATGAGACAGGACTTTTGGTATGACCTAAGGAGGATTTCGTGGTAGTTGATATGTGATGATTGGATTGAGGAGCAGTACTCCCAGGGGACTACGTACGAAACCCTGCGGTTTGATGAGACCTGAAGACTGCTAACTTATGTCTCTACGATACCTGACTATGGCGTAGTGTGAATCACTTATGGGTGACTTTGTAACACCATGGTAGGAAGAACATACATGTACCCTTTCAGGCCCATGGTACGTGATTATGAGGAGTACCTCAGTTGGTCAAGATTATTGGGATGCACTTCTGTGTGACTGTAGGCCCACGGTACACGATGAGGAGGTATACCTAAGCAGTACAAGGTTAGTGGGAAGCATATTTGTGTGACTTGGTAGGTCCAATGTACTCGACCGAGGAAGAGTTCTCCAGTAGCAGATGTGTTCAACGACGTGACTAATTATTCATCAATCACTACCCTAAATGTATACATGGTGTGAGATATCTTGTGTTTCATGCTTTAATTTGAGGAATTATCATGTGGCCTTTACTTTTTATCTCGGGGTCCTTACTGAGTATTTTTTTACTCACCCATACACTAGATTCGCCCACATTTGTTTTTTCTGGTGCAGACGATTGACATTCTAACAGAGGATTTAGTGGACCAGGACCTTGAGGTACTCATGGAGATGGGATCGACGGATACTACGACGGTGGAATTGGTGGAATAGGACCTAGTGAGGCCCAACAGGATAGGGTGGATATGATGTTCTACTTCATCTTTCCATAGCTACACTACTCTCACGATCAGGTGGGGTTTTCCATGGAAGACCATAAAAGTTTCATTTTTGTACTTTTCTATTTTCAGTTATGTTTCCGGGTTTGTATTCCAGCCCAGTTATATTAGTTTTACTTTTACTCTGCCTTGTTCTGGTGAAAATCATTTCCTTTTTTGTGTGTGGCACTTTTTGGGCATGTTTCTACATAGAGGTTCTTAGGAAAATGTGTCCCACTTATCGGTTGCCGCCTTTGGAACTAGTCTGCATCCCCAAGCCTTCAGGATGCGAGCTTGGGGTAGTCATGGAACAGCCCCCGAGGGACGGGACATGACAAAGTGTTATCATAGGGTGGTTGGTCCTAACATAAAGACATGGAGTCTCTGTTTTATTTTGAGGCAACATTGTTAAGTGTTTTGAGTCTGACTTCCAGATTTGGGGAGTCTAGTGTTGGTGCGGCAGCCGATATATCCATAGACCAGGACCTTGAATATTTATTTTTGGATTAATAAATGAAAAAACTGGTTTTATAAGTGTCTCCTTATGTTATTTTAAATAAAATTCATCTCAAGAGGTCTAACCTTTGACCATGGTACATATTTATCTATCTCAAGATGCATCTACATTGATGACCATCCAGGATCCGGATACGAGGCTGTTGGGATTTCCCGCATAGAGATGAGGTGTCTGTTTAGGGAACACTTCTAGAGATGGCCCCACTGAGTGGTGCACCCTTTCTACCACCACCTGATTGTTAACATCTATTTTCGGTAGTTCTTTTATAGTACATGTACAGACTCAGTGCCCTGCATAAGTTTCAGAGACATAGAACTCCTAGGATCAGGTGGGAGACAGATCCTCAGGTCGCTGAGAACTGGCTGGATTTAGTAACGTGGGTCTTCCTCTTAGTGAGGAAACATAATGACCATATGGTGATCTTGGAAGTGATCCTACTATAGGGTTTGGTAGGGAGATTGTGGAGCTTGACCACCCAGAATCATGATGAGGCGACCCTAACCTAGGATGACTTCAAGAAACTTTTTTGGGAAGTGTTTTTCCCCATGACCTTGAGCTCTGTGTGCATTCAGGAGCTACATCACCTACAATAGGGAACCATGACAGTGGATGGGTACTCAACAAGGTTCGCCGAGCTATCTCACTACTCAACAAAGAGAGTTCAAGACCCTTTCATTAGGGCTTGAGCCTTTGAGAACATACTCAGGAGGGAGATCAGGGCGTCAGTATTGTCTGTCAACATCCCTTCTCAGGATGGGGTACTAAAGCGGGGGCCCATGCAGTCCAAGTCTTTCAGAGGAAAACCCTAGGACATAGGGTTAGCAATTCAAGGATCTCAGTCTAGAGGGAGTTAGCTGGGAACTAATATTTTCTTCTTATGGATTGCATAGTGACACTTGGCATGTTAATGACCAACCCTCCATATAGATGACCAACATATGGTCGAGGGTCCACTGATACAGATACAACGATTCAATAAAAGAGGTTCACAGGGCGGCGAACGTAGTAGGGTAGCAGGCTAAGCAGCAGGTGGAAGGTGGTAGTTTGAGGTGTTACAACCACCACCCCCAGGTGGTCCTCCCCGACTTCAGGTAGCAGGTGGAAAAGGGTGAGCACAACTTCAGGCAGCAGAGGCATATGACCAAAATGCTCTATAGATGATCTGAGGTTTTATCTGTGTCTTCTCCATCCTAGATACATTTCTTATAGACACACGTTCTAGTAACTCCTTCCTTTCCATGGCTTTCAATCAAATCTTAAAGATTCTGGTGGTGTTGTTGGATTGATCCTTATTGCTAGTGAATCCTATGGGAGGTGGTTCGACGATTACACAATGGTGTTGACAGTGTGAGCTTACTCTAGGAGGAAATAGCTTCAGCTGAAATATCTTATTAGTGGCATAGAGGCCTTACGAATTCATCTTATTTATAGAATGGTTATCCATAGTCAATTATTAGATCGATTATTTTAGGCATATAGTGTGGTGTGTTCGTGGATATGGGACCATTTTTTCCTTCACTGGTGAGAAATAAACCCTTGCAGCATTGGACAGACTTTCTCAGAGAAGGGTGCATCTGATCACTCACTAGTTTCCTAGCCTCACCCTCAGTGTATTGTATGAGAGGATTCCATGTTTTCCAATAGTGGTGGAAGAATATAAGGATTTTGTTTCTGAGAATGTTCTAGAACTACCACCACATAGATAGGTATACTTCTGTATCGACCTATACCTCGTGATGACATTGATATCTACACCGGAATATCAGATGGCTCCCATAGAGCTTTGTGAGCTTATGGTACAGCTGGAGGACTTGTAGGGGAAGGGTTTCGTAAGGCCCAACGTTTCACTATAAGAAACCCCGATGCTATTTTTTCCAAAAATACAGACAGAAGATTGAGGTTGTGCGTAGACTTCTGGTGTCTGAACCAGGTGACCGCGAAGAACAAGTATTCACATCCAAGGATCGATGAAGTCCTCTACCATCTAAATGGGTCTAAGTGTTTCTAAAATATAGACCTCATATCAGGCTATTCCCAATTTTGGTTACGGGATTATAATATACCAAAGACAGCCTTCAGGTGCCGGTATGGCCACTATGAGTTATTGGTGATGCCTTTCGGCATAACCAATGACCCATTATTGTTTATGGGACTTATGAATAGGATCATCTATCCATACCTTAACGGGTTTGTTTTGGTCTTTATTAATGACAACTTGGAGTACTCGGTGTCAGAGGAGTAGCATGCTACACACCTGAAGATAGTCCTAGATACACTCTCAGAGTACCAGCATTATAATAAGCTCTATAAGTGTAAATTTTGGATATGGGAGGTCCAATTTTTGGGACACATCATCTCAGAGGTTGTGGTTCTAGTATATCCAGTGAAGATAGAGGTGTTCCTTTCTTGGTAGCCACCCAAGAGTGTGACTATGGTACGAAATATATGTGGGTTGGATGGTTACTATCGGAGGTTCATGCCTGAATTTTCCCAAGTAGCGACACCCTTATCTGATTAGATATAGAAGGGAAATCACTTCATGTGGATAGAGAAATTTCAACAGCGTTTCCATGAGCTGAGTCAGAGGCTAACTAGTTCCCCCTTCTTGAGACTACCAGAGGAGGGAGTTTGGTATATAGTTTACTAAGAAGCATTATGGACAAGACTAGGATGTTTCCTAATGCAAGAGAAAGTAATGGTCGCCTACAGATCATGACAATTGATGTATCATGAGAAGAAATACATGACCCATGACCTGGAGCTAGCAGCAGTGGTATTTTCCTTGAAGATGCAGCAACACTACATGATGGGTGAACAATTTATGGTTTACTTTTCCGACAAGAGTCTTAGGTATATCTTCTCCAAGAGGGACCTGAATTTGAGACATCGATTATAGAAATAGTTCCTCAAGGACTATTATTTTGAGATAGTCTATACTCTTGGGAAGGAGAATGTGGTGGCAGACGCACTTAGCAGGAGGACTGATTTGTAGCTATTGAGTGAGGTGACAGAGTAGTTGGCCGCGATGTAGATATCCCTCATGGATAATGGTAAAGCTTCTTATCTTCTGTCAATGACTATTACTCCCCCACTCTGACATCAATTTAGGATGGAAAAACTACTAGATGTTGACTGCGAGGCCAGAAATTCTTAGTTATTATCAGGATGGTCTCTTGATGGATTTTTGATAGGTGGGGAGCACGCCATCCTTTCTATAGGGTGCACTGTAGTTCTAGTGACCTTGTAGGACGATGTGTTTAGGGAGTTACATATAATCCCATTGGTGGTACATCCTCAACTAGAGAAGATGTCACATGTCCTCTGACATCAGTACTAGTGGCTAGGGATGAAGAAAGTGGTGGTTGAGTTCGTTTCATAATGCCTCACTTGTCAGCATGTGAAGGTCGAGCATCAGGTTCCAGTAGGATCGGACCAGCCACTCAGGGTACCAAAGTAGAAATTAGATTGTATCTCGATGGACTTTATGATGGGTTTACAATGAACATCTTGGTTCCATGACCCTATATAGGTGATTGTTGACCAAATAACCAAGTCATCTCACTTCCTACCCATCCGGGAGTAGTGATCGGTAAAGGGCTTGGGACGCCTCTAGGTCTAGGAGATAGTATGGCTTCGTAGGGTTCCTTTGATGATCATATCATATTGTGACACACGCTTTACATCCCGGTTGTGGAGGGGATTATAGGAGGCATTCGAGATGCAGCTGCACTTGAGCATAACTTTTCACCCCCAGAAAGATGGTCAGATGGAGCACATCATATAGAACTTGGAGGACATGCTACGTGCTTGCATCTTATATTTTGGTCGCAGTTTGGAGGATCACCTTCCATGTGTGGAGTTTTCATACAACGACAGTTATCACTCCACCATTAGCATCACACCATTTGAGGACTTGTATAGGAAACCATGTAGATCAACCCTATACTAGAAAGACCTATGGGAGTCGGAACTCATGAGTCCGTAGTTAGAACTAGCTACCACCAAGAAGGTGTAGATTATCCAAGAACAAATGATAACTACTCATATCGGAAGAAGTCTTATGCTGACAGGAGATGAATACCCTTGGTGTTTGAGGAGGGTGATCATGTATTCATTCAGGTCTCACCCCGGAGAGGATTGTAGAGATTTTTCATGGGTGGAAAGCTATCATTGAGATTCATCAAACTTTTTCAGATCCTGAGAAAATTTGGTGAGGTAGCAGACCGCCAAACTCTGCCCCAACAAATGCACTAGGTGCATGATGTTTTCCAGATGTCGCAGCTGAGGAGGTATGTCCATGATCCATTGCACGTCATTGACCGGGGAAAGCTGGACATTGACAATGGTGTGAATTTTTATGAGTTGTTGTTGGAGATATATGATCGACCAAAGAAGATCCTACATGGGCGGTTGATTCCTCTAGTGTGAGTCTGGGGGTTGCATGTGAATATCTAGGAGAGAACATGGATGAGGGAGGCTCAGATTCATGCTCAATACACCCATTTAATTGATTAGTTTTTGTTTTGGATTCTTGAGACATAAAGCTCTAAGGTGGGTAAAATTTAATGCCTCAAAAATTCCATGTATGTTTTTTAATTATATGGTATTATTCAAGGACCATACACTCTTACAGCACGTGATTCCGAGGCTCAGTGATCCTGGAATAGAATTTTGAACTTTTATTAAGGTACTATCAGTAAAAATTCAAGATTTTATTATTAATTTTGAACTGATTCTTGGATAAAAATTACAAGGGCACTGTTGAACTCAGAACGCCAAGAATCACCGAAGAAGGACTTATCTTCGGCCAGTTTGGGCAGAATGGAAATGTTAATTTTTAGACTTTTCAGAAAATAATAAAATAAATTTAAAAATATATTTTATATTATTTTCTAATCTGTTGAGTGGAGGATAGTGATGCTACGGTGTAGTGACAAGGCGCATTGATGTGGCAGATTAATGGCTCATTAAGTCGCATCATAATGACTCTTTAATGATGCTTAAGAACAATGATTTTTCATAAATGAAACAACATAATAGAAATTCATTGACATGTTTCCTTATATTTTGGTATAATGATTCATGTAATGAGGAATTAAACTTATAGGATTATCTGATGAACCTCTGAAAAAATTTCCTCTCCAATGAATAATGAAAAACACCGACGAATGCCAAACATTTTTGATGCACCTAGAAGAATATAGCTGGAAGAGATGAATGATGTCGACATCTTGAACCCTTGAGGACGTAACACTGTGGCATTGAATGTCAAAGAGGTTTGAATTCAATTTGTTAATCTTCTTCCCTATTAATATTATATAAATGATAAACGTGGATCAACCCATGATCAGTTTGATCCGCAAATTGTGCTTTTATGCAGTTGGGTGACTTTTTTTTGGGAGTTATTATCTGGGATTAGTTTATATCTAGTTTGATTGATACATAATTCTAGAGCCTCTCCATGATTATAAACCTATAACGTAGAAGGTGTGGTCCGATATGAACAAGGCCTGAGCACCTCCGCCATGTGCGTTCTTTGTGGTCGCACCCTCAATGTGATGGAAAGATGCTTCTGGGACCCTTACAATGAAGAGAGCATTCCCCCAAGAGCGCAGTCATAGGGGGCGTGATGCACGGACCAGCAGAGCGCATCCTATGGTCCGCCGAACATTTGACGGCTTGCTGGAACCGGCGGCTATGGGTGGACGAGACAACATGCTCTTCTGAGCTCCACGCTGACAGGAAGTTGCGACCAACCAGCCCGTGCGACAGTAGGGAGACGAAGGGCCCGCCTGGTGCTGCATGGAGGGATGACCCATGTACGGGCTGTCCAGGTGGCCTGATGAGCCATGGTATCTCGAACATAGAAGGAGGGTCATGTATGTCTGTGGGTCCAATGGAGGCTGGACATAGCATCCAGATTCCACGTCCGGGCCAGACGACACACCACCAACTCACACTGTGTGGGCCAGGCTTCGGGCTGTTGGGTCGTGCTCCCATCTAGCTTGCTAGAACCATGGCCAAGTGGACTAGACCTAAACATAGAGGGTCGGAACCACGCCGGCATGCCAGAACCATGCCCTTCAGGCTGCGCCGGACTAGACAGGGTCGCTAGGTGACCCGGCGGGTTGGACCATTGGCCAAATCTGGTCGGGTCTAGCAAGGCTCATTGTGCTCAACCCACTGGCCAGGCCAAACTGAACCGACCAAGACCCAAACCGGTTCAGGCTGAGTTGGTGGAATTAAACCGAGGTATGTGGGACCCCTGGGCATGGTTGTTCAGGTTGGTTCGACCAGGACAGACTGGGCCTAGATGTAACCAACCCCTAATGACTAAAACATCTGTATCTTGAAAACTTCATGTAATATTGATGATCCATTTACAACTTTGGTTCCATCTCGATGAGGTGGATCTTTTGGCATAACCTGAGGATTATTTCATGTTAGTTTAAATGTGATTATTGTCTTGAGTTTTAGTTCTACAAGGGGATCAATATGAGAAACCCTATAGTTGAGTGAGACCTAAAAAGTGATGACTTATGTCTCTATGAGACTCGATTGTGGTGTAATGAGATGATTTTCTATATTAATTTTCAAGCCCACGGTGGGATGAACTTCTTTGTGACTTTGCAAGCCCACGGTATGCGATGAGGAGGAGTACCTCAGTTGGCCAATATTAGTGGGAAGAAATTCTGTGTGACTTTGCAGGCCCACGGTACGCATTGAAGAGGTGTACCTAAGAAGTCCAAGCTTACTGGGAATCACTTCTTCATGACTTCACAGGCCCACTTTACTTGATCGAGTTGGAGTTATCAAGCATTCGGGGTGTTCGATAATGTGAAAGATTATTTATCCATCACTACCCTAAAATTATATATGGTTTTAGATGTATTGTGTTTAATTATTTATAATGAGGAATTGTTGTGTGGTCTTTCATTTTTTTCTTGGGGTCCATACTGAGTATTTTTTTACTCACCCCTACATGGGCTTCCCCATCACATGTTGTGTCTGGTGCATACGATAAATTTTTTGATAGAGATTTTGTTGGACCATGACCCAGAGGAGCCCAGGGATACAAGACCAACAAATTCTATGAAGGTGGACTTGGTGACCTAGGACTAGGTGAGGGATAATAGGATCGGTAGGACATGGTGTTCTACTTCACCTTCTAGTCGCCACACTACTCTCACGATCGGGTGGGGTGTTCCACAGATGGCCATCAGAGGATCCTTTTTGTACATTTCTATTTTTAGTTATTTTGTTGGTTTTGTATTCTGATACACTTATATTAGTTGTACTTGTACTCATCCTTGTTCGAGTGATTCTTTTTTCATTTCAGTGTGTGGTATTTGGTTGGACATGTCTGCGTGTACACATACTTAAGAAAATGCATCCCACGTGCAGGTTGACGCCTTTGGCGCTAGTCTCCAGCCCCTGGTCTTTGGGAGGCGGGCTTGGGGTAGTCAAGGCATGGGCCCCACGGGACGGATTATGACATCTTAGTGGTTAAACGTGTTTTTAATATTTTATGGTTTTCATAGGGATTTTCAGGGTTTTAGGGTTTTTAAGTGATTAGGGATTTTTAGGGTTTTTTGAATTTTTGTAAGGTTTTTTTTTATATTTTTAGGGTTTATGGATTTCATTATGTTATTATGGATTTTGGGGGTTTTAGAATTTTTTTTAACTTTTCATGGTTTTAAGGAATTTTTGAGTCTATTAATGTTTTTGGGGGGTTTAAATTGTTTTAGATATTTTAGTGGCTCTTGGGGTTTTTATAGGCTTTTAGGGTTTTTAGGTTTCTTGGGGGTTATAGGTTTTTAGGGTTTTGTAGTTTTCTTGGTATTTTAGGAGTTTTATCATTTTTGATGGTTTTTGTGTCTTTTAGAGTTTTTTTGTTTTTAATGTTTTAATAAGGGCTTTTGGGTTTATGTGATTTTTTATGTTTTTAGGGATTTTTTGGGATTTTAAAGGATTTTTTTGATTTTTTGGGTTTTAATGATATGGCTTTTGGGTTTTTAGAGGTTTAATCATTTTTTAGGTTTTTAGGGGTTCTAACTATTTTTTGGTTTTTAAGGATTCCATAGGGGTTTTGGGTTTTTCGGTTTTTTATACATTTTTAGGAATTTTTTAGGATTGTTTAGGGTTTTTTGGGGTTTTATGAATTTTGAGGGATTGTAGGGCATTTTAGGGTTTTAGTGTTTTATTGGTTTTTTAGGTTTTTAATTATTTTTTTTGCATATTTTATGTTTTTTATGGTTTTTATATATGTCTAATGTTTTAAGGGATTAATGTGTTTTTAGTGGATTTTATGGGTTTTTTGGTTTTTTTGTTTTATGGCCTTTATGGTGGTTTTAGGGTTTTTAGGGGCTTTAGTATTTTTGGGGGTTTTATCATCTTTTAGGTATTTAGTGATTATTTGTATTTTACATTTTTAATGCTCTCTTAGGGTTTTTTGGGTTTTTAATGTTTTTTACATTTTTAGGGGCGTTAAGGATTTTTATGATTTTATTATGGGTTTTAGTGTTTTTAGGGATTTTTAGGGTTTTTAGGGTTTCTTTAGGGGTTTTGAGGGTTTTATGCCTTTTGGGGGTTATAGGGTATTTTTAAAAAAATTACGATTTTAAGGTTTTTAGTGTTTTTTAGTGGTTTTAAGAGTTAAGTGGATTTTTAGAATTTTTAGTGGGTTTTTACGATTGTCTGGGTTTTAGAGTTTTTATGTTTTTAGGGGGTTTTATGATTTTTATGTATTTTTTTAGGTTTTTATGTTTTTTTAGGTTTTCACAGTCTTTTAAGTAGTTTTAGGGTTTATGGATTTATTAGGGTGTTTCAATGATTTTATTTTTTATATATTTTATGGATTTTAGGGATTTTTTCGGATTTTATGGTTTTTTTGGTGTTTCAATGATTTTGAGGGGTTTTGGGTATTTTTGGGGTTTTATGGGTTTTTAGGGTATTTAATGTTTATAGTATTTTATGGGTTTTATATGTTTTTAGTTTTTAATGGTTTTATTATGGTTTTTAAGGAGTTTTAGAGATTTTTTACATTTTTATGGATTTTAGGGATTTTTTTGGATTTTATGGGTTTTTAGTATTTTTATAGATTTAGAAGGGTTTTAGTGTTTTTATGGTTTTTAGGGTTTTCATGGTTTTATCGGTTATTTATATTTTTTTATTATTTTTAATGTTTTATGGTTTTTTAGTGTTTTTTATCATTTCTAGAGATTAAAGGGGTTTTTATATTTTAGTGGTTTTTATTAGTTTTAGGGTATCTATCGTTTTTAGAAGTTATTATGGGTTTTAGGATTTTTATTTTTTTTAATGTTTTCTAGCTTTTAGTGTATTTGTTGTATTTTGGTTTAATGTTTTTTAGTGTTTTTAGGGATTTAGTTTTCTAAAAAAATAATGATTTTGGGGAGTTTTAGGGTATTTTATTGTTTTTAGGTGTCTTATTGTTTTTTTTTGATATTTTTTAGATTTATTGATGTTTCTTATGGTTTTTAGATTTTATTAATATTTTTAGGGATTTTGAAGGAATTTAGAGTTTTTAGTGGGTTTTTAGAGTTTGAAGGGTTTTTATGGATTTTTCACTATTTTTAGTGGTTTTATGGATTTTATGATTTTTAGGGTTTTTATGATTTTTAGGGGTTTGATGGTTTTTTTGGGTTTTTAGTGTTTTTAGGTTTTTTAATTTTGTAATAGTTTTTAGGTTTTTAATGTTTTCTTAGGCATTTTTACGTTTTTGGGGTTTTTATAGTTTTTAGGATTTTTATGGCTTATTGGGTTTCTTGGTTTTAGAGGGGTTTTAGTATTTTTAGGGTTCTTATGGTTGTTTATGATTTTATAATATTTTTGGTTTTCAGTGTTTTTAAGTGTTTTTATGATATTATGATTTTATTACAATATTTCAGTGATTTTTAATGTTTTTATGGATTTTAGGGAATTTTATGTCGTTTTTGGGTTTTTAGGTTTTTGAGGGTTTTAGGGTTATTTAGGGTTTTTTAGTTTTTTTGTTTTTAGTGTTTTTTAGATTGTTTTCTGGTATTTAGGGTTTCAGTTTTTATGTATTTTTATGTTTTTATGTATTTTTTGGGTTATTTTTTGATTTTTATTGTTTTTTAGGATTTTTAATGATTTTGACGAGTTTTATATTTTTTAGGGGTTTTATGGTTTTTAATAGTTTTCTAATGCTTTTATGTGTTTAATGTGGTTTTATATTTTCTTTTGATATGTAGGGTTTTTATGATTTTTTTTGTTTTTAGGGTTTTCGTGGTTTTAGGGTTTATAGTTTATTTATGGGTTTTAACATTTTTTTAGGCTTTTAAGGGTTTTAAGTGTTTTTAACATTTTGAGGGTTTTTAAGGGTGTTTAAGGGTTTTTTAGTTTTTTGGTTTTTTGGGATTTTTAGGGATTTGTTTTGGTTTTTTATGTTTTTAGGGATTATTTGGGTTTTAGAGGTTTTAGGGTTTTAAAGTATGTTTTGGATAACAGTGTTTTTTAGGTTTTTATGGGTTTAATGATTTTTTTTAGGTTTTTATAGTTTTCTTCATGTTTCTCAAGGATTTTAGGTTTTTTATATTTATAGGGATTTTGTGGGTATTTTCAGTTTTTAACGGTTTTTAGGTTTTTTAGTGATTTTGAGGGTTTTTAAGGATTTTTTCTTTTTGGGGTTTTAGAGTTTTTTTTAATTTGTATGGTTTTATTTGTTTTTGGAGTTTTATAATGTTTTTAGTGGTTTAAATTGTTTTTAGATACTTTTTGTGGTTTTTTGGTTTTTATGGTGTCTGGGTGTTTTTATGGATTTTAGGGGTTTTATGGTTTTTAGCGTCTTTTAGGGTTTTGTGGGATTTAGTATTTTTTAGTCCTTTTATCGGTTTTAACTATTTTTTTGGAATTTTTAGGTTATTATAGGGTCTTTAGGTGTTATTATAATTTTAGGGAATTCTATATATTTTTAGGACTCAAATGGTTATTTAGGATTTTTATGGATTTTGATAGTTTTTATGGTTTTTAGGGTTTTTAGGGGTTTTCAGGTTTTAACATATTTAGGGATTTTAGGGATTTTATGTTTTATTAGGTATTTATTCTTTTCTTAAGTCTTTTTAGGGTTTTTAGTGATTTTTACAATTGTAATTTTTATAAGGATTTTTAGTATTTTATGATGTTTAATGTTTTTCAGAACATTAGAAGTTTTAGGTTTTTTCAGGAATTTAGATGGTTTTATGGGTTTTAGGGTTGAAAGGGTTTTTATAATTTTTGGGTTATTTAGTTTTTTTGGGTTTTATTTTTTTTAGTTTTTAGTGTTTTCTTACAGATTTTTTTGGTTTATATGGGTTTTTATGTTTTTAGGCGTTGTTAGAAACTTTTAGGAATTATATCATTTTCAAGGGGTTTTTGAGAGTTTTAAGGGTTTTTGGTTAAATAAGTGTTTTTTAAAATTTATAGGTGTTTCATGTGTTTTTTGGAGTTTCATAGTGCTTTAGGGTGTTTATGGGGTTTTAGGGGTTTTAAATAATTTTATTGTTTTTATCGTTCTTAGTGATTTTTAGCTTATTTATGGTCTTTTAGGGTTTTTTTATTCTTTCTCTTATTTTCAATGTTTTTTACGAAGAAAAAAATATTTATATATATTAAATAAATTTGTGATTTTAGGTTTTTATAAAATTTTAAATGTTTTTCAATTTTTATTGATTTATTAGGGTTTTAGGGGTTTTAGGGTTTTTAGAGCATTTTTATGGGTTTTATGGGGTTTTTTTATAGTTTTTAGGTATTTTGATTGGTGTTAAGGTTTTTTGGGTGTTTTAGGGTTCTTAACGCTTATTTGGATTTTTTTCAAGGAAGAATCAATATATAATATGATTTAGCATTTGTAGGTTTTTAGGGTTTTTAAGATTTTTTAGCTTTTTATTGGTTTCTTAGGGTTTTTTTAGGTATTTTTTGGTTTTTTACATTTTTAGGGATTTTTATGACATTTTTTCAATTTTTAGGGTGGGGTTTTTATGGATTTTAATGTTTTTAGGATTTGTAGTGTTTTTAGTTTTTTATCTATTTTCTGTGTTCTTAAGTTTTGAATGTTTTAAAAGTTTTTTCAGGTAATTTAGGATTTTTTTACATTTTTAGGGATTTTTCATCATTTTTTTAAGATTTTATGTGTTTTTAGGGATATATGGATTTTGAGGGTTTGGGGGTTTTTGGGATTTGGGGGGATTATAAGGTTTTTATGGTTTTTAGAGTATTTGGGTTTTTAGGGGTTTTAATTGTTTTTAAGTTTTTATGTTTTACTTAAGATTCTTTAGGATATTTTGTAATATTTACGTTTTAGGTATTTTGGTAGCCTTTTTTTGGATTTTTATGGTTATTTCATCTTTTTATTGACTTTCAGGGTTTTTTGTTTTTTTATTATCTTTTGGTTTTTATGGTTTTTTAGGTTTTTTTATTTTTTTTTTGTTTTTTAGTGTCTTTATTGTTTTTAAGTGTTTTTTATATTCTTAGTGGTTTAAATGTTTTTTATATTTTTTATTTTGTTTTTAGGGTTTTAAGGGATTTTATTATTTTTAGGGTTTTCAAGGTTTTTAGGGATTTTTTTTACATTTTAGGTGTTTTAAATGTTTTTATGTTTTTATGGTTTTCTTAATGTTTTTTATGGATTTAGGGATGTTTTATCATTTTTTATGTTAAATGGTTTTAATAGGTCATAATTTTTTTACGATTTTTATGAGTTTACGGTTTTTTGTTTTAAAGGGTTTTAGGGTTTTTGATGTTTTTAGGTTCTTTAGAATTATTTAATTTTTATGGCTTTATTTTTTTAGTTTTGTAATTATTTATTATAGTTTTCAAGTGTTTTAGGGTATATTATTTTTTAAGGAAATTTTAGGGTTTTTTATATTTTTTTGTTTTTCATGTTTTTATGGATTTCGAGAGGTTTTAGTGGTTTTCAGGTTTTATTGTGTTTCTAATTTTTTTAGAGTTTTAATGGATTTTTAGTGTTTTTTATTATTTATAGGGGTCTGAATGGTTTTAGAGTTTTTAGTGGGTCTTTATGGTTTTATAGGGTTTTAAGGTTTTTTAATGTTTTTTGGGGTTTTTGGTTTTTTGGGATTTTATGATTTTGTATGGTTTTAATCATTTTCAAGGTTTTAAATTGTTTTAGGGTTTTAAGGTTATCTAAGTGGTATCGAATGTTTTTTGGGTTCTTTACATTTTTATGGTTTTTAGGGATTTCTAGATTTTTTATGGTTTTTAGGTTTTTTTTGGATTTTTATGATTTTACGGTTTTTTCTGGTTTTTATTGTTTTCTGAAATTTAGAGGTTTCTAGAGTACTTAGAGCTTTTAATGATTTTTTTATATTTTTAATGTTTTGTGGTTTAAATGGATTTTTTTTGTTTTAGTGTAATTTTAGGGGTTTTATGACTTTTTAGGGGTTGTAATGTTTATAAGTGTTTTTTGGTTTGATGGGTCTTTTTGAGACTTTTGAGGGTTTAGAGTTTTTAGAATTTTTATGGTTTTTAGTAGTTTTATGTGTTTTTTACTTTTTAATTATTTCTTATGGGTTTTCAAATTTTTAAGGGGTTTTATTCTACTCTTTATTTTAGGAAAATTTTAGGATTTTTATGGGTTTTAAGTGTTTTTAAGGATTTTAGGGGTTTTGTGTTTTTTAGGGTTTAAGGTTTTAATGGTTTATATGTTTTGGGGTTTTTTTTGTTTTTATAGATTTAAGGTTTCTATCATTTTTAATATTTTAGGGGTTTAATGGTTTTTTAGAGTGTTTAGTGGTTTTTAGTGTTTTAATGGGGTTTTAGGTATTTTTCACGTTTCTTAGGCTTTTATGGTTTTTAAGTGGTTGATGGTTTTTATATTAGTTTTAGGATTTTATATGGTTTTTAATATTTTTTTTGTTTTTTAGGGGCTTTAAATGTTTTCAGTTTTATAAAATTTTCTAAGGGTTTTTCATGGTTTTTATGGTTTTTAAAATTTTTAGTGATTTTTAGAGATTTTAGGGTTTTTATGAGTTTTAGTGTTTTTATAGATTATATGGGTTTAAAGGTATTTGGGGTCTTTATAGTTATTGTGGGTTTTTCGGGGTTTTAGGATTTATTGAGTATTTTACTGTTTTTGATATTTCTAGGGTTTTTTTATCATTATAAAGTTTTCAAATGGTTTCTATGATATTTAGTGGCTTTTATGATTTTTTGGGATTTTATGGTTTTTATCGTTTTTTGGGGTTTTGGGTTTTTGGGTTTTTTTGCTTAATTTAGTGTTAATATCATTTTTAGATTTAGGGAGGGGGTAAAGTGTTTTTATGTTTTTATGTTTTTCTTAATGGTTTTTTCGATTTTGACAGATTTGTAGGTTTTTTATAGTTTTTTGGTGTTTTTAGAGATTTTGGGTGGTTTAAGTGTTTTTTAGGGTTTTCAGGGTTTTATGGATTTTTGTGAATTTAGGTGTCTTTTAGATTTTTAGGGTTTTACGGTTCTGAGAGTTTTTTTTATCATTTTATGGGCTTAACGAGTATTTAGAGTTTTTAGTTATTTTTAGGTTTTTAGGTATTCTAGTGTTTGTTAATGGGTTTTAATTTTTTCAGATTTTTACAATTTTTAGCATTTTTAGGTTATTTTACATTTTTAGGTTTTTATGTGTTTTAAGTGTCTTTAGGATTTTATGTTGTTCTTAGGGTTTTATAGAGTTTTATGTGCTTTTAGGTTTTTAGGGATTTTTATTGTTTTTTAAGATTTTTATGGCTTTTTGGGTTTCTAGGGATTTTAAGGGGGTTTAGGGTTTCATAGGTGTTTTAGGGGTTTATTTTTTGTAATTTTATTGTTTTTTTATTTTTTATGGATTTTTATGGATTTTAGAGTTTTTTAATGTTTTTAGTGGTTTAAAGGTTTTTTATGTTTTTTAATAATTTTACGGTTTTTATTGGTTTTTAGTATTTTTATGTTTTTTAGATGTTTCTATGGTTTTTAGGGGTTTTAGTTTTCGTATGGATTTTTTAATGGTCCGTAGGGTTCTTAATTTTTTTTAGGTTCTTTGAGAAAGGAAGGTGTGATTCCATGCTATTCCTGACCCCCCCCCCCCAAATTTATAAACGAAAATACAAGCAGATAGGGGTGGGTAGGGTCAAACGACCCACACCAAAATCCATGAACCCCCACACACCATAGTCCAAAAGACCCAAAAGACAAAATAAAGAGACAGATACAAATCGACTTCTCCATCCCCATAAGTATCCCTCTCAGAACCATAACGAGAGGAAGCATCCGACTCCACCAACTCCCATTTAGAAGATTCGTATTTCTTGAGGAAGGATGAATAGTACTTTTTGAGTTTTACATTCTGTTGCGCCTTTCCTACCCGGTCTTCCCTACCATGGAAATTTTCCTCAACTTTACTTGGCTTGGAGGAAGCTCTGGTAGAAATTGGCCTTGGAATAGAGGAATTAACCCTCCATGTTCTTCACTTCATTGGGGGTGCACGGAGCCCCAAATTCTTTCTTTGCAACATATCATCAGCACTCAATGCCCTAGGCTTGATATTTGTATCCTTTCTGTGATCTGTAGTAGTATGCTCAACCACACCTCCCTAAATACCAGATCTAAGAACAGACTGTGGCTTCCTCTTACAGTGGCACGAGTCCAAGCCAGAATAACCAGGGAGACCCATCTAAGCCTGGTCCATCCTAATCCTAGACAAATTAGCATAAATAATGTCATCACATTCCCCAAAAATTTCCCCCAACATTATATGTTCAACATTCCCATCCCCAAGGAAGAACAACGATTGTAGGTCTAGCTTCTACCAGATCTTTTTTTGATGCTTATTTTTTTTGACTGATTGGACCAAAGGCAGAAATTTATTATTGATTTTGGATAAGCCTATTTTTAATGGTAAAGGAGGAAACCGGGACTTCAAGGACATTAAGACATTAACAAAATTCAAAAATTAAGAGGGTTTAAACCCAGAACAAGACAACAAAGAAGTGCTTCTACCCAGCATCAAAATATTAAGGAATGCCTCCACCAATGCATGGCTACTCAGCAAGTTGTCCTGTGCAAAAACACATAGGCCTAGTACCGATAGAAACGTCATACCCTCTCAATCTACCAAATTCGAAAATTCATGCACGATGAAGATGACTAGCTCTATCCTCATTTGAAGCAACTCCTTATAGAATGTTTGGGTTCCCCAATAGTACATCCATTTCACCTCCAACAATAATCAACTAGCAAGTTACCAAAATATTCAAAACCAACCAACCACACCATTAGCACCACCAAAATACCCCCATTCCACAACCAATAAACCATGATCCCAGATTTACCAAATCAAAACATGAAAAAAAAACATTAGCACCAAAATTAAATCCCCCCCCCCCACCTCCAGGATACTGGAGTCGACCCCGAACCCATAGGCACACGCCATACCTGACGTCAATCCGGGACAAAGCTGAGTAGAGATCTCGGATCCGAAAGGCATGCCAAAGCTGTAACTGCGCACACAAAAGTTGACACAGAGCCCACTGCAGCCGAGAAAAAATCATGAAAATTTGGAGGAAAGCACAATAGCGAGCATACTGACCATGAAGAGATCCTGAATGCATAGTTGTCACTGATCTGAGATCCTGACATTGAACCACTCGAACCTGACGCACGCCGAAGCTGATATGCAGTCCCGAATCCATGAACGTCAAGTCCATCATTGAGTGAGCTCCTGAAGCTGAAAGGCACACTGAAGCTTCCACCGAGACATGAATGAACTTGGACCATGGGGTTCTGCCCTCCATAGACACCAATCTGAGACATGAATCCGTTTCCATGCTCGGTCCAAGCTGGAGGAGGGGAGGAGGAGGCTTGGAAGGGAAACCCTAGGCGCGTGAGTTTGGGGGGATTTTGATGCTTCTGAAAGGGGATTTCTGAACAGTACAAGATTATATTTTTAGGCAACCTAACACACGAAGGTAGAGTCTCAAACAGAACAAGATCAGATCTCAGATTAGGTTGCAATATAGTCCTCCTATCTGCAGGAAGTTTATCAGACTAGTGCCCGGGCTTAGGGGAAACACTCAGCCCGTCCCCAAGCATAGTAGCATCAACTAGAACCTGCTCTAGAAATTGCACAGAAGGAAAGGGATGCACCACTCCCATTTTCCTCAGTCCATCACAAAGGGAAGCAGTGCTACATTCTGATGGTCATCAGAATCATCCTTAGCTGCCAAAACCTACAAATCATGACTCATAAGACCCCCTCCTCATTTCCCATGTAATCCATATGATCCAAGCCCGCAAAATGATTAGAGGTTAAGACCAAATCTTTTCCCTAAAATTTTCCTTGTATAAAAAAATCTAGAGTATTTGGATGTGTCTCCCTCCCCATCCCTTCAACAATGAGGCTCAGATGCTCACTTTCATCCCTAACAAGATCAACCTGAAAAATAGAGGCCACATCCCCATATTTATTAGGAGATTCATCCCCCACTACAGTAGAGTAAGGGGCATCACCCACTAGTCCCAGGTCACCCTTCAGTTACTTTAAAATTCCCTTAACTGTGGATTTACCATCAACACCCTACCGAGAGGAGGGTCCCCCTTATTACACCCAAGCATCCCTCCCAACTTCTAGAAGGGTATCCCATAGAGTATCTTTCCTCGCCTCAAGATCTGTTGTCAACCACAACTTCTAAGAAATGGTATTTTGTTCACTCCCAACCACAAGATGCTCACTACCCCTTAGTTTGAAATACATTTTAACATGTCCATGAGTAATGCAAGATTCCTATTATCTCACCCATGATTCAAACACCATTGGTGACTTCCATCAAAGGTCCTCACCAATTTCAATCCAGACAAAGTGGACCGACTCTTTAGAAACAACAATTTCCACATAGACCCTCGGAGAAACTGGGTGGCAAAGGGCCCTAGTTCTGCTATCCACACACAAAAAACTTCAAACCAAATTTACCAACATTTTAATAATAGAAAAAAATTTAAATGGGAGGGGGAGCTTAGGAAACCTCACCCAAATTTCCATCAATGCAGAATCGTGATGGATATGGAAGTCAAAGTTCCACTGGAAGAGGGAAAATGAGTAGAATCACATCTACAATGAGTCATAGACTAGGCCTAGATAAGATCCTCCTAAAAAGATAACCAAATAAAAATGTGAAATAAATCAACCAAACCAACAGTGGCACAATCCTAGAGATCCCAGTGTTCAAACACAAACCTATCGAAAACATCATCCGGGGGACGCCAATTCAAGAACCATGCTACCAGGGTCATATTATAAAGGGAAGAAGCCTAGTTGAACTCTGCAATCAATAGTGGAATCTTAGGAAGATCTTCATACAATCCCAGCACCTAGGAAAATGCTAAATCCAAGAAAAAGTTGGAAATGGGAAAGGATCCAAGAAAGAGAAGAATTTTTCTTTATCTGCAAGAAATGAAGGACCCTCGCTCGTAGAGGGGGGAGGACAAGGCACCGAAATCAGGGACATCTTCAAGATAGTAATGGATTGGTATAGGCACCATCGTGGGAGTGGAGCATAGCATCCATATTTCTTAGGTTTTTTTCTGTTTTTTATATTTTTATTGTTTTGTACTGGTTTTCAAGGTTTTATGGTTTTTTTAAATTTTAGATATTTTTGTGGATTTCTAAGATTTTTGTCTCATTTATTGATATTTTGGGTTTTTTGAGATTCTAGGATTTGATGGGTTTTTTAGGGTTTTATAATTTTTTATATTTTTACGGGTTTTATGTGTTTTTAGGTTTATAAGGTTTTATTAGGGTTTATAAGGTTTTAGGGTTCATTATTTTTTTTGATTTTTATGGATTTATTTAGAAAGTTTTATGGGTTTTTATGGATTGTGAGGGTTTTTAGGGGTTTTATATTTTTTTGGGGGTGTTGGGGTTTTTTTTAGTTTTTAAGTGGTTTATGATTTTTTAATGTTTATTAAAATTTTAGGGGTTTAAAGGGGTTTTTGGGGTTTTCACGGTTTTTAGGTTATTTCTAGTTTTTATAGGTTTAAATGATTTTACTTGTTTTTATGTTTTTTAGGGTTTCTATTATTTTTACGGTTTTTATGGTTTTTAGTGTTGTTAGTTTTTAAGGGTTTTTACAATTTTTAGGGTTTTATGGTTTTCTTAAAGGTTTTCAGGGTTTTTTGGGTGTTTTATGTTTTTAAGGATTTCTTATATATTTTATGTTTTTTTATTTTTTATAGGTTTCTAGGTTTTTTTAGTTATTTTTGGTTTTTATGGTTTTTTTTGTTTTTAGAGTTTCTTTCTTCATTTTTAGGGTTCTTAATGTTTTTATATTTTTTTAAATTTTTAATGTTTTGAAGGGTTTTTGGATTTTTACTATGTTTTAAGGTTTTTTATGTGTTGTTAGGATTCTTGTTGTTTTTATGGGTTTTATGGTTCTTAAGGGGTTTTATGGTTTCAGGGAATTTTAGGGGTGTTTTGGTTTTTAGATTTTTTTTGGGTTTCTAGGGGTTTTAGTGTTTTTATGGTTTTATGTTTTTCTTAGAGGTTTCCAGTGGTTTTAGGGGTTTTTACATTTTTAGGAATTTTTTGGGAATTTAAATTTTTTTTATTTTGAGTTTTTAGGTATTTTGAGGGTTTTTCAAGGGATTTAATGTTTTTAGGATTTTAGGGGTCTTTAGTGTTTTTCACGTAATTTATAGTTTTATGGTTCCATTGGATTTTAAATATTTCATAGTGTTTTTCAAGTTTTTTGGGGGTTTTATTGTTTGATAGATTTTTTTTTCATTTTAAGGATTTTAATGGGTTTTAGGGTTTTTAATGATTTTGTGGATTTTTTGGGGTTTTATGGTGTTTTTGGGTTTTTAGAGTTTTTTAGGATTTTTAATGTTATTTAATTTTTTTTCAAAGTTTTTATGGGTTTGAAGGGATTTTAGTGTTTCTTAATATTTTAGTGGTTTTGAGTAGTTTTATGGGTTTTCATGGTTTTTATGGTTTGTATGTTTTTTTTTTGGATTTTATGGTTTTAGGGTTCTTTCGGGTTTTAAGAAATTTTTATGTTTCTTAGTGATTTAAGTGTTTCTAGGTTTTAAATATTTTCTCAGGAGTTTTCGATGTTTTAACGAGTTTTATGTTATTAGGTTTTTTTTGTGATTTTTAGGTCTTCTATAGTTTCTTAGGGTTTTTAGGGGTTTTAGAGAGTTTTTTAGATTTTTTAGGTTTCTTATGTTTTTAGGATTATTTGGGGGTTGTAGGGTTTTTTGTGTTTTTGGATATATTATGGTTTTTAAGTGTTTTAAACATTTATGGGTTTAAATGGGTTTTAATATTTTTAGAGGGATTTAGGATTTTTTATGATTTTTGGTGTTTTTAGCACTTTTTATGGGTTTTGGGGGGTTTTACGATTTTAAAGGTATTCTTGGGTTTTTAAGGGTTTTAGTGTTTTTAGGGTATTTTTTGCATTTTTTAGGTTTCTAGGAAATTTAATTTTTTATGTTTTTATGGTTTTATTATGTTTTCCCAGGTTTTTTATTATTTCTTATTTTTTAAGGTTTTTTAGGAGTATTTAGGATTTTTATGGTTTTTTTGGGATTTACAAATTTTGATTGTTTAAGGGTTTTTTGGGTTTTTTAAAAGTTTTTAGGGGTTTTTAGTATTTTTACGTATTTAAGTTTTATAATATTTTTTAGGGGTTTTTATTGTTTTATGGATTTTTTGTTTTTTATGATTTTTTTGGGTTTGCGGTTTTTAAGGAATTTGAGGGGTTTTAGAGTTTTTAAGGGTTTTTTGGTTTTTTGGGTTTTTATGGGTTTTTTGGGTTATTTAGGTGTTTTTTGGAGTTTTTATCATTTTTAGGGGTTTAATGGGTTTTCAGTGTTTTTAGTGGTTTTTGGGGTTCTATGGGTTTTATGGTGGGGTTATGTGTTTTAATGAGTTTTTATTATTTTTATGGATTCATTGTATTTTTTGGGGTTTTAGTTTTTTTAGGGGTTTTATGTTTTTTAAGGTTTTTAATATTTTCATAGGCATTTTCAATGTTTTTAGAGTTTTTAAGTTATTAGATAATTTTAGGTATTTTTATGATTTTTATGGTTTTTAGGGCTTTTAAGGATTTTGAGAGGATTAATGGTTTTTAAGATTTAATGAGTTTTTAGCTTTTTTTTGGGTTTTAGGGCTTTATAGTGTTTTTATGTTTTTATGGATTTCTTTGGGATTTTACGTTTTTAGGGTTTTAATAATTTTGGGGATTTTTTATGATTTTTACTTTGTTTTGGGTTTTTTGGAATTTTGAGTGTTTTTTGATGTTTTATAATTTTTATGGTTTATATAGTTTTCATATTTTTTATGAATTTTTTAGTTCTTTATTGTTTTTGGGTTTTTGTGAGTTTTTTTAATGTTTGTAGAGTCTTAGATGCTTTTAGAGTTTTTTGTCGATTTAGGGTTTTGGGTGGGAGGGTTAGGGGTTTTTACAGTTTTTATGGGTATATAGTGGGTTTTAAGGGTTTTGGGGTATTTTAGGGTTATTTATGGATTTTAGTGTTCTTTAGGTCTTTAGGAATTTTAATTGTTTTTAGGGTTTTAGGGTTTTGTTAGATTTTGGTGGTTTTCTTTGGGGTTTTTAGTGTTTTTTGGATTTTCTATGTTATTTGATATTTTTTGGGGTTTTTAGTTTTTTAGTGTTTTATGGGTTTCTGGATTTTGAGGGGTTTTGGGGTTTTTCAGGTTTTAGTGTTTTTGGGGTTTTTAGGTTTTTTAGGAGTTTTAATTATTTTTAGGTTTTTATGTGTTTAATAATGTTTTTAGGTTTTTAGTTGTTTTTAGGTTTTACTGATTTTATGGATTTTTATGGTTTTTATGGATTTTGAGAGGGTGTAGTATTTTTAGTATTTTTATGCTTTTATTTAGGTTTTTAGGGTTTTTTGAAATTTTTAGGGGTTTTAATGTTTTGAGTGTTTTTAGCATTTTAATGGGTTTGAATGTTTTTTTAGTTTTTAGTGGGTTTTAGGGGTTTTTATTGGGGTTTTATTTTTTTGGGTTTCTATGGGTTTTTATGGGTTTTTAGCATTTTAGAGTATTTTAGGATTTTTGGATATTTAGTGCTTTTTGGTAGTTTTTATGGGTTTTAAGGGTATATTGGTTATTTTGGTATTCTTAGGGGTTTTTAATGTTTCTAGGTTTTTTTACGTTTTTAAGGATTTTTTAGTTTTTTTATAGTTTTTTTGGTTATTAGGGATTTTACTAGTTATTAGGAGTTATTTAGGGTTTCCAGGTTTTAAGGTTTTTATCATTTATAGATTTTTGAGGGGTTTAATTTTTTTTAGTTTGAAAGGTATTATTAGGGGTTTTATAGATTTTTGGGTTTTTATGTTTTTTGATTTTCTAGAGATGTTTTATAATTTTTATGATTTGTAGGGGATTAGGGGTTTTTACAGTTTTATCGGTTTTTTGGTTTTTTTGAGTTATTTGGGGTCTAAAAATGTTTTTTAATGTTTTTAATTATTTAAGGGTTTTAATGGTTTTTATAAATTTTAGTGGTTTTTTAGTTTCTTATTATTTTCAAGCCGGTTTTAGCATTTTTATGGTTTTTGTTTCTAGGGGTTTTAGTTTGTTTAGGTTCTTTAGGGGATTTATATTTTTTTTATGGCTTTCATAGAGTTTTTTTGGTTTTAGGGTTTTTATATTTGTTAGGGAATTTTGGTTATTTTTCATAATATTTTTATGTTATTTAGGTTGTTTAGGGATTTTGAGGGTTTTTGGGGCTTCTAGAGTTTCTAGGGGTTTTATTATTTTTTAGGTTTTTTTGGTGTTTTAAGTATTGCATGGTTTCAATGTTTTCTGTTGATTTTTCAGTGTTTTGGTGTTTTTAACATTTTTAGGAGATGTTAGTTATTTTTTATATTTTTTTGGGTTTTTATGTTTTTTATGGATTTGATACTTTTTAGGGATTTTAGGGTTTTTATGGTTTTAATGGTTTTTTTTGAGTTTTTTGGTTTTTTTGATTTTTATGGTTTTTAAGGTTTTTTATATTTGTAATTTTTTCCAGTTTAAAGGTTTCTAGAGTTTTTAGTGTGTTATTAAGGTTTTTATATTTTTTTGGTGTTTTACAGTTCTTCGGGGTTTTTTGAGTTTTGATGGTTTTAGGGTATTTAATTGTTTTTAGGTATTTTAGTGTTTTTAGTTTTTATGGTTCTCATATGGGTTTTTAATGTTTTTTTGGTATTTTACATTTTTAGAATTATTTAGATATTTTTTAGGATTTTTATACGGTTTTAGGGTTTTTATGGATTTTGATCAGGTTTAGGGTTTTAAAGGGGATATGGGGTATTTATACTTTAAGTCTTTTCTTAGGGTTTATCAAGGTTTTTAAGGTTTATTATTTTATTAAGTATTTTTAGGTATTTTTCGGATTTTTATGGTTTGTTGGGTTTTTAGGGATTTTGAGAGTTTTTAGAATTTGTAAAGCATTACGAGTTTTATGTGTTATTAGGTTTTAAGGTTTTCTTAGGGGTTGTCAGGGTTTCTATGGGTTTTTTGTTTTTAGGGATTTTTCATGATTTTTAGGGTGTTTAAGGTTTTTAAGGATTTTGGCGGTTTTAGGGTTTTCTTGGTTTTTTGGGATTTTATTATTTTTGGGGTTTTTGAGTTTTTGAGTTTTTTATGGGTTTAACAGTTTTAGATTTTTTTAATTTATTTAGGGGTTTAAAATGGGTTTAGAGCTTGTAATGGGTTTCTGTGATTTTTATGGGCTTCTAGAGATTTTTTAGTTTTGTAGGGGTTTTATTATTCATAGTGTTTTTATGTATTTTTATGTATTTTTAGGTTTTTTATAATTTTATAAAGGTTTTATGTCTTTTTAGGTTTTTAGTGGCTTCTTAGGGGTTTTTAGGGTTTATAGTTTTTACAATGTTTTAGGTATGTTTATAGATTTTTTAGGATTGTTATTAGTTTTTAAGGATTTTGATTGTTTTTAGGGTTTTTAGTATTGTTACGGTTTTTTATGTTATTATGGGTTTTTTGAGTTTTTAGGGTTTTAAGGTTTTTTATATATTTTTAATGTTTTTAGGGGAGTAATGGGTTTTTAGATTATTTAGTGCCATTTTGGGTTTTTATGGTGTTTTAATGGTTTTTAGGGGGTTTTATGTTTTTTCGACGCTTTTAGGATTTCTTGGGTCTTTTGGGGTTCTATTATTTTTAGGTTTATATGGGGTTTATGTTTTTATGTTTTTTGGGTTTTCATATATATTTTAAGGAGGTTTAGGATTATTGGTAATTTAATGAACCTTTTATGTTTTTTATTGATTGTTAGGTTTTTATGGATTTTTAGGTGTTTTAGGGTTTTAGGGTTTTAGGTTTTTTAGTATTTTATCATTATTTAATTTTTAGGGGTTTTAAGTGGTTTTGGGTTTAGAAGTTTTATTACAGTTTTTGGTTTTTTTACATTTTTTGATATTTCATTACTGTGTTTAGGATTTATATAATTTTATGGTTTTTATGTATTTTGAGGGTTTTTAGTGTTTTTTCGGTTTTTTTGGGTTTATATGGTTTTAGTTTTTTTATTTTTTTGGTTTTTAAGGTTTTATATAGTTTTTTTATCCTTTTTAGGGGTTTAAAGGGTTTTTATAGATTAATTTGTATTATGGTTTCATCGAGTTTTGGGGTTTGTTTAAGGTTATAGTGGTTTTTATGATTTTTAGGGGGTTTAAGTATTTTTATATTTTTATGGTTTTATTGTGGTTTTTAAGGTTTGTAAATATTTTTATATTATAAGTAGTCTTAGGGTTTTTTATAATTTTAATGGTTCTTAGGGGTTTTAGGGATTTTCAAGGTTTTTATGGCTTTTTAGGGCTTTTCTGGGTTTTTAGGGTTTTTAGCTTTTTATATGTTTTTAGGGATTAAAGTGTTTTTAGTTTTTTATGGGTTTCTTAGGGATTTTTAGGGGGTATTTTTTTATATTTTATGTAGTTTTTATATTTTTTGGATTTTTATGGTTTTTAGGATTTTGAGGAATTTGAGGGTTTATAAGTTTTTTGAGGGGTTTTGGGTTTTTATTGTTTTGGGGGGTATCAGTTTTTTTTAAATTTTATTTGTTATAAAGGTTTTTAGAGTTTTTAAACATTTTTATTATTTTAAAAGGTTTTTATAGTTTTTAGTGGGTTCATTGTTTTTATGGGTTTTTATTTATTTTTATCATTTTTTGGTATTTTTATGGTTTTTATGGTTTTTAGTTGTTTTATGGTATTTTAGGGGGTTTTGGGTTTTTAGCATTCTTTAGGTTTTTACGAGTTTTATGAGATATTAATTTTTTAAGGTTTTCGTACAGTTTTCTTTTTTTTAGGGTTTTCTCATTTTTTGAGTTTTTAGGTATTTTTTAGTATTTTTATTGTTTATAGGAATTTTGAGGGGTTTTTGGATTTTTAGTAGTTTTAGGGTTATTTTGTATTTTTTTTATTTTTTAAGTTTTTATGGGTTTCAAGTGTTTTTCTGTGTTTTTTGGTTTTTAAGGGATTTTATGGTTTTATCGATTTTATGTTATTAGGTATTTTATGGATTTTCAGTATTTTAAGGTTTTTAGGGGTTTTAGGGTTTTTAGATATTTTATATTTTTTGGGGTTTTAGGATTTTTTTTAGTTTTTTAGAGTTTTATGTTTTTGGAGAGTGATTAACATTTTTTAGGGTTTAAAGGGTTTTTAAAATTTTTAGTTTGTTTTAAGGGTTTTATGGTGGTTTAAGTTTTTCTAAGATTTTAGGGGTATTTATGGTTGTTTATGGGTTTTAGGGGTTTTAGGGTGTTTTAAGGGGTTTTAGGATTTTTATCATCTTTAGTGTTTTTAGGATTTTGTAGTGTTTTAAAGTGATTTATGCTTTTTTTTGTATTTAACGTTTCTTTAGGGTTTTTATGGTTTTTAGGGGTTTCACATTTTTATGGATTTTTAGTGATTTTTTTTTGATTTATTTGGTTTTTATGGTTTTTAGATATTTTTAAAGATTTTTTTACCTTTTTTGGTTGATTAAGTTTTCTAGAATTTTATATGTTTTAGGGGTTTTATGGGTTTTATTCCTTTATTGTTTTCTTAGGGGTTTTTATGGTTTTTATGGGTTTTTAAATTTTAGATAATTTTATGGATTACTTTAGTATTTTTATATGTTTTAAGGATTTTTAGTGATTTTGAAGGTTTTTATGGTCTTTTAGGGGTTTTTTGGTTTTTATAGTTTTTTACATTTTTAGCTGGTCATATGAATTATTTAATTTTTATTGGTTCTTAATGGATTTTAGGATTTTCTGGGTTTTTATGGTTTTTAGTGTTTTTATGGTTTTTAGGCGTTTCATGGGTTTTTGTGTATTTTTAGGGTTTTGTAGGGTTTTTAGAATTATTTTCATTTTTAGGGTTTTTATGTATTTTTAGGTTTTTAATGTTTTATTATGGTTTTTATATATTTTTACATTCTTTATATGTTTTTAGGGATTTTGAGGTATATTTATTAGATATTTAGGGATTTAAGGAATCTCATGGATTTTTTTGGATTTTAGGGTTTTATGATTTTTTTGGGGTTTTAGGTTTTTAAAAAAAATTATGGTCTTATGGTTTCTTAGAATTTTTAATGTATTTATTATTTTAAAATATTTTTAGAGTTTTTGGTGGGTTGTTAAGAGTTTTTAGGTTTTTACGGTTTTATGGATTTTATGGTTTTTAGGGCTTTTTAGAGTTTTTTTGGTCTTTTATTAATTTTTAGGGTTTTTAATTTTTTTAATTCAAGCGGGTTTTTAAGTGTTTTTAGGTTTTAATGTTTTTCATAGAATTTTTAGGGTGTTTTAATATTTTTTGTATTTTTAAGGAGTTTTTTGGATTTTATGGTTTTAGGGATTTTGATCGATTTTGTGGGGATTTAGGGTTTTGAGGGCTTTTAGTGTTTTAATTGTTTTTATATATTTAAGGTTTTCTTTAGAGATATTCACAGTTTTTCTGGGGTTTTACTTTTTTAGTGTTTTTAGACATTTTTAGGATTTTTAAGGTTTTTTTGAATTTTTAGGATTTTAGGTTCCTGGGTTTTTAGGATTTTTGGGGAATTTATAGTTTCTTCACGGTTTTAGGGATTTATGTTTGTTGTTAGTTTTTATCTGTTTAATAATTTTATAGGTTTTTAAAAAAAATTTGTGATTTTTAGGGTTTTATGTTTTTACATTTTTCTGGTTTTTAGGGGTTTTGTGTCTTTTAGGGTTTTTGGGGTTTTCATTGTTTTTATGTTTTTTAGATATTTTATGTTTTTATAGGGTTTTTAGTGTTTTCTAATGGGGTTTCATGGGTTTTTATGCTTTTTTAAATTTTTAGGAGTTTTAGCATTTTTTAGGAATTTTATGGTCTTTAGAGTTTTTATGGATTTGGAGGGTTTTAGGGGATTTATAATTTTTAGTGGTTGTAGGGGTTTTAGAATTTTGCAAGTATTTATGGGTTTTATGTGTTTTTAGGTTTTTAATGCTTTATTATGTTTTTTTTGTTTTTTTGGTTTTTTTCATTTTGAGGTATCTTTTGAATTTTTTAGAATAATTGTTTTATGCAGGTTTTTGGTATTTTGAGCATTTTTATGGTATGCAGGGTTATTTATGTTTTTAGGAATTTTTGAGTTTTTTAGTGGTTCTATTTATTTTATAGTATTTTAATGTTTTTAAGGGTTTAAAGGGTTTTTAGAGTTTTTTTGTGGGGTTTTGGGATCTTAATATTTTTTAAGGGTTTTCAGCGGTTTTATGGTTTCTAGGGGTTTTAGTGTTTTAGGGTGTTTTTATGGTTTTAGGGGTTTCAACATTTTTTTAGGTTATTTAGTGTTTTTAAGTGTTTTTATGATTATAGTTTTTTCTTAGGGTTTTTTGGCGTATTAGGGTTTTTTACTTTTTAGGGACTTTTATGTATTTTTATAATTTTTATGGGTTTATAAGGTGTAAAAGTTTTCTTATGGTTTTTTGGTTTTTTTATTTTTAGGGATTTTTACATAATTTTTAGGAATTTTATGGGTTTTTTGGGGTTTTAGAGATTTGTGGTTTTTTTTGTTTTTTAGGGGTTTTTAGGTTTTTTAAGGTTGTTAGGTGTTTTTAAGTTTATAGGTTTTATTTTAGTTTTTAGGATTTTTATAGATTTTTATGTTTTTATGGATTTTTATGGCATCTATTGTATTTTTAGGTTTTTTAGAGTTTTTAGGGATTTTGATTGTTTAATGGTTTTTATGTGTTTTTTGATTTTATGGTTTTATGGGGTTTTTGGTTTTTGGTTTTATGGTTTTTAGTGTTTTTAATGTTTTGAGGGGTTTAAAAGGTCTTTATATTTATTAGTGGTTTTTTGGGTTTTTTATTTTTGTAAGGTTTTTAGGAGTTTAAATGGTTTTTGAGAGTTTTAGGGGCTTTAATGGTTTTAGGGTTTTTATTATCTTCAAGGTTTTTAGGGGTTTCATGTTTTTTATGATTTTGACATATTTCTTATGTGTTTTTTTGTTTTTTATAGCTTTTTACATTTTTTATGATTTTTAAGAGTTTTTTAATATTTTTATGGGTTTTTAGGGTTTCTTGGGATTTTGACGGTTTTAGTATTTTCATAGTTCTTTTTGTTTTTAGATTTTTTGGGGTTTTAGATGATTTTTTGTATTTTTATAATTTTTTAGGTTTTTAGGGGTTTTAATTCTCTTAGTTTTCTATGATTTTCTTAGTTTTTTTTAGTTTTTTTAGTATTTTTTATGTTTTTTTATTTGTAGGGTTATTTTGGATTTTTATGGATTTTAGAGGATCTATTATTTTTAGGGATTTTTAGGTTTTATAGGGTGCGTTTCAGGGTTTTAGTTTGTTTATTATTTTTTGTATTTTAGGGGTATTTTTTGGTTTTTTATTGATTTTTTATGTTTTTAGGGGTTTTTTGGTTTTGGGGTTCTTTTGGGTTTTACAGTCTTTTATATGTTTTTTAGGGGTTTTAATATTTTTTATGGTTTTCAAGGGTTTTAAGTGATGTTAATGTTATTTATGTTTTTATAGATCTATAAGGTTTTTTTTATGATTTTTATGTTTTTAGGGGAATTAGGGATTTTGTGGGGTTTAGGGTTTTTATATTGTTAGGGTTTTTTAGGGTTCACTGCTAGAAAATTCATCATTCCCAACATAGTATACCCACGGTTTATAAAAACCATCGGCCATCAGTTGATGTACGATATTATACCAATAATTTCAAAAAATCTCTTGGTATGGGGGGTTTTTATGGTTTTAGGATTTTTTTTGTTTTTTAGGGTTTTAGAGTTTTTAGCGTTTTTTGGTTTTTATATGTTTTAAGTGTTTTTATGTTTTAATGGTTTTCTTATAAAGTTTTAGAGAGTTTTTGGTATTTATGTTTTAAGGGAATTTTATGGATTTTATAGGATTTTAGTGATTTTTTAGGGTTTTTGGGGATTTTATGGATTTTATGGTTTTTAGGGTATTTTTGGGTTTTTGGGTTTTTAGCGTTTCTTAGGTTTTAGTTTTTTTAGGTTTTTCAGGTTTTTACGGTGTTCTTAGAGATTTTTAGGGATTTTAGGTTGTTTAATGTTTTTGGGATTTTTAGGTAATTTAAGGGGTTTTAGGGTTTTTAAGGAATTTTTGGGTTTTACAAGGTTTTTTAGTTTATAGGGATTTTTAGAGTTTTCAACATTTTTAAGGGTTTAAATGGGGTTTTAGAGTATTTAGAGGTTTATTATTGTTTTAATTTTTTATTCCTTATATGTGTTTTATGTTTTTAGGGGTATTTACAGTTTTACGTTTTTTGGGAGTTTTAGCTTTTTTTAGGTTTTTGAGGTTTTAAAATTATTTAAGGTGTTATGGTTTTCATTGGGTTTTTCCGGGGTTTTAGGGTTTTCAAATTTTTTTAGGTATTTTTAGGGTTTTTAGGATTTTTTTGTGATTTCAAGGTTTTTAGGGATCTTAAGGGTTTTTAGGATTTTTTAAGGTTTTCAATGTTTTTTTGTTTTTAGGGGTTTTAAGAATTTTTAGGTTTTTATGGTTTTCATACAATTTTTCCAAGTTTTAGGGTTTTTTCAATTTTTTTATTTTTAGAGATTTTTTTAGATTTTTTTGGTTTTTAGGTTTTCATGGATTTTGAGGGTTATTATGGTTTTTTTGTTTTAAGAATTTTTATGTTTTTTATCATTTTTATTGGGTTTCTTGGGTTTTTTTTGTTTTTTGGGACATTTAAGGGTTTTCCGTTTTTTTATGGTTTGAGGGGTTTTCATGTTTTTTAGTATTTTTAAGGGGTTTTAGGGTTTTTAGATTTTTTAGGTCTTTTCAGTTTTAATTTTATCCAGGTTTTTAATATTTTCAAAGGGGTTTTTAGTGTTTTTTATTTTTTTACTGATGTTTAGGTATTTTTTAGGATTTTAATGGGTTTTAGGGTTTTAGGGATTATAAGTGATTTAGGGTTTTAAGGGTTTTTATTATTTTAGGGTTTTTAGTATTTTGTAGGTTTTTAGGGGTTTTTCGTTTTTTAGGTTTTTAGGTTTTCTTAAGGGATTATAAATTATATGTATTTTAAAGGATGTTTTATTATTTTTAATGGTTTTAGGGATTTTCAGAGGTTTTAGGAATTATAAGGGTTTTAGGGGTTTTAGTTTTTTAAATGTTTTAGGAGTTTTAATTATTTATAGGTTTTTTTGTTTTTCTTATGGGTTTTCAGGTTTTTTATGGTGTTTTATGATTTTAGATATTTTTATTTATTCTTTGGATTTTGATGGTTTTTGTGGTGTTTATGGTTTTAGGGATTTTAGGGTCTTTCGGGTATGTATGGTCTCTTGTGGGGGTAGTAGGGGTTTGTAGGTTTTTAGTGTTTCTATATTTTGATAGAGTTTTTAATTTTTAAGTGGATTAAATTTTTTTAAAGTATTTAGTTTGTTTTTATGGTTTTTAGCATTTTTAATATTTTTAGGTGGTTTTATGGTTTTTATAGCGTTTTAGGATCTTTTAGGGGGTCTAAGATTTTTATATTTTTTGTTTTAGGGGTTTTAAGTGTGTTTCTGTTTTTAATGTTTTTAGGGTTTTCAGAGTTTTAGGGGTTATTTATGTTTTTAGGGATTTTTAGGGATTTTTTGTATTTTTATGGTTTTAATGTGGTTCTAAGGTTTTTTGGGTTTTATGGGTATTTAGGGGTTTTAGGTTGGTTAAGGTTTTAGAATTTTTAGGATTTTAGGTGTTTTAATTTTTTAAGGTTTTTATGGATTTATTATGGATTTATGTTATTCTTATGTTTTTAGGGATTTTTATGATTTTTAGGGTTTTTAGGGTTTTTAGAAATTTTGATGTGTTATTTGGTTATTTATGGTTTTTTGTGTTTATGGGTTTTTTTAATTTGTAATATATTTTGAGTGTTTGGTATTTTAAGGTTTTTATTGTTTTTAATCCTTTTAATGGTTTAACAGATTTTTTCCTGGGGTAGGGGTTTATTCATTTTTTAGATTTTTAGTGAGTTTTATGGGGTTTTATGTGGTTCAATTTTTTATGGGTTTTAGGGAATTTAATGTGTTTAATGTGGTTTTAGGGGTTTTAGGGTATTTTTAGGGGTTTTTAGCATTTTTATCATTTTTAGGTTTTTAGTGGATATAATTTATTTAGGATTTTATGGTTTTATTAGCATTCTTCAGTGTTTTTGGTTTGATTACATTTTTAAGTATTTTTATGAATTTTTAGTATTTTAATGTTTTTTAGAATATTTAGGGATTTTAAAGCTTTTTTTGATTTTAGGGTTTTTTTTCATTTTTTAGGTTTTTAGAAATTTTATGTATTTTTAGGTTCTTCAGGTTTATCATGAATTTATCATATTTTTCGGGTTTTTTAAATTTGTAAGTATTTATTTTTCTTTTTTATTATTATTATATTTTTTAGGGTTTTTATGGATTTTCCTTTGTTTTATGGGGTTTTAGGGTTTTTATGGGTTCTTACATTTTTAGGGTTTTTTAATATTTAGAGTCTTTATGGTTTTTTATTGTTTTTTAACATTTTTCCATTTTATTGGTTTTGAGAGTTTTTTGTGTGTTTTAGGGATTTGATGGGCTCTTATGATTTTTAATGATTTCATGTGTTTTTATTTCCTTTAGTGTTTTTAGGGTTTTCAGGATTTTTATGGCTTTTAGGGTTGTTAGAGGTTTTAGGTTTTTAGGGGTTTAAATACTTTTTTTGGTTTTTATTGTTTTCATAGGTTTTTTCAGGGTTTTTCGGGTTTTTATGTTTTTAGGGATTTTTAGGGGTCTTTAAAATTTTAATTGGTTTTTGAGTTTTTAGGGATTTTGAGGGTTTTTAGGGTTTAGGGGTTTTATGGTTTTTATAGTTCTTTTGTTTTTTGGGTTTTTTTGTGTTTTAGGGTTCTTTGAATTTTTTACGGTTTTATTGGTTTAAGAGGTTTATAAGATTTTTAGGGGTTTATAGGGGTTTTAGAGTTTTTTATCTTATAGAATTTTTATGGGATTTCCGATTATTACGGTTTTATAGGTTTTTGTTATTTAGGGTTTTAAGGGTTTTAAGGACATTTTTAGATTTTTTATTGTTTTTATCAATTTTTATGGTTTTAGTGGTTTTAAGTGTTTATAAGTTTTTAAGGATTTATTTTTGTGAATTTCAGGGATTTTAGGTTTTATTATCATTTTAGGGATATTTTGGAATTTATTAGGGTTTTTATGGGTTTAGGGATTTTAGGTATTTTTAGGGTTTTTGGGTTTTTATAAATTTTAGGTATTTAAGTGTTTTAAGTGTTTTTGGGTTTCTAAAGCTTTCAAAGGGGATTTCATGTTTTTTAGATTTTTTATTGGTTTTATGGATTTCTAGGGATTCATTTGGAACTTATCATTGTTATTTTTTTTGGTTTTTAAGGATTTTGTGGGGTTTTTAGGGTTTTTAGTATTTTATTGTTTTTTTGGGGGTTTAGGGATTTTTTTTGTTTTTTATGATATTTATGGTGTTTTATATTTTTTATTATTTTTAGTGGTTTAAATGGTTATTAGTTGTTTTAGTTGTTTGTGGTTGTATAGGGTTTTAGGCTCTTTTATAATTTTTAGGGGATTTTAGTAGTTTCTAGGGTTTTAGGGTATTTTGTTGAGTTTTTAGGGTTTTTGGAGTTTTTTAGTTTCCCTTGGGGTTTTAAGTGTTTTTAAATATTTTTATAGGTTTCTTCAGGGTTTTCACGGTTTTTTCATTTTTAGTGATTTTTAGGGCTTTTCCGTTTTTTTGGATTTTTAGGGATTTTTTGGATTTTAAGGGGTTTGGGCGGGTTTTAGGGTTTTTATAATTTTTATGTTTTTAGGGGTTTTATGTGATTTTATTTTTTTATGTTTTTCTTCGTTGTTTTAATGGTTTTATGTTTTTTTGTGTTTCTAGGGATTTTTCTCACTTTTTTAGATTTTTATTGGTTTTAAGGGTTTTAGGGATTTTGTAATTTTTTTGTTTTTGAGCTATTTAAGGGTTTTGTTGTGTTTTTATGGTTTTTTGGGTTTTTAGGGTTTTATGGTCCATTAGACATTGTTACCATTTTTAGGGGTTGGAAGAGTTTGTATAGTTATTAGTGGGTTTTTTGGGTTTTTATGTATTTAAAGGTTCTATTATTGTATTTAGGTGTTTTATGGTTTTTAAAGGGTTTTTTGGTTTTATGATTTTTAGGTTTTTTAGGGGTTTTTTGGTTTTAGGGTTTTTCAGGGTTTTAAGTTTTTTTTAGGTTTCTAAGGATTTATTAGGGGTGTTTAAGGTTTAAAAAAATTTAGGTATTTTTTAGGATATTTATTGTTTATAGGGATTTTGAAGTTTCTAGAGTTTTTAGGATATTTTTGTGTTTTTTAGTAATTTTTATATTTGTAGGGATTTTAGAGATTTTAGGTTTTCGTGATTTTAATAAGGTTTTTAGGATTTTTTTTATCTTTAGTGTTTTTTATTTATTTTAAGGATTATTATGATTTTTTAGTGTTTTAAGGATTTTGATGGGTTTTTTGGGTTTTTGGGGGTTTTTATTTATTGTGTTTTAGGGATTATTTTGGAGTTATTTACAGCTTTTATGGTTTTTTTATATATTTTAATGTTCTTCAGATTTAAAGGGTATTTAGAGTTTTAGCGTGTTTTTAAAGACCTTTTGGGATTTTTTGGTTTTTAGGAGTGTCAGTGTCTTTTAGGGTTTCAAATTTTTTTAGTTTTAAGTGTTTTATGTTTTTGTGGGTTCTAATGATTACATAGTATTTCTTATGTTTTTTATATTTTTAGGGATATTTAATTTTTTTACTTATGAATTTTATGGGTTTTAGGTTTTTTAGGTATTTTGAGGGTTTTTTGGGTTTTTTGGGTTTTTAGTGTTTTTCTCTTTTTTAGGGGTGTTATGTTTTTTTAGGTTTTTGAGGTTTCTTTATTGATTTTTAGGGGTTTTAGGGGTTTACTCTTTTCATAATTTGAAGGAAATTATAGTTTTTTAATGTTTTTTAAATGTTTTTGGTATTTTCATTATTTAACAGTTTTTTTGGTTTTACGGGTTTTTTGGATTTTTATGTTTTTTTGTGTTTTTTGGGTTTTAAATTTTTTAAGCAACCAAGGGGTTTAAATTTTTTTATAGTAATTAATGGTTTTTATGCTTTTAAAGGTTTTTAGGGGAATTAATGGTTTTTATGTGTTTTTAGGTGGTTATAGGGATTTCAGGGTTTTTGGTATTTTTTTGGTTTTCTGGTGTTTTCTATTTTTAGGTTTTGAAGTTTTTCGTAGAGTTTTTAGGTTTTTAAAAAAAATTTAAATTTTTTGGTATTTTTAGTGAGTTTTTAATATTTTTCTAGTTTTTAGATTTCTTATGGGGTTTGACGGTGTTTAGAGTTTTTAGAGTTTTTTGGATTTTTATGGTTTTTAGGGTTTTTTAGCTTTTAGCATTTTTCGGTTTTTTCAGGGTTTTATGTATTCTAGATTTCTATGGTTTTCTTAAGATTTTTTAATTTTTTTTTGTTTTTTAATGTTTTTTTGTATATTTAGGGTTATTTAGGATATTAAGGGGTTTTAGTGGGTTTAGGGTTTTAAGGTTTTTTTAGGGGTTTTAGGGTTCTTTAGGGTTTAGGGTTTTAGGGTTTTAGGTCATTTATTATATTTTATGTTTGGGGGTGAATTTTTAAGGGTTTTATGGTTTTAATGTTTTTAACACTTTTAGGGGATTAAAGGGTTTTATATTTTTTATTGGTTTTAGAGTTTTTAGATATTTTCTACACTTTCTGGAGTTTTTTGGTTTTGGGGTTCATTAGGGTTTTACATTATTTTTTGTTATTTAGGGTTTATAGAATTTTTTAGTTTTTAGGGGTTTTATGTTTTTTTAAGGGGTTTTTTTGGGATTTTTCAGGATTGTTTATAATTGTTATGTTTTTTATTAGTTTTAGGGATTCTAAGGGGATTAGGGTTTTCTTAGGATTTTCAGGTTTTTTAGGGTTCACTACTAGAAAATCCATCTATCCCAATGGACCTATACACACGATTTAGGAAAACAGTAGGTGTAGAGATGATTTCCATGACTATACCGATGTTTAAAAAAAACTATTTGTATAGGTTAGTAAATACAGATGTTTTTTTAAAAACGTTGTTATAGAGTTTTCGATATTGGAGGCATGCTCCAGGTCCTCCACCCCTCCTCATATGAGCCTTAAGCCTCCCATGCGTCCACACTTTCCGCCTCTCCTCGGTCAAATTTGGACACTTTCCTCTCCTAATCAAGTGTTTTTGGCATCCCCCCTTCCATCCATAGAAGATTTCAGCCTCCCCCAACCCTCCTCTGGTGAATTTGGTGTCCCCCTAGGCAATATTTCACCCATCTGATGGTGTTCTTTCTCTATTTGTGGGGGGGGGGAATTGGGATCATTAAGATCTAATTTTTCATCCCATACAGTTATTTCTTCTTTTGTTTACCTCCATTTTCAGGGGAGTGAGTCACTTTTATAAAAAAAAACACTATTGTTTTTTAATATTTTCATCTATTTTATATTAGAGAAGCATGATTTTCCATTTTAGTTTATTCATTTTGTTGGGGAAAGTTTCATAATGGTTTATTTGATCACTCAATCATAGTTATCTACCATTAGGTATTAGAAGTATAATTTAGATATTGAGATAGAATGAAATAAGAATGATTGATGATTTTATACATATTAGTAAGGATGTATATCAAAATTAAATAAGCCAATTGTATATTTCATCACATGATCTATGTTCTTATAAATATAGTCCTTGGGACTAAGGTCATTCAATAGGTCACCATTTTCTATGAACATATACAATAGATATATTTATGATGTGTATTTTTTAGTAATAATTTGAAAGTAATATAATTCTAAAATGATAAGAAATGCAATATAAAATATATTATTTAACATAATTATTTTATTATTTAAATGTTTCATCAATGTTTCATATTATTATTCTCCTAAAAGATCCATTTTATGTTTTAAAAAAATAAAATTCTTTCCATTTTATGTATTAAACAAGTAGAAGAGGTATTTAATGAACTTTATTTATCCCTATGGCACTATTGGGCCACTTTCATTGAAAATGTCATTCCATTCACATTAATGAATTTTTATATTGAAAACATCCACCCAACCACACCTAAAAAATGTCTTAGCCACTACCAATATCAATCCACTCGATTCAATTAAAATTATCATGAATAGAATCGCATATTCAATAAGAATAGATTTAAATTAAATGATTATGTAAGGATGACACAAAAATATATGACCGTTATTATATTATATTATTATTATTAAATACCTCAAATATTATTTTTTTGATTTTGTTCTCATAAAACATAATCAGACCACAAATATAAAGATTGGTGGAATGAATAAATAATTTAGAGATGATTTCTCAACAAACATTACTAATTTTAAAATTATAAATATGGTATATTGGAATGGGGAACAATATCATGGTTATTATACACATATTTTCATTGATTAAACATGATTTATTTGTGATTTTACTTTGTCACATTGATTTCATATAATTAAATTGTTCTTTTCTTATATTTATTCCAAAACATAATGTCATATTTTTTCTTAAAGGTTGTTTTTAATGTTTTATATGATAGTGTTATATATTTAAAATATATTGATTATGTTTATATTTGATGTATTTATGTTTTATAATACCTTTATATCATATGTATTAATGATAAATATATAATGTTTTACACTAGTTTCCCTGATGGAATAACTTTTTTAATTTTATTTTTATTAAGGTGGGATGATTTATATTGTGTAAGTTGATGTCTTTGGAACTTGTTGATAGACCATGTTGATATTGAAATAATTTTAATCCTTTTTCTAGACAAGATTGAGTATAGGGATATATTGATTAGTTTTTTTATTAAAACATAAGTGAGTAGAAGGGAATAATATGGATTTGGGTGTCAAGGTTATTCTATTTATCCAATGTGTTAGTGAATTCTTAAATGTCTGGGATACCCACCATGATTCATGATTTGTAGTCTATGATTATAACTTATTTTAGTTCTCTTATTCTGTTTTTCTATATACTAGTATGATTTGAGGCTTTCATATTAAAATTGGTTGTAATGAATTGTCTAATTACGATTTGAATTGTTTATTGAAACGTAACTTATTTTTATTTAATAAAATGTATAAAAGATGGATGTATCATACCGATCGTATTTCAACCGAGTTTCAAATGAACTTGTAATTTTTTTAGATTTTTTATTTAACAATGCTTTATATGAAGATTTTATATAGTGTCAATGATATAATTATGCTGGAAGACCATAGTTAAGATGGGAAATAGTTTTCTACCATATAATGAAATATAGATTTCAAATAGACTATTATGTTTGTTATCTCTATAGGTATTTGGGAGAATATTCTATTATTCATGAATGAATAGAAATAATTAGTATAAAGAATTTGATATTTTATTGGTTTCCATTTATACATCATCATGAGGGAGATAATATGCTGTATTAATAAGGGAATTATTTCAATACACTTGAAGAAAAGACGGAAGATGATGATGTTAAGAGAGTGAAAATTTTAATAGATGATGCTAGACCTCAAATATATCAGTAATTTACTAAAATAACCAAATTAGAATTTTTAATGTGGTTAAATAATAGAAAAACCATGTAATAAATTTCTAATACCACCATTGATTATATTCATACCTTTTTGATAGACATGAAACCTTATGGTGTAGATATTCCCTCAAATCATTATATGGAATGGAAGTTAATTAATAAGCATGGATTTTCTACTAATAAAGTTCATGCTTGTCCAAAATATTGAATTTTATTTTGGGAGGAAATAGATTACCATAATGACTTTAAAGAATGTATCACATCTCTATGGAAGGAAAATGCAGATGTAACACGATCTCTTGTTCCACAGTAAGTTATATAGAACATTCCATTGAATCCCTTACATCAAAATCTATTCATGCTACAGAAATATCATCCAATATGAGATGGAATGAGGCTAATATAATTAAATGTAATTATTAGTTGTTTCATCCTACATATAGATTAGCATGGAAGGAATTTGATTCACAACATCCTGATTTGGCATCTAAGGTGTGTAATGTTAGTTTGGGTCCATCATCTGATGGTTTTAATCAGTTTGGTCATATGTTTACTACACATAGTACATGGCCTGTTTTTATACATGTTTTTAGTATTCCTTAGTGGATTTTTATGAAAATGAATTTCACATTCCAAAGTATACTAATATCTTTAACTTTTGATCCCAAAAATGATATAATCATTTACTTGCATCCTTAAATAAGAGATTTTAAGCAGCTTCGGGATATGGATGTGTGGAAATTCGATGCTTGTTCAAAAAATGTATTTTCGATGCATGTTTCTTTTCTATGGACAATAAATTAATTCCCATGTTATACAATGAATTATTTTCGATGAATAAAGGGAAATATTACATGTCATGTATGTCTGAAGTATTCAAAATTGTGAATTATTAAATATCGTCATAGTTTTAGTTTCAAAGGTAATGAAATATTCTTTCTAATGGATCATTAATATAGGAAGAATAATTAGAGGTTTAGAAATAATTTTGACACTGAAAACCACCTCAATGAATGTCAGGTAGTTATGTGCTTAATGAATTGAACTATTTTACTTTTTCATTAGTGAAATATCAGCTAAAATCTAAAAATAGGATGAATGTTAACACTTGATCCACTTACAATAAAAAAAGGGAAGTATCTTTTTTGAGTTTCAATAATTTTCAAACAATTTATTATTTAATTTTTTAGACATAATTCAAATTGGGAATAATATATGTAAATTATTTCTTTCAATTCCATTAAATATCAAGGGGAAGGAAAAGGATGAATTCTGATATCATCAGAACTTGTTGGATTGAGGTATTAGGCTAAAACCACATCCTTTGTGTATTAGTAAAAATAAACGGGAAGTTATGTTTGCTTATTATGTGATGAAACCATCATCGAAATATCAATTTATGGTGGTACAAGAGAATATAAAGGTTCCTAATCTATATTCTAGCAACATATCTAAACGATTCAATAAAAGGGATTTGAAACTAAAATCCCAAAAAACTCATGATTATAACATTTTTTTATCAATTGATCTCAATAGTAATTCATCATCTTCTATCCAATAATTTAAGAGTGATAGTGATTAAATTATTCCATTTTTTAGTGACCATTGTGATAAAACATTATACAAATCATTATTGTAAAAAATGTAGTAGGATGCACCATTAATTTTGTATGAGATGGAACTAAACTTCCCTCGTAATTATTCACCTTCATGATGCATTTTGTAGTCCATTATCCAACTAAAACACTTCTTACGTGACTAGTTTCTTTTCACTGGATGTATCCTACTGAATGAAATATGATCACAATGAAATCATATATTCCAAATAATAATTATCTTGATAGTTAAATTGTGAAAGGTTACCTGGATCATGAATGTATCAATTTTTTTTTAATGCATTTGTTGGATGTGAGAACAATACATATCCGACCAATGATAAATAATGAAGACCAGTATGGGGAATTTGAGCCCTTGATTCCATCTCTTCCCCAATTAGGATGCATTTTTTGGGTCTTATACATAGGCTACATTGATCCTTGAAGAGTGAGATATTGCACATCACAGAGTCTTGTTTAGCTGTGGTTCTTTCGATGACTATATCAAGTAATTAATCTGAATATTTATATGTTATCTTATATTATTAAATTTAACATATACAATATACATTTATTAACTTTTTATATAGGGCACATAAAAAAACTATAAGTAGAGTTCATCAATATTTTCCTTTGAGAATGATAGAATCATTGTATAAATTAAAGTTTCTTGCTTTGTTGAAATCAATGGTATGACCATTAATTTAATTATATTATAATATAGATATATATATAATTGTATTATTCATATATATTTTAGGATGAGTTTACATGTTGAGTCTTTTTCTCAAGAATTATGAGAGTTAAATTTTTTTCCCATTTCGTTGGTTCATGAATGAAAACTTTTAATAATAAATATGAATAAATTTGTTACAATTTCTCGAGTGTTGAAAATTAGAACACAAATGATGGAGTTATGTTAACTGCTAAAACATATTTTTATTCCAGGGCATTAGATATTCGGCCTCGATATAAAGATGTTTATTATTATATACATGTTGAGAAAATATTTTTTAATGGTATTGTCATTATGATGGAAATGGTTTGATTCAATGATGTGGCAAGGCACATTTATTGATGAAAATTGATTCAATGTTATTGACATGTGTCCACTCCTGCATAACAATGATCCATACATTTTTGCATCAATGGAAAAAAATTATGTGAAAGACCATTTGAGACCTGGATACAGTGTAACTAATGAAATAATTCCATAACACATTTTTCATGCTGTTGGGGATGAAATATCCACCATTAACACCTCCCATTTGTGGGTTTCTTTTTAATATTTTTATGGTTTTGTGGGTTTTTATAGTATTTTTTATCCTTTTTAGGGGTTTAAATGGTTTTCAAAGTTTTTTATCATTTTATTGTTTTTTTTGCATTAAATGTTTTTGAGGGTTTTTATGGGTTTTAGAGGTTTTAGGAATTTATGGTATTTTTAGGGGTTTAAAATTTTGAAGTGTTATAGTGTTTTTATGAGTTTTTAGGGTTTTAAGGTTTTCTTATGTGTTTAAAGTATTTATATGTTTTTTTATATTTTTAGTTACTTTTGGTATTTTTTATGATTTTAATGATATTTTAGTGTCTTTTGGGATTTGTGAGATTTTATGTTGTTTGGGATTTTATATTTTGTTTTATTTTTAAGGGTTTTTTGGGTTTTAAGTGTTTTTAGGTTTTCAATGTTTTCATCGTGTTTTTTTTGTGTTTAGGGATTTTATGTTTTTTTGTCATTTTTCATGATTCTTTTGGATTTTTTTGGGTTTTTTTTTGATTTTAGGGGTTTTGAGGTTTTGAGGTTTTAAGGGTCTTTAATGTTTTTTATAAATTTTAATGTTTTGAAAGGATTAAAGTGTTTTTTGTATTTTTATTGGATTTTTATGTGTTTTCTGGGTTTTTTAATGTTTCAAGGTTTTTTGTAGTTTTTATAGGTTTTTAGAGGTTTTTAGAGTTTTTTATGGTTTTATTGTTTTTTAGGGTTTTATAGTATTTTAAACATTTTTTGGATTCTTGGGTCTTTATGTTTATTTAGGTTTCTAATTTTTTCTTCCATTTATCATAGGTTTTTGGTGTTTTTTACTTTTTAGGTATATTTAGGCATGTTTCAAAAAATTTATGGGTTTTTAGGGTCTTTAGGTATTTCTAGGTGTTCAGTATTTTTAATATTTTTAGTGTTTTTGAGGTGTATTTTATTTTAATTTTTTCATGTTTTTAAGTGTATCTTAGAGTTTTTCTGGTCTTTAGGGCGGTTTTTACATTTTTAGTGATATTTAGTTCATTTATTGGATTTTTATGGATTTTGATGGATTGAATGGTTTTAGGGTTTTTATTGGTTTTTATGTTTTTATGTTTTTTATATTTTTAGTTGTAATAGTTGGTTTTAGATTTTTAATTTTTTCATAGGTTTTTTCAGGGGTTTTAGCATTTTTTATTTTTTTAAGGGATTAAAGGATTTTTTTGGATTTTTATGGTTTTTTAGGGTTTTAGGTATTCTGAGGGTGTTATGGTTTTTATGGTTTTAATTTTTTATTTGGGGTTTTCATGGTTTTAGGGTTTTTTAAGTTTTTAGTGATTTTAGGGTCTTTTAGTATTTTATGGATTTTTTGGGTTTCAAGGGTTTTTGAGGGGTTTAAGGGGTTTTAAGGGTTTTAAGGGTTTTTTTATTTTTTGGGTTTTTTTGTGATTTTTGAGTTTTATGAGTTTTTTTAGTTTTTTACGGTTTGTTGGTGTTTTTTATGTTTTATGGGTTTTTAGGGTTTTTAGAGTTTTTAGTGGGGTTTTAGGTGTTTTATGGTTTTGTAGGGGTTTTAATGGTTTTAATGGATTTTAGAATTTATAAGGTTTTAATATTTTTTAGAGTTTCTAAGGAATTAGGTTTTTAGGGGTTTCAAGGGTTTTTAGGTTTTTACTGTTTTATTAGGGGTTTTCGGGGTTTTATGGATTTGTATGTTTTTATGGATGTTTAGGTATTTTGTCTGTTTTTAATGTATTTTATGGGTTATTTGGATTTTGAGGGTTTTAGGTTTTGTTTAGGGTTTTTTGGATTTTTGTGGGTATTTAGTGTTTTTAATGTATTTAGGGGGTTAATGGGTTTTTAGAGTTTTTTAATATTTAATGTTTTTATGGTTTTTTTTGTTTTTTTATGTTTTTTTGGTTTTATGGTTTTTGGGGCTTTATGGTTATTAGTGTCTTGTATGGCTTTTAGCAATTGTTTTAGGTTTTTTAGGGGTTGAATGTTTTTTTAGTTTTTAAGGTTTTGTTAGTGTATTTAGGGTCTTTTACATTTTTAGGGATTTTTATAACTTTTTAGGATTTTGATGGTATTTAGGTTTTTTAAAGATTTTGAGGGGTTTTGGGGTTTTTTAGGGTTTTAATGGTTTTAATGGGTTTAAGGGTTTTTTTGTTTTTAGTATTTTCTAAGGGTTTATAGTTTTTTAGGTATTTAATGTTTTACAAGTGTTTTCATGGGTTTTATGGATTTTTACGTGATTATGGATATTCAGGGACTTTTTAATATTTTTTGGGTTTTTTGGGTTTTTAGTGATTTTGAGGCGTTTTATGGTTTTTAAGGTTTTAGGTATTTTTTTTGGTTTTTAGGGTTTTTGTTTTTGTTTGTTTTTTTAATGGTTTTTAAAATATTAAATTTTTTTAGTGTTTTAAATGTTTTTTAGAGCTTTTAGTGGTTTTAATATATTTTTATATTTTTTAGGGGCTTATGGTTTTAAGAAGGGTTTTCAGTTTTTATGGTATTTTTAGTGTTTTTAAGGGATTAATGGGTTTTTAGAGTTTTTATAGGGATTTTTTGGTTTTTTGGGTTGTTATAGTTTTTAAGGTTTTTAATGGTTTTTATGTTTTATGGGTTTTAGGATTTTTAGGGGTTTTAGGGTCTTTTAGGGTTTTAGGGTTTTCAACATTTATAGGTTTTTATCAGTTTTAAGTGTTTTATGTTTGAAGGTTTTCATAGGGTTTTATAAGGTTTTTGGGATTTTATATGTTTTTAAGATTTTTTAGTTGTTTTTTTGGATTTTTATCATGTTTTCGTTTTTTGGGATTTTAAGGGGTTTTAGGGTTTTTTTTTGGGCTTTTAGTGTTTTTTATTTATTATATTGTTTTAATTATTTTTAGGTTTTCAAGGTTTTCTTAGGGTTTCTAAAGATTTTACATTTTTAGGGTTTTACTGATTATTTAGAATTTTAATGGTTTTTAGGGTGTTTATTGATTTTGAGGGTTTTTAATGTTTTTTAGTTTTTGATTGGGTTTTTTGTTCCATTTTGGAGTTATTTAGGGTTTTACAGTTTTTAGAGTTTTTAAATGTTTTTAGAGTTGCAAAATGATTTCTTAGTTTTTAGTAGGTATATTTGGGTTTTTATGTGATTTAAGGATTTTAGGGGTTGTTATGATTTTTGGGGTATTAGGGTTTTTAGTGTCTTTTAGTTTTTTTACCAAATTTAGGTTTTATGGGGATTTAAACGTTTCTTATATTTTTAATATTTTCCTTGGGTTTTTAGGTTTTTTAGGGTTTTGTACATTTCTAAGGATTTATAGAACATTTTTACTAAATTTATTATTTTTAGGGTTTTTATGGATTTTGAGGGGTTTTAGGGGTTTTAGGGATTTTTAGGGTTTTTAGCATTTTTAGGTCTTTTATGGGTTTTAAACTATTTTGGGTTTTAATGTTTACTTAGGGGCTTTTTGGTTTTAATGTTTAAACGTTTTTAGGTAATTTTCAAGATTTAGATGTATTATACAGTTTTTTAGGGTTTTTGAGATTTTGATGGTTTTAGGGGGTTTAGGGTTTTTATATTTTTTTTAAAGTTTTTAGCATTTTTTTAGGTTTTAGTTGTTTTAATTGTTTTTAGTTTTTTAATTTTTTTCTTAGGGTTTTTATATTATTTTAGGGATTTTATGTTTTTACAAATGTTTAGGGGTTTTCGAATTTTTGTTGGTGTTTTATGGTATTTAGGGATTTTGATGATTTTAGGGTTTTTATGAATGTTTTTTATTTTAGTGTTTTTAGAATTTTTTGTGGTGTCTATTATTTGTTACAGTTTTTTATCATTTTAGGGGTTTATAAGGTTTTTATATTTTTTTTATTTTTTATTTTTATCTATTTTTTTGGGGTCTTAAGCTTTTTAGGGGTTTTTATGGTTTTTCATGGTTTTTAGAATTTTTATGTTTCTATGGTTTTAGGGGTTTTAAGTGTTTTTTAGGTTATTATGGTTTTCATAGTGTTGTTACTGGTTTTTATGGGTTTTTTTGTTTTTAGAGATTCTTATGTATTTTCTTAGAATTTTTATATTTTAAAGGGTTTTGTGATTTTTAGGGGTTTAGGGTTCTATTAAGGTTTGAGGGGTAGGATTTTTTATTTTTTAAGTTTTCTGTAGGTTTAAAGTGTTTTTAGGTTTTGTTGGTTTTCATAGTTTTTTTCTCGTATTTAGGGGTTTTAAAATTTTTAGGGATTTTAGGGTTATTTTGGTTTTTTGTGGTTTTTATAAAATTTGGGGGGTATTAGGGTTTTATGGTATTTTAATGGTTTTATGGTTTTTTTGGGTTTTTAGGTGTCTTTATGATTTTCTTAGTCTCTAAGGTTTTTAGATTTTTTAACGTTTTTATATGATTAAAGGGTTTTTAGAGTATTTTGTAGTTTTAGGGTGTTTTTGGGTTTTTGGTGTTTTTAATGTTTTAGGGATTTTATGAGTTTTCAGGGTTTAGGGTTATTTATGTATTTTAGGTTGTTTTTTTATTTTTATTTTTTGGGTTTTTATGGGTGGGGGTTTGGGTTTTTTAGGTTTTTATGCATTTTTAGGATTTTTATGATTTTTAGCTTTTTTTGAGTTTTACATTATTTTAGGTTTTTAAGAATTTATTATGGTTTTCATGGTTTGTATGGTTTTTTTACATTTTAGGGATGTTTATAATTTTTATTGTTTTTTTGGTTTTTTAGGATTTTGAGGTTTCATGGGGTTTATTTGGGATTTATTGTTTTTATCTGGTTTTGAGGGGGTTTTCATTTTGAAGGGGTTTTTAGTTTTTAGGGTTTTTATGTTTTTTTACAACTTTTAATATTTGTAGGGGTGTAAATTGTTTTTAAAGGATTAAACGTTTTTAGTGTTTATGAATATTTTTAGGGCTTGGTAATGTTTTAGGGGTTTTATGGTTTTTAGGGGTTTTAGAGATTTTTAGATGTTTTAAGTGTTTTTTGGATTCTATGGTTTTCATAGGGTATTTCATGATTTTTATGATTTTTTAAATATTTGGGAGTTTTAGGGTTTTTTTATTTTTATTGTTTTTAATTTTTATAGGGATTGGGGGGGTACTTTTTTAATGGTTTAAATGTTTTTCTCATTTTTTATGGTTTTTTGTTATATGTTTTTTAGGGTTTTAAGGTTTTCTTACGGCTTTTCAGGGTCATTATGAATTTTACATTTTACGGAGCTTTATGGATCCTTTATAAATATTATGGTTTTCAGGTTTTTTAGAGATTTTGAGGGGTTTTACGGTTTTCTAGGGTTTTATGTTTTTTGGGTGTTTTAATTTTTTTTTAATTTTTAGAGTTTTGAGGGGTTTTAAATTATTTGATATTATAAGTGTTTAATGAATTTTTAGAGTTTTAGAGGGTTATATGGGTTTTTAGAAATTTTAAGGTTTTTATATTTTTTGTAATTTTTTTGGGGTTTTGGGGTTTTGGGATCTTTGGTCTTTTTAGTGTTTTTTAGATTTTGTATGCGTATTAAGGTTTTTTGATCTTTATGGTTTTCTTAGGGTATTTATGGGTTTTCTGGTTTTTATATTTTTAGGGGTTTTTAGATATTTTTTAGGATTTTTAAGATATTTTAGGGGTTTTAGTGATTTGAGGGTTTTAGGGTTTTTAGGGTTTTATGGGTTTTAGCATTTTTTTAGCTTTTTGGGGGTTATAATTTTTTTAGGTTTTTAATGTTTTCATAGGTTTTTGGGGGTTTTAAGTTAATTTATGGTATTAAGTATTTTTAGGAATTCATTAATATTTGTATGGTTTCTTATGCTTTCTTAAGATTTTGAGGATTTTTATAAATTTCTAGAATTTATGGGGTTTTGATTGTTTAAAGTTGTTTTGATGGATTTTGGTGTGTTTGTGGATTTTTTATGTTTTTAGGGGGGGGGGGGTTTAGAGGTTTTTATGGGTTTTGGTGTTTTAAACCTTTTTAGGTGTTTAAATGGTTTTGGGAGTTCTTAGTTTGTTTTAGGGTTTTATGGGTTCTTATTGTTTTTGACAGTTTTTTGGTTTTTTTGGTTTTTTGGGTTTTTGTGGTTTTTTAAGATTTTTTGGGCTTTTAAGGTTTTTATATTTTTAGGGGTTTTGGGTATTTTTCGTTTTTAAGGGTCTATTATGGGTTTTTTGGGGTTTTATGATTTTTTACACTTTTGGGGTTTTTAGGTTTTTTCTAGCTTTTTTAAGGATATTTTGGATTTTCTATAATTTTAAGGATTTTTAGAGGTTTTTCGAATTTTAGAGTTTTATGATTTTTTGGGATTTATAATTTCTTTTATTTTTTAGGAATTTGAAGGGTTTTCATGAGTCTAAATTTATTTAGAGTTTTATTGTGATTTTTTAGATTTATTTTGGGTTTTAGGGGTTTTAATGGGTTTTAGGGGATTTAGGTTTTTTTGGGGTTTTGGATTTTAGTGTATTGTAGGGTTTCTATCATTTTTTAGGTTTTTTAGGTGTTCTAAGTGTTTTTAGTTTTTAATATTTTATATGGTTTCTACATTTTTTTGCATTTTTAGTTATTTTTAGTAGTTTTAATGTTTTTTATGGTTTTTAGGGTTTTTAGAGATTTTGAGGGGTTGTAGGGTTTTTTAGGGTTTTGGGGATTTCAGGGGTTTTAGAGTTTTTTATATTTTATGTGGTTTAAATTGTTTTTTTAATTTTTTTAAAGGGGGTTTGGGGGTTTTTAAGGATTTTAAATATTTTTGGTTTTGCTGGAGTTTTTAAAATTGTCTGGTTTTTTGGGTTTTTTTGGCATTTTGACGATTTTAAAGGTTTTTAGTTTTTTTTTGTTTAGTTTTTTTAGTTTTTAGGGTTTTTATGTTTTTAAAAAAAATTTGTTTTATTAGATATATAGGTATTTTAGAGTTTGTAGTGGGTTTTTATGGGTTTATAGGGTTTTTACATTTTTAGGGGTTTTATGGTATTAGGGGTTTTAGGGTTTTAGGGCCTTTATAACGATTTTTAGGTATTTAAATGGGTTTTACAGTTTTTAGTTCGATTTTAGGTTATTAATTTATTATTATTTTTATCGGTTTTAATGGTTTTTTTTTGTTTTTTAGGGGCTAAATGGTATTTTGGGGTTTTAAGGTTTTTTGGGTCTTTTTGGGATTTTTAGGTGTTTAATAGGTCTTTAGTGTTTAAGTGGGGTTTTAGTTTTTTATGGATATTTCAGGTTTTTAAGGTTATTTTAAGGTTTTTGGAATTTAGGGGTTCTAGGTTTTAAGAGGATTCAACATTTTTAGGGTTTTTAAGATTTTATTGATTTTTATGGTTTTCTTGGGGTTTTCAACAGTGTTTATATTTTTAGGGATTTTTGTGATGTTTTTGGATTTTGTGGTTTATTAGGGTTTAATGGATTTTGAGGGGTTTTATAGATTTTCTATATTTTGGGATTTTATGTGTATTTTAGTTTTTATGGTTTTCTTAGGTTTTTTGGGTTTTTATGAATTTTAAAATTTTTAGGAATTTTTAGATATTCTAAATGATTTTCTGGTTTTTAAGGATTTTAGTGAATTTTTAGATTATTATTATTTTTAGGATTTTTAGAATTTTATAGTATTTTTGGGGATTATATTTTTTATTTTCTAGTGTTTTTAGGGTTTTTAGAATCTGATTAATGTATATATAGTTATGGAGGGTTTTTACAATTTTCAATGGGTTGTAATGGGTTTTTAGTATGTTTAAATGTTTTATGGGTTTTATTTTCTTTAGGGTTATTTGGGGTTTTTAGTTTCTTTTAATGGTTTTTTAGGTTATTATAATTTTTTGGGATTTTTAGGGGTTTTAAATGTTTTTACGTTTTTATGAATTTCATAGGGGTGTATTTGGTTTATCATTTTGTATGTTATTCAGGATATTAGGGATTTGTTAGTATTATTGTTGTTTTTTAGGGTTTAATTATTTTTTTGAGTTTTTTGGGTTTTTATGTTTCATTGCATTTTATGGTTTATTATGGATTTCATGTGTTTTAGTTTTTAAGTTTTTCTTAGGGGTTTTCAAGTTTTAGGGTTTTTACATTTTTAGGTATTTTTAATGATTTTTATGGGTTCTTTAGGTTTTTTAGAGATTTTATGGGTATATAGGGTTTAAATTTTTAAAAATGGTTGTACCCTTTTTTACTTTATTAGGTGTTTTAAGTGTTATTAGGTTTTTTAATATTTTCCTACAGGTTTTCAAGGTTTTTAGGGTTTTTTATGTTTTTAGGGATTTTTTGGATTTAAATGGGTTTTTTATGGTTATTGGGAGTTTTAACGTTTTTAGAGTTTTTAACATTTTTGGGATTTTAATTGGATTTTAAATTTTTCAGTGGTTTTAAGGTTATTAGGGGGTCTTGGGGGTTTTAAATGTCTTTATAAGGTTCTTTGGTAATTAGTGGTTTTAGGGTTTATAGGATCTTTTAGGGTTTTAGGGTTTTTAACATTTTTAGGTTTTTAGGTTTTTAATGGTTTAAAGAGGTTTTAATGTTTTTTATCGTTTTTATTGGGTTTTTCAGGGTTTTTAGTGATTTATATTTTATTTAGGGATTATTGGGGATTTTTTAGTATTTTAATGGTTTTATTGTTTTCTTTCGATTTTGTCGATTTTTAGGGTTTCAGGGTTTATACGCTTTTTAGCATTTTTATTTTTTCTAGGGTTTTTATGCTTTTTTGGGTTTAAAGTATTTTTTTTGGGTTTTCATTTTATTTATGGCTTTTAAATTTAGTGATTTTGAGGCATTTTAAGGTGTCTAATCATTTTTAGTGTCTTAGAGATGTTTTGGGTTTGTTATAGATTTTTTGACATTTTTTCGGTTTTTATGGTTGTTTATGATTTCATAGTGTTTTTAAGTGTTTAAAGGGTTTTTAGAGTTTTTATTAGTTTTAGGGTTTTATTAATTTTGAGGTTTTTTTAATGTTTTTAGGGTTTTTGGGATTTTAGGGTTTTATGGGTTTTATGGAGATTAGGTAGTGTAGTGTTTTTTTAACTTTTTTGGTTTTATGTTTTTTGTCTGTTTTAATGTATTATTAGGGGTTTTCATGGTTTTTAGGGTTTTTATGTTTTTATGTATTTTTAGTGATTTTTTGGAATTTTAGGGTTTTTAGGGATTACATTGTTTTTTAGGGTTTTGAGGGGTTTTTGGTTTTAAGGATTTTATGATTTTTTGGGGTTTTTTGGTTCATTTTTTCATTTTATGGGGTTCTATGGTTTTTATATAATTTTAAAAAATTTATGGTTTTAGATGGTTTTTAAAGTTCTTACGGGTTTATGATTTTTATAGATTTTTGGGGTCTTAATATTTTGAAGTTATTTTAGGATTTTTAGTGGTTTTTAGGGTTTTTGGTTATTTTTATGATTTTAAGGTTTTTGGAGTTTTTTAGGTTTTTATGGGTTTTAAGTATTTTTATGTTTTCTTAGGGGTTTTCAAGGTTTTTTAGTTTTTTACATATTTAGGGGGTTTTAGGGTGTTTTTAGGATTTTTATTGTTTTTAGTGTTTTTACGGATTTTAGCGGATTTTAGGGTTTTTTATTTTAAGATATTTAGCAACATTTGGTTTTTTTGGAGTCTAAAGTGATTTTAGGTTTTTAATATTTTCTTAATGTTTTCATGGTTTTTAGGGTTTGTATCATTTTGAAATTTTTGATTTTTTTATATTTTTATTTTTTTAGGGTTTTTAGGGATTTTAGGCTTTTCAGAGTTTTTTTAGGGTTTTAGGGTTTGTAATATTGTTTTTCATATTTAGGGTTTTTTTAGTTTTTTAGGGTTTTAAATATTTTTAGACGGATTTAATTTTTTTTGAGTTTTAATGGTTTTTATAGTTTTAGTTATTTTTTGGGGTTTTAGAGGGTTTTGGGGATTTTTATGGTTTTTACGGATTTAGGGATTGTAGTGGATTTTAAGGGATTTTTGGATTTTAGTGATTTTACATTTTTATAGTTTTTAGTGTTTTTTTTGGTTTTTTAAGGTTTTCTTAGGGTTTTTAGGGGTTTTAAGGTTTTCATAGTAGTAAGGATATATATATGGAATTTTTAGGATTTTATGGCCTTTAAGGGTCTTTAGATATTTTGAGGGTTTTTAAATTTTTTTGGGTTTTTACGATTTTTATAGTGTGTTAGCATTTTTTTGGGTTTTTTTGGTTTTTAAATGTTTCTAGGGTTTTAATGTTCTCTTATGGATTTTTATGATTTTTTACATTTTTGGTATTTTTAGGGATTACTTAGGATTTTATTGTCTTTTTGTGTTTTTAGTGATTTTGAGTGGTTTTGCGATTTTTAGGGTTTTTGGATTATTATGTGTTTTTAGGGTTTTTAGGGTCTCTTACAGTTTTTATACTTGTTTTTCTTTTTATAGGCTTTATGTGATTTTTGGTTTTTAATTATTTCTTTGAGTTTTCCAGGGTTTTTGGGTTTCTATATTTTTAGGCATTTTATGTATTTTTAGGTATTTTTTGGATTTTAATTTTTTTGGGTTTTAATGGATTCTAATGGTTTTTAGGGTTTTTAGTGTTTTTATAATTTTTATGTTTTTAAGGGTTTAAAGTGGTTTTTGGTTTTTAAAATTCTCTTATGGGTTTTGGGGATTTTTAAGACTCTCATGTTTTACTGATTTTTAGGGCCTTTTATTATATTTATAGTTTTAAGGGTAATATAGATTTTATGGGTTTCTAGGACTTTTTAGTGTTTTGGCGTTTTTTTGGTTTTTTTGGGTTTTAGGGGATATTTTGAGTGTTCTACTGTTTTCAGTATTTTTATAAATTTTCAATGAATTATTTGGTTTAAAAGTTTTTTAGTGGTTTAGGGTTTTTAATGTATTTTAGGGGTTTTTTAGTTTTTTAGGTATTTTTATGAATTTAGGAATTGTAGGGTTCATTAGGGTTTTTGAATTTTTTATGTTCTTTGGGTTTTAATTTTTTTATGTTTCTTATGGTTTTTATAGGGGTCTTCGGGGATTTTAACGGTTTTTATGCTTCTAGTTAATTTTTCAATTTTGTAGTATTTTTATTGGTTTTTCAGTTTTTTTAGATTTTTTGGGGTTTTAGGGATTTTTTTGTTTTTAAGGGTTTTCGGGGTTTTAGGGGTTTTTTGATTTTTTTTGTGGGTTTTAAAGTTTTATATATTTTTTAACGTTTTTATGGGATTAATGGATTTGTAGATATTTTTTGGTTTTTAGGGTTTTTATGTGTGGTTAGCATTTTTTAAATTTATTAGGTATTTTATGGTTTTTAGGGTTCTTTGGGTTCTTAGGGCTTTTAGGGTTATTAGCATTTTTTCAGTTTTTAGGGGTTTTTAATGTCTTAGGTTTTTAAGGTTTTCATAGGGGTTTTCAAGGTTGTTAGGGGTTTTTTAAGGTGGTTAGGATTTTTTAGCATTTTTGAGTTTTTTTAAGTTTTAAGGTTTTCATAGGGTTTTGTATGGTTTTTGGGATTTTAAATGTTTTTTAGATTTTTTAGTTCTTTTTTTGGATTTTTATCATGTTTTCGGTGTTATGGGATTTTAAGGGGTTTTAGGGGTTTTTTGGGCTTTTAGTGTTTTTTATTTATTATGTATTTTTAATTTTTTGTAGTTTTTCAAGGTTTTCGTACTGTTTTTATAGATTTTATATTTTTAGGGTTTTACTGATTATTTAGGATTTTAATGGTTTTTAGGGTGTTTAGGGATTTTGAGGGTTTTTAATGTTTTTTATTTTTGTTTTGGTTTTTTTCCATTTTTGAGTTTTTTAGGGTTTTATGATTTTTAGAGTTTTTAAATGTTTTTAGAGTTTCAAAATTCTTTCTAAATTTTTAGTAGGTTTATATGGGTTTTTAGTGGTTGTTATGATTTTTTGGGGTATTAGGGTTTTTAGTGTCTTTTAGTTTTTTACCTAACATAGGTTTTTAGGGGATTTAAACGTTTTTATATTTTTAAGAATTTCCTTGGGTTTTTAGGTTTTTAGGGTTTTGTCCATTTCTAAGGACTTATAGTACATTTTTAGTAAATTTATGATTTTTAGGGTTTTTATGGATTATGAGGGTTTTTATGGTTTTTAGGAATTTTTAGGGTTTTTATCATTTTTAGGTCTTTATGGGCTTTTAACTATTTTTGGTTTTAAGGATTTTTAGGGGAATTTTAGTTTTTATGTTTTTAATGTTTTTAGGTACTTTTCGAGATTTTAATGTATTTTATAGTTTTTCAGGGGTTTTTGAGATTTTGATGGTTTTTAGGGGATTTAGGGTTTTTATATTTTTTTATGTTTTTAGCATTTTTTTATGTTTTAGTTTTTTTAATTGTTTTTAGGTTTTTAATTTTTTCTTAAGGTTTTTATATTATTTTAGGGTATTTATGTTTTTAAAAAAATTTAGGGGTTTTTCAAATTTTTATGGGTTTTTTATGGTATTTAGGGATTTTGATGGTTTTAGGGGTTTTATGGATGCGTTTTGTTTTAGGGTTTTTTTTTCATTTTTTGTGGTGCCGATAATTTGTTACAGTTTATAACAGTTTAGGGGATTATAGGGTTTTTAGAGTTTTTTTTATTTATGATTGTTATCTATTTTTTGGTGGTCTTAAGATTTTTAGGGGTTTTATGGTTTTTCATGGTTTTTATAATTTTTATGTTTCTATGGTTTAAGGGGTTTTAATTGTTTTTTAGGTTATTATGTTTTTCATAGTGTTGTTCAGGGGTTTTAGGGGTTTTTATGTTTTTGGAGAATCTTTTTTATTTTTATAGGATTTTTACATTTTAAGGGTTTTTTTGAGTTTTAGGGGTTTAGGGTTCTGTTATGGTTAGATGGGTTTTATGATTTTTTATTTTTTTAACTTTTCCATGGGCTTAAATTGTTTTTAAGTTTTTGGGGTTTTTAGTGTTTTTCATGGTATTTAGGGTTTTTAAATTTTTTTAGTGATTTTATGGTTATTTTGGTTTTTTATTTTTTTATGGTTTTTATTAAATTTCGGGGGTATTAGGGTTTTATGGGATTTTATGGGTTTTATGGTTTTTGGGGTTTTTAGGTGTCTTTATGATTTTTTTGGTCTTTAAGTTTTTTAGGTTTTTTTATCATTTTTATATGTTTAAATGGTATTTAGATTTTTTTGTAGTTTTCAGGTGTTATTGGGTTTTTGGTTTTTTTACTGTTTTAGGGTTTTATGAGTTTTCTGGGTTTAGGGTTCTTTAGGTATTTTAGGTTGTTTTTTTATTTTTATTTTTTGGCTTTTTATGGGTGGGGGTTTGGGATTTTGAGGTTCTTAGGTATTTTTAGGATTTTTAAGATTTTTAGGTTTTTTGGAGTTTTACGTTATTTTAGGTTTTTTAAAAATTTATTATTGTTTTCAGGGTTTGTATGGTTTTTTTACATTTTAGGTATTTTTACGATTTTTATTGATTTTGTTTGGTTTTTCAGGATTTTGAGGTTTTATGTGGTTTTTTAGGGATTTATGTTTTTTATTTGGTTTTGAGGGGTTTTGCATTTTGAGGGTGTTTTGAGTTTTTAGGGTTTTTATGTTTTTTTACAATTTATAATTTTTGTTGGGGTTTAAATTATTTTTAAAGGTTTATAGGTTTTTAGTGTTTTTAAATATTTTTAGGGATTTGTAATGTTTTTAGGGGTTTTATGGTTTTTATTGGTTTTAGAGATTTTTAGGGGTTTTATGTGTTTTTATCTTTCTATTATTTTCATAGGTTATTTCATGATTTTTATGGTTTCTTACATTTTTCAGGATTTTTTTATGTTTTTTTTATTTTTATTGTTTTTAAGGTTTATAGGGATTGGGGGGGGGGGGGGTAGCGTTTGTAATGGTTTAAATGGTTTTATGGGTTTTTGTGGTTTTTTTGTTATAAGTTTTTTAGGGTTTTAAGGTTTTCTTATTTATTTTCAGGGTCATTTGGCATTTTAAGTTTTTTCGGAGTTTTATAGATCTTTTATAAATATTTTGGTTTTCAGGTTTTTAGAGATTTTGAGTGGTTTTAGGGTATTTTATGGTTTTATGTTTTTTGAGGGTTTTATATTTTTTTATGTTTTTAGAGTTTTGAGGGTTTTTAAATAATTTTATATCAAAATAGTTTAAGGAATTTTTAGATTTTTAGTTGGTTATATGGGTTTTTAGAAATTTTAAGGTTTTTATATTTTTTTGTGTTTTTGGCGATTTTGGGGTTTTTGGTTCTTTGGTCTTTTTAGTGTTTTGTATATTTTGTATGGGTATTAAGGTCTTTTCAGTCTTTATGTTTTTCTTAGGGTATTTATGGGTTTTTAGGTTTTTTATATTTTTTGGGGTTTTTAGATATTTTTTAGGATTTTTATGAGTTTTTAGGGGTTTTAGTGATTTGAGTGTTTTAGGGTTTTTTTAAGGTTTTTATGGTTTTAAATTTTTTTTAGTTTTTTGGGGGTTATAATTTTTTTTAGGTTTTTAATGTCTTCACAGGTTTTTAAAGGTTTTAAGTTTATTTATGTTTGTAAGTATTTTTTGGAATTCATTAATATTTGTATGGTTTTTAGGCTTTCTTGGGATTTTGAAGATTTTTATAATTTTCTAGAATTTAAGTGGGTTTGATTGTTTAAAGTTGTTTTGATGGATTTTGGTGTGTTTTGGATTTTTTATGTTTTTAGGGGGGTTTTAGAGGTTTTTATGGGTTTTAGTGTTTTTAACGTTTTTAGGGGTTTAAATGGTTTTGGGAGTTCTTAGTTTGTTTTACGTTTTCACGGGTTCTTATGGTTTTTGATAGTTTTTTTGGGTTTTTATTGTTCTTTAGGTTTTTTGGGGTTTTAGGGTTTTTATATTTTTAGGGGTTTTAAGTATTTTTAGTTTTTATGGGTTTCTTATGTGTTTTTAGGTGTTTTACAATTTTTTTACACTTTTTGGGTTTTTAGGTTTTTTCTAGCTTTTTTAAGGATATTTTGAATTTTCTATAATTTAAGGGGGTTTTAGGGGTTTTTCGAGTTTTTAGGCTTTAATGATTATTGTGTTTTTAGGTTTTTTAAAAGTTATTTTGATTTATTTACAGTTTTAAGGGTTTTTATAATTTCTTTTATTTTTTAGGAATTTGACGGGTTTTTAGGCGTCTAAATTTTTTAGAGTTTTGTTGTGATTTTTTAAATTTATTATGAGTTTTAGGGGTTTTAATGGGTTTTAGGGGATTTAGAATTTTTGGTGGTTTAGGATTTTTATTGTATTGTAGGGTTTTTATCATTTTTTAGGGTTTTAGGGGTTGGAAGTGTTTTTAGTTTTTAATATTTTATAGGGTTTCTACAGTTTTGTGCATTTTTATGGATTTTTAGTAGTTTTCATGTTTTTTATGGCATTTAGGGTTTTTAGAGATTTTGAGGTGTTGTAGGGTTTTTTAGGGTTTTTGGGATTTTAGGGTTTTTAGAGTTTTTATGTTTTATGTGGTTTAAATTGTTTTTTAAGGGGGTTTTTGGGGGTTTTAAGGCTTTTTAATATTTTTGGTTTTGCTGGAGTTTTAAATCTTTTTATGTTTTTTTGGATTTTTCGGTTTTTGACGGTTTTAGAGATTTTTTTTTATTTTTAGTTTTTTTAGTTTTTAGTGTTTTTATGTTTTTTAAAAAAAATTATATTTTAATATGTATATATGGTTATTAGAGTTTTTAGTAGGGTTTTATGGGTTTATAGGGTTTTTACGTTTTTAGGGGTTTTATGGTTTTTAGGGGTTTTAGGGTTTTAGGGCCTTTATAATGATTTTTTGGTATTTAAAGGGGTGTTAAAGTTTTTAGTGGGGTTTTAGGTTATTAGGTTATTAGTATTTTTATGGGTTTTAATGGTTTTTTTAGGGGTTAAATGGTTTTTAGGTTTTTTAAGGTTTCTAGGGTATTTTTGGGATTTTTAGCGGTTTAATAGGTCTTTAGTGTTTTTAGTGGGTTTTTAGTTTTTTTAGGTTATTTCTAGTTTTTATGGTTTTTTGGGAGTTTTGGAATTTAGGGGTTCTATGTTTTAAGGGATTTCAGCATTTTTAGGGTTTTTATGATTTTATTGATTTTTATGGTATTCTTGGGGTTTTCAACGGTGTTTACATTTTTAGGGATATTTGGGATGTTTTTGGATTTTGTGGATTATTAGGGTTTAAGGGATTTTGAGGGGTTTGTGGGTTTTTGAGATTTTTGGGGTTTTAGGGATTTTCTATCTTTTGGGATTTTAATTGTTTTTAGGTTTTTATGGTTTTCTTAGGTTTTTTGGGTTTTTATGAATTTTTAATTTTTTATAAATTTTTATATATTCTTAATGATTTTATGGTTTTTAAGGATTTTAGTGATTTTTTAGATTTTTATTGTTTTTAGGGTTTTTAGAAATTTATGGTTTTTTGGGATTATATTTTTTATTTTTTAGTGTTTTTAGGGTTTAAGATTTTTTTATGGTATATATAGTTATGGAGGGTTTTTATAGTTATTAATGGGTTGTAATGGGTTTTTAGTATGTTTAAATGTTTTATGGGTTTTATTGTTTTTAGGGGTATTTCTGGTTTTTAGTTTCTTTTAATGGGTTTTTAGGTTATAATCATTTTTTAGGATTTTTAGGGATTTTAAATGTTTTTATGTTTTTATGATTTTCATAGGGGTTTATAGGGTTTTTCATTTTTATATTATTCAGGATATTAGATATTTATTAGTATTATTGTTGTTTTTACGGTTTATGTATTTTTATTGGTTTTTGTGGTTTTAGGGTTTATAGAATTTTTTGGTTTATTATGGGTTTCATGTGTTTCAGTTTTCAAGGTTTTCTTAGGTGTTTTCGTGTTTTAGGGTTTTTACATTTTTAGGTATTTTTAATGATTTTTATGGGTTCTTTAGGTTTTTAGAGATTTTAAGGGTATACAGGGCTTAAATTTTTAAAAAGGGATTTAACATTTTTATTATTTTTTAAGTGTTTTAAGTGTTATTAGGTTTTTAATATTTTTCTAAGGGTTTTCAAAGTTTTTTGTGTTTTTTATGTTTTTAGGGATTTTTTGGATTTTAATGGGTCTTTATGGTTATTGGGGGTTTTATCATTTTTAGTGTTTTAACGTTTTTAGGATTTTAATTGGATATTAATGTTTTAAGTGGTTTTAAGGTTATTAGAGGGGTGTTGGGGGTTTTAAAGGTCTTTATAAGTTTCTATTGTAGTAAGTGGTTTTAGGGATTTAGGATCTTTTAAGGTTATAGGTTTTTTAACATTTTTAGGTTTTTAGGTTATTAAGGGTTTTAAGCGTTTTTTAGGTTTTTTATCATTTTTATTGGGTTTTTCAGGGTTTTTAATGTTTTATATTTTTTTAGGTATAACTGTGGATTTTTTAGTATTTTTATGGTTTTACTGTTTTTTTTCATTTTGTGGGTTTTTAGGGTTTCAGGGTTTATACGGTTTTTAGCATTTTTATTTTTTCTAGGATTTTTATGTTTTTTGGGTTTAAAGTATTTCTTTTGGGTTTTCATTGTATTTATGGATTTTATAATTTTAGTTATTTTTTTTGGGAATTTTTTTTTTCTTATTGTTTATTAGTATTTTTAGGTATTTTGAAGAATTTTAAGGTTCCTTATCATTTTTAGTGTTTTAGGGATTTTTTGTTTTTTTAGAGATTTTTTGGCATTTTTTTTGGTTTTTATGGCTATTTGAGATTTCTTAATGTTTTTAAGTGTTTAAAGGGTTTTTAGGGTTTTTAGTAGTTTTAGGGTTTTATTAATTTTGAAGTTTTTTAATGTTTTTAGGGTTTTTGGCTTTTAGGGTTTTAGGGGTTTTATGGAGTTTAAGTAGTGTGGTGTTTTTTATTTTATTTTTTGGTTTTAAGTGTTTTGTGTGTTTTAAGGTATTATTAGGGTTTTTCATGGTTTTTAGGGTTTTTATGTTTTTAGGTATTTTTAGTTATTTTAGGGAATTTTAGGGTTTTTATGAATTAAATTGTTTTTTAGGGTTTTGGGGGGTTTTTTGTTTTAAGGATTTTATGGTTTTTTGGGGTTTTGGGTTTATTTTGTGATTTTTTGGGGTTATATGGTTTTTATATTATTTTTAAAAAATTTGGGTTTTAAATGGTTTTTAGAGTTTTTACGGGTTTAGGGTTTTTATGGATTTTTGAGGTCTTAATATTTTGAAGTTATTTTAGGCTTTTTATTGGTTTTTAGGGTTTTTGGGTATTTTTATGATTCTAAGGTTTTTGGTGTTTTTTAGGTTTTTAGGGGTTTTAAGTGATTTTAAGTTTTCTTATGATTTTTCAGGGTTTTTTTAGTTTTTTTACATATTTAGGTGTTTTTAGGGGGGGTTTAGGATATTTATTATTTTTAGTGTTTTTATGGATTTTAGCGGATTTTAGCGGATTTTAGTGTTTTGTATTTTATGATATTTAGCAACTTTTGTTTTTTTGGAGTCTAAAGTGATTTTATGTTTTTAATATTTTTTAATGTTTTAACGGGTTTTAGGGTTTTTAACATTTTGAATTTTTTTTCTAGTTTTTTTACAGATTTTAGGGTTTTTAGAGTTTTTTAGGGTTTTGGGGTTTATAATATTTTTTTTTCATTTTTAGTGTTTTTTGAGTTTTTTAGGGTTTTAGATAATTTCAGAGGGTTTTAAATTTTTTGAGTTTTAAGGGTTTTTATAGTTTTAGTTATTTTTAGGGGTTTTAGTGGGTTTGGGGGATTTTTATGGTTTTTATGGATTTAGGGTTTTTAGTGGATTTCAGGGGGTTTTTTGATTTTAGTGATTTTATATGTTTATGGTTTTTAGTGTTTTTTGGGTTTTTAAAGGTTTTTTAGGGTTTTTATGGATTTTTAGGTTTTCATAGTAGTAAGGATATTTATAAAATTTTTAGGATTTAATAGCCTTTAAGGGTCTTTAGATATTTTGAGGGTTTTTATATTTTTTGGGTTTTTACGATTTTTACAGTTTGTTAGCATTTTTTTGGGTTTTGTGGTTTTTAAATGTTTCTACGGTTTTAATGTTCTCTTATGGATTTTTAGGATTTTTTACATTTTTAGTATTTTTAGGGATTATTTATGATTTTTATGGTCTTTTCTTGTTTTTAGTGATTTTGGGTGGTTTTGGGGTTTTTAGAGTTTTACGATTTTTATGGGTTTTTAGGGTTTTTAGGGTCTCTTAGTGTTTTTAGAGTTTTTTTTCTTTTTATATGCTTTATGTGATTTTTGTTTTTTAATGATTTCTTTTATATTTTTAGGGTTTTAGCGTTTCTATATTTTTACGCATTTTAGGTATTTTCAGGTATTTTTAGGATTTTAATATTTTTTGGGTTTTAATGAATTCTAATGGTTTTTAGGGTTTTCAGTGTTTTTATCATTTTTATGTTTTTAGGGGTTTAAAGTGGTTTTTGGTTTTTAAAATATTCTTATGGGTTTTGGGGGTTTTTTAAGACTCAAGTTTTTAGGGATTTTTAGGGCCTTTTAGAATATTTATAGTTTTAGGGGTAATATAGATTTTTCGGGTTTCTAGGAATTTTTAGTGTCTTTTTGGGTTTTTTTTCATTTTTTTGGGTTTTAGGGGATATTTTGAGTATTCTACTGTTTTAAGTATTTTCAAAATTTATCAATGAATTTTTTGGTGTAAAGGTTTTTTATTGTTTCAATGGTTTATGGTTTTTAATGGATTTTAGGGGTTTTTATGTTTTTTTTATTTTATGAATTTAGGTATTTTAGGGTTCATTAGGGTTTTTGAATATTTTAAATTTTTTGGGATTTACTTTTTCATGTTTCTTATGGTTTTTATAGGGGTCTTCAGGGATTTTAATGGTTTTTATGCTTCTAGTTAATTTTTTCAATTTTGTAGTATTTTTATTGGTTTTCCAAATTTTTTAGATTTTTAGGGGTTTTAGAGATTTTTTAGTTTTTAAGTGTTTTTCGGGGTTTTACGTGTTTTTTGATTTTTCTATGGGTGTTACTGTTTTTTAGATTTTTTAAAGTTTTTATGGGATTAATGGATTTGTAGATATTTCTTGGTTTTGTGGGTTTTTATGGGGGGTTATGATTTTTTAACTTTCTTGTGTATTTTATGGTTTTTAGGGTTCTTTGGGTTCTTAGGGCTTTTTAGGGTTATTAGCATTTTTCAGTTTTTTAGGGGTTTTTTGTGTCTTAGGTTTTTAAGGTTTTCATAGTGTTTTTCAAGGTTGATAGGGGTTTTATGTTTTTAAGGATTTTTGGAATTTATTGGATTTTTATGGTTTATAAATGTTTTTATGAATTTGAGAGTTTTGTTGGGGTTTTAGGGTTTTTTGAGGTTTTTATCATTTTTATGGGTATAAATTTATTTAGTGTTTTAAGGTATTTATAGAGTTTTTAGGGGTTTTAGGGTTTTTAATGTTGTTATGTATATTTAAGGATTTCAAGGATTTTTTTTGGATTTTAAGGGTTTTAGGGATTTCATGGGATTTTAGGGTTTTAGGGGTTTTTTGTGTGTTCCTTTCATTTTGTTGGTTTCTTATGGGTTTAAAATATTTTTAGGTTTTTAAGTCTTTCGTAGGGTTTTTTCAGGTTTGTAGGAATTTTTTTTCGTTTTTACATATATTTAGGGCAAGGAAGGCTCGGGGCCAGGGAAAAGTGGACCACCCAAATTTAAACAAAAATAAAGGTACAAATAGAGTGATACAAGAGGGGATTACATAACCGGGTGTGCACCTCACCCTTCAAATAAGACATAAAAAAGGAGGAGCAGGGAGGTGTGGCAACAAAGGACCACAATGAACAATGTTCCACAATAGCCTGCTTGGAGAGAGCATCCACAGCTGCATTGGCCTCCGGGTAGACATGTGTCACAGTGAGATGAAGCCATTGGAACAGGGAAAGGCAGTCCATCCACGGGGTAAGGAGCCTCCAGGGGACGCACCTAGATCTGCTTTTAAGAGCACTCACAGCAAGCATGGAGCCAGACTCAAATCACATAAAAATTCACCTGAACCTGACAGAATACTCAATCTCTTTTATAATGGCCCATAACTCAGCTTCAAGAGCACACCCATCATCTATAAAGTGTTGAAAACATCCCTTTAAAGAACCCCGATAAGTGCGGAAGACTCCACCACATTCAGCAGGGCCCGGGGCACCAAGGGCCGCACCATCCACACTAACCTTGATCCAGGAGGGGAGTGGAGGAATCCAGCGAATAAACCTGGGGACCATGGGTTTTTTCCCTACCAGATACACCAAGCAATCAAAGGATGATCAGTTCACGGACTTCATTCGCCATATGTCATGTCTGAATCCGGGAGGCCGCATAAACAGCCCTGTGAATCGCCACAACTCTAACAAGAAAGGAGGGTTGTTTCTTACTAAAGGTAACTGCATTCCAAGCTGTCCAAATAAATGAGATGGTGGCTGCAACTGCAGCCAGAAAACAATTGCAAACCATTTCACTGTAATCCCAGTTTGACAGGTCCGCCATGAGTTCAAAAAAAGGCATGTCAAGGCCAACTGGGAACCCAAAAGTCCACTGCAAATAACCCCAAAGATCAGCGCTGAATCTGCACTGTAGGAAGGTGTGCTGGTCATTTTCATCCACACCGAGGCAAAGGAAACATATAGAGGCAAGGTTGAGACCCGCTCGCTGTAATGGGTTTTTAGATTTTTTATCTTTGTAAGGGTCAAAATAGGTTTCATTGGTTTTACTGGTTTTTATAGATTTTATGGTTATTTAGGGTTTTAAGTTTTTTAGGGGTTTTATGGTTTCTAAGGTTTTGGTGGGTGTTTAGAGTCTTTTAGAATTTTTAGTGTTTTTTGGTTTTTTGGTTTCTTATGTTTCTTTAGGTTTTTAATGATTTCTATGGGTTCTTTAGGGTTTTTAAATTTTTATGGTTGTTAGGGTTTTTTATTGTTTTTATTGTTTATTGGGGTTTTAGAGATTTTGAGGGTTTTAATGGGTTTTTAGTGTTTTAATGTTTTTTTGTGTTTTTATAATTTTTTAGTGTTCTTGTGGTTTTATGGTTTTTAGCTATTCAATGTTTTCTTATTGGTTTTTAAGGTTTTTAAATTTTTAGGGAATTTTAGTATTTTTATGGTTATTAGGGATTGTGGAATTTTGTGAGGTTTTTAATGTTTTTATGGTTTTTAGGGGTATTTTTGTCTTTTTGTTTTTAGGGTTTTAAAGGGTTTCGAGATTTTGTATAAATTTTTAGGGGATTAAATGTTTTTTTTTAGTTTTTAGTGGTCTTTTTGGGGTTTATGGGGATTTAGGGATATATTTTATTTTGTTTGGGGTTTATATGGTTTTTAGGGTTTTTATCATTTTTATCGATTCTTGGTTTATTATTATTTTTTATGTTTATAGGGGTTTTAATATTTTTTAGTCTTTAAAGTTTTCATAGTGTTTTTAGGTGTTTTTGTGTTTTCATATTATTAGGGGTTTTTAGTGTTTTTATGATTTTTAGTGTTTTTACGGATTTTGTGGGTTATTAGGGTTTTTATACTTTTTGGGTTTTAGGGGTTTTATGTTTTTTTAGGTTTTAATTATTTTCATAAAATTTTTAGGGTTTTCTAGGTTTTCAAGAATTTTTAGGGATTTTAGCAGTTTTATGGCTTTTAGGGTTCTTTGGGAATTTTTGGGGTTTTTTGTTTTTGGGATTTATTTGGGATTTTTAGGATTTTTTATTTTTTTTTAGTTTTTAAGGTTTTTTAGAGTTTTTATTTTTTGGGGGTTTAAATGGTTTTAATAGATTGAGTAGTTTAGGGGTTTTTCTAGGTTTTTATGTTTTTTAATATTTTCTATGGGTTTCTATGGTTTTGTGGGTTTTGGGGGACTTTTAGGTTTTGTTTTGTCCTTTTCAGGTTTTAGGGGCTTTAAGTGTTTTGGGTATTAAGGTTTTATAAGGGGTTTTGAGGGATATAAAGGTTTTTAGGGATTTTCCGTCCTCTTAGGATTTTTATGATTTTAGGGATTTTATTGAAATTGAGGGGTTTTGGGGGGGTTTTATAGTTTTGATAATTTTTATCATTTTCAGGGTTTATTAGGGTTTTAAGGTTTTAAGGTTTTCTTAGGGATTATCTAGGTTTTAGAGTTCATTATGTTTTAAGAGATATTTATAAATTTTTAGGATTTTTATCTTTTTTTGATTTTTCTAGATTTTGAGGGTTTATCGGTTTTTTTGGGGTTTTAGGGTTTTTTTTGGTGTTTTTGGGTTTTAGGGTTTTCTTATGTTTTTGGGGTTTCAATAATTTTTATAGAATTTTAACACCTTTAGGAGTTTTGAGAGTTTTTTGGGTTTTTTAGGTATTTTTAGGTTTTTTGGGATTTTTTATGGTTTTATTAGATTGTAGGGGTTTTAGGGATTTTTTGCGTGTTTTTCGGTTTTAGTGTTTTTAGGTTTTCTAATAGTTTTTATGTGTTTAAGGTATTCTTTTTAGTTTTTATGTTTTTTGTATTTTTTACATTTTTATTGATTTTTAGGGTTTTTTGTTTTTATGATATTTAGGGGTTTTGGTGATTTTGAGGGTTTTATGGTTTCTCAGGTTTTTTTTCTTTTTTAGGTTTTTAGGTATATTATGTGTTTTTATCATTTTAAGGTTTTATTAGGGCCCTTCAGGGTATTTATGGTTTTTTACGTTTTAGGAATTTTTAGGGTTTTTATGGTATTTCATGGGTTTTAAATATTTTGAGTTTTTAAGAGTTTTTAGGGTTTTGAGGGATTTATTATTATTTTTGGGGTTTTGAGGTTTTTTAATGTTTTTTGTGGTTTTAAATATTTTTAGAGTTTTTAACATTTTTAGAGATATATAAGTTTTTTAGAGTTATTATGGCTTTTAGTGTTTTATGGATTTTTATGATTATTTTATGGGTTTTAGGGGTTTAAATGTTTTGTTGAGATATAGGATTTTCAGGGTGTTTTCAGAGTTTTCAAGGGTTTTAGAATTTTTATGTTTTTAGGGGTTTTATGTTTTGTTATTTTTTTAAGGTTTTCTTAGGTTTTTTCATTGTTTTAATTTTTTTTATGTCTTTTGTGATTTTTAGTGCCTTTTTAGGATTTTTATGGTTTTTAGGGTTTTTAGTGGTTTTAGAGTTTTTTAACATACATTTTTGTTTTTAAGGGGTTTGTGTATTTTATGTTTTTTAAGGTATTCATAAAGTTTTTTAGGGATTATATAATTTTTTACCTCTTAGGGGTTTTTGGTAATTTATTTTGATTTTTATGGGTTTTAAGGGTTATTAAAGATTTTGAGGTTTTTTAGTTTTTTAGGGGTTTTATGGTTATTTTTTGGGTTTTGGGTTTTTGGGTTTTTGGGTTTTTTGAGTTGTTTAGGGTTTCAATGGTTTTATATTTTTTTAATGATTTAAGGGTTTAAAAGGATTTTAGAGTTTTTAGTGAGTTTTTTGGTTTTTCTTTATATTAATGGTTTTTATTTGTTTGTACAGTTATTATGCGTTATTAGGGTTTCTATGGTCTTTTATAGTTTTTATGGTTTTATCAATTTTAGGTTATTATGGTATTTTTTAGTTTTTAAGGTTTTCATAGTAATTTTCAAGTATAATATGTATTTTTATGATTTTTATGGTTTTTAGGGGTTTTAGGGATTTTGAATGTTTTTAGGGTTTTGTAGTTATTTAGGTTTTAGGGTATTAATGTTTTTTAGGTGCTTAATATTTTTATAGGGGTTTATCGGGGATTTAATATTTAATGGGATTTTAGGGTTATTTTCAAATGTTATGTGTTTTTTTTGTTTTGATGATTTTCGAGATTTTTAGGGGTTTATAGTATTTGGGTGTCAATTGTTTTTCATGATTTTAGGGGTTTTACTTTTTATAATATTCACTGGTTTTTATGTTTTTTTAACATTTTTATTGTTTTAAAGCATCTATAGTGTTTTAGTTAGTTTGTAGGGTTTTATGATTTTTAAAGGTTTTAGGTGTTTTATGCTTTATATGGTTTTATTGGTTTTAACATATTTTTAGTGTTTTTATGGTTTTTAGTATGTTTTTGTTTTAAGGGATTTAATTTTTTAGGTTTTTAATGTTTTATTAGGGGTTTTCAGCATTTTTTGTTTTTTATGTTTTTAGGCATTTCTATGGCCTTTTTAGAAATTTTTATGGGTTTTTGGGTTTTTTTCTTTTTTTAGGTTTTTAGGGATTTTAATTGTTTTTATTTTTTTTTATGATTTTTATAACTTATTTTATAGTTTTTATGGTATTTTACTTTTTTAGGAACTTTTATAGATTTGTTTAGGATTTTTATGGTTTTTAGGGATAATAAGGGGATTGGGGTTATTTAAGGGTTTAGGGTTATTTTTTCGGTTTTAGGATTTTTTGGTGTTTTTTGGCTCTTTATTCTTTTTATATTATTTAATATTTTAGTGTTTTATTGGATTTTTTGATTTTTATTAGTTTTTAGTGTTTTTATGGGTTTTTATGGATTTATAGTTTTTAGGGTTTTTAGGGGTTTTAGGGTATTTTTACTGTCTTTTTAGGATTTCATAGTGTTTTTAGAATTTTTAGGTCTTTTGGGTTTTAATAGTTTTTAGTTTTTTATGTTTTTATTAGGGTTTTATGGGTTTTTATGTATTTATTTATTTTTGGTATTTTTTAGTATTATTATTTGTTCTTAGGATTTTCAGGGATTTTGAGGGGTTTTATGTTTTTATGTTTTTATAGGGGTTTAACATTTTTTATGTTCATTAGAGGTTTTATGTGTTTTTAGGTTTTTAAGGTTTTCTTAGAGTTTTCATAATTTTTAGGTTTTATTACATTTTTAGGATTTTTCGGATTTTTTTGGATTTTATATGCGTTTTAGGGGTTTTTTTGAGGATTTCTAGGGGTTTTATTGTTTATTGGATTTCTAGGATATTTTATTTTATAGTATTTTAAATTAGTTTTATTTTTTTAATGGTGTTATAGGTTTAAAGGTCTTCAATATTTTGTTGTGTGTTTAGGGTTTCTATGGTTTTTAGGGTGTTAAAGGGTATTGGGATTTTTATGGGTTTTAGGCATTTTTAGGGGTTTTAGGGTCTTATAGGGGTGTTTTGGTTATTAGTGGTTCATATATTTTTAAAGGGTATATGAATTTTTAGAGTTTCAAGGTTTTATAGTTATTTTAGTGTTTTATGTTTTTTTTACTTTCTTAGTGATTTTTCTTATTTTTATTTTTGTAGGGATTGTAGGGGTTTTTAGGGGTTTGGGGTATTTTATGATTTTAATGTTTTTATCGCTTTTTAGTTTTGAAGGTATTTTATGATTTTTTAGGTTTTGATGGTTTTATTAATTATTTCAATTATTTTTAGGGGGTTTAATGTATTTAGATATTTTTAGGGATTGTTTCATGAATATTTTTCATATTTAGGGTTTTTAATGGGATTTCAATTATTTATGGTTTTTTGGGATTTATGGGGTTTTGATGTTATTATGATTTTAATTATTGTATATTTTTTAGTGGTATGTTAGGGGTTTTATTGGTTTTTTGGGTTTATAAATGTTTTAGGGTTGTAGGGTTTTTAGGGTATTTTAGAGGTTTTCGTGTCTTTTTGGGTTTTTAGTGTTTTTAGGTTTTCATGGGTTTTATGTGTTTTTAGGTTTCTAATGTTTTCATAGGGGATTTTAGGGTTTTTAGGGTCATTTATGTTTTTAGGCATTTGTAGGGGTTTTCTGTACTTTTTTGGGTTTTATGTTTTTAGGGGTTTTATGATTTTTATGGTTTTAGAATTGTATGGTTTTGGGTATTTTGTTTTTGTTCTAGTTATTTTAAGGGTTTTTAGAGTTTTTGACATTTTTAGAGGTTTAAAGGGTTTTTATAATTTTTAGCCTTTTTAGGGATTTTAATTAATTGTATGGGTTTTAGGGGTTTTATGGTTTTTCTGGTTTTTAGGTTGTTTTTAGAATTTTTAAGGTGTTAGAGTTTTTTTATGTTTTTTACGTTTTTTGTGTTTTTATATATTTTTTACAATTAATTGTTTTTTTGGATTTTAATGATTTTTAGGGTTTTTTGGATTTTTAGGGTTTTTACATGATTTATGTTTTTGGGGGTTTTATTTTTTTAGGTTTTTAAGTTTTTATTAGGGGTATTAAAAGATTATATAATTTTAGGGATTTTTATGTGGTTTTTTGAATTTTTATTGGTATTTTTGTTTTTAGAAAATTTTAGGTTTTTTAACGTTTTTTGTGATTTTAAAGTATTTTTTGCATATTTAGGAAATTTTTGAGAATTTTTGGGGTTTTAGGTTTTTATTATTATTTTATTAAAATTTTATTGAATTAATGGTTTTTTAGAGTTTTATTTGTTTTTAGGGTTTTTAAGGGTTTAGTGTTATTAAAGGGTTTTAGAGGATTTAGGGTTTTTAGGGGGTTTTAGGGGTTTCCATGTCTTTTATGTGTTTTAGGGTTTTTAGAATTTTTTATGTTTTAGGGGTTTAAATTATTTTTAGGTTTTTATGGTTTTCTTAGGGTTATTTAGGGTTCTTATGGTTTTTTATATTTTTTATGAATTTTTATGGTTTTTAGACTTTTTACAGTTATTATGTGTTCTAAGGATTTTGATGGGTTTTTAGGAGTTTTAGTGTTTTCATTGTTTTTAGGCTTTTTAGGGGGGTTTGCCTTTTTTAATTTTTTTTATTGATTTTTAGTTTTTTTAACATTTATAACTGTTCAAATGGTTTTAATAGTTTTTATTTGTTTTTAAGGATATATGGATTCTATGGGTTTAAGGGGTTTTGAGGGTGCTTTTATTGTTTTTAGCTTTTTTTTTCATTTTTATATTTTTAGTTGATTTAAGTATTTTTGGATTTTGAATCTTTCATAATGGTTTTACGAATTCTTATGTTTATTTATATTTTTTAGTGGTTTTACAGAATTTATATGTTTTTTATGTTTTTTAGGGTTTTCAGGATTTTGAGTGCTTTAGGGGTTTTTAGGGTTTTTTTGGTTTTATGGTTTTTTTGGGCTTTTTTAGAGTTTTTTTGAGTTTTTTAGTGTTTCTATAATTTTTATTTTTTTCCAATTTTTTTTGGGTTCAAAGGATTTTTATAGTTTTTATTGGGGTTTAGGTTTTTATGGGGTTGTAAGGGTTTTAAGTTTTAAGCTTTTTTAAGGTTTTAGGTGATTTTTGTGTCCTTTCGGGTTTTTAGCGGTTTTATGTATTTAGGGGTTTGAAGTGTTTTTCGGTCATTTATATTTTCTTTGTACTTATATAGTTTTTGGGTGTTTTAACATTTTTTTGTGTTTTTGTGGGGTTTTCTTGTATTTTTTAGGGATTTTATGGATTTTGAGGGTTTAAGAGTTTTTAATGTTTTAGGGTTTTTAAAGTTTTTTGTGGTTTTAATTGTTTTTAGTTTTTTAGATTATCTTATGAAGTTTCAATTTTTTTTTACATTTTTAGTTATTTTTAGGAGTTTTTTACAAATTTTATGGGGTTTTAGGGGTTTCAAGGATTTTGAGGATTTTTAGTGTTTTGGGTAATTTTAGTTTTTTGGGGGGTTTTAGAGATTTTTTATTTTTTTAATGGTTTTAATGTTTTTTTGGATTTTTTAACATTTTTAGGGGATTAAAAGTTATTTTTATTTTATGTGGTTTTTATTCTTCTTATGGGGGGTTTAGGTTTTTTAAGGTTTTACTTGTTCTTATGATTTTAAGGGTTTTAGTGTTTTTATAGTCATTTAATCGTTTTTTAGTATATTTATTGTTTTTAGGTGTTTTTTGTGTTTTTTGTTTTTTAGGTTTTCTTATGGTTTTTATTAACTTTTAGAGTTTTCTGTATTTTTAAGGATATTTATGGATTTATACGATTTTTAGGGTTTTAGGTATTTTAGGTATTTTAAGGGGTTTTTAGAATTTTTTGGTTATTTTGGTTTTTCGGGTTTTAGGGTTTTTCATGTAATTTAAAAATTTGTTACTTTTAGTGTTTTTTTACATTTTAAGGGTTTAAAATGTTTTTAATTTTTTTACTTTTTTAGGGTTTGTTTTGGTTTTTTGAGCCTTTTAATATTTGTAGGGGTTTAACAGGGATTATAGGTTTTAAGTGTGTTCATTGTCTTCTTAGTATTTTTTGGGGGTTTTAGAGTTTTTTAGATTTTTAGAGGTTTTAATTGTTTTATGGTTTGTAATGTTTTCTTGGTGTTTTTTCTAGGATTTATGGGTTTTAATGTTTTATCGACATTTAGGGATTTTTTAGGATTTTATATGTTTTATAGATTTTTAGATTTTTGACGCTTTTTATGTTGCTTAGCGTTTTTAGGTGTTTTAGCGTTTCTAGTGCTCTACAGGTTTTTACAGGGTTTAATAATTTTATATTTTTTAAATTTTATTAGGGTATTTCAGGGGTATTAGGTTTTTTTCAATTTTAGATATTTTTATAATTTTTAAGGATTTTATGGTTATTTGATGTTTTTAGGTATTTGATATTTTTAGTGGTTTTAGGGATTTTATGGTTTTTATGGTTTTTTAGAGTTTTAGGATTTTATATGTTTTTTTGGTATTATGTTTTCATAGAGGTTTTAAACATTTTTAGGGGTTTAAAGGATTTTTAGAGTTTTTAGTGGGTTTTTTATGATTTTAATTTTTTTTTTGTTTTTAAGGATTGTAAGTGTTTTTATGGTTTTTGAGTTCTTTTTAGGGTTTTTAAATTTTTTAGATTTTTTGGGATTTTAAGAGTTTTTTGGTTTTTATGGTATTATTATTGTTTTTATGTTTGTTAGGGGTTTTTATGTTTGTAGGTATTTTAATGGGTTTTTTAGTATCATTATCAGTTTTTGGTTTTTTACAGACTTTGAGGGTTTTAGGGTTATTAGTGTTTTTATGGTTTTTTAGTGGTTTTTGTTTGAGTTTTCAAGGTTTATATGGTCTTATAGTCTTTTAATATTTAAAGGTATTTTAAATTTTTTAGTTTTTTTGGGGGTTTTATGTTTTTATGGGATTATGCGTTTATGGGTTTATATGGGTTATATGGGTTTTTAGGGGTTTGGGGGGCTTGGGGGGCTTTAGTATTTTTTATGGTTTTTGGTGTTTTAAGTGTTTTTATGTTTTTATGGTTTTATTAGTATTTTTCATAATTTTTTATGTTTGTTATTTTTTTAGGGATTTTAGGCATTTTTCGTATTTTTAATGATTTTTTGGGTTAAATGGGATTTTCACGATTTTTTAGGGGTGTTCAGGGGTTTTTTGGTTTTTTGGATTTTTACTGTTTTTTAGGTTTTTAGGGGTTTTAAGTGTTTTTTTTTTAATAATATATTTTTATGGGTTATTTAAATTATTATGTATTTTTATGGACTTTTTGGATTTTTATGGGTTTTTATCGTTTTTCTGGGATTTTGATTGTTTTATGGTTTTAAAGGGTTATTAGTGTTTTTAACATTTTTAAGCATTTAAAGGGTTTTTAGTGTTTTAAGTGGGGTTTATGGGTTTTATGAGTTCATATTTATTTTATGGGATACATAGTTTTTATTTTTGGGGGTTTTTTTGGATTTTTGGGTTTTTAGTGTCTTTTTAGGGGTTTTAGTGTTTTTATCAATTTTTTGGTTTTCTGGGGTTTTAAGTAGTTTTTATTATTTAACATCTTCTTAATGGTTTAAGAATTTATAGGTTATTTATGTTTTTAGGGTTGTTAAGTCATTTTTGGGATTTTTAGGATTTATTAGGGTTTTAGGGATTTTGAGGGATTTTAGGGTTTTAGGGGTTTCTAGCATTATTTTTTTAATGGGTTTTTATTTTTTAGTGTCTCTAAGGGTTTTTATTTTTTTTTAATGTTTTTAGGTGTTTCAAACATTTTTTGAGTTTATTTTCTGGTTTATGGAATTTTAGGGGTTATAATGGTTTTTATGGGTTTTTATGATTTTTTTTATTTTAGGTTTTTTATCATTTTTATGTTTTTCATGTTTTTAGGGATTTAATTTTTTTTGGTATTAATGGTTTTCATAGAAATTTTCTGGGGTTTTTAGGTTTTTTATGTTTTTAGGTATTTTTTTGCATTTTTTAGGATTTCTTTTTCTTTTTAGGGAATTTAGGATTTTGGGGGGTTTTATGTTTTTAGGGCAAAGAAGGCGCGTGCCAAGAAGAAAGCTTGGCGCCTCAATTAATAGAAAGAAAATGTACAAAACATTAAAGGGGGGACTTGTACATTCGTGTGCGGGTAGCACCCATCATGTCAGAGGCTATATGAGACGTGCAAAAGGAAGGAGCAATGAATGACCACCGTGAGTAGCATTCTTCAATAGCCATCTTGGAGAGAGCATCGACCACCATATTGACTTCCCTATATGCATGAGAAATCCTGAGAGTCAGTTTCTTGGATAGGCTAAGGAATTCAATCCACTGAGGAAGAAGCCGCCATGGAACCTTCCTTGAGTTTTGGCGAAGCGCCTCCACTGCAAGCATTGAGTCCGATTCGATCCATAGATGCAACCACCCAAATTGAATTGCAAAACAAACAGCCTTGATAACAGCCCAAAGCTCTGCCTCATAAGCACATCCATTCCCAATGTAGTGATAGAAAATACCCATGACAAATCCTCGACAAGTACGGAAGACCCCACCACAACCTGAAGGGCCTGGTGAGCCTGCCGTCGCACCATCAACATTAACTTTGATCCATGACGGGATTAGTGGAATCCATCTAATGTACTTCATCAACATTGGTTTTTTGCACCTGCCAGGGACACCAAGGGTGCGGAGTGTAACAAGATCATTGAAGCAGTTGTTCATCGTACCTGATTGGAGACTCCCAGCCAGCCGAACATCACTATGCATGGAAATAATACCCTCATGCGTGGAGCATGATTTGTTCTGAAACATAGCAGAATTTCTTACAGCCCATAGGAAAGAGACAATGGCTGCCGATGCTGCAAGAAGGAGGTTATGAAGCTGCTCACTACAGCTAAAATCATTGATAAAAAGCATCCGTTGAGAAAAGGTTCCAGGAGGTAAGTGGAGACCAAAAACATCCTGCATGTAGCTCTATAATCTGTGTGCAAGATTGCAATTAATAAAGAGGTGATGTATGATTTCAGCACCTCGCAAACAGATGCTGCAGACCGAGGCAATCTGCAACCCAATTTTTTGACGCTGACCATGCATAGGCAACCTACGACTCCAAATTATCCAAATAAGAAGATAGTTTCTAGGGGGAATGAATTGACACTTATATTTCAGAAGCCATGAGGGGGGGTCAGAACCTTGCCAAAATTCATGCTCGTAGAAACCCCTTGCAGTGAGCAGGCCAATCAGGTCCGGCTTCCATAGGAGAGTGTCTGAATCAACGTAGTTGTAACAACGGATCTGGGAGATGATGTGTGATGGCAGAATTCCATCCAGCTCCATCAGCCTGGCGTTGAGCTCACTAATAGTCATGTGTTGCAGACCTTGTGGAACTTGCATAAGTTCATGCAGAGGACAATCGATCCAAGGGGTGAGCCAGCAATTCAGATTGGATTGTCTTGAAACAGTCCAGATAGATTGAGAGATAATATTCTGAAATGAGGATTTAATTGTGGTCCATACCGAGGAGAGCATATACCCAGTGTAGCCATTACACAAGTGGGCAGTGAAACGTTCTTTAGGGAAATCCATCTCACCTTCCTTGTGCACAAAGAGATTCCAGGTGAATTTAGCCAACAAGGCCTCATTAAAAGCCCTGAGATCTTTAATTCTAAGACCACCCATGTTAATGGGTTTGATACAGTCTTTCTATGCAACAGTTACCAATTTCTTTTCATTAATGCATCCTGTCCATGCAAAGTTTCGAATCTTGGCTTGAAGGGATTTGATCAGACTTTCCGGCCATCTATATAAAGAGAAGGCATGAACAAACTTCGATGTGATAACAGAATTGATAGGGCAAACTCTGCCTGCTTGAGACAGAGACTTTTCCTTCCATTTAGCTAGCTATTGGGTGATATCAACAGAAATGCTTTCCAATTGGTAGCGCTTTGCCCTCCCCCAGAAGAGGGGAACCCCAAGGTAATTAAAATGCAGAGATCCTTTTTTAACGCCATGACATATAATGATTCTTGTTTTGCCTCCCTAAGGAGAACCCTTTCCCAAAAACAATAGATGATTTACACCAACTGATTGCCTGCCCAGCAAGATCTTCATAGTGATTAAAGATTTTCTGGATAGCTGAGATAGTTCGCATATTAGCCTGCCCAAATAGAAGGATATCGTCAGCATAAAAAAGTTGTGACGATACATAGGAGTCCTTGCTGGATTTGAAAGGGAAATATAATGCATCTATCATTGCATGTGTAAAAATATGACTCAGGTAATCTTCTGCATGTTCAAAGAGAATTCCAGAGAGGGGGTCTCCCTGTCTGACCCCTCGTGAACACTGAAAAAAACCTTTTGGTGCCCCATTAATCAGAACAGAAATTCCAGCACTCTCCAAAATAGAAGAGATCATGCTGATAAATTTGGATGAGAAACCATACATACCCAACACCCTGAACAGAAAATGCCACTTAATGGTATCAACAGATTTGGATATATCCAGTTTAAGAGCAAAGGTCCCATATTTTACTTTCTTTCTCAAGATATTCACTCCTTTAGAGGCCATATATAAACATCTTTGAATGTTTCTCCCAGGAACAAAGCCAAATTGATTAGGAGTGATAATGGAACCAACAAACTTCCCCAACCTGGTGATGATGATTTTGCTAATAATCTTTGGAATGGTGTTTCCAATGGCAATGGGATGAAAGTCACCGATGTCAATAGCAGCTTCTTTTTTGGGAAGCAGAGCAATGAATTGAGGTGGCTCCAAATGGAAATGATCCTGAGATGAAGAACTCCCTGACAGCATTGGTAATTTCTACATGAATGATATCCCAATAAAAGATGAAGAATTTTTTAGTGAATCCATTCGGTCCAGGGGAACTTTCAGAATTGAGAGAGAAGAGACAAGATTTGACTTCATCTTCAAGAGGAGGAGAGGTCAGATCATTGTTCTATGAGTCATTCACACACTTCTCAATACAGTCAGCAACCAAGGCTGAGGGAGGGGTACCATCATCATTATAAAGAGCTTTAAAATGGTCAACAACAGAATCAGAGAGCTCTTTCTCCTCATCCAAGGTTGCCCCATTGATTCAGATATGGTAGGTCCTTTATAGACCCTTTCTCCTGTTATAAGCGATGAAAGAACTTTGAGTTTCTGTCACCATCCTTGATCCATCGAGCACTGAATTGGTGCTTTTCCAGATTCTCTTTGAGAGCAAGAAGATCATCAAGCTTTTTGTGAAACGAAAGTTCTTCATGAGTAGGAGCAGCCCCCTGCTGATTGTTTTCTTGGAAAAACTCTAGCTGAGATTGCGCATCCTTGATCTCCTCATCAATTCTGGAAAAAGAGAGATTACTCCAAGCTTTAATAAGGCTTTTGATTCTCCTAAGATTTGAGGGAACCACAAAGTAAGGAGAGCCATGGAAAGTGGAGTTCCATCCATCAAGAACAACTTCCCTACATCCTAGGATTGAGATCTAGGCATTGTTGAATTTGAAGGGTAAGGGAGAAAGTCTCCTAATATCCTCCCGAATGGAGACAACAATGGGATTATGATCAGAGTTAAATTTAGGGAGGGTAAATCCTGAGATGTCCAATGGAGCAGCAGCATCATTGACGTGAATTAAGAACCTATCAATTTTTCTAGCTTGCCTCCCATTTACAGTGAACCTTCCCCAGGTAAATTTGGAGCCTGCCATAGGAACTTCAATGAGATTACATTGATCCACACAGTACTGAAAATCTTGAGCAGCAGAACGGAGAAAATAGGGGCCAATTTATTCATCAGGACTCAAAACAACATTGAAGTCACTAGTGATGACCCAATTTTGATTCATGTTCTCACTGAGGGCAGCTAAATCTTCCCAGAGTTCTCTTCTTCTGATGTAAGAGCAAGAGGAATAGACAAATGAGAAGGAGATGGGAATGTCTTGCATCCGGATGTGAAATGAAATAACCTGGTGACAAATCTCAAAATACTCAAGCATCAAGTCATTGTGTCGAAGCACCAATAGTGATTCAATATTACCAGCACCTCTATTATGAGAAATAAATGAGTACCCGAGTGATGCCCAGTTGAAACCCTTCTAGTGATCAAATCTAATAAGAGGCTCATCAATGGACACAAGATAGGGTTTGTTGACAGCAAGGAAATGTCGAAGGGCTGCTGCAGTGGGAGAGTTCCCAATCCCCTGACAATTCCAAAAAAGCAGCTTCATTGACTGGAGATTGAGTTGCCTCTTTGGCGAGGCTGGCCTTTTGTATTCTTGGAAGGGGCACCTTTACTTTTCCCTCCCTACTTTGGAGGTCTTCTAGGTGGTTTCTTAATGACTTGCTCAATGTTTGGAAACTCATGAGTAGAGGCCATAGGAGCATCCTCAAGGATAACATCTCCATCTAGGCTGTCATCAACTTGATCAGCCCAGAATTTCCTAGATCGGGGGGAGAAGGAATTAGTAACACAGATCCCGTCATTACGAGGAATTCCAGTGAGTTTGGCCTTATTGGAAATTCCAGCAGGAACAGGAGAAAAGACCTCAGTCGTATCAGCAAGAACAGGTGCATCCGACTGAGCAGTTGCATCATGTACTCTGCTGGGTGAGTGAATTCCAGGAGTAGAAGAATATGATAATGCAGCAATCCCCGGAGGGGCCCCAAGCGGAGAAGCACCATCAGTAATCTTAAATTTCTCAGCAGAAGCATTTGTTATATGCACATCATGCACTCTGCTGAATGTAGGAGTGAATTGGGGAGGCTGAGAAGGTGCACCATATGCACTGCTGAAATTAGCAGTTGCATTAGGCTGGACACACGACAGACGCTCAGTAGGGGACACAGTGGTCACAGGATCTGAATTAGCCACAGTAGAGGGAGGACCTGTAGAAATCATAACCTGCTCAACTGGAGCCACCGCATTACAAGAGATGATAGACAAGATAGCTATATCATGGACACTTGAAGCAACTATTCGGTCAATGGGATCCACTGCTATGCAGGAATCAGGAGGCTGAGAAGGTACAACATGGACACTGCTGGAAGATGCAAGACCATGTGCATCAGGCTGGGCAAGTGAAGTTTGCACAATAGGAAGCACAACAGAGGCTCCAAGAGAGGTAGAAACTACATGAGCAGTATGCCCAGCAATGGGAGCATTATAATCCCCGACCAGAGTCGAAGAAATGGGATCACAAACCTTCTCAAGAACAACAGATTGGTCTGGGACCCCACTTGTTCCTGCATTGTTGCTTCCAACTTGCAGGGGGGAGTAACAGAATTCACTGCATCCTTCTGGGTTTCATTATTGTTCAAAGCTTGACATGACCCATATTCATTCCCTCGCACCTTACAAATGTTACAAGTCTTCAATCTCCTTCATTCATCGATAGTGTGACCAAGAAAGAGGAAATTGCTGCAGAACTTGGGTCTTCTTTCATACTGTATTTCTAGCACGATGCTGTCATCCAGGGTGTTCCGCACCAATTCATCAACCAAAGTAATGGCCATGTGAATTTCAAAAAGAACTCTAGCATAGTGACCAAATCTCGGATTATCAGTTTCCCTGTCAAGACGAATAAGAAAACCAACCGAGGAGGCCATGTCCCACAAAATTCGAGGGTGCCAATAATGCCAATTCAATTTGCAAATACGAATCCAGACCTGGGAAAAAGTATTTTTGACGCTTGTTGGATCAAAATTACGGTCCCAGTCCTGAATCCGCAGCAGGCCAGGCTTAAGCGCAAGTGATCCAAAACTCCAAGCCCGTCTTTTGTGCTCATCAGAGGGAAAAACGATGTGATAAAAGCCACGGCGCATGGCTGTCATTTTCCAGTCCAAAAAACCCCAGAGTTCTGCAACCCGCTTGACAAGCCCAACAAATCTCCATAATTTCCCACCCTTAGGTTTTTGGGGGTTTTAATTTTTGCAGGGTTTTAAGGTTTTCTTTTTGTTTTTCTGGTTATTTTTCTTTTCTTATGTTTTAGGGGATTTGAGGGGTTTTATGAGTATTTTTATGGATATTTAGGGTGTTTATGCATTTTGAGGTGTTTTAGGGTCATTAGGGGTTTTAGGGGTGAAATTGTTTTTGGTGTTTTATTGTATTTTTGAGTTTTCTAGCGATTTTTGGGTTTTTAGTGTTTTTTAACGTTTTAAGTTTATAAAATTTTTTTACTGATTTTTTTTCGATTTCGGGGTTTTATTGGTAATTACGGTATTTACAATTTTAATCGTTTTAGGTTTTTTACTTATTTTAGGGTCATTTGGGGGGTATTAGGTTTTTTAGATTTACTTAGGATTGTATGGGTTTTATGTGTTTTTTGGTTTTTTAGGTTTTATTTGTGTTTTTAAGGTTTTTAGTTTTTTTTATGTTTTATATAATTTTCATTCTTTTTATGGTTTTTATAAAATTTTACGGTTTTTATGCATTTTGATTGTTTTTAGGGTTTTTAGAATTTCTTGTTGTTTTCTGGGGTTTAAGTGTTTTTAGGTTTTTATGGTTTTATTAGGATTTTTCAATGTCTTTAGGGTTTTTTACATTTTTTTTGAGTTTGAGGGATTTGTTTTTGGATTCTTAGTGTTTTTTGGAATTTTAAGGATTTTTTGGGTTTTAGGGTTTAGGGATTTTTTTAGATTTTTTCTTTTTAAATGGGTGTCTAGTGTTCTTAAAGTTTATAGGGTTTTAAAGGGGTTTTTTTAGTTTTAGTTGGTTTTTAGGATCTTTATTTTTTTAAGATATTTTACAGTTTTATGGGTTTAGTGTTTTAGAGTTTTTAGGGTATTTTGGGGGATTTTATGGTTTTTAGCATTTTTTATATCTTTAATGATTTTAATCGTTATTTGGTTTTTATAGGTATTTTAGTATTTTGAATGTATTTTAAATTTTTATCGTTTTTGGGGAATTTTTTGGTTTTTTTTTTGTTTTTTAGGGGTTTTATGGATTTTCAGGTTTTTGATGGGTTTTGGGTTTTTATGGTTTTCATTGTGTTATTGGGTTTTAGGGGGGTTTTAGTCTTCTAGGGTTTAAAGTATTTTTATTGTTTTTAATATTTTTAGGAGATTAATAGGTTTTTATATTTCTAAGTTGTTTTTATATTTCTAAGGGTTTTTAGGTTAATTTACGGTTTTATGGTTTTAATGGTTTATTGGGGTTTTTAGTGTTTTTAGGGTATTTTCGTTTTTTAGTGTTTTTAGCATTTTTTATATTTTTAGGGGTTATAATTTATTTATTTTAAGGAATTTCTTATTATATTTAGGTTGTTTTTGGGTTTTTCAGGTTTCTATAGATTTTTGGGTTTTTTATATTTTTAGGGTTTTAATGGTTTTTGAGGGTTTTCCGGTTTATAGTTTTTTAAAGATTTTTAGTGTTTTTATCATTTTTAGGGTGTTTTGGGGTTTTAATAATTTTAGGTTTCTATGGTTTTTTTAGGGGCTTTCCATGGTTTTCGGGTTTTTTATGTTTTTACATATTTTGGTGATTTTTTTGGACTTCTATGGGCATTAGGGATTTAGAAATTTTTAATGTTTTAGGGTTTTTAGTGTGTTAGGGGGTTTTAGGTTTTTAGGGTTTTTAGGTATTTTTAGGGTTTTTGTGGGGTTTAAGTATTTTAAGGTTTTTGTAGGATTTTTCAGGGTTTTTATGATTTTAGGGAATTTATGGATTTTTTAAAGTTTTATGGGTTTTTATTATTTTTAGGTATTTTTAGGTTCTTATGGATTTTTGGGCTTTTAGGGTTTTATGTTTTTTATGTTTTTATAGTTTTTAATTTTTTATAGTTTTAAGGTTTTTTAGTATTTTTTATCATTTTTAGGTACTTAAACGGTTTTTAGAGTTTTTTTAGTTTTAGGGTATTTAATGTTTTTAGATGTTTTAAGGTTTTATGGGTATCATGGGTTTTAGTGGAATTTAGGTTTTTTAGAATCTATTAGGTTTTTTGGGTTTTTTGCATTTTTTAGGTTTAAGGGATTTTAAGTGTTTTTATGTTTTAAATATTCTCTTTGTGGTTTTTGGGTTTTTAGATTTCTTTTCTATTTTTAGGGATTTGTTGGACTTTTTTAGGATTTTTATGGATTTTTAAACATTTTAGGGAATTTTATTGTTTTTTTTTTGAGTTTTTTAGGGATTGATGTGTTTTTTTTGGTTTTTAGAATTTTTAGTTTGTTTTGGAATTTTTAGGGGAAATAAAGGGTTTTTAGAGTTTTCAACGTTTTTTGCGGTGTAAAGGGTTTTTAGAGGTTTTTAGGGTTTTTATGGGTTTTCAGGGTGTTTAAAATGTTTTAGGGTTTTATGGTTTTTTCGGTTTATAGGGACTTTTCAGGTTTATAGCATTTTTTATGTTTTTATATGTTTTATTTTTTAAAGGTTTTTTTGGTTTTCATTATATTTTTCTTGCTTTTTAGGGGGTTTTACATTTTTTGGGATATTTTTTTATTTTTAGTATTTTTATGTTTTTATGGTTTTTTTATTGTTTGTAGGGGTTTTTAGAGTTTTTTGCTGTTTTTACTTTTTAAGTGTGTTTTGGTTTTTTAGGGGTTTTTAAGGTTTATAGGATTTTTTACTTTTTCAGGATTTTTAGGATTATTTAAGATTTATTAGGGAATTTGATGGGTTTTTTGGGGTTTTTTGGGTTTTTAGTGTTCTATTGATTATTTTAGGGGTTTTATGGTGTTTTAGGTCTTTTTAACATTTTTAGGGGTTTGATGGTTTCTTAAAAAATTTATTGTATTTTTGTGTTTTTAATGTTTTTTAGGGGTTTTATGGTTTTTAGTGGGTTTTAGGTTTTTTATGGACCTTCACGGGTTTTAGGGTTTTAGGGTTTTTAGTGTTTTTAGGTTTTTAGGGGTTTTATGTGTTTTATGTTTGTCAGGTTTTCAAAGGGGTTTTCATGGATTTTAGATAATTTTTTAGTATTATTATGGATTTTTTGGTATATAGGGATTCTAGGGGGTTTGGGTTATTAAAGTTTTTTTGTTATTATGGTTTTTTATGTATTTTAAGGTTTTTAACAATTTTTAAGTGTTTAAAGAGATTTTATTGTTATTAGTGGTTTTGGGGGTTTATGGGGTTTTAGGATATTTTTGAAGGTTTTTATTCTTTTAGGTGGTTGTAGGGTCTTTTAGGTGTTTTAGAATTTTTAAATTTTTAGTGTTTTTAAGTGATTTTATGTTTTTATGGTTTTCTTAGGGTTTTAGGGTTTTAAAGTTTTTTATGTATTTGTGGATTTTTTTGTTTTTTAGGATATTTTGTATTTTTTTGGTTTTTAGTAATTTTGAGGGATTTATGGTTTTTAGGGTTGTTAGTGTTTTTATAAGTTTTTAGGGGTTTTAATTGTTTTTATGGTATTATTGGTTTTTTAGGTGTTTTAGCGTGTTTAAGGTTTCTATAGGTTTTGTGTTTTTAGATAATTTTCTGTTTTTAGGATATTTATGGTTTTTCCGGGTTTTTAGGGATTTTGGGGGGTTTTAGGGTTTTTTGGGTTTTACAGGTTGTTTCAATGTTTGTGGTTCTTTTAGTTTTCTATGGGTTTTAAGGGTTTTTTAGTTTTTTTTAACATTTTAGGGATTTTAATGGGTTTTAGAGTTTTTAGTGGTTTTGTAGGGTTTTTATGGGTTTTTTATGTTTTTAGAGTTTTCTCAAGTTTTTATCATTTTAGGTTTTTAGGGGCTTTAAGTGTTTTGGGTTTTTATAGTTTTCTAACTTTTTTTTTGGGTTTAGGTGTTTTTATAATTTTGGGGGTTTTGGAAGTTTTAGGAATTTTTTTGTTTTTAAGGTTTTTATGGACATTTATGTTTTTTTTTGGTTATTTAGGTGTTAGGGTTTTTATGGTTCTATTTTGGTTTTGGGGTTTTTTATTTTTTTGGTGTTTTAAGGGTTTTTAGAGTTTTTAGTGTTTTTTTGTGGTTTAAAGGGGTTTTGATGTTTTTAGTGTTTTTATGGATATTTTGGGTGTTTAAAAGTTTTTAGGTGTTTTTATCAGTTTTAGGTGGTCTAGGATATTTTAGAAGAGTTGTAAATTTTAAGGTTTTTAGGGGGATAAATTTTTTTTATGTCTTTAATTATTCTTATGGGGTTTTAGGGGTTTTATGTTTTTAATAATTTTTAATAATTTTTTAGGATTTTTATTTTTTAGTGTTTTTATGGATTAGGAGGATTTTTAGAGATTTTAGGGGTTTTAGGGGTTTAATGGATTTTGGGATTTTAGGGTATTTTTTGTGTTTTTAGGTGATTTAAGGTTTTTTAGTGTTTTATTCATTTTTATGTGTTTAAATGGCCTTTATATTTTTTTGGTGGTTTTCCTGTATTTTATGGATTTTTTGGGTTTTTGACGGTTTTTAGGAGTTTTTATTTTTTCAGGGTTTCTTTGTGGGTTTTAGGGTGATAGGATGTTTTAAGGGTTTTTTGTTTGTTGTTTTTATATTGGTTTTATGTGTTTTTAGGTATTTTTTTCATACGATTTCTCTGGGTTTTTTTATTTTCAATTATTTTTGATATTTTTTGGGATTTCTATGGTTTTTAGTGTTTTAGGGATTTTGGAGGTTTTAGGGGTTTTTTTTTGAATTTTTCCATTTTGTAGGTTTTTCTTGGGTTTAAATCTTTTTTAGGATTTTAAGGTTTTCACAGTGTTTTTATTATTTTTATATTTTTAGGGATTTATAAAGGGTTTTTATTATTTTTATTGGGTTTTAGGGTTTTTAAGTAATTTGATGGTTTTTATGGGATTTTATTGTTTTGAAGGTTTTTAGTTCATTTTAGGGTATTTTGATTTTTTTAGGGTTTTTAATGATTCTAATTTTTTTTAATGTTTTTAGGGGTTTAAAGGGTTTTAAAATTATATAGTGGGTTTTACGGTTTTTTGGGTTTTAGGTTTTTAGGGTTTTATGGGGTTTTATGGATTGTAGGGACAGTACTAGAAATTTACGCTATAGTCATTGGTTCAAAGCGTAGATATAGGTTGTGGACATAGTTCAATGGACCATGTCTAGTATTGGAATGGCCATAGGGAAAGACCTATATCCACGGTTTAAAACCATGGATATAGGGTTTTAGCCACTGTTCAAACCGTGGATGAACATTAAGCCACATAGGCCTATAGCCACGGTTCAAAACTATGGCTATATAGCTTTATCCACGGTTTAAAACCGTGGAAATAGGCATGTAGCCATAGTTTAAAACCATGGCTATAAGGCTTCACATTTCATAACCCCCCCCCCAAACCCCCATTGAACAACCCCCCTTCACCACCATGCCCTCATGGACATCCCCATTGCACCCCTGCTGGACAACCCCCCAGCACCCCCATGCCCCCACTGCACCGCCATGCCCCCCTTGACAGCCCCCTTGCACCCCCTGGACAACCCCCCTACACCACCATGCCCCCTGGACAGCCCCTTGCACCCCTGAAAACATCCCCTGTATAGCCCCCTTTCACACCCCTAGACAGCCCCGTGCACACCTAATCCCCCTGGAATGCCACCTTGCACCCCCTGGATAGCCCTTGCACCCCTTGGACAGTCCCCTTTCACCCCATGGACAGCCGTGTGCCACCATCTAGCACCCCTTGAACCCCCCCCCCCCCCCCCCACACACACACCCCATTCCCCCCATGTAGATCCCCCTTTCACCCTCCTATACAGCCCCTGCACTCCCATTACCCCTGGATAGCCCCCTTATACCCCCTAGACAACTTACACCACCATGTACAGACCCCTTACACCCCCTGGATAGCCCTTGCACAACCCAGGACAACCCCCTGCACCCCCATACCCCCTGGACAACCCCGTTAACATCACCCTTCCACCCCCTGGACATCCCCTTGCTCCCCCCCCACCCCCACTCTTGCAGTATCCCCCCACCCACCCCCGGAAAACCTCCTTGCACCCCCCTAGACAACCCTTAAACCCCCCGGGACCCCCCGGGACCCCCATACCCCCTAGACAGCCCCTTCCACCCCATGGATACCCCCCCTACACCCACATACCCCCCTAGACAGCCCCTTTTCACCCACCGGATATCCCCCTTGTGTCCCCCCACTCCTACCCCCCCCCCCCCCCCCGCACCCCATCCCTACAGCCCCCCTCCTCAGACAGGACCCCAGCACACCCATAACCCACCTTTCACACCCCCTTCCCCTACACACCCCCCTATGAGTCAAAAAATATTTGGAGATGTTCATGGTGTCTCAAATGAGAGAATAAGGGGTAAGGATTAAAATGTAAAACATAAATTCAATAATGTCAAAAAAATTATATATGCATAAACTACTACTGTGAGTTTTCACAGATAGTGCACCTCCGTTGAAGGGGTTTTGTTACAAAAAAATGACTTTTTTATCATCAATAAAAAATTATTTTTACTAACACTTGATCAAGAATTCCAATTTAATATAAACAAGTATAATAAAGAAGCCAGCTAAATGAAATTTAAAAAATTCTTGAATTAAAGAGGTAGGTCGAGGGACTCTACCTCAAAAGAGTCAATCCATGCCCAAGAGGATCCTTATATATATATGCCCACATGCATAAGCATGGGATTTGTTTTCTTGTTGATTCTCTGCATATCATGCATACCTATCCACAGATACAACCTATCATGTGAAAGCATACACACAAGAAATACAGTTCTTGTGAAGACATTGAGACAACTACCCACATACAATTCTTGATATATAACAAAGAATCTTTTTTCTTATCAGAAAACATTTGGTGAGCCACACATGGGTCACTCAAAGATAGTGAATAGATCACATAACCTTTCTTAGATCATGTAATTTTCATAATAAAAAAAATAATAGAGAAATACAATGGTTTAATGCAACCCATAAATTCCTGCAATCATAATTGAAATACCTAAAAATATTTATTAAATAACACATAAAGTAATATAATATATAAACAATTGTGTTAATATTTTTGATTCCATGCATCCCATGCATGAAGTGAACCTAATGAAATTGGTTTGATGATTATTTAAGAAGCGATTTGATATTATGAAAGTTCTATATGAAATAAAATATTGAAGAACATTATGTGAACCTCTTGCATGCATTTTATTGAGGTCGTTACTTTAGATAGAATGAATCGTAGCTCGAGAATTGTTTCACTAAGGAAATTTTTCATTACATGTTATCAAAATTAATTGGTCAAGGTATATAACCATCCTTAATTCTATTCTAAGATAATTTTAGTTAACACAATCAAATCCGAAACTACAAGCTCATTGAGAAAGATTAAATATTATCTTATGGTGGATTAATCCTTCATTAGTTGTGTAGTGTTCACAAGTTAGAGAGTTTGAATTTGAAAGAAAATGAATTCCTAAAAAATAAACCACTAATTCACACCCCCTCTTCCCCCTACACCCCCCTCAGACAACCCCATTGCACCCCCTGGAAAGCCCTTGCGCCCCCTAGACAGCTCCCTTTCACCACCCTAGACAGCCTTTGCACACCCATGGACATCCCCCTTCACCCCCATGCCCCCCAAGATAGCCCCCTTTCACCCCTAGATATCCCCCCTCAACACCCCCAGGACAACCACCTTTCCCTACCCATATAGTTTACCCCCTCCCACTTGCAGTAGCCACCCCTTCCCTGCAGCCCCCTCCCCCTACACCCCCCCCCCCCTCCGGACAGACACCCCCTGGACAAACCCCCCCAGCACACCCCCACCCCACTTTTCACACCCCCTGCCCCTTTCACAACCCCTGTGAGTCAAAAAAATATTTGTATATGCTCATGGTGTCTCAAATGATGGAACAATGGGTAAGTATTAAAATGGAAAACATAAATGCAATAATGTTAAACAATCTATATAAGCATAAAATACCACTATGAGTTTTCACAGACATCGAACCTCAATTGAATGGGTTTTATTACAAAACCATGATTTGTTTTTGAAACGAAAATTTTTTTTTAACTAACACATGATTAAGAGTTGAAATTTAATATAAAAAAGTAGAATTAATAAGGAAACTAAATGCAATTTAAAAAAATTATTGAATTAAAGAGGCTAGGAGAGGGACTCTACCTTAAAGGATCCAAGTCACGCATAAGAGGACCCTTATATATATTCACATACATAAGAATGGGATTTGTTTTTTGTTGGTTCTCTATAAATCATGAATCCCTATCCATAATACCAATAAAATTAATCAAAATCAACAAATGGTCAAAAAGGAAAATCCATCAGGAATCCAAATATTGGGAAATTACTTTGACATTACTGTTTGAATTGATTTAGCGTTCTGTAACTATATAGGGAAATTTTTTCTGTGACACCTCCACTATTTCGGAGTTCAAATTCAAGTTGTTTCTCAGTAGTAGAACATTGCCTATCACAAATTTCAAGAGTTTAATTAAAATTTTGAATCAGTAACACTTTCACTATATGTAAGACCAGGCCCAGTCGACACCCTAGACACCCCCAGGACACCCCCTCCCCCCGAGACACCCCTAGACACCCCTAGACACCCCCTCGACACCCCCTTCCCATTAGACATCCCCTGGACACCCACTAGACACCCCCTGGACCCCCAAGACCCACTGGACACCCCCTAGACCCCCTGGACCCCCTGGACCCCCCGGACACCCCTAAACATCCATAGACATATCCTATCGTTCACTTTTCATAATACACAAAACAATAGATAAAGACAAAGGTTTCATTATACATATAAATTAATGCAATCATAATTTACATACCAAAAACTATTTATTAAATAACACATAAAGTAATATTGTATATAAAAAATTTTGTTAATGTTTTGGATTCTATGCATCTCATGAAAGAAGTGTACCTAATTAAATTGATTTGATGGTTCTTGATGAAGAGATTCTATATTGTGAAAGTCCTATATTGAATAAAATATTTAAGAACATTATGAGAATCTCTTGAATATATTTTATTGGGGAAGAATAAATATTATCCTATGGTGGATTAATCCTTCATTGGGTGTGTAGACTTAACAAGTTAGAGTGTTTTAATTTGAAAGAAAATGAATTCCTAAAAAATAAACCACTAATTCACACCCCCCTGCACACTCCCCTCTTACCCCCTAGACAACACCCCCTCTCCCTCCCCCCATGCCCTTGCACATCCCCCTTCCCCATTACACACCCCTGTCCCCACCCTACATAGCCCCTTCCCCCTTCCCCCTTGCACACACCCCTACCACCCCTGGAAAACACCCCCTCTCCCCCCTGCCCCCACCCCCTATATAGTCTCTGGTGATTCATGATGCAGAGCTAGTTTACTAAAATATTTATTATATTGTTCTCGTTTAAGGTGAAAACATTATAAATTCCATGACTAGACATAATCAGGTGTTCTATATCCCACATCCACCACCCTTTCTATGTATTACAGGTATGTAGGATGAAAATCATTGGATAGACTACAATAAGTGCATTTTTACTTCGGTCCAGACATCTATGGAAGAGAGAGTGATGCAAGAGACCTCCATTTTCCAAAAACAAACCATTTGACGGTGGAATACCATTAATTAAGATAGAATATGGGATCATCATTCATAGAAGACATTCATGGAGGTTTTCCATGAAAAATAAATTACTAACATGATGAAGTTGGACTATTACCATGTGTTTATAGAGATGTAGAAGAGCCTTATAAATGTATTTGTGTAATCATCTTTTTTCATAGTGCTACTATGATTTTTCCAATTTCTGGCTGTAATCAAATCCCAAAAGGTTCTTATGTTGTAGATATTCCACCTTCCGAATATCAAACTATTTTTAAGGATATTTGATATGACATCATACCCAAAAATTTTATTCAAGGAATTGATATTTAAGAAGGGTATATATGAGGATACATAGAATGTTCAATTCAACTCTATATAAGACCCATGACTGAGTTTTCTATCATTAAAATGAGAGACACTTTCAGTATTAAGAAGTGAAAAGATCATAAACATTATCAGGATATATACTATATGGGTCAAAGTAAGAGTTCCTTAGTGTACTCTATTGTATTTGATCCAACCAAGTGTTTCAATTGTGTGAAAAGAATGTATTGTATCCATTATTATAATAAGACTCCAATGGAATTACAAAGATTTTTCATTTCAAGACATATGTGATGTTATTTTTTTAAGGAATGAAAAAATTGATATGGTAAATTATATCAAGTTGGGTGTGGAGATCATTATCAATGAATGTAGACTCCCAATTCATTGATGACTTACGAGAAACTGAGTGAAACCGAGTAAGTCCAAGATTATATAGTGGACAAGGGTCAACATAATAAAAAATAGGAATTATCAATTATTTGGTTGATTATCTAATAAATTGTATACTATCTACAACTTTTCTAGATACATTCATTTCTTATCCTCATACACTTTTGTAATACGATTAGATTATATCCATTTTCAATTCATATTCAACTTATTTCATTCAAAAATATTCATATTTTTTCAAATATATAAATATGATGAAGGTATGCATATAATGTATCATTTTTTATAAACAAAATATAAAAGTATAGAATTCAAAAGTGCATACCTAGGGATCAACTATCCAACCATGATACAGACCAATGTCCAGAAGATCGAATATTACACACTCAAGAGTAAACTCGAAATAATTAAATCTACAATAATCGTGTATGCCAAGTCAATTTGATTAAATACACAAAAAATGTTTACTAATTTCTTTCAAAAAAATGGTATAAAATAACCATTAACTCCTGAATTTTATATTCATGTCAATCCTGGTTTCAAGTCATGGGAGAAAATCAATTGCATCAGTTATGTTTTATTATGGGTTCTCTACATAGCATGCATCACTATCCTTCATAATAGTAAAAGTCATAAAATTCAAATTATGATCAATGAAAATAATAGAGTAGATGCCTCAATAAAAAAATGGAAAATTGGACTACATATTATTGGAGGTGTGCCAGAGGATATAAAGGGGACGCCTCGGAGCAGCGTCGTCAAGGAGGTATGATGGTCACATCGGAGGAGGATACAATTCAATATAATAACAACAAAACTTAGCTACTACATAAACAACATATCTCATAATAGAATAATTCAATATATGTAGAAACAGTCAAAAACACCATAATAAATTTTAGTATTACAATAATCAAACCTCACTTTATAATGAAATTACACATATTAACAATAAAAAAACACAATTCACGTCAATAGTGAGTCTCAATATCGGTATCATCATATTCATGATAACCCTCATCCATGACTCCTTCAGAAACACCATTAGCACCTCTCATGACACCATCATCATCATCGACATCTGCATTGGTATCGGCACTGACGCTGGGACTGGCTCCGGATACAACTTTGGCTCCAGCTCCGACTCCATCATAAGAATATGCATTAGCAGAACTCTTTGACATCAAACTTTTGTCAACCTCTATATCTGATTCTGGAGATAGTGTAGAATAAATAGCACACATAACATTCATCATATGTTAAAATATCACCATTTCTAATTTTTGAGTTTCTTCTTTGATTATGGAATTCTTCTGTTCCACTATGTCCAAACCAGAACTGGTACTCAAAGAAACGTTTTCAGTAGACCAGTATAGAGATGGTAAAATATTTTTTCTAGGTCAACAATGCACTTTTCCCTAATTCTCATCTCCAAATACCTGATATAGATGATCGTTCGGTCCCAAATTGTTAGGTTCTTTATCTTCCAATGCCTCCATAGAATTTTATTGATTCATGTATAATATAAATTAAAATTATAAAATAATATAAGGAATTAAATTCAGTCAAAATAAAAGAAATTTAAATATGCTTAAAATCACCTTCTTGGTGTCAGTATTTGGCACAATACCATATTTATTGTCTCTGTGTGTACAAAACAAAGTATAGTTAGGAATGAGACCATCTCTATTCAATGATTTTATCTGGAGAAAACAACAAAATAAATCAAAATTTGAAGTCAAAAAATTACACTAAAAGAAGATAAATATTTTAAATATTAAATTACCCGTGTTTTCCCAAGATCAGGGAGTGAAGTGTGTCCACTAGTATAAACATGTTTCATTCCACTCTTATTTATTTTATTTCTGTCTAATTTCTCCTATAAGAAAATATTCATATAATTTCATTAACATAAATAAATTTTTTTTCCAATAAATAAATTAATATATATATATATTTAACAAATACCGTAAACTCTTGACTCTTCCAATAGCTAATAATCTCTTTGTATTGTGATATTAGGCAATCAGAAATCACCAGTACTTATCCAAGCTGCGTTCCAACTCTCTTTTTATAAACAAGATATAAGTCATACTTGTATGCTCACCACATTTCACCTAAATCCATTAACCTTGCAGCTTTGGCACTTTTTCCTTCAGGAAAATTATATTGGAGCTACAATGGACAATTTATTTGTTAAGAAAATATTATAAATTAATATATATAAATGGTAATTAACATTAATTACCCAGATCTCTTCACAGGCATTGTCGTTTATTTGTTCTCCAACTACCATCCAACTTATTAGTTGAACTGGGATGATATTGTTGTGTCTAGAAAGTGTTCCCATAAATCTTTTACATTTCATACCATTTTCTAATTATAGCTCTCCCCTCATTGTATTCATCCATGATTTTCGTGTGTCGATTCCAAACCTCTCGCATTTTTCTCTAGCCTCATCGTCTGGTGGAGACTGGGGTTAATCATAAAAAAAGTAACAAAGGATAATAATATATATGAATTTATCATTAATCACTAACAGTAATGTTTAAACACATACTAGTAGTTGGGGGGTCTTTTGACCCCTAAAGTGCAGCGTCTATAGGGGGATTAGCCTCTGAGGTAGGTGGGATATCTATAGTAGGAGTACTTTTTATAGTAGATGGATAACCCTCTACAGATGAGGGTGGGTATGGATATGGATATGGTGGTGGGATATATGGGGGCACAATTCCCTGTACAGTGGATGGTGGGAATGGAAAATAATTAGGTATGAGAGTATGAGAACTACCATCCAATGTGGGTGTAGGTAGAACGTTTTATGGAAAAGGTGGGTATGGATGATATAGAGATGGCATAATGGGGGGATGACCATCTAGTGACTCAAGCGGCATAGTAGTAGGATAAAATGTAGAATCAATACCCCTCTCCATACTATCAACCTCTGTAGAATAATCCAAACTGTATCCTCGACTAAGTAGCCTAAAATAACATATATGTTAAAATAAAATGAATTATAAAAACATAAATAATATCAAATACCATAATATTTAAACATAAATTGTAATTATATTGTTGGCCAGATGAGGCATATTTTTTCATTTCTTTTTATTCTTCTATTTCTTCTAATATCATCATATTCAGACATTTTGACCTAGAAATTTAAAATAATATTCAAATATAAATAGAAATAATAAAAACAATTATGATAATATTTTTTCATAAAACAATGAGCTACATTTTCAATGTGATATTTATATTGATAAAATATCAAGACTTTTATTTGTTCAAGAATTACTTTATATGTTATTAAACATAAATATTACTATAAATAGTTTTATATTTGAAAATAGTATAAAATATACTAGTAAATTTGATATCATTTATGAAAGTTTAAAAAACAAAAATATTATTTTGATAATCTCAGGTAAATACTTACAAATGTGTCAATGTTATGTGTGCAATATAACAATTTCTGGTTCACATTTTATTCTAGCAATTGTTTTATCTGTGTCATTAAATGAAACATTCGAATAAATACTGACAGATTCATCCAAAACATCATTGTAATCTATATCTTCATAAACAATATGTCTAGAAATAACATCAACAATAACACCAAATTGTTGTTGTAATAGGTCAGTTACATAAAACACATGTCTATCCTATGATGCAAGAATATAAGGTTCATCAGTGTGAAGTTGGAAATTCATATCAATCACTCTAAATACACAGTTATCAATATTCATTCCTTGTCATGTCATTGAATCAAAACACTTACATTTCATCATTACGACACGACCATGTGTATAGTAATCTAATAAAACGATTCTTTAAACAACACCAAAATATATTATTTTTTCTGACCAATGTTTTCTATCTGATGGACTCACATAACAATATTGTGACTCCTATAGTGACACTGTCATGCTATGTTTCCATTTTTTCACAGATATTTATAATAAATTTAAATCCATTGACAACCATTACTTTATAATCATGTACCACATCATTTGGACCAAAAAGAAATTCTCTTACATCATCTGTTACTTTATTCATTGGTTGAGTTAAATCTTAAAAGATATCAACATTTAATATTAAATAGAGAAATGTGATTATGTTATGAGAATAAAAAAAATCTATTACCATTCATTTCAATCAAGAAACAAATTCATTCTTATGCAACATTTCCTTCCTCTTAATAGATAGAGGGTGATTTCTCTTTTTTATAATTTATAAATGTTATCTACAAATATGAAAGCTTAAAAATGTTAGAAGATATGAAGAAATATAATAATGAAAAAAATCATATTTATTAGTTTAATTACTTGATATAATCATCAAGAATGCTAGAGTTCAATAATACTGTATGATGATATATTTCACACTCTTCCCTACATAAATTACACAACAAGAACGATCCACATATCCCCCCTATTCAGGGAAATGAAGGAAATGTTGGATCAATGAGACCATATTGCTCATCATCTATTCTTATTAGTCGATTAGTCCTCATAGTGATGTTAGCAAAGTAAGATAAACAGAAATCCATGCATTCTTATGATATATATCATTTCATAATAGAGCCTTCGGGGTGATATTTATATCTCACATAAGATTTCAAGGTAAAAATTATTCATTCTCTAGGATACATCCACTAACTCGAAACAAAACTACCAAAAAGAACTTTTGTGGGAAGATTCATAGTCAGATGTAACAAACATGTAAAAAATGGCGGCGGTAAAATTTTCTCTAAGTCGCAATGAATAATTGAGGGATCTCTCTGCAATTTCTGAACAACACTTTTTCTCAGTCTTTTTGGCAGAAAGGTCTTGATAAAAATGATCTAACTTAGTCATAGAAACTCTAACATTATGTGAAAGTAAATTCTGAATGTCAATAGGAATCAACTCATGTTTCAAGAAATATTAATCATGGGTTTTAAGATATTTGAGTTTCACATTATTCATATTCACCATTTTTAAAATATTAATTGAATAACTATATGGAACCTTCCAACTTTCCAAGACCTGAATAAATTGTTTCTTCTCAACATTTGTCATAGAATAATAGGCAATAGGGACTTTCCACATATTTTTACCAATTAACTCTGGATGATGTTTTGCTCTTATACCCCAATCCATCAAATCACTACGAGACCGAAAATCGTCTTTCGTTTTTTCTTTGACATTTAAAATATTAACAAGTAACATCTCAAAAATTTTATTCTCGATATGAATTACATCCAAATAGTGACACAATAAATTTGATGACCAATATGAAAACCCATAGAATATGATTTTCTTTCTCCAATTTCTATTGGAATTCAAATTAACATGTTTTCTCTTTCTGGTATTTTATTGACTTTTTCTAAGAACGTAATTCAAATCATCAAGTTCTTTACCAATATCATTCCCTAACATTCGTTGAGGTGTCTCATCTATCTTGACGGTATTACCAAACTGTCTTTGATTTTTCACGTATGGATGAACCATTGGTAGTAATCACCAACGCGCTATGAATCTGAAAGTTCATGAAGACATTAATCTTCCAAAACGTGTATTTTTCATACAAATAGGGTAGTATAATTTACTTTTTGTACTCAACTAAAAATCATTCTGTAGGCAGGGAAATCATTTATCATCCATAATGAAGCTTCACGAAACATAAAGTTCTCCTTATAGAATACATTGTATGCTTGTGCAACAACAATACAAAGCTCCTTTAACTCCCCTATTAATGGCTGCAAGTATATATCAATATCATTTCTCAGATCCCTGGGTCAAGATATCAATATACTCATGATAGTAAATAGCTTCTTCATGCACATCCATGAAGGAAAGTTATAAATGTGAATGAAAACAGGGCAAGTACTATTTACAGTATGCATTTGGCGAAATGGGTTGAAACCATCACATGATAATCCCAATTTAACATTCCGTGGGTCAACTACAATATCAGGATGTAACATATCAAATTTCTTCCAAGCCAACTCATCTGCAGGATACACCATTTCATCATTATCTTTATTTATTTCATCTTCATTCCATCTCAAATTCTTTTACATTTGTTCTGATATTAATTTTTTTGACGCCTGAGAATTAAAGGGAAGTACCACATCAATTTATATGGCATGCAAGACTGCGTTCCATCTTTATTAGTCTTCCACCTTAATGTTCCACACTATTTGCACGGACTCAACTATGCAATTTCTTTCCAGAACAAAAAATAATATTTTGGGTAAGAATGAATCGTTATAGATGAAATTCCAAATTTGTCAACCAAATTTTATTCAATATAATCATTTTCTAGAATACATGAATCATCAGGCAGTAAATCTTTAATAAATGTAAGGAGATTGTTAACCACAATATTACTAAATCTATACATTGTTTTTTAGATATATAATCACATTAAAAACTCATGTTTACTCATTTTTTCACATGACTGATATATTGGGGTATTTGCATCTCCCATAAATTCTCTAACACTCTCAACATAATCATATTTAGAAATAGACAAAAACTATGTTCTGGTTTTCATTTCCCCTTTCACTGGTCTATATGAGGAGCTGGATTTAGAAAGAAAAGAAAACAAATCAAAAATCATATTTTTCAAACCAATCTTTTTAGCTAATTTGATGTCATTCAACACTTGCACTTTTTCACCATTGTGATACCACACATGATAATTGTTTTGGAAACCTTGTTTAGTAATATGGTAACTAACTTGCTAGTGAGTTAAAAACGGTCTTCCAACACAATCAAAACATGGGAATCAAATAAATCCTCTATCTGGATCATTAGTGAATCAAAAGTCCAAGAAATATCATAACTCCTTATAAAATTCATCAGTGATCCGATCAATATTGTACATCCAATATCTGTCCATTCCGAGTCATATAAACATAAATTAAATAAATAATCAAGAAAATGAATTAACGTTATATGTATTCTTTCATAAATAATAAGTAACCATCAATAACATGTCAATAAAAAATCATAACATATATTATGGTTATGGGAATTCATAAATGTTTCAAATTATAAAAAATCAAGAATAGAAAAACCTTTCTCTGACGCCATAAGATTATTTTGGTGTAATTCTAGTACCCACATTAAAACCTAGATGTTCGAACAATGAACTATTATTTTTTTATATAATTCTCTGATGGACAACTTCCCTACTGGACACCCCTTCCCCCCGGACTCCCCCTCCCTCCTAGACACCCACTATATAGCCCCCCTCCCCCTACACCCCACACCCCTTTACCCCCTCCCTTTCCCCAGCACACTACTCCCCCAACCCCATTCACCCCTCCTCTACAGCCCCCTCCACTTGCACCCCATGCCCCCTTCCTTGCACACTACCCCCTCCCAAACACCCCCCTCCTGGACACACCTCCCCCTGGTCCCCCAAACCTCATGCCCCCTGCCCTCCCACACTCCCACACCCCCCTGCCCCACCTCCCACCCCCTCTTAGATAGCCCCCTCCCCCTGCACCCCCTGCCCCCTCTCTTTACACTTCCCCCTAGAACCCCCGGCACCCCCACACCCCCCATGCACCCATACACCCCCTACACATTTCCCCCCAACCCCCACCATGTACACCCTCCCTCTTGAAGAGCCCCATCCCCCTACACCCATCCCCCCTGCACCCCCACACCCCCTGCACACCGCCCCCACCTCCTAGACAACCCCCCTCCCCCTATACCCCTTGCCCCCTCTTTGCACACTACCCCCTAGACACCCCCCATCTTGCACATTGCCCCCCCAACCCCACCCCAGACTCCCAACCTCCTAGACAACCCCCCTCCCCATGAACCCCTCCCCCTGTACCCCCACACCCCCTGCTCCCTGCACACTGCCCCCAACTCCCACCCCCTCTTAGATAACACCCCTCCCCTATAACCCCTACCCCCATCCCTGCACACTACCCCACCTGAACACCCCCTCCCCCGTCACCCCCACACCCCGTACACACTTTCACAATGCCCACCCCGGACCCCCCCCCCCTCCTAGACTTCCCCCTCCCCCTACACCCCCATCCCCCTTCCTGCACACTGCACACCCAATAGGTCTCAGGGCCTTCTTCATATATTCATGTTTTTTTATGTGAAAAAATAATTGGATTAAAAAATCATATAAATAAAATACCTTATTGGAAAATCTATTAATATACTCATGAATTAAGATTCCAATATGGTTAAACATGCCTCCAATTTAGGTAAAACAAATCATGCTACCATAAGGAATCCCCTACTACAACACCTCGACCCCTCTAGGCTACAGCTGGTGCATTACTTGTGATATTGGCATGGTTAGAAGGAATGAAGACCCCGAAGGAACGATCAGTTTAGTAGTCTTAAATAAACAAGATACATAGATGTTTCTAAAATTACATTGGAAATGTTTACAAAATAAAATACATAACAAAAACTAAAAACTGCATCCAGGAACTCCAAAGAAGACATTCTCTTCATCCCATGTCGAAGGTAGACAATGAAAGGGGTGATATCAAATGCTCAGTAAGGGTTATAAATAGCAGAAGCATGAGTACAATAATAAATGAATCACAGAAAATCTGACATAATCAAAATGGCATAGTGAATTAATGAATAACTAATGCCATTAATAACTAAAAATGAAACTACATCCATAGATTTAGTCATCGTGAAAAAATATCATGGATAATAATAACAATTGATAATGAATAAATAGACTTATTATTAATTGGAATTCATGTATCTGGAACATGAAACCATAATACCGTAAAAACGGTTTAGTTCTGTGGGTAGAAACCCTTCTGATAATTTGAAACAAACTTGAAGGGTTTTTTCGCCAAACAGTTTTCTCTCATGAGACCTGTCGATGCATCGAGGGGCTATAGCAAGCCCCAACCGCCACAGTATATCCAAATCATTCTTTATATATTGATTCAATACAAGATAAATATGCCCTTTCAATATGCATATAGAGTAGAGTATACAGATTCATCAATATTTCCATAATTAAAATAACTTTCCAAACAAACACCATATGTAAAATGGTATACGGTTTAGAAAACAATCATATCCATGACATGGGATTATGAATATTTAATATAAATACAATTTCAAATGAAAAGTGATCTCAAATGGGAAGCAGGTACACCACATATGGAGTATTAGGTGCACAATAGAATGATAGTCACAACAAAAATTGTAGCTGAGACAAAGGCCCTTACAGCAATGTAATCGGTCAAATCATATGACTATAACTTAATAATCCTCAAATTAATCATTTTTTAACATGAATATAAAAGGAATCACGTTATTATATATAAAATGGCCGAGCACATATATCACATACAAGAATTAAGGGGCGAATAATGAAAATATCACAAAAATGAAAGTGAGATGAGAAACCCCTGACCTTTTTCTCTAGTGTGTTCTTTGATTGTTCTTAAAAACCTGAATAATCAAATTTAGATTAATTAATTAATAATTCCATAACCTAATAAACATGTAATTGATATTATATAACCTTATTAAGTTCATTAATTTCCTTTTTGATGGGTTTAATAGATTAAACCTTTTTGTTTTGGAAGCATTTTCTTACTTGGTTTCATGATTTGTTTACTTGTATCCATGAATGGAAGTTGGATTGAAAAATGGCTAAAACATCTAGAATTGTTAATATAAATTATTATTGAAATTAAATAGATTTAAATTATATTATAATGATTCTGGTTATATATCATGATGATGATTCATTAGTTAAAACATTAATGATGGTCGTCTAGATTTTTTTAGTGGTTCTTCGATAATAAAAACCTCAGTTTGTATAAATTAGAACCATGAGTACCAAATAATTACAGAACCATGGGTGAGTCATACCAAATATATTATAACCTGGTTCAACTATATAAATGGTTTCATGACCAGACTTGAAATAATTAATGAAAATTGAAATCCCATCGTCTACGATGTCGGTAATTCGACATGTCACGGACAATGTTTTTAATTCCTTGAACAAGTGGGGGAAAGAATGTGATTGGTGATGAATTTCACCTAAACATTAGAACATCCAGAATATAAAATATTCTTGATATTTTATTACTCATGTGTAATAATATATGAAGAAATAATAAATAATGAACTCAAGATAAAACAATAATTTTGAAATCGCTTACACAAATTCGGCAGCCTAAAGGCTACGCAACATGGTTTTAGAAAATATAAAAAAAAGAAGGGGAAAATGGTAACCTATCCAAAAATGAATCATAATATATATTATATCAATAATAATATTAAAAAAATTACATGGTTTGGAAACTTGAATGATATACCACATAAAACAGAACTTTGAAAGAAAGAAGAATGAAATTGAGCACTTTCTTACCTTGTAGAGTAACCCTTAGAACATGAATGTTGGGACCTTGGGGACGTGAGGAAACCTTGGGAAGACAAATTTGGTGGTAAGGAGGCCAGAACATAGTTTATGGATAATTTGTAATGAATTCAATTAAGGGAAGAGTTGGTATTTATAAGAAAAGTGAGGGATTATTTTAATACTTTTCAAGGGACACCTCATGAGTGGTTTTTGCAAAACCATGGGCTTGCCCATGGTATTTGCACATGGTATAAGCCACTTGGGACACCTAAAATATTATTTAACTATAAACAATTCGAACATATTTATGAAATCATTATTATATCGTTAATGATGTCATTAACACACTGAAACTAAAAAATATATTTTTAATATTCACTGAAAAATCAAATGTTTCAGAAAAATTCCCAAAATTAAACCTAACCATTTATCGACATGTTGATTTAAAAAGTGAAATCCATTTTTCAAAAATAATTTTCTAAATATTAATAATTTAATTTTTAAATAACGTCATAGTTAATTCAAAAAATAACATTCTTAAAGTTCAACTAGTTTTATTTCTCATTGAAAAACTAATTAAGATCTCATTATCTTATTGCCTTAAGAATAAAAAATCATAATATTATTTAATATTCATAAGGGTATGTTAGTATTCATATTACTATTCATATGGGTATGTTAATATTCACCAAAAATCACGTTTGTTCTATCAGACTCCAAATAACTTACTGAACACAACTCTAGATGACCATTTTTGGAAATTAAAAACTTAGAAGTGAGAAATTTATGTTTAATGGCTAGGTTTTAACTCTCTCCTAAATAACTCAGTGTTGTTTCAAAGGAACACAGTGATGAACAAATTGTAACTTAGTGATGAATATAGATACTTAACATAAAATGTTTCGGGTACTACATTATTCCCTCCTTCGGAAAATTTCTTCCTCAAAATTTACAAAATATTACCTAAAAAGATTCGGGTATGTCTTTAACATAAGCTCATCAGGCTCCCTTGTTGCTTCCTCCATCTTATGGTTCCTCCATAGAATCTTTACCAGATGAGTTGTCTGATTTCTCAATACCTGTTCTCTAGTATCAAGAATCTTGATAGGATCTTCACAATAACATAGATCTGGCTCAAGTTCTACTGCTTCAAAAGTGAGTACATGTGTTGGGTCTGGCATGTACTTTCTTAACATTGACACGTGGAACATATTGTGAACCTTGGAGAGACTTGGGGGAATTTCCAAATGGTATTCTACGGCTCCAATTACATCCAAAAATTCAAAATGTCCGATGTACCTGGGACTTAACTTTCCCTTCTTACTGAATCGTATAATACCCTTCCATTGAGATAACTTTAAGAAAACGTGATCACCTTCTTGAAACTCCAAATCATTCCTTCGGTAATCTGCATAGATCTTTTTCCTACTTTGAGCTATTTTGGTATGGTTCTGGATAATCTTCACTTTTTCCGTTGTTTCTTCAAAAAGTTTTGGGACCACAAGTTTTCTTTCACCAACTTCATCCCAGAAAGTCGGTGTACGACATCTCCTCTCGTATAATGCTTCATATAGTGCCATATGAATACTTTAATGGAAGATATTGTTGTAGGAAAGTTTCACGAGAGTTAAATACTGATCCCACATGCCTTTAAAATCTTGTGAACAAGACCTCAACATGTCTTCCAATGTTTTAATAGTCCGTTCTGATTGTCGATCAGTTTGTGGGAGGTAGGAAATGCTCAATCGAAGATCAGTACCTGGGCCTTCTGAAGAATTTTCCAGAATCATGATGTAAAACATGGATCACAATCATAAATAATTTATAGGGGTACTCCATGAAGTCTCACAACTTCATTAATATATATTCTTTCTAGACGTTCAAGTGGTAGATCTTCTCTTGACATAAGAAAATGTGCTGACTTGGTAATAAAATCAACAATGACCCATATTGCATCATTCCATCTAGAAGTCTTTGGTAGTCCCATGAAAAATTCCATCGTGATATTATCCCATTTCCACTCAGGTATGGGAAGAGGTTCCAATACTCTTCCAGGCTATTTCTTTCTAGCATTCACTTGTTGACAAACCATACATCTTGACACAAAATCAGCAATCTCTCTCTTCATGTCGCCCCACCAAAAATGTTCCTTCAAATCTCTATACATCTTAGTGCTACCAGGGTGTATAGAGAAATTGTAACTATGATCATCATCCAACAATTCCCTTTTTAGATCAGGTATATTGGGAACACAAAGTCTCTTCCCATATCTCAAAATTCCATCTTCATATACGAAGTCACTCAATCTCCCATCATTCACAGCTTTAATCTTCTTTTTAAACTCCTCATCATCAGCTTGAGAACTTTTTATCCTTTCTAGTAAAGATGGTTTGGAAACCATTTGAAAAAGAATTGATTTTTCACATTCCATGGTTATTCCCATATCCATCTTTACTATATCCATCAAAATATAACCCCTTTCAACTCTCATCTTGTTCAAAACTCCATGATCCTTTCTGCTCAAAGCATCTTCCACCTTATTTTCCTTCTCTGGGTGGTAGTGTATCGTGAAATCATAATCCTTGATTAATGAAGCCATCTCCTTTGCCTCATGTTGAGTTATTTCTGTGAGAAAATATTCTTCAAACTCTTGTGATCAGTATAAATCTCACATTTTTCACCATATAGATAATGTCTCCATATCTTCTATGAAAAGATTACAGCAGCTAACTCAAGATCATGTGTAGGATAGTTTTTCTCATGAACTTTTATCTGTCTTGATGCATAAGCAATAACCCTATCATTTTGCATAAGGACACAACCATGTCCTTTCATTGAAGCATCACTATAAATGACAAACTCGTCATTCCCTGATGGTAGAGTCAATATAGGATCATTGACTAATCTTCTATTCATTTCTTCGAAAAATTCTTCATACTCTTTTGTCCAAACAAATTTAACCCCTTTACGTGTGATCTTGGTTAGTGGATTATCCAGGCAGACAAAATTCTGAATGAAACTACAATAATAACCTGCTAAGCCAATAATACTGCGTACCTTAGTTACATTTGTTGGTGTGGGACAATCTTGGATTGCCTTTTTCTTTGTAGGATCAACTAGGATTCTATCCTTAGAGACAATATGGCCCATAAAAGAAACTGATTGAATCCAAAATTCTCACTTGCTAAACTTCCCATATAATTCATTTCTTCTAATAGTTCCCAGAATAACTCAGAAGTGATTCTCATGTTCTTCATAGATTTTTGAGTATATGAGGATATAATTGATGAATATCACAATAAAGTTATCAAGATATTACTTGAAAACTCTATTCATTAAATCCAGGAAAACTGACAGTGCATTCTTTAGTCCAAAACGCATCACTTTAAACTCGTAATGCCCATACATGGTTTGAAATGATGACTTTGGAATATCTTCCTTCCTTTCACTCAGTTGATGATATCCAGATCGAAGGTCAATCTTTGAAAATTATTGATCTCCATGATTTTGTTCAAATAAATCATCAATCTGGGGTAGAGGATACTTGTTCTTTATTATAATAGAATTGATTTCTCTGTAATCAATGCATAGCCTCATGGATCCATCTTTCTTATTTACAAACAAGACCAGGGCTCACCATCGAGAAACACTAGGTCAAAAAAATCCTTGGTCACTCAAATCTTGTAGTTGTTTCTTCATCTCCACTAACTCCACAGTGGCCATTCTATATGGGATCTTTGATATAGGTCTTGCACCTGGAATTAAGAAAATAGAAAACTCAATTTCCCACTAAGGAGGATGTCCAGGTAAATCCTTTGGAAACACATCAATGTATACTTTCACTATATCCACATCTTCAATTTGAATATTTATTTCCTCACCCATAGATATTGGGTTCTCTTCCTCTTTAATAATTGCATTCAATAGAGCTACTAGGGGTGGGTTAAGAATCAGATGGTGAAGTCTCCGCTCTAAATATAAGAGATTCTACACCATTTTCAAAAATGGTAACTTCTTTTTTCTTACAATAAAACCTCGAATCATAATTGGATAGCCAATCCATACTGATAATTATATCAAATTAATTCATGGGTATGATGATAAGGCTAGAAACTAAGGCTCGTTTTGGTGTTTGGAGGGGGACTAGTCGATATTCCTTTTTTGCAATGATACATCCCATGAGAGTTTTGACTGACAACTCCTTTCTTAAATCAAATTGGACATATCTAATTTTCATGGAAAACCGAGAGGATATAAATGAATGTAATTATCTAGAATCAAATAAATTGTTGGCTAAGTTTGAGGAAACAATTAAAGTACCTACCACCACGTTACTAGGAACATCAACCTCTGCGGTTGTAATCGTATAGGCTCTCTCTTTCTCTCTTGGTTTTTTCTGAGTCATGTTTCCTTGGTGCTTAAGAAACTCATTTTCATAGTGCCCCATCTCTCTAAAATTGTAGCATTGAACATCATTGAATTGTTTCTTCCCCTTTCATTCATCAGATCTATGACCCTTTTCTCTGAATTTATAGAAGACTCCCTTGTCTTTCATTCATTTCCCAGGATGATTCATTCCACAATTCTCGCACAATGGAAAACTATTCATTCCCTTTCTCTTCTTTGTGCTTCTACTTTTCCTTTGTTATCAGAATACTTCTTCTTATCTTGGTTTCCTTTGAAAAAATTTGATCTAGAAAATTCCTTCTCTATTTTGATGGAACTTGACACAATTTCATCATATGATGAAAATGATTGAGAAGCCAATTCCCTTTGAAGACTTGGCTTAAGACCTTTAAAGAAATGATCATTCTTGTCTGCTGAGTCACAAAAATAATCCACGGCATACCTGGCTAGACTTGTGAAGGTAGCCTCATGCTCTGCAACATTGTCTTCTTCCCTTTGTTTCAAACTAATGAATTTCCTCTTCATTTTAGTTCATTGCTCATGAGGGAAATATTTTTTGTAGAATATTTCCTTAAAATTACTCTATTCCATATCTTCTATTTCTTCTTCCTTTATGGTATATTGAATTAGAGAACACCATTGATCAGCATCGCCCTTGGGACAATATACCACCAGTACTACCTTTTCATTTTCATTTCAGCTTAATTCCATGAATATATTTTCAAGGGACTTGATCCATTGCTCAGCTACCACTATATTAGTAGTCTCGTTGAATGATGGGGGATTCTACCACATGAAACGATCCAATATAGGTGTGGAATGGTTATTCGTTGCAACATGAGTAAGTTTTCCCAATATGTTCATGATATGATCTACTCCAACGATGACTGTGTGGACTTGCTCAGTAGGGATATCCTTACCTTGCCCATGAGTATTGATTCCCCTTCTTCCATTAGATGCCATTTCTAAATAATGGGATACACTAGATTAGTTTATGAATCTCAAATAAAAAAACACTGAATATATATTGAAATTATATGCATATCTATTCTTATAAACATGGTTCCTCTAAGGACAAATTTACATTAAACTCCTTCATAATGTCTTGTAAAGAAAATATAAATTATCCTATGAATATACCCCAGGTGTGTCGTAAAAAAGAGTGCAGCAAGGCCCGTTTTCATGTACTAGTTCACGTTCGAGTCTAGCTCAAAGCAGTGTTTTTGGGTTTTACCCCTAGATACATCAGTGCCAGAGCTGCCTCTACCTGCTCATATCCAGACATGGAAGTATTGCTTAAAACATCCACATAATCGATTCCTTACCAAAATACCAGTACATTATTGTATGTTAATCCTTATATACTACCTTAGGGCTTTGTTCCTTACTATACATTTCCTACTCTAGTTTCCATGTTTTATACTAAACTTCCTCTGATACCAACTGTAACACCTCGACCCCTCTAGGCATGATCCGGTGCATTACTTGTGATATTGGTATGGTTATAAGGAATGAAAATCCCAAAGGAACGATCAGTTAAGTAGTCTTGAAGAAACTAGATATGTATATGTTTGTCAAATTACATTGGAAAAGTTTACAAAATAGAATACATAACAAAAACTAAAAACTGCATCCAGGAACTCAAAAGAAGACCATCTATTCATCACCTGTCCAAGGTATACAATGAAAGGTGTGAGATCAAATGCTTAGTAAGGGTTAAAAATAGCAGAAGAATTATTATAATAATAAATGAATCATATAAAATCTGATATAACACAAAATTTCATAGTGAATTAATGAATAACTAATGCCTTTAATAACTAAAAATGAAATTGCATCCATAGATTTTTTCATAGTGAAAATATCAGGGATAATAATAAGAACTGATAATGAATAAATAGAATGATTATTAACTGGACGTCATGTATCTGTCACATGAAACCATAATACCGTAAAAACGGTTTAGTTTTATGGGTAGAAACCATTCTGATCTTTGGAAACAAACTCGAATGGTTTGTCGCCAAACTTTTTTGTCTCATGAGACCTACTGATGCATCGATGGGCTGTAGAGGGCCCCACCCACAACTATATGACCAAAGTATTCTTTATACATTGATTCAATACAAGATAAATATTCCCTTTCAATATCCGTATATAGTAGAGTATACAGATTCATCAATATTTCCTTAATTAAAATAACATTCAAAAGAAACACCGTATGTAAAATGGTATACGGTTTAGAAAAAAACATATCCATGCCATGAGATTATGAATATTTAATGTAAATATAATTTCAAATGAATATTTATCTCAAATGGGAAGTAGGTACACCACATAAGGATTATTAGGTGTATAGTACAGAGATAGTCACAACGAAAACGGCAGTTGAGACAAAGGCCCTTACAGCAATGTAATCGGTCAAATCATATTACCATAACTTAATAAACCACAAATGAATCATTTATTAACATGAATATAACAGGAATAATGTTATTATATATCAAATGGCAGAACAGATATACCACATAGAAGAATTAAGTGGAAAATAATGAAAATCTCATAGAAATAAAAGTGAGATGAGAAACCCCTTACCTTTTTCTCTAGTGTGTTATTTGATTGTTCTTAACAACCGGATTAATCAAATTTAGATTCATTAACTAATAATTCCAGAACCTAATCAACATTTAATTGATATGATATAACCTTATTATGTTCATTAATTTCCTTTTTGATGGGTTTAAGATATTAAACCTTATTGTTTTGGAAGCATTTTCTTACTTGGTTTCATGATTTGTTTACTTGTATCCATGAATGGAAGTTGGATTGAAATATGGTTAAAAAATCCATAATTGATAATATAAATTAGTAGTGAAATTAAAGAGATATAAATGGTCTTATAATGATTCTATTTATATACCATGATGATGATTCATTAGTTAAAACATTAATGATGTTCATTTAGATCGTTTTAGTGGTTCTTTGATAATAACAACCACATTTTGTTTTATAAATTAGAACCATGAGTACCAAAGAATTACAGAACCATGGGTGAGTCATAAAACATATATTATAACCTGGTTCAATCATATAAATGGTTTCATGACCAGACTTGAATGAATTAATGTAAATTGAAATCACATCGTCTACGATGTTGGTAATTCGACACATCACAGACAATGTTTTTAATTCCTTGAAAAAGTGGGGAAAAGAAGAAGATTGATGATAAATTTCTCATGAACATTATAAAATCTATAATATAAAAGATTCTGGAGATTTCATTCCTCTTGGGTAAAAATAAATGAAGAAATAATAAATAAGGAACTCAAGAAAAAAGAATAATTTTGAAATTGCTTACAAAAATACGATAGCCTAACGGCTACGCGACATGGTTTTAGAAAATATTAAAAATAGAAGGGGAAAGGGTCACCTTTACAGAAATGAATCATAATATATATTAGATCAATATTAAGAAGAAAAAATTAAGAACATGGTTTGGAAACATGAAAGATATACCACATAAAAGAGAACTTTGAAAGAAAGAAGAATGAAATTGAGGACTTTCTTACCTTGTAGAGTAACCCTTCGAACATGAAGGTTGGGACCTTGGCGACATGAGAAACCTTTTGAAGACAAATATAGAGGTAAGGAGGCTAGAAAATAGCTTATGGAGAATTGGTAATGAATTTAATGAAGGGAATAGTTGGAATTTATAGGAAAAGTGAGGGATTATTTTATTTATTTTCAAGGGACACCTCATGACTGGTTTTTGAAAAACCATGGGCTTCCCCATGGTATTTGACCATGGTATAAGCCACTTGGGACACCACACATCTTATTTAACTATACAAAAGTCTACCATATTTATGACATCATTATTATATCATTAATGATGTCATTAACACACCGAAACTAAAAACTGAATTTTTACTATTCACTAAAAAATAAACTGTTTCAGAAAAATTCCCAAAATTCACCCTAACTATTTATCTACGTGTAGATTTCAAAAGTGAAATCCATTTTTCAAAAATAATTATCTAAATATTATTAATTTAAATTTTAAATAAGGTCATAGTTAATTCAAAAAATAACAATCTAAAAGTGCAAGTAGTTTTATTTCTCAATGAAAAACAAATAAAAATCTCATTATCTTATTGCCTTAAGAAAATAAAATAATATTATTATTTACAATTAATAAGGGTATGTTACTATTCATATTACTATTCATATTACTATTCATATGGGTAAGTTACTATTCACCAAAAATCAAGTTTGTTCTATCAGACTCCAAAAGACTTACTGAACATAACTCTAGATGACCATTTTTTGAAATTCAAAACATAGAAGTGAGAAATTTATGTTTAATGGCTAGGTTTTAATTATCTCATAAATAAACTAGTGTTGTTTCAAAGGAACATAGTTATGTATAGAATGTAACATAGTGATGAATATATAAACATAACATAAGATTTTTGGGGTACTACACCTACTCATCTGAACTATTAACCCAAAAAAGATATTACCCCAAACTAATTCCCTTGTTGATGCCCAAATTAAAATAAATATTGAGGAAGAAACTACCTCTAAAGTATTATAGGAGAAAACCCACCCCATAATTACAGGGATATTATTACAACCATTTCATCATCAAAGATTATCACAACCCCTCCCACCAAATATGGACCTTCTGAGCTAGAAATGGTGAAAGGGAGATAATGACCCCTGAGTCTTACCTCCAGTAGGCCTTGGAGTGGAGACTACCACCCAGGGTATGAGTTTTCACAAATATGTGAGGCATTACCCTTTTTATTAATTAAGATCAGGAAATAGGATATGTCAAACACCAAAATAAAAAGGAACAGGTAAATGAAAATAAACCCAAAACCAACCCATATGCATGTTTTATACAAAACTGAAACAAAATTACAAGTACAAGAAAAGATCCAAAGTACGATACCAAAAAGAAAGCAAAAACTGCACCCAGAAAAAATCCAACGCTGAACTAGCATGGTCTCGTAGAGTTCTTGAAGTCCTCCTGAATACCTAAGAGTAAATTTACGGTGAGAATACCAGTATACTCAGTAGGAAAACCTAAATCTCTTGTGCACAGGTGGGGAAACATCCTAATGACCCGTGAGAAAACAGAAGCAACCAAAGCCTAGTAAGGAATCTATCCACCCAACCTTACAATCCACACTCAACTAATATCACATGTAAATTGGGTAGTCTAGTAATATTATCAAATTATGGGTACCCCACACCAACATTCCACAAAATACTGCTCAATCCCTCACACATAACGCTCTGATGCTTCCCCCTCTTCCTGAGCTAGTGCCACAACCTGGCCATACGAAGCTTGAGCTAGTTCCATAACCTGGCCATATGAATCTCATAGTATCCCACCGGCACTCAATCCTAGACCATAACCACATCTCATCCAGTATCCCACCGACACTCAATCCTCGGTCATATCCACATCTCATCCTGAAGACAGCTGGGATCCACATTACATACTCATCCCAATGACTCTTGGGAACACATCACATCCTCATCCTGAAGACTCTTGGGAAACATCTCCCATAACCTTCCCGAAGGATCTTGGGCTATAGATTCTAGAAGAGGGAACACCGGGAAGAACAGTAACCAGCCATCCTTTGGATGTTTGAGAATCTCACCCCCTCCCCCGACCCACGGGTGTTCGGCACGTAGTGCTCAACATGGGTGGGGTGCGTAATGAAACCTAAAATGTATAGATTTATATAATTATATCAACCACTCAACCCATCCTAAAGCTTATACACAAAATATTTGAGCACATGCCTCAACACTACTACAACAAAAGTATGCACAACAAACAACCCCAAACCCCATTAAGCTTTTCATGATTCAACAGTTTTAGTTTATCAGTTCCTTAACTACCGAGAAACTAACAACAACCAAACCAGATCAATAGTTCGTAAAACATATCCCTGCCAACCACAAATAAAGTTAGGGAAAACACAAGAAACACAATACCATTTTCTTTTATCATCTAATCAATTCCATTGATTTAATATATTTAATCAACTACCATGACCCACAATTCATTAGTTAACTCTTCCACTTTTATTCATATGCACAACCCATCCCTGCAGCCCTGATGCCAACCACCATAGACACAAACACCTTGGAAAAAATACCCCTACCGCATCATCATCCCTTCGATACCATTTCCCATAGCTCCACTACCCATCACAACCATATCATACACGCTAACCCACAACCAAGACAACCACAGCCTCACTGCTCACCCATTCCACAACAACCCACGAAACACTCCCTTCACAAAATCAAACCCCAACCAGCACCCACAAAAAATTTCATTCTTTCATTTAGTTTAACCAAGGAGATCATACAAGGGTTCCCGATATTCATTTGATCATGCAACTTTACATGATTAACCAATTTCTACATTCAATGAAATTACATCCACAAAACAATTTAGAAAAATAGGGAAACATTTAATTTCACAAGAAAAGGCCCCCAACGACCATGATTTTCAGTAGGCATAAGCCAATTCAATTCACAACATAATCAAAGGATAAGCATTGATGTAAATAAAACAATAATTTCCACAAAATTTCCCCAAACCCGTTCTTTAACCAATTGTTATCCTTATTTACTAGTTCAACCGTACCTCATGAAAACAAGAGGATACCCACCCCGTATGATGCACAAAAGAGATAGAGAGACAAAGGTAAGATCCCTACCTAAAAGGTTTCTGACGAAAACGCCAACAAACGAAGAACGCACAAGAAAGCCAGGCTGATCCTCCAAGAATATTCCTTAGATCTCCTCTACAAAAACATCCAAAACCAAATCTCATCATATTTGGCATCCACACACTTAGATCTACCCATAACAGGAGTGGATCTAATAAACTGGGAGAAGAGGAGGAGTAGATCTAAGTAGATCTAACAACCAAAGAAGAACGATCACAAAACTCAAGAAACAGGCTTCGATTCACCAAGGGAATCCTTCAGATCACCTCCAAAAAACTTGAGAGAGGTCCTCCTATCTTCAAGGGAGGGTAATCCCAAGTTATGGATGCTTAAGATCATAAAAATCAATTTAGATGGAAAACAGTCAAGATCCACAATTTTAGGATCTAGTTTAAGTGGTCGCACGATTAGTTAGCACGGTTTAACAAACTGTACGCTAATCATGTGTTAGATACTGCCCTTGCCACCCTTCTCATACTATTTGGAAGCATTTTTTAGACAAACCATACGTTGTCCGTGCAAGAGTTACTGCCTCCAAGACAACTATGCACGGTTTAGCCAAACAGTTTAGACATATCGTGCGCTGCCTGTGTGAAAGCTACTGCCTTTTAGTTCTCCTTAAATGTTCACCCAAGCGCACCCCCAAGCCACTACTCCAAAAAAGAGGTAGTTAGAAACATAAAAGTACCTAAATACTTAACGTGATGTTAAAGTTATCAACTGTCTACCGTTGAAATTGTTCATTAAGAAGGAAGATTTTGGAAAAGCATTGGGGTTACATTACCTTGACCTTCAGAACGCCTATAACACAAAATTTTTACAAAGTAATGGACTGGAGAGGTCCAGGAAATTACATCAGATACCTCTAAAACTATTCACGCCTTCGAGAATTAAAAACAAACTGGATGAAAGGAGAGGGTTCCAAACAACTCCCCCCTCGAAAGACACCACTCTGGAGAAAACCTCTTTGTTACCAAGAAGCACCCCCTTCCTCACCTATCTCCTGAAAAATCACAATCATACCACTCCTCTCCCCCATGAAATCATTAAAAGAAAAATATTTAACCGTCCAGTCATGCGGGTGAGGGGTTTTCCTTCCTCCTTGTTAAGATACTATCCTCTTTGGGCTGCACTGACTCAACCGCACGGGTTTAGGCGCATCCACATTAATGCGTCTTAACTAGGGATCAGGTCCTCCCCTCCCCACATTTTAGGAAACTTCTTACGCACTTGAAACACATTTCATAGTTAACCAGGTCAAGCATTACATCGTAAACAGGTACGAAACAAAATAGGATAAAACTCAAAACCACTTTGGGTACTGGGCACGCATCTGTGCATCACGTTCCCAGGTACTCTCCTCAAGACCACCATGCCTCCATAGCACACGAACCAAAGCAATGGTTCTTCTATGAAGCACCTCCCCTTAATGACCTTCGATCATCACGGGTCGCTCCACGAATGTTGCATCATCCCCGATATCTAGATCTCCCCAGTCAAGGATGTGTGAGTTGTCGTGCAGGTATTGATGGAGCTGAGACACATGGAAGACATCATGCACCCTTTGAATCAGTGGAAGAAACGCCAGTTGATAAGCCACCTCGTCATCCTGCCACAACACCTCGAAGGGCCCGATGAACCTAGGAGAATGCTTTCTTCCCTTTCCGAATCATTGCTGTCTTCACTGAGGAGAGACATTCAAGAACACGTAGTCCCTAACCTTGAACTCAAAGCGTATCCTCCTATTATTAGAATATGACTTCTGCTAGTCCTGAGCTTCCTTCATCCACTCTCGAATAAGATGAACCTTCTCTATCGTGCTTTGCACCACCTCCAGGCCAAGAACACCTACTTCTCTGACCTCTGCCCAGTATACGGGTGAGCGGAACGGCCTCCCATACAATGCTTTGAAAGGATCCATGCCAATGGTAGAGTGATATCTGTTGTTGTAAGAGAACTCTATCAGAGGCAAGTGTTGTACCCATGATCCTCCAAGGCCCAAAACACATGCTCGTATCATATCTTCCAAAGTCTGGATGGTGCTCTCTGTCTTCCCATCTGTCTGGGGGTCGAAAGCAGTGCTGAGGAATAGTCGGGTGCCAAAAGCATGTTGTAATCCTCTCTAGACCCATGAGGTAAACCAGTTATCCTAGTCAATGATTATATATCTTGGAAATCTGTGCAAATGCACTACCTCATTCATGTACCTCTGAGCTAGGGCCTCAACCGTAATTGACTCCTTGATTACTAGGAAGTGGGATGATTTCGTCTGCCGGTCCAACACTACCCAAACAGTGTCACAACCCCCTTGAACTCTGGGCATCCTCGGGATGAAATCCATTGAGATGTCATCCCACTTCCACTTGGGTACATCTAAAGGTTGTAACAGACCTCCTGGGATGTGGTGTTCAGCCTTCACCTGCTGACACAAGAGGCACTTTTCTATGAACTCTGCTACTGCTCATTTCACTCCGGGCCACCAGAACTGCCCTCTCAAGCCCCGGTACATCTTGGAAGTTCATGGGTGTACTTCCAGGGGTGAGTTGTAGAACTCACAACGAACTCTCTCACAAATTTCCTCTGAAAAAACTACTTCTCTTAGAAAAGAATCTAATTCAGACCATCCTCTGACCATCCTTCTGGAGCATTTCCTTGGCTAGCCTGATCGCGTATCACTTCACTCTCTATATCTCCCCCCCTGAGACTCCTCCTCCTTCCGTAGTAGGGAGGACCGCACTATCATCTAAAACAGACAACCTCTACCACCATCTTCCCATACATCAAGGTGTAGTGTAGCTAATTCTTCCATTGACTTCCATACATCTACTGACTTTCGAACCGTGTCCTTCCTCCTACTCAAAGAGTCAGCCACCATATTTCCCTTTCCTTCAATGTAGGAGATTTTTATGTCGTAGTCCTAGAGGAACTCCATCCACCATTGCTACCACAAATTCATGTCCTGCTAGGAGAAGATATACTTCAAATTCTTGTGATTTGTGAACACCAGGAAGCGCTCCCCGAAGAGGTAATGCGACCACATCTTCAGTGCGAACACAACTGTCGCAAGCTCTAGATCATGTGTGGCATAGTTACATTCATGAGGACATAACTTCCTAGACCCATAAGAGACCTTGTTGTTGCATCAACACGCACCCCAAGCCTTGACCCGAGGCATCACAGAATACCTCAAACATTACTCCCTCCTCTAGTAATATCAGCACTGGGGCACTAACCAACTATCCCTTTAGATAACTGAAGGCTGCCTCACACTGATCATCCCACATAAAAGCTCGATCCTTCTTCATCAAGGTTGTCAATGGTGCTGCAACTCAAGAGAATCTTGGCACGAACCTCCTGTAGTAGCATGCTAGTTCAAGGAAACTATGAACTTCTGCCACATTCTTGGGCGCTGCCCAAGAAACAACCTCCTCGACCTTTGATGGGTCCATCACTATTCCCTGCTCGGACACCATGTGTCAATGGAATCATACTTCTCATGTAAAAACTTGAATTTGGACAACATCCCATAAAGTTAGTGCTGTTGGAGGACCTATAAAACCATTATCAGGTGCCCAACATGATCCTCCTCTAATCTTGAGTTGATCAGGATGTCGTCGATGAAGACGACCATGAACTGGTCTAGGTATTCCCAAAATACGGAGTTCATGAGTCCCATGAACATGACTGGTGCATTTGTAATGCCTAGTGGCATGACCACAAACTCAAAGTGCCCATATCTGCACTTGAAGGCAGTCTTCGAGATTTCACCCTCCTTGACCCTCAACTGGTGATATCCCGACTGTAGATCAATCTTAGATAACCAACCTACTCCCCTCAACTGGTCAAAGAGATCTTATATCTTTGGGAGGGGGTAACGGTTCTTGACGGTTACCTGGTTCAGTCTCCAGTAGTCTATCCACAGCCTGAGACCACCATCTTCCTTCTTAGTAAATAAGACTATAGCACCCCATGGTGATGCACTCGGTCGAACAAAACCATTATTCATCAGATCATCAATATGAATCCACAACATACATAGCTCGGAAGGTGCCATCCGATAGGGGGCTATCGAAATCTTACAGTCACCATGTTGTAAGTCTATTCCAAACTCAACGTCTCGTCGAGGGGGTAGAGTCACCACCTCCTCGGGGAAGACGTCCATGAACTCGCTAATGATCTCGAAGACTTCTACCATTTATGTATCTTCTGACTCAACTGATTGCCTGACTAAAGAGGAAAGAAAGGGCTCCCCTCACTGGCAGCACTCCTAGAAACCCCGCTCACTGATGAAAGTCACATGTCGGCCGCCCACGCTTGAAAACACAACCCTTATTTGGAAACAATCGATGAAGACACAAACTGAGAACAGCTAGTCGATTCCTAGAATGACGTCATATGGGTGAATTTGTAGTAAAATGAGATCTCTACTGGATTGGTGTGGCCCCAACATCAACCTACTTCCCGGGAAAACATGATACAAGTTGGTCTGACCTCTGACTAGTGTACTCAAAACCAGGGGTACGGAAAGTGTCTCTATGTCTCGGACCAAGGCACATGCGAGACTGGGTGCAAAAAAAAGTGTGAAGCTCCTTAATCATACAAGGCATAAGAAAGGGTACTAAACAAGCTTATTATAACTCGAACGACTTCTAGCCCTGCTGGAACCGCTGCCTCTGCGGCGTGCAACTTCCCACACCCAAATCCTCTGCCTCTCGACTGTCAGCCACCTCCCCGACCATGCCATGGTCGAGGTCCCTGAGGAGCTCCATAAGGTTGGACTCCTCCTGCAACGTTTTCCCTCATAGGAGAGGGAGCTCACTACCCCTGTTGTTGCGGCTGGAAGGCCTGGCTGGAAACTGTTGTGGCTAAGACGGGTGCCATACTGGTCCACCTCCACTATATTGTACTCAGTCCGGGCACTGGTTATGAAGGTGCCCACAGCTTCCACATATGAAACACCTCGGTCCCGGGCCCAAAGGATAAGGGAGAGGACCGGGAGATTAGAACTGAAACTGCTGAGGCCTGCTCCCTACTGGTCCGAACTTAGAGAGACCTGATGCGGGAGGTCTGCTGCTGACGACTTTCCCCTTCGATGAGCCCAATTGGATTCCCTCTCGTGACACACCTCCCAACGTGTGCATCCTCTCCACCACATCAGCCTTCTTCTGGACCTCCAAGTACGTTGGTATGGTTAAGGGAGTAATAGAACACTAGAGAGGAGGTCGAAGTTCCTCCTCCCAACCTCTTGCCTGAGACTCCTCATCTAGAAAGAGGTCCATAGAAAAACAGAGGAGATACTTGAACTTGATCCCCAACTATCTCACCGACATGATCCCCTGTAGGAGGGAGAGTGGCTCTTGCCTCTTATCAGCCTTCATTGTGGAAGAGAGGAATTCTTCCCGGAACTCCCTCTCGGAATCTACCCATGTAACCTTAGTCTCCCTCTTCTCCCCGAGAGAGAGCGTCCAACACTAACACGCCGCTCCCTGGATCTGGCTCACATCCAGAGGAACCCAATACTCTGCTGGAGCCCGGATCAAGCAGAAAGCTATCACCAGCTCCTCTAGCCTGCTCTCTGTCTCCATGTCAGAGATTCTACCCTCATACTTCCTGAGGGTCTTCCGCTGAAAGGCACGAAGTGTCTTCTACCACTGATCGTCCTCCTCCTCTCGGTCATCCCTCCATCGATCAACCATGTCAACCCCTAGGCCTAGATTTCCAGCACTACTCGTGGTAATCTCCCAAGCGTCATATTTGCAAGGTAAATAAGGAATGCCTATGCCTGAGTAGTGTATAATATTGTTCTTAAATTTATCTTATACTTCTTATTCATTTTAAATCCCCAAAATGCCTTAGAAACACAAGAACAGAAGTCATTATGATGCATGTACCTCTCATATGGTCTCTAAACTTTAATCATTGTAGCCTCACTTGGTCATTCGGTAGGTCCAGAGTCCTTGTATCAGATCACATGGGTCCCTAAAATCTCGTGTCCTAGTCGGTCTTCCCTGGCCTATATCATGCTCCAAGATCACCTAACACTGTTTCCCTACCATCCCATGCAATCCTCACTATGCCTAACTCCATACTCCATCATATCTCTCAACCTCCATATAATACCATTATGTCCTGACCCCCTCCCACCAAATATGCCCCTCCAGAGCTGGCAATGGTGAAAGGGAGATAATGACCCCCCCCCCCCCCCCGAGTCCCGCCTCTAGTAGGCCCTGGAGTGGAAACTAGCACCAAGGGAATGTGTTTTCACGAATATGTGAGGCATTACCCTTTTTATTAATTATGATCGAGAAATAGGATGAGTCAAACACCAAAAGAAAAAGGAACAAGTAAATGAAAATAAACCCAAAAAATAACCCATATGCATGTTTTATACAAAACTGAAACAAAAGTACAAGTACAAGAAAAGATCCAATGTACGGTACTAAAAAAAAGAAAAAACTACAACCAACAAAACTCCAACATCCAACTAGCAAGGACCAACATGGTCCCTAATGTACTCCTAAAGACCTGAAAGTAAACATAGGGTGAGCATACAAGTATACTCAGTAGGAAAACCTAAATCTCTCATGCAGTGGTGGGGAGACATCTTAATGCCCTGTGAGAAAATAGAAGAAAACAAAGCCTGGAAAGGAATATATCCACCCAACCTTACAAACCACACTCACCAAATATCACAATTCAATAGAGTAGTATAGTAATATTATCAAATTATGGGAACCCCGAACCACCTTCCCACTAAATACTTCTCAAGACCTCATGCCTAACGCTCTGATGCTTCCCCCTCTTGCTGAGCTAGTGCTGCAACCTGGCCATATGAAGCTCGAGGTAGTTCCATAACCTAGACATACGAAGCTCATATTATCCCACTAGCACTCAATCCTCGGACATAACCACATCTCATCATGTATCCCTCCAGAACTCAATCCTTGTCCATAACCACATCTCATCCTGAAGACACCTGGGAACCACCTCACATCCTCATCCTGAAGACTCTAGGGAACACATCACATCTTCATCCCGAAGACTCTTGGGAAACATCTATCATAATCTGCCTGATTGATCTTGGGCTATAGAACCTAGAAGAGGGAGAAGATGGAAGAATAGTAACCAGCCATCCTTTGGATTTTTGAGAATCTCACCCCCCATCCCACAGGTGTTCCTCACGTAGTGCTCAACATGGGTGGGGTGTGTAAAGAAACATAAAACGTACCGATTTATATAATTATATCAACCACTAATCCCATCCTAAGGCTTCTACACAAAATATCTGAGCACATCCCTCAACACTGCTACCACAAATTTATGCACACAACAAACAGCCCCAAACCCCATTATGCTTTTCATGTCTCAACAGTTTTAGTTTGTCAGTTTCTTAAATACTGAGAAACTAACAACAACCAAACCAGATAAATAATTCGTAAAACATATCCCTACCATCCACAAATAACATTTGGGAAAACACAGGCAACACAATACCATTTTCTTTTATCATCAAATCAATTACATTGATTTTTTCATATTTAATCAACTACCATGACCCACAATTCATTAGTTAACTCTTCCACTTTTATTCATATGAACAACCCATCCTTGTAGCCCAGCTGCCAACCACCATAACCACAAACACCTATGAAACAATACTCGTACCATAACAACATCCCTTCAATACTATTTCCCGCATCTCCTCTTCCCATCACAACCATATCATACACGCCAACCCACAACCAAGACAACCACATCCCTACTGCTCACCCATTCCACAACAACCCATGAAACACCCTCTTCACATAATAAACCCCCAACCAGCACCCACAAAAAAAAAATCATTCATTCATTTAGTTTAACCGGGGTGATCATAATAGGGTTCCAGGTATTCATTTCGTCTGCCAACTTTACGTGATTAACCAATTTCCACATTCTAAGAAATTCTATCCACACAAAAATCCCGAAAAACAGTGAAAAATTTAATTTTGCAAGTAAAGTCCCCCAAAAACCGTGATTTTCAGTAGGCAAAATCCTATTCAATTCAAAACATAAACAAAGGATAAGAATGGATGGAAATAAAACAACAATATCAAAAAAAAATCCCCAAACTAGTTATATAAATAGTTGTTATCTTTATTTACTGGTTCAACCATACACCATGAAAATAAGAGGATACCCACCCCACATGATGCACAAAAGAGAGATAAAGATGAAGGTATGATCCCTACCTCAAAGGTTTTTGTCGAAAACCCCAACAAACGAAGAACACACTAGAAATTAGGGCTGATCCTCCAAGAATCCTCCTTAAATCTCTTCTCCTAACACAAACAAGACCAAATCTCATCATATTTGTCATCCACACACTTAGATCTACCCATAACGTGCATAGATCTAAGAAACTGAGAGAAGAGGAGGAGTAGATCTAAGTAGATCTAACAACCAAATAAGAACGATCACATACCTCAAGAAACCGACTTTGATTTTCCAAGGGAAGCCTTCAGATTGGCTCTAAAACACTTGGGATAGGTCTTCTTATCTTCAAGGGAGGATAATACTGAGTTATGGCTGCTTAAGAGCTTAAACAAGCATGTTAGAGGCAAAACGGTCAAGATCCACAATTTTAGGATCTAGTTTAAGTGGTCACACTATTAGTTCGCACAGTTTAACAAACCGTGCGCTAACTATGCATTATCTACTGCCTTGGCGACCCTTCTCGCACAGTTTGGCTGCATTGTTTAGACAAACCATGCGCCGTCCGTGCGGGAGCTACTGCCTCCAAGACAACTACGCATGGTTTAGCCACACGGTTAATACAAATTGTGTGCCGCCCGTGCAAAATCTACTGCCTTTTAGTTCTCCTTAAAAGTTCACCCAAGTGCACCCCCATGCCACTAATCCAAAACAGAGGTAGTTAGAAACATCAAAAGTACCTGAATACGTAACATTATGTTAAAGTTCTCAACTTTCTACCATTGAAACGGTTCATCAAGAATGAAGATTTTGGAAAAGCGTTGGGGATAAGTTACCTTGACCTCCAGAACGCCTCTAACACCACATTTTTACAAAGTAATGAACCGGAGGGGTCTGGGCCATTACAAATATAGTCAAAATCGTGGAATAGTAACCTCATACCATATTGATAGAATAATTATTACACCCTTCACCTTAAAGGTATATGTCCATACCTTGGTTAGGAAGGACTTCATAGGAAGAATTATCTTGGATCTATCCACTTTATGATCATCCTCCCCCATTGTGATCTAGTTTAATGAAATCCATTGAAAAGTCACTCAGATTTACCAATCAAAAACCACTTTTGATGGATCGTTTATGAGAGAGAGAGATAGGAACCTCATAGTTATCATAATCTAAAATGGAATTCCATGATTGAAAATATCAATGATTGTTTTTTACACTTAAAATTATTATTTTTTAAATGAATCCCCTTACAATACTAAAGTGGATTTGATCATAATTATTCACATTACATAATTGAATTTTATTATAATTATCTAGGTAGATAACATATATCATGAAAAAAACAAGGATGATCAAAATGATCTAATATCCAACCAAAATATGTTTCTTACTAATGTACACGATGAATGAGTGTTCACATGGTTTTAGAGGTAGATTAATTATCTTAGAGATCCTCAAACTATTTAGATACTTATTGACATGGAAGGCCTCAACTAAATAAAATTTAAATTTCATTGATATATCCTACCCACCACATAAATGATTTCAATCTATTTCCACTAAGATAAAAGCAATGAATATGAAATTGAAAAAGATAATTTGAAGAGAATCAATATTAAGGGGCAGAGATGTGTTTTTTCAATTAAGTGATACATCATGGTGATGGAATATATATACCATCAAGTGAATTCACCTCACATGAGGGGTATTATCAACCATCAATATTATATTCCACTCATTTGGCTAACCTATGTCACAAAAAAATTATATTTTCTAACCCTCAAGGGTCATGAATATCATTAATACATTCAATTTTTTTACAACAACTAATATTTCATGTGAGATGACCCATGCATGATCATGATGGATAAAAATATAAAAAACATGACCAAATTCATATTTTTATCTACCTTATTCCTACACATTATTATATTCCTAGGAGAATATTCTATCAATAATACCGAACGTAATCAATTCCTTTTCTTCTTGGAATGAATCATTGTATGAGAGGTGAAAATTAATTCATGCCAAGAGGAATAAAAAACTTGAGTGGGTAGATCTAAATCCTTAATGGATGGATTTTACAAACCCCATATTACCTATCTTCAAGAGTAAGGGAGAACTAAATAACCATATCATGAAATTAAAATCATAGTACAACATTAAAATCAGAACATTGATGATATAATATGGTAAAAAATACCTATTTTGATTGGAAGTGTCTGAGGGGAGGGCACAACAATGACAGGTCATCAGAGAGGAGGGTACCGTAGTGAGAGAGGTCTCTAGGGAGGTGGGTGCCACTGTGAGAGAGGTATTAGGGGAGGAGGGCGCCACAGTGAGAGATTTTGTCAGATATGAGGGCACCATGGTGAAGAGAGGTTGAGAAGGAGAGGTCAAGAAGGATAAGTCATTAGGGAGGAGGGCACCGCGGTGAGGAGAGGTTAGGGAGCATAATTTGTTGGGGAGGAGAAATCTCTGAGGAGGAGAAGTCATCAGGGAGTAGGGAACCGTGGTGAGGATAGGTCAGGGAGGATAATTACTCTCGAGGAGGAGTTGTCAGGGAGATCACTATGAAGTGAGTAGTTAATCGGGAGAGGACGATCCTGGTACCAAATAGAGAAAAATTTTACTGACAAATTTTATGGACACGGTATAGCCACAGTGGTTTAATTAAACCATGAAAATTAGAAACCCAAGTCCACAAACCAATAAAAACATATCTATTGGTATGTGGATATAGATTTAATATCTAGTAGTGTATTTTTAGTGATTTTTAGGTATTTTAGCGTTTTTATCCTTTTTAGGATTTTCTTGGGGGTTTAAGTGTTTTTAGTTTTTTAATTTTTTATTAGATGTTTTCTAGGTTTTTCAATTTTTTACATTTTTAGGGAGTTTTAGTTAAATTTTAGGATTTTATGGGTTTTATGGTTTTTAGGGATTTTGAGGGTATTTAGGGGTTTCATAGTTTCTTTGATGGGATTTATAGTTTCTTCAGTTTTTATGTTTTCAAGGTTTTTTAATGTTTTTAGCATTTTTAGGGGTTTAAACGGTTTTTAGAGATTTTAGTGGGTTATTAATGTTTTTATGGGTTTTGAATGGTTTTATGGTTTTTATGGGTTTTATGGTATTTAGGGGTTTTATGGTTTTTAGGGGTTTAGGGTTTTGGGGTATTTTTAGGTTTTTTAGGATTTTTAGATTTTTCATGGGTATTATGTTTTTTAGGTTATTATGTTTTTCATAGTGGTTTTTATTGTTTTTTTGGGATTTTTTTTTAGTGATATTTTATGATTTTTATGGTTATTAGGTTTTTTAGGTATTTTGTGTGTTTTAGGGTTTGTATGGTTTCAGTGATTTTAGCATTTTTAGGTTTTTAGGGGTTTAAATAGTGTTATGTTATCTTTTGTTTTTCATAGGGTATTTCAGGGTTTTAAGAGGTTTTTTCATTTTATGTATTTTTAGGAATTTTCTATGATTTTTATGGGTTTAGGATTTTTAGAGATTTTGATTTATTTAAGGGTTTTGTTTGGTTTTATTGTTTTTTTTTTGTTTTTAGGCTTCATTTAGATTTTAGGGGTTTTATGGTTATTTGGAATTTTTTAATGTTTTTTCAGTTTCAAATTATTTTCAGAGTATTTAGTGATTTTATGGGGTTTTGATGAGTTTTAGGGTTTTTTATGATTTTTTTTTATATTTTACCTGTTTTTAGGGTTTTTATAGTTTTTTACGGGGTTAAGTGTTTTTAGGATTTTATGGTATTCTTAGGGTTTTGTAGGGTTTTTATAATTTTTTACGCTTGTAAGGATTTTTGGGATTTTCAAGAAATTATGGTTTTTTATGTTTTTTAGGGATTTTGATGCTTTTAAGGTTTCTAAGGTTTATATTGTTTTTTGCCTTATGGTTTTTTGAGTTTTATTAGTGTTATAAAGGTTTTTAGAGTTTCTTAATGTTTTTTATGTTTAATGGGTTTTTATATTTTTTTTGTATGTTTTAGGATTTTTATGGGTTTTTAGGGTCTTAAAGGGATTTACAAGTTTTTATGGTTTTTAGGGGTTTTATCATTTTTAGGTTCATTTTGGGTTACAGTCTTTTTAGGTTTACATTGGTTTTAAGCATTTTAGTTTATTAACGTTTTCTTAAGGGTTTTTAAGATTTTAGGCTATTCTATGATTTATAGGTTTTTAGGGTTGTATAAGATTTTAATGGTTTTTATAGTTTTAGGAATTTTGAGGGCTTTTTAGGTTTTCTATTATTTTAGAGGGTCTTAGTGTTTTTATGTGTTTTTAGGTTTCTAGGTATTCTTAGTGGTTTTCTAGGTTTTAGGGTCTTTTACATTTTTAAGGTTTTTAATGTTTTTGGGATTTTTATGGTTTTTTAGGATTTTAAGAATTTGAGGGGTTTTAGAGTTTTTATGGTTTTAGGGGTTCTTATGGTTGTTTTTTAGGATTTTAAGTGTTTTTTGTGTTTCCTAATGTTTTTAATGTTTTTATATTTTTCTATTTTTAGGGTTTTATATGGTTTTTAAAAATATTAGTGTTTTTTTTTTGATTTTTTGGGTTTCAAGGGTTTTTATGTTTTTTACAAGGTTGTATAGTTTTTTGATGTTTCTAGGGGTTTTAGGGTCTTTTTAGGGGTTTAATCATTATTTAGGATTTTAGGGGTTTTATGTATTTTTTGGGGTTTAATTATTTTTTTCCTTCTTGAGGTTTTATTTTCACTCTTCAGGGATTTTTATAATTTTTTACGTTTTAGTTATTTTTAGTTATCTTTTAGGATTCATTTTTCTTCAGTTTTTATGTATTTTGATGGATTTTTTTTCATTTTTAGGGTTTTATGGTATTTAGGGTTTCTGGAGGATTTAGGTTTTTATGGGATTGATGTGTTTTTAGTTTTTTAATGTTTTCTTAGGGGGTTTTTTGTATTTAGTGTTTTTATGTTTTTATCATTTTCTAGGACATTTTTATAATTTTTATGGTTTTTTTGGTATATTTAGAAATTTATGGGTTTTATGGTTATTATGGGTTTTCTAGTTTTTTGGGTTTTTATGTTTTTCATTTTGTAGGGGTTTTGAGTTTTTTAGAGTTTTTAACATTAAGGGGTTTTAGGGCTTTTAGGGTCTTTAGAAGGTTTCAAGGGGTTTCAAGGGGATTTATGATTTTAAGGTCTTTTGGGGGTTTTATGGTTTAATGTGTTTTAGGGTTTTAGGTATTTTTAGGGTTCTTAATGTTTTTATCAATTTTAGGTTTTTTGGGTGTTTTATTTATTTTATGTTTTCAATATTTTCATAGATATTTTAATTGTTTTTAGGGATTTTTTATTTTTTTGTATTTTTATTTTTTATTTTTTGGATTTTTATGTTTTTTAGGGTTAATAGGAATTTTGAGGGTTTTATGGGTTTTAGGATTTTTTTTGTTTTCTATAGTTTGTTGGGGGTTTATATTTATTATGGTTTTTATGGTTTTTTGGGTCTTTAGGGGTTTTTTATGTTTTTGTAGAGTTTTTATGGGTTTAATGGTTTTACAGTTTTACGGGGGTTTTCGTGAATTTATGGGGTTTTAGGGTTTTATAATATTTGGGGTTTTTTTTGGTTTTATGGTTTTAGGGTTTTATGGGTCTTTAGTGGTTTTTATGTTTTTTAGGTGTTATAATTGTTTTATAATTTTTAATGTTTTCTTATTGTATTTCAGGTTTTTTGGGTTTTTTATCATTATAGGTATTTTAAGGATTTTTTTGGAATTTTATAGTTTTTATGGTTTTAATGGATTTTGAGGGGTTTTAGAGTTTTTAGTGTTTTTAGAGTTTTTATGGGTTTTGTGTTTTTTAGGTTTTTATGTGTTTTCTTATTTTTAAGGTTTTCTTAGGGTTTTCATGGTTTTTACGATTTTTATGTTTTTTGTGATTTTGAAGGATTATTTATGTTTGATGTTTTTTGGGGTTTTTAGTATTTTATGTTTTTTGGGGTTTTAGGGTATTTATATTTTTTATGGTTTCAGGTTACTTTTTTATTTCTATGGGTTTTAAAGATTTTTAGAGTTTGTTAATTTATTAGAGGTTCAAATGTGTTTCTAAATTATTTAGTAATTTTAGGGGTTATTATGTGTTTTTTGGGATTTTTATGATTTTAGTGGTTTTTAGGATTTTAGGGGATTTTGGTTCTTCTAAGGGTTTAAAGTATGTTTTCATATGTGTTTTTAGGCTTTTAAGATTTTACTAGTGTTTTGACAGTTTCTCAGGTTTTTAAGTTATAGGGATTTTAGATATTTTTTAGTAATTTTATTGTTTTTTAGGTTTTTAGAGATTTTCAATGTTTTTAGAATACTTAGGGGTATTTTTAGTTTTTTGGGTTTTTATTAGTTTTAGAGTTTTTTATCAATATAATTTTTTAAAGGGTTTTTAGAGATTTTAGGGGGTTTTATAGTTTTAATGGTATTTTTCAGCCTTTATGGTTTTTAGGTGGTTGTATGGGTTTTAGGTGCTTTAGGGTTTTTAGGGCATTTAAGGGTTTTTTCATTTTTAGGTTTTAGGGGTTTTAAGTGTTTTAAGGGTTCTATAGTTTTCCTTTGGGTTTTCAGGGATTTTAAGTTCGGTTTTTATTAGGTTTTTTCGGGATGTTTTAGGTTTTTTAAAGATTTTAAGGGTTTTAGGATTTTTAGGGTCTTTTTTGAGTTTTTAGGTTATTTATGTTTTTTTATATTTTTAGGGTTTTTAAGTGTTTATACGGTTTGAAAGTTTTCATAGTGGTTTTCATGGGTTTTAGGGTTTTATGGTTTTAGGGATTTTTAGGGATTCTTAGGATTGTGATGGTTTTTAGGGTCTTTAGGCATTTTGAGGATTAATATGGTTTTTATTCATTTTTGGGGTCCTTTATTTTTTTATATTTAGGGTTTAAAGGTTTTTTTATAGTTTTTAATTTTTTTGGGTTAAAAATGGTTTTTAGTGGGTATTTGGGGTTTTAGGGGTTTTTATTGTGTTTAATGTTTTTAGTGGTTTTATGGTTTTTATTGGTTTTTATGGTTTTTAGGGTCTTTTATGGAGTTTTTCATTTTTTTAGGTTTTTAATGTTTTATGTGTTTTTATGTTTTTAAGGTTTGCTTATGGTTTCTCATGATTTTTACAATTTTTAAATTTTTAGTGATGTTTGTGGATTTTTTAGGTTTTTTATTTTTTTATATGTTTTTGGGATTTTGAGGGTTTTTAGGGTTTCTATGTTTTTAGAAATTTTCAGATTTTTGGGGGTTAAAGTGTTTTAAGGCTTCTTATGGTTTTTCATGTTCTTAGGTTTTTTATTTTTAGGGTTTTTGGAATATTTAGGATTTTTATGGTATTTAGGGGTTTAGTGATTTTGATGGTTTTTACGGTTTTAGGGGTTTTATGTGTTTTAGGGGTATTATGTTTTTTTATTTTTTAGGGGTATTTTGGTTTATATGTATTTTTTAAATTTTTTAGGTGTTTAAAGTGTTTTTTTAGAGTTTTTAGTGGGATTTTAAGAGTTTTATAATTTTTATGGTTTTAAAGTTCTAGTGGATTTTATGGTTTTAAGGGGTTTAAGGTTATTTTTAGGATTTGTATGTTTTCTGGAGTTTTTTTTTGGTTTTTTACGATTTTAAGCATCATTTAATTTCTAAGTTCTTTGTATAGTTTTTCATGGTTTGTATGGTTTTAACATTTTAGGAAATTTTTATGGATTTCCGTGATTTTTATGGGTTTGTAGGGTTTTTATATATTTTTAGAATTTTTTATGATTTTAGGGTTTCTAGGGTTTCTAGGGTTTTAGGGTTTTTATTTTTTTGTGGTTTTAATTGTTTTTGTATTTTTAGATTTTTAGGATTTTCAAAGGGGTGTTCAGGGTTTTTATAGTTTTTTACATTTTTAGTGTTTTTTCTAGGATTTTTAGGAATTAATGGTTTTTTGTGTTTTAGGGTTTTTAGAGATTTTGAGGGTTTTAAGGGTTCATAGGTTTTTAGGGTTTTATTATTTTTTGGGGTTTTAGGGTTTTTTTAGAGTTTTTAGGGTTATAATTTTTTATGGGTTTTAATGTTTTTAGGGGTTAATGGTTTTTTATTGTTTTTATTTGTCTTCATATTTTTAAGGTTTATAGTTATATTATGGGTTTATGGATTTTTAGGTATCTTAACATCTTATTAGGGAAAGGAAGGTGCGAGACCAGGCTATTCTTGGCCCTCCAAATTTATTAGAAAAAAGTCTCAATAGACAAGGTAGGGGCAGGGTCAATAAACCCACACCAAAAATCCCTAGACACCCCAACAAAACCCAAAAGTCTCCAAACCCAAAAAGACACACAAGACCAAAGAAAGAAGAAAAACAAAATCATCTCCATCAGTATCTCCCATCCAACCAGCAACCTGCATCCTATAGTGCATTTTCAGCATTCAGTGTAATTTCCAACAACACAGAACCTCCAGCACCAAGATCATCAACATCTGCTTCATCATTCCCATCCAACCATCAACTAACCTCCAACACCTCAGTTTCCAATATCCAGCACCCTCTTCAACCGTACCCAGCCAAGAAACATCCACCATCCAACAGTTCAGTTCCCATCATCTGAAAACTCTTTTTCTGGAAGCTTCCATCATGACACGCTTGTAAAAACCACCAACAGAACAGGACCACCAGAACCCATTACCAAAACCAACAGCTTTATCACATCCTATCCTAGCAGCAAGAAGAATCCAACACGAATTTTTCCGACATCCAGTAATTCCTTTCACACCTTTTAAACTAGTAGTAGCAGACAACCAACCCCTCGAATTGGGACATGCCAATTTCCGCAGCAGCAACAAAAAATCAAACAAACAAGAGCCACCACAAACAGAAACTCAAAATGAAAACCTCTAAACAAATGGACAACCCAGCCAATAGAGAAAACCACCACCATCTGCAGTACCCAAAGGCATGGAAACATCCATCTCCATTCAACAAATCCCAAATCCATCACCCTCAAAAATTCACATCTAGAAAATCCACAACCTAGAAGCCCATAGACCAATATAGCATACATAAAGCATCAAAACATAACAATCCTTTCATCAAAAGAATTAAATATATCTGAGAAGCTAGAAGAAAAAACCTAGAAATTCTGCACATCCCGGTGCCAAGCCGATCTCGTCTGTACCTCCTACAACCTCTGAGCAGTAACAGAGGCACCCATAGCCACACCTAACTCCATCCTCTTTATACTGTAAAAAATCGAGAAACTCCACCATGAAACCCCCAGCCCCAGATCAATACTGCAGAACCTCATCTGAATGTGACTCTTTTATAACTGCCTAAAACCAAACAACACGGGAAGATCCTACGCTACATGATGACCAAATCTAGATGTGCCATCCGAAGCACGTACAAGGATGAGCCCTGCTGACGAAAAGACCCACCTCTCGGAGAGTTTTCCAAGGACGCCTCCACAACAAAGGAGGAACCTCCACAAGATAGACGATGCCCAAGGAGGAGCAGAAACCAGATCTTACAAAGCTGAGCCAAATCATAGCTAGATCTAGGCCAAACTGTCGATACCCAAGCCCGAACAGAGCCGCTAGATCCCTTCACCATCAAGTGTGATCCTTGTCTCCCAAAAGAGCTCCAGGGTGTAAGATCCCTTGAATAGAACTCCATCCACATCAAAAGGCCCAAAATGGTAGAGATCAACGAAGCCATTGAGAAGAAATTTAGGAGAAAAACCTGGAGATAGCTGCGTCAGGAGGGAGAGCCCAAGAGAGGGCGGTGGCATCTTTCTCAATTAGGGTTTTTCAAATCATGTTGTTGGGTAACGAGTTATTAGGGTGGCCTCCCCACCTCCACGTCTCACATCCCAAGCAAGGCCCAAGGTTTCCAACCCTTGGGATTAGGTATTCAAATGATTTTAGGGTTTATAGTGATTACGTTGGTTTTTTGGTTTTTTAGGGATTTTAGGGATTTAGGGATTTTAGTGTTTTTAAGGATTTCTATTTTTAGGGGTTTTTAATCTTTTTTGGATTTTTTAGGTTTTTAGAGTTTTTATCGTTTTTATTGCTTAATGTTCTTTTAGTGTTTTTTGATTTTTTGAGTGTCTATGTTTTTTAATGTTTTAGTGGTTTTTATGGGTTTTTGTGTGGCTGTGGCTTTTAGTGGTTATTTATTTTTTTATCTTTTCTATGTTTTTCAAGAGATTCAGTATTTTTAGGTTTTTAAGGATTTCTTTTGGATTTTTAAGACTATTTACATTTTTTATGTTTTCTGGTATTTGGTGGATTTTTCTTGATTTTTATAGGTGTTAGTGTTTTTTGGGATTTTGAGGGATTTTGGGGTCATTTTATGGGGTTTAGGGTTTTTGGTATTTTTTAGGTTTTTAGGGTTTTATGTTTTTTTTTTGTTTTTATAATTTTTTTGGGTATTTCAGGGGTATAGAATGTTTTTTACATTTTTAAGGGTTTTTTAGGGTATTTAAGATTATATTGTCATTTAGGGTTTTTATGTTTTTTTGTTTTTTAGGGTTTTTTTAGTTTTTTCGCGTTTTACTATTTTTAGAGTTTTATAATGGTTTAGGGGTTTAATGTGATTTTAGAGTTTATAGCGGTTTTTTAGGGTTTTATGGATTTTTATGGGTTTTTTAGGTTTTTATGATTTTTTTTTGGATTTTGGGGTTTTTATGGGTTTTAGTTTATTTTAGGGGGTTTAGTGGTTTTTTAGGTTTTTATGGGAATTAACTGGTTTTAGGTTTTTTAGGTTTTATTAGGGGTTTTTAGTGGTTTTTAAATTTTTAGTGAAATTTATGGTTTTTAGGATTTTTTTTGGTTTTTATGATTTTTAAGGATTTTGAGGATTTCTATCATTTTTAGTGTATTTTACGGTTTTTATTCCTTTTTAGGGTTTTAGGTGTTTTAAGTTTTTTTAGGTTTTTAATGTTTTCTTAGTGATTTTCAGGGGTTTTTCTATTTTTATGGATTTTTATGGATTTAGTTTTTTTATTCTTTTTAATGTTTTTAGGAATTTGATGGGTTTGACGGTTTTTAGGGGACATTCAGTTTTTTTGGTTATATGGTATAATTTTTAGTTTTTTATATTTTTAATGATTTTTTTGATTTAAAAAAATTGATATTTAAAGGGTTTCGAGATTGTTTTGGCGTTTTCATGCGGTTTTATGGGTTTTTTATTTTTTATGGTTTTAGGTTTTTCTTGTTTTCATGGGGTTTTATGTACTTTTTAAGTTTTTAGCATATTTATTGTTTTTTGGGTTTTTAGTGTTTTTAGGTTTTTATGGTTTTCTTAGGGGTTTTTAAAATTTTAGGAGTTATTTTACTCTATTAGGAAATTTTATAGATTTTTTATAATTTTTTGGTTTCTTAGGGTTTTTAGTTATTTTTAGGGTCTATATGGGTTTCGTGGTATTTTTATGTTTTTTAAGGGTTTTGGCGATTTTTTTTTGATTTTTAAGAGTTTTATGTGTTTTATGATTTTATGGGTCTCATAGAAGTTTTTATGATTCATAGGGGTTTTTATGGATATTTTTTGGATTTTTTAGGAATTTAATGGGTTTTTAGAGTTTTTAGGGATTTTGCGGGATTTTAGGGATTTATAGAGTTTCATGGTTTTTATGGATTTTTGATTTTTTGGGTTTTTGGGTTTTTGGGTTTTTTAGGTTTCCTAATTTTTTCTAAAATTTTTATGGTTTTAAATGGTTTATAGATTTTATAGTGTTTTTATTATTTTAGATTTTTTATGGCTTTAGGGGTATTGATGGGATTTATGGGGGTTTATGGGTTTTAGGGTAGTTTAGGGTCTTAGTTTTTAGGGGTTTTATGTGTTTTGGGGGTTTTAAGGGTTTCTTTGGGGTTTTCAAGGTTTTAAGGGTTATTATGTTTTTATCATTTTTAACGATTTTTTGATTTTTTATAGTTTTTATGTTTTTTAGGGATTTTGAGGGTTGTTAGCGTTTTTAAGGTCTTTCTGTGTTTTTTTTGGTTTTTAGCATTTTAGGGGTTTTAGTTATTTCAAGTGTTTTTAGGTTTTTATAGATTTCTATGGAGTTTTAGGGGTTTTGTGGTTCTTTTTGTTTTTATGGATTTTTAGTGCTTTTTTTATTTTTATTATGTTTAATATTTTTTGGGTTTTTTGGGGTTTATGGATTTTTTAAGTGTTTGAGGTTTTTGGTTTGATTAGTGTTTTGTGGTTTTTTATTGTTTTAATTTTTTAAGGGGTTAAATATTTTGTAGGGTTTAAGTGGTTTTTCAGGGTTTTTATGGTTTTTGTGGGTTGTTTGTTTTTAGGGGTTTTTAGAGTTCTTTAGGGTTTTAGTGTTTTTTGGAATTTTAGGGGTTTTAATTTTTTTTGGTTTTCATGATTTTCTTATGGTTTTCAGGGTTTTTTTGTTTTTTTACATTTTCATGGATATTCATGGATTTTTATGATTATAATGTTTTTTGGTGTTTTTAGGGATTCTGAGTGTTTTATGTGTTTTAAGGTATTTTTAGAGGTTTTTTTTGTTGGTTAGAATTTTTAGTTTTTTTATGATTTTTAGGCCTTTTATGCTTTTTATGGTTCTCCTAGGGTTTTTTGGGTTTTTAGGGTTTTTTATGTTTTTTGGATGTTTAGATATTTTTATAATATTTATGTATTTTGGGTGTTTTTGGGTTTAGTGGTTTTTTTGTGAATTTTAGAGTTTTTTGAGATTTTATGACGTTTAAGGGTTTTTAGTGTTTTTTAGAATTTTTAGTTGTTTAAATGGTTTTCAATATTTTTATTGGTTTTTAGGGGTTTATGTCGTTTTTTGAGATTTGTAAAGGTTTTTAGGGATTTTTTTGGTTTCTAGGGGTGTTAGGGTCATTTAGGGTATTTATCATTTTTTAGGTCTTAGGTGTTTTATGTTTTTTTATCTTCTTATGTTTTTCTTATGTTTTTATATGGGGTTTAGTGGTTTTTAAGTTTTTAGGTATTTTCAGGGATTTTTTAGGATCTTATAGTTTTTATGGTTATAGGGATTTTGAAAGGTTTAAATATTATTATGGCCTTTTAGGGGTTCTAATGTTTTTAATACTTTTAGGTTTTTAGTGGTTTTAACTGTTTTTAGGATTATATGGTCTTCCTAGGAGGTTATAGGGGTTTTAAAGTCGTTTATGATTTTAGGGATTTTATGGATTTTTTTTTTATTTTTTATAGGGATTTGGGGTCTTATAGATTTTAAGTGTTTTAGGATATTTTTATGTGTTTTGGGGTTTTGTGGGGGTTCTTTCAATTTTTTAGATTTTATGACTTTTATGGTTTCTTAGAGTTTTTTTATGTATTTAGGGAGTCAAATGGGTTTTATAGTTTTTAGTTACATTTAGTGTTTTTATGGGTTTTTAGGTGTTTTTAGGTTTTTAGGGGATTTATTGTTTTTAGGTGGTTTGTGGTTTTTTGGGTCTTTTAGGGTTTTAATATTATTTATTTTGTAAGGGATTTAATTTTTTAGGTTCTGTATGGTATTCATAGGGTTTTTGGTGTTTTACATTATTAGGTATTTTTAGGGATTTTTAAAGAAATTTATGGTTTCTAGGGATTTTAGGTATTTTTAGGGGTTTTAGAGTTATTTTGGTTTTTAGTGTTTTTTAGGGTTTCTAGAATTTTTAGTTGTTTAAGTATTTTTAAGTGTTTTTAGGTTTCTATGGATTTATTATGGGTTTTCATGGATTTTACGTTTTTTTATGTTTTTAGTTCTTTTTAGGTTTTTTAGGATTTTTATGGGATTTATGGATTTTGGGTGTTTTTATGGGTTTTTTGGATTTTTATTGGTTTATTGTGTTTTTATGTGTTTTTGGGGTGTTTATTGTCTTTAGGGTTTATATGGTTTATAGGTTCTTTAGGGGTTTTTCGTGTTTTTAGTTTTTTAATTATTTTTTGGGGTTTTGATGGTTTTTGGGGGTTTTATGTTTTTTTAGGATTTTTAGACCTTTTCTACGATTTTTAAGGGTTTTTATGTTTCTTATGTATTTTTTGTTTTTTATGTTTTTAGAGAATTTTTATTTTTTTATGGGTTTTAAGTGTTTTAGTTTTTTAAGGTTCTATCATATTTCTTTAGGTCTTTTACTATTTTTTACAATTTTTTGGGATTTATAGGTCCTTTTTAGTATTTTTTTTGGTTTGTAGGGTATTTATTGATTTTGAGGTTTTTTGGGGTTTCAAGGTTTTTTGGGGTTTTTGGGGTTTTTTGGGTTTATTTATGTTTTTTAAATTTTTAAATGTTTTCAGTGTTGTTTAATGTTTTTAAGGGTTTAATGTGGTTTTAGAGTTTTTATTTTTTTAGGGTTTTTATGAGTTTTAGGGGTTTTTATGGTTTTTAAGTGTTTTATAGTTTTTATCGTTTTTAGAGGTCTTTTAGAGGTTTTTATGGTTTTTAGGTGTTTTAGTGTTTTTAGGGGTTTTATGGGTTTTATGAATATTTATGTTTTTAAGATTTTTTTAAGGGTTTTCATAATTTTTAGAGTTTTTTAAATTTTTAGATATTTTTAGGGATTTTTGAGGAGTTTATGGTTTTTATAGATTTGGGGTGGGGTTAGGGGTTTTAGGGTTTTTATAATTTTTAGGATTTTAGGGGTTTTAAATGTTTTTAGGTTTTTAATGTTTTCTTAGGCATTTTTAGGGCTTCTATGGGGTTTTACATATTTTTTGTTTTTAGGTATTTTTTATGATTTTATGGAATTTTAAGGTATTTATAAATGTTTTGGACTTTTGGGATTTTTTACGGTTTTTTGGATTTTTAGAGTTTGTAGCACTTGTTTGATTATTTTGGAGTCTGGTTCTTTTAAGGTTTTTAAGTTTTTCTTATATTTCATTAGGGATTTTATGATTATTTCATTTTTTAGGGATTTTTACTATTTTATATATATATATTTTAGGTTTTTTTGGGATTTTGGGGGGTTTTTTGGGTTTTTTCATATTGAAGGGTTTAAAGGGTTTTTAGTGATTTTATCATTTTTAGGGGTTTAAAATGTTTTAAGAGTTTTTAGTAGTTTTTAGAGTTTTAGGGGTTTTGATGTTTTTAGTGGGTTTTATGGTTTTTAGTGGTTTTTATTGTTTTTATTATTATTTTTTGTTTTTTGCGGTTTTAAGACTATTTTTACTTTTAATGTTTTCTAATCGGTATTCATATTTTTTGTGGTTTTACAATATTTAGGCATTTTTAGTGATTTTTTAGGATTTTTATTGTTTTTAGAGTTTTTAGGGATATTGAGTATGTTTGGGATTTTTTTGGGATTTTAGGTTTTTTAGGATTTTGTGGTTTAATGTGTTTTCAGGATTTTAGGGTTTTCATACTTTTCAGTTGGTTTTTGGGTGTTCTCTATTTTTGTGATTTTTCATATTTTTCTAGGGTTTTATGGGTTATTTTGGGTATTTATGGATTTTGAGGGTTTTTGGGATTCTAGGGGGTTTATGGGGGTTTGTTTTAGTTTTTAATTCTATTTGTTGTGTTTTCAGCATTTTTAATTTTTTTAGAGATTTTAACAGTTTCAAGGTTCACGTATTTTTAGGTTTTTATCATATTAATTAGTATTTTTGAGGTTTTGTGGTTTTTTATTATATTTTCATAGATTTTTAGGGGTTTATGATTTTTATGGATTTAGGTGTTTTTAGGGATTCTGATGGTTTTTTATGGTTTTAGGGTCTTTAGGGTTTTTCATGGTTTTTAATATTTTTAGTTTTTTAGGGTTTTTAGGTCTTTTATGATTTTAAATTTTTCTTAAGGTTTTTTTTGTGTTTTTAGTGTTTTTATATTCTTAGGGGTTTTTATAGATTTTCAAAATATTTATTATTTTTATGTTTTTTATGGTTTTAAACTATTTTTATGGTTTTTATGGGTTTTTTTGTGACTTTTAGAGTTTTAAGAGTTTATAGGGGTTCTATGGTTTTTAAAGTTTTTCAAAACATTTATTTGTTTAAAGGGTTTTCAATGTTTTTTTTTTTTTGGTGTTTATGCCGTTTTAAGGATTTTTATTGGTTTTTAACAGTTTTTACGGTTTTTAGGGGTGTTAGGGTATTTTAGGGTATTTTTCAATTTTTAGGTTTTAGGGTTTTAAATTTTTTTTATATTTTTATGTTTTTCATAGGGTTTTTAAGGGTTTTAGTGTTTTTTATTTTATTAGGTATTTTTATGGATTTTTTTGGATATTATAGTTTTAGGGTTTTAGGGATCTTGATAGGTTTAAATAATATTAATTAATTTTTTTTTTGGGTTTTTTAGATTTTTTAAAATTTTTAGGTTTTTTATGTGTTTTAATTGACTTTATATTTTTATACAATTCATAGGGGGTTTCAGGGTTTGCAATCTTTTTTACATTTTTAGGGATTTTACAGGTTTTTTTGTATTTTTCTAGGATTTTGGGGTTTTAGGATTCTTTAGGGGTTTTAGGGTTTTATGTGTTTTTTTTTGAATTTTTATATTTATGGAATTCTATAGGTTTTTTATATTTTTTCACATTTTTTTCATTAAAGTTGTTTTAGAGTTTTTAGTTATTTTTATGTTTTCTATTGGTTTTTAGGTGTTTTAAGGTTTAGGGGATTATGGTTTTTAGGTTTTTTAGGGTTTTTTTTTGATCTTTTAGGGAATAGTGTTCTTAGGTATTTAGGGGATTCCAGCATTTTTAAGTTTTTATGTTTTTAATAGGTTTTTTCAGGGTTTTAGGATTTTTAGATTTTTAGGGCTTTTTATGGATTTTTAAGAATTTTATGGTTTTTGGGGTTTTTTAGTGTTTTTATAATTTTTAGTTGTTTAAGGGGTTTTATGTTATTTTTATGTTTCTGATGTTATATTATGGATTTTTAGTATTTTTTTTTCTGTTTTTAGTGATATTTAGGCCTTTTGAGGATTTTTATGGGTTTTAGAGATTTTGGGGGGTTTAGGGTTATTATGGGTTTTTGTATTGGGGTATAGTTTTTAATGTTTTTATAGTTTTGTAACTTTTCTAAGGGTTTAAATGGTTTTTAGAGTTTTTAGTGGGTTTTTAGAGTTTTTATAGGGTTTGGTGTTTTTATGCGTTTTAGGTGTTTTATGAATTTAAGGGTTTATAGGTTATTTAGGGGTTTTTAGTTTTTTTAGGTTTTGAATGTTTTTTTGGTTTTTTATGTTTTAGGGGTTTTTATGTTTATAAGGATTTTTAGACATATTCTAGGATTTTTATGGGATTTTAGGTGTTCTAGGGATTTTGATGTTCTTATGGTTTTATAATTTTCAGGGTTTGTTTTTTTTTGTTTTTAGGGGACTTAATTGTTTTAGTTTTTTAACGTTTTATCATGGTTTATTAGTTTTTTTACGAATTTTTTACATTTTTAGTGATTTTAAGTTCTTTTTATTATTATTTGGTTTTTAGGGTTTTTATGGTTTTCAAGGGGTTTTAGGGTTTTTTGGCATTCAGTGTTTTTAAGGGTTTTTTTTGGGTTTTCTAGGTTTATTTCTGTTTTTAGGGTTTAATGTTTTTATATTATTATTATTATTATTAAGGGTTTAAATTAGTTTTAGAGTTTTTATTGTTTTTTAGGTTTTTTATGAGTTATTATGAATTGTATGGTTTTTATGTGTTTTATTGTTTTAGGAGTTTTAGGGTATTTTAAGGGGTTATAGTGTTTTTAAGGTTTTTTAGGGGTTTTAAGTGTTTTTGGTTTTTAATATTTTCTTAGGGTTTTTCGTAGTTTTTAGAGTTATTAATGTTTTTTGGTATTTTTATGGATTTTTTTGCAAGGTTTTTAGTTTTTATTGGATTTGGGGTGGGGGTTAGGGTTTTTACGGTTTTATGGTTTTTTATGGTTTTAGGGTTTTGGTGTTTTTTTATCATTTTTAGGGTTTTACGGTTTTTAATTGGTTTTAGGTTTTTAATGTTTTCTTAGGGTTTTTCTGGGTTTTTATGGGTTTTTACATTATTAGGGGTTTTTGGAATTTTTCAATATTTTATTTTTTTTAGGGTTTTTTTTATTTTTTTTGGGATTTTAGGGTTTTTAGGGTTTTCAGGTTTTTAGTGTTTGTGATGCTTTTTAGGGTTTTATAATTTTTCATCATTTTTAGGTTTTTATGTTTTTCTTATGGTTTATTAGGGTTTTTATGGTTTTAGGTGTTTCGAGGGATTTTTAGGATTTTTTATGGATTTTTATTTTTTAGGGTTTTTATATGATTTTGAGGGGTTTTTTGTTTTCCTAGGGTTTTAGGATTTTTATGGGTGGTTTTTTGAATTTTTAGCATTTTTTGAGTTCTTAGGGTTTTAAAGTGTTTTTAGTGTTTTTAATGTTATTAGGATTTTAAAATGTTTTTTTTAGTTTTTAGTGGTTTTTATAGTTTTTTTGGGTTTTATGGTTTTTAGGCGTTTTTATGGTTTTAGGGGTTTTAGTGTGTTTAGGGTATTTTAGTGGGTTTTAGTGGTTTCATTATTTTTTATGTTTGGGTTTAAGTTTTTCTTGCCTTTTACGGTTTTTAAGATGTTTTCAGTGTTTTTTGTGTTTTTACATTTTTAGCCATTTTTAGTGAATTTTTAGGATTTTATAGACTTTAGGGGTTTTGAGGATATTGAGGATGTTTTGGGTTTTTTTTGGATTGTTAGTATTTTTCAATTTATAGGGGTTTTATGTGTTTTTATGTTTTTAGGGTTTTCTTATTTTTTTCAGGGTTTTTTTGGTAGTTCTATGTTTTTGTAGATTTTTCAGGATTTTATAGTGGTTTATGGGGATTTTTTGGGGTTTTATAGATTTTGAGAGTTTTGGGTTTATAGGGGTTTTATGGGTTTTTTTATTTTTTATTTTTTTTTATTTTAGTTTTTTAGTTTTTTAATGTTTTTGGAGTTTTTTAATGGTTTTAGGGGTTTGAATTTTTTTAGGTTTTTATGCATTTCTTAGGGTTTTTCGGGCAAGGAAGGTTCGGGGCCAGGCTATTCCTGACTCCCCAAAAATTTATTAGAAAAAAGACACGAAGACACTGCAGACAAGGGAGGGGAGGGCTCAAACGACCCACACCCAAAAACCCTTTAAAGACACACGCTCAATAACAACAAAAAAAGATAGATAAAAAACACACAATAAAAAGAAAGAACGAAAGATCTCCGACAGTATCTCCCAGCCAATCAACAACCAGCGGTAACACAAGCGCAACATATTCAACATCTCCGATCCTAACAGCTTATAGCATCCAGAACCACCAACATCCAATCTCATAGAACCACCACCTTCCAACACCATAGAACCATCAGCATCAGAATCACAAGCCTCACCTTCACCAGCATTCAGCGGCTCACCACCAAACAGTGACCAACATCCAGTCTTACAGAAACTAGCACCTTCAAACCAAAACGAGCTACCACAAACAACACATAACCATCAGCACCAAAACCACACACCCACCAGTAACCAGAGTTCACATCTAGACAGCAAACATCCTCCTTATTCACAAAGATCAGTAGCTAGCACTTCCCTTCATCACTTCGGGGTGAAGCAACACCCCATTCCAGGAACCACCAGCAACAATCACCTTCAAACCAGTCAGCCTTCAGAGACTCACACCATCCAGCAACCACCAGTACAGCTACAAAAATCATCCAGCACCAGAGTTATAGCCATCCAACATTTCCTTCAACGCATCGTGAGAAAGCCTCAGCAAAACTCCTACTTCCCTCATCAGCACACACTAAAAGCCACATCAGCATAAACAAAAAAGAAAAAACTAGAACCACCTTAGCCATAATTTTGAACAGAGTATCTCCATCCAGATGAAGATCCCCACAGATTGTCTGAAGAAGCCAAAGATCACCTGTAGTTGTGAGTCTGAGAAGCAACATTGAATCCCATCACGACGAACCGGAACACCAAAATCTGACCTGCTCCTTCCCGGATCTGTAGCGGTGCACATCAAAGACTCTAGATATAAGTGACCATACCACGAATATGCAAACACTGCGAACAGATCCAGTGCCAAGAAAAGCATGGCGAACAGATCTTGTCCACTCATCCATGGATCAACAACATCGAACGAAGGGGAAACCAACTCCCATCGTATCCTCCAAAGAACTACAGCTTCGCATGCCGAAGGGTCCAGAGCTACCTCAAAAGACCAGTCGCACACAGGGAAGACCGAAACCGACCACCTCCTCCATGGGTCACCCAACGGAAAGACCGGTCCACCCCAAGAAATCTCCACACTTCATCGGAAGCTACAGACCTACGCAGACACCATCGCTCCAGAGAGAACTCACCTCGAGATCAAAGCAAGATGACGCCTGAGGATCCACAGCCGCGTCGAAGAAGCATTGACGCCGATAGAAGACCCAAATGCGAGAGGGTCCAGGAGATGCAGGAGCCTTCTCCTCTTAGGGTTTTCATGGGTTTTTTTTGGATTTTTATGATTTTTATGATTTTTAGATTTTTAGGGATTCAGACAGTTTTAAGGGTTTTAGGGTATTTTTAGAGGGTTTTATGGGTTTTAATGTTTATAGTTTTTTATGGTATTTAGGTATTTTTATTATTTTATTATTTTATTTGGTTTCTTATACTTTTTAGGGTCTTTTAAATATTTAGGGATTTTAAATATATTTAGAATATTTATGCTTGTATGGTGTTTATAATTTTGGAGGGGTTTTATGGCTTTTTGTGATTTTTAGAGTGTTTTGATTTTTTAGGGGTTTTATGGTTTATTAGAGTTTTTTTAAAAAATTAGCTGTTTAATGAGTTTTTAGAGTTCTTATTGGTTTTTTAATTTTATGTGGTTTTAGAGATTTTTAACGGTTTTTAGGATTTTTTGGGATTCTTGGGGGTGTTAGGGTATTATAGGGAATTTATCATTTTTTAGTTTTTAGGGGTTTTATTATTTTTTAGCATTTTATGATTTTATTTGATTTTTATAGAGGTTTTAGTGGTTTTTACATTTTTAGGGATTTTTAGGTCTTCTTTAGGATTTCATTGTTTTTAAGGTTTTATGGATTTTTAAGGGGTTAAATATTTTTATGGCCTTTTAGGTTTTTTAGTGTTTTTATCATTTTTAGGTTTTTTATGGTTTTTAATTTTATTTATAAGTTTTTATAGTTTCTTTAGGGGGTTTCAGGGGTTTTATTGTTTTTTATGTTTTATTGTTTTTTATGTTTTTGTGGGTTTTTGGATATATAGGGAAAAGTGGGTTTAGGACTAGGCTATTTCTCCCCACCCCCAAATTATTAGAAAATAGAAAACGAAAACGGTAGAGGGGCGTGGTCAATTATCCGATATCCAAAAATCCCTAGACACCCCCACGAAACCCCAAACCCGTCATGAAATCCCAAAAGGCACCCAAAAAACTGACATTGAAGAAATTGAAAAACAACTCCATCAGCACCTCCCAAAAAATCAGCAACCAGCAGCCCAAAACACCATTTTCATCATCCATCGACTCCTAGAAAAGAAAATCCATCCCCAAAAACACAGAACTACCAAAATCAAATACATAGACATCACCTTCATCACATCCCAGCCAAGAAGCCACCATCACCCATTAACATAGATTCAAGTAACCATCTTCTCATGACCAATTTTCTTCCAGCATCTTCTACATAGAAGTACATCCATAAACAAAGGACCATTGTCACCCATGTATAGAACCAATACACAACACCCATACCTCCTTTTTCAAACACAAAACCAGACAGCCCCTACAGCGGCCTAGTAATCTCACCTCATAGCTGGACAGGGCCCAGCCCCACTCAACATAACCAAAATCCAGCACCAGCAATGAATCACAACCAAACCAAACCCAACCCAGTAATCCATAGTCCAACATAGCAACAAGAACACAAAACACATTAACCAGTCCTTCATCAATTGCATAAAACAGATACGAAACTGAGGAACTAGAAACACAAACCTGAATCTTATTTCCAAACCAATGAAAAGTTGATCTGAAATCACACACTAGAGAATCATGAATGATACCACTAATCCATTGCAATTCCCTCCGCATCAACCGTATCCTGTTGTGAAGCAAGATGATCTAGAAGACCCTTCCAGACTCATATCTGGAAGAAGATTTGAAAACCACAAGCTCAAGAGATGGGACATCACGCCACACCTCTGATGAAGCCAGTCAAGCCTTCCACCGAGACAACCAATCTGCCGAAAATAAACCCTACTGAAGGTCCATATAGTCTGATGAAAACACTACATCGCTGATGATCGAGAAAGGAAAATTGTCGCGCCACACATTAGACTAAACCAGTCGCACCCGCCGCCAAAATAGCTAATCTTCTAGAAGGAAACCCTAGAACTAGCCCTTGCACAAGGAATCTGACGAATCAAGACATGCCACATAAATCCCAAACCATCACCACCGCATGTTACGACCACTGCCACAACCGAACCATGATGCCCACTCAAAGGAGAAGAGGTGTCCGAAAATGGAAGGAAGAAGTAGTATATCAATGAAGCAAAGTTTCCATATCCAGGAGGAATATCGAGAGAGCCTAGAACCGAGAAGGATACCCCAGGCAAGAGCGGTAGTATCCTACCTGGATTTTAGGGGTTTTATGGATATGTGGTTTTATGAATTTTTATTATTTTAGATTTTAGAACTTTTATTGTTTTTATAGTTTTTCACATTTTAGGCCACTAAATTGTTTTTAGTGTATTTAGTTATTTTTAGGGTTTCTATGGGTTTTGAATGGTTTAAATATTTTTAGAGGCATTACAGTTTTTATTGGTTTTTAATTTTTTTGGTTATTTTATGTTTTTAGAGTTTTTCGGTTTTTAGGGGCATTAAGTGTATTAGGTGTTTCACTGTTTTCTTAGGGGTTTTCATGGATTTTAGGGTTTTCATATTATTAGGGATTTTTTTATGTATTTTATAGTGTTTAGTATTGTTATGTATTTTGTGTGTTTTAATAGTTATTTGGGTTTTTTTTATTTTTCAGGTATTTTATAGTTTTTAGTTTCATAAGGGGTTTTAAGTGTTTTGATGTTTCTAAAGATTTCTTAGGATTTTCATGGATTTTTGTGGGTTTCTTTATGTTTTTGTGATTTTAGGTATTTTTAAGATTTTTACGAGTTTTATGGATTTTGGGGGTATTTAAGGATTTTATGTTTCTTTTGATTTTTAGGGGGGTTAGAGTTTTTAATTTCGTTATTGTTTTTTAATATTTCTATGGTTTTAAAGGGTTTTTAGAGTTTTTAGTGGGATTTATATTTTTATGGATTATTTATTGTTTTTATGGGTATTATGGGTTTTTATGGTTTTTAGATCTTTTAGAGTTTTTAGCGTCTTGGGGTTTTTTAGAGTTTATAGGTAACTTAGGGGTTTTTAGTGTTTTTAGGATTTTTAATTTTTTTGGGTTTTGATGGTTTTCACAGTTTTTTTGTATTTTAAGAATTTTTAGACCCTTTCTCTGGTTTGTATGGGGTTTTAGGTTTTTTAGGGATTTTGAGGCTTTTATGGTTTTTATTGTTTTAAATGTTTTTATGGTTTTTAGGGGTTTTTATGTTTCTATGGGTTTCAATTATTTTAATTACTGAAGGTTTTATCATGGTTTTTAGGGGTTTATGATTTTTTTTCATTTTTTGGGATTTTTTGGATTTTTAGTGACTTTTTGGATTTTAGTGTTTTTATGTATTTCTAGGCTTCTATGGGTTTTTTTTGTTTTTAGGGGTTTTAGGGTTTTAGGGTTTCATTATGTTTTTTATGGTTTATAATCTTTATAGTGTTTTTTATCATTTTAAAGGTTTAATGTGGTTTCAGATTTTTTATTGTTTTTATTGTTTTTATTAGTTTTTATTGGTTTTTACGATTTTTAAGGTTTTTATGCATTCTATTATTTTTAGGGGTTTTAGTGCCTTTTAGCATTTTTCGAGTTTTTACGGTTTATAGGTTTTTAGGGGTTTTATGTGTTTTTATGTTTTTAGGATTTTCTTATATTTTTTCAAAATATTGAATGTTTTTAGGTGTTTAGGGATTTTTAAGTAATTTTTTGGGTTTTAAGGTTTTTATGGGTTTAGAGTGGGGGAAAGCGTTTTTTAGGGTTTTATGGGTTTTATGGTTTTTATGTTTTTAGGGTTTTATTGTTTTTAGGAGTTTAGGGGTTTAAAGTTTTTTAGGTTTTCAATTTTTTCATAGGTCTTATCTAGGGTTTAATGGTTTTTTACATTTTTTGGGTTTTTAGGGGTTTTTACAAGATTTTAAGGATTTTTATATTTCTTTTGGATTTTTAGTGTAACGCCCCAACCCCAGCTACCCAGATTCTGTGCATTAATTAGTAACATTGGCATGATCACAAAAGATCATGTCTCGAAAGACCGATTAGTTTAGTAGCCTTGGAAACCCTAGATACATTCATAAATGTTACATTACATCATAAGATGAAAAACTACAATAACAAAGTCTCCATAGTCCACACTCATATCCTCTTCTGACTATCCCTGCAAGTCATTCATAAAATACTTCTTCACATCCTGGATAATATTAAAACATTGAAAGGGGTGAGCTCAGATGCTCAGTAAGGATAACAATATTGTGGAAGCTTTCATAAATAAACATAAACATTTAAGGCAATGTATAACTCAAACAAAAACCTTTTAAACTTGAACATCAACATAATATGGCAAATGTAAAATGAGATAATGCCATTTACTTCTCCACATGGATATTCTACTGGTCAAATAATCACATGAAATATCAATAACCACTTTCATAATGATGGAATGCATAATGACAGACTATCATAACCACGTAGCCAAGGCCTCGTGCCAAGACCACAAATAAGATTTTGTCAAGGCCTCGTGCCAAGACACTAGTTTGTCTCATGAGACCTGCCGATGCAATTTTTTTAGAAGATACTTATGTTTAAAATTGCTCAAATATACTCCAGTGTTTTTCTAAATACATTATGCAAGCTTCTTAAAACAAAATAACTAATTCTGAGACTTCTCGGCTAATTACAGGCCATGATGGGTCCATGCCCAATCCCTTCATGTCTACCACACTCGAGAGTCGGGTTTTCTGAAAACATTTTTATGCTTGCGTTAAATACATATACATTTGCACTGGATTTTCATATATTAGAGAAAAATATCTCTTTTTTAAATCATTTAAAAATCACATTATTATAAAAGAAAACATTTTGAATAAATGTAAAAGTCAAAGGAGTTTATACACCGTATAAAAGAAAGTTGTGTATAAAACAAAATATGCCTCAATGAAAGAATATTGAGACGAAGTCCCTTACAAAGATCATTTTTTTTAAATAAAATATATCTATTATGTGTATTAACTATAAGTACACATAAATAAAGTACAAATACAAGATAGTACATAATAATATCATTACATAATTTGAAATTAGGAGACTAACCCAAAGAATGGAAATTGGGTTAAGAAGTTCCCTTACCTTGTGTCCGACTTGACTCAACCGTTATTTAACCTCCTAAATAATAAAATAGAGTTAATATCTACCTTATTAAGAACAATTTTCAATTTCATTATCCTTTTTATATCACTTATTACAATGTTATGAACATTATGTAATTATTTAAGTTAATAACGGTCGTTTTGTCGATCTTTGGTACTTGAGTCAACAATAAACTTCTTATAATTACAAGTTGTTCATGTGGTTAAATATCCATTATATCCAAAATTATATTCATGATGTAGATATCATATATATCATATATATCCAGGATATACATTCATTCATAATATTACGTAACATTTAGAGGTAAGAAATGAAATGCACCGTTCATAGAGACGGTAAGCCGTACGTACGCATAAACGCTACTTTCATTTCTATTTCGTATTTAATGGAATGAAATCATAATGATATAAATGTATAATATATTTCCAGTATAATATATCATATAATACCATTTACTCCATCCTTTATACATCCCACATATGTTATTAACGATTCAAATCACTTTGAGGGGGCGGTAGTCCGCACTTCCTAAAATGAAAATATCGCGTTTACCCATATTGGAAACCATAAAGGTATGCCATAAATGAAAAATAAAAAATCATAAGGAAAACAAAAACATAATATATATCATATATAAAAATAGTGTCATCATAATGGCCACCATTAGAGGTGTTATATGAGTGTTGAACAATCATCGTTTCGTGAGGCAAAAATTCGTCATCCACAGAAACAGTATGTACATTAACAATTAGATGTAGGTGTGTGTAAGTGTAGCTCGAATACTTTTTATAAAAACATCCTAGTATATTGAGTATAATGGTTTTGTTACAAAAGAAATTAATAAAAAGTGTTTAGGGGGTTGGAGAAGAAAAATAAATCAAAACAACATTAGAGAAGACATTACCTTAAAATCAGGAAACTCTTTTTGATTTGAGCCAAAGGCTTATTTGGGAAGAGTTATGCCCAAAGTGAGGCTTCTAGGAGTAATATGGGGAAGTTGTTAGAGTATTTGGGCAGAGGTTGGCCGATCCAAAATGCTTGAAAGTGTGAATGAGGTGGTAGAGGTGGGGGCCTTCTATAAGTGGAGAGGAGGGGCACTCTTGGAAAGTAAAGAAACGTCACTTTATTATAAAATGATTTTCGGATTTTAGAGGTACCAAACTTATATAATTCTAGGATAAGGTGATAAGGGTTCTAAATATACTCATCCAATAGGTTTTTGACAAGTGTATGCCTTGGATTTTACATTATCTTTTTATTTTATTTAAATCGTTAAATAATGAGGTTATCGCTGCATCATCATGATGTCATAAATAATTTAATTTATATAATGTCTAAAAATTATAAAAAAACTACTATGAGGTAGGAAATCTTTTTAGCTTTCCAATTACTATTTATAGTAAAAAATATGACTTGTATTACCCCATGTAAAAATTGTTTTAGTAAAACATTTCATGTTTGTGTCATTTTTTACTTTAACATTAAATAAAAGGTATTTATGTCATTTTCAAACTAAATTGGCTCCATGGGGTCCCCATGTTGACCCATGGATTTTTTTGGTCGGATATGGAACATCCAATGAGGGTAGGACATGTGTCAAGCTCATCTCATATTATTAAAACATTATTTGTACCTTAAACTACACTAATTACCTCTAATCGCGATTAAGAACTTAAAAGTTACTATTCACAAAAAAATTATTTTAATCTCATTGAACCACATTTTAATTTTTAATGACATCCATGTATGTCGGATTTTTGAAAATAAAATCACAAAAGTGGTAATATTTCATTTAAACGAAAAATCAGTTTTTTAACTACCACTTAGTGGTTTCACTATTCATCAAAAATTGAAGTTTTTCAGAACAATGCCAAAATTTCACCCTAAGCTATAATTGATATTACGAATTCAAAAATGATGTATATTTTATGAAATTACAAACATATAAGTTGCATTAATTAATTTTATAATTAATTCCCGCTGTCACAACAAATAGCGTGTTTTTAAGAAACAATATATATCAAAAGATTGACAATTGTTTATGTCCAATTTCAAAGTGAAATTAATTTTAATGAACACCATTGGATAAAATGGTAAAAATATATTCTAATTATACTTTAAAACCACTCAATAGTATAACTTATCACTATAAATTATTTTTATTAAAAAAGTTGTTTTAAGTATTTTTCACTATTCATAAAAATTTGGAAGTTCTCAGAAAATTACAAAAAATTCAACATAGGATAATTTTAATATTAGGAATAAAAAAATGAATTCCATTTTGAAATATAAAATTTTAATAATTTAAAAAAGTGGGTATTACTAATCATAATGGCTACTTTGATTAGTCGCAGTGTGTTAGAACTCGAGGTTGCGTACAACACACACTACTCTATTATTCAAAGAGGAGCGTACCATGGAATCTTGGGGTGTTACATTTAGGATCATTTAGGGTTTTAGTTTTTTTATACATTATTGTGGTTTTTAGGATTTTAATATTTTTAATTATTTTTAGTGTTTTAAGGATTTTTTATAGTTTATTAGGGTTTTTAAGGGTTTTCACATTTTTAGGGATTTTTAGGAATTTTTTTGGTTCTTTATATTTTAGGGTTTTTTGGGATTTGAGAATATTTAAGGTTTCTTATGGTTTTTAAGGATTGATATTGGTTTTTTGGGTTTTTAAGGTTTTTTGAGTTTTTTGGGTTTAATGGGTTTTTAGTGCTTTAAATTTTTTGAGGTGATTAAAAGGTTTTTTTAGTTGTATGTAATTTTTACTTTTTTTGTGGTTTTATGGATTTTAGGGGTTTTACTTAATTTTAGGGTATTTTAAACGTTTTTTGTGTTTTTATTATTTTTTATTTTTTGGGGTAATTATGTGTTTTTTTTCAGTTTAATGTTTTCTAGGGGGGGGGGGGGTTCAATGTTTTTAGGTCTCTTAAATTTTTAGTAATTTTTAGTGATTTTATAGTATTTTTATGCTTCTTAGGGTTTTTAGGGATATTTAGAATTTTTTCAGGTTTTTAGTATTTTTAGGTTTTTAAGGGTTTTAAGGGTTTTTATGTTTTTAGGGGTTTTTTATTTTTTTTGGGTTTTTTGTGTGTTCTACATTTTTGTAAATTTTTGAGATTTTATAGGGTTTTTGTTGGTTTTTTTGTTTTATTAGATTTTTAGGGTTTTGTGTTTTTAGGGGTTTTATGGGGTTTTTTTGAGTTTTGGGTTTTTTATTCTAGTTTTTTAGTGTTTTTAATGTTTTTTGAGTTTTTAATAGTTTTAGGAGTTTAAAGGTGTTTTAAGGTTTTACGATATTTTTGTAGTTTGGGGGTTAGGGTTTCTAATTTTTTTTATGATTTAAGAGTTTTTTTTAGAATTTTTTAGGTTCTTAGTTGTTCTATGTGATTTTAGGTTTTTAAGGTTTTATTAGGTAAAAGAAGATGTGGGGCTTGTCTATTCCTAGACCCCCCAAAAATTATATAAAGAAAAGAAAATTCCACAAGGGAGGGGCATGGCTAAATATCCCACAAAAAAACCCCAACAAGGATCACACCCAAAAAAGTCCAAAAAAAGACACACAAAAGGGAAAATCCGTCAATGTCACTGCCGATGTCATCCAGATCCACACCGCGGGATCTAGAACATGAAACAAGACCTACACTCACATCAGTAACATATAAATCCCAGTCACCTCTTATATCCATAGTGTCCCATCCCGACTCGTAGTCCTCCTGCATTTGGAGCATAGACAAAAGTTTCTCTCTAGCCCTCTCCTGTCCAGCATTTTGTAAAGGCCACTATCGCTTATTAACTTTGAGATTCAGCTTGATTTCCCTGGAGGTTGCCCAGGTCACCATGTGATGAGTCAAAAGATATCTTTGGACGTTTATATCTTGTTTTGGAAATCACAAATTTCTTTTACCATGCTGATCATACTGACCATGATTATCGTACTGAGCATGCTGATCATACTGACCATGTTTATCCTACTGACCATGATGATCCTACTGACCATGATGATTGTACTGACCATGCTGGTCGTACTGACCATGCTAATCGTACTGACCATGCTGATCGTACTTACCATGTTGATCGTACTGGCCATGCTGATCGTACTGACTATAATTTTCATACTTACTGGAAATTGTATTTACTCTATTAATAGTACAAAGTCTTATAAATCTACTCACTTTGTATCGTTTCAAAACATTACACAGTAATACTTATAGTACTGATACATTACTTTCATTACTTTCTTGTTTTGGTACTCAGTCAAAAACACATGTTTCATATTAATCATACTCATGTCTATCATCTTCATTTATCTTTTGTTTTAACCAAAACGATGTTGTGGAGTTAGTCATAAAATAATCAAAATGGTGTCGTGTTTTTTGTTTCAATATAACAGTTATAATGCCAGGTGTCCAAGTCCCTCCGAGTTTTTCAGAAAAATATGACCGTTGGAGGAAATATGATTTTTGGAACCTAAGGCCTATAACTAGGAGGTCATTTGACGTTAGGAACATACATGCGTGTATGAGACTGATCATTTTGTGCTATCAAGTTCTAGAGAGAGATACTGTGACTTCTCTCCTACTTCGTGCGAAGGCCTTGAATCTACAAAATGTGAAAGACTCATTCTTTGTTTTATTATTTCTATAAGTTCTTTGTTTGTGCTATGTGCGACCGATCATCATATAGAGGGCTTTCAAGTGAATGAAAGATAGAGGTGCCGATTACCAACAAAATCGAGGGCTACCGTGGATAAACAGACAGACGAACCAATCATCGTATCGAGGGCTGCTGGGGATAGGCAGACAGACGAACCAATCATCATATCGAGGGCTGCCAGGGATAAGCAGACAGACATACTGATCATCGTATCGAGGTCTTACCAAGGTGGTGGTAAGACAGACCTCTTATCCTAGGGAAAAGGATAACCCTTTTCTTTGTGTTAAAATAATTGTAATACATTTACCTTTATACTACCAATTGTATTAGAAAGGAATTTTTTCCTTTTCTATTTTATATACATTTGTAATTGTTCCAATTACACTTATACTATTACATTTTATATTGTTAGATTCTATACTATTTATGATAGAATCTCACACACTTACATTACTCTGATTATTATATTCTTTTGAATACAATTTTTTTACATTTCTTATAGCATTACATTGTATCATACCTTAAATTTAATACAATTGTGGGTGTTCATTTCTGTATTAGTTTAAGATCATTTAAAATAATTTCTTAAGTGTTTAAACACAATGTTTTTAAACCTAAAATTCACCCCCTCTTTTATTGTTCCATATAATATACATTTACATCTAAATATTCGATCCAACAATTGGTATCAAAGGAGGTTTCCACTGATTTGTATTTCTAGATCTTTTTCTTACTAATTTTTGTTTCAACTATTCACTACACTAACGTGTGGAGTGGAAAGATTTTGTTAAGATGGAATGAATAAATATTGGGTCAGTTGACAATCTAAATCCTTCCAGACCACTTATCTTTGATGGGAATGATTATGAGTACTTGAGAGATCAAATGAAGACATTTGTTATCAATAATGGTGTGGACAATTTTATTATGCTTGCTGGAGGTTAAAAATTCCTAACAAAGAAGTCAGTACTTTTAATAATCAAGATAAGCAAGAATATCAACTGAATTACAAGTTACGAAATAATTTTCTATGTTCTATGACCAGGAATATATATATATCCAGATATCTTCTTGTGAAACAGCCAACTGTATTTGGAAGAAATTGGAAGTCACACATTTTGGTACATCCAAGGTTATAGAAACAAGAAGAGGAATGATTCAAACAGAGTATCACGAATTTACTTTTCCCTATGGAGAGCCGGTATGTAAAGTGCAACAAAGATTTATGACAATTGTCAATAGATTACAATACATGGGAGAAAAATGTCTTTATGATGAAGCTCTTGTTGACAAAATTATTGATATAATGTTGAATGAATGGGAGTAAAAAAGGATAGCTATTAATGAAAACATAAACGTTTCCCAGATTACTCTTGATGAACTCTTTGGAGCTCTTCTACAGCACGGGAAAAGAATGAAGAGAGATGCGGATTTCAACAAGAAGATAAATATAAATGGAAGTGTAGATTTTACTACAATATCCAAAGCTAATACACCTGAAAGGATAACAAGATCCAAAGATAAGAAAGTTGTTATGTCTGATTCAACTGATTTTGATCTTTCAGGTAATGAGTTAGCCAATATTTCTCGAAGGATGAACATGATTTTAGGAAAGAAATACTTCCAATATAGATTCAAAAAGAAAGACAGGAAGGACAAGAAAGATTCAGAGGTAACTTGTCATGAATGTAAGAAAATGGGACATATAAGTCCTGATTGTCCTTTACTGAAGAGAAAAGACAGAAAGGAGAAAAATTATGAAAGAAATAATAAAAAGTACAAAAATACAAATACAAAGAAATTCTAGAAGGAAAATGATACTTAGAGTGCAAGTGGTAGTGATTCGTCATATAATTCTTCAGAATATGAATCCTCAGGACAAAGGAATATTGGACTTATATCCAAACTACCAATTGAAGAGCTGTGTATCTTGGATAAGGTACACAATGCTGAAGCTATTAAAAATGTTTCCTTAAATGGAAATTATACTGATAATATATATAATGAATCTTCATATGAGTCTTCATCTTCAGAATATGATACATTACCTTCTTTTGAAGAAGTTTCTCGGTTTGATAAATTACTTGAGAATGAAAATTCTAATCTCAAGAAAAATCTTGACAAAATGATTTCTATAATTTCAATTTTAACTAGAGAAGTATCAGATCTTTCTAAGGATCTTGATATGAAAACATTTAGTGATTTTAGGCTCTTGTTGTTTTCTAATGGTTTTTAGGGTTTTTTGTATTTTTTACATTTTTGGGATTTATATGATTTTTTTTGGATTTTGAAGGAATTTTAGGGTTTTCATAGTTTTTATGGTTTTTTGGGTTTTAACATTTTTTTGAGTTTTTAATGGGTTTAATGGTTTTTTAGAACTTTTTCATGTTTTTAGCAGTTTATAGGGTTTTATAATTTAAACGAGCTTTTAGGGTTTTAATGGTTTTCTATGGGTTATTAATGTTTTTAGGGGTTTTATGGTTTTATGGTTTTAGGGTATTTTAGGGGTCTCAAGGTTTTATTGAATTTTTAATGGTTTTAGGGGTTTTATGTTTTGTTGGGTTTTTAAGAATTTATTAGGGGTTTTTTATGGGTTTTAATATTTTTATGTTTTCAATCATTTTTTGGGAACTATAAGATTTTTTATAGTTTTTATGGTTTTTAGGGATTTTGAGGGATTTTAGGCTTTTTTAGGGTTTTGTGGTTTTTCTATATTTTAGGTGATTTTTTGAGTTTCCTTGTATTTTTTAGTGTTTTTAGATATTTTTGTCATTTTAATGGTTTTTAGAGTTTTTAGTGGATTTTTGGGTTTTTGTTGGATTTTACGTTTTGAGGGTTTTTATAGTCTTTTGGGTTTTTTACGATTATAAACATTATTGGATTTTTATGGGTTTGATTTTTTTTTATTGTTTTCAGGTTTTTAAGGGGTTTTTAGGGATTCTATGGGTTTTTATGTTCTTTGGATTTTTCGGGTATTCTTTGTATTTTTTTGGTTTTTAGGATTTTTTATGAATTTTCAGGGTTTTTAGGGATTTCATGTTTTTAGGTGATTTAAGTTATTTTTGGTTTTAAAGCTTTATTAGGTGGTTTAATGTTTTTTACATTTTAGTTAATTTGTTTATTTTTTGGATTTTATAGTTTTTAGTGTTTTTTTACTGATTTTGAGGGCTTTACGGTTTTTTTTGAGGTTTTTTTATTTTTTTTATTTTTTTGGGATTTTAATGTCTTTACAGTTATTAACACCTTTTTGGGTTTAAATGGTTTTTTTAGGATTTTATTTTTTTAGTGTTTTATTGGTTTTAGGGTTTCTTATGGGTTTTAGGGTTTTTATGTTATTCAGGGTTATTAACAATTATTTGATATTTAGGGTATTTAAAAGTTTTTAGGTTTTTAAGGATTTCTAATTTATATTCAGTGTTTCTTGGGTTTTTCAAATTAGTAGGTATATTTTGGATTTTTTGGATTCTTATTGTTTTTAGGGTTTTTATCACTTTTTTGATTTAGTGTTTTTTATGGGTTTTTTTTTTGTGTTTTAAGATTTATTTGTGTTTTTTAGGGTTTTTAGTTTTTTATATATTTTCAAAGATTTTACGGGTTTATGGGGGTTTTATTGTTTTAGTGGGTTTTTTGGTTTTTATTGGGTTTTATGTTTTTTTTGGGGTCTTTTGGTTTTTAATTTTTTTAGATTTTTAGTCTATTTTTTGGGGTTTAGTCTTTCTTAGGTGTTTAGGGGATTTAATTGTTTTTAGTTTTTTATGTTTTCCTTGTTGGTTTTCAAAATTTTTATCATAAATTATGTTTTTAGGTATTTTAAGGTATTTTTAATATTTTTAAGGTTTTTAGGATTTTTAGGGATTTTTATGGGTTTTAGGGTTCTTACGTTTTTAGTGTTTTTTTGATCTTTATGAAAATTTAAATGTTCTAGGTTTTTCTAGGTTTTCAATGATTTTTAGGGGTGTTTAGGGTTTTTAGGGTTCTTCATGGTTTTTATGGATTTTTAGGTATATTTTAATTTTTTTTTGGTTTTTATAGTTTTTAGGGATTTTGAGGGTTTTTTGGGGTTTTTTGGTTTTTTGGGGTTTTAGGGTTTTTTTAATTTTTAGGGTTTTAAAGTTTCATTAAGTTTTTAATGTTTTTGGGTGTTAAAGGGTTTTAGATTTTTTAGTGGTTTTAGGGTTTTATGGGTTTTTAGGGATTCTAATGCTTTTAGGGGGTCTTATGGTTTTTAGGGGTTTCTTAGGTTTTTAGTGTTTCTTAGGTTTTTAATAGTTTTAAATGTGTTTAAGGATTAAATATTTTCTTAGGGAGTTTATGGTTTTATACCTTTTTATGGTTTTTAGTGCCTTTATAGGATTTGTAAGGATTTTTAGGGGTTTTAGGGATTTTCCGTGATTATTGGGTTTTATGGATTTTTGGGTTTTGAGTTTTGTTAGGGTGTCAAAGGTTTTTTATATTTTTAACATGTTAAGGGTTTATAAGGGTTTAGAGTTTTTATATTTTTTTGGGGTTTATATTTTTTAAGGTTTTTATGTTTTTTAGAGTTTTATGGTCCTTTAGGATTTTAAATTTTTATGTTCTTTAGTGGTTTTAATAATTTTTTAGGTTTTAACTATTTTTAGGGTTGTATAGGGTCTTTATTGGTTTTTTTTTGGTAATTTTAGTTCTTTTTTGGATTTTTATGGTCTTAAGTTTATTTATGTGATTTGAGGGGTTTGGGGTTTTTTTTTGGTTTTTAGGGTTTAAATGGTTCTTTGGGTTTTTGGTTTTCTTTAGTGTTTTAGGATTTTTATGGTTTTTAGAGGGTTTTAAAAATTTTAGAAGTTTAAATTGTTTTTAGAGGTTTTAGTGGGTGTTAGGGTTTTTATGGTTTATTCGGGTTTTTGGTGTTTTATGGTTTTTAGTGTTTTAAGGTTTTTAAGTGTTTTTCATTTTTAAGGTTTTAGAGGTGTCTTATTTTTTAGGGTTTCTATGTTTTTATGGATTTTGGGGATTTTTTAGTTTTTACATGGGTTTGTAGGGTTTTTATGTATTTTGAGGGTTTTCGGGGTTTTATGGTTATTTGTTTTTTATGGTTTCTTTAGGTTTTTTTTCTGAGTTTTTTGTGATATTCATGTTTTTTTAGATTTCATTAATGTTTTTCAGGGATCAAGTGTTTTTTAGGTTTTAGTTGATTTTTAGGGTTTTATGGGTTTTTAGGGTTTTTATGGTTTTGATGGGTTTTTGATTTTGTATGGATTTTAGGACTTTTTGTGTATTTTTACGGTATTTTATAGTTTTTTTTTTCATTTTTTTGTTTTTAGGGGATTTAATTGTTTTTATGTTTTTAAGGTTTCTTAGGGTTTTTTTATGTTTTTAGGTATTTTAATGGATTTTTTTAGGATTTTTAGGGATTTTATGAATTTTTAGTGTTTTTTAGGTTTTATTATAGGGGATTTCAGGGTTTTTAGGATTTTTAGGCTTTTATATTTTTATGTATTTTAAGTGTTATTATGTTTTTACAGTATTCAAAGTTTTTCTTGGGATTTTAGTGTTTTTTATGTTTTCAGTGATTTTTATGGACTTTTAGGAATTTTTTTCTTTTTGTGTTTTTAGGGATCCTGAGGGTCTTTTATGTTTTTAGTGTTTTATGGATATTTTTTGATTTTATATATTTTTTAGTTTTTTGGGTTTTATGGGTTTAGAGAGTTTTATAACTTATTTAGGGGTTTAAAGGGTTTTTACAGCTTATAGTGGATTTTCATGTTTTATGGTTTTTATGGTCTTTATGCTTTTAGGAGATTTTAGGGGTTTTAGGGTTTTTATGGTTTTTATCTTTTTTAGGTTTTTATGGATTTTAAGTGTTTTTAGGATTTTATGTTTTTATTAAAGGTTTATGGGTTTGATGTTTTTTATGTTTTTAGGGATTATTAAGGATTTTTAAAATTTTTATGGTTTGTATGTTTCTTAATAATTTTTAGGTTTTTAGGGGTATAAGGTTTTCGGGGGTTTTAGTATTTTTTAGGTCTTAATGGTTTTTTAGTGTTTTTAGTTTTTTAAGGTTTTCATAGGGGGTTACAGTTATTTACTGATTTATACGTTTTTTGGATTTTTAGGTATTTTTAATTTTTTTTAGTGTTTTTATTGATTTTGAGGTTTTTTGGGGTTTTGGGGGTTTATATTTTTTTTTGGTTTTTTGGGGATTTAGTGTTTTTTGAGTTATTCTTGATTTTAACGGGTTTTAGTGTTTTTTTACCATTTTTTGGGTTTAAAGGGTCTTTAGAGTATTAGTGGATTTTTTAGGGTTTTATGGGGGTTTTCGGCCTTTTAACGTATATAGGGGGTTTTGTTTTTGTTTTTTGATTTTTTTGGGGTTTTATGGTTTTTAGCAGTTTTTATGTTTTTTAGGGGATTTTGAGTTTTTTTAGTTATTATGGTTTTCTTACGATTTTTTAGGTTTGATAAGTATTTTTATTTGTTTCAAGGATTTTTTTATCCTTTCTAATTATTTAATGATTTTTTAGGGTATTTAGAGTTTTTCATGGTTCTAGCTGTTTTTAGGGTTTTTATGGTTTTTATGTTTTTATGGGTTTAGAGTCTTTTTTGAGCCTTTAGGGGTTTTAAGGTTCTTAGAGTTTTTTAATGTTTTTGGGGTTTAAAAGGTATTTATAGTTTTTAGTTGTTTTTAGTGTTTTATGGGTTTTTAAGTTTTTTAAGTGTTTTAACGATTATTTAGCATTTTTGACATTTTTTGGTTTTTAGGGTTTTTAATTGTATTTAGGTTTTTATGGTTTACTTAAGGATAATCAGGGATTTTAGTTTTTTTACATTTTTTTAGGATTTTTTGTGTTTTTTAGGTTTTATATGGGGTTTTATGATGTTTATAGATTTTGACGGATTTTAGGGGTTTTAGGGTTTTTTGTTTTTTTGGGGTTTTTTAGTTTTTCTTTTAGTTTTTTGGGTTTAATGGGTTTTAGAGTCTTTTATATTTTAAGGGGTTTATAGGGGTTTTAAAAAATTTTGTGGTATTTAGGGTTTTATGGGTTTTTAGGGAATCTTAAGGTTTTAGGGGGGTTTTGGTTTTTATGGTGTTTAGCATTTTTATAATTTTCTCTTTCTTAAGTGTTTTAAGGTTTTTTAGGATTTCTTAGGGCTTTTCATGGTTTTTAGTAATTTTTTATGTTTTAGGGATTTTTAGGGTTCTTAGGATTTTTATGTGTTTTAGGGTTTTTATTGATTTTGGTTGTTTTATGATTTTTAGTGTTTTCCGTTATTTTTTTCTTTTAAAGGTTTTAGGATTTTTTCTGTTTTTAGGGAATTTAATTTTTTTAGAGTTATTAATATTTTTAGGGGTACAAAGTGTTTTTAGAGTTTTTAGTGGTTTAAGGGGCTTATGGGGTCTTACTATTTTTTATGTTTTATAGGGTTTTATGGTTATTAGGAGTTTTAGGTGTTTTTATTATATTTTATGGTTTTTAGGGTTTTTTCATTTTTAGGTTTTTAAGGGTTTTATTTGATTTCTGGTTTTTAAGGTTTCCTTAGGTTTTTAGTGTTTTTAAGGTTTTCTACTTATTTATGGGTATATATGTCTTTTCACGATTTTTTGGGGATTTGAAGGAATTTGATGGTTTTTAAAGATTTTTAGGGCTATTATGGTTTTTATCATTATTTAGTTTGTTTAGTTTTCTAAGGTGTTTTTTCATTATAATTATTTCATAGGGTTTTTTAGTGTTTTTATAAATTGTTATGTTTTTAGGTATTTTTTGTATTTTTTAGTATTTTTGTGGTTCTTAGGAATTTTGAGGGTTTTTAGGATTTTTTTATAGATTTTAGGGATTTTAGGGTTTTTATAATTTTTTGGGTTTTTAGGGATTTTAAGTGATTTTATGTTTTTATAGTTTTATTATGGGTTTTAGGGGTTTTTTTATGTCTTTAGGGATTTTAGGGATTCTTTTTCAATTTTTATGATTTTTAGGGTTTTTAGGGATTTCGAGGGAATAAGTTTTTTAATGATCTTTTGGGGTTTTATGGTTTTTTTGGGTTTTAGTGTTTTTTTAGTTTTTTAGTGTTTTCATGGGTTTTTACAGTTTTAAATGTTTTTATGGGCTTCAAGTGTTTTTATATTTTTAGTAGATTTCAGGGTTGATATGATTTTTAGTTTTCATAGGGTTTTAGGGTTTTATTAGGGTTTTTCTTGGTTTCTTACTTTTTTTGGTATTTTTAGGGATTTCATAGAGTATTTATAGTTTTATGGAATTAGTTGATTTTGAGGGTTTTTACGTGTTTTATGTTTTTTTGGATTTCATGGGATTTTTATGTTTTTTTCTGGTTTTTGAGTTTATTATCATTTTTATGGGTTTATAGGGGTTTTAGAGTTTTTAGGGGGGTTTTTGGAGATTTATGGGTATTTTGGTTTTTTGGGGTTTAGGTGATTTAGAGTTTTTACGGGTGTTTAGGGTTTTTTGTATTTTCTAAATTTTAGGGGTTTTATGTGTTTTGGGTTTTTACATTTTTATAGTCTTTCAGGGTGTTTAATGTTTTTTTTATTTTTTAGTATATTTATGGATTTTGAATGTTTTTAGGGGTCTTTAGGTGTCTCTGTTATTTATGCTTTTATTTGGGTTTTTTATGTTTTTTTGATTTTTTAGGGTGTTTAAGAAATTTTCGAGTTTTTTTTATCATATTTTGGGATTTAAAGGGTTTTTAATTTTTATAGTGGGTTTTAGGGTTTTTATGGATTTTATGGGTTTAAATGTTTTTATGGGTGTTTATGTTTTTAGGGTTTTTTATGGTTTTACCTTTTTAGACTTTTTAGGGGTTTTAAGTTCTTATAGTTATATAAGCTTTTCTTAAGGTTTTCATGGTTTTGATGGATTTTATATTAACAGTGATTTTAATGTTTTTTAATAATTTTTATGGTTTTCTAGGGCTTTAGGGATTTTTAGGGTTTTTAGGATTATAAAATTTTCTTTGGATTTTATATTTTTTATGTTTTTAGGGGTTTTATGTATTTTTGGGTTTTTATGTTTTCATAGGGTTTTAGGATACATAGGGTTTTTAAATATTTAGGGTCTATAGGGATATTTTTTATATTTATATGGATTTTATAAATCTTAAGGATTTTGAGGGTTTTTAGGGTTTTTATATTTTCAACGGTTTTGGGGGTTTTAGTTGGTTTTTTATGTTTTATAAGGAATTTAAGGAATTTTAAAATTTTATAAGTTTTTTATGTGTTTAATAGGTGTTTAGTCTTTTAGTTGTTTTAAGGGGTTTTTTGGGTTTTTAGTGTTTTTGAGGATTTTAGCTGTTTTTTGGGTTTTTAGGTTTTTAGGGTATTTTGGGTTTTAGGGTTTTTGTGGGTTTTAGGGTTTTTATGGTTTTTAATTGTTTTTAGGGTTTTAAGGTTTTCATTGGGTTTTTAGTGTATTCATGTTTTTTACGTATTTAGGTATTTTTAGTGATTTTAGGATTTTTTGGTTTTTTTGGTTTTTAATGAATTTTAGGGTCTTTAAGGTTTTAGGTTTTTACTACTTTTTGTGTTTTAGGGATTTTTTTAATTTTTTTAAGGCTTTTTTGTTTTTCTTGAGTTTTTAAAAATTTTAGGCGTTTAAATGGTTTTTAGTGGTTTTAGGGTTTTTATGGGTTCTTATCATTTTTAAGGTTTATAGGGGTTTTATGGTTTTATGGTTTTTAGGATTTTTAAGCTTCTAAGGTTGTTTAGTGTTTTATATATTTTTAGTGGTTTTATATTTTTTTGGTTTTTATGGATCTTATGGTTTTTGGGGGTTTTAGGGTTTTTATGTTCTTATGGAATTTTTGGGTTTTTAATATTTCTAAGGATTATTAAGGATTTTATGGATTTTGAGATTTTTTTGGATTTTTAGTGTTTTTTTGGGTTTTTGGGGGTTTATTGTTTTTCTTTTGAGTTTTTGAGGGGATTTATGGTGTGTTAGATTCTTTCACATTTTAGGGGTTTAATGGGGTTTTGAGTTTTTAGTGGTATCTTCAAGTTTTAATGAGTTTTAGGGGGTTTTAAGGTCTTTAAGGGTTTTATGGTTTCTAGGGTATTAATTTTTTGTAAGGGTTTTAGTGTTATTTATTATTTTTTAGGGTTTTACGTTTTCATAGGTATTTAAGGTTTTATTAGGTTTCTTTTAGGTTTGTTAGTATTTTTTGTGCTATTAGAAATTTTTTGGATTTTTTCGGATTTTTGTAGTTTTTAGTTTTATTAGGGATTTGGAGGGTTTTTATGGTTTTAGGGAATTTTGGGCTTTTAGGTTATTTGTTAGTTTTTAGGGGGTTTAAGGGATATTAGTGTCTTTTAATGTCTTTTTTGGCAGAAGAGGTGTAAGGACAGGCTATTCCTAGCCCCCTCAAAATTTATTATGGAAAAAGATGCAGCAGACAATGGAGGGGAGGGGTTAATCGACCCACACCCAAAAACCTTTTACAACCCAAGATGCAATGTCTTTTGGGGGTTTAATGGGTTTTATATTTTTTTAATGGGTTTAAGGGTTTTATGGATTTTTATGGCTTTTTAATGTTTTTTTTGTATTTATCATTTTGGGAGGTTTTAAGGAGGTTAGGGTTTTAATGTTCTTTTTAGGGTTTTTAACAGTTTTATATTTTTAAAGGTTTTAACTGTATTTTTTTAAGTTTTCTTATGGGTTTTAATTGTTTGTAGGTTTATTACATTTTTATTATATTTAATGAATTTTTATGATTTTTATGGATTTTAGGTTTTTCGGTATTTTGAGAGTTTTTATTGTTTTTAGGGGTCTTAGGGTTTTAGGGGTTTTAGTATTTTTAGTTATTTTTGGGTTTTAAGTGTTTTAGTTTTTTAAGGTTTTCTAATGGTTTTTCTAGGTTTTAAGGTTTTTTATATGTTTTTGGAAATTAAAGGTCTTTTTTATTTTTAGGTTTTTTAGTAATTTTGTGGGTTTTTAGAGTTTTTAGGGTATTTTTAGTTTAAGCGGTTTGAAATGTCTCTTTGTGTTTCTTAATGTTTTTAGGGATTTAAAGGGTTTTAGGGGTTTTATGGTTTTAGGGGTTTTTAGGGTTTTTAGTAGTTTTATGTTTTTTGTGGTATTATGTGTTTTTTCAGTTCTTATGGTTTTCATTAATGTTTATTAGGTGTCTTATGGTTTTTTATCATTTTAGGGTTCTTAGGTATTTTTAGGATTTTTTAGGATTTTTAGGGTTTTTTAGGGTCTTATAGAGTTTGAGAATTTTTATTGTTTTTATGGTCTTTATGGTTTTTATCATTTATATCATTTTTATGGGTTTTAAATGTCTTTAGGTTCTTAACGTGTTTATAGTTTTTTCAGGGTTTTTGGTGATTTTTACGTTTTTAGATATTTTTTGGGATTTTAAGGATTTTTTTTGTTTTTTGGATTTTCAGGGATTTTGGGGGTTTATGGTCTTTTATGATTTTTTGAGGTTTCTAGGTTATTTTTTTACTTTTTAGGGTTTTAAAGTTTTTTAAAGATATTTTAAATTTTTTACGTGTTTAAAAGGAATTTAGGGTTTTTAGTGGGTTTAAGGATTTTATGGATGTTGAGAGAATATAATGTTTTTTGGTAATTTTTTGGGGTTTTTATTGTTTTTAGGGTTTTTGGATTTTTTTTTGGATTTTTAGGGGTTTTGAGTGTTTTTAGGTTTTTAATGATCACATAAGGTTGTTCTTGTGTTTTATGGGTTTTTACGTTTTTATGAAATTTTAGCCATTTTTTGGAATTTTATTGATTTTAGAATTTTTTGGGATTTTGAAGGGTTTTAGAGTTTTTATGGTTGTTACAGTTTTTCGGTTTTTTGGGGTTTTAAGGGTTTTTTGAGTTTTTTGTGGGTTTAAACGTTTTTTATAGTTTGTTTAATTTTTACAGCTATAAAGGCTTATTGGTGTTTTTAGTGGGTTTTTAGGTTTTTATGAGGTTTTTATGTTTTTAATGGTTTTTAGTGTTTTTATGGGTTTTATGGTTTTTAAAGTTTTTAGGGTCTTTTCAAGTTTTGGGGGTTTTAGGAATTTTTATGTTTTTATGGGGTTTAAGAGTTTTTAGGTTTTTAATTATTTCATAGATTTTTTAGATTTTTCAGGTTTTTTATGTTTTTATATATTTTTTTTGTTTCTTGTTTTTTTCTATATTTTCAGGGTTTTTATGTATATTGAGGAATTGTAGGGTTTTTATGATCTTTTTGGAATTTTTGGATTTTTATGGATTCTCATCATTTATTTTGGTTTTTAGGGGTTTTATGTGTTTTTCAATATTAATGGTTTTCTTTTGGTTATTAAGTTATTAGGTATTTTAGGGATCTTTTATGATTTTTTTGTTTTTATAGTTTTTAGGGATTTTTAGGGGTTTTAGGGGTTTTATTGTTTTCTTGGTTCTTAGGTTTTTTTTTCAAGTAAAATTGAATGGGTATATAAAAAAGGAAAAAATGAATTGATGTATAAGATGATCACCCAAACGGTGAAAAACTTGGCCCAAAGGTCAGTAGTGAAAGAAAAAACATAGGTGAGAACCAGGCCCAAGAAAGTATTCCGCACTCCACCGCTCTTGTCCACATGCAAGCGTCAACAAACATAAAAGGCGATAATCACTCCCCTCCAATAAATAGGCAGCGCCGTGAACCAGTAAGCCCATAGCTACCAGAGAACCTAAATAAATCCAAGAGAAGAGCCTAAAGCCATCGAGAAAACCAACAGACCCCCTCCACCCCCATCACCTATAATCCCCAAGCTCTCACCATAGAACCCCGAGCTCCCAACATTCCTTCAACAACAAGACCTCAAAGAACCAGCTCACCATAAATAGTAGCAACCCACTCTACACTAGTACCACTTCCCACCAGACAGTAGCCCACTCAACTCCAACAACTCTAGCCAACAGAACCTATAAGAGAAAGAATCCATACAACAACCAACGCTCTAGAAGAAACCTTATCAACAGAAATGTCACCAATAACTCATATCCAAAAATATCCTCCATCCACTATCAATGAAACCAAACAAAAAAACTAGCCACTAGAACCAACATGTGCCACTCCGACAGTACACCCCATCAAATTATCATCCAAAACCACAAAAATAGAACCATCTAATAGCCACCACAATTGCTCACATTACCCCAAAAACAACCAGGATTGATAAACAACCTATTCCACAAGAACAAAACCTCTTATACCTCCTAGCCAACACAAGACACACCTTCAACTCCTACACCCAACCATTACCAACCATCCCTCTTCATGTTCCCTCACACAATCTCCCATCACCTCTCAACAACATGTCCTAGCATCTATAACCCCCAACTCATCACACAACATCTCAAAAAAACCCCAGTATCCACAAAACCTCCTAGAACCCACAATATCACCTATCACCCCGCTGCACCAGCTTCATGAAACACACAATCCCTGCACCAGCATTAGGACCCAAAACTTGGAACAAAAATATCAGATTCCTACTCCACACCAGAATCACTCCCAACACCCCAGATCTAAAACACTAACACTGAATATCCAACTCCTAGAACCCATCATCCTCTCCCTTATAAGCAGATATCCATAAGCCACCCCATCACCATCATCATACCACACCCTAAAATCGACTGGTAGATACACCATGTAGAACAATCGTCTCAAAAAAAGCTCCCTGAAATTATTCCACACACGTCCATATGAGATAGTAATAACCAACACAAGAAACCAACAACAACATGAACCCAAACAAAAAATATCAAAAATCAATAGAACAAGGGAACTAAGTATCAACCTACAGAATTCAACCTATATCTCCACAACAACCCATGACAACCAAGGACCCTATCATGTAGAATCAGTTCAGAACACTAGCCATGAAACCATCCAAGATCGAAGATCCTTTCAACTACACCATTTCCAATGTAGTTGAAAGATTGGTGCATCCATGTCATCAACCACCTAGGAGAAAGAGATGGAAAACTAATCAATCAGAAAGATGAGTGTCACGGACCTCCAAACCAAAGCCAGTAACTGGTGAACTAGGAAACACCATTTGATGAACCATGAACCTGTAAACAGAAACATGGATTCATGTGGGCCGAAAAACCCTCATCCAAAAACAAATGAACCATAAAATACAATCTCATAAAAATAAGATGATGAAGGAACACTGTTCACAACCCCAAGTCCCAAAATAATCTAATGAAATGACGTGGTACCGAAACAAAACATGAATCTAGGAAACCACCACCCTAGGTGATGAGGACCATTGAAAAGGTGAACCAATGAACTTGATGTGTTGATGAAACTTCAGCAACATTGCTGATGAAGGAATTCCGATGAACACCATCAACCTCGCATAACGGGATAAGATACAATAGGATGGAAATCCCACCCTTGTGGTAGAAAGTAGAGACTCCTCAGCCCACGTGACCTCAAACCACAAACCCCCAATAATATAAAAACTCATAACATTTTCTAGTGTGGGGAAATATAACACCCAAAGAAACACTACACACTAACCATGAAACCATAAACCTTCAAGGAACACCAAACACAAATCCCCACACCAATCTGAAAAAAAAATCCATTGATCCCAGAAAGAAAATAGTTAATGAATCCACTGTGAGAAACTGAAGAATCTCAAATTGGCTGATACGTGAACATAGGGCACTGGAGAAGAGATCCTATGACCTGATATAGACATGAAACCCGCATGTCTTATTCATTCATGATGATATACCATGAATAAAAATGAAAACAAAAATTAAAACCCACAAAAAACCATTGGTCAACATGAAAAACCATCCACTACCACCTCAAACCAAGGTAATAAAGGCGACAGATGAACCAATATCTTTCTGAATTAGAGATTGCATCACTGAATATCCAAAATAATATGAAACTAGGAGCATCGAAGAAGCCACAAGACATGAAGAAGGAAATCCCTGAGCCCCACTACTGACTGCAAATCAGCACAAATCTAAAACCAGATTGACCAAAAACCATTGTTGAAGAGACCATTGAAGAGACCTTCATTGATGAAAAAAAAGATGAAGCCACTAGGAAACATGGTTCCAAAACACAGTTTTGAATCCACCACAAGAAATGGGTCTCCCAAGAGATATAAGGGTGCAATCAAGAACTATTTATGTTTTTAGGTGTTTTTGTGTTTTTATGGTTTAAAGGTTTCTTATTGTTTGTAAAATTTTTAGGGGTTTAAATGGTTTTTATAGATTTTAGTGATTTTTAGGTTATTATATATTTTTAGACTTTTTTTATTAATGTAGAGTTTTATTATTTTTTGGGTTTTAGTGACTTCTTTGGATTTTATGGTTTTTATCATTTTTAGGTTTTTTTGTTTAAGTTTTTTTTGGTTTTTAAGGTTTTATTAGGGTTTTTGAAGGGTTTAGGGTATTTTTATGTTTTTAGGGATTTTCCAGGAATTTTTTGTGTTTTTGTGGATTTTAGTATATTTATTAATTTTGATGTTTTTTAGAGTTTGTTATGGTTTTTTCATTTTTAGGGTTTTTATGTGTTTTTATATTTTTAATGTGTTTTTTATAAGTTTCAGGGGTTTTAGGGGTTTTTTTAAATTTAAGGTATTTTCTTGGTAATTTTAGTACTTTTATGGTTTTTATGTTTTTTAGTGATTTTGTGGGATTTTATATTTTTTATGGTTTTCATCATTATTTAGGTTTTTATGGGTTTAAACTTTTTTTAGGTTTTTGATGGATTTCATAGGTTTTTTAGGGTTTTTAGGTTTTTAGATAGTTTTTAGTGCTTTTTTAGGATTTTTGTGTTTTTTTGAAAGGTAAAACTATGTATTTAATAAGTAGAAGATAAATTAAAAATAAAATCCTCGAATTATAAAATGATAATTCACCTATGAAATGGAGGCTCGAGGATCAATCAAACATGAAGGCACCAAGGAAGGCACCCAAACAGACCAAGTGACTATGCACAAAATACCACCATGACAGCGCAGCAACAAAGTCACCAATGCAGCAAAGAAAAACTAGCAAGACATTATCCCAAAAAATAGCTAAAATGTAAAGAACTGTATATTCCATATAATTTTTATAAATTATTTGGGATTATTATGAGTCTATGAAAATCAGAGGCACCTAATTCTGAGGCCCAAAAAGCCAAAAATGGATTTTTGATCCTTTTTTAGGTATGTTCAGTAAACGTGTAGGTGATGTTTTTTATCTTTTGAACCAGTTCCCAGATTAAAAATTAGAGGGCCCCATTGAATCTACAGTGCTGGGATTCGCTTAAGGAAGCTTAACATTGACCCGCAAGGGTCGGATGAAAAATTTATTTTCAAGGACTATACAAAAAAATAACTATATTTTATTTTATTTTATTTTATTAAACAGTTGGAAAAATAGTGGTGGGACCACAATGCAACATCAGAACATTTAATGGATTGAACCATAGGTTGTGTAACTGCACCACTGATAGAATTAATAGATTTAGTAACAGCACCATTTGGAGAATTAATAGGTTCATTAATTAAACTCATTAATGAACACCATTAATTGTGTGGTGTGTTGGTCCCCACTTTTATTATATTTAATCAATGCTCGGGATTGGGTTTTTGGAGAGAAATGAGAGGAATATCTCATTAAACATTGGTGGCTTCCCACTCTGACGACGATTGGTAATCAAGAAATGGTCATTGGAGGAATCAACGAATGATGGAAAACACCTAAAAAGACCGTCGGACACAGACCCTACTTCCTCATCTACAGCACCATCCGACAGAAACAAGGTAAAAGGGTTTCATTGTTTACCTATGAGTTGTTTCCTTCTTGAAATTCGTCATGTGTTATTATGCTAACACTAAGGGTGCATGCCAAATGAACAATGTCCAAACCCTCCGCCGAACTTGGTTATGGTTGTGTTCTTCAGGAGAAATCAGATGATATGGTGGCAAGGTGGAACCAAGGTCCATTCAGTGTAGGCATCATTCCAAGAGGCTCGTAGGCACAAACGAGAATAAAAACGGACCACCGACACTTCACAAGTGGCCAGCAGAAGCTACGCCAGCGTAGTGGCACCAGTGACTGGGGGAGGCGGTGGTCGGCATCTACCGACCGCGTTGGAATGGAGACACCCAAAGGATCAGCGATAGAAAAATGAGAGGTCAGACAGTGTTGACCGTGTTGAAGCAGGGTGGTGCGCTATGGTGGCACGCCACAAAGGAAGGTTGCAACTTCGAGCCATGGAAGAGGGTGGACCTATGCCTGTGGGTCAGTTGAGGGCTGGTCTGCACGGATCTGTCAGGTCTGGTGGAACCATTTATCGCCGCTACTGAGCTGGGCAGTGCGCTATGGCATTACACCATGAAAGTGGGCCGCGGTAGAAGGCGGATCCGCGCCCGCAGGTCTGTAACAGGATGATCCACGCAGATCGCCCATGTGTTGTGACACTAACCAGTGTCACAGTTTTGAAGACCCGAATAGTCGAAATCATTTGGGAGGGGATCAGACCCCCCTGCATGCTCAGCCAGCAGGCCGATCAGTTTGGTGGCCCGGTAGGTCGCACCTTGTTAGGTGGGCCAGGCTGGACTTGTGGTCTAGTGGGCTTAGCCACAACCAACAGGCCATGACCAATGCCCAACGGGCTAAACCCGCGGCTCTGCCATACCGGGCCGAGCCTGCAGCCCTACTGTACTGGGCTGATCCAGCCCCCTTTGAGCGAGGCCCAGTGGGTCTGTTCGGGTCATTCTAATTAGATTAGACTGTACTTGGACACCATTTTCCCGGTTACAGTTAAATGGGTGTATCTCCTAAATCAGATGTTAGTTTGACAATCCTTCTACGGTGCCAGAACCCATAGAATGTGGTGGCCTTTTTGAGATACTCCACAAGATACTTGGAGAATGTTGGTGTTTGGATGGATTGGATCCTGTGAAAATACAACCGGGCCCTTGGCACTAAGATTCTTATTACTTAGATATTGGGCGTCCTATTGACGTGTCATTTGTTATGAAACCCTTATGATATGGCAGATCATTGAGTTACTTCTTCTAGGGTCTTCGTTCCATTTAAAATACAACTGATGGCTTGGTAGTGGTCCTCCCAAGTACGCTCCATGTGGAACCCTACGAATGGATGAGACCTGAAGACTACTGACTTTGACCTCTGTGTGACTCGACGACCCAGTGGGAAGCACCTCTGAGTGACATTTTAGGTCCACAGTGGGGAGCAGCTCTGTGTAACCAGAAAGACCCATGGTACTCGATAGGAGGAGTACCTCAGCAGGCCATGGTGGGGATCGGCTCTGTGTGACCTGGAAGAACCACAGTACGCAATGGGTAGGAGTACCTAAGTAGTTAATGGTTAGTGGAAAGCACCTCTGCGTGACTTGGCAGGCCCGATGTACTCAATATAGAATAAGTTCTCTAGTAGATAAGGTGTTTGACGATGTGACTAATGATGCTACTATTACTACCCTAGAATATACCTTGTATGATCATTATTTTTCTTTGTTCCTTATGATTGAGATAATCATTTGTGTTTTTTCATTTGTGTAATTTTGAGATACCTTTGAGGGTCTTGGGGTCCCTAGTGTGTATTGTTATTCTCACCCCTACATAGGCTTTTCCCAACCCTTGTTGTGTATTGTGCAGATGATGGGAAGCATTGACTGAGTCATGAGGAACTAGGACATGCCGATGTATGGAGGTAACCAGTGGACGTGGAGAGCTGCAGTAACAAGCTGTACCTGCCCTTCAGGTAGGATCCTTGGTAGATGGCCTCAGGAGTTTTTTTCCCCTATTTTGTACTTCCATTTCAATTGGGATTGTATTCTATCCCCTTTACTCCAGTACTTAATTTTAAACTATGTGGTGGTTATTAGTTTTTGTTATACCTTTCTCCTTCCATTGTGTTTTACTTTTTCGCAGTGTACCCTACCTGTGTGTGTACAGGTTTTGAGAAAATACCATCCCATTTTAGGGAAATTCCTTTCTGGTGCAAGTCTCTAACCCCAGGCCTATGGAAGGCGGGCTTGGAGTAGTCACAACATGGGCCCTAGAGGATGGGTATTGATAATGTCATTGCAGAAGGCCATCAGTTCCCCCTCAATGATCGAAAGTTTGATGTTTTGTTTTGGGGTAACCGTGTTAAGTGTCGTGAGTCTGATATTCAGATCTGGGGCGTCCAGTGTTGGTGCGGCAACCGACGTATCTATACAGCATGACCTTCAGTTCTATTTCCCACTCAATACATAAAAACTGTGGTTTCATAATTTCCTCTTTTATTTGAATAAGACTTATCTCACCAGGTATAACCTTCTAACCATGGTACATCCTGGTCTATCTCAGGATGCCTCCATGTGGATGACTAGCCAGGATCCCAATACGAGGAAGTGAGGATAGCTCGCCTCATGACGAGGTATTCTTTCAGGGAACAATGCTTGAGATGGACATACCAGGTGGTTCACCAGTGCTACCACCACCCGATGGTCATCATCAACTGCCGGCGGTTCTAAAAAAAGATGTTCATAGGATCAGTTCCCTACATGAGTTTTAGAGGCAAATACCTCCTAGGTTTAGGGGAGAGACATATCCTTAGATCGTTGAGGACTAGATAGAGGCTGTGACATGGGTATTCTTCTTAGTAAGGACACCACCGGAATAGATGGAGATCATGGAAGTGATCCTTCAATAGGGATCTATAAGGAGATGGTAAATTTTGAACATCTAGACTCACGATGTGGAGAACCTCACCTGGGTTGACATCAAGAGGCTTTTCAGGGAGAAGTTTTTTCCTTCAACGTTGCACTCTGTGCGAATTCAGAAGTGGCTCTACCTAAAGCATGACATAATGATAGTGGCTGAGTACTCAGAGAGGTTCACAGAGATTTCTAGCTACTCCATAGATATGGTGTGAGACACATTATTCAAAGATTGAGCCTTCGATCAGGGACTCACGCATGAGATCAGGGATTCAATGGTGTCTCTCAGCATCCCGACCTAGGCAAGGGTGTTGGATCAAGCCCTTCTCAGGGATATATTCTTGGAAAAGTTGGCACCCATAGTTAGAGTTGCGAACAAACCCCAAGCAGTAGAGTCTTCAGCTGGCACTAGAATGATGACGCATGGTCCCAAGTGGTCTAGGTATTTTATAGGAAGACCCCTGGACTTAGGGATGGCTATGTGAGGATCCCAGGCCAGAGGGAGTCATACAAGTGTTGGAATTTTCTTTTTGTGTGGCGGGTAGGGACACATGGCATGTGACTGCCTGACCTGCCGTACGGATGACCGGCGGACAGTTTAGGGGCCACTGAGAGAGCGGTAGCAGTTCGATAGAGGAGGTCCATACGGTAGTGGATGGGGTAGGGGAGCTATCCGACCAACATAAGGTGGTTGAAGGTTTGGAGTGTTATGTCCACCACCCCATGGTGGTCGTCCCCGACCTCAGGGAGCAGGCGGACTGGGGCAAGCTCAGCTCCAGGCAGCAAAGGATGTCAACCAGGATGCTCCAGAGATTATTAGAGGTACGATCTGTGTATTTTCCACCCTATATGAAGTTCTTATATACATAGGTTCCAGTCACTCTTTCATTTCCACAACATGCATTCAGAGCTCAGGGATTCCAATGGATCAATTAGATCGATCCCTACGATTAGAGACTTCTATGGTAGAGGATTCGACGATTACACATTGGTTATGAGAGTGTGAGCTCACTCTAGGTAGAGAGATCTTCGAATGGGATATTCTAGTAGCAACATCAAACCCTTACGATTTCATCTTGTGAATGTACTGGATATCCACATTCCATGCTCAGATCGACTATTTTAGGAGAAAATTTTGGTGTATCCGTGAGGGTGAGACCAGGTTTTCCTTCACCGGTAAGAAGGAAACCTTCACAACATATGATGGAATTTATCATAGGAGGGTACAAACAATCACTCACCATTTTGATAGCCTCACCATTGGTGTAGTGGATAAGAAGAGTCTATAATATCCTGTAGTGGTGGAATAGTATACTGATGTGTTCCTTGATGATGTTCTGGGACTACCCCCACTTAGATAAGTAGAATTTCATATCGACATGTACCCCATGAAGGCACAAATATCTACACTAGCATATCGGATGTCCCCCGTGGAGCTTTTTGAGCTAAGGGTATAGTTGGAATAATTACAGATGAAGGGGTTCGTAAGGCCCATTTTTTCTCCTTGGGCAGCCCCGATTTTGTTCTCCAAGAAGGAAAATGGGATTTTGAGGCTTTGAGTGGACTATCGGCACCTGAACAAGGTGACCAAGAAGAACAAGTATCTTTTACTGGTGATCAATGATCTCTTCGATCAGCTAAATTGAGAACATTTGTTTTCAATGATAGACCTCAAATTACGCTATCATCAGCTCAGGGTACGAGATGAGGACATACTGAAGACAACCATCAGATGTCAGTATGGCCATTACAAGTTCTTGGTTATAACCTTCGGTGTGACCAATTCTTCATTAGTGTTCATGGGGCTCATGAACAAGATATTCCAACCTTACCTTGATCTCTTCATGGTAATCTTCATTGATGACATCTTAGTGTACTCAGTGACAGAGGAGAATCATGCCACACACCTACAGATAGTTCTGAATACACTCTAAGAGCACCAGATTTATTGAAAGATCTTGATGTGCCAGTTCTGGATATGGGTAGTCCACTTCGTGGGGCATGTTATCTCAGAGGATGGAGTTTCAATGGATCCAGAAAATATAGAGTAAATAATTACTTGGGATCCACATAGGAGTGTGACCGATGTGTATAGATTCAAGGGATTGGTTGGGTGCTACTCGAAATTTGTACCTGGATTATATAGGGTAGAGGAACCCTTTTCAGATTTAAAAAAGTAGGGGAAACCTTTTATGTGGAAGGAGAAGTGCCATTTGATATTCCAAGAGTTGAGGCAGATACTAACAAGTGCCCCCATCTTGAGACTACAAGAAGAGGGTGTTGGGTATGTAGTCTACTGTGACACATCATGGACCAAACTAGGTTGTGTCCTAATATAGGAGTGAGCGGTGATCGCCCAAGGCTCATAGAAGTTCAGACAACACGAGTAGAACTATGACACCCATTAACTAGAGTTAGTAGTAGTGGTCATTGCACTGAAGATTTGGTAGCACTACTTGATGGGTGAATGATTTATTGTTTACTCCTATCACAAGAGTTTCAGGTATATCTTCTCACATAAGGACTTGAACCTGAGACAACGGTAATGGCTGAAGTTCCTCTAGGACTATGACATTAAGATATTCTACACTCATGGGTAGGGGGATGTAGTATCAGACACACTCAGCATGAGGTCTGGTCTGCAGTTACTGAGTGAGGCAACAGAGCAGCAATCCATGTTGCAGATATCCATTGTGGATAGAGATTGAGAATCTTGCCTTTAGTATATTTCTGTAACTCCCCTACTACTTCAGCAAGTTCAAGAGGATCAGCTTGGGGATTTTGACTGCGAGGCCCGACGTGCTCAGATATCCTCAGGATAGTCTCCTAAAAGATTTTATGAAGTTGGGGAGCACCTCATTCTATTTAGAGGATTTTCCATGGTACCAGTGATGCTTCGAGTTGAGGTGTTGAAGGAGTTCCACAAATCCCCTTTGGTGGTACATCCGGGTGTGGTGAAGATGTACCAGGACCTCCAGTGTCAGTACAGGTGTCCAGAGATGAAGAAAGACATGGAAGATTTTGTATCAGGATGCATCAGTTTTCATCAAGTGAAGGATGGGCATCAGGTGCCAGTAGGCTTAGGTCAACCAGTTTAGGTTTTAGAATGGAAGTGGGATGGCGTATTCATGGACTTTGTGATAGGGATACCATGTACATCTAGGGGCCATGATTCTATCTAGGTGATCATTGACCAAATCACCATGTTGGTCCACTTCCTACCCATCTGAGATCATGGATCATTAGAGGGATTGGGACATCTATATGTACAAGATATTGTATAGCTTCATAGGGTTCCATCCATGATCATCTTGGATCGCGACACTCGTTTTACATCCCACTTCTGGAAGGGATTGCAGGAGGCATCCAGGACTCAGCTATAATTGACCACCATCTTTCTCCCTTAGATAGATGGTCAGAAGGGGAAGACCATAAAGACACTCGAGTATATTCTTCGTGCTTGTGTCCTTGATTTTGGCTACTATTGGGAGGACCACTTGTCACTAGTGGAGTTCGCGTATAATAACAGTTATCAAACCACCATTTGCATGGCTCTGGTTGAGGGCTTGTACTAGCGACCTTGCAGATCACCTCTATGCTATAGAGACCTAGGGGAGTCTGCACTTGTGGATCTAGAGTTGGTACAGGATACGACAGAGAAGGTGTAGATCATCCAGTAGCGGATGAAAACTACACAAAGCCAACAGAAGTCTTATGTCAATAAAAGAAAGAGACCGATGTATTTTGAGGAGGGAGACCTTGTATTCCTATAGGTCATACCCGATGAGGATTATGGAGGTTTTTCCAGGGCAGAAAGCTACCTCTGAGGTTCATCAGATCATTCCAGATCCTCATCTGAATAGGTGAGGTGGTGTACCATCTAGTTCTTCCCCCATAGATGAATCGATTGCATAATGTTTTCCAATTGTCACAACTGAGGAGGTATCTTTATTATCCATCACACATTATCGAATGGGGAGAGTTGGGAATTCATGATGGGGAAATTTTTAAAGAGTTTTTAGTGGAGATAAAGGATAGATATGAGAGGTACCTTCATGGGTGGTTGATTCCACTGGTGTGAGTCCGTTGGCAGTACAGGAATCTTCAGGAGAGAACATGTGAGAGGGGGGTTCAAATACATGCTTAGTACCCCAATTTTATTCCCTAGTTTTTTTACCTTTTGGGGATGATAATCCCTATGGTGGGGAGAATTTAAAGACTTAGAAATTCCATATATTTTTTAATTATTTGGTATTATTTTGAGTCTTAAAAAATTGGCGGCATGTGATTCCAAGGCCCAGATAGCCCGAAACAAATATTTGATCTTTTTTTAGGTATGTTATTTAATGTGCAGGCGGCATTTTCTATATTTTGAACTACTTCTCAAATTAAAAATCGTAGAAAAATGTTGAATCCACAGTGTCAGGATTCACTTAAGGGAAGCGTAACTTTGACTGACAAGTATCAGATGAAAAAGTTATCTTCTTGGACTTTACAAATAAATATTAAAATAACTAAAGGTTATTTTATTTTATTTTTTTCAACCATTGGACAAACAGTGGTGGGACCACAGTTCCACATCATACCATTTAATGTCTTGACCCATAGATTGTGTAACTATACTACTAGGAAAATTAATAGGTTGAGTAACTACACCGTTGGGAGAATTAATAGGTTCATTAATAAAACACATTAGTGAACCCCATTAATTGTTTGGGGAATTTTTACCCTCATTTCTTATATTTAATATAATTTTGTGCTTGATATTGGGGAGGTATACAAGTGGAATCTCATACAAATAACCATCTACATCCCGTTCTGACAAATAACGGTAATTGAGAAATGGTCGTTGGAGGAATCAACAGATGACGACAAGAGCTGATGAACACCTTCAGACGCAGACCCTAGTTCCTGATCTAGAGTGCCTTCCATCAGAAACAAGGTAGGGGGTTTTGTCTTTAAAATATGAGTATTTTCCTTCTTTTAATTCTTCTCGTGTTATTATGCTAATGGAAGGGATGTAGGAAAAACAAACAAGGTCCAGACCTTATGCTGAACTCGGTTACAATTTCATTTTTCATGGGCGATCAGAAGATATGGCAAAAAGGTGGAATCAAGGGCCGCACAACATAGTTATCATCCTGAGAGGCCCGTAGTAATGGAATAGAATAAAAATAGGCCATCAGAGCTTCACTAGTGGCCCGTAGAAGCTACGCCGGTGCGGCGGCATCGATGATTGAGGGAGACGGCGGCTGGCACTCACCGATCACGAAGGATTGGCAGTGCCCAAAGGCACTGCAATTGAAAAATGAGTGGCCGACTAGCACTGATTGCATTGAAGTGGTGAGGCATGCCATGAAGGAAGGCTACGATGTGCCAAAAAAAAAGTTTTGGCGTGCCGAGAATGAAGGTCATGGCTTTGAACCACAGTGGATGGCGGACATGTGACCATGGGTCTGTTGCGAGCTAGTTCGTTTGGACCATCCAAATAGTGTGTCGCCATCCAGCACCACTACAAAGCAATGCAGCGCGCCGTGGAAGAGGGCTGCGGATTTGAGCCATAGCGGAGGGTAGAAAAGCACTCGTAGGTCTATAATGGGCCGGTCCACATGATTCCGCTAGGTGGTACGGATCCAACAGGTGTCGTGTCTTTGCATACATGGACAACTGAAGCAATTCGGGAGGGGAGAGGACCCCCATGTGCTCATCCAGTAGGCCGCGCTCAGTCTGGTGGGTCGGGCTAGACCTGTGGTCCAACATGCCTAGCCACGGCCAGTGGGCCGAGCCCGCGACCTAGTGGGCCAAACTAGGACCATCCATACTAGGCCTAGCCCAGTGGGTCGGGTCGGGTCGGTCTAACTGGATAGGACCATACCCAGACCAATTTTTGCCCAGTTACGCTTAAACAGACGTATCTCTTAAATTGGACGTTTGTTTCATGAACTGTCTGCGGTTCCAAAACCCTTAGGATGAGACATTCCATTTGATATACTCCATGAGGGACTTAGAGAAATTTTTAGTTTGGCTGGGTTGGATCATACCAGAATCCAACTGAGCCCTTGACACTAAAAAACAGATAACTTACAGACCTGGCGTCCGATTGACACTCCATCTATTGCGATGGAACCCTTATAACATGGTTTATCATTAGGTTACTTATTATAGGGACTTAATTATATTTGATATATTATTTATGGCTTGAGGATCAGTTCTCCCAAACGCACTACTTGTGGAATGCTACGACTGAACGAGACATAAAGACTGCTGATTTCTGACTATGTGTGACATGACGGCCCATTGGGAAGAACCTCTGTGTGACTTTGAATTTACATGATGGGAAGCATATATGTGTGACTTGGTAGACCCATGGTACTCGACAGGAGGTGTACCTCAGCAGGACACAGTGGGGAGTGGCTCTGTGTGACCCGGCTGACCCACAGTATTTGATGGGGAGGAGTACCTAAGCAGGTCAACGTTAGTGGTAACTACCTTAGTGTGACTTGGAAGGTCCATTGTAATTAATAGAGTAATAGTTCTTCAACAGCCAAGGTGGTCGATGATGTGACTATTGATACTATTGTTACTTCCCAAGAATATAGCTGGTGTGAGATGTCTTTTCCTTTGTGCCTTGTGATAGAGATCATGATTTGTGGATTTTCCTTTGTGGAATTTTGAGAGACCTTCAAGGGTCTCAGGGTCCCAACTAGGTATTTTTATATTCACCCCTGCACGGGCTTCACCCACACCTTGTTGTGTCTTGGGTAGATGATGGGAATCTTGTACTGAGTCATGAGGAGCCAGGACTTGACGGTGTACAGAGGTGATCGATGGACGTGGAGAGTCATGGTGTCGATTTATACCTACCCTTTATATAAAATCATTGGCGGATGACCTCAGGAGTTGTTTTCTTGTTTTGCTGTATTTCTATTTCAGGTGGGCTTGTATTCTGGACCCTTTACTTCAGTATATACTTTTAAACTCTATGGTGGTTATTAGTTGTGGTTGTAAAATTCTCCTTCCATTGTGTTTTACTTGTTCGCAGTGTGACCTATCTGTGTCTGTACAGGTTTTGAGGAAATGTATTCCCATTTTAGGGAAATTCCTTTTTGGTGCAAGCAGCCAACCCATAGCCTATGTAAGGTAGGATGGGGTAGTCATGACACGGGTCCCAAGGGATGGGTCTTGACATAAAACCAAAAGAATGCAGCAGCAATGAACACTAAAAACTCATCCACCATTCACCCATAATGTACACACGAGCCAATAAGAACATAAACCCACAACCAATAACACACCAGTTAATCAGAAGATCCCCATGAACTAACAAAAGGAAACAAAGAGGCTCTAACCACCAAACAAACATGCACTCTAAGAGACAACACCGCCAAGGCCTCATCATTTCTCAAAGAAAAAACGAAATCACACATGCATAAACACACACAAACACCACCAACTGCATGCATGAACCACCAAACACAAACACAATCAAACATAAAACAAGAACAACTCAAAACACTATCATCTCACACAACACCTAGCCACAATCACTTCTACATGCACTATCATACGATCCACATCACATACAACCATCATCCCAACCCTCCTAGCTAAACCCCTTTAGTTTCCACATCCCAACACTTCCATCGACACAACTGCACCAAACACTAACCAAAACTCCATCCACTCCCACCTGATATAGGTCGACCCTTATACACATAAAATAGAAGAAAATCTACCAAGAACGACTCTAGTGCCCCTGCAGCCACAACAGAAAAACTGAATATTTGCGACGGGCGAGTTGCGACGGGATCCCGTCGAAAAAAAGATCTTTTGCGACGGGACGCCGTCACAAGTCGCCCCTTACCGAAAACGGCGTCGCAAATAGGTGTTTTTGAGGCAGTCCCGTCGCAAAAAAAAAATAGTTGCAACGGTATTTGTCCCCCGTCGCAAATAAGTTTTTTTTATATATAAAAAAGGTATTTGCGATGGGTTGTCGCAGATATATTAGTTTCAAAGAGTCAAAATCCCGTCACAAATGCGAAATTTAAAAAAATACTTGTGACGAAAGTATTTGCGACGGACCGTCATAGAAAGGTTCTCCCGACGGGTATTCGTCCAGTCGCAAATAGTACTGTAAAAAACAATTACGACGGGATATCCCGTCGCAAATGTACCCGTCACAAATATTAAAAAAAATAAAAAATAAAAGAAAATAATTAATACAAATCGTATAATATTATATAAAAATAATAATATTATTAATAATATAAAAAAATTATATTATTATAATATAAATAAAAAAATATATAAAATATAATTATGAAATAATAATATAAAATAATAATAATATGAATATAAATAATATAATATAATATAATAATACTAATATTAATAATATAAAAAATTATTATATTATTATTATTATTAAACTATCTATATAATAATAATAATAATATTAATAATATAAATAAATTATATTATTATAATATTAATAATAAAATATATATAATATAATTATAAAATATTAATATCAAAAAATAATAATAATACGAATATAAATAATATTATATTATATATTATGAAATATTAATATAAAAAAATAATAATAATAGTACTAATATTATTAATATAGAAAATTATTATAATAATATTATTATTAAAACAAACATACATATTTATGAAAAAATAATATTAATAATATTAATATTAATAAAATTATAAACTTCTCAATATTAACAATAAATATAAAATATTAAAAGTAATATTACTAAAATAAGCAGACATTAAAAATAAAACTAATAAGTAATAGTATATTAAAAATCAAATTATATCACATAATATTCGTACCAATATGAAAGAGGAATTGTAAATAGTTAATATTACAATAAAATACGAACTCAAATGTTTATTACATATAAAAAAATCACTGGGGGTGGATAATCTGGAGGACCTGGAGGACCTGGAGGAGGTGGTGGAGGAAACTTCTTCCCTAAACTATGAGTCAGACGACTCATATACTCCATATACTCCTGATGTTTCTCCTCATATCGACGTCTCTCCACATCCTGCTGCTGATGCATCTGCTCCTGTCATCGACGCATCTCCTCATCATGCTGCTGACGCATCTGCTCCTGCCCCTGACGCAAATCCTCTATAAGATGAATCTGAGCACGCAGTTGCTCCTGATACTGTGAGGCAGAAGATGATGTCTCTCCCCGAGCTCCTCTCGAGGTGGACGCTAACATCACAGCAGTACCATAATAAGCTGCAGGAGTCAAATGAGAGCTGATACCAACTTCTCGGACCTTTTCGAAGCCATATTGGGTCACCTGCATCCATGCCGTCTCATCAAAATGGTGGGCACTAGTCTGATCACCCGTCTCGTCTTGACTCTCAGCCTGTGTCTGAGAGGTCGCAGCCTTATACGACTCCTTATGTTTCAATTAGAAATTAAAATAATGAAAATATTATATGCATTTAATTTTCAAACTGAAAAGAAAATAATACTGACCACAATCTGACGCTGGCGGTCACCTCTAATCTCTCCAGTAGCCGGGTCAGTCTACATCCTCCGATAAACGCCGTACGCCAAAATACCGGGCAACTCGGCTTCCTATATGAATATAAAATAAACTGTTTATATTTAATTTTGTATAAAATATTAAAAAAAGAACTTACCAGACGCTCTCTATGCGCACTGAATTTACGACTACCAGCTCGATGCGTCACCTCGTGTCTCCCCCGATTCTGTCGACCCAATGCAGATATCCTCTGAAACCCACCACCCAACCAGTGTGTACATAATCCATCCCAAACGTGAGATGAAATGTACTCTGGTCAGTGGGCTCTACAAGCCTCATCAAATTCTGTCACTCTGGCTTTCTTCACAGCCGTTTTTCTCAAATTATGCAAAAACTGACGGAAACGGTCACGCATAGACACCAACCATGCCGTGTGGATAGTGGCACACATGCTCCCGTCGATGGGATACCATAAACCCTAATATAAAGTTATTAATTAATTAAATTTCATAATAAATAATATTTAATTATGTACCAGCCAATGATCGATCATGGAGGCCTGCACATCAGTGGGAATCTGATTCCATCTGAGCCAGGGCTGAGAAAAATAATTGCGCAAGATAGCGCTCCCCTGTCCAATAACTATATGCGTAAAACTATGAAAAAAGAACAAATAATCAAACAATTAGAATATTAATAAATTATATTGAAATATAACCAAAATACACATGTTACAATACCACCGCGTGTGCGTATCGAATCCAAGAGGTGGACGTCGCTCCGGGATAGTATCAGGAATCATCAGTCTGGCATGACCACGCCCCCTCCAAGTGCTCCTTGTAGTGCCAACAGCCTGAGGGTTAGATGAATCAAGAACCTCATCATCCATAGGTAGATCATCCTACAGCAACTGACGAAACATTTCCGAGTCCATCTGAAAGATGAAATGATTGTTATTAGCAAACAGTTGAAAATAACTATTATGTATAGATATATATTTGTTATGATTCAAACCAGCATTTTACTATGTCAATGTTCATCTTCATCATCATATTCATAGTTGTCATTGTCAAAGTCTTCTTCTTCCTCATCAACCTCATCAATTTCCAAATTATTTTCACACTCATCATCTCTTGTCATTTCAAATTCAGTTGTAAAATCATTGACCACATCGTCACCATTGACCCTTAACTGTGGGGTGTCATACTCAATATTCATGTCTCTTTGTGAAAAAATATGCGTTTTGAGGAGTGTCCTGAAAAATTTCATTTCCTTGCACATCAGTGGAACCACATTCAGTTTGAGTAAACTGATTTTCTTGAGATTTAACTTTTATTATACGCCACCAATCATCCAACTCTTTTGCAGTAGCATAGTATTTTGCAAAATAAATTGGATGTTCCTGATTAGCAAATAAAAATGGTCCATTTACCGCAAGAATACTTTTATGTTTAATATCAACAATTCCATGAGTCGGATGAATACGCAGGCCTCTCTCAGTATCCAGCCATCGACATTTAAACATTGTTACATAATTCTGTCCCAAATAACACAGTTCAATAATTTCTTCAAGCATGCCGTAAAAGTCAACTTCAATATCTCTATCATGTGATCCCTTCAAACAAACACCACTATTAATTGTTTTCTTTGATTCCCCATATTCACATGTATGAAAGCGATAACCATTCACCACATATGCATTATAAGATTTAACCATTTTGGATGGTGGGCTACTCAAAATACACAATCGACTATCAATCTTATCAGCATGTACAGACACCTGAAAATTTGTAAAACATTTATCACTATTACAAGTAATAAATTGATTTTATATGTAAAACCAAAAAAGAATGTATGTTAGCAGTTTTTGAAACCAGTAGGAATTTTTTTTTGCCGATGTTATTCTAAGGAAGCTGCTGTAATTTGTGGAAATTGTTTCTTGATATGGTCATCATATAACCTAAAAATACGATATGATTAATTTACTGTAACAGAATCTATAGAATAAGGGATAAGAGAACTCACTGTACAATTGGTGACATTTATTCACACTTGAGTAGAACATATGTATGAGCTCTATGATGTTCATCATCTGAAAGCTATCTATCATGAACTCCACCAAAGACAAGTTCGGGCTGATTGAAAACTGATAATTGATTGTTCATATCATCATCAACATTCCCCTCGTTCTGGACCATGTGGTTATATTTTGAGCGATATTCAGATTCAAAATAATGAGAGCAGAATAAAGCAATTTCTTATTGCAAATAAGCTTCAGCAATTGAGCCTTCAACTGATGCTTTGTTACAAACTTTTTTCTTCAATTACTACATGCATCTCTCAAATGGGTACATCCATCGAAACTGAACCGGACATCCACAATTTTCTTCATGTGGAAAATGTAATATCAAATGTTCCACCGAGTCAAAGAAAGTCGGCGGAAAGATTTTTTCCAATTTGCATATAATTACAACAACAACTTCTTCCAGTTTTCTTAGTGTATCATAGTCTTTTGTCGCCGCACACAAGTCTCGGAAAAAATATTATATATATGTTATCGAATCCAAAATATTATAATCAAAAAACCTCTTAATCCAATAGGCATAATCCTTTCCATTAAAACATGACAGTCATGACTTTTTAATCCGGTAATATGACCATTTTTAGCACATCTTCCCAAGTTGGAAGCATAGCCATCTGGAAGTCTCAAATCTGCAATCCACTGAAAAAATAATAAGTGAATCTCTTTGGTCAGTGTATAACTGCTTTTGGCTTCATTAATATTTGTGATCGGACATTTTCATACAATTCATGTTCTGGTCGCCTGCAGATTTGGGCAAGATCTAATCGTGCCTTTACATTATCTTTGGTTTTACCTGGTGTATCCGAAACTGTATGAAATAAATTATCAAAATAGTTCTTTTCAATATGCATTACATACAACATGTGTCGGACCAACAAATCAGACCAATATGGAAAATTCCAAAAAATGCTCGGTTTTGTCCAATTGTGTTCTTTCCCAAAACCATTAATTTTCTTTTGGTTTCTTGTCCGTCCAAAAGTGATGGACAGTAATGAAAATACAACTGGTTGTAACTCTGTACCTGATATTATTTTTGGAGGTTCATCTCCTTCATTTATGGCTTTTCTAAAATGAGATTTATTCCTCCAAAAAGGATGATCGATTGGAAGAAATCTGCGATGACAGTCAAAATAGCAAGGTTTTTTTCCTTTCATGAGCATAAATGCTTTTTTGTCTCCCATACAGTAAGGACATGATTTTGGACCATGTGTACTCCAGCCAGATAACATTCCATATACCGGGAAGTCACTAATTGTCCACATCAAAGCAGCTTTCATTACAAAATTCTGTTTTGCAACAGCATCATATGTACCAACACCATGACTCCATAATAAATTTAACTCATAAATCAATGGTTTCAAATAAACATCAATATTCTTTTTCGGATGTCCTGGGATCAATAATGTCAAAAAGATATATGGCTCTTTCATCAACATACATGGAGGAAAATTTTACAGAGTTATAAAGACAGGCCAACAAGAATACTGACTACTAAAAGATCCAAATGGACAAAAACCGTCAGTAGAAAGACCCAATCGCACGTTCTGGGATTCTAAAGAAAAAGACGGATGCACTTGATCAAAATATTTCCATGAATCGCCATCAAATGGATGAACCAAGATTTTAACATTTGAAATATTGGTTTTGTTCCATGACATCGTTGTCGATGTGTAATGAGACATAAATAAACGCTGCAACCTAGGTGTAAGCGGGAAATATCTTAACTATTTTACAGGAATCAATCCAGAATTCCCTGATTGAGCTTCTTTATACCTTGATTGTCCACATGTGGGACAACTATCCAATGACTCATTTTAACCAGAATATAAGATGCAATCGTTTGAACATACATGGATCTTCTGATAACTAAGGCCTAGGTTACGAACGAGTCTTTTGCTCTCATAATAATTAGCAGGAAGAACATTTCCTTCAGGTAACAGTGCTTTAACCAAAGAAAATATCTGATCAATACAGTTATTTGACATTCCATTATCTGATTTAATAGCCCTAAATTTTGCAACTGCTTCTAATTTACTTATCTTGTAACCAGGATATAATGCATCCTCAGCAGACCTGAACAACTCAGCAAATTCAGATGGTGCCAACTCGGGAGGTAAATCAAAATCATCCTCAATTTCTATTTGTTGAACGGATGACCCTCCAACATCATGTACTAAATTCTGAAACCGTGATGGATCTGAAATCAAATTATTAGTATCTTCTCATGAACTACATTCACCGTGTTGATACCAAAAAAATATAATCTGATTGAAAACCATAACACAAGACATGTATCCCAACGATGTCAAATGTCTCAAAAAATCTCAGAGAACATTTTTTACAAGGACACTTAATTGTCCCTTCTGAAACAAATTCCGGGTTTGATGATGCAAATGATAAGAAAGATTAAACACCATCAACATATACAGGATTTAAACTAGAAAAGTTTTGTCACAAACTGAATCGGGTCGCCATCAAATCGATGCCCGACCCGACCCACAGTAAGGCCCAAAGGGCGTCCCCAATCCCCATGAGCTAGTACAAGTGCCCGGGTATCAATTTAACCTTTGGGAACGATTTACCCGAGTGAACAAATATGAAGCAGCCAACCAAAGTAGACCAAACGAAAGTAAAAGTTACAGTCAAACGTGTATTTAACCAAACAGATTTTTGGTGAACAAGTATTCAAAACCCAAATAACACTAAAACAAGGCGACCAAAAACCAACCTAAGAACTGTCGCCTGGTGTGAGGACACCGCCCCTAAGCCACCACCAAAACACCACGTAGATAGGCCTGCTGACAACCTGAACCACTGTTCCAAAAATCTGGACCCTTACCTGTATTAGAAGTAAACATATCTACTTACAATCAAGGGTGTAAGTAGGGTGTGACCAATTACCCAGCAGGATATCACCAAGAAAAGATTCCACACACAAATATCAAAAGACAAACCATTTGCAATGCTGAATAATGAAACAAAGAAAGAAAGAAAGAAATAAAGAAAGAAGTGCAAAAAGAAATGGTTTTTATAAAACAATTTAAAAGAAAGACAGTTCAGCATAAACACATTAGGGTAGTAATTCAAGTGACATATCACGTATCATTGTGCACGCAAAGTAACAGATAGCACCAAAGGATGGGAGAGGCCCAAAAGGGTACTAGAGCATGTGGGATCCTAGAACGTCGTGTCTCGGTGAAACGTGTCCTATGTGGCCACGACCCTCAGATAACGTGGCTTAGAAATCCATGACCCTCAGAACAAGTGGATTAGAAGGCCACGACCCTCAGATATCATATGTTTAGTTAGTGTTGCAATCGTCAAACCTGCCAGTGAAACCGGGTCGGGTCATCTCTGGAACACTAGCTCACTAGTCCTAGTCTCCCCACCTAATACCCAGGCTTCCCTCCTTGTTCCCACCTAAATTCAAAGTTCACATAACATGTCACCTGCATAGTGATATCCTTTTTGAAAACCACACGCACACAAAATTTTTTAAATAAAAGCTAAATCTGCTTCCCTTACACATTAAATTAAACTAGCTACAAAACTTAATAAAATAATTTGATAATTGAGCAACCCACTAAAAGAAATTATTAAACAGTTTCAAACATGTCACAAGAGTTTTTTAAGGGAAAAAATTCACTCAAAACCCATTTTTAAAATAGAACATATTCTGACACACGCCAGAATATAAACAGCGTCATCTGCACTTCCTATCCCACACACTGCACAGTTTGTAATCAAATTGATAAAACGTTAAATTAATTAAGCAAGCAAATGATTGTAAACAAATACTTGTATGTGGAACCACCCACCTCAAATAGGAACGGAAAAAGACATGGCGAAAAATGCCCGTTGCGCCACGGTCGCACCGTATTGAGCCGTCAAACAGGTCCTCAAACAGAAGACCGTTAAACATGTTAAATAATAATGTTAACATAATAATAATATTAATAATAATAATAATAACAGTAATAATAATAACGTAAAAGTTATAATAGTAATATCAATAACATAATAATAATAATAATAATAGCATAATAATAATCATAGTAATATTAATAATAATAATATTATAACAATAATAATAGCAATACAATCATATAATAATAATAACAATAATAATAGCATAATCATACTAATAATTATAATAACATAATAATAATGAAAACAGTAACATAATAATTTTAACATGGTTATAATAATAATAATAACAATAATATAGTAATAATAATAACATAATAATAATGTAACAGTTATAACAATAATAATATAATAATAATATTATTATTATTAACATAATAATAATAATAACATAATAATAATTATAGTAATGATATAATAATAACATTATCATATTAATAATAACAATACTATAATAATAATAATAATCATATAATAATAACTATAATAAAACGTTAATAACATAGCAAATAAAATAAAATAAAATAATGGAATAAATTAAAATAACAAAGCAGACCCTGCTTGGCGGAGCGGAGGAGGAGGGACGACTGGCTTGACGGAGGAGGCAGGGAGGGCGGCCGAGCGGGGTGGCGTGGGAGTGGCGGTCTGCTAGTGGAGGGCGGCTGAACGGGGTGGCGCGGGAGCGGGGAGGCGTGGCCGAGCGTTATCCGGCGCAGCAGAGGGGGAGTGGCTGAACATGGAGGTGTGTCCTAGCGGGGAGGGGGCACGTCGGCTGGGGCGGAGGAGGAAGGAGAGCGGGGAGGGGGCGCACCGGCTGGGAGGCGTGGTCGAGCGCTGTCCGGCGGAGCAGAGGGAGAGTGGCTGAACAGGGAGGTATGGCCGAGCGGGGAGGGAGCGCGCTGGCTGGGGTGGAGGAGGAAGGAGAGAGGGGAGGCGCGGGAGCTGGGAGTGGAGGAGGAAGGAGAGCGAGGAGGCGTGGAAGCTGGGAGGTAGGTGCGCCGGTATGCAGGAGGGAAGGGTGGGGTGCGCCGCAGAAGAAGGAGAGAAATGATGGAGAGAAAAAGAAAGTGGGGAGGAAGAAAGAAAGAAATAAAATAAAATAATGAGGGGTGGCGGCTAGGGTTTCGGGGGTGGGGGGGGGAGGAGTTTAAAAAAATAAATTAAAACAAAACAATGATATTAATATCATAATAATAACAATGATAATAATATTATTTTTAATAGTAATAATGTTACTAATAACATAATAATAAATAAAAATAATAATACCATTAACAATAATAATAATATTAACATCATAATAATAATAAAAATAATAATAATAATAGCAATAATAATAATAATAATAATCTCATAACAATAAAAATAATAATCATAATAGCAATAACAATAATATAATAATAATAATACATTGAAACTAAAGTTAATCGCCCGGCAAAAGAACGTTCGTGTAGCGAGCGCCGCATGTTAAAAAGGCAATGTCGTGCGGCTATGCCCGTGCTCTGCCCGTGCACCGAGCAGTGTAAAGTTAATGCGCTTTTATCAGCGCCACAGCAAAGACCTCATTTCAGGTCAGCCCGTACTTAAAACTAGTAATTAAATAAGCAAGTGATTAAACTCATGAAATAAAATTTTAAAATTAAGGTCATACCTCAAAGCGAAGTCCGGGCGTGACAATTCTCCCCACCATGAAAACTTTCCGCCCTCAGAAAGTCAACTCAATGCCTGATCAGAGAATAGAAAAGGGTACTCCTGCTCAACCCACGACTTTCGCTCCCAAGTCTCATGTTCATCACTCCCGTGATGCCAAAGGATACGGACTAGAGGAATGGAATTTCCATGCAACACCTTTTCCTGAGAATCCACTATACGCACTGTTCGCTCAACCATAGACAAGTCAGACTCTATCTCTAGCTCCTCCCAATTCAGCACATGCGACAGGTCGGGGTTGTACTTCTTTAGTTGGGAGACATGAAATACGTCGTGAATTGACGTCAACTATGAGGGAAAAGCTAACTTGTTTGCCACCTTTGCAATCCGTTCAAGCATCTCGAAGGGTCCAACATATCTCGGTGTCAGCTTCCCCTGCTTCCCCAAATGACGGTGACCCAAGCGAGGGGCAACTTTCAGAAACACTCTATCCCCCACTAAAAACATGAGATCTCGCCGCCTCTGATCTGCATAAGACTTGTGGAAACTCTGAGCTGTCAACAATCGCTGCCTAACCAGCTTGATCTTCTCAGACGTCTCCTGAACAAGGCTCGGTCCAAAGAGAGAGGCCTCTCCTACCTCAGCCCAACACAGAGGAGACCGACAAGGCCGGCCATAGAGCGCCTCAAAGGGTGCCATTCTGCTGGAAGACTGGTAGTTATTATTATAAGCAAACTTGACCAGTCCCAAATGGCTATCCCATGAGCCTCCAAAATCTAACACACGGGCTCGGAGCATGTCTTCCAGAATCTGATTTGCCTGCTCCGTCTGGACATCGTTCTGAGGATGGTATGTCGTGCTCATCTTAATCGGCAACCCCAAAGCCTTTTGGAGGCCTCCCCAAAATCGAGATGTAAAGCGGGGGTCCCTGTCTGAAACAACTGTCGACGACACACCATGAAGACTGACTACCTCCAGAACATATAAGCGGCCCAACTGCTCTACCTTCGCTGTATCTCTGATCGAAAAAAAAGTGATTTGACTTGGTTAAGCGGTCAATGACTACCCAGATAGCATTCCTCCCACGAGGTGTATGAGGAAAACCAATAATGAAGTCCATGGCGACTTCATCCCACTTCCAGGTAGGAATGGGTAATGGATGGAGTAGGCCAGATGGTCTCTGATGCTCTGGTTTTACTTGCAGGAAAGTATAGCATCTGGATACAAAGTCGGCTATGTCCCGTCTCATACCTGGCCACGAGAACTGACGACGAACATCATAATACATCTTGGTGGTACCAGGATGGACGACCCATTGAGATTGGTGGCTATCCTGCATCACCACCTTCCACAGAGACAACGACACTACAGCACGACCCTTGAAGCATAGGACCCTCTGGGAAGACAAAGACCAATCCGAAGGAGTGTCCCTACCATGATGAAACTGCATAGATCGCTGACACAGCTCATCGCCAGGCTGCTCCAGCTGAATCAACTCCAGAAGAGCTGGAGTCAACTGGATGTTTGCCAAGAAAGTACCTCCACTATGCTCCCTGCTCTCCAAGTGCATCTGGGCGAAGAGCCCCATCAAAGCCCACTCATCACTGGACTTCCTCAACGCCTGCACTGGTACTTTTCTGCTCAAAGCGTCAGCTACCACATTACCCATGCCAGGGGTATAGACAATATCAAAATCAAAACCCTGCAGGTACTCAACCCAGCGGTACTGCCTCAAATTGAGATCCTTCTGAGAGAAAATATAGGCCAGGCTCTTATGGTCAGAATAGACCACAAACTTCTCCCCAAAAAGATAGTGATGCCACGTCTTCAAGGCATGCATCACTGCTGCCAACTCCAAGTCGTGAGTCGGATAATTCTTCTCATGTGGCCGGAGTTGGCGAGAACCATAAGCCACAACATGGTCATCCAACATGAGCACACATCCAAGGTTCATACCTGAAGCATCACAGTAAACCACATAGCCCTTTCCCGATTCTGGTAAGGTCAACACAGGTGTAGTGGTCAACCACCGCTTCAATTCCTCAAAATATGCTTGGCACTATGGGATCTACTCAAACTTCACCCCTTTCCGGGTGAGTGCGGTCATGGGGGAGGCAAGCTACGAGAAGTCCCGGACAAAGCACCTGTAATAACCAGCCAAGCCCAAAAAACTCCTGATCTCAAACACATTTCTCAGCTGCTCCCATGACATAACTGCCCTGATCTTTTTGGGATCCACTGAAACCCCTTGTTCTGAGACGACATGCCCCAGAAACTTCACATCCCTAATCCAGAAAGTGCACTTCGTGAGTTTGGCATACAAGCGGTGACCCCGCAAAGGGCCCAAAACAACGCACAGTTGATGCTCATGCTCCTCCTCAGATCCAGAATAAACCAGGATGTCATCCATGAATACCACGACAAATGAGTTGAGATATTGGTGGAACACCCTATTCATGTGCGCCATAAAAACTGCAGGAGCATTCGTCAGTCCGAACGGCATGACCAAGTACTCGAAGTGACCGTACCTGCTTCAGAAATCTATCTTCGGAATATCTGCTTCTCTCACCCTGAGATGGTGGTATCCCGAACACAAATCAATCTTGGAGAACCACTTTTACCCCTTCTTCTAGTCGAACAAATCGCCAATCCAGGGAAAAGGGTATTTATTCCCGATGGTTACCTTGTACAATTTCCAGTAATCAATGCACAACCGAAGGGTTCCATCGGTATTCTTCACGAATAAAACCGGTACGGCCCAAGGAGAGACGCTCAGGAAAATGAATCCTTTGGATTCCAAATCATCCAGATGTATTGTTAATTCCCTCATTTCGGTGGGGGACATGCGATATGAGGGAAGAGATATAGGTTGTGTTCCCACCGCCAACTCAATCGAGAACTCCACGTCCCGCTCTAGGGGTATGCCAGAAAAATCATCTGGGAAGACCTCTGGAAACTCATCCACTACAGGAGGTAACCTGCCCTGTATAATACCACCATCGTCCTCTAGCACGATCGATGACATCTGATGATCAAGATTTCCCAACTCAGGGAGTGGAGGTCCCGCGCGTCCTGACCGAGGATCCCATTATCCGTGAAATAACTGGGGAGCCCCATCTGGCGCCGTAAAACTTACTCAGCGCTGGTAGCAATCAATGTGCGCCTAGAAGCACACCAGCCAATCCATACCGAGGGTCACATCAAATATGTCCATGTCAATGACCAAGAAATCATATTCCATATCGACTCCCGACATAGAGAGTGCACACGATCGGCACTTAAGGCCTTGCTCCCTCTTTTTCCCCAGTGGTGTTACTAACTCCTTAGAAAACGATAACAGCTCAGTTAGTAGGTTCAGAATATTCACAAAACAGGAAGATATGAATGAAACTGAAGCACCAGTATCAAATAAAACTGCAGCTATAGAAGATGCAACCAGAATAGTACCTCGAACCGTAGAAGGCCCTACATCAGACCCCACGGGTGCCTGATCCACAGCATCCAGTTGCCTGGTCCCTGCCTAACAATGACCGATCGCCTGAGGCTCTGTCCGGATCTAGCTCTACCCGGAAGACGATCCGGTCATACCACCACGCCCACCGAACCGAGATCATGTCGTCCTAGTTATCTTTAACTGAACTGATACCCCTCTAGAAGCCACAGATCCAGCCCCACTCTGGTATGGGCATGCAGTCCTACAGAAGCGCTGTAGATGTCCCACAACTTCACATCCATGGCATGGTCTGGGAGGGTATGGAAAAACAGTTCGGATGTGCCCTACCCTTCCGCACTGATGGCACACTACGGACCCTGCACCAGAAGCCCCAGATGAAAACTGCATGGGAGGATGACCTGAGCTACCATCACTCTTCTTTCATTTCTCATCACACTTCCTCTTCTTCTCAGATGAACTACCACTGCCTCTCCCAGACACTGATCCAGAAAACCCCGACTTTCCACTCTGGTCAATCTCGGCCATACCAGTATGATCGACCACCTCAGCATAAGTCTTCAGCTTGAATAAGAAAACCTGGGAGTGGATTTCTGGGTGAAGGCCCTTCTCAAACATCCGAGCTTTCATGTATTCGCTCTAAACTATCTCAGGTGTGTACCGTACCAGTTCAGCAAAGCGGTTCACATATTCCATCACTGTCTGATTCCCCTATGAAAGCTCCATGAACTCCCGAGATCTAGCATAGGCTACGAATTCTGGACAATACTATTCGTTGAAGATACCCTTGAAATCTTTCCAGATCATGTGCTCATGTTTCCCAGCCTGGACCCCTGATTCCCACCATTTGCGACTGGAACCCTCCAGCTGGAATGAGGAACACATCACTCGGACTTCCTCGGGCGTGTCATGGAAATCGAACACGTGTTCTATCTTTTCAAGCCACTCCTCTGCCTCCTGAGGTTCTGAACCACCTCGGAAAGAAGGAGGTTTTCTCCTCAGAAACTCCTGAGCTCTATCCTTCCTAGAGCCAGATTCTTCCCCTCTAGCAGGAATAGGGGTGGGGGCAGGGTCACCCCTAGTCCCAATGCCTGAACGGCTCGGACCATAGCCTCTACCAATCTCTGATCAAGCGGCGCAGGAGAACTCTCTACGGCTTCCTCCCGTGGGTGCATGGGAGCTCTCCAGGGAGGCATCTTGTTGCATAGGGAAACATTCATAAAGGAGTAACATCAGTATTAAATATCTCAAGAGGAACTAAATTTTTCAACAAGATAAATAATCATTAGTAGACCAAATATGCAAAAATGACTTCGTGAAAAAACTCTACTTTCTTGCCTGGTGTCCACATACAGTCTGGAGCTTGCACGTCCCACCTAGAAAACAAGTGAAACAAGCACCCTGACATCCCATGGTGACTCAGTATCTGTCACAAGGCATGATGGCCAGGCACCCTACTCGCAACATGAATTTTGAGCCCCGACAGACCCAACTCATGTATAATCCAACTCATCCCAAATAACATAAACCCCGAACTAACCTGCCCTTTGATACCATTTTGTCATGAACCGAATCGTGTCCCCATCAACTCGACGCCCGACCCGACCCACGGCAAGGCCCAAAGGGCGTCCCCGATCCCCACGGGCTAGCACAAGTGCCCGAGTGTCAATTTAAACTTTGGGAACGATTTACCCGAGTGAACAAATATGAAGCAGCCAACCAAAGTAGACCAATCAAAAGTAAAATCTACCATAAAACGTGTATTTAACCAAACACGTTTTTGGTTCACAAGTATTCAAAACCCAAATAACACTAAAACAAGGTGACCAAAAACCAACCTAAGAACTGTCACCCGGTGTGAGGACACCGCCCATAATCCACCACCAAAACACCACGTATATAGGCCTGCTAACAACCTGAACCACTGTTCCCGAATGTTGGACCCTTACCTGTATCAGAAGTAAACAATTCTACTTACTCCCAAGGGTGTAAGTAGGGTGTGAGAAATCGCCCAGCAGGATATCACCAAGAAAATATTCCATGAAAAAATATCAAATGACAAACCATTTTCAATGCTAAATAAATAAAGAAAGAAAGAAATAATGAAAGAACGAAGTGAAAAAAGAAATGGTTTTCATAAAACGATTTAAAAGAAAGACAGTTCAGGATAAACACATTAGAGTAGTAATTCAAGTGACATATCATGTATCATTGTGCATGCAAAGTAACCAGTAGCACCAAAGGATGGGAGAGTCCCAAAAGGGTACTAGAGCATGTGGGACCCTAGAACATCATGTCTTGGTGAAACGTGGCTTAGGTGGCCATGACCCTCAGATAATGTGGCTTAGAAGGCCACGACCCTCAGAACACGTGGCTTAGAAGGCCACGACCCTCAGATATCATATGTTTAGTTAGTGTTGCAATCGTCAAACCTGCCAGTGAAACCGGGTCGTGTCATCTCTGGAACACTAGCTCACTAGTCCTAGTCTCCCACCCTAATACCCCGACTTCCCTCCTTGTGCTCACCTAAATTCAAAGTTCACATAACATGTCACCTACACAGTGATATCCTTTTTGAAAACCACATGCACACAAAAATTTTTAAATAAAAACTAAATCTGCATCCCTTACACATTAAATTAAATTAGCTACAAAACTTAATAAAACTCTTTGATAATTGAAAAATCCACTAAAAGAAATTATTAAATAGTTTCAAACATGTCGCAAGAGTTTTTGAAGGGAAAAAAGTCACTCAAAACCGATTTTTAAAATAGAACATATTCTGACACACGCCAAAATATATAACCGCGTCATATGCACTTCCTAACTCACACACTGCACAGTTTGTAAAAAAATTGATAAAACATTAAATTAATTAAGCAAGAAAATGATTGTAAACAAATACTTGTGTGGGGAACCACATACCTCAAATAGGAACGGAAAAAGACACAGTGAAAAACTCCCATTGCGCCACGGTCACACCGTATTGAGCCGTCAAACATGTCCTAAAATAGCAGACTGTTAAACAGGTTCAATAATAATGTTAACATAATAATAATAATAAAAAAAATAATAATAATAACGTAAAAGTAATAATAGTAATATCAATAACATAATAATAATAATAATAGCATAATAATAATCATAGTAATCTTAATAATAATAATTTTATAACAATAATAATAGTAATAAATTCACATAATAATAATAATAATAATAGCATAATCATACTAATAATGATAATAACATAATAATAATAAAAACAGTAACATAATAATAACATAATAATAATGTAATAATTATAACAATAATAATATAATAATAATAATAATATTATTAACATAATAATAACAATAACATGATAATAATTATAGTAATGATATAATAATAATATTAACATATTAGTAATAACAATACTATAATAATAATAATAATCATATAATAATAATTATAATAAAACGTTAATAACATATCAAATAAAATAAAATCAAATAATGGAATAAATTAAAATAACAAAGCAGACCCTGCTTGGCGGAGCGGAGGAGGAGGGCCGACTGGCCTGACGGAGGAGGTAGGGAGGGGGGCCGAGCGGGGTGGCACGGGAGCGGCGGTCTTCTGGTGGAGGGCGTCCGAACGGGGTGGCGAGGGAGCGGGGAGGCGTGGCCGAGTGCAGTCCGGCAGAGCAGAGGGGGAGCGACTGAACTGGGAGGTGAGGCCGAGTGGGGAGGGGGCGCACCGGCTGGAAATTGTGCCAATTTATAACCATGTACTTGAATTTATTTGATTTTTGATTAATTTTATTAGTAATTATTACTAATTATTACAAATCTAAATATTTCTAAATTTTTTTTCTTTATTCATAACATGTTCAAATCTTAAAGGTTCGTTAATTTTCAGGTCATGCCCAATAAAAAGTTTGGGTCAACTCTGACCAATTTAAACTCTATAATTGTTCTAACTTGGTTGATCATCTCACAAGTAGTGTTGCAATAGGATGACACAAGTAATGAGAAAGACATTACATGGGTTGTCCTATTGTAACGCTACCTGTGAGATGATCAACAAAGCAAGAACAGTTATAGAGTTTACAATGGACACGGTTGACGCAAACTTTTTATTGGCCACGACCTGAAAATTGGCGAACCTTTAAATTTGAACTGTTAATACTGAAGCAAAACTTGTTGAAAATATTGATAATTGTAATATTTTATAAATATTTTATAATTTTAATAATATTAATATTTTTTATAAATATTAAACATATAATAATAAAATCATTATATTATAATTATTATTTAACTATTAATTTCAAAGTATTATAATATTTTATATTATGTTACTATTTATGTTACAATTTATGTTACTATTTATGTTACTATTTATGTTACTATTTATGTTAATAATTAGAAATGCGAATATATACATATAGGTTGAGTGGTTAATAAATCAATGAATAGACAAACAAACGTAATTAACCAATCATCTACCTCAATTTTCTTTTCATTTGTGTGTGGAGGTTGACAGAAAACTTCTGCCTCCACATGTAATATGTGCTTTTACTGTCAAAATTATAAACCTCCTCACCTCTATATTGGCGAGGAGGTTGATAATTTTGACATTAAAAGCAGATGTTACATGTGGAGGCAGAAGTTTCCTGTCAAGCCTCAACACACAAATGAAAAGAAAATTGAGGTAGATGAGCGGTCAATCACATTTCCTAATTATACTAATTTTTCCTTGTTATACTTATTGGTTCCTCATTATAATGATTGTTTCATCATTATACTGATTGTTTCCTCATTATACTGATTGTTTCCTCATTATTCTGATTGTTTCCTCATTATACTATTTGTTTCCTCATTATACTGATTGTTTCTTCATTATACTAATTGTTTTTTAATTATACTGATTGTTTCCTAATTATACTGATTGTTTCCTAATTATAATAATTGTTTCCTAATTAAATCTAATTGTTTCCTAATTAAATCTAATTGTTTTTTAATTATTTTAATTGTTTTATAATTATTTCTAATCAATTAAATCTAATTATTTCCTAATTATTTGATAATTATTTTCATTAAATCTAATTATTTCTTATTAATTGCTTCCTAATTATTTTAATGGTTTCCTAATTATTTCTAATCAATTAAATATAATTATTTCCTAATTATGTGATAATTATTTTAATTAAATCTAATTATTTCTTAATTATTTGATAATCATATATTTATTTCTAATTATTACCAAAACATCCCCCGGGAGTGTCGAACCAAGAGTGCAACAAGGCCCGTTGTCGTGTACCAGGTTACCTCGAGTCAAGCTTGAAACAATTTGTCAGAGTTTTCACTCCTAGGTACATCTGTTCCAGAGCCGCCTCTACTTGTTCGTATCCAGACAAGGATTATTTGGTACAAACACATGAACTAATTATACTATATAGCTAAACATTATATTAAAAAAAATAAAATTAACAATTAAAAATAATTTAACAATTAAAAAAAAATATTACAAAAAATATAAATACATTTAATAATCTGCACCAACTCCTTCCTTCCTCTTCTCTAAAGAAAAAATTAAAACAAAAAAAAATTATTCTCAGATATGAAAATGAGAGAGTGAGAAGAATGGAGATCTGAATGTTATGGAAAAAAACGGATGGGGTGTATATATAGGCTATATAATTTGCGACGGTCACATTTGCGACGGGTGACCATCCCAAATACGACGTATTGCGAAGGGATACCGTCACAAATGACTTCGCCCGCATTAAATAGAGGCGGCGGGTAAATGGCCTTAAGTGACAGGACTGTCACAAATATACACTTTTAGCAATGGGCGGCTATCCCTGTCACAAATTTCTATTTACCGCCACCAGTATTTGCGACGGGGCCCATCGCAAATACCTTCGCCAGCATTAATTATGGGCGGCGGGTAAAAGGGTTGTCGTGACGGGCCCGTCGCTAATGCCACACAATTAGCGACGGGTGGATATCCCCGTCGCAAATTACTATTTACCGCCACCGGTATTTGCGATGGGTGGATATCTCCATCGCAAACTCATATTTACCGCCGTCGGTATTTGCGATGGGTCCCATTGCAAATACCTCCCTTTGGATTATCTGTTGTGACGAGTACATAGTCCCGTCGCAAAACCGTATTTACCACCGTGGGGTATTTGCGACGGGTTGTAGGTGACCGTCGCAAATTGGATTTACAGTGGCCAGTATCGGCGACGGGGCCCATCGCAAATAGTATCAGGTGAATACTTTTTTGCGATGGGGAAATTTCCCCGTCCCAAATACTATTTACCACCGCCAGGTACTTGCGACGGGTAGCCTTCTACCAATCGCAAATATCCTTCCCGTGTTTTGGCATGCAAACCGCGCCATTGAAAGTGCGACAGGCCCTGTATTTCTGTCGCAAATAACTGAACATTTGCAACGGGAATATATTCCCATCGCAAAAACCCTTTTTATCGGAGTTGTTGCGATGGAAATAAGAAGTGTCGCAAATACCCCATCGCAATTATCATTTTTTCCCGTAGTGAGCATACCCTATCCGACCACCAGTATATCCCACCCAGTGAACAAAAACCCACCAGCAACACCAAAAATAGAACCAACCCCATCCCCTCCACCACCCCATAAGACCAAAACTACCCCTCACCCAATAGACATTTTTTATAATTTTTAGGGATTTTAAGTGTTTTGAGGTGTTTATTGATTTTTGTGGTTTAATGTGTTTTAAGGTTTAGGCTTTTTTTTATATTTTAGGGTTTAAATGATTTTTATATATTTTTTAACTTCATTTGGGGATTAATTAGATTTTATATTTTTATAGGTTTTAGGGTTTTTATTTTTTTAAGGGGTTTTTGGTAATTATGATTTTTAGGGGTTTTAGGGTTTTATCATTTTTAGGATTTTTAGTGTGATATGTGATTTTAGGTTTTTAAGGATTTTTTATGGTTTTATAAGGGTTTTAGTGGTTTTTTACATTTTTTGTGATTTAAGGTATTTTTTCAGTTTCAAAATTTTTAGGGTTTTTATGGATTTTGGGGGTTTTATTATTTTTATGATTTTTTGGGTTTTTTTAGTTTTTAGGTTTTATAATATTTTTTATAGCTTTTTAAAAATAATTATGTATTTAAAGGGTTTTTAGTGTTTTTATTGGTTTTTAGGGGTTTATGGGGTTTTATGTTATTTAAAGGGTTTTAGGGTTTTTTTTGGTTTTTAGGGTTTCTTGGGTTTTTAGTGTTTTTAGGGTTTTTATGTTTTTTAGTATTTTTAGGGATTTTTATGGTTTTAGAATTTTAATGTTTTGAGTGTTTTAATCATTTTAATGTTTTTAGTCATTTGAAGGGTTTTAACTTATTTTAGGTTTTCAAGGTTTTCTTATGGGTTTTAGTGTTTTTAGGGTTTTTAAAAATTTTAATAATTTTTTGGATTTTTAGGGTTTTAGGGGTTTTGGGGTTTTAGTGATTTTGAGGGATATTAGGGTTTTTTTGAGTTTTCAGGGTTTTTATAGTTTTTATAGTTTTTTATGTTTTAATAGGTTTAAATGGTTATTATAGTTTTAGTGGGTTTAAGGATTTTTATAGGGGTTTTGGGTTTGAAAGGTTTTTTTGGGTTTATGGGGGTTTTTAGGTTTTTTATCATTTTTAGATTTTTAGGGGTTTGTATGTTTTTAGTGTTTTAAGGGTTTCTTAAGGGTGTTTAAGGTTTTTTACATTTTTAGTGAATTTTATGTGTTTTTTGGGTTATAGGGTTTCTAGGATTTTTTAGGGGTTTTATGTGTTTTTTGGGGTTTTTTGATTTATTTGGAAATTTTTGAGTTTTTTAATGTTTTTAATGTTTTTAGTTGTTTAATGGTTTCTGTATAATTTATAGTGGGTTTTAGGGTTATTTAGGATATTTTTGGTTTTTAGGGGTTTTTATGGTTTTTAAGATTTTTATGTTCTTTTAGGGTTTTTAGGGGTTTTATAATTTTTTAGGATTTTAGGGGTTTTATGTCTTTTTTGGGTTTTAAGGATTTCATAGGGGTTTTCTAGTATTTTTATGTTTTTTGAGATTTTTATATATTTTTTAGGATTATTTGGGGTTTTGGGTATTTTGAGTGTTTTTTTGGGTGGTTTTGGGTTTTACCGTTTTTAGGGTTTTTTTGAGTTTTTTATGTTTTTAATTATTTTTGGTTTTTTTAATGTTATTTGGTATTTAATAGTTTTTAGTGATTTTAGTTTTTTAGGTATTTTATTATTTTTAGGTTTTTTATGTTTTTAGGAAATTTAGGGGGTTTTAGGGGTTTTTGTGTTTTTATCATATTTTTGGTGTTTTTAGTGTTTCTTGTATTTTAATGTTATTCTATGGGTTTTCCAGGATTTGGGGTTTTTTTAGGTATTTTTAGGGATTTGGGGGTTTTGGGGTTTTGGGGTTTTTTCATTTTTATGGGTAGTTGAGTTCTTAGTTTTTTATTCTTCTAAGGGTTTAATGGTTTTCTATATATTTTTTAGTTTTTTAAGGGTTTAAATGTTTTTTTAGAGTTTTTAGTGGTTTATTACGATATTTAAAGGCTTTAATTTTTTTTTAATTTTTTTATGATTTTGTTATGATTTTTAGGGTTTTATGGTTTTTAGGGGGTTTATAGGGTATTTTTATGATTTCATATGGTTTTATTTTTTTAATGTTTTTAGGGTTTTTAGGGTTTTTAGTGTTTTTAGGGGTCTCTTGTTTGCTAAGGGTTTTCAGGGGTTTAGGGTTTTTATGTTTTTAGGTATTTTTAGTATTTTTATCATTTTTAGGGGTTCTATGGATTTTTTGTGTATCTATTTTTAGGGTTTTAATGGTTTTTGGGTTTGTATAGTGTTTTTTAAAAATTATCAAGGTTTTATGGATTTTTATAGTTTTTTAACATTTGGGGGGGTTAATGTATTTTTAGTGTTTTCAATTGTTTTCGGGGTTTTATTTAGTTTTAGGGTTTTAATGGTTTTATGGGGTTTTATGGTTTTAGGGGTTTTTAGTATTTTTAGGGTTTTTAGGGTATTCTAGGTTGTCGAAATTTCTTGGTTTTAGGGGTTTGAAGCATTTTTAGGTTTTTATTTTTTTCTTCCGGTTTTTAGATTTTTAATGTTTTTTCAATTTTCGGTATTTTTTGTGACATTTAAGATATTTAGGATATTTTTGGTTTTTGCGATTTTTAGGATTTTTTGGATGGGGGGGGGGGTTGGGATTTTAAGGGGTTTTAGCATTTTTTTAGTTTTTAGTGGTTTTTGGTGTTTTTTAGTTTTTAAGTATTTTTAAGGATTTTTTGATTTTTATGGTTTTTAGGTTTTTCAAGTATTTTGTTGGGTTTTAAGGTTTTACGGTGTTTAAAGTTGTAAGGGTTTTTATGGGTTTTAGAGATTTTTTTTCTTTTTATGGTTTTGATGTTTTAAGAGTTTTTTAACATTTTCAGTGTTTTGAATGGTTTTATCATTTTTAGTGGTTTTTTGGATTTTCATGAGATTTTAGATGGTTTCTTGATTTTTTGGATGTTATGGTAATATGGTTTTAGGGTTTTTAGCATTTTTTATGTTTTTTAGAGGTTTTAAGATTTATTTTTTGTTTTTACGGGTTTCATCAGAATTTTCAGGATTTTTAGGGTTTTTATGTTTTTTTGGATTTTTAGGGATTTTTGTATTTTAATGGTTTTTAGGGTTCTCTTGGGAATTTGAGGGGTTTTGTGGGTTATTAGGGTTTTTATGATTTTTATGATTTTTTGTCTTTTTGGGTTTTTTTCATTTATTTAGTGTATTAATGGTTTTTTAATTTTTTCCATTTTATGTTTACTATGTTTTTATATATTTTCTTGTGGGATTTATGGGTTTTTATGGGTTTATAAGATTTTAAGGTGTTTTCAGGGTGTTGATTTTTTAGCATTTTTCAGAATTTTTAGCTTATTTTAGGTTTGTAGTTATTTTATTTTATTTTTTGTTTTAGGGTTTTGTATTTTTTTTCATATATTTTTGATATTTTTACAGTTTATTGGATTTTTTAAATATTTTTATGGTTTTTTATGTTTTTAGTGATTTTTATAGTTTTAGGGTTTTTAGGGTTTTTAAGGTTTTTTATAGTTTTTATTGATTTTAGTAATTTAATGGTTTTTTAGAGATTTTTTTCCAGTTTTTTTATGGGTTTTTAGGATTTTATGGCTTTTAAGTGTTTTTATGTTTTTTTTTGGTTTTTACGATATTTTAAGGTTTTTATAATTTTTTGGACTTTTATTAATTTTACGTTTTTTAGGTTCTTAAGGTTTTATTAGTGGTTTTCTGGGTTTTATGTTTTTTTTACATTTTTAGGGATTTTTAGGGACCTTTAAGATTTTATGGGTTTTTAGTTTTTTGTGGATTTTAGGGTTTTTATTGTTTTTTTGTGGTTTTATAGTTTTTTGAGAGGGAAATATAATGAGTATATAGAAAAGGAAAATGAATTGAGGTAAGAGAGGATCACCCAAAGTGTGAAACACCTGGCTCGAAGGCCAACAACAACATCAAATAGGGAAGCGAAACATGTTCCCAAGCAAGAATTTTGTAACCCACCACCCCTATCCACATGAATGCCTCAACAGACATCAAATGGAAGATGCACTCCTAGACACCAAACTGAACGAAAAACACCAACCAAGAAGCCCAAAGCAGTCATAAAACAATAAGCATGCCTCATGTAAGCCAATAGAACAACATGAAGCCACTAAGAATAATAGAATATCCCTCCAGGTTTATCCCCACTAAACCCCAAGCTCTCACCATTAAACCTTGACCTCCGATCTTTCAATCAACAACCATCCCTCATTAGAAACATCTCACACACAACAGTAGCAATATGCTACACACAAGCAGAACTCCCCACTAAGTAGTAGCTAGATCTACTCCAACAGAACCAACCAACAACAATTGTACTAAAAAAACCCCTATAACAACCAGCTCCCCCAGTAGTAACCCACACAACATCAAAAAAACCAACACCTCTTAGCCAACTACAATGTCTGTCCACTAGAAATGTACACAAACCAACAACACTAGACACTATCACCAACTAATTCCACTCCCCCAACACACCCAATCAATGTAGTATCCCTCACTATACCAATAGAACCATCTAACCATCCCCACACTAAATCACAACCCCAACAGTTACCAGGCTCCAACAGTAACCTAGTCCACAAAAATATGACCTTTAACACCTATTATACAACACTAAACACACATGAAACCCCTACACTTAGCTAGAAAAAACTATCCCTCTTCCATTACAATTCCACAGACTCCTATCATGCATCAAAAACATCTCCCAGTGTCTTCAACACCCCAAATTTCCACCCATCATCATGCAAAACTCACAGTAGTCGCATCACCTCCTATCACCCATTACATCACCCATAACCCTACTACAATGGCTCCAAGAAACACATTAACCATGCAGCAACATCAAGACCCATAATTAGCACACAAAATAATAGTCATACACTCCACACTAGAATCATTCCAAAAATCCCAGAGCCATATCACTAACTCCCAGCTTCCAACTCCCTGCATCCTACATCCTCAACCCCAAAAAATGACAGCCTCAAGACACCCTAGAACTAGCATCATACCACACCCTTAAAACCACCAGCACAAGCACCCCATAACACCATCATCTCCAAACCAAATATCATTAAGCAGTACACACCCCTCCATTATATATATCTCTGATCCGCTCTAGAAAATAGTAGAAACCTGCACCCGACACAAAGGATCACCACCATTGGAAAAATACCCCGAGACATCACCCAGTAGAATTCCACCTACAAATCTACAACGATCCAATATAACTAAGGAACCCAATATGAAGATGAAGAAGAGAACACCAGCTTGGAAGCCCTGTAACAATCAAGTCCCATCCATGCTGACGTTACCAAAGTATTAGAATGATCTAAGTGACCACATTGTGAAGCACCTGATATGAAAAAATGAATAAACAATCAAATAGACGGATGATCATTGCCATCCACCAAACCAATGTAACCAACTAATGAAGCATAAAACACCAACCCATAGACCATGATCCTATAAAACAAAAATAGGAGTGATTTTGGCCAAAAAACACAAAACCATCTAACCAAAGAACAATGAATGCCAAGATTCAATAGATAAAAAGACCAAGGATGAAAAATCACAAACCAACACCAAACATAATCTAAAAAACTCACATGGAACAACCAAAAATGAAAATATGGGAAACCACCACCCCGAGCAATGAAAGAATGCTAAAAAAGAGAATCAAAAAACCTAAATTAATGATGAAACTTTATCAATTCCATCAATGAAGGCACACTGACAGACATTCTGAACCTCACAACAACAAAGAAGACACAACGAGATGGGAGTACACTCTCCAGGATACAAAATTGAGATGCATTAATCCACACAATCTTGAACCACAAACCCCTAATAGGATAAGATCTTATCAATTGAACCGGAATGGGGAACAATAAATCTTCAAAAACAATCTTATATGCCAATAGTGAACCCATATTACATTGAGGAACACCAAATGAAAATCTATACACTAATATAAAAACCATCGAACTGGGAAAGATGATGATCGATGAATCAACAACCAGCATCAAATAAACCTTAAACCGGTTGATGGGAAAACATAGAGTACCCAAAAATAGCATGTATAACTGAATTCAGGCATGGAATACATTTCCCCCAGCTGCTCATGACAACCATAGGCAAGGAGAACACATCCTGAAAACCAAATCATCCAAAAATCAATCAATGAACCTAAAAAAATGGCCAGCACCTTACAGAACCAATGTAACAATGGTAGATGATGAACCAAAATTCATCCAAACCTGATAGGATCCCAGTTGACAATCCAAAACCAATATGAAACCAAGAGGTTTGGCGGATCCACCCTCGACAGTGAAGGTAAATAGGGATCCCCGCCACTAATAAAAAACCATCCAATAACTGTAACCAGATTGACTAAAAACCTCTATCAAAGAGACCATCATAGAACCGTTCATTGTATCAAGCATGTGGAAGCCACAAATATTCCTGGTTCCAAAGCACAACAATAAATCCACCATAGACATGGGGTTCCCATGATCTTAATCGATCACCCTTGGTGTTTTGAGGATCGTTTTTGATTTTTTGAGGTCTAAGGTTCTTTAGAGTTTTAAAATATTTAGGGGTTCAAAGGGGTTTTAGAGTTTTTAGTAATTTTTTGGATTTTTATGGGGTTTTAGGGGTTTCATGGTTTTTAGTATTTTAGGGTTATAAGGGTTTTTAGAGTTTTTAATGTTTTTAGGGGTATAAAGTGTTTTTAGGTTTTTATTCTTTTATTATAATTTTTCGTATTTTTATGGTCTAATAAATTTTTGGGGTTTTTAGGTATTTTTTTGGTTTTTAGGATTTGTAGTGTTTGTTATGGTTTTTTTAGTTTGTAATGTTTTGGGGTTTTAGAATTTTTATGGATTTAGTGGTTTTATGTTTCTTAAGGTTTTTTAGTTTTTATTAGGGGATTTCATGGTTTTTAGCCGTTTTATGTTTTTAGGGATTTTTGGGCCTTATTATGTTTTTTTGATTATAATGGTTTTTAGGGATTTTGAGTGGTCTCAGGGGTTTTTAGGGTTTTTATGTTTTTACGTGGGTTTACGGTTTCTTAGTTTGTTATGGTTTTTATTTTTTTCATATTTTTTTTACTTTTTTAGGGGTTTAAAGGGTTTTAGGGGGATTAGTGGATTTTTAGGTTTCTTATGGGTTTTAGGGATTTTATGGTGTTTAGGGTTTTTTTGGTTTTTAGGGTGTTTTAGGGGTTTTATTTTATTTTAGTTTTTTAGTGGTTTTAATTGATTTTATGTTTTTAATTTTTTATTATTCTTCTAGGGTTTTTATGGTTTTTTATGTTTTTGGGGTTTTTCATTGTTAATTAATTTTTTTGTTTTTTATGTATTTTGTGGCATTTATTTTTATAGGGTTTTAAAGGCTTTTATGTATTTTTTTGTGTTTTAGGGTTTTTAAATTTTTTTAAGGTTTTTAAATTTTTTTCACATTTTTACAGGATTAACGTTTTTTTAGTGTTATTAGTTGTTTTCATGTTTTTATGGGTTTGTAAGTTTTTATGGTTTTTAGGCGTATTTATGGTTTTCAGGTTTTAGTGTTTTTATCATTATTTATGTTTTTATGGATTTTAATTTTTTTTATGTTTTATTGTTTTCTTAGGGGTGTTTAGTGTTTTTTTGTTTTTTTATGTTTTTAGGGATTTTTAGTTAATTTTTAGTATTTTTTGGGTTTTTAGGGATTTTGACGGTTTGTATTGTTCTTTAGGGTTTTTGGGTTTTTAGAATTTTTAGGTTTTATTGGGTTTTAATTATTTTGTTTTTTACCTTTTTCTTATTGTTTTCAAGGGTTTAGGTTTTTATGGTTTTTAGGGTTTTTTTGGATTTTAATGGGTTTTTATGGTTTTTAGGGATTTGGGGGGTTTTATGGTTTTTATGTTTTTTTTGTTTTAGGGTGTTTTGATTTATTAAATGTTTTAAAAGGTTTTAGATTTATTTAACGTTTTTAGTGGTTTAATGTGTTTTTAGATATTTTAATTGATTTATGGTTTTTAAGGGGTTTTGGATTTTTAATGTTATAAGGGGTTTTATTGTTATTAAGGGTTTTTAGGGGTTTTATGGATTTTTATGGTTATTATAGTTTTTAGGATGTTTAGTAGTTTTTAGTATTTTACGTGGATTTATGTGTTTTATGGTATTATGTATTTTCTTTTGGGTTTTCACAGTTTTTATGGTTTTTAGGATTTTAGGGATATGGGGGTTTTTTTATTTTTAGGGGTTTTATGTTTTTTTATTTGTTAGGGTTTTAAAGTGTCTTTTGAATTTTTTAATTATTTTTGGGAGATTAATGTGGTTTTATTATTTGTAGTGGTTTTTATAATTTTCTATGTTTTTAGGGATTTTATAGTTTATTGGGGTTTTATAAGTTTGAGGGGTTTAAAGTTTTTTTAGGATTATGGTTTTTATCTTTTTAGAGGAGTTAATTGTTTTAGGTTTTTATGTTTTTTTTTGTTTTTATGGTTTTTACATGTTTTGACATTTTTAGGGATTTTTAGGGCTTTCTTTGATTTTTCTGATTTTTGGGTTTTTAGGGATTTTGTGGGTTTTTAGTGTTTTTAGGGTTTTAATGGTTTTTGGGTATTTATGTTTTATTGATTTTTCTATAGTTTTTTAATTTTTTTCAATATATTTTATTTTTTAGGGTTTTAAAAGGTTTTTAGAGTTTTTAGTGGTTTTTAGAGTTTTTAACGTTTTTAGGGTTTTTAATGGTTTTTAGGGGTTTCATGTGGTTTTAGGGTCTTTTATTGTGTTTAGAATTTTTTCACATTTTTATGGGTTTTATGGGATTTATGTGTTTTTTGGTTTTTTATGTTTTTATAGCTTTTAGGTTTTTCCCTTTTTCTGTATTTTGAGGTGTTTTTTAGGTTTTTTTTTGTTTTAAGGTTTTTTTTATTTTTAGTGTTTTTTTAAGTTTTTTAGTTTTTTAGAGTTCTTTTGGTGATTTTTTGGTTTTTTAGGAGGTTTAACTTTTTTTATATTTTTACGTTTTTCTTATAAATTTTCAATGTTTTAGAGTTTTTTTATTTTTTAGAGATTTTTCAATCTTTTTTAGGATTTTAACCAGTTTTTAGGGGGTCTAAGATTTTTGAGAGTTTTAGGGGTTTGATGATTTTTTTGGTTATTTTATTTTATTGGGATATTAGATTTTTTTAATTTTTTATGGGTTTTAAGAGTATCTTTATTGTATTCTTATTATTTTTAGTGGTTTTGAAGAGTTGTTTTATTTTTAGTCGTTTTAGGGTTTGTATGGGTTTTAGGTTTTTGGGGGGTTTGGGTTTTTGGGTTTTTATAGTTATATGGGGTTTTAATGGTTTTTGGTGTTTTAGGCTGTTTATAGTTTTTAGAATTTTTTAGGACTTTTTGGTCCTTTTAGGTTTTTATGGTTTTCTTTTGGTTTCTTAGGGTTTTGATGGTTTTTAAATATTTTATAAATTTTTAGGTCCTTAAGAATTCTCATGGTTGTTTAGGATTTTTATGGAATTTGAGGTTTTAGTGTATTTTATAGTTTTTATGATTTTTATTGTTTTTGGGGGTTTAGGGTATTTTTTTCAAGTTTTATGGTTTTAATGTTTTTTTAATAGATATTATTATTTTTAGGGGTTTAATTATTTTTTAGAGTTCATAGGTGTTTTTATGATTTTTATGTTTTTGGGGGTTTTATGGTTTTTGGGGTTTTTATGATTTTGGGGCTTTTATAGTTTTGTGGTTTTTAGGATTTTTAGGTTTTTTATGGATTTTAATGATTTTTAGTTTCTTAACATTTTTAAAGGATTTTCAGGGTTTTTTAGGGTTTTCAATGTTTTTATATTTTTTTAGATATTTTTAGGATTTTTAGGGTTTTTTTATTTTAATTGTTTATTTGGGATTTTTTTTGGGTTTTTTGAATTTTTTATGTAATTTAAGGACATTTAGAGTTTTATAAAGTTTTTATGGGTTTAATAAGTTTTAAGTCTTTTAGTTGTTTTTAAGGGGATTTATGGGTTTTTAGTGTTTTTGAGTTTTTTAGAGGTTTTTTGGTTTTTTGGTTTTTAGGTATTTAGGGTTTTCGGGGTTTTTTTTATTTTGATCAGTTTTTAGGTTTTTATGGGTTTTAAGTGTTTTTATGGTTTTAAGGGTTTCCTTGGGTTTTTTAGTTTTTTTATGGTTTTTTACATATCTAGGTATTTTTACGAATTTAAGTATTTTTTTTTTGTTTTTTATGGTTTTTAATGATTTTTAGGGTCTTTGGGGTTTTAGGGTTTTTACTATTTTGTTGTGTTTAATGTTTTTTGAGTTAATTAGGGTTTTTTTATTTTTTAAGTTTTTAGCATTTTTATGAATTTAAAGGGGATTCATTGGTTTTATTGGTTTTTATGGGTTTTTATGATTTATAATGTTTGTATGGGTTTTATGGTTTTTAGGGTTTTTAGGATTTTTAGGATTTTTAGGTTGTTTAGTGTTTTATAGGTTTTTAGTGGATTTAAATGTTTTTAGGTTTTTAAGGTTTTCTTATGGTTATTTGGGGGTTTTATGTTTTTTATGTTTTTATGGAATTTTAGGGTTGTTAATATTTTTATGGTTTATTAGATATTTTATGGATTTTTAGAATTTAAGGGTTTTATTTTTTGTGTTGTATGGTTTTTTTAGTTTTGAGGGGATTTATTGTTTGTTATAGTTTTTCACGTTATTAGGGGTTTAATGGGTTTATGAGTTTTTAGTGGTATTTTACGGTTTTAATGGGGTTTAGGGGTTTCAATATATTTATGGGTTTTATGGTTTTTACAGTTTTAGGATTTTTAAGGGTTTTAGCCTTATTTATGATTTTTCAGGGTTTTATGATTTCTTAGGTTTCTATGAATTTTTTGGTTTTTTAGGGTTTTTATGATTATTTTTATTTTAAAAATTTTTATGGATTTTTTAGGATTTTTTAAGGCTTTTAGTATTATTAGAGATTTTGAGGGATTTTAGGGTTTTATGGAATTTTTGGATTTTAGGGTATTTTTTTAGTTTTTAGTTTTTTAGTGATTATAGAGTTTTTTAAATTTTTTTGGGTTTAATGGGTTTTATAGTTTTTAGTAGTTTTTTGGGTTTTTATGAATTTTTATGGATTTTAAAGTATTTTGTACTTTTTATGGTTTTGGGGTTTTAAAGGTTGTTCTGGTTTTAACAGTATTTTTAGGGTTTTTAAAATTTTTAGATTTTTAGGGGTTTTAATTGTTAATAGGTTTTAAAATTTTCTAATGGATTTTAAGTTTTTAGGATTTTTTACATTTTTGGTATATTTAGGGATTCTTTATAATTTTTATGGATTGTAGGTTTTTTATGTATTTTGAGAGTTTTTATTGTTTTTAGGGGTCTTTGGGTTTTTGGGTTTTTAGCATTTTTAGTTATTTCTTGGTTTTAAGTGTTTTTTGGTTTTTACGGTTCTCTAAGGTTTTCTTTTGGGTTTTAAGGTTTTTTATGTTTTTAGGGAACTTAAGGTCTTTTTTATTTTTATGGATTTTTAGGAATTTTGATGGTTTTTAGAGTTTTTAGGGTATTTTATGTTTTAAAGATTTGAAAGGTTTCTTTGTGTTTCTTAATTTTTTTATTGATTTAAAGGGTTTTATGAGTTTTAGGTTTTTTTAGGGTTTTTAGAGGTTTAATGTTTTTTGTGGTATTTTGTGTTTTTTTGAGTTCTTATGGTTTTCATTGTTGTTTTCATATTTTTTAGGGTATTTTAATTTTTTATGGGTTTTAGGTATTTTTATGATTTTTATGGTTCTTAGGGTTTTATGGAGTTTGAGGGGTTTTAGAATTTTTTTACAGTTTTTAAGATTTTTATCATTTTTATCATTTTAATGGGTTTTATATATTTTTTATGTTATTAAGGTATTTAATGTTATTTTCAGAGTTTTTTCCGTTTTTATGTTTTTAGGTATTTTTTGGGATTTTTTAGAATTTTTAATTTTTTTTGGGTTCTTTGGGATTTTGGGGGTTTATGGTATTTTGGTTTTTAGGGATTTTATTGTTATTTGTGGGTTTTGAGTTTTTTTTTGAGTTTTAGGGTTTTAATTTTTATTAATGTTATTAACCTTTTCACAGTTTTAATGGTGTTTGATAGTTTTTAGTGGGCATTATGAGTTTATAAATATTGAGGGAATTAAATTTGTTAGGGGTTTTTGGAGTTTTTACCATTCTTTAGGGTTTTAGATTTTTTAGGATTTTAGGGGTTTTAAGCGTTTTTAGGTTTTTAATGTTTTCATAAAGTTGTTCTTGGGTTTTATGGGTTTTTACATTTTTAAGAAATTTTAGGAAATTTTAGGATTTTATTGTTTTTTAGTTTTTTATGGATTTTGAGGGGTTCTTGGTTTTTTATGGTTGTGAGGGTTTTTTTTGGTTTTTTTGGGGTTTTAGGGGTATTTTGAGTTTTTTAGGGTTTAAATGTTTTTTATAATATTTTTAACTTTTACAGTTTAAAGGCTTTTTGGAGTTTTAGGTTTTTTAGGGTTTTATGAGGTTTTCATGTTTTTATGGTTTTTAGTGTTTTTATGGGTTTTAGGGTTTTTAGAGTTTTTAGGTTCTTTTGGGTTTTTTGGGTTTTAGACATTTTTCGGTTTTTTGGGTTTTAAGAGTTTTTAGGTTTTTAATGTTTTCTTAGATTTTTTAGGTTTTTCAGATTTTTTTACGATTTTAGATATTTTTATGATTTTTTGTATTTTTATAGATTTAAAGAATTTTTATTTATGTTGAGGGTTTTTAGGGTTTTTAGGGTCTTTTGGATTTTAAAGGATTCTAGTATTTTTTTTGGATTTTAGGGGTTTTATGTGTTTTTTGGTTTTTATGGTTTTCTTTGGGGTTTTAAGTTATTATGTATTTTAGGTTTCTTTTAGGATTTTTTAGATTTTTGAAGGATTTTTAGGTGTTTTAGTGTTTTTTGTCTTTATAGTTTTTTTTTGTTTCTTTGCAAGGAAAATAGAGAAAGTATATAAAAAAGGAAAAATGTAATGAAGTATAAGATGATCACCCAAATGGTGAAAAACCTAGCCCAATGGTCAGTAGTGAAAGAATAAAAAGAATTGAAAAAAGGGCCAAACCAGCACTCTGCACTCCAACACTCTTTTCCACCTGCAAGCGTCCACAAACATCAAAGGTGAGAATCACTCCCCTCCAATAAATAGGTAGTGACATGAACTAGTAAGCCCAAAGGTGTCAAAGCACTTCAATAAATCCTAGAGAAGAGCCTGAGGCCACCGAGAAAACCAGCAGACACCCTCCAGGCCCATATCCACTAAACCCCACCCTCTCACCACAGAACACTAAGCTCCCAACTTTCCTTCAACAGCCAGACCTTAGAAGAACCAGCACACCAGAAACAAAAGCAACCCACTCTACACCAGTAACACTCCCCACCAGACAGTAGCCCCCTCAAACCCAATAACTCTAGAAAACAGAACTTATAAGAGAAAGAATACCTGCAACAACCAATGCTCTAGAAGAAACCAGTTCAAAAGAAACATCACCAACAACTCCAATCCAACAATATCCTCCATCCACTATCAATGATCCAAAACCAACAAAACTAGCCAACACCACCATCATATGTCACTCCCGAAGAACACCGCATCAAATTAGCAACCCAAACCACACAAATAGAACCACCCAACAGCCACCATAACAGCTCACATACCCCAACAAAAACTAGGAATCATATAAAACCTATTCCAGAATAACAAAACCTTCTCCACCTTCTAACCAACACTAGCCACACCTTCATCCCCTGCACCCAACCATTACCAACCATCCCTCTTCATGTTCCCTCCCAAAATCTACCATCACCCCCTAACAACATGTCTTAGAATCTATAGACCCTAAATCATCAAAAAACATCTCACTAAACCCCCAATAACAACAAAACCAACTAGCATCCAGAACATAACCTAGAACCCCACTACACCATCTTCAAGTAGCACATGATCCTTGTACCAGCATCAGGACCCAAACCTAGAATCAAAAACATCACCTTCATAATCCACACCAGAATCACTCCCAACACCCTATATCCACCACACTAACACCTAACATTCAACCCCAAGAAACCAACATCCTCACCCCTAAAATTAGATAGCCCTTAGCCACCCCAGCACCAGCATCAAACCTCTCCCTAAAATCGACAAGTAGAGACACCCTGTAGCACCATCGTCTCCAAAACAAATACCATTAAGTTTTCAACACACCACCATCTGAGATAGTACTAACCCACAAAAGCAACCAACAATAACTTCCACCCCACCAAAAAAAGATCAAAATCACTGTAATAAGGGAACCGAGTATCAACCAACAGGGGGAGGGAGGGATGAAATTCCTCCTAAATTTGGAGAGCCAGGACAGGGGGAGGGATCCCCGAGTCTAATTGTATCGATAATAGTCCTTATCATTAAGCCGCCAACAAGGTTGGGTTTCCAAATCAAAATATCAGATTCAACAACGACATAATTCTGAATTTAAATAAAGGTTTCAGTTGGTAGGAGCACCTTAATCTCTTCCAATCGAGGAATGAGAGCCACGATGGACATGCTTCTAAGGCCAACAGGTGGAATCATGCATTCCTAAAGAGGGCCATCAAGCCAGGGCATGGGCCAAGCATTCAGTTCTGAGTGCTTTGAAACAATCCATTTCGAGTGAGAAATAATACCCATGTTCGAATCACAAACTGAAATCCAAACAGAGGAGGGGAAGTAACCTGTATACTCATCACAAAGATTAAGCACAAAACAGTCCTGAGTGAATCCCAACCCCCCAATCCTACAGTTAAGTATCCCCCATGTAAATTTAGATAGTAGATCATCATTATATATTCTAAGGTCGTTGATTCCAAGCCCTCCAAGCTCAATTGGATTGGTACAGTCCCTTCAGGCCACCGTAATCAATTTTCTGTCCCTAATGCATCCCATCCAAGAAATGATCCTGATATTTTCTTACAAGCCCTTAAGATGGTTAACTAGCCATCTTTAGATAGAGAAAGCATATGTGGACATATAAGTGATAACCGATTTGATGAGGCAGACCCTTCCAGCTTGCGAAAGGAACATCCCTTTCCATTTCTCCATATGTTGAGTAATTATAGTGGTAATTCTCTCAAAGTGACAATGCTTGACTCTTCCCCAAAAGATGGGGGCACCCAGGTAATAAAAAAAAGTGACCCTCTCTCGACCCCAAGGGACCTTACAATGAAAATCTGACGGAGCCAAGAGACCCCCTCCCCAATGACAATCAAAGACATGCTCCAACTGATTGATTGCCCCGCCAAAATTTCATAATTACAGAAAATCATTCAGATTGAGGACAAGGTCCATTTTTTAGCATGCCCAAATAGAAGAATATCATCAGCGTAAAACAGATGGGATGGCACATGGAGATCTCTCCCTGCGCTAATAGAGTTGAAGAGACCAGCCTGGCTAAGGTCAATGAGACACCTACTCAAGTAATCCTCACTAATCGCAAAGATATTTCCTGATAGTGGTTCACCCTGTCTAATCCCATGGGTGCTAGGTAAAAACCCCTTGGGAGATCCATTTACAAGTACGGAGACCCAAGCACTACATAAGATGGACATAACCATCATGATAAATATGTTCAAGAATCCATACATGGAGAGAACCTGAAAAATGAAACTCCACTTAATAGCGTCGAAAGCCTTATAGATGTCAATCTTAAGTGCAAAATTGCCCTACTTTTACTACTTCCACATGACGTTGATTCCCATTGAGGCTGTGAATAGGAATTCCTGGATGTTCCTCCTCGAGATGAACCCAAATTGATTTGGAGTGACAATTTCACCCAGATAATTCTCAATTCTCATGACTAGAATCTTGCTGATGATTTGGGGAATAGTATTCCCAATAGCCACTGGACGAAAGTCACAAATGACAATGGTGTTGTCCTGTTAGGGGATCACGACAATGAAATTAGAGTTGACTCCATGTGTAAAAACACTAGAGATAAAAAATTCCCTAACTTCTCTAGTGATTCCCTCATGTGTGATATCCCAGTATGACATGAAGAACTTGTTACTGAAACCATCTTGTCCCGCTGCACTATCAATGTTCAAAGAGAACAAATCAGACCGTATTTCCACCTCAAGGGGGATAATCGTTAAAGGCCTCTTCTGTTGCTCATTAATGCATGGAATTTTTTAATCCATCAAAGGAAGGGTGTAATCCCCACCATCATCTGAGTAAGGATCCTAGAAGTGATTGATAATAGTAGTGGAAATATCATCCTCTGAGGTGAAGGTAGATCCTGAGATACAAATTATTTTTATACACTGTTTAACCTTTTTCTCCCTATGAAACCGGTGGAAAAATTTTATGTTGTGATCTACATCTTTGAGCCATATACAATTGAACTGATTTGTTGCCTGCTTTTCTTTAAGATCAATAAGATCATCGTGCTTGGAATGAAGCTGCAAATATTTTTGAGAGGGCAGAGACAAATTCAGGTTTTAATCCTAGTGGAAGGAGAGTTGTTGCTCAATAGCCCGAATATAATCATCCGGCCTAGAGAAGCAGTTACTGCTCCACTCCTTGAGTAAGGATTTTATTTTTTTAAGTTTAGAGACAAAAATATAGTAATGACTGCCCCAGAGTTATTCAATCCAACCATTGGTGACAATTTCCCTATAGCTTGGAACCGGTGTCCAGGCATTATTGAACATGAAGGGCAGGGGTCATGACCTTGAAATACCTATAGAACATTAAGCAATTGAGGGGTTATAATCTGAGTGAAATTTGTGGAGGGTAAAGCTGGAGACATTAAAAGTAGTATTCCTATCACTGATCCTATAAAAAACCAACCCAACTTGCTGGCTTGCCTTCCATTAACAGTGAAACGCCCCCAAGTAAAGGGGGATCTAGAAATGTGAACTTACATGAGATAACAAGTATCTAATAAAAAAAATTTTCAGCAGCCGAGTAAGAAAAGTTGGAGGCAATCCTCTCATCTGGGTGAAAAACAGGGTTGAAATATCCAATCACAATCTAGTTATTCTTGATGAGCCCATTTAGAGTAATCAGTTTTTCCCATAGGTCTTGTCTCCTTGTGTATGAGAAAGATGCATAAACAAAGGATAGGGAAAGAGTGGTATCACTTCATATAGAAGACAAGGTGATGACTTGGGTACTCACATCTACAGATATCAACTGGATTTCATAATGCTTCATCACACTTAAAGTGTCCAAACCATTCTCATTAGCAGTCTTGTCCACAGAGAAGTATCCAAGGTTACCCCAGTTGAAACCCATCCAATTATCGAACAAGATCATTGGTTCAGTGATTCCAAGAATCATAGGCCTCTGAGAATAGATAAAATTCCTAAGGGCTGAGGTAGTGGGAAGATTCCCAATCTTCTTGCAGTTCCATAAGAGGATCCACATTTATTTAGATTGGAGCTTCCCCTCTCACAGGGCTGATGTTTGCATTCAGAGGCATTGCCTTTCCATTTACCTTTTCCCCCTTTTTTGGGCCTACCCACAGGGTTCTTCTTATGGGAAGGATCAGTGGCTTCAAGGATCCGGTATTTCAGTCAAGATTCATCCATATATTGAGAGCCAACCCCATGTTGTAGGTCCTCATCAGCCAGTTCAGATAATCCTTTTGCCTCCTCATTATTCTGCTCCTCAGCTTCATTAGTCCACAAGCTACCACTGAGAGGGGTGAACTATTCCAGGGGGAAGAGTATCACACGGGAGGCACTCTTTACCATGTTTTTTCTTATAGCTGTTCCATATGACACAACAGTAATGGAATCATCACTCACTGATAGGAGGGCCAAAGGCGAGCAGTCCTCCCTAGGACCAGGGGAGGCATAACAGACCCTGAAATACCAGCAGACATAGGAAGGGTCGGCCCAATAGCCACCCCCTGCATGAGAGGGGATGTTCCCTGGTAGCAGGTGACATCCACCACTGGCACCTCCTTGGGAAAGTCCACAAGCGGTGAAGCGCACACCACCATGGTAGGGCCAAGTAGAGTGGAATTCTGGTCGGTCTCAACCAAGGCTACCTAATAACCAGGTATGGCAGCAGCAGGCCCTGAGGTTGTAGAGACCAAATCATCTAGCTGATTATTAGGGGGTTAGTCCCCGCAGCCACTCCCTTCATATGAGGGGGAATATCCTGGGAGTAGGTGGCATCCACCGCTGACACCCCCTTTAGCGAAGTCGGCTCCGCATGACTACCTACCACAACAGTACCAGGCTGGGAGGGGGCAGGTGCCAGACTAGGCACAGAGGCCTACTTCCCTGCTCTTTCTCCTTATTTCCTATTGTAGGATTCTACAACATTCCCTTTAATGGGGTTTTAGGGTTTTAAGGGTTTTAGGTGTTTTAGGGGGTATAGGGTTTTTAGGGTTTTTAGTGTTTTTAGATTATTATGGGTTTTAAGTATTTTTAAGTTTTTAATATGAACTTAGGGTTTTTATATGTTTTTAGGTTTTTATATACTTTTATGTTTTTAAATGATTTTTATGGTTCTTATGTTTTTAGTGATTTTTAGGGTTTTAGGTTTTTATTATCTTTTTTTATTTTTAGATATTTTTAGTTTTTAGGGATTTAATGGTTTTTATAGGTATTTAATGTTATTATGGGTTTAAAAGGTTTTTATTGTTTTTAGTGAATTTTTATGAATTTATTGGTTTGTAGGTTTTTTAAATTTTTAGGGGTTTTTATAATTTTTAGGGTGATTAGGTTGTTTTTATGTTTTTAGGGTTTTATTAAGCTTTAGGTATTTTTTTGTAATTTTTTGGTTTTTATGGTTTTCAGGGAGTTTAGGGAATTTGAGGGGTTTTAGTGGTTTCTAGGGTTTTTTTTGTATTTTATGTTTTTATGTTTTGTTCTGATTTTATGTTTTTTTGGATTTTAAGGTTTTCATAGGTGTTTTAGGTTTTCTAGGATTTTTTAAAATTTTAAGGATTTTATGTATTTTTTGGTTTTTATGTTTTTTTATAGTTTTTTTTATTTTTAGGGGTTTTAGGGTTTTTTCACATTTTATGTTATTATAGACTTTTGGGATTTTGGGTTGTTTTTAGTTATTAGGTATTTACATATTTTTAGTTTTTTTAACATTTTTTGGGATTTTAAAGGGTTTTTGAAGATTATGGGGGGTTTTAGGGTTTTATGGGGTTTTATGGTTTTGTATAGTTTTTAGGGGTTTTATTGTTTGTAGTGTTTTTAGGGTTTTTGGTGTTTTTGGTGTTTTTAATTATTTTTTATGTTTTTAGGGGTTTTATATGTTTTTAGTGTTTTAAGGTTTTTTTATGATTTTTTAGGGTTTTATCTATTTTTTAGTTTTTAGTGATTTTTTATAATTTTATGTATTTGTAGTTTTATTAAGGTTTTTGAGGGGTTTTCTGATTTTTTTCGGATTTTTTGGGTTTTCTATGTATTTTTGGGTTTGTAGTGTTTTCACTGATTTTTTTTGGTTTTAAAGTTTTTTAGAGGTTTTAACATTTTTAGGGGTTTAATGTTATTTTAAAAAATATTGTGTGTTTTAATGTATTTTATGGTTTTTTAGTGTTTTAATGTTTTTAGGAAGGTTTATGGGTTTAAGGGTGTTTTTGATTTTAGGTTTTGAGGTTTTATTTGGGTTTTAGGGGTTTTAGGTTCTTTATGTTCTTATAGACTTTTAGGGAATTTTTAGTATTTTATGGGTTTTTAGTGTTTTTAGGTATTTTGAGGGTATTATGGTTTTTACAGTTTTCACAGTTTTTTGGGGTTTTAAGTATTTAAATTTTTTAAACATTTTCGTAGGGATATTTACGGTTTTTAGTGTTTTTTACATTTTTATGAATTTGTAGTGCTTTTTTAGTATTTTTTATGGGTTTTTGGTTTTTGGGTGTTTTTAGATATTTTGAGGGGTTTTTTTGGGGTTTTTATGTTTTTAATTTTTTTTGGGCGTTTATGGATTTTGTTGAGTTTGTAGTTTTCTTAAAAAATTTATGGGTTTTTTGGGTTTTTTGGGGTTTATGGTTTATAGTGCATTTTTAGGGTTTTAGGGTCCATTTATGGTTATTATGGGTTGTAAGGTTTTTAGAGTTAATAATTTTATGGGGTATAAGGTTTTCTTAGGGTTTCCTAGTGTTTTTAGGGATTTTTACTTTTTTAAAGATTTTAGGACCTTTTAAGGATTTTATTTTATTTTAGGGGTTTTAGGGATTTTGAGTGTTTTTAAGGGTTTTAGTGTTTTTATGGTTTCATAGGGCAAGGAAGGCTCATGGCTAGGCTATTCCTGACTGCCCCCAAATTTTATTATAAAAAGACACAAAGACACTGCAGACAAGGAAGGGGCATGGTCAATCAACCTAAAACCAAAAACCCTTAACAAACACACACACAAGCCCAAAAAAAAGAAAACCAAATAAAGAAGAAACTCAAAAATCAGACACAACAGCAGCATCATCATCATGTCACATCGAGCCAATACCAGCATCCAGCAGCACCACATCCACTTATAATAGCCACGCAGCAGCAGAAACACGTACAAACCAACCAACCCCAATAAACAACAATACCAAAATCGTCATCACATCCAATAACAACTAGCAGCATCAAACCACAGCACAAGAACCACAACCAAACGCGGCCATCATCATCTCCCAGCAAACAGCGACCAGCAACAAGCAGCACAACAACAAACTCTTTCACAGTAGCAGCGAATAACCAAATAACCAGATGAATCAGCCCCTAATTAGTATTAAACAACCATAAAAAATGCAGCTTTTCCTCAACCAGCCTCCATTCATACCCTTAACAGCTACCAGCATGTCCTCCCCAGGAGGATCCACTGCCAGTAAAACATGACCATCAACACAATAATTGTCCGCTTCCACATATCCCAGTCCAGAAAAAAAACATCAACCAACACCAAATAAATAGCCATCCAACATTCCTTTTCACGCCTCATGAACATGCATCGACAAAATTCTTATATCCCTTATCAGCACACACCAAAATCCACAACAGCAACAACAAAATCGAACAGACCTGTAGCCTTAGAGCACAACGTTGACCAATGAATCGGAGAGCCCAAAACATCCACAACTCCTTAACCTCATCATTCAGTAGAAACAACAGCTCAATACCAAGCCAGCTACAGGTCAAGAAGACTTAGACCAGCGGATCAAAATGAACACAGAACACTGTGATCATACCTTCATCAGCAGAAATATCCAAGGACAAGAAAGCAAATATAGAATAGAAAACATGCATCCTTTCCCTTTTCATCCACCATTACCCGTCGAGAATCCAGAGAAGCCAGAAAGACCCTCCTCGGGTCCAAACAAGATGCACAGAACTGAGAACAGAGCCGTAAATGTCGTTGCAAAGAAGTCTCAAAGCTCTTCGAGCCCTCTTATCACCATAGAAAAGCAAGAACTCCCCCCGACAAAGCCACCATAGAATCTTGCCGCACCAATGAAGATATCCAAAGCACCAAACACTTAGAGTCCTGGATAGCCGAGACCAAACCCAAGTATGACAAGAATTCCTAAAGATTGGGCCGAGCACACCTATTTATGGGTTTGAATGGTTTTTACAGTTTTTAGGGGTTTTAGGTATTTTTAGGGTTTTAAGAGTTTATAGATTTTTAATTTTTTATTAGGGGATTTCTCGTTTTTAGGGTTTTTAATGTTTTTAGTAATTTTTAATTATTTTTTAATATTTTTTTTGGTTTTTAGTGTTTTATGGTATTTTGAGGGGTTTAGAGATTTTAGTGTTTTTTTGGGATTTTAGGGGGTTTTCTGAATCATCCAGGGTTTTTAAGATTTAAATTGTTTCTTATAATTTTTAGGGGTTCAAATTGTGTTTACATTTGTAGTGGTACTTAGGGTTTTATGGGTTTTTAGGATTTATTGATGTTTTTTTGGTTTTTTATGGTTTTTAGTGGTTTTGGGGGCCTTTTTGGGGATTTAAGGGTATATACCGTTTTTAGGGTTTTTATGGGTTTTAATTTTTTTTTATTTTAAGGATTACTTATGGATTTTTATTGATTGTATGTATATTATATTTTTAGATATTATATTGTTTTTCAGAATTTTTATGGGTTTTTATTTTCCTTGGGATCGTGAATTCCTTAAGGTATTTTTTATGTTTTTATGATTTTTAGTGTTTTTTTGGTTTTTATAGTTCTTAGGTTTTTTTAGGATTTTTTGAATTTTTAGGATTCTTATGTGTTTTATATGGTTATTTGGTTTTTTTTGTCTTATGGATTCCCACCATTTTTATGTATTTTATGTTTTTGTTTTTTTTGGATTTATGTAGATTTTTATGGTTTTTAAAATTTTTAAATATTTGGAAGGTTATATGATTTTTATGGTCCTTGTGTGTTTTTTAGGAATATTAAAGTATTTAGTATTTTTAGGCTTTTATTGGTGTCAATTAAATTTTGGTTTATAAGGTTTTCCTACGGTTTTTCAGGGACACTATGGATTTTACATTTTTATGGTTTTTTTGGAGTTTTAGGGATTTTGAGGGGTTCTTGGTTTTTTTAGGTTTTTATGGTTTTTTTATTTTCTTAGTGTATATAATGTTTTTAGAGTTATTAATGTTTTTATGGAATTAAATAGTTTTTAGAGTTAATATTGTGTTTTTAGGTTTTTATGGATTTTTAGGCTTTTTAGGGCTTTTATGGGATTTAGGGTTTTTACGGTTTTTATCATTTTTCTAGTTTTATTCGGATTTTAATTATTTTAGGTCTTTATGGTTTTTTAAGGGATTTCATGGTTTTTTGTGCTTTCTTAGGTTTTTATTGATTTTACGGAATTTTAGGATTTTATGGGGTTTTTGGTATTTGTAGGGGTTTTATATTTTTTTAGGTTATTAGGGGTTTTTTGAGTTTTTAGGTGATTTATGTTTTTTTGATTTATTAATAATTTTAAGGGTTTATGTGGTATTTAGTTTACTTTATATACATTAATATTTTTTATGGTTTTTAAGTTTTTATGGATATTTATGGGGTTTAGGGGTTTTTTTGGGTTTTTTGGGTTATTATGGTATTTTTAGGGTTTTTTGGGGTTTTAATTGTTTTTAGGTTTTTAAGGTTTTCTAGTGGTATAGGGTTCTAGGTATTTTTGTAAATTTAATTCCTTTTAGGATTTTTAGGATTTGTACATATTTTGAGGGGTTTTAGGTATTTTTTGTTTTTAGGGTTTTTAGAATTTTTTGGGTTTTTTGGGGTTTTAGGGGTTTTTTTGTTTTTAATGTTTTATTAAGACAAATCATGTTTTTTTTGGTTTTTTACTTTTTATGGATTTTAGGGATTTTTAGTATTTTTTGGGGTTTTAAGGTTTTTATGAATTTTAGTGTTTTTAGATATTTTATATTATTTATGTGTTTTTGAGGTTTTAGGGGTTTTTGAGTTTTTAGTGTTTTCTAGAGATTTTATATGTTTTAGTGTATTATAGGTCTTTTATTATTTTAGTGACTTTAGGGGTTTTTACTGTTTTTAGTCATATTTAGTGTTTTTTGGGTTTTTAGGGGTTTTACGTTTTTTTAGGTTTTAATGATTTTCTTAGATTTTATCATGTGTTTAATGGCTTTTCCATTTTTTAGGTATTTTTTGGGATTTTAAGAAATTTTCAGGTTTTTAAGGGTTTTAGGGATTTTGAGGGATTTTAGCGGTTTTTAATATTTTTATGGTATTTTTATTTTTCTGGTTAGTTGAATTTTGTTATGGGTTTTATAGTATTTTAGAGTTTTTAACACTTTTAATAGTTTGAAGGGGTTTTAGAATTTTTAGTGTTGTTTTATGGTTTTTATGGGTTTTTGTGGTTTTTACGGTTTTCAGGGGTTTTATGGTTTGTAGGGTTGTTAGGGGTCACTATTATTTTTAGGGATTTTATATTTTTTAAGGTTTTTAGGGGTTTTATGTTTTTATGTATTTATTGTTTTTAGGGGATTTAGGTGTTTCATGGGTTTTTATATTTTCATGTATTGTAGGGATTCTTAAGGATATTTATTGGTTTTTATGGTCTTTAGAGATTTTAGGGTTTATAGTGGTTTTATATTTTTATTTTCTTTTAAGGGTTATTTTTACTTTTCCAGTGTTTTAAAATTTTTAGTGTTTTTATATTTTTTTATAGGTCTGATGGTTTTTTTGAGATTTTAGTGCTTTTTAAGTTTTATGGGTTTTGTGTTTTTATGGGTTTTTAAGTTTTTTTACTTTTTTTTAGATTTTTAGGGGTTTTGAGTTTTTTTTGGTTTCTATGCTTTTCTTAGGATTTTTTAGGGGTTTTTATATTTTTAATAATTTCTAGTTCTTTTTAATTATTTTTATGGTTTTCTAGTGTTCATAGTATTTTTAGGATTTTTATAGATTTTTTGGGTTTTATGTCTGTTTCATTTTTTAGGGTTTTATTATTTTTTATAGTTTTTTAATTTTGTTAAGGGTTTAAAGGGTTTGCAGAGTTTTAGGGATTTATAGGTTTTAATTAGGTTTTATGGGTTTTATGGTTTTTAGAGGTTTTTATGGTTTTTATGTTTTTAGGGTTTTCAATGGTTTTTATGCTTTTAGGGAATTTAAGAGATTTTTATTATTTTTGTAGTCTTTTAGGGGTTTTAAGCCTTTTTATGGTTGTTAAAATTTTCTGTGGGTTTTTTTTGTTTCTTGGGTTTTAGGGTTTCCTTGGGTTTCTAGGGTTTTTTACGGTTTATATCATTGTTGAAATTTTTAGGGGTTTAAAAAGGTATTTGAAGTTTTTAGTGGGGTTTTAGAGTTTTTATGGGTTAGTAGTGTTTTCTAATTTTTTAGGGGTTTTTAGGGGGTTTAGGGTATTTTAGTATTTTATAGGGTTTATAGAATTTTTGTGTTTTTTGGGATTTTTAGTGTTTTCTGTTATTAAAATTCTCATAAGGGTTCTCAGTTTTTTTTTGGTTTTTAAATTTTATTAATTTTTTGGTGTTTTATAAATTTACTGGGCTTTAGGGTTTTTAGGGATGTTGAGGGGTTTTATGTTTTCTTTTAGTTTTTAGGTTTTTATCATTTTTAGGTTTTTTGGGGTTTGAGGTGTTCTTAGGTTTTCCGAGATTTTTAGGGGTTTTCATGTTTTTATGGGTTTTATGTTTTCTTTGATTTTAGGGAATTTTTTAATATTTTAATGGTTTTTAGGATTTTTTTGGGATTTTGATAGTTTTTAGGGGTCTTTGGATTTTAGGATTTTTTAGCGGTTTAAAGTATTTTTGGGTTTTAATGTTTTCTTTTGGTTTTTTTATGTTTTTATGGTTTCTTATATTTTTATGGAATTTAGGTAATTTTTAGTTTTTTATAGTTTTTAGGGTCTTTAGGGATTTTTTTAGTTATATATAGTTTCTTAGTGTAATTTTATGGTTTTAATGGGTTTTGGATTAATAAGGTTTTTATGTGTTTTATGGTTTTAAGTCCATCTTATTTTTTGGGGGTTTTTATCATTTTCGTAGTTTTTTGGTGATTTGAGTTTTTTTAGGTTTTTAAGATTTTCAAAGGGTTTTACGGGTTTTAGGGTTTATTGATAGATTTTATGCTATTTTTTATTTAATTGGGATTTTAGTGATTTTATGGATTTTGAGATTTTTTTATGTTTTCTAGGGTTCTTATGGATTTTTAGATTTTTAAGAGATTTATGTGTTTTAATATTTTTATGATTTTATTACGTATTTTATGTGTTATATATTTATTTTTATTAGCCTTTTTTATAATTTGAGGGCTTTCAAGGGGTTTTAGAGGGTTTTTTGGTTTTTTTGTGATTTTAGTGGTTTTATGGTTTCTTATAGTTTTTAACATTTTTATGGGTCTGAAGTGCTTTTTTATATTTTTGATTTATTAGGTTTTTAATCATTTTAGGCTTTTTGGTGATTTTAGTGTTTTTATGGTTTTAGGGATTTTATCATTATTTATGTTTTTATTGGTTTTATTTTTATTTTTGTTTTTAAGGTTTTCTTAAGGTTTTTATAGGTTTTTTGGTTTTTTACATTTTTAAGAAATATTTGGGTTTTTAGGATTTTTATGGATTTTTTGGGGGTTTTAGGGATTTTGAGGGTTTTAGGGGTGTAAGTCTTTTAAGGATTTTTTTTGGTTTTTTTTTAGTTTTTTAGGTTTTAAAGGTTTTTAGTGTTTCTTACATTTTTAGGTATTTAAAGGGTTTTTAGAGTTTTTAGTGATTTTTATGGTTTTCTTGGTTTTTAGGATTTTTATGGTTTTTATGGGATGTTATTGTTTTTATGTAATTATTGTATTTTTAGGGTCTTTTAGGGTTTAAGGATTTTATCACTTTTTAGGTTTTTAGGGGTGTTTTTAGATTTTTTAGTGTTTCTTAGATATTTTTAAAGGTTTAGTTATTTTTACAATTTCAATGATTTTTAGTGATTTTTTGGATTTTTATAGAATCTAGGGGTTTTAGGGATTTTGTGGTGTTTTATTGTTTTATAGGGTTTTTAGTAATTCTAACTTTTTTATGGTTTTAGTGGTTTTAAATATGTTTAGGGTTTTAAAAGTTTCCCTCGGGGTTTTCATCATTTTCTGGGTTTTATTTTTTTGTAGTTTTTTTTGGGTTTTATGATCTCTACAGGGTTTAGGGATTTTTATGATTTTGAGGGTTTTTAGTTTTTTTATATTTTGTTTTGGGGTTTTAAGGTTTTTAGATTTTTTGGTGGTTTAAATATTTTTTCTAGTTTTTAATATTTTTAGTGGTTTAATGTGTTTTCGGAGTTTTATTGGTTTTAGTATTTTTATGGGTTTTTATGGGTTTTATGGTTTCTAGGCGTTTTTAGTGTTTTTAAAGATTTTACAGTTTTTTAGGGTTTTTAATGATTTTTATAATTTTTAGGTTTTCTAGGGATATTAACTGTTTTTATGCTATCAAGGTTTTATTGGGGTTTTCTAGGGTTTTATGGTTTTATACTATTTAGGTATTTTATGGGATTTTAAATATTTTTATTGGGTTTTGGGGGTTTTATGGGGTTTTAGGAAATTTTTATGTTTTCTTTATTGGTATTTTGTTGTTTTTATTGTTTTTTGAGATTTTTAGGTGTTTTAATGTTTTTTTAAATTTTATAAAAAAATTAGGGGTTTAAAGTTATTTAAATGTTTTTAGTTTTTATGGGTTATAGTATTTTTAGGTGTTTATGGTTGTTTATAGAGTTTTAGGGGTTTTATATTCTTTTAGAGTTTTAGTGTTTTTTCGGTTTTTAGGGATTATAAGTGTTTTTAAGTTGTTCATGTTTAATAAGGTTTTCTTGGGGTCTTATGATTTATTTATTTTTTTAGGGATTATTATGTTTTTTTATTATTTTTATGGTTTTTATGGTTTTTGTGTTTCTAGGGTTATTTTAGGGTTTTTAGGGGTTTTAGATATTTCTATGTTTTTATGTGTTATAAGTGTTTTTATTTTTTTAAGGTTCTCTTAGTGGTGTTTAGTGTTTGTAGAGTTTTATAAAAAAATAGGATTTTTAAGGTTTTATTTTTATGGGTTTTTATGGATTTTGAGTGGTTTTAAGTTAGTTATTATTTTTTAGTCTTCTAAGTTTCTTTTAGTTTTTATTGGTTTTATGTGGCTCTAGAGTTTTTAAATTATTTAGGTGTTTATAGGGTTTTTACAGGTTTAGTGGTTTTTAGGGTTTTATATGTTTTTATGTTTTTTACAGTTTTAGGAAGTTTTATGGATATTTTTTCATTTTTATGGGGTTTATGGGTTTTAGGTGTTTATAGGATTTTTTTAATTTTTTTATGATTTTTTGGTGTTTAAATTGTTTTTTCTGTTTTAAGGTTTTCATTTGGTTTTTCTGGGTTTTAGGTGTTTTTTATTTTTAGGTGTTTTTTGTGTTTTTATGGGTTTTAAATTATTTAAGGGGTTTTAGGGATTTTGAGGGGTTTTAGGGGGTTTTAGGGTATTAATGGTCTTATGGTTATATGATTTTTAGGGTATTTATGGTTTTTAGAGTATTTTAATGACTTTAGTGGTTTAAAGTGTTTTTAGAGTTTTTGGTTTTTTAGGGATTTTAGGTGTTTTAGTGTTTTAAATGGTTTTTTGGGATCTTTATGTTTTTATGGTATTTATGGTATTTTAATAGTTTTTTGTTTTTTTTTTGTTTTTTGAGGTGTTATTTATGTTTTTTATTTTTTTCTAAAAGTATTAATTGGTTTTTGAGGGTTTTTATGCTTTAGTGATTTTTAGGGATTTTTATGGACTTTTATTGTTTTTAGGCCATTTTAGTATTTTTACAGTTTTTAGTGTTTTTATGAATTTTAGGTTTTTTTATGGTTTCTTTGAGGGTTCAAGATATTTTTTGAATTTTTAGTTTTTTTTGGGTTTTTAGAGATTTTTAAAAATTTAGTGGTTTAAATGATTTTAGATTTTGTAGTGGGGTTTTAAGGTTTTTATGGGTTTTTATAGTTTTTATGTATTTTAGTGGTTTTTATGGTTCTTATTGGTTTTAAAGATTTTTAGGGACATTTTATGGTTTTAAAATTTTACCTATTTTGATGTTTTAATTTTTTGGTGGTTTTGTAGGTTTTATTAAGTGTTTTCAAGGTTTTTTGGTTTTTAGGGATTTTGAGGGATTTGAGGTCTTTTTTGTTTTAAGGGGTTTTAGGGGTTGTGTTATTTATTTTTTTAAAGGATTTATTATTTTTTAGTTTTTTAATGTTTTCTTAGGAGTTTCAGGGCTATTAGGGTATTTTATGTTTTTACATATTTTTTTTAATTTTTTTTGGAATTTTATGGTTTTTAGGATTTTTAGGTATTTTTAAGGTTCTTAGTATTTTATGGTTTTTATGGGTTTTGTGGGGTTTTATGGTTTTTTTTAGTTTTTTAGGATTTAATGTTTTCTGATTTTTTAAACATTTTTTGGAGTTTATAGGGGTTTTAGAGTTTTCAGTGGTTTTTAGGTGTTTTTATGTTTTTAAGTGTTTTTAAGGTTGTTATTGGGGGGAAATCCTATTTATTAAAAAGGAAAAGAATACGCAATCCCCTTTGTTGTCAATGGGGGAACTCATCATAGACTCGACAACCTAGAGACACATATGTGTTAAAATAAACTAGACTTAGAGCCCAATGGAACAAAAATAATACAAAGAACTCTTCTGAAAGTCTCATAGAACAATGCACAAGGCATTAAAGCGGTCCAAGGCCTAGTAGATTACTCAGCTTCCACATAAAAATGCACACACCACATGATGTTGTTTCAACCAGATCTATGCACTGCCCGCCATTGGTCGGTCACCAAATCTAGACCCACTATCACCCACCATGATAACTCCATAACCACTCAACCATATCTCACCATACTGCAAAGATACAGTGTCTCCCCACACAGATCAACGCTGCATCCAGAAATCCCACAATACTGCACCTAAAGTAACCACTTCTAATTTTTAGGGTTGTTAGTATTTTATTTTTTATAGAATTTTTTGGTTTCTAGGGATTTAAAGTGTTTTTATGTTTATAAAGTTTTCTTATCCTTTTTATGGTTTTTTGTGTTTTTTATCATTTTAGGGATTTTTGGGGTATTTTAAGTTTTAATGCGGTTCCAGGATTATTTTTGGATTTTGAGGGTTTTATGGGTTTTATGTTTTTTATTTTTTTTATCATTTTCTATGTTTTTTAGAAATTTTGAGGTTTTTATGGTTTTTAACTTTTTTCGAGGTTAAAAGGGGTTTTAATGATTTTTTTGGGTTTTTATGTGTTTTTATGGTTTTTTGTGGTTTTATCATTTTTAAGGTTTTTAAGGATTTTATCATTTTTTAGTTTTTTATTTGTTTTAAGATTTTTTAGGTTATTAAGGTGTTCACTAGTTTTTTTTCAATGTTTTTAGGGGTTTTTAAATTTTTTTGGTTTTTAGGAATTGTTGGATAAAGATTGTTTTTAGGGTTTTTAGGGATTTTGAGGTGCTTTAGGGTTTTTAAGGTTTTGTTTAGGGTTTAGGGATTTCTTTAAAAAAAAATTGGTTTTATGATTATTTATAGTTTTTAATGTTTTTATGGGATTAAAGGGGTTTTCGTTTTTTTGTTGGTTTTAGGGTTTTTATGGGTTTTCAAGGATTTTAAATTTTTATGGGTTTTATGGTTTTTAATGTTTTTAGGGTTTTAGGATTTTTTGTGTTTGTAGGATTTTCTATGGATTGAAGTGTTTATAAGTTTTTAGGGGTTTCTTAGGTGTTTTTTGGGTTTATATATTCTGTTACATTTTTATGATTTTTAGGTTCATTTAATTCTTTTTATGATTTTTAGGATTTTAAGGGATTTTGTGGGTTTTATGGTTTTTATGTTTTTTTAGATTTATTGGGGATTTTTTTGTTTTTGGATTATTTTTAGATATTTATAACATTTTTCGATGTTTAAATGTGTTATAAAGTTTTTATTAATTCTATTGTGATTTTTTAGGTTTTTAGGGTTTTTAATGTTTTTTGGGGTGTTTATGGGTTTTCGGGTATTTAGGGTTTCATGTATTGTTTGGATTTTATGGGTCTAAATTGATTTTAGGTATTTAATTTTTTTAGGGTTTTAAAGGGTTTTATAAATTTTCATGACATTAGAGTATTTTAATGATTTTTATGTTTTTTTGGGTTTTTAGAGATTCTGAGGGTTTTTATGGTTTTTCTTGGGTTTTAGGGTATTCTTTGAGATTTTTGTGGTTTTAAGGGTTCTTATAGTTTTTAATATTTTTAGTGTTTTAAAAGGTTTTTAGAGTTTTTAGTGTGTTTTTACAGTTTTATGGGGTTTGAGGGTATTTTAAGGTTGTAGGGGTGTTATGGTTTTAAGGGTTTCTTGGGTTTTAGGGCCTTTTCAGAATTTTAGGGTTTTTACCATTTTTACTTTTTTAGTGGTTTTAGATTTTTTAGATTTTTAATATTTTCTTATGGTTTTTCAGGGTTTCTAGGGTTTTTATGTTTTTAATAATTTTTTAGGCCTTTTAGGTTTTAATTTTTTTAGGTATTTTAATGGGTTAAAGGGGTTTTAGGGGTTTTGAATTTTTATGATTTTTGGTTTTTTAAGGGTTTTTAGTTTTTCTTTAGGTTTTCTAGGGGTTTTAGGGTTTTTTTGTTTTTAGGGATTTTTATGTATTCTTTTCTGTATTTTTTATGTTATAAGGGTTTTTGGAATTTTAATGTTTTTTAGGGTTTTGGTTGTATTTATGGTTTTTTGGGTTTATAGTGTTTTTTGGAGTTCATTAGGGTTTTTATTGTTTTTTAGTTTCTTTATCATTTTTGGGGGTTTAAATGGATTTTACATTTTTCTCGGTTTTATGGGGGTTTAAGGGTTTTAATTGTTTTTTGGGGTATTATGGGTTTTAGGGGATTTAGTGGTTTATTTGTTTGGTTTTTGTTTGCGTTTTTATATGTTTTTTTGGCATTTTATGGTTCTTAGTTTTTTAGGGTTTTGTGGTCACTACTAAAAACAACCCTTTAACAACACTGACCCTTATCAATGATAGAAACAATAATTGATAAAATTTACATTTATCAATGCTTTTATATAGTGCTGATAAAATATTCCCATTATCAGCACTTTGTTTGTATCGTTGATAAAGGGTAGCCTTTATCAATGCTTTATTTTTAGCGCTAAGGAAGGGTTGCCTTTATAAGACCTTTTTTTCATTGATAATGGTTTAGAATAAAATTAAACATGAAAACAAATAAAAATTAGAAAAATATTAACAATTCTATTATTAAAATAATTATTGATAATAATGTATAAATTGAATATACATATATATATATATAACACAAGTGTCATACTCAAAATCCGAGGAAACTCATTCATATTATTTTGACTCTTTATGAAACTAATTTTTAATTCATTTAGGATGTGTAGAAATCATTCGTATCTCAATTGGGCATATGGTGTAATCGTTATTACTCCAATTGTGTCTTGATAATTAAAAATAACATTCATTTTACTAAAAAAGAGAGTATACATACTTGAAAATGATCAAACACTTTCAGATTGTTTTTGACACATTAACAAAATGACACACAAGTCATGCCTGATATTTAGAAATCTTCCACACCTTAATCTGCTACACAATGTTCCTAATATGATAAACATTGTCTCTTAACAATTTAAAATTTACTTTTAGGTCGAAAAGTCTCACTTACTAAACAATGATCAAACTCACTTGGATTGTCTTGATAATTTAGAAAAATGATTCATAATTCATTTTTAACGTGTAGGAATTAGTCTCACTTAAATACCGCACATGATGTGATTGAGACGACTACAAGTTTGTTTTTGTAATATAAAATTACATTTTATTAGATAATGGGACATAAGAAACAATATAAAAAAATTATTATTGTTTGATACTTTAGAAAAACTATCCATAATCCATTTGGGACAAGTAGGAATTGGATGCACCTCAAACTGATGCACAGTTTGACAGGTATGGATCCATGTGTTTCTTTTTATTTAAATTTTACATTAATTTTATTAAAAAAGAAAACTAGAATATTCAAAAATGAGAACATTCATTCAGATTATTTTTATACTTTGGGAAAATAATACCTATGTCATTTTTGACATCCAGAAATCACCCACACCTCAAACTGATACACGATGTGTCCAATATGACTCAAAGTGTCTACTATTAATTTAATATTTTTATTTTATTTAAAAATATTCCCTCACTAAAAATGAAGAAAACATTCTTATGTTGTCTTGAAAATTTCGGGAAACAATTCATAATTAATATTTTACTTGTAGGAATCAGTCTCACATCAAAACCACACACGATGTAGTTGTCATGACTAAAAGTTCATGTTTTTAGTTCAAAATGGCATTTTATTAAAAAATGATACATAATTAAAATAGAGGAAATGATTTATTATTGTATTGATAATTTATTACAACATAACATATGCCATTTGAGAAAATTAGGAATCATCCACACTTTAGTCTGATGCACGGTGTGATTGGTATGATTCCAAATTCATATTTTTATTTAAAATTGAAATTAATTTTTTTTAAAGATGACTGACGTACTTGAAAATGATGAAATACCTTCTAATTTATTTGATACATTATTACAACAATCCATAAGTAATTTTAGATGTATATAAATTAGAAACACTACAAACTGATACATGATGTGCCCGGTATGAATCAATGTGCCTATTATCAATTTAAAATTGACATTTTTATTCAAAAAGTGTCAGTCATTGAAAATGGAGCAAAAATGCTCAAATTAGCTTGATAATTTTTGAAAATGATATATAATTTATTTTTGAGATGTAGGATTTATTTTCACATAAAACCCTTATATGGTGTTGCATGTATGACTCAAAGTGTGTGTTTCCAATATAAAGTGACATTTTAGTAAAAAACATAAGTGACATACTCAAAACTGAACAAACACATTTAGTATATTTTAATACATTAGTAAAAAGATACCTAAGTCATTTGGGACATGTATGAATCATTCGTATTTCAATCTGACACAGGGTGTGACCGATATGAATCCAAGTGCGTCTTTTCATTATATAAGTGTCATTTTTGTTTAAAAGATGCCTCACATTTCCAAAATCGATCAAACAAACCTAGATTGTTTTTTCATCATTCTATATTCTATTACATAATTAATTTTATTATTATTTTCGTCTTATAATTACATTGATAATTTTCACAGATTTAATACTTGAAGATGAAAAATAAATGGTGTGACCTACAAGAATAAACCACAAAACAATATGATACACAATATTCCTGGTTGGACTCAATGTTTTGTTCAAAATTAGCACTTTCAATTTAATTTATTTCATTATATTATTACTAACATAATAATTGTTTTTTATATAGGTACATTCTTTTTCTCAAGAAGGGGTGGTTTTTTATTTTATATAGGTTCATTATTTTCTCTGTAACATTTTTATTTCTTGTATTTGTGTTATAAATTTTATTTCATTTAAATTATTTATTTTTATCTAATTTTTTTAACTTCTAGTGCTATTTATAGTAATTTTGTGTGCTATTATAGCTCACTACAAATATTCAATGTTTCTATTTTTTCATTGTGTTGTAACATTACACTACTTTATGCCCCTTTATCAGGGCTACTAAATTCCTTGATAATGGTATCGCTTATCAGCACATTTAATAGTTATGATAATGGATTCCTTTATCTGTTCATTTATTTAGACGGATAAAGTATTCCATTATCAGTGATTGTAAAATAAGTGATTAGGTTCCCTTGATCAACTCTAAATAAAAGTGCTGATAAATAGTTTCTTTTATCAATGCTTCTAAAATAACTGATAAAATCCTAGGTCTTTTAACCGCACTAGGGTAGTCATCATTATTTTAGAATCGATAAAGTCATATTCTATAGATGTTAAAAGACTCTTTTATAGTAGTATGTTTTTATATTTTTCAATATTTGTAGAGTTTTTATGGGTTTTTAATATGTTTTGGTGGTGTATGATTTTTAGGGTTTTTAGGACTTTCCACATTATTATTTTTTATGGGTTTTCATATTTTTTAGGTTTTAATAGTTTATTTTTTGTTTTTCAGGGTTCTTAGAGCTTAGTACATTTTTTGGGATTTTAAAGTATTTTTTAGGTTTTTATGTTATTAGGGTTAATAGGGATTTGGAGGGGTTTGAGGGGAATTTTAGGATATTTAGGGTTTTTATGGATTTTTGGGTTTTATGGATTTTTTAGTTTTTTTTGGTTTTAATGGTTTTTATTGTTTTTATCATTTTTAAGAGTTAAAAATAAAAACCTCTAAAAACCATAAAAAACCTAGAAACCCATAAAAATCTAAAACCCACTAAAAACTCAAAAAACCCTTCAAACCCCTAAATTTTTTGAAAACTATCAAAACCATTAAAATAAATAAAAAACCTAAAAAATTCAAAAGACACAAAAATCTATAAAAAACCTAAATATACTAATAGACCCCAAAAATCCCTCCAAATCCCTAAAAACCCTAATAACAAAAAACACCTAAAAATACTTTAAAATCCATAAAATTGTAACAAACCCTAAAAACCATTAAAATCCCTAAGAAAACCATAAAAACAAGAAAAAAAGGAAAACCAATAAAGAACTAAAAATGTTGAAAATACTAAAAACCCTAAAAACCCTAAAACCCCAAACAAACAATAAAAACCCATAAAAACACTAAAAAACAAAAAAAAATCTAAAAAACTACAACTATAAAAAAATCTTTTAAAAACTCTAGAATATTATTTTATTGGTGCTAAAAAAATGTTGACTACCAAAGTGCGATTAAAAGTCTTATGAATTTATCAGGGCTTTTAAAGGCACTTATAAAAGACACTATTTATCAGCACTTTTATTTAGTGTTGATCAAGGGACCTTTTATCACTGATTCTAGAATAACTAATAATATAATCCTTTATCATCACAAATATATTCACTGATAAAGGATTCCTTTATTAGTGCTATTAAATTCACTGATAGGTGATACTTTTATCAAGGCATTTAGTAGTCCTAATAAAGGGGAATATAACAGTGTAATGTTACAGCACATTACATCAATAGAAATGGGGAATACTATAGTGAGCTATAATAGAACACTCCAACACCAGAAATAACACTAGAAGTTAGAAAAATTATAAAAAAATATAGAATTTAAATGAAGTAAAATTTAGTACCCAAATACAAGAAATAAAACTATTAAATAGAAAAAGAAAAAACCTATATAAAAGAAGAAACCAACCCTCCTCGATAAATATGTCTTTCCTATATAAGAAACAAATTCTTATGTTAGAAATAATATAACGAAATAAATTAAACGAAAAGTGATAATTTTGAACTAAACATTGAGTCACACCAGGAACATTGTGTATGAGATTATTTTGAGGTTGATTCTTGAACGTCACACTATTTATTTTTCGTCTTTAATTATTATATATATGAAAATTAAATATGTATTTATAAGATAAAAATGATAGAGAAATTAATTAATTAATAAAAGTTAGAATGACGAGAAAATTATCTAAGTTCGATTGATCAATTTTGGCGATGTGATACGTGTTTTAAAAAAATGACACATACATAATGAAAAGACGCACTTGGATTGATACTGGTCACACCATGTGTTCGATTGAGATTAATATGATTCCTACATGTCCCAAATGACTTGTTGATATTTTTCCTAATTTATCAAAATAATCCAAATTTGTTTCCTATGTTTTGAGAATGTCACTTTTGTTTTTTACTAAAATGTCATTTTAAATGGGAAACACACACTTTGAGTCACACAGGTACCACTATTTGATGGTTTTATGTGATAATAATTACTAAACGTCACAAATGAATTATAAATCATTTTCCAAAATTATCAAGCTATTCTAAGCATGTTTCATTAGTTTTCAGTAAGAGACACTTTTTGAATAAAAATGTCAATTTTAAATTGATAACGGACATTTTTATTCATACCGAGCACATCATATATCAGTTTGAGGTGCTTCTAATTTATAAACATCTAAAATTACTTATGTATCATTGTACTGAAGTATCAAAACAATTATAATGCATTTTATCATTTTTGAGTATGTCAGTTGTCTTTTTTACTAAAATTAATTACAATTTTAAATTAAAAAGCGTACTTGGAGTCATACCAGTCACATCATGCATCATATTTAAGAGTGAATGCTTCCAACTTTTTTCCAAATGACATATGTATTGATTTACTAATTACCAATACAATAATAATAAATTTTCTATTTTTTATGTACGTAACAATTTTTTACTAAAATGTCATTTTAAACTAAAAACACACACTTTGAGTCACACCGGTCATATCTTGCGTGGTTTTGATGTGAGATTGATCCCTATAAGTAAAAAATTAATTATTAATTGTTTTAAAAAATTATCAATACATCATGATCATGTTTTATTAGTTTTCATTGAGTGACACGTTTTAACTATAATTATAATTTAAAATTAATAGTGGACACTTTGAGTCATATCAAGAACATCGTGTGTCAGATTGAGGTAAGGGTGATTTCTACATGTCACATATGACTTATGTATCATTTTTCTAATGTTAAAAAATAATATGAATGAATTTTCTCATTTTGGAGTATGTCATATTTCTTTTTTAGTAAAATTAATGTCAAATTTAAATAAACATACACACTTGGATCTACACCTATCACACCGTAAATCAGATTGAGGTGAGACTGATTCTTACATGTCCCAAATGGATTTTGGATAGTTTTTCTAAAGTATAAAACTACCAGATTGTTTTTCAGTAGTGTATATTATGCCACATTTTATTTACTAAAATGCCATTTTTAATTATGATAACACACTATGATTCATATTGGTAACATAATGTGTGGGATTGAAGTGAGACTAATTCCTACACGTCACAAATGAATTATGAATAATTTTAATAAATTATAAATATAATCCAAGTGAGTTTGATTTTTTTTTAGTCAGTGATACTTTTTGAACTAAAATTTCATTTTAAAATTGATAAGAGACAATGTGAGTCATATCACGATCATTGTGTATCAGATTGAGGTGCGGCTGATTCATACACATCATAAATGAATTATGGTTCAATTTCATAATGTGTCAAAACAATACGAATGAGTTTGATCAGTTTTGAGTATACCAACAGCCTTTTTTAGAAAAATTAATGTCAATTTTAAATAAAAATACAATGTTGGAGTCATATTGATAACACCATGCATCAGATTACGGTGCAGATGATTTCTTCTTGCCCAAAATTAATTACAGAACATTTTACTAAAGTATCAAAACATTACGAATGCGTTTACATGTATTTTGAGTATGTAAATTTATTTTTAGATTTTTATGGGGATTTAAGTGTTTTTATGTTTTTAAAATTTTCTCTAGGGTTTTTGGTGTTTTTCCATTGTTAGAAACTTGGAGTAATTTTAAGTATTTTTTTGTTTTTCAATGTTTTAGGGATTTTGTGGGGATTAGGTTTTTTAGAGTTTTTACTAATTTAAATGATTATTAATAATTTCTACATTTTTATGGGGTTTAAGTGTTTTTTGGTTTTTATTTTTTTCTTACTATTTTTTGGGTTTTTTTGTGTTTTTATGATTTTAGTGATTTTTAGGTATTTTTTAGGATTTTTATACTTTTTAGTGTTTATAAGGATTTGAGGGTTTTGGGGGGATTTTAGTTTTTTATTGTTTTTCTTAGTGCTTAGGATTTTTTTTAGTTTTTATGGTTTTTATGGTTTTTATATTTTCTTAACATTTTTAGGGGTTTAATGTTTTTTTATTGTTTTTACTGGATTTTAGGGTTTTTATGATGTTTTATGGTTTTTAAGGATTTTTATGGTTTTTAGTTTTTTATAATGTTTTATAGGTTTTAGAATTTTTTAGGTATTTAGGGGTTTACCTGTTTTAAGTGATTTAATGTTTTCATAGTGTTTTTTGTGGGTTTCTTTTTTTTTAATTTTAAAGTAATTTTAAGGAATTTAATAATTTTATGGTTTTTAGGGTTTTAGGGATTTTGAGGGGTTTTACTATATTAATTGTTTTTAAGGGTTTTAGGGTTTTATAATTTTCTAATATTTTTAGTGGTTTTAATTGTTTTTTGGTTTTTAAGGTTTTCTCAAGGATTTTCAGGTTTTTTAGGTTTTTTATTTTTTTGGTATTTTTAGTTATTTTTTAGGTTTTTTCTATTTTTTAGGGTTTTAGAGATTTTTATGGGGTTTTGGGTTTTTTTGGTTTTAATGGACTTTTTGGGTTATAGATTTTTTATGTATTTAGAGGATTTAAGGTTTTTAGAGATTTTTAATTTTTTTAGGGCTTTATATGGTTTTTAGAGGTTTTTTTATGTTTTAGGTATTTTATGGGGTTTATTGATTTTTTATGGTTTTTAGGGGTTTTATGGATTTTAGAGGTGTAAAGGTTTTCTAGGTTTATAGGTTTTTAATGTTTTTATGGGTTTTATGTGTTTTTGGGTTTTTAGGGTTTTCTTACGGTTTGAAGGGTTGTTTATGTTTTTAGTATATTTTTTTGGATTTTTATGTTTTTTTGGTTTTTTAAGGTTCTTATAGATTTTTATAGGCGCTATGGTTTTTAGGGATTTTAGGGTCTTTTTTATTATTTAGGGGTTATGAGGTTTTTTAGAGTCTTGTAACATTATATGGTTTTGAAGGGATTTTTGATTTTTAGTGGTATTTTCAGGGTTTTGTGGGGATTTAGGGTGTTTAGGGATTTGAGGGACTTTTTAGGGTTTTTAGTGTTTTTATGTTTTTAGGGATTTTAAGAGATCTTAGGTTTTTAAAGTTTTATTAGGATTTTCAGGGTTTTTTGAGAATTTTTCATTTTTATAGATATATAGGGTTTTTTATTTTCATTATGGTGTTTTAGGTTTTTTATGGATTTTATGGGTTATTGGGGTTTTCAATGATAGTAAGAGTTTTTAGGTTTTTAGGGAGTTTTCAGTATTTTTGTGTTTATAATATTTTCATTAGTTTTTTTAGTGTTTTTACAAATTTTTATGAGTTTAGGGATTTTAGGTATTTCTTAAGATTATTATAATTTTTAGGGATTTTATATATTTTGAGGGGTTTTAGGTTTTTAGGTTTTTAGGTTTTTTTGGGTTTTGGGGGTTTTTTTGAGTTTATTTTGAAATTTATATGGTTTTGTATAGTTTATGAACTTTTTATGGGTTTAATGGGTTTTTATAGTTTTTATTATTCTTTGGGGTTTTATGAGTTTTTTTTGTTAAGTTTTTTCATTTTTATGGGTTTTAGGGGTTTTACTATTATTTTAGGTTTTATATAATTTTTAGCATTTTTATGTTTTTCAAGGGTTTTATGGGGTTTTCATTTTTTAGGTTTTCTTATGGGGTTTCAATGTTTCTAAGTGTTTTTACATTTTTGGTATTTTTATTTATTTTTTAGTATTTTTATTGTATTTTATCAATTTTGGGGATAATGATGGTTTTTAGGGTTTTAATGTTTTTTAAGGGTTTTAGGGATTTTTAGGTTTTTAGGGGATTTTAGTGTTTTTTTTTGGATTTCATGGTTTTTATGGAGTTTTCAGAGTTTTTTGGTTTTGTTTCTTGTATGGTGATTTTGAGTGATTTTTTTTTGATTTTTATAGTTTTTAGGGGTTTTATGGATTTTGAGTGTTTTAGGATTTTAAAGGGTATTTAGTGTTTTTATGGTTTTTTGGTTTTCATAAATTTTTTATTTTCTTGGGGTTTTTAGCATTTTCATGTATTTTTTAGTGGTTTAATTTTTTTTTTGAGTTTGAGTGGTTATTAGGGTTTTTATGGTTTTTAATGTTTTTAGGAATTTTTATGGTTTTTAAGAGTTTTTCATGTTTTTAAGGTATTTATAGGGATGTTAGAATTTTTTAGGTTTTTCAGTGACTTTTTTTGAGTTTGTAGGGTTTTCTTAGGATTTTTAGTTGTGGGGGTGGGGTTTGTGGGTTTTTAGGGGTATTAGGGTTTTTTATGGTTTTATGGTTTTATGGTTTTTATGGTTTTTATTGTTTTTTGGTTTTTTAGGGGTTTAATGAGTTTTTAGGTTTTTAATTTTGAGGTATTTTTAGGGTTTTATGTATTTCTTGGGGTTTTAAGATTTTTATGAGTTTTTAGAGGTTTTTTAGTTTTTAGAGTTATTAATTTTTTTATGGGTTCGAAGGGGTTTTAGCGTTTCTAGTGGGTTTTTATGGTTTATGTGGGTTTTTAGGATTTTTAGGTTTTTAGGATTTTTAAATTTTTTAGGTTTTAATAGTTTAATTATTGTTTTTAGGTGTTTTACGGTTTTTTACATTTTTATGGATTTTAGGGCCTTTTTTTATTTTTCCAGTGTTTTGAGTTTATAGGGATTGTTAGGGTTTTTACTAGTTTTAATTGTTTTAGGTTTTTTAATAATTTTTAGTTTTTTAGGAGTTTTAATTGTTTCATTATTTAAAGGTTTTCTTAGGGATTTTTTGGATTTTTTTACCTTTTTAGTGATTATAATGGATTTTCTAGTATTTTAATTGTATTTAGGGATTTTAGGGAATTTGATATTTTTAAGGTATTTTGAGTTTTTATGAGGTTTTTTGGGATTCTTTTTCTTTTTTGAGTTTTCAAAGGTTTTTATGGGTTTTTATAGTTTTACATGTTTTTAGGGGATTAATGTATTTTTAGGCCATTTATCTATTTTTAACATTTAATGGTCTTTTAAGGGTTCAATGGGTTTTTAGGTTATTATTAGTTTTAGGAGTTTCAGTACTTTTAGGTTCTTTAAGGTTTTTTAGGGGGTTTATGTGTTTTTAGGTTTTTGAGGTTTTCTTACGGTTTTATGGTTTTTATAGTTTTAGTGATTTTTCATCTTTTTTAGGATTTTAATGTTTTTAGTGTTTTTAGGGACTTAATTGTTTTTTATGTTTTTGGAGTATTAGGGTTTTTAGGTTTTTTAGCATTTCTAATGTTTCTATGGGTTATTAGTAATTTTAATTTTTATGTTTTTCTTATGGGGTTTCAAGTATTTAATGGTTTTTATGTTTTTAGATATTTTTTGGGATTTTTTGGATTTTTTTGGGTTTTATGGATTTTATGGATTTTGGGGGGGTTTTGGGATTTTAGGGGGGTTTTTGGTTTTTCTGGGTTTTAGGTTTTTTTTTAGTTTTTTGGGGTTTTTGAGTTTTTTTAATATTTTTAGTGGTTTAGTGTGTTTCTAGAGTTTCTTCTAGCTTTTAATGTTTTATGGTTTTTAGGGTTTTTTTTGGATTATAGGGGTCTTGAGGAATTTTTAGGACTTTTAGGGGTGTTAGGGTTTTTACGGTTTTTAGGGTTTTGTTGGGTTTTTTTGGGTTTCACCTTTTTAGGAATCTTAAGGCCTTTTATGATTTTTATGGTTTTTAATGTTCTTAGGGGTTTTCACATTTTTTAGGGTTTTAGGGGTTTTATGTTTTTTTGGATTTCACGGTTTTTTTAGTTTTTAGGGATTTAAATGATTTTTAAAGATATTTTTAACATTTTCAGGGCTTCAAAGGGGTTTTAGTGTTTTTAGTGGTTTTATGGGTTTTTATGGATTATTATGGTTTTAGGTTTTTATGGGTTTTATTCATTGTATGTTTTTTTATTTTTTGGGATTTTTTGGGATATTTTATGATTTTTTTAGATATTTTGGGTTTTTTGAGACTTTGAGGGTTTTTAGGGTTTTTAGGGTTTAAGGCTTTTAGCATTTATAAGGTTTTTTAGGTCTTTAGCATTTTTGAGTGTTTTTAGGTGTTTTTTTTGGTTTTTTGTGTTTAATGTTTTCTTAGAGGTATTTCAGTTCTTTTAGGTTTTTAGATTTTTGGGATCATTAGGGATTATTTTCTAGATTTTTATGTGTTTTCAATGGTTTTAAGGATTTTGAGGGTTTTAGGGTTTTTATTGGCCTTTGAGTTTTTATGTTTTTTTTATTTTTTTGGGGTTTTAATGGTTTTTATAGTTTTTAACGTTTTTAGGGGGTTAAATGGTTTTTATTTTTTTAGTGGGTTTAAAGGTTTTCTTGAATTTTTTGTGATTTTCAGGATTTTAGTGATTCTTATGGTTTTATAGGGTTTTACGGTTTTATGGTATTTTTAGGGGGTTTAGATTTTTAGGTTTTTAGGTGTTTTATGTTTTTTAGGGTTTTATGTTTTTATTAAGTGTTTTAATAAACTTAATTTTTTTTACATTTCTAGGGATTTTTAAGTCCTTTTTAGAATTTTTATTGTTTTTATGGTTTTTAGAGTTTTTTAATGATTTTATGATTTTTTATGTTTTTAGTTATTTCTATATTTTTTTAGGTTTTAAGTGTTTTTGGGTTTTTAAGGTTTTCTTATGTTTTTTTTGGTTTTTAGGGGTTCTTATTTTATTAATAAATTATATGGATTTTCGAATGTTTTTATGTATTTTTAGCTAATTTTTGGGATTTTGACGGTTATTAAGGGTTTTAGGGGTTATAGGGTTTTTGTACATTTTTAGGTTTTGAGGGGTTTTATCTGTTTTTATGTTTTAAATTTTTTTAATTTTCATTATAATGTTTTGGGGTTTTATGTTTTTAATGATTGGTAGGGTTTTTTAGGATTTTTATGGGGGTTTGGGGTTTTAGGTGTTTTAGGGGGTTTTAGGGCATTATGGTTTTTAATAATTTTTTGGTTTATAGGGGTTCTATTTTTTTCAAAGTATTTAAGGTTTTTTATGGGGTTTTATGGGTTTTTATGGATGTTAAAAAATTATAGATCTTTATATTTTTCTTGAGTGTTTAGGAGTTTTAAGGGATTTTAGGTATTTAAGGGGTTTTAGGGTTTTAGATTTTTCCGTGTCTTACGGTTTTTTGGTTTTTTTGGGTCTTAAGTGTTTTAGGATTTTTTTTGTTTTTCGTAGGTGTTTTCAATGTTTTTAGGTATTTTTATGTCTTCTTGTATTTTTAGTGATATGTATAGGATTTTTATGTATTTTAGTGGTTTTAGTGATTTTGAGGGTTTTTGGGTGTTTTTGGGTTTTTAGTGTTTTTTAGGGTGTTTAGAATTTTTAGGTTTTTAGGAATTATAAGTGTTTTTAGGTTTTTAGGAATTCTAAGTGTTTTTAGGTTTTTAATGTTATCTTTGGTGTTTTTCCTGAATTTTTGGGTGTTTTAAATATTTTTTTTGGATATTTAGGGGTTTTATTAGGATTTTTATAGTTTTTTTTGGAATTTTAATTTTTTTATGATTTTGAAGGTATTTATGGGTTTTTTGGTTTTTTAGTGACTTTTCAGTTTTTAGGGGTTTTCGGGTCTTCAAAGTTTTTAAATTTTTTTTTGTTTAAATGAATTTTAGAGTTTTAGTTGGTTTTATGGTTTTTTTTGGGTTTTACTGTTTTGAAAGATTTTATGGGTTTTATGTTTTTTGGGGTTTTTAGGTTATAATAGTGTTTTCATATTTTTTTAGATTTTTAGGGGTTTTATGTGTTTTTAGGTTTTTAAGGATTTCATTGGGGTTTTCAGTGTTTTATGGATTTTATATATTTTTAGTTAATTTTATGTCAGTTTTAGGTTTTTAATTGTATTTAGTGGTTTTAGGAATTTAGAGGGATTTAGGGTTTTAATTTTTTTAGGGATATTATCATTTTTATAATTTTAATGGGTTTTAACAATTTTTAGGGTTTTGTGGGTTTTCATTATTTTATGCTTTTTTACATTTCAGGGATATTTATAGATTTTTATGATTTTTATGATTTTTAGGGATTTTAGGGTTTTTATGAATTTTGATGGTTTTTAGATTTTCATAGGGGTTTTACAGTTTTAATAGTTTTTTAATGTTTTTTGGGGATTAATGGATTTTTAGTGTTGTTAGTGGTTTTTGGGTTTCTTGGGTTTTAGATGCTTCTAAGGTTTTTACGGGTTTTAATGTTTTTTTGGGCCTAGGTTAACTCATTGTGTTTTTAGGGATCATAGTGATTTTTAGGTTTTAATGGGGTTTAGTGATTTTTTTTGTTTTAAAGGTTTTTCTATGTTTTTTTAGTGTTTTTGGAATTTTTAAGGGTTTTTTCATATTTTATGGGATTTATAGTTTTTGTGTTGTTATTAATATTTTTTAAGGTTTGGGGTTTTTTATGTTTTTATAAATTTTTTGGATTTTATGGGTTTTAATTGATTTAGGTTTTTAGTGTTTTATTATTGTTTTTCCAATTTTATAAGGTTTTTTATTTTTTATGTACTTTTAGTATTTTTATGGGATATTGGGGATTTTATTAATTTTGAGTGTTTTCATGGTATTTATGGTATTTAGGGTTTTTATGGTTATTTAGTTCTTTTAGGATTTTTGAGTTTTTTATTATTTTGAGGGTTTTTAGAGTTTTTAACATATTTAGGGGTTTAAAAGGGTTTTATATATTTTAGTGATTTTCAGGAGTTTTAATTATTTTTAGTGTTTTATGGTTTTTAGTGCTTTAAGTTTTTTTACGGTCTTTTAGTGATTTTATATTTTTTAATGTTTTTAGGGGGTTTTGTGTTTTGGGGGTTTTGCAGTTGTCTTAGTGTCTTTCAGGGTTTTTAGGATTTTTACATTTTTAATAATATTTAATGATTTTAAGGAATTATATGGTCTATTAGGTTTTTAGGGATTTTATTTTTTAGTGGTTTTAGAGTTTTTATAATTTTTTGGGTTCTTAGGGTTTTTAGGTTTTTAGGGGTTTTAATTGTTTTTAGGTTTTTATGGTTTTCATTGATATTTTTATAGGTTTTAGGGTTTTTAAATTTTTATTAATTTTCAGGATATTTTAGGATATTTATTTTTGTAGGGGTTTCATGGATTTTGATGGATTTTAATGGTTTTTAGGGTTTTTATGGAGTTTAGAGTTTTTTATGTAATTAGTGGTTTTGTGTCTTTTTAATTTTTTAAAAATTCATTTTGGTCATTTTTGGTTGTTAGGGTTTTTGAAATTTTTAGGGGTTTTTATGGATTATTATGGATTTTTAGGGTTTGTTGTGATTTTTAGTGTTTTATGTTTTTCATTTTATTGGATGGTTTTCAGTTTTTAGAGTTTCTTTTGAGTTCTTTTAGATTTTTACCGTTTTTTGGTGTTCCTAACATTTTAGAGGTTTAAAGGGTTTTTAGCGTTTTAAGTGTTTTTAGGGTTTTTAGGGGTTTTAGAGTTTTATATGGTTATTAGGGGTTTTAGAGGTTTTAGAGTTTTTAGGGCCTTTAGGGTTTTTTAGGGTTTTTAGTGTTTTTTAGTTCTTATGAGTTTCGTGTTTTTTTAGGTTTTTATAATTCTTAGGTTTTTCTAGGTTTTTTATGAAATTATGGATATTTTGGGATTTTAATGCATTTTCTGAGTTTTTAGAAGTTTCTAGGATTTTAAGGTTTTTTGGGTATTTAGGGATTTTAGAGATTTTATGGGTTTTAGTGTTTTTAGGTTTTAAGTGTTTAATGTTCTTAGTGTTTTTATGGTTTTATTTGTGTTATTCATGGATCTTAGTATTTTCTGTGTCTTTAGAGTTTTTGAGTAATTTTTTAGGATTTTAATTGGTTTTATAGTTTTTAGGAATCTTTTAGGGTTTTTTGGAATTTTTAATACATTTAGAGTTTTATAGTTTCATTGTTTTTAGGGTTCTTTTGAGTTTTTAGGGGTTTTAATTTTTTTAGAGTTATTATTAATTTAAGGGGATTAAAATGTTTTTATAGTTTTATTGGTTTAGTTGTTTTTATGGTTTTCATAAGGGGTTTTCGGATTTTTATGGATTCTTACATTTTTATGGATTTTTAGAGGCTTTAAGTAATTATGGTATTTTTTGGGTTTTTATAATTTTTAGGTTTTTGGTGATTTTTATGTTTTAATATCGTTTTATGTTCTTTTTGGGTTTTGTACATTTTTATGTATTTTTAGGTAATTTTAGTGGTTTTAGGGTTTTTTAATGATTTTGAGCATTTTAGAGTTTATAAAGTTTTTGAGTTGTATCTCATTTTTTAAGATTTTAGGTGTTTTCTGTTTTTTTATTTTTTTTCCCTAGAGGTGTTTATGGAGTTGTTTTATTCATTTTATAGATTTTTATGGATTTTAAGGTTTTTAATTGTTTTATTGGTTTTAGTGATTTTCATTGTTTTTAGTGTTTGTAGGAGGTATTAGAATTTTTATTGGTTTTAAGTATTTTCAGGCTTTAATTTTTTTTAAGGATTTTTTATATTTTTAGTAATTTTATGTATTTTTTTGATTTGTATGGTTTTTAGGGATTTAAGGATATTTAAGGGTTAAATTATTTTTTCGAGATTTTATGGTTTCTATTTTATCTATGTTGAGTTTTTAGGGTTTTTTAGGTTTTTTAGAGTTTTAGCATTTGTTGTTGTTTAATGAGTTTTTAGAGTTTGGGGGTTTATTGTTTTTATGAGTTTATTTAGGTTTTAAGGATTTTATAATTTTTAGGGGTTTTAGGGTGGTGTAGTAATTTTTGGGCTATTGGTGTTTTTTCTATTTTTAGGGGTTTGCATTTTTTTGTATTACATGATTTTATAGGGTTTGTATACTTTTTATGGTTTTTATGTGTTTAAGTACTGCTATAGTTTTTTTATTATTTTTATTGGTTTTTATTGTTTTGTGGATTTTTATGGTTTTTTGTTGTTTTTAGGGTATTTAGTGTTTTTATAGGTTTTAGGTATTTTTATTTTTTTTGTTTTTATTAGGGGTTTGTAAGGATTATATTTAGTTTTAAAAATTTAGTTATTTTTCAGTATTTTTATATTTTTTAGTATTTAAGGATTTTAAGGGTTTTAGGGGTTTCTAGGTTTTTAGGTTTTTTAGGGTTCTTAGCATTTTTTGGGTTTTTAGGGGTATTACATTTTTTAAGTTTTAATAATTTCTTAAATATTTTTAAGGTTTTTAGGTTTTTTATTTGTTTACGGGTTTTGAGTGATATTTAAGGATTTTAATGTAATTTTAGGGTTTTAGGGATTTTGAGGGGTTTTATTGTGTTTTAGGGTTTTGAGTGTTTAATTTTTTTGGGGGTTTTAGGTTTCTTTTTATTTTTTATGGGTTTCATGGTTTTTTTTATTTTCTTGACATTTTTATGTTTCTAAAGGGGTTTTAGTGTTTTTAGTGTTGTTTTCGGGGTTTTATGGGTTTTTAGTATTATTTACATTTTTTATTATTTTATGGAGTTTATGGTTTTTGGATTATTTTTATTTTTCGGGTTTTTATTGTTTTTTTTTGGTTTTTTGGGTTATAAATATTATTAGGGTTTTAAGGTTTTCTTATGGGTTTTTAGGTTCTTATGATTTTTTAGGTATTCATGGACTTTTAGGTATTATTCAGATTTTTATGGTTTCTAGGGTTTTAGGGATTTTGATTCCTTTACGGGTTTTTAGGGTGTTTATGGTTTTAGAGTTTCTAGCATTTTTTATGTTTTTGAGGGGTCTTATGTTTATTTAGATTTTAATCTTTTTTATGGTTTTTCAAGGTTTTTAGTTTTTTAACATTTTCAAACATTTTTATAGATTTTTAGGACTTTTTGAATTTTGTGGGTTTAAAGGTATTTTGAATGTTTTTAGGGTTTTATGGTTTTTGGGATTTTTGTGATTTTCTTAATTTTTATAGGTTTTATGGTTTTTATATTTTTCAATAAATTTAGGGGTTTGAAGTGTTTTTAGAGTTTTTAGTGGGGTTTAGGGGTTTTAATTTTTTTTAGGTATTTATGGGTTTTGGGTTATTATGGTTTTTGAGTTTTTTTGGTTTTTTAGGGTTTTTATCGTTTTTTAGTTTTTTTGGGATTTATGAGTTTTTAATTTTTTATGGTTTTCTTAGGGTTTTTTATGTATTATTGTTTTTAGGAATTTTTTTTGTATTTTTATGGTTTTTAGGGTATTAAGGGATTTTCATGGCTTTTTTAGTTTTTTGGAATTTTAGTGTTTTTGTTTTTGATTTGTTTTCTTTTTGTATTTTTGGTTTTTGGGATTCTTTGTGAGTTTTTAGGGGTTATAATGTTATTTAGAGTATTTTAACATTTTTATGGCTTTAAAAGTTTTTTATGGGAATCAAGGTTTTTAAGGTGTTTAGGGGTTTTTTATGTTTTTAAAACATTTAATGTATTTAGCAGTTTTACATTTTTAGGGGTTTTAAGTGATTTTAGGTTTTCTAGTATTTCATAGTGTATTTTGGGGGTTTTATATTTTTATGTTCTTGTGTATTTTTAGGGATTTTTTCTTATTTTAATGGTTTTTAGGGTTTTTGGGATTTTGAGGGTTTTTATGAATTTTACGGTTTTTATGGTTTTTAGGGTTCTTATGATTTTTTGGGATTTTTGGAGGGTTTAATGGGTAATATATATTATTTTAAATATTTATAGGATTAAAGGGGTTGTAGATTTTTTAACAGTTTTTATGGTTTTATGCGTTTTTATTATTTTTAAAGGGGTTTAGATGTTTAGGGTTGTTAGGGTTTTTATGGTTTTTAGTGTTTTTAGAATTTTTAGGTTTTTAGGGATTTTAAGTGTTTTTTGGTTTTTAATGTTTTCTTAAGGATTTTCAATGTTTTAGAGGGTTGTATGTATTAAAGGATTTTTAGGTGATTTTTTAGGATTTTTATTTTTTTATGGTTTTAGGGATTTTTAGGGTTTATTGGGTTTTTCATATTTTTATGTGGTGTATTTTGGTTTTTTGGAATTTTTTGAGTTTTAAATGGTTTTTGGAGTTTAATTAAAAAATAGGGATATTAATTGTTTTTCGAGTTATAGTAGGTTTTATGAATTTATGGGTTTTTAAGGTTTTAGTGGTTTTTATGTTTTTCATGTGTTTTTAGGGTTTTTATGGTCTTTTAATTGGTTTGTAACTTTTTTTTTGGTTTTTTGGGGTTCAAATTGTTTTTATTTTTTTAATATTGTCATAGGGTTTTCAATGTTTCATTGGGTTTTTACGTTTTTTATGATTTTGAAGGTTTTTATGAGGTTTTTGGTTTTTTAGTGTCTTTTCAGTTTTTTGGGGTTTTCGGGTCTTTAGAGTTTTAATTTTTTTTAAATGGATTTTAGGGTTTTAGTTGGTTTTATGGTTTTTTTTGGGTTTTATTGTTTTGAAATATTCTATGGGTTTTAGGGTTTTAGGGTTTTTTAGGTTATAATAGGGTTTTTAGCGTTTTTTAGATTTGTAGGTGTTTTAAGTCATTTTAGGTTTTTAAGGCTTTCATTGGGGTTTTCAGTGTTTTATGGTTTTTTATATTTTTAGGGAATTTTAGGTCATTTTTAGTATTTTAATGGTTTTTAGTGGTTTTAGGGATTTGGAGGATTTTTAGAGTTTAATGTTTTTAGGGATATTATAATTTTTATATTTTTTAGGGTTTTTAACAACTTTTAGGGTTTTATGGGTTTTAATTGTTTTTATGGTTTTTTACTTTTTAGGGATTTTTATGGATTTTTATTATCTCTATGATTTTTAGTTATTATAGGGTTGTTATGAATTTTGATGGTTTTTAGATTTTCATTGGGGTTTTACAGTTTTTATAGTTTTTTAATGTTTTTTGGGGTTTAATGTATTTTTAGTGTTTTTAGTGGTTTTTGGGGTTTTTTGGTTTTAGAGTGTTCTATGGTTTTTAGGGGTTTTAATGTTTTTTGTGGTCTAGGATAACTTGTGGGTTTTTAGGGTTCATAGTGATTTTTAAGTTTTAAGGGGGTTTAGTGATTTTTTTTGTTTTTAAGGTTTTTCTATGATTTTTATTGTTTTTAGTGTTTTTTAGTGTTATTTTGATTTTTAGGGTTTTTTCATATTTTATGGGTTTTATAGTATTTGTGGTGTTATTAGAGTTGTTGAAGGTTTGGGATTTTTTATGTTTTTATTAATTTTTAGGATTTTATGGGTTTTCATTGATTTAGGTTTTTAATATTTTCTTTTTATTTTTATAGTTTTTTAAGGTTTTTTATTTTTATGTATTGTTAGTATTTTTATGGGCTATTAGGGTTTTTAAGGATTTTTAGGGTTTTCATGGTATTTAAGGTATTTAGGGTTTTTATGGTTATTTAGTGTTTTTAGGGTTTTTGGAGTTTTTTTATTATTTTGAAGGTTTTTAGAGTTTTCAACAGATTTAGGGGTTTAAAACGTTTTCATATTTTTTAGTGATTTTCAGGAGTTTTAATTATTTTTGGGGTTTTATGGTTTTTTGTGCTTTAATTGTTTTTAAGGAATTTTAGTGATTTTAGATTTTGTTACGTTTTTAGGGGTTTTATATGTTTTGGGGGTTTTACGATTTTCTTAGTGTCTTTCATGGTTTTTAGGATTTTTACTTCTTTATGAAATTTTAATAATTTTAAGGAATTATATGGTTTATTTGGTTTTTAGGGATTTAATTTTTTAGGGGTTTTAGAGTTTTTATAATTTTTTGGGTTCTTAGTGTTTTTACGTTTTTAGGGGTTTTAATTGTTTTTAGGTTTTTTTGGTTTTCATTCGGATTTTTATAGTTTTTAAGGTTTTTAATTTTTTTTTTAATTTTTAGGATATTTTAGGATATTTATTTTATTTATCGTTATTAGAGATTTTGATGGTTTTTAGGGGGTTTTAGGGTTTTTAGAGAGTTTAGTGTATTTATGTAATTAGTGGTTTTATGTGTTTTTAGTTTTTTAAAAATTAATTTTTTTCATTTTTGGTTGTTAGGGGTTTTGAATTTTTTAGGGGTTTTGGTGATTTTTATGGATTTTTAGGGTTTGTTGGGATTTTTACTATTTTAAGTTTTTCATTTTATTGGCGGGTTTTCAGTTTTTAGGGTTTCTTCTGAGTTTTTTAGGAATTTTATTGTTTTTTAGTGTTTTTAACATTTTAGGGGTTTAAAGGATTTTAGCCTTTTAAGTGGTTTTAGGGTTTTTAGGGGTTTTTAGGGTTTCCTATGGTTATTAGATGTTTTAGAGGGTTTAGAGTTTTTAGTGCCTTTTAGGAATTTTCATAGGGTTTTTAGTGTTTTTAGTTCTTATGATTTTCATGTTTTTTTTTGGTTTTATAATTCTTATATTTTTCTAGATTTTTTACGACATTATGGATATTTAGGCATTTTCAAGGATTTTCTATGTTTTTAGAAGTTTCTAGGAATTTATGGTTTTTTTTTGGTATTTATGGATTTTAGAGTTTTAATGGGTTTTAGTGTTTTTAGATTTTAAGCGTTTAATGTTCATAGTGTTTTTATGGTTTTATTTGTGTTATTCAGGAATCCAAGGATTTTTTTAGTCTTTAGAGTTTTTTAGTGATTTTTTTAGGATTTTAATTGGATTTATTGTTTTTTAGTAATCATTTAGGGTTTTATGGTATTTTTAATACATTTAGGGTTTTATGGTTTTATTGTTTTTTAGGGTTCTTTTGAGTTTTTAGGGGTTTTAAATTTTTTAAAGTTATTATTACATTAATGGGATTAAAGGGTTTTTATAGTTATATTGGATTGTTTGTTTTTATGGTTTTTATAAGGGGTTTTAGGATTTTTATCGATTCTTACATTTTTATGGATTTTTAGAGGCTTTAAAGATTTAGGGTCTTTTTTGGGTTTTTATAATTTTTAAGTTTTTAGTGATTTTTATGTTTTAATTGGGGTTTTTAGTGTTTTTATGGTTTTGTAATTTTTTTTAGGTCCTTATAGTGGTTTTATTGTTTTAGGGTTTTTTAATTATTTTTAGTGATTCAGATTTTTTCATGTTTTTGGGTTGTATCTCATTTTTTATGGTTTTAGGGGTTTTCAGTTTTTTTAGGTTTTATGATTTTCTTAGAGGTGTTTAGGGATTTTTTTTTTAAATTCATTTTAGGGATTTTTATGGATTTTTTATGTTTTTTATTGTTTTATTGGTTTTAGGTATTTTCAATGTTTTTAGTGTTTTTAGGGGGTATTTGGATTTTTATAGGTTTTAAGTGTTTTTAGGTTTTAATGTTTTTATGGATTTTTTATTTTTTTAGGAATTTTATGGATTTTTTATGATTTGTATGGTTTTTAGGGATTTATGGATTTTGAAGGGTATGGTTATTTTTTGGAGATTTTATGATTTCTATTTAATCTGGGTTTTTTGTGTTTTTTAGGGTTTTTTTGTTTTTTTAGAGTTTTAGCGTTTTTTTTTGTTTAATGGGTTTTTAGAGTTTGTGGGGGCAATGTTTTTACAAGGTTATTTAGTTTTAAGGGTTTTATGGGTTTTAGGGGTTTTATGGTGGTATAGGAATTTTTGGGCTATTAGTGTTTTTTATATTTTTAGGGGTTTACATTTTTTTGTTTTATATGATTTCATAGGGTTTCTATGCTTTTTATGGTTTTTTATGAGTTTAAGTAGAGTTATAGTTTTGTAAGACTCTTATGGGTTTTTATGGTTTTTTGTTTTTTTTAGGGTATTTAGTGTTTTTATAGGTTTTAGGTTTTTTTATTTTTTTTATTTTTTATTAGGGGTTTGTAGGGATTATATTCAATTTTACAAATATAGGGATTTTTAAGTTTTTTTATATTTTTTATTATTTAAGGATTTTAAGGTTTTTAGGGGTTTCTAGGTTTTTTGGGTTTTTGGGGTTCTTATAATTTTTTGATTTTTTAGGTGTATTACGTTTTTTAGGTTTTAAGAGTATCTTTAATATTTTCATTGTTTTTAGTGTTTTTATGTATTTATTGATTTTCAGTGATTTTTAAGTATTTTAATGGAATTTTAGGGTTTTATTATTTTGGGGTTTTTAGGGTTCTTTTGAGTTTTTATGTGTTTTATGGTTTTTTAAGATTTTCTTGACATTTTTATGTTTCTAAAGGTGTTTTAGTGTTTTTAATGTGGTTTTCAGTTTTTTAATGATTTTTAGTATTATTTACGTTTATATTATTTTATGGAATTTATAGTTTTTGGATTTTTTGGATTTTTAGGGTTTTTATTGTTTTTTTGGTTTTTTTGGGTTATAAATATTTTTATGGTTTTATGGTTTTCTTTTGGGTTTTTAGGTTATTATGATTATTTAGGTTTTCAGGGAATTTTAGGAATTTTTTGGATTTTTATGTTATCTAGGGTTTTAGTGATTTTGATTCTGTTAGGGTGTCTTTAGGGTTTTTATGGTTTTAGGTTTTTAGAATATTTTAGGTTTTTGAGGGGTCTTATGTTTATCTAGATTTTATGGTTTTTTGGGGTTTTCATGGTTTTTACTGTTTTTTAAATTTTCATGATTTTTTAGATATTTTTAGGTCTTTTTTGAATTTTGGGGGTTTAAAGGTATTCTGAGAGTTTTTAGGGATTTAGGGTTTTTAGGTTTTTTGTGATTTTTTGAATTTTTATGGGTTTTATGATTTTTATATTTCTCAAAATATTTAGGGGTTTAAAGGTTTCTTAGAGTTTTTACTTGGGATTTGGGGTTTTGATGTTTATTTGGGTATTTATGGGTTTTTGGGTTATTATGGTTTTGGGGGGTTTTAGGTTTTTTTCAGGATTTTATATTGTTTTAGGTTTTTTGGGATTTTATGAGTTTTTAATTTTTTAAGGTTTTATTAGGGTTTTTTATGTATTATTGTTTTTAGGAATTTTGTTTTTGATTTTTATGGTTTCTTAGGGTTTTAAGGGATTTTAATGGGTTTTTTAGTTTTTTGGAATTCTAGTTTTTTTGTTTTTATGTTGTTTTTTCAGTTTTTTTGTTTTTTTGTGGTTTTTTTGTTTTTTTATGGTTTTTGGGATTTTTTTATTTTTATGTTCATAGGGATTTTTAGGGATTTTTTCTTATTTTTATGGTTTTTAGGGTTTTAGGGATTTTTTTTCTTATTTTTATGGGCTAGAGAATGCTGCTTCTTCCTCTGCAGGTCATTTGGGATGTGGCTGATTCAGAGGGATGGCTTGCCATCGGGAGGGACCATGCTTGCATAGGATCGCTGAGTGGTCCTTCTTTGGAGTTAGCATTTGCTGCTTTTGCTGGGAAGAGGTTGTTTCGGGTTTTTTGTTTGGCGTTGTTTGGTGTTTGTTGAAACTTATATTTCTCACTTTTACCTCAAAAGTGGATTTCTTAATAAAAAATAATTTTCAGTCAGTCGTGGTTTTTATGGTTTTTTGGGATTTTTGGGGGTTTAATAGGTAATTTATATTTTTAAAATATTTATAGGATTAAAGGGTTTTTAGTGTTTTAACAGTTTTTTATAGATTTATGGGTTTTTATGATTTTTAAAGGGGTTTAGAACTTTAGGGTTGTTAGGGTTATTATGGTTTTTAGTGCTTTTAGAATTTTTAGGTTTTTAGGGATTTTAAGGGTTTTTTGGTTTTAGGGATTTTAAGAGTTTTTTGGTTTTTAATGTTTTCTTATGGATTTTTAGAGTTTTTAGAGGGTTTATGTATTTAAGGATTTTTATGTATTTTTTAAGGATTTTTATTTTTTTCTATGGTTTAAGGGATTTTGAGGGTTTATAGGGTTTTTCATATTTTAATGGGGGGTTTTCTGTTTTTTGGATTTTTTTGAGTTTTAAAAGGTTTTTTTAGTACAATTTAAAAAAGAGGAATATTAATGGTTTTAGGAGTTATAGTGGGTTTTAGGATTTTTTGAGTTTTTAAGGATTTAGTTGTTTTTATGTTTTTCATGTGTTTTTATGGTTTTTACTATCTTTTATGGGGGGTATAGCTTTTTTTGTTATTTTTGGGTTCAAATTGTTTTTAGTTTTTCAATATTTTCCTAGGGGTTTTCAATGTTTAATTGGGTTTTTGCGTTTTTAATGATTTTTGGATCTTTTTTAAAAAAAAATTATGGTTCTAGGGTATTTTTTGTATTTTGAGGGATTTTAGGGTTTTTAGGGATTTTGGGGGTTTTAGGTTATTTATAGTTTTAAGGTTTTTAGGGGTTTTAAGGGTCTTTAATTTTTATGTTTTTTAGTGTTTTCCAATGGTTTTTTATATTTTTAATATTTTATGTCATTTTTAGGTTTTTTATTTTTTTAGGGTTTTTAGGGATTTTGATGGTTTTATGGGTTTTACAAAATTTTGGGATCATTATGGGTTTTTTTTTGTTTTTATGTTGTTTTAATTTTTTTTCATGTTTTTAAGTGTTTTTTTGAGTTTTGTAACATTTTTAAGGGTTTATTGTTTTTTAGAGTTTTTAGATTTTTACAATTGTTTGTAGGTTTTATGGTTTCTTAAGGATTCTAGTGAAATTTATGTTATTCAGGGGGTTTAGTGCTTTTAATTTCTTTTTATGTTTTTAGGGAATTTTTTATATTTTAGGTTTTTAGGGTTTAGCGATTTTTTTATTTTTTAAGGTTTTCTAAGAGTTTTTCAAGGTTTTTATTGTATTTATGCTTTCGGAAATTTTTAGAAATTTTAAATGATTTTTATGTTTTTATGAATTTTACATATTTTGGGGGGTTTAGTGGTTTTTATGGGGTTTTTTTTGGTTTTTTTATTTTTAGGTTTTTCGGGGTTTAATGTTTTTTTATTTTTTTATGTTTCTCTTAGTGTTTTTTGGGTTTTTAGGTTATTTACGTCTTTAGGTTTTTTGGGATTTTTTCTGTTTAGATGGAGTTTATGGTTTTTAGGCCTTTTAAGGATTTTATGTTTTTTTGAGTTTTATTGTTTTTTGGGGGTTTATGGGGTTTTTTAGTTTTTTTTGGGTCTTAGGGTTTTTTGAAAAAATTATGATTTTTTGTGTTTTTTTTGGTTTTTTAGGATTTTATGGGTTTTTAGGGGTTTTCAAGGTTTTTAAGGGTTTTTAGGTTATTAGGGTTTTTATGGATTTTTTAATTATTTTCATTGGTTTTAGTATTTTTATAGATTTTGAGGGGTTTTATAGTTTCTAGGATTTTTATGGTTTCTTGAGTTTTAGGGTGTTTTTTGAGTATTTAGTGGTTTAAAGATTATTTAAGAGTTTTAACATTTTTAAAAGTTTAAAGGGTTTTAGAGTTCTAGGATTTTTATTGTTTTTTATGGTTTTTAAGGACTTTAGGCGTTTTTATTGTTTTTAGTGGTATTTAGAGTTTTTAGGATTTTTTATGGTTTTATCATTTTTTAGGTTTTTTGGCTTTTTTTGTTTATATATATTTCATAGTTTTCATTGGGGTTTTCGGGGTTTCTAGTTCTTTTTTATTTATTTTATGGATTTTTTAGTATTTTTATAGAATTTAGGGTTTTTATTGATTTTGAGGGTTTTTAGGTTATTTAGGGTTTTTAGTGGTTTTGGCATTTTTATGGTTTTTATGTTTTTTTGGTTATTACGGTTTCATAGGTGTTTTTCATGGTTTTTAGGGGTTTTTTCCATTTTTGGGATTTTTAAGTATTTTTACGATATTTATTATTTTTTATGATTTTAAGGGTTTATAGAAGTTTTGGGGGTTTTATGGTTGTTGGGGTATTAGCAGTTTGTTTTATTTTTTTGGGGGTTTTATAGTTTTTAGTGGATTTTAGGATTTTTATTGGTTTTTCAGGTTTTGTAATGTTTTATGGGGTTTTATGGTTTTTATGTGATTTTAGGGAGTTTAGGGTCTTTTATTGGTTGTTTTGTGTATTTAGAAATTTTTTAGGATTTTAGTGGTTTAAACTGTTTTTATGTTTTTATGGTTTTCTATGAGTTTTTAGGGTTTGTTAAGTGATGAAGGATTTTTTAGGGAAATTGTCAGATTTTTTGATTTTTTAGGATTTTGAATATTTTGAGGTGTTTAAGTGTTTTTAATTTTTTTATGTTTTTTACGGTTCTTAGTGTTTTTATTTTTTAATGTTTTTTGGTTTTTCAGTGTTTTTTTGGTTTTTTATTTTTTAGGAATGTTTTGGATTTTTTGGAATTTTTTTGTTTTAGGCGTATTTTGATTTTTTTGGGTTTTAGTGATTTTTCCCATTTTTAGGGTTATTATTATTTTTTTTGTTTTAAACATTTTATGAGTTTTAAATGGTTTTTAGAGATTTTTTTGCGTTTTAGGGTTCTTATAGTGTATTTAGGGTTTTCAGTTATTTTTAGGGTCTTTTATGATTTTTGGGTTTTCAGAGTTTTTAGGTTTTTTAGGAATTTTTTATGTTTTTAGAAATTTTTATTGATTTTTTAATGATTTTTTGGGTTTTAGGGTTTGCACCTATTTTGAGGGTTTTTAGAGTTATAGGTTATTTAGGTGTTTGTTAGGTTTTTTAGCGCATTTAGGTTTTTAGGGGTTTTTATTATTTTTAGGTTTTTATGGTTTTCTTAGTATTTTTAGGGATTTTATGGTTTTTTACATTTTTAGGGTTGTTTAGGGGAATTTAATATTTTTAGGTTTTTTCGTGTTTTTAGGGATTTTTATGGGGTTTTAGTGGTTTGTATGGGGTTTTATTATTCTTTTCATGTTTTAGTGGTTTTGTTAGTTCTTAGGGTTTTAAATGTTGTTTGGAGTTATTAATGTTTTTTGTGGTCGAAAGGGTTTTTTGTCGGTTTTTATGGTTTTTAAGGGTTTCAATGGTTCATAGGGTTTTTCTTTTTTATTTTGGTTTTTATGGTTTTTTAGGAATATTATGGTTTTTATCATTTTATGTTTCTTAGGTGTTTTAAGCCTTTTTAGGTTGTTAAGGTTTTTGTTGGATTTTTTAGTTTTTTAGTGTTTTTACATTTTTATGGATTTTAGGAATTTTAGAATTTTTACGGGTTTTCAAAATTTTTAGGGACATTGATGGTTTTTATTTTTTTAGGGTTTTAAGTTTTTTAGAATTTTTTTCAGTTTAAAGTGTTTTTAGATTCTTAACAGTTTCTTAGTTTTTTTTCTGGATTTTTGGGTTGTATACATTTTATGTATATTTAGGTCTTTTTTAGGATTTTTATGGTTTTTAGGGTTTTTATGGAATTTATGAATTTTTGGAGTTTTAGATTTTTTTTTCAGTTTTAGGGATTATAATACTTTATATAGTTTTAATGTTTTTAGAGATTTAAATGGGTTTTAGAGTTTTTAGTGGGTTTAGGGTTTTTATGAGTTTTAGGGTTTTATGGTTTTTAGGGGGTTTTGGGGTTTTTATGGTTTTTAGAGTTTTCTAGATTTTTAGGGGTTTTAATTTTTTGGATTCTATGGTTTCTTTGGGGTTTTATGAGTATTTTTTTGGTTTTTAATATTTTTGGTATTTTTAGGACTTTTTAAATTTTAATATTGTTTTTATGGTTTTCAGGATTTTAATGTTTGTAGGGGTTTTTACGGTTTTTGGGGTTTTGGGTTTTTTAGTTTGTTTATTTTTTTGGGTTTTAAATTTTTTTTTCAGTTTTACAATGTTCTTAGAGTTTTAATGGGTTTTTAGTGGGTTTTTATGGGGGTTTTGTGGTTTTGGACTTTTTAAGGGTTTAGAGGTTTTGTTGGTATTATAGTTTTTATTATTTTTAGGGTTTTCAAGTGTTTTTATGTTTTTAATATTTCCATAGGTTCTTTAGGGTCTTTTTACAATTTTGTGGAAGTTGATCGATTTTATTATTTTTACGGGGTTTTATGGATTTTAGGAATATTGAGGGGTTTAGGGGTTTTAAGGGAATTATGTGGTTTCAGGGTTTTTAGGGGTTTTTTTTCTAGAATCTAATTTTTTTTAGGATTTTATGTTTTTCTTAGGGTTTTTCTGGGTTTTTAGGTTTTTTTACATTTATAGGGGCTATTACATATTTTCTAGATTTTTTTAAGGATCTTGGGGATTTTAGAGTTTTATTTTTGTTTTTTGGGGTTTTTATATTTTTTTTGGTTTTAATTAGTTTTTTAGTATTTAGGGGTTAAAAAATTAATTTTTTTAAACATTTATTGGGGCTTAATGGGTTTTTGAGTTATTATTGGATTTTTAGGTTTTTAGGGGTGTTTTTCAATGTTTTTTGGGTTTTTATGGTTTTTAGGGATTTTAGGGTTTTTAATGTTTTATGGTCTTTAGTGTTTTTATGTTTTTAGGGATTTTTATTGTTTTTATATTTGTGTTGTTTTCCTTGAATATTTTAGGTTTTTAGGTGTCTTCAAGTTTTTAGGGATTTTTAGGGATTTGTTTTTGGAATTTTATAATTTTTTAGGGTTTTAGGAATTAAGATGTTTTAAAGGATTTTTTTTCATTTTAGGGGTTTTATGGTTTTTTATGTCTTTGTTATTTTTTGTGTTTTTTTAGGTTTTAAATTTTTTTAGTGATTTTTTATTTTTTTGGCTTTAATTGGTTTTATTAATTTTTCGTTGTTTTAGGTGGGTTTGTTTTTAAGATGTTTTAGGGGTTTTCGGGTCCTTAGGGGTATTTCTTTTTTTTATTATCTTAGGATTTTTAGTTGTTTTTAGATTCTTAATATTTTTAGGGGTTTTCAATGTTTTTTTAGGATTTTAAGTGATTTCTTAGGATTTTTACAGTTTTTATTGGTATGTATGGATTTTGAGAGTTTTATGGGGTTTAGGGGTTTTTTACCATTCTTAGGGTTTTTAAGGGGTTATAACTATTTTTTATGTTTTTATTATGGTTTTAGGGTTTTTTCGATTTATTAAAATTTTAGTGATTTTAAAGGAGTTTTAATATATTCATGTTGTTTAGGGTTTTTAGGTATTTTGAGGGATTTTAGGGGTTTTAATGCTTTTTGGGTTTTTAGGGGGGGTTTTGTGGTTTTTTAATGTTATTAATGTTTTTAGAGTTTTTAAGAAATTTAGAGGTTTAAAGGGTTTTTAGATTTTTTGGTATCCTTTAAGTGTTTTATGGGTTTTTAGGTTTTTAATGTTTTTTGTGGTTTTAGGGTTTTTAGGGTTTTATGGTTTTTAGCGTTTTTTGGTTTCATATGGGCATTAAGTGTTTTTACATTTTAAAGGATTTCTTGTGGTTGTTCTATGTCTTTTGGGATTTTTATATTTTTATGGATTTTTAGTTCTTTTACTAGAATTTTTATAGTTTTTTCGGGATTTTAGTGACTTTAAGGGTTTTTTGGGTTTTTATGATTTTTAAGGGTTTTGCGATTTTTTATTATTTTCTTAGTGTGTGTTAGTGTTTTCAGTGATTTTTTATTATTAGCTATATTTATGGATTTCCAAGAATATTAATGGTTTGTAGGGATTATAAGTATTATTAGGAGTTTTATGGTGTTTTGGGTTTTTTGGGTTTTTTTGGGGATTTTGGGTATTTTATGTTTTTAGGGATCTTATAGTTTTTAGAGTTTTTTGAATTAAGACACATTTAATGTAGTTTTAGAGTTCATATCTCATTGTAGGGGTTTTCAGTTTTTAGTGGTTCTAGAGGTTTTTATGGTTTTTAGGGGTTTTGGTGTTTTTTATGTTTTTAGGGGAATATTTTTTTTGAATTTTAAGATTTTATGATGGTTTTTCACAGTTTTAATCATTTTTTTACATTTTTAGGGATTTTATGATTTTTTATGATTTTTACAGTTTTAGGGTTCTTAGGGATATTTAGGGGTTTTATGGTTTTTAATGGTTTTTGGGATATTAGGGGTTTTATTATTTTTGGCTTTCCTTGAGTTTTTTAGTGATTTAAAGGTTTTCTGATTTTTTTAATGTCTTTAGAAGATTAAAAGTTTTTATTATTTTAGTGGTGTTTATGGTTTTTATGATTTGTTAGGGATTTTATTGTTTTAAGGGAATTTTATGGTTTTTAGGGTTTTTAGGGTTGTTATCATTTTTAGGTTCTTTGGGTTTTTAAGTGTTTTTATGTTTTTAAGGATTTCTCACAGTTTTTATGTTTTTATGGATTTTAAGGATTTTTAAATTCTTTGTTGTTTTTGATTATTTTTATGGATTTTAAGAGTTTTTGGTTTTTTTGGGGTTTTAGGATTTTTAGTGTTTTTTAGGTTTTTAGGGGTTATATGTGTTTTTAGGACATTAATATCTTTATAGGGTTTTTAGGGATTTTTATCTTTCATGGATTTTTATTAATTTTGTAAGACTATTTTATTTTTTAAGACTTTTTTTTTTTAGGGTTTTTATGGGTTTTTGGATTTTAGGGGTTTTATTGTTTTTTTCATTTTTTTAGTGTTGTAGGGTATTAAAAGTTTTCTAGAATTTTGTAATGTTTTTATCGGTATAAAGGAGTTTAATATTTTATAGTGTGTTTTAGAGTTTGTATGGGTTTTAGAGTTTTAAATTATTTTACAGTTTTATATGGTTTATAAGTATTTTTGGGGATTTTAGGTTTTTTTAGTTATTACCAATTTTTAGGATTTTATGGGATTTAAGTGTTTTTTATAATTTAAAGATTTTATTTCGGTTTTCATGGGTTTTAGTGTTTTTATATTTTTAGGTATTTTTAAGGAATTTTTAGGGTTTTATGGATTTTACGGTTTTCAAAATTTTGTGGGTTTCCTATGGATTTTATGTTTTTTGTTTCATGATTTTCATGGATTGGTTTTTTGAGTTTTAGGGTTTGTAAGGGATGTTACAGTTTTTTAATTTTTTTTGGGTTTTAAATGGGTTTTGAATTTGTATCAGGTTTTCTGGTTTAATGGGTTATAGGGTTTTTATGTTTTTTAGATGTTTCTATGGTTTTTAGGGTTTAAGGGTTATATAGTTTTTAGGGTTTTTACACTTTTTTAGGTTTTAGGAGTTTTTAGAGTTTATAGGTTTTTAATTTTATCTTATGGGTTTTTAAGGTTTTTTACATTTTTAGGGAATTTTATGGTTTTCAGGGTTTTTATGGTTTTCTGTGTCTTTAGGTGTTTAATGTTTTTTGGGATTTTTTGGTGTTTTTAGATTTTTTATTGGTTTGTATGTTTTTAGGGGTTTCTTGGGGTTGTATATTTTTTTAGGGTTTTTAGGGGTTGTAACATTTTTTAGGTTTGTATTGGTTATATCTTTTGGGTTTTTAAGTTTTTCCCTCAAGATATCAGTATTTCATAGGGAATTTTTCATTCCAGCATTTTTAAAACATATTTAATATTTTTATTGTTTTTAAGGGTTTTATGGATTTTGAGGGCACTGAAATATTTTTTTGGGTTTTTTGGGTATTTTGGTTTTTTTGGGTTTTTAGTGTTTTCTTGATTTTTTTTAGGATTTTAATGTTTTTAGAGCTTTTGACTTTGGTTTAAATTCATTTTATAGTTTTTAGTGTATTTTAGGGCTGTTTGGTTTTTAACATTTTTTGGGTTTTTATGGTGTTTAGTGTGTTAGTGTTTTAGATTTTTTTTAATATTTTTAGCATTTTTTTGGTTTATTAGGGGTTTTAAGTGTTCTGAGGTTTTTATGGTTTTCTTACCAGTTTCCATGGTTTTTAGTAATTTTTACATTTTTAGTGTTTTTAGGTATTTTTATGGATTTTTACGGTTTTAAGGGGTTTTTGGGATTTTGAGGGTTTATAGGGTTTTAAGATATTTTTTCATTTTCATGGGTTTCAGGGGTTTTAAGTGATTTTAGGTTTTTTAGGTTTTCATAGGGGATTTTAGGGGATTTTACATTCTTAGGGGTTTAGGGATGTTTTTAGTATTTTTATGGGGTTTTAGTTATTTTTCAATGTTATAGGAATTTTTTGGTTTTTTATTATTTTTTGGAGTTTTAGGGGTTTTTTTAATTTTTCTGGGTTGTAATGTTTTTTAGTGTTTTTAAAATAGATATGGGTTTAAAGGGTATTTAGATTTTTTATTGTTTTTTAGGGTTTTTAGGGGTTTTATTTTTTATGAAGGGTTCTATGGGTTTTATTTTTTTAAGGGTTGCTAATTTTTAAGAGTATTTAGGGTTTTCAACTTTTTTTAAAAAAAAAATTGGATATTAACTGTTTTTATGGTTTCTAGACTTTTCTTTGTGGTTTTCAAGGTATTTTGGCGTCTTTAATTTTTTTGGGATTTTTAGGTTTTTTATTTTTTAGGTTTTTTTATATTTTGAGGGGTTTTGTGTTTTTTCAGTTTTTGGGCCTTTCAGGGTTTTTATTGTTTTTAGGGTTTTTAGGGGTATTAAGTGTTTTTAGGTTTTTAATGTTTCTTAGGGTTTTTATGATTTGTAGGGTTTTTTACCTTTTGAGGGATTTTTAGGTATTTTTAGGGATTTTTAGGTATTTTTAGGGATTTTAGGTTTTTTTGGGTTTTCCATTTTTTTGAGTTTTTATATTTTTTAAGCTATTTGTAAATTTTTAACAGTTTTGGGGTTTTAATGGTTTTTTATATTTTTTAGTAGTTTTACGATTTTTATGGTTTTTATTGGTTTTATGGTTTTTAGGGGTGTTTATGTTTTTTAGGCCTTTTAGGATTTTTAATGTTTTTAGAATTTTTATGTTTTTTATGCCTTTGAAGTGTTTGTTTGGTTTTTAAGGCTTTCTTACTTGGTTTTTCATGGTTTATAAGGGTTTTTATATTTTTTGGGATTTTAGGCCCTTTTAGGATTTTAGGGATTTTATGGTTTTTATAGGTTTTGAGGGTTATTAGGTTATTTCGGGATTATGGTTTTTTAGGTTTTAAAGATTCTAGGTTTTTATGGGATATAGGGGATTTTAGGTGTATAAGGTTTTATTATTAGTTTTTAGGTTTTTAGGTTTTTTACATTTTTAGTGATTTTTTAGATATTTGAGTTTTTTTATGATTTTTTAGTGTTTTTAGGGACTGTAATTGTTTTTTGTGTTTTTTTGGGATTTTTTGGTTTTTTGGGATTTTGGAATTTTCCAATTTTTTAGGGTTTTATGTTTATTTAATGTTTTTCACATTTTAAGGTGTTTAATTCTTTTTCTTGATTTATTAATGGGGTTTTAAGGGTTTTTTGGGTATTTAATGTTTTAGATGTTTTTAAGGTTTTAGGGGTTCTTAGGGTATTTAGGTTCTCTTTAGGTAATATTAGGGTTTTTATAATTTTTTATATTTTTGGAGGTATATAATTATTTTAGGATTTTGAGGTTTTCTTAATGGTTTTTAGGTTTTTAGGCTTTTTTATTACAATTTTACTTATTTTTATGATTTTTAAGGTTTTTAGGGTTTCTAGGGATTTTTAGGGGCTTTAGAGATTTTTAGGGTTTCATATTATTATTATTTTATGTTTTAAGGGGATTTATATATTTTCATCTTATTATGGATTTTGTAGGGTTTTTTAGGGTTTTAGATTTTTTTACGTTTTTAGGGATTTTTAGTTATTTTTTAGGAATTTTATGGGTTTTGATGGTTTTTGGGGATTTGAGGGAGGTTTAAGGCTTTTTATATTTTTTGGGATTTAGGGTTTTTTTTTAGTTTTATAGGGTTTTTAATGTTTTGAAATGTTTATAAAAAATTTCAAGGGTTATAGAGGTTTTTTGAGTTTTTAGGGGTGTTTATGTCTTTTAGGGGTTTTACAATTTTTAAAGTTTATGAGGGGATTTAATTGATTTTATGTTTTTCAAGTTTTCTTAGGGTTTTTAGGGTTGTTCGTGTTTTTATGTTTTTAGTGATTTTTTGGTAATTTTTATTTTCATGGGTTTTTAGGTTTTTTTGTGATTTTTGGGGTTTTTAGGATTTTGTTGCATTTTTAGGGAATTTTTGGGTTGTTTTTCGTTTTAGGGATTTTTTGGCATTTTACTGTTTTTTAACATTGTTCTGGGTCTAAATGGTTTTTTTAATTTTTAGTGATTTTTTATGGGTTTTTATGTTTTTAGGGATTTCAGAATTTTAAGGGGTTTTTTGGATTTTTAGATTTTTAGGTGGTTTTTGGGTTTCTAGCATTTATATGGATTGTAAAATTTCTTAGGTTTTTATGGATTTATTATGGATTTCAGGTATTTTATGGTTTTCTTGTTTTTAGGTATTTTTTGTTTTTTATGGATTTTATGGATTTTGAGTGTTTTTAGGTGTTGTAAGGTTTTAGAGGTTTTATGTTTTTTTGGTTTGGGGGGTTTTTTGATTTTTTTGGTGTTATATGGTTTTTAAAATATTTAAGGGTTTAAAGATTTTTTATTTGTTTTAGTGGTTTTTATGGATTTTATGGGTTTAATGGTTTTTAAGGATTTATGGGTTTTTGTGGTTTTTAGGGTTCCGGGTTTTTTGGGCTTTTAGTGGTTTTAGTGGTTTTAGCATGTTTTTTGTTATAGGGGTTTTATGTTTTTTTAAGTGTTTATGGTTTTCCTAGGTGTTTTTTGAGATCATAGGATTTTTAATATTCATAGGGTTTTTTATGATTTTTTTGGGAATTTTTTTTCTTTAAGGGTTTCTTATGATTTTTAGGGGTTCTAGGGTGTTTCGGGATTTTTATGGTTATTAGAGTTGTTGTATTTTTTAGGTTTATTGGTGGTTTTATGTGTTTTTAGGGTTTTAAGGTTTTCATTTGGCATTTCAGACTTTTAGGTGTATTTACATTTTAGGTATTGTTAGGTATTTTTTAATGATTTTTACAGTTTTTTGGGTTTTTAGGGATTTTGAGGGATTTTAGGGGTTTGTAGAGTTTTTATGGGTTTCATGGTTTTCTAGGTTTCTATGGTTTTTTATAGTTTTTAGCGGTTTATATCATTTAGAGTTATTACCATTTTTAGGGGTTTAAAGGGTTTTTTATGTTTTTAGTGCTTTTTTCTTCTTTTATGGATTTTAAGGGTTTTTATGGGTTTTTATAGCATTTGTGGTTTTAGCGGTTTTAACGGGTTTTCGTTTTTAGGGTTTTTAGGGTAGAAGTGGTCTGAGGCCAGGCTATTCTCGACCCCCTGAAAATTTATTAGAGAAAAAGACATAGCAGACAAGGGATGGGAGGTTTCAAAAGACCCACACCCAAAAACCCTTTACAACGCCAAACCCAAAGACCCAAAAAAAGACCCAAAAAGATACACCGAACAAGTCCAAAAGAAAAGACACAAAAAAATCATGTCAGTCAATATCACCACCAAAGTCATCCAACTCCACACCGCGGTAACCGAAGCTCGCACCAAGGCCAGTGCCCACAATAGTAAAGAAGTAATCTGATTCAACACTCGTATCCATAGAGTCCCAGCCCGACTTATAGTCCTCCTGCATTCTGAGCATCGACAAAAGCTTATCTTTATCCCTCTCTTGCTCATCATTTTCTGAAGGTCGCTCCCTCTTATTGACTTTGAGATTCAACTTGACCACCTTGGAGGTGGCCCGGGTCACCATAGGTCGTGAGAGGGTAGAGTAATCCTTCTAAAGTATTTACTTCGGGAGGGCGGAGGTGGAACCATCTTCATGTACTACTTTCTCATGAATGGTTCCATCATTGTCCACACATTATGTATTTTTAGGTATTTATTTAGGGATTAATTGTTTTTAGAGTTTTTAGGGATTTTTAGGGTTGGGGGTTGGTTTTTTTATTTTTTTAGCATTTTTAGTGTTTTTTATGTTTTTAGGGATTTTAAGTGTTTTTTGATTTTTAAGGTTTGTCAATGGTTTTCAGGAATTTTAGGGTTTTTTAAGTTTTCAAAGATTTTTGGGTTTTTTAGGATTTTTTTGTTTTAGGTCTCTTAGGGAATGCGAGGGGTTTTAGCAGTTTTTATGGTTTTTATGGGTTTTTGGGGTTTTAGAGTTTTTTTATGGTTTTAATGGGTGTTTAGTGTTTTAAAATTTTTAAGGATTTAAAAGCGTATTGGAGTTTTTATGAATATTTTTCAGTTTTTAGGGTTTTTTCCATTTTTTTGGTTTTTAGGTTTTTTATTTGTTTTTAGGTTTTCAAAGTTTTTTTAATTTTTTTCTGGGATTTTAAAGTTTTTTATTTTTTAGGTATCTAGATATTTTTATGGTTTTTTATTAGTATTATGATTATTCTCATAATTTTGAGGGGTTTTAGGGTTTTAATGGGGGTTTTGGGTTTTTATATTTTTTTCGTTTTGAATGGTTTTAAGAATTTTTAGTGTTTTAACACTTTATTAAGGGTTTTCATTATTTTTGGGTTTTTAATGATTTTTTTGGATTTTTTATGCTTTTTACGGATTTTTGGGTAGTTAAGGTTTTATGGGTTTTTTGTGTTTTTTGGGGTTTCATGTGTTTTCCAGAGGTTTTAGTATTTTTAGAGTTTTTAACATTTGAGGGGTTTAATGGATTTTAATATTTTTTATTAATTTTTTAGGGTTTTATAGGTTTTTTTGGTTTTTAAGACTTTTAGTGATTTTATTCATTTTAGGGGTTTTATGGTTTTAGTTGTTTTTAGTGTTTTTAGTTTTTAAATTTTTCTATAGGGGTTTTAGAATTTTAAGGGTTTTAGGGATATTGATGAGTTTTAGGGTTTTTAGGGTTTTAATTTTTTAAGGGTTTTAAGATTTTTTTGTTTTGAATTATTTATAAGAGATTTTCAGGGTGTTTAGAGTTTTTTATGTTTTTATGGATTTTAGGGATTTTTAAGATTTTTATGGGTTATAGGTTGTTTAAGGGTTTTTAGGGTTTTTATGTCTTTTGGGGTTTTAGTTGTTTTTTTTTGAGTTTCTAGGGTTTTAATGTTTTTATTTTTTTTAAAGTGTTCAAGGGTTTGAAGTTTTTTTAGAGTGTTTTTTGGTTTTTAGGGTTTTTATATAGTTTAGAGTTTTTAATGTTTTAGAGGTTTTGGGTTTTCATAGTAGTTATGGTTTTCTATGATTTTCCTCTTTTTTGGGGGGTGTTTTATGTGTTTTTAGGTTTTTATGGTTTTTTAGGATTTTCAGGGTTTTGAGGGTATTTATTTCTTGTTGGTATTTTAGGTTTATTATATTATTTTTTGTGTTTTAGGGATTTATTGGGATTTTAAAGGGTTTTAGTGTTATTAGGGACTTGAGGGTTTTATGGTTTTTACAGTTATTTTACATTTATAGAGTTTAAAGGTTTTTCATAGTATTTAGTTGGTTTCATGGTTTTTATAAGGTTTTAGGTTTTAGGGGGGGTTTATAGGTTTTAGGGGCTTTTAGGGATTATAGGTAATTTTAGAGTTTTATGGGTTTCAACGTTTTATATGTTTCTTGGGTTTAAGGGTTTTTAGTGTTAAAGATATAATAGTATTTTTCATGGTTTTTAGGGGTTTTTATGTTTTTAGGGATTTATCGATTTTTAATATTTTTTAATTTTTTAGGGGTTTAGTGATTTTGAGGGTTTTGTTGGTATTTTTTTAGATTTTCTACTTTTTTTTTTGTTTTAATGGGTTTTTAGTGTTTTTAGGTTTTTAATGTTTTCATAGGGATATCCAAATTTTTAGGGTTTTTTACCTTTTTCTATATATTTAGGAAATTTTAAGGGTTTTATAAATTTTTGAGGTTTTAGTTTTTATAGGGTTTTATGGTTTTTTTGGGTTTAGGGTTTTTTCTATGTTTTTAGGGTTTTAAAGCCTTTTTAGAGTTTTTTGACATTTTTAAGGGAATAAAGGGTTTTTTCTGATATCATTGGTTTTTATGGATTCATTGTTATTTTGTTTTTTTATTGATTTTAGGGTTTTTAGGGTTTCTTTAGTTTTTTGGTTTTCTTGTGGTTTTAATTGTTTTTAATTTTTTAATGTTTTCTTGGGGGGGTAGGGTTTTTAACTTTTTTAGGGATTTCAAGGGTTTTTAGCATTTTTATGGTTTTTATATTTTTTAAGTATTTGGAGGGTTTTAGGGTTTTATTAAGGTTCTTATGGTTTTTTTGTTTTTAGGGTGATTCTGATTAATTTAGAGGTTTAAAGGGTTTTTAGAGTTTTTTTACATTTTGGGGGTTAGTGGGTTTTTAGTGTTTTGTGGGTTTTAGGGGGTTCGGGGCTTTTAATATTTTTAAGGTTTTTAGGGGTTCTTATAGTTTTTTGGGTTTTTGGGGTTTTTTATGGTCTTTTAGAGTTTTTACGATTTTTATAAATGATGAGGCTTTTTAGGGTTTTAAGATTTTTTAGTTTTTAAAGGAGTTATGCAAGTTCTTCAAGATTCTTAAATTCATTTATTATTTTTGATATTTTTAAGGTTTTTTTGGATTTTTATAGTTTTTAGTGGGTTTAGGTTTTTTATGTTTTTAGGAGTTTTAGGGGTTTTAGTGTTTTTTTTGGTTTTTAGGAGTTTTATGTGTTTTTTGGGTTTTTAGGGTTTTTAGGGTTTTTCTAGGGTCCTTGTGTTTTCTAGGTTTTTACTGATTTTAGATATATTACTTAATTTAAGGTTTTTGTGTTTTAGGGATTTTTAGGGGTTTTAGGTTTTTTAATGGTTTGTTGAGTTTTTTAATGGTGTTAAGGTTGTTACTGTTTTTAATGTTTTTATGGGTAATATGGATTTTTAGTGTTTTTCGTGGTTTTTAAGGTTATTATTGATTTTTATTGGTTTTAAAGGGTTTTAAGGGTTTTATATGGTTTTTAGTGTTTTTAGGTTTTTAGGGGTGTTTCCAACGGAATCATTGTAGAGGGATTTTGATAGAGAGCCTCGTTTGATTAATTTGTGGGGGGGTGAATATTCCACAATCATTGGTATCAGGTTCTCTATTCTAATTTCTAACCCAACATGCTGATTTCTAATGGGTTTTATTAATGGAATGGAAAACACTCAATGTCTCTCATATTTTTGATGACTCATGGAACTATATTACAAAGGAACAACATTGTTGGGGAACTTGGCTGACAACACTTAATAACTCACATTGGTCAAGAGGATAGGAGGTTAGGCTCATCACACCCTTTTGGGGGGAGTTATTTCGTGCTCCGGGTCTCTCTTATAGATATAAGGAATACTTTTTAATCCATGGTTGATTCCCAAGTATGACATAGGTCACCCTTGAATTAGCAATTAATTATTATCATGGTTTTTTTGGAATCACTTGTATGTATCTGAGGTTCTCCATCAATTAACCTATGGACCAAAGATCCTTATATCGATTATTATCATGATGCTGGTTTTAATCCAAACAGTGGGGCACTATGGAGTTCATTATCATCCAAGGGTACAAGAGTTTTTAGATGTTGGGATCTAACCCATGAGATGGTAATCCTATGTATCCTCATAAATGAAATCAGAACCCACATAGTTTGGTTCCACTTAACCAGACACATCATACCATTGAAGATCATTTGATAAGGAATCAACCACGAATGTTAATGTTAAAAAACAAGGAAGCATAGGTGGAAGGTTCCTTGTCAAATCATGGTATGGGATATAGACCAATGAGTATGGTGATGAAAGGCTCTTGGAAGGAATATAGCCCTCTCGGTTGGACACGACCCTTCTAAGTATATGGCTCAGAGAACATTTGGTTGTGTTTGGGATGTTGGGGTTGGAGCTCATGAAGGCCTTCTACGTATCCAAGTTAGTTGGGAATCAAATCCCATATAGTTTCGAATTTTGTTGTTTATACCTAAGAAAGAGGCCCATTTGAGTAGGTGGGGTTGAGGCTTATACCAATTAAGAGGCCCAAGGTTCTTGTGACAATTTGTATTTCATGATCTCCACTATCCCCTAGTCCCACAGGAGTCATGCTTGATATAAGAATCCAGAGCAAGTAGTAGATCTGAAGATCACAAAATCCTCTTTTACCACTAGTGGACGGACACTGAATCCCGTAGGGGTAGGGAGAGGGATTTTAGTGTTCCCATCTTCCCTCTTTTTTCATAATCTGTATAGTCAAATTGACTCCTGGCTACAATCTGGGAAAGTGAAGAGGAGAAAGATTTCCCCCTCTTGCAAGAAATACTAGGGGGTTACACCAAGAGGGAATCCCTATAAATGGATCCTAGGGAAGTGAGTTGGATAATCCATTACACCTTAAAGGGAAAGGTGAGTGTGATCCTACCCCCCCCCCCCCCACCACCCGGAACAAGGAGGTTTCCGTGAGAACCTCCAAGGTTAGGACCCTCATTCACATGGGATTATAGAACTGATAAAATCCAGTGGACCCCCCATTGTAGTAGAGGTTACACATGTGACTCCGCTTACCATGGGTATATAGATTCGATAGGACACATCGATATGCCTAATTATTTGATCAGACATATCTATTGGATTTGGAAGAGTCCTTTTCCTAATATCATTATAATAGTTGGTTGAGGGTCCAGAGTGGGACTAAATGGTGAAACAGAGGGAATCCATGGTGGATCAAGAGAAGAACACCTTAGGGTACCCCATTCTGCATAGAGGGTTCTTATATAGGATGGGGTTCCCTTCACATATCATATTTCCATTCTGGTTATGGGTACATCCATGTAGCACTTTTCTACATGGGTCTAGGTTCCCTCCGCATATCATATCACTATACAGGATGAGGTTATGTCCATGTAGCATCTTCCTGTGAGGAATAGAGTTCCTCTTGCATAGCATATTACTACGCAAGGTAGGGATCCCTCCATGCATATTTTTACTATGTGGGGTGATGGTCTGAAAAGTACCCATCATCTTATGCACTGTGGGTTTGTGTTCGTAGAGGGTTTTTGGTTTGAAAACAGTTGGGTGAATTCCATTTCTTCCATAATGCTATATGGTGGTTTTACCTGTATAGAATCAAAGGATCGAAAAAATGGATTTGTTTTCTTCGTGTTTCATCTCTTTTATGGGATCTCATCTGGGCTCTATTTTTTGATTTACCTTAGGGATATTTTATAGAGGAACGTAGGGAACATGTTCGAGGATGACTGATCATCCATAGTGAGCCATGGGAATTCATTCGTGGGAGCCCAATTTAGGATTCCCTATACCATGAAATATTTTATTCACAATGTATGACAATAACTATTTGGCCCCACAAATGATTTCGTTTTGTTCCCAGACATCAACAGTACTATCTCATCTAATGAACTATTTCATTTACAGGATGACTCGTAGAGTGGAGGAACGATATGCGAGACGACGGTCTGCATAACAGGTTTTCATAAATTGAATGATTTCTTTAAAATCATTATTTGTGTTTATGTATAACCTTTTACAAATTCATATAACTCCTTTATCCATTCATGTGGAGTTTTCAAGACACAAAAAATTCCCCCCATTAAAATATTCTCTGATCCGGGTGAAGAGGAGGTGATTTCGATAAAGAAAACAGTCCTATTTAGAACTAGTTTATGATATTCCTACAGACACCCAGAGGGGCCAACGCCTATAAAAGGGGTCCTGAGATAATTTTTTCTTTACCAGGTCTCTCTAAGAACTATTTATCCATGAATTCTATAACAATTGGTGTTTCTATGAAGCACTCTTCCCCTGCAGCTAAACATTCCCCAAATTGAACCTCGTCACTTGCAAATGGAAATTCAACTTATCTGCATAGAAGGCCAGTCATCCACATGGTTGCTTCATAGATTGAGCACCTAGGGGAATGATTTCCTTGCAAGTTGAAGCCTGGAGGGCTAACGTGTCATATGATTTATCGTATTAGCATGATATCACTTATCCATGCACCATTTTAATGATTTTCACATATTATTATGATTTTATCACATGGGTAAAATGGATCTAGATTCCACCATCAACCATTGTGACCAAGAAAATAAAATTTTTTATGATAACACTGAAGATAATAATTGACATCACATCATCCCAAAATAGGGTATTATGAAGAGTTTCCTTCTACTAGAGCATCTGAATTACCCATATTCCATGAGATTTCCGATGTACATCATTGGACCTCAATACGATGATCCTATTAAATCGTAAAATCATAACCCTATAATAACATTTTTTTAGGTATCCTTGGATCATTCTCATGTGAAAATATCTACTGCAGGGCACATTAATTCTGAATCAGGTGAAGAAATAGTCTCTATTCTGAATGGTTCTCTACGGACTCAGAGAAATCAATATACTAATAATATATCCCTATATTCATACATTAATGATTTTTTTCAATATTAAACCTATCATTACTAAATACTAATGGTGGGTGGATCTTTAAGTGGGACTTGCAGTCTAGAGGGAGTTTTTTATATTAATGGTCATTCTAGGTGCACCAGAATTGCATGCAATTTTCCGATCTTTTAAAGCTCTATTTCCTTTGGAATTGAGGATGAGCTCGTTGATTGAAGGTTCATGCATTCCAATAGGTTTCTAAAGGGTTTGTTCATAGAACTAGAAATATTCAATTATTCCATATCAATTTGGACCTACTTTCCAAAGGTAGGCATTCATCAGTTGTGGACTGATGAGGCTTAGGAATTTTCATTGGTCGAGAGGATGGGAGGTCGGACACATCACACCTTTTTTATGTGAATTATTGTCTACTCCGGGACTATCTTTATATATTTAAGTTATGTTCGTGAATCCTTATTACATTACCAAGTATAAAATGAGCTATCCTTTAGATCTGACAATCAATGATTAATATGTAGGAAATTTAGAGAATCTTTTATATGTATTTGAGGTTCTTCATCGATAGAGAATCATCTGTATTTGTTAGAGATTCTTAGTCAATGGTATCCTTCAATACATGAATGTCTCTTGGTCATTATGATGATCATACTGGTTTTAAAGCCACTCAGTGGGTCACTTGAAGTTTATTGTCATTCAGAAGGACATGGATTATATCAGAGTTGGGATCGTACCCGCAGATGGGCTACCTACGTATCCTTTATTTAGAATAGGAAACATAACCCACTTAGTTCGAGTGAGGGAGTATGATATTTATTCCTGATTGATGGCTCAAAGAAAGATGTCATGATTACTTTTACACTCTAATATCACATGAGTCATGCTCGGTGTGATAATCAAGAGTTATTGGTGAAACCAGAAAATTTTTCCATGAAAGAATCAATAATGTGGGGATTATGTATGTATAACTGCCCAAAATAGATGAGTATAGGGTTTTACTTCAGGGAAGAATCCCAAGAACAAGGTCCATAAAGGTGTATGTACTTTGTGGAGATTTGGATACTCTAATCTTGGGGGTTACTCCGAAGGAAGAAGACCAAGTTATGTGGGGACTTATGATTGGGTTTTACTCCAGAGAAGGAAGCCCAAATAAAAAGTAAATTAAGACTGGTTAAGAGAAATTAAGACTGGGGCTTAATCTTAAGAAGGAGGCCCAGGTTAAGGGACTTGAAAAATTAAGGGACTTGGGGCTTACTCCTAAGGAGGATGCCCATATTTGAGACTGGGGATTTCTCTTGAAAAGGAAGCCCAGGTTAAGGAAATTATGGTTGGGGCTTACTCCTTAGGAGGATGCCGATATTTGGGAACTTTAAGACTGGGGCATACTCTTGAAAAGGAATCCCAGGTTAAGAGAACCATAAGACTGGGGTTTAATCCTAAGGAGGATTCCCATATTATGGGACTTGGGGCTTACTCTTGAAAAGGAGGCCCAAATGACGTATTTGGGCTTACTCCTAAGGAGGATGACCAAATTAATGATAATTTGGAATAGGGATTACTCCTGAAAAGGAGGCCCAAGTTAAGTATTCTCACATATTATAGGATGAGGTTGAATGAATGAACTCTCTAACTTTAGTGATGTAAAAGGTGTGTAAATCACTATTTTTTGAGAGATGTTCCACATAATTCCTTTCAGATAAGGAACCCAACAATGAAATCATGCCATAAATGGATTTGGAAAGAGTTCTAAAGGCTTAATATGGAAGAGAAGTGGTGAGTAGTAGTAAGAGGGGTGAAATGGGCAGAAAGGGCACCCAAAATGAGAGGGGTGCGCAAGTACTGTGTGGGTGCGCAAGTCCTGGTCGCATAGGTGTACCTGCGTGACACATGGGTACTTGTGCGACAGGAAATCCTTAGGGTAGAACTTGGACGAGGCTTCACTCAAGCCTTTAATACTACCCTTAGAGACTTTCAGAAGAGAGGCGCGCATGCTAGGTGGAAGGAGTAAGGTAGCACATAAGTCTGTCCATTTCCCTTAAGGGCTGGCCACCTAGGCGCGCAAGTGTTGATGAGTTTCAACACATAGTCCTTCCTCCCTCTCTTTAGATCTTCCGTTCTAAGAAAAACATTACCTTATAAGTGTTTGAATGCTTTGAGAAGAGACTTGGGAACTGGGATCTCAAATGTGAAATTCTGGAATTTTTCTTCTTTTAAATGCGGGGCCCACAGGGGTATTTATAGGCCAGAGAGACCCTGTGCAAAGTTTCAAAGAGGGAGTGCAAGTCACCTGCATGACCACTGGGCATCGCACAAGTATAATTTCGCGACCTTGGTGGAACTTACATGACCCATGTGTAAATGACCCCTTGTTCATGCCTTTGTCTATTTTTTATGTTTTCTTCAAAGGTTGAATCACTTTTTTCCATGGCATTTCCCTTTTAATTCATTTAGACTCTATGAAGAAATGGAGCGTTAACAAATGTCCCCCCTCAGAGTTGGATCTGAAAGAAATAAGGATGTTACTCTAAGGAAAAGAAGAAAACCAGGGGACCTTCGGCGCGCAAGTGTTGAGCGCGTAGGTGTTGAGTGCGCCAGCTTTAGGCGCGCTGGCTTTAGGCACACAGGGGTACGGTCTGGCCTATATATAGGCTGCCATTCTCGCACAAAGAACCCGAATTTCGAATTTTTGAGCTCTCGCCGCACAAGTTACCTTTGTCGTGCAAGTTGCTATGTTTTCCGCTGATTCACTGTTGTCGCGCTACTATAGAGGTAATAAAACATGCGCGGTGATACTTGCATGCCAAAAACTTGCGCGACACATCCATACTTTCGCACAAAAATTAGGCTTGTGTGCCTTAATGACTTTGCCTTTTTTTGAATTCCTTCAAATATTTGATGAAAAATCAACTTACTTAAGAGTTCATTTATTCAATTTTTGTGTAGATTCAATGGCTCCCATGAAAATTGGAACGGCTGATGAACTGGAGAGCAAGCTACTTGATGATATGAAGAGCATCATTTTCCATGATTACTATACCGTCTGCGACAGCACTCTCCCGGATTTGGATATGTATTTGAAGAAGTATCATTGTGAATTCCCCCAAATCATTTATCTGCCTTTGTATGGCTATGGTTATCTGCAAGAAGTTACCATTCCAGAGGTAAAGAACTATCTTCCAATTTCACGGTTTCAGAATTAAACCAACTTTGTTGCAGCAAATATCTCATGTGGAGGAGTATTTCTAAGTACTAGAATAGTGGAGATGGCCCATATAATGCATCATAGCCCTTGTACGCCGGATTTAAAACCTCATAATCCTAAGCTACACCCACATTGAAATCCATCAATTTTCCGAAACTCTCAGATGGATCAATCCAAATGCTAGAAGAGAAGTTGGGATTTCCATCCAGGAGGGGGTTTGAAGCCAACCTGGATGTGGGCGTACTGGGTGTGACAAACCTGTTCAGAGTTTTTCGATGATTTGAAAGGAGTTTCGATATTCGAAGATGTGTAGGTTTGGAAAACATATGTTAATAGGCATGATAACTTCGTGCCAGAGATACTCATCCATTGGAGCCCAGAAACCAATTCTTTCCATCTGAATCATGGAGAAGTGGGAATCAGTCTATGGGATGTCCACAAAATCTCAGGGGCTCCAATTTTGGGTGATATATATGATGAATTCATCCATCCCAAGGTGACTTTGAATGATTCAGAGAAGACACTGGCTTTAGCTCATGAATTATTGAAAATCTTCCACAATCTCAAGAGTTAATAGACCTCATTTACTCATTCTAGAAAGGATATTCATTTAGAGGAATGGATGAATATGTTTCTTATCAAGAAGCAGGAGAAGGAGCCGAAGGAGAAGGGATCGAAGGAGAAGGGATCCAAGAAGAAGAAGCCCAATAGTCCTACCACCTACCCAAAAACATAGAAGAGGGGTGCTCCTGGAACATTCTGGCCGACTCTGGAAGCAGGATAATTTGAGAAATGGGGATATGAGGTGAATCAGAGGATCCCAAAGAAGACTCATCTGGCGGGCTTCTTGGTCTTGGGGCTCAGCGTTTATCTTTTGCCAGTATAGGACTTGAAGGGAGGCATCAGGCCAGGGACCTTTGTTATTGTGGAAAAGATGGATGAGGGGAAAATGGTTGGGTTGGATACGCCCATTTTAGAAAATATTGAGAGGATATTACTCCATGTCTTCATGGGTAAGTCTCCTTTGAGAATAGTGGAACCATTCCAAGTTTTATGGGGATGGATCGCAACTCACATAAGGAAGTATAATGTACCGAATGGAGTATAGATTCCTAGAAGTTCTTTCAGGCCATCAGTGCAGGAATTCTCTGAAATTTCTCCATTAGTTCTCAATGCTTATGACCTAAAGGTGAAGATGATCATGTATAATGAATTCAACTTCTTTTCTTATGTAAATCCGCCTATTGAGCGGTTTTTTGATGATGGAAAAACTAGTCTGGATTTAAGGGCATACATGCTGGCCTGCAGAGATGGTGTGCTGATCGCTAGGATTGACAGAGAGATTATATGCAAGGCCTATGATCTATATATATTTTCACATCAATTCAAGTGTTTGCAGCATACTGTTGTATCTCCCCATGTGCATGTCAGGTTAGAGCAATATTTGATGGTTTCCCGACAACTATGGTTTCCAACATCTAGGGAGAAGACAGGGGTAGTGTTTGATCTACCGGTTGAAAAGGTGGCATATAACTTGACTACATGGTATGCCAATCACTTTATAGCTGCATACCCCAGAGGGGTGGTGAATCATCCGTTTTATCTGGTGGGGAAAAGGAAGGGGACTGTAGAGAAAGAAACTCTTCCTCATGAAGGTGATTCTTCCCCACCTGAAGCTGATTCGCCAGATTCCTCATCTAGGACTGATTCACCAGATTCCCAAGATGGGGATGATGAGGCACAACAAACAGCAAAGAGGCATCATTCCCTATATAATCCTCCAGTCAGAATCAAAATACCCACTCCATCAACTCCTGGTGAGTTACATCATTGTGGAAATTTAATCACCACTACTTTATAGAGAAACAAGTCTTATTTTCTTATTCTCTGTCAATAGGTGCAGGAGTTGGGAAGAAATTAAAGTCTAAGATTGTAGGACCTTCCTCGCATCCTTCTGGTACACATACTGAATATCTATGACTAGAGGTTGTCCAGACATGGCAGAGTCTATATTGTGGTACTGAGACTGCCTGGCTTGATTTGTGTGAGGGGCTACAACTCCCTTGAATAGGGAATCTTGTGGATTCTACAGATATCCATTATGAGGTTAACCCCAATGAAGTGTGGGCTTACATCAGAGATCTAGAAATTCTCATATATGCCACTTACAATTCCATTATTGTCACCAAGCGGGTGAAGGAAATGATAGATCGTGGTGCCACTGAGGGGACTAATGCTTCCGGAGATGAGGAGTGGCACGATTATGTGGCTCCTGAAGATGTATTTTTTCTTTCCTTATTTTCTTTGCAACATGATTTCATTCAAAGCTTTTTTAATCAAGGAAATTGTTTTCTTCATCCTGAAGCTTGAAAATAAATGAACTACTGAGGTTCCTTTGCCACAGTATAGCCCTAGTGGTATTGCCATTGGGGCTGCTGCTGAATCTCCTCGTGAATCAGGTGAGATATCTCTGGGCTAGCAGGCCATGAATAAAGAGTTGGACATGGCCTTAAATTATCAAATTCAAGTGCTTGAATGGGAGACTATCGATACTACCAAAAAATCAATGAAGTAAAGGCATCAAAGGAGGAAGTCCACAGCTAAACACTTCATTAGTAGCGGTAAGTCCTTCGGGTAATTATGAGTCTTAAACCATGAGAAAGATTGCTCATTTTCCTTGGGATTGTAGGGGATTCTTCAATCTCCCCTCTAAGGTGAAGGACTGATCCTACTTTGAGGACCATAGAGGGTACTGTGGAATAATCGCAAATTCAGGCTGACATAGCTGCTCCTTGAGAAGAGCCAGCATTTGTTCCCAATATCCCTCCTGCTACTGTTGCATGAAGAGAAGAACCCGATTCGAGTATGTTAACAATGATTCATAAAAATGTTGAATGAAAATGCTGACTGACTTCTATTCTGTGATAATTTAGGTTCAACCCCTACATTGGTGCTTTTTGCGGCTATTGCAACTGTTGCCGCTATTTTATCTGGAGATGTTGTCCAGGTCCAGGGACTGTAGGATAAAGGTCTCCAAGAAGACACATCAAATGCTCCCACTTTTGAGATTAACCAGGATTCTGAGATGACATTAGATGAAATGATCGAACTTGGTGCATCTTTCAAAGATTTTAACAATCATGTTAAATTACCATGTAATTTAGATGATTATGGACGTGATTTTTATCCTTCATCCTATTAAAAATAACTTCTTATTACATGTCTAATCATGATTGGTTCAAATGTGTAGTTCTTTCTGACCAAGCTGATGAACAACCCATGCCTGAAGGGGGTACAGAAAACCCTACTATTGTAGAGACATTAGCACAAGTGGACATGAACCTAGTAGAGCTTCCTCAAACTCATCGTGAAAATGCTGTTGAAGCTATGAAAGATGGGGAGGAGCCTTCTCAGGATGTTGATCTATCGTTGGGTAAGGGATAACAATATTTTAGACTGTACTTAATTTGAAAGATAGTAAATTAACTTTTGTTATCCTTTGAAACTAACCAAATCTTTAAATTGATTATGCAGGGCTATCATTTTCATTGGCTAGATCTGGAGGTGTGGCCTCAGCCTCCACCCCCATGGGAATTTAAAGTGAAGAAGAACAGGTCAGGGGGAAGGAGTAGAATATGGAACTTCCTTTAGTGAATTAATCCTAGATTACATTCCCCCCTGTGACAGTGATGCTGAGTCGGATCCAGAAATACAGAAGGCATTCCAATTTTCACGACTCAAGGCATGGAAAAACATATGGAAGATCATATATAAAGTGCCTTTAGAAGAGATATCATCGAAGATCCCTCAACTGTCATCCCTATTTGTCCTACTGGGACTTGGAGGTTTTTGGATATCAAAAGATCCATGACGCAGTGAAGTAAGTCATCGTAAGGAGGGAGCAGGAGAAAACGTGCCGTGAAGATCTGCCTAGGGTGAATCTGTTGGCCAATATTAGCGAATTTGAGGTTCCGGTATCCTGAGCTGAGGATAACTATGCTGCCAAGATGAAGGAACTGAAGCATAAAATCAATGATAAAGTCATCCAGCAGATGCACCTTCAGCAACAGTTAGATGTTGTTACTAGAGAACTTGACCAACTAAATAATTCATTGGAGGGAGCTCACACGATTGGTATGAAATCCATAGCAGATGCCATGAAATCACTCGATCAGGCTGAAAAGAGTGAATTTGGTCGAGGGCATGAGCTTCATGTAGCTACTGATGAAGCTCAGAATGTTTTACATCAAGTGAAGACTTATGTTGACAGTCTTTTGTAATTTCTAGGAAAAGAGAAGAGACTCCAATATGTGTATGTCCTTCTAATTCTTGTGCATCAAATGGAAGGAACACCTTCATTTTCAATCATATATGCATGAATTTTCCATTGCAACCTGCTTTAGATTTTTACCCAAGCCAATGGGCCTAGTAAGCATAGTTTGATTTTTACTAGGATTGTTTTAAAATAAATAACCCTACAAACATTGAATATTTTAATTGCTCAACATTACCTAAATCACACAAAATGTATGTTTATTGAGCTGGAACTTGACTTTTATTCAGAGTTCCCTTGTCTTTTGTGGTCATTTTAAGGTCATGCACGTCAGACATAAAAAGGAAAATGTTTAAGGTCGAAATAGCTTTGACCGAATGGATTAAAATTGACTCAATTCTTGGACAATTTATCTGAAAACATATTAACACACTCAAGTATGAACGAAAACATGTAAACTATGTCTTATGAATGTTTGAATCTAAGGAAATGATATGAAAAGGGGATAAAAGGCATTAGAATAAGTAGTTCCCAAGAATGAAGTTACAATTATTTAACAAACCCGTTAGGGGGTTGAAATATGCAGGGCCACCTAAGGGCATTGGCTGCATAGTCAAATAATAGCATCTTTTGGCTGACAAGTCTATTATGTAGACTTTTTATGCAAGGCCACCTAAGGGCACGTGCTGCATTGTTAAGAAAAAGAACTCCCAGAAATTTACTTTTCTACTTTTAAAAATCCAGTACATGTTTATGGGGATTCAAATTTTCCAAATCATAGAGTTTTCTGTGTGGAGAGAGGTACTTGAATATGGAGAAGACATTTCCAAACAATATTGTCTAAGAATTGGATGAATGTCACTCCTATGAATGTCTGACCCAAATGTAGGGAGGAGGAATATAAACCATAGACTTGAATACCTTCAGATCATGAAAAAGAGAACATGGGGCGAATAAGTTAAGGATGGCTATTTTCTGCGGATCCTTACATATTGTCATTAAGAAAACTAATGACAAAAGGGGTTTTCTTCCCAAGAATGAAGTTACCATTATTTAACGAACCAGTTAGGGGGTTGAATTATGCAGGGCCACCTAAGGGCATTGGTTTCATAGTAAAATAATAGTACCTTTTGGTTGACAAGTCTGTTATGTAGATTGTTTATGCAAGGCCGCCTAAGGGCACGTGTTGCATAGTCATGCAAAAGAACTCTCCGAAATTTGACATTTTGTGACCAGAAGTAATGAAAAGGGTTATGAAGATCTGGATGTATTTAAGACTAGGATTATGACACATAAATATGGGTATTGTCTAATGTATGCATATATACACAAATAAATGCTAACCATAATCATGTTGTGGCTGGATCCTGAATTAAAATATTGGACTTCACTATGTATCCCATAAGGATGGGAATCAATCCATACATAGTTCTTGAAATCCATTTTAACGTCGTGTGGGATGAAAGTATGGGAGGTCTTATTTTAGTGTTATAGAACTCGGACCATTATAAGAAATACACAGTGTGTGTTTTCATGAGGACTTTTCAGCCAGGGGACTAAAGGTGGAATTTGGGCTTAGGCCCAAAGACTTGGGGCTGGATTCGAGGGACACTCGAACTTTCCTACGTATCCCATAAGGATGGGAATCAATCCCACGTTGTTATAGAAGTACCCTATATACAAATTTGGTTCATACATGTGAAGGGTGAAAGGGGACTTCAGTGCAATGATGGTTAAACCCAAGATAAAAGGTTCAGCTATTGCCATGATACTTTAAAACCTTCATCTTCTCGAAGGGCTCCACCTCCTGAACATCAACAACAGATGTTGTTTTGTCAAGATGATCAAAGATATCATAGACGAAAACAATTTGAGAATCTGAAGACCAAACTATACACTTTCTGAAATGAACAAGTTCCTGGTTACATCATTTCGGCTCTGGAAAATAATTTGGGTTAATTGTCAGGGCCAAAGAGGCTGAATAAGGAATGAGATTAAGACCGTCCCAATTTTTTCCCCTTTCATCAGATGATGGGGCATCCCATCCAGGAGTGTTTTGTCTTCAAGGACCTCCTGTAGAAAATGGTCGACTTGGGACAAGACAAACTGAAAGGTTCTTCAGGTCAGGTAGAATGTGTTACTGCTACATATCCAGAGGAGGAGGGAAAGTGGCAAGAAGTCAAGAACAAAAATTCACAAAAATATAATGATTGGATGGTCAGAAAAATGATCAACAGAACTCATGCCATTTTGCGAACTCAATTGATGAAACAAATTGTGCCTTCTTCCATGAATTCCACAGAAAAACCCTCTTCATCAGAGGGAAAATCCTCAATGAAATGACATGATTCAAATAAATAAGAAGAATCAGAAGAAGATGATTATGTGTCAAAGCCTAAGTTGTCTTTGACTCTGGAAGACATCATGTCATCTACTTCAAAGACACGGGCACCACCCCCACCAAATAGCACAGCCTAAACATGCAAATCAGGTAGAGTCTTCATCAGATGAAGAGTTGATCATTGGTTCTGTTAATATGATTCAATTAACAGATCCATATGCTAGTCACCGTTTCGATTTTGATGAGCCCGAATTCCCTGTATCAAATAGAGGAATAAGAGGAAGCTATAAAGGCTCAGGATATAGGGGAAGACGTGGATCTTTCAAAGTCCACTATTCCAATTCTACCCCTGCTAGAATTGTGTATGCTGCAGAAACTCATGGCAGAGCCCTTCAACGAGCTAAAAAAGAACAATCTTGTTCTTCCACACAAGGCAGACTCAGTCCTGGAACAATTATTCTAGAAGATCGGTTGAAGGTTCCATCTTCTTCCTCTCAGCAAGTAAATATACCTAATCAGTCTAATCTTCCAAAGTCAGGATTATTACCAACTCTTATCCCGGTACAAGATGCATCAACTTCCAAAGCATCTACTTCTAAGGTACCTGTGAAACCACATTTTCATGTTGGGAAATGCAGAACTTTGGATCAAAAGTATGATGTATTGAAACACTAGGCCCACGTACTGGCCAGGTTATCAATTCTGGATGCCTTGAATTTATTGAAGGATCTTCTAGATGCACTCATCGGGGCTTTTTCGATTCCTCCGGAGTTTGAAACTAAAATTGCTGTAGCTGAAGTCTACCATGTAGAGAATAATCCTACAGAATGCCATGTAGTGATATCTTTTACTGATGAAGATGAAGATGATGTCATGCATGGACATATTAGACCTTTGTACTTATCTAGAAAGGTCAATTATGTAGACGTCCGAAGAGTTTTCATTGATAATGGTTCAGGAGTCAACCTCATGCCCATTCGTACACTTCGTCGATTGGGCCTCACAGAATCTGATTTATCTCCTTCTACATTGATGTTACAAGGATATGATAAAAATGAACAAGAACCACTGGGCGAGATTACACTCAGAACTCAGTTTGGAGATCTTGTATCCAATTCATATTTCATGGTTGATGATCAAGATTCATCCTTCAACATCTTTCATGGTAGACCCTGGCTACATCGACATGCAGATATCCCTTCGTCATATCATCAATGTCTCAAATATTGTTTTGATGGTCAAATTGGGACATTGTATGGTGATAAATCCCCATTCAATACATGTGAATCTCAATACATTGAGGTAGAATTCTATCATATAAATGGAAATGAGAAATCCACAACAAGGGAGATTACCAAAGTTAATTCTCCGTTTGTTTTGGAAAAGATTCCAGTAAACCCATTTACACATGTGAGTACATATTATGTGTTTCCTATCAGTCAAATTGACAGGATATACCCAACTAAAAATACTCTTATGGAAACCTCCATAATGTTAATCACGGCAATCAAGCCCGAAAACATGGGAGAAATTGGTGATTCACCAAGAAAAGATAAAAGCTCAAATGGGGATGTCTTCATTTCATCTGTTGAAATCCAGTAAGTCTATACATCGCCAATCAGGCCCGAGAAAGTTATAGCAATGTTAGAGGTAAATGATTATGTTGATTCTCAATCCATTATCTCTTCTTTATTACCCAAAGAAGAACCTTCATCATTAATCGAGTCGGAAATGGAAGTATATTCTTCAAGATGTGAAAATTTTGACATCCCTTTTGATCATGAAAATTATGCTTCATCATCTACTATGCATGTAGAAAAAGAAGAAATAACACATGTCGAAGAAGAAGAGGATGATCTCAGATATTATCCTCTAGCATTTGAAGAGGGTATCTCTACCACCGTGGATGAACTCAGAGAAATAAATCTGGGTACAAAAGAAGATCCGCGCCCCATATTAATTAGTGCGGCTATGACTCTTGAAGAGCAAGAGATGTATATTTCATTTCTAAAGAAAAATAGAGATATATATTCTTGGAACTATACAGAGATTCCAGGGATTTATGCTGATGTTTCCACTCATCGTTTGGGTTTACCATAAGAACATCAAGGATTCAAACTGGCCGCTAGAAGAACACACCCGACCTCTGCTTCCTAAATTGAAGCTGAAGTGGATATGATTATCAAATATAATTTAATCAGAGAAGTTCCCTATCCGAAATGGTTGGATAATATTGTCCCAGTGAAAAAGAAGAATGGGAAAATTAGAGTTTGCATTGATTTCAAAGATCTTAATCGGCATTGTCCTAAGGATGATTTTCCAATTCCGATTACAGAACTCCAGATTGATGCAACAGCTGGATATGAAGCACTTTCCTTCATGGATGGATATTCTGGATATAATCAAATATGAATGGATCCAGAAGATGAGGAATATACATCTTTCAAAGCCCCTCTGGGTGTGTTTTTCTTTCGGGTAATGCCCATTGTCCTGAAGAATGCAGGCGCAACATATCAGTGTGCCATGCATCGTATCTTCAAACCCTTTTTAGATAAGTTTGTTGAATGTTATGTGGACGATTGGGTTGTTAAATATAGACAAAATTCTAATCACTTGGCTGATTTGGAAGTCATATTCCACAAACTTCGGCAACATAATATGAAGATAAACCCATTAAAATGTGCTTTTAGGGTAACCTCAGTAAAATTTCTCGGCATTGTTTTATGCCATCGTGGTATCGAAGTTGATCCTGAGAAGACAATGTCAATCCTTGGTATGTCACCTCCTTGAAATTTAATGTAATTGAGAGGAATTCAAGGAAACTTAGCCTATATTCGGCGTTTGATCACCAATTTGGCAGGAAAAAGTTTACCCTTCACCAAATTGATGAAGAAAGGAGTCACTAACCAGTGGACTGATGAATGTCAAGAAGCATTCGATATTCTCAAGAAGTATCTCTTGAGTCCACCATTATTAATGCCACCTGTTGAAATAAGACCGCTTATCCTCTATGTGACAGCTTTAGAGCGATCATTGGGTGCCTTTCTTGCTCAGAAGAATGATGCTGGGAATGAAAACAGCCTCTACTATCTCAGTCGGACTATGATTGAAGTAGAAACCCGATATTCATGTATTGAGAACTGTTTCCTAGAATTAATCTTAGCAGTTCAGAAGTTGAGACACTACCTTCAACATCACGAGGTCCAATTGGTATCTCGCAATAACCCGCTCAAATTCATCCTTAGACGTCCAATGCTTACAGGACATCTGGAAAGGTGGGAAGTTATCTTGCAACAATTTGATATTCAATATGTGTCTCAAAAGGCAATAAATGGCCAAGCTCTTGCTGATTTCCTGGCTGAACACCCTTCAGTGGAAGACACATCTTCAGATATTGAACTCCCTGATGAGGATGTCTTCTCTATTCAAGAAAGTCTTCAAACATGGGAAATGTATTTTGATAGTTCTTCCAGAAGTCCAATTAGGAGGAAAATAGAAAATCCTAAATTCAACAAAGTTGGGTTAGGAGTTGTACTCATTTCCCCAGAAAAGGCATTGCTACCTTATTCCTTCTCATTATTGGGAGGCGGTACAAATAATAAAGTGGAATACCAAGCACTTACATCCATTAAGACATTAAACTGCATAACCAACGGTCCATGCATATGACCATTAACTATTTGCACTTTCATCCCTCATGTCGTTAAACTGTGTCCCTTTCATCGACCTATACGACGTTAAACATTGAAAAAGTCCCTAATACATCCAACATGACGTTAAATTGTGTCCTCTTTTGTCCTTACTACATGACATTAAACTGCACAGTCCCCCTTTTTTTCCCCAACATGACATTAAACTATCTTGTCCCCATCGTCTTACCTACAAGACGCTAAACTGTACATCACCAATAGTCCTAACTGCAAGACATTAAACTGCATAGTCCCTTCATATGTCCTACATGACATTAAACTATGCATCGTTAACTTTGTTGCCACCTCTTGTTTCTCACACCGATTATGAATCACGTGAGATTAAAGAAAACTTCAACCATAACACCCTCTTTACGCTGCTAACCACGCATAAGTCCCAACACTCTTTTTTAGGTCGTTGTCCTCAAGAACAACTTGATCACTAATTCATTATTTAATTGAACTACACAGACTTTGATCCTTTCCTTCCAGGCTAGGTACATAGGCAACCTCCCAATGTTTAAGCCCAAAAACAATTTCTTCACATCGGTTCACCTCCATCTCATACGATGTTGATTCATGAAACCGCCTCCAGAACCAATATCTTTACATTGGTTAACTTTCATCCTTTCTATACGACGTTAAACTATACAACACTTTTTTCTGTATGAAAATAAACTACAATATTCTTTGATACCCTCACTTGAGAGGGAATCATTATTTATATTGATTTTCAATCATGTTATATTCCAAAGTCTATGTGCATACATGGAAATACTTGAACCTTTTATCTTGGGTTAAACCATCATTCCACTAAAGTCCCCTTTCACCCTTCACATGTAGTTAGGACGTCACAATTTAACGGCATGTTGGTCATAAATTCCAATAGTTTAAAGTTGTATGCATGGACTCTTCGTGTATTTTGTGTTCATACAAAATATTTCATCAGAAATATGGCATTGGTTGGAGTAGTGATGAGTTCTCCATCCATCGAGACTAAAGAATAAGCTCCATTGGAGTAGACCTTATGTATTGAATAACGTCTTTCCCATTTTGGCTCAATCTTGGGAGGTTTCTTTCCTGTTATCATTGGAAATCTGAGAACAAATACCAATTCTCCCTGAACGAATGAACGAAGACGAAATTTTTTGGTGAAAGCTCGTGCTATTCGATTCTGATAGACTTCCAAGTGGTGCGGGGTGCACCATATTTTCTCATCTAACTATTCCAATTCATCCAATCACATTTGAGATTGTTCATCTGTAGATGATTGATCATAAATGGATACTATGAGCAAGGGTAGTTGAACATAAATTGGAAATACTGCTTCTGTTCCATATACCAATAAATTTGGAGTTGACCGTATTGCAGTGCGGGTGGTGGTCCGATAATCCCATAAATCATGAAAGAGTTTATCAGGCCATGAATTATTATCATTATCCACCATATTTTTTAGTATATTTGACAGAGTCTTGTTGAAAGCTTCTATCTGGACATTGGCCGCTTCATGATACCAAGAGGAATGATTGGATTTAATTATGTATTCTTGATACAACTTCTTCACCTCGGACGAACATGAGTTGGTTCTATTGTCTGTCAATATGGTATGAGGGACACCAAATCTGGTAATGAAGTTAGACTTGATGAAGCTATTAATGCATTTGGAACTGACTTCATTGAGGGGTATTGCCTCTTCCCATTTGGAAAAGAAGTCAGTAGCAGTAAGAATGTACTTAAACTGCATGGATGTAGCCGATGGATAAGGTCCCACTACATCCATTCCCCATGTGGAAAATGGCCATGAGTATATAGCTGTATGAAGAAACTCTGGGGGTTGATGAATGAAGTTGTAATGTACTTAGAATGAATGACACTTCTTTGTGAAATCAACACAATCTTGTATCATTGAAGGCCAAAAGTATCCAAGCCTTTAAAATTGATCAGATAGTCTGTTTCCAGACTAGTGGGAACCACAAACTCCTACATACACTTCTTTCATGACAACCATTGTCTCTTCACCATCAATGAATCTGAAGAGAATTCCATCAAAACCTCATTTGTAGAGAACTTTCTCTATGTGATTCGGGCTATCAGAAAGAGTGAAATTGACCACACGTATGCGGAATTGTTCTTTCCTGACTCTATCAGGTGGAAGTGTTCCAATTTGAAGGTATTCCCTGATATGTGGCATCCATCCTGTAGTATGACCATATGGTTCAGGAATGGGACTAATTTCATTTATTTCCTCTGTTTTGATTTGAAGATAAAGTGAAATTGTACGACGGTGGGAAATACTGATGGTTGTCTCATCCCGATTTGGATCTTCCAAAGTTGTGGCTATATTAGCCAGTGTATCAGCTTGTGTATTTTGTGATCTTGGGAAATAATAAAATTTCTGTTCTGAAGGAAATTCCACCATTAACTCTCTTACATAATGATACAAAGGGATTAGTTCTTCTTTTCTGATTGCATAATCCCCATTGACTTGTTTCATTACCAGGTCTGAATCACCTTTCACCTTTAAGTGATTCACTTTTACTTGAAGCGCCAACTCCAATCCTAAAATTAGAGCTTGGTATTCCACTTCATTATTTGTACCACCTCCCAATAATGAGAAGGAATAAGGTAGAAATGCCTTCTCTAGGTAAATGAGTACAACTCCTAACCCAACTTTGTTGAATTTAGGATTTTTCATTTTCCTCCCTGTTGGTCTTCTGGAAGAACCATCAAAATACATTTCCCATGTTTGAAGACTTTCTTGAAAAGAGAAGACTTCCTCATTAGGGAGTTCAATATCTGAAGAGGTGTCTTCCACTAAAGGGTGTTCAGTCAGGAAATCAACTAGAGCATGGCCCTTTATTGCCTTTTGAGACACATATTGAATATAAAATTGCTACAAGATAACTTCCCACCTTTCCAGACGTCCTGTAAGAATTGGATGATTAAGGATGGATTTGAGAGGGTTATTGCGAGAAACCAATTGGACCTCGTGATGTTTCAGGTAGTGTCTCAACTTCTGAACTACAATGATTAATTCTAGGCAGCACTTATTAATACTTGAATATCAGGTTTATGCTTCAATCATAGTCCGACTGAGATAGTAGAGGATGTTTTCATTCACAACATCATTCTTTTGAGCAAGAAAGGCACCCAATGATCACTCTTAAGCTGTCACATAGAGGATAAGTGGTCTTCCTTCAACAGGTGGCATTAACACCAGTGGACTCAGGAGAAACTTCTTGATAATATCGAATGATTCTTGATATTCTTCAGTCCACTGGTAAGTGACTCCTTTCTTTATCAATTTGGTGAAGGGTTAACTTTTGCCTTCCAAATTGGAGATGAAATGCCGAATATAGGCTATGTGTCTTTGAAGTCCTCTCGATTCCTTTAAATTTAGAGGAGGTGACATACCAAGGATTGACTTTGTCTTCTCAGGATCGACTTCGATACCATGATGGCGTACAAAAAAGCCAAGAAATTTTCCTGAGGTTACCCCAAAAGAAAATTTAAAGGGGTTCATCTTCAAATTATGTTGTTGAAGTTTGTGGAATATGAATTCCAAATCATCCAAGTGATTAGAACTTTGTTTGGATTTATCCACCAATTTTTCCACATAACATTCAACAAACATCCCTAAAAAGGGTTTGAAGATACGATATATGGCACGCCGATATGTTGCTCCTGCATTCTTCAGGCCAATGAGATATTACCCAATAGAAAAACACACCCTGAGGGGCTCTAAAAGATGTAGATTCTTTATCTTCTGGAGCCATTAAGATTTGACTATATCCAGAAAATTAATCCATGAAGGAATGTTCTTCATAGCAAACTGTTGCATCTATAAAGAGTTCTATAATCGGAACTGGAAAATCATCCTTAGGACAATACCGATTAAGATATCTGAAATCAATGAAAACTCTAATTTTCCCATTATTCTTTTTCACTGGGACAATATTAGCCAACCATTTCGGATATTGAACTTCTCTGATGAAGTTAGCTTTGATAATCTTATCCACTTCAGCATCAATTTTTGAAGCATAGGTTGGGTGTGTTCTTCTAGCGGCTTGTTTGAATCCTCGATGTTCTTCTGGTAAACCCAAATGATGAGTGGAAACATCAGAATCAAGCCCTGGCATCTATGTATAGTTCCAATAAAATATATCTCTATTTTTCTTTAGAAGGGAAATATACATCTCTTTCTCTTCAAGTGTCATAGCCACACTAATTAAAGTGGAGCATGGATCTTCTTTTGTACCCAGATTTATTTCACTGAGTTCATCCATGGTGTTAGAGATACCCTCTTCAAATGTTGGAGGAAAATCTCTGAAATCTTCCTCTTCTTCTTCAACATGAGTAATTTCTTCTATTTTTACATGCATAGTAGATGATGAAGAATAATTTTCATGATTAGAAGATATGTCAAAATTTTCGCATCTTGAAGAAGAATATTCTATTTCTGACCCGATTGATGATGAAGGGTCTTCTTTGGGTTATAAAGAGGAGATAATGGATTGAGAATCGACATAATCATTTACCTCTGACATTGCTATAACTTGCTCTGGCCTGATTGGTGAAGTATAGACTTGATGGATTTCAACAGATGAAATGAAGACATCCCCATTTGAGCTTTCATCATTGCTTGGTGAATCACCAATTATCTCCCAAGTTGTCTGCCTTGATTGCCATGATTGAAATTATGGAGGTTTCTATAAGATTATTTTGATTCGGGTCTATCCTGTCAATTCGAATGATATGAAACACATAATCTGTACTCACATGTGTAAATGGGATTGCTGGAATCTTTTACAAACCAAATGGAGCATTAACTTTGGTAATCTCCCTTGTTGTGGATTTCTCATTTCCCTTTATATGATAGAATTCTGCCTCAATGTCTTGAGATTCACATGTCGTGAACGGGGATTTATCACCATACAATGTCCCAATTTGACCATCGAAACAATATTTGAGACATTGATGATATGACGAAGGGACAGCTGCATGCCGATGTATCCAGGGTCTACTAAGAAAGATGCTGAAGGCTAAATCTTGATCAACAACCATGAAATCTGAATTGGATACAAGATCTCAAAACTATGTTCTGAGTGTAATCTCGCCCAGTGGTTCTTGTTCATTTTTATCATATCCTTGTAACATCAAAGTAGAAGAAGATAAATCAGATTCCATGAGGCCCAATCGACAAAGTGTACAAATGGTCATGAGGATGACTCATGAACCATTATCAATGAAAAAACTTCGGACGTTGTTTCCCTCGGAATTTGGGGATGACCTCCTGGATGGGAGATTCAAATGTTCCGATCGGTTTCTAGCGGGTTTGTTCGTAGAACCGAAAACATCCAATGATTCCATATCCATTTGGACCAACTTTCCAAAGGTAGGTGGTCATTAGCTTGCAGACTGATGAGGCTTAGGAATTTTCATTGGTCGAGAGGATGGGAGGTCGGACTCATCACACCTTTTTGGGGGGAATTATTGTCTACTCTGGGACTCTATTTATAGATTTAATTTTTGTTCGTGAATCCTTATTACATTACCAAATATAAAATGAGCTTTTCCTTTAGTTTTGACAATCAATGATTAAATATGTAAGAAATTTAGAGAATATTTTATATGTATTCGAGGTTCTTCAACAATAGAGAATCATCTATATCTATTTAGAGATTCTTGATCAATGGTAACCTTCAAAACATTTATATAAAAGTCTCTTGGTCATTATGATGACCAGGCTAGTTTTAAAGCCACTCAGTGGGGCACTTGAAGTTTATTGTCATTCAGAAGGACAATGAATTATTTCAGAGTTGGGATCGAACCCATAGATGGGATACCTACGTATCCTTTGTTTTGGAAAAGGAATCAGAACCCACGTAGTTCGAGTAAGGGTATGATGTTAATGATTGATGGCTCAAAGCAGGATGTCACAATTACTTTTACACTCTAAGCTCACGTGAGTCATGCTTGGTGTGAGAAACAAGAGGTATTCGTAAAAATTAGACAATTGTGCCATGAAAGATGAAATCATAAGAAATGGTTTGGGGCTTATGTATGTATGACTGCCTAGAGGATTTATTTTAGGGAGAAAATCCAGGAACAGGGTCCATAAAGGTATATGTGCTTCATAGAGATTTGAATACTCTAACTTGGGACTTATTCATGAAAAGGAAACCCAAATTAGGAGAGGATTGATAACTGGGTTTTACTCCTGAGAAGGAATCCCATATCAAATGTAAATTAGGGCTGGTTAAATAGAATTTAAGGGACATGGGGCTTATTCCTGAAAAAGGAAGCCCAAGATTAGGACTAGGACTTATTCCTGAAAAGGAGACCCAGGTTAGGGGACTTGGGGCTTAATCCTGAAGAGGATGCCCATATTTGATATTGGGGCTTACTCCTGAAGAGGATGCCCATATTTGAGATTGGGGCATACTCCTGAGGAGGATGCCCATATTTGAGATTGGGGCTTACTCCTGAGGAGGATGCCCATATTTGAGATTGGGGCTTACTCCTGAGGAGGATGCCCATATTAAGGGACTTGGGGCTTACTCCTGAGAAGGACGCCCAAATTAAGGGACTTGGGGATTACTCCTAAGAACGATTCCCAAATTAAGGGACTTGGGGCTTACTCCTAAGAAGGATGCCCATATATATGACTGGGACTTATTCCTGAAAAGGAGAACCAGGTTAAGGATTTCTCTCATCGTAAAGGATGAGGTTTGAATGAATTAACTCTCCATATTTAGTGACAAAAAAGATATTTAAATCACTAGGTTTTGAGAGATATTTCACTGAATTCCTTTCAGATAAGGAATTCAAATCAAGAAATCATGCCATAAATGGCTTTGAAGAGTGTCTTGAAGACTGAATCTTGAAAAGGAAAGGTGTAATGACTTAAGAGGGGTGAAACGGGCAAGAAAGGCACCCAAAAAGGAAGGGGTGCACAAGTCTTGGAAGGCGCGCAAGTATTGCGGGGGAGCGCAAGTATTGGTCGCGCAGGTATGCCTGCGCGACACATGGTGTACTTGCACGATGTTCAACTAGTATTTGAAACACTTGAGCGACTCTTTATTAAAGCCTTTAGAATCCTCTTGAGGTTCTTTCAGAAAAATGACGCGCAAGTTCTATCGAAGGAATAAGGCGGCGCGCAAGTGGGATCACTTCCCTTAAGGGTTGGCCACTCAGGTGCGCAAGTGTTGATGAGTTTCAACACTTAGGCCTTCCTCCCTCTCTTTGGATCTTCTGTTCTAGGTAAGAAATTACCTTAGAAGTGTTCTGGAAGCTTTGAGAAGAGACTTGGGCGTCGGGAGCTTCAATCCGAGTTTCTGGAAATAAGATCCCCTCGAATGGGGGGCCCACAGGGTCTATTTATAGGCAGGAGAAGACCCTGGGCGGTTACCGGGCGGTTTATCACTTAGGTCGCGCAAGTCACTTGTGCGACCAAGGGCGTCGCGCAAGTGCACTTGCGCGACAGTGATATAACTTGCGCGGTGTAGTTGCTTTTGATCCTTTGTTCATGCCTTTGTTGATTTTTGATATTTTCTTCAAAGGTTGAATCACTTTGAGCTCAGATATTTCCTTTTTTTCAGTCTTTAGACTATGTGATGGAAAGGAGCGTCAACAAAAGTCCCCCCTCAGAGTTGGATCCGGAGAGAAAAGAGGATTTGACTCTGAGGTGAAAAGAAAAACAATAAATCTGGCAGTTTAAAGTCATGCATGTCGGACATACAAAGGCTAATGTTTAAGGTCAAAATAGCTTTGACCTAAATGGATTAGAATTGACTCAATTCTTTGATAACTCATCTGAAAACATAGTACCATACTCAAGTATGAGGGACAATATGTAAGCTATGACTTAAGAATATTTGAATCTGAGGAATGATATGAAAAAGTGCTAAAAGGCATTAAAAGAAGTAGTTTCCATGAATGAAGTTACCATTATTTAACAAACCCGTTAGGGGTTGAAATATGTCGGGCCACCTAAGGGCATTGGCTGCATGGTCAAATAAATAGTATCTTTCGGCTGACAAGTCTGTTATGTGGACTGTTTATGTAAGGCCACCTATGGGCACGTGCTACATAGTCAGGCAAAAGAACTCTCAGAAATTTACTTTCCTAGTGCTAAAAGCCAGTGAAAGTTTATGGAGATTCAAATTTTCTAAAGTATTGAGTTTGTTGTATGGAAAGAGGTACTTGAATATGGAGAAGATATTTCCGAACAAGAATATCGGAGAATTGAATGAATATCTCTCCTACGAAGGTATAACCCAAACGTGGGGAAAGAGAATATGGAGAGTATAAACCATAGACTTGAATACTTCCAGATCATGAAAAAGGACATGGGACAAATATGTTAAGGATGGCTATTTTTTTTAGATCCCTACATACCGTCATTTAAGACAAATAAGGACAAAAGAGGCATTCTTCCCAAGAATGAAGTTACCATCATTTAACAAACCCGTTAGGGGGTTGAATTATGCAGGGCCACCTAAGGGCACTGGCTGCATGGTCAAATAAATAGCATCTTTCGGCTGACAAGTCTGTTATGTAGACTGTTTATGCAAGGCCACCTATGGGCACGTACTACATAGTCAGGCAAAAGAATTCTCAGAAGTTTGACATTTTTGTGACTAAAAGTCATGAAAAGGGTTATGAAGATCTGAAAATATTTAAGGTTAGGATTATAACACATAAATATGGGTATTTTCCAATGTATATAGAGGTACATAGGTCAATGATAACCATAATCATGTTGTGGCTGGGTCCTGAATTAAAATTTTGGACTTCACTACGTATCTCATAAGAATGAGAATCAAGTCATACGTAGTTCTTGAAATGCAGTTTAACGTCGTTTAGGACGAATGTATGAGAGATCTTAGTTTAGGGTCATAGAGTTCGGACCATAATAATGAATACACAATGTGTGTTTTCATGAGGACTTTTCAGCCAAGGGACTGAATGTGAAATTTGGGGTTAGGTCCAAAAGACTTGGGGCTGGATTCGAGGGATACTCGAACGTTCCTACGTATCCCATAAGGATGGGAATCAAGCCCACGTAGTTCTAGAAAAACCCTTTGTACAAAATTGGTTTGTACGGGTGAAAGGGGACTTTAGTGCAATGATGGTTTAACCGGAGACAAAAAGTTTAGCTATTACCATGTATGCACGTAGTCTTTTGAAATGAAAACATGATTGAAAAATCAATGTCAATAATAGTTCTCTATCAAATGAGTAAATCAAAGAGTATTGTAGTTTATTGTCGTACTGGACAAAAGTGTTGCATAGTTTAACGTCATTTAACAAGGACGAAAGTGAATCAATGTAAAGATATTGATTCTAGGGGTGGTTTCACGAATCAACATCATATTAGATGGTGTTGAACCGATGTGAAGAGATTGTTTTTGGGATTCAACCCTGGGAGGTTGCCTACATACCCAGCCCGGAGGGCAAGGATCAAAGTCCGTGTAGTTCAATTAAAGAATGAATTAATGATCAAGTTGTTCTTGGGGACAACGATCTAATAATAAAAAAAATGTTGTTGGGACTTATACATGGTTAGCGGCCCAAAGAGAGTGTTACGGTTGAGGTTTTCTCTAAGCTCACGTGAGTCATACTCGGTGTGAGAAACAAGAGGTAACAAAAACCTTAACAATGCATAGTTTAATGTCATGTAGGACATATAAAGGGACTATGCAGTTTAAAGTCTTGCAGTTAGGACTATTGGTGCTGCGTAGTTTAGTGTCATGTAGCAGGGACAAAATACAGTTTAATGTCATGTAGGACATATAAAGGGACTATGCAGTTTAAAGTCTTGCAGTTAGGACTATTGGTGCTGCGCAGTTTAGTGTCATGTAGCAGGGACAAAATACAGTTTAATGACATGTAGGACATATTATGAATTTTCTGTACAGTTTAGTGTCATGTAGTTAGGACGATGGGGAAAATATATTTTAACGTCATGTTGGACGAAAGGGGGACTGCGCAGTTTAATGTCATGTAGTAAGGAAAAAATAACACACCATTTACATCATGTTGGACGCATTGGGGATTTTTATCCCACAGTTTAACGTCATGTTGGACGAAAGGGCGAATAGTTTAAGGTCATATGCATGGACCGTGGATGGTGCAGTTTAATGTCATGCTGGGCGGTGGTGTTGTTTTAAGGCCATACAGGACCTTTGATGATATTTTAGTTTAACGTCTTTCCGGACGTAAGGGATTTTTATATATTTTAGCGTCATGTAGTTAGGACGTCACAGTTTAACGTCTTGCTGGACGTAAGGGACTTGCAAATAGTTTAGGGTCATATGCATGGACCGTTGATGATGCAGTTTAAGGTCATACTGGACCTTTTAGGGAACTTTTTCACAGTTTAACGTCGTATGGGACGTATGTGATAATAGTTTATGGTCATATGCTTAGACCGTTGCTGTATAGTTTAATGTCATATAACAAGGACGAACTGGTGCCGCACAGTTTAGTGTCATGTTGCGGGGACAACAGATGACACAGTTTAACGTCATGTTGGACGTATGTGCAAATAGTTTAGGGTCATATACCCGGACCGTTGCTGTATAGTTTAACGTCATATAACAAGGAAGAACTGGTGCTGCATAGTTTAGTGTCATGTTGTGGGGACAATATATGAATACTTTGCATTTTATACAAAATATTTCTTCAAAAATCTAGCATTAGTTGGATTAGTAATGATTTCTCCATCCATCGAGATTAATGAATAATATCCATTGGAGTAGACCCTATGTATTGAATAAGGTCCTTCCCATTTTGGCTCAATATTGGGAGGTTTCTTTCCTGGTATCATTGGAGTTCTGAGAACTAATACAAATTCTCCCTTAATGAATGAACGAAGATGAACTTTTTTGTTAAAAGCTCGTGCTATTCGATTCTGATAGATTTCCAAGTGGTGCAAAGTGCACAATCTTTTCTCATCTAACTGTTCCAATTCATTCAATCACTTTTGGGATTGCTCATCTATAGATAACTGATCACAAATGGCTACTCTGAGTGAGGGAAATTGAACTTCAATTGGCAAGACTGCTTCTGTTCCATATACCAACGAATATGGAGTTGACCGCGTTACATTGCGGGTGGTAGTCCGATAAGACCATAAAGCATGAAAGAGTTTATCAGGCCATGACTTCTTATCGTTATCCACCATCTTTTGCAGTATATTTGAAAGAGTCTAGTTAAAGGCTTCTATTTGGCCATTGGATGCCGCATGATACTGAGATGAATGGTTGTATTTAATGTTGTATTCCTGATAAAATTTCTTCACCTCAGAAGAACAGAAGATGGTGCCATTGTCCATCAATATGGTATGAGGGACACCAAATCTAGTAATGATTTTAGACATGATGAAGCTAACAATGTATTTAGAACTGACTTCTTTGAGAGGTACTACCTCTTCCCATTTGGAAAAGAAATCAGTAGCAGTAAGAATGTACTTAAACTGCTTGGCCGTAGCTGAAGGGTAAGGTCCCACGACATCCATTCCCCATGTGGCAAATGGCCATGAGTATTTAGCTGTATGAAGCAACTCTGGAGGTTGATGAATGAAGTTGGCATGTACATGACATGAATGACACTTCTTTGTGAAATCAACACAGTCTTGTATCATTGAAGGTCAAAAGTATCCAAGCCTTCGAATTTGATCAGACAATCTATGTCCAGACTGGTGGGCACCACAGACTCCTGCATGCACTTCTTTCATGACAGCCATTGTCTCTTCACCATCAATGCATCTGAAGAGAACTCCATCAAAACCACATTTGTAGATAATTTTCTCTAGGTGGTTTGGGCTATCATAAAGAGTAAAATTGACCACACGTCGCCAGATTTTTTTTCTTTCTCGGCTCTATCAGGTGGAAGTGTTCCATTTTGAAGGTATTCCCTGATAGGTGACATCCATCCAGTAGTATGACCATACGGTTCAGGAATGGGACTAATTTCATTAATTTCCTCTGTTCTGGCTTGAACAGAAGGTGAAATTGCACGACGGTGGGAAATACTGATGGTTGTCTCGTCCCGATTTGGATCTGCTAGAGTTGTGGCTATATTAGCCAGTGCATCAGCTTGAGCATTTTGTGATCTTGGGACATAAGAAAATATCGGTTCTGAAGGGAATTCCGCCATTAACTTTCTGACGTAATCATACAAAGGGATTAACTCTTCTTTTCTGATGGCATAATCCCCATTGACTTGTTTTATTACCAAGTCTGAATCACCTTTCACTTTTAAGTGATTCACTTGTGCTTGAAGCGCTAACTCCAAGCCTGTGATAAGAGCTTCGTATTCGGCTTCATTATTAGTACCACCTTCCCAAAATAAAAAGGAATAAGGTAACAATGCCTTATCTAGAGAAATGAGTAAAATTCCTAAACCAACTTTGTTGAATTTAGGATTTTCCATTTTCTTCCCTATTGGACTTCTGGATGCACCATCAAAATACATTTCCCATGTTTGAGGACTCTCTTGAATAGAGAAAACTTCCTCATCAGGGAGTTCAATATCTGAAGACGTGTCTTCCACTAAAGGATGTTTATCCAGGAAATCAGCCAGAGCTTGGCCCTTTATTGCCTTTTGAGATACATACTGAATGTCGAACTGCTGCAAAATAACTGCCCACCTTGCTAGACGTCCTGTAAGCATTGGACGACTAAGGATGAATTTGAGCGGATTATTGCGAGATAACAATTGGACCTCGTGATGTTGCAAGTAGTTTCTCAGTTTCTAGACTGCAAATATTAATGCTAGGCAGCACTTCTCCTCTATGTGACGGCTCTAGAGCATAGGTTGGGACTGAGACTTATTCCTGAAAAGGAGACCCAGGTTAGGGGACTTGGGGCTTACTCCTGAGAAGGAGACCAAGGTTAAGGATTAAGGTTTGGGGCTTACTTCTGAAGAGGATTCCCATATTTGAGATTGGGGCTTACTCCTGAAGAGGATGCCCATACTTGAGATTGGGGCTTACACCTGAGGAGGATTCCCATATTTGAGATTGAGGCTTACTCCTGAGGAGGATGCCTATATTTGAGATTGGGGCTTACTCCTGAGGAGGATGCCCATATTAAGGGACTTGGGGCTTACTCCTGAGAAGGATTCCCAAATTAAGGGACTTGGGGCTTAATCCTAAGAAGGATGCCCAAATTAAGGGACTTGGGGCTTACTCCTAAGAAGGATGCCCATATTTATGACTAGGACTTATTCCTAAAAAGGAGACCCAGGTTAAGGATTTCTCTCATCGTAAAGGATGAGGTTTGAATGAATGAACTCTCCATATTTAGTGACAAAAAGATATTTAAATCACTAGGTTTTGAGAGATATTTCAATGAATACCTTTCAGATAAGGAATTCAAATCAAGAAATCATGCCATAAATGGCTTTGAAGAGTGTCTTGAAGACTGAATCTTGAAAAGGAAAGGTGTAATGACTTAAGAGGGGTGAAATGGGCAAGAAAGGCACCCAAAAGGAAGGGGCGTGCAAGTCTTGGAAGGCGCGCAAGTATTGCGGGGGCACGCAAGTATTGGTCGTGCAGGTATGCCTGCGCGACACATGGTGTAGTTGCGCGATGTTCAACCAGTATTTGAGACACTTGAGCGACTCTTTATTAAAGCCTTTAGAATCCTCTTGAGGTTCTTTCAGAAAAAGGACGCGCAAGTTCTATCGAAGGAATAAGGCGGCGCGCAAGTGGGACCACTTCCCTGAAGGGATGGCCACTCAGGCGTGCAAGTATTGATGAGTTTCAACACTTAGGCCTTCCTCCCTCTCTTTGGATCTTCTGTTCTAGGTAAGAAATTACCTTAGAAGTGTTCCGGAAGCTTTGAAAAGAGACTTGGGCATCGGGAGATTCAATCCGAGTTTCTGGAAAAATGATCCCCTCGAATGGGGGGCCCACATGGTCTATTTATAGAAAGGAGAAGACCCTGGGCGGTTACCGGGCTGTTTATCACTTAGGTCGCGCAAGTCACTTGCGCGACCAAGGGCGTCGCGCAAGTGCACTTGCGCGACAGTGATATAACTTGCGCGGTGCAGTTGCTTTTGATCCTTTGTTCATGCCTTTGTTGATTTTTGATATTTTCTTCAAAGGTTGAATCACTTTGAGTTCAGATATTTCCTTTTTTTCAGTCGTTAGACTCTGTGACGGAAAGGAGTGTCAATAGACGTCTACACCATTGACCTTGCCAGATAAGTAAAAAGGTCTAATATGTCCATGCATGACATCATCTTCATCTTCATCAGTAAAAGATATCGCTGCATGGCATTCTGCAGGATTATTCTCTACATGGTAGACTTTAGCTGCAGCAATTTCAGTTTCATACTTTTGAGGACTCAACAAAGCCTCGATGAGTGCATCCCGAAGATCCTTCGATAAATTCAAGGCATCCAGAATTGAAAACTTGGCCGATACTAGGTCCAAGTGTTTCAAAATATCATACTTTTGATCCAAAGGTCTGTGTTTCCCAACAAGAACATGTGGTTTCGCAGGTACCTTAGACGTAGATGCTTTGGAAGTTGATGTATCTTGTACCGGGATCGGAGTTGGTAATAATCCTGAAATTGGAAGATTAGACTGATTAGGTCTATTTAATTGCTGAGATGAAGAAGATAGAACCTTCAACCGATCTTCCATAATAATTGTTCCAGGACTAAGTCTACCTTGTGTAGAAGAACATTCTAGTTCTTGTTGAGCTCGTTGAAGGGCTCTACCATCGGTTTCTTCCGCATACACAGATCTAGAAGGGGTAGAATTGGAATAGTGCCCTTTGAAAGATCCACATCTTCCCCTATATCTTAAATCTATGTAACATCCTCTAATTCCTCTGTTTGATATCGCGAATTCAGGCTTATCAAAATTGAAACTGCGACTGGCATATGGATCTATTAATTGAATCATATTAACAGAACCGAAGATCAACTCTTCATCTGATGAAGACTCTTCCTGATTACCCTATTTAGGCTATGCCATTTGGTGGGGCTGTGCCCGTGGCTTTGAGGTAGATGCATGAAGTCTTCCAAAGTAAAAGTCAACTTAGGCTTTGACACATACTCATCTTCTTCTGATTCTTCTTCTTTCTTTGAATCATGTTGTTTCTTTGAGGATTTTCCCTCCAACGAAGAGGGTTTTTCTACGACATTCATGGCAGAAGGCACAATTGGTTTCTTCAATTGCGTTCACAAAATTGAATTAGTTCAGTTGATGATTTTTCTGACCATCCAATCATCATATTTTTGTGCATTTTTGTTCTTGACTTCTTTCCACTCTCCCTCCTCCTCTGGATCTGTAGCAGTAACACATGATACCTAAGATGAAGAACCTTTCAGTTTGACTTGTCCCAAGTCGACCATTTTCTACAGGAGGTCATTGAAGACAAAACACTCCTGAATTTGATTCCCCAACATCTGATGAAATGGGAAATAATTGGGACGGTCTTCATATCCTTCCTTATTCGGCCTCTTGGGCCTTGTTGATTGAACTGAATTATTTTACAAAGATGAAATGATGTAAGAAGGAACATGTTCATTTCGGAAAGAGAATGTTTTTCTCTTTAGATCCTCAAATTGTTTCCATATTTGATCTCTTTTATTGTCTTGACTAAATGACCTCTGTTGTTGAAGTTCTTGAGGTGGATCCCTTCAAGAAGATGAAGGTTTTGAAGTAGAATCATGTACTGGTGCTTGTTTAAGGATAACTTTAGCAGTCTCTGCTTTACCCATTCTCCTTCCTGAAGCTGATGGAATTACATGAACTTTATCCTTAGTCATTATAAGATAATCTTAAATCTTTAATGTTATTGAAGTAAGGTCTTGAAACCCTCATATGTATTTCACAGGGATCAGTGGCGTGTGAAACACATCAAGTAAATTTCCCACATAGATTGGCAACAATTCCTCCTGAGGGAGTGCTAAGATTAGGGAATATGTTAATCCCTTCCATCGAGAAATGAAATCTGAGACCCTTTCATCTTCCCTTTGCTTGCAGTTTGTAAGATCAAAAACTGTTGTCTTTGGAAATGTTGGATGAACTGAAGAAGGAGTTTTTGGCGAAGATCCTCCCATCCGGTAATTGACCGGGATTGCAAGCTTGTGTACCAGACAAAAGCAGGTCATTCTAATGACTGTATAAAACACCTGAGCTTAACTTCTTATTATTGCTGAAGGGTTCCCATCGTCGGATCACAACGGGAAACAAAATGTGTTAAGTGTTTCTCTGGATCTCCCGAACCATTATAGACTGGAAACGTGGTACTTGAAAAATTTTATGGGGGAGCAATTACAACAACCCACTCAGGGTAATCTCTCTTTTCTGGTTGAATTTTAGCACGCTTTACCTCCATAGCTTCCAAACGATCAGTTAATGACTCAATATTAGTTATTAACTATTGAGAAACATCTGGTTGAGCTTGGACATGAACAGTTGCAATGACTGGAGCTGGTGCAGATGTGGTGACTGGTGCTGCAGCTGATGGTAGCACCACCAATTGTTATTGCACCTGACCCGTAGGATTAGACATGTGAGGGTGTACTGGTAGAGGATGATATTCTTGATCTATCTCAGTATCCACAACAAATTCCCTTGGCTGACTAACTCCAGCATGCTTAGGAGTAAGGCTACCCTGAATTAGTTCTGTATTCATCCTCCTTAATTCCTTCATTTCTTCCCCTTGTTGTGCAAATCTTTTCTCTAGTGAGAGCGATTGTCCTTCTCCTGAGGAAGGATATGTAACCGGATTCTTTCTTTTCCCCTTGTTGGACACCTTTCGGAGAGGGGGAAGTGGGTTACTTGAAGGATTACATAGGTTCTGAGTAATCCTTTGATTTCTTGTACGCACACCTTCTTCATTTGTGTCTATGCAACAACTTCTTGAGCAAGAAACTCTTCATCTGATCCCTATGAGTGAGCCTCATCTGGTGGATCAAAAAAAACGGAATTAATGAAATTAATTGATGCATAACACATTTCATCTCTTCTATCGTAATTTCTGTGATATTGCCTTTTTCGTTGTCCTTGATGTGACATTGACTTTTGTTGATTCGATCCCTCATGAACTTCTTGAAGAACCATAATTTGGAGGGAATATCATAATAATTTGGCTCTTAGTTGCTCATGAGGATTCTTCCCCAATTAAGAGAATACAGACTTTCTCTGATGGAAGGATTGATGATTTGAAAAAGTCCCCAGTCCGGTGGACTGGGGTTGTTCCTGCTCAATTCCTCGAATCCTATTTGTTGATTCTGGGAGTTGGGTTAAAAGAGTCCCTAGTCTGGCAAGCTGGGGTGGTTCTTGACATTCTATATCTAAGACATTATTGAAATCTCTCCTCATCTTGCAGACTTTAATTCGGAAATTAGCTGGATGCATCAACATACATCCACTTTTATCACTAAGCTCAAAAGACCGTTGGATGATTTCTAAAACTTCTATTACTTGATGATGTGCTTGCTCCAACTGAGAGGCCTGTCAAATATTCTCATTTTCTTGATGCAGGAGTAATTCAACAACTTCTTCTCTATATGCTTGATTTGAGAGGAACTAGTTGAATCCTGTTCTGGGGTAAGCTTTTGATTACTAACAAAACCCATTGACTGTGGCCGGCCATGGGTGATGACATTGCATGAGACCATTTTCGACAGGCTTTGCTGACTGGAGAGTACAGTGAAATGTAGTGCTCCATGAACACCACATCCTCTGATATGAATACGAGATGGGGCATTGGAAATTAACCGGCTCAATCTTTTTAGTGGTCCAACGCATGAATGTCGAAGGGCACTCTGCTGCTTTTCAGCCTTCGGATATCGAGAAATTGAGAGAGATACCAAGTCAATTTGGCATTCTAACCCTTCTATTATCTTGACATGATTTTCATATTCATAATAATATAATATTTTCTTTTTCAACTGACAATGAGTTTTCCATATGTTGAGGCGAATATCAAGAATTCCATCTTCCATCAACATCTCTGGAATGTCATACTGAGAATTAGCCAGAGGCGAAAACATGACTTCCACTTCACCTTTCGCCAGTTGTATTCTCATGTTCAGTACTTCCTCTTTATCATTCTATGAAGATTCTTCTACCTGATTAGACCAAAGTTGGTGCTTCCTTGTTGCTTCATCGGATTCAACAAGATTGGTAGATAATTCACTGATCAAACTAGAAGATGCACGACTTTGGGGTGGTTTGGAGAATGACCTAAACCCTGGGCTATCTTCTGATTGAGAAAGTATTTCACCTATTATTGGTAAAGCATCAAACATGACCGGATTCACATTTTCAAGTGCCTCAAGATAAGAGGGCTTTATCGTCACTACATTGTCCATTGCAGTATTTTCCAGGCAATGTGCATTATTACTACGGAGATTAATTTTGCAGCTAAATTCATCATCTTGGGGAGGACCACCATGGTGGGTTATAGCAAAAGATGAAACATTTTTCTCCTTGGTCTTTTGACCACACAGAGGGATCTTGTGGCTCTCATATGAAGATGAAACATTGAGATCGACCAAATTGTCATCAAGCAAGCCTTTATGAGGAAGTATCTGATGCATACCATTGTAATTAATGCTCCCACAATTGGGAACTGAGAGAGAAGAATCTGGAGTTGCAGCAAATAGTTGTCTGAGTGCATCAAGAACTCCAGCACTGAGTAAGGCCTTTTCATAGATGGGCCTTTGATTTATTGACTGTGTTGGGTGGGTCTTATTCTTAGACGCCTTCTTACTCAATTTCACAGGTGTATGTGCCTGCTCAGGAGACATGATCTGGTGAGGCTGATTATCTCCGCTCAAACCAGGTGTATGTGCCTAACTTGGTTGTCCGTATGATATAGGGGAGTACGGCCAACAAACCTCATGGACTAGAACATAGGTGTGTGTTTGTTCCGGATTGAACTGTTGATTTGTCACTCCACTGGTAGGGATAGATTTATGTGTCTTTCCCTGAGATGCTGTTGAAGCTGTTATAATATCTTGGCAGGCATCCAGAAAATGAGCAGGGAATTTCTTCTGCTCTTTCACAATTGATAGAATATTCTTGGTGACTTCAGCTGTTGGAACAGAGATATACATCAATAACGTGCTTGGAGTAGGTGTATGTGCCTGCTCCTATCATCATTTTCCTGTCAGTGAATCCTGACAGTACTCATGTGTGGGGGTAGAGAGTTGATTCTGCTTCCTGTTTGTCGCCAGAGCTTTCTGACTGACTTCTCTGAATGCTACCAAATGAGACTGTTGGTAGTTTTGATCAATACTAGCAGGTGTATGTGCCTGATAATTTCACTCCGCCGAACTTGGTTGACGAGGTTCCTTCAATACTGACAAATGAGGCTACGGGCATGATTGATGAGTGTAAGCAGGTGTATGTGCATATTTACTAGTTGTTAATACATTGGGTTGGCGGGCTCCATCACATGTAGTCAGACGAGCCTGCTGAATAGACGATGATTTATAAACAGGTGTATGTTCCTGTCTATAGTACTCCGTGGGAATTGCCTGGCGGGATTGGCGTGATGCTGCCAGACGAGTTTTCTGTAAAGATGAATTAAAATGGACGGGTGTGTGTGCCCGTTTGTTGCTTTCCACCAAGTTAGGTTGGTGGAATTCTCCAGATATGGAAGAGATGAGAACCTACTCACTATTAACTAGTTGTCACCTCTGGTGGTTCGTCTTGCCTACTCAGTTTCGAGTAACCTAAGTCAAACGCCTGGAGACGACACCGTCATCATGTTGAGGGCGCACTGCCGAACAATTCTAGCATTGATTGTTGGTGGGAGCCCTCTGGAAGGACTCATGTTTCCTTGAATTAAGGCCCTAAGTGGCCTTCTCATTCACCTCCTCAGAATATGGATGGAATGGTGATTGCGTTTCGAGGATAACGACCTGAAACGGTAGGAGATGTTAGTTAGCACCACCTGCTTGTTGATCATTGGTCGTCACTGTTCGGATGACCAGGGTGAGTTATTCACATGGAGGGCTTGTCTAGCGGCCTCCAGAGTTGGAATAGTACCATTTTGATAGTACTCCTTAACCAGCGCATTTGATACCCAGTGTTGAAGACATTGAGTAGTTGATGTCATCCTTAGAGAAGACGATGATCCAACATGAGTAGCAGTAGATGCATTCACAGCAGAGGTTTTCATAGCAGAAGTATTCACATCAGAGGTATTCATAGCAGTGAACATAAGAAAATCCATTCTTGTAATGCAGAAGATCTGGGAAAAGGGTTTCTGTTTGATATAACAAACATAATAAAGATAAGTTCGGCTGCTACATCTTTTGGATGAGCACATATGTTATTGATTGCTTTGTTAGCCCTCTCATTGAGTTTATATAGGGGTCAAACAAATAGGTAAAACATCACTTTATCTTGGTTAAGGATTCACGTCGGGTTCACCATTTTTTGTTTCCTCTGGAATTTGGGATGACCTCATTGATTAAAGGTTCAAACATTCTAATCGGTTTCTAACGGGTTTGTTCATAGAACTGGAAACATCCAATGATTCCATATCCATTTGGACTTACTTTCCAAAGGTATGAGTTCATCAGTTCTGGACTAATGAGGCTTAGGAATTTTCATTGGTCGATAGGATGGGAGGTCAGACTCATCACACCTTTTTGAGGGGAATTATTTTCTACTCCATGACTCTCTTTATAGATGTAAGTTATGTTCGTGAATCCTTATTACATTACCATGTATAAAATGATCTTTCCTTTAGATCTGACAATCAATGATTAATATGTACGAAATTTAGAGAATCTTTTAAATGTATTCAAGGTTCTTCATCGATAGAGAATCATCTATATTTTGTAGATATTCATAGTCAATGGTATCCTTCAATACATAAAAGTCTCTTGGTCATTATGATGACCATACTGGTTTTAAATCCACTAAGTGGGGCACTTGACGTTTATTGTCATTCATAAGGACATGGATTATTTCAGAGTTGGGATCGTACCCGTAGATGGGCTACCTACATATCCTTTATTTAGAAAAGGAATCAGAACCCACATAGTTAGAGTGAGGGAGTATGATATTTATGCATGATTGATGGCACAAAGAAACATTTCATGATTACTTTTACACTCTAAACTCCCTTGAGTCATGCTCGGTGTGAGAAACAAGAGGTATTGGTGAAACCAGACAATTGTGCCACGAAAGATGCAATAATGTCGGGATTATATATGTATAACTGCCCAAAATAGATGAGTATTGGGTTTTACTTAAGGGAAGAAACCCAGGAACAAGGTCCATGAAGGTGTATGTACATTATGGAGATTTGGATACTCTAATATTGGGGCTTACTCCTAAGGAATATGCCCAAGTTAGGAGGGGACTTATGACTGGGTCTTACTCCTGAGAAGGAAGTCCAGATCAAATGTAAATTATGATTGGTTAAGAGAAATTATGACTGGGGCTTACTCTTGGGAAGGAGGCCCAGGTTAAGGGACATGAAAAATTAAGGGACTTGGGGCTTACTCCTTAGGAGGATGCCCATATTTGAGACTGGGGATTACTCCTGAAAAAGAATCCCAGGATATGGGAATTGTGGTTGGGGATTACTCCTGAGGAGGATGCCCATATTTGGGAACTTTAAGACCGGGGCATACTCCTGAAAATGAAGCCCAGGTTAATAGAACCAAAAGACTAGGGCTTACTCCTAAGGAGGATGCCCAGATTAGGGGACTTGGGGCTTACTCTTGAAAAGAAGGCCCAAATGAGGACTTGGGGCTTACTCCAAAGGAGGAAGACCAAATTAATGAGAATTTGGACTGGGGATTACTCCTAAAAAGGAGACCCAGGTTAAGGATTCACTCATCATAAAGTATGAGGTCTAATGAATGAACTCTCTAACTTTAGTGATGTAAAAGATGTGTAAATCACTGAGTTTTGAGAGATGTTCCACAGAATTCCTTTCAGATAAGGAAACCAGCAAAGAAATCATTCCATAAATAGATTTGGAGAGAGTTCTGAAGGCTTAATTATGAAGAGTAGAGGTGAATAGGTGTAAGAGGGGTTAAATGGGCAGGAAGGGCACCCAAAAAGAGAGGGGTGCACAAGTATTGTGGGGGCGCTCAAGTACTACGTGGGCATCCAAGTCCTGGTCGTGTATGTGTACCTGCGCGACACATGGGTACTTGCGTGATGGCCAATTCTTAGGGTAGAACATGGGCGAGGCTTGACTCAAACCTTTAATACTACCGTTAGAGACTTCTAGAAGATAGGTGCGCAAGTTATGTGGAAGGAGTAAGGCGGCGCGCAAGTGTGGCCATTTCCCTTAAGGGTTGGCCACCTAGGCGCGCAAGTGTTTATGAGTTTCAACACTTAGGCCTTCCTCCCTCTCTTTAGATCTTCCGTTATAGAAAAGAAATTACCTTAGAAGTGTTCGGATTCTTTGAGAAGAGACTAGGGCGCCGAGAGCTCAAATGTGAAATTCTGGAATTTTTTCTCTTTTAAATGGGGGGCCCACAGGGGTATTTATAGGCTAGAGAGACCTTGGGAGAAATTTCAAAGAGGGAGTGAAAGTCACCTGCGTGACCACTGGGCGTCGCGCAAGTATACTTGTGTGACCTTGGTGGAACTTGTGTGACCCAAGTGTAAATTACTCCTTGTTCATGCCTTTGTCTATTTATGATGTTTTCTTCAAAGGATGAATCACGTTATGCCATGGCATTTCCCTTTTCATTCATTTAGACTCTGTGAAAAAATGTAGCGTCTACAAGGTCATCAGCCTGAATCGAGAAGTATTTATTTCTCCATTTTTGGTATATTAATTGACCTGTATCTTACTAAAACAAACCAATCATTGGTTTTTAATAACAAATACATTTCATTTTCTATATGGAGAAGTTAGAATCATTTTGTTGGATTTCCACTAATTATGAGGAATTCCAATTAATGGCAATATGTATCAAAAATTCATTCTTATAGCTACCACCTGGGGGGATACTACATAGGTTCCTCCATTAGAAAAAGACTTTATGATTTCCATAGGTAATGTTTTAGGCCATCCTATTCATGCTCATTCACTTTTTCCATTTAGTGATTTGATAAAGCTGTTCTTACAAACTATTAGTCTATGGTTGAAGGATTAACATACCAACCCCACCAGACCTAAAAGTCCCAAGGTATTCATGGTTTATATTGGGAAAATATTGAGGAATGAAAACATATTTTTTGGGTTATAAGGTTCATAGATACATATCTTTATACACAAGTTTGGCAGTATTTTCTATCATGTTTCTGACCAGATGTCCTTTCCCATATCAGGATACCAATACTAGTTCTAGAACTTGTACCATGGTGATGAAGGCCAAATTTTCTAGTTGAAAACATATTAACTTTTTTTAAACACTCTTGATTGTATTTATGAGTTGTTGGGGATCATATAGGAAGGTAGACCCCCCACATCATCTTGGTGGGTCGTTTCAGTTTTTGTATAGTCAGGTGGCAGATCATTTTAAATGCTACAAATATTGATACAACACCAAAAGCCCTTGTTCTTACTTTCTCCATACACTACTCAATTTTTTTTATAACCTAACTAGAAACTAGTGGTTCTATTGATATGTTAAGATATTTCACTCATTTTTTTACTTCCTATCTCACACCATCTAGAGTAGTGATAAACATTGGAAGGGGATCCTCATAAGAGAGTTCCAATATTATCTTGTTATGGGATAGGATTTTGGATGCATGAGTGGATGGGGTAACCATTTGAGAAAAGTATTCTCCATATAGTCTCACATTTAAATCTAGATGTTTAAATTAGGTGTCATATTTACCTCTAATAATGATTAAAATGAAGTCGCAAACAGTAATGCTCTATAAATTGTGTTTGATGATGATTTGTACAGATTTTGGCATAAAAATAATTTTTCATTCAATAGGTGATCAAACCAACCTATCATGAGGATATTTAAAAAAAATGGAAGAATATTATTTGGATAGAGTGTTGAAGAAGCCAGTTTTATGGGTGTATAAACTGCTGGCAGCTTCTATGTCGCTACCCATCACACCATCTATATCAATTATTGAAGGAGAAAGATATCCACACCAATGTTCAATGTTTTCTATGGGATATTCATCCTCACAGTATCTTCTAATAGGGAGTAGTACAGATTCTACACTTTTGACTACTACCATTGGAATCCCCATTGAATTTTCCCCTAGTGGGAAAACATTGGGTATCCCGTCAATCAATTCCAAACCGGATAGTTGAGTTCCTATGATCAAATAGTATATAGAAATGAAGGATATTCACTCTATAAAAATTCATCCTATGGAGAGACATTCCACAGTGAATACTATCCCAGTTTATATCCCCATATCGATTGGTAAGCAGAATTTAAACCCCAATGCTATTATTGAACAGTAGGCTATATGAAAATAGGCTTGGTGCTGAATTTACGCCATCATCATGGATACTTATCTGGTAGAGATTTATGATAATGTGGATAGACTCCTTCAACTCTTCATTGGATTGGGTGAATGTGGGTTTGATTATCAAAACATGCATGTACTCATTCATTAGGTTCTCATTTCTCAAGAAGAATTGGATACCTGTGAATGTGATCTTATCAAATTTAATTAATTCAATCATAATGCAGAAACCATATGGGTGGATTCCACTGAGATTCATCACTCAACCACCTAGTAAGTGCTAAATCATGATTGGATATCTATATAGACCACAAAGTCACAAGAACATAAAGATTGCATAGCCATAATAAAGGTGTAGTCTCTATCAGTAAAATTGGGTCTATAAGTGATCAAAAAGAAGAATCAAGAGTTGATTGTTAAGAATATATGACTCTTGGCTGAATCTAAAGTTGGGAAGAGAAAAAATCTAGACCAAACTCTTGGTGGCTAATGTCATGCATTATCTGGTCTCCTAAATAGAAAAGGATAATATTTACTATAGAAATTTTAATCATTTCCTTTCCCCCCAATGTTTTTTGGGACAAACTCTATGATGTGTATTTTCCTCCACAATTTTTCCATTAAATTGAAACATTTGGATTCTTAAATAAAATTAGATTTTTACATATTTCCTTTTCAATTTTAAAAGTAACATTGGAGTTTATTTATATGGATGAAAATATAAGGTAATTCTTTAAAAAAAATTCAGAGATAATGAACTTATTTGTCATAGTTTGATAGTTTCTAGGGGTGCATGGAAAACCTTATAAACATTTTGTCTTTTCCATTTTCACCCTGATTTTTCCTTAGTCCATTATGGTGTAGACATCGTGGGTGTGACAAGAATTTTTCTTAGGCCACCCTTTTCAATTTTTTAACCTAACAAGTTTTGTGCCCTTTTATTTTTATTGCACAATTCATGCCTAAACCATGAAAATAATTGGTCTGATGAGATGGTACATAATTTTCACCGAGGGATCCCTTTTCATGATTTAACCTGGTGAGTATTGTGTATATTTTATAATTATTTTTTAGTATTTCATGTTGGACTGTTGAAACTAGTGTTTTAGGTCAAACATATTTGACCATGGGGTGTGGAATGATGATCCAAACAGGGCTGATTAGTTGAAAAATCCCCATTACTTTTCAGACATATAAGGGGGAAATTTTTAAGTCACAATTTTTTGATTCATGTATTTAAATCATTTTGGGGGACAAGTATTTGAGGACTGAACGTGAACCATGTTCGAAAGGCAACTTCCATCATGATGTTGTCGAGGCTTATAGAGGAAAAAGAGGACTCTCCTGGGGAAAAAGTTTCCTCTGGTTGACTGGAAAACATGTTATATTGATGTAATGAAAACTTGGGCATATTATAGAGAGTCAACCAACGGTGTCCAGAGGGCATTGAAATTCCATTTTCGTTGGCTAGAGAAAAATTATGGATTTTTCATTACCACAAAGGGTGGTTTTTAGGGGAATGGCATCTGAAATGATGAAGGCATATGTATTGGCACTTACCATGAATGGTAAACTACACCTATATGAATTTGTATCCAGTGAATAAGGGTTGATGCATACTATAGTTTAACATCATGTTACTAGAACATGGGCCACATATTTTAACATCTTTTGGTAATGATAATTGAGGGATATGATTTATGTTCATTTATCATTGACTAAAATATAAGTAACATAAACATTCCACTATATTCTTGTCTATGAAAATACTCTATTTTTATGCTTTATGGGGAAAAGTTGTAATCTGACTTCTGGAGGATTCAAAAAATAAGAGGAGATATGGGAAGAATATTTTATCAGTGATTACAGAGATAGAAGATGTATCTACTGTGAACAAATTTTCCTCTAGTTGACCAGCCAACTAGGGTGATTGATGTAAATCCAATTGGGGAATATTATGAAAAGTCAAAAAATAGTATCCATAGGACACTGAACTTCCATTTTCAATATCCATAAGATGATTATGGAGATTGAGTGTTCTCGGTACACAACGATTGGTTTGAGTAAATAATGGTCCTAAATATAGAGGGAGAATTCTAATCAAAATTACCTGAGAATGAGTAATAACGTTTTCCCCTATGAAGGTCTAACCCATACATAAGAAAAAGGTATTTGTAAGGATGATATCAAGACATAAGGTTTGAGTGTCACTACATATCTCGTTAAAGATAGAATCTAGCCATTCAAAGTTCTAGGGTAGATTTCCCTACACCATGATCGTACTCTCATGTGGGGAGGGGAAATTTTTATAGATTTATCTAAATATGGACACATGAATGGAGTGAGAATACATAGTGGACTCCCCTATTAATATTTGTTTTGTAAATTTGAGAATATGGTGACATTAAATTACATCTGGATTGGGATATAGGATCCGGGTGTCACTACAAATCTCACTGAGGTGAGAATCAAGTCACACATAGTTATTGTGTTGAATGGTCCCTATGTGAGTCTAACCTATGCCCCTGGAAAGGGAGGAAATTTCCTTTTATGTGGTGGATTATCCTAGAACTAAAAACAGGGGAGTTACTATGTATTCCTTGTTAATTAGATTTGTACTTTCATTAGTTCCATAATTTTAATGCTGAGTAAGAGGGACATTATCCATACAGTTTAATGTTATATAGTAAGGACCTCACCCATTAATTATGATGAAATAAGGTAAGTATGTGGGTGATTAAATGTGAAAAAAAGGAACAAGACCACATAAATACTATTTGGGCATTTTGGGAATCACCTCATCGGTAACATCTCATGCTTGAGACAAAAGGCTTCCTGAACTAGTTGACCAGGGCATCATATTCTTGATGCACATCATAAGACTACATTTTAACATCAGGTTTTGAATAAGTTGTCATAAAATATAATGAAATGTGACCAGGATAATATTGTTTCTTTCAGTTCTAGGTCATATAACTAGGACCATGGTGTCTTGTAGTTATAGTTCATACAGATAGAACCATATGTCATGGAAACAATGAGTAACAAAAGAATTATCAGAAAATGATGTTCGGAAATGCCTCAAATGTGAAGAGGGGATATGTAAACAATAATTTTAGGGGCTCTAATATAATAAAAATGATATGGTACATAAAATTAAATTGGGTCCTACAAAGATAGAAGAGGCCTCTCCTAGGGACAAATTTTCTTCAGATTGACAGGTTAACTGTGATGATTGATGCAACTCAAACTGGGAAATATTATGAAGATTCAAACAAAGGATTACCTTGAACATTGACCTTCCCTATCAATAATATCTAGATAAATATTGTGTAAATATAAAATTTCAAAGGACACTGAGTATGATATGCAGAAATAATTTGTCTGAGCACTTGATAAACATTCAGTTCGACAATGTACATGGAGTTTGGAGTTCCATAGATATATATGACTCATATTTAAAAGGGGATTTTTCCCTTAATGGACCTCTGAACGAGGGAGCCCATATAAAGATCTATTGCAATTAACTCTGTTTGTATATACGATGAGGGGGTACAATTTTTATGTTATTTAACCCGTGGATGGGGCTAGGACCTATCATATTGGAATCGCTAAGTATATTATCTGAATGAGAATAAATCCACATTCTGTTCTTATGGAATCATTCATCTTAGTTTCATGAAACAAGGATATCATCCATGGATTTTAATATTATGCGATAAGGATGTAGGTTTCCAGACATGAAAAAGAAATATTATAGTTGGACCCAATCTTTAACACCTGAGTTTTATATTGTATATTATGTTGAAAGGAATCAATCCATACATATTTCTTGAACTTGTGTCAATCATTCAGTTTAACATCATGTGGTAAGATCATATGGTCTGAATTTTAGAGGAATTGAATCTAGGGCCATGGTAACCCTGATGTTAATTAATTTTCCAAAATTATGTAGGGAATCCTTTATGAAATCTCTAAATCCCACATGAGTTGTTCTGGGTGTAAAAAACAATATGGTAAGAAAGGATTATATAACCACATAAATACGATTAAAATAATGGATAATGGTATTTTGATATTGTGGTGTCTAGGCCAAGATATAAGATCTTAGTGTCGTTATGTTTCTCATCATAATAATAAACCATCTAGATGTAGTTATTTAATGAGAAACTCTCTATATATATCTAAACCATAACTATAGGGGTAATTCTCTCCACTTACCATTGTATCTAGAACCATGATTGGAGATTCAAGTGTCACTATGTATCATTTGATGGTAGAAATCGTTTCACTTGTAGTTTTAAATGTGATTCCTTTCACATATCTGTCTCATGCGTAAAGAGAAGGAATTTTACATTCAACATACTTGTGTTTGAAATGAACCATAATATAATTAATTACATGAATTTTGGTTTCATATAGGAAAGGGTGATTTTCCACATTTTTTGGATGGGACCAAGACATAGGGTCTAGGTTTCACTAAGTATATCATGAGTATGGGAGTCAATCGACATGTAGTTATGAAGTGGGAAAGATGATTTTGTGGCTCAATAATAAATAGATCCTCAATGTAAAAAACAGGCTTTGAGGATAATGTCTAGTAAAATAAATAATATATATTGTGGGAAATTATGCAGTTGTGCCTAATTCAAGAGTTATAGGCATCACGATTTATCATGTGATCATATAAATCGATCCAGAGATAGTTCTTAAAGATGACATGGTTGAAGATCGATGTCTAAATTGGTGTTTCATCTCTTGTGAGGAAGTTGAGACATCCCACAACCATTGTGAGGCATACTATATTTGTGGGATGGGGTAAGGCTACCATTTAAAATCATGTGATGATGACATTTTGATTGAATCCTTGCATACTTAGTTGCATAATTCATCCTGATCTTGATAGAAGGTAAGGTTGTAATTAATCATTTCATATTTTTGGTCATTATGGGGGGAAAATGTCTTAGTGTGTATAGTAAGATATGAAACAACATGGAAAAGTTCCAAGGGGACCATTTTCCAATAATCCACCTATGAAATATTGCACGGGGGTCACTATCATAATGTTAGAGGGAAAGGTCCTCATGATGAGCTGAATATAGGGCTAGACCTAGGGTAAGGGACTCTGGTGTATATATATATATATATCTCATTGAATGTGGGAATCAATAAATATGTAGTTGTTAAAGGGATATAATCATATGTCTAACCCTTATGCAGGGATCACGACATTTTTTCAGGTGTCATGGTTGGGCCTAGTACATAGGGTTCGGGAATCACTATATATCCCATCAGAATCAGAATCGATCCACAAATAGTTATTGAGTGTGTCATGGTAGATAATGGATTCTAGGGATAATTTCCTCCCTGTTGAGGACATTGAAACCTCACATTTTCAATACAAGGTGCCCCATGTCTTATATATAGTGTATAACCATAGTTTAATTTCATGTTCTAATGCTGATTTACCATATAGTTTAACATCATGTGATTTGGAAAATGATTATGGGAAAGGATCCCTATGTAGTCTGACCTGTACACATGGAGGTAATATTTTATTATGGATGTGTTTGGGATGAAGGAATAGGTTCTAGGTTTCACTACATTTCTCATTGAAGTGAGAATCAGGGTACGTGTATTTCTGGAAGAAGAGATTCCATATGTAGATCTAGATATTACATAGGGAAAGGGGAAACTCAACCTCCATTCACATAGATTAGGCTTGTGTGTGGTGAATCATTGGTGAGATAAATAATTCTATTAATTTTAATGACATGTGGTTATGAAAAAGTTCCTATATAGATTAAGGTCATATAATAAGGACATGGGTTCCACATAGATTATTATCTTTCAATGTGTAAAATGAACCATGTAATTTTTCATCATGTTATCAGGATATGGGTCATGCAGTTTGGCATCAGGAAGTCGGTATGATGATGTGGATGTGGAAAAGATGGTTTTGTGGACCAGAAAGTGGAAAACCCGGTGTCAAAAGGCTCTTTAGGGCATGATACTGGTGAAACTCACATTATGAATAGGGGTAAAGGTTTCTATGATCCAATAAGGTATAAGCATAGGTATGTATAATGTGGAACAAGAATCTAGCCACAAGAATTTTTTAGGACGTAGGTACAATAGAGACTGTCACCTACGTTTTTGACCTACCCATGTATGGACCAAAATGTTATTTATTTTATCATTGTGAAACAAGGATGTTGGTGTGACACATTTTATTGTCTTATGATATGTATGATGTACCATTCCTTTTATCATCATGAAATCAGGACATGGGTTGTGTAGTTTAATGTCATGAAATTGGGATGATTTTATGGTGGTGTAAAAGAATGTTTTCTAGACCAGCAAGAGGAAAAATTAGTGTGAAGATGGTCATTGGCGCCTGAGGTTGGTGAAAACAATCGTATGAGTGAGGGTAAAGTTGTGTATGGGAAGAAGGTCTAGGTATCACAATGTATCATGTCCAAAATATAATTAGGTCAGATATAGTTCTTGGAATGGAGGTGTGATAGGGGACCATCACCTAAAGTTTTGATCCAATCAAGTATAGACCAAAATGTTATTTACATTATGATCATGCAACAAGGATGTTGGTGTCATGTTGTTTTTTGTCTTGTGATGTGTTTGATGTACTTTGCAGTTTATCATTATGATATCATGATAGGGGTTATTCCGTTTAGCATCATTCAATCAAGAATATGGTGTGGTTGTGAGAAACATGGTTTTGTGGACTAGTAAGAGGAAAACCCAGCATAAATAGGGGTCTTGGGGCTCGAGGATGGGGAATACCATCTTATGATTTAGGGTAGCATTGTGGTTGGTCCTATATGGTCTAGGTGTCACTATGTATCCTATGAAAAAAAGAATCATTACACATATTTATTAGAGTGGATTTGAATTAGGGTATAATCACCTAAGGTTCTAATCAACTCAAGTATGGTATGAAATGTTTTTCATTTTATCATCACGCAATAAGGAAGTCGGTGTCACATAATTTATTGTCTTGTGATGTTGATGATGTTCCATGTGGTTTATCATCATGAAACCAGGATAGGTGTCATGTATTTTAAGGTCATTGAATCATGAGGTTTTTTCATTCTGTTTAAGGTCATGTTACAATGACCGACTACAAAATTTATCATCATGTAGTGGAGACATACCATGAACTTTTATCACATGATGAATTTCATGAGAAACCTTGTATTGGTGGAGGTTGTGATGAGATGTTAATCCTTTGATATTAATGAATATGCTCCATTAGACTATACCTTATTTATAGCATATTCCCCCCTCCCACTTTGGTTCTAGCATCATAGGTTTCTTCCCTATTATCATCAGAGTCCTAATGACCAACACCCTCTCTCCATCATGGAATGATTAGAGGTGTACTTTTTTTGATAAATTCCCCTGAAATAAAATTTTAGTGGACATCCAAATGTTACAGTGTATGAAATCTATTCTCATCTATTTATTTTGTGTTTTTATTGTGATTTTTTGATTTTTTTATGTTTAAAATATTTTTATATATTTCTAACATCTTTATAGTTTTTACGTATTCTGAGAGGTTTTGTGGTATTTTGGGTTTTTAGGGTTTGTAAGGTTTTTAGGGGTCTTAAGGGTTTGTGGTGTTTTATGGTTTTTAGCATTTTTCGTTTTTATTTGTTTTATGTTTTTTGAGGTTTTTATGATTTTCTTATGGGTTTTTAGGATTTATATTGATTTTTATATTTTATGTGATTTCTTACGGATTTTTTACATTTTTATGGGTTTTTGGGTTTTAAGGATTTTCGAGGGGTTTATGTTTTTAATAGGTTTTCATGTTTTTTATGGTTTTAATTTTTTTTAGGTTTTTAGGGGTTTAAATTGTATTTATTTTTTTATAGTTTTTATAGGAGATGTGGGGGTTTTCATAGGTTTTTATAAATCTAGGGATGTTTAGTGATTTTTTAGAATTTATATGATTTTTAGGGATTTTAATGGGTTTTTGTGTTTTTTTCAGTTTTCTGACATTTTTATGCTTATAAAGTGGTTTTTGGGTTTTAGTGTTGTTTTTTGGGATTTTATGGGTTTTAAGTGTTTTTAGGTTTTTATGGGTTTTATGGTTTTTAGTGTCTTTAGGGATTTTAAAATTTTTTGGATTTAAATTAATTTTAACTATTTTTAGTTTTTCAAAGTTTTTATCATTTTTAGAGGTTAATGGTTTTTATAGTTTTTAGTAGTTTTTAGGTTTTTTACCATTTTTAAAATTTTTACGGATTTTTATGGTTTATCGGGTTTTAGGTTTTTAGAGGTTTTATGAATTTTAATGTTTTTTATGTTTTTAGGTATTTTCTGGTTTTTAAGGATTCTTAGTGTTTTTTACATTTTTTTACATTTTTTGGTATTTTATGGATTTTTTAGGATTTTTATGGTTTTTTTGGATTTTTATGGTTTTTTTGGATTTTGACGGGTTCTAGGGTTTTATAGAATTTTTATGGTTTGTAGGGGTTTTTAATGTTATTTATATTGTGGGTTAGTTTTTTTTTAACATTTTTAGGCATTTAAAGAGTTTTTAGTGTTTTTATGTTTTTTTGGGTTTTATTGGTTTTAAGGGTTTTGGGGGTCTTTTATTGTTTTTAGTGATTTTATGTTTTTACTGGTTTTATGTATTTTTAGGGTTTTAAGGTTATCTCCTAGTTTTTACGGTTTTTACATTTTTAGATATTTGTAGTGACTTTTAGGTTTTTTATTTTTTTGAGATTTTAGAGATTCTTATGGTTTTAGAGTTTCTTTATTATATTAGGGATTTTAGAATTTGTTAGGTTCTAGGGGTTTAAATTACTCTTATTTTTTAAGGCCATCTTATGGGTTTTTTGGATAATTTGTTTTTTTTATGTTTTTAGGGATCTTTAGGTATTTTTTATGATTTTTATTGGTTTTATGTTTTTTAGGGATATTGAAGGATTTAAATATTTTTAGGGTTTTGGGATTTTTTTTCGTGTTTTAGGAGTTTTTTGTGTTTTTATTTTTTTGGAGTATTTTTTGAGATTTTAACATTCTTAGGGGGTTTAAAGGTTTTTATGGTTCATAGAGGTTATATGGGTTTTTATTAGTTTTCAAGGTTTTTATGGGTTTTAGTGGATTTTATAGTTTTGAGGGGTTTTAGAGGTTTTTTATGTTTTTTTTATTTTTAGGGTTTTGGGGTATTATTTGTTTTTATGTTTTTAAGGTTATGTTAGGGTTTTTAGGTTTATTTAAATATTTTTGGGATTCTTATATTTTTTATGATTTTAAGGTGTGTTTAGGTTATTGTTGATTTTGGGGGAGTTTTAGGGTTTTTAGGTTTGTAACATTTTTTAGGTTTTTAGGGTTTTAGTGAGTTTTTATGTTTTTTAGGTTTTCTTATGGGTTTTCAATATTTTTAATATTTTTCACATTTTGAGGATTGTTAGGGGTTTTGATGATTTTTTTTGGTTTTTAAGGGATTTTAGGTTTTTCTTGGATTTTAGTGTTTTTTGGGTTTTTTTGAGGTTTTTAGGGTTATTTAGTTTTTAGGGGTTTAAATGGTTTTTATAGTTTTTTAATGTTTTTAGGGGTTTAAAGGTTTTTTAGAGTTTTTAGTGATTTTTTGGAATTTATGGCTATTTATGGTTTTTAATTATTTTATGGTTTATTATTGTTTTTTTGTTTTTAGAGTTTATTAGGAATCTTAGTGGTTTTTGGTTTTAAAGGTTTTTATGGTTTTCTAAGGATTTTTACGGTTTTTTTTATTTTTGTATGTATTTAGCAAATTTTATGAATTTTTTTCATTTTTATTTTGATTCTGAGAGATTTTAGGGTTTTGGGGGCTTTTTAGGGTTTTTAGGGTCTTCATATTTTTTGTGTTCTTTTATGGGATTATGTGTTTTTATTTTTTTAGGGTTCCCTTAGTGGTTTTCTAAGATATAGGGTTTTTTATATTTTTTATATTCTAAAGGATTTATAAGATTTTTATGGTTTTTTGAGATTTTGAGTGTTTTTTGGGATTTGAGTGTTTTTTTGAAATTTGGAGGGGTTTTTTGGGTATTATGATTTTTTGGGGTTTTAAGTTTTTTTTTGATTTCTTAGGGGTTTTACAGTTATTTAGGATTTTTAGTGGTTTTAGGGGTTTTAGGGTTTTTATAGTTTTTATTGTTTTTATATTTTTAGGGGTCTCATATGTTTTTAGGTTTTTATGGTTTTCAAAGGTGTTTTTTGGATTTTTAGGGTTTTTATGTTTTAGGGGTTTTTTGGGCCCTTTTAGGATTTTTATATTCATTTATTGTTTTTAAGGGATTTTGTGGGTTTTAGTGTTTTTTGTATTTTTAGGGTATTTATGGTTTTCTGGGTTTTAATGGGTTTCTAGTTTTAATAGGATTTAATTGGGTTTTGAGGTTTTTAACTTTTTAATATTTTACAAGGTTTCTATTATTTTTAGTGATTTTTAGGGGTATTATGGATTTTTATGGATTTTTATCTCTTTTGGTGTTTTTATGTGTTTTGGGGGTTTTAGTGGGTTTTTAGTGATTTAATAAATTCTATTTTTAGGGGTTTATTTGTTTTTTAGGTTTTTAATGTTTTTTAAGTGCTTTTAGGTTTTTTATGTTTTTATGTATTTTTAATTAATTTTAAGATAGTTTTGGTTTTTTGGGTTTTTAGATATTTTATTGTACTTATGGTCTTTAGTGTTTTTAGAATATTAACATTTTTAGATGTTTGAAGGGTTGTTATAGTTTGTAGTGGATTATGGTTTTTATTGGTTTTTAGGGATTTTAAAATTTTAAGGTCTTTTTTCAATTTTTATGATTTTTAGGGGTTTAATTGTTTTTATGTTTTTATGGTTTTTATGGTTTTTAAGTGTTTTTGGATTTTTATGGTTTTTGTAGGGGGTTTCAGGTTTTTTAGGAATTTCTTTTATTTTGGTATGTTTAGGTTTTTTTATGATTTTTATGGTTTTTGGGGTTTTTAGGGATTTTTAGCGGTTTTAGGGGTTTTTAGAATTTGATTGATTTTTTTAGTTTCTTTTATTTTTTGTTTTTTAGGGTTTTTATACTCTTTTAATGTTTTCATGTGATGGAAGTGTTTTTAGAGTTTTAGGTCAGTTTTAAAGGTTAATAAGGTTTTGGGGATTTTTATGGGTTTTTTTGGATTTTTTGGATTTGTTGGTTTTAATGAATTTTTGGTATTTTTTAGGATTCTTATGTGTTTTTAGGGTTTTTAAGGTTTTGTGGTTATTTAGGAGTTTTAGTGATTTTTACATTATGAGGGGTTTTTTGAAGATTTTTTATTAGATTTATGGGTTTTATGATTTTTAGTGGGTTTTAGGGTTTTTATGGTTTTTGGGGTTATTAAGTTATTTTGATTTTTTAAGGCATTGAAGGATTTATAGTTTTTTTATTGTTTTTAGGGGATTAATCGGTTTTTAGATTTTTTTAATTGTTTTTTTATTATGATTAGGGTTTTAAGGGTTTTAGCTATTATTTTTGGCATTTTAGGGGTTTTAATATTTTTTATGTATTCATGAATTTTAAAGGAATCATAAGGATTTTTTATTTTTTTCCTATTTTTATGGATTATTTGTGATTTTAGGGTTTTTTGGTGTTTTATAATTTTAAATTTTTTTAGGTTTTATTGGTGGCATTAAATTTTTTTAATTTTTAAGGTTTTCTGATCGGTTTTTTGGTTTTTTGGAGTTTTTTAGGTTTTATAGGGGGTTTATGTGTTTTTATTTTTTAAGTTTTTGTTAGGGGTTTTCATGTTTTTTAGAGTTTTTAATGTTTTTAGAGATTTTCATGGATTTTTTAGTATTTTTGTTGATTTTAGAGTTTTTTGAGGTATTGATGATTTTTAGGGATTCTAGGGATTTAATGGGCTTTTGGGTTCTGAGGTTTGTTTAGTTTTTTGGGATTTTAAGGTTTTAAGATTTTTCATCATTTTTAGGGATTTAAATGGGTTTTAGAGTTTTGGTGGTTTTAATATTTTTATGGGATTTGAATAGTTTTTAGGGTTTTATGGTTTTTAGTATTTTTAGGGGTTGTATAGGTTTTAAGCGATTTTAGTGTTTTTAGGTTTTTAGGGGTTCTATGTGTTTTTTATTTTTTTTAATGTTTTCTATGGGGTTTTCATGGTTTTAGGGTTTATTATGTTTTTATTGATTTTTACATTTTTTTTAGGATTTTTATGTATTTTTGGGTGTTTAGGGTTTACAATTTTTTATGGATTTAAGGCCTTTTAGGCGTATTATTGTTTTCAGGGTTTTTAGATATTTTATGCGTTTTTTGGATTTTATGGTTTCATTAGTGGTTTTCAAGATTTTTAGTGATTTTTTATATATTTAGGGATTATTTAGGATTTTTATTGGTTGTCAGGGTTTTTAGAGTTTCTATTGTTTTTAGGGGTTTTTTTGGGTTTTCGTGTTTTATTGTAATTTTTTATTTTTTAGGGTTTTATGGATTCTTTTGTTTTTTTTAAATTCAGTTTAAAGAGTTTTTTGTAGTTTTTACGGGTTTTTAAGTTTTTTATGTTTTTTTAGTGTATTGAACTATTTTTATGGGTTTTTTGGTTTTTTTGGATTTTAACATTTTATGGGTTTTTAAGGGTTTTATGTATTTTTAGATTTTTAAGATTTACATAGTGTTTTTAGGGTTTTTATGTGTTTTTTCATTTTTATGGATTTTATATGATTTTTATGGTTTTATATTTTTTAAGGAATATAGGTATTTTTGTAGGTTTTAGGTGTTTTTAATGATTTTAGTATTTTTGGGTTTTTATGGGGTATTTGTGTTTTTAGGTTATGAATATTTTATATGTGATTTCAGGGTTTTAGTGTTTTTAGGTATTTTTATGGATTTTATGGATTTTTTTGGTTTTTAGTGTTTTTATGATTTCTGAGGGTTTTAGAGAGTTTTGGGTTTTACGATTTAATGTGGTTATAGGGATTTTTTAAAATTTTAAGGTTTTTTAGATTTTTTTTAAAAATTTTAGGGGATTAAAGGTTTTATATATTTCTTGTGGTTTTCAGGGGTTTTCATGGGTTCTCATGGGTATTTAAAGTATTTATGGTTTTAGGGTTTTTAGGGACTTTTATGGTTCTTGCTAATATTTGGTACTTTAGTTGTGTTAAGTGTTTTGAGGTTCTAAAAAATTTAGGGTTTTTATAGGTTTTAGGCTTTTTTACCTTATTAGAATGTTTTTATGATTTTTTATTGTTTTTAGGGGTTTTAGGGATTTTAATTGTTTTAGGGGTTGTTAGGATTTTCAGGGGTCTTTAGAATTTTTTTATTTATTTAGGTGTTTTTTGTCTTTTTAGGATTTTAAGGATTTATTAGGGGGTTTTAAAGGTTTATAGGGGTTTTATGTTTTTGGGATTTTAAGGATTTCATAGGATTTATATAGTTTTAGATATTTTTATGGTTTTTAGGGGTTTTAGGGTTTAAGGTTTGTTATGGTTTCTTGGGTTTTTAGGGTTTCATTTTATTTTAAATGGTTTTAATGGTTGTCTATAGTTTTTTAATATTTATAGGAGTTTAAAGTGGTTTTCTAAGTTTTTAGTTGTTTTTTATGGTTTTTGTGGGCTTTTAGGATCTTTTTATGGTTTATGGGTTTTTATGTTTTTAGTGACTTTTATAGTTTATAGTGTTTTTATAGTTTTTTTAATTTTTAGTTTTTTTGGGGGTCTTAATATTTTTTAGTTTTCTACAGATTTCATTGTGGTTTTCATGGGTTTTAGTGATTTTTCACCATTTTTATTGGATTTTAGAGATATATGGGTTTTTATGGGTTTTTTCATTTTATTTTTGTTTTTAAGGATTTAATTGTTTTATTTTTTAAGGTTTTATTATTGATATTAAAGGTTTTAGGGGTAATCACATTTTTTTGGATTTTTTAGGTATTTTTAAATATATTTATGGGTTTTTAGGTTTTTATAGATTTTGATTTTGTAAGGTTTTTAGTGAATTTATGACTTTTTCTGGGTTTTTGTTCATTTAGGATTTTTTTGAGATTTTTATGTTTTTGATATTTCTTAGAGTTTTAACATTGTTAGGGGTTTAATGTTTTTATAGGATTTTTTAGGTTTTTATGTTATTAGGGGTTTGTATGGGTTTTATGGATTTTATGGGTTTTATATTTTTTAGGGGGTTTTAGTTATTTTAGGTATTTAATTTTTTATTAGGGTTTTCTTGGTTTTAAGGGTTTTTTACATTTTTAGCAAATTTTGTGGAATTTTTTATCATTTTTAAGGTTTTTAGTGTTTTTATTGATTTTGATGGGTTTTAGTGTTTTTATGGTTTTTAGTGTTTTTATGGTTTTTATTTTTTATTTTTTTTGTTTTTAGTGTTTTAAAGAGTTTTTAGAGGTTTTTTACATTTTTTAGGGTTTATGGGTTTATAATGATTATATTTGTTTTATTGGTTTTTAGGTTTTTTATGTTTTTAAATTGTTTTTATGGTTTTTAGGATTTTTTAGTGTTTTTAGTGATTTAGGGTTTTTAGGGATTTTATGTGTTTTTATGTTTTTATGTTTTTCTTAGGGTTTTTTGGGTTTTATGTTTTTTGGGAATTTAAATTATTTTTTAAAATTATTTGTGGGGTTTTACAGTTGTTAAGGATTTTGAGGCTTTTTAAGGATTTTATTATTTTTCGATTTTTAGGATTTTTAAGTGTTTTATGGTTTTAATGTTTTTCTTGTTGTTTCCAAGGGTTTTCGGGATTTTTAATTTTTTTATGGGTTTTTAGGGGTTTTTTTATTTTTATTGTTTTTAAGGTTCTTAAGATTTTTCATGGATTTGATGGGTTTTGAGGATTTTGGGGGTTTTGTGGGTTTTTGTTAGTTTTTAGGGGTCTTTGAGTTTTTTTTGGGTTGAAATGGGTTTTTAGTGTATTGAATGTATTTATGGGTCTAAAGGGTATTTAGAGTTTTTAGTGGGTTTTTAGTGTTTTATGGGGTTTTTGGATTTTTTTAATTTCTTTAGGGGTTTTTTCGGTTTTTTGGTTTTTAGGGTTTTTATGTGTTTTTAGAGTTGTTAGAATTTTCAGGTTTTTAGGGGTTTTAAAAGATTTTATGTTTTTAAGAAATTATTAGGGGTTTCATTTTTTTTTATTTTTTCGTTGATTTTTATGGATTTTTGTATTTTTATGGGTTTTAGGGATTTTAGGGATTTTAAGGGATTTTAGGGACTTCATGTTTTTTTGGGTTTTATGGGATTTTTTTTTCAGTTTTAGGGTTTTTAAGGTTGTTTTGATATTCTAACATTTTTAGAAGTCTCAAGGGTTTTTTGTGTTTTTATTTATTTTAGTATTTTATGGGTCATTAGGGTTTTAATTTTTTTTTTGATTTTATGGGTTTTAGATATTTCTGGGGTTTTTAGGGTTTTTTAGGGTTTATAGAATTTTTATGTTTTTAGGGTTTTTGAGTGTTTTTAAGTTTTATGATATCATAGTTTTTTATGATTTTAGTGTTTTTATGTTTTTAGAAAATTTTATATATTTTATGATATTTATGGGTTATTGGGTTATTTAGGGATTTTGAAGGATTTTATGGGATTTTATTATTTTTGTGGTTTTTGTGTTTTTACTTTTCTTCGAGGTTATAAGTTTTTTTAGGTTTTTAATGTTTTTATAACGTTTTTAGGGTTTTTATGGCTGTTTACATGTTAAAATATATTAATATATTTTTGAGGACATGTAAGGTTTTTTGGGGTTTTATGGATTTTTATGTTCTTGAGGGTTTTTGAGGTTTTTCTGGGTGTTATAGGGTTTTAGGTTTTTAGGGGTTTTAATTGAATTTATGTTTTAAATTTTTCTTTGGATTTATTGGATTTTACTATTTGTTTCATTTTTAGTGATTTTTAGTGATTTTTAGTGATTTTTAGGATTATTTATGGTTTTTAGGGTTTTTAGGAATTTTGAGGGGTTTAGGGTTTTTAGGGTTTCAATGGATATTTTGGGTTTTTATGGGATTAAATTTTCTTTATTGTTTTTATCGGGTTTAAGAAATTTTATGGGGTTTTAGGATTTTTAATGGTTTTTAGGGGTTTTATGGTGTTTAGAGTTTTCAACCTTTTTTTGGATTTCAGGGGTTTTTAGTGTTTCTAGTATTTTGATATTTTCACAGTATTTTTCTAGGTATTTTTCATTTTTATGTATTTTTGGAATTTTTATATATTTTTTGTGAATTTAATGCATTTTTAGGGTTTTACAGATTTTGAGGTTTTTTACTGCTTTAGGGTTTTTAATTTTTTTTACAGTTTTAAGGGTTTTAACGATTTTAAGCGTTCTTATACATTTATGGATTTCTTAGTAATTTTAGGAATATTTACATTTTAAGGGATTTTTAGATATTTTTAAGTATTTTAGTGGTTTTTAGGGTATTTAGTGATATTTAGGGGGTTTATGATTTTTAGGGTTTTTTGGTTTTTTGGTTTTAAGGGTTTGTTTTTTAGTTTTTAGAGTTTTAATGTTTTCAGTGTTTTTTTAAAAAAAATTGGTGTTTAATGAATTTTTATGGATTTTAGTGGGGTTTTGGGGTGTTATGTGTTTTTCGGGTTTGGGGAGGTTTCAGGGAGTTTATAGTTTCTATGGTTTTTTGGGTTTTTAGGGATTTCTAAAAGTTTAGGATTTTTAGTGGTTTTAAGTTCTTTTAGGTTTCTAAGGATTTCATAAGTGTCTCAATGTTTTTTTGGTATTTTCATTATTATGGATTTTTAGGTTTATATGGTTTTCATTGTTTTTAGGGATTTTGAGAGTTTTTAGGGTTGTAGTTTTATTTATTTCATTCAGTTTTAAGGGTATTTATAGTTTTTTAGTTTTACATGTTTAAATTGTTTTTAGTGTTTTTAGTGGTTTTTAGGGTTTTATATGTTTTAGTGTTTTAGATTTTTTAGCGTTTTTAGGGATTTTAGGGTCTTTTAGGTAACTAAGGATTTTTATGGATTTTTAATAGTTATAAGTGTTTTGTGGTTTTTAAGGTTTACTTAGACTTTTTTTCAGGATTTTATGGTTTGTATGTTTTTATGTGTTTTTAGCTATTTTATAGTTTTTTTAAATTTTTAGGGTTTTTAGTGATTTTCTAGGATTTTAGGCGTTTTTAAAAAAATTTAGGTTTTAATGGTTTTTAACATTATTTAGGGTTTTAGGGGTTTTAAGAATTTCTATGTTTTTATCATTTTTAGGGGTTTTAGGGTTTTTAATTTTGGTGGGATTTTCTGGTTTTTTAATTATTTTTATGGGTTTCTAGGGTTATTAGGTATTTTATGGGGTTTTAGGGCTATTATGGTTTTTAGTGATTTTAAGGTATTTTATTGATTTAAGTATTTTTAGGTTTTTATTGTTTTCTTATGGGTTTTGAGGGATTTTAGGTTTTTTATATTTTTAGGCATTTTTACTGATTTTATATGATTTTCATATGTTTTAGGGTTCTTAGGGATTTTTAGGCTTTTAGGGTCTTTTGGGTTTTTATCTTTTTTCGGTTTTTAGGGGATTTATGTTTTTTATTTATTTTTTAAAATTTTTAGGGGTTTAAAATGTTTTCATAGTTTTATTGGATTTTGGGTTTTTATGGGTATTTAAGGTTTGTAATTGTTTTTAGGGATTTTTATTGTTTTTATGGTTTTATGGGTTTTATGCATTTTAGCATTTTTTTAGGTTTCTAGGGTACGGATGGTGTGAGGCCTTGCTTTTCCTGGACCCCATTATTTATTAAAAGAACAGCAAAGAAGACAAGGGTGGGGTGGGGCCAAACAACCCACACTAAAACACCTGGACCCCCCAAGACACCAAAACCCCAAAAGACCCAAAAAGAAGAAGAGAAAGAAGCTGGAACTACAAATCAACGTCTCCATCCCCATATATGTCCCCAACAACACAACAACCAGAGGAATCATCTGACTCCACTGACTCCCATTCAGATGATTTATATTGCTTTAGGAAGGCAGTGTAATACTCTCTGAGATGTTGCTGCTCCACATTCCGTTGTGACTTGACAGACCAACCTCCCCTGCAAGAGGCAACTTACTTAACTTTTCAAGAGGCTCTAATGGACACTATCTTTGGAAATGTCAAATAGACCTTCCTCGGTTCCTCTTTTGGGGATCTAAAGAGACCCCTACATGTTTTCTTTCCTTCCCATGTAAAATGGCCACCTCTAGCAAGGCCCTCTTCTTAATGATCATAGAAATATTTTGATTCATCCATCTTCCATCCTCATAAAGAAAATATTTATAGGGATGAAGAAGGCTTCTTGATTTAGGGAACAGTCAGCAAGAACCCCAAATTGTGGAATTCTAAGAACCACCAAGGCAGGTTCCTCAGAGGCTAGACAAAAAGGGGACACAACACCAGCCAACGCCATCTACCATTGCCCCTCCACCCTAGGTAGCTTTCTTACTTTCCCCTGGCAAGAGGGCTCGTTCTGCACAATCCCATTCCTTGCCCTAGGCTCCATCTCACCTTTTCCATCCGATGTCCCAATGATGTCCATCATCAGCTCAACTTCATTAGAATTCTGTGCTATAATCCCTCCACCATGCCTAACAACGAAACATGAACCTCAACCAACAAATGTACAACAAACCTCTCACTCCCAACATCTAAAACCGGAGACCCTATCTCCTTCTCCCTATAAATATTTCTTAGATTCCCCTCATCCACAACAATCCCATCACAATTGAGGACAAGAACCTGCAACTCCCTTTTCTCTTGATCAATAGCACCATCCGAGTAAGTAGTGGTGTCCAACATTAGATTGTCTTCACTATAAATCTGGGCCACACTCCCACCATATCACCTAGTTGTGACAACCTTCACCTCACTTACAGTAGCCTTGAACTCCCAACATCATCAAATGGAGACCATTGCACCTCCTCATCAAGCTTCATCCCTTCAAGGTGATAGAAAATTGGAACGACTTCCTGCCTCTGCTTCGTACTACTATTAGTGAAAATAAACATACCACCAGCAGCAACCTCCTAGCATAAAGAACATTCAGCATCTGAAAGCTTCAATTCACTCCTCAATAATTTGAAAATATCACCCAACTTGGGCTCTGGTTGGTGATAAATAGCATCATTCCATAAACAATGATCACCTACTGCAGACCCATGGCCACCCAGCACCACCAGAAGACCAGCCTATAAAATCTATGGGCACATTGATCCAGGACCAAGACCAAATCCAGGTGCCACCCCCTCAGCTCTAGTCCTTTCAGGTCTACTCGAAACATCCACTGCGACCTACTTAAGATGAAACCCTACCTAAGCCTGACCCCCATCACCGAACACAACCTAAGCCAAATTCAAGAGTTGAGGATCCGTGTGCATAGCCTGTTTTACCTTTCCCCGATCCCAATTCCCTTCACCAGCCACCCTAGAGCTCGATTCAAAACACCACATTTCCTATCGCCACACCTTAAATCCTAAACACTATGTCCCAGATGCCAACAAGAGGGGATAAAATCAGTCCATGACCCAAAAATCCAAGGATTTTTCCACTGAAGATCTTCACCAATAGTAATCGAAAAAAATAAACCGGTTGTTTAGCTGCATCAATATCAATAAAGGCCCTTTGGGCTACAAGGTGACATAGGCCCCTAGTTCAACTATTCACACATAAGAACCCTCCCACCAGATTCCTAAACATAGAAATAATGAAATATTTTGATAAGGAAGGGGGATTTTTAGAAATATAACCCAAGATTCCACCATCGGTGAGTCACAGTTCAAATGCATATCAAAGCTCCACTGAGAGCGGAAGAAATGGGCACTATTGCATCTTCTTGGAGCCTTAGACAAGGCATGAACCAAATCATACTCTAATAAAAAGTGAATAAATATGTGACTATAATAAAAAAGACACACCATATCATGATCTTGGACGTCCCATTGTTCCAACATAAATCCATCAAAAATATCCACCAGAGGTCGCCAGAACAAGAATTGAGCTACCAAGGTTAGCCTATACAGGGCGGAGGCCTCGTTGAACTCCATAATCGATAGTTGGAGCTGTGGAAATTTTTAATGTAAATTAGGCACCTTATGAAAAATAGCAACACGTGGAAAAGGGGGAAGCAGATCAGGGTTTTTAGGGTTTTACGGTTTTTTTCATTTCATGTTAATTTTTATCATTTTTATTTTTTTAGGCTTTTTTGGGATTTTTAGATTTGTAGGGGGTTTTTTTGGGTTTTTTTAGGTAATAACATTTTTTATTTTTGACAGGTTTTATCTATTATTAGGATTTCTTAGGTTTGTTTGATGTTTTTAAGGTTTTTACTTTTTTAATCACTGTTATGGGTTTTTATAATTTTTATGGTTTTCATGTTTTTTTAGAGTTTTGTAGGAATTTTAGTGTTTTTTGGTTTTATTTTGTTTTTACGAGTTTAAAGTTATTTTATAGTTTTTAGGTGTATAATTTGTTTTAGATTTTTTGTGGGAATTTAAGTTTTTAGTGGATTTTATGGTTTTTTGGAGTTTTTTGGTTTTAGGGTTTTTAGGGAATTTTAGGGTTTTAAGGTTTTTAAATTTTTTAAATTTTTTTGGTGTTTTAAGTGTTTTCATGTTTTTAATATTTTTATAGATGTTTTTGAGATTTTTATGGGTTTTTAGGTTTTTTGGTATATTTAGTTCCTTTTTAAGATTTTATGGATTTTTATGGGTTTTTAGGATTTTGATGGTTTTTAGAGGTTTTAGGGTTTTTTCCATTTTGGGATTTAGGGGTTTTAAGTTTATTATGGTTTTTTAGGTTTTCAAATGGGTTTTCAGGGTTTTTATGATTTTTAGGTTATTAGGTATTTTTAGCACTTTTGCCAGATTTTTATGTTTTAGTGTTTCAAGGGTATTGGGGGGTTTTATGGTTCTCAGGGTTTTTAGGGTTTTGGGGTGTTTTATGGTTCTTTAGATTTTTGTGATTTTTTCAAATTTTTTAGAGTTTTTAACGTTTTTATAGTTTTTAAAATTTTTAGTGGTTTAAAGGGTTTTTTTAAGTTTTTAATGGTTTTTATGGTTTTATAAATTTTTTTGGTTTTAATTTTTTTAATAATTTTAAGGATCTTAGAGTTTTTTGTTGTTTCTAGTTTTTTAGTGTGTTTTTAATATTATTAGATTTTCAGGGTTTTTATGTTTTTTTTATGTTTTTAAGGATATGTATGGTTTTTCTTGGGTTATTGGATTATTTTGGATTTTATAAAATTTTAAGAAACTTTTATGTTTATTTTGGGTTTTATGGTTTTTAGGGATTTTTAAGGGTTTAAGGTTTTTTATGAATTTTATGGTGTTTTGGGGCTTTATGGTTTTCAGGTGTTTTTAATGTTTTTATGGTTTTTAAATTTTTTAACGTTTTTAGATGATTAAAGGTTTTTCAGTATTTTTAGTGGTTTTTAGGGTTTTATGTGTTTGTAAGGTTTTTAGGGGTTTTACATTTTTAGGGGTAATACAGTTTTTAGGGGTTTTTAAAGGGTTTTATGGAATTTTAGGGTTTTTGAATTTTTAAGTCTTTAGGGGTTTTAAGTGATTTTAGTTTTTTATTTTACACATATGGATCTTCATGGTTTTTAAGGTTTTTTCATTTTTTGGGGTTTTTGGGATATTTTAGGATATTTATTGTTTTTAGGGTAATGAGGGACTTTTAGTGTTTTTAATATTTTTAAGGTATTATATGTCTTTTAAGTGTTTTTAGGTTTTTAATGTTTTTATGGGTCTACATAGTGTTGTGGAGTATTTTCATTTTTAGGGATTGTAGGAATTATTTAGGTTATTTTGAGATTTCAGGATTTTAGGTTTTTTGGGATTTTAAGGGTTTTTAGGGGTTTAAGGTTTTTTTTGTTTTTAGGGTTTTTGATTTTTTAGGGTTTTTGATTTTTTAGGGTTTTTAATGTTTTTAGATTTTTTTTAAATTTTAAGCGTCTGAAGAGGTTTTATAGTTTTTCAGGATTTTTAGTGTTTTTATGGGGTTTAGGGTTTTTTTGGTTTTAGGGTTATTTGGTTTTTAGTATCTTTTAGGATTTGTTGTGTTTTTAATAATTTTTATGGTTTTTAGAGGTTTTGAGTTTTTTTTGGTCTTTAATGTTTTCTAGGGGTATTAATGCTTTTAAAATATAAACATATTTTGTGGTTCTATGGATTTTTGTATTATTTTAGTATTTAATGTTTTTAGGGATTTTGGGTATCTTAAGGGATATTAGTGTTTTTTTGGATTTTTGATGATTTACGAGTTTTTAGGTTTTTAAGGATTTTTATGGTCTTAAGGGGTTTTATTGTTTTTATATTTTTATGTGTTTAGATTTTTTTGGTTTTAGGGGTATGATGTGTTTTTACGTTTTTGTGGATTTCTTATGGTGTTTTAGGGTTTTTAGGGTTTTTCTATTTTCAGGGATTTTTAGGGGTATTTTAAGATTTTTATGATTTGTCAGTATTTTTAGGGGTTTTGTTGGTTTTTTGTGTTTTTAAGTTTTATAGGGTTTCTTAATATTTTTTTTGTTTTTCTGTTTTTTAAGTGATTTGATTATTTTTAGGTTATAATGGTATTTGTAGGGAAAGGATGGCACGGGTCCATGCTATTCCTTGCACCCCCCAAAATTTATTAATAGAATAGGCATAAAGACACTGCAGACAAGGGAGGGGAGGGATTCAATTATCCACACCCAAAACCCCTTAATAATGGTATTTTTTGGGGTTTGGAGTGTTTTTATAGATTTTTATGGTCTTATAGATATTTAGGTTTTTTTGGGATTTTTATGGTTTTTAAGGGAAATAGGGTTTTTGAGGGGTTTTTTTGGGGGTTTTAGGGTTTTTTAGAGTTTTTTTGGCTCTTCTATGTTTTTAATGTTTTTTATGGATTATTATAGTTTTTAATGTCTTTATGGGTTTGAAGGGTTTTTAGAGTTTGTAGTGGTTTTAGGTTTTATGTATGTTTATGGTTATTTAAGGTTATAATGTTTTTATGGTCTTCTAGGGTTCTTTGGGATTTTAGTGTTTATTACGTTTTTATGGGATTTAAGTGTTCTTTGGTTTGAATGGTTTTCTTATGGTTTTAGGGTTTTTATTTTTCCAATGTCATAGCGTTTTAAAGGTTTTTTTAGAATTTTTTTAATGTTTTTAGTTATTTTGAGGGTTTTGGGGGTTTTAGGGTTGCTAAGGTTTTAGAATTTTTTAGGGATTTTAATTTTTTTTAGGTTTTTATGGTTTCCTTATTTATTTCCATGTTTTTATGGTTTTTTACATTTTTACAGGTTTTTAGGGATTGCAAAAAAAATTATGGTTTCTGGATTTTTATTGCTTGTATTATCTTCAAGATTTTGAGAGATTTTTTATGGTATTCAGGGTATTGAGGGGGAAAGGGCTTTGGGGTTTTTTATAGTTTCTCATGTGTTTTAATGTTTAGAGGGTTTTAAATGGTTTTTAGATTTTTAGTGGGATTTAATATTTTTATGTGGTTTTTGAGTTTTTTTATGGTTTTGGGGTTATTTATGTTTTTATGGTTTTAAAGGTCCTTTTCTATTTTTAGGATTTTTAAGTTTTTAGGGGTATTAACTGTTTCTATTTTTTTAGGGTTCTCTTATACTTTTGCAATATATTAATGGTTTTATAATTTTTTTGCATTTAGGTCTATTTTATGATTTTTGTGGTTTTTAGGATTTTTATGTATTTTAAGGGGTTTGAGGGTTCTTTGGGGGTTTTAACATTTTTTGGTTTTTAAGGATTTCTCAAGGATTTCAATGTTTTTAAGGGTTTCTAATTTTTAGATATTGTAGATATTTTTTAGTATTTGTATGTGTTTTCAAATTTTTAGGTGTTTTACGGGTTTGAATAGTTTTTAGCAGTTTTAGGGGTTTTTTGGGAATTTAGGGTTTTTTGAGATTTTGAGATTTTTTTGGTTTTTTAGTTTCTTTTAACATTTTTCTGTCTTTAAAGGGTTTTTAGATTTTTTAGTTATTTTTATGGATTTTATGGGTTTTTAGGTTTTTATGGTTATGAAAGTTTTCAACATTCTAGGGATTTTTGGGGATTTTTCGTTTTATCAATTTTTTTAGGGGGTTTCAGTGTTTTTCGGTTTTAATGGTTTCTTAGGGGTCTTTATGGTTTCTAGGGTTGGTTACATTTTTAAGGATTTTAAGGTATTTTTAAGATTATAATGGTTTTAAAGGTATTTAGGAATTTTGATGGATTTTAGGGTTTTTAGGGTTTTTAGGGGTTTTCAATTTTTTACCATTATTAGATTTTTTTGGGTTTTATTTTTTTTAGGTTTATAAGTTTTTATTTCATGATTTCACTTTTTATGGGTTGTATATTTTTTGGTATTTTTAAATATTTTTCAGAATTTTTATGTGTTTTCATGGATTTTGGGGTTCTAATGGTTTTTAGTGTTTTCTAGGAATTTTATGTTTTTTTGGGTTTAGGTGTTCTCATTGAGTTGTTTAAGGATTTTATAATTTTTTAGATTTTATTAAATATTTTAGGGGGTTATAGGGTAAGTATTATTTTAGTGGTTGTAAGGGGTTTTATGTGTTTTTATAGTCTTAATAGTATTTTGTGTTTTTTTGGTTTATAGGGTTTTTAGGAGTTTTATAGTTTTTTCATTTTTTGGGTTTTTAGGGGTTTTTGTTTCTTAGGTTTTCAATGTTTTCAAAGGGTTTGTGAGGATTTTTTTCAATTGTATAGATTTTTTTTTATTTTCATGGGTTTTAATGGTTTTTATGGATTTTGAGGGTTTCAGGGGTTTCAAGGGTTTTCAGGTTTTTAAGGGTTTATTATGTTTTTTGGTTTTTTTTCATGGCTTTAGGTGTTTTTATTTTTTGGAACTTTTCCTAGTGGTTTTTAATTTTTAATTGTGTTTTATGTTTTTAAGGATTTTTACGGATTTTTAAGGATTTTTCTTATTTTTAGGGTTTTTAGGGTTTTTTAGGGTTTTAGGAGTTTTAAGGTTTTTATGGTTCTTTTTTGAGAGAAATTTAAGTTTTTTATGGTTTTTAAGGGTTTTTAGAATTTTTTATTTTTTATAGGGATTTAAATGGGTTTGTAGTTTTTAGTGGGTTTTTAGGGGCTTAAGGGGTTTTGAGGTCTTTTTAGGGTTTATAGTTTTTATGGTTTTTTAGGGTTTTAAAGGGTTTTAATGGGTTTTAGAGTTTTTAAGTTTTTAGTGGTTTTATGTTTTTTAGGTATTTAAGGTTTTCTTAGGGGTTTTCTAGGTTTTTAGAGTTTTTATTGTTTTTATGAATTTTTTATGATTTTTATAATTTTTAGGGAAGTTAGGGATTTTGATGGGTTTTATGATTTTTAGGGTTTTTATGTCTTTATGTTTTTAAAGGATTTATGTGATTTTATATTTATTAATGTTTTTACAGTGTACTTCAGAGTTATTTGAGTTTTTACATTTTTATAGATTTTCAAGGTTTTTATGGATTTTTATGTTTTTTGGATTTTTGTTGGTTATTTGTGTTATTATTATTATTTTTGGGTATTCACATTTGTTTTAGTTTTTCAGGTTTTAAGGGTTTTTATCGTTTTTTAGACAATTTTAGGGGTTCGATTGGATTATCGAGTTTCTAATATTTTTTGGGTTTTTATAGGATTTTAGGGATTTAATTTTTTTAGGGGTTTTAGTGTTTTTAGGTATTTTTTTAGTTTTTATGGTTGTTAGATTTTTTTTGAGTTTTTAGGGGTTTTAGTGTTATGTTATTTTTAAGGGTTTTTAGGGGATTATTATGTTTTTAGGGTTTTTTATGTTTTTAGGGAACTTTTAGTGTTGTTTTAGTATTTTTATGGTTTTTAAGGTTTGTATGAATTTTCAGGGGATTTATTGTATTTCATGATTTTGTGTTTTTTAAGGGTTTTAATTGTATTTTGGTATTAAAGGTTTTCTCAGGGGGTTTTAGCATTTTATGTTTTTTTACAATTTACAATATTTTATTCGATTTTTAGGATTTCTAGGATTTTTATGATTTTTAGGGGTTTTAGAGATTTTAAATTATTTTAGGTTTTTTTATGTTTATTTATTTGTTTTATGTTTCTAGGTATTTTATGTTTTTTAAGTTTCAAAGGTGTTCTTAGGTTTTTTATGGGTTTTTAGGGGTTTTTACATTTTCGAATATTTTTAGTTATTTTTAAGGGTTTTATGATTTGTTAGGTTTTTTAATGATTTTAAGTGGTTTAGGGTTTTTAATGTTTTTGTGGTTTTTTGGGTTTTTGTTGAATTTCTTTGATTTTTTATTGGTTTTTATATTTTTGGAATTTGTTAAATTTATAGGGGATGGTGGGATTTTTAGATTTTTTGTTGTTATTGATGTTCTTGTGGGATTTTTTTAAGGTTTTAGGGATCTTATGGGTTTATGGAGTTTTTTGTGGTTTTAGGGCCACTTTTGGGTTTTTAGGGTTCTTTTTTGTTTTTTAGGTTTTAATAAGTTTTACGGGTTTTTTTGGTTTTTAAGGTTATCTTATGATTTCATTGGGTTTTACTAAATATTTAGATATTTTAGGGATATTTTAAAAAAATATGGTTTTTAGGGTTTTTATATTTTTTGATGGTCTTTAGGTTTTTATTATTTTTAGTGGTTTTAGTGTTTTTAGCATTTTTTCGTTGTTTAGGGGGTTGAGGTGTCTTTTGGTTTTTAATGTTTTCTTATAGTTTTTAAGGTTTTGGGGATTTTTTTTGTTTTTAGTGGTTTTAGGGTTTTTATTGATTTTATGGGTTTTATAGTTTTTAAGAATTTTTAGAAGTTTTGGGGATTTTAGAGTTTTTTATCATTTTATTGGGTTTGTTATGTTTTTTTAGATTTTATGGGTTTTAAGGTTTCTTTGTGTTTTTTAACGTTGTAGGGTTTTAATGGGGTTTTTGGTTTTTTTAGTGGTTTTATGGGTTATTAGAGTTTATAAGGTTTTTAGTGGTTGAATGTTTTTATAGGTTTTATGTTTTTTTAGGTATTTTATCATTTATGGGGTTTTTAGGGGTTTTAATTTTTTTTTTAATGTTTTCTTGGTGATTTTTATTATCATTTGGTTATTTTACTTTTTAAATGATTTTTAGTGCTTTTTTAGGTTTTTAGTGTTTTTATGGATTTTGATGGGTTTTAGGGTTTCTGAGAATTTTAAGGGTTTTTATTGATTTTTAGGGGTTTTAGGGTTTTTAATTGTTTTTCAGTTTTTATGTTTTTTTAGGTTTTAGGGTTTTATTTTAGTGTTTGGTTTTTTATGGGTTTTTAGAGTTTTTATGTTTTTTTGGGTTTAAAGTGTTTTTAGGGTTTTTAGTGGTTGTTTATGATTTTATGGGGTTTTTTTGGGTTTTTAAGGTTTTTTTTTGGGGGGGGGGGGTTTATGTTTTTTGTGGTATTTATATGGTTTATGATATTTTTAGGGGTTTTTATTGTTTCAGTGTTTTTAGGTTTTTTACGAGTTTTAAGTGTGTTCAGCTTTTTATGGTTTTCTTAGGTGTTTTTAGTGATTTTTTAATTTTTTATATTTTTAGGGAATATTAGTGCTTTTAATGATTTTTATGGTTTCACAGTTTTTAGGTATTTTTAGGATTTATATCATTTTAAAGGGTTTTTAGTGTTTTTAGTTTTTTGGTTTTTATGGGGTTTTTATGGTTTTATGTATTTTAAGGGATTTTGAGGTATTTTATGGTTTTTAAGGGTTATTGGGGTTTTAGAGTTCTTATGGTTTTCTTGGGTCAATATATATTTTCTTTGAGTTTTTAGTGTTTTCATATTTTTAACGTTTTTGATAGTTTATAGGGATTTTTAGATTTTTTGTTTTTAGGGTTTTTTTAATGGTTTTAGTGATTTTTATTGTTTGTAGGTGTTTTATGGGTTTTATAGTTTTAATTATTTTAGATTCTTTTAGGCTTTTTAGGGGGTTTAGGTGTTCTTATTTTTTAAGGTTTTGTTAAGTTTTTAGTGTTTTTTATACATTTTTATATATAAATAAGGATTTTTAGAATTTTACTTGGTTTTATGGTTTTTAGGGATTCTAAGGGGTTTTTGAGTTTCTTGTGGTTTTTTGGTTTTTTTAGATTTTTAGGGTCTTTAATGTTTTAAAAAATTTTAGGGGTTTAAAGTGGGTTTTGAGATTAATGGGGGTTTTTAGATTTTAAGGGATTTCAGAAGATTATAAATGTTTTTATTGTTTTTAGTGTTTTTAGTATTTTTTGGGTTTTGGGGTTTTGATCGTTTTTAGGTATTTATTGTTTTCTTACTGGTTTTTGGGTTTTTTATGGTTCTTTACATATTATGGATTTTTATGTATGTTGTATGTTTTATATATTTTGAGTGTTTTAAGGATTTTCAGGAATTATTTGTTTTTTAGGGGTTTTTTGGTTTTTTATAGTTTTATGGTTTTTAGGGGTTTTATATGTTTTTATGTTTTTATGTATTTATTATGGTTTACATGGTTTTATATTTTTTTATGTTTTTAGGGATTTTAGGGATTTTTTAGGATTTTTATGGGTTTTTAGGTTTTTATGGATTTTGAGGTTTTTAGGGGTTTTTGAGGTTTTTAGTGTTTTTATAGTTTTTAGATCTTTTTAACGTTTTCTTAGGATTAAAGGGTTTTTAGAACTTATAGTAGTTTTTAGAGTTTTTGGGTTTTTATGGTATTTGGGGTATTCTATGGTTTTTAGTGTTATTAGGGTTTTTGGTGTTTTATTTGTTTTATATTTTAAATGTTTTCATATATATTTTTCCATTTTTTTTTGTTTTTTAAGGGAGTTTTTTGTTTATTATTATTTTTTAGTGTTTTTAGTTATTTTGAGGGGTTTTTTGGTATTTTTATGGTCTTTATTGTTTTTTATTTTATTAACATTTTTATAAGTTTTTAGATTATTTAATCATATTTTAGGTTTAGAGATTTATTAATTTTTTAGTGGGTTTTTAGGATTTTAGTGATTTTTAGTGTTTTATAACGTTTTAAGGGTTTTTATGGTTTTTAGGGGTTATCAGGGCCTTTCGGGGTCTGTAGAGATTTTTGTTTTTAAAATTTTTAGGGGATTTATGTTTTTTAGGTTTTTAAGGATTATTTATGGTTTTTATTGTTTTTATGATTTTTGGGATTTTTTTTTGGGTTTTTAGGATTTTTATAGTTTCTGAGGGTTTTGGGATATTTTTAGGGTTTTTTTATTTTTTTAGTTTTTTAGGATCTTTATGTTTTCTGCGGGTTTTATGGATTTCTTGAGTATTTTAGGGATTTAAGTATTTTTATTATTTTTATTGTTTTTAGGTTTTTAATGAGTTGTTGAGATTTTAGTAGTTTTTAGGGGGTTTAGATGTTTTTAGTATTTTAGGAGTTGTTATGTTTTTAGGGGTGTTTACATTTTTAGGGTCATTTTATGGTTTTATTGTTTTGAGGTTTTAAGTGTTTTACGTGTTTTTATGTTTTTAAGTTTTTTATGTTTTTATGGTTTTTAAAGTTATTAGCGGTTTTCTATGGGATTTAGGTTTTTTTATATTTTTAAGGATTTTATGGATTTTATGTTTTTAATAGTTTTTTATATTTTTAAGGATTTTATGTTTTTAATAGTTTTTTTTATATTTTTAAGGATTTTTTTATGTTTTTAATAGTTTATATTTTATGGATTTTATGTTTTTAATAGTTTTCTATGGGTTTTAGGGTGTCCGGTTATTTTAGGATTCTTATGGTTTTTTGGTTTTTTGTATTTTTTGAGTTGTTTAGAGGTTTTAAGCTTTTTAGAGTTTTTAACGTTTTTACGTGTTTAATGGATTTTTATATTTTTAGTTTTCTTTTAGGGTTTTTGTGGGTTTTATATTATTTTAAGGTTTTGGAGGGGATTTTACTGTTTTTAGGGTTTTTTCGATTTTAGGGAAATTTTAGGGTTTTAAGGGGTTTTTTTTTGTTTTTTAGGTTTTTAAAGGATTTAAATGTTTTTAGGTTTTATGGGTTTTCATGGTTTTTATGGGTGTTTAAATTTTTTATGTTTAAGGGTTTTTAAGATTTTAAGTGATTTTTAGGGGTTTTTGAGTTACTGTGGGGTTTTAGGTTTTTTAGTGTTTTATGGATTTTAACTATTTTTTATGACTTTAAGGACATTGATGGTTTTCCGTGATTTTAGGGGGTTTTATTTTATAGGAATATTTAGGTCCTTTTTAGGATATTTATGGATTTTAGGGTGTTTTTAGGGCTTTGATGGTTTTTACAATTTTAAGGTTTTTTAGAGTTTTAGGGGTTTTATTTCTTAGGGGTTTTTTAGGGTTTCTATGGGTTTATAGTAATTTTTATTTTTAAGTTATTTTTAGGGATTTTATGGTTTTTCAGGGTTTTTAAGGGTTTTACAGGTTTCTATGGGTTTTATGGGTTTTATGGGTTTTGATACATTTTAGGGGATTTAAGTGTTTGATGTTTTTATGGTTTTGTTGGGGGTTTTATGTTTTTTTGGGGTCTTTATGATTTTAGGTACTTTTTGGTCTTTTTTTTATTTTTATGGGGTTTTCGGGTTCTTAGGGGTTTTTAGATTTTTTTGTGTTGTTTAGGGGTATTTGGGTTTTTAGGTTTTTTATGATTTTTATGTTGTTAGAGTGTTTATCTATTTTTAGATATTCTTCCATTTTTAGTGGTCGAAAGGGTTTTTATAATTTTTCGTGATATTTGTGGTTTTATGGGGTTTTTATGGTTTTGTTACGGTTATAGGGATTTTTATGGTTTTTAGGGTGTTTTGAGTCTTTTTTGTGTATTTTTAGTGTTTTTATTGGTTTTTAGGTTTTTATGGGTTTTATTTCTTTTTAGGTTTTTAAGTTTTTCTTAAGATTTTTCAAGGTTTTTAGTGTTTTTTACGTTTTTCTGGAATTTTATGGATTTCTTTTGAATTTTTAAAAACCCCAAAAATATTAAAAAACCAAAAACTTTCCAAAATGTTCAAAATCATAAACACCCTAAAAACCCAAATAAAATATTTAGACCCAAAAAATAATTAAAACCCCTAAAAATCACGAAAATACCCTAGAAACACTAAACAACCATAAAACCCATAATGAATTAAAATACCCTAAAATCCACAAAACCTCTAAAAACCTATAAAACAAAAAAAAAACACTTTAAACCCATAAAAATATTAAAAAAACCTTATAAAATAATAAAAACCTTGAAAACAAAAAAACAATAAAATCTCAAAAAAACACATAGGTCATAATAACACTAAAAAATCCCTAAAAACCCTAAAATCAATGAAAATCCAAAAAATCTATGAAATTCTCCTAAAAAATAAAAAACCATAAAAAGCTCTAAAATCCCAAATAAAACCATAAAATACTATAAACACTTATGACCCCTAAAAATATAAAAACATGAAAACACCCAAAAACCCAGAAAAAAACCTTAAAACCCCTCAAAATTCCATAATAATTTAAAAAAATCTAAAAACCAAGAAAACCCTTTAGAAATATTTAAAAACCTAAAAACACATAAAACCCAAAAAACCCCAAAACAACCAAAACCATAAAAACCCATAAGAAGACACTATAACCCAAAACACCTCTTATAAATTTAAATACCCAAAAACCACATGAAAACCTATAAACCACTAAATACTCTAAAAAAAATTAAACCTATAAAAATGATTAAAATTATAAAAAACCATTAAACTCAAAAAACTCAAAAAACTATAAAACCCCTAGAAACCCATAAAAACTTAGGATCTCTAAAAATCCTAAAACCCAAAAAATCCAAAAAACCCAAAAAACCATAAATTCATAAAAAATATATAAAAATCCCATAAAACATAAACACCCCTGAAAACCATGATGTAAATCATGGATCAAGGTCTAACATAATAGAAATAGGTTCTCCATGAAGTATTAGAACTAAATTAATATAGTTTCTTGAAAGTATCTCTAGTGGAAAATCCTACCTTATAGATAGAAAATGCGATGCTTTGGTATGTCACTCCCCAATTACCCATATTGCATCATTATTTCTTGGATTTATGGGTTATCCAGTGACAAAATCCATAATAATATCAGCCCATTTACATGTAGTAATAGGAATAGGTTGCATGAATCCTATAAGATATTGTATTTTTTCCTTCACCTATTGATTGACTAAACTTCTTGATACATACTCAAAAGTTTCTCATTTTATATTATTTCACCATAAATGTTCCTTCAAATTTATATACATATTAGTGATATGAGGGTGTATAGAGAAATTAAAACTATTAGAATCATCCAATAATTACCTTATTAGATTTTTTATAGAGGGAACACAAAGTCTCTTCGATAATTTCAAAATTCCATCCTCATACAAGAAGTCTTTCAACTTCCCATCATTCAAAAATTAATTTTTACTCTAAAAAATATCTTCATTAGTTTTAAAAAATCAATCCTTTAAAATAAATATGAATTGAAAATCAATTGAAAAGTAATGATGTTTCACCTTTTATGATAATTCCTATATCCATATTTGTTGGATCGATGTACACAGGGTCCTTGTCAATCCTCATCTTTTTCAGAACTCCATGATCCTTCTTTCTTAATGCATCTACTACCTTATTTTCCATCCCTAAGTGGTAGTGTATTAAAAAATCATAATACTTGATTATCTTGTTCTATCCCTTTTTCCTCATGTTAAGTTCTTTTTGTGAGAAGATATATTTCAAAATTGTGTGATATGTATATATCTGATCACATTCCCCATAGATATAGTGCCTCCATATTTTCTTCAAAAATATTCAAGCTGCTAACTCAATATCCTGAGTTGGGTAGTCTATTCATGAGTTTTTAATTTCCTTGATTTATAGGTAAAAACAAAATTGTTCTTCATGAGGACACAACCATGTCTTATCTTTGATGCATCACTATAAATCAAATATACAATATTTCACGATGGTCGAGTCAAGATCAGAGCATTCAATCATCTCCTCTTCAATTATTCAAAACATTCTTCACATTATTATTTCCATATGAACTTAATCCCTTTATGAGTATGCTTGGTTAACTGGCTAGATAATCGATAAAAATCATGAACGAATCATCAACAAAAACCTATTAATACCATAAAAATGAATACCTTGGTTAAGTTCATTGGTATAGGATATTCTTGGATTGCCTTTGTATTTGAACAAATCAACTAATATTCCAAACATAGAGATAATATGAAAAATAAAAGAAAATATTTGAATCCAAAATTTCCTCATGGTAAAATTCTCATATAAATATATTCTTCTATGAGTATCCAGAATAACCCACATGTGGTTCTCAATGTCCTGATAGTTTTTGGAATATATATAGATATCGTCAATAAATACCACAAAAAAATATTAAAGATATTACATGAACACTATATTCATTTTATCTATAAAAATATAGGGTGAATTATTCAGTCCAAATGGAATTACTGTAAACTCATAATGCCTATAACTGGTTCAAAATGTTGTCTTTCGAATATCTTCCTTCCTCACACATAGTTTATGACATACAGATTGAATTTTAATATTCAGAAAATATTGAGCTCCATGAAGTTGATCAAATAAATAATCAACGTGAGGCATATAATCCTTTTCATTATTGTAATAGAATTTATTTATATATAATTAATACCCAACCTCATGGATCCATATTTATTCTTCATAAAGAGAACATAAGCTCCCCATGGAGAAACCTTTGGGTGAATAAATCCATTATTACTCAATTACTCTAGTTTTTTCATCAGATCTACTAATTCCAATGTGTTCATTCTATAAATATTCTTTGATATATGTCTTTCAACAAGAATTAAATCAATAGATAAATCAACTTCCTACTATAGAGGATGTCTAGGTAAATTTTTTGGAAATACATCCATGTATTCTCACACAATAGGTACATATTCAATTGGAAGATTTTATTCCTCATCCATAGATTATTTTTTCTCAACCTCCTCATGAATTTCCTTTAGAATAGAATCTGGAGGTGGATTTGGATAAGAACCAGATAATGAAGTTTCTTCTTTAAAGATGATGGATTCTACATCTTTCTCTCAAATTGTCATTTCATTCTTCTTCAAATATATTTTCACATCATATTTTGAAATCCAAACCATACCAAGGATTATATAAAAATAAACTATAGGGGTGATGATAAGGTTTTCAACTAAATCATATTTATGTGTCATAAAGGTTAATGAACGATGAATCTTAGTAATAATGATACATCCCTTACGAGTTTTTATTGATAACTCCATTATTAAATAAAAAATGGAAATGTATAATTTTATTGGTAAACTGGGAAAATATATAAGAATTTAATGATCTAAAATCAAATAAATAATTGAATAAGTTTGAAGAAATTATTAAATTGCCTACCACTATATCCGTAAGAGCTTTATCCTCTTTATTTGTGATCGCATAAGCGTAGTTTGGCTCCCTTGACCTTTTCTCGGGAATGTATCCTAGATTCGTATGATAATAATTTGTATGGGTTTCTATATCTATAAAATTGTATCATTTATCATTGGTAGATTCTTTATTTCTCTTTCAATAATGGGTTTGGTAGCATTTTTCTTAACACTTGTAATGTAATCATTTTCCTTTTAATCAGTCACTAGGTTGTTTCATTACACAAGTATCACACGATGAAAATTTTAGTTTTTTATTATTCCATTTATCAATTATTTCCTCTTAAAACCTCTTATTCTCTTGTTTTCCCTTGAGGTCATAATAATTAGAGGCTTTTTTCATTCCCTTGATAGCACATGAGACAATATCTTTATATGATGAGAAATTTTGGTAGACCAGGTTCCTTTAGTGGAATGGTTTTAATCCATAAAATAATTGATCTATCTTGATACTAGGATCACAAATGTACTCCAAATAATTAATTTATATCCTTTTAAATTTTCATTTATACTTTTAAATGTTTTCGTCCCCTTTTTGTTTCAGACGCAAGAATTTCCTCTCCATATCTGCTCACTATTCAAGAGTGAAATAATTTTCTAGGAAAATTTTCATAAAATATTTACATTCAAAATATTAAATTTATTACTACTCATTACTATTTTTATTAAAAGACCACAATTTATTAGCATCTCCTAATGATATGATAGTCTGCCATGATAACCTTTTCCCTTTCATTATTTCTCAAAGCGAGAAATATCTTCTCTAAGGAACATATCATCTTATCCACTACAAATGGGTTTGTATTCCCATTGAATAATAGAGGTTTTTTTCACATAAAGTGGTATAACATTTCTCATCCATGTTGTGGATCATGATTCTTCATGTGGGAAAGGTTATTATTCATAACATGAGTAAACATTCCTAGTATAGTTAAAAGCTTCTTAAAATCATTCGCTACTCTACTATTAATATCATTATCTTGCATATGAGGAAAATCCCTACATTGGATACAATAATTGATATGATTTCCATTCCTTCCACTCGGTTAATTTTTCAAAATAATGGAATACTTAGGTAATAAATCATAATTCATAATTTCGAACTAGAAAAACACTTAACATAAATTAGAAATTTATGCATAGCTAATATCATAATCATAAACATGGTTTATTTTGATATTTATTTACTTTTAAATCCATTATAATTATTTTTAAATAAAATTTTAATTATACTAAGAATATCCTATGGTATTGTGAAACTAGGTGTGCATTAAGGCACATTGTCATGTACTCGGTTATGCCAAGTCGTGCCTAATGCACCTTGTCATAGTTGTTACCCCTATGTATATTTGTACCAGAACCATGTCAACTTGTAGTATCTAAAAAGTGATTTATTTCTAGGATGATGCACATAATCTATAATATACCAAAACATCTAGGATTTTCTTCTTTATTTATCCTTAAATTATTTTTTATGGTTATGTTCCCTAATATTTATTTTCAAAATCTAGTTTCCATGGTTTCTACTACACTTCCTCTAATATTACATGTAAAGACCGCAACACATGTTTTCTAGAGTATGATCCTTACTGTATTAAATTGGTATAAAAATAAATGATGTTACATCTAGAAGGACTAAAGAGTTTAGTAGTTCTATAAATCTGGATTCAAAAATAATTTTTAGATTAAAATTTTACACGAAAAAAAGGATTGAAACTACATTTAAACATCCATAACTCCTAGATCACCCCTGCAAGTCATTAAGAATAAATATCTTCTCCTCCTAGGGAAAAATAAAACGTAATAAATTTTGGAGAAAATATTCTCATTAAGGGTAAGTAATACAGTGGAACAGATCATAAAGATAAAAAATAATTCATGGTGAAATAAAAACTAATTTCATTAAAACATAATCCTAAGAATAACATGTAAGAGATAAAATCTGATTAAATAATACCATAAATAATAACATGAGATAAAAATTTAACAATGGAAATTACAATACTTGAATAATCACATGTATTAAAAATTATTAATATCATATAAAGGTAATGCATAATTTAATACATCATAAACATATCGTTGAGGTATCATCCTATACATATGAACATAAATAGTTAAGGTCTAGACCAAATCCATTTTTATTTTTTCTCATGTGACCTACTGATGTATTGAGGGGATATATTTGGGTCTAACAATAAATTATTAAGTAAAATTAATTACTTATATGAATGGGGTGAAACATAAAAAACATATACATACAAAATGGAAATATCTTTCCCCAATATGTATATATAATCACTAACCATTCTAAGTAGTATAGTGAATGGTATCAAGATGACTAAACCATAGTCATATTGATCATAAAAAATTTAATAAAATATGTTAGATGATAATAACAAGAGATAAATATAAATGTGTCATAATATTAAACATAGGTGTTGAAATATATTAAAATAATCAAATAAAATCATTGAGTATTTCATGAGAGAAATACCCTTTTTTACATTGTAAATAATATTATATTGTTCGAAAATTCATTTGTATTTTTCATAATCATTTGTATAAAAAATTAATTGAAAATTATATTTTTTCATGAACAAATAGTTATTTTATAAATATAATGGTGTCTTAAAACATATTATGGAATGTATATGAATATGTTTAAGAAAACGGGAAGTTCCCTTTCATCAGGATTTCTTTTCAGGAATATTTGAGAAGGGAATATTTTTGAAACATGTATTTACCCATAAAAGAAGGATTATTTGATCTATATACATGATTTAGGAACATATTAAAATAATTTATAAGAATTATAAAAAAATGAATATTCATTACATTGGTTTAAAAGAGAGAAAGAGTAACCCAAAGAAAAAAATAGAGGTTCGGGCGGAATCCCTTACCTTATGTCTGAAAGTTCTTTGCACTTGTATATAATGTCTTGGATAATGAAATGATATTCATTAAGAAAATAAAAAAAAACTATTTAAATTTTTTTATTATATTTTTATTAATTATATTTATATCCTTTTTGATGAGTTATGAGATTCAGTTTCATCATTCAAGAGTGTTATTTTCTTTGGTTTCATGATTGGTATACTTTTACATGTATATGGAAGAAATTTTTAAATGGAAATAAATCTATAGAATTGAAATTATATGTTATTAATGAAAATACATAATATTTAATGGCCTAATATATTATCTTCTTTCCAGCTACGAGGATTATTCATTAGATAGAATTTTAATGACAATCATTTAGATCATTTTGGTGGTTTTTTGATCGTCATGAACTAGTTTTGTATAATTAATTTATTTCATGTATATATACCCTTTTTAGAATAATAAATGACTTATATAATTTAAAAGAAAAATATTTTTTAACCATAATTATTGTTTTATAACCATCCTTTAACGTATCAATTGAAAATGAATTCAGATCATCTACAATGGTGGAAAATCGGCACATCACTGATGATGTTTTCATTTTTGAAATAAAAGGGGGAGGAGAAGGGATTTAATGATGAATTATTACAATAAAATAATGAAATTACAATATATATAATCTAATTCAGTAATAATTAATGCATTGATAAAATATTTAAGTATAGAATAAGAAAAAAAAAATAAATTAAAAGAAATTGAAAAGAACAAAAAAGGGTTTACCTCTTGAGATCTTCTCCTTGAGAACTTCTTTAATGAAAATTGAAATGGTATTTTGGTAGAACCAGAAATAACAGAATGTGTGGGAGTGAGTTGGAAGAGGAAATGTTTAGAATATAAGAAAGATACAAGGCTTTGGAAGTGTGGGGAGAAGAGGTTGTATTTATAGTTGGAGGAGAGGTGTGTTATTAAATATTTTATGCATTTGTTTATTATTTTCACTTAAGACTATGAATAAATTGAGACTAATAAATAAATATCTTTAAATAAGGAATTAATTTTTTATTATGGGCTTAAATCCACTGTAAATCATTTACGACTCAACAAATCATATATTAATTAAATACAATAAATTACTGAATTTCACTATTCACCCAAAAATAAAATATTTTAGAAAAACACCAAAAAAATCACCCTAACCATTTCGTGTTGTGTAGAATTCAAAAATGAACTCCATTTTATAAAAATATTTTTTTTAAATATGAAAAATATTATTATTAAATAAAATTTACATTTACTCAAAAAATATAAATTTTAATATAATAAATTTTTTATGAATCTTTGAGAAATTAATTAAGATATCATAAAATTTTCTTATAGAAATAACACAAAAAAATAATTTACGAGTCTATTTTATGGAAATAATTTTTTTATTAAATCATTATTTTAATTATATAATTATAATAAATATTTATGACTTTCCAAAATACAAACACTTAATTTATCATTTTAAGACATTTATCTACTTATTCCATGATATAAATATGCCATATTTTCATTTATAAGATACATAATATTTATTTAAACTTTAGTGAGTGAGTTTACTACTCTATCAGTCATATTAATGCTCCAAATGGTCACATTACTATTCCAATGGTCATATTTGATAGTATATTATGATTTTAAACTCAATGTTGCATCAATCATAATCTATCAAGGATGATATGTTTTAAAAGATACATACCATAATATCTTAGGGTGTTATAGGACATCTCTTACAACATGTTGTTGGGTAGCTCTTGTATTCACTCACACACAGTAGTCCCATCCTCATATCAACAACACCTCAATTATTCTCTCAATGGTCTGGTAGGGGTACTCCAGGTTGATGCATCACCCTTAAACTTTTTAAAACCTCTCTATATAGAAATAAACCCCTATAAGAGAGACGATAAGAATATTTTCAACTATAGGGTTGAGAATACCAATGATATGACAACCACCTCGACCAATATCTAGATAGACTTGGATGATGATTTAATTCTCTCAATTCATCAGCTGGATCCAACAACACTGAACCTAGATGTTTTATTTTTTATCTCCAAGAAAAAGGTTATTTATTCATTCTTAAAAAAGAATGAACATCGATATATTACCTCATACTCTTAAAAAGAAAAGTCCTAGGTGATACTAAAATCCCCTACCATATTGACATACTAAGATATTCTCCCTATCACCACCATTTCATGACATTTCCACATGTTCCACAGAGGAGGGTTGAATCGATGGTGGCCTAATTCCCACTATTGTTTTGGCATCAAGAATATACCTCAAAGTTGATGTCCAGATGTAATTGTTTCAACAACTTCTATGGACATGGTTTCCAAAGAGAAATATCTCGCCCATGGAGATTATGTTTCCAACCAAGAAGGAACCAGTGTTGTCCCTGAGTCAATTGGATTAAATGATCCACCTCCTCTTAATGTTTCTCCTACCTAAGATAATTAATATGATTTAGAATAAACTACTCATATATTCAAAGAGGGTGTCTCCACCGCCATTGATAAGTTTATTTAGGTGAAATTTGGTACTGAGGAAGACATAATTCCAATGCTAATCAGGATATCAATGCCTCTAAAGGATAAGAAATAGTACGTGGAATTCCTACAGAAAAAAATTGATGTATTCACCTAGAGCTATGCTGTGATTTCCAGACTAAACCCTCATGTCATTGTCCACTAACATTGTATCCTAGTGAGTCATCACGGGTTCAATAAGCCTCCTAAAAAGAATCACTTGTTTCACAGTTCTATGGTTGAGGTTATGTTTTATAATCATATCAAATAAAACTTTTTAAGGGAATTTCAGTACCCCAAATGGAAAGAAAACATAATCATAGTAATAATAATGAATATAAAGATTATAGTGGGTATCAACTTTCAATTAATCAACTTCTATTGTTCAAAGGGTCATTTTTACCTTATAGTGATAGAGCTATTGATTGATGATAAAAGTGAGTTATAGGACCACTCCTTCATGGATAGATACCCTATGTATAATTAGATTCATATGGACCCTAAAGATGTGGAGTCTACAACCTTCAGGGCATCATAAGGGACATTCTCCTATTGGGTGATTCCCTTTGGCTAGAATAATGAAAGAGCCAAATTTCATTGAGATATGCACCATATCATCATAGTAATTCTTGGGGAACTGGTTGAATACAAGGTGGATGACTTTGTTATCAAATCCCACCTGCATGAAGACCATATTAGAGACCTTGACAAAGTGTTCTACTTCCACCAATCCTGTAATTTGAATATGGACCCCTTGAATTGTTTATTTGGGGTTACCTATGGGAAGTTTCTCAACATCATCATAAGATACAAAGGCATTATGATTGACCCATAAAAGATCAATTCCATTAGCCAAATACCTCCCCAGAGCAACCTCAGGGAGTTATAAGGACTCCAAGGAAACTAATCCGACATGATCCGATTTATTGAAAATATTTCCGGAATGTGTAATCCCTTATCAGGACTCATGAATAATGGTATCACCTACCAGTGGTATGAGGAAATATAGGTCACATTTTAAGAAATCAATCAGTAACTACTATAGCCTCCAATTATAAAACCACCCATTTCTAGGAAGCCTCTATTCCACTACATGATTTTCCCAAAATGGTCCCTTAGTGCCCTTATTTCCTATAATAACAATGAAGGTATAGATAACAATTTATTCTATCTGATTTACCTGATCCTCGACATGATTACTAGGTACTCCCATATTAAGAAGAGCTACCATGAACTGGTTTTTTCAGTGCATAAGTTATGACACTATCTACAACATTATGAGATACATCAATTGTACTGCATTGACTCATTGAAGTATATCCTGAATCGTTCAATGATCATGGGACAATTTGAACATTTTGTAGTAATCATTCAACAGTTCAACATCATATTCATTCCAAAGAAACCTTCATGGTATATGCATTGGAAAAAAAATTATCTCCCCATACATCCTTAGATGATCTACCCATGGATGTTGATTTCCCAAATGAGGTTATTTACTCAGTAGATCAAGCTATGTTGTATTGGAAGAATCATTTTGATGGTTGTTTTGGATGCCTAGATGGTAGAAGTGTTAGTGATAGCTCAAAAAACTAGGCATGGGGATCATCTTCATCACCATGACACAAGTCGTCATGCCATACTCATTCCTATTGTTAGATGTTTTCGTCAAAATTAAGGCCAAGAATCAAGTTCTTATCATTGGTCTTGGGATACAACTTGAGATTGATTTCCCCATCTTAAATGTGAAGGGAGACTCTAATATGTTCATTAAATAGTTTAATGGTGACTTTATCCTAAAAAATATAGAGCACATTACCCTACTAGAGTGTCCTAATTAACTGACAGACTAATTCCTTTATCATCATGATGTGACACATGTCCCTCGGTTTGAGAATGGTCAATACAAAAACACTAAAACCCATAAAAATCCATAAAAACTATAAAAAACCATTAAATTACATTAAAATACCTTAATATGCCTAAAAAATAAAAAATAAAAACCCCAAAAAAAACCAAAGAAAACCTTAACGGCCTAAAAACATATAAAAACCCTAAAAACCAAAAAACACTAAAACTAAAAATACATTAAAAGACCCTAAAAACCATAAAACCCCTAAAACATTAAGAACACTAAAAACCCATAAAAACCATAAAAAATATAAAAATATAATGTATGTACACCCCTAAATGGTTGAAATACTCAAAAAACCTTTAAAACCATGAATACTAAAAAAAATATTAAAAAACTACAAAACTGATAAAAAAACTTTAAATCCAAAAAACCCAAAAAACCCCTAAAAACTAAAAAATTCATAAAAAAGCTGTAATATTCCATAAAAATGTTAACAAACATAAAACCCAAAAAACCACTAAGAAAAACACAACGACCTAAAAACATAAAGACCCTAGAAACCTAAAAAATGATAAACCATAAAAGCTCTACAAAACACAAAAATATCATAAAACCCTCAAAATCCTTAAAACCCTAAAAAATAATAAAATCTTAAAAATCCGTAACAATCCATAAAACCCATAAAAACCTGAAAACCCCAAAAAAAACATTATAACACTAAAAATAATTAAAACCAGTTAAAATTCTAAAAATAAAAATACCCAAAACCCACTAAAAACCCTTATAATCCAAAATAATAAAATAAACCATAAAAACCCTAAAAATACCTAAAAATTCCCAAAAATTTAAAAACCCTAAAAAACTTTAAAACCCTAAATAAAACATTAAAAAACTAAAAACATTTAAAACACACAAAAAACATAAAAAACCTAAAAACCCCTAAAACCCCTAAACCCCACTAAAACCATAAACACCCAAAAAACCTTAAAAAACTAACTGCCATAAAAATTATAAAATAACACTAAAAAATATAAAAAACCTATAATACCCTAATAATGCTGAAAACCTCTAAAACCCCTAAAAACTCAAAAAAACCTTTAAATCCAAAACACCATAAAAACCATAAAAACCCTCAAAATCCCTAAAAATCCAAAAAACCATAAAAATACTAAAAAATAACTAAAATCCCAAAAATTTAAGAACCCCTAAAATCTTTGAAAACCCTTAAGATAACCTTATGAACCTAAAAATTCTAAAACCCCTAAAAAACAAAAAACGCAATAAACCCCAAAAAATTCCTTGGAAAATTGATACACATCCCTAAATACATAGGAAACCATAAATACAATGAAAATAATTAAGAAAACAAAATACCTTAAAAAACATAAAACCCCTAAAAAATATACAAAATGCTAAAACCCCTAAATACCCTAAAAATACCCCAAAAAGGATAAAACCACTAAAAAACCATGAAAACCCATAAAAGAGTTAAAACCCTAAAAATAAACAAAACCCAAAAAACAACACTAAAAACTATAACACCCTTTAATACCTTAAAAACAATATAAACCTCTAAAAAAACCTTTAAACCCTTACAAACTAAAAAACACTAAAAACCCAGAAGATTATAAAAACCCTATTAAGATTAAAAACACTAAAACCACAAAAAATTCCTAAACACAAAAAAACCATCATAATCCTAAAAAAATATAAAAAAATCCTTAAAAACATAAAAAAACCTAAAACCATAAAAATACCGAAAGAAAACCTTAAATCCCTAAATGATATAAAATTCCAAGAAAAGTAAACACATTAAAACCCTCAAAAACCTAAAACTCTAAAACCACTAAATACCCTAAAAATCCAAAAACCCCTAAAAACACTAAATACCCTTATGAAATCCCAAAAAACTCTAAAAGACCCTAAACCCCCTAAAAACCCTGAAAACCTAATAAAAATATTAAAAATCCATAAAAACCCGAAAACTACTAAAAAGTAAAAAACCTTTAAACCCCTAACACATTAAGAAACACTAAAGAACCTTAAAACAAAAAAAAAACTCAAAAAATATAGAAAAAAACCTAAAAAAACGTACAACCCTAAAAAATCATAAAACCCCTCAAACTCCCATAAAACACTAAAAAACATAAATCCAATAAAAATCATTAAAAACATAAAAAACCCTAAGAACATTAAAAAGCACTAATAAAACCTTAAAAACATATAAACACATTAAACCCCTTATAACCTAAAAAATTATAAAAACGTAAAACACCCTAAAAAACTAAAAACCCTTACACCCCCTCAAAATATCTAAGACCGTATATACCATAAAAACATCCAAAATCCATAAAATTACCTAAAAACGGAAAAGACCAAAAAACCCTAAAACCCAAAGAAAACATTAAAAACCTAAAAACACATAAAACCACTGAAAACCCTAAAAACTGATAAAACCCATAAAAACTCAAAAAGAAACTAAAACCCCTAAAATCCTAAAAACCTATAAAACACCTAAAATCATAAAAAGAACGTAAAAACCCATGAAAACATGAAAAAAAATAACAATTATAATCACCTTTTAAAACATAAGACATTAAAAACCACTAAAATCTTTTAAAACCTGAAAAAACACAAAAAAAAAACCTAAATCCCCATAAAACCATAAAAACCATAATGACCCTAAAAACCCTCAAATCCCAAAAAACCCTCAAAAACCATAAAAATTATATTAAATAACTAAAAATAATTAAAACATAGAACACCCAAACACCCTGAAAATCAGTAAGAAAATCTTAAAAAAATAGAAACACAGAAAACCCCTAAAAACCTGGAAAATGAAAAAAATCTTTAAAAACCCTAAAACCGTAAAAACCTAAAAAACCATAAAAATACCTAAAATCCCTAGAAAACAAAAATATAACTTAGTTGGCTAAAAATCCAAAAAATTTATAAAAAACCCTAAAACCATAAAAACGGAAGGAAAATATTAATAACCTATAAACTCTATTAACCCTTAGAAAAACTAAAAATTCTAAAAACCCTAAAATGCCCTAAAACTCCTAAATTACCCCAAAACCATAAGAACCCATCAAATCCTTTTAAAACCCATAAAAACACTAAAAGATCTAAGAACCCTTTAAACCCCTAAAAATGTTTAAAACACTAAAAATCATTCAACCCATAAGAACTGAAAAAACTAAAAACCAAAAAAAAGAAACTTTAAACCCCACAAAATCTCTAAAAACCTTATAAACTACAAAATAATAAAAAAAATCCTTAAAAATAAATAAATATGTAAACAAGAAGAAACCCTGAAAACAACTAAGAAAACATTACAAACCTAAAAAAACATTAAACCCCTAAAATACCAAAAAAAATTAACAAACCTAAAATCCCCTAAAAATCTAAAATCCCTAAAACTATAAAAACTCTAGAAAACATAAAAAAACCAAGGAACCTATAAACCCTCAAAACTCACTAAAAACTAAAAACCCCCTTTAAACCCCCAAAAATGTAAAAAGAACTCTAAAAACCAATTAAAACCATAAAAATACAAAAACCCTGAAAACCCACAAACCCATTTAAAACCCTAAAAACTATAAGAACTATAAAACCCTAAAATTCCCTAAAACACTAAAACCGAAGAAAAATCATATCAAATCACTAAAACTCACTAAAAACATAAAAACCCAAAAAAAACCTGAAATCACAATCAAATATTTAAAATCCTAATAACACTTAAAAACTTAATAATACTAAAAACCCTAAAAACCACGAAATGCCAAAAACCCTAAAAAATTATCAAAATCCATTAAAATCTTAAAAATTTCTAAAAATCATAAAAAACCACCTAAAATACCTTATAATATAAAAAATCCAAAAAACCTAAATAATCCCTAATAAAACCATAAAAACCAAAAAACACATAAAACCCCTAAAAACCAGTGAAATTATAAAACCCTACAGAATATTAAAAAGAATCTAAAAACCCTAAAATCCATAAAAACCAATAAAACCATGAAGTCTTCTAAAACTAAAAAATATCTAAGGACCTGTAAAATCCATAAAACCTTCAAAAAACCTTATAAACCAATGAAAATGTTAAAAAACTCTAAAAACGTAAAAACATTAAAAACTAATAAAACCCTAAAAACAAAAAAAACTATAAATCCCTACAGAAATCTATATTCCTTCAGTATTCTTAAAAACCCAAAAACTGTAAAAATCCTAAAAATCAATAAAATCCCTAAAAAACATAGAAAACATTAAATTGTAAAAAACACCTTAAACCCGTAAAAACCTAAAAATCCCCAAAACCCTAAAAACACATAAAAATTCCTAAAACCCCCAAAATAATAAAAATACTAAAATTCCATTAAAATCTTTAAAAATACAAAAAACCTAAAACCACTAAAAATCATAAGAAAACATTAAAAACATAAAAACATTCAAAACCTCTGAGACCAAAATGAAATTATAAAAACAATAAACACTTTTGAAACCCTAGTAAACCATAAAACGCTCAAAATTCCTAAATTCCATAAAAATGAAAATAATCATAAAAAGACATAGAAATCTCTAAAAACATAAAAAAACATTAAAACCCTATAAAACCATAACAAAACAAAAAAAACCTAAATACACATAAATACTCTAAGAATAATAAAAAATGCTAAAAATGAGAAATAGTACCTAAACACCCTAGAAACCATAAAATCCCCTAAAACCTTAAAAACCCGTAAAAACCATAAAAACCCTAAAAACAACTTAAAAATATAAAAATCGTTGAAACTCCAAAAATAATTAAAAACTATAAAAACCCATAAAACCCATAAAAACACCAAATAACACAAAAAACTCATAAACCTTAAAAATAATAAAATCCATCAAAATACCTAAAAACCAAAAAAATAACAATCTCAAAATATCAAAAAAAAATAACTAAAAATGATAATAACCATAAATACCCTGAAAACCCCTAATAAAACCATAAAAAACCTTAATATACTTAAAACCCCATAAAACTAAACAATGTTAAGAACAATAAAAATGATACAACCTCTAAAAACTCAAAAAACACTAAAAATATCTAAATCCCAAAAAATCCCTAAAAATACTTGAAAACATAAAATAACCTAAAACCCCTAAAAGACCCTAATAAAACACTAAAAACCCTTAAAAACATAAAACACATTAAAACATAAAGGACGCAAAATAACATAAAACCCTAAAAGGCCCTAAAATTAATAAAAACCATAAAACCAATAGAAAGCATAAAAACCCCAAAACACCTAAAAACACTAAAAACACTTAAAAATATAAAACCCCTTTAACCCCCTAAAACATTAAAAAGAACTAAATAACCATAAACACATCAAAAAACCCCAAAACAAAAAAAAACCATATATACCATGAAATTCCCTAAAAATCCTAATAAACCAATAAAATATTTAAAAGAGCCCTAAAATATCTAAAAAAATAAAAAACCCAAAAACCCTAATAAAACCTTAGACCCCTAGAAAACTTAAAACCACAAAAAATTCTAAAAATTCTAAAAACCCTAAAAACCATAAAAACATGAAAGATCCTCAATATCCATAAAAACTCTAAAATCCCAATACCCATAAAAATACCTTAAAACTCTTAAAAGGTAAAACCTCATAAAAACCCTGAATGATCTGATTAAAACTACAAAACACTTAAACCCCTAAAAAACCAAAAATATCACTAAAACCTAAAACCCGCAAAAAAACCTAAAAATACTAAAAATCCCTAAAACACGAAAACCCCACAAACTACTAAAAAATACCTCAAAACCCATAAAACCATAAAAACACTAAAAACCAAAAAAACATTAATAAAAACATTAAAAAATAACATAAATCCCTTAAAAGATAAAAAGGCTAAAAACCCTTAACACTGCCAAAAAGTCCGAAAAACCCTAACAAAACTAAAAAACATAAAAACTCCTATAATCTTTAATATCCACTAAAAACCATATAAACCCTAAAACCCAAAAAAACCCTAAAACACATTTAGACCCCTAAATATGTTTAAAACTAAAAAAGTTATAAAAAACATAAAAAATCTAAAATACCAATTCCCAAAAAAACCATAAAAACCCTTAATAGCCTCAAAATCCCTAAAAACACAAAAAACCCATAAAATTAAAAAAAAATCTATAAAACTCCAAAAAACATAAAACAATAAAAACCAAGAAAAACATAATAAAAACATAAAAAATATAAAAACATAAAATGCCTAAAAAACCCAAAAAAATTATAAAAACCCAAAAAACCCCAAACCACTAAAAACTATAAAATCCCTAAAACCCTAAAAACCATAAAATCCTTAAAATGAACAAAAAACCATAAAGCATAAAAACTATAAAAACCCTGAATTATGTATGAAAAATGAAAAAAAACTAAAAGCCCCTAAAAATAAAAAAAAACACTAAAAACCCTAAAAACACTAAATACCCTTAAAACCATAAACCCCTAAAAACCATAAAAATCGCAAAAAACCCCAAAAAACCAATAAGATATTAAAATCCTTTTAAAACCCTAAAAACATTAAAACACCCTAGAAACCTTAAATTCCCTAAAAACCCTCAATATTCCCAAACACCTTAAAAATCCAAAAAATGTAAGAAATAGAAAAAAACCTAAAAACCGTAAGTAAATTTCAAAAAACAATAAACACTTAAAACCTCTAAAAACATAAAGAACTCTATGAAAACACCTAAAACCCCCTAACAACCAGAAAAACTCGAAAACTCTTAAAATCCCAAAAAACCCAAAAAACCATAAAAAACCTAAAAAATACAAAAACAATTCCTAAAAAATTTAAACCCCCTAAAACCCTAAAAACCCTATGAAGTCCGTAAACAATAAAACACTTAAAACCCCAAGAAAGCTAAATATTATAAAACCCTGAAAACCCTAAAACACCTAAAAACCCATAAAACACTCAAAATTTATAAAAACCCAAAAAAACCATTAAAAATCCTACGAAATTTCTTGAAATACCTAAAAACAAAAAAACCCTAACAAACCCTTAAAACCCCAAAGAAAACCTTAAAAACAAAGAAAACACTTTATGCCCCTAAAAAATATAAAAACTCTAAAAACCTTAAAAACTTTATCCCCCTAAAAACAACTGAAGCCCAGAAAAACACCTAAAATTCCTAAAAACCAATAAAAAACATATCAACCCTAAAAAATAAAAATATAAAAAACACTTTAAACCCCTAAATATGATAAAATCAGTAAAGAACATTAAAACACCTAAAAAATCCTAAAACCCAAAAACCCCTATAAAAACCTAAAAAGGCCTAAAAAACCCAAAAACCCATGAAATCTCTAAAAACCCTGAAAACCTATAAAATTACTAAAAAAGAACTAACAATCGCAAAACATGTAAAAAACCTAAAAATACTGAAACCCCATACTAAAACCTTAATTGAAAAATAACTAAAACCTCTAAAAACCCTACAAAACCCTAAACACTCGTAAAAACCTTAAAACACCTAAAAATTATCAAAATCAACAAATACCATTAAATTCATAAAATTCATTAAATATATAAAAATGTAAAAAAACGTCATAGAAAACCATAAATACCCCCCAAAACCATAGAAAACCATAAAAACCCATAAAACCCTAGATATCCACTAAAAACTCTAAAACCCCTTTAAACACCTAAAAAAATTAAAAACTCTAAAAAATGTCAAATACTAAAAAACTACAAACCCTCAAAATCCCAATGATTCCTAACAAAATAAAAAGCCTAAAACTTCCCTATAAATTATAAAAAACATAAAAAAACATAAAGACCCCTATGAAAACATTAAAAACCAAAAAAACACATAAAACCTCTACAAATACTAAAACAACACTAAAAAACCTCAAAATTCCTAAAAATCATTAAAACAATAAAAATTCTAAAAAATCCCTATAAATCAATAAAACCCTAAAAATCCATAAAAACCTTGAAACCCCCAATTAATACCTTAAAAACCTAAAAAAATAAAACCTTTAAAAACCTAAAAATTCTAAAATCCTCACAACCCTAAAAACCCTAAATGCCCTCCCAACAAAACCTTAAAAAACCATAAAAACCAATAAAAGCCATAGGAAACCGATAAAAAAATTCTAAAAACCTTTTAAACCCCTAAAATTATAAAAAAAACTCTTAAAAACATAAAAAACCTTAAAAATCAAAAAAATCCTAAAACCCAAAAAAACTATAAGAATCCTATAAACCCTAAAAACCCTCAAGAGCTTCAAAATCCAAAAAAACCAAAAAAAACCCTTAAAAATCTTAAAAGATCCCAACAATACCTAAATATTTAATAAAATCCTAAAAACCATAAATAATTTTCTAGAAAACTAAAAGAAAACTAAAAACACATAAAACCCCTAAAAACCTAAAAATGTTAAAAACACTAAAAACCCTAAAACACCCGTAAAGCCCTCAAAATCCGCACAATCCCTAAAAATCATAGATATCCTAAAAATCCCTAAAAACCCTAAAAATGTAAAAAAAAATACAAAAAACTAAAAAACCCATATGGAAACCTTAAAAAACTAAAAAAAATTATCCCCCTAAAAACCAAAAAATTCTAAATACCGTAAACCCCTAAAAATTCAAAAAACAAATAAAATCCATAATATCCTAATAAATACCTAAAAATTAATAATAAATGAAAAACCCATAAAAACCAATAAAACCCCATTAAAAATCTTAAAATCTAAATTCAATTTAAACCCCAAAAAACATTAAAATAATAAAAACCCTAGAAAACCCTCAAATCCTAAAACCCATAAAAACCCCTAAAACCCCCTAAAACCATAAAAATACTAAAACCTAAAATAATATTCACAAACCATAAAATCCTATAGAAATTATAAAAAGACATTAAACCCTTAAAAATGATTAGAACTCTAAAAAACATTAAAAATACAAAAAATACAAGAAAATCCCAAAAAACCCAATAATCTATAAAACCCATCAAAGCCTTGAAAACCCTCAAAATCTATAAAAAATAATAAACCATTAAAATCATTTAAAATAAAAAAATCTATAAAAATCCCCAAAAATATAAAAAAACCTATAAAACTAAAAAACAATATAAAAATCATAAAAACATAAAACCACTTAAAACCTCTTGAAACATAAAAAACTCTAAAAACCCATGAAATCCTAAAAAACCTTCAAAGTCATTAAAAACCCTAAAAACAATAAAACCCGAAAATAAAATTATAAATCCAAAAAAACATAAATACCCTTAAAACTCATAACAAACATAAGAAAACCATAAAAACCTAAAATTGATTAAAACTCAAAAAAAAACCTACAGAAAACTAAAAACCCAAAAACCAGAAAACACCTTTAAAACCATAAAACCCCTAAAAACCATAAAAACCCATTAATAACCCTAAAACCTATAAAAATCCCAAAACCACTAAAAATTCTGAAACACTTTAAATGTATAAAAATATTATGAAACTCCAAAAACATAAATACCCAAAAAAACAAAAAAAAACCTAAAAATAAAAAAAACCCCATAAAACCCCTATATTCCCTAAAAACACATAAAACCCTTAAAATCCCAAAAAACCCTAAAAACGTTAAAAATCTTAAAAAGGATATAAAAATCCCAAAAAATGTAAAAAACCAAAAAAACTCAAAACCCCTATGAAAACCTTAAAATCCTAAAAACACGTAAAACACCTAAAACCCTAAAAATGCTAAAAAAACCTAAAACCCCATTAAACCCATAAAAATATATTGAAGCCCTCAAAATACCTAAAAGCATAAAAAAATTAATTTCCTAACAATCCTTATAAATCCCTAAAATCATTGAAAACCTCAAATACCTAGAAGAACCCTATGAAAACATTTTAAACCTTAAAAAACTCAATCCCTTAGAACCCTAAAAATGATAAAATACCTTAAAAAACATAAAACACAATAAAAATCATAAAACCCCTAAAGCCCAATATAAATCATAAAAACCCCTAAAAATTATAAAAATCACATAAAACCCTAAAACCACAGAGAATTATAAAAACCCTTTAAACCTCTAAAATGATACAAAAAATCTCAAAACTATAAAAGACATTAAAACTCAAAAAACACCTAAAATCCCAAAAACCCATAAAAACCTAAAAGTCTTTAAAAATCACTAAAAACATAAAAACCCCGAATAACATTGAAAACCCCTAAGAAAACATTAAAACCCTAGAATAACTAAAAATAAAAAACACATAAAAATCTACACTGAGTAAAAATATAGTAACACATGAAACCCATAAAAAATTAAAATTTCTAAAAAACCTTAAAAACCCTAAGAACTCAAAAAAACCATAAAACCCCAAAAAACCCTAAAAACACTAAACCCCCCTAAAACCCCTCAAAATCTTTAAAAACACAAATAACTATAAAAATAATATAAAAAAATAAAAATTTAAACACCCAAACAACATAGGGAATCATTATAAAAACCTTAAAACCTAAAAAGTCTCAAACACCCCTAATTGTTCTAAAAATTATAAAACCTTTAAAACCACAAATTCCAAAAAAAAATTATAAACATTCTAAAAATAAATAAAAACATAAAACTCCCAAAAATCACAGAAAATACCTAAAACCCCATTAAAACCTAAAAACACATAAATCCCCAAAATACACTGAAAGAATATAAAAATAACCTAAACCCCTAAAACTCTTAAAAACCATAAAACCATAAAAAAACCCTAGAAACCCATTAAACCATAAAATACCCTTCAAACCCCTAAAATTATAAAAAATTATAGAAAATATTAATGTCCATAAAAACTATAAAAATCATAAAAAATCAAAAAAAACATAAAAACCCTAGACAAATAATAATACCTAAAAACATAAAAAACAAAAAACCAATTGGAAAACCTTAAGAAAACCATAATTATCGGAAGACACATAAAACCATAAAAACATAAAACACTGCAAAACCTTAAAACCCTAAAAACCAAAAAATCCTTATAAACCCTAAAAACCATAAAAATCCAAAATAGCATAAAATTACCTTAAAAAGTAAAAAATCCTAAAAACTCTAAAAATTATAAGAAAATATTAAAAAAAATGCACTTAAGACCGCCAAAAAACTTAAAAAAAGATAAAAACCCTGAAAATTATAAATAGAAACTAAAAAGAATAAAATCTCCTAAAACCCATATAAACTAATGAAAACTCTAAGAACACTAAAAACCCATAAAAACCCTAAAACCACCAAAAACCACTACATCCCCTTTAAATCCCTAAAATAATTTAAAAAAACTAAAAATCAAAAAACACTCAAAAAATACCTAAAACACAAAAAACACCATAAAATATTTAAAACCATAAAACCATAAAAATTATAAAAACCGAAAAAATCACTAAGACCCTAAAAACATAAAATCATAAAAAATCCATAAAATTATGTAAAACATAAAAACCCTAAAACCCTATAAAATCCAAGGAAAACAATAAAAACCTTAAAATTTTTAAATCACCCAATAACCTAAAAAATAATAAAGCACTAAAGAGACCCCAAACCAATTAAACATCCCTAAAAACCAACATAACCAATAATACCCTTAAAAATCCCTAAATATTCTAAAAACACTAAAAAATCCTAAACCCCTTTAAACCCTTAAATTTGATAAAAAAAACTCAAAAATACCATAAACCCATAAAACTCTAATAAACCCTAAAACCCCAAAAAACCATAAAACCCCCAAATACCTAAACAAACCCTAAAAATACTTGATGTCCCTTAAAAACCAAAAAACCAAAAAAATACATAAAAATCCCCAAATACATTAAAACCCCCAAAAACCTAAAAACCTAAAAACCCCAGACAAAAAATATAATATAAAAAAATATATAAAACCCCTAAAAACATAAAAATTATAAAAACCCCTAAAACCCATAAAACCCTTAAATTCACTAAAAAACATCAAAATCCTTAAAAACAATAAAATCATAAAAATCCTTAAAAAGTCTTAAAAATATATAAAAATGAAAAAACAACAAAACACTGAAATCCCATAAGAAACCCTTAAAGACCCAAAAAAATTAAACCACCCAAAACATTAAAAACACTAAAAACCTTAAAAATGAGGAAACCCCAAAAAATCCCTAAAAATGCTGAAAATTGTAAAGAACCGTAAAATACTTGAAAACCCCAAAGAAAACCATAAATACATAAAAATAATTAAAACCTTAAAAAACATATAAAAAATACTAGAAACCTTAAAAACTATTAAAAAACCTAAAACTAAAAAAATCCAAGACACTAAAAAATCATGGAAACCCTAAAACGCCTGAAAGCCCTAAAACCGTCAAAACCATTAAAACCCCAAAAACATATAAAAATCCGAGAATAATACCCACAATCCAAAAAAATATAAAATACATAAAACTCTAAAAACATAAGAAACCCTAAAAACCCTAAAACCCCTAAAAAACTGAACAACCTAAAAACACTCAATAACCCTATAGTCCCAAAAAATGGATAAAACCCTTATAAAACTGTAAAAAAATTACCCTAAATGAAACATCACGCAGTCAAATGTCAAAAGGATCTTCTGGCACTATGAAGATCTTGTCGGATAAGAAATCAGCTAGAAAAAATCGTCCATTATTTTTGGAAAAGTTGTTCTTTCCCAGAGGCAACGTCGCATTGTCAAATCTCTGGGCACAATGAGAGGATCCCTCCCATTTATGTAACTAGGAGTTTCGTTGTTATAGGGGAAAGTGAAAAGATATCACCTTGAAAGTATCTTACTGAAAATCACTCAAAAACTGGAAATATATAAAGAGAAAACACTATCACAAGGAGGAAGATATTTCTTGATAAATTCAGTCATCACGTCAATGTTCGTAGATGATTTTTCCATCTACAGATATCCCACAATCCTGATTAAAAATATGAAAATCAAGATTCGGAACTTTTTCTAGACGGGATGCATTGATGAAAAGAAATTAATCTTCATTGCATGGAAGAATTGTATGAAACCTGCTAATATGGGTGGGCTTGGCATTTAGGGCCTCAGGAAATTCAATGATGCCCTTATTGGGGAATTTACCTGGAACCTATTCAACCCACAAGACGGGGGCCTAAACATCCTAAGGGAAAGATTCAACTCCAAACTAAGTGACAACTTTACTGGTCACATTCATTCATCAGTGTGGACGAAGATCAGATCCTCATATAAAGACATTGTCCTTCAATCAAAATGTATGGTCTTGAGGCACTCAAACTTGAACTGCTGGACAACTACCTGGCTGGATAAGACAATCAGAGATGTTGTTCAGCCACTATCCAACCTGCAACACCTCTCTATTGCCGAATGAAACAACAAATGTGGAGTTAATCATGATCCTTCTTAAAAAAAGTATTCAGAAAATCTATAATTATCAATTTACTGACACTAATATCCTTATCTGGTAATGCAACCTTGTTGGGCAGTTGATCACATGGGAGCTCTATCAATATAAATGTGGACAAGGAACCAAGCCACCGACATGGATCTCCAAATTCAGACGAAACTTCATACCGCCATCGATCTTTATTCTTCTATGGAAAGTGTGGATGAACAGGCAGACTATGCAGGAGGAACATAAAAAAGCGGGATTGAGCTTATCCTCAGCCAGTTCTACTTGCCTGTGAGCAGAGGAAAATGGAAAACTCATCTTCCTTAGTTGCAGGATCACTGCCTCGTTATGGGACTATTTTCATAACCTATTTGGCCAAAATTTATGCATAGGTAGCACACTGGCAGAACTTTTTAGCAGCATTGTTGGTGTGGACAGCACTGAGCCTCTCAAGAACCTCATGCTTGCTGCAGTTGCGGCCCTTGAAAGGTTTGTGTGGACATCCTGGAATAAGACATTCTTTGAATCAAATGTCATCTCCCTCCACGGTGTAATCCTGGCGATCCCTGAAGCTATTCATGTGGAATCTCATATACAAACTGGAGAAATGTATAACAACATGAATGATTTGATCGTTTTGCAAACCCTTAGTGTTCCTAGAAGGTGAAAACAACCAGCAGACAAGAAATTCATTAAGTGGATTCCCGCAATTCTAGGTTCGATTAAAGATAATGTAGATGGCGCAGGATTAGGAGCACCTGGTTTTTTGGGATGTGGAGGAGTCTTTCGTTCTTATAGAGGCTTCGTCAAGGGATGCTTCTTTCACTTCCTAGGGAGTGGATGCGGCTACAAGATGGAACTTTTTTCCATCATCAAGGCAGCCCAGTTTAGGATGTAATTTTCTTGGAAGCTCTTATGGATTGAGTTCGACTCAATGCTAGAAATGGAGGCCATGAGAAGTGAATCAAGAAGAGTACCATAGTGGCTACTCCTTCAATAGATCAAATGCCTCAAAGCTTCACAAGATCTGACCCTATACATAACATGTGCTTTTTGGGAAGCGAATGCAGTCGCAGACATACTCTCAATGAAATCTATTGAAGATAGGTGCTTCATGTGGTCCTTTTTCACTCCACTATATTGTACGTCCCTTGTGGAATCAGACATGAAGGGTGATACACACACCCACTTCTTTAGGCCCTTCTTGTAAGACCATGTACCTTTCCTCATATATTTAAATTTTGGGATCAGGATCTCCGGGTCCAGCACATTCTTTGACCTAAAAATGTTAATAAAAACTATGAAACACCTTAAAAACCCTAAACCCCCAAATCTTAAAACTCAAAAAACCATCAAAACCCCTAAAAACCCTTCAAAATTCCTAAACCCCTAAAAGGCCACAAAATATATACAGTCCCTAAAAATTCCTAAAAATTTAAGAGTCCATAAAAACATATGAAATCTGGACGAAAGCCTTAAAAAAATAAAATTAAATCAACAAAAATCATAAAAACTATAAAAACCATAAAAACCATAAAACCCAAAAAACACATAAAACCCCTCAAAATCCCTAAAACCCATAAAAATCATAAAAATTCCTTAGAATTTCTGAAAAACATAAAAATCAGAAAAACCCTAAACACCCTAAAGAAAACATTAAAAAACTAAATACACTTAAAACCCCTAAGAAACATAAAGAATGAAAAAAACCTAAAAACCATTAAGATAAACTAAAAACTCTAAAATCCCCTATAATCATAAAACCACTAAAACCCTAATTCCTATAATGAACTTAAAACAACCCTAAAACCCAAAAAACCATAAAACTATAAAAACTAAAAAAACCATTTAACCCCTAAAAATGTTGATAAACTATAAAAAAACTAATAAACTCTTAAAAACTCAAAAAATATGAAAGCAAAAAAAATAATAATAAAAACACTAAAAATCCTAAAAATCCCTAATAAAATAATAAATCCATAAAAATACCTAAAAACACCAAAAGAATTTAAAAAAAATAAAAACCATGAGAAACACTAATAAAACCTTTGAAATCAAAAAATACTTAAAACCACTAAAACCTAAATAACACTAAAAAAACTGGAAAACCTTAAAAACCCATAAAACCCCTAAAAACCGTAAAACCCCTAAATACTATAAAAAACCTAAAACCCACTAAAAACTAAAAGAAAACTTTAAACCCTTAAAGAAATTCAAAAAATTAAAAACTACAAACACTACAAAAAACACAGAAAACCCTCTTAGAAATCCTAAAACCCTCAAAATCCTTAAAAACCCTAAAACCCAAAAACATCCTAGAAAATCTCTTAAAATAGCTTAAAATGTAAAAAAACCTTAAATCCTGAAAACCCCTAAGACAACCCTACAAAAAAAACAATTAAAACCACTAGATAACTCTAAAACCATGAAACCCCTAAAAATCAAAAAAATCCCTAAAATCACTAAAAAATCATAAAAATCTAAAATAGTCCTAAATATCCCAAAAAATAAAAGAACCATAAAAACATGAAAACACTATAAAAACCTTAAAATCCAAAAAGATCTTAAAACCGATAAAAACATAAAATGATAAAATCCAAAAAAACTCTAAAACCCCTTAAGAACCCTAAAACCCCTAAAAAGAATATGAAATCCTGAAAAACATTAAGAATGAAAAAATCCCATCAAACAGTAAAAACTAGAAAACCTCATTAAACCCATAAAAATAATAAAAAAATAATAAATCCTTTAATAAACCTAAAAAACAAAAAAACCATAACACCCAAAAAAACATTAATATCCTAAAAAGTCAAAAACTGTAAAACCACCCCTCAAAATCATGAAAACCCCTAAAAACCAATAAAATTCAAAAAATCCCTCAATCCATAAAAACATAAAAAACCCTAAAAACGAAGAAAAACCTTAATGACTTCAAAACACTTAGACCCCCTAAAAACCTTAAAAAACTAAAAACCATACAACCCCTCCAATCCATAAAAACTATAAAACCCATAAATATCCTAAAAATCAATAAAAATTAAAAAAAATAGTATAATGAAAAAAACCATAAAACCAAAAAAAAAACAAAAAAAAATAATTAAACACCTAAAAACCTAAAAAACCCTAAAACCCTTAAAACCCATAAAAATTTCATAATCCCATAAAAACCATAAAAATAGAAAAACCTAAAACCCACTAAAAATACATAAGAAACCTAAAACCCTCTAAAAACTATGTAATCCTTTTAAACCCCTAAAAATGTTAAAAAAACTAAAAAAACCATTAAAACCATAAAAAATAAAAAAAACCCAAGAAACCCCAAATAACCCTAGAAACCATAAAACCCATAAACCCCATAAAATCCCTCAAAACCATAAAAACCCATGAAATTCCTATAAAATATTTAAAAATCCAAGAAATATAAAAAACACTAAGAAAACCTTAAAATCCTAAGACATATTAAATCCCTAAAAACCAAAAAAACACTACATTCCCAAACCCCCAAAAACCCTAAAAACTACAAAACACTCAACAACACTAAAAAACATTAAATCCCATAAAAATCCAAAAAATCCAAATAAATCCCTAAAAATGTAAAAACCCTAAAAGCCCTGAAAACTGTAAATAAAACCTTAAAACAAAAAATAACATAAAATCTCTAAATCCTTAAAAAACTAAAAACCTAAAAAACATGTAAACCCTTAAAAATACCTAAAACGAATCAAAATTCCTCAAACCCCTAAAAACCATAAAACCCCTAAAATCCGTAAAAAACTTAAAACATAAAAACCCCTAAAATATCTATAAACCCTATATGAACCTTAAAAACCTAAAAACACGTAAAACCCCCAAAAAATTAAAAACCCAAAAAGACCTTAAAAAGACCTAAATTCCCAAAAAAAACCCCTAAAAACAATAAAAACCCCTAAAACCCATAACAACCCAATCAAAATATAAAAACCCTTTAATCGCATAAAATTATTAAAAAATATCTAAAAAAATTAATACCACAAAAAAATAAAAAAACCCGAAAATCAAAAAAACCCACAGAAACCCTAATGCCCTTAAAACTTTCAAAATCGCATAAAACCATATTTTTTTAAAAAAATATCTTAAATCCCATAAAAATGTAAAAAACTGTCAGAAAACTGAAAAATCCTAAGAGATCATTAAAAACCTAAAAACACTTAAACCCTCTAAAAATATAAAAACGCAAAAAAAATCCTATGTACGCTAAAAATATGTAAATACTATGAAATCAAAAAAAAACATTATAACCCATAAAAATACCTAAAAAATAAAAAACACTAAAATACATTAAAACCCTGAACAAAACATTAAATTACTAATAACACTTGAAACCGCAAAAAACTGAAAAAAACCCTAAAAACCTTCCAAATAACTAAAAACCCTAAAACATGAAAAAATTACTAAAAAATACTTAAAAATACCTCAAACATAAAACCCCGAAAAAGCATTAAAACACCTAAAATATAATAAAACTAAAATCACTTAAAACATATAAAACCCAAAAAACACTAAAAACTCTAAAAATCCCTACAACCCTAGGGAACCCTAAAACCCCTCCAAATCACTAAAAACACTAATAACAAAATAAATATTTAAAAAAAATACCATAATTTTTGTGAAACCCCTAAAACCCCTAAAAATCATGAAAACACAAAGAAACCCATAGAAACCTAAAAACCCTAAAAACCCCTAAATAACATGAAAAATGACAAAACCTCTAAAAACCATAAATGACCCTAAAAACTTATGAACCATAAGTACCCATAAAAACCTTATAACACTAATAACTCATAAAACCTAAATAAATTCACTAAAAACTATGAAACACTTTAATCCCATAAAAATGTTATGATAAACTCTAAGAACCCATAAAAACCTAAAATAAAAAACCCTAAAACTGAGAAAGTTGTAAAAACCCTAAATCCCTAGACAACCCTAAATCCCCTCATAATCCCTAAAAACCCTAAACACTATAAAAATCCTAAACAACCCCAAGAATCCCTAATAATTTAAAAATCCCTGAAACCATGGAAAACCCTCAGAAAAAATGAACAACCAAAAATCACTTCTGACACCTATAAACATAAAAAATGCTAAAACCCAAAAAATTACTAAATCCAAAGAAAACCCTAAAAACCCTCAAAATCCTAAAAACCCATAAAAATCATAAAAATCATAAAAATACATAAAAGTCCCTAAACCCCCTAAAAATCATAAAAACCCTAAGAATCCCATACAAACCTAAACACACTTAAAACTCATTAAAAACCTAAAAATTTATAAAACCCATAAAAACTTAGAAAATGATCCTAAAATCATAAAACCCCTAAGGACCATGAAATCCACTAAAAATCCATAAAAATTGAGGGTCCATAAAAATTTTTAAAGGGAAAGAAAATACTCCCATAAAACAAATAAATGAATGGGATGCATATGGGGATGATAATTTGAGGAAAAGATTGAGGGAATACAATTTGAGAAAGAACCAAATATAGTCTCTGTACTAGTTACTAGGAAATGTCCAAAAAAGTCAAAGACCAAGAACCGAGCGATACATGGGAAACCTATGAAATGATGGCCCGCAAAGTGTTGGCCAGCAAACCTCACAGTTCACATAATGAATGAGGAAAGGCATCAGTTAAAAGTGAATTGCGTAGTTGGCGGAATAAAGGTAGATAAATTACACCAGAGAACCACACTGTTGGTGAAAACATGAATGATAAGTACAACTCCACATTCTATCCCCTCAGACTACAATGTTTATAGATGAGGCAAGTCTGGCAGAACCTCGCGAACCACATCATTCGCGAAATTGAGGCGGTGATTTCTACCATCGCAAACCAAAACACCGTGACCCTCGGTCGACGGAGTCATATGTGGGTTAGATGATCCCTCCATGGGATTACAAAAAGGTGTTGTGTTCTCATATATATAACCTCCTCAGCATTTTATAAAAATACCTCGAGGGGAGTCGAAGAAATGATTGGATTTTGGGACATCTGGGAGTCTACGGACGAAAGACTTAAAGGAAAAAAGTCAGCGAAGTATGGAACTGAAAATTTTCTAGAAGGTATAAACATATTGTGAAGCATAAAATTAATAAAGCATAATAATATGGAAAAAATTCTAACCAAAAAGTAAAAATGTGAACCATACTTCACGGATTATAACCCCACGAACCGTGAGACTAATACCCCTTATTCAATCCAGAATACCGCGTAGCACATCTCTGTGTGGATGAATCCTTGTCTAACGTAGCATCCCAGCACACAGAGGGACTACAATACCACATACCACCATGGTATGTGAACAGATCCTAAGGCCGTGCACCACCTTTGTATGTGAACCAGACCTAAATCCATGTACCATCATGTTACACGGACCACATTAAGGTCGGCATACCACCCTGGTACGGACCACATCCAGATCCGCGTACAACTCTAGTTTGCGGCCCACAACCAGATCCGCATACCACCCTAGTACTTGGACGACCCTTCCACCCACATAGAAAAAATATATGTTTAAGGTACCCCACCCTGCATGAACAAATGGTACACAAATTAAAGTTCCTCTAGGATCTCCACCTTCCAGTACCAATAATACCCTTTTATTTACATCCCATCATCTGAATCCCCTTCACAAACTAGTCCATCAGACATAAGAAAAAACCACTTCCAAATCTAATAAATCCATATTAAGTTCTATTTGGTGCTTTATCACTCCCTTCTGAGTTTACATACCCATTGTAAGTGGAGTCACAGAGGTAATCCCTTCATCAGTATGGACCCCAGGAATGTTCATAAGTCAACATTCTCATGGTAACACAAATTCCATCCTTGGGATACTAACGAGTACATCCCCATTCCAGGTTTCAAGGATAATCACATTATTTTTCATTAAATGAGGGGTAGTGATAAGTTAAAGTAATTATTCTCTCTTTTCTTTTTTACGAGAAATAACATTACTACCCTTTAACAGAACCCATTCTAGAGCATACCTCTTATAGTAAGCCCCTGGAAATTTGGGATGATCCTAATGACCTTCACCTTAATTTAATATTTAATGGATCATTTCTTCTCACCCTCATACACTATCGCCCTGGAATATTCCACCATGGGATCCTCCCTTTCCCTCAGTAGAGAAGAGAAAGTGTTCCTTTTTGAGTCTTTCACATCCTATTGTTTCTGAAACCAAACATCACTCACATGGGCTTAGAGGTTTGTGTTAATACGACATTTGCACATCCCAACAATGAACTACAAGAAATTTGATTCCCAACATGACCATGATATGTATGTTGCCTCTATCTAGACCCTATATCCATATAATCTCATCCATGAAATGATATATCATGTCCCCTTCATATCGTATGTTCACACATGTAATACCCAATCAAGTCACAACTCGAATGAATGTACAAGGGTTTTGATTCCTAATCAACAGGGATATGTAAGAAGCCTCACATATTTCCAAACCTGATACCCGAATCACCCTAGAATTTTCTGGGCTATATTCTCAGTGGTTTCATATTCATCCTAGAGACCATATCTTTCTTGGGCATCCTGGGACACCTCGGAATAAGCCATACATTGGATCTTGACTAGTAACATTTTACCTAGATGTTTGTACCACATGACGTTAAACTGCACTTATGTCCCCATCACATGACCTTAAAATGCATTGTTTCTAGGTAAGTGACATCGAACTACATGGTTTATGACCCCTCTCAATATGATACATAGGAAACTCATCTCATGGGTCCAATCTTGATATCAAATTAACTTCTCTCCCCTTAGATGATGATAAACTTTATATCTCCCCATCATAGTGATTAAATTTTCATTGTCTCATTAATTCCTAGTCCATGTGTATCCATGATTGATCTTGAAACCTCAAGGTAATCTATGGATAAACTCTTCATGAAAGAACCAATGATTCACAAACATATGCTCATTGCTTAAATTTATAAGTGAGTCCTGGAGAAGGCAATAATTCCCCCCAAAATGGTGTGATGATTCCGACCTATCATTCTCTAGACCAATGGATTCATGAAGTGTTATTGGAAAAATCATTGTCAAATGAACACCTAAATTTAGAAATCAATACCATGAATCATGGATACTAGGTCCATTGGGTGTTTCTGGATCCATAAATAAACTCGTTGGAGACCATCCGAGGACATCATACCCAACATAGGATGATTTAATAGACATATAAATCCTTGTTCAATCACCTGTTGCGATCATATAAGTAAGAGACCTCCATAATAATATTAAAATGGATACACTGACCAATCCGGGTGGGACCGTGTCACCCAATCAATACGCAGTGCGACACAAATCAGGATGAAACAGAAATGGTGAACCTGACATGAATCTTTCACCAAGGTAGAATATTACCCTAACTCAATCCCCTTTCACATTCAAAAGGAAGAGGGCCAAGAAAGATTATCAATTTCACATGGGATCATCAGATTCTACTTTGACAAGGTTTTTTTGCCTTTATATTTCATGTATATATTACAAGAATTTAATAGTTATCTCTTCGATTCAAATAGAATCTCTAAAAATTGCTCAGACAATCCAAGTCAGTGACCAAAAATGTGGAAAAATCCCCAACAAAGAACATGAACCCCTCACCTACCCAGCATCATCAACTATGGGGTTAAAATGTGTAGATAAAATAGTACCATCAAAATGGTACTCTTCCTGCAGTGGAGGCCGCAAGGTAGGCCTTCCAATCGGTAAAAGCTCGCCAACTGTCTCTTCATCCATGATTGAAGATCTAGCACATGAGTTCCCCACTGGTCATCTCCAACCACTTTAGGAGTATGTCCCTGAAGCATGATAACATGTACCACCCTTGTCATAGGATGGTAGATGAATTTGATGCTAATGAATTCATCCCATATGCATAGGAACCCCACTCAAGGGCTCCTACTGGAGGACATTTCTATCAATGGTGTACAACCTGATATCCTTACTCGGATGTGCATCCCATTTTAAGGGAACCTACTGAAGTCCAAAGAACACAGCCCCTGCAGGAATCCCGCTTGGGGTGGTAAATTAAAAATCAATAATAGGTTATAACCCTGGTTCCTGAGGATGAGGTTCAACACAAAAATGAGAAGGCACATAACCTGAACGCACAAAATCCTTATCCTCCTTCTAAATCCCACCACAGAAATATAGTGGCACAATAAAATAAAACTCACATTCTTTCCAAAGCATGTCAGTCCCACCGCAGAAACAGAGAGGCAGATTACAAGAAGATGAAAATATATTCCAATGATGAAGAAGATCATCATCTAAATAGGAATACACCCAGCTATAAACAAGTACAAATCCTTACTGACACAAAACAATCCATATATTTAAATAGGGTGGAAAATTATGGTTAGTAATACTACACTGCTAACATATTTTAACCCCACCAAGAAAATATAGTGTAGATTACATTTTAGCCTAGTCAAATTCCTTTGGATGAAAATCATTTCCAAGAGACAAATACAATAGAAAACGAGAAGACACAATTTTATACTCACAAAAACAAATACCAACAGAAAAATTCAGTTGAAATATGAGAAAAAATATTGTGGAAGACTCGTTCCTCTGCCCCGACACTGGAGAACCGCCAGTACCCACTGGAAACTCATGGAGGACCAAAGCATGCATAGATTCCTACTCCGACATCAGAATGGGAATTCATACCTTTTCAATCCAAAAAAGTATCTCAACACATATTTTACATGATGTAGGATCAGATGTCAATACCATAATATATCCTGTAGATATGTCTAGACATCATTCCATCTGTGAAAAAATATAGGAGTCAATCCCACAACCCGATCCCCTCGGGCGGGGTGATCTATCCACCAAATCAGATAATCCTTCCAGAGTATACCATCATCCATGCTCTAGTCCAGGATGGTTGATTACTATATTACGTCATACAAGGAAACCGAATCAGGAAAAAAACTTGTTCTAGATGGGGGACATCGGTCCAACATGGTGACCTCTCTAGGGCAGGAATATATCCCTGCCAGAACTCAACATGCTTGTTCACATATCCCAAATACATCATTGGAACCAATTAGACATGGAACAATACATGAAAGACATTACCAACAGTAGGTGGTCCCATTTTCTTGAAATAGAGCGCAAAAATATGAAACTCACCAATGGAAAATGAAAAATAAAGAGCACATTCATGATTATGCTCTACTGATTCTGGTGTTCTTGATGCCATAAAATTTATGAATAGAGGCTCAAGATCCTATCAGTCAATTAACAAAATATTGAAGTAATAGTAGCAGTTGGAAAGGTCCTTCTCGTAATATCGCTACCAACAACTCCAACGACTCCCCCCCAGAGCACCCATAGGGGATCACTATGTAGGCTACAAAGGATTGATCACAAGAACCTATCTCCTACTGTGTGTCAGGGTATCCCGCCCCTTGAACATAAGATCATATAGTAATAAGTCCCTCCCTTGACTTTAGTCCACCTTATAGTCCTCCATCGAGTATACACTGCATATATGCTTTTCCCTTTAATCAGATGTCAAGTTGTGATGGAAGTCCATGCAATGACGACAGTCACTACAAAGTCCCTCCCCGTAGTGACATTAAGTAATGAGAAGGCCCTCCCATTATTGAAGTACATCTTGAACACCCTCCTAATTGTGTACACTATCGATAATCTCATTACATCCAGATCTATGATGGTATTCCTCTCCATGAAAACATCCATTTTGAAGGTCCTCCCTTTAATGACGCTAAGCAGGTAGATGGTGCTCCCCTTACTGTGGTATTTCCTGAAGGTCCTACCCATGGTATACGCTACAGAAGGCCTCTATATAATAGGAAAATAATTTGTGATTTTAGTCCTTGCCATCATGAAACTGACTTCGAAGGTCCTCTCCACAGTCAAAATTTACGCAGAAGAGAATGTCCACACCTCTTTTGGTCAAATATGTGAAAACCCTCATGTGCTGAGGTTCTTGGAGAAATAAAGTATGACATACTCTCTCCATGGAAAACTATATCCTTTCTCACCCATAGTATGTATCGGGTCCATTCTCTTGTTTCAAGCCACCATCATACCTTTAAAATATCAATGATACTCTCGCTAACCCCACTGCTTGAAACGAAATCATTAAGGAGTAGTCAAACCAGGTGGATCCAAAAAAAAGTTTTCTTGGAGGAAAAATAATAAGATAAGTTTCTTGTGATAATAAAACTAGAAAAGGAGACATACCGGTTATGTATTTTCACATGAACACTTCTCAATTCAATACACCGAAAGATTTTTCATAATAATGTATGAATAACATTCGCCTCAATATCTAGAAAAATCTCCGCCAGTTAAAAGAAAGTTGTTGCCCTACGATGGGTACATAAACCATGTTAATGTATTGGGATATATTCTATATCTAATAAAATTAGAAACCCTATCATATTCACATAGGAAATAATCAAAAAAGCAAAATAAAAACCCTAGAAAGGCCTTCCTCCATGCACTGCACAAGTTGCATTGTCCTATCAGTGACTCCTCATCTAGTGTTCATATCTGGGGATGGGGAGAACATGAAACCTTAAACTTCACCCCCTTTATTTTCTATCATAACTCACTAGAAACAGAATCCTATAATTTCATTACCCAAATACGATAGTAAAATAATGTCCCTGCTCAGGAATGGTGGAATGCTCGACATGAGACGACCTTGAGTAAGTCTCAGAAGTGTCAAGCCCAGTGACAGAAATCCATCGAGAATCACTTCAACCAGGAAACCAAGAACATACTATAATATTACTATATAAGAGAATCTAATCAATGAGACCTGGTCCTGTCCTTATATGTAATTAATTCACTTGAAAAACCAACATCATATCTGACTCACATCCTCATGGGAATGTGTGAGATTAAGAAGGAGACAATAGCGGAAACATCCACCACAACACGAGATCAACCCCATCTCATATGGTTGGGGGAAATATTAACTCAAAAGTCCTCAATAAGACAAGAATATCTAGTTTGAGTACTTTCTATAGAATAACGGGAGCAACCCCAACCTATAGGGATGGGGGGATTTTTACCTCAAATTCCCACCCAACGGATGTCTGTCTTCTCTTTTTTGGGGGTAAAATAGATAAAGGGTCCACCTATTCAATTATGTACCATGATTCACATCCCCTATAATAGAGTTGTACCTCAAGGTCATTTCAGGGATCCCTTCGAGTCACTATTCATCAAGAAACCTGAAGAGTATCATAGAATGGCCAGAAAATAACCAATAAAGGGCATTAGAAGACCTCCTACCATTCCTCACCAGGTATGCCACACCAGATGCAGAATGAATTAGTGAATGTAATAGAAATAATCCATACATACATCACTAAAAATAATACAAATAATGAGGAAACTAGAGAAGTGGGTTCCCTCTTAGAGATGTTCCATACCAAGCCTAGAGGTGTGCATACTAGAAACCAAAGTGTTGTGTTAATCTTGGGTAGTATCTCAGTAAATCTACCATTACCTACCGTGAGAATCCTCAACAAGGAGATGAACAAGAGAAAGGTATGCAACTATCCTCCATTTCTCAATGAAGATGATTCCATTACACTGAAGGAGAGATCTGCTCGACAGGAGGAATAAATGAAAGATTTCAGGGGACTCAATATTAATATGTTAAGAGAAATCCATCCTAATGGGTATGTTCTTCAGTTAGAGCATCAACACAAACTTCCACTAGACATCGCTCTACCTCATAGAATCATCCTGTAGAATGAAGTAGGGCTGTAAGGATCATTCAAGTTAGCACTGGGACCATCAGTGTACCTAAACCCAATACTTTTAGGATATCATGATATATGTCTATTAGGGATGCAACTAGAATAGATTTAGGAAAATACCCAAAGGATTACCCTAACTGGGTATCTGTATCATGGTTCAGCAGCACTGGAACATCGAATATTGCCCCATCTACACCTATTCATACTCACGTCCAAGATAACATGCATCAAGGGATCTTGAATACCACCGAATTATTAACTACTCTAATGGAAGAAATAAAAGTATGACACGCTCCTGTAAAAAAGAAAAGAAGGCCTTACCCCAACTGGGTGAGCAACTTCCCACCTCCATAAAATTTGGGTAATCCTGTATTTCTAGTGTTCAATGGATCAGGGGACCTATAGAAGCATCTAATGCACTATTATTCTTATTTTGATCCCATTATGGGAACTCCAAAGAAATAAGAGGGTTAAAAACATAGAGGATTTTTGGGAACTCTATAAGGTTCGGCCCTCATGTGGTACACCATTTTGAAAGCTAACTCAATAATAGAATTCGAGGATCTTAGGAACCATTTCCTATTACATTTTAGCTCAACATTTCCCAAAAAAACATTCATTGATATCATTAACCAGAAATAGTGAGAGAATGACAGAGTCTTAGACTTCATCGCCTGATAGAATGGTTTAAATTTCTCCTAAAACTGAAAACACCCCCAAGATGAGATTCTTTCCATTTGCATTGATAATCACTGAGATGATCTGTGAACACCACTCATTCCTGTTAAGTACACAAGTGGGTTCTAGGACATATCCACCATCCTTCCAAGGATATAGGATTCCTTATGATGGACTAATGTCAAGACCTAAGAAGCCCCATCAGCCCCAATAATAAGAGTAGGAGAGATGCAGCAGCTTCTATCATTCTTAATCCACCCCTACACTAGCCCCAACTCCAAGGCCCTCACCAATCCATGTAAGGCCCTCTGAATGTTAGTATCCACCCCCACATCATCAAGATGAGGAAATAGGGTCCAAAAATAAGTCAATTTGAGGAATTTATAAATAATGTATACTTGTTCCTGGATGACCATGTTTGTGGGTACTTCATATCTTCAACAAATTTAAATTTGTTTCGTCTTCCTAATCAAAATCGGTCAGATGAAGTAGGTATTGATGACAATCTATATTACTGTCCCTTCCATCAGATATTGGGATATAATATCAAAGAGTGTTTTGTATTTAACGACCTCCTATAAAAGATGATATCTTCCAAATAGGTCAAGTTGGGACCACTTCCAGTGTAAGTGGAACATGTTTCTACCACTCATTTAGATGGATAAAATAAATGAAAAAAAGTTGTTAAAAAAAGGATCAAAAGATCGATAGTTTGATGGATCGAAAGGAAATAATCCATGATCATGGAATACTACAGGAATAGGTGATGCGACCAACTATGCCTCTAATATCTCTTAATGAAACATGATCATCAACCTCAGCCCAAAAATCCTCCAAGGGGAATCTATCTATAAATCACTCCAATAAAAATATGCATGAAGTCAAACTTGAACCAAATCCAAGGTTGGCTTTGAAACTATCAGATTTCATGCCAGCAAATCTTAAGAAACAAAAACCTCCCCACAAAATGGTACAATGGGAGCCACCCCACCAAACGACACAATGGGAACTGCCCCACCAAACCACCGAATCGGGGGTAGATGAAGAGGCCAAGTCATCACCAAAATATGAGCAAATTTTTGGATACATAATGTAATTAATTTGACGGATCCTTTCAATGATGATGAGTATGGTTATCAATAAGACTTTTATGCACCCAATCATGGAGTTGGTGGAAGTATCTAAAAAATATAGGATAATAAGAAAGATGAAACCATGGCCGAAATCATGCATATGGCCGCACACCCACTCAAACCATCCGTGTATGGGAAACCAGTTGAATGATCCTACAACGGATCGTGACCGGGGCCGTAAAATTCTATAGTCCCCATAAGAAACCACCTCAGTCCAATTATTTTAAAATATCCTTCAGATTATGAACAAATGACCAATTACCCTCAGTATGTGAGCAGATTGGCTTGGCCTAATTCGAAAGGATGGAAGATCCTCTAGATCTGGTACTAAGGGCCTACCCCTCTTCATCAAATGCTCAAGATCCTAAAGCGCCTGTGAAAGAGAATCCCTAATCTTGGAAGTGCCTCAATTTTTATTAGAGTATGAAAATATGAAATATTTAGCTTTAGTTCCAGCTATTCTCACAATCATGGATTCACTGAATCTATCTACCTAACTCATTAAATCTCTCATAGAGGCTTTGTTGAGTCCCCATGAGTTTGAAGCTAAAGTAGCTACCACTAAAGTCTATGGATAGAGATCAATCCTTCAGAATGTCATCCATTTTTGTCCTCAGATCAAGATGAATATCCCATCATGAAAGGACACACCAAACACTTATACGTTTCAGGCATGATAAATGGCGTCGATATCTAAAAATTCTTCTTGGAAAATGGAACTAGGGTTAATATCCTCCCATTGTGGTAAATCCATTAGCTAGTATATAGTGAGGATAATCTGACGCCCTGCACCACAACTCTGTTGGGATACGAAAAAAGATAGCAGAAGTCGTTAGATAAAATCCTGATGGGAACCCTATTAGGTGACCTCATAGATCAACAAAATTTTATGGTGGTCCAAAATAATATGGCCATCAAGGCTCCTGTTGTGAGTACCTAGCTGCATAAGCATGCAAAAATCCCCTCCTCATACCATCATCACATGAAATATAACATTAATGGACCTAGTAGGACACTTCATGTCGATAAGGACCCATTCAAGTCCTATAAGTCACACTATATTGATGCATGGTTCTTTGAACCAACGGAGAAACAAACCTCATCTAATTGATTTAATTGGGTTGCCACCCCAAATAGAATGTAAATATTTTATACCAATCTCCTCAAGAAGCTCTAGGAATAATATATATTTACCATCAATCATATTGAATGATAAAGTCAATATTTTGACACATATTCAATAGTCCTAATGATTTTAGTTTTGACTATTGTGCCTGATAATTTGGAAATGTACATTGACTCCTGAGATAATGGGGATGGTTTAGATGAAAATAACCCTGAACTATCATAAAAACCCAAGGAACATACCCCATCACTCACTAAGGTAGGAGGATGTGTTTCGTCACTCAATTAAGATGAGGAAACCCCTTTACCCCTTATGATATCTTCTCGAGAGAAGCCCCTGCCAATGACGAAGACTTCACCTTCTAGACACCAACACTTCAAATCATCCATCAACTATGGAGATGTTGTTTAAAGGATTGTTTCCGTATCCAAAAATGACGAGGAAGATGATGAGGATTCAAGTGAGGAGGAAGAAGAAGACCTAAGGGATTTTCTTCCATTATTTTAGGAAGGTATTTCCATCCCCATTGATGAAATAATGGAAATCAAATTGCGTATGGAAGAAGACCCATGACCCACTCTAGATAGAGTGGACATGCCTTCCAAATAGAATGAGATATATGCCTCTTTCCTGAAGTATAATTGAGATGTATTCACCATGAATTATAAGAAAATTACAGGACTTGATCTAGAGGTGGCCACTCACCACCTAGTCCTTCAAAAAGTCATTGTGGTTACAAGCAATACACCCGATGAACACCCCTAATATATTTTTACAAAATAGAGGATAGATCCAATAAACTCATCAAATCCAACTTCATTTGGGAGGTCCAATATCCTATATGGATAGCAAAAATTGTCCTCATTAAGAAGAAAAATTGGTAGATCAAGGTCTATATCGATTTCAGTGACCTCAACCGGTACTACACAAAAGATGATTTCCCAGTCCTGATCATAGAATTATTGATTGATGCAAATTATGGATATGAGACTCTCTCATTAATTGGAAATTATTCAGGTTATAAGAAGATCTGAATGGCCCAAGAAGATGAAGAATCCACCACATTCAAGGCTCCCCTAGGGGTGTTTTTCTACATGGTAATGACATTCATTTTAAAAAATGATGGTTCCACATATCATCATGCCATGAACCATATTTTTAAACCCTTCCTAGGAAATTTCATCAAATTATATGTCAATGATTTAGTGATTAAATCAGAAAAATGCTTATACCATCTGGTGGATCATGAAACCATCTTCAATAAACTATGATAACACATTCTGAAAATGAACCCCATGAAATGTGATTTCGGCATCACCTCAGGGAAATATCACAGCTTTGGAATGTGCCATAGAGGCATCAAAGCTGACCCTAAGAAGAAAAGGTAAATCCTTGGCATGTCACCACCACGTAACCTCACTGAGCTGAGAGGACTCCAAGGACATCTGGCTTATATTCGGTGCTTCACATCCAACCTTGCATGAAAATGTTTACCATTCACCAGGTTAATGAAAAAATGGGTTGGATATCAATGGACTGAAGACTTTCATGAATCATTCTACTATCTCAAGAAACATCTCTTGAGTCCACCAATGCTTATTCTACCTATTTAAGGAGGACCTCTCATTCTATATGTAACCTCCTTAGAATGATCCCTATGTGAATTATCCCAAAAAATAATGATTCCAACAATGAGAATAACCTCTATTATCTTAACCAACCCATGGTTGATGCAGAAACTCATTATTTACATATCTAGAAGAGTTGAATTGAATTAATATTTTTGGTCAAAAAATTGAGACATTACTTACAGCACCATGAAGTCCATTTGGCCTCATATAGAAGCCCACTCAAGTAAATTCTCAGTCGTCCAATGTTAATTGGATGCCTCTCATAGTGGGAAGTCATCCTATAGATGTTTGATATATGGTTTATACTGTAGAAATCTATCAAAGGAAACGAATTAGTATATTTCTTGGCTGATCAACCCTCAACAAGAGTGGCCCTATCATATGTTGATATACCTGATGAGGAAGTGTTCTCTATTCAAAACAACTCCCATATAAGGGAAATGAATTTAGAGTGTTCCTACAAAAGCCTGATAGGAAGAATAATGGATGACCCTAAAGTTAACAAAGTTGGTCTAGGAGTCATACTCATATCCCTAGAAAAAACAGTTCTTCCCTAATCCGTCTTACTATTAGAAGGATGCATGAACAATACAGTTGAGTACCAGGCACACATTTCAGTTCTTAAACTAGCACTCCAAGTGCAAACTGAACACATGAAGATAAAAGGAGATTCAGAACTAGTCATCAAGAAAGTCAACAGTGACTATTATATTAAGAAAGAGGTGATGATCCCTTTGATAAAACTTGTTTGAGCACTTTTGGTAGAATTCCTATCAAAGGTGACATTGACTTATATTACCCAGTCACAAAATCGGAAAAGCCGATGCATTGGAAAATGCAGCCATAGCCCTGGTTGACCCAGATTGGAATGATACAGTCATTAGTATTTCCCACCACCAGATGGTTTTACCATACATTCATGCTAACATGGGGGAAAATAATGATATCAGACCCATATATGAGCCATATGGTCATACCAATAGATGGTTAACTCCCATCATGGATTATATTCAAAAGGGTAACTCCCACCAAATATTGATTAAAGGGAACAAATATAAAGAGGAGAAGTTAATTTCATGCTTTATGACTGCACAAACTAGAAAAAGGCACTTTATAACAGTGTCCTTGATGGAATCCTACTCATGTGTGTTGATGGAGGAGAGACTGTTGTCATCATTAAAGAAGTGCATTAAAGAACGTTTGGGGTCCACCAGCCAGTATAAATACTCTCTCAACAAATTTAGTGGCTTGGATACTATTGGCCCACCATGATGCAGGATTGCACCGATTTACCCAAAAAGTGTTATTCCTTCCAAGTCTATTCCAATTGCACCCATCAAACCCTAGAGTTACGTCACATAGAAAATTAATCCTAGAAATTTTACATATGGGTAATGGACTTAATAGGACCAAATACTCCTTCCGTGTCAAAACAATTCATGTACTTTCTCGCAGTAACTGACTTATTTTTCAAATGGACAAAAGTTGTACCTCTCAAAGAGGTTGGGGAAATGATTTTTAGCTTTGTGAAAGCCAATATAATCTCCATTTTTGATGTACCTCACAAAATACTGATGGAAAACTGCACAAATTTCCTCTCTTTTGAATTGGATAAAATCTACCATCAGTATGGTATCAAAGCCTATTATTCATCCTGCTACCATGTAGCAGCAAATAGATAGATTGTTGTAATCAAAAAAACTCTAGCCAACATACTCTAAAATATAGTGTATAGGGATAAGAAATTGTGGCTGAACAAGATCATATATGAGCTTTGGGCTTACCAGACCACGACCCACACCACCAATCAAGAAACCCCGTACTCATTAGTATACAGGATGGAAGAAGTTCTTCCTATTGAAATTCTACTGCCATCAATTTGCGTTGCTCTCTGTGATCAACTATCTATAGATGTGAAATCCCAAAAATAGTTATATGAGATGGAACAATTGGATGAGAAAATATTCCACACTCTATAAATTATGGAATTTTACCAAAATCCGATTTCATGAGACTTTAATAAGAAGGTTCTCCTATAATATTTCCTAGAAGAAGAAATTTTATTGGTCCTAATATCCATGATGATTTTTAGGAAGAAACATCCAATGCTAGAGCCAAAATGGGAAGGATTGTATGTTGTACACAAATTTTACTCTAATGGATCATATTCATTAATTTGAATGGACGGATAGCTCACAATATCCCCCACTAATTTGAGGTTCTTAAAAAAGTACTTTGTGTAATCACAATAAAGTCATCCATGATATATGATGTTAAACCGCTCAACACTATCATCTAATATAAATGATATTAAATAGAATAGCGACATATACATCCTTACCACATGACGTAAAAATTCATGTCCCAAAAATGTTCTCACTCTTGGGGACATTGTCACCAACATCGGTCACTTACCATGTCACGCTCTAGAACTACATATGGATTGATTCATTCCCTAAAGGATACATAGTGACACCCAAATCTTCCATCCCAATCTAGCCTCCGTCAAACAATGAAAAAAATGAAATTCCACCTCTCTGTGAAAGGGTCCTACCGACATAGGGAACTCCAAGAACTATGTGTGTCTTTATTCCTTCTCCCACAGGATACGTAGTGATGCACTAATTCTTTGTCTTGGTCTAGCCACAACTTAAAAAAATCCCTCCATCATGTTTATAAATCAAACATATGTAGGGAATATTTTTCAGGAAATACATGGAATTTGATTCCCAATTAACTGGGATACGTAGGAAACCTCCATGATATTCAATCCCAACACTTCACTCTCCTTATCCTTTTCATGTCGGTTCACATTCTCATTTTTTGTATGAAATTAAACTACACATGATTCCAAAAATATGTGTATCTTGATTCCCACACACCAATGGGATAATTATTAATGCATGGGCCTTCCCGAGTCCAACCTTTATAAAAAAATGCCCCCTCTGCATATAAGCCATATCTACAGAGGGAAACTCATGAGTCCTTACCACATAACATTTATCTTCATGGAAAAATAAGTCCTAACCACAAAAAATTAAACAATAATGTATCTCAAGAACTACGTATGACCATTTTTATAGTATAACGATATACATAGTGACACTAGAGCTGGAAATCCTAGGACCATCCAGGAAAAATAAAATAAATGGGAAAAGCCCCCAACCCCCTGCATTGAAATGAAAGTAGATATATTGGATTTTAGATATGAATTATTATATATTGAAAGTGTCAAGAGACCATGCTTCCCCATACATATGAATCAGATATATGTAAAGGATCTCTTACCTCAAAACGAACCATGTTTTGGTTGTTTTGCACATACTAAGACATCCCATTTTCATCTGTCAAACTCTATGCCCAGTAAATCTTAGATCACTATAATCACCCATGGATATCAGAAATAGACAACTAGTTTCTTGTGGAAACCACTATTTGATTATGCACATTATCCCTCGATAGCTCTACATATGTTTCCCAAAAAAAATTCCTGCCAACCAATGGCAAATTCATCCTCAAGAGAGGTTGTTCCTACTTCTATACGTTCACAGGCTTATCATCCTAGCACCATAACTCCTGACTCTAGGGATCTCGGAATCACGATTTACACATTCTTCCCCTGATCATGTATGTGGTGTACCAGGAATATCCTGACCTGATTATCTCAAACATACTCATGATACCTTTGATGTTTCATCCTTGAACCATGATGGTTACATTGTGTTGTCAATGTTCTTTCCACACAACATTAAATTGTATGGAAGATGTCTTTTCCACATGATATTAAGCTATAAAGATAATGTCCAGACCACATGATGTTAAACTGTATATCCCAAAGTCCTAACCACATGACATTAAAAAAAATTCATGGTACCCAATGTGTAGCTAAAATTCCCCCGCTCCTTATGCACATACCAAAATTTTTGCAGGGAAGCTGGTATTAGGATTCATTGATATTAAAAACGGGCCCCCGATCCAACAAGGGATTAAAAATATACCACCTCACGTACATGCTAAATCTATATAGAGAGACTCCCAATTCTGAAAATAATCATGGAATTCTGTGAATAATCATGGCCTAAGAGTTTCTGACATATCCAAACCAACCCTATAACTTCTTCATACTCTCTTCTTTTAATTATCATGGATCATCATAAGCCTTCATGTCCATCAGGAATGGATGTTCAGTGTCCTATGGATACCTTTTTTTGACTCTGAACATTATTCCATGGCGGTTCTGCATATGTTGCCCACAAAAATGGTCTGTCAACCAATGGAAAATTCGTCCCTAGGAGAGGATTTTCCTATTTTCATATACTTAAGAACTTCTAAGCCCCATTTCATCCCTCCTAATCGAAGAACACTTGAAACCACGGTTTAAAATTTCTTTAAAACTCACCTCCTAGACATGTCAGAACACCCTGACACGATTACCCTTCAGTTACATAGAGCTTCTATATAGACCTCTTTATCGAATGATGTTTAAACCACATGATATTTGATACTTGGTATTAACCCTTATGTCAGGTCACATCTAAGGGTATTTCCCCTCATGAACCTATGAAATAAATCAATCCACATAGGAAGGTTCAACATATTCCCCTACCTCATTGGTGAATCTTTATCCAAAATAAAAATCCCCTATCCATATGCGTGAATCAGATATGCATATGAATGATCCATATAAGAACTACATACATCTTTATTCCTATCATCATAGGATATATAGTGATATCTAAATCTCATAATCAGATCCAGCCTTGAAAAAAAACTGTCACGTCCCTACCCACACAAGGGTCATACGTGTATAATGAAATAAGGTGCATATATGGGATAAAAATACCTTCACCAATTACTAGAATTCATAATAAAGACCAACCCAATATAAACCTTTTTCATGTTTAGGAACACTAATTTTGATGATCCATACTCTATGTCTAAAAATGTTTGAATATCCATAACCCTCCATTTCCATTGAAAATGGAAGGCTAGTGTCCCGTGGACAACTTTTTTGTTTATGAAAATTATTCCCCAGCATCTCTACATATGTTTCCCAAAAAAATGGCTTCTCAACTAAAGGAAAATATGTCCTCAATATTATCTCTTTCTACCTATGTATGCTCTTACACCATTTATGTCCCACCTCATCCTTTGGACTCGAAAACCCTCATATTATAGTTTACATATTTTCCCCTTTTAATGCCTAAAGCTGAAGGGAGTTCCTGGCCAAACTATTGGGGAGTAAGTGAATACTTTACCCTACTCTAGTCAGAGTTAGATGATTTCTTAAAAACAGGTCCTAAATGTCTTGGTTGTACGATGTTAAACTACACCATAACCTAACCCTCCTTTACATAATCCAAATTCACACGGAAACACTTTTTCATCCAAATCCATTAAAAATTCCATATTAATTTCATATTTAACACCTTAAATGGGCCTCCCACTATAAACCTCAAAAAAATAATAAATCCAAATATATTTAAACATTTTATAGCCATCAGAAATGGGAGACCAGTGCCCTGTGGACACCTTCGTTTGACTATGCACATTATTACCTGGTGGCTCAATAAATGTTTCCCATGATAACGACATATCAACCAAAGGGAAATTCATCCTCAGGAGTGGATTTTCTTAAATCCATATTCCCCATGGCCTCGATTCCCCATATCATACCCATATCCAGAAATCAGAAGTCAAGGTCAAGAAAAAACCCCTCATCCATGTCTAAATGTTTTTGGTACATTCTCAGTTAATGAAATTTGAATTGGGTTCCTTTCCCTACAATTCATGGTCCAATATGTTCAACTTAAAACATCACTGCATTTATGGTCCAATATGTTAGACCTAAAGCTATATTAATTATAATCTCATTGTAAAGACATTAAAATAACCACAAAAAGAGACACTAACTTCACTAAGGTGAAAACCTAGAAATGGAACCTTGGATAAAAATCGATTTCCAACTCGCTAAACCTATGCTACATATAGTGTAGGTAAAAAACTGTTAATGAACCAAACAATCAAGAGACACAAATATTGTTAGTTCGAAAACTCTCAAAAGGGTTCCTAAGAAAATTTCATGTTATACCTGTAACACCACGAGATTTTATGAAAAATATTCTTTTTAATTTCATTAATATCTTGTGTTGTACGCTACACCAAAAGGATCTTGCACAACACATATCCTTGACTTGCCTTTCATTACACGCAATCGCGACCTTCCTTGATAGTGTGTGTAGTACGCAATACCGAGTTTCACTAAACAACGATATGCTATTAAAATATTATGAAAACTAGCCGTTATGAATAGTAATAACCACTTTTTTAAATTTGTTAAATTTTATTTTTCAAAATGGACTTCATTTTTGGATTTGGAATATTGAAATTAGCTTAGGGTGAAATTTCGGTGATTTTCAGATAACTTTCATATATTGATGAATAGTGGAAATTACTAAATTTTAATTAAAAACAACTTTTTCAATCGAAATAATTAATAGTGATAATTAATAATTTTAGTGGTTTTAAAGTATATTTAGAATATATTTTTACAATTTAATACAATGTTGGTCATTGGATATAATTTTACATTTAAACCAGTTATAAACAAGTGCCAATCTTTTGATAGTTATTATCTCTTAAAAACACGCCTTTTGTTTTGACGACGGGAATTAATTTTTAAATTAATTAATGCAACTGATATGTTTTTAATTTGGTAAAATAGAAATAAATTTTTTGTTCATAATATCAAATATAGCTTAGGCCTAATTTTTAGTATTTTTCTGAAAACTTTCAATTTTTGATGAATAGTGAAACCACTAAGTGGTAGTTAAAAAAAATGAATTTTTCATAAAACATAATTTTACCGCTTCTGTGAGTGGAATTTCAAAAATCCGAGAGACACGGTTGATGTCAGTAAGTAAAATGTGGTTCAATGAGATAAAAATAATTTTTGGTGAATAGTAACTTTTTACTTTTATTTACCACGGTTAAAAGTAAATAGGGTAATTAAGGGTAGAAATGATATTATTATTATTACCCTAACACATGTCATAATTCTATTGGACAAGTGTAATTCGACCAAAAACAAACTTAGGAATAAAATATGACCATTTAGGCCCACTTGGATTAGATTTGGACATTTATTATTAATTTATTTAAAGAAGGGTTAAAAGAGTTAAAATCAAAGTTTATTTACTAAATCATTTTTAATATGGGGTTATACATAAGATAAATTCGACTATAAATATTCATTAGAAATATAAAACGATTTCCTACATAATGGAGTTTTATTTGTAATTTTTAGACATTAAATAATTTAATTTATTTATGACACAACGATGATGCAGTAATTATCTTATTAATGAAATATTGACATAATTGATGTTATAAATACCCAAATAAATATAATTTGAGACTTTTTATGAATTACACTAATTTTATAGGTTAATATGACATGTTAGTATTGATTTAATAACCTTTATTAGAACTTTTCATTCTGTTATGATTTTCAAAAAAATCAATTACTAAATAGTGTCAAAATTGACATAAAATAGTTTTTAAAACAAATATTATTTTATTAATTGTTATTTTATTTATAAAAATCTAACGTTCGGCAAAATGACTTAGATAAGGTTATATATATTAATAATAAACAACTTGGGGTTCGTTTGGCTTCTTATAGTAAGTTTATTAACCTTATAGAGTAAGAACACAAGAAGACATGGTAAAAGTAAAATTATTTAACTTAATGTTAAATCTAAATGATAAGGTTAAAATAGGAACCTAAACTTGTCTAAATTCTATTGGATGAGAGGATTTCGACCCATCCCAACCTTAGCCTCTAAATAAATAAATTTGGAGCTATTTAAAACCGAACTTGACTTTATAATAAAATAATATTTTTAGTTTTTCCAAAGGAGCCCCTCTCCTCCCTTATAAAAGGGCATCTCCCCCCTCTCTTCCTCACACATCTTTGAGCCTTCAAGATCGGCCAACCACTGCCAAATTATCCTCTACACTTCCCTAGAAACATCCTAGAGGTTTTGGTCTTCCTAAAAGACCAATTTTAGTGCCTTAAGATGAGGTCTCAAAGAGGCGTTTCAAAGAAGAGGTAATTTCCGTTACCGATTCTTTCACCTTTATTTCTTCTTCCACTCATTCTTCTTAGGTTGTTTCATTATGAAGTTACAACATCACTATCACTCATATACTGATATAATATTATAATTATTAAACAACCCTATTTCACCATCTATCCATCCTACGGAAAACGAAATCACCGCGCGTGCGTACGTACGGAATACCGTCTCCACACCGTGGTGAAATCTATTTTCCACCACAACCTTACATGGATGGGTATAATGGTGTAATGAATAACTATACATAGTTATTATAACATAATATTGATTCTGATATATTGTATCATCCACTCCAATTCAATTCAATAATTATGGAAACGATATCATCACTCGTGTGTACGTACGGACTACCGTCTCCACGACGCGATGAGATTCATTCTCCAATTTAACAATTCATGAATGATTATAAAGTATATATAATAAGTAATCCTGAAATATATGACATAATAATGATACTGGATTTATGTGTATATATATGTATGTCATCCACTTAATTCCTTTCAACTCAATAAGGAAACGAAAACAACGTTCATGCGTACGTACGGCCTACCGTCTCCATGAACGATGTATTTATTTCCATTTACTGATTTATTATATATATGTATATTCTGAATATATATATATATATATAAATCATGTTTTATATTATGGAATTAGTTAATCATAATCTATGTAATCATATGAATAATTACAAGTCAAAACACAAATGACAAATGAGACGATTTTACCCAAAACGCTACTTTAACATGAATTTACAAAACAATGGGTAATATAAAGTCATAAGTGAACCATATATGATATAATAACAATGAATATGATTATTTAATAAGTCAATGACATTATTTAAATCATTATAAAGGAGGTTCGGACACTTACGAAGCAAATCAGACCTAAGGTAAGGGAAAATATCACAATCTCATTTTTATCCGAGATTGTTTTTACTTTGGCATTTAATGGGTGTATTTTATCATCCACATCCATGTTTCCTCAATATGTAATATTATTTCCATCCACCTACAATTGTTTAAATCCAATTTTACCCTTCGGTGAATTTTTAGTAAAAGATAAGAAAGGAATCTTTTGACGTTTTTCGTAGGAGGTACTTTTTGACTTTTCCGACAAAAGTATGAAGAATGTTTTTTTAACTTATACGGCATGAATGGATTTTTAAAACATTATTTCCAAGAAGCTTACTTTACATGTTTTCAATTTTATTTTTAATCAACTTTTTTAGTTTATAATTGTATGACATTTTAAAAAAAGGAAAAGTATTTTTGAAGTAGAAAGGATATTCTCCTCAAGAATGGAGTTCAAGTGTTTTATCAAAATTATTTTCCATATAAGATAATAAAGGGTTCTGTTTTTATCCCTATTATTACATTGATTTGATTATGTTGTGATGGAATTATTTTTATGAATTCCTTTATTGTATATGAATTGTTTTATGATGTCATGATGTTTAAGATTCCCATTTTTATTACATGGGTTATTCAATGATGTATGGTTTATGATTTTGTGGCACACATAAGAATGGTATCATTATGAGATGGGTGGGACCTATATCTCCCTCCAATGCATTGGGTAAATATTTTATATCTCATGAGATAGAAATGGCTGGAATGGTAGGTTATACCGGTTCAGTGAAACAGGACTGAAACGAGGGTGACTCGGTTCAGAAAGGGACTTTGTCCACTAAGATAGTCTTGGAAATGATTCTTGACTAACAAGAAATGATTCTCTATGATTTTGTGTGTATGACACAAAGTTTCATGTTTTATGTTATGATTATTGTGATTACATTTCACTGCCATGAGTTATCCCAGGTTATGAAATTATGATCTCTTTTACAGGTTATGATTTCCAAAAGTTATGTGCTTATGTATATGATGTGATTGATATTTCTTTTGTTTACCCTTACTGAGCATTTGAGCTCACCCTTTTATGTTTTCTTTTCCCCAGGATATAAAGAAAGGTTTTAGGTATAATAAAAAGGAAGATCTTTATGGGAGATGTTGAATATCTTTCACCAGGATTAGAAGATTATATTCTGAGTTTCCAAAGACACTAAACTATTACGATCATTGTGTGTGTGTTTTTGTTATGTACTAAGTATTCCGCAAATGTAATGTAATGTCAATGTACGTGAAGATTCGGGTCTCTACAGTTGGTATCAGAGGAAAGGTTTAGTCAACCTTTGGAAACTAGGATGAAAAAACGTTAGTGAGATCCCTAGAGATATTTCTAAGGTATGTCTAGGGATGTCCCTAAGGATACGTATACGTATAGGATATAGTCCTTGAACTATGGTAACGATCTTAGAATTTAATCTAAGATGTTAGATATTGAGGGTACTCCCCCTTTAATATGTTCTTTTCTCTAGCATGATTTTTGCCTCTCACAAGATTCTTTTTGTGTTTTAGTTAATGGAGGGAACCAGAAAGAATTCGGTTAGCATTGAATCCAATGGACAAATTGGTGACTATGAGCAACAAAATTGTGTAATGCCTAGAGAGAAAGATATTGTGATTATTCCAAATCAGTCATCGCGATATATGATTAACAAGGTGAAAATTTAGTGGTATGCCTAATTCATCAAATAAGAGGAATATAGACTTTTATGCATGTTCGCATGTTGAGGAGCATAAAGAAAGAAAGATTGAGATTTCTAAAGAAGGGAAGAAGAACCTTGAGGAATACCTCAAATGGAGGGACAAATGTTATCTATGTGGAGAAAAGGGACATAGAGTGAAAGACTGTTATGGAGTTCAATGTCTTATTTGTGGAGAACATGGGCATTGCCCAACTCAATGCCCTAACCTAACAAGTTACTTCTAAATCAAGGAAGGACTTATTCTAGGACAATCATTGAAGTGGATGGACTTAAGTGTTTATGTATTGGTGTTCAAGAATAATGTTGTTGAGGTACTTTTATAGTGTATTGGAATATTTATGTATTGGTCTAATGTGGTATTCAAAGTGATTGAGGAATTTTTGGAAAAAAAGATGATCTGCGCATAATGAAGGGAAAATGAGAAAATGAAATGTTTGACAGTATTCATGAGCTCATGATTGATATAAGGACTAAGTGATATCATTGTTTGAGTATATAGAATTTTGAGGATTTTGGTATATGGAAAGTGTTAACTTTTAACTGCATTAATGTTTTCACTAGGGTTCAATGGGTATTCATTTTTCAAGAGAATACATGATTAAGGCCTTCTAATGTTTGGAATGTGACCAACAAGACATATCTCATGATATACGAGGATCAATGATGGTATTAACATGCTTGTTATATGAACTATTTGGTAATCATTTTCACTATAATATGAGATTAGACAGCAGTATTATGGATAAGACTAAAGATTGGAATGGACTATGTTGGACATAAGTTATTATTGTTTAAGGATTAAAGTTTTTTTCGATATTATTGATGGGATGTTATAGTAATGTAGTTTTAGAAAAAGGACAACCTGCAGGACGGGCGATAGCCCATCGCTTCGGACAAGGCTGTGGGAATCGAACCCACAACCGAAGTCCGAATGGCCTTTATCGCCTACCACTGGCCTACAAGAAGTCCCTGTTTAGTAGAAACTAGTTTTATTATATTAAGCAGTATGATATATGAAGTATAAGTCTATTTTAGGAACCATATATGATTAATCTCACTATAGAATGACTTATGTATATTTAATAACTTTGGCTAACCTTTTGTTTGAGACAGATGGAATGACCCGTCATTCTATCACATGATCTGCTAACACTTCATGAATAACAAATTCATCATCATTTATTTAAGAGATGAAGTGGAAATTGTTCAAGGTACGAACAACAGTAAGTATTTATTCAAATTAAAATTCTTCAACTTTAGGGAAACGATCTTGAAAACCAAAAATGTTGTCCTAGTGCTCTTATATCCAATTAATCATATGGTACCTTAGATCGCCACAAATTTATGGCTTTGTGATTGCTAGCTTTTCTATAGCCATGTTCTCTACCACTCTCCATCAGAACATGATGGTTAGATTTCTCTTCCATATACATATTTTCACCTATGTGGAAACCCAGTGATTAGTTTATTTGGGTAACCATTATGTTTCATAAAATTGTTTTTAAAGATTAGTTTTGGTATTCCTTTTTATGATGTGGGTTTATATCAAAGAAATTTTCGAGTAGTAAACCATTTATAACCTCGACGAATTTCAAGGGCGAAATTCATTTTAAGGGGGGTAGAATGTAACACCCCGAGATTTTATGAAAAATATTCTTTTTAATTTCATTAATGTCTTCTGTTGTACGCTACACCAAAAGGAGCTTTCACAACACGTATCCTTGACTTGCCTTTCATTACACGCAATTGCGACCTTCCTTGATAGCGTGTGTAGTATGCAATACCGAGTTTCACTAAACAACGATATGCTATTAAAATATTATTAAAACTAGCCGTTATGAATAGTAATAACCAATTTTTGAAATTTTTTAAATTTTATTTTTCAAAATGGACTTCATTTTTGGATTCGGAATATCGAAATTAGCTTAGGGTGAAATTTTGGTAATTTTCGGATAACTTTCATATTTTGATGAATAGTGGAAATTACTAAATTTTAATTAAAACAACTTTTTCAATCGAAATAATTAATAGTGATAATTATTAATTTTAGTGGTTTTAAATTATATTTAGAATATATTTTTACAATTTAATACAATATTGGTCATTGGATATAATTTCACATTTAAACCAGTTATAAACAAGTGTCAATCTTTTGATAGTTATTATCTCTTAAAAACATGCCTTTTGTTTTGACGACGGGAATTAATTTTTAAATTAATTAATGAAACTGATATGTTTTGAATTTGGTAAAATAGAAATCATTTTTTAGTTCATAATATCAAATATATCTTAGGCCTAATTTTTGGTATTTTTCTGAAAACTTTCAATTTTTGATGAATAGTGAAACCACTAAGTGGTAGTTAAAAAAAAACCGAATTTTCCATAAAAATTAATTTTACCGCTTCTATGAGTGGAATTTCAAAAATCTGAGAGACACGGTTGATGTCAGTAAGTAAAATGTGGTTCAATGAGATGAAAATAATTTTTGGTGAATAGTAACTTTTTACTTTTATTTACCACAGTTAAAAGTAAATAGGGTAATTAAGGGTAGATATGATATTATTATTACCCTAACACATGTCATAATTCTACTGGAAAAGTTTAATTCGACCAAAAACAAACTTAGGAATACAATATGACCATTTAGGCCCACCTGGATTAGATTAGGACATTTATTATTAATTTATTTAAAGAAGGGTTAAAAGAGGTAAAATAAAATTTTATTTACTAAAACATTTTTAATATGGGGATATACATAAGATAAATTCGACTATAAGTATTAATTAGAAAGCTAAAAAGATTTACTACATAATGGAGTTTTATTTGTAATTTTTAGACATTAAATAATTTAATTTATTTATGACACAATGATGATGCAGTAATTATATTATTAATGAAATATTGACATAATTGATGATAGAAATACCCAAATAAATATAATTTGAGACTTTTTATGAATTACATTAATTTTATACGTTAATATGAAATGTTATTATTGATTTAATTAACTTTATTCGAACTTATCATTCTGTTATAATTTTCACAAAAATCAATTACTAAATAGTGTCAAAATTGACATAAAATAGTTTTTAAAACATATATTATATTATTAATTGTTATTTTATTCCTAAAAATCTAAAGTTCGGCCAAATGACTTAGATAAGGTTATATATATTAATAATAAACAACTTGGGGTTCGTTTGGCTTCTTATAGTAATTTTATTAACCTTATTGTGTAAGAACACAAGAAGACACGGTAAAAGTAAAATTATTTAACTTAATGTTAAATCTAAATGATAAGGTTAAAATAGGAACCTAAACTTGTCTAAATTCAATTGTATGAGAGTATTTAGACCCATCCCCACCTTATCCTATAAATAAATCAATTTTGAGCTATTTAAAACCTAACTTGACTTTATAATAAAATAATATTTTTAGTTTTTCCAAAGGATCCCCTCTCCACCATTATAAAAGGGAACCTCCCCCCTCTCTTCCTCAAGCAACTTTGAGCCTTCAATCTCGTCCAACCCCTGCCCAATACTCCTCTAAACTTCCCTAGAAACATCCTAGAGGTTTTGGTCTTCCTCAAAGTCCAATTTTAGTGCCCTAAGAGGAGGTCTCAAAGAGGCGTTTCAAAGAAGAGGTAATTTCCGTTACCGATTCTTTCACCTTTATTTCTTCTTCCACTCCTTTTCTTAGGTTGTTCCATTATGAAGTAATAACATCAGTATCACTCATATACTGATATGTTATTATAATTATGAAACAACCCTATTTCACCATCTATCCATCCTACGGAAAACGAAATCACCGCGCGTGCGTACGTATGGAATACCGTCCCCACGTCGTGGTGAAATCTATTTTCCACCACCAACTTACATGGATGGGTATAATGGTGTAAAGAATAACTATACATAGTTATTAGAACATCATATTGATTCTGATATATTGTATCATCCACTCCAATTCAATTCAATAATTATGGAAACGATATCATCGCTCGTGCGTACGTACGGACTACCCTCTCCACGACGCGATGAGATTCATTCTCCACTTTAACCATTCATGAATGATTATAAAGTATATAAAATAAGTAATAATGAAATATATGACATAATAATGATACTATATTTATGTGTATATATATGTATGTCATCCACATAATTCTGCTCAACTCAATAAGGAAACGAAAACATCGTTCATGCGTACGTACGGCCTACCGTCTCCATGAACGGTGTATTCCTTTCCATTTACTGATTTATTATATATATGTATATTATGAATATATATATATATATATATAAATCATGTTTTATATTCTGGAATTAAGTAATCATGATCTATGTAATCATATGAATAATTACAAGTCAAAACACGAACGACAAATGAGACGATTTTACCCAAAACGCTACTTTAACATGAATTTACAAAACAATGGGTAATATAAAGTCATAAGTGAATCATATATGATATAATAACAATTAATATGATTCTGTAATAAGTCAATGACATTATTTAAATCATTATACAGGAGTTTCGGACACTTACGAAGCAAATCGGACCTAAGGTAAGGGAAAATATCACAATCTCATTTTTATTCGAGATTGTTTTTACTTTGGCATTTACTGGGTGTATTTTATCATCCACATCCATGTTTCCTCAATATTTAATATTATTTCCATCCACCAACAATTGTTTAAATCCAATTTTACTCGTCGGTGAATTTTTAGTAAAAGATAAGAAATGAATCTTTTGACGTTTTTCGTAGGAGGTACTTTTTGACTTTTCCGACAAAAGTATGAAGAACGTTTTTCTTTAACTTATACGGCATGAATGGATTTTTAAAACATTATTTCCAAGAAGCTTCCTTTACATGTTTTCAAGTTTATTTTTAATCATCTTCTTTTAGTTTATAATTGTATGACATTTTAAAAAAAGGAAAAGTATTTTTGAAGTAGAAAGGATATTTTCCTCAAGAATGGAGTTCAAGTGTTTTATCAAAATTATTTTCCATCTAAGATAATAAAGGGTTCTGTTTTTATCCCTATTATTACATTGATTTGATTATGTTGTGATGGAATTATTTTTATGAATTCCTTTATCGTATATGAATTGTTTTATGATGTCATGATGTTTAAGATTCCCATTTTTATTACATGGGTTATGCAATGCTGTATGGTTTATGATTTTGTGGCACACATAAGAATGGTATCATTATGAGATGGGTGGGACCTATATCTCCCTCCAATGCATTGGGTAAAGATTTTATATCTCATGAGATAGACATGTCTGGAATGGTAGGTTATACTGGTTCAGTGAAACAGGACTGAAACGAGGGTGACTCCGTTCAGAAAGGGACTTTGTCCACTAAGATAGTCTTGGCAATGAGTCTTGACTAACAAGAAATGATTCTCTATGATTGTGTGTGTATTCCACAAAGTTTCATGTTTTATGTTATGATTATTGTTATTACATTTCACTGCCATGAGTTATCCCAGGTTATGAAATTATGATCTCTTTTACAGGTTAAGATTTCCAAAAGTTATGTGCTTATGTATATGATGTGATTGATATTTCTTTTGTTTACCCTTACTGAGCATTTGAGCTCACCCTTTTATGTTTTCTTTTCCCCAGGATATAAAGAAAGGTTTTAGGTATAATAAAAAGGAAGATCTTTATGGGAGATGTTGAATATCTTTCACCAGGATTAGAAGATTATATTCCGAGTTTCCAAAGACACTAAACTATTACGATCCTTGTGTGTGTGTTTTTGTTATGTACTAAGTATTCTGCAAATGTAATGTAATGTCAATGTACGTGAAGCTTCGGGTCTCTACAGTACCCTCTAAGACCACACCATAACATGATTAGGAAAGAATTCTGGTGATAATGAAAATGAATAAAAAAGTTATTAGGGTTCTCCATGTGACTCTAGAAAGGGTAAAACGACACTCATTGAGCCCCTCAGTTCAGGAAAAAATTAGACCATAATTTTATTATTCCCTTATCCTGGATTATAATTCAAATTGATATCTGGTAGTGATTATTGTTTTAAATGGATATGTTCATAAATGATTAGTATTGTAGGAAAGAGTAATAGATGAACACTATAAAGAAAAATGTTTTTTTATCAAAAGAAGGGATTGAGGGAGGACCATCCACATTCTGGAATCTCTACCCAATGTAAAAAACAAAGGTGGTGAAAGGTAGACTAACAGATTACAACGAGGCCCAACATGCTATTCTCGGCTGGTAAATAATTTCCTGATGAGGGCCATAATGGGATTGTTTCAAAGTATCCCTCTGTTCAGCTTCATATTCAGCCATTGGGTGTACTATCTTCATAAAAGTATAGAGTTATTTTCCTTTGTTTTGAACGACCTCATAATTTTCAGTTTATGATTATAGTTGTGTATTCAGTATTGCCATGTGTTCTTCACACTCTGGCAGTTCCTCCTTATGGGAAGTCAACTGGTTATGAGCACTAGATTCCTCAGCTTCCAGATGATGAAACTAATCAGTAATATCTCAGAAAGTCTGAGATTGGTGGTGAGAACATTGAACTGAGCAAGGTCTCCTTCACAATCATAAAGATCCTCTCAATCTATAACAATTTGGTTCATCGATATATGCCAGCATCGGTAATCAAAACTGTCTAAACACAAATCGAAAAAGTTTCAATGAAAGTTATCCACATCATTAGAAAAAATCTTTCAGGGGAGTTTCTAAGAAAATACTATTGATCTGAAGCCACACCCATTTTTGTATAGCTTAATTCCTCCTAATGGTATCAGAATCATGGTTATCTTCCACTGTGATAGGTATGTAGTGAGGTAGCATCATTCTAGTAGTTGGATACACCCTAAACCGGGTCACCCAATAAAAGGGACTTTCCCTCACAATAGATTGTCCGACCTCTAGGACTAAATGAGGAGGGATGGTAGAAAATTCAGAAACATCGGGTGATATCCTACTCGGTCCAGTATCAGTAGGACTACAAACAACATCGTCCAAGGATTTTGGATCTGAATCACTCTCTACAGAAATGGGTTGTGCGAGTGTATCCCCTTTAAAATCAATGTGAAAGTAGGTGGATCACCTTTTCACCACAAGAAGGGGAAAATTTGTCATGACTGGAATGGATGGGATAGGATCTGAAACAAGCAACAATTTCCAAACTCTCTGAACTGGGATTTCTAATACCCTATCGGGATAGAAAGCCAACCACATTTAGGAATACTCTAATTATAGGTAAGTTGAGGCTACTATAGGAAGTATTAGGACTTCCACTTTATCATCCCCCATGTCATGATCAACCATAATTGGAAAAGAACAATGATGTGAGATTCCCACTTCACCAGGGTGTTAGGAAGAGATGTGGTCTGCTGAAGGCATCCAAATTTCCTAGAGAACCAATAAAGAACGTTTGGTTCAGCAATAGTCAACTTTTCGACACATGTTGTCAACTATCCATATCTATTTGTTTTTATATAAGAACATTCATCAGGGGAACATCTATTAGTATCTATCAGTGGACCATGGGGTGCCACGTAAGGCACAATATAGAAGTGATAGAGGTCATTTAGAAAGTCAATCATTGATTCCACAGTTAAAGATCTTTCAAAGATATCAATAAGGTTATGAAATGTTAGATGGAAATCAGAATGAAGAACTGTGGTGGTATTCCAGTACTTGTAATAGGGGAAATTTTCTTCCATCATGCCATATAAAAATTGAAGTGGTCCGCTAAAATAATACGGGGTTTTCCCTCTCTTTATCTTCCCTAACAGTTCAAAAATTTGGGAAAGGGGAGGAATGAACAAGTTAATGGGTTGTCCCTCTGCCAATGTGGCTTCCAAAATCAAGGTTTAGGCCCTAACATTGATATAAATATCATGAGAGGGAAAGAGCCACCCACTCAGAAACATGGAAAATAAACCTTCACACCTTAACTCATGTGACACATATTGGCATATTTCATATCCCCTAGTGGTGTATTGACCCACCACCTCAAGGGTTGAACAGTAAAAACCAAGAATGTTCCATGACTGCTAGGTCGGATGGAATGAGCAACGGTGAACTCCTAGCCTCATCTCGTTCTCCTACAATAATATCCTTGTCTAATCCTTAAATGGGATAAGTGAGAGTGAGTAAAGGGGATGACCAAGTATCCTTTCTACCATAAAAAATAATTCTCCTTCCAAGGGGGATACTTTCTAAACATTCCTCCAATTGTAGGCCACTGGTAAAAATTATTCATACATGTAACCAAGGATAAGAAGTCCCCATATCTAGTAGACGTCCCATAGACCGATCCCCACCTCACTATGGGATATGTGAAAGGTGTTGGTGGCCAATCACTAGCAGCTCAGGTAGTATCTCACCTAGAAAATAGATTGAAAATTTGGATACCCATGAAATGAGATATATATCAACAACTTTTATCAGCACAAGGGCTTCCAATAAGTTATCATGAGTTGAGAGCGTTCAATCACACTCATTAGAAAAGAACCCTCCTGATCAAAGGTCCCATTTAGAGATCCATCCTCCATTAGTGTCACCTCGCAACAGGTTAATGATGGATGGATAATCTTGGATTCTAGAATATAAGAAAAAAATATGAGGGATTTGGCCACTCTAAGTCCACATAGAGCCGCTCAATATGAACACACCCACCTGGATCAAAGAATTAATGATTTATCCATAAGAAGAGATGTTTTACCTATTATTCCCATGGGATGTTCTGGAATTCATGACAAGATCACCAAAATTATTTAGAGGAAAAGGATCATCATCTTGGAACCAAAAATTTTAAAGTGGTAGCTGATTGGATTTTGGATAGGCTATTAGCTTCAACGAAAGGGGATCTTAGAGAATACCCCTTTTAGGAACAATGAATTAATAGAATTTCTATTCGACATTATCAACCATGGATTCCCTCCTCCTAATTGATTCTACTAAGAAAAGTGGAAGATCCATCTTCTTACTACAAAAAAAGTCCATTCAAAAAGATCAATCTAATTAAAATGATTGGGAAAATAGGGAAAAAATGTCAATTGACCAAAGAAGCCTACCAAACATAAGGTGTCTCGTATTGAAGTATGGGAGTTGTTAATGGAATGCATCACCAGAGAACCAATAGTACATGGAATGGCCCACAAGAAAATTTCCCATGATGCATTGTCCAACAGGCCGATCAGTTTTTGAAATTGAAAAGCTACATACTGATCCCCACTATGGGGATATCCAAAGATCATTATTACGAGATTTGAGATCTAATTTAGAAATTTAATGTTTGGTTCTCCAACTTTGAAGTTATGTTTGTAGGAATGGGAGGCTGTGTAGCATATTACTATGTATAATTTCATACATATGTTTTAAAATTCTACATTTCAGTTCATAGATCCAATGGAAGGTTCACGACTAAGGAAACTGTGAATAGTAAGAGGTTCTCAGAATGCAAGGCACAATTCGCAGATGACAAATTTCACTAAGGATATGGTATGAGGAAGTAAGGAACGATGAGTGTGCTTTATAGATTACTTTTATCTTAGAAACCAGGTAAAAGAAAAGTGACATGGTCCCCCTATATATAGGCGTGGTCCCCCAATGGTTCAACCTTTCTACCACAAACCAGTTCAGTTCGGGACCATTTTCTACATCAGAATAAACGCATATTATTTCTAACAGGACCCCATTCTGATGCAGGCAATTGTAGGGTCTCAAAAAATATTCAAAGGGATGGATAACACTCCCATTAAATTGATAATGGAATGGGATGCACATGTGGATTAAAATTGGAGGAAAATATTGAAGTGATCTAATTTGCAAAGGGACCCAAACTTGTCCGCGTAATAGTTTTTGGGAAAGGTCCCCGAAAGGCACATACCATGAACCAAGAAGTACGTGGGCGGCTTTAGAAATGATATCCCACAACTCATTGACCATAGAAATAGGAATTTCATGGAATGAATGAGGAAAGGAATCAGTCCACTGGGAAACACATCGTTGGAGGAATATAGGACAAGAAATTCCACCCCTGATCCTCATCGTTGGAGAAAAAATGACAGAGAATTAAGCCTCTGGATACCATCCCAAAATATTGATCCATTTAGAGATGAGGGAAGGATGATAGTGCCTAGTAAACTATATATTTTTCAGAATTGAAGTGGCGATTTCTACCACTGTGAACTGCAACACTGCGATATGTGGTCGACCAAGTCTTTCGTGAGTTGGATGATCCCTCCATGGGCTTCCATAAAATGCATCATGTTCTTGTAGATATGGCATCCTCGACAATCTATAAAAGGTCACTAAGGGTTGATGAGGAAAGGATCCGATTTTGTGAGATTTGGGAGTTTAAAGATGGAAGACTTCAAAGGAAAAAAGTTAGAAAAGTACAGAACCGTGAATGGTTTCTAGCAGGTATAAACATGTCGTGAACCAAAAAAAGAATAAATTACAATAATATGGGAAAAATGAGAACCTAAAAGTTGAAATTCAAACCATACTCCCTTAACAAATGATCTCTCCAGGAATTGTGAGACTAATTCCCCTTATTCAATACAGTGCACCATGTAACACATCTCTAGGCAAAAGAAACCCAACCTAGTGTAGCATTCCCCCACATGGAGGGAATCCAGTAATACATACCACCATGGTATGAAAATGGAGCCTGAGGATGCATACCACCACGATATGAAGACCATATCATAATCTGCGTACCACCCCGATATGTAGACCACCTCCAGATCAGCATACCACCCCAGTACATAGATGGTCCTTTTACCCGCATAGAAAAATGTTATGCGGAAGATACCCCATCCCGCATGAAAAAATGGTACACAGAGTATGGTACTTCTGGGATTTCCACCTTCTGGTACCAATCATGAACTTATGTTTCCATCCCATCATCTGAATCCCCTCTGCAAACCAGTCCATTGGCGTCAAACCAAAGCCTCTTCCAAAGCCACTTAACTCGTTTGAACGGACCATTGGGCGCATCAACACTCCCTTATGAGTCAACATACCCATGTTAAGTAGAGTCATGAAGGAAATCCTCACATTTTTTTGGATCCCAAGAATGGTCTTAAGTATACATTACCATGGTAACCCAGATTCCAACCATGGGATACTGTTGTGGACCTCCCCTTTATAGGGATCAAGTGTAATCACTTTCTCTTCTATTCAATGAGGGGTAGTGATAAGTCAAAAGAATTATGCTCACTTTTCATTTTAATGAAAAGTATCATTCCTTCCCTTTCCCAAACCCATTTCAAGGAATCCATCTTGGAATAAGCCCCAAGACTTTTAGGATATACCTAATTGCCTTAATTTTCATTTCACATATAAGGGTTCATTGCTCGGCACCCTCATCCAATTTCACCCCAAAATATTTGATGTGGGCTCCATGTTTTTTCTCAACAGAGAAGAGAAAGTGTGCCTTTGATGAATCTTTCACATCCTCTTGTTTCTCACACCGAGCATGATTCACGTAGGCTTAGAGGTTCATGATAATACGACATTGGCACAACTCTGCAATGAACTATGAGAACTCTGATTCCAAACACAACCAAGATATTTAGGAATCCTTTATCAAGGACCAAGATCCATATCATCTCATCCATGAAATGAGAGATCATGTTCTCTTAAATTGGGAAGTTCCCATTCGTAAGCCCCAATCAAGTCACAACTAGAACCAAACTACATGGTTCTTGATTCCTAATCTACTGGGATACGTAGGAAGCCTCCCTAATGTCCAATCCCACAACCAAAGCACCCGAGAATTATCTGGGACATATTCTTAGTGGGGTCATATTTATCCAGAAGACCGTATATTTCCTGGTCATCTTAGGCCACCTCGGCATAAGCCTCACATTGGGTCTTGACTAAGCATTTTTTGCCTAGATGTCTTTGCTGCGTGAAATTAAATTGCATAGAAAGGTCCCCATCACGTGACCTTAAAAGGTGATGTGTCTAGTTAAGTGGAACTAAACTACATGGGTTCAAATCCCTTTCAAGAGGATATCTAGGAAACCCATCTCATGGGTTCGATCTCGATATCAAAGAAACTTCCACCCCCTGGATGATGATAAACTCTAGGGTGCCACATTATTGGGCTTAAACTAGCGTTATCTTAGTTTTTCCTAGTCCATCTGTATCAATGATTGATCTTGCAATCTAGGGGTAATATGTGGAACACTATTTATAGAAATAACCAATGATTCACGAACATATGAACATTACTTAAATATATAAGAGAGGCATGGAGTACGCAATTATTCCCCCAAAAAGGGTGTGATGAGCCCGACCTCCCATCCTCTCGACCAATGGGGTACTGAAGTGTCGCTGGACAAATCTTCATCTGATGAGTGCCAACCATTGGAAATTAGTTCCATGAATCATGAATATCAGGGACCTTGGATGTTTTTGGTTCCAGGAATAAATCTATTGGATACCATCAAAGGAAATCGTACCCAAAATTGGACATTTGCACAAAAACATAACCCCCTTTGAAATCTCCCCATGGATCATGCATGTGTGGAAACTCCTTAATAACATAAAAAAAGGATACACTGCCAAATCCTGGTGGGACCATCTTACCCTATCAACACGCAGTGCAGTGTGAATTAAGAAGAAACAAAACTATAAAAAGCACAAAAAGATCTAAAACAATTTGAACCTCAAAAAACATTAAAACCCGTTAAACCCAACAGAAAACCCTAAACGATGAGAAATACAAAATACCATAAAACCATAGAAAACCCTAAACCCCTCAAAATCACTAAAACCCTAAAGCATATAAAAATCCAAAAAAATCCAAAAAATGCCTAAAATTGTAAAACACCATAAACCCCTAAAAACCCCTAAGGAAACTTTAAAACCCAAAAAACACATAAATCATCAAAATAACCCAAAAAACTCTAAAAACCTAAAAATCACCTCAAAATTCATAAAATCCACAAATCCCTAAAATTCCTGAAAAATCCAAAAAAATTACCTTAAAACGAAAAAACCCCTACAAACCCTTAATAACCCTAAAAAACCCAATGAAAACCTTAGAAAGATAAAAACACTTAAAAACCAAAAAAATGTAAAAATTATAAAACACATAAAAACCCGAAAATCCCTAAAACCCCACACACCCCCGCCCAAATCCATAAAATGCTGAAAATCCTTAAAAACCATAAAACCTAAAAAGAACCTAAAAATCACAAAATACTCTAAAAACCCATTTAAAACCTAAAAACAAAAAAACTCTAAAAACTATAATCCCCTAAATAACTAACCCCCACTTAAAACATTAAAAAACCATAAAACCCTCAATAACCATAAAAACCCTAATGGACTATAAAAATCATTTAAAATCCACCAAATCCATAAAAACATAAAAACCTCTAATACCCCTAAAACCACCTATAAAAACATTAAAAACCTAAAAACACATAAAAACCCAAAAAACATTAAAAATCTATAAAAACCACTGAACACCCTAAAAAAACTAAAAAACAATATCCTTAAAATCCCAATAAAATAAAAAAACCATAAAACCTATAAAAATCCTTGAAAACCCATTAAAATTTCTAAAACCCTAAAACCCCCCAAATCCTAGAAAATACATAAGAAAACATTAAAATCTAAAAAAAAGTGAAACCCCAAAAAACATAAAAATTCTAAAACCCCTTAAAACCCTAAAACCCCCAAAAACCCTCAAAATCCAATAAAACCTTAAAAAACCCATAAATATGCTAAAAATCCCTATAAACCCCTAAAAACATAAAAGACACTAACAACCCTAAAAACCCGAGGAAAAAAATTAAAACCTAATAACACTTAAAACATCAAAAAACCATAAAATCTTATAAACCCTAAAGGCCATAAAACCCCTAAAAAACATAAAACCCATAAAACCCATAAAAAACTAAAAACCTCTAAAAAATATAAAGTCACTATAAACCTCTAAAACATTAAAAAAATAAAAAAACCATAAAACCCCTAAACCCCCAAAATAATCCATAAAACTGAAAAAAAAACAATAACAATCCTAAAACCCCCTAAAAATAGAAAAAATACTAAATGCTTGAAAAACCCTAAGAAAATCTATAAAACCTAAAAACACATAAAAACCATAAAATCCTAAAAACACTAAAAACCCCAAAACCTATAAAACCCATAAAGCCCCTCAAAATCCCTAAAAACCTAAAAATTATTTAAAAATACATAAAAACATTAAAAATTATAAAACCCCAAAAAACCCAAAAATTCTTAAAAACCTAAAAATAATAAAACCCCTAAAAACCTAGAAAATCCTAAAAACACTGAAACCACTAAAACTCCCAAAAAAACCCTGAAAATCCCTAAAAACCCCCAAATCCCAAAAAATACAAAAAAGGCACAAAAATCCATAAAAATGTAAAAACAAAAAAACCATGAAAACCCCTAAGAAAACCAAAAAAGGATATAACCACATAAAAACTCTAAAAACAAAAAATGATAAAACCAAAAAAATTATGAAAAATACTACAAATTCTGAAAAGTATAAAAACACCTATGAACATAACATCCTTGAAAACCATAAAAACCCTAAAAATTAGTAAAAAAAAATATAAATACCCTTTAAACACATAAAATAATTTAAAATATCTAAAAAACTTTAAAACCCTATAAAATTCAAAAGAATAAAAAAACCATAAAATACCATAAAATTTCTATAAACCATAAAACCCTCAAAATCCCTAAAAACCCTAAAAACCATAAGAAACAAAAAAACCATGAAAATACGTAAAAATGTAAAAAACACAAAAACACCTAAAAACAATAAAAATAACGTAAAACCATAAAAACAATTAAAACCATTAAAAACCTCAAAATGTTAAAAACCTTAAAAATCTCAGAAAGCACTAAAACACTAAAAACCCTCAAGATTTCAAAAAACCATAAAAACATAACAAAATCCTAAAAATTCATAAAAACTGAAAACCCCTAAAACCCCTTGAAAACACCTAATAAAATAATAATACCCTAAAAACACATAAAACACTTAAAAACCCTAAAAATGAATAAATCCCTAAAAACCCTAAAAGACACTAAAACTTCTAAAAGCTCCCTAAAAACCATTAAAACCCCTATAAATCTTAAAAACTAAATATCTTAAAACCCTAAAAATAAAATACCCAAAAAACCCACAAATCAATAAAAAACCCTAAAATCCAAAAAAAACCCTAAACCACCTTAATATCCCTAAAAATCTTAACAACCATTAAACATACTAGAAAATCCATAAAAATACAAAAAAATGTGAAAAACCCAAAAAACACTAAAAACCCTAAGAATACCTTTAAACCCTAAAAACACATAAAACCCCTAAAATCTTAAAAACTATAAAAATCCAAAAAACCTAAACACCTTAAAAGTATTTAAAAACAATAGAAAACATAAAAATCCTAAAATCCCCTACAGTATGTGAAAACATAATAACCTTAAAACCTTGAAAAACCCCCATGAAAACCATAAAGACCTCAAAACACCAAAAATCACTAATAACCTAAAAATTGCTAAATCCATAAAAATTCATAAAAACCCAAAAAAACCAAAAAAATCAAAATTATTAGAAACCATAAAAGTCATAAAAATCCTAAAAATCCATAAAAATGCCTAAAAATGTATGAAACCATAAAAAAGTAAATCCCACTAACAAAAAAAAATAAAAACACATAAAACCCCTAAAAACCATAACACCCCTAAAACCTTAAAACCCATAAATACCACTAAAATCCATAAAAACTTTCTAAAAACATTAAAAAACAATGAAACCGCTAAAAAGGATAAAAAACTCAGAAATACCATAAAAACACTAAAAACAAAAAAATAACCTTGAAAGCCCAAGAAAATCATAAATCCCAAAAAACTATATAATCCTTAAAATCACTAATAACCCTAAAACCCATAAAATCCCAAAAAAGCCCTAAAATCACTAAAAACATAAAAAACCTAAAAACCATAACAAAAACATAAAAACATAGAAACACTTAAACCCCTAAAAACAAAAAAAAATCAAAAATCCCAACCCTCCCCCTCAAAATCCTTAAAAACTCTAAGAACCATAAAATCGTAAAAAATCTCTAAAATACCGAAAATTGTGAAAAACCCTGAAATCCATAAAAAATCCTAATCAAGTCTTAAAAATATAAAAACAATTAAAACCCCTATAAAACATAAAGAAAATATATTAATCATAAAAATCTCTTAGAATACCGTAAAACCCCTAAAACCCCCCTAAAATATAAAACCCCTAATAACTTACTAAAACCCTAAATTTCTATAAAGACCATAAAAACACAATGAAAACTTTAAAACCCCATAAAACTCAAAAAAATTAAAAACTCTAAAAAAATAAAATCCCTAAATCTCTCAAAATAACCATAAAAACCCGAAAAACATAAAAACCTGAAAACAATAAAAAAACCTAAAACATTCAGAATTCCTATGAAACATAAAACCCCATATAAATCCAAAAAACCCCTAAAAATCCATAAAAATATAAAAAAATTATAAACCATAAAAAATACAAAGGAAAACATAAAAACCAAAAAACACATTAAACCCATAAAAACATAAAATACGCTAAAAACCCTAAATCCCTAAAAACCCTAAAAACCCTCAAAATCCCTAAAAAACCTAAAAACCCTAAAAACACATAATTTTTTTTAAAAAAACTCCAAAAAATAACTGAAAATGAAGAAACATGTAAAAAACCTAAAAGCCCATGTGAAAAGACTCAAAAACCTAAACAAATTGAAAACCCATAAAAATGATAAAAACAGTAAAAGCAATAAAAACCCCTAAAACCTTAAAACCCCTAAAAAACACAATACCCCTAAAACCGACAAAATACAATAAAGACCCATAAATTTCAGAAAAAAATCATAAGGTTCTATAAAACATTAAAACCCACAAAAACTAAAAAAACAATAATAATCCAAAAAACCACAAACCCCAGAAAACCCTTAAAAACCCGAAAACCCATCATAATCCATAAAAACCCTAATACCCTAAAATCTTTTAAATACCTAAAAATCCCTAAAAACAAAGAAAACCCTAAAAACCATACAATATTCTTTAGAATCACTTAATATCTAAAAACAATTAAAACCCCTGAGAACCTAAAAACATAGAAAATCCTAAAAAATATTTAAAACTTATAAAAATTATCAACATCTCTAAATACCATAAAAACACATAATTGTTTTCAAAATCCATAAATCCATAAAATCATAAAAAAACTAAAACCCCTGAAAACCCCTAATAAATCCATAAAACCCTAAAAAACATAAAAATCCTAGGAATCTAAAAAACTAAAAAACCCCTAAGACATTGTAAAGAACATGAAACACCAAAAAACATTAATCCCTCTAGAACATAAAACCCCCAAAACCCACTTAAAACTATTAAAGCCCTCTAAATATTAGAAAATGATTAAAAAACCTAAAATACCTTAAAATCCTAAAAAAATTTAATATCTTTTAAAACAAAAAAAACAACACACTCCCTAAAAATAGTAAAACACCATAAACCCATCCAAATCCCAAAACCCCAAAAACCAATAAAAAACTGAAAAAATCCTTAAAAATACCTAAAATCATAAAACCCCAAGTTTTTTTTTTGAAAACTTCTATGTAAACCATAAAAACCTACAAACAGTTAAAAACTATAAAAACAAAACAACACTAAAAACCCTAAAAACCCTAAAGCCCCTAAAAACCCAAAACCCATCAAAAACCCTGAAAACCCTTAAAATCCATGAAAATCCTAAAATTCCCTAAAATTCCCTAAAAATTTAAAATCCATAAAAACCATTAAAGACCATAAAAACAAAAGAATCTAAAAAAAATTAAACCCAATAAAAACCTAAATGTGATAAAACCCTACAAATGCCCTAAAGCCCAAAAATTCCCAAAAAACTATAAAACACCTAAAAACCATTAAAACCCCTAAATACCCATAAAAACCCTAAAAACTATTAAAAACAATGAAACCCCTTTAATCCCCTAAAATATTTTAACAATTCTATAAAACCATGAAAACCCTAAAAACATAAGAAATAGTCGAAAACCCTACAATACCATAAAACCCGAAATTCTAGAAAAACCATCAAAATACATAATTTCTCTAAAAACCACAAAAGTCTAAAAAACCACAAAAAAATGTTAAAACCCTAAAAACACTGAAAACCCCTAAGGATGCCTTAAAAACCAAAAAAAGATAAAAACCACTAAAAACCTAAAAAACGTTAAAAACACTGAAAAACTCCAAATCTATACAAACCCTAAAAATAATAAAAGTCATAAAAATCTCTAAAATATCAAAATTTTTAAAAACCCTAAATCCTTGAAATACCCAATGAAATCCTTAGAAACCTAAAAAAAGTCCCTAAATACCTAAAAATTCTAAAAATATTTTAAACCCCAAAAATGTTAAAAATTATAAAAAATATAAAAACATCAAGAAATACAAAAAAACAAAAAAAATAAAAAGACCATAAACATCCTAAAAACATAAAAACCCTAAGAACCCTCAAAATGAATATAAATTAAAAAACACATAAAAATGCTAAAAATCCATAAAAATTCCTAAAAAAATTAGAAACCCTAAAAACACTAATGAATCACTTAAAATCCTAAAAAAATTAAAACCCCAAAAAATCTATAAATTCTTAATAACAAAGAAACCCTAAAAACAAAAAAAAACCATAAAACCCAATAAAATCCCTTAAAACCCTAAAACACATTAAAATCCTAAAAACACATAAAAACATATAAACATAAAAACACAAAAAACTCTTAAAACCCCTAAGAAAAAATTAAAAACCTAAAAACACATAAAACCCCTAAAAACCAAAAAACAATAAAAACCCTAAAACTATAAAAACCCTAAAACCAATGAAAAAACTAAAAAATAATAAAAATACATAAAAACCCTAAAAACCACTAGAACCCTAAAAACACTTTAAACATTTAAAAAACAATAAATTACTCTAGAAAATCTTAAAACCCCTAAAAACACAAAAAAAAACCGTAAATCCCCCAAAACCCAAAAAATACTAAAAATCCATAAAAATACTAAAACCCAACAAAATAAAAAATTCTCTAAAGATCCGTAAATACATAAAAATACCACAAAAAACCAAATAAAACCTTAAAAACAAAAAAATAGATAAATCCCTAAAAACCTAACAACTTTTAGACCGCCAAATATCCCTAAAAACTCTCAAGTCCCTAGAAACCCATAAATATAATTGAAACCCCCTCATAATACCTAAAATCATTAAAACCCAAAAACATATAAATCCCCTAAGAAAACATTTAAACCCCCAAAACAAGTAGCACCACTAAAAACCTTAAAAAAGATAAAAAACCTAAAAACTCTAAAATGACATAAAAATGCCTAAAAACCATAAAACCCCTAACAACCTTGAAATTCTTTAAACCCCAAGAAAAACCTAAAAAACCTCTAACATCAATACAAATATTTTCAACCCCTAAAAATGTGAAAAAACTATAAAAATACTTCAAACCTTTAAAAAATAAAAAACACTAAACCCCCCACCCAAAAAAATCAATAACAAGACTAAAATACCTAAAAACCCTGAAAACTCTCAAAATTATTAAAAATCCTAAAAACCATAAAAATCATCAAAATCCTCCAAAAATCACTTAAATAAATAAAAGTTCCAAAAAAAACTTGAAGAACCCTATGAAAACATTAAAAACCAAAAACCAAGGAAAAAACCTAAAAATAAAGAACATTTAAAACCATATAAACCCAAAAACACATAGAATCCCTAAAAACACTAAAAACCTATAAAAATCCAAAAATGAAAAAAAATAAAAATAAAGAAATAAAAATAACGAAAAACCAAAAAACCAAAAAAATCATGTAAATACAGAAGAAATTCAAAAAAACCATAAAACACTTGAATCGAATAATAACCCTAAAAAACTAAAAAACACAAAAAACCCCTAAAACCTTGAAAAAATAAATACCCCTAAAAATCCTGAGAAACAATAAAAACCATAAAAATCCTAAAAAAGACTTATAAATCTCTAAGAACATAAAAATACCAAAAGAACCTTTTAAACTAAAATGAAACCTCAAAAAACTAAAAACACATAAAACCCATATAATCCTGAAAACGCTAAAAACCATAAAAACACTAAAAGAACCAAAAAGCCCTAAAATTCCATAAAAACCATAAAAACACTTAAAACCATAAAAACCTATAAACAGCCTAAAACCACTAAAAATGTAAAACCCCTTTATACGGATAATTTTTTTTAAGAACTCTAAAAATGAATCAACCATAAATAAATACAAAAACACCCCCCAAAAAGCATATAAACTTTAAAAAGCCTATAAAAACCCTCAAAATCCCTTAATACCATAAAAATCATAAAAATCATAAAATCCCTAAAATCCCATAACACTAAAATAATATAAAAACCATGAAAAACCATAATAAATAATTAAATACCTAAAACCAATTAATCAGTCTAAAACCAAGAGATGTTAAAAACCTTTAAAAGACCTCAAAATCCCTTAAATCCAAAAAACCCCAAAAAATTCCTAAAAAGGCCCTAAATATCCCTAAAAGCATAAAACCCTTAAAAATCCATAACGCCCTTTGAAAACCTCGTAATCCTAAAAAACATTAAACCCCTTCAAACCCTAAAAACACTAAAATCCCTAAATGACCATAGAGCCAAGAAAAACCCAAAAAATCAAAAAACCCCTAAATACCTTTAAACCCCTTACAACCCATTAAAATCCTAAAACCATATAAACTCTAAGACCCTCCAAACCAATAAAAATGATAAAAATTCTAAAAAACATTAAAAACACTACAAAAATATTAACCCATAAAACCCAAAATGAACATTAAAAACAATAAATCCCCCAAAAACCAAAAGAACCCAGAGATCCCTAGAAACCCCTAAAAACCAAATGAACCTAAAAATCACTAAAAATACCTAAAAGTGTAAAAAAACCAATAACTCTAAAAAAACCTCAAGAAATCCATTAAAACATAAAAAACACCTAGAACCACTAATAACCCTAAAAAGTTCCTAAAAAATTTATAATCCTAGAAAACCCTAAAATCCATTAAAATTCATAAATATCGTAAAAACCATAAAATCCTAATAATTTAAAAAAAATCAAAAAAATGTAAGAACACTAAAATCCATGAAACCCCTAATAAATCATTTAAACCATAAAAATAGATAAAACCAGCAAAAAAAATAAAAACTCTAAAACACTCAAAAACCCTAAAAGGACATAAAAAACCTAAAAAAACTAAATACCTCTAAAAACCATAAAACCCATAAAAATCATAAAAATATAAAAAACCATTGAGAAATCTAAAAACACTTTAAAACTATAAACAATTTAAATGCTCTAAAATCCTTTAAACCCACAAAAACTCAAAAAACCAATAAACCCAACCAAAACTATAAAACCCGAAAACCATCCCAAAAATCCTTAAAAATATTAAAATCATAAGAAGTCCTAAAAATTCCTAAAAACATATAAACCCCTAAAAATCTTGGAAAACTAAAAAAACCCTAAGAACCTAAAAAAACATTAAACCTATAAATACCCAAAAAATATAAAAAACCAAAGAAAATCCCAAACCCCCAAAACCCCACAAAATTCCTTAAAAACATAAAAAACATAAAAATTCTCAAAACACTAAAAATTACTAAAAACATAAGAAACTTAAAAACCCATAAAACCCTAACAAAACCTCAAAAACCTAAAAACATTTAAATCTATTAAAAACATAAAAACTCTAAAACTAAAAATCCCTAAAAACACTAAAAATTATTAAAAATCTAAATATATTAAAAAAACAAAAATCAAATGAAAATCCTAAAAAATAATAGACACTATAAAAACCCTTTAAACTCTTAAAAATGTAAAAAAACTCTAAAAACCTTAAAACACATAAAAACTCAATAAAATTATAAAAACCCCAAAAAAATCAAAATCATAAAACCCCTAACTCCATAAAAACCCATAAACACCTTTAGCCCATAAAAATCCAAAAAATCACTAAAAATCCTTAAAAACATAAAAAACCCTAAAAACAATGAAAACCCTAACAAAACCTTAAAATTATAAAAATATATAAAACCCATAAATAACAAAAAAAACACTAAAACCCCTAAGAAACGGTAAAAACCCTAAAACCATAAAATATTGAAAGTCCCAAGAAACCCTAAAAATAAATAAAAATCCTTAAAGGCTAAAAATCCCAAAAAATCCCAAAAAATATAAAAAACTATAAAAACCCAGGAAAACCCTAATAATCATTAAAAACATGAAATCACTTTAAACCCCCAAAAATCTAAAAAAGCTAAAAAACCTAAAATCTTAAAGACCCAAAAACCCAAAAAACATAAAAACCCCTAAAAACATTAGAAACCCTAAAACCCCTAAAAACCCTAAAAATCCACACAAAAAATCTATAAACCAAATAAGATATTAAATACATTATAAAACTATAAATAACCTTAAACCCCCAAAAAATAAAATGAACCCCCCTAAAACAACCTAAAAATGTAAAACCATAAAAACCATAAAAACCACTAAAAACCATTAAATTCCATAAAACCCTAAAAAAATATAAAACATTAAAAATACCTAAAAATCTCCAAGTACATAAAAACTTCTAAGTACTCTTACGAAAACCCCTAAAACCTTAAAAACCTTATAACCCCATAAAACCCTTATAATCACTACAACCTATTTTAACCCTTTAAAACCCTAAAAATATTAAAAAACTCTAAAAACACATGAAAACACTATGAAATCAAAGAAACACTAAAAATCACAATAAACCATAACACCCCAAAACCCCTACAAAACCCTAAAAACTGCATTATCCCTAGAAATCCCTAAAAATCCTAAAAACCCCTAAGATTACCTAAATAAGTAAAAACCCCTAAAATCCCAAAAAAATCATATGAAAATGTGAAAAACCAAAAAAAACATAAAACCACTAAAAACAAAAAGATACTAAAGTCCATACAAACTGATAAAAACCATAAAAACCCTAAAATCCATCAAAATTCATAAAAACCCTAAAAACCAATAAAAATATAAAAAAATCCATATCACTCATTAAAAATAAAAACCCTTAAAACATTGAAAACCCCTTAGAAAAACATAATAACCTAAAAATAATGAAATCCCCTAAAAACCAAAATGATATAAAACCCTAAAAAACCTAAAATCCATAAAAACACATAAAACCCATTAGAAACCATAAAACCCATAAACCCACTAAAAATTCTAATCACCCTGTAAACCCCCAAAACATTAAAAAACTCTAAATTCTCTTTAATCCTCTATAATGTTAAAAAACAAATAAAAACTATTAAACCCCCAAAAAATAAATAAGTAACCCTAAAAATACAAAATAAAATTAAAAAACAAAAAAAAAACCAAAGAAAACCCTAAAAACATGAAAATACCTAAAACTCCTAAAAATACATAAGTATCATAAAAGGACCTAAAATCCCAAAAAACATAACAAACCATAAAACCCTAGAAAACCCATCAGAAAAACTCAAAATACATAAAAACACTTAAAAATCCAAAAAACCAAAAAAATCCCAATAATCCTAAAAACCCATATCGAACATTAAAAACACTAAAATCACTCAAAATCCCTAAAACCCCTAAAAACATAAAAATGAAAAAAACCCAAACATAGCCTCAAAACCCTAAAAACCATAAAATGAACCAGAAAACCTAAAAATCCTAAAACCATAAATCCCTCAAACACCATAAAACCTCATAAAAACAATTAAACCACTAGAAACTTCAATAAACCTTTAATCCCTTAAAACATTACAATCTCCAAAAACACTTATAGACCCTAAATAAAATAAAATTACCATTAAAACTAAAACCTCATAAACACTGAAAAACACAAAAAACACCTCAAATTCCCTAAAAACCTTGTAAAACCATAAAAACTAGAAAAATATCTACAAATACATAAAAATGTAAATATTTATAAAACACTAAAAACCACTAAATAAACCTTAAAAACATAAAAACACTTAAAACCTCTGAAAAAACTAAGAACACAAAAAACCCCAAGAGGCCCAAAAAACTATAAAACCATGAAAAACCCTAAAACCAATAAAACCCCAAAAACCCCATACAAAAAATAAAATACAACTAAAATCTCTAAAAACCCATCAAAATCATAAATATGATTAAAATCTAAAATCTGTAACAAATCTAAAAACTAAAAAAACAACAAAACTCTAAACACCCTCAAAATCCCTAAAAACCATAAAAATCATTAAAAATACCTAAAACGCTCAAACCACATAAGTAAAACTAAAACCCTAAAACCCCCTAACAAAACCATAAAAAACCTAAAACCACTTAAATTCCCTAAAACCTTAAAAAAATTCTAGAACCCTAAAAACCAAAAGAAACATTACAAGCCTTAAAAACCCTAACTATCCCTAAAATCATAAATCCCTAAATCCACTAAAACTATGAAAACCATTTACACCCCTAATTTTTTTTGAAAATGCTAAAAAACCCCTAAAAATATAAAAAAAAAACCTAAAACCCATAAAATCATAAAAATAGTAAAAACCCAAAAATTTAAAAAAACCCTCAAAATACCTAAAAATAATTGAAACCCATAAAAACCCAAAAAATACCTAAAAAATTCTAAAAATTTTTAAAAAAAATCTAAAACACAAAAAAACCAAAAGAGAACCTATAAAACCTAAAATACTTAAAACCCATTAAAAACCTAAAACCCCTAAAAACCATAAAAACCATAAAACCCCCTAAAAATATAAAAACCGTAAAAACCACTATAAATTATAAAACCATTTAAACCACTAAAAACGTAAAAAAAAATGGTAAAAAACCTTAAAAGCCAAAAAAAATCAAACAAAAACCTTAAACCGAAAAAATCTTAAAACCACTAAACCCGTAAGAACCCAAAAAATCCCTAAATACATAAAATGCCTTAAAACCCCAAAAACCCCCATTTAAATTCTTAAAAACCTATAAAAACATAAAACCCCTAAAATGTAAAAACCCTAAAACACAGAAAACGCTAAAATCCCAAAAAACTCTACAAACCACAAATCCCCTAAAAACAATAAAAACCCAAAAAACACATAAAAACCCTAAAAACCACTAAAAACATGATAAAACCCTTTAAAAACCTAATATGTTAGAAAACTATAAAAACTCTTAAAACCCCTAAAACACCTAAAAATCATAAAACCCTAAAATCCAAAAAACTCCTAAAAACACTTAATACCCTTAGACTCTTAAAATACCCAAAACCCCTATAGAAATCCAAAAGAAGCCTATAAATCACTAAAAATGTAAAAAAAGATAAAAACTATGAAAATCCCTAAGAAGTCCAGAAAAACATAGAAACAATTAAAACCCCTTAAAACTATAAAAAACACTAGAATCTATGATAATGCATAAAAACCATAAAAACCCCTATAAAGATTAAAAATCCCTAAAAACCCAAAAAATATAAAACCCACTAAAATTTATAAAAACCATTTAAAACCAAAACACCATTAAAAAAATTCTAGAAATCATTTTAATCCCAAAAGAACTAAAAAAATCTTGGAAATCCAAAAAATCCATAAAAATCAGAAAAAACCCTAAATTTTTTAAACCCTTAAAATCCTTAAAAATATTAAAAACCATAAAAACCATAAAAACCATAAAAACAATAAAAACCATAAAAACAATAAAAATGAAAAAAATACCGAGGAATATGTAAAAATATAAAAAACCCAAAAACCCCTAAGAAAACCTTAAAACGTAAAAAAATACCATAATGAACATATATATTCCTAAAATGTAAAAAACAAAAAAAAACAGAAATCCCACAAATTCCTCTAAAATAATAAAAACCATAAAATCATAAAAAATAAGAAAATAACCCTAGAAACCTAAATTTTTTGAAAACCCTAAAAAACAATAAGAAAACCGTAAAAACATAAAAACACTTAAAACCCCTAAAACACCTTAATATCCCTAAAACCCCTTTAATCCCAAAAAAATGATAAAAAACCATAATAAACCACAAAACCCTAAACAACAATAAAATTGCTAAAACCCATAATAAACCCCTATAATATAATAAAAAACCTAATATAAATGAAATCTCTAAGAAACCATTAAAACCCTAAAAGGTTAAAAAACTCTAAAAAAACATTAAATACCCTAAAAAAAAAAGAAGAAAAACCCCCAAAAGAGGATGCCTCCGCTCTCGCTAGGTTCTCTCCCGATTTTGCGTTTCCCAGGAGCTCCTCCTAGAACCCTTCCCGACGGCATCGCTGCTCCTTTCAAGACCTTGAGGTGTGATGCAGATGCGGTTTTTGGCGGTGGGGCTTCTTGCTAGCTTGGATCTATGCTCTTGAACTTCTTCAAGCGGCTCGTGGATCACGCTTTCAAGACCTTCAGAGGCGTGGATGGCACGGTTTTCGTGCGGCTGGAGGCGCGTCTGCGTGCGTCGGGGTTTATCCTTGACAGATCTAGGCTCCGGTGGTGTTTCTCGGTCGTCTTTGGCTTCGCTCTGGACGGATTTCTGCAGTGGTGTTGTGCGGAATCGACAGATCTGGGATCTGTTTCTAGGGTTTCAAGACCTGCGGATCCGATGGTGGTGATCCTCGATTAGGGAGGAAAGGTTCTTGCGGATTCAGATTATTCTGATCTGGCTTGTGGCGATGAAGGCTCATTGGCGTTTTGCTTCCTTCATGGATGTCTATCACGTATCGGGGTTGAACTCGCAGATCTGGGACCTCATGAAGGTCAACAGAGTTGGCAGTATCAACGATGGAGCATGGTGCACCGGCAATGCGGATTCTGGCCACAACGACGGGCAATCTTTCATGTTTTGCTGCTTCGTTCTTCTACGCGTTTCAGTAAGGTGGTGATGGGGGCTCGTAGATCTTCTCAAGGGTTGCAAGGGGCACAAATGATGGCGTCTTGGCATTGGTTTGTGTGGAAATTTCATTTTAAGGTGTGTATGATTCTGCCCTTGCTGCTCGCTGTTGATGTTGGTTCTGTTTGGAAGTCTATGAGTATTAAGACCCATGGTTCTTTGGTTGCGGTGATGGTCATGAGCCATTACGGGTTCTGGTTACTGGATTTTCTGGGGAATTTTAGGTGTGGTCTAGTGTTGCTACGTGATTCTACTAGGGCGATTTCCTGGAGTTGGTTTCGGTATTTTGGGTGCTGGGTTCTGCGGCCTGGTCCTGGGTTTGGGTGCTGGTGGTGTGTTATTAGCTCTGTGGTGGGGTGCGGAGCATCGAGAGTTGTTGGATGTTGTATTATTTGGTGCTGGTTGATGTACTTTGCTGGTGAATGCTGGATGATGGTGCTTCGTATGATGGATATCCTTGGTGAGGCGGTGTTGGATGCTGGATTATGTGAGACTGGACGCTGGTGGTTATGTGATGTTGGATGCTGGTGGTTCTGTGATGTTGGATGCCCGTGGTTCTGGATGCTGGTTGCTGCTTGGATGGGAGGTGCTGAAGCTATGGTTTATGGTTGTGCTGCTGCTGGATGTGGATTTCTATTTCAGTTTGGATGCTGGTTGTTGGTTAGGTATGAGCTACTGTATGCTGGTTGATGCTGGATGATGGTGGTGGCTGCTTTTTTTTGTGTGTTTTCTTTTTTCGTTCTTGTTCTTTCCTTTTTTGGGTCTTTTGTCTTGGGTCGTTAAGGGTTTTTGGGTGTGGGTCGATTGACCCATCCCCTCCCTTGTCTAATGTGTCTCTTTTTTCTTTTTAATAAATTTGGGGGGGCCGGGAATAGCCTAAACCTCGTATCTTCTTTGCCTAAAAACAAAATAAAACCACATAAATACAAAAAAACCATAAAAACTATAAAACCCTGAAAAACACTAAAACCCTACAAAATAACTAAAAACTCCAAACCACATAAAAATGATAAAAAATCCCTAAAAATCCCATAAAACAAAAAATTCACAAGAAACCCTAAAAATCATAAATAAAACCATAAAGAAAAAAATGCACTTAATACCATAATATCCTAAAAAATGATTAAAACCCTAAAAAGTATAAAAATTCTTAAAAACCCTAAAAACCACAAAACCCTAAAAACCCATTAAAACCCCTAATCCCCATAAAAATATTAAAACCCACTAATAACTCTAAAATCCCATTGAATCCCTTAAAACATTAAAAAACTCTAAAACGATAAAAACCTTATAAACTCAACCCCCCCCCCCACACACACAAAAACTCAAAAAGGCCATAAAAATCCTAAAAACGTCAAAAACCCATAAAAGTTTAAAAATCCTAAAATCCTAAAAAATCCCAAAAAGTTTGAATAAATGTACAAAATCCTAGAAAACCTAAAACCCATAACAAAACATCAAATCCCTAAAACACTTAAACCCCATAAAAACCCAAAAAATTTTAAAATACCTAAAAACCCTAAAACCCATAAAACCCCCTAAAAACAAAAAAAAATACAATAAAACCCAAAAAACCGTAAAAATTAACTGAACATCTAAAAACCCACTAAAACCCTAAAAATGATAAAAAAACACAAAAAAACCATTAAATCCCTAATAAACAAAAAACCCCAAAACCCCATAAAAACCTAAAAGCCTAAAGCCCAAAAAACCATAAAAACCCACAAAATCCCTAAAAAATGAATGAAACTATAAAATTAATAAAGAAACCATAACAATCCTTAAAAATAAATTAACATAGAAAACCCTGAGGAATCCATTAAATCCTATAGACACTTAAAACACCTAAAATCTATATAAATATTGAAACACTAAAAACCATAAAACCCCAAAAACATTAAAAAATATTTAAACCCAAAAAACTCAAAAAAATACTAGAACCCCTTTAAACCCCTAAAAATGTTAATAACACCTAAAATTCATAAAACCCTAAAAAACAAAAAAAAATCCAAAAAACATAAAAACCCATTAAAACCCAAAAAAACACTAAATAAGAAACAAAAATCCCTAAAACCCCTAAAAACCATAAAAATACAAACAATTTATAAAATCACTAAAATCTAAGAAAACCCATAAAAAGACTTAAAAAAATAAAAACACTTAAACCCCATAAAAACCTAAAATCCCTAAAAACAATAAAACCCATAAAATCCGAAAATCCAATAAACCCATAAACCATTAAAAAACACATAAACACCCTAAAAACACTATTAACTATAAAAACACATTAAACCCATCCAAACATTAAAAACTTTTAAAAAAATTAAAAACACTAAAAAATCAAGAAAACCACTAACAACCTAAATTTACCATAAAAACCCAAAATACCGAAAAACCAATAAAAACCCCAAAACCCAAAAAATTAAAAAAACCTAAATATTGTAAATCCCCATAAAATCACACCAAAAATATCCAAATTCCACAAAAAACTCTAAAAATATTTTAAACCCCTAAAAATGATTAAAAACTCTAAAAACATAAATTCCCTAATAATTCCCCAAAAAACCCTAAAACCCCTAAAAACCCGAAAAAACCCCTCTAAATACCTCAAAACCCCTCAAAATATCCAAAAACCATAAACAATTATTAAATATTAAAAATAAATAAATTTACAAAAAACGTAAAAAACATTAAACACTAAAAACTTTTAATAAAACCTGAAAACCCAAGAAACACGTAAAATCCCTAAAAATTAAAAAATGATTAAACCACTCAAAATCCTAAACACCCTAAAAATACTAAAACCCCAAAAAACCATAGAAAATCCTACTATCCCATAAAAACACAAAAAACATCTAAAAACTATAGAATCCTTTAAATCTATAAATACAATAAAAAACATTAAAACCCTTGATAACCCCTAAAAACACAAAAAACCGGGATAACTCTAATAATAGAGACACCCAAAAAACCTAAATATCCCTAAAACCCCAAAAAGTTCATTAAAATCCAAAAAAACCCTAAAATCCCTAAAAACCTAAAGAAAATAATAAAACTCAAACAATACTAAAATCCCCTAAAAACTAATAAATGTTAAAAAAAATTTAAAAACAAAAAAACAAAGAAACTCTAAAAACTCTTACAAATCCCAAAAACCCCCTAAAAACACTAATAATATTTCTAACCCATAAAATCATTAAAAACATAAAAATACCATAAAAATTATAAAAAATTCAAAAACAAAAAATCCCAAATAATAATAGAAACCCAAAAATCCTAAAAAACCCCTATAAATCCCTAAAGACCCAAAAATAAATAATAATCCAAAAAATTCCATAAAAATACCTCAAAAATGTAAAAACCACAAAAAAGGTGAAAATCGATTTAGAACACCATAAAACACATAAATCCAAACACCCCTAAAAACTTAAAAACAGCTAAAACCGCTAAAAGCAACTAAAAAACCCTAAAAACCCTAAAAACCCCTAAAAACCATAAAATCCCTAAAATCCCATAAATACCCTAAAATCTAGTAAAGTCTCTAATAATCCATTAATCAACTAAGAATAGTAAAAAACTTTAAAATCCTTAAAACCCCAAAAAAAGAGCCATAAAAACCTAAAAACCCTAAAAACCCTAAAAATTACTGAAACACCTAAAAATTACTGGAACCCTAATAACCAGAATAATCGTAAAAACCACCAATAAATAAATAAAAATATTAAAAAACCAAAAAACCATGAAAATACTTAATAAAAACGTAAAATATTTAAAACACTTAAAACCCATAAAAACACTAGGAACCCTAAAAACCAATAAAACACATAAAAACCACGAAAACTATGAAAACAAAAAATACCCATAAAAACCTGAATGGAATAAAAAATATATATAATCCATTCAAACCTATAAAAGTGTTAAAAAATATTAAATAAATTAAAACCCGAAATAATAAAAAACCATAAACTCAATAAAACCAAAAAAATCTCTCAAAAATACCTAAAAACCCTCAAAACCCAAAAAAATACTAAATATCACTAAATATCCCTAAAAACATAAAAATCTTGAAAACCTTGAAAACCCCTATGAAATCCTTAAGAAACTTAAAAACACATAAAATCCCAACAAAACATAAAAATTTAAAAACCCTAGAACGCCTAAAACCCAAAAAAACCACTTAAAACATTAAAAACCCATAAACCCATAAAAATATTAATATAACAAAAAAATTCATAATCTCCTTTAAACTCCTTAAACATTAAAAATATATATAAAACCTCAAAAATCTAAAAGATCAAAAAACACTAGAAACCTTAAAAAACCATAAATCCCTAAAATCCTAAAACACTGAAAACCCCTATGAAATCATTAAAAAAATAAACCCAATAAGATCCTTAAAAACACAAAAAACCCAAAAAACCCATGAAGACCTTAAAAACCATAAAATTTCCAATTACCCTTAAAACCACAAAAACCCCCCAAAACCCAAGAAACCCTTAAAACCATAAAAACCTCAAGAATAATATAAATTTCTAAAAAACCTAACAAAATAAAAAAAATGAAAAAGTGCCTAAAATGCATAAAAATGTAAAAAACCCTAAAAACCCTGAAAAAACTATAAATAATTAAAACAAATAAAAAAACTATAAACACCCTGAAAATTTTAAAAACAGTTAAAACCCGCAAATCAACTTAAAACCATTAAAAACCCACCCCCCCCCCCCCAAATAAAAAATTTCTGAAACACTTAAAATTATTTAATCCCCTAAAAATGATAAAAAGATCTAAATTGATTTAAAATCACTAAAAAACTGAAATATCCAACTATATACTAAGTAATCCATAAATAATTAATACCCTAAAAACACTCAAAATCCCTACAAACTATAAAATATATAAAACCCTAAAAAGACCTAAAATCTCTAAAAAACACCCAAAAACCCAGAAAAGTAGTAAGAAAACCTAAAGAACTAAAAAAATTAAAATCCCTAAAAATGCTAAAAATTCTAAATACGCTAAAAGCCAGAAAAAACCCATAAAACCTTAAAAACCCATAAAAAACATAATACAAATAAAACAATATAATCCACTATAAATCCCTAAAAAGGATAAAAATTAAAATAAACATTAAAAATCCTAAAAAATCAAAAAACTCTAAAAACCAAAAAAACCATAAAAAACTAAAAACCATAAAAACTCGTAATATCCATGAATGTCCTTAAAACCCATAAAACCATAAAAATATTTAAAAGCCTTAAAAACACTAAAAATGAAAAATAACCATAAGAAAATATTAAAAACATATAACAATTAAAACTCATGAAAACCACAAAATATTCTAAAGGCTCTAAAAACCCTTAAAATATAAAAACCTATAATATCTATAAAACCCCTAAAACCCCTTATAAATAGTAAAAATCCACTAAAACTCTAAAACCCATTAAAACCCAAAAAACCCCTAAAAACACTAAAACCCCCTAAATCCCAAGAAACCCTAAAAAACATTACAATCATAATGAATACCTAAAAATCCCTAAAAATGTAAAAAAAAACATAAGACCTTGAAAATCCTTAATAAAACCATAAAAATCGAAAAACACCTAGAAACCTGATAAAAGATAAAAAATTCTAAAAATCTTTTAAAACCCAAAAATTACATTAATATCCATAAAAATCTAAAAAAAGATAAACCTCTAAAAACATTAAAAATCCTAAAAACCAATAAAATTTCTAAAAACCCACTAAAAAATCTTAAAATTCCAAAAAACCATTAAACCCATAAAAATTTTAAAAAAATATAAAAACCATAATAATATTAAGAAAGTAAAAAAACACAAATAAACCTTAAAAATCCTAAAACCCCAAAAATATAATAAAAAACCCTAATCCCCAAAAAAAACATCTAATAACACATAAAATCCTAAAAAACCAAAAAAATCATAAAAACATACAAATCCGAAAAACCATAAGAAAATATTTAAAACATAGAAACACTAAGAACCCATAAATGCATAAAAAAGAGAAAAAAACCATAAAAAACTCTTAAAAACTATAACAACCCTAAAAAATTTAAAACCCCTAAAACCCTTTAAAAACCCAAAAAATTCACAAAAATGTAAAAAATTATTGAAATATATAAAAACCCTTTAAACCTCAAAAAACATTAATAACATTAAAAACACTTAAAACCCCATAAAAACTCAAAAAACCACTAAATATACAAAAAACTAGAAAACCAAAAAACCCCTAAGAAAACCACAAAATGTTAAAAGCACGTAAAACCCCTAAAAACCATAAAGAACAATAAAAAACCCCTAAAAACTGTAAAACCCACAAAACCCATAAAAACCATAAAAACGATAAAAACCTAAAAACCCCATAAAAATGAAAAAAACAACAAAAATCCTTTAAACCACTAAAAAATTAATAAATTCAAAAAACATTTAAAACCCTAAAAACATATAAAAACCCAAAAAACATATAAAACATAACAACGTTAACAACATATAAACACTAATAACCCTGAAATTCACTAAAAACCCCCAAAACCCATAATAATCCTAAAAAATACCTAAAATTCCAAATACTTAAAAAAATAAAATCCCTGAAAACCCCTACTAAAACCTTAAATACCTAAAAACACAAAATCCCCTAAAAACAATAAAACCCATAAAACCTTAAAAAACCATAAAACCCATTAAATCTCTAAAAATCCACTAAAAAAAACAATACCCCTCTAAAAACAATATAACCCCTAAAAACTCAAAAAAATCCAAAAACCCAAAAAAACACATAAACACTATAAAACCCCTAAAAATACCTAAATACCCTAAAACCACATAAAGATCCTACAAAATACCTAAAACATAAAATATCCTAAAACCCAAAGAATACCATAAAAACCTAATATCACTTTAAACCCCTAAAAAGAAAAAAACCCAAAATAATCTAAAAACACATAAAAAGACATAAAACCCATAAAACCCATAAAAACATAAAAAACATTAAACCCCATAAAACCCCTAAAAACCACTAAAAAATTATGAAAACCCTTTAAACCCCTAAAAATATTTAAATAGTTTATAAACCTTAAAGGCCCTAAAAGGAAATAAAAACCCTAAAAACCTAAAAACCCCAGAAAAACCTCAAATCCATAAAAAGTCTACAAACCCATAAAAATCCTAAAAATACCTAAAATACAAAAAAAGTAAAAACCATAAAATCAAGGGAAAACCCTAAAAACCTTAAAATATAAAAATCATATAACCACAAAAAAAACTAAAAATGAAAAAATTATAAAATACCCTAAAATCTCTAAAAAAATAGAAAAATAGAAAAAATCCTCAAAAACAACAAAACCACTATAAAGACAAAAAAAAGTAAAAAAAATCTTAAATATATTCAATACCCTAAAAAACAAAAAATATCCCTCAAAGTCGAAATAATCAATAAACCACAAAAAATCCAAAAAACCCTCAAATTCTCTAAAAACCATAAAAACCATAAAAATCCTAAAAAATATCAAAAATTATCTAAAAACGTGAAAACCCATAAAAAACTGGAAACATTATAATGCCTTTAAATACTAAAAACACATAAAACCCTGAAAAGACTTGAAAAATGATAAAAATTCAAAACCCCCCTAAAAACCCTCCAAATCCCTTAAGACCAAGAAAAACATACAAATCCTAAAAAATACATAAAATTCCCTAGAAACCTAATTAATCCTAAATACCTTCAAAACCACAATGAAAATATATAAAAACCTAAAAACTTTTAAAACCCTTATAAACCATAAAAAATAATAAAAACCCTAAAAGTCACTAAAAACCATAAAAATCACTAAAACCTATAAAACACCTAAAACACTTAAAAACCCTAAAAACATATAATACCTCTAAAACACTAAAAAATCAAAAAAAATTAAACCCCCAAAAAATGTTACAAAACGCTAAAAAACATTAAAAACTGTAAAAACTAGAAAAACAGTAAAAAACCCCAAAACACTAAAGAACCCTAAACCCCTAAAAATCCCTAAATCACTAACAACAACAAAAATACAAAAAAAATCACATAAAGTACCTTAAAACCTTAAACCCTAAAAACCCTAAAACACTATGAAAACCATAAAAACCTAAAAACCACTTTTAACACCTAAAAACCCAAAAACCCATAAAAACCCCTAGAAAGACTCTAAAACCTGTGAAACACCCTAAAAACCATAACAACACAAAAAAATTAATTAAACCAATAAAACCCAACAAAAACAAAAAACCACTAAAAACTCTATAACCCTTTATTCTACAAAAACAATAAAAAAATATAAAATCCCTTTAAAGCCCAAATAAACAAAAAATCCTAAATCTCAAAAAAAAACCCCAAAAACCCAAAAACCTTGAAAATCCCCAAAACCCTTAAATCCATAAAAACTATAATAAATCACTAAAAATCATAAAATCTTGAAAAACAATAAAACCTTAAAACCCCTAACAAAACCTTTATGACAAAAAACACTAAAATCCTCTAAAAATATAAAAAACACTAAAAACCCAAAAAAACCCTAAAAACCCATTAAACCGTAAAAACCAAAAATCCCTGAGAACCATAAAAAAACATGAAAACCCATAATACCCAAAACCACTAAAATCTCAAAATATCCTTTAAACACCTAAAAAGATTACAAAACTATAAAAATTTTCTAAACCTTAAGGAATAAAAAAATTCGTAAATATAAAAAAATACCATAAAAACCATAATACCCGAAAAATTTGAAAAATCCATAGAACAAAAATAATCATAAAAATCGGAAAACCCCCTTACAAATACTTAAAAACCAAATAAAATCTTGAAACCTCTAAAAACCCAAAAAATTTATTAAAACAATAAAAATCGTTCAAAATTTCCAGAATTCATAAAAACTATAAAAAAACCTAAAAGCCATAAAAAACCCCTAAGAACTATAATAACCTTACAAAAAATAAAAACTCTAACGTCCCTTTAAACCCTTAAATATGTTTAAAATTTCTAAAAAACATAAAAAATCTTAAAAAAAAAGGACCATAAAAACCCAAAATGCTTTAGAACTTCAAAATCTCTGAAAAGTGTATAAACCCAAAAAATCCTAAAACATCCTTAAAATCCCTAAAATTTTAAATAAACCCTAAAAACTAATAAAACCCATTATAAAACCTTAAAATCTAAAAATATTCAAAACCACAAAAACATAAAACAAACTGAAAAGCCTAAAAACCCTAAAAAACTCAAAAACCAATAAAACATATAAAAATATTCAAATCCCAAAATACCCCATAAAAACCCTATAATATCACTGAAACTATAAAATCCATTTAAACATCTGAAAATGTCAAAAATTTCTATAAAACCATTACAACACTAAGAAACTCAAAAACCCCTCAAAAACCAAAAATACCCTAAAAACTAAAAAACCCACAAATCCCCTTTAACCCTAAAACCCTCAAAATCCCTAAAACGCTAAATCCATAAAATATAATAAAATATCCATTAAAATACATAAAAATTTTAAAAACCCTAAAAACATGACAAACCTTAAGAAAAAATTTAAAACATAAATATACTTAAAACCCATTAAAATCCACGTAATCTCTAAAAACTCGAAAACCCAAAAATTAATAAAACCCCCAAAATACATAAAACCCACAAAAAACCCAAAAACCCAAAAACCCACTAAAACATATATAAGAACCTGAAAACATTAAAGAAAATATAAAAAATATTTAAACCAAAAAAATCTCAAAAATCCTTAAACAACCCAAAAAATATTAAATCCCTAAAAATAGTAAACACCCTAAAAACCTAAAAAAATACTTAAAACACCTAAAACTAATATAAAACTAAAACATGTCAAAAAAAATCAAAAAACATTGAATAAAAAAAACCCATTAATAACATAGAAACACTTAAAACCCCTAACAACATAAAAATTGCAAAAAAAATTAAAAAAAACATAAAAACATAAAAACCTAAAAATCAATAAAAACCGTACAAACACTTAAAAATACAAAAAAACCTGAAAACCACTAAAACCCCAAAAAACATATTTAAACAACTGAAAACGTTAAAAACAAAGAAATCATAAAAACATTAAAAAATAAAGAAAATCCCTAAAACCCAAAAAACAATAATAACCCAAAAAAACCTAAAAACACTAAAAACCCTATAACTCTAAAAACCATAAAACCCTATATAACCCCATAAAAACCCTAAATAATACTACAATATATAATAAATCTTTAAACCACTAACAATGTTTAAAAAAAATACTAAAACCGAAAAACCCAAAAAAACAAAAAAAAAACAAAAAAAAACCCTAAAAACCATGAAAACCCCTAAAACACATAAATACCAATAGAAGTCTTAAAAATCCCTAAAATCCATAGAAATATTAAAACCAATAAAAACCCTAAAAACACCTAAGAAAACCTTAATAACCTAAAAGCACTTAAAACCACTAAAAAATATAAAACCCCTAAAAACACTATAATCCCTAAAAACCATTAAAACATTTAGACACCACAAAACCCCTAATAACCGTAAAACCCCCTAAAAATGTAAAAATATATTAAACCCCAATAACATTAAATAATATAAAAAAGATTAAAACCCCTAAAAACTAAAAAAAACCCTAAAACCCAAAAAATCATCAATATACCTAAAACCCTAAAAGACGATAAAAATACAAAAAGAAACCTAAGAATCCCTAATGACATAAAACCACCTAAACCCTTGAAAAACTGGAATAAAACCACAAAATCCTAAAAACACATAAACAACCCAAAAGCATGTAAAAACTAAAACCCAATTAAAAACTCTAAAAACATTAAAACTCTAAAAAAACTGTAAAACCACTTTAATCCCAGAAAATCAGAAGAAAACCTTAAAAACCGAAAAACACAAAAAACCCCTAAATCCCAATAAATGATAACAACCCAAGATGTAATTAAAAAACCCTAAATCCCATAAAAAACACGAAAATCCAAAAAAACAAAAGACCTAAAAACCCAAAAAAACAATAAAATGATTAAAAGTCAAAAACCTATTTACCCCCTAAAAACATTAAAAAACTATAAAACTATAAAAACAAAAATAACTAATAAAACCATAAAAAACCAGAAATCCAAAAAATCTAAAAAATCCTAAAACACAGAAGAATTTCAAAATCCCTAAAAAACATAAAAAGACCTTAAAAGGCCAAAAATCCCTAGAAACATAAAAACCCTAAAAACCATGGAATCCCCTAAAAACCCATAAATCCCTAAAAACAATTAAAAACTCTAAAAAACCTAGAAAATATAAAAACAATAAAAAACCTAAAAACGCGAAGGACCCTAAAACCCATAAAACCCCTAAACCCCATAAAACCCGTAAATACCCAAAAAACCCCTAAAATCAAAGGAAACCCTAAAACCCATTAAACCTCCCCCCAATAAAGTTAAAAACTCTAAAATCGCATAAAAATATGAAAAAAATAAAAAAACCATAAAATCCCAAAAAACATAAAAATCATAAAACACTCAAAGACATAAAAAACCTTTAAAATCATAAAAAACATGAAAATACCTAAAAATCCCAAAAAGCATAAAATCCCTCAAAAAAATGAAAAAACGAAAATAAAACCATAAAAACCCAAAAAAACATCAAACTCCTAAAAACCTAAAAATTATAAACACCCGAAAAACAAAAAATAAAACCCCTAAAACCCAAAAAACCATGAAAATAATAAAAACCCAAATAATTTTTGATGCCCACAAAATACCAAAAACCATAAAAATCCTAAAATCCCTAAAATTCCATAAAAATTTAAAAACAAATACTAAAATCAATTAAAAGCACTATGAGAACCATAAAAATCTAAAAACCCATAAAAAACCTAAAAGACATAAAAATCACTAAAAATACTAAAAGTCCCTAAAAACCTAAAACCCCCTAATAACCATAATACCTCTAAAAACATAAGAAACCCTAAAAACCCATAAAACCCCAAAAAACCCACTAAATACTCTAAAAATAAATTTAAAACTTAAAAATATTAGAAACTCTAAAAACCATTAAAACCTTGAAATTTTAAAAAATCTAAAAACCCAAAAAATTCATTAAAACACTAAAACCCCTAAACCCCATAACATCCCTAAAAATACTAAAAATTTCCTAGAAAACCCTAAAAACATAATCCAACTTTAAAGCCATGAAAACCCCTAAGAAAATCGTAAAAACCTAAAGACACATCAAACCCCTAAAAAACCAAAAAACCTCTAAAAACCTTAAAAACCAAAAATACATAAAAATTAAAATCCCCTAAAACCATAAAAACACTTAAAACCCCATAAAATCTTAAAAACCACTGAAAACTCTAAAACCCTTTAAAGCCCTAAAAATGTTAAAAGCAGTTAAAACCCAAACACTCTAACAAATCCAAAACCCTAAAACCAAAACAAATCCAAAAAACCATAAAAGAGATAAAACCCCTAAAACCCCCAAAAATACTATAAAACCTTGAATAAATAAAAATACTAAAAATATATTTAACATAAAAAAACCCTATAAACCATGAAATACAAGATGAAACCCTTGGAAGACATTAAACACTAAAACCCCTAAAAACCTAAAAACATTAAAAACCCTAAAAACCATAAAAACCAAGACCCCACAGAATCCATAAAAACCATAATATCCTAAATAATACCAAAAATCCCTAAAATGTGAAATACCAAAAACCTGAAATACCTAAAACCAGAAAACCCCTATGAAAACATTAAAAAAATTAAAACACTTAAAACTCCTAGAAACCAAAAAACAGTAGAAAAATTAAAACACCATAAAAACTACAGAACTCCTAAAATTTATAAAAACACTAAAAACCCATATAAACCCTAAAAACCACTAAAAACTCTAAAAACTCATTAAAACAAAAAAACCATAAAAATCTATACAAAACCACAAAAACCTAAAAAAGTAAGAAAAAACCCCAAAACACCAAAAAACCGTAAAAACCATAAAAATATAAAACCCTAAAATCCTCAAAATCCCTAAAAACACAAACACTATAAAAATCCAAAGAAATCCCAAAATTCATGAAAATGTAATAACCATTAAAACCATGAAAAAGTTGAATAAATACTTAACAACATAAAAACACATAAAACCATTCGAAAACATAAAAACACTAAAAAAACTAAATGAGAAAACCCTAAAACCAGTCAAAATCCCTAAAACCCCTAAAAACCCAAAAAAATCATAAAAGTCCTAAAATCCCTAATAACGTAAAAAAATAAAAACCCTCGAGTACATAAAAAACATGAAAAAAAAACCACCAAAGATACTAAAAATGATAAAACCCCTAAAAGAACCCAACGACCCTAAAACCCACAAAAGTCATAAAATCACTAAAAACCATAAAACCCACTTAAAACTATAAAAACCTTTAAACCATTAAAAATGTAAAAAACTCTAAATACAATAAAACTCTAAAACACTAAATAATCTAAAATCCCAAAAAACTATAAAAAAGTAAAAAAACCTAAAAACATAAAATCCATAAAAATCCCTAAAAACTCTAAAAAAATATAAAACCTAAAAAACTCCAAAAAATTCGCAAAAACATAGAAACCTCTAAAAACCCTATGTGACCCTTAAAACTCTAAAAATAATTAAACCCCCAAAATTCTTAAAAATGCCAAAAAAATCAAAAATATTCTTAAAATCGTAAAAATTGAAAAAACATTAAAACACCCTAACAACATTAAAACCCCATAAAACATAAAAACCACTAAAAATCTAAAAACCCTTTAAACTAAAAAAAGGATTAAATCTCTTGAAAACAATAAAAATCATAAAAACTAAAATGTACTAAAAACCATAATGACGTTAAAACCCCAAAAAATAATAAAACCCTCCAAAACCCTAAAACCGTTAAAATATAATTAATTTCCTAAATGTGAAAAATCCGTAAATCATAAATAACACAAAAAACCTTGAAAACCCCTTATCAAACCTTAAAAACCTAAAAACAAAAAAATACGTTACAAAACAAAAAAACACTAAAAACCCTAAAACCCTAAAAAACATAAAAAACGTTAAACCCCACAAAATCCCTAAAACCAATAAACACTATAAAAACCCATTAAAATCCAAATAAATACCAATGAACTTAATAAATTTTAAAAACCATGAAAAAATATATGAAAACATTCAAAACCTAAAACACATAAAACCGCTAAAAATATCTAAAACCCCTAAAAACCATAAAATCTCAAAAAAAACCTTAATGATCTTAAAACACTAAAAAATAATAAAATCTTTAAAGCCCACTTAAAACTTAAAAAATCCTTCAAACCTGTAAAAAGATTAAAAATGTTTAGAAAATGTAAAAACTCAAATAAATACATTATAACCCTAACACCCCATAAAACCCTAAAAATCATGAAAATCATAAAACTCGTCAAAACATATGAAACCAATAAAAACATTAAAATACAAAAAAATTGAAACCCTGAAAACACTAAGAAACCCACAAAAACATAAAAACACTTAAACCCCTAAAAAAACTAAACAACACTAGAACCATAAACCCCCCCAAAGAACCCTAGAACACACTAAATCCCTAAAAACCCTAAAAACCAATAAAAATCCATAAAATGTCTATAAATCCCAAAAAACATACAAAAATTCATAATAACCCCTTAATAATCCTTCAAAACCTAAATACACTTAAAGCCCCTAAAAAATAAAAATTCTAAAAAACCTATAAGCTATATAACCCATAAAACTATAAAAACCCTAAATTCACATAAAAATATAAACCTAATAAAAACTCTAAAAACCCTTTAAACCTCTAAAATGAAAAAAAACTCTAAGACCATTAAAAATATTAAAAACTTGGAACAATGTTAAAATCCCAAAAAACCTAAAACCCTAAAAAATTATAAAAACTCTAACAAACCCTAAACACATAAAAACACATAAAAATAATAAATATCATTAACAATCCCAAAAAATAGTAAAAACATTAAAAATCCATGAAAACAAAAAAGAACAACGTTAAAACCTAAAACCACATAAATCCCATAAAAACCAAAATAAAGATAAAAACCATAAAAACCATAAATCTTTAAAAACATAAAAACCATCAAATACCTAAAAACCCTAAACACCCTTGAATATTTTAACAAATAAATAAAATCCATAAAAATTAAATAAAAACACTAAATACCTTAAAAATGATAAGAAATCATTAAAAACATAAAATAATTAAAACCCCTAAAAATTTTAAAAAAAGTTTAAAATCCATAAAATTACTAAAAATACCTAAAATAATAAAAATAATAAATGTATTAAAAAACCATAAAAACACTAAAACCATTAGAGTCCCTAAAAAACCAAAACCCCTTTACACTTGTAAAATGTTAAAAATCTTTAAAAAACCTTAGAACCATAAAAAACTCAAAAAAACTCTAGAAAACCCAACAGTTAAAAAAATTATAAGGAAACTACAAACCTTAAAAATCATGAGAAACCATAAAACTATAAAAATCCTAAAAATTCCTAGAAGTTGTATAAAATAGAAAAATCAATAAAAACCTTGAAAACCCCAAAGATAACCATAAGAAACTAAAAACACATCAAACCCCCCCCCCCCAAAAAAATAAAAACTCTAGTAATGAAAAAACCCATAATATCCTCAAAATCTGGAAAGCTATAAAATTCCATAAAATTCAAAAAATCATAAAACATAAAAAACACTAAAAAACCAATAAAATCATATAAACCATAAAACCATAAAATGAAACATAATAATAAAAGTAAACAGAATCAATAACAAAATCAAAAAAGGATAAAAAATTTAAAACACCTAAAAAAATAAAAAACATAAAAACCAAAAATACCCTGAAAACCCCTACGCACTAGTGAAATGGAGGTTTATCAATGCTTTCATACCAACAATTTGAAAAAAAAATTGGTATACTATAATAATGACAACCTTTTCCAAAGGGTTGAAGAAACTGTTGGGAAATATTTAATTTATCTAATGTATACTAATGATTTTTTAAAACCGATTGTAAAGAATAAATTTACCAATGGTTTTTAAATACAATTGGGAATAGTTTCCCCAAATACAGAGCAGCCAAGCTCCCCCATTCACGCGATTGTATGCCATAATCAGAAGCTCTCTTGAATCTCTCTCTTTACACTAGGATACGAAACACTTTAAACCCGATATATCCATCTTCAATCAAGAAATTTTTTATTTCTACACATCAAATTAGTAAGTGATACCTTAGTTTTAATGTTCTACATCTATTTTTTTGTTTTATGTTTTGATTTGGCATAACCTAGAGTTATGTGTGGTCTGTGTCATGGTATACTGAACTCTTTGATTTGTTTTCTGTTTTTTTTTCTACACTTCAATTTTCATGATTGTTTGAATCACCTTTATTTGAGGTATTCATAGCCACTCCTTCTATGTAGAGTTTGTGAACCATATGAACTAATGGGTGCAAGTGATATGTATCCACACTCAAAGATGTTAAAGGGTTTTTTTAGTCATATTGTCTCGAGGAGGGTAATGGATATAAGGATGGTCCATGTGAAGGTATTGGGGATAGTTGGGGTAGTGGTTTAGGTGGTTTTCCATTTTTTAGTGGGGTGATATAGTAGTTTTTAGGGACATTATTTTAGTTGAAAATTCGATTTGGATTTTTTATTTATAGTTTTTGTTCAAAGATTATTGGGAAGGGTAGTGATATTGAGGATGAATTGGTTGTCGGTAGGGTGATGGATTGGAATTGTGATGTTGTTTGGATTGGGTATAGGTAATTTTAAAGGTATTATATGGGTCTTTATTCCCATTAACACCCCCTTGGACACCCACCCCCAGTACATACCTCACCACAACCCTAAACACCACTTGGATACCCCCTTAGACATCCCCTACCCCCTACACACCCCCACCCCCTAGGACAGCCCCCACCCCACCACCTTGGACACCCCCTAGACACCCCAAACCCCTACCACCATTGACATCCCCCTCCCCTAGACACCCCCACCCCCTATACATCCCCCAGACACCCCACCCCATGGATAACCCCCCCACCCCTGAGACACCACCCATATACACCACCACCCCCTGGACACCCTCCACCCCCTTGGACAACCCCACCCCCTTAGACAACCCCCCATACACCACCCCACCACCTTAGTGCTTGGCCCAGTTTTTAAATTGGAATTAACAATGTATGTGATTTCCCTTTTCCCCAATAACATTTCGTAAGTGACTCATATAGACTATTAAATTGAACTTTTCATGTTTTGATAAATTTATTGGGTTGTTTTGAATGAGATGACTAATTCAATATGATATTCCTTTCTTATAGAATAAAATGTTTTTAAATAAAATTACCCTAAGGGGGGCTGCTGAGAGGGTGGGTAGGGTGGATTTAATGGGGTAGGGGGATGCAGGGGTGTGTGCTATCCAAGGAGGGGTGTGGGCTGTTCAGGGTGGGTCATGTTGGGGTATCCAGGTGGGGGGGGTCCAGGGAGGGGGTGCACTGTCCAGGGGGTGGGGGTGGGTTGTCCATGTGGGGGAGGGGGTGTGGGCAACCCTAGGGGGTGGGTTGTCCAGGGGGTGGGGTGGGTTGACTAGGTTAGGGATGGGGTTGTGGGATGTCCATGTGTGTGTGTGTGGGGGGGGGGGGTGTGATGGTGGGGGGTGGGGGTGGGATGTCATGTTGAGGGTGGGGGCTGTCCAGGTGGGGGGCTATCTAGGTCGGGGGGGGGGGGGGTTGTCCGAGTGGGGGTGGGGGTGAGGGTTGGGGGGATGGGTTGGGCTATCTATGGGGGTTGTAGGGGGACAGGGTGCTGGTGGGGTGTGGGGGAGGGGGTGTGGGCTGTCCAAGGAGGGGGTAGGCTGTCCAAGGGGCGGGGTGGGCTGTCTAGGTGGAGAATGGGTTTGTGGGTTGTCCGGGGGGATCTATGGGGGCGGGGGTGGGTTGTATAGGTGGGGGTCGAGGGTGTGGGCTGTCCAAGGAGGAGGGGGTGGGCTGTCTAGGTGGGGGGAAATCTGGGGGTGGGTTGTAGGGGGTAAGGAGGGGTGTGGGGGGTGTTCAGGGAGGGGTGTAGTCTATCCATCGTGGGGGTGGGGTTGTCCACTCTGATACCCTAAAAAAGGAATCAAATATAACTAATGTATAGTCTCTTTAACAAGTTAAGACTTTTCTTGAAGTTCCATACCAACACTCACTCTTACCCTTCCAAAAAGAAGTGATATCTACAAGGAAATATCACTCATGTTCTTAACCACTATCCAAAATGATATCATAAAAATTTAACATTCGTATAACTCCATGTAATTTACTAATATAACAAGGATCATACTCCCTAGAGTAGTGTCCCATAGAAACATGGCTCATATTCCTAAACAACATACATATTATCATATTTGACACACACACGACATTTTGTAAACATACACAATGTATCACAACCTGGAATTAGCTCTCATCTATCCACTGAAGGAATCAATAAGCCACATAACTAGGTCAAAATTTGGAGGTGTGATTACAATTAGGTGGGTTTTTTAGAATTCATGTATGATATTTAGATTGGGAGAGAAAATCTGATCCTCGTATGATATTTCGAGGTGTGTTTATAATTATGTGTGTTGGGATTTATATGTATGATATTCATAGTTTACACCAACTATCTTATGGTACATCTATAATAGGCTTGAAATCACACTACAATTATATATATATTGGATTCTATGACCCTAGTTTGGGGGTGGATAACCCCAACCCCTTAGATTTCCCCCACACACAAGTACAACCCCCCATACCCCTAAACAGCCCCCACCCCCGGACACCCCCCATCCATCGCCTTGGACAGCACACCGGGACACCACCCCACTCCCTGGACACCCCACCCCCGCTGGACACCCCCACACCCTGGATACCACCACTCCCCCAAGACACCCCCAACCTCTGGACAACCCCTGCCCCCTAGACACCCCCACCCCTGAACACCCCCACCCCATTGGACCACCCCCCATAGACACCACACACACACTAGACACCCCCACCCCTGGATATCCCCACCCTCATGACACCCCAACCCCCTCGGGACAACCCCCACCCCCTGGACACCCCCACCCCCTTGGGTAGTGTATGCGATCACTCAAATAATCTTCTAAAATATATAATTTCTTCGATCAAAAAATTTACTCAACTCCAGAATAATTTTCCTCTACAAGTGTACATGATCGTTTACACTCATGTATAGTTCTTCAATGATATTTTTTATAAATATTATATTTTTTTTATTTATATTATGATTCTCATATAGAGTATTGTGTCAGTTTTGGTTTCATATAAAGTGAAAAATTCTCATTTACTTAAATATATTTTTGATGAATCTCTAATATTTTTGAATTTCTTTTGATGAAATGAATTGTAATTATTTTTAAATGATGAATAGAATTTGGATGTATGAACCCGATCATATCTAATGTGATTTTCAAAAAACCTTAGAGAGATTTTTAGATTTTTCATTTCACAATGCTTTAGATATTGGTCACATACACTGCCTATGTTACAATTGTGTTGGAATACCTTGCTTGAGCCGTGAAGAAGTCAGCAACACATAAAAAATATGGTTTTCATGAAAAATACTATGTGTGGTATCACAATGGGGAGAAAATAAAATTTCAAATTTCTGATGATCCAAATGAGAGGACTGGATTGGATTATTTGTTAGATTATTGGTTTAATTTTATTCTTCATTATGAAAAAGAAAGGATTCTGACCCTTGAAGACTTCGAAATGAGCATGCATGATGTGTCTAGTAAAAATGATGATGTTTTTAGGGTAAAAAAATTGAATGATGTTGTCACAAATCCAGTATATCAACAATGAGGTAAAATTAAAAATCTAGAATTTTTAATCCAATTGTTTCATGGGAAAACAATGTATTGGATTTCTAAAACTATGATCGATTACATTCTTACCTTATTGAAGGACTAATTCCATATGATGAACATATTACATCAAACCACTACATGAAATGGAAGATAGTTGATGAACTTGGATTTTCAAGAAACAAAATTCATGCTTTCCGGAAATATTGCAGTTTCTTATGGGAGGGAAATGCTAAATGAAATGACTGTATAAAACGAGGCACATCCCACTAGAATCCAAAAGCTGATGGAACACCATCATGTGGGCCATATATAGTAATGTGGAACTTTCTATTGATCCCTAGACTCTAGATTCTTTTTATGTCTGAAAAAATATCAATAAAAATGTGATGGCATGATACTGAGAGATAGAAGACTAATGATGAGTTGTTTTACCCTAAAAGAGCATTTTCATGGCAGAGATTTGATGCTCGATATCCTAATTTTGAAGCTAACGTGCGTAATGTGAGGATGGGTCATTCATGAGATAGTTTTAATTCGTTTGAGAATATTCTTACCTTTCACATTACATGGCCAGTTTTTATTCAAATTTATAACCTTCTATTATGTTTGTGTATGAAAAAACATTTCACTTTCTTGAGTATGTTAATATCTATCATTTCTGATCCCGATAATTATATAAACGTATATATGAAACATTTAATAAAAGACTTGAAACTTCTTTGGGATGTGGGTGTGCACACATATGATGCATGTTCGAAAGACATATTTCATATGTGTGTTGTGCTTATGTGAATGATCAAGTATTCTCTTGCTTATGCAATGATTTCAAGATTGAGCACGAAGGGAAAACTACTATGTCATGTTTTTATGGATAATACATGATCCATAACACTGAAACAATGATGTATTTTTAGTTTTATGAGACATTGATGATTATTTCCAATGGACCATCCATATAGAAATAATCATGGAAGATTTGAAAATACCATGGAGACTGATGATCCACCTCAGCATATGTTTGGAACTAATGTTCATAATGAATTGAAAGATATTATTTTTCATTCGGGATGGGTCAAATGATATCTGGAAAGAAAAATAATGTTTCCACTGAATCCTACTACAATTGGAAGAAGATAAGTAACTGCTTTGATTTGAATTATTGGTCAACCAATTTGTTACATCATTCCTTATAAATAATTCACATTGAAAAAAATATGTGTGAAATTTTGCTTTCGATTCTTCTAAATGTTAAGGGAAAGACAAATGTTGATTTATGGTCTCGGTGTGACTTGGTGGATTGGGGAATTAGAATAGAATTACATCCTATGAATATCAGTGAAAATAAATAGATATTTCAATGTGCTTCTTATGTGATGGAACATACATTAAAAAATAAATTTATGGAAGTACTAGATACTACTAAAGTTCCTGATGGCTATTAAACCAATATATCTAAACGTGTCAATATAAAATAGTTGAATCTAAAATCTTTGAAGACACATGATTATAACATCCTTATAAATTAGTTTATTCTAATATAAATTCTTCATCTTCTTTCCAATAATGTAAGGGTGGTTTTTATTCTGTTGTTCCATTTGTTTAGACATCTTTGTAATAATAATTTTTCAGGCCTTGTTTACAAAAACTGTGGGTAGATGCCCCATTAATTTTTTGTGAGTAAGAGAAAATATATCCTCCATCATTTTTCACATGCTTGCTGTATCTGACTGAACATATTCCAGCTAAAAGACTTCTCGAAGGACGTATTTCTTTTCATTGAATGTAAACAATAAGTTTTGGTGGGAAATATATAAAATCATCCATCTGTGATCTCAATTATTTCGGTTTAGCTCGACTTCGGTTATTAGGGTTTGTACTATTCAAATTGATTTAATATTTATTACAAATATGTTGTATCTAATTTGAGCATTATGTGAATTTTCAATATTTATTGGTAACAATTTTGTTTTAATTGCATTTTCTAATTTGGAGTTGAACTGTATTCAAACCTACAGAACCAATATTTATTACTAGGTGAACATTTCAATGCTTTATTGACCATGTATAAAATTAGTATTACTTTAAGACCTCCCTTTAACATTTACCCAGATAATGAACTTGATGGTTTGTTTTCTTCTAAAAAACATGTATAGAAACATGTATAATTTACCTGGGAAAATGATATTAAATTTCTTCTTATTTTAAACAAGTTCTTTACCCCTTATGAATCTGGTAGATATCTTATCCTTGATGAAATGATTATATCATCATTTGCAACTATCTTAAGGGTTTAATAATTCATAATATATTCCTTGATGAATTTTCTAGAGACATAAGTCAGTATTCTCTCTCTCTTGGTTGTTGAGTGAAATAAATCCACATAATCAATTTCCCATTATTTTAATAGACTGATGACACTTAGTAAATAACCATCCTAGTAAACATTAAATTTCATTATTACATCTTGAACAACATTTTGTATTCATTATATATATAGTGAAGATCATATAAAACAATTAAGAGGTAAATTATCCATGAATCAACCTATTCCCTCTCATTTGTTTTGTTTTTTGGGTTACACATTAGTTATCCATTTTTAATTACTTCCATATTTGTTTTCAAATTCTGTAAATGCAGATAATTGAAGATAGGTGACAGAAAAAGGTGATGGAAAAAAATTGTCGCATGGATGAGGTGGGAATTCCACCACTTGTTTCAGTAGTGAGTATTTTATTTCAAATATATATTTAAATAATATATAATGTCATGTGATTAATTTTTTTTTCATTTTTTTTTTCACGATCCACTTCTTAAGCGATAAATATTTGATGAGCAGCCTAGTAGTGGTCCCAATACTCAGGGTGTTCATACGAGGGGGGTGGTTTGAGAGATTATCAATATGGTCAACATACCCAATTAGTCCATACCCCTCCCACATATATACCATCTATCCCACATTCTGATCCTGGTGTCCCATTTGGGATACACAGGATTTTTAAGCCTCCCATACTTTCACTTCCCTTTACATCTGAGTCTCCTCACCCATATTTACCATATCTGATGGTGATTCCCAATCCCCATCCAGAATTCTACCAGCCATCTATGCCATCATCTTTTACTTCTACTTCCTTCTCTCTGGGCTTCTATATTCCATCTTCTTAGACTCCTAATCCACTAGAGTTTTTCACTGCAGAGCATACATTGGGACCCACCCCACAGTACAGGGTGTTCCTTCAGTTTTTATGGATCCAGCGGCACCCATTAATCATAATGTCACATGTATATTTATATAACCCTAAAAAAATTTATACCATTATTTTTTTTCATTATAACATGTGTTGATAAAATATTTGTTTTTCATTTATAATAGATACATCTACTGATAGGAGGTGGGAGCGGGGGCATAAACGCATGTGTGGTATGGAACCGCCGCATGCAGTTGATGGTGGACTATAATGAATATAGTCAAATGATTGAAAAAACAGGGAAACAATGTTGTATTTTTTTGGCGATGCTTGCCAAATACACAGACATAATTCATGTCAGCCCGCTCTCATGGAGACAGATGCCAAACGAAGTCATGGATAATGCATAGGTAGGGATATGGGTAAAAAATATGTTGTATTTAATGAAATATATAATTTTTTGTATTTATCTGAAATATGTTTTTGGTGTCAGCTTCAATTTAATTTCCCTGATGGTGAGGGTGCATGGCCAGCACGTCTAATAGATTTAGGTGGGTTTTGGAGAGCCTATAAGCCTGATTTGTATATTAGATGGTATTCTAGAGTTGGTGTAGAGTTATAGGTTTTCCCTATCATAGTTGATTTTTTGATACAATAATATCGACAGATTATTACTTATTGGATGACTATACAGTTTTAGGTATTAATCACATTTGAGGTATTTAAATGATTTTTTTATATTTTTTGTTAATACTATCTTGTGTATTATTGGATTTTATTTAGGAATCATCTATAATAAATTAAAAAAACATTGACACTAAAAAAATACCTCCATGCATTGGGATGTACTATGATGCCAGATCATGAGAGGTAGCAGGTATGATAGTTGTTTATAATTTTTCTTTACGACTTACACTTTCTATTGTTTCATTCATAATTTATTCGAATGATAATGTTATTATATAAATTTAGTTATGAAATAAATTATTGGTAACATTTTTTTATTTATGGATTCCTACATTCAATGTCATTTTTGAGGGAAAAATTGAATGTTGAAGGATGTGTGCCTTGAGCAAAACGGTTTTGCTCGAGTCGAAGGAAGGAAGATGGAAGTTCTGTTAATGAACCGACTCAACAATAGATTGTAAGTTTTAAAAAACTAAAAAAATTAAAAACTCTAAAAAATTAAAATCCCTAGAAATCTCAATGAAACCCCCCAAAACCGAAAAAACCCTAAAACCCTAAATACACTAAAAACCATATGACCCCTCAAAATCCTTAAAAACCAGAAAAACCAGAAAAACCCTAAAAAATCCCTAAAATCCTAGAAAAGGTAAAAAACCCATTAATACCCTAGAAACCATATGAAAACCATAAAAACACTAAAAACTCCAAAAAAATAAAAAAAACAGCCAAATCCCTAAAAACCATAAAACTCGAAAACAACCCATAGACCCTGAAAATCCATAAAACATTAAAAATCATAAAAATAATAAATATCCTCAAAAATCCCTAAAAATGAAAAACACTAAATAACATGAAGACGCCAAAGAAAACATTAAATAGAAAAAACATAAAACAATAAAATAAGTAACAAATGATTAAAACCCTAAAAACCAGAAATGACCCTAAAGCCCTTGAAAAACCAAAAAACACTAAAATCTATTAAAACCCCTAAAAACCAATAAAACCCTAAAACCCCACTAAATATTATAAAAGAAATTTAAACCCCTAAAAACACTACAAACTAAAAAACCTAAAAAATCCAAAGTAACTAAAAAAACATCAAAACCCAAAAAAACCAAAACAACATTTAAAAACCTTAAACCCCCCAAAATCCTTAAAACCCAAAATACCATAAAAATTATAAAAAATTCGTAAAAATCTCTAAAAAAATATAAAACCCCAAAACCCTAATAAACCAAGGAAAAACATAAAAACTAAAAACTTATAAAAACCCAAAAATACTAAAAACTATAAATACAATTTAAATCCCTAAAAATGTTAAAATACTCTAAAAACAAAAAAAAACTAAAAAAACCTAATTTCCCAAAAAACTATAAAGACCCTAAAATCCCTTCAAATACCTACAAATTCATAAAAAACTAAATCAATAGAAAAATCCTAAAATATCCTTGAAATTCCATAAAAACATAAAAAACCATTAAACCACTAAAAACCCTAAATAAAACCTTAAGAAAATAAAAACACATAAAACCCCTAAAAACCTAAAAACACTCAAAACCATAAAAACATAAAAACCAGAAAACCCCCCTAAAACCCCTAAAACAAATATAAATACTAAAATCATTAAAAATCCATAAAAACAAAAAATACCCTATGAACCCTAAAAGAACTGTTCGAAAAACATAACAACAAAAAAACACTTAAAGCACCTAAAAAGATAAAAACGCTAAAAACCCCTAAAAACCATAAAACCCATAATTATCTTTAAATCCATTAAAAACACTAAATCCTCTATAAAAACTAAAAATATACAAATCTATAAAAAAAATAGGCCCCTAAAAAACTCAAAAAATACCATAAAACCACAACAAACCATAAAATCCCTAAAAACCATCAAAATCCCTAAAAACTGTAAAAACCCATAAAAACCTAAAAAATACATAAAATAATAAAAATCACATAAATACAATTAAACCCCTAAGAAATACATATTAGAAATCATTGAGATGGCGGCGCACTCGCCTGGTGCTTTTTCCCTCTTGACTTGGCTTCTAGGGTTTTTTTCGGCTTCCTCTGGCGATGGTGATTGCAGATCTTTGCCCCTGCCCTCTTGTACTCATGGGAGGTGCTCTTGGAGGTGCTATATTAGTGCAGATCTCTTCATTGCAGCAGTTAATTTCCAAACGGTGGCATTGGTAGGGTTTTTAACACCCGACTCTTTCATGGCCTTTCTCTTTCATGTCTGGGGGGAAGGTGTAGATCTCGGTGTCTTCAGGCCTCATCGTTGTTTTCTGGACCACCGGTGGCAAGTGATACTTGGAATTTTCCTCCATTCCGAGCGATGTCATCACTCTGGATTCATGCGTATCTGGAAGCACGGAATGTTGTAGCTTCTGTTTGGATTTAGTCGTCGGGTGATGGTGTTGCTTCCTCATCTCAGATATCAGATTCTCATTCTCGTGATGCTCGTGAAGGTTTGTATTATGTGCTAGTTTAGACTTGTCTTCTATTTTCAAAGAAGATGAAGGTGCATGCTTGACTTATTCCCTCAGTTTCATCTCCGCTGCACTCTGTAGATGCTAGATCTGGTTGGATTTCTTGGCTTTTTATGTTCTTCTGTTTACTGGTCATGGATTTGGTTGTGATTCAATGTGATTTCTCGTTATTTTATCTATTGAGAGGTGTTACACATGGTTTTATGATGATTGGAAAAGTTTTTCTGTCCAAGGAATGCTGGGTGAAGTGGTTTGGTACTGGCTATGGTTGCTGGTGTTGCGCAGTTGGTTGTGCTGCGAGGTGTGGAATGTTGAATGTTGTTTGGTTTAAAGGCTTTGGTTGCTGGATGTTAAGCTGTGACCTCTTAATAGATGATGGATTAGGAGGTTGTTTCTGGTTTCTTTGGCAGATGGGATTGTCAAGGCATGATCTTCTTCATTTTGTTGACAAAGGGTGTGTTAAGCTGTGTTGCACTATGACTGATGTGCTGGATTGCGGTCAACTGTATTGTGGATGTCCTGCTAGTGAATCGTTGAGGGTGATGGTTCTTGATTGGATGAGATGTGGTGAAAGATACAATTTCTTGATAATTGTTTTTGTTTCGCTGGGATGTGACGTGCTACTAAAAATGTGCTGATGAATGTTGATGAAGTTGATGATGTTTCTATTGATGGTTATGGTGTTGTTGAATTCTGGTTGTTGTTTGGATGGAATTTGTGAGTTTGGATGCTGGTAGCTGCTTGGATATGAGCTGCTGGATGCTAGTTAACGCTTTATTATAGTGATGGTAGCTTCTTGGTTCTTGTGAATTTTTTTCTTGGCTTTGTTTTTTTTCATTACTTTTTTGGGTTTCCTTTTCTAGGTTTGGAGAGTTTAAGGGTTTTTGGGTGTGGGTCATTTGACCCTTCTCCTCCCTTGTCTACTACGTCTCTTTTACTAAAAAATTGGGGGGGGGGTCAGGAATAGCATGACCCTCGCATCTTCCATGCCCCTAAGAAAACCATAAAAACATAAAAATGCTTAAAATCCTTATAAAACCTAAAAAATGTAAAAAAACCCTCAATACCATAAAAACCAACGAAAGAAAAAAATTCCCAAAAAATCTAAAAAATCCTAAAAACCAGAAAAATACCTAAAAACATAAAAATCATTCAAATCCAAGAAAAACTATAAGAAAGCATTAAAAACCTAAAAACCCTAAAAACACCTAAACACCTAAAATGTATGGAAAACCCTAAAATCCCATAAAGACCCTAAAACCCTAAAACCCAGAAATATAATAAAAATTAACAAAAATCCTTAAAACCCAAAAACACATAATACCCCTAAAACCCCACTAAAAACTCGAAAAAACCATAAACCCCTAAAATCGTTAAAAACTCAAAAAACCATAAAATCCCTAAAAACTCGAAGAAAACCCTGAAAAACAAAAAAACACATAAAACCATAAGAAACCCTAAAACCCCTCAAAATCCTTAAAAACCCTAAAAACTAAAAAATCCATAAAAATCCCCAAAAATGTAAAAACCCAGAAAAACACTAAAAATTTCATAACAACCTAAAAACACATAAAACACGTAAAAACTAAGAAACCCTAAAAACTTTTAAAACCCACAAAACACTTAAAAGCTAATAAAATCCTAAAAATTCACTAAAAACCCAATATATGTATGAAAACACTAGAAACCCTGAAAACCAATAAGAAAAATTTACAAACATAAAAACAATTGAATCACCTAATAACATAAAAAAACTAAAACCCCGAAAAACCTTAAAACCCTTAAAAACCATAAATAGTCCAGAAATACATTAATAACCCAAAAACCCAACAAAAACACTACATACCTTTTAAACCCATAAAAATTATAAAAAAAACTCTAAAACAACATAAAACCCTAAATAAAATAAAAAACCCCTAAAAAACATAAAATCCATAAAATCCATCAAACTCGTAAAAAGCATCAAAATCCATAAAAACCCTTAAAAACCCTTAAAAACAATAAAAATACTACAATTTCCTAAAAATTATTTAAAATGTAAAACCTCTAAAAACTATGAAATCCCTTAATAAGATCATTATAATTAAAAACAAATAAACCCCATAAAAACAGAAAAATGCTAAAAACACTAATTACCCAAAAAATCCCTAAAAATCCATAAAAAGCCAAATAAAACATAAAAGTCACAAAAGTCCCTAAAAATGAAAAGAAACCTAAAAACCTAAGAAAATGATAAAACCATATAAAAACAAAACTCCAAAAAATAGTGAAAACCCAACAAATCATTAAAGTCCTAAAAACTCAAAAAATCCCTAAAACCATAAAACCCAAAAAACCCAAAAAAAACTAAAAACAATAAAAACTATAAAAAACCCTTGAACCCCAAAAAAACATTGAAAAACTATAATAAAACCTTAAACACCTAATAAAATAACCCTAATAACCTAAAAAAACATAAAAAACATATAATCCCTAAAACACTAAAATCCATAAAGACACTATAAATCCCCAAAACAATAAAAATCATAAAAATCATTACAAACCACTATAAATTCCTTAATCCATAAACATCCCTGAAAACCCCAAATAATACACTAAAAATATTAAAAAAACTAAAACTCCTAAAAACAGAAAAAACCAAATAATGTTAAAAACCCTAAAACCAACAAAATCCCTAAAGTGTATCAAAATCCTTAAAATCCCAAAAACATCCAAAAAATTAAAAAACCCAAAAATTTCATTATAAATCACAAAAACCTAAAAACAATTATAAACTCTAAAAACCTAAAAAAGGATAAAATCCATAAAACCTAACAAGACCAAAACACCCATAAAACTATAAAAAATCCATAAAACCCTAAAACCCCTAAATATCCTATGAACCAACTAATAACTATAAAAACACTTTAAAACCCTAAACCGGTAAAAAAAATTAAAAAAATTAATACCCCTATAAACACAAAAAACCATAAAAACCCAAAAAACCCATAAAAACCCTAAAAACATCAAAATCCATAAAAAACCTAAAAACCATAAAAAACCATAAATCACCCTAAATATATCTGCAAACATAAAAAATACTAATATCCCTGAACACCCCTAATAAAACATTAAAAACAAAAAAACTCTAAAAACCTTTAAAAAAAACCACCTCAAAATCCATAAAAAACATAAAAACCCTACAAATACTATGAAATCCATAAAACTCCATAAAAACATTAAAAACTAAAATTCCTAAAAACTGTGAAAACCCCCTAAGAAAACCTGAAAACCCTAAAACATATAAAAAACCAAAAAAACCAAAAAACACAAAATATCCTAAAAACCCAAAAAACCATAAATTCCTAAGACCCCCAAAAAACCATAAAAATATTAAAAACCCTAAAAATCATATAACCCCAAAAATTAATACAAAATCTCTAAAACCCCTTTAATCCCTTAAAAATGTGAAAAAATATGAAAACCTTAAAAACCCTAAACTACATTAAAAACACATAAAAATACAAAAAAAAGGGAAACCCAAAAAACTCTAACCCCCCCCCCCCATTACTAAAAACCATAAAAATCATAAAAATAATAAAAAAATAATAAATAATAAAAATTCAAAAAACCCTAAAACCCCTGAAAATTTCTAAGAAAAATATAAAAACCTAAATTTAATTAAACCCCATAAAAACCAAATAATCACTAAAAACCATAAAGCCGTTAAAAACCTAATAACCCTAAAAACCTTGAATATCCCTAAAAACCCTAAACCTCAATAAAATATTAAAAATTCCCTAGAAATCCCTAAAAATTTGAAAAACTATAATATCTATAAAAACCCATAAAAACGAATATATCCTAAAAACACTTAAACCTTTAAAAATAATAAAAACCCAAAAACCCCAAAAACCCAAAAAAGGAATTAAAATGCCTAAAATATATAAAAACCCTAAAAAACTAAAAAAACCATTAAAAACATAAAATCTCTAAAATAAATAAAAATTATAAAAACCCTTTAAAACCCTTAAAACATTAAAAACTATAATAAACCATAAAACCATAAAACTCAAAAAAACACTAAAAACTGAAAAAAAAAACATAAATGACCAGAAATTCCAAAAATCACTAAAACCCCACAAATCCCCAGATACCTTATAAAGATGCCACCACTCTCTTTTTGGTTCTCCCTCTCAATGTCGCAATCTCCAGTATCCCCTCATGGATTTCCCCATGGTTGCGTCGTCTTCCGACTCAACCGTGATGCGAATCGGTAGTGGTCTTCTTCACTGGTGCTGCATTTAGGGGTGACAAAGCCATTTCTTGGCATAAATGGGAAGTTTTGTCTGAGAATGGGCGGTGTCGGCTTCCCCTGGTTTGGGCTGCCTTTGGCATTGTTGGAATCCAATATTCTGCAAAGGTTGAGGCACTCTCCAGGTCATAGAGACCCCCCATGTCAGCTACGACTTTCTTTGGTGGTCCCCAATGGTGTCGGTCCTTGTCGGTGGTGTCTTTCAATGGTTCTTAGTGGATCTGGTCTTCATCTATGATCCATTCCATGGTAGTGGGAATTCTACTTCAAGAATGGAATATCTCGGTGCTTCTAGCTTGTCAGCGGTGGTCTGTGTGGACAAAGTCGGATTTAGGCTTCTCATTTTCAGATCTGTGTTGCTTAGGAGGGGATCTGGCGAGGCATGGAGTTTCTGCGGTGGTGTGGAGCTCCATTTCTGGAGATACAACGATTTTTGGTGGATTCTAAAATAGTGGTGTCAGATTAGTGGTGCTACACCTTTTTTGGTTTTGTGGGTTTCCAGATCAGCTTGTTTTCGGTCTACGAAGATGATCCAGGTTCGTTCCTTAGCCCTGTCTTTGATTTATGCTGATGATCCTGATGTTTTTGCATTTTCCTGCAATCTGGTTTCGGTCTATGATCTCCTGCAGTGCCAAAGAGGTCTATTTGGTCTCGAGGTACCTTCCTAAAGGGTTTTACTTGATCACTTTTATTTTATTTAACTGCTATGGTTGTGGATGGTTCGTCTATGAGTCGTCACTGGTGTGGGTTACTGATTATGATTTGAGGTGTTGCTTGCTGGTTGTGCTTTCCGGTTTCTGGGTTGCTGGAAGGGTTGTTTGGGCTGCAGATTGGCTCTTGTCTTGGATGTTGGTGGTTCATTATCTTTGGTTGTGCTGTGTGAGATATGATGGGATGTTGGTTGTTACATGGAGAAGATTTGATGAAGATTATTCTATCGTTTCTGGTGCTTGTTGTTTTGTAACTTTGGAGATGGACCTTCCTGGCATGGTGGAACTAGGTGATGCGGAGAAGGGGGCCTTTGGTGCTGGTGGTTTAATGTTTCTAGTGGTGAGTCTTTTTTCTGAGATGTCACTGGCCGCTGGAAGGTGTGTTGTTGTTGGTTTGGTTGTAAATCAGTGTGGATGCTGGATATTGGTTCTGTTGAGTGGTGCTGGATGTTGTCTTGCCTTTGGGTGTTGCGGATGTGTTCCTGGATGTGCAGTAGGTGTGAATTGCTGGAAGCTGACTGGATTAAAGGTGAGGCTTATGATGTTGATGCTAAAGTGGTGTTGTCGGTGGAAATTCTTGGCCAGGAGGTGTTGGGGGATGGAAATGGTGCTGCAAGATGCTGGGTGCTTCTTGGTTGGGAGATGCTGTTTGAGATGCTTCTGGTTTTCTTCTTTTATAGTTTTGTGTGTCTTTTGGGTTTTTGGGGGATATATGGTTTTTGTGGGGGTGTCTTGGGTTTTTGGGTGTGGGTTGATTGACCCCACCCATCCCTTGTCTGCTGTGTTTTTTTCTAATAAATTTTCGGGGGGGGGGGGGGTGACAAGAATTGCCTAGCCCAGAACCGTCCTTGCCTTAAAAACCTAAAAAACCCATTAAAATCCTAAAAAATCTCTAAAAAAACATATAAATCACCAAAAATTCATTGACACCCCCTAAGAAAGCCTTAAAAACCTAAAAACATTATTTCACTAAAAATATTAAAATTCTAAAAACCCAAAAAAGACCCTAAAACCCTAAAACCCCCCAGAAAATCGAAACCCTAAACAACCAAAAAACTGTAAAACCCAACCCCCCCTAAAAACTCTAAATCAATATAAACCCTAAAACACTAAAAAATATAATACCTTAAAAATCTAAAAAAACATAAATAACCCAAAAAACCAAAAAAAACATTAAAACCCTAAGAAATCCTAAAACTCCTAAAATACTAGAAATCACTAAAAACCCAGAAAACCCATAATTCCCAAAAAAATCCCAAAAAACAGAAAAAACCCCTTGAAACATAAAAACCCCTATAAACCATAAGAAAACCATAAAAACCAAAAATAATTAATACTCTTAAACCTAAAAAAGGATAAATGTCCAAAAAAATCCACAATCTAACGTAAAAAATAAAAACCCCCAAAAAACTAAAAAACCCATAAAATACTTAAAAACTATAACACCCCATAAAATTATAAAAACCCACTTAAAATGGTAAAAAAAATTTAAAACCCATAAAACATTAAAAGACATTAAAAACCATAAAAACCTAGAAAACATAAAACAAACATAAAAACCAATAAAACCGTAAATTTCCTCAAAATCATAAAAACTATAAAAACCCTCAAAATCCAAATAACATTGACAAACTATAAAGAACCTAAAAAACAAAAAAAATCCCTAAAAACATAAAAACCACATAAAACCCTTTGAAATCCTTCAAATCATAAAAACAACTTAATACCACAAAAATTCCTAAAAACTTACTAACCCCAAAAAACATTCAAAATACCTAAAATCACTGAAAAATATATAAATCCTAAAAAATCACTAAAACGAAAATATTGTAAAAAAATCCTAAAACCAAAAAACAACATAAGACAACCTTAAAAACCAAAAAAACTCTAAAAAACCTAAAATACTAAAAAACACTAAAGAACATAAAAACCCTTAAAATTCCTGAAAACCATTGAAAACCATAAAAATGCCTAAATCCTTAAAACCCTTAACAAAACATAAAAACACTAAAGCCACTAAATAGATAAAAAATAGTTAAAAACATTATATGCCATAAATAACTCAAAAAAACCTAAAACTATAAAAATAATAAAAACCGAAAAACCCTCAAAATACCTAAAAACCCTAAAACCTATAAAAATATAAAATCCCCTAAAAATTTCTAAATTCATAAAAACCATAAATACCAGAAAAAACCATAAGAAAAACTTAATAACATAAAAACACTTAAATCCCCTAAAAATATATAAAAACCCTGAAACCCACAAAACGCCCTAAAAACCCAAAAATCCCTAAATTTTTTTTAAAAAAAACCTAAAAACCCTAAAAATCTATAAAAACATAAGATTCCATCAAAACCCTGAAAACCCCAAAGCAAAATTTTAAAACCTAAAAATGATTAAGACACATAAAACAAAAAAAAATGCTAAAACCATAAAATATCCTAATTAAACCCTAAAAACTGCAAAATACCATAAAATAGTAAAATTTCCTAACAAACCATAAAAGCACTAAAAATTACTAAAACTCTAGAAACCCTTAAAACCCCTAAAAACATTAAAAACTCTAAAACTATTAGAAACCCTACAATATGAAAAAACCCCAAACCCTAAAGAAAATATAAAAATCTAAAATCCCTAAGAAACTTTAAAACCCCACAAAATCACTAAAACCCTAAAACCCATGAAAACCTAAAAAATACATAAACACATAAAAACCCTAAAACCCCTAAAAATCCTAAGAAAATCGTAAAAACCAAAAAATATTTAAAACCCCTAAGAATGTAAAAAACGATAAAACCCCTATAATTGAAAAATACCATAAAAACCCAAAAAATCCAAAAACCAAAAATCACTAAAAACATTAAATACACTAAAAGCCGAGAAAACTCTAAGAAAATATTATAATTCTAAAAACACTTAAAACCCCTAAAAACCCAAAAAAAGTAAACCCCCAAAACCCTAAAATACCCTAAAACCACCTAAAACCAATAAAAAACCCTAAAACCCAAACACTACCTTAAATACCAATAAAAACCCTAACAACACTAAAATCTCTAAAAACCCTCTATTCCCCCAAAAACACTAAATAATGTTAAAACCCTTTCAAACACATCAAAACCATAAAAATTAGAAAAACCCTAACACCCTCAAAAAACTGTCAAAATCCATAAAAAACCTAAACCCCTAAAAAATACTTAAAAATACCTAAAAATCCATAAAAAACTCCTAAAAATCTGGGACACCTCTAAGAAATCCTAAAAACCCAAAAAAAAAATAAACACCCCTAAAAACCTGAAAAACTATAAATAAATATTAAAACCCATTAAATCCTAACGACCATAAAACACCTACAAAATATAAAAATCCTTAAAATTTCTTAAAAAATACTAAAACAAATAAAAACTCTAAAACCTTATAAAGCCTTTAAAATACTAGAAAACTCTAAAAAACTAAAAAACATCTATGAATCCGAAAAAACCCCATAAACCCTAAAAACTATAAAAACCCATAAAAATTCTCAAATTCCCTAAAACCCCTAATTGCGAAAAAAATCCTAAAAATATCTAAATATCCCGAAAAATGTAAAATCTCTCAAACCCCATAGAATAATTTTGGAATAAAAAAAACGTTAATCTTCAAAAACCTTAAAAGGCGAAAATCATAAAAAATATCAACCACCATTAAAATCCTTAAAAAACCTAAAATCCCTAAAACGTCCATAAAAGTCTCTCAAAATATAAAATACCTTAATAACCCTATAAAAACCCTATAAAAACATTGAAAACCTAAAAAGCATAAAACCAAAAAAATACCTAAAAACGAATATAACTCTAAAAACCCTGAAAAAGATCTTAAAACCACTAAAAATGAAAAAAACACCCAAACAAATAAAGAAGCAAAAAACCATAAAAAAGCTAAAAAATCATTAAACCCCTAAAAATGATAAAAAAATAATAAAGACCCCTAAAATTTAAAAAACCTTAAAACCCAAAAATATCCATAAAATCCCAAAAAACCCTAAAAGCCCTAAAATTCCTCAATATATCTAAAAACCATAAAACTCATAAAAATCTTGTAAAATCCCTCAAAATACAAAAAAACATAAAAAACCCTTGAAAAACAAAAAAAATATAAAAATACATAAAATCCTAAAAATTATCTAAACACCAAAAACCCCAATAACATGAAAATAACACTAAAACCCTAAAACGTCTATATAACTCTAAAAGTACAAGAAACACCTAAAAACCCTTAAAAACATAAAAATCCTTAAAATCCCTAAAAATAAATACAATGTAATGAACCATAAAAATATTTAAAAACACTTAGAAAAACATTAATACCTAAAATCATTTAAAAAATATAATCCCTAAAAAATTCTGAAAACTCGAAATCACATGAAAAAGACCATATGCCTCAAAAAACCAAAAAAACCTCTAAAACCAAAAATAAAAATCCAAAAAATAAAAAATAAAATATAAAAATAAAACAAATAAAATGTTAAAATCCGTAAGAAAAAATTAATACCCCAAAAACTAAAAAAACCAAAAAAACGCAAAAAACATAAAAACCACAAAACTATAAAAATACTAATTTTTTTTACAAGTACCTAAAAATGTAAAAAACCATAAAAAAAATCAAATCCCTAAGAAAACATTAAATACCTAAAAACACATAAAACCGCTAAAAAACTAAAAAACCCAAAACCCCCTCAAAATCATTAAAAACAATTAAAATCCTAAAAAACCCTAAAAACACCTAAAAACATTAATATCTCTAAAATCCATGAAAACACCTAACAAATTTTTAAAATCCTAAAAAAACTTAACACCCCTAAAACCCTAAAAAATTTTCAAAACCCAAAAAACCGATTGAAAAAACCTAAAACCGCCAGAAACCCTGAAAAATCATAAAACCCCTTAAAAGGTAAAAACTATAAAACCCATTAAAACCAAAAAAACAATAAAACCCATTTAAACCCCTAAATTTATTAAAAAAACTCTAAAACACATAAAACCTAAAATAATCTTAGAAAAAAATAAAAAATCATAAAATCCCTAAAAACCTAAACATTCCAAAAAAACCAAAAAACAAACAAAAATTCAAAAAACCCTAAAAATAAAAAAAAAACATAAAAAAGTCGAAAAAAACTCAGAAAACTAGAAAAAACATTACAAACCTAAAAACACATAAAACCCATTAAGAACCCACAAAATATTGAAACCCTAAAAACCACTAAAAACCAATAAAACCCTCAAAATCCCAAAAAAAACTGAAAATCATTAAAATCCTAAAAAATCCCTAAAAATCCATAAAAAGATAAAAAAAATAAAAAACTAGAAATCCATAAGAATACATTAAAAACCTAAAATCACATAAATTTCCAAAAATAACCTAATGAAGAAAAAAACCCTAATAAAACCTAAAAGTCCCAAAAAACAATAAAAACCCTAAAAACTATAAAACCCTCAAAACCCATAAAATAGAAAAAAAACTTAATTACAATAATAATCTAAAAACTCTAAAACCTTTTAAACCCCTAAAATCGTTTAAAATCTATAAAATCATGAAAACCCTTAGAAAAAAAAAACCAAAAAAAAACATATAACCCCTAAAACCATAAAAAACCCTAAAGACCCTGGGAATCCTTAAAAACTTTAAAAACCCATCAAAATATGAAAAAATCCCTAATACATAACAAACATTGAAAAACAAAAAAGAATACCTTATAATCCTAAAAGAACATATAACCCCCAAAAAATAAAATGCTCAAATATTATTTAAAAACCATAAAACCCTAATAAATACATAAAATCCTAAACATCATAAAAATCACTAAAAGAATAAAAACCCCTAAATACCGTAAAACCCCATAATAAAATCATTAAATACTAAAAAAATAAAAAAAATAAAAACAATAAAAACATAAAACGCTAAAAACCCTAAAAACCCAAAAGACCATAATATCCCTAAATTCATAAATCCCCTAAAAACCATAAAACCACTAAAGACCCTATAAAACCACTAAAAACAAGAAAAATCCTATTAAACCCCTATCCATTTTGAAAAACTAAAAACCCTAAAACACCAAAATAATAATAAAAAAACCTAAAACCCCATAAAAACTCAAAAATATCTAAAAACCCTAAAAACCATTAAAATCCACAAAAATCATTAAAATACCTAAAAACACAAAAACGCATTATACCCTTAATACTCTTAAGAAAAAATAAAAACATAAAAAAATTAAAACCCCAAAAAATATAAAAATCAATAAAAATAAATAAAAACCCTAAAAACCCTGAAAGCCCTAAAAATCCCTAAAAACAATAAAAACCAGAAAATACTAAAAAAGTCCCAAAAATACATAAAAATACAAAAAAACCCTAAAAACCATAAAAACCCTAAAAGCCGTAAGAAAACCTTAAAACCATAAAAACCCTAAAACCACTAAAAAACCAAAAAAATCCAAAACTATAAAACCCATAAAAGATAGTAAAAACCCAAAAAACTAATAAAACCCCTAAAAACCCTAAAAACTCATAAAACCCCAAAAAATCATTATAAACTCCAAAAAAACCCTTTGAACCCATAAAAATGTTAAAAAGATATAAAAACCATAAACCCCCAAAAACTCAAAAACCCTATAAATCCATAAAACCAAAAAACCAAAAGACCCATATAAACCCTCAAAGTCCATACAAACCCTAAATACATTGGAAATACTAAAAAATTGCTAAAAATAATTAAAAATTTTAAAAAAACTAAAACCCCTTAAGACCTTTATGAAAACCATAAAAACCAAAAAAATATTAATACCCGAAAAATTCACTAAAACCCTTAGAAACTCTAAACCCATCAAAATCCAGAATGACAATAAAAAACCATTAAAATAATAAAACATCCTTATAAATCCCAAAAATTAAAAAACCCAAAAAACCCCTATGAAATTCCTAAAAACCAAAAATCACTTTAAACCACTAAAACCATAAATTTCTCAAAACCCCAAAAAACCATAAAAATCCTAAAACCCATAAAACCACTAAAAATCATTTAAAACCTAAAAAATGACAAAAAAATCTTAAAAAACATAAAACACTAAAAAATCAAAAAATCCTAAAAGCAGAAAAAACCAGAAATACATAAAAATCCCTAAAATCATACAACACCACAAAACCCCTAAAAACCCTAAAACCCATAAAAATTATACAAAAACCATAAGAATCCATAAGACAATAAAAATAACTGAAGATCCATAAAATATCTACAAAATCATAAAAACATAAGGCACTTTTTGGTCTCAAGGCGGCGGTGGCTTCCTATCTTCAACAGCTTCGACATCCACAGGTGGTGTCTTTGCTCGAGCTTTTGTCCTTGGATCCAGGTGGGGATTAGCATCGATGTTCTTGGGCACTAGAAACTATACATGCTGCACAGTCTACTAGGATATCTGATCGGTTTTCTTTAAGTGAAGTTTCATATAGATCACTCATGGCTGGAAACCATTATGGACATCAGCTGTGGATCGGGGTCGAGCTTGCAGATCTAGGGCTTCCATAGATGTTTTAGTGGAATAGAGGTCTTCAATAGAAGAGAGGGTTACAGTGGAAGCCCAAGATCTGTTCTCTTCGATGGTTGTTCGTCTCTTCTGGTTTGAGGCCTCAGATATCGATTTCTTCACCGACGACGATCTAGTTTGTTGCCTCTTCTGTAGTGTTGATACTGTGATATTTCCTTATTTCTTGTGCACTAGTGGCTCATGGATTCAAACTTTTTATTCTTAGTGGATGTATGCTTTATCAACAATTTTGGATTGGTACATTGGTGGTTTGGTCTGTTGGTTGGGTTGTGCATTTGGTTAGAGGTTTTTGATTTGAATTTCTGGTTGTGATGGCTCTGGTTTGTTGGGATTTTTTTATTACTGTTGTATCATTTGGAATGTGTTGATGTGAGAGATTGGTTATGTGTTGCTACTCATTTACGAGGTGTGAAAGGATTCTCTGGCTTTTAGAAACTATAGTTCTAGATTCTGCTTACTACTAGGCTGGGATGTAATGAAGCTGTTGGTTATGGGAATTGGAATTGGTGGCCTTGTTCCATTGGTTTTACTTTTAGGTGTGGTAAGATGGATGCGAGCATTGTTGTTCCTATTTTGTTTCCCTTTGAATGGGTGTTGTTGGGTGAAAGTTGGTGGTTACTGGAGTCTATTTGTCTTGGAAGTGTTGGTTGCTAGATTCTGATCTACTGTTTACTGGCTATAACTTTCCTTGAGGACTGGATGTGGTGGGAGTTGTAATATTGTTATGGTGGTAATGATTGTAATTAGTGCTAGTGGTTGTTATAACTAAAGTGGGGTGTTGGGAGATTTTTGGGGATTGAATTAGGTTTTGTTTGTTTGAAAATGAGGTGCGGGATTCTGGTTGTTGTATGGCTAGGATGTGATAAAGTGGCTATTTATGACTTTAGTGATGGTGGTTTTGTGTTGCTAGTTGTTATGTGTTGGTGGCGGTGGATATGCTTGGAAAGGAGGTGATGGATGACGAAAAATATACTATGGGATGCTAGTTGCTGGTTAGTTGGGAGATGCTGGTGGGTCTGATTCTGTTTTTCTGCTTTGTCTGCTTTTGTGTGTCTTTTGGGTTCTTCGGGGACATTTGGTTTTTATGGGGGCGTCTAGGGTTTTTGGGTGTGTGTTGATTGACCCCGCCCCTCACTTGTATTTAGTGTCTTTTAACTAATAAACTTTGGGGGGCAGTAATAGCCTTGGATCACACCTCCCTTTCCCTAAAAACCTATAAAAATTCTACGAACTGAATAAAAATTCAAAATACCCTTTCAACCCATAAAAATGTAAAAAACTCTAAAACCCCTTAAAAACCAAAAAAACAAAAAAACCAACAAAAAACTAAAAAAACCATAAACCCCTTAAAACCCTAAAAACCAACAATCACTAACAAAAATAAAAGGCCATAAATGTCCTAAAAAAATATAAAAACACAAATATACTTAAAAATATAAGAAAAACCTAAAAACCCTAGAAACCATAAAAACCCTAAAATCGATATAACACCCAAAAAACCCCTAAAATGACCCTAAAAAAATTAAAACCCTTAAAATCTTAAACAAAACCTAAATCCCAAAAAAATTTAAAAAACCACTAAAAACTATAAAAACACTTTAAATCCTTCAAAAAATAAAAACTTTATAAGACCTTGAATAAACTGCCATGAAAACTCAAAAAAACCAAAAATACAATAATAAACCAAAAAAACCCTCAAAATCATATAACACTAAAAGTTGTTAACATCCTAAAAAATCCCTAAAATTCCTTGAAATTGTGAAACCCCTCCAAAAACCCAATGAAAACCGTAAAAACATAAAAACACTTAAAACCACTAAAAACATAAAAATGCTAAAAACCCTAAAAACTCCTAAAACCGTTCAAAATTCCTAAATACGCTAAAAACTAAAAAATCCTAAAAATCACTAAAATCCCTAAAAACAAAAAAAACCCTAAAACCCTAAAAACCATGAAGAAAACCTTAAAAATATAAAAATAGTGAAAACCCCTAAAAATCCAAAAAATGAAAAAAATGATAAAAATCGTAAAAATCCCCTAAAAACTTTAAAACCCTTTTAAAACCATAAAATGATAAAAAAAAATAAACATAAAATCCCTAATAAATCAAAACAAATGTAACAACCAAAAACCCATAAAACCCCTAAAAACTTTAAAACTCTCAAAATAACTAAAAACCCTAAAACCCAAAAAAAATTTAAAAATCCCAAAAAACATAAAAACATTGAAAAAAACCCTAATAAATCATTAAAAACCTAAAAACACTTCAAACCACTATAAACCTGGATCCCCGCGAGGCCACACATGAACTGGTGTGATGCCTGTCTAGTTCTGTTTGGATGTCCAGGCATGGGGGGACCTGACATGTGGCCTGGGTTATCTCCTCCCTCTGAAAGCACAAGCGGTGCTGAGGATCCTCCCAGTGGCCAGCTTATGTCGGAAATGCTGGTGATGCTGGTGTCATGGGATTGCAGAGGGATATGGTCCTTCATGGTGTCCCCTCCGCTGAAGCTTTTTGTGTGCAGCTACATGAGATGGTGTGGGTTGAACGGGAAAGGTTCTCGCTTGAGGATGAAGATGAGAGGCTTGGGGAGAGGTTTTCTAAGGCTTATTGCCGGATAAATGATGCTATGGCCAGGCCAAAGGAGAAAAGAGCTGCTGAAACTCCTGGGACAGACTGTAAGAAAGGGAAGGAAACATTGGCTGTCAGTGATGGTGTCGCTTGTGCGAAGGCAGGTGTTGCAGCTGGATCCACTTCTGCCCCTCCGAGACGAAGACGGAGGAAGGATTACTCTTCTCTCCCACATCCCATGGGAACTAGGGCCTTTTCACGAGCTGTAAGAATTAATCTAATGGTGAATAAGCGAGAGCGGATTTCAATTTCTGCAGAGCAAGAGAAGGCTAGGATGAAGCTGTTATCCAGGCTTGGCATGCAAGAGGATTTTGAGTCTGGATGGGACTCAATGGACATGGGTTCTAAGTCAAATTTCAGTTTTGTTGATGTAGGTGACGTCTTTGGTGTGGGCATGGGGTTTCGAGGTGGGGAGATGGATGATTTTGGTGGAGATGTTGAATGATCCTCCCCTTTTGTGCTTTTCCTTTTGTACATTTTGAATTGTTTATTTTTGATTTTGCTTTTCTTCCTCTCTTTCTGTGGCCTTTGGGCTGAGGTCGTAAGGGATTTTGGGTGTGGATCGGTGGATCCCTCCCCTCCCTTGTCTGCAATGTCTGTGTCTTTTCTTTTAATAAAATTTTGAGGTGTCCCATGAATAGCATGGACCTGAGCCTTCCTTGCCCACTATAAACCTAAAAAGGCCAAAACCCCTAAAACCATCAAAACCCCACGAATATTTCAAAATCCCTAAAATCCAAAAATACAAAAAAAATCTAAAAGTCCCTAAAAATTTAAAAACTCTGAAAACCGCTAAGAAAAATTTAAAAACCTAAAACAATTAAAAAACCTAAAACCCTAAAAAGGATAAAAACTAAAAAAACCATGAAATCCCCTAAAATCCATCAAAAACCCTAAAACCCTAAAAAAACCTTAAATTCCCTAAATATCTCTAAAAACATAAAAATGGGAAAACCCCTAAAAATCGTTAAAAAATACAAAAATCCAAAAACCCCCTAAAAACTATAAAAACCGTAAAAATCCAAATAACCTATAAAACACTAAAATTTATAGAAAACTATAAAACCCCATTACTCCCCTAAAGATGTGAAGAACTTTAAAACCCCTTACAACCTTAAAAACTCATCAAATACCCCACAAACCAATGAAAACCAAAACAAAATCTAAAAACTATCAAAATCTCTAAAAACATATAAAATTCTAAAAAATCCAAAAACCCCATAAAATTGTGACAACCCTAAACCCCTAAAAACCCAAAAAACATAAAAAAACCTGAAAACACTTTAAACCCATAAAACCTAAAAATATGATAAAACCCCTAAAAATAAAAAAACTCCTAAAATTACTAAAGCCCCTCACAGTCCCTAAAACACTAAAAATCCAGAAAACTATAATATAACTAAAAACCCCTAAAACCTTAAAACCTCCTATGAAAACCATAAAAACCTACAAAAACATAAACCTCCTAAAAACCTAAAATTGCTAAATACCATAAAATCCCAAAAAAGACTCTAAACCCCCTTAAACCCTATAAAATGCATAAAAATCCCTACAATAATAAAAACCATAAAAACCAATGAAATCCATAAACAACCACATAAAAAAACACTGAAAACCCTATATACCATCAAAAATGATAAATACCTATAAAACCCCTCAAAATCCCTTAATCACTATAATGCCCTAAAACCCCTCAAATTACATAAGAAACCATAAAAATATTAAAACACCCAAAATATCCCTAAAAACATAAAATCTCTAAAACCCTCAAAAACCCCTAGAAACCATAAAAATTGTAAAAAATTAAGACCCCTAAAAACCTAAAAATGATAAAAAAACTATAGAAACCCCTAATGAACCCTAAAAACCCAAAAAACATAAAACACCCAAAAACCATAAAAACCTAAAACCCATAACAATATTAATAACCAATAAAAACTCTAAACCCCCTATAAACACCTAAAAATGCTAGAAAACACTAAAAACATAAAACACCTAGAAACACAAAATCACTTAAAACCACAAAAAAACCATAAAAACCATAATAACACCTAAAAACTATCAAAATACCTAAAATCCCTAAAAACCAAAAAAAACTAAAAATACTTAAGGATACATAAGAACATAATAAACACTAAAAAACCAAAAAACCTATAAGAAGAAACTAAAACCCTAAAACAATTAAAACCCTTAAAAATAAAAAAAAAACTAAAAACGCTATGAACCTTAAAACCCCAAACACCCTCAAAATCCCTAAAATCCCTAAAAACCTAAAAATCCGCAAAAATGTCAATGAAAATCCCTCAAAATGTAAACAAAACCTAATAATACAAAAAACCAAAGAAAACATTAACAACTTAAAAACATGTAAAACCTTTAAAACCCAAAAAATTATACTAACCCTAATATCCACTACAAATACATGAAAATATCTTAAAACATTAAATCCCTAAAAACCATTAAAAACCTAAAAACCCATAAAACCAAAAAATCACTACAAACCATAAAAATTCATTAAACCCCTAATAATATTAAAAACACAAAAAAGCCCTTAAAAACTAAAAAAAATCTATAATCCCTAAATAACCATAAAATCCCTAAAAACCACTAAAACATAAAAAACCCCTAAAAACCCTCAAAATCCCTAAAACCCATAAAACTAATAAAAAAACCAAAATATCCCTACAAAAATTATGACCCCTAAAAACCTAGAAAATATTTCTATGAAACCCTTAAAATCATTACACACTTAAAACGCCTAAAAACCTAAAAAATGAAAAATCCTAAAACCCTAATCCCTTGAAAAATCCTAAAAACCCTAAAACTCATAAAAATTATAAAGAATCCCCCAAAATAATTAAAAACCTTGATGGACCCAAACAAAAACATAACAACCAAACAACATCAATCAACCCCAAGAAACCTAAGAAATTATAGAACCCCTAAAAACCCCTTAAAATCCATAAACCCCTAAATACCATAAAAACATCTAATACTATAAAAAATCCTAAAAACCCATAATACCGTAAGAAACCATTAAAAACTATAAAAATCCATTAAACTACTAAAAACGTTAAAAAACATTAAAAAACATTAAAACCCCAAAAAAATAAAAACAACCCAAAAAACTGAAAAGGCCATAAGAACCCTACAAACTATAAAATCCTACAATATCCTTAAAAATTCCTAAAAAAGAAAAAACCCCAAAAACCATGAAAACCCTAAGATAAAATTAAAAAAATAAAAAGAATTGAAACCCCTAAAAACCAAAATATTCTAAAACCTGAAAAAATTAAAAAAAACTGCCTCAAAATCCCGAAAACAATTAAAATAATAAAAAATCCCTTAAAATAAATAAAAATACCTAATAAAATAAAAAAATCATAATAAAAACTTATAAACCTATAAAAACTTAATCCCCCTAAAACCTAAAAAATTCCGAAAACCCTTAAAGACCCAAAAAAATACCCTAAAACCCCAAACCACCCAAAAAACATAAAAACCAACAAAAACATTAAAACCCCAAAACCCCAATACAAACCCTAAAAACTATTAAAAACTATAAAACCCATGAAACTCCTAAAATGATAAAACCCCAAAAAAATATCAAAAATATTAAAAAATCCAATAGAAATAAAAAAACCATATAAGACCCTCAAAATCCCTAATAATCTTAAAAACCCATAAAAATATAAAACTATCAAAAAATCCCTAAAAACATAAAAACACCTAAAACCCATAAAAACTAACCAAACATAAAAACCTAAAAACAATAAAACCCAAAAAAACCCAAAAAACATCAAAATCCATAAATCCCCTAAAAACTAATAAAAATCCTAAAAATCACTAAAAATACCTAAAAACATAAAAACCCTAAAAACCTAGAAAAACCCTAAGAAAACCTTAAAATTTTAAAAACAACTAAAACACATACAAACCTAAGACAAATTAAAAACCATAAAAGATCTAAAAAATCCTAAAACCCCTCAAAAAAACTAAAACACATTGAAACCCTAAAAATCTCAAAAAAAAACTTAAAAACCACAAAGAACTATGAAAACCTTTTAAAAACCAAAAAAATTAAAAATAAACTAAAAACATTAAAAGCATAAAAACTCCTAAAATTCCTTATAAACCCTAAAAATCATAAAAACACATAAAATTCCTCGATATACCTAAAAACCCTAAAACCCATAAATGTCCAAAAAATTCTTAAAAGTACCAAAAAATATAAAAACATTAAAACCCAATGAAACGTTTAAACATGAAAACACATAAAATCCTTAAAACCCAAAAAAAAATGTTTAAACCTCTAAAAATCAATAAAATACCCTAAATATATAAAAAACCATAAAAACCCTAAATCACCTAAACACCCTAAAAACAAAAAAACCCCTAGAAAACTATAAAAACGATAAATCCACATTATACCCTAAAAATTTAAAATCTATAAAAACACTAAAAACTCCGAAAAAATTAAAAAACACAGAAAACCCATAAAAATCAATAGAAAACCTAAAATCCTCAAAATACAAAAAAACCATAAAAATCCTAAAAAATCAAATGAAATCTATAAAATGTAAAAACCCTAAAAACCCTAACAATCTATAAGAAGAGCATAATAACCTAAAAAAAGAATAACTCTAAAAACCAAAAAACCTTGAAAACTATAAACCCATAAAAATCCTAAAACCCATAAAAATCCCTAAAACACCCAAAAAACGTAACAATCCTCAAAATTTATTAAAAAATCCAAGGAACATAAAAACCCTAGAAATAAAAAAAACCCCAAAAAACCCCAAAAAAACCTAAAAACACTTAAAACCCCTAAAACACCTAAAATTTCTAAAAACCATACAACTAAATAAACCATGAAAACTCATCAAAACCCTAAAACCACTAAAAACAAAAAAATTATAAAAACCCATAAAAACCTAAAAACACAATAAATTATATAAAACCCCTTTAAACCCCCAAAAAACAATAATAACATTAAAAAACCATCAAAAACATAAATAACTCAAAAATACCATAAAACACAAAACCCCCATAAAAACCATAAAACCACTCAAAATTCCAAGAAACCCTAAAATCCATAAAAATACCAAAAATCCTAAAAATTCATTAAATTTTAAAAATACCTAAAACCCTTAAAAACATTCAAATCCCCTAACAAAACAATAAAAAATAGAAAACAATTAAATCCCCAAAAAACATAAAAAATGCTAAAAACCCAAAAACAAGAAAAACCCGAAAAACCCTCCAAATCCCTTAGACCCCTAAAATTCCTAAAAACACTAAGACATCATTAAAAACCTAAAAACGCATAAACCCCCCTGAAACCCAAAAAAACACTAATAACCAAAAAATACAAAAGTTCCTAAAACCATAAATACCCATAAAAACCAATAAAACACTAAAAATATACCCAAACCCCTAAATACCAAATAAACCCCCTAAAAATAATATAAAACCTATGGTTGTTAAAAAACTATCAAAACCTTAAAATCCAAAAAATCTCAAAAAACCCCAAAAAGTCTCAAAACCCGATAAATACCATAAAACCATAAATAACCCCAAATACCCATGAATTACCTAAAAATCTGAAAACAATTACCATATTAAAAAACCCCTAATATCTATAAAAATGTTAAAAAAACCAAAAAACGATGAAACACCCTAAGAAAACCATAAAAACCAAAAAAATGAAACCCTCTATCCTAAAAATGCTAAATACCCTTAAAAACACTTAAAATCAGAAAGAAAAAAAATCCTTAAACACATAAAAAATCATATAAAGGCCCTAATAATATATAAAAATGTAAAAAAACATTTAAAACCCTGAAAACCTCAAAGAAGAAAAAATAAAAAACTGAAAATAATTAAAACCCCTAAAAAATTAAAGTATGCTAAAAATCCTAAAAGAAGCTTAAAAGATTCTAAAACACATAAAAACTCATAAAAACCATATATCCCTAAAAACCCCATAAAAACACTAAAATTACACTAAAGAATCTAAAAACCCTTTAAGGACCTAAAACGATAAAAACTATAAAAACCTCCAAAACCCTTACAAATAAAAAAATCCTAAAACCCCCAAAAAATTATAAGTACCCAAAAAAGCCTAAAAATCTTAAAAACTGTCAAAAGTCCAAAATTACCTAAAACACATAAAAATTAAACAATTTTTAAAAACCCCTAAAAATAAAAAATTAAAAAATCCTGAAAAATGAATGAAACCATAAAAACAAAAATGCATCAAACCCTTAAAAACCTTAATATGGTAAAAACCCTTAAACACTTAAAATCATAAAATCTCCAAAATCCCTCAAAATCCCTAAAACCCCTAAAAAGCATAAAAATAAAAATAAAATACCCAAAATTCTCTAAAAACATGAAAACCCTAAAAATAGTGAAAAACCCAAATAAAACATTAATAACATAAAAAAACTTAAAACCCCTAAAATTTTAAAAATGATAGACCCTAAAAACACTAAAACCCCCTTAAAACATTAAATCCCCTAAAATCATAAAAAACCATCAAAACCCATACAAACCCTAAAAATGACAAAAAAAAATATAAAACCCTTTTAATCCTATAAAAATGTTAACAAACTATACAAACCATAAAACCTAAAAAACTAAAAAAACCCTACAAGGCCAAAGAAATAAATAAACACCACAAAATATTTAAAACCCTCAAAATCCCTAAAAACACTAAAAATCATAGAATTCCCAATAAATCACTAAAAATACCTAAAAATTTTATGAAACCCTAAAAAATATTAGAAACCTGTAAAAACCATATAATACTAAAAACATGTATAACCCATAAAAAACCTAATATCTACGAAAACACTAAAATACTAAAAAGAAACAAATCATTAGTAACCATTAAACAATTAAATTCCTAAAAACTACCTAAAAATGCCAATAAAATAAAAACACCATAAAATTCATAAAAACCTAAGAGAACCTTAAAAAACTAAAAACACATAAAACCAAAAAACACCTAAAATGCTAAAAACCATAAAAAATCTAAGATTTATTTAAGAACCCTAAAACCCCTAAAACCCATAAAAATAACTTGAAATATTAAAAACCAATAAAACCACTTAAAAACCCAAAAATCCCACAAAAAATAAAAAACCCTTTAATGTATTAAAAATGTTTAAAAAATCTTAAAACATAAAAATCATAGAAATTAAAAAAACCCTATATCCCAAAAAAATCCATAGAAACCCTAAAATCCCTAAAACCCTTCAAAATACCTAAAACCCTAAAACTCCATAAAATTCCTATAAATTAACATGAAATCCCTAAAAGTGTAAAAACCCTAAAAAACCCTAAAACTCCTATGAAAATAATAAAAACTAAAAACACAGAAAACCTCCCTAAACCTAAAAATCATAAAAACCATGAAACTCCAATAAATATAAAAACCCTCAAAATCCCAAGAAATATAAAAAATAGGAAATATCAAAAAAATCCCAAAATATCCCTAAAAATGTAAACAAACCTAAAAACAATGGAAAACCACTAAGAAAACCAAAAACCAGAAAATAATTGAAACTCCTATAAACATAAAAACCCTAAAACCTTTAAAAACCTAACAAACCATTAAAATCCTAAGAAAACTTAAAACCCATAAAAATATAAAAATGCTAAAATCTATAAAAATTCATAAAAGACCCTAAAATCAATGAAAACACGTAAAACCATAAGATCCCAAAAAAAACATAAATCCATGAAACCAAAAAAACCCAAAAACACTAAAAACACTAAAACCATTTAAACCCCTAAAAACGTAACAAAAAATTAGAAGCCTTAAACCCCATTAAAAACTCAAAAAATCCTTAGAAACACAAAAACAATCCATAAAAATCATAAAAAATATAACTAACCTCAAAATCCCTAAACCCCCTAAAAAATAAAAAACCTAAAAAACACAAAAAAACCCTTAAAAACTTAAAAAACATTATAACCTAGAAATAGATCATAGAAAACCGTAACGACCAAAAAACACTTAAAACCCCTAGTAAAAATAAAAATACTAAAAACCATAAAAACCATAAAAAAAATAAAAACCTCAAATTCCCTAAAAAATAGGAAAGCCCATAAAAATCATAAAAAATCCCAAAAGTCCTTAAAAATATAAAGAATGATAAAAAATTATAAAAAAACATTAAATACTTAAAAAACATAAAACCCATAAGAAATAAAAAACAAAAATAACCCTAAAACCCATCAATGACCCTAAAAACCCTATAATCCCTAAAACCCATAAAAATATGAAAACCCTTTAAAATCCTAAAACCTATAAAAATACTACAAACCCACTAAAAATTTAAAAAAACCCTTTAAAACACTAAAACATAAAAAATATATATATAAAACATAAAAACCCTATGAACTAAATGAACCCTAACCCCCCCCCCCCAAAATCCAAAAACCCAATAAAAACATAATACACCCTAAAAACACTCAAAATCTCAAAAAACCTAAAAATCATGAGAATCCTATAAAATTAGTAAATACCAATAAAAGCATAGGAACCATAAAATATTTGTAAGCCCCTATGAAATCCATAAATACTAAAAAAACGTAAATACCTATCCTCCTAAAAAATGATAAAAACCTTAAAAAAAATAATAAAAACAATAAAAACCCACTAAAACCCTAACCCCCCCTAAAATCCCATAAAATCCAAACAAACCATAAAGAAAATTTTAACCCCCTAAAATCACTAAAAACATCAAAAAAACAAAAAACCATGAAACTCTTAAGATAAAATAAAAAACCCAAGACCACTTAAACCCCCTTAACATCCTAAAAATTATAAAACCCCTATAATCCTTAAAATCAATAAAACCAAAAAACAGCTCAAAATCCCTAAACCCCATAAAACCATAAATTACATAAAAACCCCCATAAAATACCTAAGACATAAAAACCCTAAAATCTATGAAAATGCCTAATAAAACCGTAAAAACCTAAAAAAACTTAAAACCCTAATAACATAAAAAACAAAAAAACCCTAAAATCGTAAAAAGACCCCATGTTTTGGGTTGGTCTCAAAACACCCAATGATTCTGTATCCGATGACGCATGGACCTGATTTCCAAAGGCAGACGTTCACTGGATGGTTTGGCTAGCGATGCTTAAGAACTCACATTTGTTTAGAGGATGGGATATCGGGCTCATCACACCCTTTTGGGGGGAATTATTGCCTATTCTGGGACTCTCTTATAGATTTATGACGTATTCAAATGTTCGTGAATCTTTGTTTTATACCCAAACATAGTATCCACAGATTTAACCATGGTGGGCGATGGTCAACTAGATATAGGGGTTCAGAATAATTTACGCCTGAGGTTTACCATCCCTTGTTGGATTAATGACCCCGTGGAGTCGGGACTCATTGAGGCAGCAGTGGGATTGGCGCGGTGAACCGATGTGAAGATAGTCGGATCAACCAGTTGTTGTGCTTAAAACATACGGAGGCTTCCTACGTACCCTACCTAGGAGATAGGGATCAAAGTCCACGTAGTTAGAATGGGAGCGTCGGAGAACCGACGTGAAGGTGGACCCAGGGGGTCTACTGGTGATTGGGCTTGAACCTCATGGAGGCTTCCTACGTATCCCTATGGTAGGGAATCAAATTACTCTTAGTTCGCATGGGTATGGGGCTTACACTCTGAAGCGACCCAAGGTGTGGATGATGGGATTGAACTTCAAAGAGGCTTCCTATGTACCTTGCCTAGGATACAGGGATCAATGTCCACATAGTTCTCATGGGAGCATTGGAGAATGGACGTGAAGGTGGACCCAGGGGGTCCACTGGTGATCAGGCTTGAACCTCATGGAGGCTTCCTACGTATCCTTGTGGTAGGGAATCACAGTCCTCGTAGTGTTCATGGGAGCGTCGGAGAACCGAGATGAAGGTGGACCCAGGGGGTCCGCTGGTGATCGAGCTTGAACCTCATGGAGGCTTCCTATATATCCCTGTGGTAGGGAATCAAAGTCCTTGTAGTTCTCAACAAGTGCATCATCGTTGTGTAGGAACCACGACCATCACAAATATTTAAGACCACGTGAGTCATGCTCGGTGTGAGAAATAAGATAATGAAATATACTTGTCTAACCTCGCACTTTTCTCCCGACCAAGGGAAGGGGAGACAAACGACGAGTGGAGGAAAAGGCTGGTACCGCTGGACTCTCCTTCCCCTTGATGTTTGAGGAAGGTAGAAGTCGCGCGGAGGAGCAATGAACCCTCTAGATTTAAAGGAGCAGGGTCATTGGCTTCCGGTGAGGATAGTGTGGGACTTACTCCATAAGGGATGCTCAATGGTGATAGAGCCCACTAGGAGAGGGACTTGGCCCCAAAGAAGGATGGAGCAGCACCCTTCCCCCACTACGTCCCTCCTTGGTCGTATTGGTGGGTAAGTACGGAGGTGCATGGGGACAAATTCCTTATAACGGGTATGACGCGCCCTCTCTAGGGAGGGGAGAAGTTTCTGACCGCCGAAGCGTGCAGTGTATCATCCTGGCGAGTAGAGGAAAAAAGGGGGATCTTGGGCTTGGACCCCGCATTACCATGGGAATGTGAACCCAGACATGCTTCAGGAATCCACACAAGGGTCAGAGCAACCTCTTCTCCTTCGGTTATCGTGGGTATATAAACTAAAAAGGGTGCACTAATATGCCCAAAGGATACAGAATATTGTTCCGGTAGCTATGGTGGAGGCCTCAACTCAGGGAAGATGAATGGGACAATGAGGAGGTTGTGAAGGATCAGACCGGATTGGAATAGGAAGGATTTTATCTGGCTCAGGGAATGGGAACTCCGAAGGTTTTGGCAGGCCACATGGGTGTATGAATGGTGGCACACTTCGTGCAGGGAAGTGATATGTGGCTGGAGAAGACGTCCACGATTCAGGGTGGTTTGGGGACTGAGAGACCATCCGCGAACCATGAGGGTCTGCGGACTGAGAGGCCGTTCGTGAACCAGGAGGGTCCGCAGATTGATTGGCATCCTGCAAACCAGGAGGGTTCGCAGCTTCGGGTTCATCCCATGTACAAAGTTGGTACGCGGAGGGTCCACTCGAGCAGCGGAGGCCAAGGGCAGAGCTATTTGGAGATTTTTTGTTCAGGGCTTCGCCCGCATAGCAGGGTTCTACGCGGTGCGACTGATCCTAAAAGGTAAATAAACTCCCTGGTTTGCAGGTAGTGCATCTGCGGAGGGTCCATGGTTCGCAATATTCTCTTTTTATGTTATTTTTGGTTCGCGGTTTACCAAGTTATGCATTTTAAGTTCTTTATTAATTCGTTTCAAGCTTCATACCTGCTCTGGTTCGTGAACTGGAATTTCTCTCTTTGCGAAATCCTAATCTCCTTCTTTCTAAATCCTTCCACCTGAATCTGATCGATCTCCTCTCTGTGTCCTTCTTCCTCTCTTTTTCTCATCTTCCTCCTCAGTCTCGTTTTATAGAGGCGTGGAAAAGGTATCTATTGTGGTAATGCGACACCTTTTTCAGAGGCCCATGACTGAAATCCTAGCTTACAGATGACTTGGTCAATCCATAACTCACGAGGCATTAAACACTCTTCCTCTACAAACCAAACTCAGGGAGTTCTTCACGGCCGCAGAGGGTTCCACCTCCATTTTTTGAATGAATGTAAAGGCGGTTCGGGCCAGTTGACGCGGATCACGGCTGGGGCGGTCCGGAATGGTGAACTGGGTTGGTGCATGTCCTACCTCATGATCTCGGAGGGTCTCCACCTCGGTTTCATGAATGACGACGGTTCGCGGAGGAGGGACGCTTTGCGGAACTGGTCGTGCGTCATTAACATTAGACCGGTCTGCGTACTGGTTCGTCCTTCACCATCGTTGAGTATTCTCCACATTTTCCCAATCCTTTTTGGGGAGACTGGGTAGAATCTACCTTGAGATAAAGGGGATCATCATTCTCCATTGTGGATTTTTCAGGACCCTACAAATGCCCCCATCGGAATGGGGTCCAATCGGAACAAAGTGGAAACTAATCTGATGGAGAGTGGTCCTGAAACTCAAATGGGTTGCGATAGGGAAGTGGACCCGGTAGGGGACCACTCCTATAAATACGGAGGGCCCTTCATTTTTCTTCTATCAGATTCTTCGCAAATACCAGCGCTCCTTCGCTCTTCTGCCTCCACGTACCCGTTCCTTCGTGAAATGCTTCATCCGCGAACTGGCTGCTACTTCTGTGAACCATTTCACGTTCACTCCGTTCTTCAACCACAGACCAACGTCCCATCCGTGAACTAAAACATTTAAATAATTTAAAAAGTAAGTCACAACAGGCCGCGTAGGAACTCTCTTTGCGGTTTTGGTGCTCCGCGGTTTCGATGCTTCGCAGACTAAAATCGTCTGATCATTAAAAATTTCTATGTTTTCCGAACTCAACCACTTACATTCAGGATTTAAATTCCGCGAAGCAACCTGGTTTGCTGTTTTTTTGCCAATTCTCTGTGGGCTAGAGTATCGTGAACTACTTCTGTGCAGGCTTGGCTCGCGGGGTTAGTCATCGCAAACCATCCTTTGAGGCCTCCTTGCGGACTTTGGTATTTCTGTCCAAATTTTTTTTATTCTGTACTAACCACTTGTTTTCTTTCATTGTGTTGGGAGAAAATATGGTTCCCCCTCGTTCTGCACCTAGACCTGCTGTCGAGCCTCTCCCAATTGGTTCAGGGAGACGTTTAGCTATGATTCGCAGAGCAGAGAACATCAAAGAGGACCCTAGTCAATCCATCATTCTCGACGATGGTGTCTTGAAGGACTTGATCTCTCCTAAGATGCTGAGTTATCCATTATCAAATCGCCTTCTGCATTATGGATTCGTTCTTCATAACGACGTCCCTATTCCCCCCACTTTCTCAGGTCTTCCTTCTTCTTTCTTGGAAGCGTCGTCAACGTTCATTGAGGCGAACCTTACCCAATCAGGGGAGATAGTTTTTGACTCTGACCAGAAAAACGCCTTCATTTTGAGAGGAAATGTTTGGACCCAAAGTGATCAGCACGACCAAAACTTTTCTCAGGAAGCTATCTTCAATAGTTACCCTTCTATTATCAACCTTATTCGAGTAGATCCCGATGCAAGGTGGATTATGAAGTAGGATCTTTGGTCTGGTGGGATTTTCTTAGATGACTGGGCATGGGCCTTCTGGGTTCATCATCATTTTCGAGAGTCTCCCAAGTCACTGGAAGCAGTCAATTTGTACTCCGCAGTATGCGCCTCCCAGTTTGTTGTTTACCCACCATCTCTGATCCTGCCTGACCTACTCAGTCGTTGGTGTCCAAGCACCAATACTTTCCACTTTGACCATTCTGATGTTGGCATCAGTCTGTGGGACATCTATCAATTTGGAGGGACCCCGATTATCGGTGAGATGTATGACGAGTTTCTCCCCACCCCTGACGCATGGGATGACGTCGAACAAGTGCCTTTATTAGCGAGGGTTCTGCTGGTTATGGTGAATCAAACACTGGTTCAGGCCTTGCATGCCCGCTCTCTTATTCCCAATAGTACCTGGATAGGGTTATTTCTGAACACCACTGGTCCTATACCGAAGATCAAGCACCCCAGGACTCATCCTTCTCAACAGTCATGAACCACCTCAGGTTCCTACTGGGCGGTTTTGGAGGTGGGATACTACCTTTCATGGGGTTACGAGGTGCGCCCTGGTGTGCCACCTATGCTCTGGCTGGAAGGTTTGTTTACTATGTTTCTGAGCAGGCGGCTATTCCCTACATGGGATATCAACCCGGGCATCAGAGCTTGCACCTTGATGATGGAAGTCGAGTTGGCATAGGGTCGCCCAGTGAACTTAGCCATGCACACGTTGGCTCGTATTTACGAGTTGCTGAGTCACATGCAGGAGGGTGGGTCTCCCTATGTCTGAGTGGGCCATTTCAGTTCTTATATGGCTGGATAGCAAATCGCTACCACTGTTATGAGTATTTTCATAACACGGTCATCCCGCTTTCTACCTTTTGGCCTACCCTGCTTGATATTGTTGGAGCTCGCTTGAAGTCCCGCAGCTCTGGTGAAGTCCTCAAGCTTCTGAGTCACTTCTCCCAGTTTTATTTCACTCCCTACCCCACACCTTCTTACATATTAGTTGACAACCACCGGGGGATCCTCGTGGAGTGTTCTTATAGGATCTCTCTAAGGGATAGATTTCTGTCTGCGTAGATCGACGGGGTTTCTCTGTGCAAGCTTTATGTCCCGTATCATTTTTCTCACCAGTTTGGGTTCATGCAAGTCCATGTTTCCCTTACCCCTCCTCAGGCTCAAGGACTTCACCCTTCCATACTTCGTCAATGGTGGCTTATGCTGACGCATGAGGGGTCTGACACAAGCATTCCTCTGCCTGTCATGGGGGCGGCTGCCGGCCATTCATTGGAGTATGAAAAAACATGGGTAAAACAATATCCCGATTGGGCTCCTAGGGAAATCTATCTGGTAGGTTCCCAAATCAGGAGGTACTGCAGCGGTTGCGTCCATCAAACCTTCCTCGTCATCTCTAAGGGAGGATCGACTGATGGCTCGTCGATCAAAGCGAGTCAAGTGATTTTCCTCTCCCAGCCCTTCGGTGGACAAAGTTCAGGCGGTTTCATCCTTCATGGACGTGGATGAGGACGAACCTGTGGTTTCAGGTCCCAGCAAGACAATCCCAGATGTTTTCCAGTCCATACCGGGCTTAGCAACTTGATCCCCAAGCCTGAACTAAGGTTAGAGGCTCCATACTTTCCAACTTCAGAACCAAATTCCAGCAAGCACATGTCTGTGTTGGTTGTAATGAAAGACTTCGTTCCCATGTTATCCAGCGAGGATACCAAGGATCCTAATGTCATGGATGACCACTGAGAAGTTCGCAGGTGGGCCTGGCCCCAGATTTGTGAGATTGTTGCTGAAACTCCTCTAGCTGAGATGGAAACTAAAAATGAAGATCCTCGATAGCTCTTTCTAGGTTTGGGGTCAAGTGGATTTGACTATCGGAAGTTCCATTCTCTTGCTTTCCAAGTTGTCATGGCCCGTGATGAAATTTCTGCTAGTGAATGAAAACTTTCTCACTTCACTGCCACTCATCGCGGGATCCGAGCCCTGGAGGAAGCCACAATACAGATCCATCAGCTGAGAGTAGAGGATGTGATCTCTCGAGATCAGGTGGTCGTCCTATCCTACGAGTTGCATGAATGTGAAGAACGAGCAGTGATGCTGAGGGATCATTTATCAGCTATGAACAGTCGTCTTGAATCCACTAGAAAAGGGATCAACGATCTTTAAACAACATTGGAGTGTAATCGTTCGGTGGCTGAGGTTGAAGCCGAGGAGAAGGTTGTGCTGGAGCAATCACTCAACAACCTTCATCGCTCGGTTGTTGATCTGGTGCAGAGAGGGAGTCAGGCTCCTTTATGACTTTCAGTGCCATTCTGGTACTCTCTATTTTACTTACCACTATTTTTTGTGAGGGAGAGACCGCAGATTGTGGATGTCCTCCCTATTTGTTCAAATGGAATAAAATCTCTGCCAATCTCTTATCGCCATAAAATTTGATTGTTACTAGAAAAATTGTTGTATAAATAACAACTCACTCAATTAGAATTAATCATAACTCAGGAAAACAAACTCTAACATTTTCTTGGACCATGGAGTCTAGTGAGAATAGTTTGAATATTACTAGGGATTCGTAGAAAATCCCCAAAAACATTTTTTCATTTCTTTTAATGCCGTAATTTTTCCTGGGCTCATTTAGTGTGATCCCGGCGAGTATGGCCTGACTTTTTCTTGGGTCTCCCTTTTCGGGTTTTCGGCCTAACAGGCTTTGTTCCTCTTTTCTTAGGAGGTTCAACGTCCTGCCATCAAGACTATCATTACTGATGTTTTAGGTCAAATAGCTTTGACCAGACATGGTGGGGCGAGGGCCCCAATGGGGATTAGCTAATTAAAAGATGTCTCAATACTCTTCAGTTGCACGTGGGGGGGACATGTTTAGATTTGAAAGACCCGCATGGCATGTCTCAAGGCATGGGAGCTGTATCGGCATGCAAATGTGGGAGGATCATCGCCTATGGAAATCTTGCCTATGGTAGACAGGCCAAGGGTGATCAATATGCAGAGCCGCTGAGGGCATGGTATGAAAAGTCGTGCAAAGGTGTCCTTAAGTCAATGACTCTCCATTTCTGATGGACATAGGAATTCATGAATGTCCGGCTTATGGAAGCCACCATGGGTGGCTTAGAGAATTATGAAAACCACTGGGGTGGCTTGGAAAGGGTATGTGACATCTGAAAGGTTTCGAGAACATCTGTATCAATCAGGAGTGTGGATGCATGGTTCCCGTACTATTCATTTATCTAGCGTAAAGGATCATTGGGGCTTAGCATAGATTAAAGTCATGCAGTTCGGACATCATCTAGAATTGAACGACTTCTCCTGGTTCTCGGTAATCTTGTCAGAGACGTTCCACCATATTCAGGCAGGGTTGTGAAAGTGGTTGGTAAACTGTAGCTCATAGGGTTTCTGAATCCCAATATGGACATGGGGGCTCATAGGCCAAGAGTCATATGAAGAGAAGCATTGCCTAAGGAATTCATGCCTTTGGTAGACTGGACAGGGGTGATCAATATGCAGAGCCACTGAGGGCATGGAATGCATATTCATGAAAAGGTGTCCTTAGGTCAATGATTTTATTCCCCCGGTATCCATGTAACTTCAGGGAAGTTGATATTTTGGACCACCATGGGTAGCATATGAGTGTTCACCTTTTTTTTTAATACAGAGTATGGTGTATGATGAGATGCTTCCTGGATAAGGGGGAAGCATCTAGACTAAACATCCCTAGAGTGGGTGAAGTAATCCCTTCTCAGACGAGTGTGAGACCGTGGCTTGTGCAGGTCTGACCCGTGCAGTGAAGGACAGATAAATGCCTCTATTCTTTACTGAACCTGTGAAGGGTTTGACCATTCAGTTTAGCGTCACACGGTAAGGACGAAGAGAATTATTAAAGGATGTTGTTCAGTTTAACATCATGCAGTGACGAAGATTGACTGTGTAGTTTAACGTCATGTGGTAAGGTTGAGGAGAATTATTAAACCAGTGAAAATGCTTTTTGTTGGAGGAATTCCCTTGGATGTTTAATTCTTGGTCTTTTCAGCCCAATTCCAAGCGGCCAAGATGTGCTCTGTGCCGTTTGACATCATGCGGCAAGGATGTAGTTAAAAGGCCACTCTTGATTAGAATGTAACTGGGCCCGAGTATCCTGTCATGTCCGAGACATGGAGGGGGTTGATGGTGTAAATCATGGTTCTGGGGCTTCTTGGATCGGGAGAGATAACATGGAGGATCTGGTTCTGGTAAGCGTACGGAGCTAGGAAAATTATTGCCTGGGGAAATATTTCCTTTGGTAGATGAGCTAGGGGTTATCAATATGCAGAGCCGCTGAGGGAATGGTATGCATAGTCATGCAAAGGTGTATCCAGGTCGATGACTTTCCACTTCCGATGGCCATGAATGGTTATGAACATCCGCAATTATCCGGGCCACAGAGTCTTTCATCGGGGAAGGAAATTTCTGAACATGTCGGGCATACTCGACCCTAGTTGTTGTTAAATCTTATAGAGCTCCCTGCGCGGATTTATTTTGCACGCGGGGGTGTACCTTCACTCCATGTAGTTTAATGTCATGCGGTAAGTATGAGGTACTCCTAGTTTAGCGGTCATAGAGCTCGGACCATTGGGTGACTATTTTTTCAGTCACTCAAAGGATAACTGGGTCAACACGCTCTGATATACTTGGGACAAGGTGGGGGATGAAGGTCATAAACTGCAACTTTGAGTTTTCCCAGATCAGGAGGTGTGGTGTGGGGGCTCTGAGGCCGGTAAGCATACAGAGCTAGGAAGAGTGTTGCCCGAGGAAATCTTGCCTTTGGTATATGGGCCAGGGGCTATCAATATGCAGAGCCGCTGAGGGTATGGTATGCATAGTCCTGAAAAGGTGTCTCCGGGTCTATGAATTTCCACATGTGATGGCCATGAATGGTTATGAGGATCCGTGATTGCTCACAGTTCAGAGTTCGGCTCGTGGGGATAATGGTGTCCAAGTATATAAGAAACATCTTCACTGTAATTGTCCGTTGAGTTAAAGTAGCCTAGTCCTGGCTTGATGTTCGTTGATGCAGATCTTCACATGAACAACGGTCGGATACATAGGCCAACTGGGTAGGGGTACCCTGGAAACATTTGGATGTGAAAAGGGGAATGAACATGTAAACCACTACTCCGTAAATTGTTGGATCGAGAGATGTGATATGGGGGCTTTGAGGCCGATAGGCATATGAAGCTAGAAAGAGTGTCGCCCGAGGAAATCATGCCTTTGGTGGATAGGCTAGGGGCTATAAATATGCAAAACCGCTGAGGGCATGGTATGCATAGTCATACAAAGGTGTCTCAGAATCGATGAAATTCCACTTCTGATGGCCATGAATGGTTATGAAGATCCGCAATTATCTGGGTCATGGAGTCTGATGTATGGAGAGGATGCACCCAAATGTCCAAGGGGTATTCCCATCTCATTTCACCGTATATCTTGGGAGGGTCATGATGAAGCTCGTGCAATTTAACGTCATGCTGTGAGGATAACTTCCGTACTGTTTAACGTTCTGCGGTGAGGACGACTTCCATACAGTTTTTCATCATGCGGTGAGGACGACTTCGGTGCAGTTTATTGTCATGCGGTGAGGACGACTTCCATGAAGTTTATCATCATACGGTGAGGATGACTTCTGTGCAGTTTAACGTCATGCGGTGAGGACGACTTCCGTGCAGTTTATCGGCATGTGATGAGGACGACATCCGTGAAGTTTATCGTCATGCGGTGAGGATGAATTCCATGCAGTTTAACGTCATGTGGTGAGGATGAAGTACAAACCCCATTCAGGTCTGGTCCATAAAAGGGGGGAAGAGGACATTTTTAACTTCTTATCAGGGGGTGGTCGGGCTGGGATGAGGAACCCCGACATCTCTACGTATCTTGCGAGTGCAGGAATCAGGACGAACATAATTCTTTAAAAGATGATACACCCCGTGCCTGTCTAGCCCGTACACATGGGAAGGGGAAATTTTTAACTTCTATCCCACCTTGAAATGGATGGGCCAGGATAGGGGATCCCGACATCGCTACATATCCTGCAAGGGCAGGAATCAATCCATTCGTAGTTCTCTGAAATAAGTACACCCCGTGCATGTTTGGTCCATACACGGAGGAAAGGGGAATTTTTTTTATTTTTTTCAGGAGTGGATGGGCTAGGACGGTGAACCCTGGCGTCACTACGTATCCTGTGAGGGCATGAATCAAGCCGTACGTAGTTCTCTGCTGGATACACCCCATTCAGGTCTGGTCCGTACATGGCGGGAAGGGATTTTTTTTAACGTCTTGTCCATGCAGTTTAACATCATGTAGTGAGGAAAAAATAATCTTAGTTTAAGGTCATAGAGTTTGGACCATTGGGTGCTTGGCAGTTTATCATCATGACTCTCGGACGAAGAACACGCCCCATGAAGGTCTGGTCCATACACAGGTGGAGGGATCATTATTAACTGTTATTATACGTGCATTTTAACGTCGTTTGGTAAGGAAGAAATGCTCCTATTTCTAAGGTCAAATAGTATGGACCGTTGGCTGCTTGGTAGTTTATTGGCATGCAGCTCGGATGAAGAATACACCCCGTGAAGGTCTGGTCCATACATGGGGGGAGGGATCATTCTTAAATATTATTATCTGTACAGTTTAACATCGTGTGGTAAGGATGAAATGCTCTTAGTTTAAGGTCATAGAGTTTGGACCGTTGGGTGCTTGGCAGTTTATCATCACGTAGCTCAGACGAAGAATACACCCCGTTCAGGTCTGTTCCATACATGGGGGGAGGGATCCTTTCTAATGCTTATTATCCATGCAGTTTAACATCGTGCGGTAAGAACGAAATGATCTTAGTTTAAGGTCATTGATTTTGGACTGTTGGGTTCTTGTCACTTTATCGTCATGCAGCTCGGATGAAGAATACACCCCATGAAGTTCTGTTCTATACACAGGGGGAGGGAGCTTTCTTAACTCTTATTATCTGTGTAGTTTAAAGTCATGCGGTAAGGAAGAAATGCTCTTAGTTTAAGGTCATAGAGATTGGACCGTTGGGTGCTTGGTAGTTTATCGTCATGTAGCTCGGACGAAGAATACACCTCGTGTAGGTCTGGTCCATACTCGGGGGGAGGGATCATTCTTAACTCTTATTATCCATCCATTTTAACCTCGTGTGGTAAGGACAAAATGAAATTAGTTTAAGGTCATAGAGTTTTGGACCGTTGGGTGCTTGGAAGTTTATCGTCATGCAGCTCGGACGAAGAATGCACCACGTGCAGGTTTGGTCCATACACGGGGAGAGGGAGAATTCTTAAATCTTTTTATCTGTGCACTTTAACGTCATGCGGTAAGGAATAAATTCTCATGGTCTTTATGAGAAATACTTCTTCAGGAATCTCCCATTGGTATGAGCCATTGTAAATTGTTTGCCTATGGAGATCAGGGCATGTGTTCTCTTGGAGTAGACCTTGTGTACAACATACGGTCCCTACCACTTGGGATCTAGCTTTGGAGGCTTCATTCCGGGTATCTTTGGGGTCTGGAGGACCAACACTAATTCTCCTTTAAATAAAGACCGAATAAAAACCGTTTTTTTGAAGGCTCGTGCGATCCGGTTCTGGTATACATCCAGATGGGGCAAAGTTTGAAACCGCTTATCGTCTAGCTATTCCAATTCAGCTAGAAACTTTTCTGATTTATCATCATTGGATAATTGATCACAAATGGAAATGCTGAGCGAGGATAATTTGAGCTCAATAGGCAGGACCCCTTCTGTTCCATATACTAATTAATACGCAGTATCCCAAGTAGTAGTGCAGAGTGTGGTTTGATAAGCCCACAAAGCATGAAAGAGTTTATCCGGCCACGACTTCTTGTCTTTTTCCACCATTTTCTGGAGAATTTTGGACTTGGTATTGTTGAAAGCATCTATCTGTCCGTTGGCCGCTGCATGGTAGTGGGATGAGTGGTTAGCCTTGATACCATACTCGTGGTATAGTTTCTCCAATTTCGCAGAGCATAAGTTGGTGCCGGTGTCCGTCAGTATGGTATAAGGGACACCAAATCTGGTGATGATATTGGTCTTCACATAGCTGACAATATTTCTTGCCCCGACTTCCTTAAGGGGTATGGCTTCTGCCCATTTGGAAAAGAAGTCGGTTGTTGTGAGGATATACTTCAGCTGTTTGGCCGTGGCGGGAGGATATTGTCCCACGATGTCTATCCCCCAGACGGAAAATGGCCAAGAGTACTTGGCTTGATGAAGTAACTCCGAGGGTTGGTGTATGAAGTTGGCATGAATCTGGAATGAGTTACATTTTGCGGTAAAACACTCATATTCTGGTGCCACTGTGGGCCAGTAGTACTCAAGCCTTCTAACCGGATGGGAAAGCTTGGTCCCCGGTTGATGTGCTCTACATGCTCCGGCATGTACTTCATTCATTATAGCAGCGGTTTCTTCTCCATCAATGTATCTAAGGAGCACTCCATAGAGGCCTCATTTATAGAGGACCTCTTGCTGAACCGCACTGCCATATAGGACAATGTTGATTTCCCATCTCCGTATTTTCTCTCGTTCAGTCCTGTCTGATGGAAGTTCTCCTCGTTGAAGGTAGTTTGCAATGGGGGTCATCCAGCCGGTGGAAGGAGAATATGGCTAGGGGACAGGACTGAATTCGTGGATTTCTTCCATCTTAGCTTGAACAAAGGGCAATACCATTCGACAGTGAGCAATAATGATAACCATTTCATCTCGGCCTAGGCCATCTGGGGCTGTGGCTGCGTTGGCTAATGTATCAGCCTGAGCATTCTAAGACCGTGGAATATAGGTCAATGTTGGTTCCATGTAAAATTCCTCCATTAACCCTCAGACATGGTCAACTAGGGGAATCAGGTCCTCCTTTTTGATAGCATAGTCACCATTGACTTGCTTGATGACTAGTTCTAAGTCACCTTTCACCTTGAGGTGTTGTACTTGTGCCTGGAGTGCGAGTTCCATACCTTCAATGAGAGATTGATATTAGGATTCATTGTTTGTACATCCCTCTAATAGGAGGAAGGAATATGGAAAGACTGCCTTTTCCGGGGACATGAGTATTATCCCCAAACCCACTTTGTTGAATCTGGGATCCTCCATCCTCTTCCCGATTGGGCTTCGGGATGCGTCGTCGAAGTACATTTCCCATTCTGGGAACTCCTTTCAAACTGAGAAGATGTCTTCATCAGGTAGCATGACATTAGGCGTAGTGGTCCCTGTCAAAGGGTGCTCTTCCAGAAATTCTTCTAATTCCTGGCCCTGGATGGCCTTATGAGGCACAAACCGGATGTCAAACTGTTGCAGGATGACTACCCATCGAGATAAGTGCCTGATCAGAATTGGGCGACTGAGGATGTACTTGAGCGGGTTATTATGCGAAACTTAATGGACTTCATGATGCTATAGACAATTCCACAACTTTTGAACCGCAAAGACCAAGGCCAAACAGCTCTTCTCGATGTATGAGTATCGAGTCTCAGCATCAATCACTATTCGGATGATGTAATAGAGACTTTTTTTACTACCGGCATCATTCGTTTGTGCGAGTAAGCCTCCCAGTGACCACTCTTGGGCCGTCACATATAGTAGGATAGGTCTTCCTTCAACCGGGGGCATGTGAACCAGTGGGCTTAAGAGGTACCTCTTCAAGTTTTGGAACGCCTCTTGGCAGTCATGTGTCCATTGGTACGTGACCCCCTTTTTCATTAACCTGGTGAAGGGCAAACATTTTCCCGCCAGGTTGGCTATTAATCGCCTGATATAGGCTATGTGTCCTTGGAATCCTCTCAAATCAGGGAGGTTGTGGGGATGAGGCAGGTCAAGGATAGTCTTTGTCTTTTCAGGGTCGACTTCGATGCTGCAATGGTGTACAAAGAAGCCAAGGAATTTCCCTGAGGTAACCACAAAGGCGCACTTCAAGGGGTTCATCTTCAGGCTATTCTATCGAAGTTTGTTGAAGATGGTCTCAAGGCCTGATAGGTGATCTGAGCACTGTCTTGATTTCACCACCACATCATCTACATAACATTAAACAAATCTTCCCAGGAATGGCATAAAAATACGATTCATGGTGCGTTGATATGTGGTTGTTTCCCTCGGAATTCGGGGATGACCTCTTGGATGGGAGATTCAAACGTTCTGATTGGTTTCTAGCGGGTTTGTTCGTAGAACCGGAAACATCCAATGATTCCACATCAGTTTGGACCTACTTTCCAAAGGTCGGCTCTCATTAGCTTGTGAACTAATGAGGCTTGGGAATTTTCATTGGTCGAGAGGATGGGAGGTCGGACTCATCACACCTTTTTGAGGGGAATTATTGTCTACTCCAGGACTCTCTTTATAGATTTAAGTTATGTTCGTGAATCCTTATTACATTACCAAGTATAAAATGAGCTTTCCTTTAGTTTTAACAATGAATGATTAAATATGTATGAAATTTAGATAATCTTTTATATGTATTCAAGGTTCTTCATCAATATAGAATCATCTATATCTATTTAGAGATTCTTGGTCAATGGTATCCTTCAAAACATTTATATAAAAGTCTCTTGGTCATTTGTGATGACCAGGCTGGTTTTAAAGCCACTCAGTGGGGCACTTGATGTTTATCTTCATTCAGAAGGAAATGAATTATTTCAGAGTTGGGATCGAACCCATAGATGGGCTACCTACATATCCTTTGTGTAAGAAAAGGAATCAGAACCCACGTAGTTCGAGTAAGGGAGTATGATGTTTATGATTGATGGCTCAAAGAAGGATGTCATAATTTCTTTTACACTCTAAGCTCACGTGAGTCATGCTCGGTGTGAGAAACAAGAGGTATTGGTAAAAATTAGACAATTGTGCCATGAAAGATGCAATCATAAGAAATGGTTTGGGGCTTATGTATGTATGACTGCCCAGATAGATGAATGTTTAGGATTCGCTTTTAGGGAGAAAATCCAGGAACAGGGTCCATAAAGGTATATGTGCTTCATGGAGATTTGAATACTCTAACTTGGGACTTATTCCTGAAAAGGAAGCCCAAATTATGAGAGGATTGATAACTAGGTTTTATTCTTGAGAAGGAATCCCAGATCAAACGCAAATTAGGACTAGTTAAGAGAAATTAAGGGACTTGGGGATTACTCCTGAAAAGGAAGACCAAAATTTATGACTGGGACTTATTCCTGAAAAGGAGGCCCATGTTAGGGAACTTGGGGCATACTCCTGAGAAGGAAGCCCAAGATTATGACTGGGTCTTATTCCTGAAAAGGAGATCCAAATCAGGGATTAAGGTTTGGGGCTTACTCCTGAGGAGGATGCCCATATTTGAGATTGGGGCTTACTCCTATGAAGGATGTCCAAAATTAGAGGACTTGGGGCTTACTCCTAAGAAGGATGCCCAAAATAAGGGACTTGGGGCTTACTCCTAAGAAGGATGCCCAAAATTATGACTGGGACTTATTCCTGAAAAGGAGACCCAGGTTAAGGATTCTATCATCTTAAAGGATGAGGTTGAATGAATGAACTCTCAATCTTTGGTGACATAAAAATTTATAAATCACTATGTTTTGAGAGATATTCCACAGAATTTATTTCAAATAAGGAAGTCAAATCAAGAAATCATGCCCTAAATGGCTTTGAAGAGTATCTTGAAGACTGAATCTTGAATAGGAAAGGTGAAATGGCTTAAGAGGGGTAAAATGGGCAAGATGGGCACCCAAAAAGGTAGGGTCGCGCAAGTCTTGAAAGGCGCGCAAGTCTTACGTGGGCGCGCAAGTAGTGGTCGCGCAGGTATACCTGCGCAACATGTGGGGTACTTGCGCGATTTTCAACCAACATTAGAATACTTGAGCGACTCTTTATTAATCCCTTTAAAATCCTCTTGAGGTTCTTCCAGAAAAGGGACGCGCAAGTTCTATTGAAGGGAATAAGGCGGCGCGCAAGTGTGGTCACTTCCCGTAAGGGCTGACCACTCAAGCGCGCAAGTGTTGATGAGTTTCAACACTTAGGCCTTCCTTCTTCTCTTTAGATCTTCCGTTCTAGGTAAGAAATTACCTTAGAAGTGTTCCGGAAGCTTTGAGAAGAGACTTGGGCGTCGGGAGCTTCAATCCGAGTTTCTGAAAAAAGATCCTCTCGAATGGGGAGCCCACAGGGTCTATTTATAGGCAAGAGAATACCCCAGGCGGTTACCAGGCGGTTACCACTTAGGTCGTGCAAGTCACTTGCGCGACCAAGGGCGTCGTGCAAGTGGACTTGCGCGACAGTGATATAACTTGCACGGTGAAGTTGATTTTGATCCTTTGTTCATGCCTTTGTCGATTTTTGATAATTTTTTCAAAGGTTGAATCACTTTGAGCTCAGATATTCCCCTTTTCCGATTTTTATATTCTGTGACGAAAGGAGCGTCAACAGTGGCGCCAACATTATTGAGGCCATAGGGCATGCGCCTATAATAGAAAATTCCTTGGGGGGATCTGAAGGCAGTGGATTTATCGTCTTCTCGGGACATTCGAATTTGGTTATACCCAGAATATCCATCCATGAAGGATAGAGCCTCATTCCCGGCCGTTGCGTCGATTAATAACTCAGTGAACGGGACCGGGAAATCATATTTAGGACAATGCCGATTGAGATCTCTGAAATCAATGTAGACATAGATTTGTCCGTTATTTTTCTTGACGAGGATGATGTTGGCCAACCAAATAGGGTACTGGACCTCCCAAATGAAGCCTGATTTAATGAGCTTATCATCTTTAGCCTCTATTTTGGCAGTATGTGAGGGGTGTGTCCTTCTGGCGGCCTATTTATAGCCTCGGTGGTCTTCTGGAATACCTAGGTGGTGTGTTCCCACTTCGAGATCGAGTCCCGACATTTCCATGTAATTTTAGGAAAACACATCTCAATGATGCCTTAATAAGGTGGTAAATACCTTGTACTCTTCAGGAGACATGAATACACTAATGAGAGTGGGCCTTAGGTCTTCCTCGGTACCCAGGTTTATTTCCCTGAGCTCGTCTACAGTGGTGGAGATACCTTCCTCAAATTATGGATGTGCATCCCTGAGATCTTCCCCCTCTTCTTCTCCCAAATCCTCATCTTCTTGATCCGATGAGGAGAGAGCTCCTGACACGGGCTTTTGGGAGTCTGGAGGCGAGGTATCGTGGGCGTCCTTACTCAAGTTTTCGTCCCTAGATTGAGTGTCAGTGGACGTTCCCACATTGTCATGCTTGAACATTATGGCTGAAGACATGAGTACATATGAGTGTGTGTACGGACTTGAACTCCTACTCTCAACATGGTTGATGGGCATGACATAATCTCCGCCAAGCTACCTGATGGGGTCATCAGGAACCATTTCCATGCCATTTGGAGCGGGGATCCAGTCAACATCATCGACCAAAGGATTCTTTTTCGTTTGCACGTAGAACCTGACATCAATGTAATGTTACTAGGAGATCTCGAAGGGGGCCTTGTTAGTGTGCAACGTTCCACTTTTTCCATTGATGCAGTACTTGATACACTAGTGGTAGGATGAAGGAACAACAATGTGCTTATGGAGCCACGACCTTCCTATAAAGGCATTGAATGATGTGCTCTTTAGGACCACCAAGAATTTTGTGTAGGATACTAGGTCACCAAAATGGGTCTTTATCTTAATTTGTCCCATTGGCTTCTACTCACTCTTGTCGTAACCCAACAGAGTTGTGGCTGGGGGAATTAGATCTTCCTCACTATAGCCCAACATACGGAGTGTCCATAGGGGAAGGAGGTTAACTCAAGAGCCATTGTCTATAAAGACTTTCTAGATCTCAATACCATTCAGTGTGCCAGACACATATAGTGGTCTGATGTGTCCTTTCATAATGGAATCTTCATTTTGATCGGTGAAGGAAATCACTGTATTGCATTCAGCCAGGTCAGTCTCCATCTGGTAAATCTCGGCTGTAGCTACCTAGGCTTGAAACTCTTAGGGGCTGATCAAATCTTCTATAATTGCCTCCCTGAGGTCTGCTGATAGAATTAGGGCATCAAGGATTGACAACTTGGTTGAAACCGATGCCAGCTTCTTAAGGATATCGTATTTCTACTCCAGCGGCCGATGGTTCTCCGTTGGAGGGAGAGTCTTAGCGGGTGCATTGGATGCTGGAGAATTTGACGAGGAGGTACCGGCCGCGGGGTCGGATATCGATTGTGTTCCTGCGTTTGGAGGACTTGGCCCGGCCGGTCTATTTGTGCACACTTGGAAGCCATACACTTGCTCCTCCTCTGGTGGATATCATAGAACAACAGGGCCAGAGTGGCTTCTTGTGGAGGTGGAGGGGCATTATCTCTCTTACTGAGATTGTTGAAGGGATCTCCCATAGGTTTCTACGATATTAACGGTTTGGGGCAGGGTCCAACCATAGGGTTGGTTTTGGCCTTGGCTACGCCTCCCCTGGTATCCCCTACCACTGTGATTCCTCCTCCTAGCTCCTCGTGTAGGGAACTCGGGTTCATAACCTTACCCTTCGTCATGGGATGATTCCATGAGATGGATGACACTAATAGAACCAAACATTGGCTCTTCATCCACTGACAGGTCAACCTAGTCGATTTTCCCTGATGGTGCCGTTTAGTGGGCCCGTGCCCGTGGCGCCAAATTCGAGGGCATATAATCTGCTAGGGTCAGGACTAACTTTGGCCCTATTGCGAACTGGTCCTCTTGCGATTGTTCCTTACTTATTTGATTACGCCTGGATGACTGGCTCGTGGAGGATTGTGAGGTCGATGCTGTTTGTTGTGTGACGTCAGGGGCTGTTGGCGGCAACACTAGCTGCCATAGCTGAGCTCATAGTATGACCTAGGCTCAGTTGATAGTCTTCCAAGTAATCCAGTCATCGAATTTCTGCCCCTGCATGCTGGTGACTTTCTTCCACCCCTCCTCTTTGTCAGAGTCGGTGGTAGAGATATATGCCACATGTGTTGGGGGTGGTCCCAACTCAACCTGTCCGTAGTCTACCATCCTCTGTAGGAGGTCTTTAAAGATGAAGCATTCTTGGATATTGTTCCCCAACATTCGATGGTAGGGGCAGTAATCTGGCCTATCATCGCAGCTGAATTCTGTAGGTTTCCTTGGATCTGGGAGGTAGAGAAAGTTGCAATTCATGGAGGCAATGAATTATCGGCAGACATGATTATCTCGAACAAGTATACTTTTTGTCTTCGTTCCTCAAACTAGTTCCGCTTCGGTCCTCTCTGATCGTCCTATTTAGGCGGAGGCGGCCGCTGATATGCAGGAGGCCCTGGATGATTTGGTGGAGGCCTGAGCAGTGGAGCAGGCACAGGGGATGGCTTGAGTGTGACAGAAGACTCTTCAGCTCTACGGGATCCTTTTTCAGGAGTCTATGAGGCTATTCGGGACTTCGAATTAGTCTCCTATAGAGAGTCTTCAATTCTCTAGGCAATGGACGAGAGATGGCGGAAGCCAGTGGTGCACTCCACTAGTATGAGCGGTGTTCGCAGCTCATCTCGAAGATTATTGATGCATATGGCTAGCATCTCATCTTGAGTCATTGTCCTATTCAGGGAATTGGTTAGACCTTTCCATATGGCGATGAAATATGAGACCCTCTCGTTCTCCATCTACTTGCAGTTCATGAGGTCGCTGACCATTGTTTTAGAAAATGTTGAGCTGAAGTGGAACAGGAACTACGGCCGAAGGTCCTCCCAGCTCTTTATTGACTGGGCTGGAAGACTCTTATACCAGACGAAGGTAGATCCTTGCATGGTCCGTACGAAGCATCTGAGTTTTACTGCTTGTTGTTGTTCTGGAGTCCCCATCATAGGGTTGCAAAAAGATGCGTAGTGCATCAAATGTTGTTCCGGATCGCTTGACCCATTGAAAATAGAAAATACAGGGCTCCCAAAATTGTTTGGAGGTGGGGTGTTGGTCACCCAATCAGGTTAGGGTTTCCTCTCTGGCTGTATCGGAGCTCTTCAACCTTCCATCGCTTCCAATCGAGTTGTTAGTGCCTCGATGGTGTTGGTGAGACCCTGGTTTACAACCTGCTGGGCCCGGTCCTGGGCAGGCGTAGCCCGAGGCATTGCCTGAGGATACGGATTGGCTAGCACCAGGGGTGTTTGTGTCGTTTGTGGCACCTTCGGAAGGTTCAGGCGTACTCGCTCCGGTTGGTTCCTGAGTGGAGGGAATTCATGGTACTCATCTGAATCTACGTTTAGGTAGTTGGACGGGCTGGGCGCATCATTGTACGGGAGCCCTGACCGTGTTTAGTTTGTCGGGGAAAACCTTAGTCTTTGAGGTGCACCTGTTGGGGGTTTATGATGTGGCTCTTCCTGGGACGCACTTTCAATAAGGCGGTTCCTCTGGAGTAGCTCGGCCTTAATCCGCCTCAATTCTTTCATCTCCTATTCCTGTCGAGCCAATCTCTCTTCGATCGTGAGTGGATCATATTTGTCGAGAGGAGGAGGTTGGTTAAGGGTAACCAACCCTTCATTCTTATCCTTATTGGAAGATCGCTGGGTAGGCGGAGGAGGATTGCCTGGAGGGACAACCATATTAAGGGCAGCCCTCTGGTTCTAGGTGTGTAGACCTGGGGGTTCGTTGTGAGTCACAGCCTGACTGGAACCATCGTCTCTAAGTCCATCATGATTTATAGCATCACTGGTGTCATCCACGGGGTTAACCTCAATGATGTTGATATATGAATATCGCGGGGCGGAGAAGATGTCATCCTACAAACAGGAAGAGGATCTCCCACGTCTTCTCCAGGCCTTCCCTTTCATGACATGGGATTTCCTTTGGACATCTTGATGAAGGGTGACATGGAGTGTTCTTTGAGGCGACCTTACAGTGTGCCTTCCTCTTAGAGGGGATGATGATTCAAATGAAGAGATAGGACGGGGACCTCCTCTTCTCACTATCCTCCCTAGACAGGAGAATACTGACTCTCATGGGGGAGGTTGTTGTTGAGGGGGTAATAATGCCCCCAGCCCTGAGGGCTGGGGTTGGCTCCCTTCATTGGGAGTTGACTCCCCTCCCATTCTTATTGGTCCTACGGGGTCATTTGTTGTTAAAAATTTCCCCAGCCTTACAGGCTGGGGTTGACCCTAGATTCCGGCATTGGCCACGGCTATCACCACCTTCTTGATCTTACATGCCCCCATTTGGGGGTGAAATTTGATTGATGCCGGATTTTTTTGGGGACGAATCCCTTTTGGGGAGGCAGGAAAAGATCACTTATTGGCCTCTCTTAGGCGAGAGACCTGTTCTATGCTTTCGGTGGCCAGATTCAGGAGTTCTTGAATGGCTTGTTCCTTTCGGGCTTGAAACTTCTGGGACTTACTCAAGGCCTGACTCTGTTGGGTGTGTTCCCTTTCCTGAACAGGGAGACCACTCGATTGCTATCTTGGTGTGATGACGTTTCAAGACACCATGCCGAACGGGTTCTTCTGGGCGGGGATCGGTGTGAAATGCAGAGCTCCACGTTCTCCCCATCCCCTGATATAGAATCCTGTCGGAGCATCACTGATGAGGCGGTGCAGCTGGTACAGCGCATGGAGGTAGGCTATCTCCATGTTTCCCTTATGCCTCTCGGGTCGCTGTTGTCGTGCTGAAAAAGGGCTTCTAGGTCGATTTGACACAGGAGGTCTCCTATCGTATTGACGTGGTCAACATACCCGTCGTAGGGAATGAAGATTGATTTCAATCGGCAGAGGGTTGTCCATATATTATGGCAGATGCCGTGCAGGCATTCTTACGACAACTCTCTGGGTATGTCGAACTGATAGGTGGCCATGGGCCAAAACATAACTTGTATATCATCCCTGGACAATCGTTTCCTCAAGTGCATCATATCAGCATACTCCTCTGCTAGTGATTTCTCTACCTAGTCAGGACAACTAAGGCGCTCACTGATAGTGTGGTCAGAGGCAGTTGAACCGGTAGGTATTGAATTGTCATGTGGGTGACTCTGAGGTGGTTCAGAGGATGAACGCAGCCCCGGATTGTCTCCTGATTGAAGAAGGATGTCGTTGGTGACTAACTGGGAATCTGACATGCTGGATCCCGTCTTTCTAAGTGCCTCAACATACGAGGGCCTTTCTGTGCTTGATTTGGTAGGGGGAGGACCTTCCCGTCGATATGATATGTCATCGCAGGGAGGACCTCCGCAATGGAAGCGAAAATGGTGAGGACTACCATTACCGCTTGATGCTTTACTACATATAGGACTTTTGCAGTGCACACCCAGGGGAGGACCTCCAAGGAATGTCGCAGCAAGGGGAGGACCTTTGGGCTGCATAGCGTCGTTACGGGGAGGGCCTTCACAACAACTGCCATCGTGGTGAGGATGACCGTCATGGCTTGACATTCGATGTGCATCCTGGGGAGGACCTTCAGGACACACTGCGACAAGGGGAGGACCTTATTATTTCATGGGGCCAATGCGGGGAGGACATTCGCAATGGCGGTCGTGATGGCGAGGACTACCATCAAAGCTGCGGCAATGGCTAGGACTACCATTACAACTTCTGCGGGGAGAACATATGCGGGATAAACCCTGGGGAGGGCCTCCAGAATGTACCGCAACAAGGGGAGGGCCTTCACATTGCTTGACGTCTCTATAGGGAGGACCTCCATTATCCAGGTGGCAAGGACTACCACCGTGATCAGATTCTCAGTTGCGCGGAGTGTCGTTGCAACGTAACCCCTTGGGAAGACCTTTAGGGAAGGGCACGACAAGGGGAGGGCCTTCCTGTCGAGACGAGACATCACTGCGGGGAGGGCCTCCATAGTTGCGACTATGATAGTGAGGACTATTTTCATAATCTATGGTTCCATTGCATGGAGAGGGCTTGTAGTGTATACCCCGGGGAGGACCTTTAGGGTGGACCACATAAAGTGGAGGACCTTTTTTCTGCTCAATATTTTGGTCATGTGGAGGGTTTCCGTGACTATCATAAGAAGAGGAGCTCACATGATCGATCGTTATATGCCTGTGGGGGAAGCCGTTGCGAGTGCTCTGGGGAGGACCTTCAGAGCTGCTGGTAGCAACATTACGGGGAGGACCTTCGCAAATGCTACTGCCACTCCTATAATATGGTAATGGGTGGGAAGGGTTTTGAGAATGTGATGTGTGCTTAGCATTGTTGGGAACCCCATCTTCCAGCTGAGCGGAGTCATGAACCCGCTCTTTATTTTCCGGATCCCTTCAACGCGTTCGGGGCGCTTTCTTGTCAGTAGACGGGACCGTCTGCTGTTGATAATGGCCTTCACCTTTGGGTCCCTGTCTAATTGGGTCTCGTGATATTGTCGTGATACGCCAAAAAACATCTTGACTTTTAGCAGGGATATATGCCTGCTCTGGATCATCCACCGTGATGGACGGGTGTCCCCCATTTGGAACGAGTGAAGCTGCTCGATCTGGTTTCCCTTGCATCGCGGAATATGGTCGGCGACCCTCCTGGGAAGAAGCAAGGATGCATATCTGCTCTGAGGCAGCTATCTCATCTCTTAGATGAGTCGCCTCAATTAGGGAGACGGGCTCACGGGCCTGAGTCCTTGATGTTTCCACTGATTCAATTACATTCTTGCAAGTTTTCAAGATATGATCGATGATCGATAGCTTCTCCTCCATCATTTCCAGGATCTATAGAGAGAATTCATTGGATGGAATGGTATGAAGGCCAATTCTGGTATCAGAGTAGGAATATACTGCTCTGGTCCTCTAGTTGTCAGTCGATACTGACAATTATCCTGTGTCGGGGCAGGTGAACGAATCTGCCCCTGTGCCAGGATACGCCGGTTTATCTCTCTATTTGCCGCTACATTGGGATGGCGGAATTTACTTGCATCTATAGGGAGCTGGCCCTACATTTGTTGGTTTCCCATCGTATCAGTTCGGTGGCCTTTGTCGGCAGGGAGACGTGCCTGCCTATTAATTTCCGCCACATATGGGTTGTGGGAATTGCTGATCGCCAACATGTCAGGATGACGGGCATCATAAGCATCTGCTAGAAGCTGGTCCTATAGGCGTCGGGTCACCACCACATCAAGCTGGTGGGCTTCATGACCCTGGGTAGGGAGTGGTGCCTTCTGGGTAAGTGTCGTCCTGCGTGAGAAATGGGCCTGATGGAGCTCGGTGGGGATGTGTATTGGGTCGTATGATGCCACCATGTCTGGATGGCGGGCTCGGGAAGAGCAAACAGGTGTAGGTTCCTGTTTGTGGCACGTTTCTGTGGGTGGGCAGCAGACCTCCTCTTTAGGGACCAGGGTGATGACCGGTCCCCGGTTGTACGTTTTCCGCCCTCCTCGGGTGGTCCGTGGGGCCAGAGCTCGGGGAGCGTGGGCTTGAATCCTCAGGGAGACATCTTCCTCAGCGTGGGGATATCGAGTTGCGGCATGACCATGCTGATGCCTTCTAGAGGGGGCCTTGGAGCAGAACCCCCATTCGGCAGGGATGAGTCCTCAGCGTCAACCTCATCTGCCTACGTAAGATTAGGGAGGTATGCTTTGTCTCATTCTGGGGACATACTATTGAAACGGTTTGAGACGACAATAGGGGCCGTCTGGATCTGCTTTTGTGGCCGCTGCTGGGCAGGCGACCAGTGAGTTCTGGCAGATTGGAGGGCGTACATGGCCGCCTACACCATTGTGAGAGTACCGTTCAGGTGATACTCTTGAATCAATGTGTCTAAGACCGAAAATTGAATACATTGTGTGGGTGATGGGGTCCTCCGTTGGTGATGACATCCTGTTATTTCATTGTTGGAAGCATGCACTTGTGAGTTCTTTCGGGACGCCATTGTATCGAATGGAGTTCCGTGTGGTACTTGTAAAAATATTCTAACAAATACAAACAGAAAACCCATCAAAGCAGCATCTAATGACCGCATCCATAATTAATGACCTTACTTGGCCCTCCTTGAGAGTATAAGGGGGAACATGGTCGGATTAGGTTAAATCCATCATGCTTCGTTAAAGATTCACGTCGAGTTCACCATTTTTGATTCGAGTCGGTCTCGAAATGCCCAACGGTTCCATATCTGATGGCGCGTGGACCTACTTTCCAAAGGTAGGTGTTTACTGGATGGTTTGGACAGTGATGCTTAAGAACTCACATTGGTCGAGAGGATGGGAAGTCTGGCTCATTGCACCCATTTGGGGGGAATTATTTCCTATTCCGGTACTCTATTATAGATTAAAGACATATTCATATTTTCGCAAATCATTGGATTATACCCAAAAATAGTATCCATGGATTTAACCCTGGTGGGAAATGGTCAACTAGATGTAGGGGTTTAGAATCATTTAGTCCTGAGGTTTACCATTCCTCATTGGATTAATGACCCCGTGGAGTCAGGACTCATTGAGGTGGCACTAGGATTGGCACAGTGAACCGATGTGAAAATAGTCGTATTGACCGGTTATTGGGATTAAACGTTACAGAGGATTCCTACGTACCCTACCTAGGAGACAGGGATCAAAGTCCACATAGTTGAATGGAAGCATCAGAGAACTGACATGAAGGTAGACCCATGGGGTCTGATGGTGATCGGGCTTGAACCTCATGGAGGCTTCCTACGTATCCCTATAGAAGGGAATCAAAGTCCTCGTAGTTATCATGGGTATGGGGACAACTCTCTAAGGCGGACCAAGGTGTGGATGATGGGTTTGAACCTCAGGGAGGCTTCCTATGTACCCTGCCTAGGAGACAGGGATCAAAGTCTGCGTAGTTCGCATGGTAGCGTCGGAGAACCGACATGAAGGTGGACCCAGGGGGTCCACTGGTGATCGGGCTTGAATATCATGGAGACTTCCTACATATCCCTATGGTAGGGAATCAAAGTCCTCGTAGTTCCCATGGGAGCGTCGGAGAACCGACGTGAAGGTGGACCCCAGGGGTCCACTGGTGATCGGGGTTGAACCTCATGGAGGCTTCATACGAATCCCTATGGTAGGGAATCAAAGTCCCCGTAGTTTGAAACAAGTCCACCATCGTTGTGCGGGTACCACGAACATCAAAAATCTCTAAGCCAACGTGAGTCATGCTCGGTGTGAGAAACAAGAGAATGCAACTGACTTGGCTAACCTCACAATTTTCTCCCGACCAAGGGAAGGGGAGACAAATGACAAGGGGGGGAAAAGGCCGATACCACTGGACTCTCTTTCCCCCATGATGTTTGAGGAAGGTATAAGTCATGCGGCTGAGCAATGAACCCTCCAGATTGAAAGGATCGGGGTCATTGGCTTCTGATGACGATGGAGTGGGGCTTACTCTAGAAGGAATTCCCAATGGTGATAGAGCCCACCAGGAGATGGATTTGGCCCCAAAGAAGGATGGAGCATCACCCTTCCCCCACTACATCCATCTTTGGTTTTATTGGTGGGGAAGTACGAAGGTGCATGGGGATGGATTCCTTCTGACGGGTATGCCGCCCCCTCTCTGGGGAGGGGAGAAGTGCCCGACCGCCGAAGCATGCAATCTATCATCCTGGAGAGTAGTGGAAAAAAGGGGGATATCGGGCTCGAACACCGTATTACTGTCGGAATGTGAACCCAGACATGCTTCGGGAATCCTCCCAAGGGCCGGGGAAACCCCTTCTCCTTCGCTTACCGTGGGTATGTGAACTCAAAAGGGCGCGCTAATATGCCCAAAGGTTACATCATATCGGTCTGGTAGCTCTGGTGGAGGCCTTGATTCAGGGCTGATGAATGGGACAATGAGGAGGTTGCGAAGGATTAGACCGGATTGGAATTGGATGGATTTTATCTGGATCGAGGAATGGGAACTCCGAACGTTCTTGCAGGCCACACAGTTGTATGAAGGCTAGATCCCTTCGCACAGGGAGGTGCTACGTGGCGGGAGAAGCCGTCTGCGAGCCAGGGTGGTCCCCGGACTGAGAGGTCGTCCGTGAACCAGGAGGGTCCGCAGACTGAGAGGTCGTCCGTGAACCAGGACGGTCCGTAGACTGATTGGAATCCCGCGAACCAGGAGGGTTCGCAGCTTCGGGTTCGGCCCGCGTGCAAGGTTGGTACGCGGAGGGGTCCATGATAGCAGCGGAAGCCAAGGGTGGTACCGGTTGGAGATTTGTTGGTTAGGGCTTCGCCCACGTAGGAGGGTGCTATGCGGTTCTACGGATCAGAAAAGGGGCATAAACTCCTTTGTCCGAGGGTAGTGCATCCACGGAGGGGCCACGATTCGCGGTCTTCTATTTTTATGTTATTTTTGGTTTGTGGTTCACCAAGTTATGCATTTTTAGTTCCTTATTAATTTGTTTACAGCTTCATAACTGCACTGGTTCGTGAACTGAAACTTCGCTCTTTACGAAATCCTAATCTTCTTCCTTCCATATACTTCCTCCTGAATCTGATCAATCTCCTCTCTGTGTCCTTCTTCCTCTCTTTTTACCCTCTTCCCCCTCGGTCTCCTTTTATATATGGGAGGAAAATGGATCTATTGGGGTCATGCGGTACCTTCTACGGAGACCCATGACCGAAATCCTGGCTTATGGATGACATGGTCAATCCATAACTCGCGGTGCATTAAACACTTTTCCTCCGTAAACCGAACTCGGGGAGTGTTTCGCGGCCGTGGAGGGTTCCGCCTCCATTTTTCAAATTACAGCGGAGGCGGTTCGGGCCAGTTGACGTGGATCACGGCTAGGGTGGTCCGGAATGGTGAACTGGGTTGGCGCTTGTCCTGCCTCATGACCGCAGAGGATCTCCGCCTCGGTTTCGCAAATGACGATGGTTCGCGGAGGAGGGACGCTTTGCTGAACCGGCCGTGCGTCATTAACATTAGACCGGTCCGCGGACCGGTTTGTCCTTCGCCATCCTTGATTATTCTCCCCATTTTCCCAATCCTTTTGGGGGAAATTGGGTAGAATCTCCCTTGAGTTAAAGGGGATCATCATTCTCCTTTGCGGATTTTTCAGGACCCTACACCCCAAAACCCCTAAAAAGAAAAAAAATCTCTTAAAAACCTTTAACACCAATAAAAACAAACAAAAATCCTACAACCCCACTAAAACACTAAAATGAATTTAATCACCTAAAAATATTAAAAAACAATAAAAACCATAAATCTATAAAAAATCAGAAGACCCCAAAAAAACCAAAAAAACCCATAAAAAACTCATAACACTAAAAACTAAAAACCTTCTAAAACACTAAAAACCATAAAATTCCATAAAATTCCATAAAATTCCATAAAATTTGTAAAATACATTAAAACCCCTTAGAACAAAAAACCCCTAAAACCCTGAAAACCATAAGAAAACCTTAAAAACCTAAAAACATTTAAAACCCCTGAAAACATAAAATAGGTTAAAACCATAAAAATAGTAAAAAACCTCAAAATCCTTAAAAACCTGAATAACCATAAAAATAAAAAAAATGTACATAAAAACCTAAAAACCCTAAATACTAAAAAACTATGAAACCCATGAAAACCTAAAAGCACATAAAACCCGTTAAAAACATGAACACTGAAAGCCCTAAAAATCTCAAAAAAATCCCTAAAAACCCTCAATATACCTAAAAACCTAAAAACCCTAAAAATATTCAAAACCATTAAAAATTCCTAACAACATAAAAAAACCTATAAACCCTGAAAATTCATAAGAAAATATTAAAAGTATGAAAACACTAAAAATATATAAATCCTCAAAAGTTGTAAAAAAGTAAAAAAAACCAAAAAGCATTAAACCCTTAAACACCATAAAAACACCTAAAGACATTAAAAACAATAAAAACCCATAAAAATTGAAAAACACTAAGACTATAAAAACCCTTTAATCACCTATAAGATTTTAAAAACTATAAAAACATTAAAAACCCTAAAAACTAAAAAAGATCCTAAAACCCAAAAAAAAACATAAAAACCTCAAAATCCCTAATAACACTAAAAACCATAAAAATCATAAAAAAAACTTAAAAACATTAAAAAAACTAAATTCCTGGAAATCATATGAAAACCTTGAAAATATAAAAACACTTAAAAGCAATTAAAAACCCATGAAGTGAAAACAAACCCTAAAAGACCCTAAAAATCCTAAAACTCCTAAAACCCTAAAAATCCCTAGAAACCCTTAAAAGACTAAAAATCACTAAAATCTCTAAAACCCCTTTAAAACCATATAAATTTTAAAATCTCTAAAAAATCATAAAATGCCTCAAATATCAAAAAAAAAACAAAAAAAAACAATAGAAACAATAAATCCCTTAAAACCCCTAAAAACCATAAAAACCCATAAAAATACATAAAATCCCAAACTGTATCTAAATGCATAAAAGTACCTAAAATCATAAAAGACTCCTATGAAAACCTCAAAAACATAAAAATACTTAAATCCCCAAAACCTATAAAAGATAGAAAAACACTAAAATCGCCAAAACCATAAAAACTACTAAAAATAATAAAAACACATAAAACCCCATAAAACACTAAAACCACTAAAAAATTAAAACCCATTAACCCCATAAAAATTTTAAATACACTAAATGGTCTTTAAAACCCTAAAATAAAGAAAATCCTGAATCAAAAAACAACCATAAAACCCAAAACCTGTAAAAAAACCATAAAACCACTTCAATGACTAAAATCCCTAAAAACCCATATAATCCTAAAAAATCCCTTAAAACCCATAAAACATGAAATCCTATAAAACCCCTCAAAACCCCTATGAAAACTTTTAATCCCCTAAAAACATTTAAAACCCTTATACAACTAAAAATGATGAAAACCCTAAAACTCCCTAAAAACAATAAAATCCATAAAATCCATAAAACCCCTAAAACCATAAAAACACTATGAAGCCTTAAAAACACTAAACTATTAAAAATTATAAAACCCCATTAAACATCTAAAAATGTTAATGATCTATAAAAACCCATTAAAACCATAAAAATTTAAAAAATGCATAAAAACCAAAATGATCATAAAAAAACACTAACAACCCCTAAAACCCCTCAAACTCACTAAAACCCATAAAACACAAACAAATAATAAAACCCCATAAGAATAAATTAAAATATAAACCCACCCTAACCCCTAAGAAAACTATTAAAACCTAAAACACTTAAAACTCCAACAAGACATTGTTTCCCTCGGAATTTGGGGATGACCTCCTGGATGGGAGATTCAAACGTTCCGATCGGTTTCTAGCAGGTTTGTTCGTAGAACTGGAAACATCCAATGATTCCACATCTGTTTGGACCTACTTTCCAAAGGTAGGCGCTCATTAGATTGTGGACTAATGAGGCTTGGGAATTTTCATTGGTCTAGAGGATGGGAGGTCGGACTCATCACACCTTTTTTAGGGGAATTATTGTCTACTCCGGGACTCTCTTTATAGATTTAAGTTATGTTCATGAATCCTTATTACATTACCAAGTACAAAATGAGCTTTCCTTTAGTTTTAATAATCAATGATTAAATATGTAAGAAATTTAGAGAATCTTTTATATGTATTCGAGGTTCTTCATCAATAGAGAATCATCTATATCTATTTAGAGATTCTTGGTCAATGGTATCCTTCAAAACATTTATATAAAAGTCTATTGGTCATTTATGATGACCAGGCTGGTTTTAAAGCCACTCAGTGGGGCACTTGAAGTTTATCGTCATTCAGAAGGACATGAATTATTTCAGAGTTGGGATCGAACCCATAGATGGGCTACCTACGTATCCTTTGTTTTTAGAAAAGGAATCAGAACCCACATAGTTTGAGTAAGGGAGTATGATGTTTATGATTGATGGCTCAACGAAGGATTTCATAATTACTTTTACACTCTATGCTCACGTGAGTCATGCTCGGTGTGAGAAACAAGAGGTATTGGTAAAAAAAAGACAATTGTGCCATGAATAATGCAATCATAAGAAATAATGTGGGGATTATGTATGTATGACTGCCCAGATGAATGAAGCCTAGGATTTACTTTAAGGAGAAAATCTAGGAACAAGGTCCATAAAGGTATATGTGTTTTATGGAGATTTGAACACTCTAACTTGGGACTTGTTCCTGAAAAGGAAACCCAAATTAGGAGAGGATTGATAATTGGGTTTTAATCCTGAGAAGGAATCCCAGATTAAATGTAGATTAGGACTGGTTTAAGAGAATTTAAGGGAGTTGGGGCTAATTCCTGAAAAAAGAAGCCCAAGATTAGGACTGGGACTTATTCTTAAAAAGGAGACCCGGGTTAGGGGACTTGGGGCTTACTCCTGAGAGGGAAACCCAAAATTATGACTGGGTCTTATTCCTGAAAAGGAGACCCATATTAGGGATTAAGGTTTGGGGCTTACTCCTGAGGAGGATGCCCATATTTGAGATTGGGGCTTATTCCTAAGAAGGATGCCCAAATTAAGGGACTTGGGGCTTACTCCTAAGAAGGATGCCCATATTAGAGGACTTAGGGCTTACTCCTGAGTAGGATGCCCTAAATTAAAGGACTACGATTGGGGCTTACTCCTGAGGGGGATGCCCAAGTTAAGGAATTAAGGTTTGGGGCTTACTCCTGAGGAGGATGCCCAGATTTGGGAACTTTAAGAATTTGGGACTTACTCCTAAGGAAGATTCCCAGATTAAAGGACTTATAACTGGGGATTATTCCTGAAAAGGAGACCCAGGTTAAGGATTCTCTAATCTTAAAGGATGATGTTGAATGAATGAACTCTCAATCTTTGGTGACATAACGATATGTAAATCACTAGGTTTTGAGAGATATTCCACCGAATTCCTTTCAGATAAGGAAGTCAAATCAAGAAATCATGCCATAAATGGCTTTAAAGAGTATCTTGAAGACTGAATATTGAATAGGAAAGGTGAAATGGATTAAGAGGGGTGAAATGGGAAGAAAAGGCACCCAAAAAGGAAGGGGCGCGCAAGTCTTGGAAGGTGCACAGGTATTTTGGCGGCGCACAAGTATTGGTCGCGCAGGTATACGTGCGCGACATGTGGGGTACTTGCACGATTTTCAACCAGCATTAAAATACTTGAGCGACTCTTTCTTAAAGCCTTTAGAATCCTCTTGACGTTCTCCCAGAAAAGGGACGAGAAAGTTATATTGATGGAATAAGGCGACGCGCAAGTGGGACCACTTCCCTTAAGGGCTGACCACTCAAGCGCGCAAGTGTTGATGAGTTTCAACACTTAGGCCTTCCTCCTTCTCCTTAGATCTTCCGTTCTAGGTAAGAAATTACCTTAGAAGTGTTTCGGAAGCTTTGAGAAGAGACTTGGGCGTTGGGAGCTTCAATCCAAGTTTCTGGAAAATGATCCTCTCAGAGTTGGGGGGCCCACATGGTCTATTTATAGGCAGGAGAAGACCCCGGGCGGTTACCAGGCGGTTACCACTTAGGTCGTGCAAGTCACTTGCGCGACCAAGGGCGTCGCACAAGTGGACTTGCGCGACAGTGATATAACTTGCTCCGTGAAGTTTCTTTTGATCCTTTGTTCATGCCTTTGTCAATTTTTTATATTTTCTTCAAAGGTTGAATAACTTTGAGCTCAGATATTCCCCTTTTCCTATTTTTATATTCTGTGACGAAAGGAGCATCAACAAAAGTCCCCCCTCAGAGTTGGATCCGGAGAGAAATGAGGATTTGACTCTAAGGAAATCGAATCCATCCAAAGGAAAAGGGGGCGCGCAAGTCTTCAGGGCACAGAGGCGGCACGCAAGTTTTCATCGCGCAGTCCTTAAGCACTCTGGGTACGGCGCGCAGAGTCCCGGTCGCGTCTATAAATAGAGGGCCTCACTTCCGTACAAGCATCCAAAATTCCGGACTTCAAACTTCTCGAGCTCTCGTCGCGCAGGTTATCTTAGCTGCGCAAGATGATCTGTTTTCCAATGTTTTCCTTGATGTCGTGCTATTGTAAAGGTATTTTTATTTGCGTGGTTTACACTTGCACGTCAAAAACTAGTGCGACACACGAATACTTGTGCGCCATGTTTTAGACTTGCGCGGCTTAATGTCTTAGCCATTTTTTTCAAAATTTCTTTACAAATTTTATGAAAAAATAAACTCATTTAAGAGTTAGTTTATTCATCTTTTGTATAGATTCAGTGGTTCCCAAGGGAATTGGAACGGCTAATGAACTGGATGGAAAGCGGATTGATGACATGATGAACATCGTTGGCCATGATTACTATGATATCTGCAACAACACTCTCCCATATTTGGCTAAGTATTTGAAGAAATATCATCTTAATTTCCCACATAGCATCTACCTGCCTCTATATGGTCATGGTCACCTGCAAGGAGTCGATGTTCCAAATACAAAGAACTATATACCTGAAATGAAGCTGCACTGCTACTCCTCCATTTTGGTTATGTTGCGCATTAAGAGCAACAACAATGGTGTGAACTTTCAAATTCGTCTTCCATGCCGTTTCCTTGCAGATATGAAAATGGAAAACCCATGGGATAAAATGTTTTCCACTACCGGTTGGTAGAGAGAAGAAAAACATGGTATTAGAGCAATATCTGAAAAGAGTACTCTCCCCAAATGGCTCTTTACTTCCAATGCTCCATTCTCAAATCCATGTATCCATCTTCCAAGTCTCTTGGACAGAAATAGAGTCACTGTTTGATCAGTAGAAAATTTTCTCAAACCACACTCAAAAAAATCCTTTTACAATTGTTCCAAGAAGAGATGGTATCACTGCATCTCTTATTGTATCCAGTTGAATGAATGAATTCCAGGTGGTTGCTGATGAAGCTCGGGATGCCGTAAATCAAATGAAGAGTTATGTTGAAATCCTCTTGTAATTCTTGAAAAAAGAGAAGAGAATACAGTCTGTGGATGTCCTTCTAACTCTTGTGCATCAATGAAAAACACTTTCACTTTCACTTATTTGTACCAGCATTCTCTCACTACCTGCTTCAAATTTACTTAATCCAATGGGCTTAGTAAGCATAGTTTGATCTTTACTAGGATTATTAAAAATAACCCTACAAACTTTGAATCTTTTAATTTGCTCAATATTACCTAAATCATACAGAATGTATGTTTAGTGAGCTGGAACTTGACTTTTATTCAGAGTTCCTTTGTCTTTTGTGGGCAGTTTAAAGTCATGCATGCCGGACATAAAGGGGCTAATGTTTAAGGTCAAAATAGCTTTGACCAAAATGGATTAAAATTGATTCAATTCCTGGACAATTTATCTAAAAACATATTACCATACTCAAGTATGAGAGAAAATATGTAAACTATGGCTTAAGAATATTTGAATCTGAGGAATGATATGAAAAAGAGCTAAAAGGCATTAGAAGAAGTAGTTTCCAAGAATGAAGTTACTATTATTTAACAAAACCCATTAGGGGGTTGAAATATGTAAGGCCACCTAAGGGCATTGGATGCATGGTCAAATAAATAGCATCTTTCGGCTGACAAATCTGTTATGTGGACTGTTTATGCAAGGCCACCTATGGGCACGTACTGCATAGTCAGACAAAAGAACACTCAGAATTTTACTTTCCTAGTGCTAAAAGCCAGTGAAAGTTTATGTAGATTCAAATTTTCTAATGTATAGAGTTTGTTGTATAGAAAGAGGTACTTGAATATGGACAAGATATTTTCAGACATGATTATCGAAGAACTGGATGAATATCACTCCTACGAAGGTCTGACCCAAACGTAGGGAAGAAGAATAAACCATAGACCTGAATACTTTCAGATCATGAAAAAGGATATGGGACAAATATGTTAAGGGTGGCTATTTTTTTCGGATCCCTACATACTGTCGTTTAAGACAAATAAGGACAAAAGAGGCATTCTTCCCAAGAATGAAGTTACCATTATTTAAGAAACCCGTTAGGGGTTTGAAATATGCAGGGCCACCTAAGGGCATTGGCTGCATGGTCAAATAAATATCATCTTTTGGCTGACAAGTCTGTTATGTGGACTGTTTATGCAAGGCCACCTATGGGCACGTGTTGCATAGTCAAGCAAAATAATTCTCAGAAGTTTGACATTTTTGTGACTAGAAGTCATGAAAAGGGTTATGAAGATCTAAAAATATTTAATGTTAGGATTATAACACATAAAGATGGGTATTGTCCAATATATATAGAGATACATAGGTCAATGATAACCATAATCATGTTGTGGCTGGGTCCTGAATTGAAATTTTGGACTTCACTACGTATCTCATAAGAATGAGAATCAAGCCATACGAAGTTCTTGAAATGCAGTTTAACGTCGTGCAGGACGAAAGTATTAGATATCTTATTTTAGGGTCATAGAATTCGGACCATAATAATGAATACACAGTGTGTGTTTTCATGAGGACTTCTCAGCCAAGGGACTGAAAGTGAAAATTGGGGTTAGGCCCAAAAGACTTGGGGCTGGATTCGAGGGATACTCGAACGTTCCTACGTATCCCATAAGGATGGAAATCAAGCCCACGTAGTTCTAGAAATGCCCTTTTGTACAAATTTGGTTCGTACGGGTGAAGGCTGAAAGGGGACTTTAGTGCAATGATGGTTTAACCTAAGATAAAAAGTTTAGGCATTACCATGTATGCATGTGGTCTTTTGAAATGAAACATGATTGAAAAAATCAATGTCAATAATAGTTCTCTCTCAAATGTGGAAATCAAAGAATATTGTAGTTTATTGTTGTACCAGACAAAAGTGTTTTATAGTTTAACGTCATATAATAAGGACAAAAGTGAATCAATGTAAAGATATTGATTCTATGGGAGGTTTCACGAATCAACATCATATGAGATGGTGGTGAACCTATGTGAAGAGATTTTTTTTGGGCTTGAACCCTGGGAGGTTGCCTACATACCCATCCTGGAGGGCAAGGATCAAAGTCCGTGTAGTTCAATTAAAGAATGAATTAATGATAAAGTTGTTCTTGGGGACAACGATCTAAATAAAATAAAATAAAATGTTGTTGGGACTTATACATGGTTAGCGGCCCAAAGAGAGTGTTATGGTTGAGGTTTTCTCTAAGCTCACGTGAGTCATACTCGGTGTGAGAAACAAGAGGTAACAACAACCTTAACGATGCATAGTTTAATGTCATGTAGGACATATAAAGGGATTATGCAGTTTAAAGTCTTGCAGTTAGGACTATTGGTGCTGTGCAGTTTAGTGTCATGTAGCAGGGACAAAATAACAGTTTAATGTCATGTAGGACATATCAAGGACTTTCTGTACAGTTTAGCGTCATGTAGTTTGGACGATGGGGACAATACAGTTTAACATCATATTGGACGAAAGGGGGGCTCTGCAGTTTAATGTCATGCAGTAAGGACAAAATAACACACCATTTATGTCATGTTGGACGCATTGGGGATTTTTTTCACAGTTTAATGTCATGTTGGACGAAAGTGCGAATAGTTTAAGGTCATATGCATGGACCGTGGATGGTGCAGTTTAATGTCATCCTGGACCTTATATAGTTTAACGTCTTTCCGAACTTAAGGTACTTTTATACAGTTTAGCGTCATGTAGTTAGGACGTCACAGTTTAACGTCTTGCTGGATATAAGGGTCTTCTATACAGTTTATTGTCATGTAGTTAGGACGTCACAGTTTAACGTCTTGCTGGAAATAAGGGAATTTTATACAGTTTAGCGTCATGTAGTTAGGACGTCACAGTTTAACGTCTTGCTGGACATAAGGGACTTTTATACAGTTTAGCGTCATGTAGTTAGGACGTCACAGTTTAACGTCTTGTTGGACATAAGGGACTTTTATACAGTTTAGAATCATGTAGTTAGGACGTCGCAGTTTAACGTCTTGAGGGACATAAGGGACTCGCAAATAGTTTATGGTCATATGCATTGACCAGGGATGATGCAGTTTAAGGTCATGCTAGACAATTTAGGGAACTTTTTCACAGTTTAACGTCGTGTGGGATGAAGTTGCAGTTTTAGGTCATACTGGACCATTGCTGTATAGTTTAACGTCATATAGCAAGGACGAACTGGTGCTGCACAGTTTAGTGCCATGTTGCAGGGACATCTTTTCTATAGTTTAATGTCATGTTGGACGAAATTGCAAATAGTTTAAGGTCATATGCATAGACCATGGATGATGCAGTTTAAAGTCATACTGGACTTTTAAGTGCTTATGTAGTTTAACGTCTTTCCGGACGTAAGGGACTTTCCTACAGTTTAACGTCATGTTGGACGAAGTTGCTGTTTAAGGTCATACTGGACCATTGCTGAATAGTTTAACGTCATATAGCAAGGACGAACTGGTGCTGCACAGTTTAGTGTCATGTTGCAGGGACATCTTTTCTATAGTTTAACGTCATGTTGGACATAGTTGCAGTTTAAGGTTATACTGGACCATTGCTGTATAGTTTAACGTCATATAGCAAGGACGAACTGGTGCTGCACAGTTTAGTGCCATGTTGTAGGGACATCTTTTCAATAGTTTAACGTCATGTTGGACGTAGTTGTAGTTTAAGGTCATACTGGACCATTGTTGTATAGTTTAACATCATATAGCAAGGAAGAACTGGTGCTTCACAGTTTAGTGTCATGTTGTAGGGACATCTTTTCTATATTTTAACGTCATGTTGGACGTAGTTGCAGTTTAAGGTCATACTGGACCATTGCTGTATGAACCAATTGTAAGAGTCTTGGATCTCGGGACCATATTTTGTGTTTATACAAAATATTTCTTCAGAACTCTGGCATTGGTTGGAGTCGTGATGAGTTCTCCATCCATTGAGATTAATGAATAAGCTCCATTGGAGTAGACCCTATGTATTGAATAAGGTACTTCCCATATTAGCTCAAGCTTGGGAGGTTTCTTTCCTGGTATCATTGGAGTTCTGATAACTAATACCAATTCTCCCTGAATGAATGAATGAAGATGATCTTTTTTGTTAAAAGCTCGTGCTATTCGATTCTGATAGATTTCCAAGTGGTGCAAAGTGCACAATCTTTTCTCATCTAATTGTTCCAATTCATTCAATCACTTTTGGGATTGCTCATCTGTAGATAACTGATCACAAATGGCTACTCTGAGTGAGGGAAATTGAACTTCAATTAGCAAGACTTCTTCTGTTCCATATACCAACAAATATGGAGTTAAACGCGTTGCATTGTCGGTGTTAGTCCGATAAGCCCATAAAGCATGAAAGAGTTTATCTGGCCATGACCTCTTATCTTTATCCACCATTTTTTGCAATATATTTGAAAGAGTCTTGTTAAAGGCTTCTATTTTGCCATTGGCCGCCGTATGATACCGATATGAATGGTTGGATTTAATGTTGTATTCTTGATACAATTTCTTCACCTCAGAAGAAGAGAAGTTGGTGTCATTTTCCGTCAATATGGTATGAGGGACACCAAATCTAGTAATGATGTTAGACTTGATGAAGCTAACAGTGAATTTAGAACTGAATTCTTTGAGAGGTACTACCTCTTCCCATTTGGAAAAGAAATCAGTAGTAGTAAGAATGTACTTAAACTTCATGGTCGTAGCTGAAGGGTAAGGTCCCACCACATCCATTCCCCATGTGGAAAATGGCCATGAGTATTTAGCTGTATGAAGCAACTCTGGAGGTTGATGAATGAAGTTGGCATGTACTTGACATGAATGACACTTCTTTGTGAGATCAACACAATCTTGTATCATTGAAGGCCAAAAGTATCCAATCCATCGAATTTGATCAGAAAATCTATGTCCAGACTGGTGGGCAATACTGATGGTTGTCTCGTCCCGATTTGGATCTTCTAGAGCTGTGGCTATGTTATCCAGTGCATCAGCCTGAGCATTTTGTGATCTTGGGACATAAGAAAATGTTGGTTCTGAAGGGAATTTGGCCATTAACTCTCTGACATAATCATACAAAGGGATTAATTCTTCTTTTCTGATGGCATAATCCCCATTGACTTGTTTGATTACCAGGTCTGAATCACCTTTCACCTTTAAGTGATTCACTTGTTCTTGGAGCACTAACTCGAAGACTGTAATAAGAGCTTGGTATTCGGCTTCATTATTGGTACCACCTTCCCACAATAAAAAGGAATAATGTAACACTGCCCTATCTGGAGAAATGAGCACAATTCCTAAACCAACTTTGTTGAATTTAGGATTTTCCATTTTTCCCCTGTTGGACTTCTGGAAGCACCATCAAAATACATTTCCCATGTTTGAGGATTCTCTTGAATAGAGAAAACTTCCTCATCAGGGAGTTCAATATCTGAAGACGTGTCTTCCACTGAAGGATGTTCAGCCAGGAAATCAGCCATAGCTTGGCCCTTAATTGCCTTTTGAGATACATACTGAATGTCGAACTGCTCCAATATAACTGCCCACCTTCCTAGATGTCCTGTATGCATTGGACGACTAAGGATGAATTTGAGCGGATTATTGCGAGATACCAATTGGACCTCGTGATGTTTCAAGTAGTGTCTCAGTTTCTGGACTGCAAAGAATAATGCTAGGCAGCACTTCTCAATACTTGAATACCGGGTTTCTACTTCAAGCATAGTTCTACTGAGATAGTAGAGGCTATTTTCATTCCCAGCATCATTCTTTTGAGTGAGAAAGGCACCCAATGGTCGATCTAGAGCTGTCACATAGCGGATAAGTGTTCTACCTTCAACAGGTGGCATGAGTACTGGTGGACTCAAGAGGTATTTCTTGAGAACATCAAATGCTTCTTGACATTCTTCAGTCCATTTGTATGTGACTCCTTTTTTCAATAATTTGGTAAAGGGTAAACTTTTGCCTGCCAAATTGGCGATGAAACGCCGAATATAGGCTAAGTGTCCTTGAAGTCCTCTTAATTCTTTCAAATTCTAAGGAGGTGACATACCAAGGATTGATTTGGTCTTCTCAGGATCGACTTCAGTACCACGATGGCGTACAACAAAGCCGAGGGATTTTCCTGATGTTACCCCAAAAGCACATTTTAAGGGGTTCATCTTCAAATTATGTTATCGGAGCTTGTGGAATATGACTTCCAAATCAGCCATGTGATTAGAACGTTGTTTGGATTTAACCACCAAATCGTCTACATAGCATTCAACAAACTACCCTAAGTAAGGTTTGAAGATACGATGCATGGAGCGTTGATATGTTGCACCTACATTCTTTAAACCAAAGGGCATCACCCAGTAACAAAACACACCTTGAGGGGCTCTGAAGGCTGTAGATTCCTCATCTTATGGGGCCATTCAGATCTGATTATATCCGGAATATCCATCCATGAAGGAAATTACTTTATAGCCAGCTGTCGTATCAATTAAGAGTTCTGTAATCGGAACTGGGAAATCATCTTTAGTACAATACCGATTAAGATCTCTGAAATCGATGCAAACCCTAATTTGTCCGTTCTTTTTCTTTACAGGGACAATGTTAGCCAACCACTTGGGATACTGAACTTCTCTGACGAAGTTAGCTTTGATCAGTTTATCCACTTCAGCTTCAATTTTGGAAGCATAAGTTGGGTGTGTTCTTCTCGCGGCTTACTTAAATCCTCGATGTTCTTTTGGTAAACCCAAATGATGAGTAGCAACATCAGGATCAAGCCCAGGAATTTTTGTATAGTTCCAAGCAAAAATATCTTTATTTTTCTTTAGAAAAGAAATATACCTCTCTTGCTCTTCACGGTTCATGGCCGCACTAATTAAAGTGGGGCGTGGATCTTTCTCTGTACCCAGATTTACTTCTCTGAGTTCATCCACAGTGGTAGAGATACCCTCTTCAAATGCTGGAGGAGCATCTCTAAGACCTTCCTCTTCCTCTTCATTATGTGCTATTTCTTCCGTTTCTACTCGCATAGTAGACGAAAAAACGAAATTCTCATGATCATAAGAGATGTCAAAATTTTCACATTTTGAAGAAGAATCTTCCATTTCTGACCCTATTGATGATAAAGGGCCTTCTTTGGGAAATAAAGAGGAGATGATGGATTGAGAATCGACATCATTATTCACCTCTGGTGTTACTATAACTTCTTCTGGACTGATTGGCGAATTATAGACTTGTTGGACATCAGCAGATGAAATGAAAACGTCACCACTTATGCTTTCATCACTGTTTGGTAGGTTACCAATTTCTCCCATGTTGTCTTGCTCAATTATCGTAATTGAAATTATGGATATTTCCATAAGAGTATTTTGATTTGGGCCTTTTTTTCAATTTGACTGATAGGTAACACATAATCTGTACTCACATTTGTAAATGGATTTATTGGAATTTTATCCAAACCATATGGAGCATTAATTTTGGTAATTTCTTTTACTGTAGATGTTTCTCTTCCCTTCATGTGATAAAATTCTGCCTCAATGTATTGAGACTCACATGTCTTGAACGGGGCCTTATCACCATACAATGTTCCAACTTGACCATTGAAACAGTATTTGAGACATTGATGGTATGATGAAGAAATAGCTGCATGCTGATGTAGCCAGGGTCTTCCAAGCAAGACGTTGAAAGGTGAGTCTTGATCAACAATCATGAAATCCGAATTGGATACAAGATCTCCAAACTGGGTTCTGAGTGTAACTTCGGTCAGTGGTTCCTATTCATTTTTATCATATCCTTGTAACATCATGGTAGAAGGAGATAAATCATATTCCGTGAGGCCCAATCGACGAAGTGTACGGATGGGCAAGAGGTTGACTCCTGAACCATTGTCAATGAAAGCTCTTTGGATATCTACACCATTAACTTTTCCAGATAGGTAGAGAGGTTTTATGTGCCCATGAACAACATAATCTTCATCTTTATCAGTAAAAGATATCACTGCATGGCATTCTGCAGGATTATTCTCTATGTGATAGACTTCAGATGCAGCAATTTCAGCTTCAAACTCCCGAGGACTTGACAAAGTTTCGATGAGTGATTCTCGAAGATCTTTTGACAGATTCAAAGCATCAAAAATTGATAACATGGCTGGTACTTGGGCCAAGTGTTTCAATATATCATACTTTTGATCTAGAGGTCTGTGTTTCCCAACAGGAATATGTGGTTTAACAGTTACCTTGGAAGAAGATGCTTTGGAAGCTTATGCATCTTGTATTGGGATAGAAGGTGGAAACATCCTTGGTTTTGGAAGATTAGACTGATTAGATCCATTTACTTGCTGAGATAAAGAAGATGGAACCTTTAATCGATCTTCCAAAATAACTGTGCCAAAACTGAGTTGGCCATTGGCAGAAGAACTTGCTTGTTCTTTTTGAGCTCGCTGAAGGGCTCTACCACGAGTTTCTGATGCATACACAGTGATAGCAGGGGTAGAATTGGAGTAGTTGCTTCGGAAAGATCCACATCTTCCCTTTTATCCTGAACCTCTAGAATTTCCTCGGATTCCCTTATTTGATACAGGGAATTCAGCCTCATCAAGACTGAAATATGGATCTGTTAATTGAATCATATTAACAGAACCGAAGATTAACTCTTCGTCTGATAAAAACCCTGCCTGACTAGCCTGTTTAGGCTGTGCCGTTTGATGGGGAGGTGCCCGTGGTTTTGAAGTAGATGGCATAATGTCTAGCAGAGTCAAAGATATTTTAGGCTTTGACACATACTCGCCTTCTTCTGGTTCTTTTTTCTTCTTTGAATCAAACCATTTCTTTGAGGATTTTCCCTCTGACGAAGAGGGTTTTACCGCAATATTCATGGCATAAGACACAATTGGTTTCTTTAATTGTGTTCGCAAAATGGCATGAGTCCTATTGATTCTCTTTCTGACCATCCAATCATTATATTTTTGCGCAGTTTTGCTTTTGACTTCCTGCCACTCGCCTCCTTCCTCTGGATCTGTAGCGGTAACACATGCTACATGAGCTGTAGAACCCTTCAATTTTACTTGTCCCAAGTCGACCATCTTTTGCAGGAGGTCTTTAAAGACAAAACACTCCTGGATGGGATGCCCCAACATTTGAGGAAAGGGACAATAATTGGGACGGTCTTCATCTCCTTCCTTGTTTGGCCTCTTGGGCACTGGTAATTGAACCAAATTATTTTTCAGAGCTGAAATGAAGTAACCAGGAACTTTCTCACTTCGGAAGGAGTATGTTTTACTCTTCATATCCTCAAATTGTTTTTGTTGTTGATCTCTTTGATCATTTGGATGAAACGACCTTTTTTGTTGGCGTTCAGGAGGTGGAACCCTTCGAGAAGATGAAGGTTTTGAAGTAGAAATAGGTACAGGTGCTTGTTTATGCATAACTGTACCAGTTTCTGCTTTACCCATTCTCCTTCCTGAAGCTGATGGAATTACACGAGATTTAACCTTAGCCTGTATAAGGGAATCTTCAATCTGATGAGCGATTGAAGTAAGGTCTCGAAACCCTCCTGTGTATTTCACAGGGATCAATGGCGTGCGTAATTCATCACGCAAATTTTCCACACAGATTGGCAACTGCTCTTCCTGAGGGAGTGCTAAACTCAGGGAATACGTTAATCCCTTTCAGCGAGCAATGAAATCAGAGACTCTTTCATTCTCCATTTTCATGCAGTTTGTAAGATCGAAAACTTTTGTTTTTGGAAATGTTGAGCTGAACTAAAGAAGAAATTTTTGACAAAGATCCTCCCATAAGATGATTGACCGGGATTGCAAGCTTGTATACCAGACAAAAGCTGGTCCTTGCAAGGTTCGCACGAAGCATTTGAGTTTCACTGCTTCTTGCTGCTCTGGAGTTCCCATCATAGGATCACAACAAGACACGTAATGCGTCAAATGTTGTTCCGAGTCGCCTGATCCATTGAAAGTAGGGAAAACAGGGTTTCCAAAACTAGACGGAGGAGATATTGAATATACCCATTCAGGGTAAAATTTCTTTTCTGGTTGAACTTGCACCCGTTTCCCTTCCATAGTTTCTAACTGAGCTGTTAATGACTTAATAGTAGTTATTAACTTTTGAGAAACATCTGGTTGAATCTGGTCTTGAGTAGGTGCAATGAATGGAGCTTGGACAGACGTGGTGGTTGGTGCTGCAACTGATGGTAGCACTGCCAACCGTTGTTGCGCTTGACCCATGAGATTAGACCTTTGAGGGTGTACTGATAAAGGTTGATATTCTTGATCCATCTCAGTAACTCCAACAAATTCCTTCGGTTGTCAGACTTCAGCATTCTTAAGAAGAAGACTACTCTGAAGTAGTTCTGCATTCATTCTTCTTAATTCGTTCATTTCTTCCTCCTGTTGGGCAAACCTTTGCTCTAATGAGAGTGATTGACCTTCTCCAGAGGAAGGATATGTAACATGATTCTTTCCCCTCCCTTTGTTGTATACTTTTTGGAGAGAAGGAAGTGGATTACCTTTGTTCTGAGTAATCCTTTGACTTCGTGTACGCACACCTTCTTCATTTGTATTCGTGTGTACATTTTCTTGAGCAGGACGCTCTTCATCTGAGTCCCCTGAGTGAGTCTCCTCTGGTTTATTAGCAACAACGACATTGATGACATTGATTGATGCATAATGCATCACATCCCTTTTATCAACATTTCTGTGATATTGTCTTCTTTCATATCATTGATGAGACATTACCATTGTTGATTCAATCCTTTAGGAACTTCTTGACGAGCTATAATTTGGAGGGAATATCCTGATAATTTGTCTCTTTGTTCCTCTTGTGGATTCTTCCCCAATCGAGAAAAGACCAATATTCTCTGAGAAGGGGATTGCTGATTTGAAAGAGTCCCCATTCACGTGAACTGGGGATGTTCCTGCTGATTCCGCTCAACTCCTCGAATCCCATTGGTTGACTCTGAGGGTTGGGTTAAAGGAGTCCCCAGTCTGACAAGTTGGGGTGGCTCTTGACATGCTACGTCTGAGATCTTCTTAAAAGATCTCTTGATCTTGCGAATCTTAGTTCGGAAATTAGCTGGATGCATTAGCCTGTATCCACTTTTATCACCTGGTTCAACAGACCATTGGATGATTTCTGAGACTTCTGTCATTTGATGATTTGTTTGCTCCATACGAGAGGCTTGTGAAATATTCTCTCCTGCTTGATGTAGGAGCAATTCAACAACCTTTTTTCTATATGCTTGATTTTGAGAGGAACTAGTTGAAGCATGTTCTTGAACAAGCTTTTGATTATGAACAAAGCCCATTGACTGTGGCCGGCCATGGGAAATAACATTGCATGAGACTATTTTCGGCGGGCTTTGCTGACTGGAAAGAACTGTGAAATGTAGTGCTCCGTGAACACCCCATCCTCTTATATGAACATCAGATGGAGAATTGTCAATTAACTGACGCAATTTTCTTAGTGCGCCAAGGCATGAACGTTGAAGGGTTCTCTGTTGCTTTTCAGCCTTCAGATACCGAGATACTAATAGAGATGCCAAATCAATTTGACGTTGTAGCCCTTAAATTATCTTAAGATGATGTTCATATTCATCATAAGATAATACCTTCTTATTTAATTGACAATGAGTTTTCCATATGTTGAGATGAATATCATGGATTCCATCATCCGTTAACATCTTTGGAATGTCGTACTGGGAGTCAGCCACAAGCCAAAACATGACTGGTACCTTACCTTTTTCCAGTTTCTTCCTCATGTTCAGCATTTCCTCTTTATCACTAAATGAAGATTCTTCTACCTGTTTTGACCAGAGTTGGTGTTTCCTTGTTGCTTCATCGGATTCAACAAGATTGGTACAAACATCATTGATCAAACTAGAAGATGCATGACTTAGGGGTGGTTCGGAGAATGACCTACACCCTGGGCTATCTTCTGATTGAGAAAGTATTTCACTTGATACCGATAAAGCATCAGATATGACTGGTTTTGCATTTTCAAGTGCCTCAAGATAAGAGGGCTTTCTCGGCACTGCATTGTCCACTGGAGTATTTTCTAGGTAATGTGAATCACTACTGCAGAGAGGACTTTCGCAGCGAAGTTCATCATCATGGGGAGGACCACCATAATGGGTTACAGCAAAAGATGAGATCTCTTGCTCCTTGGTCTTCTGACCACACAGAGGGTTCTTGTGGCTCTCATATGAAGATGAAACTTCAAGATTGACCGAATTGTCATGAAGAAATCCTTCATGAGAAAGTGTCTGTTGAAGACTTTTGGAATTAGTGTTCCCGTTATTGGGAACTGAGGGAGTAGAATCATGAATTCCAACAGATAAATGTCTGAGGGATTCAAGAACTCCAGCCTCGAGCAAAGCCTTGTTGCAGATTGGCCTTTGATCTCCTGACTTTTCTGGGCGGATCTTTTTCTTAGATGCCTTCTTACTCGCTTTAGAAACCACTTGTTGATGAAAGTTGTTACTCTGAGCAGGTGTATGTGCCTGATCAGGAAATATGGTCAGGTTAGGCTGACGATATCCACTCAAATCAGGTGTATGTGCCTAACTTGGTTGTCCGTATGATATGGGGGAGTATCCCCCATGACCCTCTTAGACTGGAACAGATGTGTGTGTCTGTTCCGGAGTGAATTGTTGATGTGTCACTCCACTTCTAGGGATAGATTTATGTCTGTGTCCCTGAGATGATGCTGAAGCTGTTATGATATCCTGGCAAGCATCCAGAATATGAGCAAGAATTTGCTTCTGCTCTTTCACCATTGACAAAATATGCTTGGTGACTTCAGCCGCCGGAATGAGAATATACGTCCATTCCGGGTTTGGAGTAGGTATATGTGCCTGCTCTTGTCCTCCTTTTCCTATCAGTGAATCCTGACAGTACTCAAGTGTGGGGGTAGAGAGTTGATTCTGCCTCCTGTTTGTCGTCAGAGCTTTCCGACTGACTTCTCAATACGCTACCAAGCGAGACTGTTGGTAGGCTTGATTAGTACTAGCAGGTGTATGTTCCTGCTGATTACACTTCGCCAAAGGTGGTTGACGAGATCCATCATATGTAGTCATACGAGCCTGCTTACTAACTGGTGATGTATAAGCAGGTGTATGTTCCTACCTATAGTACTCCGCCGTAATTTCCTGGCGGGGTTGGCGTGATGCTGCCAGACGAGTCTGCTGGACAGCGGAATTAAAATGGACAGGTGTGTGTGCCTGATCGTTATTTGCCACCAAGTTAGGTTAGTGGACTTCTTCGGAGATGGCAGGGATGAAAACCTGCCCATTGTCAACCGGATTCCGTCTCTGGAAGTTCGTCTTGCCTGCTCGGGTTCGAGGAACCTGAGTTGAATGCCTGTAGTCGGTACCCTCATCATGTTGAGGGCGCACTATCACACGAGTCTGGCGGCGATTGTTGATGGGAGCCCTCGGGAAGGACTCCTGTCTTTTTGAATTAAGGCCCTGTGAGACCTGCTCATTCACTTCCTCAGAGTAAGGGAGTGAATGTAAATTGAGTTCCGGGGATAACGACCCGAAACAATTGGATACGGTAGTCAGCACCGCCTGCTTCTTGATCACTGGTCATCGTTGTCCGGACGACCTGTGTGAGTTGTTTACTTGGAGGGCCTGTCGGGCAGCCTCTAGAGTTGGGATGGTACCGTGTTGACGGTACTCCTTAACCAGCGCATTTGATACCCAGCGTTGATGATGCTAAGTAGGTGATGTCATCCTCAGAGCGGATGATAATCTAGTAGGAATAGCAGCAATGGTATTTGCAGCAGCAGTATTCACAGATGTGAATTTGAGAGCAACCATTATGAAAATACATAAAACCTTGGAAAAGAATGCCTGTTTGATATAACAGATGTAATCAAGATAAAATCAGCTACTTCATCATTTGCATGAGAACATATGTCAATGATTGTTTTTGTTATCCCTCTTATTGAGTTTTAAATAGGGGTTTAACAAATAGGTAAAACATCATTTTAACTTGGTTAAGGATTCACGTCGGGTTCACCATTTTTTGTTTCCCTCGGAATTTGGGGATGACCTCCTGGATGGGAGATTCAAACATTCCGTCCGATTTCTAGCAGGTTTGTTCATAGAACCGGAAACATCCAATGATTCCACATCCGTTTGGACCTACTTTCCAAAGGTAGGCGCTCATTAGCTTGTGGACTAATGAGGCTTGGGAATTTTCATTGGCCGAGAGGATGGGAGGTCGGACTCATCACACCTTTTTGAGGGGAATTATTGTCTACTTCGGGACTCTCTTTATAGATTTAAGTTATGTTCATGAATCCTTATTACATTACCAAGTATAAAATGATCTTTCCTTTAGTTTTAACAATCAATGATTAAATATGTAAGAAATTTAGAGAATCTTTTATATGTATTTGAGGTTCTTCATCAATAGAGAATCATCTATATCTATTTAGAGATTCTTGGTCAATGGTATCCTTCAAAACATTTATATAAAAGTCTCTTGGTCATTTATGATGACCAGGCTAGTTTTAAAGCCACTTAGTGGGGCACTTGAAGTTTATCATCATTCAGAAGGACATGAATTATTTCAGAGTTGGGATCGAACCCATAGATGGGCTACCTACGTATCCTTTGTTTTTAGAAAAGGAATCAGAACCCACGTAGTTCGAGTAAGGGAGTATGATGTTTATGATTGATGGCTCAAAGAAGGATGTCATAATTACTTTTACACTCTAAGCTCACGTGAGTCATGCTCGGTGTGAGAAACAAGTGGTATTGGTAAAAAAAGAAAATTTTTCCATGAAAGATGCAATCATAAGAAATAATGTGGGGCTTATGTATGTATGACTTCCTAGATGAATGAAGTTTAGGATTTACTTTAAGGAGAAAATCCAGGAACATGGTCCATAAAGGTATATGTGTTTTTTGGAGATTTGAACACTCTAACTTGGGACTTGTTCCTGAAATGGAAACCCAAATTAGGAGAGGATTGATAATTGGGTTTTACTCCTGAGAAGGAATACCAGATTAAATATAGATTAGGACTGGTTAAAGAGAATTTAAGGGACTTGGGGCATATTCCTGAAAAAAGAAGCCCAAGATTAGGACTGTGACTTATTCCTGAAAAGGAGACCCAGGTTAGGGGACTTGGGGCATACTCCTGAGAAGGAAGCCCAAAATTATGACTGGGTCTTATTCCTGAAAAGGAGACCCAGATTAGGGATTATGGTTTGGGGATTACTCCTTAGGAGGATGCCCATATTTGAGATTGGGGCTTATTCCTAAGAAGGAGGCCCAAATTAAGGGACTTGGGGCTTACTCCTAAGAAGGATGCCCATATTAGAGGACTTGGGGCTTACTCCTGAGTAGGATGCCCTAAATTAAAGGACTATGATTGGGGCTTACTCCTGAGGAGGATTCCCAAGTTAAGGAATTAAGGGTTGGGGCTTACTCCTGAGGAGGACGCCCAGATTTGGGAACTTTAAGAATTTTGGACTTACTCCTGAGGAAGATGCCCAGATTAAAGGACTTATAATTGGGGATTATTCCTGAAAAGGAGACCCAGGTTAAAGATTATCTCATCTTAAAGGATGAGGTTGAATGAATGAACTCTCAATCTTTGGTGACATAAAGATATGTAAATCACTAGGTTTTGAGAGATATTCCACCGAATTCCTTTCAGATAAGGAATTCAAATCAAGAAATCATGCCATAAATGGCTTTGAAGAGTATCTTGAAGACTGAATCTTGAATAGGAAAGGTGAAATGACATAAGAGGGGTGAAATGGGCAGAAAAGGCACCCAAAAAGGAAGGGGTGCGCAAGTCTTGGAAGGCGCGCAGGTATTGCGGCGGCGCGCAAGTATTGGTCGCGCAAGTATACCTGCGCGACATGTGGGGTACTTGCGCGATTTTCAACCAGCATTAAAATACTTGAGCGACTCTTTCTTAAAGCCTTTAGAATCCTCTTGAGGTTCTTCCAGAAAAGGGACGTGCATGTTCTATCGAAGGAATAAGGCGGCGCGCAAGTGGGACCACTTCCCTTAAGGGCTGACCACTCAAGCGCACAAGTGTTGATGAGTTTCAACACTTAGGCCTTCCTCCTTCTCTTTAGATCTTCCGTTCTAGGTAAGAAATTAGCCTAGAAGTGTTTTGGAAGCTTTGAGAAGAGACTTGGGCGTCAGGAGCTTCAATCCGAGTTTCTGGAAAAAGATCCTCTCAGAGTTGGGGGGCCCACAGGGTCTATTTATAGGCAGGAGAAGACCCCGGGCGGTTACCACATAGGTTGCGCAAGTCACTTGCGCGACCAAGGGTGTCGCGCAAGTGGACTTGCACGATAGTGATATAACTTGCGCGGTGAAGTTGTTTTTGATCCTTTGTTCATGCCTTTGTCGATTTTTGATATTTTCTTCAATGGTTGAATCACTTTGAGCTCAGATATTCCCCTTTTCCGATTTTTAGATTCTGTGATGAAAGGAGCGTCAACAGACATAAAATGATAAAACCCTAATGAACGGTAAAAAGCCCAAAAAATCCTAAAAACATAAAATCCCTAAAATGATAAATACTCTTAAAACTCAAAAAACCCCTAAAACCCATTAAATTCCCAAAACATATTTAAACCCCTAAAATTGTAAAAAAAATTTAAAAAGTATAAAACTCTAAAAAACTAAAAATCTAAAAAATCCAAAAAAACAATAAAAATCCTAAAATATCTAAAAATCAAAAAACCCAAAAAAATAAAAAAAAACCATAAAACCATAAAAATTATAAAACAACTAAATATTACTAAATATGTAAAAAATCATAAAATAGAAAGAAAACTATAAAAACTGAAAAATACTTAAATGTACTAAAAACCAAAAAAAATTGCACAAAACGAAATAAAACCTTAAAAACAAAAACCCCCAAAAAACAATAAAAACCTAAATCCCATAATGACCCTAAAACCCCACTAAAAACTATAAAAAGGATTTAAACGAGTAGAAAAATAAAAAACCCTTAAAATAATTAAAAATATCATAATCAAAAAAAACTGAAAATAAAATATAAAAACCGCAAATCCCTAAAACCACTAAAAATACTCAAAATCCATAAAACCCCTAATAACACATATAAATCCTATAAAATTACTAAAAATACCTAAAATTCTAAAAACCCTAAAAACCCTTAAAAATCCTAAAAAAACCTTAAAATCAAAAAACACTTAAAACCCTTAAATATCAGAAAAAATTTTGAAACCCCTAAAAACCCAAAATCGACAAAAACCCAAAAATTCATCAAAATCCCTGAAAACCCATAAAAATTATAAATAATTATAAATATTCCCTAAAACATAAAAAATTACATAAACCATGATAAACCCAAAAAAAATCATTATTACATTAAAAAATTTAAACCCCTATAAATCCTAAAACGATAAAAATCCTAAAATTCTCTAAAATGACACTAGAATCCCTGAAACCCCATAAAATGCATAAAAAAACTAAAAACCATAAAAACCTCTAAAATAGAAAAAACCCCTAAAAAACCACTAAAATTTATAAAAACCTTTTAAACATATAAAAGGGTAAAACTATAAAAACCTTAAAACACCTTAAAACCAAAAGACCATAAATACTAAAAAACCAAAAAACCCCATAAAGAACCCTCAAGAACCAAAACAGCCCTCAAAATCCCAAAAAATCGTTAAAACCCATAAAAAACATAAAACACTTAAAATACCTAAAAATTCTAAATCCCTAAAAAAGTGAAAAACCACTACGAAAACCATTAAAACCAAAGAACATATAAATGTCCTAAAAACCTGATAAAATCCCTAAAAACCAAAAATAAAACATAAAAACCCTAAAACCCAAAAAATCCTTAAATACCAAAAAATCCTATAAAAATTCATAGAAATGTCATACAATTCTTAACTCATAAATATCCATTAAAACCCAGAAAACCCCGAAACAAACCTAAAAAATGTAAAAACAGAAAAAACATCTGAAAGCCCTAAAAATGATAAAAGAACTTAAAACTCCTAAAATTACCATAAAAAACATAAAAACCCTAAAAACCATAAAAATTGTAACAACTAATGAAAACCCTAAAACCCTCCCCAAAAAATTTAAAAACGTTTTAAACCCCTAAAAATGATAAAGATATCAGAAAAACCTTAAAACCCATAAAAATTAAAAAAGATCCTTAAAACCATAAAAAACAATAAAATAACTAGAAAACACCAAAAAAAACCGAAAACCCTCAAAATCTCTAAGAACCTTAATAGGATGTAATAATTCAAAAATCCATAAAAACCCTTAAAAAGGTAAAAAATAAAAAAAACCCTAATAAAACATTAAAAACAAAAAAAAAACACTTAAAACCCCTAAAAACATAAAAACATTAAAAAATACTTCATACCCTGAAAACACATATAACCCTTAAAACTATAAAAAACATAAAAATCCATAAAATGTAAGAAATTATGAAACCCTTAAAATCATATGAAACCCTTAAAAAGGTAAAAAAACATAAACACATAAAAAACATAAAATTTTCTATAAACTCTAAAACCATAAAAATATCAGAAAACCCCTAAAAACCACATAATACCATAAACCCCAAAAAAATAAAAACATAAAAAACCACTAAAACTGTAGAATCCCTTTAAAACCTCAAGAACATTAAAAACACTAAAAACCCATAAAACAAAAAAACCAAAACCCCCAAAAAACCATTAAATTCCTAAAAACCTAAAACCCCTAAAACACTATAAACCCTAAAACACAATAAAAATCCTAAAAAATATCAAATTGTCCCTAAAAATGTAAAAAACCATAAAAACCATAAGAAGAACTATAAAAACTAAAATCATATAAAACCCCCTAAAAGTATAAAAACTCTAGAATGCATAAAAATCATCAATACCAGAAAATCCCTCACACCCCTCAAAATACGTAAAATCCCTAAAAAACATAAATTTCTTAAAAATTCCTAAAAAACTATAAAATCATAAAAACCATTAAAAATCCTATAAAACCCTAATAATATATTAAAATCCTAAAAATATGTAAAACCCCTAAAAACCTAAAAATTGATTAAAATCTTAAATAAAAGCTAAAGCCCCTAAAAATCCATAAAACACATAAAAACCACTAAAAACTATAAAACCCCTAAACCCTATACAAATCGTAATAAATCACTACAAAACCTAAAATATCATTAAACCCCAAAAAACATTATAAAAATTAAATCCCCTAATCAACTGAAAAACCCTATTAAACCCAAAAAACCATATAAACACTAATAACACTTAAAACCCAAAATAACATCAAAAACCTAAAAACCATGAAATTCATAAAAAAGCCCTAAAAATGAATAATAATAAAGAACCTAAAAAATCTGAAAAACTCTAGGAAAACCTTAATAACATAAAAAACTAAAAATAGCTAAAAGCAAAAAAAAACGAATCCCCTTAGAAATGATAAAAAACTAAAAGCCATTAAACCTTTAAAATCTATAAAAACCCTAAAATAATAAAAAAGTATAAAAAACTAGTAAAACCTTAAAAACGTTAACGTCACTAAAAACATTAAAATAACTAAAAACCCTAAATAACCAATACAAATTTAAACCCCTAAAAACGCTAAAAACCGTCAAAATCCATAAAAATATAAACACCAAAAAATCTAAAAATAAAACCTAAAAATATCAAAAAATGTAAAACCCCCTAAAAATCTGGAAACACCCTGTGAAATCCTTTAAAACCTAAAAATAGTTAAAACATATAAAAATCCTAAAAACACTAAAAATGAAAAAACCCTAAAAACATAAAAAACCCTCAAAACCCTCAAAATCGGTAAAATCCTTAACAATCCATAAAAATGATAAAAACAATTAAAACCCTAATAATTCAAAACCACCTAAAAATCCTAAAAATCCATATCAAACCCTTAAAAATCACTAGTGCAGAAAACATTTTTTACGTCGGTTATTTTTCATTATTTACGTCGGTTTTTAGGCGACATTAATACGGACGACGTTATAAATAACGTTTTTTACGTCGGTTATTTAAAACCCGACGTAACATCCCTAACATCACGGTGTTTATCACGTCGGTTCATTAATAACTGACGTGATAAATATGCGTGGGGGGGGGGGGGTTTATCACGTCGGTTATTTTCTAAACCGACGTGATAAAACGCCTGGGATATCGTTTATCACGTCGGTTATGACATAACCGACGTGATTAATCCTTCCCCGGGCCTATTATCACGTCAGTTTCTTAAATAACCGACGTGATAAAAAGGTTTGGGAAATGTTTTAGCACGTCGGTTATCCAATAACCGATGTGGTAAATCGATTCCCAGGCCTTTTATCACGTCGGTTATATTAAGGACCGACATGATAAAAGGCCCGAGAACGGTTTATCATGTCGGTTCTCGAAAAAACCGACGTGATAAACCCCTACCGATTTATTTACCACGTCGGTTATAAAATAACCGACGTGAAAGTGATATTTATTTTTAAATAATTGCACTGCTCTCACCAAAAAGCAACCAGAAACCAAACAAAAATAACCATGCCAGCCCTCCCCAAAGCCCCAACTGAACCCCACCCTCATCTATACCCACCTAACAACCTGGCCAGCCCTCCCCCACCACATTGGAGCCCCACCACAACCCTTGGACACCCCCACCCCTTGGACAGCCCCCCACCCTCATTTACACCCCCACGACCCCTAGTACAGCCTCAAACACCCATTGGACACCCCTCTCATTTCCCTTGGACACCCCCACCCCTTGGACACCCCCCACCCCTTGGACAGCCCCCCGCCCTCATTTACACCCCCAAGACCCCTAGTACAGCCTCAAACACCCATTGGACACCCCCCCCACACCTTGACAGCCCTCCCAGACCCCTTGGACACCCCCCCGACCCCTGGACACCCCCCCCCCCCCCCGAGCCCTTGGACAGCCCTAAACACCCCTTGGACACCCCTCCCATATCCCTTGGACACCCCCCCACACCTTGGACACCCCCACCCCTTGGACAGCCCCCCCACCCTCATTTACACCCAACCGGCCCCTTGGACAGAACTCCCAGACACCTTGGACACCACTCCCATATCCCTTGGACACCCCCACCCCTTGGACACCCCCAACCCCTTCGACAGCCCCCCACCCTCATTTACACCCCCCGAACACTAGGACAGCCCCAAACACCCCTTGGACACCCCTCCCATATCCCTTGGACACCCCCCACCCCTTGGACACCCCCACCCCTTGGACAGCCCCCCCACCCCCTGGACACCCCCCCCCCCGACCCCTTGGAAAGCCCCCCCCCACTCCTTGGAAACCCCCCCACCACTTGGACACCCCCCACCCCTTGGACAGCCCCCCCCCCAACCTCATTTACACCCAACCGACTCCTTGGACAGCCCCAAACACACCTTGGACACCCCTCCCATATCCCTTGGACACCCCCCAAACACCCACCCACCCCCTTGGAACCTCTCCCCCCATACCAAAATCCAGACCAGAAAAACCATCAATAGTAGACCAAAACAAGAAGTAGAGAAAAATTAAACATTCACTTCTATAACATTCAAAACTTACACTGTCAACTTCAAAAAAAACTAAATCCAACCTAAACGACTACGAAATACACAATTACATTGACAATATTCAAAATTACATTTTACATTACAAACAACTAAAGGTCAATCAAACCTGTAAAATAATTTGACCACTCCACTTGTAAGTGTTTGATATCTTCAGCAGTAAAGGGTTGAGGGTCATCAAAAATCTACAAAGGAAAAGGATAGTAGTCAACGTGTATAATGAATAAATCAAATTGAAATATTATGAGAAAGAGGAAATATTACCAGGTCAAAACTCAGAACTGTCCCAGTTGTTATTATTTCATACATAAATCTTAACATGTAATATCCGCATTCGATGATGCCTTGTTGCTCATGACATTTCTGTTTGAATGAGTGTAAATTCAATATATTATTTTTATGTAATAAATCAAAATGTACAAATTATAAATGGATATTTACCTTCGCATGTACATATTTGATCTTGAAATTCCTTTTCTTTGCGCTTTTTCGAAAGTGGACCCATGCCCTGTTAGAAAATAATACGAATAGGGTAAATTTAAAATTCATTATAATATATAAAACTATTGTGAAATTGAAACTTACGTTTCCAATATATTCTTAAAACTTTCTCGCACATCATCATGGAGAGAGCATATCCAATAAAGTGTTTTCTCCCTAGGGCAAAAAACCCCTAACATCCAATGATCCCTGATAAAAGGAAATTTAACGTTAGTGGTTTTTTATGTTATAAGATAATTAACTCTTTGAGAGGGATGTTTTTCATACCTCTCACAAAAAGGCATCATCCAACACTGTGTGATTACATTCTTTTAAAATCTATCAGCAATATAAAGCATTCTTTGTTCCTTATCCAATGAACATGCTTCAGGGGAAATCAATTGTGGGTCCACGAATCCATATACATTTGTCAGCTCATTCCTCTCACAAATTTTATACAGATACCTAATACAAAGCAGACATAAGTATACATTTTTAATAAATATAACGCAAGGAAAAGGTGTTAAGACTTACATGATAAAAATTTGCACCACGTTGATGCCCAACTTATCTCCAGTGACAAACTCCATGATATCAGTTTTCATAATCCCCACACTTAGTTCACGTCCACAGACATGAGCTTCCATTGTAAAGTCATAATGATCCGCCAAAAAATTTGAATATCTTGACAATTTGTCAAGACTGCTAGTATCTGCATCTGATGTCATAACTATCTGTCTTTGTTGTTGTCTATACAGTATTTCTTTACCTTTGAAGTATTCCTGTAAAAATAAATTGAAAAATATATTAGTTTTAAAATGAAAAAACATTAATAAAAATATAAAATAAAAGATATAACATCCATACCTCTATGGTAATGAGTCGAAGAAGTCTGGATGGCCAAAGTAAAAAATGGTCGATACTATGTCCAACTGTCGTCACCTCATCTGTAGGTAATGGTATCTGAGCTGATCTATCTATAATATCCTGTACAGTGACCCTCTGATTCTCTACCTCTAACTGTTGATGATGAACTGTATCTCCTATACAATATACCATCCCATATGCAACTATATGATGTTGAGGATCATCAAAATACAACTCACAATAAGTAGGTAGCTGCGGCGGAGGAGGAGGATCAAAAATGGGGTCCGCAGGCTGAGGTGGGGGAGTGGGAGCTACTGGGAGAGGTGGAGGGAGAGCTGCACCCTGAAATTGTCTTTGCAAGTCTGCAAACATAATCTGCACCGATGCTCTAATCTTGTCCTCCATTGTCGCATTAATATTATGGACTTCAGCCTCCAAGGATTCTATTTTTTTATAAACTCCCTCAACGTTAGAAGTTGAGGAACGTGGAAACACTTTTCTTACCGATACACCTGCCGGATATCCCCTTACACGGCCAGGATGTTCGGACTTTCCCAATGCCATAGATAAAATATCTTCCCTCCCAGATGGTGTAAATGTCCCCTGTGAACTCTGCTCCTCAAGAGAGTCCTGTAATAATTAATTGAACATTTTTATAATGATTGGAAATATATGACGAAAATAGTAAACTTAAATAAATAAAATAGATATCTTAAAATCCTCTCAACTACGAGTCTCGATTCTTCCGAAAGATATTGTCCTTTTTTGCCCTTCCGAGCTCTTTTCCATTTCTCATGTCTAGATGGAGGGGATGGAGGGGCCACCTCTCCAGAGCTTGAAGACTCAGCTCTTAGTTGTTGAAATTTTTCTGCCATCATTTGTTCTTCCAATAATGCATACCCTCCCCGAGATAAACTATGAGGGTATACATTTTTAGATTGGATCTCTTGATGAGCTTTCCTTGTTTGCTGTAAATTAAGAATAAGTAATCATTAAAAAAACAATAATAAGATCATTTATATAAGAAAGCTTATAAAAGTTTGCATTTCCCTTACCGAAAATGATTCTTTTCTTCTACTTTCAAAAAATTGTCTCCATGTGTCTTCATCTATAAAAGGATATATATGACATGGATTCTCACGACTCCTATGACCATAAATGAAATCAGATGAGAGGGTTGATTTCAAATCCCTCCATCTCCTAGCAGCCAACGATAAGAATTTCTTCCTGACTCCTCCAGTGTCAGGAATATCAAATGTCATCTGATAAAAAAGAGGTTAAAAATATTATATATACTAGAAACATTTAAAGAACAGTCAAGCAATAGCAAAAGATCTTACCAAAATGGTCTCCCACAGCTGAGAAATTATCGCCTTATCCACACTTCTCCAATCATCATAGAGAATGCTTACTTTTCTCTTAGCCTGAGTTTCTACAAAACCCTTAAAATCTTTAGCATTTGGACCTCTAGGAAGATCATCATCATCAAACTCCACGACTATCCTCTCCTCCTTCGTACGGGCAAGTGATAATTTTGGTAAACGTGTGCACCCACGCTTACCAACCTTTGAACTCTTTTTCATAATAGGAGCATGTGAATGTTCCTCCCCAGATGTATGACCAATATGCTCATCTCCAGAATCATGTGGCTGATCAACTGATTGATCTATCATTTTCCTTCAAATCAAAAAAACAAACATTAGTTCACAAATATACAAATTCAAATATTGTAATACTACTTAATCAGAAAATAGAAAAGTGTACTATATTACATAATAGTAAACATTGGTAATATGGTAAGCATGTTAAACAATGATAAACATGGTAAACATAGGCAAAAGGTTGCCAAGGAGTTGGCCCAAGAAAGCTGAAAAGTGGACTCACTGAGTCCACCGGTCAGCTGGTGTGAGCTCACCGGACAGCCGGAGGACCCAGGCAGTAGACTTGCCCAGTGCCTGGTGCCACCGGCCGGCTGCTGGCTCACCACCGGCCGGCCGGTGGACCACACAGAGCCTTCCTATCTGGCCCACTGGCCGGCCGGTGGACCAGACAGCCTTGCTCTGTCTAGACCACCGGCCGGCCGGTGGACCACACAGAGAGCCTTCCTCTCTGTCTGGACCACCGGCCAGCCGGTGATCCACCACCGGCCAGCCGGTGCGCCCAGGACTTCTCCTCTTTACGGTTTTTATTTTTTTATCGTTTTGGTTTGATACATGTTTTAATAAGTAAAAAATTTACAATATCTAACATTATATGAAAAAACTAAATGTAAACAAGAAATAAACATGTGTTACCTGTAATTTTAGGAATGTACAGTTGGATTTTTTTCCCAAATTCCTTCGTCGTGATCGTTCCTTATGGCACAAACCATGTCTTCAACATACTCATCATTATGTTCTGTTAATCTTTCCATGGAAGTAGGGATCTCACATAAATCAGCATCTTCATCAAATTCATCCTCACCAACATATTATTTTTTCCCTTGTAAAACAACAGCCCACTGCATATCTGATTGATCTACTACATAGAAAATTTGTTTGGCATGTGTTGCCATTATAAAAGAATCAGTTGTGTCTTCCAATCTATTCAGATTAACAAGTGTCATTCCAAATTCATCATGTCTGACACTTTTGTTACCGATAAACCATTTACAGTTAAAAACAGGAACTTTAATTTTAAAGTAATCAGCCTCCCATATGTCTTCAATCACTCCATAATATGCACTTGATGCCGAAATTGGGTTTCTGTCCTTAGCACTCGAAAAATGCATTGCTTCTGCAAACACCAATACACCACTATTCTGAACTGCAATTCTGTTGTCCTGAGCTTTCGTATGAAATGTATAGCCGTTAATGCCATAAGCGGACCATGTTATCACATTTAAAGATGGACCACCCACTATCCATTTTAATGTCTCTGATACATCTGATCTACCAAGCAAGGTCTTTTTAAACCATGGCAAAAAAGTTTTGTTGTGCTCATTCAAAATCCACATTTCTTTCTTCTTTGGATGACATTGTTTCAACTCATTAATATGCAATGTGATATACGGTTGAACATCAGCTATGTTATTCAAGATTTATGATTCTAACTTCTTCATATGTTCAGCTGACAGTGATTTGACTTTCAAGCCACAAATCCCCTTTCCCTCATTATTAACCCGTTCATGGCGAGATGGAGGCAAACCTATGTGCCGTAGCCAAGTAGCTCGTACAAAACTCTGCTACCTCCTCAGGAATATACTTTTCAATAATGGAGGCTTCAGGTCGATATAGATTTTTAACATATCCCTTTAATATTTTCATATACCTTTCAAAAGGATACATCCAACGAAGATATACAGGTCCACAAAGCTTTATTTATCGAACCAGATGAATCATTAAATGCACCATCATAGAAAAAAAAGTTGGAGGAAAATACATTTCCAAATGACAAAGTATAAAAATTGCATCCTTTTCCAAAATGTTCAAAGCATTCACATAAATTGCCTTGTTACAAATTGAATTGAAAAAATAACACAACCTCATTATAGTCTTTCTGACACGGATGAGAAATATTCCACGCAGTGCAACTGGTAGAATTTGTTGCATCATGACGTGAAAATCATGTGATTTCATACCTATCAACTTCACGTCTTTCAATGAGACAAAAGTTTTTACATTTGAAGAATAACCTTGAGGCACTTTGATATCATGAAGACACTGACAGAAGCTACTTTTCTCCCTCTTCGATAATGTATGACAAGCCGGGGGAAGAAATGTTCGTCTTCCTTTAGGAGTGGGAGATAACTCCAAACGTATTCCCATTGATAGTAGGTCTAACCTTGCATTCAACCCATCTTTTGTCTTTCCTTTAATATCTAGCAATGTTCCGATCAAAGAATCATATATATTCTTCTCCACGTGCATGACATCAATATTATGTTTGACTTCATGATACCTCCAATATGGTAGCTCAAAAAATATTGACCTTTTCTTCCAAATATGTCTATCATTAACAGATTTTTGTGTCTTTCCCAATGTCACATCAAGGTTTTTCACCCTCTCAAAATACAAATCTAGGGATAAAGGTTTTGGAGTAGTATCAAATTCTTGTGAGCCATTGAATGCCTTTTTTAGTCTTCTATAAGGGTGATCCATAGGCAAAAACTTTCGATGACCCATGTACACTGTTTTCCTCCCATGATGCAATTGACAATATGACGTCTGTTGTTCGCAAATTGGACATGCTTTATGCCCTTTAACACCGTATCCAGACAAATTTCCATATACTGGGAAGTCATTTATAGTGAATAGAAGCACTGCATGCAGTTGAAAATATTCCATTTTATAAGAATCATACACCCTAATACCATCAGGCCATAACGGTTTCAAATCATCAATCAGCGGTGACAGGTATACATCAATATCATTGTCGGGTTGCTTTGGACCAGAGATCATGATACTCAACATGACATATTTGCGCTTCATACAAACATCAGGAGAGAGGTTGTAAATTACCAATAAAACAGGCCATGAACTATGTGTGCTACTGAGGGTTCGGTATGGATTCATTCCATCTGTGCACAAGCCTAGTCTCAGATTTCTAATTTCATTTCCAAATGTAGGGTACTGGGCATCAATTTTCTTCCATTGTGGACAATCAGCTGGATGACGTATTTTTCCATCACATACCCGCTCATCAGCATGCCATCTTATCCTTTTTGCATCATGTGAATTAGCAAATAAACGTTTGAAACGAGGAATTATAGAAAGATACCAAAATACCTTTGAAGGGAGATTTGTAATCTCTACATCAGCTTGTGATTTTTCTTTCACCTTATACCGTGATGTCCCACATTTAGGACACTCTTTCAGAAATTCATATTCCTTCTTATATATAATGAAGTCATTCGGACATGCATGTATTTTCCTGTATCCCAATCCCATTGGGCATAATATTTTTTTGGCCTTATAATGTGAATCTGGAAGATCGTTATCTTTTGGAAGAATGTCTTTCATCAATTATAGCAGCTCTGTAAAACTTCTGTCACTCCATCCATGTTTCGCCTTCAGGTTAATCAATCTTAACACCGCCGACAAAACCGTAAAATCTGTACAACCAGGATATAATGGTTTTTCGGCATCACCATATAGATGTGCAACTGTCGGTTCTATCTCAATTTGTTCTGCTAAAATATCGCGAATCATTTCTTCAATTCCATCGGAGTTACCATCTTGCGATTCATTATCATCAGTGACATTCTGTCCAGTTTCACCATGCCAAATCCAAGGGTTGTAACTCGGATTGAAACCATGACAAATCAGATGATCTTTTATCTCTCTACTTATCAACTTATTCATATTCAGACATTTCAGGCATGGACAGAAAAAAATGTCACTACTTGGAACATTTCGTTTAGCAAATTCCAAAAAGGCATCAACACCTTCCTCATATTCATTGCTCATTCGTTGTGCCGTAATCCAACTTCGACTCATTATTACCTATAAAAAATAGCAAAAATATATATATTTTTTAGATAAGACAAATATATGTTTATATGAAAAAAATCATAATTTGAATGTAAACAATTTTGAAATATAAAACAAATCGATGTGTATTTAAAAAAATATGCTTGAATATTATTTTTTAAACAAAATATAGTAAGATATAACACCCCCTGGACACCACCCCCACCCCCTACCCCCTTGGACACCCCCCTGGAAACCCCCCAACACCCACCCACACCCTTGGACAGCCCCCCACACCCACCCACCCCCTTGTAAACCCCCCTGGACACCCCCCGACCCCTCTGGACAGCCCCCCGCCCCTCCTGGACACCACCCCCACCCCCTACCCCCTTGGACACCCCCCTGGACATCCCCCAACCCTCTGGACAGCCCCCCCCACCCACCCGGACAACCCCAAATACCCTCTGGAGAGGCCGCCACCCACTTGGACAACCCCCACACCCATCCAACCCCTTGGACACCCCCCTGGACACCCCACCGACCCCTCTGGACAGGCTGCCACCCCCTTGGACAACCCCCCACACCCACCCATCCCCTTGGACACCACCCTGGACACCCCCCGACCCCTCTGGACAGCCCCCGACCCCTCTAGAAAGCACCCCCAACCCTCCTGGACACAACCCCCCACCCCGACCTGCTTGGACACCCCCCTGGACACCCCCAAACCTCTGGACAGCCCCCCACCTCTCCTAAACACCACCCCCACCCCCTACCCCCTTGGACACCCCCCTGGACACCCCCCAACACCCACCCACACCCTTGGACAGCCCCCCACACCCACCCACCCCCTTGTAAACCCCCCTGGACACCCCCCGACCCCTCTAGACAGCCCCCCGCCCCTCCTGGACACCACCCCCCACCCCATACCCCCTTGGACACCCCCCTGGACATCCCCCAACCCTCTGGACAGCCCCCCACCCACCCGGACAACCCCAAATACCCTCTGGAGAGGCCGCCACCCACTTGGACAGCCCCCCACACCCACCCACACCCTTGGACACCCCCCTGGACACCCCACCGACCCCTCTGGACAGGCCGCCACCCACTTGGACAGCCCCCCACACCCACCCATCCCCTTGGACACCACCCTGGACACCCCCCGACCCCTCTGGATAGCCCCCGACCCCTCTAGAAAGCACCCCCACCCCTCCTGGACCCAACCCCCCACCCCCGACCTGCTTGGACACCCACCTGGACACCCCCCAACCCTCTGGACAGCCCCCCCCCACCCCTCCTAAACACCACCCCCACCCCCTACCCCCCTTGGACACCCCCCTGGACACCCCCCAACACCCACCCACACCCTTGGACATCCCCCCAAACCCACCCACCCCCTTGTAAACCCCCCTGGACACCCCCCGGCCCCTCTAGACAGCCCCCCGCCCCTCCTGGACACCACCCCCCACACCCTACCCCCTTGGACACCCCCCTGGACATCCCCCAACCCTCTGGACAGCCCCCCCACCCACCCGGACAACCCCAAATACCCTCTGGAGAGGCCGCCACCCACTTGGACAGCCCCCCACACCCATCCAACCCCTTGGACACCCCCCTGGACACCCCACCGACCCCTCTGGACAGGCCGCCGCCCCCTTGGACAGCCCCCACACCCACCCATCCCCTTGGACACCACCCTGGACACCCCCCGACCCCTCTGGACAGCCCCCGACCCCTCTAGAAAGCACCCCCACCCCTCCTGGACACAACCCCCCACCCCCGACCTGCTTGGACACCCCCCTGGACACCCCCAACCCTCTGGACAGCCCCCCACCCCTCCTAAACACCACCCCCACCCCCTACCCCCTTGGACACCCCCTGGACACCCCCCAACACCCACCCACACCCTTGGACAGCCCCCCACACCCACCCACCCCCTTGTAAACCCCCCCTGGACACCCCCCGACCCCTCTAGACAGCCCCCCGCCCCTCCTGGACACCACCCCCACCCCCTACCCCCCTGGACACCCCCCCTGGACATCCCCCAACCCTCTGGATAGCCCCCCCCCACCCACCCGGACAACCCCAAATACCCTCTGGAGAGGCCGCCACCCACTTGGACAGCCCCCCCACACCCATCCAACCCCTTGGACACCCCCCTGGACACCCCACCGACCCCTCTGGACAGGCCGCCACCCCCTTGGACAGCCCCCCACACCCACCCATCTCCTTGGACACCACCCTGGACACCCCCCGACCCCTCTGGACAGCCCCCGACCCCTCTAGAAAGCACCCCCACCCCTCCTGGACACAACCCCCCACCCCCGACCTGCTTGGACACCCCAACCCTCTGGACAGCCCCCCCACCCCTCCTAAACACCACCCCACCCCTACCCCCCTTGGACACCCCCCTGAACACCCCCCAACACCCACCCACACCCTTGGACAACCCCCCACACCCACCCACCCCCTTGTAAACCCCCCTGTACACGCCCCAACCCTCTCGGGGATTTATAGAAAACGATGAAAAATTAGTGAAATCATAAAATTAGTCAATATTGCAAGTCGAACTAATAGATCTAGGGATGATAAATAAGATTATGGTTCCAAAACGAGTTAAAAGGGTTCGCAATCGAAGAATCTTAGCTAGTTTCAACAAAAAAATCACAACACATATATATATACTATCTGCGAAAAAAAAACAAACGAGTGGGAGGATTACCTGAGTGCTGCGAGTTTAGATGGTTGATCCGAGGAGATTAAATATGAGAAACGATGATCGCAAAACGAATCTAAACCCACGAAATGGACGATCCGATTCGGGTTTACGCGCGAGAGAGACGAGTCGCGACTGTCGAAGGTAAACTCGCGAATGACAATCCACGAGTCTGGGTAAATTTTTAAATGAGTTATCACGTCGTTTATTCAATAACCGACGTTATAATATTTTTAAAAACATTTATAACGTCGGTTATTCAATAACCGACATAAAAACCTTCCTCCGATTCTTTTTTTACGTCGGTTATTTTATAACCGACGTTATAAAGGGCTCAAAATCTGCGTTTTATTACGTCGGTTATTCCATAATCGACGTCAAAAACATCTGCGGATTCTTTTTTTACGTCGGTTATTTTATAACCGACGTAAAAAGGCCTTCAAAAACCGTGTTTTTTACGTCGGTTATTGAATAACCGACGTAAAAAACGCCCCCCGCTTCTGTTTTTTATGGCGGTAAATGTATAACCGACGTAAAAAACGAAGCCGCGCGATTAATAACATCGGTTATATAAATAACCGATGTTAAAGGTGTACTAAACACAGGTTTTTACGTCGGTTATTAAATAACCGACGTAACAAACCTCGTTTTACATATTATGACGTCAGTTTTATATAACCGACGTAAAAAATGGTGACGTAAAAAACGTTTTCTGCACTAGTGAATCTAAAAACACAAAAAACACATAAAAACTCAACAACCTTAAAACCCCAAAACCCACAAATCCCTAAAACCATTAAAAAACTAAAAACCCATAAAACCCTTAAAAACCGCTAAAACTCTAAATTCCCTTTAAATCCAAAAAAACATTACAAAATATAAATAACCATAAAACCCAAAATAAAAAAACAAAAGCATAAAAACCCCAGAGAACCAAAAACCCTCTTAAACCCAATAAACACTAAAAGCCTTACATGTCCTAAAAAATCCACTGAAATCTATAAAATTTAAAAAATAATAAAAAAATGAAAAACCCTAAGAAAAACTTAAATTTATTATAATTCATAAACCCCAAAAAACCTAAAAATGATAAAAATAGTAAAAACTCAAAAAATCCTATAAACCCATAAATCCCTCAATATTCCTAAAACCCAAAAAAACATAAAAATCATAAAATACCTAATAATTCATAAAAATATATAAATTCCTAAGAATCACTTAATAACCTAAAAAAACTTAAAGCACCAATAAAACATAAAAAATTCTAAAACCCCTAAAACAACTAAAAAGGCCCTAAAAACCATAGAACCCCTAAAAACTATAAAACCCAATAAAGGATTTAAAAATCCCTTAATCCACTAAAAATGTTAAAAACTCTAAAATCCCAAAAAACCCCTCTCCCATTGAAATGGTGGATTATAAAAAATAAAAAAAATGAAGGCCTTCGGGCCATTCCGACCTAAAAACCTGAAAACACAAAAGACTCTAAAAACTTAAAAAACTATAAAACCCATCAAAATACCTAAAACCCCACAACCCCTTAAAAATACTAAAAACCACTATAACTTATAAAATCATAAAAAAAAACTAAATCACTGAAAACCCATAATATTACATTCAAAACATAAAAACAATTAAAATCTCTAAACAAACTAAAAAATGATAAATGCATGAAAATACACCAAAAACCTCTAAAAACCACAAAATCCACCAAGTCATTAAAAATAAAAAAATACATAACAACCTAAAAAAACACTTATAAAACACAAAAATCCTTTAAAACCATAAAACAAAAATGACTGTAAAAATACTTAAAACCCCGAAACCCCCAAAAAACAATAAAAACAAAAACAACCCACAAAATCACTAAAACCCCTATAACACCATAAAATTCTAAGAAGTCCCTAAAAATACGTATAAAAATTCAAAATGATAAAAACTTTGAAAAAAAAAATTAAAAGAATAAAAACAAAAAAAATCTTAACACCCCAAAATACCTAAATAGGATAAAACCCAAAAAAAACCTAAAAACCCTCAAAATCCCTAAAAATCCTTTAAACCATAAAAATATTAAAAAATCCAAAAAAATATCTAAAAACATTACCACACCTAATATAATAAAAAACCATAAGAAAAACTTAAAAACCTAAAAACAATTAAAACCCTTAAAACTAAAAAACATTAAAAACCCTAAAAGACCCTTAAAACCCCAAAACCCCTAAGAACTATAAAAACCCCCAAAAACATTTAAAACCCCTACGAACCAAAAAAACCAAATAGACAAACTGAAAACTATAAAATCCCTTTAGATAAATAAAAACATTAAAACACACTATAAACCTTTAAACCCCTAAAAACAAATAAACTAAAAATTGAAAAACCCATAAAACAGAAAAATAACTAAAACCTCTCAAAATACCTAAAAACCATAAAAAGTATAAAAATATTAAAATATCCCTAAAGACCCCTAAAAATAGGATAATTTTGAAAAACCCAAAAATACACAATTAAAACCTTAAAAACTAAAACACGCTTTAAACCCCTAATAACCGAAAAAATCTAAAAGTACTAAAAACTCTAAAAAACCAAAGGAACCGAATGAACTTAAAAATCCATAAAAACCTTTTAAAACATAAAATTCTATAAAAACAATAAAACCCAATAAAGACTCTAAAAAAATTTACACCCCTAAAAATGATAATAAATATAAATAAATTAAAAAAGCTAAAAATCAATAAATCCAAAAAACCATAAAAACCATAAATACCCTAAAAACCCTTAAATCCCTAAAACCCAAAAAAAAAAATAAAAAAACATAAAATCCTTAAAAACCATGAAGACATAAAAACACTAAATACCCCAAGACCATAAGAAAACCGTAAAAAACATGGAAACAATTAAAACCCTAAAACAATCCTAAAAAATTATAAATACCATAAAAAACATAAAAGACCCCAAAAGATCTAAAACCCCTAAAAATCGTAAAACCCTTTAAAACCATTAAAAACCATAAAACCCACAGAAACTGTAAAACCACTAAAACACCAAAAAATCCCTCAAACCCTAAAGAACTTTAAAACTATAAAAACCATATAAACCCTAAAAACCTTAAATTCCCAAAAAAATCCAAATATCCCCTAAAAACTCTCAAAAACCATTAAAACCCAAAAAACCAAAAAACCAAAAAACTGCAAAATCCTCCAAAAAACCCTAAATGCTGGGGAAATGCCTCTGAAATCTATAAAATCATTAAAATAATTAGAACCCTAATAATCAAAAAATGATAAAAACACTAAAAACCATAAAAACACTAAAAACCCTAAAAATTCAAAAAACTTAAAGTCTATTAAAATCCTAAAAAACCCCTAAAACCCTAAAAGAACCCCTAAGAAAACCATAAAAACCTAAAAAAATTAATACCCATAACAATCCAAAAATATAAAAAATCCCTAAAATCCCTAAAAAGACACTTAAAACCCCAAACCACTAAAAACTATAAAACCTCTAAATACTATAAATCCCTTTAGGACAATGAAAGCGATAAAAAAATATATGAAATCTTAAAACCCCTAAAAAAGATGAATAACCAAAAACCAAAAAACCCAATGAAACCATAAAAATCCTAAAAACCCATAAAAATCTTAAAAATCCCTAAAAACCCTTAAACCCTCAAAAGTCAAAAAACCCCAAAATCCCTAAAAATGTAAAAAACCATAAAAATCCTAAAAGATGTATGAAACATTTAAAAACCAAAAAAACCTAAAATTCCTATAAATCATAAAAAGTGCTAAAAAATATATAACCCCCTAATGTTCGCAAACCCCTAAATCCCATAAAACCATTAAAATCTATAAAAAAACTAATAACCATTAAAAACCTTTCAAACCCCTAAAAACGTTAAAAACTCTAAAAAACATTAAAAACCCAAAAAATCCCAAAAATCCCCAATAGACCACAAAATCCATAATAACCATAAAACCCCTCAAAATCCCTAAAAATCATATAAACCAAAATAGTCCTAAAAAGTTCAAAAAATTCAAAAAAAATGTAAAAGCCCTAAGAAAACATTAAAATCCTAAAAACGCTTAAAACCCCTAAATCATATAAATTCTAAATACCATAAAAACCCTAAAAATACACTAAAACCCTTTAAATACTATAAAACACTAAAATCCTTAAAACCCAACAAACCCACAAAATTTATATAAACACTTTAAACCCAAAATAAAGATAAAAAATGGAAATCCATAAAACATGAATAAAATAAAACACATAAAAACATAAAAACCCACAAAATCACTATTAACCCAAGAAAAATAAAATAAATAAAAAATCTCCAAAATCCCCTAAACTGAATGAAACCTAAAATCCATAAAAAACCCTTAGAAAAACATTACAACCAAAATATTCTTAAAATCCATGAAAACACAAAAAACCCCAAAAAACCCTAGAAATCATAAAATTCATTAAATGACCCTAAAATGAAAAAAACATAAAACCCCCTAAAACCTCAGAAAACCCCTAAAAACCATAAAACTCTAGAAAAACTTAAAACACATAAAAACATAAAAACACTAAAAACCCAAAAGGCCCAATAATCCTAAAACCAAAAATTCATAAAAGGCCCTAAAAACATTAAAACCCCAAAAACCTATAAAACCACAAAAAAGCCACCATAAAACCCTTTGAATCCTTAAAAAGATAAAAAAAACTAAAAACCCATAATAATGCAAAAATCTAAAAAACTAAAAACCAAAATAAATTACACAACTCCAAAAAATCACTAAAAAACTGAAAACCCCATAAAATTTTTAAAAGTAATTAAGAAACCCTAAAAATAGAAAAAAAACCACTAAAAACCCTAAAGACCCCTAAGAAACACTTGAAAATAAAAAACCCTCTAAAAATCCCTAAAAACTGAAAAATAATATAATAACATTAAAAAACCTGAAAACCTAAATATGCCATAAAACCCCAAAAATCACTAAAACCCCTAACAACATAGAAAACACTAAAAATGTAAAAAATTCCATAAAACATATTAAAACCATAAAAACCTAAAAACACTTAAAACCACTAAAAACCTAACAATTCTAAAAAACCTAATCACACCTAAAAGATCCTAAAACCCCCCAAAACCAGTAAAAACCATAAAAAACTAAGAACCATAAAACCCTAAGACCCAAAAACCCACTAAATACACTAAAGGCCCTTTAATAAAATAAAAATGTTAAAACACAATAGAAACCATAAAAACCCAAAAAAATTCAAAAATCCCAAAAACTCCAATAATAAAAAAATCCTGAAACACATAACCCCCCCCCCCTCAAAGAATTAAAACCCCTAAAAACCATAAAAATAAAAAAAATCACTAAAAATGGAAAAAACGTAAAAAAACTAGAATCTTTTAAAACTCCAAAGAAAATATTAAAAACATAAAATAACTTAGAACCATAAAATAAAAAAAATATTTAAAACCTATAAACCTGAACAATCCCTTAAAAACTATAAAATCCACTAAAACCCATAAAAATTCTAAAACCCCATAAAATCCCTAAAACCACTAATAGATATAAAAACCCATTAAACCTTGAAAATGATAATAAAAACTCTAAAACCCATGAAACCATAAAAAATTCAAAAATTCCCTAAAATCTAAAAATACCATGAACCCCCTAAAACACTACAAATTCATAAAAACCCTAAAAATCTTCAATATACTAAAACATCATAAAACATAAACTCCCTTAATACCTTGAAAAGACTTAATAAAATAATTAAACCCTAAAAACACTTAAAATGAAAAAAACCCTACAAAATAAAAACTATAAAAAACCATAAAAACACTAAAAACCCGAAAAAAACCCCTCAAATCCCATAAAACCTTAAAACCCATAAAAATTGTAAAAAACTACTAAAAAAAATAAAAAAAATAAAAACATTAAAAATCTAGAAAACCCAACAAAACCTTAAAAACCCAAAAACACTTATGACCAATAAAAACATAAAAACTCTAAAAACCCTAATAACCTGAAAACCCCCTAAAACCATAAACACTCCAAAAAACCTCGAAACCCCTAAAAACCCATAAAACACTTAAAAAATAGTACAAATATAGAATCTATTTTAATACCTTAAAACTTTAAAAACACTAAAAAACCTTAAAACCAAAAGAAAATAAAAACCCCTAAAACCCCAAAAAAAAAATAAAAACCCAAAATTTCCTTAAAGACCATAAAAACCATTAAGTATAACTAAAATCTCTAAAAAAATACAAAAAATAAATCCTTGAAAACACTAAGAAACACTTAAAAACATAAAAACAATTTAAACACTTAAAATCCTAAAAAATTCTAAAAAACATAAAACTATAGAAACCCCGAAAACCTGTCAATGTCCCTAAAACCCATAAAAACTCTAAAAATACTAAAAATCATAAAAAATTAAAATACGTTTAAAACCCGGAAAACATATAAGAAAACCATAAAAACGAAAAAACACTTAAACCCCCTTAAAACATGAAAAATTCTAAAGACCCTTAAATACACTAAAATCCTTAAAACCCCTAAATCCATAAAAACCCCTAAAAAATAAGAAAACCTAAAATCTCATAAAAACCCATAGAACCCCACTAAAAACTATAATACCCATTTAAACCCCTAAAAATGATAAAAAATAAAAAAAAACATTAAAACCCCAAAAAACTAAAAAAATTCTAATAACCAAAAAAACCTAGGAACCCATAAAACAATAAACCCTCAAATTCCCTAAAAACCCTAAAACCCATAATAATCTTAAAAAATAAAAAAAAATCACTATAAATGTAAAAAAACATAAAACCCTTGGAAAACCCAAAGAAAACCTTAAAACATAATAACATTTAAAACACCTAAATAAACTAGAAATACTAAAACACTTAAAACCCCTAAAATACTTTAAAATTCTAAAACCAAAAAAAAAATCCCTAAAAACCTAGAAAAAACCATGAAGATAGTAAAAAATCATAAATATACCCAAAAGCATAAAAAACCCTAAAAACCGTAAAAACCCTGAGAAAACATTAAAAAACTAAAAACACTTAAACCCCCTAAAAAATAAAATCACTAAAAAATATAAAATAACCTAATAACACTAAAAACCATAAAACCCTTAAAATCATTAGAAGTAATCAAAACCTCTAAAACATCAAATAAAAATTCAAAAAACCCTGTTATCTTCTACAAACAGTTAAAACTTTAAAAACATTTAATAAACTATAAAAAATCAAAAAATGCTAAACCCCCCCTAAAACCATAAAGCCCCCAAAACCCCCAAAAAACCTCAAAATCCCAAAAAACAAAAAAACCCCATAAAAATACTAAAAAGCAAAAAAATTACCTAAAAACATGATAATATTGAAAAACTATAAAAAACTTGAAACCCTTAAAACATTTAAAACCCCTAACAACCTAAAAAATGAAAAAAACACTAAAAGCCATGAAAACCCCTAAAACATTAAAACACATAAAATCCTAAGAACACAATAAAAAATTTAAAACCATTTAATCTTATAAAAACATTTTGAAACTCTAAAAAATAGTAGATCCCCTAAAAATAGGAAAAAACCTAAAAACCCAAAAATTCAAAAACCCACTAAAAATCCCAAAAAACCGTAAAAATATCTAAAATCCCAAAAAACGTAAATTTTTTAAAAAGTCATAACAACTCAAAAACCCTGGAAAACATTTTAAACCCCTATTAAATACTTAAGAAAAAAAACATAAAACCCATAAGAACCCAAAAAATGAAAAAACCTCTAAAAACCCTCAATATCCCAAACAACACTAATGAACCATAAAATTCTTCAAAAAGTCATAAATTACCTAATAATGAAGAAGCCCTAAAATCTTTGAAACCCCATAATAAAAACAAAAAAAACTAAAAACACATAAAACCAATAAAAAATCTAAAATTGCTAAAAACCCAAGAAAACCCTAAAAACATCAAAATCCTTAAAGTCCATAAATACCCCTAAAAATCTTAAAACCACCTAAAAATTGATAAAGAAACTTAAAAAAACTAAAAACTCTACAAACCCTTTAAACCCCAAAAAACAATAATAAACAATAAAACCCCTTAATAACCCTAAAAACATAAAAAATTCTAAGAACCCAAAACCAATAAAAACCCTAAAGTACACTAAAATCCCTAAAAATCCCCAAAACCCATATAAATACATAAAAATTATAAAAAGTCCCTAAATATCCCTAAAAACCATTAAAATGACTAAAAAAGGATAAAATCCTAAAAACACTATAAACCCCTAAAAACCATAAAAAAAATTCTAGAAACCCCCAAAACCCTAAAAAACCTAAAACCCCTTAAAACCATAAAATGACTAAAAACCATAAAAACCATAAAATTTAATAAAAACCCTAAAACCATTAAAACTTTAAATAGCCTTTAACCCCCTAAAAATGTTAAAATGCCTAAAAATTCATAAAACCCCTAAAAATCTAATAAATCATAAACAACCAACAAAACCATAAAAACCGTACAACCATAAAAACCATAAAACCATAAACCCCTAAAACCCCTAAAACAAAAAAAATCCCAAAAAACATTAAAATATTAAAAAATGCATTAAAATTCCAAATAAAAACATAAAACCCTAAAAAACACTGAACCTCCAAATGAAAATCTTAGTACATAAAAAATAAAACCCTTTAAAAAAATAAAAAAAATCTCAAAAATCTAAAAACCCTATAAAGAATCTGAATCCCTAAATACCCTAAAGCACATAAAAATAAAAAAATACCACTAAAACCATGAAAATCATGAATCCCTTTAAACCCCAATAAACTCATAATAAAACCTTAAATAAATAAAAATAGATAAAACTAATAAAAACTTAAAAATGATAATATCCCTAAAAATACCCTAAAATCCATAAACCCATAAAATGAATTGAAGTATCTAAAAACATTAAAACCCATAAAATCCAAAAAAACCCTGAAAACAATAAGTACCCTAAGATCCCTTTAAACCCCTAAATTTTTTAAAAATGCAAAAAACCTCAAATGCCCTAAAACTCAAGAATCTCCCTAAAAATAAAAAAACCATAAAGACCTTAAAAACACAAATAACCATTAAACTATAAAAATACATAAAAACTCTAAAAACATAAAATTCATAAAAATCCATAAAAATCCAAACAATCATAAAACACCTCAAAACCCATGAAAAACCTTAATAAAACCATAAAATATTAGAAGTACTTAGAACCACTAAAAACAAAAAAAATTAAAACCAATAAAAAAATAAAAAATATTTAACATATGAAAAACATTAAAAAACTATAAAAACATTAAAAACCATAAAAAATCCAAAAAAAACTAAAACACTAACTATACAAAAAACCACAAAACCCCTCAACATCCCTAAAAACACTTGAAACCATTAAAATACAAAAAACAATAAAATATATAAAAATGTAAAAATACATTATATCCTCGATAACCTCTAAGAAAACCTTAAAAATATAAAAAAATATAAATACCATATAAAACCTAAATATTTGAAAAACCCTTAAACGCAAAAAAATCCTCAAACACCCAAAAAACTATAGAAAATCCCAAAAACATTAAAAACCAAAAAAAAATCCTAAAAACAACTGAAAACATTAAAAACCATTTAATCGTTTAAAAATTTAAATAACAAAAAAAATCCTTAAACACCCTAAAAACCCAAAAAAAATATAAAAACCTAAAAACCCACAAAAACACTAAGTACCATAAAACCCTTAAAAATCCATAAAACCCTAAAAACACTAAAAATCCTAAAGAATCCCTAAAATCCCTAAAAACATAAAAATCCCTAAAAACCTTGCAAACACCAAAGAAAACCTGAAAAGCCTAAAAAAATTAAAACCCACAAAAAAACTAAAATTGATAAGATCCCTAAAAGCCCCAAACAAACCCTAAAACCATAAAAAACATAAATACCATAAAATCCCAGAAACCCTAAGACCCGTAAAAACCCATAAATACTCTATAAATCACTAAAAACCCTACAAAATATTTATAATCTTGAAAACAATAAATCCCCAAAAAAATATTCAAAACTTAAAGTTTAAAAAACAAAAAACCCCAAAAAAATTCTAAAAACCCTAAAACCCTAAAACCCTAATAACACTAAAAATTCATAAAAACCATAAAACACTCAAAATTAACTAATAATCCCGTAAAATATTAAAAAACCCATAACCACCATAAAAATCCCTAAGGAAACCACAAAAAATTAAAACTCACAAAACCCGTAAAAACCCAAAACTGCTAAAAACTCTAAAAGAAAAAAAACCCTAAATTCCCTAACCCCCCAAAATTCCAAAAAACTAAAAACGTAAAAACCCCTAAAAACCATGAAAAACACTAAGAAAATAATAAAACTCTAAAAACAATTAAAATCCCTAAAACACCTAAAACTGTAGAAAACTCTAAAACCCCCTAAATGACTATAAAAACCTAAGAACCCATAAAACCTATAAATACACCTTAATTCATTAAAAACCTAAAAACATATACAAATCCTAAAAACCACTAAATACTGTAAAACCCCTTTAAACCCCTGAAAATTTTAAAAACTCTAAAATCCTTAAAACCCATTTAAAACTCATGAAAAGACCCATGAAAACCCTCTAAAACAATTAAACCCATAAAACCAATCAAAATCACTATAAAACCCAAAACTCTTAAAATCCTTAAAAATCCTTAAAATAATAAAATAACTGAAACCCCTGATGTCATCAAAAAAACCTAAAAACATAGAACCCCTAAAACCCTAATAAATTATAAGAAAACTTAAATCCATAAAAACCATAGATACCTCTAAAACCCTTCAAACCCCTAAAAACCCAAAAAATCCATAAACCTCCATAAAACCCTAAAATCCCACAAAATCCTTAAATTCCAAAAAAATACCTAAAAATACTTTGAAATGTAAAAAACCAAAAAACCACGGAATATCCTTTAGAAAACCATAAAACCTAAAAACACTTAAAATCAGTAAAAAAATTAATTGATTAAAAACCTTATAAAACCCTAAAAACCATAAAAAATTCAAACTAATAAAAACAATAAAATCCTTAAAACCCCCAAAAAATAAAAAAACCAAAAACCCCAAAAACCCTAAGACCCTTAAAAATCCATAAAAACCCTAAAAAACAATAAAAACATAAAAATACCAAAAAATACCAAAAATGTAAAACCCCCTAAAAATCCTTGGAAACCCTTAGAAGAAATTAAAATCCTAAAAAAACTAAAAACCCTAAAAACCATAAAATAACCCTAAAAACTCTAAAACACAGAAAAAAATAAAATCCCCTAAAACCATTAAAACCATAAAAACCCTAAAACCACTAATAACTCTACAAACCCTAAAAAAATTAAAAATCCCAAAAACACCCAAAAATGTAAAATCCCAAAATATACAAAAAAATGAAACCCAACCAAAAAATTAAAACCCTAAAAAATAATTAAATCCCTTAAAAACACTTAAAATCATAAGAACACTAAAATCCATAAAACCCTAAAAAACCTAAAACACTTAAAATCCCTAAAACCCCTCAATTCCACTAAAAACCCTACAAACCAAAAAAATCATAAAAAAATCCCTAAAAATCCCTAAAAATTAAAAAAACCCTAAATACATGGAATAACCATAAGTAAACCTTAAAAACCAAAAATTTATTAAAACCACTAAAAAACCTAAATCCCCTAAAAACCTAAAAACCCTTAAAATCCTTAAAATACAAAAAATAGCTCTTAATCCCTAAATACCCTAAAACCATAAAATTATAAAAAAATAAAATCCATAAAAACATAAAAACATAAAAACCCTAAGAAAACCTTAGAAAGAGAAAAACTCTGAAAACCCCAAAAAACTAAAAAACAATAAAACACAAAAAATTCATAAAGGACCCTAAAAATACTAAAAACCATACAACCTATAAAACCCCATAAAACTCTAAAAACATAAATAAAAATATTAAAACATTAACCTCCTAAAAATAATAAAAACTCTAAAAACCCTTAAAATCCCAATAAACTCAAAAAACCCAAAAAATTCCAAAAAACCACAAAAAAACACTAAAACCCCTCTACATCACTAAAAACCATAAAAACCTATAAAAATTATAAAAACAAAATATATCACTAAACATGTAGAAACCTAAAAACACTATGAAAACCTTAAAACCTAAACACAGTTAAAACCCATAAAATCCTAAAAACACTGAAAACCACCGAAACACGGAAAACCCTAAAAACCAGAAAAGCCCAAAATCCTCAAGAATATGAAGGTGCACTCCCCTAGTGCTCTCTCCCTTTAGACGTAATTTATAGGGTTTTCTCTGACTTCTTATGATGATGGTGGCAGTATGTATTTTCCCCTACCCTCTTGTGCTCTTGGGGGCGCTCATAGTGGCGGCAGGTTGGTGTGAAGTTCTTCCGTGTGGTAGTGGTTTATCAGTGGATTTGTGTTTTCCATGCGGCAGCATTGGTTAGGTTTTCAGAAATAGACACTCTCAGGCCCCTACCCTCTCACTCTTGTTGGGGGAGATCTCGACGACCGTGGGCCTCAACAGCGTTATCCATACCACTGATTGGTTGTTTTCTTTGGCAGATTCCTCCATTGTGAACAGTGGTGTTGGTCGAGATTTCGGCCTCCCTAGAAGCACAAAAAGTTGTAGATTCGGTTTGGCTCTCGTCGTAGAGCAATGGTGCTTATTCCTCATTTCTGATTTCAAATTCACGATCTCACGATACATTTGAGGGTTTTTATTGTGATTTGGTTCGGCCACATCTTCTTTTTGCGAAGTAGATGAAGGTTCTTGCTCAAACATCCCTTGGCTTCGTCTCCTCTTTATGTTGTGGATGCTAGATTTGGATGGATTTTTTGGAACTTCATGATCTTGGTTGTGGTTGTGATTGTGAGTTACTACGAGTTCTGGTTATGGTATCTGCTGAAACGTGTTAGGCATGGTTTGGTGATACTGTGTACGTTTTTTCTGCTGGAGGGGTACTGGATGATGTGGTTTGGTACTGGCTATGGTTTCTGGTGGTATGTTATTAGCTGTGATGTGAGGTGTGGAATGCTGAAAGCTATTTGGTCTGAAGGTTTTGGTTGTTAGAGGTTGAACTGTGACCTCTTAGGATTTTATGGTTTAGGAGGTGCTATAATATGGAACATGGGCTGTAAAATAATAGTAGTTGGTTGGATTGTAGGAATTGATGTCATTGATGCTGGTGATTCTGTGATTCTGTGTGTTGTAGGCTGTTGATGGTTTCTTGGGAAGATGAGATCGACATGGAATTGTTTTGTGCAGAAGATGCAAGTTCGTACTCTTTTGGATCTGTTTCATGTGGTTGGTGAAGGGATTGTTAAATTGTGTTGCACAATGGCTGCTATGTTAGATTGTGGCAATCTTTGTTATGGATGGATGGGTTGGGAATCGATGCACGTGCTGGTTTTTGGTCGGCTGAGATGTGATGAAAATATGCTGGTGTTTGGTGTTGGTTGTCGCTTTGCTGAGAGGTGGTGATGGTGAGACTAATGAATTTGATGATGGTGGTTCGGTGATGCTGGTTATGGATATGCTTGGAAAGGGTGTGATGGAGTATGAAAATGGTGTTGTGGGATTCCAGTCGAGGTTTGGCTGGAAATGTTATTTGAGTTGCTTTTGAGTTTCTGTTTTTTCTAGTTTCATGTGTCTTTATGGTTTTTGGGGACTTTTGGGTTTTGTGGTGGTTTCCAGGGTTTATGGGTGTGGGTTGATTGACCTCTCCCCTCCCTTGTCTGATGATTCTTTTTCTAATAAATTTTGAGGGGGGTCAAGAATAGCCTAGCCCTATGCTTTCCTTGTCGAAAGCCTTTAAGAAATCCAACGACAATGTAAAAACCATAAAATCCCAAAAAAATCTAAAATCCTTTAAATCCCTAAAAATGTTATAAAATTATAAAAACCTTAAAACCCCTAAAATTTCAACGAAAAATCCCTAAAAAAATAAAAAACCATAAAACCCACAAAATACATTATAAACCTTCAAAACCCTAAAACTTATAAAAATCCATACAAACCCCAAAAATTGAAAAAAACCCTAAAAACACTAAAAACATATTAAAACCATAAAAATAGAAAATTAATTAAAACCCCTAAAAATCCTAAAAGTCCTTAAAAACTATAAAAACCTAAAAATATGAATAAATTCCCAAAAAACATTAAAAACCCACAAATCTCTGAAAACCCCAAAGAAAACCTTAGAAACAAAAAAGACATTTAAAACCATTAATAACCCAAAAACCCAAAAACCATTAAAATCACTAAAATAACCTGACAACCCTAAAACCCCATAAAAACCTTAAAAACATTAAAACCACTGAAAATAGTAAAACACCATTTAATCCCATAAAACATTAAAAAACTATGAAAACCATAAAATCAATAAAAAACTTAACAAAATCCCAAATCCCCAAAAAATCCATAAATAATCTGAAAAAAATCAAAATCCTTATAAATCCTAATAATGATCAAAATAATAAAAAACCTATAAAAATTCATAGACATTTAAAAATCCTAAAAACACTGAAAACACTTTTGAAAACCATTAAAACCTAAAAACACTTAAAACACCAAAAAACATAATAACACAAAAAAACCTAAAAACAATAAATATCTGAAACCCTTGAAACCCCATGAACTCGCAAGAAACCCTAAAACCCATAAAATTCATAAAAATTCACTAAGAAATATCACAAAATTTAAAAACCCTCAAACCCATGAAAAACAAAAAAAACCCTAAAATAATAAATCCCCAAAAAAAATAAATTATAAAAATACTAAAAACCCAAAAAGGCCTTTAACCCCATAAAACCATAAAAACCTAAAAAAACAACTGAAAATAGTAAAACCACTTTAAACCCCTAAGAATCTTAAAAACTCTATAAACACTAAAACCCAGAAAACCAAAAAAACCCCTAAAAACCATAAAAACCTAAAAACACATAAAACCCCTAAAATACTAAAATCAATAAATACCATATAAGCACTAAAAAATCTAGGAAACCATAAAAACACCTAAACAACATAAAACCCTCTAAAAACCATAAAACCACAAAGAACACTAAAAACTATAAAAACCCTTTAAACCCCTAAAAAGTTTAACAACTCTTCTAAAACATAAAAACCCAACAAACTCAAAAAAACCAAAAAAACCCAAATAAATCATAAAAACCCTAAGCACCAAAAAACCCCTAAAAACATTAAAATTCCTAAAAACCGATAAGACAACAAAAAACCCCACTGAAATCTATAAAACCACTTTAGAACACAAAAACTAATAAAAAACTCTAAAATATAATAGAAAACAAAAAAAAACCCAAAAAAACATAAAAACCCAAAAAAGAACCCTCAAAACCATAAAATTCCATAAACCACCTACAAATATAAAAACATAAAAATCCCTAAATATACCAAAAAACATAAAAAACTCTATCCTAATAACCCCCTAATAAAATATTAAGAAAATAATGACACTTAAAAAATATTAAAACTATAACAACACTCAAAATATCTATGAACCCTAAAAACATAATAAATCCTTATATATCCCTAAAAATATAAAATCCCCTAAAATCGCGAGGAAAACCTCAAAAACTAAAAATCACATGAAACATCTAAAAACAGTAAACTATGATAAAACCCATAAAACCCTAAAAATACCATTAAAAGTTAAACACCTTAAAACATAGAAAACCCTAAACACCATAAAAACCCAAGAAACCCAAAAAAATCATAAATAAAACTAAAAATACAATGCACCTTTAATCCTCGAAAAACGTTAAAAACTCTGAAAACAATAAAGACCCTAAATAACTAATAAAATAACACAAACCCAATAAAAACAATAACCCCAAATACCTCTGAAAATATCAACAAACCATAAAAATCTATAAAAATCGATTAAAACCCTAAAAATTCCTAAGAACATAAAAAATTACTAAATCCCAAATAACCCATAAGAAACCCATAAAATCCAAAAAATGCTTAATACCCCTAAAACCTGAAAAATTATGAAAGCCTAAAAAACCACTAAACCTAGTAAAACCCATAAAACCTAAGAATTATAAAATCCCATAAAACCCGATAAATCAACTAAAATTTCTAAATATCAATTAAACCCCAAAAGACATAAAAATATCTAAAAATATTAAAAATTATAAAAAATAATATAACCCTAAAAACCAAAAAAAACATAAAAAAACTAAAAGACCATAAAACACTCAGAATTCCTAAAATCTAAAAAACCCCATAAAAATTCAAAAAAATACATAAAACCCACAAAAACTGTGAACATCCTTAATAAATTTATAAAAATCGTAAAAATGCATAAACCCCATAAAATATCTAAAAACCATAAAAACCTATAAAAACAATAAAATCCATAAAAACCCATAAAAACCCTAAAAACCCACTAAAACAATATAAACCCATTAAACCCTTGTAAATATTAATAACTCTAAAAACCCTTAAAACCCCTTAAACATTCAAAAAATCGTAAAAAAAAAATAAATCCATAAAAACAATAAAAAAACTCTGAAAAACCACAAACCCCCTAATAAGCCTATCTAAACCATAAAAATCCTAAAAAGTAAAATAAATTCCTTAAAAATGTAAAAACCCCAAAAAACCCTAAAAATCCTTAATAAAACATTAAAAATCAAAAAACACTTAAATCCCATAAGAAACCTACAAAACTCTAAAAATATTAAAAACCGTAGAAACCCCTAAAACGTTAAAAAATCCAAAAAATACATAAAAACCTAAATCACATGAAAACCCCTTTAAAACCCTAAAAATGACAAAAACTCAAAAAATCATAAAACCCAAAACAACATAGGAAAACATTGAAACCCATAAACCCATAAAACCCCCCAAAAACCCTCCAATACCCTAGAAACCCTAAAACCCAAAAAAATCCTAAAATTTCATTAATAATGATTAATTATGTAAAAAACCCTAAAAACCCATAAGAAATCCTTAATAAACAAAAATCACTTAAAACCAATAAAATCCTAAAAATGCTGAAAACCCTAAACACCCTAAAAATCCTAAAAAACCCCTAAAAATCTCAAAAAAGGTAAAAAACAATGAAGACCGTGAACATCTTTAATAAAACCTTGAAAACTGAAAAACAATTCAAACCCCTAAAAATCCTAAAATACTAAAATGCTAAAACCCATAAAAACCTCTAAAACCCCCAAAAAACCTTTAAAATATCAATGATCATAAAATACCCTAACAATCCATAAAAACCCTAAAACCCCAATAAAAATCTCAATCCCCTTTAATATCAAAAAAAATTAAAAACTATAAAAAGATTAAAAAAACCAAAACTAAAAAAAAAATAGAAAAAACCCAGAAAACTAAAAAAATCCCCTAAAACCCCTCAAAATACATAAAAACAGTAAAAACCCAAAAAAAATCCAAAAAGTCCTTAGAAGTCTCTAAAAATTTAATTACCCATAAAACCATAAATAACCCTTTAGAAATCACAAAAACCTAAAAACACTTAAATCCCCTAAAAAACCTAAAACCACTAAAAACCAATAAAATCCAATAAATCTGTCAAACCCCTGAAACCCTAAAAACATATAATAACCTCATAAACCACTAAAAACTCTTAAAACCCTTTAAACCCCTAAAAATGGTAAAAATTATAAAAAAACTTTAAATCCTCTAAAAACTAAAAATCCCCTAAAAAACAAAAAAACCACGAATCCCGATAATAATTAAAGCCCTCCAAATCCCTAAGAACCCAAAACAATTCATAAAAATCCCAAAAAAACGTTGAAAACATTTAAAACCTAAAACCCAAGAAAACCCATTATAAAATCATATTAAAATAAAAAAACACTAAACACCCATAAAAATATATAAAAATATAGAAACTATAAAAATCCAAAAACCCCATAAAAATTATAAAAACACCAAAAACTATAAAAACCCTTAATCCCAATAAACCACTTAAATCCCACTAAAAACTCTAATAACAATTTAAACCCTAAAAATGTTATAGAAAATATCTAAAATCATTTAAATCCTTATAAAAAAAATCAAAAAACCGTAAAATATCTAATAACCCAAAAAAATCCATCTATACCCTAAAAACCCTCAAAATCGCTAAAACCCATAATGAACAAAAGATCCTTAAAATTCTAAAAATCCAAAACAATAACCGAAAAACCCCACTGAAACCATAAAACCAACTATAATCTCTAAAAACTATTTAATCCCATAATAATTCTAAAATAAATCCAAAAAAACTTTAAATCCAAAAAAAACTCAAAAAAACCCCAAAATAAAACCATAAAAACCTAAAAAAACTCTTAAAATCCCTAAAATCCTAAAAACCATAGAAATACATAAAAAATAATTAATATTACTAAAACCATAAAAACCCTAAAACCTAGAAATCCCCTAAAAATACTTGAAACCATAAAAACACTTAAAACCCCATAAAAACTAAAAATTCATAAAACCATAAAAACCCTAAAACCCTTAAAACATAAAAACCCCAAGAAAACCATAAAACCCCTAAAACCAAAATATAAACCCTTAAAACCATGAAATAATTGAAAATTTAAAAAACTCTAAAAACATTAACACCCTAAAAACGTTAATTTTTTTTATAAAACCCCAAAAACACTAAAAACCCTAAAACTCTAAAAACATTCAAAAACCCTAAAAACCAAACAACACCATAATACCCCTAAAAATTCATAACAATCCATAAAAATAAAAATACCCATATAAACACAGATATGATCCTAAAATCCTTAAAATTAAAAAACAGTTAAAATCCGTACAGACACATAAAAACACTAAATACCCTAAAACCACTAAAAACTATAAAAACCCTGAAAAACATAAAACCCCAGAAAACCATAAAAAAATTTAAAAAGCATAAAAACCATAAGACCAATAAAGATGCTAAAAACCATTTAATCACGAAAAATAATTATAAAACTGTAAAACCCTTAAAACACTGAAAACACTAAAATCATTAAAACCCCCAAAATCTAAAAACAACCCTAAAAACCCTAAAACCCCCCAAAAAATCCATAAAATACCTAAAATCATAGAAAAACATACAACCCAGAAAATCCAAAGAAAATGTTAAAAACATCAAAACACCTAAAACTGCTAAAAAACCCCAAAACCCCCCTTAGCACTAAAAAACATAAGAAACACTGAAAACCATAAGAATCCCTAAAAACCATAAAAATCCAAAAGAACCATGAAATCCCAAAACCCACTACAAACTCTTATACCCTTTAAATCTATATATTTTTTTATAAATTTGAAAAACTATAAAACCCCTAAAACTATATAACCATATAATAACCCAAAAAAAAATTAAACCCATAAAACCCTTAAGTCCTTCAAAAAACCCAAATCCCTAAAATCCCACAAAACCCATAAAAATCATTAACTACCAAAAAACCTAGATATCTAAAAAAACCTCAAACCCGAAAAAACGTTAATAAAACATTAAAAAAATAAAAACACTTAAAACCCAAAAACACCTAAAAAATAATAATACACCCCAAAAAACCAAAAAACCCATAAAAACATTAAAAAGACATAAATACATTATAACCTACTTAAACTCTATAAACCTTTTAAACACATAAAAATGATAAAAACTATAATATCCCTAGAACCCCTAAAAAATAAAAAAACATAAAAACATAAAACCATTAAACCATAAATACCATAAAACCCAAAACCCTTCAAAATCCCTTTAAACCCCAAAAATAATAAAAAACCTAAAAAACCAAAAAATTCCCTAAAATGTAAAAAACCCCTAAAACCCTAAAAACCCTAAAAACCAATTAAAAACATAAAAAACATAAAACCCCTAAAAAATTTTAAAACAAAAAAACCTAAAAACCCTAAAACCAACAAAAATCTATATACCGTTAAACCCCTAAAATGTAAAAAATTTTAAAAAACTTAAAACCTCTAAAAACTCTTAAAAAACTAAAAACCCTTAAAAACACTAAAATCATAAAAACCCTAAAATCCATAAACATTCTAAAAGGACCCAAAATCTATAATAATTCTAAAACCCAGAAAAACCCTGAAAATCCATAAGAAAGTATCAAAAACCAAAAAATAATTAAAAATATGAAAAAAAACCTAAAAGCGCTCAAAACTCTAAAAACCCTAAAACCCCTAAAAACCCTAAAAACGTAAAGACCCCCTAAATCCTTAAAAAATCATACAAACACATAAAACCCTAAATACCCTTGAGATCATTAAAAACACTTTGAAACACTAAAACTATTAAAAAATCAAAAAATAGAAAAACCTCTATAAACCCAAAAAGCCTTAAATCCCTAAAGAACCCAAAAAAACACTAAAACCCCAAAAACCTTGAAATTATCTAAAAAACCTAAAATCCATAAGAAATTTTAAAATATATTTACCAAAACATAAATCCATGAAAACCCCTAAGAAACCATAAAACCAAAAAAATAATTAAAACCCCTAAATACCTCAAAGGCAACGCGCACCATTTGTCAGCGAACCTCTCATCCCCTCGACTCCGTGGGAACTGGCCCAAGCCCAAGGGTTGGCCACCTTGGGCCTAGCTGGGGGCGTGCGGCGCGCAGGTGGGCAGGCCAGCCCTATACCTCGTTACCCATACAACACATTTGAAAAACACCCAAGAAAAGGAGGAGGCCTCTGAGCGGCGTCTCTCCTCTCCTCCTCGCACCGCCTTGGTCTTCCTCTACTGTCTTCCTCCTTCCTCCTCCGGCGAGGTCCGACCTCTGTGCTTCCTGTCCCGCTTCGGCTTGGCAACCACTGGTGTTGGATTTGCGTGATCTGGTCTGGGCGATGGTGCTTGGTCGTGCCCAGATTGCTCCATATCTGGTGAGTTGGGTCTTCGGAAGGGGGGATCTGGCCCGAATTTCCCGATACGCGTCCCACCTCTTGATCTTGCTTCCTGGTGTCTGGTTTTGGGTTCTGAAGTGCTGCGAAGGTTCCCCTCTCGTTCTTCAGGTTCATTCCGATCTTCTGGATTGCCTTGTTTCGGGACCCGGTTTTGTTGCTGCGAAGGTTCCCCTCCTGGCTCAAGGTCCATTCCAGTCGATTTCTGGCGTGCCTGGTTCGAGACCCGGCTTTGGTTGCTGCTCCCTTCCTGCTTCTGGTCAGTTGCAGATCTGGTGGTCCCGACGCCAGCTTGTCTGCAGGGCTCCTCCATTTCGTTTTCCTTGTGCCAGATCTGGAAGGCGCGGTGTCAACCCCGACATGCTTTCGGCACCTCAAATGTCTTCCTGGTTCGATGTCGGCTGCAGGTATGGCTTGGTGCGCTCAGGTTCGGGTCCTGTTGCTTGGAGGAGGGAGGCTTTGGTTATACTTCTGATTCTCTGTCTCTTGTTGCGGCTCATGGTCATTGGTTGTGGTTCTGTGTGCTGGTTTTTGACATGCTATGGATGATTTGATTTGATGTGGGTGTTGGCGAGTTGGTTTGATGGAATGGTTGTTTGGGGTGAGCTGGATCGGATGGGATGGTTATGCTGCATGGCTGTGATGTTTTGGTGTTGGTGCTGGATGTTGTTCTGGTGCTGGTTGGCTGGATGGTGTTGTGGTCTATTTTGCTGGTGGTGAATGGTTGTGGTGGTTTGAAATGGTGATGTTGGTGCTGATGGATGTTCGCTGCGCTGTTTGTCGTTTGAAATGGTGCTGTTGTTCTGGTGCTGGTTGGCTGGATGTTTGCTGCGCTGGTAAGTTTGGAGGCTGGTTGCTGCTTGGTGGTGAGCTGCTGGATGTTGTTTGATGCTGCGGATGATGTTGGTTGCTGCTTGGTGCTTTGTTTTTTGTTTGGGTTTGTTTTGCTTCTTTTCTTTTTTTGTTTTTTTGGCGTGGGTTGTAAGGGGTTTTTTGGGTGTGGGTCGTTCGACCCCTCCCCTCCCTTGTCCGCGGTGTCTCTTTTTCTTTCTAATAAATTTTGGGGGGCTGGGAACAGCCCGACCCTTGCATCTTCCTTGCCCTAAATACCTCAAAAATGATACAACCTAAAAATGTTAAAGCGAAAAAAAACCTAAAAACCAGAAATACCCATAAAAGCGCTAAAATACGGTAAAATTACATAAAAACACTAAAGATTCATTAAAAATGTTAAAACCCATTTAGAAACATTAAAGGTAAAATAACTCTAAAATCCCATAAAAACCATAAAATGCATAAAAATCCCTAAAAACCCAAAAAACCATAAAAAACCCAAAACCCCCCTAACAACCCTAAACTCCCTAAATTCCATAAAAACCCTAAAACCCCATAAAAATTATAAAAACAAATAAAATATCTAGAAAACACTGGACCCCACCTCTACTCTTACTGCCCTTCCCAACACACTAGACCCCATCTTGGTCTGGTTTGATGGTGTGTGGATAGGTTTTGGGATGGTGTTGGTGGTTCATCTTGGTGTCAAGGGTGCGTATCAGTGGGGTAGTATGTTAAAGTGGTGCTGGTTTTATAAAATTATGTTGGAGTACAGGATGATGGTTGTCGATCTTGGTACGGTGCTGAAATAAAGTGTTGTTCTGGATGGGCTTTTCTGTGGTGCTTCTGATATTGTGATGATGAATGTTGATGAAGATGATGTTATGGTTATGGTGATGATGAATGATGGTTACTGACTAGTTGGTAGGTGATGATGGGGACTTTTCAGTTTTTATGTTCCATTTAGTTTTTGTGTTTTTTTGGGTCTTTTGTGTCTTGGGTTGTAAATGGTTTTTGGGTGGGGGTTGATTGACCCCCCCCCCCCTCTGCTGTCTGCTGTATCTTTTTTTTTTCATAATAAATTCTGAGGGGGTCTAGAACAGCCTGGCCTCACACATCTTCTACCCTAGAAAGCCTAAAAATGATAAAAACCTAAAAAACCCTAAAGCCCTAAAAATCCTAAAAATCCCAAAAAACTATAAAAACTTAAAAATATGACTAAAAGCCCAAAAAACATAAAAAAACCCAAAAATCTCTAAAAACCCAAAATAAAACCCTAAGAACAAAAATGAAATTTAAAACTATCAAAAACATAAAAATCTAAAACCATTAAAAACAATAACATAACCAAACAACCCTAAAAACCCCAAAAACCTTAAAAAACCTTAAAAATGCTCCAAATAGTAAAAAACTATTTAAACCCATATTACATTAATAAACTATAAAACTTTTAAAATGCCTAAAAAAAACAAAAAAAACCCAAAAACCCCAGAAAATCCATAAATACCCTAAAAATACTCAAAATCCCTAAAAATCTTGATAATGGTCAAAATAATAAAAAAAATCTATAAAAATACATAGAAATGTAAAAATCCTAAAAACATTAAAAAACCCATTTGAAAACCATTAAAACCTAAATTTCTCTTAAAACCCCAAAATAATATAACAATGCTAAAAACCCTAAAAACTATAAAATCCCTAAAAACCCTTGAAACCACACAAAATCGCTAAAAACCCTAAAAACCATAAAATTCCTAAAAATTTACTGAAAATCCCAAAAATTTTAAAGAACCTTAAAACCCATGAAAAAAACAAAAAACAATAAAATCCCAAAACAATAAAACCCCCTAAGGATTAATAAATGATAAAAATACTAAAAATATAAAAAGTGCCTTAACCCCTAAAATCAATAAAACCCCCAAAAAACAATAGACAACTATGAAAAATATAAAAAAACTGAAAATAGTAAAACCACTTTAAACCCATAAGAATGTTAAAAACTCTATAAACCACAAAATCCCTAAAGCCCAGAAAACCCAAAAAACCCCAAAAAACCATAAAAAATAAAAAACACGTAAAACACCTAAAAATCATAAAGACAATAAAATCCATATAAGTACTAAAAATTCTTAGAAACCATAAAACCCCTAAACACTGTAAAAACCTCTAAAACCCCTAAAACGCCAAAAACTCTAAAAACTCTAAAAACCATTTAAAGCCCTAAAAATTTTAAAAACTATTTGAAAACATTAAAACCTTAAAAACTCAAAAAACCCCCCCAAAATCATAAAAACCCTAAACACCCAGAAAAATCCCACAAAACCCTTAAAATCCCTAAAACCCGATAAGACCACAAAAACCTCACTAAAAACTCTAAAACTCATTTACAATACTTTAAATGTTAAAAAAACTCTAAACCCCCATATAAATCCTAAAAAACAAAAAAAAAACTTCAGAAGCCTCAAATTTATTAAACCCCCTAAAAACTATAAAAATATTAAAAATATCTTAGAATCCCAAAAAAATAAAACCCCCTATCCTTGAAAACCTCTCTGAAAAAAATAATAAAATAATAACACTTAAAACCCCTTAAAACCCTAATAACACTAAAAATATCTATGAACCCTAAAGAACGTAAAAAACGTCATATATCCCTAAAACATAAAATCCCCTAAAACCCTTGAAACCCCCTAAGAAAACCATAAAAACTGAAAAACACATAAAACCTCTAAAAACCAAAAAATATATTTAAAACCCCTAATCCCCTAAAATAAAATAAAACGATAAAACCCCTAAATACCAAAAACTCCTAAAAACAACAAAAAATCTAGAAACCCATAAAAATCATAAAAAACAATAAAAAAATATAAAACACCTTTAGACCTTGAAAATTGTTAAAAACTCTAAAAACCTTAATCATGCTAAATATCTCAAAAAATTACAAAATAACCATAAAACCTCATAAAAACCTTAAAAATATATAAAAATACTTAAAAACCCCAAAAAATTACTAAAAACACAAAAAAATATTCAACCCATTAAAACAGCTAAGAAAACCTTAAAATCCTAAAAAAATTATTACCCCTAAAACTATGAAAATGATAAAGCCCAAAAAATCCAATAAACCTTGTAAAACCCATAAACCCCTAGAATTATAAAATCCCTCAAACCCATAAAATTCTATAAATAAACTAAAAATTCTAAAACCCCTTTAAACCCATAAAAAATTAAAATATATAAAAATATTGAAAACCATGAAAAAAATATAACCCTATAACCCCATAATAAACACAAAAAATCTAAAAACCTCAAACTATTTGACAATCAAAATTCCTAAAATCCAAAAGACCCCATAAAAATCCAAAAAACCAAAAAAACAGTAAAAAACCACAAAATCCATTAACACTCTTAATAATTCCTTAATACACTAAGAACACATAAAACCCATAAAATATCTAACAATTATAAAAACCATAAGAAATTATATAAAACAATAAATACCATAAAAACCATAAAAACCCACTAAACTATATAAACCAATTAAACCGCTATAAACATTAATAACTCTAAAAACCATTAAAACCCATAAAACATTCAAAAAACCATAAAAAATAAAAAAATCCATAGAAACAAAAAAACTATAAAAAACCCGAAAACCCTATTAACCCTAAAAAACCATAAAAACACTATAAATTAAAAAATTCCCTAAAAATATAAAAATCCCTATATCCCTGAAAAAACCGTAATAAAACCTTAAAATTATAAAAACCCCTAAATCCATTAAGAAGCCAACGAAATTATAAAAACCCTAAAAACCATCAAAACCCCTAAAAACGTTCAAAAGTACTAAAAACGCATAAAAATCCTAAAACCCATGAAAATTCCTTCAGACCCCAAAAACATTAAAAATAATAGAAACCGTAAAACCTTAAACAGCATAGAATAAACTTAAAACGATAAACCCATAAAACCCCCCAAAATCCTTCAGAGACCCAAAAAACACTAATAACCCATAAAAATCATAAAAATTATTTAAAAATTCATAATTATGTAAAAAACTATAAAAACCCTAAAAACCCCTAAGAAAACCTTAATAATTAAAAAAATTAAACCACCTAAAAACCTAAAGACGCTTAAAACCCTAAAACCCCTAAAACCCTTAAAACCGCAAAAATATTAAAAACTAAAAAAACATTTAAATGACATAAAATCTCAAAAAACCAAAAAAACCACAAAAAACGAAATAACCAAAAAACCCATAAAAATCCTAAAAACTTCAAAATATTGAAAGTCCCCAAAACCCCTAAAAATTCTATAAAACCCCTAAAAATCATCAAATATGTAAAATCTATGAAAAAACATGAGAACCCCTAATAAGACCTTGAAAACCTAAAAAAATTAGACCCCTAGGAACCTAAAAATTCTAAAAACCCTCAAATACAAAACCCCCCCAAATCCTGTAAAAACCCTAAAACCCATAAAAAGAAAAAAATTCCCTGAAATTCCCTATCAATGTAAAAAACACTAAAACCCATGAAAATACCTAAGAAAACCCATAAAACATAAAAATATATAAAACCTTCTAACAACCCTAAAAGACCCTGAAAACCCTAAAACCCCTAAAACCCAAAAATCCCTAATCAATAAAAATTCAAAAACCCCAAAAAACCTGTCAAAAACCACTAAAAACTAAAAAAAACCCTTTACACCCCTTAAAAAATTAAAAACATTAAAAAATCATTAAACCAAAAAAATAAAAATTAAACTGTAAAACCAAAAAGTAACCTCAAAACTCCTAAACCCCTGCAAAATACATAAAAAACCCAATAAAAATCTGAAAAAATCACACTAAATATCCAAAAAAACTAAGAAACCCAATAACAAAACCAAAAAAATCTAAAAAAACCGCTCAATAACTTGAAAAATTATAAAAACCCTAAATAACCCTAAATAATAGTAAATAACCTAAAATTCCCCAAAACCTAAAAACCCTTAAAACCACAAAAAAACCTATAAAACCCCTAAAATATACTAAAAACTCAAAAAAACCCATTTAAACTCCAAAAAACATTAATAAACATAAAAACATGAAAAACCCTAAAAAACAGGAAAAAACCATAAATCTCAAAGAAAGCATTAAAATTCCAAAAGGCTAAAAACCATCAAAATCTCTAAAAACCAAAAAAACACAAAAATAAAAAAAACCATAAAATCCCTAAAACATAAAAACAATAAAAAACCAATAAATTAATAAGAATACCATAAAAACTAAAAAACACTTAAAAACCCCAAAAAAATATAATAATAAAAAAACAAAAAAAAACCTATAATCCAAAATAATTAAAAAACCCATAAAAAATTAAAAAAACCTAGAAAATTAAAAAAAAACTAAAAAACCACCAAAAACACTAAAAACCCTTTAAATACCTAAAAAAATTAAATACAATAAAATCCTTACAAAACTAAATGAATACAAAACCCCCTAAAAACCCAAAAATCAAAAAAAACCTCTAAAAGGCCATAAAACATATCAAAATCCCGAAAATCCCTAAAACCCCATAAAAATACCAAAAAATACATAAATATCCTAAAAACATAAAAACTCTTAAAACCATGAAAAATTAAAAATAAAACCATAAAAATATAAAAACACACGTAAAACTCCTTAAAACTTAAAAAATTGATAAAACCCTTAAAACTCATAAAACACTAGAAACGCCTCAAAATATCTAAAAAACCTAAAAACTATATAAAAGATAAAATTCCACAATCATCCCTAAAAAAATAAATAACCAAAAAACCTTTAAAATCCGTAAGAAAATCCTAAAAACATAAAAACAATTAAAACCCCTAAAAAACTAAAAAACACTAAAATCCCTAAAAACCCTAACACCCCCAAAAAAGGCCCTAAAACCCATAAAAAAATTTAAACCCTAAAACCCCATAAATATACTAAAGCCACTAAATATTATCAAATCCCTTTAAACCCCAAAAATTGTTGAAAATCTCTCAAAACTATAAAAACACTAAAAATTGCCCCCCCCCCCACAAACCGATACCACCAAAAACCCTCAATATCCCTAAAACCCTAAAAACCCATATAAATATAAAATATTTCTAAAAATACCTAAAAAATTAAAAACACCTAAAACCATCAAAAAAATCTGTAGAATCTTTTAGACATCAATGAACTTTAATCCCCTGAAATTCAAAAAATGCCAAAAAACTAAAAAAACCTAAAAACCCCTAAAACATGTAAAACAATAAAAATCATAAAACCCGCAAAAACCCCTTAAAACCCATTAAAACCACAGAAAACAATAAAACCATTTAAACACAAAATAACACTAAAAAATATAAAAAACCTTCATACCCCTAAAAAATCAAAAAACCCAAAAACCTCAAAAAACACTAAAAAACCAAAAAGATTTCAAAATCCCTAAACACCCATAAACCCCTAAAAATACTAAAAAATTATTAAAAACATCAAAAAACATAAATACAATGAAAACCATAATAAAACATTCAAAACCTAAAAAAACTAAAACACCTAAAATCGTAAATATGATAAAAACCCCTAAAACCCACTAAAACCCATAAAACCCCTAAAAACCACTAAAACCCCTCAAAACATCTAAGAACCCAAAAAACCCTAAAAATACCTAAAGGTCCAAGAAATTCCAAAAAATTTAAAAAACCCCAAGAACCTTAGAAAACCCAAATAATACTTGAAAAGCCTAATAACACTTTAAATCCTAAAAATGTTAAAAACCTTAAAACCCCAAAAAGGACTCTAAAAACCCTAAAACACCTAAGACCGTAAAAACAGGTAAAAACCATAAAAACCCACTAAACCCATAAAAACCCTTAAAATATGAGATACTATAATAACCCTTAAAACATTAAAAGACTCTCAAAAACCACAAAAACAAAAAAAACGGAATCCCCAAATAAACCGTAAAAACTCTAAAATCCTTTAAAACACTAAGACACTGAAAAAAATCAAACCCCAAAAAATAATTCAAACACCTAAAAACACTAAAAACCCTAAAAACCCAAAGAACCCTAAAAATCCCTAAAAACCCAAAAAACACTAAAACAATTAAAATATCTAAAACGTAAAAAACAATGAAAATAAAGAGATACCCAAAGAAAACATTAATAAACATAATCACTTAAAACCCGTAATACCTAAAATATCTAAAACCCTAAAAACCCTAAGAATAAACTAAAACCTTAATATCCCATAAAACCATAAAAACCCATTAAAACCCCATAAAAACCATAAAAACCCACTAAAAACTCTAAAATGCCTTTAAAACCCTAAAAATGATAATAAAAACTATAAAAAACAGAAAAAACTGGAAAAAACCTAAAAACTCACAAAAATCCTTCAAATAAAAACACAATAAGCATCCTAAATCCCCTTAAACCCCTACCGACCCTCAAAATCCTTAAAAACCATAAAAACCATAAAATTCATAAAAAACCATAAAAACTGCAAAAACATTAAAACCAAAAAAATCATAAAAAAATAAAAACCTAAAACAATAGAAACCTCTAAAACCATAATAAATGATAAAAACAAAAAAATCCCTAATAACTCTAAAACGCCAAAAGAACCCTCAAAATCCCTAAAAACAGTAAACACCCATAAAAATCTTAAAGATACATAAATCATAAAAAAACACTAAAAATCCTAAATAACCCTAATGAAACCGTAAAAACAAAAAAAACACTTATAATCCCTACAAAACTAAAACTAACAAAATACCCCTAAATACCCCTAAAACCCCTAAAACCCATAAAAGGCATAAAAACAATAAAAAACCATAAAAACCTAAATCCCCACTAAAAACACTAAACACCCATTAAACCCCCAAAATGATAAAAACTCTAAAAACCCTAAAAATAAACAAAAAAACCTTAAAAATATAAAAACACATAAAATACGAAACCTTTAAAAACCCTCAAAATCCCTAAAAACCCAAAAAAAACAGTTAAAAATCCAAAAAATTATATATGAATCCATAAAGACATAAAAATACCTCAAAACCTTAAAAACATAAGAATACTTTAAAACATAAAAAAAAACAAAAAACCCTTAAATCATAAAAACGCTAAAAACCTTAAAAACCATAAAAAATAACAAAAAAATTACTAAAAATTCCTATAAAACCTAAAAATAAACAAATATGAAAAACCCCTTAAAATCCATAAAAAGGTAAAATAACCTAAAACCCATGAAACCCGCTAAGAAAACCGTAAAATTCTATAAACACATAAACCCATAAAATTCTAAAATTGCAAAAAACCACAAAAACCCAAAAATTAACATAAAATCCAAAAAACCCAAAGAAAAGAAAAAGTCCCCTAAAACATAAAATACACATAAATTCCGTAAAAAATAATTGAAAATTATAAAAACCATTTAAAAAATTAAAAATTTTATAAAAAATATAAAAAACATTAAAACCATAAAAACTCAAAAAAACCATGAAAATTTAAAAAACCCGTCAAACCGTAAAAACCCAAAACCACCCTCAAAATCCGTAAACAACCTTAAAAACGTAAAAATCTTAAAAGAGACCTACAAAACCTTAAAAACATAAAATAATATAAAAATATGAAAACCCCTATGAAAATTGTTAAAACCAAGAAACACATAAAGGCTCTAAAAACCTTAAAATGCAAAAAACCCTTAAAATTCCTAAAAGACCCAAAACCCCCCAAAATACCCATTACAGCCCCCTAAAGACATAAAAACCCTAAAACCCATAAAAACCTAAAAACCACTAAAAACTAAAAAATTAATTTAACCCCCTCTTACGGTTAAAAAACATTAAAACCCATAAAATCTATAAAAAACAAAAAAACACCCAAAAAAGTATAAAACACCTAAAAACCATCAAAATCAATAAATTGCTTAAAAATTTATAAAAAAAATCTAAAAACCCTAAAAATCGATAAAATTGTAAAAAATGATAAATCCATAAAATGCTCAAAATCCCACAAAACCCAAAAAGAATTAAAACCTAAAAATCCGTAAAAACATAGAAAACCCTAAAAAACCCTAAGAAAAACACAAAAACCTATAAAACATTAAAACCGAAAAAAACCTAAAAAATTATAAAACCCTAAAAACCCTATTAATACACAAAAAATCTTAAAACTAATAAAAACCTTAAAATCTATAAACCACCCTAAAATCCCTAAAATACCTAAAATCTACTAAAACCCCTAAAAACCATTAAACTCTTAAAAATGTAAAATGTCTCAAAAAACCATAAATACCCTAAAAACTATAAACTATCCCTAAAAAGTAAGAAACACCAAATTCTTTGAAACCCCATAATAAAAACATAAAAACATAAAAACATATAAAATTAATAAAAACCCAAAAAATGCTAAAAAACATTTGAAAAACATCAAAAGACCATAAAAACCAAAAAATCCCTAACGAAAAAAATACCCCTAAAAATCATAAACCACCTAAAATTTGATAAAAAAACCCTAAAAACAACTAAAAACTCTACAAATACTTTAACACCCAGAAACATTAAAAACTATAAAAAAACATAATAACCCAAAAAACTCAAAAAACCCTAAGAACCCCCAAAAAATATAACCCCTAAAATACCCTTAACCCCCAAAATACCTATAAATACCTAAAAATTCCTAAAAAGCCCCCAAAAGTCCCTAAAACCTTGAAAACACCTTATAAAACCTAAAAACCTAAAAACACTAAAAACATAAAACAAATTTCATGAAATAAAAAACCCAAGAAAACTAAAAACCTAAAAACCATTAATCACCTAAAACCCATAAATGTTAATAAAATCTATAAAACCCTTAAAACACAAAAAATCCGTTAAACCCCTAAAAATGTTAAAATACTCAGAAATTTATAAAACCCCTAAAAATCTAAAAAAACCCTAAACACCCAAAAAAAACAATACAAACCCTAAAAACCTAAAAACCATTAAATACCTAAAAAACCCTAAATCCCATAAAACTCCTCAAACCAACCAAATCCCTAAAAACCCCTTAAAATACTAAAAAATACATTAAAAGTCCAATAAAACACAAAACCTCTAAAAAACACTAAAACTCCAAATGAAAATTATAAAAACATAAAAAACTAAAACCTATAAAAACGTAAAAAAATATCAAAACCCTAAGAACCCTATAAACAATCCTAATCCCTAAATACCTTAAAACACATAAAAATCAAAAAAAGAATCCCTTAAACCCTAAAAATCTAGAAACCTTAAAACCCATGCAAACCCATAATAAAACAATACAAACCTAAAAACACATAAAACTCATAAAAAACTAAATATGATAATATCCCTAAAAAGACCCTAAAAACCATAAAACCCATAAATTCAATTGAAGCCCCTAAAACCTTTAAAACTTATAAAATGAATAATAACCATTAAAAAAATAAGTACTCTAATAACCCTTTAAACTGCTAAAATGTTTAAAAATGCTAAAAAAAATAAATGCCCTAAAACTCAAAAATATCCCTAAAAATAAAAAAATCCATAAAGACCCTAAAAACCCTAAAACCCCTTAAAATATCAAAATACCAAAAATCATCTAAAAACATTAAAATACTAAAAATCCCAAAAAAATCCCAACAATCGTAAAAACACCTCAGACCTCCTGAAAAACCATAAAAAATCATAAAAGTTTAAAAACACATAAAACACTAAAATAATCAAAAGAACCCTAAGAAAGCAACAATCCATAAAATCCCAAAAAAATCACAAACTATTATAGAAACCATAAAAATAAAAATACCCTAAAATCCCTAAAAATGAAAAAATACCACATAATCCTAATAAACTACAAGAAAACAATAAATTTATAATAAAACATTATTACCATAAAAAATATTAAAACGGAAAAACCCTAAAAACCTCAAAAACCCTAAAAACTGTATAAAACCAAAAAAAACATTCAAACTCCTAAAAATCCTAAAATCAAATGAAAACATTAAAAAAATTAATCCCATAAAAATGTAAAAAAACACAAAAAAAATCATAAACACCCTAAAACTCAAAAAAATGTAAAATCTTATAAACTAAAAAAACAGTAAGACCCCTAAAACCCTTCAAAATCCCAAAAACTATAAAAACTATAAAAAACATAAAGAATTTATAAAATCCATAAAAACCTAAAAAATCCTAAAAACCTAGAAAATCCCTAAGATAATTTGAAATAAAAAAAATACTTAAAACCCCACCAAAAACATTAAAATGATATGATCCCTAAAACCCCCAAAAACCCCCAAAACCCTAAAAACTATAAATATCATAAAATCCCAGAAACCATAAAAAACCAAAAATCCCATAAAAACCTTAAAAGCCCTAACTACTCTAAAACCCCTTTAAAATCCAAAAAACGTTAAAAAAGTAAAAAATATTCAAATGCTAAATTTTTTTAAATCCCCCAAAAAAATCATACCCAAAAACTGTAAAACTTCTCATAATTCATAAAAACCATAAAATGGTGAAAATTACCTAAAAATACCCAAAACAAATTTAAAAAACCCTAACCACCGTAAAAACCCAAAGAAAACCACAAAAAAAATAAAAACTAATAAAACCCTGCAAAACCTAAAAAAGATAATAACACTAAAAACCGTAAAACCACTAAAACACTAAAACCCCTCAAAATTCTAAAAATCCCTAAAAAGTAAAAAACACTAAAAACCATGGAAATCCCAAATAAAACCATAAAACCCAAAAAATAATTAAAAACCTAAAAAACCTAAAGCCCTTGAAAACTTAAAAAAGATCTAAAATAAAATAAAACCCAAAAACCCGAAAACCCATAAATACCCCTAAAATATTATAGAAAAACAAAAAACCTATACAAACCCTAAATCAAACTAAATAACCCTTCAAACACCTAATTTTTTTAGAAACTATAAAAGCTTTAAAACCCATTTAAAACTTAAAAAACCCCATTAAAACCCAAAAAATAATAAAACCCTTAAAACCCATCAAAATCACTAAAAACATAAATCCCTAAAACCCTTAAAAGCCTTAAAATCCTTAAATTCATAAAATATGCTAAGATACCTAAAAAAATTACAAACATAGAACCCCTAAAACCTTAACAAATGATAAAAAAATTAAATCCCTAAAAACCATAGATACCTCTAAAACCTTTTAAACCCCCCAAAACCCAAAGAAACCATAAACCAACATAAATCTCTCAAATCCCTCAAAATCCATAAAAAACAATAAAAATCCCTCAATATCCACTAAAAACATAAAAAATCGAAAAACATATAAAACCATAAACTCCTTAAAATCAAAACCTATAAAAACGCTAAAATCCTTAAAAACTCAAAAAAACCCTGAAAACCTCTAAAACCCTATGATAATTCAAAATCCATAATAACCCTGAAGTCTAAAAAAACCTAAAATATATGTGAAAATACCTAAAATTTAAAATCCCCCAGGAAACCCTAAAAACCTTAAGAAAACATTAAAAGCCTAAAAAACTAAAAAAAAATAAAATCCTAAAAAAACACTAAAAAAACTCAAAAACCCAAAAAAACCATAAAAATCCTAAATCCATTAAATACATAAATCCTGTAAAACCCCAAAAAATCAATAATCACTCTAAAAACACTAAAAATTATAAAAATCACTAAAATTCCCTAAAAATCTAAAATTCCCTAAAAACCATAATAACCCATAGAAAACATTAAACCCCTAAAATATAATTATAACCCATATAAAAACATAAAATCATTAGAACACTAAAAACCCTAAAACCCCAAAAACCCTTAAATCCCATCAAATTCCCTAAAATCCCAAAAACCCTAAGAACCCTAAAATGCTAAAAATCCCTAAAACCCCTCAAAGACCCAAAAAAACCTACAAACCAAAAAAATTTATTATAAATCCCTAAAAATGTAAAAAACCCTATATACCTGGAATAACACTAAGAAATCCTTAAAAACTAAAAAAACTCTTAAAACCCCTAAAAACCAAAAATGCTCAAAAAAATCTCAAAACCCCTAAAATCCCTATAATACACAAAACCCATCATAATCCATAAATACCCTAAAAATCATAAAATTTATAAAACACAAAAAAAACCTAAAATATAAAAAACCTAAAAACCATAAGGAAACTTTTAAAAGATAATTTTTTTTTAAAACCCTTAAAAACCAAATAAAAATAAAACCCAAAAAACCAATAAAGGACCATAAAAAACTAAAAACACTAAATCCTCTTAAACCATAAATCCCTTGAAAACCTAAAAAATTAATTAAAACTATAAACCCTTTAAACTCCTAAAAATTATAAAAACTATAAAACCCTTAAAATCCCAAAAAACTAATCAAATGCAAAAAACTATAAAACACTAAAACCCCCCTAAATCACTAAAAACCTATAAATATTCTAAAAACACTAAATATCCCTGAAAACATAAAAATCCCAAAAACCCTAATATAATCATAAAAAATTAAAAACACATAAAACCCATAAAAACCTAAAAACACTAAAAACCACTAAAACACTAAAAACCCTAAAAACCATAAAACCCAAAATTCCTTAAAACCCCTACAACTCTATAAAACCCCTAAAAACCAACAAACATTATTAAACCCTTTAAAACCCTAAAAATGATTGAAACTTATAAAAACCTTAAACACCTAAAAATTTTATAAACAAATCACTAAAAACCTAAAAAGAAACCACAAAACCCACAAAAAATCATTTTAACACTAAAAACCCTAAAAACCCTAAAACACGTAAAAATCGTAAAAAATCTCTAAAAATCATTAAATATGTAAAAAACCAAAAAATCTAAAAAACCTAATAAAACCCAAAAAACCTAAATAGACATAAAACCCATAAGAACCTAAAAATGATAAAAATCCTATAAAACCCTGAACCCCTAAAAATAATCAAAATCCCTAAAACTGTAAAAACCAAAAAAAAATGATTGAAATCCCAAAAAACATAAAAAACACCAAAATCTCTAAAACCCCACAATAAAACCTAAAAAACAAAAAGAGAGTTAAAACCACTAAAAACTAAAAATGATAAAACTATTAAAAATACTAAAATAATCAAACAAACCTAAAAACGAATAAAAACTATAGAATACATCAAACCCACTCAAAATATTAAAAAACCATTTAAACCCATAAAACATTAAAAAAACTATAAAAACCCTAAAATAACTAAAAAACTCCATAAAAACCCAAAACCCCAAAAAAACATAAAAACCCTTACAATACTCAAAATCACTAAAAATCCTAACAATGATCAAAATCATAAAAATTACATAAAAATCCAACAAAATGAAAAAAATCCTAAAAACACTAAACACCCCTTTGAAAACACTAAAAACATAAAATCCCTAAAAACTCTTGAAACCCCAAAAAAATGATAGAAACCCTAGAAACCAAAAAATTCCTAAAAATTCACTAAAAATCCAAAAAAATGTGAATATTTATAAAACCCATGAAAAACCCAAAAACAATAAAATCATAAAACACTAACCCCCCCCCCCTAAAAACCAAAAAATGCTAAAAATACTAAAATAACCAAAAAGGGCCCTAAAACCCCAAAATATCATAAAAAATCCAAAAACAATAGACACCCATAAAAAAATAAATATAATGGAAATCACTAAAATCACTTTATACCCATATGAATGGTAAAAACTCGGTAAACCATAAAAAACCTAAAACCCAAAAAACAAAAGAATCCCTAAAAACCCTTAAAAAACAAAAAACACTTAAAACACCTAAATATCCTAAAAACACTAAAACAATATAAGCAATAAAAATCATAGAAACTATAAAAACACATAAACACCTCAAAACCCTCTAAAACCCATAAAACCCCATAAAACAGTAGAAATTATAAAAATCCTTTAAACCCCTAAAACGTTTAAAAACACTTATAAAACATAAAAACCTAAAAAACTCAAAAATAAAACCAAAAACTGAAAAATAAAATCATAAAAACCCTACACAGCAAAAAAACCCTAAAAACCTTAAAAATCCCTAAAACCTGATAAGACCTCAAAAACCCCTCTAAAATCACTAAAACCCCTTTAAAGCCCAAAAAATGTTTAAAAACACTAAAAAATAATAAAATTCTAAAACACAAAAAAACCCAAAACACATAAAACCCCAAAAAACCATTAAAACCATCAGATTCCTTAAACCCCTTAAAACTATAAAAAACATAAAAATCCCTAAATATCCAAAAAAAACATAAAACTCCTATCCCTGAAAAACCCTACGAAAACAATAAGAAATTAAGAACAATTAAAACCCCTAAAAACCCTAACAACACTAAAAATCTCTACGAAATCTAAAAAGCTAAAAAAATCTCTATATATACCTAAAAACATAAAATCCTGTAAAACCCCTAAAAACCTTTAAGAAAACATAAAATAATGAACATAAAAAACCTCTAAAAAATGAATAAAATATGCTAAACCCCTAAACCCCTTAAAAATACCATAAAAATCTAAAACCCATTAAAACATAAAACCCACTAAACCCCATAAAACCCCAAGAAGCCCATAAAAATCAAAAAAACACTAAAATCTATAAAACCCCTTTAAACCTAGAAAAATGTTAAAAACTCTAAAAACCTTAAATACCATAAATAAATCAAAAAAAATAAAAAATCCCATAAAAACAATATCCCCCAAACCCCTCAAAATATTTAAAAAACCAAAAAATCCATTAAATTCCTTAAAAGCACTAAATATTACAAAAAACATAAAAAAATATCTACCCCTTAAAACCCCAATGAAAAACATAAAATCCAAAAAAACACTTGTTAACTTTTAAACACTAAAAATGATGAAAACCCAAAAAAATACCTTAACCTTGTAAAACCAATAAACCCCAAGAATTACAAAAACCCAAAAAACACAAATAAATCAACTAAAATTTCTAAAAACCCTTTAAACTCCAAAAAACATTAAAATATATAATAATATAAAAACCCATAAAAAATAATATAACCCAAAATAAAAATTAAAACTCTAAAAAACTAAAAACCTTAAAATTATCAGAATTCCTAAAATCAAAAAAACACCAAAATAATCCAAAAATCAAAAAAAAACCCACAAAAACCATCAACATCCTTAAGAAAACCATAAAAACCCTAAGAACACATAAACCACATAAAATATCTAAAATTTAAGAAATCTATAAAAACCTCTAAAAACAATAAAAAACATAAAACCCTTAAAACCATAAAACATTAAAACCCAAAAATCTCACTAAAACAATATAAACCCATTAAACCTCTATAAAAATTAATAACTATAAAAACCATTAAAACCACTAAAACATTCAAAAAACCCTAAAAACATAAAAAATAGATAAAAATAATAAAAACTCTAAAAAACACAAAACACCTAATAACCCAAAAAACCATAAAAATTCTAAAAATTAAAAAAAATCCCTAAAATTTAAAAACCACTAAAAACCCTAAAAATCCTTAATAAAATATTAAAACTCAAAATACACTTAAATCCCATAAGAAACGTACAAAATTATATAAACCCTAAAAACAATAGAAATCCCTAAAATGTTAAAAAATCCTAAAAACCCATAAAAACCCGGGATCCCATGAAAACCCCTTCAAATCCCAAAAAACATCAAAAACTCTAAAAATCATAAAACCCTAAACAAAATAGAAAAACCTTAAAACCCATAAACCCATAACCCCCCCCCCCCCCACAAAATCCCTAAAAGTACATAGAAACCCATAAAAATCCTAAAAATATTTTAAAAATCTAATTATGTAAAAAACCCCTTAAAATCCATAAGAAAATATTAATAACCAAAAAACACATAAAATCCCTAAAAACCTAAAAATACCAAATCCCCTAAAAACTATAGAACCCATAAAACCCTTAAAAAACCTAAATTATTAAAAACAATAACAACCCTTAAATGATATAAAAAAGGAAAAAAACCAAAAAATGACAAAAAAAACCCCACAAAATTGAAATCCTCTAAAAATCCTAAAAACAATCAAAATATAAAAAATCTCTAATACCCCTAAAAATCCTAAAACATACATAAAAATCCCAAAATATGTAAAAACCCCTAAAAATCTAAAAAATCCTAATAAAACCTTGAACAACTAAATAAAACTTAAAACCTCTAGAAACATAAAAATTCTAAAAACCCTAAAAACATAAAGAAACCCTCAAAATGCCAAAAAAACCCTAAATACAATAAAAACCCTTAAAAGTTCCAAAAAATAAATAATGTAAAAAACACGAAAACCCCTTAAAATACCTGAGAAAAAGCATAAAACATAATAATATATAAAACCTCTAAACCGCAAAAAGACCCTAAAAACCCCCAAAATCCCCTAAAAACCAAAAATCCCTAAACAATAAAAACTCACAAACCCTATGAAAATCATTCGAAACCCACTAAAAAAAGAAAAACCCCTTTAATCCCATTAAAAAATTAAAAAAATTAAAAAAATCAATAAAAAAACACAAAAGAAACCCTAAAACACAAACGAAACCAAAAAAACCCTAAAACCCTCAAAAAGCATAAAAACACAAAAAATCATAAAATTACAAAAAAATCACACTAAAAATACCTAAAATCCGAGAAAACCAATAAAAAATCCTAAAAACCTCAAAAAATAAAACCCCTAAAAAACCGAAAAATACTAAAAACCCTAAATAACCCTAAATAATAACAAATAACATGAATATCCACAAAAACCCATAAAACACTTAAACCCACTAAAAACCAATAAAACCCCTAAAATCCAATAAAAACTCAAAAAATCACTTTAAACCCCTAAAAACATTATAAAATTCAAAAAAACATTATAAACACAAAAGAACCCCTAAATCTCAAAGAAACTATTAAAACCCGAAAAAGCCTAAAAACCCTCAAATCCCTAAAAACAAAAAAAACATAAATATCCAAAAAACCATAAATCCCTAAAAACCTAAAAACCATAAAAAATAATAAAAAATCATTATGAAAACCTTAAAAATCTAAAATCAATTAAAACCCATAAAATTAAAAAACCTAAAAAAGTATAAACCAAAAAAATAATAAAACCCCTAAAACATTAAAAAACATAAAAATCCAAAAAAAAATTAAAAAAACAGTAAAAACTCTAAAACCCCATTAAATACATAAAAACATTAAAAATATATAAAAACCTTACAGAACTAAAAGAATCAAAAATCCCAAAAAACCCAAAAAACCAAAAATCCCTAAAAGTCCATAAAAAATCTCAAATTCACTAAAAACCTAAAAACCCCATAAAAATCCAGAAGAAATAGTAAAACCCCTAAAAATAAATAGCTTTAAAACCAAGAAAAAATCAATAAAACCATAAAAAATATAAAAAAACTTTAAACCCCTTAAAAATCTAAAAAATGATAAAAACCTTAAAAACCCTAAAACACTGAAAACCCCTCAAAATACCAAAAAAACCTAAAAAACTATAAATAAGATAAACCACCCTAAAAATACCTAAAAACATAAAAAACCCAAAAAACATTTTAAACTCCTATGATTATCATAAAAACGTAGAAACAATTAAAACTCCTAAAAACCTAAAAAGAACAAAAAACCCTAAACCCACAAAAAGGCCCTAAAACCCCCAAAAACATTAAAAACCCTAAAACCCCATAAAATCCTAAAAACCAATAAATATTATAAAATCAATTTAAACCCCAAAAAACATTTTAGAATTTCTAAAAACCATGAAAACAATAAATATTTAAAAATAACCCCCAAAAAAACTGAAACCCCCAAAAAACCAAAAAAAATCCTCAAAATCCCAAAAAGCCAAAAAACCCATATAAACATAAAATATACCAAAAATGCCTAATAATTTAAAAAACCACTAAATCCATTAAAAACCCTTGGAAAACCATTAAAACATAAATGCACTTAAAACAACTAAAACTCAAAAAATGCTAAAAAACATAGACATACCAAAAAACCCATAGAACCATAAAAACCATAAAACGCCATAACACCAATAAAAACCATAAAAACCATAAAAACACTAAAACACCTTTAAAATCCAAATAACACTAAAAAATATAAATAACCTTTATTCCATGAAAAACTCAAAAAACCCCAAAAACCCAAAAAACACTATAAAACACAAAACATTTCAAAATCCCTAAACCCCCTAAAACCCATAAAAATACCAAAAAATTAGTAAAAACAAAAAAAACCTAAATACCATGAAAACCCAATTAAAACATTAAAAACCTAAAAACACTAAAACACATAAAAACATAAAAATGATAAAAATCCCTACAGCCCCCTAAAACCCCTAAAACCCCAAAAAAACCAAAAAAAAAACCATGAAGGAACATGAACTTCCAGAAAATGTAAAAAACCATTAGAACCTTAGAAAAGAAAAGGAATACCAAAAAAACCCTAAAAACATCTAAAATCATAAAAATTCTAAAAACCATAAAAACCCCAAAAAAGCTCTAAAAACCCTAAAACACCTACGACTATAAAGACCGGTAAAACCCCTTAAAATCCTTAAAATCCATAAAAACCCATAAATATAAGGAAAACTATAAAAACCCTTTAATCCCCTTAAAACATTAAAAAACTCTGAAAACCCATAAAACCAAAAAAAAATATGGAAAACCCATATAAACCGTAAAAACACAAAAATTAATTAAAACCCTAAAACATTCAAACCCTTAAACCCTTAACAATATTTGATACTCTTAAAAACACTAAAAACACTAAAAACCCTAATATCCCTCCAAATCTCTAAAACCATAAAACACTAAAAATCTATAAATATCGTTTAAACGTAGAAAAACACTAAAAATGATGTGATACCCAAATAAAACCCTAATAACCTTCAACACTTAAAACCCCTAATACATAAAAAATTATAAAACCCAAAAAATCCTAATAATAACCTAAAACCATAAAATCCCTAAAAACCATAAAACTAATAAAAACTATAAAAACCCCCTAAAAACCTTCAGACCCACTAAAAGCACGAAAAACGCGTTAAACCCCTAAAAATTTTAATCAACTATAAAAACCCTAAAAACCTAAAAAAACTACAAAAAATCATAAAAATCCCAAAAAAATCCATAAAACCGTAAATCACCTAAAAACCCCTACCAACCCTCAAATTCCCGAAAAACCCTAAATACCGTAAAAAGCATTAAAAACTAAAAAACAGCTAAAACATTAAAAGTCTAAAAATACACAATAATGGCATATGAACATAAAAGAACTAGAAACCCCCAAAAACCTAAAAAATGATAAAAACAAAAAACCCAAAAACCCCAAAAAAATCCCTAAAAACCCTCAAAATCCCTAAAAACACTATAAACCCAAAAAAATCCAAAAATTACCTAAAAATTTAAAAACTCTAAAAACCTAAATAACCTAAGAAAATTGTAAAATCCTAAAAACACTTATAATCCCTACAAATGTTAAAATAAAAAATATACCTAAATACCCCTAAATCTCATAAACCCCTAAAATCCATAAAACATTAAAACCCCATAAAAACCAATAACCCCAAAAAAAATATAGATACCCATTAAACCCCAAAAATGCTAAACTCTAAAAACGTAAATAAAATAATATAAAATAAAACCTAAAAATCAAAAAACCCATAAAAACCTAAAATGCTAAAAAACCCAAAAAAAACCCTCGAAATCCCAAAAACCACAAAAAACACATAAAAATACAAAAAAAATTCTAAGAATCCCTAAAAACATAAAAACCCTAAAAATCATAAAAAACCCAAGAAAAATTTAAAACATAAAAAACAAAAAATCCAAAAAACATAAAAACACTAAAAACATTAAAAACATTATAAAACAAAAACCCCCAAAACCCCTAAAAATTCCTATAAAATCTAAAAACCAAATATTTTAAAAAAAACCCCATCCATAAAAGGATAAAATATCCTAAAACCCTTAAAACCCCTAAGGAAACATTAACACCCAAAAAACACTTAAACACTTAAAATCATAATAATGATAAAAACCATAAAAACTCTAAAATGACTATATAATCCATAAAACCCCCTAGAAACCTTAAACTCTCCCAAAAACATAAAAAACACATAAATTCCTTAAAAAATAATTTAAAACTATAAAACCATTTAAACAACTAAAATTTTTATAAACAGTCTAAAAAAAGTTGAAAACAATAAAAACACATTAAAAAACTCTTGAAAAAACTAATACCTAAAAACCATAAAATTTCAAAAAGGATAAAAAAATCACCAATACTTATTAAACCCATAAAAACCCTAAAAACCCCTAGAAAATTATCAAAACCGAAAAAATAATTAAAAATCCAAAAAAACCCTAAAAACTCTTGAAATACTAAAAATCATAAAAACCCTATAAACTTAAAGACCCCCAAAAATATGGGAAAACCCTACAAAACTATAAAAATCCTAAAAACCCTTGAGAACATTAAAAAGACATTAAAACACTAAAACTGTTAACAAAACTAAAAACCTTAAAACCATTATAAACTAAAAAAACCATAAATTACTAAAGAAACCATAAAACCATATAACACCTAAAACCTTGATTATCCATAAAAACAATAAAACTAATAAAAAACTTAAAAATCTCAACAAAACCATAAATCCATAAAAACCCATATGAATCAATTAAAACCTAAAAATAATTAAAACCTCTAAAAACCTAAAAAAATTCTATAACCTAAAAAATTTTAAAACCATGAAATACCTAAAAACCAGAAATACCTTTAAAACCCCCAAAAAACCTAAAAAATCCCTAAAAACACATAATATCCACTAAAAACTCTAAAACCATTTAAACACATAAAATGTCAAAAAACACTAAAAACCCATAAAAACCTAAAATTCAGAAAATTCCCTAAAAACCCAAAACCCCCGAACAACCCCAAATTCCCTAACTTTCCTAAAAATCTAAAACCCCTTAAAAATCCTAAAAACCATTAAATATCATCAAAAATGTCAAAAACTCTATAAAACCTAAAAATCCTTAAGAAAACCTTAAAACCCTAAAAACAATTCAAACCCTTAAAATGACTAGAACGATAAAACCACAAAAAATCCAAAAAACATAAAAACCCATAAGATAATAAAATACCCTAAATATACATAAAACCCCAAAATCCCCACTAAAAAATCTAAAAAACATTAATAACCAAAAAACACCTAAAACCCTTAAAAATACATAAAAACACTATAAACCATAAAAATAAAAAAATCCCTCGAATTTTGTAAAACTTTAAAATCCTTTAAAACCCTGAAAACCCCTACAGAAACCTTAAAACCGTAAAAACACATAAAACCCTCTAAAAAACTAAAAAATATAAATACCATATAAATACCTTAAAATGGTAAAACCTTTCAAAACATTAAAAACAAATAAAAATCATATAAAACACTAAAAATATGAAAAACCATTAGACCCCTAAAAATGATAAAAACACTAAAAAACCTTTAAACCCTTAAAAACTGTAAAAAAACCTAAAATAGAAAAAAAACATAAAACCCTATGACAACTTCAATATCTACAAATCCCTAAAAATAAAAATAAATCCCTAAAATACCAAAAAATATAAAAAATTGGAACACCTTTGAAAATCCCTAAGAAGACCATAAAAAAATAAAAACACTTAACACCCCTAAAAAATCTAGAAAATATAAAAAAACCCAAAACCCTTGAAACTCATAAAATCCCCAAAAACCAGAAAAATCCCTCAAACCCCATAAAACACCTAAAACCACTAAAAACTCTAAATACATTAAAACCCTAAAAATGATAAATAAAATATATAAAAACCATAAAAACACAAGAAATACTCGAAAAAAAATTAAAATATATAATAACCCATAAAACTATAAGAACCCTAAAAACCCTGCAAATACCTAAAACCCCTAAAGAACCAAAAAAATCCTAAAAATTGAAAACCCATAAAAATATGAAAAACCTAATAATACATTACACACCTAAAAATATAAAAAATCTAAAAACCTTAAAAACCCTAAATACCATTGAAACCCCTCAATACATTAAAAAAATGAAACCCCTAAAACCTAATAAATACTCTTAAAACCACTTTAAACCCCTTAAAGCATTAAAATCTCTAAAAATTGTAAACCCCTAAAAAATCCTTAAAAACACAAAAATAATGAGAACCCTAAAAATCATAAAAAAACTCAAAATCCTTAAAAATAAATAAAACAATAAAAATCCTAAAAATCTTAAAAATCCCAAAAATCATAAAATTCCCTAAAAAAGTAAAAAACCATAAGAAAACATTAAAACTTAAAAACACTTAAAAATATTAAAAAACAAAACAACAGTAAACATCATAAACCCCTAAGATCTTAAAGTTCATAAAACCCCTAAAAACCTTAAAACCCTAAATAACCATAAAACCATTAAAACTACACAAAAACTATTAAAATAATTTAAACACCTACAAATATTAAAAACTCTAAAAAACTATAAAACAATCAAAAATTGAAAGAATCTCTAAAAATCCAAGAAAACATAAAACTCTAAAACCCCTAAAAGTCATCATAATCTCTATTAACCATAAAAACCATAAAAATCCTAAAAAGTTCCTTAAAATCCATAAAAAATAAAAATAATCCCTAAATAATCAAAAAACCCAAAAAACCCTTAATATCATAATATAAATTATAACCCATAAAATCTAGAAATTATAAAACCCCTAAATACATAATAACGATAAAATCACCTAAAATACTAGAAACACCTAAAAACCCCTTAAATCCCACTGAAAACTCTAAAAAACATTAAACCCCTAAAAACGTTAAAAATTGTGAGAAACTTTAAAACATCTAAACAACTCAAATAACCCCTAAAACACCAAAAATCACATAAAAGACACAATAAAATCCAAAAATATCTCAAATTCCCTAAAACCTTAAAAATTTATTAAACCCTTAACCCCCTAATAAAACCTTAAAAATATAAAAACCCCTAAAAACCATAGGAAGACGTTTCCTAGAAAAATGTCGTCGTTCTCTCTCAGGCTTCTCCTACACGGCGATCTCTAGGGTTCCATCTTGAAATCCTCGTCAGCGGATCCATTGATATCTCCCTCTTTAGGCTTTGCGATGTGGATGGTTTTCTGTTCAAGAGGCTTTCTCTCCTGGCGAGATGGTGTTTTTTGAGGCAGATGGTTGACGACACTGGGATCTGGTGGGTTGTTTAAGGTTTTGGCAGTGACTTCTTGGTCTAGGTTTTGCTTCGATTTGGATCGGCATTGCAAGATCTGGATTCTGCTCCTCCTCGGTTGTGGCCTATGTTTCTCATTGGAAGCAGCGGTGATGAATTTCTAGTGATCTAGTCGAAGTCTAAGAGTTCGATGGTGAAGTCAACGCAGGCGTGAAGGATGTTTCAACGAATGGATAGAGGTATACTCGGCCCGATCTTCAGATATACTTGTCATACTTGGGTTTGGTCTCAGTTGTGCAGGTCTCTTGGTGTTTGGTGATTTGGATCTCTACTTTGGTGCGACAAGATGCTCTAGTGGACTTTTCATGTGGAGTTCTGGCTTCGTCTTGGTGATAAGCAGGTTCGAAGGGCTTTGCGACTTCTTTGCAATGGAGTTTATGGTTCCGTGCTCATTTCTGTGCTTCTTGGTTTGACCCGAGGAGGGTCTTTCTGCCATCTCTGGCATCTCAATGGGTCATGGTGGATAAAAATGGAAAGGATCCAGGCTTTCTCTTCTGGTTCTGCTTTCTTGTTCGTGGATATTGTAGCTGATGAAGGTATAGTCACACTGTACTGTGTTCACATTGATTTGCTGGTCTGTGTGTTCTTGACCTGTGGTTGGCGTGGTATTGAGCTGTTGTTTTTGCTGAATAATGAGGTTAAGGAGTTGTGGTTGTGGTGGAATGGGTTCACGTGTGGATGTTGGTGGACTTTTGATTCTGGTTATGACGGGATGCTGGAATTGGTCTGCTCCGGAATAGATGATGTTTCATTTCTGAGCTGTTATCTTATGCTTGTTGTTGGTTGTTGGTCCATCCATAAGTTGCTGCTGAATTTTGGTTGGATATCGAGTTTCTGGTTTCCCCTCTAGCTGTTGTTGGAGGGCAGGTTAGATGCCGCATTTTGGATACTGTTTTGGGTTGTGTTCTTTGGTTCTGTTGCTGGTTTGGTTATGTTTCGATGTGGATGTTGGCTATCGGTTCTGTTGGGTGGCGTTGGATTCTGTTTTATTGGTGCTGATGTTTCTATGTTGCTGGAGATGTACCTTCTTGGTGAGAAGGTGTTGGGTGCTGGACCTTACGGGATTGGAGGCCGGTCAGTGTTTGGTTGAGAGTTGTTGGTTTCTGGCGAACGCTGGATGATGGAGCTTCCTGTGGTGGATCTTTTTTGTGAGGAGGTGTTGGATGCCATAAAATATGAGTATGGATGCTGGTCACTGCTTGGTTGTGAGCTCCGGGTGCTGGTTTCTACTTGGATGGGATTTGATGAAGGGAATATAGAGCTTCCGAATTCTGGAGTTGGATGAGAATATGTTGAGGCTGTTGTGTGTTTGGATTTGTGTGTTATTTTTTTCCTTTATGTTTCCTTTTTTTGGTAGGGGTTGTAAAGGGATTTTGGGTGTGGGTCGTTTGACCCCTCCCCTCCCTTCTCTGCAGTGTCTTCGTGTCTTTTTTTAAATAAATTTTTGGGGGAGCCAGGAATAGCCTGGCCCCGATCCTCCCTTGCCCTAAAAACCCTAAAGAGCGATTAATCCCCTAAAACCCCTAAAAACCATAAAAACCTATAAAACCCTAAACACCACTTAAAAATCTAAAACACTTTAAACCCCAAAAAATGTTAAAATCACTAAAAACACTTAACACCCCTAAAAACTCAAAAAACTGTCAAACCCTTAAAAAATATAAAAAACCCTAAAAATCCCCAAAATCCCTAAAATCCATAAAAACGACAAAAATATGAAGAACTCAAGAAACCCTAAAAAATAAAAAAAAAACCCTAAAACCCAAAAAATTACATTAAAACCCTCAAAGTCCCTAAAACCCACAAAAATCACAAAACTGCCCTAAAATCCAAAAAAACACTATAAATAATAAAAACCTCTTAGAAAACCATAAAAACTTAAACTCACGTAAAACCCTTAGAAACATAAAAACTGCTAAAACACATAAAAACACCTAAAACTCCTAAAACCCCTAAAACCCTTAAAACCACTAAAACCAATATGAACCCTTTATACCATTAAAATTTTTAATAAAACACTAAAATCTTAAAAACCTAAATAACTTTAAAAAACCCCCAAAAACCAAGAAACAAAATAACCATAAAACCCCTCAAAACCACGTAAAAACCTAAACACCATAAAAACATAAAAAATATTTAAAATTACCTAAAACATAAAAACTCCTATAACACTAAAAAAATTATAAAAACATAAAACCTAAAAACCCTAAGAACCTCAAAAAATAAAAAAATTAAAAAAATCCTAAATATCCTTAAAAACCCTAAAAATAATAAAATCCATAAAAACCCTAAACCCCCATTAACACCCAAAAACATAAATCTAAAAAACTATTAAGGACATAAAAAATTGAAAACACTCTAAAAACCCTTAAAACCCAGAAAAATTAAAAAAACTAAAATCCCAAAAACCTGATATAAATCAGATTCAATCCAAGGAGAATAATTTTGCGATTGAAAAAAAAAATTAATCCCAATTGTTATTCGAATTATACCAGCCTTCAAATTTTAATATCCAACAACATAATGGGCCATAACACACTTATTTTGGGGCCAAAAATACTTATCCACATGGAAGATTAAGAGTTTCATAGTATCACATTAAAAAGATAGTGAACCTGAAAAAACATCATTAAGAAGGAATTTTGATAATTGAGTTAGTGGGGTTATTAAATACCATGGGAAAGTTTTTACGTTTTTTATGTTCCATTTGACTGCCCCATGCCGTGTAAATCGATTTGGGTCATTTTACTATCTTTATTTTTTCATTATAATGTCTTTTAACTCTTTTGTAAGGTGGTACTATAATCTAATTTTTTTAAACTTGTCGTGCATCCCTGAAACATTATCCTCTTCCATTTTCCTGAAATTAGTGGTGCATCTCCATTGTTTGTGACTTTGTCTTTAATTTTTGAGAAACCTTCATTAGTTGAGTTTCCTTTAATACATATTCCTTAAACTACATTTTTTAATTCATCTTTATATACAAATTTCTCACTTTTGGAAACACATCAGTTTTTTATGAAATATATAGCTTCCAAAAATTATGTTATATAGTATTATTCATATTAGAAACCACCATGTCTTGAAATAGTAGATCTTCTACTCCTCTTTCTCCATGGGAAATTTTAAATTCACAACTACACTCAAAAATTACTCAAATCAGTGAGAAAATTTCTCAACTTTGGATAGCACAAAGATACAATCACCCTCTATCAAAATAGCATCCCCATAATCCATATCTACCTAATAGGCTCTATATGACAAGATTTTATAAAGAGTTTATAATTATGGATGATTCCAGTTATTCAAAGGTGGATATGAGAAGCATTATAAGAAGTGATGAAAATATTGAAAGTGTATTAGATATTAACATTATAGTTTTTAGGGGAGTATGAATCCAGATTATTTTCTAGATTGGATGAAGGAAATCGAAAGATTCTTTGAATTTAAGAATTTATTTGATGAGAAGAATTTCATTTTATCTATTCTCAAATTTAAATATTGTGAATTTTTTTAGTGGGAAAATCTAAAAAATATTGGGATAATAATGGTAAAGATAAAATAAACTTGTGTTAGAAGATGAAAATGATTTGGATTAATTGATTTTTTTAGAATAAAATTAAGGGATTTGTTTCTGAATGCATAGATTGTGGAAAAGAGATAAATCTATTGAAGATTACGTTTGGGTGTATGATTATTTATTGATTTTAGGTGATGTTACAGAGTACAAATAGAAAATAATTTCATGTTTTTTGGGTGTATTAAATAAATCAATTTCATATTCAGTGGAGTTACAACTATTATGATCATATGATGATGTTTGGAAACTGGCTATCTAGGTGGAATAGAAAACTAGGAAATCAATATTATTGATAATCAAGAACTAAAATTGAGGTAAATTTTTTTGTAAAGACATTTTATTTAATAAATATGGTTGTTGTTAGAAGTAATTTGGAAAGAAAAATATTCTGTATAAAGTAATAGATAATTCTACATAACAACCAATGCTAAAATACAACTACTTTGAATATAGAAATTGAAGGTGCTTCAAAATTCATGGTTATACTCACTTTGAGGCCAATTTTCCTAAAAATTGATTTATTACTATAAATGATATTAAAGAGATTGAAAGGGAAATAGAAGAGGATGTACAAGGATGGGAATTATCTAATAATGAAGATCATGTTTTGGAATAATCTAATGTTGGTAACATGCTTGTTCTGCAAAGAGTTTAGAAAGCTCAAATCTTCCGAGGAGAAGATCAATGAGAAAAATTGTTCTAAAATCATTGCACCATTAATAATAAATTATGCATGTTGATTACTTATAGCGGTATCTATACAGATGTTTCTTCAAGATTGATCATGGAGAAATTGAGGTTTCTAACTTATAATAATCCTCGGTTATTCAAATTTTAATGGTTGAACAATGGAATGGCATTCCAAGTAAAAAAATAGATTCGTATTTCATTTCATATTGGTATGAACTATGTTGATAAGGTACTGTGTCGTGTAATTAAATGGATTCTTGTCACTTGTTTTTGGGAAGGCCTTGGTTGTTTTTTAGGGAATTGAAATATGAAGGGTGTAAAATACATATTATTTTAGACCTAGGGAAAATAATATCAATCTTTCTCCATAAAAATATCTTCCATAAGCAACAAAATATAGCCTCTTTATTAGTAAATATCTTGTGGAGAATGAAATCAATATGAAAAATCCAGTTTCTTATTTATTGATGATGGAAAATTCATCCCATTCTAAGAAGGTACATCACCATCCATTAACTCATTATTTTATTGAATAATATCATGTTGTTTTTCTTAATGATATTTTAATGATATTAACACCCTTTAGAATAATTAAACATTGAAACAATCTTGTACCAGGTGTGTAATTTTCTAATAAACCAAAATATTGATGTAATCTAGGATAACCAAATTAATTTCATAATCAAGGGAATTAATTAATGGATTGGGGATTTATAAGGTCAAGCATGAGCCCGTGTTCAGTTCCAATATGGTTGTTGTTGAATAAAGATAGTATGTATCGTATGTGTATTTATTGTAGAGTTATCAATAGTATTTCCATAAAATAAATGTATCACATTCCATGAATCGATGATAATCTTAACGAATTACATGGGTTATCAATATATTGGAAGGTCAATATTCAAAGTGTATTTCACTAGATTCAAATGACAGGGTTAAGTGGAAAAAACATACCCAACCTATGGAGAATTATTTCAGTAGATATTCATGTCATTAAGCCTCTCAAATTGTCCTAGTACTTTCATGAGACTCATAAATGAAGTTCTGAAACCATTTCATTGTAAATTTGTTTTTTGTTATCCATGTGATATTTTTATTAGTATCAATGATGTGGAGATCTATGTGGATAATCTTTGGTAGGTATTTGGAATAATTTGGGAACATATGATATATTGAATGCTCCAAAAGTTTGATTTATTCTCAATAATATTGGTGTTCCTAGGATATGTGGTATCTAAATAAGGAATCATGGTGGATCAATCAAAAGTGGATACAATCATGTCCTAGCCACTACTAGAACCCATCACAAAAGTGACGATTTTACATGGTTTGGTATATTTTTATCATCTCTTTATTTAACATTTCAGAACTATCATTAAACTTATCACTGAATTCATGAAAAATAGGAAAATTTAGTGTTCAAAGGCCTTAAATGAAGAATTTGGAATCATTAATAAAAATTTCTGTAAAGCACCAGTTTTGGTGTTATCTGATTTTGATCATGTCGTTAATGTGGAGTGTGATGTAAGTGGTGTATGGAAAGTTGTTGTTCTCATCCAATGAAATCATCCTATTGTATATTTTAGTGAGAAATTGAATGATTAAAGGATTAATTACAACACTAAAAACCATAAAAACCCTCCACCTTCATAGAATCATAAAAACCCATAAAATATTAAAAATATCGTAAAATACCATAAAATCTAAATAAACCTTAAATACCCTAAAAACCAATAAGAATTTCTTAAAACCTAAAAACACCTAAAAACCCTAAAATCCTAGAAAAATCTAAAAACCCTAAAAATCCATAAAAATCTAAAAAATATAAAAACCCCTAAAATTTTAAAAACACCTAAAACCCATACAAACCATGATAACACTAAAAACTATAAAAACCCTTTAGACCCCTAAAAATATTAAAAACACTAAATCCCTAATAACCCCTAAAAAGTCAGTAAAAACATTAAAACCCATGTCTCTCTCTTCAGTAAATCTCCTCTATTTCCCTCATGATGTCTTTAGGGTTCAACTGTGGAGGTGGTGAGTAGACATTGGGTATGATATCTCTCAATATCAGGTTTGATGGATGTTTCTTCATTGGTTGAGGTGTATATTAGTTCATTTATGTATTCTTTGGAAGAAAATGTGAGTCATAGACTCTCTTAGGATATGGAATTGGACACCTCATATAAGGATTCGGTCAAAGATGAAAATGGAGGATTGTAAGGTTCAATGGATGTAGTTGGGATCATGAAAGGATATTCTCCAGTAGAGGAGGATTCCATATGCTTGGATTGATGGGTGGTTAGGGATTTGGTATTGCATCTAATTCTTGACCTAACTTGGTTAATATCAGGATGGATTCATCCTTTACAAATGGGTTGGTAAAGTATACTTCTTTATCAAGGGATAATAGTATTTTTGATATTTAGAAGTTTGGGGATCTCTTAACTTCTTTAGTTGGGGTCTTTGTGGGTTTTGTGGTTGGTGCTATCGTCGGGGGGGGGGGGGGGGGGGGCTTAGAAGAGGTGGAAAATTCTTCTAATTTTATTGTGGTGGTTTCCATGGATTCATCTTGACTAATATTGATAGATATTGGGTCTTCTATGGTGTCCATTGATCATTTAGATTCTTCTTGAAATGGGGGATCTACAATCAGTGGTATTTCTAGGGTCTCTATGGAAGGAATTATTTCTCCCTCAACTACTAAATCAGTTTTTACTGACACGATCCTTGGTTTTAAATTCATGTATTTGGTTTTCCACCCCTCCCCCTTAGATAAAAAAACTTTTAAAGGTTCTTCTTTCTCCCTCAGTCTCCCATAGGGGAGCATTATATTGGAATAACACCATCATGGGTTAATTTTTGGAGAAGAATCATCTTCTTGTGTTGGTTTCCATAGTCACCTTTGAATTATAAGCTAATGATTTTTTTGGGACATTTTGAATTGATAATGGTTTTTACTTAATTAGTTTTATCCTTCCTGTGACATTTTTGAAATTATTTTGAGTGTCCATTGGTTCTTTTTAGGTTGGACGATGATTCTTAGATCATGGAATCTAGGTATTTCCCTTAGCTAGGAATCCTTCTTCATTTTTCGTATTTGGGTAAATTTTTAGAACATTACTCTTGAATCCTGGTCAGTGGAGGACCACACCTAAATTTTATGTGTGATCGGTAAGCCTCTCTTCGCGCACAAATCCATGGTTGATATTAGTAAGATTAATTTTTTATGCATTTCTGTTTAAATATCAGTTGAGAAATTCCTTCTAGAGGAAATTATAGTGTACTTGGGTTCTGGATCTTCCTCCTTGATCAAAGTTTAGTATATTTGGGATTCTATAAGTTTTATCTTTTCAAAAAAATTGGAAACTATTTTAATCAGTTAAAGGGGAATCCCAGAGTAGACTCTAATATTGGATGGAACAAATTTACCCCCCGAGAAGAGGATGTATTGAAAAATTAATCACCTCATGTTGCTTCTTCTGAGTTAGAGGGTGTTCTGCCTTAAACATTTCTAGTGAAGATGTTGGATCCCATGTCAGATTCAACTTCTAGTAAATGTGAGTCTCCTCCCCCCAAGACTTCATATATTTCAATATTGGATGATTTTTTTTTTCTTTTTTACATGAAAAATTATATTCCAAAGAAGAATTCTAGAATTCATGTTTGTAATTTATTTGAATTTAGGACAGAGGAGCCTGTTTAAGAATCCATTGGGATTGGTATAGATATTATTGGTCCTACACCAACTAAACTAGCAAGATTGAAAGATGATTTTCCTTCTATTGGGAATATTATTTATGTTTCCACATTTTGTTATATTAACAATATTTATTACTCTTCTATTGTGTTGAAGGTTTCAATGATTTTGGAGGACTTAGCATCCAGGCATATGAATTATTGTTATGTTACAAATTTTTCTTATTCATCTAATGGGAAGAAGGTTTTTGATGGAATAGAGGTTTCAATTCATGGGTCTAAGAGATATGGTTTTCATTCACCGAGTTCTCCATGTGATGTTGATATTGGGTCTTTCTCATGATGTCTAAAACACCTTGATTAGTATAGGACCACATCTTCTATCTTAAGTGATAATCCCCTTAAATATAAATTGGTTAAGGTGGATGAATACGATTCGAAGAGGTCTCTAATAAAAATTAGTCCAAAGATGGATACATTCAGACTCCACCCCCCTATATTTCTAATGTTTAATTTTGGAGTATGGAATGTTAGTGGTCTCAACACCCTTGATAAAAAAATTGAGGTACACTTCCTCATTTTTAAGGCAAATTGGTATATTTGTAAATTATTTAAAACAATGTTAAAAACGATAATATTGTTTCTGCTATGGAGAATATATGTCTAGTTGGAACTTTCTTTCTAAACACTTATCTTCCCCTTCAGGGTTAATTTCGTTTTTATGGAATCCTTTACTATTGGTTGTGGATCCTCATTTTTAATCTACCCAACTCTTGGAATGTTGAGTAATGGATATTAAGGTGGAATTTTCCTGTTGGATTTACTTCCTTGATGGATCTAATTCTGTTGCTGAGTGTATAACCCAAGGGGAGAATTTGGACTTTTTTATTCATATAGTAATTATTATCCATCAATTTTTACTGGGGATTTTAATGATGATATATTTTCAAAGGATAGATATAATGGATGTTTATACAAGAATTATTATATGGAGTACTGTAATTCTGGATTTATGAATTCTAATTTGGTCAAACATCGATGTTTGGGGTTGAGGGTATCTTGGGGAAGGAAAATTATGGAGCTTTTAGTAAGATGGATACAGCCTTAGTTAAAGCTTGTTGTCTATCTAGATTTCCCATTTAGAGTTAATATTTTATACCCTTTGGTATCTCTAATCATATATCTATTTTTATCAAAGTCGAAGATGGGATGCACTCTAAAATATTGTTATATAGATTTTTTAATCATTGGGATTATTGTGATATCTTTCTTATCTCAGTGTACTTATCTAATAATTTCGGTTTCAAAGTTTTTAAAATGTTCCAGGTTTACCAAAATCTTAAGTGGTAAAAATTGTTTCTCTTTGAATTTCATACTCATGTTACTGACTAGAATAATTCTGAAATTTCTTCAATCAGGTTGGAATTATCTGACTGTCGTACTCCCTCTATCCAGAATGGCCCCTATGAACTCCTTATTGAAAATTAGTTTATATTTAATGATAGGTTTAATGACTTGAAACTAAATTAATCCCTCTCATCCAAGTCAATGAGTAGTTTCTAATGCCTAATGTATATAGATCTCATTACTTCCTTCTTTTTCAATTCAATTAAGCTCAATTTAATTCTTCGAAGCCAGTCCTTCTTTACAAATATATTGTTTCAATTATCATTGATACTAGAATTATTATTTATGAGGTAGTTTATTTCTTCCAAAGAATTATTTTATCCTCTCATATTGCGGATTACTCTATGATATCTAGTATGGAGTCCTTTATGGTCTAATCCATTGATAAATCTAGTTGTGATGTGTTGGACATGACCATGGAGTCGGTGGAAGTCCATAGGTCCTTATTTTCCATTCAACCAAATAAATCACTAGGAATATATGGTTTTAATTGTTTTTGTTTATAATTATTTTTTGTGGTTAACCCAGATGTGAATGAATCTATTTTTGAATTATTCAGAACTGGGAAGATGTTTTAGGAAGCTAATGGATCAATCGTTTTTATGATTACTAAAGTTCTTCATGCCAGTTCTCATATGGATTCCATGCCTATTTCTTAATACATCAAAATATACATGTTTATTTCATAGATCTTAATATTTAAATTGGTATTGATTATTCCGTCTTACATCAATAAGGCCCAAACACCACCACCACTTCTATTTTTTAACTATAAAATGTACGCATCCTCAAAATATATGTGTCACAATCATCGTTAGTCTCTTGTGGAAGTGATATAAATAATACTTCCATCAGTTTCAAAATTTTATCATTTTCCATTTGTGCATGTTCTTCTACCTGTATGGCCCTTTTTGAAGCATTTTCTACATTTCCCTCAGCATGTGCATCCCATTATGAATTATTGTTACTAGAACATGCACCAAAAGTGGTCTGATACCTCATTGGGACTATACTCTTCCCTATTTAGTAGCATACTTTTCCATGGATTTCCTCTCCCAAAACATGATGTAAGATATATTTTGGTCTAAATTTTTTGGGTTCCTGAGAATCAAGGACCACTAAAGAAGACTGTGGAAAATATAAATAGATTTTTATGTTAAAAATAGATATCAAAAATTTAAATCAATAAAGTAAAACATATAATTTACTTATGTGCCTATTTGTTTACTGCGCATCCATTTTTTCTACTTGAGAAAAGTAGTTTTTCTCAAGGCACAAGTCCTTAAATATTTAAAAACCCCATCTTCAATGAAATTATTATTCTACTTTTAATCATAGAAAAAAAATTAATAATATATTCAATATCCATTTCTAATAATAATATTAATAAATAATTTAACATTTAAAACATAATCACTAGATCAAGGACGTGTCAACATGGGATAATCATAATCTATAAAAAATTAATGATTTTCAAAAGATCCAGTTGAAACTGAATTAGATTTGTAGAAAAATATATCCTTGCTTAATTTATAAAATTGAATCATCCTATAACCATTTTCAAAGATTCAGTAGATACAAAACCAAGCCATAAGAAAACAATATCTCACCATAAAAAATAATTTAATGAAAGGAATGAACATATTAAAATTTATAAATTTCCTTAATATTCTTAACTGAAGTAAAATAATTCATTATTGATTTATTAAAAACAAAAATAAGAAAAATAGTTCAGGCTCAAAAATGATAATTAAACTGGATGTGATGTTTTTTATAAATGTCATCAAAATATTATATAATTTGGTGAATAAATTATGTTTAATGTGATTCAGTTCATTTGAACATACATTCAAGGGGAAGATATATCATGGTGTTTCCACAATGATAAAAACAAGAGCATATTACAAAAAATAAGATATAATTATCCAATGAAGATAAAATATGGCTATCTAGTTACTCTATGATATTGTAGTCCTACAGAGCTCAAGCACAATATCACTTTGCTCATGAAATAAAATTTTTTGTTAGACTATGGATTAATTATAGGCATCCTTTTAATATACCCAATTTGTTATATTATAATTTTTCATGATCCAACTAAAATAAATTACCATGATAATTTCACTATTTTGAGCTTCTTTAATATTCCTTCCCAAGATTCAATAAAGACTATCTCGTGGGTTTTCTTCCTTAAATTCTCATATAAATTCTAGAACGACCTTCATCTTCTTCCTAGAACTTGTTGTAGCATAGAGATCCATAAAATATCCATATGATGTTTATATATGCATAAACAATACTCATTAATTTTCAATGATTCATATAACTGGATCAACATGATTTAAAATAACTTCCTCTATCATCTGGGAGAAGAAAACGGATATGGAACAACAATTATCAGAATAAGTCTACAATATAAAAAAATCGTCTAGAATCGCTATATTATTTTTACGTGATTTTAAGAATTAATGTGTAGAAATTTTCATGAAACTTTTATTCCAAATATAATTTTTAGATCTTCTCACCAGTAAGATCATATATATCTTGGTTTGTTTTCATTTGGTTGATCTTGTGATGTTTCATGTTCTTCATCATATGGGTAACATGGATTCTTCAAATTTATTTAATCATAGATGACTTTTTATGTTTTACATACTATGGAAAACTTTAGAATCATATGAATTAATTTCATCATAATATTCAATTTTTGGAAACATGATTTTTCACCTAGAAAAAAATCAAAAAAATACTAATTGTTAAAGAATTAAGTGGGTAATGAAAATGCATATGCTCAGTGAATAATAATTATGATAGTATTACACTGTCTCAAAAACATATATTCACCAATTTAAATACTTATGATCATACATTAAATCATCTGATCTTTATGTGTTTCTTTTAGTCTGGATGAAACCATATTATTTTACTTTTAGTCCAACAAATAAATTATTATTGTTCATGGTTCTTGTATTACCATCATTCATTTTCTTATGAGGCTTTGTGTTTTTTCAAAATTTTCATCCATTTTAAAAGACTTATTGAGATGCACCGGTATTTTTTATTCCTTATTCTAGAGATGCACCACCATTGCAGAATTATGGATTAAGATCCCAAAAAAATATTCCTCAACTCTAGAATATTCCTCCTTATTTACTTCATCCACAGTATAATTACTATATCATTTCTTACCAACTTGGTCTCTTTTATTCTAAAAGTTATCTTCCTATAACATGTTCCTAGGTTTATACTCCCAAAACTCAATCACTACAGTTTAAAAATCCATATAACTGAGCCTCAAAATATATTCCATTTACAAGGGAATCCACTATCCATACCCTTCCTACTGATAAAGAAGTAAATCATACAAGTGGCATATCCAGTTCATTAAACATGTATCCCTCTATTTTTCCTTTCCCCCTTTACCTGCAGAGTGGGTAATAGTTAAACCTGAAGTTGTTTCTTATAATGGGAAGGTGAACTAACACCTCAATTTCATCACCTTCTATCAAAGAAGATATTGTTTGTAAAACTCCAATAACTATTGGTAATTATGGTTTTATTAATCCTTAAAAGTATTATGAAAATAATTATTAAAGTTATCATCATCAGTATGAATCATTTTCTCCTATATCATTGTCATTGGGAAGTGGAACTGCACACACATCAATTTATACCTCTTTCAAGGCTCGATAATCAAACACAACCTCGTTTTCTACTAAAGTTATTCTTGATAATAATTAAAAACAATGATGAAGTTATAATACAATAATCCCTTATTAGGTCAAATTCTATTAATGATCATCAGGTATTTAATGCTTATTTGTTAACAATTTTTTCCTATTTTTCCTTTATAGTCATTGGATTATCTTTTTTTAGGGAACAAAGTAAAGTACTCATGTCCTATGTGATTTTCATTTTTGTATCAATACATAAGATTCAATTATGTTATGTGAGAATGTAATTAAACAATATATTGATAACTAATATGTCATGAATTCTTATGGGTAGTATATTTATAACATCTAATATTTCATGCATTATTATGGGTAGAATATTCATAACATCCAATGTATACTATAACATATCAAGTTCAGTATGAATAACAATATAGTGAATAATAGTTTATAGTTATATAAGTCTTCTTAAACTTTAAGGAATGGATGAATCAAAGTGGTCAGTTTTTATCTATCATGTCTGTTAAGAGTGATCCTTTTGATAGAACCAGTTCAAACTATGGTTCATATGAAGAGTATAAGACTATTAAGAGAGTTGAATACCTATGCATCAATGTATAAAAATATCTTAAGAGATTTCTCATTGAACTGTTCAATATATGTTAAGGTCTACCCTTATAACCTATCCAATAAGATGTTCTTTTTTGCAAAGGGAATTTGTTATCTAACTAACCCCCATATTTTCCTGACATATAAAAAATTAATTAAATCATAGTAAATGAGTGTTTTATTTGATTCCTCTCATGGTCTAGCATTATAGTTTGTCCCAAAGTGTTGATGTATGTTGTAGAATCCATGTTTATTTATTTTTTCCTAATTATTCCTAAAAAATCAATAATACAAAAGTATGTATTAATGAAAATTAAGGAAATTTACATTCAAAACCCTAAAATTTGATTGATACCTTGAACTCTTTACTCATACAATGAGTATTCATTTCCAAATAATATTATATTTGGAAGTCATACATTACAGGTGTGGCCTCTAAATTTGTCCCAACTCTAGCATGTCATCAACTATACAGTGCATAATTATAGCCTCTCAAGAGGTCACCTAATTCCATAAGTTTTTCTGGTCTCACAACCTCACCATTGTAAAAATTAAACAAATCTGGAACCAAATTATTAATTATAATAAATACAATAGTAATATAAAATTAAATCTAACAAATTTGTTTACCTATATTTAAGCCTAATAATTATCCTTTATTTCATTTGGAAGGTGTCTCTAGTATATTGGATTGATGGGAATGATGTCAGAGTATTTGGAAAAAACCACCAAAAAACTCTTATATTCCCATCCTTTTTTTCAAACCATGTGACTTTTTTCATTGTACTCTACCATCAATTACGTGTGGTGGTTCCACTCTATATGAATTTTTGTACACACACACTACTTATAGGTAGATCCAGCTATTAAAGAAGGAAAAAAAATATTATATCAATACATATTATAATTAAAATAAATTATGATAAAAAATTACCATTGCTTCTATAAATATCCCTAGGAGGTCTGATCAGTGGGCATCACTACATCCTCGTCTAAAGGAACATCAACCTGTATAAATATAGTGGTCTATGTGTATACTAAAAAAGGTCAAAAGGTATAAGAGAAAAAGATGAATAATCATGAATTTTGTATCATCGGGAGAAATAAGTATAAATAAAAATAAGATGGCATATATTTCTATGAAAATGCATAATAAGGATGGGGACATGAAATCATCAGCAGATACATGAAATAGTGGCTGAGAGGATAAGATGAAAATGGAGGTGGACACATGTGTGGCCTAAATATCTTGAGTGTTGGTGATGACACTATTGGATCAGAAAGTGTGAAAGATGGAATGTTAAGGGGGAGGATAGGGTGTGATCAATCATGTCAATTAGTGTGCCTGGCTATAGTACAACCCCCCTCAAATCTCCAGTCTGAGCACTGGAACCACTAGGCTGGTTGGTGGACATTAGATTCCTTGGTGGTGGATCTTGATTAAAAGTTTAAAACAAAATTAACCTAATGTCATTATATTTTATTGATATATATTTTTGAAATAAAATAATCTCAATTAACACTATAGAAGGGACACCCATTCAACATAGTGGGAGATTATTTTCTATATCATTTATTCTTTATTACTCCTTGTTTTTTTCATTTCTATTATTTTAAAACAAATATGGAATTAATTATAAATCCATAATTAATGTGTAACCAAAACAAGAAAGAATATTCATCATTACTTAATTAAGGAATACAACTTGTCAAACAAAATACAGTATTTTCATTGATATAACAAAAATATTTTATATCTAGTAGAAATAATATCAAAACAGAAGACATGTAGGAGAAAAAACTATATGTTAAAATTAAAATGTTTATCATGGGAAGTGGGATATTTGTAAAACTTATTAATAGTAATTAATGGATGAAAATTAATCAATCATGTGTTGTAGAATGATAATGTCACAATATATTCATTGTCTTAAGGTTTTTTTCCATCTTTATTATAAGTATTCTTTTAATTCAGTAATTATATAATAGATTTTCCTATTTTTGTATTTTGGAGAATAACATTATAATATAGAGCTTTTATGAGGTGATTTTCATTTATTATATTTATTTTTGAAATCAAATTCATTTTTATTAATTCAATAAATATTTCATTTTGATTAATGTATGAAATTTGATATATATAATTAATAATGATATTAATAATAAGTAAACTCAAGATAATTTTTTAAACACCACAATTCAAGGAGGTAGTGTTATAATCCAAAAAATTCTTATTTTAATTCTCTAGGAAGTTCCATAATTCCAATATATCATCCCCAACCACTTAGGGAAGAATAAAATACCATGCTTCCATATGTTCACCATTAAGAGAGCTAAATCACTTACATATTCTCTAACATTCAATTTATCGAGTGAGAATGCTTCATAAATCAACTTTTTGAGACAAAATTTTACAAAATTATGGATAGAAAAAATAATATGGATAGAGATGTGAGAAAAAATAGATGTTTAAGAAGAAAATAACACTTATAAAAAATATAATAAATCCAACACATTATTTAGTATATTCTAGTTAATATGCTATAACACCTAGTTCACTTATTATGTTGATATTTTCATCAATTCCAGAATCAAATAAAATATTCCCTTAGTGATATCAACATATTCTCTATAAATTCTTGAATATAATTCTTGATATCTTGGGTGTTATCATATGGGAATCAAGTACTTAACATTTTTCATTATTGATTATATGTAGAAATTTATTATGTTATCTCTCTAGAAACTATAGATATATTAGAGTATTCTCTCAAAATCACTCTCTAGGTCTTGAGAGAAGATTTAAACTAAATGTAAAATTCATGTCAATAAATTACAATATTTTTTTGATACATAGATTAAAACTAATGAAATTTTATTTAAGAACTATTTTTAATCATAACCATAATAATAAATTTTTAGTTAAAAGACTCACTTTACCTTTTGTTTTGAAAATCATAATAAACATTATAAATATTTGGATTTATCTAGATTTTTTTTATTATGTCATTATTTTCATTGGTTTTATTTTCATATCAATTATTTTAATATGTCCAATTTAATTCATATTTTCTTTTTTTAAAAATTATCTATTTATATTTTTTTGTTTTCGTAGGTTTGAATATAGTTCAATTCAATATTAGAAAATTCAACTCCAAGAAAACTGAAACCAGTAAATATTCAAAATGAACACGAAGGTCTAGTTGGATAAAAAATAGTTGAAATCAATAGTAAATCAATTTTTATAGCACCATCCTCAACAACCAAAGTCAAGCTAAAACAAAAGAACGTAGAACACGTATTGATGATTTTATATATTCCGCACCATAATTTTATGTTTTTAATTAGCTCTAAAAATAAAATTATTGGAGTTATTATAAGTAATAAATGGATAAGGGCTAATGGGAACAGGGATGGTGTCAATTCCATCATCACCATCATCAGAAATATTTCTTGGGATTACTTCAATAATGAAACAGAATTTTGGTATAATGTGATATTTGACATAAAAAACATGTTTGGCCACAAATTCTAATATATATGGCTCATCAGTAGAATGAGTGTGTGACTTGTTAATAACTTAAATGCAATAATCATTAATAAATGTGTTATTCCTCATCATCGAATAAAACCACCGGTATTTCATTAGAGTGATTATACCATGAGAGTAATAATCCAATATTAGTATTTTCTATAGGACTCTATAATAAGATAAATTTTCAAAAAGAGGTCTACTATTTCATTCACTGGAATAACAGTTGGTTTTGGAAGTTAATTTAACACAATCATGTTTTGTTCTCATTTTATTTTTTTGTTGAGTGATAATAAATTTGTACCCATTGATCATTATTAATTTGCATTCACGAACCACAGAATTTGGACCAAAATCCAAAGATATCATTTCATTAGAGATAGATCCAGAAGACAAAATCAATACCTTAAATACAAACGAATATTAAAATTAATTAAATATTTGTTTTATTAATTTATTATGTTAATATTTATACCTTCAATTTTAACCAAGTAGAAAACCCTTTTCTAGGAAAATTGTCTCTCTATATCAATGGTAAAGAACGATGATTTCTATTTATCATTTGTTTATTTTCCCTAATGAATAAATAGAAATAGTTCAACATATTGTAAAATTACATGAGATAAAATAAGATATACATGATCAATTTACTTACTTGATGTAGTCATTGAAACAAAACATTTTTATACAAAACTATGTGATGTGTCATCTCCTTCTATTTAAGGCTTAATTTCTTCAATGTATATGATCTGGGAATTCCCCTTATTTGGGGAAGTGTTGGAAAACTAGGTTTAGTTTTCCCACACTATTCTTCTTTATTTCTCATTGGTCGATTATTTCTTTTAGACAAATCAGACAAATACATTGAATAGAAATCCATATATTCATGAGAAATGTAAAATTTCATGATAGAAGCTTTGGGATGGTTTCTATTCCAGACATAAAAATTCAATGTGAACATTTTTCTTTTAGCTAGATACAACAAAAAAGTAACACGTCCTCCACGAAGTATTACAGTTGAAATATGGATAGTTAGATGCATCATTCATGTGAAAAAATAAGGTAGAAATATTCTCTCTAACTTGACCAAAATTAATGGTGCCTCTGTAAAAAAAAATTGGAAGAAATAATTCAACAAAATCTTTTGAAAAATATATCTAAAGGAACAAATGAATAACTGACACTCTTACATTATTGGACTGAAGATAATGGATTTATATTAGAATCAACTCATACAGAATGATGTGATAATCATGAGTCTTCAAATATTTCATCATCAAATCTTTTCTATTGAACCATTTGATATGTTTATTGAATATTCATAAGGAACATTAATAGTATATATTACTTCTAGAAATTAATTTTTTTGCTGGTGTCATAACATTTAAAGTACATGGAAATTTCCATTTTATTTTCATTAATACCCATAGGATGTAATTATGGTTGGATACCTCTAACCACCAAGTCATACCAATATCATTAATCATCTTTTGTATTTCCCCTGACATTTATAATAATTGAAAAATATATTTCTCATATATTATTTTCAATATTCATTACATCTAATAAATGATTTTACAAATTGGTTGACCAATAAATCCACTCAAATAAGATACTCCACTTCCCCCAATTGTAAAAGGTTTTAGTGGAAATATGCTTCCTATTTTTAGATGTCATATGAAGCTTCCCAATTGAATATTTTAAATCTTGAAATTAATTAAGCAAATTAGTTCCATACATACACTAATGTAGATTTTTGGTCTCTGTGGTTCTGTAAAATCTTCTACAATTATCCCTATATGGATGGTCCATTGGTAAGAATCATATATGTACCATAAAGTTGAAAATATGACAATATTTTAGTCTCCAAGGTCATGTATTCTTCATAAAAATATTACATGATAGTTTTCCCTTAATTCTCTATCTAGACATCATTGTATAAGAATGAAAATAATTGATCCTCCACATAAGTGCAGCATGCATCTGAAATATACATCTTTTGAACATGCATCATATTTGAGCACAACAACATTCTAAATAAGTTTCAAATATTTTATCAAACATTACTTGTATAAATATATTTCATCACTATAATTAGAAGGTCCATATTTGAGTTTACTCTTGATAGTGAAAGGTTTTTTCATACACATCCATAGAGGAAGGTTATAAATGTGTATGAAGATTGGCCATGTGATTTACAAAGTAATAATCCTCCAAAATAGATTAAAAACATCACATGAATGACCCAAACTCACATTACACACATCAGCTCCAAAATCAGGGTATTAAGTATAGAATCCCATATATGAAAAAACCATTTGCAAGGTGAACTGACTCATCATTATTCTTCTTTATCTCAGTATCATTCTATTTCATTTTTATTAATATTTCTTCACACATTAAAATATTTTGGAGTCTAGGGATAAATGGAATGTTCAAAATTACTTTCTATGGCACACAGGATGGAAGTCTATTAGGTTTTGGCTTCCATCGGGATGTCCCGCATTTTATACAATCATTCTATTCTGCAGTTTACTCCCAGAATAATCCATAATCATTCAAACAAACATTAATTTCCTTATTGTAAAATCTAATTTCCTCAACTAACATCCATTCCATATAGTGGTTTGATGGAATATCTGCATCATCTGGAAGAAATTCCTTCATAATGGTAAGAATGTAATTGGTGGAATTATTATAAATCCCATAAATTGTTTTCCCATGAAACAATAGGATTAAAAATTAAAGTTTCTTCATTTAACCACACATATTATATACTAGAGTCCTAGAAATATCATTAAATTCTTCCATCATATCAACATCATCATTTTCATTATACAAATCATGGGTTAATGTATATAAGTTTTCTTGGGTCGACAACCCTTCTTTCTCTCGATGATGAATAAATAGAAACCATACATCTATCAAATTCTCCAATCCATTCCTCTCATTTGGATCATGACCATTATGAGATTTCATTTTATCCCCATTGTGATACCACACATAGTTGTTTTTTTAACCATATCAAGTAATATGGTAGATAACTTATTCACAGATCAACCAAGGTAATCCAACATGATGATAAAACTGGAAATGTATGTGGTCAATATATGAAGCATTGTCAAATGAAAAATCTAAAAATCTCCCCAACATGTTTTGAAAATTTCTTGATATCTGATCAGTTTCATACATCCAAATTCTATCCATTCTATAAAAAAATTGTTATTTGAAATTTCATAAAAATCAATTCAACAATATTGATGTTTAATAAAAAATATATTTAAGGAAATTAGAACTCTTCGATTAATATAGAACCATAAGTGAGACAATAGTCTATTTGAGAATAATTACATAAGAGGAAATAAAATAATATATATATATAACAAAATAATATAAATTTATGTGGAATAAATGACCTTCAGATTGATTCCTTAGAGACTCTCCCCATCAATTTGGTCCAGTTCAAGTTCATTTGATTTGGATTAGTTTTTTTGTTTAACTTAATTTAATTAGGTTCATTTAAATTCAGTTTTAGTAAGGTTATGTATGTTTTTATTAATTTGGTCTATTTTCATTCAGTTGGGGTTGGGTATCTTTAGTAAAAGTGCATATGGTTTTTTTTAATTTCATTTGTTTCAATTTGGAATAGTTTTATTTTATGATGGTTAGTTTGGTTCAAATCGGTTATATTTTCTTGGGTTCAAATAATTTATATTTAGTTTGGTTTGGTATAGTTGGAAATTCAGCATTACAACTTGGTACAACATGGGTCTATTAAATTTGGTTAGTTCTGTTTGTTTATGATTAGTGAAAATGTGGTAGATATTTATCCTTGAAGTATACTTGAGGGTTAATGTCTCAATTGTGTAATAGACACATGAATGTTTATAGGAGATAACCTATGAGAACAAGTGATTCAAATATATCACATATACCCTATGGTTAGGTTATCTTTCAAAAACAAATTAAAATATATATCTTGATAATAGGTTCACTGTAATCTATATTTTTCATTCAATCAACCATTATTAAATTCACAAGATTGATATAAGAATGTAATTCAATACCATATTTAAATTTTCTCAAGTTGAATCATATATAATGTCATCTTTATATAATTCACAAGGTGATACCATTATCTAATATCCTCTTACAACATATTTGGATAATTATGTTGGAAATAATGGTAAATAAATATCCCAACATGTTGCAACATTTATTATCACACCATGTTAGTAGTTATGTAAGCATAAAATTTTGGAGATATAGGATGCATTTAATCATGCATATTGTTGTCACCATACATTATGTTTTTCATAAGAATAAACATAGATCATATAATAATAATCACATTCCAGATAAGATTACTTATAGAGAGACCACATCATAAGAGTATATTCCACACCATAACCTATTAAATGTAAGAATAATCCAGAGTGCTAGATGATTTGATACACCATGAAGGAAGAGAAAATGATATAACTAGTCTTGCATAAGAGTATACAATTTATATTTAAGAGTGAACATCACTTCATCATTTCATTTTTAATAATAAAATCAATGTATATTGAACTAATTGATTATTTATCACAGAAAAGTGATCAATATTTCCCTATGAAGAGGAAGGTTTTGCTATAGTGAAGATATCGTGATAAATTTGAATGGTTTTGGAATGTGATGGTGAATTGGATCACTCTACATTAAGAATTAAAAACAATAGTTATGTGTGACATTGAGAAGAGTAAAAAATGGGCACATTATAAATTATGGGAATTAAAAAATGAGCTCAGTATGAAATCCAATTGAAACAACAGTCTAAGTTTAATTCATTAAATAAAATCTTTTTTTTATGATAGTATGACATAAAATATCTCCAAATAGGTTTTTATTATAAAATCTTATAAAGGTCAATAAATTTTTTAGAATCATTTTATAAAAATTTTATTCTATTTTAATTAAATTAAAATATCACAATGAACACACATTAATAGGAAAAATACTCCATTAATTGAGTACCCATTTAATAATAGCTTTTTAAGTAGTGTTTTAAAGTTGGAATTTAAATATACTTTATATCTAAAATTTTCAAATAGAGTTACTGATAAAGATAGAGTAAAAACTATAGTATATTAAGACATAAATAAAAGTGGATAATAGTATCAAAATTAAAAATGTGAAGAACTGTAATATAAATAATTCTACATAATAAATCACTCTATTATCAAAATGGGTAGGGGAACCATAATATTTGAATGATGAAATTATTGAACAAAAAAACTGCTTCTATAGACCGATGAAATATATATGTCACTATACAGAACTATAAAACAATTCAGGTAATGACCATAGGTAGTGGTATTGGAACCAATCAAATCTAGGTTATCCTAACCAAGTACATGATCATACCATTATATTTGAATAAAAAAAATAACCATAGAAAAATAATCAACAAAATCACTAACCAATTCACAATGGGAGGAGTAAGCACTCATGATGGGATCATGATGGGAGGAGGGAGCCATGTGCTAGGGATGGGGATGGGAGGAGGGGAGTAGGGATACTACAAGTTGGGATTAGAGAAGGGGTAGTGTGAGGGGAGGAGAGCCTCGTGATGGAGTTGGGAGTGGGAGGAGTGGTGTAGGGATTTTGTGAGTCAGGATGGGAGAAGTTCTAACGCAAGGGGAGCACTCGACTTAGGGGAAATCAGGGCACCCCTATTCCAACAATTTTAAAAAGATGTTGTAATAGGAAACTCTATCCCAATGGTTTTCTAATGAACCATTGTGGTAGCCTACAATATAACACATATCCAAACCATTTGGAAAAACCGTTGGGATATGCATATTGGAAAAAACTATCATTCCTGTAGTGAAACCCCCAAAATCCCTAAAACTGAAAAACCATAAATGTCTTAAAAATCCCTAAAAATACCTAAAAAAGAAAAACACCCTAAAATCCCTAAAAACCCAAATAAAACCGTAAAAACCTAAATAAAATTAAACCCCCTAATACCCTAAAAATTAAAAACCCTAAAATTTACTAAAAACAAAAAAAACTCCCCAAAATCCACAAAATCCCAAAAAAATCGATAGAAATCCTTAAAAATCCCTAAAATTATATAAAAACATAAATAAACCTAAGATATTATTAAAACATAAGAACACTTAAAACCCCTAAAACCTGAAAATTGCTAAAACATCTAAAAACCTTATAAGACCCAACAAACCAATAAAATCCAAAAAACCCCTAAAAACCATAAAAACCCCTAAAACCCCACAAATCCCTAAAAATTGGAAAAAACTCTAAAGCCCATTTAAACCCCTATTAACATTAAAAGACTCTCAAAAACCTAAAAACCCTAAAACTCAAAAAAAACTCAAAAAACTACTAAAACCTCAAAACCCCTAAAACCCTCAAGATACATAAAAATCCATAAAAATCATAAAAACCCAAAAAATACCTTAAAAGTAAACAAACCTATGAAAAACTTACAAACCTAAAATACTTAAAACACAAAATACATAAATAATTGAAAAAAACCCTGATACCCTATAAAACCCCTAAAAAATTAAAACCATAAAAACATGTAAAAACCATAAAACCCAAAAATCCCATAAATACCGAAAACCCATGAAATACACTAAACACCGTTTAAACACCTAAATATGTTTAAAATCTCTAAAAACCCATAATACCAAAAAAAACTCAAGAAAACCATAAAAACCAAAAAAAACCCAAAAAACCATAAAAATCAATAAAAAAATAAATACCCTCTAAAATTCCTAAAAATATTAAAAATCATAAATACCTTGAAAATCTCTAAGAAAACCATAAAAACCTAAAAACACATAAAAACAAAAATACCTAGATATCCCTACAAATGACAAAAACCCTAAAAGTTATAAAAACAATAAAAATATCAAAATCCTAAAAAATAATAAAAATCCATAAAAATACAAAAAATGACCAAAAATCCGTAAATACATAAAAAACCTAGAACCCATAAAAATCCATAAGAAATCCATAAAAACCAAAAAATCGTTAAAACCCGTAAAATCTTAAAAACGTTAAAACTCCTAAAAATATTATAATGAACCTAACCCCCTAAAAACCATAAAACCACCTATAACTCTTAAAAACCATAAAACTCATAAAATCAAAAAAAAACTCTAAAAATCTTTTAAACCTCTAACACATTAAAAACACGAAAACCTATTAAACTCAAAAAAACTCAAAAAAACTCCCCAAAAACCCGAAACACCCCAAAAACCATCAAAACATGAAAACCCCTAAAAATACCTAAAAATGTAAAAACCCCAAGATACCTCTAAAAACCCCTATAAAAATAATAAAAATCTAAAAACCATTAAACTCCTTAAAAACTAAAAACATGAAAAAAAGACTAAAGAAACCTAAAAACACTAAAAACCATAAAAACCATAAAATCCCCCAAAACCATAAAAACCCACAAAACACCTAAAACAACTAAAAACTCTAAAAACACTTTAATCCCCTAAATTATTAAAAACACTGAAAAACATCAAAACACTAAAAACTCAATAAAATCCAAAAAAACTAAATATAATGAAAAACTCTAATAAAATAAGAATAACAAAAAAATACTTTTAAAAACAAAAAAAAACTTAAAAAAATAGAAACCTAAAAACAAAAAAAGCCATAAAACACTAAAATACCTCAAAATCCCTAAAACCATAAAACCCTAAAACTCTAAAAATTGAAAAAAAAATCCCTAAAAACATAAAAATTCTAAAAAATACAAACCCCTAAGAAAAATTTAAAAATGTAAAAACACATAAAACCCCTAAAACAGAAAAAAACTCTTAAAACATTAAAAGACCACAAAACCCAAAAACTCCTTAAAACCATAAAACATCTAAAAACCTTAAAACCCCTTAAATCCCATAAAACCACTAAAAATATAAAAACCCTTTAAACCCTAATGTACACCTATCATAGGGTGTGAAAAAAAATTTCTATATTTTCATAGTGTGGCATAATGGTTGAACAGGGTTGTCTCACTTGAAGATATTTCTCAGTTTGTTCACCTACATAATCTAATTCTTTTGAGAAATAATTATTTTTTTTCAGTTTTATGAAATAAATGGAATTTAAGAAAATAAATGAAATAAAAAAATTAGAAAGTAACATTTAATTATAAATTACCATAAAATGCTAATCATAATGGAATTAGAGAACAAAATAAGTTATCCTGAGATAATTTACAGGGAAAACCTTCATTGATTGGCTTCAAATATACTTAGTGAACAAAACCCATTATATCTACGCATACCCCAATCTACCCTGGTTATGAATTAAATGTGTACTTAGTGATCACCAATACCACCCTCAATCAACCTCGTCAATCAAGGGAAAATGGTTACAGATAAACATTATAACCTACATACAACCATAGTGAGGATTACAACCTCTCTAAATTATACATATATTCAACTAAAAGAAGAAAAAAACATGGATGTGGGTTCAAGCACTAGATTACTCCCTCGGGGTATTCCTTAGGTCAGTTACTCATAAACATGACTATAAGAGTTGACAATTGTAAGATGAGATGAAGAATAGAAAAGAAGAAGAAAAATGGATGTAATGTAAGGGCGAATAAGATGGACACAAAAATAAAAACAAATAATTAATTAGAATTTATTTAAATTAAACTAAATTAAAATTACATTTACAAAAATACTAAAGTAAAAAAATATTAAAAATGAAAATAAAATAAGAAAATAAATTGGTGGAGCATCTTACCCTATAGAGTTTGTCTTTTGAAAAGTGGATCATATTTGGTCAACCATATGTTTCAATATACCTAATTTTCTTTATTATTGGATTCTAGAAATTTAATTTCCAATATAATATCCAAATTTCACATTAATTTGACGTGTTTATAGGATTCTATAGAATTATTATTGAGTATTAGTTTTTCTGGTTGAGGATTACATAAATTTTCCTTCAATGTATATAATTCAATGGACACCTTAATTATTTTATAAATCTTTTAAATATATATTTAAAACGTATCTATGATTTATATTCCAAATACATCTATAATCCCCTTAATATGAGGCATGAAGATTGAGTTATGACTCATTTTTGGAGGTGGGGTCGACTCTATCTACCCGAACAATTTCTCAAATTGATTAATTCTTTCAAGACTCTATATATTCTAATAAGATATTGGTCAAAAATAAAAAGTTGAAGAAAATAATTAATGTAATGTCAAACAAATCACACAAATTGGAATAATATTTTAATATTAATTCATAAAATACCATTCTGGTTAAAATCGATTAAAATTCTAGAATTAATCAATTTTAAAATTTATCCCAAAACACAAAAAAACCCCAAAATTGTTCTGAATAAGATCAAATTGATAATTTGGGATGGTTTAAATAATTTAAATAGACATAAAAATGATTAAAATATTAGTTCTATTAATACACCCGCATTTAAACCATGCTTTTCCTCAATCATATAATCTCAACATGGAATTTAGGGGGTACTAATGTTACCAATATTTAAATTCAAAAGATATAAAATAAAACAGTTATCATTTTCGAATTAAATTTTCAAATTTTACATAAAATATATATCTTATTCATCATTTTTCAATGAAATAATCAATTCATGTATTTTAATTTTCCATTTTTAAAAATTATTGAGTTTCTCCTTTCATGCATTCAAGCTCCTCAATGCATTATTATCAAACATGAAAAATCATGATCTACCATATAATGGATTATTTTATCTCATCCCTCATGAAAAATTAAATTAGAGTTATGTTAATATCATAAGAATATTCTCTTTACCCATATTCCTGTAAAAGGGACAGCTTTATCCTATTTGTAAAGAAAAAAGATTAATAGAATCATGAGGACTTATAATGAATGTTCAAATGACTCTGAGAAATATGGTTGGTAGGATTTGATGCTTTAAAAATTAAGGCTCAATGGGGAGGTTTATCTCTTAATTAAAATGCATTATATCAAAAAAATGTTAAATGAAATTATCCCCTTCAAATTATAAACTCCCATTTCCCCAAAACTCAAAGAAAATGTTATGATCAAATAAATAATAATGAATGACGTTCACCTTCTTGAACTTTTCTCAACCTTTATATATTTTTTTCTTGTTTTAAATTATCTTTTTTTCTTATTTTTTTTAAATTTATGCTTAAAATAAACCTCACATCCACCACCTAACCACATATGATAAATATCATCGGTTTAGTGATGGTGATTTTTTATTCTTTTAATTCATAACCCATTTATTATTTTCACAAAGGGAAAAAATAATTACATTTAATAAATCCAAAATAAGTCCTTATTCCTACAATAGAATCCCCACACTTTTTCCTTAAAATGAATTTAATCACTTCCACCATTAGTCCCTTCACCCACACACATCAACAATAAAATATCTTGAAAATACCAAGAGTAGGGTAGGAATGGATAAAATTGGCTTCAAAAATGGTGTTTCCCTTTAATGGTCATTCATGGTATCTATGGGCTGACGAAAAATTGATGTAAAGGTGTTTCTTTATGGAAAATAGATTTTCAAAAGATGACTCAATCATATTAAGTGTGGTTTTGTATAGTCATATATTTTATAAGTTTAAATGTAAGTTTTAGCATGTGACATGTCCAATGATCACTCAAGAAATATACTCAATATAAAATAGGAAGTACTTGGTCTAAAAATACACTCTGAAATGGGAATGTTATATTGCAAAATCACTCAAGGAATAATTAGTGAGAAAAAATAAATTCCCAATAATTTCAGAAATTAAATACATGAATACTATTAGGGATGTTTCATTTAAATGTATCAATTAATTCCCTCAAATCCTGAGTCATTATTCTAATATCCACGATTTAATTTAATCATTCAATTATTCATTTTAATAATTCAATATCATTTACATTGAAATCTAAAACATGGAATTATAGGATTCCTATGAAACTCATGTCTCCTAGATTATTTATGTACAACATATTTCAAGCATGGGCATGAAATATTCCATTTAAATATCACAACATGTTTTAAAAATATTGAAAATTTGAATGATAAATAATACAAGTGAACTACCTTTAGAAATTAATCTTACTCCACTTTCCTCATTGTCTATTTTATGCTTACTTATTCCATCATGAAACTATAAAAAAATAAATTAAGATCAATGACCATTTCATTTAAGATTAAAAATATAAGAGAGAGTGGGATATTTACTAGAATAATTACATATATTGAATTTGAATTCTAAATTCCTAGACTGAATTTAATGATAAATCTGGGTAAAATCTCCCAAGTGGGACCTATAATTTTTACTACCTCTAAAGGGTAGCACCAGCTGTTATCCATATTCTGATGGTGGGTTTATTTTCATGGACTTGAACCACCACACGTGGATTTTCCTAACTTCCAAACCTTATTATTTTTAGGACAATTACATGTATATAGTACACCAGATCCCCCACTCTCAATGTTGTACAAATTTCATGGTAGGGGTAGGAGGATGTATGAATCCTCCTTCTATTCATTTGTGACTTATGAAACATATTAATCACTATCTAATGGTTTATCCTGATGTGTTTCATTAAAAGAGTAATAAATAACATATTTAATATGTAATTTAATATTAACAAAATATAAATTTAAATAATTAAAATCAATATATTCCCTTTCTATGTAGGAATATTTTATCTCTTATTCATCAGGAAAATCTAATAGAATCTATTCTTTTACTACATCCTATAAATGTTCAATATCTTCAAGGAGCTCTAGGTGTTCCACAACAGGTACACATCCAGGTTATTTCATCCTTCATGGTATAGAATAGATTTTTTGATTTTTTGTAATCAAAAGAATGAGGAGTGATGCACAATTCAGATTCAATAAAATTAGAAGAGATAGATTCAAATAAATGTTCACCTCCCTAACCTATTTTATATCCTCAGTAAAATTGGGGAAATTTGATGGCACTAGCTTCTTGATCTTCAGTCATTACTAATTAGGTTTGACTTTATCAACCACTTCTTCTAGAACCTGAAATGAAATTCTAGTGTCATTCCCATTTATCATTCATTTATCTTGGTTAGTGATTTTATAGATCTTTTTTAGGAATTCCACCTCTACAAAATTTTGAATTACTGGTGCATGTACATGAGATTATTTTTTGTTCCATGAATTTAATAAATTTTAATATGAAAGCATCATAAAATATTTTAATTATTTTTATAAAAAAATAAAATCTATCTGAGATATAAAACTAGAAGAAGTAAACAAATAACTGATTTATGTAAATGGTTCCAGTTTTGATGCACACCTTTCATATGTCAAGGAAAAATAAAATATATTTGTTTTCCTAGTCAAACGCAATGGATGACCAAGATTGTCTCACTTGAGGATCATTCTCAATTTATTCCCCTATATAATCTAATTCACCTAAGAAATATATATTTTTTGTATTTTTATGTTTTATGAAAGAAATTGAATTTAATAAAATAAACTAAATGAAAAAATAATATGAAACTGAAATTCAATTCTAAATTACCATGAAATGCTAAAAATAATAGAATTGGAGATAAAAGGTTGTTTTTCAGAGAGAACATTCAGGGAGCACCGTCATTGAACAGCTCTAATTCTACTTAGTGAACACACTCCATCACATGTGTTCAGACCTCAATCTACCCCATTTATAAATGAAATGTGTACGTAGCAATTTCCAATCACACACTCCATCCACCACCTCAATCAAGTGAAAATTGGTATAGATTAATTAGTTAAACTATAGGAAAACAAAGTGAATATTTTACCCACTATAAATAATCATTATAATTAACCTAAAGAACATAAAAAACATGGTCTCGGGTTCAAGAACTATTTTAATCCCCCCAGGATATCCCTCCGGTCTGTTACTCAAAATCATGAGTATAATAGTTCATGATGGTAAGATGTGAAGAAGAAAAGAAAATAAAAAGAAGAATTGAAGAAAAATATGTTTGAAGATGATGGACCCAAAAATAAAAACAATTCATGAATTAGAATGTATTTATATGAAACTAAATTAAAATTACATTTAAAATATTAATTATGTAAAAAATAATAATAATTAAAATAAAATAAGAAATGAAATTTGGGAAATAGCTTCCCCTCTAGAATATATCTTATGAAAGAGGGATCCTATTTGGTCAACCATATTTTTGAATCACCCCAAGGTCACTTATTATAAGATTATAAAAATTGAATTTCCTATAATAACTCTTAATTTCACATTAATGGGACTCATGTATTGGATTTTATGGAATTACAATTGGGTATTACTTTTTCTCAACGAGGATTCCAAAAATATTCCTTCAATGTATACCATTCAATATCCACATTAATTCCTTCACAACTCATTGCATTTTATTGGTAAAATGAATATATGAGGATTATTCCAAATACATCTTGAAGAACCATAATTTAATGTGTGTAGACCGAATTATGAATCATTTCTGGAGGTGGGGTCCATTTTTTCCTCCCAAACAATTTGTCAACTTGATTGATTTGTTCAGATCTCTAGATGTTTAAATCATCTCTTGGTCCAGAATACAAAGTTATATAAAATATATCATGGAATCCTAAAAAAATAATCACACTAATTGGAATAATATTTTAAATTTTATTCCCAAAATACCCTTGTGATTAAAATATGTTAAAATTCTTGAATTAATCCATTTTCACTTTTTAGCCCAAAACAAACCAAAATCCAAAATTGAACAAAATAAGATCAAACTGATAAATTTGTTTGGTTTAGATAATTTAAAAACATATAAAAATGAGTAAAATATTATCTATATAAATTCCCACACACTTAATCCTTGATTTTCATATATCAATGTTGGTTCTTAAAAATTCTACCATGTGGGGAAAATCCCCCCATGATTGCTTTCCATAAGGAAGCAAGTGCATATACAAGTCTATCATGGCAAAGGGACTCAAATTGAGTTTCAATTCATAGAGGGAACATGAAGGAATTCGAGTTTTCAAGGTTTTTAGGTGGCCCGCATACCATCATTGGGAAAGGTACACTCAGCAAATGGATCATGAATTTCTCGGTATACGAGACGGTCTGCAAACTTCTAGCCCACGAGGCGATGGCCAGCGAGGAAGGAAAATCGTGAACCACATAAACTGAAGGAGTTGTGCATGCAAGGCCAATCCGCATACCAAACTGTGAACCCATAAGTTTGTGAATGAAGAGAATGGGTAGGGTTCCACGAACAATTATCACAAACCAAAGCCTCCTCAAAACCCAGTTGACCGAGTCTTTAGCGGGTCAGGATATAGCTCCAATGGGCCTTCACAAATGGTGTCGTGTTCCCAATAGATATGATCACTCTGGTGCTCTATAAAAGGATCATAGTAATGGAGTACAGGGGGAGGAAGAAGTATAGTAGAGGGACAAATAAAGAGAAATAAGGATGACGAAATCTTGAGGGAGACTTATAGGTTGTACTTTGGCTTTCGTCTTGTTTCATCAGTGAAGCACGAACCGCGAACCACTCCTAGGAACAGTCGACAACAAACCATAAAATGAGAGAATTGAATAATAATAATAGAACCACAAACCTAACTGGTGAACTGTGAACCAAATAATTCTCACAGATGAAATCCCTGTGAACGATGATCCCCGGGACCCTCTTCCAGTATGGTGCTCCGTGTAGTGTACCACTATGCGGACTGAACACGACACCACATACCAAATCGGTACGCATATGTAACCCAAAGCAGAATGGTGAGCCACATACCACTTCGGTATGTGATGGACGATACCCATGCCCATGTACCACAGCGGTATGTGGACGACCCCTCTACCTGCATACCACTATGGTATGCGGAGCCTCCCCCATCCTGTTTGGAAAACTAGTATGTGGAATGGGGTGTTTTTTGTTATTTTTTCCACCAGTTCCAACCTCATCCCTCCAATACTGTCTGGTCCGCTACGGTCCCTCAACTAACCTATCCTCCGACACTAGGCCAAACCATCCTCGAAAGCCACTAGACCCGTATGATCAGACCAACAAGTGCATCAGTGCACCCTATTGAGTCTACATACCCATGGTAAGTGGAGTCAAGAAGGCCCTCCCCAAAAAGGAATAGGCTTCAGAAATTCCTGTGAGGCTACATTCCCATGGTAACCTCGAGTCCAACCTTGGGGTGCCGACATAAACCTCCATGTTATAGGGATTAAGTTTGATCACATTATTTTGCATTCAATGAATGATTGTGATCAGTCGAAGGGGTTATGGTCGCTCCCCCCTTTGATGAGGAAGAAACTCCTCCCCTTCCTAGAACATTCTCTGAGACCCTGCCACTGAGGTACGTCCACAATCATTCGAGGTCAGGCCGGGTGACCTTTGATGCCATCCCACATAGAAAGGTTCATTGCTTCACACCTTCACCCATAGTTGACCCGGCCTCTTTTTCCTTGAGCTCTCCCTCCCCCACCAATAGGGGAGGAGGCATGTGCATTGTTGAATATTTCAAATCATCCAGTTTCTCACACCAAGCATGAATCGTGTGGGGTTAGAGGTTTTTGAAAATTAAAAAATTCACACCTTATGGACTATGATAACCATGATTCCTGATCGAAATAGGATATGTAGGATGCCTTCCAGAAGGCCCATGATCAAAAGGGTTTCCTCCCAAAGGGGCCACCTGATCACGTCCCATCAAATGGGATTCTTCTATGCATAAGCCCCACAAAATCTTAACTATGTGGGTTCTGATTCCTCTCCTGAAGATACATAGAAAGCCCTCCTTGTGGTCCTGATACAAAGATTAAGTCTCCTTTTATCCACCCTAGATAACACTAAACTCTATAGTGCCTTATAATATGGATCAAGTAAACATCACCTCCATATCATAAAATACATGAATTCTTATAATGATTTTTTAAACCAAGGGTAGCCCATGGACACACTCATGTAGAATGAAACAAGAATTCATGAACATTTGAACAGGTTTTAAATCTAAAAAAGATTCATAAAAAGGAAAACAATACTCTCATAGAAGGGCACAGTGAGCCTAAACTCCCATACTCTCGACTAATAAAGTCCATAAGTGTTGTTGACCAAATTGTTAGTTGACAAGAACATTCCTTTGGAATGAAGGTCCATGAATCTTGGATACCAGGGTCATTGGGTGTTCTTGGTTCCACGGATAAAACCATTGGAGACTATCAGAGGAAGTTATATCCAAGAAGTACTGATTACATGAGTACTTGTCCCCCCAGGAAATAGCCTGTTCGGACCAATAGTTCCTATAGGGTTAATCCAACCTTCTATAAAGGATAATGATGTTGAACGAGTCGAAACAAAGTAATGGTAAGTTCAATGAAAACCCACCTATATAGAAAAAGGTTAAAGTGATTATCCTCGCTGACCATTTCCACACAGCTCATAAATGCGCCACCTCAGAGGAAGAATACAAATGGTGAACCCAATGTGAATCCTTAACCAAGGCGGTGGTTCTACCCCAATGATAAAAGGCAAAAAGATAATGCTCATAAGACCATATTGATCACCCCGGTATACATGAAATGTTCCACCTAAGAGGTGGAACAAAAATGGTGAACCTAACATGAATCATTAACCAAGGTAGTGGTCTTACCCTACTCAGGCCCCTTCGCCCCGCAGCAAAAGAAAATTCAAGGGGGATAAGATGAATTTCCAACTATGCATATGTATAATGGAATTATACTTTGACGATGTTTTGTGGTCTGTATGTCATATATGTATATCATAGGTTCCCATAGAGAAACCTTATATCCAAATGACATCCCCAAGATTAATGTAGACACACGCATCAACGATCCCACGGGTGGCTGGGGCCTCAGGACCCCCTCGCCTAACTAGCATATTCAAAGCCGGTTATCCAATGTGATGATCAAAGAGTACCACAAAATGGTACTATTCCCATTCTAGGGGATGCAAGACAAGCCCTACAGTCTGCAAGGGCCCGTCAGCTGCCTCTTCAACCACGGTCGACACCCCCGCACCAGGCGGCCCTGGTGGTTATCTAAAATTGTTTCAGGAGCCTGTCCCTAGAACAAGACAATGACTACCTCCCATACCATAGAGAGGCAGATGAATTCAATGTTAATGACTTCATCTCAATTGCACAGGGGTCCTACTCATGGTCCCCCACCAGAGAGCATCGCTACTGACACAAGATAACCAAGCCTCCTCTCGTCGAGGAGGACCTTATGCCAAGGGAGCCTTCCAAAGTCCAGGAGACCAGGGGCCCTCGGGCTGCCGGTCAAGGGTGGCGAATATATAACTAGGAACATGCTATCACCCTGGTTCCTGAGGATAACCTCCACTGTAAAAATGAAACGACGTTCAATGGTCAGACACACAACTCTTCCCTCTCCACTAAAGCCCACCAGAGAAATAGGGTGGCATGATACAAGCACACACACGTTCCTACTAATGCTCGTCAGTCCTTCCGTGTAGACAGAGTGGAAAAATATTGGCAGATGCACATATCTATCGACGCACAACAAGCCTGCCATCAAAATAGGGCGGCAACCAGCTATAACCAGGAAAAAGTACATACTAATATATTCCAATCCTACCATCTAAACAAGGCATCAACTAGCTATACACAGGGACAAATACATGATGAATCATATCCATCCTGCCATCCAAATAGGGCACCAACCAAATATGAGTAGAGTCAAATTCTTGTAGATTCATACAAATCTCATCAGACAAATAAAGCGACAAGCGAGCAGATGAAAATTTACACTCGTGAATATGAAGACCACCAGTAAAATAGAGTGGAAACCAGAGAAAAAACTAGTGACAAACTCATTCCTCTATCCTGGCATAGGAGAACATCCAATATCCATTGGAAAATCAAAGAGGACTGAGGAAGGCACAAACTCCTTCCCTGACATCGAATTGAGACATCATACCCATTCCAGCCAAAGATGTATCCTATAAAATCATAGAAATCATGGATTATCAGACATTGATTCTAGAACATATCCTCCAATCTTACCAAGATATCATTGCATTGGAATAAATGGTGAGAAATAGGGCCCATGACCCGGTTCCCTCAAACGGAATGACTCTGTCACAAAATAGGTTAGTCACATTAGAGCAGTTATGCATCCCTGATCCAGTCCAGGAGGGTAAATGAAAATATCCCATGAAATATGGACAACTGGGTCAGGAACAAACACCCATTTCTACTAAGGGATTCCAGTCAAACTTGGTGGTCGCTCCAGGGCAGGAATACATCCCTTCCAAAAATAATGATTCACGTCATTGTATCCTGACGACATCACGAGACCCAAAAAGATAGGGAATCTTATATGAAGGCCATTAGAAATATAATATGTCCCCTAATTATCCAAAAGAGAGTGCCCAAAAGTTATAGTCACTAAAGGGAATAGGAAAATGAGGATCGCATAAATGACCATGCTCTGCTGGAAGCTGGGGTTCTTGATGCTATCAAACATGTATCGACAAAGGCACAAGACTCTTTCATTCCATTACCAAATCATGCAAGTGGCAGTAGCCGTTGAGAAGGTCCTCCACACAATGTTGCTACCAGCTTCTCTAAAGGTCCTCCACAGAGCACCCATGGGGTCTCACTATGTGGGTCAAGAATGATCGATCACGAGAGCTTATCTCCTGATGTGTGTGGGGGTATCCCTCCCCTCGAAGTAAATATCAGATAGCAAAAAGGTCCTCCCCTTGTTTTCGTCCACCTTGATGGTCCTCCCCAAGGTATACCCTGCATATATGATTCTCCCTATAGTCAAACATCAAGTCATGATGGTAGTCCATTCCATGATGATAGTCATTGTGAAGGCCCTCCCTGCAATGAAAGTTGTTGTGAGGGTCCTCCCCATAGTAACATCAAGCAATGAGAATGTCTTAACCTCATTGCAGTACATCCTAAAGACCCTCCCTAGGATGTACACTGCAGAAATTCACCCTACAACTAGGTATCAAGTCATGATGTTATTCCTCACCATGATAATGATCATTGTGAAGGCCATCCCCGTGATGGAAGTTATTGTGAAGGTCCTCCCCTTAGTTAAATAAAGTAGAAAGATTGTACTCCCCTTACTATAGCCTACCCTGAAGGTCCTCCCCAGGGTATACACTATAAAGAAAATTCCCGAAGTCAGGCATCAAGTTTCAATGGTATCCCTCATCATCACATCACCACTTGTGAAGGTCCTCCTCACAACTAAAATCCATGACAGAAAGAAGGTCCTCCCATTTTCAGAACCAATGTGAGAAATCCCTCCCATACTGAGATGCTCAGAAATGATTCAGAAACATTGGGCACTCCATCTATAATGAGTGATATTCTTTCTAATATAGAGTATGTCCTGGGGCCACACTCATCTTCCAATCCACCCCTACACTATTTGAAATTCAGTAAGGCTCCCAGAAGCATGGTTGTGTGGAAAAAAAATTAAGAAGAATTCGAGCCAAGCATACCAAGTATAGGAGCCTCTAGAAGAACAACAACATGATACGTTTCTTGTGAGAATAAAACTATCTAGGGACAATATACTAGGATAGTTATCGGGGGAATGCATGCATGACATTCTCCTAAACATATGAATGACTCTATGGAAGCTTAAAGAAAAATTCCTACATTACAAAGGGTACGTGGACAATGTTAGCGCAAAAGGGGAGCTTCGCTGTCTTATCGACTTGGAAGCCCTCCTGTATGCAAGGCTGCCTCAAACAGGAAGGCAAAAAAACCTTGAACTAGATTTCCTCCATGCACTACATAAATTGCATCGCCTATTTTGCAACGTCCTGATTGGTGTTCACATTCAGGGATGGGGAGAACATGGATCTTTGCACTTCACCCAACATCCCATTTAGCAGGCCCCATTGGAGATAATGTCTTGCAATGTCATCACACGGGGGAAACAATCAATAGAATCCCATACTCAAAAAATATGGGATACTCAACAAAAATTGGCCTAGATGAAGTCTCAAAATCATTAGGTCCAATGAGATCAATCCATTGAAAAGCTTCTGATTCAGGTGACCTGGAACATTCAGTAGGATTCCCACCTCAGGGAAGCCAATTAGAAAGCAGTTCCCATGTCTTAAAAAATCCACAAACTCCACACAGTCCAAATTCCATACACATCTCACACTCATGCAGAAGTATGTGAAATTGAAAGTGTGAAAATAGAGGTAGCTGCCAATGAAATATAGGAACAAACCTATTCCTAAGGGCTGGGGACATTTAAAAAAAAAATTCCCCTGTAAGACTAGAAAATCTAGGTCGTAATGCATCAACAGTTGAACGAGAACGACCCCATCCCCCAGGGGTGGGGGTATTTTTAACTCAAATCCCTGCATAGCGGACATTTGTCTTCCACCATCTAGAATGAATGATGGACAGAGGAGTTACCTGTACCACCCCTTATCATGGTTCGCACCCTTCGAGACAAAGGTGCATTACGAGGTCAGACCAGGGCTCCCTTGGGGTCAATATTCTCTAAGAAACCAAAAGAATACCATAGAAAGAAAATAATAATGTCCCAAAAGGGTGCAAAAATCCTTCTTACCATTAGGAAACGATTAAACCACACTAAGGACAATATGACTCAGTGGACTTGGTAAAAATAAACCCCATGGATCTCACATGAAATGTTTCAGGGGGAGAGGATGCGAAGGAATATGGTTCCCTCCCAAAGGCATCCCACACCGAGCTTGAGGGTTTACATACCTAGAACCAAAGGGCAGTCCAAAATGTGGTTTCCCCTTCAACTAACTCACCGTTACCTCCCCCGAGAAATCCTAACAAGGATAAAAATTAATTCAAGGTTTTCTATGACCCACCTCATCCTCCCCATGAGAATGAATACCTCACCCTCAAGGAAAGGTTCTCCAAGTGGGAGGAAGAAATTAATGAGATCATAAGAATTAACGTTGAGCTATGTCGAGGGAGTTACCTCATCGGATGAGTTCCCCCCATGGAACGTCAGTAGGTGATCCCAGATGAGGTTCCCATGCCACATGCACTCATTCTAGTGAATGAACCCTAGATCGGATGACCGTTCAATAAATCCCTATAATGATTTCAAGACATCCCCCCACTGTAAAGTCAGCAAGAATATACCCAGGTAAACCATCAAATAATACCTCTGGCTAGGTATCAACCCCAAATTCCAATAACACTGGCACGCTCAGTCTTGGACACTACCACACGATATCAATCTCATGTCTGAAAAGACATGCATCACTGGATCATAAACACCATCAAGAAGCTAATAGCTCGACTAAATGCCATGGAGGGGTAGGGTGCTATGATACAACCAGAGCACAAATGCTACCCTGAGTGGGTGAGTAATGTTCTGCCACCGCCAAACTTTGGGAACCCAGTATTCCCAACATTAAATGGCTCGGGGGACCTGGAAAAACATTTTATGCACTATTACTCTTACATAAATCCCATAATGGGCACTCTAGAGTAGATGGAATCAGAGCTCTGGTGGTTCATACGAACCTTGTAGGGCTTGAAATTCATATGCTATACTAACCTACCATCCAATTCAATTATAGGCTGGGAGGACCTATGGAGATAGTTTCTCTTCTAGTTCAGTGTGACACTACCCAAGATGATGATCAGTGATCTCATTAACTACAAGCAGTGATAGAATGAAAGAGTTTCAAATTTCATTTCCATATGGAAGGGCCTAACATATTCCCTGAACTAGACACTCCTCCAGGATGAGATGCTCTCCATGTGCATCGACAACCTTCGGGATGAATTGGGAATGCTTCTCATACCAGTGATGTACACCAGTGGATTTATAGACCTCTCAGCCATCTCTCAAAGGATAGAAGACTCCTTGAAACAAACCAACATCATGTACCATGTGGCCCCATCATTCCCTAGGAAAAGAACGGGAAAAGCTGAAATTAATTTGGTCATGCTTAATCCATCTCCAGTACTAGCATCGGTTGCAAGGCCCCCACCGAACCATGAAGAACCCTATGGATGCAATCAACCACCCCAACCTCAGCCAAACGAGCGACGGGGTGCCAAAATAAATCAGTTCGAAGAACGAAGAAATAATTTTTATTTGTTTCGAGATGACCATGTCCACGACTACATAATAGATTCCATTAATTGAAATTTACTATGGCTTCTAGATACAAAGTGAGTTGATGAAGTAAGTCTTGATGACCATCCAAATTATTGTCTTTACCACTGAATACTGGGACAAACCATCTAGGAGTATATTTTTTTCAACGATCTCCTTCAAAAGATGTTGGATCCTGGGCAAGTCATATTGGTCCCACCACCAACACAAGTGGCATATTATTCAACATTAGTCTCAAGATAGGTAGATGATTGGAACATAGTCACCAGTAAGAAGGATCAGAAGTTCGACAATTAGATGACCTAGAAGATTGTCAATCGAGTCCATGTCATCCTCTAGGAATAGTTGGAACAACCAATTGTGCCTCCAAAAGCTGCTAATACAGCACAACCATCCTCCTCAGCCCAAAGGTCCTCTAAAGTCCATAAGGGAAAAAATAGAAATAAGATGAGGTGATACAAAATCCAAATTCAGTGTTGACACTTTCGGACTTCATTCCAACAGTATTGGATCAACGGGCACCGCCCTGCCAAATGCCACAACAGGCACTGTCCTGCCAAAAGACAACATCAGAAGAATACGGTGATACAGAAACGGTGTCGAATTGATATATGATATTTGGATCCATTAATTTAATTCACTTGATGGAACCATTATTATATTATGACTATGGCTATGAACTTAAATTCCCCACTTTCAACTGGAGAGCTGAAGGAAGAGTCCGTAGTGGTCGGAGGTTTCTGAGAAGGTTTGATCGTGGTAGGAGTCGAATTCCCAGCCACGCCACAAGTAAAACTTTTAACATCACGGAAACTCATGAAAGGTACCTCCGATAGACACCACAAGAAACATAATTCTCCTTAACCCTTGTCGAGATAAATCCAAGACTAGTTATCTTGGAATGTCCATCACGGGAAGAAAAAATACGAAATTTCCCAAAGTATACAGGCAGACCAGTTTGGCCAAATGGGAAAAGGACTATAGCACCGTCGGCCCCTGTTACAGAGGCCAAACCATCTACGTCCAAATATCAATCCCCTAAAGTGTCTATAAAAGATCAACCCTGAGTCGGGAAGTGCCGAACTTTATGGCATAAATATAAAATTTTGAAGTAGTTGGATTCAGTACCAGCAAAGCTATGAATCCTAGATGCATTGTGCCTGTCCGCAGATCTTAGAGAGAAACTCATCAAAGCCTTAATAAGTCCCCAAGAGTTTGAGGCAGAAGTAGCAGCGACCGAAGTCTACTTGACAGAGACTAGCCCCAAATAATGTAATGTCTTCATTTCCTTCACAGACAAGGGTGAAGATTCCATAATGAAAAGGCACATCAAACCCTTATTTGTGTCTGATAAGATAAATGTAATTGATGTTCAAAGGATATTCATTGACAACAGATCTGGAGTCAACATCCTCCCACTATTAACACTTCATCGGCTAGAATATGATAAAGATAGCTTGACACCCTGCACTACAACTCTACTGGGATATGACAAAAGTATGCAGAAACAGTTGGGATGAATCAAGCATAAAACTTGGCTCAGAGATCTAATATCAAACTTCCAGTTCCTGGTGGTGCTACAAAGTATGGACTTCAATGGACTGTTAGTAAGGACATGGCTGTATCAGCATACTGCAATTCCGTCCTCATATCATCAGTGCATTAAATATTGTGCTAAGGGGAAAAATGGGAAATTGCGTGCTGATAAATCCCCATTCGAATTTTGTGAGTCACATTATATTGATGCAGGGTTCTATGAGTCAGAAGAAAAAAATATTTCATCCAATGACTTTGATTGGATCAATTTACCAAATGGATTGGGGATGGATCATGCCAACCCCTATAGCAACTTGGGGAAGAGTACATACTACCCATCAACCAAGTTGAATGCATAGATGCAAGCCCGGATGCAGACTCAGTTGTCTGCATGGTCTCTATTAGGACCACCAAGTTCAAAGACCTAGAAAAGCAGGATGACTCCCATGTTGTCAATAAATGACCTATCAGATATTCTCTCGGACCGTCCTCAGGACATCAAACTACCCTTTCCTCACACACTAAGGCAACAGATGATTTCTCTTCTAAGATCATAGAGTTTTTCTCAAAAATCCATTCTCCATCAGAAGAGGATAATGATAAAGATGATGAGGAATAAGAAGAAAAATATGAAGAAGACCTCAAAGATTCCCCACCTTCATTTGAAGAAGGTGTCTCCACCACAATCGATGAACTTAAGGAGATAAACATGGGAACCTAAAATGACCCGCGACCCACTCTGATTAGTTTTTCCATGCCTGTCAAGGAACAAGATGCATAAAAATCCTTCCTAAAGAAGAATCAAGATGTGTTTTCCTTGAATTATACAAAGATTTGAGACCTTGAACTTGAGGTCTCCACCCATTATCTAGGCTTACCAAAAGATCACAAGGGCTATAAACAGGAAGATAGATGGACCCGCCCAATGTATGCTGCCAAAATAGAGGCTGAAGTTGACAAGATAATCAAAGACAACTTCATAAAGGTGGTTCAATATCTGACCTGGCTGGAAAACATAGTCCCTGTTAAAAAGAATAATGGACAGATTAGAATCTTCATTGAATTAAGGGACCTTAATCAGTATTTCTCAAAAGACAACTTCTTGGTCCCGATCATAGAATTGTTGATCGATGAAACAGTTGGATATGAAACCCTCTCCTTCATGGACAACTGTTATGGGTACAATTAAATCTGAATGGCTTGAGGAGATGAAGAAGCCACTATTTTAGATCTTCTTAGTGAGTGTTCTATTATAAAGCGATTCCCTTTGTTCTAAATAATGTTTTCACCACATATCAGCATGCCATGCCTCTCATCTTAAAGCCTTTCTTGGGAAAGTTCATCAAGTATTATGCCAACCACTTGGTGGTTAAATCACGACAGAATTCGAACCACCTGACTTATCTTTAAAAAATCTTCAAAAAATTGTTACAACATAGTTTAAAGATAATTCCCCTTAAATGTGCCTTTGGCATTACCATCGAAAAATTCCTTGGCTTCATCATATTCCATTGTGGCATCGAAGTCGACCTTTATAAGATAAATTCCATGCTTGGCATGACCCCACATTGCAACCTCACCGAGTTGAGAGGTCTCCAGGGTAACCCTTCCTATATTAGGCACTTCATATCCAACCTACCAAGTAAATATTTACCTTTCACCAGGCTCAGGAAGAAATGAGTTACGTATGAGTGGGATAATGATTGCCAAGAAGTGTTAGAAAATATTGAAAGATATCTCCTAATCCAGCTGGTTCTCAGGACACCAGTTGAGGGGAGACCATTAATTTTATACATAATGGCCATGTAATGGTTATTAGGTGGCTTACATGCATATAATAATGATGTCAATAGAAAGAACAACCTTTACTACCTCATCCAGAAAATGATCGATGTCGAAACTCAACATTCGAAGATTGAAAAGAACTTCCTTACCCTAATCTTTATAGTTCAGAAGCTTATGCATTACCTACAGCATCATGAGGTCCACCTGATTTCCCACTACAACCCACTCAAATATATCCTCAATTTTCCTATGATGAAAAGGTGCCTATCACGATGGGTGGTCATCCTACAATAGTTTGACATACGAAACATGCCCCATAAGGCCACCAAAATCTAGTAATTAGAAGACTTCTTGGATGAGCACCCCTTAGAAGAAACAACACTGTTGGATGATGATCTTCTAGAAGAAGAGGTGTTTTCCATCCAAGAGGACCCCCCATTCATGGGAAATTTACTTCTATGGGGCTTCCCGAAGCCCGAAAGGGAAAAGGATGGAGGATACAAAACTCAAAAAAAAATTGGATGAGATTTATACTAGTATCTCCCAAAAAGGACACCTTACCTTACTCTTACATGATTTCAGAAGGATGTACTAATAATGAAGCAGAGTATGAGACCCTCATTGCAGACCTATAATTGGAACTCCATGTTCAAGCCAAACACCTAAAAACAAAGGGTGATTCAGAGATAGTCATCAAACAGGTCAACAGTGATTATGCTATTTTTGATGCTCCTTTTCGTCACATTGTCTAAAGAAATGGAAAGGGAAAATAACATTGCCCAAAGTGATTCATCCTTTGAAAAAAAACTTAAAAAAATCGACAAATGAATAAAAAAAGGAGTCAAAGGACTTATGGTCACCCAAGTTCCCTTACTGTCATGCAAGTATACTTGCGCAGCACCTAATGGTCGCACAAGTGACTTGTGCGCCCTAAGTGATAACTAACCTGGGTCTTCAGAAGCCTATAAACAGACCCTGTGGGGCCCCCATTTTGGGAGGAATTTTTCCATAATTCAGATAAAGAGCTCTAAACGCCCAAATCTCTTCTTCAGGTCTTCTGAACACTTATATAGTAATTCATTACCTAGAATGGAAGGTCTAAATAAGAGGATTAAGGTCTAAGTGTTATAATTCACTAACACTTGTGCAACTAAGTGTTTTACCCCTAAGGGAAATTTACACACTTGCGCATCGCCTTACTTATTCACCATAACTTGTGCGCCATCTTCTGGAAAGCCTCTTGGGATAATTCTAAAGGCTTTGATCAAGGATCGCCCAAATATTACTCTAAGGGCTGAAAATTGAGCAAGTACCCATGTGTCGCGTAGGTATACCCGCGCGACCAGGACTTGCACGCCCACGCAGTACTTGCGCACCACCCAGGACTTGCGCACCCCTATCTTTTTTGTTGCCTTTCCTGCCCATTTCACCCTTCTTATGACATTCCACCTCTCCTATTCAAGATTCAGTCTTCAATACACTCTTCAAAGCCATTTATGGCATGATTTCTTGATTTGGATTCCTTCTTTGAAAGGAACTCCGTGTAACATATCTCAAAGCCTAATGATTTACAAATCTTTATGTCACTAAAGATTGAGATTTCATTCATTCAACTCCATCCTTTACGATGAGATAATACTTAACCTAGGCCTCCTTTTTAGGAGTAATCCCCAAGACAAATCCTCATTAATATGGGAATCTTCCTTAGGAGTAAGCCCCATGTCCTCTAATCTGGGCATCCTCCTTAGGGGTAAGCCCCAGTCTCAAAATTCCCAAATATGGGCATCCTCATTAGGAGTAAGCCACAACCATAATACTCTTAACATGTGCTTCCTTTTCAGGAGTAAGCCTCAGTCTCAAATATGGTCCTCCTCCTTAGTATTAAGCCCCAATTCCCTTTAATTTTTAATTCCCTTTAACTTGGGCCTCCTTTTCAGGAGTAAGCCCCAGTCTTAATTTCCTTTTGATCTGGGCATCCTTATTAGGAGTAAAACCCAATCCCAAGTCCTCTCCTGACTTGGACTGTCATACACACATAAGCCCCATATCATTGCATCTTTCGTGGAACAATTGTCTGGTTTCACCAACACCCCTTGTTTCTCACACCGAGCATGACTCACGTGAGATTAGAGTGTAAAAGTAATCATGACATATTTCTTTGAGCCATCAACCATGCATAAACATCATACTCCTTTACTTGAACTACGTGGGTTCTGACTCCTTTTCCAAAACAAAGTATGCGTAGGTAGCCCATCAGCGGGTATGATCCCAACTCTGAAATAATCCATGTCCTCTAAATGACAATAAACTTCAAGTGCCCACTGAGTGGCTTTAAAACCAGTATGATCATTATAATGAACAAGAGAATTTTATGTATTTAAGGATACTGCCAACTTAGAATCTCTAACAAATACAGATGATTCATCCTCGATGAAGAACCTAGAATACATATAAAAGATTATCTAAATTTCCTACATATCAATCATTGATTTTCAGACTAAAGGGAATCTCATTTTATACTTGTTAATGTAATAAGGATTCACGAACATAACTTAAATCTATAAAGAGAGTCCCGGAGTAGACAATAATTACCCTCAAAAAGGTCTGATGAGTCCGACCTCCCATCCTCTAGACCAATGAAAATTCCTAAGCCTCATTAGTCCACAAATAATGAGCACCTACCATTGGAAAGTAGGTCCAAATAGATATGGAATCATTGGATGTTTCCAGTTCTACAAACAAACCCGCTAGAAACTGATTGTAATGTTTGAACCTTCAATCAACGAAGTCATTCCCCATTCCAGAGGAAACAAAAAAATAGTGAACCCGACGTGAATCCTTAACCAAGTTAAAATGATGTTTTACTTATTTGTTAGGCCCCTATTTAAAACTCAATGAGAGGGCCAACAAAAACAATCATTGACATATGTTCTCATCCAAAAGATGTAGTGGCTGGATTTTTCTTGATTACATCTGTTATATCGAACAAGCACATTTTCCAAGGTCTTTTGCATTTGTAGAATGGATTCTCTTAAGTTCACATCTATGAATACCTGTTCTATGAATACTGCTGCTACGAATGCTACTGGTGCTACTCCTGCTAGATCATCGTCCACTCTGAGGACTATATCACCTACTCAGCATCTTCAAAGCTGGGTATCAAATTCACTGGTTTAGGAGTACCGTCAACACGGTACCATTCCAACTCTAGAGGCTTCTCGACAAGCCCTCCAAGTGAAAAATTCACCCTGGTCGTCTGGATAGCGACAACCAGATATCAAGAAGAAGGTGGTTCTAACTACCGTCTCCAACCGTTTTGGGTCGTTATCCCCGGAATTCAATCACCATTCACTCCCATATTCTGGGGAGGTGAATGAGCCGGTACCTCAAGGCCTTAATTCAAGGAAGCATGAGTACTTCTCGAGGGATCCCATCAACCATCGCCGCCAGACTCGTGCGACAGTGTTCCCTCAACATAATGAGGGTGTTGACTCCAGGAGTTCGGCTCAAGTTCCTCGAACCCGAGCAAGCAAGACGAATCGCTAGAGGCGAAATCTGGTTAACAGTGAGCAGGTTCTCATCTTTACCATTTCCAATGAAGTCCACTAACCTAACTTAGTGGAAAGAAATGAGAATGAACACACACTTGCCCGTTTTAATTCCGCGGTCCAGTAGACTCGTCTGGAAGCATCACGCCAATCCCACCAGGAAATTCCAGTGGAGTACTATAGGCAGGAACATATACCTGTTTATACATCATCGGCTAGTCAGCAGGCTCTTCTGACTACATATGATGGATCTCATCAACCACGTTCGGCGAAGTGCAATCAGCAGGAACATACACCTGCTAGTATTGATCAAGCCTACCAACAGTCTCTCTTGGTAGCACACAGAGAAGTCATTTGGAATGCTCCGACGACAAACAGAAGGCAGACTCAACTTTCTTCCCCCACACATGAGTACTGTCAGGATTCATTGACAGGAAAAGGAGGACACGAGCAAGCACATACACCTACTCCAAGCACGGAATGGACGTATATCCTCATTCCGGCAGTTGATGTCACCAAGCATATTCTATCAATGGTGAAATAGAAGAAGAAAATCTTTGCTCATATTCGGGATGCTTTCCAGGATATTATAACAGCTTCAGCGGAATCTTATGGTAAGACACATAAATCTATCCCTACCAGTGGAGTGACACATCAACAGTTCATTCCGGAACAGACACACACATCTGTTCCAGTCCAAGAGGGTTGTGGGGAATACTCCCCCATATCATACAGACAACCAACTCAGGCACATACAACTGATTTGAGTAGATATTGTCATCCTAACCTGGACATCTCTCCTGATCAGGCACATACACCTGCTCAGAGCAGCCACTTTCGTCAACAATTGGTTTCCAAGGTGAGTAAGAAGGCGTCTATGAAAAAGACCTGCCCAACACAGTCACGAAATCAAGAGCCAATCTGTAACAAGGCCTTGCTCGATGATGGAGTTCTTGAATCCCTCATACAGTTATCTATTGGAATGCAAGATTCTACTCCCTCATTTCCCAATAGTGGGAACATTAATTCTGAAGGTCTTCAACAGACACTTCCTCATGAAGGCTTGCTTCATGACAATTTGGTCTATCTCAAAGTTTCATCTATAGATGAGAGCCACATGAACCCTCTGTGTGGTCAGAAGGCCAAGGAGAAAGAGATCTCATCTTTTTCTGTAACCCACCATGGTGGTCCTCCCCATGATGATGAATTTCGCTGCGAAAGTCCTCTCCGCAGTAGTGATGCACATTGCCCGTAAAATGCACCAGTGGAAAATATAGTGCCGATAAAACCCTCTTATCTTGAGGAAGCTTAAAATGCGAAACCATTCATGTTTGATTCTTCATCGCTAGTAGGTAAAATACATTCCAAATCGTAAGATAGACCAGGGTGTAGGTCATTCTATGAACCACCCCTAATTCATGCATGTTCTAGTTTGATCAGTGGTTTCTCTACCAATATTGATGAATCCGATGAAGTAACAAGGATGCACTACCTCTGGTCAGATTAGGTATAAGAATATTCATTTAATGATAAAGAGGAAATGTTGAACATGAGAAAAAAACTAACTAAAGGTGAAGTGCCAGTCATGTTTTTTCCTCTAGATGACTCTCAGTACGAAATTCCACAGATATTGACAGAAGATGGAATTCATGATATTTGTCTCAACATATGGAAAACTATTTGTTAGTTGAAGAATAAAGTATTATCTTATGATGAATATGAAAATCATGTTGAGATAATAGAAGGGTTACAACGTCAGATTGAATTAGAATATCTACCAATCTCTCGATATCTGAAGGCTGAAAAGAAGCAGAAATCCCTTCAGTGTTCATGCCTTATCGCACTAAGAAGATTGCGCCAGTTAATTTCCAATGCCCCATATGGTATTCATGTCAGAGGATGGGGTGTTCATGTAGTGCTACATTTCACTGTGCTCTCCAGTCAGCAAAGCCCGCCGAAAATGGTCTCATACAATGTTTTTGCTCATGGCCGGCCACAATCAACGGGCTATGTTTTTAATCAAAGGATTTCCCAAGAACAGGATTCAACTAGTTCCTCTCAAAATCAAGAATACAGAGAAAAAGTTGTTGAATTACTCCTGCATCAAGTAAAAGATAATATTGAACAGGCCTCTCATATGGAGAAAGCACATCATCAAGGGATTGAAGTGTCAGAAATCATCCAACGGTCTTTTGAACCGGGTGATAAAAGTGGATATCGATTGATGCATCCAGGTAATTTCCAGACCAAGGTCCGCAAGATCAGGAGAGATTATAAGAAAGTCTCAGACATAGCATGTCAATAGCCGCCCCAGCTTACCAAACTGGGGACTCTTTTAAACTAACCCTCAGAATCAACAAATAGGATTCGAGGAGTTGAGCGGGAATAGCAGGAACAGCCCCAGTCCACCGGACTGGGGACTTTTTCAAATCCTCAATCCCTCCCTCAAATAAAGTCGGTATTCTATCGGTTAGGGAAGAATCCCCAAGAGGAATGATGGGCCAAATTATCAGGATACTCTCTCCAAACTACGGTTCGCCAAGAAGATCTTGATGGATCGAATAAACGAAAGACAATGTCTCATCAGAGAAATGGAAGAAGACAATATGAAAAGAATGATGATAGAAGGGATGCAATGCATTATGCATCAATTAATGTCATCAATGCCATTGTTGCTGATCCACCAGATGAGGATCACTCAAGGGACTCAGATGAAGAGGTTCCGATTCAAGAAGTTTTATGCACGGACACAAATGAAGAAGGTGTCCGTACACGAAATCAAAGGATTACCCAAAATATGGGTGTTCCTTCAAATAACCCACTTCCCCCTCTCCGAAAGGGATCAAACAAGGGGAAGGGAAAGAATCAGGTTACATATACTACCTCTGGAGAAGGCCAATCGCTCTCACTAGAGCAAAGATTTGCGCAACAAGAGGAAGAAATGAAAGAATTGAGGAGGTTAAATGCAGAACTACTTCAAGGTAGTCTTCCTCTTAAGCGTGCTGGAGTCAGTCAGCCAAGGGAGTTTGTTGCAGCTAATGAGATGGATCAAGAATATCCTCCTTTATCAGTACACCCTCACAGGTCTAATCCTATGGGTCAAGTGCAACAACAATTAGCAGTTTTGCCATCAGTTGCAGTACCAGCTGCCATACCTGTCCAAACTCCAGTCATTACACTTTCCCAAGTCCATGTTCAACCGGATGTTTATCAAAAGTTAATAACTACCATTGTGTCATTAAAATCTCTGTTAGAGACTGTGGAAGGGAAGTGTGTGCAGGTTCAACTAGAAAAGAAATCTTACCCTGAATGGGTAGATTCAATCTCTCCCTCATCATGTTTTGGGAACCCTGTATTCCCTATTTTCAATGGATTAGGCATCCTTGAACAACATTTGATGCATTACGTGTCTTGTTGTGATCATATGATGGGAACTCTAGAGCATCAAGAAGCAGTGAAACTCAGATGCTTCGTGAGAACCTTGTAAGGACCAGCTTTTGTTTGGTACACAAGCTCGCAATCCCTGTCAATTACCGGATGGGAGGATCTTCACCAAAGATTCCTTCTCCAATTCAGCTCAAAGTTGCTAAAGACAACAGTTTTTGATCTTACAAACTGTAAGCAAATGGATAATGAAAGGGTCTTAGATTTCATTGCTCGCTGGATGGGATTAACATATTCCCTAAGCTTAGCACTCCCTCAAGAGGAATTGTTGCCAATCTGTGTGGCAAATCTGCATGACGAATTACGCACACCGCTGATCCCTATGAAATACACAGGAGGGTTTCGAGACCTTACTTCAATCTCTCAACAGATTGAAGATTATATTATACAGACTAAGGCTAAATCTCGTGTAATTCAATCAGCTCTGGGAAGGAGAATGGGTAAAGCAGAAAGTGCTACAGTTGTGCTTAAACAAACACCTGTACCTGCTTCTACCTCAAAAACTTCATCTTCTCGAAGGGCTCCACCTCCTAAGCGTCAACAACAAAGTTAGTTTTGTCAAGACGATCAAAGAGATCAAAGACGAAAAAAGTTTGATGAGTTGAAGAGTAAAGTTTATTCTTTCCAAAATGAACAAGTTCCTGGTTATTTCATTTCGGCCCCGGATAATAATTTGGTTCAGCTTCCAAGGCCCAAGAGGCCAAAAAAGGAAGGATATGAAGACCATCCCAATTATTGCCCATTTCACCAAATGTTGGGAAATCCCATTCAAGAGTATTTTGTTTTCAAGAAACTCCTGCAAAAGATGGTCGACTCAGGACATGTCAAACTAAAAGGCTCTTCAGCCCAGGTAGCATGTGTTACTGCTACAGTTCCAGAGGAGGAAGGCGAGTGGCAAGAAGTTATGAAAAAAATGCACAAAAATGTGATGATTTTATGGTCAGAAAGACAACCAACCAAACTCATGCTATTTTGAAAACGCAATTGAAGAAACCAATTGTGCCTTCTGCCATGAATGCCGCAGCAAAACCCTCTTCAACGGAGGGAAAGTCCTCAAAGAAACGACATGATTCAACGAAATAAAAAGAATCAGAAGAAGATGACTATGTTTCAAATCCTAATTTGTCTTTGACTCTGGCGGACTTCATGCCATCTACTTCAAAGCAACAGGCATCGCCCCACCAAACGGCACAACCTAAACAGGCTAATCGGGCAGAGTCTTCATCGGATGAAGAGTTGATTTTGGGTTCTGTTAATATGATTCAATTAATAGATCCATATTCCAGTCTCAGTTTAGATTTTTATGAGCCCTAATTCCCTATATAAAATAGAGGAATCAGAGTAAGTTCCAGAGGCTCATGATACAGGGGAAGATTTGGATCTTTCAGAGGCCATTATTCCAATTCTACCCCTGCTAGAACTGTGTATGCGGAAGAAACTCATGGTAGAGCCCTTCAATGATCTCAACAAGAACAAGAAAGTTCTTCCACACAAGGCAGACACAGCCCTAGCACAATTATTCTGGAAGATCAGTTGAAAGTTCTATATTCTTCCTCTCAACAAGTAAATAGACCTAATTGGTCCAATCTTCCAAAGCCAGGAGTATTACCAACACCTATCCCGGTACAAGATGCATCAAATTCCAAAGCATCAACTTCCAAGACACCTGCTAAACTACATGTTCATGTTGGGAAATGTAGACCTTTGGATCAAAAGTATGATATATTGAAACACTTGTCCCAAGTACCAGCCAATTTATTGATTCTGGATGCCTTGAATTTATAAAAGGATCTTCAGGAAGCACTGGTTGAGGCTTTGTCAAGTCCTCATGAGTTTGAAACTGAAATTTCTATAGCTGAAGTCTACCATGTAGAGAATAATCCTGCGGAATGCCATGCAGTGATATATTTCATAGATGAAGATGAAGATGATTTTTTGCATGGACATATTATACCTTTGTACTTATCTGGCAAGGTCAATGGTGTAGACGTCCAATGAACTTTCATTGATAATGGTCCAGGAGTCAATCTCATTCCCATTCATACACTTCGTTTATTGGGCCTCACAGAATCTGATTTATCTCCTTCAACTATGATGTTACAAGGATATGATAAAAATGAACAAGAACCACTGGGCGAAGTTACACTCAGAACTCAGTTTGGAGATCTTTTATCCAATTCAGATTTCATGGTTGTTGATCTAGTCTCAGCCTTCATCATCCTGCTTGGAATACCCTGGCTACATCAACATGTGGCTATCCTTTCATCATACCATCAATGTATCAAATATGTTTTCGATGGTCAAGTTGGGACATTGTATGGTGATAAGGCCATGTTCAAGACATGTGGGTCTCAATACATTGAGGCAGAATTCTATCACATGAAGGGAAGGGAGAAATCTACAACAAAAGAGATTACCAAAGTTAATGCTTTATATGGTTTGTAGAAGATTCCAGTAAATCCATTTACACATATGAGTACAAATTATGTTTTTCCTATCAGTAAAATTGAAAAGATAGACCCAAATCAAAATACTCTTATGGAAAGATCCATAATGTCAATTATGGAAATCGAGCCAGACAACGTGGGAGAAATTGGTTACCCACCAAGCAGTGATGAAATCCCAAATAGTGACGTCTTCATTTCATCTGCTGAAATCCAACAAGTCTATACTTTAGCAATCAGTCCAGAAGAAGTTATAGCAATATCAGAGGTGAAAAATGATGTTGATTCTCAATCCATCATCTCCTCTTTATTTCCCAAGGAAGTCCCTTCATTATCAATCAGGTTAGAAATGGAAGCTTCTTCTTCAAGATGTTCAAATTTTGACATCTCTTCTGATCATGAAAATTCTACTTCATCATATACTATGCAAGTAGAAATGGAAGAAATAACACATGTTGAAGAAGAAGAGTAAGATCTCAGAGATGCTCCTCCAGTATTTGAAGAGGGTATCTCTACCACCATGGATGATCTCAGAGAAATAAATCTAGGTACAAAAGAAGATCCACGTCCCACTATAATCAGTGTGCCCTTGACTCTTGAAGAACAAGATATGTATATTTCCTTTTTAAATAAAAATAGAGACATATTTTCTTGGAACTATACAGAGATTCCCGGGATTGATCCTGATGTTTCTACTCATCATTTGGTTTTACCAGAAGAACATCAAGGATTTAAGCAAGACGTAAGAAGAACACACCCAACTTATGCTTCCAAAATTGAAGCTGAAGTGGATAAGCTTATCAAATCTAACATCATCATAGAAGTTCAATATCCCAAGTGGTTGGATAATGTTGTCCCTGTAAAGAAGAAGAACACAAAAATTAGAGTTTTCATTGATTTAATAGATCTTAATAGGCATTGTCCTAAGGATGATTTTCTAGTTCCGATTACAGAACTTTTAATTGATGCAACAGCTGGTTATGATGCAATTTCCTTCATGGATAGATATTCTAGATATAATCAAATCCGAATGGCCCCAGAAGATGAGGAATCCACATCCTTCAGAGCCCCTCAGGGTGTGTTTTGCTACCGGGTAATGCCCTTTGGCTTAAAGAATGCTGGTGCAACATATCAGCATGCCATGCATCATATCTTCAAACCCATTTTATGGAAGTTTGTTGAATACTATGTAGATTATTTGGTGGTTAAATCCAAACAACTTTGTAATCACTTGGATGATTTGGATGTCATATTCTGTAAGATTCGACAACATAATTTGAAGATGAACCCCTTAAAATGTAATTTTGGGGTAACTTTAGGAAAATTTCTCGGCTTTGTTGTACGCCATCATGGTATTGAAGTAGATCCTGAGAAGACAAAGTCAATCCTTGGTAATTCACCACCTCGAAACATAATGAATCAAGGGGACGTCAAAGACACTTAGCCTATATTCAGCGTTTCATCACCAATTTGGCAGGAAAAAGTTTACCCTTCACCAAATTGATGAAGAAGGGAGTCACTTACCGGTGGACTGAAGAATGTCAAGAAGCATTCGATATTCTCAAGAAATACCTCTTGAGTCCACCGGTACTCATGCCACCTGTTGATGGAAGACCACTTATCTTCAACGTGACAGCTCTAGAGTGATCATTGAGTACCTTTCTTGCTCAGAAGAATGATGCTGGGAATGAAAACAGCCTCTATTACCTCAGTCGGACTATGCTTGAAGCAGAAACCTGGTATTCAAGTATTGAGATGTTCTACCTGGCATTAATCATTGTAGTCCAGAAGTTGAGACATTACCTGCAACATCACGAGGTCCAATTGGTATCTCGCAATAATCCTCTCAAATTCATCATCAGTCGTCCAATGCTTACAGGATGTCTGGCAAGGTGGGCAGTTATTTTTTAGCAATTCGACATTCAGTATGTGTCTCAAAAGGCAATAAAGGGCCAAGCTCTAGCTGATTTCCTGGTCGAACACCCTTTAGTGGAAGACAGATCTTCAGATATTGAACTCCCTGCTGAGGAAGTCTTCTCTATTCAAGAAAGTCCTCAGGCATGGGAAATGTATTTTGATGGTGCTTCCAGAAGTCCAACAGGGAGGAAAATGGAAAATCCTAAATTCAACAAAGTTGGCATAGGAATTGTGTACATTTCTCCAAAAAAGGCAGTGTTACCATATTCCTTCTTATTGTGGGAAGGTGGTACAAATAATGAAGCGGAATACCAAGCTCTCATTGTTGGATTGGAGTTGGCGCTTCAAGCACAAGTGAATCACTTAAAGGTGAAGGTGATTCGGACCTGGTAATCAAACAAGTCAATGGGGATTATGCCATCATAAAAAAAGAACTAATCCCTTTGTATGATTATGTCAGAGAGTTAATGGAGGAATTCCCATTGGAACCGACATTTTCATATGTCCCAGGATCACAAAATGCTCAAGCTGATGCACTGGATAATATAGCCACAGCTCTGGAAGATCCAAATCAGGATGAGACAACCATCAATATTGCCCACCGTCATATAATTTCACCTTATGTTCGAGGCAGAACAGAGGAAATTAATGAAATTAGTCCCATTCCTGATCTATATGGCCATACTACCGGATGGATTTCACCTATCAGGGAATACCATCAAAATGGAACACTTATACCTGATATAGTCGGGAAAGAACAAATTCGGTGACGTGTGGTAAAATTTACTCTATATGATGGCCCAGATCACATAGAGAAAATTCTCTACAAGCGTAGTTTTGATGGAGTTATCTTCAGATGCATTGATGGTGAATATACAATGAATGTCAGGAAAGAAGTGCATGTAGGAATCTATGGTGCCCACCAATCTGAACATAGACTATCTGATCAGATTCGAAGGATTGGATACTTTTGGCCTTCAATGATACAAGATTGTGTTGATTTCACAAAGAAATGTCATTCATTCCAAGTACATTCCAACTTTATTCATCAACCTCTAGAGTTTCTTCGTAAAGCTAAATACTCGTGGCCATTTTCCACATGGGGAATGGATGTTGTGGGACCTTACCCTTCAGCCACAGCCAAGCAGTTTAAGTATATTCTTACTCCTACTAATTTCTTTTATAAATGGGCAGAGGAAATACCTCTTAATTAAGTCAGTTATAAATGCATTGTTAGCTTCACCAAGTCTAAAATCATTACCAGATTTGGTGTCCCTCATACTATATTGATGGAAAATGGCACCAACTTCTGTTCATCTGAGGTGAAGAAGTTGTATCAAGAATACAACATCAAATCCAATCATTCATCTTTGTATCATGCAACAGAAAATGTCCAGATAGAAGCTTTCAACAAGTATCTGTCAAATATACTGCAAAAGATGGTGGATAAAGATAAGAAATAATGACCTGATAAACTATTTCATGCTTTATGGGCTTACCGGACTACCACCCGCACTGCAACTCGGTCAACTCCATATTCACTGGTATATGGAATGAAATCCGTCTTTCCCATTGAAGTTCAATTGCCTTCGCTCAGAGAAGCCATTTGTGATCAATCATCTACAAATTAACAATATCAAAAGCGATTGAATGAATTGGAACAGTTAGATGAGAAAAGATGGTGCACTTTGCACCACTTGAAAGTCTATTAGAATCAAATAGCATGAGCTTTCAAGAAAAAAGTTCGTCTTTGTTCATTCACTCTGGGAGAATTGAGATTAGTTCTCAGAACTCCAATGATTCCAGGAAAGAAACCTCTCATGTTTGAGCTAAAATGGGAAGGACCTTACTCAATACATAAGGTCTACTCCAATGGAGCTTAGTCTTTAATCTCAATGGATGGATAACTCATCACTACTCCAACCAATGATAGATTTCTGAAGAAATACTTTGTATGAACACAAAATATAACTAATGGTCTATACATACGACCTTAAACTATTTGTACTATCATCCAACATGACGTTAAACTGTGAAGTCCTAACTACATGACTCTAAACTGTATAAAAGTCGTTTTCATCCAGAAAGGCGTTAAACTACATAACCAATGGTCCATACATACGACCTTAAACTATTTGTACTATCATCCAACATGACGTTAAACTTTGATGTCCTAACTACATGATGCTTGTAGAGACCCAAAGCCTGACATACATGGACATTACATTACTTTTGCAGATTACTTAGTACATAACAAAAACACACACACAAGGACTTTAATAGTTTAGTGTCTTCGGAAACTCGGACTATAATCTTCTAATCGTGGTGAAAGATCTTCAACATCTCCCATAAAGATCTTCCCTTTTTTTTACATAAAACCTTTCTTTATATCCTGGGGAAAAGGGTGAGCTCAAATGCTCAGTAAGGATAAACAATATAAATATCAATCACATCATATACATAAGAACATAACATTTTGGAAATCTTATCCTGTAAAATAGATCATAATATCATAACATGGGATAAATCATAGTAGTGAAATGTAATCCCAATAATCATAATTTAAAAACCTGAAACTTTGTGGCATACACACATAATCATACAGAATCATTTCTTATTAGTCAAGACTCAATGCCAAGACTATCTTAGTGGATAAAGTCCATTTCTGAACCGAGTCACCCTCGTTTCAGTCCTATTTCACTGAACCGGTATAACCTACCATTCCAGCCATGTCTATCTCATGAGATATAAAATCTTTACCCAATGCATTGGAGGGAGATATAGGTCCCACCCATCTCATAATGATACCATTCTTATGTGTGCCACAAAATCATAGACCATACATCATTGCATAACCCATGTAATAAAAATGGGAATCTTAAACATCATGAAATCATAAAACAATTCATATACGATAAAGGAATTCATAAAAATAATTCCATCACAACCTAATAAAATCAATGTTATAATAGGGATAGAAACAGAACCCTTTATTATCTTAGATGGAAAATAATTTTGATAAAACACTTGAACTCCATTCTTGAGGAAAATATCCTTTCTACTACAAAAACACTTTTCCTTTGTTAACATGTCATACAATTGTAAAATAAAAGAATTTGATTAAAAATAAACATGAAAACTTGTAAGGAAATACTCTTGGAAATAATTTTTTAAAAATCCATTCATGCCGTATAAGTTAAAAAAACATTCTTCGTACTTTTGTCGGAAAAGTCAAAAAGTACCTCGTACGAAAAACGACAAAAGATTCCTTTCATATCCTTTACTAAAAACTCACCGAAGGGTAAAATTGGATTTAAACAATTTTAGGAGGATGGAAATAATATTATATATTGAGGAAACATGGATGTGGATGATAAAATACACCCCAGTAAATACCAAAGTATAAACAATCTCGGATAAAAATGAGATTGTGATATTTCCCTTACCTTAGGTCTGTTTTGCTTCATAAGTGTCCGAACCTCCTGTATAATGATTTAAATAATGTTATTTACTTATTCCAGAATCGTAATTATTTTTATTATATCATATATGGTCATTTTCTTAGCTTCTTAGTAGTAATATTTCATTGCTACTTGTTATTCGGGTGTTTATAACTTTTTGTTCTTATGCGTGTCTTGTCGAATACATTCTTATTCTTCTCTTTAGGTTATAGATACCTCATTTACAGAATGGTATTAGTGTAATATATATCAGATTCATTCATTCAATTCATTTATATAATCATTATGAAATTAAGATCATGTAGAACGAGTCGCATCACATCGTGGAGACGGTATTCCGTACGTACGCACGAGTGATGATATCGTCCTTTAATCGTGGAATTGTATTGGAGCGTATGTATACTATTTCAGAATCAGTATTACATTATAATAGTCATATATATTCATTATGTACACCATTATACCCATCCAAGTAAGGTGGTGGTGGAAAATAGATTACACCACGGCGTGGAGACGGTATTCCGTACGTATGCACGCGTGGTGATTTATTTTTCCGTAGGATGGATAAATGGTGAAATAGGGTTATTTCATACTTATAATAACATATCAGTATATGAGTGATACTGATTTTATTACTTCATAATGAAAAAACTAAAGAAGAAGGAGTGTAAGAAGAAATAAAGATGAAAGAATCGGTAACGGACATTACCTCTTCTTTGAAGTGCTTCTTTGAGACCGTCTTTTAGGGAACTAAAAGTGGTCTTTGAAGATGACCCAGACCTCTAGTATTTCTATAGGGAAGTTGAGAGGAGGAATTGGCAGGGTTTGGCCGAGCTTTAAGTCTCAAAGTGGTGTGAGGAAGAGGGGGAGGAGGTGCCCTTTTATAATGGAGGAGAGGGGTACCTTTGGGAAAACTAGAAATATTATTTTATTATAAAGTCAATTTCGGTTTTAAATAGCTCCAAATTGATATATTTAGAATCTAAGGTCGGGATGGGTCGCAATACTCTCATCCAATAGAATTTAGACAAGTTTAGGTTCCTATTTTAACCTTATCATTTAGATTTAACATTAAGTTAAATAAGTTTACTTTTACCGTGTCTTCTTCTGTTCTTATACTATAAGGTTAATAAACTTACTATAAGGAGCCAAACAAACCCCAAGTTGTTTATTATTAATATATATAACCTTATCTAAGTCATTTGGCCGAACCTTAGATTTTTAGGAATAAAATGACAATTACTAATATAATATTTGTTTTAAAAACTATTTTATGTCAATTTTGACACTATATAGTAATTGATTTTTGTGAAAATCATAACAGAATTATTAGTTCGAAAAAAGTTAATTAAATCATTAATAACATGTCATATTAACCTAGAAAATTAGTGGAATTTATAAAAAGTCTCAATTTACATTAATTTATGTGTTTATAACATTAATTATGTCAATATTTCATTAATAAGATAAATATTGCATCATCTTTGTGTCATAAATAAATTAAATTATTTAATCTCTAATAATTACAAATAAAATACCATTATGTAGGAAATCTTTTTAGCTTTATAATGAATATTTATAGTCGAATTTATATTATGTATAACCCCATATTAAAAATTATTTACTTATTAAACATTGATTTTAACTATTTTAACCCTTCTTTAAATAAATTAATAATAAATGTCCTAATCAAATCCAAGTGGTCCTAAATGGTCATATTTTATTCCTAAGTTTGTTTTTGGTAGAATTAAACTTGTCCAATAGAATTAGGACATGTGTTAGGGGAATAATAATATCATCTTTACCCTCAATTACCCTATTTACTTTTAACTGTGGTAAAAAAAAGTAAAAAGTTACTATTCACCAAAAAATTATTTTCATCTCATTGAACCACATTTTAATTACTGACATCAACCGTGTCTCTCGGATTTTTGAAATTCCACTCACAGAAGTGGTAAAATTACGTTTTATGAAAAATTCAGTTTTTTAACTACCACTTAGTGGTTTCACTATTAATTAAAAATTGAAAGTTTTCAGAAAAATACCAAAATTTCACCCTAGGCTAATTTCGATATTACGAATAAAAAATGAAGTCCATTTTGAAAAATAAAATTTATAAAATTTCAAAAAGTGGTTATTACTATTCATAACGGCTAGTTTTAATAATATTTTAATAGCATATCGTTGTTTAGTGAAACTCGGTATTGCGTACGACGCAAGCTATCGAGGAAGGTCACGATTTCGTGTAAAGAAAGCCAAGCAAGTGTTGTGTAGAAAAATATTCCTTTGATGATTTATATAACATAAAAGTCTCGGGTGTTACATTCTACTCCCCTTAAAATTAATTTTGCCCTCGAAATTCGTCACATTGTTACAAACAGATGAGGATACCTCTCCCTCATCATATCCTCAAGCTTCCATGTAGATTCTTCTAATTGGTTGTTCCTCCATAAAACTTTCACCAATCGAGTGGTCTTGTTTGGTAGGACTTTTTCGCTACGATCCAGAATCTCTATCGGTTGTTCTTCATAAGAAAGATCTTGCTCCAGCGGTACAACTTCTGAGATGAGTATATGTGAAGGATCAGGTATGTACTTTATCAGGAGAGATACATGGAACACATCGTGAACTTGAGAGAGATTCGGTGGAAGCGCCAATCGGTAAGCTACCTTCCCAACACGATCCAGTATTTCGAAAGGACCGATATATCTAGGGCTCAACTTCCCCTTCTTTCCAAATCTCATAACCCTCTTCCAGGGAGATATTTGTAAGAACACTTTATCACCCACTTCAAACTCTAGGTATTTTCTTCAGTTGTCGGCATAACGTTTTTGTCGACTCTGAGATGCTCTTATGTGTTGTTGAATAGATCTAACCTTTTCTACCATTTCATCAACGAGATCAGGTCCTAATATCTTTCTTTCCCCAACTTCATCCCAGCAAGTTGGAGTCCTGCATTTCTTTCCATAGAGAGCTTCATAAGGAGCCATCTGAATACTGGAGTGAAAGCTATTATTATAAGAAAATTCCACCAAAGGTAGGTGTTGATCCCAACCACCTTTGAAATCTATAGAGCAAGCTGTCAACATATCTTCTAGGATTTGAATTGTTCTCTCAGACTGACCGTCTGTCTAAGGATGATAAGCAGTGCTGAAACTCAACTTTGTATCCAGAGTATGCTGAGGACTTTTCCAGAACTTCGAGGTAAATCTCGGATCCGGATCAGATATAATAGAAAGTGGTACTCCATGCAATCTTACCACTTCCTTTACATATATCCTGGCAAGCTGATCCAGAGAGAAATCCTCTCTAATAGCAATGAAGTGTGCAGACTTTGTAAGACGATCAATTGTGACCCAGATAGCATTATTGCCTTTGGATGTTTTTTTGAAGTCCTGTGACAAAGTCCATAGTGATGTTTTACCATTTCCATTCGGGTATGGGTAATGGTTGTAACATCCCCTTAGACTTTTGTCTCTCAGCTTTAACTTGTTGACAAACCAAGCATCGAGAGACATATTCAGCAACATCTCTTTTCATGCCATCCCACCAGAAGTACTCTTTCAGGTGCCTATACATCTTCATGCTTCCAGGATGAATAGAGAATGAAGAACTATGAGCCTCATCCAGCAGCTCCTTCTTTAATTCGGGGATGGGAGGAACACAAACCCGATTCCTGAACTTTATTATCCCATCACAATCAAGGTTGAATTCAGTAACATTTCTCACCTTCTTTTGTAACTCGACATCTTCTTTCTGTGCCTCTTTAATCTTCACATGTATAGATGGATGAACATTCATTTGAGAAAGATATGATTTTTCCCCTTCCATTATAATTCCAAGATCCGTCCTTTGTAAATCCATAAATATTGGATCTTTTGTGATCCTCATCATGGATAAACTGGCATGGTCTTGTCAACTTAATGCATCTGCCACCTTGTCTGCTTTCCCAGGGTGGTAATGGATTGAGTAGTCATAATCCTTAATCAGCTCCAACCATCTTCTTTGACGCATATTCAGCTCCTTTTGTGTGAAAATATACTTTAAACTTTTATGATCAGTATAAATATCACACCTTTCACCATAAAGGTAATGCCTCCAAATCATTAATGCAAAGATTACCGCAGTTAACTCCAAATCATGTTTTGGGTAATTTTTCTCATGGATTTTCAACTATCGTGAGGAATAGGCTATCACTATATCATTTTGTATAAGAACGCACCCCAATCCCTTCTTGGATGCATCACTATAGATCACAAACCTTTCTCCACTACAAGGAAGTGTGATCATAGGTGCACTGGATAACCTTCTTTTCAACTCCTTGAAATTCTCTTCACATTACTCCGTCCAGAAAAACTTAACTCCTTTCCGAGTCAACTTGGTGAGTGGATTATATAATCGTGAAAAATCTTTCACAAAACGTCGATAATATCCATCCAAACCAAGAAAACTTCGGATCTTAGTTACTATTGTTGGTCTCGAACATCTTTCGATAACCTCTGTTTTTGCTGGATCCACAGATATCCCCTCTTTTGAGATTATGTAACCCAAAAATGCAACTTTTTGAAGACAAAATTCACACTTGGTAAATTTGGCATAAAGCTTCTCCTTTCTCAGGGTCTTCAATATAATTCTCAAGTGATCTTCATGTTCTTCCTTGCTCTTTGAATAGACAAGAATATCGTCTATAAATACTACCACAAATTGATCAAGATAGTCTCTAAAGACTCTATTCATCAGATCCATGAAGATAGCAGGGGCATTAGTAAGACCAAATGGCATCACTATAAATTCATAGTGTCCATACCTTGTACGGAAAGCTGTCTTTGGTATATCCTCCCATTTGACCCTTAATTGATGATACCCTGAACAAAGATCAATCTTGGAAAAGTATTGAGCTCCGTGTAGTTGGTCAAATAAGTCATCAATGCGTGGGAGAGGATATTTGTTCTTGATAGTGATCATGTTATGTTCTCGATAATCAATGCAGATTCTCATTGATCCATCTTTCTTCTTAACAAATAGAACAAGTGAACCCCAACGTGATGCACTAGGGCCTATGAATCCCTTATCAAGATTCTCTTGGAGTTGCTTCTTTAATTCCTGCAACTCAATTGGGGCCATTCTATATGGTGTCTTTGAAATAGGCAAAGCACCCGGTACGAGTTCTATTGAAAACTCAACTTCACGATTTGGTGGAAGACCCGGTAATTCCTCCGGAAAGAAATCATCAAACTCCCGTACAATGGGCATATTCTTAATCGTGAGTTTCTCACCAACCATTTGAGATAAATAACCTTCATTTAGTGGAATCAATACCCATAAAATGAATGAAATTTCCACTGGAAGGTTATTTTCATCCTTGCATTGATAGACGATCATAGATTGATCTGGAATATGAATTGTGACTTCCCTTCTTTGGCAATTGATATGAGGTCCATATAAAGAAAGACAATCCATGCCAAGAATCACATCAAATTCCACTACAGGAAGGATCACAAGATTTGCAGGAAGCACTTTCCCACAAACATTGATCAGAGAAGAATTATAAACTTTTGATGTGACTGTTGTGCCATTAGGTGTTTTCACAGCTAACTCAACATCTAATTGTTGAGGTAATACGGTGATACCCTTAGAAAATTCTTCAGAAATAAAAGAGTGGGTGGATCCAGAATCAAATAAAACATTTGCTACTTTAGAGTGGATGGTAAGTGTACCTTTCACCACATCGTTATCGTACTCCACATCGCTGATAGAAATTTCATGTGACATTCCTTTGTCTTTATCCTTAAGAGTTTGTTGACGTCGACCATCATCATCAACCCTTGGATTAGGGCATTTATTGGAATAATGCCCCATCTCCTTGCACATGAAACATTGTAGTGTAGTAGGTTCATTCTGTGTATCCCTTTCTTTATTTTCATCATTAGACATCTTCTTCCCATCATCGCGGCATTCAAATGCCCGATGACCTTCCTTTCCACATTTGAAACATTTACTTGTCCCTTTAAGACAACTCCCTCTATGTTTCTTTCCATACTTTGAGCATGAGGGAAAGCTCATCTTCTTTTCAGTGTGCTCTTTAGATTTTATTTTGAATTCCATTTTCCTCTTATTATCAAACCCATATGACTGATGGGTTACTCCAATCTCCATCTCAACTTTGAGAACACATCGAACGATTTCCTCATAGCTATTGAAGTCCCTTATGGCTAACTCCCTTCGAAGACTTGGTTTTAATCCACTAAAGAATCGATCGATCTTACTCTCAGGTTGGATAATAATACCAGAAGCATACCTTGCAAGTCTTGTAAAATTTGCTTCATAGGTACCAACAGATTCATCATCCTTTTGCTTCAATTCAAGAAACTCTTTCTCCATCTTTGTTCGGAGAATACGAGGGAAGTACTTATTGAAAAATAAGTTCTTGAACTCGTCCCATTCCATGGACTCAATTTCATCCCTTTGCCTCGTATTCTTAATAATATTCCACCATTGATCAGCATCTCCTTCCAAACGATACACTGCTAGGATGACTTTATCATGTTCATAACATTGAAGAACTGAAAATATATTTTCAGTAGTACAAATCCATTGTTCAGCAACTAATGGATCAGTAGACCCGCTGAAAGAAGGTGGACGCTGCCTCATGAAGGATTCAACAGAATGTTGCTCCTTCCTTTGATCGTTTGGAAGTCCTGCATGATTCATAGCTTGAGAAAGTTGTGTGAGCATGGCTACAAGATTTTTCATTCCAGCTCCCATAACGTTTGGTTGCTCAGGGGGACAATCATTGCATTGCCCGTCGCATTCCGCATTAACACGGTTCCTTCGGGTTCCATCCATTGACTAAAACCAAGAATAATAGTGTGATAAACACTAATTATAATAGGAAAACCACATAATCAAGAATAAAATTTCACAATTAAGGTCTTATCCTAGGTTATTCATGGCCATTTCTAAAGCACTAATATTGTGTTCTATGTTTAGACTTATCCTTAGGGTTCTTACTAAGGCTTTCACATCATAGTTTCCAAAGGTTGACTATACCTTTCCACTGATACCAACTATAGAGACCCGAAGCCTGACGTACATGGACATTACATTACTTTTGCGGAATACTTAGTACATAACAAAAACACACACACAAGGACCGTAATAGTTTAGTGTCTTTGGAAACTCGGACTATAATCTTCTAATCATGGTGAAAGATCTTCAACATCTCCCATAAATATCTTCACATTTTTTACATAAAACCTTTATTTATATCCTGGGGAAAAGGGTGAGCTCAAATGCTCAGTAAGGGTAAACAAAAGAAATATCAATCACATCATATTCATAAGAACATAACATTTTGGAAATCTTAACCTGCAAAATAGATCATAATATCATAACATGGGATAAATCATAGTAGTGAAATGTAATCCCAATAATCATAACATAAAAACCTGAAACTTTGTGGAATACACACATAATCATAGAGAATCATTTCTTATTAGTCAAGACTCAATGCCAAGACAATCTTAGTGGATAAAGTCCATTTCTGAACCGAGTCACCCTTGTTTCAGTCCTGTTTCACTGAACCGGTATAACCTACCATTCCAGCCATGTCTATCTCATGAGAAATAAAATATTTACCCAATGCATTGGAGGGATATATAGGTCCCACCCATCTCATAATTATACCATTCTTATGTGTGCCACAAAATCATAAACCATACATCATTGCATAACCCATAAAATAAAAATGGGAATCTTAAACATCATGACATCATAAAACAATTAATTTATGATAAAGGAATTCATAAAAACAATTACATCACAACCTAATAAAATCAATGTAACAATAGGGATAGAAACAGAAACCTTTATTATCTTAGATGGAAAATAATTTTGATAAAACACTTGAACTCCATTCTTGAGAAAAATATCCTTTCTACTTCAAAAAAACTTTTCCTTTCTTAACATGTCATACAATTATAAAATAAAAGAATTTGATTAAAAATAAACATGAAAACTTGTAAGGAAATCCTCTTGGAAATAATGTTTTAAAAATCCATTCATGCCGTATAAGTTAAAAAAACATTCTTTGTACTTTTGTCGGAAAAGTCAAAAAGTACCTCGTACAAAAAACGAAAAAAGATTCCTTTCATATCCTTTAATAAAAACTTACCAAATGGTAAAATTGGATTTAAACAATTTTAGGTGGATGGAAATAATATTACATATTGAGGAAACATGGATGTGGATGATAAAATACACCCTAGTAAATACCAAAGTATAAACAATCTCGGATAAAAATGAGATTGTGATATTTCCCTTACCTTAGGTCCGTTTTGCTTCGTAAGTGTCATAACCTCCTGTATAATGATTTAAATAATGTTATTGACTTATTCCAGAATCATACTTAATTTTCTGATATCATATATGGTCATTTTCTTAGATTCTTAGTAGTAATATTTCATTGCTACTTGTTATTCGGGTGTTTATAACTTTTTGTTCTTATGCGTGTCTTGTCGAATAAATTCTTATTCTTCTCTTTAGGTTATAGATACCTCATTTGCAGAATGGTATTAGTGTAATATATATCATATTAATTCATTCAATTCATTTATATAATCATTATGAAATGAAGATCATGTAGAACGAGTCACATCACATCGTGGAGACGGTATTCCGTACGTACGCACGAGTGATGATATCGTTCCTATGATAGTGGAATTGTATTGGAGTGTATGTATACTATTTCAGAATCCGTATTAATTTATAATAGTCATATATAGTCATTATTTACACCATTATACCCATCCAAGTATGGTGGTGGTGGAAAATAGATTACACCACGGCGTGGAGACGGTATTCCGTACGTATGCACGCATGGTGATTTCTTTTTCCATAGGATGGATAGATGGTGAAATAGGGTTGTTTCATACTTATAATAACATATCAGAATATGAGTGATACTGATGTTATTACTTCATAATGAAACAACTAAATAAGAAGGAGTGGTAGAAGAAATAATGATGAAATAATCAGTAACGGACATTACCTCTTCTTTGAAGTGCTTCTTTGAGACCTTCTTTTAGGGCACTAAAATTGGAATTTGAAGAAGACCAGGACCTCTAGGATGTCTATAGGGAAGTGGAGAGGAGGAATTGGCAGGGGTTGTCCGAGATTGAAGGCTCAAAGTGGTGTGAGGAAGAGGGGGAGGAGGTGCACTTTTATAAGGGAGGAGAGGGGTACCTTTGGGAAAACTAAAAATATTATTTTATTATAAAGTCAAGTTCAGTTTTAAATAGCTCCAAATTGATATATTTCGAAGATAAAGTGGGGATGGGTCGCAATCCTCTCATCCAATAGAATTTATACATGTTTAGGTTCCTATTTTAACCTTATAATTTAGATTTAACATTAAGTTAAATAAGTTTACTTTTACCGTGTCTTCTTGTGTTCTTATACTATAAGGTTAATAAACTTACTATAAGCAGCCAAACGAACCCCAAGTTGTTTATTATTAATATATATAACCTTATCTAAGTCATTTGGCCGAACCTTAGATTTTTAGGAATAAAATAACAATTACTAATATAATATTTGTTTTAAAAACTATTTTATGTCAATTTTGACACTATTTAGTAATTGATTTTTGTGAAAATCATAACAGAATGATTAGTTCGAACAAAGTTAATTAAATAAATACTAACATGTCATATTAACCTATAAAATTAGTGTAATTCATAAAAAGTCTCAAATTACATTTATTTTGGTGTTTATAACATTAATTATGTCAATATTTCATTAATAAGATAATTACTGCATCATCTTTGTGTCATAAATAAATTAAATTATTTAATGTCTAAAAATTACAAATAAACTACCATTATGTAGGAAATATTTTTAGATTTCTAATGAATATTTATAGTCGAATTTATCTTATGTATAACCCCATATTAATAATTATTTACTTATTAAACTTTGATTTTAACTATTTTAACCCTTCTTTAAATAAATTAATAATAAATGTCCTAACCAAATCCAAGTTGGCCTAAATGGTCATATTTTATTCCAAAGTTTGTTTTTGGTCGAATTACACTTGTCCAATAGAATTAGGACATGTCATAGGGTAATACTAATATCATCTTTACCCTTAATTACCCTATTTACTTTTAACCGTGGTAAAAAAAAGTAAAAAGTTACTATTCACCAAAGAATTATTTTCATCTCATTGAACCATATTTTACTTACTGACATCAACCGTGTCTCTCGGATTTTTGAAATTCCACTCACAGAAGCGGTAAAATTATGTTTTATGAAAAATTCTGTTTTTTAACTACCACTTAGTGGTTTCACTATTCATTAAAAATTGAATGTTTTCAGAAAAATACCAAAATTTCACCCTAGGATAATTTCGATATTCCGAATCTAAAAATGAAGTCCATTTTGAAAAATAAAATTTATAAAATTTCAAAAAGTGGTTATTACTATTCATAATGGCTAGTTTTAATAATATTTTAATAGCATATCGTTGTTTAGTGAAACTCGGTATTGCGTACGAGACAAGCTATCAGGGAAGGTCGCGATTTCGTGTAAAGAAATCCAAGAAAGTGTTGTGTGGAAAAATATTCCTTTGATGATTTATATAACATAAAATTCTCGGGTGTTACAATGCTAAACTGTATAAAAGTCCTTTTCATCCAGAAAGACGTTAAACTACATAACCAATGGTCTATACATACGACCTTAAATTATTTGTACTATCGTCCAACATGACGTTAAACTATGATGTCCTATCTACATGATGTTAAACTCTGAAGAAAGTCCTTTAATACGTCCTACATGACATTAAATTGTACATCGTCCCTCCTATGTGACACTAAACTGTGCAGCACCAATAGTCCTAACTGCATGACATTAAACTGCACAGTCCTCTTTTTGTCCAACATGACATTAAACTGTGTTGTCCCCATCGTCCTAACTACATGACGCTAAACTGTACAGAAAGTCCTTTTATATGTCCTACATGACATTAAATTGTACTTTTTCCCTGCTATATGATACTAAATTGTGTAGCACCAATATTCCTAACAACAAGACTTTAAACTGCATAGTCCCTTTATATGTCCTACATGACATTAAATTGAGCATCATTGGGGTTGTTGCTTCCTCTTGTTTGTCACACTGAGTATGAATCACGTGGGCTTAGAGAAAACTTCAACCATAACACTCTCTCTGGGATACTAACCATGTGTAAGTCCCAACAACATCATTTTTTAGGTCGTTGTCCCCAAGAACAACTTGGTCATTAATTCATTCTTTAATTGAACTACACGGACTTTGATCCTTGCCTTCCATGATTGGTACGTAGGAAACCTCCTGAGGTTCAAGCCCAAAACCAATATCTTCACATCGGTTCAACTCCATCTCATATGATGTTGATTCTTGAAACCGTCCCCAGAATCAATATCTTTACATTGGGTCACTTTCGTCCTTGCTATATGACGTTAAACTGTACAACACTTTTTGTCCTATACGACAATAAACTACAATATTCTTTGATACCCTCACCTGAGAGGGAACCATTATTTATATTGATTTTTCAATCATTTTTCATTCCAAAGACTAGGTTCATACATGTAAAATCCCAAACCTTTTATCATGGGTTAAACTATCATTGCACTAAAGTCACATTTCACCCTTCACATGTACGAACCAATTTTGTACAGAGGGTATTTCTAGAACTATGTGGGCTTGATTCTGATCCTTACGGGATACGTAGGAATGTTCGAGTGTCTCTCAAATCCAGCCCCAAGTCATTTGGGCCTAACCCCAAATTTCACTTTCATTCCCTTGGCTGAAAAGTCCCCATGAAAACACACACTGTGTATTTATTATAATGGTCCAAGCTCTATGACCCTAAACTAATATCTCCATTCCGTTTGTCCCACACAACGTTAAACTGTAGTTCAAGAACTACGTCTGGGTTGATTCCCTTCATTTATGGGATACATAGTGAAGTCCAACATTTGCATTCAGGACCCAGCCACAACATGATTATGGTTTTCATTGATCCGTGTATCTCTACATATATTGGACAATACCCATCTTTTTGTGTCATAATACTAATCTTGAATACTTATAGATCTTCAAAACCCTTTTCTTGACTTCTAATCACCAAAGGTATGAAATTCTGAGAGTTCTTTTGCCTGACCATACAGCACGTGTCCTTAGGAGGCCTTGCATACATAGTCTACATAACGGGCCTATTAGCCAAAAGATTCTATTATTTGACTATGAAGCCAATTCCCTTAGGTTTCCCTGCATAATTCAACCCCCTAACGGGTTTGTTAAATACTGGTAACTTCATTCTTGGGAAGAAAGCTTCTTTTGTCCCTATTTGTCTTAATGAAAATTTGTAGGGATCTGAAAAAATAGCAATCCGTAACATATTTGTCCCATATCATTTCTCTTGATCTGAATGTATTCAAGTCTATGGTTTATATTCTCCTTCCCTACGTTTGGGTCAGACCATCATAGGAGTGATATTCATCCAGTTATTCGATAATCTTGTTTGGAAATATCTTCTCCATATTCAAGTACCTCTTTCCATACAGAAAACTCTATACTTTGGAAAATTTGAATCTTCATAAACTTTCACTGGTTTTTTAGCACTAGGAAAGTAAATTTCTGGGAGTTCTTTTGCCTGACTATGCAGCACGTGCCCTTAGGCGGCCTTACGTAAACAATCTACATAACAGACTTGCTAGCCAAAAGATGCAATTTATTTGACTATGCAGCCAATGCCCTTAGGTGGCACTACATAATTCAACCCCCTAACGGGTTTTCTAAATAATGGTAACTTCATTTTTGGAAACTACTTCTTCTAATGCCTTTTAGCTATTTTTCATATCATTCATAAGATTCAAATATTCTTAAGCCATAGTTTACATTTTTTTCCTCATACTTGAGTGTGGTAATGTGTTTTCAGATAAATTTTCAAGGAATCGAGTCAATTATAATTCATTCGGTCAAAGTAATTTCGACCTTAAACATTAGCCTCTGTATGTCCGACGTGCATGACTTTAAACTGCCCACAAAATACAAAGGAACATTGAATAAAAGTCATGTTCCAGTTCATTAAACATACATTTTGTATGATTTAGGTAATATTGAGCAATTAAAATATTCAATGTTTGTAGGGTTACTTACATTAATCCTAGTAAAAATCAATCTATGCTTACTATGCCTATTGGATTAGGTAAAATTTAAAGCAGGTAGCAGGAAAATAGGTGCACAAATGATTAATGGTGAAAAAGTTCTTCATTTGATGCATAAGAATTAGAAGGACATCCACAGATTGGAGTCTCTTCTATTTTTCAGGAAATTGCAAGAGGCTGTCAACATAAGTCTTCAATTGATGAACTGAATCCCAAGAATCATCAGTAGCTACTTAATGCTCCTGGACTCGACCAACTTCAATCTTTTCAGCTGGATGGAGTGCTTTCTTGGCATCCACAATGGCTTTCATACCATTCATTTGATCTCCATCCAATTAATTATTGAGTTGGTAATGTTCCCAAGTAATATAATCTAACTATTGTTGAAGTTTCACCTACTGGACGACTTTTTCTTTGATCTTATGCTTCAGCTCCTTCATATCGTCAGCATAATCAGCTTCAGCTCGGGATACTGCAGCCTCAAATTCGCTGATATTGATGGACAACTTCACCCTGGTTAGATCTTCATGGAACTTTTTCTTCTGCTCCCTTCTTAAGATGACTTGTTTCATCGCGGCATGGATCTCTTGGTATCCAAAACTGCCAAGTCCTAGCATGACGAACTGGGATGAAAACCGGGAAATCTTTGATGACAGCTCTTCTAAAGGCACCTCATATATGATTTTCCATATGTTGTTCCATGCCATGAGTCGTGAAAATATGAGCGCCTTAAGCACCTCTGGGTCTGATTCAACATCATCATCATAGGGGGGCATGTAATCGGGGATTAATTCACTTAGGGATGTTCCATGTTCTGCTCCTTCCCCCCCTGACCCTGGTAGATTCGCCTTCTACTACTATTTGGGAAGAGGTTGAGACCTCACCTCTAGTTCTAACCATTGAAGTTGATATCCCTGTTTCATCAATTAATAGTATGGTTAGTTTAATAGAACAATGGAAGTCGGTTGTCTATCTTGAAAACTCAGCCCCATCATTACCTAATAGTAGATCAGCAGCTTGAGAAGACTCCTCCCCATCTGTCCCAGTTTCAACAGAATCTTCAAGAAGGGTCTCATGAGGGTTTACTAGGTTTAACTCCACTTGAGCTAATGTTTCAGCAATAGTAGGGTTGACATAAATGTCCACACCCTGTTCAAGCATTGGATGTTCAGAAACTTCTATGGATGGAACTGGATATTATTTTCAGTCATGATTAGAAGTGTAAATTATAAGAAAATTTACTGGGCGAAGGATAAAACTCATGGCCAAGGTCTTCTAAATCACATGATAACTTAACATGATCATAGAATTCTTCGAAATACATGCCACGATTCATCATTTCATCCAATGATATTTCATAATCCTGGTTAGTCTCACCAGTGGGAGCATTTGATATGTCCTCTTGGCGACCCTCATTCTGCGGCCCCTAACCCTGGACAACTTCTTTAGGAGGGATGGAAGATTCAGTTTCCGCGGCCGCCAATGATTCTGGTGCAGGTTCTTCTCTACTTGTAGCAGCAGCAGGAGCAGTACTTGGAAAATATGTTGGCTCTTTTTCAGAAGCAGCCATGTCAGGTTGAATTTTCATTTGTTCCACAGCACCCTCTGTGGTCCTTAAGGGAGGATCAGTCCTTTCTTTCAGAGGGGAAATTGAAGAATCCCCCGCAATCCCAAGGAAAGTGATCAATCATTTTCATGGTTTAAAATTCATGATTATCCAAAGGACTTAACACTACTGATAAATCGTTTAGAGGTGGACTTCCTCCTTCGTCGCCTTTGTCCTTTTGGATTTTTAGAAGTGTCGGCAGTCTCCCTTATTGGAACGTGAATTGGCGAATGGAAGGCCATGTCCAATTCCTCGTTCCGGGCCTACTGGCTTGGAGATATCTCACCCGGTTCGCGAGGAGATTCACCAGCCGCCTCGATGGCAGTACCAACAGGGCTATACTGAGGCAAAAAAACCTCAATAGTTTTGTCAAGTTTCAAGATGAAGAAAAAATTTTCCTTGAGTAACAAAACTTCGATTTAAATCATATTGCAAAGCAAATAAGGAACGAAAACATACATCTTTAGGAGCCACATAATCGTGCAACTCCTCATCATTCCCCTCAGTGGTGCCACGATAAATCAATTCATTCACCCTCCTGGTGATAGGAATGGACTCATCAGTGGAATATATGATCATTTCAAGCTCTCTAATGTAATCCCATATTTCATTGGGGTTATCCTCATATTGGATATCTGTAGAAGCCAGAAGATTTCCTATTCTGGGAAGTTGTAGGCCTTCACAAAAATCCAACCAGGAGGTCACAGTACCACAATATAAAGCCTGCCATGTTTGGACAGCCTCTGGTCTTAGATATGAAGGCTGAGAGAAAGGTCCTACATTCATTGATTTCAGTTTCTTCCCAGCTCCAACAACTACAGATAGAGAATAAGAAAATAAGACTTATTGCTTTATAAAGTATTAGTGATTAATGTACCCCAATGAAGTAACTCACCAGGAGTTGATGGAGTGGGTCTTTTGATTCTAACAGGAGGATTATATCGGGCATGAGGACTCTTTGCCACTTGTTGTGCCTCAACATCCCCATCATGGGAATCCGACGAGTCGGTCCTTGAGAAGGAATCTGGCGAATCAGCTTCAGGTGGGGAAGCATGACCTTCATGAGGAAGGGTTTCTTTCTCTACATTGCTCTTTTTTCCCCACCTGATAAACTGGGTGATTCAGCACCCCTTTAGGGTATGATGCTATCAAGTGTCCGGCATACCATGTGGTCAAGTTATGTGCCACTTTTTCAACGGGTAGATCAAATATTACCCCAGTCTTCTCCCTTGATGTCAGCAGCTACAGTTGTCGAGCAACCATTGGATGATGCTCTAACTTGACTTGTACTGGGGGAGATACAACAAACTGTTGCGGTCACATGAATTGACATGCAAATCTATATGGAACATAGGCCTCGCATATAATTTCTCCGTCAATCTTGGCAACTAGCACACCATCCCTACCAGCTAGCATGTATGCCCTCAAATCCAAATGGGTTGTTCCATCATCAAAAAACAACCCTGTTGGAGGATTTCCATAGGGAAAGAAGTTGAATTCCATAAACATGATCATCCTCACTTTCATGACATAGGCATTAATATCTAATGGAGAAACTCCAGAGAATCCTTTCACTGACAGCCTAAAATAACTTCCAGGAATTTGTAATCCATTCTGTACATTGTAAGTCCTGATGTGAGTGGCGATCCATCCCCATAAAACTTGGAATGGTCCCACTATTCTTAAAGTATATTTACCCATGAAAACATGAAGTAAGCTCCTGTGAATCTTTTCTAAAATGGGGGTATCCAACCGAACCATTTTTCCCTCAGCCAACTTTTCCGCAATGACGAAGGTCCTTGGCCTGACGCCTCCCTTCAAATCCCCGACTGGCAAGAGATAAACGCTGAGCCACAAATCCAAGACGCCCGCCAGATGAGTATTCTTTGGGATCCTTTGATTCACCTCATATCCCCACTTCTCGAACTCTCCTGATTTTAGAGTTGGCCAGAATGTGCCAGGAGCACCCCTCTTCTCCGGTTTTGGGAAGGTGGTAGAACGTTTGGGCCTCTTATCCTTTGATTTCTTTTTCTTGGATCCTTTCTTTTTAGGCTCATTATCCTTTGGCTCATTCTCTTTCTTCTCAACAAGAAATACATTCATCCACTCCTCCGGATAAATATCCTTTCTAGAATGAGTTAACGAGGTCTCTAAACTAATGAGCCTGTGGAAGATTTTAAATAATTCCCGAGCTAAAGCCGGAGTCTTATCTGAATCATTTCATGTCACCTTGGGTGGAATGAATTCATCATACATGTCGCCCAAATTGGAGCCCCTGAGATCTTGTGGACATCCCACTGACTGATGCCTACTTCTCCATGAGTCAGATGGAAAGAATTGGTTTCTGGGCTCTAGTGGCTGAGTATCTCCGGCACAAAGTTATCATGTCTGTAAACATATGTTTTCCCAACCCAGACAGCTTCGTATATCGCAATTCCTTTCAGATCTTCGACAAACTTTGCTCAGGTTTTTCGTACCTAGTATGACCACAACCACGATGGCTTCACTCCTCCCCCATGATGGAAGTCCCAACTATTCTTCCAACCTTTGGATTGATCCATCTGAGCATTTTGGAAGATTGAAGGATGACAATGTGGTTGTAGCTCAGGCTTCTGAGGTTTCAGATCTGGCGTACAAGGGCTATGATGCATCATGTCGGCCTTCTCCACTGTTCCAGCATTTATAAATCCTCCTCCACATGAGATATTTGCTGAAGAAAAGTTGGTATAACTCTGAAACCACGAAAATGGGAGATAGTTTTTTGCTTCTGGAATAGTGACTTCTCGCAGATGACCATAACTGTACAAAGGTGGATAAGTGCTTTGTGGGAAATCAAAGTGATATTTCTTCATATACTTAGCCAAATCCGGAAGAGTGATAATTTTGATGGTATAATAATCATGGCCAATGATATCCATCATATCATCAAGAGGTTTTTTTCCATTTCATCAGCTATTATGCTTCTAAGATCCATTGATTTTTCATAAAAGTTGAATAAATTAAATCTTAAGTAAGTTGATTTTTCATAAAATTTGTGAAGGAATTTCATAAAAATGGAAAAGGCATTAAGGCACGCAAGTCTAAACTTGGAGCGCAAGTATGGATGCATTGCGCAAGTGTTAATGTTCCACACAAGTTTTTTGGCATGCAAGTATCACCGAGCAAGTCCTATTACCTTGACAACAGCACGACAAAGAAGAAATAGCGAAAAATGAGCAACTTGCGCGGCGAAGGTGACCTGCGCGGCGAGAGCTTGAAAGTCCAGAAATCAGGTGTTATGCGCGGCGAATGATCGCATATTTATTGGGCAGGCTGCCCACCTACGCGACTACAGCCAGCGCGCTCCATCCGGCGCGCTCCAGCCCTGTGCGACTGTTACCTGCACGATGCCAGTGGCGCGGTGAACACCTGCGTAGCCCTTTCCCTTTAGTTTTATTCTTTTCCTCAGAGTCACATCCTTTTTCTTCCGGATCCAACTCTGAGGGGGGGACTTTTGTTGATGCTCTTTTTCGTCACATTGTCTAAAAGAATGGAAATGGAAAATGACTTCACCCAAATTGATTCGTCCATTGAACAAAACATCAAAAATCGAAAAAGGAATGAAAAATGAGTCAAAGGACTTATGATCACACAAGTTCCCTTACTGTCGCGCAAGTATACTTGTGCGCCGCCTAATGGTCGTGCAAGTGACTTGCACGCCCTATGTGATAATTGTCCCGGGTCATCAAAAGCCTATAAATAGACCCTGCGGGCCCCCCATTTCGGGAGTAATTTTTCCAGAATTCATATACAGAGCTTTGAATGCCCAAGTCACTTCTTCAGGTCTTTCGAACACTTGTAAGGTAATTATTTACCTAGAATGGAAGGTCTAAACAAGAGGAGTGAGGTCTATGTGTTATAATTAACTAACACTTGCGTGCCTAAGTGTTTTACCATTAAGGGAAATGTACACACTTGCGCGCCGCCCTACTTCTTCACCATAACATGCGCACCATCTTCTGGAAAGCCTCTTGGGATAATTCTAAAGGCTTTGATCAAAAATCGCCCAAATATTACTCTAAGGGATGAAAATTTCGCAAGTACCCATGTGCCGCGCAGGTATACCTACGCGGAAAGGACTTTCACACCCACACCGTACCTGAATGCATTCCAGGACTTGCGTGCCCCTATCTTTTTAGTTGCCTTTCCTGCCCATTCACCCCTCTTATGCCATTCCACCTCTCCTATTCAAGATTCAGTCTTCAAGACACTATTCAAAGCCATTTATGGAATGATTTCTTGATTTGTATTCCTTGTTTGAAAGGATCTTCGTGGAACTTATCTCAAAACCTAGTGATTTACACATCTTTATGTCACTAAATATTGAGATTTCATTCATTCAACTTCATCCTTTAAGATGAGAGAATTCTTAACCTAGACCTCATTTTTAGGAGTAATCCCCTAGCCAAATCCTCATTAATATGGGAATCTTCCTTAGGAGCAAGCCCCAAGTCCTCTAATATGGGAATCCTCCTTAGGAGTAACCCCCAGTCTCAAAATTCCCAAATATGGACATCCTCCTTAGGAGTAAGCCCCAACCATAATTCTCTTAACCTGGGCTTCCTTTTCAGGAGTAAGCCCCAGTCTCAAATATGGGCCCCTCCTTAGGAGTAAGCCCCAAGTCCCTTTAATTTTCAGTTCCTTTTAACCTGGGCCTCCTTTTCTGAAGTAAGCCTCAGTCTTAATTTCCTTTTGATCTGGTCTTCCTTCTTAGGAGTAAAACCCAATCATAAGTCCTCTCCTAACTCGGGTAGTCATACACACATAATCCCTATATCATTTCATCTTTCGTGGAACAATTGTCTAGTTTCACCAATACCTCTTGTTTCTCACACCGATCATGACTCACATGAGCTTAGAGTGTAAAAGTAATCATGAAATCATTCTTTGATCCATCAATGATGTATAAACATCATACTCCCTTACTCGAACTACATGGGTTCTGATTCTTTTTCCAAAATAAAGGATACGTAGGTATCCCATCAGTGGGTATGATCCCAACTCTGAAATAATCCATGTCCTCCTGAATGACAATAAAATTTAAGTGCCCCACTAAGTGGATTTAAAACCTGTATGGTCATCATAATGACCAAGAGACATTTATGTATTTAAGGATACCATCAACTAAGAATCTCTAACAAATAAAGATGATTCTTCATCGATGAAGAACCTCGAATACATATAAAAGATTCTCTAAATTTCTTACATATCAATCATTGATTTCAAGACTAAAGGAAAGATCATTTTATACTTTGTAATGTAATAAGGATTCACAAACATAACTTAAATCTATAAAGAGACTCCCGGAGTAGACAATAATTCCCCTCAAAAAGTTGTGATGAGTCCGACCTCCCATCCTCTCGACCAATGCAAATTCCTAAGCCTATCAGTCCACAAATAATGAGTGCCTACCTTTGGAAAGTAGGTCCAAATGGATATGGAATCATTGGATGTTTCTGGTTCTACGAGCAGACCAATTAGAAACTGATTGGAAGGTTTGAACCTTCAATCAACGAGGTTATTCCCCATTCCAGAGGAAACAACTATCAAGAAAGAAGCATTTGTTCCTTTTATGAAACATGTTCAAGCACTGATGGAAGAATTCCCAAAAGAACAAACATTGTCTTATGTCCCTTGGTCACAAAATTCTTAACCCTATGCTTTGGAAAAGTCCACCACAACCTTGGCTGATCCCAACGGGGGTGAAACTATCATTAGCATTGCTCACCGCCGGATGGTCTTGCCATTCATCCAGGGCAATATGGAGGAAATAAATGAAATTAGTCTTGTTCCTGGTCCTTATGTCCATAACACCATTTGGATGTGTCCCATTAAAAATTATATTCAGTATGGGGAACTCCCACAAGATAGGGCTAGAAGGGAGTAGGTTCGAAGACGGGTAGTCAAATTTGTCCTATAAAATCGGTAAACCAACAAATGGTTCTCTACCAATGAGGCCTTGACGAAGTCCTTCTTAGGTGTATTCATGGACAATAGACCACTACCGTCATTAAAGAGGTGTACACTGGAGCTTGTAGAGAACACCAGTCAACAACCAATCTCTCTCCCCAAATCTGGAGGATTGGGTATTACTGGCCCACCTTGATACTGGATTGTTCCATTTTCACTAAGAAGTGACATTCTGCCCAAGTTCATTCTAATTTCATACATTTCCCACCAAATTTACTTCATAAAACTAATTAATCTGAGCCATTGATCACTTGGGGGATGGATATTGTGGGTCCATATCCTCCCGCCACAGCCAAATAGTTCAAGTTAATACTCATGGTGACCGACTTCTTTTCCAAATGGGCCCAAGCCGTACCCCTTAAGAAATTTGGGGCAAAAAACATCGTCAGGTTTGTGAAGCCCAACATAATCACCAGATTTCGTGTCCCTCATACAATACTGATGGACAATGACACCAACTTCTACTATGATGAGCTGGACAAGCTGTACTATGAGTATAGAATCAAAGAGAACCATTCGTCTTGTTACCATGCAGTATCCAATGGCCAGATGGAGGCTTTAAAAAATAATTTTTCCAACATACTTCAAAATATGGTTGATAAGGATAGTAAATCATGGCCAGACAAGATCCTTCATGATTTATGGGCTTACCAAACCACTACCCGCATAACCACCAAGGAAACCCCTTACTCACTAGTATACGGGGCAGAGGCGGTGTTACCTATCGAAATCCAAGTGTCATCACTTCGTGTGTCCATTTTCAATCAACTGTCCACAGATGAGAAATCCCAAATATAGATAAATGAAAATGGTTGCATACTCTGAACTATTTGGAAATCTACCAAAATTGGATTGTAAGAGAATTCAACAAAAATGTTCACCTTAAATCTTTCCTTGAAGGAGAAATGGTGTTAGTCCACATAACCCCAATGATACTCGTAAAGAATCCCCAAAATATTGAACCAAATTGCTAAGGACCATATGTCATACATAGGGTCTATTCCAATAGATCATATTCCCTGATATCAATGGACGGGCAGCTCATCACGGCTCTTACAAATGTAAAGTTCTTGAAGAAATAATTCATGTAACAAAAATGCCAATGGACTAAGCTATATGACCCTAAATATGGGTCATAAAAATATCCACCCCCATGTTATGGTCCAATATCTAAGAACTTAAACTATGAGTAATGACAAAACACCATGAAGCCATCGTCCAAGCTCTAAGACCGTAAACTATGAGTAATAGCCAACCATATTGCCATGGTCCAAACTCTATGACCCTAAACTATTAGTAAAAATTCCCCAAAATGCTAATGTCCTAACACTAAGACCTTAAACTATGAGTTAAAAAGTCCCCCATATCATGGTCCAAATTCTAAGGCCTTAAACTATGAGTCCCCATCCTTTCAACATGATGTTAAACAGTAAGGAACTCATCCCTAAGACATGGCATTAAACTGTGAATCATGTTCTCTCCATATGGAATAAAACTACGTATCATAAAACAGCCTATTCATATGACAATAAACTACATGATCTCCCATAGAACTACACGAGGCTTGATTCATGCCCTTGTAGGATACGCATCGATGCCTTGATCCTCGATCTTGGACCATCCCCACCAGGAAGGAAAAATAAAATTCCCCCATCATGTTCTCTACCTCCTTTTACTTGCAATGGAGACTCTGAAACCACTCCTTATTTCTCACACCATGTATAACTCACGTGAGCTAAGGATTAGTGGTTAGAAATGTCCTATGCAAATAAATCGTAGGGGAATATGATCGGCCCGACACCCATATCAAGTGAAACTGAAATTTCCTCAAGTAACACATCTAGAAAAAACTAGTAGGGAACATTCATAACTACGTATGGAAAGATCCCTACCTTCGTAAGATATGTAATGATGCTCGGATTCGGATTCCTGGCCTAGCCTCCACTAAAAAATGCCCTTTATCCCCATATGTAGGTCATACTTGTATGGGGAGTGTATGAAAGGTCTTATCACATGACAATAAATAAAGAAATTCTTAGAGAGTTTGTGTGGCCCATTACTCAGTATCATGAGATTTCACACATTTCTCTAAATCATGAGAAGTCAAAATAGCATACTTCCCACTATACATATGGGTCATACCTATGGGGAATCTCAAAGTAGTTCATAGTTAACCATGGTCTGGGTATTCTCACATTCCCAGGCACATCTTTCCCGTTTGCCACACTCCATACCTTGGGAAAACATGGGTCCCCATATTCATCCAAGGACATCTGAGATGGAAGGACAATGTCCTGCGAACACCTTTTCTTGACTATGCACATCATGCCCCAGTGGCTCTGTATATGTTTTCCACAAAAATGGCCATCAATCAAAGGCAAATTTGTCCCCAGGAGAGTCATATCCTATCTTAGTATGCCAAATGACATCCAAGCCCAATGTTATACCTCCGAATTCATGTTTCCCTCGGGTATATGTTTTACGTCATCTATCATCACTCATATATAAGGAACAGTAGGAACATCCTGATCGCGATTAACCTGAATCTAGTGGAGATCTTTATGATAGTAAAATTATCCTAATGGAACAATGTTTAACTAAAATGCCAAAATCGTCCTCACTGCATGACTCTAAACTGCATAACAGTGAATTAAGCCCAAAAGTTCCCTCTAATAACGATTTTTCTTTTCCTAAGAAATGATACTGAATCCCATTATTCTCTTATTTCTCACACTGATAATGGATCACATGAGATTAGGGATTTTAGTGAGAGATACACTGTGGCGTTATGGAAAAATAGTCTAGGAATTTTGTACTAACATCACGAACCTAAAAGGAATGTCACAATTCCCTCCCCGAGAGGAACCGTATGTCCTCGCCAAGTGATGATAAATAACAAGGTATCCCAAATGTTAAATGAATGCCCCACCCTATGGAAAAGTCAGATCTACATAAGGGACACCTGATTCCCGGAGTAAATCATATCCCAAATATCCCCAGTGTATCTGGATACGCTCCTGCCATATTCCAAACTCCATGTTTTGAGTGATCTTGAATCCCTATAACCCTCTAAGGATATCTGATATGGAAGGCTAGTGTCCAACGGACACCTTTTCTTGACTATGCACAACATCCCCCAATGTCTCTACATATGTTTCCCACAAAAGTGGCTGTTAATGAGGGGAAAATTCATCCCCAGAAGATTCCTCTTCTTTCTCGGTACACCCATCGGATTCCAAGCCTCTTCCCATACCTCCTAGTTCAAGGTCCCTTAAAGTCATGGTTTACAGTTTCTTTCTTACATATATCCTAGATATATCAGAACATATGATCCTGATTCATCCCTAGTCTCATTGTAGGATTCTAACGATATTCCATCCATATATGTGAAGTTGATCCACATATAAAAGAAAAGTACCCTCACTTGTTTCTAGGTTTCCCCAAAGAATCTTAGTTAAAATGAACTTCTTTGATGCTTGGGCGTACCCCTCGTCGAAGGTCACATACCATTTTTAGAAAAATTCAAATCTCCAGAATCCTCAATAGCCATTGGAAATTGAATTCCAGTATCATGCAGACACCTTTTCTTGACAATGGACATCATGCCTCGGTGGATCTTCATACGTCGTCTACAAAAATGGACATCAATCAAAGGAAAATTCATCCCTAGGAGAGTCCTTTATAGCCTCCGTATTCTCAAATGATGTTAATTTCTTGTCACACCCACAAATTTGGAAGACTCATGGATGTTGGCTTATGTACCACCTTATTCCCAAGTTCCCATGGCCTAAAAAATATTCATAATTATCTTGATCATTCACCAGCTCTCCCTTACACAAGAAATAAATATGCTGGAATAGTTTCCCACTAAAATCCGACATGAATGACCCTAATTTCTTCAGACACTACTACTCAGGAATACCACCCACTATGGATCCCAGTTTCAAAATAAATTCAAAATGTTGAAAATCCCAATAGGACATAGGAAATGGAAAGTCGGTATCCTACATACATCTTTTCTTGACTACGCCCATCATGCCTCGGTGGATCTGCATAAGTCGTCCACAAAAATGGTCATCAATAAAAAGGAAAATTTGTCCCTATGGGAGTCATTTACAACCTCTGATGGCTAGGAGAGCCTCCTGATCCTCATGAATATCTAGAATCCATAAATAAAGGGTCAGGAAAAACCGATAATCCATGTCCGAAGAATATTAGAACATTCCCGTATGATAGTCCCGAGTCAGGGCCCCACCCCGTTAAGTATAGACAAAGGTGTTCAAATAAAAACATCAACAATACATTTTATTGGCATAAGTGAAAACTGACAGTGAAAGAAAAAGATGCCTTACTTTTCAAAGTAAATTTCTGAAAAGCGGAACCTCTGGGAAAAAGTCAATTATCGGTCGGTTAAAAAAAGAGGGAAATATTGAGCCATCAGAAAAGACATAAAATCTTGTTAGGTCAAAAACCCACAATGGGAGGCCTAAGTAAAAGTCAAGGTATACCCACTAAGCCCGTGTCAAGAAGGCTTAGGAAAATTTTAGGTTTATAATGAAAATTTCATATATGTTCGTGAGGTGTTCCATAAAACCTCAGCAATAGTCGGACTATGCTCACTGGGTCCCACGACTCAGGAAACAATTAGAGCTCGATTCGATCATTTCAGTTTACTAATTTTAAGTCATGGTATAAAATTAATGCTTGACTGTAATGATGTTGATAGGAAGAGATGAATAATTGATGTTTATAATCCAAATATGTTCCATTTGGTTTAGTAAAAATATATAAACATCCCCAATTCGAAGACCCATCAGAGTATTAAAAAGAGAGAGTATATATCATAATTTGGGACAAAACTACAACATGGCCCAGTTCTTCCTTTTCAAAAGGATGGATTGCAATTCTTCAATGCCTTTGATGGTCTGTTCCAAATAAGTTCCTTTTTTCTCCTTCTTCTTTTATCATTGAACACACCATCTCCAGAATATCTTTAAGGTCCCAACCCTTCTTCTAGATGACTTCATAGTTAGCACATGAGGAGGAGAGTTGTTCTCTCAACCTGGTTGCATGGGATTCACACCCCCATAGCTCATCCTCTTGGTTAACCACCAAATTAGAGCCTTTACCTCCACAGCTGTTAGATGATCAAATTCTTTCAAAATATCTTGGAAGGTTTCCACCTAGTGATGGAAATAATTGAATCTGGTCAGCTTGTCCTTGCAGGAGGCGAGGTATTATTGGGAAATGATGATTTAGTAGAGGAGTAGGTGTAAGTACTGATAGTCAAAGCCTCCAAAACCCATCTTAGTGAATAAATATTGAAAATTGTCACCTTTGTCACCAAAATTGTCCAAGGGTGTCTCTGTAGTAAGAGAACATAGTTGGTTCCATACCCCTTTGTGCACTGCTTATTTCCTTTTTATGGCACCATTACATTAATCCTCCCTTGTTTCCACGTGTCTATAAGTAGGAAGTGTCACCATAGGAGTGGAGAGTGAGCTAAGGAAGGGCACCCAAGATGGGAGACTCGCTTTTCCCACAGAGGACCCATCCACTGGAGATAGATGTAGAAGACTAACTGCGTCTTTCTAGATGATCAAGGATACTCAGATGGTTCCAGTCTCATAGATTACTAGGGAAATATCTGCATTAGGGGAGTAGTTTGAATTACTTCACACCAAAATGTGTTGTACTGATGAAATGCCTCCCATACGCTTTTGAAAACAGGCCAAATGCCTTCTTATCACAGGAGGAGAAGCATGTGGTGTATACATCTTTGTTGCTATAGGGATGGAAGTATAAAGAGTAGCTATTACACTCTCCGTAGTGGAGGAAATCTGTCATGTTGTCGTTGGAACAGGAAAAGGGAAGGAAATGGTCAAGGGTTTCTGTACCCACCAAACTAGTTCTTTCAACATCCCACCAGGGTAACAATCTGCCCATAGTTGGGCATAATCCGGTTATAGAAAGGTGGGTCCCATTGTGTTAGGAATTATAATATCCCTAGAATAACCTTCAAGTATCATCATAAGACACAATTGGAAGAGAACCACGATTTGATATTCTTTACTTAAATGAATGACCGGAAGTAGCGCGGTCTGTTGAAGGAATCTGAATCACCTAGAAAACTGGTAGGGGAGGTATGTCTTGCAAATAACTTCTTGTTCTATACGATTAGCAAGCTTTTTGTATAAAAGCTTGATGAGGTATGAAAATTCATCTAGGGACCTGCCACTGTCACTTCTCAATGATCCATGAGGGGTAGGATGCGGTGCGAAGAAGAAATGAGAGGCATAATTCAATAGCCCAACCGCATCAGTAATACTCAGAATCCTGGGATGAATAGAAGAAATGTTGAGAAGAGTGGGATGAAACCCATAATGGGGAACCATATCGGTATGTCAGTATTCATAATAGAGGAAGTGTTTTGCGATCTAACCATACAAGAATTGGAATAGTCCACTAAGATGATGCAGAGGCATGCCTTCCTGTATCGGTCCCATCAATTCGTAAAGCCAGGCCAGGGTGGGAAGGGAAAAATTAATATTTCAACCCTCTTTCAGTGTGGTATCCATCATCAAGGTATAGACCTGAACCCCAATGTATATGTCATGAGATAGGAAGATCCATCCACTTAAAAACATGGCAAAGAAACCTGCCAGTCTAAGCACAGGTGAAAATTCTGACCGAAGCTCATATCCCCATGTGGTATATCGCCCTGATTCATGGGTAGCACAATATGAAACTGGGGTTTGACAATACTGACGAGTAGGATGAGTTTGAATATGGAAAATCCTTGTCTTGGGCCTGTTCGTCTGCAAGAATAGTCATATCCATGCTTCTAATGGGATAACGGAATGATCCTCGAGGGGATGATCTCGTGATCTCGTGACCATGAATAGTAAACTCCTTGTCAAAGGAGACAAGTGATAAACATCGTTCCATGTAGAAACTGCTGACAGGAACTATTCGTACATTTCTACAAGGATGGGGAGTCCCCCATGCTGGTAGATATCCCATAGGCTAATTCCCACATCCCCATGCAGTAGGATGATGTTTTTGGTGCTCGAACACCAGTGGCTCTGTAATTATAGAAGGATTTCACACAGAGAGAAGATTGAAAATTTAGAAACCCAGGCATCTTGGTATTATCCCACCACGTCTAGCTGGTCGGGGGACTCTAGATAGCTTTGATGCACCCAGAATGCCTAGGACCACTCATCCTCCAGCCTGAAAATCTCACATGGTGCATTATCTGCCGCTAGGATTCTCTCGGGAGATGTTAACAATTGATGGAATCTCAAGCATCAAGTCTTAGGGAACTATCCCAGCACTCACAGTTTCCCTAAGTCCATGTCGAGCCTCTCAGTATGAAGAAGTTCTCCTGAAGTGTAGTGGTGATGTTTTCCCCTACTAGGAATATTTTGGCATAGTTATAACCTTATGGTTCCATTAAAAGTATGAAAGGGATGTCAGGGTTAGGAAACAGCAGAGGAACATCGGCAGGAAGACCAAAGTTGTAAAGTGTCAATTGTACAGATAACGAATAATATACGATATATGGCTTCATGAATACTGTAAAAATGATGTCACAGGGAATGATGTGGGAATGATGATGGTCATCACTATCTCTTTTCATGGTTGACCTTGTCTTCACGGGCATTGCAGTAGACTATAAATGAGCCATTGTAACCTGCATAAGAAGATCTCGAAGCTGCTGAGAAGTCAGTCCAATAAAATTTGTTGAGAAAAAGGACTCAAATCATGTCTGTAAAAGGCTCCACGTACTGTTCGTATAAATGGTATATGGAAGGGTAATTCAATGTATAGCATGATACATTGAATCTACTCCACCTAAATATATGGTACGCAGACACAATTCACCACATACAACCATGGTACACAAAATAATTGCGAGGAGCAACACCGTGAACCGTTTGTCGGCAAATAGAACGATTCACGTAATTAAGAAACTGCAAACCTCGGCCTTGGATGAGTTCATCTTTAGAGGCTGTTTATTAAAATTTATGTCAATATTAATTGTTTTTTATGCTTGGTTCACTGATCCATGTTCTATATGAAAACTAGCAAGTCACGTAGCATTCATCCACACGGAATCTGGATTTTATGTTTTAAAATTCCAGAGTCCCTTTTGCGGAATCCAAAATATGGTACGCAGCTGAAGAAACGGAAAGTAAATTGGTTTGAGGAACCTAAGAAATAGTTCGTGAACAAGGTTTTCACAAGGAGCACAATAAATGGGAGTGAAGGAGTCTGAGAAAATTGGGAGTGATTTTCACCATAATAAACGGTTAAATAAAAATGACATGGTCCCATATATATAGGTGTGGTCCCCTCCTACCTATTCTACCTATTCTAACGTGAACCATTTCAGTTTAGGACCGCATCTATATTAGAATTGTACCCTTTTTTTCCAAACGGACACCATTCCGATGGGGGGAATTTGTAGGGTCCTAAAAATTACTCCAAGAGGAGAAAACCCCTCCACGATCACATTGTAGATTGAACCAAGTGCTTCTAAAAATCTATCAAGGTGAAGGGACTCAAATTGAGTTGTAATTATTTAAGGGAACTTTAAGGATTTCAAGTTTTCAAGTTTTTTAGGTGGTCTTCGTACCATCACCGAGAAAGGAATGTGGAGCTGATGGATCAAAAACCACTAGGTATGGAAGACGGTTAGTTAACCGCTGGCCCGTGAGGCGATGTACAATGAACAAGGAAAACTGAAAACCACGTCAACTGAAGATTTTTGAGAGCAAGGATAGTCCACATACCAAACCGCGAACTCATCAGTTATTGGATGAAGTTAACAGGTAGGGTTCTACAAACAATTATCACAAACCAAATCCTTTGCAAAACCTGGTTGATCAAGTCTTCTGCGGGTCATGATATTGCTTCAATGGGCCTCCGCAAATAGTGTAGTGTGCCCAATAGATATGATCGCTCTGGTTCTCTATAAAAAGAGCACAATAATGGAGAACAAGGGGAAGAAAGAGCATAGTAGAAGGAAAGATGGAGATAAGGACTAATGAGTAATTCTCGAGGGAGACTTCGAGATTGCACTTTGGCTTCCCTCTTGTTTCAACAGTGAAGAAAAAACTGCGAACCACTCCTCTGAAAGTGCAATCATCTATGAACCAGAAAATGAAGGAATTTAAAAATAATAATATAAATGCAAACCTAACTAGTGAACTACACGCCAAATACTTCTTGAGGATGAACACCCCACGAACGATTACCCCCCTAACCCTCCTCCAGTATGGTTCTCTTCTTAGCATGCCACTATGTGGACTGAACACAATGACACGTACAAAATCAGTATGCAGATGTAACCCAAAGCGGCATGGTGAGACGCGTACCACATTGGTATATAGTGGATGATACCCATAACCACGTACCACAATGGTACATGGACGAACCCTCTACCTGCATACCGTTGTGGTATGTGGAGACTCCCACATCCCGCGTGGAAAACCAGTATACGGAATGGGGTGTTTTTGGGTATTATTTCCGCTAGTTCCAACCTCATCCCTCCACTACTGTCCAGTCCTCCATGGCCCCTCTGCTAACCAGTCATCTGATTTTAGAGAAAAGACTCCTCTGAAGCCACCATAACCATTCGATCAGACCAACAGGTGCATCAATTCACCCCATTGAGTCTACATACCCATGGTAACTGGAGTCACAAAGGCCCTCCCCACAAAGGTGTAGGCTTCAGGAATGCCTGTGAGGCTATATTCCCGCGGTAACTCGGAGACCATCCTTGGGGAGCCGATGTGAAACTACTTGTTCTAGGGATTAAGGGTGATCAAATTCTTTTCCATTCAATGAGGGATAGTGATCAATCAATAGTGTTATGTTCACTCCCCCCTTTGATGAGGACGAAACTCCTCCCATTCCCTGAACGTGCTTCGGGGCCCTCCCACTGAGGTAAGTACCCAATCTTACAAGGTCGGGCCACATGACGTTTAATGTCATCCCAAATGGAAAGGTTCATTGCTTTGTTCCCTCATCCACTGTTGCCCCGGGATATTCTTCCATGGGCTCTCCCACCCCCACAAAAAGGGGAGGAGGCATGTGCATTTTGAAACATTCAAATCGCCTTGTTTTTCACACCGAGCATGAATCAAGTGGGCTTAGAGGTTTGTGAAGATTAAAACATGATCTACTTATAAACTAAATGTACTCTGATATATGATCGATATAGGATATGTAGGATTCCTTCCAGAAGGCCCGAGCTCAAAAGGGTTCCCTCCCAAAAAGGGGCCACTCGATCACATCATGTCAAATGGGTAGCTTCTATGCGTAAGACCCACACAATCCAAACAATGTGGGTTCTTATTCCTCTCCTGAGGATACGTAAGAATCCCTACTTGTGGCCCCAATCCAAACATTAAGTCACTTTCCATCCCCCTGGATGACGCTAAACTCAAGAGCGCCTTATAATATGTCTCAAGTTAGCATCACCTTCATAGAATCATATATATATGCATGATTATGATGAGTTTTCAAAACAAGGGTAGCCCATGGACACACTCTTCAAGAATGAACCAAGGATTAACGAACATATGAAAATGACTTAAATATGTATGAGAGTCATGGAATAGGAAAAAATCCCCCCTAGAAAGGAGGAGTGAGTCTGACCTCCCATCCTCTTAACCAATAGAGTCCTTAAGTGTTGTTGTCCAAATCATCAGCCTACAAGTGCCTACCTTTTGAAATAAGGTCCATGAATCATGGATAATAGGGCCATTGGGCATTCTTGTCTCCATGAATAAACCTGTTGGAGACTATATAATGAAGTTACATCTAAGAAGGACTAATTTCATGAGTACTTGACCCACCATACAATCGCCCGCTGGGAAAAATAGTTCCTGCAGTTTTAATTCAACCTTATTTAAAGGATAATGACTTTGAATGGGTCAAAACAAGGGAATGGTATGTTCAATGAGAACCTTCCCCTTTGGAAAAGGGATGGGTGACGATCCTCATAGGCCATTTCCATACCACCAGAAAAGTCGCCACCTCGAAGGAGGAACAATCATAAAAACCCAACATGGAATTCAGAAGGCACAAATGTTAACAATATTCAAATTCCATGGCAATAAAATCAACAAATTCTCAATGTAAAATAAAAATTTAAAATTTCACATAAAATAACAACTCATTTTATCATTTTTCAAAGAAATAACCAATCCATGTATCATACTTTTCTACTTTTAAAATGATAGAGTTTCTCCTTACACTCATTCAGGCTCCCTAATTCATTATTTACAAACATGAAAAATGACAATCTACCTCATAATGGATTCTTTTCTACCACCACTCATGATAAAATTCAATTAGTATTATGTTTATATCATTAGAACATACTTATTATCCCTAGGATTATACAAGAACTAGTTTATCTACATTATAAAGATAAAACACACATTAAATCTTGAGGACTTGAAATAAAAGATCAAATGACTCCAAGGATTAAGGTTGGTAGGATTTTATGCGTTAAAAATTAAATATCAATGTGGAGATCTATCTATTATGTACAATGATTGATAAAAAAAATAAACTTTTATTGAAATTATCCCCTTCAAAGTAGAAACTACCATTTCTCCAAAATTCAAAGTAAATGTTATGATCAAAAATCATAATGAATTGTGAATACCTTATTGAATTTTTTCTCAAATTTTATTTTTTATTTTTTAGAGTAGATTTTCCTTATTTTTTTTCTTTTTTGAATGTTATTATTAGAATAAACCACACGTCCACCACCTAGCCACATATGATGAACATCATCTGTCCAGTAATGATTATTTTTTATTATTTTAAGTGACAACCCTTTTTCCATTTTTTTCAAGAAGGGAAAACAATAAATTACATTGAATGAATCAAAAAAAAATTATTTATTCCCAAAATAGTAACCCCACACATTTTCTTTACAATTTATTCCATCCCTTCAAACACTAATTTATTCACCCCACACTTCAACATTAAAATATCATGAAAATATGAAGAGTATGGTAGGAATAGATAAAATTGTCTTGAAAAATGGGTAATATCTACAAATTTCATTCATGTTCTCTATGAGATAATGATGGATTGATTCAAAGGTGGTATTTAAAGGATAATGTATTTTAAAAATATTCCTCAATCATATTAAATTTTGTTTTGTACAGTCATAGATTTGAAATGATTAAATGAAAGTTCTAGCAGGTGGTAAGTCCTAAGAAAACTCAAGAAATATGTTCAGATAAAATAAGAAGTTATTAGATTATAAATACACTAAGGAATGAGACTTTGGTATTTAACAATCACTCAAATCATGATTAACAATAAAAATAAATTCACATGGATTTCATCAATTTAAAGCATGAAATATTTTTGGTAAATTTCATTTATATGAATAAATTAATCCACTCAAATCAAGAGTCCCCATTTTAATATTCATGATTAAATTTAATCATTCAATTATTAATTTTACTCATTTAGTATAATTAACATTGATATCTAAAACATGGAATGAAAGGATTCCAATGAAACTCATATATCCTAAATTAGTCAAGTAAAGCATAATTAAATCATAGGCATGAAATTTTTCATTTAATGATCAAATATTTTTATCGGAAAAAATTGTAGTGAGTTTGAATGATAAATAATAAAAGTGAAAACCCTTCGGAAATTAATTTTATTACTATTTCCTCCTTGGCTATTTGGAGATTCCTTGTTCTATCATGAACCTAAAAAAAGAAAATTACTCTATTAAGAACAAGGATCATTTTATTTAAGATCAAAAATATAAGTGGGCGTGGGATTATTCTTGGACTAATTCCAAAGACTAGATTTGAAATATAAATTCTAATAAATAATTTAAATATAAATCTTCGTATGATCCCCCATGTGGGCCTTTAGTTTTTACTCTATATATAGTGATGTACCAGATGTTATCCATAATATGATGGTCAGTGGATTTTCTTGGACTTCAAACACCACCTATGGCTTTCCTTAGCTTTTATTTTTTTTTTCTATTTTAGGAGAATTCCATGTATATATTACACTAGATCCACCCCTTCACAATGTGGTAAAACTTGCTTGGAGGGGGTTGTATGATGTATGGAACCTCCTCCTCTTTAATTGTGACTTTTGAATCTTATTCTTCAATATCCAGTGGTTTATTAAAATGTGTTTCATTAAAATAGTAATCAATGGGAGATTTAGAATATAGTTTAATATTAAAAAAATTAAATTTATATAATTAATTTCAAAATATTCCCTTTATATATAGGAATATTTTTTATCTTGTTCATCAAGAAAAACCACTGGGATCTCTTCACGTACTACTTCTTGAAAATGTTCAATATTTGTTTGGAGATGTAGGTGTTCCTCAACATGTGCACATCCAGGATCTTATTATTTATATAAGGTATATAAAAGTATATCTAATTATGTATAATCAAAAAAATTGGAAGTGATGCACAATTCATATTCAATAAAATCAGAACAGATAGAGTCAAACAAAGGTTATACTCCCTAAGTTTGTTCAGCTTCAATATATGCATCATTGGTAAGTTCCAATTAGAGTATACTCTTATTATATGGAGGTAGGTAGTTGGGCTCCTCCATCCTTTATTCAAATTACATCACTGTTTTGGCCTCCTCCTCAAGATGTCTCTCAAACAATTTTATGTCCTCAAAGAAAATTTGGTAACTCTGGTGGTACTTACTTCTAGGTCTTCAGTCTTTGATAATCAAGTATCACTTTATCAACCATTTCTTCCTGTTATTGAAATGGAATTCTGGTGTCTTACCCATTTATCATCTTTTTAGCATAGTCAGAGAGTTTCGTCAATCTTTTTTAGGATAGACACCTATTCATAATTATGAATTACTAGTTCCTTTACTTGAGAGTATTTTTTTTCCAAGAATTGAAAAAAAATTATATGAAAATAACATGGAAAAAATTAGGTTTTTTTACTTTTATAAAATGAAATGATATCTATATAAGATGTTATAATAGAACAAGTAAATTAATAACTAATTTAATTCCCTAAAATTTCACCAGTTCTATCTCACGTCTTTCATATGGCGTAGAAAAAGTAAATTTCTATGTTTTCCTAGTGCACCATAATGGCGGACTAGAGTCATCTCAAATGAATATCTCTCTCATTTTTTCACCTATATAATCTAATTCATGTATTAAATAATTATAATTTTTGTTTTATGTTTTAAAAAGAAATGGAATTGAAAAAATTAAAGGAAATGAGAAAATAAAATGAAACTAACATTCAATACTAAAGTACAGTTAAATGCTAAATAGAATAGAATTTGAGATGAAAGGAAGTTCTCCAAAGAGAATTTTTAGGGAGCACCTTCATTGATCACATTCAAATATACATAGTGAACACACTCCATCATATGTGTGCACACCTCAATCTACCCCAGTTATGAATGAAAAGTGTACTTCGCAATCACCAAGCACACCCTCCATCGACTTCCTCAGGTGAGGGAAAATTATTTCAGATTAAGATACTAAAATTTAGACAACCACATTGAGGATTAAACCCACTATAAATTATCATTAAAATTAACTAAAATAAGATAAAAACATGGTCTCATGTTCAGGCACCAGATTATTCCTATAGAATATTACTCAATTCAGTTACTCATAGTTATGAGTATAAGTGTTCATGGTGGTAAGATAAGAAGAATAAATGTAAAGAAGAATAAGAATGGAAGAAAAATAAGGGTAAAGAGCATCGAAAAAAAATTCATGAATTATATTGTATTTAAATGAAACTAAATTAAAATTATATTTAAAGAAAAACTAAAGTAAAAAATAATAAAAATTAAAATAAAATAAGAAAATAAGTTGGAACATCAGCTTCCCCTCTAGAATCTGTCTTCCAAAAGATGGCTCATGTTTGGTCCACCATATGTTTGAATAACCAAAATTTCCTTTATTATAGGATTTTATATATTTAATTTCATATATGGCCTCCTAATTTTAAATTAATTAGACACATATAGATAATGTTATGGAATTATTATTAATTATTACTTTTTATGGCTGAGGATACCATAAATATTCCTTCAATGTAAATCATTAAATGTCCACCTTAATGATTTAAAAGCTCCTTGAAATATATTATTAAAATGAGTGTATGAGTCTTCTTCCAAATATGGCTAGAATCACTTTAATTGGATGTGTGTAGACTGAGTTATGCCTCACTTTTAGAGGTGGGGTCCACTCTATCCTACCAAATATTTTTTTCAAATTGACATTTTCAGACTTATATATGTTCAAATCAACTCTTTTTTAGAAGAAAAAGTTAAAGAAAATAAATCAGGTAATCCTAAAAAAATTAATCACTCAAATTGGAACAATATTTTTAATGTTATTCCCAAACTAACCCTGTAATTAAAATTTGATAAAATTACAGAGTTAAGAAATTTTCAAATTTTAGCCCAAAATAGAATAAAAATACAAATTTTATAAATATTATCTCAAATTGATAAATTGGTATGGTTTAAATAATTCAAATACATATAAAATAAGAGTAAAAAATTTTCTTTATCAATCCCCTAAAATGTTAAAAACTCAATAAATCTTAAAAACCAAAAATTCTCAAAAAAAAAAACACTATAACACCCAAAATACCAATAAAAATATTAAAACACTAAAACCCCTAAAAATCCATAAAAATCATAAAGAACATAAAAATATTTAGAAATTCCTAAAAACACTAAAAAACATAAAAACCTCTAAAAAAATTGAAAACCCTTAAGATAACATTAAAGACCTAAAAACAATATAAACCCCTAAAAACCCTATGAAATTCCTAATCCCCAAAAATCCCATAAGATCGCTAAAAAATATAAAACTTTCAAAATCTCTAAAAACCTATAATTTCCTAAAAATAACTAAAAACCCTAAAAATGTAAAAGGCCCAACAAACCCCAAAAACCCATAAAAGTTCTAAAAACCCTAAAACCCCTAAAACACCTTAACACCGCCAAACCCCCTAAGACCCAGCCTAAAGGCCGATCTTCTCTCTCCCGCTCTGCTACGTGATGGTGACATTCCTCTACTAGATTGAAGATGACGACGACGAACTTCAAAACATGGCCTCCCCCCACCCCCCAAGGGGGAGGGGTCCTCGCTGGTTCATGATAAATGAAGAGCCTTTATTCCATTCTCATATCCTGATTCACTCCTTTATTTTCTGCGTATTAATCTCAGAGCTAAGGTGCGGGGTCAGTTTGAAGGCCATCTGAAGCTATAATTGTCAATTGTAGAGTTCAACGAGGCTTCAGCATTGCATAACTGGACTCTGGTAGCTCAAATATCTAATTGGTTCCCTCCGGTGGATGTTTTTGATAGATTTGTGTTCGAACATTGGGATTTTCCGGATAGGGAGACGGTGGGCTTGTTTGATGCCTGTCATATTTTGATTCTCTTTTCTTATTAGGAGGACCTTATCCAGGCCTGGTCCGCTGCCCCTTGCAGATGTGACAGTGTGAAATTTTCTCTCTTTAGGTGGAGATTTGATCTTTATTTACATCGGGACTCGACTTTGGTTTCCATTTGGGTATGATTCCCTGAACTCCCCCTTCCCTTCCAAAATGTTTCAATTATTACAATGCTGGGAAGTCTGGTTGGAAGATTTCTATGTGTCGATAGCCGAACGCGAGCCCTCTATCATCCTGTTGCTCCGAGATTCTGTATTGAGGTTGATGTTTCCAAGAAACCAGTTCATTTTGTCTGGATTGAGATTAGAGAAGAGCTGTGGTGGATGAAACCTATGGTTTTCGAATCCGGGGTGAATTAATGTGAATATTGCCTGACTCTTGGTCATGTGAAATGTGTGTGTCGTCATGGGGGCAGTGATCACTTGGATTCTGAGAGTGATGTCTGTCCCACCCCCCAAGGCTCGACCTCGATTCTAACCGTGGGGATGGATCATGCCCTGGTAAAAATGAGGGGGAGCTTCACCTAGGGGTCTTGGTAAAGTTCTGTTTCAATCGGTTGAAGGCTGATTTAGGATGGGCAGTTGCTTCCCCTTCATCCAGTGGGGTGGTGGAGGTGGTTCCTAAGAAAGATATCATTGCTGATGACTGCCTGCATATGGTTCCGAGTGGGGTGTACAGTGTCATTCCAAGTCTAGGTTCTGAGGGGATGAGGATGGAGGGGTTGCTGACGAATGCTTCTTCTGCCGAGGAAAATGGTCAGGAGTTAGAACAGGGCTCGGTTCTCACATCGAATCCATTTGCGGTGCTTTATCCAGAGGAGGGGGAGTGTCCAGAGTCACTGGATGATGCTCAGGCTGATGAGGACCGTCATTCCTATGACATCCACTTAGAAAATACGACCTTAAATACCCCAAGTGATGAACTAGGTGGTGCCAAGGCCACCCCATCTATTCATTTTCTGGAACAGGAGCTCTGTGATGCGGCCCCTTCAACTGCTGAGTAGACTGTGGTGAAATAGAGTTCGGGAATTGATCTTGTGATCATTGAAAAGATACCACCATATGTTGAAATCGCTAAGATTATCGTGCTAGATGGTTCTAAAATTCCCTTTGAGCAACACTAACCTGAGATTCTACAATAGCCCAAACTGAAGGTGATTTTAGAATGCGATAACATTGACGAGGATGTTAAATATTACTTTTTCTTTGGGGACCTTAATGATTTCAATGATGTGAACACACCTAATAATTGGAGGAGTATGACCTTGATGGATGGCTTAGTTCATCCTAACTCGTATCCAAGAGGAGGGTCTAAGCCCGCGACTGTTGATTCCAGGCAGGAGGGAATCCCCATGATGGTGAGTGCTGATGATGTCCTTCACAGCTTGAGGAGGGGGAGTGCTTCCCCTACCAAGAGGAGGGAAATGAGAGACTATTCGTCCCTTCCAAAACCAATGGCAACAATGGCCTCCTCGAAGGCTTCCAAAGCTGTGGAGGATGATCTCGCCAAGGATCGAGTGGATAGGAAGATGGAGAAGAAGAGACTTAGGAGGTATTTTACTGAATTACTCAAGAAGTATGAGTCATCTGAATGGGAGACGGTGGACTCGGATGCCTCCTCTGGGTATGGTGCTGATGGGGATCCATATAGTGATGACACAACCTTCAGTTTTGGTGGCGACATTGACTGACTTGTTCCTATTTTGTGTTTTTCTTTTTTTTCTTTTTTTGGGGTCTTTTGCATCTTGGGTTGTAAAGGGTTTTGGGGTGTGGGTCGATTGACCCCTCCCCTCCCTTGTCTATTTTGTATTTTTCCATAGTAAATTTTAAGGGGTCCAGTAATAGCCAGGCCTTACACCTCTTCTGCCCGAAACCCCCTAAAAACCCTAAACCCCCAAAAATCCTAAAAAAATCTCTAAATACCATAAAAACACTAGGAACCCACTAAAACTCTAAAAACTCTCTAAATCCCTAAAAGCATTTAAAAACACTAAAAAATTAAAAACCCTAAATAAATCAGAAAATATAAAACCTAAAAATCCAAACAACCCTTCAAAATCCCCAAAACCCTAAACAAACATAAATATCCAAAACATAGTAAAAATACCTAAAAACATATAAAAACCTACAACCTTTGAAAACCACAAAGAAAATTGTAATCACATATAAAACATAGAACCCATAAAAATGTAAGAAACACTAAAATACCTAAAACTCGATAAACCCACCCAAAACTCTAAAAATCCTTTAAACCCATAAAATCATTAAAAACTCTAAAAAACCATAAAAATCCTAAAAAACTAAAAAAAACCCTAACATCCCCAAAAAAAACATAAAAACCCTAAAACCCCTAAAATCCTAAAAACCTTAAAAACAAATAAAACCCTTAAAAACATTAAAAATCCTAAAAAAATCCTAAAAAACCTAAAAGAAAAATAAACTATAAAACCCTTTAAACCCCATAAGAAAACATTAAATAGCTAAAAGAATTTAAAACCCCTGAAAACATAAAAACATGAAAACCCAAAAAACCCAAAAAACCTTCAAAATCCCTAAAAACCAATAAAAAACCTAAAAATACATAAAAATCCTAAAAAAATCATAATAATATTTAAAAACAAAGAAAACCATAAAACACCCATAAACCCTAAGAAAAAAAATTAAAAAACCTAAAAGTACTGAAACCCCCCAAAAATCCTAAAAATCTATAAAAAACACTAAAATCATAAAAACCTTAATAATCATAATAAACCCCCAAACCATAAAAAACAAAAACAAATTCCCAAAATCCCAAAAAACAGCTAAAACTACTTAAAACCCCTAAAAACATTAAAAAAATACATAAAATGTCAATCCTAGAAATTATATAAAAACCCTAATAACCTATAAAATCATACAAAACCTAAAAACCCTTAAAAACTCTAGATGTAGTTAAAAACTACGGAAAATATAAAAATACAAAAAACCGTAAAATTTAGTAAAATTGAATAGAAACCTAAAAACCCTAAAAACCCATAAGAAAACCTTAAAAACAAAAAAAATTTAAAACTCCTAAAAATTTACAAAACACTAAAATACCTAAAAACCCCTAAAACTGCTAAAAAACCTAAACACCCACAAAATCTCAAAAAAAACCCCTAAAACACATAAAAACCCTAAAAAAATCCCAAAAAAACAAAAAAAATGTTAAAAACCCCTAAAAACATGGAAAATCCCTACAAAAACCTTAAAAATACCAAAACATAATAAACCATAAGAAACCTAAAAAACACTAAATCCCTAAAACTCCTAAAAACTCTAAAACACTAAAAACCCTCAAAATCATTTAAACCCCTAAAAACCTTAAAATTCCAAAATAATCCCAAAAAAAATTCAAACATGTAAAAAAGTCTAAAACCCATGAAAATGACAATGAAAACCTTAAATACGTAGAACACTTAAAACCACTAAATAGAAAAAAAATATAATCTATACAAACACTAAATACAGTAAAACCCTAACCCCCCCTAAAAACCATTAAAACCCTTAGAAAAAAATTAAAAAAACATAAAAACCCATAAAAAACCTAAAACCCCACTTAAAAAAATCTAAAACCTCTTTAAACACTTAAAACATGAAAAAACACTAAAAACCTAAAAACCCCAAAAAAGGCAAAAAAACTCTAAACCCCCAAAAATTAATAAAAAACCTAAAAACCCTAAAATACCCTAAAATAATCAAAATCTATAAACCCCTAAAAAATATAAAAATTCAAAAAAATCTCTAAAAATTCCAAAAATCATAAAAAACACTATAACCATCGAAAACCCGTATGAAAACCTTAAAAATATAGAAACACATAAAACCCATAATAAGCTGAAAATCCTAAAAACCATAGAATACCCTAAACCCTAAAAATCCTATAAAATCCATCAAAATCCCTAAAAACCATAAAACCCCATAAAGTTCTTAAAAACAACTAGAAATCTATATAAATGTAAATACCACTAAAAACCATGAAAACCCAGAAAACCCCTAAGAAAATGAAAAAAAACCTAAAAAACATAAGACCCATAAAAACCTACAAAACACTAAAAAACCGTAAAGACCATAAAAATTCTAAAACCACTAAAAACCATAAAATCTATAAAAACATTCAAGATATCTAAGAACCCATAAAATCCCTAAAAACCATAAAAACTCTAAAACCCCATTAAACCCCAAAAATGTTAAAATATATTAAAAACCCTAAAATACTAAAAAACCCTAAAACCCAAAAAAACCCATAAACACCTAACAAAATAAAAAACATATAAAATCCCTAAAATTACCTAAAAACATATATAACCCTAAAACCCCATTAACCACTAATAAACCATAAAAACTAAAAACACTTAAAACCCCTAAAGCATTAAAATGCCAAAATCCTATTAAAACCCAAGAAACCCTAAAAAATTAAAAATAATAAAACCCATAAGACCTTTAAAACCCCTACAACCATTAAAATCCAGAAAAAACTCTTTGAACCCCTAAAAACATTAAAAAATGTAAAAAACATTAAAAACATAAAAACTCAAAAAAAAAACTAAAATCGAAAAAAACCCACTAACCCCTAAAAATACATAGAAACACTAATACCCATAAAAATCCTAACAAATACCTAAAAATACATAATATTATAAAAATTCCTAAAACCCGAAAAAAACCCTAAGAAACCCTTAAAAACATAATAACATTTAAAACACCTAAAAACTAAAAATGCCTTAAAATCCTAAAACCCCAAAAAACTCTTAGAAACCCTCCAAATCCCAAAAAACTCTAAGAAACTAAAAAAAAGAAAATCCATAAAATGTAATAATGCCTAAAACTCCTAAAAAGCATAAGAAAACCATAAAAATATAAGAACTACAAGAAACCTAAAAACCCTATAAAAAATACTAAAATCCCTTGAAAACCCAAAAAATACACTAAAAACCGTAAAACCATTAAAGATCATAAAAACCCCTTAAAACATCAAAAAATATGAAATAACCATAGAAACCCTAAACCCACTAAAAACTCTAAAAACCATTCAAATTCCTAAAAACATTTAGAAACACTGGAAACCATAAAAATCCTAAAAACTCAAAAAACCCTAAAACCCAAAAAACCCCATAATACCCTAAAACCCTAAAAACCCCTAAAAAAATTTAAACCTCCCAAAACCTATAAATGCTAAAAACCCAAAAATCCTTAAAATGACCATAAAAAAACCTTAGAGCCCCTAAAAACCCTAAAAAAAACTAAAAATTTTAAAATCCGTAAAATCCTATAAGAACCCTAAACACCAATGAAAATACTAAAATCCCATTTAATCTCGAAAAACCTAAAGAAACTATAAAAACCTTAAAAATCTTAATAACTCAAAAGAAATCCTAAAACCCCCAAAAACCGTAAAAACTTGAAAAATCCTAAAAACCGTCAAAATTTTTAAAAACCATAAAATTCAAAAAATGTCCTTAAAAATATATTAAAAAAATAAAAAACATAAAAAACCTATGAAAATTTAAAAACATAAAATAATATAAATCTCCTAAAAACCCTAAAAAACGTAGAATACATAAAAACCTCTTAATCTTCAAAACCCCATTAAAATAATAAATGCACTAAAATATCTAAAAACATATTAATACCCTAAAAATGAAAAAAAAACTCTCAAACCCCTAAAAAATGCTAAAAAACTCAAAAAAAACTAAACAACCCAAAAAACAATAAAATCCCTAAAACCTTAGAAACTCTAAAACCCATCAAAATCCCTACAAATCCTTTAACCCATAAAAATCTAAAAAAGTTCTAAAAATCCCTAAAAACATAAAAAACATTAAATCCCAAGAAAATTACATAAGAATACCTTAAAACGTAAAAATATATGAAACCCAAAAAACCTAAAATTCCCTAAAATACCAAGATACCCTAAAACTAATTAAAACCATAAAAATAATATGTACCCCTTAATACTGTAAATATACTAAAAACCCATGAAACCACTAAAATAATCTAAAAATATTAAAAACTCTTTAAACACCTAAAATGTAAAACACCACTAAAAATCTTTAAACCCTAAAAACTAAAAAAACTAAAAACCCCAAAACAACCAAAAACCGTAAAACCCTTAAAAAACCTAACACACTAAAAATATATAACCCCCCCCAAGAAACCATACATTTTTTATAAAGACCTAAAAAATCCTAAAATGTAAAAAACCCTAAAACATTGATAAGACTCTAAGAAAACATTAAAAACATAAAAACACATAAAGACCCCTCGAAACCTAAAAAATGATAATAACCATAAAAACCCTCTAAATCCATAATAACACTAAAAAACACAAAATCCTAAAATTCCCTAAAAACCTAAAAAACCAAAAAACTCTAAACACCCTTAAGAAAATCTTAAAAACCAAAAAACACTTACAACCCCTATGAATCCTAAAAAACTCTAAATACCCTATAAAACCTCAAAGAAAACTCAAAATCCCTAAAACCCTAAAAACCAAAAAAATCATTAAAATTAGTTATAAATCCATGAAAATATAAAAACCATGAAAACCATGAAGAAAACCTTAAAACCATAAAATACTTAAGACCCCTAAAAGGCGCAGAAACTGATAGAACCCATTACAACCCTAAAAACTAGAAAAAATAATAACATCACTCAAAATCCCAAAAAACCCCAAAAACCCACAGAAATCCTAAAAAGACACAAAAAATCACTAAAAATATAAAAATATTAAAACCCTAAAAACCCCTAAGAAAACAAATTAAAAATAGAGAAACATATAAAACCCCTAAAAGCCTAAAAAAAAGATTGAAGCCCTAAACCCCCTAATACCCTAAAACCCCTAAAAACCATAAAACCCACTAAAACATAAGATTCTAGAAAACTACATAATAACTTTAAATACCACTATAGATGCTAAAAACCATTTAATTTCCTAAAATCATTATAAAAAAAAATAAACATTAAAAAACTCAAAAAACCCCCCAAGGAATCATGATTGAGATGTTGTAGCTATTAGTAGTTTCATGCCCATAGTGGATTCACTTCCGTGTTTTTCTACCCTGTTTCCTAGTAGATTCAACTTGACTTAATTCATTGAAGGGTTCATAGATGGTCTCTTCAGCAGTGGGTCTTTGTTGAGATGGTGTTGGTTCGTGGCTGGTTTGTGGTTAGTGGTGGGGCTCATAGTTTTCCTTCATTTCTAGAGGATCCATCAGAACTTCTTGTTTCAATTCAATTTCAGATCATCGGCCATGGTCAAATTGGGTTTGGCTAGCTGTTGTTTTGTTGGCCGCATTCCTTTATTTGGGTTTGTGGGGTGTTGTCCGGTTTTTCAACTTCACCAATGGTGTTATAGGGGTTACAATTTTCAATATATATTCTCCTTCTTTGTGGTTCTTCATGACTGTGGGGAAATAGTGGGCTTCATGCACATGTTAGTTCAAAATTGTTGTTTGGCAGGGATCTATGTTTTCCTCTTAGAGGTCTGTCATTTGCCAGCAGTGTATTCATTGACCGAAATCTTTCCTGGATCAAGAGATTTTTTTTCTTAATGCAAGGATTTATGGTTAGTGTTTCTAAGTGGTACGTGGCATAACTATTGTCATTAGAGGTTGGTGTTCGGTTTGTATTCTTCCCCACATTGGTGAAAGTGATGAGTTCTTACCCCATTGAGTGTTCATAGTTTAAGGTCATGTGGAATGAGGTATCTCGATTTTTTGACATGGGGGGAGGGAGTTTCAACTTTTTTGTGTCATATTTAGTGATGTGAGGTTGTTAGTGTTCATTGGTGTTCCTTCATTGATGGATTTTATAATGTTTCATTGGCACTTCAAGTTAATCTATGCTCCTATTTAGTTTCCCTCATCCTCTAGGTTGGTGATTTTCTTGCTCCCATTATGCGGTGGTTTAAAGTGTGTTCATAAAAAAAATTGTTGATAGGTTCATGGGAAGTCTTCCTTCATCGTATGATCTTTCAATGCTCAATATTAATTGTTCTTTATTTTATTGGATGAGGGTTAATCATCCAAAATCAATCCTATATTTGGTTTGAAGGTTGATGGTCCGTCAAGAGGTGTTTCTTGGATTATAGATTATTGGATTTGGTTTAGAGTCCAATGGTGTTCATCGGTCTTCGTGATTGGTTTGTTATATCTTATTAATGAGTGGTTGATGAAATGGATTATTTGAGCTCTATTCTACTTTTTTAAATGGTTTCATGGCTAGGAGCTTCACTCATGGAGGGTTTCTTATCCGGTTTTATCTAGTACTTATAAATGTTAGAGTTCCTGGTTTTCAAGGGTTATTGCAAATTTTTAGGCTGCATTATTCTAGGTGATGTCTAGTGGGATTGTTCTAATTAAGGGGATCCTTTATGATGGGTTTAATGTTGTTTTCGGTTACTTGTGTGTGTTGGATATGTCTCATATGGAGTGGTGTTGATTTCTTGCTGGGAGATGGTTTGGAGATGTCGGTGTTATGAGGTGTATAAAAATGGATTTTAGGGTTTGATTTGGTGTTGATGCTGGGGTGTCTTGAGGATCCATTATTTTGGGGGTGAGGACACTTGATTCTTGTAGATGGATGCTAGATGTTGGTGTTTTTAATCTTGGGTGTTTATGGTGATAATGATTTGGAGTAGGAGACTACTATTTTTGTTCCTAGTTCTAGGTCAAGATACTAGTGCATTGTCGGTGTGCTGCTTCAAGATGGAGCAATAGAGTGAGATGTTATGTCATAGATTCTATGAGGTTATGATGTTTATGGGGGGGTTTCTTGGATGTTGAGTGATGATTTGGGGTGTTATTTATTTTGGGAGAATTTGTTTAGGATGTTGGGAGTTGTTGTGAGGGAACATCGAGAGGGATGGTTGGTGCTAGCACGATGCATGGGATGAAGGTGTGGATAATGTTTTCTTGTAGGAGTTGGAGTTCATGTTGTTTTGGAATGGGTTACTTCTAGAGTCTGGTTACTATTGGGGGCTATGATATGGTGCAACAACTGTTGGTTGGTTCAATTAGTGTGGGGCATGTTGTTGCTTTGATGGGGTGTGTTGCGAGAGTGGAATGGGTTGGTGTTGGTGGATGGTGTTATTGGTTTGGGTCCATTGATGGTGGTGGGACATTTTTTAGCTATTATGTGTTGGTTTTGTTGATATTGAGTAGGTTTATACTAATTATCTGGTTTTTTAATGGTTTTCACTAGTACAAGTATTGTCAACTAGTTTTGTTGGAGTAGAGCGGGATGCTACTTGGTGGGGACTACTATTTGTGTAGAGTGGGTTGCTGCTGTTGTTGGTGTGATGATTCCATCGATGGATTTATATTGGCTAAAAGTTGGGAGCATGGGGTTTTGTGGTGAGAACTCGAGGTTTAGTGGTGATGGGGCTAGAGGGGACTGATGGGTTTCTCGTTGGCTTCAGGATGTTCTCTTGAATATCATGAGGGTTTCTTAATATGATCTGGATACTTCAGGCTTTTTAGTTGGTGGTTTTGCCTATTTGGTGGCAGGGAGTACTGCTGTCCTTTCATGTTTACTAATTCTTGCATGTGGACAGGGGTAGTGGAGTTAGTTTAGGAGTTGGGTGATGGATTTTTTTGTTGTTGTAGTTGGGAACTTGGGAGTTGAAGGTTGTGTAGGGGATGGTGTTGCTACTGGAGGGTGTTTCAGCTGCTGAATGTTAGTGTGATGAGAGGGTGTTGGATGTGGGGAGTCTAATTGTGGGTCCTTATATGGTGTAGGGGTCGCGGGTTGGTGGTCATAATGGGTGTTGTTTGGATCATTGGTGTGGCTGGTGTTCGTTGGATGGTGGCAGTTATGGAGTATGATGAGGGATGTTTGGTTCTTAGGGGGATGTAGGTGTGGCTAGTGTTGACTAGGTGGTACTGATGGCTATGTCACTGTGGAGTGGGTTGTTGTTCGATCCTAGTTACTATTAGTGGTTGTGAGCTGGTGTAGGGCTATTGATAAATTAAGACAGAGTGCAACCTACTACTTTGGTGGAGAGTACCGTGGGAGTGGAGAAAGCTGGTGATGGTAAATGGAGTTGATGTTTGTTATCCATTGTTGGTGGCTAGATAAGGAGCCAGTTTTCTTGGTGCTGCAGGAGCTGTTTGGCTAGGAGGATCTGGAGTTGTTGTAGAGAGAGTTGTTGTTGGAGCACTGATTACTATTGTGGATGTTCACTAGTGCGGATGCTACTAGCTAGTTCTGTTGGATTGGACCAGGAAACTTCCTGGTGGGGAGTAATGTTTGAGTGGAGTTGGATGTTGCTGTTGATCAGGTAGAAGGTGATAAACATCCATTTCTTAGGGTTGGCTGTTTTATAAAATATGAGAGCTACTGTTACCTTGCGTGGTAAGGATCTGGATAGATTTCATGGTGTAGTGGTTGTTGGGAGTTGGATGCTAGATGATGGTTTTGGGGAGGCTATTTTTTGAAGCTAGGAGCTGGGTACTAGGATTTTCAACTAGTGTGCTGGAATTTGGTATTTTGGGTTCATTGAGCTTCTTGAGGTTCTCATGCCTTTTTGGGAAATGGTTTGGACGGGCTTCATGATTTTTATTGGGCCATTTATGGGATATGGGTTGGATTAACTTCATGAGGGTTATCAAGCCTGATTTCTAGGTAATGGTTTTCATGGGCTTCATAAGGTTTCTTAGGCCGTTTATTCAGGCTATGTATTGGTTGGTATTTTCGTGTGTTCTCGAGTCTATTTTCCATGTATTGGTTTTGATAGGCATTGTGATATTTCTTAGTGCTTTCTGCCAGTTTCTTTCATGGGGTTCCATGGGCTTTGGCATCATTTCACTGTTGGGTGATTGTGTTGTACATCAATTCCCATTTTTTTATAAAGAAATTTCAATTTTAAATATAAAAAATCCTCCAAAAAACATTAAAAACCCTATAAAACTCAAAAAACCCATATAAACACTAAACCCCTAAATAAGTTAAAAATCCCTAAAACCCCTAAAACACATAAAAATCCTAAGAAGTCAATAGAAAGAGCTAAAAATGTAATAACCTAATAAAATATAACCCTAAGGAAACATTAAAAACATTTAAAAATTAAAAACACGTAAACCCCTAAAACCTAAAAAAATTATACAAACCCTAAAACCCCCTGAAAACCCAAAAAACCCTAAAACCCATAAAAACCTTAAAAATTCCTAAAATACATAAAAACCGAAAAATCACACTAAAAACTCTAAAAACCCTTTAAACCCATAAAAATGTTTAAAAACTCTAGAAACCATTAAAACCCATAAAAACTCAACTGAAACCAATAAAAAACCCAAAAAACCTTAAAACCGTAAAATCCCTAGAATCCCTTAAAATCCCTAAAACCCTAAAAACCATAAAAACCAAAAAAAAATTTAAATATCCATAATACTCCCTAAAACATAAAAAACCGAAAAAATCCCAAGAAAACCTTAAAAACCTAATAACACATAAAACCCCTAAAAACTGAAAAAATGCTAGAAACCCAAAAAATGATCTAAAACACCTAAAAATCCCTAAAACCCTAAAAGACCATGAGAATTATAAAAAATCACAAATAAAATCACAAAAACATATAAAAATATAAAAACTCTGAAAACCCCTCTAAAAAACACAAAAACCTAAAACCCCCTAAAAACCCTTAAAAACCTAAAAATGCTAAAAACCTTAAAAAACCAAAAAATCCGAAAACCCATAAAACAACTAAATACCATAAAAAACCTAAATACCCTAAAAACCACTAAAACACCTAAAACCCCTCTAAAATTATATAAAAAACAATTTGAAACCATAAAAAATTAGGAAACTCTAAAAACTCTTTAAAACCTTAAAACCCCAAAAACCCTAACATCCTTAAAAAACCATAAAAACATAAAAAAACATAAAAAATCCTAAAAACCCTAATAGCACCTAAAACTATAAAAATCTATAAAACCCCTAAATTATCCCTAAAAATATGTAAAAACATAAAAACCCAAAACCCCATGAAAACTGCTAAAAACTAGAAAACCTGAATACACTTAAAACCCTTAAAAGTCTTTAAAAAATTGAAAATATCTAAAATACATAAAACACCTCTAAAAACTCGAAAATCCATAAAAATATAAAAACCATAAAACCCTAAAAATCCATAAAACCCCTAAAAAACTAAAAACTCTAAAATCCATTTAGACACCATAAAAATGTTAAATGTATTATAGTATAAAACCCCTAAAAACAAATAAAACCCTAAAATGCCAAAAAAACCATAAAAACCCTCAAAATATATAAAAACGCTAGAAAACCAAAAAACCCAAAAAATACCTAAAACACAAATAACCATAAAAACCTTGATAAACCCTATGATGACATTGAAATCCTAAAAACACTTAAAACAACTAAAAACCATGAAAATGATAAAAACCATCAAATCCCCTAAAAACAATTAAAATCCCAAAAAAACACTAAACACTATAAATATCAATAAAAAATTCCTAAAATTACATAAAAATGTATAAAAATCTTAAAACCCTGAAAACCCCTAATAAAACCGTAAAAATATAAAAACACCTAAAACCCATAAAAACCTAAAAAACACTAAAAACCCTAAAAACACCCTTAACACCCTAAAAACCAAATAACCCATAAAAAACATAAAAACCAATAAATAACCAAAGAACCACTAAAAACTCTAAAAACACTTTAAACCCAAAGAATGGCATAAACTTGAAAAACATTAAAACCTGAAAAAAATAAAAATAACTCTATAAACCAAAAAACCCAAAAAACTTAAAAACCCAAAAAACGAATAGAATAACTAAAAACCCTATAAACATAAAAAAAATAAAAAATACCTAAAAATATCTAAAAACATAAAAACCCCACAAAACATGGAAATCCCATAATTAAACCATACAAGCCTAAAAAAACATAAAATACCTAAAAATATAAAGAACCCCAAAACCCCCAATAAACCCTAAAAACGATCAAAACCCTAAGAACCTTAAAAACCATAAAACATAAAAATGACTTTGAAATCACTAAAAACATAAAAATATCTAAAATACCTGAAAAACCTTAGGAGAACATTAAAACCCTAAAACCACTTAAATCCCATAAAATTTTTAAAAAAAACTAAAAACCCTAAAATACCAAAAAATACCCTAAAACCCCTAAAAACCATAAAAAACAATAAAACCCCTAAAAATGAAGAAACCCTAGAATCTAAAAAATACAATAAAATATACTAAAACTCTCAAAACCCTTTTAACCACTAGAATCATTGAAACTAAAAAAAATTAAACACCAACAACTTTTAAAAACCCCTAAAACCATAAAACCATAAAACCCCTAAAACCCCTAAAAACCCAAAAAATGATAAAAAACCATGACAATACTAAAAAGCCACAAAAATTACCAAAAACCTAAAGAACTCTAAAAACCTATAAAAATCATAAGAAAACCTTATAAACCCTTATAAAATCTTAAAAAACTAAAAAAATTAAAACCCCTAGAAACATAAAAAATCCAAAAAACCATAATATCCGCAAAAAAACCGAAAAATCTAAAAACCAAAAAACAACTAAAGAACATAAAAATCCCTAAAAACCCATTAAATCCTTAAAGACTACTATAACTAAAAAAACCATTAAAAACCCAAAAATGCTAAAAAATTATAAAAATAATTTAAATCACTAAAAATCCCAAAACACCCTAAAACCCCAAAAATACCAATAAAAACAATAAAAATACTGAAAAACCCCCAAACCCCTTAATATTGATAAAAACCCTAAAACCCATAAAAACCTGAAAAGCCCCAAAAATATCAAAAATGTAATAAACATGAAATCCCCTAATAAAACCTAAAAACACTGAAAACCCCAAAAAACCTAAAAAATTCTAGAAACCCTATAAAACTAAAACCCCTGCAAATCATAAAAACCCCTAAGATCCATTATAACCAAAAAACCCCATAAAAAACAAAAAAAAACATATTAAAAACTATATAAAACCTTTAAAACCCTAACAACATTAAAATATAATAAAAAACCTTAAAACCCTATGATCTCAAGAAACCATAAAACCTAAAAAAACCATAAACATCATAAAATAGTAAAAAACTCTAAAACACTCAAAATCCATAAAAACTATAAAAAATAAAAAAAACACTAAAAAGGCCTAAAATCCCTAAAAATTTAAAACACCATAAAACTAGGAAAACATTATGAAATCCCTAAAAACTATAAATACTTAAAACCCTGAAAAGACTAAAAAATTGTAAAATCCCTTAAAGCCATAAAAATGAAAAAAAACTATTAAAAACAATAAAAACCATAAAACCCCATAAACCTAAAAACCCTAAAATATTAAAAACTCTAAAAAAAACTTAAATACCCTAAAAACTCAATACACCCTAAAACCCCAATGAATACATAAAAAACCTAAATACCCTAACAACCCTAAAAACCTAAAAACACATAAAAACCTATAAAAATCCAAAAAAAACTTATAAATCCTTATAAACAAAAAATAGTAAATCCCCTAAAACACAAAGAAACTCTTCAAAACCAAAAAACAGATAAGTCCCCTAAAAATCAAAAAAACACTAATAACCCTAAAAAATTATAAAACCCTAAAACCCCCTAAATACCCTAAAAACTATTAAAATCCAAAAAAAATCCCTAAAAACCCAATAAATGTAAAAAACCACCAAAACCATGAAAACCCCAAAACAACCTTAAAAACCTAAAAACACTAAAAATATCCAAAACACCTAAAAATAAATAAACACCCTTAAACCACTTAAAGTACCTAAATATCCTAAAAAATATAAAAATTACTAAATATATTAAAAAATTATAATCCCCATAAATCCCCAAAACCCACTAAAAACTCTACAAACACTTTAAACCCCTATAAATGTAAAAAAACAAAAAAAACATAAAAATATAAAAACTCAACCCCCCCCCCCCCCCATGAACCCAAAACACCCAAAAACTATTAAAATCCTAAATATCTCAAAAAAACCTAAAATCACATAGAAATCGCAAAAGAATAAAAAACCTAAAGACCCTAAAAACACCTAAGAAAACTTTTAAAACTAAAAACACTGAAACACCTAAAAATGAAAAAAAAGTTCTAAACATTTCAAATAATAAAATCTTAAAAAATACTTAAAAATATCTAAAAACATAAACACCCCTAAACCCTAGAAACCCCTAAAAATCCTTAAAACATTACAAAACATATCATCCCCCAAAACACTATAAAGCCAAAAAATCCAAAAAGGCCATAAAACCCCTAAAACCCCTAAAAATAATAAAAACCCATAAGACATTTTAAAACCCTAGAAAACCAAAAAAACCTAAAAGTCAGTAAAATATACAAATCTGTCAATACCATAAAAATTTTAAAAACACTAAAAAACCATAAAATCCTAAAAAACTCATAAAACGCCTTACAAATAAAAAACCATAAAACCCCTCAAACCCCTAAAAACCCATAAAACACCTCAAAAATACCTAAAAACCCTAAAACTGATCAATGGCCTAAAAATACCTGAAAACTCTGAAAATGTAAAAACCTCTAAAAGCCTTCAAAAACCCAAAGAAACAATAAAAATGAAAAAAACACTTAAGACCCCTAAAAATTGGAAATATGATAAAAAGACAAAAAAACATTAAAAACCATAAAAACCATAAAACCCACAAAATATTTAAAATACCCCATTAAACCCCAAAATCCCTAAAAATCCACTAAAACCCAAAAACTATTTAAACCCCTTAAAAATTTAAAAATATATTAAAAACCATTAAAACCCTAAAAAATCAATAAACCCCCAAAACCAAAAAAACAAAAACCCCAAAAACCCCTAAAAATCCTCCAAATCCCTAAATTTTTTAAAATATAATAAAAATACTAAAAACCCTAAAAATTACTAAAAACATAAAAAACGAAAATCCTTATAAAACCCTAATTATACCATAAAAACTGAAAAAACATAAAACCACTAAAAACTTAAAACACAAAAAAACCTAAAAACCATAAAAACAATTACACCTTATAAATCATAAAAACACACAAAAAACCTAAAACCCACTAAAAATCCTAAAACCCTTTATGTCCCTAAAAAATTTAAAATATCTAAAAACCTTAGAAATGCTAAAAATATAAAAAACCAAAAAACCCAAAAAGTCCTTAAAACCCTAAAAATTCCTAAAAACTATAAAAATCCAAAAAAATACCTAATAATATATAATAACATAAAACAGTTAAAACCCTTGAAACACCTAAGAAAACATTAAAAACACAAAACACTTAAAACCCCTAAAACCTATAAAATGATAACAACCCTAAAATCCAAAAAAACCCTAAAACCCTAAAAACCGTAAAACCCTAAAAACATTAAAAACCCTAAAACCTCAAGAAACACTAAAAACCACTAAAAACCCCAATGTGATATTCTCAAGGTGGCCCAATATACATAGTGTATGGCTGAATATGACATATATTGTTCGAGGATAGGTGGAGAATGATGGTTTTGGATAGTGGAAGAATGTACTCAACCAACGTTATATGGAGTGTGACCTAGTACTTAGACAACACACTCAAGGTAGGGATGTGATGACCAATCCACACAATAACACAATTGAAGTGAGGGACGAGATTGGGTTATTTTTTATCTTATATCACTAATATAACTCATATATTGGAAATGAATTAAAACCCAAGATCATGTGAAGAATGTAACGATCCTCGAAATGGAGATAATAAAATTGGAATGTTTTGATAATGAAAATTTTAATTACAATACAATGGAATGGTGTGGATATTTATAGCCCAGGGGTGACACAAAATTTCAAGGGTCTAATACCCTAAATCTATAAATCATATTTGTACCTTTTCCCCTTAAATTCAAAAAGTTATAGTCTAACAATTACCTTTTGGAAAACTAGAACATGTATTCCCACCCATAGACCACTAGATTTGAATTTATGTGCATATCCCACTGGATTTTACGTTGGTGTTCAAAGATGCCATTCATGAATCTCTACGTTTTTAAGTCATCCAAAATTCATGAAACCATGTTTCTTGGGCATCATGAATCTCATTTAGGATTAACTAAGAGTGATGATAAGCCCATTTCCCACTTCCTTTAAAGGTCCTTTAGTTTATTACTTTTAATGCAACAAGATTGGCACATATTGCCACTTGTAGTCTCTTTAATTTATGTTGCATCATTAGGCCTTGAGACTCCAACTTCGCATATGCCATGATGTCATTTTTCATACACTGGTTTTATATCATCCTTCCCTATTTACAAGGACTCTTCCTTGAATATTGATCATCTGCATCCAAATATAAATAAACATTAGAAATCTTTACTTTAAAAATTATATTATACACACCATAAAATGTGATCTTGTAATTAATCAAGTCAAGAACTAAGTATGGCCCAAATACTTGTATCTTGATCATTATCTTCAGTTTCTTTTGAAACATATCCAAGTTCATTGCATTCTCATGGCACTATTACAGAAGAGGCCTTTAACATCACAAGAAAAAATGCTAATAAAGGACACCTTTATCAATGCTAAAAGAAGAAACGCTAAAAGGAACCTTTTATCAAAGCTAAAAACACTAATAAAGAGTTTCCTTTATCATTAATTATTTTAGAACTGAAAAATGATAACCTTTATCAGGGCTTTCTTTTATTGGTGATAAAAGTTAACTTTTATTAGAGCTTTATTTTTAGACCTGATAAATGTTACCCTTTATTAGCACTTTATTTTTAATAATGATAAGGGTTAAGGATAAAACCAAATAACTAAAAAATAAAAAATAAAAAATATGAACAATTTTATTAATTAAATAATTATTATTAAAAATGAATAAATAGAATATATATATATATATATTATAAGAAAAATAAATATTATGTATTAAATATATAGGTATGTAAAATGAGTAAAATAAAATAATTCAACAAAGACAACTTAAAAATGAGTAAAAAAAGAAAAATATTAAGCATTTTATTAAATAAATAATTATTTATAAAATTTAATAAATTTAATATAAATATATATTGATTATAAATACTAATAAATAAAATATATTAAATATAAATATATAAAATGAATAATTTTTCATAATTAAAAAAGTAAAAATAAAAATGAACACATTACAAATTTATTTTAAAATTTTTTCATGAAACATTTATTAATAAAAATGAATAAGTATAATATATATATATATATATATATATTAATTATAAATTGTAAAAAATAATATATATTCAATACAATATATAGAAAATGAATAAGATGTAATAATTAAAAATATATTAATTTCTTATTCATTTTTAATGTTGTTTGATTTTTCTATTTAACATATGTCAAAAATCATGAGTCACATTTATTTCATATATATATATGTAATTAAATCATTTTTATATACAATTAACACACACAAATATTTACAGAATTAATTAAATTCTATATAGAAATAGAAACACATAGTATTTATGTAATTTATTCTAATTTATTATATTTTATAATTTTATTATAACATGATACATTTAAAATATAATTTTTTAATCAGTAAATTTTATTGATTTATTTTTAATATTATTACACATTAGTATTAATTATTCATTTTTAATATTTTTTTTATTTTTTATTTTATTTTTGAATTTAATCATTTTTTATTATTTATTTATATATATATAATATGTTTTAGTTTTTTTAATATGTATTTATATTTACTTAAATATATATATTCATATTTTTTTAACAATTTATATTTAATTAATAAAACTTATCAAGTTTTTCAATATTTTTAAATTGTACTCAATTTGAGTTATTCAATTTCACTCATTTTTAAAATGCATTTATTTAATATTATATATACATTAATAACATTAAAATTATATTTGTAAAAAATTATTTATAAATAAATATATTTATAAATGCATATTTGATGGCTCGTCTGCGTGCACTGGCGTCTATTCCATGACGCAGTGTTGAATCTACGCTTGAGCTCCCGATCCAGCGGCTTGAGTTCGATCCTTCATCCTTAGGACTGGGTGCTTAGAGGTTGAGTGGTCTCTGGTGGTTGCGGATGGTGGTGTCGGGTTCTTTCTTTGTACGGTTTGATTTCGATTTTTCCATTTTGAATTTGGGGTCTCTCTCTTGACTTGTCCCGGCTTGGTTTCTCTCATCTCATACTGGCGAGGTGAGGTTTGATTATGCCGCTGTTCTGAGTTTTCTGTGAGTTTTGGTTTCTTTGCTATGGAAATGGTTTTGGTGGCGGAGTTGCCTTGGAAGGTTTGGATGAAGCTCTGTATCCTCTTTGGGGCGTTTTGGTGTTATGTGACCTGCTGAAGATCGTTGCGGATGCTGCTGATTCTGGGAGTGGTCCTGCGTTGATGTTTCTGGTGACCTTGTCGTCAAGCTTTCCGATGGATGGTGTCGCCGGCGAGTGATGATGAAGGCGCGTGATGATGAGTTCCCGTCTCGTGGCTGTGCGTCCCGAGAAGCCGCGTGACGTGCGGCATTGCATGGCCCGAGGAGCGGATATGACTTTTCTCGTTTTGTGTGTTAGATAATTTTGTATTTTGGATTGTAATTCTCGGGTTCACGTGAAACGTTTCTCGAGGTTTCGCGTGGCTTGAGGAAGGCTTAGGGTTCGTGGTTTTTTATTTTTGAATTTCGGATGTCGTTTGTGCTTGGGGGATCAGGTGTATGGTTGTAAGGTTTCCGGTTCTCCTAAACCTGCTTTTACTGTACTTTTCTTTTTCTTTAATAAATGGTCAGGGACTTTGTCCCTGGCTGAGCTTTCCTGGTATGTCAAATATACATATAATTATATATATATATATATATATATAATGATTAAAATATATTTAAAATTATAAATAAATCATTATAAATATTTTTATTAATGTATATTGACTTGACTTATAATTATAATTAAAACAAAATAATTTTTTAAAAAAGTGTTAATTTAATTATAGGTAAATAATTATATATTTAAATAATTATAAAATTATAATAAAAAAATATATAATTATATAAATGTTTTAAATTTTGTTTATTTATAATTATAATTATAAATCATTTATCAGTCGTAATGTTTTTGTAATGATAATGGTTCATTTTATTAGAGCTAAAAAGCACTGATAACGATTCCTTTTATCAGCACTTATCAATTTAGCATTGATCAACACTTTTTTTATAAAACAAATAAAATTATCCTAGATCTATTTAGACGAACCCTAACCTTGACTCATTTAGTCATAATTCTCAACCTCTCATAGAACTCCCCTTCTTTCGGCACTACTCCAGGTTCTCTCAGACAAATCAATGCTAGAATCCAATGTATGCTATTTTCTCCCTTTCATCTCTCATTGTTTCATTTGTTGGGTTCCAAAGATTTCATTCCTATGATGTTTTTAACCATGATGAACCCTATATATCATATGTCTCTCTCTCACTTACCTATACCTACACAACATAGACCCTACTCTATAAACACATTCTAGCTTCATACAAGTGCACTACGAACTGCATCTCCACCTGTTGTTGTAGTTGATGGTGATTTTTGTATGTGTCCTTTATAATATTTATTATTACCTTTTAGATAGTGTGGTATTCCATTATTTTAATCTTGTTTCCACAATATGACATACACATGAAGATGAAACAATGTTTAACATTATATTGGACTAATTTTATAGGGATTTTTATTTGATATGAATAATATTAAGTGGGTTAATATACATATTGTTTTAATGTGAATAGATTAATCTAATTCAAGAAACTAGAGTTTAAAATTTCCAATTTATATTGGTTAATATTATCAATAGTTAATATAGATATAACTTAAGAGGGAATAAAATATTTAAATTTTCATTTAAATCAAAATAAGTCTAATTTATCAGTTTTTATTTGATCCAAACTCAAATGTTTTGATGTGTTGTCAATAAGAGGTGTGTTTATAATCAATCGATAGGTTCCTCATATTAGTACGTTTACTAAAAAATATATTCACTAAAACATTATAGTTATGAGATAATATTCTATTCAACGAGTTAGGGAGATCATTAAAGGAGATAACATTTTTTTCCATTATCAATTAATGGTTTCTAATAATTTAGCATGTCCTTAAAATTTATAACTAGTTAAAATAAAGTTTAAATTTGTATAAGATAATAGTAAATAGATATTATGAATTTAATTTATTTTACATTTATAAATGAAAATAATTCATATCAAAATACACCATATCATATTCCAGTAGAAGAGTTTAAATATGCAATGTCAGCTATAGAATATGTTATATATCAGTTTACTTTTCCATAAAATTATTTTATAAATAAATTCCTCTCCAAGAATGAAGTGATTTATGAAGAAGTGACCTAATTTAAGAAAAATTATTTTCCTTATTTCTGTATCTATGTTATATTATCATTAAAATTTTCTTTTATAAAACCATAACATCACAATATAGTCGAACTATTCAAAACCATACCTAAGATGAATCAAATTTTTACTCAACCTTTTAAACCATCAACCAACCTCCAAATGATTGATAATAAAAATTTATCATTGAAATTGATCTATGAAAAATGGTTTAAAAAAACTCACGTGAATGGTGAATCTATTTAAAATAGTATACAATCGAATCCCAAGAACATAATTTCTTACAGACATAAAAATAATAACAATTTGATAAATCATAGGTAAAAAAAACCTATAAGAATAACCAACCTAACATTGATGACACAAACTCCATATGTATTAAATAGCATCATTTAATACTCTATCTCTTTCAATAAATAATCAATTCATGAAGACTTCAGCCCAAGGAAACATCAGATACATGTGCACCAAGATTCACATAAAGTGGATACATAAAGTAACAAGGTAAGTTTTCTCTGATGATTTTCCATACCCAAGATCCACATAAAAACCATGTATCTCATTTTTATTATATGAATATATTCTAAATATATGATAACGGAAATAATCATACAATAAATAATAGTCATATGTAACATTCATAAATTTTCATAAAAAATGACCATGGGTTTCAAAATTTGGTTGTGTACATTGTCACGACCCGTCTCCCGGGGCCCGTATCGTGACTACCCCAAGCCCGCCTTCCATAGGCCAGGGGCAGGCGAGTAGCACCAAAGGCGTAAATCCCTAAAAGTGGGATAGAATTGCCTTAAAAACGTAAACTCACACGACCAGAGTATAAGTGGATGAAAACACTAAGTAAAAGCTGTATAACAAGTGTACTGAAAGTAAAGGGGGGCCAGAATACAAGACAAACTGTAAAGTACAAGGAAAAGAAAAAAGAGGTAAAACTAAAACACAAATAACTAGAAGGTGTCTAGAAGATCCTAGATTGTCCTTTGGGGTTCCTACCTGATGGGTAGGTACAGGTGGCCTCCACAACACTCCACGTCCGTCAGAATCCACAGTGTACCGATACATCGTAAGGTCCTCCTCTGGGTACCATCCAGTCCTGGCACTCTCGGCCTCCGTTAGCGTTGTCTGTCGTCTGCATCCAACACAACGAGGTGTAGGCATATCCCGTGAAGGGGTGAGTATAACAATACTCAGTAAAAACCATGATACCCTAAAGGTCTCACAAATTCCAACAAGGATAAACCACAAAGAATTAAATCAACAGATAACAATTACTTAGGATATGCCCATACATATAACTAAGTTATCATGTAACCCATCTCAATCATGAGGAAAACACAAAGGTCATTGACTCAACTCAAACCAGGATTTTCATTATCGAAACTATGGATACTAGAGAACTCCTCCTCTGTTGAGTATAGTGGGCCTGTCGCGACACCAAGGCGCTTCTCACTAACCTTGGACTGTTGAGATACTCCTCCTGTCGAGTACCGCGGGTCTACTGCCAACTACCAGGCGCTCTGTCTGTTGTGGGTCTGTCGCCAAATACCGGGCGCTCTCCCTAATAGCCTACATAGGTACTCCTGTTGAGTATCACGGGTATGCTTCCAACTACTAGGCGCTCCGTTCAACATGGGTCTGCCTCCAAATATCGGGCACTCTATCCATTATGCTAATCAAATCACTCCGAGTCGAATCGGTCAAGCAGTTGTCAGGTCTATAGCTATTAGGTCTCCGCACTCTCACTGCTAGTCACCAAAAGGATTCTCTCCAAGAGCTACTGTTCGATACTCTATGTGTCACGAAGTCTCACGTAGAATTATCTCAAAGGACCGCCATGTCATAGGGGTCTCAACGCAATAGACGTCATGTCAATCGGGCGCCCGGTCTGTGAGTTATTAGCATTTTAGTTTTAGGGGCCCGGTTGGATTCATGTGTGAACTAACCTGATCGTGACTCAACTATACCCCGAACTCTAGTGGGGAATACTCAAAGGGATGGTTATGCTCTAAGAATACTGGTTCCACTGACGGTTCGTCAAACGGACGTCCGGAACCAATGATATGGCCCAAGAAGATAATGGGTCAGTAATGGGCCCGGGTCCGTTCTGACCCGGTCGGACCGACTCGGACCAACCCAGTCTGGGTCGACCCGGTCAGACTCGCTGGGTCTGACCTGGAAAATTGGGTGGGTCAATCCGCTATGTTTTGACCCGATCAGTTGGTCCCGTCCCAGCGGACCGCTAGGGCGGTTCGGCCCGGTAGTCACCACGTAGGCAGGTCAGTGACTTGGCCTGGGAGGCTGGGCTGGTTCGGCCAGTTACACTGCAGGCCGGCTGGGGAGGCTGGTGGCTGGGAGTCCAGGAGGCAGGCCACGTGGGGCGTGGGCAGGCCGGCTGGTCCCCTACTGGCCGCGGGTGCACCGGACAGGGTGTCAGCGTGTCGGGAAAGGCATCGGGGTGCCGAGCAGGACCCCTACAGGTGGCGGGCAGACCATTGGCAAGGCGCGGGGGTGCCAGTCAGGCTGCCAGCGGGGCGCTGGGCAGGCCGTCGGTGGGGCGCGGGGGCGCCGGGCAGGCCGCAGGGGGGCGCGTGTGCGTCGGTGGGGGGGGGGGGGGCGAGCGTCGGGCAACGCGCCAGCGAGGCACGGGGGCTCCAGGAAGCGCGCTCGTGGAGTGCAGGGGCAGAGCGCTGGGCCCTAGCGGGGCACGGGGGCACCATGCAGCGCGCCGGCAGGGCGAGGGGCACCGGGCAGCGTGCTAGAGGGGTGCTGGTGGAGCCGGGTAGCGCGTGGGGCACGCGGACAGTGCGTGGGGCACGCGGGCAGCACGCCAGGGCAATGCACCAGGGCATGAGAAACACACCAGGGTGCTGTGGGGCCGATGTGGTTCACAGAGGACGTGGGTAGCACAACCCTTTTTCTCCGCCTTCGTCGTCGTCGCCTCACTTCCAACCCGTCATCATCGAACAAGAACAAAAAGGGGAGGGTCGGACCGTGTTCATGAGGCCCGAGCCCGCCTCGTTACGGTGATAGAAATTGGCAATTCTCATACCATATCTTTGTTCGATGAAGAATGAGATTTATATTAAAAATAGAAAATAACACAAAACTCCCTACCTGAAAAGTAGGGCGTCGATGTTGAAGTCACGAGAAGAAGACGTGGTCGTCGTCCGCTGCGTACGCCGCAAATTTCCACATCTGATTTCACACGACGGTTTTGGAAGAGTCTCCACGTCGGTAGGTAACAGAGGAGGAAGTCTAAGGAAGAATCCGAAGAAAGAGCATCATCGACATTCTTCGCATTCTTCATTGGGAGAGTGGTTCTCCGTTGGGATCTTTCTCCAACAATCCCACCAGAAAAGAATTCCTACCCCAATAAAATAAAAGTTTTCCTGTTATTTTAAGAGTTGGAATGCAATTCAAAAGGGTGAATTAAAATCCTGGCTTCTCCAAATTAAATGCACGAGTGTTGTCTCATTAATTTGGAGGATTCCAAGAGGCTCTCTATATTAAACCACAAGCGTTGGCGTAATTAATTACACAGGGAGGTCAAAGGCTCTCCCTCATTAATGTGGTAGAGTGGAGAGGTTTCATCCTCCACCATCAATAGGGGTTGGGTAGTCCCCACCCATAACATTAATAGGGTGGTTTTGCGGCCCAGGTGGTCCCCACCTCAAATATTCTCCGATGGGAGGTTATTCTCGGTTGGGCCCCACCACCAGAACCTCTCATGAGAGGTTAGGGTGTGGCGGTCTCTTCACCATCTTCCAAGGGGAGGTTTTAACCAACACACTCAACACATGGCATCTTAGAAATAAAATAAAGTGTTGTACTTTATTTTATGATATTTTTATAGAAAGCCAAAGACTAACTTTTATTCCCAAATCAATGCTGTCGAAGTGAACGTTTTCATAAGTAAAAACTGTCGTTGCGAGTTCAACGGTGCCCTCATATTTCCATTCCAAGCACCGGTTCAAATGTTATAAAAACCCGCTTGTAAATTTATGGAACCCACCCGAACAAAACTTCAGAAATTGATTCCGGACACAGCGGGCCTCGGAATCAAGCTCTGTCAGAAAATGTGGACTTGTAAAATTTCCATGTATTAAAAAACATTCCACGGGAAATCTGGGTCTTCACATTCACCCCACCTCAGGGCTTTATATCCGCATAAGTTACAACTCAAAATAAGGGAACAAATGGGGGCACTGAGCATGCATCTGAGCCTCCCCTCCTATGTGCTCTCCTAGAGGTTCTCGTGCTGCCAATGAACGCGCACCAGAGTTATGGACCGTCCACGCAAGACCCGATCTTATCAATCCTGATCTCCCCTGGGACATCCATGAAAGTCTCCCCCTCATCGATGTACATCTCCCCATGGTCGATGATTTGGGACGGTTCATGCACGTATCTCCTCAGCCGAGATATGTGGAAGACGTCGTGCACCCGATGCAGCTGAGGGGGAAGAGCCAAGCGGTAAGCCACCTCACCTACTCTTCTAAGGACCTAGAAATGTCCGATGAACCGCAAAGATAACTTTCTGCCTCGGCCAAATCTCAGTAGACCTCGTCGAGGTGAGACCCATAGGAAGACGTGATCACCATCCTCGAACTTCAGAGGCCTCCATCTACTATCATCATAAGACTTATGCCTGCTCTGTGCAGTCTTCATCCACTTCTGGATGATCTGCACCTCCTTTATGATTGCTCATACCATCTCTGGTCCCACTAGTGCTAACTCCCCTGGGTCTGTCCAGTATAGTGGTTATCTATAAGGTCGGCCATACATGCCCTCAAAAGGTTCCATACCGATGGTGGAGTTATAACTATTGTTGTAGGAATACTCCACCAAAGGCAAGTGGTCCTCCCAACTGCAACCGAAGTCGAGGACACATGCATGGAGCATATCCTTGAGGGTCTAAATGCTTTTATCGGTCTAACCATCTATATGAGGATGGAACGTGGTGCTCAAGCGATGCTATGTCCCGAAAGCCTCCTACAACCCCTTCCATAGTCGGGAAGTGAAGCGTGTGTCACGGTCAGAGAAAATAAAATAAGGTACTCCTTGAAAACGCATAATCTCCTGCACATAGAGGCATCCCAAGCTATCTACTGATCATTGCTCTCTAATTGGTAGGATGTGGGTTGAACTGGTGAGTTGGTCAATAATCACCCATATTGAGTCGTGACTTCTAGATGTACATGGAAGACCCATCATGAAGTCCATGGATTTCCCATGCCACATCCACGCTGTGACCTCTAAAGGCTGAACCAAGCCTGCTGGTACCTGGTGCTCTTCCTTGACTTGCTGACAAGTGAGGCATCGTGAGACAAACTCTGCTACCACCTTCTTTATATCGGGCCACTAGTGTTGTCTTTAAAGGTCTTGGTACATATTCGCCACTCCTGGATGTACCGCTGGACGAGAAGTGTGGAACTCCCTCAAAACTTCCTCCTGATGTGTAACTGGTACCATGGTACATCCTCTAAAGAGGATGACATACTCCCCACCTTCATAAAATCCATCAGGTGCTTGCCCTGTGGATATTTGAGCATGTCGCATCTCGCAGTCAACGTCCCCATGCTACACCTCCCTGACTCGCTAAAGAAGTGGGGAAGTGACTATAAGAGACTATATATAGGATGCTCCACCTATATCCACAAAGGATATCTATAAGGCATCCATCTATTTTTTCACCTCTCCTAGCTGCTGTACACCAGTCCTCCTGCTGAGCATATCTGAAACAACATTCCCCTTCTCAGGTGTATGGGCTATCTCAAAGTCATAGTCCTGGAAGAACTCAAGCCATCACTGATGTCTCAATTTCAGGTCCTTTTGAGAGAATATATACCTAATATGCTTGTGATTAGAGTACACAGTAAAATGTTCGCCCATCACATAGTGCCACCATATCGTCAAGGTGAAGACCACTGCTGCTAAATCCAGGTCATGGGTAGCGTAGTTCTGCTCATGTTGTCTCACCTGCCGATACATATATGTGATCACCGCTCGCTCCTGCATCAAGACACACCCGTGTTCGGTCCCTTATGCATCGCAGTGGACTACGTACCCTATGCCTTCCTCTGGAAGTCTCAAGATGGGGGCACTAGTCAGCCTATGTCTCAGCTCTTGAAAGCTCTTCTGGAATCTCTCTGACCACACGAAGGGTTTCCCCTTCTTCTTCAAGGATGATAGCGGTGCTGAAACTCCGGAGAAATCTGGAATGAATCTTCGGTAATATCTAGCCATGTCCAGGATACTCTGTACCTCTATCACACTCCTAGGTGGCTCCTACGCAAGTACCACCTCGGTCATTGCTGGATCCACTGCAACTCCAGCTTCTGAGATGACATGTCCCAAAAATTGATCCTCTCGAATCCAAAACTAGAACTTCAGGAGCTTACCATAAAGAGAGTTCTCTCGGAGTGTGTCCATTACTACCTGGAAATGGTAGGCATGCTCCTCCTTAGTATTCAAGTAGATCAGTATGTCATCGATGAAGACTACGATAAAGAGATCAAGGTATGGTTGGATGATCCTGTTCATGAGACTCATGAACACTGCTAGAGCATTGGTTACGCCGAAGGGAATAACATAGACCTCATAGTGGACATAATGACACCTGAAGGCCATCTTCTGCACATCCTCATCTTGAACTCTGAGCTGGTGATAACCTGATCTGAGGTCTATCTTCGAGAACCACTGTTCTCCCTTGAGTTGATCAAAGAGGCCGTCAATCCTCGGGAGTGGTTACTTGTTCTTCACCATCACCTGGTTTAGGCGACGATAGTCGACACAGAGCCACAAGCTCCCATATACCTTCCTGGCAAACAAAATTGGGGTTTCCTAGGGAGAAACACTGGGCCGGATGAATCCCTTTCCCTGCAAGTCCTCTAGCTATTCCCATAGCTCACGAAGCTCAGTGGGAGCCATCTGATATGCTGGAGAAGATATCAATGTTGTCTTGGGGTAGATATCAATGTAGAAGTGCACCTCTCTGCAAGAAGGTAGTCCGGAACATTGTTAGGGAAGACATCCATGTACTGGCCCACCACTATAGGATATGTCAGACTCTCCACATCAACTGCTCTGAGGGTAAGGCAAGCCAACTGGTGAGTGATCGGCTGCACCATCCTCTGAGTAGGTCTGTCATGTGTTGCAATGGTTCCCTTCTCACCAGTGAAGATAAAACTTGTCCCACCCATGCGGTCACACTACACTTTTCGCCTAATACAGTCGATCTGAGCATGGATTGTAGATAACCAGTCCATACCCAAGATGACATCATAAGGCCTCGATGATGCTACTAGGAGATCCCAGTCGAATCTATCAGCTCCTAGAGTAAGCTCTCATTGCCTACACTAGTGCGTAATCATTGAATCAGTTACCGTAGAAGTCTCTAGCCATAAGGATAAAACCAACGACCCTTTCAGAATCTCTGAGCTCCAAATGAGGGAAGTGGAAATGAAAGAGTGACTGGAACCTGTGTCTATAAGAACTGCAGCTAATGTGGAATAGACATAGATGGTACCTCGAATCATCTCCAGAGTGCCATGATCCTAGGCCTCAGTAGCCTGAAGCAATGCTCTGGCCTGTCCACCTTCTCCTTGTGGTCGGGGTGGACCTTCTAGTGGTGGTGGCAGTAGCACCTCATAACGTCGTCCACCTCCAGCTTCATCACGAGCTCCTTTTCCAGTCCCGCCTGTGCCCTATGGATCACCTCAATCATACCTCTGCCTCGGCCTAGGAGGTCCCTCAATTGTCTACTGATCGTCAGAATGACAGGTTGGACATTCACGATCCATGTGATCATGCCTGCTGCAGGAGTATCACTGTCCGTTCCGGGCATGATTGGCTCTGTCTCCACTCAGGGTGCCCCGCACAACTGATCCTGAGTCATGCAGTCGACCAGCTATGGGTCTGGTCCACTTGGACCTCAACTTCATCTTTCTACTGCAAGATTTAGAAGAATCCACTGTAAGTCGGCTAGGGGTCTCATTGCTAGAGACTGATCAGCAAGAAAAATATCCACTATGAGGGCTCGCTCCAACACTCCCACCTGCTTCGGGATGCTATGGGAGATAACTGAAGCTCTGATCTCTTTCCTGAGTCCCTTCTCAAAGGTATGGGCCCTAAAGAATGGGTCTCGTACCATATCAGTGGAGTAGTGTGAGAGGTCGGTGAACCTCGCTGAGTACTGAGCTACATTCATGATTCCCTTTTATAGATGAAGTATCTCCTGATTCCACACCACTCAAAGAGTGGCTGGTACAAACTCCACCCGAAACAGGATCTCGAAGTCTACCCATAGAAGTGTCACATCGTCATGAATCTAGAGAATCAGGCTCCACCATCTGCCTACCGCTGCCTGAAGGAGGCTGATAGAAAGGATCACCATGAAGTCGGCTGGTGTCTCTACCAGTCTGAAGACTCTCCCCACAGCCTCCAACCAATCCTCATCCACATGCAGGTCCGTCTCTCCCCAGAACCTTGGTGGCCTCTGGCATTGGAACTCATGCAGTGCACTCAGGTGGTGTGCACTCTCTGCTACTGGGGCTGGTGGCATCAGTGGCTCAATGTGAAGTAGTACCGCTGGTGCCACCGCTGGTGCCTCAACTGGAAGAGGGCCCTGTACTGAAGCCTCGTCGCTCGACGAGCTGTCCGTACATACAACTCTTGGGGATCTAGTTATTCGTCTACGGGGAGGCATCCTGAAAGAAACAGATGTGACACGGTCAAAATACTAAACCTGGTGAGCTGACCTAGATTGAGCTGACTTAAAGAAAATTTTTGAAATCACATATGCAATCAGTTTTTTCATGTACTAAGTTGGAAATCAGTAATCAGGGTCCTGGTGTATGGATACGTCGGCCGCCCGCACCAACAATGGACTCCCTGATCTGAAAACCACACTTAGTACCCTTAACAATATTGCTTCACAGAATATAAATATCAAAGTCCTAAGTTCTGTAGTAGAACTGACTTCCTTTGATACCAATTTGTCATGACCCATCCTCGGGGCCTGTATCGTGACTACCCCAAGCCCGCCTTCCATGGGTCAGGGGCTGTCGACTAGCACCAAAGGCGTAAATCCCTAAAACTGGGAAGGCATTGCCATTAAAAAAAATGTAAACTCACACAACCAGAGTATAATTAGAAGAAAACGCTATGTAAAAGCTGTATAATAAGTGTACTGAAAGTAAAGAGGGGCCAAAATACAAGCCCAACTATAATGTACAAGGAAAAGACAAAAGAGGTACAACTAAAAGACAAATAGCTGGAAGGTGTCTAGTAGCTCCTGGATCTTATTCCAGGGTTCCTACCTAAAGGGTAGGTAAAGATGGCCTCCATAGCAATCCACATCCATCAGACTCCACCGTGTACCAATACGTCGTAAGGTCCTCCTCTGGGTACCGTCCAGTCCTGGTACTCTCGGGCTCCGTCATCGCTGCTTGTTGTCTACATCCAACACAATGAGGTGCAGGCATAGCCCGTGCAGGGGTTAGTATAACGATACTCACTAGAGACCCCAAGACCCTCAAGGTCTCACAAAATCCAATAAGGATAAAACCACACAGTATTAAGTCAATGGATAACCATTACTTTGGTATATTCCCATACATATACCTAAGTTATCAAGCAACCCATCTCAATCATGAGGAAAACACAAAGGTCATTGACTCAGATCAAACCAGGATTTTCATTATTGAAACCAAGGATGCTGGTGAAATCCTCTTCTGCTGAGTACAATGGTCATGTCACAACACTGAGGCGCTTCTCACTAACCTTGGAATATTGGGGTACTCCTCCTGTCGAGTATCGTGCGTCTGATGCCAACTACCAAGCACTCCATCTGTTGTGGGTCTGCCTCCAAATATCGAGTGCTCCCTCTAATATCCTAAAGAGGTAATCCACCTATCGAGTTCCTCGGGTCTACTTCCAACTACTAAGTGCTCCGTCTGCAATGGGTCTGCCACCAAATACTAGGCGCTTCATCCACTGGGCTAATCGAATCACTCTAAGTCAAATCAGTCAATCAGTCGTCAGGTCTATAGCTACTAAGTATCTGCACTCTGACTTCTCATCTACATAAGGATACACTCCATGAGCAAATATCCGATACTCCAAGTGTCACGAATTATCACGTAGAAGTATCTCAAAGGACCTCCATGTCATAGGGGTCTCAACACAATAGACATCGCGTCAATAGGATGCTCGATCGGTGAGTTATTATCATTTTATTCCAAGGGGACTGGTTGGATTTGTGTACGAACCAACCTGATAGAGACTCAACTATACCCCGAAATCCAGTGGCGTATACTCAAAGGGATGGTTATGCTCCAAGAATACCAGTGCCGTGGACGGTTCATTAAACAGACATATGGTGCCACTGATATGACCCAAAAAGGTAATTTGATAGTAATGGGACTGGGTGCAGTCCGACTCAGTCGAAACGTCTCAGCCCAACCCAGTCTTGGCTGACCCAGTCAGGGTCGACCTGGTCAGACTCACTGGGTCTGACCCAGCCCATTGGGTGGATCAGCCTGCTACGTTTTGACCCGATCCACTGGGCCTGACCCAGCGGACCGCGAGGGCAGTTCGGCCCGGTAGTCGCCAAGTAGGAGGCTTAGTGACTTGGGCCGGGAGACCGGTATGGTTCGGCCAGTGACACCACAGTTGCGGGTCGGCTCAGTAGGCCGGTGGCCGGGTGGCCAGCAGGCAGGCCGCGTGGGGCGCGGGCAGGCCAGCTAGTCACTGGCAGGTCGCGGGTGCACCGGGAAGGGCATTGGGCCGCCGGGCAGGGCACCGGGGTGTCAGGTCTAGCACGGGGGTGCCGATCAGGCCGCCAGCGGGGCACATGGGCACAAGGCATGCCTTCGGTGGGGCATGGGGGCACAGGGAGGCCGCTGGCGGGGCATGGGGGCACCGAGCAGCGCGCCGGTGGGGCGCGGGGGCACCGAGCAGCATGTCGCCAGGGTGCTGGCAGAGCCAGGCAGTGCACGGGGCACGCGGGCAGTGCATTGGGGCAGCGCTCTAGGGTGCATGAAGCGCGCTGGGGCGCCGCTGGGGCTGCGCGGTTCGCGGAGGCCGTGGGCAGCGTGGCCCTTGTTCGCCGTCTTCGTTGTCGTCACCTCTTTTCCAAGACGTCTTCTTCGAATAAGAAAAAACAAGGGGAGGGTCCGACCATGTTCGGGCGGCCCGAGACCTCCTCAATACAATGATAGAAATTGGTGATCCTCATACCATATCTTTTTTCGACGATGAATGAGGTTCATATTCAAAATTGAAAATAACACAAAACTCGCTACCTGAAAAGTAGGGCGTCGACGATGAAGTCGCGGGAAGAAGACGTGGTCGTCATCCCTATCGTCTGCCACACACTTCCACTTCTACGTTCACACGATGGTTGTGGAAGCGTCTCCACGTCAGTAGGTAACCAGGGAGTATGTCCAAGGAAGAAGACAAAGAACTAGCGTCACCAACATTCTTCGTGTTCTTCGCATTCTTCATTGGGAGAGTGGTTCTCCATTGGGAGTTGTCTCCTACAATCCCACCAGAAGAGAATGCCAACCCCAATAAAATAATAGTTTGCCTATTATTTTAAGTGTTGGAACACAATTCAAAAGGGTGAATTAAAATCCCAACTTCTCCAAATTAAATGCAAGAGTTTTGTCTCATTAATTTGGAGGATGAAAAGAGTCTCTCCTTATTAAAACACAAAAACTGGCACAAATAATTGCGCAGGGAGGTCAAAGGCTCTCCCTCATTAATGAGGGAGAGTGGAGAGGTTTCATCCTCCACCATCAATAGGGGTCGAGTGGTCCCCACCCATATCATTAATAGGGAGGTTTTGAGACTTGGGTTGTCCCCACCTCAAATATCCTCCCATGGGAGGTTATGCTCGGGTGGGACCCACCACCATAACCTCTCGTGGGAGGTTAGGGTGTGGCTGTCCCTCCACCATCCTCCAAGGGGAGGTTTTAACCAACACACTCAACACATGGAACCTTAAAAGTAAAATAAAGTGTTGTACTTTATTTTATTTTTTTTATAGAAATCCAAAAACTATCTTTTATTCCCGACACACTACCATGAAAGTGAATGTCTTCTTAAGAAAAAAATGGCACTGTGAGTTAAAAAGTTCCCTTAGATTTCCATTCCGAGAACCGTTTCAAAAGTTATAAATACCCACTCGTACGTTTACTGAACGTACCTGAACAAAACTTCAGAAATTGATTCCGGACACACCGTGCCTCAGAATCAAGCACCGCTAGAAACCGTGGACTCATAAAATTTCAATGTATTTAAGAAATATTCCACAGGAAATCTGAGTCTTTACATAAATATGGATTCATTTTGGTATGATAGATATACAATACAATAAACCACATGCCAAAAATTACAAATTTTCATGCATCTTGCATGGAAATTATTACTATCATGAACATAGATATAGTACTTCAATACTATAGTATCACTAACATTAACTACCTTTATTTAATATATCCTTAGTCTCTAGATTTCCTTCAATCTCTTGATGATGTATTAGACTCCCTATTTTAAACAACCCTTCCTCCCATCATCGTGGTACTGATGTTCCTTGATGACATACCTCCCACTATGATTTTATTCATTAATCTCCATCAAAGAAGCTGCCATGTATTTTAATACCACCTCTCCCAACTCATTCATAAACTCTTTAATCCTTTCATCCTCCTAATTTACTACTTCCTTAGGATTTAAAAAATGACACCTAAAAAGTAATCCAAAAATAATAAATGAATTTGAATGGTTTCTTGATATGCATTTTCTCATACGACTCACTCAGTTACTTTTGACAACACTTTATCAAAAAATACTTTCCATTTGGGTAAAATCATATTGGATCCTATTAGAACTCTATAATTAATCATACCTATAAAAGAATACTACTATTGTGGGTGACGTTCTAAAACAATCTTGTTTCAAATTGTTTGTGAAAAAAACATTCCAAATGCACCTTTTGATTCTCTTTCCCTTAAACCTTCATAAATTTAAAAGGGTGCCAATATGACTCTAGAATTTATTCCTCCCACAATAAGCAATGATCTATGACCTTACTTATGGATTCATATTTTGGGTACTCTCTCTTGGATTTTTTGATAAATTTCTAGTTATTTAGCTCTCCCATATTCCACACACTAATACAACCACAAGATTATATCTCCTCCAAGCCCTGTCGAAAAATGAAACATTTCAAAGGAAGTGGAAAATAGTAATTTTTTTGACTAGAAGTAAATAAATGATATATGAAGTTATGTGGTATTGAATGTTAATTCCTTCATTTTTGAAATTTAATATGTCATAATCCATAATTAAAATTTCATTTAGGTTTTTTTTAATCTAAGTGGATATAAATCTATTATATTTGAGATACACATGAGGGAAAAGGACTATTAATGTATGTTAGAGTTATTGTATCTCAGTGGATATATGTTGTTGTTTTAATTATAGTTTTAGGGACCCTTCATCTCTTGAATAGTTATAATTTAATTTTATTTCATGATACTCATCCCTCATATCTTCTATGTTGTTTGAATTACTCCAAGTAGTAATCATCCTAATTGCTCAATTATACCCAGTATGGGATGAATTTTAGTTACAGTAGTTCAATAAATAGAGGTAGATGTTGAAAAAATATGGGGGATGGGTATTAGGCATAAAAATGCTATAATAACTATTCATGAGGTATTTCATCATAGAAATTTGGAACCAAAATGATTGGAGGATGGCTAGTATGAAAGATGGATTCCAATCCATCTTCAATACTTTGAAAGAAATCATGTGTCCAAGGACAGAATAAATTAAGATATTTGAGGTTAGCTGTATTGGAGTATTGGATTATTATATCTTTGTTCAAGACAGTAAAAATTTTCATTCAAGATGCATGAAAATGTGGACTTGTATACATACATTGTATTATATTTATATTATTCAAGACAAATTAAATGTTTTAATACTCATACAGAAAATATATTCTAGGCACGATGATGTTACCAATATCGAGGAAGAATAGGTTTTTGATGATGAAACTATGGAATTATTAGGGGATTAACATCATGTTGGTGAAAACAACAAAAATGATGAAAAATCGTAGTGTTGAATATAATTATCAAGTAAAGAATTTATGGTATAAAATTTGAGGTTGGTTGGAATCAACATGGCCAACCTATTGACCCGAGTAAGTCAATGCACATTAGTTATCATAGGGATACAACAAGGATGCATGTACTGATTGATACTGATTCAAGGTGCCACATCCAACATGTAATGAAGGAAATCCTTTGGAAAGATATAACTATATTGTTTTTATATACTTTATCTACTTTACTAAAAAAATATATAATGAAATTTTCATTTAATTTTCATTATTTATTTAATATATTATTAATTTTTGAATATTTCAGTAAAAAAAATTCGTAAGGTCCACTAGAAAAGCCTATAGAGGATAGTATACTCTTATTATGAAGTTTCATCTTAGGGCTGCTGAGAGGAAAGTAAATCTAGTCCTGCCAGTTAGATTTTCACACATTATTAAGTAGTAAACATGGACTTATTTTTTCAATCGTCTCACTGAGAAATCATTTCATTTGAATTTCAGTCGATACTATATTATTTTATATTATTTATTTTATCCATCTTAATTCAATATTATTATTTTATGATACAACAAAATAGTTCTAAAAATAAACACATGCCTCAAAACTGATGTACCGCTATCGCACATCATGGATGGTGTACAATTAATTAGAGAATAAATTTTTATGTAATTTAAATAAATAATAAATGATTAATTATTTGATATGAATCAACATATGTTCCTTTTTTATGTGAATATTAATGATTCAAATTCTAAATCCACATCCATCCCACATCATGTGGTATGAAAGGAGGTTCATGTAATTATGGAGGGTAAATGAGTTGATGAAAACATAAAAATAGTATGGAAAACATGTGTAAGTATGACATAATTGTAATCTTTTATACTTTGTAACAATATTACATATTAATATCTATTTATTTTCAAAAATTTTATATAGCTTATACACAAGAATTGACAATGAACATACAAAAATGAAAGCTACTCTTAGTAGATTTGAAGCGACCTAAACATTATGGTCACATTAGAGGATTAGGTTGTGGAGTCTCTCCTCGAACATATTTAGAGAAGATAAATCCACATGAAGATACATATAATATGGTGCTATGATTTTAGACACAAATAGAATCTTTACAAGATATTATTATTCAGTCTTGTTTTATAGACCAATGTATAAGAAATGCTCAAAGTGAACCAGTGGGGGAGAAAATATCTGCACATAAACCAAATGATCCCACAATCATTGAGGCTAGTAATTCCCCTAACAACATAAATTACATGTGGTATAAAATTTTATCATTTCTCTTTATCCAAAATGTGAATAAAAAAACTTCTGATAACTTTATATCACTAAAATTATGCAGGGTATAGTTGTATGTGATTTGTACATGTCAACATTCATGAATTTTAGTGGTTCGATGGGTACATTGTATAATATCTTGGGAGAAATGATACACCATAAAGACCTCCCAAAGTATCCCATAAGAGTGGAGATTGAGGTAGCTTATGAGAGGACTAATAAGATTCATATTCAACTTGTAGGTCAAGAATTTATAAAATTCAATGATGTTATTGGAGTTTTCATAGCATGGTCATATAATATTATAATGACATAGGAGGTGTTTCTTTAAAAAATTCATATGAAAAACTTGTAATGGTTGATTATAGAAGGTATGAAGTGAGGAATTCTATTGGAAAAGGATAAAGTGGTGGTGAAACAGAATGTCGAGTCATAAATATTTAGTGAATTTTCTAAGGAAAAAAATTTCCTTCTGATAGTGAATTCTCCCCACTAGTTCCAAAGATACATTTATTATCCTTAAAAATTCATGTATAGACCTCATTTAAAGATAAAATATGTCTTCCATTGAATATGAAGAAGAAAGATAGGGAAATTACTTGAAATATGGAATTGGTATTGAGACTCTAAATGTGATTCTAAAGTATAAATGGTTGGGAGTTTCAATTTTGAATACATACATAAGGTACATTTTTATAATATTTCTATCTAGATAGTGAGATAATATGTTTATTAAAGTTAATAAAACATCATATATTCTATATGAATTTATATTAAAACGATATATGTGGAATATCATTTTAATAATTATTTGGATTCATTAGTCCCTATATCATTTCTATGGAAAATTTTAATATGTGTGATGGAGAAATTAAGTAGAAAAATGATTACTTTATCAAAGAATTAAAAAAAAGGTATCATATGATAGAATCTTTATAATACCTACAAATAAAAGGAAGAACAATACAATTTAGTCACATCCAATAAATTTTTAATTTTTTCATGAAATATTTTCTTTAGGGTGAAGAGGATGTTGATCGTAGACAACCTAGACACTAAACATATTTATTGTTTTGGATCCAATGCATGCATATCAAACCAACCGACCTCACAAGATGTGTATTGTGGATTTTTAATACACTACAATCAACAATTTATAGATAAAAATTAAATTATATGTTTCTATATGTATTTCAATAAGAAATTTTTTATGATAGGCTAGTCACGAAATACAGGATAAATCATGGCATGATGTCATATTATGATGTGATAAAGCCTATGGATTACTAAATGTGGAAAAAATAATGTATACATAGAAAGATTTAACAATCAACATATTAAAAAAATACTGATTTTTTTAATGTTTTTTTAGTGTTTGAAATAAGGTAATGATATCAATTATGGATATTATGTTGGAAAATTTATGAGAGAGATCATTAAGAATTAAAATACGAGCATACCTGAATTGGTATTTTTTTGAAGTTAACTACAATTTCATTAAATATATTTTAGAAAAATTTATTTGTCTATATTTTCATAGTACTATCATGATTTCTGACAACCTAGATACTCAAAAAAATACATTTGTTCAAAGATGAGTGGGAAACGTAATTTTTTTAAGAATGTATTCCGAACAAAATTTATGTGATTAACTGCAATGTTTTTTATCTAGTATGAGTTATAAACATTGAAATATATTTGGGGTGTGAATAATTAGTGTCAAAATTCTTATATATTATTTGTGACCTCTTTATTAATGAAAATTATAATGGAGGAAATAAATTTGTTTAGAATCACTGACCTGCAAACAATAAAATTGTTTGGCAATGAAAAAGGCAAAGGAGCAGGCAGAGGAGGAGGTAGAGGTGGAGGTAGAGGCAGAGGAAGATGTGGAAGAGGAGGCTGAGTCAGATTTAGAGACTGATGTGGATGAGGAGACAGAGTTGGAGACAGAGGTGGATACTATGGAAGAGGAGTAGATGAAACACTAGCTTACAAATAATAAAATTTTTGTTAAATAAAGTATAACTAAGATCATACCAAGATTATGTTTGTGATATTTTTTTTAAATGTGCACACAACTCTTTTAAATTAAGATAAGAGATATTGTGAAAGTGTCATTGGTGTATTGTTGAGATAAATTTTTCCCCAATTGTTTATGTGAATTTATATATGTTAGTAATCCTACTGTAACATCATTATGTGTTGGAAGATTTAATTTCTCCACAGGTTTTATTGAAGAAACATTTGTACAAATCCCAATCATCAAATATGTATACAATCAATCATAATTTTTTGAATAAATATGTGTGTAATAAACCACTGAATTCATAAAGTTTATGAGAGATCTATTTTAGGAAAACCGATATTGATATATCATAGTCATTGAGGATGGATAGTATCAATGTGTTCGTTATCAGTTTAAAATTAACATTTTAATACAAAACTTGTCTCTAACTAAAAACTAACAAATCACTCTTATATTGCCTTCATAATTTAGGAAAATGATTCATAATTAATTTGTGATGTGTATGAATTAGTCTCGTGTCAAACCCACACACAATGTGACATGTATGACTCAAAGTACATGTTTCCTGTTTAAAATGACATTTTAGAAAAAAAATTTGGCATACTCAAAATCAAGGAAACCCATTATTATTATTTGGATACATTATAATAATTTCCTATATGTCATTTGGGAAATATAGGCATCATTAAACCTCAATATTACGCATGGTGTAATAGTTATGACTCCAAGTGCATCTTTTTATTCAAAATTGACATTGATTTTAGTGAAAAAACAACTAACATACTCAAAACCAAAAAAAATGTATTTTTTTTTTGTAATTTAGGAAAATTATAAATAAGGAATTTTGGACATTTAGGAATCATATACACCTAAATATGATACAATATTTTCACGATATGACTCCAAGTGTCTGTTATAAGTCTAAAATTGACATTTTAATACAAAAAAGTGTCACTCACTCAAAAATGATCAGACATTCTTATAGTTTCTTGATAATTTAGGAAAATAATTCATAAATAATTTATTATTTATAGTAATTATACTCATTTCATACCCACACACGAAGAAACCTATATGAAAAAAGGGCTTGTTTCTATTTTGAGATGATATTTTTGTAAAAATAGAACTGGTGGAATCAAAATTGACGAAAAAAATTAGGTTGTTTCTATACATTATTAAAATTATTCATAAGTCTTTTGAGATGTGTTTGAATTATCCTCACCTCAATCTTATTCAGGGTGTGACCAATATGACTCCAAGTGTGACTTTTTATTCAAAATTTACAACAATTTTACTTAAAACTAACTGACATATACAAAACTAAGAATTCAAATTAATATTATATTGGTGATTTTGGAATTATTTATGTGTAGGAATAAACCGCACCTCAGTCCGATACATGTGGAGCCAGATATGACTCATTGTGTCTATTATCAATAAAAATTGGTATTTTAATAAAAAATGATTAACTCACTAAAAGCCAAGAAAACATTATTGTATTATCCTAATAATTTAGAAATATGATTAATAATTAATTTTTTATGTGTATTAATTAGTCACATGTCAAGCCCACAAATGATCCAACCTTTATGACTCAATGTGGGTGTTTCCATTTTAAAATGACATTTTAGAAAAAACACTAGTAGCGTACTCAAAACCAAGGAAACATATTCAGATTTTTTTATACATTAGTAAAATGATCCGTATTTAATTTTGGACATGTAAAAATCAGATGTACTTTAATTTAATGTATGGTGTTACCAGCATGACTCCAAGTGCATCTTTTTAATCAAAATTCAAATTAATTTTAGTGAAAAAACAACTGACTTACTCAAAACTAAGAAAACACATTTGTATTATTTTTCTAAATTAGGAAAATGGTCCATAACTCATTTGGGACATGGGAAATTAGGCGTACCTCAATCCATTATAGTATATTCTTGGTATTACTCAAAATTTCAGTTATCAATTTAAAATCAACATTCTAATATAAAAAAGTGTATCTCACTTAAAACCCAGAAAACACACACGTATTTTTTTATAGTCTAGGACAATAATTCCTAATTCATATTGGACATTTAATAATCATTATTCTTTCAAACCCACACAAGATGAATCCTAAATGACTCAATGTTTCTGTTTCCAGTTTAAAATGACCTTTTAGTAAAAAACACAAGTGGCATACTCAAAACTGAACAAAAAAATCATATTATTTTGATAATTTAATAAAATGATCCATAAGTCATTTGGGACTTATAGGAATCAACTGAACCTCAATCATATGCATGGTGTGACTGGTATGACTCAATGTGAATATTTTTATTCAAAATTGACAATAATTTTAATAAAAAAATTGACATACTCAAAACCAGGAAAACACATTCAAATTATTTTGGTATTTTAGGAAAATGACATATAAGTCTTTTTTATGTGTAGAAATCATCCCCACCTCAATATAACTCACAGTTTGACTCGTATGACTCAAATATTCTGTTATCAATTTAAAATTGATATTTTAATAGAAAAGGTATCACTCATTGAAAACCGAGTAAACAGAATCATATTATCTTGAAAATTTTGGAAAATGGGTCATAATTAATTCGTGTCATGTATGAATTAGTCTCATTTCAAGCCCACACATTATGAAACCTGTATTACTGAAAGTTTATAATTCTAGTATAAAATTACATTTCAGTATAAAACAAATGTTTCATACTCAAAACCAATAAAACACCTTCAAATAGTTTTAATAATATATGAAAAATGATCCTTACAAAATTTAGGACGTGTAAGAATTAGACACACCTAAATCCAAGAAAAAATGTGGCTAATGTGACTCAAAGTGCATATTTTTATTCAAAATTGACATCAATTTTATTAAAAAACATGTTACATACTCAAAAACTGAGAAAACAATTTCATATTGTTTTGGCGATTTAGTTAAATGAACCATATGGCATTTTTGATGTGTAGGAATTAGATGCACATAAATATGACTCATAGTGTGAATGGTATGACTGAAAGTGAGTATTTTTATTCAAATTCAACATTAATTTTTGTTAAAAATACTTCCATACTCTTTATGAGTGTTTTTATTTTATTTTTGTTGTAAATTTTATTTCATTTAAATAATGTTTTTGTATATGATTTTTCTTATTTCTGCAGTTGTGTATGGTGCTATTTATGGTGATGTAGTGTGTTATTATGACACTACAAATGCATTATTTATAGTGTTGTAGTGTTTCTTACATTCACACTACAATATCACTCGCAACCAATACTACAAAATGCATTGATAAAAGTCTCCTTTATCATTTTATTTGATATAACTGATATGGAATTCCTTTATCAACACTTGTAAAAGAACTGATAAAGAGTTCCTTTATCAATGCTAAATAAATGCACTGATAAATGGTTTCCTTTATCATTTCTTCTAAAATAATAGATAAAATTTTGATTTATCAGCATGTTTTTGCATTGATAAAGAACCCCTTTATGAGCTGTTTTCTGGCCGTAATAAAGCCTTGGTGTTTTAAACGCACTGCAGTAGTCAATGATATTTTGCTGCTAATGAAGGCCTATTCTAGTTTTGTTAAAGTCCTCTTTTATAGTAGTTTTGTGTTTCTTAATATTAATTTTTCCTTTATTGTTTATACATTATTGTTATAACCATTAAAATTTATTAATAGGGGTTAGTATGTTAAATCCAAATGAAAAAAATTGAGTTGTAGAGTGATCTTCCTTTCTATAAGAAAGCTATACATGCGGTAGAAACTCCTTCCAATACTTTATACTCGTGATTTTTTTAACAAAATGGGAAAACTATATAATTTTATTAAAAAATGGAAACCTTCATTTCTTTAGGTTAAGGAGGAACCCATTTCAAGGTCTATATAGTCCAGGAGCACAATGGCCCAAATATCTAACTTGAAGGCCCTGACTGATGGCCTGGATCTCCTATTCAAATAGAGTCCTATGTCCACATTATTGTGCATCACCATGACACTAGAATCACACCTACACTACCAAATGGAATCATGCATCAGTTTTTGCACATCTGTCACCCACATCACTTTTGTACCAGTCATCGAGAGGCACCAACCCTTTCATCATTATCCTTTGATGTCACCAGTTTCAGACAGTAATCTGCCCGCCATAGCTTATCACCCATATATCACTGTGTGTAGTCATCATCCTAGCTACTATGCTACCATCTCCTATGCATCTTTACATAGAAACCACACCTTGGCCCCTCTAAGCAAAAACTGAATCCACAACATAATTAAGGGCATATGGGGGACCAAACCCTACTTTGGATGTAATAAAAAATGTGGCAAACCACTCATCCACCACCATGACTACACCATTACACTCATGATATTGTTAATGGGTCTTTGAACTTATTTTCTCTCTCTAATAGTTATAAAACATAGTGGAACATGAACAATAATGACACCGTCATACACCTATGAAAAACATTCCACAATACCTTAAAAAGACGATGTTAAGTGGTTTTTTAGCATTAACTCATTGTGCATTAGTATTTGGAGGTATTTTTATGAAATAAAATATTCCTTAACCCCTCTATTCTATATCACCATCAATGTTTTTCAACAAATAACTTCCCTTGTCTCTATGATTGTACTTTCAACTTCATATATTTTTTCTCTCATTCTCACCTTTCCCCTCATTCTCATCTTTTTTCTTCTTCTTCATTTTCATATTCTATCACAAAATGTGATCTTATAATAATTTTTTTAAGAAATTAGGATAAGTGTTATAAGTTCCCATCAGAGTAAAAACTAATTATTGTTTAGAAAACCATCATGTGTCACACGTTGATCATATTTACATGTTAACCTAAATGTAAGTGGAAAACCTTTATTGGTTCTACATCACATAGTAACTCATCATTATACTTACCAATGATCAATAATACCTTATCCCTTTTGGTGACCCTCATATACTCACAATCATTAAACCATTGAATCTGGTATGGATGTTGCTGCTTCAATGTTGGAAGTCCCAACTACTTTTCCAACTCAGTGCTCACTACATTGTTACAACTTTTGTCATCAATGATGGAACTACATACCTTCTTATTGATTTGGAACTAGTTATAGAAAATATTCTACCTTTTTTCCTTCTCATTGGACACCATTTGATCACTAAAAACTTATCTTTTGATGATAATATCACATTTTTTTTATTTATCCATTATCAACATTCAGGGAATTCTCCACCTATTCCTATGATATCCATTGGTCTCCCATTCTCTAGACTTTCTGATGGTCATGTTTCTTTATTTTGGGAATTAATTGGAAGTTTTACCCCTTCATTGACATTTGAAAGATCAAATGTCCTAATTCCTCAATTGGTTATCCTTAAAAGAAAGTTTCATAGGTAGAATAATTACCTCATAACATTTTTGATCAACCAACTCATTCGACATTGATGATTATCCAATCTTCTTCCTTAAATTTTTCCATGGATTTAAAAGGGTTAGTGTGTTTCATCAGGTTCTTATCCATTTTATTTCTTTATGGAATTTGGTTTATTTATGGGTTATATATTGTATATCTACAAAATGGTACACCACAACTTGATTAGAAAATTCCAAATTGAGTCCATGTAAAAACAATTCCATGGTTTCCTCTATAACTTCTTTAATGTTTTTTTTGAATCATGGATATTTTCATCATGTTGTAACAATATTCAAAACTATTACTCCCCAGGGTGAGGTGTTGAATTTTTTTATATATCTATGGTAATGTGAGGAAAAACCCAAATACATGTGAAAAACATCATGTATTCCCAGGTGTTGATGGGATTCCCACCATATCAAGCCCTCTCATTTTTAATTAGATCCAACCAAATTAATGAATAATCAAAAAATTCAAGGTAAGCATGTTTTAACATTTTCTCTTAAGAATATTCATGGAATGAAAACACTTTCTCAATATTCATATCCAACTCCAATTATGCTTCTAGATCTATTTTACATCCAAAAGATGGAACCTTCACCACAATACCTCCACGTATTTCATCGTCATGTGGTATACATTCACTTCCTGTAGGTTTTTGGAACCCCCTCATCCTTTGTGGGGCATCCTAAAAATCACAATCAATGTTATCCTTCTCCACATTCATGGTATGAGGATGATGTGGTGATAGAGTTTTTCATGGGTTATCATGGATCACACTTATATTGGGTTGGTTCTTCAGGTTATCAATCTATTTAGGTAGAACCTAAAACATCCTATCAAGAAGCTTCTTAAAATAAATCAACAAAGCTTTCATTTGGATTTTTGTAGCTTTTGGTGTGGGAGATCTACTTTGGCATCCATACTTATTAGCATGAACTGTTATATTACCATGATCTTATTCCATGATAAGTAACACAAACACAAAAACACATGGGGAGAAACACCAATAATGATACACACACACAAACACACCCAAAAGGTATACACACACTAACAATCACACTCACACAAACAGGATTTAAAAACTCACACACACAATATACAGGAACACAATATGTATACACTCACATGTATAAGGATACACACTCACACACACAATATGTACACACTCACATACATAAAGATACAAACTCCAGAATGTTTTTGTGTGTGCTTATTTATCTATACTTTGGAACAATCAATTCAAATCCCAAACACTTATGAAAGATAATACATCATTTTTGGATATTAGGAGCCACAAATACTCAACTAACCATGATGTTGTAGGGGAATGGATTAAAAAAACCACTTTGAATGGTAAAGGGTTAAAAATGGTAAAGGTTGGATAAGAAGGAATAAATGTGTAAAAGGTGCAAAAGTTGTTGAAAGGTGTGGTATGTAGGTTTTACTATATTGTTAAAGATAATAAAAATTAATAACAATATGATCCAAATACGATATATTGATGAAGTAAAATGATGGAGAATGTGATATGTGGAAATAGGATGTGTTAATAATGTAATGCAAGAAGAAGTAATTGAATCTAGTTTTTTTTATTTTTTCATTTTTCTTACATCTCCCCAAAATATTAGTTCTTAGTGTTTAAAATAACAAGATGATGAACATTGAGTAAGTTTTTTTAAATCACTCAAATAAAGGATGTGCTCTGTTTTGGACATCAAAAAATGATGAGGTGGGAGAATTTAATTTTGTTTAATGAAAATAAATCACATATATCAAGTTAAAACAAAAATAAGATGGATACATAATTGGCTCATTGTAAAATATTTAAATCTTGTACAACATAGACCGATTCTAGTTGTTTTCAATGAAAATTTTATTTTTAAATATTTTATTTCTTGAATGGGCGTTTAATAAGGAAATATAAGAAGAGAAATTGATATATGGGATTGAAAAGGGTGATAGATGCCTACTGTGGTAACTGGATCTCTGATACCAACTAATGAAAGATGCTTAGTGTGGCCCGGTCTTTAATTCATAGGGAGGTAGATGGAGAATATTTTTCAGGTCTTAGTGGTGAATGATGGGTTTTAATAGTGTAAGAAAATAGTCAACAAATTCTCAATGGATTGTGACCTACTGCTTAGACAACACTCTCAATGGAGTGATGTGAATGCCAATCCACACAACAATGCACAAGGGTTAATGCATGGAATTAGAAGATTTGCGATCTTGGAACACCAATATAACTTGAATATTAGCAATGAAAGAATACAAAAAATTAATGGAAGAAATTATGTATCCACACACTAAATTGAATAAACTCACACAGTCTCACTAATGAAAACTTGAATGAGAATATAATGTTATGGCATGGATATTTATAGCTATGGGGTGACAAAAAAGGTCAAGGGTCAAATACCCTAATATCATAATGCCTATTCCTACCATGTCCCCATAAATTCATAGAGTAAAATTCTAACAATGGATTTTTTGGAAAATTAAAAAATGTATTTCTAACCATAGACCACCATATTTGATTTTGAGTACCTACACACTGGATTTTACTTTGATGTCCAAATATACCATTATATAATCTCCATGTGGGAAAGGCTTCCAAAATTTACACAACCATGTGTCTTAGGCTTCATGCATCTCATTTTTTCATAATTAATATTGATAATAAGCTCATTTTCCAATTCAATACATGCACCTCAGGTTCGTGAAATTTAATGAAGTGAGATGGGATCTCATTTCCACTTGTACTCTCTTTAATTTTCGATGCATCATTTTTCCTTGAAACTCAAACTAAACACAATCCATCAAGTCATTATCATCAATTGATTTTATATCATACTCTAAAAACCCTTAAAATCTCAAAAAAAAATTAAAACCCTAAAAAATAAAAAAACAAAAAACTCCAAAAAACCCATAAACACTTTAAAAACCTTAAGAACCCTCAAATTCCCTAAAACCCCTAAAAACCCTAAAAACCCATAAAAATCATAAAAAGACCCTAAAATTCCATAAAAACATAATATTCTCTAAAAACAGTGAAAAACTTAAGAAAAAAATAAAAACCATAAATTACTTAAAACCCCTAAAAACCCAAAAAACAGTAAAACCCCTAAAACCCTAAAACCCTTAAAAACCCTAAAACCCCCCTTCAAATTCCCTAGAAACATAAAAATTCATAAAAATTCTAAAAAAATTCCCTAACAATCACTAAAAATGTAAAAAACACTAAAAAAAATGAAAGCCCCTTTGAAAACCTTAATAACCTAAAAACTCTTGAATCCCATAAAGATATAAAAAATGTTAAAACCCTAAAACCCCTCAAATCATTAAAAACCCCTAAAAATCCATTTTGGCCTTAAAAACTTAAAAAATATAACAACCCTTTAAACGCTTATAAAAATAACCCTTAAAGCCCTAAAATCTTAAAAAACGCTAAAAACCCAAAAAATCCAAAAACCTCTAAAAACCCTAAAAACCCAAAAACCCCTAAAAATCCATAAATCCCCTAAAACCCATTAAAATACTAAAATATCCCCAAAACATCCTAAAAATTTAAAAACCCTTAAAATCCTGAAAGGCTAATAAATCTTTAAAAACCATAAAACACTTAAAATCCATAAAAATCTAAAAAATTCTATAACCCTAGAAACATGAAAAACCCTAAAAATAATAAAAACCCTAAAACCGCCTAAAAAAATTCTAAAACCCATAAAATCCTTAAAAACCCTTAAAAACACTAAAAACCATTTCAACCCCCAAAAGAATAAAAAAATATAAAAACCTTAAAACCCATAAAACCCTGAAAAACATAAATAACCCTAAAAACCCAAAAAAACTATAAAAACAAAAAAACCCAGAAAAACAATAAAATTTACCAAAACACCTAAAAATCATAAAAATAAATAAATACTAAAAATCCATAAAAAGGAAAAGAAACCATAATACCAAAAACCCTAATAAAAAGTTAAAAATCTAAAAAAACTAAAACCTCTAAAAAAACATTAAATCCTAAAAATAAAAAAACCCTAAAACCCGAAAAACCCAAAAAACCCTCAAAATCCCTAAAACAAATAAACCACATAAATGTATTAAATATGTATTAAAAATCCTAAAAAATCAAAAACTCTAACCAAACCTAATAAAACCATAAAAACCAATAAACCCTTAAACCCCCTAAAAACCTAAAAACCTAAAAAATTAAAAAAAACTAAAATAATAAGACACAAAAAACCAATAAAAATCATAAAAACCCCCAAAGATATTAAAAACCCATGACAGCATATAACAACACTAAAAACAACTAAAATCCTTAAAACCCCTTAAAACCACTAAAACATTGAAATTCCTTAAGAAATCATAAAAACTCAAAAAACCCCAAAACCCTAAAAGCCCTTAAAATCCCTAAAAACTCTCAATCAAAATAAAATTCATAAAAATTCATTAAAAATTCCTAAAAACATCAAAAACCCTAAAACCCAGAAAAACACTAAGAGAATTGTAAAAAGAACATTTAAATAACCTAAAAACTATAAAAACGCTAAAAATGCTAAAAACCCTAAAACCCTAAAAAACATTAAAGACACTTAAAATTCCTAAAAACCTTAAAAATGCATAAAAAGACATAAAAACCCAAAAAAAACCATAAAAAATCCAAAAAACCCTAAAAATATAAAAAGTCCTAAAAACCCTGAAACCCCCTAAGAAAACCATAATAAAAATAAACACTCATAAAACCCCTAAAAAACCTAAAAAACAGAAAAACCACGAAAATCCTTGAAAAGAACCTAAAAATCCTTAAACCATTAAAACCCATAAAATTTAATAAAAAAACTAAAAAACCCTAAAAACCCATAAAACCCTAAAAACCCCTAAAAATCTTAAAATCTTTTAAACACTTAAAAATTATAAAAATACTAAAAATACATTTAAAGCCTAAAAAAGTAAAAAAGAACAATAAAAACACAAACAAGAACTAAAACCCTAAAAACCCTAAAACCATCAATATCCCTAAAAACCTTAAAAACCATAAAAATCATAAAAATCCCTAAAAGTCCCTAAAAGTTTAAAAAACTATTTAAACCATGAAAACCCCAAATAAGGAAACAAAAATTTAAAAACACTTAAAACCCCTAAAAACCCAAAAAATGTTAAAACCCATTAAAAACCCTAAAACACTCAAAATTCCAGAATCCCTAAAAACCATAACACTCCTAAAAACCGCTAAAATTCCCTAAAAATATAAAAAAAACTAATACACCTAAAAACTTCTATGAAAACCATAAAAAACCTAAAAAAATAAAAAAACCATAAAAAACTAATAAACACAATGACCATAAAAAAAATTAAAGACTCTAAAAACCGTAAAACCTCTAAAAATGATAAAATACCAACAAACCATAAAAACCCATAAAAATTATAAAAACCACTAAAAATATTAAAACCCTTTAAACCCCTCAAAATTTCAATAAACTATAAGGAACATAAAAACTCAAAAAACCAAAATAACCGAAAAATACCATTAAAACCCTAAACCCCCTAAACACCCTTAACACCCTCAAATCCCTAAAACACTAAAAAATATATAAATCCTAAAACACCCTTAAAATATATAAAAATATTAAATACACTCAAACATTGGAAACCGAAAATAAAACCTTGAAAACGTAAAAAAACTTTAGACCCCTATAATGCTAATAATTCTAGAAACCCTAAAAACCCTAAAAACTCTCAAAATCCTTAAAACCCCTAAAAATCCATACAAATTTAAAATCCCTAAAAATGTTATAAAAACTGAAAAACCTAAAAAACATAATGAAACCATAAAACCTAAGAAAATTTAAACCCAAAAAAACCTAAAAATTCTAAAAACTTAAAAAATCCATAAAAGCACCCTGAACCCCCTAAAAACACATTAAATCATAAAAACTCCGAAAATGATTAAAAACCCTAAAACACCACTAAAACTCTAAAACCCATTTAAAACCCTAAAAATGATAACAAAAACTATAAAATACAATAAATACCCTAAAAACTCAAGTATCCCCCCTAAAATCCAAAAAAAAAACCATAAACCCCCAAAAATCCTAAAAAACCCTAAAACCCACAAAATCATCCAAAACCCTAAAAACCATAAAAATATTCCAAAATCCCTAAATATCCATATGAACATTAAAAAACCTAAAAACTATGAAAATCCATAGAAAACCGTAAAATTATAATCACCATTAAAAACCTCTAGGAATCCAAAAAAACCATAAAAACCGTAAAAACCCTAACAACCACAAAACCCTAAAAACTATAACCCCCCAAACTCATAAAACCCCTAAACACTGACTAAAACCTCTAAAAACCCATTAAATCCCTAAAAACATTAAAAAATATTAAAAATGAAATGGCCCAAATAATTCAAATAAACCAATATTCCAAACAATCCATAAAAACCCTAATACCCTCAATATCCCTAAAAACCCTAAAAACTATAAAAAAACAAAAAAAATCCTTGAAAACATAAAAAATTATAAGAACCATGAAAAACCCAATGAAAATCTTAAAAACCTAAAAACACTTAAAACACATAAAAATCCTAAAAATTCTTAAAACCCTAAATAACCTGAAATTCCCTGAAACCATAAAAAACACTAAAAACCCAAAAATCACAAAAAATCTCTAAAAAAATAAGAAACATTTAAAACCATGACATCCCTTAAGAAAACCTTAAATTCCTAAAAACAATTAAACTCCTAAAATCCTAAAAAATTATAACACCCAAAAAAACCTCTAAAAGACCAAAAACCCAAAAACCCCACTAAACCATTAAAAAATATTAAAAATTTAAAACTCTTTAAACCCCAAATACCTAAGGGTATCCCCAATTGATATCTCAAATATTTTGAGATCCCCATTCTTGTTGTGGATTCAATTCCATGATTTGGATCCAGGTTCTCCTAGTGTTTCTATTAGTTCCCTTTATTCGATGATTATTAGTTGATTGGGTTCTTCGATGGATAGTTTTTGGGTTAAATCTGGTGGTTCATCTTGGGGGTGCTCATGGTTAGTGATGGACTATGAAATATTTGGGTTTGTTTTTTCTTAATTCTTCCTTTTTATGGGTGTTCTTTCTCCCAGACCAAGGGTGTTGGTCCTAGATTCTTAGTTGAAGGCACTAGTACAATGTCTATTCCACATCGACCTTATCATGACGGTTATTCATTACCAATGTGAAAAAGGAAATTAACTGGGCTTATAAAGATGGTTATTATATAAATGATGTGATAAATAGATATACATGATTTTTCACATAAGATATATAATAACAGACATGATTAAGGATGTTTTCCCATGTTATCACATCAGGTATTATCTAACCAACGTGATAAATAAGTTTTCATTAATTTTTCACATCAGTTATAAAATAATAGATGTGAAAAGTTTTCTTTAACATATTTTTTATCCAATAACTGATGTGGTAAATCATTTATAATTTTATGAATAATTGTTTGAATCATTTCAATGTTGTTTCTCTTCTCATGAATGATGACTCGTCTCTACCAAGCCGAAGTCCAAAACCTCATTTTTTGCGATATAGTTGGATCAAATCTCAGATTTACATCATCTTATATCCATAGGTTTTGTCAGCCTCATTTTCACGCATTCATTCTACCCCACTCTTAATTAAAAATCACTCATCCATACATTCGTTCAATGGTTTATAGCACTAACATTCAATTTTTTCTATGTAATGAAATATCACATTACCATCTTCTTAAACCATCATATTTCATGTTAATATGGTTGACATTATATCCAATTGATGTTTATATATAATTATTCCTAATATATTTTGAAAAATTTCATGATGGTTTCCCTATAGTTGTTTTAACAATACACATTTGATGTATATATTGAGGTCATGATAGTGTTTCAACTATAACATCTCTTAGATTTCTTTGACATTGTATATGATTGCTTCTTTAGAGTTGTAAGAGTCATAAATTCATATTAATGATAAATTATAGAAGGATTTCATCTAGGGAAGTGTACCACAATTGGGTTCTTTATTGTTTTTCATGAATATGGTAGATGGTACATTAAAGTTGTTCACAAATTACCGTTCACAAGACAAATAAATGATAAAGAAAAATTATACCCTCCTAATGACTGATGATTGGTTTGATAAGTTGATGGGATATTTTTAGTTCTAGAAGAATGATTTACGGTTTTTCTATCATTAGATGATGGTGAAGGAAGAAAATATTATATATAATTTATATAGGTTACATTTTATATTTTCTGTTTTTGGTTATGTATTTTAGTATAAGAAACATCCATATATTCATGGGACTTATGAATTACACATAAATCACAAGGTATTCACACTGAAAGCATTTTTCTTCCCATAAATTTGGATTTTTATTATATCAAAGGAAGTGTATTGTAAATTAATTCCATGCATATCTTTTTTTGATTTACCATTTATATTTAAACTTATCTCACATTATATGATATAATTTATATTTATATTTTTTAAATACATGTATATTTATTTTATATTTCAAAATTTTGTTACATTAAAATTATAAAATATTTTATATAAAATTAAAATAATATTATATTGATAAGATATTTATTTTTATATGTGTTAAAGAAGATAATGATTTGATGTTGTATTATGGAAATTTGAATCTATGATGAATATAAGGAAGGTGTTGATGCTATTTTGGAATTTTCTAAACAAAATTTTCTAAACAACGACATGTTTTTTCATGATTGAAAATTTTAAATATAAAAAAGTTGAAATGAAAAGAGATCAAATATCATTTAATTTGTAATGGTTTTAATCACATTTATATCCCTTAGATTTGGCATTGTGAAACAAGGCAGGATTTCTAGTCTATTAATGATGAGTCTTTGATAGTTGATAAATATAATTAAATTGAAGATATGATTCATGATATTTAAGTAGATTCAATTGAAAAATAACCTACTATTAATCATCTAAATTGGGATTCTAAAAAAACATTTTATCCGGGTTGTATAGAATTTACAATTTTATCTTCGCTGTTAAGACTGATTAACTCGATGGAAAAACATAGTTGAAGTGATAGGAATTTTACTAATTTTCTAAAATTATTGAAAATTCTTCTTCTTAAAGAATATTATATTCCTGATTCACATTATAAAGTAAATAAAATTAAAATATTTTTGGGATTAGGGTACAAAAAATACATGCCTATTTTAATGACTATGTTCTATATAAGAAGGAATATAAATTTATGTCAAAGGGTCCTAAATGTGGGACATCATGATATATGTTGAAAGTAAAATTAATTTTTTATTTAACATTTACAGATACCCCTACCAAGTAATTTTGGAATCTTCCTACAATTCGTCATTTTAAATAGTTATTTTCTTATTCACATGATGAAAAATGGTTAAGATAGCATGCAGATGAGAGGATATGTGATGAAAATTTACGACATCCAGCTGACTGTTCATAGTGGAGGAAAATTTATCAACCATTTCTACATTTTTAAATGAATTTATAAATATCAGACATAGACTATTCACAGAAAGAAAGAATACATATCGAATCCATAGTAGTACACATTGTTCATGGCCTGTTTTATTGGTTATTAACAACTTATCTCCTATACTTTGTATAAAGAGAAAATATTTCATATTGATTTTAATGATCCCTGGACCAAAAAAACCCAGAAATAATATTTAGGATTTCTTATCACCATTAATTGATGATTTTAAACTCTTAATGGAGGATGATATTAGGATGTATGATTCTTATAATGTCGGATATTTTCAATAGCATGAAATGATTACGATCACTACAAATAAATTCTCAGCATATATAAATTATTTTAGATACAGTGTTAAGGGGTGTAAATCATGCCCATTTTATGAAAAAAATATGTCATTTTATCAACTACATCATTGGAGGATGAAAATATACCTGGGTTATCCAATGTTTTTGTCCATGGATTACCCTTTTAAAAGATTAAAAAAGTAATTAAATATCTCACAAGAATTTGATATTGCTCCAAAACCATTATCCACTAATTAGTATTTTGAGTGGGTGAAAAACCTTGATGCAGATTTCAAAAAGACACATAAATCTAGTAATTATGGAAATATTTGGAAGAAACAATCAATATTTTTAAAGCTTTCATATTGGAAAAATCATGATTTCAAACATAACATTGATTTCATGAATATGGAAAATAATATTTGGGATATCTTGATTGGAACGTTGTTAGATATTAATGGAAAGAATTAATATGGTTTGAATGAAAGATTGGACTTACTCTCAATGGGAATGAATTTGGACTTAGCTCCCACTATTTATAAAAGGTGATAATTCCTTCCCTCTGTTTTTCATACATTATCCAAGAGGGAGAAAAATTTCTTTTGTCAGTGTCTTCATAATAATAATGTTCCATATGGTTATTCTTCAAATATAAAAACTATTATATATTTAAGGATTTGAAGTTGAGAGGTATAAAATCTTATGATTTTCACATCATGATGCCACAAATCATACTCATTTCCTTGTGCAGAATATTTCCCATCCATGTTAGAATGACTATCATGAAGGTGTTTTATTTTTCAATTTAATTTTTAATAAGATGATTGGTCTTAATTCATTGAAAAATTTAAAAAATGAATCCATTTATATACTTTTCCAATTGGAAATGAATTTCCTCCATATTTTTTTGATATCATGGTGCATTTAATGGTTCATTTGGTTCGATAAATATAGTTTTACAGACCTATATATCTATATTAGATGTATCTTTTTAAAGGTATATGAATATAATAAATGGGTATGTTAAGAATCTATATCAACCTAAATCCTCTATTGTTGACAAGTATATTTATGAGGAGGTTACAAAATTTTGCACCAGCTACCTATCTATAGTGGATCACATTGGGTTGTCTCCATGTCACTATGAATGAGTTAATTATGGGGAATGTGGGTTTGTGGCTTCAAAGTAAAATATTTTATAGGTTATCATATGAAGAAAGTATATTTATACATTTTGAACAAAATATATCATTCTAAAAAATATATAAAATTGAATATTAATTTGATGAAATAATTTTATTCAGAGACGAATAATATGTGGATTTTGAATGAGAATAATTTTTTTATAATTATTTAAAGATACCATTATTTGTAAATCAGATGCATCAAAAACATTGAGATGGGTAGTTGGTGGGAAAAGTTTAAATTTGATTACATGGTATGGGTATGAAATTAATGGTTTTACATTTTATATGAAATATTAGGACAATAGAAGTGCATTTCATATTAGTAGTGTATTTGTGTTCACTAAAGCAATGCATTTTTTGATTTCTAACAACAAAAACCCAATTTCTACATTAAGTGCAAATCATGGAGTCAATTTATAATTATGGGAATTTGGTTACATAAAATTTCATGTTCTAGTGTTTAAATGAAAATGGTTTATCAGTAAAAAAATGTAATACATAATGAATTTGGAATGATACATTATAATTTGAATGAAATGGAATACACAACTAATCCTTTTATAATGAAAACACATGAAAAAAAATTATATGTTCTCGATCAATTTGATATGATGTGGTTTATTGTTTTATAAGAAAAAATAGATTATGTTTGTGATGATAATATTGATGAAGATGGTGATTAATGTGAGATACCTACCTCTATAGAATGATTAATGGATAATATTGATGAGTGTGTTGTATACATGGTTTGTGCCATACGAAACAACCATGATCAAGGAATTTGGGAAAAAACATTTAGTATATTCCTAATATTAAAGGATACATATTTTTATTTCTCATTAAATTTTTTAAATTTCATAAAATGTTAGACATTTTAATTTAATTTTATTTATTAAAACACATATTATCTATTTTTTTACTTTTTTTTATGACTTTTCAATTTTCAATTACATTGGAATGTAATAGTTGGGTTTGTATATTTGTGTATTGATTGATTGATTTATTTGATTTGTATTATTATGAGAGATCAATAATTTGATCCACTACATGATTTTGGAGATGATTTTACCTATAAATATGGGTAGGAACATATACATTCTTCTATTGATGGGGATCCTTGATCTTATTTACATGATACAACTACTTCTACGGTGGCACAAAAGAGTTTGAGGGTTGGTAAAAGTGGAACCACAGGTTTACCAAAATTATTAGTTGTTCATAGCTAGGACTATAGGATAAATGTATACATTGAGGATAATGATATTACAAAAGGTCCAAATGTAAAACAATTCATGACTTTTGTAGTAATTTAGGCTAAAATAAACGTTAGTATTTTGTTTGATGACTGGTGAAATCATGAAAAGGTGACATCATATCAGTTGTGGGAGACCATTGTTTTAAGCTTGTTTGTTTTTATTTTACTTATCTTGAAACTTTTATAGTAATCTTTGTTTTCCCACTTCTTATCAGATGACATATGATGTGCCTAATATTGGAGGAGTCCTGAGGAAATTTTTATCATTCGATGCTATGAGGTGGATTGATTTTAAATCACCCATCACATCATATTTCAGTTTTGTGGATAGACAACATCAAAATCCATGTGATATATATTCATTTATAGATTAATATAAATGGAAGAAATTTGTTGAAAGTAAATGATGAGAATAATTTTTGGTAAGTAAAATGTTACCTTTTATATGTTTTTTTATTTTACTGACCATGTTAATGATTTATTTTTTATTAATTATTATTTTACAACAATCAAGGGGATATCATCTGGAGATCCAATTTAATTTTTTTACCCTCGTAAGTTATCTTAGAGAGGGTATACGTTATTATAAGAACAGATTATAGAAAAAAACATCAAAATTTGAGAGGTGAGTCTTCAATGTTTGTAGAGGTTTCCCCTACTAGATATAAAAAATTGAGGAGGGATTGGATGAGAAAAAAAGACGATATCATATGGAAGATTCTTGAATTTTTGTTGAGAGGATTGTAATATGTATAATTTATTTATTTATTTTAATTTAATTATTTATATATTGTGATTCATTATGAATATTTAGAAATATTTCATATAGGATTTTCTTAAATAGAAGATCACTCAATGGGTCTTTATAGCTAAGAGTAGGAAGGATATTTTAGCTATAGCATTGAAAAATCTGAAACACACGAGTCATGTACGAGAATACCTAATAGGTGTATTGGTGAACAAAGTGCTTCCATGTTCTACAGTAGTGGAGGATGATATAAAAATAAATTATAATATTTGAAGTTATAGGCTAGGATATTTGGGTGATAATGGAGTATAAGATCAGATATTGGGTACAATTGTTGTTTACAGACATACAAGGGTAGTTTCATACTATATCTCCCACTCCTACACCTCCACTAGTAGCTCCCACTCATCCACCTCTTCCTTCTATCCCCACTTCTACTTATCCTACTCCTACACCCGTCATTTACATCTACCCATATATTGTGAGTTATATGATGATCATCAACAACATCATATTTTTATATATGGGATGATATTTGATATTGGGGATAACATTCATCCCCAAAAGATACAGATAGAGAATAATAGAGTTACTATACAAGATACTGTAGATATATTAGTATGAGTTTAATTGTTTATAGATGATGTGAGAATAGTAAGAAACAATATTGTCCAATCTTTAGTTTGTCTATCTCGAGTTGTGTGACATATTAACATTGAGGTATGTGTATATTTTATCATTTATTTGATTTTTCTATTAAAATTTCTTTAACATTTTGATATTTATATATTTATCTATATTTTTTACAGGAATTCATTAAAGGTAAGTAAATATTATATTAAAATAAAACAAAAAGTGTTATGACTTCAGATACAAATTCTAGTAGTCTTGATATATTGTCAACATATTTCAATTTTTTTTTGGATATTTAAGAGATTACATTTGAAGTTGGTGTTTGTGGGAATGCAATTAACTAGGGGATTTTGAAAAATGACATCATAGAGCTAGTGAATCGTGATATGTTGGGAACCAATAAAATGAATTTTTTTCTATATAAGTCTTAAAATAAATATTTCTATACATTTAATTAATATAAAATTTATAGTTATGTTTGTTTTATATATTTATATTTATAAAATTTTTAGGGATCATGATAAGACAAATGTATATGGATTTATGGACCCATATTTTATTTCACTTTTAGTAATGATAATGAATGATGCTGAAAGAAGAATGTTTATTACTGATATATTTCAATAGAATGAAATTATTCTATGCTAGATGTTTTTTATCTTCAATAGTACGAAACATATATCTCATAGAGTTATATATATATATATATATACTAGAATAATAACCACTAAAAATAATTTTTATTTTATATCAGTGCACATTGGATGTTAGGTGTATTTTTTTCTAAGGGAGAAGGAAAATTTACCAGTTATACTTTATCCATTGTGAAGTACGATAAAATTTTATGGATGTACTGAAAACATATGTTTTAATTTTTAATAATTATCTATATTATAATGAATTAAATTTATATCATTCATATTCTTTTCAAATAGGTCATGTAATCTCTTTTGAGAGACCATAAGGAAGAAGAGTTCCAAGATCAAATATGTAAAAGTATTGGTGATTTTTAATTTACAATTACTACCTTTTTCATATATTAATTTAGAATGTTATTTTGAATTGAAAAACTCTTTTAAATTCAGTTTTCATAAACAAGAAGGCATAAAAAAATGTGGATATTATGTTTTATGATTTATGTATGAAATAATTTCAAATTCAACTGTTATGAAGTTCAAACATGTTAGATATTTTTATAAATTTTTCCTTGTTATTTCATTCATTTTATTCATAATAAATGTCAAATGATTTATTTTTAATTTTTAGCTTTTTTACGACCCTTTTACTTATATTTCACTAGAGATTAGACACTTATAACTATACTGGTAATACCATTTTATAACTTTAGACTAGTTTTATTTTGTTTGCAAAATATATTTTAAATTTCAATGTTGTAATTACAATCTTGTTTTTACTAATGCTTCTTCTTGTCTCAATTTTTTTCCTAGTAGAATGTGGAACGGAATGAGGTTTGAAAAGATTTGTTTTTGATTTTTCACATTCATTATTTAATAACTAATGTAAAAAACCTTTGTAGAACGGTTTTCCACATCAGTTATAATATAAATGATGTGAAAAACCCATTTTTCACGTCAGATTTTCACATTGGTTATAAAATAACTAACATCAAAAATGTTTTATCACATTGATTATAAAACAATAAATGTGAAAAATATAGTTAGAATGATTTATAACATCAGTTATAAGAGAAACGACATGATATACCATTTTTATATAAGTTATCAAATAATTGACATGAAAATTAAATTCGATATTTTCTTTAAATTGTCCAATTTTTCTAAGATACATTAATGACATATTTACAACCTCACATTTAATAATTTAGCCTAATAACCGATGTGAAAAATAAAACAAAACAATCAAAAAGATAGGTTCCTGCACTACTAAGGAGTGCATGATTGTCAACATTCATCAATGGGAGGCTTGTTCAAATAAATCTACATCTAGTTTATTAGATTCCTGGATATGGTACATCAATCCCTAGAAATAATAGTGTGTCTGGTCATGGATGATTGGTTTAGATCACTATATTGGTGAACATAGGGCTATTTTGTTGGTATGTTGTTGGTTTTCTGACCATCGTCATTGGTTACGTTGTCACCGTTTTCATGGGGGTGCACATGCGATGTCATGGGTTGTGTGTTTGGGTAAGGTGCACTTGATTTTGTTGGTTTTTTCATGATCCTTGATTGTTGTTTAATTTTGTGGTTGATTATTATTTAGTCCATATGTGATATTGTGGTTGATCGAAAACATTTTGATGTGGGTGGTCCAAGGAATTTCGAGGTCCGGTTTTGTTGAAGGGTTTTCAGTGCTTTATGGGTGCTAGTTAACCAGCAAACATTTTTTATGGTGTTTTAAGTGGAGGGATGGTTCTTTGGTCCACAAGTTTTCTGTCCATAAACATTAATTTCAAGGTATTATCAAGGATATTGATGGTGGTAGGGTTTGTTATACTTTCATTTGGTAGGTGTGCATAGGATGTCATAATATTGGTGTCAGTGGCAGGTGGGTTTGATTTAGTTTCTTTTTTATAATTATTAGATTAGTCCTATGAATTTCTTCACAGCCTTTCAGTTGTGGGTTTTTGTTCTCATATTTCATAGTTTAAGGAATTATGTGGTTCCTCATCTGTTCAAAATTGGGTGTACTCATATTCTCCTTCATTCGACGCTTCATCAATGCACCTAGTTTTATTTTCCCATCGGACAGTGTCACTCCTATTTCATCATCTAGTGGAAAGGAGGTTCATCGATAGAATGAACCCTCTGGGTTCCTGGAAGATGTATGCTTATATATTTGGTTAGTGTTTCATTCAGTTTACTTCCCAATGATGGTAGTTCATTCACAATTATCTTGTTCCAGGGTTGTGAAGACATTCACATCACTTTTCTTTGATGGATTCATGTTTTATTCTATCTGTTATCCAACATTTTGTTTCAATTTTCTAAATTATGGTTCACTAGTTGGTGAATTTGTGATTATTTCTATTGCCTAGATTCATGTTGGTGGATTCAATGGATTCTACGGTAGCATCAAAAGCATCAGGTTGCGATTTTGGGATAGTTTAGTTTATGGTGGAATTCTTATTCTTTTGGTTTTGTTTTCATTTCTCTCAATTACATGATCTAGTTTGTTATGGGTTTCTTGGAGGCATTTTGGTCAGGGGGATTGTAGTGTCTTTTGTGGAGGTGGCTCATAGTTGTATTTAATTGGTTTTGGGGGTGAGATGTTATTGCCGATGGTAGGGAGGTGTATGGGTGAGGCTTTTCCATAGTTGGAACTTTTAAACAGAATATATTATTGGGAATTCCTGATTTTGGGACATATAGGATGCTATGGTGTTGGTATTGATAGAGAAGTGGAAGGGTAAGTGGGAGGTATTTTGTTGTAGATGGGATACTATTTGGATTAAAGGGATATAGGGATGCAAGTATTGAAGGGATGCTGGGGAGGTTGGAGGTTGAGGATTCATTGGTTCTGAATATTGGTGATGGGGGGAATCAAGTTTTTGTTTAGTGTTGGGGATGTTTATTTGGATGTTGGGAGCTGGATTATTACTGGGAGATGGAAGATATTTACTAATGGAGCTAGTTATGGGTGAAGGATGTTGAGTGATGGGGTGGGGGGTGGATGTTTGTGTTGTTTGTTTCAATATTGTTTTCTGTTGGAGGTGGGTATGATACTATTGGGATCTATTTTGGGAGATTTTACAAGGTTTTAGACTTATTGCGGCTATTAGATGTCATGCTGGGAATTGAAGAGGGGTGCTTTGAGCTATTGAGGCTACTAGGACATGATGGTGTTGGGAGATCTATAAAGGGTTCATATAGATATTATGGTGTGATTAGTGTTAATGGGAGTTGTTTTCTTCTGGGGATGGTGATGGAGCTCAGATCTGGGTATTATGAAACGGGTGTTGGGTTTGTTGGTCATCACAGGGTTTCTCCGGCATTCTCATGCATTAGTTTGGATGGGGTTCATGAGGATTATATGGTCTTCTTACATGTGATGATTGGTTGGGATTTGTGAGGATTCTCAATCCCATTTACAAAAAATGATTTTTTGGGCTTCTTGAGGTCTCCCTAGCCCACATTCCAAACAATGGCTATGATGGACTTCTAGAGGATTCTCATACCAATTGTCTAGAGTTTGGTTGTTTGGACTTCATGAGGGTTCTCAATCCCATTTTCCTTTTTGTTGTTCCTATGTGCCTTATGTATATTTAGTTCACCCTTATAGTGATTTGGGTGTATTTTAATTCCTTCTTTTATATATTACATTATATTTACCGTACAAAAAAACCCAAACACCCCAAAAAATCCTAAAAACCAATAAAAACTCTGTAAACCCCTTAAATCCCTAAATATGTTAAAAACACTAAAAACCATAAAATTGTAAAAAATAAAGAAAACCCTAAAAACCTAGAAAATTCATAATGACCCTAATACTCCAAAAACCCTAAGACCAAGAAAATATCTAAAACAGTAAAAAATGATAATAATTATAAAAAATCACTAAAAATTTCTAAAAAAATAATAAACCATAAAACTTGTAAAAATAATAAGAAAACCCTAAAAAATATAAAAACACTTAAAACCCTCAAAAACCTAGAAAATGATGAAAACCATAAAACCATAAAAACCCTAAAAACCACAAAATCCCTAAAAAATAAAAATCCATAAAATCTATAAAAATCAATAAAAATGTAAAAAACCATAAAAATCATGAAAAACCCTAAGAAAACCATTAAAACATAAATGCACTAAAAACGCCTAACAAACTAAAAATGATATGAACCCTAAAAGAAAACAAAACCTTAAAACCCATAAAAATACACAAAACCCTTAAACCACCCAAAAAAACATAAAAACCCACAAACTACTCTAAAACCCTTTGAACCCAAAAATGAAAAAAAACTTATAAACCCAAAAAGACACTTGAAAATTCAGAAAAAAACTCTAAATACCTAACAAAACCATAAGAACCTAGAAACCCAAAAAGATTCTAAGAATCCTCAAATCCCAAAAATCCAATAAAAATTCTAAAAATCCAAAAAAACCTAAAAACATAAATATCCCTGACAACCTATAAAAACCCTATCAAACCCTTAAAACATAAAAACAATTAAAACTCCTAAAAACCTAAAAAATGAAAAAAAACCCTAAAACCTATAAAATCTGTAAAAATGAACTAAAAACTCTAAAAACCCTATAAAACCAAAAAAATGTAAAAAAATTATAAAAAACCGAAAAAACATTAAAAAGTCCTTAAAATATCATAATCATTAAAAACCCTAAAAATATATAAAAATCATAAAAAGCCCAAAAAATCCCTAAAAACATAAAAAACCCTAAAATCCATGAAAACCCAAAAAAACCCAAAAAAACCTACAAAACTAAAAACCTCTAAAAACCTAAAAATCCTAAAAACCCTTAAAAATCTAAAAAATAAAAAATATTCCCTAAAAATATAAAAATCCATAAAAACCCTAAAAACCCTAAGAAATACTAAATAAAATCCAAATAATTAAAACCCCTAAAAAAACTAAAAACTCCTAAAATCCCAAAAAAAAATACCCAAAAAAACCCTAAAACCCCAAAAAACCGTAAAAATATCTAAAATCCCTAAAATCACTAAAATCCCAGAACCCCATTAAAAACCCTTTAATCCCCTAAAAATGTTGAAAAACACTAAAACCCATATAAACCTAAAAACTCTAAAAAACCATAAGAACCCCAAAAACCCTAAAAACCCTAAAACACCATAAAAATCTTTAAAATCTGGAAAAACATAAAACCCCTAAAAACCTAAGGAAACATTAAAAAACTACATACACGTAAAACAATAATAAACCTAAAATACTCTAAGACCCTAAAAACCCAAAAAAGACCATAAAAATTTTAAAAACTCTCATAATCCATGAAAATCCTAAAAACAATAAAAATTATAAAAAATCCATGAAATTACAGAAAAACTTATAAACCATAAATACGTCTATGAGAACAATAAAAACATAAAACAAATAAAACCCCTAAAATAACAAAAAACACTAAAACCCCTAAAATTCCCTAAAAATTCTAAACATCGAAAAAACAACGAAAACCACTAAAAACCAAAATAAATTCAAAAATCCCTTAAAACCCTAAAAAACTAAAAATTATAAATACCATTTAAACCCCTAAAATCATTAAAAAACTCTAAAAACCTTAAACAATTAAGAAACTAAAAACACTGAAATCTAAAAAACCACTAAAAACACAAAAAACCCTTAAACACTCTAAAAATACATAAAACCTCTAGAAACCCATAAAAATCATAAAAATACCTAAAAATCCCTAATAACATAAAAATCCATAAAAACCCTGAAAAACCATAAGAAAACCGTAAAAACCTAAAAACCTAAAAACCCTAAAAACCATAAAACCTTTAAAAACCCTCAAAATCCTCAAAACCTAAATAAAATAAAAATACCAAAAAATAGCTAAAAAACCCGAAAAACAAAAACAAACGTAAGACATTGAAGAACCCTAATAAATCCTTAAAAACCTAAAAACACTTAAAACCCTAAAATCTGAAAACACTGACAACCCTAAAAGACCCTAAAAACCCCCAAACTCCTAAAACCCACAAACCCTTAAAAACTATTAAAAACCTTAAAAAACCAGAAAAACCCTAAAACCACTAAAAATTCCCAAAATCCTTTAAATCCATAAAAATATTCAAAAATATAAAAACCCGTAAACCCCTAATTAACTTAATAAAAAACCAAAATAATGCAAAAACCCATAAAACCCATAAAACCCCTCAAAATCCATAAAACCCCGAAAAACCATAAAACTCTTAAAGATCCATTTAAATCTCTAAAACCCAATTAAACAAAATTAAATCTCTCAAAATCCCTAAAACACATAAGAATCCTAAAAAGTCCTAAAATCCCAGAAAACAAGAAATACCTGAAAAAACCCTATGAAATCCATAAAAATCTAAAATAGTTAAAATTCCAAAAAAAAACTAAATTATGACATCCTCTTTAAAAACAATAAAACCCCTAAGAACAAAAAACCCCTAAAACCATTAAAAACCTTTAAACCCTATAAAATCCCTAAAAACCAAATCAAACTCTAAAATCCATATAAAACCCTAAAATCTTAAAAAAAACCTTAAAACCCTTAAAAATCAAAAAAAATCAAAAAACCCCTAAAAACCCTAAAAACCCCAAAACCCCTAAAAACCCAAAATATCCAAACTCCCCCCCCCAATCCCTAAAAACACTAAAAAATAATAAAAATCCTAAAATTGTAAAAATCCATAAAAACTAAAAAACCAAAAAAACTCTGAAAAACATAAAGAAAACCAGAAAACCCTAAAAATACTTAGAACACCTAAGAACATAAAAAAACTAAAAACCCTAAAAAACACAAAAAATACCATAAAATCATAAATATCTTCAAAATTCCAAAAAACCCTAAAAACCAAACAAAAAACAAATGGCCAAAAAAATAACTAAAATTGTACAAAACCCTAAAAATAAAAAAAACCTATGAAAACCATAAAAACCAAAAATAAACCTAAAACCCCTAAAAACATTAAAATGGTAAAACCCAAAAACCCCTAGAACCATAAAAACCACTAAAAACATTAAAAGAATAAAACCCACTATAAAATATAAAAACCCATTAGACCACTAAAATCATTAAAAAACTATAAGAATAATTATAAACCTTAAAATTCAGAAAACACCCTAAAACCCAAAAATACAATAAAACCCATAAAATCATAAATACAATCTAAATTTCAAAACACTGTAAAAAACATAAAATCCTAAAAATTAAAAAAAACCCTAAAAACCTTAAAAATGATAAAAACTCTAGAAAACTTAAAATCCTAAAAATACAGAAACCCCCTAAAAACACTAAAAAATATATATTCCCTAAAATTCCCTAAAATTACTAAAATCCCATAAGATGATAAAACTCCCTAAACTAATAAAAAACAAATAAAACCCATAAAAACTGATTACAACACTACAACCCCATTAAAACCATCAAAATGTTAAAAAATCTAAAGAACCATAAAATCCATAAAAACACAAAAACCACTAAACACCCAAAGAACCAAACAAATCTCTAAAATCCCTAAAAATCCTAAAACACACTCAAAATACATAAAATCTTCAAATACATAAAAATACTAAAAAATCTATAAACCCCTTAAAAAGTAAAAAACCCTGAGAACCCTGAAAACCCCTAAGAAAACATTAAAAACCAAAAACACTTAAAAAAAGAAAAAATCAAAAAAAAATGATAAAAACCTATAAAACCCTAGAAGAACCAAAATTACAAAACCCCTAATCACCCCCTCAAACCCATAAAAACCCACAAGACCCATAAAAACCACAGTACCCATAGAACCCTAAAAACCACTGAAACTCTAAAAATATTTTAAACCTTGAAAACCAAAAAAATTGTTACAATTCATAAAAACCTAAAACAAAAAAACCAAAAAACCAAGGAAACAATAAAAACCCTAAAACCCTAACAAACCCTATATCCACATAAATCCCTCAAAACCCTAAAACCCGAAAAATCATAAAAACCCAAAAAATCCATAAAAACAAAAACACCTAAAAAACGTGAAGAACTTTAATAAAACCATAAAAACCTAAAAAAATTACAACCCCTAAAAACATAAAATGGTAAAAACCCAAAAAACACCTAAAACTACCTAAAAATGTGAGGGACTCTAAAACCTAATTTAAAAACCATTAAAACAAAAAAAAAGCATTAAACCCCTCAAAACCTAAAAACTAAAAAATGTGAAAAAACCATAAACCCATAAACCCCTAAAAACCTAAAAACCCCTAAAAACCTTAAAAAACCTAAAACCCCATAGAAAACCCTAAATACTCTTTAAAAACGTAAAAATGTTTAAAAACTCTAAGAAACCTAAAAACTCTAAAAAATAAATAAACCCCCAAAAAACCCTATAAATCACCAAACCCCTAAAATTAACCAAAAAAACTCAATGTACCTAAAACCCTAAACCCCTAAAAATCATAAAAAATACCTAAAAATCACTACAATGTTAAAAAACCTATAACCCTAATAACTCATAAAAAAGATTACAATCCTAAAATACTCAAATCCACTAAATTCATAACATAAATTAAAAACCATAAGGACCCTAAACCCCTCAAAATCCCTAAAAACTCTAAAACCTATAAAAATCCTAAAATCCCTTCGAATACCAAATAACATAACAGAACAGAAATACCATGAAAAATCCTACGAAGAAAATTAGGAACCAAAAACACTTAAAACCCCTAAAAAAACTATTTCTTTTAAAAAAAACCTTAAATCCCCTAAAAACCCTAGAAAACCCTAAAAAACATAAAAGCCATAAAAACCCTAAAACCCATAAAAACTATAAAAAACAACTAAAACTTCTAAAAACCCTTCAAACCCCTAAAACGTTATAAAATGCTAAAAATCCTTAAAAAACCTACTCAAATAAAAAAATCAACCAAAAAACCAAAAAACCATAAAAATACTAACCCCCGACCCCAAATCCCAAAAACCCTAAAAAAGATAAAAATTTAAAACAATCCCTAAAAATCCCTAAAAACATAAATACATCTAAAAACTGTAATAAAACCTTTAAAACCTAATAACACTTAGAACCCTTAAAAACCTAAAAAATATAAAACACTAAAAATAAAAAAAAATGTATTTAAAGACCAAAAAACCCATAATGTCTCTCGAAATACCTAAAAATTATAAAACCCATAAAAATCCCTATAATCACAAGAAATCTTAAAAACCATGAAACCCCCCTAAGAAAACCTTAATAACCTAAAACACTTGAAACACCTAAAAACCTAAACATTTCTAGAAACCCTAATGACACTAAAAACCCTAAACACCCCTAAAAACCATAAACCCAAAAAACCATAGAATCCCATAAAATAACTAAACTCAAAAAAAACATTTAACCCATTAAAAATGTTAAAACTCTAAAATCCTTAAATCCCCAAATATCTCAATATAACCCAAAAAATCCATGACAATAATAAAAACCCAAAAAATGTAAAAAAACATAAAAACACATAAAATACATAAACACCCTAAAAACCCTAAAATTCTAAAATACCTAAAAATCCATAGAAAAGTAAAACCCCTAAAACCCTGAAAATCACTAAGAACCCTTAAAAACATAAAAACTCTTAAAACCCTTAAATATACAAAGAACAAAAAAACCCTAAAATAACCTAATAAGACCTTAAAAACCCTAAAAAAATGAACAATCCCTAAAAACTGAAAAACCCATAAAAATACTAAAAAAGGCCTGAAGATCCCTTAAAATGTAAAAAAACATAAAAACCTTGGAATCCCAATAGAAAATCATAAAAACCCAAAATCAATTAAAACACCTAAAACCTAAAATCGCTAAAAACCATAAAAGACCTTCAAAAACCCTAAAAACCATAAAAATCCATACAACCTAAAAAACCCCTAAAACCAACAAAAAAGCTAAAAAACAACTAAATTTTTGGAAACCCATTTAAACCCAAAAAAGTCATTTCAAATACCTAAAATTCCTAAAAAAACCTAAAAGTATCAATTAAACCCAAAAAACCATAAAAACCCTTAAAATACCAAAAAAACACAAAAAAACCATAAATAAAGTTCAAAAAGATCTAAAAATCCCTAAAAATGTAAAAAAAATCCTAAAAACCATGAAGAACCGTAATAAAACCATAAAAACAAAAAAAACTTAAAACCTCAAAAAAATATATGATAAAACCCATAATAACAATACATGTCCCTAAAACCACAAAAAACTATAAAATTCATAAAAAATCCCTAAAAATAACAAAATAATTATGAAACCCTAAAAACCATTAAAAACCAAACAAAAAATTAAAAAAAACACATTAAAAACATAACAAACCTAAAAACTGATAAAAACCCTAAAAGACACTAAAAATCATAAAAAACCATAAAAATCATAAATCACCTAAAAAAATTTAAAATTCCTAAAACCCTATAAATATGTAAAATCCACTAAAAACATAAAATATATTTAATCCTCTAAAAATGTTTAAAAATTATAAAATTCATTAAAAACCTTAAAAACTCAATAAAATCCCAAATCCCCCGAAAAATTAATGAAATCCCAAAAAACCTTAAAACCCCTCAAAATCCATAAAAACCATAAAAACCCAAAAAACCTAAAAAATCCTTAAAAGTCCCTAAAAACATGAAAACCCCCCAAAACCCTTAAAACATAAGAAAATAATGAAATCCAAAAAACACTTTAAACCCCTAAAAACCTAAAAATGCTAAAACACTAATTATTCACTAAAAACCATAAAATACCTAAATACCCTAAAAACAATAAATTCATTAAAAATCCATAAAAATGCCCAAAAAAAGGTAAAACCCCATAAAAACACTATGAAAACCTAAAAGAACATAAAAAAATTAAATCCCCAAAAAATGATAAATCCCTATATGACCCTAAAAACACCTAAAAACCATAAAACCCACAAAAACTTTAAAACCCCTTAAACACCTAAAAACCATAAGAAATATAAAAATACTAAAAAAATTAAAACCATAAAAATATTAAAAAATATATATATAAATTTAAACTATTATAAAAATCCAAAAAACATAATAAAAAACCTAAAAACCTAAAAACCCCTAATAACCCTAAAACCCCTAAAAACCGAAAACCCATAAAAATACGAAAAATCTATAAAACCCCTAAAAACCCAAGCCCCCCCCCCCCCAAATAAAAAACATGAAGAAATCACCAATAACTTAAAAATACATAATAACCCAAACCCATAATAATGTTAAAAACACAAAAAATACCCTAAATCCCTAAAAACCCTTAAAAACCATGAAAACTATTAAAAACCACAAAAAAACCCTAAAAATGCATAAGTAATCTAAAAACCACTAAAAAATATAAATCCAATTAAACCCTGAATTTTTTAAAAAAACATTAAAAACCATTTAAACACAAAAAGCTCGAAAAAAACTCTAAAAACCAAAAAACCCATAAACCCCTAATAACACTAAAAACCATAATGTCCCTCAAAATCCCTAAAAACCCTAACCTGGCGTGTAATTACCAGTTACAAGGAAGTTTTTCTTGATGGTTGGAACTCCATTTTTCATGGTAGTCCCCACTTTGTGGTTTCTTCAAAGCTCAGGAAAATCAAAAGTCTGCTTATAGTTCGGAGTAAACTCTCTTTCTCAAGAATTGATGATGAGATCAAGGATGCAGAATATCAGCGGACATCATTTCAGGAAAAAAATAATCAAGGGGATGTTCTTACTCATGAGGAACTTGATCTTCATAAAAAACATGATGATATTCTTTCTCTTAAAGAAAATCTTGAAAAAATTCAATTCAATGTTTGATGGATCAATGATGGTGATAGAAACTCAAAGTTCTTCCATCATTTGAAATGGGAGAAAAGGGTTCATAAAGGACCCAATCATATCTGAATCAATGGTAAAACCTTGGTTGAGGATAAAGAGCTCTCTGAATCTATTTTTGATCATTTCAAAGCTCTTTATAATGATGATAACATGCTTCCTTCTGCCCCAATTGCTGAATGTGTTGAGAAGTGTGTGAATGGCTCACAGAATACTGATCTGACCTCTCCCCCTCTTGAGAATGAAGTTAAATCTGGTATTTTTTTTCACTCAATTATGAATGTTCCCCCAGACTTGATGGATTTGACAACAAGTTCATCATTTTATATTAGGATATCTTTCATACAGAAATTACCAATGTTTTCAGGGACTTCTTTGTCTTAGGATCAATTAATTTTGGAGCCAACTCAAATTTCATTTCCCTTCTTCCCAAAAAGGAAGATGCAATTGATATTGGGGATTTTAGACTAATTGCCATTGGAAACACCATCCTAAAGATTATTAGAAAAATTATTGTCATTAGTTTGGGGATGATTGTTGGAAACATGATCACACCCAATCAATTTGGATTCGTTCCTAGGCGAAGCATCCAAAACTGCCTATATATGGCTTCTAAAGGAGTGAACATCATGAGGAAGGAATCCAAGAATGGGACTTTTTCTCTGAAATTAGATATATCCAAAGCATTTGATACTATTAAATGGTCCTTTATCTTTAAGGTTCTAAGCATGTATGGGTTTTCATCCAAATATATTAGTCTGATTTATACCATCTTGGAGAGTGCCAGAATATCTGTTCTGGTTAATGGGGCACCAAAAGGTTTCTTTCAATGTACACAAGGGGTCAGACAGGGGGATCCCCTTTCTAGAATCTTATTTTCACTTGCGGAATATTATCTGAGTCACTTTGTTATGAATGCAATGATGGTTGGATTCTATTGTCCTATGAAATCTGGGATGGACTCTTTTGTACCTTAACACCTTTTTAATGCTGATGATATTCTTCTCTTTGGGCAGGCTAATATGCGAACTATATCATCTATCAGGAAAATATTTACTCATTATAAAGATGATGCTGGACATGCCATCAGCTGCATCAAATCATCTATTTTATTTGGGAAAGGAAGTTCCTCTGTATGTAAAAATAGAATTGACAGATTCCTTGGTGTCAAAAAGGGATCCTTACCATTCAATTACCTTGGTTTTCCCCTTTTTTGGGGGAAGGAAAAGAGTTTCAACTTAGAAATAATCTATGTCAACATCACATAGAAGCTGGCTATATGGAAGGGAAAGTCCCTTTCTTATGCTGGAAGAGTATTTCTTATCAACTCTGTCATCACCTCGATGTTTGTTCATGTCTTTTCCATATATAGATGGCCGATAAGTCTAATTAAATCTCTCCAAGCCAAGATTCGGAACATTTCCTGGACATGATGCCTTAATGAAAAGAAATTGGTAACTGTTGCATGGAAGGACTGCATTAAACCCATTGAAATGGGTGGTCTTGGAATTAAGGACCTCATGGTTTTTAATGAGGCTTTCCTTGCTAAATTCACCTAGAATCTCTTCCCACAAAAGGAGGGGGAACTGGATTTTCTTAAATAATGGTTTACTTACCACTTGTGTAATGGTTAAACTTGATACATGCTATCCTCTGTTTGGCCCACAATTAAATCCTCATATAAGGACATTATCTCTCAGTCGATCTGGGCTGTCTCAAAGCATTCCAATTTGAACTGTTGGATAACTCTGTGGCTCAACTGTCCTCTTGATGAAATCATGCAGGTACCTCAAGGCCTCCAACACATGTCCATTAATGACCTCAACGCAAGGATGGTGGAAATGGATGGAATTTTACCGGTGCACATCACTTCCCAGATTCAGCGATACAAATACATTGATTTTGATACTATCATCTGGAAGCCGAATATGATTGTCCAGCTTAATGCAAGGGAGTTCTATAATCACAAATGTCGGCATGTTCTAGACTCCCACTCATGGATCCTGAAATTTAAGTGCCAATTCATTCCCCCTAGACACTTCCTCTTTCATTGGAGGGTCCAGAGAAATCGTATTCCTATGCATAGTCAGTTGCAAAGAGCTGGATGGCATCTTGTTTCGGTATGCAGCCTCTGTCTACGGGATGCTGAAAGTTTAAAACACCTCTTTGTTGAATGAAACCTTGCACATAGATTATGGAATCACTTACAAGATGTCTTTGGTCTCTGTTTTCCCTCTGGAACCATTGTCCCAAGGATTATTTTTATTACATAATTCAATTGCAGTGAGCAAAGTCATAACCTTCTTCTTGCTGCATCAGCAACAACTGTTGCTTTCTTATGGGCTCCGAGAAATTATTCTATGTTCCGGAATAAATTATTTTCCATACATGAGGGTATTATTTCCTTTCATAGTGCTATTCGAATGGATGGGTGTATCCAAGCAGGTACTATGAATAACTGCTTTAATGACCTCGTCAGCCTCCGCACTCTTGTGGTTTTTGGTAGGGTTCAAAAACCAAGGTTGATGAAGCTCATCCAGTGGATCCCACCAATCCCGTCATGGATCAGTGTTAATGTTGATGGTGAGACAGCAGGTTCACTAGGTCCTTCAGGATGTGGTGATGTTTTCCGCACCTGTTGAGGCTTTGTCAAGGTAATTTTTTATCATTTAATTGGGAATGGATGCGCCTATGAGGCAGATCTCTGGGCTATCATCAAGGCTATACGTTTTACAAATCAATTTGGGTGGATGCACCTCTGGATCGAATATGACTTGATGCTTATGGTGGAGGCTCTTCGCCAAAATTCCAGAGAGGTTCCATCACAGATTCTACCCCAATGGATTGAATGTATTAGATTATCCAAGAATCTGACTCTCAGGATCACTCATGCATACAGGGAAGTTAATAGGGTAGCTGCTGTTCTTTCCAAAATGCCTATTGAAGAATGCTGCTCGCAGTGGTCTTTTATTTCTCCTCATTTTTGTGTGTCCCATGTTTAATCTGACATGAAGGGTACTACACGTAATCCAATGTACAATTCCCCCCTATAATTCCCTGTACTTTTCCTTTATTTATAATTTGAGGCACCAAGCTCCCTTCTTGGTCTGCGCCTTCTTTGCCCTAAAAACACTAAAAAACTATAAAAATCTTAAAAATCTCTAAAAATCCCCAGAAAGTATAGAAAACCCTAAAAACCATTACAACCCTTAACAAAAACTAAAAAACGTAAAAAAAATTAACCCTATAGAACATAAAAATACTAGTAACAATAAAAGACCCCAAAACCCCTAAAAATACAAAAAACCCATAAAAACAAAAAAACCATAAAAACCATAAAACACACTAAAAACTCTAAAACCATTTAATCCCCAAAAAACGTTGAAAATATCTAAAAACCCGTAAGCCCCAAAAAACTCATAAAAACCCTAAATCCCAAAAAAAAAATAAAAACCCTAAAGACCCTCAAAATCATTAAAACCCCTAAATAGAATAAAAATCCCAAAAATCTATAAAAACATAAAAAACTATAATAACCATGAAAACCCTTAAAAAACCCAAAAAACATAAATCCACATAAAACCCACAACATCCTAAAAACTCTAAAAACCATAAAATACCAAAAAAACCCTAAAAACCAACAAAATCACTAAAATCCCTAAAATCCATAAAAAAATATAAAAAATAAATAGAAATACCTAAAAACATACAAACACCTAAATACCATGAAAAATACTAATAAAAACTAAAAAAAATAAATACACTTAAAAAAACTAAATAACCTAAAAAATATTAAAACCCTAAAAGACCCTAAAACCCTAAAATCCCCTAAAAATCAAAAAACCCCTAAAAACATTACAAATGAAAAAAACCAATAAACCCCTAAAAACCTAAAAAAATGATCTAAAACCAAAAGAAAATAAAAAACTACATAAAACCTTAAAAACCTTAAAAAATTCAAGAAAACATTAAAACCCAAAAAATAATAAAAACTCTAAAACCCTCCAAAACCCTAAAAACCCTAAAAACCATGAAAACCATAAAATTTCTAAAAATACCTAAAAACATAAAAAATCATGAAAGACCCTAGGAAAACCTTAAAAACATAAAAACTCTCAAAACCCCAAAAATCTAAAAACATTGAAAATCCTAAAAACCCTAAAACTCCCCTAAAAACCATAAAATTCCTATTAACAGTAAAAACACCTAAAATATATAAAACCCATAAAAACCACAAAACACACTAAAACCCATTTTAGGGTCTTGAAAACATTACAACGGTAAAGTAAATACTCCCATAATTTTGGAAAATGAATGAAAACAAATTGGATGTAGAATTTAGAGAATATTGTTGAAGGATCCAATTTTGAAAATGGAAAATAATCTGCCCGCGTACTGAATCCTAGAAATAGTTTGCAGAAGGCAGCACTCAAGAACTGAGTAGTACATGAAATGAAGACAATGACTCCAATAACCTTGAACTGTGTTGTTGAAAAAAATAGAAGTGATAAATTCCACCCCGAAATACCGTAGCTGCGAACCGCGTTGTTGGTGAAATGAAGGTGGAGAATTCCATCCCGGCATACCATCCTAGCAAACTGAATAGTTCATTGATGAGAAAAAACTAGTAGCACCCCATGAATAATAAAAATTATTTCAAGGGATTTAGTCGGTTATTTTCGATGCCACAATCCACAACCCCACTAGCCCTTGTTAACCAAGTCATTTTTGGGCCAAGTGATCTTCCCATGGGATTCCGTAAAAGGTGTCGTGAGATCCATAGATCCCACTTCCTCGACACTCTATAAAAGGACCCTGAGGGGAACTGAGGATGGGGGAGAAGATTTAATAAGATTATACAACCTTTTAAGATGGATTTATAAATGAATTGATCAATGAGGCACTTACCACTTTTGACAAAATAAAACAAGTATAAACCTAATGAATGGAAGGAAAATAAATAAGGAAAAATAATAATTAGTTGATCACGAATGATACTTACTTCATGTATGAAATTCCCACAAGGTTCTTAAATAATTCCCCTTCTTCACTCATACGCCCTGCATACCATAGGGCTACATGGGTGGAACCTTGCCCCATGTAGCACAAGGCTATGCAGATAGAAATTTACTATGTGCAGTATCATGCTATGTGGCTGTAACCTAGCCTCATGTAGGAAAGTTCTACATAAACCATATGTAAGTATTTTTCCCATCATGGTACACAAAACATACCTCCACCCATGCATCATCATTCTACATTGGGAGGCCCCCATACATAAAGAAGAAACAGTATGCAAAATGGTATACCCTTGGATGTTCCACTTTCTAGTTTTGATCATATCCATCCATTTATGTCACCACTATCCATAAACCCTCTGCAAACCAGTCCAACATAATTATACCAAAACCTATTCCAAATCTACTAGACCTATGTGATAAAATCATTGGGCGTGTCAGCACTCCCTTTTGAGTTTATATACCCATGGTAAGAGAAGTAGCGCAGATAATCCCCACCTTGATGAGGACCCTCAGAATGACCATAAGTTTACATTCCCATGGTAACCTGGGGTCCAACATTGGGATAATAATGTGAACCTCCACGTTCAATGATTCAAGGGTAGCCACTAGCCTTTCTCTTTGATGAGGTCCGGTGATACACAAGGAAAATCACACTTTTTTCCTTTTAATGGGAAGAAACATTCCTCCCCTTTCATAGATCCTATTTTAGGGTACTCCCACTAAGGTAATCCCCTATCTTATCATGGAGGTGGTTTCATCAGTGCTCCTCTATGTCTCTACCCTAGTCATACCTTGAAAGGTTAATCTAACTATACAAGATAATAAATGATAATGGATGAAATGGACACATTCCGGACTACTCTCTCTCTCCCTTAATGATCCAGTGCTATTTATCAGTAGATGATGTGGGAGGTGTAATATTTAGATCCACTAAATCCCATTTTTTCTCACACTTTGGGTGAATCATGTGGACTTAGAATATAGTAGTGATCTTGACATCCACATAACCCCAAATTATGGGCCTCTTAGATTGTGTAACCCCAGATGCAATGCACTACGATAACTCTAATTCAAACACTTATCAGGATACGTAGGATGCTTGCCTAAGGACTCATCTTAAGAGGAATTATACTTAAACTTTAGTCCTTATAAAATTCCCCCAAACTCAATAGAGAATCCTTTATGGTAATAAGCCCAAAATTGTTTCTCTTAAATGGGAATATCCCATGTGTGAGCCCTAATCGTTCCCCCACAAATTGGTCTCCTCAATGGTTTATGTATTAAATGAAACTGAACTATGAGGTCTTTGATTCCCAACAAACTGTGATATGTAGGAAGCATCTTTGAGGTCCAAAATTGACACCAAAAATTACTGTAGTGTTTCCCAGGCCATATCCCCTGTATGGTCATATCCACCCAGAAGACCATTTCTCCTTTAGGAATCATAGGCTCCTTCAGCATAAGTCTCTCATGAAATATTGACTAGGCATCTTCTTCCTATACTTCCCCACCACATGATGTTAAATTTCATGGATGGGTCCTTTTCACATGTCCTTAAAAGGTGATGTGTCTAGTAATGTGACACCAAACTACATGGAGTATGATTCCTCTCATGAGGATATGTATGAAGACCATCTTGTGAGTTCGAACCTAATATCTTAATTATCTTCATCCCCCTCGTTGATGATAAACTCCAAAGAACCCAATCACATATATTAAATCATATTTGTCTCTGTAAAAGACCATAGAATCATTAATGTGTTTGTAAAATGGTAACATTGATAAAGAACCTCATATACAAACAAATTTCTTCATCAGTAGAGAACCTCATATACATAAAGATGATTCAAAAACTATTCATATCTATGATTGATCTTGCAGCCCAAGGGTATTATGTATACACATTATTGGTAATGAACCAATGATTAATGAACATATGAACATTTCTTAAATCTATAGGATATTCCCAGAATTGGAAAAAATTCCCCTCAAAAGGGTGTAATGAGCCAGACCTCCCATCCTCTCAACCAATGGAGCACTTAACTATCATTGTCCAAATCATACAAAAAGTGACATACTTTGGAATTTAGGTCCTTGAATCATGGATAAAAGGCACATTGGGTGAATCTAGCTCTGCGAATAAACCTGTTGGACACCATATGAGGATATAGTACCTGACGTGTACTGATTTCACAAACATTAAACCCCATTCAATCAAACATCAAGACCACTCAACTGTGGGACCTCCTATTATTCAATGTCTTGGTGCGACCATCTATCCTACCAGAAAGGGAGATGACATGAATCAGGTCAAAATAATAAAAGGTAAAATGGACTTGAAACTCTCAATAAGAGCAGGCCATTATTTGTTAACTGTTGGGCTATTTTGTTTACTCCCACACATAAAACTCAGGCCGAAACAAAAATGGTGAACCCAATATAAATCCTTAACCAAGGTGGTGGGTTACCCCACATCAATCCCATTTCACATCAAAAAAGAAGAGGGCCAAGAAAATTCATTAATTATGCATGCAGTCATGAGATGATACCTTGACGGGGTTTTGTTGTCTATTATTGTTACATATAATGCAGGTCTCCAGAGAAACATACAATCTAGTGGCATCCTTAATTTTCTCGCGAACACACATGATGATTGACACACCATATGATTCCTCCACAAGGTAGAGGTATCTATCTCCTACCTAGCATCTTCAATGCTGGGTTTTGAATGGACTGATCTAAGAATACCACTAGAAGGGTACTCTCCCCATGATAGAGTCAAAAAGGCCGGCCATCCAATCGGTAAAATTTCACTATCCACCTCTTCATCCATGGTTGGTGTCCTTGAATAAAGAGGCTCCATTGGCCATCTCCAATCACTTTAGGAGGTTTTCCCTAGAGCATGACAACAATTACCTCCCTTATCTTAGGGTTGTGGATGAGGGCATCAAAAAAACCTTCATCCCTTCTATACAGGATCCCCAGTCAAGGTCCCCTACCAGAGAACGTCACTGCCAGTGTCGTATTACCCAATATCCTCACTCTAAAGATGACTTTATACCATGGGATCCTACTGATGGAAAATAGATATATTCCCCTCGGAAATCCCAAAGAGGGTGAAAAACTTATCACCAGGAATAGGTCATAACCCTTGTTCCTGAGGAGGAGATCTGTCGGACCAATACAACAGAAACCTATGAGGGGACTCATATTCTTGCTCCCTCTTATGAATCCCACCACTGAAACATGGTATAACATAATGAGATAATGCATATTTTTACTAACGCTCTCCAGTCCCACCGTGAAAACGGGGAAGAAAATTTTCAGTAGATGAAAATCTATATCGACACACAAGAATCTCGCCATCCAAATAGAGTAGAAACCAGCTACAAGAAGGCACAAATACCTTCCGACAGAGACCAAACCTTCCATCCAAATAGAGTGGAAAACTATGAGTAGTCATACAATACTACCAACAAATATGAATCCCATCAGTCAAATATAGTGGTAATTAATAGGAAAATACAAATTCCTACCTACCAATATGAATCCCACTAGTCAAATATAGTGGAAAAGAAATATAAGCATTTCCAAATTACTATAGATTCACATCAACCCTATGACACAAAAACAACAAAAAATGAGCAGACACAAATTATTTATTAGAAATATAAAACCCACTAGTCTAATATAGTGGAAATTAGATAAAGTAGCTAGAATATCATGGCTATAAGTCGGGGGAAGAATCATTCCTCTACCCCAATATGGGTGAACTTCCAATACCAACTGGAAACACAAGGAGGATCGAAGTAGTCACCAACTCATTCTTCAATATTGGAAGGTGTATTTATACCCATTACATACAAATAAGTATCTCAGCACATCATAGAGATGTTGGAGGATCAAACATAGATTCCAGACTATATACTCTAATCCTTTCAAGACGTCATCATGTTTGTGAAAAAAGAGATGAGTCGGTCCCATGATCTGTTCTCTCGAAGAGGGGTGATTCATCAAAAAAATACTATAGTTTCTCTAGATCTCACATTAATCCCTAATCCATTCTAGGAGAGTTCATGGATATATTATTTGATACAAGGACAACCAGATTGGGAACAAACACTAGTTCCAACTGGGGGACACTGGTCTAACAACGTGGCCACTCCATGGAAAGCATATATCCCTTCCGTAACTGATGATTCTAATCGGCTTATCCTAGTGAAATTTTGGGGAATAACAACATATAGACCCATATATGAATGTAGTTACCAATAGAAGGGTTCCCTAGTTTCCCACAAAAGAGCACCATAAAATGAAAAGATCTAAATACTTCTTGAAAATGAAGACAACAATCATAATTCCTCTCTGCTAGAAGCTGGAGTTCTTGATTGCATTAGAAATCTATTAATATATTCTCACTATACTATTGATTTGTTGCCAAATTATGGAAGATACAATATAAATTGAAATGTTCCTCCCCGTAATGTTTCTACATTCAACTCTGAATGTTCTCTTTAGAGCACCCTTAGGGGCATACTCTATGGTCCAGAAACGATCGATCATGAGAGCCTATCTCCTGATGCGTGTCAGGGTAGCCCTCCAATTGACCAGAATATTAAACAACAAGAAGTTACACCCCTTTATTTCATACAACCTGATGATCCTCCCCATGGTATAAACTGCATATATTATTTTCCCTGTAGTTGAATTCCAATCTATGATGGTAGTCCATGCAGTGATGGCATCTACTGTGAAGGCTCTCCCCTTAGTAACATAAAGAAATGAGAAGGCCCTCCACTCATTGCAGTTCATCATGACGTTCCTCCCCATAATGAACATTGAAGTTATTCTCCCTCCATAAAAACATAAATCCATAATGGTATCCTTCTCCATGATAGCAGTCATTGCAAATGACCTCCCTGCAATGAAAACAAATAGAAACAAGGTTTGACCCTTACTACAGTATTCCCTGAGGTCCTCCCTAGGAGATAAGCTATGGAAAATCTCCCTGTAGTCGGATTCTTAGATTTGAAGATAGTCCTTTCCACCACAGCCTAAACTGTGAAGGTCATCCATGCATATTAAATTAACATAGGAAATAAATTCCTCCCCCACTAGTCCAAATATGAGAAAGCCCTCATATTTTAAGGCACATGGAAGGATATTTCCAGATACACTAGAAACTATATCAATGATAATTGACATAATTTCTCACCAAGGAGACACCCTTGGTCCATGGACATCCTCTAAGACACCCCACACCATTAATGAATTAATAAAATCTCTATTAGCCCTGCTACTCAAGATTAAGTCATCACAAAACATCCATGTTGGGCACAAGAAGTAGGGGAAGCCCAAAAATAAGAACAACATAATATGTTTATAAGGACTCGACCTTAAACATTACATTGTCTAACTATTTCCACTAGATTTCACTTATTTACATTCCCAAATATCTTTTCAGTTTAGAGTTTTATAAAGTTAGAACATAACTCGTACATATAAACCCATAACAATACAAAGTGGGTTCCATTAAAACAGTATGAATTTCATCCAAAACATAACTTTTTTAACATAAAAAATAGCATGATTTCATTGAAAAAAATCATAACATTTAAATTAACTTCCTTATTTATATTAAAAATCCTTATAACTTGTGAAAAACATTAAAAACATGGGGTGAGCATAAAAATCATAGTAAGGGATATAAAAATAAGTAAAGAAACTGTTATTCCATTAATACTTATAAACATATGAAATCATTTCCACAAATACTTACTTCTCACCCATATATACTTACTTAGTGAAACATGATATTTACATAAAACATTAAAGAAAATATATAAAACCATAAAGGTATATCGGGGCATTACATACTTATATTGTAACCATCATGGATACCTTATAATTTTTAACCCTTACGTCTACCTTACAATGTAACCCTCGCGACTACCTTATGGTGTAACCATCATAGTAACACTTGGAGTAACCATACTATCGACCTCCAACATACACATACCGAATGAATTGGATGGATATATAGGTCCAAAAATTAATCATGAAAAATTACCAATAACTATAACATAATCATAAAACATGAATAATTTCATAAAAACATTTCTTTTTAATTTCGTAAAATAGAATTTTAAAAGAGGTTTTTAAAAGGAATGATCGTTACAAATATAATATAATTATTTTGAGAATTAATAGAATTAAATGAATATGTTTATAAACTATAAATCCACATAATACATCATTATATGAATGAAATTAATTACACAAATAATCTTAGTAGCACACAATTAATGAAGTATATGGTTAACCCAATGAATGGAAATTGGGTATAGAATTCCCTGGCCTCATGTTTTTCTTACTTAAAACATGTTTATTTAGCATATTTTGTAAATTATCATATTTCACTATTCACAAAAATTCATGTATTTCAAAAAATCACAAAAATTCACCCTAACAATTCTTCAACATTTAGAATAAAACAATGATCTCCATTTTTTGAAAATAAGTTTCTAAATATGATTAATTTAATTTTTAAATAAAATAATAATTTATTCCAAAAATAAAAATTTTAAAACTATAACACCTTTTATATCACCTTGAAAAATTATTCACGATCCCATTATCTTATAACCTTAAGAACATAAAATAATAAAATGACTTACTATTCATGAGGGTTATATTAATATTCAAATTTAAATTCATAAGGGTATGTTTCTATTTACTAGAAAATAAATTTGGTTCTATCAGACTCCAAATAACTTACCGATCAAAATCATAGATGTTCGTTTTTTGAAATTTAAATAATAGAGTGGAAAAATTATGTTTAACAACTTGTTTATAAATATATCATTAAAAAAGTTCCCTTATTTAGATAATCAGTGTTTCATGAATTTCAATTTATTTTTAAAACCTTGGGGTGTTACAATGTTGCTCGTGAGAAGACAACTATCTAGGGATGACATACTGGTTATGTTCTATCCCACAGTCACTTCTCAGTTCAGCATTCCAAAAGAGTTATTGAAATAATGTATGCACAAAATTCACCTTAATGTTTGTAAAACTCTACTCCAGTTGAAAATTATATTTCTATCATATGATGGGAATGCATACCACGTTAGTGTATTGGGGGAGCTTCATCACCAAATTGACCTAGTAGCCCTTCCATCTGCCTGACAATCATGATCAGAAAGTCAAAAGAAAGACCTTGAGTTGGATTTCCACCACACACTACCCAAATTGTTTTGCCTCATTAGTGAAGTCCCATCTAGTGTTCACGTCCGAGGGTGGGGAGAACATGGAGATCTACACTTCACCCCAATTCTCTTCCATTATAACCCATTAAGGATAGAATCCTATAATGTCATCATCCCATGACAACATCCAAATGAAGTAACTATTAAGTAAAAGTGGACCACTCAACTAGAAGAGGCCTTGAGTAAGTCTCAAAAGTTTCAGTCTATATAAGAGAAATCCATTGAAAAACTCCTGAACCAAGACACTGAGAACATTTAGTAGACTTATCACCAAATGGAAGCCAACCAATAACCACTAATCATGTCCTTGGAAGTAAATAATTTATGTTAATATTTGGAACCATACTCAGCCCATTCACGCATTGGATTGCATGAGATCAAGAAGGCATGGATAGCAGCAGCATCTACCGTGGTACAAGAGAAACCCCAACCCACATGGTTGGGGTAAATTTTAACATAATTTTCCCTCAAAAGGCCAAAAAATCTTGAATTAGGCACATCAATGAGAGAACATCAGAAACCCCGTCCCATATATATGGGGAAATCTGTACCTCAACCACCCGCGCAGCAGAAGTCAGTATTTTCCTTCTTGGGGAGGAAAAAAAATAAAGAGGTTACTCATTATATCCCATCATGTGAATCATGTCCCTCTGGGTGGAGGCATACTACTAGGTCAATTCAAGGCTCACTTCGAGTCACTCTTCTCTAAGAAACTCAAATAGGACCCCAAAATGGAATGAAAAGATTTGACAAGGGACATAAGACTCCCTACTACTATTCAGAACCCCATATTCCACCTTCAATGTAGTATGCATCAGTAAAAATCAGGGATTTAATCCCCCCGTATCTCACTAAAAATGATACAGACAATGAGGATGCAAGAGATCATGGTTCCCTCAAGAAGGCGGTCCACATCGAGCCTGAAGGTGTGTGTACCTAGAACCAATGATCCATCATAAACCTGGTCACTTTGTCATCCAATCCATTATTACTTCCTTTGAAAATAACTAATAAGGTGAAAAATATAAATAAGGTCATACAAAACCCACCTCCTCCTCCTCATGAAAACACACCTCTATCACTCGAGGATATATTCTCTTGAAATCAGAAATAAATAAATGAGCTAAGGAGAATCAATGATGATCTACATTAAGAAATCCCTCCTAATAGATATGTTCCTTAGGCATAACGTCATCATACACTCCCGACAGAGGTTCCCCATCCATGAGGACTCCACCTTACAAATAAATCAAGGCCTGGATGCTCATCCAGCACGGAACTAGGACCACCAATTTATTTTAATCCAGAAATTAGCGAATACCAATATTTTCCTACATTGTGGAAACAACTAGAGATGATCCAGGAGAATCCACAATGGAATCCACAGATCGGTTATATGCTTCAAGTACCAATAGAGTCGGCGCACCCAATATTTCCACATATGGTGCCTAGCCATTCTCAATCCCAAAAAGATAGGAATCATGGTCTCATGAGAACTATCGAGTTATTAACAGATCAGTTGGAAGAGATGGAAGGGCAGAGTGCTCTGATACATCCATAACAGATTCCTTACCTCGACTAGGTGAATCCTTACCCCGACTAGGTAAGCAAGGTTTTATCGCCACCATATTTCTGGAACCCCATGTTCCCATTGTTCAATGAATCATTTGACCTAAAGCAATACCTGATGCAATACTCCTATTACTGTGATCTGAAAATGGGATCCCCAGAGAAACAAGAAGTTGTGAATTTCAGATTCTTTTTGCAAACCCTAAAAGTTTTAGCATTTGTGTTGTACACTAGTTTTCCAGCTAACTCAATAATAGAATTGGAGGATATATGGAGATAGTTACTATTCTATTTCAGCTCAACGTTTCCAAAAAAATAATCAATGATATTATGAATTGAAAACAGTGAGATAATGAGATTGTTTCAGTCTTTATTTCTATATATAAGGGTATAAATTACTCCTTTAACTAGTCTCTCCCCCCGAGATGAGATGTTGGACATGTAAATATAAAACCTCCATGATGATCTATGAACATCACTTATTCTAGTGAAATATACAAGTGGTTTATGGTAATTCTCTATTATTTCTCAAAGAATATAATATTCCTTGAAACAGACTAATCTAAAGTTCCATGAATCCCCATAATCCCTATTAAAAAAAGGGAGAAGATATTAAACAACTTCTGTCATGCTTAAGCCACCCCTGCACTGGCTCTGATTCCTAGGTCCACACCAAATCATGCAGGGACCCTTGAAATTTACTATCCACCATCTCATTATCAAGATTAGGAAAAATGATCTAGGAGAAATTAATTCAAGGAACAAAATAATAATGTTGACTCATTCTGAGATGACCAAGTCCATGGCTACTTCTTAGCCTCTATGAATCACAACTTGCTCTGGCTTCCAGAGCTGATGAAGGATAACGAAGTGGGTCGTGATGACCATCCAAATTAATATCCCTTCCAATGGATATTGATTTACAATATCTAGGAGTGATTCATATTCATGGAACCCCAAAAAATGATAAATTTTATACAAGTCAAGACGGGACAACCGCTAACGCAACTAACATATGTTTCCACCACTTACCCAAACAAATGAGAAGAGTGTAAAATGTTTTTAACAAAAAGGAGAAAAGTTTTGGTAGTTGGATGAATCTAAAACAATCAAAAAAGACCATAGTATCCTCCAAAATAAGTTAATGAAACCAATTTTACCTCCAATAACTCTTGATAAAACACAACCAATATCCTCGTCCCTACAATCATTCAAGGGTCGAAATGATCAAGTAAAGAAAGATGAAATTTCAACAAATCCAAAGTTAGATTTTACACTCTTAGATTTCTTTCCATTTGATCCAAATATACAGGCACCACCCTACCAAATGGCACAATGTGAACCACCCCACCAAATGGTACCACCAGAGGCAAATGTTGAGGCAGAGTCATCATTACAAGAGGAGATGATTTTTGGCTCCATCAATGTCATCCACATGATGGATCCCTTCTCTGACGTTTAATATGGTCACTCACCATAATTCCCCACACCTAATTAGGGGGGTGGAGGAAGAAGCCAAAAAAATCTAGGGATATCATGGGTGACACAACCATGACAGAAATCTAGCATATGGCTTCACCCCCACTCAAACTGTCAGTGTTGCAAAAAACCACAGAAGGACCCTCCATTGATTCCAGTAGGGATATTAAAATTCTATGACCCCCACAAAAATCCACCCAGTCCAACATTTATAGAATATCCATCAAAGGAAGAATATGTGTCTAATCTCCAACGACATGTGAGCGGACCTGACCGAACCAATTCACAAAGGAAAGATGCTCCTTCAGCCCTCATCCCAAGGGATGACTTGTCATCATAAAATGATCAATCCACTAAAGTGACTATGAAAGAGAATACCTGAGTGGGGAAGCACCGACCTGTAGATCAAAATTATGATATTCAGATGTAGTTAGATATGGTACCAGCCAAGATATCAATGTTGTATGCACTAAATATATCAGAAGATATCAGAGAATCACTCATGGAATCTTTTATAAGTCCCCAAGAGTTCGAATATAAAGTTGAATCCATTTATTTCTAACATACATAGACCAACCCTACAGAATGCCACATAGTTATCTTCATTAAGGATCAAGATGAAGACTCCATCATTCTAGGACACATCAAACCCTTATATGTGTCTATCATGGTAAATAGTGTCAATATCTAAAAATGCTTCATTGACAATGGATCTGGAGTTAGTATCCTCCCACTTAGGACACTTCATCGGATTGGATAAAATGAGGATGGTATTATTCCTTGAACCATGACCCTGTTGGTGTATGAAAAAATTGAGTATAAGTCGTAATGTATGATTAAGCTCGAAACCCAATTCAATGACATCATAGATCACCCATAATTTATTGTGGCCTAAAATAATATGACCTTCAATGCCCTTCTCGGAAGTCCATGGCTACATCAACATGCAACAATCCCCTCCACTTACCATCAGTTCCTCCAATATGGTATTAAAGGATATAGTGTGACACTTCATTCTGATATGTCCCAATTAGACCTCTTTGAATCACACTGTATTTAATAATGTTTATATGAGCCTAAGGGGAAGTGACTTCTGGTCAATGGTGTTGATTGGATTGTCACCACAAGTAGTTTGGAAATGGTTCTCACTAACCCCTCAAGAATCTCAGGGAAGAATGTGCACATCCCATTAATTAGATTGAGTGCACAGGTCCAAATTTAGATGTTTATTCAGTAGTCCTCATGCTTTCATTCATGACCAATGAGCCTGATAATGTTGAAAATCTCACCGAATCTTAAGATAATGGCGGGGGTTCCGAAAAAAATGCCCCCAAACCATCATCAAAACTCCAGAAAAATCCCTGTCTCGCCCACCAAGGCGGGAGTAAGTGTCTCATCACTCAAATAAGATGAGGAAACACTTTTAACCCTCACTACATATCCTCCATAGAATCCCCCACCAATGGTTGAGGAAAAAGTGGTGCCCTCACGTCCTAGACATTAAAATTACAACTATTCAATCAACTATGGAATGATTATTCTGAAATTGTTTCCCCGTTAGAATACAATGAGGAAGATATTGAGGATGCATAGGAGGAAGAAGAATACATGGGGAATTTCCCTCCAGTATTTGAGGAATTCATCTCTACCACAATTGATGAACACAATGAAATCAACTTGGGTATGAAAGGAGACCCACAACCCACTCTGATTAGTGATACCACACCTTCCAAATAGAATGAGTTATACAAATCTTTCATAAGGATGAATCAATATTTTTTCACCTAGAACTATACAGAAATTTCATACCTCAATATCAAGGTTACCACTCACCACTTGGGCCTTCTAGAAGACCATCATAGTTACAAGATAGCCTCTAGAAGGACTCACCAGACACATTCTTCCAAAATAGAGGCTGAATTCGACAAGCTCATCAGAGATAACATCATTTGGGAGGTCCAATATCCTATCTGGTAGAAAATATAGTCCCTATAAAAATGAAAAATGGGAAAATAGTGTCTGCATCGATTTCAGGGACCTCAATCATTATTACCCGAAAGGCGATTTCCCATTTCTGATCACAAAATTGTATATTGATGAAACTGATGGATCTGAGGATATCTCTTTCATGGATGATTATTTATGTTATAATCAAACCTGAAAATACCACAAATACAAATAATACACTTCCATTAGGGCTCCCAAGGGAGTTCTTTTTATAAATTAATGCCTTTTAGTTTGAAAAATGTATGTGCCACATATTAGCACACCATGAATTTCATTTTCAAACTCTTCCTAGGAATGTTCGCAAAATTCTATGTTGATTATTTTGAGGTTAAATAACGAAAATGCTCAGACCACCTGGAAGATATTGAAAACATATTCAATAAACTATGACAATATATCCTAAAAATGAACCCCCCCTAAAGTGTGTTTTCATTGTTACCTCAAGAAAATTACTAGGCTTTGTCATATGCCACCGTGTCATTGAAGTCGACTCTAAGAAGAAAAAGGACATCCTAGATATGTCACCTCCTCACAACCTCACTGAGTCAAGAGGAGTTTAAGGAAATTTGTACTATATTTAGTGCTTCATAGCCAACCTCACAATAAAATTATTTCCCTTCACCAGGTTGATGAAAAAAGGGGTAGAATATCAATGAACTAATGATTTTTAGGAAGCATTTGACAATATCAAGAGAAATATATTAATATCTTCGACGAAAATACCACATATCAAAGGAAGAAAACTCATTTTGCATGTGACCAACTTGGATCGATCCCTAGGTTCCATCCTCATATAGAATAATGATGCTAGCAGTGAGAATAGTCTCAATTATATCATCCAAAACATGATTGGTTCTCAGACTTATTATTTGAAAATTGAGAAGAGTTGTCTTTCATTAATATCTGTTGTCCAAAATCTAAGGAAATACTTGCAGTACCAAGAGGTCCATTTGGTCTCACGTAGCAACCCACTCATGTATATTCTCATTTTTCCAGTGTTAACGGATGCCTATCACGGCGGGCGGTCATCCTGCAGTAGTTCTATATAAGGTTCATACCACATAAATATGTTAATGTCTAGGAATTAGATAATTTCCTAGAAGATCATACCTCAGTAAATGTAACCCCATTGGAAATTGTGCTACCAAATGATGAAGTGTTCACTGTTCAAGATAACTCCCAGATGTGGGAAATTCACTTTGACGGTGCCTTTAGAAGCTTGATAGAAAAAAGAATGGAAGACCCCAAACTCAAAAAAGTTTGTTGGGAGTCATACTCATGTACCCAAAAAATTAAGTCCTACCTAATTCCTTTATACTATCATAGGGATGAAAAAACAATGAAGTAGATTACTAGACCCTCATTGGAGGCCTAGAGCTGGCACTCCAAATACTTGTTGAGCACCTGAAGATAAAAGACGATTCAGAACTAGTCATTAAGAAAGTCAATGTTGATTTTTCTATCATGAAATATGAGCTAATCCCATTGATGAACAATGTTTGAGAATTGATGGAAAAATTCCTATCAGAACCAACATTGACATATGTACCCTGGTCACAAAATGCACAAGACGATGCATTAGAAAATGTTTCCATAGCTTTGGCCAACTCAGGTCGGAGGAAACAGTCTTCTTTATTCCCCATCGACGGATGGTCTTACCATTCATTCCGAACAACATGGATGAAAACAGTGAGAGTTTTTCCATATATAAGTTATATAGTCCTACCACTAGTTGGATGACTCACATTATATATTACCTTCAAAGGGAAGAGCTCCCCCCAGATAGGGATGGAAAGGAGAAAATCCAGAGATGGACAATCAAGTTCAGGATGTATGATGGAAAAAACTAGTAAATGATTCATTATAAGATAGGTCATGATGAGATCCTTCTTAGGTGCATTGATTGAGAGGAGACTATTACTATCACGAATGAAGTACTTTCTAGAACATATAGAGCACATTATTTGGAATACAATCTCTCTCTTCAATTTCAATGGCTTGGATACTATTTTACCACTACAACATGATATTAAACTGAATTCACTAAGAAATGCAATCCTTGTCAAGTTCAAGACAATTTCATCCGCCATCCACTAGAGTTACTTCACATAGCCATATACTAATGGCCATCTTCCATATGGGTAATGGATGTTGTGTGACCATATCCTCCTACTGCATCCAAATAGTACAAATTTATTCTCATAGAAACTTACTTATTTTTCAAATGGGTAGAGGATGTACCCCTTGAAGAGTTTGGGGAAGGAATCATTGTTTGTAATGTAAAATCCATCATAATCACTAGATTTTGTGTCCCTTATACAATAATGATGGAAAATGACACCAATTTGTGCTCTGTGGAATTTGAAAAGATATATCATAGGTATAGAATCAAGGCCAATCATTCATCCCACAACCATCTAGTAGAAAACATGAATCTAGAGGCCTTCAACAAGACCCTATCCAATATACTCTAGAAGATGGTAGGTAAGGACAAGAAATAATGGTTGGATAACCTTCTCTAGGCTCAACGGGAAAACTTGGCCACGATCTACACTACCAGACAAGCAACCTTATATTCAATTGTATACGGGATGGTAGTGGTTCTACCCATTAATGTTCAACTAACATCGCTCTATAAGGCCATATATGATCAACATTCCATAGAAGATAAGTCCCAAAAAATGGATTGAGGAGCAATAGAAATTATATGAAAAACGATTTCACACTCCACACCATTTGGATGTTTATTAGATCTAGATCGCATGGGCCTTCAATAAAAAGGTTCACCTTTGGTCTTTCAATGAAGGAGACATTGTATTGGTCCTTATAAATCCAATAATTCATGAGAATAAATCTCCAAAATTGGAGCCAATATGGGACGAACCATATTTTATACACAAGTTCTACTCCAATAGAGCATACTCGTTAATTTCAATGGATGGACATCTCACCACAACTCCTACCAATATGAGGTTTCTGAATAAATGCTTTGTGTAATTATACAATTATCATCCTAACTTGCCCAATGTTAAACTGCATAGTGACACCAACGTCCATGCTACACAATGTTAAACTATACTAAAATCATCTTGAACACACAACATTAAACTGCATGGCCCAATTTTCCTAACCACGTGATATTAAACTGTATAAAGGACATTGTGTTCTGACTGGTGATTCATCATGCATGAGCCAATTTCATGCAAGGGAAAGATAAAAAATGACCCCCTTACTGTGTATGGGTTAGACCAACATAGTGAGTGTATAATAGAATTATGTGTGATTGATTCCTTCCCACATAGAATATGTACTGACACCTAGATCCTACATCTGGGTCCATCAACCAACATAAAAAATTGATGACTCGTTCCCTCTATGCAGGTCAAACCGGTTCAAGGAACATGTTTTCAAGAACTATGTATGGTTTCATTCCCATTCGTTAATGGGATAGGTAGTGATGTTTGGATATTACATCCTGGTCTAGCCACCATCCAAAGTAAACAATTACCCTTTCCCTGCATATAGGTTAGACATGCATAAGGGAATCCATGCAAAGTCCTAAACATATGATGTTAAACTGCAAGGTACCTCAAGAACTATGTATGTCCTAATTCCGACCCTTACAGGATATGTAGAGACACCTCGAAACTGTGTGTTGGTCTAACCACCACATGATAAAAATTCCCCCCTCTCAGTGCATAGGTCAGACTAGAACATATATTTTTTCATAACTACATATGGCTTGATTCCTTCCCACATAGGATATGTAGTGACACTCAGATCATTCATACTAGTCCTTCTGCCAATAAAAAAATCCCCCTCTACATGGGTCAGACTGGTATAGGGAATGTGTTGTCAGAACTATGTGGAATTTTATACCGAGATAACTAGGATGCATAGGAAACCTCCATGAGTTTCAAGCCTGAAAGATCACCCACCTCATACTTTTCATGTTGGTTCACTCTCTTCCTTACTGTATGATGTTAAACAATATGAGATACCATAAATAATTATGTCTTGATTCCTATCATTGTAGGATACGTAGTTACACCTAGATTCTATATATTGGCCTAGACAACATTTGAAATTAAAATGCTCTACACCTATACACATATTAGACTAGTACATGGATTATTTTTTTGAGAAACTTATAGCTATAACCCTACCTTTATAGGATACGTAGTGATTCTTATATCCCATATCCTTGTCTAACTACCATGAACAAAAAATGCCTCCCCTGCATATAGATTAGTCTTGCATAGGGAAATTCACCATTCCTTACGGCACGACATTAAATTACATGGACAAATAAATTCTAACCACATGAAATTAAACAATATTGTATCTCAAGAACTGCATGTGGATTGATTATCGGTATGACGAGATACGTAATGACACCTAGGCCTTCCCTGGTCCATCCATGTGGAATGAATTCCTCCATTTCTTGCATAATAATGTAAATCTATGTAAAAGATTCCAAATTTGGATACCTATAATAAGTATTAGTCAAAATATCATGACCCCTACATACAAATAAGATCTATGTAGAGGATCTAATAACTCAAAAATAATCATGGTCTGGATATCTCCCACGTACAAAGATATCCCCTTCTCATCTATCAAACTCCAGGCCCCGAGAACTCATGAATCCCTATAATTACCCATGGCTATCGAAAATGGAATGTCAGTGTCTTGAGGACACCTTTGTTTAACTATGAAAACAATTCCCTTCCAGCTCTGCATATGTTGCCTATAAAAATCTCCAGTAAAAAAAGGAAATATAGTCCTCAGGAGTGTCTTTTCTTACTTTTGTACACCCATTGGATCCTAAACCTTGAATCATCCCTCCCGATTAGAAGGCTCCAGGAATCATGGTTTACACTTTCTTCCCCTGCTCACGTATGGTGAATACCTGGGATATCCCAGCCTAATTATCCCATACATACACCTGATTCTGTTGATATTTCATCCCTACAAGATGACTTTAAACTGCACTGTCAATATCCATTCCACAATACATAAAACGATGTAGTCCAACAACATCTATCTCATTCACATCATGTCACTCACATCCTAATTGCATGACATTAAAATACATGGACCAACAATTCATCCTTCATTGATCCTTACATCCCTAAGTGGTACAGTGAAACCATTCCTACCCCCCCCCCCCTTGATTCTCACAACGAGCATAGATCACATGGGTTTGGAATTTTGGTATGTAATTCCTCACAAAGCTAGGGAAAATCAGACCATAATGACTGATCCTACTGGAGTGACATTAAAAGGAATATTAGGGTATTCCCCTCTATGTTTGGAAACCTAAAGTCCTAACCATATGACATTAAAATGCATGGAACCCCAAATATAGATAAAATTCCTTAATCCCTATGCACATGCCAAACCTATACAAGGAGCCTAATTTCGAGACACCTGGATCAATAAAACTGGATCTCGCTCCACCAAGGGAATAAAAATGCCTCACCATACATACAAGATATAACTATGTAGGAGAGTTCCTAACTCTATGGTGGATCACAGACCAAACATTTATAACTTATCTGGACACGTCTTTTATATCTATTAAACTCTGCACTTCAAGTGATTTCGTATCCTCACAAACTTCCTTGCCATTGGATATGAGAGGCTAGTGTCCTAGGGATACCTTTGTTTAACTATGAAAAAAATGCCTCGGTGGATCTATATATGTTTCACAAAAAAATAGTCTGTCATTGTTGATTCTCGGTTCCAACACAATGTCTAAAGATTGACTAAGGAGAATACCTCAAGCAAAGAAGAAGGAAGATTCATCAAGTATTGAAAAGTCATTAAGGCGTGCACGTATACATGCACGCCAACCATGGGAACACATGTCACTTGTGCGCCATACATGAGGCGTGCAAGTCACTTTCACACCCTAAGTGAAATTTCTCCCAAACCTCCGGTGGCCTAAAAATACCCCCTGTTGGCCCCCCATTTGACGGATGAAAAAAAATCCAAAACTCAGATTCAAACTCTGGTTGCCCAAGCCTCTATCTGAAGTCTTCCGAACACTTCTAAGGTAATTATTTCCCTAGAATGGAGGTTCTAAAGAGAAATAATAAGGCATAAGTATTAGAACTCGTCAATACTAACGCGCCTTAGTGTTGAACCCTTGAAAGAAATGAAGACACTTGCGCGCCACCGTGTCCTCTCATAGAAACTTGCGCACCGACTTTCTGGGAGCATCTAGGGATAATACTAAGGTCTTGAGCCAAGTCTTGCCCAAGTATTACTCTACATGTTCTTCTTCTCCCATGTGAACTCATGTCTCGCAAGTATACTTGTGCGACAAGGACTTGTGCGCCCAAACAGGACTTGCGCACCTACCTATTTTTGGGTGCCCCTCTTGGTTATTCACCTCTTTTCTTCAAATACACCTTTCCTCTTCAAGATCTAGCCATCAAAACCCTCTTCAAAGCCACTTATGGCATGGTTTATTTGTTTTCTTCTTTATATGAAAGGAGTTATATAGAATATTTTCCAAAACCTTATGATTTATATATCTTTATATCACTACGGTTTGAGGTTCCCTTCATTCAACCTCATCCCTTAAGATGAGAGAATCTTTTATTTGGGAATACTTCTCATGAGTAAACCCCAATCATAAATCCCTTTAACTTTGGGCCTCCTTTTTAGGAGTAAGCCCCAAATTACAAGTCCTCTTAATATGGGAATCCTCCTTAGGAGTAAGCCCCAATCTTAATTTCCTTTAATTTGGGCCTCCTTCTCAGGAGTAAGGCCCATCCTTATTTTCTTTTGATTTGGGCTTCCTTCTCAGGAATAAAACCCAATCATAAGTCCCTATTAATTTGGGCCTCCTTTTCAGGAGTAAGCCTGAAGTTAAAATTTCAAATCTCCATAAAGTACAAATACCTTTTTGGACCTTGTTGCTTGTATTCATTCTTAAACTAAGTCATGATCTTCATTTACTTGGGCCATCATACATACGTAAGCCCCACAACATTTCTTATGACTGCATCTTTCATGACACAATCGTCAGATTTACTAATACCTCTTGTTTCTCACACCGAGCATGACTCACGAGGTCTTAGAGTGTAAAAGTAATTATGACATCTCTCTTTGGGCCATTAATCATGCATAAACCTCATACTTCTTCACTCGATCTACGTGGACTTTGATCTATGCCTCAAAATTAAAGTATGTAGGAAGATTTTCTAAGGTTCAAGCCCATATTTCATTAATTCTTTTCCATCCCATATGACGTTACACTATATCCTTTCTATCAAACTATGTGGGTTCTGATTCCTTCTTTAACAAGGATACATAGGTAGACCATCTGCAGGTACGATACCAACTCTGAAATAATCCATGTCTTTCTGAATGACAATAAACTTCAAGTTCCCCACTGAGTGGATTTAAAACCAGTATGGCTATCATAATGAACAAGAGATTTATATATAATTTATTGAAGGATACCATTGTCTAAGGATCTCTAAAACAAATAGATGATTCTCCATCGATGAAGAACCTAAAATAAATATAATATATTTTCTAAATCCCATACATATCAATCATTTATTACAAATTCTAAAGGAAAAACTCATTTTCATGCTTGGTAAATTAATAAGGATTCAGGAACATAACTTAAATCTATAAGAGAGTCCCAGAGTAGACAATAATTCCCCCCAAAAAGGTGTGATGAGTCTGACCTCCCATCCACTCGACCAATGAAAATTCTTAGGCCTCATCAGTCCACAAATAATGTGCACCTACCTTTGGAAAGTAGGTCCAAATGGATATGGAATCATTGGAAGCTTCTAGATCTACGAATGAACCCGTTATAAACTGATTGGAATGTTTGAACCTTAAATAAACAAGGTCATCCCCATTTCCAGGAGAAACAAAAAATCGTGAACCCAATGTGAATACTTAACCAATTGAAAATGATGTTTTACTTATTTGTTAGGCCCCTATTAAACTCAATATGAGGGACAACAAAGTAGTCAATAACATAAGATCTCATCCAAAATATGTAGTCTGGCCAGACATATCTTGATTATGTATACTATATCAAACATGCACTATTTTCCAAGATCATTCTGCAACACAGAATGGGTTCTTTAAAGTTCACACCTGTGAATGCTTTGGACGCTACTCCTGCTGGATCCTCGTCCGGTATGAGGACTACATCACCTACTTAGAATCTTCAACACCGGGTCTCAAATTAATTGGTTAAGGAATGCTGTCAACACGGTACCATCCCGACTCTGGAGGCTACTAGACAAGCCCTCCAAGTTAACAACTCATCCTGGTTGTTCGGACAGTGATGACCAGTGGTCAAGAAGCAGGCAGTGCTAACCACCTTCTCCAACCGTTTCGGGTCGTTATCCCCAGAATGCAACAAACAGTCCCTCTCATATTTCAATTAGGTGAATAAAGAGGTCACTCAAGGCCTCAGCTCAAGATGATAGGAGTCCATTCCGATAAATCCCATCAACAATCGCCGCCAAACTCATGCGGTAGTGCACCCTCAACATGATGAGGGTATCACCTCTAGGAAATAGAATTAGGTTCCTCATACCCAAGCACGCAAGACTAATATTCAAAGGAAAAATTAGGCCAACAGGGAGAAGGTTCTTACCTCTGCCCCCTCCGAAGAAGTTCATCAACCCAACTTGATGGCAGTCAATGAGCGGGCACACACACCCGTCCGTTCTAATCATGTTGTCCAGTAGACTCGTCTGGCATCAACCCACCAATCCCAGTAGGAAATTCCAACGGAGTACTATAGGCAGGCACATACACCGGTTTATAATTCATCATTCAGTCACCAGGCTCATCTGACTGAATCCAAAGAAGCTCACCAACCAAATATGGTGACCACCTATAAACATGCACATACACCTGCTTACAATCACCAATTTTATTAGAAATCTAGTCTACCAGTATTGAAGGAAACCCATCACCCATATATGATGGATAACATATAGCAGACACATAATCCTGCCAATGTTCATCAATCCTGCCAACAGTCTCGTTTGGTAGCACCTGGAGAAGTCAGCCGGAAATCTCTGATGAGAAATTTGGAGCAGACTCAACTCTCTTCCCCTATGCATAAGTACTGTCAATATTCGTTGATAGGAAAAGGAGGACAGGAGCATGCACATACACCTACTCCAGAACAGTAATGGACGTATATTCTCATTCTAGCAGATGAAGTCACCAAGAACATTCTGATAATGGTGAAAGAGCAGAAGCAAATCCCTGAACATATTCTAGATACCTGTGAAAATATTATAACAACTTCAGAAAAATCACAGGGAAAGAAATATATATCTATCCTTATTAGTGGAGTGAATCATCAGCATGTTACTCTGGAGAAGATACACACCTCTATTCCAGTCCAAGAGGGTTGTGGGGAATACTCCCCCATGTCATATAGACAATCAAGTCAGGCACATACACCTGATTTGAATAGATATAATCAGCCTAACCTGACCACTTTTTTTGAGCAAGCACATACACCTACCCATAGTAACCACTTTCATCAACAAGTGGTTTCGAAGGTGAGTAAGAAGGCATCTAAGAAGAAGACTCACCCAGCACAATCAATAAATCAAAAGCCAAACTACAATAAGTCTTTGCTCAATGCTGGAATTCCTGATGCACTCAGACAAGTGGCTATTGTGACTCAAGATTCTACTCTCTCATTTCCAGGTTCTAGAAGTAACAACAAAAATTTCTAAGTTATTCATTATAAATTTCCATATTAAGGCTTGTTTCATGACATTTCCGTCAATCTCAAAGTATCATCTTCAGATGGGAGCCATAATAACCCTCTGCGTGGCCAGAAGACCGAGGAGAAAGAGGTTTCATGTTTTTCTATAACCCACCATCGTGGTCCTCCACATGATGATGAATTTAGCTCAAAATTCCTCTCTGTAGTAGTAATTCGCATTGCTGGGATATTTCTTCAAAGGAAAATGCAGTAACGAGAAAGCCCTATTATCTCGAGGCACTTGAAAATGTGATGCCAGTCATGTCTAATGATTTTCCGCTAGTAGGTGAAATAATTTCTCAATCAGAAGATAGCCTGGGGTGTAGGTCATTCTCTGAATCACCCCGAGGCCATTTATCTTCTAATTTGATAAATAAATTCTCTATAAATCTTGTTGAATCTGATAAAGAAACAAGGAAGCACCAGATTTGGTCCAATCAGGTATAATAATCTTCATCGAATGATAAGGAGGAAGTGCTTAATATGAGAAAACAACTAGAGAAAGTTGAAGTACCAGTCATGTTTTGGACTTTGGCTGACTCCCAGTATGATATTCCAGAAACATTGACAGAAGATTGTATTCATGATATTTGTCTCATCATATGGAAGACTCTTTGTCACTTAAAAGAGAAGATATTATCTTATTATGAATATCAAAATCATGTTAAGATAATATAAGGGTTGTCAAGCCAAATTGATTTGGCATCTCTCTCAGTTTCCCGACATCCAAAGGTTGAAAATCAGCAGAGAGCCCTTCAGCGTTTATGCCTAGGCGTGTTGAAAAGATTGCGCCAGTTAATTTCCAATGCCCCATCTGATATTCATATTAGGATATGGGGGGTTAATGGAGCATTACATCTCACTGTACTCTCTAGCCAACAAAGCCTGCCAAAAGTGGTCTCATGCAATGTTATTGCCCATGGATAGCCACATCCAACTGGTTTTGTGTGTAATAAAATGCTTTGTCAATAACATTCCTCAACTAGTTTTTCCCAAAGTCAGGAATATAAAGAAAAAGTTGTCGAATTACTCTTGCATGAATAAAATGAGAATATCAAACAGGAATCTCGTTTAGAGAAGGCACATCATCAGGTGATAGAAGTGTTATAAATCATCCAACGGTAATCTAATCCAGGTTATTTGAGTAGATATAGGATGATGCATCCGGCCTATTTCTAGACTAAATTCTGAAAAATCAGGAGATCTTTTAAGAAAGTTTCAGATATAGCAGCTCCGGATCCTCCTCAACTCACTAAGCTAGGGACCCTTTTAACCCAACCCTCGGAATAAATAGACAGGATTCGAGGAGTTCAGCAGGAAAAATAGGAACAACCCCAGTCCACCGGACTGGGGACTTTTTCAAATCATCAATCTCTTCCTTAGTGAAATGCAGTCTTCTCTTGATTAGGGAAGAATCCACAAGAGGAACTCAGAGCCGAATTATCAGGATATTCCCTCCAAAATATGGTTCATCATGAAGTTCCTGAGGGATCGACCAAACAAAAGGCAATGTCTGATAAAGGACATGGAAGAAGACAGTATCGCAGAAGCGCTGACAGAAGAGATGCAATGCACTATGCATCGATAAATGTCATCAATTCCATTGTCACAGATTCACCAAAACATGAGGCTCACTCAGGGTAATTAGATGAAGAAGTTCATGTTCAAGAGACAGTACACACTGAAAAAATTGAGGAAGGTGTGCATACCTGGAATCAAAGGCTTACCCAGAATTTAGGTATTCCTTAAAATAACCAACTTCCCCCTCTCTGAAAGGCATCTAACAAGGGGAAAGGAAAAAAAGTCAAGTTACATTCCACCCTACCTCTGGATAAGGCCAATCACTATCATTAGAGGAAAGGTTTTCACATCAAGAGGAAGAAGTGAAGGAGTTAAGGAGGTTAAATGTAGATCTACTTCAACTTAGTCTTCCTCCTAAGCATGTTGGAGTTAATAAATCAAGAGAATCTGTTGCAGCTACTAGGATGGATCAAGAATATCCCCCTTTTCAAGTACACCCTCACAGGTCTAATCCTATGGGTTGTACGTGACAGCAACAGCCAATATTACCATCAGTGGTAGTACCGGTCACCACACCCGTCCAAACTCCAGTTCTTGCACCTGTACACGACCCAACTCAACTATATGTTTCTGAAAAATTAATGAATACCATTGAGTCATTAATAGCTCAGTTTGAAGCTATAGAAGTAAAGAATGCACCCGTTCAACCAGAGAAGAAAGCTTACCCTGAATGGGTGGATGCAATTCCTCCGCCGTCAAATGTTTCAAGTACCACATTCCCAATTTTTAATGGTTCGGGTGATCCAGAACAACACTTAACACATTTTGTTTCTCGCTGTGATCCTATGATGGGAACACCTCTACAACAAGAAGAAGTTAATCTTAGGTGTTTTGTACAGTCATTACAAGGGCCAGATTTTGTCCGGTATACAAGCATGTAATCCCAGTCAATTACTAGGTGGGAAGATCTACGTCAAAAATTCCTTCTTCAATTCAGCTCAACATTATCAAAGATGACCGTTTTCGATCTTATCAATTGTATGAGAATGGAGAATGAAAAAGTTGTAGATTTCATTGCTCGCTGGAAGGGATTGACATATTACTTAAGATTATCACTCCTTCAAGAATAATTGTTGGCAATATGTGTGGCAAATCTACGTGATGAATTACGCAAACCGTTGATCCCTATGAAATACAGAGGAGGGTTTTGAGACCTTACTTTAATTGATCAGCAGATAGAGGACTCTATTATGAATACTAAGTCTAAAACTCATGTAATTCCATTAGTTCTTGGAAGAAGAATAGGGAAAGCCGAGGCTTCTATAATTACACTTAAACAAGAACCTGTACCTGCTTCCACTTCAACACTTTCATCATATCGAATGGATCCACCTCCTGAACGTCAAAAATAATGGACGACTCATCAAGATGATCAAAAATATAAAAGGCAGAAATAATTTAATGATTTTAAGAACAATGATTATTCTTTCTAGAATGAACAAGTTCCTGGCTACTTCATCTCAGCTCTAGAAACCAACCTGGTTCAGTTTCAAAGGCCCAAAATGCCAAACAAGGAAGGAGATGAAGACCTCCCCAACTATTTCCTGTTTCATTCGATGTTCGGTCATCCTATTCAGGATTGTTTTGTCTTCAAAGTCTTCCTGCAAAAGATGGTGGAATCTGGACGGGTAAAATTGAAAGGTTCTTCAGCCCAGGTAGTATGTGTTACTGCTACTGATCTAGAGGTAGAAGGTGAGTGGCATGAAGTCAAATGTAAAAATGTGTAGAAATATGATGATTGGATGGTCATGAAAATGATCAGTCGAACTCCGTCCATTTTACGAACACAATTGAATTAACCAATTGTGTCATCTTCTATGAATGCCACAACAAAACACCCATCATCAGAAGAAAAATATTCAAAGAAGAGGCATAAGTCCATGAAATAAGAACAGTTATAAGAAGCCGAGTTCATGTCAAAGACTAAATTATATTTGACTCTGACAGATTTTATGCCATCTACTTCAAAAGTACAGGAACTGCCCCAACAAATGGGACAACCTGAATTGGATAATCAGGCAGAATCTTCATCAGATGAAGAGTTGATCTTTGGTTCTATTAACATGATACATTTAACAGATCCTTATTCTATTCACAGTTGCGATCTTGATGAGCCTATATCAAACATGGGAATTAGAGGAAGAGACAGAGGTCTAGGATACATGGGAAGACATGGATATTCCATAATCCACTATTTCAATCTTACCCCTTCCAGAACTGTATATGCAGTCGAAACTCGTGGAAAATCCCTTCAGCAAGCTCAACAAGAACAAGAAATGTCTTCCACACATGGTAGATTCGGTCCTGATGAAGTTATTTTGGAAGACTGGTTAGAGGTTACACCTTCTTCCTCTCAGCAAATAAATATACCTATTCGGTCTAATCTACCAAATCCAGGATTTTTTCCAACTCCTACCTCAATGCAAGATGCATCTGCTTCCAAACCATAAACTTCTAAGGCACCTACAAAAACATAGTTTTTGTTGGGAAACACAGACATTTAGATAAAAATTATTATGTCTTGAAACATTTTTCCCAATTACCGGATAAGCTATGAATTTTGGATGCCTTGAAACTATCAAAAGATTTTCAGGAGGCACTTATCAAGGCTTTGTCAAGTCCTCAAGAATTCGAAACTGAAATTGTTGTGGCTGAGGTCTACCATATAGAGAATGATCCTGTAGAATGCCATGCAGTCATATCTTTTACATATGAAGATGAAGATTATGTTGTACATGGACATATTAGAACTTTTTATCTATCTAGAAAATTCAATGATATAGACATCCGACGAGATGTCATTAATAATGGATCAGGAGTCAATCACATTCCTATTCATACACTTTGTCGATTAGGCCTCACCGAATCTGATTTATCTCCTTCTACTTTAATGTTGCAAGGATACGATAAGAATGAACAAGAACCTCTAGGTGAAATTACACTCGGAATTCAGTTTGGAGATCTTGTTTCTAATTCATATTTCATGGTTATTCTTCAGGACACAGCCTTCAATATTTTTCTTGGAAGACATTGGCTATATCAACATGCGACAATACCTTCTTCGTACCATCAGTGTCTCAAAAATTGTTTCAATGGTCAAATTGGGGCATTGTATGGTGACAAATCCCCATTAAAAACAAGTGAATCTCAATACATTGAGGTATATTTTTATCACATGGAGGGAAAAGAAAAATCCACAGTGAAGAAGGTCAACAAAATTAATGCTCCATATGGTTTGGAAAAGATTCTAGTAAACCCATTCATACATGTGAGTACATATTATGTGTTACCTATCAGTTAAATTGATAGGATAAACCTAAATCTAAACACTATTATAGAAAAATCTATAATATCAGTTACGACAATCAAGCTAGACAGCATGGTAGAAATTGTTGATTCACCAAGCAGTGATGAAAGCTTAAATGGTGATGTCTTCATTTCACCTGTTGAAACCCAGCAATTCTATACTTCATCAACCAGGCTAGAAGAAGTTATTGCAATGCCAGAGGAAAATAATGATGTCAATTCTCAATCCATCATCTTCCCTCTATCACCTTAGAAAGACCATTCTTCATCAATAGGTTCAGAAATGGCAGCATCTTCTCCATGATGTTAAAATTTAAACATCTCCCATGACCATGGAAATTCGGATTCATCATCTACATTGAAAGTAGAAACAGAATAAGTAAAACATGTTGAAGAAGAAGAGGAATATCTTATAGATGCTCCTCTAGCATTTGAAGAGGGTATCTCTACCACTGTTGATGAACTTCGAGAAGTAAATCTGGGTACAAAAGAAGATCCACACCCCACTTTAATTAGTGCGGCCATGACTCTTGAAGAGCAGGAAATGTATACTTATTTTATAAAGATAAATTGAGATGTATTTTCGTGGAATTATACAGAAATTCCAGGTCATTATCCCAATGTTTCCACTAATCATTTGGGTTTTCTAGAAGAACATCGGGGATTCAAGCAAGCAGTAAGAAGAGCACACCCAACTTATGCCTCCAAAATTGAAGCTAAAGTGGATAAGCTTATCAAAGATAACTTTGTCAATGAAGTTAAATATCCCAAATGGCTGGCTAATAATACCCCTGTGAAAAATAAGAATGGACAAAATAGAGTTTTAATTGATTTCCAAGATCTTAATCGCCATTATCACAAGGATGATTTTCCAGTTCCGATCACAGAAATCTTAATTAATGCAACAACTGGATATGAAGCTCCTCCTTCATGGATGGTTATTCTGGGTACAATAAAAAATGAATGGCCCTAGAGGATGGGGAGTCTATATCTTTCAGATCACCTCAAGCTGTGTTTTTCTATCGGGAAATGCCCTTTTGCGTGAAGAATGCAGGTGCAACGTATCAACATGCCATGCACCATAACTTTAAACCCTTTTATGGAAATTTGTTGAATGTTATGTGGATTATTTTATGGTTAAATCCATACAATGTTCTAATCACATGGCTGATTTAAAAATCATATTCCACAAACTTTGACTACATAATTTAATGATGAACCCCTTGAAATGTGCTTTTGGGGTAACCTTAGGAAAATTTCTCAGCTTTGTTGTATGCCATCATGGTATCGAAGTAGATCCTGAGAAGACAAAAAAAATCCTTGGTATGTCACCTCCTTGAAATTTGAAATAATTAAGAGGACATCAAGGACACTTGTCCTATATTAGGCATTTCATTACCAATTTGGCAAGAAAGTGTTTACCCTTCACCAAATTAATGAAGAAGGGAGTAACCTACCTGTGGACTGAAGAATTTCAAGAGGAATTTGATATCCTAAAAAAAATATCTCTTGAGTCCACCAGTATTAATTCCACTTGTTGAAGGAATACCACTTATTCTCTTTGTGACAGCCTTTAAGAGGTCATTGGGTGCCTTCCTTTCCCAAAAGAATGATTCTGGGAATGAAAACAACCTTTACTATCCTAGTCGGACTATACATGAGGCAGAAACTCTATATTCAAGTATTGAAAAGTGCTGCCTAGCATTAATATTTTCAGTTCAGAAAATGAGACACTACCTACAACATCATGAGGTCGAATTGGCATCTCACAATAACCTGCTCAAATTTATCCTTAGTCATCCAATGTTTACAGGACATTTGGCAAGGTGGGAAGTTATTTTTCAGCAGTTTGATATCCAGTATGTGTCTCAAAAGGCCATAAAGGGCCTAAATCTGGCTGATTTCCTTACTGAACATCCTTCAATAGAAGATACATATATAGATACTGACATTTCTGATGAGGAAGTCTTCTCTATTCAAGATAATCCTCAAACATGGAAAATGTACTTTGATGGTGCTTCCAGAAGTCCAACAGGGAAGAAAATGGAAGATCCTAAATTCAACAAAGTTGTGTTAGGAATTATGCTTATTTCCCCAGAAAAGGCAGTGCTACCCTATTCCTTCTTATTTTTGGGAGGCGGTACAAATAATGAAGTAGAAAATCAAGCTCTCATCACAGGATTGGAATTGGCACTTCAGGAATAGGTGAATCACTTAATGTTTAAAGGTGATTTAGACTTGGTAATCAAAAAAGTAAATGTGGAATATGCCATCATAAAAGAAGTGTTAATCCCTTTATGTGATTACTTCAAAGAGGTAATGGTGGAATTTCCTTCGGAACCGACATTTTCTTATGTCCCGCGATCACAAAATGCCCAAGCTGGTGCACTGGATAATGTAGCCACAACCCTGGAAGATCCAAATTGGGATGAAACAATCACCAGTATTTCCCACCGTCATGTAGTTTCACCTTTTGTTCAATTCATAATGGAGGAAATCAATGAAATCAGTCCCATTTCTGAACCATATGGTCATACTAGAGGATGGATGACACCTATCAGGGAATACCTTAAAAATGGAACACTCCCACATGATAGAGATGGGAAAGAACAAATCTGGCGACGTGTGGTCAATTTTACTCTTTATGATATTCCAGATAACCAAAAAATTATCTATAAGTGAGTTTTTGATGGAATTCTCTTCAGATGTATTGATGTTGAAGAGAAAATGGATGTCATGAAAGAAGTATATGTAGGAGTCTATGGTTCCCACCAGTCTGGACATAGACTATCTGAGAAAATTTGAAGCATTGGATACTTATGCCCTTCAATGATGCAAGATTGTGTTTATTTAACTAATAAGTGTCATTCTTTCCAAGTATGTGCCAACATAATTCATCAACTCCTAGAGTTGCTCCATATAGCTAAATACTCATGGACATTTGCCACATGGAGAATGGATGTAGTAGGACCTTACCCTTTGGCTACATCCAAGCAGTTTAAGTATATTCGTACTGCTACTGACTTCTTTTCCAAATAGGTAGAGGCAATACCTCTTAGAGAAGTTAGTTATAAAATCATTTCTAGCTTCATCATGTCTAACATCATTAACAGATTTGGTGTCCCTCATACCATATTGACGAACAATGGCACCAACTTCTGTTCATCCAAGGTAAGGAAGTTGTATCAAGAGTACAACATCAATTCCAACCATTCATCTCGGTATCATGTAACATTCAATAGACAAATAAAGGCCTTAAATAAGAATATTTCAAACATACTACAAAATATGGTGGATAAAGATAAGAAATCATGGCCTGATAAACTTTTTCATGCTTTATGGGCTTATCATACCACTACCCACACTGCTACGAGGTCAAATTCATATTCATTGGTATATGGAACAAAACAGTCTTTCCCATTGAGGTTCAATTACCTTTTCTCAATGTATCCATTTTTGATCAGTCATCTACAGATGAACAATATCAAAAGAGATTGGATGAAATTGAATGATTAGATGAAAAAAGATTTTTCACCCTACACCATTTGGATTTCTATCAGAATCAAATAGCATGAGATTTCAATAAACAATTTCATCTTCATTCATTCATTAAAGTATAATTCGTATCGGTCCTCAGAACTCCAATGATTCTAGGAAAAAATCCTCCAAAGCATGAGCTAAAATAGGAAGGGACTTACTCAATACATAAGGTCTACTCCAATGGAGATTATTCTTTAATCTCAATGGATGAAAAACTCATAATGAATCCAACCAATGCAATATTCTTGAAGAAGTATTTTTTGTAACAGAAATACCCATTCATCCAACATGACGTTAAACTGTGTTTTCCTAGCTACATGATGCTAAACTCTATAGCATTGGTCCATGCATATGACCTTAAACTATTTTAGTCCTTACAACAAGACTTTAAACTTCACGTACCTTTTTTCCTTGCTGCAGGACATTAAACTGCATAGCTCCTTGTTCGTCTAACGTGACGTTAAAATGTGTCCCCTTTGTCATCCAATATGATGTTAAACTATACATGTCCGTCCTACATGAATTTTAAACTATGAAAAAGTCCTTTAATGCGTCTGACATGACGTTAAAATGTGTACATGTCCAACATGACGTTAAGCTGTGTCCAGTCCCTTATATGTCCTACATGACATTAAACTGTGCATCGTTAGGGTTGTTTCTACCTATTAATTCTCACAACAAGTATGAATCACGTGAGCTTTGAGTAAAATTTAACCATAATACCCTCTCTGGGCCGCTAACCATGTGTATGTACCAACACCAGTTTTAGGTCGTTGTCCTCAAGAGAAACTTGATCACCAATTCAATTTCAATTAAATTACGCGAACTTTGATCCTTGCCTTCTAGGCTGGGTACGTAGGCAACCTCCTGAGGCTCAAACCCAAAACTAACAAATTCACATCGGTTCACCTACATCTCATACGATGTTGATCCATGAATCATCCCAAAACCAATCTCTTTACGTTGGTTCACCTTCATCCCACATGACGTTAAACTGTGTATGTCCCTTTTGTCCCTACTACATGACATTAAACTATGCAGCACCATCGTCCTTTCTATATGATGTTAAACTATACAGTCCCCCATTTTCCCTCTCCTGAGAGGGAATCATTATTGGCATTGATCTCCAATCATGTCATATTTCAAAGACTACATGCATACATTGTAATTCTGGAACCTTTAATCTTGTGTCAAACCATCATTGCACTAAAGTCCCTTTTCACCCTTCACTTATACGAACCAAATTTGTACATATGGTATTTCCAGAACTACGTATGAATTGATTCCCATCCTTATGGGACACATAGGAACGTTTGAGCATCCCTCGAATCCAGCCCCAATTCTTTGGGCCTAACCCCAAATTTCACTTTTAGCCCCTTGACTAAAAATTCCCCCTATGAGCACATGAATGTGGTATGAAAACCCTGGTCTTTATTCACATCAGGTTTATAACAAACAAAAAATGTGTCCCCCTCATTATGGTTTGAGCCCTACGACCCTAAACTAAGAACTCCTAATCTCTCATCCCACATGACATTAAATTGTATTTTAATAACTACGTATGGTTTGATTCCCATCTTTATGGGATACATAGTGAAGTCTAGCACCTCAATTCAGGACCCAGCCACAACATAATTATGTTCAGCATTGGTCTATGCATCTCTTCCATGCATTGAACAATACCCATTTTTTATGTGTCATATTCCTAAACATAAAATACTTCCAGATCTCCATAACCCTTTTCTTGACTTCTAGTCACAAAATGTATGATATCCGGGAATTATTTTTCCTGACTATGAACCACGTGCCCTTAGGCGGCCTTGCATAATTAGTCTACATAATGATCATTTCAGCCAAAAGATGCTATTATTTGACTATACATCCAATGCCCTTAAGTGGACCTGCGTAATTCAAACCCCCTAATGGGTTTGTCAAATAGTGTTAACTTCATTCTTGGGGAGAAAACCCCTTTTTTCCTTTTTAGTCTTAACGACGATATATAGGTATCCACAAAAAACAATCATCCTTAATATATTTGTCCCATATTCATTTTCATGATCTGAAAGTATTCAAGTCTGTGGTTTATATTTCCCTACCCTATGATTGGGTCAGACCTTCACAAAAATGACATTCATCCAGTTCTGTAACAATCTTGATTGGGAATATCCTCTCTATATTCAAGTACCTCTCTCCATACAACAGACTCTATGATTTGGAAAATTTGAATCTTCACAAACTGTCCCTAGCTTTTAGCAATAAAAAAGTAATATTTCTGAGAGTTCATATTCCTGACTATGCAGCACGTTCTCTTAGGCGGTCATGCATAAACAATTATACATAATGGACCTATCATCCAAAAGATGTTATTATTTTACTATGCAGCCAATGCTCTTAAGTGGACCTGCGTAATTCAACCCCCTAACGGGTTAGTCAAATCATGGTAACTTCATTCTTAGGAAATACATTCTCTAATGCCTTTTGGCCCTTATTTTTCATATCATCCATCAGATTCAAAATTTCTTAGGTCATAGTTTACATGTTTTCCCCCATACTTGAATGTGGTAATATGTTTTCAAACAAATTATCAAATAATTGATTCAATTTTAATCCATTCGGTCAATGATATTCAACCTTTATACATTAGCCTTCTTTTCATGTCTGATGTGCGTGACTTTAAACTGACAACAAAAGACAAGGGAACACTGAACAAAAGTCGAGTCCCATCTCGGTAAACGTACATATTGTATGATTTAGGCAATATTGAGCAACAAAAGATGCAAAGTTTGTGGGTTTGTTTGTATCACCCAAGAAAAAATAAAACTATGATTACTAGGCCCACTGGCTTAGGTAAAATTAATTAAAGAATGTAAAAAGAAAATTCAAGCACAAATGATTGAAGTTGAAATTGTTTTTCATTAATGCACATGAGTTAAAATGACATCCATAGGTTGGAGTCTCTTCTCTTTTTCATGATTTACAAGAGGCTTTCAACATAACTCTTCATTTGATTTACAGCATCCTGATCTTCATCAGCAGCCACCTAGAATTCATTCATTCATCTGGATACAATAAGAGACATAGTGATAGATGCTTGATACCAACTCTTCTTGGAAGAATTTTAAATGAATGATCTTCAGTGCGGTTTGAGAAAAATTTCCGTTGATCAAACATTGACTATGTTTCTATCCAAGATACTTGGAAGATGGATACATGGATTTGATAATGGAGAATTATAAGTAAAGATCCATTTCGAGAGATTACTCTTTTCATATATTGTTGTAATGTCATGATAGTCTTATCCCCACCAGCTGGCATCAGAAAACATATCAGACCATGGGTTTTCTATTTTCATATCTCCAAGGAAATGGCATGGAAGAAAAAATTTGAAAATTCACACCATTTTTGATGCTGTTAATGCACAACATAAACAAAATAGAGGGATAGAAATGCAGCTTCAGTTTAGGCTTGTGAGTTTTCAAATTTGAACAACATGGGCTGTGATGGATTATGAATTCCTTCTCTACTATTCCAGCATTGAAAAATGATCCTACAACTGATACATTTGTTGAAGAGAAGTTGGTGTAACTTTGAAACCAAGAATGCAGGAGACAGTTCGTTTTCTCTGGAACGTTGACTCCTTGTAGATGGCAGTGGCCATATAAAGGTAGATAAATGCTCTGTGGGAAATTGACATGATACTTTTTCAAGTACTTGGTCAAATCTAGGAGAGTGTTGTCGCAGATATCATAATAGTCATGGCCAATGATGTTCATCATGTCATAAATCCGATTGCTAGCCAGTTCATTGGCCGATTCAATTCATCTTGGAGCCATTGAATCTAAACAAATATTGAATAATTAACTTTTAAGTAAGATGTTTTTTCATAAAATGGTGAAGAAATAGAAAAAATTTATAAGGCATTTATCCGCACAAGTGTGGTTGTGCAAGTGTGACAGCGCAAGTATGGGTGCACAAGTATTGTCGCACAGGTCAAAATACCTCTACAGAAGTGCGATGCAATTTAGAACAAATAATCAACCACAGACAGAAGCACCTCCGTGATGAAATCTCACTTGCACGACGAGATCTATAAGCTTTGGAATCATGGTGCTTTGCACGAGAGTGGCACCCATATTTATAGGCGAGGTCATACCCTTGCGTGCCGACACCTGTGCACCTCATACCTGTGCACCGCTGGTTCTTGGTTTCACCTTTTCCACATAGTCAAATCCTTTTTTCCTTTCTTGGATCCAACTTTGATGGGGGATTTTTTTTGATGCTCCATTCTGTCACAGAGTCCAAAGATTGACTAAGTAGAATACCTCAAGCAAATAATAAGGAAGATTCATCAAATATTGCAAAGGCATTAAGGCGCTCAAGTATACCTACGTGCCAGCCTTGGGCACACAAGCCACTTGCATGCCAGATATGAGGTGCACAATTCACTTGTACACCCTAAGTGAAATTTCAACCAAACCTCAGCTTTCCTATAAATACCCCCTATGGTCCCCCCATTTGACGGATTAAAAAAATCCAAAACTCAGATTCAAGCTATGGTCGCCCAAGTCTCTGTCAGAAGTCTTCCGAACACATCAGAGGTAATTATTTACATATAATGGATGATCTAAAGATAAAGAAGAAAGCCTAAGTATTAGAACTCATCAATACTTCTGTTCCTAAGTGTCCATCCCTTAAGGGAAATAAAGACACTTGCGATGTGCCATCCCTCCTTTTTATAACATAACTTTCATTACATTATACAAAACTGAGGATCTTTAAGGTTTAGTGTCTTGGAAACAAGGAACACAATAAATGAAAACAACATAAGAAATTATTCTTAAACACTTGAAAGGCTTCTCCTTAAGTTCATCCTAGGTTCATTACTTCATCTTATAACCTAGGGACATACATCAAAAGAAAGGGTGAGAAGAAGGCCCAGTAAGGGAAACATGAGAATCATTTTACATGTGAACTTGAGATACTTCAATAAGGTCATGAAAAGATATTTAAGGCATGAGAAAGAAATCATGAGGCATATCATAATAAAAATAAAGTTTTTCATAACTTGAAGATGTGGCTACAACATTTAATATTGATAATCATTTCTGGTTCACTAATGTCCATCCCCAAGGTGTCATTAAAAATTACCAAGGTTATTCACCAAGGCGTCGTTAAAAATAGTCATCTCTAGAGATTAAGTCTTTACCCAATGCATTAGAGCGCTATCAGGGCGCACCCTTGAAATTTAATTATAATCATGTGATCCAAATATATCATCATCAATCATTTCATAAACAACCCATATAGCATAAAAAGGAATTGCTTTCATTTCATAATCATAACATTTTAAAAACTGCTTTAAAGACATGATCCTTATGTCACTTTAAACCCACGGAAAGGGAGAGAGGGTCTCATGTATGTAAATCCCAGAATTTCAAATAGAATAACTTGGTATATATGTGAATACCCCTATAAAAGATAGGTCTTTGAGTATTCACTTAATAAAATAAAAGAACATTAGAAAAAGAGAGAGACATTTTGAGACGGAAATTCTGCATCATAATGACTATGTTTCGGGGTTTTAGAAAACATTGAAAAGAGAGGGGGCATGGGTAAAACAATCATAAATGACCCATAAAACAGTAGAGGGACCTAATATGGAGGATATATGAACATGTTAATAAAATTTTAAGGACATACCATTTGGAATGAAAAACATGGAAGGTAGAAAAAATTATATTTCTCTTATGAAAATTCGGCAGCCTAACGGCGCCACTTAAACTTCAACAAAAATGTATTGGCAAGATCAAATAGGGTATCTCATCATATAAACATATTATTTCCGTATTATAGATATATATATCATACCCCAACATAATAAAAGGAACTTGAAAGACTTGACAAGAAAATAGAACTTGAAAATGAGAAGGGTGAAAGAATCTGTTACAAAAATTTTGGTAGCCTAACAGCGCCACTTAAACATTCATAAAAGGAACTGATGAGAGTAAGAGGGGATCTCTCATCAAATGAACATGAAAAGTTCATTAATAGGAATATAAAATAACATCCTCTAACATAAGAACATGGAGCATAAATTAAGTTACATAAAAAAATATTACTTAAAAAGAAAGAGAGAGGTAGGATCCCTTACCTTAAACGTAACTCTTAAAACTCAATGGTTGGGACCTTGAGAGGCTTGAGGGAACCTTGGGAGGACTCCTTCGGAGGTAAGGAGACCAGAACTTCGTTGAGTATGGTTTTGGAGTCGAATGGATGAGAGGATGGCTTGGTATTTATAGGGAAAGTGAGGGGACAAGGCATTAATGGCCACGGGACACCTCATTGGTGGTATTAGAAAAACCTTGGGCTTGCCCATGGTATTTTCCCATGGTATTGGCCACCTGGGACACCTCACACAATAATTCATCCCCTTTATTCGACCATCCCATAAAATATTTCATGACATCATCATGACACAGTTATGATGTCATTTAACATACCGAAACCCTAAAACTACATTTTTACTATTCACTGAAAATTCATCTTTCTCAAAAAAAATCCCAAAAAATTACCATAACATAATATCGATGCTCTATGTTAAAAAATAAATTCCATTTTATAAAAATAATTTTCTAAATATTTTTAATTAAATTTATTAATTAAAAACACTATTCTCCCGAAAAACTAATACTTGATTAATAATTTATGAAATCGTTATTGAACCATTTTATTGAATCACATTACTTAATCAAGGTGTCTAAATTATATTAAAACTTTCTTTAAGTGAGATTACTAATCCATTTGGTCACATTACTAATCCTTAGGATAAAATCACTATTCATAATTTACTATTCATCAAAAATTAAGTTGATCTTATTAGGCTCCAAATTCCTTACCGAACAATTTTGACGAAGACCATTTTTTGAAAATCATTACACATCATTAATTATTTAATGTTTACATTAATATTTTAAAATATTCCTTTTTTCAAAATTCATCAATAAAATAGATCCTAAAATTATCCGGACATTTGAAATTTCATAAATATCACTAGAAGAAGAAATCTCAATTTATTTATCCCAAAGGATTACACAAAGAAGATATGGTCTTGTCACATAGCCCCTTATAACACCCGCATATGACCTAAGTGTAAGGTGTTCTATGGTGAGAGAATATGAGGGAGGCTCAGATAACATTTCCCTAGTAGTAATCTCCACTAACTTGTACTTCTCCCGCAGGCATTTCCATTCAAGATTGACATGCTGGAGTTCGGCTTGGGCTTGGTCCAATGCGAAGCCCAAAGATTCCACCTCCTTACCAAGATCTGATAAGTTGGCTTCATAAGGTTCAAGTCTACTGGATGAAGCGATCGACTCCTCTTTCTGCATTAACCATTAACATTTTCTATTAAATAGTGATGAGTAAGTTAATATACTATTCACAAATTTTTGGTCGTTACATTCTTCCCCCCTTAAGAAATTTCATCCCCAAAATTGTATACTTGAGTCCTAGTCGAAAAGGTGAGGGTACTTTTGCTTCATTGTTTCCTCAGGCTCCCAAGTCACTTCTTCATACTTTTGATTCCTCCACAACACTTTCACAAGGTGGGTAGTCTTGTTTCGTAGAACCTTGTCTCTACGATCTAAGATCTCCAATGGCTGTTCCTCATAAGAGAGGTCATTTTCAAGTTGTACCACTTATGGGTTCAGTACATACGAAGGGTCAGGTATGTACTTCCTCAAGAGAGATACATAGAAGACATCGTGAACTTGAGCTAGGTTCGGTGGAAGTGCTAGACGATAGGCCACTGCTTATATGGGATCAAGGATTTCATAGGGGACAATGTACCTATGGTTGAGCTTCCCTTTCTTCCCAAACCGCATGAATCTCTTCCATGGAGAAATTTGAAGGATGAATTTGTTTCCAACACCAAACTCCAAGTCCCTTCGACGGTTGTCAGCATAGCTCTTCGGCCGACTCTGAGTAGCCTTTATGTGTTGTTGGATGCCATGAACCTGTTCTGTTATCTCTTGCAAAAGATCCAGCCCAAGAATATTTCTCTCACTAGTTTCATCCCAAAAAAGTTGGAGTTCTACATCGCTTTCCATACAGAGCTTCATAGGGTGCCATCTGAATACTTGAATAGAAGCTATTGTTATAGGATAACTCAACTAATGGGAGGTGTTGATCCCATCAACCTTTAACTTCCATTGAGAATAATCTCAGCATGTCTTTGAGTGTCTGAATAGTCCTTTCATATTGGCCATCAGTTTGAGGATGATAGGCCGTACTAAAATTCAATTCAGTATTCAGAGCATGTTGAAGACTTCTCCATAATTTTGATATGAATATTGGATCACGATCAGATATGATGGATAGTGGTGCCCCATGCATCCTTACCACTTCCTTTACATATATCATGGCAAGTTGATCCAGAGAGAAATCTTTTTGAATAGAGATAAAATGGGCGGTCTTGGTGAGGCGGTCCACAATAACCCATATCACATTATTTTCTTTGGATGTTTTCGGGAGACCAGTTACAAAGTCCATAGTGATATTATCCCACTTCCATACAGTTATGGGTAGCGGTTGTAATACCCCTTTAAGAAGTTGTCGTTCTTCCTTTACTTGTTGACACACCAGGAACCTTTTAGTGTATTCAGCAATCTCCCTCTTCTTGTTATCCCACCAATAATGATCATGAAGGTCTCTATACATTTTAGTGCTTCCCAAATGTATAGAGAAAGTAGAGCTATGATCTTCATCCATCAGTTCTTTCATTATCTCTGGAATAGATGGAACACATAGACTTGTACAAAATTTCAATACACCTTCTTGATCAATATTGAAATCAGGGAACTTCCCATCCATTACAGCCTCAAACTTCTCCTGCAGCAATGGATCTTCTTTTTGAGCCTTCTTAATCTTCTCTAGTAATGAAGGTTGAGAAATAATTTGGGAGAAGGTTGATTATGTCCCTTCCCTTACAACTCCCATGTCCAATTTTACTAGATCTTTAATCAAGGGATCTACTAGGATCCTCATTGTTTCCAGAACAACAGGATCTTTCCTGCTTAATGCATCTGTGACTTTGTTTGCTCTTCCAGGGTGATAATGAATTGAACAATCATAGTCTTTAATAAGCTCCAACCATCTCCTTTGTCTCATGTTCAATTATTTCTGTGTGAAAATATACTTTAAACTTTGGTGGTCGGTGTATATATCAAATTTCTCCCCATAAAGATAGTGCCTCCATATCAGTAGAGAAAAAACAACCGCCACTAGCTCTAGATCATGCGTAGGATGATTCTGCTCGTGAATCTTCAACTGTCGAGATGCATAAGCAATTACCTTTTCATTTTGCATGAGGACGCACCCAAGCCCTTTCAGAGATGCATCGCTAAAAATAACGAATCCTTCTCCGATAGAGGGTAGTGTTAACACAGGTACAGTAACCAATCTCTTCTTCAGCTCTTGGAAACTTTCCTCACATTTCTTGGTCCAGATAAATTTAACCACTTTTCAAGTCAACTTGGTTATTGGATTAGAAAGCCGTGAAAAGTTTTTCACAAACATCCGATAATATCCCTCTAAACCAAGGAAACTACGAATCTTAGTTACTATTGTGGGTTGAGGCCACTCCTCCACAACCATTGTCTTTGAAGGGTCAACCGAGATTCCTTCATTGGTTATAATGTGACTCTAGAATGCCACTTTTTTCAACCAAAACTCACACTTGCTGAACTTTCCAAAGAGCCTCTCCTTCCACAGAGTTTTCAAAATAACCCGCAGATGATCTTCATTCTCCTCAAGAATTTTTAAATATATCAAAATATCATCAATAAAAACTAACACAAAGTTATCAAGGTAGTCCTTAAAGACTCTATTCATCAAATCCATGAAAATAGCAGGAGCATTAATCAAGCCAAAGGGCATAACAGTAAACTCATATTGCCCATATCTTGATCAGAAGGCAGTCTTTGGAATATCTTCCTTATTCACCCTCAGTTGATGATAACCAGATCGAAGGTCAATATTGGAGAATAAATGAGCCCCACGAAGTTGGTTAAATAAATCATCAATTCTTGGAAGAGAGTATATTTTCTTCACTGTGATCCCGTTTAGTTCTCTATAATCAATTCATAGCCACATTGATCCATACTTCTTCTTTACAAAGATAACTGGTGCTCCCCAAGGAGACACAATCGGTCGGATAAACCCCTTCTCCAAAAAGTCTAGGAGTTGTTTCTTTACCTCTTCTATCTCCACATTTTCCATTCTATACGGGGTTTTTGATATCGGTTGAGATCCAGGTACGAGTTCAATGGAGAACTCTAACTCTCTTTCTAGGGGAGGTCTAGGTAACTCCTCAAGAAATACATCCATGTATTCCTAATCAATCGGAACATCTTCTATTTGTATACTCCCTTTTCCTTCTTCATCATCACTGATTAACTCCATAATGAAATCTATAGGAGGTGCTTCTAGATAGGGATCAGTTTGGGATATCTCTCCTTGGAAAATAATTATAGGTCGTTCATTCAAGACTATTGAGATTTCCTTACTTTTGCATTTTATCTTAGCAATATACTTTGAGAGCCAGTTCATCCCTAGTATAACATCGAATTCCAACATGGGAATGAATACTAGATTTGCGATAAGATTGTGCTCACTGAAGTAAACACTAGAGTCTCTAAACACTATTGATGCATGTATAATCCCACTTGGAGTCTTGACTGACAATTCTACCTAAAGAAGTTCAGGGATTGATTATATATTCTTTGAAAACCTGGATTGAATAAATGAATGCGTAGAACTAGAATCAAACAAAGTAATTGCTAGTTTTTAGAGGAAAACAAGAGTACCTGCTACCACGTCGTTCGGAACTTCAACTTCAGTTGTTGTGATTGAAAAAGCACAGACTTTCTCCCTTGGCCTTTGCTGAGGTTGATGGTGATTCCCCTCCACTACCCTTGGATTTTTACAGTGATTATAAAAGTTCCCATGTTTTCCACAATTGAAGCATTTGACTTCGGGTAGGGCCGGAACCATCTTTCCTATGTCGTCAGTTTTGGGGAGTTGAGGCTTTACCTCACTACGACAATTCCGAGAAACATGGACTCCTCTTACACACCTATAGCACTTTCCATTTCCGATCAAGCAGTGCCCCGAATGCTTCTTCCAACATTTATTGCATGTGGTAAGTTTCATTTGCTTTCCACCTATTCCCTGATCAAAAGTCTTCCCTAAACTGGGATCCATCAATCACTTCTTGTCATTTGATTTATGAGACCACTGTGTCTCACCAAACTCTAGCTAGACTTTCATTGCACCTCACACGATCTCCTCGTAGCTATCGTAGTCCCGATTGGCTAGATTCTTCCCTAGATGAGGTCTCAGTCCACCGAAAAATCTATCAACCTTCCCACTTGGATCCATGACAAAGCTAGAGGTAAATTGTGAAAGTCGGGTGAAGTTCATCTCATAGCTTCCGACAGATTTGTTCTCCTTCTACTTCAGCTCGAGAAACTCTTTCTCTATTCTCGTTCTCATGGAATGAGGGAAATACTTATTAAAGAATATTCCCTGGAACTCTTCGAACTCTATAGCTTCCATATCTCCTCTAGGATTCATGTATTTGACCAGTTACCACCACTGATCAGCTTCTCCCTCATGGCGGTAAACAGCAAGGTTGACTTTTTATTGTTCCGAACAAAGGAGTACATAAAATATATTTTCAATGGAGCTTATCCATTGTTCCGCAACCAATGGGTCAATAGATCCACTGAATGTTGGTGGCCGTTGACGCATGAAGTAATAAACAGAGTGTTGTTCCCTTCGTGGTGAGATCATCCTCTCAGCTTGATTCAAGTTATTACTCATAACAAGAGTCAGTTGGTTCATTGTTCGCATGAATGTTTCCATTCCGGATTCCATTGGAGGGCCTTCAGCACATGGTGCATTGCGGCCACCATCTGCACAGTTCAATCTATTTCCCGCCATTTTATAAAATGATAAAACCTTAGTGAGAAACTTATTTAATTTATGAATATTTTAACTAAGACTTCATGCTTAGACAATTACATTTCTCTATAATTCCTTCATAATGATTCATAAAAAGCTTGTGATTAACCAAACATATCCCCCGGGAGTTTCGTAACCAAGAGTGCATCAAGGCCCGTCATCGCGCACCAGTTCCAGTTCGAGTCTTGATCAAAGTGGTGTTTTCAGGTTTTACCCCTATGTACATCTGTGCCAGAGCCGCCTCTACCTGCTCATTTCCAGACATGGATGTATTTTTTTGATAAACCACTTACTTAATACTTACCAAAATACCAGGAAGTTTTCCTATATTTAAACATTTCTATAGGGTTCTTCATATAGTTTTTATATCCTAATTTCAAAAAATAACTAAACCATACATTGATACCAACTGTGGCATCCCTCCTTTTTATAACATAACATTCATTACATTACACAAAACTGAGGATCATTAAGGTTTAGTGTCTTGGAAACAACTAACATAATACATGAAAACAACATAAAACATTCTTCTTAAAAACCTGAAAGGTTTCACATTAAGTTTATCCTAGGTTCATTACTGCATCTCATAACCTGGGGACATACATCAAAAGAAAGTGTGAGCAGAAGGCCCAGTAAGGGAAACAAGAGAAACATTTTACATGTGAAATTGAGATACTTCAATAAGGTCATGAAAAGAATTTTAAGGAATGAGAAAGAAATGATGAGGCATATCATAATAAAAATAATGGTTTTCATAACTTGAAGATGTGGCTACAAAATTTAATATTGAAAATAATTTTTTTTTCACCAAGGTCCATCCACAAGGTGTCATTAAAAATTACCAAGGTTATTCACCAAGGCAACGTTAAAAATAGTCATCTCTAGAGATTAAGTCTTTACCCAATGCATTGGAGCGCTATCAAGGCACACCCTTGACATGAATTTATTATAATGTGAGCCACATATATCATAATCAATCATTTCATAAACAACCCATATAGCATAAAAAGAAATGAGTTTCATTTCATAATCATAACATTTTAGAAACTGCTTTAAAGACATGATCTTTACGTCACTTTAAACCCACAGAAAGGGAGAGCGGGTCTCATGTATGTAAATCCCAGAATTTAAAATAGAACAACTTGGTATATATGTGAATACCCCTTTATAAGAGAGATCATTGAGTATTTAATTAATAAAAAAAAGAACTTTAGAAAAACAGAGAGACATTTTGAGACGGAAATTCTGTAGCATAATGGCTATGTTTCGGGGTTTTAGAAAACATTGATAAGAGAGGGGACATGGGTTAAACAATATTAAATGACCCATAAAAAAGTAGAGGGACAGAATATCGAAGATATATGAACATGGTAATGAAATTTTAAGTACATACCATTTGGAATGAAAAACATGGAAGGATGAAAGAATTAGATTTCTCTTATGAAAATTCGGCAGCCTAACAGCGTCACTTAAACTTCGTCAAAAATGATTTAACAATATAAAATAGGGTATCTCATCATATGAAAATAATATTTCAGTATGATAGATATAGATATCATACCCCAACGTAATAATAGGAACTTGAAATACTTGACAAGAAAATAGAACATGAAAATGAGAAGGGTGAAAGAATCCGTTACAAAACATTTCGGCAGCCTAACGGCGCCACTTAAACATGCATAAAAGGAAATGATGAGAGTAATAGGGGATATCTCATAATATGAAAATGAAAATGTCAGTAATAGGAATATAAAAGAACATCCTCTAACATAATAACATGGAGCATAAATTATGTTACATAAAAAAATATTACTTAAAAAGAAAGAGAGAGGTAGGATCCCTTACCTTAAACGAAACTCTTAAAACTCAATGGTTGGGACCTTGAGAGGCTTGAGGGCACCTTGGGAGGAATCCTTGGGAGGTAAGGAGACCATAACTTCTTTGATTATGGTTTTGGAGTCGAATTTATGAGAGGATGGCTTGGTATTTATAGGGAAAGTGAGGGGACAAGGCATTAATGGCCAAGGGACACCTCATTGGTGGTATTGGAAAAACCATGGGCTTTCCCATGGTATTTTCCCATGGTATTGGCCACTTGGGACACCTCACACAATAATTCCTCCCCTTTAGTAGACTATCCCTTAAAATATCTCATGACATCATCATGACACAGTTATGTTGTCATTTAACATACTGAAACCCTAAAACTACATTTTACTATTCACTGAAAATTCATCTCTCAGAAAAATCCCAAAAAAAATTACCATAACATAATATCGATGCTCTGAGTTCAAAAAAAATTTCCATTTTATAAAAATAATTTTCTAAATATTTTTAATTAAATTTTTAAATAAAAAATACTATTCACCTGAAAAAACTAATACTCGATTAATAATTTATGAAATTGTTATTTAACTATTTTATTGAATCACATTACTTAGTCAAGGTGTCTAAATTATATTAAAACTTTCTTTAAGTGATATTACTAATCCATTTGGTCACATTACTAATCCTAAGCGTAAAATCAGTATTCATAATTTACTATTCATCAAAAATTAAGTTGATCTTATTAGACTTCAAATTCCTCACTGAACACTTTTGCAGAAGACCATTTTCTGAAAATCATTACACATCATTAATTATTTAAGGTTTACATAAATATTTTAAAATATTCCTTTTTCAAAATTCATCAATAAAATACATCCTAAAATTATCCAGACATTTGAAATTTCACAAATATCACAAAAGGAAGAAATCTCAATTTATTCATCCCAAAGGATTACACAAAGAAGCTACCATCTCGTCAAATAGACCCTTATAACACCATCATATGACCTAAGTGTAAGGTGTGCTATGGTGAGAGAATCTGAGGGAGGCTCAGATAACATTGCCAAAGTAGTAATCCCTATTTACTTGAACTTCTCCCGTAGGCATTTTCGTTCAAGCTTGACACGCTGGAGTTCGGCTTGGGCTTGGTCCAAAGCGAAGTCCAACGATGCCACCTGCTTCCCAAGCTCTGATAAGTGGGATTCATAAGGTTCGAGTTTACTGGATGAAGCCATCGACTCCTCTTTATGCATTAACCATTAACATCTCTATTGAATCGATAAGATCAAGTTAATATACTATTAAAAAAATTTCGGTTGTTACATGCGCGCCGCCTTGTCCTCTCATAGAAACTTGCGCGCCGAACTTCTGGGAGCATCTAGGGATAATAATAAGGGCTTGAGCCAAGTCTCCCCCATGTATTACCCTACATGTTCTCCATCTCCCAAGTGAAATCATGTCATGCAAGTATACTTGCGTGACTAGGACTTGCACGCCCAAACTGGACTTGCGCACTTGCCTCTTTTTGGGTTCCCCTCTTGCTTATTTTCCTCCTTTCTTAAAATACACCTTTCCTCTTCAATATCTAGCCTTAAAAACCCTCTTAAAAGACACTTATGGAATGGTTTCTTTGTGGGATTCCTTATCTGAAAGGAGTTCTGTGGAATTTCTCCCAAAACCATGTGATTTATATAACTTTATATCACTACGGATAGAGGTTCCCATCATTCAACCTCATCCCTTGAGATGAGAGAATCTTTGATTTGGGAATACTTCTCAAGAGTAATCCCCAATCATAAATCCCTTTAAATTTGGGCCTCCTTCTCAGGATTAAGCCTCAAATTACAAGTCCTCTTAATATGGGCATCCTCCTTAAGAGTAATCCCCAGTGTTAATTTCCATTAATCTGGGCCCCCTTCTCAAGTGTAAGACCCAACCTTATTTTCTTTTGATTTGGGATTCCTTCTGAGGAATAAAACCCAATCATAAGTCCCTCTTAATTTGGGCCTCCTTTTCAAGAGTAAGCCCCAAGTTAAAATTCCAAATCACCATAAATCACAAATACCTTTATAGACCCTGCTCCTGGGCTTCTTTCCTAAACAAAGTCATTATCTTCATTTACTCGGGATGTCATATATATGTAATCCCCACATCATTTCTTATGACTGCATATTTCATGGCACAATAATCAGATTTACTAATACCTATTGTTTCTCACACCGAGCATGACTCACGTGGGCTTAGAGTGTAATAGTATATATGAAATATCTCTTTGGGCTATTAATCATGAATAAACATCATACTTCTTCACTCGAACTACGTGGACGTTGATGTCTGCCTTAAAAGTAGAGTACATAGGAAGACTTTCTAAGGTTCAAGCCCATCTTTAATTAATTCATTTCCATCCCATATGATGTTAACCTATATCCTTCCTATCGAACTATGTGGGTTCTGATTTCTTCTTTAACAAGGATACATAGGCAGCCCATCTGTGGGTACGATCCCAACTAGGAAATAATCCATGTCTTTCTGAATGAAAATTAACTTCAAGTGACCCACTGAGTGGATTTAAAACAGGTATGGTTATCATAATGTCCAAGATATTTCTATATAATGTATTGAAGGATACCATTGACTAAGGATCTCTAATACATACAGATGATTCTCCATCGATGAAGAACCTCAAATACATATAAGATATTCTCAAAATCCAATACCTATCAATCATTGATTGCAAATTCTAAAGGAAAAAATCATTTTCATGCTTGGTAAATTAATAATGATTCTTGAACATAACTTAAATCTATAAGAGAGTCCCAGAGTAGACAATAATTCCCCCCAAAAAGGTGTGATGAGTCTGACCTCCCATCCTCTCGACCAATGAAAATTCTTGAGCCTCATCAATCCACAACTAATGACCACCTACCTTTGGAAAGTAAGTCCAAATGGATATAGAATCATTGGATGTTTCTGGTTCTGTGAATAAACCCATTAGAAACTGATTAGAAAGTTTGATCCTTAAACAAACAAAGTCATCCCCATTTCCCGGAGAAACAGTCACCCAAAGGAAAATTCATTCTCAGGAGAGTCCTTTCCTATTGCTGTATTCTCAATGACTTTCTTTCCCTATATCAACTCTCCCAATCCAATATCCCTTGAAACATTGGATTAAACTTTCCTCCCTATCCATGTCTTGAACATTTGGGGTCACCTTGGCCCAACCATCCTCCGATTAATCAGTGCTTCGAAATCAATGTCTTAATCCCATGAAATTAAAATGGAATGATGTGTAATAGTCAATGTTCATTCTTGGGCCCCAAAATTCCAATGAAACTCCTCTCCCATGTTTCTATGCATGAATAGAATCTCCTTAGAAACGTTCAAAACGGGTCTCACTTAATTAGGTAACCCCGTGTGAAAGAAAAAAAAAATTCTCCATTCATACGTGTGAACTATATCCACATATGTACAAACATTAAAATAATTACCTCTAAATTTATTCCAATCTTGATAGGGTACGTAGTGAAACCTGAATCTCATATTTGGGGTCCAGCCAGAAACCAAAATTGTCCCATTCCTTCCTATACAAGGGTCATACCTGCATGGGGAACCTACTCACACCTATATGGAAAGAACATTTTCACCTATTCCCAATAGACTTTGGCCTATAATTCCCCACTTTTTATGTTCAAGTACCCCTCTTCACACACCATACTTTATGTCTAGAATGTTTTTAATCCCCAAAACTTTTTACCCATTAGATATGGAAGGATAGTGTCCTATAAAAACCATTGTTTGATTATACACACAATGCTCAGACATCTCTACATATGTTTCCCACAAAATGGATTATCACCCAAAGGTAAATTAGTCCTCAAGAGAGGCCTTTCATACATTTTTACTCCCCTATAATATTTACACCTCACCTCATTCCTCAGTTTTGGAAACCCATGGATTAGAGTTTATATACTCCCTCCCCTATCATGCTTGAAGGTGATAGAACATTCCTACACAAACCACCATGAGAAAGGTAGATAATTTATCCCCTGGTTAGAGTAAAAATAATTCAAATCATAAGTTTGAATGTCTTGTTTGTATGACATTAAATTTCATCATGCTCTTTCCTACCTTTACCCGAGTCAAATTCATGTGGGAAAAATTTCTATACCAAAACCAATATAAATTCCATTATTACTTCCAGAAATTATTCCCCCAAAAGGCCACCCACTATGGTATTAAAACCATAAAACAAATCTAAAATTACATAAAACTTCCATGACATTGGATATATAAGGTCAGTGTCCTGTGGACACCATTGTTTGACAATGCACATAATACCCCCAACAACTTTGTATATGTTTCCCACAGTGTGGCCTACCAACCAAATAAAAATTATTCCTCAGGAGAGGTTTTTACTATCTCTATACGCTCCATGGATTCCATTCCATATGTCATATCCCATTATCCAAAAAACAAAAGTCAGGGTCAAGAAAAATCCTATATCCATGTCTGAATGTTGATATATCATTCTCAGTTAACAAGTCCTAAATTGGAGCTATCACCATACAAATCATGTTTCAAACTGTTCGACCTAAAACATTAGTCTTGGTCATAACTTTTTGACCTAAAACATTAGAAATGATAGTCTGTTTTGCAAGACTTTAAACTTCCCATGAAAGAGAATACACTCGTCTAGATGAAGACTCGTAGAGGGTATTCGAGACAAAATTCGAGTGCAAACTCACCAAACCTACACACCGCATGTTTTAGAAAAAATATTGAGTAATATATATATATATATATATATCAAGAGACACAAAGCTTGTTAAGTTAAAAACCAACAAAGGGTGGCCTAGGAAAAAGTCAAGTTATAGCTGCTAAGTCCATACCAAAATAAGATTAGGAAAAAATTGGAATTATAAAAGAAAAGAATAATTTTTTTGTGTTTTTCTATGTAACCTTATAAATAGTTGAAATATGCTCACTGATCCCCTCAGTTGAGGAAAAAATTAGAGCATGATTGATTATTTACTTTATCACATATTGTGACTCAGATAGATATTTGAATGAGATTATAGTTTAGAGTATTGTTGATAATTATTGATTGATATGGTAGAGAGAAAATGACGGAGAATAATTAGAGGTTAAAATAACCTCATTCCATTATATGATGATAAGGAGGATAACCACAACTCATAGTCTATCCCTCATGTCAAACAAAAGGAAAAAATAATAGAAGATAATTCTTTGGATTACAATGAAGCTCGATTTAGTATTTCTTGTAGATTAATAATTGTATTACAGGGTTCATCCCTAGATTATTCTAAATCATTCCTTTGGGATGCTTTAACATCAATATCTAGATGTACTTGTTTCCAAACGGCTCTGAGATCTCACCCCTTATTCTTAGTAGCATAAAAATTGACAGTTTTAATTCTAGTTGTTCCTTCAACTTCATTACACAATCATATCACTTCCGTAGCTCTTATGTTTGGATAATTACGTGGTCATGAACATTTTCATCCTTATCTTATAGGTCATGAATCTCTTCTGTAATATCTTGAAATGTCTTTTTTTGGTGGCATGACGAATTTAACTGTGTGAGGCTATCTTGATGAGTGGCTAGATCCTCTAGAGTTATGAAAATATGGTACATGAGTTGGTGCATATGTTGGTAGTCAAAGCCACCAGAACCCTAGTCTATAAATAGCCACTGAAGGGTTTCCTCCTTGTTATCAAACTCTAACAGAGGAGTTTCATCAACAATATTACTTATTTGAAGCCACGACTGTCCCTAAATAGTTTGATATCTCTTGAAAACATTGGAACCCTGACTCTATAATTTTTCCACAATATATATGTAGTCAGTAAATAGAACCATCATAGATGGAGGTACCCTAGGATATGTTACCCAAGCGGGGGAGCCTTCCCATTCTGTAAGAGGTTTGATATTTGGAACCATGTTCAGGGGGTTAACCATGACATCATGGGAAATCAATGACATTCCACTTGGGCTAACATCGATAATTCAACATACAATCACACCTAGATATAGAGGCTCTGAGTTTCTCTCTAGAAATATAGGTTGCATAGAGGAACTCCACTCTAAATGCATGCGACGACAGATGGAGCGCCTTCGGGCAACAAGAATGGAGGGAGATGGCACAACTGGCATTGGTAAAATGGTACTGGAAGTATTCAAGGGTCGTTTCACCCATCAGACTCACCTGGATAGTATGACTTCAAGATAACACATTACCAACTACTGGGAATACTCCAACGATATGTAAGTAGAGGTCACTATGGTAGTAATAAAGACATGCATGCCAGAGTCCTCACACATAATCATCAACCATAGTTGGAAAAGGATTGATGGGTGATATCCCCTCTTAACCAGGGTAACAACAAAGAAAGAGCCTCACTAAAGACATATGAATTTCCTTCAAAATTATTAGGGCTAATAGGGTTCACAGACAGTCATCATGTCTATATAAGTGGTTAAGCTTTATTCTTAAAGTGTGATGACGTATGAACATGATTCTGAAAATCCCACCCATCATCTACTATTATTATGTATGGCATGGGGTAATGTGAAAACATAAAATATGAAATATCACTCAATAATTCAATGAAGCTTTAAACACTCAAGGAATCAGGATGGACATCAGTAATGTTTTGTAATACTGGATGGAAGTCAGAATGGGGGACTGTCATGGTGTGCTGATACTCATAGTAGGGGAAATGATCTACTATCCAACCATAAAAAATTGAAATGACCCATGGAGCCAATGTGTTGTTCTCCCTTCCTGTATTTTCCCCAATAACACATAAATTAGGGTAGGGTGGGAATGACTAAATTTATGGGATACCCCTTTGAAAGTGTGGCTACTATCTTTAGGGTGCAAACCCAGACACCTGTATAAATATCATAGGATGGAAAGAGCCACCCAATCAAGAACATGGAAAAGAAACCTGCCAGTCTAAGAATGGTAGATATGTATATTCAAACCTCATAACCCCTGGTTATGTAGTAACCGGACTCTAGGGTAGAATAGTAAGATCCAAGAATGAGAAGTGATTGATGGGTCAGATGGGTTCAGCTATGGAGAACTCTTGTCCTAGGCCCATTCGCCTAAAAAAATAGTCCAGTATAATCCTCAAATGAAACAAGTGAGTGAGAAAGAATAGGATTACCAAGTATCCTCTTCGATATAGTTAAGAATCCCCCTTCTAATGGGGATATTTTCTCAACATCCATACATGCATTGTCCATCGGTAAAAAATCATCGTACATGTATCCAAAGACAGGAAGTCCCTATATCTGGTAGAAATACCATAAACAGATCCCCAATTAACCATGGGATAAGTGAAAGGTGTTATTTCTTGAACCCCAGTGGCTGATCATCTTAGGTAGTATGTTGCCCGACCAACATATAGCTAATTAGGAGACCCCACTGCTTGGTATAGGTTGATGGATTCCAGTAGCGTAGAGGCTTCCAAGTAGTTATGATGAATGTAGAACACCCATACCCACTCATTAAAAAAACCACCCTCGAAATCGGAGAACCCATTTAGAGCACCATATAGAGATATTCAGAACAAATATTTCATCTTGGCTCGAAGCATTCATGATCTCCCCCATGGAATTAATATTCATCCGATTAGATTATTGAGACTTATCAAGATGAATGGAAATGCTTCTCCAATCAACTCGTGGAAAATGGGGGTTGTCATGGATACCAAAGTTGTATGGTGGTAACTGATTTGATAAGGGGAAGATTCATTTTCGTTCCTGCATCAAAATACCATACTAAAAGGTCAATCCAATAAAATTTAGAAAAGGATCCCAATTGTTCCATGTACTCAATTTTGTGAAATAGTACCCGGAACGTGTTGGCCACAAACCGATGGTTTGTGTCCACCCACAAGATACTGGCCTATGGAGATTTCACCAATAAAATGAATAGTTCATGGATTGGATGAGCCACACAATGATCCTTGATATGTGGTTATCCAAAAATTATGATGTGAAGACTTAAAGTTTAGTTTGAAATTTAAAGTCATGTTCGAGGATTTTAAAAATTATTTCATAGATGAGGGTGATCATGAAGGGATTTCGGTTCATGGAATGAAAAAGAAGGTTCAAGAATAGAGGATTTAATGCAGTGTCTTTAGTACACATAAACAAGGAGAACTAAGAGAAATTTTCCGAGTGATTTTTTCAGAGATGTCTGGTAAAATAAAAATGAACCCCCCCTTATATATAGGTGTGGTCCCCCTACGGGTTCACCTTTCTATCACAAACCAGTTCAAGTTAGGACCACTTTATACATAATAATATTTTCTTCTTCATCCCAATCAAAACCCATTCCGATGCGGGGAATTTTTAAGGTCCTAAAAACTTTTCAAAATGAAAGTAAATACTCCCATAATTTTGGTAAAGTAATGAAAAAATATTAAATGAAGGATTTAGAGAAATTTTTTGAATAATCAAATTTTGAAAAAAGAAAATAATATGTTTGTGTATTGAATCCCAGGAATGGTTTACATAAGAAATTTACTGTGAACCAAGTAGTATGAATAATGAAGAGAGTGGTACTAGCCACCAAAAACTGTGTTATTGGTGAAATAAAGGCTGATAATTCTTCCCCTGCATACCATCGATGTGAACTGCATTGTTGAAAAAATGAAGGCATAGAATTCCTCCCCTGCGTACCATCCTCGTGAAATCAATAGTCTGTGGATGGTGAAAAAACAGAAGTTCCCCACAAATAAGGCAAAGTCGTTCAAGGGATTAAGGTGGTGATTTTCTCCCTCGCGAACCGCAACCCGGTGAGCCTCCATTGACTGAGTCATCCACGGGTCGGGTGATCTCCCCATGTGCTTCTGTAAATGGTGTTGTGATATCCATAGATCCAGCTTCCCTGATACTATATAAAAGGACCCAAAGGGGAATCGAGGATAGGGGACTATATTTCAGAGGATTTGACATACTTTTGGGAGAGATTTCTAAAGAGATTGATCAATGAGGAAAAAACCTCTTCCGATGAATTCCTATATGTATAAAATCACTGAATTGAGGAAAAATAGAGAAGGAAACATAATAATTGGAAGACCAAAAAGAATACATCCTTCACGTATAAAATTACGAAAAGGTACAAAACTAATTCCCCTTCTTCACATTGATGACATGTGTAGCATAAGGCTACATGGGTGGAACCCTACCCCTTGTAGTGAAAGACTACATAGATGGATCCCTACGCCCCGTAGAACCATGCTGTGCGAATGGAACTTGGTGTTTCATAACATCATGTTACGAGGAAGGACCCTGGCCGTGTATAGCAAAGAATTACACAAATCAAATATAGGTCCCCATACCATCATGGTATATAGATGGTCCCTCCACCTATATAGAAACACACTATGTGGGGAGGATCCCATACTCCATGAAGAAATGATATACAAAATAGGGTACCCTCATATGTTCCACTCCTTAGATTGGATCATATCCTTCCATTTACAATGCCTCACCCACATCCCATCCTTGAAACAGTCAAATGGAATTTGGCATAAGCCTCTTCCAAATCCAGTAGACCCATATGATTAATCCAATTGGTGAATCAACATTCCATTTGGATTTTACATACCCATGGTTATCGGAGTTTCATGGGTAATCCTTTCAGCAGTGCTGGCCCCTGAAATTTCCCTAAGTTTAAATTCTCTTGGTAAACTAGGGTCCAACCTTGGGATACTAATTTGAACAGCCCCATTCTAGGGGTTAAGGTTGTCACTAGCCTCTACCTACAATGGGGGTCAGTGATAAATAAGAAAAATCATGTTTTGTTTTCCTTTTAATAAGAAGAAACATTCATCCCCTTTACCGAAACCAATTTTAGGGCACTCCCACTAAGGTAAGCCACTACCTTTTCTTGAAGTAGGTTTCATTAGTGATCCCCTCTGCCTCTACCCTAGGAATACCTGGGTAGGATAATCAAACTATCCAGTATATGAAAAAAAGGAAAAAATGGACATATTCAGGACTCCTCTCTCTCACAAATTGAGATCCAGTACTATATATCAGCTGATGATGTGGGATGTACGATCTTAAGATCCACTACCACCTCTTGTTTCTCAGCCCAAGAATGACTCACTTGGGCTTGGAGGATATAATCGATCATGATATCCACATAACCCCAGATCAAGGTCCTCTTAAAAGGTGTAAGCCCTAGATGAAATGAACTATGAGTACTCTAATTCCTGATCTTACCATGATATGTATGATTCCTACCTAAGTCTCAAGCTCAAGGGGAATTCTACTTACATGTCATTCCTAGTAAAATTCCCCCAAACTCGTTAGGGAATCCTTTTTAGGAGTAATCTCTAACTTTTTTCTCTCAAATGGGAAGCTCTCACGTGTGAGCCCCAATCATGCCCCCACAAATGGGGCTCCTCAAGGGTGTAAGTACCAACCCAAACTGAACTATGTGGGATTTGATTCCCAACGAACTAAGATACATAAGAAGCCTCTCTAAGGTCCAATACCAATATCTAGAATTACCCTAGTGTTTCCCAAGCCATATCCTTGGTAGGGACATATCCACCTGGGAGACCATATCTTATTTGGGAATCTTGGTATTCTTCGATGTATGTCCCTTGAAAAATTTTGAGTAGGAATCGTCCACCTAGACTTCCTCACTCCATGACGTTAAAATACATGGATGGGTCCTTGTCACATGACCTCAAAAAGTGATGTGTCCATTAAAGTGACACTGAACTATAAGGAACATCATTCATCTCAATAGGATATGTATGAATCTAATATTGTGGGTTTGATATTGATATCGAAATGATCTACATCCCCTGGGATGAAAATAAACTCTAGAGTGCCTCATCACATGTCTTAAATCGTCGTTGTCTCAAAAAAAGACCACAGAATCATTAATGTTCCCATAAAAGGGTATTATTGATGATGAAACTTGGATATATATAGATTTATTCAGCAGTAGAGAACCTAAGATACAAACAGGTGGTTCCCAACCTATGCATATTTTTTATCGATCATTCGACACATGGTTAATCCGTAAACAGATGCTTGGGAATTTACCAAGGATTCACGAACATATAAACATTTCCTAAATCTATAAGAGAGTCCTGGAATATGAAATAATTCCCCACAAAAGGGGGTGATGATTCTGACCTCCCATCCTACCGACAAATGGAGCCCTTAAGTGTTGTTGGAAAAATCATCCAATGAGCACATGCCTTTGGAAATAAGGTCCATGAATCAGGGATAAATGGGTCGTTCAGTGTTTCTCCCTTGCCAAATAAACCCACTAGAGACCATATGAGGACATAGTACCTGATGTGGGATGATTTCATAAACATTAACCCCCTACAATCACCCAATGAGACCACTCAACTGTGGAACCTACTTTATAATATGAGAACGATATACTACCCAGTCCTGGTGTGACCGTCATACCCACCAAAAAGGATCATGATGTGAATCGGGTCGAAACAAAAATGGTAAACACTATATGAAACTCTCTATAATAGCAGCCAATTAGTTGTTATCTATCAGTCCATTTTCTCTCCCACACATGAACCTTGGACCAAAACACCCTTTAAACCCCTAAAAATGTTATAAAACTATAAAAACCCTTTAAACCCCTTAAAAATCTAAAAACCCCTAAAACCCCTAAAAAACAATAATAATCCAAAAACCCTAAATATTCTCAGAATCCCTAAAAAACTTTAAAAATATAAAATCCTTACAAATCCCAAAAAATCCCTAAAAACATAAAAAACTATCAAAACCCAAAAAAACACTAGGAAGACAACAAAAGGATAAAAATAAATAAAACCTATAAAAAACTAAAAAAATAAAAAACCTTGAAAATCTATAAAATGACTATAAAAACCCTAGATACATTTAAAAACCATAAATACCAATGAATCCATTTAAACCTCCCAAAACCCATAAATATCCTAAAACTCCACTAAAAACTCTAAACACCTTCTAAAAACTATAAAACACTAAAAAATTGTAAAAACATTAAAAACCATAATAAACACAAAAACACCTAAAAAGAAAAAAACTATGAAAAACTGAAAACCCTCAAAATAAAAAAAACCCAAGAATCCAAAAAAAATCCTAAAATAGCCCTAAAAACACTAAAATAGTAAAAAACCATGAAAACCAGAAAAACCATATGAAATCTATTAAACCCTAAATAAATTAAAACCCCTAAAAAACATAAAAACATTAAAAACATGAAACCCTTAAGACCCATAAAAACCATAAAAAACCCTAACAAACCATAAATACCCTAAAACACACTAAAAACTAAGAAAAAACTTTAAGCACAAAAAATGTTAAAAAAACACTGAAAATCCTCAAAAAACCTAAAAGGATAAAAAACAAAAATGTAAAAAACCCTTAAAAACAAAAAAACCATATAAAACGTGAAAACCCTAAAAACCATAAAAAAATAAAATCCTTAAAAACTCTAAAAACAATTAAAATCCAAAAAAATACTTAAAAATCCCTAAACAATTAAACTACCCAAAAAACACTAAAAAAACCCTTAGAAAACCTTAAAAACATAAAAAAAATTAAACCCCTAAAAACCTAAAAACACTAAAACCCCAATAACCCTAAATGTCTCTAAAAACCCTAAACCCCCCCAAAAAATAAATCCCCAAAAAACCATAAAAACAGAAAAAATCCATAAAAACATTATGAACTATAAAATCTAAAAACCATTTAAACCAATAATTTTTTTTAAAAAATCTATAAATCTTTTAAAACCCTAGAAAATAAAATAACACCTGAAACCCAAACCCCCCAAAAAACCCTAAAACCCATAAGATAGTAGAAAATATTTAAAAACCAAAAAATATAAAAAACACTAAAAACCCTAATAAAACCATGTAATCGAAAAAAATAATTAAAACCCCTAAAAACACAAAAGATGGTAAAAACCCTAAAACCATAAAATACAAAACCCCCTTAAAACCGAAAACCCCTATAAATTTTAAAAAACCCAAAAACTTAAACACACTAAAAAACCACTAAAAACTCTAAAAACTCATTATTCCTCTAAAAATCTAAAAATACTATAAAAATATTTAAAACCCTAATAAACTCAAAAAAACACCCTGATAAAATCCCAAAAAACAATAAAACCCTTAAAATACTAAAACCCTGAAAACCTCTAAAAATCCCTAAAACCCTGAAAACTATAATATAACTAAAAAATATCTAAGAATCCTTAGAAATATAAAAAACACTAAGACACTAAAAACCCAAAGAAGTCCTTAAAAACATAAAATCACATAAAACCCCAAAAAACCTAAAAAACAATAAAAACTATAAAAACTCCTAAAATAATAAAAACCCATAAACCAATAAAACTATTAAAAACCTAATAAACCATTGAAAACACTAAAAACAATTAAAACCCCTAAAAATGTTAAAAAACTCTAAGAACCCTTAAAACCATAAAAAACTCATAAAACCCTTAAAACCCTAAAAAACATAGAACCCTAAAAACCACTGAAATCCCTAAAAACTCTAAAAACCCATAAAATCCTAAAAAATCCCTAAAAATAACTAAAATTGTAAAAACCCTGAAAAATGATGGATTCTAGATAATAGGATACTGTTTGTCATTTTCTGCTTATAGAGGCGGTAAAAGAGGTGGTGTTTCTGCTTTGTTCGAGAGCTGATTGGGGTGTGTGGATGAATTAGTTGTGAATTGATGGTGGTGCTTCTTATTGGTTGTTGTTGGTCTAATCAAGATGATTGCTTTAGAAGCTCTGGATAATTGGTTAGGTGATGATAGTTTCTATAATATGAGAAGTGGTGTGTTGGGAGATTTTTGTTTAGGTGGTATTGGATGCTGGAATTTGAGTTGTTGGATGTTGTCTGCTCTTTGGCTGGGAGGAATACCATGGCCCTGGAAAGTGTTGAAGGAGATGATGATGTTGAAGGTGATTGATGTTGGAATATTTGTTGCGAGATGATGGTTGTTGATTGGCTGGGATATGCTAGTGAAGATGAATATGGATGTATTCTTTGGTTGGATTTTGTTTTTTTTTTGGGTTTTGGGCTTCTATGGGTTTCAGTTTGTTAATGGTTTTTGGGTGTGGGTCGTTTGACCCCTCCCCTCCCTTGTCTGCTTGGTACCTTGTCTATTGCATCTCTTTTTTCTAATAAATTTGAGGGGTTAGGATGAGCCGGACCTCACACTTTCCTTTCCCATAAGAAAACCTTAAAAACCTAAAAAACGTAAATCCCCTAAAAAACATTAAACCATTAAAAACTCTGAAAACCCTAAAAACACTTAAAAATAAGAAAACCCCTAAAATCCTAAGAAAATATAAAAATAATACTATAAAATCCCTATAATTTAAAAAACCCTAAAACCATAAGAGACCCTTAAATAATAAATACACATAAATCCCAAAAAAAATATATGAAACGCAAAAAACCAAAAAAACCAAAAAACCATAAATCCCTCTGAAAACATTAAAAGAAACCTAAAAACCCATAACAACCTGAACCCCCCATAAATAATCTAAAAACCCTTTAAAACTCTAAAAATTTCCATTAAATTTGAAAAACATTGAAACCCAAAAAAACATTGAAAAACTAATCAAACAAAAAACCCTAAAAACTCTTCAATCCATAAAAACATAAAAATTCAATAAAATCCTAATGTAACATAAAAATAACTAAAAATGTAAAAAAACCTAAAAGTCTTGAAACCCATAAAAAACCATAAAAACCACAAAAAACTGAAAACCTCTGAACGACCTAAAAATTCCAAAACCCCATAAAACCTTAAAAAAGCCCTAAAAACCATAATGAACCTAAAAACACTAAAAACTATAAAACCATTTATACTCAGAAAAATGTTTAAAAACTATTAAAAACCTAAAAACTCCAAAAAAACCCCCAAATAAAGAAGAACATAAAATCCCAAAAATCCAAAAACTCTCAAAGTTGCTAAAAAACATAAAATCCATGATAATTCTTAAAAATACCAAAAAATACAAAAAAAATTAAAAAACCCTAAAACCCTAAGAAAACCTTAAAAACCAAAAAATACATAATCCATTAAAAAACCTAAAAAACACTAAAATAAAAAAACCCTAAAATACCTAAAAACCATAAAGACCATAAAAACCTTTAAAACCCCTAAAACGTTAAAACCCCTAAAAACTCACAAAACCCTAAAACCCCACTAGAATCTAAAAATTCATTAAACCCACAAAATTGTAAAAAAACTATAAAAAACCATAAAACCCCTAAAAATCCAAAAAACCCCTAAAGACCCTAAAAACCTAAAAACAAAAAAATACATATCCCTAAAAACACTAAAGGCCCTATCTGGCTGATATTAACAAGTTTTTTGCTTCTTCATGGAATCTCTGTGAACATGCAATTATAGGGTTATTGAATGCTTGACAAATTCTGATTCGATTTAGGAATGAAGAGGATCTAATTTCGGTCTGGGATTTTACTCCACAATCTTTTGATGGCCTTCAGTTTCACTTATTCTTCTAGAATTTTGACTTTCATATGCATCGTGATCCCATGAGCGTGGCTTTGTGGGTTACACTTCTTGGTCTTGCCCTGACCTCCCAACACACAGTAATCCTCTACATCATTGGTAACCTCGTTGGTAGATATCAGTGTATGGATGCATGGACTACTATTTCCTGCCACTCGGTTGCGTTGAGGATTTGCATTGAGGTGGATGTGTCCAATGATCCGATTAATTATGTCTGTGATGAGATTGAGGTTTAGCTCTGATGGCACCAGATTATCTGCTTTGAATCTTGGGTGACTCTTTTCTCATCTTTCTATAGACTGGGCCACTATCACTATACCTGTATGTGTGTTTGTTCTATCTAGCCTACACTTCAACAGCAAAATGCCCCATCTTATGGTCTACAAACTGGTGCGCCTCCCTGGGGGGCCACGTAATGCACAATGCGGGTTTCCCTATTGGACGAGATAATGTGCCTCTGGATGATGATCATGTTGGTATAGTGGTTGGGGATGTTCCGTTGTAGGTTGATCGACATTTCCTTTCTATACCAAGGTTCTGTGATGTATTTGATAGGTTGAAATGTGACCTTGGAATTGTGGATGATATGGGGGTGATGAATCCCGTGGAAGGAGGTAAGAGTCTGAGGATGGTGCGGTCGAAGCAAATGGAGCTGCCTAGGCTATCTCATGTTCTTTGTGGTCTGGATGAGGCTAGAGATTATTCAAAACAATTGAAAGTGCATGACGGATATGATGATGTACATTTTTAAAATCAGTTTGATGGCTTGGCTTCAGAGGAGTTGACTCAGGAGCATCACGTTGTGAAACCAAAGCTGGCTAGTGAATTTGATGAGAATGATGGGCATAATGCCTACTTTGGGATTCAGGGAGTGGCTTGTGAAGATAGGGGTAAGGGGTCACAAGACAATGGTGGTGAAATTATATTGGCTGGTTATTTGGTGCTTAGCGGTGTGCTGGACACTCAACCCGCTGGTAATGAGAAGGAGTCCGCAAGTACTGATGTACAAGTTCCCTTTCCAAGTAGTGATGTTAGTGCTAGGATTGAGCATTTTGTATGTGCTGAGGCAAAGGGGGATGTAGCTGCACAAGGGGACATGGATGAGCAGATGGTGTTGGAAGAACATGGAGGGGTCCTCCAAACAATGATCAACGCGGCGGTTGGTGAGGATGGTTTCGAGGGTATGGCTGGTCGTATGCTTTTCTAGACTGGATTTGAATATGCCTAGGGAGGTGTTTGAGGGGGTTGATGGTGTTTCTTTTTTCCGTATGACTGAGCATGGTAAGGTAGAGGAGAAGGAGGTAGTGAATAGAGTGAAGGAGGTGGCTGATCAGGGGGAGCGTCTGAGGAAGGGAATGTGTGTGGGATGGGGGAGGGTTCAGGGATGGGGGATGATCACGATCATGGGGACGCCACTGCACTGGAGGAGGTGATGGGGACGGTCATGGAGGTGCATGAGGATGCCCTGGCTGATAGGCCTGGCCATATGGGCTTGCATGAGTTAGAGCTGGTGGATCGCCCAGGTGGCCCTTGGAAGGGAACCCAAAAAACCACTAAAAACTCTAAAACCCTTTAAACGCCTAAAAATGTAAAAAAAAACTATAAAATCGTAAAATACTCAAAAAACCCAAACACCACAAAGAACCTAAAAAACCCAAAATCAACCTAAAAACACCAAAAACACTCAAAATACCTAAAAACCTTTAAAAAAATATAAATCCTAAAAAAAACCCTAAAAGCCTCTGAAAATTTACAAAACCCTAAAAACCATAACATCCCCCAATAAATCATCAAAATTTTTAAATACACTTATAACCCTAAAAACCCCCAAAACCCAAAAAAATCGTAAAAACACTAAAAATAATAAAATCATAAAAACCTAAAACCCCCCCTCTAAAACCCATTAACACCCTACATACCACTACAAACTATAGAAACATTTTAACCACTAAAAATGTTAACAAATATAAAAACCATAAAAAATAATAAAATAATATAAACCCAAGAAAACCCTAAAAACCTAAAAAACCAAAACCCTAAAAACTCTAAAAATCCTTAAAAACCCTAAAAAATAAAAATAAAAAAATTCCTAATGACCTAAAAACATTAAATCCTAGAAAAACCAGAAATAAACTCAAAAAACCTAATAACACTTAAAACCAATACAATACATAAAAAATTTAAAACCCATGAATCCCCAAAAAAACCTAAAAACTATAAAACCCACTAAAAAACTAAAAAAATACTAGAAACACATAAAACACAAAATACCACTAAAAACTCTAAAAATCATCTAAACCCATGAAAATGGTAAAAAAGTCAAAAAAACATAAAGAAAACAAAAAAAAACTCCAAACAACCTGAAAACCCAACAAATCCTAAAACCCTAAAACACCCTTATACCCCTAAAATTCCCTAAAAACCTAAAAACCAAAATAATACAAAAAAAGTAACTAAAATATATGAAAAATTAAAACACCCTAAAAACCTTAAAAACCTAAAAACACATAAATTTCATAAAAAAACTAAAAAAATGATAAAAACCCTAAAACCATAAAGGACCCTAAAGAACTATTAGAAACCTAATGATTTCCTAGAAATCCCTAATAATGTAAAATACCCAAAAAAGCATTGAAACCCCTAAGATAACATTAAAAACCTAAAAACAATTAAAACCCGTAAAAATTGAAAAAATGATAAAAATCAAAAAACCCCTAAAAGACCCTAAAAACCCTAAAACACTAAAACCACCTAAAATTATTATAAACCTGTAAAAACCATTAAAATTTCTGAAAACTGTGAAAAACCATTTAAAATCCAAAAAATGTTAAAAACAAAAAAAACTTAAAACTCGTAAAAAAACTAAAAAAATCCCAACAACCAAAAAAACCAAAAAAACCCTAAAACCCACAAAATCACTAAAAATAAAAAAAATCAAAAAATAAAAAAAATACATAAAAATACCTACAAATGTAAAACCCAATAATAACCTTAGAAACCCCAAATAAAACCTTAAAACCCTAAAATCACTTAAACCCTCTAAAAACCTAAAAAAAGATAGAATACAAAAAGACCTAAAAATACACTAAAACCCCTAAAAACCTAAAAACCAAAAACCCTTAAAACACATAAAAACCTAAAAACCCTACAAACCCAAAAAACCACTAAAACCACTAAAAACCCTTTAAACCAATAAAACCCCAAAAAAATATAAATTCCTAAAACCCTAAAAATCCTTAAAAACCCTAAAAACCATAAAAATCACAAAAATACCTAAAATCCCTAAAAACATAAAACAAACTGAAAACCATCAAAACGCTATGAAAATATTAAAATACTAAAAATTATTAAAACCATTGAAAACCTAAAAAATTATAGAAACCCTAAAATCCCTAAAAAATAACAAAACCACTCAAAATACCTAAAAACCATATAATCCATAAAAATCCTAAAAATCCCTAAAAATTAAAAAACCCATAAAAAACTAAAAAACATAAGAAATAATTAAAAACCAAAAAATACATAATACCCTTAAAAAGACAAAAACATTAATAACCAAGAAGAACCTAAAACCCATAAACACCCTAAGAACCATAAAACCCCTAGAAACCATACAAACCCCTGAAAACCAATAAAAACCATAAAACCATCTAAAAACACTAAAACCCCACTAAAACCCATAAAACTATAAAATACTCTAAAAAAATTAAAAACCCTAAAATACTCAATAAAACCCAAAAATCCAAAATACGCTTAAAACACTGAAAATCCAAAAAAACCATAAAAACGATAAAAATCCTTAAAACAACCTAAAAATCACTAAATACGTCAATACATCTAAAAAAACTAAAAAACCCAAACAAAATATTAAAAAATAAAATAATTATAACCCATGTAAACAAAAAGAAATCTAAAAACCCATAAAACCCTAAAAACCAAAAAAACTCAAAAAAACCATAAAATCCCTAAAAAACATAAAACCCCTAAAAACAAACAAAAATTTTATAAGAACATTTTATATTCGTAAATATTTGAGAAAAAATATAAAAAAACACACATAAAAAACTCAATAATAACACTAAAAAACCAAAAAATCCAAAATACCCTAAAACAAATAAAAACCCTAACAAACCTCAAAATCCCAAAAACTCTAAAAAACATAAAATCTTAAAAAAATTATAAAAATACCTAAAAACATAAAAAACCATAAAACCATAGAAAACCCTAATAATCCATTAAAAAAAATAAAAAGACTAAAAACCCCTAAAACCCAAAAAATGTAGAAAACCCTAAAAAACACTAAGACTGTAAAAACAAAAAGTATCAAATTACTAAAAACCCCTAAAAACCATTATAATACTAAAATATTCTTAAAAAACCTAGAAACATAAAAAAAATTAAATATCCTATAAAACCCTTCGAAATCATTAGAAACATGAAACGTTTAAAACACCTTAAAAAATGAAAAAACACCAAAACCCCTAAAAACCATAAAACACCATAAAACCTTGAAAACTATAAAATCCCTTAAAACATAAAACACCAAAAAACTCATAAAAACCATAGAAACTCTAAAAACCCCTTAAATCCTTAAGAAGTTGGCGGTTGAGTCTCTGGGTGCTATCCCTTTATGGTATCCATCATCGTCACCCCTTTCCCCCATTGGATCTTCACTACTCCTTGGAGGAGTTTTCAATCTCTCGTTGGTTTGGGTGCGGTCTCGACAGATCGTCTGGCTTGGGATTAGATGCAGATGCTCTCATCGGCGAGTTAGTGGAAAGGTCAGGCAATTTCGGTTGTCACCTTCACAGTCAATGACAAAGCAACTCTCAGAGATGACTCCAGATTTGAGGTCACACAGGTCCCTCTGGTCTCATGATGGTGAAATCTGGGTGCGACGAGCACATCGACAACTGGGCAGAGGTGTGCTTGACCCGATTTCCAGGTATGCTTGTTAGATCTGGGTTAGATCTAGACTGTTTAGGTATCATGGAGTTCGGTGCTCTGGATCTCATCTCTGGTTCGGCTTGACGATTTGGTGGCTTCTTCTGGGAGAGGCTTCGCTTTGCTTCGGTAAAAGGTGGGTTTGGAGGGCTTTGTGACTTCTCGGAGGTGGCGTGCACGGTCTTGCGCTCAGAGCTGCGCTTCTATTTTGGACCTGAGGAGGGTCTTGCTGGTTTTTTTGGATTTGCGATGGTTCATGGTGGATGAAAAGCGAGAAGATGCAGGTTCGCTTTTCTGGTTCATATTCCTTGTCTTTAGATCATTTTTCTATTGAAGGCCTGGTCTTTTTGTACTGTGTTCCATCTTATGTACTGGTCTGTGGGTTTTTGGGTTGTGGGTGGTTCAGTGGTGAGTTGTTTTTGTTGCTGAAGGATTAGTTTAAGGAATTATGGATGATGCGGAATAGATCCATGCATGGGATGCTAGAACCCGTCTGGTCGGGAGAAGATAATTGTTGTATTCTGAGCTGTTGTATGATGATTGTTACTGGTTGTTGGTTTTTCAATGATTTGCTGTTGGTTTTTGGATGGATAATGACTTGTTGGACGATGAGCAACTGGACTTTGGATGCCGATTTCCTTGAGGAGATGAACCTGTCCTGTATGGTGGCGCAAGATGATGTGGGAGCTAGTGATTTTAGTAATGTAGCTGGATTGGTTGTGAATCAGTTTGGATACTGGCTTCTGATGCTGCTTAGTAGTGTTGGTTGTTACTTTGATCTTGGGTGTTGGGGATGTGATTCTAGATGTGGGTGTGAAGGAAGTTGCTACTGTTTGGAGATGGTTGCTGCATCACTACGAGGCGGTGAAGGTGAGGCTAGTTATTTTGGTGCCGGTGCTTCTGTATTGTTGGATGGTAGTGGTTATATGATGTTGGCGGTGGGTATGATTGGAGAAAAGGTGATGGAGGCTGATATAGTGAAGATCGATGATGATTGCTGCTTGGATAGGAGGTGTCGAAGGTGCTGCTTCTGATTTTTTGCTGATTGATATGCTTGGTAAGGAGGTGACGGTTGATGAACTTGGTGCTGAGTGATATTGGATGTTGTTTCGTTGAGATATGTTGTTGGAGAAGATCGCTCATTTCTACCTCTTCTTTTTGCGTGTCTTTTGGATTTTTGGGGTACTATTGGGTTTATTGGGGTTGCCCATGGTTTTTGGGTGTGGGTTGTTTGACCCCACCCCTCCCTTGTCTGTTGTGTCAGTTCTGTTGCATCTTTTTATCTAATAAATTTGGGGGGGGGGGGGGTCAGGAATAGCCTGACCTCCACATATTCCGTTCCCTTGAATCCTTAAAAATGATAAAAAACACTGAAAACCTTAGATACCCAAAAAACACAAAAACCTGAAAAACCCAAAAAACCATAAATCTCCTAAAAACCATAAAAAAACCAATAAACCCCCACAAAATCCCTAGAAAGCCATAAAAACCCTTAAAAATCCATAGAAATGTAAAAAACCATAAAACCTGGAAATCTCTTAAGAAAACCCTAAAAACGCTAAAAATCCAAAAACCTCTAAAAATCCCTAAACCCCCTAAAAACCCATAATAACTATAAAAACTATAAACCCCATAAAATTGTCGAAACCCCTATAACTTATAAAAATCATGAAAATTGGTAAAAAATAGAAACCCATTAAATAACAAAAAACGTTAAAAAACTCAAAAAACACTAAAACCCTAAAATATCAAGAAAAAAATAAAAACCAAAAAACTAAAAAACACTAGAAAACACTCAAAACCCTGAAAATTCCTAAAAGAAATACAAACCCATTAAAATTCTAAAAAATCTATACAAATCCTTAAAAATTTAAAAACACTAAAAATACTGAAAACCCCAAAGAAAATATTCAAAATATAAATACACATAAAACCCCTAAAAACACATAACAATCTTAAAAGGCACTAAAAATCCCAAAAAACATAGAAAAAGCTAAAAACCCTAAAAAAATCTACATTAAACGTGAAAACCTAAAATAATTTATACCTCTAAAAATATAAAAAATGCAAAAAAAAAAACTCTAAAAACCCCAAAAAACATTAAAAACCCTAAAGCCCCTAAAAACATAAAAACCCTAAAAACTATAAAAACCCTAAAAATCGCTAACAACTCTAAATACCCTTTAAACCCTAAAAAAATTAAAAAAATATAAAAAACCATAAAACCCTAAAAAACTAAAAAAACCCTAAAATCCATAAAAACCCCAAATAACATAAAAAAACCATAAAAGGTGAAAAAAATATGAAATTCCAAAAAATACTAAAAGAACAAAAAAAACCCTATAAAAACTAATAAACCCAAAGAAAAACATAAAAATTTAAATACACATTAAACCCTTAAAAATATAAAATATGCGAGAAACCCTAAAAAATACTAAAAACCATAAAACCATAAAACCCTTAAAATATAAAAAAACATTAAACCCATTATATTCTTTTAAAAGACCACGAAATATTTAAAAACGTAAAAAACCTGAAAATTCGTGAAAATCCCTAAGATACCCGTAAAAACCGAAAAACACTTAAGTCCCCTAAAAAACCTAAAATTTATAAAACCCCTAAAAACCCTAAAATACCCTAAAGACCATAAAAACACATAAAAACCACAAAACCCATTAAAACATTACATACCCTAAAAATCCATAAAACCCCAAAACCCCAATAAAAAAAATAAAAATCCCTTTAGACCACAAAAAATAATAAAAAACTATAAAAATACATAAAAACCCAAACAACCAGAAAAAATATTTAAAAACCCAAAAATAGCATAAAACCCTAAATCCCTAAAAAATCCTAAGAGCTCTTAAATTCTATGAAAACTATAAAAACAATACAAATGGTAAATATCCCCATAAATCCATAAAAACCCATTAAAAACATAAAACCCTTTAATAACCTAATAAAAGCTTAAAAATCTAAAAAACATTACCCACATAAATAAACTAAAAAATGATAATACCCTTAAACCTCTAAAAAACCCTCAAACCCCTAAAACCCCTAGACACACTTAAAATTCCTAAAAACTATAAAACCATAAAAACCATAAAACCGCCAAAAAGTACATAATAATGGAAAAACCCAAATAGTACCTTAAAAAACACAATGAAAACCATAAAAACATTAAAACATTTAAAACCCCTAAAAAATGCTAAAAACCTAAAAGGAAACTACAAATCCGAAAACCCTTAACAACCATAAACCACCTAAAAAATGTAAATAAAATTAAAACCCATAAAACACTGAAAACCAAAAAAAGTCTAAAATACCCTTTAAACCTTAAAACATTAAACACTATAAAAAATTTAAATTTATGAAAAACATAGAAAAATTCTAAAAACAAACCACAACCATAAAATAACTAATAACAATAAAAAAACTAAAAACCCTCAAAATCCATAAATCCAAAAAATAATAATAAACCAAAAAAATCTCTAAAAATACAGGAAAATGTAACAAACCATAAAAACCCTGAAAAACCTAAGAAACACAAAAAAAATCTAAGAACACATAAAAATCGTAAAAAACTAAAATCCACTAAAATCCATAAAAACCTAAATCCCCCCAAAATATCTCAAATCTCTAAAACCCTAAAAACCATAACAATCCAAAAATATTACAAAAATAACTCTTATGACATAAGAAACAGTAATAACCCTTAAAAACCCAAAGAAAAACTGAAAAATATTAAACATATAAAACACCTATAAAACCTAAAAATTTCCAAAAACAATTAAAATCTCCAAAAACCAAAAACCCCCCAAAAAACCATTAAAACCCATAAAACCCACTAAAAACATTAAAAACTATTTAAACCCCTAAATTTTTTAAAAAGATATCACAAACCGTCAAAAACCAAAAAAATAATAATAAAAAACAAAAAACAAAAAGGGAATCATAAAAAACAAAAAAATCCACAAAAAATACTAAAAACCCTCAAATTTTTTAAAAGTTATAAGAAAACAAAAAAACGTAAAAGATTTCTAAAAATCCATAAAAACTTAAAAAACCCTAAAAACATGAAAGATAATAAGAAAACATTTTAAACCTAAAAACACTTAAAACCCATGAAAACAAAATAATACAAATACACTAAAAAATAAAAAAACTATACAAAACCTAAAACCACTCAAAATACATAAAAACCCAAATAAATAGAAATCCAAAAAAATCCATGAAAATACATAAAAATGTAAAAACCCAAAAAAACCTAAAAAACCAAATAAACCATTAAAAAATCTAAAAACACATAAAACTCGTAAAAAACCAAAAAATGCCAAAATCTCTAAAAAACGTAAAATGACTATAAAACCCTAAAAACATCTAAAACCCATAAGACCCCTAAAACCATAAAAAACCTAAAAAACAATAATAACCAAGATAAACTATAAAAACCCTTTACACCCCTAAAATCTTTAAAAAAAATAAAAAAAACCTTAAAACCCATTAAAACTGAATAAACCCTTAAAACCATAGAAAACCATTAAAACCATACAAACCCTAAAAACACAAAAAAATATCTAAAACCCCTAAAACAACAAAAACGTAGAAAATCCCAAAAAACTCTATAAAGCCTCAAAACCAAAAAAAAAACCTAAAAATAAAAAAATCACATAAAGTCTCTAAATACCAAAAAAAATCTAAAAATACTAAAAAACAGTAAAATCCATAAAAACCATAAAACCCCCAAAAATACCTGAAAAAATAACCATAAAATCATAAATAATCTCTAAAAATCTATAAAAACAAAAGAACACAAAAAAACTCTGAAAATCCAAAAGAAATCCTTAAAAGAAAAAAATGCTTAAAACCACAAAAATAGAAAAAAATTATAAAAACCCCAGAAACCATAAAGGACCTAAAACCCCATACCCCATAACAAAAATAAATCACATAAAACCCATATAAACACTAAAATCTCATAAAAACCTTAAAAAACAATAAAAACCTTAAAAAACATTATATCCCCAAAAAATTTAAAAAACTCTAAAAAAATTAAAAACACTAAAATAAAAAGAAAACCGCAAAAATAAAAAATCCATAAAAACCCTAAAAACACTAAAAAACTCATAATAACCCCTAAATCACTAAAGTTTCTAAAACACATAAAAATCATAAAAATTACGAAGAATCCCTAAAAACATAAAAACCCTTCAAACCGAGAAATATCCAAAGAAAACATTGAAACCCTAAAAACAATTAAAACTAACAGAACGCTAAAATCCATAGGAAACTCTAAAATCCCTTAATAAACTTCAAACACCCAAAACCCCTAAAAACTATAAAATATAGAAAAATCCCTCATGATTTATAAAAATGTATTAACAAACCTGAAAAACCCGAAAACCCCTCTAAGAAAACCTTAAAAAACCTAAGAACACTTAAAACCCCTATAAAACCTAAAAAATAGTAAAAAACCACGAAATCCCCTAAAAGACCCTAAAACCATAAAACAAAAAAATATTAAAACCACTTAAAAACTCAAAAAACCCTAAAACCACTAAAAACTATAAAAACACATTAAACCCCTAAAAATTTAAAAAACTATAAAAAATAGTAAACACCAAAAAAACCCCCTAATAACCCAGAAAAACCATAAAAATCATAAATCCATAAAATAACCTATGAACCCAAAAAATCATAAAACCCCTAAAAACAATAAAATTATAAAAATCCCTAAATATCCTAAAAAACCATAAAAATCCATAAAACCCTTGAAAATACCTAAGAAACCATTAAAAATCTAAAAACACAAAAAACCCATAAAACCTAAAAATTCTAACAAACCTAAAAACACTAAAAACTCTCAAAATATCTAAAAAACCTAGAATCCATAAAAAATACAAAAATACCTAAAAATACTTAAAAACATAAAAAACACTAAAAACCATGAAAAACCTAATAAAACTCTAAAAACCTAAAAACACTTAAAACCCTAAATACCCAAAAAATGCTAATAACCCTAGAAAACACTAAAACACCTAAAAATCATTATAAACCCTAAAACCCATAAGAATTCCTAGAAACCAATGACGTCCCTAAAAATAACTAATGAATCTAAAACCCATTTAATCAACTCAAAAAATTAAAAATCTATAAAAAACATAAACACCCTTAAAAACTCAGAAAAACCATAAAAACAAAATAAAATGAAACACTATAAACCATTACAACCATTAAAACCCATAAAAATCCTAAAAAATCCCCTAAACCCATAAAAACCCAAACAAAATCATAAAAACCAAAAAACACTTTAAACCCCTAAAAACATAAAAAACGCGAAACCTCCTAAAATCCCTAAAAACCCTAAAAACCCTAAAACCCTCAAAATACATAAAAACCATAAAAACTATAAATATATAAATCCCCATTATATCTAAAAAGACATAAAAATTCCAAAACATTCTAAAAAACTTTAATAAAACCCTAAAATCTGAAAGCACTTGAAAACCCTAAAAGCATAAAAGTTGCTAAATACTCTGGAATAACCAAAAAGATCCTAAAAGTACAAAGAACCCATAAAAATAATTAAAACCCTAAAAACCATATTATCCCATAAAACCCTAAAAACCATTAAAGCTCTTTAAACCCTTTACGTTACTAGAAATGTAAAAAAACTCAAAAATTTATTAAAAACCCTAAAATGTCAAAACAAAATCCTAAAAACTAATAAAACCCTAAAAATCCAATAAACCCTAAAAAAACTCCTTAAACATCAAAATCCCTAAAAAATGATAAATATCATAAAAATCCTAAAAATCATTAAAAATACCTAAAAACATAATAAACATTAAAAACACAAAAAAATCCTACGAAGAACTTAAAAACCTAAAAACACTTAAAACCCCTAAAACCTAATAATGCTAAAAAACCTAAAAATCCTTAAAAACTCTAAAAAACCTAAAAATAATAAGATTACCTAAAAATTACTCAAAATGTAAAAAACACTAAAAATCCAAAGAAAACATCAAGCACCCCAAAACACTTAAAACCAATAAAAACCTAAATAACCCTAAAACCACCAAAAACTCTAAAAACCCAAAAAAAACCTTAAAAACCCTAAAAACCAATAAAACCCAAAAAATAATTAAAAACTATAAAAACCCTTTATTCCCAGATAAATGTTAGAAAATATAAAAAAACCTTGAAACCATTAAAAACAAAAAAAAACTTTAAAAACCCAAAAAATCATAAAACCCTAAAAACAACCCCCCCATAACCCTCAAACCCCTAAAAATTATTAAAAATGATATGTATCCTAAAAATTACTAAAAATGAAAAAAAACCTTAAAACCCAATAAAAATTGTGTGAAAAACATAAAAACCTAAAAATATTTAAAACTACTAAAAACCTAAATAACCCTAAAAACCTTAAAAACCTTTAAAACCATTTAAAACCCCTTCAAAATCACTAAAACCCCTAAAAAACCATAAAATCCGAAAAAATAACGAAAATTCCATTACGTGTTAAAAACCCTGAATAATCCTATGAAAACGTTAAAACATTAAAAGCACTTAAAAACCATAAAAAACCAAAAAACCCAAAAAACTATAAAACCCAAAAAAACATTAACCCCCCCCCCCCCATAACCCCTAAAAACCTAAAACCACTAAGAAAATAAAAAACTCCTTTAAACTGATAATTTTTTTTACAAAACTCTAAAAAATTGTAAAAACCCTAAAAAAACAAAAAAATATCTAAAAAACCCAAAAAAACCATAAGATCCCAAAAAACCATACCCCACTAAAAATCCCTAAAAAATACTAAAAACTCTAAAAGGCACTGGAATTCATATAAAACGTAAAAATCATTTATAAACCCTGAAAAACCTCGGAAAAACTTAAAAATAAAAATACTTAGAACCCCTAAAGTACCAAAAAAACTCTAAAATCCCAAAACACCCTAAAACCCTAAAATTTTAATAAATATCAAAATACCTAATAACACTTAAAAAAAATTAAAAAATTAAAAAAATTCCTAAAAATACCTAAAAATTTAGAAAAACTAAAAAATTATAAAAAACCCTAGTAAAGACATAAAAACTAGACACATAAACCTCTAAAAAACAAAAAAATATATAAAACCCTAAAAACACTAAAAGGCCTAGAAAACCCTAAAACCCCCTAAAAACCATAAAACCCATACAAAATTTAAAAACCCTAAAAACCCATAAAACAAAAAAACCCATAGAAAATATAAAAAACCATTAAATCACAACAGATGTTAAAAACTATGGAACACCATAAAAATGATAAAAAGAAAAAAATACCAAAACCCACTAGACAAAACATAAAAACTATAAAAACCCTAAAACCCTAAAAACTCTCAAAATTCCTAAAAAACCTAATGAACCATAAAAAACCTAAAAAACTCTAAAAATGCCTAAAAACATAAAAAACCCCAAAAACCTTGAAATACCTAAGAAAATCTTTAAAAAAATGTAAACATTAAACCCTACCAAATAAATTAAAAAAAATGATAAAATCCATGAAACCACTAAAAAACATAAAAATAAATAAAACCCTCAAAATCCATAAAAAATAAATAAAACCAGAAAAATAGTAAAAAATCCAAACAATCCCGAAAAATTTATAAAACCCAAAAAACAGATAAAAGTCCTAATAAATCCTTAAAAACCTAAAACACATAAAACCCCTAAAAAGGTTTAAAATCACTAAGAAACATAAGAGACCATAAAACCCCTAAAAAACATAAATCCCAAAAAAACATTAGTAACCCTACTTCCCAAAAAACCCCAAACCCACTAAAAATTATAAAACCAATTGAAACCCATAAAAATGTAAAAAAACGCTAAAATACTATAAACCCCGTAAAAACTCAAAAAATCCAAAAAAAAAGAAAAATCCAAAAAAAATTATCAAACCCCTCAAAATATCTTAAAACCCTAAAACCCCATAAAAAACAAAAAGGCCTTAAAATTACATAAAAACATAAAAAACCTAAAAAAAGGAAAAAACCTAAGAAAATATTTAAAACCAAAAAACTAATAAAACCCCTAAAATCCTAAAAAAGAAAAAAAGATAATAATCTTAAAAAACCTGAAAACCCTCAAAATCTCTATAACCCAAAAAATCCATAAAAACCTAAAACACCTAAAAATCCCTTAAAATGTAAAAAACTCTAGAATAGCTAAAAATCAATATGACAACATTAAAAATATAAAAACACTTAAAACCTCTAAAAAACCCAAAAATAATAAAAACTCTAAAACCCCAAAAAAGACACAAAGGACCATGAAAACACCTAAAAACTATAAAATAACATAAAACCTTAAAAAAACCTTAAAACACATAAAAATCCTAAAAATAACTAAATACTACAAACTTCCATTAAACCCCTGAAAACAATAAAACCCCTGAAAACAAATAAAAACCCTAAAACAACTAAATACTCTAAAATCACTCTATACCAATAAAAATATTAAAAACTCAAAAAACCTTAAAAAACACTAAAACCTAAAATAACTCTAGAATCCTAAAAACCCTAAAAAACACTAAAACCCCCTAAAACACTCAAATTCTATTAAACCCTAGGAAACCAGAAAAATCATAAAAAACATAAAAATCACTAATTTTTTTAAAAAATCCTAAATCACTAAAAAACTATGAAAACCATAAAAAAAATTAAAAACATAAACCCCTAAAAACATAAAAAAGTATAAAACCCATAAAAATCCCCAAAAACTATAAGAACACTAAAAACTCTCAAAATCCTGAAAAAAACCTAAAAACCCTAATAATAAAAAAAAACCTCAAAATCGATAAAAATATAAAAATACGTAAAAACATTGAAATACCCTAAGAAAACCTTAAAAACAAAAAAACACTTGAAATCCCAAATAGATACATAACTCTAAAAATCCTAAAATGTCTAAAGACCCTAACAATGCTAAAAACCCCTAAAAACCATAAAACACTGAAATCCATATTAAAACATAAAAAACCCATAAAACCCAAAAAACCCACTAAAAACAATCACTACAATTTAAGAACCCAAAAACATTTAAATAACCTACATACCATTAAAACCCCTTTAAAACTAAAAAAACTCGTTAAACCCCAAAATTTTCATAGAAAACCAAAAAACCAAAAAACTCTAAAAAATCACTATAAACCCTATAAAACCATTAAAATCATAAGATATACATAAAAATCCCTAAAAATAAAAAATCCATAAAAATATAGAAAAAAACCTAGGAAGACCATAAAAACCAAAAAAATATGAAAATAAGTTGAAAAATTGAAAAATACTAAAAACCAAAAACACCTAAAAACTCTAAAAATCCATAAAAAAACCCAAAACCACTAATAACAATAAAATACAAAAAAAAATCCATAAAAATCCAAAAATATGTAAAAAAACTAAATACATTGAAAAAAATAAAGAATCATAAAAACTAAAAACACTTAAAATCCCTAAAACCTAAAAATGATAAAAACCCAAAAATAACCCAAAAAACCCTAAAAATTCTAAAAATCATAATGCCCCAAAAAAACATTTAAAAACCCTATAAACTCATGAAAAAACTAAAAACCCAATAGAAAAATAAAACCCTTTTAACCCATAAAATCATTAAAGACTATAAAAACTGTAAAATCCAAAAAATCTAAAAAAATGAAAAATCCAAAATATTCCATAAAAACCCTAAAAAACAAAAACAAACCTAAAAATCCAAAAAACAATAAAATTAGTAAAAATAATAAAACCTCTAAATTCCCTAAAAATGTAAAAAACTATAATACCCTTGAAAAACTCAATGAAGACATAAAAACATAAAATCACATAAAAACCAAAAATATGATAAAAACCATAAACCCCCCCCCCCCAAAAGATACACAAAATCCCCTAAAACCATAAAAAATAAAAAATTCTTAAAAAACCCAAAAATCCCTACAAAAGTAAAAACCATAAAAAACATGAAAACCCATAACAAAACTTTCAAAACCTGAAAACTATAATACCCCATAAAAAAACTTTAAAACACCACAAAAATTTTTAAGCACCCTAAAACCCCTTAAAACCCCTAAAAACAAAAAACCCATAAAACCATTAAAACACAAAAAACCCAAAAAAACCTAAAAACCAACTAAAAAAATATATAACCCATTTAAACCACTAAAAAATTTAAAAACTCTAAAAAATTTAAAAACATAAAAAAATAAAAAACACTAAAAACCAAAAAAAATACATAAAACCCTAAAACACATAAGAATTTCTAAAATCCCTAAAACCCATAAAAATAAAAAAAAAATCCTAGGAATTTTCTAAAAATATTTTAAAACATAAAACCCATAAAAAACCTACAATCCTCCAATCAAACCTAAAATAACATAAAAACAATTAAAATCCCTAAAAAAATAAGAAACCCTCCCCCTAAAAACCCCTAAAAACCCTAAACACCTAAAATCCTTCAAAATTTAGAAAAACCCTAAAATCTTTAAGAAATTGAGAAAAAAATTAATAACCCTAAAAATCCCTATGAAAAACATAAAAACATAAAACATTTAATTTTTATAAAATCTAAAAATTCTAAAAATTCTAAAAAACATAAAAGAACCTCAAATCACAAAAACCACCCAAAAACACCACCTAAAACCTATAAGAACACTAAAAAAGCATAAAACCCCCAAATGCCACTAAAAACTCTAAATACCCTTTAAACCCCTAAAAAATTAAAAATCCTTAAAAATCCTTATAAACCCTTAAATTCCTAAATAACTCAAAAATCCCATTAAAACCCATAAAATCCCCTAAAAACCCCATAATGCGTAACCCCCCCCCCCCAAAAAAAACTAACCCCCCTTAAAATCACTAAAACCCAAGAAAAAGTATAAAAATCATAAAAAAATCCTAAAAATCCCTAAAAACCATAAAAACATGAGAACCCCAAATAAAACCTTAAAAAACCCAAAACACTTAAATCCCCTTTAAAATCTAAAGAATTATAAAAACATTGAATACCATAAAATACCTACAAATCCCTAAAACCACTCAAAATCATAAAAAAAATACAAAAACAATCGCTGAAATGTAAAAAACCTTAGAAACCCTGAAAACCCAAAAAAACACTTTAAAAACCTACAAACACTTAAAATCACTAAAAACATAAAATGTGTTAAAAATCCAAACAAGGCTCTAAAAATCATAAAACCCCCAAAAACATTAAAAATCCTACAAACATATAAAATCCATAAGACCAAAAATAATTCCTCAACCCATTTAAACACTAAAAAATGGTAAAAATGTTAAAAACAACAAAAAAATGAAAAACCACTAAAAAATGAAAATATTATAAATAACTTAAATACCCTAAAAACCACTAAAAACCATCAAAATACCATAATCCTATAAAAAACTGAAAATACTACAAAGATGTAAAATATATAAAGACATTTAATATCCTAACAACCCTAGAAAATCCTAAGAATACATTAAAAACACAAAAACACACAAAACCACGAAAACATAAAAACATTAAAAACATGAAAACCCCTAAAATCCCTTAAAAACCCTCCAATTCTATAAAAACACTAAAATACAAAACAATATTGAAAAGTCCTTAAGGATCCCTAAATGTATTAAAAAATTAAAGACCCTAAAAACCCTACAAAAACATTTAGATTCTAAAAACACTAAAAAACACTAAAAAATCAAAAAAACTATAGAAAAAAATAAAAACCCCTAAAAAAACTAAAAATACTAAAAATATTAAAATCCTTTTAAAACCCCAAAACCCCAAAAAACCTCTAAAAACACTGAAAACTATAAAAACCCATTAGATACCAAAAAATATTAAGAAACTCTAAAATACATTAAAAACACTAAAAAACCAAAAATTCCTAAATACCAAAAAAACCCAAAAAAACCTTACACCCCAAAACATTCCCGAACACAATAAAAACATAAATATCATTAAAAATCCCTAAAAATCCATAAAAACATTAAAAACAATAAAAAACAATGAATTCCTTAAAACCCAAATAACACTCAAATCCCCTAAAAATATGCTAAGAACCCCGAAAAAACCCTAAAACCCCTAAAACTCTTGAATGTCCATAAAAACCTATAAAAACCATAATAATAATTGAAATTTACTAAAATCTCCTAAAAACAAAAAAAAAACTTCTAAAAAAACTAAGAAAACATTAAAAACATAAAAAAAATTAATCCCCTAAAAAAATAAAAAATGCTAAAAACCATAAAACCAAAAAAACGTAACAATACCCTAAAATCTTAAAAACCCCTAAAGACCCCTAAAATACAAAATCCCTAAAAATATTTAAAAACCGAAAAACTCATAAAAATTAAAAAATAAATCACTAAAACTATCAAAAACCCTTTAAATCCCTAAAAACCTTAAGAAACTAAAAAAACAAAAACCCCTAGAAAACACAAAAAACCAAAAAACCGAAAAACCCAAAAAAAACCCTCAAAATATCTAAGAACTCTCAGACCAATAAAAATCCTAAAAATGTCCTAAAAATCAATAATAATGTAAATAAACCTAAAAATCTTGAAAATCCCTTTGTATATTGGTAGAAACCCTAAAAACACTAAAACCCAAAAATCTCTAAAAGCCCTCTAAATCCCTAGAAACCCTAAAACCTGTAAAAATCCCTCAAGACCTCTAAAAATGCCCATAAATGTAAAAAACTAGAAAATCCCTAAATGCCAAAACGAGAACATTTATAAACTATATAAACTTTAAACCCTTAAAAATCTAAAAATCATAAAACCCCTAAAGAATCCTAAAAAGACGCTAAAACCCCTAAAATCCACTACTAACCATAAAAACCTTAAAAACAAGAAAACCCTAAAACCCCATAAAACCCCTAAAAATCAATGTTAACTATAAAAACCATTAGAACCCAACAAACATTAAAAAACTCCAAAAAACAATACAACACTAAAAGACTAAAAAAACCCTAAAATCTCAAAAAACCATAAAAACCCTAAAACTCCTCAAAATCCCTAAAACCCTTAAAACCATAAAAACCATTAAAGGACCAAGAAATCCATTTATTCAAAAAATCCCCTAGAAAACCTAAAAAAACATAAGAAAACACTTAAAACCTAAATGCACTGAAATCCACTAAAACCCTAAAAAATGCTATAAGCCCTAAAAACCCTAAAAAGTTAATAAAAACCCTAAAACCAACTTAAAACCATAAAACCCCCTAAGAACCTTAAAACCCTAAAAACCTTTAAAACCCATAAAGACACTTAAAATTACTAAAATCTATAAATACCCTTTTAACAGTTCAAAACATTAAAAACCATAAAAATATTTAAAAAACACAAACATCTTAAAGACCTGAAAAACAAAAAAAACCCTAAAAACACTAAAAACCCTAAAAACACAAAAAACCCTAAAAAACCAAAAAATTCATCAAAATTACGTATTAATCAATATAAAAAATAAACACACTAAAATTAAAAATAAAACATCAAAAATATACAAACACATAAAACCCCTAAAAACTTATAAAATAGTAAAAAACCTAAAAAACGCTATAGATACCCTAAAGCCTCTAAAAAACATAAAAACTATAAAACCATAAAAAGACTAAAAAACCCACAAAAATATCTAAAAACCTTGAAACTCCTAAAAATTTTAAAAACAATAAAAAACCCAGAAAACCCTACAAAGATTCAACAACCCTAAAAACCCAAAAAGCCTAAAACCCTTAAAACGTTAAAAAATGATAAAACCCAAAAAAATACATAAAAATCTTATTACATTACATGTCTCTAAAAAATAAAAATTTAGAAAGTCCAAAAACCCTAAAAAATAAATAAACACATAAAACCTTAAAAACCCTAAAAACGCTAAAAATACTAAAAATTCCTAAACAACCTAAAACCCCCAATATCCAAAAAACACTAAAAACCAATAAAATTTCAAAAAATTCAATAAAAATTACAAAATAGTAAAAAAACCATAAAAAATTAAGAAAACCCAAATAAAACATTAGAAACATAAAAACAATTAAACCCCATAAAACCAAAAAACTCTAAAAAATTAAAAAACCCTAAATGAAACTAAAAACCCTAAAAACTATAACAAACATTAAAACACATAAAAAATTTAAAACTCTAAAAACATCTAAACCCTAAAAAACTAAAAAACCCATAAAAACCCAAAAAACCATAAAACCCCTAAAAACCTTGAAGAACCAAAAATAACATAATATATCTAAAGACCAACAAACCCGTAAAAATCATAACAATCCCTAAAAATCCCAAAAAAATGTTAACCATCCAAAAAAACTAGATAAAACATTAAAATCATAAAACACATAAAACACCTAAAAAACAAAAAAAAAAGAACAAACCGTAAAAACCATCAAAATCCCAAAAAAACCCAAAAAACCATAAAAATATTCAAAACTCTATAAAATACCTTAAAATGTAAAAAAACAAAAAAATATTAATAAAACATTAAAAACCTAAAATTAATTAAAACCCCTAAAAAACATAATATCAATGAAAATAATATAAACACTAAACACCATAAAACCATAAAACCTCTCAAAATCCATAGAAACCCAAACAATCATAAATATCATTAATATACCTAAATCCTCAAGAAACATAAAAATTCTTTAAAAACCCTAAAAACCCCTATGAAATCTTAAAAACATAAAAAAACTTAAAAATCCTAAAAAATAAAAAAAATAAAAACCCTAAAAAGATCATAAAACACCTAAAAATCTTTAAAATCATAAAAACCCTAAAAACCTAAAAACTCCTAAAACACCATATAAACCCTAAAAACCACTAAAATTTCTAAAAGCCCTTAAAACCCCTAAAAATGTTTAAAAACTATAAAAAATCCTAAAACCCTTAAAAACTCAAAAAACCCCTAAAAACACAAACAAAAACAAAAAAACCCTAGAAACCTGAAAACCCTCAAAATATATATCAATCATAAAACCATAAATATCATAAAAATAAAGAAAAAAACAATAAAAACCCTAAAACCCTAAAAAAATCTAACAAAACTTTAAAACACTAACAACAATTATAACCCCTAAAAACCAAAAAATTGCTAAAACACGTTTAAATCCTAAAACCCCTAATAGACCACATAAACCATCAAAATACTTAGAATTCCTACAAAGCATAAAAATATTAAAACAAATAACTAAAATAAATAAACCCATAAAAACCGTAAAAAACATGAATAACCATAATAAAAAATTAAAAAAATTATAACACTAAACTCCTTAAAAACCCAAAAACGATATAACCCAAAAACCATAAAAACCTTAAAACCCTAAAAAAATAAAACTACTAAAAAACATAAAGGCCATAAAACCCAATGAAAACCTTAGACCCACTAAAAACATGAAAAAACATTTAAGCCCTTAAAACCATTAAAACTCCAAAAAACCATTAAAACCCTAAAAACTAAGAAAGTGAAAAAAATCAAAAATCCTAAAAACCATAATGATCCTTAAAAATACTCAAAATCCCTAAAAAACATAACATCCAAAACCTAAAAATACCCAAAAAATCATTAAAAATTTTAAAACCCAAACATTCTAAAAAACACTAAGAAAAAATTAAAAACATAACAATAGTTGAAAACACTAAAAAACATAAAACCACTAAACCCCTAGAAAATATAAATACCCCAAAAATCATCTAAACACTAAAGATAACTAAAAACCCTAAAAACCCATAAAAATTATAAAATATATTTGAAAACCCCTAAAATCATAAAGAATCATAAAACCCTGAAATCCCTAAATAAATCATTAAAAACCAAAAAACAGTTTAAACCCCCAAAAAACTAAAAAATGCAAAAAAACTCTAAAAATGCATAAAAGATCCAAAAACCCAAAAACATACAAAAAACATAACACCGATAAAATTTTTAAAAATCATAAAAAGCCATAAAACCCGCCAAACCACTAAATATTCAAAAAACACTTTAAACACCTAAAATGTGAAAAACATATAACAATCTAGACCCCCCTAAAAACTAAAAAACCCCAAAAACATAAAAAAATATAAAATACAAAAAAACCTTAAAAATTAAAAAATTCCTTAAAGACAAATAAAAATCCTAAAAATCCCTATATGTCCCTATAAATCTAAAAACGCAAAAAACCATGAAAATCCCTAAGAAAATGTTAAAACAATATAAACACTTAACACCCCTAAAAACCCAAAAAAATAAAAAAAAATAAAAACCTAAATAGAACAGAAAAACCATAAATCCCCTAAAAACAATAAAACCCCCAAAACCCCAAATAAACCCTCAAAACCACTAAAAAATATCCGTTTTAAAACCCAAAAAATGTTAAAAAACTCTAAAACCCTAAAAACACTAAAAACACTAAAAATATGAAAAAAATACTACAAACCAAAAAAATACTAAAAAACCAATAAAATTAGTAAAAATAATGAAAACCCCTAAGAAAACATTAAAAACCTGAAATCACTTAAAACTCCTAAAACCCAAATTTTTTAGAAAACCTAAAAAACATAAAAAATTCCCAAGAAACCATAAAACCCATAAAACAATAAAACCCCTAAATACCTTTAAAAACCAAAAAAACCCAAAATACCCACTAAAAACTCTAAAACCCATTTAATCCCATAAAAACCTTAAAAAATATTAAAAACACTAAAACCCCTAAAAAATATAAGAAATACTTATAAAACCCCAAAAGAAAAATAAAATCCAACAACACCCTCAAAATATCTAAAAATCTAAAAAACCATAAAATCCTAAAAAATCCGAAAAAATCCCTAAAATATTAAAAACCCCCTAAAACCAGGAAACCCATAAAAAACAGAAAAACCTAGAAACAGTCAAACCCCCCAAAAACCTATAAAAGGTAAAAACCCTAAATCCTCAACCCCTCAAAATAAAAAAAACCCTAAACCCCAATAAAAATAATTAAATTTTCCGATGAATCCTTAAAAATATAGAAGACTCAAAAACTCCTAAATACCATAAAAAACCTGAAACCCTAAAAACATATAAAACCCTAAAAACCTAAAAATATATAAATACCCAAAAAAACCAAAAAAACCCTAAAAACCATTAAAACATTAAAATCCCATAAATCTTTAAAACTAATAAAGACTCTAAAACCATTTAAACACCTAAAAATGTTAGGAATCTAAAAAAAACCCTAAAATCCTTAAAAACTCAAACAAAACCCCTAAAAACTAAAAAATCCATTAAAAACATTAAAACCATAACACCCCTAAAACCCATAAAAATTCCTAAAAACCATAAAACCATAAAGAAAATACTAAAATAGCCCAAAAAATATCAAAAAATATAAAAATCCCTAACCCCGTGAAAAAAGATAAGACAAACATATAATGTTAAAAACACTTAAATCCCTAAATAACCCTGAGAAACCATTAAAAACATAAAAACACTTGAAAACCCAAAAATACCTAAAAAATGATAAATTCCCTAAAAAAATTATAAAACCTAAAAAACCTAAAACCCTTAAAAATATTTTAAATAAACCAAAAAACACATAAAAATTCTAAAAACCACTTAAAATTTTAAAAAAATTTAAACCCTAACAAACATAAAAACACTCTAAAACCCATAAAAATCCTTAAAAACTCAAAAAACCAAAAAACCCAAAAAAATAAAAAAATACAAATCCTCTAAAATCCTCAAAATCCAAAAAATAAAAAAAAACCTAAAAAACCATAAGAATCCTAAAAAATCTCTAAAAATACCAAAAAACATAAAAACCCTAAAAACCCTATGAAAACCATTAAAACCTGATAAAATTTAAAACCTATAAAAAACATAAAAAATTCTAAAAAACATAATAAATACCCTAAACAACCAAAAACACTAAAAATCATCAACATTCCAATAACCCCTAAAAACTAAAAAAAATACTATAATGCCTTTAAAATCCATAAAAATGAAAAACCACCTAATAAAGTCAGAAATCCGCTAAGAAAACCTTAAAAACCTAAAAATACATAAAACCCTTAAAAAATCTGAACACACTAAAAACCAAAAAAACCAAAAAAGATATTAAAACCCTAGAACCCCTAAAATCAAGAAAAATACATACAAATCATAAAAACCCTAATAGCGATAAAAATACATATAAATATTTAAAACCCTAAACCCATAAAAAACTAAAAATCCAATAAAAACTCTAAAAACCCTTTAAAAACTAAAAACGATAAAAAAAATCTATAAACCATAAAAGATTTTAAAAACAAAAAATAATTAAAAACCAAAAAATAAAAAATTAACACAAAAAAAACACAAAAAACCCTAAAACCTCAAGAAACCTAAACAAAATAATAATCCAAAAAGATCCCGAAAAATCCTTAATAACCTAAAAACCCCTAAATAACTTGAAAACCAAATGAAAACCTTAAAAACATAAAGAAATTAAATCCCATAAAAATAATGAAACCATAAAAACCATAAAACCCTTAAAAACCCTCAAAACCCTCAAAATATATAAAACCCACAAAACTTTTAAAATCCTAAAAAAAACCTAAAAATATGGAAAGATGTAAAAACACTGAAACCCTAAAAACCCCTAAGAAATCATTAAAAAACTAAAAAAATCATAAACCCCTAAAAACCTAAAAAATGAAAAAAATATTAAAAACCTAAAAGAACATAAAAACCATAAACCCTTAAAACAAATAAAAGACCCTAAAACACACAAAAACACATAAAATCCCATAAAAACAACAAAAAATCAATAAAAACACTAAAAACATTTACACCCCTAAAAATATTAAAAATATAAAAACCTATAAAAATGATAAAAAAACCCTAAAAACCCAAAAAAACTATATAAACCCCAAAAAACAAAAAACACCACAAAATATAGAAAAACCCTAAAGAACTATAAAATCATAAAAATCCCTAAAAATTTAAAAAAAATCTATACAACCTAAAAACCCTAAGAGAAACAAAAAAAAACATAAAACACATTAAATGCCTAAAAAGCCTCTAACTGAAAAAAAAATCCTAAAACCCTAAGAACCCACAAAATCCATAAAAACCAAAAAGAAACATACAAAACATTAAAATACCTAAAATCCATAAAAAAAGTAAAATACCCTAAAACCCTATGAAAACCATAAAAACATAAAAACTTTTAAAACCCCCCAAAATCCTAAAAATGAAAAAACCATGGAACCCCCAAATTACCCTAAAAATGATAAAACCCATTTAAAAAACAAAAAAACACAAAAAAATATTAAAAACCAGAAAACCAATAAGATCCATAAAAAACCACTCAAAACATTAAAAACCCTTTACACCCATCAAAACTTTTAAAAACTCTAAAAACCTAAAAACTCTAAAAACCTAAAAACACCTAAAAATCCATAAAACCCAAAAAAAGATCTTAAAAACAATAAAAATAACTTTAAACACCCTAAAATACATAAAACCCCCAAACCCATAAAAACATGAAAAATCCAAAAAAATCATGAAAATCCTATTAAACCCTAAACACCCAATATAAATAGCAAGAAAACTATAAAAATCAAAAAAAAATTTAAACCCCCAAAATCCTATAAAAACTAAAATCCATGAAAACCCTTTAAACACTTAAAACCATAATACCCCTAAAACCATTAAAAACCACTAAAATGCATAAAAATACTAAAAGCCACTAAAAATATAAGAAACCTTTAAACCTATAAAAATATTATAATCACTTAAAAACCGTAAAACCCCTACATAACCAAAAAAACCCTAAAAACCAAAAAATCTAAAAAACCTTAAACCCCTAAAACCCTTATGAAACCTCAAAATACCTAAAAAATCTAAAAAACCATAAAATAATAGAAAAAAATAAAATCCATAATTTTTTTTAAAAACATTAAACCCTAAGAAGCCTACAAAAACCATAAAATCCAAAAAGCCCTTTAACCCCCTAAAAACCTAAAAAACTAAAAAACCTAAAATCCCTAAAACCCTCAAGATCCCAAAACCATTCAAAACAAAAACAATCCTAAAAAATCCCGAAAAAGCCCAAAAGCATAAAAAATCGTAATTTTTTTAAAAAACCTAGCAAAATATTAAAAACCTAATAACGCATCAAACCCCATAAAACCCTTAAATACACAAAAACCCATAAAACCCTAAAAATACCATAAAACTGTAAAATACCACAAAACCAAAATAACTATAAAAACCCCTAAATCATTAAAAAAACCCTCAAACAACATAAAAAATCAAAAACCATAAAAACTCTAAAAACCCTTGAAATCCATAAAAATGTTAAAAACTCTAAAAAACCATAAAACCCTAAAAACTAAAAAACATAAAGCCCCAAAAAACCAAAAAACCCTAAAAATACTAAAACGCCTCAAAATCCATAAAACAATAAAAAAGCATAAAAAATCTAAAAAATCAATAAAAATCTTTAGAAGCATAAAAAACACCTACGAAAACCCAAAAAACAAAAAAAACACTTAAAACCCCTAAAAATAAAAAAACATAAAACCCCTAAAACCCCTAAAATCCCTAAAATCCATACAAACCCCTAAAAACCTTAAAACCCCTTAAAATCCATTAAAACCCAAAACCCACTAAAAATATTTTAATCATCTAAACATGTGAAAAACTCCATAAAAATAAAACCCTAAAAACTAAAAATAAAACTTAAATCCAAAAAATCCAAAAATCCCTAGAATACCTTCAAAACCCTTAAAAATACTAAAAGATATTAAACCCTTTAAAATTGAAAAAAATCCCTACAAATTTATGAAAGTATAAAATCTATAAAAAACCCTAGAAACCCCTATAGAAACTATAAAAACCTAAATACGCTTAAAAACCCAAATAACAAATAAAAACCACAAAAATCCTAAAAAATACAAAAAAATGAAAAAATCCCTAAAAATGATTGACAAACCTATGAATACCATAGAAACCTAAATATACATAAAAAAACTAAAAACAAAAAAAACAAAAAAACCCTAAAACCTAAAAAACCTCTAAAAATCTTAATAACCATAAAAACATAAATTTGAAAAATGAAAAACTCCAAAAACCATTTTAACCCCAAAAAATGTAAAAATATCTAAAAAAACCTTATAACCCAAAAAAACTCAAAAAACACGCAAAACACTAAAAAATCATAAAAACCCAAAATACCACAAAACACTCAAAATCCCTAAAAACACAAAAAATTCTAATAAATCCTTAAAAACCATAAAAATCTAAAAAACACTGAAACCCACTAATAAAATTTTAATAGCCTAAAAACACATAAAAACCCTAAAAACCAAAAAATGATAAAAACCATAAAAAACCAAAAAACAATAAAAACCCTAAAACCCTCAAAATCCAAAAAAACAAAAAAACCGATAAAAATGGTAAATAATTCCTAAAAACATTAAAAACATAAAAACCCTAAACACACCGAAAACCCATAACAAAATGTTTAAAACTGAAAAAAACTTAAAAACCCTAAAAAAATTACAAAAACCCTAAAAACTATAAAATTACCCCAAATCCATAAAAACCCATAAAACTATAAAACCCATAGATAATATTAAAAACCATAAAACACATAAAAAAATAAAGACCCAAAAAATCCCTAAAAATCATTAAAATCGATAAATCATTAAAAAACTATAAAAATCCTTAAAAATACTAGAATGCTCGAAAAAACCTTGAAAAACTAGAAATACCATAAAACCCTAATAGCCCTGAAAAATCCATACAACCCATTAAAATCCCAAAAAACCATAAAAACCATAAACTGCCCAAAATCCCTAAAATTCTTAAAAGTTTAAAAAACCAAAATAATAGAAAAACCCTAAGAAAACCTTAGAGGCCAAAAAACCTAAAACACTAAAAATCCTTAAAAACACTAAAAATTCTAAAAACCCTATTAACTCTAAAACACTTAAAACCCTTAAAGTACATAAAAATCATAAAACCATAAAAATATGGCAATGCCCTAAAAATGTCTAATTATGTAAGCACCCCTAAAAACCCCAAAAATCATTAGAAAACCTTAAAAAACTAAGAATACTTAGAACCCAAAAAAAAAATTCTAAAAATAATAATAAGATCATAAAAATACTAAAAAACCATAAAACCTATGAAACCACCTAAAAACATTAAAATACCATAAATCCCAGAAAAAACCTAAATACCCAATAAAAACTGCAAGAACCACTATTACCCTTAAAATGTAAAAAAAATATAAAAAACCATGAACATCTAAAAAAATAAAAAAATTAGGATAAAAAACAAGGAAAACAAAAAACCTTAAGAACCCCATAAAATCCTTACAAACATAAAAAATCATAAAAACCCTAAATATCGCTAAGAAAACCATAAAAACATAAAAACACCCAAACCATTAAAAAAGAAAAAAAAATTAGAAACCCTAAAAACCTTAAAAAGCATAACCCCCCCCTAAAACCCTCAAATCTCTAAAACATTTTAAACAATAAAAATCCAAAAAATTCCCTAAAAATCCCTTAAGAAATAAAAAAACTATAATAACCCTTAAAATATATAAAAAAACCATAAAAATATAAAACACTTAAACCCCCTAAAAACCCTAAAAAATTCTAAAACCATAAAGAATCTAAAACACTTAAAAACCATAAAACCAAAAAAAAAACATTAAACCCATAAATACCCTAAAAGCCACGAAAAAAAGATAAAAAACCCTTCATCCCCTAAATATGTTATTTTTTTTAAAAAATCATCAAAAACCAAAAAAATTTGATAAACCCCTACAACTCCAAAAAATCCCCAAAAAACTCGAAAAACTCAAAAATCCCTAAAAAATACTCAAATCCCTCAAAATTTTTGTCAAACATAAAAACTAAAAAATACTAAAAAGTCCATAAAAATCCATGAAAACCTAAAAAACATGAAAAAACCAAAATAACGCTAATAATAACTAAAAATACTAAAAAAACATAAAACACATAAAATCCAAAAAAACACTAAAAACCCTAAAATTCCAAAAAAAAAACTAAAACCCAAAACCCCTCAAAATCCCTAAAATTCCTAAAAATGCAGAAAAATCCTAAAAAATATCTCAAAATAAAAAATTTAAAACCACTAAAAACCCTAGTAAGACTTTAAAAACCTTAAAATACTTATAACTCATAAAAAACTAAAAAAATGAAAAAACACATTAAAAACTAAAATGACCATAAAACCCAAAAAATATATAAATAGCATAAAATACCTTAAAATCTATAAAGACCCTTAAACCCCATAAAATCCACTAAAAACTATAAAATCCCTATAAACACCTAATAATGGTAAAAACACCAAAAACCGTAAAAAAACTCTAAAACCCTCATAAAATCCATAAAAACCCCAAAAAACCAACCCCCCCAATCCATATAATTACTAAAAACCAAAAAATGCTAAAAAATTCCTAAAACCCCATAAAAACATAAAATACCCTAAAAAACCTAAAAAAACTAAAACCCCTAAGAAAACTGTAAAATCCCAAAAACAATTAAAATCCCAAAAAATTAAAAATTGATGAAAATATTAAAAAAAAACCCTCAAATCCCTAAAAAACCTAAAAACCCACAAAATACCAAATAACCCAAAAATAAAAAATACTAAAAAAATATAAAAATTTAAAAAACCATAAAACCTTGAAATTTCGCAAGAAAACCTTGAAAACATGAAAACACCAAAACCCATAAAGACATCAAAAATGATAAAAACATAAAAAAAAATAACAAAGTAACCTAAACCCAAAAATACTAAAAAAATTAAAAACCACTAAATACCATAATAACCATAAACCCCTATAAAAACATCATAACTAATTAACACTCAAAAAATCATTTCAAACCCCTAAAAACTCAAAAAAAACTCTTAAAAAGCATAAAACCCAAAAAACTGAAAAAAAAACCTAAAAAACCAAAAAAACAAAAAAACAAAAAAACCATAAAACATTAAAAACACCTAAAACCATTAAAAATACATAAAAACTATAATAAACCATAAAGATCCTAAAAACCTCTAAAAAACCTAAAAGTGAAAAAACCCTAAAACACCAAAAAACACTAAGAAAATTTTTAAACCCCAAAAATTATAAATCGAAAATAAATCACTACAAACCCATAAAACTCTAAAATCTATTAAAATCCAAAAAACCCCTAAAATCCCTAAAAACCATAAAAGGGTAAAATATTCCAAAAATGTAAAAATGCCAAAAAACTGTGAAAATTCATAAGAAAAACCGGAAAACCTAAAAACCCATAAAACCCCTATAAAACCCTTAAAACCTATATAACCCCTAAAAACCACTGAAATCTCATAAATCCCTTTAAACCACAAAAATCATTAAAAAAATCTAGAAAACCATAAAAACCATTAAAACATAAAAAACCTAAAAACCAAAAAAAATAAAAATCATACAATCCCTAAAACCCTTAAAATATCTAAAAATGATAAAAAAAAACTATAAAAATAATAAAAAGTCTAAAATCCCATAAATATGAAAAACCCAAAAAACCACCATAAAATCCTAATAAAACCATAAAACCCTAAAAATATTTAGAACCCCTAAAAACCTAAAAACTCTAAAAACTTGAAATTGATAAAAACCCGAAATAACCCTAAACACCATCAAAATCCCTAAAAATGATAAAAATATTATAAAAATAATAAAAACCCTAAAAAACATAATAAACCCATTAAAACCCCTAAAAATCATGAGAATTTTAAAAACCATAGAAAACCCTAAAAACCCAAACACCCCTAAAAATCATTAAAACCTCTAAAAACCATAAAAACCATTAGAAACCCATAACATCCCTAAAAACCCACTAATAGACCTAAAACCATTGAAACCCCTACAAAATTTAAAAACAATAAAAAACCATAAAAACCATTAAAAATTTAAAAAAACCTAATAACCTAAAAAAAATATAGAATCCCAAAAATCCCTAAAAAAGATTAAAAACCCATATAAATTCTATAAATTTCCTTTAAACCATATAAACCATAATAAAAACTCAAAAACAAAAAAGAACAATTTAAAACCCTAAAAACCTAAAAAATTATAAAACTTTTAAAAACCCTAAAACCCTTAAAATCTATAAAAACCATAAAACTATAAAGATTAAAAAAACCCCATAGAACCCCTAAAAATGTAAACATCCGTTAAAACACCAAAATCATAAGAAAACATTTAAATCCTAAAAAACTTTAAACCCCTAAAAATAATAAAATGGAAAAAACTATAGAAAATTGTCATGGCCAGACCCATAACTAGTCTCGAGCCGCAACTACCCCAAGCGCGCCTCCATTGTCCAGGGGTTGGGGACTAGTGCCAAAGGCACAACAAACTAGGGGAGGCCTTTGCCTAAGAAACTATGGAAAACACGCAGTCAACTCAATGAAAAAGTGCAGAGAAAGGAAAGAACGATACAACACTACTACAAAAAGGGAAACTAACATACATGCATCGAAATTTAACAAGTACAAATAAAGTTTTGAAAAGTATTAACAAGTAAACTGAACAGAAAAGGGGAAAAACATGACCAATCAGAAAGGTTCCACAACCCGTCAACCGAAAAAGAAAAAGTAAATGGCTGGTGAGTCACGCCCAGAAAGTCTTGTTATGGCCGCTGAATGCATCCCACTCTCCTGTATATTCTACGCTCCTTCGTAGTCTTGACCGACCTGTTCGTCGTCTGCAAGGGCACACCAAGTGTGGGAAAAGTCCAATCCGGGGTGAGTATAAAGATACTCAGTAGGATGCCCCGAAATCTTGAGGGAGAAACAAAGGAGGTACTAAAACAGTGAGCAGCATACAGATCAAGAATAGTGTAAGAGTACAATGTAGAGAGTGCAACTCAACCCAACAAAAGTAAGGAAGTAGACTCGTCCAATCCAAGAAGAACAAGACACATAATTCACATGGAATACCCTGTGCGTCTTTTCCCCTGCTGGAAAAAGAGTAACTAAACCTAAGGAGTAGGAAAAAAAGTAGGGTGTATATATATATGCTCAAAAAGAAGCCCAAACAAGTGTGTAAAGAGATCTCTATCTCCAATATCATCCCAAGAGGAGTCCCCAACAGTTCAAAGGATATCCATCACTAATTCCCAACAATCACATACATCAAAGCTGTCTCATCGCTGAACCGTACAACCAAGGGTCTTGCTCCGATAATCGTGGAGAAAAGTCACTGAATAGCCTCATAAAAAGGTCTGTGTCTAAAATAAGTCATCGAGTAACCCACTGCCCAGCCCCGCTGGAGGGTAAACCCCAATAATTCAACGGTGACCCACTGCCTAGCCCCATTGGAGGGTGGACTGTAATAAATCATTGGGTGACCCACTACCCAGCCCTGCTAGAGGGTAAACCCTAAATAAGTAAATGGTGACCCACTTCCCGTCACCGCTGGAGGGTAGACTGTAATAAATCATCAGGTGACCCACTGCCCAGCCTTGCTGGAGGGTAAACCCAAAATAAGTCAAAGGTGACCCACTGCCCAGCCCCACTAGAGGGTAGACCATAATAAATCATCGGGTGCCCCACTTCCCAGCCCTACTGAATGGTAAACCCTAATTAAGTCAACTGTGACCCACTGCCTAGCCCCGATGGAGGGTAGACCGTAATAAATCATCGGGTGACCCACTGCCTAGCCCTGCTAGAGGGTAAACCCTAAATAAGTCAACGGTGACCCACTGCCTAGCCCTGCTAGAGGGTTAACCATAATAAATCATTAGGTGAACCACTTCCCAGCCCTGCTGGAGGGTAAAACCTATATAATTCATCAGTGACCCCATTCCCAACCCCACTAGATGGTAGACCGAAATAAATCATCAGGTGACACACTACCCAGCCTTGATGGAGGGTAAACCCTAAATAAGTCAATGGTGACCCACTGCCCAGCCCTGCTGGAGGGTAGACTGCAATAAATCATCGGGAGACCCACTGCCTAGCCCTGCTAGAGGGTAATACCTAAATAAGTCAATGGTAACCCACTGCCCAGCCCCAATGGAGGGTAGACCATAAGGTCAACGGGTATCCCACTGCCCAGCCCCGCTGGAGGGTAAACCCAGAACTGGTCCGATATCTCTACACTTACTGTGATCTCACTAGGTGTCACTAACATCGCTACTATGGGTAGGTTCGGAGTGCGTCAAAGGAACCTCGGACCAACGCCCTTTAATTTTTCCACATTTAATGATTTCTGGAAAGAGGCTCCGCTCTCCCAAATAGATTACACCGCTGTAATCCTTGTGAAAAAACACCCGAGATAGACTACTTACTCGCTGGAAATGGGCTCCCGGTGGAAAAGTTATTCAACATCACTTTATGCCCATACGATGTCTCGTGGGGCCCGTACCCCGGTCTAGAAAGAGGACGGGAGAACTGTGCCACTGCGATGCTCTCGGAAAACATGCCAAAATGACTAGTCATTCGCCCCAAATAGATGACATATGAAAAAGGTGAAAAAACTACTCATAGCTTAAGAGACAGCCCATGGGGCCCACACCTCAACTCCATCTCTAACGCTTGAAACCACCCTGGTCAACTTCGTCTCACTGTTAGGGTCACAACGTCGCTGACGATGCCTAAAACGGACTCCGGATGCGGAAGCTGCAACTCCCCACGTTACATGCAAGTGGGGCCCTGTGGGGCCCACACCTTGACCCCGAAACACGTCACGCAGATCGTACCATTGCGTTCCCTGCAGAAAACCATGCGGTGTAGGCTATTTACTTTCCCTGAAAGGACTTCTGAAGCATAAGTTGTAACAACACAACATATGTCCAAGAGCTGCCCTGTGGGCCCCCCCGCCTCGGGCCAGAATTTAGGCACGCAGATTGCGCCGTAGAAATACCCTTGATAAAACACTCAGAAATGAATACTAAACACCCTAAATGGATGTCGGGTGAAATAGTGGTGTTTCACCGTAAAATGTGTGAACAAGGCCCTATGGGGCCCACACCTTATCTCCAACCCGAATGCTTCGGTAAGAGTCTCAAAAATTCCGCATGAGGACTTGGGTCATGCTATCTCTAATGGCATGTCAATCGGACATCCCAAACAAGAGTTAGGCCAAACGCAAGAATAACTAATTAATTTAATTAATTAATTAATTAATCACATTATGCGCTTCGTGTCGCCGGGAAACGAAACCAAGCCGCAAGGGTTCCAAACCAACATTGGAAGAACCTTCTCATCCTCAGGACCACAACGCCTCTGACGGCGCATCAAATGGACGTCCTTATCGCAAACCATTTCCGTCACAACTTTAATAAAAATTTAATATTATTAAATTAACGCGTTTCGGGTCACCCGTCTTTAGGCACAGAACCCAAAAACCATGGAACCCATCTTAAAAAGTCTGTCTCAAAGAGACAGATCCCTAGCTGCAGATTTCGTGTCAAATGGACACACCGTTTAGAAGTTACCCCCCCCCCCCGAACGCAAGGGGGCCAACCGGGCCGGTTCCCCCCTGTCGGCCCAGTCCAAACCACCGTGGCCTGCTCCAGCTCCACCAGACTCACCTCAAATCCACTTTTCTTTTCTTTATTTTAAACAGACCGGTCAGTTGGCCAGTCTCTGCTGCTTCGCCTAGCAGGACCCACAATGTGCGGGTCCTTATTGCTACTCCCCCTCCTCGAGGTGTTGACCTAGGGGTGCTTCCTGACCGCGACAGCCCAAAGGCGTTTCCCGCACCAGATGCTCTACCGGCTTCCCCCTTCGACCGCAACGGTTGGCTCCACCTGGTCCTTCTACACGCTGCTTACGTCGCGGCACTCCGCGTGAACCCCACGCCGCCAGCTCCCGGTTCCGCTATGACACCATCGTACACCCGACTACACACCGGTCATGTACCGCCTACGCGAAGCAGCCCGCACCGCCTGGCTCCTCCACTCCTCACCCACCGGTCCTCCGCACTCTTCCCGGCTCCTCCCGATCACCAAGCTATAACCACCGCCTCCGGATCGACTTCCGACCGCGCCCCGATCGCTCCTGACACCGCCGCACCGGACTGGCCCAGCTCCTTCGGCCGCCGCGCTCTGCTGCGCCTCCAGCTCGACCTCCAGCTACCGCCCTCACAGGAGCCACCCATTGGCCAGACCCCCCAACCACTCTGGTGGTCAGAAAAATTATCTGACCCCAGTTTTCGAATCCTCGGGGCCGGAGCTTCACAATGCCGCCCCTCGCTCGACGATCTGTCAAAAATTTGTGTGTCCGAAATGTTGGGATCGAGAATGCTCGATAACGGTTTTAGAATGGGGCTCAAATGATGGTCGGGTTCATTTGACCATCGCTCCAATTCAATAATTATAGGAAATTAAAATGATGAAATTTAAAGAAACATCATAAATTGACGAAGGTGCATAAATTTAGCAGAGATCCTACCTTGGATTGCTCGTTCGTTGTTGGCGACATGTCCATGATGCTCCTGCTCTGATCCGCCAAGTCTCTGGTGGAGATATCTCCTTGATCCATCGAATAATGGTGAAGAACGCCGAATAACAGGAGAGAGAGAGAGAGAGAGAGAGAGAGAGAGAAAGGGGTGGGGGGAGGGAGAAACCCAAGCTCCAACTCCTTATTTTTCTGTTTATAGAAAAACCCCTTAGCGCGGAAATCTGATTTCACCATTCCCTCTCATTTTATGTCGTGCCTAGAAAAAATGCCCCATTTTGAACTCAACAAAAGTCTCAGATTTCCATTCTGAGGTTTCGTTTCAAAGTTATTAGAAAAGAACATGAGCGATAAAAATCACTAAGTCATTGTTTCAAAATGATGATTTTCCCCTGGGTGACATCTCTCACAGAAGGCCCGCGCCCGCCACTTTTACACCCCACCTAGCGTAAACTGCATGCTCCGGACGCAACTGTGCCCTCATATTTCTGTTATGAGCTACCGTTTAGGAAGAAACATAACCATTCCATGTGAAAAATACAAAAGAACTTAATATTTTTATATAATTTATTCCGGTCACATCGGGCCTCAGAATTGCACGCTGTCTTCGCACCTAGCTCTGGAATCATATATAGAAATATTGAAAATTTTACAGTGCAAAAAACGAGTCTCTACATCATTCTGTCCTTCAATATTTTCATCCCCGAAAAGAAAAACTAGGCAAAGGAACATGCACACACCTCATCAGCTGCGACATGTGGAAGACTTTGTGTGCCCACTCCTAATATTGGGAGGGTCGGTCAAGATGGTAGGCAAACTCTCCATCTCTTGCACGATTCCCGAACAGCCCAAATAAACTTGGGGGACTTCCCCGGCCGAACCTCTACTTTCCACATTGTGACCGGAATCATGATTTGATCATGAAACATGGTCTCGTGATTCCCTCCTTCATAATACCCATATGGTGAAACATTCAAGGATATATGGTCCTAGAAGCTTCCACAGTCGGTGCATCACAACCGATATTCTCTGGGTGAGGACGCACATGAAACATTGGTGGTCTGAGAAAACCACAAAGCGCTCTCCCATAAGATGGTGTCTCAACATTCTCAGGGAAAATAACACCACTCCCAGTACCACATAGTAAGGCGTGTAGTTCTGTTGATGGGGTTTCCATCACCTCAACCTATACTTGATAATGGTATCAAGATTGACATTGATCACGCAAGGTTCCAAAGAAAAGGGAAGGTGAGCAAACTCATCCAACCTCCAGAGTCTAGACACGAAAAGCATGTGGCATACCCCACTTGTCTTTGCCCCGCTTGGAAAGAGAGTAATCACCAAAACAGACACTCTGCTAAACCCACTAGTGGCACCTCAAGCAAAGGGAGGTCAAGCAGGAAAGTCCCACTGGAAAATCCAGAACCAGCTCTGATACTCCACCACATAACCCTGCCATGAATGCACATGTCATAGGAACTCACCCCCGCCCCCACTTAAATACTCTCCAATTTGGGTGAAACTAATCTCCCTCATGGTTTTGATTTCATCTCAAAAATGCGTCTCAGTGGGGGGAAACCCCTCTTTTCCATGCATTCAATGCTACGTCAGACAACACTAACACATGGTTACACCGACGCCCTGCTTCACCCTTAATAACCCATCGAACAATGAGTTAGAAGAAAATAGTACCTCATCCAGTGTCTAACATGTTCTACTAAGAAAAGTAGATATAGACATAGATCTTACCTCATATCATCTCATGCGTTGAGGGATTGTAGACATCCTTAGCACATAGCCGCCTTTGGCCCCATCTGTCAGCTCCCTGAGCCTGACATGAGCCGCTTAGTGGTGGTGTCATCCACCAACCATAGTTCTTCTTACTTTTCCTACCAACACCAGCCCCTGGGGACCACCCTTTCCTCACCTGGGAGTCCTCTGATTACGACACTACATTTGTTGTGGCGTTGCATCTACCAACTATCTGGAAAACTCAGCACATTTGGTCAAGTAGTCTCACGCCACATGACCTCGCACATCAGAAACAGAGCACTAGTCCTCCCTTGGATATCATGGTGCTCTACACTCTCCCCGAACATGTTTCTGAGTCTCATCAAGGGGATACCACTGGCGCCGAGGCCTTGCCAAATGACGTCCCCCTGCCAGAAATTTCTCTGTCACCAGTGCCGACTCCAGCACCCTGAGATGGGTGAGGATGCACAAGGGCACTACGCTGGAACGACTCTCCTCTACAGATATCTCATTAAATCTTTTGTGCTCAGATTATTCCATCATAGACGATATCCAAAGAGTACTGTGTAAGGTCTATGAACCTAGTTACGTACTTAGCCACCACCATCACTCCATGCTGAAGCTCCAGCAACTCCTGAAACCGTAAAATGTGTAAGCAGGAGAGGTAGTACTCCTCATGAAACAGCTGCTCGAAGTCATCCCATGAGAGTACCGACTCATCGTGTATCTGAGTAACCCTATATCTACCAATGCCAAACTGCTTGGTGGAAAAAGACTAGCCGTCAAAGCCACCATCTTACCAGTCAGTGTCCAAACAAGCCTGAAGATGCGGGCCACCGACTCTAGCCATCCCTTCAATGTCTGAGGGTATGGCTCACCATGGAACCTTAGTGGTCTCTGAAGATGGAACTCATGTAGCATGCCCAGCCTACGCTCGTCATCTTCCTTCGATGTCGGTACCATCTGCTACTCCACAGGTGGAGGTGCTGCTGCCTATCCTCCTGGACAAAGGGTAATCATATGAAGGATCTCGAACGGATGCCTCGTCGCTCACATAATTGTCATCACGAACCAGAGTTAGAATCCTGGCTGGCTATCATCACAGAGAAATCCTGAATCCAATCAAGGAGTACCGCGGTCAAATGAGCATATATATATATATATATCAACAACGATGGGGAGCTAACTCAAGAAGGACAGTCAAAGACTCAATCCTGTATGATGCATGAACCAAATTCCCTACAACAAGTGTCTTAGTGTGCCGAGTCGACAATCGGGTTACCAAGGTCCTGGTGAACAGATACATAGGATGCTAGACCATCACTGGACTCCCTGTCCTGAGAGCCAGTATCGAGACACATTGACATTATTGCCCCAAAACTCAACCAATTACTTTTTAGGGATGTCTGAACAACACCCCAAGGAACGAACCACCTCTAATACCACTTTTTCATGAACCGACCCATACCGGGGCTCGAGCCGCAACTACCCCATGCCCTCCTCCATAGGCCAGAGGCTGGAGACTAGCGCCGAAGTCACAAAAAAGTAGAGGAGGCATTTTCCTATGAAACTTTACACACACACGAAACCAACTCAATGAAAAAGCGCAGATAAAGGAATGAAAGATACATCACTGCTACAAAAAAGGGGAAATAGCATACATGCATCGACCTCTTACCAGTACAAGTAAAGTGATGAAAAGTACTGACAAGTAAACTGAACAAAAAAGGGAAAAAACATGCGCCTAACCATAAAGGTTCCACAACCCAGCAATAGGAAAAATGAAAGTAAACCACTAGTGAGTCATGAACAGAAAGTCCTGATACGGCCACTGAATACAGCCCACACTCTTGTATCGTCTACAAACCTCCGTAGTCTCGACCGACCTGTTTTTCATCTACAAGGGCAGACCAAGTATGGGCAAAGCCTTGGAAGGGTTGAGTATAAAGATACTCAGTAGGATTCCCCAACAGATCGAGGGAGCAACAAAGGAGGTACTAAAACAGTGAGTTGTGGACAGATCAAGAATAGTGTAAGAGTACAATGGCGAGAGTGCATCTCAACCCAAAAAAAGGAAGGAAGAAGACTCGTCCAATCTAAGAGAAACTAGACACAGAAAGCATGTGGCATACCCCGCGTGTCTTCTCCCCTGCTGGAAGGAGAGTAAATGAACCCAAGGAGTGGGAACAAAAGTAGGGTGTATATATATATGTTCAACAAGAAGCCCAAATGAGTGTGTAAGGAGATCTCTATCTCCAAACTCAACCAAAGAAGAGTCGCCAATAGTTCAAAGGATACCCATCACTGATGCCCAACAATCACATACGTCAAAGCTATCTCATCGATGAACCATACAACCAAAGGTCCTGATCCGATAATCATGGAGAAAATTCACTGACTAGCCTCATAAAAAGGACTGAGTCTGAAATAAGTAGTCGAGTAACCCACTGCCCAGCCCTGCTGGAGGGTAAACCCCAATAAGTCAACGGTGACACACTTACCAGCTCCGCAGGAGGGTAAACAATAAATAACTCAAAGGCGACCCACTGCCCAGCCCCACTAGAGGGTAGACCATAATAAATCATCGGGTGAACCATTGTGCAGCCCTGCTGGAGGGTAAACCCTAAATATGTCAACAGTGACCCACTGCCCAGCCCCGCTGGAGGGTAGACCAAAATAAATCATCGAGTTACCCACTGCCCAGCCCTACTTGAGGGAAAACCCTAAATAATTCAATGGTGACCCACCGCCCAGCCCCGCTGGAGGGTAGACCGTAATAAATCATCGGGTGACCCACTGTCCAGCCCTACTGGAGAATAAACCCTAAATAAGTCAACGGTGACCCACTGCCCAGCCCCGATGGAGGGTATACCATAATAAATCATCAGGTGACCCACTGCCTAGCCCGGTTGGAGGGTAAAACCTAAATAAGTTGAAGGTGACCCACTGCCTAGCCCCGCTGGAGGGTAGACCATATTAATCATCGGGTGACCCACTGCCCAGCCCTACTAGAGGGTAAACCCCAAATAAGTCAATGGTGACCCACTGCCCAGCCTCGCTGGAGGGTAGACCATAATAAATCATTGGGTGACCCACTGCCCAACCCTGCTGGAGGTTAAACCCTAAATAAGTCTACGGTGACGCACTACCCAGCCCCGATGGAGGGTAGACCGTAGTATGTCATCAGGTGACCCACTTCCCAGCCCCACTAGAGGGTAGACCGTAAGGTCAATGAGTATCCCACTGCCCAGCCCCGCTGGAGGTTAAACCCAGAACTGGTCCGATATCTCCGTACTAATCGTGCCATCACTAGGTGTCACTAACATTAAAACCGTGCGGAGGATTGGAGTTCATCAAAAGAACCTCCGACTAATGCCCTTTCATGTTTCCACATTTAATGAGATCTTAAAAGAGGCTCCACTCTCCCAAACAGATTACACCATTTTAATACTCATGCAAAAACATGCGAGATAGACTAATTACTCTCTAGAAACAGGCTCATAGTGGAAAATTTTTTCAACACCGCTTTATACCCATACAACGTCTCGTGGGGCCTGTACACCAGTCCCGAAAGAGGTTGGGCGAACCGCCCCACCGCGATGATCTTAGAAAACACACCAAAATGACTAATCATTCGCCCCGAATGAATGAATAATGAAAAATGTAAAAAACGCTGCTCACATATTAAGAGAAGGCCCATGGGGCCCTTTCCACAACTCTATCTCCAATGCTTGAAACCACCCTGGCAACTTCATCTCACTATCAGGGTCACAACACCGCTGACAATGCCTAAAACGGACTCCGAATGTGGATGGTGCAACTCCCTGCATTACATGAAAGTGGGGCCCACACCTCGACCCCGAAACACATCATGCAGATCATACCATTGCGTTTCTAGCAAAAAATCACATGGAGTAGGCTATTCACTTGCCCTAAATGGACTTATTAAGCATAATTCTTAAAAATGCTGCATAAGTCTGAGAGCTTCCTTGTGGGCCCCCAACCTCAAACCCGAATTTAGGTGGGCGGATTGTGCAGTTGCAATCCCCTTGAAAAAACATTCAAAAATGAGTACTCAAACACCATAAACGGATGTCGGGTGAGAAAGTGGTGTTTCACCATAAAGCGTGCAAAATAGACCATGTGGGGACCACACCTTGTCTCCAACCCAAACACTTCGGTAAGCTTCTCAATAATTCCGCACGAGGACTGGGGTCATGCTACTGCAGACGGTGTATCAATCGGACATCCCAAACAGGTGTTTGGCTCGACACAAGATTAACTAATTTAATTAATTAATTAATTAATTATTCACATTATGCGCTTCGTGCCACCAGGAAACGAAACAAAGCCTCAAGGGTTCCAAACCTACTTTTGAAAAACCATGTCATCCCCAGGGACACAACACCTCTAATGGCACATCAAACAGACGTCGGGCTCGCGAACCATGTCTGTCGCAACTTTAATATAATTTTATATTATTAAATTAACGTGTTTCGAGTCATCCGTCTTCGGGCAAAAACCCAAAAATCTAAAAACCCATCTCAAAAAGTCCATCTCTAAGAGATATATCCACAGACGTAGAAGGCGCGTCAAATGGATGCGTCGTTTAGAAGTTACCCCCCCCCCCCCCCGAACGCAAGGGGGCCAACCGGGCCTGTTCACCCCCGCCGGCCCAGTCCGAACCGCCGCGGCCCGCTCCAGCCGCACCGAACCCGCCTTAGGTATAGTTTTTTATTTTAATAGACCGGCCAATCGGCTGGTCTCCGCCACTTCACCATGTAGGATCCACAAAGTTCAGGTCCTTGTTGCTGCTCCCCCTATCTGAGGCGCTGACCTCGGGGCTCTTCCTGATCGCGACAGCCCCAAGGCATCGCTCGCGCTGGCTCCTCTGCCAACTTCCCCCTTCGACCGCTATGGCAGGCTCTACCTGGTCCTCCCGCTCAACGTCAATTCCACGGTATGCCGCGCCAACCCCACACCGTTGGCTCCCTGTTCTGCTGCGACACCGCCACACACCCGGCTTCACATCGGTCGCGCACCGCCTGCACGAAGCTACCCGCACTGTCTGGCTCTGCCACTCCGCACCAGCCGGTCCCCTGCAATTCAACCGGCTCCTCTCGGTCACCAATATGCATCCGCCGCCTTCGGCTTGACCTCTGGCCGCGCCCCGGCCGCCCCCGACACCACCGCACCGGAAGGGCCCGGCTCCTCCGGCCGTCGCGCCTCCGGCTCGACCTCCGGTCGCTGCCCTCACCAGAGCCGAAACATTAACCAGACCCCCCGACCACTCCCGTGGTCGGAAAAATTATCCGACCCTGGTTTCGGGATCCTCGGGGCCGTAGCATCACAATGTCGCCCCTCGCTCGATGATCCGTCATAGATTTGCGCATCCGAAATTTGGGGATGAAGAACGCTCAAGAATGGTATTAGAACGGGGATCGGACGATGGTCATGTTCGTTCGGCCATCACCCAAATTAAAGAATAATAGGAAATTAAAACGAAGAAATTTAAAGAAACACTAGAAATTGACAATGGTATGGAAATTTAGTATAAATAACATTGGATTGCTCGTTCGTCGTTGGCGACATGTCCACGACACTCCCTCTCCGATCCGCCAAGTCTTCAGTGGAGATCGCTCCTCAATCTGTCAAAGAACGGAGAAGAACGTTGAAGAACAGTAGAGAGAGAGAGAAACCCTAGCTCCAACTCATAATTTTTCTATTTATAGAAAAACCCCTTAGTGCGAAAATCCGATTTCACTGCCCCATCCCATTTTATGTCGCGCCTAGGAAAAACAGCCCTTTTCGAACTCAACGGATGTCTAGGATTTTTATTCTGAGGCTTCGTTTGAAATTTATTTGAAAAGAACGCCAGTGATAAAAATCAATAAGTCATTGTTTCAAAATGATGATTTTTCCCCTGGGTGACATCTCTCATAGAAGGCCTGCACTCGCAACTTTTACACCCTTCCTAGGGTAAATGGCATGCCCCGGATGCAACCAAGCCCTCATATTTTCGATCCGAGCTACCATTTAGGAGGAAACACAACCCCTCCACATGCATAGTACAAAAACACATAACATTTTTATAAAATTTATTTCGGGCACACCGTGCCTCGTAATTGCACGCCGTCTTCGCGCCTAGATCTTGAATCATATATAGAAATACACCAAAGTCTTACAGGAAAAAATGGGTCTCAAAAAAATTCTAAAATGATCCTAAAACCCCTAAAAATGTATAAAAACTATAAACCCCTAAAAACCATAGAATCCCAAAAAACCCAGAAAATCCTTTAAAACTATAAAACCCCTTTAAACCCCCAATGACATTATAAAAATAAGAAAATTATTAAACAACCTAAAAACTAATAGAAACTCCTAAAACCCCACAAAAAACAATAAAACTGTAAAAAACTCTAATATCCCTGAAATCCATAAAAAACTTAAAAACAATAAAAATTATAAAACACCCTTAAAAATCCCTACTACAATAAAAAATATTAAAATCCCAAAAAACACCTAAGAAAACCTTCAAACACTAAAAATAATTAAAATGCATAAAAAACCTAAAATCACCAAAAACCCTAAAAATCCGTGAAAATGCTACAAAACTGAAAAATCCTAAAAATCCCTAAAAATCGCTCAAAACATAAAAAACCCTAAAAACCCAAAGAAAACATCAAACACCACAGGAGACTTAAAAATACTAAAAATATAAATATTTCTAAAAACTCTAAACCCCTAAAGACCCCGAATCCCAAAAAAAACTCTTATGACTATAAAAACCCCTAAAACCATTAAAACCAAAAAAACACAAAAAATAATAAAAAATCAATATAAACTATAAAAACCCTTTAAACCCCTAAAAATGTTAATGAATCTAAAAAACCATAAAACCCATAAAAATTCAAAATAATCTAAAAACATTAAAAACATAATACCCATAAAAAAAATAAAAAACCCTTAAAAATCCAAAAAAATGCTTTAAAAATTTAACAAAACTCGATATCAGACATAAAATTCCATAAAAATGAAAAAATTCCTAAAAATAATGAAAATTCATAAGAAAACATTAAAACCTTATAAAAATTAAAACCTCTAAAAAACTAACCCCTCCGTCTAAAATCTAAAAAACAAACTCCTAAAAACATTAAAACCCCCTAAAAACACATAAAAGTCTAAAAAACCACTGAAAACTCAAAAAACCCATTAAAGTAATAAAAATATAAAAAACTCTAAAAGACCTAAAAAAAAAATTCCTAATAACTCAAAAAATCATAATACTAATAAAAACACTAAAACCCATCAAAATCATTAAAAAAAATAAATACCTAAAAAAGAATGAAAAATGCATAAAACATAAAAACCATAAAATCCCCTAAAAACCCCTAACAAAAACATAAAAATAAAAACACTTTAAACCCATAAAAATCCAAAACAATACTAAAGACCTTAAAAACTCTAAAACCCCAAAAAACCTTAAATACCCTAAAAATCCTAAGAATTCCTCCAAACACTAAAAAATATAAAAATTAAAAAAGTTTCTAAAAATACCTAAAATGGTAAAAAAAACCAAATACCCCTAAGAAAGCCATAAAAAATAACTTAAACCACTTAAAGACATAAAAATGTTGAAATCCCTAAAAAGCTCTAAAAGATGATAAAAATCCTAAAAACCCCTTAAAACCATAAAACCCCAAAAAACCGTAAAAACCCTAAAAACTCATAAAACCCTAAAACAACTAAAAACTCTAAAAATCCACTAAATCCATAAAAATGTTATAAAATATGAAATATAATAAATACATAGAAAATCCTTAAAACCCATAAAAACATAAAAAATCTAAAAATCCTAAAAGGCCCTAAAAATCATCAAAATTCATAAAAACCCTAAAGAACCATAAAAATCGTTAAAAATATTTATAGATCTTTAAAAATGTAATGAAACCATAAAATCCTTAAAATTCATAATAAAAAAATTAAGAACCTAAAAACACTTAAAACCCACCAAAAAACATAAAAAATACTAAAATGATTAAAACCACTAAAAATCCTAAAAAACCATAAAACCCTCAAAATACTTTAAAACCTTAAAAACGAATAAAAATCCTTAAAAAATCCTTCAAAATCCCAAAATATGTAAAAAACCCAGAACCAATGAAAAAGCATAAGAGAACCATAAAACCCTAACAACAATTAAAACCCCTAAAACCCTATAAAATTATAAAAAACCCTAAAAGACCATAAAAACTATAGAAACCCGTAAACCATAAAACCCTGAAAACCTTAAAAACCCCAAAAAACCTTAAAACCCCACTAAAAAATCCAATACACCTTTAAACCCTTAAAACATTAAAAACTCTAAAAAGACATTAAATACCTTAGAAAATTAAAACGACTCTAAAAATTCAAAAAACTAAAAAACCATAGAAACACTAAAACCCCTCAAAATATCTAAAACCACTAAAACCTAATAAAAATCCTAAGAATTCCCTAAAAATATCTAAAAACATAAAAACCCTATAACCCTGAAAAAACCATAAGAAAACATGAAAAACCATAAACCCTAAAAACCTAAAATAATCAAAATACCTAAAACCCTAAAAACAATAAAAATATAAAAAACCTCTCAAAAATCCCTAGAAACAAAAAAAACCCGAAAATCCCTGAAGTTTCTAAGAAAACCTTATAAACCTAAAAAAACATAAAAACATTAAAAACTACAAAACAATAAAAAATATAAAATCCCTTTAAAACCCTAAAGATGCTAAATGCCTCTAAAAACCATAAAAATACAAAAAACCATAAAATATCAAGAAACAAACAAATACCCTAAAAACCACAAAAAAATTAAAACCCCTTTAGACACCTAAAAACATTATAAAACTGTAAATACCTTAAAAACAAAAAAAAAACACAAAACCCCAAAACCCAAAAACCCATAAAAACCTAACAGCCCTAAAAACCGTAAAATACTCAAATCCCTTAAAACCCTATGAAACCAGAAAAATCCTAAAACCCATAAAACCCAAAAAATGTAAAAAAAACAAAAAACTCTAAAAAAATATGAAAACCTTGAAAAAATTTAAAAAAATTAAACCCCTAAAAATATAAAAAATCTAAAAACCATAAAAACCATAAAAATCGTAAATAACTAAAAACCCTCAAAATCCCTACAAACAATAAAACCTATGAAATCATAAAAAATTCCTCAAAATCTCCAAAAACCCCCCTTAAAAACACTGAAAAAATATAATAAATCCTTAATATCCTAAAAACAAATGAAACAAAAAAAAATAGAGAATGCTAAAAGCCTGAAAAACATGAAAAACCCTAAATACTATAAAACACCTTAAAACCCATTAAAACCCAAAAATATTGTAAAAAATTGAAAAACCATAAATCCCTAAAAACCCACTAAAAACACTAATAAGTCTTTAAATCCTTAAATAAATTAAAAACCTACATTCCCTTAAAAACCTTAAAATCTAAAAAAAAACTAAAACCCAAAATAACCATAAAAAAATTAAAAACCCATAAAAAAAATAAATTCACTCAAAACACTACAAAACCATAAAAATCGTAAAAAATACCTAAAAATACCTAAATATTATAAAACCATAAAAACCCAGAAAACCGCTGTGAAAAACCTAATAACCAATATACACTTAAAAAAAAAATAAAAAACTAAAAAATGCTAAAAACCATAAATCCCACCCCCAAATAAAATCCTAAAAATAACTAAAACAATCAAAATAACTAAAACCCATAAAAAACCATGAAATTCCAAAAAAACCCTAAAACTACATAAATAAGTTCAAAACACTAAAAACCATGAAAAAAAAGAAAACACAAAAAACCTAAAAAAACATAAAATCCCTCAAAAACCAAAAAAATGATAAACCCCCTAAAATGAACCAAAAACCTAAATCCTAAAAACCATAATACCACTAAAAAATTTAAAATACCAAAACCCAGAGAATCTATAAAAACCACTAAAACTCTAGAAACATTTTTTACCCTTGAAAATGTTAAATACTATAAAAACACTTAAAACCCTAAAAAACAAAAAACTTTAAAAACAAAAAAATGATAAAAACCCTAACCCCCCCCCCCACTATAAACCTCAAAAATCCCTAAAATCCCTAATATAACTAAAAATATTAAAACCCTTAAAATCCCAAAAAACCGATAAAAATCATATATATCTTAAAAATACCTAAAACATAAACAAATCCTAAAACATTGAAAACCCCTAAGAAAACATAAAAAACCTAAAAAACCTGAATACCCCTATGAAATCCATTAAAACATAAAAAAACTTGAAGTCACTAAAAACGTAAAAAGTGGTAAAAATCATAAAAAGGATATAAAAACCCTAAAACCACAAAAAACCATAGTACCCTAAAAACATTAAAAAACTAAAATCCAATAAAAACCAAAAAACAAATATAAACTCTAAAACCCCTTTAAACACCTAAAAATGTAAAAAACATGAATAAATCACTATTAACTCAATCCCCCCTATAAATCTTCAAAAAATAAAAAATACTACAAAAACTCTATAACGCTCAAAATCCCTAATACCCCTAAAATACATATAAAGGATAAATAGCCATAAAAATCTCTAAAAACCTAAAATATCCTAAAACACATAAAAACCTGATGAATTTATTTAAAAAAAATATAAAAAACCCCAAAAACCTAAAAATCGTTAAAAAACCTAAAACTCTAAAAACTCATAAAACCCTTAAATTTCATAAAACCCTAAAACCAGAGAAACTATGATAAATCCATAAAGATCCCTAAAAACATAAGAAACCTAAAAACCCTAAAAAAATAATAATACCATAGAAACATAAACACACTTAAAAGGCTTAAAAACCTAAAAACCCTAAAACCCCAAAAACCCTTAAAACCCCTAAAAAATCTAAAAACCCCTAAAACACTAAAAATATAAAAACCATTTAAACTCATAAAAATGTTGAGAAACACTATAATACATTAAAAAATATAAAAAATAAAATAATCCAAAATACCCATAATATTATTAGAACCCCTAAAACCCGAAAATCCCTAAAAACTACAAAAAACATAAAAAATCAAAATAAAAAAGTCAAAAAATATAGAACCCAAAAAACCTAAAAAAACGTTTTAAAACCTTAAAGAACACATAAAACTCATTAAAAATCTAAAAGGATAAAACCCCTAACACCCCTTAAAGCCATAAACCCCTCAAAATCACAAAATCCCCAAATAACACTAGGAAATATTAAAAATAACTAAAAATCCCTAAAAATGCAACAGAACATTAAAATTCCTGAAAAAACTAAGAAAAACATAAATAAATTAAACCCCAAAAATCCTTAAAAATGATAAAACCAGTAAAAACAATAAATAATCCAAAAAAACCCCAAAACCCTAAAAACCCCTAAAGACCCCTAAAAGCCATAAAAACTACAGAAATATAAAAAAACGTAAAAAGCCATAAAAACCATAAAAACCACTGAAAACTCTAAAACCCATTTTAACCCCTAAAGACCATAATAAACTAAAAAAAACTCAAAACCACTAGAAAACGCGAAAAAATACAGAAAACAGACAAACCATAAATACCCTAAAACCTGTCAAAATAACTAATAACCCATAAAAATCCTTTACATTTCATAAGAATCCATAAAATCATAAAGAATCAAAAAATATTGAAAACCCCTATGGAAAAAAAGCTAAAAACCCTATAAACACTAATAACCCATAAAAATCTTAAATTCCATCAAAATGCCTAAAAACCCTAAAAGGCCATTAAAATTGAAAAAACATTTATAAATACATATAAACATTAAAAACCCTAAAAACACTATCAAAAAAATAATAACCTATAAACACTTAAAAACCATAAAAAATTGGAAAACACTAATACCCTTAAAGATTCCTAAAAGACCATAAAAACGATATAAATCCACAAAAATCATAAATTCCATTAAAATATGAAAACCCTAAAACCAATAAAAACCCTAAGAACCACTAAAAACTCTAAAAACCATTTAAACACTTAAAAATGTTATAAAACTATGAAGTACCATAAAAACCAAAAAAAGTATAAAAACTAAAATTGAAACAACCATAAAAACCATAAAACCAAAAAAAACTCATAATCACTAAAACCTTAAAATTTTAAAAAACCTAACAATTCCCTAAAATTCCCTAAAAATCTAAAAGCCACAAAAAACAATGAAAAAACATAAGAAAACTTTTTCTACCTAACAGAACATAAAGCCCCTAGAAACGTAAAAATTGGTACAAACCCTAAGAAACCATAAAAGGCCTTAAAACACTAAAACCCACTAAAAACAATAACCCCCCCCCCCCCCCCCTCTTGGAAACATTAAAACCCTAAACCCCTAGAAACCCAAAACACCTCAAATCCCTAAAAACCCTAAAAATTCATAAAAATCCTAAATAAACCCTAAAAGTATTAAAAACCACAAAGACCCCAAAGATCACCATAAAATTCATAAAAAAACAAGAAACACATAAAACCTCCAAACACCTAAAAACCCTAAAAACCATACAAGGATTTTTAAAACACTAAAAACCATAAAAACCCCTAAAATGTGTAAATCCCCAAAAAAAAAACCCTATAAAAAATAAAACCAAAAAATATATAAAAACCCTTCAAAGCCCTATAAACGTTAAAAATTTCTAAAAAATATAAACCCTTAAAAAGTAAAAGCATCCTTGAAAACCCAAAGAAACCATAAAAATCCTAAAACCCTAAAGAACCCAAAAAACATCAAAAACATATAAACCCTTAAAACCTGTACAAATCTTTAAAATTCCCTAAAATAAAAAATATTGTAGAAATCCTTAAAATTTTGAGAAACCCTAAGAAAAACATTATAATCCTAAAACTCTATTAGAACACCAAAAAACATAAAAAATGCGAAAACTGCAAAATACCCTAACACCTCTAAAAACCCTAAAAACCCCTAAAAAGCCTCAAAATCCCTAAAAAGCATAAAAATTGGAAGAAATATATGAAATACCTAAAAATTTAAAAATCCCTAAAACGCATAAAAACCCTAAAAACTCTAAGAATATATTAAAAACCTAAAAACAGTTAAAAACCATAAAAACCTAAAAATACTAAAAATTAGAAAACACTAAAAACCCATAAAACCCCTAAAAACCATTAAATAAACTAAAAATTTAAAAAATCATAAAACCAATAAAACCCTAAAACCCACAAAAATATCTAAAAATGATAAAACCCTTAAAACTGTTAAAAACTATAAAAACATTAACAACCCTAAAAACTAAAAAATACACAAATAACCAAGAAAAAAATTTAAAACCCCAAAAGAACCCTAAAACCCCCTCAAAATCTCTTAAAACCCACAAAACCATAAAATATTTAATAAAATACCTAAAAATCTTTAAAAAATATGAAAACCTTAAATCATTTATAACCCTAATAAAAACATAAAACCTAATAACAGTTTAAAACCTCTAAAAACTATAAAATTCTAAAAATACTATAAAAATCTAAAAACCCAAAAAACACTCAAATCCCTGGAAACCAAAAATTCTATAAAAATCCATAAAAATCCATAAGGCCCCAAAAAACATAAAGAACATTAAATCCCAGAAAACCTTAATGAAAACATTAAAAAAATAAAAACACTTTAAAACCATACAACCTAAAAATGCTAAAAACTCTATAAATCCTAACAAAGACCCTAAAAACCCAAAATAACCCCTAAAATCCACAAAGCACTAAAAACCTTAAAAACCATAAAACCACATAAACCACTAAATACCACTAAAAAAATCTAAAAACACATTAAACCCTTAAAAATTTTCTAAACTATAAAAACCCATAAAACACCAAAAAAACATAAAAAAATTAAATGTAAAAGAAACAGGAAACCCTAAAACCCTCAAAATCCCTAAAATACGTAAAAAATTATAAAATCCCTAAAAATTCCAAAACATACAGAAAAACATAAAAACACCTAAAACCCGTGAAAACAACTATGAAAAAATTAAAAAACTATAAAAAATTAAAATGCCAGGAAAACCTAAATACACTAAAAACCCCTAAAACCCCTAAAGACCATAAAAAACCATAAAACCCCTAAAAATATCAAAAACTATTAAAAAAATAACATTAAAACCCATTAAAAACCCTAAAATCCATAAAAAACCTAAAACCATAATTTTTTTTAAAAATCCTAAAAACGATGAAAACCCCTAGGAAAATATTAAATATGTGAAAACACATTAACTCCTAAAAACCAAAAAAATAATAAAAACCCAAAAAACCCCATAAAATACCCAAAAAACCATAAAAACCAAATAAATAATAAAACCCCCAATAACTATAAAAACCATAAAACCATAAAATTCCCGAAAACCCAATCATAACTATAAAAACCATTTAATCCCCTACAAACGTTTAAAGTTATAAAAAAGAATAAAAATCATAGAAACCCCCAAAACCCCCCAAAACAATAAACACCCTTCAAGCCATAAAAACCCAAAAAATATCTAAAATTCGTGAAAAAATAAAAACCCTAAAAGCCTAAAAAATCCCTAAAATTGTAAAAACACTAAAATCCATGAAAGGCCCTATGAAAACATTAAAACCTAAAAACACTTAAAACTAATAAAACATATACATGATAAAAATCCTAAAAACAATTTAAATCCCTAAGAATCCTAAAAAAATGTAAAAACCATTAGAATCCATATAAACCCTTAAAAATGTAAAAAACCCCTAAAACCCCTAAGAAAACCTTAAGAAATATTAAAACCCCAAAAAAACATAAAACCCCAAAAAATCTAAAAAATAGAAAAAAAACAAAACAAAAAACACCCTTAAACCCCTAAAAACCATAAAACCTTTAAAAAACATAAACCCCTAAAACCCTGAAAACCCAAAAAACTAGTAAAACTCTAAATCCATTTAAACCCCTAAATGTGTTAAGAAACTCTAAATATCCTTAAAACACATTAAAACCCAAAAAACCTAGAAACCCCAAAAATCCATAAAAAATCTAAAAACCCATAAACACCTTCAAAATCCCTAAAAATCATAAAAAACTATATAAATCCTAAAATTTCCCTAAAAAACCCTAAAAAGATAAAATTCCCAAAAAACTCATAAAATAAAATAATAAAAACAAAAAAAAACAAAAAAACACTTTAAAACTATAAAAAACATAAAAATATATAAAAAACATAAAATTCCCTAAAAACCCAAAAAACCATTGGAAACCAAAATTAACATAAAAACTACTTAAAACTCTAAAAACCCTTTAGACCATTAAAGAAATTAAAAAACACCAAAAACCATAAAAAAACCTACAAAACTTAAAATAAACCAAGACCCAAAAAATAACCATAAAAACACTAAAACCCTTAATATCTCAAAACACCAAATCAACATAAAAATCCTAAAAAATTCAAAGAAATTATAAATACATTAAAGATCCTAAAACCCTTAAGAAAAACCAAAAAACCTAAAATAATTAAAATCTCTAAAAACCTCGAAATTTCTGGAAAACCTAAAAAACCATAAAATAATAAAAAACCCTAAAAACTATTAAAATCACTATAAAACCAAGAAAAAACGTAAAAATACTAAAAAGGCCATTAAAATCCTTAAATACGTAAAAAAACCTAAAAAACCTGAAATCCCAAAGAAAGAATTTAAATCCTAAATATTCCTAAAACCCCCAAAAACCTAATTACACTAAAAATTAAAAAAACCCCAAAAGAACTTAAAAACAAAAACCCCTAATAATCCAAAAACCTTAAACCAATAAAATCCTAAAACCACTAAAAAAACCAAAAAAAACCTTTAAATAGATAAAAATATATAAAAACATTAAAAATATTAAAAAACACAAAAAAAACGTAAAACCCACAAAAAAACCATAAAAACCCAAAATTTCCTTAATATCCCTAAACCCCTAAAAGTTCATAGAAACTATAAAAATCCATAAAAAACTAAAAGTTTCCCAAAATATTCTATTAACGAAAAAACCCCTAAAACCCCTAAGAAAACCTTAAAAACCAAAAAACACATTAAAACCCTAAAAACAGTAAAACCCTAAAAACCCATTAAAACCCTAAAAACCAATAAAAACCGTCAAAATCCATAATAACCCACAAAACCATAAAAATACTAAAAAAATCTGAAAATACTAAAAAAATTTAAAAACCCTAAACAATCTGAAAAAAAATGTATGAAAGCCCTATAAAACTAAGAACACTTAAAATCCCTAAAAATAAAAAATTGAAAATTACATTAAACAAACCTAAAATACCATAAAACACTAAACCACCCTAAAAACCACCGAAAAACGATAATAAAACCCTAAGACCCAATAAAAACACTAAAACCCAACTAAAAAATATATAAAACATTTTGAACCCCTAAAAATTTAAAAAAAATTAAAAACCCTAAAAAACCCTAAAAAATTCAAATACAACACTAAACCCCAAACTATATTAACCCTAAAACCATAAACAAAAAAAAACACTCAAGATTCCAATAAACTCTAAAAATAGTAAAATACTAAAAAGCTGTAAAAATACTGAAAATAGTAAAAAACTCAAAAACCATAAAGAACCCAAAGAAAACCTTATTAACCTAAAACACTTAAACCCCCTAAAAACTAAAAAAATGCTAAAATCGCAAAAAACATTAAATTCCCTCAAAATCCATAAAACCTCTAAAACATTACAAAAACATAAAAATACATAGAAACAAAAAAACCCAAAAAACCGAAAAAACACAAAAAACCCATAAAAACCTAAAAACACTTGAAACCCCTAAAATCCCTAATAATATTAAAACATAGAAAATACTCTAAAAATCTTTAAAACCCCTTATAAACATAAAAAAACAAAAAAAATTAAAAACTAAAAAAATCATAAAACCCCTAAAATGCACACAAAACTCTAAAAAAACATTAAACCCTTTAAAATGATAAAAACTATAAACCCCTTAAAACGCCTTAAAAACACATAAAACCTAAGAATCCCAAAAGCTTATAAAAACCATAAAAACCCTAAAACCCCAAACAATCCCAAAAACCCATAATAATCCTAAACAACCATAAAAACGCAAGAAACATAAAACCGCTAAAAACCTAAAAAATGCTAAAAACCATAAAAATCTAAACAAGATTTAAAAACCCCTAAAAATATTTAAAATCCCTAAAAATAAACATATCCACTTAAACCCCAATATAACTCTATAACCCCTTTAAATGCATGAAAATTTTGAAAAAAACTAAAAAACCCTAAAAAATAAAAAAACCCCAAAAAACCATTGAAACCATAAAATCGCTCAAAATCCCTAAAATCCCTAAAAACCCTAAACCCCCAAAAAATCCTAAAAAATCCCTAAAAATCCTTAAAAAGTAAAAAAATTCCTAAAATCCCTAAAAACCCATATGGAAACTCAAAAAAAAAATAAACTTAAAACCCCTAAAAACCAAAAAAATGTTAAAAACTGTAAAAACCTTAAAACCCTAAAAACTCTGTACACAATATGAATCCCTAAAATCCTAAAATAACCATGATAATCGTAAAAATACTTAAAAAGATAAAAACCTAAAATCCACAAAAAAACCCAAACAAAAACATAAAGACCTAAAACAATGAAAAACCATAAAATCTAAAAAATTCTAAAAAACCCTAAATTATACTAAATACCCTAAAACCTCATAAAAACCATAAATATCCCTAAAAACTTTAAAAACCAAAAACCAAATAGAAATACTAAAAAATAACAACCCTTTAAAACCTTAAAATATTAAAAAAATCAGAAAAACCATAAAAGGATTAAAATCTCAAAAATCCAGAAAAAACCCAAAATACATAAAAAACCAGAAAACCCCAAAAAACCCAAAAAACCATCAAAATACATAAAACCCATAAGAAACCATAAACATTCTAAAAATAAAAAAAAATATGAAAACACTAAATGCCCAAAAAACCCCTAAGAAGACCATAAAACCATAATAACTCATAAACCCCTAAAAACCTAAACATTCTAAAACTCTAAAAACCAAAAAAAACCTAAATATCCACAAAAACCATAAAACCCCTAAAAAACGTAAAACCCATAAACCCCCCCAAAAAATAGGAAGACCTCTAATAACCCTTTAAACCCCTAAATATGTTAAAAACACTAAAAATTATAAAAACCCTAAAATCTCAAAAACCATTAAATACTCAAAAAAACATAAATCCTTTAAAGAACACTAAAACCCCTCAAAATCTCTATATTCCTTAAATATGAAAAAAATATGGAAAAGACGTAAAAATCTCTAAAAATTTAAAAAACCATTAAATCCCAAAAAAACTCCTACGTAATCCTTAAATACATAAAATAATTTAAACCCCTAAAAAAACAAAATACACTAAACCCCCAAAACCCAAAAACCCTAAAAACTCTCAAAAGCTCAAAAAACAAAAAATAATATTGAAGAATGAGTAAAATTTCAGAAAGTTTTAAACCCCCCCAAAAAAACATAAAACCTTAAAAAAATAAAGACCTTAAAAAATATAAAAATAATGAAAACCCTAAAACCCTAAGTGAACCTAAAAGCCCTAAAAGAAAAAAAACACCCCTAAAAACAATAACACCCCAATACCCATAACAACAATAAATCCACAATAATATAAAATTTCTTTAAACCTCTAAAATTATTAAAATTATAATACCCTAAATATCCTAAAAACTCAAAAAAACCCAAGAAACCCCAAATTCCAAGATACCAAAAAATCCATAAAAACCCTAAAATCCCTAAAAACCATAAAAATCCATAAAAATCCTAAAAGACCTAAAAATCCCTAAAAATGTAAAAAACCCTATAAATATTAAAACCCATAATGAAAACCTTAAAAACCTAAATACATTTAAAATCTAAAAAATCCTAAAACTCTAAAAATCCGCAAAACCCCTCAAAATCCAAAAAAAAAATCCATAAAACCACTAGAATACTAAAAAAACCCTAAAAATTCATAAAAAGGTGAAAAACCCCAAAAAACCCCGAACACCCCAATGAAAACCTGAAAAACCAAAAAAAACACATAAAACACATAAAATCATAAAAAATGATAAATACCGAAAATGCCCTTAAATACCTTAAAACCCCAAAAAACCATAAAAACCAATAAAAACCCTAAATATCATAAAAACCAATTAAAACCATAAAACCCTAAGACCCCACCAAAACTATAACATCCTTTTAACCCATAAAATGATAAAAAACAATAAAAAACCTTAAAAGGAATAAAAAACTAAAAAAACCCTAAAAATATAAAAAACCATAATAACCCAAAAGACCCTTAAATACACAAAAAATCTATAAACACCATAAAATCATAACAATCATAAAAAAAGTAAAAAATATCCCAATTTTTTAAAAAAAAGACGAAAACCAAGGGAAAACCATAAAAACTAAATAAACACTTAAAACCCCTAAAAACCTAGAAAATGATAAAAACCCTAATAAATCCTAAAAACATTAAAAACCCTCAAAATCACTAAAAATCCTAAAAACAATAAAACATTTACAAAATCATAAAAATATCTAAAAATATAAATAGGCTAAAAAGAAGAAAACCCCCTAAGGAAACCATAAAAACCTAAAACACCTAAAACACCAAAAAACCAAAAAATACAAAAAAACCCTAAAACCCCCTAAAACCCTTGAGACCATAAAAATCTCAAAAACATAAATAATCCTAAAAATCATGAAAACTATAATAACTGATAGAAAAATATAAATAACCTTAAAACCCTAAAAAACAAAAAAAAATCTAAAACTCCCCAAAACCCTATAATCTAAAAAAGACCAAATAACCCCATAAACAATAAAAACACTAAAAACCCTAAAATATCATAAAACACTAAAAAATACCTAAAAACTATAAAAACCTATAAAAATCCTAAAAATTCCCTAAAACTATTTAAAAACAAAAAAACTCAAAAAGTACTAAAAAAACTAAGCAAACCATAATAACCCAAAAACACATAACACTCTTAAAAACTGAAAAAGCACAAAATATGTAAAAACCCTAAATACACTAAAAACCACAAAGCCCCTAAAACCCTTAATAAATCCTAAAAACCAATAAAACCCTCCAAATCCCAAAATAAACTACAAATAAATTTAAACTCCAATAAAATATTTAAAACTTTAAAAACCATTAAAACCATAAAAAACTCAAAAAATTACTTAAAACCCCAATAAAACCATAAAACACTAAAAACCCTTACACAACTCAAAATCCCTAAATTCCATATAAAACCAAAAAATTACATGAAAATCCCCCAAATCTGTAAAAATGTAAAACCCATAAATCCATGAATGAACTGGCAAAAACCATAAAAACCTAAACACCAAAAACAGATAAAAAACATAAAAATTGCTATAATCCTTAAAAACCCATTAAAATCCAAAAAACCCAAAAAAACCTCAATGTCCCTAAAAAATGTAAAAACCCATAAACTCAGAAAATATCATAAAAAATACCTAAAAATGTAAATAGCATAAGAATCATGAAAATCCATAACAAAATATTAAAAGCATTAAAACACCGATAACCCATAAAAAACCAAATAATGATAAAAACATTAAAAAATACTAAAACCATAAAACTATAAAAGTTCCTAAAAACCATAAAAGGTATAATAACTTAAAAGTCCCTAAAAATACATAAAACCATAAGGAATCACAAACAATAAAAAAACTCAAAAAAACCATAAAACCCTACAAATAATCAAAACCCTTATAAAACCTAAAAACACTAAATACCCTAAACAGACATAAAAACCCTAAGATCCCTTAAAACAAGAAAAACCCTAAAATTGAAAAAAAAATACAAAACACATAAAAACTAAAAAAACTAAAACTATAAAAACGCTTTAAACTTCTAGAAACATTAAAAGACACTAAAAAACAAAAAAACCCAAAAAAAGTAAAAAACCCAAAAATTACTTTAATACCTTAAAAATCATTAAAACCCCCTTAAAATCCCAAAACCCCCAAAAATCATAAAAATTCTGGAAGGCCCAAAAATGACTAAAAACATAAAAAACCATAAAACCATAAGAAAATACAAAAAACCTAAAAAACATTAAAGCCCCAAAAAACCTAAATAATGCTAAAAACTATAAAACTATAAAACTCTTAAAACATTAAAACCCTAAAAATCCCCAAAAACCTAGAAAACCAATAAAAATCCTAAAAAATCCAAAATAACACAAAAAATGTAAAAAACCCTAAAAACCTAATATCCCATATAGAAATGATAAAATACTTAAAACACATAAACAACCTAAAAACCTAAAAACACTAAAAACCGTAAAAACCTAAAAACCCCTCTGAATCCCTAAAAAAACAAAAAAACCAAAATATCCTAAATAATTCGTAATGATACATACAGGTTTAAAAAACCATAAAACCCTAAGAAAACCTTATGAACACTTAATACCCATGGACAACATAAAAACACTAAATACCCTAAACCCTTAATTAAACCCTAATACCTGAAAAAAACCGTGTAAACTTTAAAACCCCTAAACCATAAAAACCCACAAAACTCATAAAACCAAAAAAAACCAACAATGAATTTAAATTACCTTTAATCCCCTAAAAGCGATAAAACTATAAAAACCCTTAAGAAACCTAAAAACTAAAAAAACCCTAGAATCCCAAAAAACATTCAATACCCTATAAACCCCTAAAACCCCCCAAAACCCATAAAATATTTGGAAACCCATGAAAATCCTAAAAATTCTCTACAATGCCTAAAAAATGTAAGATGGGACAAAACCCAAAAATACCCTAACAAAACCTTAAAAAACTAAAAACATTGAAAACCGTTAAAAACCGAATAATGAAAAAAACCCAAAAGACCTCAAAATACCTAAAATCCCTAAAAAACCATAAAAATCATAAAAGTACCAAAAAAATATAAAATCCCTAAAAACCATGAAACACCCATATATAATCGTAAAAACCTAAAAAACATAAAACCCCTAAAAATGATAAAATCCAATAACCTAAAAAAGACCCAAAACCCCTAAAACCATCAAACCCCCTAAAATCCATTAAAAACACAAAAACTATAAAAACACTTTCACACCAGCAAAACTCTAAAAATTATTTAAAACCATAAAAATGATAAAAAACACTAAAAACTATTATAATATTAAAAATTTACTTAAAACCCTAAGAACCCAAAAAAACCAAAAAAACCATAAAAAACATAAAAAACCCTAAAACCATCAAAATCCCTAAAAATAAAAAAAGCAATAAAAATATTAAAAAATACCAAAAAACCATACAAACATATGAAACCCTAAAACCCAAAAAACCCTAGAAAAACTGTAAAAAGATAAAATCAATTAAAACATCATAAAAAATTGAAAAAATTCTTTAAACACTAAAAAACCTAAAATCCCATAAAAATCCTAAAAATATATAAAAATAAATAAAATGTAAAAAACCATAAAAACCCTAGAAACCCCTAAGGAAACAATAAATCTCAAAAAACGTATAAAACCTATAAAAACCCTAAAAACATGAAAACCTGTAAAAAAATAAAAAAACACCAAAAATTCCTAAAACTACCCAAAATACCTAAAACCCCTTAAAACCATAGTAACATTAAATATCCCTAAAAATACTTAAAAAAATAGAAATCAATAAAACCTTGAAAAAAACCCTCATAAAACATTATAACCATTAAAAACACTTAAAACCCCTAAAAACCTAAAAATGCTAAAATCCATAAAAACTCTAAAGAACCCCAAAACCCAAAAAACCCCTTAAAACCCCTAATAAACAAAAAAACAAAAAAACCACTATGAATCTAAAAACTATTTAAACACCTAGAATTTTTAGAAAACTCTAAAAAACCATAAAAACCATAAATAACTCATAAAAACCCAAAAAACCACATAAAATTCCTAATACCCTAAAAAAATACTCAAACACCTTAATGTATATAAAAACCAAAAAAATTATAAAAAATTGAATGACACCTAAAAATACATACATTGTCAAAAGAAACACTAAACACTCTAAAAAACCATAATAAAACATTAAAATCCTAAAAATACTTAAACCACGTAAGAACATAAAAAACGTTAAAACCTTAAAACCCGTAATAGAACCCTAAAATATGCCAAATCCATAAAAAACTAGAAAACCATAAAAATGAAAATAATACCTAAGATAACTAATAACATAAAAAAACATAAATACCTGGAAAATTATAAGAATATCATAAAATCCTAAAACACATAGAACCCCTGAAAAACCTAAAAATGAAAAAAAACCATAAAAGAACTTAAACATCCTAAAACCCCAAAAATATCCTAAAACCTTAATAACCTTAAAAACCCCTAAAACCCATAAAAACCATAAAACCAATTAAAAACACCAATAAACCTTTAAACCCCTAAAAAGGTTTAAAAACTCTAAAAGCTCTTAAACCATTAAAAATTCAAAAATAACCCAAAAAATCCATAGAAACCCTAAAAACTATAAAAACTGTTAAAACACCCTAAAATCCCAAAAACCCAAAAAAAACTATAAAAATATGAAATAGTCCCTAAAAATTCGTAATAAAATTAAAAACCATAAAAACCATAAAACCCCTTATTTCACAGTTCCATGAAACATGTTCTATAGTTTTAAGAATCATTGTTTCTAGTAAGTTTCCATTGGATTTATTCATGGAACTAAAACTTCCAACAGTTATTTATCCAAATTGGACTAGCTTTACAAAGGCATGATTTCGTTAAGTTTGATAATTATGATACTTATTAATGTGCATTAGTCGAGAGGATGGGTGGTCAAACTCATCACACACTTTTTTGGGGGAATTATTGTCTACTCCAAGACTATCATTATAAATTTAAGATATTTTCATAAATCCCAATTAATTCACCAAGTATAACGTAAGTTTCCCTTAGAATTTTCAATCACTTGTTAACATGTGTAACATTTAGAATCATTCATATATATTCAAGGTTCTCTATTAATGATGATAACCTATTATATACTACCTATAGATTCTTTTAATCATCGTTATGATGATACTGGGTTTTAAGCCACTCTGTGGGGCACTCTAGAATTTATTGTCATCCAGGGAGATGAAGGTTTATTTTGATATTGGGATCATACCCATGAAATGGGCTACCTACGTATCATTGTGAATGGAATCAAAACCATCATAGTTCGGTGCCACTTAATGCCATGTGATATAAATATTTATGAGAAAGGTTATTAGTCAATGTTTGGTGTTGGAATTATGCCTAAGCAGCCCAAGGAACATGGAATTACTATGGATTTCCATGTAAGATTATACACTATTGGTAATATGGCTCAAGGAGAACATGTTTGATTTTAAGTACTGGGTGTAAACCTCATGGAGGCTTCCTACGTATCCCATGTGGATGGGAATCAAATCCCACGTAGTTCGATAAGTCTCATAGAAGAGTATAGTCCATTGAGAAATATGGGTTTATACTTACTTCCTGAAAAGGATGACATGATGATTTGGGGGTTTAATAAGGGTCTTATTCCTAAATAGTTTTCTTAGATTAAGGGAATTAGGGTTGGATTTATGAAGAAGATATCTAGTGAGCTCCGTCCCTGAGAAGGCTTCCTACGTATCCTAATTATAATGGGAATCAGAGTTCTCATAGTTCATTAATTTTGAAAATGTTGTCATCATGAAAAATCTCTAAGCCGAGGTGATTCATTCTTAGTGTGATATGTAAGAGGATGTCAAAGATTCAACAAAGGCACCCACACTTTTCCTCCTCTACGGATGGAAGAGGGCGCACCTATAACAGTGAAGACGGACGAGGGTGAGGCGATGAGCCTTCCCTCTATTCACTTTACATAGGACAAGGGTCTAATAAAAGGAATAAGGGATCAAGTTTAGGGGATTATACCAGGATGACTTCCCAAAAAATGATCTTGGTAGGGTAGGAAGACTTTTGATTCGCTTAAATGGAAAAAAATTATGAACCTTACCATCCCTACAAGAGATACGATGTTCCAGCTCTTTGAGAAGGGAGAGGTCAAGACCTAAACCCTTATCCTAAAGACTAGGAACTTTCCATCATTATTCCTAGGAGAAAGGTCCATGTGACTGTGGATATACAAACCCACATACAATCCATGAATTCTAAACCCATTTTGAAACAAATGTGGGAAACCACTGACTGTGGATATACAAACCCAAATAGAATACACACTGATGTGCCTTTCCAAAAGGGTTGATATGTCAGGAGGTTTTGGTGGAGGTCCCAACAAAATCCCTTTCTAAAAATGGAGCTAAAGAAGAAGAAGCCTTGCCCTAGATGTATTTGAATAGGGCTTGATGGCTTGTTGACTGAAGAAAGTAAGTGAATCAAAGTGGGGAACCCAAGTAGGTAAGGGCACGCAAGTATGGGCGGGCAAGTAGGCTTGGGAGAAATGATGTTCACTTAAGAGATTAACAAAATATATGTTACTACTTGGGAGAGACATGGCTCAATCCTTTAAAAGTATTCACAGGTGATCCCAGAAGTGGGGCACTCATGTTCTTATGAATGGAATAGGTCGAACACAGGTGTTTATGATTTTGGGAGATTGGTCGCTTTACGCACACTAGTGTTATGGATTTCAAACATTAAAATGACTTAATTCATTCTATCCTCCTTCAAATCCTCTGCTCTAGGTGTTAAATAACCACCTTAAACATTTCAGAAGACTTGGGAAGAACTTTAGGGTGACTATAGTATCAATTGGGATTTTGGGAAATTATTCGATACAAATGAAGGCCCCAAGGGTCTATTTATAGGAAAAATAGGACCTTGGGAGAAATTAAATTGGGCATGCAAGTAGGATGTGCGCCAAATGGGGGTGTTTATGTAGGATGTCTGATATATGGGGGCACACAAGTAGACTCTATGTCGATGACCTCTTGGCCTGACTAGGGTGATCCAACTCTCATGCCTTTGCAAATTTTGATTTTCTTCATGTGTTTCCCCTCTTTTTTATAAGGTATTTTCCTCTATCATTTTTCTCTATAATCTGTGATGAAACAGAGTGTCAATAAAATCCCCCCATCAGAATTGGATTCAGAATGAAAATAGGATCCTATAATGAGGTACATTAATGATAGAGAAAGAAGAGGGTACTGGGGTGCGATGGTTTTAAGCACACAAGGCAACTGGTCATGCAAGATTGTAGCGCATAGTATTATGGCGCATAGGGTTACTTGCATCTCTTATATACCGTGGCTCTACTGCCAAAAAAATCTCTAACTTCTATAATTTTATCTCTCGACTCTCAAGTCCTTCTTCGCTTGGACACTTTTATTTTCACCACACTTCTTCTGTATGTATTATGTTGCACACTATAAATGGGGTGTCACACCTGCGCAGTGGCTTACATTTTCATGCCTTGTGTTATACTTTCGCGCCTTAATTCCTTTTTTATTTTTTTCTATTATTTTGTCAAACATCAAGAATGAATTTACATAAAAGATGATTTTTTTATCTTTTTGAAGGTTTAATGGATCCAAAAATAATTAGAACCACTGATGAACTCGCCAGTAAGAGGATTTATTACATGATGAACCTTGTCAGTCATGACTACTATGATGTCTGTGAAACCACACTTCCAGACATAGAAAAATATCTAAAGAAATACCACTTCAACTATCCTACAAGAACTTATTTACATCTGTATAGTTATGGACATCTACAAGAAGTCAATATCTTGGACCTGCAGAACTATTTACCACTCTATTGGTTTCAAGATTATACCAACTTCTCATCTGCCAACGTTTCTGTTGAGGGATATTTTTCTTATTCTGGGATAGAAGAAAATGCTCATATCATGAATCACATCCCATGTGCTCCAGAGATGAAACCACATACACCCAAGTTGCAGTCACACTGTTATTCATCCATCTTTGAAAATTTTTAGACGAGTTAATCCAAAGGAGTGAAAAAATATGGGGTTTCCACCTAGGATAAGGTTTAAAACCTATATGGATGTGGGCCTACTGGGTAAAAAATACATGTGCAACATTTATAGATGACTTAAAAGTGTTGGGACTTATGAGGTTGTCTAGGTTGGGAAAACCTATGTGTACAAGACTGATGATTTTGTGCTAAGGTTAATAAGCTGATGGATTATAGAAACTAACTGATTCCATTTGACACATGGAGTGGTAGGCATCAACTTATTGGATGTCTACAAAATTTCTGAATCCCCAATCGTTGGAGATATGTTCAAAGAGTTTATTCATCGCAAGGATACATGGAATGACTCAAAGAAGAAACTAGATTTGGTTCATGAGTTGATAAAAATATTTAACACACTCAAGAACATGACCATTGTGAAGTATTGTACAAGAAGGGATATTCATCCAAAGTAATGGATGGAAATATTCCTTGTAACGAAGAAGGAAAAGGTTCCCACATGTACCCATTCGAACATCTATCCAAAATTATATAAGAGAGGCACCCCTAACACATTTTCCAATATTGGAGGAATGAGAGTTTGATAAATGGGGATATGAATTCCATTCAATGATTCATGTGAAGACACATCTGGAAGGTTTTCTAGACACATGGATCTATGTGTACATATTACCAGTGCAAGATTCTAAAGGAGGCATGAGGCCAGGAAATTTGGTTATCATGGCTAAGCTGGCTGAGAAACGGATGGTAGGGTTGGCCACTTCTTTTTTGGTAAAAATACATAGAATCTTGCAGCATATTTACAGAGGGAAGTATTCTTTTAGGATATCAGGATCATTCTAGGTATTATGGGGATGGATCGCTACTCACATTAGAACTTATGCTATATACTGATGGGTACAGGTCTTCGGAAGTTCCTTCTGGCCATCTATTCAAGATTTCTTTAGTATTTTACCATTATCTCTAAATGCTTATGATGTTAAGGGTAGGTTGAGTATTTATAAGGAATTTCATTTATTCCCTTATGGGAACCCGACTACAGGGTGATTTGTTGATATGGGACGAACAATTTAGAGGTAAGGGCATACATGATAGCTTATAGTGATGGATTATTGGCCACCAGGATCGACGGAGAAATCATATGCGAGTGTTTTTTCTAGAATGGGGATGACCTTGTTTGTTTAGGGTTCAAACATTCCAATCATTTTCTAACAGGTTTATTTATAGAACTGGAAACATCCAATGATTCTATATCCATTTCGACCTACTTTGAAAAGGTAGGTGCTTATTAGTTGTGGACTGATGAGGCTTAAGAATTTGCATTGGTTGAGAGGATGGGAGGTCAGACTCATAACACCTTTTTAGGGGTAATTATTGTCTACTCTGGGCCTCTCTTATATATTTCAGTTATGTTCACGAATCCTTATTAATTTACCAAGCATAAAAATGAGTTTTTCATTTATATTTTGCAATCAATGATTGATAGGTATGGGATTTAGAGAATCTATTATATGTATTTGATGTTCTTCGTCGATAGAAAATAATCTGTATTTATTATAGATTCCAAGTCAATGGTATCCTTCAACACATTATATATAAATCTCATGGTCATTATGATAATCATACTGGTTTTCAAAGCCACTCAGTGGGGCACGTGAATTTTATTGTCATTCATAAAGACAGGGATTATTTCAGAGTTGAGATCGTACCCACACATGGGTTACCTACGTATCCTCGTTGAAGAAGGAATTAGAACCCACATAGTTCGATAGGAATGATATATTTTAATGTCATATGGGATGGAAAAATATTTATTAAAGATGGGATTGAACCTTAGAAAGGTTTCCTACGTACTATAATTTTAAGTAAGAGATCAAATTCCATGTAGTTCGGGTGAATAAGTATGAGGTTTATGCATGATTAATGGCCCAAAGAGATATGTCATAATTACTTTTACATTCTAAGCACACATGAGTCATGATCATTGTGAGAAACAAGAGGTATTAGAAAATCTAAAGATTGTGCCATGAAATATGCAGTCATAAGAATTGATGTGGGGCTTACGTATGTATGACGACCTGAGTAAATGAAGATTAGGACTTAGTTCAGGAATGAAGCCTAGGAGCAGGGTCCATAAAGTTATTTGTGCTTTATGGAGATTTGGAATTTTAACTCAGGACTTACTCCTAAAAAGGAAGCCCAAATTAAGAGGGACTTATGATTGGGTTTTATTCCTGTGAAGGAAGCACAAATCAAAATAATATAAGGTTGGGGATTACTTTTTAGAAGGAGGCCCAATTAAAGGGAAGTTATAACCTAGGGATTAATCCTGATAATGAGGCCCAAAGTTAAAGGAAATTATTATTGGGACATAATCCTAAGAAGGAGTCCCAAAGTTAAAGGAAATTATGATTGGGACTTACTCCGAAGAAGGAGGCCCAAATGAATTCCTCTCGGATAAGGAATCCAACAAAGGAACTAAGCCATAAATGTCTTTCAAGAAGGTTTTGAAGGCCATGTATTAAAGAGGAGTGGTGAATTAGAAGAAAGTAGGTGACCAAGAAGGAGGCGCACAAGTATACTTTTTGGCGTGCAAGTATTTTTTTGGCATGCAAGTCTTGGTCGCTCAAGTATAATTGCGCGACATGAGTCACCTTGGGCGATGAAGAATACATAGGGTAATACTGGGAGACATTGAACTCAATCCCTTAGTATCATCCCTAGATGCTTCCAAAAGAGTGGCGCGCAAGTTCCCTTGAGAGGTAAAGGTGGCACACAAGTGTCTTCACATCCCTTAATGGATGGACACTTAGGCACACAATTAATGATGTGTTATAATATTTACGCCTTATTCTTCCTCTTTATAGCTTCCATTCTAGGTAAAGAATTACCTTTGAAGTGTTCGGAAGACGTCAGAAAAAAGACTTGGGTGACCAGAGCTTGAATATGAGTTTTGGAAAATTCCTCCTTGAAATGGGGGGCCCACATGGGGTATTTATAGGCCACTGGGCACCTTAGGATAAAAAAGCAATAGGGCGTGAAAGTGACTTGCCCGACCCATATGTGGTGTGCAAGTGACTTGCGCGACCAGAAGGAAACTTGCACGACCCATTCATAAAGGTTTCTTTGTTCATGCCTTTATCAATCTTTAATGTTCTTCAAAGGATGACTCTCTTTGTGCTTAAGGTATTCCCCATTTCCATTAGTTAGACTCTATGAAAAAAAGACGTGTCAATAAAAGTCTCCCCCTAGAGTTGGATCCGAAAAAGGAGTGAGGATTTGACTCTCGGGAAAACGAGAAACAAAGGTTCTACGGTGCGCATGTGGTAGGCGCGCAGGTTCTAGCGTACAGGTTCCAGTGCACAGGGTTGTGGGATCGCCTATATATATAGGTGTCACTTCACGCAAAGCATCCTAACTTCGGAATTTTTGAGCTGTCGTCGCACAACTATTTCATCTCTTCGGTCGGTCTCTTTTTTCTTATGGAGAGCTTCTCTGGTAAGATTTCTACTTGCGCGAAAGAACATGTGTGACCTCACTTGCATGACCAAACTTGCATACCTTAATTACATGGCCATTTTTTTATTTTTATTCATAATTATTTCATAAAAAATAGACTTATTCAAAAGTTAACTATTGGATCTTTGTGCAGATTCAATGGATCCCAAAAGAATTGGACAGGCTGATGAGTTTTCTAGCAAGATAATTGATGATATGATGTACATAATTAGTCATGACTACTATTATATCTACGTTAGTACTCTCCCAGATTTGGTCAAGTACTTGAAAAAGTATCATGTCAATTTCCCACAGAGCATTTACCTGCCTTTATATGGCCATGGTCATCTGGAAGGAGTCAATGTTACGGATGCAAAGAATTATATTCTTCATTCTTGGTTTCAGACTTATACCAATTTCACTTCAGAAAATGTCTCAATTGCAGTATCATTTTTCAATAATGGGAAGGTGGAGAGGGCATTCATAATGCACCTTATCCCATGTGCTCCAGATTTGAAGCCTCAAAAGCCTGAGCTTCAGCCACATTGCTATCCCTCTTTTTTCCAAAATTCTCAGATGCATCAATCCAAGGGATGGTAGAAAATTTGAGATTTCAATCGCAGAGGAGGGGTGAAGCTGACATGGATGTGGTAATATTGGGTGCGACAAACCTACACAAATTTTGTCGAGGATCTGAAAGGAGCTGCAATATATGAAGCCGTCTGGGCTAGGCAAACATATGTCTATAGAAATGATAATTTTGTGCCGGAGCTAATCAGCTGCTGGATCCTAGAAACCAATTCTTTCCATATGACTCATGGAGAGTAGGAATAAGCTTGTGGGATGTCTACAAGATCTCGGGGGGCTCCAATTTTGGGCGATATGTATGATAAATTCATTCCCCCCCAAGGTGACCTGGAATTATTTGGAGAAGACTCTGGCTTTGGATCAAGAGTTATTGAAAATTTTCCACAAGATCAAGAATTACAAGTCCACAAAAACTCATTCGAGAAAGGATATTCATCCAGAGGAGTGGATGGATATGTTTCTTATCAAGAAGAAGTAGAAGGGGCCAACCTATACGCATCCTACTAGTTGCCCCATAACAGAGAACAGGGTTGCTCTGGGCACATTCTGGCAAACTCTGGAAGCAGGAGATTTTGAAAAGTGGGGGCATGAAGTGGAATAAAGAATCCCATAGAAGACCTGTCTGGAACACTTTTTAGATTTGTGGCTTAGTTTTTATCTTCTTCCAGTTAGGGATTCGAAGGGAGGCGTCAGACCAGGGGCCTTCATTGTTGCAACCAATTTGGATGAGAGGAAAATGGTTGGGTTGGCCACCCCGATTTTTGCGAAGATTCACAGGAGATTACTCTATGTCTATATGGTTAAGTCTCCTATGAGAATAGTGGGACCATTCCAAGTTTTGTGGGGATGGATCGCTACTCACTTTAGGACTTATGCTTTACAGAGTGGAGTACAGGTTCCTAGAAGTTCTTTTAGGCCATTAGTGCAGGACTTTTCTGGAATTTCTCCGTTGTACCTCAATACTTATGATATGAAGGTGAGGCTAAACCGATTCAAGGAATTTAATTTATTTCCTTATGGAAACCCACCAACTGGGCGGTTTTTTGATCATGGAACAACTACCCTGGAATTGAGGTCGTATGTGCTGGCTTGAAGAGATGGTTTATTGGCCACCAGAATTGACGAAGCGATTATATGAAAGGTCTATACTCCATATATATTTACATGACACTTCAAGTGTCAGCAGAAGATTGTTGTATCCCATCCTATGCATTTCAGGTCAGAGCAGCATCCAACGGATGCCTAAAAACTACGGTTGCTGACAGCTATGGAGAAGACCAGGGCAGTGATTGAACTACCAGTTGCTGCAGTAGTGATTAAATTGACTACATGGTATGCCGAGAACTAGGTAGCATCATACCCTGAAGGGGTACTGAATCATCTGGTTCCTCGGGTGGGGACAAAAAAGGGAACTGTCAGGAAAGAAACCCTTCATCTGGAAGGTGACTCTTCCTCACTCAGAGCTGATTCACTAGGTTCCTCACCCAGGGCTGATTTTCCGGATTCCCAGGATAGGGATGATGAGGCACAACTTTATTCAATGCGGCCTCGTGCTAGATATAATCCTCTTCCTAGACTCAAGAGACCTAATCCATCGACTTCTGGTGAGTTATATCATTGACTCAATTTAGTCACCATTCATTTATAGAGTAACAAGTTTCATTTTCATATCCTTTATCTGTGATTGTAGGAGTAGGGAAGAAGTTAAAGTCCCAGATTGTAGGACCCTACTTGCAGCCGTCTAGTGAAAATGATGAATATTTACGACTAGAGGTTGTCCAGACATGGTGGAGACTATATTGTGATGTTGAAACTGCCTGGATAGACTTATGAGAAGTAATACACATACATGGAGTGGGGAATCTGCAGGATTCTGCTGATATCCGTTTCGAGGATAACCATAATGAAGTGTGGGCGTGCATCAGAGAGCTGGAAATGATCATATAGGCCACAGATGATTCCATTCCTATTACCAAGTGGGTGAAGTAAATGATGAATCGTGGCACCACTGAGGAGATTGGTGCTTCAGTAGTTGAGGATTGACATGACTACGTGGCTCCTGAAGATGTAAATTCCTTTCCTTATTTGATTTGAAACTTAATTTCAGTCAAATCTTTGTTACTCAAGGAAATTAATTTCTTCACCCTATAGCTTGTTAAGGAAGGAACTACTTAGGTCCCTTCACCGCGGTACAACCCTGGTGGCACCTCTCTTGGAGCTGCTGAATCTCCTCGCGAGCCGAGCGAGGTATCTACAGGCCGGTAAGCCATGGATGAGGAGTTAGAAAGGGCTTTTCAATCTCCAATACCTCTATTTAGAGGTGATGATGTCAACAAACCCAAAAAGTCCAAGAACCAAAAGCATATAAGGAAGAATACCATAGCCAAATGCTTCATCAATAGTGGTATGTCCTTTGGATAGTCATGAATCCTATCTCATGAAAAGATTACTCATACTTTCTGGGATTTCAGGGGATTCTTCGATTTCCCATTTGAGGGAGAGGAATGACCTACCTATGAGGGAAACAGAGGGTGCTGGTGAACAATCTCCAATTCATGCTGACCTGGCTGCTCCTGATGGAATGAAGAGAGAAGAAGAGCCAGCTTATGTTCCAAGTACTGCTCCTATTTCTACTGCAATGAGAGAAGATCCTGCTTCTGGAAAATTAACAATACTTCATAGAATGTTGAATTAAGAAATCAACTGACTTCTATTCTATGATTCTTTAGGTTCAACACCTACACCAGAACATTTTGAGGCCACTTCCACTGACTCCAAAATTTTCTCTGAGGAAGCTGTTCGGGGTCGGAGGTCGTAGGAGGAGTTTCTCCAGGAAGACATGTCAAATTCTCCAACTGGTGAGACTAACCAGGAATCTGAGATATCACTAGATGGAATGCTGAAACTTGGCACTTCTTTTCAAGAAATTTTAGATCATGTAAAATTACCATGTGATTTAGAAGATTTTGGACGTGACTATTATCCTTCATCCTATTGAAATTGTTTATTACATCTCTGACCATGATTGGTTGAAATGTGAAGTTCCCTCTGAGCAAGATTCTAATTTGTCGATTCCTGAAGGGGTTAGAGACAACCCTATCATTACAAAGATAGTAGCTCAATTGCATTTTAACCCAGCAAAGCTTCCTAAAATCCATCCTGAAAATCCTGTTGAAGTTAGGAAAGACAGGGAAGAGCCTTCTCATGTTTCTAATCTACTGTTGGGTAAAAGATGATTATATTTGTGGATGAATTTAATTTCCAAGATAGAAAATCATCTTTTTTTTTTCCTTTGGAATTAACCAAATCATTAAATTGACTATGTAGGGCCATCAATTTCAATGGCTAGATCCAGATGTGAAGCCTCACCCTCATCCCCAACGGGAGTAGAATGTGAAGTACCAAGGGTTAGGGGGGAAGTAGTAGAACATGGAACTTCTTTAAGTGCATTAATCCCAGACTATATTCCCTCCTGGGATAATGATGCTCAATCAGACCCAGAGGTGAAAAAGGTGCTCAAATTCTCACATCGCAAGGCATGTAAAAATATATGGATGATCATATCTGAAGTGCCTCTTGAAGAGTTGACTTTGAATATCCTGTGACTGTCATCCCTGTTCGTCATTCTGGGACTTGGTGGTTTGGGATATCAAGAGATCCATACCGCAGTGAAACAAGTCATCTTAAGGAGGGAGAAAGAGAAAAAGTTCCATCAAGATATGATCAGAGCGAGGCTGCTGACCAATATCGGCGAATTCGAGGCTGCGGTGTCTCGAGCTGAGGCTGACCATGCTGAAAAGCTGAAGGAGCTGAAGAAAAAAATCCCGGAGAAATTTTCCTAGCAGATGCACCTTCAGCTACAACTAGATATTGTTACTGGGAAACATGACCAGCTTAACAATTCATTGGTAGGAGTCCAAACAGATGGTATAAAATCCATCGAAAATGCCAACAAAGCACTCCATCAAGCTGAAAAATGTGAAGTTGGTCGATTGAATGAACTTCAAGTGGCTGCTGATAAATCTAGGGATGTCGTAAATCAAATGAAAAGTTATGTTGTAAGCCTTTTGTAATACTTGAAAAATAGAATATATTCCAATCTATGGATGTTATTCTAATCTTGTGCATCAATGAAAAATACATTTCATCTTCAATCATTTGTACCTGCATTCTCTTGATATTTACTTATATATATATAACTAATCTAATGGTCCTAGTAAGAATAGTTTGATTTTTTCTAGGATTATACAAACAACCCCCACAACCTTTGAATCTTTTGTTGCCCAATATTTCCTAAATCATAAAATATGTATGTTTAGCAAGATGGGACTCAAATTTTGTTTAGAGTTCCTTTTACAAGTTCCTAATTTAACGAGTACCCTTTCTTTTATTGGAAGTTTAAATTCATGCATGCCAGACATAAAAAGGCTAATGTTTAAGGTCAAATAGCTTTGACCAAATGGATTAAAATTTACTCAATTCCATGATAATTTGTTTGAAAACATATTACCACATTAAAATACGGGGTAAAACATGTAAACTATGACTTATGAAATTTTGAATATGAGGGATGATATAAAAAAAGGGCTAAAAATCATTAGAGGAAGTATTTCCTAAGAATGAAATTACCACTATTTGACAAACCCGTTAGGGGGTTGAATTATGTAGGTCCACTTAAGGGCATTGGCTGCATAGTCAATTAATATAATCTTTTGGCTGATAGGTCCTTTATGTAAACTACTTATTCAAGGCCACCTGGGGGCACTTGCTGTATAGGCCATAAAAATAACTCTCAGAAATTTTACTTTTCTTTTGATAAAAGCCAGTGAAATTTTATAGAGATTCAAATTTCCCAAAGCATAGAGTCTACTTTATGGATAGAGGTATTTGAATATGGAGAGGATATTTCCAATCAATATTGTCAAAGAATTGAATGAATGTCACTTCTGTGAAGGTCTGAACCAAATGTAAGGAAGGGAAATATAAACCATAGACATGAAAACTTCAGATCATGAAAAAGAGTATGGGACAAATATGTTAAGGATGGTTGTTTTTGCAGATCCCTACATATCATCGTTAAGACTAATAAGGACAAAAGTGGTTGTCCCCTAAAGAATGAAATTACCACTATTTGACCAACCCGTGTGGGGGGTTGAATTATGCAGGGCCACCTAAGGGAATTGTCTGCATAGTCAAATAATATCATCTTTTGGATGAGAGGTCCGTTATGTAGACTATTTATGCAAGGCTACCTAAGGGCGTGTGCTGCATGGTCCGGAAAAAGAATTCCCAGGTATCAGACATTTTGTGATTAGAATTCGAGAAAAGGGTTATAGAGATCTTGATGTATTTATGTTTAGGAGTATGACACATAAAAATGGGTATTGTCCCATGCATGAAAGAGATACATAGACCAATGCAGACCATAATCACGTTATGGTTGGGTCCTAAATTGAGATGATGGACTTCACTACATATCTCATTAGGATGAGAATCAAGCCATATATAGTTCTTGAAATACTGTTTAACGTCATGTGGGATGAGATCATAGGATATATTAGATTAGGGTTATATAATTCAGACCATAATGAGGAATACATATTGTGTGTTTGTTATAAACCTGATGTGAATAAAGACCAGGGTTTTCATACCACATTCATGTGCCCACAGGGGGACTTTTCAGCCTAGGGACTGACAGTGGAGTTTTGGGTTAGGCCCAAAGACATGGGTCTAGGTTCGAGGGATGCTTGAACGTTTCTACGTATCCCATAAGGATGGAAATCAAGCCATACGTAGTTCTTGAAATACCCTCTGTACATATTTGGTTCGTACATGTGGAGGTTGAAAGGGGACTTTAGTGCAATGATGGTAGGATACAAGATTAAATGTTCAGGCATTTCCATGTGTGCATGTATTCCTTTAAATATAACATGATTGGATATCAATGTCAATAATTATTCCTTATCATGGGAGGGTGTCAGAGACTATTGTATTTTATTGTCGTATAGGAAAAAAGTGTGAATAGTTTAAGGTCATATGCATGGACAAGTGCTTCATAGTTTAACGTCATGTAGCTAGGTCGTATGTCTATGTAGTTTAATGTCTTGTAGTAATGAAAATGGGGGACTGTACAGTTTGACATCATATAGCCAGGAAGATGATGAAACAATGTGAATATATTGGTTTTAGAGGGGGGGGGGTTCACAGATCAACATCGTATGAGATGGAGGTGAACCGATGTGAAGATATTGGTTTTGGGTTTGAACCTTGGGAGGTTTCCTACATACCCAGCCTAAAAGTCAAGGATCAATGTCCGCGTAGTTCGATTGAGAATGAATTGGTGATGAAGTTGTACTTGAGGACAACCTGAAGATGATGTTGGGACTTTCGCGTGGTTAGCTGTCCAGAGAGGGTGTTATGGTTGAAGCTTACTCTATGCTCATGTGAGTCAGGATCAGTGTGAGAAACAAGAGGTAACAACAACCCTAACGATGCACAGTTTAATTTCATGTAGGATTTATAAGGGGATTTTTCACAGTTTAAATGTCATGTGTCACAGACATGGGGTTCTTGGAAATTTAAAATCTTGTAGCTCAGACGAAGAGTTTAATGTCATGTTGGATGACAAAGGGGGCACAATTTAACTCCATGTTGGATGATAGAGGGGCTCTATAGTTTAAAGTCTTGTAGTGAGGACTATAGGGACCATTTAGTTTAATGTCTTGCAGTGAGGACTAAAATATATTAAGGTCATATTCATAGACCAGTGCTGCACAGTTTAGCGTCATGTAGCTAGGAAAAAGGGTGTATTAGTGTGACTCAAAATAATTCTTCAAGAATATTGCATTTGTTGGAGTTGTAATGAGTTCTCCTTCCATTACGATTAAAGAATAAGCTCCATTGGAGTAGACCATATATATTTATAAAGTCCCTTCCCACATTTGCTCAAGATTTTGAGGCATGCTTCCTGATATCATTGGTGTTTTGAGGACCAATACCAATTATCCTTGAATGAATGAACAAAGAAGAACTTTTTTATTTAAATCTCGTGCTATTCGATATTGATAGACTTCCATGTGGTGGAGGGTGAAAAACATTTTTTCGTCTAATTGTTCCTATTCATCAAATCGATTATGAGATTGTTCATATGTAGACGAATGATCACAAATGGCTACTCTGAGCGAAGGTAATTGAACCTCAATGGGAAAGACTTCCTCTGTTCCATATACCAATGAATATGGAGTTGATCGTGTAACAGTTCGGGTGGTGGTCTAATAAGCCCATACATCATGAAAAATTTTATCAAGCCATGATGTGTTATCTTTATCCACCATATTTTGTAGTATGTTTGAAAGATTCTTATTGAAAGCTTCTATTTTGCCATTAGCTTCTACATAATACCGAGATGAATGGTTGGATTTAATGTTGTACTCTTGATACAAATTTCTCACCTCGGATGAACAGAAGTTGGTGCCATTGTCCATCAATATTGTATGAGGGACACCAAATCTGGTAATGATGTTAGACTTGATGAATCTAACAATTCTTTTAGAACTAACTTCAATGAGATGTATTGCCTCTTCCCACTTGTAAAAAAAGTCAGTAGTAGTAAGAATATACTTAAACTGCTTGGATGTAGCCGAAGGATAAGGTCCTACTACATCCATTCCCCATGTGGAAAATGGCCATGAGTATTTAGCTGTATGAAGCAACTCTGGGGGGTTGATGAATGATGCTGGCACATACATGAAAAAAATGACACTTCTTAGTGAAATCCACACAATATTGTATCATTGAAGGCTAGAATTATCCAAGCCTTCAAATTTGATCAGAAAGTCTATTTCCAGATTGGTGGGCACCAAAAACTCCTACATGTACTTCATTCATGACAGACATTCCCTCTTTACCATCAATAAATCTGAAGAGAATTCCATCAAAACCTCACTTGTAGAGATATATTTGGTGATCTGGGCTATCATAAAGAGTAAAATTGACCACACGTCACTGGACTTGTTCTTTCCTAGCTCAATCAGGTGGGAGTGTTCTATTTTGAAGGTATTCCCTGATAGGTGTCATCCATCCTATAGTATGACTATATGGTTTGGAAATGGTACTGATTTCATTCATTTCCTCTGTTATAATTTGAAAAAAAGGAGAAACTACACGATAGTGGGAAATACTGATGATTGTTCCGTCCCAATTTGGATCTGCCAGGGTTGTGGCTACATTATCCGGTGCATCATCTTGGGAATTTTGTGATCACATGACATAAGAAAATGTCAGTTATGAAGGAATGTCTTACATTATCTCTCTGAAATAATCATAGAAAGATACTAACTATTCTTTCTAATGGCATAATCCTCATTGATTTGTTTGATTAACAAATCTGAATCACCTATTACCCTCAGGTGATTCACCTGGGCCTGAAGTGCCAATTCCATGCCTATGATGAGTGCTTGATATTCTGCTTCATTATTTGTACCGCCTCCCAAAATAAGAAGGAATAGGGTAGCAATTCCTTTTCTGGGGAAATAATCATGATTATTAACCCAACTTTGTTGAAATTTTGGATCTTCCATTTTCTTCCCTGTTGGACTTCTGGAGCCACCATCAAAGTGCATTTCCCATGTTTGAGGATTATATTAAATAGAGAAGACTACTTCATCATGAAATTCAATATTTAATGATGTATATTCTACAGATGGGTGTTCAACAAGGAAATCGGCCAGTGCTTGGCCCTTTTTTTCATTTTGAGACAAGTACTAGTTTTCAAACTGCTGCAAAATAACTGCCCACCTTGACAGACGTCCTGGAAGCATTGGATGACTAATGATAAATTTGAGCGGGTTATTGAGAGATACCAATTGGACCTCATGATGTTTCAAGTAGTGTCCCAATATCTGAACTACAAATATTAATTCTAGGAAGAACTTTTAAATACTTGAATATCTAGTTTCTACTTCAATCATAGTCCGAATGAGATAATAAAGGTTGTTCTCATTCCTAGTGTCATTCTTTTGGGCAAGGAAGGCACCCAATGACCACTCTAAAGCTGTCAAGTAGAGAACAAGTGGTCTTCCTTCAACGGGTGGCATTAATACTGGTGGACTCAAGAGATATCTCTTGAGAATATCGAATGCTTCTTGACATTATTCATTCCACTAGTAGGTGACTCCCTTCTTCATTAATTTGGTGAAGGGTAAACACTTGCCTGCCAAATTGGAAATGAAACGCCGAATATAGTCCAAGTGTCCTTGAATTCCTCTTAATTATTTGAAATTTCAAGGAGGTGACATACCAAGGATTGATTTTGTCTTCTCAGGATCAACTTTGATACCACGATGGCATACAAAAAAGCCGAGAAATTTTCCTGAGGTTACCCTGAAAGCACATTTCAAGGGGTTGATCTTCAAATTATGTTTTCGAAGTTTTTTGAATATGATTTCTAAATCGGCAAAGTGATCAGAATGTTTTCAAGATTTATCTACCAAATAATCCACATAACATTCACCAAATTTCCCTAAAAAGGGTTTGAAGATATGGTGCATGGCACGTAGATACGTTGCACCTGCATTTTTCAGGCCAAAGGGCATTACCCGATAGCAAAACACACCTTGAGGAGCTCTGAAGGCTGTAGACTCTTCATCTTCTGGGCCATTCATATATGATTGTACCCATAGTATACATCCATGAAGGAAAGTGCTTCATTGCAAGCCATTGAATCAATTAAGAGTTCTATTATCGGAACTGGAAAATCATCCTTGGGATAATGCCGATTAAGATCTCTGAAGTCAATACAAACTCTAATTTGTCCATTGTTCTTTTTCACAATGAAAATATTAGCCATCAATTTGGTATACTGAAATTATCTGACGAATTTAGGTTTTATAATATTATCAACTTTAGCTTCAATTTTGGAGGCATAAGTTGGGTGTTTTCTTCTTGCTACTTTCTTGAATCCTTGATGTTCTTTTGGAAAACTCAAATGATGAGTGGAAACATCGGGATTAATACCTGTCATTTCTGTATAATTCCATACAAAAACATCTCTATTTTTCTTTAGAAAATAAGTATAAATTTCATTCTCTTCTAGATTCATGGACGCACTAATTAAAATGGGACATGAATCTTCTTTTTTACCCAGATTTATTTTTCTAACTTCATCCATAGTGGTAGAGATACCTTATTTGAATGCTAGAGGTTCATCTCTGAGATCTTCCTCTTCTTATTTAATATGTGTTACTTCCTCTATTTCTACTTTCATAGTAGATGAAGAATCAGGACTTCTATGGTCAGGGGAGAAGTTAAAACGTGAACATGTTGAAGAAGAGGCTATCATTTCTGACCCTATTGATGATGAAGGGCCTTTCTGAAGTGATGGAGAGGAGATGATGGATTGAGAATCAACATCATTATTTTCCTCTGGCATTGCTATAACTTCTTATGGCCTGGTTGATGATGTATAGAATTGCTAGATTTCAGTGGATGAAATGAAGACATCTCCATTTAATCTTTCATCATTACTTGTCCAATCAATAATTTCTCCCATGCGGTCTAGCTCAATTGTCATAATTGACATTATGGAAGTTTCCATAAGAGTGTTTGGATTTGGGTCTACCCCATCAATTTTATTGATAGGCAACACAAAATCTGTAATCACATGTATGAATGGGTTTACTGGAATCTTTTCCAAACCATATGGAGCATTAATTTTGTTGACCTTCTTTGCTGTGGATTTTTCCTTTCCCTCCATGTGATAAAAGTCTACCTCAATGTATTGAGATTCACAAGTTTTGAATGGGGATTTGTCACCATACAATGTCCCAATTTGACCATTGAAACAATATTTGAGACATTAATGGTACAACGAAGGAACAACCACATGTTGATGTAGCCAAGGTCTTCCAAGAAAAATGATGAAGGTTGTGTCTTGACGAACAACCATGAAATCTGAATTAGAAACAGGATCTCCAAATTGATTTCTGAGTGTAATTTTTCCCATAGGATCCTGTTAATTATTATCATGTCCTTGGAACATCAAAGTAGAAGGAGATAAATCAGATTCGGTGAGGCCTAATCGACAAAGTGTACGAATAGGAATGAGATTGACTCCTAATCCATTATCAATGAACCCTCACTGAATATCTATATCATTGACCTTTCCAGATAGATAAAAAGGTCTTATATGTCTATGTACAACATAATATTTATCTTCATCTATAAAAGATATAGCTGCATGGCATTCTGTAGTATCATTCTCTATATGGTAAACCTCATCTGCAGTAATTTCAGTTTTCAATTCTTGAGGAATTGAAAAAGCCTCAATAAGCACGTCCTGAATAAGTTTTGATAGACTCAAGGCATCAAAAATTGATAACTTTGTCAGTAATTGGGACAAATTTTTCAAGACATCACACTTTTGGTCCAAATGTATGTGTTTCCAATCAGGAAAATGTGGGTTTTCAGGTGCCTTGGAAGTTGAGGCTTTTGAAGTAGATATATCCTGTATCGAGGTAGGAGTTGGAAATACTCATGGATTTGGTAGATTATACTGACTAAGTCTATCTATTTGCTGAGAGGAAGAAGGTGTGACCTCTAAACAGACTTCCAAAATAACTATGTTATGACTAAATCTTCCTTGTGTGGAAGAACTTTCTTGTTCTTATTGAGCCCGCTGAAGGGCCTTTCCACGAGTTTCTGCTGCATACATAGTTTTAGCAGGGGTAATATTGAAATAGTTTCTTCTTGAATATCCATGTCTTCCTCTGTATCCTAGACCTATGTATATTCCTATAATTCCTCTATTAGATATAGGGAACTTAGGGTCATCATAATCAAAACTATCAATGGCATAAGGATCTATTAAATTAATCATGTTAACATAACCAAAGATTAATTCTTTATTTGATGAAGATTCTTCCTAATTAACGAATTCAGGTTGTGCCATTTGGTGGGGCGGTGCCTGTAGTTTTGAAGCATATAGAATAAAATCTTCTAGAGTCAAAGAAAATTTAATCTTTGACACGAACTCATCTTCATATTATTGCTCTTCTTTCTTCAAATTAAGCTGCTTCATTGAAGATTTTCCTTCTGATTAATGGGGTCTTGCTGTGGAATTCATTGCATAAGACACAATTCGTTGGTTCATTTTTGTTTGTAAAATGGCATGAGTTTGGTTGATCATTTTTCATACCATTAAATCATCATATTTCTGTGCATTTTAATTTTGATTTCATGCCACTCACCTTCTTCCTCTGGATCAGAAGCATTAACACATGATACCTAGGCTAAAGAACCTTTCAGTTTTACCCATCCATAGTCAACCATCTTTTTCAGGAGGTCTTTGAAGACAAAACACTTCTGAATAGAATTCCCCAACATCTGATGAAATGGGAAATAGTTATGGCGGTCTTCATCTCCTTCCTTGTTTGGCCTTTTGGGCCTTGGAAACTGAACCAGGTTGTTTTCCAGAGCCAAGATGAAGTAGCCAGAAACTTTTTCATTCCATAAATAATAAACTTTGTTATTCAAATCTTTAAACTATTTATGCCTTTGATCTTTGTGATAATCATGATGAGGCAGCCATTGTTGTGTACGTTCAGGAGTTGGATCCCTTCGATATGACAAAGGTTTTGAAGTGGAAGCAGGTACAGGTGCTTGTTTACGTGTAACTGTAGCAGCCTATGATTTCCCTATTCTCCTTCCTGGAACTGATGGAATTACATGAGTTTTAGCCTTAGTCTTCATAAGAGAGTCTTCTATCTGCTGAGCAATTGAAGTAAGGTCTCAAAACCCTCCTATGTATTTCACAGGGATCAACGGTGTGTGTAATTCATCACGCAGATCTTCCACACAGATTGGAAACAATTATTTTTGAGGGAGTGCTAAACTTAATGAATATGTCAATCCCTTCTAGCGAGCAATGAAATCTTAAACTATTTCATTTTCCCTTTGCTTAAAATTGGTAAGATCAAAAAATGTCATCTTTGGCAACATTGAGCTGAATCGAAGAAGAAATTTTTTATGGAGATCCTCCCACCCAGTAATTGATCGAGATTGAAAACTTGTATAACAGACAAAAGAAGGTCCCTGTAATGACTATAAAAACTCCTGAGCTTAGCTTCTTATTGTTGTTGAGGAGTTCCCATCATAGGATCACAACGAGAAACAAAATGTGTTAGGTTTTTTTCTGGATCTCCTGAACCATTAAAAATGGGAAATGTTGTACTCACAAAATATGAAGGGGGATGAATTGAATTCATCCATTCTGGGTAAGCTCTCTTCTCCGGTTGAACTGGGGAACACTTTCCTTCCATAGCTTCCAACTGAGCTGTTAATGACTCAATGGTAGTCATTAATTTTTGAGAAACATCTGGTTGAGCTTGGACCTGTACAGGTGCAAGAACTAGAGTTTGGACGGGTGTGGTGACCGGTACTGCCATTGATGGTAGTATTTTCGGTTTTTATGTACGACCTATTGGATTAGACCTATGAGTGTGTACTTGTAAATGGGTATATTATCAATCCATCCCAGTAGCTACAACAAATTACCTTGAGTGATTAACTCCAGGATGCTTAAGAGGAAGAATACTTTGAAGTAGTTCTGCATTTAACATCCTTAACTCCTTCATTTATTACTCTGGCTGTGTGAACCTTTCCTCTAATGAGAGTGATTGGTCGTCTATAGAGTTAGGATGTAATGAAACATGACATTTTCCTTTCCCCTTGTTGGACATCTTTCTGAGAGGAGGAGGTTGGTTTTTTGAAGGAATACCTAGATTCTGGGTAAGCCTTGGATTTCTGGTACGCACACCTTCTTCATTTGTTTCCATGTATACAACCTCTTGAACATGAACATCTTCATCTGATCCCTCTCAGTGAGCCTCATGTTCTGTGGGATCAGTGACAACAGCATTGATGACATTTATCAATGCATAACGCATTGTAATCCTTCTATCAGCACTTTTGTGATACTGTCTTCTTCCATGTCCTTTATGAGACATTACCTTTTGTTTGTTTGATCCCTTAGGAATTTCTTGATGAACCGTAATTTGGAGGGAGTCTACTAATAATTTGGCTCTGTGTTCCCCTTGTGTCTTCTTCCCTAATCGAGAGAAGACTAACTTCTTCTGAGGAAGAGATTGAGAATTTGAAAAAAGTCCCCAATCTGGTAGACTGGGGCTATTTGTGGTTTTTATTCACAACTCCTCAAATCCAGTCTATTGATCCTTAGGGTTGGATTAAAAGATTCCCCAGCCTAGAAATATGAGGTGTCTCTTGATCTACTATATCTAAAACATTATTAAAAGCTCCCCTGATTTTGTGGATTTTAGTCCGAAAATTGGTCGGATGCATCATCCGACATCTACTCAAATTACCGGGCTCAGATGACCGTTGGATTATGTCTGAAACCTTTGTCACCTAATGATGCGCATGCTCTAAATGAGAATCCTGTTCGATATTCTCATTTTCTTGATGAAAGAGTAAGTCAACAACTTTTTCTTTATATGCTTTCCTTTGGGAAGAACTAGTTGAGTCCTGTTCTTGAGAAAACATTTGATTACACACAAAATCAGTTAGATGTGGCTAGCCATGGACAATAACATTGAATGAGACCACTTTTTGTGGGCTTTGTTGGCTGGAGATCATAGTAAAATGCAATGATCCATGAACACCCTATCCCCTGATATGAATACCAGATAGGGCATTGGCAATTAAATGGTGTAATATTTTCAACGCGCCAAGGCATGAATACTCAAGGGCACTCTACTTATTTTTAACCTTTGGATGTCAGGAAACTAAGAGAGTTTCCAAGTCAATTTGGCGCTGCAACCCTTCTATTATATTGACATGATTTTGATATTCATATTAAGATAATATTTTATCTTTTAAGTGACAAAGAGTTTTCCATATGTTGAGACGAATATCAAGAATACAATCTTCTATCAACATTTCTGGAATATCATACTGAGAGTCGTCCAACGGCCAAAAAATGATGGGTATTTCACCATTCATAGGTTGTTTTCTCATACTCATCACTTCCTCTTTGTCATTTTATGAAGATTATTCTATCTGATTGGACCAAAGATGGTGCTTCTTTGTTGCATCAACAGATTAAACAAGATTGGTAGAGAATTCATTTGTCAAATTAGAAGATGAATGACCTAGGGGTGGTTCATAGAATGACCTACACCCCGGGCTATCTTCTGGGTGAGAAATTATTTCACCTGCTAATGGTAAGGCATCAAACATGACTGCCCTTTCATTTTCAATTTCCTCAAGATAAGAGGGTTTTCTCGTTACTGCATTATCCATTGAAGAATTTTCCAGGCAATGTGAATTACTACTGTGGAGAGGAATTTCACAGCTAAATTCATCATCATCGGGAGGATCACCATGGTGGGTTACAACAAATGATGAAACTTCTTGCTCCTTGGTCTTCTGGACACGCAAAGGGTTATTATGGATCTCACCTGAAGATGATACTTCGAGATTGACCGAATTTTCATGAAGCAAGTCTTCATGAGGAAGTGTCTGATGAAGACCTTTGGAAGTATTTTTTTTAACTTGTGGGATTTTGAAATGAGAGAGTAGAATCTTGAGCTATAATAGATAATTGTCTGAGGGCTTCTTGAACTCCAGTATTGAGCAAGGCCTTATTGAATATTGGCTCTTGATTTTTCAACTATGTAGGATGTGTATTTTTCTTGGATTCCTTATTACTCACTTTGAAAACCAATTGTTGATGAAAGTGGTTACTATGGGTAGGTGTATGTGCCTTCTCAGAAGAAATGGTCAGTTTAGGCTGATTATCTCTATTTAAATCAGGTTTATGTGCCCAACATGATTGTCCGTATGACATGGGGAAGTATGCCCCATGACCCACCTAGACTGGAATAAAGGTCTGCATCTGATCTAGAGTTACATGTTGATGAGTCACTCCATTAATAGGGATAGATTATGTTCCTTTCCCTATGATTTCGTTGAAGTTTTTATAATATTCTGAAAAGTATCCAGAATATGGGCAGGGATTTTCTTCTTCTCTTTCACCATTGTCAGAATGTTCTTGGTGACTTCAGCTACAGGAATGGGAATATACATCCATTCTGTGTCTGGAGTAGGTGTATGTACCTTCTCATGTCCCCCTTTTCATATCAACAGATATTGATAGTACTTATGCATAGGGGAAGAGAGTTGAGTCTGCTCCAAATTTGTCGACGGAGCTTTCTGACTGACTTCTCTGGGTGCTACCAAATGAGACTATTGGAAGACTTGATGAACATTGGAATTTATATGTGCCTGTTGGATGTTCCCCATCAAGTATGGTTGATGGGTTTCCATAAATATTGGCAGACGAGACTGCTGACAGAATTGGTTATCGTAAGAAGGTGTATGTGCCTGTTTACAGGTGGTCACCATATTTGTAGGTGAGCTTCTTTGGTTGTAGTCAGATGAGCTTGTTGACTAGATAATGAATTATAAATAGGTGTATATTCCTACCTATAGTACTCCGTCAGAATTTCCTGGTGGGATTGGTGGGTTGCTGCCAGACGAGTCTGCTGGACAACGGGATTAGAACGGACGAGTGTGTGTGCTCGCTCATTGCCTTCCATCAAGTTAGGTTGATGGACTTCATTGGAGGGGGAAGAGGTAAGAACTTGCTCTCTGTTGGATGAATTTTTCCTCTGACGATTCTTCATTCATGCTCGGGTCTGAGGAACCTGAGCCGAATGCTCAGAGGTGATACCCTCATCATGTTGAGGGTGCACTACCACACGAGCCTGATAGCGATTGTTGATGGGAGTCTTCGGGAAGGACATCATTCTTCTTAAACTGAGTCCTTGAGTGGCCTTTTCATTCACTTGTAATATGGGAGGAACTGGTTGTTTCATTCTAGTGATAATGACCCGAAATGGTTAGATATGGTGGTTAGCACCGCCTGCTTCTTGATCACTGGTCGTCGTTGTCCGTACAACCATGGTGAGTTGTTAACTTGGAGGGCTTGTCGAGCAGCCTCCAGAGACAAGATGGTACCATGTTGATGGTATTCCCTCACCAACCTATTTGAGACCCTGCATTGAAGACTCTGAGTAGGTGATGTCGTCCTCAGACCAGACGAGGATCTAGTAGGAGTACTGGCCGAAGCATTCATAGGTGTGAACTTTAAATAAGACATTCTATGTTGCATAGAGATCTTGGAAAAGAGTGTCTATTTGATATAGCTGACAAAACAAGATAAGTCTGGCCAGACTACATCTTTTGGATGATCACTTTTTCTATTGACTGCTTTGTTGGCCCTCATATTGAGTTTAATAGGGGCCTAGAAAATAAGTAAAACATCATTTTAACATGGTTAAGGATTCACGTCGGGTTCACCATTTTTTGTTTCTTTCGAAAAGGGGATGACCTTGTTTATTTATGGTTCAAACTTTCTAATTGGTTTCTAACGGGTTTATTTGTAGAACCAAAAATATCCAATGATTCTATATCCATTTGGACATACTTTCCAAAGGTAGGTGCTCATTAGTTGTGGACTGATGAGGCTGAATAATTTTCATTGGTCGAGAGGATGGGAGTTCAGACACATCACACATTGTTGGGGGGAATTATTGTCTACTCCAGGACTCTCTTATAGATTTAGTTTATGTTCATGAATCCTTATTAATTTACCATGAATAAAAATGAGTTTTTCCTTTAGATTTAGCAATCAATTATTGATAGTTATGGGATTTAGAAATTTTTTATATGTATTTGAGGTTCTTCATCGATAGAGAATCATCCATATTTATTAGAGATTCATAGTAAATGGTATCCTTAAACACATTATATAGAAATATCTTGGTCATTATGATAACCATACTTGTTTTCAAGCCACTCAGTAGGGCACTTGATGTTTATTGTCGTTCAGAAAGACAAGGATTATTTCAGAGTTGGGATCGTACCCGCAGATGGGTTACCTACGTATCCTCATTAAAGAAGGAATCTGAACCCATGTAGTTCGATAGGAAGGATATAGTTTAATGTCAAATGGGATGGAAATGAATTAATGAAATATGGGCTTGAACCTTAGAAAGGATTCCTACGCACTCTACATTTAAGGCAGAGATCAAAGTCCACGTAGTTTGGGTGAATAAGTATGAGGTTTATGCATGATTAATAGCCCAAAGAGATATGTTGTAATTACTTTTACATTCTAAGCCCACGTTAGTCATTCTCGGTGTGAGAAACAGAGGTATCAGAAAATCTGACGATTATACCTTGAAAGATGTAGTCATAAGAAATAATGTGGGGGTTAAGTATGTGTGATGGCCTGAGTAAATTAAAATCAGGACTTAGATCAGGAAAGAAGCCCAGTAAAAGGGTCCATAAAGGTATTTGTGCTTTATGGTGATTTGGAATTTTATCTCGTGACTTACTGCTGAAATGGAATCCCAAATTAAGAGGGACTTAGGATTGAGTTTTATTCTTGAGAAGGAATCCCAAATAAATAGAAAATAAGATTGGGGCTTATTCCTGAGAAGGAGGCCCAATTAAAGGGAACTTATAACCTATGGATTAATCCTGAGAAGGAGGCCCAAAGTTAAAGGAAATTATGATTGAGACTTACTCCTGAGAAGGAGGCCCAAAGTTAAAGGAAATTATTATTGGGACTTACTCATGAGAAGGAGGCCCAAATGAATTCCTCTCAGATAAGGAAGATAACAAAGTAATAATGCCATAAATGTCTTTGAAGAAGGTTTATAAGGCCATGTCTTAAAGAGAAGAGGTGAATTTGAAGAAAGGAGGTGACCCGGAAGGAGGCGTGCAAGTTTTTTTTGGCGCACAAGTCCTGGTCGTGCAAGTATACTTGCACGACATGATTCACCTTGGGTTATGAAGAATCAATAGGGTAATACTTTGGAGACTTTGAACTCAAGCCCTTATTATCATCCGTAGAGGCTTCCAGAATACTGGAACGCAAGTTCCCTTGAGAGGGAAAGGCGGCGCGCAAGTGTCTTCCCTTACCTTAAGGGATTGACACTTAGGCGCGAAAGTATTGATGAGTTATAATACTTAAGACTTATTATTCCTCTTTAGAGCTTCCATTATAGGTAATGAATTACGTTATAAGTGTTCAGAAGACATTAGAAAAAGACTTGGGCGACCAGAGATTGAATCTGAGTTTTGGAAAATTCTTCCTTGAAATGGGGGTCCCACAGGGTGTATTTATAGGCAACTGGGCACCTTGGGTGAAAAAAGGAATAGGGAACACAAGTGACTTGAGCGACCCATATGTGGCATGCAAGTGACTTGCACGACCTGAATGAAACGTGCGCGACCCATTCTTAAAGGTTTCCTTGTTCATGCCTTTGTCAATTTTTGATGTTCTTCAAAGGATGACTCTATTTATCCTTAAGGTATTCCCCATTTCCATTTGTTAGACTCTGTGACAGAAAGAAGCATCAACATCGAGTCCTATTCTCCTTATATATTGTCACATCAATTCAAATGTCTGCAATGAAATACTATATGCCCCCAGTGCATGTCAGATTAGAGTAACATTCAATGGTTTTCTGAAAATTTTGGTTTCTGACGTCAATGGAAAAGACAGGAGAAATATTTAATTTACCTACTACTGATGTAGTAAGTAGATTGACTATCTGGTATGCTGAAAACTGGGTGACATCCTACCCCTAAGGGGTATTAAACCATGTTGTCCCTTGAGTGGGGTTTAAGAGAAGTAGTAGAAGGGAACCCCTTCGTTTGGAAGGTAACACTTCATCATCATTTGATGACACATTAGAGTCATATGGTGGAGGTGAAGAGGCTCTGAATTTACTGAAGAGACCTCGTACCAGATATAATCGACCTTCTAGAGTTAAAAGAGCCACCCCATCAATCCCTACTGAATCTGTACCGAGGGGATCTAGTCACCATCATTCCGAAGAGAGATGAGCCCCATTATCTAATCTCCCATCTGTGACTATGGGAGTAGGGAAGAAACATAAATCCAATGCTAAAGGATCTTCTTCATAACCTTATGACATATAATCTAAATATATATGACAAGAGACTATTCAAACATGGAAATGTTTTTACTATGATGCTGAAACCATGTGGATGGATCTGCACGAGGTACTACATATTCCAGGAGTAGGGGATCTAGGGGCATCTTCTGACATTCAATTTAATAATAATCCCAATGAAGTGAGGACATACATCCAAGAGATAGAAATTCTCATATTTGAAACCAATGAATCAGTTCCCACCACAAAGGAGGTGAAATAAATGATAGATCATGGTACCACAGAAGGGATTGGTCCTTCATTAGATGAATAATGGTGTGATTTTGTGGATCCTGAAGATGTAAATTTCCTTTTTCTCACATTCTATTTTTCATGGAAAATTCAATTTAGTCAATGAATTGTTTAATCAAGGGGAATATCATATTACCTTACAGCTGGTAAAAGGAAAATCAATTGAAGTTACCACACCACGGTATAGCCCTGGAGGCATTGCTCTTGGAGTTACCGGATCACCCTGTGAATCCGGAGAAATATATATTAGTTCAACAAGTCATGGAGGATGAGATAGAAAGGGTATTTACATCTCCAATACCTATCGTTGGATATGATAATGCATTTTCTGCTAATAAGGCGAAGAAAAAAAAGCATCAAATAAAGAAAGACATAGTTAAACAATTTCCCAGCTGTGGTAAACCTACCCGATAATCACGAATTTTCACCCTTATTAATGAAAAGGCTTTTAAAAATATTAGATTTACATTGTATTCTACTATTTCTTATTTGAATGAAAATACTGATAAGCTTCAATGAACCATGGAGTGTGATTTTGAATAGGCACAAATTCCTACTAATCTGGTGGTTCCTGAAGAGGAATTGAGGACAAAGGAACCAACCAATGTTCCCAATAATGTTCTTGTTCCTACTATCAGAGGAGAGGATTCTTCAGGTAAATCAACAATGCTTTATAATAAAACAAATATAACTACAATTGATTTACATCCTTTTGATACTTTAGGTTCATCACATTCATCATAACATCCCTCAATAATTGACGCTGACCCAACAACTGTTGTTGAGGAAGCTATTTGGGGTCAAATGTTGTCGGAGGAAGGTTATGAAGTAAACACACCGAGTGATCTCATAGGTGAGACTAACCCGGGATATGGAATATCATTAGATGATATGATGAACCATGGAATGTATTTTGAAGAAGTATTAGAACATGTTAATATACCAAATGCTTTAGAAGATTTTATAGTTCCTTGTATAGAATCAAATGGAAATTAGTTTTCATTATTCTTCCTATTAATCTTCTTATGATTAAATTTCTAACCATGGTTGGTTGAAATATGCAGTTCTATATAATTAAATTGTTTCCTCAATGATACTTGAAGGAAGTTTTGATATTAATGTCAATCCCATCATTGTGGAGACAATGGCATAGGTGAATCTTGAGAAAACAAATCTTCCTGGGATTCATTCTGAGGATCCTAAGACAATTAATGATATAACTCTCCACTTAGAGACATCAAACAAAACTGTTAAAATTGAGAATATTGGGGAAGATTATTCTCAATCCAATGACCTACTCTTAGTTATGTGATACAGATATTGTGATTGTACTCACTTTTGTTTTCCCTTGAATCTAACCACAACCATAATTTTTGATTTACCATATAGGAATATCAACATCAATGGCAAGGTCCAGAGGTGAAGCCTATGCATCATCCCAAACAATACTAGAAGGTGAAGCAACCATTTCTTAGGAAGAAGAAGAACATGACACTTATTTAAGTTCATTAATCCCAGAATACATTCCTCCATATGATAATGACTCTAAATCAAACCTAGAACTAAAAAAGGCTGTTCTTCTTGTACATCTCAAGTCATGGAAGAATATATGGAATATAATATTTGAGAATCCCCTTGAGGAACTTCCTTCAATAATTCCATGACTCTCATATCTATTTATCATTCTAGGATTCAATGGTTTTGAATATAATTAAATTCATACCATGGTGAAAGATATTATTTGAAGGAGGGAACAAAAGAGAAAGAATCAAAAAGATATGATAAAATCTAAACTGTTGATCGAGACTGAAGAATTCTAAGCAGCGTTGTCCAGAGGTGAGGCTAGTCATACTGCAAAGTTGAAGGAAATGAAGCAGAAGATCAAATAAAACACTATTTAGTGGTTTCACCTTCAATAAGAATTAGATATATTCACATGGGAGCTTGACCAGCTTCATAGATCATTAGGAGAAGTCTAGAAGGATGATGAAATATCCATTTCAGATGCTAAAGAAGTAATTCATCATGCTAAAGATAGCGAAGCTAGTCAACTAAATGAGATTCAATGGGTAGCTGATGGGGATCAAGAGGATATTATGAAAATGAGGAATTATGTAGAAAACCTTTTGTGATTTCAGATAAGAGAGGGACTCTAATTTGTGGAAGCTCCTCTGTGAAAACTTTTATATAAATTAAAATAATTTTTCCATGAATCATATTTATTTTCATTCTGGATGGTTGCCTTTGTTTCACCAAATCCATTGGGCCTAGGAATAATAGTTTGATTTTTGATAGGATTATATAGACAACCCCACAATCTTTGTATATATTATGCTTTTTATTTCACAATATTAATTTAACCATAAAAAATGTATGTTTAGTGGGCTGGGACTCAACTTTTGTTCAGAGTGCCCTTTGAGTGTTCTCAATCTAGTGAGTACCACGTCTCTTGTCTTTGGCAGTTTATAGTAATGCATGTTGGACTATCAAGGGATAATGTTTAAGGTCAAATATCTTTGACTATAAATTTTGAAATCATATCTCAAACAAGACTCACTGGATAATAATTTCTTTAATATTATATAAATATTTCTAAGGAGTATATTGATCCATAAGGGGAGTCTCCTCTAATATCTAAGTTATCGTTATTTGAAAAAATTGTTATGGGAGTTGTGTTATGTAGGGAAAACTAGGGCGTATTCTTTGTAGCCAAATAGTGGCATCATTGGATTGACAGACCCTTTATGTAGGAAAATTTTATGCAAGGCCACCTAAGGGAACGTACTGCATAGTTAAGAAAATGATCTCTTAATAATTTAACAATTTACTATTTATAAATAAGGGAAAATAGGATTTGGGTGACTCAAGACCACAGTGGGTGGTTTTTCTAAGAAAATAGATTTTTAGAATAAAGGGTTATCTATGCCAACATATTTTATTAATAGGAAAATGACTTCTAGAAAAATTTCGTGTATAAGGAATGATTAAAAATTTTCAGAAAGGAGTATTTATGATATAATATTGTGTGGTTATAAGTCATGCAGTGAGGACTTATTATTGTGCAGTTTTATGTAATGTAGTGAGGACATCATATTTTGTAGTTTTAAGTCATGAAGTGAAGACATTGTACTATGTACTTTTAATTCATACAGTGAGGAAAATTTGTGGCTTTAATTTATGTTATTTTTCTCTGAACAAAGGTATGAAACTTTCCCAATTTCTTGATAATTTGTATGGAAACAGACTACCATGTTTACATATAAAAAGGAAAATTGAAAATAGTGTTTTAGAAATTTTGGGATCTGTAGAATGATATTGGAAAAGGGTTAAACGCAAAAGAGTATGTCTTTTACAAGAACGAAGTTACCATTATTTTAAAAACTCATTATGGGAGTTGTGTTATGTATGGATAACTACGGAATATGCTGTATAGCCTAATGAAAGTATCTTTTGGCTGGAATTCCTATTATGTTGGCATCTTATACAAGGCCACCTAAAGGAACATACTATACAGTCAAGAAAAAGATATTTCATATTTTTGACATTCTATTGATAAAATATAAAGAATGTTTATGGATATTTGTATTTTCCAAAGCACGTAGTTTGGTTCATGAATAAAGGTACCTGAATATGGAGTGGGAATATCCAAATAATCAAAAGAATATGATTTCTACGAAGGTCTGACCCAAATGTAGAAGGTATGAAATCTATAGTTTTAGGTCATACAACTAGGACCAAAAATGGATACAATATATGATATGTGGTTAAGTGATCCAAGGTTATTTCGTATTTCTTTGAACACATGGAGAGAGAGATTTGTAAACCACGGTCTTCAAGACTTTTAGATCGAGGGAAAGATAATGGGACAAATATACATTAATGAATATTTTAAAATCCAGATTCTTATATATTGTCATCAAAGTTTGAAGGGGACAAAGAATATATAACCATGAATGACATTACCATCATTCGAGAAACCTGTTATGGGGGTGGTGTTTTGTAGGGCCAACTGGGGAATATGCTGCATAGCCAAATAGTGGAATCTTTTGACTGACAGTCCCGTTATGTAGGAATCTTATGCAAGGCCACCTAAGGGCACGTACTACATATTCAGGAAAAATATTTCTCAGATATTAGAGACTCTCTTACCAAAAATTGTAAGGAAGATTATGAAGATATGAAAATATTCAAGATTAAGAGTTTGAAGAATGGAATAGGGTAATTCTCAATGCACATGAGAAATATTTTTATCAATATTGGCCATGATTTTTAAGTCATTTACATAGATCTAACTCATATGTAAAAATGGAGACTTTCTTTGTTTCCTTTGAATCAATAATATGTTGTGCTATTTAAATTCATGCAGCGAGTACGTCGTTCTATACAGTTTAAAGGCTTGTAGTGAGGATATTATGTTGTGAAGTTTTAGGTCACGCATTGAAGACATTGTTAAACCTAAAAGGAATTGATACACCTTATTTATACAGAGAATCTTTATTACCCAATTCCTAATCCCACGTGCGCTATTCTCTATGTGAGAAACATGGAGTAATAAATGCTTCTTCTGTAACACAAAGGTTACACAAGTAAAGAATATGGGTGTTATGATTATGTGATGGCTGATCCATGGCATAGGATCTGGGCTCACTACATATCTCGTTCAAGTAAGAATAAATCTAAACATAGTTCTGGGATTTCTGTTCAGTTTAATGTCATGAGGTAAGGAAGAAGATGAACCGATGAGAAAAGAAAGAAAGATCATAGTTGAACTAAGAGCCAAAACCCATGTTTTTCTACATGTCTTGTCGGGGGAATGAATCAAGTCATATATAGTTATTTAAATATTTCCTATTCCAGTTTCAATTCTTATAAAAGGAATAGATGGAGGTGGTTTATATCATTGCTGGGCCCAAGATTGGAGATCAACGAGTCTCTACATATCTCATATAGATGAGAATAAAGTAATATGTAGTTCTTGATACAATCATTTTACACACCAATTGAGATTGATATTTGAGATGGGGAATTTTGACACATTCTGGAAGAATGGTTAAACCTAAGACACAAAATAGTATAAAGATCAAACCATGTATTTTAATGGAACACTCTATATGGATATAAATCAATATATAAGAGGATAAAAGGAAATAAAAAATCTATGGTGGTGGGTGGGTGCAAGATTTGAGATCTAGGCATCTCTACCTATCTCATATAGATGGGAATCATGTCATATGTAGTTCTTGAAATAAGGTCCCTATGAAAATATTATTTAGACATTAGAAAGAAAAGGACTCATGTGGCACTAATAAGTAGCAATGATATCAGTGATTCTTTTATATAGAACCTCCCAACGTCAAGTAAAGAAGATGTTTACCGTATAGATGTCATGTAACGAGGAAAAATGGTGTCATTTAGTTTATTGTCATACGACAAGGAAGAAGATGCTACACATTTTATCATCATGAAGCATGGACTTATATGGTTGTTATTAAGTTTAATATATTACAACTATGACCTTGTGTTGTGCAGTTTAATGTCTTTTGTTAATGAAATTATACAATATAGTTTTAAGTCTTGCAGTGCAGACATGTGGGCTATGCAGTTTTCTGTCTTACAGTGAGGACGATATGTACAATTACAGAAAGTAATTCTTTGAGAATCTCGCATTAGCTGGAGTCTTAATAAGCTATCCATCCATTGAAATTAAGGCATAAGATCTATTTTTTTGATCGTATGTATGGAATAAGGTACTTCCCACTTTGGTTCATGATTTGGAGGTTTCTTTCCTGGTATCATTTGATTCCTGAGGAAGAATTCCAATTCTCCAAGAAGAAATTAATGGAGGGAATCATTCTTGTTAATGGTTCACGCTATTCTGTTATGATAGATTTCTAAATGATGCAATGTATGTAATATTTCTTTATATAAACATTCTAGCTCATCATTCCATTTCTGAGACCTCTCATCTATAGACAACTGATCAGATATTTAAACTATGAGTGAAGTAACTTTAATTTCAATTGGAAAACATTATTCTATTCTGTACACCAATTAATAAGGGGTTTCCGAGGTGGCAGGTATCGGTAGTAGTTCGATTAGCCCATAAAGGATGCGAAAGTTTATCATGACAAGATTTCTTATCTTTATCCACCATCTTTTGGTGTATATTTTATAGGGTCTTATTTAAAGTATCTATATATCCATTGGACACTGCATAAGAGTGAGACGAATGGTTGGATTTGATATTGTTCTCCTGATATAGCTTATTTAACTCAATAGAATAGAAATTGGTGTCATTATCCATCAATATAGTATGAGGGACACCAAATATAGTGATGATGTTAGTTTAAAAAAAATAACAATTATTTTGGCTCTGACTTCAATGATAGGTATTTCCTCATCCCATTTGTAGAAGAAGTCCATAGCAGTTAGGATATACTTGAACTACATAGTCCTGGCTAGAGGATAAGGCCCTACTACATCCATTCCCCTTGTGGAAAAAGGAATGGATTATTTAGCTGTATATAGAAACTCCGAGGTTTGATGAATTAATTTGGCATGCACATGGCATGGATGACATTTCTTGGTGAAATATATGCAATCCTAACTCATTGAAGGCCAAAAGTATTTGAGCCTTCAGATTTGATCAGAAAGCCTATGACCAGACTGGTGAGCACCACAAGCTCCAGAATGTAATTATTTCATGACAGCTGCAGTTTCTTCTCCATCAATATATATGAAGAGGATTCCATCAATGCCTCATTTGTAGAGGATCTTTTGGTGATCTTGACTATTATAAAGAGTAAAATTGGCCTCTCGTTGTCATATCTGTTCGTTTTGCAGCTCTATCTGATGGAAGTACTCCATTATCAAGATATTCCATTATGGGTGTTCTCCATCCCGTGGTTTGAACATATGGATGAGAAATAAGGATAATTTTATTAATTTCTTCCATTCTGGTTTGAAAAAAAGGTGAGGCCAGATGACAATGGGCTATTATGATGATAGTCTCATCACGATTTGGATCTTCCAAGGTTGTAGCAACATTTGCTAGTGCATCATCTTGGCCATTCTGTGATCTAAATACATAAGAAAATGTCAGATCTAAGGAAAATTCATCCATTAACCCTCTGGCGTAATAAAAAAAGTGATTTACTCTTCTTTTATGACAGAATAATCCCCATTCATTTGTTTTATTACTAATTATGAATCACTTTTTACATTCAAGTGATCCAATTGCACTTAAAGTTCCAATTACAGGCATGTGATGAGAGCTTGATATTCTAATTCATTGTTGGTACCGCCTTCTGAAACCCAGAAGGAATAAGGCAACACTACCTTTTATGGGGAGATAAGTATAATTCCTAACCAAAATTTTTTGAGTTTAGGGTTTTCCATTCACTTACCTGTTGGATTTATAGTGGCACCATCAATGTACATTTTCCATTTTTGGGAATTATCTTGAATAGAGAAGACCTTTTCATCCTGAAATTTAGTATTTAATGATGTATCTTCCGCATATGGGTGTTGAACAAGGAAGTTGGCCCAATTTTGGCCCTTTATTTCCTTCTTAGGCACAAAATGAATATCAAACTGTTGAAAAATAACTACCCACCATTCTAGATGTCCTCTAAGCATAGGATATCTGAGGATAAATTTGAACATGTTATTACGAGACAATAATTTCACGTCATGATGTTGTAGGTAATGCATTAATTTCTGAACTGAAAATATTAATGCAATACAATACTTTTCAATACTTTAATACCATGTTTCTTCATCATGCATATTTTTATTGAGATAGTAAAAGTTGTTTTCTTTCCCAGCATCATTCTTTTGGGCAAGGAAGGGACCCCGTGATCGCTATAAAGATGTCACATAGAGAATAAGTGGTCTTCCTTATACATGTGGCATTAATATTGGTGGACTCAATAGATATTTCTTGAGGGTATCAAATGAATGTTATAAGTCTTCATTCCATTGATATGTGACTCCCTTATTAATTTATCTGGTGAAGGGAAAACACTTGCCTGCCAAATTGGAGATAAATCCCTGAATATTGGACAAGATTCCATGGAGTCCTCCTAATTCTATAAAATTTTGAGAATGTGACATGCTAAGGATTGATTTTTTTTCTCATGATCAACTTTGATACCGTGATGGCATACAATGAAGAAGAGGAACTTTCCTGAGGTTACCCCGAAAGCATATTTCAATGGGTTCATATTCAAACTATGTTGTTTATGTTTATTGAATATGGTATCCAGAACAGCCAAGTGATGGAAATGTTGTTTGGATTTGACAAAAAAATCATCCACATAACATTCAACAAGTTTCCCTAAGAAAGCTTTGAGGATACGAAGTATGGAACGTTGATACGTTGCACCTGCATTATTTAAGCCAATGGGAATTACCCGATAGAAAAAAACACCTTGAGGGGATCTAGAGGTTGTGTATTCATCATCCTCTAGGTCCATATGGATTTTATTATACCCAGAGTTTCCATACATGAAGGAATGTGCTTCATAGCTAGCCGTTTCATTTATTAAAATCTCTGTGATCGGAACTGGAAAGTCATCTTTACGACAATGCTAGTTAAGATCTATAAAATCAATGAAATATTTGATTTTCCCAATCTTATTTTTCACTGGGACAATGTTATCCATCCATTTGGGATATTAAACCTTCCTAAAAAATTTAGCCTTTATATGATTATCAACATCTGTTTCTATTTTAGTGGCATGAGTTGGGTGTGTTCTTATTACTGCCTTCTTGAATCCTTGATGTTCTTTTGGAAAACCCAATGATGAGTAGCTACATTGAGATTAAGTCCTAGAATTTTTGTATAATTCCAAGAAAATATATCTTGATGTTGCTTTAGAAATTAATTATACACTTATTTCTCTTTATGATTCATTTCCACACTAATTATAGTGGGATGTGGATGGTTTTTTACCCATATTTATTTCTATGAGCTTATCCACAATGGTAGAGACACCTTCCTCAAATGTTGGAGGAGCATCCCTGAGATCTTCCACATCATCTTCATCCTCCATATGGTGTCACTTCTTTTATTTCAACATTCATAGTATATGACAAATAAAAACTTCCAGAGTTAAGAGTTGAGTCAGTATTTGAACATCCTGAAGAAGAGACCACCATTTCAGACCCTACTGATGATTAAGGGTCTTCCTGGGGTAATAAAGAGGATATGATGGATTGGGAATAAAATTCCTTGTCTTCCTATAGAATTTATAAAACTTATTCTATTCTTATTGATGAAATAGATATTTTCTTAATTTCAATGGATGAAATCAAGGAATCTCCATTTATGCTTTCACCACTTCTTAGTGAATCTATAATTTCTTCCTTGCTGTCAGGCTCAATTGCCGCAATTGACATTATGAAATTTACAGGATGAATTCTTGGATTTGAGATTACCTTTTCAATTTTATTTATTGGTAACACATAATTTGTACTCAAATATATGAATGGGGTTTATGAGATCTTTTACAAGACATTTGGAGAATTAATTCTGGTTACCTCATTTGTCATGGACCTAGTTCTCTTCATATGATAATATTATTCCCCAATGTATTGGGATTCACACATTTTGAACAAAGCCATGTCACCAGAAAATTTCATAATATGACCAATGAGAAAATATTTAATACATTGGTGGTATGATGAAGGTATGGTTGTATGTTGATGTAGCCAAGGCCTACTAAGAAGAATGTTGAAGGTTGTGTCCTGACGAACAAACATGAAATCTGAATTACAACTAAGATCCACAAACTGGGTTATGAGTGTAATATCATCCAGAGTTTCTTTCTCAATCTTTTCATATCCTTAAAACATTAATGTTTAAGGATATAAGTCATATTCAGTGAGTCCCAATCAATGAAGTGTACGAATTGGAATGTAATTTACTCTTAAGCCATTATCAATGATGGCTCATCAAATGTCAATGTCATTGACCTTTCCAGATAGATACAATGCCCTAACATGTCCATTTAAAACATCATCTTCATCTTCATCCATAAAAGATATGACTTCATGACATTCAGCATGATTATTCTCTATATGGTAAAACTCAGCAGCAACAACTTCGGTTTCAAAATCTTGAGGAATTGACAAAGCCTTAATATGTGATTATCGGAGAACTTTTGATAGATTCAAGGAATCTAGAATAGACAAATTGGTCGATACATGGGATAGCTATTTCAAAAAATCATAATTTCGGTCCAGAGGTCTGCGTTTCCCAGCATGGAGAATTAGTTTTGTAGGTACCTTGGAAGTAGATGCTTCTGGTGTGGATGTATCTTATATCTTAGTAGAAACTAGAAATACTCCTGGATTTGGCTGATTAGACTGACTAGGTCTACCTATCCGTTGAGAGGAAGATGGTTAAACCTCCAATTGGTCCTCCAAAATGATCATGTTAGGACCGAATCTGTCATGCATGGAAAATATCCTTGTTCTTGTTGAGCCCGCTAAAGGGATATCCCACAATTTTGTGCCGCATATATGTTTTGAGATGGGGTAGAGTTAAAATAGTGTTTTTTAGAGTTCCTACATCTTCCCTGATATCCTTGACCTTGGACCCTTCCTCTAGTTACCCAGTTCGATACAAGGAACCCAGACTCATTATAAGTAGAATCACCATTGGAATAGGTATCTTTTAAGTGGATAACGTTGATGGAACCAAATATAAATTATTTATCTGATGAAGATTCTTCATGAAAAATTGGTTTTGGTTTTCCTGTTTTGTGGGTCGGTGCCCATTCCTTTGAAATAGATGGCATGAAATCTGCCATAGTCAAGGAGAAATTTGGCCTTGACACGAGCTCGTCTTCTTCTGACTGCTCTTTTTCCTTCTGATCACTTCTCTTCTTTGAGGAATGACATTTTGATAAAGGTGGTTTTGTTGAGGTGGAAGTATCATAAACACAATCAGTTTATTCAACTATGTTCGTAAAATCACACGAGTTCGGTTGATCATTTTCTTGATCATCCAATCATCCTATTTTTGCGTATTTTTACTTTTGACTTCATGCCATTCTCTTTCTTCCTTTGGATCAGTAGCAGTAACACAAGCTATTTGGGAAGAATAACTTTTCAATTTTACTTCTCTAGAGTCTACCATTTTTTGGTGGATGTATTGGATAACAAAACACTCTTGAATGGGATGCCCCAACATCTGGTGCAAGGGAAAATAATTTAGAAGATCTTCATCTCATTTGTTTGGTTTCTTTGGAAACTGAACGAAATTATTTTCCAAAGCCGAGGTGATGTTACTGGGAACCTGTTCATTCTGGAAATAATAAATTTTGTTTTTAAATGCCTCAAACTATTTTCACCTTTGATATCTTTGGTCATCTTGACAAGACGGTCGTTACTGCTGATGCTCGGGAGGCGGAGCCCTTCGATATGATGAAGGGTTTGATGTGTAAGAAGGTACATGTGCTTGATTACGTGTAACATTAGTAGCCTATGATTTCCATGTTCTTGTTCTAAGAGATAATATAATTAAACACATTTTAGACATAGTTTCAATTATGGAATCCACAATCTGTTGAGAAATTGAAGCAAGGTCTCAAAACCCTCCTATGTATTTCACTTGGACCAGTGGTGTGCGTAACTCATCACATAGATTTGTGGAAGAAAATCTTATTGAGGGAGTGCTATATTCAAGGAATAAGTTAATCCTTTCCATTGAGAAATGAAATCTGAATCTCTTTCATTTTCCTTTTGTAATTTGTGAGATAAAAACTGTTGTATTTGGAAATGTTGATCTGAATTGAAGAAAGAATTTCTGATAGATATCTTCCCACCTATTAGTTGATTTTGATTTCAATCAAGTAAACTATAAAAAAGATGGTCCCTGTAATGATTACACAAAACACTTAATCTTTACCACTTCTTTTTGTTGAGGAGTTCCCATCATGGGATCACAATGAGAAACGAAATGTGTTACGTTTTGTTTTGGATCTCCCAAACTATAAAATATTTGGAATGTGTTGTTAAAAAATTTGGTGGGGGAGGGATTAGATCCAACCACTTAGGGTATGATTTATTTTCTGGTTGAACTGTTGCACTCCGTTATTCTATAGCTTCCAATTAGGTTTTTAATGGCTCAATTGTGTTCATAAGAACTTGGGGAATATCCAGATGAGCTGGGACCTGTACAGGTACAACAACTAGAGCTTGAACTATTGCAATAACCAGTAAACCCACTAGTGGTGGTGCTGGTATTTTCTTTGGATAACCCACGTGAACTGGCCTATAAGAATGTGTTTGATCCAACCCTGTATGTGTACCCAATATAGGGAATTCCTTATCTGCATCTATAGTTACCACAAATCATCTTTGCTGAAGAGTTCCAACATGATGTGCGAGTTGAGGATTTTTCTCGAGGTGTATTTCTGGCAGAAATACTGCTTCAAAGTAAATCTATATCGAGCCTTATCAACTCTTTCATTTCCTCTTCTTGATGTGAAAATTTTTCTTCAAGTGAAATATATTGACCTTATTTAGTGGAAAAGTGAGATGAAATCTGACTATTACCTTTACCCTTTTTAGATGCTTTTCAGAGGGGTGGGAGTTGGTTATTTGAGGGAATACCTAGATTCTGGGTAAGCCTATGATTTCAGGTACGCACACCATATTCATTTACTTAATTGTATATCGTATTAAGGATAAGAACTCCATCTTCTGATTACTCTAAAATAGACTCATTTTTTGGAGGATCTTTTGCAATAGTGTCAATAACATTTACTGATAGATAATTCATTGATGGAATTCTGTCAGTATCATTGTAAGATAGTCTCCTTATATTTCTTCCATGATAATATGATCTCCAATATGATGGATTATCAATAGATTTTTCACAGACAGCATCCCTAAGGGAATCCTCAGGTAGTTCTATTGTGTTCTCCCTTTCTGGATTCTTCCCTAATTAAGATAAAACTGACTTCTGTTGAGGAGGGGATTACTGATGTGAAAAATTCCCCAGCCCTAGAAGTTGGGGATGTTCCTGTTATTCTTTTTCAAACCTCTGAACTTTTTTAACGAATTTGAAGGTTGAATTAAACAAGACCCAACCCTGTAAGCTGGGGTGTCTCTTGAACTGCTATGGTTGAGATTTTCAAAGCTACTCTTCTGATTTTTCAAATTTTGGTTTTGACATTATTTGGGTGCATTGTTTGATAACCAATCAAATCACCTTCTTCATAAGATCACTGTGCCATTTCAAACATTTGCATTATCTTATGGATGAAATCCCCTAATCAGGAGGCCTACTCAAGATTCTCATATTCTTGAGGAAAAAGTAACTCAACAACTTTTTTTCCCTTGTCCTGAATTTTATGAGAACTAGTTGAGGCCTATTCTTGTATGTACATTTGATTGTATACAATTTTTTTTTGATTTTATCCATCCAAGGGAAATAAAATTGCATGAGACCACTTTTTGCGGGCTTTGTTAATTCTAGAGTGTAGTGAAATGAAATACTCTATGTGCACACCATCCTATAATATAAACACTCGATGGGGCATCAGAAATTAACTGGTGTAGCCTCTTTAAAGCATTGAGTCATACACGCCAAAGGGTTCTCTACTGATTTACAACCCTTAGATGATGGTAAACTAAGAGATATGCCAAGTAAATTTGTCATAGAAACCCTTTTATGAACATTACATGATTTTGATATTCATCATATGGTAATATTTTGGTTTTCAAATGAAGAATATTATTCCATAAGTTGAGGCGGATATCATGAGTTCCAACTTCTTCCATCAATTCTGGATTGTTATTTTGAGAATTTTACAAAGACCATTTCAAGACTGATATTTCACCTTTATCCAATTATTTTCACATGTTTAACATATCCTCATCATCTTTCACTAGAGGTTTCCACACTTGGTCTGACCAAAGTGTTCTCTTCTAGATTGCTTTATTAAAAATAATGGATTCATTAACTTTTTTCCTCTAATATAATAGAAGACAAGTGACCCAAGGGAGGTTCAAAGAATGGCTAGTCCCTTAATATATATTCTGGTTGAGAAAGTATTTCACCAGTTAAAGACAAGGAATCAGACATGACTAGGTTTGTTTTAGCAAGTGCCTCGAGATAAGAGGGCATTCTCATTACTACATTGTCAATTATAGAATTATATTAACAATTAAAAATACTATTACGGAGGTAAATTTCATAAAAAATCACATCATGTAGGGGACCAAAATGGTGGATTACAACAAGGGATAAATCCTCTTGCTCCTTGGTCTTCTGGCCACACGGAGGGTTGTCGTGGCTCTAATCCAGAGATAGGTTCTCAAGATTGACTAAATTTTCATGAAGAAAGTCTTAATGATAATGTGTTCGATAAATAACTTCAGAGTTACTACTACTACTCACATAATTTGGTAATGAGAGAGTAGGATCTTGAGATGCAATAGATTAATGTCTGAGGGATTCAAGAACTCCAGCATTAAGAGGAGAAAAATTGCAACTCAACTCTGGATTTTCCAACTATGTTTGGAGAGACTTCATCATGGATGCTCTATTATACTTAGTTGGGGCCACATTATTGGAGAAGTGGTTATCATGGGAAGGTGTATATGTCTAAATTGGAGTTTTCACCAGAACAGACTGATTACCTCCAATTGGAACATGTGTATGTTCATGATCCTATTATCTGTATGATAGGGGGAGTATGCCCCATGGACCTCATGGACTAGAACAATGGTGTGTATCTGCTCTGGACGGCATGATGATGTGTCATCCTAGGAGTAGTGATAGATTTATGTGTTTGTTCCCCTGGAACTACTAAATTAGTTGTTATAATACCCTAGCATGCTTCCAAAATATGGGAAGGAATTTGTGTCTGCCCTTTCACCATTGATCATATGTGTTCGGTGACATCAGTGGCTGGAATAGGAATATGAATCCATTCTGTATTAGGAGTATTTGTATTTCCCTACTCCTATCCTCCTTTTCCTATCGATGGGTATTGGTAGTACTCATGTATGGGGGAAAAGAGTTGAGTCAGCCCTATATTTCTCATCAATGCTTTTTGACTGACTACTCTGGATGCTGCCAAACGAGACTGTAGGTAGGCTTGATCAGAAAAAGTTAGTGTATGTGTCTGCTGGATATTTCCCATCAATTATGTTTGATAGACTTCCTTAAATACTAGAAGAAGAGACTACTAGAATAATTTGTGATTGTAATCAAGAGTATGTTCCTATTTACTAGTTTCCCTCACATTTTATTGGAGGGCCTCTTTAAATGAAGTAACAATATCCTATTGTCTGGATGATAATTTATAAATAGGTGTATGTGCTTATTCATGGTACTCCACTATATTTTATTTGTGGGATTAGTGGGATGCTACAAGATGAGTCTGCTAGGTAGAAGAATTTGGATAGATGGGTGTAAGTGCCTACTCGTTTTTCTCCATCATGTTAGTTTGATGATCTTATCCGGAGGGGTAAGAGGTGAGAACTTGCTCTCCGTTTACTAGACGCTATCCCTGGTGGTTCATCTTGCATGCTTGGGTCTGAGATACCTTGGCCAAACATCCAGATGAAACACCCCCATCATGTTGGCAGTTCACTACCGCACGATTCTACTGGCGGGGATTATTGATGGGAGTCCTCAGGAAGGACCCCTGCATCACTAAATTGACATCCTGAGTGACCTCTTGATAGACCTCCCTATAGTATGGGAGGGACTAGTTGTTGTGTTCCGGGGATAAGGACCTGAAATGGTTGAAAATGGTGGTTCGCACTGGCTAATTCTTGATCAACAATCATTATTGCCCAGACGATTGGGAATTGTTATTAACCTGGAGGGAATATAATGTAGCCTCTATGGTTGGGATTATACTGTGTTGACGTTACTATTTTACTAGCACGTTGGAGACCCAGCGTTGAAGACAATGGGTGGGTGATGGTGTTCTTCCCATGGATGAGGATCCAGTTTGAGCACCATTCGAGAAGCTCATAGATATCATCTTGAAGAAGGCCATTTTTTACTGAAGGGGTTTCTGAGAAAAACATGAAAACAAAAATAAAATTCATTAATGAAAAATATTTTAGATGGATACATGTATGATTGATTCCTTTTTTTGTCCTTCCTTTATTAATTGATAGAGTCCTAACATGTGGGTAAAATTATTAACTTGCTCAAGGATTCACATTGGGTTTACCATTTTTGTTTCATAGTTCTTTGAATCATGTGTTTTAGTTTTAAGAATCACTCCTTTCAGGCAGTTTCCATTGGATTTATTCATGGCACCAGAAACTTCCAACAGTTATTTATCCAATAAGGACCTTCTATCCAAATGAAGACATTCTATAAGTTTGAACTTTACGATACTTAGGAATGCGCATTGGTTTAGAGGATGGGAGGTCAGACTCATCTCACCCTTTTGCAGGGAATTATTGTCTACTTCGGGACTCTCTTTATAAATTTATGATATTATCATGAATCCTTATAAATTCGCCAAGTATAAAACAATATTCCCTTATAATTTTCAATAAATTATTATCATATGTAAAATTTAGAATCATCAGTATGTATTCATGGTGCTTCTCTAATGAATATATCCTCTCATATAATACTTAGAGATTATTTTAATCATATTTATGATGATACTAGTTTTTAAACCACTCAGTGGGGCACTCTAAAATTTATTTTCTTCTAGGGAGATGAAGGTTTGTTTTGATATTGGGATAATACACATGAAATGGGATACCTATGTATCCTTGAGAATATAATAAGAACCCTTTTAACTAGGTGTGACACCCTATGATTTCATAGTACGTTAGTTCTTCAAATTAATTCAATAACTTACACTACACACAACATCGAGTTCAAGCGCACGACGACTTACCAGACTAGCTGTTCAAAAGCGGTTATGATTAGTATTAACAGAATTTTGAACATTATATAACCCTTATAATTTTAGAATCCAAATTATGAGTTTCTTAGACATAATTTATGGGCAAATTCATTTTTTTCAGATAAAAGAAGTATATTTCAAAAAATGAAATTTTACCTCCTTTTAATGGAGAACCCTCTTTAAATCAAATATTTGAAACTTTTATATATTCAATTTTTCAAAATAAACTTCTTATTTAGAATCGGGACATAATAATTTAGTTTCAATAAATTTTTGGTGTCTTTCTGATAACTTTCATATTTGGGTGAATAGTGAAAAATACTAAATTTTAACTGAAAAAAACTTTTTTAATCAAAATAATTTATTGCATTAAACTATAAATTTGAATGTTTTGGAAGTATAATTAGATTATATTTTTACAATTTAATCCAATGTTTTTCATTGGAAGTAATTTCACTTTGAAATTGGACATAAACAAGTGTCAATCTTTTCATAGTTATTATTTCTTAAAATACGGTTTTTGGTTTTGAAAATGGGAATTAATTTTAAATTAATAAATTAAATTTCTATGTTTGGAATTTGGTAAAATAGACTTAATTTTTTGATTCAGAAAATCAAAATTATCTTCGGGTGAATTTTGGTATTTTTCCGAAAACATTCAATTTTTTATGAATAGTGAAAAACACTGAGTTATTGTTTAAAACCGATTTTTTATTTAAATAATTATTTAATTTATTTAAATTTATTTTAGGTAAAAATCGATAAATAATACTTATATAATTTCAATGTAATTCATTGTATTCAATTTATAATAATTTTATATATATAAAAATTTTATTGAACTTTTCACCGCCTTTTACCCACCTCCTAGGAGAATTTGCAAATTCACATAAAACTTAATTTTACCACTTCTGTGAATGGAATTTCGAAAATCCGAGACACATGGTTGATATCAATAAGTAAAATGTGGTTCAATAAGATGAAAATAATTTTTGGTGAATAGTAACTTTTACTTTTATTTACCACAGTTAAAATTAAATAGGGTAATTAAAGGTAAAAATGATATTATTATTACCCTAACACATGTCTTAATTCTATTTGATAAGTATACTTCGACAAAAAATAACATTAGGAATAAAATATGAACCTCTTTGGTCCACATGTATTATATTTGAACATTTATTATTATTTAATTCAAAGAAGAGTTAAAAGAGTTAAAATCAAATTTTAATAACTAAAACATTTTTAATATAGGGTTACACAAAAGATAAATTCAACTATAAAAATTAATTAGAAATATAAAAATAATTACTACATAATTATATTTTATTGAGATTTTTTAGACATTAAATAATATAATTTATTAATGACACAATGATGATGCATTAATTACCTAATAATAAATATTAAACTAATTTATAATATAAATATCTAAATAAATGTAAATTGAGATTTTTTATGAATTCCACTAATTTTTTAGGTTAATATGACTTATTAGGGTTTGTTATATGAATTTTTTTCGAAGTAATAATGCTGTTATGAATTTAGAAAAAACAAAATACGAAATAGTGTCAAAATTGACATACAATAGTTTTTAAAACAAATATTATATTATTAATTGATATTATATTCATAAAAATATAATGTTTGGTCAAAAGACTTATATAATTATAGTTTTATCATTAATGAACCACTTTGGGTTTTATTTAAAGTATATAGTTTGTTTATTAGCATTATAATATAAAATTATAAAGAGAGACTGTAAATGTCAAACTATTTAACTAAGAGTTAAATCAAAACGATAAGGTTAATATAGTAATCCCAACATGTCTAAAACCTATTGGTTGAGTGGTTTTTGACCAATACCCACCTTATACGGTAAATAATCCATTTTGGAGGCATTATAAACTGAAATTAATTTTATTATAAAATAATATTTCTAGTTTTTTCTAAGGTGCCCGTCACCCCTCTTATTAAAGGGCACTCCCCCTTCCCTCATATTCACACCTTCAATGCGTTTTTTCTCAACCAAAATCTACCCAAATACCCTAAAAACTTTCCTACGTTCATCCTAGAGTCCCTCGTTTAGTTAGAAAGCCAACCTATGGAGCCCTTTTGATCAAATCAAAATGAATAACCCGAAGAAGAGGTAAATATCTCATCACCTCTTTCAAGTTCCTTTTTTCTTCCACATCCTATTGCTTTGTGGTTTCTATTATAAAATAATAACTACAGTATATTATATATAATTTGATGTTATTATGAATATGGTACAACCAAATTCATTATTCGATCCATCCTTTGAATGATATGTCACCATACGTGCGTATGTGTGGCTTACCGTCTCCACGTCGTGGTGTAATTGTTATTCAATACATTATTATTTGGATGGGTATAATAATGATGTATAATTTATTTAAATAATAAATTTGAAAATGATAATTATTATTCATATATGATATACAATCCAATTATATATTATTTTAATATCAAAAGAATGATATTGCCGCTCGTGCGTACGTACGGATTATCGTCTCCATTAACGCGATGAGATTCATTCCCCATCATATCAATTAAAGAATAAATTTCATTTTATGATTAAAAATAATGTTTGTAAACATGTTATCATTATTGATATGAATAAGATACATCCCGTCCATAAAAAATACGACTCACATAACAAACAATATAAAGGAAAATGAATCCGTTAACACCCGAAACGACGATAATACTAAGATATTATTAACAAAGAAATGTTAAAATATCATATATGATATCATATTAATGTATACGATTCTTGTATAATTTAATAACAATTATTTTACCATTATTCAGGAGGTTAATCTACCCTCGACAATGGAAAAAGGGAAAAGTAAGGGGTTTCTTATCTCACTTTTAGTTCAGTGAAATTTCCATTATTCACCACTTATTTATTGCATGTGGTGTGTGTACTGCCCATGATTGTATTAATTGTGTAATATACATTAATTTATGGATATTTACATCATCATTGTATGATCTATATTTCATGGGATTTATGTTTCATAAGTTACCAAATTGGTAAGGGAATTACAAATTTCAATTTCCACTCATTCGGTTTTACACATACTTCAATGATGATCTTACTCCATGATTATGTGTGGAATCACTATTCATTTGCTTATGTCATAATATCCACTTCCCTTTCTGTGGATATACTTTTGATACAAATAATCACTCCATTGATAAATTCTCAAGTCATCGATATGAACTTGATAAGAGTAATTTTAACTCAATCTCCATTTGTTGAGTTAAATATCCAATTCATTGGTGTTGTTTTTACAAGAATATGTGTTAATGTCCTCTGATTGATTTAAAATGAATATCCAATAATATCGAGTGTATTTATATTTTTTACACAAAATTATGTCATTGATTTATCCTTAACATAATGATACAGTCTTTATAAGAAATTTCATCTCAATTTACATTCCATTGAGACTTCTTTGTTGTTATACACCAAATCACTTTTATATGGTGTATATAATGTACTTTGAGATAGTATATTATGAATCCCTTTATTCCCATGATATTATAATGTTTTTATTAACTGAATTTTTTTTATTCAAGTGTCTCTCTTTTGGTTAGGAAATCTAATTAAAATATCATTTTAAAATGTTTTAACAATTTATTGTTCTAAATATTTCTCATTAATGTACATGTTTTAAAAATGGTTTTAAGGATTTATTTATATGGAAATTAAAATTTTAAAATTAAAATTCCTTTTAAAATTATAAAAGTGGTATGGGACACTTTGATTCTGAAATCTATTTTTAAATGACTTCTTGAAAAATATTATGACTTTTAAATATTTTCAAGAAAAAGGTGGATATTTCTCTCAAATAGTTTTGATGATTATTTTCATCTATGTCAATATCCTTTATTATTCTCGATTGAGGTTAATCTATTACAATAAAATCTTCCTTATTGTATTTAATGAGTTATGGTTGACTGTGGATGTGCTATTTTTATACCATTCATGGTTTTTTGATAAATTATTGATATTTCGTATGCTAGTTTTAATACAAATGTTTATGTTATGTTTCAAACATTTCATATGAGGAATGCATTGGACTTCGTAAGTGACGGGTAGAGCTCACTATAGCTCCCCGATGAATCGGTAGGTCTCATGAGAAAAACTAGTGTCTTGACACAAGGCCTTGACAAAATCTTATTTGTAGGCTTAGGACCAGGCCTTAACTATGTGTTTATGAAAGTCCGGCATTATGCATTCCATCATTATGAAAGTGGATATTGATATTGCATGTGATTATTCGACTAGTAGAATATCTATGTGAATAAGTAAATGGAATTATTTGATTTAATCTTTTCCATATTATGCTGATGTTTGAGTTTAAAAGGATTTGATTTTAGTCATATACACTTCCTTAAATGTTTATGCTTATTTATGAATGTTTCTACTATAAAGTTATCCTTACTGAGAATCTGAGCTATCCCCTTTCTATGTTTTATTTTTCTCAGGATGCAAAGAAGTATATTATGACTGACCTGTAGGGATAGTCTATGGGATCTCAGTGTTGTTTATGGAAACAATGTTGTTGTAGTTTTCCATTTTATGATGTAATTTAAACCTTATGAATGTATCTAGTACTTCCAAGGATACTAAAATAATCGGTCTTTTGATACTTGATCTTTTATGATCATGCCAATGATACATAATAATGCACCGACTCTGGGCTTCTGGGGTCGGGGTGTTACAGTTGGTATCAGAGGAAGTTTAGTACAAATCATGGAAACAATATTTAGATAAACTCTAATTCGAGCACATAGTCATAAAATAGACTTTGAGTATTATTATAGAGGAACTTCCTAAAATTTTGGTATTATAGTGATTTTGTGTGTTTTCCAAGAAATAAATAACTGTCTGGATACAAGAAGGTAGAGGCGGCTCTGGCACAGATGTACCTAGGGGTAAAACCTGAAAACACTGCTTTGAGCTAGTCTCAAACAGGAACTGGTGCACGACAACGGGCCTTACTGAACTCTTGGTTACGACACTCCCGGGAGATATGATTTGGATAATTTACATTTTCTTTACAAACCAATTTTAATTAATTTAATATAAGATGAGAATAAATGACCTTGGTTAATCCTAAGGTGTTTCAAATTGAAAATATAGTGTCATGATATTCTCTAAATGATTTTATGACTACTATTACTCACACCATGCTTTCTAGTTTTAGTCAATGGATGGATTCCATGGAAGTCATAGTATCTTTTAGAATGATGTACATGGTGGGAACAATGGTGTAAATGAGAAACGAAATGGAATTTTGATAGGCATAAAAGATTTGGTGTACATTCCAAGTCAGTTTTCCAAAAATGTGATCAACAACATATATATTAACCCACTCCCAGACTAAACAAAGAAGATAAGGGTGATGAATGATAAGAGCCCCAACAGTGGAGACAATGGAGAAAATAATCCTCAATTTCCATCATGTAGGAAATGTGGAAGGGGAAACCCAGGAATGTGTCTCAATGGAATAAAGAAATTCTTTACATGTGGGAAATAAGTACAAAAGGTGAAGAATTTCTGAGAAAAAATGAAGAGTACTAAGGAAGAAATTAAAAATGGTCCCATGAATCCATTTACTGTCATTTTTCATAAATGTAGGGGACCATGCCATTACCTAAGTGGATTCCCTATTCTATAGGATATTTTCTTGGTCAAAGAAGGAGCTATGTGGAAATAAATGGTTGGATAAATGTTTAAGAGTATTAGTGCTCCTTGTTGATGGAATTACATTGAAATAATTTTCAATTGTATTTATAACCCTTCATTTTGTCATGTGAAAATGATATTTGAGGAAGAAATATCTTTTCTCTTGTGTATGTAGTTATAAATAACCATTTAGTTTTATATGATCATTGGGTTGGACGAAATTACAAGTTATTATATTTTGGGATGAAAATGAAAGGTATGAGATAAAATTTCTGGTTAAATTTTTTTATGGTTATATTGAGGAATTTATCTCATTTTGGTAATGTTATAAAATATAGTTTTTGAAAAAGGAAAACATGTAGACCTTGTGACAACCCGTCGCGTCGGACAAAGCTGTGGTAATAGAACCCAAAACCCGAGTGTGATTGGGATTTATCACCTACCAATGAACTACATGAAGTCCCTAGTTAGTGTGACTAATTATTTTTATTTAAATGATTTTATTGATCAATAATAAGTTGATTTGGGATCCTATGTCTTATCAAATGAATACCCTCAGTATAGGAAAAATTATTTGGTGATTATGTGATAAATGTAATTTTGGAAGACGTTCGCTTTGTTGGGAACACTATATGCCCATAGAAAATAGAATACTATGGGATTTCATTTGAGGAGTAATGGTGGATTTTTATCTATTTTTTTGTTTTTTATTTATAGTGATTTGGGTTATTTATGGAAATGATTAACCTATAATAGATAATATGTGCTTAGGTTAATTACTTTTAAGTATGTGACTTTAAGAGTAGTTGATGTCATTTGGAGATAAAATTTAACGTGGAAGGCTACATAACCTAATTATTCTATGTTTTGGGTTTAAATATTAGTTTGGATTATATTGAAGGATTTTAAGGAAAATTGTTTTTTGAATTGTATGTTTTTAATTTTCGGGTATTTTTGGTTTAATTTTAGAAATTTAGATTAGTGTGTCTTTCTCTAAAAGAATATCTTTTTGGGGGATCATCAGATCTTGTAATAACCGTTTTGGTTTTGATTAATCTCTAAATACAAGGTAAATATATAGTTTATCCTTTGTGGATCATGTGATTCTCTAGAATTTTATTCTAGATCTTCTGGTGTGACGAAGTCTTCTTGAATAATCATCGTTTAAGAAAATGAGTTAGTGGTAGAAATTTATTAAATATTGAAACTCTACATAAAAAGTATGTATATATCATTATGTTCATAGTCAAACTCATAAATAAATTCCTCTTCTTTATGAAATGTAACATAAAACAAAAAATGTTTCCTGTTTACTATTCCTACTGGGAAACTAATGATCGTTTGTCCCATCACAAGTTTGTGGTTTTCTTGTTGTTAACTTTATCCTGATCACGTTTTATATCCCTCTCTATCAGAACTTTACACTTATTTTATCTTCTATATCCATGTTTTCCTATATGGATCCTAGTGTAGGTTATCTTGGGTGAACTTTGTACATCTCTTTAATTCTTTTAAGTGATAGTTTTATTGACTCTATTTCCGATGTGGGACTTTCTATTATATTCCCAAGCCAAATTTTAAAAATTGTGAGGATGCAATTTATTGAAGGAGGGAAGAATGTAAAACCCCAAGCTCTCATAGTACATTAGTTCTTCAAAGTAATAAAATAACTTACACTACACGCAACATTGAGTTCAAGCGCACCAAGACTTACCAAACTACCCATTCAAAAAAGGATATGAATAGTATTAACCGAATTTTGAACTTTATATAACCCTTATAATTTTAGAATCCATATTATGAGTTTCTTAGACATAATGTAAGGATAAATAAATTTTTTTTTCAGATAAAACAAGTACTTTTAAGAAAATGAAATTTTAATTCCTTTTAATGGAGAACCCTCTTTAAATCAAATAATTGAAACTTTTATATATTCAATTTGACAAATTAAACTTCTTCTTTAGAATCGGGACATAAGAATTTAGTTCAATAAATTTTTGGTGGTTTTCTGATAACTTTCATATTTGGGTGAATAGTGAAAAATACTAAATTTTAACTCAAAAACAACTTTTTTAGTCAAACAAATTATAGTGTTCAAATATAAATTTGAATCTATTGTATGTATAATTAGATTATATTTTTATCTTTTAATCCAATTGTGGTAATTGTAAGTAATTTCACTTTGAAATTGAACATAAACAAGTGTCAATCTTTTGATAGTTATTCTTTCTTAAAATACGCTTTTTGGTTTTGACAATAGGAATTAATTTAAAATTAATAAATTCAATTTCTATGTGTTGAATTTGGTAAAATAGACTTTATTTTTGGATTCGGAATATCGAAATTATCTTCGGGTTAATTTTTTTTATTTTTCTGAAAACCTTCATTTTTTTATGAATAGTGAAGAAAACTGAGTTATTGTTTAAAACTAATTTTTATTTAAATAATTTTTTATTTTAATTAAATAAATTTTAGGTCAAATACATAAATAATACCAATATAAGTTCAATTTAATTCATTGGAGTCAGTTTATAATAATTTTAGATATATAAATTTTTTTTTGAACTTTTCACCGTCTTTTACCAACCTCCTAGGAGAATTTGCAAATTCACATAAAACATAATTTTACCAATTATATGAATATAATTTAAAAAATCAAAGAGACATGGTTGATACAAGTAAGTAAAATTTGGTTCAATAAGATGAAAATAATTTTTTATGAATAGCACCTTTTTACTTTTATTTACCACGGTTAAAAGTAAATAGGGAAATTAAGGATAAAAGTTATATTATTATTACCCTAACACATGTACTAATTATATTGGATAAGTATAAATTGACCAGAAGCAACCTTAGGAATAAAATATGAACCCCTTTGGTCCACTTGGATTAGATTAGTACATTTATTATTATTTAATTCAAAGAAGAGTTAAATGAGCTAAATCAAAGTTTAATAACTAATTTTTTTTCATATAGGGTTACACATAAGATAAATTCAACTATAAATATTTATTAGAAAGATAAAAATATTTCCTAAATAATGGTAATTTATTTATATTTTTTAGACATTATATAATTTAATTTATTAATGACACAATGATGATGAAATAATTACCTAATTAATGAAATATTAAACTAATTGATACTATAAATATCAAAATAAATGTAATTTGAGACTTTTTATGAATTACACTAATTTTATAGGTTAATATGAAATATTAGGGTTGGTTTGATTAATTGTTTTCGAAGTAATAATGCTGTTATAAATTTCGAAAAAACAAAATACCAAATAGAGTCAAAATTGACATAAATGAGTTTTTAAAAAATATACTATATTATTAATTGATATTCTATTCATAAAAATATATGGATGGGCCAAAAGACTTATATAATGATAGGTGTATCATTAATTAACCACTTGGGGTTCTATTGGAAGTATATAGTATGTTTATTATCCCTATAATATAAAAATATAAAGAGATAAGGTAATTGTCAAACTATTTAACTAAGTGTTAAATCTAAAAGATAAGGTTAATATAGTAACCAAAATCTGTCTAAAACCTATTGTTTGAGTGGTTTTCGACCCATACCCACCTTAGACTTTAAATAATATATTTTTTATCCATTATAAACCGAAATTGATTTTATTATAAAATAATATGTATATTTTTTTCTAAGGTGCCCCTCACCCCTGTTATAAAAGGGCACTCCCCGTTCCTTCAAATTAACACCTTCAAAGCCGTTTTGATCGGCCAAAAGCTGTCCAAATACCCTCTTATCTGTCATAATTACAACATAGATGCCCTCATTTAGTCATAAATCCAAAATAAGTACCCCTTTTGATCAAATCAAAAGGAAGAACCCGAAGAAGAGGTAAATATTTCATCATCTCTTTCAAGTTCCTTTCTTCTTCCACTTCCTCTTTCTTGGTTGTTTACATTATAAAATAATAACTCCAGTATATTATATATACTTTGATGTTATTATTAATATGGTACAACCATATTCATTATTCAATCCATCCTTTGAATGACATGTCACCATACGTGCGTACGTACTGCTTACCGTCTTCATGTCGTGGTGTAATTGTCATTCAATAAATTATTATTTTGATGGATATAATAATGATGTGTAATTGATGTAAATAATAAATATAAAATGATAATGATTATTAATATATGATATAACATCCAATTATATATTATTTTAATATCAAAATAATGATATTGCTACTCGTGCGTACGTACGGATTACGGTCTGCACGAACGAGATGAGATTCATTCCCCATCGTATCCATTCAAGAAATAATCTAATTTTATGATTAAAAATAATGTTTAGAGACATAATATAATTCTGGATATGAATATTATAAATCCCATCCATAACAAATATAACTCTCATAACAAATAATATAAAAGAAAAAGGAATCCGTTAACACATGAAATGACGATAATACTAAGATATTATTAATAAACCAATGTTAAAAGATCATATATGATACCATATTAATGTATATGATTTTTGTATAATTTAAGAACAATTATTTCACCATTATACAGGAGGTTAATCTACCCTCGATCAAGGAAAAAGTACAAAGTAGGGGGATTCTTATCTCACTTTTAATTCTATGAGATTTCTATTGTTCACTACTTATTTATTGCATCTGATGTGTGTACTGCCTGTGATTGTATTCATTGTGTAATATACACTAATTTTTGGATATTTACATCATCATTGTATGATCCATATTTCATGGGATGTATGTTTTGTATGTTACCAAACTGGTAAGGGAATTAAAAATTTCAATTTCCAATCATTCGGCTTTACGCACACATCATTGATTATTTTACTCCAAGATTATATATGGAATCACTATTCTTTTTCTTATGTCATAATTTCCACTCCCCTTTCTATGGATATAATTTTGATATAAATAATCACTCCATTGATAAATTCTGAAGTCATTTATATGAACTTGATAAGAGTAATTTTAACTCAATCTCCATTTATTGAGTTAAATATCCAATTCATTGGCGTTTTTAACATGAATATGTATGAATGTCCTCTTATTTATTTACACTGAATATCCAATCATATTGAGGGTATTTATATTTTTCAAATATAATTATTTCATTGATTTATCTCTAACCTAATGATACAGTCATTATAAGATATTTCATCTCAATTTATATTCCATTGATAATTCTTTGTTGTTTTACACCAAATCACTTTTTTATGTTGTATATAATATAATTTGACATATTATATAATGAATCCCTTTATTCTCACGATATTAAAAAAAATTTATTACCTCATTTATTTGTATTCAATTCTCTCTATTTTGGTTAATAAATCTAACTAAAATATCATTTTAAAATTTTTTAAAGATTTATTATTATAAATATTTCTCATTAATTTACATGTTTTAAAAATGGTTTTAAGGATTTATTTATATGTACATTAAAGTTTTAAAATTAAAATTCCTTTTAAATGTATCAAAGTGTAATGGGACACATTGATTCAGAAATATATTTTTAAATGACTTCTTGACAAATATTGTGACTTTTAAATGTTTTCAATAAAAAGGGGGATATTTCTCTCAAATAATTTTGATGATTATTTTCATCTATTTCAATATCCTTCATTATTCTCAATTGAGGTTAATCTGTTACAATACAATATTCTTTATTGTATTTAATGAGTTATATTTGACTGTGGATGTGCTATTTTTATACCATTCATGGTTTGTTGATAAATTATTGACATTTAGTATTCTAGTTTTAATATGAATGTTTATGTTATGTTTCAAACTTTTCATATGAGCAATGCATTGGACTTCGTAAGTGACGAGTGGAGCCCACTATAGCTCCCCAATGAATCAGTAGGTCTCATGGGAAAAACTAGTGTCTTGACACAAGGCCTTGACAAAAAATATTATTTGTAGGATTAGGAAAAGGCCTTAACTATGTGTTCATAAAAGTCTGGAATTATGCATTCCATCATTATGAAAGTGGCTATTGATATTGCATGTGATTATTCGACTAGTAGAATATCCATGTGAATAATTAAATGGAATTATTTGATTTTATCTTTTCCATATTATGCTGATGTTGATGTTTAAAAGGATTTTGTTTTAGTCATATACACTTCCTTAAATGTTTATGCTTATTTATGAATGTTTCTACTATAAATTTATCCTTACTGAGCATCTGATCTCACCCCTTTCTATGTTTTATTTTTTTCCAGGATGCCAATAAGTATATTATGACTGACCTGTAGGGATAGTCTATGGGATATCAGTGTTGTCTATGGAAACAAGGTTGTTGTAGTTTTCCATTTTTTGATGTAATTTAAACCTTATGAAGGTATCTAGTACTTCCAAGGCTACTAAACTAATCGGTCTTTCAATACTTAATCTTTTATGATAATGTAAATAATATGTAATAATTCATATACTCTAGCCTTCTGGGGTTAGGGCATTACAATACATACCACTTAATGTCTTGTGGTAAAAAAATCTAAGAGGAAGGTGCTTAGTCAATGTATAGTGTGGGACTTATGCCTAAGAAGCCCAAGTAAATTTGAAATTATATGGGTTTCCATGTAATATTAGACCCTATTGGGAATATGGCCTAAGGATAACATGATTGATTTGATGTGTTGGTTTTGAACCTCAAGGAGGCTTCTTATGTATCCCATGTGGATGGGAATCAAAGCCCATGTAGATTGGTAAGTATCATAGGATATTATAGTCCTTTGAGAAAAATGAGTTTGGAATTAATTCCTGAAAAGGATTCCTTGATGATTTGGGAGGTTTAATTTGGGGATTATTCCTAAGGAGGATGCCCAGATTAAGGGAATTAGGGTTTGATTCTTGAAGAGGATATTCAGTGGGCTCGAGACCTAAGAAGGCTTCCTACGTATCATGATTATGGTGGGAATCCGAGTTCCCGTTGTTCCTTAATTGTCCAAATGTTGTGATCATGAAAAATATCTAATCCCACGTGAGTCATGCTCGATGTGAGAAACAAGTGGATGTCAAAGATTCAAAAAAGGAACCCACACTATTCATCCTCCACTGGTGGAAGAGGGATCACCTATGGCGGTGATGGTGGATAAGGGCAAGGTGAAAAGCCTTCCCTCTATTCACATTACATTGGACAAGGGTCCAATGAAAGGAAGAAGGGATGATGGTTTGGGTCTTATGCCAGGATGGCTGCCCTATAATTGATCCATGTAGGTGAGGTAGTCTTTTCATTTGCATGAATGGAAAATAATGTGTGAACCTTACCTTACCTACCAGATAACTGAGGCCCCAACTCTTTCAGAAGGAAGAGATCACGACCCAAACCCTTGTCCTCAAAATCGGAAACTTCCCATCACTATTCATGGGAGAAAGGTCCATCTGACTACGGTTATAAAAACCCGTAGACACTCTATGAATCCTAACCCAATTTTCAACCAAATTTGGAAGACCAATGACTTTAGATATACAAACCCAAATAGGAGACACACTGATGGGACTTTCCCAACGATTTGATAAGTCATGAGGTTTTGGTGGAGGTCTCAATAGAACCCCTTTCAAAAAAGGGAGTCCATGAATAAGAATCCTTGTCATGGATGTATTTGAATAGGGATTGATGGATTTTAGTCTAAAGAGAGTATGTGAATCAAAGAGGGGAGCCCAAGTATGTAAGGGCGTGAAAGTATGGGTGCTCAAGTAGGCTTGGGAAACCAGATATTCACTTAAGCGATGAAAAACATGTATGGTAATACCTGGGCGAGACCTGGCTCAAGCCTTTAGGAGTATTCACATGTGATCCCAGAAGTGTGGTGCTCAAGTTCCTACGAAAGGAATAGGTGGCATGCAAGTGTTTCGGATTTTGGGTGGTTGGGTGCTTTAGGCGCGCAAGTGTTATGGATTTAAACCACTAAAAGAACATAAGTTCTAAAATCCTTCTTCAAATCCACTACTATAGGTGTTGAAGAACTACCTTAAATGTTTTGAAAGACTTGTGAGAAACACTTGCATGAATAGAGCATCAATTGGGATTCAGGAAAATTCTTTCATAAAAATGAAGTCCCCAAGGGTCTATTTATAGGCAAAAATAAGACCTTGGCTGAAATGAAATTGGGTGCGCAAGTAGGCTACGCGCCAAATGGGGGCACACAACTAAGCTGTGTGACAAATGGGGGTGCGCAAGTAGGTAGCGCGTCAACGCCCTCTTGACCTGACTAGGCCAACCTAATGCTTGTGCCTTTGAAACTTTTGATTTTCTTCATTTTCCCCTCTTTTTTAAAAGGTGTTTCCCTTTGACATTTTCTTTAGACTCTATGATGAAACATAGTTTCAACACCCCTAAAAAAACATTTAAAAACTAAAGACAGTTGTAACCCCTAAAAAACTATAAACTTTATAAACCCAAATGTACCAAAAAACCCTAAAAGTCTTGAAAACCCACTAAATACCCTCAAAATACTTACAAAACCTAAAAACCATAAAAATTCTAAAAATCCATAAACATCCCTATAATCATAAAAAACCATAAAACCCTAAAAACTCTAAGAAAAACTTAAAAATCTAAATACACTTAAAACCCCTAAAAAACTAGTAGGTCCTAAAACCTCCAAAAGACCCTAAAAATACTATAACCCCAAAAAAAACCATAAAACCCCTAAAAACCATTAAAAACCCTAATACCCTAAAACCAAATAAGACACAAAAACTATTTAACACCTTATAAATAATAAAAAACTCTAAAACCATAAAACCCTGAATATCTCAAGAAAACCCTAGAAATCCAAGAAGGAAATAAATCCATAAAAATAAGAAAATCCTAAAAATCCAAAAAACCCAAAAAAAAATCCATAAAAACCCTAAAACACCATAAAAAACTAAAAAATCCCTAAAATTGCTATAAATGTAAAAAAACCTAAAAACTATGAAAACCCCTAAGAAAAACTTAATAACCTAAAAATGATTAAAACCCCTAAAAATCCTAAAAACTCAATAAACTCAACAAAATTTTTAAAAATACCAAAAAACCCTAGAAAACTACTAAATTTCAAAAAATACAAAACAATAAAAATACTAAAAAATATATAAAAACCCCTAAAAATGAAAAAAAACCCAAAAAACCATTAAAACACCAAATAAAACCTTAAAATCCAAAAAAAGTAATAAAAACCCCTCAAAAAATTAATAAACTATAATTTCCCTAAAAATACTAAAAACCCTAAAACCCATAAAACCCCCAAAAAACCTTACTAACCAAAAAAGCAAAAAAACCCTAAAAACCCACTAAACACTCAGAAAACTCCGTAAACCCCAAAAAAATTAAATATATCTAAACTACTTAAAACCCCTAAAAATTTCAAGAAAAAAACCCAAAATCCTATAAACCCCTTAAAAAACTAAAACCCCTAAAAATCCCTAAGAAAATACATAAATTAAATAAAGGAATAAAATCCTTAAAATTTAAAAATTATAAAAACCATGAAAACCCCAAAGAAATCGTTAAAACCCAAAAAACAATTTAAAACACTAATAAAATTAAAATATACTAAAAATCCTAAATAACCTAAATGGACTAAAATCCTTAAAACCCTAAATATCGTAACAAATCCCAAAAAACTTTGGAAAACCCTCTAAAAACCCTAAAATACCCTAAAACCCCAAAACCCCCCTAAAATCCATAAAGCACCTAAAAAAATTAAAACCCCCTAAAACCCCATAAAAACAAAAAAAAATCCACTAAAAACTCAAGAAAAACATTAAACACCTAAAAACATTAAGAAATTATAAAAAGATTTAAAGCCAAAAAAACTAAAAAAACCACAAACCCCCCGAAAAAGTCAATAAACGCCCAAAAAAATAAAAAACCATAAAAACCTAAAAATACCTAAAACCCATTAAAAACCATAAAATCCAAAAAATACATAAACGTCTATAAAAACAATTTATCACCTAAAAAACTCTAAAAAATAAAATAAAACCATGAAAATATAAAAATAATTAAAGCCCCTAAAAACCTAAAAACACTTAAAAAACTTAAAATAACGTAAAAACATTAAAATCCCTAAAATTCCGAAAACCACTAAAAAATAAAATTCTAAAAAAATATTAACATTACCTAAAAATTTAAAACACATTTAAAACCCTGAAAACCTCCAAGAAAACCTAAAAATCCTAAAAAAACATAAAACCCATTAAAAGATTAAAACCCTAAAATACCTTAAAAACCCTAAAACCCCAAAAAAATAAAACCCATGAAAACATTGAAAACCCCTAAAACCCATATAACCCTAAAACCCCCCAAAAATAACAAAAACCCTTCAGACCCCAAAAAAAATTAAAATATCTAAAAAACTATTCAACCACTATAAAACTCAAAAAAACCATCAAACCCCAAAAAACCATAAAACTCTAAAAATCATCAAAATCCCTAAAATCCCAAAAACTATAAAAATATAAAAATACATAAAAATCCCTAAAAAATCCGTAAACCCCAAAAAAAACTGTAAAAATCCATATGAAATTTTTAAAACTAAAAATACTTAAAAATTTCAAACCCCTAAAAATGATAAAAACAAAAAACATTAAAAAGACTATTAGAGACCTAAAAACCCCTAAAAAACATAACATCCAAAAAATCCCTAAAAATTTTAAATATACTAAAACCATGATAAACCCTAAAAACTATAAAAAAATATAATTTGATAAAAAAATAAAAAATGCTAAAAACCATAAAATACCCAAAAAACACTAAAACCCATCAAAATCACTAAAAATCCTAAATTTCTTTAAAACCCTAAAAAAGTCCAAAAAACCAAAAGAACTCTAAAACCCCAAAATACCCTAAAAAATCCCAAAACATTTGCTAAAATGGTGATAAAAACTCTAAAAACCTAAAAAACATTGAAACAATAAGACCTACAAATCCTTAAAACTGTTAAAAACTCCATAAAACCTTAGAAACCCACTAAAAGCACTTAAAACCATTTAAACACTTAAAAACATAATAAAATAAAAAACCTCAAAACCCCAAAAAACTCCAAAAAACAATAAAAACCCTATAATATATGAAAACCCTAAAAACATTAAAAACGCTCAAAACCCCTCATAAATAGTAAAAACCTTAATATCCTAAAAAGATCTAAAAACCCCTAAAATATTTAAAAACATTGAAAACACTGAGAAAAACCTAAAAAAATGAAAAACGCAAAACCCCTAAAAATTCTAAAACCCCAAAAAAATCTTTTTATACCGCAAAACACTAAAACCCATAAAAATTCATAAAAACATATAAAACATTAATACCAATAAAAACCCTAAAACCCACTAAATACTATAAAAACTGTTTAAATCCCTAAAAAGATTAGAAAAACAAAAAAAACCTTTACACCCCTAAAAACTCAAAAAAATTATAAAACCCCCAGAAACCAGAAAAACCAACAAAATCCCTCAAAACACTAAAAAACATAAAAACCTAAAAAATTCGTAAAATTCCCTAAAAATGTAAAACACCCTAAAAACCTAGAAAAAACCTAAGAAAGCCTTAAAAACAAAAAAAAACATAAACCCCCTAAAAACCTAAAAACTCAAAATACCTAAAACCCCTATTAACTATAAATTCCCAAAAATAAATAAAAACAATAAAACCCTACCAATCTAAATATTCTAATAAACCCCATAAACCACTATTTTTTTTTTAAAACTATAAAAAATATAAATACCATAAAACTCAAAAAACCACCTAAAACGCCTAAAAAAATTAAATCTATAAAAACCCTAAAAACCAAAAAAAATCTCTAAAATAACTAAAAAATAAAATCCTAAAAATTCTTAAAATATATTATTACATAAAAAACCCAGAATCCCTAAAAATATTTAAGAAGACCTTAAAAAACTAAACAGACATAAATCCCCTAAAACATAAAAATTGAAAAAACCCCTAAAACCCTAAATAAGCTAACAACCATAAAAACCATTGAAAACATTAAAAATACCAAAACCCCTATAAACCCCTAAAAACCCACTCAAAACTCTAAAACACCTTTAAACCTATAAAACATTTAAAACTATTAATAACCATAAAAATCCTAAAATTATAAAAAAAAAACCCCAAACCCAAAAAAACCAAAAATCCCATAACATTCTCAAAATGTCACTAAAAATCCATAAAAACAAAAAAAAAACTAACATCCTAGAAAAAAACAATGAAAACCACCAAAACCTAAAAACACTTGAAACACGTTGAAATTAAAAGTTTCTAAACCCTAAAAACCATAAAATCCAGAAAACCCATAAAACCCCTAAAAACATTAAAAACCCCTAAAAACACATAAAAAACTAACAATGCTAAAAAAAATATACAACCTCTTTAAACACCTATAACTGTTTAAAAATATAAAATCCATAAAAACCCTTAAAACATTTCAATCCCCCAAAAAACCTAAAAATTCATAAAAATGATCGAAATATCTAAAAACCATTAAAATAATAAAATCCATAAAGTCCATAAAATGAAAAAATTCCTAAAAACCATGGAAAACCCAAAGAAAACCTTAAGATCCTGAAAACACGTAAAGCCCCTAAAAACCCAAAAAACCTAAAAATGCATAAAACTACTTACAATGATTAAAACCATAAAAAACACTAAAACTGATATAAACCTAAATAAATAAAATCCATAAAAACTATAAAAAACATAAAGACCCATAATGCCCCTAAAACTACAAAAAACTACAATAATACAGAAACACCACAAATTTTTTTAGAATACTACAAAAAAACCTTACTGACTGACTGAAAATTACTTTTTTATTTTTAGAGAACACTTTGTAAAGGAAAAGTGTGAAACTATAAACAACCATAATAAAACAAAAAAGACCAAAAAAGAAACAGAACTACATCAAACAACCAGTCCTGCCCCACCCCAGCAATTGTGCCATATCACCAAGCCTTCACCAAAGCTTGATCCTTTGGCAAGCAATCCCGTGAAGAAGTGCACGAGCATGGAACCGATGGCGAAGCCATGGCCTCTTAGACATCTAGATCCAAAAGTCCAGTACCGATGAAATATTCATGCTTTGATCCCCTTCCAAAGTAGGTCCAAGTGGTGTGATGGAAAATAAACACCACAAAAAATGAAAACAACATGAAGATCCAAAGCCTTGCACAACTCGACCAAAAAATCATTTCTATCCAACCAATCTAATCACCAACTTCAAAATAGTCATTAAAAATAAAATTGATATTACCCGACTACACATCCCTGAATAATGTTCAGGATAATGATGAAACCTGTAAGTCATCAACCTCCAACAACAACCTCTCAAACCCAGAAGCTAGCTGGTCCCATACATGAATGTACCCCTCAATGATGATCTTCCCATTGTTGAAACCCCCAATCATAATTAGGTGTTATTTTTAAATACATGATTATTTCTTCTGATTGAGCCACTCCTCTAGAGGTTTTCCCATAATTTTAGCTACCTCTTCCTCAGATGTGTTGAGCAACAACACCTGTTCAATCCCTTATTCTTCAGAATTTAATTACAGATCCAAGGAATGATCACCATGTTCCCCTAACCAATAATGGCTCAGGGAACCCATAACCATCTTATTATTGTTCTTATTCTTTGAAGAATGAGTATCCAAAGGTGGAGGTAGCGAGGGAGAATCCTTCCTCCCCTTCCTCCTCTTTGGACCCCTATTCCTCTTTGGGTTTGAAACCTTGTCATCCAAGTTCCCGTGATCAAACCCCTTTGGAACCTCCACCCCAGCCACTTCTCCCCCACTTGGAAAATTAGAATCTGAACACAAATCATCCTCTGATAGACTTTCAATCTTATTGCACAATAAAACTGGATTCTGAATCCTTGTCGGACCACCTTCCTTCCCACTGTTTGGAACAAAATCTTCTATGATGATCCCATTCCTCCCCTTACACATCTCAACACTACCCGAACTTGGTTCCTCAGTAACTGAGGAATTTATAATCACCTTCTATCCATTAGACATCTAATAAATTACCAATTTATCCATTAATGAAGCTCCATGCAAGTCCACACCATCACCCTTTGGATTTCAAGATAGATCCCACTTTAGCCTTCAGAACACCTCAAACACTAGAAAATTGGCCTCGGATGAGGCCTTGATCACCCGATCAGTGTCATACATCTCCTCATACACCGCACTGAAGACCACCAAAACACCTTAGGGATGTTCCTCCTTCATTGTTTGTGACCATCGAGGTCTCCAACTTCTCCCCACAATACCCTTGAATGTATGTTCTAGGCCATCCATCTCATGACCCTCGAAAGCCTTACCATTGCCACCATTATCCGACATTCCCCTGAGTTGGATAACCTAATTCCAGACCTTCATCTAATGGCCTTGTTGGTTTCACAAAGAACAGAAGTCGCTTCCATTTCCCCTACCCCTCACCATTGCTATTCCCTGGTAAGAGACCTCCATAGAGTGACCCAGGGGATTACATGTAGAGCAGAAGTCAGTTTAGTTTTCATACACCACAAGCTTCTTACATTAGTACTCCTCACCGATTGAAATACAAACAAAATCAAAAGGAGTTATAGAAAGATCTAGTTCCACACAAACTCATGGATTAAAATGATGGAAAATGGACCCATTATGGAAATATGAGCATAAAAATCTACCGACTGGGTTTTCAATCATCTTAATAACTGAAGGATTTTGAAATGGCAATGAGAGTTTTGGAAAACTTACCCAAATTGTAATAGAAGGAGGATTGTGGTTCTTGTGGAAATCAAAAGACCACTGAATCGAGAATAAATGAAAACCATCGTAGCTACGGGGGGTGCCCGACTAGGCTCTGATGAGGTCCTCCTCGCAAGAAAATCAAATCATAATATGTTGATTATCCAAAAAACCCACGGTCTCCCTATCCTGAATTTCCCAGGAATGAAAAATGAACATGTTTAAGGCATCAAACGAAGGTATCCTCTATTAAATAGATCCATTAGAGTGAGATTCAAGAGCGTGGTGGTTTCTGCAAACCTAAAAAAATTTATACCTAAAATACCATGACAACCTTAAGAAAACCTTAATAATATTAATAAATGTAAAACCACTAAAAATAAATATAAATAATAAAAGGCCCTAAAAATCCCAAAAAATGTAAGAAACTGTAAAAAGAATAAAATCCCTATGAAAACCTTAAAAATTTAAAAACCACCTAAACCCCAAAAAACATAAAAATTTTAAAACCCCCAAAAATACTTATAAACCATAAAACCCACTAAAAACCTTAAAAACCCTATAAACCAACACAAACCATAAAAATCAATAACATCTTTAAAACCCTTTAAACTGCATAAATAATTTTAACTCTAAAAAACCATAAAAACCCAAGAAAATAAAAAATAACCCTAAAATAAAAAAACCCAAAAAAACCCAAAAAAACCCTAAACCCATGAAAATCCCTAAAAACCATAAAATTCCAAAAAATCTCAAAAAACCCAAAAAACTATAAAAATCCACAAGAAAACCATTAAAACCTAAAAAAATTTAATCCCCTAAAAAACCAAAAAAAAATTCTAAAAAACAAAAAGATTCATAAAAACCATAAAAACCATTAAAACCCTTAAAATCCAAACAAACATAAAGAAATAAAAAAATATTAAAAAATCCCTATAAATTGTTAAAAATGTAAATATCTAAAAACCCTGAAAACCCATAAGATAACCATAAAAAATAAATAACAATTAAAACCCAAAAAAATCCTAAAAATGGTAAAAACCCTAAAACCCCTAAAATATCCTATAGAACCCAAAATACCTAAAAACTATAAAACCTAGAAAAACATTAAGAACCCAAAAAACACATAAAACGCCAAAAACCGACTAAAAACCTTAAAAACCATTTCATTCCCTAAAAGCAGTAAAAAAATTTAAATAACATTATAAAAAAAAATTCCCCAAAAAAATAAACACCCAAATATACCATGAAAAACCTAATTACCTAATAAAACCTAAAAACCCATAAAATAACTTAAAACCATAAAAATGAAAAATAAAAAAAATCCCTAAAATCAATTATAATATAAAAACCCCTAAGAAAACCTTACAATTCTAAAAAAACATAATACCCCTAAAAATACTAAAATAGTCTCAAAACCCTAAAAATACTAAAAGCCCTAAACCCCTAAACCCTTAAAATACCTAAATCCCCAAAACACATAAAAACATAAAAAATACATAAAAATACCTAATAATGTAAAACCCCTAGAACCCTTTAAAACCCCCTTAGTAGCCGTAAAAACCATAAAACCTTTAAAACCCTAAAAACCTAAAAATTTTAAAAACTCTAAAAAGACACTAAAATTCCTAAAACCCCTATAAAAAACCACTTAAAAACATTTAAATACCATAAAACCCAATAAAGCACTAAAACCCACCATAAAATCCAAAACCCCTTAAAACCTAAAAATTTTAAAAAAGTATAAGAAAACCATAAACCGTAAAAAACAAAAAAAAATCATAAAAGCCCAAGGAAATAAAAAAACAGTAAAAACCCTAAAAATCCAAAATCCTTCAAAATCCATAAATAACTATAAACTATAAAAACAAAAAAAAAACACTAAAAATCCTAAAAAATGTATCAAATTGTAAAAACCCTAATAAACCTTAAAAAGCCTTAAAAATTTAAAACACATTAAATTTCTTAAAACCTAAAAATGATGAAAACAATAAGAACCCAAAACCCCCCAAAACCATTAAATCCCTAAAAACCTAAAAACCTAAAAACCCTTAAAAATACTGAAAAAAATCCTAAGACATAAGAAACCCAAATAACTCCTAAAACCCCCATGAAAACATGAAAACAACAAAAATACAAAAAACACCTAAAACCTAAAAAATAATAAAAATCCTAAAAACCATAAACCCCTAAAACCCTAAACCCCCTAAAAACTCTTAAACCCCCTATAAACCAAAAAATATACCCAATCTCACTAAAAACAATAAAAACCTTTTAAACCCTTAGAAATAGAAGAAAAAAATCCAAAAAACCATCTAAAACCAAAAAAACAAAAAAACCTCAAAAACCCCATAAAGTCTGTAAAAATCCTAAATTCATTAAAAATTATAAAACCCTTTAAATGGTAAAAAGTCTAAAAAAATTTAGAAACCCTAAAAAACATAAAAACCCTAAAAAATTCATAAAAATCCCAAAAAACATAAAAAACCCTTATAAACATGAAAATTTCTATGAAAACGAAAGAGACATAAAAATAAATAAATACCCTAAAAAGTAAATAAAAACCATAAAATATATAAAACCCTTAAAACCCTAAAACCCCTAAAATCCCTAAAACAGTAAAAAAATATGAAAATTTCCCAAAAAATACATAAAAATCTCAAAACCTTTTAAAACCCTAAAAATAACTATGAAAACCTTAAAAATATTTAAAAATATGGAAAATCATAAAAAAACTAGAAAATGGTAAAAACCATAAAATATCCTAAAAACCCCAAAAACCATAACAACTATAAAAACACACAAGCTAACTAAACTCTATAAAAATCAAAAAAAAAAATCAAAAAAGAACTGAATATCTCTAAAATCATAAAAACCATTAAAAACCATAATATAATTTTAAAAACCTAAAAACATATAATACCCCTGAAAAACTAAAAAATCTAAAAACCCTAGAAACCATAAAATACCATAAACACCCTAAAAACATAAAAACCCATAAAAACCTAAAACCCACAAAACACATAAAATCCCTAAAACCATTAAAAACTATAAAAACTAAAAAACATCAAAAAACCTATAAAAACTAAAAAACTAAAAAAACATAATGGCCCTCAAAATCCCTAAAAACCCTAAAAACAATAAAAATCCTAAATATCCATAAAAATAAATAATAACATAAAAAATAAAAAAATAAAAACCATAATAAATCCTTAAATCCCTGAAACACTAAAAACATTTAAAGACTTACAAATGTTAAAAACATTAAATGCCCTAAAACCCCCTAAAAACCATAAAACTCGAAATTTTTTAAAAAATATAAGAAACAAAAAATACTCAAAAACCTAATAAAAACTAAAAAAACCCTTTAATCCCTTAAAAGGGTTTAAAAACCTTTGAATCCCAAAAAACACAGATAAACCCCTACAAACACGAAAATTAATAAAAACATTAAAAACACCAAAAGCCCTAAAAGCCCAAAAACTATCTAAAAACCCTAAAAACCCTAAAACACCAATAATTCCTAAAAATACCTAAAAATATAAATCACCCAAAAGACCCAAAAATTACATCAGAAAACTTTAAAACCCTAAAAGCAATTAAAACCCCTTAAAATGCTAAAAACCAAAAAATCCCAAAAAAAACCCTAAAAACCATAAAAACATGTAAAAGAACATAAAAAATCCCAAACCACAATAAAAATCTCTTATAACTCAATAAAATACCAAAAAACCATTAAACCACTAAAACCATAAAAACTCTAAAAAGCTTTAAATGCCCAAAAAAATTAAAAAAATCCTGAAAAAACAAAAAAAACCAAAAAAACTCTAAAACCCCTAAATACCCTAAAACCCATAAAATCCTAAAAAATCCCAAAAAGTTTGCTAAAATGGTGAAAAAACCTAAAAACCTAAAAAAACCTAGAAACAATAAGACCTCTAAATCCTTAAAACCCTTAAAAACTCTATAAAACCATATAAACCCACTAAAAAAACATAAAACCATTTAAACACCTAAAAACCTAAAAACTATAGCAAACCTCAAAACCCCAAAAAAAACTCCAAAAAAAACAAAAAAACCAATAATCTATAAAATACCTAAAAACATTAAAAACCCTCAAAACCCCCCATAAATAGTAAAAACCATAAAATCCTTAAAATCTCTAAATACCCATAAAAAAGAAAAAAAACATTGAAAAACACTTAGAAAAACATAAAAACATGAAAAACATAAAACCCCTAAAAACCCTAAAAAATTCTAAAACCCCTAAAAACCTTTTCAAACCTCAAAACACTAAAACCCATAAAAATTCATAAAGACCTATACACCATTAATACCCATAAAAACCCTACGACCTACTAAATACTCTAAAAACTGTTCAAATCCCTAAAACATTAAAAAAACATAAAAACCATTACACCCCTAAAACCCCAAAAAACTCTTAAAACAACAAAAAACCATAAAAACCATAAAAATCCCTTAAAGCAATAAAAACATAAAAACCTAAAAAATCCATAAAATTCTATAAAAATGTAAAAATCTATGAAATCCCTGAAAAACCCTAAGAAATCCTTAAAAAGCTAAAAACACATAAAACCCCTAAAAAAACAACAAACTGAGAATACCTAAAACCCCTAAAAAAATTAAAACCCCAAAAATAATTAGAAACAATAAAACCCTACCAGTCTAAAAACTCTAATAATGCCCATGAACCACTAATTTTTTTTATAAAACTATAAATTTTTTAAAATAAATAAAACTCAAAAAACCCCCTAAAAGCCCAAAAAATAAAATCTATAAAAACCCTAAAAACCATTAAAATATCTAAAATCACTAAAAACAATAAAATACTAAAAATCCCTAAAATATATAATAACATAAAAAACCAAGAAACCCCAAAAATATTTAAGAAAAGCTTAAAAACCTAAAAACACATAAATCCCCTAAAACATAAAAAATGAAAAACCCCCTAAAACCCTAAAGAAACTCAAAACCATAAAAACCATTAAAAACATTAAAAACCCCAAAACCCTATAAACCCCTAAAAATCCACTAAAATCTCTAAAACCCCATTAAACCTCTAAAACATTGAAACCTATAAATATCCACAAAAATCCTCAAATTACAAGAAAACCCCCCAAAACCAAAAAAAAAAACTAAAAACCCATAACATTATAAAAATGCTTCTAAAAATCCATAAGAAACCCTAAAATCCAAGAAAAACCCAATGAAAACCAAAAAAGCCTGAAAACACTTGAAACACCTTGAAATGAAAAATTTCTAAAACCCTAAAAACCAAAAAATCCATAAAACCCATAAAACCACTAAAACCCTTAAAAATTCATAAAAACACATAAAAACCCTAACAACACTAAAAAAAATATAGAACCAATTTAAACACCTAAAACTGTTTAAAAATTCTAAAAACCATAAAAACCCTTAAATCATTTTAAACCCCCGAAAAACCTAAAAATTCCTAAAAACGCTCAAAATATCTAAAAACATTTAAAATACTAAAAGAAATAAAGTCCCTAATATGTAAAAGAGCCTAAAAAAATGGAAAACCCAAAGAAAAACCTAAGATCATGAAAACATGTAAAACCCCTAAAAACCCATAAAACCTAAAAACGCATAAAACTACTTAGAATGATTAAAACCCTAAAACACCCTAGAACCAATATAAACCTAAAAAAAATAAAACCCATAAAAACTATAAAAAATATAGAGACCCTTATGACCCCTAAAACTGCTAAAAACTATAAAAATACAAAAAAACCACTAAAATGTTTAGAAAACACGAAAAAACCTTACTGACTGACTAAAAATTACTTTTTTATTTTCAAAAAACTCTTTTTAAAGGAAAAGTGTGAAACTATAAACAACAATAACACAAAACACACAAAAACATAAACAAAACTAGATCAAAACACCATTCCTATCTCACCCCATCAATTGTGCCATGTCACCAAGCCTTCACAAAAGCACAATCCTTCGGCAAGAAGTCCTATGGAGAAGTCCACGAGCATGGAACTGATGGTGAAGCCGTGGCCTCTCAGACATCCAAATCCAAAAATCTAATACCAATGAAGGATTCATGATCTGATATCCTTCCTAAGTAGGTCCATGTAGTGTGATGGAAACCAAACAACATAACAAAAGAAAACAACATGATGATCCAAATCCTTGCACAACTCACCCAAACAATCATTTATAACCAACCAATCTAATCACCAACTTAAAAATAGTCATTAAAAATAAAATTGATATTACCTGACTCCACATCGCTAAATAATTTTCAGGATAAGGATGAAACCTGTAAGTCAAAAACCTCCAACAAAAATCTCTCAAACCCAGAAGTCTGCTGGTCCCATACCTGAATATACCCCTTAATGCTAATCTTCCCATTATTGAAAGCCCCTATCATAATTAGGTAATGTTCTTCAATCCATGAATATTTATCCTGATTGAGACACACCTCTAGAGGTATTCCCATCATCTTAGTTGCCTCCTCCTTAGATGTGTTGAGCAAAAAGACCTATTCAATACCTTATTCTTCAGTATTTAATATTAGAACCAAGGAATGGTCGCGATGTTACCCTAACCACTAATGGCTCTGGGACCCCATAACCATCTTCTTATTGTTATTCTCCTTTGCAGAACAAGTCTCCAAAGGTGGAGGTAGCGAGGGAGAATCTTTCCTCCCCTTCCTCTTCTTGGGACCCCTATTTCTCTTTGGACTGAAAACCTTGTCAGCTGAGTTCCCGTGATCAACCCCTTTGGGAACCTCCACCCTAGCACCTTCTCCCTCACCTGTAAAATTAGAATTTGAAACCAAACCATCCTATGATAAAATTTCAATCATGTTGCACAATAAAACTGGATTCTGAATTAGTGTCGGACCACCTTCCTTCCCATTGTTTGGAACAGATTCATCTGTGACGATCTCCTTCCCCCACTTACACATCTCAGCACTACCCGACCCTGGTTCCTCAGTAACTGAGTAAGTCATAACCAAATTATCTCCATACAACATATGATAAATTACCAAGTTATCCATTCAAGAAGCCTCATTAAAGTCCTTTCCATCACCATTTGGCTTTCTATCTAGATCCTACTTCAGCCTACAGAACACCTCAGACACTAAAAAATTGACCTCGGATGAAGCCTTCATCACCTGATCAGTGTCAGACGTCTCCTCAGTCACCGCACTGAAGAACACTACATCACCATAGGGATGTTCCTCTTCCTTCGCTTGTGACCATCAAGGTCCCCAACCTCTCCCCACAATACCCTTGGACGTCTATTCCGAGCCCTCTTTTTCATGGCCCTCGGAAGCCTTACCATTGCTGTCTGCCTCCGACATTCCCCTGAGATGGATACCCTAAGGCCAGACCTTCATCGAATGTCCCTGTTGGTTTCACACTAAATAGAAGTTGCTGCGATTTCCCTTACACTTCAACATTGATAACCCCCGTCTGCAGACCTTCGTAGAGTGGCCCAGGCGCTTGTAGGTAGAGCAGAAGGCAGTCTAGTTTTTATACACCACATGCTTCTTACATCGGTACTCCTCACCGATTGAAATCCTGAAAAAATCAAAATGAGTTATAGACAAATATAGTTCCACAAAAAAACGTGGATGAAGAGGATGAATAATGGTCCCAGTATGGAATTCCGAGCATAAAAATATCCCGACTACATTTCCAATCATCTTAATAACTGAAGGATTTTTAAACGACAATGGGAGTTCTGGAAAACTTACCAAAACCGTAGCGGAAGGAGGATCGTGGTTCATGTGGAAATAAAAAGACCACTAAAACAAGAATAAACGAAAACCATCGTAGCTATGGGGGGTGCTCGACCGGGCTCTGATGAGGTCCTCCTCACAATAAAATCAAATCATAATATATTGATTATCCAAGATGCCCACGATTTCCCTCCCTTGAAGATCCCCTGAGTGAAAAACAAACATGTTTAAGGTATCAATTGAAGGTCTCCTCTGCCTAAACCGAGCCACCAGAGTGAGATTCAAGATCACGGTGGTATCCGCAAACTTTGATGAAGAAATATGAAGATTCAGAAATCCATAGAAATATAGGAAATTCTAAAAAACCTCAAAATCACTAAAGAACCCAAAAATTATAAAAAATACTAAAAATCCCTAAAAATCCATTAAACATAAAAAACCAAAATCCTTAAAAAAACCATAAGAAATACATAAAACCCTAAAAACAATTAAATCCCCTAAAAAAACCTAACAACTTTAAAACCATAAAATCCATAAAAATAATAAAATCCACCAAATAATCTGAAAAAACATTAAACCCCGAAATATGTTAAAAAAATTAAATTTTTTTTAATACCCTAAAAACTCAAAAAAAACCTAACACCCAAAAAAATAATAAAACCCGAAAAATCCTAAAATACCCTTAAAACCCTAAGAATCCCTAAAATAAAAAAAAATTAATTCCTAAAAAATGGAAAAAAATACTAACAACATAAAACCACAAAAACCATCAAAATAAATAAAAAATAAAAACACATAAAACCCCTGAAACCTAAAATAGGCTAAAAAACAAGATATCCTAAAAACCCCCCCTAAAATTTGAAACCAATAAACCCCTAAAATCCATAAAATATCCAGAAAACACATAAAACACCTATAACCCACTAAAATCTCTAATACCCATTTTAAACCCTAAAATCGTTAAAATGATTTAAAAATCTGTAAAACCCTAGAAAACTCAAATAAAACTAAAACATAAACAATTAAAACCCTAATAAACCCTACAAACTGTAAAAATTTAAAAATATCATAAAAAACATTAAAATAAAAAAAATCCATTAAAATCCCTAAAAACATTAATAAACTCTAAAGTCCCTAAAGTATATTAGATAACATTAAAAACCTAATAACTCATAAAATTCACAAGAACATAAAAACACTAAAACACTAAAACCCATAAAACCCTAAAAACCATAAAACCCAAAATACTTAAAACACCTAAAACACATAAAAACCTAAAGATCAATAAAAACTATAAAAACCATTTAAACCGCAAACAATTATAAAAACTATATGAAAAATAATAACCCTAAAAAACTCCATAAAAATCCAAAAAACACAAGAAACCATAAAAACCCCAAAACCCCCAAAACCATAAAAATCCATAAAAACCGTAAAATCCCACTAAAATTACTTAAAATCACTAAATACCTAAAAGAACCTTGAAAAACACCACGAAAACCTCAAAACCTAAAAACACATAAAACCCCTAAAAATAAAAAAAACGATAGATGCTCTAAAACACAATAAAAACTAAAAACCATGAATCCCCCAAAACCATTAAAAAAATAAGACCCATAAAATCCATAAAAAACACTAAAACTCAAAAAACAATAAAAAACTCAAAAAATATTAACAACCCAAAAACCAATTAAATTCTAAAGCACAGTCAAAACCCTAAAATCCCTAAAGTTCAGAAAAACTCGTAAATATTGTAAAACCCCCATAAAAATCTCAAAAAAACTCTAAAAACCATGAAATACCCTAAAAACCCTTAAACACCAAAAAACATTAAAAAACCCTAAAAACATAAAAATGATAAAAACACTATAAATAAAAAAAATTCAAAAACCATAAAAAAATGTAGAAAAACATAATAACTCTTACAAAACTAAAAAAAACTTAAAATCACTAAAATATATTATAACCCTTTAAACGCATAAAAATGTTAAAAAATATAAAAGCCATAAAAATAACTTAAAATCCCAAAAAACTAAAAAAATCATATAAATAACAAAAATTAGATAAAAATACAAAAACTGATAAAAACCCTGAAAAAAATAAGAAACCCTTAAAAACGTAAAAAAACATAAAACCCATAAATAACCTAAAGAACACTAAAAATAATAAAAACCCTAAAAACCCATAAAAAACCTAAAAACCATAAAAATCCAACCCCCCCTCGAAAATCCTAAAAACCCACTAAAAACTCTAAAACCCCTTTAAACCCCTAATAATGATAAAAAAGTCTAAGAAATATTCAAAACCCTAAAAATCGTAGAAAATACTAAAAACCTAAGAAACCCATAAAACCCTAAAAACCATAAAAAACCATTAAACCGTCAAAATCCCTAAAAACCATAGAAACCCATAAAAATCATGCAAAAGAGAAAAATACCTATAAAATGAAAGAAATGTAAAATTCATGAAAACCGCTCAGAATACCTTAAAACCAAAAAACACATAAAACCCCTAAAAACCTACAAAATTATTTAAATCCATAAAACGTAAAACCCAAAAAACCTCCATACACTGGAAAATCATAAATATCCTAAAATTCATAAATATCGTTAAAAAAAGAAAAAATTTAAAAAATAAAAAGAACCGTTGAAAAGTGTAAAAAACCCTAAATACATTGAAAACCTTGAAGACCACTAAGAAAATATTAAAAAACCTATAACCACTTTAAACCCCTGAAAACAAAAAATTTCTAAAAACCCTAAAAAATCTTAAAAGACCCTAAATTACCTAAAAATATAAAAACCCTAATAACCTAACCTCCGAGAACCCCGTAAAACCCTAAAACCTGAAAAAAATATCTGAAACCAATTTAAACCCATAAAAACCTTAAAAAACTATTAAATGTTAAAAACCCTGTAAATTAAACCCCCCAAACCATAAAAAACCCAAAAAAACCCTCAAAATACATAAAAACTGTAAAAATACTAAAAAATCTCTAAGAAAAACTAAAAACATAAAAACCCCTAAAAACCCCAAAAATCCTAAGAAATTTTTAAAAATCAAAAAATACATAAACCCCCTAAAAACCCTATAATCTAAAAAAATATAAACCCATAAGAAGATTAAAAACCCATAAATCCCCAAAAACCCAACAAAAAAAATCCGAAAACCATTTAATCCCCAAACATCGTTAAAAACCCTAAATAAACTAAAAACCCTAAAAAACTCAAAACAACTATTAGAAACCCAAAAAACCATAAAAATCATAAATAATACCTAAAACCCATAAAAATTAAAAAAACCCCTAAAAACCATAAAACCCCCTAATAAAAAATTAACAACCTAAAAACACTTAAAACCACTAAGAAACCTAAAAACTCTAAAACACTAAAAAATTAAAAAAAAACCCAAAAAACCCAAAAAACCCTAAACCCCCATAAACATTAATAATCCATAAAACCCAGAAAAACCCTAAATACCACAAATATATATAAAAAAAATTTAAACACCTTTATTTTTTAAAAAATGTAAAAATCCTTCAATGCCCTAAATCTCAAAATATACCCTAAATCCCATAAAACCATTAAAAACTAAAAACCATAAAATACCCTAAAACCCCTCAAAATTTGTAACCCCCAAAACCATAAAATCCTAAAAATACCTAAACTCCATAGAAATGTAAAAAACCTTGAAAAACCCTTAGAAAACATTAAAAACCGAAATCACCTAAAACCTATACAATCCTAAAAATACTAGAAACAATAAATACTTAAAAACCCATAAACCACCAAAAAACATCAATTCCCCTAAAACCCATAAAATACATAAAACTCCACCAAAAACACATAAAACTCTTTAAACCACTAAAACCAATTAAAAACTATAAAAAAAATTAAAACCCATAAAAAAATTAATAAACAATAATTACCAAAAAACCAAAAAAACCTAAAAACATTAAAAACACAAAAAACCCTTAAAATTTCTTCAAAACATGAATACCCATGAAAATTATAAAAAATACCTAAGATACCTAAAAACATAAAAACCCTTAAATTCATAGAAAAAATATAGAAAACCTTAAATATCAAAATACCATTAAACCCCTAAAAACGAAAAAGGGATAAACCCCTAAAATAAATTAAAATCTCTAAAAAAACCTAAAACCATAAAAATCACTTAAAACATATAAAAACCCTAAAACCTCACTAATGAAAATAAAAACAATTAAACCCATAATGTTTTAAAAAACATGAAAATCCCTTAAAAATTTATAAAACTAAAATTACAAGATACCACATAAAAAAGAAAAAAAATCCAAACAAACTCCAAAAACCGTAAAAATAATAAAAATCCAATAAAACCACAAAAATACCTAAAAATAAAAAACTATAAAACCCTTAAAAACACTAAAACCCTTAAAACCTAATAACAATTAAAACCCATAAATCCCTACAAAATTATAACAACCCTAAAACACCATAAAATAATAATCACATAAAAACACCAAATAAGAATTAAAACCCAAAACCCCACTAAATACTCAAAAAAATATTTAAACACCTTAAAACATTAAAAATCTATTAAAATCATAAACCCTAAAAACTACAAAAAGCCTAAAACCCAAAAAAAAAACCATAAAACACTAAAAAACCCAAGAAAACCTCAAAATATTAAAAATAATAAATATCCAAAAATCCCTAAAAATCCCTAAAAACATAAAAACCCTCAGAACCTTGAATACCCCTAAAAAAATTTAAATCCAAAATACACTTTAAGACATTAATTCCCCTAAATACTAAAAAAACTAAAAACTATAAACACCGCTAAAATATTAAAAACCCTAGAAAACCATTAAAGCACAAAAATTAATAAATAGCCTAAAAACCAATAAAAATATTAAAACACTATACAATCATGAAAACATTAAAAAATATAAAACATTAAAACCCCTAAAAACTCTAAAACCCCCTAAAAACACAAAAAACCATAAATATTCTAAAAACTGTAAAAATCCCTAAAACCCATCAAAATCCCTAAAATCCCTAAAAACATGAAAAAAACTCAAATCCCTAAAAATCACCAAAAATGTAAAAAATCCTAAATATTATTAAGAACCTATGAAAATAATAAAAACCTAAAATCACTTTAAACTCATGAAAACCAAGAAACAAAACTAAAACCACCAAAAACAATAAAAAAATAAAAACATTTTAAACATTTTAAACCCCTAAAACTCTCAAAGTCCATTAAAAACAATTTAAACCACAAAAATGTTCAAATACATTAAAAAACACTTAAAACTCATAAATCCCTTAAAACCCCCAAAAAACTCTAAAACCCAAAAAACCACTCAAAATCTCTAAAAACTCTAAAAACCATAAAAACCCAATAAATCCATAAATATACCTAAAAATGTTACAAACCAAAAAAACTGTTAAAACCCCTAATAAAACACTAAAATCTTAGAAACACATAAACCCATGAAACCCCTAAAAATTCTATGAACCCTAAAAACACACAAAACCCTAAAAACCATTAAAACCCCAAGAAAAATTATAATCTCATATAAACCCTAAAAAACATTGAAAACTCTAAAACACTTAACCCCTAAAAAAGGTATAATCCACTAGAAACACATAAAACCCTAAAAAATACATAAAACCACCCAAAAAATCCAAAAAAACCCAAACAACCCAAAAAAATCTAAAAACCCTAAAGATCTGTAAAAATCCTAAAAACCCTTAAAAATTCAAAACATATTTAAAAATATAAAAAATACAAAAAACCCTAAAAACCTTGAAAAAACCTAAGAAAACATTAAAAGAAAAAGATACTGAAAACCCTTAAAAACCTAAAAATGCAAAATACCCTAAAAACATTAAAAAAAAATAAAACAGTTGAAAACTCATAATTCCTATGAATACCCTAAAAACTAAATACTCGAAAACCCCTTATAAATTCTAGAATAATTAAAAACTCTAAAAAGCTCAAAACCCTATATACTAATTAAAAAACTATAAAAACCCCAAAAAACCATGAAAACCGAAAAATCTTAAGAAACCTTAAAACCATCAAAATCCCTAAAAATACTCAGAACCACAAAAGTCCTAAAAAAACATAAAAATCCCTTTAATTACCTAAAAAATAAATAATCTAAAAATCTGAAAACCACAATGAAAACCATAAAAACCTAATAACACTTAAAAACCCAAAAACCATGAATGTGATTAAAACGCAAAAAATCATGAAAAACCTAAAAACCAAAAAAATCCCTAAAAGCCTTAGAAAACATAAAAATCTTAAAAATGCTAATCCATTAAGAACACTAAAAACATTTTAATCCTCTAAAATATTGAAAACTATAAAAAACCTAAAATACGAAAAACTCAATAAAATGATTAGAACCCAAAAACCATAAGAACCATAAAACCCCTAAAAACACATAAAGCCCCTAAAACAATAAAAATACAAAAGAAACACTAAAAATCCTCCAAACCCTAGAAAACCATTTAAACTGAAAAACGTATAATAAAACTTTAAAACATAAAAACAATTAAACCGATAAAACAACCTATAAATTGAAAAAATTTCTAAATACCATAATGCACTAAAACTCAAAATCCCTAAACCCCTAAAAAATAATAAGAATCCTAAAAAGAGAACTAAAAAACACAAAAAACATAAAAAATTATAAAAACCTTAAAAGTCACTAAAAACAATATAAATCGTAAAAGCCTTAGAAATCCGTAAAACCTCATAAAACCCTAAAACCACTAAAAAAATAAAAACTCTTGAATCCATTAATTTTTTTACAAATATCTAAAAACCATAAAAGACAAAAATAAAAATAAAAATAACCCTAAACCCTAAATTACTAAAAGTCCCTTAAAACCCTAAACCCCTCTAAAATCCCTAAAAACCTTCAACCCCCATAAAAATCCTCAAAAATCATTAAAAATCCATAAAAACCAAAGAAAACCAAAAAACCATGAAAACCCAAATAAAATATTGAAAACCCATAACATATAGAACCCCTAAAACCCTAAAAGTTTCCCAAAAAAACTAAAAAAGAAAAAAAACCCTAAGAAAATAAAAAACTCTAAAACCCATTTAAAAAACTAAAAATACATAAAATTATAAAAACCAATAAAAACAAAAAAAAAATTAAAAACTTTAAGAAACATTAAAAACCTAAAAACTCAAAAAAATCATAAAACCACAAAAACCCATAAAAACAATAAAACACCTAATACCTTAAAAGACTAAAAATACCAAAAAACACTATAGACAATAAAAATATTGATTAATATCTAAAATATTTAAAAAAAACTTAAAAAAACCCTAAACAACCATAAGAAATCCTTAAAAATTAACACACTTAAAACCAATTAAAACCAAAAAACACTAAAAACCCTGAAAAAATATAAAAAACCCCAAGAAAACCTTAAAACCCAAATAACAAATAAATCCTCTAAAAACCAAAAACTGATAAAACCCCTAAAAAATAGAAAGGGAATAAACCTCTAAAAATTGTAAAAACATTAAAAAACATTAAAACCCATAAAACCTCATAAAAAATCCAAAAAACGACTAAAAAATTAAAAGACACCTTAGACCCCTAAAAACATTAACAAACCCTCAAAATTCCTAACGACCCTAAAAACATTAAAAATCCGAAAAACCCAAAAACCACATAAATACCCCCCAAAATTCTTAATGACCGTAAAAACGCATAAAAATCCTAAAAAAGAAAAAAAATTCCCTAAAATGTAATAAAATCATAATAACACTTAAATAACATAAGAAAATAAAAAAACATAAAACACTTAAAACTCCCAAAAAACCTAAAAAATGCGAAAAGCACTAAATCACCCAAAAACCCCTATAAACCATTAAAATAACTAAAAATCCATTAACCGTAATATTCATTAAATACTCTACAAACTATTTAAACCACTAAAAATGTTAAAAAATATAATAAATCATTAAACCCCTACAAAACTCAAAAAAAATGTTCAAACCTTAAAAAATCGTAAAAAACCAAATGTCCCAGAAAACCCTAAAACCCCAAAAAATTCCTAAAAACCCTAAAACCATAAAAACCCCAAAAATAATAAATAATCATGAAAAATATAAAAAAATAAATAAACCCCTAAAACCCCCAAACCCTGAAAACCCATTATAAAACCTAAAAATCAACGAAACATAAAACCCCAAAAAACCTAAAAAATAATAAATCCTTAAAAAATGTAAAAAAATAAAAACCATAAAACCTTTAATAACCATAAAAACAAAAAAACCCATAAAAGCTCTAAAAAAATAAATGCTATAAAAACTATTTAAACCCCTTTAACATTAAACAACTCAAAAAATCCTCAAAAACCCCCAAATCCACCAAAATCTGGAAAACCCCTAAAAATCGTAAAAATCCTATAAAATTCCTTAAAATGCAAAACCCTTAAGCCCATAAAAACCCCTAAGAAATCCATAAAAATATAAAACACTTAAAAACTCTATGAAAACCAAAAAAACCAAAAAAATATTTAAAACTCCCAAAAATATAAAAAGCAATAAATAACCTAAAATCTTAAAAAACCCTAAAAACATTTAATTATTTAAAACCATAAAACCCTAAAACTCATAAAACCCTAAAAGTAGTAAAAATTAAACATTCTATTTAAACATATAAAAATGATTAAAAACTCGAAAAACCGTTAAAAACCCTAAAAAATAAAAAAACGCATGGATACCCCAAAAAACATAAAAACACTAAAAACCCCTTAAAAACCTAAACATGCACAAAATCCATAAAAACCCTTAAAACCCTTGAAATCCATAAAAATACATCAATGTAACTAATAATTAAAAAACCCATTAACATTATGAATATCCATAATGGAGCATTAAAAACAAAAGATCAATTTAGGTTTAAAACCCGAAGAAATGCAAAAAAACCAAAAAATCCTAGAAACCCTAGAAACACCTAAACCAATTAAAATCCCTAAAAACCCTAAAAAATAAAAACAAAGAAATAAATAAAAATATTATAAAAAAAAAGAAACCCAAAATAATACATTAAAAACCTAAAAAAATTAGAATTCATAAAACCCTAAAAATGATAAAAACACTAAAAAAACCCAAAAGGCCCTAAAAACTGTAAAAATAACTAAAAGCCATAAATCCCCCTAAAATAATAAAAAAACCCCTAAAAACTCATAAAAACCCTCAAAACCACTAAAAAATATAAAATCTTGTTCAAACCATTGAAACATCGAAAACTCTAAAAACCTTAAAAATCCTAACCAACTAAAAAAACTAAAAAACCAAAAAACCTAAAAAAACTCTAAAACCCCTCAAATTCACTAAACACCCTAAAAACTATAAAAATCATAAAAATAACATAAAATCCTTAGAAATTTAGAAACACTTTCGTTCTTTTTGTGGCCTTCGGGTTGAGGTCGTAGGGGGTTTTGGGTGTGGATCTGTGGATCCTTCCCCTCCCTTGTCTGCATTGTCTATGTCTTTTCTTTTAATAAATTTTGAGGGGTCCCAGAAATAGCCTGGACCCGAGCCTTTCTTTCCCTAGAAATGTAAAAACACCATAAAAATCCAGAAAAAAAAAATAGAAAATCCTACGAAAGCTCTATGAAAACCTTAAAAATCTAAGAACTTTTAAAATACCTAAAACCCTAAAAATAATAAAAACCCTAAAAACCCTGATAAAAACCATAGAACCTAAAAACACCTAAAACACCTAAAACCATAAAATATTGTAAGCATTCATTTAAGCCCAAAAAACACTAAAAAATAAGAAGTACCATTAAAATCATAAAAACATTAACGCCTCTAAAAATCCTTCAAAATCCTCAAATACTCAAAAATCACCTAAAACCCAAAAAATTACATAAGAAAACCTAAAAACCTTGAACCCTAAAATTCTATGAAAACTAAAAAACCATAAAAATCCAAAAAAATATATAAAATACCAAAGGGGAGAAACTCAAAAACACCCAAAAAACTGGAAAAAACCCCTAAAAATCTAGAAACACTTTAAACCCCTAAAACATAAAAGACATCATATCCCAAAACACCCCTAAAAATCCTAAAATACTAAAAACACTAAAAACCATAAATCCGCTAAAAAATGTGAAAAATCTAAAACACATAAGATCATAAAAGCCACTAAAGACTTAAAAAAACACATTAAACACCTAAAAACATTAAACAAACTAAAAAAGAACCTATAACTCCTGACTACTCAAAAAGAAACCCTAAAACCATAAAAACCATAAAACCCAAAAAACAAAAAACCTTTAAAATCCCTCAAATCCCTAAAAAACCATAAAAACATTAAAAAAAATTGCAAAAAATCCCATAAAATGAAAACAAACCTAAAAATCCTGAAAAACCTAAGAAATCCTTAAAAATTAAAAAACTATTAAAACCCCTAGAAAACCTAAAAACACTAAAACCCACAAAAACCCTAAAACCCCTAAAACCCTAACAACCATACACGTCCTAAAAACCATATAAATCCTAAAACTCATAGAACCCTGAAAACCCACTAAAATGTTTCAAAACTCATCAAAACCAAAGAAAATGTTTTAAAACCTTCAAACCCATAAAAACTCAAAATAACCAAAAAAACAAAAAAAAAACATAAAACCCTATAAAACATAAAGCCCTGAAAATCCCTAACCCCCCCCCCAATCAATTAAATTAGGTAAAACCCCCAAAAATCCTTCATAACATAAAATATACTAAAAATTGTTAAAACCCCTATGTAGATCCTAAAAACCTAAAATTAATAAAACCCTTATAAATTATAAAAATACAAAAAACTCAAAAAAACCTTAAGAACTATAAAATAAATCTAAAATCCGTAAAAAAAATCCAAGAAATCTAAAAAAACCCCAAAAGCCACTTAAAACTATAAAACCCATTATAAAACCAATAATAAAATATTATAAAGAAACTTTAAAACCTTAAAAAACTAAGAAAACTATAAATAAGAAAGAAAATAAAAACCAAAAACCCATCAAAATACTTAACAACACTTGAAACCATAAAAAATCTAAAAATCCAAAAAATAACTAAAAATAAAAATAACATAAAAACCCTAAATCCCTATTGAAAACATTGAGAACCTAAAAACACTTAAACACCTAAAAAACCGAAAATCACTAAAACACTAAAAAACCTATAAACCCTTAAATCTCTAAAACCCTAAAATACCAAAAAAACATAAAAATTGCTAAAATCTTGAAAACCCATAAGAAATCCGTAAAACTATATATTCAATTAAAACCCATAAAAATATAAAAATTATAAAAACGTTAAAATCCTTAAAATAATAAACCCTTAAAAACCGCTAGAAAACATAAGAATACACTAAAAACCCATAAAACCCGAAAGACCCACTAAGAACTATAAAATAAAATTAATCCACTAAAAATATTTAAAAACCATAAAAAATCATAAAAGCCAAAATACCAAAATAATCCCCAAAACCATAAAAACATAAAAATCCATAAAAAATCAACCGCCCCCCCCCCAAATAGTCTAAAAACCCTTTAAATTCCAAAAAATATTGAAAAACTCTAAAAAACCTCAAATGCCGGAAAAGGTCAAAAACAAAACTGTTAAAACCAAAAAAACAACAACAAAAACTATAGAAACTCTCAAAACCCCTAAAACCCTTAAAACCCCTAAAAATACAAAAAGGACCAAAAATCACTAAAAAACCTTAATACATAGAAAAACTATAAGAAAATGTTAAAAACCAAAAATACATAAAACTACTAAAAAAATAAAAATGTTTAGAACCCAAAAAACACTAAACAAACACTAAAATCCCTAAAAAATATCAATACCCTAAAAATGTTAACAATACTACAAACAAATATAAACCCTAAAAACCACTAAAAACAATTTAAACGATAAAAACCATTAGAAACTCAAAAAAACCCGTAAAAAATAACTCAAAAAACCTACAAACTAAAAAAACCACAGAAACTCTACAAAATCCAAATATCCAATAAAACCCCTCAAAATCCTTAAAAACCATAAAACCCATCATAGATCCAATTAATCCCTAACAAATTTAAAAAAACATAAAAAACCCTAAAAACAATAATAAAGTATTTACACCATAAAACACTTAAAAACCCAGAAAACTACAAAAAAACCATGAAACCCTCAAACACCCCAAAACCTCTTAAACCCATAAAAATCCTATAAAACAATAAAAATACCAAAAAATATAATAACCCATTAAAATGATGAACACCCCTAAATACCTTAAAATTTTAAAAAAATACTTTAAAAACCTAAAAAAACTAAAAATTAACAATCCTAAAAATCCCTAAAAGAGCCTAAAACCACTAAAATCCCTGAAAAACCAAAAAAATCCCTAAAAGCCTAAAAACCCCAAAACCCTTAAAATTATAAAACATCACAAAAAGATTTAAAAACCCCTTTATACCCCAAAACCATAACGAAATTTAAACGATATTAAATCTAAAATTATATAATAAACCTTAAAACTCAAAAAAACGTAAAAAACCTAAAAACTCTCAAATTCCCTAAAAGCATAAGAACCAAAACAATTATAAAAAATCCCTAAAATTTTTAAAAATGTAAAATATCCAAAGAAGGTATAATATATTAAAAAAAGAAAAAAACCTTAAAACCCTAAATAACCCCAAGGAAACCTAAAAACCCCAAAAATACTTTAAACCTCCAAAAAATCTAAAAACCGCTAAAAACAAAAAAAAACTTAAAAAACACCTAATACTCTTAAAATACATAAAGAACATAAAGCCTTTAAAAAACCCCAAAACAACATAAAAACCTTAAAAACCATTTAAAATATTTAAACTCCTAAAAATGATAAAAAAATAAAAACATTAAAACATTAAAAACTCAACACAAACTGTAAAACCCTAAGGAGAACCATAAAATCGTACAAACCTGAAAAAACCTAAAAACCATAGAAAGCCTAAAAATTCGAAAAACTACCAAAAAATGTTAAAACACATAAAACAGCTAGAAACCCTATGACAACCTTAAAATACTAAAAACAAAAAAACCCATAAAACCTAAAAAATCATAAAACCACTAAAACCCTAACACCCCTCAAATCAACAAAACCCAAATAACCAATAAACATCTATGAAAAATCTTAAATATCCCTAAAACCGTAAAACCCCTAAAACCATAAAAACCCTAAGAAAAACTTAAGAACCTAAAAACAATTAAAAACATTTAAAAATTATAAATCCACTAAAACCCCAAAAAACCCTAAAGGGTCATAAAAACCATAAGACCAATAATACCCCTTAATCCTTAGAATGTTCTAAAAATCCATAAAAATATTAAAACCCAGTAAAAACTATAAATAGCCATTAAACCCATAAAATGATTAAAAACTCTAAAAACCATAAAATCATAAAAACTAAAAAAACCCCAAAACCATGAAATTCATTAAAACCCTAAAAAATATAAAATCTCTTAAACCCCCCAAAATCCCTAAAATCCCTAAAAAGAAAAAAACCTAAAAAACCAAAAAATGATAAAACCCATAAAGACCCTGAAACCCCATAATAAAACTATAAAAATCTAAAATCACATTAAACCCCTTTAAAGCCTAAAAAATACTAAAATCCATTAAACCCTTAAAACCCCTAAAATACCATAAAAACCATCAAAATCCCTAAAACCCCTAAAAACCCTTAAAAATCAAAAAAAAAACATCAAAATCAAAAAAACATAAAAACCCTAAAAACACTGAACACCCCAAAGAAATCCTTGAAAATAAAAACAAACACTTAAAATCTATAAAAAGTGTTAAAAACCTTTAAAAACCTTAATAACCCCTAAAAACCACCATAATTTATAACTACGCATAAAATCCATAAAACCCATAGAAACCTAAAAATCACTAAAATAATATGAAAGCATTATATACCCTTTAAAATGTTGAAAAACAACAAAAACCAATAAAAAACCGAAAATACTAAAAAAAACCCTAAAACAAAAAATACCAAAAAAATCCAAAAAACCTAAAACCCCCAAAAAACACTTAAAATACCAAAAAATTCTTACAAAAACGCTAAAAATCAATAATAATATAAAAAACACTATGAAAATATTAAAAACATAAATACACTAGAATCCCTAAAACATAAAAAATACTAAAAAAAACCTAAGCACCCTTATAAACGCTAAAAACTATAAAAATACCATGAAAACTTAAAGAACATTAAAACCCCATAAAACCCTAAAAAACAAAATACTATAAAAACCATTAAAAAATTAAAATAATTAAAAAAATATAAAAAACCTTAAAACCCTTAAAAACTCAATAAAACCTAATAGCCATAAAATCCCATAAAACCCCTAAAATTCCTAAAAAATCCCTAAATCCCCTAAAAAATAACTGAAAACCCTAAACCCCATAAATCTCTTAAAAACCTATAAAAACTCTATAAACCCCAAAAACCCATAAAATTATTTCAAATCCTTAAAAAACATCTAAATCCTAAAAAATACCTAAAAATCATGAACAACGAAAAAACCCCAATGAATCCTATAAAATACTAAATGTACTTAAAAACCCTAAAAACCTAAAAAAGGGTAAGAAGACTAAAAACACTAAAACTGTAAAAACTGTAAAAACCCTAAAACCCTAGAAATTCATAAATTCCCTAAAACCCATAAAAATCCTAGAGAAGCCAAAAAAGTATCTAAAAATGTAAAAAACACGAAAAAGATCAAGGATAACATTAAAAACATAAAGTCACTTAAATAATCTAAAAACATCAAAAACAATAAATTCCCTAAAACCCCAAAAATCCTTAAAATAACAAAAAAATCTTAAAAAATCACTAAAAATCAATAAAAATATAAAAAACACTATGAAAACATTTAAAACATAAAAACACTTGATTCCCTAAAACATGAAAAATGCTAAAAAAACTAAGCACCCTTATAAATGCTAAAAACTATAAAAATACCATGAAATCGTAAAGAACAATAAAAAGCCATAAAAACCCTAAAAAACTAAATACTATAAAAACCATTAAACAATTAAAACAATTAAAAAAAATACAAAAAACCTTAAACCCTTAAAAACTCAATAAAACCCAATAGCCATAAAATCCCATAAAAACCCTAAAATTCCTAAGAAATCCTTAAACCCCTCAAAAATCACTGAAAACCCTAAAACCCATGAATCATCTAAAAACCTATAAAAACTCTATAAATCCCCAAAACCTATAAAATTATTAAAAATCCTTATAAAACATCTGAATCCGAAAAAATACCTAAAAATCATGAACAAGGTAAAAACCCCAAAGAAACCTATAATATACTAAATGTACTTAAAAACCCTAAAAACCTAAAAAAGGGTAAAAAGCCTAAAAACACTAAAACCGTAAAAACCGTAAAAACCCTAGAAATTCATAAAATCCCTAAAACCCATAAAAATCCAAGAGACGCCAAAAAAGTCTCGAAAAATGTAAAAAACACTGAAAAGCTCAAGCGTAACATTAAAAACATAATGTCACTTAAATACTCTAAAAACCTGAAAAACAATAAATTCTGTAAAACCCTAAAAAGACCATAAAAACAATAATAACCCCAAAAACCATAAAAAACAATAAATCCTTAAAACACAAGAAACCCATCAAAACCCTAAAAACCAACTAAAAACTAAAAAACCCATTTAAACCCCTAAAAAATTAAAAACTATAAAAAACCTCAAAACCAATAAAAAAATAAAAATACTAGAAACAAAATAAACATAAAAACCCAAAAACCCAAAAAACCCCATAGAAACCCTAGAAAATCCGAAAAGACGAAAAACCCATAAAAACCTAAACATCCCTAAAAATTCATAACAATTTTAAACAATGATAACGACCCTAAAACCCCTAGGAAAACTGTTAAAACCTAAAAACACATAAAACCTTTATAAATAAAAATACCTAAATTCCCAAAAAACCCAAAAAAACATAAAACACCCAAAAAAAATCTAAAAACCCATAAAAAGCATAAAAACCACTAAAAAATCTAAAAACCCATTAATCCCCTAAAAATGTTTAAAAACTATAAAACCCTTAAATCCCATAAAAACCCAAAAAAATATAAAATCCCCAAAAATAAATAAAAACCCTAAAACGTTAGAAACAATAAAAAAATAACAAAATCCCTAAAAACCTTAAAACACATAAAATACAAGTAAATACATAAAATCCCTACAATCATAAAAACCCAAAATACACAAAAAACGCCTAAGAAAACCTACAAAAATAAAAACACTTATTACCCCCTAAAAACATAAATAATGCTAAAATACCTAAAAACCATAAAACCCAAAAAAATAAAAACCCACAAAATCCACAAAATCCATTAAAAATTAATAATCCTAAAAAAGCCATAAAAACACTTAAATGTGAAAAAACCCTAAATCCCCTAAAACCGCATAAAATCGATAAGAAACCCTTAGAAATCTAAAAAAAATTAAATCCCATAAAAACAAAAATAACACTAAAATCCTAAAAATCTACAATGCGCCATAAAAAAATCTAATTACCATAAAACCCCTAAAAATCATTAAAATCCCTAAAAACCCTAAAAACCCACTAAAAACTCTAAAAAATATTTAAACCTAGAAAAAGGTAAAAAATATATATTTATAAAACCTAACGGAACCAAAAAATTGAAAAACGAGACCCTAAAACCACAAAAAACCCTAAAAACCTAAAAACACTAAAATCCCAAAACCCTCGTAATCCCAAAGAACCTTAAAGCCCAATAAAAATCCTAAAAGGTTCCTCAAAATCCTTATAATGCTAAAAACCATGGAAAATCATAAGAAAATAATAAAAACCAAAAACCACTTAAAATCCCTAAAACCAAACAAACATTAAACACCATAGAAATCCTAAAACATTAAAACACTAAAACCAACAAACTACAAAAAAACCAAAAAACAATAAAAATCCAAAAAACAAATAAAAACCATAAAAATTTAAAAATCCCTAAAAACATTGAAAACCCATAAGGAAACCGTAGGAAGATAAAAACACTTAAACCCATAAAAAACATAAAAATTCTAAAAACTCTAATAACCCTAATAATCCTACTACACCATAAAAACTCATGAATCCATAACGTTCCTAAATCCATAAAAAACTCTAAAAACATATAACCTCCAAAAAACTAATAAATACACTAAAATTCCTTTAAATCTAAAAAAATTTAAAAACTATAAAAAAATTAAAAAACCCTAAAAAATAAAAAACAACCATGAAAACAAAAAATAAAATAAAACCATAAAAAACCATAAAACCCCTCAAAATCCCTGAACACCATAAAAAACCTAAAATTCATAAAAACCCATAATAATCCATAAATTTTTAAAAAACAATAAAAACACTAAAAACCATTATAAATCCTTGAAAATCCAAAGATACTTAAATCTACTAAAAAAACAACTAATATCCAAAAAAACCTAAAAACCATAAATACCCTAAGTCTGTGTTGGTTGAGATCTCTGATTTTGTGCTTCTCCTATTTTGAGTTTTTGATTTTAAACTTGGGCTCCGGAAACCCTTAAACCGGATTTTGAAAATTGAAAATTAGGATTTGCAGGCATAAAACCCTAATATCCCATAAAAACCTTAAAAACCCTATAAATCCATCAAAACCATAAAAACATAAAATACACTAAAACCTTGAAAAACACTAGGTGGACATAAAAAACATAAAAACACATAATACTACAAAAAAACTAAAAATAACAGAAGTCCATAAAATCCCCAAAAAAGAATAAAACACTAAAAACCATAAATCCCCCCAAAACCTTAAAAATTCTTAAAAACCCATAAAAACATTAAAAACTCTAAAACCCATTAAAATACAAAAATAAACAAAAAAATAAAAAACAACCCAAAAACCCCCTAAAATCCATCAACCCCAAAACCATCAAAATCGATAAAAACTCTAAAATACTATAAAAATCAAAAAATTCCTAAAAATCCCTAAAAAATAAAAACCTTATATACCTTGAAAACCAATAATTAACCTCAAAATATAAAATACATAAATCCCATAAAAACTTAAAAATGATAAAAAACCTAAAAACCTAAAAACCCCTCAAAATCCAAAAAATCCCTAAAACACCATAAAATCCTTAAAAAGATCATAAAATACCTAAAATACCTAACAAAAAAACAAAACCTTAAAAACCAAAAAACAATCACAATACATAAAATGTAAAAACCACTAAAAACCCTACAAACCATAAAATTATACCCCCCCCCAAATAAATCCTTTAAAACCATAAAACCCTATAACCCACTACAAACTATAAAAACCCTTAAAATCCCTAAAATATTAAAAAACCTCTAAAAGACTATAAAAACCTAAAAAAAATCAAAAAAAATCAAATAACCAAAAAAATGAAGAAAAACATAAAAACTTAAATAACCCTAAAAACCTTGAAATTCCCTAAAACCCATCAATATACTAAAAGGCCCAAAAATTCCCTAAAAATGTAGAAAACCCTAAAAACCATGAATATTTTTAAGAAAACCTTTAAACAAAAAAAAAACACTTAAAACCCTTAGAAAATATTTAAACCTTAAAACCCTAAAATGCTTTAAAAACAATACAAACTCTAAAACCCCTATTTTTTAATCCCCTAGAAACCGAAAAATACTCTAAAAATCCAATAAAAACTATATTAACCTTATAATCAGCTAAAATTGATAAAAAAACTCTAAAAAACATTAAATCCATAAAAAACTCAAAAAACCCTTAAACCTATAAAAACCCAAACACCATCAAAACCCTCAAAATCCCTAAAAATCCTAAAAAACAATAAAAATATTAAAAATAATTAAAAATAAAAAAAACCGCAAAACCAAAAAAAATGTTAAGAATACACTATTAACCTAAAAAAAGCATAAACCCTTAAAAACAGGAATAAAACCCCCTAAAAACACTACAAACCTAAAAAAACCCTAAAAACCATAAAACCCCTATATTTTTAAAAAACATTACCAAATAAGAAAAAAGTCTTAAAATCCCAAAAAATGTAAAAATCTATTAAAACCCTAAAAACCGTAAAAATCATAAAAATATAAAAACACTTCAAACCCTTAAAACACATAAAAACCCCAAAAATACATTAAAGGCCCTAAAAATCATAAATCCAACAAAAAGAAAAAAACCCTAAATACCTTTAAAACCCCATAATAACCATAAAACCACAAATTTACCCTAAAAATCCTTTAAATCACTAAAAATTCTAAAAAACTATAAAAAGAAAAAAAACACTAAAAAGACAAAAAATCATAAATCCCCAAAAAATCATTATTACCCTAAAACCCATAAAAATCAAAAAAGACCCTAAAAAAATAAAATTCCTAAAAAATGCATTCAAATTTCAAAAAATGTAAAAAATCCTAAAACCCTATAAACCATAATAAATCCATAAAAACCAAAAAAACACATAACAATAATTAAAAATTACAAAATTCTAAAACTACTAAAAACCATAAGTCCATAAAAACCATGAAAACCCTCAAAATACATAAAAACGCTAAAAGACTATAAAAATCCTCAAAAGACATAAAAATACCTTAAAACATAAAAGACTCCGAAAACTCTGAAAACCCCTAAGAAAAACAAAAAAATAAAAAGGCACATAAAACACCTAAAATCATAAAATGTGATAAAACCCATAAAACCCATCATAGACCTCAAAACTCTAAAACCCCTCAAAATAATTAATATCCCAAAAACCACAAAAAAATCCTAAAAAACTCCCTAAAAATATCTAAAAATGTAAACAACCCTAACATCCTTAAAAACCATAAGAAATACTTAAACACCTAAAAACACATATTAACCCTAAAGAGCCTAAAATATATAAAAACGTTAAAAGAAAATAAAACCCCAAAACCACGTAAAATAATAAAAACCATTAAAAACAATAAAACCCCTAAAAACTCTAAAAAACATAAAACAACCATTTAAAACCATAAAAATTAGAAAATTATAAAAAAATTCAAAACCATAAAAACATTAAAACCCAAAAAAAAACCATAAACCCAAAAGTCCCAAAAAATTAAATTCCCTAAAACCATTGAAATCAATAAAAATCCGAAAATACCTAATAATCCATAAAAAGAAAAAACCCAAAAAAATTGAAAGCCCCTAAGAAAACCTTAAAACCCTAAAAACTAATATAGCCCCTAAAAAACTAAAAAAATATTAAATCCCCTTAAATCCCAAAAAATCCTACAAACCATAAACCCCTAAAAACTTAAAAAAACATAAAAACCCATAAAAACATAAAAACCAAAAATACTCTAAGACCCCATTATATCCCTAAATACATTCAAAACTCTAAAAAATCATTAAAACCATAAAAATTCAAAGAAAACCTAAATAATTTAATACCCTAAAAATTCCTAAAAACTATAAAAATCTCTAAAATCCCAAAAACTATAAAAATTATAAAAATCCCTATAAATCTATAAAAATTATATGTAAACCATAAAAACCTAAAAACATATAAAACCCCCAAAAATCATAAAAGCATTAAAATTGATAACAAAACCTAAAAAACCCTAATACAATAATAACCTAAAAAATATACATGCCCAAAAAAACTTAAAATACCATAAAACCCCATTATAATAGTTAAAAATTACTGAGAAATATAAAACTATTTAAACCCCAAAAAAATTTTAAAAACTCTAAAAAACCTTAAACACATAAAAAATTCAAAAAACCCCAAAAAATCCATGAAATAGTTAAACACCATTTAAAAACATAAAACCCTTCAAAATTAGAATAAACACTAAAAACAAAAAACAATCATTAAAAATACATGCAAATACCATAAAACCATAAAACCCCAAAACCATGAAACCCCCCAAGAAAATTCTAAAAAAAATAACCTCATAACAGTTTTCTCCATTGGAGGCGGTTTAAACTATAGCCATATTCTTCTACAGTGGTTCAATAAAATCACCACTAAATTTGGTGTCAGTGTACAATATGTAGTGATTTCTTCAATTTAGCAGCTATTTTTGGTAATCATTGTAGTAAACACATTTCATGGAGGTTATTGTTGTTTTCACGACTGTTTTCCAAGAAAATATGACATCTTTTTGTGGTAGTTTAAACAGCCGCTAAAAATCTGTTTGTTATTTCACAGGATAAACACAATGAAAATAAATCGAACAACAGTGAACTGGTAATGAAAAATGATAAATGTTTAGTGGCATTTAAAATCGCCCCAAAAAAATCATAATAACCGTCGTGAAATCATAATAACCGACACAAAATCATAATAACCAATGCTAAAATTACACCGTTATTGTATGTAGTTGTGGTTGTAACCACCTCTGATTGTATGGTACCAAATTATAATGGAGGTTTGAACTCCCATAAAATATGTTCCATTTACCTAGAGGCAGTTTAAACCGCCTCTAAAGGTAGATTTAAAATAAAAAAATTCTACATATTCTACAACCCCACTACCAATACCCTGAAAACATGGATACATTTAATCCATAAAATTTTAAACATCCAAACATTCGTTCCTTCAAACTGGAAATCATTCGACCAAAAACCATTAAAAATAATGAATTCTTAGAAAAAAACTAAAACCTATAATACTGAAACCATGGAATCCTCATACATATATTCAGGAATCCTACAACTTTAGAGATCTTTAAACATGATATATCCATGCTTAAAAGCCATAAATATTACCATCATACTTATTGAAAACAAAAAATGTGCAAACAACCAACCATTAGCTTGAAAATAAAAACATATGAAATAATCAAATTTCAAATCCTATAACCTGAAATCCTAAAACATAATATATAGGAAATCTATACATTTTAAAATATAGAAATTGGATAATCTATTTCTAGAAATTTTATAGACTATAATTCACGTGAACATATGACATTAAAATATGAAAAAAAACATATTATAAACATGAAAACATGAAAAGTGAAAAAATGAACTCTATAAATGTACAAAAATTGAAAAATATAACATGAAATCCAATAAAAATTTACTTAAAAAAAATGTATAAACAGTTAAATAGAAACAAAAAATACAAAAAAATATGTAACTAGAGACCTATAAACCTACATACCTGCAAAACATTAAACCTAATACTTTCAAAATTGGAAACATAGTAACTATAAACTCCGAATGAGAAGAAATGAATCCATTAAACCCATATCATTCAAACCTCTATAATATCAACACTATAACCTATAAACCTACAATACTATGAATTTTTAATCCAAAAAACATTAAAATGTGAATGTATTAAATCTATATGCCTATGAAACTAAAAAACATTAAACATTCACATTTTTAACTAAAAAACCCCAAAACTACATAAGTATAAACAAACATTGTCGTAACTTATCAAGAAGAGGCTAGGCCACATCCCTACTCCATGGTTCAACTATTCTTAAAAAGGTATAACCACTAAAAACTCCACCATTAGACCCTATATTTAGTCCATTATCTCTATGATAAACCAATGATGATTTTAGAAATAGCACCAAAACCTCCTCCTGATCATCTACACCATAAATATAATAACCTAGAAAATTTTACACATATTATTATATGATTAATTATTATAAATATCCATTAATAAAACATAATAATTGTAAATTCCAAGTGTATTTGGAAGACTGAGTTCATAATACATAAAAGGAAACATGAGAAATCAAGAAAATGTTAAGAAATGAAATTTTTTTGTGACTACTTTGTGCCATACATGATACATATAAAAATACTGCTACTAGTAACCTCTCCACTAATCATTGTCTGATGATGAACACAACTTGTCACCCTCTCTACCTCCACCTCCACATCCTGCTATCACCACCAGTAAGAACATTATATTGAAAATCAAATACTATCGTAAATTTATATTTAACCATAAAACCAATATATGTTTGAAAAATAAATGATTTTGAGTTTTTGTGATTTACCTACTCCCCACCAATCGATGAAATACCATCAGATATAGATCCTGATATCTTTTGATATAAATAAATCAAAATTTTTTGCAATGTGGATATCTGAGTCCCCTGTTCTTGAACTGTGTTTTGTTGAGATAAAATCTCTATCTAACCATCTCAGGGTATGAAATGACTACAACTAGAATTTGATGCATCTGAAATCCTCGGTGACCTTCTAAAGACCTCATATTGTATAGGTCCCAAACCCACCCCGAGAACTCGACCAAGATGCTCCTTCCCAAGGACTTTACCAACTGTGTCTTATTTGGAGACTAAGTAGGACTACGCAGGATTGGAATCTCGTAGTTATTTAATTTATAGCTATAAATAAAATATAATTCATATTTTAAAAAATATATATTAACATATTGACAATTGATAATAAGTTATTATAATGAAAAATGAGTTCATACCCCAGCATCTTTGGCAAGCTGGTTAACAAAACTTACATCATATTTTTTGTGAACATCTAACAACAATTCTCTTCGGGATTCCTGCTGCCCTAAATTCTATGACTGAATTAAACAAAGATTAAATTAATAATTTAATATATTAAATAGATAATATTGTCATATAAATATTTAAACTAATGAAAATATTTCTAGATTTGATCGACTTCTAGAAAACATCTTTGACCCTATAGTGTGAGGGATGGCTTGCTTATCCCAGCTTGATGCATTCTTCCATGAAATATCGTGAAATAAATAAAACATAATTTAATAGTAATGTACTCAATGTCATCTACTTTTCATATATGTGTATAAATGTAAAATAATATTAATAAAATAAAATATATGTAAATACAATCTCCTTTTCATCATGTTTTCTATCAGAAAAAACAACCCATTAGTCATTGGGAATCCCATCAGGTTGCATTTTATACATCTGTTGGTAGATCAATGAAGTATCATTGACGTTTCTCTACAATATCCATTTAATTTCTTTCTATTTCTTGCCCAGATTTTTCAAAACCCACTTTTGTGGTAGCACAACAACAACCGTAAAGTTGAATAACATCTGTACATCGAAATTCATTTAGAAAATATTATAATTTAGTAACATAATAACATTCAATTAAACCATAATTTATTAAAATTACCTATATTTGGGAATCAAAAACTTCATTTTTCCAGGTTGAAGGCATATGTCTTCAATAATCATACATAATAGGAAGAGAAAACATGTCCGCAGCTAGCTGGCCTAGAATCTGGCCATGTAATCATATGGTGTCATCCATAGGGACCCCATAGAAATCCAATGGAAAAAAAAATCCTCTCTCTGGTAATATTACATACATCTTATATTTTCATATTTTTAAACAAACTTCCATTATTTCTATCTTTTATGAAAAAATAGTTTTTATAAAAAAAAGTGCAATAAATTTATTCATCTTAAAATTTGTACCTATAGTAGTTACCCTCCTGTATCTACTTGAAGAAATATTAGTAGAGACATGTTCCCTCACTCCTATGGCTCCTGAAAGAGAAGGCGATGATTGAGCAGCTGAAGGGATGCTCACGGAGGTTGTGAGAGATAGTGTATAGGGAGATGTTGCATGGGTTTAAGAGGATGGTGTCTCAAATGCCATAGGGAAGGAGAAAGATGGACTGTCATTTGTCGGGGTTGTCGATGAAACAGTATAATGATTCGTCCTTGTAATTCCTATCATTTAATAAAATAAAATTAAGTACATAACATATATTTCAAAAAAATTATGTAGAAATAAAATTAAAAATGATAACAGCTGCACAATAATAACAAAAAATATATATAAAATAGTTGAAATAGATTTTGAAATTTAAATTATTTCCATAATGTTTGATTTAATAACACTTTTCTATATTCCAAGAATAGAACATGTAGACATTGATTTATCAAATTCATATCCTACTACTTGAAGAAATTCAATGCCATACTCCTCTCAATAAATTCAATCCATAAAATCAATTTTGTGAAAGAAAATTAGATAAGGAGAAAATTATTTTTTGTTTGTGGAAGACGTAAATGTGTCCATGAGGAATTTTGATTTTCAGTTCTACGAAATAGAGGATATTGTGTTGTCAAATGTAAATGGGAATGATGTGATGGCTTCATGAGTTGATTTTGTTGACATTCTTCATTTTCCCCATGAAGGGAAGTAAAATTTTAGTTATAAATTTGTTCCTACAAGTACATTAGGACAAGAATAAGATTTTACATTCATGTTTAGAACCTCTTCCATTGATAAGAATCTAGTGACAGATTTAGAACCTAAGTGGAAGGTTCTGTCTATATTTGTTCAAACTATGATTTCCCAGAGAGATTGATAAATTGAGAAAGTATTTTTTCAGGATATGTATGTCTTATATATCTTGATCAATAATCTAAATCTGAACCTTCCAATATACATGATGTGTTTTATGAATCATTTTTTCAAATAAAAATAAAAAATGATTGATTACACCTATTGTTTGTTGATCGACCTGGTTATAAAGAAACAATAAGTGGATAACAATTAGAGAGATGTAGTAAAATTCTAGAAGACTAATACAATATTTTTCACGATATTGAATAATATTGGATAATACTGGGACTCCAATTCAAACTCCTTGAATCATGCAGGTCAGGAAGGTGTGGCTCAGGGGGCAGCCATCTCAAACCTCACAACATAGAGATGTAGCACCTCTTGAGACGGTGACTACTAGGGAGGTGAAAAAATCAGATGTAGCTAGACAAAAGACATAGTTGTCATTGGTTAATCCTACAGTATAAGAGGTTGGTCAGTGACATGGATCTACAGTAATTAAATCCAATAAAGGATTTCATTATGTTGATCTAGTTATTGAGAAAAATATTTAGTTCTGGAAGAAATACCAATTGAGATGGTTCATGGTGTTTCAGTTGTTGAAGGAAGACATAGAGATACATTAGATCATCAGTTAGTGAATCTAATTCTTCTTGGACCACCTTCTAGTGGAGATAGAGTCTTCGATGTGGGTATGGAGACTATTGACCATTCTATACAGCCCATATGTCATCACCACCTCTAGTGCATAAGTATTTATCAGTGATGAGTAAAATATAAGATAGTTCTGAAATAAAATCCTTTTCATCTACCTTGTTATCTAAATTTCATAATATATAGAGATATTATAATAAACTGAAAAAGGATATGAGATCTTGAAAGGATGAGATCAAGGAACTCAAGGTAAATTATTTTTATATCCTTTTTAAAATATTCATAAACAACATTTGTATTTATAAGGTATTAGTAATCGGATGTAATGTTAATTTATTCAAGATAAATTAAGGGATATATTCCATAACACTCCATATGGGAATATCATTCAAGAAATCAAGTTTTTAGAATTGAAATTTGAGAATTATATTTTATTCCAAATGAAAATAAATAGGGAAAATAAATTAGTTTCATGAAAAATCAAAACCCATAAATTATATAATAATTAAACCATTTTGAATCATTTATTTCATATAATAAATTAATAGTGTAGTTATTTTATTATGAATCATATGGAGAATCCTACCTAAAATCATTAAACATAAAGACAATGGTTTTTATTCTCATCATGATGGAAAGATAAACCATTAAACCACCAGAATGATCCCTAAAATAATGAAACCTATAAAGAATTTATATTAGTTTAGAATACTTAGAAACTATAACCACATTAGAGGAATAAAATATTGAAATTTTGATGATGATGAAGCTTGATTAAGGTAGTAAGAGGTGTTTTTCAAATTTACTTTATTGTTATCAACAAGGGTAAAAATAATCTATTAATGAAACAAAATGAAAAGGGTTGAAACAAAGGGGATATTCCAAAGTGTACAAGAATTTTTAAACAGGAATGACGATACCCTTATTGTTTTTTAAATTGAGCAATGTAAAAGAGAAAAAATAAATAGTTTTAAATTTTAATCATGCACACTATTTAGTCATATGGTTTGAGAAAATGTAACCCACCATGGAATTTTATTAGTTAGATATTTTCACTCACATGGTAATGAGACACAATTAATCCTAACAATGGAAACCCCATATTAATCCAATACAATAATACTTCACCCTACATAGGATTATTCCACGTTTTAACTCCTAAATAAGTTTTAATCATGTACTAATAATGAACATTAAATTATTTTATATAATAATAGTCAATCAAATTGATGATAACCACATTCATGCCATGTGACATAATATTTTCCAAATATTTTGAGTATTCCAAACTTGAAATTATCTAATTTAATAAAAATAAATAATGAAATAAAATAATATGAATATGTTACATTAGGGCCTCTTATAAAATAACATGAATGGTTTACCATAATGTATAATGATCTATAGATCATGTGTGGAGAAAATGGTTGGGTTAGGAGATGAATTACCTATGTTATGAAAATCTTAGATCAATTGAACTACATCAGGACAATATGCATGCATATGGTAATTTTATAAATCATTTATCCACATATAATCATGTTACTATAGAGAATACCGACTTCATTAGAGGATTCGAGGGGCGGCGAGGTGCGGCGAGGGTGGCGATGGTGCCGGTAGGGCTTCGGGGAGTCAGGGGGTTGGCGGTGTCATGGAAGCGGGATAGTATCGAGGGAATGAAAATATTTAATGGTTTACCAGTGGTTCCTTAGAAATGACCCCTATGGAACCACTGCTAAACTGTCAGTTTGTTGTAGTGAAACCTTAAAAACTAAAAACACTTAAAACAACTAAAAACCTAAAAAACACTAAAAACCCAAAAAAAACATATAAAATCTGGTAAACGTCATATAAATACCTACGAAACTAAAAAGCTATAAAACCCGTGGAAACTATAAAAATCTACTAAAAAAATAAAACCACATTAAAACACTAAAAATATAAAAAATCATCAAAAAAATCCCTAAGAAACAAAAAAACCCAAAAAACCATATTAAAATCCCATAATATCCTAAAACCCCTCAGAATCTCAAAAAACCCAAAAATTAATAAAAATTCTAAGAAATTCCTAAAAACTCATAAAAATTAAAAGAACTGTAAAACCGTAAAAAACCAGGAAAAACTAACAAAACATAAATCCCATAAAAACATAATAAATGTTAAATACCTAAAACCCATAAAAACCGTAAAACCCCTTTAAAAAAATATAGATTCTCTTAATCCCTAAAAATATAACATCCTAAACCCCCCCCCCCAAATCTGTAAAAATTAAAAAACCCTAACGAAATAAAAACCGTTCATAAAAGCATAAAAACTTATAAAAAAATTAAAACTCCCAAAAACATAAAAACTATAAAACCCTAAAAACTATAGAAAACTCAAAAAAAAACAATAAACTCACCTAAACACTATGAAAACCGTAAAACCCATAAAATTGCTAAAAAAATTTAAACTCTAAAAACCTTTTAATCCTCTAAAAAAATTAGTGAACTCTAAAAACCCTAAAAAATCTAACGAAAATTGAAAATATCCCTTAAAATAAAAAATTAACAAAAACCCTAAAACACCTAAAACCCCTAAAAATCCCTAAGAACCCTAAAAAATATAAAAATCCTAAAATCCCCCTAAAATTCCTTAAAAAGGTAAAAAACACTTGAAACCCTGGATAATACTAGGAAAACCATAAAATCTTAAAAACACATAGAACCCATAAAATACCAAAAAATTCTAAAAACCCTAAAAACCCTCAAAATCCCTAAAACCCCTAAAAAGAATAAAATCCAAATAAATTAATAAAAACATGAAAAATATAAAAAACCCTAAAACCCATAAAAACCCCATGAAATCCTTAAAACCCAAAACTCACAAACCCCTTAAAAACAGGATAACACAAAAACCCATAAAAACCCTAAATAGAACCTAAAAACCCTAAATCCCCCTAAAACCAAAAAAACCCTTAAAAACATTAAAAACTCTAAAACACATAAAACCCCTAACACCCCACTAAAAAATATATAAACCACTAAAACTCCAGAAAGGTAAAAAACTCCAAAAAACCATTAAATACTCAAAAAACCCCAAACCACCCTAAAAATCCAAAAAATTAATACAAACCCTAAAACCCTCAATATCCCTCAAAATCCATAAAAACCTAAAAAACCCATAAAATCCTAAAAATTCCCTAAAATCCCTTAAAATGTAAAAAACCAAAAAAAAAACCGTAAATCCCCTAATAAAACCATAAAACCATACAAACACATAAAACCACTAAATAACCGAAAAACCAAAAAACTTTAAAAAACATGAAACCCTAAAAACTGGAAAACACCAAAAAACCATAAGAATCGTAAAACCCCATAAAAACATAAAACCACCTAAAAAGTATAAAGAACTTTTAAACCCCTAAAAATGATAAAATCCTTTAAAACCCCATAGAAATCCTAAAAAATTTAAAAATCCTATTAATATCTAAATAAACTATAAACCCCTAAAATCCCTAAAAACCAAAAAACCCCCAAAATCCCTAATAATCATAAAAACCCATAAAATTACAAAAGAATCCCTAAAAACACTAAAAATATAATAACCCTATAAAGAATAAATAATTATAAGAAAACTATAAAAGATTAAAACACATAACACCCATAAAAAACAAGAAATGCTAAAAAAACCCTAAGATGCAAAAAACCCTAAAACTCTCAAAATCACTAAAAATAATAAAAACTATATAAATTATATGAAAGTCCTAAAAACTGAAAAAACTGAAAAAACATGGAAAACCCTAAGAAAACCATAAAATCATAAAAACATATAAAAACCTTAAAAATATAAAAAATGTTAACAACCCTAAAATAAATATACCCTAAAAAATTATAAATACTTATAGAAACCTCAAAAAACATAAAACACCAATAAAATCTAGACACCCACTAAAAACTAAAAAAAACCTCTAAACCCCTAAAACATTCAAAAACCATAAAACCCCCAAAAGACCCTAAACTGCTGAAAACCCATAAAAACCTAAAACCCTAAAAAATGATAAACACATCCAAATCCCTAAAATCTTTAAAAACCATAGAAATACCAAAAATAAATAAAATTATAGAAAAACATAAATACACTAAAAACCTTGAAGAAAAATAACAAAACCATAAAAGCCTAAAAATAATAAAAACCCAGAAAAAACCTAAAAAACGCTAGAAAACCTAGAAATGCAAAAAATTAAAAAAACTCTAAACACCCTAAAATGTTTAAAATATCTAAAATTCGAAAAAAAAATTATAAAAAATAACTAAGATACCTAAAAATATAAAATCCCTAAATACATAAAAAACCTAAGAAAACCATAAAACCCTATGACACTTAAAACCAATAAAAAACCAAAAAAAATCTAAAAACCATAAAACCCTAAAGGCGCTAGGGGCTCCTGATTGGGCTCTCGAAGCTTTTAGAAGTCCCATGTTTTTTGTGGATTATATCCTATGATTTAGAACTATGTTCTCTTGGTGTTTTTGATTGATACCTTCATTACATGATTCTTAATAGATGGGTCTCTTTGATTGATGGGTTTTTGGTTCAAGCTTGTTTTTTATCTTGGGGGTGCTCATGGTTGGTTGTGTCTAGTGAAAAACATGAAAACATTAAAAAAACAACAGAAACTGTAAAAACCTAAGGAAAACCATAAAATCATACAAACCCTAAAAAACCTGAAAACCATAGAAAACCTAAAAATCTGAAAAACTACCAAAAAATGTTAAAACACCTAAAACAGTTAGAAACCCTATGAAAACCTTAAAATACTAAAAACACAAAAAACCCATAAAACCTAAAAAATCATAAAACTGTTAAAACCCTAACACCCCTCAAATCCACAAAACCCCAAACACCAATAAACATCTAAGAAAAATCATCAATATCCCTAAAACTGTTAAACCCCTACAACCCTAAAAACCCTAAGAAAACCTTAAGAACCTAAAAACAATTAAAAACATTAAAAAAAATTTAAATCCACTAAAACCCCAAAAAACTCTAAAGGGCCATAAAAACCATAAAACCAATAATACCCCTTAAACCATAGAAAGCTCTAAAAATCCATAAAAATATTAAAACCCAGTAATAACTATAAATACCCATTAAACCCATAAAAATGATTAAAAACTATAAAGAACTTAAAACCATAAAAACTACAAAAACCAAAAACCATGAAATTCATTAAAACCCTAAAAAATATAAAATCCCTAAAACCCCCCAAAATCCCTAATATCCCTAAAAAGAAAAAAAACCTAAAAAAAACTAAAAAACTTAAAAATAATAAAACCCATAAAGAGCCTGAAAACCCATAAGAAAACTATAAAAACATAAAATCACATTAAACCCCTTTAAAACCGAAAAAATACTAAAATCCACTAAACCCTTAAAACCCCTAAAAACCATAAAAACCAGAAAAATCCCTAAAACCCCTACAAAACCTTAAAAATTCAAAAAAAGCATCAAAATCAATAAAAACATAAAAACAATTAAACCCCCAAATAAATCCTCGAAAAAAACAAACACTTAAAATCTATAAAAAGCGCTAAAAAACTTTGAAAACCTTAATAACCCCTAAAAACCACCAAAACTAATAGGTACCCATATACCCATAAAACCCATAGAAACTTGAAAATCAATAAATTAATTTGAAAGAACTCTATACCCTTTACAATGTTGAAAACAATAAAAACCAATAAAAACCCAAAAATACTAAAAATACCCTAAAACAAAAAATACCATAAAAATCCAAAAAACCAAAAACCCCAAAAAATCATTAAAATCCCAAAACATTCTTAAAAAATCTCCAAAAATCAATATAAATGTAAAATACACTATGAAAACATTTAAAAAATAAAAACACTTGAATCCCTAAAACATGATAAATACTAAAAAAAATAAGCACCCTTATAAACGCTAAAAACTATAAAACTACCGTGAAACCTTAAAAAACATTAAAAACCCATAAAAACCCTAAAAAACTAAATACTATAAAAACCATTAAACAATTAAAACAATTAAAAAAATCTAAAAAACCTTAAAACCCTTAAAAACTCAATAAAACCCAATAGCCATAAAATCCCAAAAAACCCTAAAATTCCTAAAAAAAGCCCTGAAACCCCTCAAAAATCACTGAAAACCGTAAAACCCATAACTCTCCTAAAAACCTATAAAAACACTATAAACCCCAAAAACCCATAAAATTAATATAAATCCTTAAAAAAATCTAAATCCTAAAAAATACCAAAAAATCATGAACAGGGTAAAAACCCAAAGAAACCTATAAAATACTAAATGTACTTAAAAACCCTAAAAACCTAAAATAGGGTAAAAATACTAAAAACACTAAAATCTTAAAAGCCGTAAAACCCCTAAAAACTCTAGAAATTCATAAAATCCCTAAAACCCATAAAAGTCCTACAGAAGCCTAAAAAGTCTCTAAAATGTAAAAAACACAAAAAATCTCAAGCATAACATTAAAAACATAAAGTCACTTAAATACTCTAAAAAACAGAAAAACAATAAAATCCGTAAAACCCTAAAAAGACCATAAAATCCCTAATAAACACAGATCCATAAAAAACAATAAACCCTTAAATCACAAGAAACCCATCAAAACCCTAAAAACCAACTAAAAACTAAAAAACCCATTTAAACCCCTAAAAAATTAAAAACTATAAAAACCCTTAAAAACAATAGAAAAATAAAAATACTAGAAACAAAATAAACATAAAAACCCACAAACCCTGAAAACACCATAGAAACCCTAAAAAACACGAAAAACCCATAAAAACTTAAACATCCCTAAAAATTCATAACGATTTTAAAAAATGATAACTACCCTAAAAACCCTAGGAAAACTTTTAAAACCTAAAAGCACATAAAACTTTTAAAAATAAAAATACCTAAAAGCCCAAAAAACCCAAAAAAACATAAAACCCCAAAAAAAACAAAAAAAAATCTAAAAAACCGTAAAAATCATAAACACCACTAAAAATATAAAAACCCATTAATCCCATAAAAATGTTAAAAACTATAAAAACCCTTAAAACCCATAAAAACCTAAAAAATATAAAATCCCCAAAAAAAACCCTAAAACGTAAAAAATAATAAAAATTAACAAAATCCCTAAAAACCATAAAAAGCATAAAATCCATGAAAATACACAAAATCCCTAAAAACATAAAAACCCATAAAACCCTAAAAACCCCTAATAAAACCTACAAAAACAAAAACACCTAATACCACCAAAAAACATAAATAATGCTAAAAATCCTAAAAACCATAAAACCCAAAAAAATAAAAACCCTCAAAATCCATAAAATCCATTAAAAATAATAATCCTAAAAAAGCCATAAAAACACTTAAATGTTAAAAAACCCTAAAACCCATAAAACCGCATAAAATCCATAAGAAACCCTTAGAAAACTAAAAAAATTAAATCCAATAAAAACAAAAATAACACTAAAAACCTAAAAATATTCAAATCCCCATAAAAATCTATTTACCATAAAACCCCTAAAAATCATTAAAACCCCTAAAAACCCACTAAAAACTCTAAATATTAATTAAACCCATAAAAAGGGAAAAAAATATAAAAGACCTAAAGAAACCAAAAAACTAAAAATAAGAGTCCCTAAAACCACAAAAAACCCTAAAAACCTAAATACACTAAAATCCAAAAAACCCTCAGAATCCCTAAGAACCATATAGCACCACAAAAATCCTAAAAGGTTCTTTAAAATCCTTATAAACATATTAACCATGAAAAATCTTAAGAAAATAATAAATACCAGAAACCACTTAAAATCCATAAAACCAAACAAATATTAAACACCATAGAAATCCAAAAACATTAATGCAATAAAAACCATCAAACTCCCTAAAAAACTAAAAACAGTAAAAATCCAAAAAACACATAAAAACAATAAAAAAAATTAAAAATCCCTAAAAACCTTGAAAACCCATAAGGAAACCATAAGAACATAAAAACACATAATCCCATAAAAACATAAAAACTATAAAAACTATAATAACCCTAATAAGCCTAGAACACCATAAAAACCATAAAAACACATGATTCCATAAAATCCCTAAATCCATAAAAAACTCTAAAAAAATATAACCTCCTAAAAACTAATAAATACTGTAAAATACCATTAAAACTAAAAAATTTAAAAACTATATAAAATGAAAAACCCTAAAAAATAAAAAAGAACCATGAAAACACAAAAATAACATAAAACTATAAAAACCCTAAAACCCCTCAAAATCCCTGAACACCATAAAAAACATAAAATTCATAAAAACCCATAAAATTCCATAAAATTTTAAAAAACAATAAAAACAATAAAAACCATTATAAATCCTAGAAAATTCAAAGATACTTAAAACCACTAAAAACAAAAAAAAAACAATTAAAATCCTAAAAACCCCTAAAAACCATTAAAACACCTAAAAATATTAAAAACCATAAATACACTAAGTATGTGTTGGTTGAGCTCTCTGATTTTGTGCTTCTCTTGTTTTGAGTTTTTTATTGTAAAATTGGGCTCCCGATACCCGTAAACTGGCATTTGGAAATTGAAAATTATGATTAACATGCATAAAAACCTAAAATCTTCTAAAAACCTTAAAAACCCAAAAAATCCTTCAAAACCATAATGAAATAAAATACACTAAAACCCTAAAAACACTAGGTGGACCAAAAAAACATAAAAACACATAAAACTAGTAAAAAAACTAAAAATAACAGAAGTCCATAAAAACCCCATAAAACAATAAAATGCTAAAAACCATAAATCCCCCAAAAAACTTAAAAATACATAAAAACACATAAAAAACCCCAAAATCACAAAAAAATTTAAACACTATAAACCCATAAAAACATTAAAACTCTAAAACCCATTAAAATACAAAAATAAACCAAAAACAAATAACCCAAAACCCCCTAAAATCCATAAACCCAAAAATCTTCAAAATTGATAAAAACTCTAAAATACCATAAAAATCAAAAAAAAATCAATAAAAAACCCTAAAAAATTAAAAACCCTAAATACCTTGAAAACCAATAATAAAACTAAAAATTTAAAATACATAAATCCCATAAAAACCTAAAAATGATAAAAACCCTAAAAACCATAAAACCCCTCAAAATCCCGAAAATCCCTAAAACCCCATAAAATCCTTAAAAAGATTTAAAAATACCTAAAATACCTAACAACCAAAACAAAACCATAAACACAAAAAATACAATCAAAATTCCTAAAATGTAAAAACCACTTAAAACCCTACAAACCTTAAAACTATACCCCCAACCTTTAAAACCATTAAACCCTATAACGCACTACAATCTCTAAAAACCCTTAAAATCCCTAAAATAATAAAAAACCTCAAAAAGTCTATAAAACCCCAAAAAAATCAAAAAAATAATCAAATAACCAAAAAATGAAAAAAAACATAAAAACCTAGACAACCCTAAAAACTTTGAAAATACCTAAAACCCATCAAAATCTTAAAAGGCCCAAAAATTCCCTAAAAATGTAGAAACCCCTAAAAACAATGAAAAAATTTAAGAAATCCTTAAAATAAGAAAACACTTAAAACCCTTAGAAAATATAAAAACCATAAAAACCCTAAAAATCCCTAAAAACAATACAAACTCTAAAACCCCTATTTTTTTAAATCCTTTAGAAACTGAAAAAAACTCTAAAAAACCAATAAAAAAGTATTAACCCTACAATCACCTAAAATTGATAAAAAAACTCTAAAAAACATTAAATCCATAAAAAACTAAAAAACCCTTAAACCCAAAAAAAACCCAAACACCATTAAAACCCTCAAAATCCCTAAAAATAATAAAAAACAATAAAAATACTAAAAATAATAAAAAATAAAAAAAACTGTAATACCATAAAAATGATAAGAATACCCTAAAAACCTAAAAAAGCATAAATCCCTTAAAAATAGGAAAAGAACAAAACCCCCTAAAAACACTAAAAACCTAAAAATCCCTTAAAACCATAAAACCCCTATAATTCTAAAAAATATTACCAAATAAGAAAAAAGCCTTAATATCCCTAAAAATTTAAAAATCTATTAAAACCCTAAAAACCGTAGAAATCATAAAAATATAAAAACACTTGAAACCCTTAAAAAACATAAAAACCCCCAAAATACATTAGAGGCCCTAAAAACACTAAATCCAATAAAAAACCCCTAAAAACCTTTAAAAACCCCTAAAACCGTAAAACCACAAAATACCATAAAAATTCATTAAATCCCTAAAAATTATAATAAACTATAAAGAACAAAAAAAAACACTAAAACAAAAAAAATCATAAATCCCCAAAAAATCATAAATACCCTAAACCCATCAAAATCCAAAAATACCCTAAAAATATTAAAATTCCTAAAAAAGTCTTAAAATTTCAAACAATGTAAAAAATCCTAAAACCCTATAAACCATAATAAATCCATAAAAACCAAAAAACACATAAAAATAATTAAAACCTAATAAATTCTAAAACCCCTAAAAACCATAATTCCATAAAAACCATGAAAACCCTCAAAATACATAAAAATGCTATAAGACTGTAAAAATACTCAAAAGAAAAAAAATACCTTAAAACATAAATGACTCAAAAAACTCTAAAAACCCCTAAGAAAAACAAAAGAAATAAAAAGGCACTTAAAACCCCTAAAATCAGAAAATGTGATAAAACCCTTAAAAACCCATCATAGACCTGAAAACTCTAAAACCCCTCAAAATCAATAATATCCCAAAAACCACAAAAAAATCCTAAAAAACTCCCTAAAAATAACTATAAATGTAAACAACCCTAACATCCCTAAAAAACCATAAGAAATAATTAAACACCTAAAAACACATAAAAACCCTAAAGAACCTAAAGTATATAAAAACATTAAAAGAAAATAAAACCCTAAAACCACCTAAAATCATACAAACCATTAAAAACAATAAAACCCTTAAAACCCTAAAAAACATAAAACAACCATTTAAAACCATAAAAATTAACAAATTTTAAAAAACCATAAAAACCATAAAAACAATAAAAACCAAAAAACCATAAACCCAAAATTCCCAAAAAAATCAAATTCCTTAAAACCATTGAAGTCAATAAAAATCCAAAAATACCTAATAATCCATAAAAAGAAAAATCCCAAAAAAAAGTGAAATCCCCTAAGAAAACCTTAACAACCTAAAAACTAATATAGCCCCTAAAAACCTAAAAAATGTTAAAGCCCCTAAAATCCCAAAAAATCATAAAAACCATAAACCCCTAAAAACATAAAAAACATAAAAACTCATAAAAACATAAAAACCAAAAATACTCTGAAAACCCATTAAATCCCAAAATACATTCAAAACTCTAAAAAACCATTAAAACCATAAAAATTCAAAGAAACCCTAAACAATTTAATACCCTAAAATGCCAAAAAACTATAAAAATCTATAAAATCCCTAAAACTATAAAAATTATAAAAATCCATTTAAATCATTGAAAATTATATATAGACCATAAAAACCTAAAAACATATAAAACCCCCAAAAATCATAAAAACACTAAAATTTCTAACAAAACCTGAAAATCCTTAAAACAATAATAACATAAAAACCATACATTCCCAAAAAACCTTAAAATACCATAAAACCACATTATAATAGTAAAAACATTGAGAAATAGAAAACTATTTAAACCCCAAAAAACATTTAAAAACTCTAAATAACCTTAAACACGTAAAAAATCTAAAAATCCCAAAAAAAGTCCATGAAATAGTTAAACACCATTTAAAAACCTAAAACCCTTCCAAATTATAATAAACACTAAAAAACAAAAAAAAACATTAAAAATACATATAAATACCTTAAAACCCCAAAAAACCCTGAAACCCCCCTAAGAAAACACTAAAAGAAAATAACCTCATAACGACGGTTTTCTCCAATGGAGGCGGTTTAAAATAAATCCATATGCTTCTACAGTGGTTCAATAAAATCACCACTAAATTGGGTGTCAGTGTAAAATATGTATCAATTTCTTCAATTTAGCGGCCGTTTTTGGTAATCATTGTAGTAAACACATTTCATGGAGGTTATTGTTGTTTTCACGATGGTTTTCCTAGAAAATATGACATATTTTTTGTGGTGGTATAAACAGCTGCTAAAAATCAGTTCATTCTTTCCCAGGATAAACAAAATTAAAATAACTCGAACCACAGTGAACTGGTAATGAAAAATGATAAATGTTTAGTGTCATTTAAAACCACCCCAACAACAAAATTCATTATAACCGTCATGAAATCATAATAATCATAAAAAAATCATAATAACCAATGCTAAAATTATACCATTATTGTATGTATTTGTGGTTGTAACTGCCTCTGATTGTATGATACCAAATTTTACTGGAGGTTTGAACACCCATAAAATAAGTTCCATTTACCTAGAGGCAGTTTAAACCCCGCTAATGGTAGATTTAAAATAAAAAAATGATATATATTCTATAGACCCAATACCAATACCCTAAAAACATGTATACATTTAATCCATAAAATTTTAAACATCCAAACATTCATTCCTTCAAACTGGAAAACATTCAACCGAAAAACATTAAAAATAATGAATTCTTAAAAAACAAAACTAAAACCTATAATACTGAAAACATGGAATCCTCATACATATATAAAATAATCCTACAACTTTAGAGATATTTAAACATGATATATACATGCTTAAAAACCAAAAATATTATAATCATCCTTATTGAAAACAAATAATATGCAAACAAACAACCATTATCTTGAAAATAAACACATTTGAAATAATCAAATTTCAAATCCTACAACCGAAAAACATGAAACATAATATATATGAAATATATATATTTTAAAATATAAAAATTGGATAAGATATTTATAGAAATTTTAAAGACTATAATTCATGTGAACATATGAATTTAAAATATGAAAAAAAACATATTATAAACATGAAATCATGAAAAGTGAAAAAATGAACACTAGAAATGTACAAAAATTAAAAAATATATCATGAAATCCAATAAAAATTAACTTAAAAAACCAAAAATGTATAAACTATTAAATAGAAACAAAAAATTCAAAAAAAATCTAACTAGAGACCTATAAACCTACATACCTGAAAAACATTAAACCTAATATTTACAAAATTGGAAACATAGAAACTAGAAACTTCTAATGAAAATCAATGAATCCATTAAACCCATATCATAAAAACCTCTATAATATCATCCCTATAACCTATAAACCTAAAATCCTATGAATTTGTAATCCAAAAAACATTTAAATGTGAATGTAGTAAATCTATATGCCAATGAAACTAAAAAACATTAAACATTCACATTTTTAACTAAAAATCCCCAAAACTGCATAAGTGTAGAAAAAAACTGTCGTAACTTTTCAAGAAGAGGCTAGGCCACATCCCTGCTCCTTGGTGAAACTATTATTAAAAAGGTATAACCACTAAAAAAATCCACCATTAGCCACTATATTTAATCCATTATCTCAATGATAAACCAATGATGATTTTAGAAATAGCACCAAAAACCTCCTCCTGATCATCTACACCATAAATATAATAACCTAGAAATTTTTACACATATTATTATATGATTCATCAATATAAATATACATTAATAAAACATAAGAATTGTAAATTACTAGTGTATTTGGAAGACTGAGTTAATAATACATAAAAGGAAACATGAGAAATCAATAAAATGTTAAGACATAAAATTTTTTTGTGACTACTTTTTGCCACACTTAATACATATACAAATACTGCTACTAGTAACCTCTCCAATAATCATTGTCCGAGGATGAACACAGCTCATCAACCTCTCTACCTCCACCTCTACATCCTTCTATCAGCAGCATTAAGAACATTATATTGAAAATCAAATTCTATCGTATATTTATATTTAAACCTAAAACCAATATATGTTTGAAAATTAAATGATTTTGAGTTTTGGTGATTTACCTGCTACCACCAATCGATGAAATACCATCGGGGATAGATCCGGATATCTTTTGATATAAATAAATCAACACTTTTTGCAAAGTAGATATCTCAATCCCCTATTCTTGAACTATGTTTTGTGGAGATACAATCTCTATCTGACCATCTTAGAGTATGAAATGACTACAACAAGAATTTGATGCAGCTGAAATCCTCGGTGAACTTCTAAAGACCTCATATGGTATAAATCCCAAACCCATCCCGAGCACTCGACCAAGATGCTCATTCCCAAGGACTTTACCAACTGTGTCATCATGGGAGACTGAGTAGGACTACGCAGGATTGGCATACCGTAGTTATTTAATTTATACATATAAATAAAATATTATTCATATTATAAACAATATATATTAACGTATTGACAGTTGATAATAAGTTATTATAATGAAAAATGAGTTCATACCCCAGCATCATTGGCAAGGTGGTTAACAAAACTTCCATTAGATTTTTTGTGAACATCTAACAACACTTCTGTTCGGGATTTCTACTGCCCTAAATTCTATGACTGAATTAAACAAATATAAATTAATAATTTAATATATTAAACAGATAATATTGTCTTGTAAATATTTAAACTAATGAAAATATTTCTATATTTGATCGACTTCTAGTAAAACTCGTTGACCCCATAGTGTGAGGGATGGCTTTCTTAGCCCATATTGATTCATTCTTCCTTGAAATATCCTAAAATAAATATAACGTAATTTAATAGTAATGTACTCAATGTCATCTCCTTTTCATATACATGTATAAATATAAAATATTATTAATAAAATAATATATATCTAAATACGATCTTCTTTTCATCATGATGTCTATCAGCAAAAACATCCCATTACTGTTTGGGAATCCCATCATGTAGCTTTTTATACATCTGTTGGGAGATCAACGAAGTATCATTGAAATTTCTCCACAATATCCATTTAATGTCTTTCCATTTCTTGCCCAGATTTTTCAAAACCCACTTTAGTGGTAGCACATCAACAACCGTAAAGTGGAATAACATATGTACATAGATATTAATTTGGAAAATATTATAATTTAATAACATAATGACATACAATTACACCATAATGTATTAAAATTACCTTTATTTGGGAATCAAAAACATCATTTTTCTAGGTTGAAGGAATATATCTCCAATCATCATACATAATAGGAAGAGAAAACAAGTCCGCAGCTAGCTGGCCTAGAATCTAGCCAAGTAATCCTATGGTTTCATCCATAGGGACCCCATAGAAATCGAATGGGACAACAATCTTCTCTCTGGGAAGATTACATACATCTTAAATTTTCATATTTTTATCCATACTTTCATTATTTATATCTTTTATGAAAAAATAGTTAGTATAAAAAAAGTGAAATAAATTCATTCATATTAAAATTTGTACCTATAGTAGTTACCCTCCTGTATCCCCTTGAAAAACTAGTAGTAGATACCCACTCCCTCACTCATGTGGCTTCTGAAAGAGAAGGTGAAGATTGAGTAGCTGAAGGGATACTCATGGAGGGTGTGAGAGATAGTGTATAGGGATATGGTGCATGGGGGTAAGAGGATGGTGTATCAAATGCCATAGGGAGGGAGAAAGATGGACCTCCATTTGTCTGGGTGGTCAATGAAATAGTTTAATGATTTCTCCTTGTAATTACTGTGATTTAATCAAATAAAATTAATTATATAACATATATTTCAAAAAAATTATGTAGAAATAAAATTAAAAATGACAACAGATGCACAATACTAACAAATGAAATATATAAAATAGTTGAAATAGCTTTTGAAATTTTAATTATTTCCATAATGTTTGATTTAATAACACTTTTTATATTACATTAATGGAACATGTAGACATTGATTTAGCATATTCATCTCCTACTACTTTAAGAAATTCAATTCTGTACTCCTCTCAATAAATTCAAGCCTTAAAATCAATTTTGTGGAAGAAAATTGGATAAGGAGAAAATGATTTTTTGTTTAAGGAAGAGTTAAATGCGTCCATGAGGAATTTTTATTTTCAGTTCTGTGGAATAGAGGATATTGTGTCATCCAATGTAAATGGGAATGATGTGATGGCTTTATTGAGGTGATTTTGTTAACATTCTTCATTTTCCCCATGAAGGGAGGTGAAATTTTAGTTATACATTTGTTCCTACAAGTACATTAGGAAAAAAAATAAGATTTTACATTCATGTTTAGAACCTCTTACATTGATAAGAATCTAGTGATAGGTTTAGATCCTAATTGGAAGTTTCTGTATGAGTTTGTTTGAACTATGATTTCCCTGAGAGATTGATAAATTGAGAAAGTATTTTTTCAGGATATGTATGTCTTATATATCATTATCAATAATCTAAATCTGAACCATCCAACATAGATGATGTGTTTTATGAATCATTGTTGCAATGAAAAATAAAAAATGAATGATTACCCCTACAGTATGATGATCGACCTGATTATAAAGAAAAAATAAGTGGATTACAATTAAAGAGATGTAGTAAAATTCTAGAAGACTAATACAATATTTTTCATGATATTAAATTATATTGGATAATACAAGGACTCTAATGCAAACTCCTTGAATCATGGAGGTCATGAAGGTGTGGCTCAGGGGGTAGCCATCTCAAACCTCACCACATAGAGATGAAGCACCTCTTAAGACGGTGACTACGAGGGAGGTGCAAAAAGGAGAAGTGGCTAGACAAAAGACGTAGTTTTCTTTGGTTAATCCTACAATATAAGAGGTTGGTCCTTTGTCATGGATAATTAAATCCAATAAAGGATTTAATTATGTTGATCTAGTTGTTGAGAAAACTATTTAGTTTTGGAAGAAATTCCAATTGAGATGGTTTACGGTGTTTCAGTTGTTGAAGGAAGAAATAGAGATACATTAGATCATCAGTTAGTGTATCTAATTCTTCTTGGACCACCTGCTAGTGTAGATAGAGTCGTTGATGTGGGTATGGAGACTATTGACCATTATCATACACCCCATATGTTATCACCACCTCTAGTGCATAAGTATTCATCAGCGGTGAGTAAATGATTTGATAGTTTTGAAATGAAATCCTTTTCATCTACCTTGTTAACTAAATTTGATAATATACAAGGATATTATAATAAATTGAAAAAGGAGATGAGATCTTGAATGGATGAGTCCAAGGAACTGAAGGTAAATTTTTTTTATATCCTTTTTGAAATATTCAGTAACAACATTTGTATTTATAAGGTATTAGTAATCGGACGTAACGTCAATTTATTCAAGATACATTAATGGATATATTCCATAACACTCCATATGGGAATATCATTCAAGAAATCTAGTTTTTAGAATTGAAATTTAAGAATTATATTTTATTCCCAATGAAAATAAATAAGGAAAATAAATTAGTTTCATGAAATATCAAAAACCATAAATTATATAATAATTAACCCATTTTGAATAATTTATTTCATATAATAAATTAATAGTGTAGTTATTTTTTTTAATCATGTGGAGAATCCTACCTAAAATTATAAAACATAAAGACAATGGATTTTAATCTCGTCATGATGGAAAGATAAACCATTAAACCACCAAAATGATCCCTAAAATAATGAAACCTATAAAGAATTTAGATTAGTAGAAATCCCTAGAAACTACAACCATATTAGAGGAATAAAATATTTAAATTTTGATGATGATGAATCTTGATTAAGGTAGGAAGATGTGTTTTCTAAATTTTCTTTCTTGTTATCACCAAGTGTAAAAATAATCCATTAATGAAACCAAATGAAAAGGGTTGAAACAAAGGGGATATTCCTAAGTGTCCAAGGATTGTTCAATATGAATGACGATACCCTAATTGTTTTTTAAATTGAGCAAGGTAAAAGAGAAAAAATAAATAGTATTAATTTTTAATCATGCACACTATTTAGTCATATGGTTTTAGAAAATGTAACCCACCATGGAATGTTATTAGTTAGAAGTTTTCACTAACATGGTTAGGAGACACAATTAATCCTAACAATAGAAACCCCATATTTATCCAATACAATAATATTTCACCGTACATAGGATTATTCCATGTTGGAATTCCTAAATAAGTTTTAATGTTGTACTAAAAATGAACATTAAATCATTTTATATAAAAATAGTCAGTCAAATTGACGATAAGCACATGCATTCCATGTGACATAATATTTTCCAAATATTTTGATTATTCCAAACTTGAAAATATATAATTTAATAAAAATAAATAATGAAATAAAATAATATGAATATGATACATTGGATATCCTATAAAATAACATGAATGCTTTAACATAATGTATCATGAGCTATAGATAATGTGTGGAGATTATGGGTGGGTTATGAGATAAATTACTTATGTTATGAAAATCTTAGATCAATTGAACTACATCAGGACAATATGCATGCATATAGTAATTTTATAAATAGGTTATCTTCGTACAATTATGTTACTACAGATAATACCGACTTCAGTAGAGGATTCGAGGGGCGGTGAGGTGCGACGCTGGTGGCGATAGGTCCTGTAGGGCTTCGGGAGTCAGGGGGGTCGGGGGTGTCATGGAAGGGGGATAGTATCGAGGGAATGAAAATATTTAATGGTTTAGCAGTGGTTCCTTAAAAACGGCCACTATGGAACCACCGCTAGACTGTTAGTTTGTTGTAGTGAATCCTTAAAAACTAAAAACACTAAAAACAACTAAAAACCTAAAAAACACTAAAAACCCAAAAAAACCTATAAAATCCCCTAAACATCATACAAACACCTAAGAGCCTAAAAATCTATAAAACCCATGGAAAATCTAAAAATCTACTAAAAACACTAAAACCACATTAAAACACTAAAAAAATAAAAACTCTAAAAAAAACAAAAATCCCTAAGAAACAAAAAAACCTAAAAAACCATAACATCCCATAATATCCTTAAACCCCCCAGAATCTCAAAAACCCCAAAAAATAATACAAATTCTTAGAAACTCCTAAAAACCCAAAAAAATTAAAACAACTCTAAAACCTTAAAAAATCAGGAAAAACTAACAAAACATAAAACCCATAAAAATATAATAAATTTTAAATCCCTAAAACCATAAAAACTATAAAACCCTGTTAAAAAATATAGAATATCTTAATCTCTAAAAATATAACATCCTAAATCCCCCCAAAAATCTGTAAAAATTAAAAAAACCCTAAAGACATACAAACCGTTCATAAATCAATAACAACCTATAAAAAATTAAAAATCCTAAAAACATAAAAACTATAAAAACCCTAAAAACTATAGAAAACTCAAAAAAAACAATAAACTCACCTAAAGACTATGAAAACCCTAAAACCCATAAAATTGCTAAAAGAAATTTTACTCTAAAAACCTTTTAAACACCTAAAAAAATTAAAGAACTCTAAAAACCCTAAAAAATATAACTAAAACTTAAAATACCCCTTAAAAAAATAACAAAAACCATAAAACCCCTAAAACCCCTAAAATACCTAAGAACCCTAAAAAACATAAAAATGCTAAAAACACCCTAAAATTCAATAAAATGGTAAAAACTCTTGAAATCATGGATAATACTAGGAAAACCATAAAATCTAAAAAACACATAGAACCCATAAAATACCACCAAAATGGTAAAAACCCTAAAAACCCTCAAAATTCCCAAAACCCATAAAAACCATAAAATCCTAATAAATTATTAAAAAACATGAAAAATATAAAAAACCCTAAAACCCATAAAAACCCCATGAAATCCTTAAAACCCAAAACACACACCCTCAAAAACAGAAAAACACAAAAAACCATAAAAACACTAGGTAGAAGCTATTAACCCTAAAATCCCCTAAAACCAAAAAAACCCTTAAAAACATTATAAACTCTAAAACACATAAATCCCCTAAAACCCCAATAAAAAATCTATAAACCACTAAAACTCCAAAAAGGTAAAAAACTCAAAAAACCATTAAATACTCTAAAAACCACAAAACCCCCCTAAAAATCCAAAAAAATTACTAAAACCCCTAAAACCCTCAATATCCCTCAAATTCAATAAAAACCTTAAAACCCATAAATTCCATAAAATTCCCTAAAATCCCTTAAAATGTAAAAAACCCAAAAAAACCTTAAATCCCCTAATAAAACCATAAAACCATACAAATACATAAAACCCCAAAAAAACCTAAAAACCAAAAAACTATAAAAAACCTGAACCCCTAAAAACTAGAAAACACCAAAAAACCATAGAAATTGTAAAACCCCATAAAAAACATAAGACCACTAAAAAATGTATAAATATCATTTAAACCCCTAAAAATGTTAAAATCTATTAAAAACCAAAGAAATCCTAAAAAAATTAAAAAACCGATAAATATCTAAAAAAACTATAATCCCCTAAAATCCCTAAAAACCTAAAAACCCCGAATATCCCTAATAATCATAAATACCCATAAAATTCCAAAAGAATCCCTAAAAACACAAAAAATATAAAAACACTAAAAATCATAAAAAATTAAAAGAAAACCATAAATGATTAAAACACTTAACAACCATAAAAAACAAGAAATGCTAAAAAACCCTAAGAAGAACCATAAAAACACAAAAACATATAAAAACCCTAAAAACATAAAAAATGTTAAAAACCTAAAATATATATACCCTAAATACTATAAAAACTTCTAGAAACCCAATAAAACATAAAACGCCAATAAAAACTAAACACCCACTAAAAACTACAAAAAAAACCTCTAAACCCCTAAAAACATTCAAAAACCATAAAAACCCCAAAAGAACCTAAAATGCCAAAATCCCATAAAATCCTAAAACCCTAAAAAATGATAGACACATCCAAATCCCTAAAATCCTTAAAACCATAGAAATACAAAAAATACATAAAATTATAGAAAAACATAAAATCAAAAAAAACCTTGAAGAAAAATAACAAAACCATAAAAACCTAAAAATAATAAAAAACCCCAAAAAACCTAAAAATGCCAGAAAACCTAGAAATGTAAAAAATTAAAAAAACCCTAAAAACCCTAAAAAGTTCAAAATCTCTAATATTCCAAAAAAATAAAAATTATAAAAAATAAACAAAATACCAAAAAATATAAAACCCCTAAATATATAAAAAACCTAAGAAAACCATAAAACCCTAAAAAACACTTAAAACCAATTAAAAAACCTAAAAAAATTCTAAAAACCCTAAAAACCTAAAGTCCCTAGGGTTTCTTGATTGAGCTATCGAAGCTCATAGAAGAACCATGTTTTTTGTGGATTATATTCTATGATTTGGAACTATGTTCTCTGGGTGTTTTTGATGGATACCTTCATTAGATGATTCTTAATATATGGGTCTCTTTGATTGATGGGTTTTTGGTTCAAGCTTGTTTTTTATCTTGGGGGCGCTCATGGTCGGTTGTGTCTAGTGAAAATTTGATTACATATTTTTCATTGTTCTACCTTATTGTTAGAGTTCTGTCTTTGGAATCAAGGGTTTTGGTCTGATATTCTTGGTTGAATCAGTTCCCACTCATCATCTTTAAGTGATTAGAGGCACAATTTTTTGAGGTTGGGTTTAACTCTTCAGATTGATAGATGGCGTACGTCGATCACCAGACTTAATGGTTTGATGGGTTCCCCATTTTATTGGTTTTTATCACCATATTGGACGACAATGGGATATTTATTTAGTCCACTATTGTTTTTCCAAACATCTGAATTAGTTCCATGGTCACAGTTTGTGTTGGGGTTCATGTGGGATGGTCTGGGTTGTGTGTTGGGGTAGGTACACTTAATTTTGTTGACTTTTTCTTACTTATGTATTGTTCTTTCATTTCATGGTCACTACTTATTTTGGTTGGATTTGGGATTGTGGCCAATCTGTGGATTTTTAATGTGGGAGGTTTAAAAATTGTTGGGGTTTGGTTTTAGTTTTCTTTTATTGATGTGTTTTATGGAGGTTTTTTGGTGCTTTGAGCGATACTGGTTTGTCATCCATCATCGTTTCTTATGGAGTGTTGGGAGGAGGCCTGGTTCTATATTCTTCATGTTTTCCATCCATCGACTCCTATTTTGTGGTCTTCTTGATAATTTTGATGAAGGTAGGTTTTGGAATCCGTTCTTATGAGAGGTACATGTGGGGACCCCTGGGAATCATGTTAGTGGAATGTGGTTTTTAATTTGTTTCTTTTTTTCTGACACATGGCTTCATGCTGCATATTTGGTCACCACTTCTCCGGACTCTGGGTTGTTGTCCCCATATTTCTTGGTCAGAGGAATGTTTTGGTTTGTCTTCTATTTGGGGTTCAGTGTGTTGGAATTATACATTATATAATCCTTCAGAAACAACTAGTTTAATTTTCTGGTCATCCAGCACCATTATTTATTTTTTCATGTTACTAATAGAGGATTTATCGACTAACCACACCTTCTAGGGTTTTAGAAGAGGTATACATGTTCTATTTTAGGTATTTCATTCTATTTTATTCTCTAGAAATAGTGGTTCTATAAGAATTATTTGGTGTTTGGATGGTGGAACCCTTGACATCCCTTTATGAAATGGATTTGTTTTCTATTCTATACATTAGCAGGTTTTTTGTTTCAGTCTATTGGATTATGGTTCACCAATTTTTGATGGTGTTATAATTCCTCGTAGATGTAGTTTGGTTGGTGGTGTCGACAAATTCTATAGTATCATTACAAGTATTATGATACGATGTTGGGATGATTCAGTTTATGGAGTAATGGTGCATCATTTGGCTTGGATTTTGTTTCTCTCATTGCAGGATCTATTTGTTGTTGGGTTGTAGGGAGGATTGTTCATCAAGGGACTTTTAGAGTTTTTGGTTGTGGTGGCAGCATGCTGTTGTCTCTTATTGGTGATGGTAGTGATATATGATTGTATATTTCATAGGAGGTGGTTTGGGTGGGGATTATCTTTGGTTATGGATTCTGAAGGGGATGTCATTCTTAGAATTCATGATTTTTTGAGTTGTAAGATGGATTGGTGTTGGGCTTAATGGAGTGGTGTACGTCTTGGTTAGAGATCAAGACTGCTTTGGTTCTGGCTGTTGGAGCTAGAACTATTGTTTGGGAAATTCTAGTTTTTGGCTGGTGTCGGGTCAGGTTCTTTAAAATCAAGGAGCTTGATTGGTGGAAGGTAGTGGTAGTTGTTTACTGATAGAACTAGTTTTCGGTGTATGACGTTGTGTGCTGGGGTGGTGGTGGTTACAATGTTTGTTGTGCTATTTCTTTCTACTGGAGATGGGGTTTATACTCTTGGGATTTGGGATGGGAGATGCTACTTTTTGTTGGACTCATTATAACTATTGTAGGTTGTGCTAGGAATTGAAAAGGGTTGTTGGAATCTGTTGAGGCGACTATGAGATACTGGTATTGGGATATCTATGTGGGTTTCTTGGATATACTGTGGGGTTCTAGGTGTTGCTGGGATATGATTGCTACTTGGTCTAGTAATGGAACATAGAGTTGGGTGAAGTGAAATGGGTGTTGGTTTCATCAAGCTTCACGAGGTTTCATGGGACTTATTCAGGAATTGGTTTGGATGAGCTTAGTGAGGTTTCTAAGGTTGTCTTCTAGATGATGGTCGGTGGGGGTTCATGAGGTTTCTCATTCCCTTTACTATGAATTTTTTTGGGTTCATGAGGTTTCTTTATACCATAATTTTTAAAAAAACCATGGATGGGATTCACAATAGAACTCAGAACTATTTTGCTATTTAAAATTTCTAGAGGCCTTCAATCCATTTGGTTCACCCTTTGGGTGACTGTGTTCAACTCCAGTTAATTTTTTATATATTACGTTATATTTTCCTTATAAATATAACCCTAAAAGCCACAAATATCTCTCACACCCCTAAAAATTAAAAACTCTAAAAACAAAAAAACCTAAAAAACTCAAAAATACCCTAAAAAACCAAAAACATTAAATAACCAAAAGACCATAAAACCCCTCAAAATCCATGAAAACCCCAAAAACAAAAAACCCCCCAAAACCCCCTAAAATTACCAAAATAATGTGAAAACCCTAAAAAACATGTAAAACCCCTAATATATCCATAGGAAAATAAACATATTCAAAACTCCTAAAAACATAAAAAATGCTAAAACCCTAAATAACCTAAAATGCTCAAAATCCCTAAAAAACCTAAAAACCAAGAAAATCCCAAAAAATCACGAAAAACCATAAAAACCAAAAACCCTAAAATCCCAAAAAACCGTTAAGAAAAATATAAAAACCCAAAAAACCTTTAAATCCCATAAAACCAAAAAATTATATAAAAACCTAAAATACCCTAAAATCCCAAAAAAACCAAAAAAACCCCTAAAAACAATAACAACCCAAAAAATAAAAATATTCCTAAAAATATAAAAAACTCTCAAAACCATTTAATCACCTAAAAACTGTAAATAACTCTAAAAACCCTTTAAAACCTAAAAACTCAGAAAGAACACCAAAATCCACAAAAAACTAAAAAACCAAGAACACTATAAAAACTATAAAAACCCATAAAATGAACAAAATACATAAAAACCCTAAAAACTATTAAAGTTTAAAAAATTCCTAGAAAACCTAAAAAATAAAAAACCCATAAAAACAGGGGGATAGATGGTGTGCGGATAGGGGGAGAGAGCTGAGAAGGGGGATGATCCCAAGTAGGGGGATTTCGTCACACAGGAGAAGGTGATGGGGCCAGTCCTGGAGGAACATGAGGAGACTCTTACTGACAGGCCTAGCTGTATGGGTTTTCTCGAGTCACAGGGGATGAAGGAAAGCAGAATAGAGAGGATGGACAATTGCAGCCAACCCTAGCTGGTGTGGTTCCCCCTCCTTGTCTGGCTATGGAGGAAACCGCCCTTGTGGTTCCTAGCGTTCCCCAGTGTGGGATCCTTTGCTCCCTTAATCAGGAATCCCCCTTCATCCCTGACAAAGATTATTTCCAGGAGGATCATAGAAGGATGAATCATAATATGAATAAGATCATAAAAGAGAAGGCCTTGCTTGAGGTGGCCATGCCAGATAGGATGGAAAAAAACCCACAGGGGCCTCTTCAGATCCTCAAAAGAGGAAGCCGAGGAAGGAATATTTTACCTTGCCTAAGACAGTTTCCACGAGAGACTCTTGCAAAGCTAAGGAAGTTTCCTCTGGCAGGGGAGGCCATCCTGTCAAGGCACAACTGAATTCAGAGCAGCAACAGCTCAGAGAGTATTACACTGCCTTCCTAAAGCAATATGACTCATATTAATGGGATTCAATGGAGTCAGATGCTTCTTCTGGTTATGGTGCTGATGGAGACCCTTATGAGGATGGAGATGTTGACTTGTTGGATGGCAAGTGCTGAAGCTTCTATGGTGTTTTTTCTTTTTTGATTTTTCTTTTTTGGGTATTTTGGGTCTTGGGTAGTAAAGGGTTTTTGGGTGTGGGTTGATTGATCCCGCCCCTCCCTTGTCTTATGGTTATTTTTTCATAATAAATTCTGAGGGGGTTAGGAATAGCTTGGCCTCACACCTCTTCTGCACTAAATAACCTAAAACACGCTAAAAACACTAAAACCCCTAAAAACCATAAAACCCATAAAAACCTAAAATCTAATAAAAACCCTAAAACCCCCGTAAACTCATTGAAAACTATTTACACTGCTACAAATTATTAAAAACCATAAAAACTATAAAAACATAAAAAAATAAAAATTCACTAAAAACCCAAAAAATATTAAAAAACTATAAAAACCAATAAAACTCAAAGATCCCTCAAAATAACTAAAAACACTAAAACCCCATAAAAACACTAAAATATCTTAAAACCCCCAAAAATGTAAAAAAATAAAAAAACACTTAAAACCACTATGAAAACCATAAAAACCCAAAAACACTTAAAACTGCCGAAGAACCAAAAAACGAAAAAAAACCCTTAGAACCCATAAACCCGTAAAAACAAAAAACCCATAAAAACAAAAAAATATTATGAAAACATAACACCCCAAAAAACCACTAAAAACTCAAAAAAATATTAAAACCACTAAAATTATTAAATGAATCTATAAATTCTTAAAAGTGTTAAAAAATAAAAAAAAACCTTAAAAACCCTAAAACACAAAGAACCCAAAACCCCCCAAAATCATAAAATCCCTCAATATCCATAAAAACCCAAAACCCCTAAAAAATTATAGAAAATGCTGAAAATCCCTAAAAATGTAACCTCCCTAATTCCTGAAAATATCCTAAGAAAACCAGAAAACCTAAAAAAACATAAAATCCCAAAAAAGAAAAAAAAAAGAAAAAAACCCAAATAAAAACCTCAAAAACATTAAAACCCATAAAAACTATAAAAACCCCTAAAACCTTAAAAACCAAAAAAGCCCTAAAAACCACGAAAAATAATACAATCCCTCTAATCACTTAAAAATGTTAAAAACTCGAAAAACCTTAAAATTTATAACTCAAAACCTCTAAAAATAGAAAACAATAAAACCCCTATAACCACTAAAACCCATAAATCTCCTCAAAATCATAAAAAACCTAAAATATAAATATCCACAAAAAACATAAATACCCATAAAAATCCTAAAAAGCCTTATGAAAACCTAAAAACCTAACAACACATAAATCCCCTAATAACCTAAAAAACCATAAAACCATAAAACCCCCTAAAACGACACAAAATATGTAGAAAACATAAATACTATAAAAATAAAAAATGCCCATAAATCCCTAAAAATATATTAAACATGAAAACCCATAAAAAACCCCTTGAAAAACATGAAATACCTAAAAACACTGAAAGCCCTTAAAATCCAAAATCCAAAAAACAAAAAATATCCCTAAAAACACAACCCCCTCTAAAAAACTATAAAAACCCTAATGAACCATTAAAGTCTATAAAAACACTATAAAACCCTAAAAATGTTAAAACACTAAAAAAACCAATAAACTCTAAAATACATTAAAAAATTCATTAATTCCAAAAAAACTATAAAAACCCTAAAGACTATATAGAGCCAAAAAAAACTCTTAAAATATATAAATATCTTTGAAACCCATTAAAATCATAAATAATCTCAAAAAATCCATAAAAACATAAAAATTCCTAAAAATGTGAACGCCCCTATGAAAAACTTAAAACCCAAAAAACACTTAAAATCGTAAAAAAAAATAAACAATGCTAAAACCCCCAATAACCTTACAAAACCCTAAAACGTATGATATATAAAAAACCCTAAAAACTCTAAAACCCAAAATAACCCTTTATACCCACTACAAACTCTAAAAATCCATTAAACCTTTAAAAACATTAAAAACAGTAAAAGCCCATAAAATCCTTAAAACCTCAAAAAACCCCTTAACTCCCTAAAAACTATAAAAACCATTAAAAACCTTAAATAAAAAAGAACACTAAAAAACCATAAAAGTCCAAAAAAACCATAATGTCCCTAAAAACATTAAAAACCCTAAAGACCCTAAAAACAACTAATAAAAACTTAAGAAACTAAACAAACATTAAACCCCTAAAAACCTAACAACACTAAAAATCCCAAAAACACTAAAAACCCAAAAAAACTCAAAAAAACCCTCAACATCCTTAAAAACCATATAATTATGAAAAACAACTAAAAATCCATAAAATTTCAAAAACTGTAAAACCATTCAAAACCCTAAGCAATCATTTTAAAACCTAAAAACATTTAAAACCACATGAACATAAAAATTCTAAATATCATTAAACCCCAAAAAACAAAAAATCAAAAAACCCCAATACCCCCTAAAACCCATTAAGAACCCTAAAACCATATAAAAAACTAAAACCACTAAACAATCAAAAGAACCCATCAATACCATAAAATCTTTCCAAATCTCTTAAAACCATAAACCTCAAAAAACTCAAAAAACCCCAAAAAAATGACAAACCGTAAAACCGTAAAACCCAATAAAACCCTCAAAATCACAAAAACTGTTAAAACCCCATAAAACCCCAAAAAAATACTTGATAATACATAAAAATTTAAAAAACCCCAGAAACCCTAAACACCCCAACGAAAACCCTAAAACCCTGAAAACACGTAAAACCCCAAACGAACTTTAAAAACTCTAAAAACATTTAAAACATAAAAACCCTACAATCTAATCCATAAACACCCTAAACTCTTTAAAAACCCCAAAATCCATGAAATCACTAAAACCACTAAAAACACTAAAAACCCTTTAATCCCCATAAAAAATAAAAAACTCTAAAAACAATTTAAACCCAAAAAACTAAAAAAAACTCTAAAAACAAAAAAAACATTAAACACTAAAACCCCCAAAATCCCTAAAACACTAAAGACCATAAAAATCCAATAAAACTATATAAAAATCACTAAATATTTAGAAACCATAAACCCCCTGAAAAAACCTAAGAAACCTTAAAAACAAAAAAAATATAAAAACATAAAAATGATAAAATCCCTAAAAACATTAAAAAACCCTAAAACCCCTCAAAATAAGTAAAAACAAAAAAACATAAAAATACCAAAAAAACCCAAAAAATCAATAAAAATGTAAAAATCCTGAAAATATAGAAAATCCTGAAGAGCAACCTAAAAACCGAAAAAACTAAAAAACCATAAGATTCCGAAAAAAAACTCTAAAAACCTAAAAACCCCTAAAACCCTAAAAAACCCTACAAAAACATAAAAAACCTAAAAACCGACTAAAAAATCTAAAACCCATTAATATCTTGAAAATGATAAAAAATCCAAAAAATAATGGTACCCATAAATGACTTAAAAAACAATAAAACCGAAGACCCCCAAAAAATACTTAAAAAACCTAAAAACCATAAAATCCTAAAAATCCCCAAAAGTCCCTAAAAGGTAAAAACCAAAAAACCCTAAAAATCCTAAAAAGAATAAAAAATATTAAAAAATATAAAATCTATAGAAAAATAATAAAACTCTAAAAACCCTAATAAGACTAAAAACCCAAAAAAACTATAAACCATAAAACACCTAAAACATTAAAACCCCCAAAAAACCATAAAATCCCTAAAAACATACTAAAAACTCTAAAAACCATTTGAAACCATAAAAACATGATGAAAATATAAGAAATATTAAACCCCTAAAAAATAAAAAAACCCTAAAACCCCAAAAAATACCAAAAACTCCCTTAAAATTATAAAAATCTTAAAACCCCTCAAAATCCCTAAAAACACTGAAAACCCAAAAAAATCATAAATATTCCTAAAAATATATAAAAATGTCAAACCCAATAAATACTACTAAAACCCTATAAAATCCTTAGAAACTAAAAATACATTAAATTCCAAAAAAAACTAAAAATTCTAAAAACATTAAGAAACCACAAAACCCTATAAAATCTAAAAAACACTCAAAATCCCTAAAAAACAAAAGGAAAATAAAAGCCCTCAATTTCCGTAAAAAAGTAAATAACCCTAAAACCATAAAAATCCTAACAAACCCATTAAAAACTAAAAATGGTAAAAACCCCTAAGACGCTAAAAACATTAAAAACATAAAACACTTAAAAACTATAAAAGCCCAAAAAACCCTAAAACTCCTAAAAAACTTCTAAAAAAATGAAAAACCTAAACAACCACAAAAAATGCTAAAAACCAATTAAACCCCTAAAAAAATTAATAAATTTAAAAAACATTAAAACTGGAAAAACATGAAAAAACCAAAAACCCCCAAAAAAACAACAATCCCAGAATATGATATAACCCATACCCTCATCCATCAAAATCCCTAAAACACTAAAAAAATAAAAAAATAAAAATCCCTCAAAATCCTTAAAAATGTAGAAACCTCAAAAATCCCAAAAATCCACATTTAAACCTAAAAAACCAAATAACAAATAAAACAACTAAAAAATAACTTAAAACCATAAAACTAGTAAAAACCCTACAACCCTGAAAAATCCTTAAAATCACTAAAAACCATAACAATCCTCAAAATCCCTGAAACGTAAAAAGCACTAAAATCTAAGAAAACCTCTATGAGAAACATAAATACAAAAAAAAACCCTTAAACCTCTCAAAACATAGAAATCTTAAAAATCCTAAAAAACCATAAAAGGCCCAAAAAACACTAAAAACCCTTAAAAACCATAACACCCTTAAAACCATAAAAAATCAAAAAACTCAAAAATCCATAAAAAAAAATAAAAACTATAAAACCATTCAACGGACAAAAAACATTAAAAACAATAAAATGTTAAAATCCCTAAAACTCCCTAAAACCATAAAAAAACATAAAAACACTAAAAATCCTAAAAATTTCTTAACACACAAAAAAACAAAAACAAATTCCAGAAAGGACGTAAAATTACATAAAATGTTAAATACCATAAAATGATTTAAAATACTATGAAAATGTTAAATAAAACCAAAAAACTAAAATACCCAAAAAACATAAAAAATGATTAAAACTCAAAAAACCCTAATAATTCCCAAAAAAACCTCAAAAATCACTGAAACCCACAAAAATACTAAAAAATCCCTAAAAATTCCTAAAAATGTAAAAACCCTAAAATCTAGGAAAAAAAATTAAAAAATGCAAAAAAAACTAATAATAATAAAACACTTAAACCCACTAAAAGCATAAAAAATGATATAAACCCTAAATACCATAAATGACCCTAAAACCGTCAAAAACATATAAACAAAAAAAACTCATAAATCCTTAAAATGAAATAAAACCCCATAAAAACTATAAAACCCACTAAATACTATAAGAACCCATTAAACCGAAAATAAGTTATAATACTCTAAAAATATAAAAATCCTAAAAACTGAAGAAAATCCCCTAAAACCCAAAAAACCCTAAAACACAAAAATTCTCTTACATCTCTAAAAACCATAAAAATCCCAAAAAATCAGAATGTCCTAAAAGCAATTGAAAACCCCTAAAAATCCTGAAAACACCAAATAAAATTTGGAAACCCAAAAAACACTTAAATAACCTAAAAATGCTAAAACCCCTAAAACCCTAAAACCCTAAAACCCCTAAAATTACCTAACCCCCCATAAAATCCTAAAATAGACTTAAAAATGTTACAAAAACATAATAACTCTAAAACCCTAATAAAATATAAGAAAACCTTAAAAATAAAAATGCTAAAAACCAAAAAAACCCTAAAAAGACAAAAAAAACCCTAAAACTCCAAAAAACAATAAAAATCACGAAAAATATTTAAAAACCTTATAAACAAATTAACACCATAAAAAATTGAAAATCTATAAACCCTTTTTACCACAAAAAAACATAAAAACCACTAAAACCGATAGAAATAAGAAAACCCCATAAAATCCCGAAAATACAATAAAATTCCTAAAATTCTATAAATCCATGAAACCCTTTAAAACCCCTTAAAAACCTAAATACCATAAAACCCTAAATAATTAATAACAACAAAAAAACACTAAGAACCTGTAAATCTTCAAGAAAACCTTAAAAAATAAAATCACTTAAAAACTATAAAAACCAAAAAATTCAAAAAAAAACCCTAAAAAACCCTAAAACCCTAAAACCCTCAAAATCCCCAAAAACCCATAATAAAATAAAAATTCTAAAAACACCCTAAAAATCATTAAAAACAAAAAACCCTAGAAGCCCCCAAAAAACACTAAGAAAACCTTTAAAACCTAAAAACACATAAACCACTAAAAAACTAAAAATGCTAAACCCCAAAAAATCCATTAAAGCACCCTAAGAACACTAAACCTATAAATCCTATAAAATCTATTAATCCCATGAAAAACAATAAAAACTCTAGAAATTCTTTAAACCACTAAAATGTTGACAAAAATTTTAAAACCCTTAAAAAACCTAAAAACTTATAAAAAAATAAAACCCCAAAAAACCCAAAAAACCCTAATACCTAAAAGGACAAAACCCCTCAAAATCTTTATATACTCTTGAAAAAATTAAAAATCATAAATATCTATAAAAATACATAAAAATGAAAACAACCGTAAAAATACCGTTAAACCTATGAAAACCTTAAAAACCCAACAAACCCCTTAAAACCATCAAAATCCCTAAAAACCCTAAAAACTATAAAAATACAAAAAAACCTTGAAACCCTTAAATACATATATGGAAAGAATAAAAACACTTAAAATCTAAAAATCCTAATAAATTCAAGAAAATCAAAAAACCCTAAAACGCTTTAAAAACAATTAAAACACCTAAAAGCTGGAAATGATTAAAAACGTTATAACTCCCAAAAACTCATAAAATCATTTAAATCCGACAGAAACCTCAAAAATCATTTAATCCCCCAAACCATTAAAAATTATAAAAAACATTAAATAAATCAAAAAAACCTAAAACCCAAAAAAACCCCCTAAAAACCCCAAAAGCCAGAAAAATCCCAAAAACCCTTCAAAATCCATAATAAATCCTTAAAGAACTAAAGATCCCTAAATATGTAAAAAAACAAGAAAAATCATACAAAATCCATAAAAACCTAAAAAAAATAATACCTTTATAAAACATAAATAAATCTAGAAACCCTCAGAAACCCAAAAATCCAAAAACCTTTAAATCACTAGAAATCCAAAAAAACCAAAAAAATCTCAAAAAAGCAAGAAAAACATAAAAAACCTGAAAACCCTTGAAAACCTCTGAAAAATCATAGGAAAACCTTAAAAAACATTAATCACTTAAAACACATAAAAACTTAAAAATGTTAAAAACATTAAAAATACCTTAGAAGACAAAAAAACCCTAAAAACCATAAAACCACCTCAAAAACATTAGAAAACTTGAAACCCCCAAAAAATATTAATAACCCACACAAAATTATAAAAAACATTTAAAACCTTAAAAACATTAAAAAAATTAAAACACATTTAAAACCATAAAAAATCAAAATCCACCACAATGACCTAAAAACCATAAGACCCTAAAAACCATAAACCCCTTAAAATACCTAAAATCCCTAAAACCCCATTATAATCATAAAAATTTCCAAAAATTCCATAAAAACGATGAAAACCCTAAAACCTTAAAAAAATTATGAAAAAAATAAAAACCTCAAAATGTAGAACCCATAAAAATCCTAAAACACTAAAAAACTGAAAACACTAAAACCTTGAAGGCCCCTAAAAAGTCTCAAAATATATAAAAACCTTATAAAACTTTAAAAATCATAAAAATCATTAAAAAACACTAAAAATATAAAAAAAACCTAAAAAAATTGAAAATCCCTAAGAAAACCTTAAAAACCAAAAAACACTGGAAACCTATAAAAACATAAAAACATAAAAACCCGTAAAACCCTAAAAATACCTAAAAACATAACACCCTTAAAAATAGTACCAAATTCTAAAACCCCATAAAAAATAAAAACCCATGAAAAAATATAAAAAATGATTAAATCGCTAAAAAAATTAAAAACTCTAAAATACCATGAAACCCCAAAAAAATCCCAAAACCCCATAAAACCCAATAATTCATTCAAACCCTAAAGAACCCTAAAACACTCAAAGACCATAAAACCCCTGAAGAACAATAAAAATCTTTAAAAGGTCCCAAAATCCCTAAATATAGAAAAAACATTAAAACCCTAAAAAATCCCAAGAAAACATTAAAATCATAAAAACACTTAAAACCCATTTAAAACATAAAAATCCCAAAACCCAAAAAAACACTAAATGTCGTAAAAACCCTAAACCCCTCAAAATCCATATAATCCCTAAAACAATGAAATCATAAAAATAACTAAAAACACCTAAAATCAAAAAAAAAACCTTTAAAAACCTAAAAAACACGAAGAAAACTTTATAATCCTAAAGACACATAATACCCCAAAATACATAAAACCCCTAAAGACCTATAAAACCCCTAGAACCCCAAAACAAAACCTAAAAACCCTTTAAAATCATAATAACATTAAAAACTCTAAAAACCATTAAAACAATAAAAAATTAAAAAATAACTTAAACAAAAAACTGCAAAACCCTAAAAACATAAAACACTAAAACCCCTCAAAATCTTTAAAAACCCTAAAAAACAAACAATCCTAAAAAATATATATAAATGTAAAAAACGTAAAAACCCTAAAGACCCATAAGAAAACTATATAAACCTAATAAAACATTAAACCCCTAAAAATATGAAAAAACAATAAAACCCCTAAGAACCCTAAATACTATAAAACCCCTAAAACCATAAAAAACCCTAAAATCCTTCAAAATCCATAAACACCCACAAAAAATAATAATCCATAAAAAGAAATAAAATTTAAATAACTCTAAAATCCCTAAAAACCATATGAAAACATTAAAATCATAAAGATACTTATAACCCAAAAAAACAATAAAACCCCTATAAATCCCTAAAATCCCTAAAAAAATTTAAAAATCCCCCAAAATTCCTAAAACAATTAGAACCCATAAAAACCTGAACACCCCTAATAAAACCTTCAAAACTAAAAATATAAATACACCTAAAACCTAAAAATTTTAAAACCCTTCAAAATAATAAACACCCTAAAAATGAAAAATATACCCTCGTAATCCCTAAGACTCTGAAAAACATAAACCTCAAAAAACATTAAAATCATTTAAAACGTAAACCCCCCTAAAAATCCTATGTACAATAATAAATCATTACAAACCTAAAAACAGTTAAAACCCAAAAAAAATAATAAAAAATTTCAAAAACCAAAAAAACCTTAAAACCCTAAAAAACCCTCAAAAACAACAATTCCCAAAAAATATAAAAATACTAAAAAATCCCTAATAACATAAAACCCCCAAAAACCCTTTGAAACACTTAAGAAAACATTAAAAATATAAAAACACATTAAAACCCAAAAAGACTAAAATATTCTAACAACCCTAATGACCCTAAAACCACTAGTAATACCTAAAAACCATAAAACCCCTATAATCATAGAAAACCATAAAACCCTCAAAACATATAAAACTCTAAAAACTATTTCACCCCTAAAAATGTTAAAAAACACTAAAAACAATTAAAACCCCTAAAATATTCAAAAAATAGAAAAATCCCAACAAATTCATAAAACCCATAAAAACCCTAAGACCCATAAAATTCCAAAAAAACACTAAATGTCCATTAAAAAATTCAAACCCCCTAAAAAGTATGAAATATGTAAAAACCCCTAAATACCCTGAAAACTCAAAAAAATCATAAAATATTAAAAACACATAAAACACGTAAAAAACCTAAAAACCCTAAAAATTGGTAAATACCCTCACAATACATATAATTTGTAAAAGAAATAAAAAATCCAAAAAATCCCTAAAGATCCATAAAACAAAAAAAACCATACAAACTTGAAAAAAAGTAAGAAAATATTAAAAACCTAAAACACTTAAAACTCCTAAAAACCTAAAAACAGTTAGAACCCTAAAAGACCTGAAAACCCTAAAACACCATAAAAACCATAAAACCCTTAAAAACCCTAAAAAACCCTAAAAAAATAAATACAACTAAAAACTGAAAAACCCAGAAAAAACATAAATCTTAAAACCTATAAAAACACAAATAACACATAGAAACCCAAAAAACGAAAAAACCTATAAACAACCAAAAACCGTAAGACCCTCAAAATCAATAAACACCCTAAAAACCAATAAAATCCTTAAAACCCCTAAAAATACCTAAAAAGGTAAAAAACCCTAAAACCACCCAAAATCTCTAAGAATACCTAGAAAACAAAAAAAAACACATAAAACCCCAAAAAACATAAAAACTATAAAAACCCAAAAAATAATAAACAACCTCAAATCCCATAAAATTCCTACAAATCCTTTAAATCCCTAAAAATTTGAAAACCCTTAAAAACATTAAGAAAACCTTAAAACATAAAAACACATAAATAAACATAATATGCCAAAATTTTAAAAACCCTAAAATACCAAAAAAAGAACATAAAAACCATAAAACCTCAAAAAAATCATTAAAATGACTAAAAATCATTAAACCCCTAAAATTACATATAAACCTCTAAATAATCTAAATACCCTTTAAACCCATAAAATGTTAAAAAACTATAATAACCCTAACAACCCTAAAAAACTCAAAAAACCATAAACACTAATAGAAAAGGAATAAAGCACATAAAACCCTAAAATCCATCAAAAACCCTTAAAGACCATAAAAACCATAAAAATCCATAAAACCACTAAAAATAAACCAAAACATAAAATACCCTAAAACCCATGAAAACCACTAAAATGAAATTGAAAACTAAAAACACTAAAACCCCTTTAAACATATTAAAATAAAAACACATAAAACCCTAAAATCCCTCAAAAAATGAAAAACCCCAAAAGATCCATAAATATACTAAAAAATCACTAAAAATCCTCAAAAAAGATAAAATACCTAAAACACAAAAAACCCCTAAGAAACCCTTAAAAGCCTAAAAACAATTAAAATACATAGAAACAAAAAAAATCATAAAACCCTAAAAACCATAAAACCCCTAAAAACCATACAAACCATTAAAACCCATAAAGACCCTAAAACCAACTAAAAACTCTAAAACATGTTAAACAAGTAGAAAAATTAAGAAGTCTAAAAACATATAAAACCATAAAAACTAAAAATCATCCAAGACACCAGGAAACAAAAAAAAACACAAAAAACAATACAATTTTTTAGAACCCTCAAAATCACTAAAAACCATAAAACCCCAAAAAATAATAAAAAATCATTAAAAAATGCATAAAACTGTAAAAAACCCGAAATAACCTAAAAACCTTGAAAACCCATAAGAAAACTATAAAAACCTTAAAACATATAACACCCTAAAAAACCTAGAAATGCTAAAAACTCTTAAGAATCCATAAAAACCCTAAACCCTCCAAAATTACTAAAAACCTAAATGACCAAAAGATTCATCATAATTATACAAAAAACCCTAAAAACATTGAAAACCCCATAATAAAATCTTAAACACCTAAAAACAATTAAACCCCCAAAAATGTAGAAAACCCTTAAAACCACAATCCCCCCTAGAATCCCTAAAAATCAACAATAACCTAAAAACCATAACAATACTAAAAAATACCTAAAATTCCCTAAAAAAATTAATACCCCTAAAGCCCCTAAAAACCTAAAAATATTAAAGACTAAAATACATTTAAATCCCTTGAAAATATAAAGACACTAAAACCTAAAAACAATAAAAACCCTTAAAAACCTTAAAACCCATAAAAAACCTAAAACCCACTAAAAACTATAAAGCCCCTTCAAACCCCTAAAAATTATAAAAAACACTAAAAAATCTTAAAACCCATAAAGACTAAAAAACCATAAAAATTCAAAAAACCATATAAACCCTATAAACCCTGAAAACACTCGAAAAATTTTAAAACCCAAAAACCATATAAATATGAAAAAACCCTAAAAATCCATAAAATATACAAAACCCAAAATCCTAAGAAACCATAAGAACCCATAAAACCTAAAAACACATCAAAACACTAAAAACCTATAAACTACTAAAACAGTAAAACTCCCCAAAAAAAATTAATCCCTAAAAATCATAAAAACTCCTAAAAAAATTAAAAAACCATAAAAATGACTAAAATAAATAAAAATTTAAATACCATTTAAAAAATTAAAAATGTTAAAAAAACATTAAGAAAACATAAAAACCCTAAAAACTCAAAAGAACCCTAAAACCAACTTATAAAAACCCTAAAAACTAGAAAAACCCCGAAAAACACTCAAAATACATAATAACCCTAAAAACCATTTAAACCCCTAAAACGAATTGAAATCCCTACAAACATAAAAAAGACAATAAAACCATAAAAACCCTAGGAAAAAATCAACAACCTAAAAATACTTTAAAACCATAATAACCAAAAAATGGTAAAAACCCAAAAAACACCAAAACCCCAAAACCCGAAACCCCTAATAACCATAAAAACTGATAAACAACTATAATGAACTAAGAAAACATAAAACCCAAAAAACAAAAAAATTATTACAACACTATAAAGCCACACAAACATCCTAATTACCTTAAAACCTCAAAAAATCAATAAAACCCCTAAAAATTCATAAACACTAAAAACCCAAGAAAAACTATAAACCCCCTTTAGATCCCTAAAAATGTTAATAAACTCTAAATAACCGTTAAACCCCTAAAAAGTCAAAAAAAATTAAAAAATAAAAAAATAAAAGCCCTAAAAACCTAAACACCCTTAAAAACCCTAAATATCCTAAAAACCCTTAAATCCACTAAAATTTAAAAAACCCTTAAAACCTAGAAAAATCATGACAAAACTGTAAAAAAACACATAAACCCTCTAAAATCCTAAAAAATCATAAATCCATAAACGCCTTAAAAACCACAAAAACATGAAAATCGCTAAAAATTATAAAAACCCATAAAATACTAAAAAATACCTAAAAAGTTAAAAATCCAAAAAAACTAAAAACCCATAAGAAAACAAAAAAATATGAAAAAATACTTAAACCACTAAAAGTTCTAAAAATCCTATAAACCCAAAAGGCCCTAAAACCATAAAACCACTAAATATATGAAAACCCTGTTTCATTTGGTAATGGGGATGACCTTGTTTGTTTAATGTTCAAACTTTCCAATTAGTTTCTAACGAGTTTATTCATAGAACCAGAAACACCCAATGATTCTATATCAATTTGGACCTACATTCCTAAGGTAGGTGCACATTAGTTGTGGACCAATGAGGCTTAAGAATTTGCATTGGTCGAGAGGATGAGAGGTCAGGCTCATCACACCTTTGGGGGGGGGGGAATTATTTCCTACTCTGGGACTCTCTTATAGATTTAAGTTATGTTTATGAATCCTTATTTATTCACCAAGCATAAAAATGAGTTTTCCTTAAGTTTTGGAAATCAATGATTGATATGTATGGGATTTAGAGAATCTTTTATTTGTATTTGAGGTTCTTCATCGATGGAGAATCATCCGTATGTATTATAGATTCTTAGTCAATGGTATCTTTCAATACATTATATAGAAATCTCATGGTCATTATGATGACCATACTAGTTTTAAAACCACTCAGTGGGGAACTTGAAGTTTATTTTCATTTAGAAATACAGGGGTTATTTTAGAGTTGGGATCGTACCCGCAGATGGGCTACCTACATATCTTCATTAAAAAGGAATCAGAACCCACGCAGTTCGATTAGAATGATATAGTTTAATGTCATATGGGACAGAAAATAATTAATTAATAATGGGCTTGAACATTATAAATGCTTCCCACGTACTCTACTTTTAAGGCGGAGATCAAAGCCCATGTTGTTAGGGTGAATAAATATGGGGCTTATGCATTGTTAACGGACCAAAAAGTGATGTCGTGATTACTTTTACGCTCTAAGCTCATGTAATTCATGATTAGTGTGAGAAACAAGTGGTATCAGTAAACATGACGATTGTTCCATGAAATATATAGTCACAAGAAATGATGTGGGGCTTACATATGTATGACTTCCCAAGTAGATGAAGACCAGGACTTCCTTTAGGAAAGAATCCCAGGAGCAGGGTCAATAAAGGTATTTGTACTTTATGGATATTTGAAGTTTTAACCTGGGGCGTACTCTTAAGGAGGATTCCCAGATTAAAGGGGACTTATAATATGGGGATTACTCCTGAGAAGAAGACCCAAATTAAAATGGACTTATGATTTGGGCGTATTCTTGAGAAAGAGGCCCAAATCAAATGAAATTAATATTAGGGATTACTCCTGGGGAGGATTCCCAATGTTAAGGAAAATTATGACTGGGTATTACTCTGAAGAAGGAGGCCTAGGTTAAGGGAACTTGGGGCTTACTCTTTAGGTGGTTTCCCTAATTAAAAGATCTTCTCATCTTAAAGGATAAGGTTATATGGGGGAAACCTCTAACCGTAGTGACATAAATCTTGTAAGTCACGAGGATTTGGGAGAGGTTCTCACAGAATTCCTTTCAGATAAGGAAGCCAACAAAGTAACCATTCCATAAATGGCTTTGAAAAGGGGTTCAAGGGATAATATCTTAAAGAGGAGAGGGGAATGGGAGAGAGGCACACAAATGAAGTTAGTGCACAAGTCTTGTCCGCGCATGTGTACTTGTGCATCATGGTTTCACCTGGGCGATGAAGAATATGTACGGTAATACTTGTGAGAGACATAACTCAAGCCTTTAGTATTAACCTAAGATGTTTCCAAAAGGGCGGCATGCAAGTTTCATGGAAAGGGTAGGGCGGCGCGCAAGTGTTTCCATTTTTATGGAGGTATGGACACTTAGGCGTGCAAGTGTTGATGAATTCAAAACACTTAGGCCTTATTCTACTCCTTCAGGTCTTCCATTATTGGTAAAAAGTTACCTTAGAAGCTTTCAGAAGAGTTGAGTAGAAGTCTTGGGAGACCAGAGTTTGAATTTGACATTTGGAAAAATCAGTCCCTGAAAAAGGGTCCCACAGGGTCTATTTATAGGCCACCTTGCACCTTGGGAGAAAAATTAAATAGCACGCGCAAGTGAGCTGTGTGACCCATAGGTGGTTCGAAAGTGACTTGCGCGACTTACTCCAAGTGGGCTCCTAGTTCATGCCTTCATCATTTTTTTATGTTCATCAAAGGGTGACCCTCTTTGTGCTTAAGGTATTCCCCTTTGACTTTTGTTGGACTCTATGATGAAAAAGAGAATCAAAAATTCCCCCCCCCCCCCTCAGATTTGAATCTGAAGAGAAAAGAGGATCCGACTCTGAGATAAAGACAATGAAATCAAGGGTCTGTGGCACGCAAGTTTGGCGCGCAGATGCTTGGGCACGTAGGTGGTCCGGATCTCCTATATATACAGGCTCACTCCCGCGCAAACTCACTTGGATACTAGCAACTTGAGCTCTCATCATGCAAGTGCTTCTCTCTTTGGCGAATCACCCTTCTGGATTTTGTCGTGCTTCTACAAAAGGTATTTGACTTTCATGCCATGACTGGGGTAGCAAAACTTGCGCGACCAGTTTGACCTGTGCACCAAGTTGGGACTTGCGTGCCTTAATGCATTTGACAATTTTTTTATTTACTTTATCAAAATTTCACAAAACAAACATAATTAAAAGTTGATTGTTTGATCATTGTGTAGATAAATTGGATCCCATAAGAATTGGATCAGCTGATGAGTTGGCCAACAAGATAATAGATGACATGATGAACGTCATCAGCCATGACTATTATGTTATCTATGAGAGCACTCTCCTAGATTTGGCTATTTACTTGAAGAAATATCATATCAATTTCCCATAGAGAATCTACTTGACCTTGTTTATCCATGGTCATCTGCGAGGAGTCAATGTTCCATAGGAACAGAATTATATCACTCATTCCTGGTTTCAATCCTACACAAACTTCTCTTTCAAAAATGCCTCATTTTCAGGATCATCTATCAATGCTAGGATAGTGGAGAAGGCATACAGAATGCATCATAGTCCATGTGCCCCATATGTGAGGCCTCACATGCCTGAGTTGGAGCCACATTTCTATCCCTCTATTTTTTGAAATTTACAGATCGACCAATTTAAAGGATGGAAGAAGAGTTGGGATTTCTGTCCTGGAGGAGGTTTAAATCTGACTTGGATGTGGGAATATTGGGTGCGACAAACCTGTGTAGAGTTTTTTGATGATCTGAAGGGAGCTAAAATATATGAAGTTGTCTGGGCTGGGTAGAAATATGTCTTCAAGAATGAGGATTTTGTACCGGATTTAATCAGCCACTAGAGCCCGGAAACAAACTCTTCCCATCTGACTCATGGAGAAGTAGGCATAAGTTTGTGGGATGTCTATAGGATTTCAGGGGATACAATTTTGGGAGATATGTATGATGAATTCATCCCCCCTAAGGTGACGTGGAATGATTTGGAGAAGAATCTTGCTTTGTCCTGACAGTTAATGAAAATTTTCTACAAAATTAAGAATACCACCACCACAAAAACCCACTCCATAAAAGATATCCATCTAGCGGAGTGGATGGACATGCTTTTGTTTAATAAGAGAGAGAAGGTACCTTCCTGCACTCATCCTACTAGTTTCCCTAGACCAGAAAAGAAGGGTGCTTTGGGAACATTTTGGTCAACTCGAGAAGCATGCAAGTTTGATAAGGGGGGTATGAAGTGAACTATAAAATTCTAGTGAAGACCTATCTGAAAGGATTCTTGGCCTTGTGGCTCAGTGTTTACCTTTTACGAGTTCAGGATTCAGAAGGAGGTGTTAGGTTGGTGACCTTTGTTATTGTAGCCAAGCTGGATGAATGTAAGATGGTTGGGTTGTCCACCCCAGTTTTGGAAAAGATTCATAGGAGCATACTTCATGTTTATATGGGTAAGTCTCCACTATGAATAGAGGGACCATTACATGTTTTATGGGGATGGATTTCCACCCACTTCAGAACATATGTTGTACAAAGTGGAGTACAAGTTCTTGGATGTTCTTTCCAGCCTTCTATTCAGGCATTTTCTATAATTTCTCCCTTATCCTTCAATGCTTATGATATCAAAATAAGGATGAGCATGTTCAAGGATTTTCACTTATTTCCTTATGTAAATCCGCTAACATGGTGATTTGTTGATGATGGAACAAACATCCTGGAGTTAAGGGAATATATGCTGGTATGTAGAGATGGTACACAGGCCATGAGGATTTATGGAGAGGTTATATGAGAGGCCTATGATCTATACATATTTGCACATCAATTCAAATGTCTACAGAAAATTACCATATCCCCTCCAGTGCATGTCAGGTTAGAGAAATATCTGATGGTTTCTCATCAACTATGGTTGCTGACATCTATGGAGATGACTGGGGCAGTATTTGATCTACTAGATATTGAATTTCCAAGTCGATTGACTATATGGTATTCCGAGAGCTGGGTAGCATTCTAACCTGAAGGGGTACTTAATTAGTCGGTCCCTCGGGTGAGGATAATGAAGAGAACCATTAAGAAGGAAGCTCTTCCTTTGGAAGGTGACTCTTCCTCACCCAGATCTGATTCATCGGATTCCTAGGATGGGGATGATGAGACTCTAATGCGTCAAAGTAGCCTCGTGCTAGATATAATCCACCTTACAGAGTCAAGAGACCTACTTCATCGGCTACTGGTGAGTTACATCATTGAGGCAATTTAGTCGCCATTATTTTAAAGAGCAACAAGTTTCTTTTTTTATCCTTTATCTATGATTGCAGGAGCTGAGAGAAAGTTGATGTCCCATATTATAGGACCCTCCTCACAGCCTTCTAGTGAACATTCTGAATATTTACGACCAGAGGCTATCCCGAAATGGTGGAATTTATATAGTGATGTTGAAACCATATGGATGGACTTATGCGTAGGGCTGTATATCCCTGAAGTGGGGAATCTCTGGGCTTCCTCTGACATCCTTTTTGAGGACAACCCTAATGATGTGAGGGATTACATCAAGGTGCTGGAAATTCTCATATATTCCAATGATGAGTTAGTTCCTGTCACCAAGAGGGTGAAGGAAATGATGGACTGTGGTACAACTGAGGGGATTGATCCATCATTATACGAAGAGTGGTGTGATTACGTGGCTCCGGAAGATGTAAGTTTTTTTCTCATATTTCTATTTTCTTTGAAATTTGAATTTAATCAAAGCTTTGTTATTCAAGGAAATAATATTCTTTATCTTGTAGCTTGTATAGGAAAGAACTACTAAGATCCCTTCGCCGCAGTATATCCATGGTGGCACTGCTCTTGGAGCTACTGAATCTCTTCATGAGATGGGAGAGGTATCTCCAGGACAGAAAGTCATGGATGAGGAGTTAGAAAGGGAATTATTGTCTTGGATACCTATTTTCAAGGATGATGATGCTAGTCTACCAAAAAGGAAAATAAGTAAAGGCATCAAAGAAAGAAGACCACATTCAAGAGCATTATTAGAAGTGGTAAGTCTTTCTGGTAGTCATGAATCTTAACTTATAAAAAAGTTCTCAAACTTCTTGGGATTTCAGGGGCTTATTCAGTTTCCCCTTTAAGGGAAAGTACAGACCATCCTCAGAGTACAATGGAGGGTGCTGTAGAACAGCCACAAGTTCCTGCTGAAACTGTTTTTCCTAAAGAAATACTAAGAGCATATGAGCCGACGTCTGTTCCCAGCGCCGCTCTTGTTTCTGATTCCAGGAGGGAAAATTATTCTAGTAAATTAACAATACTTCATAGAACCTCAAACGAGATAACAACTGACTTACATTCCGTGTTTTTTTAGGTTCACCACATGCACCAAAACATTTGTCAACCACCATAGCTGACCCCCCAACTGTCTTTGAACAATCAATTCAGGGTCATAAATTTATAGATGAAAGTCATGAATAAGACATGTAGAGTGTTCCCACTGGTGAGACTAACCTGATATCTACTTTAGAATATTTTGGAGTTCTATTTATAGAATCTACTTGACGTGAGTTTCATCATTTGTCCTGTTAATGTTCTCATGATTACACTTCTCACCATGTTCAGTTAAAAATGTACAGTTCCATCTGAAGAAATTGATGAACCAACAATGCTTAAAAGGGGTGTATACATTGATGTCAACCTTGTTTTTGCAGAAACACTGGCTCAGGTGGAACATAGAACAACAGACCCTCCTAAAACCCATCTTGAAAATACTGTTGAAGCTAGGAAAGATGGGGAGGAGACATCACAAGTTTCTGATCTATTGTTAGGTAAAATATGATGATATTTATGGCTTACTAAACCTGAAAGACAATCAATCAACTTTTACTGTCCTTTGAGGCTAACCATTCATTCAATTGACCAAACAGGGCTACCAACTTCAATGGCTAGATTTGTAGGTGAAGCCTCAGCCTCAGACCAAACAGTAGTAGAAGGTGAAGCATCCAGTGTCAGGGAAGGAGTAGAACAGAGAACTTCCATAAGTGCATTAATCACAGACTATGCTCCTCCCTGTGATAGTGATTCCAAATCAGACCCAGAGGAGAAAAAGGCACTCCAATTATCACGTTTGAAGGCATGAAAAAATATATGGAAGGTAATATCTGATGTTCCTCTTGAAAAGATGCCTTATAAAATTCCAAGACTTTCATCCCTATTCATCATGTTGGGACTTGGTGATTTTGGATATCAAGAAATCCATGTTGTAGTGAAACAAGACATTCGAAGGTGGGAGCGAGAGAAAAGGTATCGTCAAGACCTAATCAGAGATAGATTACTGACCAATATTAGTAAATTTCAGGCTACAGTGTCCCAAGGTAAGTTTTATCCTACTGTAAAGCTGAAGGAGCTGATGTAAAAGATCAAGGAGAAGATTGTACATCATTTGCACCTTCAGAAAGAGTTAGATGTTGTTAATGGGGAGCTTGAATAACTTTATAATTCATTGGATGAAGTCTAAGAGGATGGTATAAAATCCATCATAGATTCCAAGGAATTACTTCTTTGAGTTGAAGAGAGTGAAGCTGGTCGAGTAAATGAACTTCAAGTGGCTACTGATGAAGCTTGGGATGCTGTGAAACAGATGAGAAAACATGTTGAATGTCTTTTGTAATTTCTGAAAAAAAAAGAAGAGACCACAGTCTGTATATGTTCTTATAATCATGTTCATCAATGAAAAATAGTTCATCTTCAATCATATGTACCATCATTTTCTTGATAATTTCTCTTATTTTTACCTAATCCAATGGTCACAGTTAGCATAGTTTGATTTTACTAGGGTTATATAAACAACCCCACAAACATTGCATCTTTTAATTGCTCAATATTTCCTAAATCATACAAAATGTACGTTAAGCGAGCTGGGACTCGAATTTTGTTCAGAGTACCCTTTATAGTTCCCAATTTAATGAGTACCATGTCTTTTGTTATTGGCAGTTTAAAGTCATGAATGGTGGACTATAAAAAATATAATATTTAAGGTCAAATATCTTTGAGGGAATGGATTATATTGACTCAATTCTTGATAATTTGTTTGGAAACATATTACCATATTCAAGTATGGTGGGGGAAAATTGTAAACTGTGACTTGAGAAATTATGAATCTGAGTAATGACATGGAAAATGAGCTAAAAGGAATGAGAGGAAGTATTTTCTAAGAATGATGTTACCACTAATTGAAAAGCCCATTATGGGGGCTGAATTATATTGGTCCAACTAAGGAATATGCTGCATTGTCAAATAGTAGTATCTTTTTTGTTGACAGGTCTGTTATGTAGACAACTTATGCAAGGCCACCTAAGGGCACGTGCTGCATAGTTGGGAAAAATAAATCTTGAAAATTGGACTTTATATTTCTAAAAGTTGAAGAACATTTTATGGTGATTTAAAATTTTCAAAGCATATAGTCCGCTTTATGGAGAAAGGTACGTGAATATGGAGCGGATATTTCCAATTAGATTTGTCAAATAATTGGAAGAATGTGACTTCTACAATGGTCTGACCCAAAGGTAGGAAAAAAGTTATCTGTGGTTTTAAATTATATGATTAAAACTGGAGATAGAAACATTATATGACATATGGTCATGTGGTCCAAGGTTATTTTATATTGCTCAGAACATATGGAGAAGGAGTAAAATTTAAACAATAGACATGAATACTTTCAGATCATGAAAAAATATAATGAAAAAATATGTTATGGATGGCAGTTTTTTTGCAGATCAGTACATATTGATGTTAAGACCAATAGGGACAAAATAGGCTTCTCCTAATAATGAAGTTACCAGCACTTGAAAAACCCATTAGGAGGTTGAATTATGCAGGGCCAACTAGGGAATAAGGTGCGTAGTCAAATAGTAGCATCTTTTGGCTAAAAGGTTCGTTGTGTAGACAACTTATGAAAGGCCACATAAGGGCACGTGCTGCATAGTTAGGAAAAAATAACTCTAAGGTATCAGAAATTTTGTGACCAAAAGTTAAGAAAAGTGTTATGGAGGCCATGAATATTATTTGAATAATGTTGTGGTTGGGTCCTGAATTGAGATTCGGGATGTCACTACGTATCTCATTAGGATGAGAATCAAGGCACGTGTAGTTCTTGAAATATAGTTTAACATCATACAGGATGAGATCATAAAAGATCTTAGTTTAGGGTTGTAGAGCTCAGACCATAGTGATGGAGACACATCCTGAATTTGTTATGAACCTGATGTGAATAAAGACCAGAGTGTTCAATATCACCACATGTGCTCCAAGGGGGACTTTTCATCCAAGGGACTGAATGTGGAGTTTGGGGTTAGGCCCAAAGGCTCGGGGTTGGACTCGGAGAATGCTCGAGCATTCTTACGTATCCCATGAGGATGGGAATCAAGCTACACATAGTTCTTGAAATACCCTTTGTACAGATTTAGTTCGTACATATAAGGGGTAAAGAGGACTTTATTACAATTCTGGCTGGACCCATGATTAAATACTTGGGAGTCACTATGTATCTCATAAGGATGAGAATCAAGCCACAAATAGTTATTAAAATATTACATGGTTGGAGAACATGTCAATGATGATTCCTCTCGAGTGAGGGTATCAGGGATTTTTGTTGTTTATTGTCATACATGACAAAAGTGAAAATAGTTCAAGGTCATATGCATGGACCAGTGCTATGCAGTTTAATGTATTGCCGCAGAGACAATGGGGGACTATATAGTTTAACGTCATATAGCATGGATGATGAGACATATATAGTTTAATTCAATGTAGGATGATGTTGAACAGATATGAATAAGACGATTGATGGGGGATTCACGGATCAACATTGTATGGGATGGAGGTGAATCGATGTGAATAAAGTTGTTCCGGGCTTGAACCTCAAGAGGTTGCCTACGTACCCAGCCTAGAAGGCAAGGATCAAAGTCCACATAGTTAAATTGAGAGGGATTCGGCAGTCGGGGTGAACTTGAGGACAACGACCCGAAGATGTTGTTGGGAATTAAGTGTGGTTAGCGGCCTAGAGAGGATTTCAGGGTCGAAGCTTACTCTAAGCTCATGTGAGTCATGCTCGGTGTGACAAACTAGAGGCACCAACAAACCTAGCGCTCGTATCACGAAAGATGCAACCACAAAGGATGGTGTGGGGAATATGCATGGTTTGTTTCCAGGGGCACGTATGGAATCAAATTTTAAAAGAAAATTGCACATTCGACAATCATAGTTTAATGTCATGTATCACAGACATGGGGTGCATGGCAGTTTAACATCCTGCAGCTTAGATGATGCACAGTTTAACGTCATGTTGGATGATAGGGGTACATAGTTTAATGTCATGTTGGATGATAGAGGGGTCTATGCAGTTTAATGTCCTACAACAAGGACAGTGGGTGTATTTGTGTTTCACAAAATAATTCTTCAAGATTCTTGCATTGGTTGGAGTGGTAATGAGTTTTCCATTCATTGAGATTAATGAATAAGCTCCATTGGAGTAGACCTTATGTATTGAGTAAGGTCCTTCCCACTTTGGCTCAAGATTTGGAGGCTTCTTTCCCGGTATCATTGGGGTTATGAATACCAATACAAATTATCCTAAAATGAATGAACGAAGGTGAATTTTTTTTTGAATGCTCGTGTTATTCGATTCTGATAGACTTTTAAATGGTGCAGTGTGCACAATCTTCTTTCATCTAGTTGTTACAATTCATCCAATCACTTTTGATATTGTTCATTTGTAGATAAATGATCACAAATGGAAAATCTAAGCGAAGGTAATTGAACTTCAATAGGAAATATTACATATGTTTCATATACCAATGAATATGGGGTTGATCGTGTAACAGTGTAGGTGGTAGTCCGATAATCCCATAGAGCATGAAAATGTATATCAAGAAATTACTTCTTATCATTATCCACCATATTTTTAAGTATGTTTTAAAGAGTCTTATTGAAATCCTCTACTTGACCATTGGCCACTGCATGATACCGAGATGAATGGTTGGATCTGATATTGTATTCCTGATATAATTTTTTTACATCCGATGAACAAAATTTGGTGCCATTATCCATCAATATGGTATGAGGAACACCAAATCTAGCAATGATGTTGTAAATGAAAAATCTAACAATGCATTTAGAACCAACTTATTTGAGAGGTATTTCCTCTCCCCATTTGGAAAATAAGTCAGTAAGAGTAATAATATATTTAAACTGCTTAGCTGTAGCCAGAGGATAAGGTCCTACTACATCCATTCCCCATGTAGCAAATGGCTAGGAGTATTTAGCCGTATGAAGCAACTGTGGGGGTTGATGAATGATGTTGGAACATAGTTGGAAAGAATAAAACTTCTTTGTGAAATCAACACAATATTGCATCATTGAAGGCCAGAAGTATCCAAGCCTTCGAATTTTACCAGAAAGTCTATGTTCATACTGGTGTGCACCACATACTCCTGCATGTACTTCATTCATGACAGCCATTGTCTCTTCACCATCAATACATCTGAATATTATTCCATCAAAACCTCACTTGTAGAGAATTTTTTGGTGATCTGAGCTATCATAAAGTGTAAAATTAACCACACGTCATTGGAATTGTTCTTTACCGGCTCTATCAAGTGGAAGTGTTCCATTTTGAAGGTATTTTCTGATAGGTATCATCCATACTATAGTAATACCAAATGTTTCAGAAATGGGATTGATTTCATTGATTTCCTCTGTTCTGATTTGAAGAAAAAGAGAAACTATAAAATAGTGGGAAATACTTATGATTGTTTCGTTTCGATTTGGATCTGCCAGGGCTGTGGTTAAATTAGCCATTGCATCATCTTGGGCATTTTGTGATCGCAGGACATAGTAAAATGTCAGTTCCAAGGGAAATTCTGCCATTAACTCTCTGATGTAATCAAACAGAGGGATTAACTATTCCTTTCTAATGTAAAAATACCCATTTATTTTTTTTATTATCAAATATGAATCACCTTTTACCTTCATGTGATTCACCTGTGCCTGAAGCACCAATTCCAAGCCTGTGATGAGAGCTTGATATTCTGCTTCATTATTTGTATCACCTTCCAACAATAAGAAAGAATAGGGTAACACTGCCTTTTCTGGGGAAATAATCATGATTCCTAATCCAAATTTGTTGAATTTAGGATCTTCCATTTTCTTCCCTGTTGGAATTATAGAGGTACCATAAAATACATTTCCCATATTTGAGGATTATCTTGAATGGAGAATACTTCCTCACTAGGAAGTTCATTATTTAAATATGTATCTTCTACAGATGGGGGTTCAACAAGGAAATCGGCCAATGTTTGGCCCTTTATTTCCTTTTGAGGCACATACTAGATATCAAACTGCTGCAAAATAACTTCCCACCTTGCCATAGGTCCTATAAGCATTGGATGACTATGGATAAATTTTAGCAGGTTATTGTGAGATACCAATTGGACCTCATCATGTTTCTGGTAGTGTCTCAATTTCTGAACTGCAAAGATTAATGCTAGGAAGCACTTTTCAATACTTGAATATCGATTTTTTCCCTCAAGAATAGTCTGAATGAGATAGTAAATGTTGTTTTCATTACCAACATCATTCTTTTGGGAAAGTAAGGCACCCAATGATCACTCTAAATCTGTCATAAGAGAATAAGTGGTCTTCCTTCAACATGTGGCATTAATACTGGTGGACTCAATAGATATTTCTTGAGGGTATCGAATGATCCTTGACATTCATCAGTCCACTGGTAGTTGACTCCCTTCATCATTAATCTAGTGAAGGGTAAACACTTGCTTGTAAAATTGGAAATGAAACGCTGAATATAGGCCAATTGTCCTTGGTGGCCTCTTAATTCCAAAAAATTTCCAAGAGGTGACATGTCAAGGGTTGATTTTTTCTTCTTATGATCAACTTAGATACCATGATGGCATACAACAAAGCTGATAAATTTTCCTAAGGTTACCCCAAAATCACAATTCAAGGGGTTCATCTTTAAATTGTGTTTTTGAAGTTTGTTGAATATGATTTCCAGATCAGCCAAGTGATCAGAAAATTGTCTAGTTTTAACCAAAAAATCATCCACATAACATTCAACAAATTTCCCTAAAAGGGTTTTAAGATATGGTGCATGGCATGTCGATACATTTCACCTGCATTCTTTAGGCCAAATGGAATTACCCGATCCCAAAACACAGCTTGAGGAGATCTGAAGCCTTTAGACTCCTCATCTTCTGGGCCCATTTGTATTTGATTGTACCTAGATTAAGCATCCATGAAGGAAATAGAGTCGTATCCAGCTATTTCATCAATTAAGAGTTCTGTGATCGGAACTGGAAAATCATCCTTGGGAAAAATTCCAATTAAGATCTCTAAAGTCAATGAAAACTCTAATTTTTCCATTATTCTTTTTCATAGGTAAAATATTAGTGAGCCATTTTGGATATTGAACTTCTCTAAAGAAGATAGCCTTGATTTTTTTATCAACTTCAGCTTCAATTTTAGAAGAATAAGTTGGGTCTGTTCTTCTTGCTGCTTGCTTTAATCCTCGATGTTCTTCTGGAAAACCCAAATTATGAGTGGAAACTTCGGGATTAAGTCCTATAATTTTTGTATAATTACAATAAAATACATCTTGATTTTCTTTATAAATGATGTATACATTTAATGATCTTTATGATTCATGGATTCACTAATTGAAGTGGGGAATGGATCTTCTTTTTTAAACATATTTATTTCTCTGAGTTCATCCATAGTGGTAGAGATACCCTCTTCAAATGATGGAGGATCATCCTTGAGATCTTCCTCTTCTTTTTAAATATGTGTTACTTCTTCTATTTCAACTTTCATATTTTATGATGAAGAAGAATTTCCATGGTCAGGGGAGAAGTTAAAATTTGAACATCTTGAAGAAGAGGCTTCCATTTCTGACCCTATTGATGAAGAAGGGTCTTCCTGGGGTGATAGAGAGGAGATGATGGATTGAGAAGCGACATCATTGTTTTCCTCTAGTATTGCTATATCTTCTTCTGGCTTGGTTGATGAAGTATAAAATTTTTTCATTTCAGCAGATGAAATGAAGACATATTTATTTAAGATTTCATCACTGCTTGATGAATCAAAAATTTCTGCCATGCTATCTGGCTTGATTGCTGTAACTGACATTATGGAAGTTTCCATAAGAGTGTTTGGATTTAGGTCTATCCTGTTAATTTGACTGATAGGCAACACATAATCTGTACTCAAATGTATGAATGGGTTTGCTGGAATCTTTTCCAACCCATTTTGAGCATTAATTTTGGGGACCTCCTTTTCCATTGATTTTTCCTTTCCCTCAATGTGATAAATGTATACCTCAATGTATTTAGATTCACACATTTTGAATGGGGACTTGTCACCATAAAATGTCCCAATTTGACCATTGAAACAATATTTGAGACATTGATGGTATGACGAAGGTACGACCGCATGTTGATATAGCCAAGGTCTTCCAAGAAAAATGTTGAAGGCAGTGTCCTGACAAACAACCCTGTAATATGAATTAGAAACAAGGTCTCCAAACTGAATTCTTGAGTGTTATCTCGCCTAGGGGTTCTTGTTCATTCTTATCATATCCTTGCAACATCAATGTAGAAGGAGATAAATCATATTCGGTGATTCCCAATCGATGAAGTGTACGAATAGGAATGGGGTTGACTCCTAATCCATTATCAATGAAATCTACCTAGATTTCTATGTCATTGTATTTTCTAGATAGACACAATGGTCTGATATATCCATGTACAACATCATATTCATCTTCATCTATAAAATATATTACTTCATGGCATTCTGCAGGATCATTGTCTATATGATAGACCTCTTCCACAGCAATTTAAGTTTCTAATACTTGAGGACATGAAAAAGACTCAATAAGAACCTCCCGAATATCTTTTGATAGATTTAAGGCATCCAGAATTGATAGCATGGCCGGTAATTGGGAAAAATGTTTCAAGAAGTCATATTTTTTGTCCAAAGGTCTACGTTTCCTAGCATGAAAATGCTGTTTTGTAGGTTCCTGGTAGTAGATGCATCCCGTATCAGGGCATGAATTGGAAACAATCATGGATTCGGTATATTAGTCTAACCAAGTATATCTATTTGGTGAGAGGTAAAAAGTGTAACCTCTAACCGGTCCTCCAAAATAACTGTGTCCGGACCAAATCTGCCTTGTGTAGAAGAACTTTCTGGTTCCTGTTGAGCCTGCGAAGGGCTTTTCCACGATATTATACCGCATATACAGTTCTAGCAGGGGTACAATTGAAATAGTGGCTTCTAGAATATCCATGTCTTCCTCTGTATCCTAAACCTATGTCTCTTCATCTAATTACTCTAATAGAGATAGGAAACTTAGGCTCATCATGATCAAAATAATCATTGGCATAGGGATCTGTTAAATGAATCATGTTAACAGAACCAAATATCAATTCTTCATCTGATGAAGATTCTTCCTGATGAACCAGTTCTGGCTGTGCCGTTTAGTGGGGCGGTGCCTATGCTTCTGAAGCAGATGGCATAAAATCTTCCAGATTCAAAGACAAGTTAGTCTTTGACACGAGCTTGTCTTCTTCTGACTGCTCTTCTTTCTTCAAATTATGTCGCTTCATTGAAGATTTTCCTTCTGATGAAGGGTGTTTTGTTGTGGAATAAATAGAAGAAGACACAATTGGTTGATTAAATTGTGTTTATAAAATGGCATGAGTTCAGTTGATCGTTTTCTTGAACATCCAATCATAATATTTCTGCACATTTTTACTTTTTACATTGTGCCACTCTCCATCTTCCTCTGGATCATTAGTAGTAAAATATGATACTTGGGCTGAATAACCTTTCAGTTTTACTTTTCCAGAGTCCATCATCTTTTGCAGGAGGTCCCTAAAGACTAAACACTCCAGAATGGGATGCCCAAACATCTGATGAAATGAGAAATAGTTGGGGAGATCTTAATCTACTTCCTTGTTCAGCCTTTTGGGCCTTGTCAACTGAACTAGATTGTTTTCCAGAGCTGAGATGAAGTAACCGGGAACTTTTTCATTCTGTAAAGAATAAAATTTGTTCTTTAAATCCTCATACTATTTCCGCATTTTATCTCTTTGATCATCTTGACGAGGCGACCGTTGTTGTTGACCCTCAGGAGGTGGAGCCCTTCAATATGATGAAGGTTTTGAAGTAGAAGAAGGTACAGGTTTTTGTAGAAGTGTAACTATAGTAGCCTCTGCTTTCCCTATTCTCCTTCCCAGAGATGATGTAATTACATGAGTTTTAGACCTAGTCTATATAAGGGAGTCTTCTATCTACCGAGTGATTGATGTAAGGTCTCAAAACCCTCTTGTGTATTTCACAGGGATCAATGGTGTGCGTAATTCATCACATAAATCTTCCCCACATATTTGCAACAACTATTCTTGAGGGAGTTCCAAACATAAGGAATATGTTAATCCCTTCCAGCATGAAATGAAATCTGAAACTCTTTCATTTTCTCTTTGTTTACAATTTGTAAGATAAAAATCTTTCATCTTTGGTATTGTTAAGCGAAATTGAAGAAGGAATTTTTGACGTAGATCTTCCCACCCATTAATTGATTCATATTGGAAGATTGTATACCAGACAAAATCAGGTCCTTGTAATGAATTCACAAAACACCTAAGCTTAACTTCTTATTGTTGTTCAGGAGTTCCCATCATAGGATCACAACGAGAATTAAAATGTGTTATGTGTTTTTCTGGATCTCCCGAACCATTAAAAATTGGGAATTCAGTATTCAAAAATTTTTAATGGGGGAGGAATTGCATCCACCCATTCAGGGTAATCTCTATTTTTCAGTTGAATGGGTGCACGTCGTCCTTCCATAGATTCCAACCGAGCTATTAATGACTCAATGGTACTCATCAATGTTTGAGAAATATCCAGTTGAGCATGGACCTGAGGAGGTGCAAAAACTGGAATTTGGACGAGTGTGGCACCCGGTACTGCCACTGATGGTAGTATTGGCAGTTCCTATCACGTATGAGCCATAGGATTGGACCTGTGACGTTGTACTTTTAAAGGGGGGTATTCTTGATCTAGCTCAATAGATACAAAAAAATCCCTTCATTGATTAACTCCAGTATGCTTAGGAGGAAGACTAACTTGATGTAGTTCCACATTTAACATCTTTAACTCCTTCATTTCTTCTTCTTGATGTGAAAACCTTTCCTCTAATGAGAGTGAGGGTGATTGGCCTTCTACAGCTAAATTGTGAGATGCAATCTGAATTTTTTCCTTTCCCCTTGTTGGAAGCCTTTCGGAGAGGGGGAGTTGGTTATTTGAAGGCATGCCTAGATTCTGGGTAAGCCTTTGATTTCGGGTACTCACACCTTCTTCATTTGTTTCTGTGTATACAGCCTCTTGAATGGGAACATCATCATCTGATTCCTTTGAATGAGCCTCATGTTCTGGGGGATCAGTGACAATGGAATTGATGACATTTATCGATGGATAACGCATTTCAATCCTTCTGTTAGTGTTTCTTTGATATTTTCTTCTTCCATGTCCTTTATGCGACATTGTATTTTGTTTGGTTGATCCCTCAAGAACTTCTAGATAAACCATAATTTAGAGGGAATTTCTGATAATTCGGCTCTGCGTTCCTCTTGTGGCTTCTTCCCTAATCGAGAGAATACTGACTATTAATGAGGAAGAGATTGAGAATTTATAAAAGTCCCCAATCTGGTAGACTGATGATATTCTTGTTTTTCCTGCCCAACTCATCAAATCCTATATGCTGATCACAAGGGTTGGATTAAAAGAGTCCCAACCTGTCAAGATGAGGTGGCTCTTGAGCAGTTATATCTGAAACTTTCTTAAAATATCTCCTGATTTTGTGGATTTTTGTCCAGAAATTGGCTGGATGCATCATCCGATATCCACTCAAATCACCTGACTCATATGAACGTTGGATTATTTTTGACACCTATGTAACGTGATGATGCACATGCTCTAAACGAGAAGCATGTTTGATATTATAATTTGCTTGATGCAAGATTAATTCGGCAACATGTTCTTCATATGCCTGACTATGGGAAGAACTAGTTGAGGCCTGTTCTTGATAAATCCATTGATTACACACAAAACCAGTTAGTTGTGGCCATACATGGGGAATAACATTGCATGAGACCACATTTGGTGGGCTTTGTTTACTGGAGAGCATAGTGAAGTGCAATGCTCCATAAACACCCCATCCCCTGATATGAATACCAGATGAGGCATTGGTTATTAACGGATGAAACCTTTTTAATGTGCCAAGACATGTACGTTGAAGGGATCTCTACTGATTTTCAACCCATGGATGTTGGGAAACAGAGAGATGCCAAGTCAATTTGGCATTGCAACACTTCAATTACCTCAACAGGATTTTGATATTCATCAAAGGGTAATATTTTGTCTTTTAAGTGACAAAGATTTTTCCATATGTTGAGACAAATATCGTGAATACAATCTTCTGTCAATGGTTCTGGAATATCATACTGAGAGTTAGCCAAAGGCCAAAACATGAATGCTATTTCACCTTTCACCAATTTTTTTCTCATATTCAGCACTTCCTCTTTATCATTTGATAAATATTCTTCTACCTGATTGGACCAAAGCTGGTGCTTCTTTGTTGCTTCACAAGATTCAACAAGATTGGTAGAGAATTATTTTGTCAAATTAGAATATTAATGACCCAAGGGTGGTTTAGAGAATTACCTACACCTTGGGATATCTTCTTATTGAGAAAGTATTTCACCTGCTAGTGGTAAGGCACCATACATGACTAGTTTCTCATTTGAAAGTTCCTCAAGATAAGAGGGCTTTCTCTTTACTACATTTTCCATTAATGAATTTTATAGGTAATGCGAACTACTACTATGGAGAAGAATTTTGTAGATAAATTCATCATCATGGGGAGGACCACCATGGTGGGTTACAGCAAATGATGAAACATTTTCCCCCTTGGTCTTCTGGCCATGCAGAGGGTTATCGTGGCTCTCATCTGAAGATGATGCTTTTAGATTGACCGAATTGTCATGAAGAAATCATTCATGAGGAAGGGTCTAATGAAGACCTTCAGAATTATTGTTGTTATTTCCAGAATTTGGAAATGAGGGAGTAGAATCTTGAGTTGCAATAGATAATTGTCTTAGGGCTTCAAGAACTCCAGCATTGAGAAATGCCTTATTGCAAGTTGGCTATTGATTTTTTAACTGTGCCAGATGGTTATTTTTCTTGGACACCTTCTTACTCACTTTGGAAACCACTTTTTGATTAAAGTGGTTATTATGGGAAAGTGTATGTACCTTATCAGAATAAATGGTCAGGTTAGGTTGATTATCTCCATTTAAATCCGGTGTATGTTCCCAACATGATTGTCCGCATGACATGGGGGAGTATGCCCCATGACCCTCCTGGACTAGAACAGAGGTGTGTATCTGCTCCAGGGTGACATGTTGATGAGTCACTCCACTGATAGGGATATATTTATGTTTCATTCCCTATGATGTCACTGAAATTGTTATAATATTCTTGACAGGTATCTAGAATATGGGCAGGGATTTGCTTCTGCTCTTTCACCATTTTCAGAATGTGCTTGGTGACTTCAGCTGCCGTAACGGGAATATATGTCCATTCCGTGTTTGGAGTAAGTGTGTGTTCCAAATCCTATCATCCATTTCCTATCATTGAATTATGATAGTACTCATGTGTGGGGGTAGATAGTCATGTCTGCCTCTTGTTTGTCATTGGATATTTCCATTTGACATCTCCGGGTGCTACCAAACAAGACTGTTGGTTAGCTTGATAAATTAATGGTGTATGTGCCTGCTAATTGTTCTATGCAGAATATGATTGATGAAATTCCTTCAATGCTGACAGATGAGACTACTGGAAGAATGGATGAGTGTAAGAAGGTGTATGTTCATGTTTACAGGTGTTCACCAATTTTGGTTGGCGTGCTTCTTTAGATGAAGTCAGACGAGCCTGTTGACTGGCTAATAATTTATAAACAGGATTATGTTCCTGCCTATAGTACTCCACTATAATTTCTTGGTGGGATTGGTGTGTTACTTCTAGATGAGTCTGCTAGAATGTGAAATTAGGATGAACGGGTGTGTATGCCCGCTCATTGTTTGCCATAAAGTTAGGTTGATGGACTTCTCTGGAGAGGGAAGAGGTATGAACCTGAACCCTATTGGCTGAATTTCACCTCTGATGATTTGTCTTACATTATCGGGTCTAAGGAACCTGATCCGAAATCCTAGAGGTGATACCCCCATCATGATGAGGGTGCACTACCACACGAGTCTGGTGGCAATTGTTGGTGGGAGTCCTCAGGAAGGATTTATGCCTTCTTGAACTGAGGCCTTGAGAGACCTCTGGATTCAGCTCCCTATAATATGGGAGGGACTAGTTATTTCATTCTATGGATAAAGGCATGAAATGGTTGGAGATGGTGGTTGGCACCACCTGCTTCTTGACAACTGGTTGTCGCTGTCCGGACAACCACGGTGAGTTGTTAACTTTGAGGGCTTGTCAAGTAGCCTACATAGTCGGGATGGTACCATGTTGATGGTATTCCCTCACCAATGAATTTGAGACCCAGCGTTGAAGAATTTGAGTAGGTGATGTCTTCCTCAGAGTAGACAAGGATCCCGAAGGAGTTGCGGACGAGGCATTCACAGGTGTGAACCTTAAAGAAGCCATTTTGTGTTGCAGAGAGATCATGGAAAAGAGTGTCTTTTTGATATAGCAGACATAATCAAGATATGTCTGGCCAGACTACATAATTTGGATAAGTGGATATGTTATTGATTGCTTTGTTTACCCTCATATTGAGTTTAATAGGGTCCTAACAAATAAGTAAAACACCATTTAACTTGGTTAAGGATTCACGTCGGGTTCACTATTTTTTTAATCTGGAAATGGGGATGACCTGGTTTGTTTATGGTTCAAGCTTTCCAATCAGTTTATAATGGGTTTATTCATAGAACCAGAAACACCCAATGATTCTATATCCATTTGGGCCTAATTTCCAAAGGTAGGTGCTCATTAGTTGTGGACAGATGAGGCTTAAGAATTTTCATTGGACGAGAGGATGGGTGGTCAGGATCATCACACCTTTTTGGGGAGATTTATTGCCTACTCCAGGACGCTATTATAGATTTAAGTTATGTTCAAGAATCCTTATTAGTTCACCATCCATGAAAATGAGTTTTTCCTTAGTTTTGGCAATCGATGATTGGTATGTATGGGATTTATAGAATCTTTTATATGTATTTGAGATTATTCATCGATAGAGAATCATCCATATGTATTAGGGATTCTTAGTCAATGGTATCATTCAATACATTATATAGAAATCTACGGGTCATTAGGATGACCATACTAGTTTTAAAGACTCTCAGTTGGGCACTTGATATTTATTGTCATTCAGAAAGAGAAGGATTATTTCACAGTTGGGATCGTACCCACAGATGAGATACATACATATCCTCATTAAAAATGAATAAAAACCCACATAGTTTGATAAGAAGGATATAGTTTAATGTTATATGGGATGGAAAAGAATTAATGAATGATGGGCTTGAACCATAGAAAGGATTCCTGCGTACTCTACTTTTAAGTTAGAGATCAAAGTCCACATAGTTCGAGTGAAGAAATATGGGGCTTATGCATGGTTAACGGCCCAAAAAGTGATGTCGTGATTACTTTTACACTCTAAGCTCACGTAAGTCATGATCAGTGTGAGAAATAAGAGGTATCAGTAAACCATACGATTGTGCCACAAATGATTTAGTCGTAATAAATGATGTGGGGCTTACGTATGTATGACTGCCCAAGTAGATGAAGACCAGGACTTACGTCCATAAAGGAATTTGTACTTTATAGAGATTTGGAGTTTTAACATGGGGCTTACTCCAAAATAGTATTCCCTAATTAAAGGAGACTTATAACCTGGGGATTACTCCTGAAAAGGAGTCCCAAATTAAAAGGGATTTATGATTGGGGCTTATTCCATAGAAGGAGGCCCAAATCAAAAGATATTTAGATTGTGGATTATTCCTGAGGAGGATTCCCAATGTTAAAGTAAATTATGACTAGGGATTAGTCCTGATAAGGAGGCCCATGTTAAGGGAACATGGGGATTACTCTTTAGGATGATGCCCTAATTAAAAGATCTTCTCATATTAAATGATGAGGTTATATGGAGGAAATCTCTAACCGTAGTGACCTAAAGCTTGTAAGTCACGAGGTTTTGGTAGATTTTCTCACAGACTTCCTTTCAGATAAGGAAACGAACAAAGGAACCATGCCATTAATGTCTTTGAAAAGGGGTTCAAGGGATAATATCATGAAGAGGAGAGTTGAATAAGAGAGAGGCACACAAATGAAGTTGGCGCGCAAGTCTTGCTCACACAAGTGTACTTGCGCGGCATGGGTTCACCTGGGCGATGAATAATCTGTAGGGTAATACTTGGGTCAGACTTAACTCAAGACTTTAGTCTTATCCTAAGTTGTTTCCAAAAGGGCGGCATAGAAGTTTCATCCAAAGGGTAGGGTGGTGCGCAAGTGTTTCCATTTTTAAGGAGGTATGGACACTTAAGCGCGCAAGTGTTGATGAATTCAAAACACTTAGACCTTATTCTACTCTTTCAGGTCTTCCATTCAAGTTAAAAAGTTACCTTAGAAGCTTTCAGAAGAGTTGAGTTGAAGACTAGGGAATGCAGAGCTTGAATTTGACTTTTAGAAAAATCCATCCCTGAAATGGGGGCCCACAGGGGCTATTTATAGGCCACCATGCACCATGGGTGAAAAACTAAATAGGTCGTGCTAGTGAGCTATGCGACCCATAGGTGGAGCGTAAGTGACTTGCACATCGCGCATGTAACTAGCGCGACTTACTCAAAATGGGCTCCTAGTTCATGCCTTCATCAATTTTTTTGATTTTCTTCAAAGGGTGACCCTCTTTGTGCTTAAGGTATTTTCCTTTTCCATTTGTTGGACTCTATGTGAAAAGGAGCGTTAACAAACCCCTAAAACCCGTAAAAACCTAAAAAACCCCTTAGAACTCTAAAAAAAATATAAACTCATAAAAATGATAAAATACTCTAAACCCCATTAAAACCCTAAACACTAAAAAACCCCAAAAAACATTAAAAATCCTTAAAATCCCTAAAAATCATTAAAATCGAAAACTGTATAAAAATCCAAAAAAATCCTAAAATTACGTAAAAATTTTAAACACCCTAGAAATCCCAAGGAAACCTTGAATACTGAAAATAACACTTAAAACTCCTCATAACATAAAAAACACTAAAAACCCTATAAATCCCTAAAACCCAAAAAATCCCAAAAATCCCACAAAATCACTAAAACCATAAAAACAATAAAAATAAAAAATTGACCTACAAATATGTAAAAAAGCAATAAGCCTTAAAAACCCCCAAAACAACTAATAAAACCTTATATACTGGAAAAAAACATAAAACCCATTAAAATGAAAAAATATATAAATACCCTAAAATACCCTAAATCCCTTAAGAGCCTATAAAAACCATAAACCCCTCAAAAACCATAAATAACCCTAAAATTGCATAAATAGAACAAAAAATGTAAGAAAATAAAAAACCCATTAAACCCATAAATATGCTAAAAACACTAAATACCTTAAATCCCTAAATACTCAAAAACTCTAAAAACATAAAAAACCCATAAAATCATATAAAAACCAAAAACCCTTAAAATCCATAAAAACAATAAAATCACATAAAAATCCACAAAATCTATAAATATGTAAAAACCCATTAGAAACATAAAAACCTAAAAAAGTTAACCTATAAAAATGTAAAAACACTTAAATTCCCTAAAAACCAAAAACCAAAAAGTCCATAAAAGACCCTAAAATCCTAAAAACCCTTAAACTGATAAAACCCATAAAACCATTATTTTCCCCAATCCCACTAAAATTTATAAAACAATTTAAACAGATAAAATGTTACAAACTAAAAAAACATTTAAAACCCAAAAAAAAACTAAAAAACCAGAAAAATACCCAAAAAACCAAAAAACACCCGAAAACCCTTCATAATCCATAAAAGACTATAAAACCACTAAAACCCCACTAAAAACTATAAAATACCAATTAATCCCCTAAAATTTTAAGAAAATATAAAAACCCTTAAACCTAAAAAAATCTCAAAAAACCCTAACCCCCCCCCCACCACTACAAAAATCCTAAAAACCCTCAAAATCAATAAAAACCATATAACCCATAATAATCCTAAAAGGCCCTAAAATCCCTAAAAATGTGAAAAGTATAAAACCCTAAATGTCCAAAATAAACTATTAAAAACATATAAACACTTAAACCCCCTGTAAAACTAATATATTCTAAAAGCCCTAAAAAACATAAACCCCTAAAAACCCTAAAAATCATAAAAATCCAAAAAACCCCAAAAAACCATAAAAATCCTCAAACCCCCCTAAAATCCATAAAAACAAAAAAAATATAAAATCTGCTAACAAAACATTAAAAACCTAAAAATACTTCAATCCCCTAAAAACATAAGAACTGCTAAAAATACAAAAAGGCCCCAAAACCCCTAAAAACAATAAAAATAATAAAAACCCCTAGACATTCTAAAAATTAATAAAAACCTATAAAACCCATATTAACCCACTAAATAATCTATAAACCCTTTAAACCCCTAAAAACATTAAAAACTAAAATAAATCATAAAACGCCTAAAAACTGGAAAACTAAACCAAAAAACCTAAAACCATAAAATCGCTAAAACCCATAAAACTCTCAAATTCACTAAAAAACCTAAAAACCAAAAAATATCCTAAATCCATAAAACCCATAAAAACCTAAAAAATACTGAAAATTGTCAAAACCCCTATTAAAACCTTAAAAATCTAAAATAATTAAAATCTATAAAAGTAATAAAAACTGGTGAATTCCCTAATACCATAAGAACCTAAAAAACTATTAAAACCATTTAAATAACTTAAAACATAAAAACATAAAAACTCTGAAATTACCTAAATTTATCTAAAAACATAAAAACCTAAAAATACATAGAAAACCTTAAAATCATAAAAAACAAAAAATCCATAAAAACATCAAAAAATCTAAAACCCCTAAAATATCTTAAAAACATAAATCCCCTAGAAACTATAAAACCACTAAAAACATTAAAAATTCATAAAAACAGATAAAATCTCTAAAAATCACTAAAAAATAAAAAAAAACTAGATAATCACCTAAGAATGTTAAAAAACTCAAAAAAAACCTTAAAACCTAAAAAAACTCAAAAAACCAAAAAAACTAGAAAATCCATAAAAACATAAATACCATAAAAACCCTAAAAAATTTCAGAAACCCTAAAAACCTAAAAAACCTAAAAAACCCTAAAAACCCTAAAAAAATAACTGATAAACCATAAAAAAAATTAAAACCACTAAAAACCCAAAAAACCCATAAGAAAACCTTAAAAACCTAAACCACCTAAAACCTCTAAAAAATAATAAACTCTAAAAACCAAAAAACCTAATAACCAAAAAACTCCTAAAACTATCCAAATCCCTAAATATATTAAAGACCCTAAATTCTAAAACTACATAAAAACCTAAAACCCTAAAAACACTGAAATCTCTAAGAAACGATTAAATACCTAAAAATGTTTAAACCCCTAAAAAACCAAAAAAAACTCAAAAATCCATAAAACCGAAAAAACCCTTAAAGTTACTAAAAACAATGAAATCCCACAAAATCATAAGAATCAATTAAAACCATAAAATTCCATAAAATTACCTAAAAATCCCTAAAAATGTAAAAACACCTAAAACCCACTAAGAAAAAAATAAACCCTAAAGACACATAAATCCCCAAAAAATATAAAAATGAGAGAAATCCTAAAAATCTTGAAAAAACATAAAAAATCTACAATACCATTAAAATACATAAAAATCATTTAAAATCACAAAAAATTAAAAACCCCCCAAATCCTGAAAGAAACCCAAAGAAAACGTTAAAAATATAAAGAAAATTAAAATCCCTTAAAATGTAAAAATGAGAAAAACCCTAAAATACCCTAATATAATTAAAATACCAAAAACCATAAACACTTTTTAAAATGATAAAAACCCCATTAAACCCTAAAAATCCTCTAAAAACACGAGAAATCATTTAAACGGTTTAAAACATTTTAAACTCTTAGAAATCCATAAAAACTAAACCCCCCCCCCCCTAAAACCCCTAAAATTCCAATAAAATCACTTCAAATGATAAAAAACCATCAAAATCACATAAAACACTAAAAACCATAATGTCCTAAAAACCCTCAGTTTACATAAAAACATAAACCATAAATATCCTAAAAACCTAAAAATGCTAGAAGCCCTAAAAGACCCTAACCCACCTAAAACTCATAAAAGCCCCTCCTAACCTTAATAAAATCCCTAAACCCCACAATATCACTAAATTCCATAAAAACTCGATAAACAATTAAAACCCTAAAAACATTAAAAATATCTTAGAACATAAAACACCTAAAAAATCCAAAAAAACCATAATACTGCAAAATAACCATAAATCCCTAAAAACCATAAACCCCCTCAAAACCACAAATAAATAATAAAAATCATTTAATGGCCCAAAAATTGATTTAAAAATACAAAAATAACACTGAAAGCCCCTAAGAAAACATTAAAAACCTAAAAGCACTTAAAATAAAAAAAGATAAAAAATTCTAAAAAACCAAACCCCCCTAAAATTCCCTAAAAACCCTAAAACACACAATATTACAAAAAATCACAAAACAGTCAATAAATAAATTAAAAAATCATAAAAACCCTATAAATCATAAGAAAACTTCAAAACTCTTAAAACATGTAAAAGTCCTAAAAAACCAAAAATCTGTTAAAACCTGAAAAAATAAAGATATTAAAAACCCTTAAAACCCCAAAATATCCATAAAATCCTATAAATCACAAAAATCATTAAAATACATTTAATCCCCTAAAAATTGGTAAAATATTAATAACCCATAAAAACCCTAAAAACTCATAAAAAACCCCCAAAACCCCCAAAAAAACTATAACAACTCTAAAAATCCCAAAACCCCTAAAACATATCGAAATACCTAAAACCCTAAAGAAGTAATAAAAAACCTAAAAAAGAACTAAAATATCTAAAAACATATAAACCACATAAAACCATAAGAAAACATTGAAAAACGAAAAAATTGTTAAAACACCTAATAACGTAAAAAAAATAAAAATACCCAAAAGACCCTAATAACACCCTAAATCCAATAAAAACCATAAAATACATAAAACCCTTTAAAACCCCTAAAAATCCAAAAAACCATAAAAAACAAAAAACTCTAAACATCCTTTTAAAGAACAAAAATGTTAAAACTCTAAAACTATAAAACCATAAAAAATAAAATAAAAAACTAAAACCCAAACAAATTTATAAAACCACAAAAACCCCTAAAAACCTAAAAACCCATAAAAACCATAAAAATCTAAAGTAAAGACCTATTAATACATAATAATGAAAAAACAATAAATACATTGAAAACCCCAATGAAAACCTGAAAACATAAAAACACATAAAACCCATAAAACCTAAAAGTACTAAAACTCTTAAAGTCCCCAAAAAAATAAAAACTCCTAAACCATAAAAATCCCAAAAATAATAATATAAATATATATATATATAAATACATACAAACCATTAAAACCAAGAAAAAAACTTTAAAAAGGCCTTTAAACCCCCAAAAACATACAAATTAACTCAAAAACATTTAAACCCCCAACAACTGATCAAAACCTTAAAACCCAAAAAAATCATAAAAACCTAAAAACCCAAAAAATCCCAAAAAAATATAGAAAACCATAAAAACCCTAAAAAACCCTAATATGAGATTAAAAACCTAAAACCATTTAAAACCCCTAACAACCTAAATAATTATAAATACCCTAAAAGGCCATTAAAACCCTAAACCCCATAAGAATCCATAAAATCCTTAAAAACATAAAACCCCAATGTAATAACTGAAAACACTAATAACCCTTTAGAACCCTAGAATGTTTGAAAACTAGAAAAACCATAAAAATCTAAAATACTCAAAAGAAGAATATAAAAACAAAAACACCATAAAACAGCTAAATACCCTAAAAGCCGCTTAAAAATTGAAAAATCCAAATAAATTCATAAAAATACTAAAACTCTCTATACATCCCTAAAAACATTAAAACCCAAAAAAAACCCTAAAAACCCTAACCAAAACCATAAAACCCTAACAAAAACATAAATCTCCTAAAAACCCTTAAAATACTAAAACACGTAAAACCCTACAAAACTAAAAAAACCCCTAAACTCCACGAAATTCCAAAAACCCATAAAAAACATAAAAACCCTAAAAAATCTATAAAAATACCTAAAAACATAAAAAACATTAATGCACATGAAAACCCCCAAAAAACCATAAAAACCACAATCACATAAAACCCCTAAAATCCTAAAAACTCTAAAAACCCTAAAAACCCTAAAACTATTAATAACCCATTTAAAATATAAAAAACCTGAAAACCCGATGAAAACCCAAAAAACCCACTAAAAAATTATTAACACTTTAAACCCCTAATTTTTTTTAAAAAAAACCAGAAATACATAACAACCATAAAAATTATGAAACACTAAAAACTAAAAAATAATCCATAAAATCACTAAAAATCCTTGAAAACCCTCAAAATCCCTAAAACCCAATAAATTAAAGAAACCCCAAAAAACCCAAAAATCCCTAAAAATGTAAAAAAAACTCTAAAAATAAGAAAAACCACAAGAAATCCTTAAAAAACTAAAAACACTTAAAACCCCTAAAACTGAAAAATGATAAAACACAAAAAGATCATAAAACCCCTAAAACTGCAAAAACAAAACATACAAAACTATGAAAACCATTAAAACCTCTAAACCCCATAAAAACATTGACCCACTAAAATTTAGAAAACCCATTTAAACCATTAAATTTTTTAAAAATACTAAAAAACATTAAATCCCTTAAAAACTAAAAAACCCCTACAACACAAAAAAACCAGTAAACCCCCCAAATACCTAAAACCCCTCAAAATCCCTAAAAACCATAAAAACAGAAAAAAATTCTAAAAATACCTATGTATCCATAAAAATGTGAAAATAGCATAAAAACCTTGAAAACCTCTCTGAAAACCTCGATAACCTATAAACACATGAACCCTTAAAAACATAAAAATGATAAAAACCCTAAAACCCTCAAAATCCATAAAAACCCTAAAATAATAAAAATACTTAAAAAGACAAAAAAAATATAAAAATGTAAAACCCATCAAAAATATGAAAACTGATATGAAATGCTTAATATCCTAAAATCATAAAACCCATATAATCCTAAAAAACACTAAAATCCATAAATGATCGAAAACACCCTAAAACCCATAAACACCCCACAAAACATTAAAAACCCTAAAAACATATAAAAAAGATAAATAATCACTAAAAAACTAAAACTCCATTAAATTCATAAAAAACATTAAAAAACACTAAAAACCATAAAACCACTAAAAACTCAAAATACCTAGAAACCATTAAAACCATAAAAAATCCCTCAAAATCCGTTTACAATCTGAAAATCCTTAAAAAGACTAAAAATCCATAAAAATTCCAAAAAATGTAAAAAAATAAAAAAAAACCCTGGAAAGTCATAATAAAACCTTAAAAATCTAAAAACACATAAAACCCTAAAAACCTAAAAAACATGAAAACCCCAAAAAAACCCCTCTAAATCCCCAAAACCCCTAAAAACAATAAAAATACTTGAATCCCCCAAAATTAATAAAAAAAATAAAATAATTAAAACCCTAAAATCCCCTAATAAATACTTATAATGATAAAAATATTTAAAACCCCCTAAAAACCTGAAAACACTAAAAACCCTAGAAAATAATAAAAAATCTAAAAATGAAAAAAAAACCACTCAAAATCCCTAAAACCTCTAAAAACCATAAATTCACCAACAACCCCTTAAAATACATTAAAACCTAAATAAAATTAACAACCCTAGGAACCGTAAGAAATCATTAAAAAACTAAAAACCCATAAAACTCCTAAAAATCCAAGAAATTGTTAAAAAAACTAAAACCCATAATACCCTCAAAATCCAAAAATGCCTAAAAAACATAAATATCCTAAAAATTTGAAAAAAAATCACTAAAAACATAAAAACACCAAAAACCATAAAACTTATAAGAAAATATTAAAAATAAAATAACACTTAAAACCATTAAATAATTAAAAAATTCTAAAAAACCTAAAAGACCCTAAAAACACTAAAAAACACCTAGAAACACTAAAACCCCAAAAATAATTAAAACCCATAAAAACCATAAGACCACAAAAACCCTAAAAACCCTTTCGACCCCTGAGAATGTTAAAAAAAACTCTATAACCCCTAAAAACTAATAAATGCAAAAAATCCCAAAAAACCCATAAAAACCATAAAACTCTAAGACCCCTAATGTCCGTAAAAATCTTAAATGAAACTATAAATCCAAAAAACCCCTAAAAATCCATAAAAATTTAAAACCCCATAATGACCCTAAAAAATAAAAATAAAATCATTAAATATTAAAAACACATAAAACCCCTAAAGACCTACAAATTCTAAAACCCATAAAAACCCTAAAATCCCTAAAACCCTAAAATTTTTGAGAAATCCAAAACCTCATTAAAATTAAGAAGTCCCCTTAAAAATAATTTAAAATGTTAAAAAACACCTAAAAAGCCACAAAAACCCAAAGAAAACCTTAAAACCTAAAAACATTTAAAACCCTTAAAAACCCTAAAAAATTTAAAAACCTTAAACCCCCTAAAAACATAAAAAATCCATAAAAATAAAAAAAAAATCCAAAAAATACATTAAAAATTTTAAATCACTAGAAATCCTTATAAAAACTCTAAAAAGTTAAAAATGATTAAAACCACTTGAAAACCTAAAAAACTTGAAAACCCCTAAAAGACCCTAAAATCCAAAATATCTCAAAAAACCATACACCCATTAAAAATATTAAAATCCCTAAAAGAATATAAAAAGCACTAAAAACACTTAAAACACTTTAAAACCATTATATGTTAAAAACTGTAAAATCCTTAAGAATAATATATAAATCATAAACAACCCAAAAAAATAAAAAGAAAAGCCATAACAACCAAAAAAACACTAAGACCTCTCAAAACCCCTAAAAACCCTAAAACCCCTAAAATTCAAAAAATAAATCCACAAAAATCCCGTAAAACATAAAAAACACTAAAACCCATAAAAACATAAAAATTTCATAAAAACATAAAAACACTAAATCCCCCTAAAACCCTAAAGAACCTAAAAACCATAGAAAACACTAAAACCCTAAAAAACGTAAAATCCCTAAAAACAATAAAAATCCTAAAGAAGCACTTAAAATCACTAGAAAAATGTAAAAAAACAAAAACCTATGAATACATTAAAAACCATAAAATTATTAAAATCCATAAAATCCTAAAAATGTTAAAGACCATAAATCCCATAAAAAACATAAAACCCATAAAACCTTAAAAAACCTAAAACCAAAAAAATACCCTAAAACCCACTAAAAACCCTAAAAACCCTCAAAACCATTTAAAAACATTAAAATACGTTTAAATGAAAAAAACTCAACAAAAAATTCTTAAACCCACAAAAACCCTAAAAACCTAAAAATTATATGAACCCTCAAAATCCCTAGAACCCCTTAAACACATTAAATGAATAAAAATCCTAAAAAATCATAAAAATGTCATAACCTATGAAAAACCTGAAAACACATAAGAAAACCGTAAAAACCATAAAACACATAAATCACTAAGCACTTAAGAAATATAAGAACTCTAAAAAACCCCTAAAACCTTAATAAACTCACAAAATCACTAAAAATCCTAAATGACCATAAAATTCCTAAAAATTTCATAAAATCCCTAAAAAGTTATAAAACCCTAAACCCCCTAAATATCCCTAAGAAAATTTTAAGCATCAAATAAAACATAAAAATCCCTAAAATTATAAAAACCCAAGAAACACAAATAACCCCTAAAAACCTCAAAATAAATAAAAAATTTAAAAAACATAAGATTCCTAAAAAATCCATAAAAACCCATCAAAAAATAAAATTCATAAAAAATCATAAAAAACGTAAGAAAACCTTCAGAACATAAAAACTTTTAAAACCCATAAAAACATAAAAACACTAAAAATAGTGAAAAACACCAAAAACAGTGAAAATACCTAAAAATAATAAAATAACAAAAAATAACTTAAAACACCCTATGAAAACATGAAAACCCTAAAAACACTTAAAACCCCTAATACCCTAAAAACCTTAAAACACTTAGAACCCTAAAAGACCATAAAAACAATAATAACACTTAAAATCACTAAAAATCTTAAAATTCATATAAACCCATAAAACCATAAGGCCCACTAAAAAGTCTAAAAACCCTTAAAAAACCTAAAAAACTTGAAATTTTCAAAAAAAAAAACATTAAAAACCCTAAAACTAAAAAAAGTTACATTCCAAAAACCCATAAACCCCTAAAAATAATAGAACCCTCAAAATTCCTAAAAACCATTAAAATCCAAAAAATCCCCAAAAATCCTTAAAAATGTAAAAAAAACCCAAAAATCCTCTAATAAACGTAAAAACCTAAAACTCTTAAAACCCATAAAGACCTAAAATATTATGAAAAACCATAAAAACTCTAAAAACCCTTAAACCCCTAAATAACTGAAAAAAAATATAAAAACCCTAAAAACTCTTAAAACCTTTAATAACCCCCAAAATCCCTAAAAACCATAAAATACCCAAAAATCCCTAAAAAACCTAAAAATTAAAAAACCTATAAAACCCTTGAAAACCCCTAAGAAAATCATAAAAACCATACAACACTAATAACCCCTAAAAACCTAATAACTTCTAAAATCCCTAAAAACTATAAAAAACCACATAAAATCCCTAAAAATCAAAAAATACCCTACAACCCCCAAAACCCCATAAAAATACATAAAAACCATAAAACCCAATTAAACCCCTAAAAATATTAAAAATGATAAAAACCCATAAAATCCCTAAAAACTCATAAACCCTTAAAACCCCATAAAAACATTAAAAACCCTAATAAACCAAAAATCCTCTCAAACCCCTTAGAATCCCTAAAAACCCATAAAATACATCAAAATATAAAAAAATACCCCAAAATCATAGAAAAATGAAAATAACCCAGAAAACCTGAAAACTGTAAGTGAACTCTAAAAAATAAAGGCCCATAAAACACAAAAAAATACCTAAAATGCTACGAAACGAAAAAACATTAAAAAAAACTAAAAATCCCTAGAGAACCCTTAAAAGATAAAAATCCTAAATATCCCTTACAACTTTAAAACCCCTAAAAACCCGAAAACAATCCCTAGAAAACCATAAAAACCATTGAAAAACTTAAAAACCCAAAAAACCAAAATTGCACAAAAAACACAAAAAACCCTACAATCATTAAAAACCCTAAAACCCAAAAAAAACCATAACATCTGAAAAAACAATAATCACCCTTTAAACCCCTAAAAACGTTAAAAAACTAAAAACTAAAAAACCCATAAAAACTCATAAAAACCCTAAAAACCAAAAAATACCTAAAACCCTAAAAACCTTGAAAATCCCTAAAAACCCTAAAACCCATAAAATCCAAAAAATTACCTAAAAATACCTAAAAATGTAAAAACCCTAAAGACACAAAAAAACACTTAAAAAGTTAAAATACTATAAAAACATAAAAACACTTAAAAAATAAAAAAAACTAAAAATACTATAAACCATAAAACCCATAAAACCCTCATAATACATAAAAACCATAAATATCAAAAAAAATCCTTCAAAGTGTAAAAAATATAGAAACACTATAAATATCTTAAAATCCAAAAAACACTTTAAACCCCTAAAATAATAAAAAACCTAAAACCTTAAAACCCTAAAAAATATTTAAAAAACCCAAAAAACCTAAAAATACATAAAACATATAAACACCCAAAAAATGCTAAAAGCTCTAAAAACCATAAAACCCAAAAAAAATATAAATAAACAATAAATACATTAAAACCCATAAAATATAAAAAAACACTAAAACCCCCAAAGAAATATAAAACCCGTAAAACTCATACTCTACTACAAAACTGGGTATAGTAAGCAATAGGATATATCAATACTAATAAGAACAATGGATAAATGGGGTCTTTATTAGTGCTAAAAAAGCACTGAAAAAGGTGTCCTTTGTTGATGATAATAAAAAAGTTCTAAATAATAAGAGCCCTTTATCTGTGTTGCTAAAGAAACGCTTATTAAGGGGTCCCCTTATCAGTTCTTTTTTAATAGCACTAATATAGACTGCCCTTTATGATCATTTTTTAGCACTGATAAAGGGTATATTTCATTAAAAAATATTTAAATAAATAAAATATAATTATATGATTATATAATTATATTGATATATATATATAATATATATTTTTAAAATATGTTTTAAATAATTCTAAATAGGAATTTACACTTAATATATAAGATATTTAGTGAAAATAGTAAATCAAATAATTAAAATTATTATTAATTAATAATTTTCTAATTATTATTGAGTAATAATCATTGAATATAAGTTGGATGACATAAAAATTAAATTAATTAATGAGTGGTCTAGGAAAACTTCAAAACATGATAAAAAATTAAAAATGCCATAACATTGTATATGGGTGTCTATTTGGGTTCTACCACATATCAAGTCAAAACCTACGACAAGAACTATGCCATGGTGACATAGGGAAACTAAGGTCATGTTTTTTGAGACCAAAAATACCCATAAGGCCTATAAATGTGTGTTTTAGTTAGGGTATCCTTATTTTTTAACATTTGATGTAATTTTAAACTTGTTTATGGGCGTTTAATTGACTTTTTTCTATGGGATTGAATTTATTCTCAGATCTTACATTCATATCGATATGTTTGTTTTGAAATTTTATCATTTTTCATATTAGAGTCTCATTTATAATTAAATGTATACTTGTTTTCTTATATTTACTTATAATAAATCAACTGAATAAATAAATTTTTAAACATTTTTATATAACAATGTATTTTTAAATATATCAAATAAATATTAATTATTGACTTTATTTTAATTAAAAAATGATCCATTTTATTTTCATTATAAAAATGAATTAATATGAATATATAAACACGGATAATTAATGTTTTTTCATAAAAATATGTGTCTCAATAAACAAATATATATAGAAACATTCAAAATATATATAAATAAATAAATATTTTCATGTGTCTCTGAGGAATATAAATGTATACTTTTTTTGTGTATTAATGTTATGTATATACATCATATATTAATGTATTTTTATAAATAGATCATTGTCATAATCATTAAACATAGTATATAAACTTATATTACAGTAAATATTTATAAATACATTATAAACAATTTATATGTAAATATATAATTATATAGGAATATATAAATATAGAGTCAAATAAATATATATGTAATGTATTAGATTTATATCTAAATATATACACATTAAAAAAAGTATTTTAAACAATATCTAACCATTTTTTATAAGATAAAAATATATTAATACATATATACTTATAGAATTATATATACATATATATAACTTTTATGTGTACACATATGTGTGTATTAACAAATGGATATATAGTTATATTATATTCAAGTATATGTAAATTAATATAATATATTTAAATAAATTTGAGTACATATATATAATAGACACACACAAACCTATATTATATATATATATTTAATCATAATTATATAAACATATGAATAAAAAATATATATGTAAATATATATATATCTTAAAATAGACAGTAAAACATCATAGTGTAGTGAAAAATGCATTAAAACTCCAAAGTATGGGCATAAGGATCAAATCCAAGCAGGAACAGGTGGTTGGAATTTCACAAAGCACATATAGAGGGGTAGGGAAAGTACAGTAATGTGGTTGTTAGTGAGTGGGTGAAAAGTGTTATTAAAAGGGAGGGTTATTGAGAGGTCTGAAAAAAGTAATTCCCCAAATTATTCGTGCTTAAAAATAGTTGATAGATGGAACCTTTATCAGGGATAAAAAATAACTGATAAATTCCCCCTTTATCAGTGATAAAAAATCACTGATAAAGGCCCCTTTTATAAGCACTTTCTCTTAATTCTGTTAAAAGGAGCCTTTATCAATGATTTTCACGAGTGATGTTAAAACCAACCCATTAACATTACACTCATTATCATCACTTCTTTAATGCTGATAAATCCCTTTTTAGCACTGTTAAAGGGAAAATTTTCAATAGTGCTAAAAACCCTCAATATCGAAAAAACTCTAAAACCCCATAAAAATCGTAAAAATACCTTAAAATCCCTAAAATCTAAAGAAACATGAAAACCCTAATATAACCTTAAATTCTTAAAAACATTAAAACCATTAAAAATCTAAAAACACTAAAATCCCCTAAAACCCCTAGAAACCATAAAACCTCCAAAATATCTAAAAATAATAAAACCCTATAAGAATTAAAAAAATCTCAAAAAATACTTAAAATAATAAAATTCCTAAATCCCTTGATAACCTATATGAAAACTGAAAAAACTAAAAATCACTAAGACTCCTAAAAACCCCAATAAATAAAAAAACCATGAAACCTATAAAAACCATTTAGCATGTAAAACATTAAAAAACTCTATATACCCATAAAAACCTTTAATCCCAATAAAAATATATAATACCTTTAATCCCCTAAAAATTCTTAAAGACTGTAAAATACTTAAAAACACAAAAAATTGAAAAAACCCTAAAACCCAAAAATTAAAAAAAAAACGAAATAACCCAACAACCCTAGAAATCCCAAAAAACCCAGAAAAATATAAAAAACCTTAAATTCCCTAAAAATATCAGAAAATATAAAAACCTCTAGAAACCATAAAAAACCATAAAAAGACCATAAAAACCTAAGAACACATAATAGCCCTAAAAACCCTAAATTTCTACGAACCCTAAAAAACCTAATTATCACTGAAAACCTAACCCCCCGGCCACCAAACCCTAAAAGTCCATAAAAAACACTAAAAATCCCAAAAAAATGTAAAATTCTCTAAAAAATAAAACCAAATGAAAACATAAAAATCATAAAAGACATAAAAATCATAAAAACATAAAACAAGCAAAAAAACATAAATAATCCAAAATCCCTAAAAACTCTAAAACCCCTAAAACCTTAAAAACCCTAAAAACTCAGAAAAACCCTTTAAACCAATTAAAAAATCCAAAAAATATAGAAATAGTAAAAACCCCTAAAAACTCAGAATAACCCTAAAATCCCAGAAAAACAATAAACCTCCAAATCCATAAAAGCCATAAAACATATAAAAATCCTATAAATTCCCTAAAATCACTACAAAAAATTTTAATTAAACCTTAAAAACATTAAAGAACTTAAAACCATTAAAAACCTCCAAAATGCTAAAAACTCTTAAAACCCCTAAAAATCATATAAATCGTAAAACCTTCAAAACACCTGAAACCCTATAAAAACCCTAAAATCCTAAAAATCCTAATAAGACTAAAATATTCCTAAAACATAAATGTCCCTAAAGTCCTTGAAAACCCTTATGAAAAACATAAAAACCTAAAAACAAATAAAAACCTAAAAATGATAAAAACACTAAAAGACCCTAAGAACCCCTAAAATCCATAAAACCTCTAAAAACCTTAAAACCCAATAAAAACAATAAAAATTATAAAACCCCATTAAATTCATAAAAATGTTTATAACACTAAATATCCTTAAACCCCCCAAAACTCAAAAAAACCTAAAAACTGAAAAAATACCATTTAAACACAATACTCCCAACCCCTAAATATCTTAAAAACCATTAAAATACAAAAAAATCCATAAAAATTACTAAATACATAAAAAACACAAAATCCATAAAAATCCATAAAACCATAAAAGCCAATAAAACTCTAAAAAACCTTAAAACATTTAAAACCCCTATAAACATAAAAAATAATAAAACCTTAACACACCCTAAAAACACAAAAAACCCTAAAACATCTAAAAACCCCTAAAAACATACAATACCTAGAACCACTAAAAACACTAAAACCCATTTAAACCCTTAAATTGTTAAAAAAAATCTAAAAACCCATAGAAACCACTAAAACCCACAAAAATCTCTAAAAACTGTAAAAACCCTTAATACCTGTTAAAATACCAAAAAATCCCTAAAATGATAAAAATCTCTAAATACCCTAAAAACCCCTATGAAAATTGCAAAAACCTAAATACACCTAAAACCACTGGAAAACATAAAAAACATTATATTTCCTCAAAAAACCTAAAACATTAAAAACTCATAAAATCCAAAAAATCAATAAATAACCATAAATAAAAAACCAAAAGAACACTAATAACCCATAATAAAACCTTAATACCCTAAAAACACTTAAAATCCCTAATACCCAAAACATGCTAAAATCTATATAAACTACAGAAACCCTAAAAATAAAAAAAACCAAAAAACATTTCAAAACCCTAAAAACACATATAACCCAAAACCAACTAAAAATCTAAAAACATTTTAATCCCCTTAAACATTAAAAACTCTAAAAACATTAAAAATCATAAAAAAAACAAAAAAAAATATAATAACCAAAAAACCAAAAAAACCAAAAAACACATAAAAATTCCTAAAAACCCTAAAATCCATAAGCATTATAAAAAATTCCTAAAAATACCTAAAAAGTTAAAAACCCTAAAACCCTAAAAACTGATAATAAAACATTATAAACATAAAAACACATAAAACTCATAAAAACAAAAATGATGCGAAAAATCCAAAAAGACATTAAACCTCTAAAAACCATTAAAAAATCCCAATAATACATAAAATCCCAAAGTCACACTAAAAACTATAAAAACATTTTAAACCCCAAATAATTTTAAAAAAATATAAAATCCATAAAACCTTAAAATCTCAAAAAAACCCCTAAAACCCCAAATAAACTGAAGAAAACCCTAAGAACCATAAAAACTGAAAATTCCCAAAAAATACATAAACATTTAAAATATTTTAAACACCTGGAAAAAATATAAGAAAATCCCAAAAACCTAAAAAACTAGAGATTCTATGAACACAAAACCCCTAAAACTCTAGAAAACCTTCAAAATCTCTAACAACTCTAAAAATAATAAAACCCCAAAATAGGATCACTTCTTTAAGTACTTATATCCATTAATTTATTGTATTCTCATTGGACCATAGATATCAATATGAATATGTTCTATGGGTGTTTTAAACAAATATCATATTTTTTATATATTGAATTTGTAATTTATCCTAAAAAAATAGTTAAACACTAATTTATTCTTCTTGAAATATAAATAATGTCATACACACTATATAATTTTTCTAGTTTTCTTATGTTTATATGAAACAAGTCTCCTAGCCTTTTATGACACAACTTATTTTCTTCCACCACACCCATGTAATAAGAGTTTTTTATTTTTCCAACTTGATATTAGTTTCTTTTGTTAGGTTGACCTCTTTTAACTATTTTTCCATCTTCCTCAATATTTATAAAAAACACATATTTTTTTAAGATAACTTCATTAACCTCATCAAAATGTTTTGAAACACACAAACTTATGTGTTTAAACACCTCATTATAAAATGTTTTCTTGGATTTTTGTTTTCCTTTACCAATGACGGCAGATCCAATGTCTTGGATTCTCAGAAATTAGTCATTGACAAATGTAACCATTCCTTATTTGAAGTCATTCAAATTATTCAACAACTATAAGTCTCTTGTCATATGAGAAGATCAACCACTATTAAGAATCCAATTTTCTTCTAATTTTATAGCTTTCAAGGTAATTACAACAATAATATATATTTCTTCTCCTTTTTATTTATTTACCTCCAGCTTCTGAGAATTTTTAGTAAACGTTTTTTATATTAGAAAAAAAACAAGACAAACCTTAGAAATATTTTTAGGTTGTTAAAATATTTAAAAATATTTTCTAGGGGTTGGAACCTATTATCAATTTTCACACCATCATTCTCACGTTTCTTCCAAACATCCTTCTCTAACTTCTTATTTTGAGAGGATTGACTCCCCGTTGCCCATTTACTTTTATTACTTGTTGAATATTAGTAATGTTTTTGTTAAAACAACACATATTTTATGCATATCTAAATCCACCACAATACTATATGTATCCATATAAAGAGTATTTTCCCTTGAAACTTTCAGATTGTTTGATGCTTTGAGCATGTTTCTCAGAAAACTTCTTAAAATAAATCTATTGACCACAAATCTTTCTATTTTCAAAAGAAATAATCTTTCTCATATTAGTTTTTTTTAACATTTTCAGAACCAGATGTTTTAGGAAATATTCCATATTCATAATTTTTAGAAGAATTTTAGGACTCATGGTTTTTAAAAACATATGATTTTTCAACTTTGTTAACTTTTTTCACATACACAACATTCCCAACATTCATCTTCCCATGAACAATTTCAATTATATTTTCAACCATTGAAGGTAAATTTTGTTGATCCTAATTAGGATTATCCTTATGATAACTTTCCCCATCATCATAGATATAGTTTTTAAATCTTGTACCTCTCTGTTCAACTTTAGAAAGTTTTATTGTACATGTTCCAACTTTTCTTCTTTTACCTTCAAGTTAACTACCCGATTTTCATTATGATTTTTTTCATTGTCAAGGGATTTATTCAAATCATCAAACGCTTCCAATTTCTTAGATTTCTCATCATAAAAAAATTATATATTGTTTTTGGGGAACTTTCATTTACAAACTTTATATTTTTATACTTAGGCCTTATAATCATTCTCATACACCCTTTCAAATCATATTTAATATGAAATTTGAGTTGAGTTTATTCTTCATAAAAACTACTACTTCTGAAATAATAATTATTTACTATTGTAAAAAATTAATTCTCTCAATATTTCTTATCAAAATATTTTCCATATTCAACTTCACTATCTTCTTCTTATTTATATTTAGAAAAAATAATATTCTTTCAGTTTTTAATAACTTTTTATCTTTCCCTCTAATTTTTTTTATCATTATCACCTTTTTTATTCCATGACCTTCTTAGCCTTCTTTATTCTTCATCAATATCCTATTATTTATTTCATTTATTATCATTTTTCTCAAAGATCCAAATTGATTTATATTGAAAGTACATCAAGGGAAGTTTCCCACTATATTTTCTTGTACCTATTTTGATATTTTTAGAAAACAATGACAAGAAATCATCAAGATCCTTACATACCTCATTTTCATATTTAGATTTAGTAACCTAATCCACATCAATAGTATTGTTAAAAATTTATTTATTATAATATTTAATGGAAATTTCACCATCAAATTTTGGTTTCCCCTTCATTACTTTTTACCTTCTCATTTCACAAGTAATGAGAGTACTATGAAAGGAATCCTGAGATAGAGTTTCAGTAACTCTACCTTCCAAGGAAGACACATCACAATCAAAATTTTCAGTAAAGATTATTAAGATATTTTCAACAAATGTAGAATCATAAAACTTTTTTCCAAGACATTTTATAGTGTTGACAATGTAATTTTCCATGGTAAAAAATTCCTCAGTAGATTCTTACTCACCTATTTTTAGATCTTCATATTTTATCCTCCTAGTTTTTTATTTTTCCTTTTTTCACTTTTGTATTTACATTATAAATGTTCTTCAAATTATCCTAGATACCTTTGTAAGAGGAAACACCATTAACTCATAAAAACTCACATTCATAAATTTATTAGAGTAAATCACTTTTAACCCTTTAATCATTCTAAATATTCTTCTTTTCAATAGGAGTAAGAGGAAATTTGTCATCAATAGGAGGATATCCATCTATTATAACATCAATAAAATTATACCCCAAGATAAATAAGATAAGGAAACATTATATATTTCCATATATGATTATTATTACCATTGAATATTGGAATCCCCTTATTAGTCACACAATTCAAATTATCCATCACAACTTATCTATAAAAAACAACATTAAGGATAAAATGAATAGATCCTTCGCTCCGATACCAATTGAGATTACCCATATAGAATTCATGTATCACCAAAAGGGAGAGGAGGTGAATTGTTGATATATTTTTCTTTTATGTTTATTATCTTATGAAATAACTTTCACATCCTATTAATGATTTATGACTCTTCTAAAGACAAATCAAACACATAACCACATGAAGAGATGAATTTATAATGTTCAATACCCAACAAGAGTAGATAGTCCTTGGTAAGGTTTAGAAATAATACAATTCCACATAATCTACTATAAAATAATCATTTTTTGTGGAATGGAATGACTAGAATATTCCCTTACACTCATGTAGCACTATGTTCAATACAATAGTGCATGTTCATCAAGTACCATGAAATGATATAACAGAATTTTTGTATGTCCTGATCAAATTTCACAAAAAAATAAACTTTCAAAACAATTATTTATTTTTGTACCCTTGAGTATGTAAGAAATTAAATCACTTTTCAGTGATACTTAGTCTGATTCCTCAGTCTAATTCCCAATGTCTGATTTTCTTTATATGGAAAAAATACATCTATTAGAATACCTCTAAGAAAATTCAAAAACCACTTTTAATGTAATTCTGGAGAACCTAGTTTGATTCCCATGTCTAATTACCAAGACTAATTTTCTCAAAACTAAAATACATCTTTTTTCTGAACACCAATGAAATGAACTAGGAATGATTCTTTCTAAGTCCATAAATCCAAAAAATGAAATAGTTATTCTAATTCCAGAAAATCTGAATATGATATTCTTCTCTTCTTCTTCTCTCTTGCTAACTTCTTTGACAAAACACAATACAGAAACTTCTTCATTCTTGAATTGCAGAGCTTATCTATCATATTTCACGAATAATGAAATTCATAGGAAACAAAAATATATTTCCTCCTTTTATAGGCTCTCCAAAATATTTATCAAGGCTTCCAAAAGGTTTCCGCAAATCATAAATCATTATTTAAATCTCAAATATATTTTCGAATCATTCAATCACCCTTGAAATATGGATCTTTCTTTGAATCATTAAATTCCCCACGAAATACCAATCTTTCTTTGACATATTCAATTTTACTTGAATTTTGGTTCTTCTCTTGACTTCAACTCCCTTTAGTCATTCAAATAAATCTTCAATCCGATTACGATTTCTCCATTATGATTTCTCCATTCAAATTTCACCATTTTAATTTCACCATTTTAATTTCTCTATTGTGATCTCTCCATTGCGATTTCTCTATTATGATTTCTCAAAATGATGAATATATAACAACGGATGAAAAAAAATCACATTCATTGATCATCAAGTTCCCTTTTGACAACACTTTTGCATCTTTTTCAAACTCTTAAACCAAGATTTCATATTTAACAAAACTAAAATATGATTCCAATTACGATCAACCTCATTACGATAAAGAAAAATATAAAATAATAGATTCTTCTTCTCCTTCATTCTCTTGAATCACTTATAATACAATTCAACTTTTCTTATTCTTGAACTTGTTAATTATAAGAATTACTTCTTCATGAATTTAAAATATTTAAGATCATCTTCAGTGTCATCTGATTTATAATAAAACGTTTCGTAGCTTCCCATTCCTCCAGCCACATCGTTGTTTCCTACTCAACTTGATTAATATTTTTATGAGTATGATTATCAACACCTTTTCACATCCAATCAGATGATCAATACAATTCATAACACTTCTTCTCCCCCTTTCATTTTTCAATATTTCAGCATACTTTTTATAAATTACTTTTGAATATTTAGAAATTTAAAATAGAAGAGAATCATCATATTTTTATCAGGACCTTGCTGAATCTGATGCCCATTCTCATTATGATCATAACCTCATTCCAGAACCAAGGTGAGTCTGATTAACCTTTTCATCAATAAAACATCTTCTTGTTTTGATTGAACTTTTTGTGAATCTGATTTCAAAAATATTATGGTGAGTCAAACAATTAACTTTTATAAAATGAATTGATGAATCCTATTTGACAAAATTAGACAATAAACTTGGAAATAAACTTCTTCAAAATCCAAAATAATTCTCCAAACAAATTCGTCTAATAAAAAACCTAAGAAAACACTAAAAACGTAGAAACATTTAAAACCCAAAAAACCTAAAAATCGCTTCAAATGATAAAAAAATCCCTAAAAACATAAAAACCCATAAAAATTAAAAATCACTAAAAATGATAAAAACAATAAAAATACACTAAAAATTCCATAAAAATACCTAAAAAGTAATAAAACATAAAAATCATGATAAACCATTTCAAACCCTTAAAAATCTAAAAACATTTAAAACCCCTAAAAACAGGAAAAATTATAAATAACCTAAAAAGTCACTAGAAACCCTAAAACCTCAAAAATACAATAATATCCCTACAAACCATCAAACCCATAAAAAATAAAAACATTAAAGAACCTTCAAACAACTAAAAAATTATAAATTGTAAAAACCCATAAAACACATAGAAACTCAAAAAACCCCTCAAAATACCTTAAAACCTAAAAAACCCAAAAACGTATCCAAATCTATAAAATCCCTATAACCAATACAAACCATAATAATGTCTTAAAAATCCCTGAAAAATGAAAAACTCAAAAAAAAATCTTCAAAATCTATAAGAAAACATTAAAAACCTAAAAATCTTAACCCTTAAAAATCATAAAAACTCTATAACCATAAAACCCCTATTGAACCTAAAAACCCTAAAAACCCTAAAAACCAAAAAAAAATCCATAAAAAAGGTAAAAATACCCTAAAATCCCCAAAAACATAAATCCCTAAAATCCTTAAAACCTCTAATAAATCCTTAAAAAAAGAAACACGTAGAACCCCCAAAAACCCAAAAAATTAAAAAACCCTAAAAATAACAATTTTTTTTTTGTAAAACCCCCAAATCCATCAAAACTAAAAAAGAACCATTAAAACTAGTAAGACACATAAAATCCATAAAAATATACTAAAACACCTAATAATACATTCAAACCCTAGAAATGATTAAAAACTCTAAAAACATACAATACTAAAAAAATCATAAATACGCAAAACCCCCTAAAATCCATGAAAAACAAAAAAACCCTAATAAACCATAGAACCCCCAAAAATCCATAAAACCCCATAAACCAAATAATCCAAAATATCCCTAAAATGTAAAAAAACCCTAAAACCCAAGAAAATTCCTAAGAAAACCATAAAAATATAAAAACAATCAAAACCACAAAAACCAAAAGAAATTCAAAAAAATACCCTAAGAACCCTAAACCCCATAAAACCCCTAAAAAAATAAAAACCATTAAAATACCGAAAAACACATAAAACCCAAAAAAGGAACTAACATCCCTTTAGTATAGTAAAATTTTTTAAAAAAATATAAAAGTCCTGGAACGCCTAAAAACTCAAAGGAACCCCTGAAAACCAAAAAACACCAAATAAACCAAAATATCCTAAAAAATATAAAATACCTAAAAACCCTAAAAATATTAAATATAAGAAGGAAACTCAAAAAATACCTAAAAATTAAAAAACCTAAAAAAACTTGAAATTCATTCAGAAAACCATAAAACCCAAAAAAATAATAATATCTCTAAAAAACTAAAAATGATAAAATCCCTACAAAACCCAAAAAAATACCTAAAACCCCAAAAAACCCACAGAACCCCTAAAAACCTTAAAAACTAAAAACCCTATAAAACCACTAAAAAATATCCATAAATACATCAAAAAAATATAAAAACAATAAAACCCTTAAAAACTTCAAAAAAAACCCAAAAAACCCTACACCCCAAATAACCATAAAACCCATAAAAATTATAAAAAACACTAAAAATCCATAAAAATCCTAAAAATAACATAAATTTCTAAAAAAATCAGAAAACCCTAATAGCTCTCAGAGCCATAAGAAAACAAAAAACCTAAAAATCCTAAAAACCCTATGAAATGCTAAAAATAATAAAAAACCTAAAAACGATAGAAATCTCTTAAAGCCCTCAAAAGTCAAACAAATCATAAATATCATTAAAACATTAAGAAACATAATTTTTTTTAAAATCCTTGAAAAATCCTAAGAAACATATAAAAACATAAAACATAAAACCCTAAAAAACCCTAAAAACAATAAAAAACCTTAAATCAATATTAAAACCCAAGAAGCCCCTAAAAACCCAAAAAACCCTAAAACTATAAAACCCTTAAACAACCATAAAAACCCTAAAAAACTAAATCTCTAAAAACTATTTAAGCCTCTAAAATGTTGAAAAATCTAAAAATCTTTAAAACCCAGAAAAAATAAAAACCCCTAAAACAAAAAAAAATCATAAAAACCCTATAATACCTAAAAAAACCTAAATACCCTCAAAATCCCTAAAAAACTATAAACTATAAAAATATTAAGACCTAAAAGCCCCAAAAATTGTAAAACCCCCTAGAGACTATGAAAACCCCTAAGAAAACCTTAAAACCCATAAAAACTTTAAACCCCTAAAAAAATAAATGCTAAAACCCTAATAACCCATAAAATCCCTACTACCTAAAAAACCATGAAACTCCTAAAATAAATAAAAATCCTTTAAATCCCTAAAAATATTAAAAAACTCTAAAAAAATGTAAAACCCAAACAAAATTTAAAAACTCATAAATACCCAAAAAATAATAAAAACCATAAAAATCCATAAAACCCTTAAAATCCCTAAGTAACCATATAAAACTATAAAATCCCCTAAAATATATCAAAATGAAAAAATATACCTTAAAACACTAAAACCCATTAAACCCTTCAAAATATAAAAACACTTATAACCCCTAAAAACCTAAAAAATGAAGAAAACTATGTACCCCTAATGTCCCTAAAAACCCTAAAACCCTAAAAACCCCAACGCACCTAAAAAACCCCAAAACCCTCAGAAATCCATAAAAATCCAAAAAAATACCTAAAATCCATAAAAACATAAATATCTGAAAACCCCTAAGAAAACTTTAAAATTATAAAAACACATTAAACCCCAAAAAACATAAAAAACGTTGAAAATAAAAAATCCACTAAAACCCTAAAAACCACTAAAATCATAACCACCCTTAATAACCCTTAAAATAATGAAAACCCCATCAAACCCCTAAAAACCACTAAAAACTCTAAAAACACTTTAAACCCCAAAAAACGAAAAAATTCTCTAAAACCCATTAAAACCTTAAAATATCAAAAAAAAACCCAAAACCCCCCAAAAAACCCCAAAAAACCAAAAAACCCCTAAAATATAAAAAAAATATAAAAGACCTTAAAACACTAAAAACCTATAAGAATCGTAAAAACACCCTAAAATACCTAAAAACATAAAAACCCAAAAAACTCTGAAAACCCCTATGAAAACCTTAAGCGCTAAAACACTAAAAACCCCTAAAAGACAAAAAAAACACTAAAACACCTAAATACACCAAAAGAACCTAAAAACACTAAAAACCCTAAAACCCCCTAAAACCATAAAAATATAAAAACCCTAAAACTAATAAAAACACTAAAAATATATAAAAAAAATAAGAAAATGAAAAAACTCTAAAAACACCTAAAACCCCTAAAACATAAAAATCCCAAAAAATCAAAAACACTCAAAAAAACACTCAAAATCAATAAACATCCCAAAAAACAATAAAGATATTAAAAACTCTAAAATAATCCATAAGAATAAAAAAAACCCAAAAATCATAAAAATCCCAAAGAAAGCCTTAAAATTTTAATATAACTTTAAACCCGTAAGAACATAAAACCTTTAAAAACCCTAAAAACAAAAAACCCCATAAAACAATAAAATCCCATAAAAAGAAAAAGGCCAACTAAAACTATAAAAACCTTGGAAACCCATAAAAACATTAAGAAAATATAAAAACCATAAAAAACATAATAACAAAGAAACTAAAAAAACTTAAAACCCAAAAATCAATAAAACCCAAAACCCAAAACTCCCTAAAAACACTAAAAACCATAAAAACATAAAAATGTAAAAAAAACTAAAAACCCTGAAAACCATTAAAAAAACTAACAAACCAAAAAACACTTAAAACCCCAAAAAATCTAAAACCCTAAAAACATAAAAACATAAAAATCTCTAAAAAGCCATAAAATCGCTTAAATCCTAAAAAACCATAAAAATCATTTAAATCCTTATGAATATCTGAAAACATAAAAAACTGTAAAACCTTGAAAACTCTAAGAAAAAATTATAACATTAAAAAATATAAATCCCCTAAAAACAAAAAAAATTATAAAAATAATAAATAATAGTAAAAACCTTGAAAACCATAAACCTCTAAAAACCATAAAAACACATTAAACCACAAAAAAACCCATTAAAAACATTGAAGACACTATAATCCCCTGATTTTTTAAAATAACATTAAAAACTTTTAAAACTGTAAAAAAAAACCCATAAAAACCAAAAAAATACTAGAAATACATTAAAAGTCTTAATAACCCACAAGAACCCAAAAAATCATAAAAACACCAAAAATTCCCAAATATTCTCTAAATATACATAAAATGTAAAAAAATCTAAAACCCTAGAAAAAACCTAATGAATATTTAAAAAACTAAAACACATGAAACCAATAAAAACCTAAAAAATAAAAACACCATAAAACCATAAGTATACACAAAATTATTAAAACTCATAAACCCATAAAAATCCAAAAATTCACTGAATTCCAAAAAAACATAAAAAACATAAAAACCCTAAGAAAACCTTAAAAACCTATAAACACTTAAAACCCCTAAAAACCTAAAACCCAATAAAAACTCAAATAACATTAAAACCCTAATAACACAACAAAAACCTAACCCCCCCCCCCCTCAATGAAAACAGAAAACCAAAAAACCAAAAAATCCCTAAAAACTATCATAATCCTTGAATACCTATAAAATCATAAAAATCCTAAAAGACCTAGAAATACCTAAAAATAGAAAACCATAAAAATTAAGAAGAAACCTAAGAAATCCTTATATTTTTAAAAACACTTAAAACCAGTTAAAAGCCTAAAATCATCTAGAAACCTTAAAAACCCTAAAAAACATAAAACCCCTTAAAATCTGTAAAAACCATAAAAACCATTAAATTCCTAAAACAACCCAACAAATACATTAAAATGTATAATACCCTATAAACTCTAAAAACCCATAATAAAAATTAAAAACTTTAGACAAATTATAACCCCCCAAAAAATTAATCTGATAAAAACCTAAAACCCAAAGAAGATCCTAAAATCCCAAAAAACCCACTAAAAAAATAAAATCACCTAAAAACCATAAAAACCCAAAAAAACCCAAAAAACCCACACTAAAAACTATAAAAACTCTTTAAGCACCCATAAAAACGTTATCAATCAATAAAAACCCTTAAAAAACTAAAAATAACTATAAATACTCAAAAACCCATAAAATCTATAAAACCCCTATAAACCTCAAAATCCGTAAACCCCCTAAAACCATTAAAATACTTATTAAGAAAACAATCCCAAAAACATAAAAAACCAAAAATTCTTGAAAAATCCTAATAAAACCTTAAATACCTATTAACATTTAAAATCCCAAAAAATCAAAACAATGCAAATAACCCTAAAAACTCTAAAAACCCTAAAGTAGCCCTCCAAATCCAAAAAAAAAATCACAAAAGCACATAAAAAAATCCAAACAAAAATATAAAATCCGTAAAAGATAAAGAATCCAAAAAACCCAAAACAAAATCCAAGAAAACCATAAAATCCTAATAACACTTAAAAACTCTAAAATCCTAATTTTGATAAAAACCCTAAAAGATCCTAGAAGCCGTAAAAATACCTAAAACTCTAAAAACACCTAAAATCCATAAAACCCTAAATTCCCATAAAATCCCTAAAATAACTAAAAACTTTGGAAACATTTTAAACACCGAAAAATGTTAAAAACTATGCAAAACATTAATACCACTAAAAACATAAAAATCCCTAAAAACTAATAAAACAATAAAACCCTAAAAGGATTAAAATCATTATGCCCCCCAAAAACTATAAAAATCCAAAAAAATCAATAAAAATTACTAAAATTGAAAAAAAACCTAAAAACCCATAGGAAATCTAAAAAGAGCTAAAAACTCTAAAAACAATCAAAACACATAGACCATTAAAAACAAAACAAACCCCCAAAAATCCCAAAATCCCAACTAAAACTCTAAAAACCCTTTAAAATCCATAAATTGATAACAAAATCTAATTTTTTAAAACCCTAAAAATAAAAAATAAACCCTAGAAACCCAAAATAACCATAAAACTATAAAAACACTCAAAATCCCTAAAGTTCCACGCCGAGACAAGCAAGTGACATCGGTTCTGATTTTGAATCGCGAGTTCTTCCTGGCTTCTAAACTCCTAGATTTTATGCTGGTGGTTGGATTTGGGATGTCTCAACCTCTGGTTGATGTCTTTGACATGTTTGTTTCTTCTGCGTGGAAGCTCCGTGAAAAGGCAGTCGTCAGTATTCTCGATCCTCGATATTTTCAAATCCGTTTTATGAATGAGGAAGACTTGATCATGGCTTGGGCGTTCACTCCAAGGAAAGTGGAAGGGTTTCAATTTTCCTTGTTCTTTGGTCCTTTGATTTCCATCTGCAGTTTCATCCTTCAGTCACAGAAATTTGGTTCACCCTTCTTGGGCTAGCCCTCCCTTTCCAGAATCCTGATTTTCTCCGCATCATTGGAAATATGATTGGTAGTTTCCTTTGCTCAGACTCCCGCACTCGTGCGGTTTGTTAGCCCATAGGCCCAAGGATTTGTGTTGAGGTTGATATCTCCAAGGACCCGGTTGATTCTATTTTCATCGAGGATTAAGTGGAGCTTCCGTGGCATCAACAAGTTTGTTTCGAATCCTGGTTTATGTTCTGTTCGATCTGTCGGTGACTAGGTCACACGACTTCTCAATGTATTGGTTTTTTTGGCCCTGTTAGACCTGTCTTGCAGTAACCAGTTTCTCATGACATTGATCTAGGAGTTGTTATAGGTGATGGTTTGGTTCATGCTACTCCTATTGTCCACTTCGTAGAGTAACCTTTGCTGGAGAAGGCCCTAGACAATGATCCAAACCCTTCCACTAAGGATTATTTTGATAGGCTGAGGATGGATTTTCTTAGTAAGGAAGCTATTGGTGATGAGGTATCGGATGGCACCCTGGGTGGAAGCTGCAACAAGGAGGCGCTGTAATCTTTTATTATGAGATATAAGGAGGTGGTGGAGGTGGCGTGTCTGGATACTAATCTTGACGTTGTTGGGAAGGGCGGTAGGGTATTAACGCCTACTGCAAGGGTGTACTTTGAGACCCTAGGTGAAAATGGGGGTACTACTGATGACTTCCATGAGTTTTTTGGAAGAAAATTGAGTGTCACCTATGGTATATCCTTGAGAAACCGGTTTGAGGGCCTGGGGTATTTCGAAAGCCTTGGAGATGATGCTTGAAATGATGGGCAGCATGATACTCAGCATTGTGCTGTGCCTCTGGGTATTTTTGGAGACCCTGACCTCTGTCTAGAGCAGATGCAGGCCACACCGGGGGCCATTGACAGTCTCGAGGCAGATTTCCATGTTGACTACGGAAGGCAGAACACTGGTTCTTTTGAAGGGTATCACGCCACCCGACCTGCTTCTGATAGAGCTGTTGTGACGTGCCCCCTCTTGCTTGAAGCCATCTCCCCAGATGATAGGCATCTGGTCTCGGCTGTGGGGAATGTTTCAGATGTGTGTGTGCCTGAAGGGGTTCTCACTACTAATATTGATGAGGCCATTACAGGGGATGATGATACCGTTGTACCTAGTGCCAGTGCTTTAGGGGATGAATCTGGTGGTATTGATGGTGTGCATGATACTTGGCCTGCTTGTGCTGAGGATTTGACATGTGTTGTTGTGGCATGCTCTGATCTTCATGAAGAAAGTTATGCTGATAATGGGCATCTGGTCCCGCTCACAGTGGATTTTTCAAATGCGCATGTTCCCAAAGGGATACTCAATGACCGGTTTGATGAGGCTGGACAAACGGGAGCTGGTTTCCTGACTAAGATTCCAAAGGACATGAATTTGGAGGCCTCTAATGTGCTGCCAACAGCAGTGAATAAATCCATCTTACAAGATGAAATGTAATTACACAGCACAATGTCTTGGTGGGAGGGTTCTGATGACGAATCAAGAATGAACTTCAACATAGCACAGATAATGAAGGAGAGGGCTATGCTTGGGAATGAATTCCCTCTCGAGAAATAGACCCTTACGTGTGGTTCATCTAGGGAGGGGGCTATTGAGGGCTCATCCCCCTTTGTCTACTATCTGAAGAAAGAAGACACTAGCATCCCCGTTCAGGATAAATTTTCTGCTAGTGTCACATCTAACCACGAAAGAGGAAGCCGAGGAAGGACAATTCCTCCCTACCAAAGACAGTGTCCACTAGGGAATCCAGTAAAGCTGTGAAGAATAAACCCTCAGGAAATGATGGGAGGTTGGTCAAGACTCAGTTGAATGAAGAGCAACAAATGATAAGAGTGTATTACACTAACTTCCTAAGTGAATCATCTGAGTGGGAGTAGGTGGATACTGATGTTGCCGAAAACTATGGTGCGGATGGAGACCCCTGTGGTGCAGACAATGAGAAGACTTCGGGACATGATCACCTCTTTTGCTACTTTTCATTCATTTTTACTTTTCTTGCCTTTTGTTTTTCTTTTTTCCTTTTTCATTGGGACATGCTTTGGTGTGTGTTTGTTAAGGGCTATTGGGTGTGGGTTTATTGACCCCACCCCTGCCTTGTCTGCAGTGTATTCGCGTCTTTTTTCTAATAAATTTTGGGGGAGTCAGGAATAGCCTGGCCTTGATCCTTCTTTTCCTAAGAACCCTAAAAGAAAAAAAAATACTTAAATATGCCTAAAAACATATCAAACCCAAAAACACTAAAAAACACTAAATACCCATAAAAACATAAAAACACATAAAACCTGTAAAAAGAAAAAAAATCTAAAAACCTAAAAACCATGAAACCCTAAAAACCCTAAAACCCATATAAATCATTAAAACCCTAAAAAACCATAAAAATAAAAAAAATACCAAAAAATACCTAAAAACAAAAAATACCCATAAAGCCTCTATTGAAACCTTAAAAACCTAAAAACATGTAAAACCCCTAAAAAACCTAAAAACACAAAAAATACTAAAAACATGAAAAAGAACCTAAAAACCATTAAAACTATAAAACCCCTAAAACCCTAAAAACCCATAAAGTACCTAAAACTAAAAAAAATTAAAAAACCCTTTGAACCCCTAAAAATATAATAATTATTAAAAACCCGAAAAAATGAAAAAAAATAAAAACACAGAAGAACAAAAAACAAAAAAACAAAAAAAACACCTAAAAAATCTAAAAAAATAGAAAAATACCCAAATATGTAATAAACCCTAAAAAATCTTAATACAAATAAGAAAACATTAAAAACCTAAAAACACAAAACCCCTAAAAATAATAAATGATAAAAACCCTAAAGAAATTATAAAACCCCATATAACCCTAAAAACAATAATACCAATTGAAAACTATAAAAACACCAAAAAACCCATAAAAATACTAATGATCATTAAAAACTATAAAAAAACATTAAAACACATAAAAATTTAAAAAAAATTCAAAAAACCCTAAAACACTAAAAACTAAAACAACCCCTAAAACCCCCAAAAAACCATAGATCCCCTAAAAACACTCAAAATCCATAAAATCCATAAAATTCAAAAAAAAACAATAAAAATACCTAAATATAGATAAATATTTAAAAAACCAAATAAATAAATAAAATACGTAAAACCCTTTAAAACATAAAAATGCATACAACCCCTATAACCTAAAAATTACTACAACCCATAAAGACCATAAAAACCCATAAAAAACCCTAAAACACTTAAAACCATAAAAAACACCGAAAACCTTAAAAACTATCAATCCAATAAAACCCTTAAAAACCACTAAAACTCTTAAAAAGTTTTGATGCCCAAAAAACATAAAAAACTCTAAAAATGAAAAAATACGGAAAAACAAAAATACCCATGAAAACCAAAAAAACCAAAAAACCATCAAAATCCCTAAAAACCCTAAAACACATAAAAATCATAAAAACACCAGAAAATTCCCTAAAAATGTAAAAACCCTAAAACGTGGATGAACCCTAAGAAATCCTTAGAAACCAAAAAACACTTTAAACCCCTAAAAACATAAAAAGAACTAAAAGTCTAAAAAACCATAAAACCCCCCCAAAATCTCAAAACCCCAAAACCCATTAAAATCCTTCAAAATCAATAAAAATCTAAAAAATGTAAAAAACACTAAAAAACTTGAGAAAAGCTAATAAAACATTAAAACCCTAAAACATAAATACTCTATAAAATCCTAAAGACACTGAAAATCCCAAAAAAAATCAAAAAACCCATAAAAATACAATAATATCTTTAAAATCCCTAAAAATGCAAAAGAAATTAAAAATCCTAAGAAAAAAAACATAAAACCATTTAAAACCCCTAAAAAATTTAAAAAACAAAAAAACCTAAATACCCTAAAACCTCGAAAATCTTAACAATCCTAAAACATATAAAACCCTAAGAAACCACTAAAAATCAAAAATCCCCTTTATTCCCCTAAAAATATTAAAACATTAAAAACTATAAAAAACCATGAGAAACTGAAAACCACTCCATGTTCGTAAAAATAAAAAAATCCATAAAATTATAGACAATAAATAAAAATCCATAAAAATATCAAAAAAACAAAAATCCTTGAAATCCCCTAAGAAAACCATAAAAACACTAAAAACAATTAAAACCCATAAAACAATAAAACCACTATAAACCTTAAAAACCTTAAAACCCTAAAAAACCCAAAAAAACCAAGAAAAAAATATAAAACCCTTTTAAACCCCATTTTTTTAAAAAAACTACAAAAAACATAATAACACTAAAATCCTCAAAATGATCTCTGAAAACCAAAAAACCAAAAAAAACCTAAAAGAACCATAAACCCCTCAAATCCCCTAAAAACCGTAAAAACCATAAAGATACTAAATCTCTCTAAAAATCCCCAATAACCTAAAAAACACTAAAACCCATAAAAACATAAAAAACATAAAACCTAAAAAAATTAAAACCCCTAAAAACATAAAATATGCTAAGAACCCTAAAAACCCCTAAACCCCTAAAACCATAAATCACCTATAATACCTTAAAAGCCAAAAATCCATAAAAATCCTAAAAATCCATAAAAATCCCAAAAAAATTATAAAAACCCTAAAAACGTGAAAACCCCATAAAAGGACCTTAAAACTCTAATAACACATAAAACCGGAACCCCCTAAATGACTCTAAAAACTGAAAAACCCCACTAAAAACCCTAAAAACCATAAAAATGATTTAAAAAGCATAAAAATTTCCTAGAAATCCTAAAAAACACTAAAACCACTAAAAACTCTAAAATCCCATTGAACACCAAAAATGTTTAAAATGTCTAAGAATACTTAAAAACCCTTAAAATTGAAAAAAATCCTAAAACCCCTCAAAAAACCCAAAAAACCGTCAATACCCCTGAAAAAACCAAAAACCCATGAAAAATTTTAACAGACCCTAAAACTCCCAAAAAACCTAAAAAACCCCTAAAAACATTAATAAAACCTAAAAAACCTAAAAATATCTAAAAGAAAAAAACATGTTAAAAATCCTATAGACCCTAGAAAAATAAAAATTGCCCTTAAACCCATAAAAATCCTTAAAACCCTAAAAACCAACAAAATCCAAAAAAAGACCTAAAATACTCAGATACATAAAAACTCTAAAACCCCTAAAAATACCAAAGAAACCCTTAAAATACATAAAACTAAAACCCCTAAAAAATAAAATATTAAAAAAACCTAAGAGACGCTAAAAACCCTAAAACCCTTGAAAACCATAAAACCCACAATACCATTTTTTATTTCCAAAAACATTTAAGGGGAAATGAAAATCCTTACATCAGTATATTTTAATCCCTAAAAGATATGAATTTTTTTTGAAGAATAATTTGAGCTGATTAGAATCAGACTCTCTAAACATTTTCTAGGGAATAGAGCTTACCTGAGTGTCAGGATCATCCCTCAAGATGTCCCAAGAATTCATATATTCCACCAAGTTAATCTTCCCCATGTTTAAGCCTCTAATCAAGATGTGGTTATGCCTATAAATCCATTTACTTTCCCCTTTTTCATTTCCACTATAATCATTTTCCCCATCATTTGATTGATGACTTCCTTCGATGCCTTAATATCCAAGACTTTCTCCACCATTTCATCGTCTAGGTGAAGAAGAAGATCCATGTGATTCATCACCGAAGAAATATATTTCTGAGTGTCAAAAGGAGCATCCGCCTCATGATGATGCTTAGGAGGATGAGCATATCGCACATCCTCGCTCTACATCTGAGGAGGATATGAAACTATGTCGTGGGATGGTCAGTAGCCACAAGGTGTACCAGACTAACCACTACATGAGAGACAGAAGAACTTTCAGGCATGCCAACACCATTACATGTCTTGGATGGAGTTTTTACATTACTTATGGGCCTAGTTATCAAAGGATTGGGCAAGTTGGAATAGTATTTTCTTAGGAACGAACCCCAGGCATGCTTGATAAATTCTGATGAATTAATAATAATGTTCTTTTCCTTCCTTAAAGATGATCTAAAATAATCCTCTTCAATCCCCACTTCCTTGGACTCACTAGGGGAGTCCGACGCTATGTCCATATCAACTAGGAAGACCTCCCCTCCCTTATAAGAATCCTCACCAGGGCCAGCCTCCATCACAATACCTTCACCGGGAGCATGACCCTCACCTTCTCCCAGTACATCAACGTGGTTTTGAGAATTCTTGAAACTCCCTCCATATTTTTCCTTCTCAGCATAGGAAGGTTTTTCCTACATGGCATAAACATATATAGTGGGACCACTTGGTTGTACAAAGCCACAACCCATGTATTGAAGATGCAAAGGAGTTTAATCAAATACCATGTGTTGGGGATCCTTACCCATGGCTATTTGATCAACAACTGTCTCATTCACAGAATCTTCCTTGAGTGGAACCTACTGCATTCCCATACCAACATCCAAGTGCACCTCCCTCTCATTGTTCCCATCCACTTCATGAAATAAACCTGCCTTCTCGATGACCCTATCCCTTCCTTCATGAAGCTCCACAGAAGAACAGGGAGCACCCAAGTCATATTTCATGTTGTTGAAAATATCAAAAACTTTTGGGTTTAGTTGTTCATCCTTTGAAGCCTTTTGGGGAATCATTATTCTATACCCACCACGAACCTGTAGTACCAGCTTGATGATATCTACAACCCTTCTATCAAAACTCACTGGTAAATTCTCTCTGTAGAGTGGGTGATCAAACACTTCCTATACATTCAAATTAACACCATAGGTCCCTACAAGAAATCCAGACTCTCAATGAGTAGCAAGAGACCCCCCCCATGATGAGAATGGCTACACCGACATACATATGATAAATTCCCCAGGCGTTGACATTGATAAAAATAGTCTGACCATAATTCAAATATCAATGATTTTCAACACCGAAAATCCTCCCCCACTATGATCCATATCCAATCTTCCAGAGGCTTAGAAACATCCACTTCCAAACATATACATGGGGAGATAGTGTGAAACATTGAGTTGGAATGACTATCTGAACATAAGAAATAAACAACTATATATCCTAGCATTCGAATAATTGAGGGGTTTTGAAAAGGAAAGGAAAGACTAAGAAAACATACCCAAATTGCTATAGTCAGAGCATCTTGTTCCATATGGAAGTCGTAGGACCACCAAAATAGGTAGAACCAAGAGTCGTTGCAGGTACAAAGATCTCTGGCCCAAGAAAGACTCAGGTCCTCCTCTGACGAGAAGCGAACCATAAAAACCTAAAATCCCACTGAAAACTCTAAAAACCCATTAGATGCATAAAAATTTAAATAAACTCAAAAAAACAAAAAACCCTAAAAACTCAAAAAACTCAAAAAACCAAAAAAACCATACAACCACTTATAACCCTTAAACCCTTGAAAATCACAAAAAATACAAAAAACAATAAAAATCCTATAAAATTCATAAAATTCATAAATATGTAAAACACTTTAAAACACTGAAAACCCCCTAGGATTATCATAAAAACCAAGAAACACTTAAATCTGTAAAAACCATAACAACAATAATACCCTAAAGGACTAAAAACCCCAAAACCCACTAGAAACCATAAAATAACTTGAAAAGCTAAAAACCACCTATAAAACCATCAAATAACATAAATCCACTAAAAAAATTGAAACCTTTATACCCATAATATCGTTAAAAAACTCTAAAAACTAAAAAAACCCTAAAAATCTCAAAACCCCCCCTAAAAATCCAAAAAAACAAAAAATAACACGAAAACCCCAAAAAAACCCAAAAACCCTCAAAATCTCTAAAAACCCTAAAACCCATAAAAATCCAAAACAAAACATAAAAAACCATAAAAACATAAAAAACCCTTAAAATATTTGAAAACTCTAATAAAACATTAAAAGTTTAAAATCACATAAAACCGAAAAAATAATAAAATTGCAAAAAAAACCCTAAAGCCCAAAAATCCAAAAATCCCCTAAAAAAATTAAACCCCCTAAAACAAATAAAAACCCTAAAACCAATAAAGACACTAAAACCCTTTAATCCCCTAAAAACGGAAAAAAATACTAAAACCCCTTAAACCCCCCAAAAAATATCCAAAAACCCTAAAACCCAAAAAATCATAAATACACTAAAAAACAAAAAATCACTAAAAACCCTAAAACCATAAATATACTAAAAAAAATAAAATTCACAAAACATGAAAAACCCCGAAATACATAAAAAAGTCAACGAAAACCGTAAAAACCTAATAGCACATAAATGGAAAAAAACCTAAAAATATTAAAAACCTCCAAAAACCATAAAAAACACCAAAACACTCAAAAGCACAGAAAACGAAAAAATCCAATATATGCATAAAAACATGAAAAAAAATAAAAAACATAAACATCCCTATGAAAATCGTAAAAACATAAAAATAATCAAAACACCAAAATATTATAAAAACATTAAAAACCCAAAAAACCCTAAAATACCATTAAACCCCTAAAAACAATCAAAACCCATAAAAACCTTAAAAACCCATAAAAACCAAAAACTAATAAAATCAATAAAATCCATTTAAACCCAAAAACTGGTAAAACCTCTAAAAAAATTTAAAACCATAAAATACTCAAAAAATCCAAAAACAAAAGAAATCCAAATAACCCAAAAACCCCTTAAAAACTCTCAAACCCCTCATAATTCCTAACAACCCTAAAAAACATAAAATTCCCAAAAAAAATCAAAAAAATACCTAAAATCATAAAAAATTATAACCATGAAAAAAACTAAGAAAATCAAAAAAATATAAAAACACTTTAAAACACATAAAAACATAAAAAATACTCAAAAAACCCTAAAAACACTAAATCCCTAAAAACCATAAATAACATAAAAACCATAAAACCCTCAAAATCCCTTAGAACCTTAAAAACAATAAAAACCTAAAAATCACTAAAATTTTTAAATACCTGAATAACTTGAAAACCACTTTGAAAACCTAAATAACCTAAGAAAACTTAAAAGTTTAAAATTTTAAAAACCCTAAAAATCCTTAATCCCTACAAAATCCCTAAAACCCTGAAAATCCAAAAAAATATTGAAAATTAATGAAGATCCCAAAAAATGTAAAAAACCATAAAAACCTTGAATACCACTAAGATATTCTTAAAAACGCAACAAAATTCTTAAAACCCCTAAAACCATAAAACACTAAAACCCCAAATAAAACATAAAAACCATAAAAACCATAAAGACCCGTTAAACATTTAAAAACACATAAACCCTTAAAAACTTACAAAAACTCTAAAAACCCTTCAAAAACCTAAAAACATTAAAAAAATAAAAACATTAAAAACCCTAAAAAATCAAAAAAAATCTCTAAAAACAACAAAAAACATAAATGCATAAATACCTTAAAACCCCACTAATTCCATAAAAAACCTAAAATAACATAGAATCTATAAAATCCCTACAAATCCATAAAACCATAAAAATCCCTAAAAACATTGAAAAACACTAAAAAACCATAAAAACCTTAAAACACTTAAAAACCCTTAAAAACCAGAAAACACTAAAAGCCCCTAAAAACCATGAAAACCAAAAAAAAAACTCACAAATCCCAAGAATCCCTAAAATATATACAAATCCTAAAAACCCCTAAAAATCCAAGAAAATATACAAAACCCTAAAAACCAAAAACCCCCTTTGAAAACCATAAAAACCTAAAGAAATTTCAAACCCCTAAAAATCTATAACACGAAAAACCAAAAAAACCAAAAAAGACTCTAACCCCCCAAACCATAACCCCCCCCCCCCCCAGAACATAAAAACACAAATAACCCAATAAAAACTCTAAAAAAAATAATACATATGAAACTGTCAAAAAATTATAAAACCCCATTCTAACAGAAATAGACTAAAATACCAACAAACGGATAAAACCCCAAACCCCTTAAAATAAAAAAAAATCCATAAAACCGCATAAAAATATAAAAACCATAAAATCACTAAAAACATATAAAACCTTAAAAACCGTGAAAACAACAAATAAAACCTAAAAAACCAAAAAAAATAAAACCCCTAAAAACCTAAAAATTCTAAAAAAACATATAAACCACTAAAACCCCAACAATAAATAAAAACCCTAAAAATACCAACAAATTATTTAAAATGTGAAAACCCTTGAAGACATTGTAAACCCAAAAGAAAGCCTTATAGCCGAAGAAAAACGTAAAACCCCTACAAAAACTAAAAAATTCTAAAAACCCTAAAAAACAAAAAGAAACCCTAAAAACCCTAAAAACCCTAATAACCTCTAAAACCTAAAAAGCCCGAAAAACCCATTGAAAACCTAAAATATTCTAAATACTCAAAGACACCTTTAAATCCATAAATTTTTTAAAAAACATAAAAAAAATATTAAATCCACAAAAAAATTAAAAACCCCTAAAAACCCAAAAAACCAAAAACCCAAATGACATAGAAAACACCTAAAAACATTAAAAATCCTTACAAACTCAAAAAATAAACATACAACATACAACAAATTCCTAAAAATACCTAAAACACAAAAACCCCCAAAACCATGAAACCCCAAAACCACGCAAATCATATGCCCCAAATCGTATGTCAGCAGGTAGTATTTGTGATGGGTCCCGTCGCAAATACCCTTTTAATCGTGCACCGCAATTAATGCGGGCGAGGGTATTTGCGACGGGCCCCGTCACAAATACTTCCATTTGCGACAGGAAACTAATCGCAAATAACCCAGTGGCAACTAATCTAACCTATATATACTCCCATCTGTATTTTTTTTCAAATCACTCAGATCTTCCTCTCTTCCTCTCTTCATTCTCTAGTTTTAAGGGAAAAATTTCTTTTAGTTGAAGTTTTTTATACAAGAGGAATTGGAAGACGTCAATACCTTCAGAATATCAATGTTTATGGTATTTATATTTTATTTTTTGATATATTTATTTTATTTTTTTGTATTAAATTTAATTTTTGTTTATTAGTTCTAATTAAATTATATTTAAATTTATTTTTTTATATTTATTTTTAGTAAGAAATTGATATTGTTAGTGATAATTATAAATAATTATTGTTAATTTTCAATAATTAGAAAATATTATAAATAATTAACATAATTTAATTATAATTATGGTTAATAAGTAATAATTAGTATTAATTAGATATAATTACCAATAATTAGATATAATTAGTAATATTTAGATATAATTAGTAATAATGAGATATAATTAGTAATAATTAGATATAATTAATAATAATCAAATATAATTAGTAATAATTAGATATATTTAGGAATAAGTAGATATATTTTTGAATAATTACCAATAATTACCAATAAATAGATATAATTACCAATAATTAGATATAATTACCAATAATTAGATATAATTACCAATAATTAGATATAATTACCAATAATTAGTAATAATTACCAAGAATTAGTAATAATTACCAATAATTAGTAATAATTACCAATAATTGGTAATAATTACTAATAATTAGTGACAATTACCAATAATTAGTAATAATTACAAATAATTCGTAATAATTACCTATAATTTGTAATATTTACCAATAATTAGTAATAATTACCTATAATTAGTAATAATTACCAATAATTAGTAATAATTAGAAAAAATACTAATAATTAGATAAAATTAGTAATAATTAGATAAAATTAGTAATAATTATATAAAATTATTAATAGTTAGATAAAATTAGTAATAATTAGATAAAATTACAAATAAATAGATAAAATTAGTAATAATTAAATAAAATTAGAAATAATTAGATAAAATTAGAAATAATTAGATAAAATTAGTAATAATTAGATAAAATTAGTAGTAATTAGATAAAATTAGAAATAATTAGATATAATTATTAATAAATAGATACAATTACCAATAAATAGATATAATTACTAATAATTAGATATAATTAGCAATAATTAGGTATAATTACCAATAAATAGCTATAATTAGAAACAATTAGATATAATTAGGAATAATTAGCTATAATTAGGAATAATTAGCTATAATTAGGAATAATTAGCTATAATTAGGAATAATTAGTATTAATTAGCTATAATTGGTAATAATTAGCTATAATTAGTAATAATTAGGAATAATTAGTAATAACTAGGAATAATTATATATAATTAACAATAATTACCAATAAATAGATATAATTAGTAAAAATTAGAAATAATTAGTAAAAATTACATATAATTAGTAATAATTATATATAATTAGCAATAATTAGATATAATTAGCAATAAGTATTTATAATTAGAAATAATTAGTTATAATTTGTTATAATTACATATAATTAGTAATAATTAGAGATAATTAGTGATAATTAGAAATAATTAGTAATAATTAGAAATAATTAGTAATAATTAGAAATAATTACCAGTAATAGAAATAATTACCAATAATTAGAAATAATTAGTAATAATTACTAATAATTAGATATAATTACGAATAATTACCAATAATTAGTATAATTACCAATAATTAGTAATTATTAGATATAATTACCAATAATTACCAATAATTTCCAATAAATACCAATAATTACCAATAATTACCAATAATTAGGAATAATTTGGAATAATTACCAATAATTAGGAATAATTAGGAATAATTAGCAATAATTAGCATTAATTTGAAATAATTAGCAATAATTAGCAGTAATTTGCAATAAGTAGCAATAATTAGCAATAATTAGCAATAATTATTATGAATAAAAATATTATATTATCAATATTTATGAAAAAAAATATTAATATTATTAAAATAATAAAAAATTTATAAAAAATTAAAATTATCTATATTCACAACAAGATTTTCTATATTCTTAACATGTCCAAATCTCAAAGGGTCTCCAATTGTCAGGTCATGCGTAATAAAAAGTTTGTGTCAGCCATGACCAATGTAAACTCTATAATTTTCCTTGCATGGTTGATCACATTGCAAGTAGCATTTGAAATAGGACAACCCAAGTCATGCCCTTCTCATCTGTAAAAATTATCTCACATGACCCTTTACATAGATTATTCTTCCTTGAAAATTTAAAGGAAAGATACTGTTGTCCCATCAAATGTTTAAGGAAGAATGATCTATGTAAAGGGAGTGACATGATTCTTAGAGACGAGAATGAAATTACTTTGGTCGTCCTATTGAAACACTACTTGCAAGGTGATCAACTTTGCAAGGACAATTATAAAGTTTACATTGGACATGGCTGACACAAAATTTTTATTGCGCATGACCTGACAATTGGAGACCCTTTAAGATTTGAACATGTTAATAATAGAGCAAAGACTGTTGCAAATATTGATAATTTTAATATTTTATAAATATTTTATTATTTTAATAATATAAATATTGTTTTTTCATAAATATTGATAATATAATTTTTTTATTAGTAATAATTAGTAAACGAAATCTTCTTGGATAATGAAGTGAAAATTTGTAATTATCTCCACAATGATGATTACCATATTTCCATTCTTTATTTAAGAAGTTTTCATTTTTCTATATATTTATAAATTAGTAATAAATTGTAATAATTAGTAATAATTAGTAATAAATTTTAATAAATTTTAAAAATTAGTAATAATTAATAATTATTATTAATAAGTAGTTGTAATTATTTATCTTCTTTTTTCAGATTGCATTTTTATAAATTAAAATTATTCAAAAATAGTGATGATTTAATATTTTTTGTTGAAAAATATAGAACAAGGAAGTCGACATCAGTCATTATTAGATGATTGCTCTTGGATAAATCTGCACAGAAATCCTAATGGTTCTGGTTTAAATCCTGTATATATTGAGGGTGTTGAATATTTCTTAGCATTTGAATCATCAAAACCAGAATATGTTTCAGTAGGCATAATTAACTTTCCTTGTAAAAATTGTTCTCTGAGAACGTTTGACACAGTTTACAATGTTTGGGGACATCTCTTGAGGTCTGGTTTTCAACCAGATTATGTTTTTAGGTAACAACATGGTTAACGCAGTTCCAGATAAGATCTTAATAACTCGATTTTGGATCCATCACAGTTTCAAAATTTAGTACATGATGTTGCAGGTCCATCTGTGCAACAAACTGAAACTCATGATGATATTGATTTAACTCCTGAGTTGGCACCATCCAAATTTTATTAGTTGTTGCGGTCTGATGAGGATTCATTATATCATTGTCGCAAGATAAGAAAATTAGAAGTGGTTAAAAAATTTATGGCTATTAAATCAGATAATACAATGTCAAACAACTATTTTGATCAGATATTTTCTTTGGTTAAAACATAGTTACCTAAAGGAAATGTCTTGCCTGCAAATTACTATGAGAGAAAGAGGTTGGTTCGTAATCTGGGCCTTAGTTATCGAAAGATTCATGCATGTCCAAATGATTGCATCTTATATTGTGGCGAAAATGAGTCCTTGGATATTTTTCCCACATGTGGACAATCGAGGTATAAAGAATCTCAACTAGGGAAGTCTGAATAGATTCTAGTAAAACAGTTGAGATATTTCCCCCTTACACCCAGGTTGTAGCGTTTATTTATGTCTCAAAATACAGCATCAATGATGATGTGGTACAAAACCATGATTTCAACTGATAGAAACTTGAATCATCCATTTGATGGTGATTCATGGAAAATTTTTGACCATATGCATCTGTATTTTTCTATAGAAGCCTAAAACGTGCGATTGGGTATTTCTACTAATGGTTTATGTCTATTTTGTTCTTATGGTAGTTAGTATTCATGTTGGCCTATCTTTATAACTTCATACAATTTGCTTCCATGGATGTTGATGAAGGAGGCTTATATTTTTTTGAATCTATTAATCTCAGGACATCCGAAAATGAATATTGATGTTTATTTGAAAACATATATTGATGAGTTAAATTCATTGTGGAGTGATGGTGATAATAAATATGATTTTGATGTGAAAAAATTTTCATATTAAAAGCTGCATTGATATGGAAGATTAGTGACTTTCCAGCATATGGCATGTCATCTGGTTCGAGTACACATGGTCCGAAATCATCTCCTTACTGTATGAAAGACAATAAAGCCTTTATGCTCATCAATGGAAAAAAAACATGCTATTTTGATTGTCACCGTTGATTTATTCCAACCGATCATCCTTTTTGGAGGAACAAATATCATTTCAGAAAGGTACAATTGAAAGGGACGAACCTCAAAATATGATCTCAGATACAAAGTTAAAATTAGTTGTATTTTCATTACCTCTCATCACATTTTGACTAATAGTAAACCAACATAAAATTAATGGCTATGGGAAATAACATAATTGGATAAAACAGAGCATTTTTTGGGATCTTCCGTATTGGTCTGATTTGTTGGTCCACCACATGTTGGAAGTTACGCATGTTGAGAAGAACTATTTTGATAATTTATTTCATACAATTTTGGATACACCAGGTAAGATGAAAGATAATGTAAAGCCACGATTAGATCTTTCCCAAATTTGCAGGCGACCGAAACTTGAACTATTTAAAAATGTCAGATCACAGAGGTTAATGATTCCAAAATAAGCTTATATAGTATCCAAAGATATTCGATTTTTATTTTGTCAGTGGATTTCATATTTGAGACTTCCAGATGGATATGCTTCCAATTTGGGAAAATGTGTTAATAATGGTTATATTACTGGATTAAAAAGTCATGATTGTCATGTTATAATGGAAAGACCAATGCCAATTGGATTTAGAGGTTTGTTGAATTCTATGATTTGGAAATCAATAACAGACATATCATATTTTTTTCGAGACATTTGAGCAGTGGCAGAAGACTATGATGCGCTAAGAAAACTAGAAGAAGATGTGGCTGTAATTATATGTAAACTGTAAAAAATCTTCCCACTAGATTTATTTGACTCAATGAATCATCTAATATTACATTTTCCACATGAAACTAAATGTGGAGGTCCAGTGTAGTTTTGATGTATGTACTCATTCGAGAGATGCATGCAGAAATTGAAGAAAAAATTACTTAACAAAGCATCATTTGAAGGCTCAATTTCTGAAGCTTATTTTCAAGAGGAAATTTCTTTTTTTCTGCTCTCATTATTTTGAATATCAATATCCCTCAAAAAACAATCTCATGGGATGAAATGAGGGGAATGTTAATGAAGAAATAGACAATCAATTTACAGTTTTTAATCATCCAAATCATGGATTCGGTGGAGTTCATGAACGATGGCTTTCAGATAATAAACAGAATAGAGCTCATACATATGTTTTGTTTAAGTGTGAAGAGATGACATCATTTGTCCTGTGAGTGCTTCTATGACTTAATATATAATATATGATACAATATTTTAAGTTATTTTATTTGTAGGTTATATGATAATCATATCACGAAACAACTTCCACAAATTACAGCATCTGCTCTTAAAGAACGCAGACAAAAAAATTCTCAATGGTTTCAAAAACTGGGAACATAGATTATTGATGGTTTAATATCAATTCCGTTTATTATTTATTATATTGATTATTGTTTTACATATTTTTAGGTGTCTCAATATGCTGATAAAATTGATAAGAGAGTGTGTATATTGAGTAACCCACCATCCAAAATGGTTAAATCTTATAATGCATATGTGGTGAATAGTTTTTGATTTCATACACATGCATACATGGAATTAAAAAAACAATGAACATTGGATTTTTCTTGAGAGGATCATATCATAGAGAAATTGAAGTTGACTTTTATGACATTTTGGATGAAATTATTGAGCTGTGTTATCTAGGACAGAATTACATAACAATGTTTAAATGTCGGTGGTTGGATACTGAGAGAGGCTTGCGTGTTCATCCGACTCATAGAATCGTCGATATTAAATATAAAATTATTTTTGCAAAAAATGAACCATTTTTACTGGCTCAGAAGGCACATCAAATTTATTATCCAAAGTACTATGCTACTTTAAGAGACTTGGGTGATTTGTGGAGCATAATAAAAATTAAATCTTGAGAAAATCAGTGTACTCAAACTGAATGTGGTTCCGCTGAAGTGGAAGGAATTGATGTTTTTCAAGCGACTGCTCAAAATCCATCTGATTCAAAAAGAGACGTGAATATCGATGATGACACCACACAATTAAGGATCGATGGTGTTGAAGATGTTAATGATGTTACAAATGAATTTGAAATGACAAGAGATGCTGAAACTGAAACTCATATGGATATTAATGATTCTGAGGAAGAAGATGAATACATTGACATTGAAAGCTATAGAGAAGAGGATGAAGATGAACATTGACACAGTTAAATGCTGGTTATAATCATAACCTATATATATCTATATTAAATAGTTATTTTTGACTATCTGCTAACAAAAAATATTTTTTGTTTCATATGGACTCTAATATATTCTGCGAGTTGCAGGAGGCTGACCTAACGTTGGATGAGGGAAATTTTGGATCATCTGACCCTCAGCCTACTGGCGGTTCATGGGGTACATGGAGGGGGCGCAGTCTTGCATGACTGATGATTCCTAACCCTATCCCCGAGCGACGACCACATCTTGGTTTCGATCCACACACACAGAGGTTTGATAACAAGTATATTTTAGTTATCTTTCATTAATTTATCTATATATATACTAATTGTTTGATTATTTAATCTTTTTTCACAGTTTTGCGCATGTAGCTATTGGATAAGGGAGCGCTATCTTGTGTAAATATTTTTCTCAGCTATGGATCACATGGGAATAGATTCCTGTTGATGTGTGGCGTGACATGTTCCATAATTGGCTGTTACGTAAATAAATAATATTTATTTTGAAATTTATTTTATTAATAACTTGATATTATAAATTATTTGTAGGGTTTATGGTATCTATCGATTAAAGCTTGCGTGATGCTATCCACGTGGCGTGGTAGGTTTCTATGCACGACCGTTTCCATCAGTTTTTTCACAATTATAGAAGGACATCCATTACGTAAGCAGGAGTGATAGAATTTGATGAGTCGTGTAAAGATCACCAACTAGAGTACATTTCATCTCATGTTCAGGATGGATTATGTTTACCCTGGTTGGATGGTGGATTTCAGAGGAGATCTTCAGTGGGATGACAGAACCGGGGGATCCAGGAGATGACACATCGAGTGGGTAGTCCTAAATTTAGTTCACATAGAGAGCATATGGTTAGTATATTTTTTAAATATTTTAAATAACTTTAAATATAAATAGTTTATTTTATATTTATGTAGGCAGTCGAGAATCCCGATATTACAGATATCGACGTTTATCAGAGGATGTACAATGATCCAGCCACTAGAGATATTAGAGGTGATCGCCAGCATCAGATTGTGGTTAGTATTATTAGTTTTAGTATGAAAATTAACTGCATATAATATTTTCACAATTTTAATTTTAAGTTGGAGTTGAAGGAGTCATATGAGGCTGCAACCTCTCAGACACAGGCTAAGAGTCAGGACAAGATGACAGAGCAGACTGATGCTCACCATTTCGATGAGGCGGCATAGATGCAGGCGACACAATATGGCTTTGATAAGGGTCAAGTAGTTGGTATAGACTCTCATTTGACTCCAGGTACTTATTATGGTACTGCTGCGATGTCAGCATCCAGCTGGAGATGAGCTTGTTGAGAGACATCATCTTCTGGATCACAGTATCAGGAGGAGTTGCAAACTCAGGCTGAGCTTATAGAGACTTTGCAGAAGCAGCATGAAGAGATGAGTTGACGACAACATGAGCCGGAGCAGCATCACGAGGAGTAGATGCATCAATGGAAGCAACAACAACATCAAAATGAGGAGGAGATGCATCGATGGCAGCAGCAACATCGCGAGCTGATGGAGTACAAGCGTCGTCTGACTCGTAGTTTAGGGATGGAGTTTCCTCCACCATCTTCTTCAGCACCTCCATCGCCTCCAGAAGACGACCCCCAGTGATTTTTTATGTTAAATGATTTGAATTTAACATTTTAATATGAATTATTCACATCTTCTGTCTTTTATATTGGTGAAAATATTAAATAATTTAATTTATAATATTTTGTTTTTTTATATTTTTGTGTGAATATTAAGAATTTTAATATTTTTTTTATTATTTTAACAATATTAGTATTATTTTATTAAATATATTTTTTTAGTATTATATTTTTTTCTTAATAATAATAATAATAATAATATTTTATGAATTTTTTATTTTTTTGTGATTATTGAGAATTTTAACATTTTTTATTTTTTTAATAATAATAATATTATTTTTTTCATTAATCGTAATTTTATTTCGTTAATTTTTTTAAATTAATTTATTATTTGCGACGGGACCTTTTGCGATAGGACCCTGCCACAAATAGACTAAATAATTATTATTAAAAAAAATATTTGCGACGGGACTACTTACCTGTCGCAAATACTTTGTTGCGACATGCCCGTCGCAGAACGTTATATATATATATATTTGCGACGAGACGACGGGCCCGTCGCAAAAAACTATTTGCGACGGGCCCATTGCGAAAAAGTTTATGTATATATAACGCATATAATAGGAGGCTTATTTGCGACAGTGATGTTTCCCATCACAAATACAATTATTTGCGACGGGATCCCATCACAAATAAGCTGTCACAAATACCATGAATTCCAGTAGTGAATCCCTAAAAAAATGAAATCCCTAAAAATACATAAAACCCCTAAGAAACCACTAAAAAATATAAAACACATTTAAACACATAAAAATATTAAAATATTAAAAACACAAAAAATTAAAAAACACTAAACCCCCAGAAAACAAATAAAACCAAGAAAAACCCAAAAACACCTTCAAATCCCTAAAAAGTATAAATCCTTTAAAATTATTGGAAATCCATAAAATCCCTAAAAATTTCAAAAACCCTAAAAACCGTGAAAACCCATTATGAAACCGTAAAATCCCTAAAACCCATTTAAAACCCCTAAAACTAAAAATTGTTAAGAAAAATAAAAACCCATAAAAATCATAAAAACAATAAACACCTTTAAAAACCCTCAAACCCCATAAAAACCTGACAACCCCACTAAAAACTTGAAAACCTCAATTTTTTTTAAAAACCCTATAAAAACCCTTAAAGAACCATAAAAACCTCAAAATCCCTAAAAACCCTAAAAACCATAAAAATACAAGAACACCCTGAAAATCCCAAACAACCTAAAAACACAAAAAACCCTTAAAAAACGTAAAACATACAAAAATGAAAACCCCTAAAAACCTAAAATATGATAAAAAATCAGAATACCCATAAAAACCCTAAAAAACCTTTAAACCCCTATAATACCCTAGAAATATAGAATCTATAAAATCCTAAAAATCACTAAAAATCCCTAAAACATATAAAAACCCTAAAAACATGAAAACCCCCTAAGAAAACCTTAAATCATAATAAAACATAAAACCCCTAAAAACCTAAAAGATGCTAAAAACCAAAAAACATTTAAAACATTAATAAATTCCTAAAAAACAATAAAACCACTAAAACCACTAAAAACTATAAAAACACTTTGAACACATAAAATGTTTAAAAGGTCTATGAAACCTTAAAACCCTTTAAAATTACAAAATACAAAAACCCATTAAAAACCCAAAAAACCATAAAAATGGTCAATACCCATGAAAGAACTAAAAACCCCTAAAAGTTTTTAAAAGACAATAAAATTTACTAAAAACATAAAACAATCTTAAAAACCCCAAAAAACTCTAATAAAACAATAAAATCCTAAAAATAATGAATTATCAAAAGGCCTAAAAATGTTAAAAACCATTAAAACCACAAAAATAACCCATAAACCCATCAAAATCCCTAAATACATAAAAATCCCTAAAAACCCTAAAACCCAATAAAACCCTTAAAAATGAGAACAAATTAAAACCCCTAAAAACAAAAAAAATGTTAAAAAACCTTAGAGACACTAAAAGACCTAAATCCCATAAAACCAATAAAACCCATAAAACCTATACCCCCACTAAAAAATCTAAAAACCCTTTAGACTCATAAAAAGTTAAATAATCTAAAAAATACCTCAAAATAATAAAAAACTCAAAAAAACCCTAAACACCCAAAAAACAAAAAAACCCCTTATAACCCATAAACCCCTCAACATCACAAAAAACCATAAAAAAAATAAAAATCCGAAAAAATACATAAATTCCCTAAATATGTAAAACCCCTTAAAACCTTGAAAACCCCATGGAAAATCATAAAAACCTAGAAACACTTAAATCCGCTAAAAACATAAAAAACCTAAAACCCTAAAAGACCCAAAACCCCAAAACCCCCTAGAAAGCATAAATTGACCTCAAAATCTCAAAAAACCCTATCATCCCATCCAATAACATAAAAACACCAAAAACACAAAAAACCATTAAACCCCAAATAATGTTAAAAACTAAAAAAACCCAAATAAACCCTAAAAACCTCAAAAGACCACTAAAAATCCAAAAAAACAAAAAAAAAACACGAAAACCTAAAAAACCTAAAAACCCCTCAAAATCCCTGAAAACCCAAAAACCCATAAAAATCCAAAAAACATAGAAATTCAAAAAAACATAAACACCCCTAAAATTCATAAAAACCCTAAGAAAACCTTAAAGTTTTAAAATCACATAAAACCCCAAAAAATCAAAAAAATTGAAAAAACCCTAAAACCCTGAAAATCCACAAACCCCCTAAAAGAATAAATACCCTTAAAACTCATAAAAACCCTAAAACCACTAAAGACACTAAAAACACTTTAAGCCAATAAAAACATAAAAAACTATACAACACCTTAAAAACCAAAAAAATAATAATAATAAAACACTTAAAACCCGATAAACACTGAAAATCACTAAAAACCCTAAAACCAAAAACATCCTAAAAACGTGAAAATGCCTAAAAACAAAAAAAACCCTAAAAACCTAAAAAAACTCAACGTAAACCTTAAAAAACTAAAAACACATAGAATAGAAAAAAATCCTAAACATCAATAAAACCCCAAAATAATAATAAAAAAACTCCAAAACCCTTAAAAGCACAAAAAAACCATAAAAGAAAAAAAATCCAATAAATGCATAAAAACGTGAAAACCCATAAAACCCTAAACATCCCAATGAAAACATTAAAAACCTAAAAACAATTAAAATACCAAAAAAATCCTAAAAACATTAAAAACCCTAAAAGACCCAAAATTCCCTAAAATAATCCAAACCACCAAAAACCTTAAAAACCCATAAAAACCCGAAAACTTTTAAAATCATTAAAAATATATTGAATCATAAAAAAGGATAAAAACTATAAAAAACTATTAAAACCAAAAAAACACAATAAAAATTAAAAAACAAAAGAAATCCATATGACCATAAAAACCCATAAACTCAAACCTCTCAAAATCCCTAGAAAAAAACCATAAAATTCATAAAAAATCTATAAAAATTCATAAAAACATAAAAAAGATAAAACCCTAAAAAAATTATGAAAATCATAAAAACCTAAAAACCCATAAAATACCCATAAAATACCATAAAACCCATAAAACCCTAAAAACCCATAAAATTGTAAAATACTAAAAAAATGTGAACACCCCTATGAAATCCTAAATTTCCTAAAATCTATTAAAACCCAAAAAAATGAAAAAAATAACCCTAAAAACACTTAAATCCTTCCAAATACTTAAAAGCCTTAAAAAACCAAAAAAATCCTTAAAATTAATGAAGATCCCAAAAAATGTTAAAAATCATAAAAACCTTGAAAACTTCTAAGAAATCCTTAAAAACAAAAAAAAATGTTAAAACCCCTAAAAACCTAAAAACACTGAAAAATCAAATTAACCCTAAAACCTCTTAAAACCATAAAGACCCCTAAATCCTTTAACACCCAATAAAACCTTAAAAATTACAAACAACTCTAAAAACCCTTCCAAACCCTAAAAAATTAAAGAAACTCTAAAGATATTAAAAACCCTCAAAAACTCAAAACCCCCTAAAACCCCAATAACCATAAAACCCTAAAACCCACATATTCTATAAAAACTCTAAAATTCCATAAAATCTCATAAAAATCCATAAAAAATAAAAATCTCTAATTTTTTTAAAAACCACTAAAAACCATAAAGACCTAAAAAACATAAAAAAAACATTAAAACCTAGAAACACTAATTACCTGAAAACCCAAAAGTCCCAAAAATCCAAAAAAAACCCAAAAATCTATACAAATACTAAACACCCTAAAAATCCAAGAAAATGTACAAAACTATAAAAAATATGAAAACCCCTAAGAAAACCATAAAAACCTAAAAAAATTTAAAATCCCTAAACACCTAAAAAATACTAAAAACCATAAAACCCTAAAATATCATACTCCCCCATATTGAAACCCCCTAAAACATTAAAAATACAATAAAAACTCTAAAAACACTTTAAACCTATGAAAATGTCAAAAAATTATAAAACACCCAAAAAACAAAAATAAATTAAAAACCCAAAAAACTAAAAACCCCAAAACCCCTTAAAACAATAAAAATCTGTAAAACCCCATAAAAGCCTAAAAAATACCTAAAATCCTAAAAAACATAAAAAAGCCTATAAACCATGAAAATCTATAAGAAAACCTTAAAAACCAAAAAACCCATAAAATCCCTAAAAACCTCAAATAATGCTAAAAACCCTAAAAATCCCTATAATCAAAAAATCCATAAAAACCATAAAAAGAAAAAAAAATCCTTGGAAATTTAAAAACCCATAAGTCCTTGAACACCCATAAGAAAATCTCAAAACCAAAGATAAACATAAAACCCCTTCGAATCCTAAAAAATTCTAAAACCCTAAAAACCCTATGAACCACTAAAACCATGTAAAAACCCTAAAACCCACTAAATACTCTACGATCCCATTAAATTGATAATTTTTTTAAAAACATTAAAAAACCTTAAATACAAAAATAAGTTAAAAACCATAATATCCTTCGAATCACCTGCTAAATTTTTTAAAAAAATTTAAAAAACCTTCACTCCAAAAATAAGTTAAAAACACTAAAAACCAAAAAAAACCTAAAAAAACCATAATAACCTTGAAAACACCTCAAACCCCTCAAAATCATTATAAACTATAGAAATTAAAAAATCATAAAAAATCCCTAAATATCCCTAAAAACATAAAACCCCAAAAATATGGAAACCCAAAAAGAAACCCTTAAAACCTTAAAGCACTTACAAACCCTAAAAAAATAAAATTTTCTAAAAACCCTGAAAACACCTAAAAACCCTAAAAACCATCAAAATCGATAAAACCCATAAAAACAAAAAAATATTAAAAAAGAATGAAAAATCCCAAAAAACATAAAAACCCTTAAAACCGAGAAAAGCACTAAAATCATAAAAAAACATAAAAACTCCTTAAACCCCTAAATCATAGAAAACCCCTAAACACCTTAAAATACAATAAAAAAACCTCTCAAACCATTAAAAACCGAAAACACTACAAAAGCCTAAAACCGACTAAAATGTTAAAAAACCATTTAAACAACTAAAACGTTAAAAAAATCTAAAATTCCAAAAAACATAAAAACCCGCTAAAACCTCCTAAAAATATTAAAAACCCTAAAACACCTCAAAATACATAAAAACCCAGAAAAATTAAAAAATAATATTGACCAATATATCCCTATTCACTTAAAAACCTATAAATACCCTACAAAAACCTAAAAAACCTAAACACAATTGAAACTGCTAAAAAAATAAAAAACACTATAAAAACTAAAAACACTAAAGACCCTAAAAACCATAAAAACCTAAAAACCAAATAAAATCCTAAGGACCCTAAAAACACTAAAAACCTCAAAAACCTAAAAATACCTAAAATGTATAAATCTATATAATACTTGAAACCCCTTAAAAACAAATAAATATTAAAAATAGTTCATACCCCCAAAAACCAAAATTAAAATAAAAAAACCTAACAAACCATAATTACAACCTAAAAACAAAAAAACCCTATAGAACCATAAAAACACCTAAAAGAATATAAACCACTAAAATTAATAAAAACATCTAAAGGCCACTAAAAACTTTGAGAAACATTAATACCCTAAAAATGTCATAAAATCCTTAAAAATTTCAAAAAATACCCTAAAAACATATAAAAATAATAAAATACCTAAAAATAAATAAAAATTTTGACATACCTAAAAATCATGAAAGCCTTATAAAACCCTAAAGAGCACTTGAAATCCCTAAAAACCACAAAAAACCCTAAAAACCCTCATAATCCCTAAAAACACTAAAAACCTAAAAATAATAAAAAAATCCCTTAAAACCATAAAAACATTTAAAAACTGTGAAACCCCTTTGAAAATATTAAAATCATAAAATACATAAAAATTATAAAATACATAAAAATGCTAAAAAGCATAAAAACACTAAAATTTCCCTAAAACCCTAACAACCCAAATAACCAGAAAAACTCATAAAACCATAAAAACCCCTATACACTATAAAACCCAAAAATCCACTAAAAAATATAATAACTCATTAAACCCTTGAAAACCTTAAAACCCCTAAATACTCAATAAAATCCTAAAAACACAAAATAATCAAAATTCCCTAAAGACCCTAAACCCCCCAAAATAATTAAATCCCCGAAAAGTTATAAGAAAACTAATCAAAACACTAAAATCCTTAAAAACAAAAAAAAACCTAAAACCCTAAAAAATGAAAATAAACCATTAAAAACCTAAAAAACATGAATTCCCTAAAGAAACCTAAAAACAAGCTAAAAATTCCAAAAATCATAAAATCCCTGAAAGGTACCTAAAACCCTTAAAGAGTTAAAAATATAAAATCACTAAAAACCCCCCAAAAAAATTAAATAACTAAAAACCCTTAAAACCTAAGAAATCATAAAAACCATAATCCCCTTGAAAACCCTTAAAATAACTAATAACCCTAGAAACCCTAAAATTACTAAAAAATCCCAAAAAATACCTGAAGCTATAAAAAACCTAAAAACTTTGAGGAACCCTAATATAACATTATAAACAAAAAAAACATAAATCCACTAAAAACCCATAAAATGTTAAAAAACCCCAAAACCCTAAAATGACCATAAAAATCACACAAACCATAAAACCAAAAAAACCCCTTAAAGTCCCTAAAAACCCATAAAACCCTAAAACCGAACTAAAATATTAAAAAACCATTTAAACCTCTGAAAATTTTTAAAAACATAAACCCCTAAAAACTCAATAAAAAACAATAAAAACTAAAATAAACCCATGAAAATCCTAAAAACGTTAAAACTATAAAACCCCCAAAATCCCAAAATCCCAAAAAAATAATAATAATCATAAAGATTCCTTAAAAATCCCTTAAAACATAAAAGTCCCAAATAATTCAGAAAACCACTATGAAAACCATAAAACCCTTTAAACACATAAAACCCCTAAAAAATGCTAAAATCTCTAAATAAACCCTAAAAGCCCTCAAAATCCATAAAACACCTAAAACCCATAAAAATCCTAAAAATTCAAAAAATATAAAAAATTAAAAAGAACACTAAAACCCCTGAAAACCCCTAAGAAATCCTTAAATCCCTAAAAAAACTCAAAACCCCAATAAAACCTAAAACGCCAAACACACAAAAAAGAACTAGAGACACTATAAACCATAAAAAATCAATACAAAATTTAAAAACACATAAAAATATTAAAACCAAAATAAAAACTATAAAAACCCTTTAAACCACTAATTTGTTTTTAAAAATTCTAAAAACCAAAAAACTCAAAGAAATCCTAAAAAAACTCTTAATCTCTAAAACCCCTAAAACCCCATTAAAATCTTAAAAATCCACAAAAAATAGAAAATAATATAAAAAACCATAAACACCCTAAGAAAACATATAAACACTTAAACCCCCAAAAAACTAAAAATACTAAAAATCCTAAAAACCCATAAAATCCATAAAAACAAAAAAATAGAGAAAACCCCCAAAAAACATAAAAACACACTAAATATTGTATAAACCCATTTAACCCCTAAAAACGTTAACAAATCTGTAAAAACCATAAAAATGATAAAATAATCTCAAAAACCCATAAAACCCCAAAAACCATAAAAACCTAAAAACCCTAAAGACCCTCAAAATCCCTAAAAACCCTAACAACCAAAAAAAATCCTAAAAATGCCTAAAAACCTCAAAAATTGTAAAAAACTATAAAAACCATGAAAACCCATAAGAAAACCATAAAACCTTCAAAACACTTAAAACTTCTAAAAACCTAAAAAAGATAAAAACCATAAAAACATAAAAAACTCAAAATAACAAAAAACCCCCAAAACCATAAAAATCGTAAAAAACACAAAAATACATAAAACCATTAAAAACATAAACCCCTGAAAAATAATAAGAAAACCTTAAAAACATAAAAACACTTAATACCCCTAAATAAACTAAAAATGATAAAATACCAATTAAACAATAAAAATACACTAAAAACTATAAAAACACCTAAAAATCCTAAAACAACAAAAAACACAAAACCCCTAAAAATCATAAATACCCTAAAATCCATAAAAACCAAAAAAGAAAACTAAAAAACCTTTTATCCACTAAAAATATTAAAATAGTCTAAAAACATTAAAACACCTAAAAAAATCAAAATACAATAAATACCCAAAAAAAAATAAAAACCCTAAAACCCTCAAAACCCCTAAAACGCCTAAAAATAATTAAAATCCTAAAAATCGTAAAAAATCCAAAAAACATAAAAACCCTAAAAACCTATAAATAAACCATAAAACCTAAAAATAAATAAAACACCTAGAAACAATAATGATTCAAAAACCTAAAAATCCCAAAAATCCCTCAAAATCCCTAAAACCCATAAAACCCATAAAATCCCTAAAGGGACATTAAAATCCCTAAAAATGTTAAAAATCCAAAAAAATCCTCTAAAACACTATGAAAGACTAAAAATTTAAAAATAATTAAAACTTCTAATGACCAAACAAATTCTAAAAACCCTAAAAATACACTAAATACCTAAAACACCTAAAACCCATAAAATCTCCAAAAAACATACAACCCTAAGAAACCAATAAAACCCTAAAAATCACTAAAAACATTAAGAACATTTTAAACACCTAAAAATGTAAAAAAAATCAAATAAAAGGAAACCCAAATAACTCAAAAGAAAACCATAAAACCCCCCAAAAAAGTAATAAAAACTGTAAAAAACCTAAAATCCCTAAAAAACCCTAACACCCATCAAAATCCATAAAAACTATAAAAATACTAAAAAATCCTGAAAACCTCAAAAAACAAAAAAACCCTAAAACCCTTAAATAACCCAAAGAGGAACTTAAAACCATAAAAAAAGTAAAACCCCCCAAAAACCTAACAAATCTTAAAAACCATAATACTATAAAAACTCCAAATAACCATAAATCCCTTAAAACCATAAAAATACCTTAAAAATTAAAAAACACAAAAACACAGAAATTCCCCAAGGAAACCCAAAAAACCTGAAAATATTTAAAACACCTAAAAATCTAAATAAAGATAAAATGCATAAGACCATAAAACCATAAATAACCCGAAAAACTATAAAGTTTCCAAAAATCATAAATACCCTAAAACCTAATAAAACCCCTAAAAATATAATAAAAAAACTAAAAACACTTTAAACGCCTAAAATGTTAAAAAACTATAAAATCCATTAAAACCATAAAAACTCAAAAAAACCACAATAAACCACAAAACCCTATAAAATACCTAAAACACTTTAAAAGAATAAAAATTTCAACAATTCCTTATAAATCCCTAGAAAATAAAGAAAAATACTAAAATATCAGAAAACCCCTAAGAAGACATAAAAAACATAAAAATACATAAAATCAGTAAAATCAAAAAATGTCTAAAAACCCCAAACAACCCTAAAAACCAAAAAACCGATAAATAAATAAAAATCCTAAAAAACCCAAAAACCCCATTAAACTCTAAAACCCCCCTAAAAACTCTAAAACCGCTTTAAACCCCTAAAATATATAAAATAACTATAACAAACCTGAAGTCCCCTAAAAAACCCTAAAATGAAAAAAATCCTTAAAACCCCTAAAATCCTAAAAAACCTGAAAAAACATCAAAACCCCTAGAAGCAATAAAATTCCTTAAAAAATTCCAAAAAATACCTAAGATCACAAAAAAACTATAATCCCTGGTAAATCCTAAGAAAACCATAAAATTTAAAAACACTTAAAATCCCTAAAAATCCAAAAAATACAAAAAACCCTAAAAGCCATAAAACCCCAATAATCCATAAAATCCATAAAAATATTAAAAACATTAAAATCCTTAAAAATCCCTAAAAATTTAAAAAACCCAAAAACCCCTAGAAATACATAAAAACCTAAAAATAAATAAAACACCTAAAATGAAAAAAAACCCAATAAGACCCAAAAAATAAATAAACCTTAAATCCGTAAAAACCCTAAAAACCCATAAAACCATAAAAACCTTTTAAAAATACTAAAACAGAGTTAAATCACTAAAAACTAAATAAATATTAAAAACCTCAAAAACCCTAAAAACTCAAAAATACCTTAAAACCCCGAAAAGAACCATAAAACCCATACAAATCATAAAATCATATAAACCTTCAAAATCCCTAAAAACCCTAAACACCATAAAAACCCTAAAATCCCTAAAAACATAAAAAAATTTCTAAAATCCCTAAACAGCCAATGGAAAACATGAATACCTAAAACTACTTAAAACACCTAAAAACTAAAAAACAGATAGAAAGCTTAGAAACCCTATAAACCCAAAACCCCCCCAAAACCCTAAAAAACATAAAAATTATAAAGGACCCAAAAAATCATAAAAACATAACAAAACACATAAACCATAAGAATAACATAAAAATTGAAAAACACTCAAATGATATAAAAAAAAGTAAAAAACACTACAAACCCTTTAAAACCCCTAAAAATCATAAAACCCTAAAAATTTCATAAAAATAATAATACCACTAAAAACTATAAAAAAACTCTCAATACCAAAACTTATTAAAAACCCTTAAAAAATTAAAAACAATAAATAACCCAAAAAACACTTAAAACCAAAAAAACCATAAATTTCATAAAATCCCAAAAACCACAAAAACCATCAAAATCCATAAAAATCATTACAATATTAACGATATCCCTAAAAATACTGATAAAGTAAAACCACTAAAACCCTAAAAAAACCTAAAAACCTAAAAAACTAAGAATAGTTAAAAACCCTAAAAAAGTAAAAAACCAAAAAATTCTAAAATCCCTAAAAAAATTAAAATACCCCAAACACTCAAAATCCCAAAAACCCTAAAAAATATAAAAAACCTAAAAAATCCCTACTAAAATCTTAAAATGTAAAAAATCCCTAAAAACCCTAAAAACCCATGAGAAAACCATAAAAATAAAAAACACTTAACACCCATAAAAAAATAAAAATTCAAACAACCCTAAAAACCCTAAACACCATAAAATTCCCTAAATACCTTAAAACACTATAAACACCGATAAATACCCTAAAGGACACTAAAAATAATAATAACCCTTTAAAACATTTAATATGACCAAAAACATTAAAATACTTTAAAACCCATAAAAGCATCCAAAAAAACATAAAACAAAAACACTAGTACAAACCTTAAAACCTTAAAAACCATGAAACTATATAAAAACACTAAAAATAATAAAAATTATTAAAACACTTGAAAATAAATAAATTTTTTTAAAAAATACCCTAAAACCCCCTAAGGAAATGATAAAAACAAAAAAATACTTGAACCACAAAAAAGATAAATATTCCAAAACCCCTAAAAATCCATAAATATCTAAATAACCCTAAAAACCCTCAAAATACCTAAATATCCTAAAAGCCATAAAACCCTAGAAATCATAAAAATTCCCTAAAATGTAAAAAAACAAAAAACCATGAAAAATACTAAGAAATCCTTTAAAAAATAAAAAACATTTAAACCCCATAAATAACCTAAAATTTATAAAAACCCTAAAAAGATACTAAAAATTGTAAAACCCCCCAAAAAATAATAACCTCTTATAAACCTAAAAAACCAAAAACACATAGAAACCTAATGATCCAACTAAAAACTATAAAAACCCTTTCAACCCTTAAAAATGTTAAAAAATATAAAAACCCTAAAAAACCCAAACAACATAAAAAATCATAAAAACCAAATGAAATAACAAAAACTCTAGAAACACTAAAAACCATTAAAGTCCTTAAAAACCCTAAATTCCATAAAATCCAAAAAAAAGAACTAAACACTTATATATGTAAAAAATCCTAAAAACCATATAAATCCCTAAGAAAACCATCAAATCGTAAAAAAACATAAAACACCCCAAAACCCAAAAAATGATAAATACTAAAAACTTTTAAAGCCATCAAAATCCAATAATCCTTGAAAATAATTAAAATCCTAAAAAGCCCAAAAAATCTATAGAAACTATGAAAATCCATTCAAAAACATAAAAAACACTTAACACAACTAAAAACCTAAAAAAGGTGATAAGACCCCTAAAACCCAAAAAACCACCTAAATCCCCTTAAACCCACTGAAAACAATAAAACACATAAAAAACTTAAAAACCATAAAAACCCTAAAAAACCCAAAAAAAAACACTAACAACCTATCAGACCCATAAAATAGCAAAAAACCACTAAAAACCTTATAACCCCTAAAAACATAAAAAAAATAACAAAAAACCATAAAAACCATAAAAACCCTAAAACCCAAAAAAAATCAAAAACCCTAAAAACCCCGAATACCATAAAAATCATAAAAGACCCGTAAAATACTTAAAAAATAAAACACCCTAAAAACCCTATTAAAACCATAAAAACCTAAATCTTCATTAAAATCCAAAAAACCTAAATAAATGGTAAAAACAATTAAAATCCCTAAAAACCCAAAAAAACTCTCAAAACCCAAAAACAATAACTAAAATAACTAAAAAACCATAAAAACATAAAAAACTTTAAAACCATGAAAACCCAAAATAAAAACATAAAACAATTAAAACTACAAAACACATGAAAATTCTAAAACCTTAAAAGACCCTAAAAATCCATGAAACCCCAAAACACCTAAAAATCTAAAAAAACACTATAACCCAAAAAACACCTAAAACCATTGAAAATCGAAAAACCATATAAAAAACTATAAACAATAGTAAAAGTCTAAAAAATATTAAAAACCCAAAAAATCAAAAAATACCTAAAAAACATATATATCTTAAAAACCCGAAAAACCATAATCCTCACAAAATCCCTAAAATACTAAAAACCCATAAAAAATATTAAAAATTCACTAAAAATCCCTAAAATATAAAATCCTAAAAACTATGAAAAAATTATGAATATCGTAAAAAACATAAAAACACTTAAAGTCCCTAAAAACATAAGAAATGCTAAAACCCCTAAAATCACTTAAAACCATAAAAACCCAAACCCCTCAAAAACCCTAAAAATAAAAAACACCAAAAAATCAATAAAAATCAATAAAAAAGAAGAACCCCTGAAAACCTCTATGAAATCCACAAAATTCTATAGGAAATTAAATCCCCTAAACACCTAAAAATAAGCGTGGTGTGGAAATGACCAATACCGCGTTACCCACAACTCGTTTGGGACTCACACCTTTTCTTCCCTAAACCCCTTCAGAAGAAAACCCTAGAAGAAGATGTCGATGCTCTCTCCTGGGTTCCCCCTCCCAGCATCGTGATCTCCAGCGTCTTTCCATGGCGGCTTCATCTTCCAGTCAATTCGTGATGTGGATCGGCATGTCGGTTGCGGCTTTCTTTGGTTGTTCTCGGTGGTGTCGATCCTTGAAGGTGGAGGATTTTAGTGGTTCTCAATGGTGTTGGTATTTGAAGGTGTTGCGTTTCATGGCTACGGATGTTCTGGTTCAGTTTTGGCAGATCTGAACGAGTTGTTTGTGGATCTGGTCGTTGTAAAAAAAGTCAGTTTCAGGCATCCCCTTATTAGATCTGCATGGTGTACGAGGGGATATGGTGAGGCTTGGAGTCTCTACAGTGGTATAGATCTTGATCCCTGGTGATGCTATAGTTCATTGTGGATGCGGAAAAAGTGACATCGACTTGGTGTTTTTGTGCCTGCTTTGGTTTTGTGGGTTTCCATATCATCATTCTTTTGGTCTTTACAGAAGATCTGGGGTTTTCCAGCATCGGTGTTCTTGCGGTTCAGCGATGGATGGTGGGTCACGTCGGCGGGATGCATTGAGGTGGTCATGTTCGGGTTTCCCAGACCCCTTTGGCTTGCGCATCACGGTGTGGCATGGTTCCGAGGCGGCTTGTACCAGATCCAACTGTTCTTCTGCCTCGATTTGTGACAGCTTATGGCAGAGGTGGATGTCCATGATGTGGCTTGGTGGTGTTTTCTCAATAGATTTGATAGGGGTGGCACAGTTTGGATATCCGACACAGTGGGGATGACTTCGGCTTGCGCTGCCGCTATAGCTCGTACAGTGATGGGTTTTTCTTTTCTTTGGTTTCTGGTTGTCTCGTGTTTGTTCGATTGCTGGTGCATTAGTCATGGCAGTTGTGTATGTGAGTTGTTGATGGTGCTAGATGAAGGGTTAGAGGTGAGGGGCTGCTTGGTTTTGGGTTTGAACAAGGTGGTTTGGGTGCTGCTGTATAGTTGGAGGCATATAAGCTAGTGGTCATGTGTTGCTGCTGCTAGGTGGTGGTCAAGTGATCCTTGTTGTCAGACCGATTGGATGTGTGCTAGCCTTTGGAAGCTGAGATACTACATGACTTATTGGATGGATTGTGAGGATACTGATGTATATTCTTGGATAGGTGATTCTTGTTTCTGGAATAGGAGAAACGACTTGCTGGTAGATTTCTGCTTTGGTGATATTGGATGCTTGAACTTGGGATGCTGGATACTATTTTCTACTCGGCTGGGAAGAATACCCTAGCCTTGGAATGTGTTGAAGGAGATGTTGATGCTAAAGGTGATGGGTGATGGAATATGTGGTGTGAGATGTGGGTTTCTATTTAACTTGGAGATGCCACTGGTGATGATTTTGGATGTCTTCATTGGTTGTATTTCGTGTGTTTTTTGCAGCATGGCTAGGGATATAGAGCTGCTGAATGCTGGAGTTAGATGAGAGGTGCTGAAGCTGTTGTTTTGTTTTGTTTTTGTGTCTTTTCCTTTCTTTGTTTTCCTTTGGGGGATTTTTTTTTGGGTTAGGGTCGATGGACCCTGCCCCTCCCCGATCTATAGTGTCTCTTTTGGTGTCTTTTTTCTAATAAATAATTGGAGGACCATGAATAGCCCGGTCATGCACCTCTTCTGCCCTAAAAAAATTTAAATCCTAAAACCCAAAAAATACAAAAAACCCCACTCAAAACACTTAAAATATGTTAATCCCATAAAATTTTAAAAAAACTCTAAAAACCCTTAAAACACTAGAGAACTAAAAAAACCCTAAGAACCAAAAAACAAAAAAAACCATAAAACCCCTAAAAAACCTTAAATATCCATAAAATCCATAAAACTATAAAAATAGTACAAAAATCCCTATAAATTCCTAAAAACAAAAAAATCCTAAAACATTGAAAAAAACTAATAAAACCTAAAAACATTAAAACACATTCCACCCCTAAAAACCCTAAAAATTCAAAAAATCCCTTTAAATCAAAAACTCTAAGAAACACTATAAACGCTTAAAATCCCAAAAAATACGAGAAACCCATAAAAATTATAAAAATCCTTAAAAACCTAAAAAAACCTTAAATATCCAAAAAAACCCATAAGAATACCATAAAAATAAATAAAACATAAAACCCGAGAAAACCTAAAAACACAAAAAAAAACCCAAAAAGACCGTGAAAATGCTAAAACCCTCAAAAACCAGAAACCACTAAAAACTGTAAAAGCTAAAAAACCCAAAAAAACATTGAAAACACTTAAAACTCTTTAAACCCATAAATAATTTAACAAACACTAAAAACAATAAAAACCCTAAAAACTCAAAAAACCCTAAAATATGAAAAAATGATAAAACCCCTAAAAACCCTCAAAATCTATAAATATCAGAAAACCCATAAATATCCTAAAAACTACATAAAATCCATATCAAATGTAAACCCCCTAAAAACCCTGAAAAAATATAACAAAACATTAAGAACCAAAACATAATTTAAACCCCAAAAAACCTAAAAAATACTAAAAAACCTAAAAAACATAAACACCCAAAAACCCATACAAATCCCTAAAAAACCCCAGAACCCATGGAAATCTTAAAAATTCCCTAATATACCTAAAACATTAAAACCCATTAAAACTTTGAAATCACACAAGAAAACCATAAAAATTCTAAAATCACTTTAGACCCTTGAAAAATCTAAATAAGGCTACAAACCCTTACAACAATAAAAATCTTTAAAACCATTAAAAACATAAAACCCACAAAAAATTGACAAACCCTAACAATCTATAATACTATAAAATCCAATGAAAACCCTAAAACCCCTTTAAACCTATAAAATATTAAAAAAACTATAAATATCATTAAACCACTTAAAACTCAAAAAAACCCTAAACCCAACAAACACGTAAAGAAATTAAAACCATAAAACCATTAAAATCTCTAAAAACCCTAAAAATCTAAAAAATACTAAACCCCCTAAAAATCCCATAAAATGTATGATTCTCTAAGAAAAAATTAAAAACCTAAAAACACTTAAGACCCTTTTGAATCCTAACAAATTCTAAAATCCCTAAAAACCCATAAAACCCCTAAAAATCCCTAAAAACCATAAAAATTTGAAAAAGCCCTAATAAAATTATAAAAATGTAAAAAACCCTGAACCACCCAAGGAAATCCTTAAAACACCAAGACCACTTCAAACCAATAATGACCTAAAAAATGATAAAAACCCTAAAAACCAAAAAACACCCTAAAAAAATCAAGACCGCTAAAACCCATAAAAATCAGCAAAACCCATTAAAACCATAAAAACATAAAAACTATAAAATGAATAAAAGCTTTATAAACACTTAAACTCTAAAAAATTGAAAACTATAAAGGCATTTAAATCCTTAAAAACTAGATAAATCCCTAACCCCCAAACCATAAAACCCTAAAAAACCCAAAAACCCTCAAAATCCGTAAAAATTCTAAATATATATATAAATACCTAGAAATACATAAAATATTTAAAAACAAAAAAAATCCTTAAAAACCAAGAAACCACCTAAAACATTAAAAACCTAAATAACATAAAACCCCTATTAATCCTTAAAACGTTAAAAACCATAATAAATTTTTAAAAACAAAAAACACTTAAAATCCATAAAAACTAAAACAAAAAAACCATTAAAAAGACCCTAAACCCCCTAAAAACAATAAAACCCCTAAAACCAGAAAAAACCATAAAAACCATAAAAATCCTAAAAACCCTAAAAACCACCAAAAACACTAAAAACACTTGAAACCTATAAAAATGTTAAAAACTATAAAAAATCTTAACTAACATACAAACTCAAAAACCCCTGAATCTCAAAAAACCATAAAAAACAGAACACCCTAAAATCCACAAAATACCTAAAAACCATAAGACCATAGAAATACTGAATATTCCTAAAATCCCAAAAAAATTTGAAATCATAAATACCCTAAACCACTAAGAAACCCCTAAAATCCTAAAAAATGAAAAAATCCCAAGAACCGTAAAAACAAAAATCCCACAAAATCCCTAAAAACCCAAAAAACCATACAAATAAAAAGACCTAAAATTCCCTAAAAACGTAAAAAAACCTAAAATTGTGAAAAATATTTAATAAAACCTTAAAAACAAAAAAACATAAAACCCCTAAAAACCCAAAAACAAAACCCCCCGTAAAAACCCTAAAACCTCTAAAACATTCAAAACCCCATAAAAACCCCTAAAAATAATAATAATATTAAAATATTCCACCAAATCTCTAAAAATTTAAAATCCACAAAACCCCATAAACACTCTAAGAGAACCCAAAAACCCTAAAAACAATTAAAACCCCCATAAACCTAAAAAAATGAAAATAATCATTAAAGCCCAAACAAACCCTAGAAACCATAATCACCCCTAAATACCTCAAAACAGTAAAATAATGTAAAATATACTAAAAATATATAAACCATATAGACCCCTAAAATCATTAAAAACCTCTATAAAATCATACAATTATAATGAAATAAAAAAACCCGTCATACCTCAAAAAAACAAAAAAAACCCAAGATCCCAAAAAAACCCTAAAAACTAAAAATATCCCTAAGATCCATAAAATATAAAAACTCTTAAAAATCCATTAAAAACCCTAATAAAATTTTTAAAAACATAGAACACTTAAAACAAGTAAAAATGAAAGAATCCTTAAAAACCCTAAAACACTAAAAAATCCTACAGCCCCTCAAAATACATAAAAACATGAAAAACAATTAAAATTCAGTAAAATCTGAAAAAAATTAAAATACCATAAAAACCTTGAAAACACCGTTATAAAACCATAGAAACCTAAATAAGTTAAAACCCATATAAACCATGGAATCCATAAAACTCCTTTATACCTCAAAACCCATAAAACCCCATAAAACCCCTAATACCCACTAAAATCAGTGAAACACTTTTAAACCCATAAAACCAATTAAAAATATAAAAACCTAAATACAAAAAAAAACAAAAAAACCAAAAATTCTTAAAAACCCTAAAAAACACTCAAACTCCCAAAAAACGCTAAAAACCCATAAAATTCATAAAAATACATAAAAATCCCTAAAAACATAAAAACCCCCCAAAACCCTAAAACACTATAAGAAAACCATAACAAAAACATAAAACCCCTATCAAACATAAAATTTCTAAAACCCCTAATACCCAAAAAAACCCCTTAAAACCCCTAATAACAAAAAAACTCTAAAAACCTGAAAAATCCATGAAAATCACTAGAAAATAAAAACCCACAAATCCATGGAACCCCTAAGAAATAATTTAAAATATAAAAACATGTAAAAACCCCTAAAACACCCTAAAAACCTAAAAAATTATAAAAACCTTACAAATCCCTAAAAATACCTTAAATCCCTAAAAATACCTTAAATCCCTAAAAACCACAAAATCCATAAAACCGAAAAAACAATAAAAATTCTAAAAAATACCAAACGTTTTATAAAAAACTAAAAACACTAAAACACTACAAAATTCTAAGAAATCCATAATCACATAAAAACACTTAAAACCCCTAACAACTATAATATTGATAATAAGCCTAAAAACCCTAAAAAGTCATTAAAATCCCTAAAACCCTCTAAAATTCATAAACCACCTAAAATCATTAAAATCATAAAAACTATTAAAAACCCACTAAAAACTCTCAAGACCCTATAAACCCCAAAAAAATTAAAAACCTCCAAAAAACATTAGAAAATCAAAAAACTAACAAACAAATATAAAAACCCAAAAACCCATATGAACCTTAAACTCCCTAAAAACCCCAAAAAATCCTAAAAATACCTAAAAACCCTAAAAATCCATAACAATATAAAAAACCCCCAAAATCACTAAAAACACTAAAATCCTTGAAAACCATAAGTAACCCTTAAAACCTAAAAAAATATGAAACCCTAAAACCCCATAAAAACACTCATCATCCCTAAAACCCCATAAAACCCACATCATCCCTAAAACCCCTAAAACCCCATTAAAATCATAAAAATCACTAAAATTACATAAAAATGTAAAAAACCTAAAACCCCTAAAAACCCATAAGAAAACACTAAATATCTTAAAACACTATCAACTTCTAAAAACATAAAATACTAAAAACCCTACATCCCATAAACGAAAATAAACCCCTAAAAATAATAAAACCCCTAAAAATCCCTAAAACTCTAAAAACCCACTGAAAACATTAAAAAACATTAAACCCATAAAATGTAAAAATATCTAAAACACCATAAAACCAGATAAAAACTAAAAAAACCTAAAACCCATAAAACTATAAAAAATAATAAAAAACTCAAAACCCCTAAACACCCTAAAAACCCATAAAATCTCAAAAAAAACCCGAAAAAAAATAAACCATAAAAAACCATAATAAAACCATAAATTTCATAAAATAATTAAAAAACATAAAGACATAAGAACACTAAAAACCCCAAAATAAATAAGAGACCTAAAACCTCTTAAAATCCCTAAAAACTATAAAACCAATAAAAATAATAAAACTGACAAAAAGTCCCTAAAAATGTAAAGCCCCCTAAAAACCCTAAAAAACATAATAAAACCTTAAAAAGCCTAAAAAAACTTAATTCCCCTAAAAAACCTAAAAACCTAAAAACCAAAACACCCCTAGAACCCATAGAAACCGTAAAAACCCTTAAAAACCATAAAAATCATTAAAACCGACTAAAAATTCTAAAATAACCTTAAAATCACTAAAAACATAAGAAACTCAAAAAACCTTTAAAAACAAAATATACTCAAAAAAAAGTAAAAACAAAAAACCCATAAAAACCATTAGAACATAAAAAACCCCTCAATTTCCTTAAAACCCCTAAAAACAAAAAAAAACATACAAAATCCCTATAAATCCTTAAAAACACAAAAAATTATAAAATCCCTGAAAAATAATAACCAAACATAAAAATTCATAAAACACTTTGAACCATTCAGAAACCTAAAAACTAAAAAACCATAAAACCCCTAAAAATGCACAATACCCCTAAAATAATAAAAATAAATAAAAATAATATAAAATAAATAAATACCTAAAAACTATAAAATCCATAAAAACCCTAAGAGAACCCTAAAAATCTAAAAACAATTAAAACCTTAAAAACAGAAATCAATGCTATGAAACCTAAAAAGTCCCCAACACCTTTAAACCCCCAAAAACATTAAATCACTAAAAAACTTTAAAACCCCCAAAACACATGAAAAACAAAAAATCCACTAAAAACACTGAATACCCTTCAATCACATAAAAAAGTAAAAATCTCTAAAAACTATAAAAACCCAGAATAACTAAAAAAATCCTAAAACCCCCCAAAACCCACTAAAAACTCAAAATCTCTAAATAACCAAATAAAAGATAAAAATACTAAAAAATATCTAAAATTCACTAAAAAAGTTAAAACACTAAAAAACCCCTATAAAACCATAAAAAACTAAAAACACTTAAAACCATAAAATAATAAAAACAATTAAGTTATTAAATCCACGCAAAATCCCTAAAACACCATAAAAATCCTTAAAAATTCCTAAAAATGAAAAAAACAAAAAACCCCTAAAAAACTGGAAGACCCTTAGGAAAACTTTAAAATCCAAAAAAAACACTTAGAACCTATAGAAAACTTATAATTCTAAAAAAACCAAAAAACCCATAATATCACTAAAAACAAAAAAAACCATAAAAAATATTAGAAACCTATAAAAACCCTAAAAACACAATAAAATAGAAAACCCATTTTAACCACTAAAACCGGTAAAAAATTTAAAACCCTTTTAAATGCTAAAAATGTCCACAAAAACCAAAAAACCCAAAAAAATACATAGACTCTAAAAACCCTCAATTTCACTAAAAACCAAAAAAACTAAATGAAATACCCAAAAATCCATAAAAATGTAGAAAATTATATGAAATCAATAAAAAACTAAAGAATCATAAAACCCCTAAAAAACCTAAAAAATCCTAAAAAAACCTAAAACCCCTAAAACCCTAAAAACTCTGAAAATACTTAAACACCGTAAAAATCCTAAAAAATTTTAAAAATATAAAATAAAAATGTTAACAACCCTAAAACCCTAAACAACCCAAAAAAACCTTGAATGCCTAAAAACTATTAAAACCGTTAAAAACAAAAAAACAAAAAAACACCTAATACCCCTAAAACCTTAAAAACTTAAAAAAACACCTAAATACCCGAAAAAACTCATAACAACCCAATAAATCATTAAAACCCACTAAAAGCACAAAAAACCAAATAAATCCCAAAAAATGTTAAGATACTCTAAAAACTATAGAACCCCTAAGAACTAAAAGGACACTAATGCCCAAAAATCAATAAAACTCTAAAAACCATAACACCTTCAAAATCCCTAAAACGGAAAAAAACCGAATAAATCCTAAAAATCCATAAAAATGTAAAAATTTCATAAAACCTAAAAACCCCTAAGAATTCATTAAAAACCAAAAAAACACATAAACCCCCTAAAAGCATTAAAAACCCTAATAACCCTAAAATACACTTAAAACCATAAAAATACCTAAAAACTATAAAAACGATAAAAAATTAGTAATACCCCAAAAAATTCCAGAAAAATGTAACAACCATAAAATCCATGTAAACACATAAGAAAATATTTAAAACCAAAAAAAACTTAAAATCCAAAAAAGAGATAAAAATGCTAAAAACAATAAAAAACCTATAACTATAAAAACCATAAAAACCCATAAATACTCTTAAACCCACTAAAAAATCATTTAGCCCGAATGGCCCAAATGCCTTCATTTTTATTTTATTATGGATAATCCCCCTTTTTTAAGGGTTGAAGGGGAACCCGTACATGACCTGTAGGCCCATGGCACAAGGCCCGACAAACCCGCAATACATGACTCGAAGGCCCATAGGCATACCATGCCCAATTCATGACTCGTAGGCCCGTCCCACATGAACTGCCCCTCCCAGCTTTCTGCGTCATTGATCACCTAGCTCCCACCTTGCATTGCTGATCGGCTAGCATTGCCCCGTACAAAGCTGCACGGTGCCTGGTCCTGATGGCGACTGCCATACCTTCTCATTCTTCCAATCCGGTTAGCTCTGAATCTGGTGGCTGCTACACCTATTTCTCTGATCCTCTTCTGGGGCCTGTTATGTGTGAACTGGGCAACTCCATGGTCTACATGACCCGAAGGCCCTGTGTCCCAAAGGCCTTTGATGACCCGAAGGCCCTAGAGACCCGTAATCCCAAACTGGTGGCTCGAAGGCCCATAAAAAAACACTAAAGTCCAATAAAACCCCTAAAAACCCACTAAAACTCTAAACCCCCATTAAAATCCTAAAATAATAAAAAACACTAAAAACATAAAAAATCTCAAAAAATCAAAAAAATCTTAAAACCACCAAAGAACTCCAAAAAAATACTAAATCCCTTTAAAAACCCTAAAAACCATCAAAATACCAAAAAACCCTTCAAACAATAAAAACCCAAAAAACCCCCAAAATATCACTAAAATTTTAAAAAACCCTTAAAAATATTGAAATCCAATAAGAAGATATTTAAAGACTAAAAAATTTTAATATTCCAAAAAACCTATAATATGATAAAAACCATAAAAACATAAAATACATTAAACAATTAAATTCCCTAAAAACCATAAAAATCCAAAAATCCCAAAAAATCCATAAAACTACTAACAACTCTAAAACCCTTTAAACCCCAAAAGGCATTAAAAACCTAAAAACTCAAAAAACCCATAAAAACCCAAAAAACCACAAATACTATAAAACCGAAAAAACCCATAAAAACATTGAAAACCCTAAGAAAACCTTAAAAAACAATTAAAACCTCCAGAACTCTAAAAAGTATAAGAACTCTTAATACCCAAAATCACTAAAATCAATAAAAACCCATGAAATACATAAAAACACTAAAAAACATAAAATTTAAATAAAAACCATAAAAATCACTAAAATTGTAAAATACCCTAATTTTTTTAATAAATAAAACCCATAAAAACCTTCAAAATAAAAAAACCATTAAAACAAAAAAACCCAAAAAAACCCAAAAAACCCCTAATACCATAAAAAACCTAGAAACCATAAAAATCCTAAAAGTCCCTTAAAATCCACAAAATTTATAGAACCCTATAAAACTAGAAAAACCATAAGAAATATTCAAAACATGAAAACACTTTAAACCCAAAATAATATAAATAATGAAAAAAAATATACAAAAAACCCTAAAAATCCTAATAACCCCTGAAACCATAAAAACCCTTAAATCCATAAAACCAAAAAAAATATTAAAATACATTAAAAACTCTCAAAACCCTCTTAACCCTTAAAAACATTAAAATAGTCAAAAAAACTTAAAAACAAAAAACAATATCAAAAACCAAAAAAAAACAAATACAAATATTTTTATCGTAAAACCCCTCAAAATACCTAAAAAATTATAATAGTCCAAAAATTACGTAAAATTTATATTAACACCCATAAAAACTAAAAAAATCTTAAGAAAAACATAAAAAATATAAAAAACATAAAACCCATAAAAACATAAAAACTCTAAAAATCCTAAAAAATACTAAAAGTAAAAAAACCCAAAAACTCATAAAACCCCTAAAACCTGATAAAATCCCTAAAATCACTAAAAACTATAAAAACACTTTAATCCCATTGAAATTTTAAGAAATTAAAAAAACCATGATACCCTAAACACCATAAAAAACACTAAGACCCTCAAAATCCCTAAAATCCCTAAAAACTTTAAAAATCCTAACAAATACCTAAAATAGACATAAACATTAAAACCCTAAAAACCCACTAATAAAATATTAAAACCTAAAAACAATTTAACCCCCCCCCCCTCACTAAACCAAAAAATGAAAAAAACCCTAAAAACAATAAAACTCCAAAAAACACGAAAACCCCTCAAAATCCATAAAAACCCTAAACCCATAAAAGTCATAAAAAATACCAAGACCCACTAAATTAACCCAAAAACCCTAATAACCCTAAAACCCCTAAAACCCATATATACCAAAAATCTAGTATACTTAAAACTCCCGAAACCCTAAAAACCCCTAAGAAAATTGTATATACATAAAAAAATTTAAAACCCCTAAAAACATAAAAAACATAAAACACCCTAAAAGAACCTAAGAACCCTAAATACCCGTAAAACCATAAAAATCTTGAACAATGTCCTAAAATTCTAAAAAATTTAGAACCCCTAAAACTATAAGAAATTAAGAAAATTATAAGAACCTAAAAACACACAAAACCCCTAAAAAGCTAAAAATCTCTAAACCACAAAAAATCAAAAAACCGTCAAACCCATAAAAACTAAAAACCAATTTAAAGACTAAAAACCCATTAAAAATATAAAAACCATTTACAACCCTAAAAACATTAAAAAAATCTAAAAAACATTAAAAAACCTAAAAAATCAAAAAAAATCCTAAATACCCAAAAAACACCATAATTTTTTTTTGAAAACCATCATAATCCTTTAAACCCCTAAAAACCCATAAAATATTAAAAAAACCATAAAATTCCCTAAAAAATTAAAATGTAATGAATCCTTAAAAACCCTAAGAAAACCTTAAAAACCTAAAAAAACTTAAAACATTTAAAAACCTAAAAATTCTAAATTCCCTAAACATAATAAAGCCCCTAATGAACTATAATACCCATCAAAATCCAAAAAACCCATAAAACATAAAAAACTAAATATCCCTAAAACTCCAAAAATGTAAAAAAACATAAAAACCCTGAAATCTCCTAGATAAAACATAAAATCATAAAAAAAAACTTAACACCAAAAAACATAGAAAACTATATATACCCTAAAACCCCTAAAATAAACAAAAACACTTAAAACATAAAACCCCTAAAAATAAAAACAAATCATAAAAAACCCATAAAACCCTTAAAATCCACTAAAGAACTCTAAAAAACCCTTAAACGAGTGTAAATGATTAAAAAACTCTAAAACCCATGAAAACACTAAAAACTCAACAAAAACCATAAATCCAAAATAAACAATAGAGTCCCTAAAAAGAATGAAAACCATAAACCCCTCAAATCCCTAAAACGCACAAAAATCCTTAAAAATCCAAAAATCCCTTAAAATTCCTAAAAAAATAAAAACCTAAAACCCTAAAAAATCTTAGGAAACCCTTAAATACATAAAGACACATTAAACCACCTAAAAATCCTAAATGACGCTAAAAATCCTAGAAACCCCTAAAAACCCTAAAACCCCTCAAAATCATTAACATCCATAAAAACCATAAATAACATAAAAATCCCTAAAAATGTAAAACACTTAATTTCCATAAAAACAAAAAGAAAACCTTAAAAATAAAAAAACCCTAAAAATACTAAACATCCACAAAATACTTAATAACCTGAAAACCCCTAAAAACATAAAACCCACAAAACTATAATAAAACACTAAAACCCCATAAAAAACCTAAAACCTCTAAAATTATAAAACCTTTTAAAACCATAATTTTTTTTAAAACTCCAAAAAATAATTAAGAACACCAAAAAGCCAAAAACCCCAAAAAATGATGAAAACACTAAAACCACCCAAAATCCCTAATGAACCAAAAAACAAAAAAAACCTAAAAGTCCCTAAAATTCAATAAAAATGTGAAACCCCTAAAATCCTTGAAAATGAATAAGAAAAACATAATTCCCTAAAAACACTTCAAACCCAAAAAATCCTAAATATTGATAAAAACCCTAAAACCCCTAAAACACCTAAAAATTTAAAAAACCTAAAAACACATAAAAAACATATAACCACTAAAAACACTCAAAAAAATTTTAAAACCATAAAAACATTAAAAAACACTTAAAATACTAAACCCCTATAACCTCAAAAAAACTCTAAAAACCTAATAAATCCCAAAAAACCATAAACCCAAAAAATCCAAATATCCCATAAAAATAATAAAATTGACCTAAAAATACCTAAAAACATAAAAAACCTGAATCCCTGAAAAAACAAAATAAATTCTTAAATACCTAAAAATATTTGAATCCCTATAAAACCTAAAAAAATAAAAACTTTAAAATCCCTAAAAAACCAAAAAAGTCCCAAAAATTTTAAATCCCCTAAAACCATTAAAATCCTAAAAAGTATATAAAAATACCTAGAAACATTAAAACAATAAATAATATGAAAAACCTAAAGAATCCCATCAAAACCAAAAAACATTTAAGACCCCTAAAAATTCTAAAAATTTTAAAATCCATAAAAACCCTAAAAAAATGGAACAACCCCTAAAACCTAGAAATGATAAAAACACTAAAAGACCCCAAAAACTCTAAAAACCCCTAAAAATCATTAAAACCCCGAAAACAATAAAAAAACTAAAACCTAAAAATATACTAGAAAATAATAAAATAAAGAAAAACATTTAAACACCTTAAAACATTTAGAAAAATCTAAAAACAATACAACCCTAAAAAACTCAAAAAACACCTCAATGCCCCCAAAAAACCATAAAAACCCTAAAAACCATCAAAATTATTAAATTCCTTAAAACCCATAAAAATGATAATAAATCCGTAAAAATATATAAAAATTTAAAAATGCTCCCAAACAATTAAAAACTCAAATAAAAGCATAAAAATAAAAAAAACATTAAACCACCAAAATCCTAAAATAACTAAAAACATTAAAAACAATAAAATAGAAAAAAACCCCTAAATTGTTGTAAAATCGCTAAAAACCAAAAAACCCATAAAAACCGTAAAATCCCATAAATACAAAATACCTAAAAACCCTAAAACCCATAAAAACTCTAACAATCCTTAAAAACCTAAAAACACTTTAAAACCCTAAAAACCTAAAAATTACTAAAACCCCTATAAACCCTAAAACCCCCTAATAACAATAAAACCCCTAAAATCCTTACAAAAACCCAAAACACCCATAAAAACCTAAAGAAAATAAAAACTCTAAAACCCCTTTAAACTCCAAAAGATGTAAAGAAACTCCAAAACACATTTATACCCCTTAAAATATGAAAAACCCTTAAATACTATAAAAACCCTAAACACACTCAAATCCTTATAATCCATAAAAATACTAAAAATCCCTAAATAACACTAGAAATCTCAAAAATCACAAAAACCATAAAAAACTAGAAAAAACATTAGAAGACCTTAAGAACCTAAAAACACATAAAACACCCGAATAACTAAAAATGCTAAAAACCATAAAAACTCTAAAAATCTCTAAAAATACTTTAATCCCTATAAAATCCTTAAAAATCCCTACAAATGTTAAAAATCCTAAAATCCATGAAAACACCTAAGAAAACCTTAGAAACATAAAAAAAAATTAACCCCCTAATTACCTAAAAAACACTACAAACATAAAAAAAGCCTAAATACCTCAAAAACATTAAAAAAACTAAAAATAAAAAAATACCCTAAAACTAATAGAAACACCAAAAACTAATAAAAAATATAAAACCCCACAAAAAAACCTAAAAAATCAAAATACGCATAAAAACCATAAAACCTAAAAAACCAAATAAAACATGATAACCCTTAAAAACCCTTGAAACCCTCAAAATACCTAAAAACCCTACAAACCATAAAAGTCATTAAAAATACTAAAAATAAATAATGCAAAAAAACCTTAAAAACATTGAAAATCCCTATAATAAAATTCAAAACCTAAAATCACTTTAAACCCCTAGAAACGTGAAAAATGCTAAAAACCCAAAAAAATTCTAAAAACATTAAAAACCCAGAAATTTCTAAAAAACACTTACAAACCATCAAAAAATATAAAAAACATAAATAATCGATAAAATACCAAATAAATCGTCCCTAAAAACCCAAAAATCCTTAAAAAGACCTTACAAACCTAAAACACTCAAAATCTAAAAAAATAATGAAAATCCAAAAAACAAAAAAAAACCTCAAAAAACTAAAAAACCTCCTTAAAAATAAAAAACATAAAACCCATAAGAACCCTAAAAAGAAAAAAAACTAAAACCCTTTAAATGCCTAAAATTTTTATAAAAATATAAAAACATTAGAAACCGTAAAAACTCAAAAAAAAATCATAAACCTAAAAAAACCATAAAAAGCATAAAAACCAAAAAACCGTCAAAATACCTAATAACAATAAACTCACAAAAAAATACTAATAAATAACTAAAATACATAAAAATACTAAAAAATCTGAAAAAACCCTAGGAAAACCTAAAAAACTAAAGACAAATAAAATTCCGAAAAAACCAAAAAATGCGAAAAACCCTAAAATTCCCTAAAACCATAAAAACACAAAAAGCCCCAAAAATCCTGATAATCTATAAAACCCCCAAAAAATACTAAAAACTCTATAAAAACACCTAAAAAAATTTAAAACCCAAAACACAAAAAACAATAAGTAAACCATAAAAACTTAAAAACACTTAATACCCCTGAAAACCAAAATTGAGCTAAAAAACTAAAAACATAAAAATCTATAAAAACATAAAAAACCCTAAAAACATGAAACCCCTAAGAAAACCATACTAAACTAAAAACACTAGAAACCCATAAAAACCAAAAAAACTACAATAAAACATAAAATACCTGAAAAACTCAAATACCCCTAAAAACCATAAAGTCCTCTAAAATCCAAAAAATACCCAAAAGGAAGAAGAATTCTAAAATTAAACTAAAATATTAAAACCCCTTAAACCCCTAAAACATTAAAAAACTAAAAAAACCAAAAAAAATAAATCTATAAAATTTTTGAAGACCTATAAAACCCCTCAAATACCTATAAACTATAAAACCCATAAAATTCCTTAAAATCCATAAAAACCCCTAAAACCATAAAAACCCTAAAACCATGAAAACCCTAAAAACCCAAAAAAATCTAAAATAATGAAAACCTTTAAAAAAAATAAAAAAATAAATAAAATCCATAAAATCCTAAAAGACCATAAAATCCCTAAAAACCCTAAAACCCAAAAAAAACCCTGAAAATGACTAACAACCGTAAAAACCCCTAAAATTCCAAAAACGAATTCCTAAAAACCATAAAAATAAAAAAACCCTGAAAACCCTAGAAAAATATTACATAAAACCATTAAAAACCTAATAAAATATAGAACCCCTAAAACCCTATAATCTATAACAAACTATAAATCCATAAAAATCTGTAAATTCCCTACAAACCACATAAATCCTAAAAAATATCAAAAAATATCTAAAAATATAAATGTACCTAAAAACATTGAAAAGACCTAAGAAAATTAGAAAACATAAAATTCGTTAACATCCCTAAAAAAGTAAAAAAGTGTTAAAATGTAAAAGACCCTAAAAACCATAAACTCCCATAAAATACTTAAAAAATACAAAACCATAAATACCATTAATAACTCTTAATGCCTTTATACCCCTGGAAATGATAAAAACTCTAAAAACCCACTAAGACCCTAAAAACTATAAAATCCCTAAAACCCCAAAAAACCAAAAAAAACCAAAAAACCTTAAACCCCTTGAAATCCCTAAAAACAAATAAAAATAATAAAAATTCACAGAAAAATTCATAAAAATCTTTAAAATATAAAAAAATCATAAAAATGATAAAAAACCGTAAGAAAATAACAAAATCCAAAAACACTTAAAACTCTTAACATCCAAAAAAACGCTAAAACACTGAAAGACCCAAAAAACACCAAAAACCACATAAAAATATAAAAACACATAAAAAAATAAAAGCTCTAAAAATTTTAAAATCTATATATACCCCGAAAACCCCAAAGAAAACCATAAAAACCAAAAAGAACATAAATCACCTAAAAATAAAAAAACCCTAAAACCCATAAAAACCATAAAAGACCCTAAGACCATAAGAAACACTAAAAACCAGAAACACCTCTATAAATATTATAAAAAAATCAAAAACCCATAAATCCCTAAAAACGATTCAAAACTCTTAAAACCCTTTAAACCCCTAAAAAGTTTATAAAACTCTAAAATCCCTTAAAACCACTAAAAAATCAAAAAAACGTAGAAACCAACGAAGACAATAAAAACCCCAATATTTAAAAAATCTCTAAAACAAATCAAAGTCCCTAAAACCCTAACAAACCATAAAATCTAAAAATATCCCTTAAAATCCCAAAAAAACACAAAAACTCGTAAAATCTAGGAAAACCCCTAAGAAACATTAAAATCCTAAAAACAATTAAAACCCCTAAAAACCTTAAAAATCCTAAAAAACATAAAAAACCACAAAAGACCCTAAAAGTCATAAAAACCATAATACACCTAAAACCCGCTAGAAATCTAAAAAAACCCATTAAACCCTAAAAATGTTAAAAAAAATATAAAAACACTAATACACCTAAAAAATATAATAAACTAAAATCCCATAAAAACCCTAAATCCAAAAATCCATCAGACTTCCTAAAAACCTAAAAAACCAAAATTTCCTAAAACTTCCCTACAAATACATAAAACAAAAAAAAAACAAAAAAAAAACCCTTAAACACTAATTAAAATAATAAAAACCTAAAAACTCTTAAAACCCCTAAAACTTGAAAAAATGATAAAAACCATAACATCCCTAAAAACCCTAAAATCCCTAGAAACCTTAAAAATATCAAAAACCCCCTAAAAACCATAAAAAATCCTAAAAATCCCAAAAATGCACAGAACTCCAAAGCCTAATAAAACCTTATAAACATAAAATGCATAAAACCCTTAAGAACCGCTAAAACCCTAAAACCCCTAAAGAACCCTGAAAACCTCAAATCCCTAAAAATCCTAAAAAACCATAAAAATCCTAAAAATGCCTAAAAATCTGTAAAAACATAAAACCCCCTAAAATCCTTATAACCTCTAATAAAAACCCTAAAACAGTTAAAACCCATAGAAAACCTAAAAAATTTTAAAACCCAAAAAACACTATAGTGACCTTAAAACCTCGTAACACCCCCCAGAACCATCTAAAAACTCTAAAACCCATTTAAACAATGAAAAAAATTATAAATTTTAAAAAACATAAAAAATTGTTAAAAACTCGACAACGCCCCCCCCCCTAAAATTACAACAAACACATAACAACCCAAAAACCCAAAAAACCATAAACACCATAAAATCCCTAAAACTCGTAAAAACGAAAAAAAATCATAAAAAGGTAGAAAAATTCCAAATAAATTTTGGAATGCAAAAACCCCTAAGAGAAAAATAATAAAAGAATAAAAATATAAAAACCCTAAAAACTATAAAAAATGCTACAAATTCTAAAAACCACTAAACCCATAAAACCCCATTGAAACCCTAAAACCCCAAAATACCATAAAATTCTTAAAAATTCCACCAAAATCAATAGAATTGAAAAAACCCTAAATCAATGAAAACCCTTAAAACCCAAAAAATAATAATTAATACATTGTAGGGTCCTGAAAATTTCTCTAAGGGGAATAAATACCTCAGATATCACTTTACAGATGTAATTAATCACATCTATAAGTCTATCAAGATGAAGAGACTAAACTTTAGTTGTATTTATTTGAAGTAACTTGATAGAATTCAAGTTTTTAAATGGACCACATACCATCACTAGGAAGGGTAAGCGAAGGAGATGGATCGCGAACCGCCAGGGATGTGGGATGGTCCGCAAACTGGTGGACCGCGAAATAATGGCCAATGAGAAGGGAAAACTGCATCAACTGGAGGATTTCTGCGTGGAAGAACATCCATGTACCATTCCACGAACCCCTCTGTTCTCAGATTAAGGGGACGAGTAGGATTCTATGAACCATTATCACGAACCAAAGTCTCTGCAAACCCCAGTTGACCGATTCTTCTATGGGTTAGAAAATTGCTTCAATGGGACTCCACAAATGGTGCTGCGTACCTAGTAGATATTATCCCTTTTATGTTCAATAAAAGGATAACAATAGATAGGAATAAAGGGAACAAATAAAGGTGTGGATACGAAAAAAAATCTTGAGTAAAACTCTGGTGGTTTCACTTTGACTTCAATCTTGTTTCATTGGCGAAGCAAGAATCGCAATCCACTTCTTCCGCACGTACAGCCGGCTGCGAACCATAAAAATGTGGAATTGAATAATAATAATAATATTAATAATCGCAAACCCAACTAGGGAATCGTAAACCAAAGACTTATCATGGATGAATTTACCATGAATGTTAATTCCCCTAACCCACCAACAATATGGCGCTTAGTGTAGCACACTGCTACGTGGACTGAACCCAGCATCGCGTTTCCAATCGTTATGTGGATATAACCCCAAGAAGCATGGTAAGCCACATACCACATTGTTACGCAGTTGGTGATACCCATGCCCTTTTACCAATATAGTATGTAGATTTCCTTCTTGCCCATATACCACTATGGTATGCGGAGCCTTCCCCATCCCAAATGAGAAACCAACACATGGAATGGGGTGTTTTGTGTATCATTCCCTCCGATTCCATCCTCACCCCTCTACTACCATCTAGTGCTCTGAAATCCCTCCAATAACCAGTTCTACATTACTATGCCAAAGCCTCCCCTAGATCCACTAGAACCATATGATCATGCCATCAGGCGTATCAGCATGCTACATTGAGTCTACATACCCATCGTAAGTGAAGTTAAGAAGGCCCTCCCAACAAAGGTGTGGGGTTTAGGAATTCCTATAATCATAAATTCCCATGGAAACCTGGAGTCCAAACATGGTATGCCGATGTGAACCTCCCCATTCGTGGGATTAGGGGTGGTCACATGCTTTTCCATTCAATGAGGAAAAGTGATTAGTCTAAGGGGTTATGTTTTCTCCCCCCTTTGAGGAGGACGAAACTCCTCCCTTTCCCAGAACATGCTCTGGGGCCCTCACAATGAGGTAAGTCTCCAATATTACAAGGCAATGCCACGTGAACTTAAATGCCATTTCACATGGAAAGGTTCATCACTCGGCACCCTCACCCAAGGTCACCCTAGCCTCTTCCTCCACGGGTTGTACCTCCCTTACCAACAAGGTAGGCACCATGATCATTGTTGAATCTTTCAAATTATATTGTTTCTAAAATCAAGCGTGACTTACGTGAGTGTAAAGGTTTGTGAGGATTACAACATCAACACACATTTGGAACTACGAGAACTATGACCCTTGACCAGAACAGGATACGTAGGATGCCTGCCAGAAGTCCTGAGCACAAAAGGGGTGACCATCCATAAAGGGTTCACCCAATCATGTCTCCTCAAATGGGAAACCACCATGTGTAATCCCCACACATTCTAAACAATGATAAATCTGATTCCAAATCAATTCAGGATATATATGATGCCATCTAGAAGTACCAAGAGAAAAAGGGGTTCCCATCCATAACGTGTCAACCCAATCATGTCTCCTCAAATGGGAAGCCTCCAAGCATAAGCCTCGCATGATTGGAACTACAAGAACTCTAATCCCTGACTAGAATAGAATACGTAGGATGACTTCCAGAAGGCCCGAGCTCAAAAGGGTTCCCATCCATGAGGGTCCACCCAACCCCCCCCCCCTAATAGGGAAGCTCTCATATGTATGCCCTACACATCCGAACTATGTGGGTTCTAATTCCTCTCCCAAGGATACGTAAGAATCCCTCCCTGTAGGCCCGATCCCAACATCTAGTCACATACTGTCCCCCTGGATAACGATAATCTCTAGAGTGCCTTACAATATAGCTAATTCAAAGTCACCTCTGTGGCATCAAGCATATTCATGCTCACGGCGGTCTTACAAACCAAGGTTAGCCCGTGGACACACTCTTTAGGAATGAACCAAGGATTCAAAAATGTATGAACATGAAATTATTCTATAATAGATTCCTGGAACTAGAAAAAATCCTCCCCTAGAAGGGTGTAGTGAGCCTGACCTCCCAACCACTTGACCAATGGAGTCTTTATGTGTCGTTGGCCAAATCGTCATCCAACGAGCGCCTACCTTTGGAAAGAAGGTCCATGAAACATGGATACTAGGGTCGTTGGAAATTATTGTCTCCATCAATAAACCCATTAGAGACCATCCGAGTAAGTTATATCTGAGAAGGACATATTTCTTGAGCGCTTGACCCCCACAAAATCACCTTCTAGGACCAACCATTCCCTATAGGGTTAATTCAACCTTCTTTGAAGGATAAAAATGTTGAATGGGTCGAAACAAAGGAATGGTAAATTCGACAAGAGCCCATCCCTATGGAAAAAGATACATGTGATAATAATCTTCATTACATCTCCACACTACCTGTAAAAATGTGCCACCTCATATGCAGAAAAAAAATGGGGAACCCAATGTGAATCATTAACTAAGGTGGCGGTCTCACCCAACTTATGTCCCTTCACCCCGAAGTAAAAGAAAATTGGAAGTGGGCCAAGATGAATCACCATATATGCATGTGTTTAAATTAATCCTACTTGGATGATGTTTAGTGTTCTGTATATCATAAATATATTATAGGTTTCTGTAGAGAGACCTTTGATCCAAATGAAATCCCCACAATCCATGAAAACACACGCACTGGTGATCTCGCGGGCAGTTGGGGCCTCAACGAAGAGCAGGACCCCTTTCCATACCCAACATCTTCATTGATGGGTGTATAATACAATAATCAAAGAGTACCACCGAAATGTTACTCTCCCCATGCTGGAGGCTGCAAGAAACACCCTCCATTCTGTGAAGTTCCACCAACCGCCTCTTCAGCCACTGTCGGTAACTCAGTACACGGCGGCCCCGGTGGTCATCTCATATAGTTTCGGGAGCCTATCCCTAAAACATTCCAATGACTACCACCCTTACCTTAGGGTGGAAGATTAATTCAATATTTATTACTTCATCCCCAATACACAGGGGCCCTACCCATGGGACCCACCAGAATGTGTCGACGCCGACACCGGGCGACCAGACCTCCTCCCACCGAGGAGGATCTTATGCCAAGGGAAACTTCCAATGTCTTGAAGACCCAGTCCCCTCAGGATTCCTTCCAAGGGCGGAGAGTACATAACTAGGGACATACTATCACCCTGGTTCTTGAGGAGAAACTCAGCTGTACTAACATGGAAGAGTTCAACGAAAATACACACAACTCTACCCTCTCCACTCAAGACCACCATAGAAATAGGGTGACACAATAAGAGAACATGCACGTCTATGCTTGTGTTCACTGGTCCCGCCATGCAAACAGAGTGGCTAGCTATAGGAAGACGTAGATATCTACAGAAGCACAATAATCATGCCATAAAAATATTGTGTCACTCGTCTATATTTAGGAAAAAACACTTGTTGATGAACTTCTAGCCCGCCATGAAAGTAGGTCATCAATAATCTATACTGAGGCACAAATAACTACTGATGCATACCAATACCGCCAACCAAATTAGGCGGTAAAAAAATAGGAGAAGATTCAAATTCATGTGGATGCATACAATGCCTATTAGAAAAATACAGCAACATGAAAATAGAAAAAATCTCCGCTAATGAATATGAAGTCCACCGGTCAAATATGGTGGAAACCAGAGAAGACAGTCTGGGACAGACTCATTCCTCTGTCCTAGTATAGGAGAATTGCCAGTATCTACTGGAAACTCATTGAGGACAGGAGCATGCACAAACTTCTGCTCCGACATCGAAATGGGCCTTCATACCTATTCCAACCAAATATGTATCCCAACACATCCTGTCTATGATGGAAGATCAGAAATCTATCCCATACCATATCCTCTAAACATGACAGGATATTATTGCATCAGTGGAAAAGGCGAGAAATCGGGCCCACGACCAGATTCTCTCGAACAGAATGACTCACTCTCAAAATTAGATAGTCTCTCTAGAGTATTTATGCATCCCTACTCTAGACCAGGAGGGTCGGCGACAATATACTTCAATATATAGACAATGATATTGGGAACAAATTCTCGTTCCAATTGGGGGATGTTAGTCCAATGTGGTGGCCACTCTAGAGCAGACATATATCCCTACACAAACTCAAGTTTCTTGTCAGTGTATCCCAATGAAATCATGGGACCCAACGACATAAAAACCCATATATAAAGGGAATTACCAACAACAGATGGCCCTGGTTACCTGCAAGAGTGTGTCCAAAAAAATAAAAATCGCCAAAGGTAACCGGAAAATTATGAGTCTGTACATGATCCTACTCTGCTAGAAGTTGGGGTTCTCGATGCCCTAAAAAACATATCAGCAAATTCTCAAGACCCTTTCATTCCATTAACAAATCAGGGATGTGGTATTAGTCGTTGCAAATATCCTCCCTGCAATGTCACTACCAGCATCTCTGAAGGTCCTCCATAGTGAACTCACGGGGGCTTACTCCATCGGTCAAGAATGATCGATCAAGAGTTCTTATGTCTTCATGCGTGTCATGGTGGACCTCCCCTTGATATTATGATTAGACAGAATGAAGGTCCTCCCCTTGATTTCATCCTCCCTAATGGTCCTCCCTAGGGTATACGCTGCATATATGCTTCTCCCTGTAGTCGGACACCAAGTCTTGATGGTAGTTCTCTCCATGATGACGGTCATTATGAAGGCCCTCCCTACAATGATAGTTATTGTGATGGTCCTCCCCATAGTAAATCCAGCCAATTAGAATGTCCTCCCCGAATTGCAGTACATCCCAAAGGTCCTCTCTAGGATGTACATTGTAGAAATTCTTAATGCAGCCAGGTATTAGGTCATGATGGTAGTTCTTTCCATGATGTAGATCATTGCGAAGGACCTCCCCGCAATGACAGTTTTTGTAAAGGTCCTCCCCACATTAAAGAAAAGCAATGAGAATGTCATAACCTCATTGAAGTACATCCTGAAGATCCTCCTTAGGATGTACACTATAGAAATTCTCCCTACATCTAGGTACCAAGTCATGATGGTTGTCCTTGCCATGATGACGATCATTGCGAATGCCCTCCCCACAATTTCAGTTGTTGGGAAGGTCCTCCCCATAGTAATGATGAAAAGAAAGAAGGTACTCCCCTTGATATAGTCTTCCATGAAGGTCCTTCATAGGGTACACACCGTCAAGAAAATTCCCACAGATGGGAATCAAGTTTCCATGGTAGTCCTCGCCATCACAGCACCATGGGTGAAGGTCCTCCCCACAATCAAAATTCAGACTATCAAGAAGGTCCTCCCCTCGCTGGAACTGACATGAGAAAGACCTCACATACTGAGACACTTAAAAAGGAGTTGGAAACATCGGGAACTCCGTCAATAATGAGTGATATTATTTCTCAACCAAATTATGGCTTGGGGCCACACAAATCTTCTGAGCCACCCACGCAGCATCTGCAAATTTATATAGCCCACACCAACCTAGTAACACGAAATAAAATCATCAAGAAGAAGTCAGGCTAGGAATATTATGTAGAGGAGACTCATGAAGAAAAACAACATCATATGTTTCTTGTGGGAAGACAACTAGATAGGGATAATATACTAGAGATGTATTGGCCTACGGCCACTTCTCACTTTGACATACCATGAGAATTTTATGGGGAATGCATGCATGCCTTTCACCTCAATATATGGAAAACTCTTTGAATTATGAAAGAAAATTTCATATCCTACGAAGGGTCCGTAGGCCATGTCAACACAATAGAGGAGATTCTCCATCTAATTTAAATAGAATCCCTCTCGTTTCCAAGGCAGGAATAAACAAAATGGAAAAAGAAGAACCTCGAACTGGATTTCCTCCAATCAATGCATAAATTATGTCGCCTCATTGGAAACACCACGACTGGATTTCACATTCGGGGTTGGGGAGAACATGGGGCTTTTCACTTCACCCCATGTCCCATTTAACAGGCCCCAATAGATATGAAATCATGAAATGTCATCACCCAGAGGAAAAAATCAAACAAATACCCTACTCAATAAAGAAAGGATACTCATCAAAAATATCCCATGAGTAAGTCTCAAAAGAATTTGGGCCGAAGATATCAATCCATTGAAAAACATCCAAGTCAGGTGACCAGGAACATCCAGAAGTCTTCCCTTCTTAGGGAAGACAACCATAAAGTAGTTCTCATGTATTTGAAAGACCATAGACACTGTGCAGGACCAATACCACACTCAGCTTACACCCGCATGGGAGTACGTGAAATTGAAAGGGTTGAAATAGTTGTGGCTACCACCGCGATACGGGAACATCCCCAGCCCACAGATTTGGGGGGATTTTTAAATCAAAATTCCACTATAAGACCAACCAATCCGGGCTATAGTGCATTGATTAGAGAATGGGAATATCCCCTTCCCACAAGGCTGGGGGCATTTTTAACTCAAATCCTTGCACAGTGGACGCCTGTCTTCCACCCTCTAGGAAGAACGATAGACAGAGGAGTTACCCGTTCCACCCTTTCTCGTGGTCCACACCCCCTTAGACAAAGGAGCATCACATGGTCATACCAGGGCTCCCTTTGGGTCAATATTCACCAAGAAACCTGAATAATGATGAATTATTGAAGGATAAAGTCTAATAAAGGGTACAAGAAGACTTCCCACAATTCGGCACTGGGTACACCACCCTTAATGGTCTATTCCTTAGGGAACATGGTGAGAATCAACCCCATAGATCTCACTAGAAATGATTCAAGGGAATATGATGCAAAGGAATATGGTTCCATCCCAGAGGCATTGTACACTGAGCCTGATGGTCTTCATACCCAAAAACAAAGGGTCGTTCTAAATCATGGTGCCTCCATAGTCAATCCAACATTACCTCCCCCTCAAAACTCCAACAAAGAGAAAAATAAATCCAAGGTCTTTTATGACCTACCTCATCCTCCCCACGAGAGTGTGTCCCTCACCCTTGAAGAAGTATTCTCTAAGAAGGGGGACGAAATTAATGAACTCAGAGGAATTAATGTCGAGCTACGTCGAGGGTGTTATCTCGTCGGATCTATTCCCTCTGCAGAATGTCAGTAGGTGTTCCCAAAAGAGGTTCCCATACCACAAGAACTCATTCCAATGAATGACTCCTAATTATAAGGGCCACTATACCAAGCCATAGAAGGAGATCGAGACATCCCCCCATTGGGAAGGCAGCTAGAATATACCCATGAAAACCCACAAATGATGCCCCCAGATGGGCATCCACCCCAAATTCCATTTGCGTCAGCACAACCAATCATGGCCCCTGCTATACCAACTTAAGCTCAAGCCTGACAAGATATGAATCAGTGGATCTTAAACACCATTGAGTATCTAACATCCCAATTAGAAGCCATGGAGGGGTGGCGTGCTCTAATACAACTAGAGAGAAAACCCTTCCCCATGTGGGTAAGAAATGTTTTGTCACCACCAAACTTAGGAAACCCTATATTACCAGTATTTAATGGATCATGGGACCCATAATAGAATTTATTCCCTATGCCTCTTACTATAATACCATGATGGGAACTCTAGATAGTAAGAATCTATAAAAATTAGGTGCTTCATATGAACCCTGTAGGGCTCAACTTTCATATGGTATTCTAGCCTACCACCTAATTCAATTACAGGTTGAGAGGACCTCCGGTGATAGTTTCTCTTCCAGTTTGATGCTTCCCAAGACGAGGCTCATTGATCACATGAACTGCATGCAGCGATGGAATAGGAGACTCACGGACTTCATTTCTAGATGGAAAGGATTTACATATTCCCTTAATCGGCTACTCCCCCCAAGATGAGATGCTCTCCATGTGCATCGATAACATTCGAGATGAATTTTGGTTGCCACTCATCCTAGTGAAGTACACTAATGGGTTTAGAGACTTCTCCGTCATTTCTCAAAGGATAGAATACTCCTTGAAAAGAACTAACCTTTAGTCCCGAATGGCCACATCGTCCCCTGGGAAAAGAACGGGAAAAGATAAAGTGGATTCTATCACTCCTAAGCCACCCCTGGCACCAACCCCAGTTGCGAGGCCCCCACTAAACCATGCGGGACCCCCTGGATGCCAACAAACACCCCCACCTTGGCATGATGAGTGATTAGTTTCTAAGAGAAATCAGTATGAAGACCAAAGAAATAGAGTTTTTTCATTATGAGATAACCAGGCCTGAAGATATTTCATAGATTCCATGAATTACAATTTGATCTAGATTCTAGAGCCATAGAAAGCTGATAAAGTGGGTCTCTAATACCATCCTAATTATTGTATATATCAACGGATACTAGGACATAATATCCATTAATTCTTTGTTTTCAAGGATCTCCTCCAAAAGATGGTGGATTCAGGGAATGTCAATTTGGGCTCACCGCTGAAACATCTGGCATATGTTTCCACCTCTGACTCAAGAGTGGAAGAAGAGTGGTAACAATCACTAGAAAGAAGGAGAAATTTTTTGACAACTAGATGACCCGGAATCCCATCAACCGATTCCATGACATCCTCCAATCATAGTTGAAACAACGTATTCCCTAGTCTAGAAACTATATTCTCTTTCACATTGGAATAACCCACATTTTCCTCACATGAAAATAAACTACAATGTTCTTCAAGAACTATGTGTGGCTTGATTCTCACCTGAATGAGAAACATAGTGATGTCTGAATCCTAAATCTTGGTCCCAAACACCACACAACATGTGGATACTCTCATTCTCCCATGTATGAGTCATATCTACATGAGAGGACCCAATATGAGTTCGCAACCTGTTCATGAACTCATATCTAAACAAAACCCCCATTTTCCTCAACACATGAATTCCATCAGTTTGGGGTATATTTATTTCAGAACTATATGTGGCTTGATTCTTACTCTAAAATGATATGTAGTGACACTGAGGCCCTATGCACTAGTCCATCTGCAATACCCCATTACTCTTCATATCGAGAGAAATTAATTTCCTTGACACATGACTTTAAAATGTATGGTACCCAAAGAACAATGTATAGATTTATTCTCATCCCATTGAGATATGTACTGATTCCAAAGCTTTAACTCATAGTCCCATCTATGAGGTAATGATGAAATTCCCCCTTTCCTAAAAACTAACAATGATTTGTGTAGGATATTTTAAATTAGGCCCCCTCACCAAGGGGATCCACCAAGTAAACCAATATTTCTACTACTACATCTGAGTCAAATCTATGAGAGGGACTCCAATATCATGGTATATATTGATCTAGATACTTCTTTTGTGCTCAAACACTATTCTTCCACAATACATACACCTAATCATGTACACTTTTTGATTTTCATAATCTTTATTCAACTCCCATTAAAAGAATGTATAATACTTAAAGGCTCATTTTCATGGATATGTAATATTCCCTAATTCTCCTTGAAAAAAACCAACCATCATAATGGGTATTTTATCCAAATGATAATATTATTTGACTATGCAGTATGTACCCTAGATAGAGTTACATAAAACATCCCAAAAATTATGTTTTTCAACTAGTTTTAACTTCACCCTTAGTTGAAGTCTCTTATGTACTCATGAGCATTGATGAAAATATGTTGAAACCCCTTATTTAAAATCGAATTAAATTATCATTCATATCATTCCCATATTATCTCTCCCAATAAGAGAACCCCAAAGTCCATGTTTTATATTTTCCACCTTATGTTCAAATCATAGTGGAAAAATCTTACTCCAAAATAACATGAATCCCAATTATTTACTTAGTACAATGGTCCTAGTTGTATGACCTAAAACTATAGCCACCATGTCTCCTATGCCATGGTTAGACCTTCATGGGAAACATATTCCCCAAATACTTAAGAAATATTTACTTGAAATAATCCATCTATGTTCATGTAGTTTCCACCCACAAAACAAAAACTGTACTTGGGGTAATCTAATTCTTTATAATATTTAATCGTCTTTTAACAATAGAATGTCATAATTCTTATGAAATTGTTTTCTTTACTATACTGTAATACACCCCTATGGGGTTTTCATAAGTTTCTCAAATATTTAGGGCATGTCTACCAAATGATGACACTATTTACTATTTTGTATGTTTCCTTGTTGGCATTTCATAAAACAACCCACAAAACAGGTTTTTTAACTAGTGGTAACTTCATTCTCAAGAGAGACCTCTTATAATGTCATAATCCCGTTTTTCCATACCACCATTAGAATATGGGAATCCCCCAATCGAAAATGACAATTTTATCCTCTTACACCTGAACATGGTAGTATATTTATGAAAAAATTACCAAGAATAGCAGAATCATCGGCCTTTTGGTCGAAGCTAAAGACCTTAAATTGTAGACTGCATAATATCCTTATTGTATGACATTAAAATTCTTGGAAAAATTTTCTAGTTGTATTAATTTAAACTGCATAAGATAATTTCTTCGACGTATGACTATATACTGCATAGTATAACATCCTCACAATAAGATGTTAAACCACACAGTCAATGTCTTGATCGTAAAATATTAAACTACATGATATATCAACCATTTTTAGAAAGGTTCTTCCCCCTGACATCAACCATCTAATCAAATGTAGCCTCCTTTAATCAAGATAAATTCATGTAGGAGTGGTTTCCCATTCATGGACAATACCAATATAGTTATTCCCTTCATTCTAAAACATTTTCACTTGGAAAATCCACCATTGTGGTCTCCAGAAATCTGAATTTCTGTAAATTTCCTTCATCCATCATCAATAAAATTTCATAATTTCTAGGAACTCTATTATATATGTATGTAGTAAGAATCCCCATATTCATTGAATATGTCACCCTCATAATGGGTCTATCAACATTAGGATTCCACTATTTGACTATGCAGTACACAACCTTGTTGGCCTTGCATAAAGCAGCCCACCTAATGGGTTCTTCAACTGATGGTAACTTTGTTCCCCTGAGATACATCCTCTATTAAAAATTACAATATTTTATATTTGTAAACCATATAATTGTGTCTCATGATTCCCCTTGAGAGTATATAAAGATGTTCAAAACATTATTAACCAACAATCCATGTTTGGGTCATCATTTGAAGATTTACGATCAAAATTGTTCAAAATAAACATCAGTCTCATTAATTCAATTTGAATGATACCAAACACCCCATAAAAAGAGACTACACTCATCAGATTCAAAACACATAAAGGTTACTCTAGATAAATGTCAACTCTCAACATTCTAGACATATTCTTCACATGGTATAGGAAAAATATCAAGTGGTAAAATGATAAAAGGCCCAAACATGTTAGGATGAGAAACCTAAAAGGGAAGTCTGAGAAAAATAGATGTCTTTCCCATTTAGTATCCCTAATAACAATATGAGGAGAAAATTAGTGTTATGACACAAAAAGACACAAAGTTTGTAGGGTTTTCTATACGAAACTACAAATAGTCAAACTATGCTCACTGGCCTCATTGTCTTAAGAAAAATTTAGAGTGATATCCCCATCCTTGTTACTGTGGTTACAATTGGAAAACACAAATATGTTATGTCATGAAAATTAGTTTAAATGTTATGATACAATCAAATAAATAGAATATGGATGAATAAATAAGTGATTTAGAACAAAAAGAATCCTTATCATTTAGTTCTAAAAATCATATAAATTTCCACATGCCGGAGCCTCTCCACCAAATTTTATTACTTTACCTCAATGGAGTATTTATTAATTTGAATCAAAACTAAAGAAGCTATCACAACTGCATGAATCTCATCCATTTACAGGGAAATAGTCTGCTCAAATTTAGGAATTTTCTCATACTGAACTTCAATATCTTATCTCCTCTTTTTCTAATACACTTTCAGAGATCGATTAAGTTGAACTAAATATTCCCTTACAGAATGTAATTATTCATCAAGTTAAATTATTTGGAATGAACTCACATCAATGTGATCATGGTACCCATCCAAAATTTTTGAGTGGATGGAATCGGCTTAGATCATGACAACTCTATGTTCATCAAACTGGTACTCAGGTTGCACCTTATCCTACTGGGACTTTTGTTCCTCTTCTATTTATTGGATGATCACCTTCACCATACCATGAATCTCATGATTGTCAAACTTTCCATATCCCAACCTGGAAAATGATAATGTTAATTAGTGAAGTCATGATGGTATATCTCCAAGAGTCATCTCATAGAATATCTTTGAGATATCTTGGAAAACGAAAAGATGTATAGGAAGAAAATATTCCAATGCATTTGGGTTAGACTCAAACCCACTTTTTCAATGAGAGACATAGTTTAGGAACAACATAATTAACAACCGACCTTTTTCATTACTTATGAGGTATCTCCAGAATCTCCTACCAATGTGAGTAGAGATGGTATGGAATCCCCTATCTCAATTCCCTTTTTTAATGTTGATGACACTAAATAGAAGATAATTTTCTTCATTAAAATCATAATATAAATAAGTAGTAGAGGTAGTAACACAACCAAAATGGTTATTAAAACTTACACATAATTGGTTCAGTTGGTAGAACCAGTACCTATCCAACACCCATAACCTTAACTCTTACGGTCGGGAACTCCATAAAAGGATCATCCTCCTGGGTCTTCTCAGCAACTGAAATAAAAAACCCCCCATAATCCCACAATTCAGGATTCTCAACCATTTCTCCTTCAACAGAAGAAGTATGGTGGATTTGGATTCCTTATTATTGAAGGAATTTGGTGATATTATCTATAGATAATATTTATAAAGTTAACACTTTATATGAAACATCAAGTGAAAAAAAAAATCAACTATGTTTATAAAATGTATGGATGATAAAACTCACAACCTTCCAATTCCTTGAAAAAGTCATCCAAATTATCCAAGGAATAAGGAATATCAATTAATGGATTTTGTAAATCAATCATGTAATGCTAAATGGTGTCAAGAATATCATTATCCTCACCAGTATGGGTATTTTAGGCACATTGTTTAGAACCTTAATTGAAACTACCATCAATCTTCTCTGTCGACTACTCGGCAAGTACAATATCATCATTCCCCATAGAGTCAGGACATATACCAACACATTCATCGGACAATCTAAGAACCTTATAATGCCCTTATAAGGTCACAATAGGATCAACATTTTCTACCACATGGTCATTTGATGTAGACAACAAATATTAAATATTATGAATACGGAAAAGTCATATACAACATGTGAAAACCAAAAAAGAGTGCATATGACAATACTATGACCCTTCTCCCCCTATATAGAAGTGGGGAAGATATAGCCACACCTCTTGATACTTAATCTATCAAAATGATGGATTCATCAGCATTAATTTGTACCTCACCTTGAGTATCGTCCTCTATCTTTGAGGGACCAGTACTGGATGCTTTAAGAGTGGAAAGAAATGCAGGTTCTATAAGAGAGAATCATGGAATGGAACCCATGTTATTTAGAATGAAATATTAGATAAAATCACAAAGAATTATTATCACACATTAATCAAACCAACATTAATTCCCGCTTTCACATTCTCTCCTAAGATTTCATGGAACATATATCACTCATCTTGGTAATATGGACTTGAGGTATTGGGTGAGGAGTTCCTGCCTTCATCACATCCATCATGGTTCTATGAACTAGGTTTAGTTATGGGGACTCAAGGAATTCATCCACTATATTAGTGGGATTACCTTTAGACCCATACTTCGGTGACCTAGACACCTCTATTGCTAATCCTTCTCCAACTTCTTCTATTATGAGCTAAAAAATTAAATCCCGTCAATATTAATAATGACGGATGGATGAATAGGAAAGATAAAGAAGAATAGAGAAATAAGTTAGTTGGGTTATTGTAAATGTCCCATTACTCACAAGGATGAAACATTACCCCATCAAGTACTCCTTTTTCAAGCATATCGAACACTCACTATAAGGTAGGGACCTGATCATGAGATACTTAAAGAAATGACTCCAACTGCTAGAGTTATTTCATTACATCATTCAAATTATTGTCTCTATGGAGACCATACGGTGACTTGGTATCACCAAACTATGGGATTCTCAATCCATCCTAGAGAAACTCCCATGCACCCCTAGTATCACGAATCAGGTTCTCTCAGAATTGAATCACCAAGTGTCACATTTATCTTGTATCTGATACAACTAGCTATGAATAATACTCAATGCCATTTGATTGGGAAGACTATTTAGGACTCCTTTATCATTCAAAATAATAAGGATATATAAGAGGATTCTCCTATTGGTGGTGAAGACTCAACCTACTTGGTGCCAAAGGTGTTTTTTTCTCAACCCTAGCATGCTTGGTGGTCCTTGTTTGAGAATGTTTGGAAGGTTTCAAAGCTTGTCATCATCTTTGGATCATACCTTTTTTACTATACATACCACGAAAAATAGTTATATTGGAATCCACCCAATGAATTCCTTTTGTCAACTCCCCCTAAGGTTATGAAGAAATACATTACATTGCATATCGAGCCTCTAGCCCGACTAATGACTCCAACAGAGGTTGTGTGATTGAAATTTTGGATACCACTAAAACTCTCAGGATCCATAGCTTTCGGGATACCATTGAGTGCTTCTCATTCCTAACATGCATTGGGGGAAATGTGTTTGATTTTTGAAGACATTTAGATAGGATAGAAAATCAACAAGGAGCTTAAGCCTCACAAATGTTTTCACCATCAATATAGGATACTAATACTCTATCCCTAAGAGACATAATTTATGACCTCAGCTTATAATTCATCTCCTTACCATCATCGGTAAATGTTACGGTCAGTTTATTACCATATAAGACGAAATTAAAGTCTCCAATTACAATTATCACCCTCAGCACATCATCGAGCTTTAGGTTCAGAGGCTGAATCCTAGATACATCCTAAAAAATGGATAGAATCACATATCGATAATTTTAACAGATCTCATCACTGAGTATGAGATAAAATGTGTTGTAATCCACCCCCACAACACTTAAAACAGCCATGAAATTATAAACAGGAAATTACCATTGTATGTATGAAGAAAAAAAGTGATAAATACTTGCTTGAACAAGAGAAGCCACCCCTATGTACTCCCCTACTAGTAATTTGGCTACGATAACAAATGTCCCAAGCCTCACACCACCACTAGACTCATGGATTGAGGGAAGTTAAATGATTATCCACATGGAAATGAAGCTAACTAGGATAATATTTGCATCAATCTTGGGATTAACCATGTAACCCCAACGCTTCTAGTTACCCTTCTCCAATATTGGTCAGAACATTCTATAAGAACCCCAATTCTATACTCGGGAAAATATTAGGGTTCCCACAAGTATGACCCTCTTCTACTGGTTCTAATGAGGCCTTCATCCATGTCCCTTCATGGAATTTTGTCCAAGGGAAAGTATTGTGGTTTCCATGCAATTTATTATTTATCTTGAAGATCTCTTAGGCTAATGGTGGAATCATCTTAGCATCATCCCAGGTTTACATTAATGGAATAAATTCATCATACATTTCTCCAAGGATGGGGACCCCAAATATTTTGTAGATATCCCATAAGATGATCCCAAATTAACCATGCATCATGTGAAAGTAATTTTTCTACAGACTCTTCCAACTCATTAATTCATGAATAATTTCTCGATTCTTATAAACAATGGTATGTCCAACACAAAAACCATCATAAATAGGGGAATCTTAAAGCTCCATTTTTAATTCTTCACAAGTTCGGAAAACCCAGGGCACTCACATCCACTCTGTCCTGAGTCACCCTCCCGAGAAGAAGTCCCAGTCTACCTTCAAGCCTTCAGTCTGATATGTATTTGAAGCATAGAAGATTGAGTCATAACATTGAGGCATCAACTCTTTGATATGTGACTTCATATATAGAGTAAAACCATTGTAATATATAATACATCCAATAGGTATTGTTCTTTACTTGATAAAAACACCCTTTGGGGAGATGTTAAAAGAAGGGAAGTTGACGTGCTTCACAATCCAATACAATGGGATGTATTTCTTAAAGACCAGAATGTTATCGTCCCTCATAATTCTGTGACTATATAAAGGTAGGTAGTTGCTCAACATTTATCTCACTGATATGATATCAAATACATTTCTAGATCCAGAATTTTTCATTCAACTAAATCATAATAATCTGACACAATGGATTTGATCATTTTAGTTTGGGCCACATAAGATTAATCAGTGGAATTCGTTTAAGAAGCCACAAAATATCTACAAGAAGGCACCAAATTCCCTTGTTGAGTTAAAATTTTTGACTTAAGAAAATTAAATTTTAACTTAGATGAATCTTAGAAAATTTGGAAAACGTAAGAACTCACACATCTCCCTCAACAAGGGTTTCCACAGTGGTCCCTCAACAAGGTTTTTCGCGCAACCCTTTCGACATGGTCCTTTATGTAAGTCCCTCGATGATATTCCGTAATGAGGCTCCTCAATAGGGTCAATTCATGTCTTCCCCATTAGTCAAGAGGCTATATATTGAGAGAACCTCTGTGAGATCTTTAATATTGTGATATGAAATGTATATGAGCATATGACCTACACAACGAGAGAAAAAAATTAGAAACTCCGATTTTGAGGAAAATCAATGGAGGGTATTTATAGGCACTGCTGGTATTCACCAACATCATATACCTATAAACATATTACTGAAACCTATGAAAAGACCCTACATGATCCTTCATTCTGCACTTTTATAATCTTTTCCCCATTATTTTACCTTAGGATTGGACCCTCTTCTTTGGATCAGATCCAATCCTGATGGGGGGGACTTTTGTTAATACTCTTTTCTTTATCAGGGAGGATGAAAAGATTATGAAGTGAATTTTGGGAATGATAATGATCTTAAAAATATTTTTAAGGATAACTAAAGGACTTTTCCAAATCAACCTATTCACACAAACCCCAACATGTTACACAACCCGTGTAGATACCCTACGCAGACTGAAGGAGTAAAACACCTGTATGCTAGAAACCTAAAATGTTGAACTATTCCATGATCATGGGATGAAATAATCATTTGACCAGGACTCCCAATTTTTCTATAAATATTACCCAAGGGCTCCTCATTTAGACAACCAAAAAAATTAAAAGAACCCCCAGATCTCTCATTTCATAGAACCTTTACCTAGGTACACCAAAATTTCTCTAGTAGCTCTCCAAATCACGAGAGAAGAGATATTTAAAGGGGATAAGCAAGATCAAAGTACCTTCAGGGTCTAAAATCTGAAGACACCTGCATGAGGACAATTCTACCATAAGGATATACAACCCGTGTGAGGTACATAACCCACATTAGGGACCTACATGATACCCTTTCAGGGACACCACAGGATACCCAGGGTGATTAACCTAAAGCACATCCCTAGTTTTGTTTCCCTAGTATCCCATTTCCCATGGTATATCTAAATAATGTAGGCCTATACCCCCTGCTCAAACCACATTACTCCTAGGCCCTATTCGGTATACCAGTGTAGCACACCTTCCTGGAATACCTACACTAGGACCACTACGAGTCACTCTTTCAGCCTTTTTATGAGTCATCCATGGAAAGACATATTCTTACTTGGATTCCCTATTTGAAAGGGAACAAGTTAAATCATACACTAGGACCTCCAGATGTTCACAACCTTAGTGATTGGTACACCAGTGTGCCTTCTATTAGGGTTTGTATTCCTATGGTCAGAGGTTTCCCAGACATTTATCACTGGCCGGTCATGGTCCTCAAGGATCATGTTGGTTTGTATCCCCATTTCCAAGAGGACCCTTACCCTTGGGATAGTTTCAAGGATTTCTCAGTCCTAGAGATTAGGGTTTCGACCATGTCTTTCCCTTATCATCTATAGGAACTTGATCCTCTAGTTCCTAGCATGGAGTGTGAGGATTACACTTTATTTTCCATTGAACATGGAATTGGATCCTCATCCCACTACAAAACTGATTTTAGACATCCCTTCTCAAGTAAGACCCTATAATTTTGTGTACTAGGTTGTAGTCTTTCTTCTATCTGTCTCTGCATACTTCACCTTCATTCACTCCTTAGGGTAAAGTGAATAAAGGGACGTTTCATTACCCCAACCTCTTCCACTATCATCCTCATACACTTTCACTAGTGGAGAAAAAAATTGTGTGTATTTTCATATCTTTAAGTTCCTGTTATTTCTCATACCGAGCATGACTCACATGGGATTATGGGTTAATGTTGATCATAGCACTCACATGATACATGCCATTAATTGAACTATGATAACTCTAATTCCAGATTATAATAAAATTAGGATATGTAGGACGCCCACTTAGGGCCCATGATCAATGGGCATCCTCCCCAGGATTAAGCCCCAATCATAATTCCCTTAATCCACACATACATATTTAGATGAATCACTGAATTAATCCCCCAAACCACAATGAGTTTAGACAGTCCATATCGTCCCTTTTACAAGTTCATCATCTTCAAGAATAATCACCAACGTTTCCACTCAAAGGGCCATACTCATATATGAGACAAACCGGAACTACATGTGCTTTGACTCCCATCTAATTGGGATATACAAGAAGCCTATATGAGGTTCAAACCCAACACCAAAATCAACAATTTTTCTATTTGTTCCACATTGCCAGTAGTTTTTATTTCAGTATGAAAATCCATCTCTTCCAGGTTCCTTGGTCTGCTTCGACATAAGTCCCACACCAAACATTGACTATAAACCTTCCGCCTATACATCCTTACCACATGTCGTTAAACTGTGTGGTTATGCCCTTATCATGTAACATTAAAAGGTATAATGTCCACCATTAAGTGACAAAGAACTACATGTGGTCGGATTCCTTTCATAAGGATACACAGGAAACCCATTCATGGGTCTGATCCCAACATCAAAAAAACTCCCTTCTCCATAAAGGATGATAAACTCTACAGTAACCTCAGTCTCCCTAGAAGAAAATAAACTCTAGAGTGCCCCACTATGTGGATAGAAAATACGAATCTTCTTGATAACATACAAATATTATCTTAGTTGTATATAAGAGGATACCATTCAAATACATAAATATGATTCTATATTCTCTAAATGTTGATAATTGGTTTTTAATTCATTGGTAATCCAAATCGTTCATGTGATTTAATAAAATATTGTAGAATATGTCTTAAATCCATAAGAAATTTTTGAATTAGGAAACAGTTCCCCCCAAAAGGGTTTGATAAGGCTGACCTCCCATCTTCTCAACTAATGAGAGTTCTTATGCATTGTCGGCCAAAACCCCTGACAAGAACCTGCCTTCAAAAAGCATGTCCCATTTGAAACAGAACCATTAGGGGTTTTTTGGTTCCATGAAAAAACCCATTGGAAACTATTCATAAATACTGATTTGTAACCAGAATACACCATACGAGAGGGAATATCCCCAAAAACATTAAAAATACTAAAAAATGCTCAAATCGCCAAAAACACAAAAAACTCTAAAAAATATAAAAAACCATGAAAACCACTATGAAATCATTAAAAACCTAAAAATAGTTATAACCCCTAAATAACCTAAAAATGAAAAAACCCCCTAAATGTCCATAAAGACCATAAAAACACTAAAATACCTAAAACCATAAAAATCCTTAAAAACCATAACAAACCCTAAAAACCACTAAAAATCCTAAAAACCATTTAAACCACTAATTTTTTTAACAACTATAAAAAACCATAAAACCCTTAAAAACTCAAAAAGACCCTAGAAAACCAAAAAAACAATACAAACCCTAAAAACGAAAAACAAATCTCAAGCGATAAAAATCCCTAAAATCACAAAAAACCATAAAGAATCGCTAAAAATCCCAAAAAATGTTAAAAAAACTTAAAATTCCTTAAAATCCCTAAGAAAATATTAAAAAACTAAAAATAAATTAAATTCCTAAACCCTAAACACGTTAAAAACTCTAAATAAATCTAAAATAAAAAATACCATAAAAACCACTAAAAACCATAAAAATCACAATAAAACCATAAATATCACTAAAAACTATAAAATACATTTAAATACCTAAAATTTTAAAAATACAAAAAAAGTTAAAACACCTAAAAAATAAAAAAAACGTAAAACCCAAAAAAACCCATAAAAACCCTAAAGTCATAAAACCCCCAAAATCCCCAAAAACCCTAAAAACCATAAAAATCCTAAATTAGCCCTAATAATACCAAAAAAATAAAAAACCGTCTAACACTAAATAAACCTAATAAAACTGAAAAAAAACTAATAAAACATAAAACACCTTGATACCTAAAAAATTATAAAACCATAACAACCATAAAAACCCTAATAATGATATAACCCCTCAAAATCCATAAACTCCATAAAGAACCTTTAAATCCAAAAAAATCCCAAAAAACCCCGAAATATGTAAAAATGCATAAAAACCTTGAAAGCCCCTACGAAAACCATAAAAACCTAAAAACATAGAGAACCCAAAAAAACCTAAAAAATTCTAAAAACACTAAAAATCATAAAAAATCCAAAAAAGCCTCAGAATACCTAAAAACACTAAAAACCCATAAATTCATAAAAATCCCTATAATCCATTTTTTTGAAAGCCCTAAAAACTCAGAAAACGCTTGAAATCATTAAATACATAAAAGCACATAAAACCTCTAAAACCTAAAATAATACAAAAACCCTAAAATACCATAAAAAATAAAATCCCTTAAAAACCATAAAACCCCTAAAACCCTAAAAACCCATAAAATGATAAAAATCCATAAAATACCTAATTACGTTGAAAAAAATAAAACCCTAAAAAATACTATAAAACCTTAAAAACTAATGACAGTTAAAGATACTAAAAACCAAAAAATTTCTAATAACCCTAAAAAACCCCAAACCCTAAAAACTCCCCAAAACCCTAAAAATCCCATAAAACCTTAAAAAATCTAAAAAATCATACATAATCCCAAAAATTTCCATGAAAAAAGCCCAAAAATCCAAGAAAACCTTAAAAACCTAAAAACTGCTAAAACCCTTAAAAACCTAAAAAATGCAGAAAACCCCTAAAAACCCTAAAAAGGCCCCAAACCCCCATAAAAATCATAAAAACCCCTACAACCATAAAAAATTTAAAAAAAAAATAAAAACCTTAAAAATACATAATACCCTTGAAAACCATAAAAACATTAAAAAATATAAAAAAACATAAAAATGCTAAAAAACTCACAAAAACACCTAAAACCCAAAAAACCCAAAAAAACCCAAAAAATCGAAAGAACCCTAAAAAACCCTAAAGACCCTTAACATCCCTAAAAACACTAAAAACCCATAAAACCCCAAAAATCCCTTAAAATACATATAGATGTTAAAATCCATAAAAACCTAGAAAATCCCTAAGAAAGCTTTAAAACATCAAAACACTTTAAACCCATACAAAACCTAAAAATCACTAAAAATACTAAAACCACTAAAAAGACCTCAAAACCCATAAAACCACTAAAATATATAAAAAAATATAAAAACAAAAAAACCCATGAAATCGCAAATTTTTTTTAAAAAAAATTAAAACCTTAAAACGCCTATTTTTTTAAAAAAAACGCTAAAAAACATCAAAAACCATAAAAATTTAAAAAACAAATAAAAACCCAAAAAAATAAAATATCCAAAGAATACCTAAAAATTACTAAATACATAAAAACATTAAAATCATATAAAATAAACATATAAAACCATGAAAACCTAAATACACATAAAACCCAAAAAAATATAAGAAACTCTAAAAATACTAAAAAACCATAAAACCCCTAAAAACATTATGAATCCCTAAAAAACCATTAAACCCACAAAAGAAACTAAAAAACATATATTCCATTTACACCCCTAAATAATCTATGAAACCCTAATAAACCTTATTATCCAAAAAAATCTAAAAAAACCCAAAAACCCATAAAACACTAATACCCATAAAACCCCATACGAACCCTAAAAATGAATAAAAATCCTTAAAAACTATAAAAAACAATAAATACATAATATCCATAGAACCCTAGAACCCTAAAACCCCTAATAGATAAATAAAAATATAAAACACTTAAAAACCCTAAAAACATAAAAATGATAAAAAAACAAAAATACAATATACCCCCTAAAAACCCTAAAAGCCCAAAAAATCTCAAAAAACCCAAATAAACCCTAAAAACTCTAAAAATCCCTATAAATCGCTAAAAACGAAATAAAATCTGAAAATCTATGAAAAAACCCATGAAATCCTTAGAAATATAGAATCACTAAAACCCAAAAAACTCAAAAAAACATTATAATTCACTAAAAAACCCTAAAACCCCCTAAAACCATAATAACCCTTAAAACCACAGAATCCTTAAAAACCCAAAAAACACTAAAAAGTATAAAAACCATTAAATACCTAAAAAGTTTAAAAAGCTATAAAAACATTGAAACAAATAAAAACTCAAAATACCATAAGAACCAAAAAAACCATAAAAACATTAAAAGACTAAAGAACCATAAAAATCATCAAAGTACATCAAATCACTAAAATCATAAAATACAAAAAAATACATAAAATCCCCAAATTGTAGAAAACACTAAAACAATGAAAAACCTCTCAAAATATTAAAAAACATAAAAAACATAAAACCCTAAAATCAAACAATCCAAAAACCCCAAAAATCCCAAATATCACTAGAAACCCTGAAAACACATAAAATTCTTAAAAAATACATTAAAAACTCTAATTTTTTTAGAAATCGTAAAAACCTAAAAAACCTAATAAAAACATTAAACCATAAAAAAAATTAAAATCATTAAAACCCTAAAAATAATTAAAACACTAAAAAACACTTAAAAACCATAAAAAACATTAAAAACCACAAAAAATTTAAAAAAAGATAAAAACCAGAAAATAAACTAAAATTTATAAAAACTATTTAATCCCCTAAAAAACCATAAATCCCCTAATAAACCGAAAAACCCTCAAAATCCATAAAAACCCTAAAAACCTAAAAAAACATAAAAACCTAAAAATCACTAAAATCCCTAAAAACATACAGAATTATAATAACAATGAAATCCCATATGAAAACCATAGGAACCTAAGAATGCTTGAAATTGAAATAAAATGAAAAAACACTAAAAAACCTAAAAACACTAAAAACCCTACAAATGTGAAAACCCAAAAAAACCTCTAAAAGCAATAAAATCCCTAAAAACACATAAAACCCCTAAAAATCCACTAAAATTTCTAAAAATCTATTAGACACATACAACGTATATAAAACTCTAAAAACATATAATATCCCTAAAAAACACAAAAAAACCAAAAAACCTTAAAAAACCATCCAAAACCCTAAAAATCATAAAAATCCAAAAATATACCTTAAAATACCTAAAAAGGAAAGAACCCATAAAAACCATGAAATACATTATGAAAACCTCAAAAACCTAAAAACCCTTAAATACCATAAAAATTGAAAAATGCTAAAAGCCATTAAAAACCCTGAAGAGCCTAAAAACCCAAAAAACTCTCAAAATCTCTAAAACCCTAAAAATCTATAAAAAAGAAAAAAACCCTAAAACCCTTGAAAAACCCTAAATAGAAAATTAAAAACCTAATAAAACATAAAATGAATACACAACCTAAAAAACTCTAAAACCCCAAAAAACACTAAAATACACTAAAAACCATAAAACCCCCTAAACCCATAAAAACATAAAAAACATTCAAAAACCCTAAAAATCATAAAAACTCTAAAGCCCAGTAAGTACTCAAAGAACTATAAAAACAGTATAAAATCCTAAATAATTTTAAATAAATTCAAATCACATTAAAACCGAAAAAACTAAAATAAATCATAAAAAAACTAAAGGCACCTTAAAAACCCTAAACCCATAAAAACACTAAAATCCATTAAAACTATAAAAATGATAAATTCCTAAAAAAATACCTAAAAGTACATAAGAACATAAAATCCCTAAAATCTATAAAAGAAAATAAGAAATTATGTGACTGGATGCTGGTTGCTGCTTGGATAGGAGGTGATAAGGTGTTATTTTTATGTTTCAAAATGCTGGAAACTGAACTGTGAATGGTTGAGAAATGAATTTCTAAGAGGTGTTGGATGCTTGGATCTAAGCTATTGGATGTTGGTTGCTGATTTTCCGGGAGATGATGAAGTTACGATCTTTGGTCTTAGTTTTGTTGGCGTCCTCTTATTATTGTTTCTCTTTGTAGGTTTCTGGTTTTTTGGGGGTGTCTAGGGTTTTTGGGTGTGGCTAGATTGACCCTTCCCCTCCCTTGTTTGTTGTGTATTTTTTTTCGAATAAATTCTGGGGGTTAGGAATGGCTTGGCCTTGCACCTTCCTTTCCCTAAACAACCTCAAAATCCCTAGAAACCCTAAAAAACCCAAAAAAAATCCTTAAAAATACCCCAAATATCTAAAAACATAAAAGAACATAGAAACCTTGAGAACCCCTAATAAACCCTTAAAAACTAAAAAAACTTATAACAGCTAAAAACCTAAAAATGAAAAAAACCAAAAACCCTTAAAATCCCAAAAAACCAAAAAACCCAAAACCCCCCAAAAAACCCCAAAACCCATTAACGATTTGGACAAAAAATTTAACCCCTAAAACATTAAAAAAAAATTAAAAACCATAAATCCCTAAAAACAATAAAAACCATAAAAAACATAAAACGACTACAATACCTAAAAACTATAAAACCCTCAAAACAATAAAATAAGCTGAACCCCTAAAAACCCCTATATCCCATAAACCCATAAAAAACTATCAAAGACTCTAAAAACCCAAAAAACCCGTAAAATCCAATAAAAATTTAAAAACTCTAAAAACCCCATAAAATCGTATAAATGTTAATTTTTTTTAAAACCCCTTAAAACCCTAAAAAGTGAAAGTATTCCCAAAAACCCAAAGACACCTTAAAACCCATAAAACATTAAAAACACAAAATATCCCTAAAAATACTAAAAATTATAAACATCCTAAAAAATACCTAGAAGTAAATAAAAACATAAAAACCCCAAAATCCATGAAACCAATAGAAACCCTTAAAAACAAAAAAAACACTTAAAACCCCAGATAAAAAACCCAAAAAACCCATAAAACACTAAAACCCATAAAAACCCTATGAAATTTCAAAATCCATAGAAAACCTAAAAAACCATAAAAATATTAAAAAGTTAACAAAACCCCTAAAAATATAAGAAACCATAGAAACCTTGAAAACCCTGATGAAACTCATAAAAACCTAACAAAACCTGAAATCACTAAAAAATCCAAAAATGATGAAAATCATAAAACCCAAAAAAACCCAAAAAACCTCTAAAACCCACTAAATATTCTAAAAAGAATTAAATCCTTAAAACAATAAAAAAATAAAAAAATGTTCAATCCCAAATTTACCATAATAACCCTAAAAAACATAAAACCCCTCAAAATACCTAAAAACCCTAAAAACCAATATATATCACAAAAAACCTTAAAAATCCCTAAAATTGTAAAAAATACTAAAAACGCTGAAAACACTAAGTAAAACTTAAAAACATAAAACCCAAAAATATATTGAAACCTGAAAAAAATCATTAAGAACCCTTAAACACTAAAACACTAAAAAATCACTTTGAATCCTAAAAATTGAAAAAATACTTAATAATCCCCAAATCCCTATTAAATATAAAATCCTAAAAAACACAAATAAATCCTTTAAAATAGAAAAACAAAAAACCCCCAAATAACGAAAATAAACTAAAAACACAAAAAACTATAAAACAACCTAAAACCTTAGAAACCTTAAAAAGGAAATGGAAACACTAAAACACTTTGAACCTCAAAAAAAGAAAAAAACTCTTAAAAAACTTAAAAAATAAAAAAAACACATAGAAACCCTCAAAACCCAAAGAACCATAAAATATCTAAATGCCCCATAAAACCTAAAAACCCATAAAAATAAAAAAAAATCCTAAAACCCCATAAAAATAATAAAAAACCCCTAAGAATAACAAAAAACATAAAACCCATAAAACCTATAAAATCAATAAGAAATAATTTAAAACCTGTAAACTATTAAGACACCAAACAAACATAAAAAAACTAAAAACCCTAAAAATCCTATATGACCATATAATTCTCTAAAAACCATAAAATCCCATAAAAACATAAAACAATTATAAGAACCCAAAAAATTTCTAAAAACCACTAAAAACTCTAAAAATTTATTTTACCTCCTCAAAATGATAAATAACTCAAAAATAACTTAAATCCCCTCAAAATCCCTAAAAAACTAAAACCCCATAAAAATCCTTAAAAAATACATAAAATACATAAAAATGTTAAAATACCTAAAAATACCTGAAAACCCCTAAGAAAACCTTAAGAATCTAAAACACTTAAATCCCCAAAAAACCATAAAATGCTAAAAAACCGTAAAAACCCTAAAATACCTAAACCCCCCCCCCCAAACCTCAAAATACCAATAAACAATATAACCCTAAAAACCATAATGAAACCTTATAAACCAAAAAATAATTAAATCCCCGAAAAACGATAAAAATACAAAAAACCTATAAAAGTATCTAAATGCCCTTAAAATCCCTAAAAACCATAAAATCCCAAGAAACCTTAAAACCCCCTAAAACCCCACAAAAACACTAGTGGAGGATGGAGGCTCCGATGAATAAGCTCTCTCGCGATGGTGGCTTTACCTCTCTTCTAGGTTAATGATGATGGCTTCTAAAGCACCTCCCCCCTCTATCCGGGGGAGGGTCCCCCCTCCTAGGACCGCCATTTCTCGCCTTTCTCTTCCCCTGATTTGTTGCCCCCTTTCCAAAAACGCTGATTTTTCCGAAGGTTTCGGAGATATTTGAAGGCCAACCTCAGCTTACCCTCTCGATTCAAGAGTTCAACAAAGCTTGAGTTCTACACTGCATGACTCTGGTTGCTAGGTTCCCGATTTGGCAGCCCCGGTCGACACTTTTGATAGGTTTGTCTCTGATATCAGGAATCTTTAGGATCGTGCGATGTTGGGTCTGGTCGATATCTCCCACATCATGTTTTATTTCACATCTGAGGAGGATATGATACTAGCCATGTTATTGGCACCCTAAATCTGTAATGGCGCTTGCTTCTCCCTCTCTTAGTGGAGCTTTGACTTTCACCTGAAATGGAACTCCTCGATGGTTGCGACCTGGGTTAGATTTCATGAACTCCCCCTTCCTGTCCAAAATTTCTATATTATTAATATTCTTGGGAATCTGGTGGGGAGGTTCCTCTGTGTGGATAGTAGTACTAGGGCCCTTTTCCACCCAGTTTCCCCAAGGGCCTTTGTTGAGGGTGATTCTTAAAAAGATCAGGTGGATTCTCTCTGGATTGATGTTGGGGAGGAACTCCAGTGGAGGGAAATAGTTATCTTTGTGTCATGGTTGATTATCTATTTTAACTATTGGTGCTTTGGGAATAATGCTCAGTCTGACCGATCTGTTTCCCCTAGTAGGAATGGTTTAAATCTGGTTCATATGAGTTTTGGTGAGAAAATCCACGCCATGGTGGAGGTGAAGGGGGCCAAGGGGGTGACATAGCCCTTTTCCTCCCAACCTCTGGTTTCTAAATTTCCCCATAAGATAGACCAGATGCCTGGGAGTGATTTGGAAGTTTCATTGATGGACTCGGGTGGTTTCAGCATAAGTGTGGCTGGAAATTTTTGTGAATCAGGAGATTCAATTGCTGAGGCAGTACTAATGGATGAAGGGGAAAATCCGTCTTGTGCTGAAGATGTTTGTAGATGTGTTGAAATTTTAGGGAGACAATTGGAAAAGGGGAAGGCTGATGTGATGGAAGAGTGGCATGGGAACGACCAGTTGGAGGCTCCCATAGCACTGAAACTGGGAGGGGAATATATGGACTGTAAGAAGAGTAGAGGGGTGATAGTATTAGAAGAATATTGGATGAGAATGTTGTGACTCTACATAATAGGTTTCGTGACATAGCCTCGGCTGAGCCGGCGGCTTTTGATGTTCTGGTGGGAGGGCCTGCACAGGGGGATGTAGATGCGCATGGTATGAGGGATGGGGTTGAGTGGCTAATATCCTCAGTTGATAAAGAGAGGATTTTGTTATAAGAACAGTCCTGGAGTCCTAGGGTGGGATGCACCAATTGTAAAGATGCCCCCTAGTGCTTGCTAGGTGTGACGATGTGGGGAGACCTGTCATGGAGGCTGGATCATCTCCTATTATGGAAGGCGCTAGCGGTGTGAAGGAACTTCCTAGTGCTCCTATAGTGGACCCTATTGGTTACCTCTACCAAAACTCATTGTTGAAACATGTGATCTAGCTTCAAACCGACAGATGGCCATGGTTGTTTATGGTGTTCCATCTACTGATGATCATTGTGTGCTGCTGCATGATATGATGATGGTAGAATGGGAAAGGTTTCCCCTTGAAGGTGAGGCTAAGAGACTTGGGGATAGGTTTTCTGAGGATGACCATAGGTTAAATGCTTCTACGGCCAGGTCCAAGGAAGAAAATAATAAGCTACAAAAAAGGAGTGGTGAAAATTCTTTGTCAGGAATCAAGAAAGGGAACAAAAAGTCCTCAAGTGCGGCCAGTGATGGAGACATTCATCAAAAAGAAGTACATGAAGATGGTTCCACCTCCTCCCCCAGAAGAGAAGTTTATAGAAGGATTATTCCACCCTCCCACGACATTTGGTGACCCGAGCCACTTCCATGGCGGTTTTGTTGAATCTTAATGTTAATAAGCGGGAGAGACCATCACAAAATGCTGAGCAAGAGAAGGCTAGAGAGAAGCATTTGTCGATGCTCAGAATGCAGGAGGACTACGAGTCGGGCTGGGACTCTATGGATATGAGTGATGAATCAGACTAGTGATTTACTAGTGTGGGAACTGGCCTTTGTATGAGCTTCAGTTACCACGGTGTGGAGATGGATGACTTTGGTGGTGACATTGACTGACATACTTTTGTGTGTGTCTTTTTTGGTCTTTTTTTTGGGTCTTTGGGTTTTGGGTTGTAAAGGTCTTTTAGGTGTGGGTAGTTTGACCCTATCCATCCCTTGTCTACTGTGTCTTTTTGTCTAATAAATTTTGCGGGGGTTGGGAATAGTCTGTCCTCACACTGCTTCTGCCCATAAAAACACTAAAAACCGTTGAAAACTCCAGAAACCCTTTTAAAACCCAAAAAAATGTTAATTACTATAAACACCATAAAAAACTGAAAAAATATCTAAAACCACAACAAACAATAAACACCCTATAAACCATAAAAACACTAATAACCCCCAAAATACCTAAAACATGTAAAAACAATAACAATAATAAAATTCCCTATAAATCACTTAAAATATATAAAAACCCAGAAAAACCATCAGAAATCCTTAAAAAAGAAAAAAACATAAAACCCTTAAAAACTGAAAAATGATAAAAATCATAAAAAACCTAATAAAACAAAAAACACTAAAAACTGTAAACCCCTAAAACCCATAAAATTATATAAATAGATAAAAAAGTACAAACCATGAAAAATACTAAAAAACATAGAAACCCCTATAAATGTTTAAAAAATATATAAAACCTTTAAACCTAAAACCCCCAAAAACTATAAAATAACATAAGACCTTGAAATCCCTAAAATCCCTAAAAACCAAGAAAAAAAATTAAAATCCTAAATATCCCCAAAAATATAGAAATCCTTAAAACCGATGAAGCACCCAAAGAAAACCCTAAAATCATAAAAACGCAAAAAACCCCTAAACACCTACAAAATTCTAAAAACCCTAAAAACCCTAAAAACCCTAAAAACCAAAAAACCTAAAATCCATAAAAATATTAAAACACTTAAAAAATATTAAAACCCTACTAACGTTTAAAAAATATACACACTAAAATTTCCTAAAATCCATAAAACCTCTAAAAATCTTTAAAATCACTATAAACACTAAAAACCAAAAAATCCTAAAAATTCCGTAAAAAATAAAAATACATAAAAACCATAAAACACTGAAAACCCCTAAGAACCCCTTAAAAACCTAAAAAATATAATACCCCAAGAAAAAAATAAATATAAAAGAAAGATAGAAACATAAAAAAACTTAAAAACCCTTCAAACCCTAAAAACACTTAAAACCTCAAAATCCCTAAAAACACTAAAAACCAATCGAAATCTAAAAGAGTAAAAAAAAATCCCTAAAATTTAAAAAACACTTAAAAAACTGAAAACACATAATAAAAGATAAAAAAACTAAAAATAGTTAAATTCGCTAAGAATCTAAACACACTAAAAATCATAAAACCCCAAAAAATCTGAAAACAATATACCCCTAAAAACCTTAAAATTTTCAAAACCGTAAAACCCTAAAAAACTAGTACAACCCTTAAACACACTGAAACCCCAACTTTTTTTAAAATCACTAAAAACCTTAAAAACTATAAAAATGAAAAAAACACTAAAACACCAAAAACCAAAAATACCCCTAATACTCTAAAAAACCCTAAAACACTCAAAATCCCTAAAAACCAAAAAAACCCTAAAAATAATAAACACCCAAAAAATACCTAAAAATTTAAATAACCCCTAAAACCCTTAAAAATGCCTAGGAAAAGCATTGTAACCAAAAAACAATAAAACCACTAACAACTTAAAGACCCAAAAAACCCCTAAACCATTGGATGAGGCTAAAAGGGAAAAGCATGGGTTGGAGCCTCCATTGGATGAGGGGCATTTGCAGCTGGCCTTGGCCGGTGTGGTGTCCCCTCTTTGTATGGATTCTGATGAGCCTGTTCTTACTGACTGTTCCCTGAATCAGGAGGACCCATTCATCCCGGATCACCTAGGTCCTTGGAAGGGCAACCCTGCACATGCTCATGAGATAACTTTGACAATGGTGGACTGCCCGGTTCCTTGTGGGGTTCTTGCAGGCTATCCACTTAACTAGGAATCCTCTTTCATTCCCGGTCAAGTTCATGAGGATAATAGTAGGATATATCACAACATGGCTATGATCCTTAAGGAGAGGGCCATTCTTGAGGAGGACACCGGGAAGGAAAAAATCATGTTGGGACCCATCTTGATCCAAAAAGGAGGAAGCCGACGAAGGACTACTCTTCCTTGATAAAGACTGTGTCCATAAGAACATCCTGCAAAGCTAAGGAAAATGGCTCTGGAAGAGGTGAAAGGGCTGCCAAGAAATAGCTGAATGTGGAGCAGGTAGGTTAAGGGAGTATTATGCCAATTTCATGAAGCAATATGACTCTTCTGAATGGGAATCTGTAGTCTCTGATGCGGATTTCGGTTATGGTGCCGAGGGAGACCCCCTGGTGCGGACAATGAGGATTATGAAGGCTGGTAGGTCCTGTGAAGGGGTGGGTTGCTGATGGAAGCTTGTTGCTTCTTTTGGGTTTTCTTTTCTTTTTTGCGGTCTTTGGGTGTGTGTTTTTTAAGTGATTTTGGGTGTGGGTTGATTGACCCCCCACTCCCTTGTGTGTAGTGTCTTTCTTTTCTTTAATAAACTTTGGGGGGGTGTGAGTAATAGCCTGGCCCCGAGCCTTCCTTGCCCTAAGAAATAATTAAAACCTTAAACACAATTAAAACCACTAAAAAAATTAAAAATTTATTAACCCCCTAAAATCCTAAAACACCCAGAAACCATCAAAATCTGAAAAACACTAAAAACAATAAAAATCCTAAAAAGAACTAAAAATTCATTATAATGTAAAAGTCCCTAAAAACACTAAGAGAACCTTAAAAACATAAAAACACATAATATAACCAAAAACCTAAAAATGAAAAAAAACCTATGCCCCCTGAACACCCTATGAACCATAAAAACCATAAATCCCTAAAAATATAAAAAACCCAAAAACCCAAAAAACCCAAAAAACCCATAAAAGAACACTAAAAACATTAGAAATCCATTAAATTTCTAAAAATGTTTAAAATAAATAAAGCCATTAAAATTTTAAAAAACCTAAAATTCCCAAAGAACAATAGAAACCCAAAAAACCATTTAAATCCCTAAAATCCTAAAAACCATAAAATCCTAAAAAACCCTAAAAAACCTAAAAAAGTAAAAATCCAATATAACTGAAAATCCAAAAGAAAACATTAAAAACCGAAAAACACATAAAACCCTTAAAAACCTAACAATTCTAAAACCCCTGAAACCCATAAAATATCTAAATCCCTGAATATTCTGAAAATCCATAAAAACAACAAAAACCTCAAAACCCTAAAAATATTTAAAAATGTAGAAAACCATAAAAACATGAATACTTATAAGAAAACCATAAAATACTAAAAACAATTTAAACCCCTGAAGAAATAAAAAACAATAAAAAACCTAAAAGTTCATGAATACCCTAAAAACCCCAGAAACAAAAAATCATATAAAACCCATTAAAAACACTAAAACCCATTAAACACCTAAAAACCCACTTAAAATTGTCAACCCTTTAAAACACTAAAAATGTTAAAAACTCTAAAATATAAAAAACCTAGAAAATCCACAAGGAAACATAAAAACATTTAAAACCCTAAAAAATCGAAAAACACTCAAAACCCTAAAGAACTAGAAAACCCTTAAATACCAAAAAAAAATCTAAAACCCATAAAACCGTAAAATCAATAAAAATTTAAAAAACCCTTAAACCCCTAAAATAATTAAATGTCTAAAAAACATTCGAAACCCTAAAAAACATAAATACACAAAAACCCATAAAAATCATAAAAACACTAAGAAATCCATAAAACCCCTAAAAACCCCTAAAAACCCGAAATCTATAGAAACCATAAATTATTAAAAAAGGCCTAAAAATTTCAAAAAATGTAAAAAAACATAAAACCATGAAATACCGTAAGAATACCTTAAAAATATAAAAACACTTAAATCCTATAAAAACATAAAAAAACTAAAAAATGATAATAACTATAAAAACCCAAAAACCAAAAAAACTAGAAAAATACCTAAAAGCCTAAACCCCATAATCCTTAAAACCCTTAAAATACCAATAAACATATAAAATACTAAAACCATGAAAACAATATAAAAATCCATAAATACATCAATTCAGAAAAACACTGAAAAACCTAATAAATGAAAAACCCTAAAACCTCTAGAAGACCAAAAAAACACTAAACCCCCTAAAAACCTTAAAACCCTTCAAAACGGTTAATACCCAAAAAACAATAAAAAACAAAAAACCTACTAAAAATATTTAATAACAATCAACCCCTTAAATACCATAAAAACTAAAAAACCCATTAAAATAGAAAAACCATAAATAACCTAAAAACCCCAAAAAACACAGAAAATCACTAGAAACCCTAAAAACCAAAAAAACCCATGAAATACCTAAAATTAAAAAAAACATAGAAACATAAAAAAACCATAAAATCCTAAAAAATATAAAATCCCTAAAAAACATGAAAACCTTAAAAACCTTAAATAATCCCTAAAACCTGTAAAATCCATAAAATCCTAAAAATACCTAAAATCCCAAAAACATAAAAACCCCTAAAAACCCTGAAAACAAAAGATAAAATCATAAAATCATAAATACACTTAAAGCTGCTAAAAAAGTAAAAAACCCATAACAACCCTTTAAACACATAAAAATACACCAATAACACTAAACACCATAAAACCCAAAAAACCCTTAAAAATCCCAAAACCCCTTAAAAATAAAAAAATACACTAAAGAATATTATAAACCTCTAAACCCATAAACACATTAAAAAACTATAATAACATATAAACCATAAAAAATCAAAAAAATCCCAAAAAAAAAATACCAAAAAACTCAGAAAAACACTGTAAAATATTAAGACCCCAAAATCCCTAAAAACCCTAAAAAATATTTTAAAATACATATTAATTCCTGAAAATGTAAAAACCCATAAAAACACTGAAACCCCTAAGAAATCCTTAAATCCCAAAAATGACAAAAAACCCCTAAAAACCTAAAAAAGCTAAAAACCCTAAATAACCCTAAAACCCTTAAAAACTGTAAAAATCATAAAACCCCCTAAAAACATTGAAAACCACTTAAAAAAGAAAAACTAATAAAAACTAAGACCCATTAAACACCAAAAAACATAAAAATCTAAAAAACCTAAAAACCCTAAAACCCTTCAAAATCTACAAAGCCCCTAAAAATATATAAAAATATTTCAAAATTTTAAAAAAACTAAAACCTTAACAACCACTAATAAAACCATAAAAACATAAAATCAATTAAATTGAAAAAAACCCTAAATATTGCTAAAAACCCTAAAAACCAAAAAAACCCTAAAAGGTGTAAAAACCATCAAAATCCCGAAAAACCATAAAAAGAATAAAAATACTAAGAAGTCCTATATAACCCTAAAAACATAAAAACATTTAAATCCTTGAAAAATTATAATAAAACATTAAAAACATAGAAACCATAAAACCCAAAAAAACATAAAAATGATGACCCTAAATACAACTAAAGCCCCCTAAATTCCTAAAACCCTGACAAAGCATAAGAATCCAAAAATCTCTAAAAAACATAAAAATAAAAAACCACATAAATCCTCATTAAGACTATATAAAAACATTAAAAATATAAAAACACATAAAAACTAAACAACACCTAAAACACTACAATCCTTAAGAAACCCTCAATAGACTCTAAAAACCATAAAACACTAAGAAACCCTAAAAACCAAAAAAAACTAAAAACCCATAAAAACACTAAAACCACTAAAGACAATAAAAACCCATTAAACACCTATCAAAGTTATAAAAACACATAAGTAACCTTAAAAACCTAAAAACATAAAACTCATAAAACCCAAGAAAACCCTAAAAAAACTCATAATACTTAAAAACCCCAAAAACCTATAAAAATCATAAACAACACGAAAAATCCCTAAAAACATGAAAACAACTAAAAAACCATAAAAGCGTTAAGAAAACAATAAACACCCAATACCACTTAAATCCCCTAAGAAGCCTAAAAACTACAAAAAACCTTAAAAACCTTGAAAACACCTAAACCCCTAAAAACTATAAAAGATCCCAAAACCCCATATAAAGACTAAAAATCGGAAAAGTACTATAAAATTAACAAAAGTACTCAAACGCCAAAATGAACCAAAAAAACACTAAAAACTCTAAAATACCATAAAACCCACAAAATCTCTAAAAACAATAAAAAGCCGTAATTACCGTAAAAATCCCTAAAAATAAGAAAACCTTAAAAAAACATGAAAACTCACATCAAAACCATAAAAACCAAAAAATACTTGTCACCCCTAAAAATATTAAATCCCTAATACTATGAAAACCATAAAACCCCCAAATCCCTTAAAAATCCTAAAACATCATAAAAACAACAAAAAATCTAAAAACCCATTAAAACCAAAAAACATTATAAACTATAAAATTCCTTAAAAACCAAAAAGTCTCAAAAAAAACCCCAAAAACCTGAAAAACCCATACAACTCTAAAACGACCATAAAAAAGTAAAAATCTCTAAAAATTCCAAAAACCCATAAAATCATAACAGCTCTATAAAAACCCTAAAAACATAAAAATACTAAAACCATTAAAACCCTAACAAAACTTTAAAAAGATAAAAAACTTAAAACCACAAGAAACCTAAAAGATGTGAAAACAATAAAAAACCCTACAACCAAGAAAACCGTAAAAACCATCAAAATTCCTAAAACCCTAAAAACCCATCGAAATCATATAAAATCCCTAAAAGTCCCTAAAAATCCAAAAAAATTAAAAATAATAAAAACCATAAAACCCCAAACAAAACCATAAAAACAAAAAAAAATTAAATCATTTAAAAATCTAAAACACTAAAAACCATGAAAGACCATGAAATCCCATAAGACCATAAAAACACCTAAAAACACTGAAAAATAAAAAAACCCCATAAAAACTATAAAACCAACTAAAATATTTCAAAAAAAATTAAACACCTAAAAATGTTAATGAAAACACCAAATAACCTTCAAAACTCTAAAACCTCTAAAAACCCATAAAAATAATAAAATCCATAAAACAATAAACACCATAAAAATCCTAAAAAATCCCTACAAATCCCTAAAAACATAAAAACCTAAAAAAATTTGGAGAATCCAAAAATATATTAAGAACCTAAAAACACCTAAAACACCTGAAAATACTAAAAAATACTAAAAACCCTAAAATCCATGCTATTTGAATTACACATGTCCTTACCCCGAAAACCATAAAAACCATAAAGGAACATAAATACCCAAAAACAACAAAAATCTCTAAAACCCATTTAAACTGTGAAAAATGTTCAAAACTAAAAAAACCTTATAACACAAAGTTACTCAAAAAAGACCCTAAAAACCCAAAAAAAACAAAAACCCCCAAAAAAACCCAAAAACACTTAGAACCCTAAAAAATACCTAATAATATAAAAACAATATAATTCAATTAAAATACCCAGATATCTATAAAAGCATAAAAAATAGTAAAAACATTAAATACCTCAAAGAAAAACTTAATATACCTAAAAACAATTAGAACCCCTAAAAACCTAAAAAAGAAAATAACCCTAAAAATACGAAAAATACATAAAAACACTAAAACCCAAAAAAACTATAAAAAATCATAGAAAAGGCCTAGAAATATCAAGAAATGAAGAAAAATATAAAAACAAAAAAACCCCTAAGAAAACCCGAAAAACATAAAAACACTTAAAACCAATGAAAACACTAAAAATGATAAAATCCCTAAAAACACTTAAAAGACCCTAATAATCCTAAAACCCCTAAAAAAATAAAAACCCCTAAGACCCTTAAAACCCTTAAATACCCTAAAAGGAATAAAATCCCACAAAAATCAAGAAACCCTTTAAAACCCTAAAAATGTTAAAAAACTCTAGACACCTTAAGAATCATAAAAAACATTCAAAATCCTAAAAACACAAAAACCCATAAAAACCCAAAAATGAATACCATCCTTAAAACCCCTCTAAATCCTTAAAAACCATAAATACCATAAAAACCATAAAAACATTAAAAATCATAAAAATACCCTAAAAATCACTAAAAACGTAACAAACCAAAAAACCTTGAACACCCCTAAGAAAACAATAAAAACCAGAAAACACATGAAACCCTTAAACACCTGAAAAACTCTAAAACCCCTTAAATTACATAAAAACCATGATAAAACAAACACCATGAATCCCCTATAAAACATAAAAATCCCAAAACCCACCAAAATAGCTAAATACTTATAAAACTCTAAAAACATTAAAAAACCTATAAAACTCCTAAAAAACTCAAAACCACCCTAATAAATAAGGAAAAAACAAAATTCTTAAAAAAATATGAAAAAAACAATAAAAATCCTAAAAATCCTAAAAACCTCTATGAAAAACATAAAAACACTAAAAAATTAAAACTCTTAAAATCCTAAAAATACTAAAATCCCTAAAAAACATTAAACCCTAAAAATTCTTAAAAACCTAAAAAATCCATAAAACCATAGAAATACCTAATGGCTCCAAAATATAATAAGCCTAAGAAAAATTTAAAACCCTAGAAACACTTAAAACCCCAACAAAACCTCAAAATAATAAAAACCCTAATAGCCCCAAACACCCCTAAAAACTCCAAAAAATAGTAAAACCCCTAAAAACATTATAAACCCCTAAAATCTATAAAAACATTTAAAACAAACTATAATCTTTATAACCCCTTTAAATAAATTAAAACATTAAAAATAATAAAAAGTATTAAACCCCTTAAAACTCAAAACAACAATGAAAACCCTAAAACCCCAAAAAAAACCTTAAACATCCTAAAAAATCACTAAAAATACCAAACAATATTAAAAAAACCATAAAAACACCAAGAAAACCTTTATTACCTAAAATCATTTGAAACCCCTTAAAAATATAAAAAACCCTTAAATCGCCAAAAAAATAACACAGCTAAAAACATTTAAAACCCGTAAACCCCTAAAATATCCAAAAAAACTAATGAAGTATATTAACGCATTATTCCTCTAAAAATGAAAAAAAAACTATAAAAACCAAAAAAACCCTTGAAAATCTCAAAAAAATACTAAAAAACAATGAAATCATAAAAATCCGAAAAACTGAAAAACCTTCAAAATCCCTAAAAAACCCAAAAACCCAAAAACGATCAAAATTTAAAAAACACTAATAATCGTATTAAATTACATAAAAATCCCATAAATTTAAAATCCCCTAAAAAACGTGAAAACCCCTAATAAAACATTAAAACCATAAAAAACTTTAAACCCCTAAAAATTAAAATAAACTCTAAAAACCATAAAAATAGTAAAATCCCTAAAAACAAAACATAGCATAAAATCCCAATATAACATAAAATCCCATTAAAACCATAAAAATTATAAAAACCATAAAACCTCTAAAAATCCACTAATAAATATATAAACCCTTTAAACCCCTCAATTTTTTTAAAAACACTAAAAACCCCTTAAAATAAAAAAACATAAAAATAAAACCATAAAAACCTAAAAAACTCTAAAACCCTAAAAAACCTAAACCCAAAAAACCCTCAAAACCCCAAAAAAATCCTAAAAACCCATTAATACCTAAAAAACCCTAAAAAATATAAATATGTAGAAACCCGTATAAATCCTGAAAAATATTAAGAATCCATTAAATAACTAAAAAAAATTTTAAGCTATAAAAATCATAAAAAATATTAAAATCCTTAAAAACACCTCATATCCCTCATAATCTATAAAAACCTTATAAATATAAAAAAACTAAAAAATCCTAAAAAATCTCTAATAATGTAAAAAAAATTAAAATACCAAAAAACCCCTAACAAAATATAAAAAACCTAGAAACAACTAAAACCCCTAAAAGACATGAAGACATGAATAATCGTAGAAAACCCTCAAAGACCCTACACCCTTAAAACCAATAAAAACCATGAAAACCCCCTAAAATCCTTAAAAACACTAAATCCCAAAAAAACTGGTAAAAACCATTTTAAAACCAAAAAACCTTAATATTCTCTAATAAACATAAAAACACAACAAACTAAAAAAACTCCTCAAAACCCAAAAATACCAAAAAACCCCAAAAAAACCAAAAAAACCCAAATCCCTCAAAATCCATAAAACCCCAAAAAATAGTTAAATATTAAAATAGGTATAAAAATCCTTAAAACATAAAAAAATATTGGAAATCCCTATGAAAAATTTAAAAACTATAATGCACATTAAAAACCAAAAATAATTTTTTTAAAAACCTTAAAAATTACAAAAACCCCTAAATATCATAAAATCATCATAATATATTAACATTTTAAAAAACCTTATAAATCCTAAAAATATCTCACAAAATATAAAACATAAAAATACATTAAAACCCTAAAAACCCAAAATAAAACCATAAAAACCCAAAACACTTTAAACTGATAAAACCATTAAAAAATTTAAAATACCTAAATAAACCTAAAATCCCTTAAAAACCATAAAAACCCATAACAACGATAAAAAATATAAAACCCAAAAAAACTATAAAAAAACTAAAAAATTAAAAAACCTTTAAACCCAGAAAACATAAAAAAATTAAAAACCCCCTTTAAAACCGTAAAAACTCCAAAAATCAGAAAAAACCCTAATAACCCCATTAAAACCTTACTACCGTTAAAATCCCTAAAAACCCTCAAAATAAATAAAACCCCTACAAAATAATAAAAACACTAAATAAAGAAATCAAAATCCATAAAAATATATATAATATAAAACCCTGTAAAACAAAATTAAAACCTTAAATACATAAAAACAGACAAACTAATATAACCCCAAAATGTCTAAAAACCAAAAAATGTAAAAAACATAAAAACCCTAAAACCAATAAAAACCCAAAAAACATAAAAAACCTAGAACCCAATAAAAACCAAAAACCACTAAAAAATTAAGAACCCTTTAAAACCCAAAAAAGTTAAAAACTGTTAAGAAATTAAAAACCATAAAAATAAAAAAAACCCTAAAACCCTAAAAGACCATAAAACCCCTAAAACCCTATAAAACATTATAAACCCTCAAAATCACTAGAAGCCCTAAAAACGAATAAAATTATAAAAATGCCTCAAAATTCTTAAAAATGTAAAAAAGTATGAAAACCTCTAAGAAAACCTTAAAAAAACTAAAACCACACAAAACCCTTAAAAACCTAAAAACACAGAAAACCCTAAAAAACCATAAAAATGTAAAACCATGAAAATCCTTAAAAGCCCTAAAAACCATTAAAATTATAAATAATGTTTAAAAATTACTAATAACGTAATAAACCCATAAATTCCAAAAAACATTGAAATTACCTAAGAAAGTTTCAAGAATAAAAAAACTCAAAAAAACACTAAAAACCCTAAAAAATGCAAAAAAAATGCATAAAAACCCCTAAAATTTCATAAAACACTAAAACCCTAGAAGCCATAAAACCAGTTATAAACCTTATAGAACCCAACAACCTGTAAAAGTTCTAAAAACCACCAAAAAACTCTAAAAACACTTTGAACCTATACAAAAGATCAAATACTTCAAGAACCTTAGGAACCCTAAACACTAAAAAAACTCTAAAAACACTAAAAATACCCTAAAAATACCAAAAAAATCTATAAAAACTATAAAAATCCAAAGAAACCGAAAAATTCCCCAAAAATATAAGAAACACTAAAAACCCTGAAAACTCCTAAGAAAACCTTAATAATGTAAAAAAAATTAATCACCTAATAACCGAAAAAATTAAAAACCATAAAAAAATAAAACCAAAAAAATCACTAAAAACCCAAAAAATAATAAAAATTAAAAAAATCCTTAAAAATACATAAATATATAAAAACATATAAAATTATGAAAAACCAAGAGAAAAACAAAAAATCGTAATAATAGTGAAAACCTCTATAAAACCTAACAAACAATTAAATCCCTAAAAAACTAAAAGAACCTGAGACCCCTATAACATTAAAACCTCTAAAAACTGTAAAACCCAAAACCCCACTAAAAAATCTAAAAACCCTTTAATTCCCCCAAAAATAAAAAAAATATAAAAAACCTTAAAACCCTAAAAAATCAAAATATCCATAAAAAAAAAACAAAGCCCTAAAATCCCTAAAATCCCAAAAAAACCATAAAAATAGATAAATATCCTAAAAACGCCATACAAATCCATAATAATATAAAACACCCTAAATACACTAAAAACAATATGAAATCCAATAAAACAAAAAAAACACTTTAAAACACTAAAAAATGCTAAAAAAACCTAATAACCCCTAACACCCCTAAAACCATAAAAATACCAAAATCCAAAAAAATAGAGAAAAATACTATAAATTCACTAATATCCCTAAAAATATAAAAAACCTCAGAACCCAGAAAACCATAAAAACGTTAAAAACATAAAAACACTTAAAAGCACTAAAAACCTAAAATGCTAAAAAACCAAAGGATCCTAAAAACCCTAAAACACATAAAAACCATGAAAACTAATAAAAACATTAAGACCCAAAAAATATCTAAACACCCTAAAGTACAACTAAAAACTCTAAAATTTATTTTAACACCTAAAATATTATAAAACACTTTAAAACACTAAAACACAAAATGACTCAAAAAATATCCCTAAAGGTTGAAAAAATGTCTAACAAACCTAAAAAACATGAAAATCACCAAAAAACACTTAAAACATGAAATTCCCTTAAAAATAATAAATGCCCTAAATTCCCTAAAACATAAACAATATTTAAAACCATGGAAAAATCCAATAAACATCTTAAAAACCTAAAAAACTTAAAAACCCTAAAAACCTAAAAACGTTAAACCCCTTGAAAACTATAAACCCCCCCCCCCCAACCCAAAAATATATAAAACCCCTTAAAACCCTAAATACTATCACCCCCAAAAAACCGTCAAAAACTATTAAAGAACTTTAAACCACTTCAAATTGTTAAAACCCTTAGAATCCATAAAAATCCCCTAAGATCCAAAAAAATCATAAAACCCCCAAAAACATGAAAACACCCTAAATCCTTTAAAATCCCAAAAACCCCTAAAAATATTTAAAAATATGAAAAAATATATAAAATCCCTCAAGTTTTATATTCAATAAAAACCATAAGAAAATCTTACAAAACTAAAAACGCATGAAACCCCTAAAAACCATAAAAATGTTAAAACCATTAAAAACATTCAAGAACCCTAAAACTTCAAAAATCCCTACACCCCTAAAAATTAATAAAATGCTTAAAAAACCTCTTAAAATCAACCAAAATGGAAAAACCATAAAAACTTTTAAAACCACTAATTAATCCATAAAACATTAAAAAAATTTAAACCCCTAAAAACATAAAAACGAAAATAAGAACACTAAAAGACCCTAAAATCCTATAAAACCGTAAAACTATGAAAAACCAAAAGAAAACATAAAAAACCATAAAACCCCTAGAAACTCACAAAAAACTAAAAAATATTTAAACCCCTGAAACATAAAAAATATCTAAAAACCATAAAAAATTAAAAAAAATCCTAAAAACACAAAAAACAAAAAACAAAAACAAAAAAAACCATAAAATCCTAAAACCACTCAAAATACATAAAATATCTAATAACCGAAAAAATATTTTAAACCACTAAATTCCCTAAAAATATAAAAACTATAAAATCCTTAAAAACCGCTAAGAAAACCTTAAAAAAATATTTTAAACCCATAAAAACCTAAAAACGGTAACAACCCTAAATCCCATTAATACCCTAAAGATCCCTAAATACTATAATAACCCAAAAACCAATAAAAAATCTAAATCCACTAAAAACTCTAAACACCATTTAACACCTTAAAAAGTTAAGAAACTCTAAAAACCTTAATCTCTTAAAAAACTCTATAAAACATAAAAACCCAAAAAAAATTAGAACCCTAAAACCCTAAATATCTTTTAAATCCATAGATAATCATAAAAATGAAAAAACAAATCTCTAAAAATCCATAATAATTTAAATACCCATAAAAACCATGAAAAATTCTAAGATAATCATTACATCCTAAAAACAATTAAATAATCTTAAATCCTTAAAAATGCTACAAAACCTGAAAACCCTAAAAATTATAAAACACTAAAACTCTAAAACCCACAAAAACACTAAAACCCTTAAAAACCCACCAAAATCCTAAAAATTCATCAAAATTATCTTTAAATATAAAAAACCCTAAAACCCCTATGAAAACATGAAAATTTAGAAACACTCATATCTCATAAAATCCTAGAAATGATAAATACCCTAAAAATCTTAAACTCCAAAAAATAAAAAAATCACTAAAAACATTAAAAACCCTAAAAATCCATAAAAACCCTAAAACACCACTATAAACTCTAAAAACACTTTCAACTCCTAAAAATTTTAAAACATATTAAAAATTGTAAAACCACTACAAACTCAAAAAACATCTAAAACCCCAAAAAACCCTAAAACCCCTAAAAATATCTAAAAACACAAAATACTATTGAAATATTAAAAATTCCCTAAATATCCCTAAAAACCTAAAAACCCCAAATAACCTGAAAATCCCCTTGAAAACGTTAAAAACATAAAAAAACATGAATCCCCTAAAAACCTAAAAAGATTAAAACCCGTAAAAGCAATTAAAACCCCAAAATCGCTAAAAACCATAAAATCCTAAAAACCCATAAAAACCCTAAAACCATGAAAAACATTAAGATAACTTTATAAACATAAAACACATCAAAACCCTAGAAACCCTAAAAATGATAAAACCAATAAAAACAATAAAAACCCTAAAAGCCCTAAATACTACAAAACACCCAAAAACCATAAGCACCCCAAAACCCCTATAACCACCTAAAAAAATCTAGAAACCCATTAGACCCCTAAGAACGTAAAGAAAAACCCAAATCCTTTAAAATGATGAAAAACTCATAAATACCTTAAAAACACAAAAAAACCATAAAAACCCTAAAAAATCAAACAAACCCACCAAATTCCTAAAAAATATAAAAACCATAAAGTCATAAAAATCCATAAAAATCCCTAAAAACATAAAAAACTCCAAAAGTATGAAAATAATAGGATGTAATTGAAAACAAAAAACCAATTAAAATAACTAAAATACGTAAAAAATACTAAAATAACTAAAAAGCATAAAAACCCCAAAAATACACAAAAACCCTAAAAGCTGATAAAAATTCTAAATTATCACTAAATATCCCTAGAACAAAAAAAACCATAAATCCCAAAAAAACTAAAAACCCCTAAAAACCATAAAACCCTATATACCCAATAAACCCCAAAACCACAAAAAAATCAAATAACCATTTAAACCCCTAAAAATTTTAAAAAATAGAAAACCCCTAATTATCTATAAAAAACTCAAATACTATAAATCCCCAAGAAAACCATATAATCCCGAAAATAATAAAAACCCCTTTAAACCCTCAAATTCCTTAAAAATCCTAAAAATCCATAAAATTCATATGATAACCCTAAAAATCACATAAAAAATAAAAAAAACCCAAAAAACCCCAAACACCCCAAAGAAAACAATAAAAATATTGAAACAATTTAAACCCCAAAAAACCCTTTAAAATGGTAAAAAACAAAAAAAAACCCAAAAAAATCGTCAAACCCCAAAATTCCCTAAATACCAGAAAACCCCTAAAATTCCTTAAAATCCATAAAAAACTTGAAAAACTCTAAATATACACAAAAAACTCTAAAAACCCTTTAAACCCTAATTTTTTTTAAAACACTATAAATCATTAAAAATCAAAAAAAATTCAAAAAAACCTTAAATATTCCAAAAATAACCACTAATCCCTAAAAACCCTTAAATACCCTAAAAAACCTCAAAATCTATAAAACCCCTAAAATTCCATAAAAATCCAATAAAATCACTCAAAATCCCTAAATTTAAAAAATCCTAAAATCCGTGAAATACACAAAGAAACCATTGATTTTTAAAAACATAAAACCTATTAAAAAATTGAAAACTCTAAAAACCATAAAAAATAATATAAAACTTAAAAACGGAAAACCCTTCAAAATCCCTAAAAACCATAAAAAAATAAATTTCATAAAATATCCCTAATAATATATAATAACATAAAAACCGTAAAACCTTGTAAAAATGCTATGAAGAACCAAAAAACAGAGAAACACTTAAAACCCCTAAGAATGTTAAAAAAATGTTAAAATCCAAAAAATTCTAAAAATACCCTAAAACTCCTAAAATCCCTGAAAAGCTTATAACCCCCTAAAAATCTTAAAAACCCCCAAAAATCCTAAAAAATTCTAAAATCACTTTAAACCCATAAAAACTTTAAAAACACTAAAAACACATAAAAACATAAAAAACTGAAAAAACCCCACTAAAAATGAAATAAAACTATAAAAACCAAACAACAATATAAAATAAAAAATCCTCAAAATTCTTAAAAACTGTAATAACCATAAAAAAACAAAGAATCCCTAAAAATTCAAAAAAAAAATAAAGAACCCTAAACACCCCGAAAACCTCAATGAAAAACTTTAAAACATAAAAACACTTAAAACCAGCAAATACATAAATATTCTAAAAATCATAAAAATACCCAAAAAACCATTAAAATTAACCAAACCCTAAAAAACCGTAGAAATACTAAAATATCCCAAAAATACCAAAATGGAAAAAACCTAAAAACCATGAAAATTGAAAATAAATCCTTTAAAACCTAAAAACATTTAAAACCCCTAAAAACCTAAACAATGATAAAAATTATAAACCATAAAAGACCAAAAAATACCTAATTCCCTTAAAACCATATAACCTCCTAAAAACATTAAGAAATATAAATGCTATAAAACCCATAAAACCCTATAGAAACACTAAAAACCATTTAAACCCCATAAACATTAATAATCTCTATGAATCAATAAAAATGAAAAATACTCAAAAAATCTAAATATGAAAAAAACCCAAAAACCCATAAAATCCATAAAACCATAAAAACCCTTATAATCACTATAAGTCCCAAAAAACAAAAATATCCTAAAAATACCTCAAATCCATAAAAATGTAAATAATCCAAAAAACTATTAAAACCTTAAAAAACATAAAAAATGCTAAAAACCCTCAATGTCCATAAAACTGCTAAAAACAATACAAATCCTAGAAATTCCCTAAAAACATAAAAAAATAATGAAACCCCAAAAAACTCTTGAAATACCTTAAAATACTAAATACATTAAAAAACCATAAAAACCTAAAAACAAAAAAAAGATAAAGACAGTATAAAGATAGTAAAACTGAAAATAATCCTAAAAACCATAACTCTCCTAAAAACTGTAAAAAACCTGAAAACACATAAAAAATATAAAAGAAACTAAAAAATATAAAATCTATTTAATCCCCTACAAAATTAAAAAAAAAAATAAAAACATTAAAAACACTAAAAAATAAAATAACCCATAAAAACATAGAAAAAAATTTCAAACCCTAAATGTCCAAAAACCCAAAAAGTCCCTAAAATCCTTGAAAATCGTAAAAATCCTTAAAAGTAACAAAACATCCTTAAAAATGTAAAAATCCATAAAAACCTTGAAAATCCCTAACAAAACCATAAAACATATAAACCCTTAAAAACACTAAAAACCCAAAAAATTATGAAAACCATAAATCCCTAAAAACCCCTGAAAAATAATAAATACCATAAAAACCCTTAAATATTTAAAAACTCATAAAAACCCATAAAAACCCTAAAATTCCATTAAAACACTAAAGGACACCAAAAACTATAAAAACCCATTAAAGCCCAAAAATATTACATAACTCTAAAAACTTTAATACCCCTAATAAAATTTAAAGACCCTAAAAACAAAAAATGAATAAAACCCTAAAAACCATAGGAAGCCTTAGAAACTGTCAAAGCACCTAAACCAAAAAATCCAAAAAATACCTAAAATTTTAAAACCCCAAAGAACCCAAAAAACCCATAAGAAATGTTCCAAAAATAAAAATCACATAAAATCACTAAAAAGTAAGAAATGCTAAAAAGTTAAAAAAACATAAAACCCTAAAACCCCTCAAAGTCCGTATAAACTCAAAAAATAAAAACATTATAAAAATATAAAAAATACCTAAATACATAAAAAACCTAAAACCCCTAAAACCTCCAAAAACATTAAACATATTAAAATAATTAAAACCCCAAAAAACCTAAATAATGATAATACCACATATGCCCTACAAATCAACAAATGAAAGAAAACCATAAAAACCAATAAAACCCCTAAAAACCCCTAAAAATCCATAAAACCTTTATAACCATTAAAAACTATAAAAAAAATTTAAACCCATAAAATGATAAAACATATTAAATACCTTTAAAAATAAAAAAACATCAAAAAACCCATAAAAATACAATGGAAACACAAAAACCCAAAAAAATCAAAATTCTAAATAACCCGAAAATCCATACAACCCTAAAGCCTAAGGGACACTAAAGATATGGCGTCACACTCCCCTAGCTCTATCTCTAATTCATCTCATCCTCAAGGATTTTCATTGGATCTTGCTTGGGGCTTCGGTCATAGATATTCACCCCTTTCTTCTTGGTGGCGGTGTGCTCTTGAAGCGATCTACAGATCCATGGATGCAGTGGTCCCCTTCTTTTGGCGGCTTCGAAATTCCAGTGACATGTGTTTTTATGGGCCTTTGGCTTCATACTCACGCTTTTCGTGGATTCTTTACCTTTGTTCTTGGGATTCATCAGCTTTGGAGGTTGCGAGGATTCTTTTGTTTTTAGATTAGATCTTTTTGGAAAGAGGTGAAGTGGCCAAAAATTTGGGGATTGGAAACCCTAGAGGTCTCCGGTTGTAGTTACAGATAACGTTCGCAGAGATGGGACCTTTATAGAAGGGCCAATGGATTTGTAGATATCAATGGTGGAGGGGGTTTCGCTGGTCGTACCTGAGCATGGGATATTTTCGGTGTCCATTCTGGCATTGCATTGATTCTTGTTGGATGCAGAAGTCATGGATTCATCTTGGTGGTGATGACCTTGATCTGGTTTTTTGGGTTTTCATGTTTTCTTGTAATCAGTCTGTGTAGAAGTTCCATGTTCTTCCCTCAGCCATATATTTGATCCATGCTACTGTTCCTAGTCTATACTATGATCTGTGGTGATCTGGTTTCGGTATTTAGTTTCTAGAAGTGTCAAAGCGGCCTTTTTGGCCCCGCATATATTACTGAAGTATTCGGTTGGAACCTCTTGTATTGGATCTGTTGCGGTGGTGGACAGTTATTTAATGGTTTGATGTTGGTGCTGTTTGCTGGGATTGATATGAGGTGGTGCATTCTGGTTATGCATTGTGGTTTTTGGGTTTCTAGAAGGGCTATTTGGGCTGCATACTGGTTCTTTCATTGGATGTTGGTGGTTCTCTACCCATGGTTGTGATTCAGGATGTGATATGCTGGAACATTGGTTGTTATTTAGCTGGGATGTGATGAAGTTGATGCTTCCGTTTCTGGTACTGGGGGTTTTTTACAGCTGGTGATGGACCCTCCGTGCATGGTGGAAATGGAAAATGTGAAGGTTGGAGATTTTGGTTCCAGTGGTTCGAGGTCGTTAGTGGTGAGTATTTGTTTATGGTAAGTTCCTGACTACTGGAAGGTGTGATGTTGGAATCTGGTTACTGCCTAGTTTGGAGTTGCGTAAGGGATGTTGAGGATGTGTTGGCTGGTCTTGATACTGTTGGATGCTGCTGTGAATTGGATAAGTTGTGTGATGTTGTTGTCTCTTGTTTCTTGAGTCTTTTTCTTTACTTGTTTTCTAATTGGGGATTCTTTTGGGTTTTTTGAGTTTTTGTTGTTAATGATTTTTGGGTGTGCGTTGTTTTACCACTCCCCTCCCTTGTCTGCTGCATCTTTTTTCTAATAAATTTGGGGTGGGGGAGGGAATAGCCTGACCCTCACATCTTCCTTACCCTACAACCCTAAAAAACATAAAAACCAAAATAATCAAAAGAAAATCCCTAAAAAATAAAAACACTTAAAACTGTGAAAAACCTAAAGAAAACATTAAAAATAGAAAAATTATTAAAACCCCTAAAATACCAAAAAAATTATAAAAACAATACAAACCCAAAAACTTAAGAAACCCACAAAACAATAAAAACCATAGAATTTCCTAGAAACCAATAAAAATCCTAAAAACCACTAAAAATTGTTAGATCCCCTTTAATCCCTTGAAAGCATTAAAAACATAAAAAAAACCTTAAAACCCATGAAAAACTCAAAAAACCCAAAAAACCCAAAAAACCATAAAAACCTAACACCCCAAAAAACCCCTCAAAATCCATAAATATCATATAAAACTATAAGAAACCAAAATAAGTCCCTAAAAATTACTTAAAATGTATGTAACCCTATAAAACTAAAGTAAAAAAAGAAAAAAAATAAAGGCCTAAATACACATAAAGCCCATAAAATCTAAAAAAGGAAAAAACCCCTAAAAACATTCAAAATCCATAATGACCATAAAATCCCATAAAAACCTAATAAATGTTCTAAAATCCCTGAAAATATAAAACCCAAAGAAACCCTAAAAACACCCAATAAAATCTTGATAAAAACATGAAAAATTCAAAAAACCCTAAAAAACACTAAAATCCCTAAAAACACTAAAAACCATAAAACCCCATAAAAACCATAAAAACATTAAAAACCCATAAAACCCTCAAAACCATTAAAACAATAAAAAAACCCTTTAAACCCATAAAAATGTTAAAAAAAATCTAAAAACCCTTGAAACCCCAAAAAACCCTAAAAACACAAAAAATAATAAAAACCTAAAATATCAAAAAAAATCCTAAAATTTCCCCAAAAATAAAAAAATTCATAAAAAACCCTGAAAACCAATAATAAAACATTAATAAAAACAAGCACATATAAATCCCCTAAAATGCTAAAAATGAAAAAACCCTAACCCCCTGCCAAAAGGACCAAACCCCCCCCCCAAAATACCCCTAAAAACATAAAAACCCCTAAAAACATAAAAACACCTAAAACCCATAAAAAACTGAAAAACAATTAAAACTATAAATAACCTTTAAATATTTAAATTTTTTTAAAACTCTAAAATAGCTTCAAAACTCTAGAAAACAAAAAACCTCAAATACACCAAAACCCCATATACATATAAAAACACTAAAATCATAAAAAACATAAAACACTAATAATATCATAGAAACCAAAAAAACACGTAAAACATCTAAAAACATAAAAATGCTAAAAACTAGAATGAAACCTAAAAGACCATAAAAACTCAAAAAAACAATAAAACAATAAAACCATATAGAACCCCCAAACCAACAAAATCGGTAAAAAACACTAAAAGCTCTAAGAACCCTATAAACCCCTAAGAATGTTAAAATCTCTATAAAACCAAAAAAACACCAAACTCCGAAAAAACCATGAACCCTAAAAATTCCTAAAGACACTAAAAACCAAAAAAATCCTTAAAAATACCTAAAAAACCCTAAAAAGATAAAAATATAATATATAACTTCAATACCACTATGAAATCCCTAAAACACTAAACACACTTAAATCCCCAAAGAAATTGGAAGAAAATAAAAAATCATCAAGAAACCCAAAAATCTCTAAAAATCTCTAAAAATCAAAATATCCATAAAAAACCGAAAAAGGATTAAAATACCATAAAATATAAAAAACCATAAAACCCCTGAAATCTCCAAATAAAACCATAAAAAATAAAAACACATAAACCACTAAGAATCGAAAAATTGCTAAAAACCATAATAACCCTAAAAACCCTAAAACCTCAAAAATCAGGATGACCATAAAAACAATAGAAGAACCTAAATCCTATAAAAACCCTAAAACCCACTAAACAATCTAAAATCCCTTAAAACCCCTAGAAGCACTAAAAAACCAAAAAACCTAAACCCAAAAAAAAAATAAAAAATCCCAAAAAACCTAGAATATTAATAGAAAAACCTACATACCCACAAAATCCTTAAAACCAGAAAAACATTAAAATCCTATAAAATCTGTAAAAACATAAAAACCCATAATCCCTTAGAAATCCTTAAAAATTGAAAATAATTAAAACCCCTAAAAACCTAAAAATGGTAAAAACACTAAAAAACCCTAAAAATAAAAAAAATCCTCAAACACTCTAAATTGCATAAATCCAAAAAAAATCCAAAAAATTCCTAAAAAATAATACCCCTAATACCCCCAAAGAAACCTTAACAATAGAATAAAAACATAAAAGCATAAAAAATACCTAAAGAACCAAAAAATACTAGAAACCCTAAAATACCTTAAAACCCTTAAAAATCCCTAAAAATTATAAACCCATAAAATTATTAGTAACCCCTAATACCCATAAAAACGAAAAAATCACTAAAAACTAAAAAAACCCTTTAAATCCATCAAAACGTAAAAAAACTCTAAGAAAACATAAAATAACTAAAACACTCACAAAACCCAAAAAACCAAAAAAAACCCATACAAACCTAAAATACCCTAAAGAACACTAAAAACCCCGAAAAAACTAATTTCTATAATAATAATAATACAGACCTAAAAATCCATAAAAACATAAATACCAAAAGAACCATGAAATAATCTATGAAAATCATAAAAACCTACAGACACATTAAACCCCTAAAAACATAAAAAATGAAGAAAAATCTAAATAATGAAAAAAAACATGAAAAACCATAAAACCATTAAAAACCTTAAAAACCCCTAAAAACCATAGATCCATTAAAAACTCTAAAACCCTTAAAACCCTTAAAAATGTTAAAAATTAAAAAAACCCATAAATCCCAAAAAAAACTCAAAAAGAAAAAATAGAAAACTGCAAAAACCATAAAAACCATAAAAACCCTAAGATACCAAAAAATCAATAAAAACCCTAAAATAATATAAAAACACCAAAAAATACCTCAAAAAAACTAAAAGCATGATAACCACTAAAAACCCTAAAAAACCCTAAGAATACCATAAAAAACATAAAAGCAATTACAACCCCAAAAAGTACATAAATGCCTCAAAATCACTAAAAACTATAAAACCCATAAACTAATAAAAAATCCCTAAAAATCGCAATAAACGAAAAAATACTAAAAACACTAAAAACCCTTAGAAAACCTTAAAAACCTAAAAACATTTAAACCCCCCAAAATACCAAAAAGATCTAAAACCTCGGAAACTCTAAAAGACCTGAAAATCACTAAAAACAAAAAAAAATCTCCAAAACCCAATAAAACCCCTAAAAATCCATAAAAACCCAAAAAAAACCAAAACATCTAAATAATATTTAAACCCCTCAAAACGTTAAAGACACTAAAAACAATAAAACCCTCAAAAAATTATAAAATGTTAAAAACCCATTTAAACCCTAAACACCCAAAAATACACTAAACCCCTCAAAATCCCTAAAAACCTTAAAAACCATAAAATACCTAGAAAATCCCTAAATATCGCTAAAAATATTAAAACCATTAAAATCCCTAAAATATCATAAGAAAACATTAAATTTCAAAAAATACATAAAACTCTGAAAAAACCAAAAAAACATGAAAATAGTAAAAACCTTAAAAACCCTAAAACCCCTAAAATCCCTAAGAACTGTAAAAAACACAAAAAACACAAAATCCTAAAACCCACTAAAAACTCAAAATCAATTTATTCCCATGAAATGCTAAAACATTTAATAAACATCAAAAACCTTAAAAAATAAAACAGAAACCCAAAAACCCAACCATAAAACTCTAAAAACCCTAAAAACCCCAAAACCCATAAAAATCCAAAAAAACCCAAAAAATCCATAAAAAACAATTAAAATCCCTAAAAACGTAAAAAACCCAAAACCTTTAGTAACACTAATAAAATCATAAAATCCTAACACACTTAAAATCTCTAAAAACCTAAAAATACTCAAATCCCTAAAAACCCTACAACCCTAAAATTCTAAAAAACCCCTAAAAACACAAAAATAATAAAACTACATAAAATTCCCTAAAAACATAAAAACCCAAAAACCCAAAAACCCCTAAGAAAATTAAAAAACTAAAACACATAAAACCCCCAAAATGCTAAAAAATCTCCACATATCCTAAATGATCCTACAACCCCAATAAATAATGGATACCATAATCCCCCAAAAACATTAAAACCTCAAAAGACCCATAAAAACCATAAAACCAACAAAAACCCTAATAATAATTTAAACACTCAAAATAATAAATTGTACTGAAAATAATAAAAACATAAAAAAACTAAAAAACCATTAAACCCTCCCCCCCACAAATCATAAAACTCTTAAAATCCCTAAAAACTCATTATACCCCTCAAAATTCCTAAATACCCTACAACACATAAACTACTAAAAAATCCATAAAATTCATTAAATATTAAAAAAACTAAAAACCATCATAAAAACATTAAAACCTAAAAAACATACAAACCCTAAAAACCAAAAAATTCTAAAAACATTAAAAACACAAAACCATAAAACCCCAAAACACCTAAAAATCCCAAAAACCCAATAAAACCATGAAAATCATAAAAAATCCATAAATATCACTAAAAACATGAAAATCCCTAGAAACTCTTAAAACCTTTAAGAACATATTAAAAACCTAACGATAATTGAAACACCAAGAAACTTAAAAACATTAAAAACCATAAAAAACTAAAAATACTAAAAACAATATAAACCACAAAACCCCTAAATATTATAAAATCCTATAAAAATAATAAAAACCATATAAAATCATGAAATACTCTAAAAACCCTTTAAACCCATAAAATCATTAATAATTCTAAAAAACACTAAAACTATTCAAACTCCCTATAAGAATTACAAACAATAGAAATGAAATATCCCAAAAGTACCTAAATGCATAAAAAATACAAACAACCGATAGAACAGATTATAAATAATTAAAACCTAAATAATTATGAAATCTCTATAAAAACGAAAAATTATAACAACCATTAAAAAACCCTAAACACCCTAAGAACACTGAAAATCCCTAAAAACCCTAAATAAACATAAAAATCCCAAAAAACCCTAAAAATTAAAAAAAAATTAAAAACCTAAAAACCCTAAAAAACCCATAGGAAAACCATGAAATCCTAAGAAAACATAAAACCCCTAAAAACCTTAAAATGCTCAATCCCTAAAACACCCTAAAAACTAAAAGAACCCATAAAAACCATAAAACCTTAAAAACACTAAAAACTCCTAAAAACACATAATAACCCTAAAACCACTAATAAATATAAAAATCATTAAAACTATAAAATCCTCAAAAAATACAAGAAAAATTAAATACCCTATAAAACTCAAAAATCCCCTAAAACCCAAAAAAAAATAAAAAGTCCAAACATCCTAGAAACTCCTTAAAACCCTCAGAGTCCCTATAAAACTTGTAAAACCGTAAAAATCACAAAAAACCTACAAAAACTAAAGAGGGTAAAAACACTAAAAACCTTAAAAAAATCCCTATGAAACTCTTACAACCATAAAATGATTAAACCCCCTAAAAACCTAAAAAGTTTAAAAACACTAAAATACCAAAAAACTAAAATCCCTTAAAATCCCTAAAATTCATTAAAAACATAAAAAGCCACAAAAAGCCACAAAAATCGGTAAAAACATAAACAACCATAAAAACCTGATAAACTGTCAGTAGAAATTAGAAACTGAAAAAAAAACATAAATCACCTAAAAACTAAAAAAATGATAAAACCTTAAAAACCCTAAAAGACACTAAAACCCCTAAAATGTTTAAAACCCATAAAAACTCTAAAATCCTTAAAAATACAAAAAACCAATATATACCTGGAAAAATCAATATAAATTATATAAAGCCTTTAAACCCCTGAAATTTTAAATAAATATAAAGAACCCTAAAACCCTAAAATATTAAAAAAACACCCCTTAAAATTGTAAGTACCTTAAAACACCAAAAAACCTAAAAATATATAAAAACCCTAAAAACTCATAAAATCATAAAAAAGAACAAAATTCCTAAAAAACATAAAGAACACTAAAAACTATGAAAAACCCTAAGAAAACCATAAAATATTAGAAACACATAAAACTAAAATAAACCTAAAAATAGTAAAAAACCTGAAAACCATAAATCCCCACAAAATTTATATATAACCTAAAACCCCAAAAACCAAAATATTCCCTAAAAATTCATAAAAACACAAAAATCCAAAAAACACTAAAAACTCTACGAAAACATTATGAACCTAAAAATAATTAAAACACACAAAAAACCAAAAAATAATAAAAACCATAAAAACTGTAAGATTAACCTAAAACCACTGAAAATTCTTATAAACCCATAATACCCTAGAAAACCATAATGAAAAGAGATGACTCAAGGATGGGAGTCCAGTAGAGATGGGGATCTTGCTCGGCCTCTAGCCATGCCACCCCCAATGGTAAGGTAGAGCTGGCTCCAGATCTTCCGGAGCTGTGTGTTCATAGGGAGCTTTTCCAGTATTGTAGAAATCCACCCTCAAAGACTTTTGCGACTCACGATGCATCAGAGGAGTCGGGTTTGAAGATTAATTTTGTGGAGGTGGTGAAATCAGCGACTTCACTCAGCTTTTCTAATTATGATTCTCCCTCTATTAGTTGAGTGATTCGGAAGGGTCAGGTGGCTCATGTATCGACTAATCATGAGGTAGTATAAGAAATGATCAATCTCTGTCGCTTTTCCATCATTCCCAGGCTGTTGACTATAAAGGGTGATAAAATCTAGAAATTTTCCGATCTTAATAATCGGATCAAGGATATTTGGGGTTTCTATGAATTGCGGATGACTGCTATGGGGAGAGGGTAGTACCACATTGTCTTCCCATCAAATGAATGGAAATGATGAGTATGGAGATTTGGCTCTCTCTATTTGAATCCAGATCTCCCTTGGATTCAGGAGTGGGATCATAACTTTGATCCCTTGAATGTGAACAATACCTATGCATAGTTATGTTTCCGAATATGTAAGCTACACCAGCTCTATTGGAATCCTTAAATTATATTAGAAATTTCTTCCTCGATGGTCTCTCCTATATACATTGATAAAGAGACAGATAATCCCAAACATTGGCACTATTCTCGGGTCTTTCTTGAAGTCAATTTGGCATCCATGTTGGTTGAGGAGGTAGTTCTCAACAAAATTGAGGAAAGATTCACGTTGGATATTTTGTATAAGCGCCAACCTCGACTTTTAATTCACTGTAATATCTTTGGGCACCTCATTTAGGGTTGCAAAATATAGATGGTGTTTTAAAATTACAAGATGAAAGGGAATGATGCTGACTCCTACAATAGGAACCATGAAGCTGGAGTGGGGAGGTACAAACCCCCTATATCCCAGGTCCTCCTGAATCCTGTTCCTAGTGCCTGCACTCAAAGTCTAGAAAATCACAACATGGCCCCTACTATTTTGGTGAACCCATGCAGATCCTTATTCCAGATTTCCAAATGATGTGTTGGTGGTGGATGACACCTGCTGCCAAGAGATGACCCCTCATATGCAGGGAGTGTCTATTGGGCCTGATGTCTCCTCTTCACACACTACCCCAGAGATTATTGATGATGTGCCTATGGACAATCTTCCTCTTATGTCTGGTACCAACAAGTCTCCCACTCTGGCATGGATAGGTACAACCCCTCATGCTGACTTGTCAGCTGTTCTAGTATCTACTGACTCAGGACGTACTGTTCTCACAATCCCTGGATCTCAGGTGGTCACAGCTAGGGAGGCTCCATTGGGATCTCTTACCCTGGAATCTGCTTCATTCCAATATAAGGACTGCTCACCTAAGGATCTCCTATCTGTTTTTGATGACTCCATTATGACTATATCCTCTAGCATGACTATCAGGCAAAACCCGAAAAGGATTACCTCCCCTTCAGAACTTTTCCCCCCTGAATAGATTCACCCCTCTTGGTTGTAGCTTCTGGGATGATGAGGCTGAGGATCAGACTGGTGATGCTTCAGATCGGATGGATGAATCATCCATGACTGTTGATGAGGATCTTCTTAATGAGGATGGTCCTCAACCTCCTGATGAATCTGGACTAAAATACCAGATCTCATATGCCACTGATCCATATCCTAATAACAACCCTATAAGAAGACCTAAGAAGATGGGAAAAAGGTTAAGGAAAAGGAAATTCCTCTAATTGCAATCATATTCCCTGTGAGATGGGTGGTCCCCACCTTAATTAATGAGGATCCTTTTTTGGAAATTCCAGGGGATTGGGAACCCTCAAACTACATCAGCCCCTAAAAATTTTCCCTCTTATCATAGGCCCATGATTCTTGGAATCACTGAATTGGTGATCTCTTTTTATAATTGGATAGTCTTCAATTAAGGTAGCTTTGGCTACTCCTTTGTTAAAAAGAATTATAATTAGAATGGCTGGGAGACCTTTTGGGTGCTAAAGCATGATGACATCCAACATCTATCCTTGGATGTGAGTACTCAAATCATCACCATGTCTATTGGCTTTATTAATTCCTCTTCTTCCCTATCCTTTATGTTTGTATCTTGATCATACACAAGGAGAAGGGACCAGTGGAAAAAAATGGCTCATCTGAATGTGAATATTGAGAACAACATTATTTTCATTAGAGACATCAACACTATCTTGAATCTAGATGAGAGGATAGGATCCAACTTCTCTCGTTCGACTGTTGAATAATTATCCTACTTCCTAGATACTTGTGACCTCATGTAAGTTCCTTCAGCCGGAGCCTCCTTTTCATGGAGAATATTCACTATTAACGGAAGGAAAGCTAGCAAGGTGGACAGGTGCTTCTATAGTTTTAGTGATAAGAATTCTCCTTTCAATGTCTCTAGATTTAATCTCCCTATGTTTAAATCCTATCATAATTCATTTATTTATGACCTCTCTATAGGTTCTCCAAGGTCGTCACCCCTAGCCTTTAGATTCAATAATACCTGGATCACGATTCCATGCATTAGGGAAATTGTAACCAATGGGTGGAGGGATGATTTCCATGAAAGTCACTACATTATTATGGTCTCCAAGATCAAAAAGATCAAATACTTACTCAAGGGGTGGAGTAGGAATCTCTTCTCTGGGTTGGATGATGATATTTGGCCAACTGAACACCCACATGCCTCCCTCCAATCATCCAACCAGAATTCTTCTCTACCCCATCGAGAGGAGATGCAGATCCATTCCAGGCTCGATGAGCTTCTGGAAATTAAGGATAAGCTATTTAAAAAGCAATTCAATGTTAGATGGCTCAAGGATGAGGATCACAACTCCAAATTCTTACACCAGTTGAATAGAGAGAAAAAGGTTAAAATCTCTTAAAAGCAGTCTATATCTCAGGTCCTACCTTCACTTTGAAGGATGCCATTTCCAATGTTGTTTTTGATCACTTCAAGGGGTTTTAAACTAAGTAAGATATATTTTATTCCCTTTCTCTAATGGAATCCATCATACCATGCATTGATGAGCATTAGAACACAGCTATAATGATTGTCCCATTTGAGGATAAAATTAGGATTTCCTTGTTTTCTTTGAACATGGACAGTGCAGTAGGACCAGATAGAATAAAAAATAAGTTTTTCATGTCCTACTGGGATATCATGCATGCAGACATTAACAATGCTATCAAGGAATTATTCATCTCCAGCTCATTACCACATGACATCAACTTAAATTTCATTACCTTGATTCCCAAATTGGACAATACCATTGACATTGGTGACTTCTGGCCAGAGGCTATTGAGAATAAAATTCCCAAAATCATTAGTAATATTCTAGTCACGAGAATTGAGAAATTTGTAGGGGTGATAATTACTCCAAATCAATTTAGATTTGTTTCGAGTAGAGATATCCAAGACTGCTTCTTCACAGCCTTAGAGGGCATTAATATCATGTGGATGTGCTCCAAACATGGTAATTTTTTGCTAAATATTAACATCTCTAAGGGTTGTGACACTATCAATTGGAGTTTCATATTTTAGGTTCTCTCAAAATATGGTTTGTCGAAAAATTCATCAAGAGGGTCACACCCATCTTAAGTAGTGTTTGGGTATCCGTTATCATTAATGGCTCTCCTAAGGGGTTTTTCCCTGCTCTCGTGTGGTCAAACAAGGAGTTCCACTATCATGAATTCTCTTCGCGATCGATGAAGATTACATGAGTAGGTGCCTTACAGATTTAAATTAGAAGAGAATCTTTAATCGAATTAAGATAGGGAGAGATCTTCATGTGAAATCTCACCTGTTCTTTTTTGATGATATCCTCTTTTTTGGACAAGTTGACAAACAGACTTTGACCTCAATCTAGATGATATTCCATCACTATGAATGTGTGGCGGGACAATCTATCAGTTGGAATAAATAATACATTATCTTCGGAGAGGGGGTATCCCATCCTCTATAAATTTTCATTGCACAGTCCCTTGGGGTTAGGAGGGAATATCTTCCTTTTGATTACCTCTGGTGTCCCCATCATCTGGGGAAGAGTCAAGCATTGTCACCATGAGATCACTTCAACAAGAATCACCGAACAACTAGATAAATGGAAATGGAAGTACCTCTCGCAAGCTATAAGGGTTTTCATCATCAATTCAGTTATCAACTCCATGTTCACACATTCTTTCTCCATTTATAGGTGGCCAGTCAACGTTATCATGGATCTGCAAGAAAATATTCAGAAATTTTCCTAGATGAGATGCATAATTGAAATGAAACTGATTTCGGTGGCCTGAAAAGAATTTACTAAACCAATTGTCTTGGGGGGATTGGCATCAAGGATCTTAGAAGATTTAATGATGCACTCCTTGCCATATTTACCTGGGTACTATTTGAATCTAAGGGTGGGGGCCTGGGTTTCAGTCAATTGAGGTTTTTGATTAAGCTCTATGATGAGTACACATGATACGTTCCTTCTTCTATTTGGCCAAAAATCCATTCCTCGTACAAGGGAATAATTTGTCAGTGAAAATGTATAATCTCTATGCACTCCAATTTGAAAGGCTATTTCATGCCCTGGATTGATGGGCCTCTATTGAAATATACAAATCCCATTGCAGGCCTTATAATCTTTTCCATCACAGCCTTTATTCCTTGTTTGGAATAATTTGAGATACTCCTCCCACCTGAAATCAATATGCATATTCATAGATACACCTTCGTTGATCATGACACCTTGATCTAGAAACCCAACCTTATTGGGTTGCTTAATGCTATTGATTATTATCGGTACAATTGTACTCGGGGTTCCCCTCCCCTAGCATGACTCTCCAAATTTTTGAGGAACTTAATCCCCCCTTCCCTCCACCTTCTTCTTTGGAAAATGTGGAAGAATAGGTTACCCCTTCAGAATCCGCTACAAATAGATGGGCACAGTCTAGCCTCTACCTATTTTCTCTGCCTATGTGTTGAAGAGACTATCAAACACACCTTTTTTCAATGCAGGTTTGGCACTGCACTTTGGGGATACTTGAAACATATGTTTCAGTTCCCACTTTTCCTAGAAAAACCTCTCTTCGAGCTTCAGGGTAGCCTGACCAGTTGGTCTTTCATTGATCAGGTGTATCACTTCATATTTTTCGTTGCCCCTGCCACCATTTCTTATATCTGGACCAATCGGAATGTAGATGCCTTCAACAAGAAGAATGTCTCATTCCATGGTAGAGTGATGATGATTCATAAGACAGTTTATACGGTGCCCCGCTTCTAGGTAGGTTCGATGGAAAATTATCTCAATGACCTCATTATTCTTCAGTTGCTGGGTGTCTCTGGCAGGGAAAAAAAACCACAGGTTCCCATGTTCATCTACTAGATCCCTCCGCTCCCATCCTGGATTAAGGTTAACAGGGATGGTGTGGCTCTGGGCACGCCAGGTCCTGCTGTGTGTGGCGGGATCTTCCGCACCTTTTGGGGCTTCGTCAAAGGATGTTTCCACCACTTAATGGGCGATGGATGTTCCCTCGAAGCTGAAATGTGGGCTATGATGAAGGATATTAAGTATGTCGTCCCCTTTGGATGGATATTTCTTTGGCTTGAATATGATTCTATGCCTGCTGTGAATTCCCTCAAGAACAGATCTAGGTGCATTCCCTGGAATATTCTCCCTCAATGGGTGGAGTGCCTTACCCTCTATCAATGGTTGATCCTCAATGTGACACATGCGTATAGGGAGGAAAACATGATTGCAGATTCCCTTTCTTAGCAGGATATTGTGGAGAGGTTCTCGATGTGGTCCTTTATTGCTCGGACTTCTTGCTCTCTACCTGTGAAATTTGATTTTAAGGGTGAATTGCACCCGGGCTACGTTATCCCTCCTTGTAAGACTTTTCTTTTCTTTTCCATTTTAATAAATTACGGGGGATCAGGCTAGCCTTGTATCGATCCTTCCTTGCCCATAAAACCCTATAATAAACCATAAAAATTCTAAACCCTCATAAAAAAATTAAAAACCCACTAAAAACAATAAAATGACCTTTACACCCCTAACAACATTAAAAACTCTACATACCTTAAGAACCCTAAAAACAAAAAAAACCTAAATCCCAAAAAACCTATAAAACACAAAAAATACCCTTAAAATCCATAAAAACCCTAAAATTCCATAAAAATCATAAAAAACACTAAAATCCATAAAAATATAAAAAAGAAAAAAAGCATAAAAAGCATGATAAAATCTTAATAACATAAAAAATCTTTAAAACCCATATAAAACCTAAAAAATTATAAATATCCTAAACCCCTCACAATCACTAAAATCCCTAAAAAACCCAAAACCCCTAAAAGGCTCTAAAAATTACTAAAAACGTAAAAACCCATGAAAACCATAAGAAAACCATAAGAAAACCAAAAAACCCAAAAATCCACAAAAAACCTAGAAGCACTAAATACCATAAAAACCCTAAAAGACCCTAAAGACACAAAAACCCACAAAAAACCAAAAAGACCCCAATACCCCTAAAAACCCTAAAACACGCTAAAACCCTAAAGACCTTATAAACCTCAAAAAAGTTAAAAAATTACACAAAACCAAAAAAAATCACAAAAAAATATATATTAAAAAACAACCCCCCAAACCCTTCAAAATCACTAAAATCCCTAGAACAATAAAAATCCTAAAAATTTAATAAAATTACCTAAAAACATAAAGCTCACCTAAATTCCATAAAAACCCAAAACAATCCCTAAAACCCCTCAACAACAATAAAGTCCCTAAAATTGTAAAAATCATAAAAAAATAATAAAAATTGCTAAAAACATAAAACCCCCTAAAAACCATGAAAAACACTAAGAAAAACAATAAAACCTAAAAGCAATTTCAACTCATAAAAACCAAAAAAAACTATTAAAATCCGAACACCCCAAAACCCTCCAAATCCTTAAAATCCATAAAAACCATAAAAATCATAAAAATGACCAAAATATCATTAAGAAAATAAGAAAGAGTAAAAAACAGAAATATAAAATGAAACCTTAAAAAACTTAAGACATTTAAAACCCATAAAAGACCTAAAAATACTAAAAACCCTAAAAACATAAAAGCCTTTAACCCCCAAAAAATCACTAAAAAACAAAAAACCTCTAAAACATTAAAACACTGAAAAAACCACAAAACCCTAAAGATACATTAAAAACTATAAAGACCCTTTTAAATCCTAAAAAAATTAAAAACCATTAAAATAAATTAAAAACATGATAAAAGTCATAAAGCCCTTAAGACTGAAAAAACCATAAAACCCCCTAAAAACACTAAAACCCTTTAAATCCATAAGAACCTTGAAAACAATAAAAAACCATAAAAATACATAAAATCCTAAAAAACATAAAAACCCCTAAAAACCATAACAAAACCTTAAAAACATAAGAACTCATAAAACCCCAAAAAACTAAAAAAACTAAATACACTAACACCCCTAAAACTCTAAAAATCAATAAAATCCCTAAGATTCCTTAAAAATCTTAAATCCCTAAAATCACTAAAAATTTAACAATCCCTAAAAAAAATAAAAAAATAAAACCTAAAAAACCTAAAAACACTTAAAACCGTAAAAACGTAAATTATGCTAAAACCCCTAAAATACCCTAAAACCCAAAACACCTAAAAACCTGAAAACACCTTAAAACATTAAAATACCATAAAAATAAATAAAAACCAAATAACCCAATAAAAACTCTAAAAATCATTTCTACCCATAAAGACATTAAAAACACTATAAAACATTAACAAACTCAAAAAAATCTCAAAACTCCCCACACCCAAGAAACTATAAAAACCATAAATCCCTAAAAATCACTAAAACCCAAAATATATAAAATCCTAAAAATCTATAAAAATCCTATGAAATCTAAAATAATTGAAGAAAAATAAAAGAACATAAGAAATCTAAAAACACTTCATCCTCCTAAAAACCAAAAAATCAAACAAACTCATAAGAGACCCTAAAAACCCTAAAACCCCTAAAAACCATAAAAACACATAAGAACCATAAAAAATAAAAAAAAACTTAAAAACACTAAAATTATAATAAAATACCCAAAACCCTTCAAACCCCTAATAATTTAAAAAAACTCTAAAAACAATTAAAATCATAAAAACTCAAAAAAACCACTAAAACACAAAAAATTCCATAAAAACTATAAAAAACCACAAAAATAATAAAAAGAATTTAAATCCTAAAAAATACATAAAAATCCATAAAAAGGGTAAAAAAATAATAAAACCTTAAAAACATAAGAATAATAAAAAACAAAAAATCCCAAAAAACCCCATAACGCTGAATACACTAGAAAACTGAAAACCCCTTAAAACCCTAAATATCCTTAAAACCTTAAAAAACCAAAAATCTATAAAACCCCACTAAAAACACAAGAAATCAATTAAACCCCAAAGACTCTATAAATCTCTAAAAAACCTTAAAACCCGTAAAAAATAACAAAACCAATAAAAACCCAAAAACACCATAAAAACCCTAAAAACACTAAAAAACCCTCAAAACCCTCAAAATCACTAAAAACCATAAAAACCTAGAAATCTACAAAAATTCACTAAACACCCCTACAATTTTAAGAAACCCTAAAATACCTGAAAACCCCTACAAAAAATCTAAAAACTAATATCACTGAAACCATTAAATCCCTAAAAACTTTTATACATAATAAAAATCCTAATAACCCAAAAATCCCAAAAAACCATAAACTTCTAAAAACCATAAATAACCTAAAAATAAAAAAACTATAAAACCACTAAATACTTTAAAACCCATTTTAACCACTATAAACATCAAAAAAATAAGAGACTATAAAAACCCTTAAAAATATAATAAAATCTAAACCCCCCCAAAAAAATTAAATCAATAATATCACAAAAAACCCCAAAAACCATTAAAACCCAAAAAGACCATAAAAATAAAAAATTATCCCTAAAAATTCATGAAAACCTAAAAAACTCTAAAAACAAAAAAAAACAACTTTGAAAAACATAAAAAACATTAAAACACATAAAACCCCTAAAAACATAAAAAAATATTTAAAAACCCTAAAAACCATAAAACCCCAAAACCACTACATAATAATAAAACATTTAAATACCTCTAAAATCCTCAAAAAACCAAAAAATCTATAACCCCCTAAAAACCTGCTTAAACCCCTTAATGACCTAAAAATGTTATATACTCTAAATAACCATAAAAACCCTAAAAATCATTAAAAACATCAGAACCCAAAAACCCTTATAAAACCTAAAAACTATCAATATACCTAAAAATCCAAAGAATATATAAATCCTAAATGGCCCTCCAAATCCCTAAAAACATATAAACCATTTAAAACCCTAAAAACCACTATGAAAAACTTAAAACCAAAAAACACGGAAAGCCCGTAAAAATACTAACGCTAAAGACCTTAAAAACTATAATAACAATAAAAACTCCTAAAATCCAAAAAATTCCCAAAAACCATAAAATCCCCAAAACCCCATAAATCTCTAAAAACTCTAAACACCATCATAATCACTAAAAAATAAAATACCATAACAATAATAAAAATCCCTAAGAACAAAAAACATTAAAATTACTGAAAAAACTAAAAAACTTTAAAAAAATAAAAAAAATTAATCCCCTAAAAAACTAAGACCCCTAAAAGCCCAAAAATGCAAAAAACACCCCATAAAAAAACAAACACACTAAAAACCTTAAAATCCTAAAAATCCATAAAAATTTCAAAAAATTAAAATTAAAAACACCTAAATAACGTGAAAGACCATGATAAAAACTTATGAAACAAAACACACATAAAACCAGTAAAAGAATAAAAAATATATAACACCCTAAAAACCTAAAAAACACAAAAAACCATAAGACCACTAAAAACCTCCAAAAACCTAAATCCACATAAAAATAAAAAAAACCACTAAAACAATAAAAATTATATAAACCCCTAAAAATGTTAAAAACCAAAAAACTATAAAATCCTAAAAACTCAAAAAAAACCCCTAAAAACCATAAAAACCCCAAAAAACCCAAAAAACTGTCAAAATCTCTAAAACCCAAAAAACAAATATCCTAAAAAATCCAAAAAAATCCATAAAAACATAAAAAAACTAAAAAATGAAAAAAACCTATGAAATAATCAAATACCTAAAAAGTTCTAAATGATCTAAAAAAATCCTAAACACTAAGAAATAATAAATACCCTAGAAATCCATAAAATCCCTAAAAACCAAGAAAAATAATAAAACCTAAAAAAACTAAAAATGATAAAAATGAAAATACCCTAAAAAACTAAAAACCATGAAAAACATAAAAACCTAAAACATTTGAAACCCCTAAAAACATATAAAATATAAAAAACATAAAAAAGATAAAAACCATAAAAACATAAAAAGAACCTAAAACCCTAAAACCCATAAAACCCAAAATCTGAAAAAAAAAAATAATGAAAACCCTAAAACCCATTAAAACCCTACAAGCGCACTAAAAACTCAAAAACCCATTGAAAACCCTAAAAATTTAAACAAATCTAAAGAACATAAAAACCCTAAAACACAACAAATACATAAAATCCCAAAAACCTGTAAAGGGCCTAAATACCCTAAACCACTAAAACTCTATAAACCATAAAAATACTAAAGAACAACTAAAATCCCTAATAAGTTAAAGAAACCTAAAAACAGTGAAAACCCATATAAAAACATTAAAATCATAAAAACATTTAAAAACCAAAAAATTATTACAAAATAATAATAACAAAAAAACTCCTAAAAAGAATAAAAATCCCTAAAAACAAGAAAACCCTAAAGCCCACAAAAACCCAAAAAATATATTAAAAATAATAAAAATCATTTAAACAGTTTAAAATTATAATCAACTATAAAAACATTCAAACCCAAAAAAAATAAAAAAACACTACAAACCCTAAAAACACAAAAAACCATAAAACCCTAAAAAATTGCTAAAAACCCAAAAAATAATAAAAAACAAAAAAATAAATTAAAATCCATATAAACTTAAGAAAATATAAAAAACCCAAAAATCATAAAATACATTAAAAATATAAAAACACTTAAAACCCTTCAAAACCACAAAAATGATAAAACCCCTTAAACCCTAAAAAGACTACATGAACCCTATAAAACCCTAAAAACCATAAAACCCCCTAAGACCATAAATTCCCATGAAAACACTAAAAAACTAAAAAAATATAAAACCCATTTAATCCCCTAAAAACATTGAAAACCTGTAAAAAATTTCAAAAATCATAAAAAATTTCAGAAACCCTAAAAACATAAAAAAATAATAAAAACCATAAAAATATAGAAAAAATAAAATAAACCCCTTAAAATTTTTAAAAACACTAAATCCCATAAAAATCCTAAAATATATACATAAATAATTAAAAACATAAAACAAAAAAACCATGAAAAAACCAAAGGAAACCTTAAAAACAAAAAACCATTAAAACCTCTAAAATTCCTAAAAACTCTAAAATGAAAAGAAAACTAACAAAACCCCAATCCCCCCCAAAATACCAAAAAAACCAAAAAACCATAAATTCCCTAAAAATAAAAAAATTAGTAATGAACCAAAAACCCTTAAAAACCCCAAAGAGAACCAAAAAAATTATAATATTTAAAACCCATAAAAACCATAAACCCCCCCCCCCCAAAACCATTAAAACCATAGAAATCCATAAGATCAGTAAAAACTACTTGGCCACTAAAAACCCTCTAAACCCCTAAAAATAATAAAAAACTATAAAAACATTAAAAACCCTACAAACATAAAAGAACCCAAAACATAAAAATACTATAAAAACCATAATACTCCTAAAACACTTTAAACCACTCAAAATCCCTATAAACCATAAAAACCCATAATAACCCTAAATAATACCTAAACATAACGAAATGCATAAAAAATATTAAGAACACTGAAAAACCATATGAAAACCATAAAAACCTAATAACACTTAAAACAACTGAAAACCCAAAAAAATGCTAAAAACTATAAAAGCTTTCAAAATCCAAAAGAAAACTAAAAACCTATAAAATACTAAAAAAATACCATAAAATCTATAAAAACATAATAAAAACTGAAAACAATGAAAACCCCTAAGAAAACATTAAAAACCTAAAAACACTTAAATCTTCTAAAAACACAAAAAAATGGTAAACTCACTGAAAGATTCTAAGAACCCTAAAACCCTAAAATACCTAAAATCCAAATGACCTTAAAAAAAATAAAAAACCCTTAACCCAAAAAATCCCTAAAAATCCACTATAATATCTAAAAAAATTTTAAACCTATATGAAATTAAAAAAACTCTAAAAACCTTAGAAACCATAAAAACTCATAGAACACTAAAAACCCAAAAAACCATAAAAACGCTAAAAAACCTTACACCACTAAAAAAATAAATAACAATAAACATTATAAAAATTCCTAAAAATACCAAAAAATGTAAAAAATATTAAAACCCTAATAAATCCTTAAAACCTAAAATACATAAAACCACTAGAAAAACTAAAAATGATAAAATCCCTAAAAACCATACAAAAGAATATAAATCCCTAAAAACCGAAATTATCCACAAAAAACCATAAATACACTAAAAATATGTAAAAATCCCAAAGAACATAAAACCATTAAAAAATATAAAAACCCATAACATAACCTTTAAAACCAACAAACACGCAAAACCCCTAAAAATATTGAAAAACACTAAAACCCCTAAAATCCCTAGAAATATCATGAAGACCCTAAAATTCATTAAAACCCCTAAAAACATTACAAACCCAAAAGCACATAAAAACCTTGAGGACATAATAAAAAAAATCTAAAAGTTCTATAAAATCATAAAAATGTTAAAAACTATAAAAATGCTAAAAACCAATAAAAAATAAAATATAACTAAAAACCCAAAAAATCATAAAAACCCTAAACACCCTAAAAATCCATAAACCCCCCCAAAATCCCTAAATACACTGGAAAACCACAAAAATCCTACAAAACCCAAAAAAATCCCTAAAAACATAAAAACCCATTAAAATCATAAAAACCCCTATGAAAACCATAAAATCCAAAAAAACACTTAAAACCCTTATAAAACCTAAAAATTATAAAAATCCTAAAACCCATAAAAATCATACAATCCACCCGAAAATCCTAAAAACCATAAAAATCATAAGTATCCTTAAAAATCCTTAAAATCATAAAAATACCAAAAACCCTCTAATAAACCATATGAAATCCTTAAAACCATCAAACTATATAAAACACCTAAAAACCCATAAATCACCAAAAAACTTAATGTAACCTAAAACCATAAAACCCCTAAAAACCATAAAACCCCAAAAAAACCAAAAAAACCCTAAACCCCCATAAAAACCCAAAAATCAGAGAAAAATATATAAACCATTTCAACCACTAAAAATGTTTAGAAACTACAAAAACATTAAAACCATTAAATACTCAAAACAGTCATAAAATCCCAAAAAAACATTAAACCCCTAAAAACCATAAAACCCTAGGAATCCTCAAAACCACTAAAATCCCTAAAACCCTAAAATATCCTCAACAATCCTTAAAAATTATTAAAAATACCTAATAATATAATAGCCCATAAAATCCCAAAAACTAATAAAACCCCCAAGAAAACTTTAAAAACCAGCAAACACTTAAGACCCCTGAAAAACCTAACAAATGGTAATCCCTTAAAAAACCTAAATTCCATAAAAACCCTAAAAATCCTTAAAAAATCCCAAAAACACCGTAAAAATTTAAATAACATAAATATCTTGACAAACACAAAGAAAACCATAAATCCCTACAAACAATTGAAACTCCAAAAATCAAAATATTCTAAAAACCCAAAAAACCCAAAAGATCAAATAACCATAAAACCCCTAAAACCATAAAAAACCTTAAAACCCATGAAAGAGAATGACCCCAATATAGGTGATTTCTGTCCAGTTGTCATTGGAAACACCATTCCAAAAATCAAAAGTATGATCCCTACTCTCAGGATGAAGGGATCACCCGGGATCTCATTACCCCAAATCAATTTGGGTTTGTCTTAGGCCGTAGTTTTCAAAGCTAGTTGTAATCAGCATCAGAAGGCATCAACTTCATGAGAAAGGTATCAAATCATGGATGCTTTGACCTGAATATGGATATTATGAAGGACTTTAACACCGTCAAATGGTCCTTCGTTTTTGGTGTATTGAACACGTACGGTTTCTCAACTCCATTCATTAAATTAATTATCACCATGCATTCTAGTGCCAGGATTTCTGTTCTCATCAATGGATTCCCACAAGGGTTCTTCTGATGCTCTTATGGCATCAGACAAGGCGACCCCCCTCTCAGGCCTACTCTTTGTGGTTTCCAAAGATTACTTGAGCCGATGCATTATTGACCTGGTTCAGGCTGGGCTCTTCACTCCAATCAAGTCAGAAAATGACCTTTGTGTTCCCTCACACCTGCTTTATACTGATGACATTATACTCTTCAGGCAGGCCAAAAAGAAAACATTTTTCAATGTCCAAAGGCTCATCCGGCACTATGAAGAATTTGCAGGCCAAGCGATCACCTGGAAAAAATCATCCATTATTTTTGGCATGGGGGTTTCTGCCCAAAGGCAATGTTGCATTGTCAAATCTCTTGGCATAATGAAGGGATCCCTCCCCTTTATATATCTGGGAGTTCTGTTGTTCTGGGGGAATGTGAAAAGCAGTCACCTTGAAAGTATGTCACTGAAAATCACTCAAAAACTGGCAAGCTGGGAAGGGAAAACTCTATCACAAGTAGGAAGAGTTTTCTTGATCAACTAAGTCATCACGTCCATGTTCGTACATGCTTTCTCTATCTACAGATGGCCGACAAGCCTAATTAAAAATCATCAAAGCATGATTCAAAACATTTCCTAGATGGGATGCATTGATTAAACGAAATTAATCTTTGTTGTATGGAATAAATGTACAAAACCTGCTGATATGGGTGGGCTTTGAATTAAAGACCTCAGGAAATTCAATGATGCCCTCATTGAGAAATTTACTTGAAACCTATTCAATCCACAAGATGGGGGTATAGACTTCCTAAGGGAAAGGTTAAACTACAAACTCTGTGACAGCTTTATTGGTTACATTCCTTCATCGGTGTGGACTACGATTAGATACTAAAATAGAGACATCATCCTTCAATCAAAATGGATAGTCTCAAGGCACTCAAACTTGAACTGCTGGACAACTACCTAGCTGGATAAGACAATCAAAGACTATGTTCAGCCTCCATCCAACCTTCAGCACCTCGCTATTGACAATTGAAACAACCAAATGGCAGAGCTCATCAGGACCATTCCTGAAAACATTATTTAGAAAATCCAGAATTAGCAATTCACTGAAACTGATAGCCTCATCTGGAAACCCTGCCTTGTTGGACAGTTGAACACATGGGAGGTCTGTCGGTATAATTGTGGAAAAGGGGCCCAGCCACCGACACGGTTCTCCAAATTCAAGAGAAACTTCATACCACCATCGAGCATTATTCTTCTGTGGAATGTGTGGATGAACAGGTTGCCAGTGTAGGAGAAACGTAAAAAATCCATATGGAGATTAGCCTCATCCTTTCCTACCTTCTTGCGAGTAGAGTAAAATGCACAACAAATCATCCTTAACTGCAGGCTCGTTGCCTCATTATGGGAATATGTGTAGAACCTCTTCGTACAAAAATTCTGCATGGGTAGCACGCTGCCAGAACTGTTTACCATCATTGTTAGTGCGGACATCAGAAAGCAGCTCAAGAACCTCATGCTTACTACAGTCGCGACCCATGCAAGCTATGTGTGGACATCCCATAATAAGACCGTCTTTTAATCAAAGGTCAGCTCCTTCTATGGTGGAATCTTGGCAATCTAAAAATATGTTCACCTGAAATCCCATATGACAACTAGAGCAATGTATAACATCATGAATGATATGATAATTTTGCGAACCTTTAGTGTTCCTGGAATATGTAAACAACCAGCACCCATGAAATTCATCCTGTGGATTCCCCCAATTTCTGGTTGTATTAATGTTAATGTGGACGACACGACATCAGGAGCACCTGGTCTTGTGGGATAGTGAGGTGTCTTTCATACTTAAAAAGGTATCATCAAGGGATTCTTCTTTCACTTCCTGGGGAGTGGATGCGCCTATGAGGAGAAACTATGGGTCATCATCAAGGTAGTGGAGTTTGCGATGCAATTTTCTTGGAAGCTCTTATGGATTGAGTCTGACTCAATGCTAGCAATGGAGGCCCTGAGAATCGTATCAAGAAGATTACCATGGTGGCTACTCCTACAAAGGATCAAATTCCTCAATGCTTGACAAGATCTGACCCTACACATCACACATGCTTTCCGGTAAGCGAATGCGGTGGCAGATGCAATCTCAAAGAATGAAAATGAAGATAGGGGATTCATATGTTCCATTGTCACTCCATCGTACTGCATGTCCTTTGTGGACTCTGGCATGAAGGGTGATACACACATCAGCTTCTGTAGGACATTCTTGTATGACCATGTAGCTTTCTTCTTTTATTTAAATTTGGTGATCAGGATCACCTGGTCCCACACCTTCTTTTTCTAAAAACCCATGAAAACCCTAAAACACTAGTAAAAACTCAAAAAAACATTTTAAACCCCTAAAAAGGCTAAAAATTTCTAAAAACTATAAAATCAATCAAAATATAAAAAACCATAAAGCCTAAAAAACCTAAAAAACTTTAAAAACCCCTAAATTCAACAAAATTCATAATACCCGTAAAAACCACAAAGATCTTAAAAACCCCTAATTATACCTAAAAATTTGAAAAACTAAAAATCCTAAAAGAATAAGAAAACCTTAAAAACCAATAAACACTTAAAGCCCCTAAAAAGTTAAAAAAAATTATAAAACCACTAAAAACCCTAAAAAACCAAAAAACCCATAAAAACCTATAAAGACACTAAAAACTCTAAAATCTCATCAAGGCCTTAATTTTTTTAAAAAAACACATAAAACTCTAAAAACTAAAAAGACCCCTAAAAACCCCAGAAATAATAAATACCCTAAAATACTAAAAATCCTCAGAACCCCTAAAAACCCTAAGAAACCATTAATATTTGAAAAAATTCTTCTGAATCAATAGAAACATAAAAACCTATTAAAACCCTTAAAACCCATAAGAAAACCTTAAAATTAAAAAAACGCATAAAACCCCAAATACCTCAAAATTGTTTTAACTATAAAAAATCATAAAACCCTAAAAAATATAAAAACACATAATACCCCAAAAACTCTAAAGAATAAAATAAAAAATGCCTTAAAATCCCTAAAAATGTAAAAAATCCTAAAAACCATGAAAAACCTCGATAAAACCTTAAAAACCTAAACACACTAAAAACCCCTAAATACATAAACACTTTAAAAACAATAAATAACCCTAATAACCTCTATAAATCTAAAAAACCCTTAAAATACCAAAACATCTAAATACTTTAAAAACATTAGAAACACCTAATTTTTTTTACGAACCATCAAAAACCATAAAAACCAAACAAATTAAAAACCCCATAAAACCCAAAAAAAACAAAAAAAATTAAAAACCTAAAATTCCTCAAAATTAATAAAAACCCTAAATAACCATAAAAATCCTATGAAATCCCCAAAAATTCCAAAAAACCAAAAAACACTAAAAACATAAAAAACTCCAAGAGAACTGTGAAATACTAAAAACACATAAAACCATTCAATAAACAAAAAATGATAAAAACCAAATAACACTAAAAAACCTAAAAACCATAATAACCTTGAAAAGCCCAAATATCTGTAAAAAGAAAAAAATATTGAAAAACACAAAAAACCTTTGAAAATTTTAAAAACCCAAAGTACCCAGAAAATACCTAAAAACATTAAAATCATATATATAAAAAACCCGAAATAACCTAAAAATTCTAAATACTCTATAAACACTAAAACTATAAAAACATTAAATCTAAAATCCCTAAAATACATAAAAACCATAAAAACCAATAAACTACATAAAACTAAAAAAACAAAGAAAAAAAATCAGAAAACCATTTAAATACCTAAAGACATTTAAAAAAATATAAAAACACTTAAACCCCTAAAAACTCAAAAATTCTATAAATCCCAGAAAAAACCATAAAACCCTAAAACCTTAAAATCCCTAAACAGAACAAAATCCCTAAAAACCATAAAAATACTTGAAAAGATCTAAAACATTCAAAACGGTAGAAAACCCTAAAACCCCGAAACACCCTAAGAAAACCTAAAAACCACTTAAATGCCCCCAAAAAACCTAAATACACCAAAACATTTAAAGCCATTAAACTACGAAAATCCCTTAAACTATGAAAATCCCTTAAAACACTCATAGTCCATAAATACCCTATGATCCATACAAATACTAATAAAATCCCTAAAAATCCCAAAAAAATTAAAAAAAACCTAAAATCCATACAAATACCTACGAAAACCCTAGAGGCACCAAAACACATAGAATCCATAAAAACATAAAAAACATTAAGAAAACTAAACATCCTTAAAAAACCCTAAAAACTCAAAACCCCTAAACATTATAAGAACCCATATAAAACATTAAAAACCAAAAAACCAATAAAAACCCGAAAAACTTACTAAAAACACTAAAAACCATAAAAATCCCCAAAAAATCCATAAAAACATAAAAAACCCTAAAAATCCTAAAAACACATAAGAAACCCATAGAATCATAAATACACAAAAAACCCCTAAAGGCATAAAAATATGAAAAAACCTAAATAATATATAAATCCTAAAAAGTCCCTAAAAACCATACAAATCCAATAAAATCCCTAAAAATACATAAATATATGAAATTCAATAAAAACCTTGAAAGAAACTAAGAAAATATATAAAACCTAAAACAACTTAAAACCCCTACAAACCTAAAAATGATTAAAACCCTAAAACCCTAATAGACCATAAAACACCTAAAAACCACTATACACCATAAAACTTCTGAAACTATTAATTCCCCTAAAAAACCATAACAATCCTAAAACCTTCTAATAATATAAAAATTCATCAATACCATTAAAATGTTAGGAAGCACTAAAAATATATAAAACCATAAAACACCAAAAAATAACTAAAACCCAAAAAGAAAACATAAAACCCGAAAAATACTAAAAACCGAAAACCCTTGAAATCTATAAAACCCCTAAAAAAAGAAAAATATTAAAATCCATAAAAATCCCTAAAAATGTAAAAAACCCTAAAACCATTGAAAACCCCTAAGAAAACCTTAAAAACATAAAAAAATTAGAACCCCTAAAAACCTATAAAATTATACAAATATTAAAAACCCAAAAAAAACCTAAAAACCATCAAAATCAAAAAAGACCATAAAAAGCAATAAAAATCTTGAAAAAACCTAAAAATACAATAAAACATTAAAAATTGTAAAACCCCCAAAGAAAACTATAAAAAACCTTAGAATACATAAAACTCCAAAAACCTTAAAATGCTAAAAAATATAAAACCCCTTAACAGACCAAAAATCATTAAAACACCTAATAACTATAAAACCCAAAAAATTCCTTAAACCCAAAAATAACCACTAAAAACACTAAAACCCTTTAAACAACTAACAATGTTAAAAAAAACTAGAAAAATGATAGATAACTAAAAAAATCTAACCCCTCCCCCCAAAAAATAGAAAACCCTAAGAACCCTCAAAATCCCCAAAACCATTAAAAACCATAAAATCCTAAAAACCTGTAAAAACCATAAAAATATAAAAATCTGAAATCCCTAAGAAAACCTTAAAAACATAAAAACCATAAAACCCCTTTAATCAATAAAATTGTTAAAACCCTAAAACCCCTAAAACCCTAAAGATAATAAAAGACCTGAAAAACATTACAACAGAAAAAAACAGAAGACCCTAAAACCAATAAAAACTATAAATACCCTTCAAACGCTGAAATAACTTAAAAATCTATAAAAACATATAAAACCCAAAAAAAATTACCTAAAAACACAAAAATAGAAAATACATAAAAACCCTAAAAAACATTAGAAAGCCTCAAAATTACTAAAAACCCTAGAAACATAAAAATCCAAAAAAACCACCAATAATATCTAAGAACATGAAAGCATAAAAACCCTTAAAAATTTTAAAAACATTTATAACCCTTAAAACATAAAAAAAACATAAAACCCCAAATAATATTTATAAGAATGAAAACCCTCAAAATCATTAAGAATGAAATAAACCTTTCAAAATCCAAATAATGCCTTTAAAATCTCTAAACCCCTAAAAATCTTAAAACCCCTAAAAATCCTTAATAAAACCAAAAAACCCAAAACAATACTTAAAACCCTTTAAAATTCTAAAAAATGTTAAAAATAAAAAAAATCTTTAAAGGACCTTAAAACCAAAAAAAATCCCTAGAAACCATAAAAATCCATAAAACCTTTCAAACCATAAAACGTACAAAACCCTTAAAACCAATAAAAACATTGAAAACCATATAAACCAAAATAAAAATAAAACTCTCTAAAGAAACAACAAAAATAAAAAAATTGAAAAAACCCTTAAACCCCACAAAACCATAAAACCATATATCCTCTAAATACCACTTAAACCCCTTAAAATCAATAAAATCCATAAAAACCAAAAAACACTAAAAAACATAAAATACCTAAATACGTAAAAAAACCTAAAAAACTGAAAACCCTTAATAAAACCTTAAATACATAAAAAAAATAAGATGCCATAAAACCTAAAAAACACTAAAAATCCTGAGAAACCTGAAAAAAACCCAAAAAACCCTAAAAACCAAAAAATCCTTCAAAATCACGTAAAACACTAAAAATCCTCAAAAACAAAAAAACAATAGAAACTATAAACACCTTTAAACCTTTAAAACATTTAAAACTTGAAATAACATTAAAACCCAAATAACCTAAAAAACACTAAAAACCCCAAACCTTAAAAATCGTAGAACACCCTAAAAAACAAAATCCCTAAAAATTGCAGAAAAAATTAAAAACATTAAAAAAACTAGAAATCCTTAAAAATCTAAAAAACCAGAAAACCCTAAAAACCATTAATGAATCTTTATAAAACTAAAAACACTTAAAACCCTAAAATGATTACAACTCTAAAAACCGTAAACACCCGAAAAACATAAAGAACCATAAAACTCCTAAAACCCTTAAAACCACATAAAGACACTAAAAACCTCCTAAAAGCTTCAAAACCCATAAAAATACTATAAACATGAAACAAATATAAAAAACATAAAACCCTAAAAAAATTTCCTCTAAAACCTAAAAAACCATAAACACCCTAAAATCCCTCAAAATCTCTAAAACCCCTAAAAACCATTAAAATACTTAAAATCCCTAAAAATCTATAAAAATTTATAAACCCCAAAAATGATGAAATATCCTAAGAAACATTTAAAATCTTATAAACACTTAATACGCCTAAAAAACTGAAAACACTAACAACCCTAAAAAACCCATAAAAACCTCAAAATACCTAAAAACCATAAAAACCCATAAAAATCCAAAAAACCATAAAAACCCTAAAATCCCTCAAAATCTCTAAAACCCCTAAAACGCATTAAAATACTAAAAATCCCTACAATTCTATAAAAATTTAAAAACCCAAAAAATGATGAAATATCCTAAGAAACCATTAAAATATTATAAACACTTAATACCCCTCAAAAACTGAAAACACTAAAAACCCTAAAAACCCCATAAAACCATCAAAATACCTAAAAACCATAAAAAACCATAAAAATCCAAAAAAACCAAAAATAATATCTAAATATTTAAATGGATGTAAAAACACTAAAACCCCTAAAAAACAATAAAACATACAACCACATAAATCCCATGAAAATATAACAAATTCAAAAAGAAATAATAAACCCTAAAAGACCCTAAACACCACACAAAACCAAGAAACACTATAAAACCCTTAAAACACTAAAAAACCAAAAAACTATAAAAATAATAAAAACTAGAAAAAACATTTAATCCCGTAAAAACATTAAACAATTTAAAAATCTTAAAAACCATAAAAAATAAAAAAACAAAAAAACCCCCAAAAAACCATAAAATCCTAAAAACACAGAGACCCCATTAATCCCTGAAAAGCCTTAAAATTTGTAAAAATCCTAAAAACCCTGAATATCCAAAAAGACATAAAAATAAATAAAAACACATAACCCCCATAGAAAACCATTAAACCCTAAAAAAACATAAAAACCTAAAAAATTATAAAACTATAATTAATTTAAAAACCTAAAACCCCTAAAACAATGAAAATAACTAAAACCCCAAAAATTATAAATAACCTAAAAATCCTTATAAAACTCAAAAAAACATAAATCCACATAAAACCTTAAGAAAAACTTTAAACCCTAAAAACATTTTAAACCAAAAGAACTAAAAATCTCTAAAACAATCTAGCATTCTATAAAAAGACCCAAGAAACACATAAAAACATTAAAACCTCTAAAAATTAGAAACCCCGAATAACATATAAAAACCCTAAAATTCCAGTAAAAACTCTAAAAACCCTTTAAACCCCTAAAAATGTTAAAAAACATAAATAATTAATAAAACCCCTAAAATACTCAAAAAACCCAAAAAATCCAAAAAATATATAAAAAACCTTAAAAAACAAAAAAAAATTATTACCCTTGAAAATCACGAACAACTATAAAAACTATAAAATCCTAAAAATCCCATGAATCCCAAAAAAATGAAAAACCCTTAAATCCTAGAAAAATCCTAATACATATTCAAAAACATAACCAAAATTTAAACCCATGAAAAAATATACAAAATTATGAATAAACCTAAATTCCTAAAACCCAAAAACTAAAACAACCCTCAAAATATCTAAAAACCGTAAAACCTATAAAATCCCTAAAAATACCTAAAAATGTAAAGAGCCCTAAAAAACCTGAAACCCCCTAATGAATAATTAAAAACCAAAAGAACCGTAAAACCCATAAAAACCTAAAAATTTCTAAAACCCCTCAAAGGAACAAAAAACACACTAAATCCCCCAAAACCCCTAAAATCATAAAACCTATAAAAACCATAAAAATCCAAAAAATCCAATAAAAATCCTTAAAAACCACTAAAAAATCTTAAAACACATTTAAACCTTGAAAACATTTAAAAACACTACAAAAAATAAAACTCAAAAAATACACAAAAAGACCCTAAACCAAAAAAACCCAAAAAACCATTAAATCCATATAAAATACCAAAAACACCAAATAAACATAAAAATCCAAAAAAACCATAAAAATATCTACAAATATAAAAACACCTAAAACCAATGAAAAACTCATTGAAAATCATAAAAACATAAAAATACATTAAACCACTAAAAACCTAAAAAATACTAAAACCCCTAAAAAACCTAAAAACCCCTAAAAACATCAAAATATATAAAAACCAATAAATAGCATAAAAAATAATTAAAATCCATAAAACAAGAGAAACCCTAATATACAAAAAAACCTTATAAATTTAAATGCTCTTAAAATGCCTAAAACCAAAAAAATGAAAAACCCATTAAAAGCACAATAAATCTAAAACACCTAAATCCTATAAAACCATAAAAATCATTAAAACCCTAGAAACCCAATAAAAAAAATTCTAAAAACCATTTGATACCATAAAATTTTTAAAAACACTAAAAAAATTACAATCATAAAAAATGCAGGGAAACCCCTAAAATCCTAATAAAACCATATAAACCATTTCAACACTTAGATTCCCTAAAAACCATCGATATCCATAAAACCCATAAAAACATAAAAATACAAAAAAAATATTTAAAAATACCTCAATGTTTAGAAAACCATAACAACACTAAAAATACTTATAAAATAGTAAAATCCTATAAAAATAGAAGACCCATAAAAAAACTAAAAACCATAAAAACATTAAAACCCCTAAAAATTCCAAAAATTCTCGAAAACCATAAAAATCCTAAGAATCCCTAAAAATCACAAAAAATGTAAAAAACCCAAAATACCAAGAAAAATATTAATAAATCCTTAAAAAACAAATAATATTTAAATCCCTAAAAACATAAAAACACTAAAACCCCTAAATAACCCTACATACCCCTGAAAACCATAAAATCCCCAAAAAACCTTAAAACCGCTAAAAATTAAAAAAACCCTAAAACCCCCCACTAAAAAAATTAAATCCCTTTAAAATTATAAAAATGTTAAAAAAACATTAAAATCATTAAAACCCTAAAATACTCAAAAAATTAAAAAAAAACCTAAAAGACACTAAAACCCTCAAAATCCCAATAATCCTAAAAAATCCTAAAAAATTGGTAAAAAAATAGAAAACCTAAAATTCCTTAAAACCCCTAAGAAAACATTACATACATAAAAATACTTAAAACCCATAACTAGGTAAAAAATGTAAGAACCATAAAAAACACTAAAAACCATAAAAATCATAAATAATTATAGATATGCCATAAAACCCTAAAACCCCTAAAAACAATAAAAACTCCTAAAACCATTAAAACTCTTAAACCCCATATGAACTATAAAAGAAATAAAAATTATAAAAATTATTTAAAAAAAATGAGAGAACTCTAGAGAACCATAAAAACACTAAAAACTCCGAAAAACCCCATAACCCCAAAAAACAATAAAAACCTAAATACCCTCAAAATCCAAAAAAACCCCTAAGAATCTATAAAGATCCTAAAAATAACTATAAATCTCTAAAAATTTAAAAATCCCAAAAAATAATAAGAACCCTTAAGAAAAATAGAAAAACATAAAAACAAATAAAAGGCCTAAAATCCAAAAAACACTAATACCCTAAAAACCCCATAAAACATAAAAAGTTTTAAAAACCCTCAAAATCCTCGAAATGAATAAAAATCCAAAAAATCACAAAAAATCCATAAAAATATAAAAATTACTAAATACACCTAATTCTCTAAAAAAAACTTAAAAACCATAAATTATAAAAACCCCTAAAAACCTAAAAAATCTAAATCCGCTACAAATACTAAATGAACCCCAAATATCTATAATCCCTAAAAACCATAAAAAATTCCTAAAAACCATTAACACCCTATAAATCATTAAATACCAAAACAAACTCTAAAACACTAAAATCCCTTTAAACCCTAACCAAAAAATCTAGGAAGTAGAAAAATATTCATAGAATTTGTTAAAAATAAAATAAAATATAAAAAAGAAAGTGGGTGGGTTCAAACAAAGGGAATTTCCTTCATCCAAAAAAATAGAGTTAAAAAATAATAATATGAAGTATCATTTTCATTATCATAGTAATAAATAGTTTCCCACTAAGTCTACGAATTACCCTGATTGGTGATCATAAGGATCTTTTTATTGGTTCTTCTTTGTGCCTTAGAGGATGATCTGGTACACTCGGTACCTGGCTGGATGGAGTAGTCATTCTACAGTATTATATTCATTGGAATAGCAGGAAAACCCTCACTATCAATCAAGTTTTTCATTCCATTTATTATTGAATAATTAAATGAGGAATGACCACTTATTGAAGCCTTAAGTGGAGTGATATGTTTCACCCTTTCATCATCAGAAACGTTCACCCACTTATCCTAGAATCATGATGAATTCAATATGTTTTTGGAATTCTACTAATAATTAGCATTTTTTATCAACAAATTGGTTGAGATTATGAAATTATAGATCGCTTGGACCATCAATTTGAATACCCCAACTTTGGATTTGAGAATACTGGACCATATGTAGGATATGATCCTTATCTATGAACAACCTTGCTTCTTGCTTAATCCTAGCATCACCATAAACCGGAGGAGCCACAAGAGACATCCCTTATTCCACCAATTGATATAATTCCTGAATTGGTTGCCACTCCTTGGGTAGATCTCAGGTAGGAATATTTTTATCATATCTAGTCAGACCATCCTTAAAGGATACTACATAATCCAAGGATTCATTATCTAATGAGTTAGGACTCTTTCTGTATGAAGAGGCTTTCTATTTCAGAGTATATATAGAACCAAAAAACCATCTTGATGTAAAGAATCATCATCAAAAGAGTCAGTAACATAAATAGAAAACATCATAGATTCCTTATCATTCATACCACTAGAAGGGGGATACATAGAAGCAACATCAAAAAAATTATCCTGTTTCAAAAATCATTTGTTACACGCAGAGGCATCATGACCACAGTTAAGGACAATTGTATAGGTTACTGACATCCTCTAATAATTCCTCATACTACCAATTTTATTACAAGTAATCAAAAAAATGAACTTCTTATAAAAAACATGAGTGATCAAATCTTCATTCTTCGTGGATAATAAACCTTCCTTATTATAATTGAATTCAAATCAACTTCCACTATGACCCTAGAAAAATATCTTTAACTAGGATACTATGTATTTATATCTATTTTTATTAGAACTCTAATCGATGAATCTAAATAAAAAATAATATTAGGGTGGTAATAGACCCAACTAACACTGGAACATCTAACTCATACTTGAGCAAAGGATTTCCTGAACTCAATGGAATTCAATCTTCAGTTCCATTACTGGATCCTCAGAGCACCTGAATTCAATGAAATTGAAGCAAATCCCCATGTCCTCTTCATCAGTTATGAATTGGGAAAAGCTAAAGAATCTGGACCCTAATAGAATACATTACAGGTTTGAAAAAACAGAAATTAAATATATTCTTCTTACAATATCATTATATATGCATGTTTTCTACATTTTGGAAAGTACTATATGTTCTATAATTGAGAGAACATAAATAGAAATTCATTCCAAATTTTCATCTTTCCTCACGTTAGCACGAGCATTATCACATCTTTTAAATATCCGACCTGAATCTCCATTATGAAGGGATATAAAAAATCATTCTATTCTAATCTATGGACTTACCTTTATACATGGGAATCTATTTGGAATAAATAATCATTATTGATATGAGACTTCAAGGAAGATGAGAGATTCCAGACGTCATCTTCACCATAACAATTCATGACTACATGTGGCTTGTTGGAAAGTTTATTTCATACAGAGGCAACATTTCTTTACATATCCTGAGGGTTTTCCCACTAGATATTAGATTTAACCCTATAAAGTATTACACCATCATAGAGATTATGAAACCTAAACGCCATTTTTGACAGCACTATGACCACCCCTGAGACAACTATCCATCCTTTTGTTTCTTTTCATACATTTTAAATCCCTAAAACTTTTAAAAAACTCTAAAATACCATAAAAACCCAAAAAACCAAAAAAACACTAAAAACCAAAATAAACCATACAAACACTAAAACACTAAACCCCATAAAAAGACTCAAAATATCTAAAAACTTAAAAAAACATAGAAATTCTAAAATACCCTAAATTAAAAAAAAACTAAGAAAACATTACTTCCCTATAAATACTTAAAACCCTAAAAACCCAAAAATATGAGAATTACCTTAAAAAACCTAAAACCCCTAAAAACTCTAAAAACCCACAAATTTTTTAAAGACCCTAAAAAATATCAAAATTCTAAATAATAAAGAAATCCTTAACAACATAAAAACCTAATAAATTTGAAATCCTCATAGAAAAAAGTACAAACATAAAAAACTCGAAACCCCTAAAATCATAAAAAATGAAAAAACTTCCAAAATGGATAAAAAGACTGTAAAACCCCTATAAACCCCTAAAAACCATAAAACCACTAAAACCCTTAAAAATATAAACCCCCCCTAAAAACCTAAAAACCTATAAAAACTATAGAAACTTTATAAAACAATTGAAACGTTGAAAAAATCTAAAAACCATTAAACCCATAAAACCAAAAAAACCTAAAACAAATAAAAATAAAAAACCCCCAAAACCATAAAAATTGGAGAAACCCTATATATCCCTAAAAAACCTAAAAAAATAAAAATATTAAAAACCCTAACAATCATTTAAAATTTTAAAAACGGGAAAACACATGAAAAACACTATGAAACCCATAAAACCCTAGATAACCTAAAAATGATGAAACCCCTGAAACCAATAAAAATCATAAATTACATAAAAGTGTAAAACCCCTAAAAACCCTAAAACATCCTATGAAAACCTTAAAATTGTCAAGAAACATAAAAACCATAGAAAGGGATAAAAACTCTAAAAACCCAAAAAAATTCCCTAAACCCTAAAACCCCTTAAAACCATAAACCCCTAAAAATCATTATAACCCATGGAAAACCACAAAACCACTCAAAACAAATAGAAAATATCATAAAACTTTTTAAAACGCTAGAAACATTAAAAAATATTAAAATATTAAAAAACCTAAAAAACTCCAAAGAAAACCCCTAAAATCCCCAAAAAATCAAAATACCCTAAAACCCCAAAAAATATAAAAAACACTAAAATTCCATAAAATTCCTAAATAATTCAATAAGATCCCAAGAAATGTAAGAAAACCCAAAATATTGAAAATAGTAAGAAATTCTTCAAAAACACAAAACACTTAGAACCCCTAAACACATAATATTGCTAAAAACCCTAAAAACCCTAAAATCCTAAAACACCCTAAAACCCCTCAATTTCCATTAAAAATTAAAAGACCCATTAAAATACTAAAAGTCCCAAAAAATACCTAAAATTGTATAAATATCTAAAATTTCTATGATTACATTAAAAACCTGGAAACACTCAAAACACCTAAAAGCCTAAAAATGCTAAAAACCCATAAAAACCTAAAAGACCATAAAAACCCCTAAAACTCCTAAAAATCATTAACACCCAAAACCCATAAAAGCCAAAAAAACCCCAAAAGCCAGAAAGCACATATGAACCCCTAAAAAGATTAAGAAACTATAAAAATTTAAAAATCTAAAAAAACTCAAACATAACCCTAAAAACTTAAAAAACAAAAAAATACCCTAAAAAATACCAAATCCATAAAACACCTAATAACTTATAAAAATCCAAAAAATCCATATATATCCATAATAAGTAAAAACCCTTAAAACCAACGAAATCTTGAATAAAAATTTAAAACCCTAACAACACTTAAAACCCATAAAACATAAAAAATAATAAAAATCCTAAAAAACACTAAAAACGCTAAAAATCCTAAGAGCAGTAAAAGCCCTAAGAACACTAAAACCCCATAAAATACTAAAAATCCTAAAAAATCCCTAAAAATGTAATACCCCTGAAGATCCTGAAAACCCCCAAGAAGACCATAAAAACATAAAAAATATAAAACCACTTAAAAACCCAAATATCTCTACAAACTCTAAAAACCCTAAAAGAACTTTATAACCCCAAAACTCCAAAAATTAATAAAAAACACTAAAAACCATAAAAAACTAAAAAAACATGAAAACCTTAAAAATACTAAACTACAAACACCCTTTAAACCCCAAAAATGTTAAAAGACTCTAAAACCCCTTAAAACAATAAGAAACTAAGAAAACCCTCTAAAAAGGTAAAAATACCCAAAAACCCTAAAACACAAAAACCCTAAAACAATCAAATTCCATAAAAACCATAAAAACAATAAAATCTTATAAAATCCCGAAAAATATATAATAAGTTAAATACCCATAAAAACCCTGAAAACCCCTAACAAAACATTAAAACCCTAAAAACACTTAAATCCCCTAAAACCATAAAATCCTAAAAATCCCTAAAAAACCTAAAACCCCATAAAAATCCTATAAAAGCCATAAATATCTTAAAAAAATATAAAAAAACCTAAAAACCCAAGGAAAAACATAAAAACCTAATAACACCTAAAACCCCTAATAACCACAAAACCCCCTAAAACCTTAAAAAACCCAAAAAACCCAAAAACCATAAAAAATAACATCAAACATTATAAAACCCTTTAAAACACAAAATACATAAAAAAATAAAAAAACTTAAAACCTCTAGAAATCTCAAAAAAAGAAAAAAATATTTCCCTAAAAATCCCAAAGACGCTAAAAATCCCTGAGAACTATAAAATCCATAAAAATAATTATAAATACATAATAATCCCTAAAAATCATTAAAAACATAGAAAACCCTAGTAAAACCTAAAAAACATAATAACACTTAAAACCCCTACAAAATAAAAAAATGCTAAAAACCTAAAAAAATAATAAAAGAACCTAAAACACTAAAAACCCAAAAAACCATAAACCTTTGAAAACATAAAAAATCATAAAACCCATAACAACCATAAAAACACTAAAAACACAAAAAAACCCTTTAAATCCCTAAAAACAATAAAAACCTATAAACCATAACAAATATAAAAACTCCAAATCAAACCCTAAAAGGCCAAACAAACCACAAAATCTTGAAAGATGAAAAAAACACTAAAAAACCACAAAATCCCTAAAAATCCAAAAAATCATAAAATTCATAATAAATCCCCAGAAATTCCTAAATATTTTAAAAAACACTAAAACCCTTAAAACCCAAAAGACAACATCAAAACCCAAAAAAACATAATAATAACACTAAAATCCATCGAAAACTCTAAAACCCCTAAAAACAATAAAAATCCCCGAAAAACAACTAAATCCTATAAATACCCTTTAAAACCTTAAAAATGAAAAAAACACTAAAAACAATAAAACCAATAAAAACTCAATAAAATCTAGATACACAAAAAAAATTAAAACCCTCAAAACCCTTAAAAACACTACAAACCATAAAAATCATATAAAATCCCTAAAATACCTAAAAACATAAAAAAAACATTCAAACCTAGAAAAACCCTAAGAATACCTTACACCCCAAAGACACTTAATACCCCTAAAAACCCCAAAAAACTCTAAAAACCCTAAAAACCTCTAAAACCCGTAAAAAAAATCAAAATCCCTAAAAAATGTTAAAATCAATAAGATTCATAAAAACATAATAAAAAAACCTAAAAATATATATAAAAAAAAGTAAAAACCTAATAAAACCATAAAACCTAAGAACACAAAAAAACCATGAAAAACCAAAAAAATGATAAAACCTTAAAAACCCATAAAAATACAATAAAACAACCTAAAACCATAAAAATACATAAAACCATAAAACCATTAAAACTGATAATAACCCTAAAACCACTAAATTCCCTAAAATCCCTTTAAAACCCTAAAAATGATAAAAAAACTCAAACAACTCTTAAAACCCCAAAACACTAAAACAAGCTTAAACAAACCAAAAATCCAAAAAATTACTAAAAGCCCTAAAAACCATAAAAATCTATATAAACCTAAAAAACCCATAAAAATACTAAAAATGATCTACAAGTCCCTAAAACACAAAAAACCCGAAAAAACCAAGGAAAACCTTAAAATCCAAAAAAAACTTAAAACCAAAAAAACGTAAAAAGAGAAATGCCCTAAAAAACCTAAAACTTAGAAAAATCACTAAAACCCTAAAAACACTAAAAACCAAAAAAAACCTAAAAACATGAAAGTCCACAAAAACTAAAAAAACTCAAAACAACTTAAAATCATAACAAAACCTTAAAACATAAAACAATTAAAACCTGTAAAAAACCATAGAAATTCTAAAAACCCTTAAAACCCTAAAAAGTTTCTAAAACCCAAATCCCTAAAAATCATAAAAACCCCAAAACATTAGAAAACCCAAAAAACCAAAAAACCCAAAAAACCCAAAAACCAACTAAATAGTCTAAATAACCATTAAAACCTGAATGAATTTTAAAAACACAAAACCCTTAAAAACTCAAAAAACATTAAAACCCCAAAAAACCCAATAAACCCTGAAACCCCTAGAAGTAAATAAAAAACTCTAAAACCCATAAAAATCCATAAAAAATATTAAAAATCCTTAAAAACATAAAAACCCTAAATACCTGAAAAAACCTAAGAAACAATAAATCCTAAAAACACTTAAAACCACTAACAACCATAAAACACAAAGAATCCTAAAAAAACACAAAAAATCATAAGAACATAAACTCCCTAAATGAAATAAACACCTAAAATCGATAAAAACCCTAAAAACCACTAAACAAATATAGCACATACTTTAAACCTCCAAAAAACTTTAAAAAACACTAGAAACCCAAAAAAACTTACAAATAACCCTAAAAACCATAAAAAACATAAATAACCTAAAAATCCTAAAAAATCCCAAAATTCCAAAAAACGTAAAAAACCTAAAAACATTCATAAATCCTAAAAAATATTCAAATCCAAAAAAAAATAAAACCCATAAAAAACTAAAACATTATAAAACCCCTAAAACACCAAAAGATCATAAATCCCATAAAACCCCTAAATCCCACAAAAACCATAAAAACCATAAATTCCTAAAAATTCCCTAAAGACCATAAAACTCTAAAACCCACTAACAACTATAAAACCCCTTTAAACCCATAACAAAATATAAAACTTTAGAAAATCTTTATAACCCTAAAAATTAAAAAACCCCTAAAACCCAAAAAGAAAATAAAAACCTCAAAATCCGTAAAAACACTAAAAACCCATAAAAATCCAACAAAATTCCTTAAAATTCCTATATACATAAAAACCCCTAAAACTCTGAAAACCCCCAATAAAAGATTAAAAAACTAAAATGATTAAAAATACAAAATCCTAAAAATCACTAAAATCCCAAAACCCCCTAAAAACCCTAAAATGTCTAAAATACCAAAAATCCCCTAAAAACCAACCAAATCTCTAGAAACCCTAAAAAACATAAAAACCCTCAAAGAGCCCCCAAAATCTATATAAACATAAATAATCCAAAATACACTAAATACCCCAAAATTCATTATAATCTATAAAAACTAATAAAACCCCTAAAAACCACAAAAAACTCTACAATCCCTATAAATAGCTAAAAATTCTAAAAACTAGAAAAAGACATAAAACCCCTAAAATCCCGTAAAACCCTAAAAAACCCCAGAAACCCCCCCCCCCACACACAAAATCCATAAAAACACTAAAAACACATAAAAATCCTATAAAATCCCTTAAATTTTAAAAAAATGTAAAACCCCCTAAAAAGATTAACAACCTGCAGAATCCCATAAAACAAAAAGACACTTAAAACCCCTAAAAACCATAAAAACAATAAAAACCCTAAAAATCATTTAAACCCCTAAAAGCCATCAAAATACATAAACATCATAGAAAAAACCATAAATATCCAAAACTCATGAAAATAACAAAAAATATAATAAACCTTAAAAACATTAAAAATACGATGAAAAAATTAAAAACACAAAACAACATAAAAACCCAAAGAATCCACAAATATATTAAGACCCTTAAAATAATAAAAAAACATAAAAACCAAGAGAACCCCTAAAACCTATAAAAACCCCTAAAAACTTTAAACCCTAAAAAGGTAGAAAAATTGTTTAAACAACTAAAAATACTAAAACATTTTAAACCCCTAAAAATGATAAAAAAAACTATAAGAACCCTAAAATCTCAAAAAACACTAAAACTAAAAAAAACCCATAAACCATTAAAAACTAAAATAACCCACAAAATCCCAAAAACCCATAGAACCCCATAAAAAAATAAAAAATCCATCAAAATACCAAAAAACATAAAAAAATAAAAAACCCATGAAAAACCATAAGATAACCCTAAAGCACCTAAAACCCCAAAAAACATAAAAAACAAAAAATACCCAAACAACCCTAAAACACATAAAAACCCAGAAACCACTCAAAATACCTAGAAAACATAAAAAACATAAATATTCCCTAAAATTTCGTAAATTACCTAAAAATATAAAAACCCTTAGAAAACATTAAAATATGGAAAATGCATAAAACCCCAAAAATAAATAAAAATATCTTAAACCCCTAAAAACCATTTAAAACCCTTAAAAACTATAAAAACCCTAAAAGACCACAAAAACAATTAAATTTCATAAAACACTAAAAAATTATAAAACCCCATAAAACCCCTAGAAAACCATTGAAATCTATAAAACCCCATTAAGCCTCTAAAACACTAAAAAAATTAAAAAACCCAAAATACCCTAAAAACGATAAAAAAATAAAACCCCTTAAAACCTCAAATGCCATTAAAACACAGACAATCCCTAAAATCCCTAAAATTTGTAAAACCCCTGAAACCCTAAAAATCACTAATAAATAAAAAAATATAAAAAAAAACCTAAAAGTCAACAAAAACTAAAAAATCCTAAAACAGCTTAAAAGTCATCAACAAACCATAAAACCTATAAACAATTTAAACCCCTAAAACATAAAAATATACTAAAAACCCTTAAAACCTAAAAAATGACCTAAAAAACCAAAAACACCTAAAAAAATAAAAACCCCAAAACCATTAGAAAAACCAAAAACCCAAAAAAAACCAACGAAAAGCTTTAAATAACCTCAAAAAACCAATTAAAACCCCAAAACCCTTCAAAATTACTAAATACCCTTAAAACCATAAAAATACAAAAACAATTCCTGAAAATCCAAAAAACCGTAAAAAACTAAAAAATTATAAAAAACTAAAAACATTATAAAACCCCTAAAACACCAAAAGATCATAAAACCCATAAAACCCCTAAAACCCACAAAAACCATAAAAACCATAAATTCCTAAAAATTCCCTAAAAACCATAAAAACTCTAAAACCCACTAACAACTATAAAATCCCTTTAAACCCATAACAAAATATAAAACTTTAGAAAATCTTTATAACCCTAAAAATTAAAAAACCCCTAAAACCCAAAAAGAAAATAAAAACCTCAAAATCTGTAAAAACACTAAAAACCCATAAAAATCCAACAAAATTCCTTAAAATTCCTATATACATAAAAACCCCTAAAACTCTGAAAACACCCCAAAAAGATTAAAAAACTAAAATGATTAAAAATACAAAATCCTAAAAATCTCTAAAATCCCAAAACCCCCTAAAATCCCTAAAATCTCTAAAATCCCAAAAATCCCCTAAAAACCAACCAAATCTCTAAAAACCCTAAAAAACATAAAAACCCTCAATGAGCCCCCAAAATCTATATAAACATAAATAATCCAAAATACACTAAATACCCCAAAATTCATTATAATCTATAAAAACTAATAAAACCCCTTGAAACCATAAAAAACTCTACAATCCCTATAAATAGCTAAAAATTCTAAAAACTAGAAAAAGACATAAAACCCCTAAAAACTCGCAAAACCCTAAAAACCCCCAGAAAACCCCCCCACACACACAAAATCCATAAAAACCCTAAAAACACATAAAAATCCTATAAAATCCCTTAAATTTTAAAAAAATGTAATACCCCTTAAAAAGCTTAACAACCTGCAGAATCCCATAAAACAAAAAGACACTTAAAACCCCTAAAAACCATAAAAACAATAAAAACCCTAAAAATCATTAAAACCCCTAAAAGCCATCAAAATACATAAACATCATAGAAAAAACATAAATATCCAAAACTCATGAAAATAACAAAAAATATAATAAACCTTAAAAACATTAAAAATACGATGAAAAAAGTAAAAACACAAAACAACATAAAAACCCAAAGAATCCACAAATATATTAAGACCCTTAAAATAATTAAAAAAAACCAAGAAAACACCTAAAACCTATAAAATCCCCTAAAAAACATTAAACCCTAAAAAGGTAGAAAAGTTTTTTAAACAACTAAAAACACTAAAACACTTTAAACCCATAAAAATGATAAAAAAAACTATAAGAACCCTAAAATATCAAAAAACACTAAAACTCAAAAAAAAACCCATAAACCATTAAAAACTAAAAAAAACCCACAAAATCCCAAAAACCCATAGAACCCCATAAAAAAATATAAAATCCATCAAAATACCAAAAAACATAAAAAAATTAAAAAAAACCCATGAAAAACCTTAAGATAACCCTAAAGCACCTAAAACCCAAAAAAACATAAAAAACAAAAAATACCCAAATAACCCTAAAACACATAAAAACCCAGAAACCACTCAAAATCCCTAGAAAACATAAAAAACATAAATATTCCAAAAAAATTTTTAAATTACCTAAAAATATAAAAACCCTTAGAAAACATTAAAATATGGAAAATGCATAAAACCCCAAAAATAAATAAAAATATCTTAAACCCCTAAAAACCATTTAAAACCCTTAAAAACTATAAAAACCTTAAAAGACCCGAAAAACAATTAAATTTCCTAAAACACTAAAAAATTCAAAAACCCCATAAAACCCCTAGAAAACCATTTAAATCTATAAAACCCCATTAAGCCTCTAAAACACTAAAAACATTAAAAAAACCCAAAATACCCTAAAAACGATAAAAAAAATAAAACCCCTTAAAACCTCAAATGCCATTAAAACACACACAATCCCTAAAATCCCTAAACATTGTAAAACCCCTGAAACCCTAAAAATCACTAATAAATACAAAAAATATTAAAAAAACCTAAAAGTCAACAAAAACTAAAAAAACCTAAAACACCTTAAAATTCATCAACAAACCATAAAACGTATAATCAATTTAAACCCCTAAAACATAAAAATATACTAAAAACCCTTAAAACCTAAAAAATGACCCAAAAAACCAAAAACACCTAAAAACCATAAAAACCCCAAAACCATTAGAAAACCCAAAAAACCCAAAAAAAAAACCAAGGAAAAGCTCTAAATAACCTCAAAAAACCAATTAAAACCCTAAAACCCTTCAAAATCACTAAATACCCTTAAAACCATAAAAATACAAAAACTATTCCTGAAGATCCAAAAAACCATAAAATCATTAAATTCCTTGAAAACCCTAAGAAAACCTTTCATCATAAAAATACTTAAAACCACTAAAAACCTTAAAACCCAAAAAACCCAAAAAGCTATAAAAACTATAAAAAAGTTAAAAACCATACAAACCCGAAAACCCCTAAACAGAAAAAACCCATAAAAATAGATTAAAACACTAAAAGCATTAAAAAAATATATAAAAACATTAAACCCACAAAAAATGTTAAAAAACTCTAAAAACCAAAAAAACAAACCCACCCCCAATTAAAACGATAAAAACTCTAAAAACCCATAAAAACCAACAAAATACCTAAAACCCTAGAAACCATAAAAAGTCCTAAAAATTCTCAAAAAATGCGAAATAACATTAAAAACCTAAACAACATGATAAATCATAAATAACATTTAAATCCTAAAAAAATAAAACCAATAATATCATAAAAATTATAAAACACCTAAAAACCCTAAAAAGAATATAAAACACACCAAAACCATAAAAACCATAAAATCATTAAAATTCCAAAAAAACCATAAAAACATTAAAACCCACTAAAAACTATAAAACCCCTTTAAAACTATAAAAATAATAAAAAACTAAATATTTCCTTTATAACCCTAAAAAACTAAAAAATCCTAAAACAAAAAAAGAATATAAATCCCTAAAACCCCGTAAAAATAGATAAAAATCCCTAAAAATCCCTAAAACATAATAAACCCTAGAAACTATAAAAACCCCTATGAGAGCCTTAAAAAACTAAAACTCAAAAATCCTCTAAATACCTAAAAATCACTAAAATTATTAAACCCATAAAACCTCTAAAATACCCTAAAAACCATCAAAATCCCTGAAAATACTAAAAAATGTAAAAAACCTTAATGAGACACAAAATCCCAAAAAACTTAAATACACAAAAAACCCTAAATAACACAAAATTCATTAAAATCCCTAAAAAAATAAAACCCATAACACCACAAAAAAATCTAGAAACCCTATAAAAAATCTAAAAAACTCCAAAAGACTTAAACCCCTTAAAAAATAAAAAAAATAAAACCCAAAAAAACCTAAAAAATCAAAAAAATCTCAAACACCCACAAAATCTATAAAATCATAAAACCAGATAAAAACCCTACAAAATCCCTTAAAATATAAAAAAAATGTAAAACACCAAAAAACACTTAAAAATTTAAATAATCCCTTAAAACCTAAAAATGATTAAAATCCCAAAAAATCAAAAAAAAAACAATAAAAACCCTATAAATCATTGAAACCCCTAAAATCCTTAAGAATTCCAAAAATCTTAGAAAATACCATTAATATATAAATAACCCATAAAAATACCTAAAAATATAAGAATCATTAAAAACCTTGAAAATACTTTAAAAACATTAAAAAAATAAAACAATATAAAACCCCAAAGACACTAAAAATGTAAGTAGACCCTTAAAAATAATAAAAAGAACCTAAAAACCATGAGAACCCCTAAAACCCATAAAACTCCCAAAAACCTTAAAAACCCAAAAAACCCAATAAAAACCAGAAAAATAGTTTAAACAACTAATAATACTAACATCCTTTAAACACCTAAAAATGATAAAAACTATAAAAACCCTTAAAACCCTAAAATATCAAAAACAAAAAACCCCCAAAAACCCATAAACCATTAAAACCCCTAAAAACCATCAAAATACCTAAAACCCATAGAACCCCATAAAAATACTAAAAATACCTCAAAATACATAAAAACATAAAAAACACAAAAACCCATGGAAAATTTTAAGAAACCCCTAAAACACATAAACCACCAAAAAACATCAAAAAAAGTCTCAAAATAATAATACCCATTAAAAAATTCCCTAAAATTCATAGAAAACATAAAAATATATATATAATCACTAAAATTTCCTAAATTTCTATAAAAACATAAAAACCCCTTATAAAATCCTAAATTCTGAAAACACTTAAAACCCAAGAAATACATAAAAATTCATAAAACCATAAAAATCATTAAAAACTATAAAAAACCTAAAACCCCTCAAAATCCATAAAATCCCTAAAACATTTAAAAATGGTAATATCCCATAAAACCCCTAAAAACCAACTGAAAACAATAAAAACCCATTAAAACTCTAACAACACTAAAAATTTTAAAAACCCTAAAAACTCTGGAAACCCTAAATAATTAAAACCCCTAAAAACCTCAAAATACCTTAAGAAAATAAAAATCCCTAAAAACTCTAAAAATCATAAAACCCCTAAAACCCTAAAAATCACTAAAAACCAAAAAAAATCCTAAAAAACCTAAAAGTACAAAAAACCTAAAAAAACCTAAAACACCGTAAAAATCATTACAAAACCATAAATCCTAAAAAAAATTAAAACCCCTAAAAAAGAAAATAATTTTAAAAACCCTTAAAACCCCAAAAAATCCCTTAAAACCCCAAAACTTTTAAAAATAATAAAACCCTAAAAATACATTATAAAACCTAAAAACCCCATTAAAAACTCTAAATACCCTTTAAACCAATTTTTTTTTAAAATTTCTAAAACCCTTAATAACTCAGAAAACATTAAAACCCCAAGAAATGAGAAAAAAACCCAAAACCCCCAAAGAACCCTAAAAACCATCAAACCCCTAAAAACATTAAATATCATAACAATCCATAAAAAACATAAAACCTCACTAAAAATAAAAAAACCCTTTAAACCCCTAAAAATAAAAAACATATATCCATGAAACACCTAAAAAACACAAAAAAACTGTAATCAATTGAAAAATAAATAACTAAATTGAAAAAACTAATAACTCTCAAATCCCTAAAAAGGAAAAAAACCACATAAAAATCCTAAAGATTCAAATAAATCCCATTAATGTAAAAAACATAAAAACCCAAAGAACCTTAAAAACATAAAAATATTTTTTTTAATAAAATGTGACGGAAAAGGCCCTTTTTATGGAAACAAAAGCAAACAAAAAAATGAGAGCAGGTGTTCATTTCACACAAAAATAGTGACCCTCATCACGAGGGACCAATTTTTTCCTAATATTATCTGAAATCTTTCGCTATGAATCTTGTAAGGTGACCCAATCAATCTTAGGTCCTCTCCCTCGCCCACAACCCCAGGTGTGAAGAGCTTCAAGATTTCTTGCATGTTGAAGAAGACCTTCGATGTTTCTGTCATCCGAGTCTGAATGCACAAAATGTGTTTCATCTTTCTTTGAGGTCGGTTCTTCTCATACACGTCCTCGCTCACTACTTCTAGGAATTCATCCTCCTTTCGATGATTTAGGTTATTTCCAAGAGCCATCACATCCATCTTCACCTTCAGCTGGCACAAGGTTCGCCACCAGAGTCTTCTCTGCCATCTGTTGTGGGCCAAACAGTGTTGATGGGGGTTGCATCAAGGCAGCCTGTTCGTTTTCCCTTGGAGGATCAGTAGCATCAACCACAGTATGTCCTGCAACACTATTAAGAGTTTCAAATGTGTTAGAAGTGGTCATCTACACCTGTGTATATGGTTGTGGATCAATCCTGCAAGGTAATGGAACTCAAGGAAAGATGAGAACAAGATTTCCAAGATCATCAGCAGGAGGTTGGTTCTCCTTTGACAGAACTACAATAGGTTATTCAGAATATATTACCTTCATTAAAAGATAAACAGAGTGTTGTTCCAGCAATGGGTACAAATGCCTTTTCCCAGTGCTTTTATCAACACTATAATATGCAGCAGAGACAAGTGAATCAGCTTTACCAGAAATAGACACACTTTGTTAACTTCCAGAGTAGGGGTGTTCTGTTGTGACCTGAGCAGTGAGACCCACAGTTTCCAGATTCGGAGCAGCAACCTGGGTCTCACTAGCCATTCCCTTCTCAACAATGTCATCCCATGACCGAGTGTCATGTTGTTCAGAAACCTTTCGAGGTTGCACATACATATCGGGGGATTCAATTTATCATCCAATGTATTGACATCATGATGTCCAGTAGTAAGAGGAGATGGTTTTACCATCTCCTGGTTACTTCCCAAGGAAAGATGGGGATCTAAAGTAACAGGTTGTGAAAACTTCTAAGTATCATTTTCAGTAGCAAAAGCATCCCCAGTAATCCCAACCATTTGGGTAGATTCAAAGGAACTAGTATTTTGAGAGTGTTTCTTTTTGAAGCAAGAACTGATTTCATGCCCACGTAAAGAGAAAAAGGCACCAATAATTGTTCTCTTATAGTTTGAGAAATCATGTCCTATAGTCTTACAGTCTGAACAGAACCGGGGAATGTTTTCATATACAATTTTCCGTTCAAATTCATCAACATCAATCAAGAGATAAACCTTGTTTATCAATGGAGAACAAAGATATACTTCAACTAAGAATCTAACATAGTGTTTATATTTGGCTGTGTCAGTTTCTTTATCCAGTTTAATCGGAAATCATAAGGCCAAGGCAATGTCATATTAGATTTGAGGGTGCCAAAGAATCAAGTTTAAGCCGTATACCTTCACCCAAGATTGAACCGAGGTATTACCTACTTCAAAGGGGTTGAACTTTCGGTCCCATTCCCGGATGTGAAAAATAATAATAAAAAACATAAATGCTATTAAAAACTCTAAAATACCATTAACATATGAAAAATTAAAAACTGTAATAAACTATAAAACCAATAAAAAAACCCTAAAGACCCTAGAAACTAAAAAACCAAAACCACTAAAATAACACTAAAACCCCCCAAAATCCTAAAACCCCCCAAAAATATTAAAACACACTAAAAATCTTGAGAAACATAAAAACATGAAAAACAATGAAAAAACTAAGAAACCCATAAAATCCTAAAAAATATAAAACACCTTAAAACATTAAAATGAAAAAACCATAAAGACCTAAAAAACCATAAAACCCCTAAAACCCATAAACCCCTTAAAACCCCAAAAATTAAAAAAAACCAAAAAATACAAAAATTCCCTAAAAAAGTTTTAAAAAACCGTAATAATTAAAAACCCCTAAAACTACTGTAATCCCTTAACAAAACCATAAATAACTTAAAAAAATAAAACCACCTAAAAACCATAAAAAATTAATAACTCTAAAATAACATAAAACCCCTGAAACCCCTAACCCCAGAATTACCCTAAAAATCATAAAAGAACCTTAAAACCCATGTAAGCCCTAAACACCCACTAAAACACTAAAACCACATAAACCACTACAAACATAAAAAACTCTACAAAATCTTTAAAACCGTAATAAAATAAAAAAACCCAAAACAAAAAAAAATTCTAAAAACCCTAAAACACCTCAAAATCCCTAAAAATATAATATACAAAAAACCTAATAATAAGGAAAAAATAAATAACACTAAAACCCTAAAAACCCCTAGAAAAACCATAAAATCCTTAAGACACTAAAACACATAAAGAGCTTAAAAATTCTAAAATTACAAAAAACCTTGAAACCCCTAAAAAACCATAAAACCCTTAAAATACCTAACCCCCCCAAAACATAAAAGTCCTCAAAATCCATAAAATACCTAAAATCACGAAAACCAGTAAAACACTAAAAAACCCTAATAAAACCATAAAAACCTAAAAATATTTAAAAAATATAAAAGAGCTTAAAAATCATACAACCCCTTAAAACCATAAAACCCCTAAAATGTTAAAAAACCAAATAATCATAAAAACCCTAAAACACAAATATACCCTAAAACAAAAAAAACATAAAAACCCTAAAAACTATAAATCCCATAAAACCCCCAACATTCCAAAAACCCATAAAATACAATTAAATTTTTTAAAATTCCCCAAAAATCACTAGAAAGAGAAAAACACTAAAAAATAAAATAACCAAAAGAAATACTTTGAAGTAAAAAAATACTTAAATCCCCAAGAACATAAAAAATTCTAAAAAACCTAAAAACAAAAAAACACTAAAAACTATAAATCCAATAATACCTCCAAAAACCCATAAACCCCTCAAACACACTAGAAACTATAAAATAACCTTTAAACAACTAATTAGTTTTTAAAAAATCTAAAACCCATTAAAACCCTATAAATTAAAAAACCATAAAAACTGAAAAAACCATAAAAACCCCAAAACCCCTTAAAACCCCTAAAGACCCTCAAAATCCATAAACCCCACAAAAATATAAAAGTCCTAAAATGAAAAAAAAATCCCAAAAAATTAAAAAAACCCATAAAATTCTAAATTCCCCAAAGAAAACCTTAAAAACCTGAAAACACATAAAACTACTAAAAACCAAAAAATGTTAAAAAACCTAAAACCACTCAAAATCCCTAAAAACCATAAAGTACTAAAAAGTTTCTAAAAAACTATAAAATGTAGAAAACCCAATAATACCTAAAATCCCTATGAACCCCTTAAAAACCTAAAACCACACAACCTCTAAAAAACTAAAAAAATAAACTAAATACCTTAAAATTTTAAAAATACCCTAAAACCCTATAAACCCCTAAAAACCATAAAACACCTAGAAACATTAAAAAACCATAAAAACCCATAAAAACCTATGAAACCACTAAAAATATTAAATTCCATTTAAACCCCTAAAAATTTTAAAAAAACTCCAGAAAAACCATAAAACACTAAAAAAAATAAAACCATAAAAAATTTCAACCCAACTAAAAACACTCAAAATACCTAAAACCACTGAAATCCATAATCATAAAAAAATATAAAAAACCCCTAAAAATTATAAAACCCAAAACAACCTTCAAAACCAAATGAAATCCTTAAAGAACTAAAAACACTTAAAAAACTAAAAAAAAGATAAAAACCCTAAAAACACTAAAAACCCAAAACAATCAGAATACCTAAAAATGTAAAAAGCCTAAAAAATAAATATAACATAAAACCCAAAAACACCAAAAACCACTAAAATGATAAAAAATAATAAAAACCCTAAAACCATAAAAATCTCAAAAAGATGACAAAACCCACCTAAAGACTTAAAAAACCATAAAAACCCAAAAACCCATAAAACCATATAAAAACTCTAAATAATCATCAAACCCATGAAAAAATAACAAAATATAAAAATCCTTTAAAATCCAATAAAACTGTAAGAACCCTAAAAATCCAAATAACCCTCAAAATCCATAAAATCCCTAAATCCCCAAGAATCTCATAAAATTCTTGAAAAGACAAAAATTCTATAAAAACATAAACACACTAAAACTAATGAAAATAATTAAAAAACATAAAGATCAAAAAATACATAAAACTCTTAAGACATAAAAATTGAAAAGCACCCTAATAACCCTTAAAAATCCATGAAACCGATAAAAAATCTTAAAATGCCAAAAAACCCTAAAACCCACTGAAACTATAAAAAACATTTAAGCCCCTAATGTTTTTAAAAAGCACTATTAAACATTAAAAATGCGAAAAACATGAAAATTCCATAAAAACCCAAAAAACCATAAAAACCTAAAAACCTTTATAATTCAAAAAACCCCAAAACCCCCAAATCCCCATAAAATCCTAAAATCCCTAAAAATCCATAAACCCGCTCAAAATCCTAAAACCCTAAAACCCATAATAATCCTAAAAAATCCAAAAAAATCCATAAAAACAGAAAAACCCTTGAAAAACTATAAAAACCCCAAGAAAAACATAACAATCCTAAAAACTCTTTAATCCCTTAAGAAACCTAGTAAACAAAAAAACAATTAAAATCTATAAAAAGACCCTGAAACCATATCAACCTTGGAAACCATAAAAACAACTAAAACTTTAAAAAACCCTATAAACTGATAAAACCATAAAAATCCCAAAAAAACTATAAAAAATATTTAAACTGTGGATATTTTGAAAAAACTCTAAAAACATTAAAAACTATAAAAACTCAAAAAACCTATAAAACCCCTAAAACACTTAAAATTCCTAAAGAGCCTAAAATTAAAAAATCTAAAAAAATCTCTAAAGATCCCTAAAAACCATAATAAATTTAAAACCCCTAAAAACATTATGAAAACCATTGAAACCTAGAAAACATAAACCCCAAATAAATTTAATTAACAATAAAAACCCAATAACACCCTAAAAATCATAAAACCTGTAAAAACCTAAAAACATCTAAAAATTAAAAAAATTCCTAAAATGCCGTAAAACCCTAGAAACCCAATAAAATTTTAAAAAACATTAAATCCATATAAACATTATGAAATATAAAAACCTTAAAACCCTTAAAACTCCAAGTAATCCTAAAGACCCCAACATCCATAAAACCCCTAAAAACCCAAAAACCCATCAAAATCACCAAAACCCAAAAAAACCCATAAAAATCCTACAAAATCCCAAAAAATACAAAAAATGTAGATACCCTAAAGATCTTAAAAACCCTATTAAAACCTTAAAATCTTAAAAACACTTATAACCATTGAAAACCTAAAAATAATAAAAACCCTAAAAACACTAATCCACAAAAAATCCCCAAAACCCCTAAGATCCTATAATAATCCTAAAAATCAAGGGAAATCCGTAAAAACCATAAAATGTAAAAACACCTAAAAACCCTAAAAACCTGTAATAAAACTGTAAAATCCTAAAAACACATAAAACTCCTAAATACTATGAAAAATACTAAAAACATTACATGACCCAAAAATCTTTAAACCCCTAAAAAATGTAAACACGCCAAATGACATTAAAAACAAAAGACACCCAGAATACAATAAAACACCACTAAAAACTATAAAACCTTTTTAAACCCCTAAAACGTTAAAAAACTCTATAAACCTTAAAAACCTTTAAAACATTAAAACACTAAAAACATAAAAAATCATAAAACCCCGTAAAACTATATAAACCATACAAAGAACAAAAATCACAAAGAATCCCGGAATTTTCCTAAAAACATAAAAAATCCTAGAAACATTAAAAACCCTAATAAAACCTTAGAAACAAAAAAACACTTTAAACCAAAAACCCAAAAAAATGCGAAAAACGATTAAAAATTCTAAAACCCCTAAAAACCGCAAAACAGTCAAAATCTCTAAAAACCCTCAAAACTAATAAAAATCCAAAAAAAGATCTAAAAATAATTCAAAACACAATAAAACATAAAAAACATCAAATAACATTGAAAAACATAAAAACCAAAAAATACATAAAACAACTAAAAAACATAAAAGATACTAAAAACCCATAAAGACTGTTTCCCTCGTAATTCGGGGAATGACCTCCTAGATGGGAGATTCAAACGTTCTGATCGGTTTATAACGGGTTTGTTCGTAGAACCAGAAATATCCAATGATTCCACATCCACTTGGACATACTTTCCAAATGTAGTTGCTTCATTAGTTTGTGAACTGATGAGGCTTAGGAATTTGCATTGGTCGAGAGGATGGGAGGTCAGACTCATCACACCTTTTTGAGGGGAATTATTGTCTATTCCGGGACTCTCTTTATAGATTTAAGTTATGTTCACGAATCCTTATTATATTACCAAGTATAAAATGAGCTTTCCTTCAGTTTAACAATCAATGATTAAATTTGTAAGAAATTTAGAGAATCTTTTATATGTATTTGAGGTTCTTCATCAATAGAGAATCATCTATATCTATTTAGAGATTCTAGGTCAATGGTATCCTTCAAAATATTTATATAAAAGTATCTTGGTCATTATGATGACCAGGCTGGTTTTAAAGCCACTCAGTGGGGCACTTGAAGTTTTATTGTCATTAAAAAGGACATAAATTATTTCAGAGTTGGGATTGAACCCGTAGATGGGCTACCTATGTATCCTTTGTTTTGGAAAAAGAATCAGAACCCACGTAGTTCGAGTAAGGGAGTATGATGTTTATGATTTATGGCTCAAAGAAAGATGTCACAATTACTTTTACACTGTAAGCTCACGTGAGTCATGCTCGATGTGAGAAACAATAGGTATTGGTAAAAATTAGACAATTGTGTCGTGAAAGATGCAATCATAAGAAATAATGTGGGGCTTATGTATGTATGACTGCCCAGATAAATGAAGTTTAGGATTTACTTTAGGGAGAAAACCCAGGAACATGGTCAATAAAGGTATATGTGCTTTACGGAGACTTGAATACTCTAACTTGGGACTTATTCCTGAAAAGGAAACCCAAATAAGGAGAGGATTGATAATTGGGTTTTACTCCTGAGAAGGAATCCCAGATTAAACGTAAATTAGGACTGGTTAAAGAGAAATTAAGGGACTTAGGGCTTACTCCTAAAGAGGATGCCCATTAATAGAGGACTTATGACTGGGGATTATTCCTAAAAAGGAGACCCATGTTAAGGATTCTCTCATCTTAAAGGATGAGGTTGAATGAATGAAATCTCAATCTTTAGTGACATAAAGATGTGTAAATCTCTATGTTTTTGAGAGATATTCCACAAAATTCCTTTTAGATAAGGAAGTCAAATCAAGAAATCATGCCATGAAATTACTTTGAAGAGTGTCTTGAAGACTAAATCTTGAATAGGAAAGGTGTAATGACTTAATAGGGGTAAAATGGGAAAGAAAGGCACCCAAAAAGGAAGGGGCGCGCAAGTCTTGTAAGGCGCGCAGGTACTGCGGTGGCGCGCAAGTATTGGTCGCGCTGTTATACCTACACGACATGGTGGGTACTTGAGCGATATTCAACCAGCATTGAAATACTTGAGCGATTCTTTATTAAAGCCTTTTGAATCCTCTTGAGGTTCTTCCAAAAAAGGGACGCGCAAGTTCTATTGAAGGAGTAAGGCGGCGCGCAAGTGTAACCACTTCCCTTAAGGGCTGACCACTTAGGCACGCAAGTGTTGATGAGTTTCAACACTTAAGCCTTACTCCCTCTCTTTAGATCTTCCGTTCTAGGTAAGAAATTACCTTAGAAGTGTTCCACAAGCTTTGAGAAGAGACATGGGCGTCGAGAGCTTCAATCCGAGTTTCTGGAAAAAGATCCTCCAGAATGGGGGGCCCATAGGGTCTATTTATAGGTAGGAGAGGACCCTGTGCGGTTACCGGGCAGTTATCACTTAGGTCGCGCAAGTCACTTGCGCGACCATAAGGGCGTCGCGCAAGTGGACTTGCGCGACAGTGATAGAACTTGTGTGGCACAGGTGTTTTTGATCCTTTGTTCATGCATTTGTCGATTTTTGATATTTTCTTCAAAGGTTGAATCACTTTGACCTCATATATTCCCCTTTTCTGATTTTTAGATTCTGTGATGAATGGAGTGTCAACAAAAGTCCTCCCTCAGAGTTGGATCTGGAGAGAAAATAGAGGATTTGACTTTGAGGAAATCGAAAACATCCAAAGGAAAAGGAGGTGCACAAGTCTTCAGGGAATAAAGGGCGGCGCGTAAGCTTGCGTCGCGCAGGCTTTGAGCGCACTATGTACGGCGCACAGATAGGTTTCCTGGCCTATAAATACCCAGCTTTTAGCCGCGTATAGCATCTGATCCCGAATTTCTTGATCTCTCACCAAGTAAGCTATCTTCGTCGCGCAAGTCTCTTTTTTCCACTGTTTCCTCGCTGCCGCGCTACTCTTAAGGTAATAGGACTTGCGCGGTGATACATGCGCAACAAAAACATGTGCAGCACATGTAACACTTGCGTGATATCTCCATACTTGCGCGCCTTAATGCCTTAGCCATTTTTTTTATTTCTTTCACAAATTTTGTGGAAAACCAATCCATTTATGAATTAATTTATTCAACTCTTGTGCAGAATTAATGGCTCTTAGTCCCGGATTAATTGATGAACAGGCTAGCAAGTGGATAGATGATATGATGAGCATCATTGGCCATGATTATTATACTGCAAAGATAGAACTCTTCCAAATTTGGCTAAGTATCTGAAGAAATATCATCTCAACTTTCCTCAAATCACTTATCTACCTTTGTATGGCTATGGTCATCTACAAGAAGTCACTATTCCAGAAGTAAAGAATTATCTTTCATTTTCGTGGTTTCAGAGTTATATCAACTTTGCTTCAGCAAATATCTCAGGTGGAGGAGTATTTATAAATGCTGGAACAGTGGAGAAGGCCTATGTGATGCATCATAGCCCTTGTATAGAAGATCTGAAAAAAGATACACCTGAGCTTCAACCACATTGTCATCCTTCGATCTTCCAAAATGCTCATATGGATCAATCCAAAGGCTGGAATAAAAGTTGGGATTTCCATCCTGGGGGAGGTGTGAATCCAACTTGGATGTGGTCATACTGGGTGCGACAGACCTGCGCAGAGTTTATCGAGGATCTGAAGAGAGCTGCAATATATGAGGCTGTTTGGGTTGGGCAAACATATGTTTACAGACATGAAAAATTCGTGCCAGGGATACTCAGCCACTAGATCCCAACAACTAATTATTTCCATCTGACTCATGGAGAAGTAGGTATCAGTTTGTGGGATGTCCACAAGATCTCAGGGGCTCCAATTTTGGGAGATATGTATGATGAATTCATTCCTCCCAAGGTGACTTAGAATGATTTGGAGAATACTCCTGCTTTAGCTCAAGAATTATTTAAAATATTCCACAGGCTCAAGAGTTCAGAGACCTCATTAACTCATTTTAGAAAAGATATTCATCCGGAAGAATGGATGAATGTATTTCTCATTGAGAAGAAAGAGATGGAACTAAAAGAAAAAGGATCCAAGAAAAATAAATCCAAGGATACCAGGCCCAAACGTCCTACCACCTGTGCAAAACCTGAGAAGAGAGGAGCTCCTGGCACATTCTGGCCAACTCTAGAAGCAGGAGAGTTTGAAAAGAGGGGATATAAAGTGAATCAAAGAATTCCAAAGAAGACTCATCTGGTGGGTTTCTTGGAAATGTGGCTCAGTGTTTATCTCTTGTCGGTCAGGGATTAGAAGGGAGGCGTTAGTCCAGGGACCTTCTTCATTGCGGAAATGTTGGCTGAGGGAAAAATGGTTGGGTTAGCTACCCCCATTTTAACAAATATTCACAGGAGTTTACTTCATGTCTTCATGGGTAAATCTCCTTTATGAATAGTGGGACCATTCCAGGTTTTGTGGGGATGGATCGCCACTCACTTCAAGACATACAATGTACAGAATGGATTACAAATTCCTGGAAGCTCCTTCAGACCGTCAGTGCAAGCATTCTCTGTAATTGCTCCATTAGATGTTAATGGTTATGAAATGATTGTGAGGCTAAGCATGTTTAAGGAATTAAACTTCTTTCCATATGGAATTCCGCCATTTGGGCGGTTTGTTGATGATGGGACAACCCATTTGGATTTGAGGGTATACATGCTAGCTTGCAGGGATGGTGTTTTAGTAGCCAGGATTGATGGAGAGATCAAATGTGAGGCCTATGCTCCATATAGATTTTCACGACAATTCAAATGTCTACAACAGATTGTTGTATCCCCTCCGGTACATGTCAGGTTAGAGCAACATCCTATGGTTGCTCGACAACTATGGAAGCTGACATCAAGAGAGAAGACTAGAGTAGTATTTGATCTAACAGTTGAAAAAGTGGCACATAATTTGACCACATATTATGCCGAACACTGGATAACATCATACCCCAAAGGGATATTGAATCACCCAGTATATCAAGTGGGAAAGAGGAAGAGGAATGTAGAGAAAGAAACCCTTCATCATGAAGGTGATGCTTCCTCACCTGAAATTCGTTCAACAGACTCCTCTTCTAGAACTGATTCACCGGATTATCATGATGGGGATGATGAGGCACAACCGGCAGCAAAGCGGTTTTGTGCCCGATATAATCCTCTGGACAGAATTAAAAGACACACTCCATCAACTCCTGGTGAGTTGTTTCTTTGTAGTAATTTTAATCACTGCTACTTTATAAAGCAATAAGTCTTACTTTCTTATTCTCTATCTGTAGCTGCAGGAGCTGGGAAGAAATTAAAGTAAAAAATTATAGGACCTTCCTCACAGCCTTCATATCTAAGACCGGAGGTTGTTCAGTTATGGAAGGGCTTATACTATGGTACTGAGACCGCCTGGCTGGATTTGTGTGAGGGCCTACAAATTCCTAGAATAGGAAATCTTATGACTTCTAAAAATTTTCAATACGAAGATAACCCCAATGAAGTGCGAGCTTACATCAGAGAGCTGGAAATGCTCATATATGCCACTGATGACTCTGTTCCTATCACCAGGCGTGTGAAGGAAATGATTGATCGCGGCGCCACTGAGGGGGCTGGTGGTTCTGGAGATGAGGAATGGTAAGAGTACGTGGCTCCTGAAGATGTAAGTTTTCTTTCCTTATTTGCTTTACAACATGATTTCCGTTGAAGCTTTGTTACTTAAGGAAGTTATTTTCTTCATATCACAGCTTGCAAAGAAAGGAAACAGGGTTCCTTCGCCATTGTAAAGCCCTGGTGGTACTGATATCGGGGCTGCTGCTGATTCTCCTCACGAACCAGGTGAGATATCTCCAAGCCAGCAGGCCATGGATGAGATGTTGGACATAGCCTTCCATTTTCCAATCCAAGTGCCTATAAGGGAGACTGCTGATACTCCAAAAAAACAAAAGAAGCAAAGGCAACGAAGGAGGAAATCTACAGCTAAACGCTTCATTAGAAGTGGTATGTCCTTCGAACAATCATGAGTTTATACCCATAATCACATGGTTACTCATATTTCTGAGGATTGCAGGGGCTTCTTCAATTTCCCCCTTGAGGGAAGGCACCGATCCTCCTTCGAAGGCCGTGGAGGGTGATGTAGAACAATCACAGACCCAAGCTGACTTGGCTGCTCCTAGAGAAGAGCTTGCATCCATTCCCAGTATCCCTCCTACTGCTGAAGACGCTGTCCAGGGTCAGGGGTTGTAGGACGCAAGTCAGCAAGAAGATGTAGCAAATGCTCCCACTGGTGAGACTAATCATGATTTTGAAATATCATTGGATGAAATTATGAATCGAGGAATGACTTTCGAAGAATTTTATGATCATGCTAAGTTGTCATGTGATTTACAAGACCTTGGGCATGAGTGCTACCCTTCGCCAATTTTTTTTTTAAAATTTACACTTCTAACCATGACTGAAAACAATATGCAGTTTCTTCCGTAGAAGCTGCCGAACTGCCAATGCCTGAAGAGGGTGTGGACATTGATGTCAACCATACCATTGCAGAAACATTAGCTCAAGTAGAGTTAAACCCCATAAACCCTCCTATGACCCATCTTGAAAATCATGTTGAGACCGGGAAAGATGGGGAGAAGTCTTCTGAGGTTGTTGAACCATCCTTGGGTAAGGGATAACAATATGTGTGATTGTACTTTATTTTCAAGACATTCTATTCTTTTGTGATCCTTTTAAGCTAACTAAATCATTCAATTAATCATGCAGGGCCATCAACTGCAATGACTAGATCTGGAGGTGAGGCCTCAACCTCTGCCCCAACAGGAATTGAAAGTGAAGAAGCACAAATCAGGGGGGAAGCAGGAAAGGGCACTTCTTTAAGTGCATTAATTCCAGATTACATGCCCCCCTCCGACGATGATGTTGAATCAGATCCAGAGATGCTTAAATCGTTCAGCTTTTCACGATGTAAGGCATGGAACAACATATGGAACATCATATCTGGGGTGCCTTTAGAAGAACTACCATCGGAAATTCCTCGACTGTCATCCCAATTTGTTATACCAGGACTTGGTGGTTTTGGATATGAAAAGATCCACGCCATGGTGAAACAGATCATTTTCAGGAGGGTGCAGGTGCAAAAAAGTCATGAAGATTTGATCCGAGTGAAACAGTCAGTCAACATAGGTGAATTTGAGGCTGCGGTATCCCAAGCTGAAGCTGATTATGCTGCCAAGATGAAGGAGCTGAAGCATAAAATCAAAGAAAAAGTCATCCATCAGGTGCAACTCCAGCAACAGTTAGATGCTGTTATTGGGGAACTTTATCAGCTTAATAAATCATTGGATGAAACTCATATGAATGGCATGAAATCCATTGCATATGCTAAGAAGGCACTTCATCAAGCTGAAAAGAGTGAAGCTGGTCAAGTGCACAAGCTTCAAGTAACTGCTGATAAATCTCAGGATGTCGTAAATCAAATAAAGAGTTATGTTGAAAGCCTCTTGTAATTCTTGAAAAAAGAGAAGAGACTCCAGTCTATGTATGTCCTTCTAACTCTTGTGTATCAATGAAAAAGACTTTCATATTTAATCATTTGTACCTGCATTCTTTCACCACCTACTTCAAATTTACTTAAACCAATGGGCCTAGTAAGAATAGTTTGATTTTTACTAGGATTATTACAAATAACCCTACAATCTTTGAACTTTTTAATTGCTAAATATTACCTAAATCATAAAAAAATATATATTTAGTGAGATGGAACTTGACTTTTATTCAGAGTTCCATTGTCTTTTGTGGGCAGTTTAAAGTCATGCATGCCGGACATAAAGGGGCTAATGTTTAAGGTCGAAATAACTTTGACCAAAATGGATTAAAATTGATTCAATTCTTTGACAATTTATCTGAAAACTTATTACCATACTCAAGTATGAGAGAAAATATGTAAACTATGGCTTAAGAATATTTGAATCTAAGAAATGATATGAAAAAGATCTAAAAGGCATTAGAAGAAGTAGTTTCCATGAATGAAGTTACTATTATTTAACAAAACCCGTTTGGGGGTTGAATTATGCAGGGCCACCTAAGGGCATTGGCTGCATGCTCAAATAAATAGCATCTTTCGGCTGACAAGTCTGTTATGTGGACTTTTTATGCAAGGCCACCTATGGGCACATGCTGCATAGTCAGGCAAAAGAAATCTAAGAAATTTACTTTCCTAGAGCTAAAAGCCAGTGAAAGTTTATGAAGATTCAAATTTTCTAAAGTATAGAGTTTGTTGTATGGAAAGAGGTACTTGAATATGGAGAGGATATTTCTGAAAAATAATATCGGAGAATTGAATAAATATCACTCCTACTAAGGTCTGACCCAAACGTAGGGAAAGAGAATATGGAGAGTATAAACCATATACTTGAATACTTTCAGATCATGAAAAAAGGACATGGGACAAATATGTTTAGGATGGATATTTTTTTGCAGATCCCTACATACCTCCATTTAAGACAAATAAGGACAAAAGAGGCATTCTTCCCAATAATGAAGTTACCATTATCCAACAAACCCGTTATGGGGTTGAATTATGCAGGGCCACCTAAGGGCATTGGCTGCATAGTCAAATAAATAGTATCTTTCGGCTGACAAGTCTATTATGTGGACTGTTTATGCAAGGCCACCTATGGGCACGTACTGCATAGTCAGGTAAAATAATTCTCAGAAGTTTGACATTTTTGTGACTAAAAGTCATGAAAAGGGTTATGAAGATCTGAAAATATTTAAGGTTAGGATTATAACACATTAAGATGGGTATTGTCCAATGTATATAGAGATACATAGGTCAATGATAACCATAATTATGTTGTGGCTGGGTCCTGAAATGAAATTTTGGACTTCACTATGTATCTCATAAAAATGAGAATCAAGCAATATGTAGTTCTTGAAATGTAGTTTAACATCATGCAGGACGAAAGTATGAGAGATCTTAGTTTATGGTCATAGTGTTCGGACCATAATAATGAATACACAGTGTGTGTTTTCATGAGGACTTTTCAGCTAAGGGACTGAAAGTGAAATTTGGGGTTAGGCCCAAAAGACTTGGGAATGGATTAGAGGGACACTCGAATGTTCCTACATATCCCATAAGGATTGGAATCAAGTCCACGTAGTTCTAGAACTACCCTTTGTACAAATATGGTTTGTACATGTGAAGGGTGAAAGTGGACTTTAGTACAATGATGGTTTAACCTGAGATAAAAAGTTTAGGCATTACCATGTATGCATGTAGTCTTTTGAAATGAAACATGATTGAAAAATAAATGTAAATAATGGTTCCCTCTCAAATGAGGAAATCAAAGAGTATTGTAGTTTATTATCGTACCATACAAATGTGTTGTGTAGTTTAACGTCGTATAACAAGGATGAAAGTGAATCAAATGTAAAGATATTGATTCTAAAGGTGGTTTCACAAATCAACATCGTATGAGATGAAGGTGAACCAAAGTGAAGAGATTGTTTTTGGGCTTGAACCTTGGGAGGTTGCCTACATACCCAGCCTGGAAGGAAAGGATCAAAATCCATGTAATTCAATTAAAGAATGAATTAATGATCAACTTGTTCTTGGGGACAACGACCTAAAAAAATGTTGTTGGGACTTATACATGGTTAGCGGCCCAAAGAGAGTGTTACGGTTGAGGTTTTCTCAAAGATCATGTGAGTCATACTCGGTGTGAGAAACAAGAGGTAACAACAACCTTAACAATGCATAGTTTAATGTCATGTAGGACATATAAAGGGACTATACAGTTTAAAGTCTTGCAGTTAGGACTATTGTTGCTGCACAGTTTAGTGTCATGTAGCAGGGACAAAATATAGTTTAATGTCATGTAGGACATATAAAGGGACTATACAGTTTAAAGTCTTGCAGTTAGGACTATTGGTGCTACACAGTTTAGTATCATGTAGCAGGGACAAAATACAGTTTAATGTCATGTAGGACATATAAAGGGACTATGCAGTTTAAAGTCTTACAGTTAGGACTATTGGTGCTGCATAGTTTAGTGTCATGTAGCAGGTACAAAATACAGTTTAATGTCATGTAGGACATATCAAGGTCTTTCTGTACAGTTTAGCATCATGTAGTTAGGACGGTGGGGACAATACAGTTTAACATCATGTTGGACAAAAAAAAGGGGGACTGCGCAGTTTAATGTCATGCAGTAAGGACAAAATAACACACCATTTACATCATGTTGGACGCATTGTGGATTTTTTCTACAGTTTAGTGTCATGTTGGACAAAAGGGAGAATAGTTTAAGGTCATATAAATGGACCGTGGATGGTGCAGTTTAATGTATTGCTGGACGGTGGTGTTTTTTAAGGACATACAAGACCTTTGATGATTTTGTAGTTTAACGTCTTTCCGGACGTAAGGGACTTTTAAATAGTTTAGGGTCATATGCATGGACCATGGATGGTGGAGTTTAACGTCATATATGACCATGGTGTAGTTTAAGGTCATACATGACTTTTTAGGGAACTTTTTCACAGTTTTAACATCGTGTGGGACGCAGTTGCGGTTTTAAGGTCATACTGGACCATTGCTGTATAGTTTAACGTCATATAGAAAGGACTAACTGGTGCCGCACAGTTTAGTGTCATGTTGCGAGGACAAAATATGAATACTTTTTAGTTTATACAAAATACTTCTTCAAAAATCAGGAATTAGTTAGAGTAGTAATGAGTTCTCCATCCATCGAAATTAATGAATAAGCTCCATTGGAGTAGACCCTATGTATTGAATAAGGTCCTTCCCATTTTGGTTCAAGCTTGGTAGGTTTCTTTCCTGGTATCATTGGAATTCTGAGAACTAATACCAATTCTCCCTGAATGAATGAGCGAAGACGACCTTTTTTGTTAAAAGCTCGTGCTATTCAATTCTGATAGATTTCCAAATGGTGCAAAGTGCAAAATCTTTTCTCATCTAACCGTTCCAATTCATTCAATCACTTTTGGGATTTCTCATCTTTGGATAACTGATCACAAATGGCTACTCTGAGTGAACGAAATTGAACTTCAATTGGAAAGACTGCTTCTGTTCCATATACCAACGAATATGGAGTTGACCGTGTTGCATTGCGGGTGGTAGTTCGATAAGCCCATAAAGCATGAAAGAGTTTATCAGGACATGAACTATTATCTTCATCCACCATCTTTTGTAGTATATTTGAAAGAGTCTTGTTAAAGGCTTCTATTTGGTAATTGGTCGCCGCATGATACCGAGATGAATGGTTGGATTTAATGTTATATTCTTGATACAATTTCTTCACCTCAGAAGAACAGAAGTTGGTGTCGTTGTCCGTCAATATGGTATGAGGGACACCAAATCTAGTAATGATGTTAGACTTGATGAAGCTAACAATGCATTTAGAACTGACTTCTTTGAGAGGTACTGCCTCTGCCCATTTGGAAAAGAAATCAGTAGCAGTAAGAATGTACTTAAACTGCTTGGCCGTATCTGAAGGGTACGGTCCCACCACATCCATTCCCCATGTGGCAAATGGCCATGAGTATTTAGCTGTATGAAGCAACTAAGGAGGTTGATGAATGAAGTTGTCAGGTACTTGGCATGAATGACACTTCTTTGTGAAATTAACACATTCTTGTATCATTGAAGGCCAAAAGTATCCAAGCCTTCGAATTTGATCAGACAATCTATGTCCAGACTGGTGGGCACCACAGACTCCTGCATGCACTTCTTTCATGACATCCATTGTCTCTTCACCATCAATGCATCTGAAGAGAACTCCATCAAAACCATGTTTTTAGAGAATTTTCTCTTGGTGGTTTGGGTTATCATAAAGAGTAAAATTGACCACACATCGCCAGATTTTTTCTTTCTCGGTTCTATCAGGTGGAAGTGTTCCATTTTGAAGGTATTCCCTGATAGGTGACATCCATCCTGTAGTATGACCATAAGGTTTAGGATTGGGACTAATTTCATTAATTTCCTCTGTAATGGCTTGAACATAAGGTGAAATTGCACGATGGTGGGAAATACTGATGATTATCTCATCCCGATTTGGATCTGCTAGAGCTGTGGCTATATTAGCCAGCGCATCATCTTGAGCATTTTGTGATCTTGGGACATAAGGAAATGTTGGTTCTGAAGGGAATTCCACCATTAACTCTCTGAAGTAATCATACAAAGGGATTAATTCTTCTTTTCTGATGGCATAATCCTCATTGACTTGTTTGATTACCATGTCTGAATCACCTTTCACCTTTAAGTGATTCACTTTTGCTTGAAGTGCTAAGTCCAAGCCTATGATAAGATCTTGGTATTCGGCTTTATTATTAGTACCACCATCCCACAATAAAAAGGAATAAGGTAACAATGCCTTATCTGGAGAAATGAGTATAATTCCTAAACCAGCTTTGTTAAATTTAGGATTTTCCATTTTCTTACCTATTGGACTTCTGGAAGCACCATCAAAATACATTTCCCATGTTTGAGGACTCTTTTGAATAGAGAAAACTTCCTCATCAGGGAGGTTAATATCTGAAGACGTGTCTTCCACTGAAGGATGTTCAGCCATGAAATCAGCCAGAGCTTGGCCCTTTATTGCCTTTTGAGATACATACTGAATGTCGAACTGCTACAAAATGACTGCCCACCTTGCTAGAAGTCATGTAAGCATTGGACGACTAAGGATGAATTTGAGCAGATTATTGCGAGATACCAATTGGACATCATGATGTTGCAGGTAGTGTCTCAGTTTCTGGACTACAAATATTAATGCCAAGAAGCACTTCTCGATACTTGAATACCGGGTTTCTTCTTCATGCATAGTTCTACTGAGATAGTAGAGGCTATTTTCATTCCCATCATCATTCTTTTGAGCAAGAAAGGCACCCAGTGATCGCTCTAGAGCTGTCACATAGAGGATAAGTGGTATTCCTTCAACAGGTGGCATGAGTATTGGTGGACTCAAGTGGTATTTCTTGAGAACATCAAACGCTTCTTGACATTCTTCAGTCCACTGGTAAGTAACTCTTTTTTTCAATAATTTGGTAAAGGGTAAACTTTTGCCTTCCAAATTGGCGATGAAACACCGAATATAGGATAAGTGTCCTTAAATTCCTCTTAATTCTTTCAAATTATGAGGAGGTGACATACCAAGGATTTACTTGGTCTTCTCATGATCGACTTCAATACCACGATGGCGTACAACAAAGCCGAGGAATTTTCCTAAGGTTACCCCCAAAGCACATTTTATGGGATTCATCTTCATATTATGTTGTCGAAGCTTCTGGAATATGATTTCGAAATCAGCAAAGTTATTAGAACGTTGTTTGTATTTAACCACCAAATTGTCTACATAGAATTCAACAAACTTCCCTAAGAAAGGTTTGAAGATATGATGCATGGTGCGTTGATATGTTGCACCTGCATTCTTTAAACCAAAGGGAATCACCCGGTAACAAAACACACCTTCAGGGGCTCTGAAGGACGTGGATTCCTCATCTTATGGGGCCATTCGGATCTAATTATATCCAGAATATCCATCCATGAAGGAAAGTACTTCATAACCAGCTGTCGCATCAATTAAGAGTTCTGTAATCAGAACTGGGAAATTATCTTTAGGACAATACAGATTAAGATCTCTGAAATCTATGCAAACCCTAATTTGTACATTCTTCTACTTTACAGGGAAAATATTAGCCAACCACATGGGATACTGAACTTCTCTGATGATGTTATCTTTTATCATCTTATCCACTTCAGCTTCAATTTTGGAAGCATAAGTTGGGTGTGTTCTTCTCGTGGCTTGCTTAAGTCCTCGATGTTCTTTTGGTAAACCCAAATGATGAGTAGAAATATCAGGATCAAGACCAGGAATTTCATTATAGTTCCAAGCGAAAATATCTTTATTTTTCTTTAGAAAAGTAATATACATATCTTGCTCTTCAAGGGTCATGGCCGCACTAATTAAAGTGGGGCATGGATCATTCTCTGTACCCAGATTTATATCTCTAAGTTCATCCACAGTGGTATAGATACCCTCTTGAAATGCTGGAGGAGCATCTCTAAGATCTTCCTCTACCTCTTCATCATGTGCTATTTCTTCCATTTCTACTTGCATAGTAGATGAAAAAACGAATTTTTCATGATCCGAAGAGATGTCAAAATTTGCACATTTTGAAGAAGAAGCTTCCGTTTCCGACCCTATTGATGATAAAGGGCCTTCTTTGGGAAATAAAGAGGAGATGATGGATTGATAATTTACATCATTATTCATCTCCGATGTTGCAATAACTTCTTCTGGCCTGATTGGCAAAGTATAGACCTATTGGATTTCTGAATATGAAATGAAGACGTCACCACTTATGCTTTCATCACTGTTTGGTAGGTGACCAATTTCTCCCATGTTGTCTGGCTCGATTTCCGTAATTGACATTATGGATCTTTCCATAAGAGTATTTTGATTTGGGCATATTGTTTCAATTTGACTGATAGGTAACACATAATCTATACTCACACGTGTAAATGGATTTATTGGAATCTTCTCCAAACCATATGGAGCATTAACTTTGGTAATTTCCATCATTGTAGATTTCTCTCTTCCCTTCATGTGATAAAATTACGCCTCAATGTATTGAGACTCACATGTCTTGAACGGGGTCTTATCACCATACAATGTTCCAACTTGACCATTGAAATAGTATTTGAGACATTGATGGTATGATGAAGGGATATCCGCATGCTGATGTAGCCAGGGTCTTCAAAGAAAGATGTTGAAAGCTGAGTCTTAATCAACAATCATGAAATCGGAATTGGATACAAGATCTCCAAACTGAGTTCTAAGTGTAACTTCACCCAGTGGTTCTTGTTCATTTTTATCATATCCTTGTAACATCATGGTAGAAGGAGACAAATCAGATTCCGTGAGGCCCAATCGATGAAGTGTACGAATGGGCATGAGGTTAACTCCTGAACCATTGTCAATGAATACTCTTCGGATATCTACACCATTGACTTTTCCAGATAAGTACAGAGGTTTTATGTGCCCATGCACAACATCATCTTCATCGTTATCAGTAAAAGATTTCACTACATGGAATTCTGCAGGATTATTATCTATGTGATAGACTTCAGCTGTGGCAATTTCATCTTCAAACTCCTGAGGACTTGACAAAGCTTTGATGAGTGCTTCCCGAAGATCTTTTGACAGATTCAAAGCATCCAAAATTGATAACATGGCTGGTACTTGGGCCAAGTGTTTCAATATATCATACTTTTGAACTAAAGGTCTGTGTTTCCCAACAGGAATATGCGGTTTAGCAGGTACCTTGGAAGCAGATGCTTTGGAATCTGATGCATCTTGTATTGGGATAGATGTTGGAAACATCCTAGGTTTTGGAAGATTAGACCGATAAGATCCATTTACATGCTGAGATAAAGAAGATGGAATCTTCAATCGGTCTTCCAAAATAACTGTGTCAAGACTGAGTTGACTATTGGCAGAATAACTTTCTTGTTCTTTTTGAGCTCCCTAAAGGGCTCTACCATGAGTTTCTGCTGCATACACAGTGCTAGCAGGGGTATAATTGGAGTAGTGGCTTCGGAAAGATCCACATCTTCCCCTGTATCATGAACCTCTAAAACTTCCTCGGATTCCCTTATTAGATAAAGGGAATTCAGGCTCATCAAAATTGAAATTACGACTGGAATACGGATCTGTTAATTGAATCATATTAATAGAACCGAAGATTAACTCTTCGTCTAATAAAGACTCTGCCTTACTAGACTATTTAGGCTATGCCATTAGATGGGGCGGTGCCCGTGGTTTTGAAATAGATGGCATAAAGTCTGCCAGAGACAAAGACAATTTAGGCTTTGACACATTCTCATTTTCTTCTGATTCTTTTTCCTTCTTTGAATCAAACCGTTTCGTTGAGGACTTTTCCTCTGACGAAGAGGGTTTTACCGCAATATTCCTGGCAGAAGACACAATTGGTTTCTTTAATTTTTTTCGCAAAATGGCATGAGTCCGATTGATTGTCTTTCTGACCATCCAATCATCATACTTCTGTGCATTTCTGCTTTTGACATCTTGCCATTCACATTCCTCCTCTGTAACTGTAGCAGTAACACATGCTACCTGAGTCGAAGAACCATTCAACTTGACTTGTCCCAAGTCGACCATCTTTTGCAGGAGGTCTTTGAAGACAAAACACTCCTTGATGGGATTCCCTAACATTTGATGAAAGGGACAATAATTGGGACGGTCTTCATATCCTTCCTTGTTTGGCCTCTTGGGTACTGGTAATTGAACCAAATTATTTTCCAAAGCTGAAATGAAGTAACCAGGAACTTGATCATTTCGGAAAGAGTATATTTTACTCTTCAAATCCTAAAATTGCTTTAGTCTTTGATCTCTTTGATCAATTGGACGAAACAACCACTGTTGTTGGTGTTCAGGAGGTGGATCCCTTCGAGAAGATGAAGGTTTTGAAGTAGAAATAGGTACATGCACTTGTTTAAGCATAACTGTAGCAGTTTCTGCTTCACCCATTCTCCTTCCTAGAGCTGATGGAATTACACGAGATTTGGCCTTATCCTGTACAAGGGAATCATCAATCTGCTGAGCGATTGAAGTAAGGTCTCGAAACCCTCCTTTGTATTTCACAGGGATCAATGGCGTGCGTAATTCATCATGCAGATTTGCCACAAAGATTGGAAACAGCTCCTCCCGAGGGAGTGCTAAACTCATAGAATATGTTAATCCCTTCCAGTGAGCAATGAAATCAGAGACTCTTTCATTCTCCCTTTGCTTGCAGTTTTTAAGATCGAAAACTGTCGTTTTTGGAAAAGTTGAGCTGAACTGAAGAAGGAATTTTTGGCGAAGATCCTCCCATCCGATGATTTACCGGGATTGCAAGCATGTATACCAGACAAAAGCTGGTCCTTGCAATGTTCGCACGAAGCATCTGAGTTTCACTACTTCTTGCTACTCTAGAGTTCCCATCATAGGATCACAACAAGACACGTAATGTGTCAAATGTTGTTCAGGGTCGCCTGAACCATTGAATGTAGAAAAAACAGGGTTTCTAAAACTGGATGGAGGAGAAATTGAATCTACCCATTCAGGGTAAACTTTCTTTTCTGGTTGAACTTGCACCCGTTTCCCATCCATAGTTTCTAACCGAGCTGTTAATGACTCAATAGTAGTTATTAACTTTTGAGAAACATCCAGTTGAATTTGTTTTGAGTAGGTGCAATGAATGGAGCTTGGACAAATGTGGTAGTTGGTGCTGCAACTGATGGTAGAACTTCCAACCATTGTTGCGCTTGACCCGCAGGATTAGACCTCTGAGGGTGTTCGGATAAAGGTGGATATTCTTGATCCATCTCTGTAACTACAACAAATTCCTTTGGTTTTCGGACGACAGCATTCTTAAGAAGAAGACTACTCTGAAATAGTTCTGCATTCAACCTTCTTAATTATTTCATTTCTTCCTCCTATTGTGCAAACCTTTTCTCTAATGAGAGCGATTGACCTTCTCCAGAGGAAGGATATGTAACCTGATTCTTCCCCCTCCCTTTGTTGGATACTTTTTGGAGAGAGGGAAGTGGATTACCTAGGTTCTGAGTAATCCTTTGACTTCGTGTACGCACACCTTCTTCATTTGTATTGGTGCATACATTTTCTTGAGCAGGACGCTCTTCATCTAAGTCCCCTGAGTGAGCCTCCTCTGGTGGATTAGCAACAATGGCATTGATGACATTGATTGATGCATAATGCATCGCATCCCTTCTATCAACATTTCTGTGATATTGTTTTCTTTCATGTCTTTGATGAGACATTACCTTTTGTTGATTCAATCTTTTAGGAACTTTTTGACGAGCTATAATTTGGAGGGAATCTCCTGATAATTTGGATATTCGTTCCTCTTGGGGCTTCTTCCCCAATCGAGAAAAGACCGACATTCTCTGAGAAGTGGATTGATGATTTGAAAGAGTCCCCAGTCTCGTGAACTGGGGATGTTCCTGCTGCTTCTACTCAACTCCTCGAATCCCATTTGTTGACTCTGAGGGTTGGGTTAAAGGAGTCCCCAGTCTGACAAGCTGGGGTGGATCTTAACATGCTATGTTTGAGACCTTCTTAAATTCTCTCTTGATCTTGCGAATCTTAGTTCGGAAATTAGCTGGATGCATTAACCTATATCCACTTTTATCACCTAGTTCAATAGACCGTTGGATGATTTCTGAATCCCCTGTCATTTGATGATGTGCTTGCTCCATACGAGAGGCTTGTGCAATATTATCGTCTGCTTCATGTAGGAGCAATTCAACAACTTGTTCTCTATATGCTTGATTTTGAGAGGAACTAGATGAAGCCTGTTCTTGAGTAAGCTTTTGATTATGATCAAAGCCCATTGACTGTGGCCGGCCTTGGGCAATAACATTGCATGAGACCATTTTCGGCGGGCTTTGCTGACTGGAAAGCACTGTGAAATGTACTGCTCCGTGAACACCCCATCCTCTGATATGAACACCAGATGGAGCATTGGCAATTAACTGACGCAATTTTCTTAGTTCTCCAAGGCATGAATGTTGAAGGGTTCTCTGTTTCTTTTCAGCCTTCGGATACTGAGAGACTGATAGAGATTCCAAATCAATCTGACGTTGTAGCCCTTCTATTATCTTAAGATGATTTTCATATTCATCATAAGATAATACCTTCTTCTTCAATTGAAAAAGAGTTTTCCAATTGTTGAGACGAATATCATGGACTCCATCTTCCGTCAGCATCTTTGGAATGTCATACTGGGAGTCAGCCAAAGGCCAAAACATGACTGGTACCTCACTTTTCGCCAGTTTTTCCCTCATGTTCAGCATTTCCTCTTCATCATTAAATGAAGATTCTTCTACCTGTTTTGACCAGAGTTGGTGTTTCCTTTTTTGCTTCATCGGATTCAACAAGATTGGTAAAGATATCATTGATCAAACTAGAAGATTCATGACTTAGGGGTGGTTCGGAGAATGACCTAAACACTGGGCTATCTTCTGATTGAGAAAGTATTTCACTTGGCAGCGATAAAGCATCAGACATGACTGGTTTCGCATTTGCAAGTGCCTCAAGATAAGAGGGCTTTCTCCGCACTACATTGTCCACTGGAGTATTTTCCTGGCAATGTGAATCACTACTTCGGAGAGGACTTTCACAGCGAAATTCATCATTATGGGGAGGACCACCATAATGGATTACAGCAAAAGATGATATCTCTTGCTCCTTGGTATTATGACCACATAGAGGGTTCTTGTGGCTCTCATCTGAAGATAAAACATCAAGACTGACCGAATTGTCATGAAGAAAGCCTTCATGAGGAATTGTTTGTTGAAGACCTTCAGAATTAATGTTCCCGTTATTGGGAACTGAGGGAGTAGAATATTGAATTCCAACAGATAAATGTCTGAGGGCTTCAAGAACTCCAACATCGATCAAGGCCTGGTTACTGATTGGCCTTTGATCTCCTGACTGTGCTGGGAGGATCTTTTTCCTAGATGCCTTCTTACTCGCTTTGGAAACCACCTGTTGACAAAAGTGGTTGCTCTGAGCAGGTGTATGTGCCTGATCAGGAAAGATGGTCAGGTTAGGCTGACGATCTCCACTCAAATCGGGTGTATGTGCCTGACTTGGTTGTCCGTATGATATGGGGGAGTATTCCCCATAACCCTCTTGGACTGGAACATATGTGTGTGTCTATTCCGGAGTAAATCGTTGATGTGTCACTCCACTTCTAAGGATAGATTTATGTGTCTTTCCCTGAGATGATGCTGAAGCTGTTAAGATATACTGGCAAGCATCCAGAATATGAGTAGGAATTTTCTTCTGCTCTTTCACCATTGACAAAATATGCTTGGTGACTTCAGCCGTTAGAACAGGGATATACGTCCATTCCGGGCTTGGAGTAGGTGTATGTGCCTACTCCTGTCCTCCTTTTCCTGTCAGTGAATCCTGAAAATACTCATGTGTGGAGGCAGAGAGTTGAGTCTGCCTCTTGTTTTTCGTCGGAGCTTTCCAACTGACTTCTCCGTGTGCTACCAAGCAAGACTGTTGGTAGGCTTGATTAGTACTAGCAGGTGTATGTGCTTGCTGATTACACTTCGCCAAACGCGGTTGATGAGATCCATCATATGTAGTCAGGCGAGCCTGCTGACTAACTGGTGATGTATAAGAAGGTGTATGTTCCTGCCTATAGTACTCCGCCGGAATTGCCTGGCGGGATTGGCGTGGTGCCGCCAGACGAGTCTGCTAGACAACAGAATTAAAATCGACAGGTGTGTGTGCATGCTCGTTGTTTTCCACCAAGTTAGGTTGGTGGACTTCTCCAGAGATGGCAGGGATGAAAACCTACCCATTGTTAACCGGATTCTGCCTCTGGTGGTTCATCTTGCCTGCTTGGGTTCGAGGAACCTGAGCTGAATGCCTGGAGTCGGTACCCTCATCATGTTGAGAGCGCACTGCCGCACGAGTCTGGCGGCGATTGTTGATGGGAGCCCTCGGGAAGGACTCCTATCTTTTTGAATTAAGGCCCTAAGGGACCTGATCATTCACTTCCTCAGAGTAAGGGAGCGAATGGAAATTGCATCTCGGGGATAACGACCCGAAACGGTTGGAGACGGTAGTCAGAACCGCCTGCCTTTTGATCACTGGTCATCGTTGTCCGGACGACCTGTGTGAGTTGTTCACTTGGAGGGCATGTCGGGCAGCCTACAAGGTTGGGATGGTACCGTGTTGATGGTACTTATTAACGAGCGCATTTGATACCCAGCGTTGAAGACGCTGAGTAGGTGATGCCATCCTTAGAGCGGATGATGATCCAGTAGGAATAGCAGCAGTGGTATTTGCAGCAGTAGTATTCACAGATGTGAATTTGAGAGCTGCCATTATGGAAATACAGAAGATCATGGAAAGGAGTTCCTATTTGATATAACAGACGTAATCAAGATAAAATTCATCCACTTCATCCTTTGGATGAGCACACATGTCAATGATTGTTTTTGTTATCCCTCTTATTGTGTTTTAAATAGGGTCTTAACAAATAGGTAAAACATCATTTTAACTTGTTTAAGGATTCACGTCGGGTTCACCATTTTTTGTTTCCCTCAGAATTCGGGGAATGACCTCCTAGATGGGAGATTCAAACGTTCTGATCGGTTTCTAATGGGTTTTTTCGTAGAACCGGAAACATCCAATGATTCCACATCCACTTGGACCTACTTTCCAAAGGTAGGCGCTTCATTAGTTTGTGAACTGATGAGGCTTAGGAATTTGCATTGGTCGAGAGGATGGGAGGTCGGACTCATCACACCTTTTTTAGGGGAATTATTGTCTATTCCAGGACTCTCTTTATAGATTTAAGTTATGTTCGTGAATCCTTATTATATTACCAAGTATAAAATGAGCTTTCCTTCAGTTTAACAATCAATGATTAAATATGTAAGAAATTTAGAGAATCTTTTATATGTATTCGAGGTTCTTCATCAATAGAGAATCATCAATATCTATTTAGAGATTCTTGGTCAATGGTATCCTTCAAAATATTTATATAAAAGGATCTTGGTCATTATGATGACCAAGCTGGTTTTAAAGCCACTCAGTGGGGCACTTGAAGTTTTATTGTCATTCAGAAGGACATGAATTATTTCAGAGTTGGGATCGAACCCATAGATGGGCTACCTACATATCCTTTGTTTTGGAAAAGGAATCAGAACCCACGTAGTTCGAGTAAGAGAGTATGATGTTTATGATTGATGGCTCAAAAAAGGATGTCACAATTACATTTACACTCTAAGCTCACGTGAGTCATGCTCGGTGTGAGAAACAAGAGGTATTGGTAAAAATTAGACAATTGTTCCATGAAAGATGCAATCATAAGAAATAATGTGGGGCTTATGTATGTATGACTGCCCAGATAAATGAAGTTTAGGATTTACTTTAGGGAGAAAATCCAGGAAGATGGTCCATAAAGGTATATGTGCTTTATGGAGATTTAAATACTCTAACTTGGGACTTATTCCTGAAAAGGAAACCCAAATCAGGAGAGGATTAATAATCGGGTTTTACTCCTGAGAAGGAATCCCAGATTAAACGTAAATTAGGACTGGTTAAAGAGAAATTATGGGACTTGGGGCTTACTCCTAAATAGAATGCCCATTAATAGAGGACTTGTGACTGGGGATTATTCCTAAAAAGGAGACCCAAGTTAAGGATTCTCTCATCTTAAAGGATGAGGTTGAATGAATGAAATCTCAATCTTTAGTGACATAAAGATGTGTAAATCACTATGTTTTTTAGAGATATTCCACAAAATTCCTTTCAGATGAGGAAGTCAAATCAAGAAATCATGCCATGAAATGACTTTGAAGAGTGTCTTGAAGACTAAATCTTGAATAGGAAAGGTGTAATGACTTATGAGGGGTGAAATGGGCAAGAAAGGCACCCACAAAGGAAGGGGCGCGCAAGTCTTGTAAGGCGCGCAGGTACTGTGGTGGCGCGCAAGTATTGGTCGCGCAGGTATACCTACGCGACATGGTGGGTACTTGCGCGATATTCAACCAGCATTGAAATACTTGAGAGACTCTTTATTAAAGCCTTTTGAATCCTCTTGAGGTTCTTCCAAAAAAGGGACGCGCAAGTTCTATCGAATAAGTAAGGAGGCGTGCAACTGTGACCACTTCCCTTAAGGGCTGACCACTCAGGCGCGCAAGTGTTGATGTGTTTCAACACTTAGGCCTTATTCCCTCTCTTTAGATCTTCCGTTCTAGGTAAGAAATTACCTTAGAAGTGTTCTGGAAGCTTTGAGAAGAGACTTGGGCGTTGGGAGCATCAATCCGAGTTTCTGGAAAAAGATCCTCCCGAATGGGGGGCCCACAGGGTCTATTTATTGGCAGGAGAGGACCCTGGGCGGTTACCGGGCAGTTATCACTTAGGTCCCGTAAGTCACTTGCGCGACCATAAGGGCGTCGCGCAAGTGGACTTGCGCGACAGTGATAGAACTTGCGCGACACAGGTGTTTTTGATCCTTTGTTCATGATTTTGTCGATTTTTTATATTTTCTTCAATGGTTGAATCACTTTGAGCTCAGATATTCCCCTTTTCCGATTTTTAGATTCTGTGACGAAAGGAGCATCAACAAAGACCCTAAAAGCCCTAAAAATAATAAAACCCATAAAAATGATAAAACCCCAAAACCCATAAAATCCCTAAAAACAAAAAAACACTATCATAATGCTTTAAACCCTTAACAAAATTAAAAAACTCTAAAAACCTTAAAAACCTTAAAATTTAAAAAATCACTAAAACACCAAAAAGAACAAAAAAACCAAAGAAAGCGCAAAATCCATAAAAACCCAAAGACCCCATAAAAATCCTAAAAAATAAATAAATCCCATAAAAACATAAAACCCTGAAAACCTTAAAAATGATAAAAACCAAATAATATAAAAAGACCTAAAATCCCTAAAAACATAAAAACGCTAAAAACCCTAAAAACCTAAAAAACCAAGAAACCCTGAATCCCCATAAAAACCCTAAAACCGCACTAATATTTTTTTTAAAAAATCCCTGAAAATGTTTAAAAAAATTTAAAAAAAATTAAAAAAATAAAAAAAATAAAAAAATAGAAACCATAAAACCCCTAAAAACCCTTCAAGACAACTACAATAAAAAAATCATAAAAAATAATGAAATATCCCAAAAAAGTCCCAAACAACGTTACAATCCTTAAAAAATCTGAACAACCGTAGAACACGACAAAAACCTATGAATAATTAAAACCCCCAAAATCCTAAAAAATAAAAAAACCGTTAACATATAAAAATCCCAAAAAATGTCAAAAACCCTAAAAACCAAAAAAGACATAAAAATGAAAAAAAAAGATACAAATCACAAAAAATATTGAAAACTATAAAGACCTTAAAAACCATAAGAAAAAAAAAATTAAAATCCCAAAAAATCTTAAAAGGCCAAAAAATATAAAATACCACAAAACCCCAAAACACCCACAAAACCTAAAAAACCATAAAACTCCAAAAAAACCATAGAATACCAAAAAAACCATAAAAAATAAAAAAACTCACATAAAACTCTAAAAACACTATAACCCCCTTAAACATTAAAAAACTCTAAAAAATAAAAAAAAACCCCTAAAAACTCAAAAATACCCAAAAACCCATAAAAAGTCAAAAAACCCTAAAATAATTAAAATCTATAAAAATCCAATAAATCCATAAAATTATAAAAAAGCCTAAAAATCCCTAATTATGTAAAAATACCTAAAAAAATTAAAATTTCAAGAAAACATTAAAAAATTAAATACATTGTACCCCTAAATGTGTTAAAAACACAAAAAACCCCAAAAATACACTAAGAAACAAGAAAAACCCAAACTCCCCTAAAGAGATTCAAAATTCCTAAAAACCCCTAAAACCATCTTAAGACACTAAAAAATCTAAAAATATGTTAAACCCCTAAAATTTTTTAAAACTCTAAAAAACCATAAAAACCCTAAATTTTTTGAAAACCCTCCAAATCCATATGAAACCCTAAAAGCAATAAAAATCCTAAAGACGACACAAAAATACTTAATAATAAAAACATCCTAAAACCTTGAAAACCTCTAATAAAACCTAAAAACACTAAAAACACTAAAACCCCCTAAAAATATAGAAAAATATAAAAACCCTGAAAAATCCAAAATCCCTAAAATTCATAAAACCCCTAAAACCATAAAACCCATCAAATGTCATAAAATTAATAAAACTATTAATTTCATTAGAACTCCTTAAACCCCTAAATCCATTAAAAATAAAAAAAATCCTAAAAACTCTAAAAATATCGAAGAAACCCTGAAAATATAAAAATCCAATAAAAACCCTAAAAACACTAAAACCCCTCAAAATCTCTAAAAACAAAAAATCCCATAAAAATAAAAAAAAATCCAAAAAAATCCCTAAAATTATCAAAATCATAAAAACCATTAGGCCACAAATTAAATCTATAAAACCCTAAATACACACAAAACCCGTAAAACCCTTAAAACCCTTAAAACCCTAAAAATTCTAAAAATTCTAAAAAAAAACCTCAACCCCTAAAACCAATAAAAATTCTAAAAACACTTAAAATCCATTAATATAATTAATAATAACTGAAAATCATAAAAATATAAAACCCTAATAAACTATAAAACCCATAAGAAAACCTTAAAATAATATAAACAGTGGGAACCCCTAGAAAAGAAAAAAAATAATAAGGCTATAAAATACCATAAAAAACCGTTAACCCCTAACAATAATAAAAATCCCTAAAAACCATTAAAAACCCAAACCCCTAAAAACTACTAAATACTCTTCAAACCCTTTAAACCCTTAAAAATTATAAAAACCTAAATGAAACCTTAAATAACCTATAAAAGTCAAAAAAATCTTAAACTCCCCCCCCCCCCAAAACTAAAACCCCTAAATACACAAAAAATCCTAAAGACCCTGAAGATTCTTAAAACCATACCAAATCGTAAAAATACTAAAAATCACTAAAAATCCATAAAGAGTCAACAACCCAAAAAAACATGAAAAAAACCCATAAGAAACCCTTAAAATATAAAAACACATGAAACACTAAAAAATCTGAAAAAATGATAAAAACCTAAATACCCTCAAAACCATAATACAACCCCAAAAACAGACAAAATTCCTAAAACCCTAAAAAGGAATAAATATCTTAATTTTTTTTCAAAATTTTTTAAAATCATAAAAACCAATTAAAACCCATAAAATACCTAAAACATTAGAAACTAGTATATATAAAACCCCTAAATCATAAAAATAATAATTCCATAGAAAATCTAAAAAGATGCTAAAATCCCCCAAAATTATAAAAACATCTTAAAACCTTATAAAACCCTAATAACCCATAAAACCCCTAATAACACACTAAAAACTCTACGAACCCTTTGAAACCCTAAAAATGTTTCAAACTATGAAAAAAAATTAATGACACTTAAAACAGAAAAAAAAATTCAAAAAAACCCCAGAAAACAAGAAAACCCCGAAAACCCCCTCAAAATAATAAAAAACCTAAGTACCTCTAAAAATAATAATAATCCATAAAAATCCCTAAAAATATAAGAAATGATAAAAACCATGAAGAACCATAAGAAAAACTTAAAACATTAAATAGTTAAAATAAATAAAAAACCTAAAAACACTAAAAAAACAAAAACCCCAAAAACCCCTAAAAACCCTGAAATTCAATGAAAATCCCTTAAATAAATAAAAAAATATAAATATTATATAACCATAAATAACCAGAAAACTGCATAAAAATACTAAAACCTAAAATAATCAGAATCAATAAATAAGTAAAATTTTTAAACAATAAAAACCCTCAAGATGTGAAAAAAACTGAAATACCAAAAACCATTAGAAAATTTTAAAAAACTAAAATACTCTAAAAACCCATAAAACCAACCCCCCACCCCAAACTCTAAAATCAACGAAAAAAAACACCCAGAATACAATAAAACACCACTAAAAACTATAAAACCCAATTAATCCCCTAAAACATTAAAAACTCTAAAAACTTTTAAAACCTTTAAAACATTAAAACCCAAAAAACATAAAAAATCACAAAAAACCATTAAAACCATATAAACCATACAAAGAACCAAAATCATAATGAATCCAGAAATTTTCCTAGAAACATAAAAAATCCTAGAAACTTTGAAAAACCCTAATAAAACCATAGAAACCCAAAAAAACTTTAAACCAAAAACCCAAAAAAATTCTAAAAACCATAAAAAATTCTAAAACCCCTAAAAACCGTAAAATAGTCAAAATCTCTAAAACTCTAAAAAGTAATAAAAATCCAAAAAAAACCTAAAAATAACTAAACACACAATTAACCATAAAAAACTTTAAATACCATTGAAAAACATAAAAACCAAAAAATACATAAAACAACTAAAAACATAAAAGATATTAAAAACCCATAAAGTCCCTAAAAACCCAAAAAATAATGAATCCCATAAAATGATAAAACCCCAAAACCCATAAAATCCCTAAAAACCAAAAAACACTCTCATAATTCTCTAAACCCTTAACAAAATTAAAAAACTCTAAAAACATTAAAAACCAAAAATTTTAAAATATCACTAAAACACATAACAACCACAAAAAACCCCAAAAAAACCCAAAATCCGTAAAAAACCCAAATACCCCATAAAAATCCTAAAAAATAAATAAATCCAATAAAAACATAAAACCCTGAATCCCTTAAAAATGATAAAAATCCAAAAAACATAAAAAGACCTAAAACCCCTAAAAACATAAAAACGCTAAAAGCAGTAAAAACCTATGAAACCAAGAAACCCTAAATCCCCATAAAAACCCTAAAACGGCACTAAAATTAATTTTTTTAAATCCCTGAAAATGATATCAAAATATAAAAAATAGAAACCCAAAGAAACCATAAAACACCTATAAACCCTTCAAGACAACTACAATAAAAAATCATAAAAAATACTAAAAAATCCCCAAAAATTCCCTAACAACGTTAAAATCCTTAAAAAATCAGGACAACCATAGAAAACTTCAAAAAAACAATGAATAATTAAAACCCCCAAAATCATAAAAAATACAAAAAACCGTTAAAATATAAAAATCTCCAAAAATGTCAAAAACCCAAAAAACCATAAAAGACATAAAAATCCAAAAAATAGATACAAATCACAAAAAATATTGAAAATTATAAAAACCTTAAAAACCATAAGAAAAAAAAATAAAATCCAAAAAACTCTTAAAAAGCCAAAAAATATAAAATAGCAAAAAACCCCAAAACACCCTCAAAACCTAAGAAACCATAAAACTCTAAAAAACATTAGAATACCAAAAAACCCCTAAAAAATAAAAATAACCACATAAAACTCTAAAATCACTTTAACCCCTTATACATTAAAAAACTCTAAAAAATAAAAAAACCCTAAATACTCAAAAATACCCAAAAACCCATAAAAAGTCAAAAACCCAAAAATAATCAAAATCTATAAAAAGCCAAAAAATCCATAAAATTATCAAAAATCCTATAAATCCCCAATGATGTAAAAATACCTAAAAACATTAAAATTGAAAGAAAACGTTATAAAATTAAATACAGTGTACCCCTAAAAATACTAAAAACACAAAAAAACTCCAAAAAACACACTAAGAAACAAGAAAAACCCAAACTCCCCTAAAGATATTCAAAATTCCAAAAACCCCCTAAAAAAATCTTAAGACACCAAAATATCTAAAAATATGTTAGACCCCTAAAAAATTTTAAAACCTTAAATAACCATAAATACCCTAAAATTTTTGAAAACCCTCAAAATCCATATAAAACCCTAAAATCAATAAAAATCATAAAGAAGACACAAAAATACTTAATAATAAAAACAACCTAAAACATTGAAAACCTCTAATAAAACCTAAAAACAATAAAAACACTAAAAACCCCTAAAATATAGAAAAATATAAAAACCCTGAAAAATCCAAAATCCCTAAAAATCATAAAAACCCAAAAACCATAAATCCCATCAAATGTCATAAAATTCATAAAAATATTAATTTTTTTATAACTACTTAAACCCCTAAATCCATTAAAAATATATAAAAAATCTTAAAAACTCTAAAAATATCGAAGAAACCCTGAAAATCTAAAAAACCAATAAAAACCGTAAAACACTAAAACCCCTCAAAATCTCTAAAAACAAAAAAAAACCATAAATATAAATAAAATCCAAAAATATCCCTAAAATTATTAAAATCATAAAAACAGTTAGGCCACAAATTAAAACTATAAAACCCTAAAGACACTTAAAACATTTAAAACCCTTAAAACCGTTAAATCCCTAAAAATGCTAAAATTTCTAATAAACCCTAAACCCCTAAAACCCATAAAAATCCTAAAAACATTTAAAATCCATTAATATAATTAATAATCACTAAAACCCATAAAAATATAAAACCCTAAAAAACTATAACACCCATAAGAAAACCGTAAAATACTAAAAACAGTGAGAACCCCTAGAAAATAAAACAAATTATAAGGACCATAAAATACCCTAAAAAGACCGTTAACCCCTAAATAATACTAAAAATCCCTAAAAACCTTAAAAAAACCAAACCCCTAAAAACTACTAAATACTCTTCAAACCCTTTAAATCTGTAAAAATGATAAAAACCTAAAAGAAACCATAAATTGCCTATAAAAGTCAAAAAAATCTTAAATTCACCCCCCCAAACCAAAACCCCTAAATAGCCTAAAAATCCTAAAGTCCCTCAAGATCCTTAAAACCATACAAAATCGTAAAAATACTAAAAATCACTAAAAATCTATAAATAGTCAACACCCCAAAAAATATGAAAAAACCCATAAGAATCCATTAAAACATAAAAACACATGAAACACTAAAAAATATGAAAAAATGATAAAAACTTTAAATACCCTTAAACCCCTAAAAACCCTAAAAACCGTCACAATTCCTAAAACCCTAAAAAGGAATAAATATCTTAATTTTGTTTCAAAAATTTCTAAAATCTTAAAAACCAATTAAAACCCAAAAAATACATAAGAAAACCTTAAAAACTAATTTATTTAAAACCCATAAATCATAAAAATAATAATCCCATTGAAAATCTAAGTAGTCGCTAAAATCCCCCAAAAATATAAAAACATCCAAAAACCTTATAAAACCCTAATAACCCATAAAAACCCTAATGACCCATAAAAAACCTAATAACACACTAAAAACTCTAAAAACCCTTTAAAACCCTAAAAATATTTAAAACTATGAAACAAAAAATTAACAACACTTAAAATAGAAAAAAATTCAAAAAACCCCCAGAAAACCAAAAAACCCCTCAAAATCCTAAAAAACCTAAAAAAATCTAAAAATAATAATAATCCATAAAATCCCTAAAATATAAGAAATTATAAAAACCATGAAGAAACATAAGAAAACCTTAAAACATTAAATAGTTAAAATAAATAAAAAACCTAAAAATACTAAAACACAAAAAACCATAAAACCCCTGAAAACCCTGAAAATCAATGAAAATCCCTTCAATAAATAAAAAAAATATAAATATTAAGTAACTATAAAAAACCAGAAAACCCCATAAAAATACTAAAACCTAAAATAATCAGAATAACTATATAACATAAATTTCTAAAACCATAAAACCCTCAAGATGTCAAAAAAACTGAGATATAAAAAAACCATTAGAAACATTTAAAAAACTAAAATACTCTAAAAACCCATAAAACCAAACCCCCCAAACTCTAAAATCAATGAAAACTATAAAAAATCATATAAAAACCTAAAAATCCAAAAAAAAACACAAAAAACCATAGGATCCCTATAATCCAACAAAATCCCCAATACCTAAAAATACCTAAAATTCCTAAAAATACCAAAAATATCCAAAAAAAAGAAACCCAAAAACACTGAAAATAAATAAGAAAAACATAAACACAAAAAATCATAGACCCATAAAAACCTAAAAATTATAAAAAACCTAAAACTAAGAAGAACCTAAAACCCTAAAAACCATAAAAATTCATAAAACCATAAAACCATAAAAATCCTTAACAATCCCTAAAAATTATAATTAATATTAAAAATCCTAAAAACCCCTAAAAACCCTAATAAAACCTTAAAAATAAAAATTAACTTAAAAATCCATAAAAACCTAAAACACCAAAATCCCTAAAAACCTAACAGACCTGAAAACCCTTAAAAACATAAACCCACTAAAAATATCAAAAATCCAAAAAACACTGGAAAACAATAAAAACAACCAAAAAATCTAAAAACCCATTAAACCCCTAAACACATAAATAAACTCTAAGAAACCTTTAAAAACCTAAAAAACATGAAAAACCAATAAAAACAAAAAAAATCCTAAAAGCCCTAAAAACCCAAGAACACTTAGAAACTTTAAAAATTCTCAAAAGGACTTGAAAATTCCTAAAAACATAAAAATAGTTAAAACCATGAAAACCCCTATGAATACAATAAAACCTATAGAAACTTAAAAACCACTTAATAACTTAAAAAACTGAAAAATATAATGTAATCATAAAAACCCTAAAAACCCCTAAATATCCTAAATACCCTTAAAATCCCTTAAGACCCTAAAAACCATAAAAATACATAAAAATACCTATAAATCCAAAAAATCATAAAACAAATAAAAATCATGATAAAAATTTTTAAAATATAAAAAACAATAAAACCCTAAAAACCCATGAAAACCATAAAACCCCTAAAACCCCTAAAAATACCAAAAACTAAAAAAAGACTAAAAAACCTAAAAATCCTCAAAATACCTAACAAAATAAAAACCCCTAAAACACTAAAGACACGAAAGAACCTTAAAAATATAAAACCGCTTAAAACCACAAAAAACATAAATGAGCTAAAAACTATAAAAATCATAATATTCTTAAAACTCTAAAAACATTTAAAATTCATAAAAAACCTAAGAAAACCTAAAAATATTAAAAAAATATCAAATATTACCTAAAAATAAGATTTCTTGAATCCTTGAAAGCCCTAAAAAATCATAAAAAACTAAATAAACTTAAAATCTATAAAAATTAAAAAAACACTAAAAACCCTAATGATTATAAAAACCCTAAAACCCCCTAAAATCCCAAAACCCCTAAAAACCATATAACCCAATAAAAACTGCTAAAAAATCTAAAACCCCTTTAATCCCTTAAAATTTTAGGAAACTCTCAAAAACTATGAAGACATTAAAAAAATTCAATGATAACCTAAACCCCCAAAAATCCTTATAAAACCATAAAGCAACTAACCCTGAAAAATCAATAAAAACCCTAAAAACCCATGAAATCCATAAAAAATCCCTAAAAATATAAAAATATATAAAAAAGATAAAAACCCCTGAAAAACATAAAAACCATAAATACACGTGACATCCATGAAAAAAGTTAAAAAATGCTAAAACCCCCAAAAAACTTAAAAATATCAAAAAACCATAGAAACTCCTACAAACCATAAAAACCCAGAAAGATCTTAAAAAATTTAAAAACATAAAAACCATTAAAATCCCTAAAAACATTAAAAAACCCTAAAAATCCATAAAACCATAAAACCTACTAAAGACCCTCTAATCCAATTTTATCACCTAAAAACGATAAAAATCTATAAAAACATAAAACCCTAAAAAAATAAAAAAACTCAAAAAACTCAAAAATAAAACTAAAAAAAACTAAAAAACCTTGAAAACTACCAAAATCCATAAAATTTTAAAAACCCATAAAAATCCCAAAAATCCCAAAATATTCATAAAAACATAAAAACACTAAGAAAAATTTAAACTCCTAAGAAATAAAAAAACCTTCAAAACCCAAAAAACCCCAAAAAAACGTAAATACCCAAGAACCCTTAAAAACACTCAAAAACATCAAAAAACCTAAAAACTATAAAAATAAATAAAAATAAAAAAAATCTATAAAAGTACCTAAATATTTTAAAAACTCTAAAATCCTTGAAAACCCCTAAGAAAACCATAAAAATCTAAAAAACATAAAACACAAAAAAACACATAAAAACACTAAAAACACTAAAAATCCCTAAACACCCTAAAAACCATAAAAATACCTACAAAATTAAAAAACCAAATTTCCCATAAAAACACTAATAACATTAAAATATCCTTAAAACCCTAAAAATGTTAAAAAACTCTAAAAACCCTTAAAACCCAAAAAATATAAAAAATCCTAAATCCACAAAAAACCCTAAAAACCCTAAAATCACAAAAAAGAATAAAAACCATAAAAATCCATAAAAATTAAAAAAAAAATCTATAAACATCCTAAAAAGTCCCTAAAGAACTATAGAGAAGTAAAGATCCCTAAACACCCCACAAAACCTAAGAAAACCAAAATATCCTAAAAACACTAAAAAACCCCTAAAAACATCATAAATGAAAAAAACCCATAAAACCTATAACACCATAAAACCAGATAAACCACTAAAATCCATTCAAAATTTTAATAATGTATACACTACTAACAACCCTCTAAAAACACTAAAAACCCTTAGACTCATAAAAACATTAAAAAACTCTAAAAACAATAAGACCCTAAAAACTAAAATAAATAATAAAATCCAAAAAAACCCCATAAAAATCCCTCAAACCCTCAAAATCCCTACAAACCCCAATAATAGTAAAAATACTAAAAACTAAATAAAATCCCTAAAAATGTAAAACACCTAAAACCCTAAAAAAAACTCTACGAAAACATTGAAAACATTAATGCACTTAAAACCTATAAAAATACTAAAAAAATGTGAAAACCCCTAATAGGAAATGAAAAGACCATAAAATACTAAAGTTCATTAAAAACTCGAAAAAACTTTTAAACCTCTGTAAATTTTATAAAACTATAAAAAATCCTAATTCCCAAAATACCAAAAGACACCAAAAACCCTAAAAAACCTAAAAAAATTTAAAATCCCTTAAAACCATTAATATCATAAAATTACCTAAAATCATAAAACTCGTAAAATCCCTGAAAACCCCTATAAAATGCATAAATAACTAAACACACTTAAAACCCCTAAACACCAAAATTACACTAAAAACCTTTAAAACCCATAAAATAAAAAACCCCCTCAAAATCCCTAAAAATCCTAAAAAACCCTAAAAAATCCAAAAAAATCCATAAAAAATAAAAACCCTAAAACACTAAAAACCCATTTGGAAACAATAAAAACGAAAATCACATAAAATACATAAAAACTAATATAATGTTATAAACCTTAAAAATTCAAGAAAACCCTCTAAAAACAATAAAACCCCAAAAATTTTAATAAACACTAAAACCCTAAAACCCCAAATTTCTAAAAAACAATATAAATCAAAAAAATTCCTAAATACCTCAGAAACTAAAATATCCCTAAAAATCCCTAAAATCCCTAAAAATATAAAAAAATACCATAGATAAAATCTAAATAGAAGCTTTAAAACTAAAAACAATTAAAACCCCTAAAAACCTAAAAACTACTAAAAATCATTTAATCCCCCAAAAACATAACAACTACTGAAGTACCATTAAACCCTAAAAACTCTAAAAAACCATAAAATCCCAAAAAACAAAAAAGATCCCTAAAACTCTATAAAATCCTAAAACCCCTCAAAATCCAAAAAAACTATAAAAACAATAAAAATCATAAAAATCCCTAAAATTATTTGAATATATAAAAACCCCAAAACCAATGAAAATCCATTAGAAAACCATAAAAACAAACAAACAATTAAAAACCCTAAAAATAATAAAAACCCTAAAAACCATAAAACCCCAAAATCCATGAAAATCCTTAAAAATAGTTAGAATAATGAAATTCAAATAAACTCACTTAAATTACCTAAATATGTTAAAAATACCCAAACCTTGATAAACTATAATAAGAATTAAAAAAACCTAAAACTCTAAAATCCACCAAATCCTACAAAATACTAAAAATCCATAAAAACCTAAAAATAACAAAAAATAACTAAAACATAAAAATATCTAAGAATCATGAAAAAAAACTACGAAAATTTTGAACCGTACAAGCACCTAAAACCCCTAAAAATCTAAAAATTCTGAAAACCATAAAACCCATTAAAACACTACAAACCCTAAAAACCCTCAAAATTCCTAAAACCCTAAAACCCATAAAAAACTAAAAAACATAAATAAACCTAAAAACATAACAACCCATAAAACACTAAAAACCCACAATATTTCATTAAAAACCAAAAAACACTAAAAATCCTTAAAAAAACCTATAAAATCTAGAAACCATTAAACCCCCTAAAAATTATGAAAACCCCCTAAAATCATAAAAATGCTTAAAACCCTAAGAACCCTAAAATCGACTAAAAACTCTACAAACCATTAAACCAATAAAATTTTTATAAAACTATAAAAAACCCTTTAAAACAATAAAAAACTCAAATTAATGCTTTAATCCAAAAAACACCCCTTAAAATTCTAAAAACCCAAAAACATTAAAACCTTAAAAAACAAAAAAGGCAATAAAAATCCTAAAACCCTCTAAAAACCATAAAAGACCCATAAAATCGTAAAAATCACTATATACCCATAAAACTATAAAACCCACTAAAATATTTAAATACCCATTAAACACCTAAAAATGTTAAAATACTATAAAAACATTAAAACCCCAAAAAAATAAAAATGAAACCATAAAACACCAAAAGAAACAAAAAATCCCAAAAAATTTTAAAAACCCTAAAATAATTCAAAATCCATAAATACCCTAAAAACCATAAAACCTTATGAAATCCATAAAATCCTAAGAACAATTAAAACTATTAAAAAATCAAAAAATGAATAAAATACCTAAAAGACCCTAAAAATCCAAAAAACCCATTAAAAACATAAAAGCCTTGAGAATTTTCATAAAATTAAAAAAACCTAAAACACTAAAAAACCTAAGAAAAACATAAAAACTAACACACATATAACACTGAGAAACCTAAAAAAATTTAAAAACTTTAAAAATCTCTAAAAACTATAATTCCACTTAAAATATTAAAAACCCCTAAAAACCAGAAAAACAATATAAAAATAAATAAAATCTCTAAAATTCCATTAAACCCCTAGAACATTAAAAAACTATAAAAAACGTTAAACCCATAAAATACTCAAAAAACCAAAAAACTGAGAAAAACCATTAACACCAAAAAACCCTCTCCAAAACACAAAAAAGAAAAAAATCATAAAAATCAATGAAAATCACTAAAAATGTAAACAACCGAAAAAACATAAAAAAATCTAATAATAACATAAACACATAAAATAAATTCAAACCCCTAGAAACCCAAAAATATGCTAAAAACACTTACTTACCCTAAATACCCTAAAACCCCAATAATCTCTAGAATCCCTAAAAACATTAAAAAACCTAAAAACCTAAAAAAAACTAAAAAAATAAAACCCTTTTAAACCCATAAAAAAGGTAAAAAACAATAAAACCCTTTAATACCCTAAAATTTCATTAAAATTCATAAAAATCCAAAAAACTAAAAAAAACCCTAAAAACCCCAAACACCCCTAAATCCCTCAAAATACCAAAAACCCTAAAACCATAACAATCCTTAAAATTACATAAAAACCAAAAAGTATAAAACCCCTAAAAATCATCAACACTATAATAAAACCAGAAAACCCAAAAGACACTTAAAACTCCAAAAATTCCTAGAAAAACTAAAATTTCTAAAATGTCTAAAACCCCTAAAAATCCATAAAAACCATAAAAATATTAAAAATCCATAAAAATTCCAAATAAAATAAAATCGCTAAAAACCATAATAACCTCTATGAAACCCATAATGACTAAAAACACATAAAACCCATAAAAACCTAAAAACTATAAAAACACTAAAGTCATTAAAAACCCTAAAACTGTAAAATACCATAAATACCCCCAAAAACATTAAAACAAAAAAATCCACAAAACCTCTAAAAAACTATTAAAAACGTTAAACCCATAAAATAATATAAAACTATGAAAAAACACAAAGCCCCTAAAAACACAAAAAACCCTTGAAACCCTTAAAAAACATATATAAAACTCAAAACCCCCTCAAAATCTCTAAACACATAAAACCCCCATAAAAATCCCAAAAATTCCCTAAAAATATCTAAAAATTTGAAAACTCGTAAAAAACGAAAAAATCCCTAAGAAAAAAATAAAACCATAAAAACACTTAAAACCCCTAAAACCTAAAAATTAAAAAACCATAAAATACCCTAAAAACCATAAATAACCCTAAAAACCTCAAAATAACTAAAATCCGTAAAACCCATAAAACTTCTTTAAGAAACCTAAAATACCAAAAAATGATAAAAACCCGAAATTACCTAAAAACAATAAGAAAAAAATAAAAAATAAAATCATTTTAAACCCCAAAAAAATCTAATAAACCTAAAAGATCCTAAAAAAAACTCAAAAAACCCATAAAAACACCAAAAAACCAAAAAAACCCCAAAACCATAAAAAAATTTCAAAATACCTAAAAACCGTAAAAACCATAAGGATAAAAAAATCCACAAAACCCCTAAAAGCATAAAACCCCTAAAAACTATGAAAACCCATATGAGAATCATAAAAACCCAAAAATACTTAAAATGTTTAAAATCATAAAAACACTAACAATCCCAAAAAAATACTAAAAACCATTAACCCCTCCAAACATTAAATACCCCTAAAACTAATAAAACCCTAAAAAAACATAAAAATTTAAATTCCCTTTAAACCCATAAAAAATTTAAAATACTCAAAAAAACATAAAAACACTTAAAACTCAAAAAATCCTATAAATATAAAAAAATACCCTAAAACCCCAAATGAAACCTAAAACTTCTCCAAATCTCAAAACACTAAAAAATAATAAAAATCCAAAAAAACCCCTAAAAATTCCTAAAAATATAGAAAACCCCCAAAACCACCTCAAACACTATAATAAGCACCTAAAATCCTAAAACAATTGAATCCCCTAAAAACATAAAAATGATAAAAACCCTAAATCCCTAAAAACCCAAAAATCCCACAAAATACCTAAAAACCTTAAAATATTATAAAATATAGTGGATGCTATCTGGATTGCGGTGGGGGAAGAACTCGAGTGGAGACAGCCTGTTATCTTTGAGCCATGGCCAGTGTTATGCTCTTACTATTGGAGTTTTGACATAGTGATCAATATGGAGGATGTTCTAGCCCTGGCAGGTGTGGTGGTTTTCTGGCTCACATGTCTTAAGGTGAGAGCATCCTTCCTCTGGTGTATGTTAAGGGGACAATGGGGGATGGTTAAGCCTTTATCCTCCCAACCTTTGGTTGCAGATGTTCCCTGCCCATCTGTTTTGATGGCTGGAAGTTATCTAGAGGTTTCTCTAATGGATTTGGGTGGCTTTAAAATAAGTCTGGATGGAGGTGTTTTTGTTTCGGGAGATGTTGTTGAGGTGGAAGTGCTACTGCCTGATAGGTATAATCGGGTATCTAGTAAAGGAGTTCACGGATGTGTTGAATTCCCTATGAGGTAGTCAGCAATATGGAAGGCTGCTATGATGGGCCTCTGGAAAGGGAATGATGAGATGGAGGTTCCCTATGCACTGGAACTGGGTTGAGATGACATAGTTGGCTTAAAGGATAATTAGAGTACCGATGGATCCTCTTAAGTAGTTAAGGTGGCTGCGACTACTCCAAACAATTTCCCAGATGCAGCCCTGGCTGAGCCCGCAATGGTGGATGTGCTAGTGGGAGATGTTGTGAAGGAGGCAGTGGATGTTCAGGGCATAAGGAATGGGGATGAGTGGATTATGTCTTTGGATGAGGAGGAAAGGTATGTGGTGTAAGAGGAGCCTTGGATCCTCAGGCTGCAATACACTAATTGTCATGATGCCCCTCTGGTACTGTCTGTGTGTGACAGCGTGGGGGGACCTGACATGGAGCCTGGGTTATCTCCTCCCACAAACAGCACTAGCAGTGTTGAGGATCTTCCCAGTGCTCAGGTTTTGAACCCTCTTCTGGGGAATGTTGGGGATGCTGGTGATACGTCCATGAACTTGCAGAGGGATATGGTACTCCATGGTGTTTCCTTTGGTGAAGATCATTGTGTGTAGTTGCATTAGATGGTCTGAGTTGAACGGAAAAGGTTTTTTGATTGAGGGTGAAGCTAAGAGGCTTGAGGAGAGGTTTGTTATGGCTGATTGCTGGATAAAGGATATTATGGTCAGGTCAAAGGAGGAAAGGAACAAATGAGGTGCCGAAACTCCTCGGTCTGAAGGTAGGAAATAGAAGGCACCATCTACTCTCATCGATGGAGTCACTTGTGCGAAATCAGGTTAGGAAGCCGTATCCAGCTCCGCCCCCCCTGAGGCAAAGACAGTGGAAGGATTATTCTGCCCTCCCACATCCTATGGAAACTCGGGCCTCATCATGGGCAGTCAGACTTAATCTAAAATTTAATAAGCGAGAGCGGCCTCCAATTTCCGCTGAGCCAGAGAATTCTAAGATGAAGCTGCTATCCAGGCTTGACATGCAAGAGGATTATGAGTCTGGATGGGATTCAATGGACAGGGGTGCTGAGTCAGATTATAGTTTTGCTGATGTGGGTGATAAATTTGGTGTGGGCATTGGGTATCGTGGTGCGGAGCTGGACGATTTTGGTGGCGACATTGAGTGATAATCCCATTGTGTGCCTTTCCTTTTGGACTCTTTTGGCGTGTCTTTTTTGTTTTTTTTTCACTTTCTTCCTTTCTTTTTGGGGACTTCGAGTTGGGGTCGTAATGGGTTTTGGGTGTGGTTAATTTGATCCCTACCCTCCCTTGTCTGTAGTGTCTTTGTGTCCTTTTATAATAAATTTTGGGGGGTGCTAGGAATAACCTGGACCTGAGCCTTCCTTGTCCTAAAAACATAAAAACCCTAAAAACATTAAAAACATGTTAAAACCCCTTAAAATCTAAAACACCACTAAAAATTATAAAAACGCTTTAACCCTCAATAAATTATAAAAAATTATAGGCAATAGTAAAATCTATTAAAAATTCACAAAAAAATCATAAACCCAATAAACCATAAAATCCCTAAAAACTCAAAAAAACTGAGAAATTGATAAAAATCAAAAAAACTATGAAAATGATAAAAATCATATAAAATCCATAAAAATACCTAAATTTTAAAAACAATATTAAAATCCTTAAAACACTTAAGAGAACCATAAAAAAATAAAATCACTTAAAACCCATAAAAAGCTAATGACTTTAAAAACCCTAAAACCCCTAGAAACCTTAAAAACCCTTGAAGTCCCTCAAAATCTGTAAATACCATAAAAATCCTAAAAGGCCCAAAAAATCCCTAAAAATATTAAATACCCAAAGAACACATAAGTAAAAATTAAAACCTAAAAAACTCATAGAACCCTTAGAAATCGTAAAAAACACTAAAAACACTAAAAAACCTAAAAATCCCCAAAATCCTTAAAACCTCTAAAAACCAAAAAAACCCCATAAAATCACTAAAAACCCAAAAAATTCTAAAAAACATTAATCCACTAAAGACAATGAAAACACAAAAAATCTTAAAGACACTAAGAACTCAAAAAACACATAAAAACCCTAAAAATTCCTTAAAAACCAATAAACATAAACACCCTAAAAACTATAAGAAACACTTAAAACAAATAAATAAATAAAACCCCTAAAAAATAGAAGTTCTGAAAACCATGAAAACCCCTAGAAAACCCTAAAACCCATCAAAATCGCTAAAAACCACAAATAACAATAAAAATACTAAGAAAGCCATAAAAACCGCTAGAAATTTTAAACAATAAAATCTCTTAAACTCCAAAATAAAATCCCCAAATAAAAAACACTTAAAATTAATGAAAATCAAAAAAATTATAAAACCCAAAAAACCCCTAAAAAGGTTCTAATAACCACAAAACCCCCTAAAAATATAGAAACCCAAAAAAATAAAAAACCATAAAACCCTATACAAACTCTAAAATACTACTAAAATGTCAAAAAATCCATGAAAATAAAATGTTCAAAAAGTATTAAATCATAAAACCCTTAAACAAATCCCTAAAATCCCAATAAAAACATACAAACTCTAAAAGCCCTAAAAATAATGAAGAACCCTAAAACCCATAAATATCCTAAAAAATACCTAAAAATCACTTAAAATATAAAAAACTCTATAACCTTAAGAAAACCATAAAACACCAAAAATAATTAAAATCCCAAAAAACCTAAAAAACACTAAAACCCCTACAAACACCTAAAAACCCCAAAACCCTCAAAATCTCCCAAAACCCAAAATAAATAAAAATATTAAAAACCCATAAGAATCCCTAAAAAGATAAAATACCAAAAAACACATGAAAACCCCTAAAAATACATAGAAAACCAAAAACACTTAAAACCCCCAACAAGCTAAAAAACAATAAAAACATAAAAACCCTAAAAATACCCTATACCCCTAAAAATTCATAGAAATAATAAAAACACCTAAAACCTTAAAAACCCATAAAAACTAAAAAACACTCAAAACAATTAAAACCATTTCAACCACTAAAAATGTAAAAAACAATAAAAATCAATGAAACTCAAAAAACTCACAAACCCCTTAAAAATAAAAATAAACCATAAAACCCCTAAACCCCTTAAAATCCCTAGAAATCATAAAAATCTTTAAAATACAAAAAAGACCTAAATTTCCAAAAAAACATATAAATAACATAAAAAGCATGAAACAAAATAATAACACATTGAGAAGCTAAAAAACCTTCAAAATGATAAAAACACTAAAATCACTAAAAACCCTAAAACCCCTAAAACCCATTAAAACCTTATAAACCATAAAAAACCTAAAAATCATCAAAAACCCTAAAAATCATAAAAAACCATATAAACCCATAATACCCTGAAAAAAACTAAAAACTATATAGCCAGTTAAATCCCAAAAATATTAAATAGCATAAAAATCTAAAAAAACCCTAAAACCAAAAAAGTTATAAAAACCCTAAAAATCCTTAAAATCCCTATAATTCCTAAATACCCTAAAAACTATAAAAATCCTAAAAAATTCCTAAAAACAATAAATAAGAAAACCCATGAAATATTAACAGAACCAAAGAATACATTAATAACAGATAAAAACTTCACATCCCGAAAAACCTACCAATTCTAAAAACCCCAAAAAACTTAAAAGTCTTCAAAATCACTAAAATCCATTAAATTCATAAAAGCCTTAAAAATTCCTCTTAATCACTAAAAATTTAAATAAAAAACCCCTAAAACCCTTAATAAAACCTTATAATTCATAATACACATAAACCCCTAAACCCCATAAAAACACAAAAAACTATAAAAACAATAAAAATCCCTCAAAAAATGTAAAACCCTTAAAAAACATAAAACCCCTAAAAACCATAAAACCTCTGAAAACTGATAAAAACTATAAAATAAATTGAACCCTTAAAAATTTAAATACATTAAAAAATATTAAAATCCATAAAAACGTAAAACCCCAAAACCCCAAAAATCACTAAAAATCCTAAAAATCCCTCAAAACCATAAACACTGAAAAATCATAAATAGGCCCAAAATATCCATAAAAACATAAAAACTCTAAAAACCTATTTAAATTTGAGGGAAACCATAAAAACCAAAATCACATTACAAACCTGGAAACATAAAAAAATACTAGAATCCCTAAATACTCTAATAATACATAAAATTACTAAAAACCATAAAAATCTTAAAAATCATAAATATCCCTAAAAATAACTAAAAACATAAAAAAACATAAAAAACTAAAAAAAATAAATCATTTAAACATAGTAATACTTTAATCCACTAAAAAACTAAAAACAAAAAAAACCCTAAAAACATAAAAAACCTAAAAAGAACCTCCAAACCCTATAACCCCTAAAACCAATAAAACCCATAAAAACGTTAAAAATCATAAAACCCCATAAAACCTCTAAAAATAAAATAAAAATATAAAAAACATTCAAAACCATAAAAACATTTAATAAAGTATAAAAAATCTAAATAAACTCAAAAAATCCTAAAATCCCAAAAAACATAAAAACCGTAGAACTTGTCAAAATCCAAAAAACCATAAAAATCAATAAAAACCTTAACAAAATTAAAATCCTAAAAAATCTCTAAAAATAACTAAAAACATTACAAAACCTAAAAAACTATTAAAATACATAAGAAATATATCAAAACCTAAAAATTTTTGAAACCCAAATATACCTAAAAAATGATAAAAATTCTAAAACCCTAAAAACACAAAAAAATACCTAAAATCACTAAAATCCCATAAAATTCCTAAAAATATGTAAAAATACGAAAAAAATTTAAAATCCCCTAAATCCCTGAAAATCACTAAGAATACATTAAAAACATAATAACAAATAAAACTCCTAAAATCCTAAAAAAATATAAAATTCCTAAAATCCTTAAAAATACCCTAAAATCCCTAAACCCCCTAAAAAAATTAAAAAACACTAAAAAATCCCCAATAAAAATAAAAACATAAAACCTATTATAAACTCTAAAACCATTTTTTGTGTTTTTTGGGGTGTTATTTTATTTTAGGTTTTTGAAATTTTATTAGGGTTTTTTTAGGGATTTTTGGTTTTTTTACAGTTATATACCTTTTTAGATATTTTTTAGGATTTCTATGGTTTTTAGGGTTTTTATGGATTTTGAGGGTTTTAGGGTTTCAAGGGTTTTTATTATTATTTTGGGTTTTTATATTTTTCAATACTTTTAGTGTATTTTATGTTTTAAGGGGTTTTATGTGTTTTAATTTTACTTTGGGTTTTTTTATCAAATTTTAGGGGTTTAATGTTTTTTTGGGTTTTTATGGATTTTTTTAGATTTTAGGGATTTTTTATTTTTTTTAGGGGTTTTTCATATTTTTAAGAGTTTTTAGGGTCTTTTAGGGTTTTTAAGAGTTTAATAATTTTTTAGGTTTTCTTAGGGTTTTTCATTTTGTAAGGGTTTTTACATTTGTATTGACTTTTAATAATTATTCCTAATTTTAAATATTTTTTGGTTTTAGGGATATTGATGATTTTTAGTGTTTTTTGTGTATTCTGGTTTTTTGCGGTTTAGGGTTTTTCATGAGTATTTTTAGGTTTTATATGTTTTCATTGTTTTTTAACATTTTTTGGGGTTTAATGGGTTTGTAGAGTTTTTGATGGTTTTTAGAGTTTTATGGGTTTTTTTTGGGTTTTTAAGGTTTCTAGGGTTTTTACTGTTTTTGGGGGATTATAGGGTTTTTATTCTATTTTAGTGTTTTTAGGGGTTTTATAATTTTATAGGGTCTTATAGGGTTTATGTTTTTTTAGGTTTTTAAGGGTTTCATAGAGGGTTTCAGAGTTATTAGGGTTTTTTATGGTTTTATGTATATTTAGTGATTTTTTAGATTTTTTATGTTTTTAGGGTTTTTAGTAAATTTGAGAGTTCCAATGTTTTTATAATTTTTGGGGGTTATATGTTTTTTGGTTGTTTTTTTCAGTTTTTAGGGTTTTTAGTTTTTTTTATATATTTTTAACATCTTTAGGGGTTTCGATATTTTTTGGTGTTTTATTGGTTTTTAGGGTTTTATGGGTTTTGGGGGGTTTAAAATTATTTAAGGGGTATTATATATTTTAGTTTTTTATGGTTTTAGGGCTTTATCATTTTTAATATTTTTAGTGGTCTTAAGTTTTTTGTGTTTTAAGGTCTTTTTTGGGATTATTAAAATTCTTATTGTTTCTAACATATTTAAGGATTTTAAAGGGATTTTGGTTTTTATGGTTTATTAGGGTTTTGGAGGTTTTAGGGTTTTAGTGTCTTTATTTTTTTATGGTTTTTTGGGTTTTATTGTTTTTTTTTTGTAATTATGGGTTTTTTTAGTTTTTAGGGTTTTATGGTTTTTTATAGTTAAAAAATGGGATCAAAATGGTTTTGAGAGTTTTTAATGTGTTTTAAATGTTTATATGGGTTTTTAGGGTTTTTAAGGTTTTAGTATTTTTTAGGGTTTAGGGGATTTGGGGAATTTTAGGATTCTCATGGGTTTTACCATTTTTTTGTTATTAGGGGTTTTGTTTGTTTTCATTTTTCTAATTTTTTATTAGGGTTTTTCCATTTTTAGGGTTTATTTTTTTTAGTGATTTTTAGAGATATTTATTATTCTTAGGTATTTGATGGATTATTTGGATATTATTGTTTTAATTATTTTTAGGGTTCTAATAAGTTTTCGAGATTTTAGTGTTTCTTTTAACTTTTTGGTTTCTATATATTTTTAGAGTTTCTTTAAAAAAATTTGTGTATTAAGGGTTTTTTGAGTTTTTGTTATTTTTTTTGGGGTTTATGGTGTTTTAGGGTTTTTAATGTTTTTTTGGAGTTTTATGGTTTTTAGGGTTTTTAGGGGTTTTCATGTTTTTAGGTTTTTAGGGGTTCTAATTTTTTAAGGTGTTTATGTTTTTTTAATAGTTTTCTAGTTTTTAGGTGTTTTTACCATTTTAGGTGTTTTAGGGGATTTTTAGATTTTATATATTTTATTGATTTTGAGGGTATTTTAGGGTATTATGAATATTATATTTTTCTTTGGTTTTTAGGGAATTTTTTTGTTTTTTTGGTCGTTTTAAGGTTTCATAGGTTTTTAACATTTATTATGGTTTTAAGGGTCATTATTGTTTTTACTGTTTTTTGGTGTTTTATGGGTTTTTAGTGTCTTTATGTTTTTGGGTTTTTTATAGTTTTTAAGGATTTTAGGGTTTTCACGTCATTTTTAGGGTTTTTAGGGTTTTCAGTATTTTTAGGTTATTAATGTTTTCTTATAGTTTTTTAGGATTTTATAGGTTTTATGTTTTTAGGAATTTTTGGGAATTATTTAGGATTATTATAGATATTATTGTTTTTAAATATATTGAAGTTTTTAAATATTTATCGAGGATTTTCAGGGTTTTTAGGTTTTTAGTTTTCTAAGTGTTTTATGTTTTTAAGGTTTGAAAGTGCTTTTAGGATTTTAATGGTTTATAAGGATTTTTCCGGGTTACTAGGGTTTTTACCTTTTTAAAAATTTTCTAGAATTTTATTGATTTTTTTTGTTTTTTTGGGATATTGAGGGTTTTTAGGTTTCCTATGGTTTTTATTGTTTTTTATGGTTTTTATGGTTGAAATTTTTTATATGGTTTTATGGGTTTTTAGGGTTTTTTGTTTTTAGAGGTTTAAATGGGTTTTAGATTTTAAGTAGTTTTTATGGTTTTTATTAGTTTTTATAAAATTTATGGTTCTTAGTGTTTTTATAAATTTTTAGGGTTTTTAGTATTTTCTAGGTTTTTTGGGCGTTTAACTATTTTAAGGTTCTTAATTTTTTCTTAGTGTTTATCATGTTTTTTTAGTATTTTTCATTTTTTCAGAATTTTAGGTATTTTTTATATTTTTACCGTTTTAGGGTTTTTATGATTTTAAGAGATTTATGGTTTTAGGGGGTTTTTGAATTTTGGGGTCTTTTAGGATATTTGTTTTAGGTTTTTACTATTTTTACGGGTTTTAAGAGTTTTTATAATTTTATGTTATTCTTAGGTTTTTTCACAGATTTTAGAGTTTTTTTTTAAATTTTTATAAATTTGTAGGGATTTTTATGGATTTTTATGGTTTTTAGATTTTATCGAGATTTGATGGTTTTTAGGGTTTTTTCTATTTTTTCAGTTTTTAATTTTTTTTTAGTTATTATGTGTTTAAATTTTTATAGATTTTTTTAAATATTTTGGTTTTTAAAGGGTTTTTATTGTTTTTAGTGGTTTTTTTTGGTTTTTTTGGGATTTTAATGTTTTAGTAGTTTTTATGGGTTTTTAGGTTTTTAGGTTTTTATAGTATTTTTGGGAATTTTCATTTTTTTAGATTTTTAGGGGTATTAATTTCATTTAGATTTTTATGATTTTCATTGGTTTTTTCAAGGTTTTTAGGGTTTTTATGTTTTGAGAGATTTTTAGTGTTTCTTTTTGGATTTTAAGGGGTTTAGGGTTTAAATATTTTAATGTTTTTTTTCTTGAGTTTTTAGGATCTTTATGGTTTTAAATGTCATTATATTTATGAATTTCTTAAGGGTTTTATGGGTTTTTAGTTTTTTAATGTTTTTTGTGTTTTCCACAGTTTTTAGTATTTTTTATGTTTTCATGAATTTGTAGGATTTTTTTTAAAAAAATTATGGTTTTTATGTATTCTTATGGAATTTTACGGTATTTATGTTTTTTAGGATTTAGATGGTTTTTTATGGTTATTTAGTGTTTTGATGTTTTTAGGGGTTTAAATTATTTTAGTCTCTTTAGTGGTTTTAGAGTTTTTTTTTGGGTTTTTATGGTTTTTCTAGGTTTTATGGTTTATAGATTTTTTAGGGGTTTTGGGTTTTAAATGTTTTTATTTTTTAAAGGTTTTTAGGGGTCTTATGATTTTACAGTTTTCCTAGTGGTGTTCATGTTTTTGGGGGTTTTATCATTTTTATGGTGTTTTAGGGATTTTTAGAATTTTTATGGTTTTTAGGGTTTTTTCTATTTAGAGGGTTGTTAGAGATTTTATGGTTTTTTTATATAAAGGGGTATTTTTATTTTTTTAGAGATTTTAATTTTTTTTAGAGTTTTTATAAAATTTTATGGCTCTAAAGGGTTTTTAGAGTTTATTTTGTTTTTAGGGGTTTAATTGGTTTTAAAAAAAATTTAATGTTTGTAGAGGTTTATATAGTTTTTTTGATTTTTTGGGTTTTAAGGGGTTTTAATATTTTTATGTTTCTTATTAGTTTTAATTTTTTTAAGATTTTTATGGGTTTTTTAGTGTTTTTAGTGTTTTTTATGTGTATAGGGATTTTTTGGTATTTTTTAGGAACTTTATAGCTTTTATGTTTTTTTGTGATTTTGAGGGCTTTTAGTGTTTTTAGGGTTTTAATGGTTTTTTTTAATTTTTTTTGCTTTTTTGATTTTATAGTGTTTTAAGGTATTTAATATTTTTTAACATTTTTATTGGTTTAATGTGTTTCTATTGTATTTAGTGGTATTTAAGGTGTTTATGGGTTTTAGGTTTTCTTGGTTTTTACAGGTTTTTATGGTTCTTAGGGGTTTTAGTGGATTTATGTGTTTTTGTGATTTTAATGATTTCATGTTATTTTTAAACTTTTTTAGTTATTAATATGGGTTAAGGGATTTGTACAGATTTGTTTTTCTATTTTTAAAGTTTTTAGGGTTTTTAATATTTTTTTTGTTTTCCCAGTTTTTTTAGTTTTTAGGTTTTTTTAGTGTTTTTAGGTTTTTTATGGTTTTTAGATTTTTTGTACATTTGTAAAGGTTTAATGGGTTCTCAGAGTTTTTAGTGGGTAATAAGGATTTTATGGGTGGCATGGTCTCTTATGGTTTGTATGGGTTTTATGGTTTTTAATTATTATTATTTTGTGTTTTTAGTATTTTTATAGATTTTAGGGTTGTTAATCATTTTTAGTTTTTTAAGTATTTCATTGGTGTTTTAGAGTTTTTAGTGAATTTAATTTTTAAGTATTTTTAGTTATTTTTGTAGGATTCTTATACATTAGTAGGTTTTTTGGGATTTGTAGGGGTTCTAGGGTTTTTATGTTTTTTGTGTATTTTGGGGGGTTTTTTTAATGGTTTTAAGTATTTTTTTATAGTTTTTACATTTTTAGGGGTCTAGATATTATTAGGGTTTTTATGGGGATTTACGGTAATTTTTTTAGGGTTTTTATAGTTTTGTGTAATTTTGTGGTTTACGTTCTTTTTAGGGGGTTTTAGGTTTTGTAGTGTTTTTTGTTTTTTAGGGGTTTTAGGTGTTTTTAGGTGTTATGGATTTATTATGGGTTTTCATAGTTTTTATGAATTTTTACCTTTTATGGATTTATTGGGATATTTGGATTTTTACAGTTTCTTGTGTTTTTATAGATTTTGAGGGGTTTTTGGGTTTTTGGGGGTTTTGGATTATAAGGTGTTTGTGGTATTTTTTTCGTTTCTAGTGTTTTTTAAATTTGTAGGGGTTTTAAGGTGTCTTTAGTTTTTAATTTGTTTTAGTGTTTAATGGGTTTTTAGTGTTTTAGTGATTTTTGGGGGTTTTATAGGTTATTAGGATATGTTAAAGCTTTTAGGTGTTTTATGGGTTTTAGGGGTTTTATGTTTTTTAGTGTCTTTACCATATTTTAGTTTTTAGGGGTTTTTTTAGGTTTTAAATATAACCTTGGTGGTTTTTTTTAGTTATTTATGTTTTTAAGGGCTTTTAGGGTTTTATAGGATTTTTATGGGGTTTTTGGGTTTCTAGGTATTTTTTAGGGATATTAAGGTTCTAAGGGTTTTCATTTTGTTTTTTGATTTTATGTTTTTTATCTTTTAGGGATTTTAAGGCTTTTTATATTATTTTAATGTTCTAGGTGTTTAAAGTGTTTTTAGTGTTTTTATTGGTTTTTTACAATTTTATTGGTTTTCATTGTTTTAGGGTTTTAGGTGTTTTTATGGTTTTTTGGAGGTTAAGTTTTTTTGGGTCTTTTAGGGGTTTTAGGTTTTTATCAATTTCAGTATTTTTAGGGGTTTTAATTGTTTTTATATTTTTATGTTTTCTTAGGGGTGTTTAAGGTTTTAGAGGGTTTTATGTTATTAAATATTTTTGGGATTTTTTTGGATTTTTATGGATTTTTATGTTTATAGGGATCTTGAGGGTTTTTAAGGTGTTTATAGGGTTTTTATGGGTTATTTGGGTTTTACATTTTTTTGGGTTTCTAGGGGTTTAAAGTATTTTTTAGTGTTTTAGGGTTTTTATTGTTTTTATTGTGGTTTTAGAGTTTTTTTGTATATTTTGGAATTTTATAATTTTTAAGGGTTTTTGGTTTTTTTGGTTTTTAGTGTTTTTAGAGATTTATGAGTTTTATCATTGTTAGGATTTTGTGGGATTTAAGTGTTTTAAGTGTTTAAAGGATCTATTAGGGGTTTTCCAAAAATTTAGAGTTTTTCATGTTTTTAGGGAATTTTACGTATTTTTTGGATATTTATGGTTTAGGGGTTTTAGACATTTCAAGGGTTGTTTTGTGTTTTTTTGTTTTTTAGTATTTAAGATTTTTTTGTATTTGGAGGTTGTCTAAGGTATTTTATAGTTTTTTAATTTTTTTAGGGATTTTATGTATTTAGTATTTTTTAGGGATTTATGGGGTTTTAGGGGTTTTCTAGGTTTTTTTGATTTTTATTTTTTTAGAGATTTTAGGGTATATTGGGGTTTTAGAGGGTTTAGGGGTTTTTAGGTTTGTTAGGAAGATTAAGTGTTTTTTTGTTTTGAAGATTTTATTTCGGTTTTTAATCTTATTTATGTTTTTTGGAATTTTATTGATTTTTTATAATTATAATGTTTTTAGAATTTTTATGTAATTTAAGGGTTTTCATGTTTTTTGGTGTTTCTATGGGTTTAATGTTTTTTTTTGTTTTTAGGGAATTTTTTTTAGGGATTTGTGGTTTTTTGGAGTTTTTTAAACATTTTAAGGTATAAAATGGTTTTTAGAGTTTTTAGTGGTTTTACCATTTTTATGGGTTTTAGGGTTTTCATGGTTTTTGGGGGGTTTTTTGGTTTTTTGGTGGTCTTATTATTTTTAAAATGTTTTATGTTTCAGATGTTTTAAGTGTTTTTTTTAATGATTTTTAATGGGTTTTTCAGTTTTTAGGTTATTTACAATATTAGGGATTTTTATGGATATCAGTTTTTTGGGGGATTTTCAGGTGTTTATTATCTTTTTTTGGATTTTAGAAATTTTCTAGAATTTTATTGATTTTTTTTTTGGGATATTGAGGGTTTTTAGGTTTCCTATGGTTTTTATTGTTTTTTATGGTTTTTATGGTTGAAATTTTTTACAGGGTTTTATTGGTTTTTAGGGTTTTTTGTTTTTAGAGGTTTAAATGGGTTTTAGATTTTAAGTAGTTTTTATGGTTTTTATTAGTTTTTATAAAATTTATGGTTCTTATTGTTTTTATAATTTTTTTATGGTTTTTAGTATTTTCTAGGTTTTTTGGGCGTTTAACTATTTTTAGGTTCTTAATTTTTTCTTAGTGTTTATCATGTTTTTTTAGTATTTTTCATTTTTTCAGAATTTTAGGTATTTTTAATATTTTTACCGTTTTAGGGATTTTAGGGGATTTTTAGGGGTTTAAATTCATTTAATATTTTTTTAGTTCATTATAATATTTTTATGGGTTTTAGGGTTTTTATGATTTTAAGAGATTTATGGTTTTAGGGGGTTTTTGAATTTTGGGGTCTTTTAGGATATTTGTTTTAGGTTTTTACCATTTTTACGGTTTTTAAGAGTTTTTATAATTTTATGTTATTCTTCGGTTTTTTCACAGATTTTAGAGTTTTTTTAAATTTTTATAAATTTGTAGGGATTTTTATGGATTTTTATGGTTTTTAGATTTTATTGAGATTTGATGGTTTTTAGGGTTTTTTCTATTTTTTCCGTTTTTAATTTTTTTTAGTTATTATGTGTTTAAATGTTTATAGATTTTTTTTAAATATTTTGGGTTTTAAAGGGTTTTTATAGTTTTTAGTGGTTTTTTGGCTTTTTTGGGATTTTAATGTTTTAGTAGTTTTTATGGGTTTTTAGGTTTTTAGGTTTTTATAGTATTTTTGGGAATTTTCATTTTTTTAGATTTTTAGGGGTATTAATTTCATTTAGCTTTTTATGATTTTCATTGGTTTTTTCAAGGTTTTTAGGGTTTTTATGTTTTTAGAGATTTTTAGTGTTTCTTTTTGGATTTTAAGGGGTTTAGGGTTTAAATATTTTAATGTTTTTTTTGAGTTTTTAGGATCATTATGGTTTTAAATGTCATTATATATATTAATTTCTTAGGGGTTTTATGGGTTTTTAGTTTTTAATGTTTTTTGTGTTTTCCACAGTTTTTAGTATTTTTTATGTTTTCATGATTTTTTAGGATTTTTTTTAAAAAAATTATGGTTTTTAAGTATTCTTATGGAATTTTACGGTATTTATGTTTTTTAGGATTTAGATGGTTTTGTATGGTTATTTAGTGTTTTGATGTTTTTAGGGGTTTAAATTATTTTAGTCTCTTTAGTGGTTTTAGAGTTTTTTTTGGTTTTTTATGGTTTTTCTGGGTTTTATGGTTTATAGATTTTTTAAAGGTTTTGGGTTTTAAATGTTTTTATTTTTTAAAGGTTTTTAGGGGTCTTATGATTTTACAGTTTTCTTAGTGGTGTTCATGTTTTTAGGGGTTTTATCATTTTTATGGTGTTTTAGGGATTTTTAGAATTTTTATGGTTTTTAGGGTTTTTTCTATTTTGAGGGTTGTTAGAGATTTTATGGTTTTTTTATATAAAGGGCTATTTTTATTTTTTTAGAGATTTTAATTTTTTTAGAGTTTTTATAAAATTTTATGGCTTTAAAGGGTTTTTAGAATTTATTTTGGTTTTAGGGGTTTAATTGGTTTTCAAAAATATTTAATGTTTTTAGAGGTTTATATAGTTTTTTTGATTTTTTGGGTTTTAAGGGGTTTTAATATTTTTATGTTCCTTATTAGTTTTAATTTTTTTTAAGTTTTTTATGTTTTTTTTAGTGTTTTTAGTGTATTTTATGTGTATAGGGATTTTTTGGTATTTTTTAGGAAATTTATAGCTTTTATGTTTTTTTGTGATTTTGAGGGCTTTTAGTGTTTTTAGGGTTTTAATGGATTTTTTTAATTTTTTTTGCTTTTTTGATTTTATAGTGTTTTAAGGTATTTAATATTTTTTAACATTTTTATTGGTTTAATGTGTTTCTATTGTATTTAGTGGTATTTAAGGTGGTTATGGGTTTTAGGTTTTCTTGGTTTTTACAGGTTTTTATGGTTCTTAGGGGTTTTAGTGGATTTATGTGTTTTTGTGATTTTAATGATTTCATGTTATTTTTAAACTTTTTTAGTTATTATTATGGGTTAAGGGATTTGTACAGATTTGTTTTTCGATTTTTAAAGTTTTTAGGGTTTTTAATATTTTTTTTGTTTTTCCAGTTTTTTTAGTTTTTAGGTTTTTTGAGTGTTTTTAGGTTTTTTATGGTTTTTAGATTTTTTGTACATTTGTAAAGGTTTAATGGGTTTTCAGAGTTTTTAGTGGGTAATAAGGATTTTATGGGTGGCATGGTCTCTTATGGTTTGTATGGGTTTTATGGTTTTTAATTATTATTATTTTGTGTTTTTAGTATTTTTATAGATTTTAGGGTTGTTAATCATTTTTAGTTTTTTAAGTATTTCATTGGTGTTTTAGAGTTTTTAGTGAATTTAATTTTTAAGTATTTTTAGGTATTTTTGTAGGATTCTTATACATTAGTAGGTTTTTTGGGATTTGTAGGGGTTCTAGGGTTTTTATGTTTTTTGTGTATTTTGGGGGGTTTTTTTAATGGTTTTAAGTATTTTTTTATAGTTTTTACATTTTTAGGGGTCTAGATATTATTAGGGTTTTTATGGGGATTTAGGGTAATTTTTTTAGGGTTTTTATAGTTTTGTGTAATTTTTTTGGTTTACGTTCTTTTTAGGGGGTTTTAGGTTTTGTAGTGTTTTTTGTTTTTTAGGGGTTTTAGGTGTTTTTAGGTGTTATGGATTTATTATGGGTTTTCATAGTTTTTATGAATTTTTACCTTTTATGGATTTATTGGGATATTTGGATTTTTACAGTTTCTTGTGTTTTTATAGATTTTGAGGGGTTTTTGGGTTTTTGGGGGTTTTGGATTATAAGGTGTTTGTGGTATTTTTTTCGTTTCTAGTGTTTTTTAAATTTGTAGGGGTTTTAAGGTGTCTTTAGTTTTTAATTTGTTTTAGTGTTTAATGGGTTTTTAGTGTTTTAGTGATTTTTGGGGGTTTTATAGGTTATTAGGATATGTTAAAGCTTTTAGGTGTTTTATGGGTTTTAGGGGTTTTATGTTTTTTAGTGTCTTTACCATATTTTAGTTTTTAGGGGTTTTTTTAGGTTTTAAATATAACCTTGGTGGTTTTTTTTGGTTATTTATGTTTTTAAGGGCTTTTAGGGTTTTATAGGATTTTTATGGGGTTTTTGGGATTCTAGGTATTTTTTAGGGATATTAAGGTTCTAAGGGTTTTCATTTTGTTTTTTGATTTTATGTTTTTTATCTTTTAGGGATTTTAAGGCTTTTTATATTATTTTAATGTTCTAGGTGTTTAAAGTGTTTTTAGTGTTTTTATTGGTTTTTTACAATTTTATTGGTTTTAATTGTTTTAGGGTTTTAGGCGTTTTTATGGTTTTTTGGAGGTTAAGTTTTTTTGGGTCTTTTAGGGGTTTTAGGTTTTTATCAATTTCAGTATTTTTAGGGGTTTTAATTGTTTTTATATTTTTATGTTTTCTTAGGGGTGTTTAAGGTTTTAGAGGGTTTTATGTTATTAAATATTTTTGGGATTTTTTTGGATTTTTATGGATTTTTATGTTTATAGGGATCTTGAGGGTTTTTAAGGTGTTTATAGGGTTTTTATGGGTTATTTGGGTTTTACATTTTTTTGGGTTTCTAGGGGTTTAAAGTATTTTTTAGTGTTTTAGGGTTTTTATTGTTTTTATTGTGGTTTTAGAGTTTTTTTGTATATTTTGGAATTTTATAATTTTTAAGGGTTTATGGTTTTTTTGGTTTTTAGTGTTTTTAGAGATTTATGAGTTTTATCATTGTTAGGATTTTGTGGGATTTAAGTGTTTTAAGGGTTTAAAGGATCTATTAGGGTTTTTCCAAAAATTTAGAGTTTTTCATGTTTTTAGGGAATTTTACGTATTTTTTGGATATTTATGGTTTAGGGGTTTTAGACATTTCAAGGGTTGTTTTGTGTTTTTTTGTTTTTTAGTATTTAAGATTTTTTTGTATTTGGAGGTTGTCTAAGGTATTTTATAGTTTTTAATTTTTTTAGGGATTTTATGTATTTAGTATTTTTTAGGGATTTATGGGGTTTTAGGGGTTTTCTAGGTTTTTTTGATTTTTATTTTTTTAGAGATTTTAGGGTATATTGGGGTTTTAGAGGGTTTAGGGGTTTTTAGGTTTGTTAGGAAGATTAAGTGTTTTTTTGATTTGAAGATTTTATTTCGGTTTTTAATCTTATTTATGTTTTTTGGAATTTTATTGATTTTTTATAATTATAATGTTTTTAGAATTTTTATGTAATTTAAGGGTTTTCATGTTTTTTGGTGTTTCTATGGGTTTAATGTTTTTTTTTTGTTTTTAGGGAATTTTTTTTAGGGATTTGTGGTTTTTTGGAGTTTTTTAAACATTTTAAGGTATAAAATGGTTTTTAGAGTTTTTAGTGGTTTTACCATTTTTATGGGTTTTAGGGTTTTCATGGTTTTTGGGGGGTTTTTTGGTTTTTTGGTGGTCTTATTATTTTTAAAATGTTTTATGTTTCAGATGTTTTAAGTGTTTTTTTAATGATTTTTAATGGGTTTTTCAGTTTTTAGGTTATTTACAATATTAGGAATTTTTATGGATATCAGTTTTTTGGGGGATTTTCAGGTGTTTATTATCTTTTTTTGGATTTTAGAAATTTTCTAGAATTTTATTGATTTTTTTTTTGGGATATTGAGGGTTTTTAGGTTTCCTATGGTTTTTATTATTTTTTATGGTTTTTATGGTTGAAATTTTTTACAGGGTTTTATTGGTTTTTAGGGTTTTTTGTTTTTAGAGGTTTAAATGGGTTTTAGATTTTAAGTAGTTTTTATGGTTTTTATTAGTTTTTATAAAATTTATGGTTCTTATTGTTTTTATAATTTTTTTATGGTTTTTAGTATTTTCTAGGTTTTTTGGGCGTTTAACTATTTTTAGGTTCTTAATTTTTTCTTAGTGTTTATCATGTTTTTTTAGTATTTTTCATTTTTTCAGAATTTTAGGTATTTTTAATATTTTTACCGTTTTAGGGATTTTAGGGGATTTTTAGGGGTTTAAATTCATTTAATATTTTTTTAGTTCATTATAATATTTTTATGGGTTTTAGGGTTTTTATGATTTTAAGAGATTTATGGTTTTAGGGGGTTTTTGAATTTTGGGGTCTTTTAGGATATTTGTTTTAGGTTTTTACCATTTTTACGGTTTTTAAGAGTTTTTATAATTTTATGTTATTCTTCGGTTTTTTCACAGATTTTAGAGTTTTTTTAAATTTTTATAAATTTGTAGGGATTTTTATGGATTTTTATGGTTTTTAGATTTTATTGAGATTTGATGGTTTTTAGGGTTTTTTCTATTTTTTCCGTTTTTAATTTTTTTTAGTTATTATGTGTTTAAATGTTTATAGATTTTTTTTAAATATTTTGGGTTTTAAAGGGTTTTTATAGTTTTTAGTGGTTTTTTTGGCTTTTTTGGGATTTTAATGTTTTAGTAGTTTTTATGGGTTTTTAGGTTTTTAGGTTTTTATAGTATTTTTGGGAATTTTCATTTTTTTAGATTTTTAGGGGTATTAATTTCATTTAGCTTTTTATGATTTTCATTGGTTTTTTCAAGGTTTTTAGGGTTTTTATGTTTTTAGAGATTTTTAGTGTTTCTTTTTGGATTTTAAGGGGTTTAGGGTTTAAATATTTTAATGTTTTTTTTTTGAGTTTTTAGGATCATTATGGTTTTAAATGTCATTATATATATGAATTTCTTAGGGGTTTTATGGGTTTTTAGTTTTTTAATGTTTTTTGTGTTTTCCACAGTTTTTAGTATTTTTTATGTTTTCATGATTTTTTAGGATTTTTTTTAAAAAAATTATGGTTTTTAAGTATTCTTATGGAATTTTACGGTATTTATGTTTTTTAGGATTTAGATGGTTTTGTATGGTTATTTAGTGTTTTGATGTTTTTAGGGGTTTAAATTATTTTAGTCTCTTTAGTGGTTTTAGAGTTTTTTTTGGTTTTTTATGGTTTTTCTGGGTTTTATGGTTTATAGATTTTTTAGGGGTTTTGGGTTTTAAATGTTTTTATTTTTTAAAGGTTTTTAGGGGTCTTATGATTTTACAGTTTTCTTAGTGGTGTTCATGTTTTTAGGGGTTTTATCATTTTTATGGTGTTTTAGGGATTTTTAGAATTTTTATGGTTTTTAGGGTTTTTTCTATTTTGAGGGTTGTTAGAGATTTTATGGTTTTTTTATATAAAGGGCTATTTTTATTTTTTTAGAGATTTTAATTTTTTTAGAGTTTTTATAAAATTTTATGGCTTTAAAGGGTTTTTAGAATTTATTTTGGTTTTAGGGGTTTAATTGGTTTTCAAAAATTTTTAATGTTTGTAGAGGTTTATATAGTTTTTTTGATTTTTTGGGTTTTAAGGGGTTTTAATATTTTTATGTTCCTTATTAGTTTTAATTTTTTTTAAGATTTTTATGGGTTTTTTAGTGTTTTTAGTGTATTTTATGTGTATAGGGATTTTTTGGTATTTTTTAGGAAATTTATAGCTTTTATGTTTTTTTGTGATTTTGAGGGCTTTTAGTGTTTTTAGGGTTTTAATGGATTTTTTTAATTTTTTTTGCTTTTTTGATTTTATAGTGTTTTAAGGTATTTAATATTTTTTAACATTTTTATTGGTTTAATGTGTTTCTATTGTATTTAGTGGTATTTAAGGTGGTTATGGGTTTTAGGTTTTCTTGGTTTTTACAGGTTTTTATGGTTCTTAGGGGTTTTAGTGGATTTATGTGTTTTTGTGATTTTAATGATTTCATGTTATTTTTAAACTTTTTTAGTTATTATTATGGGTTAAGGGATTTGTACAGATTTGTTTTTCGATTTTTAAAGTTTTTAGGGTTTTTAATATTTTTTTTGTTTTTCCAGTTTTTTTAGTTTTTAGGTTTTTTGAGTGTTTTTAGGTTTTTTATGGTTTTTAGATTTTTTGTACATTTGTAAAGGTTTAATGGGTTTTCAGAGTTTTTAGTGGGTAATAAGGATTTTATGGGTGGCATGGTCTCTTATGGTTTGTATGGGTTTTATGGTTTTTAATTATTATTATTTTGTGTTTTTAGTACTTTTATATATTTTTGGGTTGTTAATTATTTTTAGTTTTTTATGTATTTCATTGGTGTTTTAGAGTTTTTAGTGTATTTAATTTTTAAGGATTTTTAGGTATTTTTGTAGGATTCTTATACATTAGTAGGTTTTTTGGGATTTGTAGGGGTTCTAGGGTTTTTATGTTTTTTGTGTATTTTGGGGGGTTTTTTAATGGTTTTAAGAATTTTTTATAGTTTTTACATTTTTAGGGGTCTAGATATTATTAGGGTTTTTATGGGGATTTAGGGTAATTTTTTTAGGGTTTTTATAGTTTTGTGTAATTTTGTGGTTTACGTTCTTTTTAGGGGGTTTTAGGTTTTGTAGTGTTTTTTGTTTTTTAGGGGTTTTAGGTGTTTTTAGGTGTTATGTATTTATTATGGGTTTTCATTGTTTTTATGAATTTTTACCTTTTATGGATTTATTGGGATATTTGGATTTTTACAGTTTCTTGTGTTTATATAGATTTTGAGGGGTTTTTGGGTTTTTGGGGTTTTTGGATTATAAGGGGTTTGTGGTATTTTTTTTGTTTCTAGTGTTTTTTAAATTTTTAGGGGTTTTAAGGTGTTTTTAGTTTTTAATTGGTTTTAGTGTTTAATGGGTTTTTAGTGTTTTAGTGATTTTTGGGGGTTTTATAGGTTTTTAGGATTTGTTAAAGCTTTTAGGTGTTTTATGGGTTTTAGGGGTTTTATGTTTTTTAGTGTCTTTACCATCTTTTAGTTTTTAGGGGTTTTTTAAGGTTTTAAATATATCCTTGGTGGTTTTTATTTTTTTTTTGGTTATTTATGTTTTTAAGGGATTTTAGGGTTTTATAGGATTTTTATGGGGTTTTTGGGTTTCTTGGTATTTTTTAGGGATATTAAGGTTCTTAGGGTTTTCATTTTGTTTTTTTGGATTTTATGTTTTTTATCTTTTAGGGATTTTAAGGGTTTTTATATTATTTTAATGTTCTAGGTGTTTAAAGTGTTTTTAGTGTTTTTATTGGTTTTTACAATTTTATTGGTTTTCATTGTTTTAGGGTTTTAGGTGTTTTTATGGTTTTTTGGAGGTTAAGTTTTTTTTGGGTCTTTTAGGGGTTTTAGGTTTTTATCAATTTTAGTATTTTTAGGGGTTTTAATTGTTTTTATATTTTTATGTTTTCTTAGGGGTGTTTAAGGTTTTAGAGGGTTTTATGTTATTAAATATTTTAGGGATTTTTTTGGATTTTTATGGTTTTTTATGTTTATAGGGATCTTGAGGGTTTTTAAGGCATTTATAGGGTTTTTATGGGTTATTTGGTTTTTACATTTTTTTTTGGGTTTCTAGGGGTTTAAAGTATTTTTTTAGTGTTTTAGGGTTTTTATTGTTTTTATTGTGGTTTTAGAGTTTTTTTGTATGTTTTGGAATTTTATAATTTTTAAGGGTTTATGGTTTTTTTGGTTTTTAGTGTTTTTAGAGTTTTATGAGTTTTATCATTTTTAGGATTTTGTGGGATTTAAGTGTTTTAAGGGTTTAAAGGATCTATTAGGGTTTTTCCAAAAATTTAGTGTTTTTCGTGTTTTTAGGGAATTTTACGTATTTTTTGGATATTTATGGTTTTAGGGGTTTTAGACATTTCAAGGGTTGTTTTGGGTTTTTTTGTTTTTTAGTATTTAAGAGTTTTTTGTATTTGGAGGTTGTCTAAGGTATTTTATAGTTTTTAATTTTTTTAGGGATTTGATGTATTTAGTATTTTTTAGGGATTTATGGGGTTTTAGGGATTTTCTAGGTTTTTTTAATTTTTATTTTTTTAGAGATTTTAGGGTATATTGGGGTTTTAGAGGGTTTAGGGGTTTTTAGGTTTGTTAGGGAGATTAAGTGTTTTTTTTTGAAGGTTTTCTTTCGGTTTTTAATCGTTATTATGTGTTTAGGAATTTTATTGATTTTTTATAATTATAATGTTTTTAGAATTTTTATGTAATTTAATGGTTTTCATGTTTTTTGGTGTTTCTATGGGTTTAATGTTTTTTTTTGTTTTTAGTGAATTTTTATTTTTTAGGGATTTGTGGTTTTTTGGAGTTTTTTAAACATTTTAAGGTATAAAATGGTTTTTAGAGTTTTTAGTGGTTTTACCATTTTTATGGGTTTTAGGGTTTTCAAGGTTTTTGGGGGGTTTTTTGGTTTTTTTTGGTCTTATTATTTTTAAAATGTTTTATGTTTCAGATGTTTTATGTGTTTTTTTTTGTTTTTTATGATTTTTAATGGGTTTTTCAGTTTTTAGGTTTTTTACAATATTAGGGATTTTTATGGATATTAGTTTTTTGGGGGATTTTCAGGTGTTTATTAACTTTTTTGGATTTTAGGGTTTTTTGAGGTTTTTGGGGTTTAAAGGGTTTTTAAAATTGTAGTGGTGTAAAGGGTTTTCTGAATTTTTAGTTGTATTTTAGGATTTTTGGGGTTTTTAGTGTTTTTAATGTTTTGATGGGTTTTAGGGTTTTTAATTTTTTGTTGGGTTTATGGTTTTTAGTGATTTTAGTCTTTTAGGTTATTTTAGGTTCGATGGGGACTTTATTGTTTTTAAAGGTTTAAAAATCTTTTAATAGTATTATTTTTTTGGTTTTTCTTAAGGTTTTTCAAGGTTGTAGGGGTTTTATATTTTTAGGAATTTTTACATATTTTTTAGGATATCTATGGATTTTAGGTTTTTTACAGATTTTCGGGGTTTTTAGGTTTTCTCATATTTTTATGGCTTATAATTTTCTTTTTTTAGTTTTTATGGTTTCTTTGAGTTTTTATAGTTTTAATGGGTTTTTAGAGTTTTTAATGTTTTTTCGCTTTAATGGGTTTAGAGAGTTTATAGTATTTTTTTAGTGTTCTATGTATTTGTAAGTTTTTTTTTGAACTTCTTAGGGGCTTTAAGTGATTATAATTTTTTTATTTTTTCTTATGGATTTTTAGGGTTTTTAAAATTTTGATAAATTTTCGGGAATTTTTTAATATTTTTATAGTTTTTTGGCGAGTTTTATGGATTTTTATGGTTTTTATGATTTTAGTGGTTTTTGGTTTTTTTTGGATTGTAGGGTTTTTTGAGTTTTTAGGTCTTTTTAGAGTCTTTTGATGTTTTATGGTTTTAATTTTTTTTATATTTTAAGTGGTTTTTATAATTTTTTTGGTCTTTAGGGGTTTTAATGTTTTTAGAGGTTTTATGGTTTTTAGGGTTTTGGGGTCTTATGTTTTTCTAGTATTTTTGGAATTTTAATATTTTTTTGGGTGGTGGATTATGTTTGTTTAGATTTTAAGGTTTTCTTAGGGTGTTTTAGGAATTTTATGGTTTTTTTCTTTTTTATAGATTCTTATGGATAATTTAGGTTTTTTTATGGATTTTAATGATTTTGGGGTTTAAGGTTATTTAAGTTTTTAGATTTTTTAGGTTTTTACGGATTTAATTTATTTTCAACATTCACTTAGGGGTTTTCATAGTATTTGGGTTTTTATATTATTTATGAATTTTAGGATTTTTTAACATTTTAGGTGTTTTAATGTTTTGATGGTTTTTGAGGGGTTTTAGAGTTTTTTGGATTTAATGGTGGTTTAATTATTCTTAAGAATTTAATTGATTTTTAATGTTCTTAATGTTTTGAAAAACTAATGGGATTTTAGAGTTTTTTAGTGGGTTTTAGGTTTTTTTAATGTTTTTAGGGGTTTTCTAGTTCTTAGGTTTTTTGTGTATTTAGGGTTTTTAGCATTTTAGAGTTTTTTAGGGGTTTTGGTTTTTTTAGGATATGATGTTTTATTAGGGATTTTTTATTGTTTTTATGTTCTTTATAATTTTAGCGATTTTTATGGATTTTTAAGATTTTTATGTTTTTTAGAGTTTTTAAGAATTTTGAGAGTATTTACGATTTTTTAGGGTTTTAGGGTTTTCATGGTTTTTTATGTTTTATGATTTTTTGTTGTATTTTTTTAGGTATTTTAATATATAGTATTGTTGTTTAATATTTTCAAAATTCAATGGTGTTTAGATTTTTTATTATTTTTTATTTTTATAGGTTTTCAGGGGTTTTGTGGTTTTTATGGTTGTTTTGGGTTTTATATTTTTTGTGGTTTTTAGTATTTTTTATGTTTTTAGGGTTTTTTAGTGTGTTTAGGGTTCTATGGTTTTCTATGGGTTATTTAAGTTTTTTAGGTTTTAGTATTTTTAGGGTCTTATAGAGGTGTTTAGGGGTTTTGGTGTTCTTAGGTTTTTAAGGGATTTAAGTGTTTTTATTTTTTTGGGGTTTCATAAGGGTATTCAGGGTTTTTAGATTATTATACATCTTTAGTATTTTTTAGGTATTTTTTATAATTTTTATAGAATTATATTCTATTATGAATTTTGATGATTTTAGGGGTTTTAATGGTTTGTTTTGTTTTTATGGTTTTTTGGGGGGGTTTAGGGATTCAATGGTTTTTAAGATATTTTTTATAACTTTCGCGTTTAAAGGGTTTTCATAGTTTTAGTGGTTTTTAGTGTTTTAAGGGTTTTAATGGTTTATTGTGGTTTTAATAGTTTTTAGGTTTTTTATGGTTATTATAATTTTTTAGGTTTCTTGTAGGTTTTATGTGTTTTTGGGATTTTAATTTAGTCTTAGGGTTTTTCAGATATATGTTTGTTTTTATGAATTATTTTAATTTTTAGGACTTTATGACTTTTATAGATTTTCAGGGTTTTTAGGTTTTGTTTGGGTTTTTAGGATTCTTTTGATTTTTATTGGTTTTAGTGTTTTTAAATGTTTCTAGTATTTTGAACGAGTTTTAGTGTTTTTTTATTTTTAGAGGATTTATGGGTCCCTAGGGTTTTTAATTTTCTAGGTGTTTTTATGGTTTCTAGGGATTTAGAGACTTTTATGGTTTTTTTGGTTTTTATTATTTTATGTTTTTTTTTGTGTTTTAGGGGTTTTTAGGTTTTTATGGTTTTCGTAGGGTTTTTCTTATTTTATATGTTTTTATGGATTTTTTTTGGATTTTTTAGTTTGTTTATGATTTTTAAGGTTTTAAATATTTTGAGGGGTTTTTTAGGGTTTTTAGAGTTATTAAGTTTCTTGGGGTGTAAGGTTTTCTTTGGTTTATGAGGTTTTCATAGGGTGTTTTTGCATTTCTAGGGTTTTTTTGTTTTTTTATTTTAGATATTTTTATGATTTTAATGGTTTGTTATGTTTTCTAGGGGTTTTAGGGGTTTTAGAGTTTTTAGGGGTTTAGGGTTTTTAGGGTTTTTAGAGTTTTTTAGGGTTTTAATGTATTTTTGATTTTCTAACATTTTTAGGAATTAATAGGGTTTTTAGAGTTCTTTGTGGGTTTTAGGGTTTTATGGATTGTAGAGGTTTTTAAGGTGTTTTATTGTTTTATGGGATTATAGGGGTGTTAGGGTTTTTAGTATTTTATAGGTTTTTTGGAGTTTTAATTTTTTTTATGTTTTAAGGCCTTCTTATAGGTTTTCAGTGTTTTTATGTGTTTTTATGTTTTTATATATTTTTAAGGATTTTTTAGTATTTTTACGGTTTTTTGTTTTTAGGGATTTTGAGGGTTTTATGGTTTTTAGGGGTTTTAGGGTTTTTTATTGTTTTTCGGTTATTAGAGTTTTTTGAGTTTTTTAGGTTTGTAACGGTTTTTAAATTGTTTTGAAAAATTTGTGTTTTAATGGGTTTTAGAGTTTGTGGGTTTTTGGAGTTTTTATGGATTTTATCTAATTTTTATGTTCTTAGGGTTTTTATAGATTTTTATGGTTTTAAATTTTTTTCAGATTTTCAAGGTTATTAACATTTTTTAGTATTTTATGGGTTATAAGTGTTTTTAGAATTTTTAGGTCTTCAAAGGAATTTTAAAACTTTTTAAGGTTTTTATGTTTTTATTATTTTTCAGTATTTTTTGGATTTCTATGGTTTTATTAGGTTTTTAAGGATTTTACGGAGTTTTAGGGTTTTAAGGTATTTTGGGGGTTTTATTGATTTTTTAGTGTTATAAAGGTTTTTTCGATTTTTTAAATGTTTTAAGGGGTTCAAAGTGTTTTTATAGTTTTTAGTGGATTTCTAAGGGTTTACGGGATTTTAGGTGTTTTAGGGGTTTTACAGTTTTTATGGTTTTATGGTTATTTTATGGTTTTTAGGGGTTTTAATGTTTTTAGGTTTTTAAGGGTTTTATGAGTTCATAAGTTTTTAAAGATTTCATAGGGGTTTTTGTTTTTTAGCATTTTAGGTTTTAAGGCAGTTTAAGGATTCTTTAGGGTTTTATGGGTATTAGAGATTTGGGTTTATTATTGTTCTTACGCATTTTTTATGATTTTTTAGGGGTTTCAATTGTTTTAGTTTTTTTGGCTTTCTTAGGTTTTATTTTTGTTGTTGGGTTTTTTTGGTTTTTAGGATATTTATGGATTTTTATGATTTTTATGGTTTTATTTTGTTTTTAGGGATTTTGTGGGGTTTTAGGTTTTTAGTTTTTTAAGGGTTTTTGTGGCTTTTTATTTGAATTGTTTCAAGGATTTTATAGTTTTATTTGGGTTTTAAGGGTTTTTTCGGTTTTAGGGTTTTTTAGGGGGTTTAAGGATTTTTAAAGTTTTTAGGGGTTTTTTATTGTATTTAGGGTCTTATGTGGTTTTCAGGTTTTAATGGTTTTAGGGGTTTTATGGTTTTTAAGGTTTTCACAATTTTATAGTTTTTAGGTTTTCCTATGGTTTAATGTGTTTTTATGGATTAAAAGTTTTCTTATGGGACTTAAGGTGTTTTAGGATTTTTTATGTTTTTAGGGATTTATATAATTTTAGGTTTTTTAAGTTTTAGGGGTTTTTATGGTTTGTTATTGTTTTCGGAATTTATGGTTTTTCAATTATGTAGGGTTTTACGTTTATTATTTTTTTTTAAACATTTTTAGGGTTTTAATGGATTTTCATAGTTATTTATGGATTTATGGTTTTTTGGTATTTCTGAATTTTTTTAATGTGTTTAGGTTTTTTCTATTTTTGAATTGGTTTTTGGATTTTTTTGGTATTTTTAGAAGTTTAATATTTTATAAGGTTATAGGGGTTTAAATTGTTTTTAGGTTATTGATGTTTTCATAGAGTTGGTATGGTTTTTATGGTTTTTAGGATTTTAAAAATTTTTAAGGATTTCATGAAATTATTAGGTTTTTTATTTTTTTGGATATTATAGATTTTGATGGGTTTTAGTGGTTTTAGGGATTTTGTGGTTTTTAGGGATTTTTTGAGTTTTTATACTTTTTTAACATTTTATCGGTTTAATGTATTTCATATATTTTTTAGTTTTTTTGGGTTTTTCAATGTTTCGTGTTTTTATGGTTTCTATGGCTTTATGGTTTTTATTTTTTTTTACAATTTTTTGGTCTTTGGGTTTTTATGTGATTTTTGGTTTTTAATATTTTCTTAGGATTTCTAGGGTTTTAAGTTCTTTTTATATTTTTATGGTTTTTATTTTATTTAGTATTCTTAAGGTTATTAATGTTTTACGGATTTTGAGGTGTTCTATGATTTTTATTGTTTATTTATGTTTTAGCATTTTTAGATTTTTTATTTTTCTTTTAGGACTTAAATGTTTTTTTGGTTTTTTGGGTTTTTATGGTTTTTTGTGTTTTTATGGTTTTAAGGGTTTTTTGTTTTTATTGGTTTTATGATTTTTTATTGTTTTTTATCATTTTTATGGGTTTAATTGTTTTTAGATTTATTATTTATTTTAACGTTTTTTATATGTTTTAGTGATTTTCAGTATTTTAGGGGTTTTATGTTTTTATGTTTATTAGGATTTTAGTTTTTTATATTTTTTAGTGGTTTAAGTGTTTTAGGTTTTTAAGGGGTTTTAAGGGGTTCATATGAGTTTTTAGGGTTCTTTAAATTTTTTATGTTTTTAGGGGTTTTTTAGGATTTTTAATTTTTTGGGTTTTAGGTATTTTGAGGGTTTTTTCAGTTTTTATGGTTTTTATGGGTTTTTTGGGTTTCTTGTTTTTTTAGTTTTTAAGGTTTTTTAGGTTTTTATATTTTTTTATGTTTTATATTTTTTAAATGGTTTTTATATTTTTGAGTCTGTTTTTACTGCTTTTATTGATTTTTAGGGTTTTTATGGATTTCAGGGGTTTTAGGGTTTTTAGGGGAAATAATGTTTTTTGCTTTCTCAGTTTTTTAGGGGTTTAATTTTTTTTAGGGGTATAAGGATGTCATTGGGGCTTTTGGGTTTTATTTTTTTTTTACATTTTTAGGGATTTTTATGAATTTTTTAGTATTAATATTGTGTTTTTGTGTCTTTTGGGATTTTGAGGGTTTTTTATTTTTTTTCTTACTTTTGATTTCTTGTTTTTCTAAGTTTTCAATTATATTTTTAGTTATTTATGGGTTTCAATGATTTTAAGAGTTTAGAACGTTTGAAGGGGTTTAAATGGTTGTTGTATTTTTTTTGGGTTTTTAGGGTTTTTGTGATTTTTTAGTGTTTTTTTTCTTTTTGTTGTCTTATTGTTTTTAGGGAAAGGAAGATGTAGGTCTAGGCTACCTCTATTCCCCCAAAAAACTAAATAAAGAAAACATACAAACAAAAAATGGAAGGGTATGGTCAAACAACCCATACCCAAAATCCCTAACACACACCCAACAAACCAAACCCCCAAAACACCCAAAAACACAAAAAAGAACAAGTCAGTAAATGTCGCCTCCCAAATCATAAACCTGGCCCACACCGAGAGGGTCATCATCTGTACCAAAACCAGTATCCACATCAGCAAATCAAAATTCTGAATACATCCCCTTGTCCATAGATTCCCATCCCAACTCATAGTCCTCTTGAATTCTAACCAGCGTCAAGTACTTCTCCATAAGAATCTCCTGCTTGATAGAGCACATAGGATTCTCCCGCTTGTTGGATTTTCTCTTCAACTTTTCCACTCTTGAGTCAGCTCGGGTTGCTATGGGCCTATGGAGAGAAGAGTAATCCCCCCGCTGCCTCCTTTTGGGAGGGGGGGGGGCAGATGTGAACCCATCAGAATGGGCTACCTTCTCATAAAGGACCCCATCACTGGCAATACTTGAGGCCCTTTTGTCACCATCCCTAGATTTTTTTCTAGGGGACACTCCTGAGGCATCCCCATGCTTATCTTTGTCCCTCCTGAACTAAACCATCTTGGAATTTATCTTGTCGTCATATTTAGAAAAAATATCCCCGAGTCTTCGAGGCTCATCCTCAATTAGGAACCATGGCCTCTCCAGCTCCACCATGTCAGGCAGGACCACACAATGGTCCTCTGCAGATGAGGCTCTGTGAACCACCCTGGCCATCTGCAAATCAGGGGCCAAACCACTATCCCCATTTCTATTCTCCAACCCCAACAATGGATGTAAAGATGCGGAAATTCTGTGAATTTTTTATTCATAAATTCTTGGAAATTATACGAGTCTGCAGTTTCTGACGGCGCTTGATTCCGAGGCACAGTGTGCCCGGAATCAATTTCTGAAGTTTTGTGAAGCTTAAATTAACGCGTATAAGCCATTTTCCTGAAAAAGTAGAATAAATCTCAACCAGTTACCCGAATAAAAAATCTGAGGGCACTGTTGCACTCAGGATGGCGGGTTTACCCTAGGCGCGACTTAATTTTAGTCAGTGTGGGCCTCCTGTAAGAAATCCCAAAAATGGCATAACTGTAAATAAAATAATTAAATAAATTATTTTATTTTTTAAATTATTATAAATCACAAATGGTATCTAGGATTAAAAATATGAAACCACAGCTGAACTCGTGAGAGCATGATTTATTTAAGCAGATACTAACTTTGGACGACACGGGCTACCAGAAAAAGTTATTTTTTGGCCGCAACTAAAATAATTAAGTGACAATTATTTTATTATAAAATTATTAACTTCTAAATGGTTAGTCGGATTAAAAATCCGAGAGTAACATTGGGGTTTTAGGGTGTTTTTCACCTAGGAAGAGCCTAACCTCGACTGCAGTGGGTTGAGGGTGACTGATAATAATTTTCGATACTTTGTTTCAGGTACGTTCAGTAAACGCGAGAGCGGCGTTTTGTAACTTTTGAACCGGTGCTCAGAATTGAAATATGTGTACAATGTTGAACTCGCAGTGCCTATATTCTCTTAAGAATACTTTCACCTCGATGACAGATGATCGAGAATAAAAGTTTGTTTTTGGATTTTTATAAAAAATAATAAAATAATGTTCAACACTTTATTTTATTTGTTTTTAGCTGCCATGTGTGAGTGCAGGTAGTTGGAACTTCCACTTGGGAGTTGGGGGTAGGACCACCACACCCTAACCTCCCATGAGAGGTTATGGTGGTGGGGACCACCCGAACCCAATCTCCCATGTGAGTTTAAATGTGGCGGGGACCACATGAGGCCACCTGACCCCTATTAATGGGAGGAGACCATAACCTCTTAACTCCCCATATTAATGGTTCCACCACCACCCCTTTTAATGGTCAAAACCTCCTCTTTGAATTTGTGGAATCTCTCTTAATTAATTATTCCAATCCGTGTGAATTAATTAAGGGGATCCTCTTGACATCCTCCAAATTAATTGTGACACCCCTCGTGCAATTAATTTGGTGGAGCCGAGTTAATTATTTCTACCATTTGAATTACGTGCCAATGTGATTTTAGACAAACCCTCCCTCTTATATATAGTGGATGCTTGCGGGAAGGTTTTGGGACGACTTTATCAAGCGGAAAAATGCTGGCAAAGAGACGCGTCTCCCGACACTTGGAGGATTACGCCCCTCCCAATGAAGAACGCGAAGAACGCTGATGACAATCTTCTTCTCTGACCTTCTTCCTCAGACCCCTTCGACGTGGGACGTGATCATCTACCACGAATCGACGACCAATCTACCGCAACATCAACAAACAATCACCCATTAATCAAAAGGTAGGGGTGTGTTTTAATTTGTATAACGCTTATTCATCTCTTGTTTAATCAACTTCATGAGCCGCTTGCTATCGTTCTAATGTGGAGGGTTCAGGCCGAATGAACACAGCCCAATCCCTCTGCAAACTTTGTGGTTTCAGAACCTTGGATCGAAGATGAAGGAATGACGAGATTGCAATGAGGTGATGATGAAGAAGACGGCGAATAAAGGTCGTGCTTCCCGCGACCTCCGCGAACCACGCTGTCGGTCGAGCAGTGCCTGACTAGACTACCGGCGCGCCACCCGGCACGTGCCGCGGCTGAAACCATGGCCAACACGGCCCGCTGGCCCCCTGCCTGCATGCCCCGTGCACTTCCGGTACCCCCCACACTTGCCCGGCGCCCCGGTCGCCTGCCTGGTGCTGCCCTGGCGCACAGGCCGCCTGCCCAGCACCCCCCGGCGCCCTGCCCGATGCCCCCGCGCCCCAGCCGCCCTGCCCGCACGCGCCGCACTTTTTCTGGTGCACCTGTGGCCTGCTCGCGCCCCGTGCGGCCTGTCTTTGGCCTCTTGGGCCGAGCCTCCCAAACCGCTACCCTCGTGGTGCCAGCCAAACCTGCCACTGGCCTTCGGGATGAGTCTCCACATGGCGACTTCGGATCGAATTGTCCACACAGTCCGCTGGGTCGGGCCCAGCGGTCTGGGCCAAGCTTAGTGGGCTAACCAACCCAATGGGCAGAGTTAGATCCAGTAAGTCTGACCGGGGTGACCTAGACTGTGTTGGGCCACATCGGTCTGACCGGTTCGAACCGTACCCGAGCCCACTAATTACCCATTACTTACTTTGGTCATATCTTTGTCACCGGATGTCCGTTTGATGAACCGTCAGCGGAACTAGTAATCTATTTGAGAAACAGTCCCTTCAAAATTACCTCATGGGTGTTCGTGGTATAGTTGAGATATGGTCGGGTTGGTTTGTACACGAAACCAACTGGACCCCCGATACTAAAAGGCTAATAACTCGTAGACCGGGCATCCGATTTATGCAATCTCTATTGCATTGAGACCCCTTTTACGTGGCAAACTTTTGAGATACTTCTTCGTGGGACTTACTGACACTTGGAGTATCGACATGTAGCTTGTGGAGCGAACCCTCTCGGAGATGAGCAAGCAGAGTGTGAAGACCTAGAATCTGGATGAGACCTGATGACTTCTTGTCCGATTCATTTTGGAGTGACATGACTAGCCCAGTGGGGAGCACTACTGTGTGATGCGGAAGAAATATGGTGGAGGAGAACTACTGTGTGAGGAGTCAGACCTGGAGTACTCAAGAGGATATGTACCTCTGTAGTCTATTAGGGGGAGAGCTACTGTGTGAGGCAGCAGACCGGCAGTACTCAACCGGAGGAGTACCTCCGGAGTCTAAGGATAGTGATTAGCACCTCAGAGTCGTGACAGGACCACTATACTTGACAGAGGATGAGTTCTCCAGTAACTGTGGTTTTGTTAATGAAAATCCTTCTTTGAGCTGAGTCAATGACCTTTGTGTTTTCCTCATGATTGAGATGGTTTACTTGATAACTTAGGTATATGTATGGGCATATACCTAAGTAATGGTTATCTGTTGAAATCATACTTTTTGGTTTACCTTGTTGGATTTTGTGAGACCCTGAGGGTCTCAGGGCCCCTTCATAGTATCGTTATACTCACCACTACACGAGTTACACCTGCACCTCATTGTGTTGGATGCAGACGACAGAAAGCACTGACAGAGGCCATGAGTTGCTTCCACCATTCAGCTGTTTGTCTTTTCAGTTTTACCTATTTATCCTTTCTTGTACCTTATTGTTGGACTTGTATTCTGGACCCCTTTACATTCAGTACACTTTTATACAGTTTTTACATAGTGTTTTCTTCCTCTTGTACTCTGGTTGTGTGTGTCTATGATTTATAAAAGCAATGTATTCCCAGTTTTAGGGAATTACGCCTTTGGTGGTAGTCGCCAGCCCCTGGCCTATGGAAGGCATGCTTGGGGTAGTCACGATGTGGGCCCCAGGGGACGGGTCGTGAAAAATTGGTATCAGAGGAGTCAGTTCTACTACATAACTTAGGACTCTGATATTTATTTTCTATGAAGCAATAGTTTTAAGGGTACCGAGTGATGTTTTTTGTTCAGGGAGTCCAGTGTTGGTGTGGCGGCCGACGTATCCACATACCAGGACCCTGACTATAGAATTTAGACTTGGTGCACGAAAACATTGATTGCCTATGTGTTTCCAAAAGTTTTCATTATGTCAGCTCATACCTGGTTAGCTCACCAGGTATAATCTTTTGACCATCTCTCTTCTCTTAAGGATGCCTCCACGCAGACATCCAATTAGAGTTCTGAGATAGTACATGATGATGGCCCATCGAGCAAAGAGGCTCCGGTGGAGGGCCCTCTTACTATGTTGGCACCTTCAGGTGGTGTACCAGCAGCACCACCACACTGGCTGATGGTGCAAACTTACAGAGCACATTACATGAGTCCCAGCGGACGAGGCCTCTGAGGTTTCTCGGTGAGGCAGATTCCCATGAAACAAAGGATATATTGGAGGCGATTTATAGGGTTCTTCACCTAGTTGAGACACTAGTAGAGAAGATAGTGATCTTAGCTACTAGTCCTTTTCAGTGAGTGACTGTGGGGATGGTCCGCATAGTGATGAGGATTTGGTGCGTGGACTGATGCCTGAGATAGTACCTTCAGGTAGTGTTCCAACTATATCACTACATGTTGGACTGCAGTTACATCTAGCTGTACCAGTAGGTGACACATATAGGTTTAATTCCTTACACATGTTTCATCAACAAATACCCCTCAGGTTCTGAGGAGAGCCTGACTCACATGCGGCTAAGGAGTGGCCTGAGGAGGTGGCTGAGAGTTCTCTAGAGCTTGTAAAACTTCCTCAGGACGACATGTAGTAGATGGATATTCATTGAGGCATACCAATCATTCCGGGTACTAGATGACTACGATAAGATCAGTGCTTTAGAGCTCGTACCACAGAGATAGGTGTGTTTGAAGGACATCTGAGCCCGCACTTTTCCCTTATGAATTCCTACTTATGCTAGGGTGCTAGAGAAAACCATTTTGGTTGAATGTTCTTTGGATGAACGGATACAGCTAGTGAATGTTAGCAGCGGGAAAGCAGGGAAATGGCGCCAGTCTCAGATACATGGGTTTGTAAAATGTTTCTTGAAGAGGAAGTGTTAAGGATAGATGAATCTGCAGAGCAGCAGATGTAGAAGTAGAGTTAGGAGAGAAACATGAGGTGGTGTGCATTTCGACATGTTACAACCACCCGCCTTTGTATTCCTCCCAATGCTCAGGGAGCTGGAGGGTTGGGGAAGAGAGTAGCTGCATACGGTCAAAGAGTGTGACCCAAGGGCTCTAGAAATGATTCGAGGTACGGTGTGGTTCTAATACTAGATTTAGTATCAATAGACATAGGTACCAATCATTCATTCCTTCCAAAAATCATTTCCCGGACCTAGAGATTCTAGTTAAACTGTTTACTTGACCCTAATGTATGGAGATACCATTGGGAGGAGACTCTATAATCACAGTTAAACCGACGGTGTGATCTGACTCTTGAGGCGATAGTTTCGGTTGGAACCTATGGGTGGAAGAGTCGAGAACTTACAAATTTAGTTTGGGTATGGATTGGGAAACCACAGTTCATACACAGATTGACTGTATTAGGAATAAAAGGTAGTGGTTTATCTACAAATTTGGGATGGGGTTTTCCTTGGTCGGTGAAAAGGGAAACCTAAGAAGCACAGGACAAACTCTTTCTTAGGAGGGTGTGGCCGATCACTCTTGAATCGGCCAGCCTTACCCTCGTTGTAGCATGAGTTTTGAGTTTTTATTTCCTCTAGGACTATGAATTCGAGATAGTCTATACTCCTAGGAAGGGGAACTTTTTTGCGGATGTGCTCAGCAAGAGGACTGGTATACAGCTGCTAGGCCTAGTGACAGAGCAGCTGGCTACCTTGAAAATATACTTTGTGGATAGGGATGAGGTAGCCTATCTTCCATATCGTACAGTCATTCCTCCACTTCTTCAGTTAGTCAGGGAGCCGCAACTTGGAGACACTGACTGTGAGATGCGACGTGCTCAGATATCCACAAGGTAGGCACCTGATGGATTTTATGAAGGTGGGGAGCATGTCATCCTTTTCTGAGGACGTACCCTGGTACCAGTTGCACTTCAAGAGGAAGTGTTGAGGGAGTTCCACACTTCCCTTCTAGCGGTACATCCAGGAGAAAATGGAGACTGCACCGAGAAATAAAATGTCTTATGTTGATAATAGACGAAGACCTCTAGAGTTTGAGGATGGTAACCACATCCTTCTAGGGGACTCACCTCGACGAGGTCTACGGAGATTTGGCTGAGGAATCAAGTTATCTCCGAGATTCAACAGACCTTTTTAGGTCATCAAAAGAGTTGGTGAGGTGACATATTGCTTAGCTCTTCCACCCCAGTTTCACCTGGTGCGCAACATCTTCCACGTATCTCAGCTGAGGAGATACGTGCATGACCCTTCCCACATCATCGACCATGGGGAGCTAGACATCGAGGATGGGGTGACATTCATGGAGGTTCCAATGGATATTGAGGATCGATAACAGCAGGTCCTGCATGGATGGTTGATACCTCTAGTGTGCGTTCTCTAACAGCACGGGAACGTCCAGGAGGGCACGTGGAAGCCGGAGGCTCAGATGCATGCTCAGTACCCCCCACTTGTTTACCTAATTTTGAGTTGTGGCTTACGGGGACGTAAAGACCTAAGGTGGGGAGAATGTAAAGACCCGGAAATTCCATTGAATTTTTTTTTCATAAAGTCATGGGAATTTTACGAGTCCACAGTTCCCAATGGCGCTTGATTCCGAGGCCTAGTGTGCCCGGAATCAATTTCTAAAGTTTTGTTAAGCTTAAATTAACCCGAGTAAGAAGTTTTCCTGAAAAAAGTAGAATAACTCTCAAAATAATACCTAGATTATAAATCTGAGGGCACCGTTGCGCTCAGGAGGGCTGGTTTACCCTAGGTACGACTTAGGATTATTCAGTGAGGGCCTCTTGTAAGAAATCCCAAAAATGGCATAACCGTAAATAAAATAATTAAATAAATTATTTTATTTTTCAAATTCTTATAACTCACAAATGGTATCTTGGATTAAAAATCCGAGACCATAACTAAACTCGTGAGGGCATGCTTTATTTAAGAAGATACTAACTTTGGCTGGCACGGGCCACCAGAAAAAGATAGTTTTTGGACCCAAATAAAATAATTTAGTATCAATTATTTTATTGAAAAATTAATAACTTCTAAATGGATAGTTGGATTAAAAATAAAAGACTACTGTTGGGTTCTTTGGGGCATTTTTCACCTAGTTAGAGCCTAGCCTTGACCATATTGGGTCGAGGGTGACCGATAATAATTTTCCAAACATTTTTTCGGGTATGTTAAGTAAACGAATGAGCAAAATTTTGTAAATTTTTAACCAATTCTCGGAATTGAAATCTGAGGACACCGTTGAACTCGCAGTGCCATTATTCGCTTAAGAAGACTTTCATCTTGATGGTAGAGGATCCGAAATAAAATTTAGTTTTTGTATTTTTATAATAAATAATAAAATAATGTTCAACACTTTATTTTATTTGTTTTTAACTGCTATGTGTGAGTGCGGGTAGTTGGAACCTCCACATGGGAGTTGATGGTGGGACCACCACACCCTAACCTCCCATGAAAGGTTATGGTGGTGGGGACCACCCGAACCCAAGCTCCCATGTGAGTGTAAATGTGGTGGGGACCACATGAGGCCACCCGACCCCTATTAATGGGAGGAGACCATAACCTCCCAACTCCCCCTATTAATGTTGCCACCACCACCCCTTTTAATGGCCAGAACCTTCTCTTTAAATTTGTGGAATCTCCCTTGATTGTGCCAATGCGTGTGAATTAATTAGGAAAATCCTCTTGACATCCTCCAAATTAATTATGAAACCCCTCGTGCAATTAATTTGGTGGAGCTGGGTTAATTATTTCTACCATTTGAATTACGTGCCAACATGATTTTAGACAAACCATCCCTCTCCTATATAATGGAATCTTGGGGGAAGAATTTGGGACGGCTTCATCAAGCGGAGAAACGCTGGCAAAGAGATGTGTCGCCCAAAACATGGAGGATTACGCCCCTCCCTATGGAGAATGTGAAGAATGTGAAGAACGGTGGTGACGATCTTCTTCTCCGACCTTCTTCCTCGGACCCCTTCGATGTGGGACGTGATCGTCTACCACGGATCGACAGCCAATCTACTGCAATGTCATTGAATGATCGCCCATTAATCAAAAGGTAGGGGTTTGTTTTAAGTTGTTTAAGGCTTAATCATCTCTGGTTTAATCAACTTCACGAGCCACTTCTTATCGTTCTAACGTGGAGGGTTCGGGCCGAACGAACACAGCCCGACCCCTCAGCAACCTTTATGGTTTCAGAACCTTGGATCGATGGAGAAGGAACGACGACATCACAATGAGGCGACGATGATGAAGACGATGAATAAAGGTTGCGCTTCTCGCGACCTCCGCGAACCCCGCCGCTGGCTGAGTGGTGCCCGACCGGCCTACCCGCGAGCTGCCCTGTGCGCGTCCCGACCAAAAACGCTTCTAGCCCGGCCCACCAGAACCCTGCCCACATGGCCCGCGCGCTGCCAGTGTACCCCGCGCCTTCCCGGCGCCCTGGCCGCCAGCCCGACGCCTCGGCCGCCATCCCGGCGTCCCTCCGGCGCCCAGGCCGCTAGCCAGGCTCCCCAGCTGCCTGCCTGGCCCCCCGCGCCCTGCATGCCATTCCCAGGGCCCTTCCCACATCCCCTGTGCCCTTCCCGGTGCTCCCGCGGCCTGACCGTGCACCGCGCGGCCTATTGTTGGCCTCTTGGGCCAAGCCGCCCAACCCGCACCCCTCGCGGCACCGGCCGAACCTGCCACTGGCCTTTGGGCTGAGTCGCCACGTGGCGACTTCAGTCTAAATTGTCGACATAGTCCGCTGGGCCGGGCCCAGCGGTCTGAGCCAAGCTTAGCAGGTTGACCTGCCCAACGGGCAGAGTTAGACCCAGTATTTCTGACCGGGTTGACCCAGGCTGTGTTGGGCCGAGTCGGTCCGACCGGGTCGGACCGGACCCGGGCCCACTAATGACCCATTGCTTACTTTGTCCATATCTTTGGCACAAGACGTCCATTTTACAAAACGTCAGCAGTAGTGGTAATCTCTTTGAGAAATGGTCCCTTAAAAAATACCTCATGGGAGTTCAGGGTATAGTTGAGATACGGTCAGGTTGGTTCCTACATGAAACCAACCAGGCCCCTGGGACAAAAAGGCTAATAACTCACAAACCTGGCATCTGATTGATGTGCCGTCTGTTGAGTTGAGACCCCTTTGACGTGGCAAACCATTGAGATACTTCTTCATGGGACTTCATGACAATTGGATTATAGGCTTGTAGCTCATGGAGTGGACCCTCCCGAAGACGAGAAAGAAGAGTGAGAAGACCTAGAATCTGGCTGAGATCTGATGACTGCTTGTTTGATTCGTTTGGGAGTGACATGACTACTCCAGTGGGGAGTGATACTGTGTGAGGTGGTAGAACCAGGGCAGAGGAGTGCTACTCTGTTAGGAGGTAGACCCGTGGTACTTGACAGGAGGAGTACCTCTGTAGGATATTAGGGGGAGCGCTACTGTGTGAGGCGGCAGACCCATGGCGGGGGGCACTACTATGTGAGGCAGCAGACCCGCGATACTCGACAGGTGGAATAACTCATCAGTCTAAGGTTAGTGAGTAGCACCTCGCAGTCGCGATAGGACCACTATACTCCACCGAGGATGAGTTCTCCAACAGTCGTGGTTTCATTAATGAAAATCCTGGTTTGATGTGAGTCAATGACCCTTGTGTTTTCCTCATGATTGAGATGGGCTACTTGATAACTTTGGAATATGTATGGGAATATACCTATGTAATGGTTATCTGTTGAAATAATACATTGTGGTTTACTGTTGTTCGATTTTTTGAGACCATGAGGGTCTCGGGGTCCCTACTGAGTATCATTATACTCACCCATGCACGAGCTACTCCCACACGTCGTTGTGATGGATGCAGACGATTAACAGCGCTGACGGAGGCTGAGAGCGCTAGGACAGGACAATACCCGGAGGTGGACCTTACGACGTTTCAGTACACGATGGAGTCTAACGGACGTGGAGTATTGAGGAGGCCATCTAAACCTACCCTTCAGGTAGGAACCCCAGAGGACGATCCAAGAGCTGCTTCCACCTTTCAGCTGTTTGCCTTTTTAGTTGTACCAGTTTGTCCTTTCCTTGTACTTTACTGTTGGGTTTATATTCTGGCCCCCTTTACTTTTAGTACACTTGTATATAGTTTTTAATTAGTTTTTTCTTGCACTTGTACTCTGGTTGTGTGTGTTTACAATTTATAAAGGAAAGGCTTTCCTAGTTTTTGGGACTTACGCCATTGGTGCTAGTTTCCAGCCCCTGGCCTATGGAAGGTGGGCTTGGGGTAGTCACGATGCAGGCCACAGGGGACGGGTCATGACAATGGAAGTCCAACCAAGTCCTTAGTTTGACCTTCAACAACCTCTTCACTCTGGGATAGAGAAAAATCCTTCTGGTCGTCCATCCCAACTTCAGTACTTTCATTTTATATCACTAAGGGGTCATCGATTCCCTGTCCATGGGGGGCCTCATCGAACCTGAGGGCTTGCTTTCCCACCAAAATCATCTCCTATCCAACCAAGATCATATCCTACAAAGTCCCATCAGTCTACTCCTGCTTGGCCACCTCTGCCTGCAAGGACACCCCCCCCCACCGGCCTAGCATCATCTCCAACTTAATCCCCCGAGCCAACTCTTCAAAATAATTGTTTAGAGAAACATAAATCATATCCATCCTCTGGATGCTGCTGGCCTACCCACATCCCTTACTCCATGGGACTACCACACCTCCCAAGGAGTACTTTAGGGCGCTCTCCATGTGCCCAGGCCCATCCATGTCCCTAGGAACAACAACCATCCCTTGCATCTGTTCCCCCTCCCTTTCAGTTCACCGCTTCAATCCTGCTCACTACTTCCAACCAGATCCATCGCTTCATCCGATCTCACCACCTAAGCGTTAGTAGCTTCCATTCCACAATAATTTCTAGCAGAAATCCTGCTCAAACCACATTCAGCCACCACTTCAAAATAGAATTATAAAAACCTTCGAAAAACCATAAAACCATAAAACCCCAAACCCCTAAAAATCTTGAAAATCCTCAAAAACATAAAAATCATAAAAATTCTATAAACATCCCAAAAAACATAAAAAACCTAAAAACCACAAAGAATGCCTAAAACCCTAAAAACACTTTAGACACCTAAAACCTAATAATGCTGAAAACCCTAAAAACACATGAATCCTAAAAACCCTAAACCCCACAAAATTTCCAAAAACAATAAATATAATAAAAAATCCCAAAAAATCCCAAAAAAATATAAATACCTGAATGTCCCAGAAAACCCATAAAAACATAAAAACCTAAGAAAACCTAAAACCTATAAGAGAAAAAAATATATAAATAGCCTAAAACACCTAAAAAGACCTTAATATCCCTATACCCCCGGAAAACCATAAAACCCCCTAAAACCTTAAAAACCACAAAAAACTCTCAAAACCCTTTCATCTACTAAAAACAATAAAAAGTATAAAAACCTAATATTCCCAAAAAACACTCAAAAACCGAAAAAACCAAAAAATACCAAAGAAACCATAAAAACCATAAAAACTCATTAAAACCCTCAAAATCCCAAGAAACCCTAAAAACATAAAAAACCCAAAAAAATCCATACAAATATAAAAAACCCTAAAACCTAAAAAACCCCAAAAAACCATAAAAAATAAAAAAATTTAAAACCCCTAAAAATATAAAAACCCTCAAAACCCTAAATAACAATAAAAGTCCACAAAAACCCAAAAAACTATAAAAACCAATAAAATACCTAAAAATACCTAAAAACATAAAAATAATAAAAAAACCTTAAAACCCTAAGAAAACATTTAAATTTTAAAGACACATAAAACACATAAAAACATAAAAAATCACTAAATCCCTAAAAACCCCCGAAATGGCCCTAAAAACCCTAAAAACCAAAAAAATCCTAAAAACATTAAAAAGACCTAAAACCCATTAAATCCTAAAAACACACTAAAAACTCTAAAACCCATTTAAATCACTAAAAATTTAAAACTCTAAATAACCATAAAAAATAAAAAATTAAAAAAAAATACCTTATATCCCCTAAAAATAACATAAATACAATGAATACCCAAAAAATTTTAAAAACCATCAAAATAATAAAAAAATTTAAAACAAAAAAAAATCCAAAAAATCCCTAAAATCCCAAAAAATGAAAAAACCCTAAAACCATTTAATCCCTAGGAAAAAAAATAAAACACTAAAGCACTTAAAACCCCAAAAAATCTAAAAACCTAAAAAATAAAAAAAAACCCTAAAAAGAACATAAAAGCCCTAAAAACCATATATCTCTAGAAATCATAAAATATCCTAAAACCCATAAGAACCTTGAAATAAATAAAAACTCTAAAAACCCTTTACACCCAAAAAAAATAAAAAACTCTAAAAACCATATTTCCTCTAAAAGACTAAAAAACCCAAAAGTACAAAAAACCCCTAAAAATCCATAAAAATAATAAAAACAAAAAAAAATCATAAAAATTCACTAAAAATACATACCAATGTAAAAAACCCAAAAAACCTTTAAGAAAACCATAAAAACCTAGAAACGCATATATCCCCTAAAAACCTAAAAAATTGATAAAACACCTAAAAGCCCTAAAAAATCTCAAAAAAAACCTTTGATATCCATAAAACCCATAAAATCATTAAAAATCCCTAAAAATTCCAAAAAACACTAAAAACTCAAAAAAAAACCTATGAAAATTTTAAAGCTCTAAAAACAATTAAACCCCTAAATACCCAAAAAAACAATAAAATCATTAAAATATCTAAAGTCCCTAAAAATGAAAACCCCATAAAATCTTGGAAAATATAGTAAAACACTAAAAAACATTAAATTTCTAAAAAATTCAAAATTATAAAAAAAATCAAAATAAAAATTACTAGAAAACACCATAAAACCCAAAAATATATAATAAATATCAGGAAGCCTAAAACCATATAAAAAATATCCTAACACCCTAAAAATGGAAAAAAAATGAAAACAAAATATAAAACCACCCAAAACCTAAAGAAAACCTTAAAAACCTTAAAACACATGAAACCACAAAAAAACTTTAAAATGATATAAATAATAAACAAAATTAAAAAAAACAAAATTCTAAAATACTATAAAACACATAAAACCGTACAAAACCGTAAAACCCGCATAAAACCCCTAAAAATTGACTAAAAACCCTTAAATACATTTAAACCCAAAAAATGATAAAATATTAAAAAAAAACAATAAAACACCCAAAAACCCAAAAATAACCCTAAACCCCAAAAAACCATAAAAACCTTAAAACCCTAAAGTCCTCAAAATCCCTAAAAACCCAAAATATCATTAAAGTCCAAAAAAACCTTAAAAATACTTAAAAAATTATAAAACACTCAAAAACCTTGAAAACATTTAATAAAACCTATAACCCCCCCCCCCCAAATCATCAACCCCTAAAAAAAATAAAAATCATAAAAATCCCAAAACCACTAAAAATCCATAAAACCTTAAAAAATCATAAAACCCCTAAAAATGCCTAAAAGTGTAAAAAACATAAAAACAAGAAAAACACCATAAAAAACTCAAAAATACAAAAGCTCATAAATCCCATATAAATCTAATAAAATGAAAAAACCCTAAAAATGATATAGATAACCTAAAAATACACAAAAACCATAAAACTACATAAACACCTTTAAAACCATAATGTTAAAAAAACCAAAAAAACAACTCAAAACCCTAAAACCTTATAGCTATAAAAAATGTTAATAAACACTAAAAACATTAAAAACTAAAAAACTAAATAAAACCCCCATAAAACCTAAGAGAAACATATTACCCTAAAACCCCAAAATGGCATGAAAATCCCTAAACAACGTAAAAACCCATAAAAATAATTAAAAGTACTTAAAACCCATGAATTCATATGAAACCCTGAAAACCCTTAAGAAAACTAAAAAACTAGAAAAGAACTTAAAAATCCCAGAAAATTAAAAAATATACTAAAACCCCTAAAAGTACAAAAATCTCTAAAAAACTAAAAATCCTTAAAACACGAAAAACCCATAAAAAATAAAAAAAACCAATGAATTCTTGAAAATTGAAAATTCACTAAAAACATTAAAAACCTAAAGATACTTAAAAATAGATATAACACTAAACCTCTTAAACTCCTACGAAGAACCCAAAATCCACCCCCCAACCATGTAATCCCATAAAATCGTAAAACCCAAAAAATCCATAAAAACTATAAAACCCACTAAAAACTCAATAATCAATTTTAAAAACTAAAAATAATACAATACTCCAAAAAACGTTAAAGCCCTTAATTTTTTAAAAAAAACACCTAATAACCCAAATAAAAATTGAACCGCTAAAAATCCCTAACACCCCTAAAAGCCATAAAAACCCAAAAAACAATAAAAATCCAAAAAAATCCTAATATTCCCTAAAAATGTAAAAAAACTATAAAAAATAAAAGAAACCCCCAAAACCCTAAAAATGATTAAAACCCCTAAAAATATAAAAAGTGATAAAAGAACCTCAAAAACTTAAAAAATAAAAAAACCTCTTAAAACCATCAATGTCCCTAAAACCCCTAAAACCCATAAAAATCATAAAAATTCCCTAAAAATGCAAAAAACGTAAAAAACCATAAATACCATGATAACCTCAATGAAAACCTTAAAACCCCAGAAACACTTAAAACCCCTTAAACCCCATTAAATCACTAAAAAAACCCAAAACACCATAATTCATTAAAAACCTCTAAAAATCATAAAAATGATAAAAACACTAAAAACTTCAAAAAACCCTTTAAACCACAGAAATGTTAAAAGAATCTAAATACCGTAAAAACTATAAAAAACACAAAAAAAACCATAAAATACCCGAAAATCCATTAAAACCCCTAAAACCCCTATAATTCCATAAAAACATTAAAAAAACATAAAAATTATAACATAATTCCTAAAAATCCATGAAAATGTAAAAAAACATAACCCTGAAAACCCATTAGAAAATTTTAAGAACCTAAAAATATTTAAAACCCCTAAATTCATAAAAAATACTAAAAACCATAAGAAGAACCAAAAACCATTAAAAATTGTCGGCATCCCTAAAACGCTAAATGAATATATATAAAATTAAATATCATTTAAAATCAACAAAGTGGTATGAAAAACACTGCAAACCCCAATAATCCAAAAGAAAACATTAAAAACCAAAATAAAATTAAAACCCCTAAAAACCAAAAAATGCTAAAAACCCAAGAAAATGCCAAAAATACACAATACCACTAAAACCCTATAAATCCCAAAAACCCTAAAAACCATAAAAACATTACAAACCCATAAACACCCTAAAACCCACAAAAAAACTCTAAAATCACTTTAAACACATAAAAATGATAAAAAAAACTAAAATCATTAAAACAAATAAACTCAATAAAAAGTAAAAAATCCAAAAAAAAAGATAAAACCCAGGAAAACCCAAAACACCCAAAAATAAAAAAAAAACTAAACAATCAATAATATTTCAAAAAATATATCAGAATCCTTAAAAATATAAAAAACCCAAAAAACCCTAAAAATGCCTTATAAATCCTTAAAATCCTAAAAATAACTAAAACCCCTAAAAATCTAAAAAACATTAAAAGACCAAAACCCCCAAAACCCCAAAAAAACCCAAAAAACCCTAAAGACCTAAAAACATATGAAACCTAAAAATCCATAAAAATCCACAAAATATTAAAAACACCAAAACCTTCAAATATTCTAAGAAAACCCTAAAACCCCCAGCCACATAAAACCCCAAAAACCTATAAAACATTAAAAACCCCGAAAACCCAAAAAGACCCTAAAATCCCTAAAACCCGTTAAAACATTAAAAACCATAAAAACATTAAAAACCCTAAAACCCCAAAAAAATGTTAAACAACAAATAAAAAAATCCATTTAAACCACTAAAAACGTTATATACTAAAAAACCTTAAAACACTATAAAATAAAAAAAAACCTAAAAACTCTAAAAAATAATAAAAACCAAGAAAACACTCAAACCCCTGAAAATATCTAAATCCAAAAAAAATATCAAAAATATCATAAAAAATAAAAAATGCTAAAAACCCTTAAAAACATTGATAATATAAAAACACATAGAACCCCTAAACACACTAAAAACCCAAAAAACCCTAAAACGGAATAAACCATAGGTAACAATAAAACTAATTAAAAACCCAAAACCCAATAAACTCTAAAAACCACTAAAACCAGTAAAACGTTAAAAAATATAAAAAAATAAACACCCTAAAAACTCAAAAAATTAAAATTACCCAATAAACATAAAATCCATCAAACCCAAAAAAAATATCAAAGTCCTTCAAATCCATAAAAACAATAAAAATCCTAAAAAGCTCTAAAAATCCCTAATATGTAAAAAAACCCAAAACCCCTAGAAAAACCTAAGAAGACATTAAATATCTAAAAACAACTAAAACCCATAAAAACACTGAAAACTCTAAAACCCCTAAAAACCCTAAAAACCTAAAAGTCATAAAATCTATCAAAATACATAAAACCCCTAAAAACAAACTAAGAAACTAAAAATTCAATAAAATTCCCTAAAATTTCAATAAACCCTCAATACATTGAAATCCTATAAGATAACCTAAAAACCCAAAAAACGCTTAAAACCCCTAAAATCTGAAAAAAATGAAAAACCCCCTACAATCCCAAAAACTCTAAAAACTCTTAAAAGCCAGAAAATCCATAAAACATTAAAAACTCTAAAACTCATAAAAACCCTAAAACCCCCTAAAGACCATAAAACCCCTTTAATCCCCTAAAAACATCAACAACTCTAAAACACATTAAAATCATAAAAAATTAAAAAACCCCCAAAAAACACTTAAAACTATCCTAATAAATAAAACCAAAAACAAACCGTAAAAATAAAATAAATCCCTAAAATCATAAAAAACATAAAACCCTAGAAAACATAATTAAAACATAAAAATCAATAACAGAAACTATAAATTCTTAAACAACTATAAAATGTTAAAAACCTAAAATCCCTAAAAACATTTAATACCCCTCAAAATGCATAAAAACCATAAAATTATTAAAATCCTTAAAAATACCTAAAAATATATAAACATGTTAAAAACCTAAACCCCCTAAAAAAGCCTATGAGAACATTCAAAACCAAATAACACATAAAACACCTAAAAATCAAAAAAATTCAAAACACCCGAAAAACCTAAAAGTATACCCTAGAACCACAAAAATAATAAAAACCACAAAAACCCATAAAACCCCTAAAACACTAAAACCCCTAAAAATCATTTAAACCGCTAAATTTTAAGAAATACTCTTAAAATAATTAAAACCATATAAACTGAAAAAATCCTAAAAACAGAAGAAAAAAACTATAACTATAAATCCCTAAAAACCCAAAAACCCAAAAATCCTTAAATTTCCTCAAAATCAAAAAATCATATATAATCCCTAAAAATTACTAAAAACATAAAAAAATCTAAAAATGCTGAAAAAACCCTATGAAAACATTAAAAACCTAAAAAAACTAAAAACTGTAAAAACCCAAATACCCTAAAAACCCCTAAAAACCATAAAACCAAAAAAACCCCCAAAAAACCTCAAAAACCACTAAAACCCCAATAAAAACTCTAAAATGATTTTATAACCCTAAAAATTTAAAAAAAAACTAAAAACCTAAAAATTCTAAAATACTCAAAAAAACCCTGATTCCAGAAAAAACCCATAAAACCCCTCAAAATCCCTAAAAACCCAAAAAACTATAAAATTTATAAAAATCCATGAAACTCACAAAAACATAAAATTTCCTAAAACCCTTAAAACCCTAAGAAAACCTTAAAAACCTAAAAATAGTTAAAACATCTAAAAACACTAAAACCTATAAAAATACCTAAAAACCTTAAAACCCCTTAAAAAAGCCGAAAATTACGAAAAACCTAAAAAATTTATACAAATTTAGTAAAAACCTTAAAAATTTAAAAACCCATTAAAACATGAAAAACTCTATGAAGACCTTAAAAACCTAAAAAAACTCTAATCCCATAAACCTATAAAAAATTCTCAAAACCCAAAAAGACCCCTAACAAAACATAAAACCCTAAAAACCAGTAAAGACTCTAAAACACCCTTGAAATAATCAAAAACACTAAAAAAACTATAAAAAACCTTAAAACTAAAAAAAACCTAAATAACAACAAAAACAAAGAACCATTAAAAACCCTAAATCCCCTCAGAATCCCTAATAACCATAAAAATCCTAAAAATTCCCAAAAAATCATTAAAATTTTAAAAAAATATCAAACCCATGAAAACCCCTAAAAGACATTAATGTACTAATAGCACATAAAACCCATAAAAACCATAAATCCAAAAAAAACTATAAAAAACATAAAACCAAAAGAAACCCTAAAATCCATTAAAATCCTTAAAAAGAATAAAAATCCTTAAAACCTCTAAAAATCCGTAAAATTTTTAAAAAAAATAAAAAACCTAAAAATCCTAAGAAAACATTAAAAACATAAAAACACTTAAATCCCCAAGATACCTGAAAACCCCTAAAAGGACCTTATAACCTCTAAAAATCCTTAAAATACATAAAACCCTAACAACCATAAATATTATAAAAACCTAAAAGACCCTAAAAACACCTAAAACCCGTAAACACCCCTAAAACACTAAAAAATACTTAAATAGTATAAAAACAATTTAAACCATTAATAATGATAGAAAACTAAAAAACCCTTAAAACCCCAAAATTAATAAATAAAAAACAAAAAATCATAAAAATCATAAAATCCTACTTCAAAAGATTAAAAATCCTACAAATTCCTAAAAATGTAAAAAAATCATGAAAACCCCAAAATAATTCATAAAATCTTAAAAAACACCAAAAAACATAAAAACCTAAAAAATTCTAAAAACTGTAAATACCCCTAAAAAGTCCCCAAACCATAAAAATACCGAAAAACTATAAAAACCTATGAAATTCCATAAAATACCCCAAAATTCCCTAAAAATGTCAAAATCCCTAAAACCATGAAAATCCCTAAGAAAAAAATAAAATCTAAAACACTTAAAACCCCTAAAAATGCTAAAAAAAATGAAAAAACCCTAAAAAATAAAAATTCCCTAAAATTCTAAAACCCCCTAAAACCATAAAAACCCGAAAAACCCATAAAAAACAAAAAACACACTAAAAACTCTAAAAACCATTTCTCTAAGTTTAGTTTTTAGAGATATCGATTGATATATTGATGCTATTAGTAGATCATTTATCGTGGTGGATTTTCTACCACATAATGGATTTAGGTTTTCTTAGTAGGGTATATTCTATTTGTTTTAGGTTTCTTGTGGGATTCATCCCATTTTGATCAGTGATAGTGCTATGGATTTGGTCTATCATGTGTGTGGATTGTATCCATGGAGAGTATTATTGTGGTTGAAAGGTCTCTTCTTATTTAGATTTGGAGGGATCATGCCTGGTTGTAGTACGTGGCCTTCTGTTAGAGGTTGGTCCATTGGCCTTCTATTGTGTTTGTGGAGGCACTACCTTCCCTTTTCTCAGACGCTCTTTCTTGGGGTGGTTCAGGTGATTTTTTTGTGACGATGGGTAGTTTTGGCCTTGTTATCTATCATTTTTTCTTCCCTATGATGGTGTGTTCGGGGTGTTGAGATTTTCCTCATTCTCAAACATGAGTTATTGAACTTTCCATCAGTGTGGTCATGGCCATCGGAAGCTATTCAGTGTTGGGTGTGTTCATCCTCACATGTGGCCTCTTTTTCTACTTTAGTCTTTCGGATTTGTGAGGATCTTCATGGACAATGTTCCTTAGTGGTGCATGATATATCATTTTCCTTTTGATTTTAATGCATTTATAGGGTTACACTATATGTCATATGATATTTTGTATTATCATGGGTTCAGGGTTCAATGTCACACAAATTAAGGTGTCAATGTGGTTTTTTGTCACTAGGGTCAGTCTGCCAGCATGTTTGATGGGGTCGTGGTCTCAGTTATCATGGTATTTGGTGACTTTGGCAGTTGGTCATGGTTGTCCAATAATGGTGGTGTTTCTAACCTTTGTGGATCGTTGGTATCTTTGGTGGTGCTATGCTCATCACCATTGGTAGTCTCTTCGATGGCGATGTTGGTTTTTGGTTCTTCTAGTTGTCGGTAGAGGGTTCTTTAATTGCTGGCATTGCTTCTATCGATAGGTTCTTGTCTACTTCATGGATGGAGGTGTGATTTATTCATGGAAGCCATGTTCCATCATTTTGGGTGGTATTTGTCTTTTGGAACAATTTATTATTTCTCTCGGTGTGGTTATTCCTATACATTGATGCTCCAAGTTCCGCAGATATGTGGTTCATCAACCATTGTGGTTCCCTCCATCATGGTTTCAGTCACCATCATCGAAGGTGCAACTCGTGGGGGTTGTTGATGGAATCCTATATCTTCAGATTATTTATTTTTAGTTTTTTGAAACTATGGGGAGTCAAACCTATTTATATTCTTGATGATAGAATGGAATTGGTAGGCTTAGGGTAAACCAGCTGTAGTGTGGAGGTTCTGTAATGTTTTTTGTTTGTGCGGGTTACTTCATTTTCGGATATTTCATGAGGTGGTGAGGCTATTGTAGGTTTTTTCTGTGTTCTGTATTCTCTACTTTTTATTTAGATGAGTTTATCTAATTCATGGGGGTGATGGCTTTTAAAAATGTGGTTATGTGTGGTTGGGAGTGGTTTTGTTGGTGGATTCTCTATTTCTGGTTGTTGGTGTTAATTACTGGTGGGGGATACTATTTTTAGTCAATGTAGTGGTCAGTGATTTGGATGATGGGATCTAGATTAGTTTTGTGATTTGGGATTTATTTTTGGATGGAGTTGGTTTTGGGTTTTGGACAACAGGTATGGGGGCTGGCTAGTTACAATGTTTTTTTCTCTATTGTTTGTTACTAGATATGGGTTTGTGATTGTTGGGAGTTGTTCTTGGAGATGTTATAGGCTTATAGACATGTTGTGGGTGTTAGATTTTTTGTTAGAATTAAAGAGTGGAGCAGGAAGATGCTCGATGATGTTGGTGTTGGGTGATTTATGTATGGTGTTGGGAAATATTTTAGGGTGTTGGATGTTCTTGGAATATTTTTTGGGCATTGGGAGATGATGATGATAGAAGATTATTATGGGAGCATAGATTTTGATTTGTTTAATACTGGACTAGGGTTTGGGTGCTAGGTGTTGGGTTGGTCTTGGTTGCGCTGGTGTTTTCTACTAGAGCTGGTGAAGGTGATGGGAGAAGGTTAATGTGATGTGGGTATTGAAATTTCTGGGCTTCATTGGGATTCTCAAGTTTTTGTCGGTTATTGGTTTGGATGGGATCCGTGAGGTTCATAGGCCATCTTCTTGGTGGTCGTTTGGATGGGCTTTGTGAGTTTTCTCAGGCCCTTTTCCAGTAAATGTTTTATTTAGGCTTCTTGAGCTTTCTCATCCATGTTTTCAAGATAATGGATTAGATGGGCTTCGTAAGGTTTCTTGGGCCCATATTTTAATGTTTGGTTGTTTTGTCTTTGCAAGGGTTCTTTAGTCAATTTTCCATTTTTTCAGGGGCCTTTCGGCCTTTTGGTTCACACATTGGGTAATTGTGTTGTTCTTCTATTCCTTATTTTATATATTACATTCTATTTTCTGTGAAATTTAACTCTAAAATTCCTCTAAACCCCAATTTTTTTTAAAAAATTATAAAAAATAATAAAAACACAAAAAACATGAAAAAACCATAATAACCCAAAAAACATAATAAACCGATAGACTCAAAAAATCTCTAAAAACCCAGAAAACCATAAAAATTCCAGAACCCCCAAAATAACATTGAAAACCCAAAACCCCTAATAAACCCATAAAAATCTAAAAACACTTAAAACCCATAAAAAATCTAGAACCCCTAAAACCTGAAAACCCCTCAAAATCTGTTAGACTCTAAAAGCCATAAAAATACTAAGAATCCCTAAAAATATATAAAAACAAAAAAACCCAAAAAACCAAAAAAAAAACCCATATAACACCTTAAAAACCTAAAAACGCTTAAAACCCCTAAAAACCTAAAATTCCTAAAGACCCTAAATGACACTAAAAACCATAAAAACCCCTAAAACCCTAAAAACCCATAAAAGGACATAAAACCATAAAACCCACTAAAAATATTATAACACTTAAACCCCTAAAAAAGATTAAAAAAACTCTAAAAACCCTAAAAATTTAAAACCCCAGAAAAACCCCAAAATCCATACAAACCCTTTAAACTCCAAAATTCCTAAAAACCCTCAAAATCTCTAAAACCCTTGAAAATCATAAATATCATAAAAGGCCAAAAAATTTATAAAAATGTAAAAAAACTCTAAAAACCTTGAAAGTTACTAATAAAAACATAAAAACAATAAAATAATGAAAACCAGCAAAAACCAAAAAACACTAAAAACCCCAAAAAACCAAAAACATTCAAAATCACTAAAACCCATAAAAACCAAAAAACTCCTAAAATCCTGAAAACATAAGAAACCCTAATACCCTGAAAACCACTAAGAAAACCTCAAAAACCTAAAAAAAATTATACCCCTAAAAATCCAAAAAAATAGTAAAAACCCAAAAAATCTAAAAACCTATAAAAACAACAAAATCCATATAAGACCCTAAACCCTTTAAAAACATAAAACCCCCCAAAAAACCTAAAGACCACTAGAAACTATAAAAAACATTTAAACCACAAAAAATGTTAAAATCTATAAAAATGCATAAAACCTATAATTAACTCAAACAAACCATAAAACTCCAAAAATCCAAAAACCCTTCAAAACCCCTATACCCTAAAAATAATAAAAAACCTAAAAAATATAAAAATACAATTCTATGAAAACCCCCTATAATTCTTCAAAAACCATGGAAAACCACAAAAATCTAAAACACTTAAATCCCCTAAAAACATAAAATATACTAAAAACCCCTTAAAACCCTAAAAGCACCCAAAGTCTCTAAAAACCATAAAAGCGTGAAAAACACCTACAATTAAAAAAACCTGAAACCCAAAAATCACAAAAAAACTAATAAAAACATGAGAACCTAAAACTATTAAAACCCCTAAAAACATAAAATTGATAGAAATTCTAAAATCCATAAAAACCATGAAAACATAGAACCCCCAAAACACATGAAAACTCTAAAAACCACTAAAAACTCTAAATCCCCATTAAAACCCTTAAAACATGGAAAACCCTAAAATAAAATAAAACCCATAAAATCTCAAAAAACCATAAAACCTAAAAATCCCATAAATCCCTAAAAAACCTCTAATACTCTAAAAATCCCGAAAAACCCTAAAACTCCATAAAATCCTAAAAAATTCGTATTAAAACATAAAAATATAAATACACCTAAAAATCATAAAAACCTAAAACACATAAAACCCATAGAAACACTAAAAATATTAAAAATAATAAAACCCCTAAAAAACTATAAATCTCTAAAACAAGAAAAAATCCCCAAACCCCTAAAACCCCTTAAAATCCTAAAAATCATTAAAAGTACGTAAAAACGTAAAAACACTTAGTACCCTGAAAACACCTAAGAAAAACATAAGAACCTAAAAACTGTTAAAATAACAAAAAACATAAAAAATTATAAAAACATTGAAAACCACTAAAATATGCTAAAGACCCTAAAAACTCTAAAAACTTATAAAAAATATCAAAAACCCTAAAACCCATAAAATCTTTATAACCCCTAAAACATTAAAAAAATAGAACATCCTTAATAACCCCCCCCCCCCCCAAAATTCAAATAAAACCCTGAAATCCCTAAAAACCCAAAATCCAAAAATCACTAAAACCAATAAAAATCATAAAAATCATAAAAATCATAAAAATCCCTAAAATTCACTAAAAAAATAAAAACCCATGAAAACCCTAAAAACCTTAAAAACCCATAAAAATGTAAAAAAAATTAAAACCCCTAAAAACCTAAAAACTCTAAAACTCTAAAACCCGTCAAAATTATTAAAACCTGAAAATCCATAAAATTTCTAAAAATCCATAAAAATCCATAAAAACGTAAAAACCGTAAAACCCTTAAAAACACTAAAACCCCTTAAAAACAGAAAAACACATAAATCCCATACAATTGAAAAACACTAAAACCCTAAAAAGAACCTATCCCCCCTAAAAACTATAAAAACATCTAAAACCATAAAAACCATTAAACCACATAACCCCACTAAACCACACTAAAAACTCAAAAATTTATTTGAATCCCTAAAAAGTTTTAAAAAATCTAAAAATACTAAAATCCTTAAAAACTCAAGAAAAAATTAAAACCCCAAAAAACCAAAAAACCCCAAAAAACCCTAAAAACCATCATAATCACTAGTAAGCCTATAGAACCATGATAATATAAAAAATCTCTAAAATCCATAAAAACATAAAAACCCGTAAAACCCCATAAAAACCCTAGGAAAACAATAAAAATCTGAAAACAATTAGAACCCTTATTGAAGAAAAACACTAAAAAACATTAAAGATAAAAAAACCGTTATAATCCACTAAAAACAATGAAAGACATTAACAAATTAAAAACACAAAAAACCAATAAAAACACTATGTGAAAAATAAAGAAATAAAAAAAACCATAATCCCCAAAATATTTTAAAATTTATTAGAAACCTAAAACCCCTAAAAAAATCCCAAAACAAAATTCACCAAACCCCAAAAAATACCTAAAAACTCTAAAAATCCTAAAAATCCCTAAAACCAAAAAAATCCTTTCAAACCATATGAAACCATTAAAACACTAATGAATCCTAAAAATACCTAAGAAAAATTAAAAACTCTAAAATCCTTGAAAACCCCTATGAAAAAAGTAAAATTCTAAAATCACATAAACACCCTATAAATCCTACAAAAAACCATAAAACCCTGAAATCACTAAAAACCATAAGGAACCCTAAAACCACTAAAACCCCTAAAAATAATAAAAAACATAAAAACCACTAAAAACTCTAAAAAACAATTAAGACCCAAAAAATGTTAAAACTGTAAAAAACCTTATATTCCATATAAAAATAAAAAAAACATAGAACTAAAAAAACTATAAAAACACTAAAACCCAACCCCCCCCCCCCAAACCCATTAAATTCTATAAAAACTGAAATCCATAAAAATACTAAAATAAACCCAAAATCGAAAAAACACAAAAAAACCCTAAAAACCCTCAAACCCTAAAACTGTTAAAATCACTAAAACCTTAACAACCATATAAATCCAAAAAAATACATAGAATCCATAAAAACATAAAAACCCCTAAAAACATTGAAAAAACCAAAGAAAACCGTAAAAACATAAAAATACTTAAAAACTTTAAAAACTTAAAAACCCTAAAAGACCCTAAAACACATTAAATCACCTAAAAACCTTAAAAACCATAAAACCTATAAAAATCTCTAAAAAATATAAAAAATCATTAAACCCATAAAATAGTAAAAAACTCCTAAAAACAATAAAAACCATAAAAATAAAAAAACCCAAAAAACATTAAAATCAATTAAAACACAAATATTCCCTAAAACACAAAAAAATTAAAAAAACCCTAAACCCATAAAAATCCAAAAAAAATCCTAAAAACCTGAGAAAAAATTAAAATTCTAAAAACACTAAAAACTCTAAATACCCGAAAAACCACTAAATTTCCTAAAAACGCTAAAACCATAAAAATTCTTTTAAACCCTTAAAATCCCTAAGACCCATAAAAATCATAAAAATATAAAAAATACCTTAATACCCATAAAAAGAAAAAACCCCAAAAAACATAAATAATCCTATACGATTTCCATAAAAATATAAAAACACTTAAACTCTTAAAAATTATGATGAATGATTAAAAAACTAAAACATCTAAAAAACAACAAAAACCATAAACCCCTAAAAAATAAAAAACTCTAAATACCCATAAAACCATAAAACCCCACAAAAAACTATAAAACACACTTAAACTCCTAAAATCGATAAAAAACTCTAAAAACCATAAAAAGAACTCAAAAAAACCCCCAAAACCCCCAAAAATATTAAATCCCAAAAAACCATCAAATGGTATAAAAATAATAAAAACCCAAAAAAACTAAAAATGCGCAAAAAAGAAACTATGAAGGTAAAAACCCCTACAAACCTTGTAAATATCTATGAAAAACCTAGTAAACTAAAGAAACATAAAATCCATTTGAACCTAAAAAATTATAAAAACCATAAAATACCTAAAAAATACAAAGTTACGTAAAACCCATAAAACCCCAAAAATGTCTCAAAACCCCTAAAAACCCATAAAAGCCATATGAACCACTAAAACTCTATAAACCTATTAACCACTAAAAAAATTAAAATACTCCAAAATACATTAATAACGTAAATACTCAAAAAACCCTATAAACCAAAAAACCAAAAAACCAAAAAACCCAAAAATTCCATAAAAAACTAAAATGCAATAAAATCCTACAAAGTAGTTAAAAACCCTAAATATATAAAAAAATATGCTTTAAAAACCTCAAAAAAATAAAACACTTAAACCCCATATAAAACCTAAAAAAATTAAAAAACATGAAAAAGTCTAAAAATATCCCGAAGACCATAAAAACCATAAAAACCATAAAACCCATAAAAACAGTAAAACCCCTAAATATCAATAAAAATACTAAAAACACTAAAAACATGAAATACACCTTAAACCCCAACAAAATAAAAAATATAAAAAACCTTAAAACTACTAAAAACTTCAAAAGACCCTAAAACCCCAATAAACACCCTAAAAACCCTAAAATCCCCAAATCCTTCAAAAGCCCTAATAATCCTAAAAACCCATAAACTCCCTAACAATCCCTAAAAACATAAAAAATCCTTAAAACCGAAAAACCCCCTAAGAAATCCTTAAAACCCTAAAAAAAATTAAAATGCCTAAAATGATAAAAACTAACAAAAACTATAAAACACAAAAAACCCATAAAAACCCTAAAAACCACAAAACCACTGAAAATCTATTAAACTCTCAAATAGGATTAAAAACTCTATGAAACCACCAAAAACCTAAAAAAACATAAACCACCGCCCATCCCCCCAAAATCCCCTAAAACATTATAAAATCCCTAAAAATGATAAAAACACACAAAGCCTCAAACCCCATAAAACCCTAAAGCACCATAAAAATCCTAAAAAATCCAAAAAATACCTAAAAGCGTAAAAACCCTAAAAACCATGGAAAAACCAAAACAAAACTTTAAACACATAAAGAAACATAAAAACCTAAAAAACCTAAAAACACTTAAAACCATAAAACCCTAAACCCCCTAAAAAACCAAAAAACCTAAAACCCCCCTAAAACAATAAAAACCCTAAAACCCCATGAAAACACTAAAACCCACTAAATACAAATAGAACCATTTAAACCCATATAAATTTAAAATACTCTAAAACCCTTAAAATCCCCTAAAACTCAAAAAAACCAAAACAAACCCCCAAAACCATCAAAATCCTCTAAAACCCTAAAAAATAAAAAAAACTAAATAACATACATAAAAACATAAAAAATAATAAAACCCCATAAGGAAACCTAAAAAATGTAAATACACATAAAAACCCTAAATAACATAAAAATACTAAAAACTATAAAACACCTAAAATCCATTTAAAACCCAAAATCCCAAAAAATTGAAAACCCATAAAACCCCTAAAACCAATAATATTCTAAAAACTATTTAAACCTTTAAAAACATTAATAAACTATTAAAAACTTTAAAATTCCCAAAAAACTTGAAAAAACACTAAAAACTCAAAAGTAACCACAAAATCCCTAAAAACTCATAAAATACCAAAAAAAACAAAAAAAGCAGTTAAAATCCTTAAAATAAACTAAAATCCAAAAAATATAAAAAACCCAAAAATAAACACTAAGAACCCCTAAAAACCATTCAAACATAAAAACACGTGAAATATCTAAAAACACTAAAAATAGTAAAATATCCTTAAAACCCTAAAAAACATAAAAACCCCTACAACCTTAAACACCCTAATGCCAATAAAAAACCTAAAACCCACAAAAAAACTCTAAAATCACATAAGACCCCAAAAAAAGATAAAATAAATTAAAAACCTATAAAACCCTAAAAATCGTAAAAAACCTTAAAAACAAAAAAACCCTAAAACTCTGAAAAAATATAAAAAACCAAAAAATCCATAAAAATCCATCAAAACATAAAATCCTAAAAAAATCAAAACCCCTATGAAAACCTTAAAAACATAAAAATACAAAAAAACCCCTACAAACCCAAAAAATGTCCTAAACCGTTGAAACCCCAAAACTCTAAAAACGATTAAACCCCTAAAAAACATAAAAAACCTAAAAATCCTATTACCCTAAAAACCACTAAAAACTCTAAAAATAAAATAAACTCCCAAGAACATGAAAAACACTAAGAAAACATAAAAACTCTAAAAACTCAATTAAATCCATTTAACCCAAAAAAAATAGAAACCATAAAACCAATACAAATTCTAAAAGAGCCCCAAATAACACTAAAAATTTAAACACCCTAAAAAAATTAAAAAACCCTAATAAAACCTAAAAATAAAAAACACTTAAACCCCCTAAAAATCAGCAAAAATTCTAAAAACCCTAAAAAAATCAAAAGACACTAAAAACCGTAGAACCCATAAATCCTATAAAATCCATAAAAACCTTAAGAAACTATAAAACCCTAAAAACCACTAAAAAATCTAAAAACACTTTTAAAACTTAAAAAATATTAAACAACTCTAAAAATATATAAAAACTCTAAAAACACAAAAAAAAAACAAATCACTAAAACCCCAAAAAATCATCAAAATCCATAATAACCCCAAAAACCATAAAAATCCTAAAAACTACGAGTGAATACCTAAAAAATTAAAAACCTTAAAAAAATGAAAACTTCTAAGAAAACCTTAAAAATATAAAAACACATAAAACCCTTAAAAACATAAAATCAATACAAACTTTAAAATCCCTAAAAAGCCTAAAAACCATAATACCACAAAATCCCTTAAAAAGAATAAAAACAAATAAAAATCCTAAAACCAACTAAAAAAATCTAAAAACTGTTTTATCCACTAAAAATGTTTAAAAAATATAAAAACCTAAAAAATGTAATAAACTCAAAAATCCCCCTAAAACACCAAGAAACCCATAACAACACTAAATAACTAAAAAACCCCTCAAAATCCTCAAAAACCCTAAAACCATAAAAATCTTAAAACCCCCCAAAAAATCCCCAAAAATGAAAAAATCATGAAAATCACTATAAAACCATAAAAACCTAAAAACACTAAAAACCATTAACACCCTACTAAAAATTAAAGACCCTAAAAACACATCAAAACCATAAAGAACCAAAAATCCCAAAAAAACTCTAAATATAATAAAAACCAATAAAAACCCTAAAACCCACTAAAACACTAAAAATCCCTTAAACAATAAAAATGTTAAAAATTTCAAAAAAACTCTTAAACCCATAAAATATTCCAAAAAACCCTCAAACCCCAAAATACCATAAATACCCTAAATACCCTCAAAATCCATAAAAACCTTCAAAATTATTAAAAACCCTAAAATCCAAAATAAATCCTAAAAAAGCACCAAAACATCCTAAAAATATAAAAACCCTTGAAAACATGAAAAACACTAAGAAAACCTTAAAATATAAAAACACTTAAAACCCTTAAAAACAAAAACAAACACTAAAAACCCTAAAAACCCAAAAACACTTTAAATCCCACAACAACCCCTAAAAACCTAAAAACCCATAAAAGCCCACAAAATCCCAGAAAACCAATAAAATCTATAAAAACCCTTTAAATTCCATAGATGAGTTCAAAAACTATAAAAACCATACAAACCCAAAAACAAATAATCCTAAAACAAAAAAAAACCATAAAACCCCCCAAAACACTAAAATTCCTTAAAAACTATAAAAATCCTAAAATACACCTAAAATACAAAAAGGTAAAAAAACCCTAACAACACTAAAAACACTAATACGACCTTATTAACCTAAAAACATAATAAAACTAGAAACCTCAATAACACAAAAACCCCTAACAACCCAAAAAAACACAAAAATCAAAAAAACCACTAAAACCCATTCAAACCCTTAAATACTAGTAAGATCCCTAAAAACCCACTAAAAACTCAAAAAACATTGAAACCCTTAATAATTTTCAAAATCATTAAGAACATTAAAAACACTAAAAATAATAAAACCCCTGAAAACCCTAAATTCACAAAAACTATAAAACCCTTAAATCCATCAGAATCCTAAAAACCCTAAAAAACAATAATAACCCTAAAATTCTATAAAAATTTCCAAAAATGTAATAAACTTAAAATCCCAAAAAACTCAAAGAAAACCTTGGAATCCTAAAGACACTTGAAAATAAAAAAATGGTAAAAACACAAACAGGACCCCAATTAAATCCCAAAAAACCCAATAACAGTCCAAAACCCCATTAATATCCCAAAAAACCCCTAATAAAAACTCTAAAAAATTTTTAAATCCCTAATAAATTAAAAAAAAATTAATAAACCATAAAACCCTAAAACCCAAAAAAACAATACACACCCTAAAAACCATAAAAACCCTAAAGTCCAGAAAAACCCTAAGAAACCATAAAAATTATAAAAAATCCCTAAATATCCCTAAAATCCTAAAAACACCAAAAAATATGAAACCTCATAAGAAAACCTTAAAAAATTAACCACACATAAAATCACTAAAAACATAATAAACACTAAAATACATAAAAACTCTAAAATCACGGAAACCCCTAAAAATCCCAAAAATCACTAGAATCAAAAAAAATCTAAAAATAATTAAAAATCCCTAAAAAATAAATAACCCTAAAACCCATTAAAACCCCTATGAAATTCTAAAAAACACCAAACAGTTAAAAACTACAAGAAAGAAAAATACTAAAAACCTCCAAAGACCCCAAAACCCCCTAAAAAATAAATCTTTATTGGGTCTTGAAAACTTTGCAAATGGAATGAAAAATACTCCCATAAGGATTGAGAAATGAATTAAAATAATTCGAAGGATGAATCAAAGGAGAAGGCTGGAGAAGCCATAATCAAAAAAGGAAAAGGTCAGACTGTAGAGGAAAAAATGAACATCCCAAACTGCCATATAGAATGATGGTCCATCTGAGAACCATCCATGAACCAAATGGTTTGTAGATGGAAAATGGCAGCAACAGCTCTCCATGAACGATGTTTTTCATGGATAATAGATGGATAATATCACCCCCATGTATCATTTTTTGTATAATCATATAGTTTGTTGGTGATATAAATTAGATGGCATCTCGAAAATGATGTCGTTCATGAGACTGAGGGGGGGGGGGGGTATTTTCACCTCCATGAACTGAAATCCCCGCAATCCTATGTTGACTAATTCATCAGCGGGTCTGGTGATTATTCCTTGGTATTTCTCAAAAGGTGTCATGAAACCCACTTACCAATCTCTTTAGTTCTTCTATAAAAGGACCTTGAGAGGGGTAAAATACAGAGAGGATGACTTTGACACTTTGGTAGAAAGAATTTTAGAGTTTCAAAGTCATGAAGGAATAAGAGCACCATGAAACATAGACTCCTTTGACAATTTCCCATATCTAAATCCCACCACGTACCATGAATGAATAAAAAATAATAAAAATTTTGCAAACCGCAAACTAGCCTCCTCCATGGAAGAAATTCCCATGAACCACAAGACCAATACCCCAGTTTTCAAACTAGCATCACAATTTTAAATGTTTTATATGGATGGAACCCTGTGACATGGAAGAAATTGGAATATGGATGGAACACAACCCTACATTCCATTACAGTACATGACTGGATCCCAGACCCACATACCATAATGGTATGCGAGCGATGTTAAGTCCCATGTAGAAAATTTCTACATGAGAAAAACCTAGTTCCATGTAGAGAAATTTTATATGCGATAAATTTAGGTCATCACACCACTATGGTACCCGGATTTCCCCTTCACCCACATAGAAACACACTATCTGGAAGGAACCCCATCTTTCCGGAGAATATCGTAAGCAGAATGGGGTATTCTCAGTCATTCCACCCCCTTCTCCAATCAGTTCCTTCCATTCCGTTCATGTCATCCATAGTCCCTCTACAATGAACTCTATCGGAATTAGGCCAAAGTCTCTTCAAAATACACCAGACATATGAGATAAAACCATTCGGTGAATCAGCGTGACCATATGAGTTTATATACTCATGGTAAGTGGAGTAACGTGGGTAATCCTTATAATGGTATGGACCCCTGAAATGTTAATCAGTTTTCATTCTAATGGTAACCCAAGGTCCACCTGTGGGATACCAATGTGAACCTCCCTATTCAAGGGATCAAGGGTAATCACTATCCTTTACCATTGAGGAGGGTCAGTGATTCTCCCTAAATATCATAGTTTCATTTCACTTTGACAAAAATCAACATTCCTCTCTATTCCCATATCCAAATTTAGGGCATCACTTCTAGAGTAAGACCCTTTGATCATTGGAGGTGGTGCTCTAACCTTGGCCTCTTCCATTGTTCTCCTCCTCCTTCTCCATCATCAGAGAAGATAATGTGTATGGATTGTTAAATATTTCACATACTCTTATTTCTTACACTAAGCATGGATCATGTTGGATTAGAGGATAGTGATAGTCATAGTTCCTGCACAATCCTCTGCCATAAATAAATGATAAGACCTCTGATTCCCACCATAATTGGGATTTGTAAGATGCCTGTCCAAGGCCTGAGATAAAAGGGTATCCTCCTCAATTCCTAAACCCAATCATAAGCCCAAATTCATAAATACATCATTTATGATGTAATTATGAACTCTAAGTTAAAGGGGAATTCTCCGGTGATGTAAGACAAATATAATTCATCATTTATGGGAAGCCTCTATACATAAGCCTCATCATGATGAACTTTGATGGATTTGATTACCAACTAAAAGAGATACATATTAAGCCTCCATGAGATCCAAACCCATCATCAAAACCTATAATAATGTTTTATAGGCTATAGAAATTTTAGGGTCACCATTTACCCCAAATACTACATCACTTTCGGGTACCATGGGCTGCCTCGACATAAGTACCACACTTAATATTGACTATCCAACTACTGCCTAGATATCCTTTCCACAAGACGTTAAACTATACAGATTTTTCCTCATCACACCACCTTAAAATATGATGTGTTTAGATAAGTGGAACTAAACTATGTGGGCTCTGATTCCTCTCACAAGGATACATAGGAAGCTTATCTCATGGGTTTGACCCTGGCATCAAAATAGTCTTTTTCCCCCTGGATGATGATAAACTCCAGAGCACCTCATTATTTGGCTTAAATCATCATTGTCCTCAGAAAATTAAAGAGAATCCCTAATGTTTCCATAGAAGGGTAACATTTATGAAGAAACTAGGATACATAAATATGTCTTCATCAATATAGAACCTCTGATATTTATAGATTATTTGAAACCAATACGTATTTTTATTGAACATGAAACCTAGGGGAAATCTGCAAATGCATTATAGCGAATTAATCATGGATTCATGAACATATGAACATTGATTAAATCTATAAGAGAGTCTTAGAGCATGAAATAATTCCCCGAAATGTGTGTGGTGGACCCGAATTCCCATCCTATCGACCAATGAGAGTACTCAAGTGTCGTTGTCCAAATCATCAAACAAGCGCCTGCCTTTGGAAATCAGGTCAATGAATCGTGGGAAATATGGTCATTGGGTGTTTTTGGATCCAAGAATAAACCCATTGAAGACTATATGAGGAAATCGTGCCTAATGTGGGTTGATTAAATAAACACTTATCCCCCTAAAATCACTCATTAGGGTCACTCAACTGTGGAACCACCTTCATTACACAAGAAATAATATATTGTCGAGTCTAAGTGGGACCATTTTTTCAACCAAAAAGGGGTCATGAAATAAATTATTTGAAAAAAAATGGTTAACCCAATGCAAATTCTGAACCAAGGTGGAGGGTTACCGCACCTCCACCCCCTTTTGCATCAAAAAGGAAGAGGTTCAATCAAGATCATCAATAACACATGTGATCGGGATATGATACTTTGAAGGGGGGTTTGTTCGAAATTATCAAATATATTGCAGGTAATTCCTAAAGAGACCTTCCAACCAATGGAATACTTATAGTTTTCTCAGACATGTGAATTCACTACCACATAAATAACTAGGTCCTTAATGAAGAAAAAGACACCATCATCCACCAAACATCTTTAACATTGGGTCATGAATACACTAATATGATGGTACCACTATAATGGTATACCTCCCACCCTATAGGAATCAAGGCTGGACCGCCAGACCATGAATCCCCACCTATTACCTACCCAGTAGTGATCAGTGGTCCAAAACTGGGAATCGCCACTTTCCATTCAAAACCATTTCTGGATCCTATCCTTAGAACATGACAATGAGTACCTCCCTTATCTTAGGGTGGCAGATGAATTCAACACTGATGAATTCATCTCAGCTAATCAGGCATCTTACACAATGGCATATATCAGGAGATGTCATCACCAACACCGTGCGACCTAATATCCTTGTTCTGAGGAGGATACCACATCGAGGGTCACTATTGAAATCCAATAGATACATTCCCCTCAAGAAGCTTGTTTAGGGTAGCGAGTATATAATCAGGGGTAGTTCATCACCATAATTCACAAGAAGGAGATCTGATGTACAATCATGGTGGCATGATTTGAGAAGGTTCAGAATCCTACCCCCACTTATAAATCCCACCACGGATATACGGAGACACATTATGAGCAGGTAAAAATTACCACCAATGCTCACTGATCCCGCCGCACAAGTAGAGTGGTGAATTATAGGTAGATGTAAATCTCTAACGATGCACAAGAAGCCTATCATCAAAATAGAATGTAAATAATATACAAGTAAGAACAATTTCCTACCGACACTTACCATGCTCTTCATACAAATAGGTCATAAAGATACACACAGACACTCATCCTTACCGATGAATTTGAATCCCACTAGTTAAATATGGTGGAAATCAATAAGCAGAGTCAAATTCCTTCCTACCACAAGGAATCCCACCATTAAAATAAAATGGAATGAAAATATAAGTAGAGTCCAATTCATGTGGATTCATATCAATACTGTGAGAAAAATATAGTAGAAAATTTGAAAAAGAAAATTCATGCTTGCAAATATAATTCCCATGAGAAAAGTATAGTGGAAACCATAGAATGTAGTTGTTGTATCCTGGCTACAAGACAAGGGTATACTCGTTCCTCTTCCTTAGCATGTGAAAAATTTTAGGTCCCACTGGAAACACATGGAGGACCAATACAAGTAAAAAATCCTGCGCCGACATCAGAATGGGAATTTAAACCCATTACTACCAAATACATGTTTCATCACATCCTTTAAATGATAGAGGATCAAACATTTATTCTAGACAATATCCTCCAAACCTGTCATGATAAAATTTCATTTGTGGAAGAAGAAAGGTATCAGACCCACGCCCATGTCTCCTCAACTGGGTTTATTCATCCAAAAAATAAGATAGTCTATCTGGATTATAATTTCATCCTATATCCAATCTTGGAGGTTTGACAGACATTTTATATCGTATAAGGAAAATCAGATCTGGAACAACCACTAGTTCCAACTGCGGGGCACCGGTCTAATGTGGTGTCCTCTCTAGGGTAGGAATATATCACTACCAGAACTCAAGATGCTCATTATCAAAGCTCAGTGATGTCATAAGAAACAACCAAATAGGGACCCATATATAAAGGTCTTTACCAACAATATGAGGCCCCAATTTCTTACAAGAGAGCACCCAAAAATTAATGGCACCAAAGGTAGTTGGAAAATGGAGATAACATTCATGATTCTTCTCTTCTGCAAGATGGGGTTCTTAAAACCATCAAACATTTATCAATAGAGGCTCAAGATATTACCAATCCATTACTAAATTATGGATGTGGTGGAGGCAGTTGTGAATGATCTCCCTGCAATGTTGTTACCAGCAGCTCTGAAGTCCCTCCTCAGAGAATCCATATGGGATTTCTTTATGGGAAATAAATGATCAATTAGGATGTCATATCTCCTAAGGAGTTTCATTGTAGCCACCCACTTGAATATAATATTGAACAGTAATAAGGTCATCCCCTTACTTTATTTCTCCATGGTGTACCTCTCGATGGTATATACTGTGGAAATTCTCCCTACAGTTGGACTTCTAGCAACAATGGAAACCCATGACATCATAGAATTCACTAATAAGGCCCTCCCCATAGTGAAATAAAGCAACAAGAAGGTCCTCAACTCAATTTAGTGCATCATGAAGGTCCACCCTAAGAGTTACACTGCAGATACACTCCCTACAACTGAATATCAATCCATGATGGTAATCCTCTCCATAATGGAAATAATTTTTAATGTCCTTCCTACAATTAAAACAAAAAAATGGTAATCCATTTTCTATGGTATTCCCTAATGGTCCTCCCTATGGTATACGCTCTCGAAAATCTCCCTATGGTCCGATATTAAGCTATGGTGGTAGCCCTCACAACCATGGAATCGAATGTGAAGGTCCTCCCCACAGTCAAAAGTCACACCAGTATGAAGGTTCTCCCCTCACTAGGTCAAATAAGATAAATCCCTCATATTATGAGTTGATTATAAAGATGTGGTCAGATATTCTATAAACCCTTTCAATGATGAGGGATATCCTTTCAAATCTAGGAGATGGCTTGGGGCCATGCTCATCCTCTGATCTAACCCTGCACCGTTCATGCATCAATGAAACCCCTACAAGCCTAGATACTCGGGATGTAATCATCATAAAACATCCATGTTGGGAACACCATGTAGAGGAATCCCAGACAGAAGAATGTCATAGTGTGATGATTGTGAGAATACAACTATCTAGGGATGAAATACCTATTATGTTTCGAACAACATCAAATTCTGAGTTCAACATTCCAAGAGAGTTGTTAGAATAATATATGCACAACATTAGTCTTAATATATAGAACACTCTCTACCAGTTGAAAATGAAATTTCTACCCTATGATAGTTATGAAGAACATGTTAATGTTTTGGGGGATCTTCATCTGTAAATTGACCAAGAAGCCCCTTCATACGCATGGTATCCCCAATCAGAGAGTTGAAAGAAAGACCTTGAACTGGACTACCTCTATACATTTCACAAGTTGTATTTCCCCATAAGTGATGCCCTGTCTTGTGTTCTTATTTGAGGGTGGGGAGAACATAGAGCTCTACACTTCACTCCATACCCCATCTAGTAGAACCCCCTGGAGGTGAAATCATGCAGTTTTATCATCCCAAGATAATATTCAAATGTACTCCCTTCTCAGGGAAGGTTGAACACTTGACAAAACCAGACTTGAGTAAGTCATAAAATCATCAGGCCTAATGAGAGAAATCTAGCGAGAAACTCCTAAACCATGCCACTGAGAACATTCAGCAGGATTCTCTCCAAACAGAAGTTTATCAATGAGCATTGATCATTTACTCTAATGAAAATAATTCACATGTAGATCTGACACCATATCTATCTCATAAATACATGGGAATGAAAGTGATCAAGAAGGCGTCAATAGTAGGACCAAATACTATAGTACGTGATCAACCTCGGCCCGCAGGGCTGGGGGAATTTTTAACAGAAAATTTTCCCATAAGACCAAAAAATATAGGCCATGAAACATATACATATTAATGAGAGGAATCCCAGCCCACAGGGCTAGGGGTATTTTTACCTCAACCACCCGCCCAGTGGAAGTCTGCCTTTTCCCTCCATGGGAAGACCATGAATAAAGAGGATACCCATTATATCACATCTTGTGAATCATATACATCTAATATAATACATAAGTACATGTCATTTCAGGGTTCCCTTAGAGTTAACCCTCATTAAGAAACACGAATAAGACACTAGAATAGAAGGATAAGAACCAATAGAGGATGTATGAAGCTCTCCAACCATTCATCACCTGGTACACCACCCCCAATTTATTATGCACTAGTGATGGATGTCAATACCATGAACCTCACTGAAGATGATAAAAATAATGATGATATAGGAGATGATTCTTCCCTCCAAGAGGCGCTCCACACCAAGCCTGAAGGTGTGAACACCTAGAACTAACGAGCCTCCATAAAAATGGGAACTCCATCGACCAATCCATAATTTACTCCCATGATAATCGCCAACAACTAGAAGAATAAGAGAAAACTCATACATGAACCACCACCTCATCCTCATTAATATACACCTCTAACGCTTGATAATTGATTCATTCGATAAGATGAAGAAATATAAGAGCTAAGGAGAATAAATGTTGAGATTCTTAAATATAAATGTCCTTCTGGATATGTTACTCAGGAAGAGAATCAATATACACTCCCAACAGAGGTTCCTCTTCCTTGAGGGCTCCTCTAGGAAAATGAATCATGGCCTAGACGCTCATCTAATCTGGTACCATGACCATCAATATATTTGAATCCATCCACAGAGAGATATCAATATTTTCCTCCATTGAGGAAGCTACTAGAGTGGATCCGGGAAAATCTACAAAGGATTCCCTCAGCTGGGTTCCTTCTCCATGAACCAGCTGATCCGGAATTCCCAATATTTCCTCATATTGTAGTCGTGCATGGTCATGTCCAAAATGATATGCATCAAGGGGTCATGAAGACCATAAAGTCTATAGAAACTTGATTGGAATCCATGGAAGAGTGATGCACTCTGATGCAAACATAGTTGATACCATACCCCTACTAGGTGAGAAACGTCCCACCACCACCAAATTTCTGGAATCATGTATTCCTACTATTCAATTGATTAGGTGACCTAGAACAATATATGATGCATTACATGTCTTACTGTGATCCCAGGATGGGAAACCCAGAATAATAGGAGGCATTTGAGCTTATATGCTTTGTGTGAACTCCACAAAGTTCATCCTTTGTATGGTACACCAATTTTCTTGCTAACTCAATTACATGGTGGGAAGATATTTTGTGATAGTTATTTTTCTAGTTCAATTTAATGTTTCCAAATAAAATAGTATGTGACCTCATGAACTGTAAATAGTTGGAAAATAAGAGGGTTTCAGATTTAATTTTTATATTCAAAGGTCTTACTTACTCCTTCTACCAGTCGCTCCCCCAAGATCATATTATTTCCATGTGAATCGACAACCTCTGCGATGAGCTACAAACACTACTCATTTTGGTGAAATATACTAGTTGGTTTCATGATTTCTCTACCATCACCCAAAGAATAGAAGATTCCTTATAGCAAACTAATCTCATGTCCTAGGTAGACCTTTTGGTCCCAGGACAAATTATGGGATGATCTAAAGTGTCTTTTATTGAAAATAATCCATATCCTGCACTAGATCGAGCTCTAAGTCCCACAACTAACCATGCAGGCCTCCCTTGATGTAAATAGTCACCCCCGTGACTCTAATATGTGTGATGAGGAAACAATATAAGTCAATTTTAGGAATAGATGAATTAATTTTAATTGTTATGAGATTATAAAGTTTGTGGAGACATTGTATCTTCAATGAATTGAAACGTTATCAGGCTACCAGAGAAGAGGAGGGCTGATGAAGTAGGTATCAACAACCGACCAGATTATTTTCCCTTCCATTGCAAACTAGGACACAAAATTCAGGATTGTTTCATATTTAATGATATCCAAGAATGAATTATAGATTCTGGGAAAGTCAAGCTCGTACCACCACCAACACAAGTGGTATATAATTCAATTGATTAACTAGATGAAGAAGGAAATTTGGAAATATTTATTAGTAAAAAGGAAAAAAATATTTATAGTTGGATGACTCAAAATATAGTCAGCCAATCCCATGGAATACTTTAAACACAATTGAAGAAACTGATTTCCCCTCCAATAGCTCCTGATGCAACACAACCAACATACTCGGCCCCACAATCCTCCAATAGTACACCATTTGAATATAATTCTGAACAAAAAGGTAAAAAGGAAGTAAAATAAGATGAACTAGTACCAAGTCCATATCTGGCTTTGAAACTCTTATATTTCATGTCAATAGAGATGAAAATTGGGTCACCAACCCACCAAATGGCACAACAGGAACTAACCCTCCAAATGGAATAACATAAACTGACCCTCCAAACAAAATAAAGGGTACCGACATAAAAATGGAACCCCCACAGGTAGAATATGAGGAAGAGTCATCATTAGACGGGGAACTGATTTTTGACTCCATTAATATCATCCATCTAATGGAAAAATTCTCTGACGAAGAATATTGTTACAGACCTAAGTTCCTTGTACCCCAATCAAAGAGCTAGAGGAAGAGGCCGCAAGAGACATGGATATCAAGGGAGATTCATCCATGTAATAAATTAAAATTATATCCCCAACCCTGGAGAAACCATAAACATTTCAGAAACTTATGAAAGAGAAATCTCGAGGACCCAATAGGAATAGGTAAACTCTATCACACCTATAAGAAGCCACTTTGGTCCAATCTTTAAAAAATATCCATTAGAAGAAGAACATGTGGCTAATTTCCCTCAGTATGTGGGAATACATGCCCAGCCCATTCTATACAGTATATAAGCTCCTCCAGCTCCGGAACCAAGGACCAAACTATCATTATAAAATGATCATGCTCTTAAAGTACCTATGATAGAGCATCCCCAAGCTTTTAAGAACTACACTTTATATCAGAAATATGAAATTCTAAAGCATTTATCCTAATTATCAAAAAAAAATTCAATTCTGAATGCATTGAATCTATCAGCATATCTTATGGAAGTACTCATAGAAGCATTTTTAATTTCCCTGGAGTTGGAAGCTGAGGTATCCACCACTAATGTCTACCGAATAGAGACTGATCCTAAAGATTTCTATGTGGTTATCTCTTTCACAGATCAAGATGAATACCCCATCCTGGAAGGAAACATAAAACCCCTATATGAGTCCAAAAATATAAATGATTTCAACTTCAGAAAAATATAAATTGACAATGACTTTGGAATTAATCTCCTCCCCCCACGGACACTTCGTCAGTTGGGATGTAATGAATATGATCTTATGCACTAAACCAAAACATTTTTGGGCTATCAAAAAAGCAAGAAGAATCCATTAGGATAAATCAAGATCAAAACATGTCTTGGAGACCTTGTACATGACTCATATTTTTTTGGTTTGGAAAAAAATATCTTTCAATGTTTTTCTAGGAAGGCTCTGGATGCAACAACACACAACAATTCCCTCCACATACCATCAGTGCATTAAATATTACATTAATGGATAGAATGGAAAATTTTACACAGATAAATCCTCATTCTAATCCTATGAGTCACACTATAATGATGTGTATTTCTCTGATCTGAAAGGGAAGCAAACCTCAATCGATGGAATTTATGAGGTCAAATCCCCGAATGTTTTTGAAATGGTTTATACCAAACCCTTCGAGGAGCTCAGCAAGGACTACATATTGTCCATCAATAAAATTGAGTGCACATGTCTAAATTCGAATGCATACTCAGTAGTCCTAATGATTTATTTCATGGATACCAAGCCTGATATTGTTGAAAAATCCACTAATCAGCAATAAAATGTTGAATTCTCAGATAAAAATTCCATTGAACTATCCTTAGAGCTCCTGATAATCCTTGTCTCACTCACTAAGGTAGAAGAGAAAGAGTACATTTATCATTCCCTCACTCCATCCTCTCTAGAATATTCCTTGCTGTCAGTTGAATCATAAGATGTCACCTAAACCTCTAAATATCAAAATTGTGACTCTTCTCCCAACTGTACAGATCTCATTAAAAGAATTTTTTATCCATTAGAAGAAGGAGTATCTAAGGTAGAAGGGGAAGAAGAATATCTTAGGGTTTCTTCTCTAGAATTTGAGGAGGGTGTCTCTACCACCATTGATGAAATCAGGGAAATAAACATGGGTATCTAAGAAGCCCTGTGGCTCACGTTGATAAGTGTAGCTATGCCTTCTGAGGAGAAAGATGTATACACCTCATACAAAAAATAAAAATTGACATTTTTTCTCCTTGAATTTACATAAATTCTATTACTTGATCCCAAGGTGGTCACTAATCACTAGGGCCTTCCAGAAGTCCACCAAGACTATAAATAATCCACTAGAAGGACACACCCGACACATACTTCCAATATATAGGTGGAAGTTGACAAGATCATTCGAGAAAACATCATTTAGGAGGTTCAATATCCTATTTTTCTTGCCAATATAGTTCATATTAAAAAGAGTATTGGGTAGATAAGAGTTTGTATTTTCTTTAGGGATCTTAATTGGTACTACCTAAAAGATGACTTCCAGGTCCTGATCAAAGAATTACTAATTAATGCAACTACCAGATACGAGGATTTATCTTTTATGGACTACTATTCAGGTTATAGTCAAATTTTAATGGCCTAATAATATTATTAATCAACCCCCTTTAGGTCCCCCTAAAGAGTATTATGCTATAGGGTGATTACCTTTGGGTTGAAAAATGTTGGCGCCACATACCAATAAACCATACATCACATACATATTCGGCCCTTCCTGGGAAATTTCATGTAATTCTACATTGAGGAATTGGTGGTTAAATCACAAAAATGTCTATAACACCTGATAGATCTTAAAATATTCATCACCAAATTTCAATATCACTGTTTAAAAATTAACTACATAAAATGTTCCTTTGGTGTCACCTCTGGAAAATTCCTCGGCTTTTTCATACACCATCATGGAATCAATTTCAACCATGATAAAAAAAATTAAATCCTTCACATGTCACCATATTGAAACCTCATTGATTTAAGAATACTTCAAGGAAATTTTCTCTATATTCCTCACTTCATTTCCAACCATGAGGGAAAATGTTTTCCCTTCACCAGGTTGATGAAAAGGTGGTTGAATACCAATGAAATGATTACTATCATGAAGCATTGAACAATATTAAGAAATATATTCTTATCCCTCCTGTTTTAATATGACTAGTCAAAGTAATATCACTCATTCTATATGTGACTACCTTAGAATGGTCATTTGGAGCCTTCCTCGCAAAAAAGAATGATCCAAGTAGTAAAAAATACCTTTATTATCTTATTCATACCATGATTGATGTTGAGAGTTGATATTAAAATATAGAGAATATATTTCAGTTTCTAACCTTTGCAATCCAAAAGATAAGGCACTATATAGAATTCCATGAGGTTCATTTGGTCTATTGTAGCAACATGATCATGTATATCCTCAGTCATCGAATGTTAGCATGATACCTCTTCCAATGGGTAGTCATCCTACATAAGTTGGATATACAGTTTGTACCTCATAAATCCATAAAAGTACATGAATTAGAATATTTCCTGGAAGAACACCCCACTGCATAAATAACCCCATTGAATACTGAATTACTAAATGAATAAGTGTTATATGTTTAGAAGGAAAACATGGGAGATTCATTTTGATAGTGCATATAGAATTATGATAGGGAAAATAATGGAAGAACCCAAGATCAAAAAATCATGGTTGGGAGTCATACTCATATCTCTAGAAAATGAGGTCTTTCATAACTCCTTCCTACCATCACAGAGATTCATGGAAAATGAATAAGAGTACCATACCCTCATTATGGGCCTAGATTTGGTACTTCAAGAACATGATGAACACATAAAGATAAAAGGAAGCTCATAACTAGTCACCAAGAAAGTTACTAGTGACTATTCCATCAATAAAGAGGATATAATCCCTTTGATGAACCATGTAAAAGAACAAATGGAAGTGTTCCCTTTAGAGATAACATTTACTTATGTCCCCTAATAGCAAAATGCATAGGTCGATGCATTAGTGAATGCATCCAATTCGTTGACCGACCAAAATTAGAAATAAATAGACATCATCATTTCCAACCACTATTTGGTTTTACCATATGTTAGGGATAGGAAGGAATAAATCAATGAGATCAGTCCCAGATCTGAGTCATAGGGTCCTACAAATATCTAGATGACTACCTTTGTAGATAACCTTCAAAAGGGAGAACTCCCACAAGATAGGGCTGTAAGGTAGAAAATTCATTGATGGGAAATAAACTTTTCTATGTATGATGGAACCTTGGTGTTAGTCAGAGTTGGGGTTGGATTCTCCACAATTTATTTCACAACGGCCTCAGAGCAGCTTCTACTTTATCTCCTGTGGCTTCTAGGGTTTCACCTTCGTTCTCAGCTCCTCCCCTCTCTGGCCATCTCGCACTGGTTCCCCTCTATTTGAATTGTCTCCTCCCCATGGATGGGTTGGCTCGGCGTGACGATTTCATCATGTGTAGGGATCGGTTTGTGCGGAGGTGACTTCTTAACATTGAGGATGACGATGGGTCCGGAGTGGCCTGGGGAGGGGGGGGGGTTTCGTTCCTTGTTTTCCTTGAATCTTTTTTTCGTGTTGATGATTTTCTCTTTGCGGTATCCACTTGAAGCTGGCAGTGCTAAGGTTTATCACGTCGTCGCCTCATCCCTATGGTGGAACTTCTTTGGATGCATCAGGTGTTCTCTGTAGCGATCTTGGGATTTTTCCTCCTTGCTGTGGTGGAACACTTCTGGCTTCTACGACTCTTCTGGCCTAATATGTGGGCAGAAGACCGGTTTGTTCAACGAAATACTCTATAGAGCATTCAAGGGTTTGTTCTCGGTCCTGAGTTGTTGTCCTACGATGGTATCTCAGCATGTGGTGGTCATCACCTGATTTGCGGCGGCTGAGTACTCTGAGGGTCTGCAAGGGTTATCTTCGGCAGTTGGGGTGGTTGCAGTGGGGGTTTCCTTTGTTGATTTTCAATGTTATGTTTGATTCTTATTGTGAAATGGTGATTTTGACCGGTATCTGGGCTGGTGGTTGTTTATGGAGGAAATGGTATGGAATGTTGGTGATTGTGGTGTGTGGTCGACGTTTCGACGCTGATGGTGTTGACAGGGAAGCGATGCGAGGAAGGCTGGTCGGGTTCCTGTGTTGTTCGTGAAGACGGTGGCCGGCCCGGATTGTCTCTCCGGTAAAATGATGTTGGATTTAGCGTTGTATGGTGGATCATGGTGATTATTCTCGAATCGAAGCATGGCTTGTTGGTTGGTGCACAGTCATATGAGCAGACAGGTGGGTGGTACGGTGGATGGTGCGCGGCTCGAGGCCCTGCTTTGATTTTTTGAAATTTGAAATATGAATGTTTTGGATGCTTGGTTGTGGTGTTTTTGATGCGATGCTGATCTGTTTCGGGTACCAGCAACCCTTAAACCATCCATTAGAAATTACAAAAAAAATTATTGGCAGTCAGTATGTATGATGGAACCGATAAAAATGGTTCTTTATAAGTGGGTACTTGATAGGATTCTTCTCAGATGACTTGATGGAGAATAAATAGTTGTTTCCATGAAATAAGTTCATGTTGGAGCCTATGGGACACATCAATCTTGGTCCAATATCTCCTATAAAATTCAAATACTTGGATACTATTGTCCCACTATGATGTAGGATTGTGCCACATTCACAAAAAAGTTTCATTCTTGTCTAGTCCCCGCTAATTTCATCCACCAGCCCCCAGAGTTACTTCACATAGACAAATACTCCTGGTCATTTTCCATATAGTGAATGGATGTTATGGGACCATATACTACTAGTATGGACAAGAAATTAAAGTATATTCTCACAACAACTAACTTCTATTCTAAATGAGTATAAGCCACACCCCTCAATGAGATCGGAGAACGAAGCATTTTCAGATTTTTAAAATCCAACATCATCACCAGATTTGGTAGTATATTCTCACAACAACAAACTTCTTTTCTAAATGAGTAGAAGCCACACCCCTCAATGAGATCGGAGAAAGAAACATTTTCATCTTTGTAAAAGACAAAATCATGACCAGATTTGGTGTCCATTATACAATACTATTGGGTGATGACACCAATTTATGCTCTACTGAATTGGATAATCTATACTAGGAATGTGGAATTAAGGATAACCTTTCATCCCACTATCATTCAATGGCTAATATATAGATAGAGGCCTTCAACATGACCCTATCAAATATACTCTAGAAGATGGGAGACAAGGACATGGAATCATGGCCAGAAAAGCTCTTTTGTGATTTATGGGATTATCAGACCAAAAATAGTACCACCACTCAAGAATCCCCATATTCGTTGGTATATGGGATAGAATTGGTTCTACCTATTAAACTCCAACTACCCTTGCTCTGTGTTTCCATATCTGATTATATATCTGCAGATGATAAAGCCTATAAATGGATTGATGAGATGAGTGATTAGATGAAAAAATATTGCACACCATGCACCATTTGGATGTTAATCAAATCTAGATTTCACAAGCCTTCAACAAAAAGGTTCGCCTCCGATATTTCTTCTAAGGATAAATGGTGTTGGTCCTCAGAACCCCAATGATACTTGGGAAGAAACCTCCAAAATTAGAACCAAAGTGGAAAGGACCATATGTCATACACCAGGTCTACTCCAATAGATCATATTCACTTATTTCAATGGATGTTAATATTTCCACAGCTCCCACCAATGCAAGGTTCCTGAAGAAATACATTCTGTAATCATATAATGTTCCTCTCAGTTTCAAGGCATTATACTAAATAGTTTGGTATGCGTCCATGTATACCAACGTTAAACTACATATCATCATCATCATAATCACAACATGATGTTAAATTTCATGGTGATCATTGTATCATGGCCAATTATCTGTTGCACATGATTTAGATTTGTGTGAGAGAAAGAAAAATTTCCCTTGTTCCTATGTGAGATTCAGACCCGTACACGAACTATTTTTCAACTGAACTATGTGTGGCTTGATTCCAGACCTTGTATGATAGGTTGTGAGACTTGAATTCCAAATCATGGTCCAACTACAATCCAAAAAATTTCCCCTTATGTTTGGGTCATATTGGCATAGGGGGAATTCATAGAACTATTTATGGATTGATTTCTACCCTCACAGGGTATGTATAGATTCCTTGACCCTAAATCTTGGTACAACCACCACATGGTACAAATGACTATGTTGTACCCTCCATTGCCTATACATTTCAAAAGAATCCATTTCTATTCCCTTTTTTATGTTGATCATTGATCACATAATCTTGGGAATGATAGTAAAAATTTCACCCACACAAATAGAGTGTAGAGGTACATGACGGGCCTATCACGTCAAAACAATGATTAAAAATCCTCCTATGTGTGGGATAGACCGGTGTTAGGGGAATTATAGAACTACATGTTGATCGATTATTTCCTTCGTATGATACACAGTGACACCCGGATCAAACATCCTAGTGCATCCATCATTCAAAAAATTCCCCCTATATATGGGTCAGACCAGTTTAAGGGGAATTCCTAGAATTATATCTGATTCTCATCCACATGGGGATACATAGTGGCACCTAGATCTCCAAATTTGGGCCCATCTTTAACAAAGGACAAAAAAAGAAAAACAACCCCACTCTATATTATGTTATCGACTTGTGGATGAATATACCTATAGCTCCCCTTGTTTCTCACATCAAGCATAGATCACAAAATCTTAGGGGTTTGTTAGGGAGTTCCCCACATGGTAAAGGTGTATCAACCTATAGTAGAATTACCATGGTCCATGTGGAATGACTTTAAATGGAATGATAGGTTCCTCTCTTCTATGTTGGGGAACCTAACAGTCCTTAACGTAAGACATTAAATAGTATGGTACCTCTATAACTACATGTGACTTGATTCCTATTGCCATAAGATATGTTTTGATTCTCAAATCCCATATATAAGGTCCAACCTTGAAGAATGAAAAAGGAAAAAATTTCTCCAATCTCCTACACATAACTGAAGATCTATAAGGGAGAGTCCAAATCATTATTTCTACAGTAAGGATTTGTCAAAGATCATTCCCCCCCCACATATGATTTAGATATATGTAGGGGATTACATATTTCACATATAATTGCAGGCATGAAATTTCCATCATACCTAGATACCTATTTTCCAACCCCCAAACTTCATGTCTTGAGAAATCTCAAATCCCCATGATTATCCATAGACATCAGCAATGGAAGTTCATCCTGAGGACACCTTTGTTGACTACACACACAATTACCTGATCACTTTGGATTATATTTCTCACACAAAAGGTCTATCAACCAAAGGAAAATTTGACCTCATGATATCATTTACCTACTTACATATATCTAATTTCTCCCAAGCCCTATATCAATTCTCCTAATCCAATAGATCCCAGGGTCATGGTTTACACTTTCTCCCTCCTTCACATATGAGGTATTACAAAATATCCTAGCCTAATTATCCCATATTTTCTCATTATTTCTATGAGAATTTTTTCCTAAAACATGAAGTTAAAATTTTGCATCCAACATCCTTACCACAATACGTAAAACTATAGTGACCAAAAAATATATCTCTATTCACATCGTCTCTCCCACGTTCTAACCGCCTAATGTTAAACTACACATTCCAGCAAAAAATATGAATGGATTGATTCCTACTATGATAGGGAAAATAGTGAAACCCATATTCTAGGTTCCAAACCTAGCTATAAAGTGCATATAAAGGCGTCCAATCCTTATCTAAAAATAGGGAAATCCCAAATAGGATCCATTTGGGGGGGGGGGTATCTCAGAAGTAATCAAATGTTTCCTCTTCACGTCAGGTAGTCAATATCCTCATCGCATGAAAATAAGTTTCATAGAATCCAAATCCTCCCCACATGATAATAAATTATATGATAAAAAATTCTTTTTGTACAATGATATACTACACAAAGACATTTAGAGTATAAAATTTATCCTTGCTCGATTACAACATCACTAGGTGGTAGAATATACCTCTACTTATCCTTGTTTTTCACATAGATCATAACACATGTGAGCTTAGGGATTTTACCAGGGAGTCCCCCACATAGCCATGGAAAATCACTCCCTAATAGTTGGTCTTGGTGGCATGACCTTAAATGGAACATTTTGGTTATTTTCACCCCATAATGGGGAGCCCAAAGTCCAAATTATATGACATTAAACTACAAGGCATCCCAAATATAGAAAAAAACGACCCTAACCTATGAATGGGTCAAGACTATGCAGAGAGATTAATTGCAAGATGCCTGGATCATTAAACCTAGGTCTGGCTCCAACAAGATTCCATACACTATATACGAATCATATCTCTAAATGAGATTCCCCAATTCTATGGATATTCATGGCTTGAATGTTTTTAATATTCCTAGACACATCCTTTACAACTATCAATCCCCATGTTTCATGTGATTTTGGTTCTTCACAAGCACCCATAACCATTAGAAATGGATGGTCAGTGTCATGTGGACACCTTTTTATGAATATTATCACAATTCCCCAGCGGATCTGTATATGTTCCCTACAAAAATGGCCTATAAATCAAAGGAAAATTATTCTTAAGGAGAGGATTTTTCAAATTCTATATTCCCAACACCTTTGAATCCTTACATCATTCCTCCAGTTCTAAAAACTATTGGAATTATGGTTTACACATTTCTTCCTACTCAAATCTTGGACGTGTTAGCGAATCCCATCCTGGTTATCTTCTAATTAATTGGGTCTTTTATACCAATGTCCTAATTTAATGCCACTAATAATTCATGATGCATGATACCCAAGGTTCACTCATGTGTCCAGACATATCAAATAGTATTTTCCCATGTTCCTATGCATGAAATAAATCTGCATGGGAACATCCGGTATGAGCCCTGTCTCTTAAGAATGCTCGTATAGGAGATAAAAATTCCCCATTCATATGTATTAATAATATATTCATACAGGATTACCTATCAAGAACTAAATATGTCTTGATTCCTACTTTCATAGGATATATAGTGCCACCCAAACCATATATTTGGGGTCTAGTTGCGAAATTAATGTTTCCACCTCATTCATGTGCACGAGTCAGACCTATGTAGGGATCCTCCTTACACCTGTATGGAAAGAATTTATTTACCCATTCTCAGTAAATTTCAGCCTTAAATTACCCATTTCCTTTTTAGACTCCCCCTCTTCACAAACCATACTTTGTTTCTGGAAAGTTTTGAATCCCCATGGTCATCCACAGCCAATTGAAATGGAAGAACATTGTCCTAATGACACCTTTTTTACTATTCAAACAATACCTCAATGGTTTTGCATATGATTCCCATAAAAAATGACTATAAACCAAAGGCCAATTCGTTCTCAGGGGATGCTTCTCCTACTTTTGTATTACTCTATCACGTTTTTGTCCCTCCTCACTCACTGGTTTATAAAACCCCATAGAATGTAGTTTACATCTTTACTTATAATTCATGGATAAGTATGATAGAACATTTATGGTCAAACTATCCTAAAAATGGAAAATATTTTACCCCTCTAGTTAGTGTGAAATGAATTTAAATCAGGAGTCTTTAATGCCTGATTTCATGATGTTAAACAACACCATTCTCTAACCCTCCTTTACACAAGTCAAATTAATATGGGAATAGTTTCCATACCAAAATCAATATGAATTACCCTATTAATTACAGAAAGCATTCCTCTAATAGGACACCCACTGTGGTATTAAAAAGAAAAAAAAAATCCATTTTCCATAAAATTTCTCGGCCATCAAGAATGGATGACCAGTGTCCTGCAGACACCTTTGTTAGACTATGTATAGAACTATCTAATGGGTTTGCAGAAGTTGAGCTAGATAAAGGGCCTATCAACAAAAGGAATATTTTTCCTAAATTGAGGCTTCGCCTATTTTCATATTCCATGTGTCTTTCATGCCCCCTATCATATTCTATACCTAGAAACCACAAATCCATGGTCATTAAAAATCCCTCATCCATGTCTAAAACAGTATTTGGACATCATTGGTCCATAAAACGTAATTAAGTACATCACCCCACTTTTCATGGTCAAATATGTTCAGCCTAATATATCTATCCTGGTAGTCTAGTTTTCAAGTCTTTAAACATCACATACAAAAAAATAGAACTCACTATGATGCAAAACCCACAAAGAGAATCCTGGAAAAAAGTCAAGTATCATCTCTCTAAACCTACACATCAAATGGTTTAGTAAAAATGTTAAGTAATGAAACAATCAAAAGAGACACAAATGTTTTTGGGATAGAAACACCCAAAGTGTGGCATAAGAAAAATTCAATTTAGGCCCTTTAATCCTGCATCAAACCAATATGAAGAAAAAATTAGGGTAATAATAAAAAAAGACATAAATATTTTAGGTAATCTCTAGTGGCCTTAGAAATATTCCAGTTTCGGTCACTATTTCCCTTAGCTCAGGAAAAAATTAGATGATGACATATTTATGTTATTTATTCTAGATTGTGACTCAAATTGAAATTTTATTGATATTATGATTTAAAAATTGTGTTAATCATTATTGATTTATATTTTAGGAAAATATAAAGGAGGAGCATTAGAGAGAAAAACAATTTCATCCCATTAAGTAAAAATGGAAGGATATCCACAATCCAAGGTCTCTCCCCAATGATAGAATAAAAGAAAACAATAGCAGATGAAAATCCAAAAGAATACAATTATTCCCAATTAGATCATTCCAATAGATCAACAACTGTATGACAGGGTCCATAAAGATCTTTTTCCAAAGCAGACCTTCGTGCAACTTCACCTTCAACCACCATGCATGCTCATTTCAGAATGGCTCTGAGATCACATCCATTATATTGTATAGAATCAAAATTGGAACTTTTTGATTTTATTTTTACCTTTAGCTTGGACACACGAGCCTCGTACTCCCACAAATCATCAATTTTGGAAATCACATGGTCATGAAAATTTTCCTCCTCAGCCATTAAGTGGTGCATCTCCTCAGTAATGTACCAAAATTTCTTTGTTAACCGATGTGACAAATTGAAATGAGCCATGTTTCATTCACAAGTTGTTATATCCTCTCTAGCTACAACTATTTGGAATGAAAGATGGTTTGTGTGTCGGTAGTCAATGTCGTCTAATCCCAAGTCGATAAATAGACACTGAAGGGAGTCCTTCTCATCAGTAAATTCTAGAAGAGGGGTTTCAATATCAATCATATAGATTTGAAGCCATTCCCATTTCCATACAGCTCGGTGTCTCCTAATGGAATTGGATCCCTGAATTTGATACTTGGTTGCAACAAATATGTAGTTTAAAAAATTACATCAAGATAGATGGAGTTGTCCCAAGCTAGGTTACCAAAGTGGGAGAACATTCTTTCTCTACATATGACTCGACATCTAGAACTAGACTTGAAGGGTTGACAGTGACTTCCGGGATACCCAATTATGTCTTACTCGGACCAGCTTTGGTAGGACCACAAACAATTTCCCCCAAGGATAGGGAGTCTGAGTCACTCTCTATGGATAATGGTTGTGTAGAGAAAGTCCCATCTGAATGCATGCAATGGTGGATGTAACGACTTCTTGCAATAGTAATGGTTGGAGGTGGTGTAGTTGACACAGTTGAAATCCGACCAGATGTAGACAAGGGAATTTTCACATGTCTGACTGGTCTATCTAGTGCACCATCATAATAATAGGCCACCCACTATTGGGTATACTCTAATGATAATTGAGTAGAGGCACATGGAGGAGAGATAAAAAATTTAGGCTAGAGTTCTCATGCATCATCATCAACCATAGTTGGTGAAGGATTAATAGATTAGATTCACACTTGACATGGGTGACCAAGAATAATACGACTCACTGTAGACATCTAAATTTTCTAGAAAACCTATCTGATGCATAGGTTTTACATAAAGGTATTATTTCTATGAGAGTATTCAAGATTCCATACCAAAAATCAATGATGTTGGAACACACATATGAAAAAACCCACCCATTTTCAACTACTACTCCATGAGGAAAATGGAAAAGAGAAAAAGAAAATGGGGAAATATCACTCAGTAAATCAATTGTGTTGTCAAAACATAGAAATTTTGGACAAACAATTACAATGTTAAGTAATGATGGATGAAGGTTAGAATGAGGAAACCTCATGGTGTGTCGATACTCATAGAAGGGGATATTCTTTGATATCTAACCATAAAAATTTAAAATGGCCCGATGGGATGATGCAGATACCTCCCATCCTCTATCTACTCTTATAATTCATACAATCGGGTAAGGATTGGAAGAGATAAATTGAGGGGATTATCCTCATCCAGTATGGCTACCATCATTAAAGTGCAGGCCCATCAACCAATGTATATGTCTTGGGAAGGAAAGATCCACCCACATAAAAGCGTGGAATGAAAACCATCCAATCTATGTTCAGAAAATATGTTTGTCAGGACCTCATAACCCCCAGTTTAGTATCAACCAGCCTTGAGGGTAGCATTGTAAGATCCAAGAATGAGCAGTGACTACTGTTTGGAAGGGTTCAACTACTGTAGACTCTCAATCATATAATGTTCACATGCAAGAATATCTATGTCCAATCCTTAAACAAAATGAGTGAGCAAGCATGAATATGTTGACTGAGTATTCTCTCATCCATGATAAAAAAATACCTCTCTAGTGGTGATACCTACTTAGCATCCTCCCACGTATTGGAGGATGAAACAATTCATTATAAATGTTTCCAAGAATACGATGTAGCTGGTTCTAGTAAATATCCCTCAGAATTATTCCTACTTCATCATGCAATAAGTGGAATGTATTGGTTCTTAAACACCATCAGTAGAGAAGTTCAAGCAATATCTTACCTGGTGAAAAAATTGAAAACTGGGTAACCCACACAACCTGATACAGATTATCCAATCTTAATTGGTCTGGGAATTCCAAATAGTTCCAGTGAACTTAGAACTCCTAATCCCACTCATCATAAAAGCAACTTCCAGATCACAGATCCCATTTAGAGCTCCATCCTATAATAGGATCATTTTGTGAATGATTGAAGATGGAATAACAGTCACAGACAAATGATTTGGAAGATATGGTATGATAGAGTTAATTACACTACTTCCACATAAAAAAATTTAAAATGAATATTTTTTCTTGGCTCAAAGTAGTTGTGATCTCCCATGTGGTAGAAATATTCTCTCAGTCATACTCTCGGTATGTCTCAATATGAATAAAAATTATTCTCCGGTTAACCGGAAGAAAGGGACGTCTTCCTGGAGACCGAAGTTATAAAGTTGTATTAGACTGGATAGTGGGTAATCCATAAGCTCTAATGAAAGGAGATCTCTGAGAATAGCCTCATAAGGGAGGATTCTAAAATAAAGGTTGTCTTCAATGTTCTCGACCATAGCCTTCCTTGTTCTGGTAAAATCTAGATAAGTGAGTGGAAAAGACATTATTTTATATACAAAACTCCAATGAACCGAAGGATAGACCAAGAATTTTTTTGAAACGGGCTGACGAAAATTCTACATATTATAGGCCCCACATACAAATGGTCTATGGGGATTACCATCCACGAATTGTTAGTATATATAAATCATCATCTACGAACATAAATTTCACGAAAGCTCGAAAGGTGTTGTCCTATAAATAATCAGCCAGAAAATTAATGTTTTATGGAATAGAAAATTCACACACTAACGCTTGTTATGATAAAATTATAACTCACCAGCCAAAGGTTCAAGATTCTGTTTGTGGATTCTATGTCTGGTTCACGGATGAAGGTCACATGAAGGATTTTCAGTATGTGGAAGCATGAAAGACATATAAATCACAAGAGTGTCAGGTTGGCCAAGGAAAATGATAAAATACAAATGAAATGGGCCCCCCTTATATAAGCATGGCCTCTCCTGTGGGTAAAACCTTCTACAACAAATAGAAATATGTCAGGACTGGTTCCTATATCTGAATTACCTCCTCTTCATCCTGATAGAAAACCCATTCTGATGGGGGGGGAATTTTTGGGTCCTAAACTCTTTTAAAATAGAAAAATAAATACGCCCATGAGTTTTGAAAATGTAAGGAAAAAAATTTGAATGAATAATCAAATAAGAATGCTAAACAAACCAAAATCGACAAATAAAAACGTGTATCGGGAAGGGTAAAACATCCTTCGCGAACCGCCACATTGCATGATGGTCCATCCACAAACCATCCATGAACCAAATGGTTCAAAGTAGGAATGTGGTATAATAAAATATCAATGAATGATGTCTTTCATGGAATATAGGTGGAGAATTTATCCCTTATGTACCATTTTCTACAGAATCAGATAGTTCGCAGGTGAGGCTAAGCAGATGGTGCCCCGTGAACAATGTTGTTCGGGTGACCGAGGGGGCGATTTCTACCTATGCGAACTGCAACCCCCATAAACCTCTATTGACCGAGTCATTCATGTTTTGCGTGATTCATCCATGGGAGTTTGAAAAAATGTGTCTTATAAACCACTTACCTAGCCCTTTTGTTCTTCAATAAAAGGACCCTGAGGGGGACCAAAGGATGATAAGAGGACATTGACACTTCAAGAGAATGGATTTCAGAGTTTCAATGGAACGGAGGAAGAAGACCACTATGAAAGATGGACTCCTTTGATGTTTACTCAAAGGTAAATCTTACCTCATGCTATTAAATAAGAAAACCTAATAATAATTGGCCAAACCACGAACCATCTTCCTCCTAGGAAGAAATTCTCGTAAACGATAGGACTAATACACCATCTTTAAACTAGCTTCATGAATTGAAATTTTTTATTCATATGGATCCATGCAATATGTAGAAAATCTATTCATGGATGGAACTCAACCTCACATACCATCACTGTATGCATCTGGATCCTATCCCCACTTACCATAATGGTATGTAGGCGATGCTCATCCCCACACAGCAAAGTGCTACGCAGGCAGAACCTAGTTCCGTATAGTGAAATGATACACGAGCCAAATTTAAGTCTTTATACCACTATAGTATGTAGAGGGACCCTTCACCCATAGAGAAGCACACATTGCAGAAGGAACTCCATCCCATATGAGAAAATGTTATGTGGAATGTGTTATTCTTGGGTATTCCATCATTCAACTCCAATAAAATTCATCCATTCCCATGATTTCATCCATAGTCCCTCTATGAGCCATTATTTTGGCGTTAGGCCAATCCCCCTTCCAAATACACAAGAACTGTATGATAAAACCATCAAGTGCATCAACACTCGCTTCTGAGTGTACATACCCCTGGTAAGAAGAGTAACATGGGTAATATCTGTAAAGATATAGACCCACAAAATGTCCATAAGTTTACATTCCCATGGTATCCGGAGGTCCAACCTTGGGATACCAATGTGAAACTCCCTATTCTTGGGATCAAGGGTAATCACAGGCCTTTCCCTTCAATGAGGGTCATTGACGCCCAAGGGAAATTATTCTTGATTTTCCCTTTGAGGGGAATAAACATTCCCCCCATTACCCCAAACCAATTTTGGGTAATCCCTCTTAGAGTAATCCCCTTTTTTAATAGGAGGTGGTGCTCTCACCCCAGCCTATTATTCCATCTTCCTCCACCATTTACATCATTGGAGAAGATAACATGTGTGCTTTTTTTATTCTTTCACATCCTCTTGTTTCTCACACAGATCATGGACCACATGGGCTTATAGGTAGTGATTATCACAACACCCACACAATACACTTCAAAAAATGAACTATGAGACCTTTGATTCCCATCATAACTAGGATGCGTAGGACACATATATAAGGCCCAAGATTAAAGGGTATCCTCCACATAGGCTAACCCCGTTCATGAAACCCAGTTCATGAAGGCCTCATTTATGATCTAATTCTTAACTATTATTTAAAAGGGAATTCTCCACCAATGTAAGCCCAAAATAATTACTCTTTTATGGGTAGCCTCTATGTGTAAGACCCATCATACCAAACTACGATGGATTTCATTCCCAATCGATAAGGATATGTAGGAATCCTCCCATAGGTCCAAACATGACATTAAAACATACCCTAAAATTTTCCTAGACATATTCCTATTAGGGTCACCCTTTACCTTGAAGACTACATCACTTCTAGGTACCTTGGGCCACCTCAGCATAAGTAACAAACCAAAGCATTACTAAGCACCTTCCACCTAGACGTCCTTTCCATATGATGTTAAACTACACGGATGGGTCCTCATCACAAGACCTTAAATGGTGATGTGTCCTGATAAGTGGAACCAAACTATATGGGATTTTATTACTCTCATTGGGATGCATAGGAATCCCATCTCATGGGTATGACCCTGACATCAAAACAGTCTCCCCTCTGGATAATGATAAAATCCAGTGTGCCTCATCATATGGCTGAAATCATCGTTGTCTTGGAAAAAGTCCAAAGAATCCCTAATGTGTTCTCAAAAGAGTAATTTTTTTTGAAGAATCTCAGATATATATATATATAGATGTATTATTCAATAGAGAATCTCAGATACATGCAGGAGATTCTGAACCCAAGTGTATTTCTGATTCATCTTGCAACTTGGGGGTAATCTGCATACACATACATGGAAATGAACCAAGGATTCATTAGTATATTAACATTTATTTAATATATAATATTGTCTTAGAACAGGCAATAATTCCCCCCAAAAGGGCGTTATGGGCATCATCTCCCATCCTATTGACCAATGTGAGTCCCCAAGTGTTTCTGGCCAAATCATCCAGTGGGTGCCTGCCTTTTTAAATCAGGTCAACAAATCATGGATAAGAGGCCCGTTGTGTGTTTTTGGCTATGCGAATAAAATCGTTGGAGACCAACCGCGAACATTGTACAAAACATGGGCTGGTTTCTGAAATACTTAAGCCCCTAAAATCACTCTCTTGGACCACTCAACTATGGAACCTCTTTCTTAACACAAGAATTGAAATAATGCCCAGTCCCAATGGGATGATGTTGGCCACCAAAAAAGGGCCACGACGTGAATCGGGCGGAAAAAAAACCCTAAAAACATTAAAAAACACTGAAAACCCATAAAAACCCTAAAATCCCACTAAATATTATAAAAACCCTTTAAATCCCAAAAATATTAAAAACCTATAAAAACATTAAAAACCCTAAAAAACTCAAAAAACCCTAAAAACCTCAAAACCATAAAAATCCTAAAAATCCTAAAAACCATAAAATTCCCTACAAACCCTATAAACCCTATGGAAATATTATAAACCTGAAAACACTAAAAACAATTAAAATACCAAAAAACACAAATAAACCTAAAAACCCTAATACAATAAAACCCCTATAAGCATTAAAACTCTAAACACATAAAACCAAAAACTAAAAGCTTTAAAAACCCTCTAAACCCATAAAACATTAAAAATATCAAAAACCCATAATGAACCTAAAAATAATAAAACCCAAAAGACCATGAAACCATATAACCCATAAAACGCACAAAATCCGTAAAAACCATAAAATCCAAAAAATATCCTAAAACTCGCAAAATCCCAAAAAAAGCCATCATAATGTAAAAACCCTAAAACCCTAAAAACCCATCAGGAAACCATAAAAACATAACAAATATTTAAACACCCTAAAAACATAAAAACTGCTAAAATCCCCTAAAACCTTATAAAACTGAAATAATCCATAAAATCCTAAAACCCCATAAAAACCTTAAAAACATAAAAAGGTCTAAAAACAATAATAAAACCATAAAAACCAAAAAATTATTCAAATTCCTAAAAATATAAAAATGCTAGAAACCATAAAAAGACCCTAAAAACTATAAAAACCATAAAAACCCCCAAAAACTATAAATCACCAAAAAACCATTAAAAACCACAGAACCCCAAAAACAATAAAAAACCACGACATAATCTAAAAACCATTTTAATCCCAAAAAACATTAAAAAATATATTAACATTAAAACCCCAAACCAACTAAAACCCCATAAAAAGTCAAAAAACATAAAAACCCTAAAAACTGTAAAAACCCTCAAAATCTATAATAATCCTAATAAAACAATCCAAATTATTAAAGCTCTCTTAATATTCCAAAAATCATAAAAGACCTAAAAATTAGAGAAAACCACAAGAAAACCCTAAAACATAAAAAAACTTATAACACCTAAAAACCTAAAAATTAAAAAAATCCTAACACCCCTTAAAATATCTAAAAACCCTAAAAACCCATAAAAATTATAAACAATATTAAAATCCTCAAAAAATGAAAAAATACCCTAAAACCCTGAAAAACTATATGAAAACCTGAAAACCCTAAAAACACCTAAAAATCCAAAAAACCTAAAAAATTATAACACCCTAAGAAACCCTAAAAATACCCTAAAAGCTTTAAAAAACATAAAACCCCCAAAAATCCTTAAAAAATATAAAAAAATATAAAAAATATAAAAACCCCATAAAATTCTAAAAAACCATTAAACTCCTAAAACATTAAAAAAATATTAAAATTTTTTAAAACCCTAACAAACTCAAAAAAACCCCTAAAATCCCAAAAAAACTTTAAAATATGTAAAATCCCTATAAACTCTCTAAATCCTTAAAAACCATAAAACTATAAAAATCATAAAAAATTATTAAAAATTACTAAAAACATTAAAACCCCTATAAAAAAACATAAGAAAACCTAAAATTTCTAAAAACACATAAAGACATAAAAACCTAAAAAATGTTAAAAACCCTAATAAGCCTGAAAATCCCTAAAACCCCAAAAAAACATTAAAATCCTAAAAAGGCCTTAAAAATCCCTTAAAATGTAAAAAACCCTAAAATTCCCAAAAACACCTTTGAAAACCTTGAACACCTAAAAAACATGAAACCCCTAGAAAACTTAGAAACCAATTAAAACCCAGAAGACCCTAAAAACACTCAATACCCCATAAACTCTAAAAACAACTAAAAAACATAAAATGCTAAGGACCCACAAAAACCATACAAACTATTAAAAACTACAAAAACCATTTAAACTCATAAAAACTATAGAAAATTATAAATACCCTTAAACCCCCCAAAAATATAAAAACCCTAAAAACCTAAAAAAGCATAAATCCCAAAAAACTTGAAATACCCTAAAAATTATTAAAAATCCTAAAAAACAAAAAAATCAAAAAACATCCCTAAAAATTCATAAAATCATAACATCCCTAAAACCCATGAAAAATAAAACAAAGGCCTTAAAAACATAAAAACACTTAAAACTCCTAAATAACCTAAAAACTCTAAAAACCCTAAAACCCCTTAAATCCCTCAAAATCCAAATCATACCTAAAAAACATAAAAAACCTAAAAAATAAATAAAAATTCATAAAAAAAATAAAATACAATAAAAACACTAAATACCCCTAACAAAACCATAAAAAACTAAAAACAAATAAAACCATTCAAAACCTAAAAATTAAAAAAACAATAAAAATAGTAAAAAGACCCTAAAACCCTAAAATCATTAAAAACCCTAAAACCCCATAAATAACCAAAAATGCAATAAAAACTCTAAAAACCATTAAACCATTAAAAACATTAAAAAACTATAATAATAATAAAATCCCTACAAAAATAATGAATCCATAAAAACCCATACAACCCTATAAAAACTATAAAAACAATAATATCCAAAAACATTTCAAAATCACTAAAAATCATAAAAATGGAAAAAATCATAAAAATGAAAAAAATCAGAAAAACCCCGAAAAATAGCTAAGAATTTAAAAAACTAGAAAAACTCTAAAAACCCATAAGAAAACATTAAAAACATAAAAACACTTAAAACCCCTAAAAAAATAAAAAACACTAAAATCTATGAAAACCCTAAAACCCCTAAGAAACCCTAAAAACCCTCAAAGTCTTTAAAACCCTAAAAAGCATAAAAATAATAAAAAATCCCAAAAAACAAAAAAACATAAATGACCATAACAACCCTAAAACCCACTAAAATGTAAATACCTGAAACACTTAAAACCACAAAAAAACCTAAAAATGATAAAAACCCTAAAACAACTTGAAAACCCTAAAAAACATAAAATCCCCTAAAACACCATAAAACCCCTAAAAATACTAAACATTTTGAAAACCCTTTAATCCCCCAAAAAAAATTAGAAAACTCTAAAACAATTTAAACCCTAACAAACCCAAAATACCCAAATAACCACAATACCATTAAAACCCAAGAATGCCAAAAAACTATAAAAACCATAAAACCCGTAAAAATCCTAAAAATACCTAAAAATCATAAAAATGAAAAAATACCATAAAACCACTGATAATCATAATGAAATCAATAAAAATCCTAGAACCGAAAAAAACCCTGAAAATCCATAAGTACCATAACAATATAAAAAATCCTAAAAAGAACTAATAATCCCTAAAAAATAAAATAAACCTTAAACCCCTAAAAATTATGAATAAATTAAAAAACAATTAAAACCCAATAAGGTTCCATAAACCCTAAAAATGCTAAAAACCTTGAAAGGCCCTAAAATCACTAAAACCACAAACCCCCTAAAACCATAAAAACCCTAAAAACCCATAAAAAACCTAAAACCCCCTAAAAACATTAAAATCACTTTACAATCCTAAAAACATTAAAAATATCTAAAAATAATAAAAACCATAAAAACTTTAAAAAAATTCCTAAAAATAAAAAAACCATAGAAACCCAAAAACCCATAAAACTCCCAAAAATGATAAAAACCATAAAATCCTAAAGAGACCTAAAATTCCCTAAAAATATAATAAACCTCAAAACCACTGAAAATAATGAAGATAAATTTAAAATCATAAAAACACTTTAAACCCCTAAAAACCCTAAAATGCTAAAACTCCTAAAAACCCGAACACCCCTCCAAATTCCTAAAAACCCTAAAATCATTAAAATTCCAAAAAATCATTTAAAATCCCAAAAAAAAATTATAAAATGAGAAAAAATAATAAAAAGTATAATAAATATTTAAAAACCTAAAACCCCTAATACCCACAAAGTCCTTAAAAACCGAAAAACTATAAATATCCTAAAAAATAAAAAAAATCCCTAAAACCTAAATAAACCTAAAAAACTGAAAACCAATATAAAAGCATTAGAAACCTAAAAACACATTAAACCCTTAAAAACCTAAAAATTTATAAACCATGAAAACCCTTTAAAACCCTAAAATATCCAAAAACCCTCAAAATCCCAAGAAGCCCAAAAACCCCTAAATAATCTAAAAATACCTAAATATACCTAAAAAACCAAAACACATAAAACCCCCTAACACACCTATTTAATTCTTAAAAACCCAAAAACTATCAATTTCACTAAAAACCCTAAAAACTCAAAAAGCACTAAAACCCCCTAAAAATACCCAAAAAACCCAAAAAACCCCCAAAACCACCTAAAAACAATAAACCCCTAAAAATGTAAGACCCATAAAAACAAAATAAAAAACCTAAAAGACCATTAAACATCTAAAATGTTAAAAAAATATCAAACAAACATTTCAAAACCAAAAAAAAAAACATCAACCAAAAAATCCCAAAATCCTCTCAAAATCCCCAAAACCATAAAAATCCAAAAAGTCCTCAGAATACCAATGAAATGTAACTAACCCTAAAAATCATATAAAAAACATAGGAATACCTTAAAACCTAAAAACACTTTAATCCTATAAAAAACCTAAATAAATTAAATTGCTAAAAAACCTAAAAATAACATAAAAATACTAAAAATCCCAAAAAAAACTATAAAAACACCTATAACCATAATAACCCCTTCCTAAATGACCTAATTTCAAGAAATAATCACAGAAAATCACCAATTATTCAATCCCCACTGGTTTCATCCATCAGAGTTCCTCACAAATGGCAATCCAAATAAAATGAACCGGCGCTTTTAAAATTGTAGTTGCAAGGGCATTGAGTGTGTTATTGAACGGACTGATCTAAGAACTAGACCACTGAGGTTGGCCTAGCATATGGATTTGATAAAAGTCTAGGAATTATGAAAGATTATCTCTTAGGTGAAAAGAGGGATGTTGGGGTGGATGGAAGGGGCTCTGTCATCAGGAAGGCTGCAGTGGGTAATCTTTTAGAGGCCAAGGTTAATAAAACATAAAAGTGCTTGCGGAGTGACTTAGGACTTGATGTTGGTGCCCCTTCCTCCAGAGGATTGGGAGGTGAGGATCCTAATTATGGAAGGGTAGTGGATTGTGTTTTTCTACAATAATTACAGGATGATTCTTCGTCTTCTATTCACTTTGAGAATCTGGGTCCTGTGGAAATTGTGGATGTTGGGAAGGCTAGGTGGAAGATGAATGCTCAGTTGGAGGTTCAAGATACAACCGCCAGGGATACTGAGGTGTAGTTGTTGGAATCCCAAGACACAGCTTTGTTTCTCACCTACGCAAGGATGGGGAGTGAGGAGAGTGTAAAAGGAACATCAGTTGTTGTTGTTTTGACTTCCAACCAGTTTTCAGGGTTGGAAGCAGTGGATTATGTGGACGAGGAGGGGTTGAGCTAAGGGATGTAGGACTAAGGATTAATGAAGGATGCAGTGGTGAAGGATGACAATGCAATCCCTATGGATCCTAAGGGTGGGGGGTCCACTTACCATTTATGAAGAACCAGGGTGCATGGAGGTGAATCTTTCTTTACCCCATTCTGATAAACTAAAAGAACATGGTGTGGCGGTTGCTATTCCAAAGACTGGGGACATGCTGAATAAAGGACCTCAGTTAGTTTGGGATGGGGAGGACTTGTAATAAGAGAACTAGAGTCATTATTTATTTATATACGAGACTCTACCCCTCATGTGTTGAGCTATCTAAACAAATTATGCTTGATTGCATAGAAATTTCATTTGACAAACATCAAAAGGAAATCCTTTAGGAGAGTGTTCGGAAGCAGGATGTGCAATTTTTTGGTTGATTATGATGAAGAAGTAAGGCATGATGAATTATTTGTGGATTATGATGCCATGCTCAATGCCAATATAGCTCAAATAAAGCAGGAGAAGGATCTGATGGGTGACCCTGGTTTGGTTGGAATGAAGTATTTCCCCCGAAGGAGGAATCTGAGGGCTAGCAGTGCACCCTGTTCTAGTAGCCAGACCGATGGGGATGATCATGGTGTTGTTGAGCATGAGAAGGATGATACTTCTAGTAGTAGGGATTCAAGTGTTGATGGCGTGCTTCACGGCAGAAAGGTGGACTGTAGACCTCCATCCCCAAGGAGGAGGAGGCCTAGAAGAGACTACTCTACTCTTCATAATCTAATGGACACTAGAGCCTCCTCCAAGGCCTCCTTGTCTGTAGAGAAGCGAAGGCTTTGGGGATTTTACCCCAATCATGTTGTTGATATGGAAATTTCTAAGAAGGATGTGGCAGAGTGGGAGATGGCAGTGTTAGATGTGTCCTCTAGATATGGTGCTAATGGAGACCCCTATGGGGATGCAGGGGAGGTTGGCCCCTTTGATATGTTTTTTATTTTTTGTTTTGTTTGTTTGCTTTTGGGACAGTCTTTGTGTCTTTTCTTTTTTTTTTGGGATTTTTTTTAGGTATAGTTGTATTGACTATTCCCTGCCCCTATCTGCACTGTTATCTTATTTTATAATAAAAATTGGGAGGGGCCAGGAATAGCATGCCCCGACACCTTCCTTCCCTAAAAATGGTAAAAACTATAAAAACATTAAATACCAAAAAAAATTATAAAAACCCCAAAACCCCAAAAAAACATAAAAAACCCCCCAAAACCCTAAGAACAGAAATCCATTTAGAAATCCTAAATACACTATAAACCATAAAACCATATGAAAACCTTAAAAACCTAGAAATAAAAAAAACTACAAAAAACCCTAAAATCCCTAAAGCCTATAAAAATCCTAAAAAACCACAAAAATACCTCAAAAAGTAAAAAACAATAAAAGCCAAAAAAATCCTAAGAAACAATTAAAAAAATCAAAACACTTATAACCCCTAAAACCCATAAAAATACAAAAAACCCTTAAATCCCTAAAAACCATAAAAACCATAAAACCCCTAAAAGCCTTACAGATCTCTAAAAACCATTAAAAAAACCAAAAAACACTAAAAACTCTAGAAACCCTTTAAATCCATATAATGTTAATACCCAATAAAAAACTATAAATACTCAAAAAACCCCTAAAAATATAAAAAACACCAAAACCACAAAAAAACCCTAGAAACCCTCAAAAACACATAAAAACAAAAAATGACCTAAAAATCCCTAAAATCCTTAAATACCCTAAAACCCATGAAAACCCATAAGAAACCCATAAAAACCTAAAAACAATTCAAACTTCTAAAAACCTAAAAAAATGATAAAAACATTAACTGACCATAAAAACTTTTAAAACCATAAAACCCATAAAAACAATTTGAAACAGTAAAAACTCACTAAAAATGAAAAAAACACTTTGAACCCCTAAAAGGATAAATAAATATAATAATCCATAAAAAACAATAAGAAATAAAAAATAACCATAAAACCCCAAAACCCTGTGAACACCATAAAAACCCTCAAATCCCCAAAAACCATAAAAACCACAAAACCCCTCAAAATCCCAAAAAATCATAAAAATTATAAAATTCCTACAAAATTCCTAAAAGACCTAAAATCATAAAAACCCCAAAAACCATTCAAAACCATAATAAAACATTAAAAACCTAAAACTATTAAAATAACTAAAAATTCTAAACATTATAAAACCCTAACACACCTAAAAACCTCTAAAAACACTCAAAATCCATAAAAAACCTAAAAACCCATAAAATCCAAAAAAAAATCCAAAAAAATACTTTCAAATAAAAAAACACCAAACAACTTAAAACTCCATAAGAAATACATAAAAAATAAAAATATATAAAAGAACTAAAAAACTAAAATCCCAAAAATCCTATATACTCTTAAAACCCCAAAAACCCTAAAAACAATAAAAATCCCAAAACACTATAAAAACATTAAAAACCAATTGAAACCCTAAAAGCAACTTAAAACTATAAAAACACATTAATCATAGAAAAAAACATGAAAAAAACATAAGACCCAAAAAAACCATTAAAACCCAAAAAAATAAAACCCCAATAAACCAAAAAACCCCTAAAAATTTCAAAAATTCCTGAAAGACAATAAAATTCCAAGAAATCCTCTAAACACCTAAAAATGTAAAAAATCCTCAAAACATTGAAAATCACTAAGAAAATAATGAAACCTAAAAACACTTAAAATTACTAAAAACCTAAAAACTATGCAATACCCTAAAATCCCTAAAAACCATAAACACTATAAAACCCCTTAAGATCCCTAAAACCCCATAATAATCCTTAAGAATCCCTAAAAATACCTAAAACTCTAAAAACTCCTATAAAAACATTAAACCATAAAATCGTTTAAAACCCTTAAAATGTTAAAAAACCTAAAAGACCCAAAAACCAATCAGAAACATAAAAACCCTAAAATACATAAAACCCTCAAAACCAACTAAAAATATAAAATATCATTAAACCATAAAATATTAAAAAAATTCTAAAACACTAATAACCATAAAAATTCAAAAAATCTTAAAAAACCAAAAAACCATAAAATCCATAATCCCTAAAAACCATAAAAATCATTAAAATCCATAAAAACCTTTAAAACCCTAAAATTCCTAAAAACAATAAAACCGATGAAAGAATAAAAAACCTAATAACCCCAAAAACCCATAAAAATATTAAAAACCTAAAAATAATTAAAATCCCTAAAAACATAAAAAGACTTAAAAGCCTAAAAACCCCAAAACCCTAAAATCAAAAAACTCACACGAAACCATAAAAACATCAAATAACCTATGAAACCATTAAAAACAACTTAAAACAATAAAAAAACATTAATCCCAAAAAAATTACAAAAAACTATAAAAACCGAAAAAACCCATAAAAACCCAAAAAGTCATTATAATCTAAAAACCCCCAAAATGACCCAAATGAACCCTAAAAGCCTCAAAATAAATGAATCCCGTAAAACCCATAAAAATAAAAAAAATAATTCAAAATCCCTAAGAATATGAAAACCCTAAAAAGCATAAGAAAACCATAAAATATAAAAAAAACTTGAAACCCATAAAAAACTAAAAAATGGTAAAAATTCTAAATCCCTATAATCCCTAAAACCCACAAAATCCCTGAAAACCTTAAAAAAAATAAAAATCCCAAAAATTACCTAAAAATACTAAAAACATAAAACTCCCTAAGACCCCTAAAACAATAAGAAAAAACTAAAAGCCATAGAACAATTAAAACCCCTAAAAATGAAAAAACACTAAAACCCCTTTAAAATGATAAAAACACAAAAAACATAAAAATCCAAAAAACCATAAAAACCATAAAAACCCACTAAAACATTAAAACCCATTTAAATTCCCAAAGGGTTAACAAATATAAGAAACATTCAATCCCCTTAAAAAATAAGAAAACATAAAACTCTCAAAAAACAATAAGAACACTAAAAACCTAAAAACACCTTTAAAACCCAATAAATCCTTTAAACCCCTAAAAACCACAAGAATAAAAAAATATCCAATAAATCCTTAAAACCCCTAAAAAACACTAAAATCAAAAATAACCTAAAAACCCTAAAAACCCCATAAAACACCTACAAAAATATAAAAACCCTAAAATTACTTAAAATCCTAAAAAAAATAACAAAGAATATCTAAAAATACCTAAAAATGTAAAATCCCTAAAACCCTTAAAACCCACAATAAAACCTTAGAGACTATAAACACTTAAAACCCTAAAAATATAATAATTTTAAAAACTATAAAAATAACCTTTAAACCCAAAAAATCCAAAACACCATCAAAATCCATAAAAACCTTAAAATTTTGTAAAAAATCCTAAAATGATATAAAAATAATTTAAAATGGAAAAACCCCAAAATAAACCCTAAAACCCCCTATGTAGGATTAAAAACTAAGAAAACACATAAAACTATGGAAAACACTCAAAAACTAAAAAACCTAAAAACCCTTAAAAGACCCTAAAACCCAAGAAAAATTCCTAAAAACAATAAAAACCCTAAAAACATAAAAAACCCATAAAAACCAAAAAACCAAAAAACTATTAAATATTATAAAAACACTTCAAAACCCTTAAACCTGTAAAAAGTTTAAAAAACCTTAAATTGCTAAAAAACTGAAATAAACACCTAAACCTCCGATAAATACATGTAAATCCTAAAAACCCAAAAAACCTACATAGATACTAATAAATCACTAAAAATTCATAAAAATTTAAATACGCCTAGAAACCCAAAAATCCCATAAGAAGACCATAAGAAACAAAAAATAGCTAAAACATGTAAATAACATAAAAACTATACAAACCCTAAAAACCTACAAATCCTAAAAACCCCTTAAACATCCAAATCTATAAAAACCCTAAAACTATAAAATTTGTAAAAAATCAATAAAAATCACTTAAAACCCCAAAAAACCTTGAAAACCACTAATAAAGAAATAAAAACCAAGAACCCTTAAAAACTATAATAAGCCAAAAAAATAAAAGCCTAAAAACCCTAAGAGGCATTAAAAAAACTAAACAATTCTAAAAACCATAAAACACCAAAAAACATAAAAACCGAATAAAAACACTAAAAATATTAAAAACTTGAATACCAATTTAAACCCATAGAAAAGTTAAAAAACATTAAGAACCATAAAACCCCTAAAAACTCAAAAACCCCCTAAAAATAATAATAGACCATTAAACCCCTAAAAACCCCTAAAACACTCAAAATATCTTAAAAACTTTTAAAAATTCAAAAAATACATAAACATTCCTAGAAACATAAAAATCATAAAAATAAAGATAAAAAATTAAAAACATAAAAACACTTAAACCCCTGAAAACCAAAAAATTCAAGAAATCCAAAACAATCATAAAAAACATAAATACTAAAAACATTAAAAATCCCCAAAAATCCCAAAAACCATAAAACCCATAAAATCCCATATACACCATAGAAACCACTAAAAACTCTAGAAAAATTCAAACCCCTAAAGACGTTAAAATAATCTATTAAATAATAAAATTCCTAAAAAATAAAAAAACAAAAAACTAAAAAAATCCCTAAAATCCCTAAAATCCCTAAAAACCCTAAAACCCCTAAAAATAGTAAAAACCATGTAAATCATAATAAATACCAAAATATACCTAAAAATGTAAAAAACCCTAAAACCATGTAAATCCTAAGGAAAAAAATAATAACCGAAAAATAGTTAAACCCCCTAAAACTAAAAAACTCTAAAAAAACTAAAAATCCTCAAAATCCCTAAAATATATAAGAACTATAAAAATCCATATAGTGTACCAATAAATTCCTAAAACACAGAAGTCCCTAAAAACTCCTAAAAAACGTTAAAGTCCTAAAAAAATATAAAACCCTTAAAACCTAACAAAAGATAAAAACCTGTAAATAAAATAAAAAGACACTAAGAACATTAAATTCCCCTAAAATCCATAAAAACCCCTTTAACTTTTAAATACCCCAAAAAACTACTAAAAACACTAAAACCCTTTGGACAGTTAAAAATGTTAAAACATTAAAAAATAAAAAAAAACCCTAAAAAACTCAAAAATTCTAAATACCCAAAATAATGTAAAAACCCAAAAATCATCAAAAACCCTAAGAACCATCAATATCCCTAAAAACCCTACAACCCAAAAAATCCTAAACAGGCCCCAAAAATTCCTAAAATGTAATAAATCTAGAAAACCTTGAAAACCTCTAATAAAACCTTAAAAACCTAAAACACATAAATCCACTATAAAATCAATAAAACCCCTAAAACCCTAAAAATACCTAAAAATATATAAATCTTTTAAAATCCTAAAAATTTCAAAATAATACCTAAAAATATAAAAACCCTTCAAGCGTTAAACACCATAATAAAACCTTAAAACCCTAAAAACTATTAAAATCCCTAAAAACCTAAAAACACAAAAAAAAACATAGAAATCCCTAAAAATACACAAAAAAATATAAATCCCTTAAAACTCATAAAACCCATAAAAACATTTAAAAACCCTAAAAACCATTAAAACCTTTAAAAACGAACTAAAAACAATAAAAACACTTTAATACCCTAAAATCATTACAAAATATCTAAAAATCTAAAAACATTAAAAAAACTAAAAAACATTAAAACCCTCCAAAAAATATAAAAACACTAACAACACTGGGAATCCCTAAAAACACTCAAAATCCATTAAAACCTTCAAACCCCTAAAATTCTTAAAAAACCCATAAATATACCAAAAAACATAAAAAACTCTAGAAAAATATAAAACCACATGTAAGACCAAAAAAACCATAGAAAACCTAAATCTTCTTAAAGCCTAACAGAAGTTCAAAACCCTAAAACCTCTCAAAATCAATAAAAATACTAAAAACCATAAAATTACTAAAAAATACATAAAAATACATAAAACAAAAATAATTAAACCACTAAAAATAATATGAAAACCAAAAAACTATTCACAAATAACACTCCTAAAATACTAAATTACTATTAAAACCTTAAACCTAAAAATACCTTTAAATCCCTAAAACACCTAAAAACAATAGAAACCCAAAAAAACATGAAAGAGCCATAAAAACCATAATACCCCATAGAAAACCATTTTTAGGTTTTTTTGGAGATTTAAGTGTTTTTAGGTTTTTAATGTTTTCATAGGGGTTTTCAGGGTTTTTAGGTTTTTTTATAGTTTTAGATTAATTTAGTGATTTTTTACGATTTTTATGATTTTTTATAGTTTATATGGATTTGGAGGGGATTTTAGGGTTTTTATGGGTTTTAATTATTCTTTTGGATTTTGAGAGGATTTTTATTTTTTATCATTTTTTAGGTTTTTAAGGTATTTTAAGAGTTTCTAGGTTTTTATAGTTTTTTACGGTTTCTATGGTTTTAGGGGTTTTTTATGTATTTAGGGTTTTTTTGGGATATTTTATGATTTTTATGGTTTTAGTGTTTTCAAGGAATTTGAGGATTTTTTTTATTTTTTGGATTTTAGCGTCTTTTTTTGACTTTTTAGTGGTTGAAATATTTTTTTTCAGTTTTTTATAATTTTTAGGCCGTTTAATTTATTTTACGTATTTATAGATTTCTTAGGGTTTTTCTTGGTTTTTTAGGGTTTTACAGATTTTAAGGGGTTTTAGGGTTTTATGGTTTTGATGAGATTTTTCTAGTTTTTTAGGGGTTTAATTTTTTTTATATTATTTTATGTTTTTTTGGTGTTTCAAAGGTTTTTATATTTTTTATGGCGGGTTTTTAGGGGTTTAATTGGTTTTTAGGGTTTTTAAGGTTTTATAGATTTTTTTGGTTTTTTGTTTTTCTATGATCTTTTATGGTTTTTGACATTTTTTGAGGTTTTAGGGGTTTTAAGTGTTTTAGGTTATAAATGTTTTCCTATGGTTTTTAGGGGTTTTAGGGGTTTTTACCTCTTTACTTATTTTAGTTTTTTCTGATTATTTTTAATTTTCTAAGGATTTTAGGGTTTTTTGGGGTTGTTGATGCTCCTTTCCGTCACTGAGTCTAAATACTGAAAAAAGTGAAATACCTTATTCCCAAGTGATTCATCCTTTGAAGAAACATCAAAAAGTTACAATGGCATGAACATGGATTTGTTTACCCTTTGGTCGCACAAGTTTTATCATGGCCGCGCAAGTATACTTGCAAGCATCCTTTTGGTCACACAGGTGACTTACACGCCCTAAGTTATTTTCGCCCAAGGTCTTTAAAGGCTTATAAATACCTCCTATGGGCCCCCCATTTGATGACAGAAAAAATATAGAAACTCAGATTTGATCTCCCGGTTCCCTAGTTTCTTTTGAAACCCTTCATAACACTTCAAAGGTAATGTTTTACCTAGAACGGAAGATCTAAAGAGGGAAAAATGTCTATGTTTTGGAATTCATCAACACATGCATGCCTAAGTGGACAACCCTTAAGGGAAATGGCTATACTTTCAGACCACCTTATCCCTTCAACAGAACTTGCACGCCACTCATTTAAAAGTCTGTAGGGATAATAAAAAGGTCTTGAGCTAAGTCTCGCCCAAGTATTACCCTTAGGGTTAACCGTCACCCAAGTACTCAGGTTTCATGTAAGTATACTTGCACGACCATGACTTGTGCACCCACGCATGACTTTCACGCCTCTCTCGTTTTGGGTTCCTCTCCTACCAATTCACTTATTTTCATCAAATCCACCTCTCCTCTTCAAGATTTAGCCTTTAGAACCCTCTTCAAATCCATTTATGGCCTGATTCCTTGGTTGGCTTCCTTATCTGAACGGAATTCTGTGGAACATCTCTCAAAACCTAGTGATTTACATATCTTCATGTCACTAATGTGAGAGATTTCATTCATTGAACCTCATCTTTTAATATGAGAAGATCTTTAAATTGGGCCTCCCTTTTAAGAGTAAGCCCCAGTCATAGTTCCCTATCCTGGGACTCCTTTTCCGGAATAATCCCCAGTCATAATCTCTATTAACATAGGCCTACTTCTCATGAATAAGTCCTCAGTCTCAATTCTCCTTAACAAATGGGTGTCCTTCTCAGGAGTAAGTCCCAATCCCAAATTTCCTAACTTGTGCTTCCTTTTCAGGAATAATCCATAGTCTTCAAGTTCCCTAGGAGTATGCCCCAGTAAAAATCCCCCTTAACCAGTCTTAGCTTCTTTTTATTTGAGCTTCCTTCTCAAGAATAAAACCCAATCACAAGTCCCATCCTAATTTGGGCCCCCTTCTCAGGAGTAAGCCCCAAGTTAGAGTATCTGAATCTCCATAAAGCACATATACCTTTATGGACCATGTTCTCTGAATTCTTCTCTGAAATAAGTCCCTATCATTATCTATTGAGGCAATCATACATACATAATCCCAATATCATTCCTTCTGACCATATATTTCATGGCACAAATTGTCAGGTTTACTTATACCTCTTGTTTCTCACACCGATCATGACTCACGTGAGCATAGAGTGTAAAATTAACCACTACACATCTCTTTGGGCCATTAATCATATGTAAGACCCACAATTCTTAACCGAAATACGTGGACTTTGATCTCTACCTTAAAAGTGGAGTACATAGGAAGCCTTTCTGAGGATCAAGCCCATCACCCATTAATTCTCATCCGTCCCATATGACGTTAAACTATATCTTAATTCCCAAATTATGTGGGTTCAAATTTCTTTTCTAACAGGGATACATAGGTAGCCCATCTACAGGTAGGATCCCAACTCTGAAATACTCCATGTCCTTATGAACTAAAATAACCTTCATGTGCCCCACTGAGTGGCTTTAAAACTAGTATGGTTATCATAATGACCTAGAGATATTTATATAATGTGTTGAAGGATACCATTGACTAAGAATCTCTAACAAATACAGATGATTCTCTATCGATGAAGAACCTAAAATACATATAAAAGATTCTCTAAATCTCATACATATTAATCATTGATTGTTAGATCTTAAGGAAATCTCATTTTCATACTTGGTAGTGTAATAATGATTCACAAACATAACTTAAATCTATAAAGAGAGTCCCAGATTAGACAATAATTCCCCCAAAAAGGTGTGATGAGTTCAACCTCCCATCCTCTCGACCAATGCAAATTTTTAAGCCTCATTAATCCACAAATAATGAGAACCTACCTTTGGAATGTATGTCCAAATGGATATAGTATCATTGGATGTTTCCGGTTCTATGAACAAACCCATTAGAAATCGATTGGAATGTTTGAAACTTAGGCAAATGAGGTCATCCCCATTTCTAGAGGAATCAAAAAATGGTGAACCCGATATAAATCCTTAACCAAGTTAAAATGATGTTTTACTTATTTGTTAGGCCCCTATTTAAAATCAATGAGAGGGCCAACAAAAAAAATCAATAACATATGTGCTCATCCAAAAGATGTAGTGGATGGACTTATTTTGATTATGTCTGTTAATTCAAATATGCACTCTTTTCCAAGGTCGATCTGCAATAAAGAAATGGATTCTTTGAAATTCACCCATGGGAATACCGCTACTGCTACTCCTGCTGGATCATTGTCCGCTCTGAGGATTACATCACCTACTTAGCATCTTCAACGCTAGGTATCAATTGCACTGGTTATGGAGTACCATCAACATGGTACCATTCCAACTCTGGAGGCTGCTCGACAAGCCCTCCAACTGAACAACTCACACCGGTCATCCGGACAACGACGACCAGTAATTTAGAAGCAGGTGGTGCCAATAACCGTTTCCAACCGTTTCAGATCGTTATCCTCGAAACACAATGACCATTCCCTCCAAAATTTCTAGGAGGTGAATGATAAGGTCACTCAAGACCTTAATTCGAGGAAACATGAGTCCTTCCCGAGGGCTCCCACTAACAATCACCGCCAGAATCGTGCGGCAGTACGCCCTCAACATGATGAGGGTGTCGTCTCCAGGCGTTCGGCCCACGTTCCTCAAACCTGAGTAGGAAAGAAAACACACCAGAGGCGACAAATGGTCAACAGTGAGCATGTTCATATCTCTACCATTTCCGAAGAAGTCCACCAACCTAACTTGGTGGCAAGCAATGAGCGGGCACACACACCCTTCCGTCTTAATCCCGTTGTCCAGCTGACTCGTCTGGCAGCAACCCACCAATCCCGCTAGGCAATTCCAGAGGAGTACTATAGACAGTAAAATACACCTGTTTATAAATCATTATCTTGTCATCAGGTTCGTCTTACTACATACGATGAAGCTCGCCAACCCAATGTGTTCACAACTGCTAAATAGGCACATACACATTCTTACACTCATCAATCCTTCCACCAGCCTCGTCTACTAGTATTGGAGGAAGTTTATCAACCAATTTCACTGGAGTGCAATAAGTAGGCACATAAACCTAATAGTATTGATCAAGCATACCAATAGTCTCGTTTGGTAGAACCCGGAGAAGTAAATTGGAAAGCCCCAATGAAAAACAGGAGGCAGACTCAACTCTCTGCCCCCATACATGAGTACTGTCAGAATTCACTGGCAGGAGAAGGAGCACAGGAGAAGGAACACACACCTACTCCAAGAACGAAATGGACATATATTCCCATTCCAGTAGCTGAAGTCTCCATGGACATTCTAACAATAGTGAAGGAGCAGAAGCAAAACCCTACTCATATTTTGGATGCCTTCCAGGATATTATAACAGCTTCAGTAGCATCACAGGGAAAGAAATGAAAATCCATCCCTACCAGCAGAGTGACACATCACCAGTTCACTCCAGAACAGACACGCACCTCTGTTCTTGTTCAAGAGGGTTATGGGGCATACTCCTCCATATCATTCGGACAACCAAGTGAGGAACATACACCTGATTTGAGTGGAGATAATCAGCCTAAACTGACTATTTCTCCTGAGAAGGCACATACACCTACCCATAATAACCAATTTTTTCAAAAAGTGGTTTCTAAAGTGATTAAGAAGGTGTTTAAGAAAATGTCCCATCCAGAACAGTCACGAAATCAAGGGCCAATCTGTAACAAGGCCTTGCTCGATGATGGAGTTCTTGATGCACTCAGACAATTATATGTTGCAACTCAAGATTCTACTATCTCAGTTCCCAATAGTCAGGACATTAATTATGATGGTGTGCATCAAACACTTCCTCATGAAGGCTTGCTTCATGATAGTTTGGTTGATCTCGAAGTATCATCTTTAGATTAGAGTCATGATAACCCTATACATGGCCAGAAGACTAAGGAGAAAGAGATTTCATCTTTTTCTGTAATCCACCATGGTGGTCCTCCCCTTGATGACGAATTTAGCTTGCAAATTACTCTCTATAGTAGTAATTCACATTGCCTGGAAAATGCTCCAATGGACAATGTAGTAACAAGAAAGCCCTCTTATCTTGAGGAACTTGCAAATGTGAAGCCATTCATGTGTGATGCTTTACCAATAGCAAGTGAAATACTTTCTCAACTAGAATATATCCCAGGGTGTAAGTCATTCTCCAAACCACCCCTAAATCATGCATCTTTTAATTTGATAAATGGATTCTCTACTAATCTTTTTGAATCTGAGGAAGCAACAAGGAAGCACCATCTCTGGTCTAATCAGGTAGAATAATCTTCATTGAGTGATTAAGAGGAAGTTCTGAATATGAGAAAAAACATGTCGAAAGGTGAAGTGCCGGTCATGTTTTGGCCATTGGCTGACTCTCAGTATGACATTACAGAGATGTTGACAGAAGATTGTTTTCACTATATTATTCTCAACATGTGGAAAAATCATTGTCAATTGAAAAAGAAAATATTATCTTATGATGAGTATTAAAATCATTTCAATATAATATAAGGGATACAACACCAAATTGATTTGGCATCTCTCTCAGTTTCACGATATCCAAAGGCTGAAAAGCATTTGAGAGCCTTTTAGCGTTCATGCCTTGGCGCCCTAAGAAGATTTCGCTAGTTAATTTCCAATGCCCCATCTGGAATTCATATCAGAGGATGGTGTGTTCATTGAGCAATACATTTCACTATACTCTCCATCCAACAAATCCCTCCAAAAATGGTTTAATGCAATGTTTTTGCCCATGGCCAGCCACAACCAATTGGATTAGTTTGTAATCAAAGGCTCGCTCAAGAACATGCCTCAACTAGTTCTTCTCAAAATCATGAATACAAAGTATAAGTTGTCGAATTACTCTTACATCAATCAAATGAGAATATCGAATGGGATTCTTGTTTAGAGCAAGCACATCATCAAGTGACAGAAGTTTTAGAAATCATCCAATGGCCATTTGGGCCAGGTGATTTGAGTGGATGTTGGTTGATGCATCCAGCCAATTTTCAGACTAAATTATGCAAGATCAGATGATATTTTAAGAATGTCTTAGATGTAGCAGCTCAAGAACCACTCCAGCTTTCTAGACTGGGGACTCATTTAACCCAACCCTCAGAATCGACAAAAAGGATTCGAGGAGTTGAGCAGGAACAGCCCCAGTCCACTGGACTGGGGACTTTTTCAAATCCCCAATATCTTCCTTAGATAAAATCAGTCTTCTCTTGACTAGGGAAGAATACCTAATAGGAACGAAGATCTGAGTTTTCAGGAGATTCCCTCCACATTACAGTTTGTCAAGAAGTTCCCGAGGGATCGAATCAACAAAAGAAAATGTCTCATCAAGGACAAGGAAGAATACAGTGTCGCAGAAATGCTAATAGAAGGTATGCAATGTGTTATACGTCAATTTATGTCATCAATTCCGTTGTTGCAGATCCCCCAGATGAGGCTCACTCAAAGCGACCATATGGGGAAGTTCCTACTCAAGATGTTGTGCACACAGAATCAAATGAATAAGGTGTGCGTATATGAAACCATAGTTTTACCGAGAATCTAGGTATTCATTCAAATAACCCACTTTTCCCTCTCTGAAAGGGATCCAACAAGGGGAAAGGAAAGAATCAGGTTACATCACACCCTTCCACTGGAGAAGGCCAATCGCTCTTATTAGAGAAACGATTTTCACAACAAGATGAGGAAATGAAGTAATTAAAGAGGTTGAATGCAGAAATAATTCAATGTAGTCTTCCTGCTAAGCGTGCTAGAGTCAATCAACCAAGGGAATTTGTTGCAGTTTCTGAGATGGATCATGAGTATCCTTATTTACAAGTACCCCCTCACAGTTCTAATCCTATGGGTCATGTGAAAAAAAAACGGTGGTGTCATCCTCATTTTCAGTACCAACCACCACATCAATCCAAGCTCTAGTTATTGCACCTGATCAGGTCCAAGCTCAACCGAATATTTCTCAAAAGTTAATAACTACCATTGAGGCATTAAAAACTTGGTTGGAAGATATGGAAGGAAAGTGTGCACCAGTTAAATCAGATAAGAGAGCTTACCCTGAATGGGTAAATGTAATTTCTCCCCCATAAATTTTTTCAAATACCACATTCCCAATCTTTAATGGTTTGGGAGACCTAGAGAAACACATAACACATTTTGTTTCTCGTTGCGATCCTATGATGGGAACCCCTCAGCAACAAGAAGAAGTTAAGCTCAGCTGTTTTGTACAATCATTACAAGGGTCTGCTTTTGTCTAGTATACAAGCTTGCAATTCCAGTAAATTACCGGGTGAGAGGATCTCCATCAACGATTCCTTCTTCAATTCAACTCAACTTTGCCAAAGACAACAGTTTTGATCTTACAAATTGTAATCAATGGTAAAATGTAAGGGTTTTAGATTTCATTTCCCACTAGAAGGGATTAACATATTCTATGAGATTAGCACTCCCTCAAGAAGAGTTTTTTCCAATCTGTGTGAAAAATTTCTGTGATGAATTACGCACACCATTGTTCACTGTGAAATACATAAGAGGGTTTCGAGACTGTACTTCAATTACTCAGAATATTAAAGAGTCTATTATATAGAATAAGGCTAAAACTCATGTAATTATACTAGCTCCAGGAATGAGAATGGGGAAAGCAGAGACTGCTACAGTTACGCTTAAACAAGCACATATACCTACTTCCACTTCAAGACCTTCATCTTCTCGAAGAGCTCCACCTCCTGAGCATCAAAAACAGAGTTCGTTTCGTCAAGATGATCAAAGAGATCAAAAACAGAAACAATTTGAGGATCTGAAGAGTAAAGTTTACTCTTTCTGAAATGAACAAGTTCTTGGTTACTTCATTTCGGCTTTGGGAAATAATTTAGTTCAACTGCCACATCCCAAAAGGCCAAAAAAGTAAGGAGATGATGACCGTCCCAACTATTTCCCATTTCATCAGATGTTGGGGCATCCCATTTAGGAGTGTTTTGTCTTCAAAGGTCTTCTAAAAAAGATGGTGGACTCGGGACAAGTCAAACGGAAAGGTTCTTCAACTCAGGTAGCATGTGTTACTGCCACAAATCCCGAGGAAGAAGCCGAGTGTCATGAAGTCAAAAACAAAAATGCATAGAAATATGATGATTGGATGGTCACGAAACCATCAACTGAACTCATGAAATTTTGCGAACGCAATTGAAAAAACCAATTGTGGCTTCTGCTATGAATGCCACAGCAAAATCCTCTTCATTAGAGGGAAAATATTCAAATATACAACATAATTCAAAGAAAGAGAAACAATCAGAAGAAGATGAAATCGTGTCAAAGCCCAAATTTTCTTTGACTCTGGAAGATTTTATGCCATCTACATCAAAGCCACAAGCACCACCTCGCCAAATGGCATAGCCTAAATGGGATAATCAGGCAGAATCTTCATCAGATGAAGAGTTGATCTTTAGTTATGTTAACATGATTCATTTAACAGATCCTGATACTAGTCACATCTTCGATCTTGATGAGCCTGAGTTCCCTATATCACATAGAGGAATTAGAGGGAGTTCCAGAGGTCTGGGATACAGAGCAAGACGTGGATATCCCAGAAACCACTATTCTAATTATACCCCTGCTAGAACTGTGTATGCAGCAGAAACTCGTGGCAGATCCCTTTAGTGGGCTCAAGAAGAACAAGCAAATTCTTTCACCAATAACATATTCAGTCCTGGTACAGTTATTCTGGAGGATAGGTTAGAGGATCCACCTTCTTCCTCTCAGCAAGTAAATATACATATTCGGTATAATCTTCCAAGGCCAAGAGTATTTCCTCCTCCTACCCCGATACAAGATGCATCTACTTCCAAAGAATCAACTTCTATGGCACCTGCGAAACCAGATGTTACTGTTGGGAAACACAGACCTTTGGATAAAAAATATGATGTCTTGAAACATTTCTCCACAGTACCATCCATGTTATCAAATTTGGAAGCCTTGAATCTATCCAAGGATCTTCGGGAGGCACTCATTGAGGCTTTGTCAAGTCCCCAAGAGTTCTAAACTGAAATTGTTGCGGCTGAATTCTATCATGTAGAGAATGGTCCTACAGAATACCATGTAGTGATATCATTCACAGATGAAGATGAAGATGATGTCATTCATGGACATATTAGACCTTTGTATTTATTTGGAATGGTCAATGGTGTTGACATCCGAATATCTTTCATTGATAATGGTTCAGGAGTCATCCTCATCCCCATTCATACAGTTCATCAATTGGGCCTCAGTGAATCTGATTTATGTCCTTCTACTTTGATGTGGAAAGGATATGATAAAAATGAACAGGAACCACTAGGCGATATTACACTCAGAACTCAGTTTGGAGACCTTGTATCCAATTCATATTTCATGGTTGTTGATCATGATACAACCTTCAATGTTTTTCATGGAAGACCTTGGCTACATCAACATGCGGTTATCCTTTCATCATACCATAAATGCCTCAAATATTGTTTCGATGGTCAAATTGGGACATTGTATGGTGATCAACCCCCCTTCAAAAAACATTAGTCTCAATACATTGAGTCATAATTCTAACACATGAAGGGTAATGAGAAATTCACAACAAGGGAGGTCTCCAAAATTAATGCTCCATATGGTTTGGATAAGATTACAATAAACCCATTCACACATGTGATCATAGATTATGTGTTGCCTGTCAGTCAAATTGATAGGATAGACTTAAATCCAAATACTCTTATGGAAACTTCCATAATGTCAATTACGGAAATCAAGCCAGATAGTATGAGAGAAAGTGGTGATTCACCAAACAATGATGAAAGCTCAAATGTAGATGTCTTCATTTCATCCATTGAAATACATCAAGTCTATACTTTGAAAACCAAGACAGAAGAAGTTATAGCAATGTTAGAGGTGAATGATGATATCGATTCTCAATCCATTATCTCCTATTTATTACCCAAGGAAGACCCTTCATCATCAATAAGGTCAGAAATGGAAGCCTCTTCATCAAGATGTTCAAATTTTAACATCTCTCATGATCATGTAAATTATGCTTCATCATCTACTATGCAACTAGAAAAAGAAGAAGAAACACATGTTCATGGAGAAGAGAAAGATCTCAGGGATGATCCTCCAGCATTTGAAGAGGGTATCTCTACCACTGTGGATGAACTCAGAGAAATAAATCTGGGTACAAAAGAAGATCCATGGCCAACTTTACATAGTGCGACCATGACTCTTGAAGAGCACGAAATGTATATTTCATTTTTTAAAAAAAATCAATATATATTTGCTTGGAACTATACAGAGATTCCAGATCATGATTCTAATGTTGATACTCATCATTTGGGTTTTCTAGAAGAACATCGAGGATTCAAGTAGGCTGCAAGAAGAACACACCCAACTTATGCTTTCAAAATTGAAGCTGAAGTGGATAAGCTTATCAAATCTAACTTCATCAGAGAAGATCAATATCCCAAATTGTTGTCTAATATTGTCCCTGTGAAAAAGAATAATGGAAAAATTAGAGTTTGTATTGATTTCAGATATCTTAATCAACATTTTCCTAAGGTTGACTTTCTAGTTTCGATTAAAGAACTCTTAATTAATGAAACTGCTGGCCATGAAGCACTTTCCTTCATGGATGGATATTCTGGATATAATCAAATCCAAATGGATCTAGATGATGAAGAATCTACAGCTTTTAGAGCCCCTTAGGGTGCGTTTTTCTATTGGTTAATTCCCTTTGGCCTAAAGAATGCTGGTGAAACATATCAGCGTGACTTGAATCGTATCTTCATACCCTTTTTAGGTAAGTTTGTTGAATATTATGTATCTGATTTGGTGGTTAAATCCAAACAATGTTCTAATCACTTGGATGATTTGGAAGTCATATTCCAAAAACATCGGTAACATAATTTGAAGATGAACCCCTTAAAATGTGATTTTGTGGTAACCACAGGATAATTTCTCGGCTTTGTTGTACACCATCATGGTATCGAAGTCGATCCTTAGAAGAAAAATTAAATCCTTTGTTTGTCACCTCCTCAAAATTTTAAATAATTGAGAGGGATTCAAGGACACTCAGCCTATATTCGGCGTTCCATCGCCAATTTGGTAGGCAAAAGATTACCCTTCACCAAATTGATGAAGAAGGGAGTCACTTACCAGTGGACCAAAGAGTGTCAAGAGGAATTTTATATTCTCAAGAAATATCTCTTTATTACACCTGTATTAATGCCACCTATTGAAGGAAGACCACTTATCCTCTATGTGACAGCTTTAGAGCGATCATTGGGTGCCTTCCTTGCCCAGATGAATGATGCTGGAAATGAAAACAACCTCTACTATCATAGTCGGACTATTCTTGAAGCAGAAACCTGATATTCATGTATTGAAAAGTGCTGCCTAGAATTAATATTTTCAGTTTAGATGTTGAGACACTATCTGTAACATCATGAGGTCCACTTGGTATCTCACAATAACCCACTCAAATTCATCCTTAGAAGTCCATTGCTTACAGGACGTCTCGAAAGGTGGGCAGTTATTTTGCAACAATTTGATATCCAATACCTGTCTCAAAAGGAAATAAAGGGCCACCCTCTGGCTGATTTCCTTGATGAACATCCTTCAGAAGAAGATACATCTTCAGATATTGAACTCCCTGATGAGGAAGTCTTCTTTATTTAAGACAGTCTTGAAACATGGGAAATGTACTTTGATGGTGCTTCCAGGAGTCCAACAGGGAAGAAAATGGAAGATCCTAAATTCAAGAAATTTGGATTAGGAATTGTACTTATTTACTTGGAAAAGGCAGTGCTACCATATTCCTTCTTATTGTGGGGAGGTTGTACAAATAATGTAGCAGAATATCAAGCTCTCATCCCAGGATTGGATTTGGTGCTTCAGGCACAAGTGAATCACTTAAATGTGAAAGGTGATTCTGACCTGGTAATCAAACGAGTCAATGGGGATTATGCCATCAAAAAATAATAACTAATACCTTCGTATTATTATTTCAGATAGATAATGGTGGAATTTCCTTCAGAACCGACATTTTCTTATGTCCCGCGATCACAAAATGCACAAGTTGATGCATTGGCTAATATAGCCACAGATTTGGAAGATCCAAATCGTGATGAGACAATCATCAGTAGTGCCCACCGCCATACAATTTCACCTTATGACCAATCCAGAATAGAGTAAATCAATGAAATTAGTCCCATTCCTAAACCGTATGGTCATACAACAGGATGGATCACACCTATCCGGGAATACCTTCGAGATGGAATGATTCTACCTGATAGAGCCGGGAAAGAACAAATCTGACGACGTGTGGTCAATTTTACTCTTTATGATAGCCCAGATCACCTAGAAAAAATTCTCTACAAAATAAGTTTTGATGGAATTCTCTTCAGATGCATTAATGGCGAAGAGACAATGGATGTCATGAAAGAAGTACATGTAGAAGTTTTTGGTGCCCACCAGTCTGGATATAGACTATTTGATCAAATTCGAAGACTTGGAAACTTTTGACCTTCAATGATACAAGATTGTGTTGATTTCAAAAAGAAGTTTCATTCATTCCAAGTACATTCCAAATTCATTCATCAACCCCCAATGTTGCTTCATACAGCTAAATACTCATGGCCATTTTCCACATGGGGAATGGATGTAGTAAGACCTTATCCTTTAGCTACATCCAAGTAGTTTAAATACATTCTTACTGCTACGGAATTCTTTTCCAAATGGTCAGAGGCAATACCTATTAAGGACGTTAGTTCTAAAAGAATTGTTAGTTTCATCATGTCTATCATCGTTACTGGATTTGGTGTCCCTCATACCATATTGACGGACAATGTCACCAGCTTCTGTTCATCCGAGGTAAGGATGTTGTATCAATAATACAACATCAAATACAACCATTCCTCTCGGTATCATGTAGAGGCCAATGTACAAATAGATGCCTTCAACAAGTCTCTTTGAAACATAATAGAAAATATGGTTCATAAAGATAAGAAATCATGGCCTAATAAACTTTTTCATTCTTTATGGGCTTATCGGACCACCACCCACACTACAACACGGTCAACTCCATATTCATTGGTATATGGAACAGAAGCAGTCTTTCCCATTGAATTTCAATTACCCTTGCATAGGGTAGCCAATTTTGATCAGTCACTTATGGATGAACAATATCAAAAGAGATTGGATGAATTGGAACGATTAGATGAGAAAAGATTGTGCAAATTGCACCACTTGGAAGTCTATCAAAATCGAATAGCACGATCTTTCAACAAAAAAGTTCATCTTCATTCATTCATTCAGGGAGAATTGGTATTGGTTCTCAGAACTCCAATGATACCAAGAAGGAAACCCCCCAAGCTAGAGCCATAGTGGGAAGGATCTTATTTAAAACATAAGTTATACTCCATTAGAGCTTATTCTTTAATCTCAATGGATGGAGAACTCATTACGACTCCAAACAATGATAGATTTCTGAAGAAGTATTTTTCATAACACAAATACATCAATACGGTTCATGCATATGACCTTAAACTATTTTCCCTTATGTCCAATATAATGTTAAACTGTGACGTCATAGCTACATGACGCTAAAATGTACAGAATTCCCTTACGTCTAGCAAGACGTTAAACTGCATTTTGTCCCTGCTACATGACACTAAACTGTACAGCACCAATAGTCCTCACTGCAAGACTTTAAACTACATTGTCCCTTCATTTGTCCTACATGACATTAAACTATGCATCGTTAGAGTTTTTGCTACCTCTTTTTTCTCAAACTGAGTATTACTCAAGTGAGATTAGAGTAAACTTCAACCATAACACCCTCTCTGGGCCGCTAACCATGTGTAAGTCCCAACACCATTTTTTTGGGTCGTTGTCCTCAAGAACAATTTTATTACAAATTTATTCTTTAATTGAACTATGCGGACTTTGATCCTTGAATTCTAGGTTGGGTACATAGGCAAGCTCCTGAGGTTCAAGCCCAAAATCAATCACTTCACATCGGTTCACCTCCGTCTCATATGATGTTCATTCGTGAAACTGCCCCCAGAACCAATATGTTTTACATTGGTTCAACATCATCCTTGCTATATGATTTTAAAATATTCTCACTTTTGACCTGTACGACAATAAACTACAACATTATTTGACACCCTCACCTGAGAGGGAATCATTATTTACATAGATCTCCAATCATGTTATATTCCAAAGACTACGTGCATACATGAAAATTCCCGAACCTTTTATCTTGGATCAAACCATCATTGCACTAAAGTCCCCTTTCACCCTTCACTTGTATGCACCAAATCTGTACAGCATGTATTTCAAGAACTATGTGCGGCTTGATTCCCATCCTTATGAGATATATAGGAACGTTCGATTATCCCTCGAATCCAGCCCCCAATCTTTGGGTCTAACCCCAAATTCCACTTTCCGTCCTTTGGCTGAAAAGTCCCCCTATGAAAACATGAATGTTGTATGGAAACCTTAGTATTCATTGACATCATGTTTTTGTACTCCTTATAATGATCTGAGCTCTATGACCCTAAAATAATATCTCTTACACTCTTGTCCCACATGACGTTAAAATGTATTTCAAGAAATACGTATGGCTTGATTCCCATCCTTGTGGGATACATAGTGATGTCCAGCATCTCAATTAAGGACACAACCACAACATGATTATGGTTAGCATTGGTCTATGTATCTCCTTCATGCATTAGAAAATACTCATTTTCATGTGACTTAATCCTAACCTTAAATACTTCCAGATCTCCATAACCATTTATCTTGACTTCTAGTCACAAAATGTATGATGTCTGAGATTTCTTTTGCCTGACTATGCAGCACATGCCCTTTGGTGGCCTTACATAAAGATTCTACATAACAGACTTGTCAGCCAAAAGATTCTATTATTTGGCTATTCTTCCAATTCCCTTAGGTGGCCCTTTATAATTCAACCCCCTAAAGTGTTTGTCAAAATATTGGGAACTTCATTCTTAGGAGGAAAACCGCTTTTGTCCTTATTTGTCTTAATGAAAATATATAGGGATCCACAGAAATAGCCATCCTTAAGGTATTTTTCCCATACACTTTTTCATGATCTGAAAGAATTCAAGTCTATGGTTTATATTTCACTTACCTACATTTGGGTCAGACCTTCGCAAGAGTAACATTTATCCAATTCTTAGAGAATATTGATTGAAAATATCCTCTCCATATTCAAGTACCTCTCTCCTTACAAAACACTCTGTGATTTGGAAAATTTTAATCTCCCTAAATATTCACCGTCTTTTTTATCAATAGAAAAGTAAAATTTCTGAGATTTCATTTGCCTGACTATGCAGCACATGCCCTTAGGCGGCCTTGCATAAATAGTCTACATAACAGACTTTTCAGCCAAAAGATGCTATTATTTGACTATGCATCCAATACCCTTAGGTGGCCCTACATAATTCACCCCCTAATGGGTTTGTTAAATAGTGGTAACTTCATTCTTTGGAAATACTTCATGTAATGCCTTTTATCCCTTTTTCCATATCATTCCTCAGATTCAAAATTTCTTAAGTCATAGTTTACATTCCCCCCTATACTTGAGTATGGTAATATGTTATTAGATAAATTATCAAGGAATTGAGTCAATTTTAATCCATTCACCATTCGGTCAAAGATATTAGACCTTAAACATGATCTGTTTCATGTCCAACATGCATGACTTTACACTACACACAAAAGAAAAGGGAACTCTGAATAAAAGTCAAGTTCTATCTCACTAAACATAAATTTTGTATGATTTAGGTAGTATTGAGAAATTAAAGATTCAATGTTTGTAGGGTTATTTTTATAATCCTAACAAAAAAGAAACTATGCTTACTAGGCCCATTGTCTTAGGTAAAAATTTAACGTAGGTAAAAAAAGGCATGCACAAATGATTGATAATGAAAGTGTTTTTCATTTTATGCACAAGTGTTAAAAGGATATCCACAGATTAGATTCTCATCTCTTTTCCAAGGATTATAAGAGGCTGTTAACCTAAATCTTCACTTGAATTACATCATCCCGAGCTTCATCAGCAGCCACTTGAAGATCATGCACTCGACCACCTTCACTATTTTCATCTTGATGGAGTGCTTTCTTGGCATCTTCAATGGATTTTGTACCATTCGTTTGAACTCCTTCCAGTGAATTATTAAGCTGGTCAAGTTCCCCAGTAATAGCATCTAACTATTGATAAAGGTGAATCTGGTGGACAACATTATCCTTGATCTTATGATTTATCTCCTTCAACTTGGCACCATGATCAGCCTCAGCTCGGGACACCGTAGCCTCAAACTCACTGACATTAGGTGAGAACCTTACCCTGGTCAATTCTTGACGGTACTTTTGTTCCTGCTCCCTCCTTAGGATCACTTGTTTCACTGCAGCATGGATCTATTGATATCCAAAAGCGCCAAGTCCCAACATGACAAACAGGGATGACAGTTGGGGGATCTTCGATGACAACTCCTCAAGAGGCACTTCCGATATGATCTTCCATAGATTATGCCATGCCTTGTGTCGTGAAAATTGGAGCGCCTTTTGTACTTCTGGGTCTGACTCAACATCACTTTCACATTGGGGAATATAATCCAGGATTAATGCACTTAGGGAAGTTCCCTATTCTATTCCTTCCCCCTGACCCATTTTTCTTCACTTTCTATTCCCGTTGGGGCGAAGGCTGAGACTTCGCCTCTAGATCTAGCCACTGAAATTGATGGACCTACATGGTCAATTGAATGTTTTTGGTTAGTTTTAAATAGTAAAAAAAGTTGATTGGAAATATTGAAAATTAATTGCAGCCACAAATATTGTTATATCTTACCCAACAGTAGATCAACAGTAGAACAAGGCTCCTCCCCATATTTCCTAGTTTCAATAGGATTTTCAGGACGAGTTTGAGGAAGCTCTGCTGGGTTCAGTGAGCCAGTGTCTCTAAAATAATAGGGTAATCTGTACCCCCTACATGCATTGGCAGTTCTCCAGCTTGTTCATATGGAAATACACATTTAAACCAATCATGGTTAGAGATGTAATAAGCAGTTATTTTAACAGGACGAAGGATAACAATCACGTCCAAAATCTTCTAAATTACATGGTAATTTAACATGATCTAAAAAATATTCAAAAGATGCACCAAGTTACATAATTTCATCCAATGTTATCTCAGATTCCTGGTTAGTCTCACCAGTGGGAGTATTCAATACATTTTCTTAGAGACCTTCATACTACGGCCTCTGATCCCAGATAGTGCCTTCAAATAAAATTGCAGCATCAGTTGCAGTGGCCGATAATTGTTCCGGTGCAGGGATTGAACCTAAATTATCATAGAATGGAAGTCATTTGATATTTTCATTCAACATATTTTGAAGCATTGTTAATTTACCAGAATTAGTCTCTTCTCTCCTTGTGGAAAAATGAGTGGTACTGGGAATACACATTGGCTCCTCTTCAGGGGCAACCAAGCCAGCATGAACATGTGACTGTTCACCAGTACCCTCTGTCATCTTCAAAGGAAGTTCAATCCTCTCCCTCAGAGGGGAAATTGAAGAAGTCCCTACAATCCCAAGAAGCATATGTAATCTTTGCATGGGATAAAAATCATGACTATCCGAAGGAATTACGACTACTGATGAAAAATTTAGTTGTGGACTTCCTCCTTCGATGCTTTTGCTTCTTTGGATTTTTGGGTCTTTTTACATCATCCTCTCTAAATACAAGTATTGGATAGTGAAAATACCTTTCTAATTCTTCATCCATGGCCTGCTGGCCTAGAGATATCTCACCCGGCTCACGAGGAGATTCATTAGCCCCGATGGAAGTACCACCAGGGCTATACAATGGTGAAGGAACCTCAGCAGTTCCTTTCTTTGGAAGAAATAGGATGAAGAAAGTAATTTCCATAAGTAATAAATCTTAAACTGAAATTAAGTTTCAAAGAAAATAAGGAAAGAAACTTAAATCTTTAGGAGCTACTTAATTGTGTCACTCCTTATCTCTGGAACCACCAGTCCCCTCAGTGGTGCCACGATCTATCATTTACTTCACCCTCTTGGAGATATGAATGGAATTATCTATGGAATATATGAGCATCTCTAGATCCCTGACGTAAGCCCGCACTTCATAGGGATTATCCTCAAAATAGATATCAGTAGAAGGCCAAGGATTCCTTATTCTAGGGATGTATAGACCTTCACATAAATCCAGCCAGGCGGTTTCAGTATTTCAATATAAACTTCGCCATGTCTAGACAGCCTCTGGTCGGAGATATTAAACGTGTATACCAGAAGGCTGTGAGGAGGGTCCTATATTCTTAGACTTCAGCTTCTTCCCAACTCCTGCAGATACAGATAAAGGATATGAAAATAAGACTTGCTTCTCTATAAATTATTGGCGATTAAATTTTCTCCAATGAATTAACTCAGTAGGAGTAGATGAAGTTGGTCTCTTGATTCTGACAAGAGGATTATATCTAGCACGAGGCCGCTTTGCCGCATGTTGTGTATCATTATCCCCGTCTTGGGAATCCGGCGAATCATCCCTAGGTGAGGAACCTGGTGAATCAGATCCAGGTGGGGAAGCATCACCTTCCAGATGAGGGGTTTCTTTATCTATAGTTATTTTTCTTTTCCCCACATGATAAATCGGACGATTCAACACCCCTGTGGGGTATGATGCTATCCAGTTCTCGGCATACCATGTAGTCAAGTTACTCACCGCTTTGTCAACTGGTAGATGAAACACTACCCCAGTTTTTTCCATAGATGTCATCAACCATAGTTGTCAGGAAACAATCGGATTCTACTCTGACCTGACATGCACAGGAGGGGATACAACAGTCTGCTATAGACCTTTGAATTGGCATGAAAATCTGTATGGAGCATAGGCCCCACATATAATCTCTCCGTCAATCCTGGTGGCTAGTACACAATCATTTCATTCCAGCATGTAAAACCTCAATTCCAGATCGACGGTTCCATCATAAACAAACCGCCCGGTTGGAGGGTTTCCATAAGAAGAGAAATTGAATTCTTCGTGCATGCTCAGCCTTACCATCATATCATAGGGGTTAAGGGCTGACAGATTAGTTCAAAAATATGCTGGCATGGATGGCCTGAACGAACCTCCAGAAACCTGTACTCCGTTCTGTACAACATTGGTCCTGAAATGAGTGGTGATCCATCCCCACAAAACTTGGAATGGTACCACTAATCTAAAAGGAGACATACCCATAAAGACATGAGTAAAATCCTGTTAATCATTGAAAAAATTGGGGTGGCCACCCCAACCATTTTCTTCTTAGCCATCTTGGATGCCACAACAAAGGTCCCTGGCTTGATGCCTCCCTTCGAATACCTGACTGGTAGAAGATAAACACTGAGCCACAAGTCTACGAATCCCTCCAGACGGGTATTTTTTTGGATTTTATGATTTACTTCATATCCCTACTTCTCAAATTCTTCTTCTTCTAGGGTCGGCCAGAATGTGCCAAGAACACCCATTTACTCTGTTCTAGGGCAGGTAGTAGGATGAGTACAAGTGGGCCCCTTATCCTTTGAATTCTTCCTCTTCTTCTTGGTGAGAAACATATTCATCCATTCCTCTCGATGAATATTCTTTCTAGAATGAGTTAGGGATTTCTTTGAACACTTGAGTTTGAGAAAAATTTTAAATAATTCCCGAGCCAAAGATGGAGTCTTCTCCGAATCATTTCGTGTCTCCTTGGGAGGGATGAATTCATCATACATGTCACCCAGAATTGGAGCCCCCAAGATCATTAGGAAATCCCATAGACGGATGCCTACTTATCCATGATTCAGATGTAAGGAATTGGTTTCTAGGCTCTAGTGACTAATTAGCTCCGATACAAATTCATCATTCATGTAGACATATGTCTGCCCAGCCCAGATAGCTTCATATATCGCAGCTCCTTTAAAATCCTCGACAAAATCTTCACAGGATTGTTGCACCCAGTATGACCACATCCATGTTGGATTCACACCTCCTCCACGGAGGATGTCCCAAATCTTCTTCCAGCCTTTGGATAGATCCATCTGAGAATTTCAGAACATTGAAAGATAACAATGTGGTTGCAGCTCGGGTTTGTGAGATTTTAGATTTGGTACACAAGGGCGATGATGCATCATAGAATCCTTCTCCACTATTTTAGTATTTAAAAATTCTCCTCCACTTGAGATATTTTCTAAAGAAAAATTATTATAATTATGAAACCATGAATGTGAATGATAGTTCTTTGCCTACGGAATATTGACATCTTGCAGATGACCATGCCCATACAGAGGCAAGTAGATGCTCTGTGGAAAGTTACGATGATACTTCTTCAAGTACTTGGCCAAATCTGTAAGATTTCTATCACAAATGTCATAATAATCATGGCCTACAATGTTCATCATATCATTAATTCTCTTGCTAGCCAGTTCATCAACAGTTACAATTCTTCTAGGAGCCATTGAATCTTCACAAAGGTCAAATAATTAACTCTTAAGTGTGTTGATTTTTCATAAAATTTGCGAAGAAAAGGTGAAAAATGGATAAGGCATTAAGGTGTTCAAGTCCGATTTTGGCGCGCAAGTATAATTGTGTTGTGCATGTTTTGGGCTCATAAGTATCACAACGCAAGTCCAAATACCTCTGTAGCAGCGTTACATGAAGAAAACAAGCAGAAAACAAAACACTTGTGCGACTCCGGCAACTTGTGCTCCGAGAATTCGAATGTTTGAAATCTGGTTGCTTTGCACGAGAATGACCGCATATTTATAGGCATGTTCGCACCCCTGGGCACCGAATCCTACGCGGCTCGCACTTGCGTGATTCCCTATGTGCGCTCAACACATGCGTGCCACAGTTACTTGGTTTTCTCCTTTTTTCCTCAAAGTCACATACTCTTTCTTTCAGATCCAACTCTTAGGGGGGACCTTTTTTGATGCTCCTTTCAATCACATAGTCTAATGACTGAAAAAAGGAAATACATTAGTCCAAAGTGATTCATCCTTTGAAGAAACATCAAAAAATGACAAATGCATGAACATGGATTTGTTTACCCTTGGGTCGCACAAGATTCATCATGGCCACAAAATTATACTTTTGCGCCTCCTTTTGGCCGTGCAGGTGACTTGTGCGCCCTAAGTTATTTTCATCCAAGGTCTTCAAAGGCCTATAAATACCCCATGTGGGCCCCCATTTGATTACGAAAAAAATCCATAAACTCATATTTGAGCTCCCGATGCCCTAGTCTCATTTCAAACCCTTTAGAAAACTTAAATGGTAATTTCATACCTATAACGGAAGATCTAATGAATGAAAAAAGGCCTAAGTGTTGGAATTAATCAACACATGTGTGCCTAAGTGGCCATCCCTTAAGGAAAATGGCCACACTTGAGCGCCGCCTTATCCCTTCAACAGTACTTGCACACCACTCATTTAAAAGTCTCTAGGGATAATACTAAGGGATTGAGCTAAGTCTCTCCCAAGTATTACCCTTAGGGTTAACCATCACACACATACTCATGTGTTGCGCATTTATACTTGTGCGACCATGACTTGCGCGCCCACACAGGACTTGCACGCCTCTCTCTTTTTTGTTTCATCTCCTTCCTATTCACTTATTTTCTTCAAATACACCTCTCCTATTCATGATGTAGCCTTCATAACCCTCTTTAAATCCATTTATGGCATGATTCCTTGGTTAGATTTATTATCTGAAAGGAATTCTGTGGAACATCTCTCAAAGCCTAGTGATTTACATATCTTCAGGCCACTAAGGTGAGAGATTTCATTCATTCAACCACATCCTTTAATATGAGAATATATTTAACATGGGAATCCCTCTTAGGAGTAAGCCTCAGTCATAGTCCCCTAAAATAGGAATTTTTTTAGGAAGAATCCCCAGTCATAATCACTATTAACTTAGTCCTCCTTCTCAGGAATAAATCCTCAGTCTCAAGTCTCCTTAACAAATGGGTGTCCTTCTCAGGAGTAACTCCCAATCTCATATTTCCTAACCTAGGCTTCCTTTTCAGGAATAATCCCCAGTCTTCAAGTTCCCTCAACTTTGGGCATCCTCCTAAGGAGTAATCCACGGTCATAATTCCCCTTAACCAGTATTAACATCTTTTTATTTCGGCTTCCTTCTCAGGAATGAAACCCAATCACAAGTACCTTCCTAATTTGGGCCTCCTTCTTAGGAGTAAGAGCCAAGTTAGAGTATCCAAATCTCCATAAAGCACATATACCTTTATGGACCATGTTCCCGGACTTCTTCTCTGAAATAAGTCAGGATATTTATCTAGTTGGGAAATCATACATACATAACCCCAATATCATTCCTTAGGACCATATCTTTCATGGAACACATTTTAAGGTTTACTGATACCTCTTGTTTCACACACCGAGCATGACTCACGTGATATTAGAGTGTAAAAGTAACCACGACACATCTCATTGGTCCGTTAATCCTATGTAATCACCACAATTTCTAACCGAACGTCGTGGAATTTGATCTGTACCTTAAAAGTGGAGTACGTAGGATGCCTTTGTGAGGTTCAAGCCCTTCACCCATTAATTCTCATCCGTCCCATATAATGTTAAATTATATCTTAATTCCTGAATTACGTGGGTTCTGATTATTTTTTTAACAATGATATGTAGGTAGCCCATTTGCGGGTACAATCCCAACCCTGAAATAATCCATGTCCTTCTGAACGAAAATAAACTTCAAGTGCCCCACTGAGTGGATTTAAAGCCAGTATGGTTATCATAATGGCCAAAGGATCTTTATATAATGTGTTGAAGGATACCATTGACTATGAATCTCTAACAAATACAGATAACTCTATATCGATGAAGAACCTCAAATACATATAAAAGATTCTCTAAATATCATACATATTAATCATTGATTGTCAGATCTTAAGGAATTCTCATTTTAATACTTGTTAGTGTAATAAGGATTCACAATGATAACTTAAATCAATAAATAGATTCCTGGAGTACACAATAATTCCCCCCAAAAAGGTGTAATGAGTCTGATCTCCCATCCTCTCAACCAATGAAAATTCTTAAGCCTCATTGGTCCACAACTAATGAGCACCTACCTTTGGAAAGTAGGTCCAAATGGATATAGAATCATTAGATGTTTCTGGTTCTATGAACAAACCCATTAGAAACCGATTGAAATGTTTGAACCTTAAGAAAACAAGGTAATCTCCATTTCTATAGGAAAGAAGGAGTTTTTGGGTTTTTTTTTGTTTTTTTTGTGTTTTGAAGGGTTTTTCATGTTTTATAATATAATTATGTATTTGAAATGTTTTTATTGTTTTTAGTGGTTTTTAAGGTTTTATGGATTTTTAGGGATTTTAAATATTTTTGTGATTTTGTGATTTTTTGTTTCTTTTGGGTTTCTTAGGGGGTTTTTCATGTTTTTGGATTTATGAGTTTTAATTGTTTTTATGATTTTACGTTTTTTATAGGGTTTTCATGGGATTTAGAGGTTTTTACATTTTAGGTATTTTAGTGAGTTTATGGAATTTTTGGGTTTTTTAATGTTTTTATGGATATTGTATATTTTAGAGGTTTTTATTTTTTTTATGGATTTTTGGGGTTTATGTGTTTTTTTAGTTTTTGGGGTTTTATGGTTTTTAGTGTTTTTTTTGAATTTTAGGAGTATAAATGGGTTTTTGTTTTTTTAGTGGTTCTTTAGGTATTTTATCAATTTTAGGGGTTTTTAAAAAAATTTATGAGTTTTTATGGTTTTAAGGGGTTTTAGGGTTTTAGTTTTTTTTATAGTTTTTTGTTTTCTTTATTTTTTTAGGGGTTTATTGTGTTTTTATATTTTTAAGGTTTTCTTATAGTTTCTTTGGGTTTTTGGGTTATCTATTTTTTAAAACGTTTAGGGATTTTTTAGGAATTATATGGTTTTATATGGTTTTTAGGAATTTTTAGGGTTTTATGGTCTTTTATGTTTGTAGTGTTTTTTAGGTTTCTTGGGGTTTCATTTTTTAGGTTTTTAATGATTTATTAGGATTTAATGGGTTTTTATGTTTTTATAGACTTTTATGGTCTTTTAGGATCTCTAATGTTTCTTTGTTTTTTGGGTTTTGAGAGGTTTTATGGGTTTTATGGGGATTTAATTTATTTAGGGTTTATAGGGGTGTTTACAGTTTTTATGAATTTTAAGGATTTTAGGTTTTTTTGGGTTTATGGGTTATTTGGATTTTAAGGTTTTCTTTGGATTTTTAGATATTTTTTAGGGTTTTTAGTGTTTACGGGATTTTTAGGGTATTAAAGGTTATACATTGTTTTTATGGTTTTAAGGGATTTTGAGGGTTTTTTGTGTTTTTGGGGTTTTGTGGTTTTTTGTGTATTTAGGGTTTTTGAGTTTTTATTGGTTTTTAATGTTTTTAATGTTTCTTAATCATTTATTGGGGTTTAATGGTATTTTATATTTATCATTGGTTTCAGGGTTTTATGGGGTTTATGTATTTTTTTTATTTTTTATGGTTTTTAATGTTTTAGGGGTTTTTTATTTTTATGGTTTTTAGGGTTTTTAGCATTTTTTAGGTTTTCAGGTGCTTTATGTATTTTTTGGGTTTGAAGGTTTTCATAGGGTTTTTTGGGGTTTTTACGGAATTTTTACATTTTTAGGGATTTTAGGGATTTCCTAGGAATTTTTTATTATTTTTTATGGTTTTATAGAATGTCACAGTTTTTAATTTTTTTAATTTGTTTATAGTTTGAATGATTTTTTTTGTGGGTTTTTGGGGTTGTTTTAGTTTTTTAGAGTTTTGAGTTTTTTAGTGTTTTTCGTCATTTTAATGGCCTAAAGATTGTTAGAGTTTTTAGTTATTTTATGGGTTGTTTTGCATTTTATGAATTTTAGGGTTTTATGGGTTTTAGGGAATTTAAGGGCATTTAGAATTTTTAGTTTTTCGGGGTTTCAAGTGTGTTTAGGTTTTTAATTATTTTTATGAATTGTTAGGATTTTTATAGGTTTTTATTTTTATCGAGATTTTGAGGGTTTATAGGTTTTAAGGGGTATTTTGGGCTTAGGGTTTTTAGGGGTTTTAAGTGTTTTTAGAGTTCTTTATAATTTTTAGGTGTTTAATTTTGTTTAGAGTTTTTATTTTTTTTAGGGTTTTTTGGTTTTTTAGGGATTTTAGGGTTTTTATTGGTTTATGTGTTTTTTGGATTGTAATGTTTTCATAGGTTATTAATGGTTTTTGCTGATTTGTTTGGTTTTTTGTAATTTTAGGGGGATTTTTGGATTGTTTTAGTTTTTAGAGTTTTTATAGATTTTGGGGGTCTTTATAGGTTTTTTTGGGGTTTTTAGTTTTTTGGTTTTTTAGGTGTTTTTGGTTTTTTGGGGTTTTAGAGGATTTATGGGTTTTCTTGTGTTTATGGTTTATTTTGAGTTTTAGTTTATTATGATTTTGATATTTTTTATGTTTTTAGTAGTTTAAAGGGTTGTTAGAGTTTTAGTAATTTTTTGGTTTCTATGGGTTCTAGGGTTTTTAATGGGTTTTATGGGTTTTATGGGTTTTAAGTCTTTTTAGGGTTTTAGTGTTTTCTTTGGGTTTTTCAGGGTTATAGGATTTTTTATGTTTTTTTGGTAATTTATGGGGATTCTAGATTATAATTTTTTTTAGCGTCTTCAGGGATTTTGTGGGGTTTAGGGTTATTTAGGGATTATAGGGGTTTTTGTTTTTTTGGGTTTTATGAGTTGTTTAGGGTTTTATGGTTTTTTAGAGTTTTTAACACATTTAGGAATTTAAATGGTTTTATGATTTTTAGGGTTTTTTGTGGTTATATGTTTTTCGGTGCATTTTATATTTTTTTAGTTGTTTTTTTGTTTTAGGGTGCTTTTTTACTTTCTTTTATATTTTTTTATCAATTTTTATGGTTTTAGGGGTTTCAACTTTTTTGGGATTTTACAGTTTTTGTAGGTTTCTTTAAGATTTTTAGAGTTCTTTATGTTTTTAGGTATTTTAGGTATTTTATGATTTTTATGGGTTTTTATTATTTTTTTGGAATTTTTCGGGGATTTAGGGTTTTTAGGGTTTTAGGGTTTTATGGTTTATTTTGGGTTTTAGGTTTTTTAGAATTTTTAGGATATTTAAGGTTTTTTAGATTTTTATCATTTTTAGGGGTCTAATGGTTTTTAGAGTTTTAGTTATTTAGGTTTTTATCGGGTTTTTAGCGTTTTTAAGGTTTTTTGGGGTTTTTTGTGTTTTATGGTTTTTTGCGTTTTTATGTTTTTAAGGGTTTATGTGTTTTATGGTTTTTATGCTTTTCATATGGTATTCTACGGTTTTCTTTGATTTTTATGTTTTTAGGGGTTCTTATGTATTTTTTAGGATTTTTATGTTTTTTTGGGGGGGGGGGTTAAGGATTTTTAGTGTTTTAGGGGTTTCTTGGCTTTTTTTGAGGATTATTGTTTTTTTAGTTTTTAATGGTATTATGGTTTTTCCAAGATTTTTTTACATTTTTAGGTGTTTAAAGGGTCTTTATAGTTTTAATTATTTTTTAGGTTTTTTTATCATTTTTATGGTTTTTAAGGGTTTTAAGTGGTTTTGGGGGTTTTATGGGTTTTTATGATTTTTAGCCTTTTTCGTTTTTTGGGGTTTTAAGTGTTTCAATTTTTGTATAGTTTTCTTATGTTTTCTAGGTTTTTATTGGTTTTTACATTATTTTTAATTTTTACTAAATTTTTAGGTTTTTGTTGATTTTTAGGGTTTTTATGGGCATTAAGGGTTTTAAGGTTTTTAGGGGTTATAATTTTTATGTTTTTTTTAGGTTTTTCGGTTTTTGGAGTTTTTTATTTATTTAATGTTTTTTTCAAATTTGTAGGGGTTTATAGTGAATTTAGAAATTTTAGTAGTTTTTAGTGTTTTATGGGTTTTTAGGGTTTTATGGTTTTTAGGGGTTGTTCGGTTTTTAGGGGTTTTAGGGATTTTTTAGGGTTTTTAGTGTTTTATGTTTCTAGGGGTTCTGAGTGTTTTTATTTTTTTTTAATGTTTCCTTAGGGATTTTCAGGGCTTTTATGTTTTTTATGTTTTTAGGGATTTTTGGGATTTTTAGGATATTTAAGGTTTTAAGGTTTCTTTAGGGATTTAAAGGGTTTTTTTAGTTTTTTATGGTATTTAGGGTTTTATAGTTATTCAATATTTTAGGGGATCTTTTAGTTTTTGGGGTTTCTAATGTTTTTTTGTAGTTTTTTCATTATTTTTAGATTTTTTAGGGGTTTAAAAATATTTTGTAGTTTTAGTGGGTTTTAACAGTTTTTATGGGTTTTATGGGATTTATTTGTTTTATGGATTTTTATGTTTTTAGGGGTTTTATGTGTTTTAGTGTTTTTAAAGTCTTTTATGGCTTCTAGGGTTTTATAATTTTTAAGGTTTTTAGGGAGTTTAAAATGTATTTTTTTTAAAGTATCTCTTTGAGATTTCTATGGTTTTTTAGGTTTTTTAAAATTTTAGGGATTTTGAGGATTAATAAATTTTTAGAGTTTTAATGGATTTTGAGGGTTTTGAGGGGTTTTTGGGCTTTTATAGTTTTCTAGAGGTTTTAGGGAATTTTTTTAGTTTATCAGATTTTAAATGTTTTTATAGCTTTTAACAATTTTAGGGGTTTAAAGGGTTTTTAGTGTTTTTAGTGATTTCTATGATATTTATCGGTTTTAGGAATTTTTATTATATTAGGTATTTTTATAGTTTTTTGGGTTTTGAGGGTTTTTTGTGTTTTCAGAATATTTTATATTTTTAGAGATTTTGAGTGTTAAAAGGTTTTATATGTTTTCTTAGGGTATTTCAATTATTTTAGGTTTTTTTATTTTGTATGGATTTTTATTGATTTTTTGTTAATTTAATGGATTTTTAGGGGTTTTGGGTTATTTGGGGTTTTCAGGTATTTATGTTTTTTGTGGGGGTTTGAGGTTTTTTATGCTTTATAGGGTTTTTATGGTTTTAGAGTTTTTTAATAGTTTTAGGGGTTTAAACGATTTTTAGTGTTTTTAGAGTTTTTTAGGTTTTCTATTGGGGTTTATATCTTATAAAGGGATTTTTTAATTTTTAGGGGTTTTTATGGTTTTTAACGTTATTTATATTTTTTATTTGTTTTAACTATTTTTTGTGTTTTTATTTGTTTTAAATATTTTTTTAAGGTTTTCTATTGGGGTTTTATGGTTTTCATGTTTTTAAGGGTTTAAGGTTTTTTTGGGGGTGGGGGGTTAATGGTTTTATCATTTCTAGGTTTTTACTGGTTTTAAGTGTTTGTAGGTTTTAATGGTTCCCTTCATATTAGTTTTGATTTTTAGGGTTTTTTATATTTTTATAGATTTTCAGTGATTTGATTAAAATTTATTATTTTTTAGAGTTTTTAGGGATTTGTAGGTTTTTTATTGTTTTTGTGGTTTTTTTTTTCTTACAGTTTTTTGATTATTCTAGTGTTTTAAGGATTTTTAGAGTTTTTTAAAGTTTTGGGGATTTAAAGGTTTTTTATAGCTTCTAGTGGTTTTAGGGGTTTTAAGGAATTTAAGTGGATTTTAATGTTTTTAGGTGTTTTTATGTGTGTTTTTAGGTGTTTTTAGGTTTTAATTTTTTTTTATGTTTTTTGGGTTTTTAAGAGTTTTCATATTTTTAATGTTTTATTTCGGTTTTTAGGGGTATTATGTTTTTAGAGATTTGTATGAATTTTTTATTATTTTTCTAGGATTTATGGTTTTATATATTTTGATGGCTTTTAGTTTTTTTGAGGTTTTGGGGTTTATATTGTATTTTTAATGTTTAAGCATTTTTTGAGTTTTTATGGGTTTTAATGTTTTTTGAACTTTTCAACATTTTTAGTTGTTTAAATGGTTTCTGGAGTTTTTAATGGGGTTTATGATTTGTTTATATTTTTTTTATATTTTTTACTGCTTTAGGGGTTTTATGGGGTTCATGCGCTTTCGGGCTTTTACATCCTTTTTTCAATTTTAGTGTTTTTCGTGTTTTTAGCAATTTTACATGTTTTTAGAAATTAATGGTTTTTTATGGGTTTTCAGGGTTTTTGGTTTTTTTATGTTTGTATATAGTTTCAGGTATTTTATAATTTTTTTATGTTTTTATCGATTTTTTGCGAATTTGAGGGGTTTTAGGGTTCTATGGTTTTTAAGGGTTTTTTGGTTTTTTGGCCTTTTGTGGTTTTTTAGTTTTTTTTATTTTTATTTTTTTATAAATTTTAATTTTTTAGAGGTTTAAAGGGGTTTTCAGTTTTTAATTACTTTTATTGTTTTGTGGGATTTTACAGTTTTTTTGGTTTTTATTATTTTGAGGAGTTTTTGTGTTTCTATGGTCTTTTTAGTGTTTTTTATAATTTTTAGAGTTTTTATCTTTTTAGGTGTTTTCAATGTTCAGACAGTTTTAATATTTTCTTAGGGGTTTTCATGGTTTTTAGGGTATTTTATGTTTTTTAGGGTTTTTAGGCATTTTTATTATTTTAATTGTATTGTTGGTTTTTTATGGATTTTTAGTTTTTTTTGGGTTCTTATGGTTTTTTGGGATTTATAGAGTTTTTGTGAGTATTTAGGGTTATTTTGGTTTTTAGAGGTTTTAACATTTTTTGGGGTTTAAAGGGTTTATATAGATTTTGGTGAGTTTTTTCTGGATTGTTTGGGATTATTTTTATTTTTTAATGTTTCTTTTTAGGGGTTTTAGTGTTTTTATCATTTTTATGTTTTTATATGTTTTAAGTGTTTTTAGGTTATTATGATTTTCTTAGGGTTTTAAAGGTATTATGTTTTATAATATTTTAGGAATATTTAGAATTTTATAAGGATAATTATGGGTTATTAGGGTCGTTAGAAATTTTTATGGTTTTTAGGGGTTTTATAAGTTTTATAGTTTTTTTGGGGTTTTATGGGATTTTTTAGTTTTTATGTGTAGTATTAATTTTTAATGTTTTTTAACATTTTTTGGTTTGTAAAGGGGTTTTTGTATTTTTTTAATATTTTTAGGGTTTTATGTATTTTAGGGGGTTTTATGGTTTTTTTTTGTTTTTAAGGTTTTTTTATTTTTTTTACAGTTTTTCATGTTTTTAGGGGTATTAAGTGTTTTTAGGTTTTTAATTTATTCTTTGTGGTTTTATAGTTATTAGGATTTTTATGGATGTTGAGGTTTTTTAGGGGTTTTTGGGGTTTTATAGTTTTGTTTAAGAGTTTTTATGGGGTTTATGGTTCATTGGAGTTTTTACAGTATTTAAGGTTTTAAATTATTTTAAAATAATTTAGTGGTTTTTTACGGTTTTATGGGTTTTTTATGGTTTTTAGGGTTTAAGGGTTTTTAGGGGTTTTAGGGTTTTATGTTTTTTCTGGGATTTTTGTTTTTTAGGATTTTGTGGGGTTTTAAGGTTTTCTTTGGGTTTTTAGGGTTGTTTAGGTTTATTTATGTTTTTAGACATACTTAGGATTTTTTTAGGATTTTTAGGGTTTTTATGGTTTTTAGGAAATTTGAGGGGTTTTAAGGTATTTAGGGTTTTTTAGGATTTTTGGTTTTTTATGTTTTTTGGTTATTTTATTTTTTTGAGGTTATTTTGAGTTTTTTTATCTTTTTGGGGGGTTTAATGGTTTTTAGTGTTTTAGGAGGTGTAGGTTTTTAAGGAATTTTTATGAAGTATAATGTTTTTTTGTTGTTTTTGTGGATTTTGGTATTTTTATTTTTCTTATTTACTTTAATGATGTTTTAGGGTTTTCAACGTTTCATAGGTTTTTAAGGGATTCATGTGTTTTTAGGTGTTTAAGGTTATCTTAGGGGTTTCAGGACATTAAAGTTTTTATGTTTTTATGGGTTTTAGGGCATGTTTAGGATTTTTATCTTCGATTTTTAGATAATTTGAGTGTTTTAGGGTCAGTAAGGGGGTTTTAGGGTGTTTTGGTTTTTTGGGTTTTTAAGTTTCCTTTTGAGATTTTATGGGTTTTAATGTTTTTTATATTTTTTTATTGATTTTTGGGATTTTAAGGGCTTGTAAATATTTTAGTGTGGATTTAGGATTTTATGGTATTTTAGGGTTTCTTATGGTTTTTATGGGTTTTTTGGGTTTTAGGGGTTCTTATGGGTTTTTATGGTTTTTAGCATTTTATGGAATTTTAGGGTCTTTAAGTGTTGTTTAGTTTTTAATGTTTTTATGGATTTGAAGGGTTTTTAGGTGTTTTTAAAATTGGTGGGATTTTTATGGATTTTGTAGATTCGTTATAGTTTTAAGGTATTTTAGGGATTTTGATGGTTTTAATGGTATTATAGAAATTTTAGGGTTCAAGGGATCTTTTTGATTTTTTCTGGATTTTTACAATTTTTCATGATTTTAGGTGTTTGAAAATGTTTTTAGTATTTTTAGTGATTTTTTAGGTTTTATTGGCTTTTAGTGGTTTTAGGGATTTTATGTTTTTATGGGTTCTAGGATTTTAGGAACTCTTTAAGGCTTTTAGGGTTTTTTTTATTTTTTTATGTTTTTAGGGTTTTTAGTTGTTTTTAGGTTTCTATTATTTTCTTATGATTTTTCAAGTTTTTTAGGGTTTTTACATTTTTAGGGATTTTTATTCCTTTTGGAGTTTTTATGGGGTTTTAAGGTATTTTTTGGGATTTTAGGATTTTTAAATTCCTTTGGGTTCTTTTGGGGGTATTCGGGTTTTTTTGGTGTTTTTGGGGTTTTAACAGTTTTTTAGAGTTTTTATCATTTTTAGGGGTTTAAAGGGTTTTTATAGTTTCAAGTGGTTTTAGGGGTTTTATTGGGTTTTAGGGTTTTTATGGTTTTAGGGGTTGTTATTATTTTACGGTTTTCATAGGTTCGTAGGGTTATTTAGGGTTTTGGTTTTTTGGGTTTTAGGGGTTTTAAGTATTTATAAAATTTTAATCTTTTCTTAGGGGTTTTCAGGGTTTTTATACATTTTTATGTTTTTAAGTATTTTTAGGGATTTTTAGTATTTTTATGGGTTTTTAGTGTTTTTAAGGATGTTGAGTGTTTTTATGGTTTTATGATTTTGTAGGTTTTTGGGGGTTTTTTAATTTTTTATGGTTTTATGGTTTTTACAGTTTAAAAACAATCAGTTTTAAAGGATATTTTAGTGTTTTGGTGGGTTTTTAGGATTTCTATGGGGTTCTAGGTTTTTTAAGGTGTTCATGGTTTTTAATTTATTATTGTCTTTTTAGGGTTTTTAACATTTTTGTTCTTTTAGGGGCTTTATGTGTTTTAATATATTAACGTTTTCTTATGATTTTTCAGGTTTTTTAGGGTATTTTATGTTTCAAAGTATTTTTAGGGATTTTTAGGGTTTTTCTTATTTTTTGTGTTTTAAGGGAATTTTATTGTTTAAGAGTTTTTAGGGTTTTTAGTGTTTTATCGTTTGGTTGGTTTTTTAGGGTTTATTGTGTTTTTAGGTTGTTAGGGTTTTTCGCATTTTTATCATTTTTAGATGTTAATGTTTTTTGAGTTTTTAGTGGTTTTTATATTTTTTATGGGTTTTTATGGGTTTATAATTTTTATAGGTTTTATGATATTTATGATTTTTAGTTTTTTTAAGGGTTTTAAATATTTTTTAGATTTTTAGGGTTTTAAATAAATTTTGGATTTTAAGGTTTTCGTTTTTTCAATATTTTTATGGAATTTTACAATTATTGGGATTTCTAGGGAATTTTTTGGATTTTTATGGTTTCTAGAGTTTTAGGGATTTTGAGGGGTTTTATAGTTTTTTTTGGGTTTTTACGATTTTTTTATGGATTTTATCATTTTGTGAGTTTTTACGGATTTTAAGTGTTTTTAGGTTTTTAATTCTCTATTAGGTACTTTCATGTTTTTTATGGTTTTTATGTTTTTAATAATTTTTAAGGATTTATTAGGAAACATATGGTTTTAAAGATTTTTTGTGTTTTTTGAGATTTTGATGGATTATAGGGTTTTTATGGATTTTTTGAATTTTTAGGGGGTTTATGGTTTTTTTGAGTTTTAGAAAAAAATAGGTGTTTAAAGTGTTTTTTTGTTTATACTGGGGTTTTAGGGGTTTTATGGGGTTTTGTGGATTATTAGGTCTTAAATGGTTTTTAGGGTTTTGGGGGATTTTAGATTTTTTTTCATTTTAGAATTTTTTTAGGGTTTAAAGGGTTTTTACATTTTTTAGGTTTTTATAGGTGTTTATAACGATTTTAAGGGTTTTTTATGTTTTTAGGATTTTTATGTGTATTTAATAATTTTTATGGTTTTTATGATTTTAGAGATTTTTAGGGTTATTAGGTTTTTTAGATTTTTATGGTTTTATGGTATTTTTTTGTTTATATTATTCTTATGAGTTTATTTAGGGATTTATGGGTCTATCATGTTTTTTAAGGTTCAGTCAGTTTTTACGGTTTTTAGGGGTTTTATGTTTTTTAGCATATTTTTGGTTTTTATGGGTTTTATGTGTTTTTATTTTTTTATTTTTTTCTTAGGGGTTTTCAGGGGTGTTAAGATTTTTTACGTTATTTGTGATTGTTAGGGATATTTAAGTATTTTTATTGATTTTTTGGTTTTTAGGGATTTTGAGGGTTTTTAGTGTTTTCTATGGGTTTTTTGGGTTTCATGGTTTCTTTGGGTTTTTGGGGGTTTTTTGAGTTTTTTTGGGGTTTTAAATAATTTTAGTTTTTTTAACATGTTTAGGGGTTTAAAGGGTTTTTATATTTTTTTAGTAATTTTTAGGGGTTTTTATAGTTCTAAGGGTTTTTAAGGTTCTATGTGTTTTATGGTTTTAGGAGTTTTTAGGGGTTTTAAGATTTATATTTTTTTAGGGTTTTATGTGTTTTTATGTTATAGAGGTTTTGTTAGGGTTTTTAGTGTTTTATGGTTTTTTATGTTTTTACGGGTTTTTAATTCTTTTTATGACTTTTATGGTATTTAGGGGTTTTAGATATTTAGAGGGACTTTTTGGGGTTTTATGTTTTTATGGGTTTTTTTATTTTTTTTGTTTTTTAGTGTTTTAGGGGTTTTAGGTATTTATATATCTTTTAATATTTTTAGGGCTTTAATGGGTTTTAGAAGTTTTTATTCTCGTTTTTTGGTTTTAAGGTTTTTTAAGGTTGTATAGTTTTTAGTGTTTTTTTAGGTTTTTTATAGTTTTTGAGTATTTTAGGTTTTTTGGAGTTTTAAATGTATTTGTTTTAAGGATTTATTATAGGTTTCTAGGATTTTTAGGGGATTTTGTATTTTTTAATATATTCAAGAGATTTTAGGATTTTTATTGTTTTGTACTGCTTTTAGAGATTTTAAGGGTTTTTAGGTTTTTTGTAGAGTTTTTAGGGTTTTTAATGTTTTCATGTATTAGATTATTTGATGTTTGAGGGGTTTTAAGGTTTTTTTGAGTTTTTATCATTTTTATGGGCTTAAAGTGATTTTATTTTTTTAGTATTTTTATGATTTTCTAAGGGTTGTCGTGGTTTTTATGGGTTTAAGGGTGTTAGGGTTCTTCGGGTATTTTACGGATTTAACATATTTTATCTTTTAGGGATTTTAATTGTTTTTTGGACTATAAGATTTTCTCAGGGGTGTTTATGGTTTTTAGGTTTACAGTAGTTTTTGGCTATTTATCAATTTCAAAGTGTGTTTGGGTTTTTTGAGATTTTGATGGGGTTTTAGGGATTCTTAGGGTTTTTAGAATGTTTACATTTTTTGGGGTTTTTAGTATTTTTATATTATTAGTGTTTTCATAGGGGATTTTCAAGGGTTTTAGGTTTTTTACCTTTTTAGGGATTTTAAAGATTTTTTATGTTTTTTATTTTTTTATTGTTTTTTTGGCTTTTGATGGATTACGGTATTTTTTAGGGTTTTTATGGATTTTTTGGTTTTATGGGTTTTTAGTTTTTATGGTTTTTAAGGTTTTTGGGGGATTAAAGTGTTTGTAGATTTTTTGTGGTTTTTTGGGATTTTATGATTTTATGGGTTTTTAGGGTTTTATAATGATTTTAAATGGTTTTCTGGATTTAATGGTTTCTATGGTTTTTAGGTTTTTTATAATTTTTTTTAGGTTTTTAGGGTTTTTAAGTGTTTTTAGGGTTTTAAGGTTTTCTTATAGATTTTAGGGTTTTTAGTGTTTTTATACATTTTTGGGGATCTTTAGCTATTTTTTGGATTTTTAATGTTTTAAGGGTTTTTAGATATTTTAAAGCATAATAGGGATCTCAGGTTTCTTATATTTTTTAAGGGTTTTTGATTTTTTAGGGGTTTTTCAGGGTTTTTGGTGTTTTTTGACAACATTAGAAGTTTAATGGTATTTTAGAGTTTCTACTAGTCCTTAAGGTTTTTACATTTTTTTAGGGTTATTATAGTATTATTCGGTTTTTTGGATTTTAGGATTTTTAGCATCATTTATGTTTTTAGTAGTATTAATTGTTTTTAGATTTTTTAAGGTTTCATAGGATTTTCAGGGATTTTAGTGGTTTTTACAATTTTTTGGATTTTTTATGGTTTTTAGGGTTTTTAGGGTATTTTATGATTTTTATGATTTTTAGGGGTTTTTAGGTATTTATAGTTTTAAAGGTTGTTTAGAGGGTTTCAACATTATTTTTGGGTTAATGGGTTGTTAGAGTTGTGATTGGTTTTCAGGGTTTTATGTTTTTTTAAGGTTTTTATGGGTTTTTATGGTTTTAACTTATTTTTATGGTCTTTGAGGGTTCCTATCTTTTTTGGGATTTTAGGCATTTTAAATGTATTTAGATTTTTAAAATTTTCATAGGAATTTTTTAATTTTTAGGGTGGTTGACATTATTTTGTATTTTTAGGGATTTTCTTGGGCTTTTATGGGGTTTTTAAGTATTTTGAGTGTTTTTATGAGTTTGTAGGTTTTTTGGGTTTTCTTAGGGGTTTCATGGTTTTTAGGGTTTTTTTCATTTTTAAACCTTTCAGGGATTTTTTATGGTTTTAGCGGGTTTATGTATTTTGAGGGTTGGGGGGGTTAGGGTTTATTGGTTATTATTTATATATGGGTGTTTATGTTTTTCTAGGGTTTTAGGGATTTTTGAGTTTTTATATATATTTTTTATCACTTTTAGATTTTTGTAAATATTTTTAGGGGTTTAACAGTTTTCAGTGTTTTTTGTGCTTTTTAGGGTTTTAATGGGATTTAGGGTTTTTATGGTTTTATTGATTTTATGATGGTTTTGGTTTTTAATGGTTTTAGGGTATTCAGGGTGTTTTAAAGATTGTTAGTGTTTTTAGGTTTTTAGGGATGTTAAGTGTTTTTATGTTTTTAATGTTTTCATAGGTGATTTAAAAGTTTTTAGGGCTTTTTACATTTTTGGGATTTTTTTTATGATTAATATTGTTTTTATTGTTTTTAGGGATTTCAAGGGTATTTTGGGTTATTATGGTTTTTAGGTTTCTTGCGGGGTTTTGTTGGATTATTTGATTTTCTAAGGATATTTTAGTTTTTATATTTTTTTATCGTATCTGGGGGTTTAAAATGGTTTTCATGATTTGTTTTTTTAATTTTTAGGATTTTAATGGGTTTTATGTTTTTTACAAGGGTTTTAGGGGTTTTAATGGATTTTAGTGTTTTTAGAGTTTTTGTTGCTTTTTAGGGATTTATCATTCTTATGTTTGTAGGGGTTTTAGTGTTTTATGGTTTTTAGAGTTCTATTAGTTTTTATAGTGTTTTGTGGTTTTTTATGTTTGTAGGTATTTTTAGGGATTTTTTTGAATTTTAATTTTTAGGTTATCTAGGGATTTTGTGCGGTTTTTAATGTTTATTGGATTTTTATGGGATTTTCTGTTTTTGGGTATTATTTCATTGTTTTTGGTTTTTATGTTTTTTAAATTATTTTAATTTTATGGTTTGTAGATTTTTAGAGGTTTTATTTGCTTTTAGGGTTTTTAGGTTTTAAGGGTATTTTATTTTTTTTAGTGTTTTAGAGTTTTCAATGTTTTTTAGTGGTTTTACAATTTAAATGTGTAGTTGTTTTATGTGTTTTATATTTTTAGGGTTTACTTTTTATTTTTAAGGGTTTTCACATTTTTAGGGATTTTTTGGCCTTTTTATGATTTTTATGGTTATTAGTTGTGTTAGGCATTTTGATGGTTTTTAGGAATTTTTGGGAGTTTTAGGGTTTCTATGGTTTTTTTATTTATAAATGTGTTTGAAGTGTTTTTAGGTATGTAAGTTTTTCATAGTGTTTTAGGTTATTTAGAATTATTTATATTTGAAAGATTTATTTTCTATTTGTGTTTTTTTATATTTTTTAGGTTTTTGAGGGTTTTAGGGTTTTTAGGGTTTTTATTGTTTACATGAATTTCTATAGTTTTATGAATTTTTTTGTTTTTTGTGTTTTAAGAGTTTCATTACATTTTATGGGGGTTAATGGGTTTTTATAAATTTTAGTAGGATTTTATGGTTTTATGGGTTTTATGGTTTCTATGACTTTTAGGGGGTTTAGGGGTTTTTGGGGTTTTCTGGGGTTTTCTGGGGTTTAAATTGATTATTGATTTTAAATATTTTATTATTGTTTTGGGGATTTTGGGGTTATATGTTATTAAGGATTTTTAGTATTTTTAGGGTTTTTAAGGTTTTCATGGGTTTTTTATGGATTTAGGTTCTTTTTATGATTTTTTAGTGTTTTTTGTTTTGTTATTATTTCTAGGGGTTTAAATGGTTTTTATGTTTTCAGTGGTTATTATAGGATCTATGGGTTATTAGTGTTTAATGATTTTAGGTATTTTTTTCGATTTTTGGGGATTTTGGGGTTTTATTATCTATTAGGGTTTTTTTTTCAATTTTTAGGTCTTTAGGTGTTTTATTTTTTTAGTTTTTATAGTTTTTAGGAGTTTTTAGGGTTTATAGAGGATTTAATGGTTTTAGGGATTTTTTTTGGGATTTTTATGGTTTTCCTGGATTTTTAGGGTTTTTGGGGTTTTTGGGGTTTTTGGGTTTTTTGGAGTTTTAGTGTTTTTAGGTTTTTTTGCGGGATTTTGTCTTCTTATGTTTTTAAGGTTTTCTTAGTGTTTTTTGGGTTTTTGTTTTTTTAATGTTTTTTCCAATTTTAAGGACATTTGTATTTTTTATGGTTTTTAGGTATTTTAGTATATAATGTAAGATTATTAAAGAAAAAAGAAAAAAATATAGGAAAAAAGGTACAATCATGGAACACCCATAAACCATAATGGAATAGTTATGGTGTTAGAGATCAAAATCCTAGACTCCAAAATAAAAACATCCAGAACCACCCAATGAAGTAATGTGAGCTCTAGATGTCAACAGTAGGATCTTCCTTGCTTTCCAAATCAGAAGGAAACTCCATGTACACCATTCCATTAATAGCAACGAGGTAGTCCACTCCAGGATGAGTATACAACACTCCATGAACCGCTAACAGAAGGAGGAGTCCTGCTGTTTTTTAAGCTAGAAACAGGTCGACTTCAGAGAACTCATCCTCGCATGCTACCACTTTTGAAGGGCCTATTTTAATATAATCAGTCGTCACCTATGCTCACTGGTTGCTAAATGGTTTTTATAATTTTTAGTGATTTTTAGGTTTTTTGGAGGATTTAATGTTTTTAGGTTTTTTATATATTTTATGGTTTTTTGGGTCATTTTGTTTTTTAGGGTTTTAGGTTTCGTTAGAGTTTTTATCATTTTTGGGTTTTTATGTGTTTTAAGTGTTTTTATGTTTTCAAGTTTTTTATTTTTTTTATTTTTTTATGTTTTTTTTAACATTTTTAGGAATGTTTATCAAATTTTTTATTTTTAATGTATTTAGGTATATATTTTATGATTTTTAGCATTTTAAGGGTTTATGGTGTTATGTTTTTTTTTGTTTTTAGGGTTTTTGAGTTTTTATAGGTTTTTGGTTTTATAGTTTTTATGGTTTTTATGGTCTAAAGGGTCTTTCTAGTTTTAAGATTTTTTTAGGTATTCAATGGGATTTGTCGGTTTTCAAGGGTTTTTATGGTTTTTATGGGTTTTAGGGTTTTTATGGGTATGTAGGGTTTTTACGGTTTTAAGAGTTTTTATCATTTTTACTTTTTAGGGGTTTTAAGTTATTTTATTATTTTTATGATTTCATGGGGATTTTTAGGGTTTTTAGGGTTTTTATGTTATTAGGGTTTTTAGGGGTTTTAATATTTTTATGGGTTTTTTGGAATTTTCATATTTTTAGGGATTTAGGGGTTTTAGGGTATTAATGATTTTGGAGTTCTTTGGGAATCTTTTAGTTTATATTGTTTATAGTGTTTTTTATATATTTTTAAAAAATTTGGTATTTAAATTGTTTTTTGGGTTTTTAGTGGTTTTCGGGATTTTATGTTTTTAGGGGGTTTTAGGGTTTTTAGGGGTTTTTGGGTTTTTGGGGTTTAGGGTTTTCAACATTTTTAGGTTTTTAGGTGGTTTAGGTTATTAAGGTTTTAATGGTTCTCTTAGGGATTTTTAGGGATTTTGTGGTTTTTACATTTTTTTTGTGATTTATAAATATTTTTTAGAATTTTCTATGTTTTAGGGATTTTAAGGATTTAGAGGTTTTTTATGGTTTATGGTGTTTTATATTTTTTAGGGTTTTAGTGTTTTTAAAATTTTACAGGGTTTTAAGGTTTATTATAATTTTTTGAAATTTTTATGGGTTTAAAACAATTTTCTAGTTTCTAGTGGTTTTTGGGTTTTTATGGATTTTTGGTGTTTTTATGGTTTTTAGGGGTTTTATGGTTTTAAAGGGATTTTAGTGTGTTTTTAGGGGTTTTATGGTTTTTATTATTTTATAGGTATTTAGGGATTTAAAGTGTTTTTATATTTTTAAGGTTTTATTAGGGTTTTTATGTTTTAAGGTATTTTTATGGATTTTTTGGGATTTTTTGGATTTTAGAGTTTTTAGAGTTTTTAGGGGTTTTAAAGGGGTTTTGGGTTTTAGGATTTTTATGATATTATGGTTTCATTGAGTTTTTAGAGGTCTTAAGTGTTTTTATATTTTTCTAGTGTTCTAAGGTTTAAAATGGGTTTTTAGAATTTTTAGTTTATTTTTATGTATTTTATTGTTTTTTAGGTTTTTTAATATTTTTAGGGGTTTTGGGTTTTATAGGATTTTAGGGTTTTTAGGGTCTTTTGAAATTATTACTTTTTTAGGATTTTTAGTTTTTTTAAGTGTTTTTTGGTTTAATTGTTTTCATAGGGTTTTTCAGGGGTCTTGGTTTTGTAACATTTTAGGGATTTTAGAACTTTTATAATGGTTTCACACTATATAAGTTTTTTAGGGAATTTGAGGGTTTATAAGTTTTTTTATTTTTTATTTTTAGGGGTTTAAAAGGGTTTTAGTGTTTTTTGTGGATTTTAGGGTTTTATAGGTTTCTATGAATTTATAAGGATTTTAGGGATTTTAATGGGTTTTAGGGATTTTTAGGGTTTTAAAGGTCTTTTAGGGGTTTTTATGCGTTTTTTGTTTATTATGTTTTTAGGGGTTTTAAGTGTTTTGATAGTTTTATGGTTTTCTTAGGGGTTTTTTTGTGTATTAGGGTTTTTATGTTTTTATGGATTTTAGTGATTTTTTATGATTTTTATGGGGTTTTTGGGATTTTAGGGGTTTTTGGATTTTATGGTTTTTTATGGTTTTTTGTGTTTTTAGGGTTTTTATTGGTTTTTGGGGTTTTTATGAGTTTTTATGTGAATTATGGGTTTTTAAATTTTTTTTAACATTTTTAGGGGTGTAAAAGGTTTTTGTATCATTTAGTGGGTTTTAGAGATTTTATGGATTTTGATAGTTTTTAACAATTTTTTTGGGTTTTAAGGATTTTTGTGGTTTTTATATTTTTTGGGGATTTTTAGGCATTTTAAATTTGTTTTCTAGTTTTTTAGAATTTTATGTGTTTTTAGTTTTTAAATTTTTCTTAAGGGTTTTCTATTTTTTATGGTTTTTTATGTTTTCATGTATTTTAAAATATTTGTTAGGATTTTTAGGGCTTTTGGGGTTTAAATGTTTTTTAGATTTTTATGGTCTTTAGAGTACTCAATGATTTTTGGGTTATAGGGGTTTTTTCAAATTGTTTTATTTTTTAACACTTTTAGGTGTTTAAATTCATTTTAGAGTTCTTAGAGGTTTCCTAGGGTTTTCTGGGGTTTTTTGGTTTCTATGATATTTAATGGATTTTAGGGCTTTAGTGTTTTTTGTGTTTCTAGAAATTTTAGGGATATTTTATGATTTTTAAGGTTTTAAAGGGTTTTAGGGATAATGAGGGTATTTATTGGTTTTAGGGTTTTTATGGTTTTTGTAGTGTTTTTGGGGTTTTTTGAGTTTTTTCTGTGTTTTATCGGTTTTAGTGTTTTTTATCTTTTTTGGGGGGTTTGAAGGGTTTTATAGTTTTCGTTGTTTTTAAGAGATTTTTGGGTTTTAGGGTTTTTAATGGTTTTAGTGGTTTAATATATTTTAGGAATTTTTAGTGTTTTATGGTATTTTAGGGAATTTAGGGTTTTTATCATTTCATAGGTTTTTTGGGGTTTTATGTGGTTTAATGTTTGTAATTTTTTATTTGGGGTTATTCTAGTATTTTAGGGTATTTTAGGTTTTTAGGGGTTATTGGGATTGTATAGTATTTTAATGTTTTTTGTGTTTTTCGGGATTTTGATGGTTTTGGGGTTTTTATTGGGGTTTTTATTTTTTTCATTTTAAGGGTTTTTGAGTTTTTTTGGGTTATCATTTTTTTAATGTTTTTTAACCATTTTGGGATTTAAAGGGTTTGTATAGATTTTTGTTGGGTTTTAGGGTTTTCATGTGTTGTAAGGTATTTTTTATGGTTTTGTTGGTTTTATAGGATTTTCCAGTTTTTAGTTATACTTATGTTTTTTTAGGGTTTTAGTATTTTTTAGGTATTTTAGGGGTTCTATGTGTTTTTAGGATCCTATGGTTTTATTAGGAGTTTTTATGGTTTTTAGTGCCTTTTTAGGTTTTTAGAGGTTTTATGTCTTTTTAAGGTTTTTTTTTGGTTTTTAGAGATTTTTTGGATTTTTAATGTGTTTTAGGATTTTTAGGGTTTATATTTTTTTAGGTTTTTATGCGTTTTTTGAGTTCTTTTTATGTTTTTAGTGTTTTTCATTTTTCTAGGGGTCTAAGGGTTTTTAAAATTTTATGTACTTTTTTAGGGATGTTATAGGCTATTAGGGGTGTTTAGAGTTTTAGGGGGTTTATGGTTTTTAAGGGTTTTAGGGTTTTATGGAATTTTTAAGGTTTTGCGGGGTTTTTATCATTTTGTAGGGTTTTAAGGGATTTTAAGTGTTTTTAGGTTTCTAAGGTTTTATTATAGTTTTTAGGATTTTTTGAATTTTTACGTTTTTAAAGATTTTTTTTGTTTTTTTGGGTTTTTATGGATTTTGATGTATTTTTAGGGTTTTTATGATCTTTAGGGTTTTGTTTGGGTTTTAGGGGTTTTTTGGGTTTTTAGGGTATTAAAGGTTTTTTAGGGTTTTTATCGTTTTTTTGGGGTTTAAAGGGTTTTTAGAGTTTCTAGTGTTTTTTATTGGTTTTTAGGGGTTTTAAGTATTTTTATGGTTTTAATTGGATTTTTTGGGTTTAAGTGTTATTAGGGTTTCATATGGTTTTTAGGGTTTTATATTTTTTTAGGGGTTGTAAGGGTTTTTAATTTTATTAAGGTTTTCATTGGGGTTTCAGGTTTTTTATGGCATTAAAAGTGTTTAGGATTTTTTTTGGTAATTTTAGCATTTTTATAGTTTTTAGGGTTTTTTGGGATTGTGAGTGTTTTTAGGGTTTTAGGGGTTTTTTGGGTTTTTTGTGTTTTTAAGGGTTTTCTGATTTGTTTTTTTGTTTTTACGTTTTTAGTGTATTTAACATTTTTATGGTGTTAATGGGTTTTTAGAGTTTTTAGTGGGTTTTTAGGATTTTTATGAGTTTTTAGGGTTTTTACGGTGTTTAGGTTGTTCCCCCTCAAAATATGTGTTCTGGTTAGGAATCACTACTTCCAAACGGTTTATAATGGATTAGTTCGTGGAACTAGAAACACCAAATTATTAAATATCTGAAGGGAACTCATTTCCAAGGGAAAACAGTTGTTAGTTATGTTGACCAACAAGGCTTGAGAACTCACATTAACTTAGAGGATGGGAGGGTGGGTTTATCAAACCCTTTTAGGGGTAATTATTGCCTAGTTCGGGACACTCTTATCGATTTTAGGTATGTTCTTGAATCCTTCATTAATTCCCATGTATGATGTGGTTCATCATAGAGTTGAAAATCAATTATTATCATGTATAGATCTTAGAATCATTTGAATATATATGAGGTTCTTCAACAATCACGGTGTCTATATATATCCAAAGTTCTCCATTGATGGTATCCTCTCATATACTACTTAGAGATTCTTTGGTCATGATGATGTTGGTTTTCTAGCCACACATTTGGGCACTCTGGAGTGTAGTGTCATCCATGGGAACATGATTTGTTTTGATGTTTGGGATAAAAAATATATGAAAGGATTCCTACGTATCCTCGTGAGTGTAAACAGAACCCATGTAGTTCAGTGCCACTTAATGGGGCACATTATACATTTTAAGATCATGTGATAAAGACCCACCTGTACAATTTAATTTCATGTGTTGAGGATATTTAGGCGGAAGGTGCCTAGTTATGGTTTTGTGTCAATCCAATGTAGAAGCTGACCAAGAAACTGGGGAGGTATATGAATTTCCATGTGGAATTATACCTTGTTGGTGATATGGCCCAGAGAGAACATGTTTGATTTGGGGTTTTGGGTTTGGACCTCAAGGAGGATTCTTAAAAATATTGTTTGTATGGGAATCATATCCCATGTAATTTTTTTAGTCACATTGGGGGGTATGTACCATTGAGTGGATTAAGTGGGGGATTACACCTAAAGAGGATTCCATGATGAAATACCATGAGAGATGTAACAACTCATGATTCTAAACTCGTGATGATTTGGGGGTTTACTTTGGGGATTACTTTGGAGGAGGATGCCCAAATGAAGGGGATTATGATTGAGGATTAATCGTAAAGAGGATTCCCATTGAGATTGAGACTTAGGATGGATTCCTACGTATTTTGTTTATAGAAGTAATCAAAGATATCATATTTTACTCATTATTGTGGATTGTTCATATTTCATGATCACTACTAACCTCTAATACCATGAAAGTCATGCTCTGTGTGAGGAACAAAAGGGAGTGGAAGATCTGGAAAACCACAAAAGCTAGAGGGAAAAGCATTTATTTTTTCTCCATTTTCTCTAACCTTGATCCTAAAATTACATAAGAGGGGTGAAAGTGGAAGAGGTTGGGGTTACAAAACATAACTCTTTTAACATTACCCCGAGGAAAGAAGAAAGTTAAAGGCTATAGAGGTAGAGAGGAGAAGGACTACCACTTCCAACATGAATGGATAGGTGCTTACTCTAAGAGGAATGCCCTAAAATAGGATACATAGTGGGATGATGATCTAATTACATGTTGTATAGAAAAGAAATCATAATTCTCACCCACCCATCTAGGAACTGGAAGCTTTGGGTCTCATAGACGAGAAGGGACAGACATGGTTCGAACCCTTGTATCCGAGACAAGGTACTCCCCAACACTATCCCTAGGGTAGGGGTCCTCATGACTATAGATATACAAATCCACATGTTCCCTAAGGATTATAACCATATGGTAGGACTAGTATGGGAATCCTCTTATCCTAGAAATAATAATCCAAATGGGAGACACACTGGCGTTCCTTTTCACATTGCATTGTAATTAAAGACGCCTTGGGGTAGGTTTTGAGTTAATCCCTCTCAAAAAAGGAATCCAAAGGAGTAGTGGTACTACCATGGATGGATTTGAAGTATTCCTAAGGAATATCTCATGTATATTGTAGGGTAGGGAGAACCAAGTTGGGTGGATCAAAGTGTACTTCATACAGGTTGGTCTGGGTGAATTGATGGCACCTTGGGCGACGAAAAACCTTGGTGACTACACTCAGAAGATAAATTTCTTAAGCCTCAAGGGTTTTCAATGGTGTTACCATAATTGAATCGTGTATGTCCCTAATTCAAAAGTGATACCTCAAACTAGAATTCATTTATCACAGGGTGAATGAGTTCCTTGCACAAGTGTTTTTTATTTTTAACATTGAGAGGACTTTTAATCTCATTATCCCTATTTAATTCCCTCTCCTTCAGGTTTTAGAAATCTACCTAGAATGTTTAGATGGGATTGAGTAAAGGATTAGGGGAATCAGAGCTTCAGGGGAACTTATTGAAATTTGTTCAATAGAAATGAAGACCCCAAGATCCTATTTAGAGGAAAATATAGAAACATGGGTGATGGTGTCATCTGGCGTAGGTTTCACATGAAGGTTAGTCAAAACGTGTTCTGTATAGGTAACTTTCAAGCTAATGATTCTTGGGGGGTGTGGGAAAATAATGTGTTGGGACTTAGTAATCCTTGAAATTCACTACTTCTTCCCTTATCTTTTCCTTCAAGTACTTCCCTTTGCCTCTTTTCCATCCATGTCGAAAAAATAGAGTGTCAAAAAAATCTCTCCATCAACATTGGATCTAATCAAAAAAAGAAGAAGGTCAGATCCTAAGGTAAAAGGAATGAAATTGGTGGATGGATCACACAATAATTTAACATTAGTGGTCTGATCAAGTATTCCATGTAGGTATAGCACGTATGCGGTCAACATAGTGAGGCATACTCATCTATAAATAGCATCCTCATTTTGGATAATAGCTCTTACGACTCTTAATTGTCTAGTATCACTGAGATAGTATCCACACAGACCCTCCACTAATTCTCATTCACTAAATATCTCATTCATGTAGACTTGGTAAATTTTTAGGATATACATAGTCTTGGGAAGGTGACTTTCGAAGGGATCATGATTAATGTCCCTATGTGAGGAATTTGCATGAGGAATCTATGCAAGGTGCATGAGCAAGGAAATTGTGTGAGTTTATTCCTTTTCCAAATTACATAATGTCTTCAATCATTCTCATGAAATGTACTTATCATGAAACAATATTGATAAATTTTTTTAGGTTTAATGGTTTATAAGAAGATACATATTTCTAATGAATATGATAGTAAATGAATTTAAGATATGATCAATGTCGTAGGGCATAATATTTATGACCTTTACGATACTTTATATCTTGATATGGTGGGATATTTGATGAAATATCATTGTGATTTTACAGGGAGTTCCTATCTGCCCCCTTACAGTATTTTCCATATGTGGGAGGTCGTCACGCTGGCCCCAAGGAACTACATCCCACTCATTTGGTATCAAGACCATCATCATTTCATAACATCCAATATTTCCAACATGGTTGATTATATCAATACTGGGACATCACCTAATTCCTATTTTATACCACACAACCTAATTAATCTAGATCTGAAACCACACATGGTTGAATTAAATCCACATCATTATTCATCCATCTTTCAAGATTCATAGACAGATTAGATGAAGGGCTTAAGGAAAGATTGGGACTTCCTCCCAAGAGGGGGTGTTAAATCTTCCTGGATGAGGGAATACTGGGTCTTCCAAGCCTATGAGGAATTCAAATAGAAACAAAAATACATTGGAATTTATGAGGTCATGTTGATAGGGAATAATTATGTTTATAGGAATGTTGAGTTTATTATAGAGTAGTTGAGTTGGTGGATCCCATTATAAAATATTTTCGTTAGATGTATGGAGAAGTTGGCATCAGTTTGTGGGATGTCCACAAGATCTATGGGGCTTAGATACTCAAAGATATGTATGTTTAATTCATCCCTCAATGGAAGATGTGGGGTGATACCTACTGGATTCCAGCTTTATCATGCGAGTTATTGAAAATATCTCACAATATCAAGAGGAATACCCCACCTAAGGTTGGATATTCATTTGGGGGGTATGGATGAGTACTTTACTAAATGAGAAGGTGTAAGATCCCACTTTTAATGATCTAACAAGCTATCCTAAGGAGTTAAATACAAGTTCATTGGACACCTTATGGTTGTCTTTGGAGAAGGGGTGGGATATGAAAAGTGGGGATATGAGACATGACCCAACGTTCCAGCTAAAACATGACTTATGGGATTTCTAGTCATGTGTTTTAGCACCTATATATTTTCTTCATATTATTTTTATAGTGGCATAAGGCCATGAATAGTAGTTGTCGTGTCCAAGATAGCGGAGAAAAAGTTTGTGGGGTTGGCCGTCCACATCTTGGAAAAAATCCATAGGAATTTTCTACATATTCATCAAGGGATGAATCCTTTTATAATCATAAAACCATTCTAGGATTTTTGGGGATGGGTTGAAGCCCACATCAGGACATACTCAATCAAAATTATTATCAATGTCCTCAGGAGTGAGTTCCGACCATATTCCCATGTTGTATCTGGCATTACACCTCTATCCTTGAAACCCAATGAAATCCAAAATAAGGATGAGATTATTTAAATAGTTCAAATTCAGTCCATATGGGCATCCACCAATAGGGAGATTTACAGATGATAAGAAGTCTTTCATTGAGCTGAGGACAAACATGATAGCCTTTAGGGATGGTTTGTTGGAAACTCATTAAACAATAAAAACATTAAAAACTATAAAAACCTAAAAAACCCTAAAAACCTATAAAACCCCCTAAACACCTAATAAACCATAAAAACATAAAAACCCCTAAGAATGCATAAAAAATAAAAAACAGATTATATTTTGAAAAGAAATCCCTAAAATCCCAAAAAATATTGAAAACACTAAATATTGGGAAAAAACCCGATATAAATATTAAAAAACTAAAAACACATAAAACCCCAAGAACAACAATAAACACAAAAAACCATAAAAATCATAAAACCCCTAAAAACTCAAAATCTATAAAAACCCTAAAAATAATAAAAATAAAAAAACCCTAAAAATTCATAAAAATGTTAAAAACCATAAACGCCCTTTAGAAAACCTTAAAAAACTAAAACACATAAAAACCATAAAAAATTTAAAACACCAAAAATCCAGAAACCCCAAAAAATACCTTAAAACCATAAAATCCTTAAAAACCAAAAAACCCCAAAAAAATTAAATAATAAAAAAAACATAAAACCCCAAAACCACTAAAAACTATAAAACCCCATTAAATACATAAAACATTAAAAATCACTTAAAACCATTAAAACCAATAAAAACACAATAAAACCCTACCCCTTTATGAAAATCCAAGAACACCCTCAAATTCACTAAAAACCTATAAAAATCATAAAAAACACTAAAACCCCTAAAAATGTATAATACCATGAAAACCCCTAAGAAACCCTTAAAAATATAAAAACACATAAAACACCTAAAAATTATAATAATATTAAAAAACACATAAGACCCTAAAAACCCTAAAAACCATTAAACCCATAAATCATTAAAAACATGAAACCCCATAAAATCCCTAAAATATAACTGATATTTCAAAAACCCTTTAAAACCTATTTTTTTAAAACAACTTTAAAAATCACTAAACACTTAAAAAACTCAAAAACCTAAAAACCCATCAGAACCCTCAAAATATCTAAAAATCCTAAAAACCATAAAATTTATATAAAACCCAAAAAAATACCAAAATACATAAAAAACTATAAAATCCCTGAAACCCATAAGAAGGCCTTTAAAACATAAAAGCCATTAAAACACCTAAAAACTATAAAAATAATAACAACCCTAAAACCATTAAATACCCTAAAAACCATAAATACCAAAAAACCCAAAAAAAAACCACTTAAACCCATAGAAACTCTAAAGATCCCAAAACCCCACTAAAAGAAGAAAATACCATTTATTACTCGATTGGAAGAGTTTGAGATACTACTCCCACCAAAAATTACTAGGAAAATTTATAGATACAACATTGTTGATAATGACACCTTGATCTGGAAACCCAACCTAGTTGGGACACATAATACTAAGGACTTGTATCGGTAGAAATTTTCTCAGGCTTCCTCTCCCCCAGTCTGGATCTCCATATTTAGGAGGAACTTCATTCCACCTACCAGCCATCTGCTACTTTGGAAACTGTGGAAAAATTGGTTGCCCCTGTAGAATCAGCTACAAAATGTAGGGCACAACTTGGCCTCTATCTGTTTTCTTTGCCTTGGTGTTGAGGAGACTATTCATCACACCTTTCTTCAATATAGGTTTGGTGTTGCGCTCTAGGAATACTTGCAACAGCTGTTTGGGTTCCCACTATGCCTGGACAAGCCTCTCCTCGAGCTGCTAGATATCCTGGCCAGCTGGTCTTGTAGTGATCAGGTGCATCACTTCCTGCTTTTTGTTGTCGCTGCCAGCATCTCTCACATTTGGACCACTCGAAATAAGGTTTCCTCGAACAAGAAGCAGCTCTACTTCCATGGTGATGTGGTGATGATTCATAAGGTTGTTCATGCAGAGTCTCGTATCCAGACAGGATCGATGGTGAATGATGTCAATGACCTCATTATCCTTCATCTTCTCAGTGTGCCTGGAAGGACAAAAAAACCACGGGTTCCCAAGTTCATCTACTGGATATCTTCGCTCCCCTCCAGGAATAAGGTTAATGTGGATAGTGTGGCTCTGGGAGCACCAGGTCTTGCTGGGTGTGGCGGGATCTTCCACAACTATTGGGGTTTCATTAAGGGATCTTTCCACCACTTTATTGGTGATGAGTGCACCCTCGAAGTTGAAATATTTTCTATGATGAATGCGATTAAGAATGTCGTCCACATTGGATGGATCTTTCTCTTGATTGAATCGGACTCTATACTTGCAATTAATTCCCTTGGAAATAGATCCAGGCACGTCCTTTAGAAGATTATCTCTCAAAGGGTGGAATGCCATACCCTCTATCAAAGGCTAACCCTCAATGTGACACATGCCTACCGGGAGGCGAAAACGGTTGCAGATGCCCTTTCCAAGCAGGCTATTGTAGAGAGGTTCTTGACGTGGTCCTTCATCGCCCCGTCATTTTGTTCTCTGCTTGTGGAATCTGATTTAAAGGGTGAATTTCACACCTGTTTAGTTAATCCCACTTTATAACGCTTCATTGTTTTGTTTTCCATTTCAATAAATTTTGGGGGACTGGGCTAGCCTGGTCTCGAGCCTTCCTTACCCATTAACACCCATAAAAACCCTAGAGCTTTCTAAAAACTATTCATACACATTAAACCGCTAAAAATGTTAAAAACAATATTAAATCCATAAAACCCCCCAAAATTTCAAAAAAAAACCAAAAAATTAGAAAACCCAAAAAAAACACAATAAACCCTCAAAACCCTCAAAATTTGTAAAAACACTAAAAAAATAAAAATCCTAAAAATCAAAAAAAAATACTATGTAAAAAAGAAAAAAAACATTGAAAATTCCTAAGAAAAAACTAAAAAACCTAAATCACTTATACCCCTAAAAAGCCAAAAAATTCTATAAACCCAAAAACCCATCCACACCTTAAAACCCATAAAAAGTCATAAAAATAATGAAAAACTGTAAAAACTCATAAAAACCTAAAAAACTACAAAAAATATGAAAACCCCTGAAACCCCCAAACATTCAAAAAACTCTAAAAACCCTCAAACCAAAAAAACACTTAAAAACATAAAAACTTGAAAACCCATAAAAACCCTAAACTCCATCGAAATACCTAAAACCTAAAAGATGATAAAAATCATAAAAAATACCTAAAAATCAATAAAAAAAGAAAAAATTCAAAAAAATCTTGAAAAGCCATAAGAAAACATTAAAAACCTTAAAACACATAAATCCCCTAAAAACCATAAAATTTATAAAAACCATAAAATACCCAAAAACCCAAAAACCCCAAAAATCCATAAAAACCTTAAACCCATATAAAACCCCAAAATCCAAAAAACCCCAAAACCCACTAAGAGCTCAAGAAACCCTTTAAAGACCTATTTTTTTAAAAAAAACACTATGAAACCTTAAAATAGTAAAAATAAAAAAAAACCCTAAAAACCATAAAAACTCTAAATCCCCTAACACCTTAAAAACCCTAAATCCCAAAAAACCTAAAAAACCATAAAAATCCTAAAATATCCCTAAAATACCTAATAACGTAAAAAATATTAAAATCCCGAAAACACAATGAAAACATTAAAAACCTAAAAACACCTAAAACCTATAGAATCCTAAAAACGATAAAAAATTGAAAACCCCTTAAAAATCAAAAACAAAAAAATGATAAAATCATAAAAAACAATAAAAACATTAAAAACCATTAAAACCCCGAAAACCACTTGAATTTTAAAAAACTCAAAAAAATTAAAAACAATAAAAACTCAAAAAAACACCTAAAAACCAAAAAACCATTAAAACATTAAAATCCCAAAGAACTCCTAAAAACCCTCAAAATCCCTCAAAACCGTAAAACCCATAAAATTTCTAAAAAAACTTAAAAATCCATAATAACATTAAAATCCATGAAATCTATAAAAACACTAAGAAAATATGAAAAACATAAAAACATTTAAAAACACTAAAAAAATTCCAATGACCAAAAAACAGTACAAAACCTTAAAAGACCTAAAAACCATAAAATACCTAAAAACCATAAAATACTAAAACCCCATAATAACCCTAATTCCCCACTAAAAACTCTAAAACCCCTTTAATCCCCTAAAACCATTAAATCCCGTTAAAAAACTCTAAAAATCATTAAAACCCTAAAATACCTAAAAAAACCCAAAACCCCTAAAAAACTAAAAAAACCCTACAACCCTCAAAATCCCTAAAAATGATAAAAAAATATAAAAACATTTAAAAATCCATAAAATCCCTAAAAATCCTTAAAAACCCTAAAAACCCTAAAAACCCCAAAAAACTATAAAAACCACTAAAAACTCTAGAAACCATTTAAATCCCAAAAAATATTGAAAAACAAGATAAAAATTCCAAAACCCTAAACAACCCAAAAACCATTAAAAACCCAAAAAACCCAAATGACCCTCAAACCCCTAAAACCCCCAAATCCAACAAATGCCCAAAAACCGAAAAAACCCTTAGAAATTCCAAAAATTCATTAAAATAATTAAAATCATAAAAACCTCTAAAAACGGTGAAAAACCTTAAGAAATCCTTAAAAACATAAGAACACAGAAAAACTACAAAAACCTCAAAAATCATAAAAATCATAAAACCCCCAAAAAACCAGTTAAAACCCTACAAACTATAAAAATTTATAAAACCATAAAATCCACTGAAAACTTACAAAACCATAAAAATTAGAAGAAAAAAATCCATTCCCCTTTAAAACCATAAAAATGTTAGAAACCATAAAAAACCAAAAAAACCCTAACAAAACACAAAAAACCCAACGAACCAAAAAAACATAAAAACCCAAGAAACCAAAAAAACATAAAAACCCTCAAAATCCCAAAAAATACTGAAAAACACCTTAAGAAACATAAACCCAATAAAAACATAAAAAAACATTTAGATGCCTTAAAACGTTAATTTTTTTTTGGAATGTTTAAAAAATTAGAAAAATCAAAAAACCATAATAACTCAAAAAAACAAAAAACCCCGAAAACCCTAAAACCCCTAAAACCCAAAAAACCCAAAAAACCATAAAAATCTTAAATAATCAGAAAAAACATAAAAACCAAAAATTCCTAAAAAACCTAAAAAAAACATAAAAACATAAAAACACTTAAAACAACAAAAAATAAAAATAATAATGAAAACACTAAAAACCCTAAAAAAACTAAAAACCCTAAATTCCATAAAATAAAAAAACACATTTAAAAATCTTAAAACCCATATAAACCCCAAAAATCACTAAAACCACTAAAAAACCTTCAAACAACTATATGTGTTTAAAAACTTAAAAACCATTAACACCCAAATAAAACACAAAACCCCCCTAAAACCCCCCCAAACCCCTAAAAATACTGAAACACAGAAAATACCCTAAAACACTAAAAACCCAAAAAACCTAAAATACCCATAAAAATAATAATAAATCACTAAAACTCACTAAAAATGTAAAAAACAATAAAACCCTTAATTATCCTAAAAAACATTAAAAACCTTAAAACACTTACAAATATTAAACCAATTAAAAATTCTAAATCCCATGAATTCCCTAAGATACCATAAAACCCCTATAAACAGTAAAGACCCCTAAAACCCATAAAACCCCATATATCCCTTAAAAGCACAAAAAACTATAATACCCCATTAAACCAAAAAAACATTAAAATGTATAAAACCCCATTAAAACCCTAAAATACACTAAAACCCCAGAAAAAACCATAAAAACCCAAAAACCCATCAAAATCATTAAAACACAAAAAAAACAAGAAAATTCTAAAAAGAACTAAAACTTCCAAATAACCGAAAAACCCAAAAAACCCCTAGTAAATCCATAAAAAATTAAAATACTTACAACCCCTAAACATACCTAAAAATGAAATAAAACCTAAAAAATCATAAAACAACTAAAATATTAAAATCTACTAAAAACTATAAAAAACCCTTTAAACCACTAAAAACATTAGAAACACTTAAAAATAAAACCCTAAAAACTATAAAAACCATAAAAACCCTTAAATCTCAAAAAAACAATAAAAACCCAAATAACATTAAAACTGTAAAAACCCATAAAAACCCACAATATCCCTAAAAACCCATAAAACAAAAAAATCTTTAAATATCACTACAAATCGATAAAAACAAAAAAAACCTAGTAACTATGAATACATTATATAATATCTGAATACATAAAAAAACCTAAAACACTTGAAAACATAAAATGTGTTAAAAGGCCTTAAAACACTATTAATAATAAGGAACCTAAAAACCAAAAAACACATAAAACCATAATATTCTTATAGACACACAAAACCATGAAGTCCACTAAAAACTATTTTGAATATTTAAACTCATAAGAAAGTAAAAAAATTATAAAAACATTAAAAACCCCTAAAAATTGCAGAAAACCCACTAAAACCCTCCAAAACCCAAAAAACCCCCAAAAAACCCCTAAAAACACATAAAAATAATAAAAAATCCCTAAAAATCTAAAACTTTGTAAAACAATATAAAATCCCCAAAAAGCCCTAACAAAACCTTAAAAACCTACAAGTAATCAACACCCCTAAAATGATAAAAACCTAAAAAACCCCAAAAAACCCTAAAAACATAAAAACCACTATAAATCATAAAAACACCTAAAACCCATAAAACCCTATTCAAACTAACATCTCTAAAAACACTTTAATTCGATAATAATATTAAAAATATCTAAAAAACATTAAAACCCCTAAAATATCTAAAAACCCTTAAATATGAAAAACCATAAAAACCCAAAAAAATCATAAAACCCTCAAAATCATTAAAATCCTAAAAACCTGTTAAAATCCTAATAAATCCCTAAAAATCCCCATAATGTAAAAACCATAAAAAGTTGAAAACCCCTTATAAAAACTTAAAAATCGGAGAACACATAAAACCCCTAAAAACCTAAACGTTCATAACACCCCTAAAAATCTAAAAACCCTAAAAACATAAAAATACACTAAAAATATAAAAACCATGTAAATATATAAAAATATTAATAAACTCTAAAAAGTGTAAATACCCTCAGAAATCAAAAAACAACACAAAAAATAATAAAACCCAAAAAACCCATAAACCCCCTCAGAATCCCCAAATACCATAAAATCCCATCAAAAATTGAAAAATCCCATAAATCCATAAAAACATAAATAATCATAAAACCTTTGAAAATTTTTAATAAAAACATACAAACTTAAAAAACATTAAACTCATTAAAACCATAAAAATTCATGACACCCATAAAACATTGAAAACACTAAAAACCCATAAAAACTTTAAAACCCCATAAAACCCATAAAAAATAAAAACAGTAAATGATATAAAAAATATTTAACCCCATTAAAATTTTAAAAACTCTAAAATCCTATAAAACCCTAAAAACTCAAAAAAACCATAAAAACATTAAAACCCCTCAAAATACATAAAAACCATAAAAACCATAAAAATCCATAAAAACCTTTTTAAAAATCCCTAAAAACATAAAAAATCTAAAAACCCTAAAAACCCATAAGAAATCCTCAAAAACCTAAAAACACTTAAAATTCCCAAAAACCTAAATACTTTGAAAACCCTAAAACCCCTAAAAACCCTAAAAACCATAAAACCAATAAAATCCATAATAAACTATAAAACCACATGAAAATACCAAACCCACTAAAAACATTAAGACTATTTAAACCCATAAAAATGTAAAAAAATCTAAATTCCAATAAAAACCTTTCAAAATTCAAAAACCCAAAAACTCAAAATACCCAAAAATACCCAAAAACCCCAATATGTTCAAAATAGAAAAGTCCTAATAATCCATAAAAATCACAAAAAACACCTAAAAATCCCTAAAAACATATATAATACAAGAAACAAGGAAACCCCCTAATAAACCCTTAAAAATTAAAAAACATAAAACCCCTAAAAAACCTAAAAATGTTAAATCCCATAAGACATTAAAATCCATAAAACACAAAAAATACATAAAACAATAAAATGATAAAAACCCATAAAAATCCTAAAAACACTAAAACTCTACAAACCCTTTATACCACTAAAAATGTTACCAAACTCAACGAACCAAAAAACCCTAAAAATCTAAAAAAACCATTAAACCCAAACAAAAGTCTAAAACACCTAAAAATATATAAAAACCATAAAATTACTAAAGGATCCATAAAAATCCATAAAAATGTAAAAACCCATAAAAAACTAGAAGAACCCTACAAAACACTTAAAAATATAAAAACCCTAAAACCCTTGAAAATCCTTAATAAACATAAATAAGAATAAAAATCCGATAAAAGACCAAAAAAGAAGTAAAACATAATAAAATCTAAAAACCTAACAACCCCAAAGATAACCTTAAAATACGAAAAAACTTTTTAAACCCCAAACAACATTAAAACATTAAAATCCCTAAAACCCAAAAAATCCTAAAACCCCAAAAATCCTAAAACCCATAAAAATAATGAAAACTCTAAAATCCATAAAACCCATAAAAACCCATAAAAACCCTCAAACGCACTAAAAATCCTAAATACTTTTTAAAACCCTAAAAAAGTAAAAAACACTAAAAACAATATAAATCCCAAAATAACTAATAAAAACACAAAAAACACAAAAAACCCTAAATCACTATAAAAATCCTAAAACCATAAAAAAACCCCATAAACCATCAAAATCCATAAAACCCTTAAAAAGATAAAAATCCTAAAAAATCCTAGAAAATCCCTGAATATGTAATAAACCCTAAACCTATAGAAAACCCTAAGAAAAACATAACAAACTGTAAACAATATAACCCCCTAAAAACATAAAAAATTCTAAAAGCCTTTAAAATTCCTAAAAATTATAAAAAAACCTAATAATCAAAAATTCCCTAAAAACTATATTAACTATAAAAATAATAAATATTTATAAAAATACTTAAACCAGAAAAAAAACTCTAAAACCCCTAAAACCCATAAGCAAAACATAAAAATCTAAAGAAAATTAAAACCCCTAAAATCCTAAAAAAAATTAAAAACCCTAAAACCCCTAAACCTGTAAAAACTATCAAAAACCCAAACACTTTTAAATAATCTAAAAACCAATAAAATCCCTAAAAACATATGAAAACTATAAAAACCATTTAAACCCCTAAAAACATTTAAACCCCTAAAAACCTTAAAATCCATAAAAACATAAAATTACAAAAAACCATAAAATTCCTTAAATTCACTAAAAACACTAAAAAATAAAAAACCAAAAAAGCCAAAAAAATCCCAAAAAATGTAAAAACACTTAAAACGTGAAAGACCATAAAAAACCTTAACAATATAAAAAAATGAATCCCCTAAAAAAACTAAAAAATAATAAATTCCTTAAAACCCCATAAAAACCATAAAAACCATTAAAACATGTAAAAGCCCCAAAATCTGTATAAACCATAAAAACCTACTAAAAACTCAAAAAACATTTTAAACCCCTAAAAACATTAAAACCACTAAAAACCCTTCAAACCCTAAACAACTAAAAACCCCTAAAAACCTAAAAAACAATAAAACCCAAACAACTATAAAAACCCAAAAAAATCCTCAAAATCTATAAAGTCCGTAAAAACAATACAAATCCTAAAAACCCCTAAAAATCACAAAAAATTATTAATTCCTAAAATAATTATAAAAATGTAGGAATCCCACAAAAACCTATGAAAATTAAAACACAAAAAAACACAAAAAACATTAAAAACCCTAAAACCATAAAAACCATAGTACCCTAAAAACCCTAAAACACCCATTAAAACCCAAAAACCCCTTTAAAACCATCAAAAGCTATTTAAACCCCCAAAAAATTTAAAAAATATAAACACCACCCAAATTTCTAAAATACTGAACAAAACACTAAAAACCCCAAAAATAATTAAACCCTAAAAAACTGAAAAACCATTAAAAATATTAATATCCCAAAAATCCTAAAAACAATAAAAATACTAAGAAATTTTTAAAAATCCAAAAACATTTACATAACCTAAAACAACGATGGAAAAAAATAATAAAAATTAAAAAGATAAAACACTTAATACCACTTGAAAACCTAAAAACACTTGAAGTCCTAAAAATTATTAAGAACCCTAATAACCATAAAAACCCTTGAGGACCTTATAACCCTAAAACCCCTTAAAACCATACAAACTACAAAAACCTTAAATCCCCTCTAAATATATATAAGCATTAGAAACTATAAAAATCCGTAAAAACATTAAAAAAATTCAAAAAACCCTGAAACTCCCAAAATTCATAAAAAACATGAAAACCAAATAAAACCCTAAACCCCCTTAAAATCCCTAAAAATACTACAACCCATAAAATTCCTAATAATTCCCTAAAAATCCTTAAAAATGTAAAATACCCTGAAAACCCTGAAAAGAAAACTAAAGAAAAGGTTAAAAACTAAAAACAATAAAAACTCCTGAAAACCCGAGAAATGATAAAAATCCTCCAAGTCCCTAAAAACACATAAAAAACCTAAAAACCCAATAAAACACTAAAAAACCTATAAACAAATAAAAATGTTAAAAAAAAGTATAAAAAACATTGAAAACCCTAAAAAACTCAAAACCCCCAAAAAATCTCTGAACAACCCTATGAAATTCTTAAAAACCTAAAAGCATTTTAAACCCCTAAAAATCCTAAAAATCGCTAAAATCCCTAAAAACCCAAAAAAACAAAATCACAAAAAACCCGTAAAAACACCATAGACACCCTAAAGATAATAATATTTATAAAAAACCATAACAAAAATAAAACATATAAAACTCTAAAAACCAATAAAAAAACCTAAAAAAATAAGAAATCCCAAAATCCCCAAAACATTAAAAAACCCAAAAAACCATAAAATCCTAAAACATCCAAAAAAATATGTAAAAACATAAAAACCCCTAAAACCCAAGAAAATCACTAAGAAAATATTAAAAGAATAAAAAGACATAAAATAACTAAAAACATAAAAACTCTAATACCCCCGAAAAATACCATAAATACCTTTAAAACATTAAAAACCCCTAAAACACTTAAAACCCCCTAAAAACCCTAAAACCCCCTAAATATTCTACAACCCATTTATACACCTAAAAACCTTAAAAAATCTTAAAAAACATAATACCAGACAATCTAAAACACCCTAAACACTAAAAAACCCTAAAAACTATTAAAATTCAAAAAAATATTAAATTCCCCAAAATCCCTAAAAACCTAAAAACCCATAAAAATGATTAAAAGCCTTAAATATATCGAAAAACATAAAATACCCTAAAATATATAAAACCCCAAGAGAATATAAAAACCCACAAAACACTTAAAACACCTAAAACCCATAAAAATACTAAATACCCTAAATACCCTAAACCCCATAAAAACCCCTACAAACCGATAAAAACCCAAGGTAGAACTAAAAAAACTAAAGACCCATTAACCCTTAAAAATGTTAAAAATCCCTAAATATAAAACCCTAAAACTCAAAAAAAACATAAAACCTAAAAAAACCTTTAAAACCCTAAATCCCTAAAAACACTCAAAATCCTAAAAATACTTAAAAACCCATAAAACCCTACAAATACCCTAAAAATACCCAAAAACATAAAAACACAAAATACTTAAAAACCGTAAGAAAACCATAAAAACCTAGACACACTTAGCAACCCTAAGAATCTTAAAAATTCCAAAAAAACCTAGAAACACTAAGAACTAAAAAAACAATAAACTCCCTAAAACGATAAAACCCATAAAAACCTTAAAACCCCACTAAAAACTCTAAAAATGTTTCAAACCCCTAAAATTGTTAAAAAAATCTAAATATTAAGACCCTAAAAATTGAACCCCCCATAAAACACAAAAAACTAATAAAAACACTAAATTCCAAAAACCCCCTAAAACACCATAAAATCCTTAAAATACCTAAAGACCTTAAAAATTATAAGAAACCCCCATAAAAACACATAAAAATTTAAAAACCATAGAAAACCTGGAAAAATATTTATAAAACTTTATCAATCATAAAATAGTTAAAACTTGTAAAAAACGATAAAAACCCCTAAAACCGTTAAAAACAATAAAAACCATAAAAACAATTATACCCCTCAAAACCTTAAAAACCCAAAAAACCATAGAAATCATCAAAACCCACAAAAAAGGTTCTCCTCAGTGAGGCAAAAAAGAATCATTAGATGTTTTGGCGTTAAAAAAGGATCTCTGCCTTTTAATTACCTTGGGGTTCCCCTCTTCTGTGGGAGGGAAAAGCGCTACCACTTGGAAAGCATTTCTATTGATATCACCCAGCAGCTAGCTAAATGGAAGGGAAAGTCTCTGTCTCAAGCAGACATAGTTTTCCTTATCAATTTCGTTATCACATCAATGTTTTTTCATGCCTTCTCTTTATATAGATGGCCGGTAAGTCTGATCAAATCCCTTCAAGCCAAGATTCGAAACTTTGCATAGACAGGATGCATTAGTGAAAAGAAATTGGTAACTGTTGCATGGAAAGACTGTATCAAACCCATTAACATGGGTGGTATTGGAATTAAAGATCTCAGGGCTTTCAATGAGGCCTTGTTGGCTAAATTCACCTGGAATCTCTTCGTGTACAAGGAAGGTGAGATGGATTTTCTTAAAGAATGATTCACTTCCCACTTGTGTAATGGCTACACTGGGTATATGCTCTCCTCGGTATGGACCACAATTAAATCCTCATTTCAGAATATTATCTCTCAATCTATCTGGACTATTTCCAGACAATCCAATCTGAACTGATGGATCACCCCTTGGCTCGATTGTCCTATGCATGAACTTATGCAAGTTCCACAAGGTCTGAAACACATGACTATCAGTGAGCTCAACGTCAGGCTGATGGAGCTGGATGGAATTCTGTCATCACACATCATCTCCCAGATCCTTTGTTACAACTATGTTGATTCAGACACTCTCCTATGGAAGCCGGATCTGATTGGCCATCTCACTGCAAGGGGTTTCTACGAGCATGAATGCCGGCAAGGTTCCGACCCCCCCTCATGGATTCTGAAATATAAGTTTCAATTCATTCCCCCTAGACACTTTATTCTTCATTGGAAAATTTGGAGGCGTAGGTTGCCTATGCATGGTCAGCTTCAAAAAACTGGGATGCAGATTGCCTCGGTCTGCAGCATCTGTTTGCGAGGTGCTGAAAGCATACAACACCTCTTTATTGATTGCAATCTTGCACACATATTATGGAGCTACATGCAGGATGTTTTTGGTCTCCACTTACCTCCTGGATCCTTTTCTCAACGGATGCTTTTGATCAATGATTTTAGCTGCATTGAGAAGCTTCATAACCTCCTTCTTGCAGCATCGGTGGCCATTGTCTCTTTCCTATGGGCTGCAAGAAATTCTGCTATGTTTCGGAACAAATCATCCTCCACGCATGAGGGTATTATTTCCATGCACAGTGATGTTCGGCTGGCTGGGAGTCTCCAATCAGGTACGATGAACAACTACTTCAATGATCTTGTTACACTCCACACCCTTGGTGTCCCTGGAAGGTGGAAAAATACAATGTTGATTAAGTACATTAGATGGATTCCACCAATCCCGTCACGGATCAAAGTTAATGTTGATGGTGCGGCGGTAGGCTCACCAGGCCCTTCAAGTTGTGGTGGGGTCTTCCGTACTTGTCGAGTATTTGTCAAGGGTATTTTATATCACTACATTGGGAATGAATGTGCTTATGAGGCAGAGCTTTGGGCTATTATCAAGGCTGTTCTTTTTGCAAATCAATTTGGGTGGTTGCATCTATGGATCGAAACGGACTCAATGCTTGCAGTGGAGGCGCTTCGCCAAAACTCAAGGAAGGTTCCATGGAGGCTTCTTCCTCAGTGCATTGAATGCCTTAGCCTATCCAAGAACCTGACTCTCAGGATTTCTCATGCATATAGGTAAGTCAATATGGTGGCCGATGCTCTCTCCAAGATTTCTATTGAAGAATGCTGCTCACGGTGGTCATTTTTTGCTCCTTCCTTTTGCACGTCTCATGTAGCCTCTAACATGATGAGTGCTACCCGCACACGAATGTACAAGTCCCCCCTGTAATGTTTTGTACCTTTTCTTTTTATTAATTGAGGCGCCAAGCTTTCTGCTTGGTACGCGCCTTCTTTGCCCTAAACACGTAAAAAAATATAAAAAATATTCAAAAAACCAAAAAAAATAAAAAATTCCAAAAATCCCATAAAAAACTATAATAACCCAAAAACCCAAAAAACCATCAAAATACATAAAAATCCTTAATATATATAAATTTAATATTAAGGAACTAAAATCCATAAAAATAAACAAAAACCATAAAACCCTGAAAAACACCAAAACATTATTAAAAATATAAAAACAAATAAATCCCTAAAATCCTAAAAAATCCTATAAACTCTAAAAAGATCTAAAAGACCATAAAAAAACCAAAAACAAAAAAAACCCCTAGAAATCGAAAAACCCCATAAAAAATAAAAAAAAATTAAAAATATAAAATGCCTGTAATCCCTTAAAATTTTTAAAAACACTATAATTCCTTAAACTCCTAAAAACCTAAAAACCCCAAAAACCCAAAAAAACCATAAAAACCATAAAAACCTAAAAAACTGAAAAAACCCCTAGAAACCCTAAAAAACATAAATATCCTTAGTATTCCCTAAAACTACTTAAAAACATAAAAAACCTAGAACCATTGAAAAAACCTATGAAAACCTTAAAAACAAAAAAGAACATAAAACCCCTAAAAAAACTAAAAACTATAAAATACCTAAGAACCATATAAAACCCCCAAAAACATAAATCCCCCAAAAAAATCAAAAAAAAACCCTAAAAACCAATAAAAACACTATAAAACATTTAAAATTTTAAAAAACTAAAATAACTCTAAAAACATTAAAACCCATAAGGAACTCAAAAAACCCTAAAACCAAAAAAACCAAAAAAAACCAAGGAAACCTTAAAATCCCTAATAACCCTAAAACCCACAAAATCCTTAAAAACCCTAAAAACCCTAAAGAAAACCTTAGAAAATAAAAAAAAACATAAAACCCCAAAAACCTAAACATGATAAAACCAAATAAATAATAAAAACCATAAAACCCTATAAAAACATGAAAATCACATAGGATAGTAAAGAGCCACTATAAACTCTAAGAACCCTTTATACCCAAAAAATGTTAAAAAATCTAAAAACACTTAAAATCCTAAAAAATTCAAAAAAACTGTAATGCCCCCTAAATCCATAGACCCCTAAAAATCCTAAAGAACCCTAAAACTCATCAAAATCCCTAAAAACCCTAAAACACCATAAAAAATTTTAAAACGCCCTATAAATACCTAAAAATATAAATAACCATTAAAACACTAAAAACCCCTCAGAAAACTTAAAAAACATAAAAACACTTAAAACACATGAAAAAATAAAAAAATACTAAAACCCCAAAAAACCCTACCACCCCTAAAAACATAAAAACCAATAAAAACACTAAAAACCATAAAAATTCATAAAGCCAAAAAAACATTGAAAATCATTAAAAACTAATAAAACCATAAAAACCCAATAAAAACACAAAAAATCCATTAAAACCATAAAAACATTAAATAACTCTAAAAATCTTTAATATACTTAAAAACCTAAAAAAACATTAAAGCGCCTAGACAACATAAAACCCTAAAAATTCTAAAAAACCTAAAATACGCTTGAAATCCCTTAAAACACTAAAAACCCAAAAAATCATAAAATATCTAAAATCCATTAAAATTAAAAACCCCTAAAGACCCTAAAAATTTAAAAAATTTATTAAAACCTAAAAACTCTGAAAACCCTTAAAACCCTAAAACGACAAAACCCTAAAACCCTTAAAACCCAAAAAACCCAAAAACATCAAAAACCATAAAACCCATAAAAATACAAAAACCCACAAAAACTATAAAAACCATTTAAACCTATAGAACAATTAAAAAACACTAAAAACCCATAAAAACCCTAAAAACAGAAAAAAACCTAAAAACCCAAAAAACCATAAAGTAATTAAAATCCCTAAAACCACTAAACACCCCAAAATCACTAAAAAAACTAAAAAATCTCCAAAACCCCCCAAAAATAATAAAATCTAAAAACCCTTAAAACCCCTAAGAAAACCATAAAAAATTAAAAATCCCAAAAAACATTAAAAAACCTAAAAACCCAAAAATCCTATACAATCCCTAAAAACCATAAAACCATATAAAAACCTTATAAACCCTAAACACTCATAAAAACCAAAAAACCAAAAAAGAACTCTAAGACATATTTAAATCCTTAAATATAATTAAAAACTCTAAAACATTAAAATCCATAAAAACTCAAAAAACCCCTAAAAACCCAAAAAACCAAAAAAATAAAAAATCTTGAAAATCCTAAAAACTTTAAAAACCCTCAAAATCTCTAAAAATTAAAAAATTATATAAAACCTAAATATCCATGAAAATACCAAATAATGTACAAAAGAAAAACACATGTAAAAAACCTCATGAAGAAATTAAAATCCAAAAAAATATGAAAACCCCGAAAAAACTAAAAAACACAAAAAATAAAAAACCCCCCTAAAAACCATAAAAACCATAACATTCCCTAAAACCATAAAAAACCCAAAAACCCTAAAAAACAACTAAACATATGAAAATCCTTTAAAACCCAAAAATCATTAATTAACTCTAAAATCCATAGATTCCCTAAAACCAAACCCCCCCTAAAACCCAAAAAATCCATAAAAACTCTAAAAACCATAAAAACTATCGAAATCTCTAAAATCCATAAAAACACATTAAAATCATAAAAATTAAATAAAAACATCTTAAAAATTAAAAAACTAAAAACCCTGAAACCACCCTAATAAAATCTTATAAACCTAAATAAACTTACAACCCTTGAAAAACACTAAAAACCCTAAAATCCCATAAAACCATAAAACCATAAAAACATAAAAACCCCTAAAACCCCATAGAATCCCTAAAAATTATTAAAAAATATAAAATATATTTAAATCCCTAAAAACCAAAAACAGATTCAAACAACTTTAGAACCCCTAAAATTTCATAAAAACCCTAAAAACCATAAAAATCCTAAAAACCCCCAATCCCCAAAAAAACTCATAAAATCATTAAAAACCTAAAAACACAGAAATTCACTAAAAACACCTTAAATACAAAAAACATAAAATACCTTAAAATGCCTAAAATCCCCAAGGATAACATTAAAAAACACTTAAATTCCTAAAAACACTAAAAATTATAATAACCTAAAAAACACTAGGAAACCCTAAAAACCATAAAATCCACTAAAAACTAATAAAAACCCTAAACCCCAATAAAAACTCTAAAAACCCACTAAACCCATAAATAAATTTAAAAACTCTAAAAAACATTTGAAAAACTAAAAAACAAAAATACCAAAACCCCCAAAAAACCATAAAATTAAAAAAATATTAAAAACCATCCAAGTCCCTAAGAACCATAAAAATGAAAAAATCCGTAAAATCCATAAAAATCCAAAAAAATTAAAAAATCATAAAAAAATGAAAAATAACAAGAAATCCTCCAAAAATTAAAAACTATTTAAACCCCTAAAGAACCTAAAAATAATAAAACCCCTAAATCAAATAACCTATGAAATAGTAAAATCCATAAAAACTCATTAATAATTTAAAACCCCATAAAACCATATGAAAACCCTAAAACCCACTAAAAACTCTAAAAACCCTTTTAACCCCTAAAATTTTAAAAAACTATTAAAAACAATAAAACCCCAAAAACTCCAAAAAACCCTAAAAACCCAAAACACCATAAAATACATAAAACCCCAAGAAACCATAAAAACCTTCAATACCCCTTAAAACATAAAGAAAAAATCCAATGAAGATTAAGGAGGCCTCCAATTGGCAGCTCTTCTCCTCCCCTCATATCGCATGGGTTCTCTGTTAGATAGTTTTCCTTCCCCCTCCGGCGTGGTACGAACTCAATGAAGATGGTATTGTCTTTTCATGGCATCAATGGAGGACGATTCTATGCAGCCTGGATTCATTTTTTGCCCAAATTGTGTATTTTTTGTGCCTTTCGGCTCAGGGAACTAGTTTCAACTTCAGAATGTTTGTTGTTGGCTCTGGTTTGCACAGAGGTGGTTCTGAATCTCCTGGCTTCATGATCATTGTTTGGATTTGGATTGCATCGGCTTTGTGTTGTCCAGATTTGGTTTTCTACCTTGGTGACATCCTTTCCGGATCCTGGATCCCTTTGTGGGTTTAAGAGCTTGGTGTCGGGTTTGTTGTTCTCAGTGTTGGCTTTGGAATTCCCCTGTCCTCAGGATTTCGTCGCGGCTTCAGTGTGCTTGTTGTTAGCCCCGAAATGCTTGTTGCAGGTTGATATGGATCTTCATGGTCCTCCTCTTTGGGAACCATTTGTGGATATGGTGTTCTTAGTGTTGGCCATTTCGTGTGTATTTTTTCTCTGAGATCCCATCATGGCTTCATCTCAGCTCGATGTCAGATCTGGCATTCCCCGGTCTACATGGGGTCGGCTCCAGTGGCCTAGAGGGGGAGGGCCTTTCCTCTCACTTATATTGTAGGCCATTTATAAGTATGGTTTTTGTGTTTTTGTGGAATTGGTTTTTTTTTCATTGAATTTGGGTAGTATTTTGGTGGTCATAAAGGCGTCGTTGGCTGCTGATGATATCTTATGAATGATGTTGTTGGTGATTTATTGTGGTGGGTTATTTTGGTGTTTTTCACTGCTGGTTGTTGATCAATATTTTTTTAGAAGATGATGATGATGCTTGCTAATGAATGTTGTGATGATGAATGTCTTTGGGGCTGGTGGATGTTGGGGTTTGTGGCTTCGTGGTGCTGAAGTTGGTTCTGTGTTTAGTTTGTTGTGTCCTTTTCATCCTTTGTTATCATTTTTTTGGCATGGTCTTTCGGTATGGGTCATTTGAATCTTCCCCTCCCCAATATGTTGAATCTATTTTTCTGCTAATATTTGGGGGGGGGGGTTAGAAATAGCCTATCCCTAAACCTATCTTTCCGATAAAACATACAAATCCTAAAAATTACCTAAAAATCACTAAAAGAATACCGTAAAAACCCTTAACAAAACATTGAAAACAAAAAATAATCTAAAACCCCTAAAATACATAAAAATGATAAAAATCCTAAAAACCCACCAAACCCTTAATACACTAAAAACCCTAAACCCCCTAAAAACTATAAAAACACTAAAAAATCATAACAACCCTTAAATGAAAATAAAAACTCTAAAAACCCTTTAAACTACTAAAAATGTAAAAAAACTATAATAAAAATAAAAAACCTATTAACACAAAAAACCCTAAAACTTATAAATACCATAAACTTATAAAAACCTAAAAACCCATAAATAAACTGAAAATCCCTAAAAACCCTAAAAATCATAAAATAGACTAAAATCCCTAAAAATTTGAAATTCCATAAAACACTAAAAACCAAAAAGTCATACATAAAAACATAAAAACACAAAAACACTTAAAACCCCTAATAAACCAAAAAAATTATAAAAACCCTAAAACCTTAAAATTACTAAAAACCTAAAATCATAGACACAATAAGAACCATAACAACCCTAAAAACCAATAAAACCATAAAAACACATAAAAATTAAAAAAAACTTAAAATAGAAAAAAAACATTTAAACCCATAAAAATGATAAGAACTATAAAAAAATAAAACCCTAAAAAACAAAAAAACCCTAAAAAAATAAAAATAATAAAAACATAAAAAACCCTAAAAACCCAAAAAGCCCCATAAAACTACCTAAATACCATAAATGCTCTAAAAACCTAAATATGACCTTAAAATCACTAAGATAATAAAAACCATAAAATCCATGAAATTCCCTAATAAAATAATAAAAACAAAAAACACTTAAAACACCTAAAAATATTGAAAAACACTAAAAAACCTTTAAAAACACTAAAAACCATAACAAACAAAAAACACCAAAAACACTAAATAATATAAAACCATTTAAACCCAAAAAACCTTAAAAAACTCAAAAACCCCTTAAAAACTAAGAAATCAAACAAGATATCAATAACCCAAAAAACCATAAAAATCTAAAAAACCCAAAACCCTAAAGACCCTCAAATTCATAAAAGCACTAAAAAACCATAAAGTCATAAAACCCCCTAAAATTACAAAAAAAACATAAAAAACCCCTATAAAAACCTTAAAACATAAAAAACATGTAAAATAACTAAAAACCTAAAAAGTTCCCAAATCCCTAAAAATCTCTAAAACCATGAAATCCCTAAAAGCCCAAAAAAAACCTTAAGAAACCGAAAAATCTCAAAAAAACCATTAAAACCAATAAAAACTCTAATAATTCCCTAAAATGTTAAAAAATATAAAAACCCTTAAAAACCTAGAAAGCCCCTAAAAGAACTAAATAAAAAACATAAATAACTAAAAACCAAAAAAAATTGTAAAAACACTAAAAATCCCTAAAAACCATGAAAACCCATATAAATCCTAAAAAACCATAATAACCATAATAATATCAAAACCCATAAAAACATTAAAACACCTAAAAAACATTAATAGCCTAAAAACACTTATATCCCCTAAAAACAAAAAAAAATAAAAAAAACTTAAAAACACAAAAAATATACAAACCATAAAAATTCCATAAAAACATAAAAAATCATAAAACCCTAAAACACCACTAAAAAATAAAATTCATTTAAATCTCCAAAAACTTAAAAAACATTAAAATCCTTAAAAAACCTAAGAACCCAAAAAACCTAAGAACCCAAAAAACCATAAAAATTCAACTGACTCGAAAAACCATACCACATTCAAAATCCCTAAAAACTATAGAATCCATAAAAACCCAGAAAAGACCTAAAAAGACTCTAAAAATGTAAATAACCCCTAAAAACCCTTAGATCCCATAAGAAAATGTAAAAAATATGAAAACACTTAAAACCTTTCAATAACCAAAAAAATGATACAAACCATAAAAACCATAAAAATGCTAAATATCTAATAACCATCAAAATCACAAAAGATCCTCAGAACCATTAAAATCCTAAAAATCACTAAAAATATATAAAATCATAAAAACCCTAAAAACCTTGAAATCTGCTAAGAAAATATTAAAAACCTAAAAACACATATAAATCCTATGAAACATAAAAACACTAAATACCATAAAAAGACCCTGAAATCCTAAAAACACCTAAAACCCATAAAAACCATAAATACCTTAAAAACCTAAAACCTTATATAAACACAAAAAACCATTTAAATCACCAAAAACATTTTAAAAACTAAAACCCTTTAAATCTTTATAAAATTTAAAATATCCCTAAAAAATCAAATAAACCCTAAAACCCGTAAAAACCATCAAAATTCCTAAAAATGATATAACCCCATAAAAATCCTTAATAGTCTCTAAATATCCCTAAATATGTATAAAACCCAAAAGCCCCAAAATACACTAAAAACCCTTAAAAATCAAAAAACACATAAAACCCTTAAAAACCTAAAAGATTTTAAAACCTTAGAAAACCCTAAATTACCTTAAAAACCCATAAAATATTTAAAAATCATGAAAGCCAATAAAAACTATAAAAATAATTTAAAACCGTAGAAATGTAAACAAAATCCAAAAACACTTAAAATCCATAAAAACTCAATAAAACCCTAAAACCCTAATAAATCTTAAAACCATAAAACCCTCAAAATATATAAAAACCTAAAAATCCTGAAAAATCCTAAAAAGCTGTGAAAATCCCTTAAATTGTTGAAATAACCTAAATCCCAAAAAAACCCCCCTAAGAAAAATATATAAACCTTAAAACACTTAAAACCCTTAAAATACAAAAATATCTAAAAACACTAAAAAATCAAAAAAATCATTTAAACCCCTAATATTATTTAAAATTGTAATAACTGATAAAATCCTTTAAAAAATAGTAAAAATATAAAAACCATTTAAATATTTATTTTCTTTCAAAATCACATAAAAAATATAGTAAACTAAAACAATATAAAAGAAAAAAAACCATTAAAACCCTAAAACCTGAAAAATCACTAAAAACCCTAAAAACGATAACAATACTAAAATCCTTAAAAATCCTTAAAAAATTAAAAACCCTGAAAAACCCTAAGATAGCCTTAACAACATAAAAACTCTTAAAATCATTAAAAATCCTAAAAAATGATAAAAACTCATAAAAACATAAAACCTATAAAATCCCCTAAAACCCTCTAAACCCCCAAAAATCATAAAAAACCAATAAACCATTAAAAACTCTAAAAAACATTTATACCCTTGAAAATATTAAAATACTAAAAAAATCCTAAAAACCCTAAAAACAAAAAATCCCTTAAAAAAATAAATCACAAAAAACCTAAAAAAGTAAAAATACTTAAACCCCCACAAAATACCTAAAACCCCTAAAAACCATAAAAAATATTTAAAATCGTTAATAATATCTTAAAATGTAAAAAAATCCTAAATATCATGAAAACCCCGTGGAACTACTTGACAACCTAAAAACACATTAAACCCCTAAAAACCTAATAAATGATAAAAACCATATTATCTGTAAAAAAAATAAAAAACCATAAACCCCTATAATACATAAAACCCTCAAAATCCATAAAAACCCCAAAATACCACTAAAAATTATAAAAACCCATTAATTCCCTAAAATTTATAAAAAACATATAAATCCTAAAAACTCTAAAAATTCCTAATAAAACCTTAAAACCTAGACACACTTAAAACCCCCAAATAAACTAAAAATTTATAAAACCCCCATAAAACCTAAAACACCCTAAAAAACAACAAAAACCGTTAATTTTTTTGAATTACAATAAAATCCCTAAAAACCCACTAAAACTCTAAAACCATTTGAACCGCTAAAAATGTTAAAAAACTCTAAGAGACCTTAAAAAACCAAAATACTCAAAAAACCCCTAAAAACCAAAAAAACAATAAGAACCATAAAAACCCTTAAAAAACTATAAAACCCTCAAAATCCATAAAACCCTTAAAAACAATAAAACCCTAAAAATCCCTAAAAATACCTAATATCCTAAAAACCCCAAATACCCTAATAATCCCTAAGAAAACCATATAAACATAAAAATAATTAAAACCCATAGAAACCAAAAAAAAACCGTTAAAAGACCCTAAAAATCATAAAAAACCTAAAAACCATAAAACCCACTACATACATTAAAAAACCATAAACCCCATAAAACCTAAAAACCACTAAATACATTAAAACCCATTAAACCCTAGAAAATGTTAAAAAACTCTAAAACCCATTAAAAATACAATAGATAAAAAAACAATAAAACCCAAACAAAACAATAAAAACCCTCAAAACCATAAAGAAGCCCTAAAACCCTTAAAAACCCTAAATAAACTAAAAAACCAAAAATATCCTAAAAATGCCGCAAAAATCCCTAAAAAGGTAAAATAACCTAAAAACCTTGAATGATCTCTATAAAAACCTTAAAAACTAAAATACAAATAAAATCCATAAAACCCTATAAAACACTAAAAGCCCAAAAATACCCAAAATAAGCCAATGAAACCATAAAAATATTAAATACCCGTAAAAACCATAAAAAAACCTAAAAACCCATAAAACCCATAAAACCCTAAAAACTAAAAACTCTAAAAACCCTTTAAAACCTAAAAATGAAAAAACTATAAAAAACTGAAAACACCATTAAAAACATAAAAAATCCTAAAAACCAAAAATGTATAAAAACCCTAAATATATTAAAACACTGAAAACCATAAACCCCCCCCCCCAAATCCCTAAAACCCATATAAATCCAAAAAAATCCCTAAAAATCCACAAAAAATTATGTTTCACTTAGAATATGTCTTCTAGTAAGGGATCACTATTTTTGAACAACTTCTAATAGATTTTTTTATAGAACAGCAAAACACCAAATGGTTCAGTAACCAAAGGTATGCTCTTTCCAAAGGAAGTCATTTTTTAGGTTTGTTGACCTACAATACTTAAGAACTCACATTGGTCAAGAGGATGGGAGGTTGGGCTCATTACACCCTTTTGGGGGGAATTATTGCCTACTTTTGGACACTCTTATCAATTTATGATATGTTCATGAGTCCTTTATTAATTACCAGGTGTGATGTGAATTATCCCAATATTACTAGTCAATTAATAGCATGTGTGGGATTTATAATCATTTATATGTATTTGATGTTATTCATTGATGGAGATATCTTTATGTATTCGAGGTTCTCCATAAATGGTATCAACTGATATACTACAATGATATTATTTGGTTGTTATTATAACAATGTTTGTTTTTAAGCCACATAGTGTGGAACTATAGAGTTTATGGCCATACAGGTAGACGTATGTCACTCTGGAATTTATCTTCATCTAGTGAGATGGAATTTGTTATGATGTTGGGATCGAACCCACATGTGGTCTTCCTACGTATCCTTGTGAAAAGAATCAGAACCCACGTAGTTAGGTGATGAATAATGGGTCACATAATACCTTTTTAAGGTCTTGTGATAAGGACACAACTATAATTATTAATGTCTTATGGTAAGAAATTCTAGGTGGAAGGTGCCAAGTTAAATTTTAGTTTGGGACATATTTCAAAGAAGCCAAAGGAACCTGGAAAGGATATGAGTTTCCATGTTGGATTAGAGTCTGATGATAATGTTTCCTAGAGAGAACTTGGTTGATTTGGGATGTTTTTTTGATCCTTAGGGAGGCTTCCAACGTATCTCACTTGGATAGATATCAAGTCCCACATAGTTCGGTAAGTCTCACATGGGAGTATTCCCTTTGATAAGAATAGGTTGTGGCTTACTCCTGAAGAGTATGCCTTTGTTAAAGGTACCATGAGTAATATATTGATTCATGGTGACATGGGGGTTTAATTTGGGGCTTAATCATGAGAAGGGTGCCCAATAATAAGGACCATCAGGGATGTTTTAACTATTAGATATTTTGGGGATAAAATCGGGGCTTACTCCTAAGGAAGATTCTTGTATTAAGGGAATTAGGATTGGGGTTTACTCCTGGGGAGGATGTCAAGTAAGGGGACTAGTATTTCTCATTTCATATATGAGAAGGTATGGAGCTCAATCCTAGAATAGGAAACCTACGTATCCCAATTATGGGGTGAATCAGAGTTCTCATTGTTCATTAAATTTTGTAGATTGTGTGGATTTAGTGATCATTCAAAACATATAAGACCATTTGAGTCATGATTAGTGTGATAAATAATATGATTTGAAAGATTCAATAAACCAAAATTGATTTATCCTCTGCTGGTGGAAGAGGTCGGGGCTAGACTTGAGATAGAGAGGATCATGACTACAACCTCCCATGTGAATGGATAAGGGATTATACTAGGATGGTAGCCCTAAAATTATTCTCAGGGGAGGAGAGAGACTTTTCCATTATCAAAGATAAAATAAAGTGTGTTGCTTACCCTCCATACCAGATACTGGAGGTTTTGGGTCTTAGAGATGAGAAGGGGTGGATAGAGTCCTACCCCTAGAATCTGAGACCGAGATCTGAACAACACAGTCCCTGGGGTAAGGGTCCACATGACTGTAGAAATAAAAACCTAAATAAATCATGAGGATCTGGACCCACTTATAAGTTAAATTTGGTAAACCTCTATCCGTAGAAATACAATCCCAAATGGGAGACACGATGATGTGCCTTTCCCAAAGGTTTTATAAATCAAGAGATATCAGTGGAGGTTTCAACTTGGTCCCCTACAGACAAGGGAGCCAAGGAAGGAGAATACCTTCCATGAGTGGCTTAAAAGAGGGCTTAAAATATGTCTCACATAGGTCATGGGCATAGCTAGTCTACACCGGTATGACACACTAGTATGTCTTGTAGGTCATAGGAGGAACTAAAAATGATTAACATAGGGATAAATAGGGAGAATAAGCCTGTCAAAGCCTAATATGCCTTGGTAAATGGACTACCCAGGTAACAAAATATAGTAGATGTTTTAACCTAGGAACACTGGGTCGCCACTTGTGTCTTGGGAAGAATATCACGTAGGTCCTTCTTTATGGAAGGGGCCTCATGTAGGTGGATTCTTATGGGTCTGTAGTCAATTTTTGTGTATCTTAAACTTTTAAAGAACTTTTATCTTGCTTGTCCATTTTAATTCTCTATTATATCATATTCTAGAGAGAGACCTGAGAAAAATCAGCGGACCAGGGTGAAGGTGTTTCACAATTAGAGCTTCTTGAGTTCTTAAGATTTTTCATTTGTTGAAATGGGGATCCTAGGAATCATATTTATAAGTAAATAGGGGACCTAGTCAAATGGAATTATCTTCATAGTTCATTGCTATAGGTTAGCAGTTAAACTCTCCCATGTAGAGGTGTAACCATTATACAGCAGTGTAAGTCCCCAAAATAGGTCCCTAGCATAGGGGACTATGCATTTGGGCTACACTAGCTGGACCTGAGTTGGCCTTCCTACGTCTAAGTGTGCTACCTAGGTCCGTTTGGACAAATTTATTTTATTCTCTTTAAATTTTCATGACATTGTACGATATCCAAAAGTGTTCTTCATATTCTTTTGGCTTTTCCTAATTAAAAATTGAGTATTAACCAAATACCCCCTCCCCATCAGGATTAGATTTTACCAAAAGAGGAGGGTCTTTTCTTGTGGTAAGTTTATAGTAAAAATGATTTTGAAGAATGAATGCTGGATCATACTGGCCCTATTCATAGTTTCCCCACACAGGTCATCTGTATTGGTCTTTTAGTGTAGGTCAGTGGTATAGGCCGACGATGCCTATGAATACCCCCGTGATTTTTTTTTCATTTTCTTCACCCATATTTATGATTTTATCTCTCATAATGAAAATAATTTACCTAGATACACTTCATTATTCTCTCTTTAATGTCTTTTAAAGGTTTACTCAATGTATATCCACCTGATAAACGAAGCTATGCAAAGTCACATTGTCGAAGGGTCTTTATAGAAGATTTTTTTTGAGGGACCTACATTGGATACCTTGTCTAAGGACCTGCACGGGGTACCTTGTCGAAAGACTTTCATGGAGATTTTCCATTTCAAAATAATTAAATTCTTATAGGTTAAAATTTGAACTGTATTAGTTTTGTATTTGAAATTATGAGAGAAAATGTATACCTTCTTATAGGTTTTAAAATAGATACTTTAAAGAGTATAACTAAGGAAGTTGTTATGCATCATACTAAAATGATGAAATACATCATACCATATTACTATGATGTTGTTGAGACTAACCTCCCTAAATTGCAGAATTGTTTCATCCCATTTCTATGTGATTATCCATGATGCAACTACCAGCCACTATATTTGCATAGGCTTTTAAGAGTTTCCCACATTCCAGTATATAATATATATTTCCCTAAGACATTGTTTGTGAAACACATCAACGCTCTTAGTTTCAACATAGTTGTGAAGGGTTTCCCCATTAATGAGTGAAAAATATCTATTGGATCCATCCTACATCACAGTGGATGTACTCCCGATATGAAATATCATTTTCATTGATCCAAGGAATAATTTATATGAATTGACCTTTCATGCTTCAAAGATAAATCAATATCATGGATAGAAAGAAGTATGTGATCTCTACTCTAGAGTGGGAGTAAGGCCTGAATGGATATGGGAATTTTGGTTAAGCTAAACATAAGACTATTTCTAAATATAGTTGCAATATGTTCACATTTACGAGGCTTCCTAGGAAGGATTGACTTATGTTTACAATAATGGAATCATTCCTATATTACTGAGCTGGTAGATTCTGTAAACAAATTATTTTTCATTTAACACACAGTGTGGTTGGAATTAGTTTTTGGGATTTCTATCAATTTTATGGGGCTCCCATCCTCAAGAATATGTATGATGAATTCATCCCACCAAAGACAACATGGGATGATGCTGAGAGGAAACCACCAGTGGCTCATGATATATTAAAAATAGTGAAGGATCTACATAGAGAAAATAAAGATCCTCATCCTAGAGATGACATCCATGTAGAAGTGTAGATGGTTTCCTTCTTAGAACCAACAAAATATATGGGTCCTACTTGTAGACATCCTACCATTTCCCCTACTGTAGATAATTAGGGTTATTCAAGCATGTTTTCCCAATATTTGAGAAAGGTGGTTATAAACAACAAGGTTACACGATTAAGACCAATATTGATGAAAAGGTACACCTGGATGGTTGTCTTTCTATAGGGATAAGTATTTCTCTTCTTCCAGCCTATGAGTCTGGTGGCATCATGAGGTCATGACCTTTTTCCATTATGTCCAAGTTAGCATAGGTGAAATATATTGGGTTGGATTCTCTTATTTTAGCAATAATCTATCATTTCATGTTGCATTTATACAATGGTAAGGCCCTGTTTTGACTTTCATGGCCATTTTATGTGATATGGGGGACGAATTACAGCATATTTCAGTTCATATTCAGTGCTGAATTCATTTAGGACACCCAAATGTTGATTTACCCCATTTTTTCAGAAATTATTCAGAATTCAGCATTTGAGCCTGAAGCTAGATAAAGTATATAAGGGGTTTAATGTATCTATAGACATTATCTTCTTTCCATTTGGTAACCTACCAACTGGAACATTTTGGATAATGATAAGGAATATTGTTATGATATGATGGAGTACATGATTGTAATCAAGTGCAATGTCTTAGTCAACTGCATTAACAGTGAGATTATCTATGAGGATTGCGTCCATTAAAGGGTTTTCCAAAAATTCAAATGTCTTCAACAATCAAGCACATTCCCTCCCACATATGTTAGTAATGAGAAGCACCAAATGGTAGCCCGAAAATTATGGATCATAATGTATCTAGAGGTATCCAACTTGTAAATCAAACTACCTATATCAGACACATCAATTTGACAGGACGCTAGATCTGCCAAGGCTTGGGTTTCTTCAAACCCTCAATAGTGTTTAAAAAAAGGCACATATTGTGTAATAGCCATGAAAATCTCTGGTCATGGAAATACTGGTAGGAAATCCAAAACCAATGATGATTTAGAGGTTTCATATCCTTCAAAATTATCTCATAAAAATTTCACAAGGAGAACTAAGGTTAAGGATATAACACCCTGAATTCCAAGGCGATATAGTCACCATTATCAGGAGGAGGTTTTCATCTCATCCCTTCATTCTTCTGAAGAAGAAATGAGACTTGAAGGTGGTTTCCAATATGAGGTTTTTGATTTTTACCTACAACAAGACACATTAAGAACAAACTGTGTGCATCCCTTAGAAATCTAGTATTGTGAATGTATGACTCGTAATATCAAGGATGCATGGGAGTTTTTTTAGTCTGGCCTACGAATTCCAGAGATGGGTTATATTAATGTACCCTCTTATTTTCACCTGAAAAATAATATATCTAATGTAAAAGAGTACATCATGGAGATGGATGATTTTATATATGTAATTGATGATTGAGTCCTGACCTTGAAGAGAGTATCCAACATTCTTGATTGATAGTAATCAAAGTGGTTATTGTTCTCCCTAAGGATAAATGGGATATTTATGTTAAAACTAATGATGTATTGCCATTTTATTCTTTTTCTTTTCTGCTCTTTAATCCACCATCACTAATCTTGATGGGATATCATTTTTTAGCTTGAAATAAGATAAGGTGAAATAGTAGGGAAAACATGATTCACTGAAATACAGGCCTATAGGTACCCCTATTGAAATGGTGAACGAGGCCCTCGGATATCCAGAACTCTCTCTTTATGGGAGGACAATGATGGAGGTAATGGTGATGAAAAATCCTCATCCATTACCTCATAACTCTGTTACGGAAAAGAGTAGAACAATCTCTCTACTATAATATATAAATATGTGAAAGAAATCGTTAAACATGGTTCAGAGAGTATGAAAAATTGAGTATTTAAGCTATCATATGGTATTAAAACATGATTGACACACTTTCTAACCGTGATATCCTTCTTATAGGATCTTTATTGATTTATTACCTTCAGAGATCAGGTACTGGTTCTTCACATCTTAATAAGGACACCCTGGGGGATGTATATATTTTCACTAATAAATTTTTCACCACGACAGATAAAGTATCAAGGGATGTGGGTACATATTCTCCTACATATAGAGAGAGAGGGGAGGGTCATGGTAATGTCACATTCAATTCTTATGGATATTATATGATATTTCTATCATTATTCTCCCCATAATATCTTAGATATATTTTCTATACCAGAGAATTCTAGAGTAGTTAGTGTCTATATTCCTATTGCTATTGGAAGAAGAAACGAAGATCCTATGAAGTCCAAGGAAGGTGTTGGTGTTTATCATAGATCTAAATGTCATGATATCAGCATGCTAGTTTAAGAGCTAGTAGTGAGAAACGCCAGTAGATCCAATGCGGGTATTGGTCAACATTTGCTGGATACCTTTAATGGTGAGGGTGATGTGATATAAAAGTCCATATACACTGAAATGATGGATAATCTTAATTCAGAAATCGATATTCAAGGTTGTAAAAAAGACTTTGGGTACTTTAATGAAGAACTGAAAGGATGTGAGTTTTCTCATTCATTCATTTTTCATACATAAATGTTATTTTATATAATGTTTCACATCAATGGTCAACTTATGTAGCTTTGTCTGTAGAGAATTTTGAAAAGTCCATTCGAGAATGGGGAATTCCACTCCATCCTACCTTTACTATCATTAGAGAAATGCCGGATAGGAATCCATAATCTTGAGATGCTCCTGATGCTTTGATCCCGGTGGCTGATCAAGCTCAAGAGAGTATCCCCCACCAAGAATTATCCACTCAAACTATTGTAGTTTAGAATACTAGGGAGAAATATACTCAAGATACTAACATATTACTGGGTAAATGTCACCAATTGTCTTTAACATGCTACATTCTTGATACACTTTAGAAGGTAACAATTATTTTAATACATCTTTTATTATTATCATCTTTTGCATCTAGGTATGAAGGTGAGGATTCTACATTACCTCAACCAAAAATGGATGGTGAGGCATCCACTGCTTCGAAGGGAGCAGAGAAAGGAACTTCCTTCAGTGCACTGATTTTAGAATACATCCAACCTCATTATAGTGACTCTGATTCATCCATATAGTTATAGTTTTCTCTTGGTATCATGTGTGTAAATACATGGAGAATCATTTGGAAAATGTTCTATGAGAACCCTTTGGAAGATCTTCCCTCACATTTTGTCCAAATTCTAGTACTATTTAACATATTGGGATATATGTGGTTTTATTGTAGTCCAATTTATAATGTGGTGAAATAGATGCTTCATTATTGGGAGAAAGAGCATAGAATTTAGTAGAACCTTATAAAGGAAAAACCAGTTACTAATATTGTGGGTTTTCAAGCCTCAGTATCCTAGGCAGAGGTCATCCATAATGCAAAGATGAAAATGTTTAGATAAAAAGTGAAGGAGAATAAATTTGAAGTACCATGCCTTCAGTAAGAGGTTCCATGACCTCAAAAAGAGTTGAATAATGGTAAGGACTTTTATAACTCCATCAATAATTTGTATAATCCCAAATTAATGGGGTAACTTTCATTGGTGATACCATGTAAGTAATTCACAAAACTGAGGAGATTGAAGTCGGTCGGCTAACTGAGCTTAAAAAAGAGGCTGATAGAGCGCAGGATGATGTTCAATAAATGAAGAGTCGTGATGAAAGCCTCTTGAAATATAAGGTAGAGAGACACCATTCTGTGGATGTTCCTTTTATTTTTCTAGATAAGTGAAAATAATTTTTTCTTCAATCATATATGTTTTAATACCAACTTTTTTCCTATAATCATAATTTCATATCTGATTTTCATATAATTACTTATTCATAATTGTTAATAATAATTACAATGATAGGGATAGAGGTTCTATACTTTTTACCTACACTAATGGACATAGTGATCCTAGTTTAGCTATTACTAGGATCATATGGAAAACCCTACATACTTTGTGTATGTTTTTTTATCACATTAATTTTTTCCTAAGCTCAATATGAGAGAGACATAGTGGGTGAGACTTGGAATGTTATTAGACTTCTCTTTTGGTGTTTTCAGTATAAAAAATGTATTCCTTTTATATTTTTGTTTATCTATAATTCCTGAATGATATAGAGTGTAGGTCTATCGAGCTGAGACTAGACTTCTTTATAAAGTTCCCATTGTGGATTTTCAACCTGGTGAGTTTTATGTCTCTTTTAATTAGAAGATTAAAGAAATTAATGTCAGACTAATAAAGATAGTGTTTTTGGTCGAATATCTTTGACCATTAATTTTTAGATTAGAACCCAAATGAAGCTTGATGGATAAGAATTTCCTCATATTTTCTTAGAAAATTAAAAGGAGAATCTTGACTCTTGATATTTATGGAAACCATATCTAAAATTTGATGTAAATTAATAGAGGTGGTCTCTTCCAAGAACAAAGTTACCATTATTTTACAAACTCATCATAGGGGATATTTTATATAGGGCCCTCTAGGGAATATTCTACATAGCCAAATATTGGAATCCTTTGGCTGAAAATCTTGTTATTGTAGTGACTTATGTAATACCAACTAAGGAACATTTTGCATTGTCAAGTAAAGAAGTTCCTAGGAATTTTTACATTCTATTACTGATATACAAATGGGTTTAATTTTTGGATGTCTAATAACCACAATGACTGGATTTTCTAAGGAAATATGTGTATGAATAAAAGGGGCCATTTGTGCCGACATAGGACATGAATAAGAATCCACTACTACATGGATTTGATGTGTGAAGGAAGGTATGTTTTTCATTAATGGGATCTCTGATATTATGTTGTTTTGTTTAAAGTCCTACAACAAGGAAATTATGAGGTGTAGGTTCATGTCATGCAGTAATGACATTATATTGTTTACTTTAATGTTATGTAGAAAAGAAATTATTCTATATAGTTACAAGTCATGTAGTATGTATGTTCTATTGCGCAGTTTCAAGTCATACAACAATTACATTAAGGGAGATAATTTCAGAGATTTATCTTTGAACTAAGGTTCTATGGTTCTCTAATTATGAATAATATTCCTATAAATATGATACTATATTTAGGTATGGTAGGAGAAATTTGTAAGTTGTGATTTAGGGATTCCCAAATCCAAAAAATTGGTAGGGTAAAAGGGATAAATGGCATTATAGGTGGTATCTTCCATGAAAAACGTTACTATAATTTGAAAAATCCATTATGGGGGATATTTTATCCAAGTCATGTTAGGGAACGTATTGTATAGTGAATAGTTGTATCCTTAGGAAAAAAAACCTGTTATGTGGGTGACATTATGAATGGACAACTAGCGGAACATACATCATAGTCATGTAAGGGAGCTCTCAAGAATTCATACATTCTATTTCTAACATCCAATAAAAGTTTATAGAGATTCAGTTATTCCTAATCATAGAGTTTGGTTCATGAAGAAAAATGTCTAAACACAGAAGGGGTATCTAAAGTTATAATTTCCGAAGAATTGAGAAAATAGGTTCTCTACGAAGGTCTAACCCAAGTGTTTGAAAATATGGTGCCTGTAGTTTTAGGTCATATTACTAGGAACAAAATATTATGGAAAAAATGAATGGTATGTGGTCAAATGACCCAAATTTATTATAGTATGCTTTGAAAAAGTGAAGGGGAATAGTGTAAACCATGGTCTTGGTGAATTTTTAGTCTAGATAAAGGGTATGGGATGAATATTCAAAGGATGACCTCTTTAAATTATGGGTTCCTACAGAAAATCATCAAAGATTAGAGGGTCAGAAGAGGCTTCTCCCAAAAAATGAAGCTAATTCTATTTTACAAACATGTTATGGGGGCTGTATTATGTAGGTCCAATTAAAGATTATGCTCCATATCCAAATAGTGGAATCCTATGGCTGAAAGGATCATTATGTGAGAAACTAATGAAAGTCTAACTAGGGGCATGTACTGCATATCTAGGAAAAATATCTCTCAGGTATTAGACATTCTATTACAAAACACCTAAATAATGATTATGAAGTTATAGAAGTATTAAAGATTGAGAGTATGAAACAGGAAAGGGGTAATGTATAATTCACAAGGGAAGTATTTGGATTGGTATTGGCCCTAAATTTGGAGTCCCTTATATAGATCTGACTCATATGTACAATGGGAACACTTCTTGTTTCGTTGGTGGGAACTCAAAAGAGTGGACCCAAAATAAAGGCTCCTGAATAGATTTGTGATTGTATACAGGAGAGGGGGATTTTTATATTATCCCTTTGCTAGGACTAGGACCTAAGTCTTAGTTTTTCACTATGTATCTCAATGGTATTAGAATCAAGTTATACGTAGTTCTCTAGGTACCGTATAGTTTAAATTCATGCGATAAGGACATTATGTTGTGTAGTTCAATGTCATACAGCAAGGAAATTAAGGGATTTGATATTAAGATAAATCAAATATTGATGCTATACTAAGGTATATGGACAAAGTGTCATTATGTATATTTTCAGAGAAATAATCAAGCCACACATAGTTCTATCAAATACAAATTCATATGTGAGGTGAGAACCGGTATTGAATCTCCTTATGTTGATTTGATTCATACACAAGAGAATATAGGCATTTTCATATCATGAGGCAGCATGGTCCATGATTAAAAATATGTATGTCACAACATATCTCACATTGGTGAGAATTAAGCCACATGTAGATCTGATACATACGTGGGAAAAAGGAGACATTAATTGTATCATGTTGTGACTGAACCCAATATTGAATGTCTGGATATAACTAAATTTCTCATAGAGATGAGAATCAAGACACACGTAGTTCTTTATCATCCATTCAGTTTAGAGTCATGTGGTCAAGAAAAAGGTTAGATGATGTGAAGTGACCACGTATCTCATGAAAATGATACTCTATCCATATGTAGGTCTTTGAGAAGATCGTAATGTTTATTGTCATGAAACCAGATCATTTCTTGTTCCTTTTAAGGTCTTACTACTAGGACCAATGATAAATCTAATGAGAGTTAAGATACATTGTTTATGTAGAAAATTCCTTTACCAAATTCATATGCCCATTTGAGCTATACTCAATGTGAGAAATAAGGAATGGTAAAATTTTATTCTACAATACAAAAGTAACACAAACGAATAAGAGGGGAATCATGATTATATGGTGAAAACTCTAGGGTGTATGACCCTAGCTTTAATATGTATCTTATTGGGGAAAGAATCAATCCATACGTATATCTGAATAAATGTTCCCCATACGAAAGAGGTTGACATGGGGAAGTGGAATTTTTATAATTTCCAAACTAATTATTGGACATAAAGTATAAATTATTATGCATCACCATGTATAACATTGTAATGAGAATCATGTCATAAATCTGGAAGGAGTTCTCCTATGTAGATCTGATTCATTCACAAGGAAAAGGAAATGGGGTTTCTTTTCTAAAATTGTAGCTTGGCCTAGTATTATAGATTCTGCTATCACTACTTATCTCAATTGGATGATAATAAATCCAAATTTAGTTCCTTGAAATTTTCCATGTGCAGGTTTGGTTTATACATAGATGGGGTGAAGGGACCTTTTTTAAACATTTTGGATGGACCCTAGATAGGAGATCTGGGTGTCACTATGTGTCTTTCTAGGACAAGAATCAAGACACAAGTAGTTCATCAAAAGGTTCCCCACACCAAATAAGTTTTTCTATGAGGAAAGGGGATTTAACATTTTCTATATATTTTCTAGGATAATGGGTGGGCTCAAGATAAATGATTATATGAGAATCAATCCATGTGTTCTAGAATTATTCATAGTATATAATTGAATCATATACAAGGAATGGATAAATTATTTCTTTTAGTGTTTCCAATGGGCCTGAGATATGAGATCTAGGTGTCACTACGTATCTCATTAAAATGAATATCAGGCCCCATATAGTTCTTTGAGAACTGTGCAGTTTAACGTCATGCAGTATGAAAAAATTTCACCTAATGTGAATAAAACATTATCGCTAGACCAGAGGATATGACTCAGGTGTCACTACATATCTTAAAGAAGAAATAATCTAGCCACACACTGTTCTTGAAATTATATTCCTTATACAGATCTGACTCATACACCCCAGGAATGATGAATATATTTTTTTATCATGGAATGAACCAATAATGGAGATTTGGATTTCTCTATGTATCTCATAGGAATGAGAACCAATTCATACATTATTCTTGAAATTATTCCCTATGAAGGTATTATCCAAACACATGGAGGAATGGGGATCAACTGTCACTAAGGAGTGGTACTGAGATGCATGATTCTTACACATGGAAATTGACCATTTCTCTTTATAGAACCAAATATATTATAAATTCATGGTATTTTTGAAAATTCCTTAATATCAAATGAGGGTTACATTAACTATACACTTTAATATCATGTGGTGAGGAAAAAGGGGTCTTGTAGTTTTAGGTCTTGCGACTAGGACTTTATGTCGTGTAGTTTATCTTCATGCGATAAGGATGATGATTCTATATAGTTTAACATCATGCATCACAAACATATATGGTGATATAATATTTAACTTCCTATAGATAATATGATTTTTTTAATACAGATTATCATCATACAACTATGATGATATTTTTGTGATTAGAGTCCTAAGGACCAAAACTAAGTCTCCTTGAATAAATGAAGGAATGTAAACCTTATTGTTAAAGTCAAGTTCTATTCAGTTATGATAGCCATCCATGTAATGAAAGGTATTTAATATTTTTTCATCTAATCATTCCAAATCATCTAGAAATTTAGGATATTTCTCATCACTGGATAAATGATCATATATGGAAACTCTGGTTGAGGGAAACTGAATTTTAATAGGAAGAAATACTTCTATATTTTATACTAATGAGTACGAGGTTGATTGGGTGGTAGTATGAGTTATATTATTGTTGGTCCATAAGGCGTTCAAGAGGTTATGAGCCTAAGATTTTTTTTCTTTATCCAATATATTTTGGAGTATGTTTGAAGAAGCATTGTTGAAACCCTCTGTCTGTCCATTGGACACTACATGATAGTGGTGTGAATTGTTGAACTTGATATTGTATTCCTGATAAAGTTCCCCACCACATCAGAATAGATATTAGAGTCATTTTCCATTAATATGGTATGAGGGACACCGAATATGGTAATGATATTATCCTTGAATAATCCAACAATGAATTTGGACCCAACTTCTTTGAGATGTATTTCCTAATCCCATTTAGAGAATACATTAGTAACATTAATGATATACATAAATTTCTTAGCCGTAAATAGGGGATTAGGGCCCACAACATCAATTCCTCATCTAGAAAATGGCCACAAGTACTTAGATATATGTAGTAACTCCAAGGGTTGATGAATGAAATTGGAATGCACTTAGTAGGGATGACCCTTTTTAGTGAATTATGTGAAATCCTATTTCATAAAAGGACAGAAGTATCCAAGCCTTTGAATTTGATAAGAATTTATACACCTTGATTGGTGGGCACTACAGGCTCCTACATGTACTTCTTTCATGACGCTTGTAGTTTCTTCCCCATCGATGCATCTGAGGAGGATCATGTTAAAGCCTCATCTATAGAGTATTGTCTGGTGATTTGGGTCATCATAAAGAGTGAAACTAACTGATCATTTTGTATATTTTATATCTTTTAACTCTATTTAGTGGAAGTAATCTATCTTGGAGATATTCCATGATGGGTGTTATCCATCCCATGGTAGGAACAAATGGTTTAGGAAATGGACTGATTTCATTGATTTCCTCTATTCTAATGTTTACATAAGTTTAAATCACATGACAATGTGAAATGATGATGATTGATTCATCTTAGTTTGGATCTTCTAGTGTTTTGGATTAATTTTCCAATGCATCATCTTGGGAATTTTGTGATTGTGAGACATAATATAACATTGTTTTTTAGGGAAATTCTATCATTAACCATAAAAAATAATCACACAAGGGGATTAACACTTCTTTTATGATGATGTAATCATCATTGATCTGTTTGATTACCAAATATGGATCACCCTTAACATCTAGGTGACTCAATAGTATTTTGAGTGGAAATTCCAGTTCGGAAATGAGAGCCTAATATTTTTCCTCCTTTTTGGTACCACATTCTGATAACAGGAAGGAATATGGAAACACTTCATTTTCTGTGGAGATAAGCACAATTGATACCCCAAATTTTTTGAGCTTAGGTTCATCCATTATCTTCCCAGTCAGACTTCTGGAAGCACTATCAAAGTACATTTCCCACATTTGGGGACTGTCTTGAATACAGAATATCTATTCATCAAGAATTTCAGTATTCAATGATGTCTCTTTTGTAGATGGATGTTTAGAAAGGAAGCCTTCTAAGGCATGGCCTTTCACTTTTTTCTAAGGCATTAACAATATATCAAACTGTTGTAGAATAACTTCCCATCATGCCAGAAATCCTATTAACATATGAAGACTATGTGTAAATTTTTGTAGGTTATTTTAAGAGGACAAGTGGACCTTGTAATTCTACAGGTTCTGCCTCAGCTTCTGAACTATAATATTAATTCTAGGAAGATCTTTCTAATATCAAAATACCGATTATCTGCATCAATCATGGTTCTACTAAGATATTAAAGGTTTTTTTCATTCCCAGCATTGTTATTTTTCATAAGTAAGGTGCCTGGTGATCACTATATGGATGTCACATAAAGAACAAGGGGATTTCCATAAACAGGTAGAATCAATACAAGTGCACTCATGAGCTTGAGGGTATCCATTTCCTTTTGGAAGCCATTGGTCCATTGATATGTGACCCCCTTTTTTATCAATTTGGTGAAGGGAAAATAATTGAATGGAAGATTAGTTATGAAGTTACGCATATAGGCCAAGTGTCCTAGAAGTCCTCTCAACTCTTTAATGTTTTCAGGAGGTTACAATCCAATGATTTCATTAGTCTTCTAATGATCAACTTCGATGTCGTGATGGCATACAAAAAAGCTGAGAAATTTTCCAAAGGTTACCCCAAAAGAAAATTTCAAGGCGTTGATCTTTAGATTATTCTATCTAATCTTACTGAATATGATCTCTAGGTCATTCAAGTGATCATAACATTTTCTAGATTTTACCACTATATCATCAACATATCATTCACTAAATATCGCCAATAAGGATTCTAAAATGCGGTTCACTACACATTGGTATGCTGCACCAACATTCTTCAAGCCAAAGGGAATCACCCAATAGAAAAATATACCTTAAGGGGATATGAAGGCAATATATTAGTCATCTTCTAGGGCCATTCAGATTTGGTTATAACTAGATTATACATCCATGAAGGAAATATCTTTGTATCTAGTTGTTTCATCAATCAAGAGTTATGTGACCAGAACTGGGAATCCATCTTTGGGACAATACTGCTTGAGATCTCTAAAATAAATGAAAAATCTGATTTTCAAATTATTTCTTTTCACCAGGAAAATATTTGGCTAGACACCTTGGATATATCACATCTCTAATAAGGTCATATTTGTTAAATTTTTCAACTTCCGCCTCAATTTTGGAGGCGTGAGTCAAGTGTGTTATTTTTTTATCCCTAGTTATATCCCCGATGATCTTCTAGAAAACCCAAATGATGGGTGGCCACCTCAGCATCAGGAACTGAAATTTATGCATAATAACAAGAAAAAAATCCTAGTATTTATTAAAAAAGGAAGTATATACCTATTTTTCTTCAGGATTCATGGATTCACTAATTAGAGTAGGGTGTGAGTCTTCTTTTCTACCCAGATTTATTTCTCTGAGTTCATCAATGGTGTTGCAGACACCTTCCTCAAATGATGGAGGGAAATCCCAGAGGTCTTACACTTCTTTATGTGTTAATTTTTCTTCCTCAGCTTGGAGGTTAGGTGATGAAGTAAGAATTTTAGAGCAAGGGGAGGATTTGGTATTTGGACATCCTGAAGAAGATGAAACCATCACCAGTCCAACTAATTATAAAGGGTATTTTTGAATCATTGAAGGAAAGATGATGGGTTTATAATTGGCATCCCTTTAGTTTTCCATAAGTGTGAAAATTTATTTTATCCTGAATGATGAAGTAGAAAATTTGATAAGGCTCGGTGGAGGGAATTAATACATCTTTATTTAGGATTTCATCACTTCCTAGTGAGTCAATGATTTATTTTATACTATAAGGTTCAATCATCACAACTAAAATTATGGAATTCACTGAAAGAGTAATTATATTTGGACTAACCCTTTCAATTTGATTAATAGGGAATCATTTAATCCTCACTAATATTCATGAGTGGGGTATATTGGATCTTATACAGACCATTCAGGGCATTGATTCTTGTAACATCAACATCTATGGATAGTTTTCCTCTTTTATGATAGAGCTTCACATCAATTTAATATGATTCACAAGTTTTGAATAGAATATTATCACCATGAAATGTCCCAATATGACTATTGATGTAATATTTGAGACATTGATGTAACGATAAAGGAATGAACACATGCTGATGTAGCGAAGGTCATCTAAACATAACATTTAAAACGTTGTCCTTCCAGATAACCACGAATTCTGAATTAGATATGAGATCCCCAAACTGAGTTTTGAGCGTAATCTCATTGAGAAGTTATTGCTCGTTCTTATCATAACCCTATAACATCAATGTTGAGGAAGAAAAGTTGGATTCAATGAAGCCCAATTGGCTAAGTGTATGAATGGGAATGAGGTCGACTCCTGATCCATTATCAATGAAGTTTCATCATATTTTAGTGTCATTAATCTTATGAGATGGTACAAGGGCACATTGTGCCCATGTGTAACAATATCCTCATTTTAGTCTGTGAATGATATGAATACAAGAAATTCTAATAGGTCATTCCCTATACGGTAAAATTATATGGTAGAAACCTCAAATTCAAACTCTTCAGGACTTGACAAAGCCATAATGAGTGCTTCCCAAAGGTCTTTTGAAAAACCCAGAGCATCCATGATTGATAACTTAGTCATTACATGGGAATGTTTCTTTAAAACATCATACTTTTGATTCAGAGGTCTGAATTATCCATCACGATGATTCTCATTTTCAAATGACATGGGATTTTATGCCCCTGATGTGGATTGACCATATTTTAGGGAAGAAGTTAGAAGTACCTCTTCTCTTGGTGGATTAGGTCTGATAGGTCTTCCGAGTCACCAAGGAGGTGGTGACATAAAATATAACTGGTTATCTAAGATTATCATGTCAGGGAAGAGCCTCTCATGTTTGGGGGGGGGGGGGGTTCCATTGTGCCTTTTGAGCCCTTTGGAGGGCTCTCCCATGATTTTATGCTGCATAAATGGTTCGAGAAAGGGTGTATTTGGAGTAATGGATTCTAGAAAAACCATGTAATCCCCTATATCCTCGACCTTAACAGCCTCTTCCCCTAGTTCCCCAATAATGTTGGGGGAACTCAATTTTATAATCATTACCATTGTTCACATAGGGATCCATTAAGTGAATAACGTTAATGGATCCAAAGATTAACTCTTCATGTGAGGAAGATTATGCATGACAAATTGATTCTTATTATCCCATTTGGAGGGGTGGTGCCCGTGATTTTGAGAAGGATAAAATGAAATCCTCAAATATTAAGGAAAAAATTCTCCATGAAACAAACCCATATTCTTCCATTTTATCCTCATTCTTCTAGCCATATTGCTTATTTTAAGACTGGCTTTTTGAGTAATGTGCTTTTGATGAAGAGGAATTTGCTATAATAGAAGAGGTAGGAGATATATTGTACTATTTCAACTGTGTTAATAGAAATACATGAGTTTGGTTGATTTTTTTTGGACCATCCAATCATCAAATTTTTGAGTGTTCTTACTTTTGACTTCCTTACATTTGACTTCCTAATTCTTATATGTAATAATAACACATTCCACATGGGCTAGTGAATTTTTTAGCTTCAATTTACCAGAGTCCAATATATTTTTTCAGAGTTCCTTAAAAACAAAACACTACTGGATGGGGTGCCCTAACATTTTATGGAAGGGGAAATAGTTTGGGAGGTCCTAATGTCCTTCTTTGTTAGGTTTCATTGGATTTTGAAACTGAACTAAGTTATTTTCCAAAGCTGAGATGAAGTAGCTGAGGACTTTGTCATTTAGAAAATAATAGACCTTGTTTTTCAATTCCTCTAACTATTTCTACCTATGATCTCTTTGAACATTTTGATGAGGCAGTCATTGCTGTTAACACTCATTAGGTGGTGGCCTATGGAATGATGCATGATTTTTTGTATAAGTGGGTAAAAGGTCCTATAAAATTGTAACTATAATGACCTATTCCATTCATGTTCTCCTTCCCTATGTTTATAGGATATCTAGGACTTGTTTTTGGTCTCTGTGAGGGAGTTTTCCAACTATTGAGAAATTGAAGCCAGATCCCAAAAATCATCTTTTTATTTTATATGGATTAATTATGTACGCAACTCATCAAAAATATTTTCTACACAAATGCGAAAGATGTCTTCTTGATGGAGTGGTAGGTTTATAGAGTAAGTTAATACTTTCCACCTAGTAATGAAATTTGAGACTCATTCCTTTTCCCTTTTTTTGAAGTTGGTGAGATTGAAGACTGTTTTCTTCTACAACATTTAAGAGGAACTAGAATAGGAACATCTGATGAAGATCTTACCATTCAATAATTGATTGAGACTATTAACTTGTGAACTATACAAAGGTTGTCCCCTTGAATGATTTTACGAAGAATATGAGTTTCACTACTTCTTATTGCACAGGGGTCCCCATAATGGGATCTCAATGTGGGATGAAATGATTTTAGTGCTACTTAGGATATCCTGATCTATTGAAAATTAGATATGTAGGATTCCCAATATATTGTGCAGGAGGAGTCAGATATAACCATTCGGGAAAAGACTTCTTTTCTGATTGAATTGGTGCACACCATCCTTATATAGCTTCCAATAAAGTTGTTAATGACTCAATGGTATTAATAAGAATTTGAGATATATATATCTGATCTTGGACCTGAATAGGTGTGGAAGCTAGATCCTAAATAGGTTCGGCGACTGGATAAACCATTGGTGGTGGTACTACTGGCATTTACCATAGGCAATGAATAGGGATAGGCCTATAAAGATATGCCTAATCATGCTCTGTCTGTGTCCTCAAAAAATTTAATTCATTATTTTCATCAGTGGTCTCAATAAACCCTATTTTATGAGGTGCTCCTACTAGTTGTTCAAGAAAATTATCTTCTTCTGGAGCATATCTTACAGGAATGATGCTTCAGAGTAAATCTGCATTGAGTCCTTTTAACTCTTTCATTTCCTCATCCTCCTAAGAAAATATTTCATCAGGATAAAGGGACTGACCTTCTCTAAGGGAAAGGTGAGAAATGGTATTACATTTACCTTTTACCTTACAATGTGCCTTCCGTTAGTATCATTGTGAGATCTCCTTCTTCTGCAACCTCTATGAGACTTTTTCCTCCAATTTATTAATTCATGGGAAACTGTTTGGAAGATAGTATCCTTGAGGTAATCATCATATAGTTTAGTTGCATATTCATATTGAATCTTCTTCCCTAATATGGATAAAACTGAATTCTACTGAGGATGAGATTGTGAATGTGAAAAATCCCCCCGCCATGTGGTCTTGCGCTATTAAAGATATTATTTCTCAACCCTTTAGGATATATTTGTTGGATCTGAGGGTTGGGTTAAAAAATACCCCATCCATGCAGGATGGGGTGACTACTGAACTAATTTGGTAGATCTCAGTGAAAAATCTCTTATGTTTTTACAACATCTGGTATATATTTTGGTTGGGTGAATTTTTTGGCACTCACTTAAATTGCCTAATTTGGAAGACCATTGTGATATATTAGACAAATATGAAATATTATGTATAAAATCCTCTTATATATATGCTTGATTGATGTTCTCAAATTCCTAATGCCAAATTATCTCAATAGATTGCTTTATTTAGGTCTGATATTGGTGGAAGCTGGTAAAGGACTGTTCTTTCTGGGCATCTCTTCAGTAATGAGAAAAAAACATTTGTTTTAGTCGTACTGGGGAAATAACATCATGTGGGACAACTTTTGGAGGGATTTTTTGGATTTGAAGCATAGAGAAATGTAATGCTCCGTGTGCACCCCATCCTCTAATATGAACAACAGATGGGGTATCTATGATCAATTGTCACGTCCTCATTAATTCATTGAGGAATGCATGTTGAAGTTATCCTTTTTTCTTCTCAATCATTGGGTATTAGGAAGATAGAAGACATGTCAAGTCAATTTGGTGATGTAACCCTTTTATTAACATGACATAAAATTGATATTCATCATATAGTAATACATTTTCTTTTAGATAATGAAGATTTTTCCATATATTGGGGTTGATATCATGAATAAAATCTCCTTCCACCATCTCTGAAATTTTGTATTAAGTGGTGGCCAAAGTCATGAACATAACTTGTATTTCACCCTTAGACATTTTTTACATCATTTTCAATATATCCTCTTCTTCTTTTTCTAGAGGCTCTTATACACAATCAGAATAATGTTGGTGCTTCTCTTCCATTTCATCAGAGTGAGAGAGATTAGTATAGATTACCTTTATTGAATTGGAAGATAAATAGCCCAAGGGTGGTCTGGATAATGACAATCTCCTAGGGCTCTCTCCTAGTTGAGAAACAATTTCACCCACCATTGATAAGGCATTTTACATGACTGACCTTGTATTTTCTAGTTTCTCAAGATAAGATGGATTTCACATCCCAACATTATCATTTTAAGAATTATATTTACAATGCGAATCACTACTATAGAGGTATCTTTTGCAGTGAATTCCATCATGGGGAGTACTATCATGGTGGATTACATTATGGGGTATACCTTCTTTCTCCTTAGTTTTTTGGAGACACTGTGGGTTTTCGTGGCTCCCATAAAGTGATAGGTTATTGAGATTGACTGAATTGTTAGGAAGAATTACTTCACGGGGAAGTGTTTGATGAGGACTTTCATAGTTAGTACTATTAATCCCATAGTTTAGTAATTGGAGGGTAGGATATTGAGATTCAACATATAAATTTATAAGGGCTTCAATAAATCCACCATTGAGTGTATCCAAATCAAGAACTGGCTCTTAATTGTTTTTATTGTGTTTGATAATCCTTTTTATTGGACACATTCTTGAAAATAGTTGGAGCCACTTGTTGAGAAAAGTGGTTGTCATGGGAAATTGTATGTACTTATCTGGGAATCGAAATCGGAATAGGATGATTATCTCAAGTTGGAGTAGTTGTATATGCCCAATCCAATTTTCTATATGATATGGGGGATTATAACTCATGACCCTCCTATATGGGAACTGAGTTATGTATCGGCTCTGGGGTGGAATGTTGATGAACCAACCTACATGTAAGGATAGAGTTATGATTATGTACCTCTAGTACCCCTGTTGTCGTTGTTATGATATATTTTCAATTCTCTAGGATATGAGAAGAATTTTTTTCTTCCCATTCACCATTACTAAGGTGTTTTTGGTGGCTTTGACGGCCAGAATGGGAATATACATCTATTCCATGTTTGGTGTAGGCTTATGTACCTACTCCTATAATCACTTTCCTTTTAGTGGATACTGACATTTCTCATGTATTGGACTGAAATTTTAGCCTTACCTCTTCTTATCGTCACTACTTTCTAACTGAATTATCTATGTGATGCAAGATGAGGCTACTGTAGGACTTGGTGAGTGCAGGAAGGTGTATGTTCCTACTTTTAGGCTGGTGCTAAATTTGGTTGGTGGGATTCTTTTAGAACTTCTAGATGTGTCTGATGGCATGACTGATGATTATGAGAAAGTGTATGTTCCTTCTCATGGTACACGACTAGATTTTGAAGGTGGGATTGGTTGGGAACCACTATACGAGTATTCTAGCTTGAAGAATGATGGTGGACGGGTGTTTTCACCAACTTGTTGTTTGCCCTAAAATAGGGATGTTGGGATTCTATGAAGGGAGAAAAGGCAGTAATTTTATCCATGTTATCCAGTTTTCATCCCTAATGCCCCATCTTGCATGCCAGTGTTTGAGGGACCAGGTCCAGATAGTCAATATATACACCCTCATCATGTTGAGGGTTCACTGCCATGCAGCATTGGTGGAAGAGATTGTTTGCAGGATCCCTTGGGAAGGACATACATGTCTTTAGGATGAGGCCATAGGTGGTCTCATGGTTGAACTACCTAGAATATGGGAGGTACATGTGATTTTTTTCTAGGGATAAGATCCTAAGATAGTTGAAGATAGTGGTTGGAACCATCTTCTTCTGGTCCACCTGTCATCATTGACCGAATGATTGGGGGTGATTGTTGATCTAGAGGGCCTGTCGGGTAGCCTCTAATGTCTAGATGGTTCCATGTTGATGTTACTAACGAACAAATGCATTAGAGACCTATTATTGAAGACACTAAGTTGGTGTTGGAATCCTTCATGTGGACGAGGATCCATACTGAGTATTAGTTGGGGAATTTATGGGTTCAAATCTGATGTAATACATTTGGATTTTCGAGAGTTCATTGAAAAGTGTGTCTATATATATGAAAAACAAAAATAATGTACTCTGGAATCGCATTTGAGAGAAAAAATTCCTCATTGATTACCTTGTCTGGACTTCTTTTAATAATTGATAAGGGCCTGAAAGGCGGGTAACTCTATCATCTTAGTTATGGATTCACGTCGGGTACAACAATGTTTGTTTCTCTCATAATTTGTGTTCTAGTTAGAAATCACTATTTCTAAATAGTTTCCAATGGATTTGTTTATGATATTAGAAACACCCAAATATTTAGTATCCAAAGGGACTTTTTTTAAGGAAATAGTTCGTTAGGTTTTTCTACCTATGATACATAAGAACTCACATTGGTCAAGATAATGGGAGGTCGGGCTTATCACACCCCCTTGGGGGGAATTATTTTATACTTTTGGACTATCTTTTAGATTTAAGATATGTTAATGAATCCTTTATTAATTCCCCAGTGTGATGTGAATTATACCAATATTAAAAATCAATTATTAACATGTTTGGAATTTAGAATCATCTATATGTATTTTTGGTTCTCCATCAATGATATCTACTAATATACAACTTAGAGATTATATGATCAATATTATAATGATGATGGTTTCTAAGCCACATAGTGGGGTACTCTAGAGTTTATGGTCATCCAAGTAGATGAATGTATCTCTATAATTTATCTACATCCAGGGAGATGAATGTTTTTATGATGTTGGGATAAAAAAAAATAGGCGGGATTCCTACGTATCATTTTGAATGGAATAATAACCCACGTAGTTTAGTGACACTTAAAAGAGAACATAGTACCTTTTTAGGGTCATGTGATATGGACCCAACAATACAGTTTAATTTCGTGTGGTAGGGACTTATAAGAAAAAGGTGACTGTTAAATGTTTAGTGTTGGACATACTCCAAAGAAAACCAAGGAACTTGGAAGGAATATGAGTTTCGATGTTGTATTAGACCCTGCTAAAAATGTGGCCTAGAGAGAACATAGTTGATTTGGGATGTTAGGTTTGAACCTCAGGGAGGCTTCTTATATATTATACATGGATGGGAATCAAAGACCATGTAGTTTGGTAAGTCTCGTAGGGGAGTTTGGCACATTGAGAGGAATAGTTTGTGGCTTACTCCTAATGAAGATGCCATTATAAAATTTTACATGAGTAATATATTGATTCATGTTGACATGGGAGTTTAATTTGGGGATTAATGATGAGGATTATTCCCAATAAAAGGTTCTATGAGGGATATTTTAACTCATGGATATTTGGGGGCTTAATAAGAGGCTTACTTCAAGAAAAAGACAATTGAATTAAGGTTATTGGGATTGGGGTTTACTCATTAGGAGGATTCCTAGTAAGGGGATTAATATTTCTCATTTCATAGATGAGAAGGTTTGGAGCTCGATCCTAGAATAGGATTTCTGTAAATCCTTGTTATTTTGGGAATCATAGTTATCATAGTTCATTCAATTTAGTGGATTGTGTGGATGTTGTGATCATTACAAACCTCTAAGCCCATGTGAGTCCCGATCTGTGTGAGAAAAAATAGAATGGGAAAGATTCAAAAAACCACACAAGCTTTCTCCTCCTCTGGTGGATGAGGATTGGCCCCTGGAAGAAGAAGTTGGGACTTATGTGGAAGAGGATGAAGCAAAAAACCTTCCCTCACATCACATTACATTGGAAATGGGTCCAAATGTAAGGAAGGATTGAAGGTGCCGAAGGTAAAGAGGAGCAATACTGCAACCTCCTATGTGAAACGATAGAGTCTTACACCTGTATTGTTTACCTAAAATTGGTCCCGGGAGAGGAGGGATAATTTTCCTTTGTAAAAGGGAAAATAAAGTGTGATACTTACTCTCTATACTAGTGACCAACAGATATGGGTCTTAGAGACTAAAAGGGGCAGATAGATTCTTACCCCCAAAATCTGAGACCGGTAACTCTACAACACTATCCCTCGAGTAAGGGTCTATGTGACTGTAGATATTAAAACCAACAAAAACCTGAGGATCTTCAACCCCTTATAAGAAAAATGTGGGAAAAATCTGACTATCCAAATAAAACCCCAAATGGGAGACACACTGATGTGACTTTCCTAAATGTTTCATAAATCAGGAGGTCTTATTGAAGGTTTAAACTTGGTCCCTCTCATACAAGGGAGACAAGAAAGGAGAATACTTTCCATGAGTGGAATAAAAGTGGGATCAAAGGATGGATCACATAGGTCTTGGGCATATTTGGTCCACACAGGAATGTCATGCAGGTCCTAGAATGAACTAAAAAATTCTAAACACATGGAAAATCTAGGAGAATAAGACTATGAATGCTTATATGCCTTGGGAAATAGACTAATGGGGTAACAAAACTTTGGTGAGGTTTTAACCTAGGCACCTTGGTTTTCCACTAGAGTCTTTGGAATAATCTCGCACAGATCCATCCTTATGAAAGGGGCCACATATAGGTGGATTCTTATGGGTCAATAATCAGATGTTTTGTATCTTAAACTCTAGATGGAATTCGATATTGATTATCCCTTTTAATTTTATCTTCTCTCAAGTTTTAGAGAGAAACATGAGAAAATTTGGGGGACCTGGGTGAAGGTGATGCATAATGAGACCTTCGGGGGTTCTTCCATTTTTTCAAATGTCGAAATGGGGAGACCAAATGCCCTATTTATAGTCAAAGAGGGGACCTGGTCAAAAAGAATTTTTGGTGTAGGTCATTGGAGTGGGTTTGCTACGTAGATCTCCCTCATAGGGTTGTAAAAGTTACCCATCCATGTAGGTCCTCGGAGTAGATCCCCGACAAAGGTGATTGTGCCTTTGGGTTTGACTAGCAGGACCTCCATTGGCCTTTTTGCGTGCAAGTATGATGGGTAGGTCCGTTTGGACATATTTCTTTGGTTCTCTTGAAATTTTCTTTACACTTTAAGATATACAAAGTTTTATTCATAATATTTTGGCCTTACCAAATTATAAAGGGCTTATCAAAAATGTAATTGACCATAATAACCCGGAAATACCAAAATAAAACCTTAAAAACCTAAAAACACTAAAAAACAATAAAAAACCAAAAAATCTCAAATATCTATGAAGAACCCTAAAAAATCCTAAATACCATAAAAAAATAAGAACCCCCAAAATCCTTGAAAACCTTAAACCCATCAAAAACCTAAAAACCACAAAAATCCCAAAAAATCCATTAATTCCAAAAAATTTAAATAAATACTAAAAATCATTAAAAACACTAAATATCAATAATACACCATAAAAACCCTAAAAACACTAAAAATCCCTCAAAACACTTAAACTACTTTAATCCGTAAAAAATAAAAAAAACCCTTAAAAATGAAAAAATTTCTAAAAACATAAAACCCCCTCAAAATCCATAAATACCAAAAAAACATAAACCCCATAAAAACCAAAATAATGCTAAAAATGATAAAAACCCTAAAAACATAACAACATAGAAATTATAAGACCCTTAAGAACCTTTTAAAACCCTAAAATTCCTAAAACCCAAAAAACCCACTATATACTCTAAAATACCATTAACCCCAAAAAATGTTAAATAACTATAAAATAGTAGAAAACCTAAAATACTCAAAGAAAACCAAAAAACCCATAAAATCCCAAAAAAACCTAAAATCCCCAAAAATAAATAAAAATATTAAAAAACATAGAAATCTAAAACCCCCTAAAATACCTAAGAACATAAAAAAAACATAAAACCCTAAATGACCCTATGAAAACAATAAATACCGAAAACACATAAACCCCTAAGAAACCTAAAAATACTAATAAACTTAAAATCCATAAATGATGTTAAAGACCCTAAAATCCCTTAAAAACCATAAAAACCTTAAGAACATAGAAACCCCCAAAATAAAAATATAAATATAAAAAACCACTAAAAAATTTAATTACCCTGTAAACCCCTAACAGTGTTAAAAAACTAAAATAACTCGTAAAATTCTATAAAACTCAAAAAACCCTAAAAATATTCAAAATCCATAAAACCCTAAATATTATAAAAAAACTAAAAAATACATAAAATTATCTAAAAATGTAAAACCCCTAAAATCCTTAAAAAACTGTAAGAAACCCATAAAAATCTAAAAACACATAAATTCCCTAAAAATTAAAAAATGCTAAAACCCCTAGAAAACCTAAAAAACAAAAAATCCCCTAAAAATATAAAAACCCTAAAAATCTTGAGAATCCCTAAAAACCAAAATAAACCCCAAAAATCCACAAAAAACAATGAAAACCCTTTAAATCCATAAAATTTCAAAAAAACTCTAAATACCATGAAACCCTCAAAACTCTAAAATCCATTAAAAACCTAAAAACCATTTAAATCATTAAAAACCTAAAAAACCTCAAAATCCCTAAAACTGTTAAAAAATAAAAATGTAATAAAAATTCCATTAAAATTCTTAAAAATTTAAAAAACCCTAAAAATCACAAAAACCACTAAGAGATCCTTAAAATATAAAACCCCTAAACCTCTCAAAAAACATAAAAATTATAAATACCATAAACCCCTAAAAACCATAAAAACCCCAAAACCTATAAATAACCTAAAACCACTATGAATTCTAAAAAAACATTAAGTCCCTAAAAAAGTAAAAAATCTCTAAAATTCCATAAAATCCAAAAAAAAATGAAAATATACACTAAAACCCAAAGAAAACCCAAAAACAAAAAAAACACCTAAAAAATCAAAAATCTAAAAAACCCATAAATTCTATAAAAATACAAAAAGTCCCTAAAATACCTAAAATATAAAAAACCCACAGATACCGTATAAAAAACATAACATCCTAAAAACACTTAAAACACCAAATAACATGAAAATGATGAAATCCATAAAAATTGCTAAAAATAAAAAAAAACCTAAGAACCATAAAATCCCTTATAATCCATAAAAACCTAAAAACCCATAAAAACAAAAAAACAATAAAAAAATCCAAAAATTCATTAAATCCAAAAAAATTTAAAAATATCAAAAAAAATAATACACTCAAAAACGCAAAAAAAATAGTAAAAACAAAAAAAAACATAAAAACCCAAAAAATCATAAAAACCATAAAACCCTAAAATCCCTAAAAACTTGAAAAACATAAATATTCTAAGAAATACGTAAAAATATCTATTTTTTTTAAAAAACATAAATAACTTTAAAAACCATAAGAAAATATTAAAAAACATAAAAAGCACTTTAAACCCCAAAAACCTAAAAATGCTAAAAACCCTTAAATAACATAAAAAACCCTAAACCCTCAAAAATCATAAAAACCCATTAAAACCCATAAAACATAAACAACACTAAAAAATCTCACATCCCATTAAACCCGTGATACTGAAAAAACTCTTGAAAACCTTTAAACACTTAAAAAACTAAAAAAACCCTAAAAATAAAAAAACCTATAATACCCCTAAAAATACTCCAAATACCTTAAATCTCTTAAAAAACATAAAAATCATTTGACAATCCTAATAATTACTAAAAATTTAAAAAATAATAAAATGCTAAAAACCCCTAAGAATACAATAAAAGTTTGGAAACACTTAAAACCACTAAAAACCACTAAAAATCTGAAAATGTGAAAAAGACTAAAAACCATAAAAACCCTAAAACCCAAAAAATCATAAAAACACTAAAACCCAATAAAACCCACAAATATAACTAAAACCACTAAAAAATAGAAATAACTCAAAAAAACCATAAAAACCTAAAACCCCAAAAATTCTTTAAATACCATAAAAACATAAAAACACTAAAAAATCCATAAATAAATAAAAAACCAAAATCAATATGGAAAAACCCAAAGAAAACATTAAAATATAGAAATAATTGAAATCCATAAAAACAAAAAAAATATTTAAAACACTAAAAAAACAAGATAAAAATTAAAAACCAGAAAAAACCGAAAAACCCACTAAAAATATAATAAACATTTAAACCCCTCAAAACATTAAAAAACTATAATATTCTTTAAAAACCCTAAAAATCAAAAAAACCCTAAAACCCCACAAAAACATAAAACCCTAAAAACCCTAATAACCATCAAAATCCCAAAAAAAAACATAAAACCCCATAAAATATAATAAATTTCCCAAAAATTCCAAATAACATATAAAATTAAAAAATAATTAAAACCCCTATGAAAACTTTAAAAACCCAAAAAACCATAAAATCCCTAAAAACCTAAATAATGCTAAAAATATTAAAAACCCCCAAATCCAAACAACACCAACACTCCTAAAAACCCCAAAATCCAATAAAATGACTAAAAACCCACTAAAATCTCTAATAACCCCTTCAAACCATTATAAAGGTTAAAATAGGATAGAAAACCAAAATACCCTAAAAATTAAAAATAACCCAAAACCCAATGAAACCAAAAAAACAAAAAATATCCGTAAAATAATTTAATATTTCTAAAAACCATCAAAATCATAAACATCATTAAATATCCCTAAACACCCCCCCTCTAAGTAAAAAACCCTAAACCCCCTAAGAAAACTTTAGGAGACCATTAAAAACTAAAAACACTTAAAGCCATAAAAATCTAAAAAATTATAAAAACCCTAAAAACACTAAAAACCTTCAAAAACCCACATAGACCCCCTAAAACCTTAAAAACCTAAAAATCTCAAAAATCCATAAAAACATGAAAATATATAAAAACCATTCAAACCCATAATTTTTTTAAAAAACTCTAAAAAAATATAAATACCCTAAAAAACTAAAAAATCATATAAATCTAAAACCCCCATAAACCAAAAAAACACCTACAAACACTCAAAAGACCTAAAATCGATTAAAAACATAAAAACCATAAAACCCCAAAAAAATCATTAAAATCCCAAGAAATAAAAAATCTCTAAAAATCTAGAATTCTCCAAAGAAATCCTTAAATACCTAAAAGAAATTAAATCCCCTAAAAGCAAAAAAATTACAAATACCCTAAAAACCCTAAAAAAACAAAAAACCCCTAAAAATAATAAAACCCTTTAAAAATTCTAAAAACCCATAAAACCATGACAAACCAAAAATAAAAAATAAAAACCCTTTAAACCCATAAAAAGTTAAAAAAAAACTCTATAAAAACATAGAATCCCTAAAAACTAAAAAAACCCCCGAAAACCCATAAAAACCTAACAATAATAAAAACATTAAAAAACCCTAAACATCCTTAAAAATCCTAAAAACCATAAAAATCCAAAAAAGCCCTAAAATTTTTTCATATGTTAAAAACACTAAAAAACCAAAAAAACACTAAGAAAAAGTTAAAAACCTAAACACACTTAAAACTCCTAAAAAACTAAAAAATCATAAAAACCATAACAAACCCTAAAAACCATGAAACTACTAAAATACTTTTAAAACCCCTTAAAACCCATTAAAACCTTAAAAACACTAAAAAATCTAGAAAACCGTTAAACCTCTAAACAGTTAAAAAACTAAAAAAAATATTTGTAAAACTAAAAAACGCAAAAAAAAAACCCTAAGAAAACCAAAAAATGAGAAAAGTCCAAAAAAACACTACAAATCCTGAAACAAATAAAATACCATGAAACATTAAAATCCCAAATAAGACCATAAAAAATAAAAACACTTAAACCTCCTAAAATATAAAATTGATAAAGACCATAAAAACTGAAAAATCCTAAAAACGATAAAAAACCCTAAATACATTAAAGAACTCTAAAAACCCAAAAAATACAACAAATCCACCAAAACCTTAAAACCACTAAAAAAATATGAGAACACCTTAAACCACAATATATGTTAGATACCACAAAAAACCATAAACACTAAAAAACTCTTAAAACACATAATACAAAAAAATCATAAAAACCATAAAACCCTAAAAACTCACAGAGTCTCTAAAACTCCCAAAACCCCTAAAAATACTATAAATTTTCAAAAAAAATCCCAAAAAAAGTATAAATATCTAAACACCAAAAAAAATCATTTGTAAACAATAAAATCCTAAAACCTCTTAAACGCCCTTAAAACCCAAAAACCATAAATACCTTAATAAAACCCTAAAAATAAATAAAAACAATAAAAACCCCACTAAAAACACTAAAAAAACTTTAAAATTATAAATATTTTAAAAACTCTAAAAAACATTTCAAATGCCAATAAACTCAAAAAAAATGTAAAACCTCAAAAAACACAAAAAACCTCAAAAAACTAAAAATTTGAAACCCCTCAAAACCAATAAAAACCATAAAAACCTTAAAATATCTCTAAAATACTTAAAAACATAAAAAACACTAAATATATTAAAAACACCAAAGACAACCATAATCCTAAAAACACTTAAAACTTATAAAGGCCTAAAAATGCAAAAAAAAATCTAAAAACCCTAAAATATGACCCCCCATGAAACTCTTCAAAATGATAAAAACCGTAAAACACATAAGAAATAATAAAAGCCCATAAAAACTCTTAAAACCACTAAATTATATAAAAAAATATTTAGACCCCTCAAAACATTAAAAAAGTCTGAAAACCTATTATACCAATATTAAACTCAAAGTAACCCTAAAACCCAACAGAACCACAAAAACCAAAAAAACCCTCAAAGAAACTAAAAATCATAAAAATCAACAAATTCTAAAAAACCTAAAAGTATAAATAACCTAAAAACCATGAAACCCCCAAAGAAAACCTTAAATACCAAAAAACACATAAAACTCTGAAAAACCTAAAAAGTATAAAACCCTAAAATACTTGAAAAAATGAAAACCTTAAAAAAATAAAACCCCTAAAAATATAAAAATTTATAAAAACTCATAAAAACCCAAAAATACGTCAAAAAACTATAAAATACCTATAGACACAAAAAAGAATTTAAAAAATATAAAAACCATAAAACAATAAAAATCTAGAAAAACCACTAAAAACCTAACAAATTCAAAAAATCATAGAATCCAAAGAAACCCAATAAACCCTAAAAGCCTTAAAATACATAAAAATCATAAAAAACAAAAAACTCCTAAAAAGACCCAAAAATCCCGAAAAACATAAAAAACCCTGAAAACCATAAAAATCCTAAGAAATACATAAAATCATAAAAACACATTAAACCCCAAAAGACCTAAAAATATATAAAAACTCTAAAACTATCTAATAAAACATAAAAATTTATAAAAACCACGAAAAAAAAAACTATAAAACCTCTAAAGACCATAAAAATCCCTCAAAACCCATAAAAACCAAACAATCCCACTAAAAACTCTAAAAACCCTCTAAACCACTAAAAACATTAAAGAACACTAAAACCACAAACTGCTAAAAAACCCTAAAAACCATAATATAATATAAAAACCCTAAAAACCATAAAACAACTAAAACCCTAAAAAATACCTAAAACCCATTAATACCATCAAATTCCTAAAAAGCTTTAAAAATTCCGAACAATGACAAAAAAACACTAAAAACATGAAAAAATTTAGAAAACTATAAACTTTAAAAATTATAAAGCCCCCCAAAAAAACCTAACAAACCCTAAAAACCGTAACAACCCCTTTTAAGACTAAAAATAAGTAAACATACCTAAAACCATAAGAACCTAAAAAACCTAAATAGACATAAGAAAACCTTTAAAACCTAAAAAAATTAAAACCCATAAGATACTAAAAAATTATAAAAACCTTATAGACCATAAACAACCCCTAAATCTCCTAATAACTATAAAAACACATAAAACCCCTAAAAACCCTAAAACCTTGAAAAACTCTAAAAACCCACTAAAAATTAAAAATAACTTAATCCCTTAAAATTTTCAAAAAACTGTAAAAACCATAAAAATAATTAAATACAAAAAAAACAAAAAAACCCTAAATATCCCTAAATATCTATAATAAGTAAAATCACCCTAAAAACCTTGAAAACCCCAAACAAAACCTTAAAAATGTTAATAAACATTAAACCCATAAAAACCTAAAAAAATCCTAAAACCCCTAAAAAACATAAAAAACCCTAAAAAAGATAAAATACCCTCAAAAAGATAAAATACCCAAAATACTTAAGAACCCATAGAACACCATAAAAACACTAAAAACAACCAAAAACTCCAAAAATACTTTAAACACATAAAAATGTTTAAAAACACTATAAACCTAAAAATTCCGTAAAAAATAGAAAACTATTAAAAACCCAAAAAAAACCCAAAAACCCCAAAAACCACTAAACCCCTCAAAATCCATAAAATAACTAAAACCCATAAAACTAATAAAAAATACCTAAAAATAAATAAGAACAGAAAAACCACTGAAAACCTGGAAAGCTATAGGAAAACCATAAAAACCTAAAAATGATTATGCCTCCTAAAAACAAATAAAAACACTATAAACTCTAAAACCTACTAAAATCCCTAACAAACCTAAAAACCTAAAAACCATAAAAACCCAAAAATACCTAAACATCCTTAAAAATCAATAAAATTCCTAAAAAAATCATGAGAACACTACAAAACCCACTAAAAACACGAAAGCACATTAAACCCCTAAAACATTAAAAACCCTACAAATCCTGAAAACCCTAAAAAGCTCAAAAAATACATTTAAACCCCAAAAAACTATCAAAACATAAAAACCATTAAAAACCATCAAAAAACATAAAATCCCTAAAAACAATTAAAAACCAAAAAACCCTAAAAATAAATAAAAGATAGAAAAACAAAAAATGACCGAAAAACCCTATGAAATAAATTCAAAACCTAAAAACACTTAACACCACTAAAAATATAAAAATGTTTAAAAATCGTAAATGACCCAAAAAACCCTCAATCTCCTAAAAACCATAAAACCCATTAAAACCTAAAAATTTTAAATACCCAAAACCCCTAAATACCCTCCAAAACTCTAAAAATCCATTAAACCACTAAAAAGGTAAAAAAACTCTAAAAAATATAAAAATTTTAAAAATTTTAAAAACACTAAACCTCTAAGAAAACCGCAAAGAACATAAAAACCGTATAACCCGTAAAACCCAAAAAATCTATAAAAACCCTAAAAACCATAAAAATCCAAAAATATCCCTAAAAATATCTAAAAACATAAAAAACCCAAACAAACCAGAAAAATATAAGAACAATTTAAAAACCTAAAAAAACTTAAAACACATAAATAACCAAAAACACTGAAAACTCATAATACCCTATAAAGAACGAAAAAACCAAAAAAACCCCACAAAACCATTAATCCCCAAGAAACCTTTAAACCCCTAAAAACCCATAAAAACCTGAAAATTCCAATAAAAACTCTAAAAATCCTTTAAAATCCTAAAGAAGTTAAAAAACAATAAAAAAGATTAAAAAAGTAAAAACTAAAAAAACCTAAAGACCTAGAAAATCCTAAACCTCTAAAAACTATAAAGTACCCTGAGAACACTAAAAATCCCTAAAAACCTTTACAAATATTAAATTATTATAAAATATCTAAAAATCACTAAATAAATAAATAAACTTAAAATCCCAAAAAACTCTAAAAATCAAAAAACACATAAAAACCATAAAAACTGAAAACTCATAAAACCCTAAAAATCCTAAAAACAATAAAACCCCTATAATCCTTCCAAAACACATAAAACACATAAAAACCCTAAAACCCACTAAAAATAATAAAAATACTTAAAACTCCTAAAAACTTTAAAAACCACTATAAAACTAAAAAACCCCCAAAAAACAAAAAAACAATAAAAACCCCCAAACCCCCAAAACCATGAAAATCACTAAGAACTATAATAAACCATAAAAACCAAATAAATCCCTAAAAATCCCTAAATCATAAAAATCCTAAAACCCATGAAAAAACCTAAGATAACCATAAAAAACTAAAAACACATAAAACCCTTAAAAACCTAGAAAAATATAAAACCGCTAAATGCTCAAAAAACCATACAACCCCTATATACATAAAAACCCATTGAACACATATAAACTCTAAAAAACTAGTTAAAACTCTAAAACCCCTTTATAACCCTAAAAACATAAAAACTCTAAATCCCTTAAAAACCCAAAAATAATAAAAAAACTCCAAATAATGAAAAAAAAACATAAAAACACTAAAAACAGAAAAAACCCTAAAAATATCAAAGTCACTAAAAACACTAAAACCACATTAAAAATCTAATAAAACCCTAAAAATAAATAAAAACATAAAATCCCCTAAAAACACAGAAATCTCCTATAAAAAATCTAAAACCTAAATTTTTTTAATACCCCTAAATAACCTAAAACTGCTAAATCCCCTCATAAACACTAAAACCTGATAAAAACCTTCAAAATCCATAAGACCCCTAAAAATTCCTAAAATTACAAAAATCATAAAAACTACTAAAAGCCATGAAAATCCCATTTAAACCAAAAAAAACCAAAAAACACTTAAAACTCTTAAAACCCTATAAATTTAAAACCCTAATACCGTAAAAGACCCTAAACACCCCTAAAAACAAAAAAACACATAAAACACATAAAACCCTTAATACCCCATATAAAACATAAAACCCTAAAAACTCTCTAAAAAATCTAAAAACCCATCAAACCTGTAAAAACGTTGAAAAACTAAAAAACTCTTAAACCCCCTATAAACACAAAAAAACCCATGAAACCCTAGAAAACCATAAAACCATAAAACCCTAAAAACAAAAAATATCCCAAAAATACCTAAAAACCCATAAAAATCCTAAAAAATCCCAAAAAAATTTTAAAAATGTAAAAAACCCCTAAAAACCCTGAAAAGAACTGCGAAAATCCCTAAAAACCAAAAACACAATTAAAAAAACCAAAAAAACCTAAAAAATAATAACCATAAAAATCCTAACACCCCCAAAAATCCTAAAAACCATAAACCCTTAAAAACCATCAAAACCCATAAACCCATAAATACCATAAACACTAATAAAAAATTTAAATCCTATTTAAACACCTAAAAACAGAAAAAATATAAACAACCTTAAAACCCATAAAACATAAAAAAACCTAAAACCACAAGAAAACCATAAATACCCTAAAAACACAAAAAATGTTAAAACCCTAAAATCCTTAAAAACCATTAAAAACCATAAAATCCAAAATAATCCCTAAAAACACCTACAAAAATAAAAAACAAAAAAATGATTAAACCCCAATAAAACCACTAAAACATAAAAACACTTAATACCCCTGAAATACGAAAAAATGCATTTACCTGAAATTTCTAAAAACTATAAAAGCCCCCAAACCATAAAAACATTAGAAACCCCTAAAAAATCTAAAACCCTAAAAACCCCTTTAATCCCTAAAAAACTTTAAAAAACATTTGAAATCTATTAAAATCATTAAAATTAGAGAAAATAAAAAAAATCTATAAATATATTTGAAACACTAAAAACCTAAAATTCCTAAAAAACCATAAAAAATGAAAAAAATAGAAAAATCCCTAAAAATAAAAAAAATATCAACCCTAAAAATCCAGAAAATCCCTAAGAAAACCTTATAAACCTCAAAAACACTTAAAATACCTAAAAACATTATAACCCCTAAAAACCCAATAACCATAAAACACCCTATGAACCTTAAAAATGTAAAAACCCTTGAAAAAAAAATAATCTATAAAACCTTTAAAACCCTAAAAGCATAAAAAAAACTCTAATGGACCATAGTACACTTTAAAAATAAAAAATACTCCAAAATCCCTAAAAACCATAAAACCCATAAAAACATAAAACCCCCTAAAAACCATGAAAATCCCTAAAAAACCTGAAAACCCTAAAAAGCATAAAAATAATAAAACACCCTATAAATTCATAAATACATAAAACCCCTAAAAACCTTGAATAAAACAAATAAAACCTATAAAACCTAAAACCCCAAAAACCTATAATAATCATAAAAATACTAAAACGCCTTAAAAACATAAAAACCCTAAAAACCCTGAGGGAAATTAAAACCCATAAATACCATAAAACCCCTAAAAACCAATATAAAAAATTCAAAACTACTAAAAACCCTAAAAACCCTTTAAACCCATAAAAATATATAAAAACTATGAAAACCCATAAAACCCTAAAAATTCATAAAAAACTCAATGCCAAAAAACAATAAAACCCATAAACCCTCTAAAAACACTAAAAAAATCAAAGTCCGTAGAAACATTAAGAAAATAAAAATATTCAAAGGCCTAAAATTCATTAAAAGTTTAAAAAAAATTAAAAAAATATAAGAAAAAATCAAAATAAAAAAACATATAAAATCTCGAAGAAACCTAAAAATTGCTTAAAACCCTAAAAAATCAAAAAACCAAAGAAAAACCCCTAAAAACCTAAAATCCCTAGAAAATATAAAAAATACTAAAACATATGAAAACCTTAAAAACCAATAAAAACTCTAAAAACCCATTAAACCCACAAAATGTTAAAAAAATCTAAAAAATATTTAAAACCCCAAAAAAACTAAAAAAACCCTAAAATCCAAAAAAACATAAAAAACCATGAAAACCGTCAAAATATGGAAAAAATGTAAAACCATAAAAATTCAAATAATTCTTGAAAGATATCTAAAAACATAAAAACCTTAATATCCCAAAAAAACATAACAAAAATGTAAAAACCAAAAAACATTTAATACTTTGAAAAACCTAAAAATACCAGAAACCCTAAGAAATCCTAAAAACCATAATAACCATTAAACCCATAAAACTGTAAAAACCCTGAAAAAAAAAACATAAAAAAACAAAAACAAAAACCCCATTAAACTACCAAAATGTTAAAAATCTCAAAAAATACATAAAAACAAAAAAAAACTCTAAAAAAATAGAAAATCCTAGTAAACACTAAAAAACTGTAAAACTAACAAAAACCTTATGAACACTAAAAAATAGTAAACATCCTAAAAAAATACCAAAAAACACATAAACACGTAAAAACACTAACAATCCTTGAAATCCATAAGAAAAATATAAAAGACTAAAAAAACTAAAACTGCTCAATAACCAAAAATATGCTAAAACAAAACACCCCCTAAAAACCATACAAACCCTTAAATACAGTAAAAACCTAAATTACCAAGATAAACCCTAATACCCCCAATAAAAAAAATAAAAAACCCTTTAACTCCCAAGAAACATTATTTTTTTAAAAAAATATTAAAAATCCATAAAAAGTCAAAAAAGTCCCTAAAATCCAAAAACAAATCATAAATAACCATAAAAACATTAAAATCTGTAAAACCCTTGAAAAAAATTAAAATAAAAAATAATCTGAAAAACAAAATAATCCTTAAAACCCCTGAAAACCTATAGAAATATTTAAAAACCTAAAAAAAATTAAACCCCTAAAAATATGAAAAATGCTAAAACACCAAAATCCCCCTGGAAAAACCTAAAATCCTGAAAATGAAAAACCCCCCAAAACAATAAAAACCCTTAAAACCCATAAAACCCTAAACCAAATAAAAAAATATAAAACCTATTTAAACTACTAAAGACTTTAAGCAACATTAAAAAAGATTATAATCCATAAAAAATCAAAAAACCATAACAAATGCAAAAAAACAGTGAGAACCATAAAAATATATAAAAACCGTAGAAATCCTTAAAACCCTAAAAAATATAAAAAGCATTAAAATTACCTTAATTACCCTAAAACATAAAATCACTTAATACCTGGAAAACCATGAAGACCTAGAAACACATTAATTCCCTGAAAACCTAAAAAATGATAAACAACATAAAAATATAAAAATACTTAAGAAACCTAAAAAACATTAATCCTAAAACCTTAAATACCCAAAAACTCATAAAACCCTATAAAAACTACTAAATACTGTAAAACCCATTTTATACAACTAAAAATGTTAAAAAACTCAAAAAAAACATTAAACCCTTAAAAACCCAAATAAAATCTCTAAAAACCCAAAAACTAAAAAACCTTAAAACACCTCAAAATATCTAAAAACCCTAAAAAAATAACAATCCTAAAAGTCCCTAAATATCCCTAAAATCATGAAAAAACCCCAAAACCCTTTGAAAAAAATTAAAATTTTAAAAACTATATAAACCCCTAAAATCCTAAAAATGTTATCAATGCTAAAATCCATAAAAACCCTAAAACCCAAAAATCAATAAACGCATATAACACTGAAAAACATAAAAAACAGATAAAAACACAAAAAAAGTAAAAACACTAAAAAACCAATTAAACACTAAATTTTTTAAAAACCTATAAAAATTTTAAATCCTCTTAAAAAGTTAAAAACCCCAATAAACACAAAAAAATCATAAAAACCCTAAAAATAAATAAAAACCCTAAAAATACATAAAAAACTAAAAAAATCATGAAAATCATAAAAACCGATAAAAGTCCCTAAAAATATAAAATCCTTATAAACACTAAAAAACGTAGAATAAATTAGAAAACTAAAAAACATAAAACCACTAAATACCTAAAAATTCTAAAAAGCTGAAAGATCCCTAAAAACCAAAAAACAGCTAAAAATCAAAATCTTTAAAACCAGAAATAGTATAAAAATTATAAAAATCCCTAAAAAGAAATGAAAACATAAAAAACTAAAAACTGTGAAAATACTAAAAAAACATAAAAACATAAAAACATAAGAACACTTAAAACCCATAAAATCCTAAATGCAGTAAATGACCCTAAAACCCAATAAATAAGAAAATAAAATAAAAAACCCAAAAAACCTTTTAAAAAATTTAAATTCCATAAAAACCCTAAAAACCATTAATAACTATAAAATATCATTAAACCCTTAAAAACATTAAAAAAACTCTTAAAAACATAAAAATCCTAAAAAATCCACTACAACCAAAATCTCCCCAAAAAACGACAACAACCCATAAAAAACCCTCAAAATTCCTAAATACTCTAAAAACCAAAAAATATTAAAACCCAAAAAAACCATTAAAAACAAAAAATTAATAAAAAGATAAAAAATCCATAGAAAACCATAAAACCTAAAAACACTGGAAAAAACTCAAAACCCTAAGAATGCTAAAAACCCAATAAAAAACCTAAAAACCTAAAAATACTAAAACCACAAAGACCCTTAAAAACCTAAATTACCATAAATAACATAAAAACTATAATATCTACAAAAAACACTAAAAACCCTATAAACCCTAAAAATGTTAAAAAAATCTCTAGAAACCATAAAACCTCAAAAAACTAAAAAAACCCCTAAAACCCCAAACAAACCCTAAAAACCCTAAAAAATATAAAAACACATAAATTTCCCAAAAACCCTAAAAACCCATAAAATCCTAAAAACTCCCTAAAAATCATTTCGCACATAAAATACCATAAAAATTTGAAATCCTCTAAGAAATCATTAAAAACCTAAAATCATTAAATTCTTAAAAAACCTAAAATACTCTAAAACCCATAACATTCCTTAAAACCCCAAAAACATAATAACTAAAAAAACATAAAAACCATACCAAAACATAAATACCCATAAAAAACCAAAACCCTGTAAAAAGTATAAAATATGTTTAAAACCCTAAAAATGTTAAAACATGCTAAAGACCCTAAAAATAATCTCAAAAAAACCACAAAAAAGAAAAATTCATAAAGACCCTAAAAACTCTAAGAAGGAAAAAACTATCAAAATGCATAAAACCTCGAAAAATAATAAAATTACTTAAAATTCATAAACCACAAAAACCCTAAAAACACCTACGAAAACCTTAAAAACCTAAAAATACATAAAACCTTTAAAATGCATAAAACTTTATAAAACCCTAAAAAACCCAAAATTCTATAAAAGCCATAAAAATAACTAAAATCCTTAAAAATCCGTAAAACCCCTAAAAACCGAAAAAACCACTAAAAAATATAAAAACCCTTTAACACCCCAAAACTTTAAAAAATAAAAAAACCTTTAAATATATAAACAACACAAAAAACTATGAAAACCAAAAAAAAACTAAATGCCCTAAAAAAATAAAACCCCCAAAATGAATAAAAACTATAAAAATTCATAAAACCCATTAAAATCCTGAGAAATATAAAAAATCCAAAAATCATGGAAAACCCCAAATAATATAATAAAACCCCTAAAAACATATGTTTTATTAAAACCATAAAAGATCCTTAAAACCCCTAAAAACCATAAAAACATAAAACCCATAAAACCTTTAAATAACCCAAAAACCAATAAGAACATTAAAAAACCACTAAAAACTCTAAAACACCATTAAACTCCTAAAAATATTAAATGAATCGAAAATACCTCAAAATCCAAAAAAACTAAAAATATAACTAAATTTCTGAAAAACCATAAAACCTATAAAAACCATAAAAATGATAAAACCATCAAAATACCTAAAACACCTAGAAACTATAAAATTCTAAAAAACACTAAAAATATATAAAAACAATGAAAACGCTAAAAACCCTAAGAGCCCTAAGAAAACTATAAAAACCTAAAGACACATAAAACACATAAAAATGAAATGCCATAAAAAACTATAAAAGACACTAAAAATCATAAAAACCATAAAACCCATAATGCCATAAAAACCGATAAAAATCCTAAAAACCACTAAAATCTCTAATAGCTCTTTAAACCCCTAAACATGTTAAAAAACATAAAAACATAAAAACCATAAAAAATCAACAAAAAACCACTAGAAACCTAAAAATTCAAATATCCCCTAAACCCCCTAAAACCCACAGAATCTATAAAAACTATAAAAATCCTAAAAATCCATAAAAATAAAAAAATAAAAAACCCCTTAAAACCCTTAAGAAAACCTTAAAAACTGATAAAAGAATTCAATCACTCTAAAAACCATAAAACCCCTAAAAAATTTAAAAACTATAAAACCCGAAAATAGCGAAAAAAACATTAAAACCCTCAAAAACACTAAAACACCTCAATATCACTAAAAACCTAAAAACCATAAAAGCCCTAAAAAATCTCTAAAAATCCTGGAACGAGTAAAAAACCCTAAAACCCTAGAAACCCCTAAGAAAATATTAAAAACGTAAAAGTACTTGATACCCCCCCAAAAAACCTAGAAAATGAAAAAAACACTAAAAAGTTCAAAACCCTAAAAACATTAAAACACCTAAAAACATTAAAGAATCCATAAAAACCCATAAAAACCCTAAAATCCTATATAAACATAAAACCCTAAAACACTAAAAATCCAAAAAATCCATAAGATCACTATAAATTTTAAAATCCCTAAAAACAATGACATCCCTAAAAATAATTTAAATCCCTAAAACACATAAACTTGTTAAATAACCAAAAAATTATAAAAACCATAAAAAACCCTAAGAACCCTAAAACCCTATAAACTGTAAATAAAATCTTAAAAACCAATAAAAAACCAAAAAAATCAATAACAACACTAGAAAAACACTGAAAAAATAAAAATACCCATTAAAACCCTAAAACATTAAAAAACACTAAACCCCCTTAAAAACTCAAAAAATATTAAAAACCCCCCAAAACCCCAAAAAACCTAAAAACCCCTTAAGATCCCTAAAAACCCAAAAAACCATAAAAATCCTTAAAAATTCCTAATAATCACTAAAAAACATAAACATCCTTAAAACCCCATAAGAAAACTTAAAAAATCTAAATAAAATTATATAACCTAAAAAAATAAAAATGCTAAAAACCCCAAAGTCCCTAAAAATCCTAAAAATCCTATAATAACCTTAAAAACATAAAAAACAAATAAAACTATAAAAAATATCAAAAACAATAAAACCCATAAAACCCTAAAACCCACTAAAAACATAAGACCACTAAAAACCACTAAAAACACAAAAAAAAAAGACAAAACACAAAAACAACAAAAACCTCTAAAAACCCTTTAAACACCCTAAAAACGTTAAAAACATTATAATCATTAAAACCCTAAAGTACTCGAAGAATCCTCAAAAATACAAAAATAAAAAACCCCTAAAACTATGATATACCCCAAAAAACATTGAAGTCCCTAAATTCCCTCTAAATCTATAAAAATACTAACAATAATAAAAATCAATAACCCTGAAAACCGTGAAAAATATATGAAAACTTTAAAAACCTAAAACCCCTAAAAACCTTTATAAATATTAAAACTATTTAAAACCCTAAAAACTATAAATTTTTAAAAAACCATAAAAACCCAAAAAACTAATAATAACCCAAAAACACTTTAAAAACTCTAAGAAACCATTAATAAAACAAAACTATTTAATCCACTAAACCTTAAAAATCCAAAAAACCCCAAAAAAATCAAAAAATACAAAAAAAAAAATCAAAAAAACCTAATAACCCAAACCCATCAAAATCCATAAAAACCATAAATAATAGGGAAAAATTATAAAATGTCAAAAAAATCATTAAAATCATAAAAATAAATTAAAACCACAGAAACCATAAGAAAACCCAAAAAAAATAAAAACACTTAAAGATCCTAAAAACCCTAAAAACCCAAAAAAAACATGAAAACCCCTAAAAACAATAAAAAAAATATACCATAAAATCCCTAAAAATTAAATAAAAACTCTAACTTTTTTTTAACCCATAAAATTTTTATGAAACTAAAATAACCATTAAATCATTAAAAAATTAAAAAACACTAATAAAAAAACAATAAGAACCCTAAAACCCTCAAAATCCCAAAAAATCATAAAAACCGTAAAAATACTATAAATGTGGTACAAATCCCCAAGAAATTAAAAAACCATGAATACACTGAAAACCCCCTAAGGAAACCTTAAAAAATTAAAACACTTAAATTCTTAAAAACCTAAAAGGCACAAAACCCCCTAAAATAACATAGAATCCGAAAATACCATTAAACCGCCATGAATCCTTTTAAATTGTAAAAAACCATAAATCCTTAGGAAATCGTTAAAATATAAAAAATTCCATTAAACTCTTAAAAATGTTAAAAAAACTATAAAAAACCATAAAATCCCTAAAAACCTCAAAGCACCAAAAAACCCTAAAAACACTAAACACCTCTAAAAATCACAAAATCCCTAAATACCTTCAAAACCATAAAAATCCTAAAAGAACTCATAAAAATCCCTAAGAACATAAAAACCCATAAAAATCCTGAGAACTCCTAAGAATACATTAAAAATATAAAAAACACTTAAACCCCCCAAAAAACATAAAATGGATAAAAACCCAAAAAAATCCTAGAGAACCTAAAAACAAAAAAAACACTAAAAGCATCGAAAACCATAAAATGAAAAAAATGCTAAATTTTTTTTAAAAAAATATAAATACTTTTTAAACTCCTAAAAACAATAAAAATATTTGAAAACCATAAAAACACTATAAAACCCATAATATTAACAAAACCACTTCAAAACCATAAAAACCCTAAAAACCCTAAAAACACTAAATCCCGTCAAAATCCATAAAATTCCTTAAAAAAAATAAAATATTAAACGACCATAAAAAACCCTAATAACTTTAAAAACCCTTAAATGTTATAAAACCCCCTAATAAAATATTAAAAACTATTAAAAAAATTAATCAAAACTAAACACTAGTAAATGTGAAAAACCCTTAAAAGACCCTAAAAATAAAAACGACTAAAATCCACAAAATGATCAAAAAAACCCCTTTAAAACCCTAAAAATGTTGAAAAACATTAAAAACCTGAAAACCCTACAAAACTAAACAAACCATAAAAATCCAAAAACCATAAAACCAAAAAACCCAAAAAACCCTAAATCCATCAAATCCCTAAAAACTACCAAAACATTAAAAATCATAAAAATGACTTGAAAACCCCTCAATGCTTAAAAATCATTGAAACAAAAAATATCCTTTGAAAATAAAAAAACACGAAAAACATATTAATCACCTAAAAACATAAAAAATGCTACAAACCGTAATAAACTGCATAACCCCTCAAAACCCCTAAAACCATAAAAAATCCACAACATTCCCAAAAAAGCATGAAATTCCCTAAAAACTATGAAAAACTCTATGAAATTTTTAGAAACCCAAAAAAATTATAAATACCCAAAAACACCAAAAAACGTAAAATAACCGAAATACCCTAGATAAAATAAATATCAGAAGAAACAGTAAAATCTTTAAATAAACGTAAAAACCCCTAAAAAACCCAAAAAACATCTAATATTGCAAAATTCCTTTAAACAATAAAAACATTAAAAGACTCTAAAAACCCTTACAATAATAAAAATCTCATAAAACACTAAAAATTGAAAAAACTATAAAGACTCTAAAATCCCCATAAATCCCTAAAAACCCTCAAAATCCATAAAACCCTTAAAAACCACAAAAATACGTAAAAACACCCCAAAAAAATTCCAAAAAAACCCCAAAAAACCCAAAAAAAAAACTCTAGAAAAAACACAGAAAAACTAAAAAGACAACTACAAACCTAAAAAAAATGAAACATCTAAAATTAATAAAACCCTAAAATAATATGAAAATCCTAAAAGACTACAAAAATCAAGAAAAAGATCAAAAATCCTAAAAACCTGGGAAACCCCTAATAAATCGTTAAAACATCAAAACACATGAATCCCCTAAAAAAATTAAAAAATTCCAAAAAATACTAAACAGCTCCAAAAACCCTAAAAAACATAAAACCCCTAAAAACCTTAAAGAAACCAAACCCTTAAAAAACCTAAAAATTGATAAAACTCCAAAAATTCTTTATATGCCTAAATTTTTTAAAAAACTCAAAAATACATTAAAACCTATAAAAATAAACACACCATAAAATCCAAAAAATTATAAAAACCATAAAAAAATAAATACTTAAAACCCCAAAATCCTAAAAAAAACCCAAAAACCCAAAAAAACTTCCGAAAATCCCTAAAACACCTAAAAACATTTAAAAAACTAAAACCCCTAAAATCCCAAAGAAATCCCTAAAAACGTAGAAATTTAAAACCTCTAGGAAATAGACAAGTAGAATTAAAAAACTATATAAACACTAAAAAGAATAAATCCCACAAAAACTATAAAAACAATAAAAATAAATTAAAACACTAAAACCCAAAATGATCTGTAATATCCATTTAAACCCCTAAATAAGTTAAAACAATAAAAAACCTAAAACCCTTAATAACATAAAAAAATCCCTAAATACCCACCAAACCATAACCCTTAAAAATTGAAAGCCCCCAAAAAACAATCAAAAATCCTAAAACCCTTAAAAACATTAAAACTCATAAAAAATCTCTAAAAAATTATAAAAACCTAAAAAAACCATGAAAACCCCATAATAAAACCATAAATAATTAAAAACACTTAAAACGATAAAATTTGTAAAATCGGTAAATACCCTAAAACCCTAAAAATCCCTAAAAATACAAGAAAACATAAATCCACTAAAAACGAAAAACCAAAAATCAAATAAAACCCTCCAAACCACTAAAAACTATAAAACCCTTTAAACATGTATAAATTTAAAATCCCTCAAAAAACCATTAAACCCCTAAAAACTCAAAAAAATTTATAATAACCCAAGAAAATAATGAATAACGTAAAAAAACTAAAAAACACTAAAATACCTCAAAATCCTTAAAACCCCTAAATACCATAAAAAACCTAAAAAATGCCTAAAAGCCATAAAAATGTAAAAACCCCTAAAAACCTTGAAAACCCTATGAATACCTTAAAAACTCATAATAATTAAAACCCCCAAAAAACCAAGAAAGTTATAAAACCCATGAAAAACAGAATAAACCCTAAAAACTCCTCCAAATCTTAAAAATGATAAGAACCCAAAAAACCCCTAAAAACTAAAATCTGTAAAATGCATTTAAACCCTAAAAGTTGATAAAAAGTACTAAAAATTTTAAAACCCTAAAAATATAAAAAATCCATAAAAACTCTAAATCTTCTATAAACCCATAAAGAAGAGAAAAACAACAAGAATATTGAGAACCCTAAAAAACTAAATAAACCCCTAAAATGAAAAAATGAAAAGAAAAATAAAAATCCTAAAAAGGGAAAAAATAAATAAAAATCCATAAAAATATAAAAAAATTATAAAAAACATAAAAAAAATAAAAACCGCAAAGAAAAAATTAAATACAAAAAACACTTAAACCCCATAAAACAAAAAAAAATCTAAATACAAAAAAAAACCCAAAAACAATAAAAGCCACTAAAAACCATAAAAACCTAATAACCAATAAAAAACCAAACAATACATAAAAATCCTAAACAACTAAAAACTATAAAAAGCCTTTAATATCATAAAAATATTATAATCTCTAAAAAACCATAAAAACCAAGAAATACTCAAAAAACCCTAAAACCCCCCAAAAATTAAAAACCCTAAAATTCCCCAAAACCCATAAAATCTCTAAAAACACAAAAAACATAAAAAACCAAAAACATTCTTAAAACGTAAAAACATAAAAAAACTAAAAAATCCTAAAAACTGTAAGAAAACCATAAAAATAGAAAAATAGTTGAAAACTTCAACCCTTCCATAAATTGGACACTTGTCTATTGTAATGTGAAGAGATAAAAGTGCCATAGCCACAAAATCTTCCATCATAGGCCCAAACTCTTCCATCAATGGAGGAATAGAATTTTGTGTGGTTTTTTTGAATCATTCGCATCCTATTGTTTCTCTCACGATGTATGACTCAAGTGGGATTAGAGGTTTGTAACGATCACAACATCCAAAAATTTCACATGACTAAATGAACTACAAGAAATATGATTCCCATCATAATAGGGATACAAAGGAAGCCATCACCTAGGGCCCATTATCACTGGGCATACTTCTCAATAGTCCAACCCTAATCCCTAATAAGGGCATCCTCTTTGTAAGTAATCCCCAAATTAAAACATCCCAAAATATCCATGAATTAAGACATCTAGTTGAACTGTTACATGGGAATTCTCTTTAGGATTGACACGCAACCTATTTCTCTCAAAGGGACATTCATTCTTATGAGACATAAAAAAATATGTGGAATTTGATTCCCATCCATGTGTGATACATAGAAATCTTCCTTGAGGTTCAAACCAGACATACCAAATTAACTATGTTCTCACTGTGCCATACTCGCAACATGGTCTAATTCAATTTGGAGACTCATATCCTTTACAAGTTCCTTGGGCTACTTTGGTCAAAGTCTCACACCAAACATTGAATAGGAACCTTCTTCCAAGATTCCCTTGCCACACGATGTTAAATTGTATGGTTTCATCCTTATCACAAGACCCTAAAAGGTAAGATGTATCCCATTAAACATCACTGAACTATGTGGGTTTAGATTCCTTTCATAAGGATACATATGAAACCCATCTGTGGGTCTGATCCCAAAATTAAAACAACTTTCTTATCTCTGGATGAAAATAAACTCCAAAATGACTTTCGTCTACCTGGATGACTCTAAATTTCATAGTTCCCATTGAGTTCCTTAAAAACCATCATTGTCCTAATAAAGACCAATTAATATATATGTAGTATATGAGAGGATAACATTTATGGAGATCCTAGAATATATACAAATATCTTCATTAATGAAGAACCTAAAATATATATAAATTATTCTAATTTCCACACATGCTAATAATTTAATTCTAATGTTGGGATAACCTACCTTATACTTGGGATTTAATGGAGGATTTATGAACATATATTAAATATATAAGAGAGTCTAATAGTAGGTGATAATCCCCCCAATGGGTGTGATGAGACCATCCTTCCATCCTCTCGACCAATTCGATTTCCTAAGATTCATTGGTCAATGTACATAATGAAGGCCTGCCTTTGGAAAGCATGTCCCTTTGGATATATAGTTGTTTGGTTTTTCTAGTTCTATATTCAAATCTATTGGAAATTTCTCATAAATAGTGATTCCTTATTAGGAAACACCTTCATAGGGAAACAACCATAAAAACCACTGTAAAATCTGAAGACCGTTTAAACCCCTAAAATGTTAAAAAGATCATAAAACCATAAAAATATAAAAAAATATCAAAAAACCTAAAAACCAAAAAAACCAAAAAACCCCCAAAAACCCAAAAACCCAAAAACCCATAAAATCCCAAAAAATCCCTAAAAATAACTAAAAATACAAAAACCATATAACCCAGGTAAACCCTTTAGAAAACCTTAAAAACCTAAAAACAATTAACCTCCTAAAAAACATAATAATGATAAAACCCCAAAAAACTAAAACAAAAAAATTCCCTACAAACTCTTATAAATAATAAAAATCATTAAGATATTTAAAAATCCATAAAAATGTTAAAACCCTATAGAAATTGAAAATACATATAAAAACCTTTAAAACAAAAAATTCTTAACTCTCCAAAAACCCGATAAAATTCCAAAAAACCAAAAAACTGTTAAATTACCTAGGAACCCTAAAACTTGTAAAAGTCCTCAAAATCTATAAAAATCCAAAAAATGTAAAAAATAATAAAATCCCTAAATACTTAATTAAAACCTTACAAACATAAAAACATTTAAAACCCCTCAAAAACCAAAAAAATGATAAAACCCTATAAAACAATAAAAACCCTAAAAACCCTATAAACAATAACAACACCTAAAACCCTTAAGACCTTAAAATATGTAAAATCCAAAAAACCCACTAAACACTCTAAAACCCCATCAAACTCCTAAAGAAGCTAAAAACTCAAAAAAATATTAAAACCCCAAAAAAACTAAAAAAACTAAAAAACCTAAAAATCCATAAAACCCTAAAACCCTAAGTCCCCTCAAAATCCCTGAAACCCTTAAAACCCCTAAAAACCTAAAAAATAGTTAAAATCCTTAAAAATTTAAAATATTTAAAATTCTTGAAACCCCAAATCAAAAACTAAATCACCTAGATACACATAAAACACCTCAAAACCACGAAAATGTTAAAAACCCTAAACCCCCATAAAAACCAATAAAATCTAAAAAACTCATAAAACCATAAAAAACCAAATACTAGAAACCCTTTAATTTTCTAAAAATGTTGAAAAAATATAAAAAACACAAAAACCCCTAAAAACCCATAAAAATTTCTAAAAACCCCTAAAAATGTATAAAACCCCAAAAAACACAAAAAATCATCAAAATTTTACAAACATAAAAAACATGAAACCCCCAATGGGTGTGATGAGACCATCATTCCATCCTATCGACCAATTCAATTTCCTAAGATTCGTAGGTCAATGTACATAATGAAGGCCTGTCTTTGGAATGCATGTCCCTTTGGATACATAGTTGTTTGGTTTTTCTAGTTCTATAATCAAATCTATTGGAAATTTCTCATAAATAGTGATTCCTTATTAAGAAACACCTTCATAGGGAAACAGCCATAAAAACCACTGTAAAATCTAAAGACCCTTTAAACCCCTAAAATGATAAAAATATCATAAAACCTTAAAAATATTAAAAAATATCATAAAACCTAAAAACCAAAAAAAAACAAAAAAACCCCAAAACCCCAAAAACCCTAAAAACCATAAAATCCCAAAAAATCCCTAAAAATGACTAAAAATACAAAAACCATATAACCCAGGTAAACCATTTAGAAAACCTTAAAAACCTAAAAAAATTAACCTCCTAAAAACATAATAATGATAAAACCCCAAAAAAACTAAAACAAAAAAATTCCCAACAAACTCTTAAAGACAATAAAAATCATTAAAATATTTAAAAATACATAAAAATGTAAAGACTCTAACGAAATTGAAAATCCATATGAAAACCTTTAAAACATAAAAATTCTTAACTCCCCAAAAACCCTATAAAATTCCAAAAAACTGAAAAACTGTTAAATTACCTAGGAACCCTAAAAACCTGTAAAAGTCCTCAAAATCTATAAAATTCCAAAAAATGTAAAAAATTATAAAAACCCCAAAGACTTAATTAAAACCATAAAAACATAAAAACTGTCACGACCAGCGTTCACCAAAAAGGAGGGAAGGGTCAGCAGATTGTCAGGCCCTTCCTTCTTTAAGTTGAAGGAGAGATAATGACCCCCAATACCCACCTTCAATAGGTCCCAGAGTGGAGACTAGCACCAAGGGTATAGAAATTTCTCAGAAATGGAAGGAATTACCCCTTTTTGTTTTATAATATCGGGAGATGAGATGATGAAACTCAGCAACACCAAGGTAAAAGGAAAGTAAAGAAAAAAATAAACCATTCCCACATGCATGTTCCGAAAGTAAAGCCACAAGTACAAAAGGTGACTACAATATAGTACCAAAGAGGAAAAGAAAAACAACAACTGAAACTCCTCCAAAGTTCCGAGCTAGTAAGGTATTGTGTGATCCCCGAAGTCCCGGAAACCTGAAATCAGTTTTATACATGTAGGGTGAGCATACAAGTACACTCAGTAGGGAAAACCAAAGACTCTCGTGCACAAGTGGGGGAACATACTAAGGTCCCGTGAGAAAAGGAGTAAACCAAACACCTAACAAGGAAAACTATCCACCCCATGCCTCACCAAGGCACACTCCCTAAATAACGCAAATCAAGTAATATATATATTAAGAGCACTTAGATGTTTGGGTACCCCGCGCCACTTTCCCACTAGTTGTTGAGACATCCTACGCATCGGACCAATCCCGCCATTCTCACCACAGTCCCACTGCCACACCCGCCCGCACACACCTGGGCCACAACTGTCACATGTAACACGCCTGCAAACACCTAGGACAAAACAACCACCACCACGCCCGAAGAAACCTGGGCTAAAAGATCCACTGCCACGCCCAAAGACACCTGGGCTGGGCCTCATCCCGAAGACACATGGGAAACCACCTGCCGCACACACCTAGCCAACCACCACACTACCCCGCCCGAAGGTTCTTGGGCTAAAAATGGACCTCAGGCCATCACATCCTACCCGAAGATACTTGGGCTATCCAGGAAAGGGAGCTGAAAAGGAGCTAATAACCAGCCACTAAGAATAGTGTTGGGAAAAACACCCTCCCCCATGAAATGGGGGTGTTCGGCACTAAGTACTAAACTTGGGTGGGGCGCGAATAAGAAACACAAAGCTACAAGTATATATATAGGTAACAAGCACTCACCCATGCTAGTTTTTTCTTCAGATAGCCTACAAAACACAACACCACTACGTTCAAGTCATAAGTCACGACTCTCGCCAACAATGCCCATCTGTCCCATTCTTGTTTCAAGTTCAATGAAAATGTTTAATTAAGTTCAAGCACTACTGGGAAACTAGTAGGCATAGGCCCAAGTCCAGGAAGGTAAAAAATCAAGCAACAACAATAACGCCCGCACTCGATTCTCAACAATAGAGGATTCCATCCCAATTCGTGATATAAACAATTATCCACCTGGTCTTAAAACTCACAACCACTGAATCCATACCAACAGGAGACCCCATCCCTCAAATTCAATCAACCACCAAGAGTATAAAAGAACAGGGGATCCCATCCCCTCCCACATCTCCAGCAATAAGATCGAAAGGAAAACAACCAACTACCACTGCCAACACAAGCAGGGCTTTGCTGGTATTTTCAGATTTAAATGACATAACACACTCCATGATTCAAATTCCGTGTGTTCTAACTGAGAGTTATCACAGAATGGTTTATCCTAGTGCATTCAATTTATTCAGCCGGATATATGTGATTTACCAATTCACTTTTCACTGCAGGAGTTTATAACCACAAACAAGCCATTTAAAACATCAGCAGGGTTCATTAGTGCACAAACAACGACCACCAACAGCCTCGATTTTCAAGAGGCATAATCCATCATAACTCAATAAGATGGTCATAAAAGAATCAACATCAAAATATAAGACAACATCAACAGACACAACCACCCCCCCCCCTCTTTCTTTATAAAATTCGTTCATTATCTTTATTAAGTTTGGTCCAATCAGTTCTACAGAAATAAAAGCACGCCCACCCCGCATGATTCACAAAATAGAGAGGAGAAGGAGAAATTACCTAATTGTTGATAGATGATCGACGTTTAGGTCAGGCATAGAACTTTTACGGATAACGATGCGGCGCGCCCGATGCACCAGATGCTGTTTGTGAAAATCCATGATCGAGGAAAGGAGAAACCATGACTAACCCTTAGTTTATAAGAGTTGCGGACGGTTGAGGTGAGAACGTGTAACCGCGTTAGGCGAGGGGGTCATGGGTTGACCACGCGGCTCCACTCATCACAAAAGGGGGTCGGGTGGTTTAAGCCTACTCATGAATTGATTAAGTATTTAATTAAAACTCTTATGCACATTACGGGTCTTTAAAACATGCTCAAACAGGTCAAAATAGGGTTTAAAACCCTATTTGCGCAAAAGGGAGCGCTACTGGAAACAACTCGACAAGGTCGGGTGACGCCGATCGGTCTCACTGATCGGTCGCACAGATTGGTCTCACCGATCGGTCTCCCCGATAGGTCGTGCCAATCGGTCTCACCAAACGGTCTCAGCGATCGGTCTTGCCGATCGGTCTCGCCAATCTGTCTCGCCGATCGGTCTCGCCGATCGGTCTCACCGACTGTTCTCACCGATCGGTCTCACCGATCGGTCGCGCCGACTATTCTCACCGAGACGTCACTCCTATAGGACACGGATTTTGGAAAAGGGAAGGACCAAGAGAGTCTGGGTCATCACATCAGATACCTCTCAAACTATTCTCGTCCTCGGGAATTTAAACAACCCAGAAAGTAAGGGCGGAACCAAACAACCGCCCCGAAAATATACCTCTCAAGAGTGAAGCTCATCGTTAACTAAGAACACCTTCCTGTCACGAACCATGTAACCACCATGCCAAACTGCCCGGGCATGTGGGTTGGGGAGTCTCCTCCCCCATGTCAAGATATTATCCGCTTTGGGCGGCACTGACTCGCCCGCACCGGTTTAATCGCATCCACCTTAATGCATCTTGATTAGGGGTCGGGTTCTCTCCTTCCCCATAGCAGGGGATTTTCACACACAAGCAGAGGAAGAAAAACAGTACATCTCATAGCCAAAAGACAAAACGTTCTACCACAACAGGTACGACAAGGAACAAAACTCAAAACAACTCCGGATACTGGGTACGCATCTGTGCTTCCCTCTACCACGTACTCTCCTTAAGCCCACCATGTCTCCAAAACACACAACCCAAGGGGGTGGTTCGCCCGTGAAGCACCTTCTCTTTGCGATCCTCAATCTCCACTGGTCTCTCCACAAAGGTCACATTGTCCTCGATGTCCAGCTCACCCTAATCAAGGATGTGTGAATCTTCATGCAGATACCGATGGAGCTGGGACTCATGAAAGCCATCATGTATCCTTAGTAGCTGTGGTGGCAACGCTAGCTGGTAAGCCACTTCGCCGACCCACCGCAACACTTTGAAGGGTTCGATGAATCTGGGAGAAAGATTACTACCTTTGTCAAACCTCTGCTGCCCACGCCGAGGGGAGTCCTTTAAGAACACGTGGTCCCCAAACTCAAACTCCAAGGGCCTCCTCCTGGTATCAGCATACGACTTCTGTCGGTCATGGGCCGCCTTCATCCTTTCCCGTATGAGCTGAACCTTCTCTGTCGTGTTCTGCACCGCCTCCGGACCAAGGATGTCTGCCTCTCCAACTTCGGTCCAACACACAAGCGAACGACATGGTCTCCCATACAAAGCTTCAAACGGGGCCATGCCAATGGTAGAGTTGTAGCTATTATTGTAAGCGAACTCTACCAAGGGCAGGTGTCGCACCCATGATCCTCCTGAGTCCAGAACACATGCCCGCAGCATATCCTCCACGGTCTGGATGGTGCGCTTTGTTTGTCCATCTATCTGGGGATGGAAAGCAGTGCTAAGGTGTAACTGGGTGCCAAACGCATGTTGAAATCCTCTCCAGACTCGTGAGGTAAACTATACATCCCTATCCGAGACTATAGACCTCGGAACTCCATGCAACCTCACCACCTCATCCATGTACTTTCGTGCCAAAGAATCCACAATACTCGACTCCCTGATCGCCAGAAAGTGAGCCGATTTCGTCAACCTGTCCACTACCACCCAGATGGCGTCCTACCCCCCTTGGACCTTGGGTAGTACCATGACGAAATCCATTGAGATGTCATCCCACTTCCACTCGGGGATGTCTTGGGGCTGTAGTAGGCCGCCTGGAACTCGGTGTTCAGCCTTCACTTGCTGACACACTAAGCACTTGGCCACAAACTCTGCCACCGCTCGCTTAACTCTGGGCCACCAAAACTGCCTCTTCAACCCCTGGTACATCTTGGAAACTCCTGGGTGTACCGCCAGGGGTGAGTTGTGGAACTCACTGAGAACCTTTCCGCGCATCGCCTCCAGGACAAAAAACCTTTTCTTGAAAATCATCTGGTTATGACCATCCTCTGTCCATACCTCCGGATCATTGCCCTGGTCAACTTGGTCACACATCACTTCACACTCTAGGTCTCCCCATTGAGACTCCTCCACTTTCTGAAATAGGGATGACTGCACTGTCATCTGATATAGGCAGCCTCGACCGCTATCCATATTCGCATCCATGTTTAAGGTAGCCAACTCTTCCATTGCATTCCAGGCGTCCGCTGACTCTCGGACCGCATCCTTCTGCATCATCCTACTCAAGGCATCGGCCACCACATTGCCATTGCCTTTAGTATAAGAGATCTAGAAATCATAATCCTGGAGGAACTCCACCCATCTCCACTGTCACAAAATTAACTCTCGCTGGGAGAAGATATACCTCAAGATTTTGTGATCCGTGAAGACCAAAAAGGGTTCCCCGATGAGGTAGTTCCGCCATAACTTTAGCGCAAAAATGACCATTGCAAGCTCCAGGTCGTGGGTGGCGTAATTAAGCTCATGGGAACGCAGCTTCCTGGACCCATAAGAGATCACCCCTTGTCGCTGCATCAACACGCATCCCAGGACCTGTCCTGAAGCATCACAGAACACCTAATAAGCCGCCGCTTCTTCTGGTAATCTCAGCACTGGGGAACTGACCAGCTTCTCCTTCAGGTAGCTGAAGGCTGACTGGCACTACTCAATCCATACGAAAGCCTGGTCCTTCTTGGTCAGAGATGTCAAAGTGGCTGCTACTTGGGAGAAGTTGTGTACGAATCTCCGGTAGTAACCCACTAGCCCAAGGAAACTTCAGACTTCCACCACATTCTTGGGTTCTTCCCAAGAAACAACTGCCTCAACCTTTGATGGGTCGACCGCTACCCCCTGCTCAGACACTACGTGCCCGAGGAAGTGCACTTCCCGGGTCTAGAACTTACATTTTGACAACTTCCCATAGAGCTGGTTCTATCAGAGGACCTCCAAAACTATTCTCAGGTGCTCTGCATGGTCCTCCTCTGATCTAGAGTAGACTAGGATGTCGTCGATGAACACAACCACGAACTGATCTAGGTACTCTCAGAAGATGGAGTTCATAAGCCCCATGAACATAGCCAGGGTGTTCGTAACACCTAAGGGCATGACTACGAACTTGAAGTGTCCATACCTTCACCTGAACGCTGTCTTCGGGATGTCTCTCTCTTTCACACTCAGCTGGTGGTACCCAAACTAGAGGTCGATCTTCGAGAACCATCCTTCCCTTTTCAGCTGGTCAAAAAGATCATCTATCCTTGGAAGAGGGTAGCGATTCTTGATCGTCACCTGATTCAGCCTCCTATAGTCTATGCACAACCTAAGACCACCATCTGCCTTCTTTGCAAACAAGACCGGAGCACCCCCACGGTGACGCACTCGGACGAACATAACCCCTCTTCATCAGATCTTCAATCTGTATCCGCAACTCCTGTCGCTCCGAAGGTGCCATCCGGTAAGGAGCCATCAAGATTGGACAAGCGCCGGGCTGTAGGTCTATCCGGAACTCGATATCACGTCGAGGGGGTAGAGTCGTCACCTCCTTAGGAAATATGTCCATAAACTCACGGAAGATCTCTGGCACTTCCACTATTTCAGCATTTACTGATTCCACTGTCATCTCGGTCAACAAGGAGAGGAGAGGTTCCTCTCTCCTATTTCCCTTCGGACTTCTCCGCTCGCCGGTGAAGGTAATACGTCGGCCGTCCAAGTCTGAGAACACCACCCTTCTTCGAAAACAGTCGATGACGGCGCACACAGAAAATAGCCAGTCGATGCCTAGGATGACATCGTATGGTTGAATCTGCAGCAGAAGAAGATCCCTAACCAACTGATGTGGCCCTATCATTAGTCTACATCCCCGACAAACAAACAACAAGTTGGTCTGACCTCCGACTAGTGTGCTCAACACCAGGTGCAATGGAAGTCTCTCCGCATCTAAACCCATGGAACGGGCTAGGCTGGGTGCAACAAAGGAGTGTGAAGCTTAGGTATCGAACAAGGCATAAGAAAGAGTGCTAAATAGACTGATCGTACCTCGAACAACCTCTGGCCCAGCTGGAACTGATGCCTCTGCGGTGTGTAACTGTCCACGCCCATCTCCCATGTCCCTCGTCTATCAGCCACCTCCCTGACCACGCCCTAGTCGAGGTCCCTGTGGAGTGCCCTGAGGTCGTCCTCCTGCTACGTCTGTCCTCAGAGGAACGTGAGCTCGCTGTCCCTACTGCTACTGCTGGAAAGGTCTGGCTGGAAGCTGCGGCTGGGGCGGGTGCTGGGGCTGACTGCCACTGTTGTACTGCACCCGGTCGGGGCACTGACTTCGGAGATGCCCAGGGATCCCACAGATGAAGCACTGCGGTCCCGGGCCCGAAGGAAAAGGGCGAGGGCCGGGGGATCGAAACTGAAACTGGTGCGGTCTGCTCCCTGTGGGTCGGTACCTGGAGGGTCCTGACGCTGGAGGCCTGGTGCTGACGACCTTCCCCTTCGATGGTCCCAGCTGGATCCCCTCTCGCGACACTCCCCCTAGAGAATGCATCCTCTCCACCACATCGGCCTTCTTCTGGACCTCCAAGTACGTCGGTAGGGTAAAGGGGGTAACAGTATACTGGAGGAGGGTCGGAGTGCCTCCTCCAAATGTCTTGCCCGAGACTCCACATTGGGAAAGTGGTCCGGAGAAAAACGTAGGATGTCCTTAAACTAGATCCCTAGCTCCCTCATAGACATACTCCCCTACTGGAGGGAGAGTAGTTCCTGCCTCTTTTCTGACTTCATCGTCGAGGAGAGGAATTCTGCCCGGAACTCCCTCTGGAAATCCACCCAAGCCACCTCAGACTCTCTCCTCTCCCCCAGGTAAATCATACACCACTTATGTGCCACTCCCTGCATCTAGCTAACGGCCATAGGAACCCAGTACTCGGTCGGGGCCCGAATCAGGCCGAAGGCTATAACTAGCTCCTCTAGCCAGCCTTCCGTCTTCATATCGGAGGTGCTGCCCTCATACATCTCGAGGGCCTGTCGCTGGAAGGCTCGAAGAGTCTTTTGCCACTGGTCATCCTCTTCCTCTCGATCAGCTCTCTTCCAATTGGCCAAATTAGTCTCTGGGGCCTCGATCGCCTGTACCACACGTGGTCGCCTTCCAGGTGCCATAGCTGCAAGGTAAACAAGGAATGCCTAAGCCCATGTAGTGTAGAATATCATTCTTAAAACTTCTTAAAATTTAATTTATTCTTAATTCCCAAGACATCCCAGAAACACAAGAACACAAGTCATTATGATTCATGTACCTTTCATGGGGTCTCTACCCTGTAATCAGTGTGGCCTCACCTGGTCGTTCGGTAAGTCCAGAATCCTTGCATCGGATTACGGGGGGCCCTAAAATCCCGTGTCCTAGCTGGTCTTCACTGGCCTAATTCACGCGCCAAGGTCACCCAACACTGTTGCCTTACCATCCCATGAAATCCTCATTGTGCCTAACTCTAGACTCCATCCTATCTCTCAACCATCGCCTTTGATACCATTCTTTCATGACCCGCCTTCACCAAAAAGGAGGGAAGGGTCATCAGATTGCCAGACCCTTCCATCTTTAAGTTGAAGGAGAGATAATGACCCCCGAGACCTGCCTTCCATAGGTCCCGGAGTGGCGACTAGCACCAAGGGTATAGAAATTTCTCACAAATGGAAGGCATTGCCCCTTTTTGTTTTATAAGATCGAGAGATGAGATGATGAACTCAACAACACCAAGGTAAGTGGAAAGTAAAGCCAAAAATAAACCATTCCCACAGGCATGTTCCAAAAGTAAATCCACATGTACAAAAGGTGACTACAAGATAGTACCAAAGAAGAAAAGAAAAACAACAACTGCAACTGCTCCAAAGGTCCGAGCTAGTAAGGTCCTGCATGATCCCCGAAGTCCTGGAAACCTAAAATCAGTTTTATACACGTAGGGTGAGCATACAAGTACACTCAGTAGGGAAAACCAAAGACTCTCGTGCACAAGTGGGGGAACGTACTAATGTCCAGTGAGAAAAGGAGTAAACCAAACACCTAACAAGGAAAACTATCCACCGCAGGCCTCACCAATAAACACTCCCCAAATAATGCAAGTCACGTAATATATATATATTAAGAGCACATCGATGTTTGGGTACCCCACGCCACTTTCCCACTGGTTATTGAGACATCATACGCATCGGACCAATCCCGCCATTCTCACCGTAGTCCCACTGCCACACCCCGCCCGCACACACCTGGGCCACAACTGTCACATGTAACCACGCCTACAAACACCTTGGCCAAAACAACCACCACCACGCCCGAAGACACATGGGCTAAAGGATCCACTGCCACACCCGAAGACACATGTGCCTCATCCCAAAGACACATGGGAAACCACCTGCCACACACACCAGGCCAACAACCACACTACCCCGCCTGAATGTTCTTGGGCTAATAATGGACCTCAGGCCATCACAGCATGCCCGAAGAAATTTGGGCTATCCGGGAAAGGGAGCAGAAAAGGAGCTAATAACCAGCCACTAAAAATAGTGTTGGAAAAAACAACCTCCCCCATGAAATGGGGTGTTCGACACTAAGTGCTCAACATGGGTGGGGAGCGAATAAGAAACACAAAGCTACAAGTATATATATAGGTAACATCACTCACCCATGCTAGGTTTTTCTTCAGACAGCCTATAGAACACAACACCACTGCGTTCAAGTCACAAGTCACGACTCTCGCCAACAAATCACATCTGTCCCATTCTTGTTTCAAGTTCAATGAAAATGTTTAATTAAGTTCAAGCACTACTGGGCAACTAGTAGTCATAAGCACAAGTCCAGGAAGGTAAACAATCAAGAAACAACAATAACGCCCACACCCGGTTCTCAACAACAGAGGATTCCATCCCAATTCGTGATATAAACAAGTATCCACCCGGTCTTAAAACTCACAACCACCGGATCCATACCAACAGGAGACCCCATCCCCCAAATTCACACAACCACCGAGAGTATAAAAGAACAGGGGATCCCATCCCCTCCCACATCTCCAGCAATCAGCCTGAAAGGAAAACAACCAACTACCACCGCCAACACAAGCAGGGCCTTGCCGGTATTTTCATATTTAAACCACTTAACACACTCCATGATTCAAATTCCGTGTGTTCTAACCGGGAGTTATTATAGAAGGGTTGATCCTGGTGCTTTCAATTTATTCAGCCGGATATACGTGATTTACCAATTAACTTTTCACAGAAGGAGTTTACAACCGTAAACAAGCCATTTAAAACATCAGCAGGGTTCATTAGTGCATAAACAATGACCACCAATGGCCTCGATTTTTAGGAGGCATAAGCCAGCACAACTCAACAAGATGGTCATAGAAGAATCAACATCAAAATATAATACAACTTCAACAAACACAGCACCCCTCTTTCTTTATAGAATTCGTTCATTATCTTCATTAAGTTTGGTCCAACCAATTCTACAGAAACAAAAGCACGCCCACCCCGCATGATACACAAAAGAGAGAGGCAAAGGAGAAATTCTCTACTTGTTGATAGATGATCGACGTTTAGTCCAGGCGCGGAACTTTTATAGATAACAATGCGGCGCGCCCAATGCACCAGAAGCTGTTTGTGAAAAGCCACGATCGAGGAAAGAAGAAACCATGGAAAACCCTTCGTTTATAAGAGTCGCAGACAGTTGAGGTGAGAACGCGTAACCGCGTAAGGTGCGGGGGTCGTGGGTTGACCACGCGGCTCCACTCATCACAAAAGGGGTTCGGGTGGTTTAAGCCTACTCATGAATTGATTAAGTATTTAATTAAAACTCTTATGCACGTTACGGTTCTTTAAAACATGCTCAAATAGGTCAAATAGGGTTTAAACCCCTATTTGTGCAAAAAGGAGCGCTACTGGAAACAACTTGACAAGGCCGGGTGATGCTGATCGGTCTCACCGATCGGTCGCACCGATGGGTATTAGCGATGGGTCTCACCGATGGGTCTCACTGATCGGTCGCACCGATCGGTCTCACCGATCTGTCTCCCCAATCGGTCTCACTGATCGGTCTCGCAGATCGGTCTCACCGACTGGTCGCGTCGATTGGTCTCGCCAATCGGTCTCCCCGACCGGTCTCACCGATCGGTCTCACCCATCAGTCTCACTGATCGGTCTCACCGATTAGTCGCGCCGCTCAGTCTCACCGAGACGCCACTCCTTTAAGACCCGGATTTTGGCAAAGGGAAGGACCAAGACAGTCTGGGTCATCACAAAAACATTTAAAACCCCTCAAAAACCAAAAAATGCTAAAACCCTATAAAACAATAAAAACCCTAAAAACCCTAGAAACAATACCAACACCTACAACCATTAAGACCTTAAAATATGTAAAAGCCAAATAACCCACTAAACACTCTAAAACCCCATCAAACTCCTAAAGAAGCTGAAAACTCAAAAAAATATTAAAACCCCAAAAAACTAAAAAACCTACAAAACCTAAAAATCCATAAAACCCTAAAACTCTAAGTCCCCTCAAAATCCCTGAAACCCTTAAAACCCCTAAAAACCTAAAAAATAGTTAAAATCCTTAAAAAATTGAATATATTTAAAATTCATGAAACCCCATATCAAAAACTAAAACACCTAGATACACATAAAGCACCTAAAAACCAAAAAAATGTTAAAAACCCTAAACCCCCGATAAAAACCAATAAAATCTAAAAAACCCATAAAATCATAAAAAACCAAAAACTAGAAACCCTTTAATTTTCTAAAAATGTTGAAGAAATATAAAAAACACCAAATCCCCTAAAAACCCATAAAATATTCAAGATCCCTAAAAACCAAAAACCCCATAAAAATTTCTAAAAAATCCTAAAAATGAAAAAAAACCCGAAAAAACACAAAAAATCATAAAAATTTTAAAAACATAAAAAACATGAAACCCGAAAAATCCTAAAAATAATAAAAATCCTAAAAACACTAAAACTCATAAAACTATTAAAATCCCTTAAAAGTATATAAAACCTTATAAACTTATAAAACCCTAAAATAAATAAAAACTCTAAAAACCCTTCAATCCCTTTATATCCTTAAAAATATTTAAAAGCTCTAAAAACCTTAATAACACTAAAAAACTAAAAAATCCATAAAACCCAAAAAAACCCTGATAACTAAAATACCTAAAACCCCTAAAGACTGTACAAAACCTAAGAAATCCCTATAATTACTAAAAACATGTAAAAACCATAAAAATCCCGAAAACCCTTAAGAAAACCTTAAAAACCTAAAACAATTAAAACTCCTAAAAACCTAAAAAGGCACTATAATCCGTAAAAAATTTGAAAACCCTAAAACACAAAAATTAAAATTTTAAAATCCATAAAAATCATAAAAAATACCTAAAAATACCTAAAACCAAAAAAATGAAGAATGATGAAAAAACATTTGAATGCCTTAAAACACTAAAAATTATTAAAACCCCTAAAAACTAAGAAATCACTAAAAACCTGTGGAACCCTAAAAACCCTAAAAACCCCAAAACCCCTAAAAACATAAAAAACCCCTAAAAACCCATAAAAACCATAAATCCAACTAAATACTGTAAAACCCTTTAAAAATTAAAATAAAAAACTATAAAAAACATTAAAACCTTAAAGGAAAAAAGTCACATGAAGACCCTAAAAACCTTTAAAACCCCTAAAAACCACAAAATACCCAAAAAACCATGAACATTGAAAAAAAATCCTAAAAATCCCTAAAAATAGAAAAAACTATAATAACCTTAAAAACACAAAAGAAAAAATTATAAACCAAATAATTAAAACCCTTAAATGTCTAAAAATGATAAAAACCATAAAAAAGTCAATAAAACCTTAAAAAACATAAAAACCATAAAAACGAAATAGTCAAAAAAACTACTAAAAACTCTAAAAAATCTAAAAAATTAAAAATATATAAAAACCATTCAATCCATAAAACCACAGAAAATAACCTTAAAAGTCAAAAAATACCATAAAACCCATACAACCCCAAAATCCCCTAAAACCCCAAAAATCCATTAAACACTCTAAAAGCCCTAGAAACACATAAAAATACTAAAAATGACTAAAAATTCTTATAAACATAAAAAAAATAAAAATCCATGAAATAACCTAAGAAAACCTTAATATCATAAGCACAATAAAAACCCCCAAAAGGATAAAAGCTTTAAAAACTCTAAAAACTGTAAAACCCACTAAAAACCCTTAAAATCCATAAAAATTCACAAACCCCTAGAAACCATAAAAAATCACTAAAAACACTAAAAACCATTTAAACACATAAAAATGATATAGAAATCTAAAAACATAAAACTACTAAAACCTCTAAAAACACTAAAAACTAAAAAACCATGATACCCCTAAAAACCATAAAAACCCATTAAAAACCTAAAAATCCATAAAACAATTAAAACTATAAAATAATAAAAATCTTTAAAGTATAATTTTATTTAAAAAAAACTTATGAACCCAAAAACAAACAAAAAACATTAAAAACATAAAAATAACTTAAATCCCTCAAAAGATATGGAAAACACTAAAACCCTAAAATCCCTAAAATCCCTAAAACCCCTAAAAATCCCTAGAAACCATAAAAACATATAAAAATTGTAAAATATACTAAAAAATACATAAAAAAATAAAAAACACGAGAAAACCTTAAAAACCATATGAAAACACTAAGAACCTAAAACCAATTAAAACACCTAAAAATCCAAAGAAACACTGAAACCCATAAAAGACTGTAAAACCTCAGATACCCCCTAAAACCATAAATCTCCCTAAAAACCATAAAAACCATAAAAATAAATAAATCCAAAATGAATTCTAACAACCAATTGAACCCCTAAAGACACTAAAAAACTACAAAAAATCATAAAAACACTAAAAAAACCTATAATGATAAAATTCTATAAGAGCCCTTAAAGTCACTAAATACCCTTAAACCATATGAATCTTAAAAACATACAAAAAACCTAAAAACATAAAAAAAGTCCATAAACCCAAGAAAATTCATAAGAAAAAAACACAAATTAAAATCAGTTAAAAACACTAAAAACCATACAATTTTATAAAACCCCCCAAACCCTAAAAACACTAAAATACACAAAAACACATAAAAACCTTAAAACCCATAAAAACAGTTGAAACCCATAAAATCCCTAAAGACCCCTAAAAACCTTAAAATCTCTAAAATCCCTTAACATCCATTAAATCATTAAAGAACCTTAAAAATCCATAAAAACAAAAAATAACATAAAAACCATGAAACCCCCTAAGAAAACCTTAATAAACTAAAACACTTTAAACCCCTAAAACATAAAAGAAAATAATAATAAAATCTCTGAAAACAGTCAAAATCCCTAAAATTAAAAAAAACCATGATAATATTAAAAATACCTAAAAATCTAAATATCATATAAAAATATTAAAAACTAGAAAAACCTTAAGAAGACCTAAAAAACATAAAAACAAGCACAACCCAAAAAAACCAGAATATGTGAAATTCCCCAAAAGGCCCTAAAACCCTAAATATCGCTAAATACCACAAAAATGACAAATAAAAAAAATAAAATAAAAAGCCATAAATATTACAAAACCACTAAAAACTATAAAACCCCTTTGACCCCCTAATAATTTTAAAAAAAATCTAAAAACACGAAAATCCCTACAAACCCTCAAAACACCAAAAAATCCCAAAAAGCACAAAAATCCAAATAAATACCAAAAACCCAAAATAACTAATAACCTTGAGAAATAAAAAAGAATACCTTAAAATCATATAAAAATATTAAACCCCTGAAAAACCTAATAAATCCAAAACCCCAAATACCCTAAACACCCTAATACCCATAAAAATCTTTAAAAACCCTAAAACCACTAAAAACCCATAAAACTATAAAAAGTACCCAAAACACAATAAAAACGTATTAAAACATAAAACATTAAAAACGCCCTAATAAAAACAAATAAAATGATAAAAATTAAACCCATAAAATTTTAAAAACAATAAAAATCTTAAAAAATCAAAAATACCCAAAAATCATAAAAACTATAAAAACCCCTAAAATTCATAAAAACCCTTAAAACCACCTAAAAACTATAAAAACCAATGTAATACTATAAGAGAAATTTAAATCCATAAAAAATTAAAAAACATTAAAATCATTATAGACCAAAAAACTCAAAAATCACCGAACCCCCCAAAACCCATAAAACCCATAAAACCCTAAAACCCCTAAAACCCGTAAAAACCCTAAAACATCTCAAAATCCCTAAAAATCATAATAAACATTAAAATAATAAAAAATCCTTAAAATGACATAAAAAATATAAAAAACTATAAAACACCCAAAAATGTATACGAATACCTATAATCCCAAAAAAACTTCAAACACCCAAAAACCAAAAAATGGTAAAGACCTGAAATAAAAGTAAAAACCATAAAAATATAAAAAATCCCTAAAATCCTTAAAAATTAGAAGAATACTAAAAAAATAACTAAAAATCCATAAAAACATAAAAAACACTTTAAAATCAAAAAAAAAACCTCGAGATAACCTTAAAACCTAAAAAAACTAAAAAGCCTTACAAATAAAAAGATACTAAAAACCATGGATGACCCAAAACCCCATAAATCCCTAAAACCACAAAAATATATTAAAACCCATAAAAACCAAAAAAATTCCTAAAAACCACGAAAACCCCTAACAATAACTAAATACTATAAAACCACATTAAACCCCTTAAAGTGTTAACAAATATAAAAAATATTAAAACCATAAAACCCCAGAAATTCCCAAAAAACCAAAAAACCCTAAAAAACATAAAAAACCTAAAAATATATAAAACCCCCCAAAAAAATAAAAACAAATAAATAAACAAAAAAATCCGCAAGAATCCATAAAATAGAAAGAAACCCTGAAACCCCATAAAAACCTTAAGAAACCAAAAACACTTAAAACCCCAAAAAAACCTTGAAATGAAAAAACCCTAAAAAACATAAAAATCATAAAACCCCTAAAAACCCTAAAAACATAAAAACCCTTAAAACCCTTATAGACACTAGGAAATTTGTTCCATACCCTTCTATATATAATTGAATATGTGAACCCCATTTATACACAAAATGATATGTTTGATTAAAAATATGTATTTATTCTGGATGGAGCATATCCAGATTTTCTTGCACTATGACCCAAAAATTCCTAGACTGAGCTTGAAAATTTTGCGGTGCAACTCCTCATTTTTCATTGGGGTCAGTGATGGTAGTGAAGGTACTAACTTGAAGGGTTGAGACCAAAGCCCGATATTGTTCCCAAGTAGGGGTTTACGGGTGAAGCCCCGTGGTATAGAGAAGTAGGTTCACTGAGGTGGTTTGACCATCCCCCCCCCCTTAATGGTAGGGAAATGATAAGAACCTTAGAATACCACTTGCATGCCAGAATACTAGCATTGGTCCGGCCTGTGCGGCAGAAAGGTATAATTCCTTATGCAGAGGACCTAAACTGAAGACCTACATCGTCGACATTTTCATCTGGGCAATTTTTACACCCCCTATATAGAATAGATACGCCCAAGACCTTCTCCGAAGACCTACACCATCAAATCCATTCAAATAAGTCCACTCCTTGCCTATAAATAGGACCCTTGGAAATCCTAATTCAAGAACTGAAAATTTATAAAAACTTCTGAAGCTTTAATTGTGCAGTTTCATTGTCTAGGTCCCCCAAATTTTCACTAGTAGATATCTAAAACATGCGAGAATAGAGAATTAAAGGGGATAAATAATCAAAGTCCATTTAGGGTCTAAAATACACGATACTTTTTAGAGGACCCTCCTTCCTTAAGAATAAGTAACATTTGAAATTTCTATTCTGTAAGAAAATACTTGCGCAAGATTCTTCCGTGGAAATCAAGGGAAACCCGGGGTGCTTTAGTTAAAACCTCACCCACGTGTTTTTGTCCCGGTAGTCCATTTTCCAATGCATATCAAGCTTTCTTTGACTTATTTATCCCTATTTTAACTGTTTTTCAGTTTTCCTAGGAACTTTGACACATTCCTACATGGAAAACCATTATGGAATACCTGTGCGGACCACCTATGTGAGATATACTTTGGGACCTCTTTTATGACACTCATGGTAGGGCTTCTCCTTCTTTGGATCCCTTGTTTGAAAGAGAGAAAGTTTAAACCTTCACCATGAAATTATTATATATGAACATTTGGTAAAGGAACATTAGTGTGTATTCCATATGGATATGGATATATATGATCAAATTTTTCCCATACTTGTCTTACCAGAGGGTAAGGATATTCAGGGTGTTTGTAGATTTGGATATATATGGTCACATAAACCCTTACCCCAGAGACAGTGTTGCAAAGTTCATGGTTTTTAAGGATTAGGGTTTGGACCATGTCTGAACCTTCCCATCCCTAAGATCCAAAGACTCCAGTCCCTGATAAGGAGGGTATAGTTCATACCCAGTTTTCCTTTTGAAAAATGAAAAGTTTCCCTCCCAAATACAGGACAAATTCTAGGGAAGCCTTCCTAGTGTTAACTCATAGCCTTTTATATAGGTGGTTTCAGTCTCACTCTTCTCAATGTCCTTCACCTTCACCCCTTCTTTACATTGGACCCTAGTCTAATGTAATATGAATAAGGGAAAGTTCCGTAGCCACAACCTCTTCCATCATTGGCCCAACCTCTTCCATCAGTGGAGGAAGAAAATTTTTTGTGGTTTTTTTGAATCATTTGCATCCTATTATTTCTCACACCAAGTATGACTCAAGTGGGATTAGAGGTTTGTAATGATCACATCATCCAAAAAAGTTACGTGACTAAATGAAATATAAAAAATATGATTCACACCAAAATAGGGACACAAAGGAAGCCATTAACTAGGTCCCATTATAACGGGGCATACTCCTCAATAGTCCAACCGTAATCCCTAATAAGTGCATCCTCCTTGTAAGTAATCCCCAACTTAAAACATCCATAAATATCTATGAATTAAGACATCTAGTTGAACTGTATCAAGGGAATTCTCTTTAGGATTGACACCCAACCTATTTCTCTCAAAGGGACATACATTCTTACGAGACTTAACAAACTATGTGGAATTTTATTCCCATCCAAGTGTGATACATAGAAATCCTCCTTGATGTTCAAACTAGACATTCCAAATTAACTATGTTCTCACTATTCCTTACTCGCAGCACAGTCTAATCCAATTTGGAGACTCATATCCTTTCTAAGTTCCTTGGGATAATTTGGTCAAAGTTTCACACCAAACATTGAAGAGGCACCTTCTTACAAGATTCCCTTGCCACATGATGTTAAATTGTATTGTTGCATCCTTATCGCAAGACCTTAAAAAGTATGATGTCTCCCATTAAACAACACTGAACTATGTGGGTTTAGATTCCATTCATAAGGATACATAGGAAATCCATTTGTGGGTCTGATCCCAAAATTAAAACAACATTCGTATCTCTGGATGAAAGTAAACTCCAAAATGACTTTAATCTACCTGGATGACTCTAAATTTCAGAGTTCCCATTGAGTGGCTTAAAACCCATCATTTTCCTAATAACAACCAAATAATCTATATGTAGTATATGAGAGGATACCATTGATGGAGAGCCTAGAATATATACAAATATCTTCATTAATGAAGAACATCAGATATATATAAATGATTCTAATTACCACACATGGTAATAATTTAATTCCAATGTTGGGATAACCTATCTCATACTTGGGATTGAATGGAGGATTTATGAACATATATTAAATATATAAGAGAGTCTAATAGTAGGTGATAATCCCGCTAATGGGTGTGATGAGACCATCCTCCCATCCTCTTGACCAATGTGATTTCTTATGATTCGTAGGTCAATGTACATAATGAAGGCCTACCTTTGGAAAGCATGTCCCTTTGGATATAGAGTTGTTGGGTTTTTCTAGTTCTATAATCAAATCTATTGGAAATTTATCAGAAATAGTGATTCTTTTTCAGGAAACACCTTCATAGGGAAATAACCATAAACCCCAATATAAACACTAAAGACCCTTTAAACCCCTAAAATGTTAAAAAGATCATAAACATTAAAAATATTAAAAAAATATAAAAATACATAAAAACAAAAAAAACCCCAAAACCCTAAAAACCATAAAATCATAAAAAAATCCCTAAAAATAACTAAAAATACAAAAACCCTATAACCCAGGTAAACACTTTAGAAAACATTACAAACTTAAAAACAATTAACCACCTAAAAAACCTAAAAATGATAAAACCCCAAAAAAACTAAACCAAAAAATACCCTAGAAATTCTTAAAAACCATCAAAATCATTAAAATATTTAAAAAACCATAAAAATGTAAGAACCTTAAATAAATTGAAAATACCTATGAAAACATTTAAAACATAAAAATTATTAACTCCCTAAAAAACCTAGAAAATTCCAAAAAAACCTAAAAACCGTTAAATTACCTAGGAACCATCAAGACCTGTAAAAGTCCTCAAAATCTATAAAAATCCAAAAAATGTAGAAAATTCTAAAAACCATAAAGACCTAATTAAAACCATACAAATATAAAAACATTATAATCCCCTCAAAAACCAAAAAATTCTAAAACCTTATAAAATAATAAAAACCCAAAAAACCCTAGAAACAATAAAAACAGCTAAAATACTTAAGACCGTAAAATATGTAAAATCCAAAAAACCCAATAAACACTCTAAAACCCCATCAAACTCCTAAAGAGCTAAAAACTCAAAAAAAATCCACAAAAAACTAGAAAACCTAAAAAACCTAAAACTCCATAAAACCATAAAACCCTAAGTCCCCTCAAAATCCCACAACCCCATAGAAAACCCTCAAAAAGCTAAAAATTAGTTAAAATCCTTATAAATTTGAAAATATTTGTAAATCGTGAAACCCCATATCAAAAACTAAAAAACCTAGAAACACATATAACAACTCAAAAACACAAAAATGTTAAAACCCTAAACCCCAATAAAAACCATAAAAATCTAAAAAAAACCCATAAAATAATAAAATACCAAAACACTAAAAACCCATTAATCCTCTGAAAATGTTGAAAAAATATAAAAAACACAAAAACCAATAAAAAAACCATTAAATCCCAAAAAAGATAAAAAAAACTCTAAACCCTAAAAACAATAAGAACCCTCAAAAACCCAAAAAATCATAAAAATACAAAAAATCCACAACAAACCCGTAAAACATAAAAAACCCTTAAAACCATGAAAACCCCTAAAAAATCATAAAAACCTAAAAACACTTAAAAACTCTAAAATCCACTAAAACCGTCAAAACCCATAAACACATTAAATACACCAAACTCCATAAAACCCATTAAGAACTTTGAAATATATTTAATCCCCTAAAAATGTTAATATTCTCTAATAAACATTAATAATTCAAAAAAAAAACACGAAAACCCCAAAAATAACCAAAAATCACTAAAAACATAAAAACCCCTAAAAACCCTAAAAATAAAAAAAAAACACTAAAACCCATAAATATATTTTAAAATCCCCAATAATATGAAAAATCCCAAAAACCCTGAAATCCCTTATGAAAACCTTAAAAACCTAAAAACACTTAAAACCCCGAAAAAACCTAAAAATAGCTAAAAAACCTAAAAATGCTAAAACCCCTAAAAACCATAGAAACCGTAAAATACATAAACCCCATAAATACCATAAAATCCATAAAACCCACTAAAAAACTAAAATCCCATTAATCCCAACATTATTCTAAAAACAAATAAAAACCATAAAAACCAAAAATAACTAAAAAATTCTAAAAAAAAATATTAAAAACACTAAGAACTCAAAAAACACTTAAAAACCAAAAGGCATAAAACCCCAATATTTTTATAAACCATAAACCCCTAAAAATTTATAAAATCCAAGAAAACATAAAAATCCTATAAAATTAATTAAAATACCTAAAAACATAAAAACCCTAAAAATCCAAAAAACACCAAATGACCTTAAAACCTCAAAACACATTAAACCCCTTAAACATAAAAAAAAATATAAAACAAAAAGCACCTAAAAATCATAAAAGAAGCATGGAAACACATAAAATCTTTAAAAATGAAATAAAAAAACTCTAAAAGCCCTATAACTCCATTTTTTTTAAAAACTACTAAAACCCTTAAATTTCCTTATTTACTATAAACCCATTAAAACCCCTAGAAAAAAACAAAAACACACCATAAAGCCCCTTAATATCCCTAAAACCCCTAAAACCCCCTAAAATCCTAAAAAATCCTTAAAATACATTAATATGTAAAAAACCTGAAAAATAAAATGAAAACGTTAAAATCCAAAAAAAACATTAAACCCCTAAAAACATACAAAAATTTAAAACCCTAATCAACCATAAAACCCCTTGAATCATTGAAAACCATAAAAATCCATAAAAAACCTGATACCCATAAATACTCGAAAGAGGCCTAAAAATCCCTAAAAACATAAAAACCCCGAAAAAGCAAATGAAATCATTAAGAACCTAAAAAAATTAATAATCCAAAAAATATATAAATCATCAAAACCCCTAAATGTCCCTAAAACCCTACAAGACACTAAAACCCTTCAAAACCCCCTAAAAACATAACAAAATGCTAAAAATAGTTAAAAACCCTAAACTATAAAAAGTAACTCTAAAACACATTTAAACCACTAAAAATATTAAATAACAATAAACACCTTAAAAAACCCTAAAAACCCAAAAAATCAAAAACAACAATAATGATCTAAAAATAATCAAATCCCTAAACTCACCAGAAACGTTAAAAATTGTAAAAAAATCAAAAAAATACCTAAAAACATAGAAAAACCTAAAAACACTAAAAAACCTTACGAAAACTAAAAAAGATAAAACACTTAAATCCCCTAAAAATAAAAAAACATTATAAACCATAAAAACCTATAAAAAATGAAAAACTATAAAAACCGTAAATCCACATAAAAATATAAAACCCTAAAACCCATCAATGAACCTAAAAACGTACCAAAAACTCAAAAAAAAACATTTAATTCCTTATAAACCATAAAAAAAGTCGAAAAAACCCTCAAAATCCCTATAACCCTAAAATATTATAAAAACCCTAATAAAAAAGTCCTGAAATCCATAAAATCGTTAACACCCCTAAAAACCATAAAATTACCCGATAAAAATTAAAAATATAATGACACACAAAACCCTAAGAAACCCTAAAAAATAATAAATCCCTATAAAACCATTAAAACAATAAAAATACTTAAAAACCCTTAAAATCCATAAAAACCCTAAAAACTAAAAAAAATTAAAAAAATACCTAAAATACATAAAATATATAAAAAAATAAAAACCATAAAAAACCTAAGAAATAATTAAAATCCTAATAACACTTAAATACCTTAATAATTTTATACAAGTTAATAACTGAGAAACTGGCTAAAACCCTAAAAATCTCTAAAAACATTAAAAATCCCTAAAACCAATAAAAACCAAAAAATTCATTAAAACCCCAAACAATGTAAAAAACACTAAAGACCATTAAAAACATAATAAAACCTTAATAAAATATATAAAATCTAAAAACCCCTAAAAAACTAAACCCTAAAAGTCCATAAAACCTCTAAAAACCACTAAAATCATAAAAAACCAATAATAACCATGAGAACACTTGAACACCCATAATAATAGGAATTCCCCCTAAAAATATAAAATCCCTACAAACCCATAAAAATTATAAAATATATAAAAAGTCCTGAAAACTCCAAAAAAAGACTAAAAAACTCTATACAAACAATAAATACCCTAAAACCCATAAAACCCCTCCAAATCCATAAAAACCGTAAAAACCATAAAAATATTACAAAATCATAAAAACCCTAAAATAAATTATATCCGGAAAAATATGAAAACCCCTAAGATAACCTTAAAAAAAATAGAACCGCTAGAAACCTATAATACACTAAAAACCATAAAAACCATAAAAACCATAAAAACAATAAAAACCCATAAAAAACCAAAAAAATATAAATCTATAAAACATATAAAATCCCTAATTTTTTTTATAAAAATTCAAACCCTAAAATCAAACAAAAAACTCCATAAATCCTTTAAACCCCTAAGAGTGTTAAAAACTCTTAAAAACATTAAAAACTCGAAAAAAAACACAGAAAAAACCCTAAAACCCAAAAAAATCATAAACCCTAAAAACCCATCACTACTATAACACATGGCTATAGTTATGGACCTAACGCCACAGTTTTATAACTATGTGGCTATATCTTAGTTTATACCCACATTTCTATTGAAATTGTGGTGATATCATAATTTATATCCACGGATTAAAAAAATCCACAATAATGTTTTTTTACTATCTATCGGGCTCCACCTCCCTAGTCCATGACTCCTCTTCTCACCCAATCCATGAGCTCCTCCTCCCCAGTACGCGATGCTCTCCACAACGCTCTCTGCGATGCTCTTCTCATCTTATCTCCTGATCCGTGAACTCCTCCTCCCCACTGTCCATGACTCCTCAAACCCTCGACCTGGACCTACTCTCCGTGCACTCCTCCCGGACGTCGCTGCTACACTTCTCATCCATCGGTGTTTCATGGAGGCCTCCCCACCATTGTGCTCTACTTTCTTCTCCCACCCTTGACCCTCTCCCCCGGAAAATACTTCTTCTCCCTCGCCATTTATCCTCCCTCCCCGTTCCTCTGGAGACCGAATGGTCATGGATTCTATCCTGTAATTTGATTGGACTTTTAGGTTTTTCCTTGCCCGTAAGAATGGATTCTCATGAATATGTGAAATTTTCAGGAAATTTCAAAGTTATTTCAATGCTGAGCTTCTGAGTTTAGTATAAATTTGGGATAGGAGTGCCCAGGCCAAGCCGACTAATCTTGCTCAATTGGTTCTGGGCAATGATAACAGGTTTTGAAATTTATTTGATTTCTCTTGTTTCCGTGCATTTTTCAAAACAAGAGCTATGAAATCCCATCATAAATGAAGATTCTATTTTGTGATTTTCATGGTCTTGGAAACTCTCCCACAATCACATCCCTGAGATAATTTATTACGTCAAAAAAACCCATGATGATTAGTTTAGATTAACCTAATATGGAGTTTCACAAATTGTGTGACATTAAATGGTCTACCCTAGGATATTTCTATTTATCACAAAAATAAAGTGATAATGACTTAGAGAATCTCTGTATTTTAATATATGATAGTATGAGCCTACATTCTGTTACAGAAAATCAGAAAGACTTTTTAGTTGATATTGGTATCCATGGAATTGTAATCTCTCTATATTTTGTTTATTCCTATAACTCTTACACTAAATCAATAGATATTTTGTATAATCATGCAGGGGTAATTTCTTATTGTTCATATTGTTGGGTGATTCTTAGGGGTTTTAACACTATTCTATAGCATGAAGAAAAAACTGGTCCACACATCAATATGATGGAAAATTATGAATTTTCATCCAATTTTGATAAATATAGCATGGTTGAAGTTACAATTGGGGGTTGTTACTAAACCTGGTGTAGATACACCATCAATGTATTACATGCTATCAAATTAGATAGATTTTTTTGTTAATATTGATGACAATAATTATGTTATTGATGTATTGGGTCTGGCTCTCCCAAAAATGTCACTATGATCACAGTCCTTTTATGGTAGATATTTTCAAAAATAAATTGACATCATCTCCCCTTCCATATGAATTCAACAATTCATGACTTTTTTCTTGGTAGTAGAGAGATTATCATCATTACTTGAAACATGGAAATTTAGAGAATCCATCTTTAAATCAGGGAAAAAAAGTTGAAGATTGTTAAAAGGATGATTCTTTTCTGGAACAAGGTATATTTCTATAATATGGGAAATGATATCAAAGAGCCTGAGAAATCATAACTATAATTTCATAATATTAATCAGAATCAGAATGATCATTAAAATGATGAGATAAAAACCATGTCTCAGCATTATGAAAACCCATTTCCTGAAAAAAAAAGGCTAGTCTAAAACTAGTATAATATAATATGGATGTAAGAGGAGATAGAAAAACTGACTTTTTTCATTATCTAAAGAAGGAAAAGTGAAATGGAAGTGGATTCGCTACCCATAGAATCGATGGGACTTTATAAAACTCATAAAATAAATTTTCTAATGTTATAGTTGACTATTTTGGAAGACTATTTTCAAAGAAAAGAGAATATTTTACCATCCAGATGATGGATAAAATTACTTTTTTTGTTGATACTACTCAAAAAAAGTCTTAAAATAAATCTTGGGATGATAAGGAGGTAAATACTTCACACTTCTCTTTATTTAAGAGTGTGGTCTGGCCTAATGTGTTCAGAAACAAATTTTTATGGTTTAATTGGTCATTGTGCATGTTTATTTACATAATTCTATGAGATAATTCTTTAATCGTGATTCTATATCTTATGGAATCAATTCCAATTTTATTACTTTGATTCAAAAAAGGATAATGTAGTGGATATTAAACAATTCAATCCTATTTCCATTGGGAATGAAATTAGAAAAATTATTAGCAATGTCATTCATTTGAGGCTATAATATATTGCTTGAGGCATCATATAATAAAATCAATTTGGATTTATAACTGGAAGAAGAATCCAAAATTACCTATTCACTTCCTCAAAATTTTTCGACATTATAAAGAACAGAGGTAGGAATGAGAACATTTAACTAAACATTTCTTAACGTATCATAGCCCATGATTATGAATGTGATCATATATATAAGGATCATATTGTGGTAGTTTATGATTATATAGATTTTTTTGACATTATTGCATTTAATTTTTCCATTTTAATTCTTACTCCTATTTTTTGAGACACCACATGAATCTTCAAAGATTATTTTGACTCACAGGGGGGTGTGAAGGATAGAGGATGGTGCTGGCTAGGGGGTGGAGTAGGCTCTGGGGCTGGTGTAGACTAGGGGGGCTGGTTAATAGGGGGTTGTGCAGGCTAGGGGATGGGTGGAGGGGGGCAGGGGGTAGGGTGGTGGGGGTCAGGGGAAGTGTGGCAGGGGGCAGGGGCAGGGGGCAGGGGGCAGCGGGTAGGGTGGAGGGGGTTGGGGCAGTGGGTAGGGGGAGGTCTGTAGAGTAGGGGGAATGGGGCAGGGGGTGGGTGGAAAGAGTCAGGGTCAGGGGGCATTGGGCAGGGTGGATGGGGGCAGGGGAGGGGTTAGGGGGAAGGGTGGAGGGGGGCAGGGGGTAGGGGATGTCTGTAGGGAAAGGGGGAGGGGGATGGGGGTGAGTGGGTAGAGGGGGCAGGGTGGAGTGGGGAGGTCTATAGGGCAGGGGTGGTCTACAGGAGGGGTCTGTAGGGTAGGGGGAGGGGGTGGGACAGTGAGACAGTGGGGAAAGGGGGGTGGGGTTAGTCTCTATAGGTTTCTTTAATCTTAGATAAAGTTGAATAACCATTACAATCCATCTCTAACTCCACCATTTCACCATGATTAGGTTTCTCCAAATATGACCTCATATTTACAAAAGATTGCTTCCACTAAATCATGGCTTGATATTAGTTGCAACAAATCAGATTTTTTATGATACCACTAGTTGTTATTGGTATGGATTTAACACCTTTTCTTTTAAAAATCCAGGCCATTGTGTCCACTTTTTTTAATTATTGCCTAAAAAGATAGATTTGGATCCTGCAATCTATCCTCCTTTTGGTGGGTTGATTCCACTACCACAATGCATGAATTTACCTATACATAGCTCGATTCAATAAGATATTTTAAATTAAATTCACTGGTGGAAATCGCACTTATACCAACACCTTCATAGAAACAATTTGAAAAAACAATTGGTTTAAGTAACAATTTCATGTGTTTTCCCAACGGTTTCATTAAACCGTCGAGAATATATTACATTAGACAATATTTTCCTATGGTTTTAGAAACTGTAGGGAACCCCCCCCCCCCCTCCCCCCTAAATAATATTTTTCTATAGTTTTAGAACCCATTGGGAAAAAAACCACAAATAATCATAGCTAACCCACGAGCAGATCTCCCCGCACATCGTTGAATAGATATCTCCGCCGTCGAACCCTACTTCCTGAGCACGAACCCGTGAGCTCACTTCCTCCATCGAACAGAATCTCTCCTTGAATAGATCTCTTAATTAAACAATATCTCTTCCTCTAATGAGATCTCTCATCTAACCCTACCTCCTGAGCATGAACCCTACTTGGCGAGCTCACTTCCTCCATCACGATCTCACTTTCTCCGAAACGGATCTCTCCAAGATTTCAACAATAATTCATGTCTACCTCATTTTTATGATACGTTGAATTATAGATCTCTCAATCCATTCTTCGATTCAAACAACTAGATTCATTGTGTTTTGCTCGAAGTTGGTGAATTCGTTTTATTTTACACTTTCATATTCTTATAATGGACTTGATGTGGTGTATTTATGAGTTTCCAGATGGGATTATGGTGGATTAAAGTCATCAAAATTTTATGTTTTTTGGATTAATATTATTTGTATTGAGGTGGGTGATTTGAAAAATCTCCTTAATGTATTCATTGTTTTTATAGTATCTGCATCATGTATGATAGTGTCATCATGTCGTGTGTGTGACCTCTTCTATTTAGAATCCATGGAAATTATTCAAATCCTCACTGTTAGACCCTCCACATATCATGTTGGGTCCATTGGTGATAAAGACCACGATCCTTTGGCCACCAAAGAGGTTTTATAATCTATAACCTTGGGTTAGATCATGGATGGTATGAGTCTAGTGCCTTATACGTGGAATGAGAAATTGATTTCAGAATGAATAGAATTGTGAATAGAATTTGTTCTATCCATGACATGTGAAATAGAATCTGTAATTATCAGTATGTGAATTGGAATTGACACAATTGAAACATGAATTGATAATGTATCATGTAACTGTATAATTGGTATGAAATTGGAAAAGACACAAAGTTATATTGACAAAAACAGATATTTGACATAATGGAATATGAGGAATTATAATTGTTAATTTTAATGAGTTAAAAAATGTGTCATATGTCAAAATATTTTTCATGTTTTTGTGTTTTGTTAGGGTTTATTCTCTTAGTTGTTCTTGACTCATGGTTATATAATACCTCAAATTGTTACTGCACAATAATCATTATTTAATATCCTTGGGAATGTAATCCTTTCTATAATGAGAATTCATAGAAATTCAATTAACCCATCGAAGATGAGAGATATCCCTGGAATTGGTACCGTGTGTTAGGTGAGTGGTCCATGGAATGGGTAATGTACCTTGTCAGGGTTCCTTGTCGAGGAAATCATCCTGGATAATGGTAGGCATGGACAGACATATATGGAACTCTATTGAATCAAGTTTGGCATACCCCAGGTGTCAACATAGAGCTCGAGTGTTGTAAGGATAATTTTTTGTTCAACATTAAATTAATGAATTCATGAAAATCAATATCATACTGTGATATATGATTGATTTTGGTTTTCTCTAATCATAAAAACAGTTATCATTTTAGTGTTTGTAGATATAAATACTTGGAATTTCACATATAATATACCACGAGAACATTATTTCTTTGCAATTTATGTGAAAAATATATGACGTTTTTCTAGTTTCATAAAGAATATCATATTCTATGTGAAATCATTTGGAGCTCATAAAAATGTTAAGAATATTTTATGTGTAGAATTATTCATACCATTGATACTTTGTGGATGCAGTTTTCTTGTGAATGGAGTGTTATAATTTTCAAATGAAAATGTTATCTAATGCATACTATTTTAATATGTTCATGATGCATGTTAAGAGAAATTGGTTTATGGATAAATGTGTTGTTATTTTTGGATTCACATACAGTTGAATGGTTAACCATATTTTATTAAATTATAAAGTGCTATCTAGTTGAAAATTTCCTTATAAATATGGCATTAACTCATTGGAAAGGTGTTGAAACTTTTTTAGAGATCTGATTAACAAGAATGTATTTTCGTATTTTCTCCATGTTGATTTTTTCAATATAATAACAACACTATATGAAGGATTCATTTCGAAAAATTATTTTCCTTCAAAAAATTATGTGTGTTATGTGCGTGTTATGTGAAATTTTCATTCGAGTGTTGTTTTATATCAACAAGTATGGTAATAAGGTGGGTTTATCAACTTCTAAGTTATTAGGCTTTTTTCTCAACACTGGAGCACTTTTCATTGTAGCTCAAAAGTGTTTTATTTTCTTTGTGATTTCTTATTTCTCACATTCTAAACATTTATGTTTTGGAAATATGGTTTTCTATTCTTTCACATGTTTATTATTGTTTGAAAATTTCATATTCACTTGAGAAATTAGATAACACTCAATGTTTTTCGTTTTTTTGGTTTATCCTTTTATAACTCAGTATACTATATGATCAAAAATTATTTCTTATCATGTTTAACCTTCTTCAAATTTGGGGATCCATTTGTTGTTATGATATATTATATTTTATTAGAAATTGTGTCCTCTAGTGAACTTTTATTATCGGGTGGGATAAAAACTTGTATCAAACAAAACCAAATTAAGCTGAAACTCAAGCCAAACTAATTATATATCGTTAACAGGAAGGATAATTGTTAATTAATAGGAATGTACTATCTAATATAATAATTTTGAAACATTAATCTATTTCCCCCTTGCTTGCAGGAACATGATTTGACCCATGGGGCATTTTGGTTCTTATATGTTGTGTGGTGACATGTATAATCACAAGAGACTAGTATGTTTTAGTTTAGTTTTTATTTTATTTTCTTTATCGCATTGGCCACTTAGGTCTTTTCCTTCTTTCTGTGGAGAAAAGGTAATTATATTCTGAAAAGGGGGGGAAATGGGGTTCAGATTGATTCAGTCTGCCGACATTGATCCAAGGTAATATTATATGGTTAATACTTGTCTCACACCTCATGTATTTAAATATTTTTGGGGTTTTGACTCCATATTATGATTTCAGTAGGGCTTTGGATCATTTCATGTAAGTTTAGGTTGATTTGGTTCTCCTAATCGAGGTAAGAATTTAATTATGTTGGTTGGTTTTTCACTGGTTATGTAGCATCCTTTATGTGTTTTCATGTTCCTAATATTTTTTGTGTAGTGCGTTGATCCCTTCTCGTTGGTTTCGAGTATCCATGTTAAGGGCGACTCGCCTGCGTGTGCATAGGTAAGAAAGTATATGTATGTGGGTTTCTCGATTATGTGTATAGTCAACCATGGAAGTGATTATGAACGTATGGGGTTATGTATGCCCATGTATATATATATATATATATAAATGCATACGCAGGTGAGTGGAGAGTGGTATATGCATATAAGCATATGTGTAAGGATCCCCATGCACATTCTCATGGCTATGTGGGTGTGTGAATAGGGGATATGTGTCCTTGAATGTGTGTGAAGGTGCATATACATAGTGGGGGAGAAGAAACTTTTAGTTATAAATCTCTAAGAGCCGATGTGGACGGTTTGGTTCCACCTTGAGGTAGGATCCCTCTTCTAGCCTCTTTAATTCAAGAATGCTTTAAATTGAATTTAGCTTCTTTCTTAATTCTTCTTAATTATATTGAATTTCATATCTTGAATATGCTTTCTTTAATATAATTTTTTTATTTGATAAATAAATTCCTATTTTTATAATAAGTTTCCTCCAACGGAGGTGCACTGTCTGCGAAAACTCACAGCGCTAGTTATGTTAATCTAGTTGCTTAAATTATTGCATTTGATTTGTGCTGAATGAGTTTTAGAATAGATTTTATATATAATTAAATTAATTGTGTGATAAAGAAATGCCATGATTTTATAATAAAACCCCTCCAACAGAGGTTCTCTATCTTCTAAACCAAAGAGTAGTGATAGTTATTTGTATCATGTTTTGATTTGCTTTGAGTCATTCATATGCCTCTTGTTGGTGTTTTTTTGTGTCTAGTTAGTTTTTGGTTCCTTTGAATAATATAAATTGGATTATCATTCTTTTTTAACTCAAATGACATTGCATAAATAGTCATATTCCTTGACCATTACACTTTTTTTTCACGATTTGATTATTATTAATAAAATTTCCATGTTTAGGCAAAGTGAATGAATTTGTAAATGGTGTGTGTAGGGTGTGTGATTCTATTCCGTGGTTTTTTTTCCTGTAGACATTTTTTCATTGTGCTTTTCGTTACAACCTTCTCTAACGATTCCTTTTTATAGCTATTTCATTTGGTTTTCGGCCTCAAAATTCTCAATGGCTCCGTATCTGATGATTGATGGACCTGTTTTCCAAAGGCAGGCGTTCGCCGTATGGTTTGACCAGCGGCACTTAAGAACTCACATTGGTCAATAGGATGGGAATTCAGGCTCATCGTAACATTTTTGGGGGGAACTATTTCCTGTTATAGGACTCTCATATAGACTTAAGATGTATTCATATGTTCATGAATCTTTGGTTTATACCCAAACATAGTATCCATAGATTTAAACTTGGTGGGAAATGGTCAACTGGACGCAGGGGTTCAGAATCATTTATGCCCATGGTATACCATCCCTCATTGGATTAATGACCCTGAAGAGTCGGAACTCTCTTGAGGCGACACTAGGAGTGGCATAGTGAACCGATGTGAAGATAATTAGATCGACCAGTTGTTGGGATTAAACCTCAGGGATGCTTCATACATACCCTGCTTAAGAGGCAAGGATCAAAGTCCACTTAGTTCAGATTGGATTGGGGATTACACTTTGAGGAGGCTGAAGATGTTGGTAAACCGACATGAAAGGGGGTCGGAATGACCCATTGTTGGGCTTGAACCTCGGGGAGGCTTCATACTTACCCCGCCTCGGAGACATGGATCAAAGTCCACGTAGTTCAGATTGGATTGGGGCTTACACTTTGAGGAGTCCTAGGGCAATGGATCAGGGCTTACACTCTGAGGAGGCCCATAAGAGGATGTCATGGATGATGCTTACTCTAAGCCCACATGATTCATGCTCAGTGTGAGAAACAAGAGGTAGCAGGGACCAGATGATTAGGTCGCGAAAGGTGCGTCTGTGAGAAGTAGAGTGGGCCTTACGCATGAGGGGAAACCAGAAGGTCGGGGATTACTCGGATATGGATGCCCATGGTTTCTTCCTCATTTCTATCCATGAGGGCATCCCAACCCATTGGTTGGTTGAGGAATATAATGGGGGCCAACTTCTATGCGCAAGTACACAAGGGGATAACGCCAAGGGTGTTGGAATTAGTCCAAACAAAGGGAGATGAAAAGTGTGAATCACATGCCCATCATTCGGAACATGGTGAAGGTGGCATGAAAATGGAGGATAACTATTGATTGTGTTCAAAACACAGCTTCCATACTATGTTATCCAGAAATGGGGACACACAAATGAGGGTCGACTGTTGACCATGTTCGAAACACAGGACCTAACTCGAAGTTTTGTCAAATGTCTTCTGGGGAGTTTTCCCATGATGGTAGGTGATCCGTGGTGGCATGGGACCATGCCATTAGGGGGTCCCTTATGACATTAAAGAGGATGAGTATCCCATTGGAGGACATGCAAAGTGTGGGGTGGAGTGATGGAATGTTTTAATGGATTCCCGCGCTCATGAAATTATGCCAATGTAAACATAGCGTAAGGCATCTCTTTCATGGAGAAAGAGGTATCCAATTATTGAATGATATGGAATGATATCGTTTATAGTCATGTAGAGAGGATATTTTCCATATAGTTTAATGTCATATGGATAGGACGAGGAACATACAGTTTAACATCATGTGGTCAGGACGACTAGGTAGGAGAGACCTAGAAATGGATGGTGTCGGACTTACTCAAGGGTGGCCCTTTCTGGATGAACCTAGCAAAAGAAGCTAGGTAATGGGGTTATTGGATAGTCATGAGGGGTAGCTCAACTCATGACATGTATAGGATGGATGTTGGGGTAGCGCAAGGGTGAAATGTAAAAATACTGTTGAACCGGCCCGAAAATTTTGTGGTGCGACTCTCCTTTTTTTATGCGGATCAGTGACGGTAGCGAAGGGACCAGCCCAGAGGGTCAGGACCGCAGCCCGGCGCTGACGCCGAGCGAGGGTGTAGGGGAGCATCCACTGCAGTATAGACCAATGAGTGCATGGGGTTTTCTGCATGGGGCGAGCCGCATAGGAGATGGCCGCGAAGAGCCGGCCGCGGAGGAGCTGTCCGTGAAGGAGTTGTCCACGAAGTGCTGGCCGCGAGGGACTGGCCACGAGGGACCAGCCGCGAGGGAGTCACATGTGGTTCGCGGTTTAGTTAACCGTGAAGGGTTTCCATGGAGTAGCTGGCCGTGGAGGAAATGGACGTCCGCAAAGGATGTTGTCCGTGAAGGATGGTCGTGAAGGAGGCTGTTCGCAAAGGGGATGGTGCTCGTCCTACTTCGTGCCTGCGGAGGGGTTTCCGACACCATTTCATGAATGAAACTGGCCTGTGGAGGAATTTGCGGGTAAGGTCTGGACTCAGAGGAGTGGGCCACAGAGGATTCCTGCCACCATTTCGCGAATGACGCGGGTCCGCGGAGGGAATGGCTGCTAAAGGATGGCCGCAAAGGAGCCGACCGCATGGGGTTCGCGGTTTGGTTTCTCCTTTCTGTGGAAGAGTGCATCCACGGACGATATGGGTTCCACGGATGGTCGTGGACCACTGGGAGAGATTTCTCCAGCGTCTCCCCACGGGTTTTCACCCGTCCTTCCTCTCCTCTTTTTTGGTGCCCCTCGGTGATTATTTATAGAGCTTTGAGTAGGATGGGTACATGGACTTTGAATAAGCCCATAAAGGAATCCCCACCCGTGGACGACTCAGTCAACCAGTGATTTTTGGATTCGAGATTCGCAGAATTGCTCTGTGTCCATGCTCCTCACCACTTTTATTCTGCAAACGACAGTGGTCCGCGAAGGGGGCGGCTCGCGGCGGTGGACCAACCTGACACCTGTCCCGCTTCGCAGCCACGGAGGGGATTCCGCCATCATTTCACGGATGAAAGCATCTACGGGAGGGCGGTTCGCCGAACCGGCCGCATACTGTTATTGGAAGCCGGTACGCGGACCAGTTCAGTCCCTTTCCATGTTTTTGGGTAATTGGATTTCCCCATTGTGGAATTTTCAGTACCCTAGAATAGCATATTAAATTGTTGTTCTATTCTGTCATCTGCCAGCAGAGCGACAGTCGGAATGTTTCCCCGCCTCCTTGGATGGAGGATGTTTCCCCACGAATGTCGATGGACCGGGCCAACATTCCGCGGTCACTCCGTGGTCACGTCGTAGTCACTCCGCTGTCACTTGGGGTCACTCCGTAGTCACGTCGTGGTAACGTCATGGTCACGCCGCGGTCACGTCGCAGTGACACCGCATTCCTGTTAGGGTTACGCCACTGCCACGCCACGATAATGCCATGATTTGGCCCTACCCCAGGATTACATCCCGTGGCGGTTCACAGTGATAGTATTCCATGAGTCTTGAGATCAATGTTGAGATTGACTAATCAAAATTTCTACCAGCGGAGTAATGACCGGAATGTTTCCCCACCTCCTCCTGCTCCCTTTTCTCCTAGCCGGAAGATGTTACCCCGTAGATGTCATTGGACTGGGCCAACACACTATGGTCACACCACGGTCACTCTGTGAATTGGCCCTACTCTAGGATGACACCCCGTGGATGTTCACAGTGATAATATTCCAAGAGTCTTGTGATCAATGTTGAGACTGACTAATCGCAATTTCTTCTAGCAGGGCAATGTTTAGAATGTTGCCCCACCTTCTCCCACTCTCTTCGATTTTGGCCGGAAGATTTTGCCTCACGAATGTCGCTAGACTGAGCCAACATGCCTCGGTCACGCCGTGGTCATGCCGTAGTGATGCTATGGTGATGCCATGATTTTCCCTTGCTCCAAGACGACACCATGTGGCGGTTCTCAGTGATAGTATTCCATTAGTCTTGTGATCAATGTTGAGACTGACTAATCACAATTTCTACTGGCAGGGCGACAACCAGAATGTTGCCTCACCTCCTTCCGCTCCCTTTGCTCCTGGATGGAAGATGCTACCCCATGGATGTCATCAGAGCTCCCCAAAACGCCGCGGTCACGATGCGGTCATGTCGTGGTCACACCACGTTCATTCCACGGTAATGCTGTGATTCAGACCTGCTCCAGGAAAATACCCCATGGTGGTTCTAAATGATAGTATTTCATGAGTCTTGTGATCAATGTTGAGACTGACTAATCACAATTTTTATCAGTGGTGTAATGGCCGAAATGTTTCCCTGCCTCCTCCCGCACCCTTCACTCCTGGCCGGAAGATGCTACCCCACGGATGTCGATGAACCAGACCAACACACCGCGGTCACGCCGCGGTCATGCCGCTGCAATGCGGTGATTCTTCCCTACTCCAGCCACATCCAACCCACTCCAGTCACCTTTCACCTTCATTTCATCCTACTGCCACCAGCATTCCAGCCCACAACAGCCCCCCTGACACCTTCGAATTAGCCTGCACCATCCCCCCAGCACCTGAAACCAACCCCCTTCCACCAGCATTCCAGTCCCCTTCCACCTACATTCGATCCCGCACCAGCACCAGCCACCTGCAATTCAGCCCGCACCAGCCACCACACTAGCCACATCCCCTTAGTATTCTGAAAAACACAAATGCCAGCCCTCTGCCACCTACAAAATAGCCCCAACCACCAGTTCCAGTCCTCACCAGCCCCCGACCTCCTACATCCCTGCCCGCACCGGCCTCTTCAACTTTCCCAAAAGCCATAGCCACCAGTATTAGTGCGGACATTGGAGTCAATAGTCTTGTAGAACTTTTGACTTCCATCCGGCATCCACTGTAGCACTTTTTACAAAGATGGCCACCATTCACTATAGCGACGTGGAATTACTTTTTCGGAACATTGATCATCTTCTCCATTTTATAGCCACTTTCGGGCTAAGGTTACTACTGAAAAAACTCATTATGTTGTGCTCCGGAATTAGTAAATTTTCTGCCTCAACATGGATGTAGGGTTATTTCTGAACCATGTAAATTTGCGTGTCCCATGTATATTTCACTTTCTGCATTATTCTTTTGTCTCGATTTTCTGTCGTTGTGACTCGAGACGATTCCGCAAAAATCCTTGATGAAAATTATTAGGCGGAGGAGTTGGATGATTTTGGAAAAGATGAGCTCTCCAAGGAGGCCTTCACAGTTGGTGATAATATTACATAAAGAAGAGGCAGGGGAGGACCTGTATAAAACAATAAGAATCCCTTTACAAAGAGTCACTCATCACAAATGATCAGGCAATGTCTTCAACCCTTAATCTCTTCATAAAGAATCATGACCTTGATATTATCGGTATTCTTGAGAGAAATGTTTTTTTTTACTCATTTTATCCTTCTTGAGTAGGATAGGTTTGGATATTATTTCATATCACATAATATCAACTCGGTTGTGGTTGGGAAACCTTTGGTTGTCTCTAAAAAAAGGTCATGTGATATTAGTTTTCCTTATCGGATTCCAACATATTACCTTTAACCTAAAGGTCAGAAATGAGAATATTTTATTCTCAATTGATTATACAAGCACTTCCTATATTACAATAGTTAAGGGGAGGGGGAGAAATAAAACTAAAAACCTACTCTAAATCAACAGTTCGGTCATTAATGAGAATATTTTAGTCTCAATTGTTTATAGAAGATAATTATGGGAAGAGATGGCTCGAAAATCATATGGTGTCATTCTCAATTGTATCCTGGCTGGAGACTTCAACTTTAATCCAAGCCCCTCTAAAAAACTGGAAATGTATATGTCAGAATCTCATCTAAAGAGTTAAATAAATGGATAGACATATCTCATATAGCTGAAATTAGAGTGTTAGGCACCATGTTTACCTGGATGAGATATATCATTAATGGGAAGGAAGCTAGAAAAATTGACAAGATGTTTGATAGTATAGGGAATATTGGTAATTGTCCTAGTATCACTTACAAAGATCTTATAAGATTTCATTTTGATCATACCCCTCTCCTTGTGGTTTTTCAAATGGAAGGCAGTAGAACCCTTCCCATGCCTTTCATGTTCAATGATGCATGATTAAATTTGGAGGAATATAGGCACATTGTTTTAATGGGATGGAATAAGCATTACTCTAGAAATACATGTATGAGGATGAATTGGAAGCATAAAATTAACAAACAAGCCCCAATAACATAGAGTAATGTTGAATTTAGTAAAATGGATGATGATATTAAGATATCAGAACACGAAATGTTGCAATGTCAATTATGTTCTTCTTTTCAGAAACTATAGCAATTTTTCCACTGTAGCAGTGCAGACTTTGCAGTCTACTTTACTGTTGCACTTTTGACTTCAGCCATCAGCCACTATAGTATTGGATACATATAGGAAAAGATTCATAAGATTGAGAAAGTATACAATAATATTTACTCATCTCTCCGTACTACTAATTAAATATTCTCCTCCATGAATAGCTTGAGTAGAGTTATCATAACTTTCTACTGGTCAACCTATTCCTTGAAAACCAATTCTACAGAATTTGCCTCAATTAATCATGATGATATAAATGAACATCTCCTATAAGAAAATGGAGATATTATATGACTATTCACTAGATCGAATCGGCATCAACCAAAACCAGGGAAGGTGGAGCACTAGATGTATATGCAACAATAACAGGTTCCTAATAACTCAAAATTCCACTGAAATCTAAAAGAAATATTTCTCTGAAATATTATAAATATACTATGGATAAAAAATCTGAAGGCACTAGGGTAATAACTCTCTCAATAATAGGTAAATCATCCTCTACAGGTTTTGATTTGGTAGGTAGATCTAATGGAAAATCAGGAAGCTCACATACTAGGTCAATCTGCTTAACTAAGGATCCCTTAGGATATGTGCAAGGGATGTGTAAGGGGGGCTACTTTCTTGAAGGGGGGTTGTCCAGGGGGTCCAGTAGGGGGGCTACTGTTCAGGGGGGTTTAGTAGGGGAGGGGGTGCTATCCAGGTGGTCCACCATGGGGGGCTATCCAGGGGATCCAGTGTGGGGGGTGTTGTCTAGGGGGTTGGGGATGTTGTCCAGGGGGTCCAGTAGTGGGTGATGTTGTCCAGTAGGGGGGGCTGTTATCCAAGGGGCAGGGGCTTCTATCCAGGGGGTCTAGTAGGGGGTCAGGGAGGGGGAGATGTGTGGGTATGTGGGATGAGCACTACTATGTTCTACCATTTTTCTAGGTACTTTTGGGCTACTTCCAGACTTTTTTTGATAGTTTGTATTATAGGGAGACTCATGTAAGTGTAGTAATGTGTATTTTCTATATATTTGGATTTGTAATAATTTGTATTATGTAAGTAGATTTTGTTTATAATTTAATTTGGAGGGGACTGGAAGGGGGGGATGCTGTCTAGGGGGTCCAGCGGTGGGGCAGGGAGTGGGGGCGGGGAAGTGTGGGTACAGGGGATGAGAACTACTATGTTCTACCATTTTTTGTCGGTACTTTTGATCTGGTTCCAGACTTCATTGATAGTTTTTTATTATAAGGAGACTTGTGTAGGGTAAGTTATGTGTTTTTTATATTTGGATTTGTTTAATTCTTATTATTTAAGTAGCTTTAGCGAATAATAGAGGGGACAGACATGGGGCAGGGTGTGCAAGTGGGGGATGGAAGGGGAAGGTGGAGGGGAAATAGGTAGGGTGTGGGGGGGGGGGGGTGGACTGGCATGGGAGGGGAGAACTGGTAGGGGGAGGGGGGGAAACTAGTAGGGGGCTAGTATGGGGGAGGGGGCTAGCAAGGACAGGACTGATAGGGGGGACTGGCATGGGGAGGGGGTAACTGGCATGGGGTAAAAGGGGTGGGGTGTCCAGGTTCAAGGGGGTGTTCAGGGTCTATCCAGGGGGGGTGTCAAGGGTATGGGGGGTCTTTCCTGGGGGGTCTGTCTAGGGTCTATTTGGGGGGGTCTGTCAAGGGGGTCTGGGGGTGTCCAGGTTTGCGGGGGCAAGGGGGTGGGGGGAACTAGCAGGGGGATGGGGGAAATTAGTAGGGGGGGGGGCTGGCAGGGGATGGGTAACTGGCAGGGGGTGAAAGGGGTGGGTTGTCCAAGTTCTGGGGGTGTCTAGGGGGATCTGTCCCAGGTCTGGGGGGTGTCCAGGTTCTGGGTGGGGGGTTCTAGTGTCTGTCCAAGAGGGTGGGAGGGGGTCTGTCTAGGGTAGCGTGGGGGGGTATGGGTCGGTGTCCAGGTTCTAGGGGGTTCCATGGTCTATCCTAGATGGTGGGGGTGGCTTTCCAAGGGAGTGGAGGTCATGGCTGTCCACGGGGATCTATCCAGAATATAGGGGGTGTCCAGGGTCTGGGGGTGTCCAAGGTCTATCTGGGGGGTGTCCAGGGTCTGTCTGGGGGTGTCTAGGATCTAGTGGGGTGTGGTGTCTTGGGTCTGTCTGGGGGTGTCTAGGGTCTGTCTGTGGGGGGGGGGGGGTTCTAGGCTCTTTTCAGGAGGGGGGTTTTGCAGGAGGGGCAGTCTATTGGGGATTTGCGGGGGGGGGGGGGATGCCCAGGGGAGGGGGGTTTATGTAGGGTGGGGTGTCTAGAAGAGAGGGGGCTTCTGGGGGTGGCTACTGTAGGGGGGTTGTGCATGGGGGTGGGGATAAATTTTTTATGATTTTTAGACCCTATAACCGTAGTTTCTAACTATGGAAATAAATTGTGTCCCTCCTCTAGTATTTCCACAGTTCTAAACTATAACAATAGTGATATTACCACGGTTTGAACCGTGGCTCTAGACCTATAGCCATGGTTCCAAACCGTGGATATAAGTCTAGTCCTATAGCCACGCCAAACGTATCCACGGTTTATCAAACCATGGCTATTACCTATAGCCACGGTTTGAGGGCCTATAGCCATGGATATAAACTGTGGCTATAGCCATAATTTCCAGTAGTACATACAAAACATAAAAATACCTATAAATACCAAAAATATATAAAAAACCAATAAATCCTTACATCCGTAATGAATATTATAACCCAAAAAACACTTAAAACCATTAAAAACATAAAAACACTAAAACTCTAAAAACCCCCAAAATCCTTAAAAACCCAAAAAACATCAAAATAGTAAAAAACAATAAAAACTCCTCAAATCATAAAAAATCATAAAAACCCTGTAAACAGTAACAAAACCTTAAAAAACATGATACTAATAAAATCCCTAAAAACCTAAAAAACACAAAACAATAAAATTTCATAAATACCCAAAAAACCTTAAATACCATAAACACCCCCTAGACCCATAAAAACCCTAAAACCCACTAACAACTCTCAAAAACCATTAAAACCCTAAAAACGGTAAAAGGATCAAAAAACCATAAAACCCGTAAAAACTAGAAAATCCAAAAAAAACTATAAAAATCCTAAAAACCTAAATACCATCAAAATCTATAAAAAACCTAAAAACAATACAAATCCAAAAATCCATAAAAACATAAAAATGCATTAAAACTCTAAAAACCCCTAAGAAAACCTTAAAAAAAATAAGCAAATTTAGGAACCCTAAAAATAAAAAACATTGAATACCCTAAAAAACTCTAAACCCCCTAAGAAAATCGAAAACCCATCAAAATATTTAAAGATGACAAAAATCCTAAAAACCACAAAATTCACTAAAAACATAAAATCCTTAAAAACTGTAAAAACCTAAGAAAACATTAAAAACCAAAAAACACTTAGAACCTCTACAAAAACTAAATTATATTAAAATCCCTAAATGTTCCTCAAAACCTTAAAACATTAAAAACCATAAAAATATATAAAATCCATAAAAATCCTAAAAACCCTAAAAACTATAAAAACAATTGAAACATCTAAAGACCCTTTAAACACAAAAAGCATTAAAAACATTAAAATACCTTAAAACCCCTAAAAATAGAAAAAATAACTAAAATAAAAAAAAACACCATAAAAACTATAAAAAACCTAAAAACTCTAATATCCCTCAGAATCCCTAAGAACCCTCACCATCCATAAAAACCCTAAAAATCCATAAAAATAGTTAAAACATATAAATCCCTAAATTCCATGTAAACTCCTAAGAAAACCTTGGAAACCTAAAATCACTATAACCTCTAAAAAATCCTAAAAACCCATAAAAACCAAAAAATCACATAACTATCTCAAAACCCATATAACCCCATAAGAACCCAAAAAACCATTGAAAATATAAAAACATTTAAACCCCTAAAAGGATAAAAATATAAAAACATTAAACCTATAAAAATTCTTAAAAACTATAACACCCCTGAAAAAGAATAAAAAACCCATGAAAAACCTTAAAAATATCAAATTCCCTAAAAGCGGTAGAAAACCATAAAAATCCTAAAAAATCACCAAAAATACGAAAAAATTAAAACACCCTTAAAACATTGAAATACCTTAAGATAACTGTAACAAACTAAAAACACATCATGCCACTAAATAACCTAAAAATAAAAAAAAATCTTAAAAAACCTTAAAAAGACCTTAAAACCCCTACAACCCCCTAAAATTTATATACCCCTAAAAACCATAAAAACCCTAAATACCCATAAAAACTATTAAAATCCACTAAAAATAATAAAAACCCTTTAAGCCTATAAAACATTAAATAACATCAAAAAACACAAATCAATTTGAATACTAAAGAAACTATAAATACCAAAAAAACCCTTAACATTATTAAAAACCGTCAAATCCAAAAAAACCCCTAAAGACCAAAAAATCTCAAATAATCATTAAAAATACGGAAAAAAAATAAAAAATCATAAAACCCCGAAGAAATCTATAAAATCCCAAAAATACATAAAACCCACAAAAACGTAAATAACATTAAAGACCCTAGAAACCAAAAATTAATAAAACCCTAAAAATCACAAAAAAACCCAAAAGTACAATATTCCAAAATATTACCTAAAAATTTATAAAAATGTAAAAACTATAAAAATATCATTCAAACCAAAAAACACATAATACCCATACAAACATAGAAATTATTAAAACCCTAAATACCCTGGAAACCATAAAACCCCCTAAAACCTTTAAAACCCAAAAAGATGATAAAAAACCAAAAAAAAACTATAAAACCATTTAAAACCTCAAAATGAAAAAAATTACTATAAACCCATATAATACTATAAAGTTATTAAAATCCCAAAAAACATAAAAACCCCAAAAAACAATGAAAAAAATATAGAAAATATTAAAAACCTAAATACACAAGAACTATAGAAACCCAAAAATCACTAAAAACCCTAAAACCCCTTAAAAAATTGAAACAGTTAAAAAGATAAAAAAAAACCAAAAACCCAAAAAAACACTAAAAACCACTAAAAACACTAAAAATTTATTAAACACGTAAAAATGATAAAAAAAATATAAAAACCATTAAAAACCACAAAACCAAAAAGTAATCTAAAAACCCTAAAAACATAAAACAAATTAACATCCTAAACCCCCTAAAAAGATCCTAAGAACCCAAAAAACCTATAAAAACTATAAACCCCCAAAAAACCATAAAAAACTAAAAATAAATAAAACATGTAAAAATAAAAAATAACTCTAAAACACTTTAAACCGCTAGAATGTTTAAAACCATAAGAAACCATAAAACCCTAAAAAATTCAAATAACCATAAAACCCCAAAAAACAATAAAACCATAAATAAATTAATAATCTAAAAATGATAAAAATCACTACAAACCCATAAAAATCCAAAAAATACACAAAAAACCCAAAAAACATAAATATCCCTAAAAAACCTGAAAACCCCAAATAAAACCATAAAAATATTAAAACATAAAACCCATAAAAAGAATAAAAAATGATGAAAATAATAAAAACCATGAAACCCATAAAACACTAAAAACAATAAAAATTCCTAAAACCCATAAAAAAATCATAAAAATCATGGAAATCATTAATAACATTAAAAATGATAAAAACCATGACAAAATCCTAATAAAATCAAAAAAACCTTAAATCAAATAAATCATTATAAAACAAAAAATTTCTAAAAACCCTAAAGAGACCCTAGAAACCCTAAAAACCAAAAAAAACCCCTTAAAACCCAAAAAACGTGTAAAAACCCATAAAAACACTAAAAACACACTTAAAACTCTAAATACTCATTAATCCTTAGAAAACAATAAAAAGAGTAAAACAATAAAAACCCTAAAGCCCTCAAAAAACCTTTAAAACAAAAAAAAAATAAAACCCTAAAAACAAAAAAACCCCTCAAAATGCATAAAAATATAAAAAACATAAAAACCCATAAAAACATAAAAACACTAATACCATGAAAAACCCAAAGAAGACCATAAAAATCTAAAAACATCTAAAACCCATAAAACCCTATGAAATTAGAAAACACTTAAAAACCCTTTAAACCATAAAAAAAATAAAATACCTCAAATCCCTAAAAACCATTAGATTCCAAAAACCGACTAAAATAACTAAAAACAAAAAAATCCCTAAAAACCCTTAATAAGCTTAAGAAAACCCTGAAAACCTAAAAAATCATAAACCCAAAAAACTTATAAAACACCAAAAACCCTAAAAACCATAAATACCCAAAAAACCCTAAAACCCCCCAAAACATTATAAAAATTATAAAAACACATGAAACCCCAAAACCCACTATAAAAATTCAAAACAATTTAAACCCTGAAAAACATTGAAAACTAGAAAAAAAACATTTTAAACCCTAAATAATAAAAAAAACCCCTGAAACACTAAAAACCATAAAAAATCTAACAACCCCTATGATCCCCAAAAACATAAAAACCCCTAAAAATCTAAAAACCCAATGAAAACCTTCAAAATCTCAAAACACTTAAAACCCCTATAAAACCAAAAAACGATAAAACCCCTGAAGAATCCAAAATAATGTTTAAAACCCTAAAACCCACTAAATCTTAAAATATCAATCAAGAACAAAGAAACAATAAAAAAATAAAAACATTAAAACTACTAAAAATTAAAAGAAAACAATATAAATAAATAAACTATAAAACCCCCAAAATCTCTCAAAATCAATAAATACACTAAAAATCCTAAAAAACCAAAGACAACATTAAAACCCTAAAAACACTTTAAAACATATGTAAACCATAAAAATATAAAAACACTTTAACCCCCTAAAAACCTAAAAATGTTAAAAACTATGAACACCCTAAAAACCCTAAAACACCTCAAAATCACTAAAAACCCTAAACACCATAAAAATCGTAAAATATCACAAACAATGTAATAAAATATATCAAAACACAGATAAAATGTAAGAAAACATTGAAAACATAAAAACACATAAAACCCCTAAAACCCTGGAAAACTCTAAAAACCCAAAAAAAATTGTAAAAGTCCCTAAACCCCAAAAAACCATGAAAAACCAAACAGCCCTAAAAACTATAAAATCCACTCAAAACCCATAAAAACCATTTTTCCCCATAAAAATGTTAAAAAACTATAATTATCCTTAAAAACCTTAAAAACTCAAAATACAAAAATAAAACACCATTAAAACTCTAAAAACACATAAAACCCCACAAAATCCTTAAACAACCTAAAAATAATAAAAATTATAAATTCCAGAAGAACCTTTAAAAAAATTAAAAATCCTTAAAAACCCAAAACCCCCTAAGAAAACCTTAAAATCCTAAACCAACATAAAACACCAAATAATTCTAAAAAATGCTACAAACCCAAAAAACCCCCCAAAACCCAAAAAACCTCAAAATACCAAAAAACCAAAAAAAACCTTAAAATTTCATTAAAATAAAAAATTGTTAAAAACCCCAAATTTTTTTTGAAATCAATAAGAAAACCTAAAATTCCTAAAAACACTAAAAACACTAAAAACACATAAAACCCACTAAAACCCTAAAAAATTTTAAAACCAAAAAGACACTAAAACCCTAAAAATGATAAAAACCACTAAGACCTATAAAACCCCTAAAACCCGATAAACACACTAAAACACCACTAAAACCCATTAAATACCAAAAAAAATTTAAAACTCCAAAACACATTAAAAATACTAAAAATAAAAAAACCCTAAAACCCAAAAAATTCCCTTATGAACTCTAAAACCATAAAATCCATAAAACACTAAAAAACCTAAAAACCCATAAATACCAATAAATATCATAAAAAATCCTTAAAATCCTTAAAAACCTTAAAAAATAAATACCCCTAAACCATGAAAAACCATAAGAAATCCCAGAACACATATAAAAACTTAATACCATAAAAAATAAAAATAATTATAAAAATTGTAAGAACCCTAAAAACCCATAAGAACCCTCCAAATCCCTAAAAACCATTTAAATAATAGGAATACTAAAAATCCCTAAAAATCCCAAAAACATAAAAACCCCTAAAAACCCTCGAAAATTACGACGAAATTTTTCAAAACCAAAAAACACAAAAAACACCTAAAAATATAAAAACAACTAGGAGATATAAAAACCAAAAAAAATGTTAAAAACTCTAAAAACCCATTAATCCCATAGAAACTAATAATACCTAAAAATTCCAAAAAACTCTCAAAAACCATAAAAACCCTAAAAATCCCTAAAACCAAAAAAATCATAAAAGTATTCAAAAATCCATATAAATCCCTTAAAATGTGTAAACCTGTAAAAACACTAAAAAATCTATAGAAAAAAACCCATAAAACACGTAAAACCCATAAAACCCTAAAAAATGATAAAAACCATAAAAACCCTAAAAACCTCAAAATCCCTAAAAAACTTATATTCAATAAAACTCTTAACAACAAATAAAAATATATAAATATATAATAAAACAAAAAATCTATATAAAAACCTATGAAAACAATAAAAGACTAAAAACACATAAATTCCCCCAAAAAACCAAATGGCATATAAAACATTTAAAACCCTAAAATACCCTAAAGAACCCTTAAAGCCATAAACCCCCTAAAAACATTTAAAATTGTAAAATCCAAAAAAAAAATAAAACCCCTAAAAACATTAACACCCCATAAACCTTCAAAAATATTAAGAAAATATAAAAAAACCCTAAAAACTCAAAAAAGCACTGAAACCTCATGAAAATCACAAAACCATAAACATCCTAAAGACCCAAAAATCCTTAAAATCCATAAAAACCATAAAAAACATAAAAATTCTAGAAATAAATAAAATATTTAAAATGTAACTAATAATAAAAACCATGAAAACCCCTCAGAGAACCAAGAAAACTAAGAACACTTAAAACCCCTGGGAACATAAAAAACAAGAAAATCCATAAAAACCATAATACCTCTAAAAATCAATAAAACCCTATAAAGTCCATAAACACCGTAAAAAACCTAAAACCCATTAAAATCCATTAAAATGTAAAAAAATAAAACCCCTTGAAAACTATAATGAAAACCATTAAACCCCCAAAATACTTAAAACCCCTAAAAACCTATGATAGTTTGAAATCCCTAAAATACCTAAAAAAGTTCAAAATACCTTAAATCCTAAAAAACTAAAAAAAACACATAGAAATTCTAAAGAATGCTAAAACCCTGGAAAACCCTAAATGGACACTAAAATCCCGAAAGGACCCTTAAAACATAAAAACCCCTAAAACCCATAAAACCCTAAAATATTAAAAACCCTTAAAACCTCATAATAACATTAAAACCACTAAGAACCCTTTAAACCCCAAAAATTGATAAGACACTCTCAGAACCTTAAAACCATAAAAAAACTCAGAAAACCCTAAAAACCGAAACCCCTAAAAAGTTAGAAAACATAAAAAACCCTAAAACAAACACTTTAAAAACCCACAAAAGATAAAGAAAAATTAATATTTCCTAGAAACCCTACAACCATAAAACACCTCAAAATCCCTAAAAATCCTAAAAATATTAAAAATCCTAAAAATACCCTAAAAAGTCCACTAAATGTAAAAAACCCAAAAATACCTATAAAACCCTATGAAAAACTTTAAAACCTAAAAATAAATAATACCCATGAGTAATTAAAAAATTCTAAAAACCCTACAAAATCCAAAAAAACCCCAAGCCCCTCATAATATTTAGAAACACTAAAAACCATAAAAATCCTTAACATCCCTAAAAATTTCTAAAAACACAAGAAACCAAAAAAACCCTAAACACCCCTAACAAAAATCTAAAAACCTAAAGACACTTGTGTCCCCTAAAAACCACATAAAACTCTAAAGATCCATTAAATAATAAAAAAGTTAAAAAAACTCTTCAAACAGAAAAACCATAAAAAAACTCAAAAAAAACAATAAAACCCTAAAAAAAGTAAAACCCCGTAAAATAACTAAAGACCCTAAAAATATAAAAATCCAAAAAACCCTAAAATCCATAAAAACATAAAAAAATCTAAAATCTATGAATACCCCTAAGAAAATCTTAAAAAACAAGAAAAAACATTTAAAACCCTTAAAACCCCAAAAAACCCAAAAAACCATAAAGACCGTAAAAACCCTAAAACCCTAAAAACAATAAAACTCAAAAAAATACCTATAAATGTAAAACCCCCAGAAATCATGAATTCCCCAAAGAAAACCTAAATATGATAAAAACTATAAAAATCCTATAACCAATAAAACTCATAAAACATTAAAAAACCAAAAAAACCATAAATACCTAAAACCATTAACATCTATAAAAACATTTAAACCACTAAAAACATTAAAAACACTAGAAACCCTAAACCCCCTAAAAACTCAAAAGAACCCTAAAATACATAAACCCCCTAAAACCTTATAAACCCTCAAAATCTATAAAAACCATAAAGAACCACAAAAAACCGAAAAATCCTTAAAAATTACAAAAAATGTAAAAAAATCATAAAATCTCCGAAAACCCCTATGAAAAACTTCTAAACCTAAATGCACTTACCCCCCCCCCCCCCCCATAAAAAATCCCAAAAGGAAAAAAACCTAAATCCCTAAAGCCCATAAAAACAATCAAAATCCAAAAAAAACATAAAAACACATAAGAAACCTAAAAAAAATACAATAAAATACCTAGAAACATTAAAAACCCTAATACCCTAAGAAAACATTAATAACCTAAAAACACATTGAACCCCTAAAAACATAAAAAACATGAAAAACACAAAGAAACCCTAAAAGACCCCCAAAACATGAAACCCCTAAAAAGATTCAAAAACCATAAAACCACATAAAAACGCTAAAACCCACAAAAAACTCTAAAAAATCGTTAAATTCATAAAAATGGTACAATATTTTAAACACATTAAAATTCCTAGAAAACTAAAAAACCCTAAAAACCAAGAATAATAAAAAAACCATAAAAACATTACAATCCATTAAAATCTATAATATCATAAAAATACTAATAAATCTATAATAATCTCTAAAAACATAAAAAATCCTCAAAACACTGAAACCCCTAATAAAATACTAAAAAATAGGAAAAACAAAAATCCACCAAAAATCTTAAAAATCCTAAAACTCTAAAAACCCTATTAAATCCATAAAAATACTAAAAACCATCAAAATCCATAAAAACCCTAAAAACCAAAAAATATCCTTAAAATTCACTAAAAATCCATCAAAACATAAAAAACTCTAAAACCTTGAAAACCCCTAAGGAAACCTTAAAACCCTAAAAACTCTTAAAATTCAAAAAAAAATGTCAAAAACCACCAAAACACTATAAATTCCCTAAGAACCTAAAAACTAAAAAAAGTAAAACCACTAAAACATAAAAAAAGAAAAAATTCCCTAAAAACATAATAAACCATGAACAACATAAAAATCCTAATAAATCCTTAAAAACATAAAAACACATAAAAACCATAAAAACCAAAAAAAAACAAAAAAACAAAAAACAAACAAAAAAACCCTCAAATCCCAAACACCCTCAAAATCCATAAAACCCAAAAAAACCAAAAAAACATTCTAAAGAACCGTAAATATCACTAAAAATGTTAAAATCCCTAAAAAACCTCAAAATTCATAATAAAAAAACCTAAAAACAATTAGAATCCCTAAAAACCTAAAAACGATAAAAATCCTAAAAACCCTAAAACCTAAGAAAATACGAAAAAACCTTGAAATCCACAAAATTGACAGAAACCATAAAAATCATAAAAAATACCTACAAATCCATAAAAACAAAAAACCCTAAAAACTATGAAAACCCCCTAAGAAAACCTTAAATATAAAAATCTAAAATCCCTAAAAACATAAAAATTCTAAAACCCTAAAGTTACCCAAATCCCAAAATACCATAAAAACACTCAAAATTCAAATATCCCATCAAGATATTAGAAAATCCCTTAAAATCTATAAAATCCTTAAAACCCAAAAATCCTTTATCCTCGATAATAAAACTGTGAACACCTCAAGAAAATTAAAACCCTAAAAAACCTAAAAATCCTAAACCCCTAAAACCCCAAAATGATCCTAAACCCCCTAGAAACCCCTAAAATCATTAAAACCCCATAAATTGTTAAAAATACTAAAACCCATTAATTCCCAAAGACACTAAAAACTACATAACCCATTTAAACACATAAAAATGTTATAAAACCCTAAAAAACATTACAATCATGAGAAACTAATTAACTCTCAAAACCCCCCAAAACAATAAAATCCCTAAAAAACCTTGAACACTTGAACCCCTCAAAAAATCGCTAAAATCCCAAAAAAAGTAACAATCCCTAAAACCCATAATAAAACTAAATAAAAACCTAAAAACCTAAAAACAAATAAAACCCATAAAGACAAAAAACACTAAAAACATAACAAACCATAAAACCCTTAGAAATCGTGAAAAACCTAAATATCCCTAAAACCCCTAAAAACAAAAAATCCTAAATTCCCCAAATATCCCTAAAAAAACTAAAACAATAAAAAATCCAATAATACCTTATAAATCTGGAAACTCTTAAAACCCTTAAAAACATAAAAAACATTAAACCCCATAAAAACCATAAAATACCAGAAAAACCCTAAAATCCCAAAAATCCATAAAATCTCTAAAATCAAAATAAAAATGAAATACCTGCGAAGAAACCCTAAAATTTTTCTAAAATCCTTCAACCAAATGAAAATAATAAAATCCCTTAAAAACATAAAAAAAACTATAATCCCATAAATTCCCTAAAAATCACTAAAAACTAAAAAACACTTTGAATCCCTAAAAATGTTCAAAAACTCTAAAACCCCATATAACCCAAAAAAACATAAAAAAACCTCCCCCCCCCCCGCTCAAAAAAACACTTCAAATCCTAAAACACTAAAATCCCTAAAAACCCCTAAAACCTTAAAAGACCATAAAAATAATTATAAATGACATAAAATTACAATAAACGTAAAAACCCGGAATAACCCCAAGAAAAACGTAAAAACCTAAAAACCTTTAAGTCATTACAAATATAAAATATTAAAAACCATAAAAAAAACCTAAAAACCATACAACCTTATAAACCATAAATATCCCTAAAAACCCTAAAGAGTCATAAAAATACTAAGACATTCCTAAAATCCTTAAAAAATTACAAAACACTAAATCCCTGAAAACAACTAAAGAAATGATAAAACCTAATGTTTATTAAAACCCCAAAACCAAAAAATTTATTAAAATCATAATAACCCTCAAAATACTATAAAATTCATAGAAAACCCTAAAACCCTAAAACCCCTAAAAACATTAAAAATGTAAAAACCATAAAACCCCTAAAACAACTATAAAATCCAACACTCCTTTAAACCACTAAGAAATTGAAAACCCTTAAGAAGGCTAAAATCTAAAAAATCCCCTAAAAACCCAAAAAACCATAAAAACCCTCAAAATACCAAAAAAACATATAAACCCAGAAAAATCCTAAAAATCACTAAATATCCTTAAAAATGTAAAAATACCTAAAAACATGAAATAATTAATAAAACCCTAAAAATATAAAAACACATAAAACCATTTAAAAATTGAAAAATAATAAAAACCATAAAACATTAAAAAACCTAAAAACCTCAATAACATAATGATGTAAAAAATTACCTAAAAATCAATAAAAACATAAAAACACTAAAAACATAAAAACCCCTAAGAAAACATTAATAACATAAAAAATGAAATATCTAAAAATATAAAAAATTCTAAAAACCCTAAAACACTAAAAATCAATAACCCCCCTAATAAACAATTAAAAAACTAAGAATCCCAAAAATCCTTGAAAACTTTAAAAAATCCTAAAACCCATGAAAACCCCATAGAAATCCGTAAAATCAATGAACCACATAAAACCCTTAAAAACATAAAAATAAACAAATCCCATATAAAATAAAAATCCTAAAATCCTTAAAACCCCATAAAACCAATAAAACCCTTATAAACCACTAAAAACTATAAACACCCTTTAAAACCCTAAAAATGCTAAAAACTCTAAAATACCGTTAGAAACCCAAAAAAACACGAAAACCCAAACACACCATAGAAACCATAAAACATCAAAAATATTCAAATCCCTTAAACCCCTAATAATCCCTAAAAATACTAAAAATCCTTAAATCCCAAAAAAACATAAAAAAGGCAAAAAACCCTGAAAAGCCATAATAAAATTTTAAAACCCTAAAAACACATTAAACTCTAAAAACACCATGAAAATTCTAAAATCTCTAAACACCATAAAACCCTAGAAACCTTAAAAACCCTGAAAATACCTAAAAACCCTAAAACCCATAAAATTTATAAAAAATACCAGAGAATATTTAAAAACATAAAAACTCCTAAAAACCAAAAAAAACAAAATGATATAAATAAAAAACTAAAAACATTATAAATTGATAAAAATACTCAAATGTAAAAACCCTAAAAACCCAAAAAATAAAACTAATAAACCCATAAAAACCATAGATCCACTAAAAACATTAAAAACCCCAAAACCCATAAAACCTTAAAACCCACAAAAAATACTAAAATCTCTTTAAACCCCTAAAAAAATCTAAAAACCCATAAAAACCCAAAAAAACCCAAAAAACACCAAAAATCAAAAAAAAATTATTCAAAACATAAATAACCCTAAAACTGTAAAAATCTATAAAAACTAAAAAAACTAAAAAAAACTCAAATCCCTAAAAATTTACACAAATGTAAAAAACACTAAAAACCCAGAAAACCCAGATGTGAACCTTAAAAATGTAATGGCACATAAAACACTTAAAATCCTAGAAAATGAAAAAATATTATAATACCCTAAATTTTGAGAACCCCACCTAATCCATTAAAACCTCTAAAACCCCATAAAATAATAAAGATGTGCTATAAATCCCAACAACGTAAAAAAACATGAAAACCCCATATAAACACTAAGATTATATGGAAACCTAATATAAAAAAACCCTCAAAAACATAAAAAAAAATTTAAAAACCAAAATGAACCTAAAAACCATAAACCCCTTAAAAACCATAAAACACTAAAAATCACTAGAAAACATTAAAATCCCACTAAAATATCTAAAAACTTGAAGAACCACTAAAAATGTTATAAAAACTCTAAGAAACGTTTAAAATCCTAAAAATAAAATAAAATAAAAACCCACAAAAATCATAAAATCCCAAAAAACCCAATAAACTATAAAAAACCCTAAAACCCGAAAAAAATTAAAATTCCTAAAATCTTTAAACATATATTCAAATATAAAAAATTACAAAAAACAATGAAAAATGCTAAGAAAACATTTAAAATGTATTTTTTTTAAAACCCCTAAAAATCTAAAATCACTAAAAACCATAAACACCCCCAAAAACCTAAAAACACTCAAGACATAAAAACCCATAAAAATGTAAAAATTTTAAAATCCCCCTAGAAAAATCAAAAAACCCTAAAACCCATTAAATGCCTAATTTATTAAAAAACTATAAAAAACTTGAATACACTAAAACCAAAAAACTGTAAAAAAACCTCGAAATAGATAAAACCCCTAAATATTATAAAACCCCTTAAAAAGTCTTAAAATCCTTAAAAACCTAAAATACCACAGAAACACTAAAAACACTATGAAAATAGTAAAAACCTAGAAACACTTAAAACCCCTATAACCCTAAATGTGCTGAGAACCCTAAAAATCGTAAAATCCCTAAAAACCATTAAAATATAAGTATAACCGTAAAAATAAAAAAAAAACATCTAAAAACACAAAAAAATGAAAACCCTTTAGAAGAGCTTAAAAACCAAAAAATACTAAAATACCAAAAAACATAAAAAAATAAATAAAAAACCTTAAATACACTAAAACACCCTAAAACCATAAAAAACTAAAAACATAAAAACCCCTAAAAACCTAAAAACCCATAAAAACACTTAAAACCAGAAAAAACAAAAAAAATATAAAACCACTATAAACCCATAAAAAAGAAGAAATCATAAACACATTAAAAATAATAAAAAACAAAAAAATCCTTGAAATACCCAAAAACCAAAAACCCACAAAAACCCTCCAAACACATAAAACCATAATAACAATAAAATCCTAAAATAACCCAACAAATGCCTAAAAATGTAAAAAACATGAAACTCCTAAAATTCCCTAAGAAAAACATAAAACCTAAAAATATTATAGCCCCTGAAAAACCAAAGAAATGATAAAAACCATAAACCTCATAAAAAGTATATAAAAGCCTAAAAACCATCCTAAAAGCCTTAAAAACATAAAACACCTGAAAACCAAAAAAATTCTAAAAAAATTAAATCCTAAAAATACTTAAAAAACTATAAAAACTCTAAACCTGTAAAAAAACAAAAAAACCATTAAAATTGAAAAAACCCCATAACAACATAAAAATCCAAAAAACCTAGAAAACTATCAAAATCCATAAAAATCCTAAAAATTAAAAAAACATAAAAATCCATAAAAATACCTAAAACATATAAAACCACGAAACCCGTGAAAATCTATATGAATTACTTAAAATCCTAAAAAAACATTAAACCCTAAAAAACCCTAAAATTTTAATTTCCGTAAAAAACTAATAGCCATAAATACATATAAACATAAAAATAGATAAAAACAAAAAAAAAACAAAAAACTCTAAACCCCTAAAAACAATAAAAAATGATACAAACCATAAAAACCTAAGTGACTCAAAAACCCTAAAACCCGAAAAACCCATAATCCACCAAATACCCTAAAAATATATAACCCCTCAAAATCCCTAAATCCCTAAAAATATATAATAATACTTAAAATCTATAAATATCCATAAAAATATAAAAAACCTAGAAACCTAGAAAAAACCTAAGGAAACACTAAAAAACTAAAAACACTTAAAACCCTAAAAACCTAAAAAACATAATAGAACTTAAAAACTATAAAAAACTATAGGACCCAAAAACAAATACATAAAAATAAAAAACTATTAAAATAATTTGAAACCATAAAACCATGAAAACCCCTACAAAAACCATAATAACTTAAAAATACATAAATCCCTTAAAAACACTATAATCGTTAAAACCCCAAAGAAAACCTTAGAAACCAAATAATTATTAAAACCCCCAAAAACGTAAAATGCGCTAAAAACCATAAAAAACCCTAAAAATTATAACACCCAAAACCATAAAAATCGTAAAAATCGAGAACCCCCTAAAACAATTAAAGACTTTAAAAACCATTTAAATCTATAATAATGTTAAAAACTCAAAAAACCATTAAACCCCTAAAAACATAAAAATTCATAAATCCAAAAAAGCCCTAATAAACTATAAAACCCTCAAAATCCCTAAAAACCTTAAAAACAAACAAAACTACTAAAACCCCTTAAAATATCAAAATATGTAAAAAATATAAAAAACCCTAAAAACCCTAAGAGACCCTTAAAAACATAAAAAACATAAAACAACTAAAAAACTAAAAACCCCTAAAAACACTCAAAATCCCTAAAAACCCTAAAACCCTTAAAAATACTAAAAAATCCTTAAAATACATAAAATGTAAAAAACCATAAAACCATAAAAACCCCTAAGAAAACCGTAAAAAACACTTAAAACCCCTAAAAAACCCAAAAATTGTTAAAACCCAACAAAACCCTATAAAGGCACAAAAACCCCTAAAACCCATAAATATACCTGAAATCATAATACACATAAAAACCATAAACCTAGTAGAAATCACTGAAACTCTAAAAACACTATAAAAACATATAAATCATAAAAATAATACAACCCCTTAAAACCCATAAAATGATCAATAAAAACCTGATACACAAATAACCATGAAAAACAATAAAACCATTAAAATCAATAAAATCCTAAAAACCCATAAAATACTTGAGAATTCCATTAAAATCCCAAAAAATGTAAAAAAACCCAAAATCACTAAAACCCCCTAATAAAATCATAGAAATATAGAAACAATTTATAACCTTAAAATTATACAAATCCAAATTTCCCTAACACCAAAGAAACACTAAAACCCCCCAAAAAACTCTAAAAACCCACGAATCCCAAAAAACAATAAAAACCAGAGAATCTTAAAAAATCCCCATAAATTACTAAAAACATACAAACCCTAAACACCCCAAAGAAAAATCATAAACCTCCAAAAAACAGAAAACCCATAAAAACCTTAAATGTGATAAAATCACACAGAAACCCTGAAAGACACTAAAAACCCACAAAAACCATAAAACCCGTAAAACCATAAAAAACCCATAAAAATCCTAAAAACTTAAAAACACACTAAAACTATAAAAACACTTTAAACCCCTAAAAATATTAAAAAAATTAAGAATCCTTACACCCACTAAAAAGTAAAAAAAAATTATAAATATAAAAAACCTATAAAATTTCAAAGAACCCATAAAATTACTAAAAACCATGTAAACTCCAAAAAACCTAAAATCCAAAAAATCCCTAAAAATGTGAAAAACACAAAAAACATGAAAATCCATAATAAAACCTTAAAAACCTAAAAGTACATTAAACACCAAAAAACCAAAAAATTACTAAAAACCTCATAAGTCACTAAAACCTAGAAACCTCTTAAATTCATAAAACCTATAAAACCATTAAATGAAATAAAAACCATAAAAAATAATAAAACTATAATACCCTTTCAACCATTGAAAACATTAAAAAACACTAAAAAGCCAAAAATACTATAAACTGAAAAAAAAATTCTATAAAACCAAAAAAACAATAAAAACACAAAAAACCCTAAAAACATGTAAAAACTCTAAAAACCCCAAAAATCTAAAACAAATAAAAAACTTAAAATCCATTAAAAACCAAAATAAAAATACATTAAATCCAATAAAAATGATGAAAACGCCTATGAAAACCTTAAACCATTAAAACAATTAAAATGCTTAAAAACAAAGAAAACACTGGCACACTGAAAATTCAAAACCCCATAAAACACTAAAACACTTAAAATCCCTAAAAATCCATATAATCCCTAAAAATCTCTAAAAACTCTATAAACATTTTAAACCCGTAAAAATTTTAACAAAATTTATATACATAAACACCTAAAATATTCAAAAACCCCCAAAACGTGGAAAAAAGTTAAAAAATGGGAACTCTATAAAATATCCTAAACCCCCATATAATCCCTAAAAATACAAAAAGACCATATAAAGCATATAAAGCATAAAAATACCTAAAAATATTAAAAAACAACAAGATCCATGAAAAACTCTAGAAACCCTTAATCTACAAAAAATGTTTAAAAAATATAAAAACCTTAAAAATCCTATAAATAATTTAAACCCTAAATAACTAAGAAATTAAAAACACAAAAAAACACTAATGACCATAAAAAATATCTAAATCCCTTAAAACCATAAAAATATAAAAAATCCATAATAATTTTTAAAAACATTAAAAATCCTAAAAACCCTGAAATATTTTAATAAAAAACAAAAAACACTAATAACACTAATAACACCAAAAAACATAAAAATTTAAAAAAACTCAACTCCCCCCCCCCTAAAATACAAACCCCAATCCTTAAAACCCATAAAATCCCAAAAAAACCACTAAAAAATATAAAATACCCTTTAAAACACAAAAATTAAAAATATCTATAAAACCCAAACAAAAATTAAAATCCCTAAAAATCTAGAAAACCCAGAAAACCCCAAAAATTCTAAAGACCTCCATTTCCCTAAAACCGTAAAAATCAAAAAAAGGTCCTAAAATCCCTAAAAAATATATGAATACAATAAAACCCTAAAAACTAATGAAACCCATAAAACCATAAAATGATAAAAACACAGAAAAAGCATAAAAAATAAAAATCCCATGAATCCCCTAAAAACCTTATAAAAACCCTAAAAACCCATAAAATCCCAAAATCCGCGATAAAAACTCTAAAAACACTATAAAACACTACAAACATTAAAATACTATAAAAACATTACATTCTCTTAAAATCTAAAAAACACTAAAACACACAAAATCCCCAAAAACTCCTAAAAATAATAAAAAACTAAAAAGCCTTAAAATCCATAAAAGTATAAAAAACCCTGGAAGACCCTAATAGAAACTAAAAAAATACAAAAACATAAAATCGTTAAATACTTAAAAACTGTTAAATCCTTAATAAACCCTTAAAGACCCCAAAAACCCCAACAACCCTGAAAAACATAAAACCCCTATAAATATTATAAACCCATAAAAACACTAATAAACAAAAAAAAACCCTAATATCTTTTTAAAACCCTTAAAACATAAAAAATCTAAAGATACACTTAAAATCCCTCAAAACTAGAATCCCCTAAAATCTCAAAAAAAAATAAAATCCCTCAAAATCCCAAAAAAAATCCTAAAAACCAAGAAAACATCTAAAAAATTACAAAAATTCTATAAAATGAAAAAAAAACCCTGAAAACCCAATGAAAAATATTAAAACCCCCAAACTAATAAAATTTCTAAAAACTCAATAAAACTCTACAAACCTAAAAAATATCAAAATCCCTAAAACAAAAAAAATCCAAAAAATCCAAAAAAAATCCATAAAAACAGAAAAACCATTTAAAACCATGAAAATACATAATAAAAACTTAAAACATAGAAACACTTAAAAAAACTAGAAACATAAAAATGTGAAAAACCCTAAAACCTAAAAAAGACCATAAACCCCTAAAAGCCTTATAAATTACTAAATATCACAAAACCCCATAAAAACATTTAAAACCCCTAAAACCCATAACAACCCTTAAAAACCAATAAAAAAACTAAAAAACCTTTAATATCCATGAAATGTTAAAAAAATAAAAAAACCATTAAAACCAAAAAAACTCAAAAACCCTAAATACCGAAAAATCCCATAAAAACCTAATAAACATGAAAACACCCTAAAGACCTAAAAATCCCTAAAACATAAAATTGTTAAAAGATACCCAAAAATACCTAAAATCATAAGAAACCGTAAAAAACTTAAAACCCATTATGAGAACCAAAAAAACCTAAAAACACATAAAACCCCTAAAAATAAAAAAATAGTAAAATCCTTCAAATACCTAAAAAATAAAAAAACCCTAAAACCCACAAAATCCATCAGAAATCTAAAAAACAATAAAAACCTAAGAAACCCTCAAAATCCCTACAAATGTAAACAAGCCATGAAACCCTAAAAACCATATAAAACCATAAAAACAATGAAAACATTAAACCCATAAAAAACCTCAAAAATAATAAAACCTTATAATCCTAAATAGACTATAAAACCCATAAAACCACAAAACCAAAAAATCTCCAAATAACCTAAAAACCCATAAAACCAATAAAACCCCCAAAACCCATTAAAAAAAATCAAAAACCCTATTAATCCCCTAAAAATGTGAAAAAATATAAAAAACCATCAAATGCCGAAAATCCCAGAAAAAATCCTAATAACCTAAAATGACCCAAAAAACATACATTCCATAAATAACTTAAAAATAAAAAAAGAAAAAAAAACCATTATAAAACTAAAAATAATAAAAACCCAAAAATCCATAAAACCATACAAAATATAAAAATACTAAAAAAAAGCTTTAAAACATTACATGATCTGACCCTACACATCACACATACTTTTTGGGAATCAAATGCGATGGCAGATGGACTCTCAAAGAAAGAAATTGAAGATAGGGGTTTCTTGTGGTCCTTTGTCACTCCATCATACTATACGTCCATTTTGGACTCATACATGAAGGGTGATACACACACCCGCTTGTATATGCCCTCCTTGTAAGACCATGTACCTCTCTTCTTTTATTTAAATTTGGGGACTAGGCTAGCCTGGTCCTACACCTTCATTTCCCTAAAAACATTATAAAACCTAAACAATTTGAAACACCTAAATAAAACATAAAATCCTAATAACACTTAAAACCCTAAAAACATAAAAAATGCTAAAAGCACTCAAAGCATTAAAAATCATCAAACTCCCTAATACCTAACAAATCATAAATATTCTATGAAATGACTAAAAGTACCTCAAAACATAAAATCCCTAAAACCCAGAAAACATATAAGAAAACCATAAAATCCTAAAATCACATAAAACCCCTAAAAACCTAACAAACAGTAATGACACTAAAAACCTCTAAAAGACCCAAAAAACACCTAAAACCATAAAACCCCCTAAAAACATTGATAACCCCTTACAACCTATAGAAACTCTAAATACTAACTACAACATAAAAAACCATTTAAACCCCTAAAAAATTAAAAACACTAAATAATATAAAAAACCTAATTCTTTTAGAAAATAATACCATCCCAAAAGCACTAAAAATCTTAAAAACCCCCAACAATTACTTAAAACCCCTATAACCCATCAAAATCATAAAAATACCTAAAACCCCTATCAATTTAAAAAACCTTGATGCCCTGAAAATCCCAAAGGAATCCTTAAAAAACTAAAAACACAACAAAACATTAAAAAACCAATAACATGTAAAAAAATAACAAAAACATCAAAATCACAAAAATGATTTAAAACCCTAGAAAATTTTTGAAAACCCCAAAAATATCCATTAAAACCTAATACACCCAAAAAAATGAAAATACATAATAAAACCATAGAATCCTAAAACAGTTAAAACCTCTATAGATCATAAAAGATGCTAAAAACTATAGAAAACCCTAAAAATAGTACCAACCCTAAAAACATTTTAAAACCCTAGAAACCCACTAAAAACTCCAAAACCCATTTAAACCTCTAAAATGTTAAAAACACTAACACCCCTTGAAACCCTAATAAAAAAAGCCAATGAAAACCCAAAAAAATAAAAAACCTACAACACAGGAAAAACATAAAAACCCCTCAAAATCCATAAAAACATTAAAAACCAATAAAAATACTTAAAATGTTCTGAAATAACATAAAAATGTAAAAATGATGAAAAAAGATACAAATCATGAATACGCCTGACAAAATATAAAAAATCTAAAAATAATTAAAACCATAAAAACATACAAATAAACAAAACATGATGAACCATAAAAATACTAAAGCCCAAAAAAATACCAAAAAACCCTAACAAACAATAAAAATCATAAAAATTCCCTAAAAATACCTAAAACCTAAATACAATAAAAACCCTGCATAAATCCTTAAAAACAGAAAAACACAAAAACCCTAAAATATAAAAACGTAATAACACTAAAAACCCTTGAAAACCATTAAACCCTCTAAAAAAATCAAAAAACCTAAACACCATAAAACCCCTAAAAATCACAAAAAATTAGAAAAACCATATAAACCACTAAAATTTTAAATACTCCAAAATACATTAAATCCCTAAAAAATAAAAAATTCCATAAAATTCCCAAAATACTATAAAACCCCTTAAAACCCTAAAATTCCTAAATCCTCTAAAAATTTATGAAAACCATTAAAACACATAAAATTCATAAAAAATACCTAAAAACATAAAAAAATTAAAAAAAATTAAAAATAAAAAAAGCATAAAATCATAAAAACACTTAATACCCCTAAAAACTAAAAAATATAAAAAAAATTAAAAATGTTAATAAATATAAGAATCCTCAAAATCCCATAAAAACCTAAAAACCCATTAAATTCCAAAAAATCCCTAAAAATCCCTAAAAACAAAAAAATATATTCAAACCCTAAAAAACTCTAAGAAAATCATAAGAACCAAAATAACCTAAAACAAAATAACATAAAAACACAAAAAAAGCCCTAAAAGCCTAAAAAATATATAAAACCAAAAACCGCATAAACCCATAAAACCCCTAAAACACTAAACCCATAAAAACACTAAAATCGACTATGAATTTTAAAAAAAATATAAACCAATAAAAACATTGAATACTCTAACTAAACTTAAAATCCCTAAGAACTCAAAAAAATTTAAAACCCCAAAAAACTATAAAACATTAAAAATTCTATAAAAAATAAAAACCCTCAAATCCCTAAAAACCATAAAACCATAAAAATCATAGAAAATCACTAAAATCCATAAAAACAAAAAAACCAAAAAAAATGAAAAATTCTATAAAAACCATAAAAAAACCAAAACACTCAAAACCCCCTCAAAACCCAAAAAACACTAAAATCCCTAAAAACCCTAAAATCCATATAAACCCTAAAAACCCTCAAAATCATTAAAAACCCATAAAACCAATAAAAATCATAAAAAATTCCTTAAAAACATTAAAAAGTAAGAAAACCCTAAGAACACTAAAAGACCCTCTAAAAACCTTAAAACCCTAAAAAACATAAACCCCATAAGAAGCCAAAAAACACAAAAAATACTATTAAACCCAAAAAGAACAAAATGTAATAAAAATCCATAAAACCATTAAAAACCCTAAATATCGATAAAATCCTAAATCCCACCAAAACTCAAACTATTTAAACCCCTAAAAACATTAAAAAACTCTAAAAACTACAAAACCACTTTAAACTCAAAAAAAACATAAAAACTCAAAAAGGAACCTAAAAATCATAAAAACCACAAACCCTATAAATCCTAAAAAACACTAAAAACCCATGAAAATTCTAAAATTCGTAAAAATTCTAAAAAAATGAAAAACCCTAAAACCAGAAAAAACCTAAAAATAATAAAAACACATATTTCCTAAATTCCATAACAACCATAAAAATAAAAAAATCCTGAAAAATATGAGAAAACATTGAATATATAAAACACTAAAAACTATAAAAACATAAAAATGAAAAAAAATGTAAAAAAATAAATGGTCATAATACCCCATAAAATCCATAAAAACGCTAAGACCCCAAAAAATTCTAAAACCCACTAAAAACATCTAACAACCCTTTAAAACACTGAAAACTTTAAAAAACTCTAAAAACCATTAAAACTCCAAAAACACAATACAAACCATAAAAACGTATGGAACCATAAATACCATAAAAACCTCAAAATCCATAAAAACCCTAAATACTATAAAAATCCTAAAACGTCTCCAAAAGTCAATAAAAACAAAAACAAACCTAAATCCCTGAAAATACCTAATAGAAACCTAAAACTGATAAGAAATTGAAACCCCTAAATAACTAAAAACCCAAAAAACCCTGAAAACCCTAAAACCCATATAAATCCATAAAGATCTCAAAAAACCATTGAATCCATAAAAATAAAATCTATATAAATACCTAAAAATGTAAAAACCTAAATCCCTACAAACCCATAAGAAAACATTAATATCCAAAAAATACATAAAACACTAAAAAACCACAAAATGCTAAAAATCCTAAAAACCCCTAAAAGACCCTAAAACCCCAAAAAACTATAAAAACCCATAAAACCCATAAATACATTAAAAACCCATAAAATAATAATGATCAATAAAAACAATAAAAACTATTTAAAACAAATAAAATGATAAAAAAACTCTTGAAAATCTTAAAACTCAAAAAATAGCTAAAAACTCAAAATGATAATAAAAACACTAAAACACTCTAAATCCCTAAAACCCTAAAGAACATAATAATAGAAAATGGAAAAATCCTTAATATATAAAAACCCATAAAATCCTAATAGTACCTAATAAAACCATAAAACCCATAAAAACACAAAACCCTTAAAACCTAAAATACTCTAAAACCCCTAAAAACTAAAAAATTGCTAAATCCCTCAAATTTCCTAAAACCCCTAAAAACCCATAAAATCCTAAAAAATCCATAAAAATCACTAAAAATGGAAAAGGAAATGAAACACTGAAAGAACCTAATAAGAAAATAACAATTAAAAACAATTGAACCCCCTAAAAACATAAAAAGGATAAAGACCCTAAAACCATAAAAGACCGTAAAAACCATAAAAACACAAAATACCCCAAAATACCCCTAATAACCTAAATAAAAACCTAAACCCCAATGAAACCCTTAAAACCTAATAAAAACCTTTAAACCCTTTAAATAATTAAAAATATTAAAAATTTGAAAAAAAAAACCTAAAAACCCATGGAATCCATAAAAACCATAAAACAATAAAAAACCAAAAACAAAACACTACAATGTCCCTAAAAACTCAAAAACAATAAAATACAAACAAATTTTTGATAATCCTTAAAAACAAAAAAACCACAAAAACAATAAAAACCACTATGGAAACCTTAAAATATATAAACCACATAAAAACCATACAAACCTATAAATTTATAAAATCACTAAGAACAATAAAAACCTAAAAATTAACTAAAGACCATAAAAACCATAAAAAACCTAAAAAAGAACTATAATTCCATTAAAACATTAAAAAAAACCTAAAAACCCGGACAAACCCTGAAAACCTCCAGTTCAACCCTTAAAAACTCAAAAGATTGAAGATCCTATAAGTCTAAAAATGATAAAAATGATAAAACTACCATAAAAGACCATAAAAATTATAAAAACACTTAAAAACCATAAAATTCCTTTAAAAACATAAAAAACAAAAAAAACACACAAAATAAAAAAAAAAATCACTAAAAAAATGGGAAAACCCTTTAAACCCATTAAAATGTAAATAATCTCTAAAAACCATAATAACACTAAAGAACTAATAAACCCTCAAACCCCAAAATACAATAAATACCCAAAAAACTAGAAAAACCCTTCAAATACCAAAAAATCCAAAAAATACTAAAAAATCCATAAAAATCACCAAAAATGTTAAATGGTAATAACCCTAAAAACACTAAGAAAAACATAAAAACCTCAAAATGATTAAAATCAATACAATCTAGAAAAATGATAAAAACCCTAAATATCGGAAAATCCATAAAACGTAAAAAATACATAAAAATCCAAAAAAGCCTATATATCCATAAAAATGTAAAGAAACTAAAAACCAATGAAAAATCTGAAGAAAACATCAAAAATAAAAAATAGTTATTACACCCAAAAAAACCAAATAACCAAAAAAACCCTAAATACCCATAAAAGAACCTAAAACCCAAATAACCCATAAAGACAATAAAACCCCTAAAAACTATAAAAACCGTAAAACCCAATAAAACATTAAAACTACAATAAAAACTATAATAATCTTTAATCCTCTAAAAACCTTAACAAACACTAAAAAAAATTAATATCCATAAAAAAATTCAAAAAAAATAAAACCCAAAAACACATGAAAATCATAAAAACCCAAAAACCCACCAAATACCTAAAAACCCTAAAACCCCTAAAAACCATAAATATCAAAAGTAGGCCAGAAAATCCTTAAAAATAAAAATAACAAAAAAACCTTGAAGACCCTAAGAAAAACTAAAAACCCTAAAAATACATTAAACCACTAAAAATCTATGAAAACTTGAGAAAAACCTAAAAATCATCAAAATTCTGAAAAACTGAAAAACCCTAAAAAATATTAAAAACACTAAAACCCCCTAAAAAACTAAAAATCCTCAAAATCTTTACAAACTCGCAACAATCCTAAAGAAGCACTAAAATACGTAAAAATTTAAAACACCGCTAAAAACTATGAAAACCCCTAGGAAAACAATAAAAGATTAATAACACCTAAAACCCCTAAATACATAAAAACACTAAAAACACTTAAAGATCCTAAATCCCCTAAAAACTCTAAAGACCACAAAAAACCTTTAAAAATCCTAAAAACCCCTAAAAACCTAAATACCAACTAAAATTTCTAAATTCATATTAACTACAGAAAAATGTAAAAATTCAAAAAAAAACCTTAAAACCCTTAAAAAATCAAAAAATCGAAATAACCCATAAAAAGATAAAACCCTAAAGGGCCTAAAACCCCTAAAACCCCTCAATATCAATAAAAACAATAAACATTAATAAAAATCCCAATAATACCAAAAAATAATTAAAAATTAAATAACCCTTAAAACCAAGAAAACCACTATGAAAATGTTAAAATCCTTATATCACTTAAAACCCCTAAAAACTAATAAAAATATAAAAACCATAAAATTACCTAAAATATATAAAAACACAAAACCCCCCTCAAAATCGCTAACACCCCCAAAACAATAAATTTCTAAAAAACACTTAAAATCCATAAAAATATAAAAACCCCTTAAAACACTAAAAAGTCATTATAATAGAAGAAAACAAATAAAAACACTTAAAACACCTAAAATTGTAAAGAATGATAAAAAAACCAAAAAAACTAAAGGACAATAAATACCTTAGAATCCCCTAAAATTCATTAAAACCCTAAACATTATAAAACCTAAAACAACATAAAACTATTAAACCCATTTAATCCCTTTAAAATGGTATAAACCTGAAAAGACCTTTAAACCCCTAAAAAACTCAAAAACCTCATAAAAACCCAAAATCATAAAATTTGTAAAAAACCATAAAACCCTTTAAATCATTAAAAAACAACAAACCCCTAAAGATCCTAAAAATACCAAAAATCCCTATAAATGTAAAAATTATGAAAACCCCTAAAAACACTGGGAAAACAATATAATCCTAAAAAATCTCAAAACCTCAAAATCCCAAAAAAAAAACATTATTAAACACTAAATCCTTAAAAAACCCCTAAAATCCCATAAAAACCTTAAAAACTCACAAGAAAACACTAAAACCCTTCAAAACCAAAAAAAATGTTAATAAACTCTTTCAACATTAAAAACTCTAAAAACCACAGAAACTAAACTAAAACGTAAAAAAACTATAAAATCTATAAAAACTCTAAAGCACCTAAAACACCTAAATCAAAATAATGCTAAAATAATCCATATATATCACTAAAAATGTAAAAAAACATAAACCACTGAAAACCCCTATGAAATCCTTAAAAACCCCAAAACACATTAAATCCTTAAAACATAAAATGCTAAAAAAAACTAAAAACATCCTAAAACCCTAAGAAATCCTAATAAAACATCAAAATCCCTAAAAAACCTAAAAAACCATTAAATCCAAACAAATCCATGAAGATAAAAAAACAAAAAAGACCCAAGAAATACTGAAAAACTATAAGAAAACCATAAAACCCAAAAAAACCCATAAAAACATAAAATACAACAAAAAACCCAACCCCCTAAAAATGTAAAACCCCAAAAAACCTCAAAAAACCTAAAAACCAATAAAACCCAAAAAGCCACTTAAAACTCTAAAAACCCATTTAAACCCCTAAAAATGTAAAAAAACTCTAAAAACTGTAAAAAGTCTACAAAACTAAAATTCCTCAAAAAAACCTGAAAACCCAAAAAAACCCCAAAATCCTCAAAATCCCTAAAACCCAAAAATTCATAAAAACACATAGAAATCTAAAAATATCCCAAAAAATGTATAAACTATAAAAAACATAAACCCCCCTAATACCATAAAATCCTTAAAATCCTAAAAACCACTAAAAATTATAGAACCCCTTTAAACCCCTAAAAACCATAAAAAAATAAAATATGAAGGCATATGCCCAGACTGATGAGCACCACATGATCTTGAATGTACTTATTTTGTGAAAGTTGTAGTTTCTTCTCCATCAATACACCTAAATATGATTTTATCAAAGCCACAAGTATAGAGGATCTTCTGGTGATCTGGACTATCATAAAGAGTAAAATTGGTATCTCTTCATGGCATCTGTTCTTTTTTATCCCTATATGGTGAAAGATATCTATTTTTAAGGTATTTAATGATGGGTTTTCTCTATACTATGGTATAGAAATATGGATCCAAAATAGGGATAATTTCAGTAATTTTCTCCAATATAGTTTTAATAGAAGGTGGGACCACATGATGATGGGTATACTAATGATTATCTCATCCCAATTTGGATCTGTAATGGCTATAGCTGCATTAGATAGTGCATCATCTTGGGTGGTTTTTTATCACGAGATATAAGAAAATGTCAGATCTGAGGTAAATTCCACCATTAACCATTTGACGTAATCACACAAAGGGATTAACTCTTCTTTTCTGATAGAATAATCCCCTTATATTTGTTTGATTACCAAATCTGAATCACCTTTCATTTTCAAGTGGATCACTTGTACCTGAAGTGCCAATTCTAGACCTATAATTTGATCTTGAGATTCTACGTCATTTTTGGTTCTGCCTTCCGCAAACAGGAAGGAATAGGGAAATAATACATTTTCTGGGTAGATAATTACAATTCCTAAGCCAATATTGTTGAGTTTAGGGTTTTCCATTACCTTCCTTATTGGACATATAGAGGCACCATCAAAGTAAATTACCCATGTTCGGGAATTATATTGAATAGATAATACCTCTTCATGAGGAAGTTAAGTATTCAATGATGTATCTTCCGAATATGGGTGTTCAGCAAGGATGGCTGCCATAGATTGGCCCATTACGTCCTTCTGAGGCACAAACTAGATATCAAACTATTAAAAAAATAACTTCACACAGTGCAAGATGCCCTTTAAGAATAAAATGAAAAATAAAAAATTTAGCTGGTTATTGTGAGATGCTAATTAGACCTCATGATAATGGAGGTAGTGCCTCAATTTTTGAACAACAAATTTTAATGTAAGGAAACACTATTCAATACTTCACTACTGAGATTAATGCATCAATCATAGTTAGACTGAGAGAGTAAAGGCTATTTCCATTCCTATAAATGTTCTTTTGGGAAAGGAAGGCACCCAATGACTGCTCTAAAACTGTAACATAATGAATAAGTGGTCTACCTTGAACAGGTTTCATTAATATCGGTGGACTCAAAAAGATATTTCCTTAGGGTATTAGATGCCTCTTGGAAGTCTTCAGTCCATCGATTGGTGAATCCCTTCTTCATTAATTTGGAAAAAGGTAAACACTTTCCTTCTAAATTGGAGATAAAGCATCAAATATAAGAGAAATTTACATTGGGTCCTCTTAATCCTGTCAAATTTCTCGGAGGTGACATTCCAAGGATTGATTTTTCTTTCTCAAGATCAACTTTGATACCACGATGACATACAATGAAGACAATGAATTCTCCTAAGGTTACCCCCAAAAAAACATTTCAAGGGGTTTATATAAAACTTTTGTGGCCAAAATTTAATGAATACGGTCTATATATCATCCAATTTATTGGAATGTTTTTTGGATCCAAACACCAAATCATCGACATTATATTTGACAAATTTCCCTATGAAGGGTTTGAAGATATGGATCATGGCACGTTGATACATTGCACCTACATTCTTTAAGCCAAAGGGCATTTCCTGATAGAAAAACACACCTTGAGGGGATGTAAAGGCTATATATTCTTCATCCTCTGGGGCCATGCAGATTTCAATATACCCATCGTAACCATCCATAAAGTAAAGAGCATCATATCCTACTGTTGCATCAATTAAAAGCTCTATGAATGGAACTAGAAAGTCACCTTTAGGACAATGTTGGTTAAGATCTCTGAAATCAATGTAAACTCTAATTTTCACATTATTATTTTTTATTAGGAATATTTTGTCCATCCATTTGTGATATTGAACCACCTAGACAAAGTTATCCTTTATAATCTTATCAACTTCACCTTCAAATTTAGAGGTATGAGTTGGGTAAGTCTGTCTGGCTGCCTGCTTGAATCCTTGATGTTCTTCTAGAAAATCAAAATGATGAGTAGATACATCAGGATTAAGTCTTTGAAATTATATATAATTCAATGAAAACATATCTCGATGGTGTTTTAGAAATGAAGTATACATCTCTTTCTCTTTAGAAGTCATGGTCGCACTAATTAGAGTGGGGTGTGGATCTTCTTATGTACCCAAATTTATTTCTCTGAGATCATCCATAGTGTTAGAGAAACATTTCTCAAATGTTGGAATATTATCCTTAAGATTGTCCTCTTATTCTTCATTATGTGTTACTTCTTCTCTTTCTAATTTCATAGTAGATGACGAAGAAAAAAATCCAAAGCTAGGATATGAGTCAATATTTTAACATCCTGAAGAAGAGGCTACCATTTCTAACCCTATTGACAATGAATGGTCTTCTTGGGGTAATAAATAGGAGATGATGGATTGGGAATCAACATCCTTTTCTTCCTCTAGTATTTATACAACTTTTTCTAATCTGATTATGATGTAAATTCTTGCTGAAGTTCAGTGGATGAAATGAAGACATCATCATTTAAGCATTCACCACTGCTTGGTGAATCAACAATTTCTCCCCTTTTTTCATGCTCGATTACCGCAATTCACATTATGGATATTACTGGAAGAATTATTGGATGTGGGTTTACCCTTTCAATTTTATTGATATGTAACACATAATATGTACTCAAATGTATAAATGGGTTTGCTGTGATCTTTTCCAAGCCATTTGGAGCATTGATTCTGCTTACCTTCTTTTCCATGGATTTCATTCCCTTCATGTGATAAAATCTTTGTCAATGTATTGAGATTCACATGTTTTTAATGGAGCCTTGTCACTATACAATGTTTCAATTTGACCATTAAAATAGTACTTGAGACATTGGTGGTATGACGAATGTATGGATGCATGTGGATGTATCAAAGGACAACCAAGCAGAATGTTAAATGTTGTGTCCTCACAAACTATCATAAAATTTTACTAAGACACATGATCCCCAAACTGAGTTTAGAGTGGAATCTCGCCTAGAGGTTCATTCTCATTCTTTTCAAATCTATGCGGCATTAAATTAGAAGGAGATAAATCAGATTCAATGAGGATTAATCTAAGCTATGTATGAATAAAAATGAGGTTCACTCCTGAGCCACTATCAATAAAGGATATTCAGTTGTCAATGTCATTGAACATTTCAGATAGATACAAGGGCATGATATTCTCTTGTAAAAAATCATCTTCATCTTCATCAGTAAAAGATATAACTACATGAAATTATATCAGAATATTCTTTATATGGTAACCCTCAGAAGCAGGAACATCAGTTTAAAACTTTTAAGGAATTAAAAAATCCTCAATAAGTTATTCTAGATGATTTGTTGATAGATTCAAGGCATCCAAAATCAACAACTTGTCCAGTAATTTGGTTATCTATTTTGAAGCATCATACTATTGTCCCAGAGTTATGTATTTACTAGTATGGAGATGTGGTTTTATAGGTGTCTTGGATGTTAACACTTATGATGAAGATGTACCATGTGTCACAGAAGAAACTAGAAATACTCATGGATTTGGTATATTACACTAACTAGGCCTATCTATTTACTGAGAGGAAGATGGTGTGACCTCTAATCGTTCCTCTAAAATAATCATTCCAGGACTGAACTTGTCATGCATGGAATAATCTCCTTGTTCTCTTTGAGCCCACTGAAGGTCTCTCCCAGGAGATTCAGCCACATATATGGTTCAAGATGGGGTAGAGTAAAATTGTGGCTTATATAATACCCATGTCTTCCCCTGTATCCTCGGCCTTGGATTCTTCCTATGGTTCCCAAATTAGGTGTAGGGAACTAAGGATAATTATAACCAGAATCATCATCGGCATAGGGATCCGTTAAGTGGATCACATTGATGGAACCAAAGATCAATTATTCCTCTGATAAAGATTTTTCATAACAGGTCAGTTCTAGTTGTGCCATTTGGCAGCGTGGTGCCCATCCTTTTGAAACAGATGGAATAAAATATGCCAGAGTCAAGGAAAACATTGGTCTTGACATGAGCTCGTCTTCTTCTGATTTATCTTTTTTCCTTATGGTCATGTCACTTCATTGAGGATCCACCTTTTGCTGATGGTGGGTTAGCTGCGATGGAAGTAGCAGAAGACACAATCGGTTGATTCAACTGTGCTAGTAAAATATCATGAGTTCAGTTAATCATTTTCCTGATCATCCGTCCATCATATTTCTATGAATTTTTACTTATGACTTCCTACCATTCACATTCTTCCTCTAGATCATCAGTATTAACACATGCTATTTGGTCTGAATAACTATTCAATTTTACTTTTCCTGAGTTATCCATTTTTTTCAGAGGTATTTGGAAACCAAAAACTCTTGAAAGGGATGCCCTATTGTATCGTGAAAGGGACAATAATTTGGAAGATCTTTATCTCATTCTTGGTTTGGTATCATCAGACTTGGCAACTGAACTATATTATTTTCTCTAGAAGAAATGAATAAACTGGGAACTTATTCATTTTAGAAAGAATAAACTTTGTTTTTAAATCCTTAAACTGTTTCTTTCATTGATATTTCTGATCATCTTGATAAGGTGGTTGTTTCTGCTAACGCTCGGGAGGCAAAGCACCTTGATATGATAAAGGTAATAAAGTGGACACATACAGGTTCTTGATTAAGAGTTACTATTGAATTCTATGTTTTCCCTATTATCCTTCCCAGAGATGATGTAATTACATGAGTTTTAGCTATAGTTTCCAAAATGGAATCTTCTATCTGATGAGAAATTGAATCAAGGTCACGAAACCCTCCTGCGTATTTCACAGGGATCTGTGGTGTGGGTAAATAATCATGCAGATTTTCTACAAAAATTGGGAGCAACTCTTTATGAGGGAGTGCCAGATTTATGGAATATATTAATCCTTTCCATCAAGAAATATAATCTAAAACTCTTACATTTTCCACTTATTTTCAATTTTTAAGATAAAAAACTATTGTCTTTAGTAGCATTGATCTGAATTAAAGAATAAATTTCTTATAAAGATCTTCCAATGTAGTAATTGATCAAGATTTCAAACTTGTATACCATACAAAATCTAGTCCATATAATGACTACACAAAACACATAAGCATTACTACTTCTTGTTTTAGAGAAGTTCCCATCAAGGGATCACAATGAGAAAATAAATGTGTTAATTTTTGTTCTAAATCTCCCGAATCATTAATGATTAGAAATGTGGTATTTAAAAAAATTTGTGGGGGAGGGATCAGATCTTCCCACTCAAGGTAAGTTTTATTTTACCGCTGCACTAGCACACATCATTCTTCCATAGCTTTTAATCGAGTTTTTAATGCCTCAATTGTGTTCAAAAGAACTTGGGGAATATCCAGTTGAGCTTGGACCTATACAGGTACAACATCTGGATCATGAACTGGTGTAAAAACAAAAAAAAAACCAATAGTGGTAGTGTGGGTAATTGCCTTCGATAACCCACAGGAATAGAACTATAAGGATGTGTTTGATCTTGTCCTATTTTTGTACCCAATGAAGGGAATTCATTATCTGCGTCTATAGTTACCACAAATCCTCTTTGTTGAGGATCTCCTATAGGATGTGCAAGATGAGGATCTTCCTGGGGAGTCTGTCTAGAATAAATTCCTATTGAATGTAACTATATATTGAGTCTTTTCAACACATTCAATCCTCTTATTGATGTGAATTCCTTTCTTTAAGAAAAATAGATTGACCTTCTCTAGTGGAAAAGTGAGATGTGATCTGACTTTTACCTTTCCACTTGTTAAATGCCTTTCAGAGGGGTGGTAGTTGGTTATTTTAAGGCATACATAGATTCTAGGTAAACTTATTATTTCGGGTATGCACACCTCCTTCATTTTCTTTAGTGTGTACCATATTTTGGATCAGAACATCATCTTTTGATTCCCCTGATCTAGACTCATTTTCTAGAGGATCTTCTGCAATGGTGTTAATAACATTCATGGATTCATAATGAGTTGATGTAATTCTATCAGTATCTTTGTAATATCATATCCTTCTTTATATTCCATAAGATTAGGCTCTCATATATGATGGATTCTCAAGAGCTGTTTGATGGAAAGTTACCCAAATGTAATCCTTGGACTGTTCAGTTTTGTGCAATCTTTGTGGATTCTTCCCTAATCGATAGAATTATGACTTCCATTGAAGAGGGGATTGTATATTTGAAAAGGCCACATTCCCTAAAAGATGGGGTTATTCTTGTTCTTCTTCATCAAACCATTGAATTTTTTTATTGAATTCAAAGGTTGATGTAAACAAGCCCCCAGCCCTATAGGCTGGGTGGCACTTGAACTACTATTGTTGAGATTCACACAGCTGATCTTCTAATTTTGTAAATTTTCGTGCGGACATTAGCTGGGTCCATTATCTGACAACCACTCAAATAACCGATTTCAAAAGATCGATGTGCAATTTCAGATTTTTTTTATTATTGGACTACTGACACCCTCTGACTGGGAGGCCCTCTAAGGATTCTCAAATGTTTGATGCAAAAATAACTCAACAACTTTTTTTCTTTAGAACCGACTCTAATGAGAGATAGTTGAAGAATGTTATTGAGCATACATTTTATTAAATTAAAGATTTATTGAATTTATCTAGTTGTGAGAAATAACATTGTATGAGACCACTTTTAGAGGGCTTTGATGATTCTGGAGTACAATGAAATTCAATTCTCCAAGTGCACCACATCCTATGATACGAAAACCATATGGGGTGTTAGAAATTATAAAGAATAAACTCTTTAGAGCATTGAGGCATGCACACTGAAGGGTTCTCTAGTTCTTTTCAACCTTCTGATGGTGGGAAATAGAGAGAGATGCCCTGGCAATTTGGTCTTGCAACCCTCCAATTACCTTTACTTGATTTTGATATTCATCATATGATAATACATTGGATTTAAAATGATGAAGATTAATATGTAAGTTGAGGAGTACATCATTAATTCAATCTTCTTCCATTAATTATAGAATATTATATTTAGAATTTTCCAATGTCCATAACATGACTGATATTTCTTCTTTACCCAATTTTTTTATCATGTCTAATGAATCTTCATCATCTTTCACTAGAGGTTTCTCCACTTGGTCTGAAAATAGTGGACTCTTCTCGATTATATTATTAAAAAATGGGATTATTCATTTCTTCCTCTTCTATATTAGAAGGCAAATGACCCATGGGAGGTTTTGAGAATGACTATTCCTTTCAAATATCTTCTGGTTGAGAATGTATTTCACCTGTTAATGATATGGAATCCGACATAACTTGCCTTGTGTTAGAAAGTTCCTAGAGATAAGAGGGATATCTAATTACTACATTGTTAATTGTAGAATAATCTTGAAAATGATAAATATAACTGCGAAGAGAACTTTCATAGTGAATTCCATCATGAGGAGGACCACCCAGGTGGATTATAGCAAGGGATAAATCCTCTTGCTCCTTGGTATTCTAGCCACAAAGAGGGTTGATGTGGCCCTCATCTGGATATAGGCTCTCTGGATTAACCAAATATTCATGAATAAATCTTTCATTATAAAGTGTTCGACAGAGAACATCAGAATTACTACTATTTCTCCCTTAATTTGGTAATGAGAGGTTTGGATATTGAGCTGAAACAGATAAATGTTTGAGTTTTTCAAGAACTCCATCATTAATAGGATCCAAATTGCAGCTTGGCACATGATTTTCCCATAGTTTTTGGAAAGATTTATTCTTGGATGCTCTCTTAAACTTATTTAGGGACAATTGCTAGGAGAAGTGGTTATCATGGGCAGGTTAATGTGCCTTCTTTAGAGTGGTTATCAGAACAGTCTGATCACCTCCAATTAGAAAGGGTGTATGTCCCTAATCCATTTGTCCTTATGATATGGGGGAGTATTTCCCATAACTATCTTAGAATAGAGTAGAGGTACGTATCTTCTCTAGGATGGCATGTCGATGTGTCATCCTAGGTGTGGGGATATATTTATGTGTATGTTTTCCCTAGTACTACTAAAGTTTTTGTTATGATATACTTGCATGCTTCTAGAATATGAACCGGAATATGTGTCTACCCTTAACCATTTATAAGCTGTGTTTGGTGACTTCAGTGGAAGAGATAGGAATATACGTCTATTTTGTATCTGGATTATGTGTATGTTCCTTCTCCTGTCCTCCTTTTCTTATCAATGGGTATTGATAATACTCATGTATAAGGGTAGAGAGTTGGGTCTTCCCCAGATTTGTCATCGGATCGTTCCGATTGACTTCTCCGGGTGCTACCAAAGAAGATTGTTGGAAGGCTTGATGAATGATGGATGGAGTATGTGCTTTCTTGTTGTTTTTCTTCAAGAAATGTGGACTAACTTCCTTCAATACTAACAGAATGACTGCTTGATGAAATGGGGATTGTAACCAGGTGTATGTTCCTAATTAACAGTTGCCATCAAATTTGATTGTCAGGATTCTTTAAATGCAATCAGATGAGCCTACTGACTGGATGATAATTTTTAAATAGGAGTATGTGTCAAATTATGGTATTCCATCGGATCTTCCTGGTGGTATTGGCTAGTTTTTCCTTGATGAGTCTACTAGGTAGTGAAATTAAGATGGATAAGTGTTTGTGCTCGCTCTTTGTTCACCATCATGTTAGGTTGATGGACTTATCCAGAGGGGGAAAAGATATGAACATGCTCCATGTTGACCAGATAGTGACCCTGAAGATTTGTATTGTGTGGACAGGTCTGAGAAAACTAAGACGAATTTCCAGAGGCAACACCCCCATCATGTTAGGGGTTCACTACCATGTGATTTTGATGGCGGTGATTGTTGGTGGGAATCATTAGGAAGGACCCATGAATCCTGAAATTGAGGCCATGAGTGACCTTTTGTTCCACATCCTTATAGTACAGTCGGGACTAGTTATTTTCTTTTGGGATAAGGGCCCGAAATAGATGAAGACAGTAGTTGGCACCATCTGCTTCTTGATCATCAGTCATCGTTGGTCGGACGATCAAGAATTGTTATTGGCCTGGAGGGACGGTAAGGCATCCTTCTATACTGGAATTGTATTTTGCTGAAGGATCTCCCTTACCAGCACATTGGAGACCCAACATTGAAGAGGTTGGGAGGGTGATGGCATCCTTCAAGTGGATGAGGATCTAGCTTGAGAAGAATTTGGGAAGTTCGCAGATGTCGTTTGGAAGAACGCCATTTGGACTGAAGGGAGTACTATGAAATAACGCGAAAACAAAAATAAAACCCAATAAAGCGACATATTTTATAAGGATACATGCATGATTGATTACTTTTTTTGGCCTCCCTTTATCAATTGATACGGTCCTGATAGGTGGGTAACATTATTAACATAGTTAAGGATTCGCATCGGGTTCACCATTTTTGTTTCGTGGATATTGAAATGACTATTCAAGTTTTAAAAATCACTGCTTCTATGTAGTTTCCATTGGATTTATTCATGGAACCAAAAACACACAATAGTTATTCATCCAAAATAGACCTTCTTTCCAAAGGAAGGCATCCATTAAGTTTGAACTTTACGATAATTAAGAACGTGCATTGGCCAAGAGGACGGGAGTTCAGACTCATCACACATGGGGGGAATTATTGTCTAATCCATGACTCTCTTTATAAATGTACTATTTTTTCATGAATATTTATTAATTTACCACGTATAACATAAGTTTCCCTTGGAATATTCCATCACATATTAACATGTGTAAAATTTAGAATCATCCAAATGTATTAAAGGTTCTTCATTAATGGAGATATAATGATGAATTTGAAGTTCTACATCAATGGTATCCTCTCATATAACATTTAGAGATTTCTTTCATCATCATTAGGATGATACTAGTTTTTAATCCACTTAGTTGGGTACTTTGGAAGTTATTGTCGTCCAGGGAGACGAATGTTTGTTTTGATATTATGATCATACCCATAAAATGGGCTACCTACATATCCTTGTGAATGGAATCATAACCCTCATAGCACGGTGCTGCTTAATGGGACACATCATTCCTTTTAGGGATAGGTGATAAGGACCTAACCATATAGTTTAATTTCACATGGTAAGGACATCTAAGCGAAAGGTTCTTATTCAATGATTGGTGTTGGAATTATGCCGAAGCAACCCAAGGAACTTGGAAAGGATATGGGTTTCCAATTAAGATTAGACCCTTTTGGGAATATGGACTAAGGAGAACATGTTGATTTGAAGTGTTGGGTTTGATCCTCATTGATGATTCTTACGTATCCCATGTGGATGGGAATCAAATCCCAAGTATTTCGATGAGTCTTATAGGAGATTGTTTCTTCGGAGATTAATGAGTTTGGGATTACTTCCTAAAAAGGATTACTTGATTATTATGGGGTTTAATTTGGGGATTAATCTTAAGGAATATTCCCAGATTAAGGGAATTATGGTGGGATTCCTGAAGTAGATATCCAATGAGCTCAGGCCCCGAGAAGGCTTCCTACATATCCCAATTATGATAGGAATCATAGTTCTCATAGTTAATTAGGATGTGAAAATGTTGTGATCATGAAAAATATCTAAGCCTACATGAGTCATGCTCGATGTGAGAAACAAGAGGATGTTAACAAATCAAAAAAAGCACCCACATTTTTCCTCTACCACTGGTGGAATAGGGCACACTTATGGTGACTAGGGTGGATGAGGTCGAGGTGACTTGGGAAGAGGGTGAGGCAATGAGCCTTCCCTCTATTCACATTACATTGGACAAAGGCCTAATGTAAGTAAGGAGTGATGGTGAAGGAAGTATAGAGGAGAAATATTGTAACCTTCTACTTGAAACGTTAGTGGATTACACTAGGATGGATACCCTAAATTTGATCATGGTAGGAGAGGGAGACTTATCCTTTGTTCAAATGGAAAATTAGGTGTAAACTTCACCTTCCCTACAAAAGACATGAGGTTATGGGTCTTAGATATGAAAAGGAGAGGTCAGAACCAAAACCCTTATCCTCAAAATTGGGAACTTCATAGCACTGTTTCTGGGATAAAGGTTCAGGTTACTATGGATATACAATCCCATAGGCACTCCATAAATCCAAACCCCATTTTGAAACAAATTTGGGAAACCTCTGACTGCGGATATTCAAACCCAAATAAGAGACATGATGATATGACTTTCCTAGGTGTTTGATAAGTCAAGAGGTTATGGTTGTAGAGACCCGTACCTTGATGTACATTGACATTACATTACATTTTCGGAATACTTAGTACATAACAAAAACACACACACAAGGATCATAGTAGTTTAGTGTCTTTGAAAACACGGAATATAATCTTCTAATCATGGTGAAAGATCTTCAACATCTCCCATAAATATCTTCCTTTTTTTACCTAAAACCTTTCTTTATATCCTGGGGAAAAGAAAACATAAAAGGGTGAGCTCAAATTCTCATTAAGGGTAAACAAAAGAAATAACAATCACATCATATTCATAAAAACATAACTTTTGGAAATCTTAACCTGCAAAAGAGAGCATAATTTCATAACATGGGATAAATCATGGCCGTGAAATGTAATCACAATAATCATAACTTAAAACATGAAACTTTGTGGCATACACACATAATCATAGAGAATCATTTCTTGTTAGTCAAGACTCATTGCCAAGACTATCTTAGTGGACAAAGTCCCTTTCTGAACCGAGTCACCCTCGTTTCAGTCCTGTTTCACTAAACCGGTATAACATACCATTCCAGCCATGTCTATCTCATGAGATATAAAATCTTTACCCAATGCATTGGAGGGATATATAGGTCCCACCAATCTCATAATGATACCATTCTTATGTGTCCCACAAAATCATAAATCATACATCATTACATAACACATGTGTTGACGCTCCTTTCGTCACAGAATCTAAAAATCGGAAAAGGGGAATACCTGAGCTCAAAGTGATTCAACCTTTGAAGAAAAGATCAAAAATAGACAAAGGCATGAACAAAGGATCAAAATCAACTACACCGCACAAGTTATATCACTGTCGCTCAACTACACTTGCGCGACGCCCTTGGTCGCGCAAGTGACTTGCGCGACCTAAGTGGTAACCGCCCGGTAACCGCCCGGGGTCTTCTCCTGCCTATAAATAGACCCTGTGGGCCCCCCATTCGAGAGGATTTTTTTTCAGAAACTCGGATTGAAGCTCCCGACGCCCAAGTATCTTCTCAAAGCTTCCGGAACACTTCTAATGTAATTTCTTACCTAGAACAGAAGATCTAAAGAGAAGAAGGAAGGCTGAAGTGTTGAAACATATCAACACATGCGCGCCGACTAATTTCCTTCAATAGAACTTGCACGTCCCTTTTTTGGAAAAACCTCAAGAGGTTCTAAAGTGATTAATAAAGAGTCGCTCAAGTATTCTAATGCTGGTTGAAAATCGCGCAAGTACCCAACATGTCGTGCAGGTATACCTGCGCGACCAATACTTGCGCGCCCACGGAAGACTTATGCGCCTTTCAAGACTTGCGCACCCCTACCTTTTTGGGTGCCCATATTCCCCATTTTACCCCTCTTAAGCCATTACACCTTTCCTTTTCAAGATTCAGTCTTCAAGACACTCTTCAAAGCCATTTATGGCATGATTTCTTGATTTGACTTCCTTATCTGAAAGGAATTCTGTGGAATATCTCTCAAAACCTAGTGATTCAAATATCCTTATGTAACTAAATATAGAGAGTTCATTCATTAAACCTCATCCTTTAAGATGAGAGAATCCTTAACTTGGTTCTCCTTTTTTAGGAATAATCCCCAGTTATAATTCCTTTAATCTGGGAATCTTCCTCAGGAGAGAGCCCCAAATTCTTAAAGTTCCCAAACTTGGGCATCCTCCTCAGGAGTAAGCCCCAATCCTTAATTACTTAACATGGGCGTCCTCCTCAGGATTAAGCCCCAATCATAATCCTTTAATCTGGGAATCCTCCTCAGGATTAATCCCCAAGTCCTCTAATATGGGCATCCTTCTTATGAGTAAGCCTCGAGTCCCATAATTTGGGCATCCTTCTTAGAAGTAAGCCCCAACCTCAAATATGGGTATCCTCCTCAAGATTAAGCCCCAAACCTTAACCCCTAACCTGGGCTTCCTTTTCAGGAATAAGTCCCAGTTATAATCTTGGGCTTCCTTTTCAAGAATAAGTCCCAAGTCCCCTAATTTCTCTTCAACCAATCATAATTTACCCCTGATTTAGGTTTCCCTTTCAGGAGTAAAATCAAATTATAAGTCCCCTCCTAACTTGGGCATCCTCCTTAGGAGTAATCCCCAAGATTAGAGTATTCAAATATCCATAAATCACATATACCTTTATGGACCCTGTTCCTGGATTTTCTCCTTAAAGTAAATCCTAAACATCATTCATCTGGGCAGTCATACATACATAATCCCCAAACCATTTCTTATGATTGCATCTTTCATGGCACAATTGTCTAATTTTTACAAGTACCTCTTGTTTCTCACACCGAGCATGACTCACGTGAGCTTAGAGTGTAAAAGTAATTGTGACATCATGCTTTGAGCCATCAATCATAAATATCATACCCTTACTCGAACTATATGGGTTCTGATTCCTTTTCCAGAACAAAGGATACGTAGGTAGCCCATCTATGGGTTCGATCCCAACTCTGAAGTAATTAATTGTCCTTATGAATGACGATAAACTTCAAGTGCCCCACTGAGTGGCTTTAAAACCAGCCTGGTCATCATAATGTCCAAGATACTTTTATATAAATGTTTTGAAGGATACCATTGATCGAGAATCTCTAAATAGATACAGATGATTCTCTATTGATGAAGAACCTCGAATACATATAAAAGATTCTCTAAATTTCTTACATATTTAATCATTGATTCTTAAACTGAAGGAAAGCTCATTTTATACTTGGTAATGTAATAAGGATTCACGAACATAACTTAAATCTATAAAGAGAGTCCCATAGTAGACAATAATTCCCCTCAAAAAGGTGTGATGAGTCCGACCTCCCATCCTCTCGACCAATGCAAATTCATAAGCCTCATTATCCCACAAGCTAATGAGAACCTACCATTGGAAAATAGGTCCAAACAGATGTGGAATCATTGGATGTTTCCAGTTCTACGAACAAACCCGTTAGAAACCGATCGGAACGTTTGAATCTCCCATCCAGGAGGTCATCCCCGAATTCCGTGCGAAACAAAAAATGGTGAACCCGACGTGAATCCTTAACCAAGTTAAAGTGATGTTCTTCTTATTTGTTAGGCCCCTTGGGCCAAAAAAGCAATCATTGACATGTGCTCGTCCAAAAGATGTAGTGGCCAGATTCATCTTGATCATGTATGTTATATGGAACAAGCACTCTTTTTTCAAGATCTTATGCAAAATGGATTTCCTTAAATTCACCCCTGTGAATACTGCTGCTATGAACACCTCTACTGTGAGGTCAACTGCTGTGAAAACCAATGCTGCTACTCCGGCTGGAACGTCATCCGCTCTGAGGATGACATCACCAACTCAGGGTCTTCAACGCTGGGTTTATAATGCACTAGTTAAAGAATACCGTCGCAACGGTACTATCCAAACTCTGGAGGCCGGTCGTCAAGCCCTCCAAGTTAACAACTCTACATGGTCGTCCGGACAACGGCGGCCAACGATCAAGAAGCAGGCGGTGCTGACTACCGTCTCCAACCATTTCAGGTCGTTATCCCCAGAATGCAATTTCCATTCACTCCCTTACTCTGAGGAAGTGAATGAGCAGGTCCCTCAGGGCCTTAATTCAAAAAGACAGGAGTCCTTCCCAAGGGCTCCCATCAACAATCGCCTCCAGACTCGTGTGGTAGTGCGCCCTCAACATGATGAGGGTACCGACACCTGGAATTCAGCTCAGGTTCCTCAAACCCGAGCAGACAAGATGAACCGCCAGAGACGGAATCCGGTTAACAATGGGCAGGTTGTCATCCCTGCCATCTCCGGAGAAGTCCACCAACCTAACTTGGTGGAAAATAACGAGCATGCACACACACCAGTCCATTTTAATTCCGATGTCCAGCAGACTCGTCTGGCTGCTTCAAGCCAATCCTGCCAGGCAATTCCGGCGGAGTACTATAGGCCGGAACATGCACCTGCTTATGCATCATCAGTTATTCAGCAGGCTCGCCGGACTACATATGATGGATCTCGTCAACCACCTTTGGCGAAGTATAATCAGCAGGCACATATACCCGCTAGTACTAATCAAACCTACCAACAGTCTCGCTTGGTAGCGCACGGAGAAGTCAGTCGGAAAGCCCCGATGACAAACAGGAGGCAGACTCAACTCTCTGCCCCCACACCTGAGTACTGTCAGGATTAACTGACAAGAAAAGGAGGACAGGAGCAGGCACATACACCTACTCCAAACCCGTAATGGACGTATATCCCCGTTCCGGCGGCTGAAGTCACCAAACATATTTTGTCAATGGTGAAAGAGCAGAAGCAAATTCCTGCTCATATTCTGGATGCTTGACAGGATATCATAACAGCTTCAACATCATCTCAGGGACATACACATAAATCTATCCCTAGCAGTGGAGTGACACATCAACGATTCACTCTGGAACAGACACACACATCTGTTCCAGTCCAAGAGGGTCATGGGGTATACTTCCCCATATCATAAGGACAACCAAGTCAGACACATACACCTGATTTGAGTGGAGATCGTCAGCCTAACCTGACCATCTTTCCTGATCAGGAACATAAACCTGCTCAGAGTAACCACTTTCGTCAACAAGTGGTTTCCAAAGCGAGTAAGATGGCATCTAAGAAAAAGATATACCCAGCACAGTCAGGAGATCAAAGGCCAATCTATAACAAGGCCTTGCTCGATGCTGGAGTTCTTGAATCCCTCAGACATTTATCTGTCGGAATTCAAGATTCTACTCCCTCAGTTCCCAATAACGGGAACATTAATTCTAAAGGTCTTCAACAGACACTTCATCATGAAGGCTTGCATCATGAAAATTCGGTCAATCTTGAAGTTTCTTCTTCAGATTATTGCCACAGTAACCCTCTGTGTGGTCAGAAGACCAAGGAGCAAGAGATCTCATCTTTTGCTGTAACCCATTATGGTGGTCCTCCCCATGATGATGAATTTCACGGTGAAAGTCCTCTCCGCAGTAGTGATTCACATTGCCTGGAAAATACTCCAGTGGACAATGTAGTGCCAAGAAAGCCCTCTTATCTGGAGGCACTTGCAAATGTGAAACCAGTCATATCTGATGCTTTATCGCTAACAATTGAAATACTTTCTCAACCAGAAGATAGCCCAGGGTGTAGGTCATTCTCCGAACCACCCCTAAGTCATGCATCTTCTAGTTTGATCAATGATCTCTCTACCAATATTGTTGAATCCAATGAAGCAACAAGGAAACACCAACTCTGGTCAAAACAGGTAGAAGAATCATCATTTAATGATAAAGAGGAAATGCTAAACATGAGGAAAAAACTGGAAAAAGGTGAGGTACCAGTCATGTTTTGGCCTTTGGCTGAATCCCAGTATGACATTCCAAAGATGTTGACGGATTATGGAATCCATGATATCCGTCTCAATATATGGAAAACTATTTGTCAATTGAAGAAGAAGGTATTATCTTATTATGAATATGAAAATATTATTAAGATAATAGAAGGGCTACAACATCAGATTGATTTGGCATCTCTATCAGTATCGGTATCTGAAGGCTGAAAAGCAACAGAGAACCCTTCAATGTTCATGCCTTGGCGCACTAAGAAAATTGCGTCAGTTAATTGCCAATGCTCCATCTGATGTTCATATCAGAGGATGGGGTGTTCACGGAGAACTACATTTCACAATGCTTTCTAGTCAGCAAATCCCACCAAAAATGTTCTCATGCAATGTTATTTCCCATGGCCGGCCACAGTCAATGGGCTTTGTTCATAATCAAAAGCTTTCTCAAGAACAGGCTTCAACTAGTTCCTCTCAAAATCAAGCATATAGAGAACAATTTGTTGAATTGATCCTACATCAAGCAGGCGAGAATATTGCACAAGCCTCTCGTATGGAGCAAACACGTCATCAAATGACAGAAGTTTCGGAAATCATCCAACGGTCTGTTGAACCAGGTGATAAAAGTGGATACAGGCTAATGCATCCAGCTAATTTCTGAACTATGATTCGCAAGATCAAGAGATCTTTTAAGAATATCTAAGACGTAGCATGTCAGAAGCCACCCCATCTTGTCAGACTGGGGACTCCTTTAACCCCACCCTTAGAGTCAACAAATGGGATTCGAGGAGTTGAGAGGAATCAGCAGGAACATCCCCAATTCACGAGACTAGGGACTCTTTCAAATCATGAATCCCCTTCTCAGAGAATATCTGCCTTTTCTCGATTGGGGAAGAATCCCCAAGAGGAACGAAGAGACAAATTATCAGGAGATTCCCTACAAATTATAGCTTTTCAAGAAGTTCCTAAAGGATTGAACCAACAAAGGAAATGTCTCATCAAAGATATGAAAGAAGAAAATATCACAGAAATGTTGATAGAATGGATGTGATGCATTATGCATCAATCAATGTCATCAATGTCGTTGTTGCTAATCCACCAGAGGAGACTCACTCAGGGGACTCAGATGAAGAGCATCCTACTCAAGAAAATGTACGCACCGATACAAATGAAGAAGGTGTGCGTACACAAAGTCAATGGATTACTCAGAACTTAGGTAATCCACTTCCCTCCCTCCAAAAGGTATCCATCAAAGGGAAGGGAAAGAATCAGGTTACATATCCTTCCTCTGGAGAAGGTCAATCGCTCTCATTAGAGCAATGGTTTGAACAACAGGAGGAAGAAATGAAAGAATTAAGAAGAATGAATGCAGAACTACTTCAGAGTAGTCTTCTTCTTAAGAATGCTGAAGTTCGACAGCCGATGGAATTTGTTGCAGTTACTGAGATGGATCAAGAATATCCTCCTTTATCAGTACACCCTCAGAGGTCTAATCTCGTGGGTCAAGTGCAACAACGGTTGGAAGTGCTACCATCAGTTGCAGGACCAACCACCACGTCTATCCAAGCTCCATTCATTGCACCTACTCAAGACCATATTCAACCGGATGTTTCTCAAAAGTTAATAACTACTATTGAGTCAATAACAGCTCGGTTAAAAACTATGGAAGGGAAACGGGCGCAAGTTCAACCAGAAAAGAAAGTTTACCATGAATGGCTAGATTCAATTTCTCCTCCATCTAGTTATGGAAACCTTGTTTTCTCTACTTTCAATGGATCAGGCGACCCTAAACAACATTTGACGCATTACGTGTCTTGTTGTGATCCTATGATGGGAACTCCGGAGCAGCAAGAAGCAGTGAAACTCAGATGCTTCGTGCGAACCTTGCAAGGACCAGCTTTTGTCTGGTATACAAGCTTGCAATCCTGGTCAATCATCGTATGGGAGGATCTTCGTCAAAAATTCCTTCTTCAGTTCAGCTCAACTTTGCCAAAAACGAAAGTTTTCGATCTTACAAACTACAAGAAAAGGGAGAATGAAAGAGTCTCTGATTTCATTGCTCGCTAGCAGGGATTAACATATTCCTTGAGGTTAGCACTCCCTCAGGAAGAGCTGTTGCCAATCTGTGTTGCAAATTTGCGTGATGAAATACGCACGCTATTGATCCTTGTGAAATACACAGGAGGGTTTCGAGACCTTACTTCAATCGCTCAACAGATTGAAGATTCCCTTATACAGGCTAAGGTTAAATCTCGTGTAATTCCATCAGTTCTAGGAAGGAGAATGGGTAAAGCGGAAACTACTACAGTTATGCTTAAACAAGCACCTGTACCTATTTCTACTTCAAAACCTTCATCTTCTCGAAGGGCTCAACCTCCTAAACCCCAATAATAAAGGTCGTTTCATCAAAATGATCAAAGAGATCAACGAAGAAAACAATTTGAGGATTTGAAGAGTAAAACATACTCTTTCCAAAGTGAGCAAGTTCCCGGTTACTTCATTTCATCTCTGGAAAATAATTTGGTTCAATTACCAGTGCCCAAGAGGCCAAACAAGGAAGGAGATGAAGACCGTCCCAATTATTGTCCCTTTCATCAAATGTTGGGGCATCCCATCTAGGAGTGTTTTGTCTTTAAAGACCTCCTTAAAAAGATGGTCGACTTGGGACAAGTCAAATTTAAGGGTTCTTCATCTCATGTAGCGTGTGTTACCGCTACAGATCCAGAGGAAGGAGGCGAGTGACAGGAAGTCAAAAGCAAAACTGCGCAAAAATATGATGATTGGATGGTCAGAAAGACAATCAATCGGACCCATGCCATTTTTCCAACACAATTGAAGAAGCCAATTGTGTCTCCTACAAAATCTGCAGTGAAGCCTCCATCAAAAGAAAAATCCTCAAAAGGGCAGCACAATTCAAAGAAGAAAGAGGAATCAGAAGAAGATGAGTATATATCGAGGCCTAAGTTGTCTTTGACTCTGGAAGATTTCATGACATCTACTTCAAAGAAACGGGCACTGCCCCATCAAACGACACAGCCTAAATAGGCTAGTCAGGCAGGGTCTTTATCAGACGAAGAGTTAATCTTCGGTTCTGTTAATATGATTCAATTAACAGATCCATATTCCAGTCTTGATGAGCCTGAATTCCCTGTATCAAATAAGGGAATCCGAGGAAGTTCTAGAGGTTCAAGATACAGGGGAAGACGTGGATCTTTCCGAAGCCACTACTCCAATTCTACCCCTGCTAGCACTGTGTATGCAGCAGAAACTCATGGTAGAGCCCTTCAGTGAGCTCAAAAAGAACAAGAAAGTTCTTCTGCCAATAGTCAACTCAGTCTTGGCACAGTTATTTTGGAAGACCGATTGAAAATTCCATTTTCTTTATCTCATCAAGTAAATGGATCTAATCGGTCTAATCTTCCAAAACCAAGGATTTTTTCAACTTCTATCTCAATACAAGATACATCAGCTTCCAAAGCATCTGCTTCCAAGGTACCTGTTAAACCGCATATTCCTGTTGGGAAACGCAGACCTCTAGATCAAAAGTATGATATATTGAAACAATTTTCCCAAGTACCAGCCAAGTTATCAATTTTGGATGCTTTGAATCTGTCAAAAGATCTTCGGGAAACACTCATCGAAGCTTTGTCAAGTCCTCAGGAGTTTGAAGCTGAAATTGTTGCAGCTGAAGTCTATCACATAGAGAATAATCCTGCAGAATGCCATGCAGTGATATCTTTTACTGATAAAGATGAAGATGATGTTGTGCATGGGCACATAAAACCTTTGTACTTATCTGGAAAAGTCAATGGTGTAGATATCCGAAGAGTTTTCATTGACAATCGTTCAGGAGTCAACCTCATTCCCATTCGTACACTTCGTCGATTGGGCCTCACGGAATCTGATTTATCTCCTTCTACCATGATGTTACAAGGATATGATAAAAATGAACAAGAAACACTGGGCGAAGTTACACTCAGAACCCAGTTTGGAGATCCTGTATCCAATTCGGATTTCATGATTGTTGATCAAGACTCAGCTTTCAACGTCTTGCTTGGAAGACCCTGGCTACATCAGCATGCAGCTATTCCTTCATCATACCATCAATGTCTCAAATACTGTTTCAATGGTCAAGTTGGAACATTGTATGGTGATAAGGCCCCGTTCAAGACATGTGAGTCTCAATACATTGAAGCATAATTTTATCACATGAAGGGAAGATAAAAATCTACAATGATGGAAATTACCAAAATTAATGCTCTATATGGTTTGGAGAAAATTCCAATAAATCCATTTACACATGTGAGTACAGATTATGTGTTACCTATCAGTCAAATTGACAAAATAGGCCCAAATCAAAATACTCTTATGGAAAGATCCATAATGTCAATTACGGAAATTGAGCAAGACAACATGGGAGAAATTGGTAACCTACCAAACAGTGATGAAAGCATAAGTGGTGACGTTTTCATTTCATCTGCTGAAGTCCAACAAGTCTATACATTGCCAATCAGGCCAGAAAAAGTTATAGCAACACCAGAGGTGAATAATGATATCGATTCTCAATCCATCATCTCCTCTTTATTTCCCAAAGAAGGCCCTTTATCATCAATAGGGTCGGAAATGGAAGCTTCTTCTTCAAAATGTGAAAATTTTGACATCTCTTATGATCATGAGAATTTTGTTTTGTCATCTACTATGCAAGTAGAAACGGAAGAAATAGCACATAATGAAGAGGAAGAGGAAGGTATTAGAGATGCCCCTCCATCATTTGAAGAGGGTATCTCTACCACTGTGGATGAACTCAGAGAAATAAATCTGGGTACAGAGAAAGATCCACACCCCACTTTAATTAGTGAGACCATGACCCTTGAAGAGAAAGAGATGTATATTTCTTTTCTAAAGCAAAATAAAGATATTTTTGCTTGGAACTATACAGAAATGTCTGGGCTTGATCCTGATATTGCTACTCATCATTTGGGTTTACCAAAAGAACATCGAGGATTTAAGAAAGCCGTGAGAAGAACACACCCAAATTATGCTTCCAAAATTGAAGCTGAAGTGGATAAGCTGATCAAAGCTATCTTCGTCGGAGAAGTTCAATATCCCAAGTGGTTGGCTAATATTGTCCCTGTAAAGAAGAATAACGGACAAATTAGGGTTTGCATCAATTTCAGAGATCTTAATCGGTATTTTCCTAAAGATGATTTCCCAGTTCCGATTACAGAACTCTTAATTGATGCGACAGCTGGCTATGAAGTACTTTCCTTCATGGATGGATATTCAGGATATAATCAGAACCGAATGGCCCCAGAAGATGAGGAATCTACAGCTTTCAGAGCCACTCAAGGTGTGTTTTGTTACCGGGTGATGCCCTTTGGTTTAAAGAATGCAGGTGCAACATATCAACGCGCCATGCATCGTATCTTCAAACCTTTCTTAGGGAAGTTTGTTGAGTGTTATGTGGATGATTTGTTAGTTAAATACAAACAATTTTCTAATCACTTGGCTGATTTGGAAGTCATATTCCACAAACTTCGACAACAAAATTTGAAGATGAACCCCTTAAAATGTGCTTTTGGGGTAACCTCAGGAAAATTCCTCGACTTTGTTGTACGCCATCATGGTATTGAAGTAGATCTTGAGAAGACCAAATGAATCCTTGGTATGTCACCTCCTCAGAATTTGAAAGAATTAAGAGGACTTCAAGGACACTTAGCCTATATTCGGCGTTTCATCGCCAATTTGGTAGGAAAAAGTTTACCCTTTACCAAATTATTGAAAAAAGGAGTCACTTACCAGTGGACTGAAGAATGTCAAGAAGAATTTGATGTTCTTAAGAAATACCTCTTGAGTACAACAGTACTCATGCCACCTGTTGAAGGTAGACCACTTATCCTCTATGTGACAGCTCTAGAGCGATCATTGGGTTCCTTTCTCGCTCAAAAGAATGATGCTGGGAATGAAAATAACCTCTACTATCTCAGTAGAACTATGCTTGAAGTAGAAACCCGGTATTCAAGTATTGAGAAGTGCTTCCTAGAATTAATCTTTGTAGTCCAGAAACTGAGACACTACTTGCAACATCACGAGGTCCAATTGGTATCTCTCAATAATCCGCTCAAATTCATCCTTAGTCGTCCAATGCTTACAGGACGTCTAGCAAGGTGGGCAGTTATTTTGCAATAGTTCGACATTCAGTATGTGTCTCAAAAGGCAATAAAGGGAAAAGATCTGGCTGATTTCCTGGATGAACATCCTTCCATGGAAGACACGTCTTCAGATATTGAACTCCCTGATGAGGAAGTTTTCTCAATTCAAGAGAATCCTCAAACATGGGAAATGTATTTTGATGGTGCTTCCAGAAGTCCAACAGGGAAGAAAATGGAAAATCCTAAATTGAACAAAGTTGGTTTAGGAATTGTGCTCATTTCTCCAGATAGAGCAGTGTTAAATTATTCCTTTTTATTGTGGGAGGGTGGTACTAATAATGAAGACGAATACCAAGCTCTTATTACAGGCTTGGAGTTAGCGCTCCAAGCACAAGTGAATCACTTAAAGGTCAAAGGTGATTCAGACCTGGTAATCAAACAAGTCAATGGGGATTATGCCATCAGAAAAGATGAATTAATCCCTTTGTATGATTACGTTAGAGAGTTAATGGCGGAATTCCCTTCAGAACCGATATTTTCTTATGTCCCAAGATCACAAAATGCTCAAGCTGATGCACTGGCTAATATAGCCACAGCTCTAGCAGATCCAAATCGGGACGAGAAAACCATCAGTATTGCCCACCGTCGTGCAATTTCACCTTATGTTCAAGCCAAAACAGAGGAAATTAATGAAATTAGTCCCATTCCTAAACCATATGGTCATACTACAGGATGTATGTCACCTATCAGGGAATACCTTCAAAATGGAACACTTCCACCTGATAGAGCCAAGAAAGAACAAATCCGGCGACATGTGGTCTATTTTACTCTTTATAATGGCCCAAACCACCTAGAGAAAATTCTTTACAAACGTGGTTTTGATGGAGTTCTCTTCAGATACATTGATGGTGAAGAGACAATGGCTGTTATGAAAGTAGTGCATGCAGGAGTCTGTGGTGCCCACCAGTCTGGACATAGATTGTCTGATCAAATTCGAAGGCTTGGATACTTTTGGCCTTCAATTATACAAGATTATGTTGTTTTCACAAAGAATTGTCATTCATGTCAAGTAAATTCCAACTTCATTCATCAACCTCCAGAGTTGATTCATACAGAAAAATACTCATGACCATTTGCCACATGGGGAATGGATATGGTGGGACCTTACCCTTCAGCTACGGCCAAGCAGTTTAAGTACATTCTTACTGCTACTGATTTCTTTTACAAATGGGCAGAGGTAGTACCTCTCAAAGAAGTCAGTTCTAAATGCATTGTTAGCTTCATCAAGTCTAACATCATTACTATATTTGGTGTCCCTCATACCATATTGATGGACAATGGCACCAACTTCTATTCTTTTGAGGTGAAGAAATTGTATCAAGAATACAACATTAAATCCAACCATTCATCTCGGTATCATGCGGCGGCCAATGGCCAAATAGAAGCCTTTAACAAGACTCTTTCAAATATACTACAAAAGATGGTGGATAAAGATAAGAGTTCATGGCCTGATAAACTCTTTCATGCTTCATGGGCTTATCGGACTACCACCCGCAATGCAACGCGGTCAACTCCATATTCGTTGGTATATGGAACAGAAGCAGTCTTGCCAATTGAAGTTCAATTCCTCTCACTCAGAGTAGCCATTTGTGATCAGTTATCTACAGATGAGCAATCCCAAAAGCAATTGAATGAATTGGAACAGTTAGATGAGAAAAGATTGTGCACTTTGCACCACTTGGAAATCTATCAGAATCGAATAGCACGAGCTTTTAACAAAAAAGATCTTCTTCGTTCATTCATTCAGGGAGAATTGGTATTAGTTCTCAGAACCCCAATGATACCAGGAAAGAAACCTCCCAAGCTTGAACCAAAATGGGAAGGACCTTATTTAATAGATAAGGTCTACTCCAATAGAGCTTATTCATTAATCTCAATGGATGGAGAACTCATCACGACTCCAACCAATGCCAGATTTCTGAAGAAATATTTTGTATAAACACAAAATATGGTCCCCAGAACCAAGATTCTTACAATTGGTTCACACAGCAATGGTCCAGTATGACCTTAAACTGCAACTTCGTCCAACATGACGTTAAACTGTAGAAAAAAGAAGATGTCCCTGCAACATGACACTGAACTGTGCAGCACCATTTCGTCCTTGCTATATGACGTTAAACTATACAGCAATGGTCCAGTATGACCTTAAACTGAAACTACGTCCAACATGATGCTAAACTGTAGGAAAGTCCCTTACGTCCGGAAAGACGTTAAACTACATAAGCACTTAATAGTCCAGTATGACGTTAAACTGCATCATCCACAGTCTATGCATATGACCTTAAACTATTTGCACTTTCGTCCAACATGACGTTAAACTGTAGAAAAGAAGATGTCCCTGCAACATGACACTAAACTGTGCAGCACAATTTCTTCCTTGCTATATGAAATTAAACTATACATCAATGGTCCAGTATGACCTTAAACTGCAACTTTGTCCCACACGAACTTAAACTGTGAAAAATTCTCCTAAACCATCCAGCATGACCTTAAACTGCATCTTCTCTGGTCCATGCATTTGACCATAAACTATTTTCAAGTCCCTTACATCCAGCAAGACGTTAAACTGTGACGTCCTAACTACATGATGCTAAACTGTATAAAAGTCCATTACGTCCAGCAAGACGTTAAACTGTGACGACCTAACTACATGACGCTAAACTGTATAAAAGTCCCTTACGTCCAGCAAGACATTAAACTGTGACGTCCTAACTACATGAAGCTAAACTGTATAAAAGTCCCTTACGTCCAGCAAGACGTTAAACTGTGACGTCCTAACTACATGATGCTAAACTGTATAAAAGTCCCTTACGTCCAGCAAGACGTTAAACTGTGACGTCCTTACTACATGACGCTAAACTGTATAAAAGTCCCTTACGTCTGGAAATACATTAAACTATATAATCTCAAAGGTCCATCATGACATTAAACTGCACCATTCACGGTCCATGCATATGACCTTAAACTATTCGCACTTTCGTCCGACATGATGTTAAAATGGTACACTCTTTTGTCCTTACTACATGACATTAAACTGCACAATCCCCCTTTCGTCCAATATGACATTAAACTGTATTGTCCCCATCATCCTAACTACATGACGCTAAACTGTACAGAAAATCCTTGATATGTCCTACATGACATTAAACTGTTATTTTGTCCCTGCTACATGACACTAAACTGTGCAGCACCAATAGTCCTAACTGCAAGACTTTAAAATGCATAGTCCCTTGATATGTCCTACATGACATTAAACTGGGCATCGTTAAGGTTGTTGTTACCTCTTGTTTCTCACACCGAGTATGACTCACGTGAGCTTAGAGCAAACCTCAACCATAACACTCTCTTTGGGCCCCTAACCATGTGTAGGTCCCAACAACATTTTTTATTAGATCATTGTCCCCAAGAACAACTTGATCATTAATTCAGTCTTTAATTGAACTACACGGACTTTGATCCTCGCCCTCCAAGCTGGGTATGTAGGCAACCTCCCAGGGTTCAAGCCCGAAAACAATCTCTTCACATCGGTTCACCACCATCTCATATGATGTTGATTCGTGAAACCGCACCTAGAATCAACATCTTTACATTGATTCACTTTAGTCATTGTTATATGACGTTAAACTATGCAACAGTTTTGTCCGGTACGACAATAAACTACAATATTCTTTGATTTCCTCATTTGAGAGAGAACTATTATTGACATTGATTTTTCAATCATGGTTTTCATTTTCAAAAGACTACGTGCATACATGGTAATGCCTAAACATTTTATCATAGGTTAAACCATCATTGCACTAAAGTCCCCTTTCACCCTTCACATGTACGATCCAAATTTGTACAAAGGGTAGTTCTAGAACTACGTGGACATGATTCCCATCCCTATGGGATACGTAGGAACATTCGAGTGTCCCTCGAATCCAGTCCCAAGTCTTTTGGGCCTAACCCCAAATTTCAATTTCAGTCCCTTAGCTGAAAAGTCCTCATGAAAACACACACTGTTTATTCATTATTATGGTCCGAATTCTATGACCCTAAACTAAGATCTCTCATATTTTCGTCCTGCACGACGTTAAACTGCATTTCAAGAACTACGTATGGCTTGATTCTCATTCTTATGAGATACGTAGTGAAGTCCAAAATTTCAATTCAGGACCCAGCCACAACATGATTATGGTTATCATTGACTTATGTATCTCTATATACATTAGAAAATACCCATCTTTATGTGTTATGATCCTAACCTTAAATATTTTTAGATCTTCATAACCCTTTTCATGACTTCTAGTCACAGAAATGTCAAACTTCTGAGAATTCTTTTGCTTGACTATGTAGCACGTGCCCATAGGTGGCCTTGCATAAACAGTCCACATAACAGACTTGTCAGCCGAAAGATGCTATTTATTTGACCATGCATCCAATGACCTTAGGTGGCCCTGGATATTTCAACCCCCTAACGGGTTTGTTAAATTATAGTAACTTCATTCTTGGGAACAATGCCTCTTTTGTCCTTATTTGTCTTAAACGACAGTATGTAGGGATCCGCAAAAAAATAGCCATCCTTAACATATTTGTCCCATATCCTTTTTCATGATCTGAAAGTATTCAAGTCTATGGTTTATTCTTGTTCCCTACGTTTGGGTCAGACCTTCGTAGGAGTGTTATTCATCCAGTTCTTCGATATTCTTGTTCGGAAATATCTTCTCCATATTCAAGTACCTCTTTCCATACAACAAACTCTATACATTAGAAAATTTGAATCTCCATAAACTTTCACTGGCTTTTAGCACTAGGAAAGTAAATTTTTGAGAGTTCTTTTGCCTGACTATGCAGCATGTGCCCATAGGTCTCCATGCATAAACAGACCACATAACAGACTTGTCAGCCAAAAGACACTATTTATTTGACCATGCAGCCAATTCCCTTAGGTGGCCCTGCATATTTCAACCCCCTAACGGGTTTTGTTAAATAATAGTAACTTCATTCTTGGAAACTACTTCTTCTAATGCCTTTTATCTCTTTTTCAGATCATTCCTCAGATTCAAATATTCTTAAGCCATAGTTTACATATTTTCTCTCATACTTGAGTATGATAATATGTTTTCAGATAAATTGTCAAGGAATTGAATCAATTTTAATCCATTTTGGTCAAAGCTATTTCGACCTTAAACATTAGCTCCTTTATGTCCGGCATACATGACACTAAACTTCCCACAAAAGAAAAAGGAACTCTGAATAAAAGTCAAGTTCCATCTCACTAAATATACATTTTTTGTATGATTTAGGTAATATTGAGAAATTAAAAGATTCAATGTTTGTAGGGTTATTTGTAATAATCCTAGTAAAAATCAAACTATGCTTACTAGGCCCATTGGCCTAAGTAAATTTGAAGCAGGTAGTGAAAGAATGCAGGTACAAATGTTTGAAGATGAAAGTGTTTTTCATTGATACACAAGAGTTAGAAGGACATCCACAGACTGGAGTCTCTTCTCTTTTTCAAGAATTACAAGAGGCTTTCAACATAACACTTCATTTGATTTACGTCATCCCGAGCTTCATCTGCAACCACCTGGAATTCATTCATTCAACTGGATACAATAAGAGATGCAGTGATACCAGCTCTTCTTGGAACAATTGTAAAAGGATGTTCTTGAGTGCAGTTTGAGAAAATTTTCTGCTGATCAAACAGTGACTCTGTTTCTGTCCAAGAGACTTGGAAGATGGATACATGGATTTGAGAATGGAGCATTGGAAGTAAAGAGCCATTTGGAGAGAGTACTCTTTTCAGATATTGCTCTAATACCACGTTTGTCTTCTCTCCACCAATCGTTAGTGTAAAACATTTCAGCCCATGGGTTTGCCATTTTCATATCTGCAAGGAAATGACATGGAAGAAGAATATGAAAGTTCACACCATTGTTGTTGCTCTTAATGCACAGCATAACCGAAATGAAGGAGTAGCAGCATAGCTGCATTTCAGGTGTATAGTTCTTTGCATCTGGAACATTGACTCCTTGCAGGTGACCATGACCATATAAAGGCAGGTAGATGCTCTGTGGGAAATTAATATGATATTTCTTCAAGTACTTAGCCAAATTTGGGAGAGTGTTGTTGCAGATATCATAGTAATCATGGCCAATAATGTTCATCATGTCATCAATCCGCTTGCTAGCCAGTTCATCAGACGTTTTAATTCCCTTAGGATCCATTGAATCTGCACAAAAGTTGAATAAATTAAACTCTTAAATGGGTTTATTTTTCATAAAATTTGTAAAAGAATTTGGAAAAAATGGCTAAGGCATTAAGGCGCGCAAGTCTAAAACTTGGCGCGCAAGTATTCGTGTGCCGCACTAGTTTTTGGCGCGCAAGTGTAAACCGCGCAAGTACAAATACCTTTACAATAGCGCGACATCAAGGAAAACATTGGAAAACAGAGCACCATGCGTAGCTAAGATAACCTGCGCGACGAGAGCTCGAGAAGGTATGAAGTCCAGAAATCCGGATGCTTGTATGGAGGTGAGGCCATGTATTTATAGGCTAGGAGGCATATCTGCGCGCCGTACCCAGTGCGCTCAAGGCCTGCGCGACGCAAACTTTTGTGCCGCCCTCTGTGCCCTGAAGACTTGCGCGCCCCCTTTTCCTTTGGATGGATTTAATTTCTTCAGAGTCAAATCCTCATTTCTCTCAGGATCCAACTCTGAGGGGGGACTTTTGTTGATGCTCCTTTCGTCACAGAATCTAAAAATCGGAAAAGGATAATACCTGAGCTCAATGTGATTCAACCTTTGAAGAAAAGATCAAAAATAGACAAAGGCATGAACAAAGGATCAAAAGCAACTGCACCGCGCAAGTTATATCACTGTCGCGCAAGTACACTTGCGCGACACCCTTGGTCGCGCAAGTGACTTGCGCGACCTAAGTGGTAACTGCCCGGTAACCGCCCGAGGTCTTCTCCTGCCTATAAATAGACCCTGTGGGCCCCCTATTCGAGAGGATTTTTTTCCAGAAACTCGGATTGAAGCTCCCGACGCCCAAGTCTCTTCTCAAAGCTTCCATAACACTTCTATGGTAATTTCTTACCTAGAACGGAAGATCTAAAGGGAAGAAGGAAGGCCTAAGTGTCGAAACTTATCAACACTTGCGCGCAGAATTATTTCCTTCAATAGAACTTGCGCGTCCCTTTTCTGGAAGAATCTTAAGAGGATTCTAAAGTGATTAATAAAGAGTCGCTCAAGTATTCTAATGGTGGTTGAAAATCGCGCAAGTACCCCACATGTCGCCTAGGTATACCTGTGCGACCAATACTTGCGCGCCCACGGAAGACTTGCGCGTCGTTCAAGACATGCACGCCCCTACCTTTTTGGGTGCCCATCTTGCCCATTTTACCCCTCTTAAGCCATTACACCTTTCCTTTTCAAGATTCAGTCATCAATACACTCTTCAAAGCCATTTATGGCACGATTTCTTGATTTGACTTCCTTATCTGAAAGGAATTCTGTGGAATATCTCTCAAAACCTAGTGATTCAAATATCCTTTTGTCACTAAATATGGAGAGTTCATTCATTCAACCTCATCCTTTAATATGAGAGAATCCTTAACTTGAGTCTCCCTTTTTAGGAATAATCCCCAGTTATAAGTCCTTTAATATGGGCATCTTCCTCAGGAGTAAGCCCCAAATTCTTAATGTTCCCAAACTTGGGCATCCTCCTCAGGAGTACTCCCCAAACCTTAATTACTTAACTTGGGCATCCTCCTCAGGAGTAAGACCCAATCATAATCATTTAATCTGGGCATCCTCCTCATGAATAAGCCCCAAGTCCTCTAATATGGGCATCCTTCTTAGGAGTAATCCCCGAGTCCCTTAATTTGGGCATCCTTCTTAGGAGTAAGCCCCAACCTCAAATATGGGTATCCTCCTCAGGAGTAAGCCCCAAACCTTAACCCCTAACCTGGGCTTCCTTTTCAGGAATAAGTCCCAGTTATAATCTTGGGCTTCCTTTTCAGGAATAAGTCCCAAGTCCCCTAATTTCTATTTAACCATTCCTAATTTACCCTTGATTTGGGTTTCCTTTTCAGGAGTAAAACCCAATCATAAGTCCCCTCCTAACTTGGCCGTCCTCCTTAGGAGTAAGCCCCAAGATTAGAGTATTCAAATCTACATAAAGCAGATATACCTTTATGGACCCTGTTCCTGGATTTTCTCTTTAATGTAAATCCTAAACTTCATTCATCTGGGAAGTCATACATACATAAGCCCCAAACCATTTCTTATGATTGCATATTTCATGGCACAATTGTCTAATTTTTACCAATACCTCATGTTTCTCACACCGATCATGACTCACGTGAGCTTATAGTGTAAAAGTAATTGTGACATCCTTCTTTGAGCCATCAATCATAAATATCATACCCTTACTCGAACTACGTGGGTTTTGATTCCTTTTCCAGAACAAAGGATACGTAGGTAGCCCATCTATGGGTTCGATCCCAACTCTGAAGTAATTCATTGTCCTTATGAATGACGATAAACTTCAAGTGCCCCACTGAGTGGCTTTAAAACCAGAATGGTCATCATAATGACCAAGAGACTTTTATATAAATGTTTTGAAGGATACCATTGATCAAGAATCTCTAAATAGATACAGATGATTCTCTATTGATGAAGAACCTCGAATACATATAAAAGATTCTCTAAATTCTTACATATTTAATCATTGATTGTTAAACTGAAGGAAATCACATTTTGTACTTGGTAATGTAATAAGGATTCATGAACATAACTTAAATCTATAAAGAGAGTCCCATAGTAGACAATAATTCCCCTCAAAAAGGTGTGATGAGTCCGACCTCCCATCCTCTCGACCAATGCAAATTCCTAAGCCTCATTAGCCCACAAGCTAATGACCGCCTACCTTTGAAAAGTAGGTCCAAATGGATGTGGAATCATTGGATGTTTCCGGTTCTACGAACAAACCTGTTAGAAACCGATCGGATCATTTGAATCTCCCATCTAGGAGGTCATCCCCGAATTCCGTGCGAAACACCATGTAATAAAAATGGGAATCTTTAAACATCGTGACGTCATAAAAAAATTCATATAAGATAAAAGATTTCATAAAAATATTTCCATCACAACATAATAAAATCCATGTAATAATAGGGATAGAAACAGAACCCTATGTTATCTTAGATGGAAAATAATTTTGATAAAACACTTTAAATGAATTCTTGAGGAAAATATCTTTTCTTCTTCAAAAACATTTTTCCGTTCTTAATATGTCATACAACTTTAAACTAAAAGATGTTGATTAAAAATAAACATGAAAACTTGTAAAGGAAGCTTCGTGGAAATAATGTTTTAAAAATCCATTCATGCCGTATAAGTTAAAAAAAACATTATTCGTACTTTTGTCGGAAAAGTCAAAAAGTACCTCGTACGAAAAATGAAAAAAGATTCCTTTCATATTTTTTACTAAAAACTCACCGAAGGGTAAAATATGTTTTAAACAATTGTAGGTGGATGGAAATAATATTACATATTTAGGGAACATGGATGTGGATGATAAAATACACCCCAGTAAATACCAAAGTATAAACAATCTCGGATAATAATGAGATTGTGATATTTTCCCTTACCTTAGGTCCGATTTGCCTTGTAAGTGTCCGAACATCCTGTATAATGATTTAAATAATGTCATTGAATTATTACAGAATCATATTTATTGTTATTATATCATATATGGTTCACTTATGACTTTATATTACCCGTTATTTAGTAAATTCATGTTAAAGTAGCGTTTTGGGTAAAATCGTCTCATTTGTCATTCGTGTTTTAACTTGTAATTATTCATATGATTACATAGATCATTATTACTTACTTATAGAATATAAAACATGATTTATATATAATATATATTCATATTATACATATATATAATGGATCGATAAATGGAAAGAAATACACCGTTCATGGAGACGGTAGGCCGTATGTACGCATGAACGCTGTTTTCGTTTCCTTATTGAATTGAGTGGAATTAAGTAGATGACATACATATATATAAACATAAATCCAGTAGATTTATAATGTCATATATTTCATTATTATTGCTTATATATACTTTATAATCTTTCTTAAATGGTTTACATGGAGAATGAATCTCATCGCGTCGTGGAGACAGTAGTCCGTACGTACGCACGAGCGATGATATCATTTCCATAATTATTGAATTGAATTAGAGTGGATGATACAAAATATCAGAATCATTATTAAGTTATAATAACTATGTATAGTTATTCTTTACACCATAATACCCATCCATGTAAGGTGTTGGTGGAAAAACAGATTACACCACGGCGTGGAGACGGTATTCTGTATGTACGCACGCGCGGTGATTTTGTTTTCCGTAGGATGGATAGATGATGAAATAGTGTTGTTTCATAATTATAATAACATATAAGTATATGAGTGATACTGATGTTATTACTTCATAATGAAACAACCTAAGAAGAAGAAGTGTAAGAAGAAATAAAGTTGAAAGAATCGGTAACGGAAATTACCTCTTCTTTGAAGCGCCTCTTTGAGACCTCCTCTTAGGGCACTAAAATTGGTCTTTGAGGAAGACCAGAACCTATAGGATGTTTCTAGGGTAGTGGAGAGGAGAATTTGGCAGGGGTTGGCCGATCTTGAAGGCTCAAAGTTGTGTGAAGAAGAGATGGAGGAGGTGCCCTTTTATAAGGGGGGAGAGGGGCACCTTTGGAATAACTAAAAATATTATTTTATTATAAAGTCATGTTCGGTTTTAAATAGCTCCAAATTGATTTATTTAGAGGATAAGGTGGAGATGGGTCGAAATCCTCTTATACAATAAAATTTAGACAAGTCTAAGTTCCTATTTTAACCTTATCATTTAGATTTAACATTAAGTTAAATAATTTTACTTTTACCGTGTCTTCTTGTGTTCTTACACTACAAGGTTAATAAACTTACTATAAGAAGCCAAACGAACCCCAAGTTGTTTATTATTAATATAAATAATTTTATCTAAGTGATTTGGCCGAACCTTAGATTTTTAGGAATAAAATAACAATTAATTATATAATATTTGTTTTAAAAACTATTTTATGTCAATTTTGACACTATTTAGTAATTGATTTTTGTGAAAATCATAACAGAATGATAAGTTCTAAAAAATTAAATTAAATCAATACTAACATGTCATATTAACCTATAAAATTATAGTAATTCATAAAAAGTATTAAATTACCTTTATTTTGGTATTTATAACATCAATTATGTCAATATTTCATTAATAAAATAATTACGGCATCATCTTTGTGTCATAAATAAATTAAATTATTTGATGTCTAAAAATTACAAATAAAATACCATCATGTCGGAAATCCTTTTATCTTTCTAATGAATATTTAAAATAGAATTTATCTTATGTATAAACCTATATTAAAAATGTTTTAGTAAATAAACTTTGATTTTAACTCTTTTAACCCTTCTTTAAATAAATTAATAATAAATGTCCTAATCTAATCCAAGTGGGCCTAAATGGTCATATTTTATTCCTAAGATTCTTTTTGGTCGAATTACACTTGCCCAATAGAATTAGGACAAGTGTTAGGGTAATAATAATATCATTTATACCCTTAATTACCCTATTTACTTTTAACCGTGGTAAAAAAAAGTAAAAAGTAACTATTCACCAAAAAATTATTTTCATCTCATTGAACCACATTTTACTTACTGACATCAACCTTGTCTCTCAGATATTTAAAATTCCACTCACAGAAGCGGTAAAATTAAGTTTTATGAAAAATTCAGTTTTTTAACTACCATTTAGTGGATTCACTATTCATCAAAAATTGAAAGTTTTCAGAAAAATGCCAAAAATTAGGCCTAAGCTATATTTGATATTATGAACTCAAAAATTATTTCTATTTTACCAAATTCAAAACATATCAGTTGCATTAATTTATTTAAAAATTAATTCTCGTCGTCAAAACAAATAGCGTGTTCTTAAGAGATAATAACTATCAAAAGATTGACACTTGTTTATGTCTGGTTTAAATGTGAAATTACATCCAATGACCAACATTGTATTAAATTGTAAAAATATATTCTAAAAATAATTTAAAACCACTCAAATTAATAATTTATCACTATTAATTATTTCGATTGAAAAAGATGTTTTTAATTTAAATTTAATAATTTTCACTATTCATCAAAATATGAAAGTTATCCGAAAATCCCCAAAATTTTACCCTAAGCTAATTTCGATATTACGAATCCAAAAATAAATTCCATTTTGAAAAATAAAATTTACAAAATTTCAAACAATGGTTATTACTATTCATAACGGCTAGTTTTAATAATATTTTAATAGAATATTGTTCTTTAGTGAAACTCGTTATTGCGTACTACACACGCTGTCGAGGATGGTCGCGATTGCGTGTAATGCAAGGCAAGTCAAGGATGCGTGTTGTGCAAGCTCATTTTGGTGTAGCATATAACACAAGACATTAATGAAATTAAAATAATATTTTTCATAAAATCTTGGGGTGTTACATTCTACCCCCCCCCCCTTAAAATGAATTTCGCCCTCGAAATTCGTCGGGGTTATAAATGTTTTACTACTTGAGAGTTTCTTTAATAGAACCCCACATCGTAAAAAGGAATACCAAAACCAATCTTTAAAAACAAAAGTATGAAACGTAACGGTTACCCAAATAAACTAATCACTGGGTTTCCACATAGGTGAAAATATGGATATGGAAGAAAAATCTAACCATCATGTTATGAGGGAGAGTGGTAGAGAACATGTCTATGGAAAATCCAACAACCAAAAATCCATAAATTTGTTATGATCTATGATACCATCTGATTAATCAGATATAAGAGCACTAGGACAACATTTTTGGTTTTCAAGATCGTTTCCCTAAAGTTGAAGAATTTGAATTATAATAAATACTTACTTTATTTTGGTACAATCTCACTATTGTTCGTTCCTTGAACAATTTCTACTTCATCTCTTAAATAAATGAAGTTGAATTTGTTATCCGTGTAGTGTTAGCAGATCATGTGATAGAATGACGGGTCATTCCATCTGTCTCAAACAAAAGGTTAGCAAAAGTTATTAAATATACATAAGTCATTCTATTGTGAGATTAATCATATATGGTTCCTAAAATGGACTTATACTTCATATATCATACTGCTTAATATAATAAAAATAGTTTCTACTAAACATGGACTTCCTGTAGGCCACTGGTAGGCGATAAAGGCCAGTCGCACTTCGGTTGTGGGTTCGATTCCCACAGCCTTGTCCTACGCGATGGGATGTCGCCCGTCCTGCAGGTTTTCCTTTTTCTAAAGCTATATTACTATAACATCCCATCAATAATATCGAAAAACGTTTTATCCTAACTTATGTCCAACATAATCCATTCTAATTTTTAGGCTTATCTAAAACACTTCGGTCCAAGCTCATAGTATAAAGAAAATGATTACTTGAAATGTCACAGAACAATCACGTGAATTCCATCATTTATCCCCCATATATCATAAGATATATCTTGTTGGTAAAATTACAAACATGTGAATACCTTAATCATGTATACTCTTGAAGAATGAATACCCATTGAACCTTAGTGAGAACATAAATGCTGACAAAAGTTAACTCTGTCCACATACCAAAATCCAAAAATTCTATATACTCAAACCATGATATAACCTTCTCCTTATATCAGTCATGAGCTCATGAATACTATCAAACATTTAATTTTCTCCTTATCCCTTCATTATGCGCATATCATCTACATTCCAAAAATATCTGAATAACCTTTCATGGATACTGGTAACATTAATCATACACTTCAAAACTCAAGGAAAGACAACAGTGTAACAATCCATAGATGTCTCTTTATTCCATAGTAGCATGAGATTACTTATACAACATTACACATGATAAACATGTAATCATTCCACTACATTCTTAAACCATTGACCGAGCTTCAAAAATTCTTTCATCTCACATATAATTTGTAGTCTCTTCATTATCATCCACATAAATACTACCCATACGATCATACTGATTCTCTTCATCAGACTTTCCCTTAGGGCATTGGTTTGCATAATGCCCGTACATTCCACATTTAAAACATTTAACCATTGCTGATGTCGTAGAAATACCATTATCCTCATCCCTGGTGTTAACTGAACCTTTTCCTTTACACTTACTGGATTTGTGTCCTTCTTTTCCACACCAAAAGCATCTTCCAGTTCCTTTGAAACATTCTCCTTGATGCCTCTTCCCACATGATTTACATAGGGGAAATTGAACTTTCTTTCCTCTATGATCATCATGAAACTCCATCTTTCTCTTATTAACCGAGTCAGGAATCTTACCAAATTTTACTTTATTGATCATATTATGAGATTGCTGATTCGGCATAATAATGATGTTTGGAATTCCAAATCCCATTTCATTTGGTTGCTCATGAATAATATCATTCCATTGTCCATCATATCCTCCATTATCGTGAATCATCTTGTTTCCAGCCATTATCTAAAACCCAAAAAGAATAGTGTGAGAGGAAAAAATCATAATAAAGGGGGAGTAACTTCAATATCTAACATCTTTGGTTTAATCTAATATCGTTACCATAGTTCTAGGACTATATCCTATACGTATACTTATCCTTAGGGATATCCCTAGACATACCTTAGAAATATCTCTAGGGATCTCACTAACGTTTTCGCATCCTAGTTTCCAAAGGTTGACTAAACTTTTCCTCTGATACCAACTGTAGAGACCCGTATCTTGACGTACATTGACATTACATTACATTTTCGGAATACTTAGTACATAACAAAAACACACACACAAGGATCGTAATAGTTTAGTGTCTTTGGAAACTCGGAATATAATCTTCTAATCATGGTGAAAGATCTTCAACATATCCCATAAAGATCTTCTTTTTTTTACCTAAAAACTGTCTTTATATCCTGGGGAAAAGAAACCATAAAAGGGTGAGCTCAAATGCTCAGTAAGGGTAAACAAAAGAAATATCAATCACATCATATTCATAAAAACATAACTTTTGGAAATCTTAACCAGCAAAAGAGAGCATAATTTCATAACATGGGATAAATTATGGCCGTGAAATGTAATCACAATAATCATAACATAAAACATGAAACTTTGTGGCATACACACATAATCATAGAGAATCATTTCTTGTTATTCAAGACTCATTGCCAAGACTATCTTAGTGGACAAAGTCCCTTTCTGAACCGAGTCACCCTCGTTTCAGTCCTGTTTCCCTGAACAGGTATAACCTACCATTCCAGCCATGTCTATCTCATGAGATATAAAATCTTTACCCAATGTATTGGAGGGATATATAGGTCCCACCCATCTCATAATGATACCATTCTTATGTGTGCCACAAAATCATAAATCATACATCATTGCATAACCCATGTAATAAAAATGGGAATCTTTAAACATCGTGACATCATAAAACAATTCATATAAGATAAAATATTTCATAAAAATATTTCCATCACAACATAATCAAATCCATGTAATAATAGGGATAGAAAAAGAACCCTATGTTATCTTAGATGGAAAATAATTTTGATAAAACACTTGAAATGAATTCTTGAGGAAAATATCCTTTCTTCTTGAAAAACATTTTTCCTATCTTAATATGTCATACAACATTAAAATAAAATAAGTTGATTAAAAATAAACTTGAAAACTTGTAAAGGAAGCTTCTTGTAAATAATGTTTTAAAAATCCATTCATGCCGTATAAGTTAAAAAAACATTCTTCGTACTTTTGTTGGAAAAGTCAAAAAGTACCTCGTACGAAAAACGAAAAAAGATTCCTTTCATATCTTTTACTAAAAACTCACCGAAGGGTAAAATAGGTTTTAAACAATTGTAGGTGGATGGAAATAATATTACATATTGAGGGAACATGTATGTGGATGATAAAATACACCCCAGTAAATACCAAAGTATAAACAATCTCAGATAAAAATGACATTGTGATATTTTCCCATACCTTAGGTCTGATTTGCCTCGTAAGTGTCCGAACCTCCTTTATAATGATTTAAATAATGTCATTGAATTATTACAGAATCATATTCGTTGTTATTATATCATATATGGTTCAGTTATGACTTTATATTACCCGTTCTTTTGTAAATTCATGTTAAAGTAGTGTTTTGGGTAAAATCGTCTCATTTGTCATTCGTGTTTTAACTTGTAATTATTCATATGATTACATAGATCATTATTAATTATTTATAGAATATATAACATGATTTATATATAATATATATTCAGAATATACATATATATAATGGATCGATAAATGGAAAGAAATACACCGTTCATGGAGACGGTAGGTCGTACGTACACATGAACACTGTTTTCGTTTCCTTATTGAATTGAGTGGAATTAAGTAGATGACATACATATATATAAACATAAATCCAGTAGCTTTATAATGTAATATATTTCATTATTATTGCTTATATATACTTTATAATCATTCTTAAATGGTTAACATGGAGAATGAATCTCATCGCGTCGTGGAGACGGTAGTCCGTACGTACGCACGAGCGATGATATCATTTCCATAATAATTGAACTGAATTGGAGTGGATGATAAAATATATCAGAATCATTATTATGTTATAATAACTATGTATAGTTATTCTTTACACCATTATAGCCATCCATGTAAGGTTTTGGTGGAAAAACAGATTACACCACGGCGTGGAGACGGTATTCCGTACGTACGCACGCGCGGTGATTTTGTTTTCCGTAGGATGGATAGATGGTGAAATATGGTTGATTCATACTTATAATAACATATCATTATATTAGTGATACTGATGTTATTACATCATAATGAAACAACCTAATAAGAATAAGTGGAAGAAGAAATAAGGTTGAAAGAATCAGTAACAGAAATTACCTCTTCTTTGAAGCGCCTCTTTGAGACCTTATCTTAGGGCACTAAAATTGGTCTTTTAGGAAGACCATAACCTCTAGGATGTTGCTAGGGTAGTGGAGAGGAGAATGTGGTAGGGTTTGGACGAGCTTGAAGGCGCAATGTTGTGTGAGGAAGAGAGAGAGAAGGTGCCCTTTTATAAGGGAGGAGAGGGGCACCTTTGGAATAACTAAATATATTATTTTATTATAAAGTCAAGTTCGTTTTTAAATAGATCCAAATTGATTTATTTCGAGGATAAGGTGGGGATGGGTCGAAAGCCTCTCATCCAATAGAATTTAGACAAGTTTAAGTTCCTATTTTAACCTTATCATTTAGATTTAACATTAAGTTAAATAATTTTACTTTTACCATGTCTTCTTGTGTTCTTACACTATAAGGTTAATAAACTTACTATAAGAAGCTAAACGAACCCCAAGCTGTATATTATTAATATATATAATATTATATAAGTCATTTGGCCGATCCTTAGATTTTTAGGAATAAAATAACAATTAGTAATATAATATTTGTTTTAAAAACTATTTTATGTCAATTTTGACACTATTTTGTAATTGATTTTTGTGAAACGCATAACATAATGATAAGTTCGAAAAAAGTTAATTAAATCAATACTAACATGTCATATTAACCTATAAAATTAGTTTAATTCATAAAAAGTCTTAAATTACTTTTATTTTGGTATTTATAACATCAATTATGTCAATATTTCATTAATAAGATAATTACTGCATCATCTTTGTGTCATAAAGAAATTAAATTATTTGATGTCTAAAAATTACAAATAAAATACCATTATGTAGGAAATATTTTTATCTTTATAATGAATATTTAAAATAGAACTTATCTTATGTATAAACCTATATTAAAAATATTTTAGTAAATAAACTTTGATTTTAACTCTTTTAACCCTTCTTTAAATAAATTAATAATAAATTTCCTAATCTAATCCAAGTGGGCCTAAATGGTCATATTTTATTCCTAAGTTTCTTTTTGGTCGAATTACACTTGCCCAATAGAATTAGGATAAGTGTTAGGGTAATAATAACATCATTTCTACCCTTAATTACCCTATTTACTTTTAACCGTGGTAAAAAAAGTAAAAAGTAACTATTCACCAAAAAATTATTTTCATCTCATTGAACCACATTTTACTTACTGACATCAACCGTGTCTCTCAAATTTTTTAAATTCCACTCACAGAAGCGGTAAAATTAAGTTTTATGAAAAATTCGGTTTTTTAACTACCACTTAGTGGATTCACTATTCATCAAAAATTGAAAGTTTTCAGAAAAAATGCCAAAAATTAGGCCTAAGCTATATTTGATATTATGAACTCAAAAATGATTTCTATTTTACCAAATTCAAAACATATCAGTTGCATTAATTAATTTAAAAATTAATTCCCGTCGTCAAAACAAATAGCGTGTTCTTAAGAGATAATAACTATCAAAAGATTGACACTTGTTTATATCTGGTTGAAATGTGAAATTACATCCAATGACCAACATTGTATTAAATTGTAAAAATATATTCTAAATATACTTTAAAACCACTCAAATTAATAATTTATCACTATTAATTATTTCTATTGAAAAAGTTGTTTTTAATTAAAATTTAATAATTTTCACTATTCATCAAAATATGAAAGTTATCCGAAAATCACCAAAATTTCACCCTAAGCTAATTTTGATATTACAAATCCAAAAATAAATTCCATTTTGAAAAATAAAATTTACTAAATTTCAAAAAGTGGTCATTACTATTCATAACAGCTAGTTTTAATAATATTTTAATAGCATATTGTTGTTTAGTGAAACTCGTTATTGCGTACTACACACGCTATCGAGGAAGGTCGTGATTGCGTGCAATGCAAGGCAATTCAAGGATGCGTGTTGTGCAAGCTCCTTTTGGTGTAGCATATAACAGAAGACATTAATGAAATTAAAATAATATTTTTCATAAAATCTCGGGGTGTTACATTGGTGAAGGTCTCAACATAATCTATTTTATACAAGGGATCCAATAAATAAAAATTCATACCATGAATGTATTTGAAGATGGATTAATGGATTGTAGACTGAATAGAGTAGGTGAATTAAAGAAGGGCACCCAAGGAGGTACTGACATGCAAGAATGGGCTCACAAGTAGGCTAGGGAGACCTGATGTTCACTTATGTAATGAATAACTTGGATGATAATACATGGGCGAGACTTGACTCAAGCCTTAAAGAGTATTCACTGGAATTACCAGAAGTAGGGAACTCAAGTTCCTGTTAAATGAATATGTGTCACACAAGTGTTTCTAATTTAGGGAGGTTGGGCGCATTAGGTGCGCATTTGTTATGGATTTCAAACACTAAATACACTTAATTCCTATGATCCTCCTTCAATTCCTCTACTTTAGGTGTTAAAGAACTTCCTTTTATGTTTCAAAATACCTGGTGAAGCACTAGGGTGATCGGAGTATCAATTGGGGTTCAAATAAATTCTTCCATACAAATGAGGGCCCCAAGGGTCTATTTATAATAAAAAATAGGACCCTGAGTGAAAGGATATTGGGCACACAAGTGGCTTGGGCACCATATTTTAGCACACAAGTACCTTTCATGTTGACATTGTTTTGGCTAGACTAAGGGGACACTTTGAGGACTTTGCCAATATAGTGACTTTATTCAGCTCTAGTATGGTTTCTCTTAGTTATTTGTGTGTAGGTACCTTGGGGACTCTTTGGGGAATTATCCAAAAAAAACTCTATACCGCGGGTCCTATACCCCATCACCCTTTCTTCGGATCGGTGCCGATCTGCAGTCCCAATGCATTGGGTTGGTGCCTTTGCTACTGTCACTGACCCCCATGAAAAATGCAGAGTCACACCATGATCTTTTCGAGCCCATTTGAGGACATTATGCAGAGAAGGGAATGAAACACATTTCATGGTGTCTACAAAGCCCCCCTATAATTTGATTCGTTCAGATTGAAAAGAATATTTTTCTAAGGTAAATTTTTGGGACATGGACGCATTCCAACATCATCTCGTAAGATTTGGAGCTACTTCATGTTTGGAAAGATGCTCTAATTTTTTCCTAACCGATGGTTCCTAGTGAGTGTAGTTTTATTTTTATTAGGTTTATATATACAACCCCAGAAACTATGTATCATTTGAATTTTTATTTCTCAATATTACCTAAACCATATAAAAATGTATGTTTATTGAGATGAGGCCCAACTTTTGTCCATAGTACCCTTTGCGGGTTTTCAATCTGGTGAGTACTATGTCTCTTGTTATTGTAAATTTAGATTCATGCATTTTGGACTTTAAGGGGCAAATGTTTATGGTCAAATAGATTTGACCAATGTTTTTGAAATATGATCCAAAAAAACTCAGTGGATGAGAATTTCTCCAATATTCTTTTAAATATTTCCAAGGGGAATATTGAGTGATGATTTTTATGGTCACCAAATATAAAAAACTTTTATAAACATAAAGAAAGTCTCATTAAATATAGATTCTACCATTATTTGAAAAATCGAATATGGAAATTTTGTTATGCAAGGATAACTAGGGAATATGTTGTATAGTAAAATAGTGGAATCTTTTGACTAACATGCCTATTGTGTAGGAATATTTGGTGCAAGGACACTTAAGGTGACTTACTGCATAGTTAGGAAAAACATCTCTTAGGAATTTAACATTTCCTATTGATAGATAAGGAATCATATGCTATTGGTGAATCAATACCACAATATGTGCTTCTATCAAGGAAATAGATTTTAAGAATAAAGGGTTATCTATCCCGACATATGTCATGAATAGGAAAACCTCTTATACAAAAAATTGGTGTATGATGAATGCTTAAAATTTATTAGAAAGGGGAATTTCTGATATCAGGATATGCAGTTTTATGTCATGCAGTGAGGACATTGTACTGTGCAGTTTTAAGTTATGCAGTGAGAACATTATACTCTGTAGTTTTAAGTAATGCAGTAAGGATGTTGGGTGGATTTAATTTAAGGTATTTATCTTTTACCAAAAGTATGAGACTCTCCAAATTTCTTGATAATTTAGTTTGAAACATACTTTCATATTTAGGTATGTAAGGGTAAATTGTAAACTATGATTTGGGAATTTTTGGATCTGAAGAATGATATGGGAAAATGGCTAGAAGCATTAGAGGATGTATTTTTCATGAATGATGTTACCATTATTTGAAAAGTCCGTTTTGGGGGCTGTATTATGCAGGGCCAACTGGGAAATATGTTGTATAGCCAAATAGTGGCATCTTTTAACCAATAGAACTGTTATGTAGGAAAAGTTACTACAATTCCACCTAAGGTCATGTACTATATAGTCAAGAAAAAGAGATCTCAAAATTTTTACATTCTATTGCTAAAATTCTAATAAATTTCATGGATATTCAGAATTTCCAAACCACGGACTTTAGTTTATGAAGAAAGGTACTTAACTATGAATATGGTATTTCCAATAATGATTTCCAAAGAATCGGAGGAATATTATTTCTACGAAGGTCGGACCCAAATGTAGGAATAATGGTGTCTTTAGTTTTTAGGTCCTATAACATTGAACTAAGATGGAAATAGTATATAATATGTGGTCAAGTGATAAAGGTTATTTCATATTTCTTTGAACACATATAGAGGGAAATGTGTAAACCATGGTCTTGAAGACTTTCATATTGATATAATGTTATTGGGAAAAAATTTCATGAATAACTGCTTTAAAATACAGATTCTTGTATATTTTTATCAAATTTTTAAGGGGACAAAAGAAACATTAACCAAGAACTAAATTACCATCCTTTGAAAAACCTGTTATGGGGGTTGTATTATGAAGGGACAACTGGGGCATATGCTACATAGCTAAATAGTGGCATCTTTTGAATGATATACCCATTATTTAGGCAACTTATGAAAGGCCACCTAAGGGCATGTACTACTTATTTAAGCAAAAAAAATATCTTAGTTATTAGAAACTCTGTCACTAGAAGCCGTAAGAAAGATTATAAAGATCTGAAAATATTCAAGATTAAGTGAATGGAATATGGAAGGGGTAATTCTCAATGCACATGAGAAATAATTGAATGAATATTGGCCATGAGTTTGAATTCCTTTACATAGATCTGACTCGCATTTAAAATAAAGACACACTTTGTTTCCTTTGAATCAATATTATGTTGTGCAATTTAGAGTCATTCATTGAGGAAATGAAGTGATTCCGATGTAAAAAAGGGAATATTGTGGCTGGACCAAGGAATTAAACCTTGGTATCACTACGTATCTCATATGGATGATAATCATGCCATACGTAGTTCTTTGATTTCCTTACAGTTTAATGTCATGCGGTAAGGATGCAGATGAACCATAATGAAAAGAAATACATGTTGTAGTTTGACCAACGTATAATACCCAAGAATCACTATAATGTTGGATCTATCAGAAGTGGATGCAATAATTTTCTATCCACAACTATAATCCATCCCAGGAGTAAGGACTATTCATGATTTGGTATCTTTGTATCATCTCTTTATTTCCCATTTTATCACTACCATGGTACCAATAATTAAATTCTTGAAAAAGGTAATTTTTTTGTGATTAAAGGAATAAAATAAATCATTTTAAATATATAGAAAAAGTTGAATGAAACACCATTTTTAAAATTAACTAAATTTTATAATTTTTTTAATGTAGAGTACGATGCATTTTGAGTTGGGACAAGTGTTGTTCTCATCCAATGAAATCATACTATATCATATTTCACTGAAAAGTTGAATGATTCAAGGAGTAATTAAAAGACCTATGAGATGTAAATTTAGAGGATTGTGATATCCCTATATCATTCATCTCATTATTTGAGAGTAAAAACGTTTATTCTTCATTATGACCATTAGGCATTAGAATTCATTAATGGTCAATATAAGTTCAGTTTAAGGAATGAAATGTGAGTTTTATTCATTCAATCGCACACATTTATGTAAAAATATAATAGGGGCCAAGATAACCTAGTTTTAGATGCCTTATCTCAATGGAATGAATTACTTTCCATTATAGAAGCTCTAATTCTTGGATTTCATCTATTAAAAGAAGATTATCAGCATGATATATAGTTGAAAGATATTTTAATCCAATGTCAAAATATATTTTTGGAGGATTATTCTATACATGATGGGTTTATCTTTAAGAGAAACAAGATGGGTGTTCCAAAGTGTAATTATAGGGACTTTCTCGTTTGGGAGGCACATGAAGGGAGAATTTATGTTCACTTTGGAATTTATATAACCTTGTGGATTCTAAGGAAACGTTTCTACTAGACGAATATGCATTCAGATGTCCATGAAATTCTTTTGAGATGCGAGACATGTTAAAGAGAAATGAGTCATTTCAATCCTGGTAAATAAACTTGGTTACCTATTACGGACTACCAATGGGATGATCTCAGCATGGATTTTATTATAGATTTACCAAAGACTTGGTGAGGTAAAGACTCAATAATGGGGTTTTAATGATTTTATAATATGGCTTGTTTCATACATTTCTATCGGACTGAAGATGTAGTAAATGTGGAAAACAAATTCAAATATATTATTCACCTTCATGGTATTCCTCGTAGTATTGATTTAGATATAGACTCTGAATTTATTATCCTAAATACCCAAAATACCTTAAAAACCCTAAAATTTTTAAAAACCCTAAAAACCAACAAAAATATAAAAAATCAATTAAATGGATAAAATAATAAAAAAATATAAATCCAAAAAAATGTAAAAAACCATAAAACCCCTAAAAATAATAAAAACCTTAATAATCCGTAAAACCACTAAAAAATACAAAAATTGTAAAAAAATCATTAGAAATTCCTAAAAAATCGAAAACCCCAAAAACCCTGAGAAAACTAAGAAAACCCAAAAACCCAAAAAACAAATAAGTACCATAAAAACGTAAAAAAAGATAAAAACCCAAAAAAACCTCTAAAACACCCAAACCCCCTAAAAACAATTGAAACCCCTAAAAGCCATAAAAACTCTAAAAACCAAAATACACCCAAAAATCCAAAATGACTCTAAAAACCCTTTAAACACCTAAAAACATCAAAATCTCTAAAACACATTAATACCCCTAAAAACTCTAAAAACCATAAAAATTGAAAAACCCATAAAGACCAAAAAAACTATAAATCCCCCTAAATCCCTAAAACCCTAAATGCCATAAAAAAAAGAAGGCCTAAATCCCTAAAAACTGAAAAACTCTAATAAACCTAAAAACCCATAAGAAAACCACAAAAACATAAAAACTCATAAAAACCAAAAAACAAAAGAAAAGCAGTAAACAATAATAACCATAAAAATCATTAAAACACTAAAAACATGAAACCACTAAAAACCATAAAAAACCAAAAAATACATAAAAAATCAACTAAAACCCTGAACAACATTTAATCAAAAAAACACACTAAAAACTCTAAAAGTCATAAAATCCCTCAAAATCCTTAGAATCCCTAAAATTAAAAAAAAATTGTAAAAACTCTAAAAAAATCTGAAAACATAAAATCCCTAAAATGCTGAAAACCCATAAGAAAAACACATATATTCCTAAATTCTAAAAAACCCTAAATACACTAAAAATACCTAAAGCCCACCAAAAACTTTAAAAATCCAAAAAATTCCCTAAAAATTCTTAAAATAATAAAAAAATGAATAACCCTGAAAAGTCTTGAAATCATATTAAAAACCTAAAAATGCCTAAACCCCTAAAAAACCTAAAAATTCTAAAGACCCTAAAAACCCCAAAAACCCAAAAACCAAAAACCCCTAAAACTTTAAAACCCCTAAAACATTAAAAAACCATAAATACAATAAAACACCTAGAATTCTAAAAACTCATCAACCCAAAAAAATATTTAAAAAATCTTAAAAATCATAAAAATCTAAAAAACTCAAATGAAACGCTCATACCAAAAAATACCCTAAAATCTATAAAAAAATCATAAACCCCCCCTTAAAATTCACAAAAACCCAAGAAACAAATATAAATCTTTAAAACACCCAAAAAATCCCTAAAAATGAAGAAACACTAAAAACCATGAAAACCCCTAAAAACCTTAAACCCGTAAGAATAATTAAAACCCCTAAAACCGAAAAAACACTAATAACAATAAAAAACCTAAAAAACATAAAAACCCCGAAAACAATAAAAAATCCTAAAAGTCATAAAACCCTAAAAAATTCTAAAATAACTTTAAACTAAAAATGTGTTAAAACCTATGAAATCATTAAAAAAATCTAAAAACTCTTAAACATCAAAAAAACACGTAAAACTCTTAAAAACCCTAAAAAACCTAAATCCCCTCAACATCCCTAAAAACCCTAAACACCATAAAATACTAAAAATTCCCTATAAATCGATAAAAATTTGTAATAATATAAAATACCCTAAAACCCCTTAAAAACCCTATGAAAATCATAAAAACAAAAAAACCACTTAAATCCCCTAAAAACCTAAAAACGTTAAAATTCCATAAAATAACAAAAAATTTCCCAAAAAACAATAGAAAACATCAAAATCCCAATAAACAATAAAACCCCTAAAATTCCTAAAATGGCCTAAAATAACTGAAAATTTAAAAACACTAAAAATCCTAAAAGACCATTAGAAAACAATAAAAATAGAAAAACACGTATAACCCTTAAAAACATTAAAGATGGTAAAAACACTGAACCACCTTAAAACCCTTAATAATCATGAAATAAACTAAAACCTTAATATTCATAAAAACACATTAAAACCCAAAAAAAAATGTCTAAAAACCCATTAAACCCCTAAAAAAATTAAAAATATAAAAATTTAATGAAATAAAAATTATAAAAAACCCTAAAAACCCTAAAAATGATAAAACATACGAATACATAAACTCTCTAAAAAAATTCTAATTTTTGTCAAAAAATATCAAAATGTCTGCAAAAATGTAAAAAATCTGAAATACCCTAAAAACCCCTTAAAAATAATAACAATAAAACCCCCTAAAAACCATAATAACCCTGAAAACCAAAATAACCCTGAAAACCCATAATGATTTGAAAATAAAATAAAAAAACATTAAAAACCTTTAAATCTTTAAAAATGATAAATATATCTAAAAATATAAGACCCTAAAAGAATTTGAAACCCCTAAAAAGGAAAATTAAACTAAAAAACCATTAAACACCTCAAAATCCCTAAAAATATAAAATAATAATAAAAATCTTTAAAATCCATAAAAATACCTAAACAAGTAAAAAATCCTAAAAAAATTGAGAAACTTTAAGAAAAATATAAAAACCCTAAAAACACTCAGAACCTCTAATGAACCTTAAAATGATCAATTCCTTAAAACCACGAAAAACCCAAAAACCCTAAAACAACACAAACCCCAAAACACATAAAAAATAATAAAAATAATAAACCCATAATCCAATAAAAACTCTAAAAACCCTTAAAATCACAAATAATGTTATCAAAAAAAAAAAAACACAATACCCCTAAATATTCAAAAAACCAAATAAAACATAAAAACCCTAAAAATCCACCAAATCATTAAAAATCATAAAAACCCATAAAAATCCTAAAAACTCATAAAAATCCCTAAAATTTAAAAACCCATAAAACCCTGAAAACCCCTCTGATAGCATTAGAAACCTAAAAATATCTAAAACCCCTAACTATCAAAAAATCTAAATACCTCGAAGACCCCTAAAAACCATAAAAATTACTAAAAACCTTAAAAACTATAAAAACCCATAAAAACTCAAAAAATATATAAAAAACTAAAAACCCACTAAAAACTATAAAAACACTTTAAACAACTTAATAATTTAAAAACTATAAAAAATTAAAGAACCCTACGAACTAAAAACCCCAAAAACCTGAAAAAACCATAAAAAAAATAAAAACCTATAAAACCCACGAAATCCCTATAAACCCATCAAAATCAAAAATGCCTAAAAATTCCAAAAAAAATCCAAAAGAAAAAAAAACCCAAAAATACTTGGAAACCCCTAAGATACCATTAAATTATAAGAACAATAAAAACCTAAAAAATCTAAAAAGCGATAAAAATCGTTACACCTTAAAAAAACCTAAAAACCCCCAAAAACCATAAAACTCACTAAAAGCTCTTTAAATAATTTAAACTCCTAAAAATTTTAAAAAAAAACTCTAAAGAACCTTAAATACTATAAAGCACACAAAAAAAACAATAAAAACCAAAACCCATAAAATATCTATAAACCCATAAACCCTCAAAATCCCAACAACCATAAAAAATCAAAATAATCGTTAAAAATAACTAAAAACACCTAAAATCCTAGAAAACCCCCAAAAAACATTAAAAACCTAAATACACTTAAAACCCATTTAAACATAAAAGACACCAAAAGGCCTAAAACCCCCTAAAACCCAAAAATCCCAAAAATTCTTAAAAATATTAAAAAACCCTAAACCACATAAAAACTGTAAAATACCACTAAAAACTCTAAAAATAATTTGAAACCCTAAAAACATTACAAAATACTTAAAAACCATAAAACCCCTAAAAACTCAAAAAAATCTAAAAACCCATAAAAACCATCAAATATAATAATAACCCTAAAAACCATAAAAATAATTAAAAATCTCAAACAATACATAAATATTAAAAATCCTTGAAATCCATAGTGACCCTAAGAAAACCATAAAAACATATAAACACTTAAAACCCCTAAAAAGTTAAAATACTAAAAAACACTAAAAACCTCTAGAAACACTAAAAACTATAAAAACCCTATAAACCATAAAAACCTATTATGAAAATAAAAACCACTAAAAACTAAGAAACCCCATTTAAAATTCAAATATGTTAAAAACTCTTAAAAACCAAGAAAAATTAAAAAATATCAAAAAAATATGATAACCCCCAAAAATTCATAAGACCCTAAAACCACTAAAAACCAATAAAATTCATAAAAACCCAAAAAACAATAAAATTTTAAAAAATTCCTTACAATATAAAAAAATCTAAAACCCTAATTAAACCATAAAAACCTAAAACCACTTTAAACCCAAAAAATATAAAAATGCTAAAAACATTAAAAAAATTGAAACCATAAAACAATAAAACCCCTAAAATCATAAAAATCACTAAAACCCCCCAAAAAACAACAAAAAACTCTAAATAACCTTTAATCCCTTAAAGATTAATAAATCTAAAGTCATTAAAAAGAAAAAGAACCAAAAATAATACCAACACCCCATAAAAACCGTAATACCCATAAAACCCTAGAAAACTCTAAAAACCATAAAACCCCTAAAACCCTTTAAAACCCCTTTAATCCAATAATACCCTAAAAACACCGTAAAAATTTAAAAGCCCTTTAAACCCATAAAACCCATAAAACCTAATAACCTTAAAATCACTAAAAAATCTAGAAACCCCTAGAAACAGAACAAACATAAAAACCCTAAAACTCTTAAAAACCTGAAAATCCCTTAAGACCATAAAATTCAAAAAAATATACCTAAAATCCCTAAAAAGATAAAAATCCTTAAAACCCAAAAAAACACTAAGAAAACCTTAAACATTTAAAGACACTTAAAACCCCTAAAAACAAAAAATACTAAAAACCCCCCCAAAACCAAAATATCATAGAAACCTAAAAACCATAAAAATAAAAAAAATGTAAAATACCCAAAAACCCCATAAAAATAATAAATTTCTAAAATATCGAAAAACCCTTTAAACAAATAAAAACATTACAAAACTATAATAAACATAAAAACAAAGAGAAACAAAAAAATAAAAAAACCATAAACCCCCATAAACCCCCAAAACCCTTTTAAGTTCCCCAAAATCCCTAAAACCCAAAAAAACATAAAAATCATAAATAAAAGACTTAAAAACTAAAAAAACATAAAAATCTAAAAATCATAAAAACAATAAGAATCTTAAAAAACATAAAAAACCCTAAAATCCCACTATAACTCTAAAAACCTTTGAAACCCATAAAATGTTAAAATATCTAAAATCCTTAAAAACCCTAAAAAATAAAAAAATTAAAAAACAAAAAAACCCTAAAAAACCCTAAAAACCATAAAAATTATAAAAATCACAATAAAACCCCTTAAAACATAAAAACCCTAAAATCAGATAAAATCCAATGAAAATATTAAAAACCTAAACGCACTTAATTCCCCCCAAAAATAGATAATTGATTAAAAAAACCTAAAAACCCCTAAAATAATAAAAACTATAAACCACTAAAACCCTTATAAACACTAAAAATTCATAAAAACCCTAAAACCCATTCAATAAATTCAAAACGTTTTATACACCTAAAAACATTATGAAACTCTAAAACCCCATAAAACCCCTACAAATCTAAGAAGAAAACCAAAGAAAGAAAGGATGGCGGCTCGGGCGCTCCAGGCGATTCTGCTCCCCTACGATGGCGATTTCCCCTCGGGTTGAAGGCGATGGAAATCGAATCTCCTCCCCCTATCTCTACGGGGGAGGACCCTCTCCCTGATGATTTCTCGTCGCTCTATTCTGCTGATCTGTTACCCGCCTTCCCGCAAACGGTGCTTGGCCTGAAGGTTCCGGAGTTCTTCGATGGCTGCCCTCAGCTTCCTCTCTCATCTCGGGAGTTCACTGAGGCTGCGGATCTCCACCGATTGACCCTGGTTGCAAGCTTTCCGAGGCGGCGACCCCCGGTGGTCACCTTCGATAGGTTCGTTCTGGCTTCCTGGAATCATAGGGCTCGTGCGACTGTCGGCCTGCTCGACCGCTCCCATATCATGGTTCGGTTTGCAACGGAGGATGATCTCATCCTTGCATGGTCAGCGGCTCCTCGGTCATGCAATGGCGCTCGATTCTCCCTCTTTCGATGGAGATTTGATTTTCATATGAAGAGAAGCTCCCCGATTGCTGCTACCTGGGTGCGTTTTCCTGAACTGCCACTCCCCTTTCAGAATTACTCAATTATTTTGATGCTTGGAAACCTGGTGGGGCGATTCCTCTGTGTGGATAGTAGGACGAGGGCCCTCTGTCATCCGGTTGCTCCAAGGGCTTTTGTTGAAATTGATGCGTCGAAACCCCCTGTGGACTCTGTCTGGATTGCTGTGGGAGAGGAGCTCAGATGGAGACAATCTGTTGTCTTCGAGCAATGGCCAGTCTTCTGCTCTTTGTGCTGGAGTTTCGGGCACCGTGACTGTTCTGGAATTTGTTCTGGCGCTTCTAGGGGTGGTGAATCTCTGTCTGCTGGTGGGAGCGGACTCCCTCGGGTGGAGGTGAAGGGGACTACTGGGGAGGTTTCCCACTCTATGTCTACTGATGTGCCCTGCTCGTCTTCTATGTTGGCTGGTAATGGGTTAGAAATCTCCCTGATGGATTCGGGTGGCTTCTTGGTGAGTCTGGAAGCTAGCGTCGGTGTCACAGGGAATGCTGTTGAGGATGAAGTCACGCTCGCTGAGGGAGGAATTCATGGCTCTGCTAAAGGTGTTCACGGGTCTGGTGAAGATATTAGGAAGCAAAGTGAGATAGATAGGACAATTGCGATGGATTTATGGCCAGGAAATGTGGAAAATTCCTGCAAGGATCTGGGATGGGATGACACAACTGGCTTAAAGGTTGATGAGAATGCTGGTGGATCTGCGCTAACGGATGAGGCTCCTGTGAATGTTTCTCAGGCTGCAGGTTTGGCTGAGCCTGCCATGGTTGGGGTGCGGGTGGAAGATGATGCAAAGGAGGATGCTGTTTCTCAGAAAACTAGGTCTGGAGATGACTGGAGTTCATGCTCAGCTGAGGAAAAGCCCATTCTGGATGGGGATATTGACTGGCGTGATGCCCCACTGGTCCTGCATGGGTATCCTGGCGTGGGGGGACCTGGAAAGGGGCCTGGGTTATCATGCACCTCTGACGGCAGTGCTGAGGACCTGCCTAGTGACCAGCTCCAATATACTGGTGATGTCGGTGGTCCTCCCATGGACCTGCAGAGGGCGATGATCCTTCATGGTGTCCCATCTGCTGAAGACTTTTGTGTGCAGCTTCATGAGATGGTATGGGTTGAAAGGGAAAGGTTCCCTCTTGAAGATGAGGCAAGGAGGCTTGGGGAGAGTTTTGCTGAGGCTGATCAATGGATAAATGCTGCTATGGTCACATCAAGGGAGAAAAAAATCAGCGGAGGTTCTGAAACTCTTGAGGAAGAAAGCAAGAAAGGCAAGGCACCACTAGCCGCTAGTGATGGTGGGAATGGACCAAAGATGTCTACTACGGGAACCTCCTCTGACCCACCAAGACGAAGAAGGAGGAGGGATTAATCTGCCCTCCCACGCCCAATGGCAACTAGGGCCTCCTCACGAGCTGTCAAACTGAGTCTAAAGGTGAATAAGCGAGAGAAACCTTATTTTTCTACTGAGCAGGTAAAAGCTATGGAGAAGCTGCGGTCCAGACTTGGCATGCAGGAAGATTTTGACCCTGGTTGGGACTCAATGGACCAGAGTGATGAATCAGATTTTAGCTTTGCTGACGATGGCGGTGGCTTTGGTGATGGCATGGGGTTTCATGATGCGTAGCTGGAGGATTTTGGCGGCGATGATGACTGACCTACTCTGTGTGTGATTTTCTTTTGGACACTATGTCTTTTTTGGTCTTTTGCTTTGTTTCTTTTTTTCTTTCCTTTTGTGTCCCTCGGGCTGAGGTCGTAAAGGGTTTCGGGTGTGGATTGATTGATCCCTCCCCTCCCTTGTCTGCAGTGTTTGTATCCTTTGTTTATAAATTTTGGGGGGTTCCGGGAATAGCCTGGACCTGTGCCTTATTTGCCCTACAAATCTAAAAAACCCCTATAACACCAAAAGCCGAAAAAAACTCAAAAACCCCTAAAAACCATAAAAATCCTAAAAGGGATCTAAAACCCTAAAGATATAAAATGCCATAAGCTCCATGAATAATAGATAGAAAAAATTAAAAATACAAAAACACTTAATACACCTCAGAACCTAAAACGATAAAAACACTGAAAAATCATAAAAAACACTAAATACCTAAATCCCATAAAAACGCCAACAAACCATACATACTCTAAAACCCCTAAAGACTCATTAAACCCCACAAATAACTATAAAATCCCTTTTAACTCATGAAAATGTTAAAAAATCTAAAAAATCTAAAAACTCCTAAAAAACTCAAAACCCCCTAAATAGACCTCAAAATTCATAAAACTCAAAAAAATTAAAATGCAAAAAATAACTTAAAAAGCCCTAAAATGTAAAAAACCTTAAATCCCCTAAAAACCCTAATATGAAAATAAAAAAAAGAAAAAAATTAAATTCTATAAAAACCTAAAAAACCGAAAACCCCTAAAAGACCCTAAAGACACTATAACACCCTAAACACCCCTAAAACCCCTTTAAACCCCTAAAAATTTTACAAAATTCTAAAAGAACATTTCAAACCCCGAAAAACTCAAAAAAAATATAAAACCCCAAAATCCATAAAAACCCTAAATACCTTAAAATCATTAAAATCCCAAAAAATCATAAAAACCTAAAAATTGTTAAAAAAACTACCTAGAAATACAAAAAAACACAAAAATATCCCCAAAAATACCTAGAAACCCATAATAAAATTCTAAAAACCCAGAACACTTAAAACCCATAAAAAGATTGAAAAACACTACAAAGCCTAAAAAGACCCTAAACCCATAAAACTATAAAAACCCAAAAAACCAATTTTATCCGTAAAAATCTATCAAAAAGTAAAATACCCTAAATACATGAAAATCCCTAATAAAACATTATCAAAATCAAAATACATAAAACTCATACAAAACCTAATGTGCCAAAAAACTAGTAAAACCCATAAAATCCCTCAAAATACCAAAAAAACCCCAAAAACCAAAGAAATCATAAAAACCCCAAAAATTCCTAAAAAACTCAAAAACCATAAAACCATAAATAACCATGAGAAAACCTTAATAAAATAAAAACACATAAAACCCCAATAATATCGTAAAATGATAAAAATTGGAAAACAATTAAAATCTCTAAAACCCCAAAAAACAAAAAATTCCTAAAAATAGCTAAATATCCCAAAAACATAAGAACCCATAAAAACCTTGAAAACCCCAAGAAAACATTAAAACCCTAAAATAAAATTAAACCACTAAAAACAATAAATAATATTAAATACCTTAAAAGACCATAAATCCTATAAAAACTATAGAACAATAAAAATATTAAAAACACATAAAACCGTTAAAATCACTAAAAAATTATAAATCCTTTAAACGCCTAAATTTATTTAAAAAATCTAAAAATCATAAAACCCATGAAACAATGAGAAAACCCATGAAAACCCTAAAAATACATAAAATCACTAAAAATAAAAAAAACCCTTTAAAAACACATAAAAACCTAAAAAACATGTAAAAACACATAAACCCCCCCAAAATATAAAAATACTAAAATTAATAAAAATACTAAAAAACCTAAACCTAGAAAACCCTCAGAATCTCTAAAATTACCAAAATTCCTAAAACCATCAAATCCCTAAAGATCCCAGCAAATATAAAACCCTAAAAACCCCCTCAGAAAAAATTAAAACCTTAAAACACTGAAAACCCCTACAAAACTAAAAAATTATAAAACCCCTAAAAAACCTAAAAGATCCTAAAACCCCTTAAACCATAAAAACCCATAAAATCCTTATAAATACTAAAACCCCATAAAAATCTAAAAACCCAATAAAAAACCTAAAAAACCTTTAGCCCCAATTTTCTTTAAAACACAAAAACCCATAAAAACTCAAAAAACCCAAAAACAATCCATAAAAACCATCGAAATCCTTAAAACCATAAAAACCAATAAAAAATATAAAAATTCACTAAATATAAAAAAACATAAAACCCCTAAAATCCCTATAAAATCTTTAGAAAACCTTAAAACCCTAAAAACATTTTAAACCCCTAAAAATAATAAAAACAATTTTTTTTAAAACTCTACAAATCCTAGAATAGATCAAGATCCCAGACAACCCTAAAAACGAATAAAATCATAAAAAATCCCTATAACTCCACAAAAATGTAAAAACCCCTAAAAACGTTGAAAACCCCTAAGAAAAGCTTGAAAACCCAAAAACACTAAAAACCCTGAAAATACCAAAAAAAAAATACAACTCTTAAGAAACCATTATAATAACCTAAAACCCTAAATCCCCTAAAAGCCATAAAAACCACATAAATTTTTTTAATCAGCATAAGATTCATAAAAAACAAAAAAACTCTAAAAATCCTTTAAACCCTAAAAATGTTAAAAACCCTAAAAAACATATATACCCTAAATAACCTAGAAAAATAATAAAAAAAATTATAAACCCCTAAAATCCTATAAAACCCTTATGAAACCCTTAAAACCCTAAAAACAATTAAAACCACACAACCACCTAAAAAAGATAATCCCCGAATAACGCTAAAAATAAAAAAAACACTCAAAATCCCTAAACATCATAAGAAATCATTAAACCTTTAATATCCATGAAAATATTTAAAATGTTAAAATCCCTAAACCCTCCCCCCAAAAACCTCTAAAAACCTTATTAATATAAAAACACTTAAATCCCCTAAAAACATAAAAATGCTAAAAATCCAAAAATATCCTAAAAACACATAAAAACCCTTAGAATCATAAAAAATTGTCATCAAACAATAAAATACCCAACACTCCCTAAAAAAATATAAAAATGTAAAAAGTCCTCAAAACACTAATACCAATAAGAAAACCTTAAAAAAATAGATATAACACCTAAAAACGAAAAAAAAACATCAAACCCCTAAAAATCCTAAAAAGTCACTAAAAACCAATAAAAATCTAAATCCATTAAAACCCATAATAAAAAATAAAACCACTAAAACCCATAAAAACACTAAAATCCATTTAAATCAATAGAAGTGTTAAAAACTCCAAAAAAATTAAAACCCCAGAAAACTCAAAAAACCTAAATACCCAAAAAATCCCCTTAAAACCATCCAAAATCCAAAAAACCCATAATCCCCTCACAATACCTAAAAACTCATAAAAATCCTAAATAAGAACTATAAATACCAAACCACATAAAAACCTATAGCCCTATAAAAACCATAAAAACCCATGATTACCTAAAAATACTTAAAATCCCAAAAACCTAAAAACACTAAAATAATAAAACCCTAAAACCCCTAAAAACCCTCAAAATCTCTCCAAATCATAAAAAAACCTAGAAATACTTAAATATTCAAAAATAATCCTTGAAAACATAAAAACCACTAAAAACCATGAAAAACACTATGAAAAAAATTAAAAACCTCAAAAATCGTAAAAAACATAAAAAAATTGCTAAAACACCTAAGAAACCCTAAAAATACCCTAAACCCCAAAAAACCACTAAAAACCATAAAACCCCCTATAAACATAAAAACTCTAAAACCCATAAAACTACTAATACCACTAAAAACTCTAAAAAACCCTTCATACCCATTAAAATGTTAAAAATCAATAAAAATCCATAATACACTAAAAACACATAAAACCCCTAAAAACAACATAAACACCCTAAAACCCCTAAAAATAAAAAATAATCATAGAGACCCTAAAATCCCTAAGAAACACTAAAAACTATAAAAACCCTCAAAACATAAAAACCCTAAATACCCATGAATATACCAAAATTTTTTAAATTCGCTATAAATGTTAAAATCATGGAAAACCCTAGGCAAACCTTAAAAACCTAAAAGAACATAAAACCCCAAAAATCATAGTAAGCACTAAAACCCCTTAAAAATAACTAAAAACCATAAAGAACACTAAAAAACCTAAAATTACCTAAAAACCCTAAAAACACATTACGATCCTACAAATTTCTAAAAAATTCCAAAAACATAATAGCCCAAAAAACCCAGAAAACCCCTAACAAAACCTTAAAACCATAAATACACTTAAAAACCCCAAAAATTCTAAAACCACCTAAATAGACACTAAAAAATTTAAACAACCATAAATACACTTAAAAACCTTAAAACCCTCTAACCCCCCCAAACCATAAAAACTACTATAACTCTAAAACACTTTAAACACCTAAAAATGTTAAAGAATTAAAAACAATAAAAACCATAAAAACTAAAAAGCTCAGAAAAACAAAAAAAACAATAAAATCCTTGAAACCCATAAAAACCACAAAATCACTAAACACAATAAAAACCAATAAAAATGAAAAAAAAATCTCCAAAAAATAAAAGACCCTAAAAACCCCGAAAACCCCGAAAACCCATAAAAACTAGAAACACATAAAGCTGTCAAAACCTGAAAATTCAAAAAACCCTAAAAAATACAAAACTCAAAAAATCCCTAAAAACCTAAAAAAGTATAAAAAACCAAAAAATACCTGAAACTTCCTATGAAGGAAAAAACCATAAAACCCCTAAAAACCCTAACAAAACACTAAAATATTCACAACACTTAAACCCCCAAAAAACCTAAAGAAAATTAAAACCCTGATAAAACCTTAAAAACCATAAAACCCATAAAGAACACAAAAACCCTAAAACCCCAAAAAAACAATAAACCACTAAAAATTCTAAAATCCATTTAAACCCCTAAAATTAAAAACAATAAAAACCCTCAAACCCCTAGAAAAATCAAGAAATGCATAAAACACTAAAAAACGTTAAAACCCCTAAAAGCCTTAAAATCCATAAAACACATTAAATTTTTAAAAATTCCAAAAATTCTATTAAACGATAAATAATACTAAAAACCCCAAAGAAAAACTTAAAAACTTCAAAAGACTTAAAACCACTAAAACCCTAAAAATTCTTAAAAACCTAAAAGCACATAAAAACCATAAAACACTTCATAATCCTTAAAAACTATAGATGACCATAAAAATTCAAAAAAATCAAAAAATCTAATAAAATTTAAAAAACCCATAAAAACCCCAAATAAAGTTATAAAAACTAAAAACATTTAAAATCCCTAAAAACCTAAAAAATGTAAAAATTCTAAAAAACCCTAAAAAGAACCTAGAAACCCTAAAAATCCCTAAAAACATAAAAACCATAAAAACCTTGAAGACCCTACTACACCATAAAACCCCCAAAACCCAATCGAGACTCTAAAAATCATTTCAACCCCAAAAAATGTTCAAAAACTCTAAAAACTCTAAAAACCCTTAAAAACTCAAAAAAATCTGAAAAACAGAAAAAAAACCATAAAAACGCCAGAAACCCTAAGACCTAAAATATCATAAAAACCCATAAAATCCGAAAAAGGGCCAAAATCCCTAAAAAAATAAAAAACCCTAAAACCCCTAAACATTATAAGAAAACATCAAAACCCTAAATTCACTTAAAACCCCTAAAACCATAAAAAAATTCTAAAAACCCCAAAAAATTCTAAAAACCCCTAAAACCTCTCAAAATCCCTAAAATCTCTTAAAAATAAAAACCCTAAAAATTATTTAAAAATATATAAAAATGGTAAAAACATAAAACAAACCCTAAAAACCTTTATGAAAACTTTAAAACCTAAAAATAATTAAAATCCCTAAAATCATAAAAAATGTTAAAAACCCTGATTGGTGGCTAAAACCCTAAAAACACCTAAAAATCATTAAACCACTAAAACATTAAAACCATTAAAACACATAAAACCCATAAATCCACCAAAAATAAAAAAATCCTTCAAGCCTTAAAATTGTTGAAAACCACAAAACACATAAAAACAAAAAAAAATCAAAAAACTCCCTAAAAAACAAAAAAAAATAGAGTCCATAAAAATATTTCAAAATCACTAAAAATATCAAAAAATGTAAAAAAACCCTAAACACCCTAAAAACACATAATTAATACTTATAAACCTATAAACACTTAAAACCCATAAAGACAAAAAAAACACTAAAAACCTAAAAAATAATATAGCCCCTAAATTCCATAAAAACACTAAAACCCTTGAAAACCCTAAAAACCCATTAAATCCCAATAACCCCTAAAAATATAAAAACCCTTTAAACCACTAAAAATGTTAAAAGTCTGAAAACCCATTAAAGACTTTAAAAAACTAAAAAACCCCTAAACCCCCTAAAACCCAAAAAACCTTAAAACCATAATAACACTCAAAACCTATAAACACCTAAAAACAAATAAAACCTCTAAAAGTACTAAAAACCCAATAAAACCCTCAAAATCCCTAAAAACAATAAAATTGCATAAAAAATCCTAAAAATCACTAAATTCCTAGACACCCTAAAACTCCATAAGAAAATCATAAAAACATAAAAACACTTAAAACCCATAAAAAATAAAAAATTCTAACAAATCAAAAAAACCCCAATATAAACCTAAAAACCCAAAAAACCACTAAATTCCAAAAGAATTGCCAAAATCTTAAAAACCTTAAAAACCCAAAATTTTTTAAAAAAACTAAAAACACAAAAATCCCTTTAAAACAAAAAAAAATTTAAAACTCCAAAACACTTTAAATCCCTAACAAAATCTAAAAAAACTACGAAACAAAAATGTTATTAAAACCCCTCAGAACCCATGAAAAAATAAAAATCCTAAAAATTGATAAAATCCCTTAAAATGTAAAAAAACCCTAAAACCCTGATAAAATATATGAAAACATTAAAATTTTGAAAATAGTTAAAATCTCAAAAAACCCAAAAACTGTGAAAACCCAAAAAAAATCCCTCAAAATCTCGAAAATCCTCAAAAAAAATAAAAAATCTAAAATAATTCTCAAAACTCCCAAAAAATATAAGAACTATAAAAACACAAAAAACCCTAAGAAAACCCTAAAAAATAAAAACACTTAAAACCCCTAAAAACCTAAGAACTCTAAAAACTCTAAAAACAAAAAAAACCCAAAAACCCACTCAAAATAATAAAAACCACTAAAACCCTTCAAAAATACCATAAAAATACACTAATCATTTTAAAAACCCTTTAATCCCCTAAAAACATTAAACCTCTAAAAAAGACAATAAAAATAAAAAACCTAAAAGGCAAAAAAAAACCCTCAAAATCTGAAAAAAAAACCTTAAAACCATAAAAATACAAAAAAATCCCTAAAATTGTAGAAAACTTTAAAAACCTAAAAACAATTCAAGTCATGAAAAAACCAAAAAATTCTAAAACCCCTAAAAACCCAAAAAATTATAAAAATCCCAAAACCCTTAAAATCACTAGAAACCCCAAAAAACAATTACAATTCAAGAAAACCCTACAATTGTATAAACTCTGAAAAAGTTAAAAATCTATAGGAAACCCATAACAAACTAAAAACACTCAGATCCCCTCAAAACCTAAAAAATTCCAAAAACCCCCAAAAACCCCTAAAAACCCCAAAACCCTAATAACCCGAAAAAGCCTTAAAATCCGAAAAAAAATGCTAAAAAACAAATCCTTAAAAATAGCTAAAAACCCTAAAAACATTAAAAACCCTATAAACCAGAAAAAAATTAAAGAAAGACTTAAAAACTAAAAAACACTTAAAACACCTACAACACCTAAAAACACTAAAAAGAAAAAAAACCTAAAACCCATAAATCCCAAAAAAGTCCTCAAATCCCTAAAAACCTAAAAAACATAAAAATACAAAAAAAAAATCCCAAATAATACAACAAAAATGTAAAAACCCTAAAAACTTTAAAAATGCCTAAAAAAGACTTAAAACCCAAAAATACTTAAAACACGTAAAACACCTAAAAACACTAAAAATCCTAAATACAAAAAAAAACCCTAAAAACACGTAATAATCCTCAAGATCCCTAAAAACCATAAAAACCATTAAAATTCATTAAAATCCATCAAAATTCCTAAAAATGTAAAAATCACTAAAAACACTTAAATACCCTAAAAAACATAGAACCCTAAAAATAGTAAAAATGAATAAAAAACTAAAAAAATGTCCTAAAAACCCTAAAAAACACTATCAATCTGCAAAATCTATAAAAACAATTAAAAAATAATTAAATTCCTTAAAAGGCCTAAAATATAAAAAAAATAAACAAATCAAAAACCCTATGAAAAAAAATAAAAAACAAAAAGAACTTACAACCCCTAAAACCCAAAAAACATAGAAACCCCTAAAAACCCTTAAAACTCTAAACCCCCTAAAACCATAAAAACCCATAAATCATTAAATAACTAAAATACAACTCAAAACATTTGAAACCCTTTATACTTTGAAAAATGCAAAAAAAATACAAAACCCTAAAAAACCGTTAAAATCTAAAAAATTCCATAAAATCCCAAAAACACAAAAAACCATAAAAATGCTAAAAATCCATAAAATAATTATAATCCCTAAAACCCTAGAAAAACATAAATCCACCCAAAATCTCTAAAAATGATTAAATCTATAAAAAACATTAAAAAAACCTTAATAATCTCTAAAAAATGTAAAAACCCTAAGAAAACCATGTAATCCTAAAACCTCATAGAACCCTTAAAACCCTAGAAACCCAAAAACCCATAAAAAGGACCATAAGCCCCTAAAATCCATAAAATCCCCTAAAACCATAAAAACCCTAAAAACCTATAAAAACCTAGAAACCCTAAAAACTATACAAACCCTTTAAAACTCAAAAAATGTTTAGAATATCTAAAAACCATAAACACCCAAAAAACCATAAGAATCATCAAAATCCCTAAAACACAAAAAACCTTAAAAATCATAAAACAAATCCATAAAAATCTCTTATAACATAAAAACCCTAAAAAATAGAAAACCTCTAAGAAAACCTTAAACACCTAAAAACATGTAAACCCCCTAAAAAATAATAAAGGATAAAATCCCTTAAAATCCCTAGATGTCCTCAAATTCATAAAACCCTAAATATCATAAAAAATACTAAATATCCCCCTAAAAATCCTAAAGACATAAAAAATCCAAGAAATCTTAAAAACCCCTAAGAAACCCTTAAAACCTAAAAACACATAAAACCCCTAAAAACTAATAAAAAATACATAAAAATGACGTAAAGACCCTAAAATACCCTAAAAACCATGAAACCCCCAAAACCATAAAACCCCATAACAACCCTATAAAGTACTAAAAACACCAAAAACCCTTTAATGTCATAAAAATGTTACAAACACTAAAAAAACTTAAAACCCCCAAAAAAATATGGACTCTAAAACCAAAATAAACATAAAAACCATAGAAACTAAAAAACCCTTAAAACCATAAAATCCCTGAAATGTGTAAATTCCTAATAAACCATAAAATCTCAAAAATTAAAAATAATCATAAAACCCTAAAAATCCCAATGAAATCCAAAAGAACCTAAAAACACTAAAAACAACTAAAACTATAAAAACCCTAAAACCCCTACAACTATAAGAACCCATAAGACCCCACAAAATAACTAAAAACCTAAAAACCATCAATACCCAAAAAATACCTAAGAATCCTAAAAAATGAAAAAACTGTAAAAACCCTAAAAACCCCTAAAAAATACTTAAAACCTAAAAATATTTAGAACCCTACAAAAACCTTGAATTACTAAAAAAACTAAAATCCATAAAAACATTTAAAAATGATAAAAACGCTAAAACACATAAAAATTCCTAAAAGTCCATAAAAACACTAAAAAGAACTAGAAACTAAACAACACTTTAAACCACTAAAAAATTAAAAACTATAAAACCCCTTGAAAACACTAAAAATTCAAATAATACCCAAAAAACTAAAAAAACTTGAAAAAGCATAAAACCATCAAAATCCAAAAAAAACCATAGAAACCCATAAAAATGATAAAGATCCCAAAAAATAACTAACAAATAAAAACCTGTTACACCCTAAAAAATCCCTAAGAAATCATTTAAAAACAAAAAACACATAAACCCCTAAAAATCTAGAAACGATTAAACCCAGAAAAGAACCCTAAAACCCATAAAAACATCAAAAACCAAAAAACATAAAAAAACATAAAAACCCTAAAATCCCAAAACCCCCAAGGAAAACCATAAAAACGTAAAGACACTTTAAATATAAAACAATATAAAAATGTTAAAAACACCAATTACCCTAAAACCCCCAAAACCTTAAAATCCCTAAAAACCCATAAACCCCAAAAATTCAACAAAAACTCTAAAAACCCTTTTGATCCCTCAGATGGATAAAAAAATCTATAAACCATTAAAACTAAGTAAACTAAAAATACAAAAAAATTAGAAAACCATAAAACCCTATAACCCCTATAACCCCCTCAAAATCCCTAAAAACCCTAAAAACAACAAAAATTATATGAAATTCATAAAAATACTAAAAAACATAAAAAACATAAAACCCTTAAACCCCTCAAAAAAACATAAAAACACTTCAAACCCTTAAAAACCTAAAAAACAATAAAAATTCTAAAAAAACCTAAATCCCTTAAAACCCCTAAAACCCTCAAAATTCATAAAAAGGCTAAAAACAAAAAAAAACACCTAAATTCTGTAAAAACTTTAAAAAGCCTAATACACTGAAAAATCATAAGAAACCCTTAAGAACATAAAAACACTAAAAATCCATAAAAAAACCTAAAGAACTCTAAAATCCCAAAAAACCCCTAAAAACCATAAAAACTCTAAATACCCATAAAAACCCTAGAAACACTAAAAAAAATAAAAACCCTTTAATCCCATAAAAATTAAAAAGCTCTAAAATATATTAAAACCCCTAAAAAACTAAAACTCTAAAAACTAAAAAAACCATAAAAACTCTAAAAGTCATAAAAAACCTTAAAAATACTTAAAAATCCTTACAACCATGATAACCCATAAGTAAACCTTAAAAACACTGAAACACTTAAAAACCCTAAAAACACTACAAAAAGATAAAAACCCGAAAAATACTAAACACCATAACAACCCTCTAAATCCTTAAAACCCAAAAAAAAATAAAAAACCATAAAAACCATAAATAGCCCATAAAATGTAAATATAATAAAAACTCTTTAGAAAATCATAAAAACATAAAAACACATAAAATACCTTAAAATCATAAAAAACATTAAAGATCCTAAGAAAACCTAAAACATATAAAAACCATCAAGATACCGAAAAACCCTAAAACCCGTACGAATCATAAAAATTAAAAAACCCTAAAAATATTTAAACCCCCTAAAAACAATGAAAACCACTAATACCCCCATAAACACTGAAAACATTAAAAACTCCTAAAATTTTAAAAACCCTCAAAACTCTAAAGTGTTGTAGAAACCATAAAAACCCATAAAAACAATAAAATACCCTATAAACAAAAACATTATAAAAACCCTGAAAAACATATAAAAACACTTTAAACCCAAAAAATATAAAAAATCAAAAAAGAATAAAACCCTTAAAAATAAAAAAAAACCTAAGAACCCATAAAAAACTTATCAAAAAAACCGTAAAAAACCTCAACATCCCTAAAACCCCTATAAACCATAAAATACATAAAATCCTAAAAAATCACCAAAACGGTAACAACCCTAATAATTATGAAGAACCCTAAGAAAATATAAAAACAGAACTAAAACCCCTAAAACCAAAGATATGGTCAAAACCCTAAAACCCCCAAAATACCTAAAACCATTTAAAACCATAAAAATTATCAAAAGACTAAAAAATCATTAAATTCATAGAACCCCCTAAAAAACCATAAAAAAACAAAAAACCCCATAGAACCACTAAATACATAAAAAATTCTAAAACCCCTAAAACCCCTAAAGAGACCCTAAAACTCTAAAAATCCATAAAACCATAAAATATCCTAAAAATCTTATAAAACACTAAAAACACATAAAAACATTAGAACCACTAAAAATGATAAAATAGTTTAATCCATGAAGAATGTTAAAACTATAAGAATTATTTAAACCCATAAAAATTTCTAAACAACAATAAAAAACAAAAAAAAACACCACAAAACACTAAAAATCAAAAAATGCACAAAATCCATAAAACCCTAAAAGTAGTAAAAATCCATAAAAAACCATAAAATCCATAAGATTATAAAAACCCTAAAACCCTAAAAAATTGAAAAACAAAAAACATGTTAACATGCTAAAAACCTAAAAACATTAATACCCTTAGAATCCCCTAAACACTTCAAAAATCCTCAATAATGCTAGAAATCATAAAAATACTAAAACCCCATAAAAATCCCTAAAATGTTAAAAATAATAAAAGTCCTAAAAATCATTTGAATACAAAAAATACCTAAAAACACTTAAAAGGCATAAAAACATAAAATTGCTAAAAATATTGAAAACACTAAAACCAAACAAACCATTTAAACCCTTAAAAACATCAAAACCCGTAAAAACTCTAAAAACCACTAAAAACATTAAAACCCTTTAAAACCCGAAAAAATAATAAAATCTACACAAAACCATTAAATCCAAAAAAAAACTCAAAAAACAGTAAAAACCCCTGAAACCCCTCAAAATCCCAAAAACCCAAAATACAATAAATTCTAAAAAATCCCTTAAATTAGTTAAAATTTTATAAAACCCTAAAACCCCAAAAAAACCCAAAAAAAACAATAAAAACCAAAAAACAATAAAAGAATATAACATATAAAACCCCTTAACAAATGAAAAAAAACCTCAAAATCTATAAAACGCTTAAAACCCCATAAAAATCATGAAAAATCCCTATAAACCCTAAGAAAATAAGAAAAACTCTAAAAACATGGGAAACCCTAAGAAATGTTAAAAACCTAAAACAAATATAACCACTAAAAATACTAAAAATGATAAAACCCTAAAGAACACTAAAATTCATAAAGACCCCTAAGAACCTAAAAAACCCAAAATACCCAAATTGACCATAAAAATTCTACAAAATTCTAAAAATGCCTAAAAACATTAAAAACCCTAAAAACATGAAATCCCCTTACAAATCCATAAAAACCTAAAAAACATAAAGCCACTAAAAACCTAAAATGCTAAAAACCATGAAGGAGGCCATAAAACACAAAAAACCATTTAAACCATAAAAATAAATAAAATCCATAAAAACCCTAAAAACCCCTTCTAACCTAAAAACCATTAAAACTATAAAACACATTAAATCCCTAAAATCATTAAAATATATAAAAACCCTTAAAACATAAAAAACCCTAAAAATATTAAATAACCATAAAAACCCTAAAACCCTACAAGAACCGGAGAACCCCTAAAACCCCCAAACCCCTCAAAATACTTAAAACCCTAAAAAATAAAAAAATCATAAAAAAACAAAAAAAAACTAAAATGAAAGAGACCTAAAAAACATAAAAACCCCTAAGAAAACCCTAAACCCTAAAAACACTTAAAACCCCAAAAAACCAAAAAACACTAAAAATAACAAAACCGCTAAAACCATCAAAATTCATTAAAACCCTAAGAACCGTAAAATCCTAAAAACCAAAAAAACCTAAAAACATAAAAACCTATAAAACCACTAAAAAACCCTATAGAAACCATAAAAACCTATCAACACATAAACCCCTAAAAGATATAAAAATTCTAAAAACCCTAAAGAAAACCTAAAAATCATAAAATCCACTAAAAATATAAAAAATATTAAAAACTATACAAATTTCTGAAAACAAAAAAACCATAAAATGACTAAAACCTCTAAAACCCATTTAAACAAACTTTAACTTTAACAACTATAAAAAACTTAAAAACCATGAAAAATAAAAATAACTATAAAAACACAATAAACCATAAAAACACAAATATATCTAAACACCATAAACCCCTCAAATTCCCTAAAAAGAAAAAAACCAAAAAACTAAATATCCCTAAAAATCCATTAAAACATAAAACCACAAAAAATCCTATGAAAACATTAAAAACATAAAAAACACACAAATCCCCTAAAAACTAAAAAAATAAAACCCAAAAAAACTACTAAAAACCATATAAAACACAAGAAAACCAAAAAATCCATAAAAACACTAAATGTCATAAAAACCATAAAAATTACATAAAAATCACTAAAAACATAAAAAAGACAAAAAACCTAAAACCCCAAATAAAACCATAAAAACAAAAAAACCCTAAAACCCCTAAAAATATAATAAACACTAAAAAACCTAAAACCCATAAAATGACATTAAAATCATAAAAACACCTAAAACTCAAAAAACCTAAAAAACCCTAAAACCAACTACAAAATATAAAATCCTTTTAAACTGCTCAAAATGATAATTTTTTTTAAAAACCCATAAACCCTAAAAACTCTATAAAACCAGAAAAACCCATAAAAACCATAAAACCCCTAAAAACCCCGGAAACAATCAAAAACCTTAAAAAAACCATAAAAACACTAAAATATCTAAAAACAACAAATAAAACAATGAAAACCTAAAAATAATTTAAACCCCAAAAACCTAGATCTTGTTTTCAAGTGCGTTTTGGTTTGGGTTTTTTGGTTTTGGGTTTGTTAAGGGCTTTTGGGTGTGGGTCGATTGACCCCTCTACTCCCTAGTCTGCTGCGTCTTTTTTTATTTTAATAAATTGGGGGGGGGTCATGAATAGCATGTCCTCACACCTTCCTTTCCCAAAAACCTAGAAAAATATGAAAACCCTAAAAAACCCAAAACCCTAAAAATCCTAAAGAACCCTAAAAACATTACAAATCCTAAAAACCCATAAATCACTAAAAATGTAAAAACCCTAAAAATAATGAATACTATAAAAATACCTCAAAAACATAAAAACACTTAAAACCCCTAAAATAATAAAAACTGCTAAAAAATAAAAAAAACAAAAAAAAAGGCCCCAAAAACCAAAATTAAAATGAACCTTAAAACCCCATAAAAACCACTAAAAACTTAAAAAATCCTAAAAACCTAAAAACCCATAAAAAATACTTAAAATCATAAATCCATTAAAATCCTTGAAATACCATTGGAAAATCATAAAAATATAAAAAACAGGTAAAACCCTTAAAAATCATAAAAAGGATAATAACCCCAAAAACAACTCAAAATACCTAAAACCACAAAATCCTAAAAATCCTTAAAAACCATAAAAAATAAATATCCCAAAAAACCATTATGAAAGCAATAAAAATGTAAAAAACATTTAAAACCCCAAAAAACAAAAAAAAAAGGGATAACACCCCTAAAAACCCTAAAATAACCCTAAAACCACAAAACACCATAAAATACCTAAAACTCTTAAAAACCATAAAACCTAAAACTGCATTAAAATTCTAAAAACCTATTAAAAACTCTTAAAACACTTTAAACCCTTAAAAACATTCAAAAACTCTAAAAAAGATTAAAATCCAAAACAAAACTCAAAAAACACTAAAAACCCAAAAAGAACATAAACACACTAAAACTCTTGAAAAGCCCTAAAAGCCCTAAAAATAAAAAAAAACTAAAACAATGAAATCCATAAAATCATAAAAAATATTAAAAACCCTGAATAATACAAAAAAATACAAAAAAACCCGAAAAACAAAAAAACACGTAAAACCCTAAGAAACCTATAAAATGATGAAACCCTAAAAACAAAAAAAACCGTAAAACCTCAAAAATTTCTAAAAACCCTAAAAATCATAAAAATACTAAAAAATACCTAAGAGCATATAAAATCCTAAAAATCCTAAAAAACTAAGAAAACAATAAAAAAATAAAAAAACATAATACAGCTAAAAACCATAAAACTCTAAAAAACCTAAAAACCCTAAACCCCCTAAAAACATAAAAAACATAAATAATCCATAAAAACATTAAATTATTAAAATGTCTATAAATCCTGAAAATTATAATAAAACAATAAAAACCTAAAAACACATAAAATGCTTAAAAACCACAAAATAAGGAAAACCCATAAAAAGAATAGGGAATGTTCTCCCATGGATTCCTTGAAGGTGCTTGTCACTGTATCTCTCTCCCCCATGGGGAGGTATCTATTCTAGTTGATGCTCGGGATTTGGCCTTTTTCTCCACCATGGTATCAGAACTTCTTTTAATGATTCTCCAAATTGAACATTTTCTAATGGATATTGACTTATACGAAGTCTACCCCCAATTATCAATTTCTAATTTGGTGTTTCAAGAAGCTTTCTCACTTCACAATTTGAAATTGATTTCCTGATTTATGAATCATTAACCCTTGGTAGACTCTTTTGATAGGTTCGCCTTCAGATCTTGGAACCTTTGGAACCAAGTGATGGTGGGATTGATTGATGGATACAAAATCCTGATTAGGATTTCAATGGAGGGTTATTTTATTTGTCCTTGTTCCTTGTCCCCTCTCAGAATCAATGGTGTTATATTATTTCTCTTTATGGGGAGCTTCAACATTCACATGAACCGAGACTCGCCAATGTATGCTTCATGGGTTATGTTTCTTGAACTCCCTCTTCCTTTCAAAAATCCATCTATCATATATATGCTTGGGAATCTCATGGGTCTAGTTTTGTGTTTAGACAGTTGGACTTGAGAAATTTTCCACCCTATGTCCCCAAGGGTTTTGTGTTGAGGTGGATGCTTTAAAGGCACTGGTTGATTTTGTAAGGATTGTTATTGGTAATGCATTCAAGTATAAACAACCGATCCTTTTTTAATCAACGGTGGTTTATTATTATACCTGCAATAAAATGGGTCAACTTATTATAGAATTTAGGCATTGGATAAGAATAAGAGGAGATTTCAGGCTAGGCCATGGAGCGGTCGATGGTAAGTTGGTTGGGAATCCAGATGGGCCTCAGGATGAAGAACATGATATTGGTGATGTTCTTTCTAAAACAATCGGTAAATATGATCCAATTAAGATTTATAGGTAACCACTCCATGAACTAAGGGTCTATACTATGTTTGAAAGACACAAAAGGGATCTGGGAGTTGTGTATTATAGGGAGTGATGAATATTATGTAAGGGTGAAACAGTCTGATGATAGTGGAGATTTGGGATGAAGAGGTAAGGGTTGGTATAGAACATGACAATTACCCTTTGAGAAATAAATTTGACTGTTTGACTTTCTAGGAGATGGATCATGTGTAACATGATGTTCAGTAGAATTTGGTCAATGATGGAGTTTTTTGGATTGAGGTAAGGTAGTTAATGCAAGATGCTGGCTGGAGGAGTGTTGCTATTGATGGAATTGTTGAAGAGAAACTGGGGCCAGCTGCCTACTCTAGCTGTAAGGGTGTTGTATGTGAAGAGAAGGATAAAGGATTGTAGGTCCTATAGTTATCTAGTGATGTTGTGTGGACTCATTAAATAAAGTTGGGTGACTCAATTAATGTGGATGATGCTTCTATGCATGATGTCAGTGTTGCTGAAATTAGTTTCTTAGTTTAGATTATTGCAGACGACGCTAATGTAAAGTTGACTTTGTCTTGTGGTGAGGTTTATGAGTATGGTGAAGTGCATGACATAACATATATTTAGAATTATGGTAATTGTGATGCTATTGAGGAAGGAAAAAAGCATGGTGATGGTTCACAGACCTCCGACTGTGATGTTTAGGAAGAGGTGTCAGGCAGTTGGGTTCGAACTGTTGATGCTTGTCTCGAGGAGGAACCGTATAAAACTTCCATGGTTGTGTATGAGGGAGTATGTGATGATCAACAATATATTGAGGAAGTGGTGTTTGGATAGTTTTTTGTTGAACCTTCAACTCATCTTTGGATCCAATGGGCCCTGAGTGCTTGTTTTGAAAAAGATCAGGACTGGTGAATGGTTCTGATGGGGTCTGAGGAGTGTTCAGTTGGAAACTCTAAGTGTATGGTCCTGAGGGACATGGTTTTGGGACAAATTAACGTTATGAAGATACCAGTGTAGAATTATCTATTTCAGGAGGGGTTGTACTCACATATTTTTTCATCATTGGGGGCTGGTAATAATGATGAAAGTCATATGAACTCCAACATGGTGAAGATCGTGACGGAAAGGGAACTGATTGAGGATGCTTTCCCATATCGGGATGAGAATGTTTCTAAAGATTTCCCCTCAACTCTACTGAAGATGAAGCTAAAGAAGGAATACTCAAATCTACCAAATATCGTATCCACCAGAGCCTCCTCTAAGTCTTTAGGGGAGAATTTCCCTGATAAGCATGGGTGGACTGATAATAACTCAACCGAGGAGCATCTTGCGGAGTGGCGAAGGTTAAATGATATGTACATTGTAATATTCAAACAACATGAGTCTAAATGGGAGTTGCCAGATGCTGATGCTGTTTCTAGTTATGGTTCTGATGGGGACCCATACAGTCCAACTTCTGACTTCATGCTTTAGCGATGGTGGGGATATTTCCCACTCTTGTGTGATTTTGGGCCCCTTGGGGGTTTATGGTTTCAAGGGAGTGTTTGGGTTTTGGGGTTTTCGTCATTTGAATTCACCCCACCATTTTATTATTTTTCAATTTTTTCTAATAAACTTATGGGGGCCAAGGATGTCTATATTGTGCACCATCCTTTCCCTAATACCCACAAATACCCTAAAACACTAAAAACCCCTAAATCCATAAATAGCATTAAAAACCTTAAAAACCCTAATAATTCATAAAACCAAAAAATCATTAAATAATTTAAAAAGCATTTAAACCATTAAAATGTTAACAGACTCTAAAAAGAATAAAAACCATAAAAACTCAAAAGAAAACAAAAAACCCAAAAAACCATAAACACCTTAAAACCACTAAATACCCAAAAAACATAAAAATATGAAAAAATACCTAAAAATACCTAAAAAAAATCCTAAAAACCCAAAAACCACCCCAAAAAACATTAAATGACTAAAAACACTTAAAAACCCTAAAATCCTAAAAACCATAATAACCCAAAATACCCTAAATCCCTAAAAACCCATAAAATACAAAAAAATACCACAAATACCTAAAAATGAAGAACACCTAAAAACCCTAAACAACCCCTAAGAAACTCTTAAAAACCTAAAAAATAAAACCCCCTTAAAACCCTAAATACTAATAAGACCCCTAAAAACACAAAAACTATTAAAAACACCAATAAACCCTAAAAATCCAAAAAATACCTGATAATCCTTAAAAATCCCATAAAATACATAAAATCATAAAAATGTTTGAAATCACTAAAAACCCCCAAAAACTATAAAAATATAAAAACACAGAAACCCGTAAAACTCATTAATTTTTCTAAAATCTATAAAAACCCAAAAAAGATCTGAAACCCCCCTAAACCCTACAAAACCACCAAAAAAACCATTAAAAATCCTAAACCCCCCCCCCTAAAACGCTAGAAACCAATAAAAACTCTAATAAGAGTTTAAACCACTGAAAACATTGAAAAACATAAAAAATATTTAAACCCCTAAAACCACAATGATAAACCCTAAAAACCATAGAACCAAAAAACCCCTAAAAACGATCAAAATCCCTAAAACCCTAAAAACCAAACAAAATAATAAAAAATCACTAAAAATTCCCAAAATATAAAAAACCATGAAAACCCTTAAAACCATAAGTCATCCATAAATACCTTATGACACTAATAACCCCTAAAGAGCATAAAATTCTAAAATCCTTAAAAACCCGCAATATCCATAAAAACCTAATGGACTTCAAAAATGATAAAAAAAATCAATAAAAGAACTAAAACCATAATATAACTAGAAACCCTGAAGAACCCTAAGAAAAAATTTAAAACCTAAAACACTTAAAATTCTTGAAAACATAAAAAATGCTAAAAAAACCAAATAATCATAAAAGATGAAAAAAATCCAAAAAACCCCACTAAAACCATAAAACCCCTAAAGAAATTAAAAATACTAAAACCCAATAAAACCATGAAAAGAACTAAATAATATAAAACCCCTATAAGCCCCTAAAAATGTTAAAAATTTCCAAAAACCATAAAAATACAAAAAAAACTCATTAAAACTCTATAAACCTAAAAAGGCGGAAAAAACCTAAAAACCTAAAAAATCCCTAAAATTCCTATAAACCCAAAAACAAATTTAAAAAGAATACCAAAAACAATAATTTTTTTGAAAAAAACTAAAAAAATAGAAAAACCCAAAGAAACCCTAAAGACCATGAATACCCTTGAAAACCATAAAAACCATAAATTTTTTTTGAAAACACTAAAAACCCAAAATCACAAAAAAACCCCCTCAAAATCACTAAAAACATAAAAAAATCCAATAAAAATACAAAAAATATGTAAAAACATTAAAAACATAAAATCACTGAAAACCCCAGTGAAAAACTTTAAAACCCTAAAAAACTCATACCTCCTTGTGGTGACAGCTTCCCCTCCCTCCCAGGTTGAAGACGATTGCGGCCCAAGAGCCTATCCCCCTCTCTGTGGGGGAGAGTCCACCCTCTGAGGACCACTCTTTCTCTCCATTATCATCCCCTAAATTTAAACCCTCCTTTATGTGAATGGTGCTTTATTTGAATGTTCTAGAGCTCTTTGAAGGCCAACTACAGCTTCCCCTTTCAATTTAAGAGTTCAAAAAATCTTCATATCTACACCATTTGACTCTGGTTGCGAGGTTCCCGAAGTGGCACCCCTCGGGGGACACTTTTCAATAGTTTGTCTCTAAACATTTGAATATATAGGATCGTGTGACGATGGGTTTTTTTGATGGATCCAACATCATGATTCACTTCACATGTAATGAAGACATGATCCTTTACTAGTCTTCAACACCCCGAAGATGTAATGGAACTCACTTCTCCATCTTTCGGTGGAGTTTCGACTTTCACATGAAGTGTAACTCCCCGATGGTTGCGACATGGATTATATTTACCAAAATTTCCCTTCCCTTAAAAATATTCTCTATTATTTATATGCTAGGGAATCGGGTGGGGAGGTTCCTCTGTGTGGATAGTAAGACTCAGCCCCTCTGTTACCCTGTTTCCCCAAGGACCTTCATTGAGGTTGAAGCTTCAAAGTATCTGGTGGATGCTTTCTGGATTTTTGTAGTGGAGGAGCTCCATTGGAAGAAGCCAGTTGTTTTTGAATCATGGATGGTCTTCTGTTATAGCTCTTGGAGGTTCAGGAATAATGCTCAGTCTGGAGGATGTGCTGAACCTATTAAGAATTATTTATACCTATTTCAGTTGAGTTCTGATGAGAACAACCGAGCTCTGGTGGAGGCTAAGGGGGTTAAGGGGTGACTGAGCCTTTTTCCTCCCAACCATCAGTTGATGCAGTTTCTGTTCCACTCAAGAAAGACCTGATGTCTAGGAGCATTCATGAAGTAGCATTAATCAACTCTGGTGGTTTCAGTTTATGTTTGGCTGGGAATGTTTGGGAATCAGGAGATGCAGTCACTGAAGCAGTACTCATGGATGAAGGAAGAACTAAGTCTTGTGTTGAAGAGGTTTGCGGAAGTGGTAATTTATCACATAGAGAGTAGGAGAATGGGAATTCTAATGTGTAGTATGCATGGAATGAGAATGATCATTTGGAGGCCCCCATGATGCTTTCCTTGCAAAGAGAGGTTATGGACTTCAGGAAGAATAGTGGGGGTGCTAGTAGTAGCATGCTGTTAGATGGGAATGTTGTGACTCTGCAAAACAAGATTCAGAACTTAGCATTGGCTGAGCCGGTTGGCGATACTGCTATGCTGGTGGGTGAGCTCACGCAGGGGGGATGTGGCTATGTTGGATATGAGAGATGGGGATGAGTGGAAACAGTTCTTGGCTGAGAAGGAGATGATCGTGGTAGAGGAGCAGACCTGGAGTCTTGGGGTGTGACGCCATAGTTAGTGAACTGCCCCCTGATGCTCACTGGGTGTGGTGACATGGAGTGAACTAACATTGGGGATAGGAAAGGTTCTCTTTCTGAAGACGCTGGCGCTAGCTGTGTGGAGGGTTTTCCTAGTGATCATGTAGAGTATTTGGTTGGGATCCCTCTACTAGACCCCAACATTAATGAAGGTGAGCTGGCTTCGAACTTTCCAAGAGACATGGTTGTTTATGGTGTTCCATTTACTAAAGACCATTGTGTGCTACTTCATGACATCATGATGGTTGAATGGGAAAGATTTCCCCTTTAGTGTGAGGATAAGAGACAAGGGGATAGGTTTGTTGAATATTACAGCAGGATAAATGCTGCTATGGCTAGGTGGAAGGATGAAAAGAAAAGGATCCATAAAAGGGGTGGCGCAACACCTGGGACAGGAAGCAAGAATGGGAACAAAGATGCCTCAAGTGAGGCTAACGATGGAGTCATGCATGAGAAGTTAGTCCATGAAGATGGTTCTATCTCCCCCCCCCCATGCGAAGGCAACAGATGGATTGTTCTGCCATTCCAAGACCTATAGAGACCTGGGCCACCTCCAGGGTGCTCAATCTGAATCTCAAAGTCAATATGTGGGAGCGGCCTCTGTTTAATCCTAAGTAGGAGAGGTCCAGAGAGAAACTTTTGTCTATTCTCAGAATACAGGAGGACTATGAGTCAGGCTTGGACTCTATGGATACTGGAGCTGACTCAGAATTTTGCTTTACTGATGTGGGCACTGGTCTTGGTGCGAGCTTTGGATAACGTGGTGTATAACTGGATGATTTTGCCGGTGACATTGATTGAATTTCTATTTTGTGTGTCTTTTATTTTGGACTTTTTGGGGTGTGGGTATTTTTGGGGTTTTTGTGTGTGGGCGGTTTAGCCCCACCCCTCCCTTCTGGCATATGATTTTTCTTTATATAAATCTGGGGGGGGGGAGTCTAGTAATAGCATGGCCCTACATCTTCATTTTCATAAAAACCCCAAGAAATCCTTTAAAACAAAAAAAATGTAAAAAACATTAAAATTGATAAAGCCCATAAAATTAAAAATAAAAGTCCTTAAATACCTAAAATATCCCCTAAAACCTTGAAGAAACAAAAAACCACATAAAAACCTAAGAGGCTACGAAAAACACTAAAACCCATTTAAACCCTTAAAACATTAAAATAAACAAACAAACCTTATAAACAATAATTTTTTTAAAAAATCCCATTAAACCCAAAAAACCATAAATACACTAAAAAAAACTACTCAATATACCAAAAACCATAAAGAACCATAAAAATACATGAAAATCCTTAAAATATTTAAAAAAACATAAAAAACCAAATAAACCATAAGAAAATTGAAAAAACCTAAAAATAATTAAAACCCCTTAGAAACCTAAAAATGGTAAAAATCCTACAAACCCAACAAAATTAAATCCCTTGAAATATCTAAAAACCCTAAAATCATAAAATCCAAAAATAAATAAAATACCAAAAACCGTAAAAAATCCTTAAACCCGAAAATCCTAAAGAAATCCTTAAAACCCTCATAACCCTTAATACCCCTAAATGACTAAAAATGATAAAATCCCAAAACAAACATAAAAATACCCTAAAACCCTAAAGACCCTAAAACCCTGAATCCCCAAAGCCCCCAAAACCCCATAAAGACATAACTACCCTAAAAACCAAAAAATACTATAAACCACTAAATAATATAAGCACCTTTAAAATCCAAAAAACCAAAAAACCCATAAAACCCCTCAAAGCCACTAAAAAAACTAAAAACCATAAAAAACCTAAAAAATATCTAAAAACCCCTAAAAATGTTAAAACCCCTAAAAACCTGAAAACCAATAAGAATATCGAAAAAACCTAAAAACAACTAAAACACCTTAAATCCCTGAAAATCCCTAAAATCCCTTAAAAATAATAAAAATCTAAAAAGGCCAAAAAAATCCATTAAATCATAAACAAAACCTAAAAAAACATGAAAACCCTTATGAAATCCTTAAAAACCTATAAAAATTTAAAACCCCAAATCCCCCTATAAAATGATAAGACCTTAAGAACCCCAAAATCCCTAAAAACTATAAAACCCCAAAACCCTTCAAACCCCTAAAAACCAATGAAACCCTTAAAACCAATAAAAGCTATAAAACACCTTAAAACCCCTAAAAACATTAATAAACTCTAGAAAATCCGTAAAAAAATCCCAAAAAAAACTCCAAAAAACCCTAAACCCCTAGAAATCCACAAAAACCCTCAAAATCCCTAAAATCCATAAAATCCATTAAAACCCTTAAAATCCATTAAAATACTTAAAACCGTAAAAACCCCTAAAACACAAAATAAAACCTTAAAAACCTAATGATTCTAAAAACCCTTAAAAAATATAAATCCCATACATCCCATAGAACATACAAAACCTTAAAACCCCATTAAAAACCTCAAAAACCACTAAAATATTTAAAGATCCTTTAAATCCCTAAAAACGTTAAAAACTATGAAAACCATTAGAATACTAAAAAACTAAAAAACCCTAAAACCCCAAAAAACAATAAAAACCCAAAAAACAATCAAATCCGGAAACACCAAATAATACATAAAAATCAAAAAAAAATTCCTAAAAATTCCAAAAAAAAACTAAAAAACACTAAAATCCATGAAAACAATAAGAATACATGAAAACCTATAAACACTTAATACTACAGAAAAACCAAAATTATGCTATAAATTTTAATTACCCTAAAAACCGTAAAAAACCCCAAAACCCATAAAAACCCTAAAACCCATAAATTCATAATAAATCCCTAAAAACCCTAAAAACATAATAACCCTAAAACCACTACATATTGTTATAAAACATTTAAAACCTAAAAAAACATATGTCCCATAAAAAAGTATAAAATTATAAACACCATAAAAACCATAATATGAGACTTAAAACCCTAAAAACCCCTAAAACAATTAAAATATAAAAACCGTAAAAATAAATTGAATATCTAAAAAATCACTAAAAACTCTAAAAACCCATAAAACCACTTAAAATGTTCAAAAATACAAAAAAAACTTCAAAACCATAAAAAATATAAAACCTCATAAAACCCAAAAAAAACCATTAAAACAGTAACAACCATAAAAACCCAAAAATTCCTTAAAACCCTAAAAATTTAAAAATCGTTCAAAAACATAAAAATACCAAAAACTTTATAAACACCTAAAACCTCTGAAAACACCCAAGAAAAGTTTAAGACATAAAACCATTTAAAGAGGACAAAAACTATAGAAAATTATAAAACCATAAAATCCCTCAACATCCCTGAAATACTTAAGAATTGTAAAAATCCTAGAAATCATAAAAATTCCTAAAAATGTAAAATACCCTAAATACACGGAAAAACCATAATAAAACCAAAAAAACTCGAAACACATAAAATCCCTTAAACCCTAAAAAATGTTAAAACCCCTAAAAACAATAAAAATATCCTAAAACCCTTAAAACCCCTAAAACAATAAAAAACCCTAAAAATCCATTAATACCCTAAAAGCCACTAAAAATTATAAAACCCATTAAACCCCAATTTTTTTTAAAAAAACACTAAAAAAATATAAAACCCCTAAAAACTCAAAAGAAACCTTAAAAACCATAAACCACAAAAAACCAAATAAAACATAGAAACCCTCAAAATCCTTAAAAACCAACAAAATAATAAATAACAAAAAACACTAAAAATTCAATGATACGTAAGACCCCAGAATCCCAGAAGAACACTAAGAAAAACAAAAAAAACCTAAAAACACTTAAAATCCATAAAAACCTAAAAACTCAACAAACCCAAAAAAAACCTAAACACCCTCAATCACATCAAAATCAACAAGAAAAATAAATACTATACAAATCCTAAAAAGCACTAAAAAACACCAAATACGTAAAAACCCATAAAACCCCTAAGAAATCCTAAATACCGTAAAAACACTTACATCCCATACAAAATCTAGAAAAATCTAAAAAACCTAAAAACTATTTAACCTGTAAAAAAATTTAAACCCCATAAAAACCATAAAACCAACTAAAAATTCAAAAAACCCTTAAAATCACTAAAAACATTAAAAACACTTTAAATCACTTAATACCACTAAATCACAAAAAACCATAAACCCCTAGAAATCCATAAGAACCATAAACCCCTAAAAACCCATCAAAATCCTTAAAAACCATAAAAAACCTATAAGCAGCTAAAAATCCTTAAAAACGCAAAAACCCTAAAAAACCGTAAAACCCCGTTAGAAGCCCTAAAAACACTAGAAACCTCTGAAAACCTAAATACACTAAAATCCCTAAAAACCCATAAAAACCATAAACCCAAAAAATACTCAAAGGCCATAAAATCCTAAAACACAATAAAAATCCTAATATCCATAAAAGTCCCTAAAATTGTATAATACTCAAAAACCATGAAAAATCCCTATGAAAAATCGTAAAAACCTAAAAAATATTAAAATTCCTAAAAAACATAACACCACTAAACATACCCTTAAAATGATAAAAACCCCCTAAAAACCCAAAAACCCGTGAAAATAATAAAACACCTAAAACCACTGAAATCTATAAAAAACATTTAAAACACCTAAAAATGTTAAACACTCTAAAAACCCTAAGAAAAAAAAACCATAAAAACCACAAAACCACAAAACCCGCAAAATCCATAAAACCGCTACATAACCCAAAATATCTTTAAAAATCCCTAAAAATATCTAAATGAATAAAACCCTATCAAAACCCTGAAAACCAATAAGAATACCAATGAAACATAGAAACACTTGAAACCCATATAAAATTAGAAAACACTAAAAACCCTAAAACCCCTAAAAATCCCTAAAAATCCCTAAAAATCCTAAAAAGCTCTAAAAATAATTAAATACAAAAAAAACAACTAAAAACAATGATAAACCCTAAGAAAATCTTAAAACCCATTAATAACTTAAACCCACCAAGAACATAAAAAGGGATAAAACCCCTAAAACCCCACAAAATCCCTAAAACCTTAAAAAGCCCTAAAAATTCTAAAAACCCCAAAATATACCAAAAAATGTAAAACCCTGAAAATAAAAGAAAACATTAAAACACTAAAAACACTTACAATCACAAAAAACCTAAGAACACTAAAATATAAAAACTTAAAAAATCCATAAAACCCCTATAAACCCATTAACCCATAAAACCCCTAAAACAATTAAAACCCTAAAAACTCATAAAATTTATAAAACCACTAAAAACTCTAAAACACTTTTAACCAGTAAAATCAATAAAAACTCTTAAAACCATAAAACAATAAAAACTCAAGAAAACCCCTAAAAATCCAAAAAACCTATATAAACCCAAAAAACATAGAAACCCCTAAAAGCCATAAAAATCATTAAAAATCCATAAAAACCCTAATAATGTAAAACACCCTAAAGCATTAGAAAGACCTTAAAGAAACCTTAAAACCTAAAAACACTTAAAACCCCTAAAAAGCCAAAAAATACTAAAAACATTAAAACCCTAAAAACCATAAAAATCACTAAATACCCTAAAAATCCATAAAACTCCTAAAAATACATAAAAATACTAAAAAATGAAAAATAAACATGAAAAACACTATGAATACCTTAATAACCTAAAACCATTTTAAAACCCCTAAAATCATATAAAACACTAAAACCCCTAAAAGCTATAAATGTTCAAAATAACTAAAAACAAAAAAAAATAAAATAAAAAACCCCATAAAAGTCCCTAAAAATTTAAAATTCCATTAAAAAACTTGAAAACCCCTAAGAAAACATTAAAACCTAAAAACATTTACACCCCATAAAAAACCAAAATAACATTAAAAATCCTAAAATAATAAAATCCCTAAAAACCCATAATATTCCAAAAAACCATAAAAATCCAAGAAAATACCTAAAAATAACTATGAATGTAAAAAACACTAAATCCATGAAAATGCCTATGAAAAACTTAAATACATAAAAACACTTAAAACCCATAAAAAACCTAAAACCCTTGAAAACACAAAATATAAACTAAAACCCCAAAAAACCCTAAAAACACTAATACCATAAAAACTTCAGAAACCTGTAGAAACCCTAAAACACATAAAAAAATATAAAAAATCAATAAACTCCTAAAAACATAAAAAAAATAAAAAAACCTTAAAAAACATAAAAGAAACTCAAAATACCCTAAAACCCAAAAAACCATAAAACACCTATGAACTCTCAAAACACCTAAAAACATTAAAGAACCATAAAAATCCAAAAAATACCAAAAAATAACAAAAAATGTAAAAATTCCTAAGAAACCCACAAAAACATAAAAATAATGAAAAACGATAAAATTTCTAAAAACCCTATAAATCCCTGAAACCCTAAAATACCTAAAATCCCTAAAAACCATAAAAGTACAATGAAATCCCCAAAAATACAAAAGGTCACAAAAACTAGAAAACTCTGAAATAAACTAAGAAAATTGTAAAAACCTAAAAACACTTTAACCCCCTAAAAACTAAAAATGATAAAAATTGCAAATCACCGTAAAAATAAAATAAAAACCTAAATACCTAAAAAACCCCTAAAACCTTAAATTCCCTAAAAATAAAGAAAATTCCTCAAAACTATTAAATACTCAAAAAAACCCTTTAAACATATGAAAATGTTAAAAAATTATAAATACCATAAAGGCAAAAAAAAAGTAAAAAACCCTTAAAAACCTAAAACCCATAAAACCCTAAAACACCTCAAAATCCCAAAAACCCTAAAACAAAAAAAAATCTCGAAAAATCACTATAATCCATAAAAACATAAAAATCCTGAAAACCCTAATGAAAACCTAAAAAAAATAAAACTATTTTGTACCTTAAAACCCCTCAAAAACCATAAAAAAATAACAATCCCATAAAACATAAAAAAAAATAAAAAAAATGACACCCCATAAGAAAGACATAAAAAAATTGAATCATTTTAATCCTTTAAAAACCTAAAAAAAATCTAAACCCCTAAAAACCCTAAAAACCATAAAACCCAAAAAAGTACATAAACACTCCTAAACCCCCAAAAATACTAATACCCCACTAAATATCAAAAAAACTTTTAAACCCCTAAAAATATTTAAAAACTCTATAAAATGATAACATCCCAAAATACACAAAAAAATCCCTAAAACCCAAAAAACTATAAAAACCCTAAAACCCATTAAAATCCTAAAAAAATATTTTGAAATCCCAAAAAGTTAAACACCCTTAAAACCCTAACAAAACCCTATGAAACCATTAAAAACATAAAGTAACTTAAAACCCCCAAAAAAATGATAAAATCCATAAATGACCCCAAAACCCATAAAAACCATGAAACCCCCAAAAAAATTACACAACCATAAAACCATATAAAATCCTAAAAACTAGTGTAACTCTAAAAACACCTTTAATCACATAATGATGTTAATAATAATTAAAAGACCATCGTTTCCCTAATAACTCAAGAAAAGAATAAAACCCCAAAAACCATAAAACTCCCTAAAACCCTAAAAATCCTAAAAATCCCTAAAAACCCTAAAAACGATAAATATTCTAAAAATACCTCGAAATCCCTAAAATTTTATAAAACCCTAAAATCCCTGAAAACTGCTAATAAAGCCTTAAGACCAAAAAATACCTAAAAAAAACTAAAAACCTAATATACACTAAAAACCCTAAAACTCATAAACCCCTAAAAACCCTCAAAATTCATAAAAACCCTAAAAACCCTTAAAATGTTAATAAATATCAAAAAACTAGAATTGAAAAAAAAATCCTAAAACCCCTAAGAAGAGACAATGAAAACCATAAAATCTAAAAAAACTTATAATATCAAAAATCCTATAAAACTCTAAATACTATAAATCCCAAAAAAAATACCTAAATCCCCTAGAAATAATAAGAACCTCAAATCCTAAATACCATAAAAATCCATAAAATCCCTAAAAACCACAAAAAATATAAAAACACATTAATCCCCTAAATATAATAAAACTCCAAAAAAATCATAAAACCACTAAAAACTAAAAAAACTTACCACCCAAAAAATATAGAAATCCTAACAACCATAAAACCCCCTCAAAATCACTAAAAATCCTAAAAAATAATAAAAATCATAAAGAATACCAAAAAATGCCTAAAATATAAAAAACCCAGAGAACCCCTAATAAAACCATAAAATCCTAAAAACAATAAAACCCTTAAAAACCAAGAAAATTGTAGAATCCTTAAAAATATTAATATCCCTCAAACCCCCTAAAACCCATAAAATTCCTTAAAAATTGTAAAAACCCCTAAAAACCCTAAAAATACCTAAAAACATAAAATTCCCAAAAATCCCTGAAAAGTCTTAATAAAACCTAGAAAACCTAAAGAACACATAAAACCCCAAAAAACATAAACTCCTAAAAACACTAAATTACCCTAAAATACCCAAAAACATTAATAAACCTTATAAACATTTAAAAATCATAAAAACCCACAAAAACATTAAAACAAACAGAAACACTAAAAAAATTTGAAACCCCCCAAAAAAGGAAAAATATATAACAAACATAAAACCACAATAAATTTAAAAAATTGAAAATAATAAAAACCATAAGACCCTAAAACCCCCAAAACCCACCCGAAAATCTATAATACCCCTACAAAATTATGAAAATCCTAACAAAACCTTGAAAATTTCTAAAAATAAAAAAAACCACAAAAACCTTAAATCCCTTCAGAAAAAATTAATAACCCTAAAATATATAAAATCCCTAAAAAATAAAAATAGTAAAAACCATAAAAAATCCTAAAAACCCCTCAAACCCCTCAAAATTTCTAAAAACCCTAAAAATTCTAGAAATTGAAACAAAATAACCAAAATGTAAACAGCCCTAAAAAACATTAAAACCCTTAAGAAAAACCTAAAAACCAAAAAACTCTTAAACCCCCAAAAAATATTAAATACAATAAAATCCATAACACCACTATAAACATTAAAACCCATAAAAACCCTAAGAACCACTAAAATATCTAAAACCTCTTCAAACAACCCAAACATTAAAAACAATCTAAAAACCATTAAAACACTATAAAATAGAAAAACATCCCCAAAACCCAAAAACCACAAAAGAACCTAAAACTCCTAAAACCCTTAAAACTCCTAAAAACCCTAAAAACCATAAAATACAAAAAACCACAAAAAATAACTAAAAATGTAAAAAACCATAAAACCGTTGAAATAACCTAATAAAACCTTAAATCCCCCAAAAAAATTAAAAACCTTAAAAACATCTAAGAACCATAAAAAGACTCAAAATCACTAAAAACCCTAAAACCCAAAAAACCCAAAAAATCCCTGAAGATGTAAAAAACCCCATAAACCCCAGAAAGCCTATGAAAACCTTAAAATATTAAAAACTCTTAAAACCCCTAAAATCCTTACAATTATAAAAAACCTAAAAGACCCTATAAATCCTAAAAACCCCTAAAAACCATAAAAACCACTATAACCCTTAAACCCCCTAAAAACTCAAACAACCTGAAACAACTAAAAACTCTAAAAAACATTTAAACCCCTCAAATGTTTATAAACTCTAAAAACATTAAAACTCCAAAATTTAAAAAACCTATAAAATCCCAAAATAACTATAAATACCCTAAAAACACACAAAATACCTAATACTCCTCAAACCCCATAAAAATCCTATAAAATCCTAAAAATCACTACAAACATAAAAACCCATAAAATCCAAAAAAATCCATAAGAAACCCCTAAAACCTAAAAACAGTTTAAACCCTAAAAAAATAAAAAATTTATAATTCCCTAAATAGCCCTAAAACCCTAAAAATCCATAAAAACCAGTTAAACCCTAAAAACCCTAAAAACGCAAAAAAAAAATCATAAAAGAGACCTAAAAATACCTTAAAACGTAAATACCCATAAAAACTATTCAAATCACCCAATTAATACCTTAAACCCCTAAAAAAACCTAAAAACACTAAAACATAAAAATGCTAAAAACCATAAGAAACACAAAAAATTCTAAAAACCCTAAAACCCCTCAAAATCCATAAAAACCCTAAAAATCCATAGAATCATTAAAAAACCTAAAAAATAACTAAACATGTAAAAAACCTAAAAAAACTGAAAACCCAAAATAAAACCTTAAAAACCTAAAAACAGTTACAACCCCTAAAAAACATAAATACCTAATAAACCTAAAACCCTAAAAACCTAAAATGGATATAAATCGCCTAAAAACCATAATACCCTAAAAACATAAGAACCCAAAAACCTCATAAAAACTCTAAAACCCCTAAAAACTATAAAAATACTTTAAAGTATTAAAATCATTAAAAAATATAAGAAAACTAAAACCATAAAAAACTCAATGAAAACCCTAAAAAACCAAAAAACCCCTAAAACCCCTAAAAACCCCAAAACCTTAAAAACCCGTGAAATCAATACAAAAATTACCAAAAATCCCAAAAATCAAAAATACCCTAAAAACACTAAAATTCCCTAAGAAAACATTAAAAACATAAAAATACATAATACCCCTAAAAACCATTAAAATAATAAAAACCTTAAAACCCTCAAAATCCCTAAAATACCCTAAAACCATAAAAATCCTAAAAAATATATAAAACCACTAACAACATAAAAACTATATAAAAACCATATGAAAATATTTAAAACATAAAAAAACATAAAACCTTTAAAAATGTAAAAAAACTTTAAAACCCCTAAAAATACCCTGAACCCACACCAAACTATAACAACCCATAAAAACATTAAAACCCATAAAACCCACTAAAAACACTAAAAAAAATTAATACACTAAAACATTATAAACAATAAAATACTTTAGAATCCCTAAAATCTCAAAATCAAGGCTAAAACCCCAAAAAAAACCCAAAATAACACTAAAATCCCTCAAAATCCCAAAAAAACATAATAACCCTAAAAACACCTAAAATACCTAAAAATATAAAAACCCCCAAAAACCCTCAAATACTTAATGAAAAATGTAAAAAACAAAAAATTATTTGAACCCTTAAAACCTATAAAAACCTAAAAACCAATCAAAACCCTTAAAATCATTAAAACATCATAAAACATAAAAATTCGAAAAATAAATAGAAGCATAAAATAACCTAGAAACCATAAAACCCCATAAGAAAAGATTAAAATCTACAAACACTTAAAACACCTAAAAACCTAAAAATTGATAAAATCTTTAAAATCCTAAAATGACACATATAACCCTAAAAACCCAAAAAATCATAAAACCCCTAAAACCTTAAAAAACATGAAAAACAACTAAAACCAATAAAACCCTTTAAAACACTAAAAAATTTAAAAACTATAAAATCCCATAAAACCCCTAAAATAATAAAAATCCTAAAAAGCCCTATAATCCCAAAAAAACCAAAAATATCCTAAAATTCCCTAAAGATCCATAAAAATGTAAAAACCTAAAAGAACCTAAAAAACTCTATGAACACCATAAGAAACCTAAAAACACTTAAACCCAAAAAAAATATAAAATAATATAGAAACACAAAACACCCCTAGAAACAAAATACCCACAAACCCCAAAAAATACCAAAAAACCAAAAAACCCCATAAAAATCCTAAAAAACCCTAAAATCCATAAAAATGTAAAAACCCCTAAAACCCCAAAAATCCACTAAGAAAACATTAAAACCATAAAACACTTAAATCCCCTAAAACACTAAAAATTATAAACCCTAAAAATTCGATACCCATAAAATAATCTAAACAAACCCTTAATAACCATAAAAACTATTAAAAACTCCTTATACTCCTTTTTTTTATACTAAAAAGATTAAAAAAAATTAAAAACTCATAAGAAACCTAAAACCCCCAAAAAACCATAAAACCACTAAAACCCTAAGAATACATAAAAACCTTAAAGACCATAATAAACAGTAAAAAGTCCTAAAACCCCTTAAAATGTAAAAAAGTCAATAAAACCCCATAATAATCAAAGAAAAATTAAATAACTAAAAACACACAAAACACCTAAAACCTAAAAAATACCAACAACTCTAAAAAAAACCAAAAACCCCTACAAACCATAAAAAACCATAAATTCCTAAAAAAATGTCCATAAAAATCCTAAAAAACATTAAAACCCATAAAAACCATGAAAACCCATAAGAAAAACTTAAAACCTCTAAGAACACATAAAACCCCATAAAACCTAAAATATTCTAAAAACCTCGAAAACACCAAATAATATAACATCCCCTAAAACTCATAAATACCCTAAAAATACTAAAAACTCTTAAAATACTTTAAAACCCTAAAATGTTAAAAACTCTAAAAATGTTAAAAACCTTAAAAATAATAAAAAATTTAAAAATTTAAAAAACCAAATAAACCCTAAAAACCTAAAACCCTTCAAAATAATTAAAAAAAATAAAAAATCCTAAAAAATCATAATAAATACCAACAGAAATAAGAAACCACTAAAACGGTGAAGAAACCTAAAAACCTAAAAACCTAAAAACACTTGAAACCCCCCAAACCCCCTTAAATCCCTAAAACCCCTCAAAATCCCTCAAACCCTTAAAAACCCATAAAAATCCTTAAAATTCCTAAAATTCCTAAAAATGAAAAAAATACATAAATCGGTGAAAACCCCTAAAGAAATCCTTAAAACTAAATAAATACATAAAACACTTTATAATGGTAAACCCCTAAATAACCCTAAAAATCAAAAAAAATACCTAAAACACCTAAAATACCATAAAAAGAATTAAAATCCATAAAAATACATAAAAAATTAAAAACCATGAAAACACCTAAGAGAACCTTAAAACCCTAAAAACACATAAAACACTAAAAACCTAAAAAATACTAATAACACTAAAAATACCCTAATACCACTAAAACCATAAAAACCCAAAAAACCTTAAACCACATAAATACCCCTAAAAACTAAAAATAATCTATTAAAATTAAAATCCATTTAAGCCAATAAAGATGTGAAAAACTATACAAAACATCAAATCCTTAAAAACTCAAAAAATAAAAAAATAAAAAAAACCCATAAAAACTCTAAAAACTCGGAAAACCCACAAAATCCTTAAAAACCATAAAAATATTAAAAATCCATAAAAATCCAAAAAGTCATAACTACCCAAAAAACATAAGAAAATCCCTAATAAATCCTTAAAACCTCAGAACTTATAACACCCCTATAAAACCTAAAAAAATTAAACTCTTAAATAGCACTTAAAGAGACACTAAAAAAACTAAAATCCATAAAACCCAAAAGAATCCTTAAAAATCCTAAAATTCATATAATCCGTAAAAAATTTTAAAATCCATTAAAATCCTAAAAACCCCAAAATTCCATTAAAACATAAATAACCTTTAGATCCCTAAACACCTAAAATCCTTAAAACCCAAAAAACCATAAAACCCCTAAAAATTAAAAACTCTAACAACCCAAATAACATAAAAACCAATATAAAATCAAAAATAACAAAAAACCATAAAACCGCTAAAAAATCTAAAACACCTATAAACCCTAAAACCATAAAAAACCTTAAAACCAAATAATCCCAAAAAACACAAAATATCATAAAGACTGTAGAAGTCCCTAAAATTTAAAAAAAATCCTAAAATCACTGAAAACCCCTAATAAAACCGTATAAACAGAAAAACAATTAAAAACCCAAAAAACAAAAAAAACACTATATAACCTCAGAAACCATAAAACCGATAAAACCCTTTAAAATCCCTAAAGACTACAAGAACCATTAAGATCCTAAAAATCTCTAAAAATCCCTAGAAATGCAAAAAAAATCCTAAAATCCCTGAAATTCCATAACAAATCCTTAAAAACATAAAACCCCTAAAAGAATAAAAAATGTTAAAAACACCAAAAAAACATAAAATTCCCCATAAGAACCTAAAAACTATATTAACCAATAAAACCGAAAAAGCTTAATACCCACGATAAACTCTAAAAACAGTAAAAAGTAAAAAACAATCTAAAACACCTTAAAATGTTTTTAAAAATAAAAAATGCAAAAAATGAAAAAAAAACATAAAAACCTAAAACCTCTAAAAACCACATATTCCCTCAAAATACGTTAAAATATTAAAAATGCATAAAAATCTTAAAAGAGACCTAAAAATTCCAAAAAAACATAAAATATCCAAAAACCGTAAAAACCCATAGAAAACACTTAAAACTCCTAAAAACCTAAAAAATGAATAAAACCCATAACCCCCCAAAAGTCCCTAATAACAACCAAAATCCAAAAAAACAAAAAAAAACACAAATATCCTCAAAATTATAAATACTCTAAAAACATAAATAACCCTAAAATCTATTAAAATTTCTAAGAAGACCACAATAGCCTATAAACACTTTAAACCCCAAAAATATAAAAAATGCTAAAAAATTAAAAAAAACTTATAAAGACCATTAAACCTTTAAAAAAACTTAAAAAATAAAACAATCCCCCAAAACCCACATAAATATCAAAAACAACTTTCAAATAATAAAAATGATAAAAAAATATAAAAAACCGCAAAACCCATAAAAACTCAAAAAACCCGAAAAACCCATAAAACACTAAAAATCATAAAAACCCTCAAAATAACTTAAAACCTAAACAATCATAAAAATAAAAAAAATACCTAAATATCCCTAAAAATATAAAAAAGCTTAAAAACTCTGAAAACCCTTATGAAATCATTAAAAACCAAAAAACACATAAAATCCATAAAAACCAAAAAAAACGCTAAAACCCTTAAAAACCTTGAAAACCCACAAAATATCTAAAAACAATAAAAGGAAATAAAATCATAAAAAATATCTTAAAACCCCTAAAAACATAAAAAAATCCTATAAAACTTGAAAACCCCTAAGAAAACCTTAAAAACCTGAACACACTTAAAAACACTAGAAAAACAAAAAACGCAGAAAATGCTAAAAACACTAAAAACCCTAAAAACTTTTAATCCCTAAAATATAATTAAATACCATAAATCCCATGAAAACCCAAACCCACTAAATACTCAAAAAACCTATAACACACTAAAAACGTTAAAAACTCTAAAAAATGTTAAAAAATAAAAAACCCGTAAAAACAAAAAAACCAAAAAAACCCTAAAATCACTCAAAATCGCTGAAAAACTAAAAAGCTATAAAAATCCTAAAAAAATATCTAAATAACATAAAACCCCTGAACACACCAATGATAACCTCAAAAACCTAAAAGTAATTAAAACCCCCAAAAATATAATAAATCTAAAATCCCAAAAAACCCTAAAAAACCTAAAATACCCTAAAACCCTAAAAAATATCTTAAATACCTATAAACCATAAAAATATCCAAAAAACACTAAAAACATAGAAAACCCAAAGATCCATGAAACCCAATAAGAAAACCATAAAAAATAAAAAAAACTCAAAATACCTAAAATCCTAAAAATATAAAAACCCTCAAAAGACACTAAAACCTAGAAACTCCTAAAAAGCATAAAATGCATAAAAATGCTAAAACACTTAAAAATGCTTAAAAACCTAGAAAACCAATAAAAAATCCATAAAACCCTTTAAAATACCTAAAAAGGTAAAATAAAATTAATAATTTGAAAATTACCTAAGAAAACCTTAAAAATCTAAAATTGATTAAAAACCCAAAAAATGATAAAACCCCTAAAAAGACATTAAAACACATAGAAACCATAAAAACCATAAAAATCCTAAAAATACTAAAATCACTAAAATCATAGAAAACCCAAAAACATGAAAAAATTCTTAGAAATCCATAAAAACCTAAAAAACATGAACCCCTAAAAACCTAAAAAATATAATTCTCTAAAACCCCCTAAAATCCTAAAAACCCATAAAAATAATACAAACCTCAAAATCCTTTAAAACCCATAAAACCATTAAAATCTATAAAACCTTTTTAAACACCTAAAATCATGGAAAAAATCTAAAAAACCTTAAAACAACTAAAAAAATAAAAAACCATATAACCCATAAAAAACCATAAAACCCCTAAAATCCTTCAAAATCCCTAAAAACCATAAAAACAATTAAAATACTAAAAATCCCTATAAATAACATAAAGTGTAAAAATCACTAAAAACGATGATTAACTCTAAGAAAGCCTATAGAACTAAAAACACTTAAATCCCCTAAAAACCATAAAATTGGTAAAACCCATAAAAACCCTAAAATCCATAAACACCTCTTGAAACAATAAAAACCCCTAAAAACCCTAAAAACAAAAAAATATCCTAAAAATACCTAAAATCCCTAACAACATAAAAACCCCTTAAACCCTAAAAATCCTTAAGAAAACCATAAAAATAAAAAATTTATTAAAACCCCTAAATCCCTATGAAACACAAAAAACCCTAACAACATTCAAAAGACATTAAAAATTATAAAAAAAATAAACTAAAACCCCTAGATGATGGTTTTTATGTGAGATGTTGGGTGATATATGGAAATGTTGTACGATTTCTGGGTTGATGGAAGTGTGGCCTGGATTTGGGGATGATCAAGGTGGATGTGGTGCTGAGGATTGATCCAGGATTTGGTGCTGGTGGTTCTATGTTGCTGTTTCTGATGCTGGGGGTGGAATGTTGCATGCTGAATGGCCAGGAGGTGCTGGATACTGGATTTGGAGCTACTGTGTACTGATTACTACTTCGCTGCGAATTTCTGAAAGAGTTGATGGCTGTCAGAAAATGATGGGATGTATACATGCTAATGCTTGGCCGAGACATGATGAAACTGATTCTTATGCTTTTAGTGTTGGTGGTTCTATGTTGTTGGTGGTGAACTTTCTTAGAGAGAAGGCACTGGATGCTGAAAAGTGTGCTTCTGGATGCTAGTTGTTGCTTAGCTTGGAGGTTCTGAAGGTGAGTGTCTTGTTATCTGTGGGTTGTTTTGGGGTTTTGATTGCTTGGATTTGTGGTTATGAAGTAGATTTTTATGGATATGATTCCTCTAGATGTGGTTTGCTGATTGGCATAGAGATGATAAATATGTGGTCTGGTTCATGGTTTTGTTGGTGTCCCTTTGTTGTGGTCTCTTTTTCTGGGTTTTTTGTTTTTGGGGGTGTTAAGGGTTTTTGAGTGTTAGTAATTCGACCCCGCCCCTCCCTTTCCTACTGTGTCTTTTTCTAAAAAAAATTGTGGGCTAGGAATATCCTTTCCCCATGTCTTCATTTCCATACAAACCCAAAAAAACCCTAAATACCCTAACAGTCCCTAAAAACCCTAAAAACCCATAAAAATAATACAAATCCATAAAAACCCTAAAAATGTGAAAACCCCTCAAAAACCTAAAAAATAGTATGAAAAACTGAAAACCAAAAATCATCTAAAACCCCTAAAAACCTAAAATTTCTAAACACCCACAAAACCCCTAAAAGCCACAAAACCCCTTAAAATCCATAAAAATCCCAAAAAAGTCCCTAAAAATCCCTGTAAACATTAAAAACCCAAATAAAACCTTAAAAACCTTAAAAAACAAAAAACACCTAAAAACCTAAAAACCCTAAAAAGACCATAAAATACCTAAAACCCACTAAAAACCTTTAAAACCCTAAAACCCCACAAAAACATTAAAAACCATTTAAACTCACACAATTGGTAAAACACTATAAAAACACTTTAGAAACCTAAAAAGTCAAAGAATCCTTCAAACCCCCAAAAAAACCTTTAAATCCATAAAATCCCAAAAAAAACATAAAAACTATAAATACCTAAAAATCCTAAAATCCCTCAAAGTCCCGAAAAACCTTAAAAAACATAAAAAATAAAAAAATAAAAAAATCCCAAAAAATGAAAAATTCCCTAAAATTCCTGAATACACTAAGAAGCCCTTGAAAACATAGAACCCATAAAAACCTAAAAAAATCTATAAACCCTAAAACACCTCAAAACACTAAAACATTTAAAAACTATAATAATCGATAAAATCTGTAAAAACATAAAATACCCTAAACCCCTAAAACCCATATGAAAACCTTAAAAACTAAAAAAACAAAAAACCACTAAAAACCGTAAAAAAACTAAAACCCTTAAAATCCCTGAAAACCTATATGTAAGAACCCTATTTTTCTATGAGGTATTTATCCTATAGTTTTTATTTTAATCCCTTTTTTATGTTCTCTTTTTGGCATAGACCATGGAGCTGATGCTGTGGGTTCATTGGGTGTTTTTGAAACGTAGAATTAAGGGGGATGAAGTTAGCCTATAGGCCAAGTACATGATGTGTAAATAGAATAAAAGGTGTGTTTTCATTACACAACATGTAATGGCATGGGCATGTCTATTCATAGCACATAATGATATTTATCTATATGGGAAATATTAAGCATTACATGGTGTGTAAAGCATTTACACACCATGTAAATACCTGAGATTAGTTTTTAAATTAAAGGGATGGCCTCATTTTTTATAGAAGTCTTCATTAACTCATATAGTAGCTCCGAGAGAAGCTCCTTTAAGGCATAAACTAAGGACTTGATTTTTTTTCATCATATAACCTCTAATTTGACTTCCAAACATCTCGTTGGATATTCACTGGTACATGCTTCACTCCTAAGTCTGGTTTCATTGTTTTCCATTCTATAAATGGTTTTATTTTTGTGTGATCTCTTATTCCATATTTTTAGGGTATCCATCCATTATTCCATTTTCTTTTGATTGGGGATAATTTGTGGGAATATAATAGATGATTATTCTACAATGGTAATATAGTAGATGTTTTATACTTTTTCCCTTAAAGTGTGGTTGTTTTATAACTAGTTTTTTGTTGTGTCGTACATTGTAATTTATAATTGTTTCTCTTAAATTGATTTAAATCCATGATTAAATTTTTGGAATCGGGTTTGGTTTCTCACTTAGTACCATTATACAAATATAGTTCATTTATCTCAACCAATTCCACTAATGAGGTGTGTTTTAGTATTCCCCCTTTGATAAACTATGTCATTGGGTGTGTGTGATATCACCTTTGGTAGAGGGATCCTTATTTAATTGAATGATATATTAGGAGTGGTTTTTATACCTCATTTTCCACTAGATCACATGTTGTAAAAAAATTGAATGGGATGAATTGAAATGTGAAATTGTTATTGAATTTTTTTATGATTCATATGCCTTGGTCATTTTAACTCCTTGTATTCGAATGACCTGGATTCCATGGACATTTCAACTCCATAGATCTAGATTGTTTTTCATTCCTGGGATAGTTCTACTTCTAGGATCCATCTTTCATGGAAAACCATGGGTATTTATTCTCCTTGGGCTCCACGCAAGTCTTTACTGACTCTTTTATGGATGTTCTCTCTAGGATTGAGGGGATTTCATGTTCATGGACCTTTGATCCAGTCCATGTAGGTGTGACACTGGATTACTTGGCATAGGCCAAAGGGGTTTCCAGGGACATTTCATATCCCTGGATCTATCCTATGGGTTCTGACATTTGATTACATGGAATAGGCCCTTTGTTGATGGGTTTTTATATCATTATAGATAGTCTGTGTTAACGATTTCATGATTACAGTTGACCATTGTTATGGTGCTTCATTATTTTTAATTGTCTAGAATATTTCACTTTTTAATTTATCACATTATATTTGTTACATATTGCACACTGATTTAGCTTATATACATAGGTTGCACTTGTTATAGAAACCATTAGTGTTTTCCTAATGTGTGTTATTAGACACCTAGTTTGGGATGCCATTGGGTACCTGGATAGACTTCATAGAAGCAGGAAGGGATCGGGGAAAGAAACCACATTATGATGCTTGATTTTCTTATTGCTTAGGTTCAGGGAAGCATAGGACCAGGTTGTGGTCATGATTCTATATAGAGATAGTTATTTTTGGTCTTAGAACCTTTTAGTATTTATATTGTATTGGATTCTTGTTTCAATGTTTGCATGCCATTTTTGTATAGATACATGACATGTTCATCATGTTGTATATGACCTGGATTTTGGACTTATTTATTTATACTATTTGGTTGTTATCTTTTATTATTACTTCTTGGTATTATTGCTTCCTCTATTGATTTTTGTTGTTATATTGGTGTGATACACTTTTTTCATGAGGGTATATTCTCCCCACTCTTCCACCATATACCCTCACTATTATTTGGTAGCCATTGGCATACAATTAGGTGAACTTGATGCCATGTGACCCACTGGATCAGGGCACCGTTTAGTGGATCCTAGGTCGGGACATTACAAAGTGGTATTAGAGTTTTGTTTCTATTCATGCCTTTATATTTTTATACATTAGATATGATATTAGGAACATGTTGGAAAATGATTATAAGTATTTACTAAGAGTAAATAACCCACATTATGGGTAATTACTAGGTTTCCTAGATGGGAATTGGTGTTCTATATTATGCTAATACGGTAGATTTGACTTCATTGTTGGGTGACACACTTTATTTTTGATGTTCCTTATAATTATGGATTTTATTTTGGATCGATGGGATAAGATAATTCTATATCATGAACCATTTTCAGTGTATAGGGAATTCACATTCCATGAATTGTGTCATGACATATAGGTTTCTTTACCTGACTTCATAACATTTATTATCTGTACCTTGTGTAATATAACTATAATTCTATTAACATTTCATGTAGGGTATTGAGAAACATAATTGGCACTTAAGTTTCATATATTGAACTAGTAGTGTTTTCCTATATAAGATAATGTTGACACCTTAAGAAGTCAATTATGGAATGTTGATCCATAGACCATTGGTCGCATGGGTTGGAATGTGTTATGGTTGGGATTAAATGGACACCACACTTCAATTTATAAGGTGTATGGGCCATTATAAATTGAAAATGGTGATCTATGTAATTCATAAATTTAAAGAGAATTTTAATATAAATGTAAACATAAATGAATTTAACTTTTGAAATAGATAGCTTGACCAAACCCATGTTTAGGACTGGGTTGAAAGTAGTGTCTATATTGTTCCTTACGGACATTCATTTTACCCAGTCCTATATTTTGGATTAGAAAGATGGGTGTGGCTTATTTATAGGAAGGATTCAAAATTTTCCATGATTATATTTGTGATCATGTTTTAATCAAATATTTTATGAGGAGTACACTTGGAATTTTTGGATACTTGTCACCAAGATGTTCTCAAGTTATGTTCCAGATGTAACATACCAAATGAGAGTCCACTTAACTGGGGGGCCGAGTTGGTGGGTCACATATCCTCAAGCATGACTCTGAACACTTCATAGGTTTCTTACAAGTAGATAGGGTCTAGGGTGGTATAGTGTAGAGGATATATCCTAATATTAGAGTGGTGTAGCTAATATAATAAATCCACATACAATAGAGAAAGTAGTAAATAACAAATAGCATAGTGGAAAAAACACAATAATCAACTGTGGAAGCATAAAAAACAAGTAATTGTAATAATAATCAAAATAAAATACGTTGAGATATATAAGATGATGTTATGTAATGATGATATAAAAAATGGTGAATGTGGAGATACAGGGGACAAACATATACAACATGCTATAAAAAATTACAAAAATGAAAAAAGATGGCTCCACAAGCATCATGAGCATAGGAACAGTTCTCTACTCCCATTCTCTATGCTATAAGTAACATAGATAATGTATCTATAGAATGATGATTTCCCTTATCCATACCTATATACATGAGTTCTAATCAAGTACCAAAGGTGGTTCAAGTAGGATGTGAGTTAAAATCATAAGGACACCACCAACGTCGTCTAAAAATAATCCATCCAATGTACATAGAAATACCATTGTCCAGGTATAACAGATAATATTAAACAATGCTGAATAAATAAATAATAGTCGACTCAGTTTCTTATCAGAAACCTAGAAGACAAAACCTACATTATCATAGGCCAGAATGGATCTGATCAGTAACCATATATATATGTATGTAATAATATATATAAATATATTTATATACTATTTACACATATATGCACCAAGTACATGATGGCATAATTAGTCATATACATTCATACTAGGTTCTAGCTCGAACTAGGGAATAACTACACTATACATAATTACTCTAATGAGTTAATAGTATTAATAAAGGATCACATTCCCACGATTTCATATTTAATTCGGTACATCATTACCATAATTTGAGATAGAAGGGTGTGTTTTCATCCACAATGCCTAATACAGAGGAACCTAGAACATCATTCCCATCACCGAAATAAAATTATAATAGTGAGATAAATAATGCTCATCACCCGATATAAGGGAGTGTGAAGCATCATGTTCAACATGTCCCTTAAGCATCATTCATTATTCTATATTAATGGAATACTCATTATAATAATAATAACTTTAGGGATCACATCTTAAGCATCATATTCATCTGGTCCCAATACAACCAAGGGTATCACAATTCATATAACCCATATACATAAAATAATGCATTACTTGGAAATGACTTTCCACCCATTATCATTCATTACTATTTATCAATTTAATTTATTTTTCAAGTAAATTCATTTCCATGGTCAATAAAAACACATATAAGGTTCTTTGTTAAACTAACCAGTTATATAAAAAAGGGAAATTCCATTTCTAAGGAAATAATAACACATAAGAATTTGTTTTCCTTTTAAATAATTATATTTAAGGAGGTAATTTCATTTGGAACACCCTAAGGGGTGTCAATAAATGATTTTGGGATCCTCAAATCACTTAGCAAGGGTTTAAATGAGTATAATAACATGATTCAATTTATTTAAAAAGGAATAACATATTTTAAGATGATATGTGGAAATGGTAAACATGTGGAACAATGGAGAAGCTATGAAAACATCGCATCTTTAGGAGGAAATAACTAAATGACCTACATTAGGGTCATAGAAGAATACTTGTCCAATATCAACATCAAATTTGAGGTAGAACGGATTAAAATAGATAAATAGACCATCACCATAAAACATAAATAATGAACTCTCAACAAAAAATCAAAAGATATTGGAATATAAAATTAGATATGAAGAAGGAGGATTCGAGATATTACTGACATTGATCCAATTCTTCCAATGGTGATCTTTTTAGAGTCTGGAGGAGGGAGTAATCTCAATCCCTAGATTAGGAAAACGTAAAGATCCATAGGAGGAGAGTATAGGTGCACATCCCCTGGCTTAGGAAAATAAATAAGGGGTGAGGATTTAGAGCTCATTTAAGTGAAAAAATGGTAATTTAACATTAAAAATAGGGGTATCATAATTTGGCCACATGATTTTTCAAACAATTTGAAAATCATGCTACCTACACTATCTAAGGAAAGACCCCACATGGTCTAGGAGCATGGTTTTTATAGCCATGCATAATCATTAAAAAATTACTATATCCCAAACCTCTAAAATATTTCATGTTCTTTCACCTCAACTCACATGGTTATAGACAAATTATATGGCCTTATGCTTCCCACTGAGGTCCCCACATAGTTATGTCACATGGTTAATACTAACAATGTGCTAACCATGTGTCCCACACTAATTTCCCAATTCATAGAGCTTTCATCTCTGAAAAATCCATGGACTCTCTAAAAATCATACGTAGTCTATATAGAAAATCTATCATGATAAAAAATGATTCATGTAAAAAAACCATTGAGTTATTCCTCTGAGAAAAATTTGGGTCATTACAACCTCCCCTCATTAAGGAAACTCATCCCAGTGTTTCCCTTCTAAGGGAAAATAGGGATCTTCTAATAAAATATCTAGTAACCGATCTCATATATCAGCTTCCCACTCCCAGTTTTCATCATATACTTGATTTTTCTACCATATCACTCATACTAATGGAACTAACCTACCTTTGAGTGTCTTTTTGGTCCTATAAAAAATGAGCACTGGATACTCCTCAAAAGAAGCATCCATCCCAAACACAATCTCACCCGGGTTGAAAACATGTGTTGGGTGTAGATAGTACCGACAAAGTTGGGATACATGAAGACATCATATATAGACTGGTATCATGGAATAATTTTTATCTGATAATCCATTGGTCCAAATCACTTTAGAAACACAAAACCTCCAGTGAATAAAGGTTTAATATTACATTTCTTATGAATGCATCGATGGTCCCACATAAATGATACTCTCTATAAAACCTTAACACTGACGTCAAACTAAAGAGGTCAACAGTGTCGATTGGCATATGATTGTTGTCAGGACTGATCTATCAATATACACTTTCTTATCAACTACACCTACTCTAAATTCTTTTGAAAGATACATAGTCCAAGAAAAGCTACCTCCCCTACCTCTAGCTAGCACAGTGTTGATAATTAAGGCCTACCATATAATGCTTCATAAGGAGAAATATAAATGGTATCTTAAATTTTTTTATTATAAGATAACTCAATAATGGGTGTGTGTATCTCCCATGAACCCATGAATTTAAGGATGCATGTAAAAATCATGTCCTTCAACACCAAATTCATGCGCTCTGTCTTTATGTTGTTCTATGGGTGATAAGACATTATCAAAAGTACCAGTGTACCTAAGGCCATTTGTAACCCCTTCAAAAACCAAGACATGAAACGAGCATCCCTACTGGATATAATAGATTGAGAAGATACATGAGAATGTATGACCACCTTAAAAATAGTCTTCTTATCTCATCTATTGATATGGTTTCTAAAACGGGTATTAAATGTGAAAACTTCATCAAACAATCAAAAAATACCCAATGTTAGTATTTTCGATTAGGAAATCTTGGTAAACCTATCATGATGTCCATAGAGGTGTTGGTCATGTATTGTCTCAAAAATTATCTATAAATCTAATTGATTTTAATGATCACAAAAACAATTTTTTGTTTTACTACTAAAATCAATTTAAGTGAATTTCAAGAAACTAATATTCATTGAAATATTTATTCTGGAATTGTATTCAAGACATTGATCTACGAGGAATATTTGATAATGTATTCTGAATGTGTATTAAATGTATTCTTATCCCACTATTCATTCCCTACATTAGTAAGTTTATTTTATGGAAATAACCCTATATTTGAAATAACATGTATGGATCATATATCCTACACTTTTATGAAAGTATTGTTCAACAACCCTACAGTTGGATGGATACTTACATTGGAAAAAATAGAAAGTATGGTTCACCAACCCTACGTTCAGAATCAACCATAAGATTGAGGAAATAAATGTATGGTACATCAACCATACTTTTTTATTTAACCGTATGTTTTCAACCCTACATTTTTTATTTTTTCATCACATTGAGGAACCCTACCTTTGACTATTTAATGAATGGAGTTTTATATCCCCGATATTATATGAGATTTATGCAACGACTTTGATGTAAGTAAAGATCTATTCAAATTTATTTTTTGACTGATTCAAAGGATTGTTTTGATTATTTTAAAGACTTGTATTCAATAGTGTAAATAATTTAATATTATAATGGAATTTATTACTCTCTTTAATTATTTAATTTTGAATGTTTTTGATATATCAAGAGACATTCATGGATATTACCAGCTGAAAGAAAGTTCTGTGTTCTATATATATTTCTATATTTTTTTGTTATATACTTGTGGGATTTATACATGATATATGACTGCATATTTTGTGAACATATTTTTATTATAGAACTACTACAATGATCATGTGGATCAATTATTTTTTAAAAGGCCACACTTTAAGGATATACGTATTTCAACCTTTTACTATTATGTAACTACTATTGTTTGTTTTCTCAATTCGTATTGAAGATCAGTTATAAAAAAGATCTATTAAAATATATTATTACTTGAAGAAATTCATATTTAAATAAGAATATCGATATTATATCAGTTTATGCCGAAACTATGATCAAGAACCTATCAATTAAATAAATCAAACTATTTTGATTTATTAGAGTTTTGACTACACGAAATCTGTCGTGGAAGAGTATCAACTTCTTAGACTAAGATGTGGAAAAACTAATTCCTCATAAAATAACCAAAAGGATATGTAAAGACATATTGTAAAGTTTTCAACTACCAGCAGTTAGTTGTGAAGGTCATATGATAAGAGGACCTTATTCTTGTGAAAATCACCAAGCTCGTAGAGAGAGAATAGGTGAATTGGACTAGGGGATCCTTATTCAATAAACCACTATAAAATTGTCATACTCTTGTTTACTATTTATCATAAACTTAATATAAATACAGGATAAAACACTTCATATCTGTATAAATCAAAATGAAGTTTAAAAGACATAATTTTTCAAAATTATCACAATGACACAATTCATCCCCCTTTTATCTGCCCTTGTATTATTCCAACCTAACAATTCATAAAAAATGAGAGATTTTGGATAAATAAAATATAGTTATCCTAGTCATTAAATTATAAAGTCTATAAAATGAAATATGTTAATGGATGATCTTATAGAATGTATGTTTATGATTAGAGCTCCTAACTTCTATGGTGATAACTACGGATGCTGGAAATCATGAATGATAATCTATCTGATTAATACTGGTTTTAAATTTTACATGAAGATAATCATTCCTTATGTAATTATTGAGAACCTAGAAATATGGGATGATAAAAAATAAACCGAGTATATTATCAAATAAAAAGAAATTAATTCTAGCATTCGTGGAATTGGTCCTAATAAAATTAGTTGAGTTTAAAAATTCCCTACTGCTTATAAAATGTTATAGAAAACCGCTATTTTATATGAAGGAGCTGATAATATCAGACAGTTAAGGTATGTTACTACTAAAATAAATTTTGACTTGTTCAGAATATATAATGCAGAAATAATCACCCAAATAAATCTATGATTAAATAAAATTTCCAATGATGTTACTACATTGAGAGATCCAATTACTCAATCTGATCAAGCATTAAAAGCTCTAAGAGCGATTCCATCAAAATAGAATGGAATATCTACGTCTATTAGATAATCATCTCTAGTCAAAAAAATACTTGGAAATAATTAGTTGGAACATGGGTGATGTATGAATTTGAGATGCAAGAAAAAGATAAAGATCCTAAAATATTGAAAAAGGTAAATATTTCCCTTAAAGTAACATCTAAAAAACATGAAATGAAATCAAAAGAGGTTGCTGAAATATCAAAATATTAATACTGCTTAGATTCTGACATGGAACTATCTCAGTTAGCCAAAACAATTTACAATTATATAATAATAAGAGTGACATCATAAAATCCATAAAGAATGATAATAAATGATATAAAAAGGTTCATACTATGAACACAAGAAAATCGGTCATATTAGACATAATTTTCCCCATCTAAAAGAATAAGGAAGAAAGATTGAAAAGAAAAATTAAAAGAAATTTTATTATGAGAAAAAATGAAAAAATGACATGGAAGCTACATGGAATGTGTCTAAAGACTCCAACAAATCTTCCAAATTTGATTCATAAAAAGATCCAAAAAATAAAAAATCAAATATGTGATTTAAGTTTAATAAATAATATGAAGTACATATCTATTTCTCTTCTACTTTTGACTCTGATAGTTTCTCAAATAAAAAATTGGTTGTCTACTACTTGAAGCTTGAAGAAAAATATGATTCATTATTAAAAAGTCTCATTAAAATTACAGATATTCATAGAATATTTTTAACTAAAAAATATTTAATGTTAAAACAACATCATTCACTAAAAGAAAATTTTAATAAAACTGCAACAAATTATAATGTTAATGAAAATAAAAAATCGAACTATAAGATGAAGTAGAATATTTTAAAATTACAGCAAATAGTTTAACCAAAGGAGAAAAAAATCTAAATGAGATTCATATAAGAAATGTTATCAAAATAGAAAAATATATAAAATGAACCAAGAGAGAAAAATTAAAATTATATAAAAAAAATTGTTCCTAGTTCTAAAAATGTTACCTGATTATAATATAGAATAAATGAAAACTATTCTAAATACAGTTACCTAAGAAATTCTTAGATATGTGGAATAAAAATTTCATTTATTTATAAAAATATGTATGAATAACTTAATATAAATTTTGTAAAAATAAGTAAAATTTAGATTCTGTGATCTTTGCTTACTAACATAGTTGGACCCATGAAAATATGAGTACCAAAAAATCACGTTTCTAAATGATTTTACAGGTAAGAGACCATGGGAACAAAAATTTTATATGTTATATAGATAGTGGATGCTCCAAAAACATGAGTGGAGACTCTTCCAGTTTTCATATACTGAAAAAATGGATGGATAACTAGTCACATTTGGAGGCAATTCAAAAGGAATGATTGTTGGAGTTAGATCTGTTATAGATCCAAAGTCAATCAGCATCAATAAAGTATTTTCTATATAAGGGATAAAGAACAACATGATAATTATTTATTAACATAGTGATGAGTAATTTTATATTTATTTCTATAATATTTCTTTCTTAGTTTTAAAAGATAAAAAACTTAAATTTAGAGAACCTATAACTAAAAATGTTAATACATTGGACCTATATTCCTTATGTAAATAGAAAGTGAATTTTTTATCTAGTGAGAAAAATGAGTCATGTACCTAGAATAGGAGACTTGGAAACTATAATATATTTACATTACATAAATTATCTAAGAAACACATAGTTTTTAATTTGTATAGTTTTAATTTTGACAATGAAGGATTTGTTGAGGCATTCTAAATCAGTAAACAACACAAATCATCTTTGAAATCAGTTTGAAAAGTTGATATATCTAATATACTAGAACATATTCACATTGATTTTTTTGTACCATCAATGGTAACATGTTTGGATGGAAAATTATGTGTCTAGGTTTAAATTTTTTATTTATTAATATTTACTTAGGTTTATTTTCTAAAACCTTAAAGTGAAGTATTCAATGTTTTTGAGTGTTTTTCTAAAAACTTTTCAAAATGAAAACTATTTTAGAATAATTTCATTAAGAAATAATCGTGGTGGAGAATTTTAGAACCATGAATTTAATTATTTTCTCTCAAATATATGTATTAAACAAACCTTACCTACACTAATAACACATCATCAAAATGGAATTTTTTAAAGAATAATCAGAACTATTCCAAAAATGGGATGGAATATGTTCAATAAATATAGTCTTCCAACCTATTTTTGGGATGAAACTGTAAACACAAATTTTTATATCATGAATATATTTTTAATAATACAAATTATTAAAAATATTCCCTATGAACATTAGAACAATATAAATCCTAAAGTGATGTACTTTAGAGTATTTGGATGCAAAGTTTATATCTTGAGTACTAAGGAAAACCTTGGTAAATTCGATCTAAAGGCTAATGAAGGAATCTTTATAGGATATTTGAATATTTCTAAAGAATATTTAGTATATAATAAAAGGTAAATGAATTTTGAATAATACTTTCATACGAAGATTGATGAATGTGAACCTCTGATAAAAGGAACAATCAAAGAGATGAAATTATTGACTCCTTTGACAACATGAGTATTGAAACACAATATACTGATTCAGAAATAGATGAAATTCAGTCAAATCCAAAATAAAATGATACATAAGAACTTGAAAGTGTATAACCTAGATATTAAAGAACATTAAAGGATCATCCTTTAGAAAATAGTATAGGAAATTTTGACATAGGTGTAAGAACCATATGAAATTTCAGAAACATAGCTTAATTTTCTTCCTTTTTTCCACAATTGGAACCTAAATCAATTTAATATGTGTTAGATAATGAAAATTAGTTAATGGATATGAAAGAAGAGATTAATCAATTTAGTAGAAATATATTTTGGGAATTAGTAGGCAGAAAAACCAATTATCTAGTAATAGGAACCAAATAGTTCTTTAGAAATAAACCAGACGATCAAGGTATCATTAACAAAAAAAAGGTAGACTAATAACAAAAAGATACAATCAAGAAGAAGGCATAGACTATGATGAAACCTTTTCACCTATTTCATGATTATAGGTAATTATAATTTTTCTAGTTTATGCATATCAAATGAATTTTAAATTATATCAGTGCGATATAAAATATGCATTTCTAAATGGATATTTAATGGATGAAGTTTATATTGAAGAACCAGATGTTTTCTAAAAACATCTTTTACTGAATTATTTTTTAAAAATTAAAAAGTATCTTTATGATATTAAAAACAACCTAGAGCTTTGTATAAAGGTCTAAAGTAATTTTTATTAGAAAATGTCTTTTTTATGGTATTTCTAGATCCTACTATTTTTATGAATAAATTATTATATAATATTTTAATAGAGAAAAATTATGCTGATGATTTTTTTGGGATTAATAAATAAAAATCATTATAATGATTTTTCAAATCTAATGAAAAAATAATTTTAAATGTGTATGATGGGGAAATTTAATTAGTTTTTAGATTTCAAATTTATCAAACAAAATTATTGAATAGTTTTAAATAAATGAAACTACAATATTGATTTGTTGAAAAAAATTGGACTAGAAAATTGTAAGAATTTAAAAAATCCAATGTGTACTAATGTAAAAATTGATTTGGATGAATCTGGAAAACTAGTAGACAACATGTTATATAGCGGTATGATAGGTATTTTATTATATCAAACTATTGTAAGACTATACATAATTTTTTCTATATAGTATTGTGTTATATTTTAGTCAAACCCATAAGAAACCCATATTACTGCTGTTAAAATAATTTTTATATATCTAAAATAAATTATTTTTTAATCTCTACTTTACCTAAAAACAAAATATCTTAATTTAATTTCATATTCAGATGCTGATTTTAGAAGATGTAAATTAGATTAAAAAAGTACATCAGTAACCTATCACTTTTTAGGGAAATATTTAGTTTCATGGTCAAGTAAGAAACAACACTCATTATCGTTATCAATATCCAAGGTAGAATATATATATGTCAGTACGTGTTGTGTATAAGTGTTGTAGACGAAACACATCTTACTGAATTTTGTACATAATTTTAGTAATATCTTAATTTTATTTGATAATACTAGAGAAATTAATTTTTCTTAAAATTATTTATGTCATTGTAGAACAAATCATACTGATATAAGGAATAATTTCCTAATATATCATGTTCTTAAAAATGATATATCTTTAGAATTTATAAATACTAAATATTGACTTAATGATATTTTTAATAAACCAATTCACATATAATATTTTGATTCTATTAAGGGGGTTAGAAAAATTTTATTTAATGTTAATGTTTGATAATTTATTTTGTAAATATCTATTTTTTTTAAAAAAAATATTATTTGGTTACTTATTTATAAAAACAATAAATTAGTTCATTTTTGAAAAAATTGTATCTTTTAAAAATAAAACTAATAATTATTACGATGATTAAATTTTCTTGAGAAATTAGAATCATGTCATACAAAAATATCAAGAAACCCTTCATCTCTCTATTTCTCTTAATATCCTCATATTTCGGATCTATTATCCTTTCATAATTATCATCTTCCTTTGAAATTCAATAATTTAAAACCCTTCACCCTTTAATTTTAAAGAAATGTTGAAGAATAAGAGAATAGATGAAGGTGAACCAAGTGATTCGAAACGTCAGTGAGTCCCCTTCAGAAACATTCATCAATGATTATTTTTATTTTGAATAGATGTATTAGAAAAATCTCATACTAAATAAATACATCACTTTACAAGGTTTGGAATATAGTTTTAATGAAGATAATATCAAATTTAATTTTTAAATATAACTGAATGATTTCTATAATAATTTTCAATTTAATTTTTTGGAAATAGAGGATATCATTACATCATGAGTAGAAGATAAGTAATTTTCAATATCCTCAATATAAATAACATGGATCATAAATTTTCATCATGAAGGATTGTTCCATTTTGATCTTTAGTCATTTTGAAATCAATATCACAAGTCAAAATATATAATTTCATTTCGTTTTTGTTTAACCCAAATTTGGAAAATTATTATTAAGGATCTTGTGGTTGACCATAAGGTATTGTTCATGTTCACCCCGTTTTCAAAACGCCCTAGAATTGTACAATTAGAAAATATTATATATTCTAACATTTATTTCATGTTCTTATTCATTAGAGACATCAATTAAAAATTTCGTAGATATATGCTTTGATATCTAAATCAATAATTTTAATTAGAGGCACGATTGTCCTTCTATATGTATGTAAGAATTGTATTTATTATTCTATATAGAAAGAATAAGATTCAACATACTAATGTTTGAAAAAATTGTCACCAAAAAAATTATTAATGATAGAAATTTAAGAATATTAGGTTTCTTCTATAGAACATTAAAAGGTAAATTGTTGCCTATTGATGTAGCTGACAAATATGAATCTGATTATATTTCTCATGGGGATAAAGGAAAATATACAAGGTTAGTTTATCTGTATCATGAAGAAGTTTTAGAATCTAGAATTTAATATGATTATATACCAAAAAAAGAGACTCATATATGATAATAGTGATCAAGATGAGGTAGAAACTAAACAAATATCTAATGAGGTCATTATCACATGACCCTAGAATATTAAAGACCCTCAAAATGAGAACCCCTAAGTAGACACTACAGGACCTCAAGATGAAAAATCATCAACTTTTTAAGGAATAACAGTTCATCCTAAAGAAAAACAAGACACACATCAAGCATACGGTAGGAAAGATACCCCTAAAATAGATGAATTCAATGAATCTTATTAAGGAATTGAGAAAGTTCAAACATTAATAGCCGAATCCATTGTAATTATTGAAAATCGTACTATCTTTGGTGTTTCACAATTTAAGTATTGAACATATTTTATATCTTGAGAAATAACATAAGTTCTTAATAATATCCCTTGTTCTTCTAGAGATAAGATCTCTGATAATTCATTAGTTGTAGTGGAGGAAGGTCTTCAATCATGACTTTAAGAAGAAGTCAAATCTGATTATCTGACTAATCAAATAGAAGATATGTTAATCAATTATAACAAAATTAAGGGAGATAAATCTAGTCTTTTGAAAGAGTTATAATCTACAAGAAAATATCATCATTATTTATGAATTTTTAGTATTCCTAGAGTAGAATTAGAACTATTTCGAATCATCCGAAAATCTCATAGAAAGTCTTGTTTCCTGAAATGATTTTGATGATTTTTATATAGAAATTCTAGATCATGTTGGGAAACTAAAATCAAAATCTTTCTCAAAGACTGATTTATGGGAATTAAAATGCTATTTTGGAAGATAGTTTGAATCCATAAAAATATGTTTAAATAAATCTAGAGCATCCACTTCTACATCAATAACTTCTCTAGACTTAATTAGAAGTTTTCAATAAATTACTTTAGTAAAGGATGATATGAATAATATACTTAAATATCTTCAAAGTAAAAGTGAATCACAAAATGTGAAGTTATATAATCAGAGAGATGTTGGCGAAAATTTTACCTCAAGTGAACTAAAAATCAGAATGATTCTCAATTAGTTAAGTTACAAGCTTATAATATTGTTAAAACTGAGAAAACCAGCATGGATTTTTAAAATTCAATCTGATTAAATGTTTAAAATTAGGTCAGGAATGAATAATTTTGATAATAATGATTACTAAAAACCTTTCATAAGTTTACAAGGATATATGGATGAGTTAAGGTAAGTTTTTTAGGCTGCTATAGGTTAATCAAAACTCGATACCTCTACTAAACTAGTGCATTAAACTTCAACTGGGCCTTCTTTTTAAAATATTACACATCAAAAATCACTTTTTTCTTTATAAACACTTCTAATAAAAATTCCATTATTTATCAAGATTTTATTTATCAATATTTTTGTTCATTTATGCTACCAAAAAATGTGTATTCTTTTTTGAAAAATTATAATATAACATTCATTTACCATTTATGTAACATTAATTGTGTTTTAACCTATTTTCATATGATTTATTTTTGATATCACAAAAATTGGGACAATATTTGGCAAACACAAGAATTCTTAAATCATCTACTTATCAATCTCTAAAAATAATTCTGTGAAAAATTAATTTACAACAAAAAATTAATTTATGTATCTTTTTAAAAAATATTTCTTATTTTGAATGCTAATATTTTCTATAAATTAGGATATGGGTTTTGTGATCATCAAAAAGCAGGAGATTTTTTGGCATTAATTTTATCAACAACACTATATAAATCTCATTATTTATAATTCTAAAAAATAACCTTGTGTTTTTACTAATAAAATTACATTATATGAATTTCTTAAAATTGGTATTCATTGAAATATTTTTTTTTGGAATTATATTCAAGACATTGATCAATAGGGAATATTTGATAAAGTGTTATGAATGTGTATTAAAGGTATTCTGTAAACAATGTTCTTTCACTACATCTATAATCATAATGTAATAAAAGAACCCTATATCTGAAACATCGTGTATGGATCATATACCATACACTGTCATGAATATATGGTTTCTGAACTCTATGTTTGGATGGAACCTTGTGTTTGAAATGATAGAATGTATGGTTCAGGACCCTACATTTGGAATAAAACCTGTGTTTGAGGAAAAAAACATGTGATACATAAAACTTACTTTTTTATTCAACCATATTTTTTAACCCAATGTTTTTCATTTTTTATTCACACAGAGGAACCCTACGTTTGACTATTCAATGTGCACAGTTTTATATTCATTATATTATCTGAGATTTATAAAACGGTCTTGATAGAAGTAAATATCTATTCAATGTTATTTTATGACTGATTCAAAGGACCGTTATTATTGTTTTAAACCCTCATATTCAATAGAGTAAGTCATTACTATTCCTAAGGGAAGATATGACTTTCCTAAATGACATAAATTTGAATTTTTTTATCTTCAAGGAGACATTAATGGATCTTCTCAACTAAAAAAATGTTGTCTGCTCTATATATATGGAAATATTATTTTCTCTATATATATGAGATATATATACATTATTTATGACTGCATATTTTGTCAATATATTTTGAATATATAATTATTGTAATGATCAAGAGACTCTGTTATTTTATGAAAAGACTACACATTGAAGATATACATATTTCAACATCATACTACCATGTAAAAACATCTGTTGGTTTATTTCTATACATATTAAAGATCATTAAAAACCAATATATCTTCAAAGATATTCATAATTATAGATATTTATCTTTGAAAAAAGGACATGGATTATATCAATTGCATCTATAACTATGATCATGAACCTATCAATTCAAAAAATCAAACTCTTTTGATTTATTAGAGTTTCATCTTTGTAAACATTGTCATGGAAGAGTATCAACATCTCAGACTAAGATATGGAAAACCATTTCCCTATAAAAGAACTTGAAGTCTCTATAAATCCTTATTATAAAGGTTTCAACTACCTATACATAGTTGTGAAGGTCACGTGATAAAAGGACCTTGTTCTACTGAAAATCACCAAGATCATAGAGAGAGAATTGGTGGAGTAAACTTGGGGATATTTATGCCTTAAATGATTATAAAAATTGATGTTTTCTTCTTTATTATTTTTCCACTAGTCAAATTACTTATAGAATATAATTCTTCATATTTTTTTAAATCACCAAAAAGTTTGAAAAGACCAAAAAAATTCAGATTATTGAATAGACACGATTCACATACACCCTCTTGTGTATCTTTGTATTATTCCAAAATAATAAGAGGCATAATCCCATTTCCACTTGGGTATGTCAAAGAACTATAAAATTATTATCAGGTGCTAAGGTTTCACATTAACTTATAGACATGTAGAACACGAAGTGGTAAAACCATCAATATCACATTTCATAGTAGGCCAATAATACTAGTGATGCAAGTATCAATGAGTCTTGGTGACATCATGATGTACTGTCCAAATGGAGTCATCGAATTTCTAGATCAGCTCCTCTCTGAGGTGTTCTAAGACCCATACAGTCCTAAGAAAGTGTAAAGTATCATCATTATCAACGGCCGGACTAAAAGACTAATCATCAAATGAGATACTTTCCATTATGTCTAAGACCATGAGATCTAAGATTTTCCTCAGTGTCACCCACTCTAGAATGGTAGAGGTCACTTCTAAGGCCATGATTATAGTCTACCCATGTTCCTTCTGAACCTCAAAAAGAATCTCTAAAAACACGGTCATAATCTTTCACTCATCACTGGCCTCTTGAATTTCCTTTGTTTGAGTGATTCATATCAGAGCATCAACCACAACATTACCCTTCCCAATTGTGTGTGTAATCTCAAAATGGAATGATTTCATGTACTCAACCCCTCAATAATTCATCGGATTCATATCATATTGTGTAAATATAAACTTAAGGATTTTCTTATACATGAATACCAAAAAATTCTACCCATGTAAATAATGTCTCCAACAATGTAAATAATGAACTATGGATGCTAACTCGTGGTTGTGCATCAGGTAATTTTTCCCATGAGGAATCAAATGATGAGACTTGTGCACTAAGAATCCCTCATATTTCATCATAACAGCTGCAAGACCAATACATGATGCATCGTAGTAGACTATATAACTTCTACTCGGCTCGGAAATAATTAAGGTCAGTGCTGATGTCAATCAGCCATTCAATTCTTGAAATTATTCTTTACAGGATTTTAAACATATGAATTTCACACCATTTTTAGTAAAACCCATATGAGGCACTGTTAGGAATGATAAATCCTAGATGAAGCATCTGTAATAACCATTTATCCCTAAAAAAACTCCATATATCAAAAATTTTCTTGGTATTCTCCTAGGAAACTATATCTCTCACCTTCTCTAGGTCTACTAAAACTCTTAACTCTGAGATAATATAACCCAATACGTGGAATTTGATGATTTTATCAAAAAAGTGATTCTATCTCCATTTATTCAAGAAGATAGCAATATGTTTGGAAAAAAATATGATAATGATAAAACACTAAGATATATTCTAGAAATACTACTAAGAATGAATTTAGATATGGGTGGAATACCCGGTTCATTAGATCTATAAAACCACAGGTGTGTTTGTGTGACCATATGAAATTACTAGGTACTCATAAAGACCATACATTCGTCAGAAATATATATGAGACGTGTATTATGACTTGAAATTCACTTGATGATAGACCACACTCAAATAAATATTTGAAAAATCTCTCCCTCCTAGGAGATTATCAAAGAGGTAACTTATTTAAGGAAGTGGGTACTAGTTCTTAAGTGTAAGATAGTTCAACTCTCGTAAATCCATACAAATCCTAGGGGTATCATCTACCTTCTTGAAAAGAGGACTAGAGAAACCCATTAGGGAGTACTGGGGTGTATAAATCATTTATCCTCTAGATCCTATAAGTATTTCTTGAGCTCTAGAAACTCCATACGTTCCATCATATATAGAGAAATTGACACTGGTTCAACTACAAGAACTATTTGAATGGTAAATTCTACCTATCCCACTAGATTTTTCCCAAAAAAATCATCATGGAAGTCATCCATAAAATATCCCACCACGGGGGGGGGGGGGGGGATAGTAGTTCATAACCCTTAATCGTCCAAGAAAATATTGGTAATCCAAGTTGTCACTCTACCCATTCCCCAATGATAAGGTCCTTTTCTTGGCACATGGATGTCCAATTATCCCTTGTGGATATGTCTACCAACCTCTAGGGATGTAAAAATCACCCTCCAATGATAGAAGTAAATACTTTATTGATAATTAACTAACTATTACATCTTAATAATTACATCAAACACTATCATTTTGAGAATAAAAATATTCCATGTAAAGATATATCCACCCATCTCAATGGGAAAATCCTTAAATCATTAAGCACATTTTGATCGGATACCTAACAGGGTATCAACTATCATTATTCCACAAAATTACTAAATTTTGAGGCCCACAATATCTGTAATTTCCATAGATATAAAAGAGTGTGACACACCTACATCAAATAAAGAAAACACTAGAGTATAGTCTACTATAATTGTACCTTGAATTGTATAAGGTCTAGTTATTTTCTCCTCCTGAATAGGATGTATTGCATGTAACTGGATTTTACCATGGAACTAAGTCACAACTTTACAACCCTGAGCATCTCCACCTTTCTTGTGTTGCATTACCATAGTCTGATTACCTCTACCTCGACCACCACCTCCTCCTGAGTGGCTAGTGGAATTACAGATACCTTCCTAGTGAGATACTACAGGTCCCACTCTATAATGTGGGGTAGGTGTAGATCCCTATTCTCTAAGCACTGATGGAAATTCCCCACTAAATCATTGGATATGTATCATACTACCATAGCCTCTATATTCCACTATATCTCGCATACATTGAGTTTTCAAGTTTCCCAGTTTCCAGCATTGGGGACATATCATGAAGATTTCAGTATGAATTACCTAACTTCTACTACCCCTTCAAGAAACCTCAAAGCATCACTTTTGACCGCTAAAAGAAAAATTGAATGATATTGGTGTTGAATTTCACCTGCTCCCACCATTTTTCCCTCATATTACTCTCACTAACTATGGCTAGATTGACAATCTCAGAAATAGTGATCAATCAAAATACATTGAAATGTGATCAGATGTCATATATCATACCATCCTCAAATCGTCTCATAGTCCTAATATCATCATCAGATATAGTCAGTGAAAACCATTTCAGTTTAGTAATATGAGAAAAATATTCCATCAATGTATGGGTACCTTCTGTATGTTCATAAACTCTCTATCCCGGTCATCACTAAATGTATGTGAAAAGAAGTAGTCATAGAAGTGCATATTGAAGTCTATACAGACCATATCTCATTGTTGGTATGCCAGGGTAATGATAACCTATCATCATTTGGTATAACTATATAGCATATAGGAAGATAATTTTACCATCCACTCTAGAGGCATCTCTAGATCCATTAAAATAGAAATCATTTCCTCAAGCCATTACTCTACATCATGTGATAGGCCATCCCCTTAGAAGGTGGTATGATGCTTCTCCTAAAACTCTTGAGTCAACTCTTCCATAGTTGGGGTAGTTCGAGAAACACCTTTCATAGATTGAATCATATAGAGAAATACCTCTTAAAACTAGACATCATTTCTCAAATTAGGAGTAGAAGTCAACTACCTAGGTGGTACTGTAGAAGGTTTCATTGGCAGCTCAGGGCCCACCGCCTTTATTGCATGGTCGTCACCACCTTCCTAGCATATGACTCAAAGCTATCATAGCGGTATGATTATTTAATTCCAAGAATGCACCTCATCAAAGAATTTTACAGTTGAAAATTATACATATATATAGTTAGGATAAGTAAACATCTGTCCTATAAAAAGATCAAACCTCTTCGACTTCTCCAAAATATAGGTTTAGGTAAGCAGGAAAACCCATATAAGGACATAGGAACAAAATATACACTCCCAAATACTCACTACTAAGGTTGGGTTCGGGTCTAGGTGCCATATCAAAAGATAGGGTTCCGGTATATGTAGTGAAAAATGCAATATATAGAGGAAAACACCCTTTACATTTCAATTGGAATCCCCAATTATCGATAACAATTTTATTTACAAATTCTAAACATCATTGAGTTTGTACACTATATATATATATAGTTATATATCATTTCATAATTATATGCATCACCATTTATGATTTATAAAAGTTATACTCCATATAAATTGAGATGGTCACATCATTTAACCACAGTATGGCCCTTACATACGGTAGCAATATATAAAAGGTCCATAAAAATATGGTATAATTGTACAATTAAGGTGTTATTATCAATCTATGGGGGAAACACCATTTAGTTTGATATTTTAACTTTAATTAATCCAAATATATTTTCCCTATAATAAATTTTATCACATTTCAATATAAAATAATCAAGGAACTAACTATATACCACAGGAAATGCGTATAGAAACTATACTTGGTATAGAAATTGCATGACATGTTATACCTAAGTTGCCTATAAGGATTCATGAAATTCCAGTACCTTTAATTAAAAGGACAATGGAAAAAGTTCGTATCAATAACACCAATAATAATAACACCACAAAGAATTTTCATCACCTTGTGGTAAAATTGTATCAACTATAATAGGTGAAAATCATAACATAAATAACCCATCCTAGGTAATTTGGGATTCCCCTATATGTGGGTTAGCTACTCCTAAGCATAGGATCATTAACAAATTCTATTATATCCTAGTGTCCTATCTAACACCCAAATGGTAAGACAAAAGGAAAAATATTATTCTCTTATACCACATTATAACATCCGCACTAATGATAACATAATCCAAACACCAATATGGTGGGTCAATGGTCTCAAACGCACCTCCCCATAGGCCAAAGGTAGCTGACTAGTAGCAAGGTCCCAGGGTGGTATAGTGGAGCGACTATAATCTTATATTAGAGTAACCCATCTGATATAATAAATTAATATTCAATAGATGAAGAAATAAATTACAGATGGTATAGTGTAAATAGATACAATAAAAAAATTTGGAAATGTAAAAAACAAGAAATAATCATAATCATAATCAAAATAACCTAGGTCAATCCATATACAATGATTTAATTCCACACTGATATACAAAAATATGGAAATATGGGATACATGGGACAATAATATACAACATTCTATACAAAAATACAAAAAAAATTCAATAGATGACTCCACTGGAGGCACGATCATATGCTCAGTCCTCTACTCCCATGCTTCAAGTTAGAAGTAAAACAAATCTAGAATTTATAGAAGGGTTATTTCCCTTATCTATACCTAGAAACATGAGGTCTTCTTGGATACCAATTGTGTCATGAGTAGGGTATAAGATAAACTCAGTAGGATACCACCAACAATGTCTATAAATAATCCAGCTAGTGTGCATAGAAATAGTATTGTTTGGGTATAACATAAAGTAATAAACAATTCTGATTAAATAATAATAGTCGGATCAGGTTCCTATAGGACACCTAGAGGACTTCGATTGCTTCATCATAGGCTATAATGAGTCTCATCTGTAACCATATATATATATATATGTAAGTTATAATACATATATATAGTTATATATTGTATACACATATATTCACTATGTATGTGAGGACATAAGTTAGAATATACATGGATAATAGGTGTTAGCTAGACCCATTGTGTAACTCAGGTATCCATAACTAGTCTAATGAGATAATAGTCTCTAGGAATGGGTACATTCCCATGATCTCATAATGAATTCAATATATCCTTATCATCATTCGCGATAGTGGGGTGAGTCATCATGCCCAACACCCGATATAGGGTAACCTAGAACATCATGCCCATTGCTCAAATAAAATTATAATAGTGAGAGACATCATTCTCAACATATCTCTTAAAAATCATTAATCATCCCATTATAATGGAATACTCATAATAATAATAACAAGAGGGGTCACCTCTTAAGTTTCATAATCATCATGTCCCAATACAACTAAGGGAATCGAAATTCATATAAACCATTTACATAAAATCATGCATCACTTTTCATGTCCTTTCACCCATTATCATTCATTGTGATTAATCCATTTAATTAATTAAGCAAGTAAATTCAATTCCATGGTCAATCCAAACACTTATAATGTGCATTGGTCAACATGTCATTTATATAAAAAATAGAAATTCCATTCCCAAGGAAACCTGAACACATAACTGATGTTTGGACATTTAAAAAATTAGGTATAAGGAGAGAATTTCATTTGGAACACCCAAGGGGGTGGAAATAAATGAGTTTGGAATCCTCTAATCACATTTTAAGGGTTCATGGGAGTATAAAAACATGCTTAATTTAATTAAAAGGGAATAACACATTTTAATACGATGCGTGGAAGTGGACACCATGAAGCATAATGTAGAATATATAAAAACATCATGACATTAATGGAATTATCTAGACCACATAAGTTAGGGATTTATATGACTCCACATGCAATATTAGATTTTAATTTTAAGTAGAATGCATGAAAATGGTGAAATGGAAAAAGGCCCTGAAAATAGGGTGAATGAGATCGTACCAAAATAGGGAAAGAGATGGGAAGATAAATTTTTTTTGGAAGAAATAGGATTTAATAAATTACTGATACATATCCACAGATTTCTATAGAGATCCTTTTGGAGTCCATATTAATGAGTTATCTCAATCCCATGATTTGGAAAAGGTAGAGTTCCGTGAGAGGATAGGAGGGGTACACATCTGCTGGAGAATGAAATGAAAGAAGGGGGTGAAGTTTTAAAAATAATTTATGTTAGAAAATGTCATTTCTTCTAAAAAATACGTATTCCAAGGTTTAGTAGCATGGTTTTCCAAAATTTTCACAAACCATGCTGCCTCAACTGTATAGGGAGGGACCCCGCATAGGATAGGCGCATGGTTTTTCTAACCATGCACAAGCCATGAAAAATATATATATCCCAAACCTCTGAAATATCGCATGGGTATTCTTCTAGGCTCACATGATTACAAAAAAAATCATTTTCCTTCTTACAACCCACTAAGTTCCCTACATTTTTAATTCACATAGTTAGTACTAACTATGTGCTAACCATGCACTGATTGTGTGACCCACTATTCTTGTCTAATTCATGAAGCTATAGACTCTGAACAAGCCTCATATTCTCTCAAAACATCCATAGGCTGTAGAGAAAATTTACTATGATAAAACAAAGGATTTGAATAGAAAAATAAATAATCCATTCCTTTGAAAAAAATCTAGGCCATTACACTAAGAGGGTGGCGATGACCATTCTAAAAATGTAGCAGGTCCTTATCTATCTATGGGACCTCTAGTATATTCACATGGAACTAACTATACTAGATATGGATTTTGATTCCTAGTTTTAGTAGGGTTTCTTATGCTTTATCCATACCATTCAGGGTGACTTGTAACCTACCTTATCTATAGAAGAGCTAACGCATGTGTTCCGATAGAAACATCCACCCACTTTCTCAAGGGATAGTGTGCCAACGGCTATTTAGATATGGATTGGAATTTTTTATTGAAATTAAAGAATCTAGAGACACCAATCAGGTGGAGATTCATGCTTTTTATGTATATACTTTGGGTATTATCTAATACCTGGTGGGATGTTTTTAAATAAGCTAATACGCTTCCAGATATGGTTCGGAAGGATTTCCAATCTTAGTTGTATTAATACTTCTTTCTCTAGAATTTTAGAATTGAGTAGGACAATGATTTTATGTTTCTGTAGTAGGGTCTAATTACTGATATGGAGTATTAGTCATTATTTATAGAGCTTTAGTGTTTTTCACCTATCTATGAGGCCGATGATTCATATAGGGAGAGATGATTCAAGGAAGGTATCAAACATTTTGTTCAATATATGTTCAATGTTTTTTTGTTGCCTACTATAACTGATATAGTAATTTAGAACCTATTTATTGAATGTAATCTATGATACTATGGAGTCCCTATCTCGTGGCGCACGATGGGGTTGTGGGGAAGAAATGTGAGCTACCCGACGGTTGATTAGAGAAGGTTGGGTTCTACTTAATCACTCATATTGAGTGCACCATTTTCCACCTTGAAACACCTAATGGTTCTATATCCTGTAATACATGGACCTTCTTTCCATAGGTAGGCGTTTGCTGGGTGGTTTGACCAGCGATGCTTAAGAACTCACATTGGCCAAGAGAATGGGAAGTCGGGCTCATCGCACCCTTTTTGGGGGAATTATATCATGTTCTAGGACTCGCTTATAGATTTAAGACGTATTCATATGTTCGCGAATCTTTGGTTTATACCCAAGCTTAGTATCCACGGATTTCTTCTGATTGGCAATGGTCAGCTGGACGGAGGGATTCCGAATCATTTATGCCTGAGGGTTACCATCCCACATTGGATTAATGACCCCGAGGAGTCCGGACTCATTGAAGTGGCACCAGAGTTGGTGCAGTGAACCGACGTGAAGATAGTCGGATCAGCCGGTTGTTGGGCTTGAACCTTAGGGAGGCTTCCTACTTACCCTACCTGGGAGACAGGGATCAAAGTCAATGTATTTCAGATTGGGGTGTCAGAGAACCGACCTGAAGGTGGACCCGAGGGATGGTAAACCTCAAGGGTCTGACGGTGATCGGGCTTCAACCCCCTGGGAGGCATCCTACGTACCCTACCTAGGAGACAGGGATCGAAGTCCACGTAGTTCAGATGAGTGGGGCTCACGCTTTGACTCATCCCATAAGAGGATGTCATGGTTGATGCTTACTCTAAGCCCATGTGAGTCATGATCGGTGTGAGAAACAAGAGGCGGAAGGGACCTGACGATCAAGTCGTGAAAGGTGCCTCTGTGAGAAGTGGAGTGGTGCTTACGCATGGTGTGGCCCATAAGGTCGGGGCTTACTCCGAGATGGATGCCCATGGCGACAAAGCGCAGCGGAAGAGGGAAAGAGGCGCTCATGTGCATGTCACATCTCTTTTTACCGAGGGAAGTATGGAATTGCATGGGGGCTTCCTTCTGATGGGTATTTTACTACCCTCTGAAGAAGGGAGAAGTACCCCATCCCCAACAAGTGGAGGGGCAGAAAGGGGACTCCCGAGATCAGAATCCACATTACCATGGGAATGTGAACCCATGAATGCTTTGGGAATCTGCTCAAGGGTCGGGGCAACCCCTTCGCCCCTACTTACCATGGGTATGTGAACTCAAAACGGCACGCTGATGCGCCTGAGGGTTTCACCACATGGATTCGGTGGCTCTGGTGGAGGGCTCAGCTCGGGGCCGATGAGTAGGCCAGTGAGGGAGTCACGGAGGATCAGACCGGATCAAAAGGATTTTATGCGGCTCGGGGAAAGGGAACTCCGAAGGATTTGGTGGGCCACACAAGGGTATGGGTGGTGGACCCGTTTGCATATGGTTGTTCTACGTGGTTGGAGAAGCCGTTCGCGAACCAGGGTGGTCCGCGGACTGATTGGAATCCCGCGAACCAAGGTGGTTCGTGGCTTCGAGTTCGATCCGTGAACTAGGGTGGTCCGCGGACTAATGGGAATCTAGTGAACCAAGGTGGTTCACGACTTCGGGTTTGATCCATGAACTAGGGTGGTCCGCGTAGGGTTCCATGCGGGCACCGGCGGCCAAGGGAGGCGTCGGCCGGAGGCTCGTCGGTCGGTGCTTCGCCCGCATAGGAGGGTGCTACGCGGTGCAGAGGATCGAAAAAGAGGCATAAACTCCCCGGTCCGTGGGGAGTGCATCTGCAGAGGGACCATGGTTCGTGGTTCTCTCTTTGTTATTTTAGGTTCATGGTTCACCAAGTTATTATGCATTTTTTGTTCCTTATTAGTTCGTTCCCAGGTTCATACCTCCTCTGGTTCGCGAATTGGAACATTTGAAATCCTAAGCCTTCCTTCGAAATCCTTCTACCCGAATCTGATTGATCTTCTCCATGTGTCCCATTTTTTTCTTCTCTTCCCCTCGATCTCCTTTTATAGAGCGGGGAAAAGGATGTATCTATGGTCATGTGGCATCTTTTTCGGAGGCCCATGACTGAAAACCCGATTCACATATGACTCGGTCAATTTGCAACTCGCGGGGTGCATTGAGAACATCTCCCCCGCGAACCAAATGATCTCTGCCGCGAACCAAACGAGCTCGAAGAGTGCTTCGCGGGCACGGAGGGTTCCTCCTCCATTCCAAGAATAACAGCGGATGCAGCATTGGACGATCGATGCGGTCCGCGGCTGGGGCGGTTCGTGACGGTGGACTGGTTCGCCGCTTGTTCTGCTTCGCACCCATGGAGGATCTCCGCATCCATCTCGCGAACAAGGCTCGTCCGCGGAGGGGAGCGATTCGCTGAACTAGCCGTGTAACACTAGGTCCGGTTTGCTGACCGATTAGTCCTTTTACAATTTTGAGTATTGGCCTCCTTCCTTTTCCCAATTCATTGAAGGGAATTGGGTAAAAAAATCCTCTTTCGAATGAAGGGGATTATTATCTTTATTTACGGATTTTCCGGACACTACAGATGCCCCTCATTAGAATGGGGTCCGATAAGAATGAAGAGGAGGATATTCTGATGTAGAGTGGTAATGAAGCTCGGGTAGTTCGTGGTAGAGAGGTGGACCCGGTAGGGGACCACACTAATAAATACGGGGTACCTTCCTTTTCCTTTTCCTGGATTCTTCGCGAAACTAGAGCCCTCTCGCTTTTTCATCTCCGCGTGCTCATTCCTTCGTGAAACACCTCATCCGCGAACCAGCCGCTATTTTCATGAACCATTCTTCCTTAGAGGTCGTCTTCACCCGCATACCAATCTCCATCCACGAACTAATACTTCTAATTAATTAAAAAGTAAGTCATGACGAGCCATGGAGGAATTCACTTCGTGGTTTCGATGCTTCGCAAACCGAGGTCCTGCTGATTTTGGAAAATTTCCTATGTACTCCGGACATAATTACTTAAATCCGAGATTAGGACTCCGCAGAGAAACTTGGTTCATAGTTTTATGGCCAACACTCCACGGGCCAGGGTACCACGGACTGCTTCCACACAAGTGGATGCAGTCATCCTTCGCGGTTTCGATGCTTTCGCGGACTGAGGTCCTGCTGATTTTGGAAAATTTCCTATTTACTCCGAACTTAATTACTTAAATCCGGGATTAGGACTCTGCGAAGCAACTTGGTTCATAGTTTTCTGGACAATGCTCCGTGGGCCAGGGTACCACGGACTGCTTCAACGCAGGGGGATGCATTCATCGCAAACCACCTTTTGAGGCCTGCTCACAGACGCTTCTCGATTCCTTTGTCTAGATATTATTATTCCGAACTAAAAATTTATTGATCTTCATGATGAAGGGAGAAAACATGGTTCCCCTTACCCTACACCCAGGCCTGCCAAAGAGTCTCTCCCAACTGGTTCAGGAAGACGTCTGGCTATGATTCAGAGAGCGGAAAAAATCAAAGAGGACCCTAGTCAATCCATCATTCGTGATGATGGTGTCTTGAAGGACTTACTCTCTCCTGGGATCCTGGGTTATCCACTATCAAACCGGCTTCCTCTTTATAGCTTCGGTCTTCAGGATGACACCCCTATCCCCCCTATATTCTTAGGTCTTCCATCTCCTTTCTTGAAAGTACTACCAAAGTGAGTTCAAGCGAACCTTACTCCATTGGGGGAGATAACCTCTAATTATGATCCAAAAGACGCTTTCATTTTGAGAGGCTCTGTTTGGACCCAAAGCGATCAGTACATTCAAGACTTCTCTCAAAAAGTCATCTTCAAGAATTATCCCTCCATAATAAACCTTACTCAGGTGGATCCGGACATGGGGTGTATTCCTAGGTGGGATCTTCGGTCTGGTGGGATTTTCTCGAACGACTGGCCCTGGGCCATTTGGGTCCATCATCATTGCCAGGAATCTCCCGAGTCACTGGAAGTAGTGAATTTGTACTCTGAAGTATGGGCCTCCCAATTTGTTGTCTACCCACAATATTTGATCATGTGTGACCTGCTCAGTCGTTGGTGTTCATGCACTAATACTTTTCACGATGACCATGGCGAAGTTTGCACTAGTCTGTGGGACATCTGTCAACTGGGAGGGCTCCCAATTATCGATGAGATGTGTGACAGATTTCTTCCCACTCCTGGTGTGTGGGACAACATTGAACAAGTGCCTTTGTTGGCGAGGGATCTACTGGCTATGGCGGATCAATCACTGGTTTAGGCCTTGCATGCCCGCTCTCTTATTCCCTATAGCACCTGAATAGGGTTATTTCTGAACGTCATTGTTCCTATGCCGAATATCAAGCGCCCCAGGACTCATCCTTCTCAATAGTCACAAACCATCCCGGGTTCCTACTGGGCAGTTATGGAGCCAGGTTACTACCTTTCATGGGGTTATGAGGTGTGCCATGGTGTGCCGCCTATGCTCAGGCTAGAAGGTCAGTTTTCTATGTTTTTAAGTGTGTGGCTATTCCCTTCTTGGGATATCAACCATGGCATTAGAGCTTGGACCCTGATGATGGCAGTTGAGTTGGCAGAGGACCGCCTGGTGAACTTAGTTGTGCCCACTTTGGCCCGTATTTACAAACTGCTGAGTCACATGCAGGAGGGAAGGTCACCCTACCGTCTAAGTGGGCCATTTCAATTTTTATATGGCTAGATCATAGATCATTATCGCTGTTATGAATATCGTCATAACACGGTCATCCCGCTTCCTACTTTCCGGCCTACCCAGCATGATATAGTTCAGGTTCGCCTGAAGTCCTTCAATTCTGATGAAATAATTGAGCTCCTATGTGACTTCTCCTAGTTTTCTTTCTCTCCCTACTCCACTCCTTCCAGCATCGTGGTTGACAACCATAGGGGGAGCCTATAAGAACTTTCTTTCATGATTTCACTACAGGACAGGTTTCTGGCCGCGCGGATTGACGGTGTTTTTCTGTGCAATTTGTATTCCCCACATTGTTTTCCCGCCAGTTTGGGTGTATGCAACTCCAAGTTTCCCTTCCGCCTCCTCAGGCTCGTGGACTGCACCCATACACCCTCCGTCAATTGTGGATGATGCTGATGCGAGAGGGATATGATACAAGCATTCTCTTTCCTGGTAGGGGAGCATCTGCTAGCCTTTCATTAGAGTATGCAAGGGTATGGGTAAAAAAATTACCCTAATTGGATCCTATGGAAGGCTGTCCAGCAGATTCCCAAATCGAGAGTCACTGAGGCTGCTCTTCCTACCGCACCATCCTCATCGGATCTTAGGGAGGACCGACTAATGGATCATCGGTCAAAGCGACTTAGGGGATTCTCCTCTCCCATCCCCTCCACGGATGATGTTTAGATGGACCCAAACATCAGATATGTGGGTGAGGATGAACCTATGGCTTCGGTTCCTAGCGAGACAATTCCTGATGTTTTGTCGGTCCATACCGGACTTAGCACCTTGATTCCCAAGCCCGAACCAGGTCCAGATGCTTTAGGCCTTCCAGCCTCGGAACCATCATCTAGCGCACACGTTCCTGCGCTGGTCGTGATGCCAGACTTCATTCATGTGCCGTCTAGCAAGGATACCAAATATCCTCACGTCAAAGCGGACCACCGAGCAGTGCGTAGGTGGGCCTGCCCCGAATTCACGAGATTGTCACCGAAACTCCCCTAGACGAAATGGAAACTAAAACTGAAGCACTCCGACAACTCTTCCTGGGTTTGGGGTCAGGTGGCTTGGACTATCAGCAGTTTAATTTTCTTTCCTGCCAGGTTGTCATTGCCCGTGAGGAATTTTCTACTAATGATCGCAAACTTTCTCACGTCGCTACCTCTCATTGTGGGACCCGATCCCCGGAGGGATCCACGATAATGCTTCATCAACTGATAGCATAGGAGGTGAGCTCTCGAGGTCAAGCAGTCATCATATCTTCCGAGTTTCATGAATGTGAAGAACGGGAAGCGATGCTAAGGGATCAATTATCATCTATGACTGATCACCATGAAGCCACCAAAAAAGGGATCAACGATATCTAAACAACAGTGGAGCATACTCGTTCGGTGGCCGAGGTTGAGGCCAGGGAGAAGGTCGTCCTGGAGCAGAAATGCAAGGACCTCCGCCGCACGGTCGCTGATTTGGGGGAGAGGGCGACCCAGGCTCCTCTGTGACTGTCAGAGCCATTCTTGTGAATTCCTTTTTTACCTATTTTATCGTTGTGAGGGAGAGGCCCCAGCTTGTGGATGCCCTCCCTTTTTGTCTAAACGGAATGTGATCTATGTTAATCTTCCTTGGCATAAATTTTGATTGTTACTAGAACAATTATTGCTTAAATAACAACTCACTGAATCAGAATTGATCATAATTTAGGAATGTGACAAAAGATGAAAACATGCTCTGACTTTTTCCCGGACCATGGGATCCAGTGAGAATAGTTTGACTATTTCTAGGGTTTTGTAGAAAATCCCCACAAACATTTTGTCTTTTCTATTAAAAAAATAATTTTTCCTGGGCTTGTTTATTGTGAACCTAGCGGGTATGGCCCGACTTTTGCTTAGGTCTCCCTTTTCGGGTTTTCGGCCTAACATGATTTGTGCCCCTTTTGTGATCAGTTTAAAGTCCCGCCGTCAAGATTATCATTACTGATGTTTTAGGTTGAACAACTTTGACCAAATATAGTGGGTAAAGGGCCCCAATGATATTTGGTTGATTAAAATATGACTCGGTGTCCTTCATACGCATGTGGAGGGAGTGTGTTTAGATTTGAACGACAGGTAGTGCATGTCTCAAGGCATGGGAGCCGTATAGGCGCGTAGAGGTGGAAAGAGCATCACCTAAGGAAATATTGCCTTTGGTAAATGGTCTAGGGATGATCAATATGCAGAGCTGTTGAGGGCATGGTATGCATATTCATGCAAAAGGTGTCCTTAAGTCAATGAATCTCCATTTCTAATGGTCATAGGACTTCATGAAATTCCGGCTTATGGAAACCACCATGGGTGGCTCGGAGAAGTATGAAACCCACAGGGGGTGGCCCAGAAAGGGTATGTGACGTCTAAAAGGGATTCAAGAACATCTATATGAACTAGAAGTGGGGACGCAGGGTCCCTGTCCTATGCATTTAGTTAGCACGAAGGACGTTTGGAGCTTGTCACAGTTTCGAGTCATGTAGCTGGGACATTTCATGAAGTGGGATGGCCTTCCCTGGTTTTCAGTAATCTTGTCAAAGACATTCCATCGCATTCAGGCAGGGTTATGTAAGAGGTTAGTAAACTACATCTCAGAGGTTTTATGAATGGATATGGGGGGTCAGAGGCCAGCAATCGTACGGAGAGAGTCATTGTCTAAAGAAATATTGCCTTTGGTAGACGAGCCAGGGGTGATAAATATGCAGAGCTACTGAGGGAATGGGATTCATAGTCATGAAACGGTGTCCTTAGGTCAATTATTGTATTCTTACGATAGCTGAGCAACTTCAGGGATGTTGAGATTCAGATCCACTAGGGGTGGCTTACAAGGGTTCAGCTCTTTCTGGGTGCAGAGTATGGTTTATGAAAAGAGGTTGCCTGTACATGGGAGGAACGTCCCAGCTAAATTTCCAGGAACAGGTGAAGTCATACCTCCCCACGCTGATGTGAGGAATTAGTTAGTGCAGTTCTGGCCCTTGCACTGAGGGGGGAAGAAAAACCCTTATCCCTGGCTGGACTCATGATGAGTTTGGCCATGCAGTTTGACGTCATGCGGTAAAGACGATGTCCGTGAATTTTAATGTCATGCGGTAAAGACGAGGGACATTTTTACATTCCGTGCAGTTTAACGTCATGTGGTAATGATGAAGTACTCTTAGTTTAATGTTCATAGAGCACATACCATTTGGAGACAATTGCTACAATCACTCGGAGGGAAATTGGGTTAGTATGCTCTGGCATGCTCAGAACAAGTGTGTTGGAATGAAGGTGTAAACTGCAAATCTGGGGTTTCCCGGATCAGGAAAGATGATATGGGGCTCCTGAGGCCGGTAAGCGTATGGAACTAGGAAGAGTGTCTCCTGAGGAAATCTTGCCTTTGATGGATGATCCAGGGGATATCATTATGTAGAGCTGCTCAGGGAATGGTATGCATAGTCGTACAAAGGTGTCCACGGGTCGATAAATTTCCACTCTCGATGGCCATGAATTTTTATGAAAATATGAGATTGATCATAGCACAGAGTTCGGAAGATGGGGATAATGGTGTCCCGAGCACAAAAGAGACATCTTCACGGTAGTTTCCCGCTGAGTCAGAGTAGCCCAGTTCTGGAATGATGCTTGCAAATGAAAATTTTCTTGTGAACCACGGGTGGATACATAGGCTCATCGGGCAGGGGTTCCCCGGAAACACATGGATGTAGGTGATGAATGAACTTGTAAACCACTGCTCCATAAATGTTCAGATTTGGATATATGACATGGGGGCACTGGGACCGGTGAGCGTACAGAGATAGGAAGAGTATCGCCTGGGGAAATATTGCCATTGATGGATGAGCCAGGGGCTATCATTATGCAGAGCCGTTGAGGGCATGGTATGCATAGTCGTACAAATGTGTCCATGGTTCGATGGCCTTCTGCCTTCGATGTCCATGAGTGGTTATGAAGATCCTCAATTATCTGGGTAGTGGAGTCTTTTGTATTAAAAGGATGCATCCAAATGCGTTAGGAGTATTCCTTTCCCATTTCGCCGTATATATTGGGTGGGTCTCGATGAAGCCCGTGCAGTTTAATGTCAAGCGGTAAGGATGAACTCCATGTATTTTAACGTCATGTGGTGAGGTTTAAGGTGACCCGACGTGAAATGAAAGGGGGTCTGCGCAGTTTAACATCGTGCGGTGAGGATGACTTCTATGCAGTTTAACATCATGCGATAAAGACGGGGATCATTTTTAAAGGATGTTGTGCAGTTTTACGTCATGCATCAAGGACGGGGGAATTTTTAAACCATTGAAAATTCTTGTAGTTGAAATAATTTCCCAGGACGGTTAATGCAAGGTCTCTGCAGTTTTATGCCAAGCAGACAAGATGTTCCATGCAGTTTAATGTCATGTAGTAATGACGTAGTGGAAAAGGCCTATCTTCATCAGAATGAAACTGGGCTCGAACAACTTCACATTCCCAGATGTGGATAGGGATTTATGGGTGTAAATCATTGTTCCGGGGCTTCTTGGATCAGGAGAAATGATATGGGGATCCTGAGGCTGGTAAGCGTATGGAACTAGGAAGAGTGTCGCCTGTTTAAATCTTGCATTTGGTAGACGGGCCATGGGATATCAATATGTAGAGCCGCCGAGGGCATGGTATGAATAATCATTCAAAGGTGTCCATAGATTGATAACTTTCCACTTCCTATGGTCGTGAGTGGTTATGAGGATCCGCAATTATCCGGGCCACCAAGTCTTTCATTTGGGAAGGAAATGTTATGACATGTCAGGCATACTCGGCCCTGGTTGCTATTAAAGCTTAGAGAGCTCCCCGCACTGATTTAATCTTCGCATGGGGGTGTACCTTCACTCCATGCAGTTTAACATCATGCGGTAAGGATGAAGTACTCCTAGTTTAGCGGTCATAGAGCTCGGACCACTGGGTGACTATTTCTGCATTCCATCGAAGGACAACTGATTTAACATGCTCTGATATACTCGGAACATGGTGGGGGATGAAGGCTGTAAACTACAGCTCTGAGGTTTCCCAGATCGAGAGATGTTGTTTGGAGACTCTGAGGCTGGTAAGCGTATGGAGGAAGAGTACCGCCCAAGGAAATATTTCCTTTGGTGGATGAGCCAGGGGATATAATTATGCAGAGCCACTGAGGGAATGGTATGCATAGTCGTACATAGGTGTCCCTGAGTCAATAACATTCCACTTCCGATGGCCATGAATGATTATGAAAATCTGAGATTTCTCACAGTACAGACTTCGGCATGTGGGGATAATGGTGTCCGAGCATACAAGAAACATCTTCACTGCAATTGTTCGTTGAGTCACAGTAGCCTAGTCCTCGATTGATGTTCGTAGATGCAGGTCGTCATGTGAACCACGGGCGGATACTTAGGCTAACCGTATAGGGATACCCAGGTGACATTTGGATGTGAAAAGATGAAGTACTTGTAAACCACTACGCCATAAACTTTTGTATCAGGAGGTATGGTATGGGGGCTCTGAGGCTGGTAAGCGTACAGAGCTAGGAAGAGTGTCGCCTATGGAAATATTGCCTTTGGTAGTTGGGCTAGGGGATATCAATATGCAGAGCCACTGAGGGCATGCTATGCATAGTCATGAAAAGGTTTCCACGGGTCGATGACTTTCCACTTCCGATGGCCATGAAGGGTTTTGAAGATCCATAATTATCCAGGCCCTGGAGTCTGATGTGTGGGGAGGATGCATCCAAATGCGAAAGGAGTATTTCCACCTCGATTCACCATATATCTTAGGTGGTTCTTGATGAAATCCGTGTAGTTTAACGACGTGCGGTGAGGACGAAAAATACACCCTGTGAAGGTCTGGTCCATACACGGGAAAAGGGGAATTTTTAACTTTCATTATCCATGCAGTTTAACGTCGTACGGAGAGGACATAAAAATACACCCCGTACAGGTCTAGCCTATACACGACGGAAAGGGGAAATTTTTAAACCTTACTATCCATGCTCTTTAACGTCGTGCGGTAAGGACGAGGAGTACACCCCTTGCCGATCTAGTCCGTACACGGGGGGAAAGGGAATTTTTTTTCTTTCATTATCCATGCAGTTTAACATCGTGTGGTGAGGACATAAAAATACACCCCGTGCAGGTCTGGTCCATACACAAGGGAAAGGGAATTATTATCTTTTATTTGGGGGGCTGGGCCAGGACAGGGAACCTTGGCGTCACTACGTATCCGGCAAGGGCAGGAATCAAGCCGCACATAGTTCTCTAGATAATGTACATCTCATGCAGGGCTGGTCTATACATGGGGGAAGGGGACATTGTTAACTTTTATTTTATTTCATTTGGGAGTGGTTGGTCCAGGATGGGATCCCAACTTCGCTATGTATCCTACGAAGGTAGGAATCAAGCTGTACGTAGGTCTTTGCTAAATACAACCTGTGTAGGTCTGGTATGTACACGGGGGAAGGGGGAATATTTTTTATTTGAGAGGTGGCTGGGCTAGGATTAGGAACCCCAGTGTCGCTACGTATCCTGCGAATGCTGGAATCATGTCATACGTAGTTCTTCGAAAGAAAGTACAGTCCGTGTAGGTCTGGTCCATACACGAGGGGGAGGGGGAATTTTTTTAAAAATACATCTTGTCTGTGAAGTTTAACGTCATACAGTAAGGATGAAATTCTCTTAGTTTAAGGTCATAGAGTTAAGACTGTTGGGTTCTTGGCAGTTTAATGTCATGTAGCTCGGATGATCCTTTTTTTCTCCCTTTCTTTCTTCCTTATCCGTGCAGTTTATCGTTGTGCGGTAAGGAAGAAAAATACTTTTGGTTTCTATGCGAAATACTTATTTAGGAATCTCGCATTTGTAGGAGCGGTGGTGAATTTCTTGTCCATGGAGATCAATGAATATGCTCCGTTGGAGTGGACCTTGTGTATAACATATGGTCCCTTCCACATGGGCTCTAGCTTTGGAGGTTTCCTTCCGGGTATCATTTGGGTTTGGAAGACCAATACCAATTATCCTTCAAAGAAAGACCAAAGATAGACCTTTTTATTGAAGTCCCATGCAATCCGGTTCTGGTATACTTCCAGATGGTGCAAAGTGTGAACCCACTTCTTGTCTAGTTGTTCCAATTCACCTAACTGTTTTTCAGATTTCTCATCGATGGATAATTTATCACAAATGGAAACGTGGAGCAAGGGTAATTGGAGCTCAATGGGCAGGACCACTTCTATTCTGTATACCAATTAGTACAGAGTGGCCTGAGTAGTGGTGCAGATTGTGGTTTAGTAGGCCCATAATGCATGAAGGAGTTTATCTGGCCATGAATTCTTGTCTTTGTCCACCATTTTCTGGAGGATGTTGGACATGGTCTTGTTGAAAGCCTCTATTTGTCTGTTGGCCTTCGCACGGTAGAAGGATGATTGGTTAGACTTGATACCATATTCATGGTATAGTTTCTCCAATTCAGCAGAGCAGAAGTTGGTGTCATTATTCATCAGTATGGTATGAGGGACACCAAATCTAGTGATGATATTGGTTTTCACAAAACTCACAATTCTTCTTGCCTTGACTTCATTAAGGGGTACGGCTTCTGCCCATTTGGAAAATAAGTTGGTTGTTGTGAGGATATAATTCAGCTGTTTGGCTGTGGCAGGGGGATATGGTCCCACAACGTCCATTCACTAGACCTCAAATGGCCAGGAGTACTTGTCCTGATGAAGTAACTTCAGGGTTTGGTGTATAAAGATGGCATGTATTTGGCATGAGTGGCATTTTGTGGTAAAGTGCTCGCAATATCATGCCACTGTGTGTGAATAGTACCCGAGTCTTCGAACCTAATGGGAATGCTTGGTCCCCAGCTGATGTTCCCCACACACTCCAGCATGCACTTTAGTCATGATGGCGGCGGTTTCTTCTCCATCAATGCACCTAAGGAGGATTCCGTTGAGGCCTCTTTTTTAGAGGACTTCCTGCTAACCGGTACTTCCATATAGGAAAAAGTTGATTTCCCTTCTCCGTATTTGCTATCGTCCAGCCTTGTCTGATGGAAGATCTCCCCATTGAATGTATTTTGATATAGGGGTCATCCAGCCGGTGGTGGGAGCATACGGCTCAAAGACCGGACTGACTTCATGGATTTCCTCGGTCTTGGTCTAAAAATATGGCAAGACCATTCGGTGGTGAGCAATACTGATGACTGTTTCATCCCGGTCTGGGTCGGCTAGAGTTTTCACCGCGTTAGCTAATGCATAATCCTAGGAATTCTAATACCGGGGAATATATTTCAATGTTTGTTCCGTGGAAAATTCCACCATTAACCCTCAGACATGGTCAAATAGGGGAATCAGCTACTCCTTTTTGATAGCATAGTCACCATTGAAAAACTTTATGAATAGTTTCGAGTCACCTTTCACCTTAAGGTGCTTTACTTGTGCCTGGAGTGCGAGTTCCAGGCCTGAAATAAGGGATTGATACTCTACATCATTGTTTGTACATCATTCTGATAGGAGGAAGGAATATGGAAAAACTGCCTTCTCCGGGGACATGAGTATTATCTCCAAACCCACCTTATTGAATTTGGTATCTTCCATCCTTTTACCGGATGGGCTCCAGGATGCGCCGTTGAAGTACATTTCCCATGTTGGGAGCTCCCCTTGAAATGAGAAAATGTCTTCATCTGGTAGCTTGATGTTTGGTGCGGTGGTTCCCACTTAGGGTTTATCCGCCGGAAAGTCTTCTAATGCATGGCCCTTGATGGCCTTCTAAGGCACAAACCAGATGTCAAATTGATGCATGATGACTGCCCATCGAGATAGGTGCCCGGTCAGCATTGGGCGGCTGAGGATGTACTTGAGCGGGTTATTACGCGAGACCAAATGGACTTCATGATGCTGCAGATAATGTCGCAACATTTGAACCGTGAAGACCAAGGCTAAACAGCTCTTCTAGATGTTTGAGTATCAAGTATCAGCATCAATCATTGTTCTACTGAGGTAATAAAGAATGTTTTCACTACCGGCGTCATTCTTTTGTGCGAGGAAGGCTCCCAGTGACCGCTCTAGGGCTGTCATGTATAGGAGGAGAGGTATTACTTCATATAGGGGCATGAGAAATGGTGGGCTTAATAGGTACCTCTTTAGGCTATCAAACACCTCTTGGCAGTCATCTGTCCAATGGTACGTGACTCCCTTTTTCATTAACCTAGTGAAGGGAAAACATTTTTCTGCCAGGTTGGAAATGAATCGCCTGATATAGGCTAGTTGTCCTTGGAATCCTCTCAACTCATTGAGATTGTAGGGAGGAGGCAGGTCAAGGATAACCATTCTCTTTTCAGGGTCTACTTTGATGTCGTGATAGCGTACAATGAAGCCAAGTAATTTCCCTGAGGTAACCCCGAAGGCGCATTTCAAGGGGTTCATCTTCAGGCTATACTGTCGAAGTTTGTTGAAGAGGGTCTCATGGTATGATAGGTGATCTGAGCGCTATCTTGATTTAACCACCAAGTCATCTATGTAACATTCAACGAATCTCCCCAGGAATGGCTTGAAAATACGATGCATGGCACACTGATATGTGGTGCCAGCATTCTTGAGGCCGAAGGCCATGACCCTGTAATAGAATATTCCTTAGGGGGCTCTAAAGGCAGTGGCTTCTTCGTCTTCTCGGGCCATTCAGATTTTATTATACCCAATATAGTCGTCCATGATGGATAGAGCCTCATACCCGGTCGTTGCATCAATTAATAACTTCGTGATTGGGACCGAGAAGTCATCTTTTGGGAAATGCCGATTGAGATCCCTGAAATCGATGCAGACACGGATTTTCCCATTCTTTTTTTTGATGGGGACGACGTTGGCCAACCAGATGGGGTACTGGACCTCCCGAATAAAGCATACTTTAATGAGCTTATCGACTTCAACACTTATTTTGGCAGCATGTGAGGGATGGGTCCTTCTGGCGGCTTATTTATATCCCCAGTGGTGTTATTAAAGTCCCAGGTGATGCGTCACCACTTCAGGATTGAGTCCCAGCATTTCTGTATAATTCGAGGAAAAAACATCCCAATGTTGCTTCCGGAATGAGGTGTATATCTTTTGCTCCTCGGGGGACATGGCTACACTAATTAGAGAAGGCCTTGGATCTTCCTCGGTACCCAGGTTTATTTCCCTAAGCTTGTCCACCGTGGTAAATATACCTTCCTCAAATGTGGGAGGTGCGTCCCTGAGATCTTCTTCCACTTCTTCTCCCAAATCCTCATCTTCTGGATCTTCCGGGGGGAGGGCTCTTGACTCGAGCTCCTGGGAGTCTCGAGGCAAGGCATTGTGAGTGTCCTTGATCATGTACTCGCCCCCAAATTGAGGGTTGGCGGACATTCCCGCATTGTCGCGCTCGACCATCATGGATGAAGTCATGAAGACAGCGGAGTGTGTGTCCGGACATGAACCCCTACTCTCAATATGGTTGATGGGAAGTATGTAGTCTCTTCCAAGCTTCCTGAGGGGGTTTTTAGGAACCGCTTCCAGGCCATTTGGAGTGGGGATCCAGTTAACACCATTATCCAAAGGCTTCTTCTTCTTTTTCTCATAAAATCCGGCGTCAATGTAGTGTGACTCAGAGAGCTCGAAAGGGGCCTTGTCAGTGTACAATTTCCCACTTTTCCCATTGACGTCGTACTTAATACACTGGTGGTATGATGAAGGAACGAACATGTTCTTATGGAGCCACGGCCTCCCTAGCAGGTTATTGAATTCCGTGTTCTGTAGGATCACCAGGAATTCCTAATAGGCCACAAGGTCGCCAAAATTGGGTCTTTAGCTTAATTTATCCCATTGGATTATGCTCGATCTTGTCGTAACCCAACAGAGTTGTAGCTGAGGGTATTAAATCATCCTCATTGTAGCTGAACTTACGAAGTGTCCATAGGGGAAGGAGGATAGCTCCAAAGCCGTTGTCGATGATGAATTTACGGATCTCAACATCATTCAATGTTCCAGACACATACAGTGGAATGATGTTTCCTTGCAGGATGGCATCTTCATCCTGATTGGTGAAGGATATCACCGCATTGCATTCAGCCGGGAATGTCTCCGTCTGGTAAACCTCGAAGGCAGATACCTCGGTTTGAAACTCTTGGGGGATGATCAAGGCTTCAATAAGAACCTCCTTGAGGCTAGATAACAATCTCAGGGTATCCAGGATTGACAGCATGGCTGGTACTGACGCCGGCTACTTAAGGATGTTGTATTTTTTCTCTAGCGGGCGATGCTTCTCCACTGGCGGGAGAGTTCTAGCAGGAATCTTGGGAGGTGGAGTGTGTGACAAGGAGGGACCGGTAATGGGGTCAGGTGTCGACGATGTTCTCCCGTTCTGGGGGCCTGGCCCGACCGTTCTATTTGTGCACACTAAGCGGCTAGACGCTTGTTCCTCCTCTAATGGGTATCGCAGAATAATGGGGCCAGGGTGGCCACTTGTGGAGGTGGGGCGATATTCATTCTCCATTGGATTCTGGTGAAGATCTCTCCCACATGTTTCCGTGATATTAATGGTTTGGGACGAGGTTCAACCATAGGGTTTGTTTTGTCCATGACTGCACCGACCCTGGTATCCCTTGCCTCTGCGATTCCTCCCCCTGGTCCCTTGTGTCTGGAACTCAAGTTCATAATTGTACCCTTCGTCAGGGGACGATTCCATATGTTGGATGACATTGATGGAACCAATGATTGGTTCTTCATCCTCTAACAGTTCAACCTAGTCGGTTGTTCCTGATGGTGCCGTTTGGTGGGTCGGTGCTCGTGGCGCCAAGTTTGAGGGCATGAAATCTGACAGCGTCAGGGCTAAAATCGGTCACGTTCCAGATAGCTCCTCCTGCACTTGTCTCCTCCCATTTCGATTATGCCTGGATGATTGGATTGTGGAGGGTTGTGAGGTCGATACTGTCAGTTGTGCAGCATCAGGGGCTATTGGCGACAACACTAGTTCCCATAGCTAAGCTCGGAGTATGCCATGAGATCGATTGATAGTCGTCCGAGTCATCCAGTTATCAAATTTCTGCCCCTTTTTGCTGGTGAAATCCTGCCCCCTCCCCTTTGTCGAAGTTAGTGGTAGAAATATAAGTCACATGTTCTAGGGGTGGTCCCAGCTCGACCTACCCAGATTATACTATACTTTTCAAGAGGTCTTTGAAGACAAATCATTCTCAAATATTGTGCCCCAACATTTGGTGGTAGGGACAGTAGTCTGGACTATCATCACGGCTGACTTCTTTAGGTTTCCATGGCTCTGGGAGGTGGAGCAAGTTGTAATTCATGGAAACGATGAAGTATCCTTGGACTTGGTCCTCTTGGAATGAGTATTATTTATGTCTTCATTCCTCAAATTGGTTCCACTTCGATCCTCTCTGATCATCCTACTTAGGCGGGGGCGGTTGCTGATGTACAGGGGGCCCTTGACGATTTGGTGGAGGCCAGAGCAGTGGAGCAGGCATAGGTGATGGCTTGAGTGTGATAGAGGATGATTCATCTCTAACTGTTCTCTTCGCAGGAGCCTCTGAGGCTATTAGGGACTTCAAATTGGTCCACTGCAGGGAGTCCTCGATTCTCTGGGCAATGGATGAGAGATGACGAAATCCAGTGGTTCACTCCACTGGTATGAGTGGTGTTCGCAGCTCATCTCTAAGATTGTCGATGCATATGGGAAGAAACTCATCTTGAGGCATTGTCTTGTTCAGAGAATATTTCAAACCTTTCCATCTGGTGATGAAATCTGAGACCCTCTCGTTCTCCCTCTACTTGTAGTTCATGAGGTCGCTGACCATTGTCTTGGGAAACATTGTGCTGAAGTGGAACAGGAACTGCTGTCGAAGGTCTTCCCAGCTTTTGATTGATTGGGCTGGCAGACTCGTATACCAAATGAAGGCAGATCCTTGCAAGGTGCGCATGAAGCATCTGAGTTTCACTACTTCTTGTTGTTCTAGAGTTCCCATCATAGGGTCACAATAGAATGCGTAGTGAATCAAATGTTGTTCTGGATCGCCTGATTCATTGAAGATAGGTAATACGGGGCTCCCAAAATTGGGTGGAAGTGGTGTGTTTCTCACCCAATCTAGGTCAGGCTTCCTCTCTGGCTATATTGGAGCGCGTCAACCTTCCACTGCTTCCAATAAAGCTATCATTTCCTCAATGGTGTCGGTGAGACCCTGGTTTACATCTTGTTGGGCCCGGTATTGGGCGGGTGTAGCATGATTCATTGCTCGAGGACCCGGCTCAGTCGGTACCAAGGGTGCATATTCCATTCAGGACACCCTCGGAGGGTTCATGTGCACTTTCTCTAGTTTCTTCCTATGTGGTGGGAAGTCTTGGAATTCATTCGGATTCACATTTAGGTAGTTGGACGAGCCATGCGACTCATTAGATGGGATCCATGACCGTGCTTCGTTTTCCGGGGCAAACCTTGGTCTTTGAGGTGCACTTATTGGGAGTGCGAGATGCGGCTCCTCTTGGGACGCGTTTTCAATAAGACGATTCATTTGGAGCAGCTCATCATTAAGATGCCTCAATTCTTTCATCTCCTCTTCTTGTCGAGCGAATCTCTTTTAGAGCGTGAGTGGATCATTTTTGTCGAGAGAAGGAGGCAGGTTAAGGGTAACCATCCCCTTATTCTAATCCTTATTGGATGCTCGTAGGGTAAGTGGAGGGGGGTTAGCTGAAGGGGTGACCATATTTAGGGTGGCCCTCTGGTTTCGAGTGTGCACACCTGGTGGTTCGTTGTGAGTCACAGCCTGACTGAAACCATCGTCTCTCGATCCATCCAGATTTTCATCATCTCTAGTTTCACCTATCAGGTTAACCTCTATGATGTTGATAGATGCATATTGTGGGGAGGAGACGATTTCATCTTCCAAATGGGAAGAGGATCTCCCACGACTCTTACTGGCCTTGCATTTCATGTCCCGGGATGGCCTTTGGACCCCTTGACGAAGGGTGACGCGGAGAGTTCTTTGATGTGACGTAATAGTACGCCTTCCTCTCGGAGGGGATGATGATTCAAATGATGGGATAGGACGGGAACCTCCTCTTCGTACTATCCTCCCTAGATGAGAGAATATTGACTCTCATGGTGGGGGGGGGGGGGGTTGTTGAGGGGGTAATAATGCCCCCATCCCCGAGGGATGGGGTTGGATCTGTTCCCTGGACATCGAGTCTCTTCCCGTTTTTATTGGTATTACGGGGGCATTTGATGTTAAAAATTCCCCCAGCCCTGCAGGATGGGGTTGAACCTAGATTGTGGCAATGGCTGCTGCTATTTCCACCTACCTGATCTTGCGTGCCCCCATTCGGGGGTGAACTGGGTTTGGTGTCGAGTTCTTCTATGAATCAATCCCTTATGGGGAGGCTGGAAAAGATCAATGATTGGACTCTCTTAGGCGAGAGACATGTTGTATGCACTCAGTGTACTGATTCAAGAGTTCTTGAATAGCTTTTTCTCGTCAGTCCTGAGGCTTCTAGGACTTACTCAAGGCCCAACTCTATTGGGTGTATTTCATTTCGCAAACAGGGAGACCAGCTGATTGCCATCTTAAAGTGATGACGTTGTAAGACACCATGCCGAACAGGTTCTTCTGGGCGGGGAGAAGAGTTAAATGAAAAGCTCCATGTTCCCCCCATCCTCTAATATGGACTCCCGTCGGAGCGTCACCGATGAGGCGGTGAAGCTGGTGCAGCGCACGGAGGCAGGCTATCTCCATGTTCCCTTTGCGCATCTCGGGCCGCTGTTGTCGCGCAAAATGAAGATCTTCCATGTCGATGTGATGCAGTAGGTATCCTATTGTCTTGACGTGGTCTACATAACCATCGTAGGGTAGGAAACTTGATTGAGCAGACGGAGGGTCGTCCATATATTGTGGCAGATTCTGTGAATGCATTCTTTCGACAACTCTCTTGGTATGTCAAACTGAGAGGTGGTAGTAGGCCAAAACATAACTGGTATATCATCCCTATCCATTCATTTCCTCAGGTGAAAACATGTCAGTGTAATCCTCCACCAGTGATTCCTCTACCAGGTCGGTCCAACTAAGGTGCTCGCTGATAGTGTGGTCGGAGGCAATGGGACTGGTAGGTGTTGAATCATCATGTGGGCGATTCCGAGGTGGTTCAGAAGATGAACGTGGCCCCAGAATGTCTCCCGATTAAAGAAGGATGTCGTTGGCGACTAGCTGGGAATCTGACATGCTTGATTCCTCCCTTCTGAGTGCCTCGGCATATGAGGACTTTTCTCTTTTTGATTTGGTAGGGGGAGGGCATTCCTTTTGATATGATTTGTCATTGCGGGTAGGACCTATGCAATGGCGGTGGAAATGGAAAGGACTACCATCACAACTTGACGCCTCACTGCATAGAGGACTTTTGCAGTGAATACCCTGGGCATGAACTCCAAGGCATGTCGCAGCAAGTGTAGAACCATCTGGATGCATAGCGTTGTTACGGGGAGGGCCTTCGCAACAACTGCCATCATGGTGAGGATGACCATCATGGTTTGACGTTCGATTTTCATCCTGGGGAGGACCTTCAAGACACACTGCGACAAGGGGAGGACCTTCTTGTTTCTTGGGGCCACTACGGGGAGGACCTTCGCAATGGCGGCCGTGGTGGCGAGGACTACCATCACAGCTACTGTAATGGAAAGGACTACCATTACAGCTACCACAGGGAGATTATCTGTGGCGCACACCCTGGGGAGGGCCTTCAGAATGTGCCGCAACGAGGGGAGGACCTTCTCGTTTCTTGAGGTCTCTATGGGGAGGGCCTCCATTATCAGGGTGGCAAGGACTAACACTATGATCTGATTCCCGGTTGTGCAGAGTGTCATTGAAAAGTAACCCTGTGGGAGGACCTTCAGTGCAGGCCACAAAAAGGGGAGGGACTTCTTGTCGTGATGAGACATCACTGCAAGGAGGGCCTCCGCAGTTGCCACTATGACAGCGAGGACTACTATCATAATCTGTGGTCCCACTGCATGGAGAGCGTTTATAGTGTATACACTGGGGAGGAACTTCAAGGAGGACAGTAGAAAGTGGAGGACCTTCTCCTTGCTCGATCTTCTGGTCACGTGGAGGGTTTCCGTAACTTGCATCAAAAGAGGAGCTCTCGTGATCGATTGTTATATTCCCATGGGGGAGGCCCCCACGGGTGCTCTGGGGAGGACCTTTAGAGCTACTAGTAGAAACATTTTGGGGAGGACCTTCACAATGGCTACTGCCACTACCATAATATGGTAATGGGTGGTCAGGGTTCTGAGCTTGCGATGTGTGCTTAGTAGTCTTGGGAAACCTAGATTCCAGCAGAGCAGAGTCATGAACCCACTCTTTATTTTCCTGCTGCCTTCGGCACGTTTAGGGTGCTTTCTTGTGGGATGTGGGGACCGTCTGCTATTGACAACGACATTCACCTTTGGTTCCCTGTCTAATTGGGTCCTGTGATGCTGACGGGATATGCCGACGAACATCTTGACTTTTATCATGGATATATGCCTGCTCTAGAGAATCCACCGTGACGGAAAGGTGTCCCCCAGTTGGAACGAGTGAAGCTGCTCGATCTAGTTTCCCATGCGTCACGGAATATAGTCGGCGAACCTCCTGGGAAGAGGTAGGGATGCAGATCTACTTCTAGGTAGCTATCTCGTCTATTAGATGAGTCGCCTTAATTGGGTAGATGGGCTCACGGGGCCGAGTCCTTGCTATTTCCGCTGATGAAATTACATTCTAGCAAGTCTGAAAGATATGATCTGGGATCGATACCTACTCCTCCATCATTGTTAGGATATGTAAGGAGACATATTTGGCTGGAATGGATATGAAGGCCCATTCTGGTATCGGAGTAGGAATGTCCTGCTCTATTCCTCCGGTGGTCAGTGGGTACTGGAAATTCTCCTATGTTGGGGTAGGTGAATGAATCTGTCACCATACCGGGATATGCCAGTTTATCTCTCTGTTTTCCACCACATTGGGATGGTATAATTTACTAGCATCCGTAGGGAGCTGGCCCTACATATATTGGTTTCCCACTATATCGAGTTAGGGGCCTTTGTTGGCAGGGAGACGTGCCTGCCTATGAATTTCCACCACACCTGGGTGGTGGGCTTTGATGATCGCCACCATATTAGGATGGTAGGCATCAAGAGGACCTTCTAAGATCTGGTCCTACAGACGTTGGGTTGCCACCACGTCGGGTTGGTGGGCTTCATGACCCTGTGCTGGGAGAGATTCTTGCCCGGTAAGTGTCGTCCTGTGTGAGCGACGAGCTTGATGGAGTTCGGCGGGGATGTGCGCCTACTCGCATGATGCCACCATATCTGGATGGCAGGCTTGGGAGGAGCAAACAGGTGTATGTGCCTGCTTGTGATGCATCTCCATGACTGGGTAGCAAAGATCCTCCTCAGGGAGGGTGATGAATAGTCCCTGGTTGTACGTTTTCCGCCCTCATCGGACAGTCCAAGGGGCTGGAGCTTGGGGAGCATGGGCCTGGGTCCTCGGGGTGATGTCCTCCCTGGCGAGAGGATGTTGAGTCACGACGTGACCACGATGATGTCTTCTGGAAAGGGCCTTGGAATAGAACCCACGTTCAGTGGGGATGAGGTCCTCAGCGTTGACCTCATCTGCCTCCCTAAGATAAGGTAGGCACGCATTGTCTCGTTCCGGGGATAGTCTCCCAAAATGGTTGGAGACAGCAACAGGGGACGTATTGATCTGCCTCTATGGCCACTTATGGGTAGGCGACTGACGAGTTTTGGTGGATTGGAGGGTGTGCAAGGCCGCCTCCACCATTGGGAGAGTACCGTTCATGTGGTACACTCAGATCAATATGTCCAAGTCCCAGCATTGAAGACGCTGGGTAGGTGATGGGGTTTTCTTTTGGTGAGGATGTTCGGTCATTGCGTTGTTGGAAGCACGTGCTTGTGAGTTCTTCTGGGATGCCAATATATCGAAGGGAGTTCTATGTGGTACCTGTAAAATATTTTAACAAATACAAACAACAAACACGCCAAAGCAGCATCTCATGATACCATGCGTAATTAATGACCTTTTTTGGCCCTCCTTATGAGGGTCAAGGGGGAACACAATGGAATTGTGTTAAATCTGCCATGCTTGGTTAAAGATTCACATTGGGTTCACCATTTTTTTCCTCACGGCGCATGATGGGGTCATGGGGAAGAAACGCGCTCTACCTGACGGTTGATTAGAGAAGCTTGGATTCTACTTAATCACTCATATCGAGTGCACTATTTTCCACCTCGAAATGCCCAACGGTTCTATTTCTAGTAATACATGCACCTGCTTTCCAAAGGCAGGCGTTTTGATGGGTGGTTTGACTAGTGATGCTTAAGAACTCACATTGGTGGAGAGAATGGGAAGTCGGGATCATCGCACCCTTTTGGGAGGGAATTATTGCTTGTTCTGGGATTCTCTTATAGATTTAAGACGTATTCATATGTTTGTGAATCTTTGGTTTATACCCAAGCATAGTATCCACAGATATCTCCTGATTGGAAATGGTCAGCTGGACGTAGGGATTCAGAATCATTTATGCCTATGGTCTATCATCCCTCGTTGGATTCATGACCTCGAGGAGTCTGGACTCATTGAGGTGACACCTGGGTTGGTGCAATGAACTGACGTGAAGATAGTCGGATCAGCTGTTTGTTGGGCTTGAACGTCAGGGAGGCTTCCTATGTACCCTACCTGGGAGACAGGGATCGAAGTCCACGTAGTTCGGATTGGGGTGTTGGAAAACAGAAATGAAGGTGGACCCGAGGGATGGTAAACCTCGAGGGTCTGATAGTTATTGGGCTTGAACCCCCTGGGAGGATTCCTATATACCCTACCTAGGAGACAGGGATCAAAGTCCACGTAGTTCGGATGAGTGGGTCTTACGCTCTGAGGTAGCCAATAAGAAGATGTCATGGTCGATGCATACTCTAAGCCCACGCGAGTCATGCTTGGTGTGAGAAATAAGAGGAAGTTGGGACCAGACGATCATGTCACGAAAGGTGCATCCGTGATAAGTGGAGTGGGGATTAAGGATGGAGTGCCCATAAGGTCGGGGCTTACTATGAGATGGACGCCCATGGTGAAAAATCATAGATGGAGAGGGAAAGAGGTGCTTATGTGCCCGTCACCTCTCTTGTTCCTGAGGGAAGTACGGAAGTGCATGGCGGATTCCTTCTGATGGTTATTTTACTACCCTTCAAAGAAGGGAGAAGTACCCCAGCCCCAACAAGTGGAGGGGCATAAAGGGGACTCCCGAGCTCAGACTCCACATTACCATGGGAATGTGAACCAATGAATGCCTCAAGAATCTTCTCAAGGTTTGGGGCAACCCCTTATTTCCTACATACAGTGGGTATGTGAACTCAATACGGGGCGCTTATGCGCCTGAGGGTTTTACCACACAGATCTGGTGGCTCTGGTGGAGGCCTCGGCTCTGGGCCGATGAGTAGGCCAGTGAGGGAGTCACGGAGGATCAGGCTGGATCAGAAGAATTTTATGCGGCTCGGGGAACGAAAACTCCGAAGGATTTGGCGGGACACATAGGGGTATGGGAGGTGGACCCCTTCGCATAGGGAAGTGCTACGCATTTGGAGAATATTTCCACGAACCAGGGTGGTCTGTGGACTAATGGGAATCCTGCGAACCAAGGTGGTTCGTGGATTTGGGTTCGATCTGCGAACCAGGGTGGTCTGCGGACTGATGGGCATCCCGTGAACCAAGGTGGTTCACTGCTTCAGGATTGATCCACGAACCAGGGTGGTCCGCGGAGGGATCCATGTGGGCAGTGGCAGCCAAGGGCGGTGCCAGCTGAAGGCTCATCGGTAGGGGTTTTTCCCACATAGGAGGGTGCTACGCGGTGCAACAGATCAGAAAAGAGGCATAAACTCTTTGGTCTGTGGGGAGTGCATCCGCGGAGGGACCATGGTTTGTGGTTTTCTCTTATTTGTTATTTTTTGTTCGCGGTTCACCAAGTTATGATGCATTTTTGGTTCCTTATTAGTTCGTTCCCAGGTTCATACCTGCTCTGGTTCGCGAACTGGAACTTCTGAAATCCTGAGCCTTCCTTCGAAATCATTCCACCCAAATCTGATTGATCTTCTCCCCGTGTCCCTTTTTTTTCTTCTCTTCCCCTCAATCTCCTTTTATAGTGCGGGGAAAAGGATGTACTTATGGTCATGCGGAACCTTTTGCAGAGCCCCATGACTGAAAACATGATTCACGGATGACTCGGTAAATTCATAACTCGCGAGGGGCATTGAGCGCATCTACCCTGCAAACCAAATGATCTCCCCCGCAAACCAAACGATTTTAGAGAGTGCTTCGTGGCTATGGAGGGTTACGCTTCCATTCCGCGAACAACAGCGGATGCGTCTTTGGTCGGTCGACGTGGTCCGCGGCTGCGGCGGTTCATGATGGTGGACGGGTTCGGCGCCTGTTCTGCTTCACGCCCGCGGAGGATCTCCGCCTCCATCTCACGAACGAGGCTGGTCCGTGGAGGGGAGCGGTTCACTGAACCAACCGCATAACACTTGGGTCAGTTCGTGGACCGGTTAGTCCTTTGCCAATTTTGAGTGTTGGCCTCCTTCCTTTGCATAATTCGTTGAAGGGAATTGGTTAAAAAACCCTCTTCTGAATGAAGGGGATTATTATCTTCATTTGCAGATTTTTCAGGACCCTACAGTCCCATAGCAGGGTAGTGAAATTTCTTAACCCAGTGCTTCCATGTCATGTGGTAGGAAACACTGTTTCAAGACTTCTCATGAGGAGAATACCAGAGTACTAGTAGTTTTTTCTTCTATCAGCAGTATGGGATATAGGGACATACGAGGAGACAGTGTGATATAGAACCATTTTATAATTGAGTATGTGTAATGACGGGCCATATATAAAGGTTTTAAGGACCATCCCTTTAGTAGTTAGTGGAATGGGGAGGGATGATTCCAAGTTTAGGAGTAATATTTATATCTCAATGTTAGGCTTGTAGTTGGAGTATTTCTAGTCGTTCAGGCCAAGGGGGTGGTTGTATCTAGGAGAGTTAGACACCAGTATTACCTTGATGAAAGTTGGGGCTTCTCTAGTTAGTCAGGTTGTTTCATTGGGTTGTGGTTTAGAATGGATATATTTTTTACAACTGATACCTGAGGAGTATAGAGGTAGGACATCTATGGTGAGAGGTGTGATCATAGTAGACTGTACTATAGTATTTGTTCTTTTATATTCAGGTTATTCACATTATTTTATTCCTATTTTTTTGTGGAGATATTTGGGTATTATTTTCAATTTTCTGATGGCTTTATGACACTCGATACTCCGTTAGTGGTCATATTGGAAAGTGTATTCTTTTTCAGGGAGTTCCCCTTAAGGTAGGTGGGTTATGCTTCACATGGGACCTCTTTTTCCTTAAGATGATAAGGTATTAAATCAATCATAGGATGGAATGGTTTTTCCCCTATAATTCTTAAGTTGATTTCTATAAATAAAGGGTGACCTTTACATCTCAAGAGGGTGGGATTTTTTTCAAAAAGGTTAATGCGATGTCCAAACTGGTAGAGTTATTCTAGATCATCATGGTATAAAAGGTGTGATAGGCCAGATTTCTAGCTTATATATGGATGATTAGGTAATGAATTAGGTAGACTTCCCTACAGTGTTTTATTGTTTCATGGATGTTTTTCTGGACATATTTTCTTATTTACCTCTTAAGAGAGAGGTGGAGTTCTCTATTGGGCTAGTTCAATGAGATGCCCCTATATCTATAACTCCTTTTAGGATATCTAATACTGAGTTCAAAGAGCTAAAGATACAACTATAAGACAATTAGAAAAAGGTTTTTATATTACCCATTACATCTCCCTAGGGTTTTCCAGTATTTTTTGCAAAAAAGGTAGATGGAACCCCATGGTTATGTTTAGATTACCATAAATTGCAATAATTGATGGTTAAGAACTAGTATCCCTTACCTCAAATATACAATATTTTCAACCATATTTGAATAGTATAGTTTTCTTGAAAATTAATTTGAGGTCGGGTTGTCACAAGGTGCATGTTAGGATAACATATATACCTCATATAGTGTTTTTTGTCTAGTATGGTCGTTATGAGTCCCTAGTTTTGTTGTTATATATTATGAATGAAAAGTATGTTTTATGGCCTTGATGAATCAGGTTTTCCACCCATTTTTTTATTCTTTCATGGTGGTTATTTTGGAATACATATTGGTGTATTCTTAGACTCGACACCATCATGCCAAACACCTTGACATCATTCTGAATAAACCAAGAGTGCATAAGTTGTATGCCAAGCTCACTACATGATAGTTTTTTATAGATGAATTTTAATTCCTAGGTCACATAATATCATATAATAGAGTGTATATGTATCCATATAAGATGAGTGATGTGGTTTCTTGGGAAAATCCCATGATTTTCATTGATATCGATAGTTTATTGTGATCAGATGGTTATTAATGGTGCTTCATCCAAGAATTTTCACTGTTGGCTACACGTCTCATGGTATTGACCTAGTAAGGGGTAATCTTTTTGTGGTTTGAAGAGTGTGAAAAGGATATTCAAGAACTTAATTATAGGTTTACTTGAGCACCAATTATGATTTCTCGGATTCTTGCATAAGTTATATGGTTTATTGTGATTAATCAGGTATCTTGCTAGGAGTTTTCTTGATACAGGGGATAGATTTATGGTGTATCATTATCATCATTTGAGACCTCATGAGTGGAATTACATGATGCATGAAATTTATTTAGATGTGGTTGTTTATGTTTTTCATTTTTAGAGGCACTACTGTATTTGTTATGGTTTTATAGTGTTTACAGACCACAAAATCCTCAAGTTTATATTCACACATCCTGATTTGATCCTTCAGTAGAGAATGTGGGTTGATTTCTTCAGTCCTTAAAATTTGAGCTGACCTATATGAATGGTAAAGGAAATGTAGTAGTAGATGATCTGAGCTAGATGACTTGGAAATAGGTTGTTCTAGAGGCTACTAGTGAGTACCATATCATGGTATTATTTTCAGATATGAACATGGAGGTGAAGGAAATTCATGGCTAGACATTGCTCTCATCCTTAGAAGTACCTTCCACTCTTCCAGATAGGGTTGGGATGAGTCAACTATCAAATTATGAGGTCTGTCCCTATGATAGAGTATGGAAGGTGAGGACCCACCTCCAGGTTGGACTTTTAGTGAGGATTAAATTTTATTCATTCTTGGTAAATCTTGGGTTTTAGTAGATATACGCAAGGAGATGATGCGAGAACTTCTTGTCTAATCTTGGATAGTACAACTGAGCGTTCCGAAGATGTATCAATACTTACACCATCAATACTGATAGACATGGGTGAAATGATAGGTAGCCAATTTTTTCATGAGGTGTTCTACCTGTCAGTAGTTGATGGTGGAACACTAGCAACCAAATGGGATTTTACAAGAGTTCTCCATTCATGAGTTGAAATGGGATGATGTTGCGATGAATTTTGTGATCAGGTTACCAAGGTCACCTTGGTGTATTAATATTGTATGGATCATTGGGGATAGTCTCATGAAGGACTCCCATTTTCCTACATATCAGGGAGACCTTCTTAGTATATGGGCTTAGGAGACTTTACATCTAAGTGTTTTTCAACTTCATGGGGTTCCTCATACAATTGTTTTAGACAAGTATTCCTAGTTCACATCTAGTTTTTGTCATGGATTGTTGGGGAAATTGGGTATAGAAGTTTTTTTGAGCAAGAAATACTATCCTCCAACTAATAGATAGTCAAATATTACCATACAGTTTCTAGAGTACATTCTCCTAGAATGTGTCCTTTAATTTAGTGGATCTTGGGAGAGGCATATACCACAGATTTATTTTTCCTAAAAAAATACCTATCAGGATACTATATAGATAACACATTATTAGGCTTTATAAATTAGCATCTACTTATCTCCTATGTGCTAGTTAGAGGTAAGAGATGCATCATTACTTAGCACTTGTCTCATTTAGGAAAATACAAATCAAGTCTAGTTGATTATAAAGTATATGGATAACGAAATTTCTAAACATAAATATTATGCTAATTACTATTGATGGCCTCTAGAGTTTGAGGTCAAGGATTAGGTATTTTTTTGTGCCTCACAAAGGATAGGTAAAAAAAGAATTTGGAGATAGGGTAAGCATTCATAATGATATATTAGGCCACTCAAGATTCTAGAGATATTTGAGAAGGTGGCCTATCAGTTACTGTTAACTGAAAGGTACATATCTATGAATGATGTATTCTGTGAATCTCAGCAGCATCGTTATCACTCAGACCTATATCAAATTCTTCTTCTAGAGGAGGATGAGCTACATGTAGATGTGTCCTTTGAGGATCATCTTATATCTATTGTTAGTTAGAGAAAAAATGATCTACGAGATTGATTCTTTCCTCTAGTATATGTGTTGTGGTAGCATGACCATGTATAAGATGAGACATGGGAGTGGTAGACTAACCTACATTCCAAGTGGTTGTAGTTATTATCATATGATGCTTGAACACCATTGTAAGGGAAATTCAAGGAAAAATTTCATTAATTGGGGGTGGGGGAAGGTTGTAAGAACTTGGTTTTTCTATTAGGTACAAATTATTTATGTTTTCAGTTAAAACTCTTCTTTAAGTTCTCTTTTTTGGTGTAGACCATGGGGTTGAGAATGTGGGCCGATGGGGTGTTTTTGAAACAAGGAAACAAGGGTGTCACACCCTAATACTATAATATTAATTTTTTAAATATTTAATTGTTTTTATCCTATATTTTGAGTTTCTGGCTATTCCTGGTATAGATTTTGATTTTTTTTTTGTTTTTAACATAGGCTCATGGTTGGCACATAGTTAGTAAAAACTATGTGCAACCCTTGAGATCCATCTATAGTTTTTGATAGATCTGAATCACATAGACATCACTTATTTTATCACACTGTGTGGACTATCCTTTCATAGTAGAATAGGGTCCTAGTGAGGTGAGCATGATTGGCACACATTTAAGCCAACCATGCGGCCAAACCATGTGCAATGTCCAACCATTAAGAATTTTTTTTATAATAATTATTATTATAATGTTATTATTATTAAAATTATTATTAATATTGTTGTTGTTGTTATTAAACACTCAAATGGGTCTCCCCCACCCCTATCCATGTGTGACACCCACCTCCCTCCTCTCACTCTACCAACTTCCTAGGATGGCTCCCTTACATGTATGACCTCACATTCCCACTATCTTCAGTCATTGATTCTTGTTCTGGTTTTGGATGTGATAAAATCTGATGAGTTTCTTCTCTCCTTATCCATCCTTATATTTCTCATGGTTTTATTTTCTCCCAGGTTGTGAACATGATTTATTTTGAACCCTAACCCCCCTCCCCTAGTATTTAACTTTGTTCTTTTTTATATCTAGGGTCCTGTTGGGATCGATTCTAGCCTTGGCCATTCAAGTAAGTGGATTCTCCATGGGTTTTGGGTAACTTTTTTTCCGTTGTTCAATTTTCCAATTTTTTTAATTATGTATTTTTAAATTTTTGAGTTTATGGAATATTTCTAGTTTGCTTTGGATCATTTTTCATTAAGGAAACTTACACCCATATGCATAGGTAAGTCATATATATATATATACCTTCTTTGTATATATTCCATCATGGAGAGGGGAAGATCTACATTGTATCTAGGGGTAAATTTATATATGTGTATATGGGAATATGCGTTTAATCATAAAAGTAGGGTCTATTTGTTTTTGTTTCCATATTGGGGTGGTTTCGTATTTCCATTATAAAAATAGTGTGTTTTAAAGTAGGTTCTCCCTATCCATAACTTTAATTTGAATTACATGATTGCAATATTATTTTAAAGATGTGTTTTTACTATTATATGAAATTTATATTTTATTAAAAGAGGAATTTAGTTCTTATAAATGAATTTTCACTTTCTTCCCATGTTTTGCCTAAGATTATAATCGATTTTCCCTTTTTTATGGCATGTTTTCTTATCTTGTTTAAAGAGTAGTGCATTTCAAAATTTCAATTGGTTTTCAAAATAAAATTTCTTTCTCAATTTTGAAGTGATAAGGCCTATTTGGATCATTAAATTGTTTTATTGAAATGAAAAATTATTTTTAAGGAATTTTAATCATATTTGAAATGTGATGTGTTTTAAATGTGTCAAAAGTAGTATATTCTAATAATGAAGCTTGTGATTTTTTACATGTTTTTGAATGGTGAACAGATATGTGATTAAAACGTTATTTCATAGGTGAGATAGTGGATGGGGGTTTTTAGTAAAGGTATGTGAAATGTATTTATATTATAGATTGATAAAAACCAACCTCTACTTGATCATGGAACGTGGAAATCTTGGGTATCTAGTTGGGAAACTAGGTCCCATATGCTTGGCGAGTCAGTAGGGACGAGGCCCAATATCCTCATAGGATTACCTTACATCACTAACTAAACTATGCTGGTGTGTATTGGTTGGATCGAGTAGAATAATAGACCATTGTGTACATAGTAAATCATTGAGAATATGAGAATCCAATGACCCCAAATAACCTAGTTTCTTTGGGAATTACCATGGTGCTTGATATCATTTACCCATGTTTTTCTATGGTATTGATTTAGTTAAACCTTTGTGCTCATTTTTCCATTAATTTTAGAAATAATGGAAAACATGTTTTACTTTCTACTTTTGTGCATCACCTAATGAAAGGATTCCTTTACCACATTCTCATTTATGTAAATTTGTTTTGGAAAAATTAATTCCCCAATTTAAACAATTTTCAAGGTAAAATTGAAAAGAATGGTTTTCATAATCTTATCTTGATACTTGTTTTCAAATGGTGAAAAAGATCTTTTTTTATTTATATTTTCAAACAAGTTTGAATTAGTTTTATTTTCAAAGTCAAGGCATATGGAATTGTTTATTTGGGAATTTAAAACATGTTCTAACACTCATTACTACAGTTATATATTTTTTTAGCTTCTAGTTTTGTGTCTAACATGGACTTTGTCACTGCGTAGCTACATTAGTTCACTGGTGGATGGTGACATGTGAGGTCACATAGAGGTATGTTCGATTTTATTTATTTTTTACTTCTAGTTCAGTCATAACTATTTTATTTTTATTTATTTATTTATCTTTTTTATAGTATAAGTCATTCCCTAATATGTATGCATGATTCCCTGCACTATTTTCCATTCCAGGTAGATCTAGAATGCCTCTCGAGGCTTGAAACATACTTCTTCAGATGACCAGCTTGAGTTTGACCTGGGTTGGTTCGTGAAAAAATTGTATCAGAGGAAATAACCATTTTTATTTGATTAGGTTTATTAGTTTTGATCAATTATTTTTTGAATTATTGTTTTCATTTGTGGGTAGGTTCTTGGACACCGCCTATCAATAAGGATGCTTGAATTTCCATGTTGGTCCAGGATGGTTGCACATCAAATTCTGAACTTGGCCCTCGGGGGTTTTCAAGGACCTTAGTTTTTTTTTTGATTGTTTTTTATGCTTTTTTGTTATTATGGTAGGGATTTATACTTTTCATAGTTTCTAATTAGGGTTTATAGAACCATGCACATTCCATGAAACTACCTCAGATGACATTCGATGTGCTTACTCGGTTGACACATTACTTGAAAAACTATGTAGTCAAGCCGTGTGAAGTGGTTGTTCCTATAGGGTTTTGGGATTTTTTATTGAGAATGAGGTTGACATTTTTTGTATTAGTTTTATTTTATTTGGATGTGTTTTTATATATATTACAAAATGATGTTTTTTTTTTCAAAAAAATACGTATTGATTTATCAAAAATAGGATTTTCAGAATGAATAATTTGAATATTTTTGAAATTGGAATTGGTTATATGGAAAATGGGTGACATTTTGTAATGTTATTTGGGATTTTAAATTTTTTTGTGAAAAGTGTGATAGAATTTTCTTGGGATTTTGAAGGTATTTTGTTTTGATATGATAATAGGTAGTTTGGAAAATTGATTGGGAACGTGTTAAAGAGCGGTTTGGAAATAGGTTTTTTCTATTTCTTCCTTGGTATTCCTATGGATTATTACATGCATGTATGTATATGGTGAGTGGATATTTATTGGAATATGTGGATGTGTTATTGAGTTATCATGGGAAAACTTATGTGTGGGGATTTATGGAATACCATTGATATGATCCCAACCTTTTAGCTAGTTTGTATTAGTGTAAATGTATCATTATTGGGGATTGAAATGTATTTATAAGTGGGTGAGATGGAATTATTTTAGACCAATAGGACTTGAAATGGGAAGTGGATTTTTAAATAGTTTTTTATGTTAAAATGATGTTGATGTTAAAAATGGTTTTGAATTAGGAATGGATTTTCTGGTTTTAAAAAGGGGATTTGGGTTATGTTGTGTGGTTTTTGGTTTTGAAAATAGTGTTTTTAAGATGAAATGTTATCTTGTTTGAGTTTTTATTGATATGTGGGATGATAATGATTTTTTGTGTTATTTATATATTTTTTATAGTGTGATGTATATAAAGTCCCTGAAGGATTTTAGGGAGTTTCTTCCAGTTGTTGGTTTTGTCTACAATCCCATTGGAATGGGGGAGTTAGGTTCTTTTCTTCTGTTGTTTGTTATTTCATGGTGAGTAAGTATCATTTGAGGTTTATGTATAATAGATATCATTAGTGTTTATCTATATTAATACATAGTAAAGGGTTATTTTGATCATATTGAATAGTAATGATTCTTTTCTTTAGAGTTAGCATCATGCAATCAATTTAAATCTCTTCTCTTCATGTGGGGGATGCATCTAGTGATTAAGAACCATGTTTTCTTATTTTGGAAAGGCATGTTCATTAATTTAGTGATTAAGGTTCCCCTAGATGAGTTTGTTTTCAAAGGGTAGTTTGTGGTAGTTGGTGGTTTAGTTTTTTGAGATTCTCATGAAGGATTATGCATTTAGAGAGTAGTGTAAACTAGAGATACCTATTTTTCGGATGTCTAATTTTTTAGTTACTTCTTCTCATTCATTGGAAAACCTGATAATTTTCCACCAATTTATACTATTCTGGAACTTTAAACGATTTTCCATAATCCTCTGAAGTCTTGTTGATAGTGTGGTCATGGAAATGTTCTATAAGATGTGTTTCTAGGGGAATAAGCCTTAATCAGAGTTTTTTAGTTCCTAAATGAGGAGGGAAAGATGCTTTAATACATTAAGGCTCTATCCACAGGTCATATAGTTAATCTTATCATGTAGTTGAGTAATTTCTAGGTTTGGGGAAAATATAGATTCAATATGTTGTCTACAATGTCAAAGAAGAATCTCTTTGATTTTTCCCTTCTCGTGGTTGTTTGTTTTGGAACCCCCATTTTATTTGGTGGTTTTTAGGATTTATTTTAGAATTGTTTTAATTTTGGAGTAGTCTATGTTGGTGGTGTATTATGGAATTTATGAATCTTGGCTCTATCAGGTGTTAAATTTTATTCTCTTTCAAAGTACCCCCTTGTGTTGGGGGTTCTTCCATGCTAGTCAGTTACACAATGGTGGGGAGAACCATTATAGGTCTTTTTGATATCTCCTCTTAAAATGATTTGGACTATTTTTGGAAGTTAAGAGGTATCACCAACATTATAGGGTTTTTTGGGTTGTTAGTTGTTTCTATTTGTGTAAGTAACTGTTTGTCTAGAGTTATAATATGGTTGGGAGACTCCCATAGGATGAGCTCAGGGAAAACTCAATCTTTAAGGAATTAATGATGGGGAAATTTATTATTATCTCCCTACCCATCCCTGATCATGGTAGTTCTTATATCTTGGGAAGTAAGTTGTGTGATGACTACTCATGGAAATCCCAAACATACCATGATGGGGTTCTCTGGGAGATAATTATGTTAGGGGCCAGTGTGTTCCTTTTTTTTGAGGGTATGTCTGGAGACATGATTCCCTCATCCTTCAGCCCTTAATTTTCTAGTTCATGCCCATTAGCCTCATTAGCTATTTCTTTAGATAATGAACTCGTTCCTTGAGGTTATAAATTATATATTCTTTTGTATATTTTTTTAGTTTTGGGGTGGAAAGTGAGTTTTTATTTCTGGGTCCTCTAGTGGTGGGGGTTTTGTTTTGGTTTTTGTCTTGTTTTTGTTTCTATTAATGAAGACTTTTGGGACTTTAGGGGGGAATAAATTTCATGCTAGAGATATTTTTAACACCCCAACCCAAAAATATTAATTATTTTTAGCCTCAATTTTTATTTTTATGATATTTTAGTTTTATATTTTAAAATTTTTAGTTTTTAACATAGGCACACAGTTAGTTCAAAATTAGTAGAAATCGTTCACAACTTATATTAGTAGTCTTTTGTCTTTTATTGAGATGAATCACATTAATGGAAGATGTTTTATCAACATATGAAGATTTCTCACACATGGTTCTATATCATCCCATTTAGGGGTGCATGATTGGAAAATGGTTTGGGAAACCATGTGGCCAAACCATGTGCATTGTCCATCATTTTAAAAAATTAATAATAGTAATAATATTTTTCATTATGATGATGATAATTATTAATATTATTATTATTATTATTAAAAACTCAAATGGGTCTCCCCACCACCCTCTCCATGTGCGACACCCCCTCCATATCTTGCTCAACTGGCTACCCGTGAGGGATACCTTATGTGCATGACCTCCCACTCCCACTTCCTTTGGACACTGATTCTACTTCCAATTTTTGGTTTGATAAACTCTAATGAGTTTATTATATCCTTATCCTTCAATATTATTCTATTTTTATTGTTTTTCTTTCCTCCAAGGTGGTGCATGTGATTTTTTTCAAACCCAATCCCCCTTTTTGGGTATTTTTCTTGTTTATCCTTTATGTCTATGGTCCTTGGGTCGTGTGGGGACTGATTCTAGACATGAACATTGAATAACATGTATTCACCATATTTATTTGGTATTTTTTGTTATGTTCATCAACTAATTTCAATTTTAAATTAGATATTTTGTAATTCTTGAGTTTCTAGTATTTTTCAACTGCATTTTTTACCACCATTTGTGAAGGCGACTTACACCCATATCCATTGCTAAGGCATAGATAGATAAATTATTTTTACATATTCTATCATATATATGGAAATATCTACATTGTAACTTTGGGTAATTATATATGTGTGTGTGTGTGTGTTCTTATGAATGTATGCATAAAAGGAGGGTCTTTTTTCTTCCATGGAATTTTTGGGATGGTTTTGTTTTCCATATTCAATTTTTTTTTGAGGTAGGTTCACTATTCCTAAAACATTAATTTGAAATCTATTATTACTTTATTATTTTAAAAATGTTTTTTTAACATTATATGAAATTAATATGCTACAAAACCTGTCTTTTAATTGTTGGAAATTCATTTTCACTTGTTTCCCATGTTTTACATAAGATTATAATAGAGGTTCCCTTTTTTAGGAACTTATTTGATATTGTTTTAAGATTATTGAATTTTAAATGTTTAATCGGTTTTCCAAATGAAATTGTTTTCTCAAATTTAAAGTGATAAGTCTCTATATTTACCTTCAACTATTTTATGGAAATAAAAAACCATTTTTAAAACATTCCCCTCATATTTGAAATGTGATTTGTGTTAAATGTGTGACATGTAGGTATACTAGTAATGGATCATTTGTTTTTTGGTTTATTTTAGAAAGGTAAAATGGGGTACTCTTAAAAGGGGAGTTTAGATGTGATATAGTGGATGTTGGTATTTTCTCAAGTGTATGGAATGTATATATATGTTGGCTTGATAATACTCACCCCCATTTGGGAATGGAATATAGGAATCCTACATATCATGGTGGGACTAGGTCTAGTATGCTAGGAATGTCGGTAGGGCCGAGCCCCGGTCTACCTTGTAGGATTACGTTACAATGTTAACTAAACTACGATAGTGTGGATTAGTTGGCTTGAGAAGGAGAATGGACCTTCATGTCTATGGTCAATCACTAGGAGTTTGAGGATACTAAGACCCCAAATATTAAAGTTTCTTAGGGTTTCCCATGGTGATTACAATAATTTTCCCCTATTTTTCTATGGTACTTCTTTCGTAAATTATTTGTGCTCCGTTTTCATTTCATTTGAAAAATAAAAAATAAAAAACATTTTTTACATTCCACTATTGTGTAGAACCTAATGAAATTATTTCTTTTTCAAATAAACCATTATGTAAATAGGTTTATGAAAAAAATGATTCCCCATTTAAAAGTGTTTCCTAGGTAAAAGTTAAAAAATGGTTTTCAAAATTTATATTACGCTACTTGTTTCAAAATAGAGAAACACTCTTTTTTATTTATATTATCAAACTAGAATGAATTGATTTCCCTTTATAAGTTAAGGCATAAGGAATTGTTTATTTGAGAATTCCTACTATGTTTTAATAATAACACCTATAGCTATATCTTTATTTTTAGCTTATGGTGCTTCTTCCTTCTCATATTTTGTCATCGTGGATCGTTGCTGGTAAAATGGTTTGTGGTGACCTAAGAGGTCACATGGAGGTATGTTTGGATTTATTTCTTTTATATTTCTGGTTAAGTATTACTTAATCTGTTTTTATTTATTTATTTATCTATTTTTCAAGGAATAAATTGTTCCCAACTAAGTATTCTTGATGAAAACCCCTCATTTTCATACTAGGGGGATTGGAAAAACCTCTCGAGAATTATTTTTGGCTGACTCAGGTAACTAGTTCGGGGTTGACCTATGTTGGTTCGTGACAGAGGGTGAATGCAGCCTATTGGCCATGATCATTTCATATATTCAATATACAATGTTTAATTTCCTGGGTAGGTCAATTCATGGTGTGTAATGAGATTTCCTTAGGAGGGAAAATCCCAAGCATTACAATACATTTAAATAATTTACTATAAATGTAAATTCCCAGGTTGGTTTTTAAAATAAGATGAAAGGCATCATTTTTAATAGAATCAATCCTCTCTCTCTTGAAGGAGCTCTAAGATAAACTCCTTTGAGGACTAAAACTTCGCTTTAATGTTGTTTTGTCATATTAACTTTGATTTGACTTTTTATCATCTTGTTGGATAGTTGTTGGTATGTCCTTATCTCCTTAGAGAGATTTTCATCATATTCATTACTATCGATGACATTATTTTGGCATGACCACTTCTGATATATTTTCAAGGAATTCATCCATTCTTCCTTTTATTTCCGACCAATGTCAAGTTAGGAATCAATACATGGATGAGTTTTCTATGATGGCTATAAAATAGGTGGTCTATACCTTTTCCCTTTATTGTTGGTTTATAGATATTTTTTGTTGTGACTCACGCTCGACCTTTTATGTGTTGCTCTCAAATTGATTAAATTAATTCATTAATTTTTTGGAACTTGATTAGGTTTTCCACTTAGTCCCATTATATAGTTGGATGTTGTTTACCTTAACCAGGGCCACCCATGATATGTGTTTGAGTATCTTCCCTATGATATACCATCCCATTGGTTTTGGGCTAGATTTCCTTTCATAGAGGGAGGATTTTTTAATTAAATGAGATATTAGGAGAAGGTTTTATTCCTCATTTCCCATGTGATTAAACATGGTTAAAATTAATTAATAGTTTTAATCTAAATGTGAAATGGGTTGTAAAATGATTAATTTATGATTTTATGATTTTAATGCCTTGGAAATTTCTACTCCATGGATCGGGATTACTTTGGATGCATAGGAAATTTCTACTTCTAGGATATGACATTCTTGAACCACCTTGAACGTTTTTACTTCTTAGGCTCCACCCAAGTCATTATCAACTCTACTATGGATGCACTCCATAGACTTGAGCCGATGCCTTGATCAGCGACCATGGATTCAGCCCATGTAGGTATAACACTGAATTACTTGGTATATGAAGAATGGTATGCCTTGTAAATTTTTACTAATTGGATCTAACCTATGGGTTCTAACACTTGAATACATGGAATAGGATATTGTGGATGGTTTTTAGATTCTTTATATCTAGCATGTATTTATGGTTTCTTGATTATAGTTGACCCTTTTTATGGGTGACTGATTATTGTTGACAAGGTGAAAAGTTTCAATTATACATTTATCACTTTATATTTTACATATATTGAACACTACATTTCATATATACATAGATTGTACTTTTCATCGACACTATTGGTGATGTCCTACTGAGTGTTATCTCACACACTGTTCGGGGCGTCGTTGGGTACCTGGACAGACAACATGGATATATGTAAGTCCTATGGATTGTGTGTGATTTATGATGTTTTATTTTCTCTATACTTAGGAGAAGGGAAGCACATGACTGAGCTTTGGTCATGTTTCTATCTAGCTATAGTTCGTTTTGGTCTTTTGTACTTTTGATACTTTTGATACCTATATTGTATTAGATGCATGTTTCCATGTATTTCATGCCATTTTTATAGAGACATGACATATTCATCATATATTATATGACACAAATTTTGGCATTTTTATTTATACTTTTTGGAATTATCTCCTGATGTTACTACTAAATATTATTATTTCCTCTATTTACTATTGTTATTATATTGTAGTGAGACACTTTGATCAAGAGGGTATAATCTCTCCCTTATTCCACCACAGAACCTCACTACTAGTCGGATGCCTCTGGAATACCGGGAGGGGCGCTTGATGCCATGTGACACGTCATCTTGGGGTACCGTTCGGTGGCTCTTGGGTCAGAATGTTACACTCCAAAAACAATAAAAAATGTTAAAACCCTTAAAAACCATAAAACCCCTAAAACCCATAAACACCCTATAACCCAACCAAAACCTCTAAAAACCCTTGACAACCCTAAAGAATTAAAAGAACTAAAAACCATTAAAAATCATAAAAAAAACCTAAATACAAAAAAACCCCAAAAACCAAAAAACTCATAAAAAACAAAAAAAAACCCTACAAACCCCTAAAAACCAAAAATACACCAAAAAACCATAAACATGCCTAAAAACCCATAAAACACAAAAATCCCACTAAAACACTAAAACCCCTTTAATCCCCTAAAAATGATAAAAAAACTATTAAAACATTAAACCCCTAAAAACTCTAAAAACCCTAAAAACCAAAAAAACACCATAAAACCCCTAAAACCCCACAAAATCCCTAAAACCCAAAGAAACCTAATCAATACTTAAAAATCCTGAAAATCCATAAAATTTAAGAACCCCTAAAACCCCAAAACACTTAATAAAACATTAAAAAAAATAAAAAAAAGCATAAAACCCATAAAACACTAAAAATAACTAAAACTATAAAGACCCTAAAAACTACTAAAAACATAAAACCCCAAAAACATTAAAAACCTGAAAATCCTATATAAATGATAAAACCACTAAAAAATATAAAAATAAATTAAACCCCTAAAGTTATGAAATTTTTATAAGAACCTTAAAATCCTAAAAACATTAAAATTCCCACCCAAAAACCCAAAAAACAATAAAACTTCTAAAAACCATAAAATCCTAAAAGGCACAAAATCCCTAAAATCCCATAAAAATCATTAAAAAACCTAAAAATGACTAAAAATATAAAAAAACACTAAAACACTAAAAACCATAACAAACCCGAATAAAACCATAAAAATATAAAAAAACTTAAAAACCCTAAAAATCTAAAAAAACACTAAAATACCAAAAACCATAAAACCCATAAAAACCCTCAAAATCAACAAAAACACTAAAAACTGATTAAATTCCTAAAAATTACATAAAAATCCATAAAAACATAGAGAATCCTAAAATCAATGAATACCAGGAATAAAACCTTAAGAATCTAAAAAAATAAAATCCCTAAAAACCTAAAAACACAAAAAACTCTAAAAACCACTAAATAGATGCTAAAACCCCTATATACTAAAAAAAGTCCCTAAAAAATAAAACTATAAAACCCCCTAAAAACCTTAAAATACTCTAAAGACCCAAAAAAACCCTAAAATCCCACTAATAACTTGAAAAACCCTCTAATCCCCTAAAAAATTTAAATACTATAAAAACCTTAAAAATCATAAAAAACTCAAAAAAAAAAACTAAAACCCCCAAAAATACCCTAAAACCCTAAACACCCTAAAACTTTTAGAAATCCTTAAAAACCCTAAAAACATTAAAATACTGAAAAAACTAAAAATAACTAAAAACATAAAAAAACCCTAAACACCCTATGAAAACCTTTCAAACCTAAAATCAATTAAAACCCCCAAAAATCAAAAACGTTAAACACCTTAAAAACCCAATATAACTTCCAAATATCTAAAAACATAAAAACCCCATAAAAATACTAAACATTACCTAAAAATACCTAAAACATTAAAACCCATTAGAATTTTGAAAAAACCTAAGAAAACTATAAACACCTAAAAACACTTAAAATCCGTTAAAAACCTAAAAAATGATAAAACTCCTAAAACCCCTAAACCCCCCTAAAATTCTTAAAATCCCCTAAAACCCATTGAAAATCCTAAAAACCCATAAAACCCCTAAAAACAACTAAAAACTATGAAAACCCTGTAAACCCATAAAATTTTTAAAAAATCTAAAATTCCTTTAAACCCCCAAACCCCCAGAATAACCATAAAACCCATAAAACCCCTAAATCATTATAAATCCCTAAAATCCCTATAAAACAATTAAAATCCTAAAAAATCTCTAAAAATACCTAAAAATTTAAGCCTCATAAAAAATCATGAAATTACCTAACAAAACATTAAAAACATAAAAAAACTAAAATCCCCTAAAAATATTAAAAACCCTAAAAGCGAAAAAATCCAAAAAACCCTAAAAACTATAAAACCCCATAAAACCATAAAAAATAAAAAAAACCCAAAAAAACCACTAAAAACTATATAAACCTTTTAAATCCCTAAAAATTTTAAAAAAATTCTAAAAACTCTAAAAACTAAAAAAACAAAAAAAATCCAAAAATCCAAAAAAATATAAATCCATAAAAACCCCTAAAACCACACGAAATCCCTAAAACCCCTAGAAACCCATTAAATCCTTAAATATTCCTAAAAATTCATAAATAATTAGAAACAACCTAAAATCTTAGAAAAAACTATGAAAACCATAAAAACCTAAAAATACATAAAACTCTAAAAACCTAAAAAACACTAAAAACACTAAAATCTCATAAAAACCATATAACTCCCTAAAAACATTACAAAACCTTAAAAACCATAAAACCATAAAACCATAAAACCCCATTAAAAACTATAAAAGTGATTTGAAACCCTAAAACACTAAAAACACTAAATCCCATAAAACACCAAAAAATTTCAGAAAAACCTTAAAACCCAAAAAACCATAAAAAACATAAAACCCTAAAAAATCTAAAATCCTTATAATTTATAAAACCCATAAAAAACCTAAAAAAATATATAATAATTCTTTAAAATATAAAAAACTATAAAACCATAAAAGTCTCTAAGAAAAAATTAAAAACCTATAACACATAATACTCATAAAAACCAAAAAATGTTAAAAATACTAAAAACTAAAAAACGCATAAAACCCCTCAAACTCTTAAAAACCCTAAAACCCCATAAAACCATAAAAACACTAAAATTCTAAAAATACTTTAAACCCCTAAAAATTTTAAAAGACTCTAAAAATCCTTAAAAACCCAAGAAATATACAAAAAACCCTAGAAACCCAAAAAAACAATAAAACCTTCAAAATCCGTAAAAATCTAAAAACCCATAAAAATTGTTAAAATCCCTAAAAATCCCTAAAAATGAAAAAAACATAATAACCCTAAAAACCCCTAATAAAACATTAAAAACCGAAAAACACTTAAAATCACAAAAAAAATTAAATTCTGAAAACCCTAAAACCTTTTAAAAGACCACAAAGACACTAAAACCCATTCAAACCCCTAAAACCCATAAAATCCCCTAAAACCATAAAAATCCTAAAACCCCATAAAAACCCTAAAACCTGATAAAAACTATAAATCCCCTTTAATGCCCTAAAATGTTTAAAAACACTAAAAACCCTTAAAACCCCTAAAAATCCAAAAAAAAATCTAAAAAACCCAAGAAACCAATAAATATTATAAAAACCCTAAAACCCTTCAAAATCCCAAAAATCCCTAAAAATCCATAAAAACCTAAAAAATATCTAAAAACCCCTAAAAATATTTAGAACTATAAAAACCTAAAAAAACGTAAGAAATCCTTAAAATCCTAAAACTTTGAAAACGCTTAAAATCCTAAAAAACACTAAAAATGTGAAAACCCCTAAAACCCCTAAAATAATAAAAACACCTAAAACCTTTAAAACCCCTAATACCAAATATAGACCCAAAAATCACTTAAAACTCTAAAACAATTAAAATTAATAAAAGAATTAAAATATATATATAACCTTCAAAACCCTTAAAACCCAAAAAACCCCAAAACCCCAAAAAACCCTAAAACACTAAAAACCCATAAAAATCAAAAACAAATCCAAAAAATTCCTAAAAACATAAAACAAAACCCTAAAAAACCTAAAAAACATAAATAACTAAAAACACATAAAACTCAAAATTAACTTAATAAATGATAAACCCCTAAAACCCCCTAAAAACCATAAAACGCCTAAAAATGTAAAAAAACGCATAAAACCCATAAAAATTTCTAAAACCCCTAAAAACCCATTAAAGCATTAAAAACATAAAAATATTTAAAAAACCTTAACACCCGAAAAAATGAAAAAACTAGAACACAAAAAAACATAAAACCCCTATGAACCTTAAAATCCCAATAAACCCTAAAAAACCTTAAAACCCTAAAAACCAATAAAAATCCTATAAGATCCCTAAAATCCCAAAATTTTAAAATCCTTTAGAAAACTAGAAAACGCTAAGAAAACCATAAAAACCTAAAAACACATTAAACCCCTAAGAACATAATACCCATAAAACCCTAAAAAGACTCTAAAAAACCTAAAACCCCTAAAATCCATATAAACACTCAAAAACATATAAAATCTAGAAACCCAATAAAACCCTAAGAACCACTAAAAACACTAAAAACCCACTAAATCCAACAAAAATGTTAAAAAACTAAAAACCATAATAACCCTAAAACTCAAACCCCCCATAAAACCCCCCAAAAACAAAAAAAATACTAAAACCCAAAAACAACTAAAAACCATCATAATCCCTAAAAACCATAAGCACCTAAAAAGGCCCTAGAAATTTCTAAAAATTTAAAAAACCCATAAACCACAAAGAAAACCATAAAAACATTGAAAAACTTAAAACTCTTAAAAAACTTAACAAAATGATAAAATTCTAAAAAATACCTAAAACCCTAAAAACCATAAAAACCCAAAAACCAAAAAAAACCTAAAACCCTTGAATTCCCTAAAAGCTACTAAAAACAATAAGAACTCTTAACACCCCTAAAATCATTAAAAAACTATAAAAACCTAAAAAACTCAAAAAAAACCCTAACAACACAAATGAACATAAAAACCCTAAAACCCTAAAAAGCCTAAAACCCTCAAAATCCCTCAAATACCTAAAAACAATAAAAATCCTAAAAACACATAAAAATACATAAAAACATAAAACCCCAAAAATTATTGACGAATCACTAATAAAAAATTAAAAAAAATAAAAACCATTTAAAACCCGTAAAAACTATACAAAACGCTAAAATCCCTTAAATCCCTTAAAGACCCTAGAACCCATAAAACCCCAATAAACAATAAATATCACTAAAAACCTTTACAAACCCTAATGCCCAATAAGTCTCTAAAAAACACTTAAAACTCTAAAAACTCATGAAACCCCTAAAATCATTAAATAACTCTAAAACCCCTTAAAACAACTAAAAAATTCAAAAGAATGCTAGAAACTCAAAATAACATAAATTCTTTAAAAAAACTATAAGACCATCAAAATCCAAAAAAACCCTAAAAATAATGAAAATCCAAAAAATTCCCTAAAAACCGTAAAAACAAAAAATAACTGAAAAACCTAAAAACCCATAAGAAAACCATTAAAACCTAATATCAATTAAAATCTCTAAAGACTTAAAAAATGCCAAAACACCTAAATACCCAAAAAATAGTGAAAACTGAAAAAACCCCTAAACACCATAAAACCTCATAAAAATCCTCAAAACCAATAGAAATTCAAAAAAACATATAAACCGCTTCAAATGTTAAAAAACACTAAAAACTGTCAAAAAAATTAAAAAACTAATAAAATCTAAAAAACCAAAAAATGAAAAACCCCTAAAATCACTAAAATCCCAAAAAACTCTCAAATCCCTAAAACCCCGAAAGAACCATAAAAATATTTAAAATTTACTAATTATCCCAAATTTTTCTAAAAAAACATAAAAACCCTGAAAAACCAAAATAAAACCACAAAACCTAAAAACACATAAAATAACTAAAAAATGAAAAAAATGAAAAAAAACCCTAAAAACCCCAAAACCACTAAAAAACCTAAAACCATAAAAATCCTAAAAATCCCTAAAAAAATTTAAAAACATGAAAACCCATAGAAACCATGAAAACCATAAGAAACCATAAAAACCGAAAAATAAATAAAATCACTAAAAAGTTAAAAAAATGTTAAAACCCTAAAGGATCCTAAAACCCCTAAAAATACCAAAAACCCATAAAACCCAAAAAAAAAATTCAAAACCCTAAAAGTTGATAAAAACACAAAATAAGCATAAAAACCACTACTAGAAATTCCAAATATATCCACGGTTTAAAATCATGGCTATAGGTCCTCAAATAGTGGCTATAGGTAATTGCCACGGTTTGAGAAACTCTGGCTAAGTTTGGCATGGCGATATGACTAGACTTATAGCCACGGTTTGGAACAGTTTCTATAGGTCTATATCCACGGTTCAAATCGTGTCTATAGAGATACATCCACAGTTCAAACCGTGTTAATATCTTTATAGCCACGGTTTAGAATCATGGATATACTAGAGGAGAGACAAAATTTATTTCCATGGTTAGAAACTGTGTCATTAGACCGATATCCACGGTTAGAAACCATGGATATAGAGTATGAAAACCATAATAAAATAGCCCCCACCCCCCTACACAGCCCCCCCCCCTCCTACAGTAGCCCACCCCCTACAGACCCCTCCCTCTTGGACAGTGGACACCCCCACCCTACATAAACCCCTTCCCCTGGACAGCCCCCCTGTGCAAAGACCCCCTCCTCAACAAACCCTGGACACCCCCCCCCCCAGACAGACCCTAGACACCTCCCCCCATACCGTTGACCCCCCCCCCCCCCCCAACAGAACCTGGACACCCCCCGGACAGACCCTAGACACCCCCCAGAGAGACACCAGACACCCCCCCCCCCCCGACAGACCCTGGACACCCCCCAAACCCTGGACACCCCCCAGACCCTGGACAACCCAGACCTCGACTCCCCTAGACAACCACCCCCACCATCCTTGACAAACCCTGGAACCCCCCCCCCCCAGACCGTGGACACCCCCCCCCCAGAACCTTAACACCCCCCAGACCCTGGACAGATCCCCCTGGACAGCCACCCCCCTACTAGACCCCCCTGGACAGCATCCCCCCCTGCTTGACCCCCTAGACAGCAGCCCCCCTGGACCACCCTGGACAACAACCCCCCTAGACAGAACACCCTCCCGACTGGACCCCCCTGGACAGCAGCCCCCCCAAACAGCATCCCCCCGGACCCAGGATTGCAGCACCCCCCCCCCCCCCCCCCCCCCGTGGACCCCCCTGACAGAACCCCCCTGATGGACCCCCCCTGAACAGCTGCCCCCCTACTGACCCCCCTGAACAGTTGCCCCCCTGCTGGAACCCCTTGGACAACACCGCCTGGTGGACCTCCCTGGACAACATCCCCCCTACTGGATCCCCTGGACACAACCCCCCCCCCCCTGCTGGACCCCCTGGATAGCAGCCCCCCAGACTCCCCTGGATAGCAGCCCCCCTGGATAGCAGCCCGCCTTGGACCCCCCTGGACAGCAGTCCCTTGGACAAAAACCCCCTGGACAGCAGCCCCCCGAACAACCCCCCCCCCCCTGCTGGACCCCCTAAACAACTGCCCCCCTGCTGGAACCCCCTTGAACGACATCACACCCCACTACTAGCCCCCTGGACAAAATCCCCCCCTTACTTTGGACGCTTCTTAAGGTTGAGACTGGGAGATGCTGGGTTTTCCAATACAGACATACAGAGATTCTCATAGTGGTGTTATAGGTTTCTTATGGAGGATTTACGAGGCGTGGTTGTGAGTATCATGTTGTCGTTTGGAATTATAAGACCTTTGAAGATGGGTTTCAGCCGGGGGTGTTGCTGTTTGGATTTTTCTACATGGTTTTGTGCAGGATACACTTACATGGTGCATGGTGCTGGTTGGTTTTTGATTTCTACTATGGTTGGTAACATGTTTTGGGTGCATAGTGGTTGGATTTATAGTGTTTCTTCTTTGTTTGGGATTACAATTGCAGTCTTATGGTTCTCTCAATTGTCTAGTTTGGTGGATATAGTTTGGGGTGGGTCTTCAGGTGGTGTATGCCCGACCTTATGTGCAGGATCCAATATGATCCTCCCATTCTTGATAATATAAGCCATCTCCCATCGGACCTTAATCCTACATTCCATCATTTCCACTAGAGTTTTTGAGTCATTTTCCACTAAGTAAAGAGTCGTTCTTGAATATTTCCTTCAAGAGTGATGTTTTGGAAGGATTATAAAGATTTATGGCATGCTTCATGGATGTGAATGAAGGTGGTGAATCCACAGATTAATGATTTTTAATTGGTTTCAGGGGACCGATACATGTGATGAGGAGGCTAAAGAGCACATAATGTAATTCTCTATTGGGTTATGGGTTATTTGGAAGTCTCAGAACAAATGATGGTAAAATAGTTCTCTCAATCTAGGATACAAGTGCGGATACGAAACCGGGTGGCTAAACTAGGGAGTATCCATGTTTGTGGGTATGCCTCCCCATCTCATAGAAAGTTTATTCCAAGGGTAGTTCTGTTACAAGATGAAAATAAAAATGCCATTAGGGGAGTGTGGGTATGTTGGAACCCACAGTCATTTAGGATAAAAATCAATGTCGATGGGTCATGTGTTGATGGCTTCATGAGACGTGGAGGGATGATAAGGGATAATAAAGGTTCAGTCACTTTGGGATTTAGTGCATATTATGGACCTAGGAAATCTCTAGGAGCAGAGTCAAGAGCACTGCTCAGTGGTGTACAATTGTGTACATTGTAAGATTTAGTTTTTCACAACACCATCAACGAGAGGATAGATATATAAATTTTTCTATATATAGTCATCTATTGGAAGAGACCTATTCATCAATTTCCAAACCAGGAAATTTAGCTTCAATGTGATACATTTTCTCTAGAGGGTTGTTTCCCATTCATCCTTTACATTCCTAAAATGAAAACATTTTCAAAGGAAACTTCAATTAAAACACCATGACTTTGGAGCTATATGGATGCATTTATCTAGTTCCTCATTCAATACAATATTTTCAAAATCTCACATTGTTTATTGTTGAGCATTGCATGGATGAAAGTCGGATACCCAGCTACTTCTTTGAAGGATAAATCTGGTGCCGAGCAGCCTGAAATGAATAAGGGTTACCCACTCAAGTTGTATCTCCAGTAATTGATCTCAAAAATCCCTCCATAGGTCTAGTCATTCCACATCTCTCTGTATCAATGCTTCATGAATCTCACCCAACTAGAATCACATTAAATTATCTCCCATAAAAGCTTCACTTTCATGTAATTCATGGTTTCCATAATATCCCGTAAGTTGACTCCCCATTCATCAATTGGTAGTGCCAACCACTTGTAGCTCACCGATTGGCATCTACACATATCATTGTCATCCCAAAGAAACTTTTTCATGTTTTATTCAATTCTATTGATCATTCCGTTTGGTACCCTAATAATAGAGAGCACATGCATTTCATTAGATGACAACACACTGTCTATCAATGTTATGAGACCCCTAATGGATAGAAATAAATACTTAAAATTATATATTTGACCTGTTATTTAATATATAATCTCTTCAAACAAACACTTACTGATTCTGCAGTTCGAAATGGATACAACCAAATAAATCATAGGAAGATCTTCTTAAGCATAACCAAATTATTACAGATATCCCTGGCTCGAGGTGCCCCACATTTGCAAGAGATGTAGACATTTCTCTTTTCTAAGTTCATACTCTACCCAATTGTTTCCCAATATATCTTTATTATGTTTTCCAATCCTTTTATGGAGTAGTGTTTCCTCCCATTAATTAAGAAAATAATATCATCAACAAACATAAAATGCGATATAATACTATCTCCTTCCCTATTTTTATAAGTAAAAATGACCCCCTTCTATATGTTGTGTTTTATATTCCTTGATATTTCATTATGAGCCATGTTAAATAAAGTATGAGATATGGGCTCATCCGACCAGAGACTTTGAACCATTTTTATGAATCCAAATTTCTTCCCCTTGAAGGAAATGGATTGTTGTAGGGAAGCAATACACCTGAACATCAAATCACAAACCCATGTACTAAAGTTGAAAATCCTAATAATTCTAACGAGGTAGCACCAGTCAAGCCTATCATGCACTTTTTCCATGTCAACATTGATGATGATGTTTGATCCAAGAGTCTTTTTACTGATATCCTCCACCATTTCATGCACAATTTCTACCTCAACATGGATGCCTCTCCGATGAATAATCCAATTTTGTTCCTCAGAAACCAATATCATAACAAAGGTATACATCCTCTTATTCACGATGGTTGATAAGATTTTGTACACAAAGTTGCATAAGAAAATGGGGTGATACTGAATCAATGATTTAGGTTTCTCCACATTAGGGATCAAGACCACCTTGAATGCACAAGATTTTCTCGGCAGAGCCCCCACTTTGAAGGAATACCAAACAGCATCATTCACCTGACCTCCAATAATCCCCCATAAATCAATAATGAATGATCCAGGGAACCTATTTGGACATGACTTTCTCTCAGCATTCATACTGAATATAGCTTCCTTTGTCTCCTCCCTAGTTGGAAATGCCACAATGAAATTATTGTCAATCTCATTAACCAAACAATAGATGCCCTACTAGAATCATGTCTCCTCGTCATCCGTATCCAAACTATTTTCTAGGTAGTAATATGGTTCTTCCAGTAGAGGCTTGAAATGATTAGGGTCCACGTTCTGAGCAATAACCACATCATTAGTGAAGGATCCATTGTGCAGTTTGATATTAACCTTACATGACACCCTTTTCTCTTTAATAAACGCTTGAAAATAGGTAATCTTTTGATGACATTCCTTTTACCCGAGAGCTATAACTTTATCCCTATAAGTCCTCTCATCCTCCAGTAGTTTATCAATAAGTAACATTTTCTTGTCACTGAGATCTGAAAACACATCAGCATCCCAACTCCATTCCAGACTGCCTTTAATCCGTTCAATATCTTTTTTAATGGACTCCATAGAATACTCAATGTTGCTTCTTCCAGTCCTCCAATAAAAAATCCATTTCATAGATGTTTCAACCATTTCATTAGGCATTCCTATGGACTCTCTTCAATTTTCTTCAACCACGAGTCAATGACAAATTGTGTGAAGCCTTCCATATTTGACCAAATTCTTGAGTAGTTGAAGGGTTCAAGAACCCTATTCCACCGTTTTATATTGATCACTACCAATGAATGATTAGAGAGGGTTCTAGGTAGTTTCTTGATCGACATATAAGTGAAAGAATCCAAACCGCCGCGGGGTGTCATCCTGGAGCAGGTCCAAACCGCTGCGTGACCGCAGTGTGGTCGCGGCGTGACCGTGACATGACCGCAGCATGACCATGGCGTGTTGGCTCAGTCCAGCAACATCCATGGGGTAGCATCTTCTGGTCAGGAGTGAAGGGAGCGGGGGGGGGGGGGGGGGGGAATACATACATGTTTCAAAATGATACTATCAAATAGTACATTGCTATTAATTAACAATTATTCTTCTTGTTAATGGTATATAATTAGTTTGTCTTGAGTTTCAACTTAATTTGGTTTTGTTTGATACAAGTTTTTATCCCACCCGATAATAAAATTTTACTAGAGGAAACAATTTATAATCAAATAGAATATATCATAACAAAAAATAGATCCACACCTATGAAGATGGATGAACATGATAATAATGAATGTTTGATCATATATTCTGATGAGTTATAAAAGGATAAACCAAACAAAACGAAAAACATTGAGTGTTCTTTAATTGCTCATGTGAATTTGAAATTTTCAAACTATAATAAAAATGTGAAAGAAGAGAAAAGTTTACATATTGGCTTGGATTTTTAAAAGAAAAGGTGTTAAAGCCATACCAATACAAACTAGTGGTGTCATAAAAAATCTGATTTGTTGAAACTAATATCAAGCCATGATTTAGTGAATACAATCTGTTGTAAATAGGAGGGTGTATTTGGAGAAACCTAATCATAAAGAGATGGGGGAGTTAGAGATGGATTGTAATGGTTATTAAACCTTATCTAATGTTAAGAAAAATATAGAGACTAACTACACCCCCATACCCCACCCCCCTTGCCCCACTACCCCACTGCCCCACTACCCGACCTCGCCCCCTGCCCTGCTGACCCCCTACAGACCACCCCTACCCCCTGCCCTACAGACCTACCCACTCTACCTTACCCCCTCCACCCACCCCCTCCCCCTACACTGCAGACCTCCCCCTGCCCTGAAGACCTCCCCTTGCCCTGCACACATCCCCCCTACCCCCTTCCCCCTGCCCCCTCCACCCTGCCCTCTGACCCTGGCCCCTGCCCCCTCCCCCTTGCCCCCTCCACCCTCCCCTAGCCCCCAACCCCCTCTACCCTCCCCCTACCGCCTCCCCCTGCCACCCTCCACCCTCCCCATGCCCCCATCCTTCCTCTAACCACCCCTCCCCCCTCCCCCCTACTAGAACCCCCTGGATAGCATCCCTAGCCCCCTAGACATCCCCCCCCCCCCACTGGTCCCCCCTAGACAGAAGCCCCCCCTACTAGACCCCCTGCTGGACAACATCCCCCCCCACATCCCAGGCACATATCCTAGAGCAGTCCATGCACTATCATCATGTTAAAAAGAAAATATCACACGAGGAGGGAAGAAATAAATCCATGCTGCCCAAGGCTGCTTCAAAATCTAGAAGTGCATGCATGAAGATTCCATCCAGACCTAGAGAAAACTTGGAAAGGACAAACTGGTTGAGAAAATTTTCTCAACCCAACAACTCACATTGGTGAGAAAGGACATACAACTTAATCCCTAATTATTTATTATTTATTTTTTATTAGTGTGCCATACAATTCAGGGAATTGAAGGTAAAACTAGTTCTAAAGAGGAGAGAAAATGAATGGATGTAAGATTGAAAAACTATTCCAGATCTGAAAAAAAAAGTCACCATCTTGGTATGATTTATCAAATAGAATTCCAAATAACATCATAAGGAAATATCTGACTTGATGGAGTGAAGATAGTGTGTCTCCTCTATGGGGAGACGAGTGGAGAAGACCCTTGAGAAGCTGTCAGACTTATTTATTCCATGAAAATCTAGAATTTCTGGAAAGTGCTTGAAAAAATCATTGATGAGGTATGCATTTCTCTCATCCCTGTTAATGACCGAATAAAGTCTTATATTAACGGGGAGATATTGACTTAATCAATGACAAGAAGTTGAGGAAATTTGAGATCTCAAGGCTGATTTCTAAAACCATCTACATGTACTTGAATGTTTTAAACATGTGTAATGAGATCAGTGCAAGATCTCAGGTTGTAATTCCAAAAGGAATGAAGATATAAATTGGAATCATTTGGTTTCAACTTGAGGACATATAAATAGCCCCTAAATGAGTCATGTGAATTAGAATCAGTTGGTATCATGCACACACCCCCTACCCCCTGTTCACCCCACCCCTACCCCCCTTGCACACACCCCTACCCTCCTGCCCCACTTCCCCCCACCCTGTATAGTCTCTGGTGACTCTTGCTACAGATCTAGTTTACTAAGTATTTTATTAGATTGTTCTCATTTATGGTGGAAACATTCTAAATTCCATGACCAATCATAATCAGGCGTTCTATCTCCCGCATCCACCACCCTTTCTATCTATTACAGGAATGTAGGATGCAAATGATTGGATAGACAACAACACGTGCGTTTTTTCTTGGGTCCAAACATCTTTGGATGAGAGAGTGATGCTAGAGACCTCCATTTTCCATAAATGAACCATTTGATGGTGGAATACCATTAATCAAGATAGAAGGCATCTATGGATGATAGAGTTGTGCTAGAGACCTCCATTTTTTCCTAAACTAACCATTTGATGGTGGAATACCATTAATCAAGATAGAAGACGGGATGATCATTCATAGAAAACCTTCATGGTTGTTTTACATGGAAAATAAATTACTAACATGATGATGTTGGACTATTACCTTGTGTTTATGGAGATGCAGAAGAGCCTTAGAAATGTTTTTGTGTAATCTTCTTTTTCATAGAGCTGCTATGATTTTCCCAATTTTTGGCAGCAATCAAGGTCCAAAAGGCTCGTATGTTCTAGATATTCCACCATCCAGATATCAAACTATAGTTAAGGATATTTGATATGAAATCATACCCAAATAGATCGGGATACACCAATTCAAAAATCTCCCTTATTGCGTCCCTTGTTGCGGGATTGAATGCTGGTGGCAGCGGGCTGAAATGAAGGAGGAAGGGGGCTGGTGTGGGATGGATGTGGCTGGAGCAGGGCCAAATCATGGCGTGACCGCGGTGTGTTGGCCCGGTACAGCGACACCCGCGGGGAAGCATCTTCTGGCCAGGAGCGAAGGGAGTGGGAGGAGGCCGGGTAACATTCCGGTCATCGCCCCGCTGTCAGAAATTGTGATTAGTCAGTCTCAACATTGATCACAAGACTCATGGAATAGTATCACTGCAAACCTCCATGGGTGTCATCTTGGAGCAGGGCCAAATCACAACATTATCGTGGAGTGACAGCGGTGTGACAGTGGCGTGACCGCGGCATGACCACGACGTGACTGCCCCGCGGCGTGACCGCAGTGTGTTGGCCCAATCCAGCGACATCTCTGGGGTAGCATCTTCCGGCCAGGAGTGATGGGAGAGGGAGGAGGTGGGGCAACATTTTAGTAATTGCCCTTCCAGTAGAAATTGTGATAGTCAGTCTCAACATTGATCATATGAATCATGGAATACTATCACTGCGAACTACCATGGGTTGTCGTCCTGGAGCAGGGCCAAATCACGGCGTGACCGCAGTGTGACCACGGCATGACTGCGGCGTGTTGGCCAGGTCCAACGACATCCACAGTGCAGCATCTTCTGGCCAGGAGTGAATGGAGTGGGAGGAGGTGGGGAAACATTCTAGTCATCGCCTTGTCGGTAGAAATTTTGACTATTCAGTCTCAACATTGATCACATGAATTATGGAATACTATCATTGTGAACCGCCGTGGGGTGTCGCCCTGAAACAGGTCCAAATCATAGCATGATCGCGACGTGACCACGGCGTGACTGCGGAGTGACCACGACATTACCCCAGCATGACCACGGCGTGACCATGTCATGACCGCGATGTGACCATGGCTTGACCACAGCGTGAACGCGGCGTGACCGCAGTGTAACCAAGGCGTGACAGCGGCATGACCGCAGTGTGTTGGCCCGGTCCAACGACATCTGAAGTGCACCATCTGCCGGCCAGGAGAGAAGGGAGCTGGAGGAGGCGGGGCAACATTCTGACTGTCGCCCTGCCGGAAGATGATAGAACAGATCAAATATTTAATATGCTATAACAAGGGATTGCCAGAGCAGGTTGTAGCAAGCGACATAATTACACAACATCTAAAGGGAAACAAAACGACGGAAAAGAATCATACACACTACACAAACCATTTACAAATTCCATCACTTTGCCTAAACATGGAAATTTTATTTATAATATTCAAAGCGTGAAAAGGAAAGTGTCATGGTCAAGGCATATTCCTACTTGGGAAATGTCATTTGAGTTAAATGAATATGATAATCCAATTTATATTATTCAAGGAAAACAAAAACTAACAGGTAACAAAACAAACAAACACAAGAGGCATATGAAAGAATCAAACCAAATGTAAACATTATACAAATAACTATCACTACTCTTTGGTTTAGATGAAAGCGCACCTCCGTTTGAGGGGTTTTATAATAAAATCATGGAATTTCTTCATCACACAATTCATTTAATTACATTTAAAATTTATTCTAAAAGTCAGTCAGCACAAATCAAATGCAACAATTTAATAAAATAGATCATCATAACTATCACTGTGAGTTTTCGCAGACAACGCACCTCCGTTGGAGGGGTTTTATTTAAAAAACATGACTTTATTTATCAGATGAAACAATTATATTAAAGAACACTTATTCAAGATATGCAATTCAACATAATTAAGCAGAATGAAGAATGAATCTAAATTCAATTTAAATCATTCATGAATTAAAGAGGCTAGAAGAGGGATCCTACCTCAAGGTTGAACCAAACCGTCCACTTTGACTCTTGGATATTTATAACTAATAGTTTTTTCTCCCCCACTGGGTATATGCACTTTCACACACATGTAAGGACACCTATCCCCTATGCACATATGCTTATATGAATATACCAGTCTCCACTCACCTATGTATGCATTTATATATATATTCATACGCACACATAGCTCTATACGTGCATAATCACTGCCATGGTTGACTATATATGTAACGGGGGAACCCACATATATATAATTTCTTACATATGCACACGCAGGCGAGTTGCCCTTAACTTGGCTACTCAAAACCAACGAGCAGGGATCAACGCACTACACAAAGGATATTAGGAACATTAAAACACATAAAGCCTGCTACATAACCAGTGAGAAACCAGCCCACAGCATTAAAGCCTTACCTCAATTAGGAGAACCAAATCCACTCGAAACAACACGAAATGATACAATGCCCAACTGAAAACAAAATATTTAGTCAAAAACAATGAAATCCCCAAATACATGAGGCGAGAAACAATTAGTATCCATATAATCTTACCTCGGATCAAAGCCGGTGGACTCAATCAATCTGAACCCCATTTTCCCCCCTTCGCAGAATATCATTACCCTTTGTCCACATAAATAAGTAAAAGACCTAAGTGTCCAATGCAATAAAGAAAATAAAATAAAAATTAAACTAAAATAAACATGTATCCTGTGAATATACATGTCACCGCCCAACATATAAGATCCAAAATGCCCCATGGGTCAAATCATGTTCCTGCAAGCAAGGGGAAATAGATCCATGTTTCAAAATGATACTATCAAATAGTACATTACTATTAATTAACAATTATTCGTCATGTTAATGGTATATAATTAGTTTGGCTCAAGTTTCAACATATTTTGGTTTTGTTCGATACAAGTTTATCCCTCTACACAAACCCTGCACACACCCTACTCACACCACAACACAACCCCAACACACCCCCTCCCCCCCTCTAATACACACTTCCTTCCCCTGCACACACTCCGTCCTCCCCCTACACACACCTCCTACCCATGTACCCTGCACACCCCCTACACACACCCACTGCACACACACCCTCCACACCCCCCTGCACCCATGCCACCCTCTGCACACCCTCACACACCCTCACACAACCCCACCACAACCCCAAAACAACCCCTTCACACCCAATCCAATGTCCAAAATAAACCACAAACTAGAAACTAAACTCATGGTTAAATAGAGCCTATGAATTTCATTTTTATAAAAATCAAATCAAGAAGATCAAGAAGAGGGGAACCAATAAATTGTATACTCATATCTACCTAAAAAATGATTCATTGTGCATATTTGTTTCTTACCACATGTACGATTATTCATGAAAAACTATAAACTCAGATTCTATATAACTTCAATATGTTAATGATGAACCAGGACACCCAAATACAGATTCTAGTTGGGTTTAGACAACCAGAATATGCATTGTTGGAAACAATACAAGAAATCCATCCCACTTAAGTGAGCTCGATAAGTCCTCCCTACTGAAGAACCAGGATACCAAGGATCCTTAATTTTATTTCTCATAACAATGATTCTCATCCATAAAGATCTTCTTTCTTGATAAACATTGTATGAAAAAACGAATAATCAATATTTTGTTATTACAAAACAATTATAACTAAGGGTAACCATCTACTCTGAAGAATTACTAAGGTATACTTCATCATGTCTAAAATGAGAAAAAACCCAAGGCCTTTTTGTGTCATTATTGGACTGATTAGTACCAAACCGCCAGTATCCCATCTTGGTAAGAGTAGTAAGTTTCTAAGAAAAGATCCTATTTTTCTTAGAAAGACCAAGAAGACCAATCCTATATTTGTTAACAGATATATTATGAGAACTAACTAGTTTAGGGTTATCCTATCCCTTAAAATTCCAGAACATAATCTTCATTTAAACATGGATTTGGAGCTAGAGCTCCCTTTCTTTTTAACACCAGAGTTTTTGTTCCTGTTTGATCTCTTGAAATTAACAGATTTTTTCCCATCACTACTTATAATAACACTTTCCTTGCATGACGTTTTAGTATTGGAAGAGACCAAATCCATTCCGTGTTCTGATACAGTAGTGAAAAGTCCCTTTGGATTAACTTTAGAAGTGAAACTCAAACTGGAATTAATCTCATGAGTGATACAAGAATTAACTGAATTCAAAATTAGAATTCAAGTATCGATTATAGGATTAAAAACATAATTAGATCTTTGTCTTACTATTTCATTACACTTTGGATCGTTTTGAAATTGAGTAACCTTCTTCTATATACAACTCCCACTGTGGGATGCATTGGCCTTGTTGTTGTCTCCAATTGGATTAATTGTATGTCCCTCTTTTAGAATATCAGTAGAAAGAGGAGTCTACACAGACCCGTGTACAACTCTCAGACCTGCAGAAACCATGTTTATGCTAGCAGTTTCCAAATTATGAGTAGATAGAAGAGTCTTCCCAGGATAGTATGCAACACTAAGACCTACAGAATCCATGTTCACGCTAGCAGATTCCAAATTATCCTTGAAAAGGGTGTTACTGCCCCCCTGTAAAGATAAACTAGTCTTAGAAACACCAGTTTGGGAAATAAAAATTGGTTCCTGCATATCAGCGATACTTCTGAGTTGCTCATCCTGAAAATATTCAATATGAATCGTAATATCTTGATCAAATTCAATATAGATGGACTCATCTTACTTGTCTATAAATCCATAACCTTTAACTTCACCACTAACATCCTAGAAAACAACACATGCATTATTATTGCCAGGCTGGGGGGGATGCAACTTCAACATGCTTAACCGGGGTGACATTACAATGATAATCTTGATGAGAATCAACAAGGCACACAATATCATAGTAAATTTCAAGAAACATTTCATCACCCCCACTATTTGTAACTCCATGATAAGCCATATTACTACTAGAAGGACCTCATACAGATAGATTAGTGGTGGGATGAGATAAATCGGCATCTCCTTCCTCTTCTGTAACAAGTGAGGCCCAAAATTTACCATTGATGTTTTTAACATCAAATATACATGATTGTTTTTCACCCATTTACCAGGTCCATCTTTTCACGGTGGATCATTTTTTTCCAGGGTAGTATCTTTTCCCTTCATCCTCCTATTAACCTCTTTCCAAGTATTAATATCAGAAGGGGGATTCACTTACGTCTAAATGACTCTACAGTTAGAGATATTGTGTCCAAAAATTCAGCAGTAATCACAAAATGGAGAACATATTCATACTCTACATATACTTAAACCTCTGGTCATTATCAATGAAATTGATGGAGTATGATAGCTTGGTATCAAAATCCGCATCAACCATGATTCTGACATATAATCCTAGCTCTCCATGAACAGTGCATTGATCCTTTTTCAGATGAATTCCAATACAAGCAGCAATATCATTCAAGATTTTAGGGTGCCAATACACCCTGTTTAGGCCATTTAATCTAACATATATTTGAGCTGTTGAATTACTTTGATTTAAAGGATCAAAATTAATATGTCAATCAGAAATCCCCATTGCGCCAGACTTCAAATTAACATTTATAATCTTGTGCACTGATTTGAGGTCATCCTTACTCTTCATCAGAATATGAAAGAAACCTCTTCCATTCATTGCCTCCCCAAAAATGTGAAATTATCAATTTTAGATCTTCATTGGGCCATGGTTTGTCTCATTTGGAATAAAAAATACATCCAAGAATTGAGAATTTACACAGATCGATAATCTGTTGAAGGGATTCCGGATTAGGGATGACTGAGAAGCCACCACCATCCAATTTCTTGAAACAGGGAGGTCTGGGGAGGTCATCATTGATGACATTAACACCATGAAGTGCATCTACAAAGGAAATTCCTTTGTTTTTCGAAGTCCATAAATCTCTTGTAAGATTTAGTTTTTCAATCAGATGTTTCTCAATTTCTGAAGATTCACACACCAGATCCTTGAAAGAGCATTCCCACTCTGAAAAAAAACATCCATGATCAGAAGGATGGCTAGAGTGAAGAAGAATCATTACAACGATTCACCAGAAGACTTAAAAGGAATTTTCGCAAGGGTATCCTTTATTGAACAGGTCTGTTAAGGAGGGGTTTGTTTTTTCATTTAAGGAAAATGGAATGCAGGTTGCATTTCAATTACTTCATATGGTACATAGGTATGAGGTTTGGATGGATCAAGCTTATAATTGGAAAAGACAATTCTAGACTCAGATGTTGCAGCTCTTGTAACTAGTGTTGTGGCTACAGAACACTCTAAATCTACCCTACCAAATGTCATTCGGTTCTTTAGGGAGAGTATTATTGAGGAAGTATTTGGCAACTTAGCACCAAATACTAAACTTGCAACCCTCCTTCACCCACCCCTACACCCACCCTCCCCCTTGCACCCCTCCTTCAACCCCACTACCTCCCCCCCCACCCCTTCTATCTCCACCCTGCTGCACCCCCACCCCACTAAACCCACTCTATCCCTTTCCCCCTCCTTCAGCCCCACTACCCCCCACTATTATCCCCACCCCAATGATATGAATAGAACCGATATAAAATAACTAATGGGTCCCTAACCAAACTAACCTAAACTATAAAAAAATATTTATTTTCATTGAATGATATCTCTAACTCTTCTTTGTTATGTTATTTTTAGAAAAAACCTTTTTTGGGTTAAGTGTCGACGAACACAATATATTACCAAAATAGCTAGAAATAAATTACAAACAGGAACTAAAATTCAAATTCTAAAATTAATCTTAACAAGTAGTTCAGCCACACACCAATGGATTTGGGAGGAGATAAGACACATCTCGAGATCTATGTGAGAGTTGAAATCATGTGACACATAAAGCTCTATGTCATCAGTTACTATAACCATTATTCAAGCCCCATTTGTATCAATCAAATCAATGTTTTCAATATGCATCACCTCATTAAAAATTCCATACCAATGATAATTTACACCCCTTCTCCATACCCAATTTCACCTGAAATTCCATTTTCATCATTGAATCAAGAAAATCCTAAACCAACAATTGAAAAACCATCATCAAATTCCACATGATTATAACACCTAAAATGAACTTCACCAATGATAACATCAACCAAGAATACAAACCATACTGATCCAAATACTCTAACTAAATAAAACTAAGAAGAACCAAAAGACATGGACTTAAACTAAACCAAATAGAAGTGACATGATCCAAATCAAATAGAACATATAAATAATACTACTAGAAATGAGAAAACAAACCTAGTTTAAATAAAAACTAATAAAATATACAAGGCTCTAACTAAATCAATGTAATCCAAAAAAATTGATTCATTAAATAAGAGCCTAAATTTATAGACCTAAACTAAACCAAATAGATTTGGACTAATCAAAAATAAATTGAATTAAACTAACACTACTAGAATCGAGACAACCCAACTTAAAATCATATCATCATAACTTCTTCTTTATAGTATTTTCATATTTAAACTTCATAAGACAATCAAACCCAATGAAAATCAGAAAAAAAATCAAAAAAAATCATACCTAATGCAGTAAGTGCAAAAAATTAACTCTATCAAATAAAAATGTAACAATTAAGAAGTTAATAAATCGAAACAAATGAATTTTACCCAATGCAAATTGAAGAGGTTGTGGATATGAAATCAAAGAAACCCTTCTCTATGGAGAAAATCACAGGGCATGTGATGAATTAGAACAATCCTAGTTCATATGTATGCTGATGTGCATTAGAGAGAATAAAAGATAATTGAATCCACAACAACATATAGAGAATAATTATTTGAGGAAATAAAAAACAAACCCTCACACACCCTACCATTGGCCACGCACAAGATGTGAGTCATGGACCGCCCACTGGTGAGAATTAGAGGGGCGCCTAGAATGTGTGAATACTGAAAAAATATTACACATTGGTGAGTCGAGGAGGAGGGTGCCCCGAAGGCGGAGGCGGAACTGGAGCCGCGTCGGAAGAAGAGGATTACAGGGAGGTTGGGTGGTCGCATTATTGGAGGAGGATCATCCCGAGGATGGGTGGTTGCATCATCAGAGGAGGATTGTCTCGAGGTTGGGTGGTCGTGTCATCAGAGGAGAATCGTCCTGAGGTTGGGTGGAAACATCGAGGGAGGATGAAGGTTAGATGACGATCGGACGGAAGCCGCAAGGAAGAGTTCACGAGGAAGTGTCCGTGGGGAAGAGTCTGCGAGGAAGAGGAGAAGGTTTTGAGGCAGAGTCGGTGAGTGAACGACGAAAGCCGCAAGGGAAGTTAAATTTCTATGGCTAAAGCCACCGTTTTTTAAAAACCGTTGTTATATAATAGGATTTAGCCATGGTTTTTTTAAACTGTGGCTATATAAGTGTGGCTAAATCTTAAATTTATAGTAGTTAACTCAAAATTAAACTTAAACCCATAGAAATTTAAAAAAATATAAAATCCATAAAATCCCAAATAAAATAAAAAATTCCCCTAAAAGCCTAGAAAACTAGAAAATCCCAAAAAACCCTAAAAATGAAAAAATCCCTAAAACCCTAAAAACCATAAAAATCCTAAAAAACCCCTAAAATCCAATGTAAAAAACCCAAAAAACCTGAAAGTCCATAAGAAATAATTAAAAATATAAAAACACATAAAACCCATAGGCAACCTAAAATCTGCTAAAACCATTGAAAACCCAAATATCCAATAGAGTCCCCTAAACATGTAAAAAACACTAAAAAAATAAAAAACCTAAAACCCCACAAAAAACTGTAAAACTTTTTAAAAACTTATAATAATTAATGACTCTAAAAAAACATTAAAACCCCTTTAAAAATTCTAAAAAACCCTAAAGACCAAAAACCCATAATACCACTAAAAACCTTCAAGAACCGTAATAAACCTAAAAGCCACAGAAATCCTAAAAGATCCTTAAAATATGTAAAAACAAAAGGTACCCTAAAAACATGAAAAATCCTAATAATCCCTTAAAAACATAAAAATACATAAAACCCCTAAAAAACCTAAAGATGTTATAAACCTTAAAAAATGCTAAAACCCCTAAAAACGGTAAAGCCCCTAAAAATCCATAAAAATGATAAAAAACCATAAAAATGTTAAGAATTCCCTAAAAATCATAGAAAAATAACCATAATACCTTCAAAACCCCAAAGAAAACCTTAAAACCCAAAAACACTTAGAACCCCTAAAAACTCAAAAAATGTAAAAACCCTAAAACTAATGAAACCAGTAAAAACATAAAAACCCTAAACCCCATAAAAATAAATTACAAATATAAAACCACTTTAAACCACTAAAATCATTAAAAAACACTAAAATACCCTTAAAACCTAAAAACCTCAATGAAACCCTAAAAACTCAAAAACACAAAAACCCAAAAAACCCCAAAAAACCCTCATAATCCCAAAAAACCTTAAAAACATAAAAATCATAAAAATACCTAAAAATCCATAAAAATATAAAAAAAATTAAAACTCTGAAAACCTTAAGAAATCCTTAAAATCTTAATAACATTTAAAACCACTAAAATCTTTAAAAACACTAAAACCCTAAAAAATAAAAAAACCCTAAATCCTTAAAATCCACTTAAAACCATAAAAATCCTAAAACCCATAAAAACACTAAATATCAACTAGGAACACTAAAAAGCCTTTAAATCCATAAAAATTTTATGAACTCTAAAAACATTAAAAACCGTAGGAACTATAAAAATCCCAAAAACTCAAAAAAACCCTGAAAACACAAAAACACCCAAAAATACTGGAAAACCCTATAAAACCTAAAAAGTCCAAAAAAATCCTAAAAAATTAAAAAATCCCTAATACCTTGAAAACCCAAAGCAAACCATAAAAACATTAAAACACATAAAATGCCTTAAAAACAAAAAAATGTTAAAATCCCTTAAATCCCATACGAAACCATAAACCTCTAAAAACCACTAAAAACCATAAAAAGCACTAAAACCCATAAAAACACTAAGAACCACTTAAAACTATAAAACTCCTTTAAACCCCTATGAATATAACTCTAAAAACCATTAAACCACTAAAAAATCAAAAGACCCTGAAACCATAAATCCCATAAAACTCTAAAACCATAAGCACCTCAAAATCCCTTAAAAATAAAGATACATAAATATAAAAAATATCCCTAAAAACCTAAAAAAAACTATAAACTCATAGAAAATCAGAGAAAACCTTAAAACCCTAAAAATAACATTGAACCTATGAAAAACCTAGAAATTCTAAAACCTTAAAAAACCATTAAAACCCAAAATACCAAACTATCCCCTAAATCCAATGAAACCCTAAAACACTAGAATACACTAAAACCACTAGAAACTTTAAAAAACTACATGCCCTTAAAAACGTTATAACACCATAAAAATCCTTAAAACCCAAAAAAAATCCCAAAACCCCTAAAAACCCAAAAAACGAAAAAAATCCAAAAACTCTAAAAAACCCTAAAACCCCTCAAAATTCCTAAAAACCATAGAAAAACATTAAACCATAAACATAATAAAAAGACCCTAAAAATAACTGAAAATTTTAAAGAAACCCTAAAAACGGAATGAAAAAACTCCAAAACTAAAAAAAACAATTAAAACTAATAAAAAAACCAAAAAATTAAAAAAAACCTAAAACTCCTAAAAACCCTAAAACCCAAAAAATCAACCAAATCTCTTAAACCAATAATAATCCTAAAAACTGATAAAAGCCACTAAAAACATTAAAAAACCTGACAACACAAATAAAACCATAAAAAACCACAAACCACTAAAATCCCTTAGAAATCCTAAAAACTCTAAAAACCATAAGACCCCTAAAAACCATAAAACCTCTAAACACCATAAATATTCCCTCAAAATCATAGAATCCCCAAAACCCAAAAAAAATCCAAAAAACCACTAAAACCTTTAAAACACTTAATAAAAATGTTAAAAACTAAAAAAATCTATATACCATAATAAACTAGAAAACACTAAAAACAAAAAAACAATAAAAACTCTAAAAATACCTAAAAACATAAAAACCCTAAATTATAGTAAAACCACTAAGAAATTATTAAAAACCACAAAAGACATAAACCCCCAAAAATTATAAAATTTCTAAAAACCATAAAACCCCTAAAACCTTAAAAACCCATAAAAACAATAAAAATATTTTAAAACCCCCAAAAACCCTACAAATCCACTCAAAACACTAAAATCGCCTTAAACACCAAATTTTTTTAAAAAATAAATATAAAAACATAAAAACTCTAAAAACTAAAAAAAAACCATAAATCCCCAAAAATACCATTATAACCCTAAAACCCCAAAAAGACCTAAAACCCGTCAAAATCCTTTAAAACCTTAAAATCCATAAAAATCCTAAAATGTATCTAAAAATCCCAAAAAACATAGAAACCTTAAAACCCAAAAAAACAAAACAAAACAATTAAACCCAAAAAAACATAAACCCCTTATAATATAAAAAGGCTAAAAACCCTAATAACACTAAAAATCATAAAAACTCTGCAATCCATAAAAACCCATAAAAACCAAAAAACACCTAAAATTCCAAAAAAACCATAAAATCCCACTAAAAACTCTAAAAACTCTTTAATGTTCTGAAAATTTTTACAAAATAAGAAATCCTTAAAAACCTAAAAACTCAAAAAACCACTAAAACTCCAAAAAACCAAAAAACCCTAAAACCCCTATAAAATCGTAAAACCCCTCAAAATCTATAGAAACCCTTAAAACCCATAAATATCATAAAAATATTAAAAAAACAAAAACGTAACAAACACAGAAAACCTAAGGAAAACCATAAAACCCATAAAACCCAAAAAATACAAAAAAACCTAAAAAATCATAAAAACCCCTAAAAATCTTAAAAACCCAAAAAATACTTAAAAATCCCTAAAACCTATAAATACCCAAAAATCACTAAAAACTCTAAAAAAATTTACAACCATAAAAATTTAAAAAAAATCTAAAAACTCAAAAAATCCCTGAAAAAAACACTAAAAACAAAAAAACCATAAAACCCATAAAAACCCAACAATCCATTAAAATCCTAAAAACCCTAAAAAACATATAAACATTAAAATCCCTATAAATTTAAAAAAACTAAACACCCATAAAAACCTAAAGAAACCCTTAAATACCTAAAAAATATAAACCCCTAACAATTCTAAAAAAGCCAAAAATCGTAAAACCCGTAAAAATAAAAATAAAAATCACTAAAAACCATAGGAAACCGAAAAAACCGAAAAAACTCCCTGAAAACCACTTAAAACACTATAAACCCATTAAACCCCTAAAAATGTTTAAAAACTATACAGAACCTTAAAATGCTTAAAAACTCAAAAAACCCCTAAAACCCAAAAAACCAAAAAAACCCCTTAAACCGTAAAATACTCAAAATCCATAAAAACCATAAAAGCATTTAAAATTACTATAATATCCATAAAAATCCCCAAAACATAAAAACCATAAAAACCACTAAAAGGCCATAAGAAAACCCTAAAAACCTAAAAACACTTAAAACCCCATAAAACCTACAAACGTTAAAAACATGAAGAAACCTTAAATCCCCTAAAACCCATAAATCCCAATAAAAACATAAAATATAGTAAAAACCAATAAAACCCTGAAAAAATAAAAATATCTTAATCTCCTAAAAATGATAAAAAATATAACAATATTTAAATCCCTAAAAATCTCAATAAACCCTAAAAACACAAAAAACCATAAAAACCATAAAAACCAAGAAAACCCTAAAACCCAAAAATTCCCAAAACCCCAACAGAAATAAAAAAATAACAACAATTACCTTAAAATTTTGAAACACTAAAATCTATGAAATCCCCTATTAAACCCATAAAAACTTAAAAACACTTTAAACACCTAGAAACCAAAAGGACACTAAAACCACTAAAACCCTAAAAACACTAAAAACTCCTAAAACCCAAAAGATTATAATAATCATAAAAACATTGAAAAAACTATAAAACCCTAAAACCAAATAAAACTAAAAAATCTGTTAAATCCTTAAAAATGTTAAAAAACTACAAAAACCCCAAAAAACCTTAATAAATCAAAAAACCCCTCAAAATACAAACACCCATAAAAACTCTAAAACCCTCAAAATCGATAAAAACCGTAAAAAAATCATAAAAATCCAAAAAAAACATTAAAAATACAAAAAAACATAAAAACCCTAAATACGCTGAAAAATACAAAGACAGAAAGGATCAGTCAGAGACAAGGTCTCTGACCATTTATTAAAATAAAATAAAAGTTCAGCAAGAAGACATTAAAAAGCAAGAGCAGACGAAAAGTTTAAAAACCGTACCCATCATCAGCTCCATAACCAAGAGCCTCATCAGCAGTTGCTGAATCCCATTCCGAACTTTCATACTGCTTCAAGAGCTTCACATACTTGCGTCTGAGATTTAACTTCTCCAACTGCAGAAATTCATCCGAAGCATTCATCCCTTTACCCTTTCCCGAAGAGGATCTTGTAGGTAACGGCCTTGGCATATTAGAATAGTCTTTTCGCTGCCTTCTTTTTGGGGGGGCAGTCACACTACTCACACACCCATCCATGGTCCTCCTCCCAAATTGAACAACATCACTGAACGAGGCCCGACCTCGGCCAGCATTCTCCTTCTCACTATCAGATAAATCCCCCCAGTTCCCAGTGAGACACACCAACTGCTGTCCATTTCTTAGACCTTGCTTCTGCACCGCCTGACTAATCGGATCAATGACTGCTAGGCACTGTGGTTGAGCAGGAGTCCCATTAGCTCCCAGCACCCCGGACATGCCAAGCTGAGTGACCTGCCCGTCCTTCAAAAACCCACCTTCCTCCCTTGTGAGAACCTTCATGAGAGATCCAGGATCTCCCTGCCCCTGCAACATGCCCCTGTTTCCTTCAAGAAGCACACTGCACACATTTTGACCCATCTCCTCACTACCATTTTTCATATTGCTGGATCTCAGAACAGGTTCAGACTGCTCCTGACCCAACTCCATATCAGCACACAGCAGGCTAGAGAAACTGTTGCTCATCTCAATTCCCTCCACTTTCTGAACATTAGAGAACGTACGCCCCGGAGAGGCCCCCACCCAAACATCCGCAACTTTCACAGCATCCTCTTCCTGCACATAATCATCAGGTCTCGACAGCTCCTCCTTGCCAGCAGCTTCATCCACCGCAGTCCCAACAAGTCCATTCCCAGCCCGCTCCCCTCCCACTGCAGCCTGCTCTGTACCACTACTCACCCCAGCAGCTTGACCGACCTGCCTCATGTCACTGCTCCGACCTCCTGCAGATGATAATCCCAGATCATTTCTAAGCCTTCCAAACACCTCACCAACTTTCAGGTTTAAAATCCCCTGAAATTCCTTCCCTTTCCTACCCTCTACAGACTGTGAAAAAGTATGCCCAGAATCTGTCCGGTCATAACCCAGATTTAGCACCCTATGCTGTGGAAGAAGATCCACTGCACTCTCAGGACCCACTGCCAAGGGCGGCATCACCTTCCTGCCTCTACAATCGTCCCTCAAATGACCAAGCTTAAGACACCGAGAGCAGTAATTAAACTAGGATTCAAATACCACAGGTTGTTTACACCTAAACTCCTCACATGCCGCAATGTAGACAAACTCAACCGGTGGTTTCAATAAGTCAACTTCAACACAGATTCTCGGAGAGATCGGGTGACATACAGCCTTAGATCTGTTGTCCGAGCATATGAAACGACCTACTAGGTTTCTAAGTATACAGATGATAGCGGGATTTTGAAAAGGAAGCGGTAATTCTGGAAATCTTACCCAAATCGCCATAGTCGAGGCATCACGCTTCAAATAGTGATCATACGACCATCGGAAAAGAAGGAATCGGCATCCATCATAGGTGCGCGGTGCCGAAGACCTGGCCATGATGAAGTCTTCCTCCGATTTGAAACGGATCCATCATACTCAAAAAACCCTTTAAACCCCTAAAAATTTTGAAAACACTAAAAATACTTAAAACCCATGTAAATAAAAAACCCTAAAAACCCATAAAAACCATAAAAACCATAAAAATAAAATAACCCTCAAAATCACAAAACCCCTAAAAACCATATAAAAACTAAAATACCTAAAAACCCTAAAAAGGTAAAAAAAACCTAAAAAACCTGAAAACACCAAGGGAAATAATAAAAAACTACAAATAAAAAAACCTTAAAAAGCTAAAAACACTAAAAACCATAAAAATCCTAAAATCCATATAGACAACTAAAAAAATTTAAAAACCTAAAGACCAATAAAAACCCTAAAACCACTAAAAACTCTAAAAACCTATTAAAACCCTAAACACATTAAAAACATAAAAACTATAAAAAACTCAAAAAAACCCAAAAAACCCAAAATAACCATTAAAATCCTAAAAATCCTAAACCCCTAAAAAACACAACAACCTTATGAACTATTAGCTTCCTAAAAATTCCTTAAAACCCTTAAATTGGTAAAAACCCCAAAAAATCTTAAAACCACTATGAAACAATTGGAAACCAAAAAAATGTAATACCACATAAAACCAAAGGAAGGAAAAAAACCATAAAAACATTCAAATTTCCATGAAACCCTAAAAAACATAAAAATATTAAAAATCCCTAAAAATCCATAAAATATAAAAAACACTAAAAATCCCAAGAAAAACATAAAAAACTAAAAACACTTTAAACCCAAAAATCCTAAAAAAACCAAAAAAACCAAAAAAATTCTTAAAGGACCATAAATCCTTAAAACCACATAAAAACATAAACTCCAATAAAAAGCATAAAAACCACTAAAAACTCTAAAATCCTTTAAATCAATAAGTTTTTTAAAACACTAAAATATCCTAAAACTCATTAAAAGATCAAAAAACCCCTCAAACATCAAATAAACCATAATAACTTAAAACCATTAAAAATCCCAAATACCCTCAAAATCCAAAAAACCCAAAAAACCCATAAAATTTAAAATTATCTAAAAATGTAAAAAACCCAATAGACCCTAAAAACTCTTTAGAAACCTTAAAAACATGAAAAAACTTTAAACCTATAATAACGAAAAAATACCTAAGAACCCTAAAACCCCTAAAACCCCTAAAAGTCCTAAAAATCATAAAAACATCTAAAAACCGTAAAAACCAAAATTGACACATAAAAACACCTAAACCCACTAAGAATCAAAATAACCTTGAAAATCTTAAAAATGTTAAAAGGACACTAAAAAACACAGAAACTCTTAGAAACTCAAAAAACACAAAAACACCAAAAACCCTTTAAACCCCTAAAACCATAATAACGTTAAAATCCTAAAAATCCTAAAAATACCTAAAACATAAAAATGCCTAAAATCATTGAAATCCCCTTAAAAAACCTAAAAACACTTTAAACCCCTAAAAACTAAAAAACAATAAAATCCCAAAAAACCCAAAAAACAGTAAAAACCATAAAAACCCTAAAAACATTAAAAACACTAAAACCCCATAACAACCATAAAACCCGCTAAAAATCAAAAACCACTTAAACCCCTAAAAAATAAAAAACCGTAAAAAAATATTAAAACCTCTTAAAAAACCCTAAAGAACCAAAAAAATCAATAAAACACCTAAAGATCCATAAAACACTAATAATCCTAAAAAACCCTAAAAACATAAAAATACTAAAACACCCTATAAATCCCAAAAGACATAAAAAACCAAATCCCCCTAAAAACCCCTATGAATACCATAAAAACCTAAAACAATTGAGACAGTAAAAAATGTAAAAACCCTAAAAAACACTAAAATCCATAATAACTCCTAAAAACCATAAAATCCCATAAAAAAATTAAAAGAGAATCAATATCTTTTAAACCCATTTAAACCCATAAAAAATTTTAAAAAAATAAATAACATTAATACTCAAAAAAACTCTAAAAATTCCCAAAACCTAAGAAACACATAAAAACAACAAAAACCATAAAAATGTGTAAAACCTAAAAAACACTAAAATTACGTTAAAAATATAAGAACCCTTTAAACCACTAAAAATATTAAAATCTATAAAATATTAAACATCTAAAAAATCAAAAAAAAAACAAAAACAGAAAAACAACCATAAAACCATAAAACCCTAAAAACCTAAAAAACCACGGAACACATAAAATTCTTAAAAAACCTAGATTCCATAAAAATACAAAAAATTAAATAAAAATCCATATAACATAAAATATCCTAAAATTATAAAAATCTTCAAGAAAAATTTAAAACCAAAAAAAACTTAAAACCCTAAAAACCTAAAACCCCTAAAAATACTAAAACCCAAAACACTCCTAAAAATCCTAAAAAACCCTCAAAACCAAAAAAAACTCGAAGGACACATAGAAAACCCTAAAATCACTAAAAAAATACCAAACTCCTATAGACATTAAAATACTCTAAAATCCTTAAAACCCTAAAAGAACTCATGAAAACCCCCAAAATACGCAAAAACCCTAATATTTGTAATAACCACTAAAACCCTCAAAATCTCTAAAAACCCTAAAAATTCAAAGATACAATAAAAAAATAAAAAAAAATAAAAATCCTTAGAAAATAAAAAAACCATAAAAATAATGAAAAACCCTAAGACAACATTAAAGTCCAAAAATAACTAAAAACCAATAAAAACCTAAAAATTTCTAAAACCCCTAAAAATCAATAAAAATGCTACAAACCATAAAAATCCCATAAAATGTAAAAAAAAAATTAAACCTTGAAAATTCTTAATAAAACCTTAAAAACCTAAAAACACTTAAAACCCATAAAAACCTAAAAATGAAAAAAACCCTAGAATGCCTAAAAAACTAAAAATGGTAAAAATGTTTAAAAACCCTAAAAACCATAAAAATCATAAAAACCATGAAATAATAAAAATCATAAAAACCCATAAAAACATTAAAACCCACAAAAATCACTAAAACCCTTTTTCTAATCCAAAAATTTTAAAAACTCTAAAAAACTGTAAAAATCATAAAAAACCTCAAAAAACCCACCAAAACCCCAAAACCCCCAAAACCATTAAAACCAAAAAAAACATTCAATATTATAAAACCCATAAAAGGATAAAAGTCTTAAAATCCAAAAAAATACTTAGAATCATAAAAACTCAAAAACACCAGAAAAATTTTAAGAAACCCTTATAAAACTAAATAAAATTAAACTCGTTAAAAAATATAAAAAAACTAAAAAACCTAAAACCATAAAAGCCCCTAAAAACCATAAAAACCTTTAAAATACCAGAAAAAACATAAAAACAATAAAAAACTCTAAAACCCCATTTAAACCCTAAAAACGTTAAAAACTCCAAAAACCGTTAAAACCTAAAAAACAGGAAAACCCCTTAAAAACCATAAATGTCCCTAAAAAATCCATCAAATAATTAAAATATTAATAAATATCTAAAAATCAATGAAAATGTAGAAAATCATAAGAACCTTGGTAACATAATGAAATCCTTAAAATCCTAAACAAGATAAACCCCATAAAACCCTAAAAATCTAAAAACCCAAAAAACCCAAAAACCCAGAAATCCCTAAAAACCATAAAACCCTCAAAAAACACTTAAAAACCCTGAAACCCACAAAACCCTAAAAAATCACTAAACCTAAAATACACTTTAAACCCCTAAAAACATAAAAAACCCTAAAGAACCATTAAAACTGTAAAAAAACTCAAATGAACTCTAAAACGCAAAATACAAAAGAACTCTAAGGACCCTAAAAACTCTCAGAATTCCTAAAAACCCAAAAAAACCAAAAAAATCAAAAAACAATCCCAAAAAATCCAAAAAACCCTAAAAAACAAAAAAAACCCCTGAATTACCCTAATAAAACCCTAAAAACCAAACAACACATAAACCCCCTTAAAACTGAAAAGACACTAATAAACTAGAAAAAACTAAAAAACTAAAAAAAATCCACAAACACTCTAAAAACCATTTAAACCATAAAAACACTAAAACACTCAAAAAATCCCAAAAAACCCTAAAATCTAAAAAACCCTAAAAATACACACAAAACCACAAAACACCAGAAAAAACTAAAAGCTTTAAATTCCCTAAAACCTCTAAAAAGACCATAAAAATCCTAAAAAATCCCTAATATCCCTAAAAATGTAAAAATCCCTAAAAACCATGAAAATCCAAATGATAAATTTAAAACCTTAAAACAATTTAAACCCATTTGACCCAAACAAAATCTATTAGTCCTGAAAACCCTTAAAAATCCATAAAACCCCTAAAAACCATAAAACCCTAAATAAAATAAAAATCTCAAAAAACCCATAAAATCCCCTAATCCACTAGAAACTATAAAATCATATAAATCCCTAAAATTTTTATAAAACTAAAAAATTCATAAAAACTCAAAAAACACTAAAAACCCAAAAAACCATCAAACCCAAAAAAATCCTCAAAATCGATAAAACACATTAAAATCCAAAAAAGTCCAAAAAAATATCAAAATATCCCTAAAAAATTAAAAAACCAAAATATCCTAAAAACCCCTAAGAAAACCATAAAAAGCTAAAAACTCTTAAAACCACTAAAAACCTAAAAAATGAAAAAAATGCTAAAAACCACAAAACTATAAAAACCATAAAAACAATAAAAACTCTAAAAAAACATTTAAATATACCTCAAATACCCTAAAAGCCACTAATTCTCTAAAAACTCTTTAAACACATAAAAATATTAAAAAACACTAAAAACCGATAAAATATCAAGAAAAAAACCCTATAAAACCTTAAAAACATAAAAACCCTCAAAATAATAAAAAAACCTAAAAACTGTATCATTTTTTATAAATCCCTAAAAATCCCTAAAAATGTAACACAACACTAAAAACCTTGAAAAATCCTAATAAAATAAGAAAAATTTAGAAACGATAAAAACCCCTAAAAACCTAATACCCCTAAAAACCCTAAAAACCCTAAAAACCTTTAAACACTAAAAACCGTAAAACCCATGTAATCCTAAACACCCATAAAATCCATAAAAATCCTAAAAACAACTAAAAAACTCTAAATATACATGAAACCCTTAAAAACTAAAAATATAAAAAACCACAAAAACCCTAAAAACACGAAAAAATTCATAAAACCCCAGAAATCCCATAAGAACCCTAAGAACGTCTATAAATCCTCAAAAACCAAACAAACCCTAAAACACATTAGAATCCTAAAAACTTTATAAATTCCCTAATAGAATTAAAAACCATAAAACCCTTGAAAAACACTATGAAAACCATAGTAACCTTATAACACTTAAAACCACTAAAAACTAATAAATACTAAAAAACCCTAAAAAACACTACAATTATTAAAAACTATAAAACACCTCAAAATATCTAAAAATCCTTAAAAACAATAAAAATCATAAGAAGCCCAAAAAATTCCTAAAACATATAAACTTGTAAAACCATTAAAATCATAACAAATTCTTGAAAACATAAAAACACTTCAAACCCCTAAAAACCTAAAAATAACTAATACCATAAAACACTAATAGACCCTAAAAACATTAAAAACCCTAAAAATAATCAAATAACTTTAAACCCCATAAAACCATAAAAAAACTAAAAAAATAATAACCCTTTAATCACCTAAAAAACTTAAAAAATCCAAAAATATTTAAAAACCCTAAAAAACTCTAATAAATCTTAAATACCCAAAAAACATAAAAATCCTTAAAACATGAAAATCAATAAAACTCTAAAAATTGCTACAAATTCTTAAAATCATTAAAAATCATAAAAGAATTACTAAAAATACCTAAAAACATAAAACCCCAAAAAAAATGCTAAGAACCGCTAAGAAAATCTTATCAAACCAAAAAAACATTGAACACTTAAAAATCTAAAAATTCTAAATACCATAAAACACCGTAAAAAACATAAAACCACCTAAAAACATAAAACCATAATAAACCATAAAATCATAAAACTCGCAAAAAATTACAAAAATAATTGAATGCCTTAAAAATGGTAAAAACTCTAAAAACCATTAAAATTCTTAAAAAACTGAAAAAAACCCTCAAAAATCAAAAAAAAACCCTAAGAAGCCATAACAACAGTTAAAGACCCTAAAAAACATAAAACCCCTAAAATACTAAAAAATCCATAAAATTAATAAAATTTTAAAAAACCTAAAAACATTGAAAATAATAAGAAAACCATTAAAAACTAAATTCACATAAAACCCTTAAGAACCCAAAAAAACACTCAACCCCATAAAACCCTAAAAACTCAAAAAACCCTTAAAAAATCATTTAATCCTAAGAAACCCCATAAAATCCATAAAAACCAACTAAAAACATTAAAACCATGTAAAACCATGAATATTTTAAAGAACATTTAAAAACCTTTTAAACCCAAAAATACTAAAAAACCCTAAAAACGCAAAAAAAACCAAAAACGCCTAAAAACCATAAAACATAGAATGTCGTAAAAAAAATCTATTGACCATAAAAATCATAAAAATCCCTTAAAATCCATAAAAACATAAAAACCCCTATAACTCTAAAAACCCTAAGAAAAGCCTAAAAACCTAAAAACACTTGAAACACCAAAATTACGCAAAAACATTAAAGACCCTAAAACCCTATAAGTGCTTAAAACCCTAAAAACAATAAAATCCCATAAAAAACATTAATACAGTAAAACCCATAAAAAATCTAAAACCCTCTAAAAACAATAAAAAAACTTTAAACCCCCAAATGTTTTCAAAAAATTTAAAAAGCTTAAAACCCCTAAAACTCAAAAACCCCAAAAATCCATGAAAATCGTAAAACCCTTAAAAATCATAAAAACCTTAAAATACCTAAAAATATTTAAAAACATAAGAATACCAAAAAAATATTTACAAATCCCCATAAATATAAATATCTTAAAAAACCTTGAAATACCATAATAAACCCTTAAAAATATAAAAACACATAAATCCCCTAAAAACCTAAAATACACTAAAAAACTCTAGAACCCCAAAAAATCATGAAAACCCCTGAAAACTTAAAAATCAAAAAAAACCCTAAAAACACATAAAACACATAAAACCCCTAAAAAACTATGAATAACACAAGAAAACCCTAAAATCCCAAAAAACCTATTAATTATCTAAAAACCCTCAAAATCCAATACACCCCTAGAAACCATAAAAATCATAAAAATCCTAAAAAAAATAAAAATACCTAAAAATGTAAAAAACACTAAAACCCATTAAAAACCCTAATTTTTTTTTCAAAACCTAAAAAAATAAAACCCTTACAACTCTAAAAATTGTTAATTACCCTAAAATTTTAATAAAGTCCCAAAAACCCTAAAAACCATCAAAAATACAAAAAAACCCTAAAAACTAATAAAAAAATCCTAAAAATCCATAAAATTTAAAAAACATGAAAAATCGTTAAAAGAATAGAAAAAAGTTAAAAACCTAAAATAACTTAAAACAAAAAATAATTCTTAACAATAATAAATACCCTAAAAGAAATTAAAACCCATAAAATCTATAAAATACCTAAAAATCATTATAAACCTAAAATTCCATAAAAAAACCACTAAAACCTCTAAAACTTTTATAAACCCCTAAATATGTTAGAAAACAAGAAAAAACATAAAACCCAATAAAACTAAAAAAATTCAAAAACCATAAGACCATAAACCCCCTATAAACCATAAAAGTATATATATATCTCTAAAACTCTAATAAATAATAAGATTATTAAAAAAATATCAAAAAACCGTAAAAAATTTAAAAACCACTAAAAACCCTGAAAACCTCTAAGAAATCCTTGAAAACATAAAAACACTTAAAACCACTAAAAACCAAAAAAACACTAAAATCCTAAAAACCCATAAAATCCCATAAAACCCCTAAAAACCCCTAAAAACAATAAAACACCTAAAAATTTTAAAAAACCAAAAAACCCAAAAAAAACCCCACTAAAAATCCCCCAAAACTCTTCAAACACTAAATACATTAAAAATTATAACAACATAAAGAACCTAAAAAAGTCAAAAATATCCCCTAAAGACCAAAAAATAGAAAAACCCCCTAAAAACATTAAACACCCTAAATATCACCAAAAAAACATGAAAACCCATAAAAATACAAAAACAACCATAAAAAATTTGTAAAATGTACAAAACACCAAATTTTTAAGAAACCAAAAGAAAAATTTAAAAATTAAAAAACCCATCAAACCCATAAAAACCCAAACAATGATAAACACTCTGAAACAACTAACAAAAACTGAAAAACCCTAAAATCCAAAAAACCCACTAAAATCCTAAAACCCAAAAAAAACATAAAACCGGTAAGAACAACTAAAAACATTCAAAACCCATGAAACTATAATTTTTATAAATACTCTAAATCACGTTAAAATCTATAAAAACTCAAAAATAGCCCTAATAACACAAAAATCATAATACCATAAAAACCAAAAAAAACCCCAAAACTCCTCAAAATATCTAAAACCCATAATCCCCATAGAATCTTAAATATCCCAAAAAATACCTATAAATTTAACACCCTTAAAAACCCTAACAAACCCACAAGAACATAAAAACACATAAAACCCTTTAAAACCAAAAAAAACCTTAAAACCCCAAAAAAATCCTAAATACTTAAAAACCCGTTAAAACCATAATGCCCTAAAAAATATAAAAAACCCATATAACCCATAAAACCCTAAAAATATTAAATTTTTTAAAAAACTTTAAACCCATAAAAACATTAAAAATATCTAAATACATTAAAACACTTAAAAACAGAAAAAATAATAAAAACCATAAAAACCATAAAATTTTTAAAAACCCAGAAAATACATAAAAACATGAAGAACTATAAAAACCATGAAAACCATATTAAAACCTTAAAAATAAAAAAAATAAAACACCCAAAAACCTAAAAATGCTAAAAACCCAAAAAATGACCCTAAAACCCCTATGAACCCATAAAACCCACAAAAAATTATAAACCCATTTAAAACCCTAAAATGATAAAAACTCTAAATAACATCGAAACCCTAAATAGATAATAAAAACCCATAAAATCTTGAAAACCCCTAAAAACCCTGAAACCCCTAATCACCTTAAAAATCCATAAAAAATATAAAAAAATCCTTAAAATCCCTAAAAATGTAAAAAATCAATAAATCCCTAAAAATTCGAGTGAAACCTTAAAACCAAAAAAGACATCAACCTCTAAATACCTAAGAAACGCTAAACACCATAAACCCCCTAAAAACCTTAAAAACTAAAATAACCATACAAATATAAAAACCAATTAAAACCCTAAAAATTTTAAATCCACTTTACAACCGTAAAACGTTAAAAAATAGGAAAAGTTTAAAAAATCTAAATTTGAAAAACAAATCCCTAAAACCCCCAAAATATCACAATGACCCTAAAATTTCAAAAAATCATAAGACCAATAAAAATATATAAAATCCCTAGAAATCATAAAAATCCTAAAATAACTATGAAGAAACTAAAAACATAAAAAACCCTAAAACCTTGAAAATCTAATGAAAAACCTAAAAACCTAAAAACAATCAATACCACTAACAACCTGAAAACACTAAAAATACTAAAAACTCAAAAAAACATAAAACCCCTAAAAACCTTGAAATACCCAAAAACCCATACAAACCCTGAAAAAACTAAAAACCATAAACTCTCTTTAATCCCATAAAGAAATTAAAAAACACAAATAAACCTTAAAACACCTTAAAAATCAAAAAAACCACCAAAACCAAAAGAACCATAAAACCCCTAAAAACCTAAAAACCCTTAATCGCCTCTAAATACCAAAAAACCTGAAAACCCCATAAAAATACTAAAAAATCCCTAAAATCCCAAAAAATATAAAAACCCTAAAAAAAACTGAAAACACTAAAAACCCTGAAAAACCGAAAAACACTTCAAACCCTTAAAAACATAAAAAAGTTATTAAAAACAAAAAAAACCTCTAAAACCCCTAAAAACTCTAATAAGATTCAAAATCCCTAAAACCCCTAAAAACACATAATAATATTTTAAATTGTAAAAAACTCCCATAAACCTAAAAACCCCATAAAACCCATATAAATACCTATAAAAACTATTGAAACCTAAAAACACTTAAAAGATCTAAAAATTCAAAAAATGACCAAAATACTAAAAGACCATCAAACCCCTCAAAATCATAAGAACACATTAGACCCCTAAAACCTTAAAAGGATCTAAAAACCATTAAACCCCTAAAAAACATAAAAAACCTAAAATACCCCTAAAAACATAAAAACCCAAAAAAACCCGTAATACCGTAAAACCCCTAAAATCATTAAAAATCCTAAAAACTATAAAAAACCTAAAAGTCACTAGTAATCCCTTAAAACATAAAAAACCCTAAGAACCATTCAAAACACCCAGAAAACCATAAAAACACATGAACACATAAAACAAATAAAAACCGAAAAAACACTAAAAAACATTAAAACCATAAAAATCCCTAAAAATCCATAAAACCAAGAAAAACTTCTAAGAATTTTAAAACTATTTAAACCCCAAAAAACCTCAAAAAATATAAAAAACGTTAAAAAACTAAAAAATGTAAAGAAAACTCTAAAAATCTAAAAACCCATAAAAACCTAAAAACCATAAAAACACTCAAAATCCCTAAAAATCCTAAAACCCCATAAAAATCATATAAAACCTAAAAATCCCTAAAAAAATAAAAAAACCCTAAAACTGTATGAAAATAATAAAAACCTAAAAACAATTAACCCCTCTAAAAACCTTAAAAATCTAAAAATCCTAAAGAACCTAAACCGCTAAAAATAATTAAACCCCCTAAAATCCATAAAAGACACAAAAACTCATTAAACCCCTAAAAGAAACAAAAAATAATCTAAAATCCCTTTAAACCCCTAAATTTCTTTAAAAACACTAAAAAATCATAAAACCCATAAAAAATCAAAAAACATGTTAAAATAAAAAAAAACCCCATAACACCCTAAAAACCCTAAGAACCATTAAAAATAATTAAGATCCCTATAAAATTTAGAAACTATAAAAATCATAAAATCCCTTTAAAAATCAATAAAATGATAAAATTCTAAAAACCTTTAAAACCATAAGATACCCGTAAAAACTTAAAGACCCTTAAAATCCCTAAAACCCTAAAAAAGATAAGAAACTTAAAAGGAGCCTAAAAGGCCTAAAACCCCTAAAGGATACCCATGATCCAATTTATTTTTTTGTGGCTCAAAAAATTGGATAGGAACTCTAAATTATTTCATCATCTATATGGGGAGAAGATGTCCATGAAAATATTGAATTTCATCCGTATCAATGATTCCTCCTTTACAACTATGAATGATATCACCAACGTCATGGAGGATTACTTTATGGAATTGTACGGTGATGGTGGTGATGATTATTCAAATCATCTGACTAATTCCATTATGTTGTGTATTGATGGTCATCAGAATACGGCCTTAATAGATTCCCCCATTGAAGAGGAAGTTGGATATGAATTATTCTCTTTGAAAATGGAAACTAAAGCAGGCCTAGATGGTTTTAGCAACATGTTTTTCATTATCTATTAGGATATTATGAATGTGGAGATCAATAATGAAATAAAAGAATTATTTCTCTCTAGTTAACTCTTTCATGGAACAAATTCTAATTTTTTTACTTTAATCCCCATGAAGGATAATTCTATTGACATGGGAAATTTTGGTCCAGTTTCCATTGGAAACACCATTCTCAGAATTATAAGTATGATTCTGGTCATCTGGATGGGGATGATTGGGAGGGATCTGATCACCCAAAATAAATTTGGGTTTGTTCTTGGGAGTAGTATTCAAAAATTCTTCTATACATCCTTGGAAGCCATCAACATCCTGAGGAAGGAAACAAAGCATGTGAAGTTTTCCATGAAGCTGGATATCTCGAACGCCTTTGACACCATTAATTGGAGCTTCATCTTCAATGTTATTAGAATATATGGTTTATTTATAACTTTCATCAAAATTACTACCAATATTTTGATTGTTTCAGGGTTTTCCAAACTTATCAATGGATCCCCAAAAGTGTTCTTCCAAATCTCTCATGGATTCAGGCTGGGGGGACCTACTCTCAGGTCTTCTATTTGTGATTGATGAAGATTACATGAGAAGGTGAATCAATTATCTCTCGTAGGCTAGTCTGTGCAATCATATGATGACAGGGAGAGATCATCAAATGCCCTCTCATCTTTTATATGAGGATGAAATCCTTCTATTCAGACAAGCCAACAAGTCAGCCTTATCTTAAATTAGTGTAATCTTCCATCATTATGAAAGTGTGGATGGGAAATCCATTAACCAGAACAAATACCCTATTGTATTTGGAAAAGGGGTTCCAACCACCAGGCAACACTGCATTGACAGGTCCCTAGGTGTAAAGAGGGGATCACTACCCTTCATGTATCTGGGTGTCCCTCTTTTATTGGGGGGGGAGGCCAAAATTTGTCACCTTGAGATCATGTCGACTAAAATCACTCAAAAAACTGGACAAATGGAAAGGGAAATGATTATATCATGCATTCATGGTTTTCTTAATCAATTTTTTTATCACCACCATATTTGTTCATGCATTCTCCGTCTATAGTTTTCCAGTAAGCCTTTTCAAAATTTTGTAAGCTACGATAGGGAACATTTCTTGGAAGGGATAAATTAGGGAAAGAAAGATGGTTTTGTGGCCTGGAAAGAATGAACTAACATGTTGTTCTAGTTGGGATGGGAATTACAGATCTCGGGAGATTTAATGAATCCATTCTTTGAACTTTCACTTGTAATTTCTTTAACGTACATGATGATGGCCTAGATTTTCACCGAGAGAGGTTCAAAAATAAACTATTTGATGGATCACAGGTTAAATACCTTCCTCTATCATTCCTGCAATCAGATCATTGTATAAAGAAATTACATCTTACTCAAAATGGACCATGTCAAGACAATCAAACCTCATCTGTTTGACAACTACCTCTCTTAAAAGGCCAATGTTTGAAATCATGGAGATTCCTCATCACTTATAAAACATGTACATTATAGACCTCAACCAAATAATTGGAGTGCATGATGAGATCCTTATAGCTCATATCATTTTGCAGATTTAAAGGAACATGTTTATTAACACTAACACCCTCATCTAGAAATCGAACCTTGTTGGGATGTTCAATACAATGGATTTCTATCAGTATAAATGTCTATATGGAACTGATCATCCACCATGGCTCTCAAAATTCAAGAGACTGTTCATTCCACCAGTAAAACACTTGCTGCTGTAGAAAATCTAGAGGAACATGTTTCCCATTCAAGAGTAGTTGAAGAAGACTGGATGGAATACATGCTCATTTTTATCCCCTTTCGAGCTTAAGAGATTATTAAACACACTTTCCTTAAATGTAGGTTTCTTATCAAGCTTTGGGTATATCTATTGAATCTGTTTAGGTTTAACATAAGCATGGATAGCCTGTTTCTTGACCTGATTGTAAGCCTCATTGAGATAATATTCACTGAAGAGGATCATAATATTCTTCTTATATGTGATGATGCAATTATTTCCTATATTAGGGACACTTGAAATGAGGTGTACATTAACAGAAAACCTTTCTCCTTCCATGGTGGAGTTGTGACAATTCACAATGCGGTCAATAGGGAATATAAAAAACAAATAGTTTTGATGGCTAATGATGTCACTGATCTCATTATCTTATGCATTCTTTGAGTTTCTATTAGGTGAAAAAAATCCATAGGTTTTAAATTTTATCTGATGGATTCCCCTGATTATATCGTGGAACAAGGTCAATGTTGACGGTGCATCTTTGGGAGAACCCGTCCACATAGGATGTGGGGGGGGGGGGGTCTTTCGTACACACAGAGGACTTTTGAAAGGACGATTCTACCACTTTATTAGAGGTTGATAGGAATACAAATATCATCTTTGGGAAATGATGAAATGCATCCTGTTTACGGCCAAATTCAGGTGGAAGTTTCTTTTTCTTGAATCCGAATCGATGCTTGCAGTGGATTCCCCAAAAACAAGTCTAGAAAAGTTCCTTAGAGACTCATCCCACATTAAATTTAATGTCTCAGCCCTTACCTGACTATAAATCTCAAGTCGCATAGGCCTACAGGGAGGTGAACACGGTGGTAGATGCACTATCTAAAAAGGAAATAGTGGAAAGGATCTAGGTCTAGTCCTTTGTCACCACAATTTTTTGTACGCCCTCTGTGGACTCTGATATGATGGGTGAATTACACACCCATGTTTGTAAACCCTCCTTATAACACTATATCTTTAACATTTTAATAAAACTTTTGGGGACTAGGCATGCTTGGTCCCGAACCCTCTCTACCTAAAACCCCCAAAAACCATAAAAAGCTTTAAAAACCATAAAACCCTAAAAACCCATTATAAACCTAAAAACCCAATAAAAACAATAAAATCATTTAAATCTCTTATTTTTTTTAAAAACTCTAAAAAAATTAAAATCCCCAAAAACGCAATAAAAACACAAAACTCCCCAAAAACCATAAAAACGCTAAAACCCTTAAAACCCCTAAAACCCAAAAAAATCCCTAAAAAATATAAACATCATAAAAGTCCTAAAAATACTTAAAATATTAAAAACCCCAAAACACCCTAAAAACCCTGGAAACCTTTAAAAAAATAAAACATCTAAAACATCTAAAAACACAAAAATGATAAAAACCCTAAAAGCCATAAAAACTATAAACCCACTAAAACCATTAAAAAATCTAAATCCCATAAAACTCTAAAACCTCATGGAAATATCTAAAACCCTTTAAATACCTAAAAATTGTTTAAATAATATAAAAACCCTCAAACACCCAAAATATCAAAAATATCTAAAACCCCCATAAAACCTAAAACCCATAAACTCTCAAAAATCATAATAACCCGGAAAACACTTAAAATTCTTAAAATATAGAAAAAGAATTAATACCCTTGAAAAACCCAAACAAATACTTAGAAACATAAAACAATTTAAACCCATGAAAATTTAAAAAATTCTAAAAAAACCATGAAAACCCCAAAACATATAAAATCACCTAAAACCCATAAAACACTAAAAAACACCAAAATCACTATGAACCAATTAAACCCCTCAAAAATTAAAAAGACTTTAAAAAACCATAAAACCCTCTAAAAACTCTTAAACCCAAAAAAACCCAAAACCCCATAAAAATAAAAAAAAACCCTAAAACCCTAGAAAATCATAAAAAATCCTCAAAAATCTCCAATACCTATAAAAATGTAAAAGACCCTAAAAACCAACCCTAAGAAATCCTTAAAAACCTAAAAACACTTAAAACTCCTAAAAACCTAAAAAAATAGTAAAAATCCAAAAAAATCTAAAATAAAAAAACCCTAAAACCATAAACCCCAATAAAAACAATAAAAACCACTAAAACTATGAAAATCTTTCAAACCCCTAAAAATGATAAAAAAATTATAAAATAAACTCAAAAACCCCTAAAAATAAAAAAACCAAAAAAAAACCCAAAAACAGTAAAAAAATTAATACCCATAAAATCCCTAAAAACCCTAAAAACCATAAAGTTCCTTAAAAATCACTAAAATTCCATAAAAATTTAAAAAACCATAAAAACCAGGAAAACACCTATGAAAACCTTAAAAATATAAAAACACATAAAACCCCTAAAAACCAAAAATCACTAGAAACCCCAAAACCCCTAAAAACATTTAAAAACCCTATAAAAGATTAAAAACTGTAGAAACTAATAATAACTCTAAAACCACATAATTATTCTAAAGTGTTAAAAAAATATAAAATCCTTAAAAACTCTAAACACTCAAAAATCCCTAAAATCCAGAAATCCCATAAAACACTAAAAACTTGAAAACCCCAAACAAAAACCCAAAACCACCTAAAATCGATAAAATCCTTCAAAATTCCTAAAAATCGAAAAAATTAAAAAACACCCAAAAACCCTAAAAACCCCTAATAAATACATTAAAAATAAGAACATATAAAAGACCTAAAATCCTTAAAATTATAAAACACTAAAGAACCCTAAAGATATTTAAATGCCCTCAAAATCCCTAGAAAACAAAAAAACATAAAAATCATCAAAAATACCAAAAACCCTAAAAACATAAAAACACCTAAAAACCATGAATATCCAAATTAAACCCTTAAAAACCTAACAACATGTAAAACAGTAAAAACCCCAAAAAATTCAAAATTCCATAAAACCCCCTAAAAACATAAAAAGATTTAAACCCCCCCAAAAAATAATTTTTCCTACAAACACATAAAAATCCTAAAATCCACAAAAACACTAAAATTGCTTGAAGAACATTAAAACATTAAAAAACGACAAAAATATTAAAAACCAAAAAAGACTCAAAAATAACCATAAAAACCCCAACAAAAACACAAAACTATAAACATTGTAAACCCCCAAAAAACCAGAATGTCCTTAAAACCCTAAATCCCATAAACATTCTAAAAATCTCTAAAAATAATTAAAAATGTAAAAAAATACTAAAATTATTAAAAACCCATTAGAAGAATTAGAAACCTAAAAACACATAAAACCCTAAAAATTCCATAAACCCCTTAAAACCATATCAACCTCTAAATACCTTAATATAATATAAAACGTCCCTAAAATCCATGAAAACCCAAAAAATGTCTAAAAACCCTTCAAACAACTAGAAATGATTAAAAAACTCCAAAAAACCTCAAAAATCTTAAAATCTAAAGAATCCCTAAAACCTAGAAAAAAACACAAAAACCATAAAACCCAAAAGAAAAATAAAAATCCTCAAATTCCTTAAAAGGAATAAAAAATCATAAAAAACATTAAAATCAATATAAATACCTAAAAATATAAAAAAATCCTAAAATCCCAAAAAACCCCTAAGAATGAAATAAAAATCTCAAAAATTAAAACGCTTAAAAACCCTTAGAAGCTAAAATGCCTAAAAACCCAAAAAACACTAAAAACCATTAAAAATACTTAAAAACACCTAAAACCCCATAAAAGACATTGAGACACCTATAAACTCTAAATACAGTTAACCCTTAATAATGTAAAAGGCCTTAAAAACATAGAAAACTCAAAAAACACCTAAAAACACAAAAAAACCATAAAACCCCTAAAACCCCTTAAATCCCTAAAACCCTCAAAATCCATAAAACTACTATGAAATCATAAAAATCCAATGAAATTCCATAAAATTCCTAAACACATAAAAATCCTAAAAACCCTAACAAAAACTTAAAATATAAAAACACTTAAAACAAAAAAAAAACTAAAAAATGATACAAACCCTAAAAATGCATACAATCCCGAAAAATCCCTAAAAACCATAAGACATGAAAAATTTTAAAAATTCCAAAAAAAACCCTGAAACCATGAAAAACATCTATGAAAACCTTAAAATCTTAAAAACACTTAAAACCCACAAAATATAAAAAAACTAAAACAAAAAAAAAACTCCCCAAAATCTTAAAAATCCATAAATACCCATAAAACCCCACATTAAACCAATAAAAGCACTTCAAACCCCTAAAAACTATAAAAAGTCAAAAAAACCATATAAACCCAAAAAACAGATGAAAAAAATATAAAAGTCCAAAAAAACCCTCAAACGTTAAAAATTATAGAAACACTAAAAATCCCTAAAACCCTAAGAAACATAAAAATATAAAAACCAAAAAAATGTAAAAAACACAAAAAAAAACCCTAATAAAACCTTTAAACCCTAAAAACACTTAAAACACCTAAAACCCTAAAAAAGGATAAAAACCCTAAAAAATATTAAAAATTATAAAAACATTAGAAACACTAAAAAACTAAAAAACACATAAACCAAGAAAACCATAAAAACCCAATAACCCCTAAACCAATTAAAAGTCCTTAAAAATCCATAAAAATCCCTAAAAACCTAAAAAACCCTAAAACCCTATAAAACACTAAGAAAACATTAAAAACCTAAAAAAATAAGACCACTAAAAAACCTAAAAAACTCTAAAATCCCAGAAAACACTAAAAACTTAAAAAACCTAAAACACTCTCAAAATCCCTAAAAACCTGAAAACCAAAAACATTTAAAACCCCCCTAAAAAACTAAAAACCTTAAAAAAACTATCAATCTTTAATAACCTAAAAGCAAGTAAAACACCAAAAACCCTAAAAATGATAATAACCCTAAAAACCCAAAAAACCAAAAAACCTTAAAAAGCATAAAACCCCTAAAACCATAAAAATGTATAAAAACACTGAAAACCCTTAAAGCACATAATTTTTTTAAAAACTCAAAAAAATATTAAAAACCTTAAAACCCTCAAAAAATCCCTAAAATCCCAAAAAACACAAAAACAAATAAATAACACAAAAAACCCTCAAAATCACAAAAAAAATAATAACCCATGAAATCCTATAAATCCCTAAAATTATAAAAACCATAAAACCCGAAAAACCTCTAATAAAAACCTAACAAGACAAAGACAATTAAAACGCCTAAAAACATAAAAACTCTCAACATCTTAAAAACCCTAAAACCATGAAAAAACCCTAAACACGTTTAAAAACCCCAAAAACACTAAAGTCACTAAAAATACACTAAAAAATCTTGAAAACCAAAAAATTAAAAAAACTCTAAAAACCCTTAAATCTTGTAAAAACTGAAAAAACCTTACTACCCAAAAAACAATAAAACCCTAAAGACCCCAAAAATCAATAAAAAACCCTCAAAATCAATAAAAACCTTAAAATTCCTAAAAACCATATAATATAAGAACATTTAAAACCCCGAGAAACCATAAGAAAAGTTTAAAAACCAAAAAACACTTAAACCCCTAAAAACTATAAAATGTGTAAAAGACAAAAAGACAAAAAACCTAAAACCCATAATGAACATAAAAATCCACAAAAAAACTCTAAAAAGCATTTAAACCCCTAAAATGTTATAAACTCTAAAAACATTAAAAACTCTAAAAACCCAAAATATCATAAAAACAAAAAAACCCTGAATTTCCTAAAAAATCCATAAGAACCCTAAAAACCATAAAAACCTCAAAATTCACTAAAGAATCTTAAAGGATAAAAATACCCTAAAATCCAAATAAAAAATTAATATTTTAAACATGCTTAAAACCATTAAAAACTCTTAAATATGTGAAAAATAATAAAAATAGTAAAAACTGCTAAAAATACCAATAAAAACCATTAAAAACCATAATACCTCTTAAAAACCCTAAAACTACAAAAAACTATAAAAACCCTTTAAAACAATAAAATTGTTAAAAAACTCTAAAAAATTAGAAAAACCCTAGAAACCTATAAAACCCCTCAAAATCCCAACAAACCCTAGAATTCATAAAAAAATTAAAAAATCCCAAAAAATACCTAAAAAAAATCCCTGAGAAAACCTTATAAACGAAAAAACATAAAACCCTAAAAACCTGAAATATGCTAAAACCCCTAAAACCAAAAAAACCTTAAAAATCCCTAAAAACAAAAAAACCTTGAAATCCTTAAAAACCCTTAAACCACATAAAAAACCAAGGAATATTAAAAACACTAAAAACCCTTTAAACCCCTAAAAAGTTATAAATCTCCAAAAAAACCTTAAAACCCAAAAAACCTCAAAAACAGAGAAATATATAAAAACCATAAATCCCTAAAAAACTATAAAAACCTCAAAATCCCTAAAAATTCTAAAACCAATAAAAATCCAATGAATTCCCTAAAATCCATAAAAATGTAAAAACCCCTAAAAACATTGAAAATCCATAATAAAACTTTAAAAACATAAAAAAACATTTAAACCCTAAAAATCTAAAAAACCTAAAAATTCTAAAAAACCTAAAAACCCAAAAAACCAAAAAACCCAAAAAACCAATTAAAACCCTAAAACCACTAAAAACTCAAAAAACCTTTAGACCCATAAAAATATTATAAAAATTTAAAATTCATAAAAACAAAAAAACTCTTAAAAACCCTAAAACCCCAAAAAACCACCAAAACCTCAATAACCCCTCGAAATCCATAAAACCCATAAAAACCATAAAATATAAAAACCCCTAAAAACATTCAAAACCCCTCAAAAACCATAAAAACCAAAAAACACTTAAAAAAACCATGAAAATATAAATACACTAAAAACATTGATAAACAATAAAACCCCTAAAAACCATAAAAGTACCACATACCATTAAAACCCCTAAAATCCCATAAAAACTCTATAACCCACTAAAACTATAACAACCCCTTCAACTGATAAAAATGTTAAAAAACACTAAAAACAATAAAAACCCTATGAAAACCCTGAAACCACATAATACCTAAAAACCCTAATAAACCAGAAATAAACTAAAATCCCTAAAAACATAAAAACACTAGAAAACCTAAAAACCAAAGGAAACAATAAAAACCCAAGAAAACAAAAACCCTATAATAACTTAAAAACACTAACGACCGTCAAAACCATAAATCCCATTAAACCATAAAAACCCATAAATAATTAAAAATCCTAAAAAACTAAAAAAATGAAAAACACCCCACTAAAACCTATAAAATCTTTTAGAGCCCCTATAAATTTTAAAAACCTCAAAAACACTAAAAACTCAAAAAATTCCTAAAAAAATAAATTAAAAAACCCTAAAACCCCTAAAACCCCTCAAAATCTGTTAGAATTTAAAAAATATTAATAAATCTATAAAATTAAAAAAACATAAAAACCTCTATAACCACTAAAAAATGTAAAAAATTATAAATCTTTAAAAACCCATAAAACCATTTAAACCCCTAAAAACCCATAAATTTTTTTATAAATCCACAAATACCTGAAAATATAAAAAACCTTAAAACCCTTAAAAAATATAATAAAACTATAAAAACCTAAAAACACTTTAAACCCTTAAAAACCTAAAAACACTAAAACAATCAAAGAACCGAAAAACCCTAAAACCCCTAAAAATTATAAAACCTCTAAAAACATTAAAAACCCCCAAAAATGAAAAACATCCATAAAATCCCACTAAAAACACTGAAAAACTGTAAACCCATAAAAATGTTAAAAAAATACTTTAAGAAACCATAAAAATACTAAAAACACAAAAAACCAAAAAAACCCTAAACCTCTAAATATCCCTAAAAACACTAAAAACCAATAAAAATCATTAAAAATCTCAAAAAAAATCCCTAAAAATAAAAAAACTAAAAAAACCTTTAAAACCCCTATGAAAACCAAAAAAAACATAAGAACACATAAAACTCATAAAAAACTCAAAAAACATGAAAAACCCAAAACACATGAAAACCCAAAATCCCCAACAACCATAAAATCCCTAAACATAAAAAAATTCTAAAAATAAATTAAAGCAATAAATCCCACCAAAACACTAAAATCCATTTAATCCCATAAAAACATTAAACAAATCTAAAAACCATTAAAACTTTAAGAACTCAAAAAAACCCGAAAACCCTAAAAACCATAAAACCCTAAAAACTCCTCGAAAGGATTTAAAACAAAAAACCCTAAAAACCATGAGAAAAACTAATAAAACCATAAATGCACTAAAAACACGTAAAAATAAAATAATGTAAAAACCATAAAACCAATAAAAACCATTAAAAACCCTAAAACACTATAAAACCCACTAAAAACTATGAAAACACTTTAAAACCCAAAAAAAATTTAAAAAAACTAAAAAAACCTAAAACCACTAAAAAATAAAAAACCCTAAAAAAGAAAAAAACCATAAAACCCTAAAAACCATAAAAACCCTCAATATCCCTAAATGCCTTAAAATCCAAAATAAATCTAAAAAATACAAAAAATCAATAAAAACATGAAAATCCTAAAACCAATAAGAAACCCTTAAAACCCTAAAAACACATAAAACACTAAAAACCCCTATAAACGCAAAAATCCATAAAAACCCCAAAACCCTAAAAAACCAAAATAAGCTAAAACCCCAAAAAACCAAATAACCCCAAAATATCCTTTATCACCCTAGAAACCCCAAAACTCATAAAAATTATAAAAAACTAAAAATTCCTGAAAACATTAAAAATGATAAAAATAATGAAAATCTCTAAGAAAAACATAAAAACATAAAAACTCTAAAAACCCAGAAAAACCCTAAAAACATTAAAAAAACCAAAAACCCCATACAAACCCACTGAAAACTCAAAAATTGATTTAAACCACTAAAAAACCTAACATCCCCTAAACCATAAAATATCCTAAAAAGCCCTAAAATTCCCTAAAAATGTAAAGACCCCAAAAAATAATGAATACCCCTAATAAACCCTTAAATAATAAAAAAATCCCTAAAAATATAAAAAAACCCTATTAACCCTAAAAATCCTAAATAAAACTAAAAACCCTAAAAACCAAAATAAATCTTCAAATATTAAAAACAATAAAAACCAAAAAAACCATCAAACCCAATAAAAACTCTAAAAACCCATAAAAACCCAAAAAACATTAAATAACTCAAAAAACCCATAATACCCCTAAAAATATTAAAAAACTCTATAAACCCCAGAAATCCATAGAACCCCTAAAAACCATCCAAATCCCCTAAACCCCTAAAACCCTAGAAATCTTTTAAAACCCTAAAAATCCTTAACATTTTAAAAAAACACAAAAAACACCAAATAAAAACATAATAACATAAAAACACATAAAACCCCTATAAAATCTAAAAAATTCTAAAAATCATACAAAACTCAAAAAACCCCTAAAACACATAAAACACATAAAAATATTAAAAACCTAAAAACCATAAAAACCCTAACAATAAATAAAAACTCTAAAAAAACTTTAAACCCATAAAAACATTAAAAACTCTAAAACCCCTTCATATCCATAAAAAACTAGCGCTAAAAAACCCCAAAAAACCCTAAAACCCCTCAAAACCACTATAAACCATAAAAATCCAAAAAAAATCCCTAAAAATCTATTGAAATGGTAAAAGCCCTAAAAACCCTAAAAAACCCTAAGAATACCATAAAACCCTAAAACACTTAAAACCCTTAAAACTAAAATAATGATAAAGACCCTAAAACCCCAAAATACCCTAAAACCCACAGAACGCCAAAAAAATCATAAAACCACTAAAACCCATAAAAACCCTAAACCACTTAAAAACACTAAAAAACATATAAACCCCCTAAAATTAATTGAAACTCTAAAATACATTAAAACCCATAAAACTAAAAAAAACTCCTAAATCTCAAAAAATCCATAAAACCCTAAAACACCTCAAAACCAAAAAAATCCTATAGAAGCCCCAAAAATCAATAAAAATATAAAAATATTCTAAAAACACTGAGAAACCCCAAGAAAACATTTAAATCCTTAAAACACATAAAACCTCTAAAACCCCAAAAGATGATAAAAATCATAAAACCCATTAAATACTTTAATACCCCTAAAAACCCAAAAAATCTCTAAATAACCTAAACATCCATAATGTTTCTATAAAATCTCTAAAAAAATAAAAGAACATTAAAATTGGAAAGCCAATAACAAAAATATAAAGACAAAAAACACGTAAACTTCTAAATAACCCAAAACCATTAAAAACCTTAAAAAACTAAAAAACCCCTAAAATAAAAACCCATAAAAAACATAAAACCCCACAAAAATCTCTAAAATCCCCTTAAACCCCTAAAATGTTACAAACCTATAAAAACCCTTATAATCTCGAAAAACTAAAAAAACCCTAAAACACCCAAATAACCAAAAAAACATTAAATACCCAAAAACACACTAAAAACATCAAAATCCCTAAAAACCTTAAAAACATAAATAACATAAAAATCACTAAAAATATCTAAAAATGTACAAACCCCAAAAACATTGAAAACCCCAAATAAAACAATTAAAACCTAGAAACTATAAAAAATCAAAATAAACCTACAAAATCTTAATATCCTAAAAACCCCTCAAAACAATAAAACCATTAAAAACCTTAAAACCCCTAAACCCCCTTTATAAAAACCCATTAAAAAACTAAAAATCATAAAACCCCAAAAAATATTAAAAACTCTAAAATATCATTAAACCCCTAAAAACTCCAAAAAACAATAAAAACCCAAAAAAACCCATAAAATCCCAAAAAAACTCGTGAAACCCTTCAAATCACAAAAACACAAAAACCCAAAAATAATCCTAAAAATACCTAAAAAATTAAAAACCCTAAAAAAATTGAAGACCCCTTTGAAAACAATTAAAACCTAAAACACCTAAAACTCTTAAAAACATAAAAAACATTAAAAACCCTTAAATCCCTAAAAAACCAAAAATCCCAAAAATCCCAAAAAACCTTAAAATCCTTAATAACCCATAAAAATCCTAAAAACTATAAAAAGCCTGAAAAAATTTAAAACCCCAAAAAATAATAAAAACAACAAGAAACCTAAAACCACTAAACACACTAAAAACAAGAAAAAATCATTAAAATCCATAAAACATAGAAAATCCTAAACCCTAAAAAACCCTAACAAAACATTTAAAACCTAAAAACACTTAAAACCCCTATGAAACCTAAAAATCGCTAAAAACTCTAAAAACCCTAAAACGTATAAAACCACAACAAACCATAAAACCCATAAAAATATTAAAACCACTAAAATCTATAAAAACCTTTTTGACCTCTAAAAACATTTCAAAATTCCAAAAAATAAAAATAACAAACACTAAATAAATTAAAAAAACCATAAATCCTAAAAAACCGTTAAAAACATAAAAACCAAAAAAACCCCTCAAAATCTCATAAAATGATAGAAAACGTAATAATCCAAAAAACCCCCCTAAAAATGAAATATTTTTAAAACCATAAATACCCCCGAAATCCCCCAAATAAAACCTTTAAATCCTAAAAACACATAAAACCCTTAAAACCCAAAAAAAATAAAAAATCACTAAAATCACTAAAACCCCCCAAAACACTAAAAACCAATAAAACCCATAAAACATAATAAATAATAAAACTCGTAAATCCCCTCTAAGAATCTAAAAACAATTTAAATCCATAAAAACATTAAAAATACCAAAAACACTAAAAACCCTAAAAATAAAAAAACCCTAAAACCTCTAAAACAATTAAATTATATAAAAACTATAAAAATACTAAAATATCCCTATCAATATCTTAAAATATATAAAAAAATTAAAACCCTAAAAACCCATAATAATATCTTAAAAACTGAATACACTTAAAATCCCTAAAAAATCTAAAAAAGCTAAAACCCTAAAAAATCCTTAAAACACTAAAAACCATAAAAACCAATAAAACCATAAGAAATTATAAAAACCTATAAAACCCCTAAAAATTAATAACAATTAGAAAACCCCTAAACATTTATAAAAACTATAGAACCCCTGAAGAACTCTGAAAAACTCAAAATAACCCTAAACACCCAAAAAATCACAAAACCCCTAAAACTGAAAAAAAAAACATAAAATCCATCAAAATACCTGAAACCCAAAAAACCCTAATAACCTAAAATTAACCTAAAAATATCTAGAAAAAATAATTTACATGAATCCTTATAAATTCTCAAAAACCTAAAAAACATACAACCCCTAAAAAACCTAGAAATGCTAAAAAACCTAAAAAACCCCATAAAATCCCTCAATGTCCCTAAAACTCTTGAAAAACATAAAAAACCTAAAAAATACCTAAAAAACTGAAACCCAATTATAAAACCATAAAATACTTAAAAAACATAAATCCCCTAAAAACATTAAAAAACAATAAAACTGTTAAATGACCCTAAAAATTAAAAAACCTGAAAAAACACTAAAAAACATAAAAACCCAACAAGAACATAATACTCTAAATAATATTAAAAACACAAAAAAAATTAAACCCAAATAACCTTAGAAACTCAAAAAAAAACATAAAAACTCTAAAAAACTCAAAGAAAACTCTTAAAATAAAAAAAACCTAAAACCACTAAAAGCCTTAAAAAAACCTCCCAACATCCCTAAAAACAGTAAATGTCCACAAAAATCCAAAAAATCTATATTAATATTAAAAAAAATCCATAAAACCCTAAGACAATATTAAAAACCTAAAACACTTAAAAACACTAAGAATCCTAAAAACACTAAAAACCCTAAATCCTAAAAAATCGTAACAACCATAAAACCCCTAAAAAAATTAAAACCATAAAACCCCTAAAATTCTACTAAAACCTCATAAAACCTTATAAATCCCTGAAAATGATAAAAAAAACTCTAGAAAACAATTAAACACTAGAGAAACATAAAAAACTCCCCAGAAGCCCTCAAAATCCCTAAAAACCCTTGAAAACCATAAAAATACAGAAAGATCGATAAAATATCTAAAAACATAAAAACCATAAAAACCATGAAATCCCCTAAGAAGTCCATAGAAAACTAAAAAAACTTTAAACCCGTAAAACCCAAAAACCATAAAAACCCTAAAACCCTTCAAAACCATATGAAGCCTTAAAAGTCCATAAAAAACCTAAAACCCCATAAAAACTCAAAAAACATTATACAAAAAAACCAGAAAAAAAAATAAAACCATAAAAATCATTAAGACACAAAAAACAAATAAATAACCTAAAATCCATAAAAATATAAAATCCCTAAAAACACCTGAAAACCCTAAAACCCATAAAATCCTACAAATTCCCTAAATATCCATAAAAATGTTAAAAAAATATAAAAACACTAAAAATGCAAAAGAAATCCTCAAAAACATAAAAACACTTAAAACCCCAAAAAACATAAAAATCTTAAAACTCATAAAAAACCCTTACAAACCTAAAACCCCTCAAACCCCCAAAAAATTCCTAAAACCCTAAAAACCATAAAAAACACAAAACTCCCAAAATAATCCTAAAAAATAAATAAACCAAAAAACCAGAATCCCACAAAGAAAACTATAAAACCCTAAAAAACATAAAACCAATAAAAACATAAAAAATTCTAAAAACCCTAAAAAATATATAAAATTATTAAATAACCCTAAAACAAATAAACTCGTAAAAACCCCTAAAACCCATACAAAACCCTAAAATCCATAAAATCCATAAAACCACTTAAAACTTCAATGATAACATTAAACCTCTAAAAATGATCAAAAAATCAAAAATACTGTAAAAACACTAAAAACTAAAAAACCCATATAACCCTAAAAACCCTTAAACCCCCCAAAACTCAAAAAAAATCATAAAACCCTCAAAATCCCTAAAAACCCTTAAAACCCATAAAAATACGAAAAAGAGATAAATTTCCAAGAAAAATGTAAAAAAAATCAAAAAAAATTAAAAACCCAAATAAAACATTAAAACCATAAAAATGAAAAAATCACTAAAAAACTAAAAAACAAGAGAAAACCTAAAACCATTGAAACCCTACAAACCATAAGACCCCTAAAAACCATAAAAACCCTAAAAACGCCTAAAAACACTAAAAAACTGAAAACTTTTAAAACCCTTTAAACCCCTAAAAATGTTAAAAATTATAAAAATATAAAAAAACAAAAAATAATCCAAAAGAATGCTAAAAACACAAAAAACCCAAGAAAAATGCAACCCCACCCCCAAAACCGTTAATATCCCTAAGACCCACTAAAACCATAAAATTCCTTAAAAATTACTAAAGAAACCTAAAAACGTAAAAAAAAACTTAAAAACCCCTTAAAAAAATTAAAGCCTATGAACACATAAAACACCCGAAAACCTAAAAACGATAAAAACCCTAAAAACCTTAATACCCAAAAAACCCTCAAAATCCATAAAGTCTCTAAAACCTAGAAAAATACTAAAACCCCCTAAAAATCCCCAAATATGTAAAAAAACAATGAAAACCCTAAAAACCCCAAAGAAAACCTTAAAAACCTAAAAAAACTTAAACCCATAAGAAATGATAAAACCCTTAAAATCCCTAAAAATAATAAAACCCTAAAAACCCATAAAACCCATAAACCCTTAAAAACCATAAAACCCCTAAAAACCCTAAAAATTCCTAAAAACCCACAAAAACTATAAAAATATTTAAACCCAATGAAATGTTAAAAAACTATTAAAATGCGAAAACCCCTAAAGACCAGAAAAAAACCATAAAAAACCTAAAAACCCTAAAAAATCCCCCAAATCCCTCAAAATTTCAAAAATCCCTAAAACCACAAAAAAACACTAAAAATATCCAAAATCCCTAAAAAGGTAAAAAACCCTAAAACCCTGAAAATCCTAAGAAAACCTAAAAAACCTATGAAAACATAAAACCCCTAAAAACCAAAAAAAATCTAAAACCCTAAAAACCCATAAAACCACTAAAACCCTTAATAACCATAAAAATACCTATAAATTCAAAAAACCAAAACCCCCAAAAAACCCCTAAAAACCGATGAATACTGTAAAACCATTTAAAACCTTAAAAATGAAAAAAAAAACTCTTAAAAAAAGAAACACCTAAAAAAATCAAAATTCCATAAGATACCTAAACCCCACAAAATCCCTAAAATCCCTAAAGATGCATAATATTCTTAATTAATACCTAAAACCATAAAACCCCTAAAACCATACAAACCCCCAAAAACCTAAAAACATTAACAAATACTTAAAACCCCTAAAATACCTAAAAATGATAATAACCCTAAAAACACTAAAATTCATGCTTGATTATTAAGAAATGTGAAGATCATGCTTTATGTTCCTTTTTATATGTCCATACAAGATTTGAGAGGGGCCTTCAATTTTCCTTGATCATTAAGCAATGTGAAGATCAAAATTTCACAAAAATTCATATCAATATGCATAACATCAATATTAATCTACAAAAATTAAATTCCCAATATGGAAGTTTAAATTATATTTTTTTTTCTCCCATTGTTGTGTTCTGATTTCACTTGACGATTCTCTTAAAACTTGTTTCCCAATCTCTTTAAAATGATGCACCTTTCCAAATTCTATTTCAACATTTCCAGGTTGTGCTAATATTTCAAAACCTATCAAAAACATTAGAGGTGGTGTAAAATAAATATATTCATTTAATTTTGACTTATTGAACTGAAATATATGAGAGGCATCAAGAAATATTTGATGACACAAGAAGAAACATTTTTTACAATGAGGTATTAATTCGAGATCAAAATAAAAATAAGAAATAGGACAAGACAAACCCATGTATGTGTTCCAACCAACTAAATTCTATAGTTCATGGAAGTCACTAATAGTCCACATTAGAGAATCTTTCATTTTGAACATTGTTCTAGAAGATGCCTCATATGTGTAAACTCCATTTCTTCATAACTCATGTAATTATTAAATTATAGGCTATAAGTATACATCAATATCATTTCTAGTAATGTTTTTGAGAAATAATCATCAAAATGATAAAATACATTTGTTTCATACATGTACATGAAGGTATATTGTAGGGAATAAAAACATCCATCCAAATGATATAACGAGTGCTAAAAGTACGAAACGGTCTGAATCCTTCATCATCCAATCCCAATCATAAATCCTTAGTATTAGATGATAATTCTAGATGTAATAAACCAAATGTCTTCCATGATTTTTAATCTCTTGGATATCACATTAACCCATCATTTTTATTATCCATAGAATGAAACATCATATGCTTGGTAGTTTTTGATGACATGAATAATCATTTCCATCATGGTTTAAAGGAAATTAAAAAAACATTGTAGGTGTTTTAATTTTCTTGTCCATAATAATATTATATTGATTCAGACATCCAACATCACCCATTAACTTACATTTAGAAGAAAAACATGTTTTTCATTCCTGACTGCTTTAATTCTCTCCTGAATAATGTATAAAGTCATTGGAACAAGCATTCATTTTTTGGGAAATTTAGAACAAAATTGATTTCAAAATTTTCATATAATAAAAAGACTCAAGGATCATAGCTTTAAAAAATGAATCATGTGACAATTCCAATATCATGTACATTTTCTAATTTGTAATTACAAATAGGAATTTGATATGGTACAACTTCAATAGAAAATAAATTCTTGAATATTTAAAATATCCACCACACCACTCTTGATTTCCCTTGTAAAATAAATCATGTAACACATTTTTTTCTCAGTGAATTCCTCTATTACATTAGTCTCCATATAATCAAGAGGAGGATCTAATGATATGTTAACATTTTGATCTTGTTGTTATATAGTCCCAAAGAATTCACTTCTCAAGTTTCTATTGGTATCACCCTAAACTAGTTGTTTTGGTATGTTTTGATATTGATATTGTTTTCTTGAAATGTCAAATGAATCATTTATAAGGTTTTTCATTTCATTTTCCATTTTCAATTAATTTGGGAGCTCATTTTTTTTAAAAACATCAGTTCTCAAACTTCCTATAACGTTCAATTCTCCATGAAAAATCTAAAAAAAATACTGATCATGGAATTACTTCAATATTAAGTGTTCATAAAATTCAAATCTCTTCATCCATCTTCTAAATTTACATTTTAGACATGGAAATATTATTATCCAATTAAAAAAATTGATTAGAATTTGAAAAATATAAAAACTCCTCCAAACCCTTAGCATATTGAACTGTGTTCTTCAATAATTTGGTCACTCTTTTATCCGTTTATATCACAATGTTCCGAAAATTTATTAAAAAAATTAAAACACATAAGTATTAATAAGTCAGAAAAGAGATATATGGATTTGAAAAAAAACACAACCCAAGTTTTTATAAGAGGAGTCATATATGCACTAGAAAATAAAAGTATAAAAATAAATCAACAATGGACAGTATTATGTAAAAAAATAAGCAAAAGAAATATCATACAATCATTTAGAAACACATAAATATGCATCAATAAAAATCATCCCCTCATGTGATCATGACTCTCCTTAGGTGTAACTATTGTCACATGAGGCTTAATAGGGTCTGACACATTTGTCAAAACATTTTTCTTAATGTTTCAATCAGCCTTTTATAAAGAGATTCATAATCCAATCCATCTTAACACCATTTGAAAACTACATTTCAATGGTTATTTAAAATTCTTTTATCAAACAGAACATTGAAAACCAATTTATAAATCTAACTTTTTCTATAAAATTACTTTGTAATGAAATAGACCCCTCTTTAAAGAATTCAAATACAGTCAAGCACCTATTTTTCAAGACCAAACGTTCACCTTTTTAAAAAAATTCAAGCCACCATGAGACTGATGGTATCAAAACCATTTTAAAAAACTAAATTTCAACTACCATGAATTCTTAAAAAATGACACTAAAAAATAAATTCATTTTAGAGAAAAAAATGGCGTTGAACACCACTTTAAATAATTAATTGCCCTTTGAAAAGCCATTGGGAATTTTAAATACCACTCTGAATGAGATAATTAAAGAATAATGATTATCTCTTTAGGTTGTAATCAATACATGAATGAATATATTGAATGATGACATAGATAATATATATATACTATTTATTTTTTATATTAATTTTATAAAGAAATTATTTTATTTTTATAATTTTTATGTAATTCAAATTTTTATTGGTAAAGATATAAAATAGTAATAAAATTAATAATGAAAGATAAGATTCAGTGTTCTTATATCATATAAGAACATAACTCATAACAAAATAATATAGAATCAAACCAATATAGGATACCAAAAATATTTTTTTCCACACAAAAAGGATGTATTCCTTTCTCCCAATACCCTTTAAAAAAATTTCACTTGACCAATTTAAAACAATATTTATTTCTAAATAATTCGTAGGAAACCAAAAATTTTGGTTTGGTAAAAACATTTTTTAAAAAATTTCTATTCCAAGGTAATATTAATCAAATAAAAAATAATGATTTCCAAATACTAAGGTATATCCATAAATTTCATTCTAATTTCCATTATGTATAAAAAATTATTTACATTAATATTTGGTTAATATAACTTATAATTTTCTATGGAAAATAAAAATTATATTAATTGATTACTTTAAACAAAAATAATAGGTAGTTAAAAGTACTCAGTTAATAAATAACTCAAAAAAATCTTCAGAACATTCGTTTGTGTGATATGAAATATTTATATTACCATTATAATTTGAGACATGGGTGATGTATAAAAGTAGGTTACTACAAAATCGATCTAATAATCAACCTCATCTACCTAAATAACCAAAATCCACATAATTAGAGATTCACAGGAGTTTTTAGGTGTAAGAAAAATTGAGATAGGGTACCGGGATGAATAGAGAAGAAAAACTACCAATAAGGGAGGGATTACCAATATGAGAGTCAATGGATAATGGGGATAAGGGGTTGGATAATATGGTTTTTAGGAGAGGACATGGGTGACAGATCTGGGGGCTCAGGGTTGACCATAGCTCTGGCATGGGCTTGAGTGAAGGTAATGAATCGGGGGAGGGAGAGGTCTTTAGAGAGGGTGATAGATCAGGGGAGGTAAAGGGAGGGGGAAATGGGTTGGGTTATGTTTCTGCAATTCTAGCTAGGGATCGGGGTGCATGGGTTGGAGGGATCAAGTGATACTTGATTTAATACATGGTGGGAACCATAATTGTGCTATGGATCAGGGTTAGGGGGGGAGGGGAGATTGCGGTATAATGATGGGAGTTTGGGGGAGAAAGATATGGAATGAGGTAGAATTTTAATTTTTTTAATAAACATGTAATATTTAGGGGGCGGTTTTTCAAGAACCACCATGAAATAATTTATTTTTTTAACAGCAGTTTACTTAACCACCTCTAAAAACTGCCACTAAACAATGAATTTTTCATCGTGAGGGAAAATAATTTCCTAAGAGGTTAGCTATAAAGCACCATATGTTGGATAAGTGTCCTTGAAGTCCTCTCAAATAATTAAAATTTTAAGGAGGTATTATTCTAAGGATATCTTTTTTCTTCTCAGGGTCAACATTGATTTCGCGATGTTGTACAATGAAGCCATGAAAATTTCTCGAGTTTAACACAAAATCACATTTAAGTGGTTTATTTTCATTATATTCTATCATTTCTTGTATAATATGCTCTCAAGATTATCCAGGTGGTCAGAACGTTTTTGGGACATAACCATTATATTTTCAATGTAGCATTCGAAAAAAATCAATAGTAAGGGTTTAAATATGCGATGCATGACACATTGGTTTATTCTACTGGCATTCATCAATCTAGAGGAAATTAACTGATAGTATAGTACTCCTTGGGTACCATAATGTTTGTGGATTCTTCATATTTTGTGTTCATATGATTTTTTTTGTACCTTAAATATCCATATATTAATAAGAGGTCTTGATAACCATTTTTCACATCAATCAATAGTTCTTTGATCGGGATTGGGAAATAATATTTCAGATAGTGCTGGTTGAGATCCATCAATTCAACATAGACACTAATTTTTCCATTTTTCATCATTAATATGAAAATATTGGATAGCCATTTTCGACACATAAATTAATATATGATGTTAACCTTGTTGAGCTTGTCCACTTCAGGATCAATTTTGGAAGTGTGAGTTGGGTGTGTTCTTATGGGATCTTTTTTTATACTCGGCGGTCTTCTGGAAATACCAAGTTGTGGGTGAAAACCTCTGGATCATAGCATTCCATCTCTATGTAATTATAAGAAAATATTTCCCAATTTTTCTTTAGGAAGGACGTATATACCTCATGTTCTTTTGAATTCATAGACCCAAAAAGTAGGCAATGATTATTCTTATGGGAATAGGTTTATTTCTTTAATATCATCAATAGTGAAGGAGACACCTTCCTCAAATTCTGGAGGGGTGTTCCTATGAACTTCCCTCTCTTCCTCTCCCTTGTGTTTTACCTCTTCCACCTCTATCTAGGAAGTTGGTGATGCATTTATTTTCTATTAGTTAGGGGAGGAGTTGAAATTTGGATATTTGTAAAATGAAGATACTACTTCCAGATAAATTGGTGTTGCATGGCCTTTTTGGAGCTTCTAGGAGGAGATGAGGGACTGAGAATGAGAATATTTGTTTTCTCCAAATTTCTTGAGAACTTCTTCTAGTCTAGATGACATAACTTGTATGCGATGAATCTCAAGGGATTTAATTAAGACATTTTTATTCTGTATTTCATTATTTCTCTAAGAGTTTACAACTTCTCAAGTGCTACAGGGTTTAGTTTTCATGACTGACATCAAAGAATTCACTAGATTTGTTCCCTAATTTGGGACAACCAATTCGATTTGGTTGATCTACAACACATACTCTGAATTGAGATTGTTTAAATGATTATCTAGAATCATCTCTAGACAATTAGGCGAATTGATTCAAGTTACATCATCAATCGTGAAATGTTTTCATTCCCAATGATAGAATCCTACGTCAATTTACTATGACTCGTAGGAATTGAATTTGGATTCTTCAACATGAAATGTCCCAATTGGACCATTGATACCACATTTGTGGCATTGGTGGTATGATGAGAGGATACCTACATGATGATGTATCCAATGTCTTCCTATCCGAACATTGAGGGTTGTATCTTTTTGAACAACCATTAATTATGAGTTAGACATGAGATCCCTGAACTATGTCTGGAGATTGATTATTCTTAGAATCTTTTTCTTATTCTGTTCAGAAACATGTATCATTAAATTGGAGGGGTAAAAGTTATATTCATTGAAACCCAACTGAAGTGTTTGGATTGGAATGAGGTAGATACTTGAGCAATTTTCAATGAAGGCTCATTAGATATAAATGTCATTTATCCTACTAGATATATAAAATGTTCTGAAATGTCCCTATATACTTGAATCCTCATCCTATTTTTTGAAATAGACGATCTTGATGCATTCCACAAGATTATTCCTTACATTATATTCTTAGGTGGAAGCAACATCGACTTCAAATTATTGATCACTTGATAAGGCCTTTATGAGTTCTTCTCAAAGGTCATTTGGTAGTATTGATCCATCTAATATAGAAAACATGACCTATTCCAGGGATAATTTTATTAAAATATCATACTTATAGTCCATATATCTATACTTATCAGTATGGTGATGCTATTTTTCTAGTGATTTGGGAACTAAATTATTTGATGTGGATGGATAAGACCTTGCAATAGGAGATGAAAGTGATTCCACTCTCGGTGGATTAGGTCAAATTGGTTTATATACATTCTAAGGTGTATTAGGTGATTATGTATCCTCTAATATATCTTCTAGGATGATCATGTCAGGGAGGAATATGGAATGTGTAGGGGATCTTCCTTGTTTTTTATCTCACTGGAGAGATCTCCCAGTATTTTCAGCCTTGTATACGGTTCAATAAGGGATGATGTTAGAGTAGTAACTCCTAGAATGACAACATCTTCACATGTATCCTCATCTTTGATGGCCTCTTCCAATAATTCCCAAATCATTCATAGGGAATTTGGGGTCATAATAACACACATAATATAAGAATGTATCCATTAAGTGAATAAGAATAATGGAACTGAATATCAGCTGCCCAACAAATGAATATTCCATCTTGTTGGTCAACCATTGTTGTACCATTTGGTATGGAAGTTCCCATACTTCTGGGACTGTAGGGATGAATTCTGCTAAATTAAAGTTCATCTTTTTCCTTGGAACAATATAATCTTCTATTATTTTCATTCACTTCATTCCAAGTCATTTTTTGGAATATTGTCTTTCAGATAACTTATCTTCTAATGGAGTTATCTTTATTGTAGCAGATGATGTTGGGGGAATAGTAGGCAGTTGCAACTATACTCAGAGGATATCATGAGTCTGGTTGATCATTTCTCTAACCATCTAGTCATTTATGTTCTATGTACCAGTTCTATTAAATTATTTCCATTTGTTATCCTTATTTAGATTAGAGGTGGAAACACATTCCACTTGCGTTGGTGGATTTCCTAGCTTCAATTTCATGGATCCCACCATCTTCAACATTATTCCTTTGACAATGAAACATACCAAGATGTTATGACCCAATGATCCATGGAAGGGACACTGGTTTGTGAGATCTTTATCACCATCATGGTTGGGCGTCTTATGATTTGGAAAATTTTTGATGTTTTTCTCCAATATAGAGATAATGTATCTTGGGACCCAGCCGTTTTAGAAAGAATAAGCCTTATTATTTATCTCCTCAAACTATTTTTTCCTCTTCTATTTTTGATTATCCTTAGAAGTTTGGATTTGTTTCTGAAGCTCAAGAGGTGTAACTGAATTATATGGTGTAGGATTTTGAGTGGGAGTACGTACAGGGTCCTACTTAAGTGTAATACTGGTATCCTCTACATTCCCCATTATATTTCTTTAAGATGAAGGAATTACCTGTGACATGTCCTTGGTTTGTGCGATGGAGTCTTCAACTATTTGTAAAATATAAACAACATACTGAAACCCTCCTGTGTATTTTATATAAATAAGTTCTATATGAAACTAATTGTGAATATTATATATACATATGAAAAAAATCCTTCTTTAGAAAGTAATAGTTTAATGGAGTATCTAAAGCCTTTCCATAGAGAAAATAAATATGAGACCCTCTCATTCTCCAGTTTTTTCTCAGTTTGAGAGGTCTAGGAATGTTGTTTCTTGTAATGTTGAACTGAATTATAAGATAAACTTTAAACATAGATCTTAACACCCAATATTTGATCTATCTAACATGTTGATGTACCATACAAAGTTTGGTCCTTATAGTGATTTCACAAAGCACCTGAGTTTCACTGCCTCTTGTTGTTCATGAGATCCCATCATGTGATCACAATTTGTTCATGAAATGTGTCACATTCTGCTTCAGGTCCCCAGATCTATTGAAAATTTGAAATGTAGGACTACAAATTTTTGGAAGGGGAAGATTAGGATCAAACCATTAAAGGTAAGGATTCTTCTCTAGTTATACTGATGTACTCTTCTCCTCCATGTCTACTAATCGAGCTATTAGTGACTCAATAATATTCATGAGTGCTTAAGGAATGTCTGGCAGAGTAAGAGATTGAATAGGGGTTGCAACCAGTTGGTCTAATTATGGTGGACCTACCATTATATATCATGGGTAACCTATTGGGGAAGGTCTGTATGGATGAAAGTGGAACAATTATATTTTCACCCAATAGAGGTAACTCTTAATCTACTATTTTTTGGTGCAAGTATATTGGTCGTTATTAACCCATATTGAGCATATTTTCATTATCCAGTTAGGTTGATACAACAAACCATCTTTTTTGAGGTAAGATAGTTGGGAGTGAGATTTGAGGATCTTCTTGTAGAACATATCTATCAGGAATATTGCCAAAGATTAGTTCTACATTTAGTCTTCTCAATTATTTAACATACTCCTCTTTCTTATAAAATAATTATTAATTTGTAAGGGGTTCAAACAATTCAGAAGGTAGGTGAGACAGAAATCTACCTTTACCTTTTTCTTTGTCGTATGATCTTTGAGGAGTTAATAAAGGAATGGTTGAAGGAATATCCAAATTCATGGAAATACCCTGATTCTAGGTACACAAACCACCTTAAATTTTTTGGGTTTGGACTATATTATGAACCGAAACATCCTCCTCCATATTGGCCTCTTATTCTACAGGGTTTTCAAGGGCTGTGTTAATAAATTTTATTAGCATGTAATGGATTGTAGTAATGTTATTAGTGTCTTTGTGGGAATTCATTTTTCTACATCCTCCATGAGGCCTTTTCCTCTCCTTTTCTAATTCTCTTGGATCTGTTTTATGGATGGTAACTGAAGGGAATCTATAAATAGTTTTTTCAATCATGTTCCCAATGAGGGTACTAGATCATTGGATGTTATGAACTAGAAGGATTCGTTATAATATATTCACCCCAATCAAGAGAAGACTAACTTCTTCTAAGGAGGTGGTTATTGAGGTAAAAAATACTTTATCCCTAAGGGATAAAGATGTTTCCATTAAACATTCACAATTATTCAAGAATATTTTTCTAACCTCAAAGGTTGTGTTAAAAATACCCTATCCCTGTGGAATGGGGATAGATTTCTGTGGATGCTACTACAATAGGTTCCCTTATGATTTTATAGAGTTTTTTTTTCAAAAAATTGATGGGTTCATCATTTGGTATGCACCAGAATCACTCTCTTAAAAAGACCTTTGTTCTATTTATAACATTTTCATTACCTAAAAACAGACTTTCCTTATGTGGTAGGCCTTCTTGATATTTTTATATGCCTGAAACAAATGTCATTTAGTATCCTTCTCTTTTCTATCCCAATGCCATTGATAGTCGATCAGGGCATGTTTTTTGAAAATATCATCAGTTGGGAACATAGTCCATTTATTGAATCCATCCAAAATCTATGAAATTTCATAATACCACCTTTGGAAGGCTTTATTGGTTAGTGATCATGGTGAAATGAAACACTCTATGTCCACCACATACCATGATATAGACACCAACTGGGGAATCTCTGATTAGTTGGCACAATTTCTTTTAATGAATTGATGCATGGAAATTTAAGGGATCATTTCTACTTCCCAAACATTGGATGACATGAATCCAAGAAAGACACTAAGTCCATTTTATATTTCACCCCTTCTATTTCCTTTACATGAATTCAATACTCATCTTAGGTTAATACTACTTATCTCAAGTGACCAATATTGTTCCATATATTAAGGTGGGTATCTTGTAAGAAATATTCCAAAAACACCTATATAATTCTATATTGAGGAGTGGATAAAGGATAGAACAAGACGAGAATATTTTCTATAGAATGATCTTTAATCATGTTAAGCATGTCATAATCTTTTTTTCATAGAGGCTCCTCAACTTGGTCTGACCAGAGTGGATACTTTCCCACCTCTTTATGATAATAATTGAGATTGTTGGGGACTACCATTGATACATTGGAGGACAAGTGATCCAAGGGTGGTTATAAGATTTACTGTCTCTTTAGGATATCTTCCGGCTGAGAAATAATTTCAATTTTAACTAATAATGAATTAGATATTGTTGGACTCATTTTCCGATGTGCCATGCAGTAGGAGAGATTTCACATCACTACATCACTAAGGGGAGGACCCATCTGATGAAGTAAAAAACTACCATGGAGAGAACTTTTCAGTTAATGTCATCATGTGGAGGACTACCATGATGGATTGCAATAAGGGAACACCCCCTTTTTAATTTATCATCTTGTGTTATGGAGAACCTCTATGACTGTCATCAAGAGACGGGATCGTGAGATCGATCAGATTATGGATATGAAGAAATCGTTCATAGTAATGTTTCTAGGGAGGACCTTTAGAATTACTTCTACTACTTCTGTAATTTGGTAATTGGAGATAAAAATATTTAAATTCTTTAGATAAATGTATCCGGTCTCCAATAACACCATCATTATGTGGAGCGGGATCGTATATTGGATCTTCATTTTCCAGTTTTCTATAGAAAGGTTTCATTTTGGATTCCTTCCATCTAGTTCCTGGGGACACTTGTGATGGAATGTGGTTTTTAGGTACAGAAGCTTGCATGACTAGTTCCCATGTTTCTTCAAAAAAAAATTGAGGGAATTTTGGGAAAATGGTAGGGGTTTGTTCCTTCCATGGTGTGTCCATTGGAATAGGCTAATTACATCATGGTGGAATGAGTGTATATTTCTGATCAAATTTTCTATATATTATGGGGGAGTCTACCCCAAAACCCTCATGTATGGGAGAAGAGGTATGTATCTTCCCAAGGGTGACATAATGATGATACAACTCATTTTTGGGGATGGATTTGTGTTACTATACCTCTTTGACTATTGTTATCACTATTATAAAGTGATAGCTGGTATTTATGATGTGGTAAGGGATTTGTTTTGGGTATTTAAACATTGATAGGATATTCAAGTGACTTCAGTGATTGGGATGGGGATATATGACCATTATGAGTTTAGAGTAGGGGTATGTTCCTATTCTTATCCTCCTTTTCCTAATAGTAGATATCAACAAAACTCAGGTGTGGGGGAGTAGATCGTGTCTACCTCCTATTTGTTGTCATGAATTTATGACTGACTTCTTTGGGTTCCAACAGATGAGACAACCGATACGCTTGATAAGTGAGGGTCAATGTGTTCACATGCTCATAGTTTTCTACCAAATTTGACTGAAATACGTCTTTATACATCCCTAGATGACGATATTAGTGGGACTAATTGATGTGGGTAGGTGTTTGTGAATTATCATAGGTTTCTGCAGAATTTGAATATTGGACTTCATTTCTAGTTGTTAGACGAGGCTGCTAGAAGGCCTAGTTAGTGTGGGAAGGTGTATGTTCAAGTCCACTATGAGTTTTCGGTTTTTAACAGTGGTCTTCCAGGGACGCTACTAGATGATTCTGCTAGTCAGTTAAATTTTCAAGGGTGGTTGTTTGTTCCTGGTCATAGTTTTCCACCACATTTTATTAGAGGGATTTTTTAGAGGGGACATGGATTTATCCCTATTTCTGCCCCCAATGGGCTATCTTGCACACACGATTCTGGGTGACTAGGGTCAGACTACCGATTATGGAACCCTCATCATGTTGAAAGTTCACTACCACATGACATTTTGTAATATTGACTTCTAGAATGATCCTTTTGTATGTACCCATTTGTTTTCTGGATGAGGATTTTTTTTGCCTCTTAATCCACCTCCCTAAGATAAAAGATGGACTGGTTGTTTCATTATGGAGATAATATCCCATAATGGTTAAATATAATAATAGGTTCCATCTGATTTCGGACCACCATCCATCATTTATTAGATGATTAGTGGAGATTTCTGAGCTATAGGTATTATCTTCCATCCTCTAGGATCGAGATGGTATCAATATGAGGATACTCCTAGACCATTGCATTTGAAACCCATTAAAAATATTATGGATTGGTAAAAACATCCTCTACTTGAATGAGGTCCTAACATGAATGGTAGTTGTGTCATACATCTATTGCATTTTTTATAATGCCATTTGGATTGAATGGAGATCCATTTAATAAGGGCCAATAATATAGGCGACAGAAACAAACCAGAAAACCATGAAAATGTAGAATATCATTAAACGAACACATGAATGAATGATTGTATTGGCTGTACCTCTTTAATTTTGAGAGAAAAAAGGGGACTAAAAGTTGGGTGACACCATTATATTTTTTAAGGTTTCACATCATGTTCACCATTTTTTCATTCCCAAAAATCCCATGTAGAGGCTAGAATGAATTTTTATGGTGTTGTTGGAACAACCTTTATGTAAAAAACAAATCCACATACCTTTTAGGCTATTTTTAATTGGTTTTATTTGTAGAAATGGAAAAAACCAATGGTTTTATGTCCATTAGGGACCTTCGTTCCAATGGCAGGTGATCATTGGTATGTTTTTTCAATGATGCTTAAGAACTCACATTAGTTGACAGGATGGGAGGTCGTGCTGAATAAATGCTTTTAGGGGAATTATTACTTACTTTGGGACTCTTCTATTGATTTAAGATATAATTTCTAATACTTAATTAATTTCCATGTATGATGTGGGTCACCCATGAATTAAAAATTAATTATTATCTTGTATGGAATTTAGAATCATCTATATGTATCTGAGGTTCTTCGTCAATAGAGATATTTTTATGTATCTGAGGTTCTCCATCAATGGTACCCTCTTATGTAATGATTTATGATTATTTTACTTTATTATTATGATGTTGGTTTTGAGCCACATAGTGGGGTGATCTTGATTTAATCATTATCTAGCGAGATGTGATTTTTTTGATGTTGGGATTGGACCCATGAGTTGAGATTCCTGCATATCCTCATGAAAGGAATCAGAACCGATATAGTTTGGTGCTTCATAACGGGGAACATAATACCTTTTACAGGTATATTATAAGGACCAAACCTTATAGTTTAACATTTTATGGTGAGGAAGTATTAGAAAAAGGTTCCTAGTCAAAGATTTATCTCGGACTTATGCCGATGTGTCCTAGAGAACACAAAAAAGATATGGAATCCTGTGTTGGATGATACCCCACTGGAAATGTGGCCCAGAAAGAATATGATTTATTTGAGGTGTTGGTTTTGGAACATAGGAAGGATTCCTATGTATCCCATTTGAAATAAGATTACACCCCACATTGATTAGTTGTGATGACCTACACCTATGCATGCCCTTTGAAGGTTCTTCTCCTATGGGAGTATCTCCCGTAGTGAGGATTGAGTTTTGGATTATTTCTAAAGAGGGTCCCCATGTTTTGTTGGGGCTTACACTTGTAATGATTTCGAAAAGGTGAAAGGTTGGGGATTATACTGAGTAATAGGATAGTTGGTTTGGGGATCATGTGGATATCATAATCACCACTAACCTCTAATCTCACATGACTCATACTCGGTGTGAGAAACAAGTAGAAGGGGAAGATACCTAAAACCAAAAAATATGATTTTTCCACTGATGGATGTTGCCAAGACCTAAAGGTAAAGGCAAATAGAGTAGGGTTGGTTCCCATTCCCTCCTGTCGATGTACTCTAGACCCAAAGGGAGAGAGAAAGGGAATTGTAGTTTCCATATCCCCTCTTATATTCGTAACTGAGATAGTCATGTTTGATGATCTATTTGGACATGACCCATGGGTATGGATAAGGATGAATTAATGAAGTAGTAGAGGTCCTAATGTAAATTCTAATGGATTAATTCTGGAGGGATTACAATTTTTTGTTTCCTTGTAAAGATATTAGGATCTTATTCCATGTCAAAGGGAGCATGTTTCTAACCATTCCCACCTTGAACAAAAGTCCCTAGGACATAGAGATTATGAGTTAAGGAAATGGAATTAACCAACAAACTTCAGAATTAGGGATCCATAACACCACCCCTTGGGTCAGGGTCCTCATGACTGAAGGGGTTCGTACTCACATGCACCCCAAGGACCCTACCTGTTAGGTAGGATAATTATGGGACACCTCTAAAAGAAGGAATACACACCCAAATTGGAGACATGTTGGTTTGCCTCTTCCCATATTTTTTCATGTCTAAAGGCTTTTGTTGAGGTGTCAATTTAGTCCCCAAAATATAAGGGTTCCAAAGGAAGAAGAGCTCAGCCATTGGTGGAATTAATGAAGTGTCAAAGGAGGATCATTTTGGCCCAGTCTTGGAAAGAAAAGGTGCTTCGTGTAGGTCCTCAGAGGATATGGAAGTGATTTGCTTAGGGTGGATAAGAATATGCGAGATGAAAGTACTTCATGTAGGGGGGAAGGGCTGTGTGAGCTGGAGATATCCTGGGCAATGGAACAGCTGGGAACCAACACTTGGGTGAGGCTTTACACTAGGCACTATGGGTCTCCTAAATTGTCCCTTTATGGGTCTCATACATGTCCTTGATTAAGGAAAGGGGCCTCATGAAATTGGGTTTCCTGTAGGGGAAATAGGGTCCTCCTGCAGGGGTATTATATTTCAGACCCTGGAGGGACTTTTATCAAAATATCCCCCTTAATTCCATCTTTTATTAGGTTTAGATGGCTATCTAAGATATTTTGGAGGACCAGGGAAAAGGGGCTATGCGACCAGAACTTCGAGGTTTCTTCTCATTTTCTAGTTGTTTAAATGAGGAGCCTCATGGTTCTATTTATATGTAAACATGATAATATGGTTGAAGGAGTTACATCTCGCAGGTCCATGTTGAATGTTCCCAAAGTAGTTACCCGATGCATTGGTGGTTGGTTCTTTAGTGTCGTAGAGGGGTGGGGTTGCACGAGCCTTATCATGTGCATGGGTCAGCATGTAGGCTAGCTTGGACAAGTTCCTCTGATTATTCTCATGGTTCTTCTTCTATATAACATTCTTGAGGTACTATTCAAAATATTTTCACCCAACTTGAAAAAATATAGTATCAAAAATCATAAAAACCCTAAAACCCATAAAAATCCATTAAACCCTCAAAATCACTAAAAGCCCTAAAAACTATAAAATTATTAAAAATAAAAAAAAATCCCTAAAAGGTGAAATCTCTAAATACCATAAAAACCAAGGAAAACCTAAAAACCGTAAAAACATATAAAACCCTAAAAACATATAAAACCCTAAAAACATATAAAACCCCCAAAAAACTAAAAATGATAAAAACCCTAAAAACACTAAAAACCCCTCACAATTCACAAAATCTAAAAAAATATGAAAAAACATAAAAATACTACAAAATGCCTAAAAATCTGAAAAAATATAAAAACCCCTAAAACCCTTCAAAAAAATTAGAAAACCTTAAAAACCTAGAATAATTAAAACCCCAAAAAACATAAAAAACACTAAAATCCCTAAAAGACCCAAAAATCATAAAAACCCTAAAAAACACTAAAAACTTTAAAAACCAGTTAAACTCTGAAAACACTAAAAACTATAAAAAACATTAAAACACTAAATTTTTTCAAAAAAAACTTAAAACCAAAGAAATTTTAAAAACCCTAAAATATCATAATAACCCTCAAAATCCCAATAAACCTAAAAAGTTTCCAAATCCCTAAAACAATAAAAAACCATAAAAGCCTAAAAATAAAAAAAATTATAAAAACACTAAAAACACTAAAATTTAATAAGAAAACCTAAAAACACATAAAATCATATAAAACCCCTAACAAACCTAAAAAACTCTAAATACCCTAAAAACCCATAAAAACCATAGAACCCTAAAAAATAAATAAAATCTGTAAAATCGTAAAACCATAAAAAACATAATAATCTGAAAACCCAATAAAAACACTAAAACCCTTTTAACCGCTAAAAAAATTAAAAACTCTAAAAAACCTAAAACATCAAGAATATAAAAAAACTAAAACCCAAAAAACCATAAATCCCAAAAAACCCTCAAAATCCCTAAAAACCCAAAAGGCATAAAAAATAAAAACAATCCCTAAAAATCCATAAAAACAAAAAAAAAATCCTAAAACTCATGAAAAAACCATTAGAAAACCATACAAACCTAAAAACACTTAAAACCCCCAAAACCATAAAAATTGATAAAACCATAAAAACACTAAAATCCTCAAAATCACAAAAAACACTAAAATATATAAAATCCTAAAAGCCCTAAAAATACCTAAAAACGTAAAATCCCCTTAAACCATGAAAAATCCTATCAAAACCTTAAAACCCTAAAAATACATAAAACCCATAATCAAACATAAAAATCTAAAACCTATAAAAGACCATAAACCCCTAAAAATCATAAAACCACAAAAAACCTTAAAAACCCTAAACCCCAAATGAACCCTAAAACCCGACTAAAAACTATATAAATCCTTTAAACCAATAAAAATATTATTGAAATCTAAATACTATAAAAACCCAAAAAAATGAAATAAAAACAAAAACAACCAACAAAACCCAAAAAACTCTAAAAACCCGTCAATTTCAATAAAAGACCAAAAAATCCAAAAAAATCCATCAAAATACCTAAAGATCATAGAAACATAAAAAAATAAAAAACCCATGAAAAAACATTAGGAAAACCTTAATAAACTAAAAATAGTAAAAACCCATAAAACCCATAAAAATGCTAAAAACCCCTAAAAACCCTAAAACCCATAAAACACCTAAAGAATATAACAACCCCTAAAACCTATTAAAAACCTAAAACCCACTAAAATACAAAACCCTTTAAACACCTAAAACGTTAAAAACTATAAAAAAACTAAAAACTCAAAAAAACCCTAAATACCCAAAAAACCATAAAAATACCTAAAAAACATAAAAAAACCCCACAAAATCCCTTAAAACCCTAAAAACCCATAATAATATAAAAAATCCAAAAAAATACCAAAAAAAATAAAAACACCTAAAACCATTAAAATACCTAATAAAACTATAAAAACATAAAAAAACATAAAACCCCTAAAACCCCTAAAAATTCCAAAGAAACATAAAACCCCAAAAAATTTAAAAAGCCCCTAAAAACCCATAAAATTATAAATTCCACTAAAAATATAAAAACCCTTTAAACCCCTAAAAATAGAAAAAACACCAAAAAAACATAAAAAACATAAAAACTCACCCTCCCCTAAAATTCCAAAAAACCATAAAAACCCAAAAAATCCCAAAAGCTCAAAAAATTCCTAAAAACCATAAAAACTATAAAATCCTAAATTTCCCGAAAAGTCCCTAAATTTGTAAAAAAACCCTAAAAACACTTAAAACGCCTAAGAAAACTTTAAAAATCTAAAAACACCTAGAAGACCAAAAACCTAAGAAATTATAAACACCCTAAAAACCCCTAATACCTCATAAGAACAATAAAAACCATAAAACCCATTAAAAACCATAAATGACATAAAACCATAAAACCCCTTAAAAGCAATAAAAACTCAACGAACAATTCAATACCCTAAAAAGATTAATAAATCTAAAAAACCATAAAATTACTAAAACTTCAAAAAACATTAAAACCCCAAAAGACCATAAAAATCCTAAAATCTCTAAAAAATGCTCACAATCCAAACAAATTTAAAAATAGATAAAAATATTAATAAATCACCAAAAATTCATAAAAATATAAAAAACCTGAAAACCCCTATGAAAAAAATAAAAAAATAAAAACACATAAAAACCTTAAAAACATAAATAATTTTAAAAACCTTAAAAATTCAAAAAATTATAAATCCCCTAAAAACCACAAAAACTCATAAAAATGATAAAATAACTAAAAACTATAAAAATACATTAAAACCATAATAATGTTAAAAATATAAAAAACCAAAAAAAAACTAAAAAAATTCCTTAAACCCAAAATATATATAAAAACCCTAACCCCCCCCCCCCAAACGTTAAAACTCCTGAAAAATACCTAAACCTCTTAAGACCCCATAAAATCGTAATAAATCCATAAAATTTATAAAACCATAAAAACAATAAAAAAACCCAAATAAAAACATTCATTCAAAAAACCATTGTAAACCCAAAAATATCTAAAATTTATAAACCCCTTAAAAACCATAAAAACTCAGAAAACTCTAAATACCATAAGAACCCCTTAAAAACGAAAAAACCATAAATCCCATAAATAAACCAAAAGACACTAAAATCATTAAAACCCTTTAAACCACTAAAAACATTAAAAAAACTAAAAACCTTAGAAAACCTAAATAATTCATAATAAAATACATTAACATAAAAAAACCATAAAAACTCTAGAATCCTTAAAAAACCCTAAAAACCTCAAAATCCCAAAAAACCCAAAAAACCAATAAAACCCCTAAAAATCCCTAAAAATCCCTAAAAATATATAAAACAATAAAAACCCTAAAAAACCTAAGAAAACCTTGGAATCCTAAAAACACATAAAACCCCTAAAACACATAAAAACAATGAAAATGATAAGAACCCTAAAACCCCCAAAAATTACTAAAATCCATAAACCCTTAAAAGTTTTTAAAAACCCTAAAAACTCTAAAAATAAATAAAAAAACTCTAAAAACCCTTTAAAAACCTAAAATCATTAAAAAAATAAAAACCCTAAAAAATACTAAAAAACCTAACACCCCCAAAAAATCATAAAAACCCTAAAAATCCTAAAAAACCATCAAAATCCATAAAAACCCTAAAACCCATAAAAGTCCTAAAAATATTTAGAAATACCTAAAAACATAAAAAACCTAAAACCCATGAGAAAATTATTTGAAAAAAAAACAAAAAAAAAACACTTAAAACACCTAAAAAACCTAAAAATTGTACTAACCGGAAATAAACCCCAAAAACCACAAACCACAAAAAAAACATAAAACCCCCCATAAAAACTCTAAAATACCACTAAAAACTCATAAAACCCATTAAACCCATAAAAACATTAAAAAACTTATAAAACCATAAAACCCTAAAAACTAAAATAAACCCTAAAAAACCCAAAAAATCCATAAAAACCCTAAAAAACCTAAAAACTATCAAAATCTGTAAAACCCTAAAATCATAAAAAAAAATCCCTAACAAGTTATAAAAACAAAAAAACCCTAAAAAACATTTAATAAACATTAAAAACCTAAAAAAATTTAAAACACCTAAGAACCTAAAAAATGCCAGAAACCAAAATAATAATAATAACCAAGAAAAACCTTAAAACCCCTCAACCCTAAGAAACCCAAAAAAAATCCTTAAAACATTAAATCCCATAAAAACCCACTAAAAATTATAAAAACCCATTAAACCACTAAAAATGTTAAAAAACCTAAAAATCCTTAATAACCTTAAAAGAATAAAGAAAAAATAAATCCCCAAAAAATCATAAAAATCATTGAACACCTTAAAAGCCTTGAAACCCATCAAATTCCCTAAAAACCCTAAAAATAGTAAAAACCACAAAAATCATAAAAAACATCTAAAAATACATAAAAAATAAAAACCCTAAAAACCATGAGAAATCCCAATACATGATTTGAGACCTACTAGGAAGTTTCATTGGAACCTTCTTAAATGTTTGAATGTTGAGCACACAGATCTCCATAAGAAATCCAGTTAGAATGGATATAAACACTAAAAATAAGGAAGAAAGGTGAGATTTGGTGAAAGTAGAACCCACGGAGAACTTGCCTATTAAAACTCTATCCAGAAGACTCCACAAAGGATTCCCAATCCTTTGATAATTAATGAATTAAGAAAGAACACAAAGGATACAAGGAAAACTCACCATAAAAACATTACCATCATTCATGATGTTCAATGAGTAAAAGGGGTGGTTATTTATATCTAATGTGTGATAAAAAGGATATAACATAGTTTCCATAAGTCAAAAATACAAAATGATGTTTTTGACAATTTTGGAATATTCCCATGACATTAAGGGACAAGTAACACACCCTTTTGGAAAGTGAAGACAATCATCCGACCATTTTTTACATTGAATATTTCATTATGGGATGGGCTTAAAATTCATATAAAACAATGGTATGGGTCTTTAAAATCATGGTTGGACCTTAATTTATGTGAATATAGGCTCATATGATTCACCCAAGAGATTTTATTGGGCCTCCCCTTAGAATTCCATGATTAACCCATTTAATGCCTGCTTCATTCTCTTTGTCCTCTACCTTATTATTGGGCCACCAACTCCTCAAAATGGATCTTATATAATCCTGTTCATTCTAACCTCCTCATTAAGTATGCCTTAAAACCCTCAATGTTCATGTGTACCTTGATCCTCATCACCCCCCTTAATCCTCAAAAGGATCCATCATCGAATATAAAAATCCAAAGGGTGAATGATCAACAACATTAAAGTTTTCCCTAACATTTTCATACCTATTTAGAAAATAAATCTTATAGGTATTATTAGTGAACTTATTCAACACTTGGAAATGTCCACCTAGTCATGGATGATGTTTTTATTTTTTTTCTTCGGGAACCTCCCTTTTAAATGTTTTTTCCATACCAACCCACCTAAATACAATGTATCTCATTTCCTAAAAATACATTCTCAATCAAAATATTCTTGTAATAATGGAAAATAAAGAATCATTGATGGTTTAAGAGAGTTATTGGTAAAAAATTCCCTATCATAGAAACATGATATTTTCCTCCCCCATTAAATCTCTCTTTGTCTATATTTTTCCAAAAAAATCTCACTTTCTCTTAAAAATATTTTTTTTAATCTTATTTTAATTATTTTTTTCAACTATTTTATTTATCTCATTTATTTTGATGTAACTCATCACTCCCTTTTCACTCTTAATTTTTCCATTCACATTATTTTTTTCTCTATTTTATTTTTCTATATTTTCATAATCTATCTCAATCATAAATTGGTGTTGATAAGTTTTTAATATCCTACTGGGTGTAAGTATAAACATCCTCCCATTGTACTCAAAATAATTTAGGATGGTGCATCCACAATGTATGACCCTCCTATCAAATTGCTAATTTCTTCCCAACAAGATATGAATAACATGAATAAAAAAACATCACATATCAACTTATCTTCAAAATTCCCAACAGAAAATGGAACTTTCACTTTTTTTAGTCACTTTAACATCCCCAGTCTTATTTAACCATTACAATCTATAAGTCCTAGGGTGATTAGTCATAGACAAAACCAATTTATCAACCATCAAACCACTTTTTTACATTTCTGAAAATACCCCCATCAGTGATCATACTAGATAACATATATTTTATGAGGATTATCATATTAAAAATGAGCTCTCTTTTCTCTTGATCGTGTTCTCCTTTGGATAGAGCACTCAATGCACACCTTGAAATAAAAATTTATCCATGTACAAGTCTCTCTATTTCAACATATGAACACTCCTCAAGTGGTGGAATTTCATCTTCACTCGATCTTTCACTAAGAACATCTCCATCATTTGAAATAATTACAGTCCAATTATTTGGGTATTATAAGTAAATATGTACAAATCCTCTACATTTAGAAAATTTCATATCACGTGATTTGGAAACAAGCTTACCCTCCATTTAACCTTTGGATTCTGGAACGAATGGATTTGGTTTGGTCACATCTTTTGAATCTATTTTGTGTTCTCATACATGTTCTTGTGGCTTGAAATCCTTGAACATAAAAATAATTTTTTGAATTTTTACCATAATATATAGGGAAAATCCTTTTTTCCATTACCTTCCTCTCTGCTTTAGTGCCCATGTGAATAAGATCCCCCATATCCTAATAGCTATACATGTCCTCTATGTTCCAAATGGAATGGTTGAGGTCATTCAAAAAACATTACATGGTGTCCTCTCTATCCACAATGATATTTTCCTGAATCATGTTGATCTCCATATCTTTTTGATACTCAACATCACTCACAACTACTTGTTTCAAACCCTACAACTTGAGGAACAAATCATAATAATAGTGTCTAGAAATAAACCTATTACACATTACAGCTTAAATCTCCTCCCAAGGGAGGATGGGTATTTCTCTAATTTACTTTTGACTCAATTGTAGTTATTCCCACAAAATACTAGCAGATTTGATGAATTCCATAACTACTCAATTCACCTTATATTCCTAAAAATATTTATGACAACAAAAAACATGCTCTACCTTTCATTCCCATTCCATGTATGTTTCATGATCATTATTTCCATAGAATGAAGGGATCCTAAAACATACTCCTCTAAGATCACTGATTTACTTCCATGGTGGTTTCCTTTTCTGAATTGGGGAATTATAAATATTAGAGAAGTCCTAAACTTATTCAATGAACCTCCTCCTTGGTGGTTCTATAGAATAGGAAGGGGATAGAAATTCATACACCCTCAGATTCAAACTTTGGAATTTTTCTTGTACAACCCTCATGAAAAACATAATGTCAGTTTTATTGGGGTAAATCACCTATAGAAAGTAGGAATTATACAAGAAAATTTTAAGAGAAAGTAATATGGATCTAAAAAAATCCTCATGTGTTTACACTTGAAAATATTATGCCTCCTCATGTATCACACAATTATTGGTTTTTTAAAAAAATATAACATTCTTGACTTTTAGCACTCAAATTTATTTTTATAGCATTCTTACCTAATTCCAAAAAATATAAATCATCATTGGAGTGTGAAAATACTAAAATATAATTCAATTATTAAATTAAAAAAGGATCCCGGAGGAAAATATGGTAAGGGGAAGATAAAGGAAAATATGGTAAGTGGATCATAAATAGTTGGGGGATGATTTTACCTTTTAAGATAAAATAACCAAACCAATGATAGCCAAACCAACCAAACATATAAATAATGCATGATTACCAAAATTAAATCCAATAAAGTATTCAACAAAAAGATAATATCAGAGTACACAAAAAATCAATGTGACATACAGAATAAAACCAAATGATAAAGAAACAAAAAGAAACCAAATACACCAAAAATGACTCCCAATCTACTACACGATTAAAATACACATGCACAACCCAAGGTATCAAGAATAATCACAAAAGATATAGGATACCTTGACTTTACCAGTGTCTCAATATATACAATGCTGGAAACATGTTCTATACCAATGGTTTTAAATTTTTGGTAATGTCTAGAAACCCGTTGGTATAAACTATACCAACGTTTTTCCAATTTGTTGGCTACTAAGGCATGAGGATAGACATATACCAATGGCTATTGGATAACCATTGATATTTTTCTTTTGAATGCAAATTATACCAACGGTTTCTACTAACTGTTGGTATAAATGTTTACCAATGGTTTGTAACCATTATAGATGGTGAATTTTATATGTATTAAAATAGTTTTCAAACCATTGTAATAATTTTTTACCAATGGGTTGGGTAAACCATTGGTAGAAGATTGAGTTCAGTGGGTCTATGCTAACGGTTTACTAACCGTTGGTATAGATTTTTTTCAACAATTCCATGTAAACCATAGATATAAAGTCGGTTTTAAAAAATATACCAATGGTTTAAAACCGATGACATATCCTTACAGTCCAGAATTCACAGAAGCAGTCTGGCCTGCCTCCCCCTATCTAATTACATGAAGAATTGAATACATAGTGGTGAATGTCATAATTTAGAAATCAGAATTAAAATCAGAATTTAAAATATAGAATATAGACACAAAATTTAATTGAATATAATATATACAAAATTGAATATATAATTGAATTCAGAATTGAATATCCATCCTTATGAATAAAGAATTCAGAATTCAATTCAGAATTCAGATGCAATTACCATATGCAATACACAATTCAGCATTGAATTATGAATTGAATATATACAGAATTGAATTATAAATTATGAACAAAATACATATATAATTGAATAAATAATTATGTATGTGTTATAAAAAATTATGAATACATACAATATTCTAAATTATAAACAGTGTATTCAATTCAGAATTCAACACATAAAGAATTGAAATATGTATAATGCATACAGAATATGGAATATATAATTGAATTCAGAATATGGCATACAAAATATGGATAAATGACTAATATGGAATATAGAATACGAATTCATAATTGAATTCATATAGAATATCACTAATGTAGCATATAGAATATGACCAATATATATAATATGGAATAAAAAATATGGCATATAGAATATAGAATACCGAATATGAATTTATAATTGAATTCATAGACATGGGTGATTTTAGATGAATTTAGTGTGATTGAAGATTGACTAATAATTTTCACATGTAATTATATATGAAAATGGATAAACGAATTAAAAGTTTTCATTTTCAAAAATGGTGGATTCATAATGGGGATTTAATCTTAACTTTTCATTAAAAAATTAGTTTAATGGGATTGATTTTTCATAGACCAATTATCCATCACTTACAATCATTATAAAATGATGATACTGGAATTTAGTATATGGAATCGAAGTCTCATAAAGGATATTTATGGGATTATTAGTAACATCACATGGACAAGTTAAATTTATGAAAAGAAGATGGTCATTGTTTCATTGATGGAGTGTATTAAAATAATTTATTTGCGAGGTATTTGAATCAATGATGTCAAGATAATTGATGATGTACTCATTGGAAAATTAACAAGGAGTTTGATCTCTTATGTTATCTCCTCCAACTTATTATAAAATAAGTTTGAATTAATGAGATATATAGGACATGGTTATGGCAAGTTGAATGGATAAGATTCATAAGGATGATATGAATTACATTAGGGAATTTTTAAGGTACTACATACTTACATGTTTGGTAAATTTGGATGATATTTTGAATTTTTGGATCATGTGGTATGTCATGCTATATTAAGGGGTAATGTGACATGGGTTAGAGGATCTAATAGATTTTTCCTATATAATAAATGTATGATTTCACTATTATTGTAAGGGATAAATGCATAATCCCACTAGAAAATAAAAACCACATGGGAACATTAAGCTAAATAAAGTGGATTAAATTGTGATGTATTATGTATTAGTAAATTCTACATGACAAAGTATCACAATAAAATTTTGTGGGATACCTCATTAATCTCATAGTCATGAAATATTGGGTGGACATGATTGTATATTGACACTCTAAAAGGGGAGTTTCACCATGACACATATCAAAAAATAGAATGACACCCTATGTTTGCTAGTATTTCCCCATGAATCTTATAGTCACACTGCATTGTGAAAATAAATAGTTCTTTTAGAAGGGGAAGAATAACCATTTTAGGTTTAGACTCCCCCATTTTTCATGTTGGAGTGGATCGAAGAGAGTCAATTTTTAGGATGATAATTTCCTCACTCATTTCCTTTACAGTCCCCTCATCCCTCATGGATCTTGATTTTTTGGGAGGTTTTTTATCTCTATATTCTATAGTAATACCTTCCATACTCATTCCCCTATTCATTAAATTATTCATTTTTACATGAGATTTGTTTGAATAAATATTAGTGACATGTTTTCATAAGAGAATATTGGAATCACTTTGATTTAATGTGGATTTCATATATATTGTATAAAGAATAATTGATTCCATTATTAATAATGTTTTTTGGTTTATTATTGAGATTGGTTCTCATAGGCTCACAAATCTCCAGTGTTGATGTTCAATTTCTCACCCAAATCAGTATGGAAATCTAGAGGTATAATTTTATGGATTGTGACACCCTCATATTAAAAAAAAACTAGCATGGGTGCATCAACGCTTAGTAGTTATAAAATATGGTATGTGGTGGTTCCAAAAGGACACAAATAAGGATTAGGAAACTAAAACATTATTTTATCCATTCATCCTGGTTTTTCCTTATATAGAGGATTTGGAAATGTAGATTTACCACAAAGGATCAAATCAAAAAATCTGGATATCAACATGTCTCTACCTAAAACATTTTTTTCCTAGATGAAGAGGATATAAATCACTAATTCATAGAATGTGACTTTTCCCATGCATTATGGGACTACATAATCATGCGATTTATCCCAGAATATGATAGAGACATGTAGTGCATTAATGTCATGGAGAGAATCTATCACACTGAATATAGTGAGTAGATTATAAACCATAGATTGGATGTTATTGGGTCTATTCTATCATTAATATGGACTTCTCAGAATGCTAAACTTTTTTATGGGAAACATTCCTCTGTACATATGGGAATGATGGACATTCCCAAGAAGGATTATGGGACATCCATGATTCAAACAAGCTGTATGAATAACACTTTTCATGAATTGAACACCCCTATATTATTAAGTTCTATAGGTCATCTAAAGAAACCTAGAATGATTAAATCCATTTGGTGGATTCCTCAAATCTATTCATGGATTAAGGATAATGTTAATGGGGAATATTCTACAAAAAACTCACCTCATACCATACTACTAACACATACCTGAATACTATAGGTTGGGTGACATATTGTACCTCAATCCATACCCAAATATATAAGATAATGTTTCATAAAAAATCTATACCCCAACCGGAAAAGAGAATTCATAGAATCCATACCTACATATAAAGTAATGTTTTATTATTTATAGATAAATAAATAAGGAAAATGTGACCTACCTAATCACACACATATTCATTCATAAAAAATCATCAAACATAAAATGTCAGTAATATCAGTAAAAAATGTATTGGGTCAATCTGTCCCTTATCACCATCTTTATCATCACCATCACCATCAACCTCATCCTCATACTCATCCCCATCCCAATAATTTTCCCCGCCCTCATCCCCACCCTCATCCTCGGCCTCCTCCTCATCCTACTCCTTTCCCACATCCTCTTCCTTAGCCTCCTCCCCACCCTTATCCTCGACATCGTCCTCATCCTCGGCCTCTTCCATGCCATTGTCATCTCCAAGAAATACATCATCTCGACCACCACTAGAACTGAAACCCGGTGAATGATACATTGAAATGATCAACGACATATATTCATCGCAATCTATTCTAAAATCTGGTGGAAGTGCTGGACATAAAACATTCATCAGTTTCATAAATTCATTTTTTTTTCTTAGAAGACCATTCTTCCCCCTATGTGGCCCTTTTTCAGCCTCTTTTGCCTATGACTTAACCTGTTCCAAATAGGTGTCACTACAACTGGTACCTGAAGAGGTCCAATACCATTTTTGGACTATACTCTTCTTAGGTTGGAAGCATACTCTACTAGGGTGCTCATCTCCCAGCACCTGATGTATGTGCTCATTTCACCCAAAATTTTTAGGTTCTTAGGCATCAAGTTCATCTAAATTAGCATATTAAAAATATAAATAGATTATTAAGTTAAACAAATAGATATTAAAATTTAAAATCAACAATTTAGAACTTACAATCTTCTATTGTTTTAGTTCATTAACCGCACTTCCATCTTTTTTTCTTTTACTCGAGAAAAATACTTTTGCTTGGGGCACACATCCTTCAATATTCAATTCTTGCCTATACAATGACATTATATGTAGGAAACCATAATTAAAAATAGCTTACAAATAATTAATTTCCTAACTAAAATTATATTAAAACATTATAAATCAAATAAATTATAGAGGAAACAATTTATTATGAAAGTCGTAAAGAAAAATTATAAAAAACTATCATACCTACTTCCTCTCATGATCTGACATCATAGAACTTCACAATGTGTGGAGTTATTTTTTCGAATCAATGTTTTTTTGTTTTTTCAGATGATTCCTAAATAAAATTCAATAATAAAAATTATAGTATTAATTCAAAACATGAAAATTGTAATTTAAATACCTCAAATACAATTAATACCCTAAACAAGATAATCATCGAATAAGTAATCATTTGTCCATACTGTTCTATCAGAAAATCATCCAAAAAAGATACCATATATAACTCTGTGGAGACTCTATCATTCCATCTAATATACAACTATTGATTATAGGCTCTCCAAATCTCATCGAACTCCTTTAGACATGTTGTTCGTGCAACCTCACCATCAGGGAAATTAAACCCAAGATGAAACGAAAATATTAATTCATATAAATTTGAAAATAATATATTACATTAAATACAACCATTTTTTACCCATATCTATTCCCAATAATTATCCTTCACTCTTTTTGGAAACTGCCTTTAATGAGAGCAGGCTGACGGGAATGATGTCAGAGTATTTGGAAAGCGTTGCCAAAAAACTCTGATATTGCTACCAAGTTTTTTCAATCATTGATTGTCTTAGTTGTAGTCCACCATCAACTACGTGTGGTGGTTCCACACTGCATGCATGTTTGTATTCCCCCCACATGCCTCCTATTAGTAGATGTATCTATTTGAAAGAAAAAAAATATTATATCAATATATGTTATAATGAAAATAAATAGTGGTATAAATTTTATAGGGTTCTATAAATATACATGTAGTAGTTTGATCAATGGGATCTAATGGATCCATAGAAACTAAAGGAACACCCTGTACAGGTGGAGTGGGTCCTACTGTATCCTCCATAGGCATAGACTGTTGTAGAGTAAGAGTTGAAGAAGATGGAATATAGAAGCTCGGAAAGAAGGAAGTAGAAGTAAAATAAGAGGGTATATATGGTTGGCCAAATGCATGGTATGGTTGAGGAGTGGGAATCATCATCAGATATAGTATAGAAGGATGAGGAGTATTAGATGAAAAGTGTGGTGAAAACATTGTAGGCATAAATATCCTTGTGTCATTAACGACACACCGGATCGGAATGTGGGTCAGATGGTACATCAGTGGGAGGGGAAAGTTTTAATCAGGTATGCTGACTAGATCTGCTATATCTCCTACCACCCTCCCTCATACCATTGGCCTTAGTATTGGGACCAATACTAGGCTGATCGTCAAATAACTGTCACCAAAGTGGTGGATCCTAAAAAAATTTAAAACAAAATTAATCCCATGACATTATATTCTATTTAATTGTATATATTTCAAATATAATTCTCACAATAGGCACTGGTGGAGGAAATACCACCTCAGCCATGTGACGATTGTTGTATGTCATCCTTTTTGTCACATCTCTTAAATAGTTTTCATTTATTACATTTGAAAAAAATATGGAAGTAATTAGAAAAAAATAACTAATGTGTAACCCAAAAAACAAAATATATGAGAGGGGATAGGGTGATTCATGGGTTCTGGGGTCAAGCATCCATAGTCAATAAATCATTTAAATGTTAAAGGGGGTATTAGAGTTATAAAATTTTTATACATGGTCAATAAAGCATTGAAATTTTCACAAAGTTATAAATTTTGGTTTCATAGGTTTGAATACAGTTTAAGTTGGATACAACATATTTGTAATCAATATTAAATCAATTTTAATTGTACCAACCTTAATAACCCATGTTGAGAAAAACCAAAAAAATGAGATCATAGATTGATGATTCAATGTATTTTCCACAAAAACTTCTCGTTCCCAATCAACATTGAAAATTGAGCTATTATATAATCATAAGTAATAAATGGATTGGTTCCAATGGTAGTAGGAATGGTGTCAATTCCATCATCACAATCATCAAAAAGTTATCTTGGAATTAATTCATTAATGACACTAAATTTAGGTCGAAGATGATATTTTACATAAAAAAATGTTTCATCATTGATGCCAATACATATGGTTCATCGATAGTAAGAGTTTGAGTCATTTTAATAACTCAAAATCCACAATCATCAATAAAGGTGTTCTGCCATGTCATCGAATCAATCCACTGTCATTTCATCATCAAAACTCGACCATGATAGTAATAACCCAATATTATTATTTTTTGAACAACTCCATAATAAGCTACATTTTTAAAAAGAGGTCTAATATCTAATGCACTAGCATAAGAGTATATTGTGACAATTAGCATAACACCATCATGTTGTGTTCTCATTTTATTTTCTCATTCATTGATATTAAATTTGTACCCATTAATCATAATTGATCTACAATCACGAAACATGATATTAGGACTAAAATCTAGAGATCTTATTTTCTCAGAAATAGAGTCTGTAGGAAAACTCAATACCTGAAATATAAAAAAATATTAAATTTAATTTAATATTGTTTTTATGTATGTATTATAGAAATATTTCTTACTTCAATTTAAACCAAGTAGAAAAATATTTTCTATGAAAATTATCTATCCTTATTAAATATAAAGAACGATTATTTTTATTTATCATTTTTTTATGTTACCTATAAATAAAAATAGAAATATTTTAAAAGATATGTAAAATTACAAGAGAGGAGATAAGATATACATGTTTAACTCAATTACTTGATGTAGTCATTGAACAAATCACAGTTGAACCACACGATGTGATGTGTCATCTCCTGCTCTTAAAGGCTTAATGTTGTCAATATATATGTTCTGGTAATTCCTCTTGTTTGAGAAATTATTAGAAAACTGGGTTCAATTTTCTCATATTGTTCTTTATTTCTCATTGGTCTATTCATTCTCATAGTAAGACCAGAAAAATACATTGAGCAGAAATCCATATATTTTTTAGCCAAGTAACCATTCATGATTGAAAATTTGGGATGATTCCCATTCCAGACATAAGATTTCAATTTTTACATATTTCCTTCAGTTGGATACATCCAACAGAAAGCAACAAGTACTCAAATATGTATTTTATTTGGAATAAGAACAGTCAGATGAAACATATATGTGAAAAATGATGGAGGAAATATTTTCACTGACTCACAAAAAATTAATGGTGTCTCTACCAGCATTTTTTGAATGAAAGACATGGAAAATTTCTTAGCACAAAGATATATAAAAAAATGACAGAATCAAATAACTAAAACCATTACCTTATTGGAAAAAGGATGATGGATTTCTATTGCAATCAACTCATATAGAAGGACATGATAATCACAAGTCTTCAAAGATTTCAGCATCAACTCTCTTTTGTTGACCTATTTTGATATATTTATTGAATATCCATCAATAACATTAGTACTCTCTAGTAATTCCAGAAATTGATTTTTCTTTGTATGTGTCATCACCTAAAAATCACATGGAACTCACAATTTATTTTCACCAATACACACAGGGTGCAATTCTGGTCTAATTTTCAAATCCACTAAGTCACACTAAGATCACAAATCGTCTTTTTTTCTTTCCCTTGACATTTAAAAGAATCAAAATAAACATTTCACATATATTCTTTTTAATGCGCATTACATATAAGCAATGACGTTAAAAATTTGTTCACTAATACGACAACTCATAGAAGACACACCTATTCTTCTAATTTAAACAAGTATCATTTGAAACATTCTTTATCATTATAGATTTAATTTAACCCTTCCCAAATGAAAATCTAAAATATTTTAATTCATTAAGAACAACTGCTCCTTAAATACGCTAAGGTAGACTGTCGATCTCTATGGTATTGTCAAATCGTTGATGACTGTTTCTATATGGATAGTTCATTAGGAAGAATAATCAATATAGCATTAAACTAAAAATATGGTGATATTTCAGTCTTTTGGATCGAATATTCTTCATATAAATAGGACATTAGAGTTATCCCTTCATGATCCATCCATACATCACTGCATAAGTAGAAAAATCATTGATCATCCACATAATCCCAACATGTATGAGAAATATATCTTTTGAACATGCATTGTATGTGTGCACACCCACATCCCAATGAAGTTTCAACACTTTTATTAAAGGTTTCATGTATACGTCAATATCATTTCTAGGAACATAAGTTCCAGATATAAGTATACTCATAAATGTGAAAGGTTTTTTTATACACAACCATGGGGGGAGGTCATAAATATGTTTGAGAATCAGCCCCGTGTTGTGGGAAGTAAGCATCTACACAAACAGATTAAAAATGCCACATGAAATACCAATCCTCAAGTTATGCACATCAGTTGTAAAATCAGGATATCGAACATAAAATACTTTCCATGAAAATCCATCTGTAGGGTGAAACAACTATTCATTATTCTTCTTTCTCTTGGTATCATGACATCTCATTTGTATTGATATTTTATTTGAAATGAAAATATTCTAGAGTTTGGGGATCAATGTAAAGTTCCACATTACTTTCTATGGAACAAAGTATGGTCTTCCATCAGCTTTTGGCTTCCATAAATATGTTCCACATTCAATTCAGTCATTTCTTTCAGTTGTTTCCTCCTAGAATGAGAAAAAATCATTTAGTCAAGCATGAATTTTTTTTTCTAAAAATACAAGTTCTTCAACTCATTTTCAGGACATATAGTGGTTTGATGGAATGTATTCATCATCTAGATGTAAGTCCTTCAACAATGAAATAATGTAATTAATGTAAGTATTAGAAATCTCATACATGGTTTTCCCATGAAACAATCGAATTAAAAATTCAAGATTTTTCATTTTACCACATTACCGATATTCTATAGTCATCACAACATCATTCAAAATTTTCACTCTGTCAACATCATAATTTTCATTGGATGCATCATGTTTTCCCATATCTAATTCTTCTTGGGTTGACATCCTTTACTTCTCAAGATGTCAAATAAATGGAAACTAGTCAAATATCAAATTCTCCAATCCAGTACTCTTATTGGGATCATCAGCATTTTGAGATTCCATTTTCTCCCCATTTTGATACCAGACATAATAGTTTGTTTGAAAACCATTTTTGGTTATATGGTAGCTAAATTCTTCACTGATAAATAAAGGGATTCCAATACAATTATAACATGGGAAGTGTATGTGACCACTATCTAAATCATTGTAAAATGTGATATCGAAAAATCTCTCATAATTGTTTTGAAAATTTCTTGAGATCTAATCAATTTCATACATCCAGCTTCTATCCATTATATAAAAAATCGTAATCAATCATGTCGTTAAAGAAATTCAATAATATTGAAGTTCAATCAAAATTATTTTTAATTAAATGCTAAATTTCAACTTTATATAAAACCATAACCGAAACTATATATAGATAGATGTTGAAACATAAAATTGGAAATTATAGTATTGTATCAATATTGATTTTTGACTGTGTAAGAGAAAACAAAATTACACATAGTATAATTAAAAAACAAGATATTTAGTTCCAATATAGAATATAGTCCTCTCCACATGATATTAACCCATTACTAATCAAGAAGTGAAATTTCATAACCCTTTTAACCAATAATTACAATAGTATATGGGTTCATGACTCACCTGTTTTAGGGGCATCACATGTACAACACATTCCTCTCACCATATAATTATCCACAAATAGTAAGAAAACTTAAACACTGTAATATTGATTTATAATTCATAGAATAAAAAAAAAATTGAATCTATGAGGGTCCACAACAACACCTCATGTGCACCTCCATAGAACTCAAATACTATCAACTAGTAGTGAATAATTACATGCACCTGACCATGCCATTTTTTTCATGATATATATATATATATATCAAATAGTAAATAATGTGTAGGTATGAACATCCTTGGTGAGTTATATGATGGTTATAATCCTTTATTATGTGTGGATTACTAAGATAGAAAATAATATAAATTCCATAATAATAATTTATAAATACTTAATAAAATTGTGACATGAATTACTAACACTCATTTTGAATTTCAAAAAATACAACCTTACAAGTGTATGACCGGACCACTCGATGGAGTAGGAAACAGTGATCCTATAATAGAGTAAATTTTGGTTCTATCACCATTCACATATGAAAATGACCCCAAACCCACTCTATTGGTTCAGGTGGAAGCACCACTTCATTGAATGATTTATAGTGAGGGTATCATCATCATAATGTTAGAGTGTGATATTTCAAAGAAAATATTTAGGGGTACATTCATAATATTTGAGTATCTTTTCGTTCCTCTTAGGATAAAAATTCTATAACTTTATTTATGTATAACCAACAAAATCATGTCTGTAAACCTTAAATTTAAAATAATACAAGGATAAAATAACTCAAGATCATATTGAACTCTTCCATATCAATACCACAATAGAACCACAACCAAAACCACAACCTAAAAAATGAAAAAAAATAAAAAAAATAAAAAAAAAACCATAAAAACCCACAACCAAAACCAGAGAAAAACTATAATACACAACAATCCCACAAAAAAACCGCAACCAAAATTATTCCAAAAAGATAAATCACAACAAAACCAAAACAAAAAAAGATATATTCTTGTGTTCATAAGGGATTATAATACATTTTAAATTGCAGCGAAATCGAATGAAAAAATAAAAAATAAATGATGGCAGACGTACGGATTTAAAGTGGAAGAACAAAATTTACATGAATCAAAGAGAGATGGATGGATAGAATGTAATGTTATCACAAGTCAACTAATGCAATTTTTTGAAAATTATTCTCAGATTAACATAACAATTTTAGGATATGGTGTAGTTGGAGGATCTAAGAATGAGGTGAAGACCCCTCAATGATTGGTGAATCGAGTGAATCTTGAGCCTGTGGGGAATCATCGATCATTTAATAGGAATGTATATGTGGTTGATAAAACTATTAATGATGATGGAAAGGTCCTTTTAATAGTTTCAAGTATGGTTCTTATTTCTTATACACTATATATTTCATTGTTTGAAATAGGTGCGGCTCATTCATTCATATAATATTTCATGGGATCTACCATGGGATCCCAAATGCGAGACAAATCTATTTATATAGTAGTTTCCTCTAATTAATTAATTTTTGTCATATTTTATACACAATCCACAATTCATCCAACCGGACAACACAAGCCTCATTGTGAGGACACAACCCACCATACCCTAGTTCCTAGCATGATTGGAGTTCCACTACTGTCAAGTGAACCCTATAGAGAAATATAACTAAAAAACTCATCCTTAGTACCAAGGTTCTAATGACTAATAAATATGTGATGATGATTAATAACTAAGCATGAATTAACACCAAGACATAAGAAATTACTCTCCCTCACTTGTAACACCTTCAAAATGAATAAGTCCATATATCCTAACCATATATGGTGTAGAGAATAATATTACCACACTGGGTGAGAAACAAGCATCATGTAGTCCCAAAAAACCCACACAATGGGTAAAAAACTCAATGTAATAATTAACATGTTATTTCACAACCAACCATTTTAAAAAGTTTCAAATCGGTATTTAATGCTAAAACGTGGTTCCGAATCCCAAGTTATTTTACTTTTATTATTATAGTGAAACTTATTTCAATTTTAATTCAATATATTTGTTGAATAATAAACCATTTACATGTTATTGGACCATTTTAATGATCCCAAAAATCACTTTGTTTATTCTATTCTCTATAGTCCCATTTTTTATTATGTTTTCAAAACATCCCTTTTTAGTAGCTTATGATTTTAGAAATTTTTATTCAAATGATGAATAATAAAAATTATTAATTCTCAACTACATAATCCATTATATAATTGTTGATAGAGGCATACAATATCTATGATCAGTGATAATGAATCAATATGAGAGGTCATCATGCATTTTTTTTAAGGTTTGTAGGATTCTAGGTGATAGGTGGGATTATATTCTTAAACTTTTCATTTCCAAATATGGATGGATTCCAAATTACCACTAGAGGTATTGAAATAATTTTAATTGTATTTACATGAATTTCATGCCTAATTTTTTTTCTGAATGTTATGTTCTAGTTCATGGATGATAATATATATATATATATATATTTGTCTGTGTGTGTCTGTGTCTTTCTGAAGAAGAATGATATATTTATGGAAAATAGTTAGAATGTGGTCAGTTTAAAAAATGGGCTTGATAGTATTGTATCTAAAGTCAACATCTACCCATGATTGGTAATCATGTGTGGGTCAGTGAAGCAAAAGGAATAAGAAAATATGTGTTGGAACTGGCTAGACATGCACGGTGTAGCAACATGAAGATAGATCGGTCATGGTGGAGGGTTCCTCCACAAAAGGTGTTTGGGGGATGAATTCCATGTCAAGGATGATAAATAAGAAAATAGAAAAATTGATGTTCGTTGTGGTTATATGTAATAATATTAATATTAAGATAAGAATACCATGCCATAGAGTAGAATACCATAGGAATGGTGGTTAAAAAATGGGGAATTATTTTACACCATGATGGGGTATATGTTTTTTCACACAAAGAGTTTTCATATAGGAAACAAGAAGCCCACATATATACATTTTAGATGGCCACATAATTTTGAAATCCATAGGTGAGAATGATAAAGGATACATTCCCCTTATCAAACTCAAAATGGGAAACTATGTGGAGGCCACATTATGGTACTCGGTGTGTTATACATTAGGGTTACCTATGTGAAATAAGGAATCCAAAAATTCATATTTCATTGGCCATGTGAATAGTTGATGCAGTTTAGAGAATATAAAAATGGAAAACAAAAACTCACAATAACATTGAGCTAATAAAGGTGAATATAAGATTTTTTATACTTAGTTAAAAAATGGATAGGACGTTTTGGTTATACCTTTTATAAAAGGTTGTATTTAGAAAGATGATTTCATACTAGATATATTTTGTACTAAAAGGTGAATAGTACCAATGAAACATATAATAGTATCTCAAAGACATGTAACTATGTATGAAACATTGAGTATTTTATAAAATTTTAAACATCCACATATAAGAGTTTCTCAAAGGCTTCAAATGAAAAGGGTATCATAATGCACAATAATTTGCAGCGAAACCGAACCAAAAAATCTAAAATAAATGAATGAAAACATATTTATTTGATGTGGACGAATAAAAATTACTTGAATAAAAGATATATGATCAGTTGTAAAAGTAGATTCAGAACCTCGAGAGTTAGTTGGGAAGTAGGGTTCGTAGCAGTGTGGATCTCTCATTTAGGGATAAATGATTGAGATGGGTTCGGGAGGCTACTGTCCACATGGAATTTGGGGATTTTATATCCCCATGGTTTGTAAAAACCATTTGGATAGTGGGATAGGGGGACACTATACCAATGGTTGACATAAACCATTGGAAAAAAGAAAATATATACCGATGGTTTTATCAAACTATTGGTAAAACCTTTCATCAAACAGTATGTACCAACAGTTTTCTATAACTGTTGGTAAAGGATCCTTATTCCAATAGTTTATTAAACCGTTGGGAATAAAGTGTTATTATCGGTGGTATTTTCACTAGTGATAACATCTGTAAATTCCCCACAGTTCCCAAACATATGTGAGTATAAAATTGTGTAGGATTTCCCTAATGACTTCCCAACTCATGCCACTAGGACTGAACATATATGAACAATTATATAAAATATTTAAAAAACATTTTAAATCATTTTATATCTAACTAAAATAGTTATATGAGGAAAACTACAAAACATGCCTTGAAAAAAAAATTCAAGGAACACATCAGCAACTTACACAATAATTTTTCAAGGAACATCAAAAAAGATTTTAAAAATTTCTCAATTTATTATTTGGGATAAAAATTTCCATTTCCACACATATCATCAACAAAAACACACATAAAAAAGCATGGTGTCACCATGGATGGTGTAACTTCATATCTATACTATGTACCATTAATGGTGGTACTTCACTACCATTATAAATCCCATTCTACTCATTCCCAAGATTTATAAACAAATCATATAAACCCATTTCAATAAATATTTTACTTAAATAAACCAATGAAAATTTTAAAATATAATTTTTAAAATTATAAACAATATGTTTTTAAAATCCATACAATTCCGATGATTTCCAAAACCATAATTCAAACTGAAAATCAATCAAATAAAATAATGATTTTCACAAAAAAAATCAAGAAATTAAATCAATTTTAAATAATTTCTTCAAGTTATATTCTAGAGGAGTCAAGAGAGAATCCACCTACCTCTTAAAATAAGGTAAAACAAAGATATAACAACAACTTTAATAAACTAGATTAAATCTTTAATATTCCAACATAGATTTTATTACCTTCAATAGAAATAATAACATCCCATAAATATTGACATCAAGAAACAAGGATATACCCCCAAAGAACAAGATCAACGACACTAAAAGAGGTAAGGAGAAGATATCTATGGAAAACTATAATGAACAAACACTTATCGATGAATCTGGGTCTACAATGAACTTGGATTCACCAAGGAATCACTCATAGATCAAAAGAAACTATCACCACAATTTTGGGAGGAAGAAAAATTCATCTTATATTCTGTTTCAGGGAAAAAGAATGGTTTATGAGGTAAATAATATTAGATACAAAGTTTTCAGATCTAATTTTCCATGGTGCACAATTAGAGTGATTGTTAGGAAAACCATGAACTAATCATGCACGAGCCACTACCTCTAAACAAACCTTGGTCAGTTGGCTCATATAGTTAAAAAACCATGATCCAACCATTCTAAACCCCACTATCCATAATTTAATGGTTTCTACAGGTAATCCACATGGTTTTCCAAATTGTGCACCTAATTATGCATCTCCCCAGTTTACACTATTTCAGTTTCATAGTTTCCTAGAGGTGTTTCAATATTTATACTAACCATTCTCAAAACAAAAACCTATATAAAAGCTTCAAAACATACCAAAGATACTCTAAACCTCTAGAAACATAACCCAATCATTTTATAATATTAAATTACATATATAAAGGTATAATTATCTAAAACCATGGGTGCTAAATTCTCCCCACCATTGGTCTTTATATCCCTAGAAACATGAAAACTAGATTTGTCCCTAATGTTTACCGACTATTAATCCATCATTTTCTTTTAATTCTCTATAGTTTCCTCCTAAATCAGACCATCATTCCATGAAAATATAATTAGACCTATTATTTTCCCACGAAATAATTTCTATTACCTATCCATAATCCGTTCATACTCACAAACCACCATAAAATTTGAATCTAGGTCAACTTGAGTCCCTCGAATCACATGGTCAGGTTCAAGTTCATACTTATTCAATTGAGATACATGAAACACATTATGTACTAAACTAAACCTTGGTTGAAAATCCAACTAACATGACACCTTTCCAACCCATTTATGTCTCTCTAAATGGACTATTTATCAAGGAGATAACTTTCCATGATTCCAAAAAATGATGATGACCAATCCTTTGAGATATTATAAAGAACACTTGATCACTCACCTCAAACGACAATGGCTGCCAAAGATGACATGCATACAATTTTTGATAACTCCATACCATCTCTACTATATTTATAATTAACTAAATCTTCATTATTGTCTCTTTCCTAAGGATTATTCCTACCAGTGAAGTCTATCCTATTTCCTCACAAAAACTGGAGAACAATAAGGTCACCCATACAATGCTTACAAAGGAGACATATTTATTGATTCCTAATAACTATTTTTGTATGAGAACTCTATTAATGGTTATAGAACCTCCCATGATCCATAAATATCCAGCACACATTATAGACCTATTATAAAATCCATAGCTATTTGTGTCACCACCCATCCCCCTGGACTCATGTCGCGACTACCCCTTGCCCGCTGTCCATAGGCCAGGGGTTGGCGGCTAGCACCGAGAAGGCATATCCCTAAATCCAGGAAGGAATTTTCTTTTAACCTATAAACTGACACAATCCAAGAACACAACAAGATACAATCACAATGTAAACTATATAGTAAATTGGGAGAGTACAGTAGTAAAGGGTTCAGAATATGAGACCAACTGGAAATTACAAGTAAAAATGAAAATAGCTCTTGTGAACACCCACCAAGGATCCTACATGAAGGGTGGGTACAACTATTGAATAGTTTTTTATGTGGTTCATCTCGTCTAATGGTCCACCTTTGAGCAGCCTCTAGTCCTGGTACCCTCAAACTCAGTCAATGATATCCGTCATCTGCACAATACACAACAAGGTGCGGGCATAGCCAGTGCAGGGCTGAGTATAACAATACTAAGTAGGTACCCCGAGACCACCAAAGGTCTCTTAGAATCCACAGAAGATAATCCACAAAGCAATACCACAATTAAAAAGCATGAAACAACAATAAACCCTACTTAGGTATATGACCATACATATACCTAAGTTATCAAGTAACCCAACTCATTCCAGAGGAACACATAGCTCAACTGTTTAGTCAAAATCATAACTATTCCATGAAGGAAAGAATATGATGTAGGTAGCACCACACAGAAGAATACCATAAAGGTAAAGACTCAAATCACACCAGGTATAACTTAAGTACGAAAGTATAGATGATTAGCTGTATTGCTAGATCATCTCACTTCATCGAGAAGCTCTGATGTTGACCCACAAAGGATCAAAGATGACCCACACAGGATATGAAGATACTGACCCACATAGGATCCAAAGATGACCCACATAGGATCTAAATATGACCCACATAGGATCTGTAGATGACCCACACAGGATCGGTAGATGTTGACCCACACAAGATCCGAAGATGACCCACACATGATATGAATATTCTTCAAGTATAGCTCGTCACAGGGTTCCCGCACTAATCACGCTTGATTCCGGTAGGATCTGCTCCTCATGAAATCGGTTAATACATCAAAATCCATGAAGTCCCCTAAAGAAGTATCACGAAGGACTTTCACATCATAAGGGACCTAATACAAAAGATGGAATGTCAATTGGACACCTGGTCTATAAGTTATTAGTGTTTTCATTCAGAGATCCTGGTTTGATTCGGTTTTAATCCAATCTAGTCATACTCCAAATATATCGAATACTCAAGTGGAGTATATAATAAGGACCATCTCGATCCAAGGATTTTGTCTCCATAGACGTCTCTTCAAACGGATGCCCGGTTCTCAAGATATGGCCAAAAAGGTGTATCTAGGTCCATATGGGCTCGTGCCCAGTCCGACTCGGTTAGACCGACCTAGCTTGGATGGCTGGACCACAGTCTGGACTGACCCACTGGGCGGCCAACGGTGAGGTCCATGGCTTGGGTGGGCTACCATGGCGGGGCCCGCCCTAGCCTCCACCAGGGGGAGCCCCCCCCCCCCTGAGATTCTCGAATAGTTCGAGGGCTATTCAGTTCTGGCCAACCCGGGGGCTCCACGTGGCACCACCTTCTAGCCCACATGACCTACCAGAGCGGGTTCTACATGGCCTGACGTGGCCGGCCGGTGTTCCGGCCGGCTCCCCTTCCAGCAGAGCTAGTGTGCACAACTATTGCCTATGTGGCCGGCTGGGTGCCGGTCACACTAAAAAACGCCGCTGTGGCTCGGCAGTCGTGGCTTCCAACACCGGCGGCGTGGACACACACTGCCCTAGCTTCCACGCGGCTGACCAGCATGCCGTCTACCACCCTCCCCTACTACGGGCTCCTTTGGAAGCACGGTTGTGTCACTGCCACCGTAGTGGCTGGCCAGTGTGCCAGCCGCCACCTATACCCTGTCAGCGTCAGTCATCAGAAGACTTCCACGGGTCACCAGGTGAGCTCCAATGGACCGCTCTTTGATCCGAAGGGGTTGTTGTGTGTATCGGGACATCGCCTTTGCATCTATCATGTCAAGGTTGAGTTCCTCTCAACTGTATGTTTCGATCATGAAGGACACATCAAACAATGAAGTAACAAAGGGATCAGTCCGTGTTCATTTGTCCCTCCCTCTCCGCATTAGACCGATAGCATGTAGGTCATGAAGATTGAATAAATGTAAATCAACAAAGAATATTCAATAACAAACCCTACCTCAATCGATCATTGGAGATGGCATGAGGAAGAAGATGAAGATGATGAAGGAGACGTCGGGATTCATCGCTCCCATAATACACTTATGATCCATGCTCTATCATTTGTTCAGCATTATTGATCTAGAGGTACATTCTTCATTGGAGGAAGTTCTTACACTAGGATTTCTACAACAAAATAGTTGTCCAAAAAATATCATTTCAAGGAAAATTGAGAATCCCATCCCACAAATTAAGTTTAAGAGTTCAATAATTGTTCAATTAATTATGGATCATTAAATAGGGGAGGGTTTTCAAGAGTTACACCACATCAAAAGAGGGGTTTCATGGTTGGGTGATCCCAACCACCAAATTCAAAAGGTGTTGGAGAGATTTCAAATAAAAAAATTTATTTTTATTCCTCTGTAAAAACCGATATTTCCATCTTCCACCCTCAACCCACTATGGTTGAGGTGAAGGCCTCCTTAAGAGAAAATCAGTGCTGTGAGTTAAACGATGTCCTTAGATTTCAATTACAAGCACTGGTTCAAAAGTTACGAATTACCACTGGCACGTTTACTAAACATACCTTAATGAAAGTTCAGAAAATCTTTCTGGGCACTCCGGACCTCAAAATCATGTGTCATCAATTTTCAGAGACTCATAATATTTCAATATAATTTTAAACAAAATACATGGAAAATTATAGGTCTTTACTTTCTCCCCACCTCAGGGATTTGCATCCCTGATAGCCACAACACAAACTAGGGAAACATGTTGGGATACTGAGCATGAATATGAGCCTCCTTCTCTCATGTGCTCTCATGGAGGTCTCTGTGCTTCCAACGTACGCACACCATAGGTATCGATCCCCCATGAAGGACTCTCTCCTGTCGAGCCTCAATCTCTAATGGAACCTCCCAAAACGTCTCCCCATCCTCGATACCTAGCTCACCCCAGTCAATGATGTGTCAATGATCATGCACATACCTCCTCAGCTGGGATACATGGAAAACATCGTGCACCCAGTGCAACTGAGAGGGAAGGGCTAGGTGGTATGCCACCTCATCAACTCTGCTGAGGACCTGAAAGGGTCCTATGAACCTCATAGATAACTTGCCACCATGGTCAAATCTTCACAAACCACGTCGAGGTTACACTTATATAAAGACACGGTCTCCATCCTCAAACTATAGAGGTCTCAATCTCATATCAGCATAAGACTTTTCCCTACTCTGTGTTGTCTTCATCTGCTTCTGAATGATTTGCACCTTCTCCGTGGTAGCTCATATCATCTCTGGTCCCAGGAGTGATGACTCCCCTCGGTCAGTCAAGAATAGAGATGATCTGCATGATTGACCTTACAGTGCCTCAAATGGTGCCATACCGATGGTGGAGTGATAGATATTTTTGTACGTGATCTCCCCCAAGGGCATGTGATCCTCCCAACTACAGTAAAAATCAAGGACTCAATCATCCAACATTTCCTCTAGGGTTTGACTAATCTGATCTATCTAACCATCCATCTGAGGATGAAAGGTGATGATCAATCGAAGTTGAGTCCCAAATTCCTCCTACAACCCCTTCTATAGCCGGGAAGTTAAATGTGCATCATGATCAGAGACAATCATTGAGGGAACTCCATGAAGTCTTATAATCTCTGATACGTAGAGGCGTCCCAAGATCTCCACTGATCCCTACTCTCTAATATGTATGAAGTGGGACGACTTGTTGAGTTTTTCAATGATCACCCAGATCAAATCATGTCCCTTGGACGTGTGTGGAATTCCTGTCATGATGTCCATGGAAACTCCATCCCACTTCCACTCTGGCACCTCATGTGGATGAGCTAATCCCACTGAAACTTTATTCTCTACCTTCACATGCTGAGAAGTGAGTCACCATGAGACAAACTCTGCCACTAATTTCTTCATTCCCATCCACCAGTGCGGACGTCGGAGGTCCTGGTACATCTTCTCCACTTGTGGATGTACCGATAGAGAGGATGTATGGAACTCTCTCAACAATTCCTTCCGTATATCCACTGTTACCATAGAACATCATCTGAAGAGGATGATGTGCTCCCCACCTTCAGAAAATCCATCAGGAACCCATCTTCTGGATATCTAAGCACATCAAGCCTCATAGTCAGTGTCCCTAAGCTGCACCTCCCAAACTCACTGACATAGTGGGGGAGTGACTGTTAGAGACTAAAGATAACCTGCTCCATCTCGATCCACATAGGATATCCGTAAAGTGGATAGATTCTCTATTGCCTCACTCCACAACTGTATACTAGATCTCTTGGTGAGTGCATACGCTACTACATTCCACTTCCCAAGAGTATAGACTATCTCAGATTCAAAGTCATGGAGAACTCAATCCAATGTATCTATCTCCGGTTCAGGTACTTCTGAGAGAAGATATACCTGAGACTCTTGTGATCATATTAGACTATAAAATTGTTTCCCATCAAGTAATGTCGCCACATATTCAAGGCGTAGACCACTGCTTCTAACTCCAGGTCATGGGAATCATAGTTCTGCTCATTCTGTCTCAGTGTTCGAGAACCATACTCAATCACCCCTTGATCCCGCATCAGGACTCTTCCGAGCCCGATCCCAGATGCATCGTAGTAGTCTATGTACCTAATGACCTCCTCGGGTGGCCTCAACATGGGAGAAATCATCAGTCTTTGAATCAGCTCCTGGAAACTCATCTTGAATCTCTCCGACCACATGAAGGTTTTACCATTCTTCATAAATGAAGATAAGGGTGCCGAAACTCTGGAAAAGTCAGGAATAAACCTCTGGTAGTAACCAGCCAGACCCAGGAAAACTCTACACCTCCGTCACACTCTTAGGTGGATCCCAAGAAAGAACAACCACAATCTTCACTGGATCCACTAAAAATCCATCCTCCAAGATTATGTATCCTAGGAAGTGAACCTTTCATATCTAGAACTGGCACTTCGAGAGCTTAACATAAAGATGGTGCTCTTAGAGTGTGTCTAGAACTATCTACAGATGATAGGCATGCTCCTCCTCTATCATGATATCTCTTGAGAGACCCACACAACTAACCTTGTATCCTGCAGTTTTCCACTTATAGTTCTGGTCCTCTTGGACCTCTGCATCATCTGACTACTGCTAGCTGCATATGACTGTGCTACATGATGTCTGGTGGTGGGTCTCGCTTCTGGTGACTACTCAGCAAGGAATCTCTCCACCAAGAGTTCTCTCTCTAACACCCCAGCCTACTTCGAGATGCTGAAAGACACCATCAAAGATCTGATCACCCATATGATCCCCTAATCAATGGTCCGAGCCTTGAAGAAATGGTCTTGTACCATGTCAGCGGAGTAGAGCGTGAGGTTGGTGAACCTCACTAAATACTAAGCCACAGTCATGATGCCCTACTGCAAGTGGAGAAGCTCATGTATACGAACTGAGCACAAGGTCACTAGTATGAACACTGCCCTAAAAAGGCTCTCAAATTCCGACCAGATGAGATTCACCTCATCGTGAACCTAGAGAATCAATATCCACCATCTCCCCACTACTTCCTGAAGAAGACTGTCTACAAGGATGACCATAAGATCAGCTAGTGTCCCTACAAGTCAGAAAACATTGACCATGGACTCCAACTAGTCCTCACCTACCTATGGATCCATCTCTCCCCAGAACCTCGGTGGAGTCTAGTGCTAGAACTCGTACAATGCTCTCAATCGACATTCACCCACTACTACTGGGGTTGGTGGAATCAGCTGCCCAATGGGTAGTGGTGTTGTTGGAACACCACCCGATGGTACAACTGCCGAATGGGGGCCCTGTACTAAAGCCTCGTCACTCAGTGCGTTGTCATCACACACTATACCTGGATCCCTGGCTTGCTATCTATGTGGAGGCATCCTGAAAAGAAACAGGTGAGTCACGATCAATAAGTTATACCTAGTGAGCTGACTCAAAGAGACCGCAAAGAAAACTTTTAAAAAACACACGAAATCAGTGTTTTCATGCACTGAGTCAGAAATCAGAAGTCAGGGTCCTATTTTATGGATATGTTGGTCACAACACCAACACTGGATTCCCCAAACTAAAAACATAAATCATTACACTTAACACTATTGCTGAATAAAAATATCATATTCTAATTTATTCGGTAGAATCGACTCCTCTGATACCAATTTTCCATGACCCGTTGCCCGGGGCCTGTACCATGACTACCCCAAGCCTGCCTTCCATAGGCCAGGGGCTGGCGACTAGCACCGGAAAGGCATATCCCTAAAACCATGAAGGCATTGCCTTTTAACCTGAAAACTCACATAGTCAAATCACACAACAAGATACAAGGACAAAGTAAAATATATAGTGAATAGGGTGATTACAGTAAGTAAAGAGGCCAGAAAACTAGCCCAATAGGAATGTACATGTAAAACTGAAAACAGATCCTATGAACACCTGCCAAGGATCCTACTGGATGGGTAGGTATAGCTCTCTAATGTTCATCTCTACAGTTTGTCTCGTCTAATGGTCCACCTCCGAGCAGCCTCTAGTCCTGGCACCACCAGCCTCGATAAATATTGTATGTCATTTGCACAAGACACACCAAGGTGTGGGCGTTTCCCGTGTAGGGGTGAGTATAAAAATACTTAGTGGGGACCCCGAGACCCCATAAGGTCTCTCAAAATCTACAGTGGATAATCCACAAAGCAAGACAACAATTACAATTCATGAAGAAACAATCAACCCTACCTTGGTATATTCCCAACCATATACCTAAGTTATCACGTAACCCACCTCATTCAAGAGGAACACATAGCCCAACTCTTTGGACAAAAGAACAAGTATTCCACGAAGGAAATAATACCACGTAGGTAGCACCACACAACAGAATACCACAAAGGTAAAGACTCAGCTCACACCAGGTATTACATAAGTACAGAAGTATAAATGATTAGATGTATCGATAGATCATCTTACTTAGTCAGGCAGCTCTACTGTTGACCCACACAGTATCGAAGATGACCCACATAGGATCTGAAGATGACCCACATAGGATCTAAAGATGACCCACACTGTATCTGAAGATGCTGACCCACACATGATCCGAAGATGACCCACACATGATCTGAAAATTACCCACACAGGATCGATAGATGCTGACCCACACAGGATCCAAAGATGACCCACACATGATCTAAAGTTTCTTCATGTACAGGTAGCCACAGGGTTCCAGCACTAAGCATGCTTGATTCCGAAAGGATCCGCTCCTCAATCCATTAGTCGATACTTAAAATGCCATGATGTCCCATGAAGAAGTACCACGAAGGCCTGTTACGTCATAAGGTACCCAACACGACAGACGATGTGTCAATCGGATGCCCGATCTGTATGTTATTAGCATTTCCATTTCTAGGGCCCGATTGCTTTTGGGTTCTATCCAACCCAGTCGTACCATGTATTTATACAAAACATAAGTAGAGTATACCAAAAGGACTATCTCGATCCAAGGATTCCATCTCCGTAGATGATTCTTCAAACGGATGTACGGTTCTCACGATATGGTAAAAAATGCGTATCTAGGTCCAGATGGGCTCGGGTCTAGTCCAACCTAGCCTCGGCTGACCCGACCTAGTTCGGTTCAAACCGACCCTGTTTGAGTCAAACCAACCGAGTCTAGGTCCGGCCCAGATGGTTGGACCATGGTGGGCTTGACCCACTAGACCATGGTCTAACCCAGCCCGCAAAGGGGGTGGCCCACAGCTGGGGTGGCCAGTCGTGGCGAGGCCTGCCCTAGCTGCTCCCCAGCGGAGGCGCCCCTCAGGATTCCTGAATAGCCCAAGGGTCATTCTGTTCTGGCCAACCTGGCAGCGCCACATGACACCACCTGCTAGAACGCGGGACCTTCTAGACCGGGTCCTGCTCGGTGTGACGCAGTCGGCCGGGGTTCATGTCGGCTCCCCTTCTAGTGGCGTCGGCATGCGCCACTATTGCCTCTACGGTCGGTCGGGTTCTGGCTACCCTCCAGGTGTGCCGCCACATCTCGGTAGCTACGGCCTCCAACATCGGTGGCGCGAACGCGCGCCGCCCCAGCTTCCACATAGTCGGATGGCATGCCTGCTACCACCCTCCTCCATTGCATCCAATGGTCATGACCTCCTTCAGTGGCGCAGTTTCATCACTTCCTCTGTCACGGCCGGCTGGTGTGTTGGCCTCCACTTGTACCCTGCAGGCGTCGGTCGCCAGCGTACTTCCATGTGTCAGCGAGTGAGCTCTGGCTGCACAGTCTTCGATCTAATGGAATTGTTGTGTGTCCTAGGATGCCACCTTTGCATCTATCCCATCAGGGTCGAGTTCCTCTCAACACGAGGTTTCACCCGTGAAGAACACATCAATCAATGACGTAACGAAGGGATCAGGCTGTGTTCGTTTGGCCTTCACCCTCCGCGTTAGATCGATATCATGCGGCTCAAGAAGAATGAATCAACATAAATCAATGAAGAATATTCAATAAAAAAACCTACCTCAATCATTTTTTGGATATTGTGTGAGGAACAAGATGAAGATGATGAAGGAGACGTCGGCGTTTGTCACTCCCACAATACGCTTTCGATCCGTGCTCCAACGTTGGTTCAACGTTCTTGATCCAGAGATTTTTTCTTTTTTGGAGGATGTTCTTCCACCTTGATTTCTCTGGAAAAATAATTTTCCACCAAATCTCAATTCCAGGATAAGTGAGAATCATATCCCAAAAATTAAGTTTAAGATTTCATTAATTGGGGGAGTTTTTCCAAGAGTTAAACCACATTAAAAGAGGGGTTTCAAGGTCGGGTGGTCCCCACCACCAAATTCAAAATGTGACGGAGAGATTTCAAATAAAAATAAAACTATTTTTTTTTATTCCATTGAAAAAACTGAGATTTCCATCTTCTACCCTCAACCCACTACGGTCGAGTTGAAGGCCTCCTTAAGAGAAAATCAGCACTGCGAATTCAACGGTGTCCTCAAATTTCAATTTAGAGAACTGGTTAAAAAAATATGAATTACCACTGTCACGTTTACTGAACGTACCATAAAGAAATTTTGGAAATTCATTCTGGGCACTATGGGCCTTGAAATCACATGCCGTCAATTTTTACAGACTCATAATATTTTCATATTATTTAAAAAAATGACATGGAAAATTCCAGATCTTTATAATCTACCCCCATATAAATATGAGAATCAGTAAAGACTATAGCATATCCTCTGTCAGTTGGTGATTTGCATTAACCTATTGAAAGGTGAGTCATACCAAAAACTCAACCATAATTATTTTCATTCCAACCCACTACAATTGATCTTTAAATGACTTACAAATATTTTTTTATTCCATGATGAACAACCCATCTTGAATGGTGATAAGAATGAAGATGTTATTCTTGACAAGCCAATGTATAACCCTCTGATATCGAAACCACAACAATTATCTTCTATCAAGCTTTGCCTCCTTAGTGGTCTCCCCACCATTGATTTTTAACCTCATGGAAACAAATTCAAAACCAGATGTATGTGCCTCTTTAAATTTCTCTATGAAATCATGAACAAAAGAAACTAGAAATAAAATAGAATCACTACCTCGATATTCACAATCCTAGTGCATGTTGACAATCACTGACATTAGTCTCTATTGATCTAAATCATCATTAACCAACTGAATATATGACTTTCTTCTTTATGCATCTACCATAGATTTTCATTTACTCAGTTTATAAATTAAGTCAAATTCAAACATTTGAAGATATCCCATCCATATTCTTTGTCTCATATTTAAATTTTTTTGTCAGAAAATATATTTCATGATATTATTATATGTAAACTCTATGAATTTATCACCAAAAAGTTGATGATGTCAGTTATTCAAAGCATAGAATTCAAAAGATAATACCAAAATATGTGTTGGGTATTTCTTCTCATGAAACCATAACTACCATGATCCATAAGTAAAAACATGATCTAACTATATGATAACACACCCCAACAAAGATCATAGAGAGTCCCAATACCCAACATAGTCTTGTCCTAATTCTATCAATATCAAGATTAGTGATGATATAATGAAAACATTAATATTTTGAAAAGATTTTTGAAATTCTTCATTCCATTGTAATGGAACACTTTTCCTTTTAAAATATTTCCTTGGTGAATCTAGTCATGAATATTCATGATAAAATGTCAGTAATAACTAGCTAGGATAAAGAAATATAATTTCTCAAAGGCATTATTTGTTAGTTTCAAAGTGATCATAAACTAAATATTTTATGGATCCACAGAAACAAATATTTCAAAGATAAAATGGATAAGTAAATATACCACTTATATCAAAAATTCAGACATTGAAAGTTTGGAATACATACGATGATCTCGTAATATGCCCAATACTATCACTAAGTGTTTCTCATGATCATCCTTTTTCCTAGAAAACACCTTTATGTCATAAAAAATACCACAAAAAATAATAAAAATACCTTTGAAACATTTAATTCATCAATAACATAATGATATCTGATGCATTTATTGGGTGAAAAGGAATAACCACATAATTTAAATGGTCGTATCTACTTCTGAAAGATTTCTTCAGAATATCCTCTTTCCAAACCCATAGTTGGTGACATCCTGAATGAAACCATTTTTAGAGATCCATTGAGATCCCTTCAATTGTTCAATCTAGTCATCAATGCATGGAATAGGAAACTGATTATTTATCATAACATGACTAAGCTAATGATAATCTACACAAAGTGTCACCGTTCCATCCTCCTTCATCACAAAAATAACAAGTGTTTCCCATAGAGATGTACTAGGATGAATGAAACATTTTCATTCTCAATCATCCAACAATAAATTAAATTCCCTTAATATTATTGGTTATATATGATAAAAAGGATGTTATATAGGAATGGTCCTTGTTAAGAGATAAATCAAACAATCTACATCTATTATGGTGTAAACCTTGAGAAATAATCATAAAAAACATTAATAAAATGAGCAATAATTTTTCAAAAACCAATATTACTGATCTCATCTATAGATTCTATGGTTAAGGATACCAACTAGTACAAGATAGTTCCAACTACTAATGCCAAAAATCCTTCTCCACATGCATTTATAACCTGATTTCCTTTAAATAGATTCTCAACATCATCATAAGTTGTAAAAATTACCCTTTGGGTATAAAATTTGATATAAGATTTGAATATTATAATGAATCCATACCTTCAATTAATTCATACAAAAACATGCCAAGCCTAGAGAATTCCCAATTCAATTCATCCCCCTCGATAGTTATGGAACATGATTTCCACACAAAGGCTCAAAACTATTTTAGTCTATGAGTATTTTTATGTTTTAAACCATATAGAATCATATAAATATGAAAAACCAAATGAAAAATATATGAGATGAAATAAGAAAATTCAACACACCCATACCAAAAAAAGATTGTGTAAGGGTAAAATTTAAAAGAATCATACCTCTTCCCATCGAAGGTCCTAATTGATTATCCATGATCACCTTCTCAGATCAATACAATTTCTTACTCACTCCACTTTTCTCTTTGTTACCGTATTGAGATTTCCCAGGTTAAGGAGTCATGGTATTCTTATAATCATCACATCTTGCTCAGTTTTTATGATGATATATATTATTCTATACTCGTCAAATCAATTCATATGATGCCTGAGAAGCATGATATGTGTTATTAACTCTCAACCTCAGAGAATTGTGACAATAATTCTATATATGTCCCATATAATTTAAATTGTGACTTGATCTAGGTGGTGTTGTACAATATCACTAAGGTGATTGAGAGAACGACATTGGAAATAATTGAGTGTTCCCCTTGGATTAGGAAGATGATTCATGGGTCTCACTATTTTATTCTGAGTCATAACACTACCTTGGATATAGGTGTCCCACTTTCTATTTTTCTAGCATTATAGTTCCACGAATTCCACTAGGTATTAACATTATTACTCCAACTACATTTCTTGTGATATCCCTTTCTTCAATTTTTTCTATATTTACCATCTCAATATAATCTGAAATACAAAGAATGAAATTTTTGAATGATTCACTGACCTTAACCCCAATTAAAAATGGTGTGTCTTTAATAATTCCCTTAATGAAACATCAAGAGAATAATAGACTAAATTAATATATTTAGTTGAATATTATATCACTATGAGGTTATCATTATTCAAACTGAAGAAGTATATTTTTATTTCAATCCAAAAATTTCAAGGACATAATTTTTTGTGAAAATATTCTTTAAAATATTACCATGTCATGCCCTAGTACAATTTATCCTAAATAGTTAAATCCCACAATTCACATGAAAAATAATAAATCATACATGTTTCAAACTTTAGATTTATCTCATCTATTGTTCCAAGGAAATGAAATATTCAATTCTTCATATTTAGACAAACTTATTTTTTTAAGGTTCTAAATCACCTGAAAAGATTGATGGATTTCGCTTTTGAAGTTGAACTGAATGATCCAGTTTCCTTGGTCCATTTTTTATGGTCCCTCTATTCATGTACATAAATTTTGAGACAATAATCTAAACCATGTGTTGGTTCACCCAATCATAGGTGCAAAAAATTCTCATAATACAATTTTGGTTTGTTTCTATGGTTCCTACTCAGTGACATTAGATATAAACAAAATAAAACACCATTTATTCTCACACTCACGAATCATAAGGCTTAACAATTTAAAATTTACCACATCACACATGTAAAATTAAGGCATTCCGAAATTGAATAATTTCCACTTTCAAACCATTTTTTAAAATTCCACCTTTACATTTAAAATTCCACCATACTTTTGAAAATAAAACCATTTTCAACTATTTTAAAAAATGAAATTTTTCCCCCAAATAAAAAATAATTAATCAAAATTAATTTGGTACTATTAGTGGGATGTCATTTCTATTAATGAATGTTATGCACTTATCAATATCTAAACTCATGATGATGAGGTGAAAACTCCAAGAAGTGTCTCAAAACATTCATGTATCCAACACTAGGGTAATTTGAGTTTCATTATAAAGAGGTTAAAAATACCACTTTATGCTTTAAATTTCATGATCTAAAAACATACATCCTTACTACCATCCCATGATACATAACTATATTATTGGAATACCAAGGAACAAACAAGATGATACCATTTGTAACATCCCACCCTCCTCATTGGCATGAGAATTGATGGGGGATCTACTGAGCCATAGGTGAAATTTCCAAGACACAAAAGGCTAAAAATAAATTCCAAGGGCCTCATAAACAGTTGGGGGACTACTTTACCTTTAAGAAAAAACAAACTAACATATTATATGCATAAAAACATTTTAATGATTCATGAGTACCAAAATTAAATGCAATAAAATACTAAACCAAGGATAATGTTGGCGTACAAGAAAAATAAATATGACATAACAAATGGAACCAAATGATAAAAAACAGGTGACACCAAAGATTCAAAAAAAACATTCAATACACTCCAATATATAAATCCGAATTTCCATCCCATGGTATCAAGAAGAATCACTAAATAATTATGATGCCTTTCCATTACCTATGTCTCAATATATAACATCGGAAAACACACCATAGTTCTCCAGAAGCGGTTCAGTATAAATCTCCACAGGATTTCACTGATGCCTTACTAACTCATGGCACTAGGATTGAACATGTTATAAAATTTTATAAAAAAATTAAAGATAACTTAAAGCATTTTATATCTAACCAAAATAATTTTCCAATCAAAAAAAATCATATAAGCCTTAAAAACTGATAATTTTTTTAAGGAATAGAAAAACAACAAACACAATAATTTTAAAAGGAACATAAATAAATAAATTATCCATTTATTATTTTACGATTTTGTATAAGAATTTACATGTACATTTACATACTCAATAAAAACACACATATAATCTTGGTGTGACCATTGATGGTGTAACATCGCTTCTATACTCCATCCCTTTGATGATGGTACTTTAAAACCATTATCCATCCCATTCAACTCATTCCCAACCATTACAATGAAACCAAATCATCCCATCTCAATAAAATAATATAAAAAAATATATTACATTCATTATAAAATCATATTATTAAAATAACAATTTTAAAATTATAAACAACAATTTTCCAAAAATCCACCCAATTCCCATGACTTCAAAAACCATAATTTAAATGAGAATTAAATCAAATCAAAAAATTATTTTCACATAATTTTCAAGTAATTAATTTTTTTTTTAAATCAACACTTAATGTTATAATAAGTATGAGTGAAGATAAAAACCACCTACCTCTTAATAATAGGTTAAAATGAAGAACAACACAACAACTTTAATGACCCAGCTAAAAACATCATGATTCCAACTTAGATCTTGTTCACTTCAATCAAAAAAATCATATCCCATCAATATTGACATCATAAAAAATGGATATATACCCGATAAACTAGATCTATGATCCAAAAGAGGGAAGGAGAAGATGTCTAAGTAAAAATGGAATAATTAACACTTATCAATGAATTCAGATATCTAACACACTTAGATTCGCCTATGAATCACTCTCAGAATGAAAGGAATTGACTCTACCACCATCGGAGGAAGATGAATTCGTGTTAGGAAAACAAAATAGTTTTTTAGACGGTAAATAAGATTTGATCCAAAATCTTTGGATCTAATTTTCCATGTTTCATGGTTACAATGAACTGTTTGGATAATCATTTCTTAACTATGTACGAGCCATTGACTTCAAACACACCTCACAGAGTTTGATCGCATAGTTAGAAAAACCGTGCACCAGTCATGATATAATCCAATGTCCAAAATTTCACAGTCTTTACTGTGTATCTACACCATTCTTCCAAGTTGGGTGTCTAACCGTGCACCTCCCTACTGTCCACTATTTCAGTTACATGGTTTGTTGGATGTGTTTTATGGTTTATACTCATCATTCTCAAACCATGCACCATCAAAAATCGTAAAAAAATTCCAAAACTCTCCCGAACCTCCCAAAAAATATCCCAATAATTTTATGTACTTAATATACATAAAAAGGGGTAAATTACCTGAAATTGGGGGGGGGGGTGCAAAATTCACGGTTTTTAAGTTCTGGAATTCATCACATAATTGGAACCCATTGTATCTCACAATTTATAGATTTTATTTCAATGATTACAGATAGAGAAGAAAGTTAATCTTCTAAAATACATGATTAATATACTATACATAAAAAATGATAAATAAATGAGGTCCGTAGGTGAATAAAAAATTGACTTGAATTGATGTCGACCCAATTCAAAGAGAAAAGAAGATTGAACAAGGGATAAAAATGTTGTGATTTCATGCGATTGATTTCTAATACCAAATTATATGTGATCCAAGACCTTGTAGGAATATTCTTATGAACCTTGTTAAATGTTAGCATGTTAGGAACCTGGATATCTGCAAGGAATGAATTTTTAAGGGCTATAAATGATTAAAATAAGGATAAAAAGAGAGAGTTGGTCAAGGTAGAACCCAAAGATAACTTGTCTCCAAGACAAATATGCACAAGACACCATAATATATTAATAATACATTGATAATTCAACAATTAAGCAAGAAAAAAAATGTTTCAAGAATAAATCACCATAATACCATTACCATCATTCACAATGTTTATAGTGTACAAAGGGGTGGCTATTTATAGCCAAATAGTTATAGAATAGTCAAGAACCTAGTTTCCACAAGTCAGAAGGCCTAAATGATGTTTTTGACAATTTTTTCATTTGAGAATTCCTTTAAGGGACAAGTAACACACCCCTTTGGAATGTAAAGACAACTAGCCCACCACTTTTGACATTGAAGATTCCACTGTGGTGTGGGATTGAAATTCATAGAACCCCATGGGATTGGTCTTTAAAAGAATGTTTGAGCCTTAATTAATGTAAATATAGGTTAGGATTCTTCCCCTATGAAAGGGTTTTGGGACTCCGGTTGGAATTACATGATTAACCTGTTTAAGGTCCCCTTTGTTCTAAGGGTTTGTTCTCTTGTCATTGGGCCCCCAAATCCTCACAATGTTTCTTGTTAAATCATGTACATTCAACCCTCCTCATCAAGTCCCCCTTAAACCACTCGATTTACATGTGTTCCATGATCCTCATAAAAACCAAAGAAAACATTTAAATCATAACAACACATAAAACCCCTAAAAACATAAAAAAATGTTTAAAACCATAAAAAACCCAAAACCCTCAAAATCCCTTAAAGCCTAAAAACAATCAAAATCCCTAAAATATAAAAATCCATAAAAATAATAAAAAGTCACTAAAATATCAAAAAACATAAAAAATCCTAAAAACACTGAAAATATCCAAGAAAAACTAAAAAACTAAAAACACATAAAACTCATTAGAACCTAAAAAATGCTAAAACCCATAAAAACCATAAATTCCCTAAAAACCATAAAACCCTTAAAAACAGTAATAAACCGAAAACCCCCTAAAAACCCTAGAAAACAAAAGAAACTCTAAAACCCTTTAAACCCCTAAAAATTTCAATTAACTCTAAAAAACCTAAAAAACACAAAGAAACAATAAAAAATAAAAAAAACTAAAAAACCAAAAAAACCCAAAACCCCTTAAAATCCCCAAGAATTCAAAAATTCCCTATAAACTCTCAGAAATCCAAAAAATTACCTAAAAAAATCCCTAAACACCAAAAAAAACCATAAGAAAATATTAGAAACATTAAAACACTTAAAACCCATAAAATCCTAAAAAATTTAAAAACCCTAAAAACCGAAAAAAACCCGAAAACCCTAAAAAACAATAAAAACCCCTAAAACCAAAAAAAACGTAAAAACACAAAAAACTCATAATACCCTTTAAACACATGAAAAAAATAAAATTTTATTATACACATTTAAAACCCTTGAAACTCAAAAAACCCAAAAGCACCATAAAACCCCTAAGAAACCTAAAATCCATCAAAATACGTACAACCCTAAAAACCATAAAATGCCAAAAATACTTGAAATAACTAAAAATGTAAAAAACCCTCAAAACCGAGATTAACATTATAAAAACCATGAAAACCTAAATAAATATAAAACCTCTAAAAACCTAAAAAAATGATAAAAAACATAAAAAAATCTAAAAACCCTAAAATCCATAAAACCCCTAAAAAATCTAAAAACCCATAAAACCCATTAAAAACTATAAAAAATAACAAATACCCTAAATTTTTTAAAACACTAAAACCTATAAAACAATAAAAAAACAAAAAACCCCTAAAGAGACAAAAAAATAGTATAACCCCTAAAAATACTGAAAATATTGATAGACCCTCAAAATAAAAAAAACTGATAGATTCCCAAAAAAATCATTAAAATTACCTTAAAATATAAGAAATATTTAAAATCCAAAAAAACATTAATAAAACCTTCAAAATCTCAAAAAAAATTAAAACACCTAAAAACCCAAAATAAGCCAAAAACCTAAAAACCATAAAGTCCCCTAAAACCCCTAAAAACATAAAAACCCCTAAAGAACCTAATAAACCAGTAAAATATATAAAACCCCTTTAAAACATTAAAAACATTAAAAACTATAAAAAAGATAAAAACCATAAAATAAATCCCTAAAACCTCAAAAAACCAATAAATATATTAAAAAATCACTAAAAATCCATAAAAATGTAAAACCCTAAAAAATCCCAAAAACACTTAACACCCCTAAAAAACTAAAAAGTGATAAAACCCTAAAACCTTATAAAAAATAAAAAATCTTCAAAACCTTAAAAAACCTAAAAACCCCTAAAACCCTAATAATCCTAAAAAACACAATAAATACCTAGAAACATAAAAAACCCTAAAAACATGAAAAACCCCTAAAAACACTAAAAAACCTAAAAACATATAAAACCCCTAAAACCAAAAAGACCCTAAAACTTCTAAAAGACCCTTAAAACCCTAAAAATCCCTAAATCCATAAAACCCCCCAAAAACCTTAAAACCCCTAAAAACACATAAAATCCCTAAAACTACTTAGAAACTAAAAACCCATCCAACCCCTAAAAACATTAAAACACCTAAAAACACAAAAAATTCAAAAAAACCCTAAAAACCCCAAAGAACCAAAAAATAAGTAAAACCTATAAAACCCCCTAAAAACTATCAAAATCCCTAAAATTCGTTAAATCCAAAATAATCCTAAAAAATCCCTTAATATTCCTAAAACCCCTAAAAAATAAAAATTCCAAAAACTTAAAAATCCCTAAAAACCATAAAACCCCCTAAAAACCCTAAAAATGTTAAAATACTATAGAAAACCATTAATCACAAAGAAAATTAAAAACCCCCAAACCACCAAAAAACCATAAAAACACTAAAAACGTAAAAACACTACAAACCCTCAAAACCCCAAAATAACCCAAAAACTCAAAAGGTATAAAAATACTAAATAAATTCTAAAAAATCCAAAAAACCTAGAAAACACTAAGAAAATAGTAAAAAACTAAAAACACTTTAAACATGTAAATAACCCATTACCTTAAAAAACTTTAAATCTCCTAAAAAATATAAAAAACCCTCAAAATACCTAAAAACCCTAAAAACCAAAAACATCCTAAAAAGCCCTACAAATACTTAAAAATATTAAAAACCATAAAAACCATGAAATTCCTAAGAAAGAACTAAATACATAAAGACACTTTAATCCTCTAAAAACACATAAAATGATAAAACCACAAAAATCCAAAAAAAACCCAAAACCATAAAACTCTTAAAAACCTTATCAAACCCTAAAACCCATTAAAGCACTAAAAACTAAAAAATCTAAAAACAATTTAATCCCATTAAACTTTAAAAAAAATATAAAAAAAATGAAACCATAAACAATTCTACAACCCCAAAAACACAAAAAACACACAAAAACCAAAAAACCCCACAATATATTGTTCTGCCTCTGAGGTGACACATTTGTGGGTACTAAGGAAATGGAATTACGATGATCTTAACCCGTATCTTTTTTTATAGAGATAGGTTCTCTTCAAATTTACCATTCCTTTGTTTCGACCTATGCAGCATCATTATCCATTAAAGAAAGTTGGAATAACCCTACTGGAACTGTTGGTCCCAGTGGGTGATTGTGTGGGGTTAAATCCATCATGTAGTCAGTCCTTCTCATATACAAATTCCTCGGATGGTCTCCAACGTGTTTATTTATGGAGCCAACAATTCCCAACATCCCTGGTATCCATGACTGATGGACCTGCTTTCCAATGGCCTGCTCTCCTTGGCTGACGATTTGGACAACTCCACTTATGAATTCCATTTGTTGAGAGGATAGGAGGCCAGGCACACCGTACCCTTCCAGGGTAGGATTTTTGCATGTTATAGGACTCTCTTATCTATTTAATTCATGTTCTTAAGTTTGTGAATCCATGGTTCATTCTAGAAGAGTGTGTCCATAGGCAACCCTTGGACTTCAAAATCCTCATAAGCATGCATATATTTGACAATACAGAGGTGATGATGACTATAGCCATATTATAAGGCTCTCTAGAGTTTATCATCATCCAGGGGGATTATTGACGTTCCTTTCATCATAGAATCTAAAAATCAGAAAAGGGGAATATCTGAGCTCAATGTGAATCAACCTTTGAAAAAAAATATCAAAAATCGACAAAATTATGAACAAAGGATCAAAAACACCTGTGCCGCGCAAGTTCTATCATTGTCGCGCAAGTCCACTTGTGTGATGCCCTTATGGTCACGCAAGTGACTTGCGCGACCTATGTGATAACCGCCCAGTAACTGCCCAGGGTCCTCTCCTACCTATAAATAGACCCTGTGGGCCCCCCATTCGTGAGGATCTTTTTCCAGAAACTCGGATTGAAGCTCCCGACGCCCAAGTCTCTTCTCAAAGCTTCTGGAACACTTCTAAGGTAATTTCTTACCTTGAACGGAAGATATAAAGAGAGGGAGTAAGGCCTAAGTGTTGAAACTCATCAACACTTGCGCGCCTGAGTGGTCAGCCCTTAAGGGAAGTGGTCACACTTGTGCGCCGCCTTACTCCTTCGATAGAACTTGCACGTCCCTTTTTTGGAAGAACCTCAAGAGGATTCAAAAGGCTTTAATAAAGAGTCGCTCAACTATTTCAATGCTGGTTGAATATCGCGCAAGTACCCACCATGTCGCGTAGGTATACCTGCACGACCAATACTTGCGCACCACCGCAGTACCTGCGCGCCTTACAAGACTTGCGCGCCCCTTCCTTTTTGGGTGCCTTTCTTGCCCATTTCACCCCTCTTAAGTCATTACTCCTTTCCTATTCAAGATTCAGTCTTCAAGACACTCTTCAAAGTCATTTCATGGCATGATTTCTTGATTTGACTTCCTTATCTGAAAGGAATTTTGTGGAATATCTCTCAAAAACTTAAGGATTTACACATCTTTATGTCACTAAAGATTGATATTTCATTCATTCAACCTCATCCATTAAGATGAGATAATCTTTAACTTGGGTCTCCTTTTTAGGAATAATCCCCAGTCATAAGTCCTCTATTAATGGGCATCCTCTTTAGGAGTATGCCCAAAGTCCCTTAATTTCTCTTTAACCAGTCCTAATTTACGTTTAATCTGGGATTCCTTCTCAGGAGTAAACCCCAATTATCAATCCTCTCCTGATTTGGGTTTCCTTTTCAGGAATAAGTCCCAAGTTAGAGTATTCAAATCTCCATTAAGCACATATACCTTTATGGACTCTGTTCCTGGATTTTCTCCTTAAAGTAAATCCTAAACATCATTTATCTGGGTAGTCATACATACATAAGCCCCACATTATTTCTTATGATTGCATCTTTCATGGCACAATTGTCTAATTTTTACCAATACCTCTTGTTTCTCACACCGAGCATGACTCACGTGATCTTAGAGTGTAAAAGTAATTGTGACATCCTTCTTTGAGCCATCAATCATAAACACTATACTACCTTACTCGAACTACGTGGGTTCTGATTCCTTTTCCATAACAAAGGATATTTAGGTAGCCCATCTATGGGTTCGATCCCAACTCTGAAATAATTCATGTCCTTCTGAATGACAATAAAACTTCAAGTGCCCCACTGAGTGGCTTTAAAACCATCATGGTCATCATAATGACCAAGAGACTTTTATATAAATATTTTGAAGGATATCATTGAACAATAATCTCTAAAGAGATATAGATGATTCTCTATTGAGGAAGAACCTCGAATACATATAAAAGATTCTATAAATTTCTTACATATTTAATCATTGATTGTTAAACTGAAGGAAAACTCATTTTATACTTCGTAATATAATAAGGATTCACGAACATAACTTAAATCTCTAAAGAGAGTCCCGGAATAGAAAATAATTCTCCTAAAAAATGTGTGATGAGTCCGCCCTCCCATCCTCTCGACCAATGCAAATTCCTAAGCCTCATTAGTTCACAAACTAATGAAGCACATACCTTTGGAAAGTAGGTCCAAGTGGATGTGGAATAATTGGATGTTTCTGGTTCTATGAACAAACCCGTTAGAAACCGATCGGAGCGTTTGAATCTCCCATCCAGGAGGTCATTCCCCGAATTCCGAGGGAAACAGAAAATGGTGAACCTAATGTGAATCCTTAACCAAGTTAAAATGACGTTTTACCTATTTGTTAAGCCCCTATTTAAAACTCAATAAGAGGGATAAAAAACAATCATTGAAATGTGTGCTCATCTAAAGGATGAAGTGGCTGAATTTTATCTTGATTATGTCTGTTATATCAAACATGCACTCTTTTCCAAGATCTTATATATTTCCATAATGGCTGCTCTCAAATTAACATCTGTGAATACTGTTGCTGAAAATACCACTACTGCTATTCCTATTGGATCATCATCCGCTCTGAGGATTACATCACCTACTCAGCGTCTTCAACGCTGGGTATCAAATGCGCTGGTTAAGGAGTACCATCAACACGGTACCATCCCAACTCTGGAGGCTGCCCGACAGGCCCTCCAACTGAACAAATCACATAGGTCGTCCGGACAACGACGACCAGTGATCAAAAGGCAGGTGGTGCTGACTACTGTCTCCAACCGTTTCGGGTCGTTATCCCCGGAACACAATTTCCATTCGCTCCCTTACTCTGAGGAAGTGAATGAGCAGGTCCCTCAGGGCGTTAATTCAAAAAGACTGGAGTCCTTCCCGAGGGCTCCCATCAACAATTGCCGCCAGACTCGTGTGGCAGTGCGCTCTCAACATGATGAGGGTACCGACTCCAGGCATTCGACTCAGGTTCCTCGAACCCGAGCAGGAAAGACGAACCGCCAGAGGCAGAATCCGGTTAACAATGGGCAGGTTTTCATCCCTGCCATCTCCAGAGAAGTCCACCCACCTAACTTGGTGGAAAACAACAAGCAGGCACACACACCTGTCCGTTTTAATTCTGATGTCCAGCAGACTCGTCTGGAAGCACCACGCCAATCCCGCCAGGCAATTCCAGCGGAGTACTATAGGCAGGAACATACACCTGCTTATACATCACCAGTTAGTCAGCAGGCTCGCCTGACTACATATGATGGATCTTGTCAACCGCATTTGGCGAAGTGTAATCAGCAGGCACATACACCTGCTAGTACTAATCAAGCCTACCAACAGTCTTTCTTGGTAGCACACAGAGAAGTCAGTCAGAAAGCTCCGACGACAAACAGGAGGCAGACTCAACTCTCTGCCTCCACACTTGAGTACTTTCAGGATTCACTAACAGGAAAAGGAGGACATGAGCAGGCACATACACCAACTCCAAGACCGGAATGGACGTATATCCCCGTTCCGGCGGCTGAAGTCACCAAGCATATTTTGTCAATGGTGAAAGAGCAGAAGCAGATTCCTGCTCATATTCTGGATGCTTGCCAGGATATCTTAATAGCTTCAGCATCATCTTAGGGAAAGACACATAAATCTATCCCTAGCAGTGGAGTGACACATCAACGATTCACTCCGGAACAGACACACACATCTGTTACAGTCCAAGAGGGTTATGGGGAATACTCCCCCATATCATACGGACAACCAAGTCAGGCACATACACCTGATTTGAGTGGAGATCGTCAGCCTAACCTAACCAACATTCCTGATCAGGCACACACACCTGATCATAGAAACCACTTTCGTCAACAACTGGTTTCCAAAGTGAGTAAGAAGGCATCTAAGAAAAAGACTTGCCCAGCATAGTCAGGAGATCAAAGGTCAATCTGTAACCAGGCCTTGCTCGATGCTGGAGTTCTTGAAGCCCTCAGACATTTATCTGTTGGAATTCAAGATTCTACTCCCTCAGTTCCCAATAACGGGAGCATTAATTCCGAAGATCTTCAACAGACGCTTCCTCATGAAGGCTTGCTTCGTGACAATTCGGTCAATCTTGAAGTTTCATCTTCAGATGAGATCCATAGGAACCCTCTGTGTGGCCAGAAGACCAAGGGGCAAGAGATCTCATCTTTTTCTATAATCCATTATGGTGGTCCTGCCCATAATGATGAATTTCGCTGCGAAGGTCCTCTCCGCAGTAGTGATTCAAATTGCCTGGAAAATACTCCAGTGGACAATGTAGTGCTGAGAAAACCCTCTTATCTTGAGGCACTTTCAAATGCAAAACCAGTCATGTCTGATGCTTTATCGCTAGAAAGTGAAATACTTTCTCAATCAGAAGATAGCCCAGGGTGTAGGTCATTCTCCGAACCACCCCTAAGTCATGTATCTTCTAGTTTGATCAATGATCTCTCTACCAATATTGTTGAATGCGATGAAGCAACAAGGAACCACCAACTCTGGTCAAAACAGGTAGAAGAATCATCATTTAATGATGAAGATGAAATGTTGAACATGAGGAAAAACTGGCGAAAAGTGAGGTACCAGTCATGTTTTGGCCTTTGGCTGACTCCCAGTATGACATTCCAAAGATGTTGACGGAAGATGGAGTCCATGATATTCATCTCAACATATGGAAAACTCTTTGTCAATTGAAGAAGAAGGTATTATCTTATGATGAATATGAAAATCATCATAAGATAATAAAAGGGATACAACGTCAGATTGATTTGGCATCTCTATCAGTCTCTCGGTATCTGAAGGCTGAAAAGCAACAGAGAACCCTTCAACGTTCATGCCTTGGCGCACTAGAAAAATTGTGTTAGTTAATTGCCAATGCTCCATCTGGTGTTCATATCAGAGGATGGGTTGTTCACGGAGCACTACATTTCACAGTGCTTTCCATTCAGCAAAGCCCGCCGAAAATGGTCTCATGCAATGTTATTGCCCATGGCCGGCCACAGTCAATGGGATTTGTTCATAATCAAAAGCTTACTCAAGAAAAGGCTTCAAATAGTTCCTCTAAAAATCAATCATATAGAAAACAAGTTGTTGAATTTCTCCTACATCAAGCAGGCGAGAATATTGCACAAGCCTCTCGTATGGAGAAAACACATCATCAAATGACAGAAGTTTCGGAAATCATCCAACGGTCTATTGAACCAGGTGATAAAAGTGGATACTGGTTAATGCATCCACCTAATTTCCGAACTAAGCTTCGCAAGATCAAGAGAGCTTTTAAGAAGGTCTCAGACATAGAAGTCAAGAGCCACCCCAGCTTGTCAGACTGGGTACTCCTTTAACCCAACCCTCAGAGTCAAAAATGGGATTCGAGGAGTTGAGCGGAAGTAGCAGGAACATCCCCAGTTCACGAGACTGGGGACTCTTTCAAATCATCAATCCCCTTCTCATATAATGTCGGTCTTTTCTTTATTGGGGAAGAAGCCCCAAGAGGAACGAAGAGACAAATTATCAAGAGATTCCCTCCAAATTATAGCTCATCAATAAGTTCCTAAAGGATTGAATCAACAAAAGGTAATGTCTCATCAAAGACATGAAAGAAGACAATATCATAGAAATGTTGATAGAAGGGATGCGATGCATTATGCATCAATCAATGTCATCAATGTTGTTGTTGCTAATCCACCAGAGGAGGCTCACTCAGGGGACTCAGATGAAGAGTGTCCTGCTCAAGAAAATGTACGCACCAATAGAAATGAAGAAGGTGTGCGTACACGAAGTCAATGGATTACTCAGAACCTAGGTAATCCACTTTCCTCTCTCAAAAAAGTATCCAAGAAAGGGAGGGGAAATAATCAGGTTACATATCCTTCCTCTGGAGAAGGTCAATCGCTCTCATTAGAGCAAAGGTTTGCACAATAGGAGGATGAAATGAAAGAATTAAGAAGGTTGAATGCAGAAATACTTCAGAGTAGTCTTCTTCTTAAGAATTCTGAAGTCCGACAGCCAAAGGAATTTGTTGCAGTTACTGAGATGGATCAATAATATCCTCCTTTATCAGTACACCCTCAGAGGTCTAATACTGCGGGTCAAGCGCAACAACGGTTGGTAGTGCTACCATCAGTTGCAGCACCAACCACCGCATCTGTCCAAGCTCCATTCATTGGACCTACTCAAGACCAAATTCAACCGGATGTTTCTCAAAAGTTAATAACTACTATTAAGTCATTAACATCTCGGTTAGAAACTATGGAAGGGAAACGGGCGTAAGTTCAACCAGAAAAGATAGTTTACCCTGAATGGGTAGATTCAATTTCTCCTCCATCCAGTTTTGGAAACCCTGTTTTTCTTAGTTTCAATGGATCAAGAAACCCTGAACAACATTGGACACATTACGTGTCTTGTTGTGATCCTATGTTGGGAACACCAGAGCAGCAAGAAGCAGTGAAACTTAGATGCTTCTTGCGAACCTTGCAAAGACCAGCTTTTGTCTGGTATACACGCTTGTAATCCCAGTCAATCATCGGAGGGGAGGATCTTCGCCAAACATTCCTTCTTCAGTTCAGCTCAACTTTTTCAAAAACGACAGTTTTCGATCTTACAAACTGCAATCCAAGAGAGAATGAAAGATTCTCTGATTTGATTTCTCGATGGAAGGGATTAACATATTCCCTGAGTTTAGCACTCCCTCAGGAGGAGATGTTGCCAATCTGTATGGCAAATATGCGTGATGAATTACGCACGCCATTGATCCCTGTGAAATACACAGGAGGGTTTTGAGACCTTACTTCAATCGCTCAGCAGATTGAAGATTCCCTTATACAGGCTAAGGTTAAATCTCGTGTAATTCCATCAGATCCAGGAAGGAGAATGGGTAAAGCAGAAACTACTGCAGTTATGCTTAAACAAGCACCTGAACCTATTTCTACTTCAAAAACTTCATCTTCTCGAAGGGCTCCCCCTCTTGAATGCCAACAACAAAGGCCGTTTCGTCCAATTGATCAAAGAGATCAACGACGAAAGCAATTTGAGGATTTGAAGAGTAAAACATACTCTTTCCGAAATGAGCAAGTTCCTGGCTACTTCATTTCAGCTCTAGAAAATAATTTGGTTCAATTAACAGTGCCCAAGAGGCCAAAAAAGGAAGGAGATGAAGTCCGTCCCAATTATTGTCCCTTTCATCAAATGTTAGGGCATCCCATCCAGGAGTGTTTTTTCTTCAAATACCTCCTGCAAAAGATGGTCGACTTGGGGCAAGTCAAGTTGAAAGGTTCTTCGACTCAGGTAGAATGTGTTACTGCTACAGTTCCAGAGGAGGAAGGTGAGTGGCAAGAAGTCAAAAGCAGAAATGCACAGAGGTATGATGATTGGATGGTCAGAAATACAATCAATTGGACTCATGCCATTTTGAGAACACAATTAAAGAAACCAATTGTGTCTTCTTCAATGAATATTGCGGTAAAACCCTCTTCGTCAGAGGGAAAGTCCTCAATGAAACGGTTTGATTCAAAGAAGGAAAAAGAATTAGAAGAAGATGTGTATGTGTCAAAGTCTAAATTTTCTTTGACTCTGGCGGACTTTATGTCATCTACTTCAAAACCACGGGCACCACCCCATCAAACGGCACAACCTAAATAGGCCAGTCAGGCAGAGTCATTATTAGACGAAGAGTTAATCTTTGGTTCTATTAATATGATTCAATTAACAGATCAATATTCCAGTCGTAATTTAAATTTTGATGAGCCTGAATTCCCTGTATCAAATAAAGGAATCCGAGGAAGTTCCAGAGGTTCAGGATACAAGGGAATATGTGGATCTTTCCGAAGCCACTACTCCAATTCTACCACTGCTATCACTGTGTATGCAGCAGAAACTCGTGGTAGAGCCCTTTAGTGAGCTCAAAAAGAACAAGCAAGTTCTTCTGGCAATAGTCAACTCAGTCTTGGCACAATTATTTTTTGAAGACCGATTGAAGATTCCATCTTGTTTATCTCAGCAAGTAAATGGATCTAATATGTCTAATCTTCCAAAACCAAGGATGTTTCCAACTTCTATCCCAATACAAGATGCATCAGATTCCAAAGCATCTGCTTCCAAGGTACCTACTAAACCGCATATTCTTGTTGGGAAACGCAGAACTTTAGATCAAAAGTTTGATATATTGAAACACTTGGCCCATGTACCAGCCAAGTTATCAATTTTGGAGGCTTTGAATCTGTCAAAAGATCTTCGGGAAGCACTCAGCGAAGCTTTGTCAAGTCCTCAGGAGTTTGAAGCTGAAATTGCTGCAGCTGAAGTCTATCACATGGAGAATAATCTTGCAGAATGACATGCAGTGATATCTTTTACTGATAAAGATGAAGATGATGTTGTTCATGGGTACATAAAACCTCTGTACTTTCTGGAAAAGTAAATGGTGTAGATATCCGAAGTGCTTTCATTGACAATGGTTCAGGATTCAACCTCATGCCCATTCGTACACTTCGTCTATTGGGCCTCACGGAATCTGATTTATCTCCTTCTACCATGATGTTACAAGGATATGATAAAAATGAACAAGAAACATTGGGCGAAGTTACACTCAGAACTCAGTTTGGAGATCTTGTATCCAATTCGGATTTCATGATTGTTGATCAATACTCAGCTTTCAACATCTTGCTTGGAAGACCCTGGCTACATCAGCATGCAGCTATCCCTTCATCATACCATCAATGTCTCAAATACTGTTTCAATGGTAGAGTTGGAACATTGTATGGTGATAAGACCCCGTTCAAGACATGTGAGTCTCAATACATTGAGGTGGGATTCTATCACATGAAGGGAAGAGAGAAATCTACAATGAAGGAAATTACCAAAGTTAATGCTCCATATGGTTTGGAGAAGATTCCAATAAATCCATTTACACATGTGAGTACAGATTATGTGTTACCTATCAGTCAAATTGACAAAATTATCCCAAATCAAAATACTCTTATGGAAAGATCCATAATGTCAATTACAGCAATCGAGCCAGACAACATGGGAGAAATTGGTCACCTACCAAACAGTGATGAAAGCACAAGTGGTGACGTCTTCATTTCATCTGCTGAAATCCAACATGTCTATACTTCGCCTATCAGGCCAGAAGAAGTTATAGCAACATCTGAGGTGAATAATGATGTCAATTCTCAATCCATCATCTCCACTTTTTTTCCCAAAGAAGGCTCTTTATCATCAATAGGGTCGGAAATGTAAGCTTCGTCATCAAAATGTGCAAATTTTGACATCTATTCTGATCATGAAAATTTTGTTTTGTCATCTACTATGCAAGTAGAAATGGAAGAAATAGCACATGATGAAGAGGAAGTGGAAGATCTTATAGATGCTCCTCCAGCATTTGAAGAGGGTATCTCTACCACTGTGGATGAACTCAGAGAAATAAATCTGGGTAGAGAGAAAGATCCACGCCCCACTTTAATTAGTGCGGACATGACCCTTGAAGAGCAAGAGATGTATATTTCTTTTCTAAAGAAAAATAAAGATATTTTCACATGGAACTATACAGAAATTCCTGGGCTTGATCCTGATATTTCTACTCATCATTTGGGTTTACCAAAAGAACATCGAGGATTTAAGCAAGCCGCGAAAAGAACACACCCAACTTATGCTTCCAAATTTTATGCTGAAGTGGATAAGCTGATCATAGCTAACTTCGTCAAAGAAGTTCAGTATCCCAAGTGGTTGGCTAATATTGTCCCTGTAAAGAAGAAGAACAGACAAATTAGGGTTTGCATCGATTTCAGAGATCTTAATCGGTATTGTCCTAAAGATGATTTCCCAGTTCCGATTACAGAACTCTTAATTGATGCGAAGGCTGGTTATGAAGTACTTTCCTTCATGGATGGATATTACGGATATAATCAGATCTGAATGGCCCCAGAAGATGAGGAATCCACAGCCATCAGAGCCCCGTAAGGTGTGTTTTGTTACCGGGTGATGCCCTTTGTTTTAAATAATGCAGGTGCAACATATCAACACGCCATGCATCATATCTTCAAACCTTTCTTAGGGATGTTTGTTGAATGCTATGTAGACTATTTTGTGGTTAAATCCAAATAACTTTCTAACCACTTGTCTGATTTGGAAGTCATATTCCATAAGCTTCGACAAAATAATTTGAAGATGAATCCCTTAAAATGTGCTTTTGGGGTAACCTCAGGAAAATTCCTCAGCTTTGTTGTACGCCATCGCGGTATTGAAGTTGATCATAAGAAGACCAAGTCAATCCTTGGTATGTCACCTCCTCAATATTTGAAATAATTAAGAGGAATTCAAGGACACATAGCTATATTCGGCGTTTCATCGCCAATTTGGCTGGCAAAAAATTACCCTTTACCAAATTATTGAAAAAAGGATTTACTTACCAGTGGACTGAAAAATGTCAAGAAGAATTTGATGTTGTCAAGAAATACCTCTTGAGTCCACCAGTACTCATGCCACCTATTGAAGGAAGACCACTTATCCTCTATGTGACAGATCTAGAGCAATCATTGGGTGCCTTTCTTGCTCAAAAGAATGATGCTGGGAATGAAAATAGCCTCTACTATCTCAGTAGAACTATGCTTGAAGCAGAAACCCGGTATTCAAGTATTGAGAAGTGCTTCCTGGCGTTAATCTTTGCAGTCCAGAAACTGAGACACTACCAACAAAATCACGAGGTCCAATTGGTATCTCGCAATAAATCCGCTCAAATTCATCCTTAGTCGTCCAATGCTTACAGGACGTCTAGCAAGGTGGGAAGTTATTTTGCCGCAGTTCGACATTCAGTATGTATCTCAAAAGGCAATAAAGGGCCAAACTCTGGCTGATTTCCTGGCTGAACATCCTTCAGTGGAAGACACGTCTTCAGAAGTCCAACAGGGAAGAAAATGGAAAATCCTAAATTCAAAAAATTTGGTTTAGGAATTGTACTCATTTCTCCAAATAAGTCATTGTTACCTTATTCCTTTTTATTGTGGGAAGGTGGTACTAATAATGAAGCTGAATACCAAGCTCTTATCACAAGATTGGAGTTAGCACATCAAGCTCAAGTGAATCACTTAAAGGTGAAAGGTGATTCATACCTGGTAATCAAACAAGTCAATGGGGATTATGCCATCAGAAAAGAAGAATTAAACCCTTTGTATGATTACGCCAGAGAGTTAATGGAGGAATTCCCTTCAGAACCGAAATTTTCTTATGTCCCAAGATCACAAAATGCTCAAGCTGATGCACTGGCTTATATAGCCACAACTCTAGCAGATCCAAATCGGAATGAGACAACCATCAGTATTGCCCACCGTCGTGCAATTTCACCTTATGTTCAAGCCAGAACAGAGGAAATTAATGAAATTAGTCCCATTCCTGAACCGTATGGTCATACTACAGGATGGATGTCACCTATCAGGGAATACCTTCAAAATGGAACACTTCCACCTGATAGAGCCGAGAAAGAACAAATCCGGCGACGTGTGGTCAATTTTACTCTTTATTATAGCCCAAACCACCTAGAGAAAAATCTCTACAAACGTGGTTTTGATGGAGTTCTCTTCAGATGCATTGATGGTGAAGAGACAATGGCTGTCATGAAAGAAGTGCATGTAGGAGTCTGTGGTGCCCACCAGTCTGGACATAGATTGTCTAATCAAATTCGAAGGCTTGGATACTTTTGGCCTTCAATGATACAAGATTGTGTTAATTTCACAAAGAAGTGTCATTCATGCCAATTACATGCCAACTTCATTCATCAACATCCAGAGATGCTTCATACAGCTAAATACTCGTGGCCATTTTCCACATGGGGAATAGATGTGGTGGGACCTTACCCTTCAGCTATGACCAAGAAGGTTAAGTACATTCTTACTGAAACTGATTTATTTTCCAAATGGGAAGAGGCAGTACCTCTCAAAGAAGTCAGTTCTAAATTCATTGTTAGCTTCATCAAGTCTAACATCATTACCAAATTTGGTGTCCCTCATACCATATTAACGGACAATGACACCAACTTCTGTTCTTCTGAGGTGAAGAAATTGTATCAAGAATACAACATTAAATCCAACCATTCATCTCGGTATCATGCGGCGGCCAATGACCAAATAGAAGCGTTTAACAAGACTCTTTCAAATATATTGCAAAAGATGGTGGATAAAGATAAGAGGTCATGTCCTGATAAACTCTTTCATGCTTTATGGGATTATCGAACTACCACCCGCAATGCAACGCGATCAACTCCATATTCGTTGGTATATGGAACAGAAGTAGTCTTGCCAATTGAAGTTCAATTTCCCTCACTCAGAGTTGCCATTTGTGATCAGTTATCTACAGATGAGCAATCCCAAAAGCGATTGAATGAATTGGAACAGTTAGATGAGAAAAGATTGTGCACTTTGCACCATTTGGAAATCTATCAGAATCGAATAGCACGAGCTTTTAACAAAAAATTTCGTCTTCACTCATTCATTTAGAGAGAATTTGTATTAGTTCTCAGAACTCCAATGATACCAGGAAAGAAACCTCCCAAGATTGAACCAAAATGGGAAGGACCTTATTCAATACATAGGGTCTACTCCAATGGAGCTTATTCATTAATTTCGATGGATGGAGAACTCATTACTACTCCAACTAATGCCAGATTTTTGAAGAAGTATTTTGTATAAACTACAAAGTATTCATATTTTTCCCCGCAACATGACTCTAAATTGTGCGGCACCAGTTCATCCTTGCTATATGACGTTAAACTATATAGAAATGGTCCATTATGACCTTAAAACCGCAACTTCGTCCCACACGACGTTAAAACTGTGAAAAAGTTCCCTAAAAAGTCCTGTATGACCTTAAAATACACCATGGTCCTGTATGATATTAAACTGCACCATCCATGGTCTATTCATATGACCCTAAACTATTTAAAAGTCCCTTACGTCCGGAAAGGCGTTAATCTACAAAATCATCAAAGGTCCTGTATGGCCTTAAAACAACACCACCGTCTAGCAAGACATTAAACTGCACCATCCACGGTCCATTTATATAACCTTAAACTATTCTCCCTTTTGTCCAACATGATACTAAACTGTAGAAAAAATCCCCAATGCGTCCAACATGACGTAAATGGTGTGTTATTTTGTCCTTACTGCATGACATTAAACTGCGCATTCCCCCTTTATTGTTGTTTGTCCAACATGAAGTTAAACTGTGTTGTCCCCACCGGCCTAACTACATGATGCTAAACTGTACAGAAAGTCCTTGATATGTCCTACATGACATTAAACTGTATTTTCTCCCTGCTACATGACACTAAATTGTGCAGCACCAATAGTCCTAACTGCAAGACTTTAAACTATATAGTCCCTTGTCCTACAAGAAATTAAACTGTATTTTTTCCCTGCTACATGACACTAAACTGTGCAGCACCAATAGTCCTAACTGTAAGACTTTAAACTTCATAGTCCCTTTACATGTCCTACATGACATTAAACTGTATTTTATCCCTGCTACATGACACTAAACTGTGCAACACCAATAGTCCTAACTGCAAGACTTTATACTGCATAGTCCCTTTATATGCCCTACATGACATTAAACTATGCATCGTTAAGGTTGTTGTTACCTCTTGTTTCTCACACCGAGTATGACTCATGTGAGCTTAGAGAAAACCTCAACCGTAACACTCTCTTTGGGCCGCTAACCATGTATAAGTCCCAACAACATTTTTTTAGGTCGTTGTCCCTAAGAACAAGTTGATCATTAATTCATTCTTTAATTGAATTACACGGATTTTGATCATTGCCTTCCAGGCGGGGTATGTAGGCAACCTCCCAAGGTTCAAGCCCAAAAACAATCTCTTCACTTTGGTTCACCTTCATCTCATACGATGTTGATTTGTGAAACCACCTTTAGAATCAATATCTTTACATTTGATTCACTTTCATCCTTGTTATACGACGTTAAACTACACAACAATTTTGTCTGGTACGACAATAAACTACAATACTCATTGATTTCCTCATTTGAGAGGGAACCATTATTTACATTGATTTTTCAATCATGTTTCATTTCAAAAGACTACGTGCATACATGGTAATGCCTAAACTTTTTATCTCGGGTTAAACCATCATTGTACTAAATTCCCCCTTCCCCCTTCACATGTACGAACCAAATTTGTACAAAGGGTAGTTCTAGAACTACGTGGACTTGATTCCCATACTTATGGGATACGTAGGATCATTCGAGTGTCCCTCGAATCCAGTCAAAAGCCTTTTGGGCCTAACCCCAAATTTCACTTTCAGTCCCATAGCTGAAAGGTCCTCATGAAAACACACACTATGTATTCATTATTATGGTCTGAACTCTATGACCCTAAACTAAGATCTCTCATACTTTCGTCCTGCACGACGTTAAACTGCATTTCAAGAACTATGTATGGCTTGATTCTCATTCTTATGAGATACGTAGTGAAGTCCAAAATTTCAATTTACGACCCAGCCACAACATAATTATGGTTATCATTGACCTATGTATCTCTATATACATTGGACAATACCCATCTTTATGTGTTATAATCCTAACCTTAAATATTTTCAGATCTTCATAACCCTTTTCATGACTTTTAGTCACAAAAATGTCAAACTTCTGAGAAATATTTTGCCTGACTATGCAGTATGTGCCCATAGGTGGCCTTGCATAAACAGTCCACATAACAGACTTGTTAGCCGAAAGATACTATTTATTTCACTATGCAGCCAATTCCCTTAGGTGGCCCTGCATAATTCAACCCCCTAACGGGTTTGTTGGATAATGGTAACTTCATTCTTGGGAAGAATGCCTCTTTTGTACATATTTTTCTTAAATGGAGGTATGTAGGGATATGAAAAAAAATAGCCATCCTTAACATATTTGTCCCATGTCCTTTTTTTCATGATCTGAAAGTATTCAAGTCTATGGTTTATACTCTCCATATTCTCTTTCCCTACGTTTGGGTCAGACCTTCATAGGAGTGATATTTATTCAATTCTCCGATATTCTTGTTCGGAAATATCTTCTCCATATTCAATTACCTCTTCCCATACAACAAACTCTATACTTTAGAAAATTTGAATCTCCATAAACTTTCACTGGCTTTTAGCACTAGGAAAGTAAATTTCTGAGAGATCTTTTTCCTGACTATGCAGCACGTGCCCATAGGTGGCCTTGCATAAACAGTCCACATAACAGACTTGTCAGCCGAAAGATGCTATTTATTTGACCATGCAACCAATGCCCTTAGGTGGCCCTGCATAATTCAACCCCCTAACAGGTTTTGTTAAATAATAGTAACTTCATTCTTGGAAATTGCTTCTTTTAATACCTTTTAGCTCCTTTTCATATCATTTCTCAGATTCAATTATTCTTAAGCCATAGTTTACATATTTTCTCTCATACTTGAGTATGGTAATATGTTTTCAGATAAATTGTCAAGGATTTGAATCAATTTTAATCCATTTTGGTCAAAGCTATTTCGACCTTAAACATTAGCCCCTTTATGTCTGGCATGCATGACTTTAAACTGCCCACAAAAGACAAAGGAACTCTGAATAAAAGTCAAGTTCCAGCTCACTAAATATATATTTTTGTATGATTTAGGTAATATTGAGCAATTAAAAAGTTCAAATTTTTTAGGGTTATTTGTAATAATCCTAGTAAAAATCAAACTATGCTTACTAGGCCCATTGGTTTAAGTAAATTTGAAGCAGGTAGTGAAAGAATGCAGGTACAAATGATTGAAGATGAAAGTGTTTTTCATTGATACACAAGAGTTAGAAGGAAATCCACAGACTGTAGTCTCTTCTCTTTTTCAAGAATTACAAGAGTATTTCAACATAACTCTTCATTTGATTTACGGAATCCTGAGATTTATCAGCAGTTACTTGAAGCTTGTGCACTTGACCAGCTTCACTCTTTTTAGCTTGATGAAGTGCCTTCTTAGCATCTGCAATGGCTTTCATTCCATTCATATGAGTTTCATCCAATGATTTATTAAGCTGATCAAGTTCCCCAATAACAGCATCTAACTGTTGCTGGAGTTGCACCTGCTGGATGACTTTTTCTTTGATTTTATGCTTCAGCTCCTTCATCATGGTAGCATAATCAGCTTCAGCATGGGATACCACAGCCTCAAATTCGCCTATGTTGACTGACAGTTTCACTCTGATCAAATCTTTGTGACTTTTTTGCGCCTGTTCCCTCCTGAAAATGATCTGTTTCACCGTTGCATGGATCTTTTCATATCCAAAACCACCTAGTCCTAGTATAACAAATTGGGATGACAGTCGAGGAATTTTCGATGGTATCTCTTCTAAAGGCACCCCAGATATAATGTTCCATATGTTGTTCCATGCCTTACGTCATGAAAAGCTGAACGCTTTAAGCATCTCTGGATCTGATTCAACATCATCGTCAGATGGGGGCATGTAATCTGGAATTAATGCACTTAAAGAAGTTCCATGTCCTTCTTTCCCCCCCCCTGATTTTTGCTTCTTCACATTCAATTCCTGTTGGGGCAGAGTTTGAGGCCTCACCTCTGGATCTAGTCATTGCAGTTGATGGCCCTGCTTGATTAATTGAAAGATTTAGTTAGCTTCAAAGGATAACAAAAGAATAGCTTTTCTTGCAAATAAAGTACAATCACAAATATTGTTATCCCTTACCCAAGGATGGTTCAGCAAACTCAGAAGACTTCTCCCCATCTTTCCCGGTCTCAACAGGATTTTCAAGATGGGTCTCAGGAGGGTTTATTGGGTTTAGCTCTACTTGAGCTAATGTTTCCGCAATGGTAGGGTTGACATCAATGTCCACACCCTCTTTAGGCATTGGCAGCTCGGCAGCTTCTACGGAAGAAACTGCATATTGTTTTCAGTCATGGTTAGAAGTGTAAATTTTAAAAAAAAATTGGCGAAGGGTAGCACTCACGCCCAAGGTCTTCTAAATCATATTACAACTTAGCATGATCATAAAATTCTTCGAAAGTCATTCCTTGATTCATCATTTCATCCAATGATATTTCAGAATCTTGATTACTCTCACCAGTGGGAGCATTTGCTACATCTTCTTGCTGACTTGCGTCCTGCAACCCCTGACCCTGGACAGCGTCTTCAGCAGTAGGAGGGATACTGGGAATGGATGCTAGCTCTTCTCCAAGAGTAGCCAAGTCAGCTTGGGTCTGTGATTGTTCTACAACACCCTCCAAGGCCTTCGAAGGAGGATCGGTCCCTTCCCTCAAGGGGGAAATTGAAGAAGCCCCTGCAATCCTCAGAAATATGAGTAACCATGTGATTATGGGTATAAACTCATGATTGTTCGAAGGACTTACCGCCGCTAATGAAGCTTTTAGCCGTGGATTTCCTCATTCGTTGCCTTTGCTTCTTTTGTTTTTTTTGGAGTATCAGTAGTCTCCCTTATAGGCACTTGGATTGGCGAATGGAAGGCTATGTCCAGCGCCTCATTCATGGCCTGCTGGCCTGGAGATATCTCGCCTGGTTCGCGAGGAGAATCAGTAGCAGCCCCGATAGCAGTACCACCAGGGCTATACTGTGGCGAAGGAACCCCAGTTCCTTTCTTTGCAAGCTGTGAGATGAAGAAAATAACCTCCTTATGTAACAAAGCTTCAACTTAAATCAAGTTGCAAAGCAAATAAGGAAAGAAAACGTACATCTTCAGGAGCCACGTACTCTTGCCATTCCTCATCTCCAGAACCATGAGCCCCCTCAGTGGCGCCGCGATCAATCATTTCCTTCACCCGCCTGGTGATAGGAACAGAGTCATCGGTGGAATATATGAGCATTTCCATCTCTCTGATGTCAGCTCGCACTTCATTGGGGTTATCTTCGTATTGAATATTTTTAGAAGACATAATATTTCCTATTCCAGGATGTTGTAGGCCCTCACAGAAATGCATCCAGGCGGTCTCAGTACCACAGTATAAGCCCTGCCATAGCTGAACAGCCTCTGGTCTTAGATATGAAGGCTGTGAGGAAGGTCCTATAATTTTTGACTTTAATTTCTTCCCAGCTCCTCCAGCTACAGATAGAGAATAAGAAAGTAAGACTTATTGCTTTATAAAGTAGCAGTGATTAAAATTACTACAATCAAACAACTCACCAGAAGTTGATGGGGTGGGTCTTTTAATTCTGGCCGGAGGATTATATCGGGCACGAAACCTCTTTGCTTCCGGTTGTGCCTCATCATCCCCATCATGATAATCCGGTGAATCAGTTCTAGTAGAGGAGTCTGTTGAACCAATTTCAGGTGAGGAAGCATCACCTTCATGAGGAAGGGTTTCTTTCTCTATAGTCCTCTTCCTCTTTCCCACTTGATATATTGGGTGATTCAATATCCTTTTGGGGTATGATTCTATCCAGTGTTCGGCATAATATGTGGTCAAATTATGTGCCGCTTTTTCAATTGGTAGATAAAATACTGCCCCAGTCTTCTCTCTTGATGTCAACAGCCATAGTTGTCGAGCAACCATCGGATGTTGCTCTAACCTGACATGTACCGGATGGGATACAACAATATGTTGCAGACATTTAAATTGGCGTGCAAATCTATATGGAGCATAGGCCTCACATATGATCTCTCCATCAATCCAGGCTACTAACACACCATCCCTGCAAGCTAGCATGTACACCCTCAAATCCAAATGGGCTATCCCATCATCAACAAACCACCCGGATTGCAGACTTCCATAGGGAAAGAAGTTAAATTCCTTAAACATGCTCAGCCTCACTTTCATGTCATAATCATTAACATCTAATGGAGAAATTCCAGAGAATGCTTGCACTGAAGGTCTGAAGGAGCTTCCAGGAATTTTTAATCCATTCTGTACATTGTAAGTCCTGAAGTGAGTGGCGATCCATCCCCACAAAACCTGGAATGGTCCCATTATTCTTAAGGGATATTTAACCATGAAGACATGAAGTAAACTCCTGTGAATCTTTGCTAAAATGGAGGTAGCTAACCCAACCATTTTCCCCTCAGCCAACATTGCCGTAATGACGAAGGTCCCTGGCCTAATGCCTCCCTTCGAATCTCTGACCGACAAGAGATAAACCCTGAGCCACATTGACAAGAAACCCGCCAGACGAGTCTTCTTTGGAATTCTTTGATTCACTTCATATCCCCACTTTTCAAACTCTCCTGCTTCTAGAGTTGGAAAGAATGTGCCAGGAGCTCCTCTCTTCTCAGGTTTTGGACATGTGGTAGGACTTTTGGGCCTGATATCCTTGGATTTCTTTTTCTTGGATCCTTTTTCTTTTAGATCCATCTATTTCTTCTCAAAGAGAAATACATTCATCCATTCTTCCGGATGAATATCTTTTCTAAAATGAGTTAATGAGGTCTCTGAACTGTTGAGCCTGTGGAAGATTTTAAATAATTCTCGAGCTAAAGAAGGAGTCTTCTCTGAATCATTCCATGTAACATTGGGAGGAATGAATTCATCATACATATCGCCCAAAATTGGAGCCCTGAGATCTTGTGGACATCCCACAAACTGATACCTACTTCTCCATGAGTCGGATGGAAAGAATTAGTTGCTGGGCTCCAGTGGATGAGTATCTCTGGCACGAAGTTATCATGTCTGTAAACATATGTTTTCCCAACCCAGACAGCCTCGTATATTGTAGCTCTCTTCAGATCCTTGATAAACTCTGCGCAGGTCTGTCGCACCCAGTATGCCCACATCCATGTTGGCTTCACACCTCCCCTAGGACGGAAGTCCCAACTTTTCTTGCAGCCTTTGGATTGATCCATCTGAGCATTTAGGAAGATCGAAGGGTGAAAATGTGGTTGAATCTCAGGTGTATGTTTTTTCAGTTCTGCTGTGCAAGGGCTATTATGCATTACATATGCCTTCTCCACTGTTCCAGCATTTATAAATACTCCTCCACCTGAGATATTTGCTGAATCAAAGTTGATATAATTCTGAAACCACGAAAATGGAAGATAATTCTTTACTTCTGGAATAGTGACTTCTTGTAGATGACCATATCCATACAAAGGTAGATAAGTGCTTTGAGGAATGTTGAGATGATATTTCTTCAGATACTTAGCCAAATTCGGAAGAGTGCTATCTTTTACAGTATAATAATCATGGCCAATTATGCTCATCATATCATCTATCCGCTTGCTAGCCAGTTCATCAATTAATCCGGGTCTAAGAGCCATTAATTCTACACAAGAGTTGAATAAATTAATTCATAAATGGATTTATTTTCCACAAAATTTGTGAAATAAATCAAAAAAATGGCTAAGGCATTAAGGCTCACAATTATGGAGATGTCGCACAAGTGTTACATGTGTCACGCAAGTTTTTTTCGCGCATGTATCACCGCGCAAGTCCTATTACCTTGACAGTAGAGTGACAGTGAAGAAACAGTGGAAAAAATAGACTTGCGCGGCGAAGATAGCTCACACGGCGAGAGCTCGAGAAATTCGGGATCAGATGCTATACATGGCTAAAAGCTGTGTATTTATAGGCCAGGAAGCCTATCTGCGCGCCGTACAGAGTGCACTCAAAGCCTACACGACACAAACTTATGTGCCACCCTCTGTGCCCTGAAGACTTGCGCGCCCCCTTTTCCTTTGGATGTATTCTATTTCCTCAGAGTCAAATCCTCTATTTTCTCTCCAGATCCAACTCTGAGGGGGGACTTTTGTTGATGCTCCTTTCGTCACAGAATCTATAAATCGGAAAAGGGGAATATCAAAGCTCAAAGTGATTCAACCTTTGAAGAAAATATCAAAAATCGACAAAAGCATGAACAAAGGATCAAAAACACATGTGCCGCCCAAGTTCTATCACTATCGCACAAGTCCACTTGTGCGACACCCTTATGGCCGCGCAAGTGACTTGCGTGACCTAAGTGATAACCGCCCGGTAACCGCCCAGAGTCCTCTCCTGCCTATAAATATACACTGTGGGCCCCCCATTCGGGAGGATCTTTTTCCAGAAACTTGGATTGAAGCTCCCGACGCCCAAGTCTCTTCTCAAAGATTCCGGAACACTTCTAAGGTAATTTCTTACCTAGAATGGAAGATCTAAAGAGAGGGAGTATGGCCTAATTGTTGAAACTCATCAACACTTGCGCGCCTGAGTGGTCAGCCCTTAAGGGAAGTGTTCACACTTGCGCGCCGCCTTACTCCTTCGATAGAACTTGCGTGTACCTTTTTTGGAAGAACCTCAAGAGGATTCAAAATTCTTTAATAAAGAGTCGCTCAAGTATTTCAATGCTAGTTGATTATCGCACAAGTACCCACCATGTCGCGTAGGTATACCTGTGCGACCAATACTTGCGCGCCACCGCAGTACCTGCGTGCCTTACAAGACTTGCGCGCCCCTTCCTTTTTGGGTGCCTTTCTTGCCCATTTCACCCCTCTTAAGTCATTACACCTTTCTTATTCAAGATTCAGCCTTCAAGAAACTCTTCAAAGTCATTTCATGGCATGATTTCTTGATTTGACTTCCTTATCTGAAAGGAATTTTGTGGAATATCTCTAAAAAACATAGTGATTTACACATCTTTATGTCACTAAAGATTGAGATTTCATTCATTCAACCTCATCCTTTAAGATGAGAGAATCCTTAACTTGGGTCTCTTTTTTAGGAATAATACTCAGTCATAAGTCCTCTATTAATGGGCATCCTCTTTAGGAGTAAGCCCCAATTCCCTTAATTTCTCTTTAACCAGTCCTAATTTATGTTTAATCTGGGATTCCTTCTCAGGAGTAAAACCCAATTATCAATCCTCTCCTGATTTGGGTTTCCTTTTCAGGAATAAGTCCCAAGTTAGAGTATTCAAATCTCCATAAAGCACATATACCTTTATGGACCAGGTTCCTGGATTTTCTCCCTAAAGTAAATCCTAAACTTCATTTATCTGGGAAGTCATACATACATAAGCCCCACATTATTTCTTATGATTTCATCTTTCATGGCACAATTGTCTAATTTTTACCAATACCACTTGTTTCTCACACCGAGCATGACTCACATGAGCTTAGAGTGTAAAAGAAATTATGACATCCTTCTTTGAGCCATCAATCATAAACATCATACTCCCTTACTTGAACTACGTGGGTTCTGATTCCTTTTCCAAAACAAAGGATACGTAGGTAGCCCATCTATGGGTTCGATCCCAACTCTGAAATAATTCATGTCCTTCTGAATGACAATAAAACTTCAAGTGCCCCACTGAGTGGCTTTAAAACCAGCCTGGTCATCATAATGACCAAGAGACTTTTATATAAATATTTTGAAGGATACCATTGACCAATAATCTCTAAATAGATATAGATGATTCTCTATTGACGAAGAACCTCGAATACATATAAAAGATTCTCTAAATTTCTTACATATTTAATCATTGAGTGTTAAACTGAAGGAAAGCTCATTTTATACTTGGTAATATAATAAGGATTCACGAACATAAATTAAATCTATAAAGAGAGTCCTGGAATAGACAATAATTCTCCTCCAAAAGGTGTGATGAGTCCGACCTACCATCCTCTCGACCAATGAAAATTCCTAAGCCTCATCAGTTCACAAACTAATGAAGCGCCTACCTTTGGAAAGTAGGTCCAAGTGGATGTGGAATCATTGGATGTTTCTGGTTCTATGAACAAATCCGTTAGAAACCGATCGGAACATTTGAATATCCCATCCAGGAGGACATTCCCCGAATTTCGAGGGAAACAGGGATGGAAGGTTATTTGATGTTGTTATTAGGACCGTAAGAATGTCCTCCTATGTATCCTTAGGAGAGGAATCACAACCTACGTAGTTTGAACTGTGTGGGGATTATGCATGGGAGCTTCCTATTTGACAGGACATGATTAGGTGAACCCTTTGGAGGGGAACCCTGTTGACATCATGCCTTCTGGTAGGCATCTTACGTATCCCGGTTTGATTAGGAATCTGAGTTCTCATAGTTCAGATTCATGTGGATGTCGCAACCCTCACAATCCTCTAATATCATGTGAGTCATGTTCGATGTGAGAAATAAGAGGATGTTAATGTTTTGAAAATGCACATGCCTCCCCCTGTTGGTGGGGGAGGGAGAGTCCGCGACGGAAGAGGATGGGGTGACTGTGGGCGAGGGTGCGGAGCAATGAACCTTTCCATGTGAGATGGTGTTAAAGGTCATATGGATTGGCCTCTAAAGATTGAGGACTAACCTCAGTGGGATGGCCCCAAAGCATATTCTGGAAAGGGGAAGAGTTTCATCATCATCAAAGGGGGGAGCGAACATAACCCCTTTGACTGATCACTATTCCTCATTGAATGGAAAATAAAGTGACCACCCTTATTCCCTAGAACGAGGAGGTTCACATCAGTATCCCAGGGTTGGGCTCTAGGTTATCGTGGGAATGTAGCCTCACATAAATTCCCAAAGCCCTCACATTTATGGGGAGGGCCTTCGGGACTCTGCTTTCCATGTGTATATAGACTTAATGGGGCGCGCTGATGCACCCGATGGTCTGATCATATAGGTCCAATGGATTTAGTGGAGGCTTTGGCCTAATTTCGAAGGGCTGGTTTATGGAGGGAACATGGAGGACTGGACGATAGTGGAGGTTTGTGGTTGTAACTAGTGGAAATTATACCCAAAAAACCCCATTCCATGTACTTACTTTTTATGAGGGATAGGGGAGGCTCCGCATACCATAGTGGTATGCGGCCATAGGGGTCATCTGTGTACCACTGTGGTACGTGGGCATGAGTATGGGCAACCATGTACCATAGTTGTACGTGGCCCACCATGCTGATTTGGGTTCCATCCACGTATCTAGGTAGAATGAGGTGCCATGTTCAGTCCTCATAGTAGTAAGCTACGCGGAACACTATATCAAAGGGGTTCTGGGGGGTTATTGTTTACTGAGATTTCATCTGCGAGAAGCCCTAGTTTCGCGGTTCCCTAGTTAGGTTCACAGTTTTATTATTATTATTCAATTCCACCAGTTTATGGTTAAAGACCATCTATACCTATAGAAGGAGTGGTTCATAGTTCAGGCTTTGCTGATGAAACAAGATGGAAGATGGAGTGCAACCTCTAAGTCTCCATCAAGCTTTCATCATCCGTCCTTCTCACCATATGTCTCCCTCTCTGTGTGTCCTTGTACTTCTAATGTGGTTATTTTATAGAGCATCAGATTAGTCCTATCTATTGTAAATTCATCACCATTTGTGGAGGCCCATTGAATCAATATCCTGACCCGTGGAATACTCGGTCAAATAGGGTTTGCGGAGGCTTCAGTTTGTGATATTGGTTCATGGAACCCTGCTGATTTTCTACATTTGTGAACTGATTAGTTTGCCAGATGGTACATGAATGGTCTTTATTCATATGAATCTGTCGGTAACGTGGTACACAGATTTCCTTGTTCATTGTCCATTACCTCTTAGGCCAGCGGTTCACAGATCATCCCACATACATTGCAATTCGTAATCTATCCACTCCGCATACCATTCCCAGTGATGTTAAGAATGACACTTAAAAAATCTTGAAAACTTGAATTCCTTCATGTTATTTCAAATAATTTTATATCAATTCGAGTCCATTCACCTTGCTAGACTTGTATAAGTACTTTCTTCCTTCTACAAAGAGTTCATGAGGGTATTTTTTTACCTTGGTGTAATTTTCAGGACCCAACAAATTCCCCCCATTGGAATGGGGTCCATTCAGGACTAAAAGGGGACTATTTTGATGTAGATGTACTCCTGAACTGAAATGGTTTATAGTAGAACAGATGGAACCAGTTAGAGGGGACCACACCTTTATATAGGGGCCTATATCATTTGTCTTTTACCATTTCTCATGATGAAAATTACTCTCGATTTCTTCAGCATTCTCTACGGTCGCGTACCATGCTCCATGAAAAAAATCCCATTCATGATAATCTTTGTACATTTTGTGAATTGATTTTCTTGCCATTTCTTCATTCACGTACCATATTTTACATTTTGAATTTTTTTTTGTGGAATGTTAAAACATAATATCTAGATTCCACATAGGATGATGCAAAACAGATGGTTTTTCCATATACCACACATGGATCGGTGAACATGACTTTTAAGAATATTAATGATCCAATCATAAAAATTAATCCACCATTTATGAACTTGAAATTAATCAAATCCCAGGTTCATGGGCCATTTTTCGTGAAACTTTCTATTCGCCAGCCAATGATCAGTGGGCGAACGCCTCGTGGATGTTCGCATATCATGGATGTACTCTATAGATCACGAACCCATACTATAGCTGTAAGTGGGGTTTCTTCTGTGTATCATGAGTTACGCGGCATGTGGCTACCATGTACCATTTATGGAATAAAAATGAAGAGATTCGCGTGGATATACTTTGATTCCTTCAACCACTCTTCCATAGAATTTATCTAATAATAGTAATTTATCAAACTAACTTCTCATTGGATTCTGGATCTTCCGATGCAGGCTAAAATGGCTGATTCACAAGATACTGCTAAATTGATGAATATAAGGGAAACCATGGTGAGGTATAGTGATTATAATCTTCAAGCCCACATCATTACACATGAATTATTTTTTATGGTCTTTATGATACCGGAGCTATTTTCTTACCTGTTATCTGTACAGTTTCCACTTTACAACTTTGGTCTTCCTGCCGACGTGCCTCTTCCATTGCCAAACCCCGACATCCCTTTCATCCTCTTGGATGCAGTGCATTGTCATGACCGTGCTAAAATTTCCCAAATAAGAGAAGTCATCACCACTGAAATTCAAGATAACATCTTCATACTGTGAGGCTCGACATGGACTTAGGGAAACCATGAGTTCTATGATGGTGTCCCAAGACTAGATGCTCGAGAATACCCATTAATCATTAGCATCTCCTGAGAAAATCAAAGTGACGATTGGAGCACCTTGTGGGATTTTAGGGCTAGAGGATGTTTCTATGATGAGTGGACCTAGGAATTCTAGATGTATCATACCTATCTAGAGTCCCCTGAACAGCTAGAGGTGGTGGGTTTATACCAAGCAGCCTGGGTTTCTCAGTTTGCAATCTTTTTCCTAGGCGAAATACATTCGGAATTTATGATCCGTTGGTGTTAGAGAACCAACACCTTCCACCTACTTCATGGGGAGGTGGAAATTAGTATATGGGATATATACCAACTTAGGGGATCCCATCCTTGGAGAAATGTACGATGAGTTACTCCCGGTAGCCGCCACATGGAACGATACTGACCACGTGTCTCCTTTGACAAGGAGATTACCGGTCATGGATGAGGGATCACTGGATCATCCCCTCAAGGTTCATTCAATCATCACATTCGAAGCATGGATAATGTAATTCTTATAGAATAATGGGCCTAGGATGAGGGCTCACCATAGTCAAAATCATCCCACATGCCAGCCCCGTTAATCCCCGAGGTCATATTATGATATCCTTGAAGTAGGGAAGTATGCAACATGGGGATATGAGCTTTAGTTAGACGTTTCAACTACACTTAGACTGGTAGGATTATTTTCCAAGTTTTTAGGTGGATGTCTCTTCCTATCTCATGACATATATACTGGGGTTTGGGCAAGAAAATTGATGATAACGACCATGCCTGAAGAGGGTCGAATCATTAATTTGGCCCTTCATACCCCTGCCCGACTTTATGAATTGTTGGGATAGATACAGGAAGGCAGGGCTCTGCATCATCTGAGTAGACCACACCAATTCCTATACGGGTGGATGGAAGAAAACTTCCCTTGTTAAGAATACTGGAATACTGCAAGGGTTCCCCATTCTGACTTTCACCATGTTCTTCTCAACATTTCTTTTGTTTGTCCCAGGACTCTGAGTGTTACTGATGCAGTTGGGTTGTTGAACAATTCCTCTCATTTCTCATTCGCACTGCATCCTACCCCTCATGGATCATTTAGAGGTGACAGGGGCAGTTCCTTCGAGGAATTCTCATAGCTCATCAACCTTAAAGACGAGATGATCACTACTTGTATAGACCGAGAAGTCATTTGTGATCCATACCCCCCATACCGGTTTTCCAGGAAATTCATATGCCTTCAGTGCCTTATGATGATGCATGAAGGAACTTCTTGGGAGATTATTATTCCTAACACAATGTGGACCACCAATCTATCGCTGGAGTATTCCCATCTATGAGTAGATTGTTACCCCGGCGGGATGCTGAAAGAACCAATTCAACGGGTGTAGAAACACTTGACCATTGACATCCCCATCATTGCCCCAATGACAATGTGACACATTCCTTCCGCCATGAAGAGTGAATAAACTATTCCTTCTACTTCAGTCCCTGCAGCAACCAATATGGACACATCTCCCTCTCATCCTATTGTGGTAAAATGGCATTCGGTGCATTGTCAAAATCATTTGGGTGGGGTTTCGTTAGTACAACACATTTCTATGAGAAGTGGTTCATAATACTCCTCTCCTGCATATATTTTCCTAGATCTTAAGGATACTGGAACCATCCAAGCATCACCGATCATCCCGGAGGCCATGGTTAAACTTCCGTATCTGACTCCAGTGGTTGGGCCATATAAGGGAAAAGGGAGTCTCCCATATTGGGTTACCTACATTAGGTCCCTCCCCACTTCAATGGATATTCTTCCTACTTACAGACACATGGAAGAAAGATAAGATAAAAGCATTAGTGTTGTGGCAAGACACCAGGTAGAGAGAATAGAGGCATGACACCAGTTATGTTCTCTTACCGTAGAGACACCTATGGCCAATTTTTCTAATAGGGTGACAATTTTCAGAATTTATTCACTGAGATGGGTTCCAGAGGCTTGGATTATAAGAACATACACCTCCTTATTTACTAAAACGTCATTTCATGAGAATACCTTGCCTCCTGCGAGGACAAGTGATCCAGGTTCAATTCTTCCCATCACCAGGTGTTGACCTTATGAGATATTTCAGAAGAATTTGATCATATGACAGTCATGGAGGTGAAGGCCCATGATTTGGTGGAGACCCAATAGGAAGAGCTATGGGAGTGAGAATCCAACAAATCCAAGTTGAGGGAATAATTATCCACCTTGCACGCCAACTATGAAGTCATCCATAACAAGGTGCAGGACCATAATGTTGTTCTGTAGAGGGTGCATCGGATGGTCAAGGAAAAAATGGAGTAAAGAGCATCCTTCGAGCAGACTATCAACGATCTGTGGTAATCACTCACTGTCCTTTTGTAAAGGGGGAACTAAGCCCTATATTAGTTCTATCCCAAATCATGATCTTTACTCTTTTCCCCCCTTTTCATACCTTATAGGTACTCTGAATTGGGGATGTTCCTCCATTTTATTTTCTGAAATCTATGGAACTGATTTAGCTTTTAAATATCTCCCTCTTTAACTTTTACTATCGTATCATCACCATTTCAATCAAGCAATAATTTTTTTAAACCATGACTTCAAATCAGAATATTGTAATAATCGAAATGAGCCCTAATTTTTTTCTGAGCTACGTGACATAATGAGCATAGTTCAACTATTACTGCTATTTCTTGTAAAAACCCATGAAAATTATGTATTTTTCTCTATTACCATAATCTTTTCCTAATCCAGCATTGAAATGGGCTTAACGAGTATAAATTTTCTTTTTCTTATGCCACCCTTTGCAGGTTTTGACCTAACAAGATTTAGGTCTTTTCTGATGACTCAAAGTTTTCCTTTTTTAAACAAACCAATACTTGAATTTTTTTAGAGGTGCCATTTGCGGATCTTTTTTTGGAAGAATGGAATCTTTTTCGCTAGCAGTTCACTGTCCTGCCAATAAAACCTATTACTGATATTTTTAGTTGAACAAATTTGACCAGACTAAATGGGGTGGGGCCCTAACTTGGGATCGTTAGATGAGAATGTTTTAATATCCTTTAGACATGGGTTTGGGATTTTTTGTGACCCCCTGATTTATGGATTTTAAACATGCATGAGGATGGGGATATGCTATAGGCATACATAGGTAGGAAGTAAAACTCCTAGGGATTAATTTTCCTTTGATTAAAAACCATTTTTTTGTGGGCGATATATGAAGAGCCCCCATGGAATGATGTTCATAGTCAATAAAAGGTGTCTGTAGGACACTGTCCTATCATTTTTGATGGCCTAGTGGAAGTTGAATCATTTTGAATATATTTTGATGTTGGGATACAAAGTGGGTGGATTTCCTGAGTAGTTGTGTCTGAATACATTAGGGACATTCAGGTCGTCTTTGAGTGGGATACTGTTCCCACACATTTCTTACTTGCGTGGGAAAGAGCCGGTGAATTTTCAGGTCAATTAAGAGTCTTTTATTATGTCAAGGGAACTTGGGAAGAAGAAGGTACATAATCTGTTATCTAGGAGTTTTCCAAATCTAAGGGTGTGACAAGATGTGGATGTCATTTAAGAATACCAAAGTTGGAAAAGACTATATTAGGGATGGATTTTCTTTTGATTGGCGTCCATTTTTTCGGGCAACATATGTAGAGCCACCGAGGAATGATATTAAAATTCATGAAAATATTCCCACATGAGATTGGCCTTACATCTCCGATGGGTTTTGAGGATTATAGAGATTGTAAATTTTTTGGATATTGTATCTGACCTTCTACGAGGGGTGCTCATGAACACAAAAGGAGGAATTTTAACTGATCTTATTTGGGGAAACCCATAAAGGAGTGGGGCCACTCTTCTTTTTCATACAGTATCAACATCACTCATATGGATTTGATATGTTTAGAAACCTAAAAGGTACCAGAGATGAATTAGGACCATATGTTCTGATATAGCTATGATATGTGTCTGGAGGAAAGTGTAAACCATGACTCTAAGGGCCCTTGAATCAGGAGGTATGGGAAGAGGCTCAGAATCTGTTGGGAGTACAGAGATACGAAAGGACTCTCATGGGGATGAATTTACCTTTGATTAATGGCCATTTTATGGAAAAAATATGTAGATACACTAGGGAATGATATGTATAGTCAAGAAAAGGTGTTCGCAGGACACTGGCCATACATCCCAGATGGCCTTGGTTGGTTATGTGGATTCAAGATCTCTCAGAGCATAAAGTCTGAAATGTGTCAGGCATGTATTCAGACATATTGGGGACATTTGGGCTGCGATTTACTTATAGATTCAAGTGTCCCTTACATAGATCTTACTCGTACGCAGGGTGAGGCATTCATTTCATCTCTTGGGATACTTGGTTATTTAACATCCCATGTCCATGACATGGGGTTCCTCTCAGGGGAGGGATTAATGAAACTCCTTTTAAGGTTGCACTCCTATGACCAACTTCCTTGACTGTTTTTCCATAATGCAATGGTGGATCTATCTCTATGAAATCCCTAAGGTCACATGATCTATGATCGGTGTGAGAAACAAAGGATTACAAGGCCTCTGTGTCATTTCTTAGGAATATAAAAATCTGTATTAGAGGGAACTTTTGGGCATAAACCATTTTTATTTAGTTTAACGTTGTACAATATGGATGATTATGGCCTCACAATTTAAAGTCTTGTGGTGAGTATGTGATGCTATTCAGTTTAGATTCATGCAATGAGGATAATTATACTATCATAAAGATCTTTAAAAGTTTTAGGTTAATCATAACCAGGATGTTCCTACATTCCTTAGATGTGAGTGATGACAGAAGGTGTAAACCATAGTGTCAAGAGAAACTTGAATCAGGAGGGATGACATGGGGCTTGGAAGCCTTTGGGCGTATTGGGATGAGATAGGACTCTCCTAGGGTAGAGTTTTCCTTTGACTGATGACTATTTTTGTGGGAAAAATATGTAGAGCCATCAGGGCATGATGTGAATAGTCAAGCAAGGTTTTCCCCAGGATATTGGCCTTACATCTCAAATAGACTTGAATGATTATGGGGATCCAAGTTTTCCTGAGTTATGGAGTGTAACAAATGGGAAATGAATTCTTGGGAATGTGAGAATACCCAAACCTTGATTAATTGTGAACTACTTGGAGCTTCCACATAGGTCTGACCCATAGGTATAGGGGGAGGAATGATCTTTTTACTTCTCATGACTGAGAGGCATGTGCAGAATCTCATAATACTAAGGACTGAGACACACATAACTCTTGAAGAATTTCAAAATTTTATTATCATGCGATATGAACTTTCATGGACTCCACGTTCCAGTATGACCTATGTATGGGGGAAGAGGGCATTTTATTATGGTTGATGTTTGGGGATCAAAGATCGAGCGACACTACATATCATGCGAGGGTAGGAATCAAGCCACACGTAGTTATGAAAGTACCATGTACCTATTTGGCTTGGTCCATGTGTGAGGAAATGTAAAGGGATTTTTTTTGTTTCAATTGATACATGTTCCAGGTCTACCATATTCCCCTATAATTTATTTGGGTAAGAGAACCCCCACCACTGATATGAAGCTCATGTGAGTAATACTTGATTTGAGAAACAAGGAGCGGTTAGAGGGCCTCCTTCATATGTTTTGGGAGGTAGAGTATATGATTGGTCATTTCATTTTTGTTTCTTGGTGGGGCTGGGCCAAGATCGAAGATCGAGGCATTGCTACGTATCCTGGAAGGGATGGAATCAAGCCATACGTAGTTATGTACATACCCCATACCGATTTGGCTCGATCCAAGGGTAAGGGCATTTCAGATCTATCCATTATAGTTGCCAGTTCTACCATGCTACTTTGTAGTTGGATTTCATAAGAGAATCCCTACCACTAATCCTAATCTCATGGGAGTTATACTCAATGTGAGAAAAAAGGAGTGATACAGGGTTCCCTTACGAATATGGGTAGATAGAGGGTGTGATAGAGGAATTTTTTATGGTGAGGGATGGGCCATGATCGAAGATCGAGGCGTCACTGCGTATCCTGAGAGGGAAGGAATCAAGTTGTATGTAGTTCTGTAAGAGATCAGGAAATTTATCATCATGTGATTAGGGCGTTTTGTGTCATGTAGTTTAACACCCTACGATGAGGACATGAGTCATATTTTATTGTCATGTTTCAGGGATGAGTTCCTTACCTTTTATCTTTTTGAGGAAAAGATGATGACTCATAGTTTAAGGTCTTAGTGTTTGGACAATTAAATTTCAGTTTAACGTCTTGGCACATGGACTAATACCATATAGTTTAACATCATGTGGCCAGGATGATGAATCATAGTTTATGTTCTTAGAGATTATACCATTGCATTAGGGGTTCACAACTCATAGTTTAGGGTCATAGATCTTAGATAATAACATTATGGTGCATTTTTACTCATAGTTTAGGGTTATAGATCTCAGAAATTAACATTATGGGGAATTTTTACTCATAGTTTACGGTCAAAGAGCTCAGAAATTAACATCATGACATTTTTTAACTCATAATTTAAGTTCATAGAGTTTGGACCATAACATGTGGGTATTTTTATAACTCATAGGTTAGGGTCGTAGAGATTGGACCACAACTTCATTTTTAGGTGAAGTATTTCTTCAAGAACAACGCATTTTTAGGAGCAATGATGATTTTTCCATCCATTAATATCAGGGAGTATGGTGCATTGGAATAGACCCTATGTATGACTTATGGTCATTCCCACTCTGGTTCAATCATTGGGGGATTCTTCATGAGTATCATCAGGGTTCTGAGGACAAAAACCATTTCTCCTTCGAGGAACGATCGAAGGTGAACCTTTTAGTTTAAGTATCATGCAATCGGATTTTGGTAGACTTCCAAATGATGGAAAGGGTGCAGCCTTTCTTCGTCTAGCAGCTCCAACTCATCAAACTATCTTTGGGGTTTCTCTTCCATGTAAAATTGAACAAAAATGGCAACATGAAGTGATGGATATTAGATTTTGATAGGTAACACCGCCTCTTCCCTATATACCAATGAGTATGGGGTTTCCTGGGTGGTAGTGCGGGTTGTGATCTGGTAAGCCCAAAAAGCATGAAGAATATTATCTGTCCATGATTTCTTATCCATATTGACCATATTTTTCAGTATGTTAGACAACGTCTTGTTGAAATCCTCTATCTTCCCATTGGCTACCGCATGGTATCGGGATGAACGGTTGGCTTTAATTTGATACTCATGGTATAACTTTTCCAACTCAATAGAGAAGAAGTTGATTCTGTTGTCCATTAAAATAGTATGAGGAACACCAAATCTATTAATAATGTTGGACTTCATAGAGTTTATGATGTTTTTTACCCAAATTCATTAATGGGTATGGTTTCTGCCTATTTTGAAAAGAAGTCGGCCTCTGTGTGTATGAACTTGAACTTTTTGGCCATAGTAGGAGGATATGGTCCCACAACATCCATCCCCCAAGAGACGAATGGCCAAGAGTACTTAGCTGTATGAAGTAACTCTAGGGGGTGTATGGAATTATCATCAACATGTCTAGGAAGCTCTTTTCAATTTTTTAATATCGAGTTTCAACATCGATCATTGTCTGGATGATGTAATAGAGGTTATTTTCACTGCCAGAATCATTATTTTGCATGAGGAGGGTGCCAAATGATCATTCCTGGGATGTTACGTATAAAATGAACAATCCCCCCTCAACTGGTGGCATGAGAAATAGTGGGATTAATATATATCTCTATGATTTTATAATACTTTTTGAAAATCATTATCTCACTCATACATAACTCCTTTCTTCATGAGCCTGGTGAAAGTTAAAAATTTACCTTCCAGGTTGGATATGAAGAAATAAATGTAGGTACGGTTCCCCTGGAGACCTCTCAACTAGGTGAGGTTCTGAGGTGGGGACATGCCAAGGATGGATTTTGACTTCTTGGGGTCAACTTTGATGTCGCGATGGAGTTTGAAGAAGCCGATGATTTTTCCCAAGGAAACTCCAATGGTGAACTTAATGGGATTCTTCATTAAATTATACTGTCATAATTTTTTAAAGAAATTTTCAAGATCATCTTGGTGGTTCAAACATTGTCGTGATTTAACCCCCGAGTTGTCGATATAGAACTTGACGAATTTTCCTAAAAAGGTATTGGATATGTGATGCATAACGCACTGATATATGGCATCAGTATTATTTAGACCAAAGGGCATCACTTTATAACAGAACACAGTTGAAGGGGCCCTAAAAGCTGTATCTTCTTCATCTCCTTGGGCCATCCAGATTTGATTGTATCCAGAATAGCCATCTTTGAAAGAAAGGGCTCCATATCTGCCTATCACATTGATCAACAATTATGTGATTGTGACCGAGAAGTCATATTTTGGGAAATTCTAATTAAGGTCCCTAAATTAAAAATAGATTCTAATATAAAAATTCTTCTTTTTTATAGGGACAATGGTTTCTAGCTTGGTCAAATTTTGGACCTCTAGTATTAAGATGTCCTTAATCAACTTGTCAACATTGGCCTCTATTTTGGTTTCATGTGTCGGGTGGGTACTTATGGTTGCATGCTTATAGCCCTGGCGGTCTTCTAGTAAGCCCAGATGATGGGTGGTGACCTTAGGATCGAGGCCTGGCATCTCTGTGTAATTCCAAGAAAACAATATCGATTATTCTTTAGGAAGGAGGTGTATGCCTCCTATTTTTTGATTATCATGGACACACTGAATATAGTAGGACATCGGTCACTTTTGGTGCCCATATTTATCTTCTTAAGTTCATTGATGGTGGTGGAGAAACCTTCTTCTAATACATAAGGGGGATATTTGAGGTCTTCTTCCTCTTCTTCATCATCTTCATCATATTCCTCTTTTAATGGGGAAAGGATTTTTGAGATGTACTCTCCAATAATGGGAGAGAAATCATCTTTTGACTTAGTGTGTGAGGAAAGGGTAGTTTAATGTCCCAAGGACAGGTCAGGAGCATCCTTTATAGGGATTTTCTTATCATCGTGGGATTCATCCCACTCTTTCAGGTCTTTGGACTAAGTGGTCGTAACAGAGACCATTTTGACAACTAAGGATGCACTATGACATGTGTTTAGGAATTCAACTTGGTTTATGGGTAGTCAATACTCTTCCACATGTTGCTGGAGGGGGTTGGGAGGAGCCATCTCCAATCCATTAAAGCAATTTATCCAATCAATGTCATCCACTAAAAGACATTTTTCTTCCGACTCATAGAACCCTGTGTCAATATAATGCGATTCACAAGATTCAAACATGGATTTATCGGTGTGCAACATCATGTTTTTTCCATTAGTAAAATATTTTATGCACTGATGGTATGAGGACAAAATTGCAGTGTGCTGATGGAGCCAAGGTCTCCCTAATAGGACATCAAAGGATGTCCTTTTCCATACCACCAGGAAATTGGAATCTAATATGAGATCTTTGAGCCATGTTTTAATCTTGATTCTTCCCAATGGTTTCTACTCAATTTTTTCATATCCCAGTAGAGTTGTAATGAAGGTTTACAAGCTATGTTCATCATATAACACTCGACGAAGCCTTTTCAGAAGGAGGAGGTTGGCCCCAAATCGGTTGTTGATGAAGATCCTCAGAACATCAATTCCATTTATCTTGTCGGAAACATATAAGGGTTTCATGTTCCCCTTCATGATGGCATATTCATCCCTGATTGTGAAGGAGATGAAGGCGTGAGATTCTTCAGAACCAATCACCATCTAATTGACTTCATCTTCTGCTACTTTAACCTCAAAATGCTGGGGACTTAGAAAGGCTTCGATGAGTGCCTCCCTATGATATGTTGATAGACTAAACACATCCAAGATTGACAGCTTTGTTGGTACTGAAGCCATCTTCTTTAAAATATCATACTTATGCTCTAAATGTTAGTTCTTCCCAGCCTGGGGTTTCTCTTTTACATACACATTAGGGGTTAGATCCTGGTATATTGATGGTTCATCCACTATGATAGGGGTCGACGGTGCTGTAGTCCTTTCCATGTTTGGTCGAAATTATCCACCTATATACCATGGTTAGTTTGATATTTTTTATTCCACTGATGGATATTCCAATATAACTGGGCTTTTATTTCTTATGATGTGCGCAAAGGAGCATTACAGTTCTTGTTGTATATATCTAAGGGTCAATCTGTGAGTTTTTGCGATGTTAACGGTTTGACTTGTGGCATGGCCTGGAATTTGACATTTCCCACGATCATGCCTTTCAGGAAATATTTGGCCCCTATGACCTCTTCCTCCAACTCTCTAGTTGGGTGTGGTGAATTAGGGTTTGTCTATATAGTCTTTGTTCTAGAAGGGGTCCATCAAGTGAATGTAATTAATGGATCCAAAGATCAGTTATTGAACCGAAACAATTTCTATTTGACTGTCTCTTTATGACGATGTCGTTTGGTGAGGTGGTGCCCATTGAACTATTTTGTGGGGCAGTTCCAGTTGAACCATTTGGTGGGGAGGTTCCCATTTTACCAAGATTGTTTCCATAAAGTCTAAAAATGTCAACACTAACTTCCGATTCAGTGTTAACTCATATTATTTCTCTCTCTTTCTACCATTCTAGCCTTTAGAGGACCGTGGGGATGAGGAGGATGGTTGTACTGTACTAAGTGATTTTGGGGGCATAGTTGGTTGTTTAAAGTATGGCTGGAGGATTCCATGGACTCAGTTGACGGTCTATTGGGTCATCCAACTGTCAAAATGTTACTCATTCTTACTGGTGACTATTTTCCATTACTCTTATTCTCTTGAGTCTAAGGTGGAAACATATGCCACTTGTGCTGGTGGAGGGCCCAGCAAGAATTCCCCGAAGTCCACCATCATTTGTAGGATATCCTTGAAAATAAATAATTCCTATGTGGTGTGACCTATTATCTAGTGATATGTAAATTAATTTGGATGGTTGTTGTGACCCACTTCAACGGCTCTCTTTGGATCAGGTAGCCGGAGAAGATTGTAATTCATGATAGCTATAAAGTATCTGAAGACTTAGACATCTCAGAATGAGTAGAAATTATTTATTGGTTCTTTGAAATGATTTATTTTAGAACCCCATTTCTCATCTTGTCGAGGTGGGGGTGGTTGTTGGTGTCCAAGGGGTCCCACACGCTTCGGTTTGGGCCTCGTGACTTGAGTTGGTTCAAGGGGTGGCTTAATTGTTACAGAAGACACTTCGTCTTTTCCCATTATTTTACCTGGGGCTAATGGGGCCATTAGATACTTGATGTTTGTCCATTACAAGGAGTATTCTATCCTTTGAGGAATAGCCATGAAGTCTCTAAACCCACTCGTGTACTTCACCGGGATGAGTAGTGTTCACAATTCATCCCACATGTTATCAATGCACATGGAGAGTATCTCATCCTGGGGGAGTGGCCAGTTCAGGGAATATGTCAGCCACTTCCATCTATAAATTATGTCTAGGAATCTATCATTATATCAATTTTTTCAGTTCATAAGGTCACTGACCATCGTATTGGGTAGCGTCAAACATAACTAGAGAAGAAATTGTCTCCAGAAGTCCTCCTAGACTGTAATTGAATTGGATGGCAGGCTACTATACCATACAAAAGAAGAACCCTTTAGGGTTTGTATGAATCACATGAGTTTTATGGATTCTTGCTACTTTGAAGTGACCATCATGGTATCATAGTAAGAGGCATAGTGCATCAAATTTTGTTCTGGGTACCCTGAGTCATTGAATACTAGGAATAAGGGTTTCTGAAGTTTGGTGGTGGTGGGACATTTCTCACCCACTCGGGGTAGGGTTTGTGCTCTGGTTGTATAAGAGTGTGCTGCCCCTCTATGGATTCAAGTCGAGTTTTTAACTGCTCTATAGTGTTTAAGATCCCTTGACGCATATCTTTTCAAGATTGAGATTGAGCAGGTGTGGTAGTAGCCAAGACGTGGCATGTTGGAACTGCTAGAAGTTGGGGTGGATACCTAGCTAGAGGTATCATTTGTGTGTTTAACTGAATATATTCCAGATACCTTCTCAATAGGGGGTAGTCTTGATGTCCTTTCGGGGCCATGTTGAACGGTTCTCTAATCTTGGATTCATTCACTGGGACTAGTTTCTGTGGCATGGGTACCTCTTCTGGGAGCACCTACTGACGCTCCGTGGGGGGAACACATCCGGCGAGATATATCCCTTCACATAGCTCAACATTAATTTTACTAATCTCTTTAATTTCATCTTCATGCTTGGATAAACATTCCTCGAGGTTGAGGGATGCATTCTCAGGGATAGGAGGAGGTGGCTCATAGATTACCTTGGATTTATTTTTCACCTTATGGGAGTTTCACCAGGGAGGTAGCAACAGATTAGCTGAGGGGGCACTCATATTTAGGGCCATCCTCTGGTTCCTAGTATGTACAACATCAAGTTCAGTATGGGATGCTTCTGGGAGGTAATTGTCTTCCATCTCCTCCACTACCCCTCCATCATTTCTTGTGAGATCTGTGGGGTTGACTTTTACCATGTTCACTAAGGCATACTACATTGGGGGTGGTGTTCTCAATGCCTAATGGTGGGAAGGCTTCATGCACCCTTTATTAAACGTTCTCCATCCATTATATGGTATTATTCGGGTTTTTTGGCGAATATTGGCTTAAAGGGATCCCTAGTATGACTTCGTAATGCCCCATTGTCTCAGAGGGTGGAAACAACATGAAGGGGTGGAATGGGTAACTCCTCTGTCCATCATTCTTCCTAGAAGGTGGAAGACAGATGTCCGTTGTGTGGGTATTTGAAGTAAAAATGACCCAAACCCATGGGTTGGGGTGTTTTCTGTTCTCCTATTGATTTTCTATGACATGGATTTTTTTGGTATTATGAGGGAATTTTGATTTAAAAATTCCTCCAGCACTGTGGGCTGGGGTCGTTTATGTATCGCAGCATAGTCGCTGCCATTTCTACCCTTTAAATTACATGTACTGTTGTGTGGGTTTGATATGAGTATGGCATTGGTCCTACAAGGAATATATGTTCTTTTGAATACATGGTTACTTCTTGTTGGTTAGATTCCCTATGGTGGGAAGCATGCTGGATGTTCTTGTTTTCCTAACTCAAAATCTTTTTGATGGCTTGACCCCTTTGGCCCTAACACATTTGATACTTACTTTGGGCCTGTTTTTTTTTTCAAGTATCACATCTTTCTTGAGAAGGGGATTCCCTTGATTATTTCCTCTGGGTGATGACATTGCAGTATGTCATTTCTAATGGGGAATGTTGGACGGGATGTGAGGTGAAGTGTAGAGCTCCATGTTCTCCCCATCCTTGAATGTGAACTTAAGTCGGGGCATTTCCAATGAGGCGATGTAACTTATGCAGTGCATGGACGTAGTCCAGTTCAAGGGTTTTATTTTTCCTTTTTGATTGTGGCTGCTTTCGGATGGTAGGGATTCCAGGTCAATTAGATGGCGAAGCTCCCCTATCGTGCTGACCTGGTCTATGTACCCTTCTTAAGGTAGAAATTTCTCTTTCAGCTTTCGAAGAGTCGTCCATATATCGAGGTGAATGTCATGTGTGCATTCCCCAAGAAACTATCTTTGTATGTCGAAGTGAGAAGTGGTCGTAGGCCAATACATCACTGGTATATTATCCCTATCTATTTGTCTTCTCACAAGAAACATATCATGCTATTGTTCTTTCGGAGGCTCCTCTACTTGATATGGCCAGCTTTACTTCTTTTTAATAATTTTGATCCAAGCAACTTGGCTGGTGAAATACTTATTGATTTACAGACGCTGTGGGGGTGGCTCAGAAGGCATGCATGGACCCGGTCCATCCTCTGTATGAGAAAGAATATCAACCGTTATAGACGGAGTTCCCAATGTGTCTGACTCCTTTCCGAGTGCCTCAACATAGGAGGGATTTCTCAAATTTTTTCTAGAAAGGGGAGGACCTTCTTACTAGCATGAATTTTAGTTGCGAGTAGGAACTTCGCAAGTGGTGATATAGTAGTGAGGGATGCTATTGCAACTTGATTCCCAACTGCAGGAATTTTCATTATGGTGTATACCATGGGGATGAATTTTAGGGTAGTCTGAAGCATGGGGATGAACTTATTGCTTCTTGATGTCAATATGTGTAGGGCCTTCACAACAACCATCATTGCGGGGAGGGCCTTCGCAATGATCGTTATCATGACAAGGACTATGATCAAGACTAGATATCTGGCTATAGGGCTAATTTATATAGTGTAAATCCTAGGGTGGGTCTTTAGGATATTCGACATTTAGGGGAGGAAATTCTGGTTACAAAGAGTTTCCATAGGGAGGACCTTCATAGTAAATGTCATTATGGGGAGGGCCTTCGCAATGACCATCATCATAGTAAGGAATTCCATAATGACTTTATATCTAGATGCAAGGAGAAATTTTGTAGTGTACATCCTGGGGAGGGCCTTCAAGATATACTGCAAGGATGGGAGGACCTTCTCGTTGCCTGTCAATTCCATGAGGAGGAACATCCTAGAAACAGCCATTATGCGGAGGGCCTTCAAAATGACAATCATCATGGTGAGGAATACCATTAAAAATTGATTTCCAACTACAAGGAGAAGTATAACTGCAGTGTATTCCCCAGGGAGGACCATTAGGGTAGACGACATCAAGAAGAGGACCTTCTTACTGTTTGATCTTTATGACAAGGAGAGGGCTACCCCGACGCACATCAGGAGATAGGATCTTGTGATCGATCATTCTTAACCCACAGATTTAGCCCCAATGGGTGCTCTGTGGAGGACCTTCAGAGTTGCTGATGGAGACATTACATGGAGGACCTTTGCAACTGCTACTACCACATCCATAATATGTTAATGGAATGACATGGTCTTGAGCCTTTGTTGATATATGTTTGAGAGCGTCACGAACCCCAGCTTCCAGCAGAGCAGGATCATGTATGTGCTCTTTATTTTATGGTTTCCTTTGGAACTTTTCATTCTTGGTCACTCTCTTGCAGGTAAACGGGTCCACATTCGGTTGATAATGAGCTTAATATATGGGTACCTATATTTTTGGGTCCCATTATTTCATCGGGATACCCCGACAGACATCTTGAGTTTTGGTAGGGATATATGTCTGCTTTGGAGCAACCACCATGTTGGGCCGATGCCACCCAGTTAGAACAAGTAATTTTTCCTGATCTGGTTGCCTGTATGTCATGGGTTATTGTCGTCGACCCTCCTGGATTAGAGGAGTGTTGAATAACTACTCCAAAGTGACTAAATCATTTTGCAAGTGAGTCAATCCGTCTGAGGAAACTTGGTCGTGGTCCCGATTTCATGCCTTTTCCGCCGATGCAATGATATCTTTGCATGTTTGTAGGATATGGTCTCAAATAAATGTCTAATATTCCATAAATTCCATGATGTGATAGGACACATCTTTGGAGGTAATGGGTATGAAGGTTCATTCTGATGTTAGAGCAGGAGTTGGTGCCTACTCCGGTCCTCAATGAGTTGCCAATAGATACCAGTAGTTCTCTTGTGATGGGACAGAGGAACGAGTTTGTTTCCAGTTTTTTTCTTCAGTTTCCACCATATTTGACCAGTATACTTCATATTCATGGGTGGGAATATTCATTTTATCACTTGATGATGTATTTGTATCATGGGAATTGTATGCATTCGCAAGGATTTGACTCTGCTCGTATTTGGTTGATGCCCTATTTAGATGGCGGGCTTGAAATGCATCAGCAGGTGTTTGTGCCTGCATATAGCCTATTGCTAACCTATTTAGATGGAAGGATTGAAATGAATCAGTAGGTGTTTGTGCCTACGTGTAGCAAAGTGCTGCCCTATTTGGATGGTGGGCTTGTTGTGCATCAGTAGAAATATGCATCTGCCTGTAGTTGGTCACTCTGTCTGCACGGCGGGACTGGAAATCACTAGAAGAAATGTAAAACTACTCATAATATTCCACCCTATTTCTATAGTGGTCTTTAGTGGATAGGGAAGAGTTTTGTGTCTTCCCATTTAATTTCATCGTGTTTGTATGGGGGAGCTTCTCCTCAGTAACCAGGGTGATAGAGTGTTCCTAGTTATATATTTTCCACCCTTGGTAGGCATCCCAAGGGGCCTGAGTATCTTCTACTTTTCCACATTCCCTCATCATAAGATTATCTTTGGTGGGAGGAGGCCTAGTCATCCGGTGTTGGTGGTAATGCTCTATGGAGGGGACCCGTGGATAGGACCCCTATGCTGTTGAGATGAAGTCATCAGCATTGAATTCATCTACCTCCCTGAGATAAGGGAGTTACTCATTGTCACGTTTCGAGGACAGGTTCCAAAAATGATTTGATATGACCACCAGTTCCACCTTGTGATGGGGTGACGACAGTGATGGAAGAGGCAGCTGGCAATCCTCTGCAGACTGGAGGCCTTTTCTTGCAGCCTTCAGTGTGGGGAGAGTACCATTTTGGGGGTACTCCCTGACCAATGTGTAAGATATCCATCATTGATGATGGTGGGTAGGTGAGGGGGTCCTACTCTTTGATGAGGCCTCTTCCGCATGAGGGAGCACTAATCTGCATGTCTTCATGGGTCATTGGGATGCCATTTGGATCAGAGGTCACTATGCGGGGACTTGTGATATACATATATTACATACAAACCATAAAACATCGTCAATGTAGTATTCCTTTAAACATATGCATATTTGGTGATTTATCTTGGCCCCCTTCCCATTTTCTTTTATTGTTTGGAAAAAGGGCCTGAGTGGGGTGATACCACTACCATGGTTAAACATTCATGTCAGGTTCAACATTTTTGTTCCACCTTTGAGGTGGCACATTTTCGTATACTGGGGTGAACAAAATAGTCTGATGTGAAGTATCCTTTTTTATTTTATCATTCAGGTATAACCTCCACCCTAGTTAAGGATTCACGTTGGGTTCTCCATTTTTGTTCCGCCTCCAATGTGGTGTGTTTTCGCATACTAGGGTGAAATAATGGTCTGTCATTCAATAAACTATTTTCATTAATTATTGGGGTAGAACATCCACCTTGGTTAAAGATTCACTTCGGGTTCACCATTTTTGATCTGCCTTCGAGGTGGTGCGGTTGCGGGTGGTGCAGAAATGGCATGATGATGATCGTCACCAATCCATTTTTTTATAGAGATGGGTTGTCATCAAATTTACCATTCCTTTGTTTCAACACGTGCAGGGTCATTATCCTTTAATGAGGGTTGAATTAAATATGTGGGAACTATTGGTCCCAGTGGGCAATTTTGTGGGGTTCAAGAACTCATGAAATCGATCCTTCTCAGATATAACATGCTCAGATGGTCTCCAAAAGGTTTATTCGTGGAGCCAAGAAAGCCCAAAGACCCTGGTATCCATGATTCATTGGCCTTCTTTCCAAAGGCAGTTTCTCATTGGATGACGATTAGGCCAATGACACTTAAGGACTCCATTGGTCTGGAGGATGGGAGGTAAGGCTCACCGCACCCTTCTGGGGGAGGATTGTTTCATGTTCCGAGACTCTCTTATAGATTAATGTCATGTTCATATGTTCTTAAATCCTTGGTTAATCCATGAACAGTGTGTCCATGGGCTACCCTTGGTTTGAAAAATTGTCGTAATCATGCATATATTTGATGCTACGGAGGTGATGCAGGATTGATCCATATTATAAAGTGCTCTGGAGTTTATCGTCATCCAGTGGGGATAAAAGGTGACATGATATTGGGATTAGGCCCATTAGAAGGGCTTCCTACGTATCCATTGGAGAGGAATCATTACCCATGTAGTTAATATTGTGTGGGGATTATGCATGGGAGCTTCCCATTTTATGGGACATGATTGGGTGAACCGTCTTGGAGGGGAACCTTGTTGAGATAGGGCCTTCTGGTAGACGTCGTACATATCCTGTTTTAATTAGGAATTAGATTTCACGTAGTTCAGATTCATGTGGATGTCACAATCCGAACAAACCTATAATCCCATGTGAGTCTTGATTAGTGTGAGAAACAAAAGGATGTGAAAGATTAGACAATGCACATGACTTCTCCCTTGTTGGTGGGGGGGGGGGAAGATTCTGTGGCGGAAGATTCCGGGGCGACCGTGGGCGAGGGGCATAGAGCAATGAACCTTTCCATGTGAGATGGTATTAAAGGTCATGTGGCCTGACCTTGGAAGAATGGGTACATACATCAGTGGGAGGGATCTAGATCACGTTTTGGGAAGGGTAAGAGTTTCATCATCATCATACTGGGGAGTGAACATAACCCCTTCAACAGATCACTATTCCTTATTGAATGTAAAAGCAAGTCATCACCCTTAATACCTAGAATGGGGAAGATTATGTCGGCATCCCAAGGTTGGTCTCTAGGTTACCATGGAAATATATCATCATAGGAATTCTCAAAGCCCTCATATTTGTTGGGAGGGACTTCATGACTCTTCTTACCATGGGTATGTAGACTCAATGGGGCATGCTGATGCACCCGATGGTCCAATCATACGGGTCAGGGGGTTTTGGAGGAGGCTCTAGCCTAATTCCAGAGGAATGATTTGTGGGGGGACTATGGAGGACTAGATGGTAGTGGAGGGGTAAGGATGGAACCAGTGGAAACAATACCTGAAAACACCCCATTCGGTGTACTGACTTTTAATGTGGGATGGGAGAGACTCTTCATACCGTAGTGGTATGCGGGAATGGGGGTCGCCCGCGTACCACTACGGTACGTGGGCATGAGTATGGGAAACCATGTACCCTAATGGTACGCAGCCCACTATGATGCTTTGGGTTCCATCTTCATAACAAGGTAGAACATGGCGCCGAGTTCAGTCCTTGTAGCCATACACTATGCGGAGCACCATAATGAAGGGGAGTACATGGGATCATCGTTCATGGGGAGTTCATCCGTGAGAAGCCCTGGGTTGGAGGTTCACCAGTTTGGTTTGTGGTTCTATTATTATTATTTAATTCCCCAGTTTTATGGTTTGCAACAGGATATACTTGCGGAGGGAGTGGTTCATAGTTTGGGATTTGCCGATGAAACAAGACAGAAGCTGGAGTGAAACCTCTAAGTCTCCCTTAATCTTTCGTCGTCCATCCTTCTCTCCATCTCTATCCCTCTCTACGTGTCCTCATACTTATACTGTGCTTATTTTATAGATCATCAGAGAAATCATATATATTGGGCACATGGCACCATTTGCATAGGCTCATTGAAGCAATATCCTAACCCGCAGAAGACTCGATCAATTGGGGTTTGCGGAGGCTTCAGTTCGTGATAATGGTTCGCGAAGCCCTACTGATTTACATCGTCTGTGAACTGATGAGTTCATGTCATAGCATGTGGATGGTCCTTATGCATATGAATCCATCAGTAACTCAGTTAGCAGTTTGCCTTGCTCTGTGGCCTTTGCCTCACTGGCCAGCGGTTCGCAGATCGTCCCGCATACCTGGCAGTTTGTGATCCATCCGCTCTGCGTACCTTTCCTGGTGATGGTATGCGGGGCACATAAAAAACCTGGAAAACTTGAATTCATTCATGTTCCTTCAAATAATTTCAACTCAATTCGAGTTCATTCATCATTCTAGACATGTAGAAGTACTTTATTCCTTCTACAAAGCATTCGTGGGGTGTATTTTCTTCCCTTGGCCGAATTTTCAGGACCCTACATATACCTAAAAACCCTAAAAACCATAAAAATCCAAAAAATACACTAATAAATTAAAAATGTAAAAAACTCTAAAAACCATGGGATGCCCTAAGAAAAAATGAAAAACCTAAAATCACTTAAAACCCCTAAAAAACATAAAAAATCTAAAACCCTTAAAACCCTGAAATCCCTAAAAAAACATGAAACCCCATAAAATCACTATAATCCCACTAAAAACTCTAAAACCCTTTAAATACCTAAGTATATTAAAAACCTTGAAAACCCATAAAAACCCTATAAAAACTAAAAAAACCTAAATACCAAAATAAACCACAAAGTCTTGAAAAATATTAAAAACCAATAAACCCCTCAAAATCTATAAAAACCCTAAAACCATAAAATTCAAAAAATATATGCCTCAAATACATAAAAAGGTAGAAAACCCTAAAAACCCTAAAATCCCCTAAATAAAAATTAAAAACCTATAAACACATAAAAACTACTAAAAACTAAAAATTCTAAAAGACCAAAAAAACCATAGAAACACTAATACCTGGAAAACTAATAAATCCTAAAAGACCCAAAAATCCCATAAAATCTCTAAAAAAAATAAAAACTCTAAAAACACTTTAAACCCACAAAACTATTAAAAAACTCTAAAACCCTAAAAAAAATCAAAATCTCATAAAAACCTAAAAAACATACAAAACTTAAAACCCTAAGAACACTTTAAAACCAACAAAATCCTTAAAAACCATAAAAATATTTTAAAAACATTAAAAATACATAAAAACATAAACACCCTAAAACCCCTGAAGAAACCCATAGAGAAACAAAAAATCTAATTTTTTTTAAAAAAACTAGAAAACACTAAAAACACTAAAAACCCTAAAAACCCTTTAAATCCCTAAAACCCATAAAACCCTCAAAATCACTAAAAACACTAAAAACCATAAAAATCATTAAAATCCTAAAAAATTCCTAAAAACATAGAAAAACCTATGAACCCTGAAAATTCCTAAGAAAACCATAAAAACATAAAAATAATTAAAACCCCTAAAAACCTAAAAACATTGAAAAACCTAAAATGCCATAAAAACCATAAAATACCTAAAATCCATATATACTCCTAAATATCATAAAAACCCAAAAAAACACATAAAAACACTAGAAACAATAAAAAACTTTAAACCCCTAAAAATGATTAAAAACTCTAAAAACCATAAAAACCATGAAATACTAAAAAATCCCTAAACCCCCCCAAAAAACCCTAAAATCCCTAAAAACCCTAAAAAACTAAAACCTGTAAAATTACCTAAAAATTATAAAACCCCTAAATCCTATAAAATTCCTAAAAGACACAAAAAATTTTAAAAATTAAAAAATCCCTAAAAATATAAAAAATATCCATGAAAATCGTTAAATCCTAAAAAAACTTAAATCCCATGAACTCCTAAAAAGATCTAAAAATATATGAACCCTAAGAAACCCCAAAAACCGAAACCCCATAAAAATCTAAAAAATCATTAAAAACACTAAAACCCACTAGAAACTCTAAAAACTCTTTAAATGCCTAAAAGTTAAAAAACTCTAAAAACCATAAAACTCCAAAAAAACTAAAAAACCTCAAAAAACCATAAAATCCTTAAATACACTAAAAATCCCTAAATAACCCTCAAATATGGTAAAAATCCTATAAAAAAAAATTAAAAATCACTAAAAACCCCAAAGAGATAAAAAAATCATAGAAACCCTAAAAACTGCTAAGAAAACCATAAAAACCCCTAAGAATACCATAAAATCCTAAAAACCTAAAAAACCCCTACGAAACTGTGTTACTAGATGCTGGTTGATGCTTGAATGGGAGGTGGTATGGTGCAGACTTTGCATTACAGATGTGTCTAGTTTTGTTTTACATTTGTGTTTGGGGGGGGGGGTTGGGTCTCTTGGGGGTGTCCAGGGTTTTCAGGTGTAGGTCAATTGACTCCGCCCCTCCCTTCTTGGTTCTGTATTTTTTCTATTAATCATTGGGGGGGGGTTAGGAATAGCCTGTCCTGACGCCTTCCTTTTCTTAAAAACCATAAAATTCTCAAAAATCTCCAAAACGAAAATAATCATAAAACCCTAAAAACCCATAAGAAAACTATAAAAGCCTGAAAAAACTTTAAAACACTAAACACATAAAAACACTAAAAACCCTAAAACACTCTTAAAACTAAAAAAACATCTAAAAACCATAAAATTCCTTAAAAACCTAAAAACCCTAACATTTTAAATTCTAAAAAACCATTATGAACTGAATTAAATCAAAAAATTAATAAAAATAAAAAAACCCAAAAACCCAAAAATCCATAAAATCCCTAAACCCTTCAAAATACATAAAAATTTAAAAACTCCCTAAAACTCCCTAAAACCATAAAAAAACCTAAAATCCCTAAAAACCCTAAAAAGCCTAAAAATCCCAAAAAACTTAAAACCCCTAAAATATAAAAATCAATAAAAATCCAAAGAAACACTAAAACCCTAAAAACCCTAAAACCCCTAAAACCATACACTCAAAAAACACATAATTACACAAAAAACTAATAGAAAATATAAAACCCTTAAACCCCTAAAAACATGAAAAAATTCTAAAAACCATAAAAACCTAAAAACAAAAAAAACCCAAAAAACCAAACAAATCCAAAAAAAGTCCATCAAAATACATAAAAATGTAAAAACACTAAAAACCATAAAACACTAAGAAATCCATAAAAATAAAAAAAAATTAAAACCGCTACAAAATCAAAATACACTAAAACCCCAAAAAACCCAAAAAACCCTAAAACCCCTAAAAACCAAATAATCACTATAATCCCTGAAATCCCATAAAATTCCCTAAAATCCCTAAAAACACAAAAACCCATGAAAACCTTAATAAATCCTTAAAATAATAAAAAAATATAAAACCCCTAAAAAACTAATAACACTAAATCCCTAAAAAACATAAAACTAAACCCCGTCAAAATCCAAAAAAACCCAAAAAAACCCATAAAAATCCTAAAAAATCACTAAAAATATTTAAAATGTAAAAAACCCTAAAAACCCAAAAAAATCCCTAATAAAATATTAAAAATTTTAAAACACCTAAAAACCTAAAATTGATAAAATCCATAAAAGACCCCCCCCCAAAACCCAAAATCATAAAAAACACTAGAAACCTTAAAAACGCCTAAAAACCCACTGAAAACTCTAAAAATAATATAATCCCCTAAATACATTAAAATTATCAAAAGTACTTTTTAAACTATAAAAACATAAAAAAAATTCTATAAGCCCAAAAATACCACAAAACCCCTCAAATCACTGAAAACCATAAAAACTAGAAAAATAAACAAATTAAAAACTAAAAACCTTGAAAAACCCTAAGAAAACCTTAAATACCTAAAATAAATTAAAATCCCAAAAAAACTAAAATATAATAAAATCCCTCAAAAACTCTAAAAAAAACTAAAAACCCTAAAACCCATAAAACTCCCTAAAAACCATAAAAACCCTAAAACACATAAATTTCATAAAAACCACTAAAAACATTAAAAACCCACTTCAAACCCCTAAAAATGATTAAAAATCTAAAAACATTTAAACCCATATGAAACTCAAAAAAACCAAAAATCCTATAGAAAATCATAAAAACCCTCGAAACCCAAAATACCCTAATACCCCTCAAAATCCATTAAAACCCCCAAAACCCATAAAAATATTAAAAATACTTAAAATTCACTATCAATTTAGAAAAAAAATAAAACCCAGAAGAAACCAAAGAAACCAATAAAAACTAAAAATAATTAAAACCACTAAATAATTTAAATAACACTAAAAACCCTAAAACATCCTTAAAACCAAAAAAACCATCAAAATCACTAAAACCACCCAAAACCATTAAAATTCTAAAAAATCCCTAAAATTACTTAAAAATATAAAAACCCCTAAAACTCTAAAAAAACATAAGAAAACATTTAATCCCAAAAATCACTTTCGACCCTTAAATACCTAAAATGCCTAAAACCCTAAAAACATTAGAATCCTTAAAAACCCATAAAACACTAAAAATCACTAATAATTATAAAATCTCTGTAAACACTTAAAAAATTAAAAAAATCCCGAAAACATCAAAAACTATAAAAAACACCTAAAAACTATAAAATCCCTAAAAACCCTAAAAACCATAAAAACCTAAAAATGACCTAAATAGTTCTAAAAACATAAAAAGCCTAAAATACCTGAAAACCTCTAAGAAAACCAAAAATCATAAAATCCTTAAAACCCCTAAAAACCTAAAAAACACTAAAACTAAAAAACCCAAAAAAACCAAAACACCCTAAAACCCGCCCAAATCACTAAAACCCTAAAAATAATAAAAATCATAAAAAATACCTAAAAATATCTGAAAATTTTAAAAAATCCTAAAACCCTGGAGAGAAATTAAAAATATTAAAAACTAAAAATAATTATAACTCACAAAAAACCTAAAAAAAGATAAGAAGCCAAAATACCCAAACAACCTTTAAAACCCTAAAATCTATAAAACCCCCTCAAACCTTAAAAAACTAAAAACCCATAAAATCACTGAAAACCCTAAAAAAACATAAAACCCTGAAAAAAGGTAAAAAATTCTAAAAAATTGTAAAACTCCAAAAAACATAAAAAACCATAAACACCCTAAAAAACCAAAAACACCCCTAAAAACCCAAAATGTCCACAAAATCCAAAAAAACCCTAAAATATAATAACACTAAAACCCCTAAAAATCCTAGGGAAACTATAAAAACATAAAAAACATAAAACCCACCCAAAACCAAAAAAACTCTAAAAACACTAAAAACCCTAAAAGTACTAAAATCCTCAAAATACATAAAACCCCCAAAAACCATAAAAACCTAAGAAACCCTTAAAAGTTTCTTATAACATAAAAAATGAAAAACCTAAAAAACCCTAAGAAAACATTAGCAACATAAAACACTTATAACCCCTAAAACATTAAAATTCTAAATACCCTAAAACCCTAAAAACAGTCAAAATACCAAAACCCCCTGATAAAACTATAAAAATATAAAAACACTCTAAAAATATCTAAAGTATCAAAATCCTTAAAAACATTGAAAAAACCTAAAAACCATATAAAAACCTTAAAATCATAAAAACACTTAAATCCCATGAGAAAATTAAAAAACACAAAATCCATAAAAGACCCTAAAAACCATAAAAATTCCAAATACCATAAATACCAATAAAAACCTTTAAAACCCTAAAACCAATATAAACGATAAACCCACCCAAAACTCTAAAACCCCATTAAACCCCATAAAAACTCTAAAAACCCATTAAAACCCAAAAAACTCAAAATACCCTAAAAACCTAAAAAACCATGAAAACATTAAAAACCCATAAAATCCCTCAAAATCCCTAAAAATCATAAAAACTATAAAATTGCCTAAAAATTTAAAACCCCTAAAAACCTTGAATAAACCTAAGAAATCCTTAAAAACATAAATGCACATAAAACCCCTAAAAAACTAAAAATCACTAAAAACCATAAAACCCTATATCCCCTCAAAACCCATAAGAACCCTAAAAAATCAACAAAATCTTAATAATTTGCAAAATATTCCTAAAAATGTATGAAACACCAATCACCCCGAAAACCCCTATGAAATCCTTAAAAACCTAGAAACAATTATGACCCCTAAAACCCTAAAAAAACTATAAAACCCCTACAACTCCAAAAAACCCTAAAACCCTTAAAATCCATAAAAACAAAAAAAATCCTAAAAAGCACTAAATATCCATAAAAATGTAAAAAACCCTAAAACATGGAAAACCACTAAGAAAACCTTAAAAACTGAAAACACTTAAAACCCATAAAATTAATAAAAACTATAAAGACCCTAAAAGACGCAAAAACACCCTAAAACCCATAAAAATATAAGAAACACAAAAAAACCTTAAAAATCCAAATCCTTAAAACCCCTAAAAAAAACTAAAAACTCAAAAAACTATTTAAACCCATAAAAACAGTAAAAAAAACTGTAAACACCATTTAACCCCTAAAAAACAAAAAACCATATAAACCCGAAAAACCCAAAAACCCAAAAACACCTAAACAACCAAAAAAATCTCATAATCCTAAAAAACCCAGAAAACTATAAATATTCTTAAAATGTACAAAAAATCCCTAAATATGTAAAAATGAAAAAAAATGAATATCTAAAAAATCATAAAACACTTGAAACCCCTAAAAACCCTAAAAACACTAAAAACCCTAAAATCCTTAAAAACCCTAAAAACCCTGAAGACCATAAAACCCATAAAAACATTAAGAACCCTAAAACCCATAAATTCCCTAAAAACCACTAAAACCCCTAAAAACCCATAAAAATCCTAAAAATGTTAAAAAATATCAAATATGATAAAAACCCTAAAAATCTAAAAAACCCCTAAAACATAAAAAACCAAAAAAAATATTAAAAATCCCTAAAAATTAAATAAAACATAAAAACCCCTATAATTCATAAAATCCTAAAAAACCCAATGAAAACATTATATTTTTAAAAACACATACAACCCTAAAAAGACCAAGAAATGGTAAAACCTCTCTGAAGCCCTAAAAACCCACAAAATCCCTAAAAAACTAAACAACCAAAAAATCCTAAAAAAACACCAAAAATCTAAATGAATGTAAAAAATCATAAAACCCTAAAAAACCCAAAGAAAATAATTAAAAACCTAAAACAATTGAGACATATAAAACCCATAAAAACCATAAAACCCATAAAAGACACTAAAAAACCTTTAAACCCCTAAAACCCATAGCCCAACTAAAATCCCCTAAAAACCTTATAAACCCCTAAAAACCATACCAACCCTAAAAACATATGAATCCCCAAAAACCAAAAAAACTCTAAAAATCCACTAAACAATTAAAAATGTTAAAAAACTTTATATAAAATTTATAACCATAAAAAATTAAAAAAACCCTAAAACCCCAAAAGAATAAAAAATTCATGAAAACCTTTAAATCTGTCAAAATCCCTAACAACCCTAAAAACCATAAAAAATCTAAAAACCAAAAAAACTGAAAATATATAAAAATCCCTAAAATCCTAAAAACATAAAAACATTAAAAATACCCTAAAAAGCCTTAAAAATATTTAAACACTTAAAAACATAAAAAATGCTAAAATCCTTAAAAAGTCTTAAAACCCCTAAACACTCTAGAACCCATAAAGCACCCTAAAAATCGTAAAGAACCCTAAAAATCCATAAAACCCCTAAAAACCATTAAGAAAATATAAGAATCTTGTAAACACCTATACATGTAAATTACTCTAAAAAACATTAAAACCCCTAAAAAACAAAAAAAAAACAACTAAAAGCCCAAAAAACCAAAAAACCCAAAATCCCCTAAAACCATAAAAATACTAAAAATACCTAAAACCTTAAAAACTATAAAAATCCAAAAAATTCCCCAAAATCCCCTAAAATATAAAAGACCCTAAAAACCTAAAAACCCAAAAAATTAATAAATAACTAAAAACACTAAAAACTCCTAAAAATCATAAAAGTGATAAAACTTCAAAAAAACCCAAAAAAATCTAAAAAACTATAAACCCATAAAATGTATAAAACCCCTAAAACCCCATAAAAACCCTAAAACCACTAAAAAAATCCAAAAAACCCAAAAAACCCTTAAAAATTTAAAAACAATTAAAAACCTTAAAAACCCTAAAAACTAAAAAAACACAAAAACCCAAAAAAACAAAAAATACCCTTCAATCCTTTAAAAAATAAACCCTGAAAATCCATAAAACTCTAAAAATAATTCATATCCAAAAAAACCTAAAAATCTCTAAAAACACAATAAACCCTAAATACCTTGAAAACACATAAAAAACCTTAATAACATAAAAACATATAAAACCCCTAAAAGATAAAACTGTAAAAAAGAATAAGTACCCCAGAAAACCTGAAAAACATCAAATTCCCTAAAACCCTAAAACCCCAAAAAACCCCTAACACAACATTAAAACCCCAAAATATCTTAAGACTCTAAAAAACCTAAAAAACCCAAAATAAACCCTACAAACCCTACAAACCATAAAACCAATGAGAAAATTAAAATCTATAAAACCAATAGAAACTGTAAAAACCACTAAAAACTCTAAAAACGATTTAAAACCCAAAAAACATTTAAAAACTATAAGAAATCTTAAAACCCCTAAAAACACAAAATAAACCCATAAAAACAAAATAAACCATAAAAACCCAAAAAACGAAATAAAAATCCTAAAAAAACCAAAAACCCCTAAAAACCATAAAAATTCTAAAAATCTCTAAAAATACATAAGAATGTTAAAATCCTAAAAAACAAGAAAACCCTTAGAAAATATTAAACACCTAAAAAACATAGAAATAATAAAAAACCTAACAATTCTAAAAACCTTAAAAACCCATAAGACTCCAATAAACAATAAAATACCTCAACATCCCTAAAAACCCTAAAAAGATAAAAGTACGAAATATCCCCAAATATCCCTTAAAACATAAAAAACCATAAAAACAGAAAAAACCATAAAAACCTAGAAAAAACCAAAGAAAACCTAAAAAAACTAAAAAACCTAAAATCCATAAAAACCTATAAAATTATAAATACCTTATAAACCCTAAAAAAATATAATGCCCAAAAAAACCTTAAAATAATCATAAAACCCATAAAACCCTAAAATCCCACTGAAAATTATAAAAACCCTTTAAACGCAAATAAAATTTAAAGACTCTAAAAAACATAAAACTCAAAAAAAAACACACAGAAAAAACCTAAAAACCAAATAAAACTATAAAATTACTAAATACCCTCAAAATTCCAGAAAACCCTAAAAATATAAATAACTAAAAAAATACCATAAAATCCTTAAAAACATAAAAAACCTTAAAAACCATTAAAACCTATAAGGAACCTTAAAAACCTAAAAACACATAAATCCTTTAAATAATTAAAAAAATGATGAAAACCCTAAAATCTCTAAAACAGTAAAACCCATAAACCCTTAAAAACCACAATAATGCTAAAAACCCATAAAAAGATAAAAATCCCACTAAAAACTCTAAAGACCCTTTAGACCCCTTAAAACATTAATAACCCAAAAAAAAATCCAAATTCATCAAAATACCCCAAAACCATAAAAACCCTAAAGACTGAAAAAAAACTTAAACACCCTCAGAATCTCTGAAAACCCTAAAAACCATAAATATTATAAAAATCCCAAAAAATACCTAAAAATGTAAACAGATTGGAAAACCATGAAGAACCCTATGAAAAACCTGGAAACCCGTATAACCCCTCAAAATCTCCAAAAACACTAAAACACAAAAAAAATCCATAAAACCATAAAAAACATAAAAAACATGAAAACCTTGAAGAAAAACATAAAAACAATTAAAACTCATAGAAACCCTAAAAAACGATAACAGCCCTAAAAAATTGTGTATACTTTAAAAACCCTAAAAACCCCTAAAAACCATAAAACCCCCTAAAAACCTTTAAAAACCCTAAAAGCCTATAAAAGCCCATAAAATCCCACTAAAACTATAATAATTCTCTAAACCCATAAAAATATTAAAAACCCGAAAAAAATTTTAAACCCTTAAAACTAAAAAAACCTCAATCCAAAGAAAATGCAACCCTATAAATAATAAAATCCCTAAAACTCCTCAAAATCCAAAAAACCCCCCATTAAATCCCAAAGTCCCCAAAAATCCATAAAAATGTAAAAAAACCCTTAAAACTATAATAAAACCTTAAACAAACTAAAATAATAAAACCCCTAAAACTAAAAAATGATAAAAACTATAAAATCTCTAAAAACCCAAAAAATCCCGAAAAAACCTATAAAACAATAAAAATCTCAAAATTCCATAAAATGTAAAAACCTCTAAAACCTTGACAAACCTTATTAAAACCTTAAAAAATAAAAAAAATAAAAGTACTACAAACCTAAAAAAGGATAAAATACTAAAACGCAAAAAACTCAAACAAACCCTAAAAACAATAAAAACCATGAAACACCAAAAAAACATAAAAAATCTAAAAACCCATTAAATATCAAAAAACCAGCTAAAATATAAAAAACCCTTTAAACTATAAAAATTGTTTAAAAAAATATAAAACCATTAAAAACCCTAAACAACTCAAAAAAACCCATAAAACATAGAAAACCAAAAAACCCCAAAACCCTTAAAAACCATCAAAATACTCAATAAACCCTAAAACCATAAAAAAAATTCCCTAAATATCTATAAAAGCCTAAAAACATAAAATACTGAAAACCCCTAAAAAATATTAAAAACCATAAAAAAATTAAAATAACTAAAAATCCTAAAAAAGCACTAAAAACCAAAAAAACCCAAAAAACCCAAAATAACAGCAAAATTCCTAAAACCCCTAAAAACCATAAAAAATCTAAATATTCCACAAAAATCCCTAAAAATTTAGAAAATCCTGAACAACCTGAAAAACAATAGAAAAAATTTAAAAGAAAAAAACACTTAAACCCCCTAAAACCCCCAAAAAGATCCTAAAAACCATAAATAACAGTAAAAACCTATAATATAATAAAAAAATAAAACCCTAAGAACCCACTAAAAACACTAGAAAATCCTTTAAACAACTTATAATACTAAAAAAATTGAAAGGCATTAAGAAGTCTAGAATATAAGAAAATCCATAAAACCCTAAAAAGCATAAAACCATAAAAAGCCATAAAGACCCAGAATATCCCTACAAAACCTAAAATAATGATAATAATAATAATACCTATAAATCCCTAAAGACATTAAAAACCAAAAACCCCTGATAAATCTAATGAATTCCTTAAAAACATAAATGCGAAAACCCCCCTAAAAATCGAAAAAACGCTAAAAACACTAAAAAATTCTTACAACCATAAAAAAATAAAATCCCTTAAAGCCCATAAGAAAACAAAATAACCCATAAAACCTAAAAAAACTACTATAAACTATAAAAACCATTAAACCCGTAAAACCCTTAAAAAAGATTCTAGAAACCCTTAAAACCACTGAAAAACTCTAAAAATAGAAAAAACAACAAAAAACCATAAAACTATAGAAACCCTAAAAATAATAAAATACTAAAAAATCATTAAAAATCTATAAAACTTTTTAATACTCTAAAAACCCTGAAAACCCTAAAAAAATTAAGAACCATAAAACACGTAAACACCTTAAAAATCTAAAAAACCCAATAAAAGCTAAAAACCCAAAAAACCCAAAAAACCATCAAAATCCATAAAAAACCTAAAAAAATAGAAATTCATAAAATCCATAAAGATCCCTAAAAACATAAAAAATCATAAAAACCCTAAAAACCCAATGAAAACCTAAAAAACCTAAAAACACTCAAATCCCCTAAAAATCGAAAAATGATAAAAACAATAAAACCACTAAAAACCCGAAAACCCGAAAACCATAAAACCCCTAAAAACCTTAAAATCCTTAAAAAACCATAAAAATCCATAAAATATCATTTAAAAAACATAAAACATTGAAACCCAAAAAACATTAAAATTTTTAAAAAAACCTTAAAGCCCTAAAAATCCAAAAAGCGCTTTTAAATCCCCAAAAAACCAAAAAAACCATAAAACCCCTAAAAAATCTCAAATTCCCTAAAAACCCTATAAAATCATAATCATCCAAAAAAACATCTAAAAAATTAATATGAAGAACACTTAAAAATGTTAAAATCCAAAAAACCCCTATGAAAACCTTAAAATACTAAAAACACATAAATCCTATAAAAACATAAAAAATAATAAAAAACCTAAAATCCTATTAAACCATAAATACCATAAAAAATTGAAAAACCTTAAAAAATAATAAGAACCATAAAAACATAAATAACCACTAAAAACTATAAAACCCTTTACACTGCTAAAAATGTTAAATAACACTAAAAACCCTTAAGACTCTAAAAAAATTTAAAAGAACTATAAAAACACAAAAAAGAGACCATAAAACCCAAAAACCTTTAAAGAACTATAAAACACCATAATATCCTAAAAACCATAAAACCCATAAAAACCATAAAAACCATAATAACCGTAATAACCATTAAAATTAAAAAACCCTGAAAAATCCCATAAAAAATCATAAAAACCTTGAAAAACCATAAGAAAATTTTAAAATCCTAAAAACAATTAAAATACAGAAAAAAAAGAAAAATTTTAAAATACATAAAAACCCTAAAACCCTTAAAAAAACAAAAAACCATCACAGTCCATAAAAACCACATAAAACCATAAAACCCTAAAGAATCACTATAAATCCTAAAAACCTAAAAAAAATTAAAAACCAGGAAAAACCCAAAGAAAAACATAAAAAAATTAAATACGATACAAAACATAAAATATGATAAAAACCCTAAAAAACTCAATAAACCCTAAAATTTATAAGACCCCTAAAAACATTTATATATCCTAAAACCCATAAATAACATAAACACCAACAGAAAAATTCTAAAACCATTTTGAACTCTTAGAAATGTTAAAAAACTATAAATAACCACAAAATCCCAAAAAAACACTAGAAACCCTAAAACCCTAAAAAACCTTAAAAACCCTAAAGACCAAATAAACCCAGAAACCCCTCAAAATCACAAAAAACCTTATAAATCATAAAATACCATAGAAATCACTACAAATGTAAAAACACAAAAAAATAGAGAAAATCCCAATGAAAACATTAAAATAATTAAAAACACATTAAACCATAAAATTCCTAAAAATATTAAAGATACAAAAACCCCTAAAAGCCTTTAAATACCTCTAAATTTAGAAAAACCTCCACCAAAAAACCATACAAATCCGAAATTCTCCCTAAAAAATATCTAAAAATGTAAAAAAACCATAAAAACCTTGAAAACCACTATGAAAACCTACAAAAACTAAAAACAATTTAAACCCCTAAAAACCAAAGAAATATTAAAAATCCTAAAAGATCCTAAAAACCCTAAAAGATCATAAAAACCCTAAAAGCCCCTAAAATTATAAAACCCCCCAAAAAGATTAAAATCCATAAAAACCCTTAAGAACATAAAAACAACTAAAAACTTTTAAACCCCTTTAAATCCCAAAATTTGTTGAAAACACCTAAAATTATTTAAAACCCCTAAATAAATCAAAAAACCCTCAATCCCCAAAAAAACATAGAAACCCTACAATTCCTAAAAATCCTCAACAACCCTAAATACCCCTAAATTTCTTAAAAAAATCTACATTCCATAAAAGCGTACAAAATCCATAAAAATTTTAAAAACCCTAAAAACCCTGAAATAACCTATAAAAATATTAAAAACCTAAATACAATTAAAACCCTAAAAAAATTAAAAAACGCTAAAAACTGTAAAAAAACTTAAAACCTAAAAATAATGAAAACCCATAAAAACCTTAAAAAATTATAAAACCATAATAATCCCTTAAAACCCTAAAATAACCTAATGACCATTAAAATCCATAGAATCCTAAAAACCCATAAAATCTTAAAAAACCTCTAAAAATATAAAAAACTCAAAAATACCTAACGACCCTAAAAACCCTAATAAAGCCTTAAGATCCTAAAAACTCTTGACACCCCTAAAAGTTGATAAAAACTATAAAGGCTCTAAAATCCCTAAAAATCCCAATAGACCATAAAATTTTATAAAAACATTAAAACCCCTAAAAAACTTGAAAACTCTAAATTACAAATAATAACTATCAAAACCCTTTAAACCAATAAATACGATAAAAAACACTAGAAGGCCTTAAATAAAATAAGAAACCAAAAAACCCATAAAACATAAACTCCTAAAAATACATAAAACCCTTAAAAACCTATAAATATTTTAAAAAATACATAAAACCACTAAAAATATAAAAAACCATTAAACCCTAAAAATCCCTAAGAAACCCTTAAAAATAAAAGACACATAAAACCAAAAAAAATCCAAAAAAATGCTAAAAACATAAAAAACCCAAAGGTCCCTAACAACCATTAAAAACCCTAAAACCTTAAAAACTTTAAGGACAAATAAATACCTAAAAACTACAAAAAGTCACTAAAACGCCTAAAAACATTCAAAATCTCTAAAAAACCATAAAAACCCTAAATATTAAAAAAACCCATAAATACACAAAACAAACATCTAAACCTTAAAAAACATTAAAACACATAAATTAACTAAAAAACCTGAATAAAAATAAAAAAATACATAAATTATATTGAAATGTTAACCCATAAAACAAAAATAAAACCATAAGACCTAAAAATAATTAAAACCCAAAAAACCTAAAAAATGAAAAAAACACTTAAAAAATAAAAAAACCAAAAAACATTAAAATCCAAAAAATACATAAACACCAAAAATATTTAAAAAAGTCTTAAAAATTCCTAAAAACATAAAAACCCCAAACCCCTGATCAATTAAAAACCTAAAAAAAATTATAACCCAAAAAATGCACTTAAACCCCTATAAGATCATAAAACACCCAAAACCATAAAAACCTTGGAAAACATTAAAAATACCAAAAAAAACACATAAAACATTAATGAACACTTAAAACTCTAAAAACCCTTTATTCGCTAATAACATTAAAACACTCTAAAAAACCTTAAAACCCCAAAAAATAAAAAAAATCTCTAAAATCACAAATAACCCATAAAATCTCTAAAAACCCTCAAAACCCTGAAAATATCTAAAAACCCTAAAAACCCTAAAATCCTAAAAAATCACTAAAACTACACATAAATAAAAAACCCTAGAAAACTTGAAATTTCCTAAGAAAACCACACAAATTTAAAAAACTCTTAAAACACATAAAAACCTTAAAAATGCCAAAAAAAACCCCAAAACCCACTTAAAAAACATAAAACCCCAAAACCCTGAAAAAACCGTAAAACCATAAACTCTGTAAAAACCCATAAACACCCTAAAAATCCACAAAAACTCAAAAAAAACCCTTTAAACACCTAAAGAAGTTAAAATATCTAAAAACCAAGAAGATCCTACAAAATTAAAACAACATAAACACCCACAAAAAAACAATAATCCCCAAGAATATCTAAATACACTAAAAACCCTAAAAACCCTAAAAACTATTAAAATCCTAAAAAATCTCTAAAAATATAAAAAAAAGAACCATAAAAACATTTAAAAACCCCTAAGAAAACCTAAAGATACATTAAAATACCTAAAAAACATAAAAACCCAAAAATACTAAAGAAAAAAAATACTAAAACCCCGAACCACCAAAAGAGGATGGCGGCGCACTCCCCTGGGATTCTCTCTCACTCGACGCTTCTTCCACGCCTTCTCCTAGATCCAGATCGGAGCTTCAGCGGCAGTCCTTTTCTCCTTCCCGGTTTTTGGAGATGGCATGCCCTGGATGTGATCTTCGGCCTCAAGATGATGGTGGCTTTCGCGCTTCGACGACTTCGACTTCCCCGTGTTCCTTTACTATGGGTTTTGGTCTTTGATGCGGTTTTACTCCGTTGCTGGAGAGTCTGGCCTCTGACGGCTATGGTGGTCACGACTTCTTCAGATCGGCTTGATCTTGAATGGGTCGACATCTTCCAGCAGCCGCGGGTCGGGGTCTCTTTTTCAGATCTAGGGTTTCTCCAGGCGGGTCAACGCGGTCAAGGGGATCATTGGCAGAGTTGGTTGCTTTGGCATCTAGGTTCTACTCGGAAGGCCCTTCATTTCTACGGATGGTGCAAAAATCTGGTCTTGCAGCACTGGTCGGATCCTTCTCAATCCTGCCTTGTAACAAGAGGTTTTCTCTATGCCCTGGTTCGATTCTCTTGTCGGTTCGCGAAGCAGCTGCATGTGCGTACTCAACCTAGTCTATCGGCTTCGTCTTTGCTCCAGTTTGTTGTTTCTTGTTTCGGTCGGACCTTTTGGCATTCCATGATCTCCTACGGCTTGGTTATGATTTCGGTTATGAATGAGTGCTGGTTTCTGGGTTTTCTGAGATGGGTTTGGCGATATTGGTGCAATTTCTGGTGGTGTGCGGTTTTCTATGCTACGAGATATGGAATGCTGAAATTTGTTTAGTTCAAAGACCATGACTGTTGGTTGTTGATCTGTGATTCCTTGTTTGACGATGGGTTAGGATGTGCTGGTTGTTGGTTTACGAGCTACAAGTTAATAGGAGCTGATCGGCAAGGAGGCGGTGATGCTTTTGTTGCTGATGCTGGTTTTTTAGTGCTGTCGTTCATTGGAGTTTTCTGTTTGTTTTCACTGGCAGTGGATCCTCCTGGGGAGGACAAACTAGTTGCTGGAAATGGTGTGATTGGAATTGCTGGTTGTTGTTTGCTGGGAGGAGATGATGGCCGCATTTGGTTGCGGGGCTCGTGCTGTGGTTTCATCATACTGGTTGTGAGTGGCTGCGATGTCGGCTTTGGTACTTCGGGTTGCTGGGGCTGGTTGGTTTGGATGTGTGGCTGCTACTATATTGCTGTGATGATGGGATGTGGTGCTGCTGGATGCTGGAATGCACTGGAGGATGGAAATTGTGATGCTGGATGCTGGTTGCTGCTGAGCTTGGAGTTTCTGAAGCTGTGGTTTATGATTGTGCTACTGCTGGATGTTGATTACTAGTTGAGTTTGAATGATGGTCGTTGGTTAGCTGTGAGATGATGGATGCGGGTTGATGCTGGATGGTGGTGGTGGCTTCTTGTCTTGGTGTGGTTTTACTTTTTTCGCATTTGTTTTCTTTCTTTTGGGGTCTTTTTGTCTTGGGTTGTAAGGGGTTTTGGGTGTGGGTCGTCTGACCCCTCCCATCCCATGTCTGTTGTGTCTCTTTTTTCTTTCTAATAAATTTGGGGGGGTCGGGAATAGCCCGACCCTCGCATCTTCCTTGCAAAAAATACTAAAAAATTATAAAACCCTATAAAACCTTACAACCATAAGAAACACTAAAAACCCTAAAAATACTTAAAAAATATATAACCCATAAAATTCCAAAAATAGTCCCTAAAAATTTGTAAAAATTAAAAAAAACCCAAAAAACCTTGAGAAACCGTAGAAAAAAATTAAAAACAAAAATACAATTAAAACCCCTAAAAACATAAAAAATGCTACAAACCCTACAAAACAAAAAAAAACTATAAAACCACCTAGATACCATAAAAACCATAAAAATCAGATGAATTCTAAAAACCAACTAAAACTCTAAAACCATTTAATCCTATAAAAAGGAAAAAAACTCTAAAAACCGTAACACCCAAAAAAATCAGAAAACCCTAAATACCAAATAAACCATAAAACCCCTAAAACCCTAAAAAACCATATAAATCCTCATATTTAATCAAAACAAAAAAACCATAAAAATCCTTAAAAATCCATAAAAAACATAAAAACATAAAAAACCTAAAAAAACCCTAAGAAAACCTCAAAATCATAAATTCACATAAAACCCACCAATACCTAAAAACCCTATAAAACCTAAACAGCCTAAAATACCTAAACACCTAAAAACCTAAACCCCCCCCAAAACCGCAAAATACCATAAAAAACTAAAAACACTGGAATCCATTTAAACCCCTAAATTGTTAAACAACTCTAAAAAACAATAAAAACCCTAAAAATATAAAAAACCTTAAAAGGAAAAAAGGTTAAAACCTAAAAACACTCAAAATCCCAAAAAATCGTATCAAACCATTAAAATCCTAAAATATTTCTAAAAATCCCTAAAAATTTAAATAAGTATAAAATCACTAAGAAAAACATTAAAATCTAAAAAAACATCGAAACCATATAATCCTAAAAATGAAAAATATCCTAAAAGACCTTAAAAACTCCTGAAAACCTAACAGTTCCTAAATCCCATAAAAAGAAATAACAATCCTAAAATTCCCTAAATATCTATAAAAATGTAAAAAACACAAAAAACCATGAAAACCAATATGAAAATATTAAAAACCTAAAAACACTTAAAACCCCTATAAAACATAAAAAAATTAAAAACCCTAAAAGGCCCTATAAACCAATAAAAACCAATACAAACCCATAAAACATAAAACCCTAATCACCCATAAAACCTCAAAAATACATTAAAAACACATTAAACCCATATAAAATATTAAAAATACATTAAAAACCATAAAAAACCCAAAAAAAATAAAAAACCCCTAACATCCCAAAAAATACTTGAAAACCCTATCAAACATAAAAACCTTTGAAAATCCTAAAAACATAATAAAACCAAAAAATTCCTAAAAATTCCATAATAATTTCTTAAAAAGGTAAAAACCCCTAAAACCCTCGAAAACCCATAAGAAAACCATAAGAACCTAAAAACACTAAAAAAAATAAAAATCCCAAAAATAGTAAAAACCATAAAAATAATAAAAACATATAAAAACCATAAAAACCCTATAACCTATAAAAATATTAAATTCATCTAAATACTATTAAAACCATTTAAAAACCTAAAAATGATAAAAATAATTAAAAAACCTCTATGCCCATAAAAACTCAAGAAAAACCTTAAAATAAAAAAAATAAAATAAAACACAATGAAATTTGAAAAATTCTAAAAACCCTAAAAACCTATAAAAACCTAAAAACAAAAAAACCATAAAAATCCAATAGAATCCATTAAAATCTCTAAAAATGATAAAAAGGAGAAAATTTAAAATCATCAAGAAAACCTTAACAACTTAAAAACTCATAAAACCTCTACAAAACTCAAAAACTATAAAATCCCTAAAAACCCTTAAAATCCTAAAACCCCTAAAATCCCCTAAAACATCTCAAAATCCAAAAAACCCTAAAAACTAAAAAAACCAAAAAATTCCCTAGGAATCCCTAAAAACCAAAAAACTCTAAAACCATAAGAAATCAGTAAAAATTTAAAAACAGTTAAAACACCTTAAAACTTTATAAATCACTAAAAATAGAAAAACCCCTAAAAAACCTTAACACCACTAAAAATCCATAACCCCCCCAAAAACATAAAAATCATAACAGAGCCCTAAAAATCCCTAAAACCCCAAAAAACCCTAATAACCATAATAACTCCAAAGAAAATATAAAAAATCTAAAAGCATTTAAATACCATAAAAACCAAAAAATAGAAAAAATCATAAAAGACCCTAAAAACACTAACCACCCCTTGAAACATTAAAACCATTAAAAACCATAAAAACCTTAAAAACACTAAAAATATGAAAAAACTAAAAACTCTAAACACCAATTATACCCTAACTCTCAAATACCTGAAAAACCCTAAAAACTCAAAAGACCCCCAAAACCCAAAAAAACAGAAAACCCTAAAAACCGTAAAATTCTATAAAACCCTTAAAATCCATAAAAACCCTAAAAATCCCATCAAAATCCTAAGAAGTCCCCAAAACCTCTAAAAATCTCTAAAAATGTAAAAAATAGAAAAACACTAAAAACCCTAATAAAACATTAGAATCCTAAAAACACTTAAAACCTCCAAAAACCAAAAAATGATAAAACCCCTAAAACCCAAAAAACTGTTTAAAACTCAACACCCCTAAAAAGTTTAAAAAACATTAAAACCCATAAATCCCTAAAAACCGCTAAAAATTCTAAAAACCATTTAATCCCATAGAAATTTTAAAAACTCTAAAAAACAGTAAAACCCATAAAAATTAAAAAATCCTAAAAACCCAAAAAAACAAAAAAGCCAAAAAACCATCAAAACCATCAAAAATCCTAAAATCCTAAAAACCCACTAAAATCAATAAAAAAAATTCTAAAGAACCAAAAACCCTAAGGAAACCTTGAAAACATAAAAAAAACTTAAAAAACATAAAAATTGATAAATATCATAAAATACAACAAAGCCCCTAAAACCCATAAAAATTCTCAAAATAACTAGAAACCAAAAAAACCCATACAAATCCCAATGAAGTACAAAAATCCCTAAAAACGTAAAAATCTCTAAAATCCATATATACCCCTAGTAAATCATTAAACCCCTATATAAATTTAAACCTATAAAAACTAAAAGAATCTAAAAACCATCAGAACCCTAGAAACCATAAATATCCCTAAAACCTTAAAACCCCTAAACCCTCATAAAACCACTAAAAGCCACTAAAAATATAAAATACCATTAAACCCCTAAAAACGTTAAAAAACTCAAAAAAGATTTAAAAACCTAAAATCCTAAAAAAACCCCTAAAACCCCAAAAATACACAAAACCCTTAAAAACCCAAAAAAATCCAAAAACCCCTAAAAACCTTCAAAACCACTCAAAAACTCGAAAAATCTTAAAAACCAAAAAAAATCCTCAAATGCACTAAAAACCACTGAAAATGTAAAAAACCCTAAAATCCTTAAAAAAAATTATAAAACCTTCAAAAAATTGAAAAACCCTAAAAACTAAAAATGATAAACCCTAAAAACCCCAAATAACTCTAAAAAACCAAAAACCCCTAATAACCGTCAATACCCTAAAAACCCTAAAATCCCATAACAATATTTCAAAATTCCCAAAAACAAAATGAAATCTGAAAAACCATTAAAACCATGAAAAAAATCTACGAAAAATTTAAAAAAATAAAAGCCTTCAAAACCTATTAAAAAATGCTAAAAAAATAAAAAACATGAAAAAACTAAAAGAAGAAAAAAACTGTAAAAATCTAAATTTTTTTAAGAAACCATAAAACTCTAAAAAATGACTACAAACTATAAAAACCCATTAAACATCTAAAATAATTAAAAACTATAAAAAAATTAAAAAACCTTTAAACTCAAAAAACCCCTAAAAAGTATAAAACACCTAAAACACTTAAAACCCTCAAATCTCTAAAAACCCTTAAAACCATAAATCCTAAAAAATCCCTAAAAATACCTAAAAACCTAAAAAACATGAAAAATCCTAATTAAACCATAAAAACCTAAAATCATTGAGAACAATTAAAAAACCTTAAAATGATAAAACCCCTAAAAAACCTAAAACCCCAAAAAAACCATAAAAAACCAAAACCCCTAAAAATCCTTGGAATCCTAAACAACAATAAAAACCCTAAAAAATCATCTAAAATCCTTAAAAACCTAAAAAAATAAATACCATAAAATAACTTAAAATCTTAAAAATACCCAAAACATGAAAAATCCCCCCAAAAATTAAAAAACACAAAAAACCTTTGAAAACCCTAAAAACCACTAAAAATATGAAAACACTTCAAACCCATAAAAACATTAAAAAAATATACTAAAATAAAACCTCTCAAAACTCAAAAAACCACAGAAAACCGAAAAAAACCATAAAACCTGAAAATCACTTCAAAATTCCTAAAAATTGTAAAACACCATAAAAATACTAAATAATCTCTTATAATCCCTAAAAAATATAAAAAAACTAAAAACATTGAAGAACCATAAGAAAATCATAAAAACACTTAAAACCCCTAAAATACCTAAATTACTTTAAAACCCCCAAAGACCCTACAAACCATAAACCCCTTAAAATCCTAAAAACCCTAAAAACCAAAAAAAACTAAAAATCTTAAAACCCAAAAAAAACCCATAGACACCATACAAACAACAAAAATACATTAATACCCAAAAAATCCAAAAAAACTGACAAAAAACCATATAACCTATAAATCCATAAAAAACCACAAAACCCATAAGACCCCTGTTAACAAAAAAACTCTTAAATCCCTTTAAATCCGTAAAAATGTATAAAAACATCAAAAAACCAAAAAAACCCTAAAAAATTCAAAAAACACTAAAAATCCAAAAAAACCAATCAAATCCGAAAAACCCTTAAAACCCCTTGATATCATAAAAAAATAATATTTGAAAAAATTCCCTAAAACATTAAAAAACACTAAAAATACTAATAATAGCATAATAACTTAAAAACACATTACACAACTAAAAATACTAAAAAAATATAAAAACCCTAAACCCCTAAAAACCTTAAAAACCTACTAAAAACATATTAAACCACTAAAAATTTTAAAAACCAAAAAAATTCCTAATCCCATTAAAAACCCTAAAAAATCCAAAAACCATAAAACCCCCAATATCCTTAAAAACCCTAAAACACATAAAAACCTTAAAAACCTACTAAAAACATTACAAACACTTTAAAACACTAAAAATGTAAAAAAATCTAAAAAACATGATAACACTAAAAACTAAAAAACCCATAAAAACACACAAAAAACCATAATAACAAAAAATCCCTAAAAATCATAAAAACCCTTAAAAATACTAAAAACCCTAAATACCCTAAAAATCCTTTAAACCTTAATAATCCCAAAAAATGTAAAAAAGTCTAAAAATACTAAAATACAATAGCAAAACCCTGAAAAGTTAAAAACACTAAAACCCCTAAAAACCCTAAAATATGATAAAACCCTAAAAAACCCTACAAACCATCAAAATCCATAAAATCCCAAGAAAATCAACAAAAAGACTAAAAATACCTAATAATGTGAAAACCCCTATAAACCAAAAATCCCCTAAGAAACCCTAAAAAACCGAAAAATAATCGAAACCTCTAAAATCCATAAGACACCTAAAACCCATAAAAAAGACAAAAATACCACAAAACCAATAAAAACAGTAAAATCTATTTAAACTCCTAATTTTTTTAAAAAACACAAAAAATAAATAATAGCCTTAAAAAATAAATAAAATAACATAGAAATCAAAAAAAATATATATAAAAAACTATAATTCAATAAAATAAAAAACCCTCAAAATCACTAAAACCCATAAAAACCATAAAAAACTATAAAAAACCTAAAAAATACCTAAAAATAAGTAAAAATGATAAAACCCCTAAAAATACAAAAAAACCCTAAGAAAAACATAAAAAACAAAAAATAGTTAAAACCCATAAAGCATCTAAAAAATTCTAAATACACTGAACATTTATTACAAATCCAAAAAACCAAAAACACCATCAAAATCTATAAAAACACTAAAAATCCATAAAAATCCTAAATATCTATAAAAATCACTAAAAACATAAATATCCCCAAAAACCATAAAATCCAAAAGAAATAAATTAAAAAATAAACACCCTTAAAATACATAAAACCCTAAAAATGAAAAAAAACACTAAAACCCCTAAACTCCCAAAAACCCTTAAAACCCTAAAATCCACAAAAAAATTTATAAACCCTAAAAATAAAAAAACCCTAAAACCCCTTTAAATAATTAAAAACTTATAAAAAAATAAAACATAAAAACACTTAAAACCCATAAAAACCTAAAAAATGTTGAAAACCCTAAAAACACTAAAAACCCTAAAATCCAAAAATCCCAAAAAACCAAAAAAACTATAAAACCTCAAAAACTACTAAAAACACATGAAAACACAAAAAAAACTAAAAACTATAAAAAAATTTAAACCCATAAATTTTTTAAACAACTATAAAAACTCTAAACACACCTAAAACACTAAAAATATGATAAAAGTTTTAAAAACCAAAAAAACCGTAAAAAACCTAAAACACTAAAAACTATAAAAACGGAAAAAAACCTAAAAATACTAAAAACGAATTAAAGACACATAAAGACAAAAAAAACTCTAAAAATCATGAAAAAAACCAAGAAAACCTTAAAAACCTAAAAACACTTAATACCCCTTAATGTCCAAAAACGCTAAAAATCCTATAAAACCATAAAACCCCTAAAAAATCAAAAACCTCTCAAAATCCCGTAATCCCTAAAATATCATAAAAATATATAAAATCCAAAAAATCAATAAATATGTAAAAACCCCTAAAAATCCTAAAAATCAGTAATAAAACCATAAAAATAATTAAGAACCCTAGAAACCAAAACAAAAAAGCTCAAAACCTAAAATACCCTAAAAACCTAAAAACTCTAACAACCCATAAATCAATAAACCCCTAATGACCATAAAAAATACATAATAACTACTAAAAACATTGAAAAACCTTTAAATCCCTTAAATTTAAAAACATTTAAACAACATAAAACCTTAAAAACTCAAGAAGACCCCAAAAAACCCAAAAAACCATACAACCAAAAAAAATCCTAGAAACCCTAAAAATACCTAATAACCCTGAAATCCATACAAAATCCTAAAAAGTCCCCAAATATCTATAAAAACATAAAAAACCTTAAAAAACATAAAAACCCATAAGAAATCATAAAAACTAAAAACAGTTAAAACCTTGAAAAAATTAAAAATTCTTATCTCCCTAGAAAACTCTAAAAACAATAAAAATCCCTAATTTTTTTTAAATCATTAAAACCCATGAAAAACCTAAAAAAACTAAAAATAATAAAACCCTTTAAACCCCTAAAATTGTTAAAAACTCAATAAACCTTAAAAACTCTAAAAAACAGAAAAAACCCTAAAAACCAAAAACACTAAACACTAAAACACTAAAAATTGTAAAAGACAATAAAAATCTTGGAATTCCTAGTGGTGATCAATGTGGTAGTGGGGGAGGCTGGTTTCGAGGGTGTGGCCAGTTGCATGATTTATGGACTGGATCTATGTTTGCCTGGGGCGGTGCTTGAGGGGACTGTTGGTGGTTATTGTCATGTGACTAAGCAGGATAAGGTGGAGGAGCAGGGGAAAATGGATAAGTTGGAGGAGGCATCTTATCAGTGGGGAATGTCGATGGAAGGGATGGTGTGCAGGTAGGGGAGGGATCTTGGATAGGGGATGATCTGATGTAGGGAAATTCCGCAACATAGGTGGAGGAGATGGGGCCGGTCATGGAGGTATATGAGGAGACTCTGGCTGATAGGCCTCACTGTATGGGCTTGTATGAGTTGGAGCTGGTGGACTGCCCAGGTGTTCCATAGAAGGGCTACCTCAATGTGGACCAGACTAGGTGCATGGAACTATTGGATGTCCTAGCTCCCAGGGTTCTTGAGGTGGTCCCTAGAAATCTACATTGTGGGGTTATTGCGGGATGTTAACTTAACCAAGAAGCCTCCTTCATTCCCGACCAAGTCTAGGAGGATGGAAGAGTTGTGATCATTAATGAGAGGTCCTTGATTGAGGAGGCCATTGAGAAGGAAAACAAGCCTGTAGGGGTCCAGTTTGACTCATGATGGAGGAATATGAGGAAGAAAAACACTTCTTTTCCAAAGACTCTGTCCATAAGAGCCTCCTGCAAGGCTAATGAAAATGCCTCTAGAAGGGGAGGAAGGGCTGTCAAGGTGAAGCGTAATGCGGATCAACAACAGCTCAAGGAGTATTTCATTAACTTTCTCAAGAAATATGAATCATCTGAATGGGGGGCAGTGGATGAGGATGCTTTCTATGTGTATGGTGTTGATGGGGATCTATATGGAGGTGATGCGGCTTATGGTTATAGTGTAGAGGGTGTCCCTTATGGAACTACTGTTTTTGACTTCAGTGGTAATGTTGACTGACTTGTTTTTCTCTTGGTCCTTTTTTTCTTTCATTTTTTGGTTTTGGGGTTGTTAAGGGTTTTTCGGTGTGGGTTGATTGACTCCACCACTCCCTTGTCTACTGTGTCTCTTTCTTCAAATAATTTTTGGGGGGAACATGATTAGCGTGGACCCGAACCTTCCTTGCCCAAAACCCCTAAAAAACCCTAAAACCCTTGAAATCCTTAAAACCCCTAAAAACTCTAAAAATCCATTAAAACCCTAAAAACCCATAAAATTAATAAAAATAACTAAAAAAAAGTAAAAATGTGAAAACCACTAAAACCCGTAAAAATCCAAATAAAACCTTAAAAACCTAAAAACACTTCCATCCCATAGGAAACCTAAAAGATGATAAAACGCCTAAAAATACCCTAAACACCCTGAAACCCTTAAAACCATAAAAACCAATAAAATACATTTTAAACCCTGAAAACCCATAAAAACATTAAAAGCACTAAAAACTCAAAAAAACATTAAACTCCAAAAACTATAAAAACACTAAAAACCTTTAAAACCCTAAAAACCAAAAAAAATCATAAATAACACTAAAAATCCATAAAAAACACATAATTCATAAATAAATTTTCTCGTATTTTTCTTCATAGGATTTATGAGGTTCCTTGGGTTTCTTTCAGGGTAATGGTTTCGATGGGCTTCATTAATTTTCATAGGCCTATTTTCTTGGGGTCGGTTGATTGGGCATCATGAGGTTTCTCAGGCCCATTTTTCTTTCTTTTTCTGTTCATGTGGGTCTTTAGACAAGATGGCTACACACCTTGGTTCATTTAATTGTACTTCAATTCCTTCTCTATTTTAAAAACCCTACAAAACAAAAAAACTCTAAAACCACCTAGATACCATAAAAACCATAAAAATCAGATGAATTCGAAAAACCAACTAAAACTCTAAAACCATTTAATCCCATAAAAAGGAAAAAAACTCTAAAAACCGTAACACCCAAAAAAATCAGAAAACCCTAAATACCAAAAAACCATAAAACCCCAAAAACCCTAAAAAACCATATAAATCCTCATATTTAATCAAAACAAAAAAACCATAAAAATCCTTAAAAATCCATAAAAAACATAAAAACATAAAAAACCTAAAAAAACCCTAAAAAAACCTCAAAATCATAAATTCACATAAAACCCACCAATAGCTAAAAACCCTATAAAACCTAAACAGCCTAAAATACCTAAACACCTAAAAACCTAAAACCCCCCAAAACCGCAAAATACCATAAAAAACTAAAAACAATGGAATCCATTTAAACCCCTAGTTTGTTAAACAACTCTAAAAAACAATAAAAACCCAAAAAAATAAAAAAAACTTAAAAGGAAAAAAGGTTAAAACCTAAAAACACTCAAAATCCCAAAAAATCCTATAAAACAATTAAAATCCTAAAATATTTCTAAAAATCCCTAAAAATGTAAATAAGTATAAAATCACTAAGAAAAACATTAAAATCTAAAAAAACATCGAAACTATATAATCCTAAAAATGAAAAATATCCTAAAAGACCATAAAAACCCATGAAAACCTAACAGTTCTTAAATCCCATAAAAAGAAATAACAATCCTAAAATTCCCTAAATATCTATAAAAATGTAAAAAACACAAAAAACCATGAAAACCAACATGAAAATATTAAAAACCTAAAAACACTTAAAACCCCTATAAAACATAAAAAAATTAAAAACCCTAAAAGGCCCTATAAACCAATACAAACCAATACAAACCCATAAAACCATAAAACCCTAAACACCCATAAAACCTCAAAAATATATTAAAAACACATTAAACCCATATAAAATATTAAAAATACATTAAAAACCATAAAAAACCCAAAAAAAAATAAAAAACCCCTAACATCCCAAAAAATACTTGAAAACCCTATCAAACATAAAAACCTTTGAAAATCCTAAAAACATAATAAAACCAAAAAATTCCTAAAAATTCCATAAAAATTTCTTAAAAAGGTAAAAAACCCTAAAACCCTCAAAAACCCATAAGAAAACCATAAGAACCTAAAAACACTAAAAACAAATAAAAATCCCAAAAATAGTAAAAACCATAAAAATAATAAAAACATCTAAAAACCATAAAAACCCTATAACCTATAAAAATCTTAAATTCATCTAAATACTATTAAAACCATTTAAAAACCTAAAAATGATAAAAAAAATTAAAAAACCTTTATGCCCATAAAAACTCAAGAAAAACCTTAAAATAAAAAAAATAAAATAAAACACAATGAAATTTGAAAAATTATAAAAACACTAAAAACCTATAAAAACCTAAAAACAAAAAACCATAAAAATCCAATAGAATCCATTAAAATCTCTAAAAATGAAAAAAAGGAGAAAATTTAAAATCATCAAGAAAACCTTAACAACCTAAAAACTCATAAAACCTCTACAAAACTCAAAAACTATAAAATCCCTAAAAACCCTTAAAAGCCTAAAACCCCTAAAATCCCCTAAAACAACTCAAAATCCAAAAAACCCTAAAAACTAAAAAACCCAAAAAATGCCCTAGGAATCCCTAAAAACCAAAAAACTCTAAAACCATAAGAAATCAGTAAAAATTTAAAAACACTTAAAACACCTTAAAACTTTATAAATCACTAAAAATAGAAAAACCCCTAAAAAACCTTAACACCACTAAAAATCCATAACCCCCCCAAAAACATAAAAATCATAACAGAGCCCTAAAAATCCCTAAAACCCTAAAAAACCCTAATAACCATAATAACTCCAAAGAAAATATAAAAAATCTAAAAGCATTTAAATACCTTAAAAACCAAAAAATAGAAAAAATCATAAAAGACCCTAAAAACACTAACCACCCCTTGAAACATTAAAACCATTAAAAACCATAAAAACCCTAAAAACACTAAAAATATGAAAAAACTAAAAACTCTAAACACCAATTATACCCTAACTCTCAAATACCTGAAAAACCCTAAAAACTCAAAAGACCCCCAAAACCCAAAAAAACAGAAAACCCTATAAACCGTAAAATTCAATAAAAACCTTAAAATCCATAAAAACCCTAAAAATCCCATCAAAATCCTAAGAAGTCCACAAAACCTCTAAAAATCTCTAAAAATGTAAAAAATAGAAAAACACTAAAAAACCTAATAAAACATTAGAATCCTAAAAACACATAAAACCTCCAAAAACCAAAAAATGATAAAACCCCTAAAACCCAAAAAACTGTTTAAAACTCAACACCCCTAAAAGGTTTAAAAAACATTAAAACCCATAAATCCCTAAAAACCGCTAAAAATTCTAAAAACCATTTAATCCCATTGAGATGTTAAAAACTCTAAAATACCGTAAAACCCATAAAAATTAAAAAATCCTAAAAACCCAAAAAAACAAAAAAGCCAAAAAACCATCAAAACCATCAAAAATCCTAAAAATCCTAAAAACCCACTAAAATCAATAAAAAAAATTCTAAAGAACCAAAAAACCCTAAGGAAACCTTGAAAACATAAAAAAAACTTAAAACACCTAAAAAACATAAAAATTGATAAATATCATAAAATACAACAAAGCCCCTAAAACCCATAAAAATTCTCAAAATAACTAGAAACCATAAAAACCCATACAAATCCCAAAGAAGTACAAAAATCCCTAAAAAAGTAAAAATCTCTAAAATCCATATATACCCCTAGTAAATCATTAAACCCCTACATAAATTTAAACCTATAAAAACCAAAAGAATCTAAAAACCATCAGAACCCTAGCAACCATAAATATCCCTAAAACCTTAAAACCCCTAAACCCTCATAAAACCACTAAAAGCCACTAAAAAAATATAAAATACCATTAAACCCCTAAAAACGTTAAAAAACTCAAAAAAGATTTAAAAACCTAAAAACCTAAAAAATCCCCTAAAACCCCAAAAATACACAAAACACTTAAAAACCCAAAAAAAATCCAAAAACCCCTAAAAACCTTCAAAACCACTCAAAAACTCGAAAAATCTTAAAAACCAAAAAAAATCCTCAAATTCACTAAAAACCTCTAAAAATGTAAAAAACCCTAAAATCCTTAAAAAAATTTATCAAACCTTCAAAAAATTGAAAAACACTACAAAACTAAAAATGATAAACCCTAAAAACATCAAATAACTCTAAAAAACCAAAAACCCCTAATAACCATCAATACCCTAAAAACCCTAAAATCCCATAACAATATTTCAAAATTCCTAAAAACAAAAAGAAATCTGAAAAACAATTAAAACCATGAAAAAATCTACGAAAAATTTAAAAACATAAAAGCCTTCAAAACCTATTAAAAAATGCTAAAAAAATTAAAAACATGAAAAAACTAAAAGATGAAAAAAACCGTAAAAATCTAAATTTTTTTAAGAAACCATAAAACTCTAAAAAACGACTACAAACTATAAAAACCCATTAAACATCTAAAAACATTAAAAACTATAAAAAAATTAAAAAACCTTTAAAATCAAAAAACCCCTAAAAAGTATAAAACACCTAAAACACTTAAAACCCTCAAATCTCTAAAAAACCCTTAAAACCATAAATCCTAAAAAATCCCTAAAAATACCTAAAAACCTAAAAATCATGAAAAATCATAATTAAACCATAAAAACCTAAAATCATTGAGAACAATTAAAAAAACTTAAAATGATAAAACCCCTAAAAAACCTAAAACCCCAAAAAAACCATAAAAAACCAAAACCCCTAAAAATCCTTGGAATCCTAAACACCAATAAAAACCCTAAAAAATCTTCGAAAATCCTTAAAAACCTAAAAAAATAAAAACCATAAAATAACTTAAAATCTTAAAAATACCCAAAACATGAAAAATCCCCCCAAAAATTAAAAAACACAAAAAACCATTGAAAACCCTAAAAACGACTAAAAATATGAAAACACTTCAAACCCATAAAAACATTAAAAAAATCTACTAAAATAAAACCTCTCAAAACACAAAAAACCGCAGAAAACCGAAAAAAACCATAAAACCTGAAAATCACCTCAAAATTCCTAAAAACTGTAAAACACCATAAAAATACTAAATAATCGCTTATAATCCCTAAAAAATATAAAAAAATTAAAAACATTGAAGAACCATAAGAAAATCATAAAAACACTTAAAACCCCTAAAATACCTAAATTACTTTAAAACCCCCAAAGACCCTACAAACCATAAACCCCTTAAAATCCTAAAAACCCGAAAAACCAAAAAAAAACAAAAAATATTAAAACCCCAGAAAAACCCATAGACACCATACAAACCACAAAAATACATTAATACCCAAAAAATCCAAAAAAACAAAAAAACCTTATAACCTATAAATCCATAAAAAACCACAAAACCCATAAGACCCTTGTTAACAAAAAAACTCTTAAATCCCTTTAAATCAGTAAAAATGTATAAAAACATCAAAAAACCAAAAAACCCTAAAAAATTCAAAAAAAAAACTAAAAATCCAAAAAAACCAATCAAATCCAAAAAACCCTTAAAACCCCTTGATATCATAAAAAACATAATATTTTAAAAAATTCCCTAAAACATTAAAAACACTAAAAATACTAATAATAGCATAATAACTTAAAAACACATTACACAACTAAAAATACAAAAAAATATAAAAACCCTAAACCCCTAAAAACCTTAAAAACCTACTAAAAACATATTAAACCACTAAAAATTTTAAAGACCAAAAAAATGCCTAATCCCATAAAAACCCTAAAAAATCCAAAAACCATAAAACCCCCAATTCCTTAAAAACCCTAAAACACATAAAAACATTAAAAACCTACTAAAAACATTACAAACACTTTAAAACACTAAAAATGTAAAAAAATCTAAAAAACATGATAACACTAAAAACTAAAAAACCCATAAAAACACACAAAAAACCATAATAACAAAAAATCCCTAAAAATCATAAAAACCCTTAAAAATACTAAAAACCCTAAATACCCTAAAAATCCTTTAAACCTTAATAATCCCAAAAAATGAAAAAAATTCTAAAAATACTAAAATACAATAGCAAAACCCTGAAAAGTTAAAAACACTAAAACCCCTAAAAACCCTAAAATTTGATAAAACCCTAAAAAACCATACAAACCATCAAAATCCATAAATCCCAAGAAAATCCACAAAAAGACTAAAAATTCCTAATAATGTGAAAACCCCTATAAACCTAAAATCCTCTAAGAAACCCTAAAAAACCGAAAAATAATCGAAACCTCTAAAATCCATAAGACACCTAAAACCCATAAAAAAGACAAAAATACCCCCAAACCAATAAAAATAGTAAAATCTATTTAAACTCCTAATTTTTTTAAAAAACACTAAAAATAAATAAAAGCCTTAAAAATAAATAAAATAACATAGAAATCAAAAAAATATATATAAAAAACTATATTTCAATAAAATAAAAAACCCTCAAAATCCCTAAAACCCATAAAAACCATAAAAAACTATAAAAAACCTAAAAAATACCTAAAAATAAGTAAAAATGATAAAACCCCTAAAAATCCAAAAAAAACCCTAAGAAAACCATAAAAAACAAAAAATAGTTAAAACCCATAAAGCATCTAAAAAATTCTAAATACACTGAACATTTATTACAAATCCAAAAAACCAAAAACACCATCAAAATCTATAAAAACACTAAAAATCCATAAAAATCCTAAATATCTATAAAAATCACTAAAAAAATAAATATCCCCAAAAACCATAAAATCCAAAAGAAATCAATTAAAAAATAAACACCCTTAAAATACATAAAACCCTAAAAATGAAAAAAACACTAAAACCCCTAAACTCCCAAAAACCCTTAAAACCCTAAAATCCACAAAAAAATTTAAAAACCCTAAAAATAAAAAAACCCTAAAACCCCTTTAAATAATTAAAAACTTTTAAAAAAAATAAAACATAAAAACACTTAAAACCCATAAAAACCTAAAAAATGTTGAAAACCCTAAAAACACTAAAAACCCTAAAATCCAAAAAACCAAAACAACCAAAAAAACTATAAAACCTCAAAAACTACTAAAAACACATGAAAACACAAAATAAAACTAAAAACTATAAAAAAATTTAAACCCATAAATTTTTTAAACAACTATAAAAACTCTAAACACACCTAAAACACTAAAAATATGATAAAAGTTATAAAAACCAAAAAAACCGTAAAAAACCTAAAACACTAAAAACTATAAAAACGGAAAAAAACCTAAAAATACTAAAAACGAATTAAAGACACATAAAGACAAAAGAAACTCTAAAAATCATGAAAAAACCCAAGAAAACCTTAAAAACCTAAAAACACTTAATACCCCTTAATGTCCAAAAACGCTAAAAATCCTATAAAACCATAAAACCCCTAAAAAAATCAAAAACCTCTCAAAATCCGGTAATCCCTAAAATATCATAAAAATATATAAAATCCAAAAAAATCAATAAATATGTAAAAACCCCTAAAAATCCTAAAAATCAGTAATAAAACCATAAAAATTATTAAGAACCCTAGAAACCAAAACAAAAAAGCTCAAAACCTAAAATACCCTAAAAACCAAAAAACTCTAACAACCCATAAATCAATAAACCCTTAATGACCAAAAAAAATACATAATAACTACTAAAAACATTGAAAAACCTTTAAATCCCTTAAATTTAAAAAACATTTAAACAACATAAAACCTTAAAAACTCAAGAAGACCCCAAAAAACCAAAAAAACCATACAACCAAATAAAATCCTAGAAACCCTAAAAATACCTAATAACCCTGAAATCCATAAAAAAATCATAAAAAGTCCCCAAATATCCAGAAAAACATAAAAAACCTTAAAAACATAAAAACCCATAAGAAATCATAAAAATTTAAAACAGTTAAAACCTTGAAAAAATTAAAAATTCTTATCTCCCTAGAAAACTCTAAAAACAATAAAAATCCCTAATTTTTTTAAATCATTAAAACCCATGAAAAACCTAAAAAAATAAAAATAATAAAACCCTTTAAACCCCTAAAATTGTTAAAAACTCAATAAACCTTAAAAACTCTAAAAAACACAAAAAATCCTAAAAACCAAAAACACTAAACACTAAAACACTAAAAATTGTAAAAGACCATAAAAATCTTGGTATTCCTAGTGGTGATCAATGTGGTAGTGGGGGAGGCTGGTTTCAAGGGTGTGGACAGTTGCATGATTTATGGACTGGATCTATGTATTCTTGGGGCGGTGCTTGAGGGGACTGTTGGTGGTGATTGTCATGTGACTAAGCAGGAGAAGGTGGAGGAGCAGGGGAAAATGGATAAGTTGGAGGAGGCATCTTATCAGTGGGGAATGTCTATGGAAGGGATGGTGTGCAGGTAAGGGAGGGATCTTGGATATGGGATGATCTGATGTAGGTGAATTCCGCCACATATGTGGAGGAGATGGGGCCGGTCATGGAGGTATATGAGGAGACTCTGGCTGATAGGCCTCGTTGTATGGGCTTGTATGAGTAGGAGCTGGTGGACTGCCCAGGTGTTCCATAGAAGGGCTACCTCAATGTGGACCAGACTAGGTGGATGGAAGTATTGGATGTCCTAGCTCCCAGGGTTCTTGAGGTGGTCCCTAGAAATCTACATTGTGGGGTTCTTGCGGGATGTTCACTTAACCAGGAAGCCTCCTTCATTCCCGACCAAGTCTAGGAGGATGGAAGAGTTGTGATCATTAATGAGAGGTCCTTGATTGAGGAGGCCATTGAGAAGGAAAACAAGCCTGTAGGGGTCCATTTTGACTCATGATGGAGGAATATGAGGAAGAAATACTCTTCTTTTCCAAAGACTCTGTCCATAAGAGCCTCCTGCAAGGCTAATGAAAATGCCTCTAGAAGGGGAGGAAGGGCTATCAAGGTGAAGCGTAATGCGGATCAACAACAGGTCAAGGAGCATTTCATTAACTTTCTCAAGAAATATGAATCATCTGAATGGGGGTCAGTGGATGAGGATTCTTTCTATGTGTATGGTGCTGGTGGGGATCTATATGGAGATGATGCGGCTTATGGTTATAGTGTAGAGGGTGTCCCTTATGGAACTACTGTTTTTGACTTCAGTGGTAATGTTGAGTGACTTGTTTTTCTCTTGGTTCTTTTTTTCTTTCATTTTTGGTTTTGGGGTTGTTAAGGGTTTTTGGGTGTGGGTTGATTGACCCCTCCCCTCCCTTGTCTACTGTGTCTCTTTCTTCAAATAATTTTTGGGGGGAACAGGATTAGCGTGGACCCGAACCTTCCTTTCCCAAAATCCCTAAAAAACCCTAAAACCCTTGAAAACCTTAAAACCCCTAAAAACTCTAAAAATCCATTAAAACCCTAAAAACCCATAAAATTAGTAAAAATAACTAAAAAAAAGTAAAAATGTGAAAACCACTAAAACCCGTAAAAATCCAAATAAAACCATAAAAACCTAAAAACACTTCCATCCCATAGGAAACCTAAAAGATGATAAAACGCCTAAAAATACCCTAGAAACCCTGAAACCCTTAAAAACCATAAAAACCAATAAAATACATTTTAAACCCCGAAAACCCATAAAAACATTAAAACCACTAAAAACTCAAAAAACACTTTAAACTCCAAAAACTATAAAAACACTAAAAACCTTTAAAACCCTAAAAACCAAAAAAATCATAAATAACACTAAAAATCCATAAAAAACACATAATTCATAAATAAATTTTCCCGTATTTTTCTTCATAGGATTTATGAGGTTCCTTGGGTTTCTTTCATGATAATGGTTTCGATGGGCTTCATTAATTTTCATAGGCCTATTTTCTTGGGGTCGGTTGATTGGGCATCATGAGGTTTCTCAGGCCCATTTTTCTTTCTTTTTCTGTTCATGTGGGTCTTTAGACTAGATGGCTACACACCTTGGTTCATTTAATTGTACTTCAATTCCTTCTCTATTTTAAATATTACATTCTATTTTTCTTGGAAAACCCTAAAACCCAAAAAAACCAAAAAAAAAAACAGAAAATCCTTAAAATCTTTAAAATCCCTAAAAACCATAAAAACCCATAAAATAACAAAAACAATGACCAAAAACCCTAAAAACATAAAAACAGTAAAATGCTAAATATTCCCAAGAGAACATTAAAAAACTAAAAACACTTAAAACCTAAAAAAACCTAAAAAAATTAAAAACCATAAAAAAAACTAAAAAACACAAACCCCTAAAATAGTAAAAAAACTAAAAACTATAAAATACATAAAACCAATAAAAACTATTAATCCAATTTAAACCCCTAAAATTGTTAAAAACTCTCATAAACATCAAGAACCCTAGAAAATTCAAACAAAAACTTATAAACCCGAAAAACCATAGTGAACTTAAAAACCCAAAAAACCCCTCAAAATCACTAAAACAATAAAATGCTCTGAAAAATCCTAAAAATCGTCAAAAATGTAAAAACACCTAAAACCCTAAAATCCTTAAAAAATTAAAAAAAACATAAAAACCTTAAAAACCCTAAAACCCCTAAAATTAATAATAACCCTCAAAATCCCTTATAACCCTAAAAACTATAAAAATCATTAATAATCCCCTAAAATGTATGAAATACTTGAAAATTGAAAAACCCTAAGAAAGAATTCAAAACATAAAACGACATAAAACCCCCAAAAACATAAAATCATAAAAACATAAAGGCCCTAAAAACCCTAAAAGTCTCTGATGAACATAAAAACCCCTAAAAACCATTAAAACCCTAAAAACCTATAAAAATATTAAACAACTATAAAATAAAAAAACCATTTAAACCTCCTAAAAGTAATAATAATTTTAGAAATCCATAAAAACTATAAAAAAAATCAACAAGTACCTAAAAAACCAATTAAAATAAAACCCCTAAAATCCCTAAATTCCCAAAAAACCCTCAAACTCACTAAAACCATAAATACCATAAAATTCCTAAAAATACCTAAAAATTCCAAATAAATCAAAAACCATAAAAACCCAAAAACCCCTAAGAAAAACTTAAAATCCTAAAAACACTTAAAACCCATAAAAAATACTAAAACCCAGAAAAACCCTAAAACCCTAAAACCACAAAATATAATAAAAAATATCAAAACCCTACAAAACAAAAGTTTTAAATAACCTTTAAACATCTAAATGTTAAAAAACTAAAAAAGATTATAAAACCCTAAAAAATAATAAAAATATGAAATCCCAAAAAAAAATCATAAAAACCTTAAAGACCTTAAATACCGTAACCCCCCCTCGATCCATAAAAACATTAAAAGAATAGATATTTTTAAAATATTCCCTAAAAATCACTAAAAAAATAAAAAATAATAAAATCCTTTAAAACCTATAATAAAACCACAAAAACCTAAAAATAATCAAAACAAATAAAAACCTAAAAAGGATAAAAACTCTAAAATCCATAAAAACACCTAAAAATTAGAAAAATATTTAAACCCCATAAAACCCCAAAAAACCCACTAATAACTCTAAGAAAAATTTAAACCCCTAAAAAAATTAAAAAAATCATGAAAATTTAAAACCCTAAAAAACTAAAAAAACCTTAAAAAGAAAAAACCCAAAAAACCCAATAATACCTAAAACCCCAAAAAACCCATAAAAATCCAAAATATTTAAAAAAACCACAAAATATAACAACCCATAAAAACCTTTAAATAACAAAAGAAACCATTAAGAACCTAAAAACACTTAAAATCCCTAAAAACCCAAGAAACACTAAAAACCCCAAAGTAACCTAAAAACCCTAAAAAAAACCCTATACACACTCGTAATCCCTAAAAACCATAAAAACATAAAAAAATACCTAAAAATACATAAGAACATAACAAACCATAAAACCTCAAAATGGACATATATAACCACAAAACCTAAAAAAAATAAAACCCCACAAAACCTATAATACCTAAACAATATAACACTAAAATCCCAAACACTAAAACCATATAAAAACCACAAAATCCAAAAAAATCCATAAAATATCCCAAAACACAATAAATAACCTAAAAAAACTATTATTATAAAAACGATTTAAACCCATAAAATGTTAAAAACACAATAAAACCTTGAAAACACTAAAACACTGAAAAAAACCATTAGACCTAAAAAATTAATAATCCCTAAAACTCAAAAAAAAACCCTAAATCATAAAAATCCTCAAAATAACTACAAACGCTAAAACCCATAAAAATACTATAAGTACCTAAACATCATGAAAACCCCATGTAAACTTGAAGTACCTAAAAACACATAAAATCACAAAGAAGACTAAAAAATTCTTAAAACCCTCAAAACACAAAAAAAGCTAAAATACATAAAAACCAATAAAATTCCCAAAATCCCTAATAATAGAAAAGAACATAAAACCCTAAACCCCTAAAAAACCTATGAAAATATTAAAAGCAGTAAAATTATTAAAACCCATAATAAACATTAAAAATGGTAAAACGCCTAAAGACCCTAAAACCCCTAGAAACTATAAACCCCCACAAAAAAAATTAAAAAAATCAAAAGCCACTAAAAAATCTAAAAACCATTTGAAACCATAAAAATGTTAAAAAATTAAAAAACATTAAAACCATAAATACTAAATAAACCCCTAAAAAATTACATAAAACCATAAATTCCTAAAATTCACAAAATCCCTAAAAATCCTAAAAAACCATAAAAAAGACCTAAAATGATCAAAATAAAAAAATCCCTAAAACATGTAAAACTCTAAGAAAATCAAAAAAACCTAATAACACTTAAACCCCCTAAAGATCCTAAAAACACTAAAAAACCTTTTGAAACAAAAAAACCCAAAAAGCCCCTAAAAAGCATAGACAACCCCATATGAACACCGATAAACCACTAAAATATCTGAAAACCCAACAAACACCTAAAAATGTAAAAAAATCAAAAAAAAAAATAAAACTTAAAAAAAACCCCTAGAACCCAAAAAACCCAAAAAACCAAAAATACTAAAAATCCCTAGAAACCCTAAAAACCATAAAAATCATAAAGAATCCATCAGAATCATTGAAATCATAAAATACTCTAAAACCCTAAACACCCCTAGATTGTGTTATTTTTGGTTTTTGGGGTTTTTTGGGTTTGGGGATGTTAAGAGTATTTGGGTATGGGTTGTCTGACTCCTCCCCTCCCTTATCTATTGTGTCTTTTTTCTAATAAATTTCTTGGGGGTTACAAATAGCATGGACCTGCACCTACAATTCCATAAACACCCCTAATAAAACCTTAAAAACCTAAAAAACATAAAACCCCTAAAAAACATAAAAACATCCAAATCCTAAAACCCATAAAATACCCAAAAAGAATAGAACCCTTAAAACAATTAAAAAATATCCTAAAACACTTAAAAACCCCTAAAAATACACTAAATACACAAAAACCTTTAACCCCTAAAAATGTTAAAAACACTAGAAACCCTCTAAACAATAAAAAATAAAAAAAAAACCTTAAAACCCTCAAAATCCCTTTAAACGAAATAAACATAAAATCCAAAAAGATCTCTAAAATTACACAAAAACTTACAAACCCCTATAAGCTCTAAAAAATCGTAAAAAACTTAAAAAAATCAAAACCCATAAAACCCTAAGAATGCTAAAATCCCTTAAACACCCTAAAAACCCTAAAAACCTAAAAACACTCAAAATCCATAAAAACCCTAATGTACCAAAAGATTCCTAAAAATCTGTAAAAATTATTAAAAATATAAAAACCCTAAAAACCCTATGAAAAACTGAAATATTTAAAACACTTAAACCCCCTAAAAAAACCCATAAAATGCTTAGAACCCATAAAACAAATAAAAAAAACCTATAACACCTAAAAACCACAAATCCCCTAAAAAAATTAAAGAACCTAAAACCCATAAAAACCCTAAAATCCCACTAAAAACATTAAAAATACTTTAAACCCCTGAAATTTTAAAAAACTCTAAAACACCTTAAAACCATTAAAAACTAAAAAAACTAAAATACAAGACAAAACATAAATACCCAAAAAACCTTAAATGCCTAAAAATCCCTAAAAACACTAAAACCCATATAAATCTTAAAAAGACCCTAAAAATTGAACAAAAAAATAAAATCTTCAAAAAATAAAAAAACCTAAAAAATCGTAAAAAACCCTAAGAGAACATTAGAAACATAAAAACTAATAAAACATCTAAAAAACCTAAAAAACAATAAACACCCCTTATAACCCTAAAACCCCTACAACACCACGAAATCCATAAAACCACTAAAGGCTATAAAAATCCTAAAAAATCCATTAAATCCATAAAAGCATAACAAACCCTAAAAACCCTGAAAACCCATATGAAATATTTAAAAACACTTAAAATTGCAAAGAAAGATATAAATTTTAAAACCATTAAAAACCATAAAAAATATAAAAAATATAAAATCCCTTAAACACATAAAACCATAAAAACAACTAAAATATCTAAAAACAATTTAAACCCCTAAAAATGTTTAAAAATGATAAAAACCATAAAACCTTATAAACTCATAAAAATTAAATCCCGGAATAAAATAAAAACCCTAAAATAGTAAAAACATTAAAAACTCTCAAATTCCCAAAAAAACTGAAAAACAATAAAAATTCAAAAAAATCCCTAAAAATCCTTAAAATGTAAAAAACCCTAAATCCCCTAAAACCTTAAAAAAAATATATAAACCTAAAATAAATTTAAACCACTAAAATTCCTAAAAACTCTAAAAAAACTAAGAACCCAAAAACCTTAAAAACCATAAAACCCCTAAAAACCATAAATGCCCTAAAAATTGATGAAACCCATAAACCACTAAAAACACTACAAACCCTTTAAACCCAAAAAATGTTAATAAACTCTAAAATTTCTTAAAACCCCTAAAAAACTAAAAAATAACCCGAAAAAACACAGAAAAACTTGAAAATCCTTATAACACTAAAAAACCCCAAACACCTCAAAATCCCTAAAAATCCTAAAAAATAAAAAAATCCATTTAAATCCCTAAAATCCTTATAATCATAAAAAAACTAAAAATCCTAAAAACCCCTAACAAAATTAAAAAACATGAACACCTAAAAAACAAAAAAATACTAAATACCCAAAAAAACTATAAAACCCCATAAAAATACAAAAAAACCCTAAAATACGTAAAAAACAGAAAAATACTAAAACTACCATAAAACCATAAAAAAGTAAAAAACCATAAAATTCCTTAAAATCCCTAAGTAAAACAAAAAACAAAAAACACTTAAGAATTAATAAATGGGGAAAACACTAAAAAGTATAAAAGACCAAAAAACCCAAAAAAACCAATAAAATTTCTAGAAACCCATAAAAACCATAAAAAACTAACTAGGAACTCTTAATCCCATCTAAACCATTAAATTTTTAAAAATCATTATAAACTATTGAAAACCCTAAAAACTCACAAAAACCATAAACACCAAAAAACCATAAAAAACCAAACCCTTAAACACCCTTCAAAATTGGAAAAAGCCTAAAAAACTAAAAATCCTTAAAAATGCCTAAAACCCACAAAAACACTAAGGAATATTTAAAAATAAAAAAACACTTAAAACCGCTAAAAACATAAAAAATGCTAAAAACCTAAAAAACCTAAAACCCCTAAAACATTAAAAACCATAAAAACCCATAAATACCAAAACAACACAATAAAAATTGTAAAATAATTTAAGCCCCCAAAATGGATAAAAACTATAAAAGACCATTAAAACTCTAAAAAACACAAAACCCCCAAAAAACCCAAAAAACCAAAAACCCGATAAACCACTAAAAAACCCAAGAAACATTAAAAAACATAAAACCCGTAAAAACCATAAGAATCATAAACAATATCTAAAAACCCAACAAGCATAAAAACCGGGGAAAACCCTTATATAACATTAAAAACCTAAACACCAAAACCCCTAAAAACATAAAAACCCAAAAAACATAAAATCCTTAAAAACCCCAAAATCTAAAAAATCATAAATATCCCTAAAAAACCTAAAAACCATATAAAACCATATAAATCCCTAAAAATATCTATAAAGTTTAAAACCCTAAAAACCATGAAACCTCCTGATAAAACCATTAAAACCTCAAATCATATAAGCCTAATCAAAATCCAAAAAACTCTAAAAACCCTAAAAACCAAAAAAACACTAAAATCCAAGAAAACAAGAAAAATCCCTAAAAACACTAAAATAATAAAAACCCCTAATAACCATAAAACCCTAAAACCCACTAAAACCCACTAAAAAAATATAAAACCCCTTTAAACCCCCAAAACATTAAAAAATCAAAAAAAAAATACATAAAAATACTAAGAATCCCTAAAAATGAAAAAACCCAAAAAAAAACCCTGAAAACCCTTTTGAAATTCTTAAAAACCTCAAAACACTTAAAACCTCAAAAAAACCTAAAATGAAAAAAACCTTAAAAAACAATTAAGGCCCAAAGACTCCCCAAAAAAACCAAAAAACCATAAAATTATTAAAAAAGACTTCAGAGTCCCTAAAAATGTAAAAAACACTAAAAACCCTAAGAAAAACATTAAAAACCAAAACACATAAAACCCCTAAAGAACATAAAAATGATAAAAACCCTAAAACTCCTAAAACCCTAAAAACCCTAAACGTCCCTAAAATCAAAAAACCTCATAAAAACCCTAAAATCTATAAAATAAATTAAAACCACATAAAAACCCAAAAAATTACTAAAACTAAGAAAACCCTATTAAAAATTAAAAGAATTATAAAACTATTAAAAAACATAACCCCCCTAAAAACTCAAAAAACCCTAAAACCCAAAAAAAACTTTAAACTCCTAAAAATATTAATAACGATAAAAAACCCTCAAGGACCCTACATTTCCAAAAAAATCATAAAACCCCAAAAATATCCTAAAAAACCAGAAAAATGTAAACCCCCCCCTCCCAAAAAAAACCTTGAAAACCCATAATAAATCCTTAAAACCGTAAAAACACATAAAACCCCTAAATAAATAATAAAACACTAAAACCCCTTAAAATCCTAAAAACCCTAAAAACCTCAAAAACCCTAAAAACAATAAAACACCATTAAATTCCTAAAAATGCCTAAATATCCATAAAATTCTAAAAAACTGGAAAACCCATTAGAAAACCATAAATACCTAAAAAAATTAAAATCCCCTAAAACCTAAGCATACTAAAAACATTAGAAGACCCTAAAAACCCTAAAAGCCATAAAAACCATAGAACCCCTAAAACCCTTAAAAAAATAAAAAACCATAAAAACCCAAAAACCACTAAAAAATAAAAATCCCATTTAAACTCCTAAAAATATAAAAAACACTAAAAACATTCAAAACCTAAAAAAAATAAAAATTGAAATACATAAAATACCCTAAAACCCAAAAAATCATAAATAACCTCAAAATCCTTAAAAACTCGAAAAACCACAAAAAATCTTAAAATCGTAAAAACCCTTAAAAGCTTTAAGAAAATACAGAAAACCTAAAAACACATAAAACCCTAAAACAATCTAAAAGTGCAAACAATTCTTAAAAATATTAAAAAATATAAAAACCAAAAGAACCCAAAAAAAAATTAAAAACCCTAAAAACCATAAAAACCTAAAAAACTCTAGAAACACTAAACACCCATTAAATCCCTAAAAGAGTAAAAAACTTTATAAAACTAAAAAAACTTAAAAATTTAAAAAAACTAAAACCCCAAAAAATACATACAACCTCTAAAACAATAAGAAACCATAAAAACACTAAGAAAATACTAAAAATTAAAAGAAACCATAAAAATTAATAAATCCCCGAAATCTATAAAAACAAAAAAACCCTCAAAACATTTAAAAACCTAAGGAAAACATAAAAACCTAAAAACACTAAAAACACCTAAATAACGTAATATTTATAAAACCCTAAAACCCAAAAAATCACTAAAAACCACAAAACCATTTAACATCCTAAAAAATACATACAAATACTAAAATACCTATTAAACTCTAAAAACACGGAAAAACCCTAATAAATCCTTAGAAACTAAAGAATACTTAAACCCATGAAAACTTAAAAACACTAAAAACCCCAAACAACCTAAAAACCCCCAAAAAACACGAAAACCACTCAAAATCCTTAAATCCCTAAACACCCATAAAACCCTTAAAATCTATAACAACTATAAATCCCCTAAAACCCATGAAAATTTGAAAAAACAAAAAACCCTAGAACCACTAGAATTTGTTGAAACCATTTAAACCCATAAAAATGGTAAAAGTCTCTAAAAACAATAAAAACGCTAATAAAGTCAAAAATACCCATAAAACCCCGAAAAACCATAAACACCAAAAAACCCAAAAACCTTCATAATCTGTAAAAACCCATATAATCCAAAGATATATTTAAAATTCCAAAAAATTTCCAAAAATTATAAAAACCTTAAAAAACCAAAAAAAATCCTCAAGAAAACCATAAAAACATAAAAAGTTAAAACCCCTAAAAACCTATAAATTATTAAAACACTGAAAAACCCTAAAAATCCCAAAACCGTAATAAACAATAAAACTATAAAAATCCCTACAAACACTGAATATCCATTAAAAAATAAAAATCCTAGAATTCTCCAAATACATAAAAAAACATAAAATAGTTAAAACCCCTAAAAGACCCTAGAAACCTAAAAATACAAAAAACCCCTAAAAATCCAAACAATAAAATAAAAAAAGCTTAAAAACCCCATAAAAATACTATAAACCCCATAACCCCCCTACAAATGATAAAACCCCTAAACACTTAAAATCCCTTGAAAACCATAAAAACAAAAAAAATCATTAAAAAACTATAAACCTATCAAGTCCCTAAAAAATAAAAAAAAATTGAAAAACATTAAAACCCATAGAAAATAACCCCCACCCTAAAAACCAAAAAAACCAAAAATACGTAAAACACCACAAAAGATCTAAAAACCCTAAAAACCATAAAAACAAATAAAAAACAAAAAAAATAGAAATGTAAAAATCCATAAAACCCTAAAACCCAAAAAGAAAACCTTTAAAACCTAAAAACACTTTAAAACCATAAAAAATCTAAAAATGCTAAAAACCCTAAAAACCAAAAAACTTTAAAAACCATAAACCTCCTAAAAACCATTGAAACCCTAAAAACCCTAAAAACCCCTAAAAACATATAAAAACTCTAAAACCCAAAAAACCCAAAAAACCCAAAAAACACCTAAAATCTCTCAAAATCCATAAAATACCCTAAAAACATGAAATTATTAAAAATACCAAGACAACTAAAAAATATATAAAACCATAAACCCCTGAAAACCCCTAATAAAGCATTAAAAATATAAAAACACTCAAAACCTCTAAAAAACCTAAAAATTTCTAAAAACACAAACACCCCTAAAAACACAAATATCCCTAAAATCCTTAAAAATCCCTAAAAACATAAAACCCATTAAAATCCTAAAAAATACCCAGTAATCCGAAAAAAAGGTAAAAAAACGTTACAAATCCCTAAAAACCCTGAGAAAACCATAAAACCAATAATTACATAAAATCCCAAACAACTATGAAGAAACCAAAAAACCAATAAAACCCACTAAAAACTCTAAAAAAACTATTTAAACCCTTATAATGTTAAAAAATTATGTAAAACCATAAAAAATAAAATCCCTAAATTAAAAAAAACCCAAAAAAACCATGAAAACCATAAAAACATTAAAAACCCTATAAACCATAAAAACCACTAAAAAAACCCTAAAAACCCATGAAAACATAAAAAACATAAAATCCCAAAACAACCCTAAGAAAATCATAAAAACATAAAAACACAAAATACCCCTAAATAACCTAAAATTTTTAAAATCAACAAAATCCATAAAAACCATGAAACCCCTAAAACCATAAAACTCCGAATGACCCATGAAAACCATAAATCATTAGAAAATATAAAATCACTTTAATCCCCAAATTTTTTTTTCAAATAAATCTTTAAACCATAAACCCCTAAAAAGTCAAAATAATCTCCAAAACCCAAAACACCCAAAAAAACCCTAAAACCCACAAAATCCCATAAAACCATTAAAATCCCAAAAAATGATAAATCTTTAAAAAAAATTAAAACCCTAAAAAACCATAAGAAACACTTAAAACCCGAAAAACACTTCAAAACCATAAAAAATTTGAAATTCTAAAAAAACTTAAAAACTCTAAAACTTCTAAAACCACTAAAACCCCTCAAAATCCCTAAAAACTAAAAAAACATAATACAAATAATTCCCCAAAAATCCCTAAAAATATAAGAAACCCTAGAAATCACTAATAAATGCCTAAATCCCTAAAAACAATTAAAACCAATAAATTCCTAAAAAACACTAAAACCCCGAAAAACATTGAAAAGTCCCTAAAAACCATAAAATGCCTAAAATCCATAAAATGCCTAAAAATTCACGAAAAACTCCAAAACCTATTTAAACCCATGAAAATGTTAAAAATTTTATAAAACCTTAAAAAACATAAAAAAATAAAGATGTCATAAAACCCCCAAAAAATCATAAAATCCATAAAAAATCCTAAAATCACTCAAAATCCATAAAAACACTTAAAACCCATAAATCCCTAAAAAATCACAAAAAATACCTTAAAACATAAGAACCCCCAAAACGCAAAAAATACTAAGAAAACATTAAAATCCTAAAAACACATAAATACCGCTAAAAATCTAAAAAAAAGTTAAAACCCCTAAAAACCTGAAAACACTAAAAACCATAAAAACCCTAAAACCATCAAAATACATTAAAAACCTAAAAATCATAAAAATCATAAAATCCCAAAAAATCCCAAAAAAAAAATAAAAGACCATGAAAAACTGTAAGACAACCTTGAAAACCAAAAAACACTTAAAACACCTAAAACCCTAAAAATACTTAAACATTCTTAAAAACATAAAACCTTGAAAACCGTGAAAACCTAAAATAAAAACCTAAAAATCTAAAAACACATGAATCCCCAAAACACCTAAATACACTAAAACCCTAGAAACCATAAATGAAATTTAAACCCCCCAAAACCATAAAATCCCCTAAAGACATTACAAACCCTTAAAACACTAAAACCAATAAAAACTATTTAAATCCCTTAAGAAATTAAATAACTCAGAAAAAAATTAAAATTGACAAAAACACTAAAACAAATTGAAACACTAAAAACCCTAAAAAGTCTAAAAAGACATAAAACCCCTTAAAATTCTAAAAATATCAAAAAAATCCTCAAAAACATAATTGTCCTTAAAAACCATAAAAACTAATAAGAAACCCATAAAAACCTAAAAATAACTAAAATCTCTAAAAACCTAAAATTCTTACACCCCTTAAATACCCTAAAAAGTCACTAAATACCTTAAAAATATAAAAACAAAAAAACCATAAAAACCTTAAAAACCAATAAAAAACATTAAACCCACTAAAACAGATAAAAACTAATTAAACCCCTACAAATATTATAAAACTTAAAAAAACCATAAAAACCAAAAAAAAATCAATAATCCCAGAAATCTCAAAGAACCATAAAAACTAAAAACACAAAACCCCTAAAATTTATAATAACCACATAAAAATATGAAAAAAAATCTGGAAACCCCAAAAAATTGAAAAAACCTAAATTACCTGGAAACCCATCCAAAATCTAGAAAAACCTAAAAACAATTAAAACCCCAAAAAACACAAAAAACACCAAAAAATTCTAAATTCCCTAACACCATAAAATCCATAAACCCCTAAAAACCATAAAACCATGAAATCTAATAAAATCCCTAAAATCCTCTAAAATCTCTAAAAACCATTTAAACCCCTAAAAATGTTAATAAAATCCCAAAATCATTAAAATAATAAAAAAATAATAAAATCCATAAACATCGATAAAACCCATAAGAACATTAGAAACCCTAAAACACTAAAATCCCTAAAAAATCCCTGAAAAAATGTAAAAACCCTAAAAATCTTAAAAAACCTATAATCCCTAAAAACAAAAAAAAAACTCCAAAAACATTGAAAACCCACTAAAAAACCTTAAAAACAAAAAAAAAACCTCTAAAACACTAAAAACCATTAAACCCCTAAAACCATAAAAGACCATAAAAACACACTAAAACCCTAAAAATAAATAATAACTCAAAAAACCATTAAACCCCCTAAAACCCCATTTAAACATCTATAAACCATTTGTTCCCCAAAAAGTGTTTAAAAACTCTAAAAACATTAAAAAACCTAAAAATTTGAAAAAAATCCTTAAAAACCCAAAAAAACCGAAAGCAAAAAAAAACCCTAAAAACCCAAAAAATACATAAAGCCCTAAAATTCCTAAAAATACCTAAAAATTCCTAAAAACATAATGAACACTTAAAAAACTCAGAAACCCTTAAAAACGAAAAACACGTAAAATCCTAAAAAACCATAAAAACACTAAAAACCATAAGAACCCTAAGAAACCCTAAAATCCCTCAAAATACATAAAATCCCTTAAATCCGTAGAAACCCATTAATATCCTAAAAAATTCCTAAAAATTCCTAAAATCATTAAAAACCAAAAAAACGTAAGAAAACCTTAATCCCCAAAAACACAGAAACCCTTAAAAAACGAAAAAACACTAAAAACCCTAAACAACCTTAAAACCCTAAAAACCCAACAAACCCCCAAGAATCATGAAACACCATAAAACCTAAAAATAATAAAACCCATAAAACCCATAAAATCCACTAAAACTATAGAACCATTTAATTCCCTAAAAACATCAACTTACTATATGAAACCTTATAAAACTGAGGGACATGTTGATTGCCGCCCTTGTTCAGTAGAGCGGGGACACCCCCATGGGCCTCTCCAAACATATAATGTTAAAAATTTTGAGATATGTTTTTCGAGACAATGACACCGTGTTTTGAATGACCATTATGGTTGGAAAATTTAATACTCGTGATTACTATTGGCTATAATGGCCTCAGGGAATCAACTTGCTATCTTGGTTGCTCATGTTCAGAGTACCTTTCGTCCCGGTGGCTCATTATGTGATGATCTGGAAAATTTGGAGGAATATACTCCCCCTCCAAGTGTAACTAAAGATGGATGGTTGGAAGCTTTCCTCCGCTTGTTTTATTTTGAAAAAATGATGAGAAAAATGGATCACATGTTCTACTCAATTGTAATTTTGTTGCCGTACTATGAAGATGCAAGTTGTATTGTTTCGGTTACAATGTGTCATACAAGGGGAAATATGTGATTTTATCTGTGGCCTGGTGAAGATAAAATGTAGAGACCAAGTTCAAAACCTACTTCTTATAGGTTTTGTGATGAACATTCACTATATATGGGCCGCCCAAAATGGATTTCCCTTTAATTGAAAGCCTCTCTCGGTTCGTGGAGGAGTGGTGATGATCTACTAGGTGATACAGGCAGTGTACCATATTCAAACAAGTTCGATGGAAAATAGTGTTAATGATCTAGCTCTTTAGCATTCACTTGGAGTTTCTGGAAGGGTGAAGACACCACATGTGAAAAAATATATCTGATGGATTCCCCTGATCCAAGCATGGATAAAGGTCAATGTGGACGATGCAGCGTTGGGGGACTCAGACCCTCGGGGTGTGGTGGGGTCTTCCGCACTTTCAGAGGCTTTATCAAAGGTTGTTTTTAAAATTTTAATGGAGATGGATGTGTTTATGAAATGACGTTATGGGAGATGATGAAGGTGGTGAAGTTTTCTTCCCAATTTAAGTGTACATCCCTTTGGATTGAGTCTTCCTCGATGCTAGCGGTGGATACCCTCAAAAAAAATCCAAGGAATCCCTATGTAGACTCCTACCACAATGTATTGAGTTTCTCACCATATCTTTGCATCTCATCCTATGGGTCACTCAGGTATATAGAGAGTCCAACTTGGTGGCCGATACAATCTCTATGAAGGTAATTGACGAACGGAGCTCGTTGTGGTCTTTTGTTGCCACGTCTTTTTGTATGTCATATGTGGAATCTGATATTAAGGGTGAGTTCCACTCTCGGATGTGTAAACCCTATTTGTAGACTTTGTTTTTGTTTTCCTTAAATTTTGGTGGGGATTTACCCTTGAACCTTTTTTCACAAAAAAATTATGCATAACCATAAAAACCTAAAACATTCTTAACACCCTTAAAAATCCTAAAACCCCAAAACCCTTAAAATGAATAAGAACACAAACATCCTTAAAACCCATAAAACCCACAAAAACTAAAAAAACTAAAAACTATAAAAACCCTTTAAACCCATAAAAATGATAAAAAACAATAAAATACCATAAAAACAGTAAAAACTAAAAAAACAAAAAAAACCCCAAAATCATTAAAAACCTATATATCCTAAAAACTTATAAAAATAATAAAAAAGAGATGATTATCCCATAAAATTAAAAAACCATAAACCCTTTAATAACCTAATAAAACCTTCAAAAACAAAAAAACATTTTAAATCCCAAATATACCTAAAAAATGATTAAATCTTATAAACCCTAAACAACTAAAACCCCAAAAAACCCAGAAAATCCATAAAAACCATAAAAAATCCAAAAAATAGTAAATATATATAATAATTAAAGAACCCTAAGAACCATAAAATCCCTTAGGAAATCCTTAAAAACCAAAAATAACATAAAACCATTAATATCCAATAAAAACCAAAAAACCATAGAAGACCATAAAAACTCTAAAACCTAAACAAACTATTAAAATCCCTAAAAACATTCAGATAGAAGAAAACCCCTAAAAACACTCAAATAAAGGAGTTGGATCCCGCATCTCCTAGATCCTCTCCTTTTTGGGTCTTCTGTTGGCATCAATGCTTCTTTGACGCGGCTGTGGATCCTTAGGCGTCGGCTTGCTTTTCTCCCGAGGTGAATTTTCTCTGGATCGATTGTTTCTACACAGGTCTACAGCTTCAGATTAAGTGTGGATCTTTTGTGGGGTGGACCAGTCTTTCCGCTGGGCGACCCATGGATGTGGTGGTTGGTTTCGATCTTCTGGGTGTGCGACTAGTCTTTTGAGGCAGCTCTGGACCCTCTGGAATGCGAAGCTACAATTATTTGGAGGATATGACGGTAGTTGGTTTCCCCTTCGTTCAGTGTAGTAGATCCATGGATGAGTGGAAAAGATCTGTTCTCTGTGCTTTTCTTGGTGCTGGATCTGGTCGCGGTGTTTGCAGATCTGTGGTAGGATCACTTAGATCTAGAGTCTTCGATGTGCACCACTACATATCCAAGGAGGAGCGGGTCAGATTTTGGTGTTCCGGTTCATCGTGATGGGAATTAGTGGTGCATCTCAGACTCATGGCAGCAGGTTCTCTTCGGCTTATTCAGACAATCTATGGGGATCATCATCTGTTTGAAGATACTCTATTTCAATTTAAGGCCGAGGTGGTTCTGGTTTTTTCGTTTTTGTTTATGCTGCTGTGGCTTTTGGTGTGTGCTGATGAGGGAAGTAGGAGTTTTTCTGAGGCTTGCTCACGAGGCGTTGAAGGAAATGTTGGCTGAATGGAACTCTGGTGTTGGATGATGTTTGTGGCTGGACTGGTGGTTACTGGATGGTGTGAGTTACTGAAGGCTGACTGGTTTGAAGGTGATTGTTGCTGCTGGTGCCTGGAAAGGGGTGTTTTTTTCCCCGAATTTAGGATGGGAGGTGCTGGCTACTGATCTTTGTGAATAAGGAGGATAGTTTCTGTATGGATGTGAACTCTGGTTACTGGTGTTTGTGTGCTTTTGGTGATGATGGTTATGTGCTGTTGTTGGTATCTCGTTCTGGTGTGAAGGTGTTGGTTTCTGGTTTCTGTAAGATTGGATGTTGGTCACTGTTTGGTGGTGAGCCGGTGAATGCTGGTGAAGGTGAGGCTTGTGATTCTGATTCTGATGGTTCTATGGTGTTGGATACTCGTGGTTATATGAGGTCAGATGCTGGTGATTATGGATGATGGATGTTGCTGGGATGGGAGATGTTGAATGTGTTGTTCTTGTGTTACTGCTGGTTGTTGATTGGATGGGATCTTATGTGGGAGATGTTTGGGTCTTTCTTTTTCATGTCTGGTTTTTATTATTCCTTTTTTATGTTCTTGATCATGTGTCTATAAAGGTTTTTTGGGTTTGGGTCATTTGACCCCTCCCTTCCCTTGTCTGTAGCGTCTTCGTGACTTTTTTCTAATAGAATTTGGGGGAGTCAGGAATAGCAAGGCCCCGAACCTTCCTTGCCCCTAAAAACATTAAAAACCATACATACCTATAAAAACCTTAAAACACATCTAAAAACTCTAGGACCCCTTCAAAACCCTAAAAATATTCAAAAACTCTAAAAACCATAAAAACTAGAGGAAACCTAAAACCTCAGAAAACCATAAAACCCCTAAAAATCCAAAAAAACAAAAAAAATCTATACATCCCTAAAAACATTAAAAATAATTAAAATCCCCAAAAATATATAAATATTACAAAAATAAAAAACCCATAATACCATAAAAACCTTATGAAAAAAACTAAAACATAAAAACACTTAAAACCCCAAAATCCAAAAAATGCTAAAAATCTTTAAAAACCTAAAACACTAAAACCAATAGAATCTATAAAACCATAAAAATCCGAAAAATTACCAAAAATTACCTAAAGAATAAAATTAGTAAAAACAATGAAGAACCCCGAGAAAACATTAAACACCTAAAACACTAAAACCCCTAAAAACCCTAAAAATGCTAAAAACCCAAAAACCCATAAAGACCCTAAAACCGTGAAAAACCTAATAAACCAAAAAACCCTCAAAATCAATAAAAATCAGAAAACATTTAAAATCTTTAAAACCATTAACGCTTGTAAAAATGTAAAAAAACTATAAAGAAAGTTAAAACACCTAAGAACTCATAAAAAATCATTAAAACCTTGAAAAGACCATAAAAACATAAAAAAAGAAAACCCTAAAACCCTCAAATCAATAAAACCCCTAAAAACCATATAAATCTTAAAAAATACTAAAAACCCTTAAAAATAAAAAAATAAAAAAAAATTATTAAACTCGTTAGGAAATCTTAGAAAATAAAAACACTTAAACCCTTCAAAAACATAAAAAATGGAAAAAAAATTAAAAAAATAAAACACTAAAAACCCATAAGAACCCTCAAAATAACTAAAAACCTAAAAACCTATAAAAATTCTAAGAAAACCCCTAACAATGCCTAAAATCATTAAAACCACTAATAACCGAATAAATCCCTATGAAAACCAAAAAACACATAAAACCCCTAAAAACAATAGAAATGCTCAAAATCATAAAAGATCATGAATAAAACTAAAAACCCTTGAAACCCAAAAAAACCCCAAAAAAACCTAAAACCCCTAAAACCCATAAAAATCCTAAAAACACATATAAACTCAAAAATTTCTTTAAATTCAGAAAATTTTTAAAAACTCTAAAAACCCACAAAATCCGGAAAAAAAATAAGAAAAACCTAAATCCAAAAAACTAAAAAAACCCTAAAAACCTAAAAATCCTTAAAAACAGAAAATCGTAAAACCATACAAATTAAAAAACATCTAAAAAACCCTGAATGTTCATAAAAACCCTAAAAAACCCTAAAACCCTAAAAATAACTAAAACCCCATAAAACATAAAAAACACCAAATAAACAAAATAAAAGCTTAAAAATGTAAAAACAATTATTAACCTATAATCATAAAAAATGCTAAAACCCCTAAAAACACTCAAAATCCCCAAAAACCCCAAAACCCCTAAATATCCTAAAAAATCCCTAAAAATACATAAAGATAAAAAACCCTCAAAACCCCTATAAAAACATCAAAAACCTAAAAACACATAAAACTCATAAAAACCTAAAAATATCTAAAAACCATAAACAACCCTCAAAGACCCTACAAATACTTAAAAATCTACAAACCCCTAAAAACCAAAAAACTAGTAAAAACATTAAAAAACACTAAAAACCAATAAAGACCCTAAAAACCAACTTAAAATATAAAAAACCACAAACACCTCAAAATACAAAAAAAAATTATGAAACCATAAAACCCTAAAGAAATAAAAATACCCTAAAAACCCTAAAAGCGCAAAAAATACTAAAACCCACCAAACCCCCCAAGATCCATAATAACCAAAAAAACCTAAAAAACCACAAAATATACTTAAAAACCTATAAAAATATAAAAAAACTAAAACCCAAGAAAGAACTAAGAAAACCTTATGAAATGATACATAAAATCCCTAAATAGTTAAAAAATGCTACAAAATTTAAAAAAATTAAAATCCCTAAGAACTAAAAAACCTTCCAAATCCCTAAAAACCCAAAAAAAAACAAAAGAAAATAAAAAAAGCACTAAAAATTCCAGAAAAATAAAAAAAATTGAAAACCTGGACAATCCCTATCAAAATCATAAAAACTTAAAAACATTTAAGACACCCCAAAACCTTAAAAATGATAAAAAAACCCGTAATCACACAAAAAACCTTAAATACAATAATAGCACCAAAAATCTCAAAACCCCAAAAAACATAAAAATACTAAAAAATTGAAAAATCCATAAAAACATAAAAAACTCAAAAATCTAAAGAAAACCATAAAAACATAAAAACACATAAAACCTCTAAAACCCTAAAAACATTCAAAACACCTTTAAAACCCTAAATGTCCATGAAAACCACAAACCCACAAAACCCCACAAAACCATTAAATTCCTTAAAAAAATCCAAAAAACCCAAACAAACCCTAAAAAAATAATAGCTCGTAAAACTATCTAGACACCAAAACATTAAAAACTCTAAAAAACAGAAAAAACCTAAAAAACAAAATCCATAAAAAAACTCAAAATTTCTAAAAGCCTTATAAACCCATAAAAATCCTAAAAGCCCAAAAAATCCCTTAAAAATAAAAATCCCTAAGAGAAACATAAAGCACTAAAATCAATTTAAGCACCTAAGATACTAATCAAATTATAAAAACCCTAAAACCATGAAAAACACAATAAACTGAAAATACCTAAAAACCCTAAAAAAGAAAAATTCCATAAATTTCCCTAAAGATCCATAAAATGTAAAAAACACGGAAAACCTAAAAAACCCTACGAAAAAACTAAAAACCAAAAAATACATTAAATCCATAAGAAATAGAAAAATGATAAAAAATATAGAAGACTATAAAACCATTAAAACAATAAAAACCATATATTCTAATAATAACCATGAATCCCCGTGAACCCTAAACACCCACTGAAAACTCTAAATATTTATTTAAACCCAATTTTTTTTAAAACTCTAAAAAACCTAAAAACCTTCAAATGCCAAAATAAACCCTAAAACGAAAAAGAAACATAAAAACACAAACAACACTATAAACATTAAAACCCATAAAAATTCATAAAAACCATAAAAACCTATAAAATTCTAATAAAGAAAAAAATCCCTAAAAAATAATAAAAAACTCCAGATCTAGAACACCCCCAAGAAAACCTTAATAACATTAAAACCCCAAAAACCCACTAAAAATCTAAAAACACTTTTAACACTTGAAAGTGATAAACAACTAAAAACACTTTAAAACCCAAAAAACATGAAAACACCTAAAAAAAATAAAACACAATTTTTTTAAAAACAATAAAAACCCCAAAACCATCAAAATCTATAAAAACAACAAAAATCATAAAAATCCAAAAAATCCGCTACAATTTCATAATTTAAGAAACACTAAAATCCCTGAAAACCATTATGAAAACCTAAAAACCTAAAAACAATTAAAACCCTAAAAACGTAAAATGATAAAAACCCAAAAACCCCTGAAAAACCTAAACATGCGAAAAAATATCTAGAACCCCTGAAAACCCAAAAAATCACAATAAAACCCTAAAAATTCCTAAAATGTAAAAACCGTAAAAACCATGTGAAACCCTAAGAAAACCTTAAACACCTAAAAACACTCAAAACCCAAAAATATATATAAACACTAAAAACACTAAAAGACCTTAAAACCATAAACACCAAAAACCATTAAAATCCCTAAAAACCAAAAAATTACAAGAAAACCTCTAAAAACACACAAAATCCATTAAACTCTAAAAATCCTAAAAAACTAAAAAATAACCCTTATAACCGAAAAAAACCAAGAAAACCCTAATATCCCAAAAACCCTAAAAACACCAAAAACTATAAAAATATATAAAATCTATATAAAGAAATAAAAATCCAAGAAAAAAAATTACTAAAAATGTAAAAAACCCTAAAACCATGAAATATGCTAAGATTCCCTTAAAAATATAAAAACAATTAAAACCCATAAAACACCTAAAAATGATAAAAACCCAAAAAAACCCTAAAAAACTATACAACACTAAAAACCCTAATATTCCCATGAAACCTAAAAAACCCCTGAAAACCCATAAAACCCCTAAAATCACTACAAAATCTAAATACTGTTCAAACACATTAAAATGTCTAAAATCTCAAAAAACCTTTATAAACCATAAAAAAAACTAAAAATCCAAAAGCTCCCCAAAAACCCATAAAACTCTAAAAAACTACAAAATTCATCAAAAAACCCTAAAACCATAAAAACATAAAAACCCCCAGAAAATTTAGAAATCCATATTAAGTCCTTAAAAACCATATAAAACATTACACTTCTAAAAACTTAAAAAATAATTAATGCCCTAAAAACATAAAACATCTCAAAACCCATAAAAACAAAAAAATTCATAAAAAATCCCTAAAAATACTTAAAAATGTAAAATCCCTTAAGAAAACCATAAAAACCCTAAAACATATAAAATGCCTAAAAACCTTAAAAATGCTAAATACCTTTAAAAACCAAAAAAATGCCCTAAAACGCCAAAAACCAATAAAAACTCCTAATAAACATAAATACCCAAAGCCCCAAAAAATATTTAAAAAACACTAAAAATCACTTAAGCCGCTCTTTTTAAAAAACACTAAAAAACCATAAGAACCTGAAAAATCTTAAAACCCCCTAAAAACCCTAAAAACAAAGAAAACCCTAAAAGTCTAAAAACCCTAAAAAATACTCAATACCACTAAATTCCTTAATAATCCAAACAATCCTTAAAATCCATAAAAATTAGAAAAACATAAAAACATTAAAAAACCCTAAGAAAGCCATAAAAACCTAAAAATACATAATACCTCTAAGAAATAATAAAACCATAAATCCAATAACAATCATAAAACCACTAATAACCTTAAAAACTCTTAAAACAATAAAAACTCATAACTTCCCTATAAACCCACTAAAAAATCTATAAACCTTTTAAACCCCTAATAATGTTAAAAAAATCTAATAACCCTTTAAATTCCTAAAAATTCAAAAAACCCCAAAACCCCAAAAATGATTAAAAAACCAAAAAAAGATAAAAAACTAAAAACTATTAAGACCGCTAAAAACATCAAAAACGATAAAGGACCTAAAACCCCTAAAATCCAAAACCCTCAAAATCACTAAAACCCTGAAAAACCAGAATTTTCCTAAAATTGTTTAAAATTACTTAAAACCTAAAATACCCTAAAAACCCTAAAAATCATTAGAAAACCTTTAAAATATCAAAGCATATATAACCCTATAAAACCTAAAAAACAATAAAAACCCTTGAAAGACCATAAAATCTCATAAATACCATAAAAACAAAAAAAACCAAAAAAACCATGAAATCCCTAGAACCTCATAAAAACACTAAAACACACTAAAATTATAAAAACAATTAAACCCCTAAAATCATTAAAAACTCTAGAAAATATAAAAACATGAAAAAGTTCATAAGAACCCCCAAAACCCAAAAATCCCACAAAATACCTAAACTCATAAAAACAATAAAAGTAAGAAAAAAATTGCTACAAATCTCAAGAAATGAAAAAAACCTAAAAACCTTAAAAACACATGGGAAAATCTTAAAAAACAAAAAACATAAAACCCCTAGTAATCCTAAAAAAATCAAAAACTGTAAAACCCATAAAACCCAAAAGTATCTAGGAAACAAAAAACACTTAAATCCATCAAAAACCTTAAAACCCCTAAAAACCATAAAAAAAAATTAAATACCCATAAAATATCTAAAATCATTTAAAACCCTAAAAACCCCTAAGGAAACCAAAAAAACATAAAAACACTTAAAACCCTTAAAACCAAAAAACCACTAAAAGCCTAAAAACCCATAGAAAAACTAAAAGCCACAAAAAAACTAAAAATGTGTAAACACCTAAAAACATTAAAAAAAATATATATATCCTTAAAACACTTAAAAACTAGAAAAACCATAAACCCCAAAAAACCCATAAAAACCTTAAACCCCTAAAAAACCAAAAAACCCTCAAAATCCCTAAAACTCTAAAACCCATACAAATCCCTAAAAGTCTTAAAAACCAGAAAATCACAAAAATCCCTGGAAAACCCTAAGAAAAACCTAAAAATTTAAAAACACATAAAACCCCCAAAACATAAAAAATTGATAAAAAAACAAAATCCCTAAAATACCCCAAACCCCATTAAAATAAGTAAAAACCATAAAAACCATAAAAACCATAAAAATAAAAAAAAAGACAAAAAAATCGAATTAGTATAAAAACTCTAAAAGGCCTTAAAACCCTCAGAAAAACATAAAAACCTAAAACACATAATACTTAATGTATTCAAAAAACCTAAAAACCATAAAAGACCATAAAACCATAAACCCGAAAAATGATAAAATCTCCTTAAAACCAAAAAAACAATAAAAACACATAAACACCCTAAAAACTATAAAAAAAATAGAAACTCCTTTAAACCCCTAAAAATGTTTAAAAAATATTAAAACCCATAAAACTCATAAAATACTCAAAAACCCCTAAAAAACAAAATTACATAAAAATCCCTAAAAATCCTAAAACCCCTGAAAATACATAAAATCCGTAAAACCATAAAAATCCTTAAAATCCATAAAATTTAAAAATACATTAAAAACACCAAAAACCCCATAAAATCCTGAAGAAAACCTAAAACCCCTAAAAAACCTTAAAACACCACAAAAGATCTAAAAACCATAAAAGCCATAAAAAATTCTAAAAATCCAAAAAAAAAATCATAAAAATGTAAAAATCCCTAAATACCCTAAAACCCCAAAAGAAAACCTTAAAAACATAAAAAACACATTAAAACCTTAAAAAGATTAATAATGCTAAAAACCCTAAAAACCAAAAAACTATAAAAACCATAAACCTCATAAAAACAATTAAAACCCTAAAAACCCATAAAACCCCTAAATACATAAAAACTCTAAAAAACCATAAAAACGCTAAAAGATTAAAAAAAACTAAAACCCCCAAAACCCATAAAAAACCCTAAAAACCCAAAAAAACACCTAAAATCATTCAAAATCCAGAAAATACCCTAAAACATGAAATTCTTAAAAATAACAAGACAATTAAAAAAATATAAAAACCCATAAACCCCTGAAAAAACAAAATAAAACATTAATAAAAATCTAAAAACACTCAAAACCTCTAAAAAACCTGAAAAATTCTAGACACCCCAAAACCCCTAAAAACAGAAAAATCCCAAAAAGCCTTAAAAATCTCTAAAAAACATTAAACCCATTAAATTACTAAAAATTAAGTAATAATCCGAAAAAAGGTAACAAAACTGTACAAATCTTGAAAACCCCTAAGAAAACCATAAAACCAATAAATACTTAAAATCCCAAAAAATAATTAAAAAACCTAAAAACCTCTAAAACCCACTAAAACTATAGGAAACTATTAAAAACATTCAAAATGTTTAAAAAAATATGGAAAAACATAAAAAATAAAAAGCCTAAACTCCAAAAAAACTCAAAAAACCCAAAAAACCCATAAAACATTAGAAACCCCAAAAACCATAAAACCTAAAAATCATAAAAACAACAAAAATAAAATAAACCCTAAAAACCCAAGAAAACATTAAAAAATTTAAAACCCTAAAAAACCCTAAGAAAATCCTAAAAACATAAAAACACATAAAACCCCTAAATAATCTAAAAATTTTAATAACCCCAAAATCCATAAAAACCATGAAACCCCTAAAACCTTAAAACCCCAAAAGACCCATGAAAACCATAAATCACTAGAATATATTGAAACCCTTTAAACCCGTAAAAATTAAAAAAATATCTATAAACCACAAACCCATAAATACTCAAAATAATCTGAAATACCCAAAAAAACCCAAAAAAACCTGAAATCCCTCAAAATCCCATAAAACCATTAAAATAACAAAAAAATGATAAATCACTAAAAATATAAAAAATCTAAAAACCCTAAAAAACCATAAGAAACACATAAGAACTTAAAAACAATTCAAAACCATAAAAAAAAATTGAAATTCTAAAAAATCTATAAAAACATTAAAACTTCTGAAACCACTAAAACCCCTCAAAATCCCTAAAAACCCAAAAAAACATAATACTAAAAATTCCCCGAAAATCACTAAAAATATAAGAAACCCTAGAAATCACTAATAAATCTTTAAATACCTAAACACACGTAAGTACGATATATTCCTAAAAAACCCTAAGAACCCTAAATACCTGGAAAAGTCCCTAAAAACCATAAAATGCCTAAAAACCCTAAAATGGAAAAAAAGTCCCTAAAAACTCTAAAACCTATTTAAACCCCTATAAACGTTAAAAACTTTATAAAACCTTAAAAAATGTAAAAAATAAAGATGCCGTAAAACCCTAAAAAATCAAAAAATCCATAAAAAATCATAAAATCACTCACAATCCTTAAAAAAACATAAAATCCATAAAATTCCTAAAAATCCCAAAAAATACCTTAAAACATAAGATCCCCCAAAACCCTAAAAATACTAAGAAAACATAAAAAACCTAAAAACACATAAATACCCTTAAAACCCTCAAAATACATAAATACCCTAAAAACCATTAAATCTATAAAAATCATAAAATCCAAAAAAAAAACCCAAAAAAAATAAACACCCATGAAAACCTGTAAGACAACCTTAAAAACCAAAAAAACACTTAAAACACCTAACACCCTAAAAGTACATACAAATTCCTAAAAACATAAAAACCTTTAAAATAGTGAAAACCTAAAATAAAAAACTAAAAATCTAAAAACACTTGAATCCGCCAAAGTCCTAAAAACTCTAAAATCCTAAAAACCATAAAAATACCTTTAAACCCCCCAAAACAGTAAAATCCCATAAAGATCTTACAAACCCTTAAAACACGAAAACCCCTAAAAACTATTTAAATCGCTTAAAAATTTAAATAACTCTGAAAAAAAAATTTAAAAATGATAAAAACATTAAAACCCATTGAAACACTAAAAACCCTAAAAAGTCTAAAAAGACTTAAAACCCCTTAAAATTCTAAAAATATCATAAAAATCCTCAAAAACATAAAAATCCTTGAAAACCATAAAAACTAATAGGAAACCCCTAAAAATATAAAAATAACTAAAATACCAAAAAACCTAAAATTCTTACACCCTTGAAAAACCCTAAAATGACCCTAAAACCCTTAAAACTATAAAAAACAAAAAAACCATAAAAACCCTAAAAAACATTAAAAAACCATAAACCCACTACAATAGATAAAAACTCATTAAACCCCTAAAAATATTATAAAACTCTAAAAAAACATTAAAAAAATCAAGAATCCCTAAAATCTTAATGAACCATAAAAACCAAAAACCCAAAAACCCCTAAAATTCCTTAAAACAATATAAAAATATGGAAAAAGAAATATAGAAACCCCAAAAAATTGAAAAAACCTAAATACCCTGAAAACCCCTCCAAAAATTAGAAAATCCTAAAATCAATTAAAACACCAAAAAACACCAAAAAATAGAAAAGCATTAAAGCATTAAAATCTATAAAACCCCTAAAAAGCATACAACCACGAAATCCAATAAAAACACTAAAATATTTTAAAAGCTCTAAAACCATTTAAACAACAAAAAATGTTTAAAAACTCCAAAAATCATTAAAAACATAAAAAAATAATAAAACCCATAAACATCAAGAAAACCCAAAAAACATTAGAAAACCAAAAAACATTAAAATCCCACAAAATCCCGAAAAAATGTAAAAACCCATAAAAATCCAAAAAAACATAAAAGTCAATAAAAACATAAAAAACCAAAAAACCTTCAAAACCCACTAGAAAACCTTAAAAAAATAAAAAAAACTAAAACATCTAAAACAGTAAAAACCATTAAACCCATAAAACCATGAAAGACCCTAAAAACACACTAAAACTCTAAAAACCAATAAAAACTCAGAAAAAACTTTTAACCCCTTAAAACACCAAAAAACCCTTATAAACCCTTTAATCCCCATAAAATGTTTAAAAACTCTAAAAGACATTAAAAAAACTAAAAACATGAAATAAATCCTTAAAAACCCAAAAAAACCAAAAAAAAATACAAAAACCTTAAAAACACACAAAATACATAAAGCCCTAAAAAATAAAGAACACTTGAAAATCACTAAAAACATAACGAACACTTAAAAAATCAGAAACCCTTAAAAAAATAAAAACACATAAAATCCTAAAAACTGTAAAAACACTTAAAACCATAAAAACCCTAAGAAACCCTGAAATCCCTCAAAATCCTTAAAATCCCTTAAATCCGTAAAACCCCATTAAAGTCCTAAAAAATCCCTAAAAATTCCTAAAATCATTAAAACCCCAAAAAAACCTTAAGAAAACATTAAACCCTAAAAACACAGAAACCCTTAAACAACAAAAAAACTCTAAAAACCCTAAACACCCGTAAAACCCTAAAAAGCCAAAAAACCCAAGAATAATAAAACACCATAAAACCTAAAAAACCCCATAAAACCCTAAAAACCACTAAAACTATAAAACCATTTAATTCCATAAAAACATCAACGTACTATATGAAACCTTACAAACATGAGGGACATGATGATTGACGCCCTTGTTCAGTAGAGTGGGGACACCCCCATGGGCCTATCCGAACATATAATGTTACAAATTTAGAGATATGTTTACCTAGAAAATGAAACACTCTTTTGATGGAACGTTATGGTTGTGAAATTCAATACTCGTGATTACTATTGGATAAAATGACCTCAAGGCATCACCTTGCTATCTTGGTTGTTATAGATCAGAGTACCTTTCATATTGCTAGCTCATTATGTGATGATCTAGAAAATTTGGAGGTATGTACTCTCCCTCCAAGTGCAACTAAAGATGGCTAGATGGAAACATTCCTCCAGGTGTTTTATTTGAAAACATGATGAGGAAAATGTCTCACATGTTCTACTATGCTATAATTTTTCTGCCGAACTATGGAGATAATTGTTGCAATGTTTCGGTTACAATGTGGAATAGAAGGGAAAATATGTGAATTTATCTGTGTCCTGGTGAAGCTAAAATGTAGAGACCAAGTTCACAACCTACTGCTTGCAGGTTTTTTGATGACCAATCACTATATCTTAGCTACCAGAAATATATTTCCCTTTAAATTAAAGCCTCTCTCGGTTCGTGGAGGAGTGGTGATGATCTAATAGGAGATACATGCAGTGTACTATATTCAAACAGGTTCGATGGAAATTGGTGTTAATGATCCAACTCTTTAGCATTCACTTGGAGTTTCTGGAAGGGGGGATCCACCGCAAGTGATAAAATATATCCGATGGATTGCCCCGATCCAAACATGGATAAAGGTCAATGTGGACGGTGCGATGTTGGGGGCACTCGAACCCTCGGGGTGTGGTGGGGTATTTCGCACTTTCAGGGGCATTGTCAAATGTCATTTTAAAAATTTTAATGGAGATGGATGTGTTTATTAAATTAAGTTATGGGAGATGATGAATGTGGTTATGTTTTCTTCCCAATGTAAGTTCAGATCCCTTTAGATTGAGTCTTCCTCAATGCTAGCGGTGGATACCCTCAAAAACAAATTCAGGGAAGTCCTATGTAGACTCCTTCCCCAATGGATTGAGTGTCTCACCATCTCTCAGACTCTCATCCTATGGGTCACTTAGGTATATAGAGAGTCCAACTCAGTGGAAGATACACTCTCTAAGAAGGTAATTGAGGAACAGAGCTCACTGTGGTCTTTTTTTTGCCACATATTTTTGTATGGAATATGTGGAATCTAATATTAAGGGTGAGTTCCAATCTCAGACATGTAAACCCCCTTGTAGACTTTGTTTTTTTTTCTTTACATTTTGGTGGGGATTTACCCATGAACCTTTTTCCCAAAAAATTACACATAACCATAAAAACCAAAATAAATCTTAACACCCTTAAATATCCTAAAACCCAAAAAACCCTTAAAAAGAATAAGAACACAAACATCCTTAAAACCTCTAAAAACCATAAAAAATAAAAAAACTAGAAACTATAAAAACCCTTTAAACCCATAAAAATGATAAAAATAAAATAAAATATGATAAAAAAAGTAAAAACCCAAAAAACAAAAAAACCCAAAAAACCCAAAATCCCATAAAATCATTAAAAACCTAAATATACTAAAAACTTATAAAAATACTAAAAAAGAGATAAATATCCTAAAAAAAGGTAAAAACCCATAAAAAACATGAATAACCTAATAAAACCTTAAAAACCAAAAAACATTTTAAATCCAAAAAATACCAAAAAAGTGCTTAAATCCTAGAAACCCTAAAACCACAAAAAGACCCAAAAAACCTCAAAATCAATAAAAACCATAAAAAATACAAAAAATATATAGTAATTAAAAATCCCTTAGAGCCATGAAAACCCATAGGAAATCCTTAAAAACCAAAAATAACATAAAACCCTTAATAACCAAGAAAACCCTAAAAACCACAGAAGACCATAAAAACTCTAAAACCCCAAAAAACTATTAAAATCCTTAAAAACATTAAAAACCAAAAAAAACTCTAAAACCCCAGAAAAACCATAAAACCCTTAAAAATCCAAAAAAACAAAAAAAAACTCAACATCCCTAAAAACATTAAAAATAATAAAAATCCCAAAAAATATCTAAATATTCCAAAAATAAAAAATCCCTAAATCCATAAAAACCCTACGAAAAACACTAAAACATAAAAACACTTAAAACCACAAAAATCCTAAAAATTATAAAAACCCTTATAATCCTAACACTCTAAAACCCCTCAAATCCATAAAACCCAAAAAACACAAAAATTCGAAAAATTACCAAAAAACCCTAAAACATAAAAGTACTAAAAATACTGAAGAACCCTGAGAATACATTAAACACCTAAAAACACTAAAAAATCCTAAAACCCTAAAAATGATAAAAACCCTATAACCATTAAAAGACCCTAAAACCCTGAAAAACCTAATAAACCAAAAAACCATCAAAATAAATAAAAACCATAAAACATATAAAAACTCTAAAACCATTAATGCTCGTAAAATGTAAAAAACTCTATAGAAATTTAAAACACCTAAAATCTCATAAAAATTCATTAAAACTTTGAAAAGACCATAAAAAATTAAAAACATAAAACCCAGAAACCCTTAAATCCCTAAAACCCCTAAAAACCATATAATTGCTAAAAAATCCTAAAAAATCCCTTTAAAATAAAAAAAAATAATAAAAACATAGAAAACCCCTAAGGAATTCTTAGAAAATAAAAACACTTAAACCCTTTAAAAACATAAAAAATGCAACAAACATTAAAAAAAATAAAACCCTAAAAAACCATAAGAAACATCAAAATAACTAAAAACCTAAAAACCTATAAAAATACTATGAAAACCCCTAACAATGCCTAAAATCATTAAAAACAATAAGGACCCTGAAAACCCCTAAGAAAACCAAATGTTCACATAAAACTCCTAAAAACAATAGAAATTCTCAAAATCATAAAAGACGATGAATGAAACTAAAAACCCTTGAAACCCAAAAAACAACTAAAAACCATGAAACCCCTAAAATCACTAAATCTCATAAAAATCCTAAAAACCGATATAAACTCTAAATATTCTTAAATTCATAAAAATTTTAAAAACACTAAAAATCCATAAAATCATGAAAAAACTAAGAAAAACCTAAATCCAAAAAACCATAAAAACCCTAAAAACCTAAAAATCCTTAAAAACAAAAAATCTTAAAAACTATAAAAATAAAAAAACATCTGAAAAACCCTAAATGATCCTAAAAAACCTAAAAAACCATAAAACCCTAAAAATATCTAAATCCCCATAAAACATAAAAAGCCAAAAAAAAACAAAAGAAACCCTTAAAAATGAAAAAAAATTATTAACCTATAAACATAAAAATTTATAAAACCCCTAAAAACACTCATAATCCCTAAAAAATCCAAAAATCCATAAATATCCTAAAAAATCCCTAAAAATATCTAAAGATAAAAAACCCTTAAAACCCTAAAAACCCCTATAAACACTTCAAAAACCTAAAAACACACAAAACTCATAAAAACCTAAAAATATCTAAAAACATAAACAACCCTAAAAGACCCTAAAAATACTAAAAAATATACACACAACTAAAAACCAAAAAACTAGTAAAAACATTAAAATACCCTAAAAACCAATAAAGACCCTAAAACCCCATTAAAATATAAAAACCACAAACCCCTGAAAATATTTAAAAATATTATGAAACCATAAAATCCTAAAGAAATAAAAATACCCTAAAACCCTAAAAATGTAAAAAAAAAATCATAAACCCCCAAACCCCCCAAATTCCATAATAACAAAAAAAACCATAAAAATACAAAAATATCCCTAAAAATCCATAAAAATATAAAAAAAATTAAAACCCAAAAATGAACTAAGGAAACCATAAGAAAAAATACGTAAAATCCGTAAATAGATAAAAAATTATAAAGACTCTAAAAAATATTAAAACCCCTAAAAACCAGAAAACCATCCAAATCCCTAAAAACCCAAAAAACAAAAGAAAATAAAAAAGCACTAAAATTCCTAAAAAATAAATAACATTGAAAACCTGGAAAACCCCTAACAAAACCTTAAAAACATAAAAACATTTAAAACATCCTAAAACCCAAAAAATGATAAAAACCCTAATCACAAAAAAAACCCCTAAATACCATAATAACACAAAAAATCTCTAAAACCCCAAAAAACATAAAAATACAAAAAAATTGAAAAATCCTTAAAACAAAAAAAAACCTTGAAACCCTAAGAAACCCATAAAAACATAAAAGCACATAAAACCCCTAAAACCTTAAAAACATTTGATACACCTTTAAAACCCTAAATGTCCACGAAAACCCCAAAACCCCAAAACCCTTAAAATCCTTAAAAATCCAAAAACCCTAAAAACAAATAACAACTCGTAAAACTATTTAAACCCAAAAACATTAAATAATCTAAAAACTAAAAAACCCTAAAAACCCAAAACCCTAAAAATCCTCAAAATTTATAAAAACCCTATACACCCATAAAAATCCTAATAGCCCAAAAAATTCCTAAAAACATAAAAATCCCTAAGAAAAACATAAAGCACTAAAATCAATTTAAATACCTAAAATACTAGTCAAATTATAAAAAACCTAAAACCATGAAAAACAAAAAAAACGGAAAATCCCTAAAAACCTAAAAAAAGATAAAATTCCATAATATTCCCTAAAGATCCATAAAACATAAAAAACACGAAAAACCTAAAAAACCCCTATGAAAACCCTAAAACCCTAAAAATACTTTAAATACCTAAGAAACAGAAAATTGATAAAAAAAATCTAAAAGACCAAAATACCCCAAAAACTTTAAAAACCATAAATTCCACTAATAACCATGAATCCCCATAAAACCCTAAACACCCAGTAAAAACTCTAAAAATTTATTTCAACCTAATTTTTTTAAAAATCTAAATAAAATAAAAAACCCTAAATATCCAAAAAAACCCAAAAACGAAAAAGGACCATAAAAACACAAACAACACTAAAAACATTAAAACCCCTAAAAATTCATAAAAACCCTAAAACCATATATAAATCCTAATAATGAAAAAAAATCCTTAAAATTTTAAAAAAACTCCAAATCTAGAAAACCCCCAAGAAAACCTTAAAATCCTAAAATCACATAAAACCTAAGAAACTATAAAACCCTAAAAAACCTTATAACCCAAAAAACCCTATAAAACACTAAAACCTTAAAAACATTAAACCCCTAAAAACCCACTAAAAATCTAAAAACATTTTTATCCCTTGAAAGTGATAAACAACTAAAAACACTTTAAAACCCAAAAAATATGAAATCACCTAAAAACCAATAAAACATACTTTTTTTAAAAACAATACAAACACTAGAAAACATCAAAATCCTTAAAACCCACAAAAACTATAAAAATATAAAAAATTCCCTACAATTTCAAAATGTAAAAAACACTGAAAGCCTTGCAAACTCTTAAGAGAAACTAAAAACCTAAAAACAATTAAAACCCTTAAAAACCTGAAATGATAAAAATCCCAAAAACCCCTGAAAAACCTAAACATGCAATAAAATCTCTAGAATCCCTGAAAACCAAAAAAAATCCTAATAAATCCCTAAAATTTCCTAAAATGTAAAAACCCTAAATACCATGTAAAACCCTAAGAAAACCTTAAAATCCAAAAAACACCCAAAACCCACAAGAAATATAAAAACACTTAAAAGACTAAAAGACATTAAAAACCATAAAAACCAAAAAACATTAAAATCCCTAAAACTCCTAAAAAATACCAAGAAAACCTCTATGAACACTAAAAATCCATTAAACTCTAAAGATGCTAAAAAACTAAAAAAACCTTAAAACCCAAAAAATCCATAAAACCCCTAATATCCCAAAAAACCAAAAAACACCAAAAACCTTAAAAATATATAAAATACCTATAAAGAAATAAAAATCCAAGAAAACAATAAAAATTCCTAAAAATGTAAAAAACCCTAAAACCATGAAATATGCTAATATCTCCTTAAAAATATAAAAACAATTAAAACCCATAAAACACATAAAAAATGATAAAAACCCAAAAACCATAAAAAACTATACAACACTAAAATCATAAAATCCCCAAGATTCCAAAAAACCCAAAAAACCCTAAAAAACCCCTAAAATCACCACAAACTCTAAATTCTGTTCAAACACTTAAAAATGTCTAAAATCAATAAAAACCTGTAAATACCATAAAAACCCCTAAAAAATCCAAAAGCACCTCAAAAAACCATATAACTCTAAAAAAATATTAAATTCCTCAAAAAACCCTAAAACCCAAAAAACATAAAAACCCCAGAAAACTGAGAAAACCATATTAAAACCTTAAAAACCATATACAACAAAACACTCCTAAAAACCTAAAAAATTATTAATGCCCTAAAAACATAAAACCTCTAAAATCCCATAAAAACATAAAAATTAAAATAAACCCTAAAAATCCCTAAAAACGTATAATCCCCTATGAAAACCATAAATACCCCAAACACATAAAATGCCGAAAAAACGTGAAAATGCTAAAAACCTTAAAAACCAAAAAACCACCCTAAAATTCCTAAAACTGATAAAAACCCCAAATAAACATAAAATCCCAAAACCCCCTAAAATATTCAAAAAACTCAAAAAATCCTTTAAGCCCTTTTTAAAAAAAACACTAAAAACCATAAATAAAACCCGAAAAAACACATAAACCACTAAAAACCCTAAAAACAAGGAAAACCCAAAAAGTCTAAAAACCCTAAATAATCCTCAATACCCCTAAAATACCTAATAATCCAAAGCAATCCTTAAAATCCATAAAAATCTATAAAAATTAGAAAAACATTAAATCATTGTAAAACCCTAAGAAAACATTAAAAACCTAAAAATACATAAAACCTCTATGAAATAATAAAACCCCTAAATCCCATAACAACCATAAAACCTCTAATAACCTTAAAAACTCATAAAAACCCTAAATACTCATAAAATATCTATAAACCCACTAAAAAAATATAAAAAACCCTTTAATCCCCTAAAAATGATAAAAAAAATCTAACAACCCTTTCAATTCCTAAAAATTCAAAAAACCCCAAAACCCAATAAAAACCCAAAAAACCCCCCTACAAAATCAAAAAACACACTAAAAAACTCATAAAAATCCTAAAAAACCCTCAAAACATTAAGAAACCTAACAAACATAATAAAAACCTAAAAATATAAAAACCTAAAAACTATTAAGACCCCTAAAAACATCAAAAACGATAAAGGACATAAAAGCCATAAAATCCAAAACCCTCAAAATCCCTAAAACCCTCAAAACCCATAATATTCTTAAAATTGTTTAAAATTCCTAAAAACCTAAAATACCCTAAAAATCCTAAAAACCATAAAAACCGTTAGAAAACCTATAAAATATCAAAGCATATATAACCCTATAAAAGCTGAAAAGCACTAAAACCCTTAAAAGACCATAAAATCAAATAAAATCCATAAAAACAAAAAAAAAACAAAAAAATCTTGAAATCTCTAGAACCTCATAAAAACACTAAAACCCACTAAAATTCAAAAAAAATTAAACCCCTAAAATAATTAAAGACTCTAGAAAACTGAAAAACATGAAAAAGTTCGCAGGAACCCCTAAAACCCAAAAAACCCTCAAAATCCCTAAACCCCTAAAAATAATAAAAATAATAAAAAAGATTGCTACATATCTCTAGAAATAAAAAAACCCTACAAACCCTAAAAACACATGGGAAAACCTTAAAAAACAAAAAACGTAAAACCCCTAATAAACCTAAAAAATGAAAAACTGTAAAAACAGAAAACCCAAAAATATCTAGAAAACAAAAAACCCTTAAATCCATCAAAACCCTTAAAACCCCTAAAAACCATAAAAATAATAAAAAACCCACTAAATCTCTAGAAACTTTAAAACCCCAAAAACCCCTAAGGAAATTATAAAAACATAAAAACACTTAAAACCCTTAAAACCAAAAAACAACTAAAATCCTAAAAACCCATAGAAACACTGAAAACCATTAAAAACACTAAAAAATATTTAAACGCCTAAAAACATTAAAAAATCTAAATATCCTTAAAACACTTAAAAACTAGAAAAACCATAAACCCTAAAAACCCATAAAAAACCTAAAACCCTAAAAACCAAAAAACCCCACAAAATCCCTAAAATTCTAAAACCCATAAAAAAGCTTAAAATCCCTAAAAATCATAAAAACCAAAAAATCACAAAAAACCCAGAAAAGCCCTAAGAAAAACATAAAAATTTAAAAACAATTAAAACCCAAAAAACCTAAAAAAATGCTAAAAAAAGCACAAAATACCCTAAACCCTATAAAAATAATTAAAACCCATAAATACCATAAAATTTAAAAAAGTAAAAAAAATTTCCAATTAGTATACAAACCCTAAAAGACCTTAAAAACGTAAGAAAAACATAAAAACCTAAAATAATTAAAACACCTAAGACCAGAAAATTCTAAAAACCTAAAAATTTATAAAAGACCATTAAACCCTAAAAACTCCAAAAATGATAAAATCCCCTTAAAACCAAAAGAACAATAAAAACACATAAACCCCATAAATACTATAAAAAAATAGAAACCCCCTATAAACCCCTAAAAACATTAAAAAAATATTAAAACCCATAAAACTAATAAAATAATCAAAAACCCCCTAAAAACAAAATTACATAAAAATCCCTAAAGACCCTAAAACCCCCCAAAATACATAAAATCACTAAAACCATAAAAATCCTTAGAATCCCTAAAAATTCAAAATACTTTAAAAAAACCGAAAAACCCCAGAAAACCCCAAAGAAAACCTCCAAAACCTAAATAACCATAAAACACTACCAGAGATGTAAAAACCCTAAAAACCATAAAAAATACTAAACATCCAAAAAAATTCATAAAAATGTAAAAAACCCTAAAAACCCAAAACCCCAAGAGAAAAACTTAAAAACCTAAAAACACATTAAAACCATAAAAATTAAAAAAATGTAAAAAACCCTAAAAACCAAAAAACTAATAAAACCATAAACCTCCTAAACCCATTAAAACCCTAAAAACCCATAAATCCTATAAAAACAAAAAAACTCTAAAAAACCATAAAAACGCTAAAATATTCAAAAAACACTAAAACCCCCAAAACCCATAAAAACCCCTAAAACCCCAAAAAAACCCCCCAAAATCCCTCAGAATCCATAAAATACCCTAAAAACATGAAATTATTAAAAATACCAAGACAATTAAAAAAATATAAAAAACCCTAAACCCTTGAAAAACTATAATAAAACATTAAAAATCTAAAATCACACAAATCCTCCAAAAAACCTGAAAAATTCTAAAAACCCAAAACCCATAAAAACACAAAAATCTAAAAAATCTTTAAAAACTCTAAAAAATAAAACCCATTAAAACCCTAAAAAATACCTAATTATCACAAAAAATGTAACAATACTCTAAAAATCTTGAAAACCCCTGAGAAAACCATAAAACCAATAAATACTTAAAATCCCAAAAAAACTATGAAAAACCCTAAAAACCTATAAAAACCACTAAAACTCTAATAAACTATTAAAACCATTAAAATGTTAAAAAAATTATGTAAAAACATAAAAAAACCCTAAACTCCAAAAAACCCCTAAAAACCCAAAAAACCCATAAAAACATTAAAAACCCAAAAAACCAAAAAACCTAAAAATCATAAAAACCACAAAAATATAAAAAACCCTAAAAACCCATGAAAACAAAAAAACATAAAAACCCTATAAAACCCTAATAAAATCCTAAAAACATAAAAACACATAAAACCCCTAAATAGACTAAAAATTTTAAAAACCCCAAAACCCATAAAAACCATGAAACCCGTAAAACCTTAAAACCCCGAATGAACCATGAAAACCATAAATCACTAAAAAAGATAAAAAACCTTTAAACCCATATAAAAATTAAAAAAAATCTATAATCCATAAACCCCTAAAAACTAAAAATATTCCCCAAAACCCAAAAAATCCATAAAAACACTAAAACACTCAAAATCCCATAACACCATTAAAATCCCAAAAAATGAAAAAATCACTAAAAATATAAAAAAAACCTAAAAACCCTAAAAACCATAAGAAACACTTAAAAAACTAAAAACACTTCAAAACCATAAAAACATATGAAATTCTAAAAAACCTTAAAAAACTCTAAAACTTCTAAAACCACTAAAACCCCTCAAGATCCCTAAAAAACCAAAAAAACATAATACTAAAAATGACACCAAAATCCCTAAAAAAATTAGAAACCGTTGAAAGCACTAATAAATCTTTAAATCCCTAAAAACACTTAAAACCAATAAATTCCTAAAAAACTCTAAAACCACGAAAAACCTGGAAAAGTCCCTAAAAACCATAAAAAGCCAAAAAAACCATAAAATGGATAAAAATTCACTAAAATCTCTAAAACCTATTTAAACCCATAAAAACGTTAAAAACATTATAAAAACTTAAAAACCTAAAAAAATATGTTGTAAAACCCCAAAAAATCATAAAATCCATAAAAATAATAATAAAATCACTCAAAATCCTTAAAAATACTTAAAACCCCTAAAATTCCAAAAAAATCCCAAAAAATGACTTAAAAAATAAGATCCCCAAAACCCTAAAAATAATAAGAAAACATTAAAAACCTAAAAACACATAAATACACCTAATAATCTAAACAAATGTAAAAAACCTTAAAAACACTAAAACACTAAAAACCATAAAACCCTAAAACCCTCAAAATACATATAATTCCTAAAAACCATAAATATCATAAAATCCCTAAAATTCCATAAAAAAAATAAAAGAAACCCATGAAAACCTGTAAGACAACCTTCAAAACAAAAAAACACTTAAATCACCTAAAACACTAAAAATACATAAAATTTCCTAAACACATAAAAACCATAAAAACCATGAAAACCTAAAAGAAAAACCTAAAAATATAAAAACACATGAACCCCCAAAAGGCCTAAAATATTTAAAACTCTAAAAACCATAAAAATACCTTTAAACACCCCAAAACCAAAATACCCCCTAAAGACCTTAAAATCCCTTAAAACACCAAAACCCCTAAAATCTATTTAAAACCCTTAAAAATTAAATAACTCAGAAAAAAAATTAAAATTGATAAAAACATTAAAACCCATTGAAACACTAACACCATAAAAAGTCTAAAAAGAATTAAAACCCGTTAAAATTATAAAAATTTCATAGAATTCCTCAAAAAACATAAAAATCATTCAAAACCATAAAAATTAATTAGAAACCTATAAAAACCTAAAATTAACTAAAATTCCTAAAAACCTAAAATTCATACACCCTTGAAAAACCATAAATATACCCTGAAACCATTAAAAACTATAAAAAATAAAAAAATCCTTAAAAACCTATAAAAAACCTTAAACCCATTATAATAGCTAAAAACCCATTAAACCCCTAAAAATATTATAAAACTCTAAAAACCATAAAAAACAAAAAAAACAAGAATCCATAAAATCTCAAAGAACAATAAAAACCAAAAACCCAAAAACCCATAAAATTCCTTAAAACCATATAAAAATTTGAAAAAAAAACTTAAAACCCCAAAAAATTGAAAAAACCAAAATACCCTGAACACCGCTCCAAAAACTAAAAAAATTAAAACCCTAAAAATCACAAAAAACACCAAAAAAATATAAATGCCCTAAAACCTTAAAATCCATAATACCCCTAAAAACCATAAAACCACGAAATCCAATAAAAACCCTAAAATCCGCTAAAATCTCTAAAATCCATTTAAACCCCTAAAAATGTTTAAAAACTCCAAAAATCATTAAAACCATAAAAATAATAAAAACAATACACATCTAAAAAACCTATTAAAACATTAGAAACCCTAAAACACTAAAATCCCACAAAATCCCTAAAATAAGTAAAAACCCATAAAAATATAAAAAATGTAAAATCCCTAAAAACCTAAAAACTCAAAAAACCTTAAATTACCACTGTAAAACCTTAAAAACATAAAAAACATAAAACCTCTAAAAAACTAAATACCATTAAACCCATAAATCCTTAAAATACCCACAAAACATACTAAAACCCTTAAAACCAGTAAAAACACAAAAAAAACCTTTTAACCCCCTAAAACCCAAATAAAACCTCTATAAACCCTTTAAGCCCCAAAAAATGTTTAAAAACTCTAAAAACATTAAGAAACCTAAAAACATGAAAGAAATCCTTATTAACCCAAAAAAAACAAAAAAAACCATAAAAACCCACAAAATAAATAAATCCATAAAAACCAAAAAATACCTAAAAATCCCTAAAAAAATTAGGAACACATAAAAAAATAAGAAACCCTTAAAAAACTAAAAACACATAAAATCCTAAAACACCTTAAAAACACTAAAAACCATAAAAACCCTAAGAAACCCTAAAATCCATCAAAATCCTTAAATTCCCTTAAATCTGTAAAAATCCATTAAAGTCCTAAAAATTCCTAAAAATTCCTAAAATCATTAAAAACCCAAAAAAAACCTTAAGAAAACATTAAACCCTAAAAACACAGAAACCATTAAAAAACAAAAAATAATGCTAAAAACCCTAAACAACCCTAAATCCCTAAAACCCCAAAAAAACCCCAAGATTCATAAAACACCATAAAAATAAAAAATAAAAACCCCTAAAACCCTAAAAAATCACTAAATCTATAGATCCATTTAATTCCTTAAAAACATCAACTTACTATATAAATCCTTAAAAACATGAGGGGCATGTTGAATGCCGCCCTTGTTCAGTAGAGCAGGGACACCCCTGTGGGCCTCTTCGAACATATAATGTTACAAATTTAGAGATTTGTTTTCCTAGACAATGACACCCTCTATTTAAGGGCCATTATGGTAGGAAAATTATATACTTGTTATTAATATTGGAAAAAATGACCTCAAGGCATCACCATGCTATCCTGGTTGCTAAAGCTTAGAGTACCTTTCATCCCACTGGCTCATTATGTGATGATCTGGAAAATTTGGAGGAATATACTCCCCCTCCAAGTGATACTAAAAATGGCTGGATAAAAACTTTCCCCCGGTGGTTTTTTTTTTGAAAACATGATGAGTAAAATGGATCACATGTTCTACTCCACTGTAATTTTTCTGCCAAACTATGGAGATACCTGTTGTAATGCTTCGGTTACAAATGTGGAATACAAGGGAAAATATGTGATTTTATCTATGGCCTAGTGCAGCTGAAATGTGGAGACCAAGTTTACAACCTACAGCTTGCAGGTTTTTTATGACCATTCACTATATCTGGGCCACCCGAAATGGATTTTCCTTTAACTGAAAGCCTCTATCTGTTCGTGGAGGAGTGGTGATGATCTAATAGGTGATACAGGCAGTGTACCATATTCAAACAGTTTCGATAGAAAATAGTGTTAATGATCTGACTCTTTATAATTCACTTGGAGTTTCTGGAAGGGGGAAGACACCGTAGGTGCTAAAATATATTTGATGGATTCCCCTGATCCTAGCATGGATTAAGGTCAATGTGGATGGTGCGATGTTGGGGGCACTCGGACCCTCAGGGTGTGGTGAGGTCTTTCGCACTTTCAGAGGCTTTGTCAAAGGTCATTTTTAAAATTTTAATAGAGATGGATTTGTTTATTAATTTAATTTAGGGGAGATGATTAAGGTGGTTAAGTTTGCTTCCCAATTTAAGTGTAGCTCCCTTTGGATTGGGTCTTCCTCGATGCTAGCGGTGGATACCCTCAAAAACATCCAGGGAAGTCTAATGTAGACTTCTACCAAAATGGATTTAGTGTCTCACCATCTCTTAGACTCTCATCCTATGAGTCACTTAGGTATGTAGAGAGTCCAACTCGGTGGCAGATACACATCAATGAAGGTAATTGAGGAACAAAGCTCCCTGTGGTCTTTTGTTGCTACCTCTTTTTGTATGTCATATGTGGAATCTGATATTGAAGGGTGAGTTCCACTCTCGAACGTGTAAACCCTCCCTGTAGACTTTGTTTCTGTTTTCTTTAAATTTTGTTGGGGATTTAACCTCGAACCTTTTTTCCCAAAAAATTATTCATAACCATTAAAACCTAAAAAATTCTTAACACCCTTAAAAATCCTAAAACCCAAAAAACCCTTAAAAAGAATAAGAACAAAAACATCCTTAAAACCCTTAAAACCGCTAAAAACAAATAAAACTCAAAACTCTAAAAACCCTTTAAACCCATAAAAGTGATAAAAAACAATAAAATAGCATAAAAATATTAAAAAATAAAATAATAAAAAACCCAAAAAAAAACAAAAAACCATAAAATACTTTAAAACCTAAATATCCTAAAAACGTATAAAAATACTAAAAAAGAGGTAAATATCCCAAAAAAGTAAATCACTATAAAAACCTTGAATAACCTAATGAAACCTTAAAACCAAAAAACATTTAAAATCCCAAAAATACGTAAAAAATGCTTAAATCCTAAAACTCTAAAACCACAAAAAAAACCCAAAAAACCTCAAAATCCATAAAAACCATTAAAAAACAGAAAACACAAAAAATAAATAATAATTAAAAACCCTAAGAACCATGAAAACCCTTAGGAAATCCTTAAAAACCAAAAATAACTTAAAACCCTTAATAACCAAGAAATTCCTAAAAACCACAGAAGACCATAAAAACCATAAAACCCAAAAAAATATTAAAATCCATAAAAACATTAAAAACCATAAATGCCTATAAAACCGTAAAACCCATATAAAACTTTAAGACTCCTTTGAAACCCTAAAAACATTAGAAAACTCTAAAAACATTAAAAACCATTAAAAACTAGAAGAAACCTAAAACCCCAGAAAACCCAGAAAACCCCTAAAAATCCAAAAAAAAACTAAAAAAACTCAGCATCCCTAAAAAAATTAAAAATAATAAAAAACCAAAAAATATCTAGACATACATAATCTGGTAAAGGATGGAAGCTCCGATGATTTGGATCTCTCATGATGGCGGCTTTCCTTCTCTTCCAGGTTGAAGACGACGGCGACTAAAGCCCCTCCCCCCCCCCCACTATGAGGGAGGACCCTCCCTCTGAGGACTTCCCTTCCTCGGCTTTATCTTACCCAGTTTTATACCCTCTCTCCTCGGAATGGTGCTTTGTTTGAAGGTTTCAGAGCTCTTTTAAGGTTGTCTGCAGCTTCCCCTCTCGATTCGGGAGTTCACTGAAGCCTCGGATCTGCACCGCCTAACTCTGGTTAGGAGGTTCCCACTGTGGCGTCCCCTGGTGGTCTCTTTCGACAGGTTTCTCTCTTCTTTCTGGAAGCTTAGGGATCTTGCGATGGTGGTTCTGGATGATAGTTCCCACATCTTGATTTTATTCTCATCTGAGGAGCATATGGTTCTGGCCTAGTCGGCAGCTCCTCGGATCTTTAATGGTGCTCGCTTCTACCTTTTTCGGTGGAGCTTTGACTTTCATCTAAAGAGGGACTCTCTGATGGTTGGGACTTGGGTTATATTTCCTGAACTCCCCCTTCCCTTTCCTAATTTCTCTATTCTTTATATTCTTGGGAGTCTGGTGGGGAGGTTCCTCTGTGTGGATAGTAGGACTAGGGCCCTTTTCCACCCCCTTTCTCTAAGGGCCTTTTTTGAGGTTGATGCTTCAAATGATCTAGTTGATACTGTATAGATTGCTGTAGGGGAGGAGCTACAGTGGAGGAAACCTATCATCTTTGAGTCATGGATGGTTTTCTATTCTAACTTTTGGAGCATTGAACATAATGCTCTGTTTGGAGGATTTTTTTTCCTGGTAGGATTGGTTCAACTCTGGTTCAGATGAGTTCTGGGGAGACCACCCACACTCTGGTGGAGGCGAAGGGTTCCAAGAGGGTGATCGAGACCTTGCCACATCCTCTTGTTGCTAAAGATTCCTGTTTGAAAAAGTAGATGCCTTGGACTGATCTAGAAGTTCCTTTGATGGACTCAGGTTGTTTCAGTATAATTTTGTTTGAAGATGATTGTAATTCAAGAGTTTCCATTGCTGAGGCAGTGCTAATGGCTGAAGGAGAGGATCATACCCATGTTGAAGTTGTCTGTGGATGTGGTGAAGCTTCGGGGGGAATGTTGGACAAAGGGAAAGTGGCCGTGTAGGAATAGTGGAGTGGGAATGATCAGTTGGAGGCCCCCATGGAACCAACACTAGGAGAGGAGGATATGGTCTTCCAGATGATTACTGGAGGTGCTTGAAGTAGAAGACGTCTAGAGGGGTATGTTGTGTCTCTACATAACAGGTTTTAGGATATAGCCTCGGCTAAACATGTGGATGATGATGTGTTGGTGGGAGATCTTGTGAAAGAGGATGTGGATGCACAAGGTATGCGAGCTGGGTATGAGTGGCAAATGTCTTTGGCTGAGAAGGAGTGGTTTGTTCTAGAAGGGTAGTCCTGGAGTCCTAGGTTGCAACGCACCGATTTTCATGATGCCCCCATGGTGCTTGTGGGGTGTGATGATGTGTGGAGTACTCTCTTAGAGGCAGGATCACCTCCTATTGTGGAAGGGGCCAACGGAGTGGAGGACCTTCCGTACGTTGCTATTATGGACCCGATTGGGTTTCCTCCACTGCGACTCACTAATGTTTCAGGCGATATGGCCCCGAACCTGCAAAGGTCCATGGTCGTTTTTGGTGTCCCATCTGCTGAAGATCATTGTGTACTACTGCATGATATGATGATGGTCGATTGTGAAAGGTATCACCTTGAGGGGGAAGCTAAGAGACTCAGTGAGAGATTTTCTGAGGATGACCACAGGATAAATGCTGTTATGGATAGGTCGAAGGAAGAAAATAATAAGTTGTTAGAATGGGGTGCTAAAAATTCCGGGTCTGGAAGAAAAAAATGGCGCAAAAAGGCCACAAGTGCGGCTAGTGATGGAGTCATTCATGAGGAACCAGTTCATGAGGATGGTTCCATCTCTTCTCTACTGAAGCGTAGGTTGCGGAAGGATTAATCTGTCCTCCCACGACCTATGGTGTCCCAGGCCTCCTCCAAGAAGGTCAAGCTAAATCTAGAATTCAATTTGCGAGAGCGGCCTACACAAATGGCTGAGCATGAGAGGGCCATAGAGAAGCTTTTTTCAATGCTTAGAATGCAGAAGGAGTATGATTCAGGCTGGGATTCTATGGATACGGGTGCTGAATCAGACTTTTGCTTTACTAGTGTGGGTGCTGGCCTGGGTGCGATCTTCGGTTGTCGTGTTGTGGTGCTGGATGGCTTTGGTGGTGATATTTACTGACATGCTTTTTGTGTGTGTGTATTTTCTTTTGGACCTTTTCTGTGTGTTTTTTCTTGATATTTCCTTTCATGGGGGTCTTTGGGTGCAGGCCGTTGGACCCCTCCCCTCCTTTGTCCGCCACGTCTTTTTTCATTATAAAATTTGTTGGGGTCAGGAATAGACTGACCCTCGTATCTTTCTTTCTGAAAAATATCTAAATATTCCAAAAATAAAAAAATCCCTAAAACCAAAAAAACCCTAAGAAAAACACTAAAACATAAAAACACTTAAAACTGAAAAAATCTTAAAAATTCTAAAAACACTTAAAACCCTAAAACACTACAACCCCTCAAATCCATAAAACCCTAAAAACCCTAAAAATCCAAAAAATTACCAAAAAAACCCTAAAACATAAAAGTGATAAAAACACTGAAGAACCCTGACAAAACATTAAACACCTAAAAACCCTAAAAAAGACTAAAAACACTAAAAATGCTAAAACCCCTAAAACGCCTAAAAGACCCTAAAACCATAAAAACCCTAATAAACCAAAAACCCTCAAAATCAATAAAAACCATAAAACGTATAAAAAGTATAAAACCTTTAACACTCGTAAAAATGTTAAAAAACACTAAAGAAACTAAAACACCTAAAAACTCATATAAATCATTAAAACCTTCAAAATACCATAAAAACCTAAAAAAACTAAAACCATAATACCCTAAAATCCCTAAAACCCCTAAAAACAATAAAAATCTTAAAAATCCCTTAAAAATAAAAAAATAATAAAAATGTAGAAAACCCCTAAGGAAATCAAAGAAAATAAAAACTCTTAAACCATATAAAAACATAAAAAATCCAAAAAATAGTAAAAAAATAAAACACTAAAAAACCATAAGAACCCTCAAAATAACTAAAAACCTAAAAACCTATAAAAATACTATGAAAACCCCTAAAAATTCCTAAAATCATTAAAAAGACTGAAGACCCTGAAAACCCCTAAGAAAACCAAAAAACACATAAAACCCCTAAAAACAATCGAAATGCTCAAAATCATAAAACACCAGGAATGAAACTAAAAACCCTTGAAACCCAAAAAACCCCTAAAAACCCTAAAACACATAAATCCCCTAAAACCGATAAAAATCTTTAAAACCAATATAAAATCTAAAAATTATTTAAATTCATAAAAATTTGAAGAACTCCAAAAATCCATATAATCATGAAAAAACTAAAAAAGCCTAAATCCAAAAAACCATAAAAACTCTAAAAAACTAAAAATCCTTATAAATAGAAAAACATAAAAACCATACAAATCAAAAAACATCCGAAAATCCCAGAATGTTCCTAAAAAACCTAAAAACCCATAAAACCATAAAAATCTCTAAAACCCCATAAAACATAAAAAACCCCAAAAAAACAAAATAAAAACATAAAAATGTAATAACAAATATTAACCTATTAACATAAAAAATGATAAAACCCCTAAAAATCCTAAAACCCCTAAAAACACTCAAAGTCTCCAAAAAACCCAAAACCCCATAAATATCCTAAGAAGTGCCTAAAAATACATAAAGATAAAAAACCCTTAAATCCCTGAAAACCCCAATAAAAAATTCAAATACCTAGAAACACCTAAAACTAATAAAAACCTAAAAATAGCTAAAAACCATAAAAAAACCTAAAAGACCCTAAAAATACATAAAAATCTACAAACCTCTAAAAACCAAAAAAACTAGTAAAAACTTTAAAATACACTATAAACCAATAAAGACCCTAAAAACCCACATAAATTTATAAAACCACAAAACCCATGAAATTATTAAAAAAAATAGGAAACCATAAAACGCTAATGAAGTCAAAATACCCTACAAACCCTAAAACTGAAAAAAAAATCCTAACCCCCCCCCCAAACCCCCCAAAATCCATAATAACCAAAAAAAATCAAAAAAAAAATCACTAAAATATCCCTAAAAATACATAAAAATAAAAAAAAACATAAAACCCAAAAAAGAACTATGAAATACATAAGAAAAAAATTCATAAAATCCCTAAATAGTTAAAAAATGCTAAAAACTCTAAAAAATATTTAAAACCCTAAAAAACCACAAAACTGTCCAAATCCCTAAAAACCCAAAAATTAAAAGAAAATAAAAAAACCACTAAACATTCCTGAAAAATAAATAATATTGAAAACCTGGAAAAAACCCTAAAAAACCTTAAAAACATGATAACATTTAAAACTCACTAAAACCCTAAAAATTATAAAAACCCTAATCACAAAAAAGCCCTAAATACCACAATAACACCAAAAATCTCTAAAAACCCAAAAAAACCAAAAAATACTAAAAAATGAAAAACCATTAAAAACATGAAAAACCCCAAAACCCTAATAAAACAATAAAAACATAAAAACACATAAAACCCATAAAACCCTAAAAACTTTTGAAACACCTTTAAAACCCTAAATGTCCACGAAAACCCCAAAAACCCAAAAATCGTTAAAATACTTAAAAAATCCAAAAACCCTAAAAACAAATAACAACTCTTAAAACGATTTAAACCCCAAAACATTAAAAACTCTAAAAAAATAGAAAACCATAAAAACCAAAAACTGCAAAAACCCTCTAAATTTATAAAAACCCTATAAACCTATAAAAATCTTAAAAGCCCAAAAAATCCCTAAAAACATAAAAATCCCTATGAAAAACATAAAGCACTAAAATAAATTTAAACACCTAAAATACTAATCAAATTATAAAAACCCTAAAACCAGGAAAAACACAAAAAACAAAAAATCCCTAAAAACACTAAAAAATGAAAAATTCTATAAAAGTCCCTAAAGATCCATAAAAACGTAAGAAACACGACAAACCAAAAAACCCTATGAGAACAATAAAACCATAAAAATACATTAAATCCTTAAGAAACAGAAAAATGATAGAAAAATCTGGAAGTCCATAAAACACTAAAAAATTTAAAAACCATAAATTCCACTAATAACCATAAATCCCCATAAAACCCTAAACACCCACTAAAAACTCCAAAAATTTATTTAAACCCAATTTTTTTTAAAATACCTCTAAAAAACCTAAAAACACTAAAAACCCAAAAACCCCTAAAATGAAAAGGAACCATAAAAACAACACTAAAAACATTAAAACCCCTAAAAATTCTTAAAAATCCAAATAACCTATAATAATCCTAAAAAAGAAAAAGAAATCCCTAAAAAACAAAAAAAAATTCCAAATCTAGAAAGCCCCCAAGAAAACCTTAAAAAACGCAAAATCACATAAAACCCCTAAAAACATAAAAAACTAAAAAACCATTAGAACCCTTATACCCCTAATAACTATATAAAACACTAAGAACCATAAAATAATTAAACCCCTAAAACCCCACTAAAAATCTAAAAACACTTTTAACCCTTGAAAGTGATAAACAACTAAAAACACTTTGAAACCCAAAAAACATGAAAACACCTAAAAACCAATAAAAAATAAATTTTTTTAAACAATACAAACCTTAGAAACCATCAAAATCCATAAAAACCGAAAAAACCATAAAAATCCAAAAAATTCCCTACAATTTCATAATGTAGAAAACACTAAAATTCTTAAAACCCCTTAAGATAACCACAAAACCTAAAAAAAATTAAAACCCCTAAAAACCTAAAATGATAAAAACCCCAAAACGCCTGAAAAACCTAATCATGCAAAAAATATCTAGAACCCTTGAAAACCCAAAAAATCCTTAAAAAGTCCTAAAAATTCATAAAATTTAAAAACCCTAAAAACCATAAACACAAAAAAACATTAAAATCCTTAAAACGCCAAAAAAATCCGAAGGAATCCTCTAAAATTACTAAAAATCCATTAAACTCTAAAAATGCTAAAAAAACTAAAAAAAACATTAAAACCCAAAAAAAAACCCAAATACCCCAAAAAACCTAAAAACACAAAAAACCGTAAAAAAATATAAAATCCATATAAAGAAATATAAATCCATGAAAGCACTAAAAATCACTAAAAATGTAAAAACCCACTAAAACCAGGAAATATGCTAAGATTTCCTTACAAATATAAAAACAATTAAAACTCATAAAACACCTAAAAATGCTAAAAACCCAAAAAAAACTAAAAACTATACAACACTAAAAACCCTAAAATCCCCATGAAACCAAAAACCCCTTGAAAACCCATAAAACCCCTAAAATCACTACAAACTCTAAATACTATTCAAACACTTAAAATTGTCTAAAATCTCTAAAAACCTGTAAAAACCATAAAAGGCCAAGAAATCCCTAAAAACCATAAAAAACCCTAAAAACAAAAAAAAATCCAAAAGCTTCTCAAAATCCAATAAAACTCTAAAAAAACTATAAATTCCTCAAAAAACTAAAAACCCTAAAAACATAAATAAACCCAGATAACTGAGAAAACCATATTAAAACCTTACAAAAAATATAAAACATAACGCTCCTAAAAACCTAAAAAATTATTAATGCCCTAAAAACATAAAACCTCTCAAAACCCATAAAAACATAAAAATTCAAAAAAAAATCCCTAAAAATCCCTTAAAACGTAAAATCCCCTAAGAAAACCATAAAAACCCAAAAAAACATAAAATTTCTAAAAAACATAAAAATTCTAAAAACCTTAAAACCCAAAAAGACACCCTAAAACTCCAAAAACCAATAAAAACCCCTAATATACAAAAAAACCAAATACCCCATAAAATATTTAAAAAACATTAAAAATCCTTTAAGAACATTTTTTAAAAAACACTAAAAAACCATAAAAACCATGAGAAAACTCATAAACACCTAAAAACCCTAAAAACAAATAAAACCCTAAAATTCTAAAAACCCAAAAAAATCCTCAATACCCCTAAAATCCCTAATAATCCAAAGAAATCATTAAAATCTAAAAAAAATCCATAAAAAATAAAAAACTGAAAAACAATGAAAAACTCAAAGAAAACCTTAAAAACATAAAAATAAAAAAAACCTCTATGAAATAATAAAAACCCCAAATCCCATAACAACTATAAAACCTATAATAACCTTAAAACTCATAAAAACCATAAAAACTCATAAAAACCCTATAAACATACTAAAAATTATAAAAACTCTTTAAACCCCTAAAAATGTTTTAAAAAAATATAATAACCCTTCAAATTACTAAAAATTCAAAATCCCCTAAAACCCAAAAACCCCATAAAAACCAAAAAAACCCCTCAAAATCAAAAAACACACCAAAAAAATCCTAAAAATCCTAAAAATCCCTCTAAATGTTAAGAAACCTAACAAACATAATAAAAACCTAAAAAACATAAAAACCTAAAAACTATTAAGGCCCCTAAAAACATCAAATACGATAAAGGACCTAAAACCCATAAAATCCCAAAACCCTCAAAATCCCTAAAACCCTAAAAAACCATAACATTCCTAAAATTCCCTAAAAAATCTAAAAACCATTAGAAAAACTTTAAAATATCAAACCATTTATAACCTTATAAAACCCAAAAAACACTAAAAACCCTAAAAGACCATAAAATCTCATAAAAACCATAAAACCTAAAAAAACCTTGAAATCCCTAGAACCTCATAAAAACACTAAAACCACTAAAATCCTAAAAAATTGAACCCCTCAAATCATTAAAAACTCCGGAAAACATAAAAACATGAAAAAGTTCATAAGATCCCCTAAAACCCAAAACCCCCTCAAAATCCCTAAACCCCTAAAAAGAATAAAAATAATAAAAAATATTGCTACATATCACTAGAAATAAAAAACCCTAGAAACACTTAAAACACATGGGAAAACCATAAAAAACAAAAAACATAAAACCCTAACAAACCTAAAAAATGGAAAACTGCCAAAAAACCATAAAACCCTAAAATATATAGAAAACAAAAAACCCTAAAATCCATCAAAACCCTTAAAACCCCTAAAAACCATAAAAATAACTAAAAACCCATAAAATCACTAAAAACCTTTAAACCCATAAAACCCCTAAGGAAACCACAAAAGCATAAAAACACTTAAACCCCGTAAAAAACCACTAAAATCCTAAAAACCCATAGAAACACTAAAACCCTCTAAAAACACTAAAAAATGTTTAAACACCTAAAAACATTAAAAAAAATCTAAATATCCTTAAAACACATAAAAAATAGAAAAACCATAAACCCCAAAAAACCCATAAAAACCCTAAATCCATAAAAAACCCAAAAACCACTCAAAATCCCTAAAACTCTAAAACCCATAAAAACCCATAAAATCCCTATAAATTTTAAAAACCAAAAAATCACAGAAAACCCTGAAAAATCATAAGAAAACCATAGAAATTTAAAAACACTTAAAAAACGTAAAAAATGATAAAAAACCAAAAACCCCAAAATACCCTAAACCTAATTAAAATAAGTAAAAACCATAAAAATCATAAATATCAAAAAAACGTCAAAAAATTTTAATTAGTATAAAAACCCTAAAAGTCCTACAAACCCTAAGAAAAACATAAAAACCCAGAACACTTAAAACACCTAAGTCCTAAAAAATTATAAAAACCTAAAAAACCATAAAAGACCCTAAAACCCTAAAAAACACAAAAATGATAAAATCCATTTAAAACCATAAAAACCATAAAAACACATGAACACCCAAAAAAATATAAAAAATAGAAACCCCTTTAAACCCCTAATAACATTAAAAACATATTAAAACCCATAAAACAAATAAAATACTCAAAAAACCACTAAAAACAAAATTACATAAAAAACCCTAAAACCCCTCAAAAAACATAAAATCTCTAAAACCAAAAAATCCTTAAATCCCTAAAAAATAAAAATACTTTAGAAACCCCTAAAAAACCCAGAAAACACTGAAGAAAAGCTCAAAAAACTAAAAAAATCATAAAATCTTCTAAAACCTAAAAAATGATAAAACTCTAAAAACCCTTAAAACCCACAAAACCCTGAAAGACCCTAAAAACCATAAAATCAAAAAAAGACTAAAAATCCCTAAATATATAAAAAAACCCTAAAACCATGAAAACCCTTTGAAAAAAATATTATCCTAAAAACACTTAAAACACCTAAAACCCTAAAAACGCTAAAAACCATAAAACCCCCTAAAATCCCTAAAAACCATAAAACCCATAAAACCATAAAAACACAAAAAGGATGAAAAGAACCTTAAAAAATACTAATACTAAAAATAATTTAACCCCCTGAAACATTATAAACTCTAAAAACCCATAAAAACCATTAAAACACAAAAACATCTAAAACCAAAAAATCTATAAAAACCTTAAAAACCTTAAAAACCTTGATGACCCCTAATAACCATTAAAATCCCTAAAAACCGAAAAAAACAACACATAAAACCCCTACAGACCAAAAAAAATTTATAAACCCCTAAAAACCCTAAATCTCTCAAAATCCCTAAAAACGATAAATACCATAAAAATACTAAAAAACCCTTAAAAACCCTTAGAAACTTATGAAACCATAAAACCCATGAAAAAAAAGAAGACATTGAAACATAAAAACACATAAAATGGCTAAAAACAAATAAAATAACCCAAAAAAATCTAAACCCCCCTAATACCATTAAAATCCCAAAAACCCTAAAAACAATAAAAACCACAAAAATCCTAAAAAATCCCTAAAATACATAGAACATAAAAACCCTTAAAATCACTAAAAAATATAATGAAAACCTTAAAACCAAAAAACACTTACAACCCTAAAAAACCAAAAAAACACTAAAAGCCCTCAGAAACCATTAAAGACCCAAAAGTCCCAAAAACCACTAAAAACATAAATCCCCTAAAAACTTAAAAAATGTAAACACCAATTAAAACATAAAAAACTACTAAAAAGTATAAAAACACATTAAAACCCTAAGAAAATTAAAAAATCTAAAAATAATTAAAACCCAAAAAACTCAAAAAACCCCCTAAAAAGCCAAAAAACCATAAAACCCAAAAAACCCAAAAAACCCTCAGGATCCTTAAAAACATAAAAAACCATAAAAACTGTAAAAAATACCTAAAACCCTAAAAACATAGAAGCCCCAAAAACCATGAAAACTCATAATAAAATTTTGAGAACCGAAAAGATTTTACAACTCCTAAAAAACTAAAAATACTAAAATCCCAAACACCCAAACACCTATAAAACCTTCAAAATCCTTAAAATCATTAAAAAATCATAAAAAACCTAAAAAATCCATAAAATCCCCAAAAACTAATAATATCCTAAAAACCCTAGAAGCCCCAAAGTAAACGTCAAAATACAAAAAAAACACTTAAAACCCCTATTAACTAAAAGATGTTAAAAACCCAAAAACCTAAAAAACTCGAAATACTCTAAAACCCCAAACAACTAAAAAACCCTAAAACCTTAAAAAACCAAAAAACACATAAAACCCTTAAGAAATATTAAAAAATATAAAAGCTATTTAAACCTCAAAAATGTTTAAAAAATCCCTAAAAACCATAAAAATACAAAACAAGTTAAAATATGCTAAAAAAATAAAAGAAAATCCCTAAAAACCCAAAATAAATGAAGAAACCTAAAAACCTAAACAAAAATTTTAAACCCACAAAATCCTTAAGACCCCTAAAAAGCATAAAAATCCTAAAAAGTATATAAATATCAATAAAAACCTAAAAGACCCTAAAAACCTTGAAAATCCTAAAGAAACCCCAAAACCCTAAAAACATAAAACCCCTAACAATATAAAAAATGATAAACACCCTAGAAAACCCTAAAACCCCTCAAAATCACTAAAAACCATAAAAATCATAAAAATCATAAAAATCCCTAAAATCACTAAAAACATTAAAACCGAAAAAATATTGAAAAATATTAAAAAACCCTAAAAACCAAAAAACCGTAAAAAATCCAAAATCTCCTCAAAATCCCATAAAACAGAAAAAAACTATAAAATTACCCAAAAAACAACAAAACCCTTAAAAAAATAGAAAACTGAGAAAACCATATTAAAACCTTATAAACCATATAAAACAAAACACTCCTAAAAACATAAAAAATTATTAATGCCCTAAAAAACATAAAACCTCTCAAAACCCATAAAAACATACAAATTAAACAAAATCCATAAAGTCCCTAAAAATGTAAAATCCCCTCAGAAAACCATAAAAACCCCAAAACACATAAAATGCATAATAACCATAAAAATGCTAAAAACCTTAAAAAACCAAAAAACCACCCTAAAACGCCTAAAGCCAATAAAAACCCCTAATAAACATAAAAACCGAAAACCCCCTAAAATATTTAAAAAACTCTAAAAACCCTTTAATCCCCATTTAAAAAAAAACACTAAAAAACCATAAAAACCCGAAAAAAACTCAAAATCCCCTAAAAACCCTAAAACAAAGAAAACCCTAAAAGTATAAAAACCCTAAAAATCCTCAATACCCCTAAAATTCATAATAATCCAAATCAATCTGTAAAATCAATAAAAATCCATAAAAATTAGAAAACCCTAACAACATTGAAAAACACTAAGAAAACCTTAAAACCCTAAAAATACATAAAACCTCTAAGAAATAATAAAAACCCTAAATCCCATAACAACCATAAAACCTCTAATCATAAAATCTCTATAAACCCACTAAATATATAAAAACCCTTTAAACCCTTTAAAATGTTAAAAAAATATAATAACCCTAAAAATTCCTAAAAATTCAAAAAAAAATCCTAAAACCCAATAAAAACCCAAAAAAACCCCCCATAATCAAAAATCACACCAAAAAAACTCATAAAAATCTTAAAAATCCCTCAAAACTTTAAGAATCCTAACAAACATAATAAAAAACTAAAAAACATAAAAACCTAAAAACTATTAAGACCACTAAAAAAATCAAAAACAATAAAGGACATAAAATCACTAAAATCCAAAAACCCTCAAAATCCCTAAACCCCTAAAAACCCATAATATTCCTAAAATTGTTTAAAATTCCTAAAAACCTAAAATACCCTAAAAACCCTAAAAATCATTAGAAACCCTTTAAAATATCAAAGCATATATAACCCTATAAAACCTAAAAACAATAAAAACCCGTAAAAGACCATAAAATCTCATAAAAACCATAAAAAAAAAACAAAAAAAAAACGATGAAATCTTTAGAACCTCATAAAAAACTAAAAATTAACTAAAATTCTTAAAAAAAATTAAACCCCTCAAATCCTTAAAGACTCTAGAAAACTGAAAAACATGACAAAGTTCGTAAAAACCCCTAAAACCAAAAAAAACCTCAAAATCCCTAAACCACTAAAACAATAAAAATAATAAAAAATATTGCGACATATCTCTAGAAATAAAAAACCACTAAAAACCCTAAAAACACATGGGAAAACCTTAAAAAACAAAAAACGTAAAACCCATAATAATCCTAAAAAATTAAAAACTGTAGAAACCATAAAACCCAAAAATATCTAGAAAACAAAAAACCATTAAATCCATCAAAACTCTTAAAACCCCTAAAAACCATAAAATAATTAAAAACACATAAAATATCTAAAAAACTTTAAACCCCTAAAAACCCCTAAGGAAACCATAAAACCATAAAAACAATTAAGAACCCTTAAAACTAAAAAACCACTAAAAGTCTAAAACCCCATAGAAACACTAAAAACCACTAAAAATACTAAAAAAAATTAAACGCCTAAAAACATTAAAAAATCTAAATATCCTTAAAACTCTTAAAAACTAGAAAAACCATAAACTGAAAAAAACCCATAAAAAACCTAAAACCCAAAAAACCAAAAAACACCACCTCAAAATCCCTAAAACTCTAAAACCCAAAAAAACCTTAAAAATCCCTAAAAATATTAAAAACATAAAAAATCACAAAAAACCCTAAGAAAAACATGAAAATTTGAATACACTTAAAAACCCTAAGAAATAATAAAAAACCAAAAACCCCAAAATACCCTAAACCCAATTAAAATAAGTAATAACCATAAAAACCTTAAATATCAAAAAAAAAGTCAAAAAAAACATCCAATTAGTATAAAAAGCATAAAAGACCTAAAAACCCTAAGAAAAACATAAAAACATAAAACACTTAAAACAACTAAGACCTAAAAAGCCTAAAAACCTAAAAAAACCATAAAAGACCCTAAACCCCTAAAAACCCAAAAATGATAAAATCCCCTTAAAACCAAAATAACAATAAAAACACATAAACACCATAAAAACTATAAAAAATAGACACCCCTTTAAAGCCCTAAAAACATTTAAAAAAGATTAAAACCCATAAAAATCATAAAATACTCAAAAAAACACTAAAAAACAAAATTACATAAAAAACCCTAAAACCCCTCAAAATACATTAAATCTCTAAAACCATAAAAATCCTTAAAATCCGTAAAAATTCAAAATACTTTAAAAAACACTAAAATACCCATAAAACCCCAAAAAAACCTCAAAAAACTAAAAAAAACATAAAATCCCTAAAAACCTAAAAAATGATAAAACTCTAAAAACCCTTAAAACCCACAAAACCCTGAAAGATCATAAAAACCATAAAATCAAAAAAACGACTAAAAAATCCTAAAAATACAAAAATCCCTAAAAACCATGAAAACCCTATGAAAATAAATTTTACCTAAAAACACTTAAGACCCCTAAAAGCCTAAAAATGCTCAAAAACATAAAACTCCCTAAAATCCCTAAAAACCATAAAACCCGTAAAAACATAAAAATGCTAAAATGCTGAAATGAACCTCAAAAAATAATAACTCTTAAAATAATTTAACCCCCTAAAAACATTAAAAACTCTGAAAATCCATAAAACCATTAAAACCCAAAACACCTAAAACCAAAAAATCCATAAAAACCTTAAAAACCCTGACGACCCCTTATCACCAGTAAAATCCCTAAAAACCCTAAAAACGATAAAAATCCTAAAAAAGTCTAAAAATGTAAAAAAACTAAAAATCCCAAAGAAAACCTTAAAACATAAATAACACATAAAACACCTAAAGACCCAAAAAATTAAAAAACCCCTAAAAACCCTAAATCAATAAAAAACCATAAAAACACTAAATACCATACAAATACTACAAATTCGCTAAAAACACTTAAAAACTTATGAAACCATAAAACCAATAAAAAACCTAAGATTACCTAGAAACGTAAAAATAAATAAACAACCTTAAAATAAAAAAAATTTAAAATAACCCAAAAATCTAACCCCCCCCACTAAAACCATTAAAATCCCTAAAACCCTAAAAACCAAATAAATCCTAAAAAATCCCTAAAATCATTAGAAAATAAAAACCCCTAAAATCACTAAAAAATATAATGAAAAACGTAAAACCAAAAAACACTTACAACCCTAAAAAACCAAAAAACACTAAAATCCCTCATAAAGTATAAAAGACCCAAAAGTCCCAAAAATCACCAAAAACATAAATCCCTTAAAACCTTAAAAACTGTAAACACCAATTAAAACCTACAAAACTACTAAAAAGTATAAAAACACTTTAAAACCCTAAGAAAATTAAAAAACCTAAAAAGCATTAAAACCCAATAAACTCAAAAAAACCCCCTAGAAACCCAAAAAACCAAAAAACCTCAAACACCCATAAACCCCTCAAGATCCCTAAAAACATAAAAAACCTTAAAAACTGTAAAAAAATACCAAAAACCCTAAAAACATGAAATCCCCAAAAACCATGAAAAATTATAATAAAATCTTACAAACCTAAAAGAATTTACAACTCATTAAAAAACTAAAAATACTAAAATCCCAAACACCCAAAAAATCATAAAACCATCAAAATCCTTAAAATCATTACAAAAATCATAAAAAACCTAAAAAATCCATAAAAATCACCAAAAACCTATAATATCCTAAAAACAATAGAAACCCCAATGTAATGGTCAAAATACAAAAAACACTTAAAACCCATAAAAACCAAAAGATGTTAAAAACACAAAAACCTAAAAATTACTAAATACTTTAAAACCCCCAAACAACTAAAAAACCCTAAAACCTCAAAAAACCATAAAACCCATAAAACCCTTAAGAACTGTTAAAAACTCTAAAAACTATTTAATCCTCAAAAATGTTAAAAAATCACCAAAAACCTATAAATATCCAAAACAAGTAAAAAGACGCTAAAAAATCAAAGAAAAACCCTAAAACCCCAAAATAAATGAAAAAACCTAAAAACCTAAACAAAACATTAAAACCAACAAAATCCTTAAAACCCCTAAAAACCATAAAAATCCTAAAAAGTACCTAAATATTTATAAAAACATAAAAAACCCTAAAAGCCATGAAAATCACAAAGAAAACCCAAAACCCTAAAAACATAAAACCCCTAAAAATATAAAAAATGATAAACACCCAAGAAAACCCTAAAACCCCTCAAAATCCCTCAAAACCATAAAAATCATAAAAATCCATAAAATCACTGAAAACATCAAATCCGAAAAAAACTTTGAAAAATATTAAAAATACCTTAAAAACCAAAAAACCCTAAAAAAATTCAATAGCTCCTCAAAATCCCATAAAACTCTAAAAAACTATAAAATTCCTCAAAAACCCTAAAACCATAAAAACATAAAAACACCCAGAAAACTGAGAAAACCATATTAAAACCTTAAAAACCATATAAAATAAAACCCTCCTAAATAACTATAAAATTATTAATTCCCTAAAAAACATAAAACCTCACAAAACCCATAAAAACATAATAATTAAAAAAAACCTTAAAAATCCCTAAAAACGTAAAATCTCCTAAAGAAACCATAAAAACCCCAAAACATATAAAATTCCTAAAAAACATAAAAATGCTAAAAACCTTAAAAAACCAAAAAACCACCCTAAAACGCCTAAAACCTATAAAACCCCCTAATAATAAAAAAACCAAAAAACTCATAAAATATTTAAAAAACTCTAATGATCCTTTAAGACCATTTTTTAAAAAACACTAAAAAACCATAAAAACCCAAAAAAACTCAAAAATCCCTAAAAACCCTAAAAACAAAGAAAACCCTAAAAGTCTAAATACCCTAAAAAAATCCTCAATACCCCTAAAATCCCTAATAATAAAAATCGATCCTTAAAATCCAGAAAAATCCATAAAAATTAGAAAAACCTAAAAACATTTAAAAACCCTAAAAATCATTAAAAAACTAAAAATACATAAAACCTTTGAGAAATAATAAAAACCCAAAATCCCATAACAACCATAAAACCTCTAATATCCTTAAAGACTCATAAAAACCCTAAAAACTCATAAAATATCTATAAACCCACTAAAAAATCTAAAAACCTTTAAACCCCTAATAATGATAAAAAAATCTAATAACCCTTTAAAATCCTAAAATTTTAAAAAACCCCAAAACCCAATAAAAAACCAAAAACACCACAGAAAATCAAAAAACACACAAAAAAACTCATAAAAATCATATAAATCCCTCAAAAGGTTAAGAAACCTAAAAAACATAATAAAAACCTAAAAAACATAAAAACCTAAAAACTATTAAGACCCATAAAAACATAAAAAACGATAAAGCACCTAAAAGCCCTAAAATCCAAAACCATCAAAATCCTTAAATCCCTAAAAAACCATAATATTCCTAAAATTGTTTAAAATTTCTAAAAACCTAAAATACCCGAAAAACTCTAAAAACCATTTGAAACCCATTAAATTTTCAAAGCATATATAACCTTATAAAACCTAAAAAACATTAAAACCCCATAAAAGACCATAAAATCTCATAAAAACCATAAAAACAAAAACAAACCTTGAAATACCTAGACCCTCATAAAAACACTAAAAACCACTAAAATAATAAAAAAAACAAAACCCTCAAATCATTAAAGACTCTAGAAAACTGAAAAACATGAAAAAGTTTGTATGAACCCCTAAAACCCAAAAAACCATCAAAATACCTAAACCCCTAAAAACATCAAAAAAATAAAAAAATATTGCTACATATCTCTAGAAATAAAAAAACCCTACAAACCCTAAAATACTTGGGAAAACCTTAAAAAACCAAAAACAAAAAACCCCTAATAAACCTAAAAAATAAAAAACTGTAAAAACCATAAAACCCAAAAATATCTAGAAAACAAAAAACCAATAAATCCATCAAAACCCTTATAACCCTTGAAAACCATAAAAATAATTAAAAACCTATAAAATCTCTAAAATCCTTGAAACCCTTAAAAACCCCTAAAGAAACCATAAAAACATAAAAACACATAAAACCCTTGAAACCAAAAAAAACCACTAAAAGCCTAAAAACCCATAGAAATACTAAAACCCACTAAAAACACTAAATTTTTTTTAAACACCTAAAAACATTAAAAAAATAAATATCCTTACAACACATAAAAACTAGAAAAACCATAAACCCCAAAAAACACAAAAAACCCCTAAAAACCCATAAAAATACTTAAAAATCCCTAAAAATCTTAAAAACATAAAAAATCAAAAAAAAAACCCCGATAAAACCTAAGAAAAACTTGAAAATTTAAAAACACTTAAAAACATAAAAAATACTAAAAAACCAAAAACCCCAAAGTACCCTAAACCCAATTAAAATAAGTAAGAACCATAAAAACCATAAATATCAAAAAAAGTCAAAAAATTCCAATTAGTATAAAAAGCATAAAAGACCTAAAAACCCCAAGAAAAACATAAAAACATAAAATACTTAAAACAACTAAGACATAAAAAATTCTAAAAACCTAAAAAACCATAAAAGAACCTAAACCCCTAAAACCCAAATTTGATAAAATCCCCTTAAAACGAAAATAACAATAAAAACACATAAACACCCTCAAAACTATAAAAAAATAGAAACCCCTTTAAACACTTAAAAACATTTCAAAAATACTAAAACCCATAAAACTCATAAAATAATCAAAAAAACCCTAAAAAAATTACATAAAAAACCCTAAAACCCCTCAAAATACATAAAATCTCTAAAACCATAAAAATCCTTAAAATCCCTAAAAATTCAAAATACTTTAAAAACACCTAAAAACCCAGAAAACCCTAAAGAAAACCTTAAAAACCTAAAAAAACATAAAAGCCGTAAAAACCTCAAATATGATAAAACTCTAAAAACCCTTAAAACCCACAAAACCCTGAAAGATCCTAAAAACCATAAAATAAAAAATCCACTAAAATTCCCTAAAAATATAAAAAACCCTAAAAACCATGAAAATCCTATGAAAACAATCTTAACCTAAAAACACTTAAAACCCCTAAAATCCTAAAAACGCTAAAAACCTTAAAACCCCCTAAATTCCATAAAAACCATAAAACCCATAAAACCATAAAAACCCCAAAAGTTGAAAAGAACCTAAAAAAATAATAACTCTAAAAATAATTTAACACCCTAAATACATTAAAAACTCTGAAAACCCATAAAAACCATTAAAAACAAAAAACACCTAAATCCAAAAAATCAATAAAAACCCTAAAAACCCTGATGACCCATAATAACCATTACAATCCCTAAAAACCCTAAAAACGATAAAAATCCTAAAAAAATATAAAAGTGTAAAAAAAGTAAAAACCCCTAAGAAAACCTTAAAAACAGAAATAACACATAAAACCCCTAAAAACACAAAAATATCTCAAAATCAATAAAAACACTAAATACCATATAGATACTAAAAAATCCCTAAAAACCCCTTATAAACTTTTGAAACTATAAAACCAATGAAAAAATCCTAAGAAAACCTTGAAACGTAAAAACACATAAAACACCTAAAACCAAAAAAATAACCTAAAAAAACTAACCCCCCTAAAACCATTAAAATCTTCAAAATCCTAAAAACCCTAAAAACCAAAAAATCCTAAAAAATCCCTAAAATCCATAGAAAATAAAAACCCCTAAAATCACTAAAAAATATCTAATGAAAACCTTATAACCAAAAAACACTCACAACCCTAAAAAACCAAAAAACACTAAAAGCCCTCAGAAACCATAAAATACCAAAAATGCCCAAAAAACCGGTAAAAACATAAATCCCCTAAAAACTTAAAAACTATAAACACCAATTACAACAAAAAAACTACTAAAAAGTATAAAAACACTTTAAAACCCTAAGAAAATTAAAAACTCTAAAAATCCTTAAAACCCAAAAAACTCAAAAAACCCACTTAAAAACCCCAAAAACCAAAAAAAAACCCCAAAACCCCATAAACCTCACAAGATCTCTAAAAACATAAAAAAACATAAGAACTATAAAAAATACATAAATCCCAAAAAAACATAAAAACCCCAAAAACTATGAAAAATGATAATAAAATATTAAGAACCTATAAGAATTTACAACACCTAAAAAAACTAAAAATACTAAAAGCCCAAACACCCAAAAAACCATAAAACCTTCAAATTCCTTAAAATTATTAAAAAATCATAAAAAACCAAAAATAATCCATAAAAATAACCACTAACCATTAATATCCTATAAAACCCTAGAAGCCCCAAAGTAAATGTCAAAAATACAAAAAACACTTAAAACCCCTAAAAACCAAAAGATGTTAAAAACCCAAAAACCTAAAAAAACCCTAAAAAATCTAAAACTCCCAAACAACTAAAAAACCCAAAAATCTCTAAAAACCCTAAAACCCATAAAACCCTAAAGATCTGTTAAAAACACTAAAAAATATTTAAACCTCAAAAATGTTAAAAAAATCTCTAAAAACCATAAGAATCTAAAACAAGTAAAAAGACGCTAAAAATCAAAGAAAAGCCCTAAAAATAGAAAATAAATGAAAAAACCAAAATGTCTAAACAAAACATTAAAACCCACAAAATCCGTAAAACCGCTAAAACCATTAAATTCTTAAAAAGTACGTAAATATCTATAAAACATAAAAAACCATAAAAACCTTGAAAATGCCAATGAAAACCCAAAATCATAAAAACATTAAACCCCTAAAAATATAAAAAATGATAAAAACCCTAGAAAACCCTAAAACCCCTCAAAATCACTAAAAACCATACAAATCATAAAAATCCAAAAAATCCCTAAAATCACTAAAAACATCAAAACTGAAAAAACATTGAAAAATATCAAAAAAACCTTAAATACCAAAAAACATTTTAACCCCTAAATATGCTAAAACCCCAAAAAAAAACTATAAAAAACCCTAAAAACATAAAAACCATTAAAAACCCTAAAAACCATTAATCCCCCTAAAATCCATAAAACCCTAAAACCACTAAAAACTATAAAAACCCTTTAAACCCCTAAAAACATTAAAAACTATAAAAAAATCAAAACCCAAGAAAAATCAAAAAATTCTAAAACCCCAAAAAACTATAAACGCCCTAAAACCCCTCAAAATCAATAAAAACATAAAAAACCCATTAAAAACCTAGAAAACCCCTAAAAATCCCTAAAACGTAAAAATCCCTAAGAAAACCTTGAAAACATAAAAACACATTAAACCACTAAAAACCTAAAAAAATCTAAAAACTCCTCTACAAACTAAAAATACCCTATAACCACCTAAAACCCATAAAAAACTCCTAAAATATTTAAAAACCTAAAACCTAATAAAAACTCTAAAACCATCTAAAAATTTATAAGTCTCATTAAACCCCTAAAACATTAAAAAAACTTAAATACATAAAAAACCTAAAAACTCAAAAAAAAATTACTAAAACCAAAAAACCCATAAGAACTCTACAAACTATAAAAACCTTAAAATTTTGATTAAATAATAAAAATCCAATAAAATCCATTGAAATCCTATAAAATCCCTAAAAATCCCTAAAAATCCCTAAAAATGAAAAATCCCTAAAGCCTAGAAAAACCATAAAAAAACCTTAAATACCTAAAAACACTTAAAACAACTAAATAATATAAAATATATATATAAACAATAAAAAAACTATAAATATCCTAAAACCCCAAAAAACTCTCACAATATATAGAAATCCAAAAAAACATAAAAATCCTACCAAATCCTTAAAATCCCAAAAAATGAAAAAAAACACTAAAAACCATTTAAATCCCTTAGAATGTCGTAAAATCCTAAAAACATTTAAAAACACTAAATAAAATAAAAATCTCTAAAAATGCTAAAACTCAAAAAACCCTTAAAATCCCCTAAAACCGTAAAAATACACAAAAGCCCTAAACCACAAAAAACTATAACAACCCATAAAAACTGTAAAAACATTAAAAATTTTAAAAATTTATAAAACTATAAAATACATTAAAAACCCTAAAGGCCCAAAAGAAGCATGAAAACCATAAAAACCCAAAAACACTAAAAACGTCAAAATGTATAGAAACCCTAAAAACCATAAAAATACAAAAAATCCCGAAAAAACAAAAAACCCTAAAAACATGAAAAATCATAAAAACCCCAATGAAAACCTTAAAAAATACTTAAATCACCGAAAATACCTAAGGAATTATAAAAAAACAAAAAACCCAAAAAAATATAAATACCATAAAAACCCTGAAAATCACTAAAAACCCAAAAAACTAGGATCAACCATAAGAAAACCATAAATTTAAAAACACTTAATACATGAAAAAATAAAAAAACACTAAAAATGAAAAAAAAAATCTTAAAAAGACCCCAAAACCCCTATAAACCTTATAAATCATAAAAAACTAAATAACATTAAAAACCCTAAAATCCTACTAAAATTATAAAAAAACATTAAACCCAATGAAATTTTACAAAACTATAAAAACCCATAAAACCATAAAAAACTAATAAAAATAAGAAAACAAAAAACCCTAAAACCCTAAAAACCGTAACAAAACCATCAAAACCAAAATTATCTTAAAAACACAAAAACCCTAAATGTAAAAAAACCTGAAAACCCAAAAAACCCCTACAAACTAAAAATCTGTAATCCCTTTAAATCTCCAATAATGTTAAAAAACAGTAAAAAGCTATAAAACTATAAAAAACACATTAAAACCCAAAAAACCTAAAAAACCATTAAACCCCCCCTCAAAAATACTAAAAACCCTCACAATAATAAAACCAAAACCCCATAAAAATCGTAAAATTTCCCTAAAAATCCATTGAAATGTAGAAATTCATAAAAATCCAAAAAAACCATAAGAAAACCTTAAAAACTGAAAACACATAAAATCCCTAAAAAAAATTTAAAACCCCAAAAACCCTGTAAAACCATAAAACCCCCTAAAAACCCACAAACATACATGAACTCCAAAATACCATAAAATTCATTGAAAAGCCCAAAAAATCCAAAAAACATAAAAACCCTCGAAAATTCCTAAGAAAAAATATAAATCATAAACAATATAAATGCACTAGAAATAAAAAATATCTAAAAACTCTAAAAACACCAAAAAACAAAAAAAACCCAAAAACCCTCAAAATCCCAAAAACTAATAAAAACATAAAATATTTGTAAAAAATATCTAAAATCCCTAAAAACATAAAAAAAACCCGAAAAAATCTATGAAAAATTACAAACACAAAAACACACAAAACCCCTAAAAACCAAAATACACTAAAAACAGTAAATACCCAATACCCTAAAAAGACATTAACAACTATGAAAATCTCGAAAAACCATAACACACCTAGAATTTTAAATGCCTAAAAACCAAAAAACACTAAAAAACTTCTAAAAAATTCAAAACCCCTTTAAACCCCAAAAATGTTTAAAAACTCTAAACATAATCAAAACCACAAAACTTTAAAAATCGAAAAACCCTAAAAACCCAAAAAACCATAAAAATCCTAAAAAACCACAAAACCCTTAAAAACCATAAAATTATAAAAATAAAAAAACACATAAAAACATGAAAAACATTAAGAAAACTATAAAATCCTAAAAATAATTAAAAACCCTAAAATTAGAAAACCACCTTACATAACCCTAAAAACCTAAAACAAAAAGACCCTAAAATTGTTAAAACCACCTAAAACCCTAAAAATGAAATTCCACTAAAAAATAAAAATACCCTTACACTCTTTGAAATGTTAAAAAAACTCTAAAAAATCATAAAAACAATGAAAAACTAAAAAACCCTAGAAACCAAAAATAACATAAAAATCTAAAAAACCTAAAACACACTAAAAAATATCCAAATCCTAAAAAACCCAAAAAACTCAAAAAATACTAATTTATTTTGTAATAATCATTAAAAACATAAAAAACCAAAAAACCTATAAAACCCTTAAGAACGCATTAAAAATAAAAAACAATTAAAACCCAAGAAAACATAAAAAATACTGAAAACCCAAAAAACAATAAGAACTCTAAAAAACCATAAAAACCCAAAACCCAAAAACGTTTTTAAAAACAACATAAAAATATAAAACAACTTTAAAACCAAAAAAATGTTAAGTAAACTCAAAAAATAATTAAATACCCTAAAACCCAACAAAACCATAAAAATTATAAAAAAAATCCCTAAATCACTTAAAAATGTAAAAGACCCTAAAACCCTCAAAACTACTAAGAAATCATTAAATGACTAAAAACATGTAAAACCCCTAAAAGCCTATAAGTTACTAAAAACCCCGAAAAAACACTAAAAACTCTTAAAATCCCATGAAAACCATAAAAACCTGTAAAACCTTTAGAAATTGCAAAAAAAAACTAAAACCCACTAAAGACTCTAAAACCCATTAAGCCCCTAAAAATGTTAAAAAAACATAAACAAACTTAAAATTCCTAAAAACCAAAAAACCCAAAAATCCCTATAAAAAACAATAACCTTAAAACCCTAAAAACTCTCAAAATCCTAAAAACCCTAAAAAACCCTAAAACCAGAAAAAACCCATTAAATCAAAAAATAATCCCTAAAAATTTAAAAACCATAAAAACACAAAAAAACCATAAGAAAACCTTAAAAAAACACTTATCACCACTATAAACCCAAAAAATGGTAAAACCCTAAAAACACTAAAAACTCTAAAATAGAAAAAACCATAAAAATACCTAGAATCCTTAAAAACTCATAAAAATTCAAAACAAAAACATAAAACCTCTAAAAATGTAAACCCCCCCAAAAACCTTGAAATCCAAAAAGAAAACATTAAAACATAGAAAATAAAAAAAACTCTAAAAAACCTAAAAATTTGATAAAACCATAAAAACACTTAAAATACTTAAACACCTAAAACCCATAAAAATCCAAAAAACCCCACTAAAACACGAAAAACCCATTAAATTCCAAAAAAGATAAAAAAAGGAAAAACCATAAAACCCCAAAAAACACAAAAAAAGCCATAACCCAAAAAAAACAATATAAACCATAAACCCCCTAAATCCCTAAAAATCCATAAAACCCTAAATCCTATGAAAACTAAAAGATCAGAAAAATTACCTTGAATCTTAGACAACCCTAAAACCATGAGAAATCACAAGAAAACCTTAAACACTTAAAAATATTTAAACCCACTAAGAACACAGAAAACACTAAAAATCCAAATAAATTAGAAACCCTAAAAACCCAAAGAGCTCTCAAAATATAAAAAAATTCCAGAAAACCATGAAAATAAAAAAATCCAAAAAATATATAAAAATCATTAAAAAAAACTTTAAAACAATAAGAAAAACATAAAATATTAGTAACACTAAATACCCATACAAACCTAAAAATGATAAAAACCCTAAACCATATTAAAAATAACCTACAAACCCCTAAACACCATAAAAAATAAAAACCTAAAAACACCCAAAAACCATAAAAACTATAAAAATACTAAGACATCTAAAAACTATTTAAAATCCTAAAAACTCTAAAAAATCATTATATCTCAAAAACACTCAAAAAATTAAAAAACCCAAAAAACCACCACACCCCAAAACCACAAAAAACAATAAAAACCCTAAAAATCCGTAAAAACACTAAAAACATAAAAATACAAAAAATTGCCCTAAAAATATTTTAAAATATAAAAAACCCTTGAACCATTAAAAACAGTAACAAAAACATAAAAACCTAAAAACACTAAAACACCTAAAAACCTAAAAAATACTATAAAACCCAAAAAACCTGAAAAACAATTGAAATCCCGTAAAACCATAAATATCCAAAAAAAACCCTAACAAACCATAATAAAACCATAATAACCTAAAAACATTTAAAACAGTTAATAATACTAAAAACCCTAGAGAACCATAAAAAGACTTATAAAACCTAAAAATACCTAAAAACCAATAAAAACATAAAATCCCTAAAAGCATTAAAACCCCTTAAACCCCCATAAAAACCCTAAGAACCCGCTAAAAATTATAAATACCCTTTAAAACATTACAAATTTTAAAAACTATAAAAACATTTAAAACCCATAAAAACACAAAAAAAACCTAAAAACTATAAAAACCCTAAAACCCCAAAATACCATAAAACCCTCAAAACCATAAAAATCTATGATACCCATAAAATCCATAAAATACTAAAAAATAGTTAAAACCCAAAAAACATAAAAAACACAAAAAACCTTGAAATCCATAGGACAACCATAAAATCCTAAAAACACATAAAACCCATAAAAAACAAAAAAAAATTAAAAACCCTAAAACCCCTCAAAATATTTAAAAATTGTAAAACCCATGAAAATACTAAAACCACATTAAATCATGAAAAAATAATAAACCAAAAACCAGAATAATACTTAAAAACATAAAAACCCATTAAAACCTAAAAAATGCTAAAAATCTAAAAATCCTAAAACCCCCTCAAAAATCCAAAAAAACTTTAAAACCACAAAAAACCCAAAAACCCCAAAAAACCCATAAAACACTAAAAACACACTAAAAACTAAAAAACCCCTAAAAATCCATAAAAACAAAATAAAACCCTAATACCCATAAAAACACTAAAACCCCACTAAAAACTCTAAGAACCATTGGAACACCTAAAAAACCTAAAAACACTCAAAATCTATAAAAATGGTAAAAAACAAGAAAAATCCAAAAAAGAAACACTAAAGATCCTTAAAAAAGTAAAAAATGCTAAAACCAATAAAAAACCTATGAAAACTATAAAAACCTAAAAGGGGTAAAAAACATAAATATCCCAAAAGGCGAATAACCCAAAAAATCCATAAAAATCATAAAATCCCTAAAAATCCCTATTAACATAATAAACCATATACCCTAGAAACCCAAAGAAATCATTAAAATCATAAAAAAAATATAAATACATAAAAACATAAATAAACTAGAAATACTAAAAAACCCAAAAAAACATTAAAAACCCCTTAATCCCATTAAAACCCAAAAAATATCCAAAACCCCCCCTAAAATCCATAAAAACAATACAACCCACAAAAAATATAAAAATACTAAAAACCCCTTAAAATAAAAAAATTTAAAAAATTTAAAAACTTATGTACTCAATCCCCCCCCCCCAACTAAAAAAAACCAAAAATCCAAAAAAAAAATATAAAATGCCTCAAAATCCCTAAAAACCTGAAAAACCGTAAAATTTTTTAGAAACCATAAATACCTAAAATGTAAAAACATTTAAAACCATAAAAATCATTAAAAACCCAAAAAAAAACTTAAAACCCCTAAAAACCTCAAAAATACCAAAACTCTTAAAAATACTAAATATCCATAAACCATAAAAACCTCTAAAAACAATAAAACCCCTAAAACCTATAAAAATACCAGAAACCCCATAAAACCCTAAAAATCTTCTAAAAATCCAATTGCTTTTAAACCCTTAAAATGATAAAAACAACTCAATCAAACCATAAAATCAAAAAAAAAATGCCAAAAATTCCCTTTGAACCCAAAAACCATATAAATTATTTAAACCTTAAAAAACACTCAAAAAGATCAAAATCCCTAAAAACCCTGAAATCCATACAATCGTAAAAAATCCCAAAAAATGTCTAAAAATAAAAAGAATACACTAAACAACCTGAAAAATACAAAGAATACCTTAGAATCCTAAGAACACTAAACTCACCTAAAAAACCTAAAAAATGCTAAAATCCAAAAACTGTCAAAATCCCTAAAAAACCTAAAAAACCTAAAAATTCATATGAAATCCATAAAAACCGTAAAAACATAAACCCCTAAAAACCATGAAAATTATATGAAAACATTAGGATCCTAAAAAACATAAGACCCCAAAAATCCTAAAAAATGTTAAAAACCCCAAAAAACCTTTAAAAGACCCTAAAATCCTTGAAATTAAAAAAACACAAAATAACCATAAAACACTAAAACAACAAAAAAACCACATAAACTACTATAACCGCTAAAAACCATTTAAAATCCTAAAATTGTTTAAAAAAATTAAAATCATAAAACCCCGATCTTTTTTGAAACCCCAAAAACATAAAATAACCATAAAACCCAAAGAACTCTAAAATCCTAAATTCCCTCAAAATACCTAAAATTCTAAAAACCATAAAAATTATCTAAAAACTTTATAAGTTTAAAAAAAATCTAATACCCTGAAAAACCCAAAAAACCACTAAGAAAAGCATAAAACCCTTAAATACTTAAAATCCCTAAAAACATTAAAATACTAAAAACACTAAAACCTCTAAAAACCCCTAAAACCACTAAAAATCCATAAAACCACTAAAAATTATAAAAATATCTAAAAAACATCCTAAAAACCTAAAAACCCAAAAAAACCCAAGAAACACATAGAAAACTAAAACACATAAACCTACTTAAAAACATAAAAAATGAAAAAAAACCTAAAAACACTAATTAACCTAAAAACATGAAAATTTCAAAAAAACCATAAAACCCATATAATCCAGAAAACCCTGAAAACTCATAAAAACCCTAAAACCCACTAAAATCTCTAAAAACCCTTAAACCCCTAAAAATGTAAAAAAAAAAGTCTGAAACCATGAAAAACCCTAAAAAACTCAAAAAACCGTAAAAACCCATAAATACCCTAAAACCAAAAAATACCCTAAAAACTAAAAAATCCTTGATTTGGGTCGGTCTCAAAATTCCCAAGTGTTCCGTATCCGATGACGCGTGGACCTACATTCCAAAGGCAGGCGTTCGCTGGATGGTTTTCCAGCAATTCTTAAGAACTCACATTGGTCGAGAGGATGGGATTTCGGGCTCATATCACCCTTTTGGGGGGAATTATTGCATGTTCCGAGACTCTCTTATAGATTTAAGACGTATTCATTTGTTCGCGATTCTTTGGTTTATACCCAAACATAGTATCCACGGATTTAACCCTGGTGGGTGATGGTCAACTGGATGTAGGGGTTAGGAATCATTTAGGCATCTGGTTTACCATCCCTCATTGGATTAATGACCCCGTGGAGTTGGGACTCATTGAGGCAGCGCTGGGATTGGCGCGGTCAACCAATGTGAAGATAGTCAGATCGACCGGTTATTGGGCTTGAACCTTACGAAGGCTTCTTACATACCCTGCCTAGGAGACAAAGATCAAAGTCCACGTAGTTTGAATTAGAGCATCGGAGAACCGACGTGAAGGTAGACCTAGGGGGTCCACTGGTGATCGGGCTTGAACCTCATGGAGGCTTACTACGTATCCCTATGGTACGGAATCAAATTCCTCGTAGTTTGCATGGGTATGGGGCTTATGCTCTGAGGCGGCCCATGGTGTGGGTGATGGGATTGAACCTCAGGGAGGCTTCTTTCGTACCCTGCCTAGGAGACAGGGATCAAAGTCCACATAGTTCGCATGGGAGCGTCGAAGAACCAATGTGAAGGTGGACCCATGGGGTCCGTTGGCGACCAGGCTTGATCATCATGGAGGCTTCCTATGTATCCCTGTGGTAGGGAATCAAATTCCTCATAGTTCGCAACAAGTCCACCGTCGCTGTGCAGGTACCACGACCATCACAAATCTCTAATCCCACGTGAGTCATGCTCAGTGTGAGAAACAAGAGAATGAAATAGACTTGGCTAACATCACACTTTTCTCCCGACCAAGGGAAGGGGAGACAAATGAAAAGTGGAGGAAAAGGCTGGTACCACTAGAATCTCCTTCCCCCATGATGTTTAACGAAGGTAGAAGCCACGTGGCGGAGAAATGAACCCTCCATATTGAAAGGAGCGGGGTCATTGGATTCCGGCAATAATGGTGTGGGGCTTACTTCAGAAGGGATGCCCAATGGTGACAAAGCCCACCAGGTGAGGGACATGGCCACAAAGAAGGTTGGATCAGCACCCTTCCCACACTACGTCTCTCCTTGGTCATATTGGTGGGGAATTACGGAGGTGAATGGGGATGGGTTCCTTCTGATGGGTATTCCACCCCCTCTCTGGGGAGGGGAGAAGTTCCCGACCACTGAAGTGTATAGTCTCTCATCCTAGTGAGTAGAGGCAAAAAGGGGGCTCTTGGACTCGTACCTCGCATTACCGTGGGAATGTGAACCCAGGTATGCTTCAGGAATCCGCCCAAGGGTCAGGGAAACCCCTTTGCCTTCGCTTACCGTGGGTATGTGAACTCAAAAGGATGTGCTAATAGGCCCAAAGGTTACATCATATCGGTCTGGTTGCTCTGGTGGAGGCCTCGACTCAGGGATGATGAATGGGCCAATGAGGAGGTTGTGAAGGATCAGACCGGATTGGCATTGGAAGGATTTTATCTAGCTCGGGGAATGGGAAATCCGAAGGTTTTGGAAGGCCACACGGGTGTATGAAGGGTGGATCCCTTCGCGCAGGGAGGTGCTATGTGGCTAGAGAAGCCATCCGTGATCCAGGGTGGTCCGCGGACTGAGAGGTCGTCCATGAACTAGGAGGGTCCGCATACTGATTGGCATCCCGCAAACCAGGAGGGTTCGTGGCTTCGAGTTTGGCCCGCGAACAAGGTTTGTACGCGGATAGGTCCACGCGAGCAGTGGCAGCCAAGGTCAGCTCCGGTTGGAGATTCATTGGTCAGGGCTTCTCCCGCGTAGGAGGGTGCTATGCGGTGCGACGAATTAGAAAAGGGGCATAAACTCCCTGGTCTGCGGGTAGTGCATCTGCGGAGGCACCATGGTTCGCGGTCTTCTCTTTTTAGGTTATTTTTGTTTCACAGTTCACCAAGTTATACATTTTCAGTTCCTTATTAATTCATTTCCAGCTTCATACCTACTCTGGTTCGGGAACTGGAAATTCGCTCTTCGCGAAATCCTAATATCCTTCTTTCGAAATCCTTCCACCCGAATCTGATCGATCTCCTCTCCGTGTCCTTCATCCTCTTTTTTCTCCTCTTCCCCCTTGGTCTCCTTTTATAGAGGGGGGTAAAAGGGTTCTATTGGGGTCATGCAGCACCTTTTGCGGAGGCCCATGACCGAAATCCCGGCGTACGGATGACTTGGTCAATCCATAACTCATGGGGCTTTAAACACTCTTCCTCCGCAAACCAAACTCGGGGAGCGCTTTGTTGCCGCGGAGGGTTACACCTCCATTTCTCGAATGATATCGGAGGAGGTTCGGGCCAGTTGACATGGCTCGTGGATGGGGTGGTCTAGAATGGTGAACCAGGTTGGCGCTTGTCTTACCTCACGACCGCGGAGAGTCTCTGCCTCAGTTTCGCAAACGACCACGGTTTGCGGAGGAGGGACGCTTCGCGGAACCGGCCGTGTGTCGTTAACATTAGACCGGTCCGCAGATCGGTTCATACTTCACTATCCTTGAGTATTCTCCACATTTTCCCAATCCTTTTGGGGGAAATTGGGTAGAATCTCCCTTTAGTTAAAGGGAATCATCATTCTCCTTTGCAGATTTTTCAGGACCCTACAAATGCCCCCCATCAGAATGGGGTCCGATCAGAACGAAGAGGAGGATATTCCTATGTAGAGTGGTCCTAAAACCCGGATGGGTTGTAGTAGGGAAGTGGACCAGGTAGGGGACCACGCCTATAAATACGGAGGGCCCTTCATTGGTCTTCTACCAGATTCTTCACTGATACCAGTGCTCCATCGCTTTTCTTCCTCCACGTGCATGTTCCTTCGCGAAATGCTTCGTCCGCGAACCGGCTGCTACTTCCGTGAACCATTTTCCATTCGCGCTATTCTTCATCCACATACCAACGTCCCAGCTGTGAACTAAAACCTTTAATTAATTGAAAATTAAGTCACGACGGGCTATGTTAGAACTCGCTTCGCGGGTTTGGTGCTCCACCATTTAATTGCTCCGCGGACTAAAATCTTCTGAACTTTAAAAATTTCTATGTTTTCCGAACTCAACCACTTAAATTCGGGATTTAAATTCCATGGAGCAACCTGTTTCACGGTTTTCTGTCCAATGCTCTGTGGGCCAGAGCATCGTGAACTACTTTCACGCACGGTTGGCCCCCAGGGTGTAGTCATCGCGAACCATCCTTCGAGGCCTCCTCGCAGACTTTGGTATTTTTGTCCGATTGTTTTTTATTCCAGACTAACCACTTGTTGGCTTTCATTGTTCAGGGATAAAATATTGTTCCCCCTCGTTCTGCACCTAGAACTGCTGCTGAGCCTCTCCCAATTGGTTTAGGTAGACGTTTAGCTATGATTCGCAGAGCGGAGAACGTCAAAAAGGACCATAGTCGGTCCATCATTCCAAATGAGGGTGTCTTGAAGGACTTGCTCTCTCCTGAGCTCTTGAGTTATCCGTTATCAAATCGCCTTCTACTTTATGGATTCGGTCTTCAAGACAACGTCCATATTCCCCCACTTTCTCAGGTGTTCCTTCTATTTTCATGGAAGCATCGTCAAAGTGCATTCAGGCGAATCTTACCCAATCGGGGGAGATAGTTTCTAACTCTGACCAGAAATGCAACTTCATTTTGAGAGGCTCTGTTTAGACCCAAAGTGATCATCACACCCAAAACTTTTCCCAAGAAGCTGTCTTCAAGAGTTACCCTTCTATTATCAACCTTATTCAAGTATATCCCGATGTAGGGTGGATTCCGAAGTGGGATCTTCGGTCTAGTGTGCTTTTCTCAAACGACTAGGCCTGAGCCTTCTGGGTTCATCATCATTGTCGGGAGTCTCCCGAGTCATTGGAAGCAGTCAATTTGTACTCCGTAGAATGGGCCTCCCAGTTTTTTGTTTACCCACCATCCTTGATCCTGCCTGACCTGCTCAGTCGCTGGTGTTCAAGCACTAATACATTCCATCTTTCCCATGGTTAGGTTGGCATCAGTTTGTGGGACATCTATCAATTGTAAGGGATCCTGATTATCGGTGAGATGTATGACGAGTTTCTTCCCACCCCTAACATATGGGACGATGTCGAAGAAGTGACTTTATTGGAGAAGGATCTGCTAGTTATGGTGGAGCAATCACTGGGTCAGGCCTTGCGTTCCCTCTATCTTATTCCCTATAATACCTGTATAGGGTTATTTCTGAACACCACTGGTCCTATTCTGAAGATCAAACCCCTAGGACGCATCCTTCTCAACAGTCACGAACCGCCCAAGGTTCCTACTGGGTAGTTCTGGAGGCAGGAGACTACCTTTCATTGGGTTACGAGGTGTGCCCCGGTGTGCCCCCTATGCTCCGACTGGTAGGATTGTTTTCTATGTTTCTGAGTGGGTGGCTATTCCCTTCTCGGGATATCAACCTGGGCATCAGATCTTGCACCTTGATGATGGTAGTCGAGTTGGCAGAGGGCTGCCCAGTGAACATAGTCATTCCCACATTGGCTCGTATTTACGAGCTGTTGAGTCACATGTAGAAGGGCAGGTCTCCCTATCGTCTGAGTGGTCTATTTCAGTTCTTATATGGATGGATACAGAATTACTACCACTGTTATGAGTATTTTCATAACATGGTCATCCCGCTTTCTACCTTTCGGCCTACCATGCTTGATATAGCTAGAGTTTGATTGAAGTCCCTCCGCTCTAGTGAAGTCCTCGAGCATCTAGGTGACTTCTCTAAGTTTTATTTCACTCCCTACCCCATACCTTCTGGAGTCTTATTTGAAAACCACTGGGGGATCCTAGAGAAGTGTTCTTATATGATCTCTCTGCATGACATATTTCTGTCTGCATGGATCGATGAGGTTTCTCTGTGCGAGTTGTATGTCTCGTATCATTTTTCTTGCCAGTTTGGGTGAATGCAATTCCACGTTTCCCTTCCCCCTCCTCGGGCTCAATGACTGCACCTCGCCATACTTCGTCAATGGTGGCTGATGCTGATGCGGGAGAGATCTGACACAAGCATTCCCCTACCTATCATGGGGGCGGTTTCCGGCCTTTCCTTGGAGTATGCAAAAATGTGGGTAAAACACTATCCCGATGGGATCCTAGTGAAGGCTATCCGGAAGGTTCCCAAATCATGAGGTACTGCGGATTTTTCATCCACCGCACCTTCCTCATCAGCTCTAAGGGAGGATCGACTAATGGATCATCGATCAAAGCGACTCTGGGGATTTTTCTCTCATAGCCCTTCGGTGGACGAAGTTCAGGAGGGTTCATCCTTCTTGGACCTGGATCAGGACAACCCTGGGGTTTCATGTCCCAGCGAGACAATCCTGGAAGTTTTTCCAGTCAATATCGAGTTTAGAAACTTGATCCCCAAGCCTGAATCGTGGTTAGAGGCTCCAGACTTTCCAGCTTCGGAGCCAACTTCCAGCGAGCACATGTCTGTGCTGGTTGCAATGCCAGACATAATTCCCGTGTTATCCAGTGAGGATACCAAAGATCCTCATGTCATGGTGGACCACCGAGGAGTGCGCAGGTGGGCCTGGCCCCAGATTTTCGAGATCGTTGCTGAATCTCCTCTAGCTAAGATGGTAACTAAAAATGAAGCTCTTCGACAACTCTTCCTGGATTTGGGGTCAGGTGGATTTGACTATCGGCAGTTCCATTCTCTTGCCTTCCATGTTGTCATGGCCCATGAATAAGTTTCCACTAGTGAATTCAAACTTGATCACTTCCCTACCGATCATCGCGGGATTTGAGCCCAGGAGGAAGCCACGATAGAGCTCCATCAGCTAATACCACAGGAGGTGATCTCTCAAGATCAGGCGGCCATCCTATCCTCTGAGTTACATGAATGTGAAGAATGGGCAGTGATACTGAGGGATCAATTATCATCTATGAACGATCATCTTGAAGCCACCAGAAAAGGGATCATCGATCTCCAAACAATAGTGGAGCGTACTCATTCGGTGGCTGAGGTTGAAGCCGGGGAGAAGGTCATGCAGGAGCAGTCTTGCAACAACCTTCACCACTTGGTTTTTGATCTAGTGGAGAGAGTGAGTTAGGCTCCTTTATCACTATCTGCGCCATTCTTGTACTCTCTATTTTACTTACCCCTATTTTTTTCTTGATGGAGAGATCCCAGCTGGTGGACGTCCTCCCTTTTTGTTCTAACGGAATACAATCTCTATCAATATCTTGTCACCGTAAAATTTGACTTTTACTAGAACAATTGTTTTGTAAATAGTAACTCATAGAATTAGAATTATTCATAACTCAGGAAAACAAACTATAACTTTTTCCTGGACCATGGAATCCAACGAGCATAGTCTGACTATTGTTAGGGATTTGTAGAAAATCCCCACAAACTTTTTGTCTTTTCATTTAATGCCCTAATTTTTCCTGGGATCATTTTGTGTGAACCCAGTGGGTATGGCCTGACTTTTACTTAGGACGCCCTTTTTGGGTTTTCAGATTAATAGGCTTTATGCCTCTTTTCTTGGGCGGTTTAAAGTCCTTCCATGGAGACTATCATTACTGATGTTTTAGGTCAAACATCGTTGACCAGACATGATGGGGTGAGGGCCCCAATGGGGTTTAGCTGATTAAAAGATGTCTCAATACTCTTCAGATGCATGTGGGGGGCATGTTTATATTTGAACGACATGCAGGGAATGTATCAAGGCATGGGAGATGTGTCAGCGTGCAGAGGTGGGAGGAGCATCACCTAAGGAAATCTTGCCTTTGGTAGACAGGCCAGGGGTGATCAATAAGCAGAGCCGTTGAGGGCATTTTATGCATAGTCATGCAAATGTGTCCTTAAGTAAATGAATCTCCATCTCTGATGGCCATAAGACTTTATGAAAGTCCGGCTTATGGAAACCACGATGGGTGGCTTAGAGAATTATGAAAACCACCGAGGGTGGCTTGGAAAGGGTATGTGACGTCTAAAAGGATTTTAGAACATCTGTATTAATAAGAAGTGGGGAAGCAAGGTTCCCATCCTATTCATTTATATAGCATAAAGGACGGTTGGGACTTGACGAAGTTTAAATTCTTACAGCTGGGACATCATCTAGAATGGAACGGCTTCTCCTAGTCCTTGGTAATCTTGTCAGAGACGTTCCACCATATTCAGGAAGGGTTGTGAAAGAGGATGGTAAACTATAGCTCAGATGGTTTCTGAATCCCGGGATGGACATGGGGGCTCAGAGTCCAAGAGGCGTATGGACAGAAGCATTGCCTAAGGAAATCTTGCCTTTGGTAGATGGGCTAGGGTTGATCAATATGCAGAGATGCTAAGGGAATTATATGCATAGTCATGTAAAGGTGTCCTTAGTTCAATGATTTTATTCCCCCGATACCCAAGAAACATCAGGGAAGTTGAGATTTGGGACCACCAGGGGTGGCTTATGAGATTTAGGATTTTTTTGAATATAGAGTATGGTTTATGATGAGAGGGTTCCTGGATACGGGGGAAACATCTAGACTGAACTTCCCGAGATTTGGAGATGTAATAACTTCTCATGCGAGTGTGAGACGGTGGATTGTACAGGTCTGACCTATTCACTGAAGGACAAAGAAAAGCCTTCGTTCTTTATTGAACCCGTGACGGGTTTGACTGTGCAGTTTAGCGTCATGCGGTAAGGATAAAGAGCATTATTAAAGGATGTTGTGCAGTTTAACGTCGTGAAGTGAGGACGATTGACAGTGCAGTTTAGCGTCGTGTGTTAAGGACGAGGAGAATTATTAAACCAGTGAAAATTATTTTTGTTGGAGGCATTACCCTAGATGTTTAATACATGGTCTTTGCAACCCTACGCCAAGCATCCAAGATGTGCTACATGCCGTTTGACGTCATGTGGCAAGGATGTAGTTAAAAAGGCCGCTCTTGATTAGAATGTAACTGGTCACGAGTATCCTGGCATGTCCAAGACGTAGAGGGGGGTTGATGGTGTAAATCATGGTTCCGGGGCTTCTTGGCTCAGGAGAGATGACATGAAGGATTTGGGTCCAGTAAGCATATGGAGCTAGGAAAAGTATCGCCTGGGGAAATCTTACCTTTAGTAGATGAGCCAGGGGCTATCAATATGCAGAGTCGCTGAGGGAATGGTATGCATAGTCATGCAAAGGTGTCTCTGGTTCGATGACTTTCCACTTCCGATGGCCATGAATGGTTATGAAGATCCGCAATTATTCGGGCCACGAAGTCTGTCATCGGGGAAGGAAATTTCTGAACATGTCGGGCATACTCATCCCTGGTTGATATTAATTCTTAGAGAGCTCCATGTGCTAATTTATTTTTCGTGCGGGGGTGTATTTTAACTCCATACAGTTTAACATCGTGCGGTAAGGATGAGGTACTCCTAGTTTAGCGGTCATAGTGGTCGGACCATTGGGTGACTATTTCTGCAGTCACTCTAAGGATAACTAGGTCAACACACTCTGATATACTTGGGAAAAGTTGGGGGATGAAGATCGTAGAGTGCAACTTTGCGTTTTCCCAGATCAGGAGGTGTGGTGTGGGGGCTATGAGGCCGGTATGCGTATGGAGCTAGGAAGAGTGTCGCCCAAGGAAATCTTTCCTTTGGTTGACGGGCCAGGGGCTATCAATATGTAGAGCTGCTGAGGGCATGGTATGCATAGTCATGAAAATGTGTCTCTGGGTCGATGACTTTCCACTTCCGATGGCCATGAATGGTTATGAGGATCTGTGATTGCTCACAGTGCAGAGTTCGGCACGTGGGGATAATGGTGTCCATGTATATAAGAAACTTCTTCATTGCAATTGTCCTTTGAGTAAAAGTATCCTAGTCCTAGATTGACGTTCGTTGATGCAGGTCATCACGTGAACCACGGTCGGATACATAGGCCAACCGGGTAGGGGTACTCTGGAAACATTTGGATGTGAAAAGGGGAATGAACTTGTAAACCACTTCTCTGTAAATTTTTGGATCGGGAGATGTGATATGGGGGATTTGAGGCCGGTAGGCATTCGGAGCTAGGAAGAGTGTCGCCCAAGGAAATCATGCTTTTGGTAGATGGGCCAGGGGCTATCAATATGAAGAGCCGCTGAGGGCATAGTATTCATAATCATGCAAAGGTTTCTCCCGGTCGATGACTTTCCACATCCGGTGACCATGAATGGTTATGAAGTTCCATAATTATCCAGGTCGTGGATTCTGATGTATGGATCAGATGCACCCAAATGTGAAAGGGGTATTCCCATTTCGTTTTCCCGTATATCTTGGGTGGGCCATAATGAAGCCAGTGCAGTTTAACATCGTGCAGTGAGGATGACTTCCATGCAGTTTAACATCGTGTGGTGAGGATGACTTCCCTGCACTTTAACGTCGTGCGGTGAGGACAACTTCTGTGCAGTTTATCGTCATGCGGTGAGGAAGACATCCATATAGTTTATCGTCTTGTGGTGAGGACGACTTCCATGAAGTTTAACGTCATGCGGTGAGGATGAATTCTATGCAGTTTATCGTCATGTGGTGAGGAAGAATTTTATGAAGTTTATAGTCATGCGGTGAGGACGACTTCTATGCAGTTTAACGTCATGTTGTGAGGACAAAGTACACACCCCATTCATGTCTGGTCTATACATAGGGGGAAGAGGGCATTTTTAACTTCTTAGCAAGGGGGTGGTCGGGCCAGGATGAGGAACCCCGACGTCTCTACGTAACCTGAAAGGGTAGGAACCGGGCCGAACGTAGTTCTTAAAAAGATGATACAACCCGTGCAGGTCTGGCCCATACACAGGGGAAGGGGACATTTTTAACTTCTATCCCACCTGGCATTGGTTGGGCCAGGATAGGGGATCTCGGTGTCGCTACGTATCCTAAAAAGGCAGGAATCAAGACATACGTAGTTATCTGAAAAAAGTACACTCTGTGTAGGTCTGGTCCGTACATGGGGGAAGGGAATTTCTTTCAACGTCTTTTCCGTGCTATTTAACGTCGTGGGGTGAGAATGAAATACTCTTAGTTTAAGGTCATAGAGTTTGGACCATTGAGTTCTTGGCTATTTATCGTCATGCAGCTCGGACGAATAATACACCCCGTGCAGGTCTGGTCTATACACGGGGGGGAGGGATCATTCATAACTCTTATTATCTGTGCAGTTTAACGTCATTCATTAAGGAAAAAATGCTCTTAGTTTATGGTCATAGAGTTTGGACCATTGGGTGCTTGGAAATTTATCATCATGCAACTCGGACGAAGAATACACCCTGTGCAGGTCTGGTCCATACACGAGGAGAGGGATCATTCTTAACTCTTATTATCCGTGTAGTTTAACGTCGTTCGGTAAGGATGAAATTCTATGAGTTTAAGGTCATAGATTTTGGACCGTTGGGTGCTTGGCATTTTATTGTCATGCAGCTCGGACAAAGAATACACCCTGTACAGGTCTGGTCCGTACACGGGGGGAGGGAGCATTCTTAAATCTTATTATCCGTGCAGTTTAACATTGTGTGGTAAGGATGAATTTCTCTTAGTTTAAGGTAATAGAGTTTGGACCGTTGGGTGCTTGGCAGCCTATCGTCATGCAACTCGGACGAAGAATAAACCCCGTGCAGGTCTAGTCCATACACGGGAGGAGGGATCATTATTAAATCTTATTATCTGTGCAGTTTAATGTCATGCGGTAAGGATGAAATGCTCATGGTATTTATGTAATATACTTCTTCAGGAATCTCTCATTGGTAGGAGTCGTTGTAAATTGTCTGGCCATAGAGATCAGGGCATACGTTCCATTGGAGTAGACCTTGTGTACAACATATGGTCTCTCCCACTTGGGCTCCAGCTTTGGAGGCTTCTTTATGGGTATCATTGGGGTTCGGAGAACAAACCCTAATTCTCCTTCCAAGAAAGACAGAAGATGAACCCTTTTTTTGAAGGCTCGTGCAATCCAGTTCTGGTATACTTCCAGATGGTGCAAAGTGTGCAACCGCTTCTCGTCTAGCTGTTCCAATTCACCTATCCACTTTTCTGCTTTCTCATCATTGGATAATTGATCGCAAATGGAAACATGGAGTGAGGGTAATTGGAGATCAATGGGCAGGACTGATTTTGTTCCGTATACTAATTAATACAGAGTAACCCGAGTAGTAGTGTGGATTGTGGTTCAATAAGCCCACAACACATGAAGGAGTTTATCCGGCCACGACTTCTTGACTTTGTCCACCATTTTCTAGAGAATGTGGGACAGGGTCTTGTTGAAAGCCTCTATCTGTCTGTTGGCCACTGCATGGTAGCGGGATGAGTGGTTAGCCTAGATACAATACTCATGGTATAGTTTCTCCAATTTTGTAGAGTAGAAGTTGGTGTCATTGTCCATCAATATGGTATGAGGGACGTCAAAAATGGTGATGATATTGGTCTTCACAAAGATGACAATATTTTTTTCCCCAACTTCCTTGAGGGGTATGGATTTTACCCATTTGGAAAAGAAGTTGGTTGCTGTGAGGATATAATTCAGCTGTTTGGCCATGGTGGGAGGATATGGTCCCACGATGTCCATCCCCCAAACGGAAAATGTCCATGAGTACTTGGCTTGATGAAGTAACTTCGGGGTTTGGTGTATGAAGTTGGCATGAATCTGGCATGAGTGGCATTTTTCGGTAAAACGCTCGTAGTCTCGTGCCACTGTGGGCCAGTAGTACCCAATCCTTCTAACCTGAAGGGAAAGTATGGTCCCCGGTTGATGTGCTCCATATACTCCAGCATGTACTTCATTCATTACGGAAGTGGTTTCTTCTCCATCATTGCATCTGGGGACCACTCCATCGAGGCCTCATTTGTAGAGGACCTCTTGCTGACCCGTACTTCCATATAAGACAAAGTTGGTTTCAATTATCCGTATTTTCTCTCGTTCAACCCTGTCTGATGGACGTTCTACCCATTGAACGTAGTTTGCAATGGGGGTCATCCAGCCGGTGGCAGGAGAATATGGATTGTGGACAGGATTGACTTTGTGGATTTCATCCATCTTAGATTGAACAAACGACAATATCATTCGACGATAATCAATACTGATAACTGTTTCATCCCAGCCAGGGTCAGCTAGGGTTGTGGTCACGTTGGCTAATGCATCAGCCTGAGCATTCTGAGACCGGGGAATATAGGTCAATGTTGGTTCCGTGGAAAATTCCTCCATTAACCCTCAGACATGGTCAAATAGGGGAATCAAATCCTCCTTTTTGATAGCATAGTCCCCAGTGACTTGCTCAATGACTAGTTCCGAGTCACCTTTCACCTTGAGGTGTTGTACTTGTGACTGGAGTTCGAGTTCCAGGCCTGCAACGAGAGCTTGATATTTTGCTTCATTGTTTGTACATACCTCTGACAAGAGGGAGGAATATGGCAAGACTGCCTTTTCTAGGGACACGAGTATTATCCACAGACCCACATTTTTGAATCTCGGATCCTCCATCCTCTTCCTGGTTGGGCTTTAGGATGAGCCATCGAAGTACATTTCATATTCTAGGAACTCCTCTCGAACTGAGAAGATGTCTTCATTAGGTAGCTCGGCGTTCAGCGCAGTGGTCCATGTCAAAGGGTGCTCTTCCAGAAATTCTGCTAATGCCTGGCCGTTGATGGTCTTTTGAGGCACAAACAGGATGTCAAACTGTTGTAGGATGATTGCCCATCGAGATAGGCACCCATTCAGTATTGGGTAGCTGAGGATGTACTTGATCGGGTTATTACACGAGACCAAATGGAATTCAAGATGCTGCAGATAATTTTGCAACTTTTGAACCGCAAATACCAAGGAAAAACAGCTCTTCTCGATGTTTGAGTATCTATTCTTAGCATCAATCATTGTCCGGGTGATGTAATAGAGATTTTTTTCACTGTCGGCATTGTTATTTTGTGCGAGGAAGGATCCCAGTGACCGCTCTAGGGCCGTCACGTATAGGAGGAGAGGTCTTCCTTCAACTGGGGGCATGAACACCGGTGGGCTTAAGAGGTACCTCTTCAATTTGTCGAACGACTCTTGGCAGTCATCTGTCCATTGGTACGTGGCCCCCTTTTTCATTAACCTGGTGAAGGGAAAACATTTGCCCGCCAGGTTGGCTATGAATCGCTTGATATTGGCTAGGTGTCCTTGGAATCCTCTCAACTCAGTGAGGTTGCGGGGAGGAGGCAAGTCAAGGATAGCCTTTGTATTTTTAGTGTTGACTTCGATGCCACGATGGCGTACAATGAGGCCAAGGAATTTCCCTGAGCTAACCCAGAAGGAGCACTTCAAGGGGTTCATCTTCAGGCTATACTGTTGATGTTTGTTGAAGATGGTCTCAAGGTCTGACAGGTGATCTGAGCACTATCTTGATTTTACCACCAAGTTATCTACGTAACATTCAACAAATCTCCCCAGGAATGGCTTAAAAATACGATGCATGGCGTGTTGATATGTGGCACCAGCATTCTTGAGGCCAAAGGCATGACCTTATAACAGAATATTCTTTGGGGGGATCTGAAGGCAGTGGCTTCTTCATCTTCTCGGGCCATTCGGATTTGGTTATACCCAGAATATCCATCCATGAAGGATAGAGCCTCATACCTGGCCGTTGCGTCGATTAATAACTCAGTCACTGGGACCGGGAAATCATCTTTGGGACAACGCCGATTGATATATCTAAAATCAATGCATACACGGATTTGTCTATTATTTTTCTTGACAGGGACGATGTTGGCAAACCAAATAGGGTACTGGACCTCCCAAATGAAGCCTTCTTTAATGAGATTATCAACTTCAGCCTCTATTTTGGCAGCATGTGAGGGGTGTGTCCTTCTGGTAGCCAATTTATAGCCTCGGTGGTCTTTTGGAAGACCTAGGTGGTGTGTTTCCACTTCAGGATTGAGTCCCGAAATTTCTGTGTAATTCCAGGAAAACACTTCTCAATGTTTCATTAAGAAGGTGGTATATACCTCATGCTCTTCAGGAGACATGGCAGCACTAATGAGAGTGGGCCTCGGGTCTTCCTCGGTACCCAGGTTTATTTCTCTGAGCTCGTCCATAGTGGTGGAGATACCTTCCTCATATGTAGGAGGTGCATCCATGAGATCTTCCCCCTCTTCTTCTCCCAAATACTCATCTTCTTGATCCGATTATGAGAGAGCTCTTGACATGAGCTTTTGGGAGTCCGGAGGCGAGGTATCGTGGGTGTCCATACTCGAGTTTTCATCCCCAGATTGAGTGTCAATGGATGTTCCCACATTGTCATGCTCGGCCGTTATGGATGAAGTCATGAGGACATCCGAGTGCGTGACCGGACATGAACTCCTACTCTCAACATGGTTAATGGGAAGGACATAATCTCCACCAAGATTCCTGAGGGGGTCATCAGGAACCATTTCCAGACCATTTGGAGTGGTGATCCAGTCGACACCATTGACCAAAGTCTTATTTTTCTTTTGCTCATAGAACCCGGCGTTAATGTAATGTAACTCGGAGAGCTCGAAGGGGGCCTTGTCAGCGTGTAACATTATACTTTGTCCACTGATGAAGTACTTGATACACTAGCGGTAGGATGAAGGAATTTCCATGTGCTTATGATGCCATGACCTTCCCAGCAAGGCATTGAATGTTTTTCTCTACTAGACCACCGGGAATTCCGTCTAGGCTACCAGGTCACCAAAATGGGTCTTTAGCTTAATTTTTCCCATTGGCTTCTGCTCTCTCTTTTCATAACCCAATGGATTTTTGGATGAGTTAATTATATTGTCCTCACTATAGCCCAACATACGGAGTGTCTGTTGGGGTAGGAGGTTAACTCCAGATCCATTGTCTATAAATACTTTCCGGATCTCAATACCATTTAGTGTTCTGGACACTTATAGTGGTCTAATGTTTCATTTCATAATGGAATCTTCATCCTGGTCGGTGAAAGAAATAACCACATTTCATTCTGCCGGGTCAGTCTCCGTCCGGTAAATCTCGGCGGCACCTACCTCAGCTTGAAACTCCTGGGGGCTAATCAAAGCTTCTATAAGATCCTCCCTGAGGTCTGCTGATAGACATAGGGCATCGAGGATTGACACCATGGCTGGTACCGATGCCAGCTGCTTAAGGATATCGTATTTCTTCTCTAGCGTCCGACGCTTCTCCATTGGTGGGAGATTCTTAGTGGGTGATTTGGGTGCTGGAGCATTTGACGAGGAGGGACCGGTCATGGGGTTGGATATCGATGGTGTTCCCGCATTTTGAGGACTTGGCACGGCCTGTCTATTTGTGTGCACTTGGCAGCCAGACACTTTCTCCTCCTCTGGTGGGTATCGCAGAACAGCAGGGCCAGAGTGGTTGCTTATGGAGGTGGAGGGGCATTCTCTCTCCAACTAAGTCCATTGAAGGGATCTCCCATATGTTTCTGCAATATTAACGGTTTGGGCAGGGGTCCAACCGTAGGGTTAGTTTCGGCCTCGGATGCACCTCCCCTGGTATCCCCTACCTCTGCGATTCCTCCTCCCAGCTCCTCGTGCACGGAACTTGGGTTCATAACTATACCCTTCGTCAGGGGACGATTCAATGAGATGGATGAAATTAATAGATCCAAAGATTGGGTCTTCATCCTCTGACTTGTCATCCTACTCGATTGTCCCTGATGGTTCCATTTGGTGGGTCGGTGCCTGTGGCACCAAATTTGTGGGCATATAATCTGCCAGGGTCAGGACTAACTTTGGCCCCGTTGCAGACTGCTCCTCTTCTGATTATTCCTTCCTTCTTTGTTTACGCCCAGATGACTGGATCGTGGAGGATTGTGAGGCCGATGCTGTCATTTGTGCAGCATGAGGGGCTATTGGCAGCAACACTGGCTGCCTTATCTGAGCTCGGAGTATGCCCTGGGCTCGGTTGATAGTCTTCCGAGTCATCAAGTCATCAAATTTCTTCCCCTTCTTGCAGGTGACTTTCTGCCACCCCTCTTCTTTGTCAGAGTCGGTGGTAGAGATATATGCCACATGTGTTGGGGGTGGTCCCAACTCGACATGTTCAGAGCCTATCATCCACTGCAAGAGGACTTTGGAGATGAATCATTCTCCGATATTGTGCCCCAACATTCGATGTTAGGGGAAGTAATCTATCCTATCATCGCGGCCGACTTCTGTAGGTTTCCTTGGCTCTGGGATGCAGAGAAAGTTTCAATTCATGGAGGCAATGAAGTAGTTGCGAACTTGATCATCTCGAATGAGTATACGTTTTTTCTTTGTTCCTCAAACTAGTTCTGATTCGGTCCTCTCTGGTCGTCCTGTTTAGGAGGAGGCATCCACTGATATGTAGGAGGCCCTTGACGATTTGGTGGAGGCCTGAGCGGTGGAACGGGCACAGGCGCTGACTTGAGTGTGACAGCAGATGCTTCGGCTCTAGGGGCTCTTTTTACAGGAGCCTACAAGTCTATTTGTGACTTCTAATTAGTCCGCTGCAGGGAGTCCACAATTCTATGGGCAATGGCCGAGAGATGGCGAAAGCCAGTGGTGCACTCCACTGGTATGAGCAGTGTTTGCAGCTCATCTCAAATATTATTGATGCATATGGCTAGAATCTCATCTTGAGGCATTAGCCTGTTTAAGGAATTGGTCAGTCATTTCCATCTGGCGATGAAATCTGAGACCCTCTCATTCTCACTCTGCTTGCAGTTCATGAGGTCGGTAACTGTTGTTTTATGAAACATTGAGCTGAAGTGGAATAGGAACTGCTGCCGAAGGTCATCCCAGCTCTCTATTGTCTGGGCTGGCAGACTCGTATACCAGAAGAAGGCAGATCCTTGCAAGGTCTTTATGAAGCATCTGAGTTTTACTGCTTCTTGTTGTTCTGGAGTCCCCATCATAGGGTCGCAATAAGACACATAGTGCATCAAATGTTGTTCCGGATCGCCTGGCCCGTTGAAAATAGGGAATATAGGGCTCGCAAAATTGGGTGGATGTGGGGTTTTGGTCACCCAATCTGGGTAGGGTTTCCGCTCTGGCTGTATCGGAGCACTTCTACCTTCCATCGCTTCCAATCGAGTTGTTAGTGCCTCGATGGTGTTGGTGAGACCCTGGTTTACATCCTGTGGGGCCTGGTCCTGGGAAGGCATAGCCCGAGGCATTGCCTGAGGATCCAGATTGGCTGTAACCAGGGGTGCATCTGCCATTTGTGGCACCTTCGAAGGGTTCAGGCATACTCGCTCTGGTGGCTTCCTTAGTGGAGGGAATTCTTGGTACTCATCTGAATCTACGTTTAGGTGGTTGGAGGGGCCGGGCACCTCATTGGACGGGAGCCCTGACCGTGTTTTGTTTTCTGGGGAAAACCTTATTCTTTAAGGTGCACTTTTTAGGGGTGCATGATGTGGCTCCTCTTGGGACTCACTTTCAATAAGGTGGTTCCTCTGTAGTAGCTCGGTGTTAAGCCTCCTCAATTCATTCTTCTCCGCTTCCTGTCGAGTGAATCTCTCTTCGAGCGTGAGTGGATCATCTTTGTCGAGAGGAGGAGGAGGGTTAAGGGTAACCAGCACTTTATTCATATACTTATTAGAAGCTCGCTGGGTAGGTGGAGGAAGATTGGATGTAAGGAAGTCCATATTTAGGGCGGCCCTCTGGTTCCGGGTGTGCACACCTGGGGGTTCGTGGTGAGTCACAGCCTGACCGAAACCACCGTATCTCAGTCCATCTAGATTTGCAGCATCTCTGGTGTCATCCGTGGGGTTGACGTCTATGATGTTGATAGATGCATATCGCGGGGTGGAGAAGATTCTATCTTCTAAACAGGAAGAGGATCTCCAGCGTCTTCTGCTAGCCTTCCCTTTCATGACCTGGGATTTCCTTCGGACATCTTGATGAAGGGTGACACAGAGAGTTCTTTGATGCGACCTTACGGTGTGCCTTCCTATCAGAGGGGATGATGATTCAAATGATGGGATAGGATGGGAACCTCATCTTCTAACTATCCCCCCTAGACAGGATATTACTAACTCTCATAGGGGAGGTTGTTGTTGAGGGGGTAATAGTGCCCCCAACCCTGAGGGTTGGGGCTGGCTCTGTTCCTTGGGCAATGAGTCCCCTCCTATTTTTATTTGTCTTACGGAGGAATTTGTTGTTAAAAATTCCCCCAGCCCTGCAGGCTGGGGTTGACCTTGGATTGCGGTAGTGGCTGCGGCTATTACCACCTACTTGATCTTGCGTTCCCCCATTCAGGGGTGAACTTGGCTTGATGCCGAGTTTTTCGAGGGACCAATCCCTTTTGGGGAGGCAGGAAAAGATCGCTGATTGCCCTCTATTAGGAGAGAGGCATGTTGTATGATTTCGGTGGCCTGATTCAGAAGTTCTTGAATGGATTGTTCCCTTCGGGCCTACTGCTTCTAGGACTAACTCAAGGCCCGACTCTGTTGGGTGATTTGCCTTTCCTGAATAGGGAGACCACTCGATTTTTGTCTTGAAGTGATGACGTTGCAAGACACCATGCCAAATGGGTTCTTCTGGGCAGGGAGTGGAGTGAAATGCAGAGCTCCATGTTCTCCCCATCCCCTGATATGGTCTCCCGTCAGAGCGTCACCGATGACGGGGCACAGCTGGTGTAACGCCCGAAGGAAGGCTATCTCCATGTTTCCCTTACTCCTCTCTAGTCGCTGTTGCCATTCCAAAGAAAGGTCTTCCAGATCGATGTGATGCAGGAGGTCTCCTATTGCCTTGACGTGGTCTACACACCCATCGTAGGGTAGGAAGCATGATTTCTGTCGGCGGATGGTTGTCCATATATTATGGTGGATGTCATGCTCACATTATTCCGACAACTCTCTGGGTATGTCAAACTGAGAGGTGGTCGTGGGCCAAAACAAAACTGGTATATCATCCCTGGCCAGTCGTTTCCCCAGGCACATCATATTGTCATAATCCTCCGCTATTGATTCCTCTACCTGGTTAGCCCAACTGAGGCGCTCACTGATAGTGTGGTCAGAGGCAGTGGGACTGGTAGGTATTGAATTGTCATGTTTGTGACTCCGAGGTGGTTCATAGGATGAATGTGGCCCCGGACCATATCCTGATTGAAGAAGGATGTCTTTGGCGACTAACTGGGAATCTGACATGCTTGATCCCATCATTCTGAGTGCCTCGGCATATGAGGGATTTTCTATTCTTGATTCGGTAGGGGGAGGATCATCCCGTCGATATGACATGTCATCACGGGGAGGACCTCCGCAATGGTGGCCATAATGGAGAGGAATTCCATTACTGCCTGATTCTTCACTGCATAGAGGACTTTTGTAGTGCACACCATGGGGAGGACCTCCAGGGTGTGTCGCAGCAAGGGGAGGAACTTTTGGCTGCGTATCGTCATTACGGGGAGGGCCTTCGCAACAACTGACATCATGGTGAGGATGACCATCATGGCTTGACATTGGATTTTCATTCTATGGAGGACCTTCAGGACACACTGTGACAAGGGGAGGAACTTGTTGTTTCTTGGGGCCAATGCGGGGAGGACCTTCGCAATGGCGGTCGTGATGGAGAGGACAATCATCACAGCTATGGTAATGGCGAGGACTACCATTATAGCTGCCGCAGGGAGAATATCTGTGGGATACACCCTGGGGAGGGCCTCCAAAATGTACCTCAATGATGGGAGGGCCTTCTCATTGCTTGACATTTCTACAGGGAGGACCTCCATTATCAGGGTGGAAAAGACTGCCATAGTGATCTAATGCCCGACTGTGCGGAGTGTCATTGCAACGTAACCCCTAGGGAGGACCTTCAGGGTCGGCCACGACAAGGGGAGGGCCTTCTTTTCGTGATGAGACATCACTACGGTGAGGTCCTCTGCAGTTGCGACTATGATAGCGAGGACTACTGTCATAATTTGTGGTCCCGCTGCATGGAGAGGGCTTGCAGTGTATACCCCAGGGAGGACCTTCAGGGTGGACTACAGCAAGTGGAGGACCTTCTTTATGTTCGATCTTCGGGTCATGTGGAGGTTTTCCGTGACTCGCATTAGAAGAGTAGTTCTCATGATCGATCATTATATGCATGAGGGGGAAGCCCTCACAGGTGCTATGGGGAGGACCTTCAGAGATGATGGTAGAAACATTGTGGGGAGGACCTTCGCAACTACTAATTCCACTACCATAATATGGTAATGGGTAGGTAGGGTTTTGAGCATGCGATGTGTGCTTAGTAGCATTGGGAACCCCAGCTACCAGCAGAGCGGAGTCATGAACCCGCTCTTTATTTTCCGGCTGCCTTTAGCACGTTCGGGGCACTTTCTTGTGGGTAGCTGCGACCGTCAGCTATTGATAATTGCCTTAACCTTTGGGTCCCTGTCTAATTGGGTCCCGTGATGTTGTCGGAATACGCCGATGAACATCCCGACTTTTAGCCAGGATCATTGCCTGCTCTGGAGAATCCATCGTGATGGACGGGTGTCCCCCAGTTGGAACGAGCGAAGAATATCGATCTGGAAGCCCTTACATCACGGAATATGGCTGACGACCCTCCTGGGCAGAAGCAGGGATGCAGATCTACTCTGAGGCGGCTATCTTGTCTCTTAGATGAGTTGCCTCAATTGGGGAGGTGGGCTCATGGGCCTGAGTTCTTGCTGTTGTCGCTGATGCAATTACATCTTGTAAAGTCTGCAAGATCTGATCTGGGATCAATACATTCTCCTCCTTCATTTCCTGGATATGTAGAGAGGCATCTTTTGCTGGAATGATTATGAAAGCCCATTCCGGTATTGGAGTAGTAATATACTTCTCCGGTCCTCCAGTTTTCAGTCGGTATTGAAAATTCTCCTATGTCGAGGCAGGTGAAAAAATCTGCCCCTATGTCAGGATACCCTAGTTTATCTCTCCGTTTGCCGCCACATCAGGATGGAAGACATTACATACATCCGCAGGGATCTGGCCCTACATTTGTTGCCTTCCCACCGTATCGAGTCTGTGGCCTTTTTCGGCGGAGATACGTGACAGCATATTAATTGCATCCACATCTGGGTGGTGGTCTTTGTTGATCGCCACCATGTCAGGATGGCGGGAGATAGAAGCATCTTCTAGGAGATGGTCTGGCAGACTTCAGGTCGGCACCACGTCAAGCTGTTGGGCTTCACGACCCTGGGCAGGGAGAGGTGCCTGCCAGGTAAGTTTTGTCTTGTATGAGCGACGGGCCTGATGGATCTCGTCGGGGATGTGCGCCAGCTCGTATGATGATACCATGTCTGGATGGAGGAATTGGGAAGAGAGAACAGGTGTAGGTGCCTGTTTGTGGTACGTCTATGTGGCTGGGTAGCGGAGCTCCTCCTTAGGGAGCAGGGTGATGACCGGTCCTCGGTTGAATGTTTTCCACCCTCGTCGAGTATTCCAAGGGGTCGGAGCTTAAGGATCGTGGGCTTGAATCCTCAGAGAGACATCCTCCTCGGCGTGAGGATTTTGAGTCGCGGTATGACCGCGATGATGCCTTCTAGCAGGGGCCTTGGAGAGAAACCCCCGTTCGACAGCGATGAAGTCCTCAGTGTCGACCTCATCCACCTCTCTAAGATATGGGAGGTACACATTGTCCCATTCCAGGGACAGACTTCCAAAGCAGTTTGAGACAGCAATAGGGGTCGTCTGGATCTACTTATATGGCCATTGTTGGGAAGGTGACCGGTGAGTTCTGGCAGATTGGAGGGTGTGCATGGCCGCCTCCACTGTTGGGAGAGTACCGTTCAGGTGGTACTCTCGAATCAACGCGTTTGATACCCAACGTTGAAGACACTGGGTGGGTGACGGGGTCCTCCGTTGGTGAGGACATCTAGTCATTGCATTGTTGGAAGCACGTGCTTGTGAGTTCCTTCGGAACTCCATTTGATCGAAGGGAATTTTGTGAGTTACCTGTAAATATATTTTAACAAATACAAACATCAAATCTGTCAAAGCAGCATCTCATGACCCCATGCATAATTAATGACATTTCTTGGCCCTCCTTGAGAGTATAAGGGGTCAAAGGGTGGGATTATGTTAAATCTGTCATGCTTGGTTAAAGATTCACGTCGGTTTCACCATTTTTGTTTCGGGTCGGTCTCGAAACGCCCAACAGTTTCGTATCCAATGACGCGTGGACCTGCTTTCCAAAGGCAGGCGTTCCCTAGATGGTTTGGTCAGCGATGCTTAAGAACTCACATTGGTCAAGAGGATGGGAAGTCGGGCTCATCTAACCCTTTTGGGGGGAATTATTTCATGTTTCGGGACTCTCTTATAGATTTAGTATGTATTCATATGTTCGCGAATATTTGGTTTATACCCAAACATAGTATCAACGGATTTAACCCTAGTGGGCGATGGTCAACTGGATGCAGGGGTTCAGAATCATTTAGGCCTGAGGTTTACCATCCCTCATTGGATTAATGACCCTGTGGAGTCGGGACTCATTGAGGCGGCACTGGGATTGGCATAGTGAACTGATGTGAAGATAGTCAGATTGATCAGTTGTTGGGAATGAACCTTACGGAGGCTTCCTACGTACCCTACCTAGGAGATAGGGATCAAAGTCCATGTAGGTCAAATGGGAGCGTCGGAGAACCGACGTGAAGGGGGACCCAAGGGGTCCGCTACTGATCGGGATTGAACCTCATGGATGATTCCTACGTATCCCTCTGGTAGGGAATCAAAGTCCTCGTAGTTCGCATGGGTATGAGGCTTATGCTCTGAGGTGGACCAAGGTGTGGATGATGGGCTTGAACCTCAGGGAGACTTCCTACATACACTTCCTAGGAGATAGGGATCAAATTCCATGTAGTTCGCATGGGAGCGTCGGAGAACCAACGTGAAGGTGGACCTAGTGGGTCCGCTGGTGATAGGGCTTGAACCTCGTGGAGGCTTCCTACGTATCCCTGTGGTAGGGAATCAAAGTCCTTGTAGTTCGCAACAAGTCCACCATCTTTGTGCAGGTACCACGACAATCAAAAATCTATAAGCCCACGTGAATCATGCTCGGTGTGAGAAACAAGAGAATTCAACAGACTTGGCTAACCTCGCACTTTTCTCCCGACCATGGGAAGGGGAGACAAACGACGAGTGTAGGAAATGGCGGGTACCGCTGGAATCTCTTTCCCCCTAATGATCGAGGAAGGTAGAAGTCGCACGGCGGAGTAATGAACCCTCCAGATTGCAAGGAGCAGGGTTATTTGATTCTGGTGAGGATGGTGTGGGGCTTACTCCATAAGGGATTCTCAATGGTTACAGATCCCACCAGGAGAGGGACTTGGCCCCAAAGAATGATGGAGAAACACCCTTCCCCCACTACATCCCTCCATGGTCATATTGGTGGGGAAGTACAGAGGTGCATGGGGACGGATTCCTTATGACGGGTATGATGCCCCCTCTCTGGGGAGGGGAGAAGTGCCCGACCGCCAAAGCGTGTAGTCTCTCATCCTGGCGATTAGAGGCAGAAAGGGGGCTCTCGGGCTTGGACCCCACATTACCCTGGGAATGTGAGACCAGGCATGCTTCGGGAATCCACCCAAGGGCCGGGGGAACCCCTTCTTCTTCGCTTACCACGGGTATGTGAACTCAAAAGGGGGTGATAATACGCCCAAAGGTTACATCATATCGGTCTGGTGGCCCTGGTGGAGGCCTCGACTCAGGGCCGACGAATGGGATAATGAGGAGGTTGCAAAGGATCTGACTGGATTGGAATTGGAAGGATTTTATCTGGCTGGTGGAATGGGAACTGTGAAGGTTTTGGCAGGCCACACAGGTGTATGAATGGTGGCTCCCTTCATGCAGGAAGGTGCTACGCTGTTGGAGAAGCCATCCGTAATCCAGGTTGGTCTGCGGACGGAGACGCCGTCCGCAAACCCGGAGGGTCTGCATACTGATTGGCATCCCGTGAACCAGGAGGTTTCGCGGCTTCTGGTTCGGCCCACGTACAAGGTTGGTACATGGAGGGGTCTACGTGAGCAGCACCGGCCAATGGGTCGTTCCAGTTGTAGATTCGTTGGTCAGGGCTTCGCCCGCGTAGGAGGGTGCTACGCGGTGCGACGGATCCGTAAAGGGGAATAAAGTCCCTGGTCCGTCGGTAGTGCATCTACAGAGGGGACATGGTTCGCAGTCTTCTCTTTTTAGGTTATTTTTGGTTCGCAGTTCACCAAGTTATGCGTTTCCAGTTCCTTATTAATTTGTTTCCAGCTTCATACCTGCTCTGGTTCATGAACTAGAACTTCGTTCTTTGCGAAATCCTAATCTCCTTCATTCAAAATCCTTCCACCCAAATCTGATCTGTCTCCTCTCCATGTCCTTCTTCCTCTTTTTTATTCTTCTCTTCCCCCTCGGTCTCCTTTTATAGAGGGGAGGAAAAGGTATCTATTGGGGTCATGCAACACATTTTTGTGGAGGCCCTTGACCGAAAGCCTGACTTATGGATGAATTGGTCAATCCATAACTCGTAGAGCATTAAACACTCTTCCTCCGCAAACCAAACTCATGGAGTACTTCATGGCCGCAGAGGGTTCCGCCTCCATTTCGTGAACGACAGCGGAGGCGGTTCAGGCTAGTTGATGCGGTTCACGGCTGGGGTGGTCCGGAATGGTGAACTGGGTTGGCACATGTCCTACCTCGTGACCGCGGAGGGTCTCCGCCTCGGTTTTGCGAACGACGACGGTTCACGGAGGAGGGACACTTCGCGGAACCGGCCGTGCGTCATTAACATTAGACCGGTGTGCGGACCGGTTCATCCTTCACCATCCATGATTATTCTCCACATTTTCCCCATCCTTTGGGGGGAAATTGGGTAGAATCTCCCTTGAGTTAAAGGGGGTCATCATTCTCCTTTGCGGATTTTTCAGGACCCTACAATCCCCAACACCCCTAAAAATTCCTAAAATCATAAAAAAATCCCTAAAAATTACCTGAAACCTTAAAATTACTAATAATAACCTAAAAACCTAAAAACAATTCAACCGATAAAATAGAAAAATCTTAAAAATATATAAACATTTTATACCTTTAAAACCCAAAAAATCCCTAAAAACCCATAAAATACTAAACACCCATAAAATTTTCAACAAACATAAAAACCCTAAAATCCCTGTAAAACCTTGTGAAAATGTTAGAAACCTAAATAAAATTTAAAACACATAAAAACATAAAACATTAAAAACCCTAAAACCTCTAAAATCCCTAGAATCCCTAAAAACCATAAAATACCTAAAACCAATAGAATCCTTATACAAAGTTGAATAATCCTAAAACCCCATCAAAACCCTAAAAACCCTAAAAACCCTAAAAACCCTAAGAAAATAAAATACCGCTATGAACCCCTAAAAATGTTAAATTGTTTTTAAATTTTTTGGAAACACTAAAATACTCAAAAATCATAAAAACCTAAAAAACCCTAAACACCATAAATCCCACTAAAAAAGCTCAAAAACCCAAAAAAACCACAAACCCAAAAAATTAAAAAAATCCAAAAAATCCTTAAAAATGTAAAAAACCATAAAATCCATAAATAACCTAAGAAATCCTTAAAAAACTAAAAACACCTAAAAACCCTAAAAAATAAAAACACTAATAACCCATTAAAACCCTAAAACCATAATAACCCTCATAATCCCTAAAACCCCTATAAACCATAAAAATCTTATAAAAAACATAAAATCCCAAAGAACATAAGAAATCTTAAAAATTCAGAAAACCACTACTAAAAACATAAAAATCTAAAACACGTAACACCCCAAAAAATCTTAAAGAATGCTAAAGACCCTAAACACCCCTCAAAAGACCCTATAGACCCCTAAAACCATAGAACCCGTAAAAACCATAAAAATCCATAAAAACCCATAAAACCATAAATCTTACTAAAAACCCAAAAATACCTTTAAACCCCAAAAAACATAAAAAACCATAATAAAACATAAAAACAAAAAAAAATCCAAAAACCCAAAAAAAACCATTAGAAACCTAAAAATAATACAAACCTCTAAACCGCCTCAAATTCACTAAATACCCTAAAAACCATAAAAATTATAAATATCCATAAAAATACCTAAAAATATAAAAAACCAAAAAACAATAAAAACCCCTAATAAAACCTTCAAAACATTGAAAACATTAGTCCCCTAAATACCTAAAAACATTAAAAACACTAGAGATCCAAAAATTCCCTAAAACCCAAAAATATACTAATGAATTAATTAAAATCCAAAAAAACATAAACACCCAAAAAATGTTTAAAACCATAACAAATAAACACCAAAACCCTCTAAAAACCTAAAAAACACTAAAAACCCATAAAACCCTAAAAAGAACCTAAAACCCCTAAAACCATAAAACCCATAAAAATCATTAAAAACTATAAATCCCACAAAACACTAAAAAGAAACTCAAAAATAAAAAAACCCTTTAAACCCCAAAAAATGTTTTGATAAGAAAACAACCCTAGAAACCCTAAAAAACAAAAAAAAACCCTAAAACCCCCAAAAACCCCCTCAAAACCCCAAACGCTTAAAAACCCTCAAAACCCTCCAAACCCCTAAAACAACTAAGAAACCATGAAAATTAAAAAAAAACCAAAAAATATAAAAATATTTAAGAAACCCTAAAAACCAGATGAAATCCCTAAAATCCTAAAAACACTAAAAAATAAAAAAATTTAAAAATGTTAGAATCCCTAAAACCCCTAAACACCCTAAAACACACAAAATACCTAAAAACACTAAAACCCATAAAAATTGAAAAAAAACACAAAAAAACCATAAAAACCTAGAAAACCCCAAAACCCTGAAAACCCCAAATATGAACTGAAAAACCTAAAAAAACTGAAAACATCCAAATCCTAAAAAGGATAAAATACCTAAATGTCCCAAAAAAAAACTAAAACTGCTAAAAAATATTAAACCCTAAAACCCATACATTGTCTGTTGTGTCTCTTTCTGCATATAAATATTGGGGGGAACAGGATTAGCCTGGCCCTGCACCTTCTATGCCCTATGAAAATCTTAAAAACCTAAAAACACATAAACCCTTGAAAAAACCTAAAAAATTATGAAAACCCTTAAATAACCTAAAAACCTAAAAACTCCTAATAACAATCGAAATACATAGAAACATGACAATAATTAAAATCCATAAAAATCCAAAAAAATTCATAAAAATCCCTAAAAATGTAAAGAACTAAAAAACCAAAATAAAACCTTAAAAACCTAAAAACACATAAAACCCCTAAAAAATAAAAAAATATTAAAAATCCCTAAATAGTATAAAAATAACCTAAAAACCCTAAAAACCCACTAAAAACCACAATCCCCTAAAATATTAAAAACCATTCAAATCCCAAAGAACCCCCAAAAACCACTAAAAACCCTAAAAGCCTTTTATACCCTTAGAAATAATAAATAATCTAAAAAAATTTAAAACAAAAAAAAGACTAAATAATAAAAATAAATCCCAAAAGATCCTTAAAAATCCTAGAAATCATAAAAAAACCCTGAAACCATAAAAATACATAAAAACCCTAAAAACCATAAAAATCCAAAAAAGGAACTAAAAATCACATGAAACATAAAAAAACTGAAAACCTTGAAAACCCCTGAAAACCTTAGAGACCATAAACCACTTAAAACGACAAAATTTGTAAAAACACTAGAATCCGTAAAATTGATAAAAAACCTAATCCCCTTCAAACCCATAATATTACCTCAAAATCATAAAAACCCTAAAACCCCATAAAAATCATATAAAATAGAACAACCCTCTTTAGACCTCTGAAAATGTGAAAAGACTCTAAAAACTGTAAAACCCCTTAGAACTCAAAAAAACCCCAAAAATCCCAAAAAACCAAAAAACCAAAAAACACCCCAAAACCCATCAAAATCACTAAAATCTCAAAAAACCATAAAATACAAAAGAATACCTAAAAATACCTAAATTTTTTTAAAAAACATTAAAACCCTAGAATAACTATAATAAAACCATAAAAACCTAATAACTCATAAAAACCATAAGAACCTAAAAATGCTAAACATCGTAAAAATCGCAAAAACCCCCAAAACCCATAAAAACCCCTAAAAACATTAAAACCCCTGAAATCCCATTTAACCCCTGAAACCCTTTATAAACTCTAAAAACCCTATAATCCCTTAAAACATTAAAATAATTAAAAAACAAAAAACACTAAAAACTAAAATGAAACTATGAAATCCAAAAAAACAACAAAAACCCTATAACCAACGAAATCCCTAAAAACCCTAAAAACCCTAAAACCATAAAAACCCTAAAAATACCAAAAGAAATCCCTAATAATGTTTGAAATCCTAAAAAACCTAAAAATCCCAATTGAAATCGTAAAAACATAAAACAAAATTAAACCCCTATGAAACCAAAAAACCTTAAAAATCATAAAAACCCAAAAAACTGAAAAAACCTAAAACCCCTAAAATCCCTCAAAACTCAAATAAAACAAGAAAAATCACAAAACAATCCATCAAAATCCATAAAAACCGTAAAACCCGTGAAAAACAAACAAATAATACCTTTAAATAATAAAAATACATAAAAACATTAAAAACCAAAAAAAAATAATGAAAAACCTTGAAACCTCTGAAAGACCCTAAAAACCCTAAAACCCTTAATACCATTAAAACCATTAAAAATCATAAAAATCCTTAAAACCCATAAATCCCTTAAAAATCCAATAAATACTCTAAAACCCTATAAACCCCTAAAAATGTTAAAAAACTCTAAAAAACCTTAAAACCATAAAAACATAAATAAACAAAAAAAACTTAAAATGACTATAAAAATCCCTCAAAATCCCAAAAAATCAAAAAAACATTAAAAATCATAGAAATACCCTAAAAATCACTAAAAAAATAAATCCCACCTAAAAACACTGAAAATATATAGATAATCCTTTAAAAATACTTACAACCCCAAAAAACATTAAATGCTAAATCCTAAAAAACTCTTAAAAACACTTAAAACCATCAAAATCCCTAAAAACCTTAAAGAAAAATATAAAACAAAAAAAATATCTAACAAACCATAAAAACCTAAAAACCCCTAAAAACCAGAAAATCCAACAGAATCACTTAAAAATCTAAAAGAACTTTAAACACAAAAAACATCATAAATTGATAAAACCCCTAAAAATCCATAAAAACCTAAAACGGTAATAACCCCTACAAAAATTAAAAACCCATAAAATCCAACTAAAAATAATAAAATTTATTTACAGATGAAAAAATGATAAAAACTCAAAAAAAACCCAAACAAATCTAAAAACACTAAAAACACTAAAACCCAAAAAAACCAAAAAAAACTAAAAACTCTAAAAGACATAAAAACATAAAAATCCATAAAAATACCTAATGATGTTGAGTACCGTAAAAAATGAAATGCCATGGGAAAATATTAAAAGCCTAAAAACACTTCAAACCCCAAAAAAATCTAATAAATGCTAAAAACCCCAAAAACATAAAAACCCTAAAATACCTCAAAATCCCTAAACCCCTAAAAACCATCAAAATCAAAAAAAATTCCCTAACAATCCCTAAAACTTTAAAAACATTAAAATCACTTAATACCCCAGAGAAAACATTAAAAACCAAAAAACACATAAAATCCTAAAAAATCTAAAAAGGCTAAAAACCCTAAACACCAAAACAGAACCTAAAAACCTCTAACCCCCCCCCCCCCCAAAAATACTTTAAAAACATAAAAACCCATTAAACCACTAAATTTTATTAAAATATATATAAAAGTTTGAAAAAACTAAAACCCCAAAAAACACTTAAAATCCTAAAGAATCTTGAACACCCTCCATATCCTAAAAAACCCTAAAATCTATAAAAATCCTAAAAATCCCTAAAAATGTAAAAACAAATAAAAACCTTGAAAACACCTATGAAAACCATAAAAACATAAAACAAAAATCTCATAAAAACGAAAAATGCTAAAATCCCTAAAACCCATATGGAACTAAAAATATTAACATCCATCAAGCTCATAAAAACCCTAAAAAATTGTAAAAACTATAAAAAACACTTAAACCCCTAAAAATTAAATAAAATTCCATAAAACATAAAACCCCAAAAAAAATAAAAAAAATCAATAAAAACCATAAAAACCAAAAGATCCCAAAAACCCCAAAAACCCAAAAAAACCGTGAAAATCCCCAAAACCATAATAACAAAAAAATCCTAATAAATACATAAAAATACTTAAAAAAGGAAAACCTAAAAACCCTGAAACCGCATTAGAAAACATTAAATACCCAAACCACATAAAACACATAAAAAACATAAAAATTATAACCCCTAAAATTCCTAAAAATCATAAAAAACCATAAAACCCTCAAAATAAAAAAAGAAACTAAAAAATCCATTAAAATCCTAAAAATCAATCAATATCCCTAAAAACATAAAAATCCTTAAAATCCCTAACAAACACAAAGAAAACCTTAAAAAACCTAGAATAAAATTAAAACACCTAAAAAACATAAAAATTATTAAAATCCTAAAAACCCTAAAAAGGCCCTTAAACCCTAAACCCCCATAAAAACCAAATACCCACTAAAAACTTTAAAAACCCATAACCCTATAAAAACCATATAAATATTTAAAAACCTTAAAAACCCTTTAAACTCTGATTTTTTTAAAACTATAAATTCCATAAAACCCTAAAAACTCAAAAAAACCAAAAAAAAACATACGACACTTAAAACCATAAAAACCATAAAAATCCCTAAAATCATATGAAAAGTTGATAAGAGGATGTCGTCACTCCCTCCAGGGTTCTCCCTCCCAAATCTGTGATCTCTAGTGTTCCCTCGTGGATTTCCCCATGGTATCCTCGCCTTCCAGATTTCTCATGATGTAGATCAGCAGTGGTCTTCTTCAATGGTGTTGTGTTTGTTTGCGACGAGGCGTTTGCTTGGCGGTGATGGGAAGTTTTTTCCAAGAAAGGGTGGTGGTTGATTGGCCTAGTTTGGCCCAGCTTTGGTAGTTCTATAATTCGATCTTACGTGAGGGTTGAGGCCCTCTCCAGGTCATGGAGTCCCCCATGTCGGTTGTGTCTTTCATTGGAAGTCCTTGATCGTGTCAGTTCTTGTTAGTGGTGTCTTTTGACAGTTCTTAGTGCGGCCTGTCTTCAGCGTTGATACGGTCCATGGAAGTAGGTGTTCTACATCAAGATTGGTAGATATGGGTGCTTCTGGATTTTCAGTGATGGTCTTTGCAGACAATGACAGATTCAGGATTCTATTTCTCAGATTTGTGTGGCTTGAGAGGGGATCATGCATGTTGTGGATTTTCGGCGGTGATGTGGAGCTCTGGTTATAGAGATACAATAGTTTTTGGTAGATGTGGAAGGAGTGGTGTCAGCTTTGTGGTGGTGCACCTGTTTTGGTTTTGTGGGATTCTAGATCGTCTTGTTTTCGGTCTACATAGAAGATCCAAGTTCGTTCCTTGTCCCATCCTTTGATTGATGCTGATGATCCTAGTCTTTTTGTATTTTTTTGTGATCTGGTTTCGGTCTACACTCTCCTACGGTGCCAATGTGGTCTATTTGGTCACGCGTATCTTTCTGAATGGTTTTATTGAATCCTTTTATTTTATGGATCTGCTATGGTAGTTGAAAGACCGCTGTCGTGGGCACCCTCAAATGATTAGTGTGATTTTGGGGTACTTAGGTGCAGTATAGTGACCAAGGTCGTCTCTCAAAGAACGAAATAAATTAAAAAACTTCTAAAAGATATTCTAAAAATAAATAAGAATAGAATTAAAACACTACGTAAATGTATGGGGGTTGTTTATAGTTTATAAATCCAGAAGAAGTTTTCTGGAAGAATACTGTATTTTTTTTTGTTTTTAGTTTCAAAATGAAGTTCGATTAAAATGACACAATAAAAAGATGTTTTTTAGGAAATATTTAAAAGGTGTAATAGATATAGCTCTACCTCTTTGTTTAATTATTAATAATTATCATTTAAATCAATATAAACTTAATTATGATCCCATAATTTGTTAACCCTCGAACCCTACAATAGTTAACTTAACCAGAAAGATGGAATTACATGAACCCTTGGCTAGCTTCGGAACATGCAATCGCAGCACCCTGCTTTGATTGTTGTTATAAGGTTAGCATATGTTCAGTGGTTAATTAGATCACATATAAATTCTGGAAATGAGGATTAATTGTGTTTAGGGATTATATTTGAACTCTACAAATTTATCCTATGTGGTCTTGCATTACCGATTAAGATCGCGTTCTCACAATTTACACAAAATCTCAACTCGCGTGTTTTGGAATTAATTGTTCAATTGCTTACTTAGTTTCTTAAAATTTAAAAACACAATTCATGGATCATATTAGGTTAATTAATGTAGCTCAATGATTCAAAATAATTATGTTTAGAGGTTAGAAGATAGCTCGATTAATAAAATAATACTCTTCCATGGGTGGCATAATCATCGTAGAAGCGTTTTGCATGTGCAAAGGTTTATAATCTGTATAACCCAATAACGCTTCTACTCAAGAATTAAAGCCCAAATAGGAAAATAAATATAAGAATAAATTTAAACAAAACAGAATAAAATAGAAGAAATAAAAGAAGAACAAAGATATTTATTACACAAACAAAATCATTACAACACGAAGGAGAAGAAGAAGGTTTCGTCGAAGGGATCCTTGCTTCAAGAGATACCGTTATTGAAATAGTTGGATAAACGGAGTGTATCCAATTATAATCTTCCCTAAACTTCCCAATGCACGTCCCAACCCCACCAAATAAGAAAAAAACTAATTTATAGAGTGGTGGGGAGGCTAGGTTCAAAGTGGTTTCAAGTGTGAATGGGCAATCTCAGAAAAATATTTTATGCCAACATTCACCGCCCATTTTACAACACAAACGCGTTAATTGGCCGGCCATACATAAGGATAATATAAGTGGATATAGGTACACTATATCCTCTCAAAATATACGCTCAATAAAAGCCCCGATAAATGCGTTATGGCAGAAATACAGAAGCTTCTCCATTCTGGCATGTCCATCCCACCTTTGAATTTATGGCCCAATTACTCAATCCAATGCATTCTTTTTATCTAGTGTCCTGAAGAAATGTTGTATCCTATGAACAAAGGAACACAGTTACAAAATATTATGTTCAAATAAGTCAAATAAAAATATTTATGATTGAAATACTACAGTGGTTTTAAAAGGGTAAAACTGGAATTTTCATCAAGTATTCAAATGAATGATATAATCCCAAATACGTCCTAATTAAAGATATTTAACACAATGTGAGGAAATTATATCATTTATTATAAATAAAATATTAAATAAAATAGTGTTTTATCAACTCCCCCACACTTACCCTTTTGCACTCCAGAGCAAAACCTCATATCAAGTAAACATCAATTTCAAATCAAAACAAATTTTAAAACACATATCCTTAAGATCAAACAATTACACACCAAGAAACAAAAGATATCATGCCTCATAAAAAATAATTATTTCAAGTTGTCCATTTATATCATTCAATATATTTCCACTTAATTTATCCTCCCATGCACAAAAAACTTACCTTGCTTGAATTTTCTCTTATCACACAAATATCAATTTTTTTTCAATGTTTTTCTCATCCAAACTCATAAAAGGGTCACTATAGGCTTGATAAATTCCTACATCGGCACTAGATGTGGGTCAAAGACATATGTTTATCATGAGTACTTTTCAGGGTTGTTCTGTGGCTTTCGGTTGGTAGGATTAAGGTGTGAAAAATTCTGAGGCTGAATGGGGAGGGCTTTACTCTTTTTGAAGCAGAATTGCATTAATCTAATTTTCACTTAAATATGGTCTTCTCCTCAATACCCATAGTATCAATTCATCTCCGTCATCATGAAAAGGCATGGAGTGTTTACACCATTCATCATTTCAGCATAAAAATTTTCAATCTTCTCAAACATGATTTTCATGAAAGCTCTAGATAGGCACAACTTTCTACCTCAATTAGAAGCTCCAGAAAAGGCACTGATTCACTTGTCATGAAAGCTCCAGAAAAGGCACAACTTTCAATAAAATGATTTTATTCATAATCAAAAACATCTCTTCAGAATTTAATTATCCACCCAAATTATCCCAGAATGTTGAAGCACAACACAACATAGCTTCCCCCACACTTATGTTCAACTAGATTATGCAATTTCACTTCAAGAGTTTGTCAGATAGGGAAAATTGGTTTGTAATGTGGCTAACCTAACAGGTTGGGCATTGATTCTAAGGGATACAATGATTAAATGTTCATGGTAGTCCATTATAAAAAAGTTTCTTTGAAATAGGGGCTTTAATACAAAACAAATGCCTCAATCATTTAAACAGAAGTATCTCAAACCGTCAAGTTTTCAGAAGAATGAATCAAATTCTGGTTAAATCAAACATGGTTTGGTTCTCTCAATAAGTGAGGTGAATGTAAGAATATGATAATAATGGTTCAGAAGCCTCACAGAAAAGTGATTTCAAATATAAAGACCGTGAGATGTGGCATGGGATTCAAAATTCAGTGTACGTTTCATGAAACTACTAAATATTTGAACTTGAAACAAAGTCATTTCAGCATTCATTTAAGCTTAGTTTCAAGGGATAAATTGTTTAACATATTGATATAGATTTAAAAATGGTGATGAGAATCATTTCAGCACAAATATTTCAAAAACACAAAGAAAATTGAAAAATAAAAACACACAATTTCAAAAACACGCAATTTTTTTTTAAATAGGAAAAAAATTGAAATTACTAAACTAAAAGGTTCCCTCACCCACACTTAAAATATTGAATTGTCATCAATGTGAACCCATGAGATGATATATGCACATGAAATACAGAATTTTTAAATAAGACAAATAACATATAAGTGAAATGGTTAGGAATAGACTGATGTGCTCATGTGATGATGGGGTCATGTAGTGCGATAAAATACACTACATCAGTAGGAAGTCCCTCAATATATCTCTTCAAACGTTGATCATTGACTATAAATCTCCTTCTAGTGTCCTATTATGTTATCTCCACTGCACCATAAGGAAAAACATTAGATACAATATAAGAACCTAACCATCTGAAACGCAATTTACCAGGCATGACCTTCAGTCATGAATTGTAGAGAAGGACTTTCTCTCCAACATGAAACTCGTTTTGTTGGATCATTCTATCATGAGATTCTTTTGATTTTTCCTTATAGAGCCTCGAGTTCTCATATGAAGACAATCGAATCTCCTCAAGCTCTTGAATTTGCAGCTTCCTTTGGATTCCAGATTGGGCCAAATCCATGTTGCATTTCTTTGTAGCCCAATAATCCTGATGCTCAACCTCCATAGGGAGATGAAATTCCTTCCCAAAAAAAATCCGAAATGGGGACATACCAATGGGTGTCTTGTATGCTGTCCTATAATCCCACAACGCATCAACCAAGCGATTGCTCCAATCCTTCATATTTGGCTGCACAATTTTCTCCAAAATTTGTTTCAATTCCCCATTTGAAACCTCAGCCTGGAACTTTGTTTGAGAGTGGTATGGTGTTGATGTTTTGTGTGTCACCCCATACATCCGAAGAAGGGTAGAAAAATTCCGATTGCAGAAGTGTGTCCCTTGGTCACTGATGATGGCCTTCGGTAGTGCAAATATGCAAAAAATATGTGCTTTGACAAAGTCCACAATAAAATGAGAATCATCAGTCCAGGTGGCCTTAGACTCCACCCATTTACTCACATAATCAACAGAAACCAAAATATATAAAAATCCAAATGAACTAGGAAAATGGACCCATAAAATCAATGCCCAATACATCAAAAATCTCACAGAATATCATGGGTTGTTGGGCCATCTCATGTTTCCTAGAAATGTTCACAGTGTGTTGACAATGAGAGAATGAAATACAAAACACATGGGAATCATGGAATAATCTATTCAAATATAATCCAGAGTCGAAGACTTTCCTTGCAATCTGTTGGTGTCTAAAGTGTCCAACACAAGCAAGTGTATGACAAAAATTAAAAACAGACTCCAACTCATGATCAGGAACACACCTCCTAATAACTTGATCACTACACATTCCCCAGAGGTATGGATCAACCCAAACGTAATACTGAGACTCAGTTTTTAATTTTTGGACTTGATGTTTCTTTAAATTTTCAGGGATTTGTGTGGAAACAAGGTAGTTTACTAAATATGCATACCAAGGATGCGTACCTGAGATGGAATAAAGATCTTCATCTGGGAAAGTGCCCCGAAGTGGTACCTGGTCCAAGGTGTCGTCCTCTATTGTGTGAGTAATCCTACTCATGTGGTCCGCCACTTAATTCTCTAGCCCCTTATTCTCATTTATCTCAATGTCAAACTCTTGAAGAAGGAGCATCCAACAGATAAGTTGTGGCTTTGCATCTGGCTTCTTCAGGAGGTACCTCAAAGCTGCATGGTCAGAAAAAACAACTACTTTAGATCCCAATAAATATGAACGAAATTTATCTAAATCAAATATAACAGCAAGAAACTCCTTTTCTGCTGTAGTGTAGTTTGATTGGGCAGAATCCAACGTCCTCGATGCATACAAAATCACATGTGAACGTCCCTCCACCCTTTGAGATAAGACAACTCCAACCGCGATGTTGGACACATCACACATAATCTCAAATGGAAGGTCCCACCGTGGGGGCTGTATGATTGGGGGTGTGGTTAGACACTTCTTTAGATCATAAAATGATACCCTGCATGAATCATCAAAATTGAAGTCAATATCTTTTTGAAGAAATCGAGATAAGGGAAGAGCGATCTTACTAAAATCTCTGATGAAGCGTCGATAAAATCCAGCATGTCCAAGGAATGATCTAACATCACCCACACATGTAGGATATGGTAGGGATGAAATAATGTCTACCTTAGATTTATCAACTTCAATGCCATGTTGTGAGACTATATGACCTAAGAAAATTCCCTTTTCAACCATGAAATGACATTGTGTAAATTTAATACCAGATTCTTCTCAATACAACGATGCAACACATAACCCAAACTAGATATACATTCATCAAATAATGATTTATAAACTGTAAAATCATCCATAAATACCTTCATGCACGTCTCAATGAAATCTGAGATAATACTCACCATGCATCTCTAGAATGTACCTGGGGAATTGCAAAGTCCAAATGGTATCCTTCGGTAAGCAAAGGTACTTAATGGGCAGGTGAATGTCATCTTCTACTGGTCCTCTACTGTAATGGGAAACTGAAAATAGCCATAAAGTCCATCCAAGAAACAATAGTGTGTCTTCTTAGCAAGTCTCTCAAGCATCTGATCAATAAATGGGAGGGGAAATGGTCTTTGCAAGTGGAATGATTTAGTTTCCTATAATCAGTACATGCACAACAACTGTTTTCTACCCTTATTGGAACTAACTCATCGTTCTCATTTTTAACAAGAGTAACACCACTTTTCTTAGGCACAACCTGAATTGGACTTACCCACTGACAATATGAAATGGGATAGATTATACCTGCCTCAATCAATTTTTCAACCTCTTTTTTAACGACCTCCATAAGGGTTGGATTGAGTATCTTTTGTGGTTGCCTCACCGGTTTAGCCTCATCCTCCAAAATAATCCTATGCATTCAAATGGAGGGGCTAATACCTGATATGTCAGCCAAGGTCCACCCGATTTCCGTGATGTTCTCCCTCAAAAGATTCAAAAGTTTTTCTTCATGGCCAAAAGTGAGATTGTTAGCAATGATAACAGGTAATTTCTCACCACTAAACAAGTATGAGTATATGATATTTGGTGTCAATGGATTGAGTTCCAGTGTAGGGGGGTGGTGTATGGATGGGGTCATAGAAGGAACTAAAATATGTGCACAAAGAGCATCAGTATCAGAATATACATCATCAAAATCAGAGAATAAAGCATCAAATCCATCAGTATACTCAACAACCATGTCATAATTAGAGTTCACATGATCAAAATCAGAATATGATTCCATTTCAAAATCACATCTTAGAGTGTCTTGTTCCTTAGAAACGGGTGTGGAAGTACTCTTAGATATCAAACTATAACCAATACTCATAATCTCCCTAAGCATAGGACAATCCAATTCCATGGTTTTTTAAATGGTGGTTCAAAATGGGAGATAACAAATGTAGAATTATCCTCTAAGAGGTACTTCATGGAATCCATAACATTAAATATAACAACTTCATCCCCAAATTCCCTGTAAAGTGTACCCTCATTGACATTTATGATAGTTTTTTAGTTTTGAGGAAGGGTCTACCTAAGATAATGGGTTCATGAGAACTTACCTGATCATCCTCCATTTTGAGCACATAGAATTCTGCTGGAAAGATCATGTCTCTTACCCAGACAAGTACATCCTCAAGGACTCCCACTGGATATGTCGTAGCTCTATTCGCCAATTGTACCACTACTCTCGTCGGCTTTAACTCACCAAACTATAAAGAAGAGAATACAGAGTGAGGCATCACATTTATGGAAGCTCCCAAATCACAAAGTGCATCAGAAAAGTTCAACTCCCATATGGTGCATGGGATGGTGAATGTCCCTGGATCCTTGCACATTTTCGGCATTGCTAGAGTTGGTGTAATGAGGGCTGACACATTCCTTCGAAGATTGATCCTCTAAATTCCCTTGATACCACTTCTATTTGTACGAAGTTCTTTTAAGAATTTCACATACCTTGGAATTTTCTTAATGGCTTCAAGTAAAGGAATGTTGATCTCCACACACATGAATGCGTCCAAAACATCCTTTTTCATTGCTTCTTCATCCATGTTCTTGGTTTGAACAACTCTATTTGGAAATTGAAGAGGTTTAGGAGGACCATCATCAATATTTTTCTTACTTTTATCTTTCTCCATGGATTTCTAATCATTTGTTATGGAATGAAGCTTCTCTGGAGTTGAGGTTAATCCCGGTGGAATGGTAGGTATAGATGTATCATTCATTTTCTTCCCACTTCTAAATGTGATGGAACTGACATTTCCCTTTTTATTTGGAGTAGGTTGGGAAGGTAGTCTTCCAGAATTATTACTGACAAGTTCATGGAGGGCAGTGGAAATCTGGCTCATTTGGTTCTTCAACTCCCTCAGCTCTGAACCTTGAATTTTCATCTCATTCTATTGATTAAGAACAATTTGCTTCAAAAGGTCATCAGTGTTAGAATCTACCTTGGGTGGGGGATTCCCTTGTTGTCGGATTTTTGATGCTTGAGATTCAAATATATTTTGGGGATGTTGGAAACCCTGCTGGTATGGTGGAGGCTTCTAGAAGTTTTGTTGAAAAAAGGGCCTTTGTTGTTGTCCAGAGCCATACCTCATGTCCGGTTGATCCTTCCACCCTTGGTTGTATGTTGGAGAAAATTAATCAAACTTATTTTGAGGGTATGTATGTTGTTTTTGTTGATATGGTCTCCCTGGGAATACTGCTGTGCAATCCTCTTTCTCTTGTAGTTGTGGGCAACAATCAGTTGGGTGGCTTGTCTCAGTGCAAATGCCACAAGGCCTTGAAGGAGTGGGTTGGGATTTCTTTTGAGCCAAAGAAATCCGCCTCACCATAGTGGTCAATTATTCCAACTTGGTATCAATAAAATGTCTTTCAAGAGAAGAAGGACTTACCTGATGTACTCCCCTGACATGTGGTGTACCTCGATCACCAAATTGTTGGGAGTTTTGGGCCATCTTGTCGATCAATGCACGTGAGGCTGCTGGTGTCTTGTCTACCAATGCTCTTCCAGCTGCAGCATCCACCATGATCCTCTCCATAGGTTTGAGTCCTTCATAGAAGTACTGGATGAGTAATTTCTCACTGATTTGGTGATGTGGGCAGCTTGCACACAACTTCTTGAATCACTCCCAATATTTATACATTGACTCCCCTTGTGCTTGATTGAACCCTGAGACCTCCATACAAATAGAAGTGGTCCTAGATGCTAGAAAAAATCTCTGCAATAAAAGATGTTTCAAATAGTTCCAACAAGTTAAATCTTCGGGTTGTAAATAATACATCCAGTCTTTCGCAGCTCCATAGAATGAGAATGGGAATTCTCTTAGTTTGATTTGACCTTCAGAGACATTTCTAGGTTTTAGGGTTGAGAAAACCACATTAATTTCTTTCAAATGTTTATTGGGATCCTCACTATAGAGGCCATGAAACATTGTAAGTAAGTGAATTATCCCAGATTTTAGTTCAAAGTCGGATTCGAGATTTGAATATGCAATGCAATTTGGTTGATAGTTAATATCAGGTGCAACCAATTCTCGAATGGTTCGATTAAGTTAATTTCAATTATTGTCAGCCATTGGTTCTTGTTTTATGGTTGAATTTGAATTTCTTACGATTTCAATGTTCTGATACTGGAGTAATTCTACAACTGGTTGAATATTGAAACTTTCCGTAGACTGAGAATGTCTGATTCGTGCTCTGAGGCTACGTTCAATCTCAGGGTCAAGATCTAAGAGATCCTCGAGATTCATTCATATCATAAATCAATTAAAGATGAAAATAAGGAAAGTGTACCATTTTAAAATAAAAATTAGATGTTTGAGTTTATGGTCCAAAAAGAAGAAGATGAAAATAAACGAATAAGAAGAAAAAAGAAATTAGATAGGGTAAAGAAGGAATAAAGAAGATAGGAAGAGAATAAAATGCAAAATAAAATAAATACCTATAATTGGTAGAAATAATTACTTGCCTCCCCGGAAAGGGTTCCAATTTGAAAGAGCACTGTCGTGGGTGCCCTCAAATTATTAGTGTGATTTTGGGGTACTTAGGTGCAACATAGTGGCTGACCAAGGTCGTCTCTAAAAGGAAGAAGTAAATTAAAACAACTTCTAAATGATATTATAAAAATAAAATAGAATATAATTAAAACAATACTTAAAATTATGGGGGTTTTTTATAGTTCATAAATCTAGAAGAAGTTTCTTGGAAGAAGATTGCATTTTTTGTTTTTAGTTTTAAAATGAAGTTTGATTAAAATGACACAATAAAAAAATGTTTTTTTAGGAAATATTTAAAAGGAGTAATTGATCTAACTCTACCACTTCATTTACTTAATAATCATTATCATTTAAATAAATATCCACTTAATTATTATCCCCTAATTTTTTATCCCTTGAACCCTACAAGAGTTAACTTAACCACAAAGATGGAATTAATTAAACCCTAGGCTTGCTTCAGAACACACAATCAAAACACCCTGCTTTGATTGTTGTTCTAAGGCTAGCTTATGATCAGTGGATAATTAGATCAAATATCCATTCTGGAAATTTAGATGATTTTTGTTTAGGGATTATATTTTAACTTTACAAATTTATCCAGTGTGGTCTTGGATTACCGATTAAGATCGCGCTCTCACAATTTACACAAAATCTCGACTCACATGTTTTTGTATTAATTGTTCAATTTCTTGCTTAGTTTCATAAAATTTAAAAACAAAATTCATGGGTAATATTAAGTGAATTACAGTAGCTCAATGATTCAAAATAATCAAATGAATAGGTTATAAAATAGATCGATTACTAAAAGACTACTCTTCCATGGGTGGCATAATCATCGTAGAAGCGTTTTTCATGTGCAAAGTTTTATAATGGATATAACCCAATAACGCTTCTACTCAAGAATTCCAAACCAAAGAGGAAGATTAAAATAAGTAAAAATTTAAACAAAACAGAAGATAATAGAATAAATAAAAGAATATCAATGATGTTTATTACACAAACAAAAGCATTATAACAACAAGGAGAAAAAGAAGGCTTCGTCGAAGGGATCCTTGCTTCAAGAGCTGCCCTTATTGAAATGGTTGGAGAATTGGATTGGATCCACTTCTCCTCTGCACTAAACTTCTCAATTCACGTACCAACCCCACCAAATGATAAAAACAGTAATTTATATAGTGGTGGTGAGGCTCAGTTCATGGTGATTTCAAGTGTTAATGGGGAATCTCATCCAAATATTTTATGCCAACTTGAACCGCCCATGTGACCACCAAAAAGCGTGAATTGGCCGGACTTTCAGAAGTATCATATGTGAGGATATGGGTCCTATATCTCTTATAAATATTTGGGATCAATAAAAGCCTATATGAAGGAGTTATGTCCGAAATAAATAAGCTTTTCCATTCAAGCGTGTCTAACCCACCTTTGACTATATAGCCCAATTGCTCCATCCAAATGCATTCTTTTTATCTAGTGTCCTGAATAAAATTTGTAGCTAATGAAGTAAGGAACACAATGACAAAATAATAAGTTCCAATAACTCAAATAAAAATATTTATGATTGAAATACGACAATGATTTTAAAAGGGTAAAACTAGAATTTTCATTAAATATTCAAATGAATGATCTAATCCAAAATACTTTCTAATTAAACATATTTAACACAATGTAAGGAAATTATATCATTTATTATCAATAAAATATTCATTAAAATAGTGTATTATCATTGGTGGATGGTTTGGTTGTGAGCCGTCAGTGGTGTGGATTGCTAGTTTTGAATTGAGGTGATGTGTACTGGTGGTGCTTTGCGGTTTCTGAGTTGTTGGAAGTGCTGTTTCGGCTGCAGATTGCCTCCTGTCTTGGATATTGGCGGTTCATTATCCCTGGTTTTGCTGGGTGAGATATTATAGGATGTTGGTTGTTACATGGAGGATATGTTATTAATATGATTCTTTTTTTTCTAGTATTGGTGGTTATATAATGTTGGAGATGGACCTGCCTGGTGTGGTGGTGCTGGGTGATGTGGAGGCTGGTGACAATGGTGCTGGTGTTTGATGTTGCTGGTGGTGAGTATTTTGGATGAGAAGTTGCAGGCTACTGGAAGTGGGGTTGAATGTTTTATTTCCTTTGGGTGTTGCAGACATGTTCATGGATATGCAACTAGGATCGAATTGTTGGAAGCTAACTGGATTGAAGGCGAGGCTTATGATGCTGATGCTACTGTGGTGATGGAGGTGGAAATTCTTTTCAAGGAGGTGTTGGTGGATGAAAATGGTTATACGAGATGTTGGGTGCTTCTTGGCTAGGAGATGCTGATATATATGCTTCTAGTTTTCTGTGTTTTCTGGTTTTGTGTGTCTTTTGGATTTTTGGGGGACTTTTGGGTTTTTTTGGGGGTGTCCAGGGTTTTTGGGTGTGGGGTGATTGACCCCGCCCCTCCCATGCCTTCTGCATCTTTTTTCTAATAAATTGGGGGGGGGGGGGGCAGAAATAGCCTGGCCCTGAACCGTCCTTACCCCCTAATAATATTAAAACCATAAAAATATTAAAAAAACACTTAAAAATACAAAAAAAATTGAAAAATAGAAAAAACCATGAAAAAGTCTAAGAAATCCGTAAAAACTAGAAACCAAATAAAACCCCCAAAAAACAAAAAAAAATACAAAAAACCCTAAAACCCATAAAAACCCAAAAATCCCTCAAAATCCCTAAAAACCCTATAAAACCATAAAAATCCTAAAAAAAATACATAAATATATTTGAATCATAAAGGTCACTAAAACCCTGAAACCCCATAAGAAAACCTTAAAAACCAAAAAAACATAAAACCCCTAAAAACCAAAAAACCCTTTAAAACCCTACAAGTCTCTAAAAACTCCTAAAAACTATCAAACCCATAACAACCTTAAAAACCTTTAATACCCATTAAAATAATAACAACCCACTAAAATCCCTAAAAATCCTTTAAACCCCTAAAAACATAAAAAAAACTCTAGAAACCTTAAAAACCCTAAAAACACATAGAACTCCTAAAAAACCAAAAAAAATAAAACCCTAAAACCCTAAAAACCATAAAAGCCTTCAAAATCCCTAAAACACATAAAAATCATAAAAATGAATGAAATTACCAAAAACATAAAAAACTCTAAATTTCCTATAAAACTAAAAGAAACCCTTAAAGAACGGAAAACACCTAAAAATATAAAATGATAAAAACCATAAAACTATAAAATCCATAAAATACCTAAACCCCTAAGAAAATCTTAAACCCATAAAAATACATGATATCCTTAAAAATAATTAAGAACATAAAAACCCCTAAAACTATGAATAACCCTAAGAAGACCCTATAAACAAAAAATCACTTAAAACCCCTAAAACCATAAAAATGAAAAAAACCCTAAAAACATAAACAAACCATAAAACCCCTAAAAATACATAGATACCTTTAAAACCCATAAAAACCATAACAACCCAAGAAAACCCTAAAAAAACTAATACTCCATAAAAAACCTAAAAAACCAAACACCCTATAAATATCCTAAAAATGCACTAAAATCTCTAAAATACCATTAAACCCCTAAGACAAAAAAAACCTTACAAACCTAAAACCCTTAGAAAATTCAAAAAATATATAATGACAAGATGAACCATAAAAATTCTATAATGTCCATAAAACCCAATATAAACATAATAACCCTAAAAACTTTAAAAAACCCATAAGAAAACCATAAAATCATAAAATAACTTATATCCCCTAAAAACACAAAAATGCTAAAAACCCTAAAACCCATAAAAAACCTAAAACCCCTCAAAATCCATAATAACCCTAAAACCCCAAAAATTCCTAAAATGCACTAAAAAATCGCCAAAAATTTAAAATACACTAAAAACATAGTAAACACTTAATAAAAACGCAAAACCATTAAATGTATTTAAAAATATAGAAAACCTAAAAAATGCTAAAAACCATAAAAGATCCTAAAACCCTCCAAAACCCCCTAAAATGTATAAAAAAAATTAAATCCCTAAAAACCCACTAAAACAATAAAAACCCTTAGAACCCCTAAAAACTTTTAAAAACATTAAAAACCATAAAAACACTAAAAAATCAAAAAACACTAAAACCCAAAAAAAACCCAAACACCCCCTAAAAATCCCTAAAACACTAAAAATGATAAAATTAATAAAACAACCATAAAAATATGAAAAAACATAAAAACCCTAACATCCTAAAAATCCCTTGGAAAAGTAAAAAAAACACAAAAACAATTAAAACCCCTAAAAACCTAAAAATTCTAAAACCCCAGAAAATCCATAAAAATTCTAAAAATCAGAAAACACCTATAAACTATAAAAAACCCTAAAACCCCATAAAAATCCAAAAACCCCACTAAAAACTCTAATAACCATTTTAAACATTAAAAACATTAAAATTTTCTACACAACCATAAAACCTCTAAAAAACTAAAAATCCCTAAAATCTGCAAAAAAAAAACCATAAAAACTATAAAACCCTCAAAATCAATAAAAACCCTCAAAACATTAAAATACCTAAAATCCATAAAACATAAAAACTCTAGAAAACATGAAATCCACATTCAATCCCAAACAACCCAAAAAAAAACTCCTAAAACCCCTAAAAACCAAAAAAAATGTTAAAATCCGTAAAAACTCCCAAAAAAACTAAAAATTCTCAAACCCGCTAAATCCCTAAAACCCAAAAATTCTAAAAACACTTAAAGCTCCTAAAAACATTGAAAACCATAAAAAACATGAAAACCCTAAGTAAACATTAATAACATAAAAACATAAAATCCCCAAAAAACCTAAAAAATGGTAAAACCCCAAAAAATCATAAGAAGGCCCAAAAAACCTAAAACCGCAAAAAACCATAAAAACAATAAGAATCCATGAAAAAATAAAAACCCAACAAAACTCCTAAAACTATTTAAATATTTGGAAACATTAATAGCCTATCAAAAACCATGAAGACCTAAAAAAAATAAATTAACCCCCCCCCCCCCCCCACAAGAAAACATTAAAACCCCCAAAAAAACCTAAAAATACATAAAATAATAATAAATCCTAAGATACCCCTAAGTACCTAAAAACACTCAAACACCCTAACAACCTAAAAAATTCTAAACACCCCTAAAAGGCTCTAAAAACCCTAAAAACCAAAAAAACAACCTAAAAACTTAAAAATTCCTTAACACCATAGAAAACATTAAAATTCAGTAAAAACCCTAAAACTATTCAATGCCCTAAAAAATTTAAGAACTCGAAAAAACATTAAAATCCCTTAAAAACTCAAAAATACAGTAAAACAAAAAATAAACCCAAAAAATCCAAAAAAACACTAACAAAACTCAAAATATCTAAAATTCAATAAAATCATAAATGTCCTCAAAAGCACAAAAATCCATAAAATGTAAAAAAACCCTAAAAACCCAAAAAACACTAAAATCTTAACATCCTAAAAAACATAAAACACCTAAAAACATACAACATGCTAAATTTCCTAATGCCCCTAAAAACCCAAAAAACCCTAAAAATCATAAAAATCTAAAGAACATCCAAAAATACCAAAAAATAAACTCCCTGAACAACCCTATGAAAACCACAAAAAAATAAAAATACATTAAACACCTAAGACCCCAAAAAAGGCTAAAAACCCTTAAAAGACCCTAAAATCCATAAACCCCTAAAAACCTTAAAAACCCTAAAACCCCTTAAAACCCAATAAAAACACTAAAACCACTTCAAAACCCTAAAAAATTGAAATTTTCAAAAAAAAACCTTAAAACCCCAAAAAACTCAAAACACCCTAAAAACCCAAAAAAACCATAACAAACCTAAAACCATAAAAACCATAAAACCCATCAAAATCCATAAAAACACCAAAAAACATAAAAATACTAAATGAACCCTAAAATCCCTAAAATCATAAAAAAACAAAAATCCCTAAAATCTCTTAAGAAAACCCTAGAATCCTAAAAACACATAAAACCCCAAAATACCTAAAAATCACTAAACATCCTAAAAACCACTAAAATCTTAAAAAACATGAAAACCCCTCAAAATCACCAAAAGCACTAAAAAATATAAAAATATGAAGAAAAAAATCCGTAAAAATATTAAACCCACTAAACCCCTGAAAACCCCTAAGTCTACATTAAAAATATAAAAATTATTAAAACCACTCAAAAAACATAAAAACTATAAAATCCCTAAAAACACTAAAATGGCCCTAAAAACCCCCCAAAACCAAAATACTCGTGAAAACCCTAAAAACCGTAAAACCCAAAAATAAAATAAAAAATTAAAAAACCTTTGATCCATAATAAACGTAAAAAAATTTTAAAGACCTTAAAACCCATAAAAAATTTAAAATAACCAAAACCCCCCAAAAACATAAAAACACTAAAAACAATAAAAAGAATCAAAATCCCTAAAAACCCAAAAACCTTAAAAATGCTAAAAAATTCCTAAAAATCCTTAAAAATGTAAAAAAAGCCCCAAAACCATGAAATTACCAAAGAAAACCTTAATAACTAAATAAACATAAAATCGCTAAAAATCTAAAATAGTAAACACCCTGAAAGACCTTAAAAAGACCTGAAATTCCATAAACCCATAAAAACCATAATAAACCCAAAAAATCCATAAAAACCAAATAAAAACTAAAAATTATAAAAACCCTTCAAACCAGTAAAAATGATTAAACCCTTAAAAATCCCTAAAACCCTAAAAGCCATAAAAATATTTAAAAATCTCTAAAAACCAAAAAAACATAAAAATCACTAAAAACCCAGAAAACTCGTAAGGAAACCTTAAAAACATAAAAATAGTTAAAAACCCTAAAAACCTAAAAAACACTAAGAAACCTAAAAACCCTAAATCTCTCACAACCATAAAACCTCTAAAATCTAAATAATTTAAAAACACATAAAAACCGTAAAAATCATTGAAAATCTGAAAAATGCCAATAAACTCCTAAAAGCTTATAAAAAATCAAAAAACATTAAAACCCATAAAATCCAAAAAAACCCAAAAAACCCCAAAAATTCACTAAAACCCATAAAAACACTAAAACCCCTTAAAATCCATAAGAAAGATAAATACCATAAAAAATCCTAAAAAATCCCTAAAAATACCTAAAAATGTAAAAAAAAACTAAAAACACTAAAATCCCAAAAAATCCATAAGACCCTAGAAACACATAAAATCCATGAAAACATAAAAAAAGTTTAAAATCAACAAATACCCTGAAAACCAAAAAAAAATTAAAACCATCAAAGTCCCTAGAAACCCTTAAAACCATAAAATTATTAAAATTCACTAAAAATCTCTACAAATGTAAAAAACCCTAAAACCCATGAAAACCCATAAGAAAACATTAAAAAAAGAAAATAACATAAAATACATAAACAAATATAAATGATGAAATCCCTAAAACCCTAGAAATCCTAAAATCATAAGAACCCAAAAAACATTAAAAACCCAAAAAACACATAAAAACCAAAAATTCAGTAAAACTCTACAATTCCTTTAAAACTATAAAAACACTAAAAAACAATAAAATCCTTAAAACACCTAAAAAACTAAAAAATACACCAAAAAACAAAAAACCCTAAAAACTCTAAAAACCCTAGAAAAAACCCGCAAAATCATTAAAAATTGTAGAACATGAAAAAATACATAAAACCCCCTAAAAATCCCTAAAAACATAAAAACCTAAAAACCTAGAAACCCCTTAACAAAACCTTAAAATCATAAAAATACTTAAAATCCCTTAAAATATGAAAAATACTAAAAATCCTAAAAACCCCAACAACAGGAAATATTCCAAAAAACCTTTAAAACTATTAAAAATCCTAAAAATACCTAAAAATCCACAAAATTTTAAAATAACCCTAAAACTGTAAAAACCCCTAAGTAAACCATAAAAACATAAAACCAGATAAAACCCCTAAAAACCATAAAAAAGACTCTGAAACCCCTACATAAACCTAAAAATCCCCTAAAAATAACCTAGAAACCCCCAAAACCCATAAAAACCCATAAACCCTTAAAAACACTAAAAATCCTAAAAACCCTAAAACCCTTATAAAAACTATAAAAACCCATCTAAACCCCTAAAAATGTTAAAATATATAAATAACTGAAAAGCCGAAAAATCTCTAAAAACCTCAAAATCCCTAAAAACCCTACAAATAATAAAAATCCTAAAAAACCGTAGAAATCCTTAAATATGTTATACCCCTAAAAACTGTAAAACCATAAGAAACCTATAGAAACATAAAAACACTTAAAACCCCTAAAAACCTTTAAAAACATTAAAACTCCTAAAAACCTCTAAATCCCTAAAATTCTAAAAGTCATAGAAATCCATAGAAAATCCCTAAATATAACTAAAAAGTAAAAAATCTAAAAACCCCCAAAGAAAACCTTAAAAACCTAAAAACATTTAAAACTCATTAAAATACAAAAATTATAAAACCCATAAAAGACCCTAAAACCCTTAAAACCACCTAAAAATAATATAAACCCATAAAAATATTAAAAATACTAAAAACCCATATAAACCCAAAAAACAAGATAATATCTAAAAATGATTTAATCTCCTAAAAAGTTAAAAAAACTCTAAAAAACCTTTAAACCCGTAAAAACAATAAAACACCCCAAAACCCAAAAAAATCCATAAAAAAACAAAAACCTTAAAAAACAAAAACCATAAAAAATCTCAGAATCCCTAAAAATCCTAATGAACCATAATAACATTATAAATCCCTAAAAATTCCTAAAATGTAGAAATCCCTAAATATCCTAAAAATTCATAGAATAAATTACTAAAAATACATTAAACCCCCTAAACACTAAAAAAATCAAACCCCTCAAAAACCATAAAAACCTAAAAAACCTAAAAAACTTTAAAAATCACCAGAAGTCCTTAAAAATTTAAAAACCATAAAACCCAAAAAACCTTAAAAACCAAATAACATAAAACCTAAATAATTCTTAAAACCATAAAAGACCCTCAAACCCCCAAAATCCCTTAAAACCGTAAAAAACCATAAAAACATTAAAACCCTAAAACCCCACTAAAAACTCAAAAAACCTATTAAACCCCTAAAAATGATAAAAAAACTCAAAAAACCATAAAAACCCTAAAAACCCACTAATAACTTTAAAAACCCATTAGACCCCTAAAAATGATAAATAACTCAAAATATAATAAAAACCAAAAATACTCATAAAAATCCCAAAAAAACAAAAAAACAAAAAAAACCATAAAACACATAGAACCCCTAAAACCCATCAATATCCATAAAAACAATAAAAGAATAAAAACCCCTAAAAATACCTTAAAACATTAACAAACCTAATAACCCTAAAAACCCTTATGGAAACCTTAATAACCTTAAAACACTTAAACCCCTAAAAATTAAAAAAAAAACCAAAAACCATTAAAAACCCATAAAATAACCTAAAACTCCAAAACCCCAAAAATCATAAAAACCCATTAAAACATTAAAAACCACTAGAAATCCATAAAAATTATAATAACTTAAAAAAACTATAAAAACCCCTTAAAATATTAAAATTTTTAAAACCTCTAAAAACCCATAAAACCCTAAAAAACAAAAAAATCCCTCTAAAACGCAAAAAACAACCATAAAACCATAAATACAAAAAAAAACCCATAAGATACCTGAAATCCCTAAGGACCCAAAAAAACCATAAAATCCTAAAAAATCGCTAAAAAACCGTTGAAATGTAAAAAATAATAAAAACCTTGAAACCCCCTATGAAAACCTTAAAAACATAAAAAACCCCTTGAAAAACTAAAAACACTAAAAAACAAAAAAAAAACACCTAAAACCCCTAAAAACCATAGAACTCTTAAAAACAAAAAAAACCATATAATCCCAAAAGAAACATAAAAACCCAAAAAAACTGTAAAAATAATTTAAACCCATAAATCGTTAATAAAAGATTTAAAATCATTAAACCCCCTTAATACCTAAAAAATCCTAAAAAACCAAAAATACCATAAAACCATAAAAAACCCCTTAAAACCCGAAATGTCAATAAAAACCTAAAAATCCTAAAAAATCCTAAAATATTCCAAAAAATACCTAAAAATATAAAAAACCTTAAAACCATAAAATAACCCCTACGAAAACCCTAATAACCGCAAAACATGTAAAACACCTGAACATATAAAAAATTATGAAAACCCAAAAAACCTAAAAAATCATAAAACACTTAATATATTCAAAAAACTACCAAATTCCAATAAAATTTCTAAAACCCACTAAAAACTATAAAACCCCTTTAAACCCCAAAAATGTTTAAAAGACTATAAATATACTGAAAACCACTAAACAATCAAAGCGAACCATAAAACCCCCCAAAAAATATGCCATAAATACACAAACTCTCAAAATCCCTTATAATAACTAAATATCCTAAAAACCATAAAAATCCAAAACAACCTAAAATACCTAAAATGTAAAAAATCATAAAAACCATCAAAACCCCTAAGAAAATAATTAAAAAAATTAATAAAACATAAAACCCTTAAAAACCTAAAAAATGATAAAAACATAAAAAAACCCTAAAAACATTAAAACCACTAAATACCTCAAAATACTAAAAAACCATAAAAAAACATAAAAATAAAAAAACACTAAAATCCCTAAAAATGTAAAGAAACCTAAAACCCCTAAGAATACCTTAAAAACCTAAAAACACACAAAACCCTGAAAATCCTAAAAATGCTAAAAACCCTTAAAGACCCTAAAAGACACCAAAAAAAATTATTCACCTAGAAACCATAAAACCCCTAAAAATATTAAAAACCCATAAAACCCTAAAAACCAGAGAAGAATAATTAAAACCCTTTAAATAACTAAAAATGTACCCCCCCAACCCATAGAACCCATAAAATCTCATGAAAAACCCTTAAAAACAATAATACCATAAAAACCTCAAAATCCCTAAAAAGACTAGAAATAATAAAAATCCAAAAAAATACACTAAAATTCCCTAAAAACATAATAACCTTCAAAACCATGAAAAACTATAAGATAATCATAAAAACTAAATAAAATTAAAATCCCTAAAAACCTAAAAAATGATAAAACCCCAAAAAAATAATAAACCTTTTGAAACCTAATAACCATAAAAATACCTATAAAAATATTTGAAACCCTAAAATCCCATTAAAAACCTAAATACCACTATAAACTCTTAAAACACAATAAAAACATAAAAATGTTAAAAAAATATAAAACCTTAAAAATTATAAAATAAAAAAAAAATCCATAAAAACCTAAAAAATCCCAGAAAAACCAAAAAAGACCTAGACACCTCAAAATCCCCAAAACCCTAAAAAACATAAAAATACTAAACAATCCATAAAAATTTCAAAAAAATGAATACCAATAAAAACCTATGAAACCCTTAAAAACCTAAAAACATTTAAAACCCTTAATAACCTAATGAAATTCAAAAAAATATAAGAAAACCTTAAAAACCATAAAAACTATAAAAACCCCCAAAACCGATAAAAGTACTAAAAAACATAAAAAACCCTAAATATACCTAAAAATTTAAAACCCCCTAAAAACTGTAAAACCCATAAGAAAAGCATAAAATCCAAAAAAAACACTTAACCCCACTGAAAAATATAAAAAATTCTAAATCCCCTAAAATAATTATTTTTGGCTAAAATTCCTAAAAACACTATAAACCACAAAAACCCAAAAACCACAACATCTAAAAAATCCCTAAAACCATAAAATTTATAAAAAATTCAAAAAAAATCCCTAAAAAGGTAAAAAACACAAAATAACCCTGAAAATCCAAATTAAAAGTTTAAAAAAATTTAAAACACTTAAAACCCTTAAAAACCAAAAAATACTAAAAACCCTAATACTCTAAAAATACTTAAAATCAGAAAAACCCTTAAAACGTTTAAAAAACCTAAAAACATACAAAAAACATAAAAAAAAATTAAAATTATAAATCCCTTTAAACCCCTAATAACATTTACAAAATTCTAAAAATCCTTAAATTCCCTAAATACACAAAAAAAGGTAATAACAGAAAAACATAAAAACCCCCCAAAAAACCACAAAAACCTCAAAATGCCTAAAAAATCTTAAAAACACTAAAAATACAAAAAATATCTCTAAAAATCCCTCAAATCAATAAATCCCCAAAACCACTAAAAATCCTTAGAAACTAAGAAATTCTTAAAACCCATAAAACTTAAGAAATGAAAAAACCACTAAAACCACTAAAACCACTAAAAACCCTCCAATTCCTTAAAACCCTAAAAACAAGAAAATACTTTATAATCTCAATAAATACCTAAAAATTTAAAAAAACATATTGAATCTTTAAAAAACCCTTAAAACATACAAACGCTTAAAAACCCTATAAATGATAAAAAATGATAAAAAAACTAAAAAATCCCTAAAAGAACCTAAAATTTTTAAAAATGATAAAGACCATAATAATTCATAAATATTATTAAAAACCCATATAAACCTAAAAAAATATAACCATTTAAACATCTAAAAAGGATAAATACACCAATGGCGTCAATGGTGTCAGATTATTCCTCTTCCGATGGAGCATTGACATGTACATGAACTAGGACTCGCTACTGGTTGCTTCATAGGTTATGTTCCTAGAAATACCTCTTCCATTTCATAATCCATCCATTATTTTTATGCTAAGAAATATTATAGGCTGGTATTTGTGTTCAGAAATCTGGACTCTAGTGATCTACAACCCAGTTTCCCCAAGAGTATATGTTCAATTGGATGTCTCAAAACCTCTAATTGACTTTGTGTGGATTACTGTTGGCAAGGAATTTTGTTACAAATAGCCAGTAGTTGTGGAATCCATTGTTGTGTTTTAATCTATTTGTAGACAATTGGGTCTTTCTAACACTACCTGTAGACAATGGGTAGTAGTGCATGAGTTATGGAGGGTGAACGACCAATGATGGTGGATGATCAAGGTAATGTTTCGATAGGGACTCTTATGATAACGTCAATGTCACAGAAATCCACTGGGACGAATCTCTCTCATGTGTATGAGAGATTGAATCGGGAACTGATGAGTGTGCATGAGAAGGGAGTAATGGATAATGAAGAATTTGTGAGGTTCCCTAGGCTGTGCTGTGAAGATTTTCAGGAGTTTGGGTAGTCTGGAAGAGTGGAGAATCATGCTTCGGGTGGGAAGGGAATGAAGGTGAAGGCTTTGGACGGTGTTTCATTGTGCCATGAGTTTGTCTTGCTGGCCATGGAGGGGGAGGCTACTGCACAGGGGCTGGTGATGGCATCATGGTCTCGACGTGAATACTCCTCGGAATGGCAGCGGGCATGAAGAGGTTGGCGAGAGGGGTGGTATATCTTCTGGGGAATCTGGGGGATGCTGATTTCTTGGGAGGGGTGTTTGAGGTTCAAGAGGTCATGAACTCTTATAGTGGGAATTATGGACATAGGGAGGCGCTGGACTTGGATGGTTCCCCCTTATGTAACAGGTTTGATTGTCTTAGTTCAGTGGAGTCGGAGGACAAGGATGATGTAGAGGGGGATGCAGAGGAGCAGGGGTGGTGGGGGAATAGGGGGAGGTAGCTGATACCAGGGTCATGACTAAGTCTAAGCCTAGTGCCATTGTGGATAAAAATGGTCCCTTGGTTGAACCTCTCCCTGGTGATGTTTTCCACATGCGAGATGTGCTAGAGTTGTCCCTGTTTAAGGCCCATTGTGATGGTTTGGGGGATGAGGAAGGCTGAATCAGTGAGGCTTCAATGGTCCCTAGAGGTGACATGCAGGTTGGGGGATGGGTATTGTGTGGTGGAGAATGGGTGGCCAAGATGGTTAGTGACACCATTGGGCGTTTGGATGGTGCTGGTGAGCAAGAGAAAAGGGTGATGTAATTGCTCATTCACAATAGTGGTGGGTTTTCTTGAAATAACCCTTATGGCCAGGGAAAAAAGCTGACTGTTTAGGAGGGGAAATTATCTCCTATTATACCTGAAGTGGAGGTGGATAACTATGTTTATGATGTGGGGTGTCCTGCATTGAAAGAGGATAAGGGTATGCAGCTGGTGATGGTTGATGTGCTGTCTGCTCCCTGTCTGGATATCAAGGTACCTGAACTAGTGGTCCCTTGCGTGTTGTAGTGTGGGGTCCTTCCTGATTATTCCCTTAACAAAGAATCCCTCTTCATCCCTGATGACCCATTCTATGAGGATGGTAAAAGGTTGAATCACAATAAGGATATGATCATTAAGGAGCGGGCACAAAAGCTTGATGATGGTTTCTACCTGGGCTTCTTCAAGAGGAGGATGAAGCAGGATTACTCCACTCTTTTGAAACCCATTTCTACACGGGCATCATCAAAGGTAGTCAAACTGAAATTCAAAGTTAACGAATGAGAGCATCATCACACCCTGATGCAAGATAGACGCATGGAGTAGATCCTAACTCTCCTCAAACATCATGGGGATTATGAGTCTGTATGGGAATCGATGGACATAGGGGGAAACTCTAACTTCTACTCTGACAAAGAGACTATTGGATATAGAGTAGAGGGTGATCCTTATGGCACAACATCATTTTGTGACATTGGTGGTGATGGTGACTGACTTTTTTCTTCTTTTTGTGTTTTCTCTACGGGTTTGTTGGGGGTTGTTAAGGGTTTTGGGTGTGGGTCGTTTGATCCCTCCCCTCCCTTATTTGATGTTTCTTATTTTCTAAAAAATTTTGGGAGGCTAATAACATCCTAGCATCACACCTTCCTTTCCTAAAATCCCAATAAACCCCAAAAAACTATTAAGACCCTAAAAATGTAAAAATTCCTAAAAACAATAAAAACCAATAAATATCCTAAAAAAATCCCAAAAAATCCCTCAAAAGGTAAAAACAATCCCACAAAAACCATGAAAACTATAACAAAACCTTAAAAACCTAAAAACACCTTAAACCACTAAAAAATTCTGAAGGCCCAAAGAAACTCTAAAAACCCAAAAACCCACTAAAAATCTTAAAATTACCTAAAAACCATGAAAACCATAAAAATGCTAAAAGGCCCTAAAAATAAAAAGAATCATTAAAAACCTGAAAAAACTTGAAAAAACCAATGAAATCCATAAAACCATAAAAATAATTAAAACCCCTAAAATATGCCAAAAACCTAAAATGACCTTAAAAACTGCAAAAAACAAAAAAAATCATAAAAGCCTTAAAAAATCTAATAATTCATAAAACCCCTAAAAACCACAAAAAAATCTAAACACCCTTTAAACCCTATTTTCTCAAAAAACATCTATGGAAACCTCAAAACCACTAAAAAATAACCCAAAACACCAAAAAAACCAAAAATCCCTAAACCCCAAAAAACCCTAAAACCCCTAAAAATCACTAAAACCCTATACAACATAAAAATCCTAGAAAATAAATAAAAATCCATTAAAATTTAAAACAAGAAAAAAATGTAAAAACCCTAAAAACCCCTCAAAATACATAATAATATAAAAACCCTAACAAATACCTAAGAATCCCCAAAAATGTAAAATCCCTAAAAACCAAATAAAACCTTAAAACCAAAAACTAATTAAATCTCCTCAAAATCTAAAAATGCTAAAAATACTAAAAAACCCAAAAAGACCCTGAAACCCCAAAATATCCAAAAAAACCCTAAAACCAAAAAACTAATAAAAATATTTAATACCCCTAAACACCCATAAATAAAAACAACCACAAAAAACTCTAAAACCCATTAACCAGTTAAAAAAGTTCAAAACTCTAAATAACCTTGTAAACCCTAAAAACTCAAAAAATCCCTAAAAATCGAAGAAACCCTAACCCCCCCCCCAACCCTAAAACCCCCAAAAAACAAATAAAAATACTATAAAAGCCCAAAAATTTCTAAAAATGTAAAGAACCCAAAAAACATTGAAAAATCACAAGAAATCCTTAAAATCAAAAACACTTAAAACATCCAAAAACCTAAAAAAAGATAAAAACCCTTTTAAAACCTATAAACATTCAAAATCCCAAAAACCCCAAAAAACCATAAGAATCATAAAAAACTATTTAAGTACTGAAAAATACTAAAACCCCTAAGAAAATAATAACAAATCTAAAAACACTAAAAATTCCTATAAAACCTAAAAACGCTAAAAACCCTAAAACCCCCTAAAACCATAAAATCTCCAAAAAACCATAAAACCACAAAAAACCCATAAAAATCATAAAACCCTTGAAAACTCTACAAAACATTTAGACCCATAAAATCATTAAAATAATCTGAAAATCATTAAAACCCTAAAAAACTGAAAAAGACCAAAAAATCAAAAAACAAATACTGAAAACTCTAAAAACCCTAAAATAAATAAAAAATCTCTAAAAACTCTATAATACCATAAGATCATAAAAACCCCTAACATTATCTAAAAATGTAAAAAAACCTAAAAACACTGAAAACCCTAAGAAACCCATAGAGATCAAAAACACATAAAACCCCTAAAAACGAAAGAAAATGCTAAAAACCCTAAAAACCGTAAAATACCCTAGAACCCTAAACACCCCTACTAACCATAAAATCCCCAAAATACGTTAAAACCTAGAAAAATCCATAAAACTCTAAAAATCAACTAAAAAATCTAAAAAAACTTTTAACACCTAAAAACATTAAAAAACTATAAATGCATTAAAAATCATAAAAACACTTAAAAAACAAAAAACACTAAAAATGCTATAAACCATAAAAACCATAAAAATCAATTAAAACCCTAAAAACCATAAAAATACTAAAAAGGACATAAAAATTGCCAAAAATTAACAAAAACCCTAAAAACCATAAAAAACCCCTCTGAAAACCATAAGACCCAAAAAAAATTTAAAATCCTTAAAAAACTCTAAAAATCATTGAAACACTAAAAACTAAAAAAATCCCCTAAAACCTAAAAACCGTAAAAATAAATATAAAACCCTAAAAATGTAAAAAACCTCAAATAGAAACATAAAAAATTTTAAACACATAAAACCCCTAAAAACCTAAAAAAAGATGAAATCCCTAAAAACAACAAAAATCCTAAAAACCCTAAAACCCCTCAAAATCCCTAAAAATTCAATCAAACCAACAAAATCTAAAAAAATACATAAAAATTATAAATAGATAAAAACCATTAAAACCTATAGGAAAACCTAAAAAATATAAAAACAATAAAAAACCTTAACAAATCTAATAAAAGATAAAACCCATAAAAACCTTAAAATCCTAAAACCCTAAAACCCCAAAAAACCATAAAAACCATAAAATGCCTAGAAACCCATAACAACCCTAAGACCCACTAAAAACAATTGAAATTCATTAAACACCTCAATATGTCGAAAAATATAATAACCTTAAAAAACCTAAAAACTCATAAACTCCTAAAACACCAACAGAAACCCTAAAAGCCATAAAAATTGAAAAAACCCTCAAAATCCCTAAAAACCATAAAGGTCGTCAAAAAATCCAAAAATCCTAAAAAACATAAAAACATAAAAGCCTTTAAAACACCTATGAAAACCTTAAAACCCCAAAAACATATAAAACCCAAAAAACCTAATGAATTCAAAAAACCCTATATATCCTTTAAATTCCTAAAGACACTAATAACTATAAAACCCTACTACTATTACAAAACCCTAAAATCCCATAAAAACGATAAAAACACTAAAAACATTAAAACCCCTCTAAACCCTAAAACATTAAAAAACTATAAAAACCATAAAAACCAAAAAAAGTCAAAAGAAACTCAAAAAACAATAAAAACACAAAAAAACCCATAAAACCCTTAAAAATCATAAAACCCTCAAAATCCCTAAAAACTACAAAAATATATAAAAATCTTAAAAACCCCAAAAATAGGTAGCACTCAACGACCCCTTATAAAAGATATCACTAGAAACGTCGTGTGTACCAAAATCCTCATTCTGAAGAGGACATCATTCTATGAGCTCCTACTGAAGTCCAATTGAACCAGGTTTCCCAATCATCCAACCGAGGGAAATAATCAAACCACCAGGAATAGGTCATTACCCAAATTCCTACTGAACATTCTAGCCATGAAGATATAGTGGAAACCAACGAGCAGACGTGTATCCTCGCAAATTATTATGAATCCCACCATGAAAATACAATGGCACATTATGAGCAGGTTCAAATTACAGCTAATGCTCACCATTCCCGCTATGAAAACAGAGCATCAAATTATAGGAATATGTAAATCCGTTGTGATGTGCAAGAAGCCCATCATCGAAATAATGTGGAATCCAGCTACAAGCAGGCACAAATTACTACTAACGCACATAAATCCTGACATCCAAATAGGGAGGCAAATTATCGGAAATCATAATACATTGTCATCACATATGAATCCCACCAGTCAAAACTATGGAAATCAACAAGCAGATTCAAATTCCTTCCTACCACAATGAACCTCACTAGCCAAATATAGTTGTAATAAAATACAAGCAGATTCAAATTGTGTGGATCATACCAAGAACATGAGACAAATATAGAGTAAAACAAGATGATTTATATCCTTAATCACAAATATGAATCCCATAATCCAAATAGGATGAAATGCAGAGAAAATAGCTGGTATATCCTAGCATTAAATCAGGGTTAGACTCATTCCTCTACCTTGACATCAGAGAACAAACAATATCCATTTGAAAACAATGGAGGATCAAAGCAGGCATAAACTCTTGATCCAACATCTGAATGAGAATTTATTCATGTTCCGTACAGATATTTATCTCAACACATTCGGTAAATTATGGAGGATCATACATAAATTCCTGATCATATTCTTTAGACCTATCAAGATTTAATCACATGTGTAGTAATAGAAAGGAGTTGGTCCCACAATCTCATCTTCCTATGTGGGATGACTCATCCACCAAATAATATTGTCACTTTGGAGTAGGCTTGCATCCCTAATATAGTCTTAAAGGATATACAACTATATTATATGATATAAGGAAACCATATTGGGAACAAACACATGTTCCAATTGGGGGGCACTAGTCCACTGTGGTGGCTTCTCCATGGAAAACATATATCCTAGTTAAAACTCAAGATTTCCATAAGCGTATCCTGGTGGAATCATGGGAACCAACACATAGGATCTTGAATATGAAGGTCCTTAAAAATATCAGGTGGCCCCAGTTTCCCACAAGAGAGCACCTAAAAGTGAAACCTGCAAAAGAAAATTATAAAATGATGAGAAAATTTGTGATTATACTCTATTGGAAGCTGGTGTTCTTGATTCCATAAAGAACCCATGAATAGAGGATCAAGATCCTATCCACCCACTAAAAAATTATGGGAGTGGGAGTAGTTTTTTTGAAGGTCCTCCCAACAATATTTTTACCAGTAGTTCTGGAGGTCCTCCCCAGAGAACCCTTGTGCGATTAATTCATTGGAATGAAACGACCAATCACAAGAACCTATATTAGGATGAGTTTCATGGTATCCTTCCCCTTTACCAGAATATCGGAAAGTAAGAAGGTCCTACCATTTCTATCCTCCACCATGATGGTCCTCCCCTAGTTTTACACTATAGAAATTCTCCATGTAGCCATATGTCAAGCTGTGATGGTAGTCCTCACCATGATGGAATTCACTACGAAGGCCCTCCCCATAGTGACATCAATCAATGAAAAGTTCCTCCCTTGTTGTAGTTCATCATGAAGGTCCTCCCCAAGATGCAAACTGCAAAAATTCCCCATGCATCAAGAAATCCATCTATGATGGTAGTCCTTACCATGATGATAGTCATTGCGAAGTCCCTCCCCGTAGTGACATCATCCAACAAGAAGTTACTCCTCCTGCTACTGTCTTCCCTAAAGGTCCTCCCCAAGGTATATACTGTAACACTTCTCCTTGTGGTCAGACACTAAGTTGTGATGGTATTCCTCTCCACCACATCATAGACTACATAGTTCCTCCTCAAAGTCCACATTCACACCGGTAAGAAGGTCCTCCCCTCTCTGAGTCATACACAAGAAATCCCTCATATCCTAAGGCTATTGGAAATATGGAGTTAGACATGTTAGATACTCTATCTATGTAAAGAGACATCCCTTCTCAGCCATAAAATGGTCTGGGTCTACATGTATCTTCCAATCCATCCCGTACCAATCATATATTGATGAGAATCCAACTATCCCCACTTATTGGAGAGAAAAAAGAAGCGTTAAAGTTGGGTAGAACAACTTGAAGAGTCTTGAAAATAAGAAAAATGATACATTTCCTGTGAGAAGATAATTTTCTAGGGATGAAATACCTATTATTTTTTGGGCCACAACTACATCTCAGTTTGATATACCAAGAGAGTTGTCTGAGGAATGCATAAATAACATTCTTCTCAATATTTAGACAACTCTATACCATCTAAATGAAAAGGATTTACCCAGTGATGGGTATTCAGACCATGTCAATGTATTGAGGGAGCTTCCCCAAAAAATGACCTAGAATACCTTCCATCTGTATAGCATCCACAATCATAGAGGTCAAAGAATGTTCTAAAATTGATCTACCTCCATGCACTACACAAGTTGTGTTGCCTTATCGGCAACACCCCATTGGGTGTTCATATCTGAGGTTAGGGAGAGCATGAAGGATTGCACTTCAACCCACTTACCATCCAGTAGAACCCATTGGAAATGAAATCCTTTAACATCATTATCCGAAGATGATGGTAAAATGAAATCCCTATTTGGGAAAGGAAACATTACAAAGGGGAACAATCCTTTAGTAAGTATCATAATCATCAAGCCCGACAAGAATGAGCCGTTGAAAAAAATGCTAAACCATAAAATGGACAACATAAAACATGCTTATTTTCTAAGGGAATACAATCATCATGAAATTTTCATTACCTTTGAATCACATAATGCATGTTCATACCCAATACCATATTAAGTTCACCCTCGAATGATAATGTGTGAGATCAAGCAAGCAGAAATTGTAGAAGCGCTGGTCATAATACTAGACGATCCCTAGCTCGCAGGGATGGTGTTGTTTTTAACAAAAAATTCCCCCGCAAGACCAATAAATCTAGGCTGAGGCATCATGATAATGGAATGGGAGAAACCCCAAACTAAAGGGCTGGGGGAATTTTTACCTGAACCACCTTCCCAGTGGACGACAAGCTTTTTATTCCTAGGGAGAACAAAAAATAGATAGGTTGACCATTCCATCCCATCTCATGATACATTTCCCCCCAAAAGGGAGGTGAAAATAAATATCGCATCATGGTTCCCTCTGAATTACTCCTCTATATGAAATGTGAAAATAATTCCATAGTAGGAGGAGACGATTCAAAAAAGGATTAAATAAGGTCCCCTACAATTTAATAGTCAATATTCCACATGTGATGCATTACACATCATTGAACTTCATGGATATGAGTCTCAAGGATCACATTGATGATGATGCTAACACTGAAGAACAAGGGGGTGATGTTTTCATCCAAAACATGATCTATATCTATCCAAACAGTGTGCACACATGGAATTAGAGGGTCATCCTAAACATAGGTGCTCCCTCGGACAACCCTTAATTACCTCCCCCACTAATTCCTAATAGGTTTAAGAGTAAAATTAATGTCTCATACAAACCAACTCCTTGTCCAAATAAGAATGAGCCCCTAACACTTGATAAGATATTCGATCTACAGGAGGAATAAATGAAGGATTTGATATTAATCAATGATGATATTCTCCAAGAAATTCATCCTACTGGATATGTTCCCTAGGAAGATATTCAACAAACGCTACTAGTCGGTGTACCTCTACAATAAGAGACCATTCCTGAAAATGATGCACGACAATAAATCTCATCCAAGGTAGAACTAAGACTACCAGTATAACTAAAACCAATTCTAGAAGGATACCATGATTTCACTCCCTTGAGGAAACAAAAATAACAAATTCAAAAAAATCCACAAAGGCAGCCCCTATTCGAGTGTCCATCTAAAGTACTGGAAGGATCATCTTACCAATCCTACCCCCTAATATGCCCGCCCATGATCAGATCCAACAAAACATGCATCAAGGGACCATGAATACCATAAATTTAATTGAATCTCTATTGGAATCCATGGAAGGGTGATGTGCCCTGATACAATCAGAATGAAAACCATATCCTGACTTGTTAAGAATTTTCATGCCTCCGTCGAATTTCAAGAACCCCATATTCCTAGTGTTCAATCGTTTAGTGACCCAGAACATCATCTAATACACTACACATCCAATTGTGATCCCATTATGGGAACCCCAGAGAAACAAGAAGTTATGAAACTCAGATACTTCTTATGAAACCTATACAATTTGTCCTTTCTATGGTATACTAGTTTTATATCTGAAGCATTCATAGTATGGGATGATCTTTGATGTAAATTTACATTTCAGTATAGCTCGACATTGTCAAAAATGACAGTCAACGACCTCATTAACTGAAAAAAATAAGAGAATGAGTGAGTTACAAACATCATTACTAGATGGAAAGTCATGAAATACTCCTTGAACTGGCCACTGCCACAAGATGAGATATGTATAGGTGCATCAAAAATATTTATGATGAGCTATGGATACCACTCATCGTTGTGAAGTACACATGTAGGTTTCAGGATTTCTCCATCATTACCCAAAAAATAACAGACTCATTAAAAAATACTAATCTAATGTCTATAGAAGTCCTGTCCTCCCCAGGAAAAAGAGTGGGAAGATCTGAAGAGGCATCTGTTGCGCTTAATCCACCTCTACATTATCCCCATCTCCAAGGCCTTCACCAAATCATCCATCCCCCCTGGACATCAACAACAACCCCCACTTCTACATGATTAGTGGAGGTAACATAAGAGAAATAAATCCTTGGAATTAAGGAATAAATATTACTCATTCTGAGATGACCATGTCTGTGGATATTTCACAGTCTCTATGATTTGAAGCTTTCTCCGTATACCAGATCCAAAGAGGGTTGATGAAGTAGGTCTCGATGATAGACCATATTATTTTAACTTACTAAAGATATTAGTACATACCATTGAGGAGTGTTTCGACTTCAAGGAACTATTACAATGATGGATAGATTCTAGACAGGTCAATATGGGACCATCGCTAACACAATTTGTGTATGTTTACACCACTAACCCAGATAAACGAGGGGAGTGGAAAAACGATTTTAGAAATAAATATCCAATGTTTGATAGGTGGATAACTCATAAAATAGTCAAAAAATACCACGGAATAATCCAGGCATAATTTAAGCAACCAATTATGCCTCTGAAAGCTTATGATGCAACAAAGCTGGCATCCTCAACCCCAAAATCCTCCATGAAGTAGTGGGAGCAAGGTAAAGAATATGAACCTTCCCCAAGGACAAAGTTGGATTTGAACCTCTCAGATTTTATTACAATATACAATAGGCATGGGAACTACCCCACCAAATGGAACAATGAGAAGCATATGATGAGGTAGATTCATCATCAGAAGAGGAGTTGATATTTGGATCTGTTAATGTTATCAAATTAATAGATCCCTTCACCGACGATGAGTATAGTTAAAAACCTAGATTCCCTGCACCCAATTAGGGGGATGAAGGAAGATGCTTCAGAATATGAGTATATCAAGGGAGCGACATTTTTGGCAGTATTCAATCTTATAGCTGCACGTTGGATCAAACTATCAATGTTGTAGAAACTCATAGGAGAGCCCTCCAGTGGGCCCAATAGGAATAGGGAAATTCCCACTCACCTAAAAGAAGCCAATCTAGCCCATTATTTTTAGAATATCCATCATAATAAGAAAAATTGACTAATTTCTTTTGGATTGAGGGAACGTCATCCCGAACCCATACACAACAGATTAAATCTCCTCCATCTCTTGTCCTAAGGACCCACCCATCATCGTCCACTGCTCATGATTCTAAAGCACCTATGAAAGAGTATCCCTATACTGGGAAGTGCAAGCCTTTAGATCAGAAATATTATATCTTGAAGCAATTGGATCTAATACTAGCTAATCTATCAATTATGGTTTTTTATAATTTATTAGAAGATCTTAGAGAAGCACTAATACAAGCTTCCCTAAGTCCCAAGAAGTTTGAAGCCGATGTGCTCGCTGTTGAGGTATATCGGATATAGACCAGTTTGACAGAATTTCATGCAATTATCTCCTTCATGAATAAAGATAAAGAAACCATTATGTAGGTAAACATTAAACCCCTATACATGTATGGTAGGATAAATGATGTCGATATCCGAAAAGTCTTAATTGATAATGGCTCTGGAGTTAATCCCATCCCACTGAAGACACTTCATCGGCAGGGCTGTAATGAGGATATCCTGACACCATGCACCAAAAATATGTTGGTATATGATAAAAGTGAGTAGATACCACTGGGCCAAATCAATATCAACACTCAATTTGGTGACCTTGTGGCTGACTCAAAATTCCTAGTGGTCTAAAAAAATATTTCCTTCAACATCCGACTAGGAAGGCCCTGGTTTCATCAGTACATAGTGATTCCCTAATAATACCATCAATACATAAAATATTGCACCAACAGACCTAGTAGAACATTTCATATTGATAAGGCCTCATTAAAATCTTGAGAGTCACACTATATCGATGAAGGATTCAATGAGTAGGAAGGGAAGCAACCCTTAGTCGATAGGATTGATTTGTTTACTTAAGAAAATGGGTTTGAAGTGGTCCCTGATGACCCCTTCAGGATGATCAATGAAGAACATGAACTTCCCATCATCTATGTGGAGTGAATGAGTCCAAATTCAGATGCATATTCAATAGTATTCATGGTTTCAGTGATCGACGTTGGGCCTCACAATGTTAAGAGTTGCACTGGCCCACAAAGTAATGTAGAATGATCAAATGGAATTACTCTCAATCCATTTGTAGGTATCTATATGATCTATGTCTCACCCACTAAGAATAAAGATAATGAATACATTTGTAATCCCCTCACTTCATACTCTCTAGAAGATCCCCCACTATCAAATACATCAGAACAAGTCACCTCAACCTCTAAATACCAAAATTGTGATTCTAGTCTCAACTATGGAGATATCATCACAAGAATTATTTTTCCCATCAAAATAAGAAGATGATTACAAATATGATGAGGAAGAAGAAGAACTTAGTGATTCCTCTCTAGCATTTATGGATGGCGTTTCTACCACCAACGACAAACTTAGAGAAATAAACATGGGTACCAAAGAAGACTCACGACCCACTCTAATTAGTTAGGCCATTTATTCTAAAAAGAAAGAGGTCTAAAACTTCATACTAAAGTATAATCAAGATTTTTTCTCCTATAACTATACAGAAATTCTATTCCTTGATCCCAAAGTGGACACTCACCACCTGGGTCATCTAGAAAATCATCGTGGCTATAAGCAAGCTTCCAGAAGGAGCACCCGACACATGCTACCAAAAGATAGGTTGAAGATGACATGATCATCAAATAAAAATTCATTTGGGAGGTATAATATCCCATATAGATGGTAAAACATTGTCCTCATCAAAAAGTCGAAAGAGAAAATAAGAGTTTGCATTGATTTTAGGGATCTAAATCATCACTGTTTGAATAATGACTTCCAGGTCCCATTCATAGAATTGCTAATTTATGACACCATCGGATATCATAACCTCTCCTATATGGATGACTATTAAATATACAACTAAATATGAAACTCCTAAGAATATTAAGAGGAATCCACCTTTAGATCCCCTATGGAGTATTATTCTATAAGGTAATGTACATAGGTCTGAAAAATGTCGGTTCCACATACCAACATGCCATGAATTTCATTTTCAACCCTTTCTTGGGAATATTTGTTGAATTATATGTTGATAATCTGGTAATTGACACTCAAAAAAACTCATACCACTTGGAGGATCTTAAAACCATCTTCAATAAACTACCACAACATTGTCTAAAAATAAGCCCCTTAAAATATGATTTCAGTGTTACCTTGGGGAAAATTCCCAACTTTCATGTATTCCATTGTGGAATTGAGGTAAACCCTGATAAGATAAGTTATATCCTTTTCACATAACCTTATCATAATCTCACATTGTTGAGAGGACTTCAAGGACATATGGCCTACATTTAGCGCATACCAGTGTTAATGATTCCTGTCGAAGGAAGACCGCTTATTTTGTATGTGATTTCCTTAGAGTTATCCCTAGGTTCCTTCCTTTCACATAATATTGACGCTAGAAGAAAAAACAACCTTTTATACCTTAGCTGAACCATGATCTATGATAAGACTCAATATTAGAATATCAAGAAGAGCAGCATGGCCCTGATCTTTGCAGTTCAAGAGCAAAGGAACTATCTGTAGAACAACGAGGTCTATTTGGTCTCATGAAACAGCCCAATCAAGTATATTTCCAACTTTCCAATATTGAATGGATGAATGTCATGGTGGGATGTCATCCTGCAAAAAATTTATCATATGGTTCATACCTTAGAAAGTTGTCAAAGGCTAGGTGTTGGAATATTTCCTCGAAAAACAACCCTCGGTAGAAATAACCCCATTGGTTATCGAACTATAGGATGAAGAAGTGTTCTTTGTTCAAAAGGAATCCCAAAAATGGGAGATGCATTTTGACGGTGCATCCATAAGTCCAACAGGAAAATGATGGAAGACCCCAAGCTCAGTAATGTAGGGCTAGGAGTCATACTCATATCTCTGTTAGAGGAATTATTTACTTACTCCTTCCTTCTATCAGATGGGTTCACAAACAACAAAGCAGAGTACCGTTCATTCATTGCAGGCATGGAATTGTAACTTTAAGTACAAGTAGAACACTTGGTGGTAAAAGGTGATTCAAAACTGGTAATCAAGTAATTCAATAGAGACTATTCTATTAATAAGGAGGATAAAATCCCTTTGATGGATCATGTCTAAGATTTGATGGAAATTTTTTCATTAAATCCAACATTAAATCATGTACCCCAATCCCAAAATTCACATTCCTATGCATTGAAAAATGAATCCATTAAATTATATGACTAGGACTATGATAAAACAGTCATTATAATTTTCCACCATTAGATGGTCTTGTTGTTCATTCAGGCCAACATAAAAGAAATTGACATGACTAGTCCTATTCCTAATCTTCATGTTCCCACCATCGGCTGGATGACTCCCATCATGAATTACCTTGAAAGGGGAAAAATCACACCAAAAAGAACGAAACTAGAACAAATATGAAGTTGTTCAATTAACATTGTTCTATATGTGAACACGAATCAATGAAATGACCTTTATGAGTAAGGCCTTGATGAGATCCTTCTGAGATGCATTAATGGAGAAGAGTCCACCGCCATCATGAAGGATTTACATTCTAGATCTTACGGAAAAAACTAATCAGGATCCAATATCTCTCGTCAAATTTGAAAACTTGGATACTATTGTCCCATGGTGATGAAATATTTCATTGATTTCACCAAAATTTTCCATTCCTATCAGGTTCATGAAAATTTAATCCATCAACCGCTAGATTTTCTTCACATAGTCAAGTAATCCTCACCATTTTCCATGTAGGGAATGGAAGACATGGGACCATACCCTCTCTCTATGGCCAAACAATTCAAGTATATTCTCATAGAAACTGACTTCTTTTCCAAATGGGTAGAACATGTCACCCTTAAAGATGATAGATCAAGAAGCATTTTCATCATTGTGAAGGCCAACATCATCACCAAATTTTGTTACCTAATACAATACTAATGGAAAACAACACCAAGTTACACTCTTTTTAGTAAGAAAATTTATATTAGTAGTATGGAATCAAGGCAAATTGTTCATACTACTACCTTATAGCAGTCAACAGAGAGATATAGGCCTTTAATAAGACCCTATAAAACATACTACAAAAAATGGTATACAAGGACAATAAATCATGGATAGATAAGATCCTCCATGCTCTTTGGGATTACTGGACCATAACTCACATCGCCACTCAAGAAACCACATATTAATTGGTATATGGGACATAAACATACCTACCAATTGAAGTCCATTTATCCTTGATTTGTGTTGTCCTATGAAATCAACTATCTATAGAAGAGAAGTCCCAAAAACTAATCTTTGAGTTGGAGTGAGTAGATGAGAAAAGATTGCATAATGTGTACCATTTTGAAATTTACCAAAACTAGATTGCATGATCCTTCAACAAAAAGGTTCTCCTTTGATCCTTTCTAGTAGAATAAATGGTGATAGTCCTCAGAACTCTGATGATACCCATCGAAATTTTTGAACCAAAATGGGAAGTAACATATGTAATAAAGAATTAATACTATAATTAAGAATATGCATTAATTTCAATTAATGGATAGCTCACAAAACTCCCACCACGTCAAGGTTCTTGAAGAAATATTTCATGTGGACAACAACAATCATCCTGATTTCATGAAGTAAAAATGTATGATGAAATCAACTTCATCATACCATGTTAAATAGCATTCCCAAAATTTCTAAATCATGTGACATTAAACTGAAGGATACGATAGGTATTTTCGTCCATGACAGGTGATCTGTCATCCTGTCCACAAAACACTAAACTATATGGAGTTTTTCTTAGTTAAAAGATGTTAAACTGTATAGCACATGTGTCCTTACCACATGAAATTAAACTTAATGAAACATATCTTCATCAACACAAGAAATGAAATTGTATAATGATCATTGCCTTCCAACTCATGATTCGACGCACATGAGAGAGATCTGGGTGGGGGAAAGGCAAAATTTCCTTGTTCCTTTGCATGAGACTAATTTACATGGGAACTCCCTTCATAGAACTACATATGTTTTGATTATCATATTTCAATGGGATACATAGAGACACCTTGATCCAAAATCTTTGTCCAACCAACACATGATATAAAATGCCTTTTTTACCATTTATTATCTCTGCATCATGAGAGAAGCTGGTGTTATTCCTTGTTTCTTGCACCGATGAAAGCTCACATGAGCTCAAGAATGGTGGTAAGAACTCCCACCACACAAATAGAGAGTAATGTTATATGACAAGACCATTACCTCAAAATAATGGGGAAAAATTCCCCCTCTTTGTATACAGACCATACCTATATAATAATTTACATCAAGAACTATGTGTGGCTTGATTCGAATCACCATAAGGATAAGTAGTAACACCCATATTCTATATCCTGGCCTATCAACCACCACCACAAAAATACCCTTTACCTATATATGACCCATACCTATGTAATAATTTTATTCTATAACTACATATGGATTGATTCTTTCCCTCAGGGATACATAGTGACACTCGGATTCCACATCTTGTTCCAGCTACCATCTAAACAAATTCCCCTTCCCCTTATTTAGGATGACTAAGCACAGGGAAATTCATGGAACTATTCCCAATTCTCATCCCAACGAGAAGTGTAGTGGCACCCAAATCTCCAAATAAGGACCCCTCTATGAAACCAGACCAAAAGGTAAAATTCCCTCACTTTTGATAACATCATATCTATGTGGAAGGAATAACCCTTTTTCATACGTTATTTCTCACATAGAGGATAGATCAAGTGGGATTGGGAGCTGTAACATGGGTATTCCCCACTTATTCAAGGCATTTTAATCCAGAAAAAGGTCACCATGGTCCTAGTAATACGATTCATAAAGGTCATACTAGATGTTTCCCTTTCATAATAGGGAGCTTAAGCCCTAACCACATGATGTTAAACTGCAGGGTACCACTATAACTATGTATGTGTTGATTCCTTCCCTCGCATGATTCATAATGACACCTGAATTATTCATCCATGGGCTAAAGCACTACCCAGAAAAAATTCCCCCATCTCCAGCACAAAAATGTAAACCTGTGAAGGAGATCCCAAACCATTATTCCTACAACTAGGATTTTTCGAAAGATCATGCCCCCTCCGACATACAAGTTAGATCTATGTGGGGGATTCCATAATTCACAACTAATAATGGTTTGGATATTTCTTGTATGCTCATATATACCCTTTCCATCCTTCCAACTCCATACCTCGAGAAACCTTGGATCCCCATAATCCTCCATGGCCATCGAAAATGGATGATCAGTTTCATGAGGACACCGTTCATTGAGTATGCACAAAATACCCTAATTACTCTGCATAATTTTCCCACAAAAAGGTATGTCTGTCATGGGAAAATTCATCATTAGAAGAGGCTTCTCCTACCTCTTTACTCCCAAAGGCTTCTAATCCCAGTATCATTCATCCTAATCTGAGGGTCGCTGTGATAATGGTTTATTATTTCTACTCCCCCTCACGTCTAGGGAATGCCAGGATATCCTGACTTGATTATCCAAAACTTACTCAGAATTTTCTAACAATGTTTCTACACTACATGATTTTAAAATGCATAGAAAAATAATCATCACCGCATGATGTTAAATTGAATGGACAAAGCATCCTAACCGCAAGATACTAAACTGAATGGCTGTGGATGCTCCTTTCTGTCACAGAGTCTAAAAAATGTAAATGGGGAATACCTTAAGCATAAAAAGAGTCATACTTTGAAGAACATCAAAAATTTACAAAGGAATGAACAAGGAAACCTTTAAGAATGGGTCACTCAAGTCACTTGCACGCCACATATGTGTCGCGCAAGTCACTTGCGTGACCTATTCCTTTTTTTGCCCATGTTGTCCAGTGGTCTATAAATACCCCCTGTGGGCCCCCCATTTCGAGGACTAACTTTCCCAAACTCAGATTCAAGCTATGTTTTCCCAAGTCTTTTTCTAACGTCTTCTGAACACTTATAAGGTAATTATTTACCTAAAATGGAATCTCTAAACAGGAAGAATAGGGCCTAAGTATTAGAACTCATCAACACTTGTGCGCCTAAGTGTCCAGCTTTTAAGGGAAGTGAAGACACTTGTGTGCCACCTTTTCCTCTTAAGGGAACCTGCGCGCCACTCATCTGTAAGCCTCTAGGTATGATTCTATCGGCTTGAGTTAAAAGTTTCCCAAGTATTACCCTATGGATTCTTCGTCACCCAAGGTGACTGATGTCGCAGAAGTGTACTTGTGTGACCAGGACTTGCATGCCAAAAAAAATACTTGCACGCCTCTTTCCCGGTCACCTCCTTTCTTCAAATTCACGTCTCATCTTTAAGACATGGCCTTCAAAACCTTCTTCAAATACATTTATGGCATGATTCCTTTGTTGGATTTCTTATCTGATAGGATTTCATTAGGGCCTCCTTCTCTGGAGTAAGTCCCAATCATAATTTCCTTTAACTTTGGGCCTCATTCTCATAAGTAAGTCCCATTCATAATTTCCTTTAACTTTGGGCCTCCTTCTCAGGATTAAGCCCTAGGTTATATGTTCCCTTTAATTGGGCCTCCTTCTCAGGAGTAAGCCCCAACATTATTTTCTTTTGATTTGGGATTCCTTATTAGGAATAAAACCCAATCATAAGTTCCTCTTAATTTGTGATTCCTTTTAAGGAGTAAGTCCTGAGTTAAAATTCCAAATCTCCATAAAGCAAAAATACCTTTATGGACCCTACTCCTGGGCTACTTTCCTGAACGATGACCTAATCTTCATTTACTTAGAACGTCATACATACGTTAGCCCCAAATCATTTCATATGACTGCATCCTTCATCGAACAATCATCAGATTTATTGATACCTCATGTTTCTCACACCGAGCATGACTCACGTGGGCTTAGAATGTAAAAGTAATTACGAAATCTCTCTTTGGTCCATTAATCATTCATAAACCTCATACTTATTCACCCAAACTATGTGGACTTTCATCTTTTCCTTAAAATTAGAGTACGTAGGAAGACTTTCTAAGGTTCAAGCCCATCTTTCATTAATTATTTTCTATCCCATATGATGTTAAACTATATCCTTCCTATCGAACTATGTGGGTTCTGATTCCTTCTTTAACGAGGATACATAGGTAACCCATCTGCGGGTACGATCACAAATTTGAAATCATCCATGTCTTTCTGAATGAAAATAAACTTCAAGTGCCCCACTGAGTGTCTTGAAAACCAATATGGTTATCATAATGACCAAGAGATTTCAATATAACTTGTTGAAGGATACCATTGCCTAATAATCCCTAATAAATACAGATGATTCTATATCGATGAAGAACCTAAAATACATATAAAAGATTCTCTAAATCCCATACCTATCAATCATTGATGGCTAAATCTAAAGGAAAAAACTCATTTTTATGTTTGGTAAATTAATTTGGATTCGTGAACATAACTTAAATATATAAGAGAGTCTCGAAGTAGACAATAATTCCCCCAAAATGTGTGATGAATCTGACCTCTCATCCTCTCGACCAATGAAAATTTTTAAGTCTCATTAGTCCACAACAAATGAGAACCTACCTTTTTAAAGTAAGACCAAATGGATATATAATCATTGGATGTTTCCAGTTCTATGAATAAACCCGTTAGAAACCGATTGGAAAGTTTGAACCATAAAAAACAAGGTCATCCCCATTCCATAAGAAATGGAAAATGGTGAACTTGATGTGAATCCTTAACCAAGTTAAAATGATGTTTTACTTATTTGTTAGGCCCCTATTAAACACAATATGAGGGCCAAAAAAGTATTCAATAACAGAAGTGCTCATCCAAAAGATGTAGTCTTTCCAGACTTATCTTGATTTTGTCTGCTATATCAAACATGCACTCTTTTCTAAGATCTCTCTGCAATATAGAATGGATTCTTTAACTTTAGCACCTATGAATGCTTCAGCCACTACTCCTGCTAGATCCTCATCCGCTTTGAGGATGACATCACCTACTCAGTATATTCAACGCTGGGTCTCAAATGCGTTCAGTAGTGCAGAAAACATTTTTTACGTTGGTTATTTTTCATTTTTTACTTCGGTTTCTAGCTGACGTTAATACGCGTGACGTTATAAATAACGTTTTTGATGTCGGCTATTTAAAAACCGACGTCAGAAACACAAAATCGCGATGTTTATGACGTCGGTTATTTTAGAACCGACGTGATAAAGAAAATGGGGAGGTTTTATCACGTCGGTTATTTAACAACTAACGTGATAAAAGGCCTGGAAAATGGTTTATCACGTCGGTTATTAAAAAACCGACGTGATAAAAGGACGGGGAAATGTCCTATCACGTCGGTTATTAAAAAAACTCACGTGATTAGCCGGGGGGAGGGCGGTTTATCACGTCGGTTTTTTAATAACCGACATGATAAACCAGGGGAGGGGGGTTATCACGTCAGTTATTATATAAACGACGTGATAAACCGGGCTGAGGGGGGTTTATCACGTCGGTTATTATATAACCGACGTGATAAACCGAGGTGAGGGGTGTTTATCACGTCGGTTATTATATAACTGACGTGATAAACTGGGGTGAGGGGTGTTTATCACGTCAGTTATTATATAACTGACATGATAAATTGGGGTCAGGGGTGTTTATCACGTCGGTTATTCTATAACCGATGTGAAAAACAGGGGGAGTGGGGTTTATCACATCGGTTATATAATAACTGCCATGATAAACCCGCAAGAGGGGGTTTATCACGTTGGATATTAAATAACCGACATGATAAACCATTTTCCAGGCCTTTTATCACGTCAGTTATTAAATAAATGACGTGATAAGCCCAATTTTTTTTAAAAAAAAATTGAATGCAGTCAATCCTCTCTCCACCATAATCAACCAGAAAACAAATCAAGAAATAATACCACCAAAACAGAAGTAGATCAAAATTAAGCATGTACATTGATAACATATAAAACTTACCCCCTAGACAGCCCCCACCCTCATGTATAGCCCATGGACAGCCCTCCACCACCCCGTTGGAGCCCCCACCCTCATGTATACCCCCTGGACAACCCTCCCCCACCCCATTGGAGCTCCCGCCCTCAAGTATACCCCTTGGAAAACCCTCCCCCACCCCATTGGAGCCCCCACCACACTCCTGGACTGCCCCCCGACCCCCGGAAAGCCCCAAACACCCCTTGAAACCACCCCCCACCCGCCTGAACAGCACCCCCTCACCCCACTTGACAGCCCCTACCACACCCTTGGACATCCCCAAACACCCCTAGACAACCCCCCACCATCATGTATACCCCCACCCCTGGACAACACTCCCACACCCCTGGACCACCTTCCCACACCCCTGGACAGCCCTGCCACCCCCTTGGACTATCCCCCCACCCCACCGAACAGCCCTCCCAGAACGCTGGACACCCCCCAACCCCACTGAACACACCCCCACACCCTTGGAACCCCTCCCCCATAGACCCAAATCCATACCAGAAAAACCATCAAAAGTATACCAAAACAAGAAGTAGAGCAAAATTAATCATTCACTTATATAACATTCAAAACTTAAACTGTCAACTTAAAAAAACAAAATCCAACCTAAAAAACTACCAAATACACAATTACAATGACAATATTCAAAATTACATTTTACATTACAAACAACTAAAATTCAATCAAACCTGTAAAATAATTTGACCACTCCACTTTTAAGTGTTTGATGTCTTTAGCAGTATAGGGTTTAGGGTCATCAAAAAACTACAAATGAAAAATAAAGTAGTTAACTTGTATAATTAATAAAAAAATTGAAATATTATGGCAAAGTTTAAGAGGAAATCATACCAGGTCAAAATTCACAACTGTCCCAGTTGTTATTATTTCATACATAAATCTTAACATATAATATCCGCATTCGACGAGGCCCTGTTGTTCATGAAAATTCTGTTTGAATGAGTGTAAATTCAATATATTATTTTTATGTAATAAATCAAAAAGTACAAATTATAAATGGAAATTTACCTTCGCATTTACATATTTGATCTTTGCATTTCTTTTCTTTGTGTTTTTTCGAAAGTAGCCCCATGAACTGTTAGAAAATAATACGAATGGGGTAAATTTAAAATTCACTATAATATATAAAACTATTGAGAAATTGAAACATACCTTTCCAATATATTCTTAAAACTTTCCCGCACATCACTATGGACAGAGCATATCCAATAAAGAGATTTCTCCCTTGGGGAAAAAACCCCTAACATCCAATGATCACTGATAAAAGGAAATTTAATGTTAGTGTTTTTTATGTTAAAAGATAATTAACACTTTGAGAGAAATGTGTTTCATACCTCTCACAAAAAGGCATCATCCAACATTGTGTGATTATATTCTTTTCAAATCATTCAGCAATATAAACCATTCTTTGTTCCACATTCAATGCACATGCTTCAGGGGAAATCAATTGCGGGTCCATGAATCCATATACTTCTGTCAGCTCATTCCTCTCACAAATTTTATAATGATACCTAATACAAAACATACATAAGTATACATTTTTAATAAATATAACACAGGGAAAAGGTGATAAGACTTACATGGAGAAAATTTTCACCACGTTGATGCCCAACTTATATCCAACAACAAGCTCCATGATATCAGTTTTTATAATCCCCACACTTATTTCACATCCACAAACATGAGCTTCCATTGGAAACTCATAATAACCCAACAACAAATGTGAATATCATGAAAATCTGTCAAGACCATTTGAATCTGTATCTGATGTCATAACCATTTGTCCTTGTTGTTGTCTATACATTATTTCTTTATCTTTGAAGTATTCCTATAAAAAAATGAAAAATATATTAGTTTCCAAATGATAAAACAACTTTAATAAAAAAATAAAATAAAATATATAACATTCATACCTCTATAGTAATGAGTCGAAGAAGTCTGGATGGCCAAATTAAAAAATGGCCGATACTCTGTCCAACTACCGCCACCACATATGTAGGTATTGGTACCCTAGCTGATCTATCTATAATATCCTGTATAGTGACCCTCTAATTCTCTACCTCAAATTGTTGATGATGAACTATATCTCCTATACAATATACCAACCCATATGCTACTATATGATGTTGAGAATCATCCACATACAACTCGCAATATGTAGGAAGTTGCGGCGGAGGCGTAGGATAAAAAATGGGGTCCGCAGGCTGAGGTGGGGGAGTGGGAGCTACTGGCGGAGGTGGAGGATAAATAATGGGGTCTGCAAGGGGAGGTGGAGGAGTGGGAGCTGCATTCTGAAATTGTCTTTGAATTTCTGCAAACATAGACTACACCGACTCTCTAATATTTTCCTCCATCATCGTGTTAATATTATGAACTTCAGCCTCCAAGGATTATATTTTTTTTATAAACCCCCTCAATGTTAGAAGTTGAAGAACGTGGCAACACTTTTCTTACCGATACACCTGACAGATATCCTCTTACACGACTAGGATGTTCGGGCCTTCCCAATGCTACAAATCAAATATCTTCCCTCCCAGTATATGTAAATGTCCCCTATGAACTCTGCTCCTCAAGAGAGTCCTGTATTAATTAATTGAACATTTCTGTAATGATTGAAATTATATGAAGAAATTAGTTAACTTAAATAAATTAAATAGATATCTTACAATCCTCTCAGCTACGATTCTCTATTATTCCGAAAGATATTGCCCTTTTTTTCCCTTCTGAGCTCTCTTCCATTTATCATGTCTAGATGGAGGGGATGGAGGGGCCACCTCTCCAGAGCTTGAAGACTCAGCTCTTAGTTGTTGAAATTTTTCTGCCATCATTTGTTCTTCTAATAATGCATACCCTCCCTGAGATAAACTATGAGTGTATACATTTTTAGATTGGATCTCTTGATGACCTTTCCTTGTTTTCTATAATTTAAGAATAAGAAATCATTAACAAAACATTAATAAAATCATTTATATAAGAAAGTGTATAAAAGTTTACATTACCCTTACCAGAAATGACTCTTTTCTTCTACTTTCAAAAAACTGTCTCCATGTGTCTTCATCTATAAAAGGATATATACGACATGGATTGTAATGACTCCTATTACCATAAATGAAATCAGATGAGAGGGTTGATTTGAAATCCATCCATCTCCTGGCAGCCAACGATAAGCATTTCTTCCCGACTCCTCCAGTGTCAAGAATATCAAATTTCATCTGATAAAGAAGTGGTTAAACATATTATATATACTAGAAACATTAAAAGAATGGTCAATCAATGACAAAAGATCTTACAAAAATCGTCTCCCACAATTGAGAGATAATCTCTTTATCCACACTTCTCCAATCATCATACAGAATGCTTACTTTTCTCTTAGCCTGAGTTGCTAGAAAACTCATAAAATCTTTTACGTTCGGACATGTAGGAATATCATCAACATCAAAATCAACGACTATCCTCTGATCCTGCATACGGGCAAGTGATAATTTTGGTAAACGTGTGTACCCACGTTTACCAACCTTTGAACTCTTTGTCGTAATAGGAGCATGTGAATGTTCATCCCCAGAGGTATGACTAGAAATATGCTCCTCTCCAGAATCATGTGGTTGATCATCTGAATGATCTGTCATTATCCTTCAAATCAAAAAAAAACAAACGTCAGTTCACAAGTATAAAAATTCAAATATTTTAATACTACTGTAATCAGAAAATAGAAAAGTGTACTAAGTTACATAATAGTAAACATTGGTAATATGGTAAGCATGTTAAACAATGGTAAAGATGGTAAAGATGGTAAAGATGGTCAAGATGGTAAAAATGGTAAAAATGGTAAACCTGGTAAACATGGTAAATTAATTGTCAGTGAACAAAAAAATAGATATATAATTCATGTAATGGTTATAAACATGATAAAGTAAACTAAAAAAACTTAAAACAAACAAAAACATATAATTAATTTGTTTTAAAACATGTTTTAATAAATAAAAAACTTACAATATGTAACATTTATGGAAAAAATAAATGTAAAAAAGAAATAAAAATATGTTACCTATAATTTTAGGAATGTAAAAATGGATTGTTTTCCCAAATTCCTTTGTCGTGATCGTTCCTTGTGGCACAAACTATGTCTTCAACATGATCATCATTATGTTCTATTAATCTTTCCATGGAAGTAGAGATCTAACATAAATCTGCATATTCATCAACTTCATCCTCACCAACATATTTTTTTTACCTTGTAAAAAAACATCCCACTGCATATCTGATTGATCTACTACATAGAAAATTTGTTTTGCATGTGTTTCCATTATAAAAGAATCAGCTGTGTCTTCCAATTTATTCAGATTAACAAGTGTCATTACAAATTCATCGTGTCTGACACTGTTGTTACTGTTAAACCATTTACAGTTAAAAATGGGAACTTTAATTTTAAATTAATCAACCTCCCATATGTCTTCAATCACTCCATAGTATGCACTTGATGTAGAAATTGGGTTTTTGTCCTTAGCACTTGAAAAATGCATTGCTTCTGTAAACACCGATACACCACTATTATGAACTGCACTTCTCTTGTCCTGAGCTTTCGTATGGAATGTATAACCATTAATGTCATAACCGGACCCTGTTATAACATTTAAACATGGACCACCCACTATCCATTTTAATGTCTCTGATACATCTAATCTACCAAGAAAAGTCTTTTTAGTCCATGAAAAAAAAGTTTTGTTGTGCTCCTTCAGAATCCACATTTCTTTCTTCTTTGGATGACATTGTTTCAACTCATTAATATGCAATGTGATATACGGTTGAGCATCAGCTATGTTATTCAAGATGTATGATTCTAACTTCTTCATCTATTCAGCTGACAATGATTTGACTTTCAAGCCGCGAATCCCCTTTCCCTCATTATTAACTCATTCATGGCGAGATAGAGGCAAAACTATGTGTTGCGCCACAACCAAGTATCTCATACAAAACTCTGCTACCTCTTCAGAAATATATTTTCAATAATGGAGGCTTCAGGTCGATATAGATTTTTAACATACCCCTTTAATATTTTCATATACCTTTCAAAAGGATACATCCAACGAAGATATACAGGTCCACAATGCTTTATTTCTCGAACCAGATGAATCATTAAATGCACCATTATATCAAAAAAAGTTGGTGGAAAATACATTTCGAATCGACAAAGTATAAAAATTGCATCATTTTCCAAAATGTTCAAAGCATTCACATCAATCGCCTTGTTAAAAATTGAATTGAAAAAATAACACAACTTCATTATAGCCTTTCTAACACGAATGGGAAATATTCCACGCAATGCAACTGGTAGAATTTGTTGAATCATGACCTGACAATCATGTGATTTCATACCTATCAACTTCAAGTCCTTCAATGAGACAAAATTTTTTACATTAGAAGAATAACCTTGAGGCACTTTGGTATCATGAAGACACTGACAGAAGCTAATTTTCTCTCTCTTCGATAATGTATGACAAGCCGGGGGAAGAAATTTTCATCTTCCTTTATGAGTGGGAGCTAACTCCAAACGTATTCCCATTGATAGTAAGTCTAATATTGAATTCAACCCATCTTTACTCTTTACTTTAAATTCTAACAATGTTCCATTCAAAGAATCATAGATATTCTTCTCCACGTGCATGAAATCAATATTATGTTTAACTTCATGATACCTCCAATATGGTAACTCAAAAAAATTGACATTTTCTTCCAAATATGTCTATCATTAACAGATTTCTATGTCTTTCCAAATGTCACGTCAAGGTTTTTCACCCTCTCAAAATACAGATTAGGGGATAAAGTTTTTGGAGCAGTATCAAATTCTTGTGAGCCATTGAATGCCTTTTTTAGTCTTCTATAAGGGTGTTCCATAGGCAAAAACTTTCGATGACTCATGTACACTGTTTTCCTCCCATGATTCAATTGAAAATATGACGTGTGTTGTTCGAAAATTGGACATGCTTTATGCCCTTTAACACTATATACATACAAATTTCCATACGCTGGGAAATAATTTATAGTGAACCGAAGCATTTCATGCATTTGAAAATATTCCATTTTATAAGAATCATACACCCTAATACCATCAGCCCATAACAGTTTCAAATCATCAATCAACGGTGACAAGTAAACATCAATATCATTACCAGGTTGCTTTGGACCAGAGATCATTGTACACAACATGACATATTTGCGCTTCATACCAACTTCAGGAGAGATGTTGTAAATTACCAATAAAACTGGCCATGAACTATGTGTGCTACTGAGTGTTCGGTATGGATTCATTCCATCTGTGCACAACCCTAGTCTGAAATTTCTAATTTCATTTCCAAATGAAGAATATTGTGCATCAATTTTCTTACATTGTGGAAAATCAGCTAGATGATGTATTTTTCCATCACATACCCGCTCTTCAGCATGCCATATTAACCTTTTTTCATCATGTGAATTAGAAAATAAACATTTGAAACGATTAATTATATAGAGATACCAAAATACCTTTGAAGGGAGCTTTGTAATCTCTACACTAGCCTGTGATTTTTCTTTCACCTTATACCGTGATGTCCCACATTTAGGAAACTCTGACAGAAATTCATATTCCTTCCTATATATAATGCAGTCATTCGGATAGGCATGTATTTTCTTGTATCCCAATCCCATCGGGTATAATATTTTCTTGGATTTTTAATATGAATCTGGAAGATCGTTATTTTATGGAAGAATGTCTTTCATCAATTGTAGCAGCTCTGTAAAACTTCTGTCACTCCATCCATGTTTCTCCTTCAGGTTAATCAATCTTAGCACCACCGACAAAACCATAAAATCTGTACAACCAGGATATAATGGTTTTTCAGCATCACCATATAGACGTGCAACTGTCGGTTCTATCTCAATTTTTTCTGCTACAATATCACAAATCATTTCGTCAATTCCATCGGAGTTACCATCTTGCGAATCATCATCATCATCAGTGACATTTCGTCCAGTTTCACCATGCCTAATACAAGGGCTGTAACTCGGATTAAAACCATGAAAAATCAGATGATCTTTTATCTCTCTACTTTTCAACTTCTTTATATTCAAACATTTCAGGCATGGATAGAAAAAAATGTCACTACTTGGAACATTTCTTTTTGCAAATTCCAAAAAGACATCAACACCTTCCTCAAATTCATTTCTCATTCGATGCACCGTAATCCAACTTCGACTCATTATTACCTATAACAAATATCAACAAAAAATATATATTTTTTAAGATAAGGCAAATATATGTTTATATGAAAAAATCATAATTTGAATGTAAAACAATTTAAAATATAAAAAAAATCTATGGGTATTTAAAAAAATATGCTTGAATATTATTTTTAAAACAAATATAGTTAGATATAATAGTTTTAAATTTCATTGAATCAAAGAAAACCATGACGCCTACATAGTTGACAGAAAATTGGAGAAAATGGAGTAAACCTGAGAATCACCCCCACCCCCCGGACAACCCCCAAAACCCTCTGGACAGGCCCCCACCCCCTTGGACAGCCCCCCACACCCACCCACCCCCTTGGACCACCCCTGGACACCCCCAACCCTCCGGAAATCCCCCCACCCCTCTAGAGAGCACCCCCACCCCTCCTGGACACCACCCCCCACCCCTACCCCTTGAACACCCCCTGGACACCCCCAACCCTCTGGACAGCCCCCCACCCCACTGGACAACCCTCAAAACCGTATGGACAGGCCCCCACCCATGTGGACAGCCACTCACACCCACCCACCCCCTTGAACACCCCCCGGACACCACCCGTTTCCACATCTTTGATATAACATATTTTTTTTAAAAAAATTTCATGAAATATGATGAAGTGTCCAATTGTATTTTTTATGAAATTTTTCTTACTAGAAAGGGTCTTAGTATTGGATAGAATAGTAAATAAAGTTGCATAAAATAGCAATATAATCGTACAAAATGCATATAATCCAGCTTAAATATTTGAATAAATATGTTTGTAATCAACCATGAAATCCAAAAGGTGTATGAGAGAACAATTAGAGAAAAACTTGGCAATGAGAGATCATAGTCATTAAGGGGAGATGGTGTCAAAGGAAACACAAAATCAAATGAACCGAGACCACTTTATGAAGTAATCCATGAAAAAGAAAAACCAACATCAAATAAACTCATTATGTCCACACATTATGTGCACACATTAACATGTGTGAAAAAATATTATTCCCATGCCATTTTGAACAAACTCATTATATCCAGACCTTACTATCTTATGAGATATAAAAAAAAATCAATGATGTGGATGATGATATATGACCCCACCAATCAACATCCATACGTATGTGTGAGATATAAAATCAATAATCATTATATCACAAAGAATACATGGGAAAAATGGGTTTAATATCCATTTAAAATGGAATCATATAAATAAAAAAATTATAATTCATTCAATAAACATGATAATCCCATGTAATATAAACGGGTTCCAAATGATACTAAATAAATTTCTTGGTAGATACCATTTAATGATTATATGGTATTGAAATCATATAAATAATGAGTATATAGTTTAGTCAATAATTTTCTCAATCATTTTATCTATGATATCTTGTTGAACATCCTTCAATCAAAGGAATAGAAAACATGGTATTCATAGTGGATGGTTAGGAAATAAAAAGCCAACGATATTCAAAAAGATGTAATAGGTTTCGAAATGGAGGAATCTAACCTAGTTTAAACAAAAAAATCGCAAAACATAATTATAGACTATCTGTGAAAAAAAAAACGAATGAAATAAATTCGTGGAAGGATTACTTGAGTGTTGTGAGTTGAGATGATAGATCCGAGAGGAGTAAAGAAGATAAACGATGAAGCCAAAATGAGATTAACGCAGGTCGATTGACGAGCCGATTAGGGTTTACCGCGCGAGAGAGATGAGCAGGCGAACTGTCAATCGAAAAATCATAAATGAAAGTCCACAGGGCTTGAATTTTTGAAATGTTTTATAACGTCGGTTATATAATAACCAACGTTATAAAATATTTTTTAAATTTATAATGTCAGTTATTTTAAAACCGACTTAAAAAACCCCTGCGCTGGAGGTTTTTTACGTCGGTTATAACATAACCGACGAAAAAAACTCCAAGATATCGCGTTTTTTACGTCGGTTATAAAATAATTGACGTAAAAAACCAAAGCGTGGGGGTTTTTTACGTCATTTATTTGATAACCAACGTAAAAAACGACATATCTACTCATTTTTTACATCGGTTATTTTATAACTGACGTAAAAACCAAACACGCGCGATTTGTAACGTCGGTTATTTTAATAACCGACGTTAAAAATCGACTCACCGCATTTGTTACGTCGGTTATGAAATAACCGACGTAAAAAACATCGTTTCACAGATTATCACGTCAGTTATATATAACCGATGTAAAAAATTGTGATTTAAATAACGTTTTCTGCACTAGTGGTTGGTGAGAGAATACCGTCAACATGGTACCATCCCAACTCTGGAGGCCGCTCGACAAGCCCTCCAAGTTAACAAGTCACCCTAGTTGTCCGGACAGCGATGACTAGTGATCAAGAAGCAGGCGGTGCTAACCACTGTCTTCAACCATTTAGGGTCATTATCCCTGGAATGCAACAACCAGTCCCTCCAATATTATAGGGAGGTGAAGGAATAGGTCACTCAAGGCCTCAGTTCAAGAAGATAGGAGTCCTTCTCGAGGACTCCCATCAAGAATCACCGCCAGAATCGTGCGGTAGTGCACCCTCAACATGATGAGGGTGTCCCCTCTAGGAATTTGGATCAGGTTCCTCGGACCTGAGCATTAAAGACGAATCATCAGAGGCGAAATTCGGCTAACAGGGAGTAGGTTCTTACCTCTTCCCCCTCTGAATAAGTCCATCAACCTAACTTGATGGCAGGAAACAAGTGGGCACACACACCCATCCGTTCTAATCTTGCTATCCAGTAGACATTCCTGGAAGAAACCCACCAATCCCGCCAGGCAATTCTGACGGAGTACTATAGGCAGGCACATACACCTGTTTATAATTCATCAGCCAGTCAGCAGGCTCGTCTGACTGCTTCCAAAGAAGCTCGCCAACCAAATATGGTGACCACCTGTAAATAGGCACATACACCTGCTTAAAATCACCAATTCTATTAGCAGTCTCATCTTCCAGTATTGAAGAAAAACCGTCAACCATAATTGATGGGGAATATCTAGTAGGCACATACACCTTCCAATGTTCATCAAGTCAACCAATAGTTTCGTTTGGTAGCACTTGGAGAAGTCATTCAGAAAGCTCTGATGACAAATTTGGGGCAGACTGAAATCTCTTCCCCTATGCAAAAGTACTGTCAATATCCATTGACAGGAATAGGAGGACAGGAGCAAGAACATACACCTACTCCAGACATGGAATGGACGTATAGTCCCGTTCTGGCAACTGAAGTCACCAAGCACATTATAAGAATGGGGAAAAAGTAGAAGCAAATCCCTGCCCATATTCTGGATACCTTTGAGAATATTATAACAAATTCAGAGACATCATAGGGAATGAAACATAAATCTATCCATATCAATGGAGTGACTCATCATTATGTCACTCTGGAGTAGATTCACGCCTATGTTCTAGTCCAGGAGGGTCGTGGGGCATACATCCCCATGTCATACGGGCAATCATGTTGGGAAGATACACCATATTTAAATGGAGATAATTAGACTAACCTGACCATTTCTCTAGAGCAGGCATATACACATGCCCATAGTAACCACTTTCATCATCATGTGGATTCCAAAGTGATTAATAAGGCATCCATGAAAATGACCCATCCAACATAGTTGAAAAATCAAGAGCCAATCTGCAATAAATCCTTTCTTAATGCTGGAGTTATTAAAGCCCTGAGACAATTATTTGTTATAGCTCAAGATTCTACTCTCTCATTTCCACATTTCGGAAGTAACAACAATAATTATGAAGGTCTTCATCAAATACTTCCTCATGAATACTTTCTTCATGAACATTCGGTCAATCTCGAAGTATCATCTTCAGGTGAGAGCCATGATAACCCTCTATGTGGCCAGAAGACTAAGGAGCAAGAAGTTTCATCTATTACTGTAACCCACCATGGTGATCCTCCCCGTGCGGATGAATTTAGCTTTGAAAGTCCTCTCCGCACTATTAATTCTTATTTCCTGGAAAATTCTTCAATGGATAATGCAGTAACGAGAAAGAACTCTTATCTTGAGGCACTTTAAAATATGGGGCCAGTCATGTCTAATGCCTTACCATTAGCAGGTGAAATACTTTCTCAACCAGAAGATATCCCGGGGTGTATGTCATTCTCCAAACCACCCCTGGTTCATTCATCTTCTAATTTGACAAATGAATTCTCTACCAATATTAGTGAATCTGATGAAGAAACAAAGAATCACTAGCTTTGGTCCAATCAGGTAGAAGAATCTTCATCCAATGGAAAAGAGGAAGTGCTGAGTATGTGAAAACAACTGGAGAAATGTGAAATACCAGTCATGTTTTAGCCTTTGGCTGAATCTCAGTATGATATTTCAGAAATGTTGACTGAAGATTGTATTCATTATATTCGTCTCAACATATGGAAAACTCTTTTCACTTAAAATAAAAAATATTATCTTATGATGAATATAAAAATCATGTCAAGATAATAGAACGGTTTCAATTCAAAATTGTCTTGGCATCTATCCCAGTTTCCCGACATCCAATGTATGAAAAGAAGCAGAGAGCCTTTCAGCGTTCATGCCTTGGCGCGTTGAAAATATTGCTCCAGTTAATTGCCAATGATCCATCTGGTATTCATATCGAGGGAAGGGGTGTTCAGGGAGCATTGCATTTTACTGTGATATCTAGCCAAAAGCCTTCCAAAGGTGGTCTCATGCAATGTTATTTCCCATGGATGGGCACATCTAACTGGTTTTGTATGTAATAAAATGTTTTCTCAAGAACAGGCCTCAACTAGTTCTTCCCAAAGTTAGGAATATAATGAACAAGTTGTCGAATTACTCTTGTATAAATCAAATTAGAATATCGAACATGATTCTCATTTAGAGCATGCACATCATCAGGTGATAGAGGTGTCAAAAATAATCGAACGGTCATCTGAGCTAGGTGATTTGAGTGGATGTTGGATGATTCATCCGGCCAATTTCTGGACAAAAATCCGCAATATCAGGAGTTCTTTTAAGAAATTTTTAGATATATCATCTCAAGAGCCACCTCATCTTACCATGATGGGTACTCTTTTAATACAACCCTCGGGATGAATAGATAGGATTTGAGGAGTTAGGAAGAAAAAACAAGAACAACCCTAGTCCAATGGACTGAGGACTTTTGAAAATTCTCAATCTCTTCCTCACCAAAAGTCAGTCTTCTCTCGATTAGGGAAGAAGCCACAGAAGGAACGTAGAGCCGAATTATCAGGATACTCCCTCCAAATTATGTTTCATCAAGAAATTATTAAGGGATCAACCAGAAAAAAGGCAATGTCTCATAAAGGACATAGAATAAAATAGTATCACAGAAGCGCTGACATAAGGGTTGCAATGCGTTATGAATAGATAAATTACATCAATGCCATTGTCACCAATCCCCCAGAACATGAGGCTCACTCAGAGGGATCAGATGAATAAGTTCATGTTCAAGAGGCTGTACACATGGAAACAAATGAAGAAGGTGTGCGTACCAGAAATCAAAGGCTTACCCAGAATCTAGGAATTACTTCAAATAACCAACTTCATCCTCTCTGAAAGACGTCCAACATGGGGAAAGGAAAAAGTCAGGTTACATTCTATCTTAACTCTAGTGAAGGGAAATCACTCTAATTAGAGGAAATGTTCGAACAAAAAGAGGAAGAAATAAAGGAGTTAAGGAGGTTAAATGTAGAACTACTTCAAGGTAGTCTTACTCCTAAGCATGATAGAGTTTATCACTCAGAGGAATTTGTTGCAGATACTAAGATTGATGATGAATAATACCCTTTACAAGTACACCCTCACAGGTCTAATCCTATGGGTTGTACCCGACAGCAACCGACAATATTACCATCAATGGTAGTACCGGTCGCCACACCTGTCCAAACTCCAGTTCTTGCACCCACACATGTCCAAGCTCAACCAAATGTTTCTCAAAAATTAATGACTAACATTGATTCATTAACATCTCGGTTGGAAGCTATGGAAGGAAAGCGTGCACCAGTTCAACCGGAGAAGAGATCTTACCCGGAATGGGTTGATGCAATTCCTCCCCCATAAAATATTGTGAGTACCACATTCCCAATTTTTAATGGTTCGGATGATCCAGAACAACACTTAACACATTTTGTTTCTAATTTTTATCCTATGATGGGAAATCCTCAACAACTATAATTAGTAAAGCTCAAATGTTTTGTAAAGCCATTATAGGGACCTACTTTTTTCTGGTATACAAGTTTGCAATCTAGATCAGTTACTGGGTGAGAGGATCTCCGTCCAAAATTCCTTCTTCAATTCACATCAACTTTTCCAAAGAAGACAGTTTTTGATCTTACCAATTGTAAGAAAAGGGAAAATGAAATAGGTTCATATTTCATTGCTCGCTGTAATGGATTTTCATATTCCTTATGTTTAGCACTCTGTCAAGAAAAAGTGTTGCCAATCTGTGTGGAAAATCTGTGTGATGAATTACAGACACCGTTGATCCCTGTGAAATACAAAGGAGGGTTTTGAGACCTTACTTAAATTTATCAACAGACAGAGGACTCTCTTATGAAGACTAAGGCTAAAACCCATGTAATTCCATCTGTTCCAGGAAGGAGAATAGGGAAATCAGAGGATGCTATAGTTACAATTAAACAAGCACCTATGCCTACTTCCACTTCAAAACCTTCATCATATAGAAGGGATCCACCTCCTGAATGTAAACATCAATGGCTGCCTCATCAAGATGATCACAAAGATCAATGGTGGAAATAGTTTGAATATTTTAAGAACAAAGTTTATTCTTTCCGAAATTAACAAGTTCCTGGCTACTTCATCTCAACTCTAGAAAATCTACCTGGTTTAGTTTCCAAGGCCCAAAAGGCCAAACAAGAAAGGAGATGAAGACCTCCCTAACTATTTCCCATTTCATCAGATGTTGGGGAATCCTATTCACGAGTGTTTTGTCTTTAAAGACCTCCTACAAAATATGGTTGACTCTAGATAGGTAAAACTAAAAGGTTCTTCTGCCCAGGTAGCATCTGTTACTACTACTGATCTAGTGGAAGAAGGCGAGTGGCATGAAGCCAAAAGTAAAAATGCGCAGAAATATGATAATTGGATGGTCAGGAAAATGATAAACTAAACTCATGCCATTTTACGAACACAATTAAATCAACCACTTGTGTCTTCTTCTATGCATGCCACAACAAAAACCCTTTCATCAGAAGGAAAATCTTCAATGAAGCTGCATAATTTGAAGAAACAAGATCCATCAGATGAAGATGAGTTCATGTCAATGCCTAAATTGTCTTTGACTCTAGCAGATTTTATGCCATATACTTCAAAACTATGGGCACTACCCCACCAAACGACACATCTTGAATTGGTTAATCAGGAAGAATCGTCATCAGATGAAGAATTAATCTTTGGTTCTATTAACATGATTCATTTAACAGATCATTATGTCAATGAGAGTTTTGATTATGAAGAGCCTATGTTCCTTGTATCTTATAAAGGAATTAGAGGAAGAGACAGAGTTCTAGGATATAGAGGAAGACATGGATATTTCAGAAGCCACTATTTCAATCATACCCCTTCTGAAACTGTGTATGCAGTAGAAACTCATGGCAAGGCCCTTCATCGGGCTCAACATGAACAAGAAAGTTCTTCCACACATGGAAGATTCGGTCCTGACACAGTTATTTTGGAAGACCAGTTAGAGGTCACACATTTTTCCTCTTAGCAAATAGATAGACCTAGTCAGTATAATCTATCGAATCCAGGAGTATTCCCAACTCCTACGTCGATACGGGACACATCTACTACCAAAGCATCAACTTCCAAGTCACCTGCACAACGAAAGATCAGCAGCATGAGAAGCTATGCTGGGATAAGCTCCACTTGGGCTAGATCAGCAGAATGAGAAGGATCCTCCCCATATTTCCTATCTTCAACAGGATTTTCAGGACGGGTTTTAGGAAGCTCTGTTGGGTTATGCTCCACTTGGGCTAGCGTATTTGCAATGATAGGGTTGTCTCTACCCCCTTCAGGCATCGGTAGATCAACATCTTGTACAGAGGGAACTGCACAATTCAACCAATCATAGTCAGAGATGTAATAAACAATTTCAATAGGAAAAAGGATAACACTCACATCCAAAATCTTATAAATCACATGGTAATTTAACATTATCTAAAATTTCTTCAAATGACATGCCATGTTTCATCATTTCATCCAGTGATATCACATATTCTTTGTTAGTCTCACTAGTGGGAGCATTTGACATGTCTTCCTGGTGAACCTCCTCCTGCGACCACCGACCATGAACAACATCCTCAGAGAAAATTATGGAGTCATTTGTAGTGGTCACCAACTGTTCTGGTGTAGGTGTTGAACCTAAAGCATCATATAATGGAAGTTAGTTGATGTCATCATTCAATGTTCTATAAAGTATTGTTAATTTACCAGAAGTAGGCTCTTCTCTTCTTGCAGTAGCAACAAGAGCAGTACTGGGAACAGAAGCTGGATCTTCTTCTCTCCTTGTTTCTTCAAAAGCAGCCAGGTCAGCATGAATTTGTGATTATTCACCAGCACCCTCTGTTTTCCTCATAGGAGGGTTAGTCCTCTCCCTCAAAGGGGAAATCGAGGATGCCCCTATAATCCCAAGAAGAATGAGTAATCATTTCATGAGTTAGGATTCATGACTATCCGAAGCACTTACCACTACTGATGAATCATTTTTATCTGTTCTTATTCCTTCAATGATTTTTCTTCTTGGACTTTTTGGGTATGTTGACATAGTCCCCTCCAAATACAGGTATTGGAGAGTGAAAATCCCTTTCTAAATCCTCATCCATGGCTTTCCGTCCTGGAGATACCTCGCCCAGATCACGAGAAGATTCATCAAATCCAAGAGCAGTGCCACCAGGGCTATACCGTGGTGAAGGGACCTCAGTAGTTCCTTCCTTAACAAGCTACAAGATGAAGAAATTAATTTCCATGAGTAATAACAATTTGACTGAAATTATGTTTCAAAACAAATAAGGAAAGAAATTTACATCTTCAGGAGTCGTGTAGTCATGCCACTCCTCGCCTATTGAAGAAACAATCCCCTCAGTGGTGCCACGATTAATCATTTCCTTCACCTATGTGGTAATAGGAATGGAATCATTAGTGGCATATATGAGCATTTCCATCTCTCTAATGCACTCTCGCACTTCATCGGGGTTATCATCAAAATGGATATCAGTAGAAGCCTGGAGATTCCCCACTCCAAGGATATGTAGCCCTTCGCATAATTCCATCCAGGAGGTTTCAACATCAAAATATAGACTCCACCATGTCTGGACAACCTCTGGTCGTAAATATTCATCATTTCCACTAGAAGGCCACGAGGAGGGTCCTACAATCTGGGACATTAACTTCTTCCCAGCTCCTCCAATCACAGATAAAGGATAAGAAAATGAAACTTTTTGCTCTATAAAAGAATGGAAACTAAATTTCCTCAATGATATTACTCACCTGAAGTTGATGGAGTAGGTATCTTGACTCTGGTAGGAGGATTATATCTTGCACGAGGCCGCTATGAAGCATGTCATGCCTCGTCATCCCCATCCTGGGAATCCGGAGAATCAGCCTCGGGTGAGGAACCTGGTGAATCAGCTCCATGTGAGGAAGAGTCACCTTCCAGACAAAGGGTTTCTTTCCTGACAGTTCACTTTTTTGTCCCCACCCGAGGAACCAGATGATTCAGTACCCCTTCAGGGTATGATGCTACCCAGTTCTCGGCATTCCAGGGAGTAAATTGACTCACCGCTCCAGCAACTGGTAGATAAAACACTACCTCGGTCTTCTCCATAGCTGTCATCAACCATATTTTTTAGGCAACCATTGGATGCTTCTCTGACCTAACATGCACAGGAGAGGATACAACAATCGGCTGCAGACACTTGAACTGGCGTGCAAATCGATATAGAGCAAAGACCTCTCATATAATCTCTCCATCAATTATGGTGGCCAAAACACCATCTTTCCAAGCCAGCATATACGACCTCAATTCCAAGCTAGATGTTCCATCATCAATAAACCGCCCGATTTGCGGGTTTCCATAAGGAAGGAAATGAAATTACTTGAACATTCTCGTCCTTACCTTAAGAACATAATGATTGTGGGACAACAGAGAAATTCTTGAAAAGGCCTGCACCGATGGCCTAAAAGAACTTCCGGGAACCTGTACTCTGCTCTGTACAACATAAGTCCTAAAGTGAGTTGTGATCCATCCCCACAGAACTGGGAATAGTCCCACTATTCTCAAAGGAGACTTACCCATATATACAAGGAGTAAGATCATGTGAATCTTCACCAAAATCGGGGTGACCAACCCAACCATTCTCATCTCAGCCAACTTGGCTGCAAAAAATAAGGTCCCTGGCCTGATGCCTCCCTTAGAATCCCTAACTAGAAGAAGATAAACACTGATCCACAAAGATAAAAATATCTCTAGATGGGTCTTCTCTGGGATTCTTTAGTCCACTTAGTACCCCAACTTTTCAAACTCTCCCGCTTCCAGAGTTGGCCAGAATGTGCCAAGAGAACCCTTATTCTCTGTTCTGGGGTAGCTGGTAGGACACGTACAGGTGGGAATATTCTCCTTCTTCTTAATAAGAATCATATCCATCCACTCCTCTAGACGAATATACTTTCTCGAATGAGTTTTGGTGGAATTTGAATTATTTATATTGAGGAAAATTTTCAATAAATCTTTAGCCAAAGCCAGAGTCTTCTCTGAATCATTACAGGTCACCTTGGGGGGGAATGAATTCATCATACATATCACCCAAAATTGAAGCCCCCAAGATCTTGTATACATCCCACAAACTGATGCCTACTTCTCCATGAGTCATATGGAAAGAATTGGTTTCTGGGCTCCAATGCCTGATTAGATCCAACACAAAATTATCATTCCTATAAGAATATGTTTTCTCATCCCAGATGACTTCATATATTGCAGCTCCATTCAGATCCTCGACAAACTATGCACAGGTTTGTCACACCCAATATGCCCACATCGAAGTCAAATTCACACCTCCTCCGGGATGGAAATCCCAAATTTTCTTCAATCCCATGGATTGATCCATCTGAGAATTTTGGAAAATGGAGGGATATAAATACAAATGAAGCTCTGGATTGTGAGGCTTCAAATCTGGAGCACATGGGCTATGATGCATTATGAATGCCTTCTCCACTGTCATAACATTGACAAATGATCCTACAACTGAGACATCTGCTAATGTGAAATTGGTATAAGTCTGAAACTAGGAATGAGGAATATAATTCTTTGCATCTAGAATTTTGACTCCTTGCAAATGACCGTGTCCATATAAAGGTAGGTAAATGCTCTGTGGTAAATTAACATGATACTTCTTCATGTACCTGGCCAAATCTGGGACAGTACTATCATATATATCATAGTTGTCATGACCAACTATGTTCATCATATCATCAATTCTCTTGCTAGGTAACTCATCAGCCAATCGAATTCTTTTGGGACCCATTGAATCTGCACAAAGATATAACAATTAACATTTAAATATGTTTGTTTTTTATGAAATACATGGGAAGAAAAAAATGGCCAAGGCATTATGGAATGCAAGTGTGGTCGTACAAGTGTGGTCACACAAGTACTACCGTACAAGTAAAAATCTTACTGGAGAAGCACGACACGGGAAAAAACGAGCAACCAAAGAGATGAAATACATGGGCGATGAGAGCTCAAAAAATCGGAAGGAAGGATGGTTTGCACAAAGTGACACCCATATATAGAGGCGATCCAACAACCCTGTGTGCTGGAACCTACACGCCTACCATCTACCTGACGCAGAACCTTTGTTTCTTATTTTCCTCAGAGTCAAATCTTCACTCCTTTTTCACATAAAACTCTGAGGGGGGACTTTTGATGATGCTCATTTCCATCATAGAGTCTAATGAATGGAAATGGGGAATACCTTAAGCACAAAGAGAGTCATCCTTTGAAGAACATCAAAAATTGACAAAGGCATGAACAAGGAAACCTTTAAGAATGGTTCGTGCAAGTTTCCTTCTGGTCGTGAGAGTCACTTGCGCGCCACATATGGGTCGCACAAGTCACTTGCACACCCTATTCCTTTTTTTCACCCAAGGTTCCTAGTGGCCTATAAATACCCCCTGTGGGCCCCCCATTTTGAGGACGAATATTCCCAAACTCAGATTCAAGCTCCGGTTTCCCTTGTCTTTTTCTGACGTCTTCTGAACACTTCTAAGGTAATTCATTACCTAGAATGGAAGCTATAAAGAGGAAGAATAATGCCTAAGTATTAGAACTCATAAATACTTGTGCACCTAAGTGTCCATCCCTAAGTGGAAGTGAAGGCACTTGCGTGCCACCTTTCCCTCTCAAGGTAACTTGCACGCCACTCTTCTGGAAGCCTCTAGGGATGATACTAAGGGATTGATTTTAAAGTCTCCCAAGTATTACCCTATGGATTCTTCATTGCCCAAGGTGAATCATGTCGTGCAAGTACACTTGTGCGACCATGACTTGCACGCCAAAAAAATACTTGCCCGCCTCCTTCCTGATCTCCTCCTTTCTTCAAATTCACCTCTCCTATTTAAGACATGGCCTTCAAAACCTTCTTCAAATCCCTTTATTGCATGGTTCTTTTTTTGGCTTCCTTATCTGAGCGGAATTCAATTGGGCCTCTTTCTCAGGCGTAATTCACAATCATAATTTCCTTTAACCTTGTCCCTCCTTCTTAGGAGTAAGTCCCAATCATAATTTCCATTAAATTTGGGCCTCCTTCTTAGGATTAAGCCCCATGTTATAAGTTCCCTTTAATTGGGCCTCCTTTTCATGATTAAACCCCAATATTATTTTCTTTTGATTTGGGCTTCCTTATCAGGAATAAAACCCAATCATAAGTCCATCTTAATTTGGGATTCCTTTTCAGGAGTAAGTCCCGAGTTAAAATTCCAAATCTCCATAAAGCAAAAATACCTTTATGGACCCTTCTCCTGGGTTTATTTCCTGAACTGAGTCTGGATCTTCATTTACTCGGGCCGTCATATATAAGTAAGCCCCACATCATTTCTTATGACTGCATATTTCAGGGAAAAATCGTCATATTTACAGATACCTCTTGTTTCTCACACCAAGAATGACTCAAGTGGTCTTAGAATGTAAAAGTAATTATGAAATCTCTCTTTGGGCCATTAATCAAGCATAAACCTCAAACTTCTTCACCCGAACTATGTGTACTTTGATCTCTGCCTTAAAATAAGAGTATGTAGGAAGCCTTTCTAAGGTTCAAGCCCATCTTTAATTAATTCTTTTCCATCCCATATGACATTAAAGTATATCCTTCCTATCAAACTACATGGGTTTTGATTCCTTCTTTAACGAGGATACGTAGGTAACCCATCTGTGGGTACGATCCCAACTTTGAAATATTCCATGTCTTTCTGAATGACAATGAACATCAAGTTCCCCACTGTGTGGATTGAAAACAAGTATGGTTATAATAATGACCAAGATATTTCTATATAATGTGTTTAAGGATACCATTGACTAAGAATCTCTAATAAATACGAATGATTCTCTATCAATGAAGAACCTCAAATACATATAAAATATTCTCTAAAGCCCATACCTATCAATCATTGATTGCTATATCTAAAGGAAAAACTCATTTTTATTCTTGGTAAATTAATAAGGATTCTTGAACATAACTTAAATCTATAAGAGGGTCTCGGAGTAGGCAATAATTCCCCCCAAAAAGGTGTGATGAGCCTGACCTTCAATCCTCTCGACCAATAAAAATTCTTAAGCTTCATCAGTCCACAACTAATGATCACCTACCTTTGGGAAGTAAGTCCAAATGGATATAGAATCATTGGATGTTTCTGGTTCTATTAATAAACCTGTTAGAAAGCAATTGGAAGGTTTGAACTATAAAAAAAGGCCATCCCCATTCCGGAATAAACAATGGTATAATAATGTTCTCACATGAGAAAATACATCTTTCGATGTTGGTAACCAACCATGTCGTATCATAGAACTATGTTTTTCTTTATCCCAATCATCATAATATACATAGTGACACCCAGATTCACATCCTAGACCAGCCACCCCAAAAAGTGAAACATGACCATCCTGAATATGTGTCAGAACTATGCAAGACTCTTTTTTTGAAGAACTATATGTGGATTGGTTCTTACCATACAATGGGATATGCAATGACTCCTGAATCCTATCGCCTGGATCTTGCCATGGAACACATAAAAATTCCTCCTCAATATGCAGGATAAGTTTAAGCCAAGGAATTCCACACATGTCTAATTTTTTATCCCATTTCTAGAAGAATCACATGTCCCTTATTTCTCGATGAGGAATATACATCCTTACCACACGATGATAAACTACACGGAAGATAATTCCTCTCTAGTTGAAATAAAACTATACAGTAACTGTTTTAATCACATGATAAAACATCCTTATTGTATGATGTTAAAACTGCATAGAATCACCCTAAATATAAAATTATCCTTTCTCTGATCACTCCATCCCTATGTGGTGGCTTAAATTACCCACCCTTGTTTCTCACACTGAGAAAAACTCACGTGGGCTTAGGGACCTCAGTATTGGATTCCCTAAAATACATCAATATAAATCCATGATAGTTGGTCCTGGATGTGAGACCTAAAAAGGGGCACCATGAATTTCCTCATTGTGTTGGGAAACCTAAAGTCTAATCCACACAGCGTTAAACTGTGATGTACCCCAAGATCTATGTCTGGTTTGATTCCTATGCATGATGGATGAATAGTTACACCTAGATGACAGATCCTAGTCCTAACTGCCATTAAAAAAATATAGTAATAATCCCCCCACTCCCCATGTGTGGACTAAGCCTAGAAAGGGAATATAATTTGAAGGCACCTGAATCTTCAAAACTGGGTCCAGTCCCAAAAAGGGATCAAAATTTTCCACTCCACAAATGAGTCAGATCTATGTAGAGGAATATTCAATTTTGTGGGTAACCATGGCCCGAATATTGATAAATATATCTTGATACACCATTTCAATCTATCAAACTCCATAATTTGAGTAATAATGGATCTTCAAAAACCTCCATGGCCATAAAAAATGGAGGGTCCGTGTCTTGAGGACACATTTGTTTGACTATGAAGACAATGCCCCGATGACTCTCCATAATATTCCCATAAAAGATGTCTTTCAGCCAAAGTCAAATTTATCAATAGTATATGATTTTTCTACGTCTTTAGGACCTATGTATTCTAAGCCTCGTACCACTTCTCCCAATCCAAGATCCCTCATAACCATGGTTTACACTTTCCTTCATACCCATATCTTAGACATATTGGGATATCTCAGTCTGGTTATCCTCCAGTTACTTGAGGCTTTTATATCAATTTCCTAATCACATGACATTAAAAATGCATGGCGCTTGATACCCAATGTTCACTCATGGGTGAAAAATCATTAAATAATGTATTTCCACCCATGTTATTATGCACGGAATAAATAAAAAAAGGAATGTTTTATGTGCATCCTACCTCATTGGTGATCTTTTATGGAAGACATAAATTCCATATTCATAATCATGAGTCATATTCACATATAGAGATATTGTAAACATTAAAATAACTATGTCCAGTTTGATTCCTATCATCCTTGGACATGTAGTTACACCCAAATATCATATCTTGGTTCCATCCATGAAAACAATTCCTGCTTGTTTGTCGTGTAAGGGTTAGACCTGTGTAGGGAACATTCTCACACTTGTGTGGGAAAATATATTTAACAATTCCTAGGAAATTATGACTTGAAATTCCCTATTTTATGTTCATGAACACTTCTTTTCAAAAACCATACTACGTTTCTATAAAGGTAAGAATCACCATAATCATACCTAGCCATCGAAAATGGATGGTTGGTGTCCTGGGGACACCTTCTATTGACTATTCACATAATACCCCAGTTACTCTTCACAAGTTTCCCACAAAAATATCATGTCAACCAAAGGAAAATTAGTTTTTAGGAGATTATTATTCTACCTATATACACGTCTTTTATGAGTTTACATCCTAACCTCACTCCCTAGTATTAGAAACTACATGGATTACAGTTTACATATTTTCTCCTTATTCATGCCTGAAAAGGATGGAACATTCCTTTCCTCACCACCGTAAAAAGGATTAATAGATTATCCCCTTGTTCAGAGAAAAACAACATCCAATCATAAGTTTCAAATGTCCTAGCTACATGACATTATATTTCCCCATTATTTGACCCTCCATTGCACTAGCTAAATACATGTAAGAGTGTTCTCTCATTTATGATCACCATTGATACAAATTCCCTCATTCCTTTTAGAAAACACTCCTTGACAAGCCACCCCTTGGGATTTTGAGACATTAAAATTACCATTACATTACCCATCCACCATAAATGGATTTCCATATTCTTGAGGACACATTTTTTTTGACTATGTGCACAATTACCCGGTGGCTCTGTATAAGTTTACCACAAAAATGGTTTATCAAAAAAATGAAAAATATTCCTGAGGAGAGGATTCTTCTACTTCTATGTACACCAAAGATTCCATGCCCCATTTCATATCCTATATCCAGTTACCAAAAAATATAGGTCAAGAAAAATCCCTCATTTATGTTTGAAATATATTGGGACATCCTCAGTCGATGAGTCCTAAATTAGGGCACTTGCCTTGTAAATTATGGCCCAAGCTGTTCGACCTAAAATATCTATCATGGTCAAATCTATTTTATCTAAAAAATCATCAATGTTATAATATTTTTGACCTAAAATATCAGTAATGATAGTCGAAATTTCAAGACTTTAAACTATCCATGAAAAAGATACAAAACTCCCTAGGATGAAAACCTGTAAAATGAATCCTAGATAAAATTCATGCACCATATCACTAAACCTATACTCTGTATGGTTTAGGAAATATATCAAGAAACTAAAAATAAAAATTTTACCAAAACTTGTTAGGTTAAAAAACCAAAGAGAGGCTTAAGAAAATGTCAAGTTATATCCATTAATACCACACTAAATTAAGTTTAGGAAACAATTTGGGTGATGTCGAAGAAGATGAAATCCTTTTTAGGGTCTTTTCATGTAACCATATAAATAGTTGAACGACGCCCACTGGGTCCTTCATCTTAGGAAAATATTACAGCAAGATGTGATTAATTTAATTTAATTATCCATGATCATGATTCAATTAATAATCTAGTTTAGATTATCATTCCAAATGTTGTCAATTATAATTTATTGATATTGCAGGAAAGGATTAAGGAGAAACATTGGAGATAAAAACATTTTCATTCCATTTAATTAAGATAAGGAGGAACATCCAAAATCGGCAGTCTCTTCCTAATATCAAAACAATGATGGCACAGAATAAATCAATGGATTATAATAGTGCTCGATTGGATCTTTATATAGGATTGATAACCACATGATGTGGGCCATTAAGGGCTTGTTCTATATAGGAAATCTATTCAGATTTAGCTTCAACTGCTGGACACACTTGTTTCACAAAAATCCTATGATATCACCCCTTTTGTTTAATGTCATCATAATTGTCACTTGTTAATACTAGTTACACCTTTATCATGGACATAAAAGCCTCACAATCCCATAACTCATCTATTTGGGAAATCACCTGGTCGTGAGAATTTTCTTACTCTTCTATTAAATGGTGAAATTACATGGTAATATCCCGAAAGGTAGTTTTTTTGATGATGTGAGGAATTGAACTGAGCAAGGATTCCTTCATGAAAAATTTGATTTTACTGAGCCATGACAATATGGTATACGACAAAGTACAGATGTCAATAATAAAATCCACCTAAACCCAAATCAATAAATTATCTTCGAAGGGTTTCATCAGCATCAATATGTTCTAGCAATGGAGTTTTAGTGACAATAGTACAAATTTGGATCCATTCTCGTTTCCGAATAGCATAATGACCCCAAATAGCATATGGACTTTGGTCATGTACACCTACAGTCATAGGGACATAATCTGGAAGTTCCAGCACAACAAATGGAATATCAATTAGTTGTTCTACCCAACCAGGGTAATTTTCCGCCCCTATAGATAGCTCATTTCCTGAATCCATGTGTGGGGGACTGTAAACAGCTTCATGAATGCCCAGTGATGTTTTGCTGGGGCCAACCGCAGTAGGACTCCCAAAAGGGTCGACCAAATTTAAGGGATCTGAATATCATTATAAAGATATGGGGTACATGGATGAATTCCACTTTGAACACATGTGATGTTATATAGAGAGCCTCCTCACAATAGGAATGGGAGATTATGATACAACTGATATATGACTAAAGGCCATCAATGGTCTCTAAACATGTTGAGTCAATCTTAATAATATTCTATCATGATATTAGGTAACCCACAGTTGAGCATACCTCAATGATAAGTAAGATGAGGCCTTCATAAGTAGGGGAAGAGTAAGGATTATAAGTAAATAGGTCATGATAGTTGATTTGGGAAATCAATTCTCGTTCATTCTGTTCATTCCCCCCATTAGGCTTATCTTACGTGGCCCATCCTGCTAGCATGTCCCATATATTACTTTGAAGATATGTCGAGAGAATATTATCCATAATTGGAAGAGGATCGATAAATGTGTAACCCTCATATGAGCTCATATCCATCCACAAAGTATTTAGAAGTGCCCTACCAGCTGGTGAGGCAACTTCCCCTCACTGATTTGTCCAAACACACAATAAATTTTCACCAATACTGGAATATTGAAGTTGATATATTTTTCAACATCCCGTTGAACTTTCATGATGAATGATGTAGCTTGGACACTTATACTAGAATCATGTAGTAAATGAAGCCAACCACTCAGAAAAAAGGCTAAGAAGGAAGATAGTCAAAAAAAGGACAAAATCAAAAAGAAGTTCCCATCCCCATTCATAGAACTAACCCTCCTCTAATGAAATATATTAGGAACCTTCTTTCCTTTGGGTTTCCATGGTTGGGTAGGACCTAGTTCATCGCGCATGGTTCTCTTGACCACTTCGCTTAGCAAACGAATTAATCCAAAAATAAAAGGTGGTATATTGCTTTGGGAAAGGTTCAGTATAATTTAAATGGGATTTGGATTTTTCAATCAATTTATTATCTAGAGGAGTCATCCTTTCCTCATCATCACTTGTGGAGAAAGACGATACCTGTTCATCGTGCATATCCTCAATGATGGGAACTCCTACAATTAAATGAATATTCCAGGGTCTAATACCAACATCCCCATAGACTAGATGAGTGGTGTGGTATCTAGGCTACATCTACTCAGAAGCTTTGAACTGAAGGCGCCAGTTCAATGAGCATAGTTCTGGGATAACTAGGTAGCCTCATATAGCCCCATGGTCTGCAATTCATCCCTAAATTCCTCACAGCTTTGGTGTACCCAAAAAGGCCACCCCTATTCCAAACCAAATAAACCCCCATAATGAAGGTCCCATTTTGAGGACTAGACATGCTCCTCATTTTTCGCGGCCTTCTATGAAATGCTATGGTAGCAATGGGGCTTGTCATTTGGACCTCATTGCACATCTTTCGGTGATCAAGGGGTATAGTTCAATAAGGATCTAGTATTAATTTTTGTATGAATGAGTCATCCTTTCGATGAAATGAGGCCCTTTGGAATAGTCCAATTGATTATCCAAGCTGTAGGTTGGTCGATCTGATGCGTTTCCAGAATCGATGTGTTAGATGGTAGGCCAAATCCATAAATAGGAAGCCTATCCAATGTGGGATATTCCTTATGACCCACACTAAGGATTTGCGCTAGATATTGATATGATGAGACAACTGGGATCAAATTTTCAACAGAATCTACTTTGAATTTCACTTCTCATTAGTAGTTAAAAGGGAAGAAAGGGTCGTGGGAGTAGGTTGTGAAGCATTAGACTCTATCTTGTCCCAACATCAAAATTATTCTCAAGAAAAAAAGTTTGTCTCAATAAAATTGGAAAAATATTGAATAAATTTATGTATATTGATATCCCCACATATAAAAAATCCGCGTAAGTTATGGACCAAGGACAAAAAGGTTGTAGAAGGCTTGCTGGGTGATGGATCGTGAAGCGTTGGCCAATGAACCATTTTTTTGCGACAAAATAATCCTATAAATCGTGTAACAAAACTATGCTATACGGAATCCCAAACTCATCGTTCATCGAAAGATGTTGTCTAGTTCATGAATGAAAGGTTCTGTTCATAAGAGAAGGGTGTAAACAAAGGACACAATTCACATAAGATAAGAAAATTAGATAATTGTGCGAGAGATTTTTCTACTGGGGAAAAGAAATAGTGGAAATATGACCTAAAACCCCTACATATAGGCATGTGCTATGGGTCCAAACTTATACTGAAAACCAGTTCACGTTAGGATTGCTTTCTATGTCAGAATATCCTTCTCTTCATCCATATCAGACCCCATTCTGATGGAGTGAATTTTTTGGGTCTTGAAAAATTTGGAAAATGGAATTCAAATAAACATGTGAATTTGAAAAAGGAAGATGGAGGAACTAAATGATGATTTGAAACAAGAGTGTCAAAGAAGCCCATATATTCGATAAAAGAACAGCCAAACCACAATGGGAAACATCCATCATGGACTATCACTCTTCATGGATGTCTTCTTCACAAATCACTTGTGAACTAACCAGTTTGTGCGATAAAGATGATGACAACATACCCCCACAAATTCTGTCATTTTTGGGATGGGGTGGATAAATTCTCCACAAGTACTATTTTTTGTGGAATCAGACAGTTTGTGAGCGAGGTGAAGCCGATGGAATTCCACAAATGATATCATTCGAAGGATAGAGGTGGTGATTTTCAACTCTGCAAAATGCAACCCCACAGGCCTCTGTTGACCGAGTCACCCATGGGAAGACTATTTCTTACTTGAGCTTCCACACAAGACATCATGAGACCCACCGATACAACTCTTTTTCCCCTTTATAGAAATAACCATAGTAGAGCTAAGAAAAGGGAATGGGATTGAGAACTTTTGGAGGTGATCGATTGAAGTAGGCATGAAAGAAGAGAGTACTAAAAAATAAAAACACTTTCGATGATTTACTACAGGTATAAACCACCGCATAACATCAATGATGAAAATGTAATAAGAATTGGAAAATCATTAACCTGGCTTTCTTCACAGATGAACTTCCTGCGAAGTGAAAGACCAATTCCGTTTCTCTAATTTGGCACCTCATTTAGAAAACACTCTGCAGAGGGAAAACTGCACTATGTAGAAAATCTCTATATGGGTGGGTCTCGACTCCGTGTTCCAACATAGTTTGCGGATGGAATTCAGTGCCACATATACCATGTTAAATGGACGAAGCCTAGTTTTGTATATTAAAACCCAACGTGGACCGTATCTAGGCTCGCGTACCATCATTGTACGTAGACGGCTCCCTCAACCGCATAGTGATATGATATGCAGAGGATGCCTCAACCCGTATGAGAAAATGGTATGTATAATGGGTTATCCTTGAGAATTATGCCCTCTAACTCTAATCATTTCCTTACATTATTGTCACATCATCCATAACCACTCTACTAACCAGTCCAACAAAACTAGGCCAAAGCCTCCTCCAAAGACACTAGACCCGTATAATAAAATTTTTGAGCACATCAGTGTTCTCATATCAGTTTACATACCCATGGTAAGCGGGTTAATGTTGGTAATGCCTTTGATTAGGTGAACCCCTAGAATATCCCTATGTTTACATTCCCCTAGTAATGAGGGGTTTTTCCTTGGGATGCTCACATGAACCTCCTCATTTTAGAGATTAAGGGAATTCACTGGACTTTCCCTTCGATGAGGGCTAGTGGTAAACAACGGAGAATTGCACCAGCTTTCCATTTTAATGAGGAATACTCCTGCCCTTTTCAAGAACCTATTTTAGGGTGATCTGTATGAGGTAAGCCCATAGCCTTCCTTTTGGGAAGTTCCATATCCCTAGACTCTTCCACCATCATCCCCTTCCTTTTCTATCTAGAAATAAAGAAACATCTATGATTCACCAGATCTACTGCTTCCTCTTATTTCTCACACAAAGCATGACTCACATGGGATTAGAGATTAGTTGTAATCATGGAATCCACTCAATCCACCTGATAGTTGAACTACTAAAACTGTAATTCCTACCCTAATCAGGATACATAGGGTGCCTGTCTAAGGCCTGATCTCAAATGGGCTTTCCCTTTGGATGTAATCCCCAAACCATGAACCCTATAATGGGAAGCTTCCATGAGTAAGCCCCAGACTTCAGAAATTCGTGGACTTTGATTTCCAGTTAGCTGTGATACATAGGAAACCTTTCCACGGTACAAGCCCAACAATTTCATATTCTTGTCAGTTCATGCATGTCTTTGTTGCATGATTATAAACTACCTCGTAGGGTCTTTGTCACATGACATTAAAAGCTGATGTGTCTAGTAAAGAAACACTGAACTAGGTGGGTTATGATTCCTCTTAAGAGGATACATTTGAAGCCCATCATGCATGTTTGATCCCAATAGTGAAACGATTACCTCCCCCCTGAATGATGATAATCTTAATAGCACCATCCAATATGGCTCAAAACTAGAATTATCTTAGAAAACGAACAAATCATCTTTGATTTATCCATAAAAGGCTAACATAAATGAGGAACATCAGAAACATGCACATATCTTCATGGATAGAAAACCTAGGATACATACAGATGATTCTAGAAGCATTCATACGTCTGACTGATATTGCTACCCCTGTGATATGCCACAAACACATACTTGATAATGAAACAAGGATTCATGAACATATGAACATATCTTGAATCTATAAGCGGGAATCAGAATAGGAAACAGTTCCCCTAAAAAAGCTTTGATGAACATGAGTTTCCATCCACTCTACCAATGTGAGCTCTCAAAGTGTTATTGTCAAAATCATCCAACGAGAACCTTCCTTTGAGAAGTAGGTCCATGAATTAATGATATATGAATCATTGGGTGATTCTAGCTCCATGAAGAGACCTGTTGGAGACCAGTGAAGATGTTATAACCGAAGGCAGCTATTGAACACCAATCAACCCCCTGCAATTGAATTAGTGGGCCATATCCCCTGATAGAACAAAAACCTTAACCTCTTCATTTGAAACAACCCAAACCCCCAAAAAACCATAAAAATCCAAAAAAACATAAAACACTAAAAACCATAAATCCCTAAAACTACTACAAAATATAAAATAATATTAAACCCATAAAAAGGTTAAAAATAAAAAAAACTTAATCTCACTAAAAAACTAAAAAACACTAAAAACCTAGCAACCAGAAACCCCTAATTACCATAAAAACTCTCAAAATCCCTAAAAACCCTAACAAACAATAAAAAATCATAAATAAATCTCTACAAATCCGAAGAAAATAAAAACACATAAAATCATATAATACAACTAAGAAAACCATGAATACCTAATAAAACTCAAAACTACTAAATAACATAAAAAAATATACACCAAAAAACCAAAAAACCCCTCAAAACAACTAAAACTATTTAAACAAATAAAAATCTGAAAAATGTTCTAAAAAACCCTAAAAATTAAAAACCCTTAAAAACCTTCAAACCCTAAAGAAAACATTAAAAAATTAAAAACACATAAAGCCCCTAAGTCCTAGAAAACACTAAAAACCCTAAATACTCTAAAAATTCCCTAAAACACCTAAAAACTATCAAAACCCTTAATAACCATTAAAACCCTAAAACACCATAAAAATATTAAAAAACCACTAAAAACTATAAGAACCATTTATACATATAGTCATGTTAAAAACTATATAGAACCTTAAAAAATATTTAAAAACACAAAAAAACCCTAAAAATTCAAAAAAACTCATAATACCCTAAAAACACTAAAAACCCGTAAACCCCGAATAATCCCTAAAAACCCTAAAAAACGTAAAAATATGAAAATCCCACAAAAAATTCCAAAAAACATAACAAACCCTAAAAACCATGAAAAACCCAAACAAAAAATTAATTCATAAAAACACTTAAAACCCTAGAAAAACCTAAAAACACTAAAAAACCTTAAACCATAAAACCCCTCAAAATCCCTTAAAACCCTAAAACCTTCAAAATACTAAAAAATCACTAAATCCCCTCCAATTTTAAAAAACCATACAAACCATGGAAACCCATAAAAACAAAAAAAAATTAAAACCACTTAAATACCTAAAAAATCTAAAAACACAAAAAAACTTAAAAGTCCCTAAATCCCATAAAAAGTATTAAAATACCAAAAAACCAAAAAACCCATAAAAATATAAATATCCTAAAAACCCTCTAAAACTATAAAAACCCTTTAAACACATAAAAACGTTAACAAAAATTAAGAATCATCAGAAACCTAAAAATTCAAAAAAAAAATCCAAAAACCCAAATAAACATAAAAACCCTAAACCCCATAAAACCTTTCAAAATCACTAAAAAGAAAAAAATCCATTAGAATCCTAAAAAACCCACAAAATACTTAAAAATAAACATCCTTGAAAACTCTAAAAACACCTAAGAAAACCATAAAAACCTAAAAACACATAATACCGCAAAAAATAAAAAATTTTAAAAACCTTAAAAACCATAAACCCTACAAAATCCCTAAAAAACCTAATAAACCATAAAAATATTTAAATATCATTAAAACCTTGAAAATGTAAAAATTCTAAAAACCTAGAAAACCCCTTAGACAACCATAAACACCATACATTCTTATAATCCCTAAAATCCTAAATAATGCTAAAAGCCCTATAAAACCCTCAAAATCCCCCAAAACCATAAGAACACCTAAAATCCATAGAAATATTAAAAAAACCTAAAAATCCAAAAAATAAATAAAAAACCCTAAAATCCTTGGAAAACCATAAGAAAAACATAAAAACCTAAAAGCACTTAAAATAAAAAAGAAACATAAAATACCAAAAGAACTCTAAAAACCCTAAAAACCATACAAATTCAAAATACCTTTAAAAACCCTAAAAATCTAAACAACCCTAAAAGAAACTAAATACTAAAAAACCCCTTTAGACCCCTAAAAATGTCAAAAATATCAAAAAATCTTTAAAATCTCTAAAAAACTAAAAAAAAGAATAAAAAAACCATAAACACCCAAAAAACCCCCCAAATCCCTAAAAAATGTCAAAATCCCTAAAAACATAAAAATCCTAAAAAAATCCCTCAAAATTCTCAGAAAAGTAAAAAAATACTTAAAACCCTAAAATACCTTATGAAAACCATGAAAACATAAATCAATTAAGAAAACTGAAAAACCTAAAAATTGTTAAAACCCCTTAAAAATCCAAACCCTTAAAAACATTAAAACCCCTCAAAATTGATAAAATCATAAAAATCATAAAAAATTCACGAAAAATGTAATAACGCATAAAACCCCTAAAACCCTTAATAAAACCAAAAAACCAAAAAGCCCTTAAAACCCCTAGAAACCTCAAAATCACTAAAAACTGTAAAACCCTAAAAAACCCTAAATCCCCTAAAATCCCACAAAACCCCAAAACCCGTAAAAACCCTTATACCCCGTTAAAACACAAAAAACTCCTATAATATAAAAAACTATATAAACCATTCAAAAGCCTAAAAACCTTCAAAACTCTAAAAATACATAAAACAACTAAAAACTAAAAAACCAAATCCATAATAACCTAAAACCCCTAAAAAATCTAAGACACTCAAAATCCCGAAAGCCTATAATAAAACATAAAGGTCAAAAAAATCCCTAAAAAATCCCCAAAATATAAAAATCCTTAAAAACCAAAAAACTACTAAGAAAACCTTAAAAACCTAAAACACTTAAAATACCTAAACACCTAAAAATTTATAAATGCCTAAAAACCTTAAATGACCATAAAACCCCTAAAAACCCCTAAAATCCATTAAAACCTTAAAACCCTTAAAAATACTAAAAACCCATAAAAACCCCTAAAAACCACTAAAAAGTGAAAAGACCTTTAAACCCCTGGAAACAATATAAAAAATATAAAAAACCTTAAAAACCCTAAATGATTAAAAACCACCCTAATGACCAAAAAATTCCAAAAAACCCTAAATATTCATAAAAATACTCAAAAACATTAAAATCAATATAATCCCGAAAAACCCATGAAAATACTGTAAAATCCGTGAATATACAGAGAAAAAACCCCTAAATCCCATAAAAAGCTCCTATAAAATCTTACAAACCAAAAAAACAAAAAAACCCTAAATACAAAAAAAAATATAAAAATGGTAAAAACCCTAAAAACCCATAAAAGACCCTAAAAACTCAAAAAAACCCTAAAATTAATTAAAATCCCCAAAACCATAAGAACCCTTAAAACCCCAAAAAATCACATAAAACCCCTAAAACCCAATAAAACTATTATAGCTTTTTAAACACCTAAAAATGATAAAAAATCTAAAAATCCTATAGAACAAAAAAATCCCAAATTCCAAAAAAAAACCATAAAAACCCTAAACCCACAAAAACCTCAAAAATCAATAAAAACCCAAAAAACCATAAAAACCCAAAAAATCCTAAAGTACCATAAAAACCTAAAAACCCTAAAAATCCAGAAAAACCCCTAATAATACCATAAAAACCTAAAACACATTAAACCCCTAAATAACCTAAATAATAATAAGAAACCTAAAAACCACTAAAAGGGCATAAAACACTAAAAACCATAAGATCCATAAAAACACTTAAAAACCATGAAAACCCTAAAAACACATAAAACAATAAATTACACTAAAAACTATAAAACCCCTTAAAACCACGAAAAACATTGAAACACCATAAAAAATGAAAGCCCCTAAAAAACTCATACAACCCTAAACACCCAAAAAAATACACAAAAACCCTGAAACCCCTAAAAGACTTAACACAATCAGAATCCCTAAAAACCCTAAAAAATACTAATTCCAAAAAATCCCAAAAAATCGATTAAAATATAAAAAACCATAAAACCCCTGTAAACCCTAAAGAAAACAATAAAAAAAATAAAAAACACAAAAAATCACTATAAGAATATATAAACAAAAAAAACAAAAAAACCCAAAAACTCTAAAAATCCAAAAAAAACTGAAGAAAAATAAAAATCCTAAAAAATAACTTAAAATCCAAAAAACATAAAAACCCATAAAATTATAAAAAACCCAAAAAAAACATAGAATCCTAAAAATAATTAAACCCCAAACACCTAAGAAACTCTAAAAACACTAAAAACTTTAAAAGAACATAAAAATCATATCCCCCAAACTATAAAAGCCCTAAAATAACAAAATAACACAAAACCCACCAAAAACTCTAAAAACCATTTAAACCCCAAAAAATTATGGAAGACACTAATAAACCTTAAAACCCTTATAGATCCCATAAAAACCCCTAAAACACTAAAAAAACCATAAAATCCAAAAAAATCATAGAACCCCTCAAAATAGCTAAAAAACCAAAGAAACCTATAAATGTTCTAAAAACCCTAAAAACATAAAAATGTAAAAAACCATAAAAAATGAAATCCCTAAAAAAATATTAAAAAACAAAAATGATTAATATCATTAAAAAACCAAAAAACACTAAAAACCATAAAACTACACCAAATTTATAAAAACCCAAAAAACCATAAAAATACTAAAAAATCCCTAAAATCTCTAAAATTGTAAAAACCTATAATACCTTGAAAAGCCCTCAGAAAAAAATAAAATAACCCTTAAAACCCCTACAACCTAAAAACCATAACACCCTAAAAACCCTAGAAAACCCAAAATACCCTAAAAATTCTTTAAAACCACTAAAACCCCTAAAAACCCTAAATATCAAAAGAAATACATATTAACCTAAAAATGTAAAAAACCATAAAATATTAAATCCCCTAATAAAACCATAAAAACATAAAAATACATAAAACCCCTAAAAACCTAAAATACGCTAAAAACCATAAAAGACCTTAAAAACATTAAAAACCACAAATACCTAAAAAAACCTAATACCCTTTATATCCCTAAGACCGTAAATGCCATAAAATTAGAGAAAAGCACTAAAATATATAAAACCATAAAAAACAAAAAAAAACCCATGAAACCCCTGATAAATCCATGAAACCCTAAAAAACATAATAACCCTAATAACCTAAAAATACTAAAAATCCTTAAAAACCATAAAAACCCTATAAAACATAAAACCGTAAAAACCAAAAAAACCATAAAACACAAAAAACCCTACGACACACTAAAAACTAAAAAAATCATTTAAACCCTTACAAATGTTTAAAAAATTCTAGAAAACCATAAATACCTTAAATACACAAAAACCCCCATAAAACACAAAAAACTGAAAAAAACCTAAAAACCAAAAAAAATCCCTAAAACCTCTAAATACCATTAAAATTAAAAAAAAGAAATAAAAATCCCAAAAATGTAACAAACCATAAAAAAACATAAAACCCATATGAACATATTATAAACCTAAAAATAGGTAAATCCACAAAAACCTAAAAAATTATAAAAACCTTAAACAATCATATAAAACATAAAAACCCTCAAAATCCTTAAAAACCCTAAAAACCATAAAAAATCTAAAACTCCCTAAAATATATGAGAGTATAAAGAACATTAAAACCTTTAAAAATCCACAAAAACCTTAAAAACCCTATAAAAACTTTAAACCCATGAAATACATAAAAAATTGCAAAAACCATAAAAAACTTAAAACACGCTAAAACCCTAAACACCCCTAAAATTCACAAAACCCTTAAAAACAATAAAACCCCCTAAAACCCATAAAACCATAAAAACCTCTAAAATTATAAAATCAATTTAATCCCCTAAAAAGGTAAAAACACTAAAAAATATTAAAACCCATAAAAACTAAAAAAACCCTAAATACATAAAAAAAAACCCTAACCCCTAACCCCCCCCCCCCACAAACACCTAAAAACACTCAAAACCATAAGAATACTAAACAGTCCCTAAAAATAACTATAAACATAAGAAAACCAAAAAAACCTTGGAAACCCCTAAGAAAACCAAAAAAATGTTAAAAAAATTAAAACACCTAGAAAACATTAAATACGCTAAAAACACTAAAAACCCTAAAGAGACCTTAAAAACCCAAAAACACTAAAAACTATAAAATACCCTAAAATTTATAAATAATAAAAAACCATTAAAATTATAAAAACCCAACAAAACTCTAAAAACACTTAAGCCCCAAAAAATACTAAAGTACTCCAAAAAATGTTAAAACCCGAAAAAAATAAAAAAAACCGTTAAAACCCATAAAAATCCTAAAATCCATAAAAACGCATAAAAGGGTAGAAAAACCTAAAAAAAATTGAAAACCCCTATTAAATTTTTCATATCCTAGAAACACATAAAACTCCTAGAAATAAAAAAATGCTAAAAACCCTAAAACCCCTAAAAACTCTAAAAACCACCAAAACCTAAAAAGTCTCTAAAAAAAACCCAAACACTAAAAAAATAAAAAATATATAGAAAGCGTTAAAAACCATAACAATATTAAAACACCAAAAAACATAAAACAATAAAAACACAAAAATCCCAAAAACCCAAAAAAAAACCATAAAACCCATAAAAAACCTAAAAACCCTTAATACCTTAAAAAACACTAAACCCCTAAAACCCATATAAATCATAAAACACACTAAAAATCAATAAAAACAAAAAAAACATAAAACCCTTAAAAAATACTAAGAAATATATTAACTCCTAAAAACACTTCAAACAGCTAAAAACATAAAAAAGATAAAAACCATAAAAACCATAAAAACCATAAAAACAATAAAAACCCCTAAAATCAATAATAACTCTAAAGAATAATAAAAATCATAAAAAACATGTAAAAAATCTCTATAAATAAAAAAAAACCAAAAACCCCAATAATCCCTAAGAAAACCATAAAAAATCTAAAAAACAATTCAAACCCCTTGAAACCTAAAACATGATTAAAACCATAAAATCCACAAAAGACCCAAAAATCCTAAAACCCCCTAAAAACCATAAATACCAAAAAAAAACCTTAAAACACTAAAAACCCCATAATACCTTAAAAACACAATAAAAATATAATAACCATTTAAACCCTAAAAACATTTAAAAGTATTTAAAAACATTAAAACCATAAAAAACTAAAAAAAGCTTAAAACCCAAAAACCCGTAAAACCCTAAAATCCCAAAAAAACTCAAAATCCTTACAAAAATAAAACCTAAAAAACCTAAAAATCCTTTATAATCCCCAAAAAGTAACAAACCTTAAAAACACTAAAAACCCCAATGAAAAACTTAAAAAACAAAAATCACTTAAAACTCCTAAAAACCAAAAAATGCTAAAAACCTAAAGACCCTAAGAAACCTTAAAATCAATGAAAACCCACCAAACCATTAAAATCCTAAAATCCCCAAAAATACCTAAAAACATAAAAAAACCAAAAAAATAGAAATCCCAATGAAAATCTTAAAAACCTAAAAATAATTAAATCTCCCTAAAAAACAAAAATTGCTAAAAACCCTTAAAAAGAATCTAAAAACAAAAAACCATAATCCCTTAAAACCCATCAAAACCGTAAAACTAATAAATAATCTAAAACCCTTTAAACCCCAACAATCGTTAAAAAAACTCTTAGACACATTATAAACCTTAAAAAATTCAAAAAACACCTAAAAACCCTAACAATCCATTAAAACCATTAAAACCCTAAAAATAGATAAAAACTCTACAAACCCTTTGAACCCCTATAAACCTTATGAAACTCTTAAACATATTAAAAACTTTAAGAATTCAAAAAACACTAAAAAACTGAACAATCCATTAAAACCCAAAAACCCCAAAACACCCAAAAATCTCTAAAACCCCTAAAAACATTAAAAATCATAAAAATCACTAAAAACCCCTAAAAATGTAAAAGCCCCAAAAAAACCATTAATAACCCCAAAAAAACCTTAAAATACCTAAAACATATAAACACTCTAAAAATTATAAAAACAAAAAAACAGATAAAACCTATAATACCCCTAAATTAATAAAATTTTAGAAAACCATAAAACATAATGAAAATCCTAAAAAGACATAAAAATCCCTAAAATTTTATAAAAACTCAAAACCCTAAAAAATTATAAAAACCATTAAAACCAAAATAATACTTAAAACCCTTAACCCTAAAATTATAAATACTATAAAAAACCCTAAAATACCCTAAAGACCCTAAAACACCAAAAAACCCAAAAAACTCAAAAAACCATAAAATCCTAAAAATGCATAAAACACCTAAAAAATTTAAAAACATAAAACCCTTTTAATCCTTAAAAACATTAAAAACTCCATAAATCCATAAAATCCTATAATACTCAAAAAAAACTAATTAGAAAAAAAGCAAAAAACAAAAAACAAAAAACCCCTAAACCCTATAATAACTATAATACCATAAAATTCCTAAAACCCCTAAAAACCCTTTAAATCTTAAAAGATCACTAAATATCCTTAATAAAGTAAAAAATTATAAAAACACTAAAATCCATAAGATAACATTAATACCCTAATTACTCTTAAAACCTCCTAAAAAAATGAAAAATGATAGAAATGCTAAAAAACAAATAAACCCTCAAACCCCCCTAAAGTTATTAAAACCCATAAAACCCTAAAAAATCCCTAAAATTTTAAACACCCCTCAAAACCCTAAAAACATAAAGAATACAATAAAAACCAAAAATTCAGTGAAAATACATAAAATTTTCAAAACATCATAAAAACCTTAAAACCCCTAAAAAGAAAAAAAACCCCCCAAAATCATAAAAACCATATGAACCCCTATAACGTTTAAAAAAATCTAAAAACCCATAAAAAATCAATTAAAACTCTAAAAATCATTTCAACCCCTAAATGAATTTTGAATCATTAAAAACCATTAAAACCTAAAAAACTAATAAACACCAAAAGAAACCCTAACCCCAACCCCCAAAAAATCTTCAAAACCTCAAAATCCCTAAAAACCTTGAAAACCTAAAAAATCATAAAAACCTTTTAAAATCTCTAAAAACGTAAAAAACCCTAAAAACCATAAAAACATAATAAAACCTTCATAAACTAATAACACTTAAAACCCTAATAAAAACTAAAAATTTCTCAAAAACCCTAAAACCTAAAAAATCCCCTAAAAACTAAAAAACCATAAACACACTAAAACACCATAGTAATCCTAAAAGACCTAAAAATACCTAAAAAATAAAAAATCTAAAAACCCTGATAACCAATAAGGAAAACATAAAAATATAAAAACACTTAAAACCCCCAAAACCCCATTAAAATGCTAAAACCCCTAAAATGATCATAAAAGCCTTAAACCCAATAAACACCCTAAAAACATAAAAACTATAAAACCACATAAAATTCCTAAACGCCCAATAAAAACTCTAAATCCCTATAAACCCGTAAAAATTCAAAAAGACATTAAAAACTCTGAAAACTCCTATGAATCACTAAAAAACCCCTAAAATCCATAAAAACTATAAAACCCCTAAAAATCATATAGAACGCTATAACCCTAAAAATCCTTAATATCAATAAAAAACAAGAAATTCTAAAAATCCCTAAAAATATATAAAAACATAAAAACCCTAAAAACATAGAAAACACCTAAGAAAAACAAAAAAACAAAAAAAACATTAAACCTATAAAAAATATAAAAAACGCAACAAACCCTGAAAATAACCTAAAACCCCTTAAAACATAAAAAAAAATACAACCCATAAAAATGCCTAAAAATTATAAAAACCAATAAAGACAAAAATAAAAAACCATAAAAACCCTAAAAATGTAAAAACCCCTTAAAAACCTTGAAAAATATCAAGAAAACCTAAAATCCAAAAAACACTTAAAACTTCTAAAAAACCTAAAAATGAGGAAAACCCTAAAAATGATAAAATTCCCTAAAAACCCTAAACCCCTAAAAACCATAAACACACCTAAAATATTTTAATAAACCGAAAAATCTAGAAAAACCCGAAAAATCCATAGAAAATTCATAAAACCTTTGAGGACCATAAAAATGTTGAAAACTATAAAAATCATAGAACCTTAAAAAACTAAAATTAACCAAATAACTCCATAAAAACCTTAGAACCCCTAAAAACCATAAAATCCATAAAAATATCAAAATCACAAAGAAGCACTAAAAGAACCTAAAAATCCTAAAAAAATCACTAAAAATCAATTAAAATTAAAAAACACATAAAACCCCTAAAAACCTAAAAACACTAAAATCCCTAACGACCCGAAAAACCATAAATGCCTAAAAAACCCCAAACCCCCCCAAAAAATATTGAAAACCTAAAGTCCTAAAAAACTCTAAAACACCTCAAAATCTCTAAAAATCATAAAAATAGTTTAAAATGTTGAAAATTCACACAAATCCTATAAAAGTAAAAAAACTAAAAACCCTGAAAAACCCAAAGAAACCCTTAAAAACCTAAAATCAATTAAAACCTTGAATGAAGGGAAAAATGATAAAAATTCTAAAAACCATAAAAATATAAAAACCCTTCAAAATACCTAAAATCATAGAATAATAAAAATGTTAAATGGAACTAATAATCCAAAAAAATGTAAAATCCTTAAAAACCGTGAGAAATATAAGATAATATTTAAAACATAAAATATTTAAAACATCTAAAAAACAAAAAAGCACTAAAAATCCAAAAAATACCTAAAAGGCCCTAAAAGCCTAAAACAATCTAAAAACAATAAAAACCCCTAAAAACCATAAAAACCATAAAACCCCTAAAACCCATAAAAACCATGAAATTATTTAAAAGACCACAAAATCTAAAAAAAATTAAACCCCTAAGATGTTAAAAACTCAAAAAACCTTAAAAACCATAAAAAACTCAAAAAACCTTAAAACCGAAAAAACTATAAAACCCTACAAACATAAAAAAATATAACACACCTTAAATCCCTAAAAACCATTAAAAATGAAAAATAACTAAAACTCCCTTAAAATGTTAAAAACTCTAGAAGCACTGAAATACCCTAAGAAAACCCCAAATAACAAATAACACATAAACTCTAAAAACCTATGAAATATTAAAAACCCTAAAATACCCTAAAACTTTTAAACACCCTAAAACCCCAAAAAAACCCTAAAATTATTTAAAACCCAATTAAACCCCACAAAAAACAAAAAATCACTAAAAAATAAAAAACCTATTAAATTCTTAAAAATGTTATAAAACACTAAAATTATTTGAAACCCTAAGAAAATAAAAAAAACCAAAAAGACCTAAAACCCCTAAAAACCAAATAACCCCCAAAATCCTAAAATAACCTAAATAACATAAAAAACCTAAAAAACCATAAAAATCCCTTAAAATATAAAATACCCTAAAAAACCTAAGTAAAATAAAAAATCCTATAAAAAATGAAACCCTTAAAAACATAAAAAAATACTAAAACCATAATACCCATGAAAAGCTTAAATCTCTAAAAAGCATAAAAAATCCATAAAGACCCTAAAAACCCACTAAAAATCTAAAAACCCTTTACACCTTTAAAAACATTAAAAAACTCTAAAAACATTAAAACCCTATAACACTAAAAACCCCTAAAAACCCAAAACATAACAAAACCCTAAACACCCCTAAAAACTCAAAATACCTAAATACCCTAAAAACTATTAAAATCATAAAAAATACTTAAAAATACAAAAAATGCTAAAAATCTTAACCCACCTCCCCCAAAACGTCCCTTCATCTATAAAACCCTAAAAAACCAAAAAATAAAGTCCTAAAAAATTACTACAAATCTATAAAATCATAAAAAAACCTAAAGATCTGAAAAAACATAAGATAACCATAAAAATCCAAAACTACTTAAAATCCCTAATAATCCCAAATAAATTCTAAAAACCCCTAAAAACCATAAAAAACCCCCAAAACCATAAAAACCCTAAAAACATAAAAACTATATAAAACCATAAAAACACTACAAAATACTAAAACTCTAAAAACAATTTTGACCCATAAAATGAAAAAACACTAAAGAAACTTTAAACCCCTAAAAACAAAGAAAAATACTCAAACCTAAAAAATGATAAAAACCCTAAACCCCTAAAAACCCAGAAAACCCAAAAATACCAATAAACCCTATAAACCATAAAAATCATAACAGATCCATAAAAACTTGTAAAAACATAAATACCTCTAAAACCCAGAAAACCCCTATGAAAACCTTAAATAGCCAAAACCCCAAAAAACCCCTTAAAAAACAAAAAAAGGATAAAAACCACAAGAAATTTATAAAAACCCTAAAGAACCCTAAAACCCTAAAAATCCCAAAAAACCCCAAAACCCATATAAATCATCAAAAGACCTAAAAAATCATAAAAAATTAAAAACTCCTAAAATCACAAAAAGTAATTAAGAAAAAAATAAAATTAAAAAACAATCAAACCCCCAAAAAACCTAAAAGAAGCCGAAAAAACTAAATGACCCAAAACTCCCCCATAACACCATAAACCCCTAAAAACCATAAAATACTCCAAAGACACATAAAAACCTAAAATCAAAAAATAAATAAAAACCTTGTGAACCCGAAAAACATTAAAAAAACTCTAAAACCCTTTAAAAACTGAAAAAAAATAAAAAAACCCTAAAAGAACAAAAAACATAAAAAACCATAAAAACCAATAATACCCCTCAATATACCTAAAAATAAAAAAACACCATAAAAATCATAAAAATCTTCATAACTCCTTAAAAACATAAAAACCCACTAAAAAACCCTAAAAAATCAATAAAATCCTAAAAACACTTAAAACCCCTAAAAAAACTAAAACCCCAAAAAATCCAAAATACAATAAAAATTCCCAAACAACCTTAAAACACCATAAAACTCTTAAAATCCTAAAAATACACTAAATTTTTTTAAAACCCATTAAACCCCAAATTATTTTTGAAAATTATAAAAACTTGTAAAAACCGTAAAAACTAAAAAAACCCTAAATCCAAAAAGAACCCTAGAAAAGTAAAAAACCTTAAAAACCTAAAAGGAAATAAATCCCTCAAAATCCCAAATAACCTAAAAAACCAAAAAACAGATCCTTAATTAACCCTAAAATGTAAAAACACCTAACAGCCTTGAAACCCCCTAATAAATATTTAAAAAAATAAAAACACTAAAAACACTAAAAACACCTAAATAAATTAAGAAACACAAAGACCATAAAAACTGTAAAAACCATCAAAATCCCTAAAAGCATAAAAGAAATAAAAAAAATCATAAATCCAAAAAATTATATAAAAATGTAAACTACTCAAAAAATCTTAAAAAACCCTAAGAAAACCAATGAATGATAAAAACAACTAACCCCCCATGAAACCTATAAAACTCTAAAAACCACCAAAAAACTAAAAAAAGACCCTAAAACCCTTAAAATTATTAAAAACTATTAAAAACCATAACACTCCTAAAAGCACATAAAAAACCTAATCAACCACTAAAACATGAAAATCCTTTAGACCCCTAAAAATGTTTAAAAACTCTAAAAATCCTTAAACCCCTTAAAAAACAAAAAAAACCCAAAAACCCTAAAAAATAAAAAAACCCTAATAAACCTAAAAACCCATAAAAAACATAAAATCCCTAAAAAACTAAAAACATATAAAAATAATAATAAATCTCTAAAAATCTATCAAACCATTAAAAACACAAGATACCATGAAAACCCCTAAGAAAATATTAAAAACCTAAAAATGCATAAAAACCCAAAAAATATAAACCTCGAAATAATTTCAAAATCCCTAAGAACGCTAAAAAACCATAAAAATCCAAAAAAATAATAAATATCCTTAAAAACCTAAAATGCTAAATACCCTGAAAACGCCTGTGAAAACATAAAAATATTAAAACACGTAAAACCCCTAAAAAACAAAAAAAATGCTGAAAACCATAAAAACCATAAAAGCCCCCAAAACCATAAAAACCACTAAGACCTTAAAACCTTTGAAACCCATAAAACCCCTAAAAACACTAAAAATCACTAAAAACCCTAAAAACCCTCTAAAACCTTGAAAAAATTATAAACTCTAAAAAACATAATAACCATACAAATAAAAATAAATACTTAAAACCTAAAAACCATAAAAACACTAAAAACCCTAAAAACCCTCAAAATCCCTAACACCAAATAAAATCATAAAGATAATACAATTAAAAAAAATCATAAAATCCTTTAAAACCCTTGAAACCCCATGAAAAAACCTTAATAACCTAAAAAGACATAAAACCCCTAAAAACTTCACAAAAGTTAAAAACTCCCAAAAAAACCTAAAAACCCAAAAACTGTAAAAACCATAAACCAATAAAAAATTATAAAATCCCTTAAAACACCATTAACATTAAATACTCTAAATAATTAAAAAATCCTTAAAAAACATAAAAAACCAAAAAATCATAAAAACCCTAAAAATCCAAAAAAATCCCAAAAACACTAAAAAACCATTAAAATATAAAAACCCTAAAATTAAATGAAAACATAAGAAACCCCTTTAAACACTGAAAACCTTATGAAATCATTAACAATATAAATACATTTAGAACCCCTAAAAACCTAAGAAATGGTAAAACCCATAAAAACCATACAAACCAAAAAACCCTCAAAATCCCTAAAAATCGAAAAAAAAACTATAAAAATACTAAAAACAACAAAAAAAATACCTAAAATTTAAACAACCCTAAAAACCATGAAAACCCTATTAAAACCATAATAAACCGAAAACTTATAAAACCCATGAAAGAACTGAAAATCCATAAAAACCATAAAAACCCATAAAAACCTTTAAAAAATCAAAAAAAACCCATAAAATCCTAAACCCACTAAGAATTATAAACACCATTTAACCCCATAAAACATTAAGACACTCTAAAAAACCCTGAAGAACCAATATAACTAAAAACCTAAAAGTCTAAAAAATATCCTAAAGTGCCTATAAAATACTAAAAACCCGAAATCCCTAGAAACATTTAAAACCCAAAAAAATTCAAAAAAATGCATAAAAATACATAAAACCATAAAAAACTAATATACATGGAAAACATTAAGAAAAACATAAAAACCTAAAAATAATTAAAACCCATATAAAAACTAAAAATGATAAATAATCTAAAAAAAATCCTAAAAGCCATAAAACCCCTCAAGACCCATAAAAACCCCAAATACCATAAATTTCATAAAGAAGCCCCAAAATCCATAAACATAATAAATACTGAAATCAACAATGAAAAACATAAAACATAAAAATAGATAATACCCCCAAAAAACCTAAAAACACTAAAAACCCTAAAAACTATAAAAAAAATTTAAAAACCACAAAAAACTCTAAAAAACTCAAATAACCATACATCCCCTAAAAAACCTAAAACCCTAAACCTCCCTAAAACCCTAAAATTCATAAAACCCCTTAAAATTATAAAATCCCCTAAAAACCAAAAAAATTATAAAAACCCTAAAGACCCAAAAAGACCATCAAAATACCTAAAATCACTAAAAACCAATAAAATTCATAAAAAATCCCTAAAAATCAATAAAATTGGACAACCCTTAAAAACCATGAATACCCCAAAGAAAAACATAAAAACCTAAAAACACATAAAACCTTTTAAAAACCTAAAAATTATAAAAACCATATAATGTCACTAAAACTCCTAAAAACCATAAAAACCTAAAAATTATGAAAACCCGAAAAAACCAATTAAAAACCATAAAAACCCACTAAAAATAAATAAACCCATAAAAATAAAAATAAACATATGAACCCTAAAACCCTAGAAACCCTTAAAAACCATTAAAAATATTAAAAAGTAATTAAAAACCTTAAAAACAAAAAAAACCTAAAATCCATGAAATACCCTTGAATAACCATCAAAACCTAAAATAATTATAACCCCTAAAAAGTAAAAAATCACTAAATAACATAAAAACCCAAAAACCCTAAATATCATGAAAACACTATAAAAACATAAAAACCCTTAAAATTCGTAAAACCCTAAAAACCCACTTAAAACTATAAAAACATTTTAAAAAATATAGAAAAATGGATAAATAATAAAAACCCTAAAAACTATCAAAAAGCAAAAAATCCAAAAAAACTCTAAAGTCTATAAAACATAAAAATCTGTTAATATACAATGAAACAAAAAAAAACCAAAAAAGTAAAATACACTAATAACCCTAAAAACCCAATGAAAACGATAAAAATACCAAAAATCCTAAAAACACTAAAAATCCAAAAAACTCAAAAAACTCTCAAAATCACAAAAAAACCCCAAGAACCGTAAAAATCATAGAAATACCAAAATGTATATAGAATTCAAAAAACCCTAAAACAATGAAAAACCTGAATAAATCCTCAAAAACCTAAAAACACTAAAAACAGCTAAAACTCAAAAAATAAAAAAACCTAAAAATCCCTAAAAACCATCAAGCTTCCATAAAAACCCAACAAACAATAAAAATACATAAAATCCATAACAGTCCCTCAAAATGTAAAAAACCCCTAAAAATAATGAAAATTCCCAAGAAAACCTTAAAAACCTTGAAAAACTTAAAACCCCCCAAAACCCAGGAAGACTAAAAACCCTAAAACATTTAAACCCCTAAACCTCCCAAAATTCCAAAAAATCCTAAAATATCTTAAAAATACTAAAAAATTACATAAAAATCTACGAAAATTTAAAAAACCATATGAACCCTAAAAACCCAAAAGAAACCCTAAAAAACATTAAAACAATTAAAACCCCGAAAAACCTAAAAGTACTAAGACCCCTGAAAATACCAACGACCCATAAAAACCATAAAACCCATAAAAACCATTAAAAATACTAAAAAAAATAATAACTCAATACCCCCACTAGAATATCTAAAACACTTCAATCCACTAAAAACCTAAAATTACTAAAAACCCTAAAAATAATAATGAGCCATAAAAAACATAAAAATATCTAAAAACCATAAAAAATCCTAAAAACCAAAATAAATCAAAACCAAAATTAAAAACTCTTAAAACACATTAAGCACCTAAAAACATTAAAAACTCAAAAACATTGAAACACCCATAAAATTAAAAAATCCTAATAACCCATAAAAACCGAAAACCTTAAAAAACCCAAAAAAACCTACAAAATACCAAATAACCCTAAAATCCATAAAAATAATAAAAAGGCCTTAAAAATCCAAAAAAATAACCCAATTTTCTTGAAGATACCTAATTAATCATTAAAAAACCCGAATATACTAAAACCCTTAAAAACCTAAAAAATGCTAAAAACCCAAACAAACCCTAAAAAGTCACAAAAAACAAAGTGAAATTAAAAACCCATAAAAACACTTAAAACCAAAGAAAAACTCAAAAAAACCTTTAGACCCTTACAAATGTTAAAAAAAATCTCCAAATAACCTTATAACCCCTAATAATTTAAAAAAATAATTCATTCCATAAAAATCTTAGAAAACATAAAAATCTTAACAACCCTAAAAATGTAAAAAATCATTGAAAACCCAAAATAAAAACATTAAAACCCAAAAAAACTTAAACATATAAAAACATAAAATAGATAAATATCCAAAAACCCGAAAAACCAAAAAAATAGCCAAAATCCCTAAAAACCCTAAAACACCATATAAATCTTTAAAATCCCTAAAAATCCCTAAAAACAAAAAAACCCTAAAAACACAAAAAAAACATAGAGAATCCTTAAAAACACAAAAAAAAATGAAAATCTATAAAAACATAAAAAACAATAAAAACAATAAAAAATACTAAAAAAGACTTAAAACCCCATAAACCCCTAAAAATCCAAAAAACCCGTAAAACATAAAAACACCTAAAAACCCTAAAACCACTAAAAACATTAAAATCACATCAAACCCTTAAACACGATAAAAACTATAACAAAATTAAAAACCATAAAAAATAAAAAGTAACTAAAAACCTAAAAATCCATATAAACAATAAAAAACCATATCCTTAAAAATCCAAAAAAATCTATATAAATCTATAAAATACTGAAAAAGTAATGAAAAACCTTATCCATAAAAATACATAAAAGCCACATAAATCCATAAATTACGAAGAAAGTAATAAAAAACCCAAAATTCAAAAAATCCTAAAAATGATGAAAACCCCTAAGAAAACCATAAAAACATAAACACACTAAAAACCCCTATCAAATAAAATAACTCTAAATACTCTAACACCCAAAAAACACCAAAAAAACAAACCCCCCCCCCCCCTAAAATACTAAATCCAATAAATATACAAAACCCCCCTAAAATATCTAAAAAACCATTAAACCCCAAAATCATTAAAAAAAATTAAAAACATAGAAACCCTAAAAATAAAATCTCAAAAAACTCAAAAAACCATACAACCATAAAACCCCTAAAATTTCTAATAACCCTCAAAATCCCTAAGAAACCTACAAAACCATAAAATAACATTTTAATCCATAAAAACCAAAAAAAATAAAAACCCCTAAAAACACTTAAACCCCCTATAAAAGCTTTAAAAACTAAAAAGGCACTTAAAACCCATAAAAATAAAAAAAATGGGAAAACCCAAAAAACCCAAAAGACACTAAATACGATTAAAATCCATAAAAATCTATAAAATACCTATAAAACAATACAAATAATAAAAAAGTGATATAAATCACAAAAAACATAAAAAACATAATAACCCTTGAAACCCACTAAGAAAACCATAAAAATCTAAAAACACTTAAAACCCAAAAAACACAAAAATTCTAAAAACCATAAAACCCTAAAAATACCCTAAAAACCCTAAAAAGCTCTAAAATCCATAAAAATCCATAAAAACCATAAAAATCCTAAAAACACATAAATCCATTAAAACCCCACTAAAAACATAAAATCCAATTTAAAACCCTCAGAACAATTTTTTTGAATAAAGTTAAGGCATGATCCCCCATCACTAAAAAACCACAGGAAACCTTAATAACCTAAAAATAATTAAAACCCTTAAAAACCTAAAAACCATTGAAAAACCTAAAAACCATAAAAAACCACACCCTCTAAAATTCAAAAAACCTCCTAAAAACCATAAGAAAAAAATACTAAATAAGAGACGCCAGATAACCCCTTCTCTCCTGATTACTCCTTGATGGCGCCGATGGCGATCCTTCATCCCCAATGTGGGGGAGTGATTTTCACTCGATGATGATTGGGAAATAGCCTTCATCTCTCCTCATGTGTTTGATTTTATTCCCCCTTCCCTCTAATTTATCCTTTTTCTAGGGTTCCTGACTTATATAAAGGCGGCCCTCATTTACCTTTATCAGACTTGGAGTCCAATGAGGCCTCTGTACATCATAGGTTGACCATGGATTCCCGGTTTGTGAAGCATCGGTCCTCGATGGAGTCTTTTGACAGATTTTTTTTGGATGTTGGAATAATAAAGATCGGGAAATGGTAGGGTTACTGGATGGATGACATTTTATGATCTAGTTCTCAATGGAGGAAGATATGATCTGTGCTTGGTCTGTGACCCCTCTAATCCTCAATGGTGTCATATTTTTCCTCTTCTAATGGATGTTTGACTCTCACATGAACTGGGAATCACCATTGATTGCTTCATGGGTTAGGTTCCCAGAACTCCCTCTTCCATTTCTGAATCCATACGTTATCTTTATTCTCAAAAATATTGTGGGCTGGTATTTGTGTTCGAACAGTCGGACTCCAGTGATCTTCCACCCAGTTTCACCAAGATTCTTTGTTTAATTAAATGTCTCAAAACCTCTAATTGATTTTTTGTGGATTACTATTGGATAGAAGTTTCATTACAAATAGAGGATAGTCATGGAGTCCTTTGTTGAGTTCATCTCTATATATAGGCGACTGGGTCATTCTATCACTACTTGTAGACAAGGGGGTAGGAGTGCAGAAGATATGGAGGGGGATCATGGGGTTTTTGGGATAGTTGAACAGCCAGTGATGGTGTATGATCAAATTAATGCTGTAATAAGGATTCCGAGGATGAGGACAATGTCGTGAAAATCATCTGGGATGATGGTCTCTCAGGTGTATGAGATATTGAAGCAGGATCTAGAGAGTGTGTGTGAGAATGGAGTAATAGAGATAAACAAAGGTGTGAGGTCATCTGGGTTATATAGTAATGATTTGCATGAGAAGGGGTAGGATGAAATAGTGGATGAACATGCTTCGGGTGGGAAGAGAATGAAGGTACAAGATTCAGATGGTATTTCTTTGTGCCATGGGTTTGGATCACTGGCCTAGGAGGGGAAGGCTGTTGCACAAGGGCTGGTTACAACATCACCCTTCGGTGGTCTGGACATGAAGGCTACCCATAATGGTACTAGGAATAAAGAGGTTGGTGAGAGGGTGGTACAGATAATGGGGAATTTGGTGTATAATTCTTTCATGGGTGTGGTGTATGAGGGACAAGAGGTCACAATATATTATAGTGGGCATGCTGAACATAGGGAGGATATGGCCTTGGGTGGTACACCCTTTGTGTAACAGGTTTGATTGTATTTGTTCTATGGAGTTGGAGGGCAAGGATGATGCAAATGGGGATGCGGAGGAGCAGGGGTGGTGGAGAAAGAGGGGGAGGTTGTTGATACTAGGGACAAGACTACTGCTAGGCCTGGTGTCATAGTGGATGAAAAGGGTCCCTTGGTGCATTTGGAACCTCTGTTTGGTGATGATTTCCATATGTGTGATGTACTAGAATTTCCCCTATTTAAGGTTCATGGTGATGGTGTGGGGGCTGTGGAAGGCTGAATCAGTAAGGATTTAATGGTCCCTGGAGGTGATATATAGGATGGGGCATGGGAAATTCATGGTGTAAAGTGGGTTGACCAGTTAGACAGTGACACCATCGGGCGCTCTGATGGTGATGGTGAGCAAGAGGAATGGGAGATGCATGTGCTCATGGATAATAGTGATGGTATTACTGAGAATGATCCTTCTTTCCATGGAAACAATCTTCCTATGAAGGAGGGGAAATTGTCTCTTACTATACCTGAAGTTGAGGTGGATAACACTATTTTTGACGTGGAGTGCCTTATTTTGAAAGTGGATAAGGGCCAGGAGTTTGTGATGGCTGATGTGGTGCCCTCTCCCTATCCGGCACATGAGGTACCTGACCTAGTGGTCCCTTGCGTGTCATAGTTTTTTGTCCTTCCTTATTGTTCCCTTAAGCTATAATCGCTCTTCATCCCTGAGGACTCCTTCTATGAGGATAATAGAAGGATGAATTAGAATAAGGATATGATCATTAAAAAGATGGGTAAAAAGTTGGATGGCAGTTCCTGCTCGGTCCCCTTGAAGAAGAGGATGAAGCAGGATTACTCCACTGTTCCCAAACCTAGGGCTACCCAAGCGTCATCAAAGGAAGTCATACTAAAAGACAAAGTTAAAAAATGGGAGCACCAGCACCCCCATAGAAAGATAGGTGTAGGGACGAGCACCAAACACTCCTCAAACTTCATGAAGATTTTGAGTCAGGATGGGAGTCAATGAACACAAGGGAAGATTCTGACATCTACTATGATAATTTGGCTCTTGGATATGGTGCATTAGGTTAACCCTATCGCGCAACTTCAGTTTTAGACCTTGGTGGTGATGTTCACAGATGTGTTTCTTCTTTTTGTATTTTTTATTTTGGTTTTTTTGGGATTGTTAATGTTTTTTGGGTGTGGGTCCTTTGATCCTGCCCCTCCCTTGTCTGCAGTGTATTTTTTTCTAATAAATTTTGGGAGGCCAGGAATAGCCTAGCCGCACACCTTCCTTGCCCTAAAAACCATAAAAACACTAATAACCTATAGAAAACCTAAATCCACTAAAAAAATCTAAAATACAACTAAAACCCATAAAAAAGTTAGAAATGATAAAAAACATTAAAAACCCTAAAAACTCAAAAATATCACAAATTGCCCAAAAAAGACAAAGAAACCATAGAAACCCAGAAAACCCTCAAAATCCGTAAAAACTATAAATAAAATAAAAATCCTATAAAATCCATAAAAATAACTAAAAATGTAAAAATACCTAAAATCCTTAAAGAACCCTATGAAAACATTAAAAATATAAAAACACTTAAAACCCTAAAAAATTATAGAAAGTGATAAAACCCTAAAAACAGAAAAACCCTAAAAACCCCTAATAATCCTTGAAAATAAAAAAATACTAAAAACTACATAAAAATCACTAAAAATGCAAATATCGTAAAAACCTTGAAAAACCCTAAGAAGGACATAATAACCTAAAAATAACTAAAACCCCTAAATTACCAAAAAACCACTAAAAACCCTAATAGACCCTAAAACCCACTAAAAACCACTAAAAACCCTAAAAAAATAAAAACCAATAAAAACTCTAAAACCCAATAAAACTATAAAATCACATTAAACCCCTAAAAATGATGAAAAAAATCTAAAATTCTTAAAACCCTAAACAATTAAAAAATACCAAAAAAAAGAAAAACCTAAAATCCCTAAAACCCCTTCAACCCCTCATTATCCAAATTCTCCTAAAAAATAAAAATCCTAAAAAATCATTAAAAATCCCCAAAAACATAAAAAACACTAAAAACCTAGTAGAATCCATTGAAAAATGTAAAAACCCTGAAACACTTAAATCCCCTAAACCCTACAAACACTAAAAATCCTAAATACTCTTAAAATCCCTAAAACCCTAAAACCCCATAAAAAATTAAAACCCCAAAACCCATAAAACCCTTATAATCACATTAAGAACTCTAAAAATCATTTATTCTCAAAAAATTAAAAATCTAAAAAAACCTTTTAAAATCTAAAAAACTAAGAACCCCCAAAAACCCTAAAAACACAAAAAAAAGTCTTAAAATCCCTAAAAACCATAAAAACAATAAAAATACAATAGATTTTCTAAAAATAACTAAACATCTACAAAACCCTGATAACCATAAACATGCAAATAAAGCCTTATATTCATGAAAACCCATAAACCCCAAAAAATCATAAAAATTGTAAAAACCTATAAAAACCTTAAAAACTCAAAATCACTAAAAACCCTTATAATTCTATAAAATCATTTAGATACCATAGGAATCCTAAAAACCCATTTTTATCCCTAAAAACATAAAATTTCCAAAAAAAACCCTTAGAAAATCTAGAAAACAATAAAAACACTTAATTATGCTAAAAACACAAAAATGATTTAAAACATAAAAAACCCTAAAAGGACACTAAAACCACTATAAACCCCTAAAAACCATAAAACACCTTATGTCCTTCAAAATCATAATATCCCATAAAAACCCTAAAACCCACAGAAACCTCAAAAAACCCATTAAAACCATAAAAAATCAAAAAATAATAAAAACCCTCAGAATCCTAGGAAACTAAAAAAACCCTAAAACCCAAAACACCATAAAAACCCAATAAATCGTACAAAATATCAAAATCTATAAAAACCCTAATCACCAAAAAAATCCTTTAAAATACCAAAAAATAAATAAAACACTAAAAACACCTAAGAAACTAAAATAAATATGAACCCCAAAACCCAAAAACCCCCAAATCCCTAAAACCCCTAAAAATCCCTAAAAAATCTAAAAAAACACTAAAACACACTAAAAATCCCTAAAAATGTAAAAAACCTTAAAACACTATGAAACCCCAACGAAAAACTAAAAAAACTTAGAAATCCTAAAAACCAAAAAACTATAAATCCCTTAAAATTCCTGAAAGAACCTAAAAATCCGAAAACCCTTAAGGACCACAAAATCACCTAAAAACATAAGAACTCTAAATATAGATAAAAAACTTAAAAACCACAAAATCAATAACAACCCTTTAATCCTATAAAAATTTCTAAAAATATAAAAACCATAAAACCCAAAAAATATAAAAAAACCACAAAACAGAAAAAAAAACCCTAAAACCCCTCAAAATCCCTAGAACCCCTAATAACCAAAAAACCTTAAAAGATCCCTAAATATCCATAAAAATATAAAAATCCATATATCCCTAAATATGCTTAATAATACCTAAAAAACCTAAAAACACTTAAAACCCATAAAAATCCTAAAACATGCAGAAAATCATAAAAACCGAAGAAACCCCAAAAATCCTTAAAACCCTCAAAATTTATAAAAAACCTAAAACCTATAATAAATATATGGAATCAGTAAAAATTCATAAAACATAAAGAACCATAAAAACCCTCAAAATCTCTAAGAATACATTAGAAACCTTAAAAGACATAAAACCTCAAAAAACCAAAAAAAAATAAAACCCTAAAAATACCATAAAACCCAAAAAATGATTAAACCCCTAAAACCCATAAAAAATACTACAAGCCCATAAACCCTCCAAAGTAACTAAAACCTCTATAAAACCATTAAAACCCTAAATAGGAAAAAAACCATAAAAATCAAAAAAATATCAAAATCCGTAACCCCCCGCCCAAAAAAAACCAAAGAAAACCATAAAAACCCTAAAACATAAAAAAACCTATAAGAATACATAAAAAACATAAAACTACTTAAAAACCATAAAAGAAATAAAAATGATAAAACCCTAAAAAACCAATAAAACCTAAACAACACATGAAACCCCTAAAACTCTCAAAATCACTATAAACCATAAAAATTCATAAAATATTTGAAAATCACTAAAAAAATCCAAAAAGACCTAAACACCCATAAGAATACCTTAATAACAATAAAACACAAAAAACCCCTAAAACTATAAAAACCATAAATACACAAAACCCCATAAAATCCCTAAAAGACCACTATGAACGCTAAAACCCATTTAAACCCCCTAAAATTATAAAAACTATACAAAATCACAAAAAATAGAAAAAACTCAAAAAACACCTAATAACCAATAAAACCAAAAAAACCCTAGAAACTCTGAAAAAATCTAAAAGCCCTAAAAATACCTATACAACCAAAAAAACAAAAAAAAAAGTAAAAAACCCTCAAAATCCATAAATTCATACAAATCTAAAAAATCCCTAAAATTAATTGAAAACATAAAAAACCCAAAAAAACCCTATGAAAACATTAAAAACCAAAAATACATTAAATCCCTATACAACAAAAAATTATAAGAACCATAAAACCAGAAAAGACCCAATAACCAAAAAAGAAACTAAAACCATAAGCCACTAAAAACCAAAAAAAACTAACAATGTATAAAAAGAAAAATCCACTAAAAAATATAAAAAATTTAAAATCCAAAAAAAAATTAAAACCAATTAAAAACGTTAAAACTCTAAAAATATAAATAATTAAACCTATATAAATAAATCTAAAAACCCTAAAACCCCAAAAGATCTTCAAAATTCTTAAAAATCCTAAAAATAATAAATTTACTAAAAAATCCTAAAAAATTCCTAAAAAGTAAAGCACAAAAAATTTTGAAAACCCTAAGAAATCATTAAAAACCAAAAAACACTTAAACCCACTAAATAACTAAAAACCTCTAAAAGTTGAAAAACGTAAAAATTTTAAAAATCCATAAATCCCCTCAAAATCTATAAAACCCAAAAAACCATAATAATCCTTGAAAATATAAAAAAATTCATAAAGAAAAAAAAATGCTGAAAACTTATACGAATACCTTAAAAACCAAAAAACCATAAAATTTTAAAAAACTAATAAACACTAAAACCCCTAAAAACAATAAAAAAGAACCTAAAACCCCCAAAATACCATAAAACCACAAAAACTATAAACTATTAGAAACACATAAAACATATAAAATCCCTAAAACCACTAAAACATTAAAAACAATTTAAAACCCTAAAAATATTAACAACCTTAAAAACCCCAAAAACCCAAAAAACCCCAAAAAATTATAGCAAGCCAAAAAACCCAAAAAACCCTCAAAATCACTAAAAACCTAAACAATCATAGAAATTTTAAAAATCCCTAAACATACATATATATATATTCAAATAACCTAAATACCGTAAAAACCCCTAATAAAATCTAAAAAACATAAAAACACATAGAAACCCTAACAAAAAAATATTCTAAAAATATTAACAAACTAAAAAAACAATAAAAGACCTTAAAAACCATCAAAATCCCAATAAACCTGTAAAAATCCTTAAAAGACACAAATATCCCTAAAACCATAGAAAAAACCAGAACCCTGAAAAAACCCAATGAAATAATTAAAAAACTACAAACAATCAAAACCCTTAAAAATTATAAAACCCCTAAAAAGGTCATAGAAAACCCTAAAAACCAGAATACCCCTAAATACATTATAAAACACTAAAACTAGAAAAAAAACCAATAAGACCCCTTCAATCCCCTAAAGACATTGAAAAACTCAAAAATGATCAAAACCCATCAAAGCTAAAAAAAAGCACATACAAAACCTAGAAAATCCCTAAAACCCCAAAATCCTACCCTCAAGGTCACCATGAAAAATAAAAACTGTAACCTCGAAAAAAATAGCTAAAACCCAAAAAAAATAACCCAAAACCCCTGAAAACCACTAAGAAAATTTTAAAAACCTAAAAACATTTGTAACCCCCAAAAACATAAAAAACACTAAAACCCCTAAAAATCATAAAACCCTCAAAATCCATAAAAAATATCAAAATCCATAAAAACACTCAAAATCCATAGAACTCTTAAAAACTGATAAAAATTAAAAAAATCACGAAAAACAATAAAAAAGTAAAAAACCCAAAAAATAATTTAATCCCCTAAAAAAATTTAAAAACTAAAAAGAACTTAAACCCTTGAAAAGAAAAAAATTAGAACTAAAACCCCTAAAAATATCATAAAACCCTAAAAAATCAGAAAAACAAATAAATTTCCTAAAAACCCATATAACCCCTTAAAACTCATAAATCCCTTAAAAGAGAACTAAAAACATAAAAAAACTATTTAAACCCCTAAAAATATTAAAAACTATAAAAAACCTAAAAATTCATAAAAATATAAAAAACCCTAAAACCCCAAAAAACAGTAGGAACCCTAAAAACCTAAATACCCTCAAAATAAATAAAAACCTTAAAACCGTAAAATAATAGAAATCCCCAAAATACTTAAAAATATGAAGTCCCAAAATACTTAAAAACATTAAGACCCCAAAGGCCTTAAAAATCTCTAAAAACATAATAAACCCTAAAAACCATACAACCCAAAGAAAAAAAATTAAAACCTAAAGACTAATAACACCCAAAAAACCTAATAAATTCTAAAACCCAAAAAACCTCAAAATACCAAAAAATCAAATAACCCCAAAAACCCATAAATACTACCTAAAATATTTAAAATAATGAAAAAACCCAAAAAACCTACTAAAACTATAAGAAATACTTTAAAACCATTGAAATATTAAAAAACACAAAAAACCATTAAATCCTAAAAACTGAAACCCCCCATAAAAAACCAATCAATCCCTAAAAATCGTAACGCCCCCTAATAACCCTCAAAATAACTAAAAACCCACAACACCATAAAAATCCTAAAAACGTCAAAAAATCCAAAAAGCATAAAAAACCCTAAAACCCAGAAAACCCATAACAAAACCTTAAAAACCTAAAAACACTTAAAACCGCTAAAAATATAAAAATGATAAAAACCATAAAACATTAAAAACCGTAAACCCCATAAAACCATACAAACCCAAAGACCCCATAAATACTGTAGAAACCACAAAAAACATTAAAACCCTTTTAAACCCCAAAAAATGTTCAAAATCTCTAATTACACTAAAAATCTCATAAATCCCCTAAAAACCCAAAAAACCTGCAAAATCATAAAAACCAAAAAATCTCTCAAAATCCCATAAAAACTAAAAAACATTAAAATCCAAAATAGCCGTACAAAACCCCTAAAATTCAAAAAACCCTAAAACCCCCAAAAAATTATAAAACATAAAAAATTGAAAACACATAGAACCCCTAAAAACCAAAAAACCTTAAAAACATAAAAAACGATAAAAACCATAAAAAACCCATAATCATTAAAAACCATAAAAGTCCTAAAAAACTAAAAAATCGAAAAAACATAAAAAACAAAAAAATCCTCGAAAACACCAAGGAAAACCATAAAACCTAAAAATAATTAAAACATCCAAAAATCTGACAAATGCTAAAAACCCTAAAAAACTTTATAAAGCCTCTAAAACCCTTAAAGCCCTCAAAACCAATAAAATCCCTAATAACCATATAAAATGTAAAAACCAATGGAACACTAAAACCCCACTAAAACATTAAAAACAATTTAAAACCCTAAAAATGTTGAAAAATTATAGAAAAACATAAAAACCATAAAAAACTAAAAAAACAATAAAAACCCCAAAACACTAAATACCCAAAAGACCCAAAAAACCATTCAAAATTACTAAAATCCATAAAACCATAAAAATCTTTAAAAGGTCCAACAAATCTGAAAAAACATTTAAAATCATTAAAACATTAAAAAACCCTAAGAAAACATTAAAACCCAAAAAAACACTAAAAAACCATAAAAACCTTAAAAATGTAAAAAAAACCCTAAAACCCAAAAAATTCTCAATATCAGAAACCCCAAAAAACATAAAAATCATACAGAATCTCAAAGTATCACTAAAAACCTAAAAACCATGAAAAATATTAAGAAACCCATGTAAACATAAAATCAATTAAGACCTAAAAAATCCTAAAAAACTGCTAAAAATGCTATAAAGACCCTATAAACCCTAAAACCCCTCAAAAATAATAACACATCAAATCCTTAAAATCGTAAAAATAAATAAAACCCTAAAAACAAATTGTATAATAAAAAACCTTAAATATCACAAAAACATTAAAATATATAAAAACCATAAAAAACCTAAACACTCAAAACCCCCCTTAAAACTACAAAAAACAATAAAAAATATAAAAAATATTTAAAACCCTAAAACCTCTAAAAATCCATAAAAACACTAAAAATACATAAAAAATCATAAAAATTACCTGAAAACTAATAAAAACATAAAATCCCTTAAAAGAAAAAACCCCAAAAAAAACCAATAAAAACCAAAAAAACATTTACAATTTTACAACACCTAAAAAAGAAAAAAAACACTAAAAAACCTTAAAAAGATTAAATAAAATAAAAACCCCCAACAACATTAAAAATCATAAACCCCCAAAAAATCCCTGAAAACCACTAAAATCTCTAAAAACCTCTTAAATCCCTACAAAAGTTTAAAAAATTTAAAAAAATTAAAACCCGTAAAAAACTAAAAAACCCATAAGGAACTAAAAAATCCATTAAAACCCTAAAACCCATAAAAACCCTCAAAATCCCCCAAAACCCTGAAAACCCATACAATCATAAAAATCCTTCAAATCTATAAAAATATAAAACAATGAGAAACTCTAAGAAAACATTAAAACCCAGAAGACAATAAAAAACCGTAAAAAACATAAACATTATAAAAGCTATAAAAGGCATAAAACCCCCTAAATAAGCAAAAACAAAACAAAAAACAAAAAAACATTTAAATACCTTAAAATCCAATAATATCCATAAAACCCCTAAAACTACTAAAAACACTAAAAATCATTTAAAACCCTAAACATGTTAAATAATAGTAAAAAATTTTAAATTGTAAAGAACTAAAAAGAACCACCAAACCCCAAAAAAATCTTCAAAATCCATAAAAACCCTAAAACCCACTAAAATCATAAAAAACTCCTAAAAATCCCACAAAAAATCAAAATACAATGAAAACCCCAAAGTTTCCACCTCTACTGTCATGACCCCCTCCCCACAAAGTGTACCCTTACTAGAATTTTAGGCTATTGCCACAGACCTATAGCATCTGTTTCATAGGTATGTGGCTATAACTTGTTTATAGCCACAATTCGATTACTGCTATGTTGATGAAGATTCATGATTCTTTTTTTTGATACCCATTGGGCTCCTCCTCCTCCATAGATCTGAAACCATCTCACCATGATGCCCTGCTTCCCCGATCCACGACCCTCTAACCATGGAACCCTCCCCCTTGATTACCTCTCTCATAATGGCGCACTACTCCTTAGTGACCTCTCTCACCATGGTTCCCTCATCCTCGATGACATATCACACTATAGAGCCCTACTCCTCGAAAACCTCTCTCACTACGACACCAACCAAACACATCCATTCTACCGACTATTCTCAGAGATATAAAACCCACCTACTCATACGGAGTGCCTCCGATGTGGCTACACACCTCCTCAGGATCATCCTCCTCCCCATCCCAAAGATGGTATTTAGGGTTTTAATCCCTGAAATTTCATTTATGTTTATTTTATAGAAACAATTACACTATATTCTTCATCATGGAGTCTGATATATCATTTGAATCATCATGGTAAAATATATATCAAACACTAACTCTAAATTTCACATAGATAAAAATTCTTCTTGAAATTCTCATCCCCATTGTATTGTGTTCAATTCTTGCCTATTTCGCAACCACTATTCTCACCATATTTTCCAATATGGGAGGACCAAATTCTACTTATTCCCATTTCAATATATTTTATTTTGTGCCATAATGTAATGTGGGCTTATTTTCAATTCAAATCCTTCTTTGGTAAGTATTTCTCTCATATCATATAGAATAATGGAACAAACCTCATGATTTTTTAATTTTAATTTTGGGAATAATCATCATTAGATTTATTAATATTATTAGATGACTCATATTCTCCTTCAAATGAACCAAACACAACTTTTAGTGACACATACATAGTACCTGTCAAAGGATTCATATGAATCAAACACACATGTGTACACTATATCATCCTTTTTTAATGGCACATGGCTCTCTGGGAGTCTCATGCTTCTTGGCATCATTATGGAATTTATAGTGGTTTGGTGGATTCTTCTCATTCTCCACAAGTGGTTTATAATCACACCATGATCATCACTATGAAATGGTCATCATTATCTCAGTATTTAACATATACCCAACTATTATTCTCTATAGTGTTTCATTTGGATATTAAGCTATTAATACATCCTTCAAATCAATATTTTCACCACATTAAAATAACCACTTAAAAATATAGTTTATACTCCCATTTAATAATCACCATAAACTTGTATAAATAATTAATCGACTATTGAAGAGTGGTATTAATGTTTGTAGTGAAAACTTCTCCTTAGACTTGAGGTTGAAAAAGATAAAGATGTTGTCATATCATTTTAAAATGACACTCATGTACATGTTTTAATAGGTTTATTAGTAACACACTAAGGGTGTCCCATATAAAACATGTCACTCCATTAGCTACTAGATAAATTCCATTAATGCTCGGTACACTCTCATGGCCCTCCGTGCCAACCCGCATATGTGAATACTAAGTACCCCTCACCCACCTGCACCCTGACACTTACACTAACCTATAAATTCTTTCTAAATATTCACATATTTTGATCTTATATAGAATCATTACTTTAATCGTGGTTTTTTTCTCTTTGATTACTCATTACTTGATTCAAGTGATGTCATAGAGACTTATCTATTTTTTTTAAACACATCAATTGTCATTTTCTAAATAGTAGTATGAGTATTATAGAATTGAGAAGTAATTTAATAAACACTTTAGTTTGAACTGTCTCAACTTCTTTCAATAATATTTTTATATAATCTTCTCTACTTATTATGATTATTATAAAAAGATGGAAGAAATTTTCTTTCACTTCAAACAACATTTCCATAAGTGAATGGATCTCCAGAACTCAAATGGTAAAACAATCATTAAAATTTTACAAGAACCTTCCAAAATTCAGATTTTTATGAATTATTGACTATGAAGTATTCTCAATAAAATCCAAATCAAGTTATGATCTCCTCCTTCACTTTATTAGGATATATATTTTCTCCAGATTTAATTTAGAATACGATTTGAAGAATCATAAAAAGATGGTTACATTTTTAGATCTTGAATTATTATTCTAGTTAACTTTTCTTCATTTGTTCTATATTTGAGAACATAGATCACCTTTAATTCCCTACATGGTTAGCACAAAAATAAAAACACAAATTATAAGTGAATAAGGTGAAACCTCTTTAAAATATTTATAGTGAGAAAAAAGCTAATAATTTCTTCTCAACTGTGAGACAATTTCTTTTAGTACTCTAATTTTTTTGTAAATTATTCACACTATATTTTCTATTTTTTCATATAATTCTTGAGTATAATGAATTCTCTTCTTATTTATTTGTATGATATATTCCTTTTAAAATTTTCCATCAAATCACATACATCAATTACTATATTCATTATTGTTCTCAATATTTCATCTTTGGTTGGTGAAATTTCCAAGAAACTCTTTTATTTTTAACTAGCCTCCTTAAACCGTCCACACAACATTTCATAATTTATAGGATTGTTATCTTTTGATAATCCCACACGAGGGTTGTATTTTCCTTCTTCATATGGAATAGAATATTTTACTTTGTAACAATCATTATATTATTATTCTTTCAATTTTTTCTTTTTCCAAGTCAACTGGTGATATAACTAAATAATCAATGGGTATATTGATACCTTCTTTAGATTATTACTATAGATTCTTAATATATTTTTTCACATATGTTTCAATAAATGTAACATTTATCTTAAACTTCATAGACATATATTAAAGTTGATATTTTATTTATTTATTTTCAAAGGCTTACTCACTATTCTTTATTGGATTTTGTGATCTTTTATCATTATTTTCTTTTCATACATACTTATATAAACATTAATCACACATGTGACCACTACGATTACACATAAAACAAAGATCTTAAAATGTTTAAAACTTGTTTATAGTATATAGGTTTTTCTGTTTCACCTCTAGTTATTTCCTTATCTTAGGCTTACTCCCTCTCATTTATGGATTTCTATTAATTTTAAAAAGATATATATTATTCCAAAAAGTTAATGCATTGTGCCTAAACCTATTATAATACCAGTAATGACCTTAAAAACTTGTTTTTATTTTATGAACTCTATACTGCTGATATTTTTTAGATCATATAATATACCAATTTTGGGAATTCTTTTCAACTGTTTGGGCTCAATATAAGGAAAATCAATTCATACACTTACATTCAAAAACCTTGGATAAATTTTTCAATTTCGCTTCATTTATATTTATCCAATTTTTTATAGGTATTTAGTTTTTTCATACATTATGTACAAAAATTTATTTTTTTAGAAATAATATTTTTATATGTGGTCAGTACCTTTCTTTTTATAGTTAATGCATATTGATCATAAGATGATCTCAAAATGTTTTTGGATCAATTTATAGAGATTTTTTTCTAAGAGTATACCTATTAACAATGTGTGGAACAACAATTATTCTAATGTCCAATAAAGTACAACATTGAGTTACTTATAGATTTTAATGTTTAACATCATGCTTTAAGAATTATATATTGAATTTGTTTTTGTCATCAACAATTTTTTTGTCTTGTATTCATGGGGTTTCTTGATTTTATAAAAATTTTCATCAAGAATTTTTTTTCTTTTCCTATAATATATGGTAAAAATATTTAATCTTATTTTCTTTGACCTCCAATTCATTATTCATGAAACCAACTTCTTTTTTATATGTATGGTTCCATACATAAATCCTTTTCAAGGATTTTTCTTTCTCATGTATTTCATTTAGAAACTCCATCTCAAATATGGAGTACTTTCCTTCAGGATAGAAACTACTTTTTCATGACCACTATTCGATTTTTAGTATTTACACATTCAAGATCATTTTTGGATAAGAACTTCACCTTAATCTCTAATTCATTTTCCAGAAAATTGACTTATTCGTAAAATTCTTTAAGGGGATACAAATAAATGAAACAACATATTTGGGAAATTATTGATAGATTTACTCAAATTAATCACATGAATCTGCATAATCCTTATTATATAGATCATTGAAAATATGTTCCTCACCGCTTGTTATTGATTCAATATAGAATCTATCATGATAATAATTCACAGTTATATCATATCGACGGAACAAATCTAATTCACTTGACATATAAGTTTTATCATTTTTCTTACTATTGTAATTCTTAGACAATTCATTAATATTAATGCTTGGTTAGGTATCATAATGATATTTTCATGATGATGTTGGATTTTCTTATTTTATTCTCAAGTAGTAAATCTTATTTATCATTATCGTATCCTTATAACTTTTTTTCTTTTAGTATGAGCTTTTTTTATCTTTAGATAGTTCCTAGATAGGTCATTGTTTTATCTCAACTTGAATCACGGAACATACCTCATGATTATGTAATTTGAATGTGCAGCATAAGAATCATCATAGTTATTCATTTGAATGGATTAATCATATTCTCTATCCAATGAATATAATGTTACTTTCAAGGAAATATATATAGTAGCAGGCTAATAAATAGAATGCACACGCATATTTAATATTATTATTTTTTCATGGAATAAGGCTCTATATGATTCTCCTACTTCTTGGGTGGGGGAAATGTGCATAGGGTAGGGAGGGGGTAGGGGTGGAGGAAGGGGTAAGTGGGGGTTCAGGTGGGGGGTGTGGGGTGGGTGTGGTGTGAAAGGTGGGTAGGTGGGGTGGGGTGGGGGTAGTGGGGTGAATTTGGGGTGGGGGAGTGGGGTGAAGGTGGGGGAAGTGGGGGTGCAGGTGGGGTGGGGATTAAGGTTGGGGGTAATGGGGGTTCAAATGAGTTTGTGTGAAGGGTGGGGGTTGAGTGGTAGTTCAGGTGTGGCGGGGGGGGGGGGGGGGCTGTCTTGGGGGGGATATATCCATGGTTTTACAACATTTATCAGAACGAGCAATATGAACTTGTTTTATTACTTATTTGTAGTTAACAATCACATGCTCACAATATTATTTCATGTGTAAATAAACTTGATGTTCGCTTTTTGATTCATTGTTCCTTGCCAAAGTCAATCAAAGGTTATCGTCATGTTAGTATTCCAAATTTAAATTGATGTTTTGTTTTTAATTTTTCATCCATAAGGCTAGAGTTCAATTTTCTTGTTACATCTAATCTGAAATATATAATTACATTCACATTTTCTAGAAGTGTGGTCGAACTAGTAGAGATTTTTAACATTCATATTGTTTCATGTTTTATAATTATAGTGATTATGTAAGTTAACCTATCCAATTTTGTATTTTTCTTAAAGAGTAGTTTTTGGCTTAAATGATTAATATGGTGCAGGGGAGGGGGTGTTCGGGGGGGGGGGGGGGTTTCAGGTGGGGGCTATCCGGGGGGGGGGGGGCGTCTAGGGGGTGTCCAAGGGGGGTTATCCACATCAAAAGGAATTTTTGTGGCATGTATTTCCCTAAAATTATGATTGCATTATATACTATGACATTGTGTCAATATGAATATCATTTTTCAAGGAGACTATTATTTTCTCATACAATCACTTAATTTATTTCTTATCATTATTACACTATTAATTCTACACATATTTCCTTCAAATATCAAGAGATCTTGAAATGGTGATTGTTTCTACTATTTAGAATAAATCATGCATGATAAATATTCAAATTGTAAAAAACCTTTTGTACATGGGTCATTAGTTACTGATAAAATTGAACGACTTGTCCCTGGGTTGTATTATTTTATGTTAAACTCTCGTTTCAACCATGAATTCATGTGACACTGTGTTGACTTCAACAAGGTATTGTTTTCTAGAATTTTTAATCATACTGATGATGATAGATGTTGATGTTGTTATCATCATCACTTATTCTATTATTACCTTTCTCACTAACCATGTTCCTCCTACATCAATTTTTAGGTTCAATTAATGATGATTCATCAGGTCACAGATATTTTGTTAAAGTATCTTGGGACCCATTCATTTGTGTTACGGCAACCATAGTCAAAAGTTACTCACCGTGTATGCATAGGTAAGTATATATATAATAAGTTATTCTGTTATATGTATATCCACCCATTGATGCACAATTACATATAATGGGATAGCTGTGATTATGTATATATATAGAAAATGTCTATGTGTGTGGGTGATAACAGGCTTATGCATGTGAGATTATATATAAGGATCCTCTTGTGCATGTTTAAGGCCATGCAGACACACACATAGATGTTAGGTCTAACTTATGTATATGAAAATATTCATATTCCTATAGGATGGATGAATAAGCTTAGTGTTGTCATTGATAAAAGTTTCAAGCACCAAGTGTGGCTTGGCTCCTTTGAGCTAGGGTCCATCTCCTAGCCTCCTTAATTCAAGAATGTTTTAAGTTGCATTTAGTTTCCTTGTTAATTATTCTTCATTATATTAAATTGAAATTCATGAATAAGTGTTAGTTAAGATAATGGTTTCATTTGAAAAACAAGTCATGGTTTTGCAATAAAACTCTAACGGAGGTGTGCGGTCTGTGAAGACTCACAATGGTATACCTTTCATGACGTAATTACATTGTTGTTTTCCTTATATGTGATGTCATTGTTAGTCATAAAGCGCATATCGTACTTTACCCTTTTTATATCCCTATAGGGGGTTGCAAGGGGGTTGTCTACGAGATGAAAAGGGGGGTGTCAAGGAAGGTGGGGGTGGAAGGGGGAATTGGTGTGTAGGGGGGTGTTCAAGGGGGAAATCCAGGGGGGTTAAAAGTTAAATTAATGAATTAAATGAGTTAAATGGAACCTAACATGGTTAATTTGGAACATGAGAGGTAATTCCTCATGTAGTGAATTATGTTATGGTTATGAATCCTTTATAAAGTTTAATTGGATGGAATGACACTAGATATCGACCATGGATCCACAAAATTGCGCCAAACGGTTTGGTATGTCTTCCACCATATTGGATACAAGAATAGGTATAATGTGAGATGAATTTGAGATCCAATCCATAATCCCCCTAAAAATACCCTATTTTCAAACAAATATTAGTAAACCTATAAAAGAAATTGATAGTTATTTTCTCCAGTTTTGACATAGTTATAATTTAAATTTGCAACATGCTGGGGGGGTCGGGGAACTTGTAGGGGGTGGGATACTACATGGGTGGAGGTGCAATGGGGATGTCCAGGGGGAAAGGGGTGTTCAGGGGGGTTTCCATGGGGTGGGATACTATGGGGGGGGGGGGTGCAAGGGGGTGTTCAAGGGGGCTGTCTAGTGGGGTGGAGGGGTCTAGGAGAAAGGGGTGATATCTAGGAGGGGGTGTCAGGGGAATGGGTGGGTATGGGGTGTTCGAGGGGGGGTGCAAGGGGAGTGTTCAGGGGGGGGGGTGTGGTGGGGGGGGGGGGTACAAGGGGTACTGGGTGTGTAGGGGGTTATTCAAGGGGGTTGTCTAGGGGGTCCAAGGGTCACCAGGGAGGGGTGTTGTTCAGGGGGTCCAAGGGGGTGTCGACAAGGGGGCATGGGTGTGCGAGGGGGGGGGGGAGGTGTGCAAGGGGGTGTTTATGGGGGTGTAGGGGGTTGTACAGGGGGGGTGCAGGGGGGGTGCAACGGGGCATGGGTGTGTAGAAGGGTGTTCAAGGGGCTGTTCAGGTGGGTGCAGGGGGGGGTGTCCAGGAGGGGGTGTTTGGGAGGGGGTGTCCAAGGGAGGGTGTGTCTAGGGGGGTGTCCAGGGGGGTTTTGGAGGGTGGTGATGTTCTGGTGGGAGGGGTGTCTATGAGGGTGGGGGGGGGGGGGGGGGGGCTGTCTAGGGGGCCTTAATGGTGATGGGCTACTGCAAGGGGGATGCAAGGGGGTTGTCCAGGGGGTGGGCTACTTTAGTGGGTTGCAAGGGGGGTGTTCAAGGGGGGTTCATGGGGGATGTCTAGGGGATGGGAAACTATGGGGGGTGGTAGGGGTGTTCAAGGGGGGGAGAGGGATGTGCAGGGGGTGTCTATGAGGTTGTGTAAGGGGGAATGGGTGTGCTTGGGGGTGTCCTGGAGGGAGGGGGTTTCAGTTGGGAGGGGATTTCCAAGAGGGGGATGGGTGTGGGGGGGGAGGCGGTGTTCAAGGGAATGTAAGGGGTTTTCCAGGGGGTGAAATGGGTGTCTAGGGGAATGGAGGTGCAGGGTGGGGGTGGGGGTGTTCAAGGGACTGTTCTGGGGGTGTAAGGGGGCTGTGTAGGGAGGCATGGGGGTGCGGGGAGGGGGGGGGTTGTTCAAGGGGGTGCTAGGGGGATATCCAGGGGAGTGCAAGGGGGCTGTCCAGGGGGCATGGGGTTGCGCCGAGGGGGGGGGGGGTTCAAGGGGTTGTAAGGAGGGTCATGGGGGTTGTCCAGGGGTGTTGGGGGTGTTCAAGGGGGTGCAAGTGGGGTCCAAGGGGTTTGTCCAGGGGGTGTTTGGGGTGTAGGGGGTGTTCAATGTGGGCAAAGGGGCTATTCAGGGGGGAGGGGGATGTGGTGTAGGGGGTGTTCAAGGGGGTGAAAGGGGGATATCTAGGGGTGCATGGGAGCTGTCCAGGGGCATGTGGGTGTGGGGGGGGGGGGGGTCAAGAGTGTGCAAGGGGTTGTCCAGGGGTGCATGGGGTCATCCAGGGGGCATGGGGGTGAAAGGGGGATGTCTAGGGGGCATGGTGGGTGGGGGGGGGGGCTATGTGGGTGTTTTTATGAATTGTGAAGGCCTAGAGCCACAATTTTAAATCGTGGCTGTAAGATTAGTGCCATAGTTTTAAAGCGTGGCTAAAGCCATAAATCCACAGTTTTGAACTATGGAAATAGGTCATGTGTGGCTTAATGTTCTACGACAGTTTCAAACCATGGATATAACTTTTATCCACTACATGAACTATGGATATACGCCTTTGGCCATGGTTTAAAATAGTGGCAATAGGCCATACCCTATAGTTATGCCAATAACAACCACAGTCGATTGAACTATGGCTATAACCTATAGCCATAGTTTTGGATTATAGCCATGGTTTCAAACTGTGGCTATAGCCTAATTTTTAGTAAGGAAACCCATAATAAAACCATAAAAACATTAATCACATAGAACCCTAAATACCTAATTATGATAAAAACCCTAAAAATATAAAAAAAACCTGAAAACCTGAAAACTTATGAAAATCCATAAAACCATAAAAAACATAAATATCCTAAAAAGTCAACAAAAATAAATCAATACATAAAAATCCCTAAAAAACCCAAAGAAATACTTAGAAATCTAAAAACATTTTAAACCCCTAAAATTTTTAAAAACCCTAAAACCCCTAAATTCCCCTAAAACCATAAAATCCCCTAAAGGCCATAGAAACCCATAAAACCCTTAATATTCCCATAAAACCCATATAAAATATCAAAACCACTAAAAAATTTATAAACACATAAAAATTTTAAATGGTCTAAAAAACAATAAAACCCTAAAAACATAAAAAACCCTAAATCACCAAAAATTCCATTAAACCCCTAAAAACAATCAAATTTTCTAAAAATTGTAAAAACAATAAAATTAAAAAACCATAAAAATTTAAAAACATTAAAAAATTTGACAAAACATAAGAAAAGAATAAAATCCAAAAACTCTAAATAACCTAAATCCCTTAAAACATTTATAAATCGTAAAAACCCCATAAAACCCCCAAAAAACACTAACGATCAAAAAATTATTTACAGGATTAATTTTTTAATGATAACATAAAAACATAAGAAAACTAAAAACAAAAACTTTAAAACCTAAAAATAATAAAAACAATAAATACCCTAGAATCCCACAACCCCTTAAATTCTCTAAAAACCCGAAAAACCATAAGAATATTAAAAATCTCTAAAAATCCATAAATATGTAAAAAAACCCAAAAACATGAAAACCCCTATGATAACATTAAAAAACTAAAATAACAAAAAACCCCTTAAAAACATAAAATTGTTAAAACCCATAAAATCCCTAAAAACCCAAAAAATCCATAAAAACATAAGAATCATAAAATCATTAAATAGACCTAAAAATCCCTATAAACATAAAAAAACCTGAAACACCCTAATAAAATATTTAAAACCTAAAAACACATAAAGCATTGAAAAATCCTAAAAAATGATTAAAACCGTAAAACCCTAAAAAGACCATAAAAACTAAAATACTACTACAAACCATAATGACCCCTAAAACCCTTAAATACACTAAAAACAAAAAAAACTAAAAAACCACTAAAAACTCTAAAAACCCTTTCAAACCCCTTAAATTGTTAAAAAAATATAACAAACAGAAAAAATAAAACAACTTATAAAACCATTAAAACCCCAAAAAAACATAAAAACCACACTACCCCTCAAAATACCCAAAAACCCAAAACCCCTTAAAATCCTAAAAAGCCTACAAATCACTAATTTTTTTAAAAAATTAAATAAACACATAAAAACCCTATGAAAACCTTAAAATACTAAAAACAGTTAAACCGCTAAATAACCTAAAAAATGTTGACCCAAAAAAACCATTAAATGAAAAAAACCACTAAAACAATTAAAAAATGATGAAAACCCATAAAAACTCTTAAACCACTAAAAAATATAAAAACCCATTAAACCCATAAAAATGTATGGAAACTAAAAAAACATTGATAAAACTAAGAAATAAAAATAACTTCAAAATTTAAAGAAAACATTACAACCATCAGACCCCTAAAACCCCAAAAAATAACTAAAAGTCACAAAAATCCTAAAAAATCACAAAAAATCCCTAAAAATGATAATACCCTAAAAACCTTGAAAAAATATAATAAAACCTTAAGAACCTAAAAAATTAGACTCCATTAAATACATAAAAATTCAAAAAACCCTAAAGATATATAAAAAAACATTAAAACCCTAAAAACCACTAAAAACATAAAAACCACTACAAATTATAAAAAACATAAAACCAGTAAATATCCTAAAAACCCACTAAATACTAAAAAACATTCACGCCCCTAAAAAGATTATAAACTATAAAAACCTTAAAACCCATAGAAAACTTAAATAACCCAAAACCCCAAAATATAATAAAACCAAAAAAACCTAAAGACCCTAATAACCCTAAAACCCCTATAAATCCATAAATATTCTGAAAAATCCATAAAATCCCCTTAAAATGTAAAAAACCCTAAAACCATAAAAACATCTCAAACAACCATGAAACAAAAAAAACACTTAAAACCCCTAAAAACCAATAAAATGCATAAAATTATAATAAATCCTAGAGAACCCTTAAATCCCTAAAAACAATAAAATTATGAAAACCTGAAAAACCATAAAAACTATAGAAACAAAATAACCAGTAAAAACAATAAAATCCCTTTAAACTGCTAAAAATAATAAAATATATTAAAAACCCTAAAAACCCTAAAGAACTCAAAAAACCCCTAAAACCCAAGAAACCAAAAAAATCCTATGAAATGAATAAAACCCTTAAAATCTCTAAAAAACATTATACCCATAAGAATACTATAAATTCCCAAAATTCATTAAAAACAAAAAAAAACTAAAAACCTTAAAACCCATATGAGGTTCCTAAATATCTAAACACACCTAAAATCTCTAAAACCCAAAAAATTATAAAAACCCTAAAACCATAACAACCCAAAAAACACTAAAAATCCCAAAAAATCATAAAAACCATGAAAATACTAAAAAATCCCTAAAAGCCTCTAATATGTTTAAAACCTAGGAAACCATTAAAATACCTCAAATACCTTGGAGACCACTAAAACTATTAAAACTCTAAAAACACATAAAATCCCTAAAACCCAATAAAGACACCAAAACCCTTTATTCCCCTAAAATGTTTAGAAACTCAAGAAAGCATTTAAAACCGTTAAAAACACAAAAAACCCCCAAAATAATTAATATCCTAAAGACCCCAAAAATACCTAAAAGTAAAAATATCCTAAAAAAATAAAACCCTAAGAAATCCTTTAAAACCCAACAACACCTAAAAAAACACTAAAAACCATAAAACCCCTAAAAGACCCTAAAATCCCTAAAAACCAGAAAAACCATAAATACCTTAAAAACCCCATAAAACACTAAAAATCCACAAAATTATATAAAAATCCTTTAAAACACTAAAATGTTTATAAAACTCTTTAAATTTTTAAAACCATACAAAACTCAAAAAAATATAAAAACCCCAAAAAAAGCATAAATACATTAAAACCGTACAAAAACAATACAACCAATTAAAATACGTAATATTTGAAAAATCAATAAAAATCCTAAAAAGTCGCTAAAAATCCTTAAAAATGTGAAAAATACTAAAAGAAAAAACCCCTAAGAAAACATAAAAAAATAAAATTTAATAAGACCCCTAAAGATCTAAAAAATCTAAAAAAACACCTAAAAACGTAAAAAAAACCTAAAATCCTGAAAAGCCATAAAACCAATAAAACATCAAAAGACCTTAAAACCCATAAAAATCTAAAAGCCCCCCAAAACCCAAAAACCCCTATAAAACCCAACAAATTTAAACAACACTTTAAAAACAAAAAAAGTATAAATAATTTATAAAACCATAAATCCCAATAAAAAACATAGAACCATAAACCCCTAAACACCCTATAAACACTCAAAATCCATAAAAAACCTAAAAATTATAAAAATCATAAAAATCCCTAAAAATCCCTAAAATCATAAAAAAAACCTAAAAATGAAAAATACCTAAACACCATGAAAAAACCTAATAAAAAAAATTAAAAACATAAAAAATCTTAAAACCCTTAAAAACATAAATAACCCTAAAACTATAAAAATCATTCAAACCCCTAAAATCATTTAAATGCCCTAAAACCCCCCACAAAACCCCTAAAAATACTAATAACTATAAAACACAATTGAATTGCAAAAAAAATGTTAAAAAATATCTATAAGAACAAACAAAATTATAAAACACTCAGAAACCCAGAAAAATTCATAAAAACCATAAAGCCTAAAGAAACTTAAATACCCTTAAAACCCCTAAAAACACTAAAAACCATAAAAAATACTAAAAAATTTATAAAAAAACCATATAATGTAAAAACCCACAAACCCCGAAAAACCCTTATAAAACCTTTAAAACACAAAAAAACTTGAAATCCCCAAAATTCCAAAAATGCTAAAACCCCAAAACCCGTAAAAAACTCAAAAAAACCCCAACACCCCTCAAAATCCCTAAAACCCTAAATACCATACAACCCCTAAAAAATATCTAAAACCAATTAAAATTTAAAAAAACCCTAAAACCCCCAAAAAAACCCAATAGAAAACCATAAAAACCTAAAAACACATAAAACCACTAAAAACATAAAAAATGCTAAAATATTTCAAAACCCTAAAAGGCCTTAAAAAACCCAAAAACCCAAAACACATAATCTATAAAAATCACTAGAAACCTAAAAAACATAAAATACATAAAACTATAAAACCTTTTAAACCCTTAAAAACATTTAAAACTCTAAGAAACCATAAAAACCCTAAAAACTCCAACACACCTAAAAACTCTAATAAATATAAAACCCCTAAAAATAGAAAACAAACAACAAAACCCCCAAAAACAAAAAAACCCTTCAAAATCAGTAAAAATCCCAAAAAAAACATAGAAATAATAAAAAATACTGAAAACCATAAGAAAACCATAAAAACCTAAAAACACTTAAAATCCCTAAAAACCTAAAAATGGTAAAACCCTAAAAAAAATTAAAAACCCTAAAAACCCTGGAAAAAAAATAAAAAACCATTAAATTTTTTAAAAACTCTAAAATTCTTAAAACTCCAAAAAAACTCAAAAAAACCCTAAAACCAAAAAAACCCTAAAACCCTAAAACCCCCCAAAATAACAAAATATCCAAAAAACATAAAATTACAAAAAAAATCCATAGAAATAACTAAAATCAAATAAATCCCTAAAAACCTCGAAGAACCCTAAGAATACCTTAAAAACATTAAAAAATTAAAACAACTAAAAAACCTAAAAACGCTAAATCCCTAACAACCCTAAAACCCTAATTATATAAAAACACTCAAAATCCCTAAAACACTAAAAAAATAAAAATACTAAAAATCCCTAAAAATATCTAATAACTTAAAAAACCCTAAAACCCCTATGAAACCATAATAAAACCATAACACCCTAAAAATACAAAAATTCCCTAAAAAACCATAAAGCATTAAAACTCTTACATGTCCCAAAAAACATCCTAAATACCCTAATCACCCCTAAAAACCATAAAACCCTCTAAAACCTTAAAAACCCATTAAAATACCTAAAACCCTAAAAACCCATTAGAAACTCTAAAACCCCATCAAACACCTAAAAACATTAAAAACTCTAAGAACATTAAAAACCCTAAAAACTCAAAAAAAAACCACCTAAACCCCCCAAACCCCTCAAAATCCCTAATTACCATAAAAACCATAAAAACCATTAAAATCCTAAAATATATATAAGAACCACTAAAACGTAAAACCCCCTAAAAACTGTGAAAACCCCTAAAAACCCATAAAAACATAAAAACATTGAAAACACCTAGATAACCTAATTTTTTTAAAAACCCTGAAGAACCATAAAAAATATACACCCCCCAAACCCTCAAAATCCTTAAAACCCTAAAAACCATGATAATCCTAAAAACCCCTAAAAACTCCAAAAATTTAAAAATCCCTAAAAATCATGAAAAAACTGAGGAAACACTTAATAACCTAAAAACACGTAAAAGTCTAAGAAACATAGAAAAAATAAAAACCCAAAAAACCACAGAAAATCCCAAAAACCAGAAAACCCCTAAAATCCTTAAAAAAAACTAAAAACTATTATAACACTAAAAACTATAGGAACCATTTAAACCCCCTTAAAATATTAAGAAATATTAAATCATTTAAACCCCTAATGACCGAAAAACCCCTAAACCGTCCCAAAAAAACCATAATACCCTAAAACTATAAAAACCCTAAATACCCACAAAATCCAAAAAACCATAAATATATAGAAAATCCTAAAAAGGTCCTATAAATCCTAATAAAATATAAAAAACCTCAAAAATCCTAAAAACCATTATGAAAACATTAAAAAAATAAAAAAATTAGAACCCCTAAAAACCTATAAAATACTAAAAATACTAAAAAGACATAAAAACACAAAAAAACTCTAAAAACCCTAAAACCCCTCAAAATCCCGAAAAAACCCTAAAGGCCCAAAAACACCTAAAATATCTGAAAAAATACCTAAAAACATAAAAACTCCAAAAAACACTAAAAAAACCTTAAGAACCTAAAAACACTTAAATGCCCAAATATCCAAAAAACATAGAAACACTAAAAATCCAAAAAGACCAATACAAACCCAGAAATCCCTAAAAACTATAAAAGCCCCTTCCACCCTTCAAAAACATTAAGAACCCATTAAACCCTAAAAACCCACTAAAAAATCTAAAACCCATTTAAAACCCTGCAAACATTAAAAGACTCTAAAACCCATAAGATCCCTAAAAAACAAAAAACCACCAAAAAGACAAAAAACAAAAAAACCCTAAACACCCTAAAAATTACTAAAAAAACCTAAATACCACATTAAAATCAAAAAAATATCTAAAAATTTAAAAAACCTTAGAAACTTCACAAAAACCTATGAATCCATTAAAAACATGAAAACAATCAAAACCCCTAAAAAATTCTAAAAACCATAAAAACTTTAAATACATTAAAAACCATAAAACCCCTAATGCCTTAAAAAATCCATAATAACTGTAAAAACCACTAAAAACTATAAAAATCCTTTAAACCCCTAAAATATTAAAAAAATTATTTCCCCATTAAACACCTAAAAATTAAAAAAACACTAACCCCCCCAAAACATAAAACCCTTAAAACCCGTCAAATTCCATAAAACCCCAAAAACCATAAGAATCATATAAATCTCTAAAAATTCATAAAAACATAAAAATCCTAAAGACCCATGAGAAAACCAAAAAACCTAGAAAACACTTAGAACCCCTCAAAACCCAAAAAAATGATAAAAACCATAAAAACCCTCAAAATTCAAATATACCAAAAAATCAATAAAAATCATAAAAAGGCATAAAAATACCCAAAATCGTAAAAATCCCTAAAAAACCTAAAAACCCGAAAACAACAATAAAAGACAAAATAAATAAAAAATTGAAACTATTAAAAACCATAAATATTATAAAAAACATAAAAACACATAAAAGGACATAAAATTATAAAACCCCTAAAACCCATAAAACTAAAAAAAATATTAAAAACCCATAAAATCAATAAAAACATTAAAATCCCTTCAAACCCCTAAAACATAAAAAACTCAAAAAACCCATAAAAGCCCTTAAATATTTTTAAAAAACTAAAACCTAAAAAAACATTAAAACCCTAAAATCTTAAAATACCATAAAACACTAAAAATCCGTAAAATACCCAACAAAACCATAAAAACCTAAAAACACCTAAAATCCATAGACCCATAAAAAATCCCTAAAACCATGAAAACCCATAAGAAATCTGTAAAAACCTAAAAACCCGTAAAACCCATAAAAAATGCTAAAAACTGTATGACCCCCCTAAAAACCCTAATACCATATGAAACCCTAAAATCCTCAAAATCCCTTAGAACCCTAAAAACCATAAAAATAAATAACAAATCTCTAAAAATCCCTAAAAACATAAAAAAATTAAAACCCTGAAAAAACCTAATAAAACTAAAAAAACATAAAATGATATAAAACCGTTAAAAATCTAAAAATTACTAAAAACTCTAAAGGTCCCTAAAAACACCAAAATAACTAAAAACAATAAGAAAACAAAAACATTCAAAACACTAAAAACCAAAACACCCAAAAAACCCACATAAACCACATACCAATTAAATCTTTAAAACCCCTTTATACCATCGAAACACTAAAAAACTCAAAAAAAAATTCCTCAAACCCCTAAAAACTCAAAAAAACCATAAAACCAAAAAAACCATTATTGATCCTAAAAACCCTAAAAACCTAAAAAACCATCAAAATCCCGAAACCACTAGAAAACATTAATATCCTAAAAATCCTTAAAAATCCCTAAAAATGTTAAAAACAAAAAAATCCAAGAAAACCCCATAGCAAACATTAAAAACCTAATAACACATAAAACACCCAACAGAATTAAAAAGGATAAAACCCATAAAAACCTAAAATAATCCTAAAAAACCCTAAAACCATTAAAACCCAAAATTATAAACAATCTTACAAACCCAAAAAACATAAAAAAAATCCATAAAATCTATCCAAACCAGAAATACCATAAAAACCATCGAAATCCCTAAAATCTAAAAAAACCCATAAATTAACAATAAATAGCTAAAAATCCCTAAAAACACAACAAAATATTAAAACAAAAAAAACAATATTAAACCCTAAAAAACTAAAAAACTTTTAACCCCTAAAAACATAAAAATAAAAAACTAAAATCCAAAACCCCCATAACAATCGAAAATCCCTCAAAATACCTAAAAACCCTAAAAAATAATAAAAATCATAAATATTCCATAAAATGATAAAAAACATTAATGACTCTGATGTAGACTATAAAAAAAATAAAAACACTTAAAGCCCCTAATAAACCAAGAAATTGAAAAATATATTAAAAATACTAAAAACCCGAAGAACCTTAAAACCCTAAGAACCAATTATAACATTAAAAATCCTAAAAACTAAAAATCACCCCTAAAAACCCAAAAAAACCATAAAAACATTAAAAATCCCAAAACCCCCAAAACCAATCAATATCCCTAAAAACATTAAAACATTAAAAATCATAAAAAACATAAAAATAACAAAATATGTAAAAAACCCTAAAACCCTAAAAACTTTTGAAGTCCTAAAAAATCAAAAAACACATAAAACCCCTAAAAAACCTAAAAAACACTAAAAATCTTAAAAACCATTAAAAACTAAAAAAACTTCAGAAAATATAAAATTATAAAAACAAACTAAATAATATAAAATTCCATTAGACCCTAAAAATTGTTTAAAAACTCAAAAAAACATTAAAACCCAAAAAAACTCAAAAATAAATTAAAATATAAAAAACCAAAATAAATATAAAAAACCCAAAAACCCTAAAAAACCATAAAACCCCAAATATTCCTAAAAATCCTAAAAGAACAATAAATTACTATAAAATATCTTAAAATAAAAAAACATTTTAAAAAAACATGAAAACCCTAAAGAAAACTATAAAAACATAGGAACACTTAACACCCCTATAAATGTAAAAAGTGATACAAACACTAAAAAACTATAGAACCCTAAAAATCTTAATAATCTTAAAAATCTCTAAAAAAGGAAAAAAAAAAATCCTAAAAAATTCATAGAAATAAAAAAAATATAAAAAACCCTGAAAACCCTAATTAAACGTATGAAATTTAAAAACACATTAAAAACATAAAAAAATAAAAAAGGTTAAAACCCATAAAAACGATAAAGGACACTAAAAATATCTAAAACATATAAAAACCCCAAAAACATAAAAAACCCATAAAACCATTAAAAACCACTATAAACTATAAAATCCTTTAAAAACTCAAAAATATTACAAAATCTAAAAAACCTTAAAACCCCAAAAAACTCAAAAAAACCTCGATGGACACAAAAAACCATAAAACCATAACACCACTAAAAACACTAAAAACCCTCAAAATCCAAAAAATTCATAAGAACCATAAAAACTCTAAAAAATCCATAAAAATTTCATATAATGTAAAAAAACCTAAAAACCCAGTAAAACCCTATGAAACCATTACAAACCAAAAAACAATTAAAACCATTAAAAAACCCAAAAAACACTAAAAACCCTAAAGAAACATAAAAAAACTAAACCCCCAAAAAACCATAAAAAATCCAAGAAACCCATGAAACCCTAAACCAAATTAAACTCTTGAAACCCGTTAAACCCTTATAATTTATAAAAAAAAATACGTTACAAACATAAAAAACTCAAAAAAAAACCCTAAAAACAAAAAAATCCATAAAAACCGTAAAAACCAAAAAAATCCCCAAAATCCCTAAAAATGATAAAAACCATAAATATCCTAAAAGTCATTAAAAATTTTAAAAATGCACAAACACCTAAAAAATCCTAAGAAAATCATAGAAACATAAAACCACTAAAAACCCTACAAAACAAAAAATATGAAAAAAATCATTAAAACCCCTAGAGCCGTAAAAATAATAAAATCCCCTAAATTATTAAAAATCCTAAAAACACATAAATACCTAAAAATCTATTTAAAACGTAAAAAAATTTCAAACCCCAAAAATTTTAATAAAAGTAAACAACCTTAAAAACACTAAAGAAATAAAAAACCCCTAAAACCCAAAAAATCCAAAAAACCCAAAAAACCAAATAAACCCAAAAAAACCCAAAAACCCCTTTAAACCCTCAAAATCCATAAAAATCGTAAAATCTATAAAAAACCTAAAAAATCAATATAAATAAATAAAGTTATATAAAACCCTAAAAAATGTGAAAAATTCAACGACAAACACAAAAAACAAAAAACACTTAGAACCCCCAAAAACTGAACAATTGATAAGGGCCCTAAAAACCCAAAAAAACTCCAAACACCTCCAAAACACATAAAAATACCTAAAAACTCTAAAGAAAATAGAAATATGAAAAGACTTAAAAATCCATAAAAATGTAAAAATCCTTTAAAACCTTAAAACCGTTAAAAACCATAAAAACCTAAAATCACTTAAAACCTTTAAAAACCTAATAAAATCCTAAAAACCTAAAAAATCCAAAAAAAAAAATTAAAAACACATGGAGACCCATTAAAACCCTAAAACAATTAAAAATTATAAAAACCCTTTAACCCCCTAAAAATTTGGAAAAAACCTAAAAACACTTAATATGAATAAAAAACTAAAAAAATATCTAAAATCCCAAAAAACTAAAAAACCATAAGATCCTAAAAATCTCTAAAAATAAATACAAATATAAAATCCCCTAAAAATATGAAATAACCTAATAAAACCATAAAAACGTAAAAACCCTTGAAATCCCTAAAAACATAAAAAATTATAAAACCCAAAAAACATAAAACCCCTAAAAATTTATAAACACCCTAAAAACCACTAAAAATATAAAAACGATTTAAATCCCTAAAATATTTAAACCACACTAAAAACCTTAAAATCCAAAAGAAAATAAAAAAACCCTAATACTCAAATAAAACCATAAAACCCTAAAAACACTAAATATATTAAAAACCATAAAAATCCCTAGAAACCAAAAAAATCTTAAAAAATACCATAAAGTCCCTAAAAATATAAAAAATACCATACCCACAAAGACCAAAAAGGCCATAATAAGACCTTAAAAACATAAAAATACATAAAACCGCAAAAGACTTAAAAATGATAAAATCCATTAAAAGGCCTAAATGCCTTAACAACCAATAAATACACTAAAAATACCTAAGACCATAAAAACCAATAAAAACCATAAAAATATAATAAAAACTTAAAATCCATAAAACTATGAAAACCATAAAAACCCTAAAAACCCATAATAAAACCATAAAATCATATAAAAACATAAACCACAAAAATCCTAAAATATTATAGAACATAAAAAACCATAAAATTATCCTAAAACCCCCCAAAAACCCAAAAAATAAAAAAACCCCTAATATCTATAAAAGGACATAAACCCCATAAAAACATAAACCAGTAAAAACTCTAAAAAAACTTTAAAATCATAAAATATATAAAAACAATAACGAACCTTAAAAATTCTAAAAAAACAAAAAACCCCTAAAAACCCAAAAAACCAATAAAAACTCAAAAATCCCTCAAAGTCCGAAAGAGCCCTAAAAATGATTAAAATATTTAAAATTCCAAAAAATTCACTATATATGTAAAAAAACCAAAGAAAACCTTGAAAACACCTAATAAAACCTTAAAAACATAAAAAAAATTAAAACCACTGAAAAACATAAAAATTTCAAAAACCCAAAAAACCCCTACTAACCTCTATACATAAACAAATATTTGTGAAAAAGATAAAAACCCAAAAAACCCTAAAAAATTAAATACACTAAAAATAATTTAAACCCATAAAAACATTTAAAACTATAAATGAAATTAAAACCCCCCAAAAAACCCAACAAACCTTAAAATCCTAAAACCCTAATAGCCCTAAAAACCCTCAAAATCCAAATGGACCTTCAAATCCAAAAAAAATCATTAAAAATATCTAAAAATTCATAACAAAAAAACCTACAAACCCTAAAACCCCCCCCCTAAGAAAACAATAAAATCCCACAAAATCAATATAAATAAAAAACTAATAAATATCATAAATAATACCACAAAATACCTAAATAAAAAATGACCCTAAATTCCCTAGAAAACCAAGAATAAAATAAAACCCCTAAAAACCAAAAAACAGCAGAAACCCTAAAAGACCCTAAAACCCCTCAAAACATTAAAAACCCTAATAACCCATAAAATCCACAAAAACCACAAAAACACTAACAACCATAAAACCCCCCCAAAAAAATAACCACCATAAAAAACCATGAATCCTTAAAAATCCTAAAACCCATAAAATCACTCAAAATACCAAAACCACAAAAAATAAAATAAAAATCATATAATGTCCGTAAAATCTATAAACATGTAAAGAAACCCTATAAGACTCGAAACACCTATGACGACATTAAAAACCAAAAAACAACTAAAACCACTAAAAACAAAAAAATCACCAAACATAATAAAAACCCTAAAAATCTAAAACCCTAAATACCCTAAAACCCATCAAAATCAATAAAAACCATAAAAACCCTAAAAAACAAAAAATTCATAAACAATTCCTAAAAGTCCCTAAAAGCTTAAAAAATATAAAATACCGTGAAAAATCGTAATAGAACCTTAAATTCCTAAAACACAAAAAACCTATAAAATAATAAAATTTATAAAAACCCTACAAACAACTAAAAAGACCCTAGAAACTATACTACCCAAAATACTATAAAACCCAAAAAAAAAACAAAAAAAACCCCTAAAATCCATAAGAACCCTTAAAAACCCTGAAAACCCAAAAATCCCACTAAAAAATATTAAAACACTATAATCCCCAAAAAAATTATATAACTATATAAAACTGTATACACTAATAAAATGAAAAAAATTGTAAACCCCTCCCCCCCAAATATAAAAACCATACAAACCCAAAACCCCTCAGAGTCCCTAAAATCCTAAAACCCCTAAAAATACCTAAAATCCCTAAAATAGTAAAAAGTAATAATAACACAAAAAACCCTAAGAAGTGCTTAAAATTTTAAAACACTGAAAACTCTTAAAATAATTAAAAACACTAAAACACAATTAAATCACTAAAAACAAAAAAAAACATAAAAATCCTAAAACCATAAAAACCCCTAAAAACCTATAAAAACATAAAAAACCACACACAAAAAATCAAAAAACACATTAGACCCCTAAAAATATAATGAAGTCCTAAAAAACTAAAAACCCCTAAAAACAAAAAAAAATCAAAAAAACCATAAAAACCCCAAAATACATAGAAACCATAAAAATTCATAAAAAACATAAACAATCCTTTAAAATCCTGAAAATACAAAAGAACCCTAAAAACATTGAAACCCCTACAAAAAAACACAAACCTAAAAACACTTAAAATCCCTAAAAACATAAAAACACTATAAACCCTAAAGAACAAAGTAACCGTAAAACCACTAAAATCCATCAAAATTCCAAAAAACCTAATGAACCATAAAAATCCTAAAAAGTACTAAAAATTCCTAAAAATGTAAAAGACCAAAAAAACATGAAAATACCATTAAAATCTTAAAAACCTAAAAAAAATAAATGCATATAGACCTAAAAAAACTAAAACTTCCAGAAACCCAAAAGGTCACTAAAAATCCTAATACCCATGAAACTGAAAAACATATTAAAACCTTAAAAAACCCAAAAAATAAAAAACAACTCCAAAACGACTAACAAACCTTAAAACCCTTAAAACTCCTAAAACATTAAAAAACTATAGAAAACCATAAATAACCAAAAATCTCAAAAAAACCTAAAAACACAATGAAAACAAATAAAAACCTTAAAACATTAAAAAACTAAAATCTCTCAGAATACCTAAAACCATAAAACCATAAAATCCTATAAAATCCCTAAAAATCACAAAAAAATAAAAACCATATAAACCCAAAGAAATCGATTAAAACCTAAAAACTCTTAAAAAACAAAAAAAATTACATAAGGGTAAAAACCCTAGAACTCCCTGAAAAACATAAAAACCCTTTAAACCCCTACAAAACACGGAAAACTTGTAAAACCCATAAAACCCTAAAAAACCACAAAGAACTCTGAAAACCCTTAAATCCTTTAATAATGTTAAAATCTTTAAAAATCATAAAAGTAAAATAACACAAAAAAACCCTACCCCCCCAAACCATAAAACACTAAAAACTCTAAAAAATTCCTAAAAACTCTCAAAATCCAAAAAACCTATAAAATCCATAAAAATATCTAAAAATGTAAAAAAACCCCTAAAACCATGAAAAACAATAAGAAAACAATAAAAATCTAAAAAACTTTTAACCCTTAAAAAACCTAAAAATACTAAAACCGTTCAAAACAAAAAATAACCCTAAAGACCATAAATACCATAAACCCCTAAAATCCTTTAAAAATAATAAAAAATGCTAATACCCCTAAAACACTAAAAATATATAAAACCCCATAAAATTTATAAAAAGGATAAAAACTCTAGAAAAGAATAAAAGGCCAAAAATATCAAAAATAATCCTGAAAAAAAAAACATAAAATACATAAACCCTAAAAACCCTAAAAACCCTCAAAATCATTAAAAACACTAAAAGCCATAAAAATCAAAAAAACCCCTAAAACATCCTAACAAAAGACCACCCAAAACCCTAATGCCCATTTTTAAAACCATAAAAACATAAAAACCCTATAAACCTCCCAAAACCTAGAAATGCTAAAACACCTTAAAAAATAAAAAACCCCAAAAATCCCTAAAAATGCCTAAAATCCCTAAAAACCATAAAAATTTTAAAAAATACCTAAAACCACTGAAAATGTAAAAAACCCCTAAAACCATGAAAAACCCTATGAAAATAATTACAACCACAAAAAACCTAAAACACATAAAAATTCATAACACACTAAAAACTGTAAATGCCCTAAAAGACCTTAAAAACCAAACCCCCCCCCTAAAACTCTAAACCCCCCTAAAACCCCATAAAAACAAAGAAAACACTAATAACTCTCAAACCCTTAAAAACATTAAAATTGTTAAAAAAACTCTAAGAATCCTTAAAAACCCTAAAAACTCATAAAAACCATAAAACCAAATAAAAACTATAAAAACCCTAAATAACAAAAAAACCTATAAAAACCCTAAACCCCTAAAAATCATAAACCCTCAAAATCACTAAAAATACGAAAAAACATAAAACCCCCAAAACCTAGAAAACCCTAAGAAAACCAAAAAACCTAAAAATGATAAAACCCAAAAAAAAATAAACCCCTAGAAAAATAAAAAAACCTAAAAATATTTGAAAACATAAACAATATTTAAACCCATAAAAACATAAAAAACCCCTAAAACTAAAAAAAATGAAACTATAACCCCCCGCCCCAAATAAAAAAACACAAAAACATTAAATTCTAAAAAATCCATAAAATTTATTAAAAGCATAGAAATCCCTAAAACCCTAAATGAACCATAAAAATAAACTAAAAACCTAAAAAACATGAAAACCTCTAAAAAACCTAAAAACCAAAAAAACAAAAAAAACCTAAAAAACCTAAAACGTCTAAAAACACTCAAAATAACTAAAAACCCAAAAAAAATTAAAAAACCTAAATATCCCTAAAATTAAAAATCCATAAAACCCAAAGAAACCCTAATAAATCCTAAAATTCCCCCAAGTAATTAAAATCCCTAAAAAACCTGAAAATACTAAAACCACTAAAAGAAAAAAAATATCATATGTACCCTAAAACCCCTAAACACGATAAATCTACTTAAAACCTTAAAACCCAAAAATATATAAAAACCCACTAAAACTCTAAAAACCCTTTTTAGACTTAAAAATGATATAAAATCTAAAACCCTAAAAAACCAAAAAAACCCATAACACCCAAAAAAACCATCAAAATCCCTAAAAACCATTAGAAACAATTAAAATTCTAAAATAGTCCTAAAAATCACTAAAATCAAAAAACCCCTAAAAACTGTGAAAACCCCTAAGAAACCCATAAAAACATAATAACATTGAATATATATATAAAACATAAAAAATGTTAAATATAATAATAAAAACCTTACACACCCAAAAACCCAAAAAACCCTAAAAATTGTAAAAATTCTAAAAAAAACCTAAAAATCCTAAAAACATAAAACCCCTAAAAATATTGAAAACAAAAAATATAAAATTAATAACGTAAAAACACATAAAACTCCAAATAAACCTAGAAAAAACTAAAAATCCTAAAAACCCATGAAAAAACCAGAAAACGTAAAAACCACTAAAATCCTTTAAAACACTAAAACCCATAAAAAAAACACCAAAAACCCATTAAACCCCATAAATTATTAATAAATAGAAAATAATTAAAATTCCTAAAAACCTTTAAAACCCTAAAATCCCAATGAAATTCAAAAACCCCAAAAAACCAAAAAAACCCTAACAATCCTAAAAACCCTAACCACCCTCAAAATCCTAAAAATCCTAAAAATCAAAAAAATACAAAAAAATCCTATAACACCTCTAAAAATTTCTAAAATCCCCAAAAATATCATAAATCCAAAAAAACCTATGAAAAATTTTAAAAACCAAAAAAATTAAACCCCCTAAAAACCTAAAAAACTCTAAATCATTAAAAGGGCCTAAAAACCTTCAAAACTCTTAAAACCCTAAAACCCCTCAAAGTTCCTAAAATCCCCAAAACCCAAAAAACCTAAAAAATCCATAAAATTACAAAAAAATATATAAACACCCCTAAAAAAATAAAAAATTATAAAAACACTATATCCTTAAAACCCATAAAAACAATAACAATCCTACTAATACTTAAAATCGCTGAAATGTAAAAAAACCTAAAAAACATAACAATCCCTAATAAAAAATTAAATTTCTTAAATCACTTAAAACCCTAAAAACCGAAATATGATAAAAACCCTAAAACCCAAAAAGGAACTAAAACTCCCCGAACTCCCTAAAAACCAAGAAAAAATAAAAAACACAAAAAATCACTAAAACTCTAAGAACTATTTAAACCCCTAAAAAGAGAAAAAAAAATTAAAAAACCATAAAACAATAAAAATATCAAAGAAACCCTAAACACACAAAAAACCATAAATTCCATAAAACCCTAAAAACCCTTACAAATCTAAAAATCCCTAAAACCCTTAAAAACCATAAAAATCCTAAAAAACCAAAAAAATAAATAAATATTTAAAGAACCATGAAACCCTAAAAACACTAATATAATTTTAGGCTATTGCCATGGACCTATAACATCTGTTTTATAGGTTTTTGGCTATAACTTTTTATAGACACAATTCGATTACTGCTATGTTGATGAAGATTCATGATTCTTTTTTTATACCCATTGGGCTCCTCCTCCTCCCCAGATCTGCAAACCTCTCACCATGACGCCCTCCTCCCCTGATCCACGAACCTCTTAACATGGCACCCTCCCCCTTGATTACCTCTCTTAGAATGGCGCGGTACTCCCTAGTGACCTCTCTCACCATGGATCCCTCATCCTCGATGACCTCTCACACTATGGAGCCCTACTCCATGGAAACCTCTCTCACTACGACACCCACCTAACACATGCACTCTTCCTACTATTCATAGAGATAGAAACCCCACCTCCTCCTACGGAGGGCCTCCGATGTGGCTACAAACCTCCCCGAGATCATCCTCCTCCCCAACCGACAGATGGTATTTAGGGGTTTTAACACTGAAATTTCATTCAGGTTTATTTTATAGAAACAATTACATTGTATTCTTCATCATGGAGTCTGGTATATCATTTCAATCACCATGGTAAAATATATATCAAACACTAACTCGACATTTCACATAGATAAAACTTCTTCTTGAAATTATCATCCCCATAGAATTGTGTTCAATTCTTGCCTATTTCGCAACCACTATTCTCACCACAGTTTCCACTATGGGAGGAACAACTTCTTCTTATTCCAATTTCAATATATTTTATTTTGTGCCAAAATGTAATGTGGGCTTATTTTGAATTCAAATCTTTCTTTGGTAAGTATTTCTATCATATCATCTTGTATAATGAAACAAACTTCAAGATTTTTTAATTTTTATTTTGGTAATAATAATCATTATATTTATTAATATTATTAGATGACTCATATTCTACTACAAATGACCCAAACACAACTTTTAGTGACACATATATAGTACCTGTAAAAGGATTCATATGAATGAAACACACATGTGTACACTATATCATCCTTTTTTCATGGCACAAGGCTCTCTGTGAGTCTCCTGCTTCTTGGCATCATTATGGAATTGATAGTGGTGTGTTGGATTCTTCTCATTTTCCACATGTGGTTTATAATCAAAACATGATCATCACTATGGAATTTTCATCATTATCTCACTATTTTACATATACCCAACTATTATTCTCTATAGTGTTTAGTTTGGATATTATGCTATTAATACATCCTTCAAATCAATATTTTCACCACATTAAAATACTGAAATACAAAACATAGTTTATAATCCCAATTCATAATCACCGTAATCTTGTAAAAAGAATTAATCGACTATTGAAGAGTGGTATTAATGTTTGTAGTGAAAACTTCTCCTTAGACTTGAGGTTGAAAAAGATAAAGATGATGTCATATCATTTTAAAATGACACTCATGTACATGTTTTAATAGGTTTATCAATAACACACTATGGTTGTCCCTTATAAAAAATGTCAATCCATTAGCTACTAGATAAATTCCATTAATTCTCGGCACACTATCATGGCCCTCCGTGCTGACCCGCATATGTGAATGCTAAGTACCCCTCACCCAACTGCACCCTGACACTTACACTAACCTATAAATTCTTTCTAAACAATCAAATATTTTGATCTTAGCGAGAATCCTTACTTTGATCTTGGTTTTTGTCTCTTTAATTACTCATTACTTGATTCAAGTGATGGAATAGAGACTTATCCAATTTCTTTTATACACGTCAATTTTCATTTTCAAAATAGTAGTATGATTATAATAGAATTTAGATGAACATTAATAAACCCTTTTGTTCGAACTGTCTCAACTTCTTTCAATAATATTTTTATATAATATTCTATACTTCTTATTATTATTATGAAAAGATGGAAGAAACTTTCTTTCACTTCAAACAACATTTCCATAAGTGAATGGATCTTAAGAACTCAAATGGTAAAACAATCATTACACTTTCACAAGAACCTTCCAAAATTAGGATTTGTATGAATTATTGAATATGAAGTATTCTCAAGTAAATCCAAATCAAGGTATGATCTCCTCCATCACTTTATTAGGATAGATATTTTCTGCAGATTTAATTTAGAATACGATTTTAAAAATCATATAAAGATGGTTACATTTTTAGATCTTGAATTATTATTCTAATTTAATTTTCTTAATTTGATCTCTATTTGAGAACAAGCATCACCTTTAATTTCCTACATGGTTGGCAAAAAAATAAAAGCACAAATTATAAATTAATAAGGTGGAACCTCTTTTAAAATATTTATAGTGAGAAAAAAGGCTAATAATTTCTTCTCAACCATGAAACTATTTCTTTTAGTACTCGAATTATTTTGTAAATTATTCACACTATATTTTCTATTTTTTCATACCATTTTTGTGTAGAATGAATTATCTTATTATTTATTTGTATGATATATTCTTTTTATAATTTTCCATCAAATCACATACATCACTTACTACATTCTTCATTGTTCTCAAGATTTCATCTTTGGTTGGTGAAATTTCCAAGAAACTCTTTGATTTTTAACTAGCCTGCTTAAACCGTCCACACGACATTTCATAATTTCTAGGATTGTTACCTTTTGATAATCCCACAGGAGGTTTGTATTTTCCATCTTCATATGGAATAGAATATTTTACTTTATAACAATCTTTATCTTATTGTTCTTTCGATTTTTTCTTTTTCCAAATCAGCTGGTGATATAACTAAATAATCAATGGGTATATTGATACCTTCTACAGATAATTCCTATGGATTCATAAGATTTATTTTTTTTCACATAAGTTTCAATAAATGTATCACTTATCTTGAACTTCTTAGACATATATTAAAGTTTATATTTCTTTTATTTCTTTTCCAAGGCTTACTCACCCTTATTTATTGGATTTTGTGATCTTTTATCATTATTTTCTTTTGATACATACTTATATAAACATGAATCACACATGTGACCACTACGATTACACATAAAATAGAGATCTTAAAATGTTTAAAACTTGTTTATAGTATATAGGTTTTTATGTTTCACCTCTAGTTATTTCCTTATCATAGGCTTACTCCCTCTCATTTATGGATTTCTATGAATTTAAAAAAGATATATATTATTCAAAAAATTTAATTCATTGTGCCTAAACCTATTATAATACTAGTAATGACATTAAAAACATGTTTTTCTTTTATTAACCTTATAATTCTGATATTTTTTAGATCATATAATATACCAATTTTGGGAATTCTTTTCAACTGTTTGGGCTCAATATAAGGAAAATCAACTCATACACTTACATTCAGAAACCATGGATAAATTTTTCAATTTCGCTTCATTTATATTTATCCAATTTTGTATAGGTATTTAGTTTTTTCATACATTATGTACAAAAATTGATTTATTTAGAAATAATATTTTTATATGTGGTCAATACCTTTCTTTTTATAGTTATTGAATATTGATCATAAGATGATCTCAAAATGTTTTTGGAACTAGTTGTGGAGCTTTTTTTCTAAGAGTATACCTATTAACAATGTGTGGAACAACAATTCTTCTAATGTCCAATAAAGTAGAACATTGAGTTACTTCTAGATTTTAATGTTTAACTTCATGCTGTATGAATTTTATATTGAATTTGTTTCTCTCATCATCAATTTTTTCGTCTTGTGTTCATGGGGTTTCTTAATTTTATCAACATTTTCATCAATAATTTTTTTCTTTTCCTATGATATATGTTAAAAATATTTAATCTTATTTTCTTTGACCTCCAATTCGTTATTCATGAAAACAACTGCTTCTTTATATGTATGGTTCCATACATACATCCTTTTCAATGATTTTTCTTTCTCTTGTATTTAATTTAGAAAATCCATCTCAAATATGGAGTACATTCCTTCAGGATTGAAACTACTTTTTCATGACCTCTATTCGATTAGTAATATTTACACGTTCAAGATCATGTTTTGCTAAGAACTTCACCTTAATCTCTAATTAATTTTCCAGACAATTGAATTATTCCTAAAATTCTTTAAGGGGATAAAAATAAATGAAACAACATATTTGGGAAATTATTGATAGATTTACTCAAATTAATCACATGAATCTGCAGAATCCTTATTAAATAGAACTTTGAAAATATGTTCCTCACCGCTTGTTATTGATTCATTATAGTAACTATCATGATAAGAATTCACAATTATATCATATCGATGGAACAAATCTAATTCACTTGAAGTATAAGTTTTTTCATTTTTCTTACAATTTTAATTCTTAAAAAATTCATTAATATTAATGCTTGGTTAGGTATCATCAAGATATTTTCATGATGAAGTTGGATTTTCTTCTTTTATTCCCAAGTTGTAAATATTCTTTATCATTATTGTATTCTTATTACTTTTTTTCTTTTAGTATGAGCTTTTTTTATCTTTAGATATTTCCTAGTTAGGTCATTCTTTTATCTCAACTTGAATCATGGAACACACTCCATGATTATGTAATTTGAATGTCCCGCATAAGCATCATCATAGTTATTCATATGAATGGATTAATCATATTCTCTATCCAATGAATATAATGTTACTTTCAAGGACTTATATATAGTAGCAGGCTAATAAATCGAATGCACACACATATTTAATATTTTTCTTTTTTCATGGAATAAGGATGTATATGATTCTCCTAATTCTGGGGTGGGGGAAGTGTGCATATGGTAGGGAGGGGCAGGGGGTGGAGGAAGGGTGAAGTGGGGGTTCAGGTGGAGGGTGCAGGGTGGGTGTGGTGTAAAAGGTGGGTAGGTGGGTAGGTGGGGTGGGGTGGGGGTAGTGGGGTGAATTTGGGGTGGGGGAGTGGGGTGTAGGTGGGGGAAGTGGGGGTGCAGGTGGGGTGGGGATTAAAAATGGGGGTAGTGGGGGTTCAAATGAGTTTGGGTGAAGGGTGGGGGGTGGTAGTTCAGGTGTGGCGGGGGGGGGGGGGTGTCTTGGGGGGGGGATATATCCACGGTTTCACAACATTTATCAGCACGAGCAATATGAACTTGTTTTATTACTTATTTTTACTTAACAATAACATTATCACAATATTATTTTATGTATAAATAAACTTGATGTTTTATTTTTTTATTCACTATTCCATGCCAAAGTTTATCAAAGGCTATCATCATGATAGTTTTCCAAATTAAATATCATGTTTTGTTTTTAATTTTTCATCCATAAGGCTGGAGTTCAATTTTTTTGTTACATCTAATCCGAAATATAAAATTACTTTCACATTCTCTAGGAGTGTGTTCGAACTAGTAGGGATTGTCAACATTCATCTTGTTTCATGTTTGATAATTATAGTGATTATGTAAGTTAACCTATCCAATTTTGTATTTTTCATTAATAATATTTTTTTCCCTAAATGCTTAATATGGTGTAGGGAGGGGGTGTTCGGGGGGGGGGGGGTCCAATGGGGGTTATCCACATCAAAAGGCATTTTTGTGGCATTTATTTCTCTAAAATTATGATTGTATTATAGCCTATGAAATTGTGTCAATATGATTCTAATTTTTCAAGGAGACTATTATTTTCTCATACACTAACTTATTTTCTTTCTTATCATTATTACACTGTTAATTCTAAACATATTTCCTTCAAATCTCAAGAGATCTTGAAATGGTGATTGTTTCTACTATTTAAAAAAAATCATGTATGATAAATATTCATATCGTAAAAAACTTTATGTACATGGGGCATTAGTTACTGATAAAATTGAATGATTTGTTCCTTGGTTGTATTATTTTATGTTAAACTCTCATTTCACCCATGAATTCATGTTACACTGTGTTGACTTCAACAAGGTATTGTTTTCTAGAAGTTTTAATCATACTGATGATGCTGGATGTTGATGTTGTTATCATCATCACTTATTCTATTATTACCTTTCTCACTAACCATGTTCCTCCTACATCAATTTTTAGGTTCAATTAATGATGATTCATCAGGTCACAGATATTTTGTTGAATTCTCTTGGGACCCATTCATGTGTGTTACGACAACCAAAGTAAAAAGCGACTCACCGTGTATGCATAAGTAAGTATATATATAATATGTTATACTGTTATATGTATATCCACCCATTTAAGCACAATTACATATAAGGGGCTAGGTGTGATTATGTATATATATAGAAAATGTATATGTGTGTGGGTGATAACAGGCTTATTCATGTGAGCATATATGTAAGGATCCTCTTGTGCATGTTTAAGGTCATGCAAAAACACACATAGAGGTTAGGGATAACTTATGTATATGAAAATGTGCATATGCCTAGAGGATGGATGAAGAAGCTTAGTGTTGTCGTTGATAAAAGTTTCAAGCACCGAGTGTGGCTTGGCTCCTTTGAGTTATGGTCCATCTCCTAGCCTCCATAATTCAAGAATGTTTTAAATTGCATTTAGTTTCCTTCTTAATTATTTTTCTTTATATTAAATTGAAATTCATGAATAAGTGTTAGTTAAGATATTGGTTTCATTTGATAAAAAAGTCATGGTTTTGCAATAAAACTCTAATGGAGGTGCGCGGTCTGCGAATACTCACAATGGTATACCTTTCATGACATAATTGCATTGATGTTTTCTTTATATGTGATGTCATTGTTAGTCATAAAGCGCACATCTTACTTTACCCTTTTCATATCCCTATAGGGGGTTGCAAGGGGGATGTCCACGAGATGCAAAGGGGGTGTCTAGGAAGGTGGGGGTGCAAGGGGGAATTGGTGAGTAGGGGGTGTTCAAGGGGGCCATCCAGGGGGTTTAAAGGTTAAATTACTGAATTAAATGAGTTAAATGGAACCGAACATAGTTAAGTTGGCACATGAGGGGTAATTACTCATGTAGTGAATTATGTTATGGTTATGAAACCTTTATAAAGTTTAATTGGATTGAATGACACTAGATATCGACCATGGATCCCCAAAATTGCGCCAAACGGTTTGGTATGTCTTCCACCATATTGGTTTCATGAATAGGTATAAAGTGAGATGAATTTGAGATCCAATACATAATCCCCCCAAAGAAACCCTATTTTAAAACAAATATAAGTAAACCTATAAAAGAAATTGATATTTATTTTCTCCTGTTTTGACATAGTTATAATATAGGTTTGCAACATGCGGGGGAGGGGGGGGGGGTTGGGTAATTTGTAGGGGGTGGGATACTGCATGGGTGGGGGTGCAAGGGGTATGTCTAGGGGGAAAGGGGTGTTCAAGGGGGTTTTCCATGGGGTGGGTTGCTGTGGGGGGGGGGGTGCATGGGGGTGTTCAAGGGGGCTGCCTAGTGGGGTGGAGGGCGGGGGGGGGGGGGTCCAGGAGGAAGGGGTGCTATCTAGGAGGGGGGTGTCAGGGGAATGGGTGGGTATGGGGTGTTCAAGGGGGGTGAAAGGGGGATGTTCAGGGGGTGTAGGGGGCGTGCAAGGGGGCATGGGTTTGTAGGGTGTTGTTCAATGGGGTTGTCCAGGGGGTCCAATGGGTCACCAAGGAGGGATGTTGTCCAGGGGGTGCAAGGGGGTGTCAACAAGGGGGTAATGGGTGTGCGAGGGGGGGGGGGAGGTGTGAAAGTGGGTGTTTAAGGGGGTGTAGGGGGTTGTACAGGGGGTGCCCGGGGGGGGGTTTCCAGGAGGGGGTTTTTGGGAGGGGGTGTCCAAGGGGAGGGGGTGTCTAGGGGGGTGTCCAGGGGGTGTTTTGGAGGGTGGGGATGATATGGTGGGAGGGGTGTCTAGGAGGGGGGGGGGGCTGTCTAGGGGGCCTTATTGGTTATGGGGTACTACAGGGGGGGATGAAAAGGGGTTGTCCAGGGGTGGGATACTTTAGTGAGTTGAAAGGGGGTGTTCAAGGGGGGTTCATGGGGGATGTCTAGGGGATCTGAAACTATGGGGGGGTGGTGTTAGGGGTGTTCAAGGGGGGGGGGGGAGGGGGATGTACAGGGGGTGTCTAGGAGGTTGTGTAAGGGGGAATTTGTGTGCTTGGGGGTGTCCCGTAGGGAGGGGGTTTCAGGTGGGAGGGGGTGTCCAAGTAGGGGGAGGGGTGCAGGGGGGGGGGGGGTTGAGGAGGGGTGTGGGGGGGAGGCGGTGTTCAAGGGGGGGGGGGGGGGTAAGGGGGTTGTCCAGGGGGTGAAAGGGGTGTATATGGGGAATGGAGGTGCAGGGTGAGGGTTGGGGGTGTTCAAGAGACTGTTCAGGGGTGCAAGGGGGCTGTGTAGGGGGGCTTGGGGGTGCGGGGGGGGGGGGGGTCCAAGGGGGTGCTAGGGGGCTATCCAGGGGAGTGAAAGGGGGCTGTCCAGGGGGCATGGGGGTGCGCCGAAGGGGGGGGGGTTAAAGGGGGTGCAAGGAGGGTCAAGGGGGTTGTCCAGGGGGTGTTGGGGGTGTAGTGGGTGTTCAAGGGGGTGCAAGTGGGGTCCAAGGGGGTTGTCCATGGGGTGTTGGGGGTGTAGGGGGTGTTTAACGTGGTGCAAGGGGGCTATTTAGGGGGGGCGTGGGGTGTAGGGGGTGTTCAAGGGGGTGGAAGGGGGCTATCTAGGGGGTGCATGGGAGATGTCCAGGGGCATTTGGGTCTAGGGGGGAGGTTCAAGGGGGTGCAAGGGGCTGTCCAGGGGGTGCATGTGGGTCATCCAGGGGGCATGGGGGTGAAAGGGGGATGTACAGGGGGCGTGGTGGGTGGGGGCGGGGCAATGTGGGTGTTTTTATGAAATGTGAAGGCCTAGAGCAACAGTTTTAAATCGTGGATGTAAGATTAGTTCCATAGCTTTAAACCGTGGCTAAAGCCACAAAGCCATAGTTTTGAACCGTGGAAATAGGTCATGTGTGGCTTAATGTTCTATGACAGTTTCAATCTGTGGATATAGATATTTATCCACTACATGAACTATGGATATACACCTTTGGACATGGTTTCAAATAGTGGCAATAGGTCATACCCTATAGTTTTGCCAATAACAGCCAGGATCCATTGAACTGTGGCTATAACCTATAGCCATAGTTTTGGGATTATAGCCATGGTTTCAAACTTTGGCTATAGCCTAAATTTTTAGTAAGGAAACCCCTAATAAAACCATAAAATCATTAAATCACTAAAAACCCAATATACCTAAATATGATAAAAACCCTAAAAATATAAAAGACCTGAAAACCCAAAAACTGATGAAAATCCATAAAACCATAAAAAATCATAAATATCCTAAAAAGTCAATAAAAATAAATAAATACATTAAAATCCCTAAAAAACCCAAAGAAATCCTTAGAAATTTAAAAACATTTTAAACCCCTACAAAATTTTTAAAAACCCTAAACCCCTAAAAGCCATAGAAACCAATAAAACCCTTAATATTCCCATAAAACCCATAAAAAATCATAACCACTAAAAACTCTATAAACACATAAAAATTTTAAATGCTCTAAAAAACATTAAAACCCTAAAAACATAAAAAACCCGAAATCACCAAAAATTCCATTAAACCCCTAAAAACCATCAAATTTCCTAAAAAATGTAAAAAAAATAAAAAATAAAAAAACCATAAAAATTTAAAAAATAATAAAAAAACTTGAAAAAACATAAGAAAAGAATAAAACACAAAAACTCTAAATACCTTAAATCCCTGAAAACCTCTAAAAATTGTAAAAACCCCATAAAAACCCCAAAAAACACTAAACGATCTAAAAACTATTTAAAGGCCTAATTTTTCTAAAAAACATTAAAAAAACTTAAGAAAACTAAAAAAACATTAAAACCTAAAAAACAACAAAAACAACAAAAACCCTACAATCCCACAACCCCTTACATTCTCTAAAAACCTGAAAAACCATAAGAATATTAAAAATCTCTAAAAATTCATAAATATGTAAAAAACCCAAAAACATGAAAACCCCTATGAAAACATTAAAGAACTAAAATAACATAAAACCCCTTAAAAACATAAAAATGTTAAAAACCATAAAATCCCTAAAACCCTAAAAGTCCATAAAAAACATAAGAACCATAAAATCATTAAATATACCTAAAAATCCCTATAAACGTAAAAAAAACCTGAAACACCTTAATAAAATATTTAAAACCTAAAAACACATAAAGCATTAAAAAATCCTAAAAATTTATTAAAACCATAAAACCCTAAAAATACCAAAAAAACTAAAATACTACTACAAACCATAATGACCCCTAAAACCCTTAAAAACACTAAAAACCAAAAAAACTAAAAAACCACTAAAAACTCTAAAAACCCTTCAAACCCCTTAAATTGTTAAAAAATATAAAAAACAGTAAAAATAAAAAAACTCATAAAACCATTATTAACCCAAAAAAACATAAAAACCACAATACCCCTCAAAATACCTCAAAACGCAAAACCCCTTAAAATCCTAAAAAGCCTTAAAATCACTAATTTTTTTTAAAAATTAAATAAACACTTAAAAACCCAATGAAAACCTTAAAAGACTAAAAACACTTAAACCCCTAAATAACCTAAAAAATGTTGACCCAAAAGAACCATTAAAAGAAAAAAACCCCTAAACACAATTAAAAAATGATGAAAACCCTTAAAAACTATAAGACCACTAAAAAAATAAAAACCCATTAAACCCATATAAATGTATAGAAACTAAAAAAACATTGATAGCACTAAGAAATAAATATAACTTGAAAATTTAAAGAAAACATAACAGCCTTAAAATCCCTAAAACCCCAAAAAATCACTAAAATCCACAAAAATCCAAAAAAATCCAAAAAAAATCCATAAAAATGAAAAAACCCTAAAAACCATGAAAAAATATAATAAAACCTTAGAAAACTAAAAAATTAGACCCCATTAAATACATAAAAATGCAAAAAACCCTAAAGATATATAAAAAACATAAAAACCCTAAAAACCACTAAAAATATAAAAACCACTACAAATTATAAAAAACATAAAACCCGTAAATATCCTAAAATCCCACTAAATAATAAAAAAATCTGCACGCCCCTAAAATGATTAAAAACTAAAAAAACTATAAAACCCATAGAAAACATAAATAAACCAAAACACCAAAAAAATCATCAAACCAAAAAATCCTAAAGACCCTAATAACCCCTAAAACACCTAAAAATCAAAAAAAAAATATGAATAATCCCTAAAATTCCCTTAAAATGTATAAAACCCTAAAACCATAAAAACATATCAGACATCCTTGATACAAAAAAAACACTTAAAACCCCTAAAAACCAATAAAATGCTTAAAATTATAAAAAATCCTAGAGAACCCTAAAATCCCTAAAAAATATATAATTATGAATAAATTAAAAACCATAAAAAACAATAGAAACAAATTAACCACTAAAAACACTAAAATCCCTTTAAACTACTAAAAATATTAAAATATATTAAAAACACTAAAAACCCTAAAGAACTCAAAAAACCCATAAAACTCAAGAAACCAAAAAAATCCTACGAAATGAATAAAACCCATCAAATCTCTAAAAAACATTAAACCTAGAAGAATACTATAAATTCCCAAAATTCCCTAAACACATAAAAAAACTAAAAATATTAAAACCCATATGAGGTTCATAAATATCTAAATACACCTAAAATCCCTAAAAACCCTAAAAATTATAAAAACCCTAAAACCATAACAACCCAAAAAACACTAAAAATCCCAAAAAAAACATAAAAACCATAAAAATACTAAAATATCCCTAAAAGCCCCTAATATGCTTAAAACCTATAAAACCATCAAAATACCCCAAATGACATGGATACCACTAAAACTCATAAAACCCTAAATACACATAAAATACCTAAAACCCAGTAAAGACACCAAAACCCTTTATACCCCTAAAATGTTTAAAAACTCTAGAAAGCATTTAAAACCTTTAAAAACTCAAAACCCCCCAAAATAATTAATATACTAAACACCCCAAAAATACCTAAAAGTAAAAATATCCTAAAAAATGAAACCCTAAGAAATTCTTTAAAACCCAACAACACCAAAAAAACTAAAAACCATAAAACCCCTAAAAGACCCTAAAATACCTAAAAACCCTAAAAACCATAAAATCCTTAAAAAACACCATAAAACACTAAAAATCCACAAAATTATATAAAAATCCTTTAAAACACCAAAAAGGTTATAAAACTCTTTAAATTTTTAAAACCATACAAAACTCAGAAAACTATAAAAACCCCAAAAAAACCAAAAATACATTAAAACCGTACAAAAACACTACAATCCCTTAAAATACGTAATATCTGAAAAATCCATATAAATCATAAAAAGTCCCTAAAAATCCCAAAAAATGTGAAAAATACTAAAAGAATAAATCCTCTACGAAAACTTAAAAAAATAAAAATTCATAAGACCCCTAATGATCTAAAAAATCTAAAAAACACCTAAAAACGTAAAAAACCTAAAATCTTGAAAAACCATAAATCCAATAAAACATCAAAAGTCCTTAAAACCCATAAAAATCAAAAAGCCCCCCAAAACCCAAAAACCCCTATAAAACCCAATAAATTTAAACAACACTGTAAAAACATAAAAACTATAAAGAATTTATAAAACATAAATCCCAATAAAAAAGATAGAACCATAAACCCCTAAACAACATAGAAACACTCAAAATCCATAAAAAACCTAAATACTATAAAAATCATAAAAATCCCAAAAATCCCAAAAATCATAAAAAAACATAAAAATGAAAAATACCTAAACACCATGAAAAAACCTAATAAAAAAATTAAAAACATAAAAACTCTTAAAACCCTTAAAAACATAAATAACCCTAAAACTATAAAAATCATTAAAACCCCTAAAAACATTTAAAAGCCCTAAAACCCCTCACAAAACCCCTAAAAATACTAATAACTCTAAAACACCATTGAATTGAAAAAAATGTTAAACAATATCTATAAGAACAAAAAAATCACAAAACTCTCAAAAAAACCGAAAAAAACATAAAAACCATAACGCCAAAAGAACCTTAAATACCCTTAAAAGCCCTAAAAACAGTAAAAACCATAAAAATTACTAAACAATTCATAAAAAAACCTTATAATGTAAAAACCCCCAAACCCCGAAAACCCCTTATAAAACCTTCAAAACACAAAAACACTTGAAACCCCTAAAAATACAAAAATGCTAAAACCCTTAAACCCTTAAAAAACTCAAAAAACCCCAAGACCCCTCAAAATCACTAAAACACTAAATACCATAAAACCCCTAATAAATTCCTAAAACAAATTAAAATTTAAAAAAACCCTCAACCCCAAAAATCCTAATAGAAAACCTTAAAAACCTAAAAACATATAAAACAACTAAAAACATAAAAAAATTCTAAAATATTTGAAAACCCTAAAAGACCTTAAAAAACCAAAAAACCCAAAACACCTCTTCTATAAAAATCACTAAAAACCTAAAAAACATAAAATATGTAAAACTATAAAACTATTTAAACCCTTAAAAACATTTAAAACTCTAAGAAACCATAAAGACCCTAAAAACTCCCATATACTTAAAAACCCTAATAAATATAAAACCCCTAAAAAAACAAAAAAACAACAAAACCCCCAAAAACAAAAAAACCTTCAAAATCAGTAAAAATCACAAAAAATCCTAAAAATACTAAAAAATCATGAAAACCATAAGAAAACTATAAAATCCTAAAAACACATAAAATCCCTAAAAATCTGAAATAGGTAAAACCCTAAAAGAAATAAAAACCCTAAAAACCGTGGAAAAAAATAAAAAACCCTTAAAATGTTTAAAAACTCTATAAACCTTAAAACTCTAAAAAAACTCATAAAACCCCTAAAACCCAAAAAAAAACCCAAAAACCCAAAACCCCCAAAAACCCCCCAAAATAACAAAATATCCAAAAAACATAAAATTACAAAAAAAAATCCATAAAAATAACTAAAAACAAATAAATCCCTAAAAACCTCGAAGAACCCTAGGAATACCTTAAAAACCTAAATAAATTAAAAGAACTAAAAAACCTAAAAACACTAAACCCCTAACAACCCTAAAACCCTAATTATATAAAAACAATCAAAATCCCTAAAAACACAAAAAAAAATCCTAAAAAACCATAAAAATCCCTAATAACTTAAAAAACCCAAAAACCCCTATGAAACCATAAAAAAACCTTAAAACCCTAAAAATACATTAAATCCCTAAAAACCCAAAAAGCATTAAAACTCTTACAAGTCCCAACAAACACCCTAAATACCCTAATCACCCCTAAAAACCATAAACCCCCCCCCAAAACCTTAAAACCCCATTAAAATACCTAAAACCCTAAAAACCCACTAAAAACTCTAAAACCCCATCAAACACCTAAAAACATTAAAAACTCTAAGAACCTTAAAAACACTAAAAACTCAAAAAAACAACCAAAAACCTTCAAACCCATCAAAATCCCTAAAAACCAAAAAAACCATTAAAATAATAAAATATATATAAAAACCACTAAAATGTATAACCCCCTAAAAACTGTGAAAACCCCTAAGAAACCCATAAATACATAAAAACATTGAAAACACCTAGATAGTCTAATTTTTTTAAAAACCCTGAAAAACCATAAAATCTCTACACCCCCCAAACCCTCAAAATCCTTAAAACCCTAAAACCAATGATAATCCTAAAAACCCCTAAAAGCTCCTAAAATTTAAAAAACCATAAAAATCATGAAAAAACTGAGGAAACACTTAATATCATAAAAACACTTAAAAGAATAACAAACATAGAAAAAATAAAAACCATAAAAACCACATAAAATCCCAAAAACCAGAAAACCCCTAAAATCCTTAAAAACACTAAAAATTATTAAAACATGAAAAACTATAGGAACCATTTAAACCCCCACAAAATATTAAGAAATATTAAATCATTTAAACCCCTAATGACTGAAAAAACCCTAACCCATCCCAAAAAACCATAATAACCTAAAACTCTAAAAACCCTAAATACCTACAAAATCCAAAAAACCATAAAAATATAGAAAATCCTAAAAAGGTCCTATAAATCCTAAAAAAATATAAAAAACCTCAAAATTCATAAAAAACCCTATGAAAACATTAAAAAAATGAAAAAATTAGAACCCCTAAATACCTATAAAATACAAAAAATACTAAAAATATATAAAAACACAAAAAACTCTAAAAACCCTAAACCCCTCAAAATCCCGAAAAAACCCTAATGGCCCAAAAAAACATAAAATATCTGAAAAAATACATAAAAACATAAAATGTCCTAAAAACATTAAAAATACCTTATGAACCTAAAAACACTTAAATGCCCAAATATCCATAAAAACATAGAAACCCTAAAAACCCTAAAAGACCAATACAAACCCAGAAATCCCTAAAAACCATAAAAACCCCTACCACCCTTCAAAAACCTTAAGAACCCATTAAACCCTAAAAACCCACTAAAAACTCTAAAACCCCTTTAAAACCCTGCAAACTTTAAAAGACTCTAAAACCCATAAGAGCCCTAAAAAACAAAAAACCACTAAAAAGAGAAAAAACAAAAAAAACCCATAAACACCATCAAAATTACTAAAAAAACCTAAATACCACTTTAAAATAAAAAAATATCTAAAAATTTAAAAAACCTTAAAAAAATACAAAAACCTATGAATCCATTAAAAACATGAAAACACATAAAACCCCTAAAAAAATAAAAATTCTAAAAAACATAAAAACTTTAAATACACTAAAAACCATAAAACTCCTAATGCCTTAAAAAATCCATAATAATTGTAAAAACCACTAAAAACTCTAAAAATCCTTTAAACCCCTAAAATATAAAAAACTTTATTACCCCATTAAACCCCTACAATTTAAAAAAACACTAACCCCCTCCCCCAAAACATAAAATCCCTAAAACCCTTCAAATTCCATAAAACCCCAAAAACCATAAGATTCATATAAATCTCTAAAAATTCATAAAAACATAAAAAACCTAAAGACCCATGAGAAAACCAAAAAACCCAAAAAACACTTAGAACCCCTCCAAACCAAAAAAAAATTGTAAAAACCCTAAAAACCCTCAATATTCAAAAATACCAAAAAAATCAATAAAATTCATAAAAAGTCATAAAAATACCCAAAATCGTAAAAATCCCTAAAAACCTAAAAACCTAAAAACCACTAATAAAGACAAAAAAATGAAAAATTGAAACTATTAAAAACCATAAATATTATAAAAAACATAAAAACACCTAAAAGGACATAAAATTTTAAAACCCCTAAAACCCATAAAACTCCAAAAAAATATTAAAAACCCATAAAACCAATAAATACATTAAAATCCCTTCAATACCATAAAACATAAAAAACTCAAAAAAACCATATAATCAAGTAAAAATTAAATAAAAACTAAAACCTAAAAAAACATTAAAACCCTAAAAGCTTAAAATACCATAAAAACACTAAAAATCCATAAAATACCCAACAAAACCATAAAAACCTAAAAACACCTAAAATCCATAGACCCATAATAAATCCCTAAAATCCCAGAAATCCTATTAGAAATCTATAAAAATCTAAAAACACTTAAAACCCATAAAAACTAAAAAATTCTAAAAACTGTATGACCCCCCTAAAAACCCTAATACCCTATGAAACCCTAAAATCCTCAAAATCCCTTAAAACCATAAAAACCATAAAAATAAATAACAAATCTCTAAAATCCCTAAAAACATAAAAAAATATTTAAAACCCTGAAAAAACCTAATAAAACTAAAAAAACATAAAATGACATAAAACCCTTAAAAATATAAAAATTACTAAAAACACAAAAGGTCCATAAAAACCCCAAAATCACTAAAAACCATCAAAAAACAAAAAAAAATTAAAAACACTAAAAACCAAAACACCCACACAACCCACATAAACCACATACCAATAAACTCTTTAAAACCCCTTTACACCATCAAATCACTAAAAACTCAAAAAAATTCCTCAAACCCCAAAACACTAAAAAAACCATAAAACCAAAAAAACCATTAATGATCCTAAACAACCTAAGAACCTATAAAACCTTCAAAATCCCAAAACCCCTATAAACCATTAATATCCTAAAAATACATTAAAATCCCTAAAAATGTAAAAACCAAAAAACCCAGGAAAGCCCCTTAAGAAAACATTAAAGACCTAAGAACACATAAAACACCTAAAAAAATTAAAAAGGATAAAACCACTAAAAACCTAAAACAATCCTAAAAACCCCTAAAACCATTAAAACCCAAAAAAAATTAAAACCCCTAAAAAGTATAAAAAACATAAAAACGCACATGAAAAATTTTAAAAAACCTTTAAACACGTAAAAATGTTTGGAAATTATAAAAAACCTTGAAACCCAAAAAACACAAAAAAATCCAAAAACTCCAACCAAACCAGAAATACCATAAAAACCTTCAAAATCACTAAAATCTAAAAAAACCCATAAAATAACAAAAAATAGCTAAAAATCCCTAACAATACAATAAAATATTAAAACCCAAAAAAACAATATTAAACCCTTAAAAACTAAAAAACTTTTAACCCCTAAGAACCTATAAATAAAAAATAAAAAACCAAAACCCCCATAACAATCGAAAATACTCAAAATACCTAAAAACCCTAAACAATCATAAAAATCATAAAAATTCCATAAAATGATAATAAACCTTAATAACTCTGAAATAGAATATGAAAAAAAAACACTTAAAGCCCCTAAAAAACAAATAAAATGAAAAATACATTAAAAATACTAAAAACTCTAAGAACCTTAAAACCCTAAGAACCAATTATAACATTGAAAATCCTAAAAACTAAAAACAACCCCTAAAAACCCAAAAATCCATAAAAACATTAAAAATTTCAAAACCCCCAAAACCAATCAATATCCCTAAAAACATTAGAACATTAAAAATCATAAAAACACATAAAAATAACAAAAAATGTAAAAAACCCTAAAACCCTAAAACATTTGAAGTCCTAAAAAATCAAAAAACACATAATACCCCTAAAAAACCTAAAAAACACTATCAATATTAAAAACCCATAAAACCTAAAAAACCTTAAGAAAACCTAAAATTATATAAACAAACTAAATAATCTAAAATTCCTTTAGACCCATAAATTTGTTTAAAAACTCAAAAAAAACATTAAAACCCAAAAAAAAACTCAAAAATAACTTAAAATATAAAAAGCCAAAAAAAATATATAAAAACCCCTAAAAACCTAAAAAACCATAAAACCCCCAATATCCCAAAAAATCCTAAAAGAACAATAAAATCCTAGAAAATATCTTAAAATAAAAAAACATTTTAAAAGAACATAAAAACCCTTAAGAAAACTAAAAAAAATAAGAACACTCAACACCCCAATAATTGTAAAAAGTTATACAAAAACTAAAAAACTATAGAACCCTAAAAATCTTAAAAACCCAAAAAATCTCTAAAAACAGAAAAAAATCCTAAAAATTCATAGAAATACAAAAAAAGTAAAAAACCCTTAAAACCCTAATTAAGCATAAAAAATTTAAAAACACGTTAAACACCTAAAAACATAAAAAATGTTAAAACCCATAAAAACGATAAAGGACACTAAAAATATCTACAACATATAAAAACCCAAAAAACATAAAAAACCCATAAAACCCGCTATAAAATATAAAATCCATTAAACTGTCAAAAATATTAAAAAATCTAAAAAACCTAAAAACCCCAAAAAACTCAAAAAAAACCCCCGATGGACACAAAAAACCATAAAACCACTAAAAACACTAAAAACCCTCAAAATCCAAAAAATTCATAAAAAACATAAAAACTCTAAAAAATACATAAATATTTCTTAGAATGTAAAAAAACATAAGAACCCAGTAAGACACTATGAAACCCTTTAAAACCCAAAAACAATTAAAACCATTAAAAACCATAAAAACACTAAAAACCCCTATGAACCCTAAAAAAATCTAAACCCCCAAAAAACCATAACAACTCCAAGAAACCCAAGAAACCCTAAACCCAATTAAACTCTTGAAACCCTTTAAACCCTTATAAATTATAAAAAATCAAAAAAAACCTTAAATACATAAAAAAACTCAAAAAAAACCCCTAAAAGCCAAAAATTCCATAAAAACCATAAAAACCAAAAAAAATCCCCAAAATCCCTAAAAACCCTAAAAACCATAAATATCCTAAAATTCATTAAAAATTTTAACAATGCACAAAATCCTAAAAAATCATATGAAAATCATAGAAAAATAATACCACTGAAAACCCTAAATACCAAAAAATATGAAAAAACCATTAAAACCCCTAGAGCTATAAAAACAATAAAATCCCCTAAAACATTAAAAATCCTAAAAACACATAAATACCTAAAAATAAATTAAAAAAACGTAAAAACATTTCAATCCCCAAAAATTTTAAAAAAAGTAAATAACCTTAAAAACAAAAAAGAAATAAAAACACCTTAAAACCCAAAACACCCAAAAAAAACCCCTAAAAAGCCTAAAAACCCCAAAACCCCTAAAAACCCTCAAAATTCTTAAAAACCATAAAATCTATAAAAACCATAAAAATCACTATAAATAAACAAATTTATATTAAACCCTAACAAATGTGAAAAATTCAACGAAAAACATAAAAAACAAAAAATACTTAGAACCCCAAAAAACCGAACAAATGAAAAGGGCCCTACAAACCCAAAAAACTCCAAACACCCCTAAAACCCATACAAATACCTAAAAACACTAAAGAACATTAATATATGAAAAGACCTAAAAATCCATAAAAATGTAAAAATCCTTAAAACCCTAAAAACCGTTAAAAACCATAAAAACCAAAAAACACTTAAAACCTCTAAAAACCTAAAAAAATCCTATAAACCTATAAAATCCAAAAAACACTAAAAACACACGGAGACCCATTAAAACTCTAAAAAAAATTAAAATTATAAAAACCCTTTAAACCCCTAAAAATTTGGAAAAAACCTAAAAACCCTAAATATCAATAAAAAACTAAAAAAATATCTAAAAACCCAAAAAACCAAAAAACCATAAGATCCTAAAAATCTCTAAAAATAAATACCAATATAAAATCCCCTAAAAATATAAAATAACCTAATAAAACCATAAAAACGAAAAAACCCTTGAAATCCCTAATAACCTAAAAAATTATAAAACCCAAAAAACATAAAACCCCTAAAAATCCATTAACACCCTAAAAACCAATAAAAATATAAAAAATATTTAAACCCCAAAAATATTTAAACAACACTAAAAACCTTTAAATCGATAAGAAAATAAAAAAACCCTAATACTCAAATAAAACCTTAAAACACTAAAAAAACAAAATATTTTAAAAACCTTAAAACTCCCTAGAAACCGTAAAAATCATAAAAATACCATAAAGTCCCTATAAATATAAAAAATACCAATCCCACAAAGACCCAAAAGGCCATAATAAGACCTTAAAAATAGATAAATACATAAAACCCCAAAAGACTTAAAAATTCTAAAATCCATTAAAAGCCCTAAATGCCTTAACAACCAATAAAAACACTAAAAATACTTAAGACTATAAAAACTAATAAAAACCATAATAATTTAAAAAAAATTAAAATCCATAAAACATTGAAAAACATAAAAACCCTAAAAACCTATAATAAAACCATAAAATCATATAAAAACATAATCCCCAAAAATCCTAAAAAAATATAGAACATATAAAACCATAAAATTATCCTAAAAACCCCAAAAACCCCAAAAAATATAAAAACGCCTAAAAGTAATTAAATAACATAAACCCCATTAAAACATAAACCAGTAAAACCTCTAAAGAAACATTAAAACCATAAAATAAATAAAAACAATAAAGAAACTTAAAAATTCTAAAAAAACGAAAAAACCCCAAAAACCCAAAAAAAAAAACAAAAAAACTCAAAAATCCCTCAAAGTCCGAAAGAGCCCTGAAAACGATTAAAATATTTAAAATACCCTAAAATTCACTAAATATGTTAAAAAAACCAAAATACCATGAAAACACTTAATAAAACCTTAAAAACATATAAAAAATTTAAAACCACTGAAAAACATAAAAATTTCTAAAACCCAAAAAACCCTACTATCATCTATACATAAACAAATATTTTTAAAAAACTTAAAAACCCAAAAAACCCAAAAAATCCTAAAAAATTAAATACACTAAAAATAATTTAAACCCCTAAAAAGATTAAAAACTCTAAATGAAATTAAACACCGCCCCTAAAAAACCAACAAACCATAAAATCCTAAAACTCTAATAGCCCTATAAACCCTAAAAATCCAAACGGACCTTCAAATCCAAAAAAATCGTTAAAAATCCCTAAAAATTCCTAACAAAAAAATCTAAAAACCCTAAAACTCCCCTAAGAAAACATTAAAAACCTGAAAACACTTAAAACCCCTAAAAATTTAATAACACTAAGACCTCAAAAAACAATAAGAGCCCACAAAATCACTACAAATAAAAAACCTAATAAAAATCATAAAGAATACAATAAAATACCTAAATCCAAAAGGACCCTAAATTCCATAGAAAACCAAGAATAAAATAAAACCCCTAAAAACCAAAAAACAGCAGAAACCCTAAAAGACCCTAAAACCCCCCAAAACATTAAAAACCCTAATAACCCATAAAATCCACAAAACCACTAAAACACTAAAAACCATAAAACCCAAAAAAAATGACCACCCTAAAAAACCATGAATCCTTAAAAATCCTAAAACACATAAAATCACTCAAAATACCAAAAACCGAAAAAAATAAAATAAAAATCATATACAGTCACTAAGAATCCATAAACATTCAAAGAAACCCTATAAGACTCGAAACACCTATGCCGACATTAAAAAAACACATAAAAACACTAAAAACATAAAAATCACCAAAAATAATAAAAACCCTAAAAATCTAAAACCATAAATACCCTAAAACCCACTAAAATAAATAAAAACCATAAAAACCCTAAAAACCACAAAATTCCTAAACAATTCCAAAACATCCCTAAAACATTAAAAAATATAAAATACCATGAAAAATCGTAATAGAAATTTAAATTCCTAAAAGACAAAAAACCTATAAAATAATAAAAATTATAAAAACCCTACAAACGCCTAAAAAGACCCTAGAGACTATAAAACCCAAAATACTATAAAACCCCAAAAAAACAAAAAAAAACCCCTAAAATCCATAAGAACCCTTAATAACCCTAAAAACCCAAAAATCCCCCCAAAAAATATAAAAACACTATAATCCCCAAAAAAAATTAAATAACTATATAAAACCGTATACACTAATAAAATGAATAAAATTGTAAACCCCCCCCCCCCCAAATATAAAAACCATAGAAACCTAAAACCCCTCTGAGTCCCTAAAATCCTAAAACCCCTAAAAAAACCTAAAATCCCTAAAATAGTAAAATGTATTAATAACAAAAAAACCCTATGAAGACCTTAAAATTTTAAAACACATAAAAATCTTAAAATCGTTAAAAACCCTACAACACAATTAAATCTCTAAAAACAAAAAAAAACCATAAAAATCCTAAAACCATAAAAACCCCTAAAAACTATAAAACCATAAAAACCACAATGAAAATCTAAAAACAAATTAAACCCCTAAAATATAATGAATTCCTAAAAAACAAAAAACCCCTAAAAACAAAAAAAATTCAAAAAAACCATAAAAACCCCAAAATACATAAAAACCATAAAAATTCATAAAAACATAAACAATCCTTTAAAATCTCGAAAATAAAAAAGAACCCAAAAAACATTGAAACCCCTACAAAAAAACATAAACCTAAAAACACTTAAAAACCCTAAAAACATAATAACACTATAAACCCTAAATAACAAAGTAACCGTAAAACCCCTAAAATCCATCAAAATTAATAAAAACCTAATGAACCATAAAAATCCTAAAAAGTACTAAAAATTCCTAAAAATGTAAAAGAGAAAAAAAATGAAAATACCATTAAAATCGTAAAAACCTAAAAAAATTTAAATGCATATAAACCTAAAAAAACTAAAACATCCAGAAACCCTAAAGGTACCTAAAAATCCTAATACCCATGAAACTATAAAACAAAATAAAACCATAAAAAACCCAACAAATAAAAAACAACCCCAAAACTACTAAAAAACCTTAAAACCCTTAAAACTCTTAAATCATCAAAAAACTATAGAAAACCATAAATAACCAAAAATCTCAAAAAAACCGAAAAACACAATGAAAAAAATTAAAAACCTTAAAACCTTAAAAAACTAAAATCTCTCAGAATACCTAAAACCATAAAACCATAAAATCCTAAAAAATCCCTAAAAAACCCAAAAAAATAAAAACCATATAAACCCAAAGAAATCCATTAAAACCTAAAAAATCTCAAAACACAAAAAAAATTACAAAAGGGTAAAACCCCTAGAACTCTCTGAAAAACGTAAAAACCCTTTCAACCCATACAAAACACGTAAATCCTGTAAAACCCATAAAACTCTAAAAATCCACAAAGAAATCTAAAACCCCTTAAACCCTTAACAATGTTAAAATCTTTAAAAATCAGAAAAGTAAAAGAACACAAAAACCCTACCCCCCCAAAAAACCATAAAACACTAAAAACCCTTAAAAATCCTAAAAACTCTCAAAATCCAAAAAACCTATAAAATCCATAAAAATACATAAAAATGTAAAAAACCCCTAAAACCCATAAAAACAATAAAAAAACTATAAAAATCTAAAAACACTTTGAACCCTTAAAAACCCTAAAAATACTAAAAACTCTAAAAGCTCCTAAAACCTTTCAAAATCTTCAAAACCCCCAAAAAAATATCATTAAAAGCACTAATTATCCCTAAAAACGAAAAACCCATAACAATTAAAACATACAAAAACCTACCAATAGTTAAAATCTATAAAAACCATAAAATGGTAGAAAACCTAAATAACCTTAAAAGGCCCCTTAATCCCCCTAAAAATCATTAAAACCCCAAAAAACCATAAACCCTAAAACCCAAAAGAACCAATAAAACCTCTAAAAACCCTATAAACCGCTAAAATATTAATAAACTATAAAAACATAAAATCATTAAAAACTCAAAAAAATCCCAAAACCACAAAAACCCAAAAACCTAAAAAAACATAGAAATTATAAAAAAATCCCAAAAAATCCATAAAAACCTTGATATACCATAATAAAACCTAACAAACATAAAAAAACATAAATCCCCAAAAAACTAAAAAATTCTAATAACCATAAAAATCCTAAAATTCATAAAAATATCAAAAAACATAAAAAAAACTCTGAAAACCCATAAAAACCCCATAACCAAATAAAAACACTAAAACCAAATTAAACCCATAAAAACATTTAAAACTCTAAAAAAAATTAAAAACCAAAAAAAATCAAATAATCCCCTAACCCCCCCCCCCAACCATAAAAATTATAAACATAAAAAAACTATAGACCCTTAAAATCCAAAAATATCTAAAAACCCATAAAATTTGAAAACTAGAAATAAAAATCATTTTAAAAAATATAAAATCATAAATACCTAAAAAACATAAGATAAATTTAAAACCCAAAAACAATTAAACCACTTAAAATACCTAAAAACACTAAAAACTATAAAAACATATAAAATCAAAAAATAACAAGAAACCATAAAACCCCTAAAATTTTTAAAATCTCTAAAGAGACATAAATACCCAAAAAGCCACTAAAAACTCTAAAAAACCTTCAAAAACCTAATTTATTTTAAAACTATAAAAAAAATTAAAACCCCTAAAGATCTCAAAACAACATAAACCTCATCACCCCAAAAAATAAAACCCAAAAAACCTCTAAATCGAAAAAACCCAAAAAACAAAAAAACTATTAAAATCCATGAAAATACCTAAGAATATAAAAACCCATTAAACCCTAAAAAACAATAAGAAAACCGAAAACACTAAAACACTTAAAACACATTGTAAACCTAAAAAAGTTTAAAACCCTAAAAATCCCTAAAACCTTAATAAATAATAAGAACCCCCAAAATCCCAAAAAACCATAAAACCATAAGAATCTTAAAAATCATTGAAAACCACTAAAAATGTAAGGCCACCTAAAAACATGAAAAACAAAGAGAAAAAAATAAAAAATAAAATCTCATAAAACCCTAAAAAGACCCTAAAAATTTTAAAAATCCTAAAACCCATAAAAAACAAAAAACCATAAAATCTGTAAAAACTCATAAAAATATAAATAACCACTAAAAACAATAAAACCCCTAAAAATGATAAACAATCGAAAATAACTTAAAAACTGTAAAAAAATCAAGGAAGACCTAATAAACTAAAAATTTACAGAAAAACCATAGAACTCCTAAAAACCATTAAAATTACTAAAAACACTAAAAAGATAAAAACCATGAAAATTACTTTAAATACCAAAAAATAGAAAAAACATTAAAAATGAAATATAATAAAAAAACTACAAAAATCAATAAATAATTAATGCCCCTAATGGACCAAAAAAAGGACAAAAACACCAAAAAAAACACTGAAACCCGTAAAAAACCAAAAAAACCCCAAAAAACCATAAAATATAAAACCCCTTAAACCAGAAAAAATCTAGAACCTCATAAAAAGCATAAAATATAAGAAAGTCTATAAAAACCCATTAAACCCCTAAGAAGGAAGAGATGGTGGACGAGTCTCCGGGTGCTCTCCCCTCTCATCTTATTCGTCGCTGCCCCATCTCCTTGATGAATCTTTGCAGCTCCTTGGTGGAGTTGTCGATCTATTGGTGGCTTGGGTGTAGTCTCAGCAGATCTTCTGGTTCGGGGTTTGATGTGGCTGCTCACATTGGCATGTAGGTGGGAAGGTATGGAATCCTCTATCGGTCCCTTCTTGGTCAACGACAAAGAATCTCTGAAATCCGGCTCCAGATATGAGGTTGCACATGCCTCTCTCTTCTCTCGATAATGTTAGGTAGGTGTGACGGATGTTTCGACGACTGGAAAAAAGTGTGGTTGGACCGTTTTTTAGGTATGCTTATCAAATCTGGGTTCGGTCTCAACTATTCAGGTCTCTTGGTGTTTGGTTCTCTGGATCTCGTCTATGGCACGCTAAGACAATCTGGAGGCTTCGTCTAGGAGAGTTCTGGATTCGCTCTGATGAAATGTGGGTTCGGCAGGATTTTAGACTTCTTAAAAGTGGCGTGCATAGTCCTGCACTCGGATATGCACTTCTCATTTGGACGTGAGGAGGTTCATGTTGGTTTTTATGGCTTCTCGACGGGCAATGGTCGATGAAAAGGGTGAAGATAAAGGCTTGTATTTTTGGTTCCACTTTCTTATTCTTTGATCTTGCAGCTGATAAAGGTCTGTTCATATTGTGCTGTGTTCATTTTGACATGCTGGTCTGCGTACTTTTGAGTTGTGGATGGTTCGATTTTGAATTGATTTTTTTACTGAATGATGAGTTTGAGGAGTTGTGGATGATGGATAATGGTTTTAGGCATGGGTTCTAGTGGTCTTGTGTTTCCAACTACGGTGGGATGCTGGAACCCGTCTGGTCCGGAAGAGATGTTTACTGGATTCTAAGTTGTTGTTTGACGATTGTTGTTGGTTGTTGGTTTTTCCATAAGTTGTAGCTGAGTTTTGGTTAGATTTTGAGTTGTTGGATGACGAGCTACTTGTCTTTGGTTGTTGCTTCCATTGAGTAGATGTGGTGAGTGCTGGGAATTTTTTATGGTGGCATTGATTGGATTTGGTGCTGCTGGTTGCTGAGGTGGAAGCGGGATGCTGGGAGAGGTTTGGTGATCGAAAGAGGATCTGGTTGTCTGGAAATGAGGTGCAGAATCCTGGCTGCTGTATGGCTAGGATGTGATGAAGCTTCTATTTATTGTTCTATTGTTGGTGGTGTTGTGTTGTTGGCGGTTGTTCTGACTGGTGAGGAGGCACTGGAGGCTGGAGATAGTGATGCGGGATGCTGGTTGCTGGATGCAAGTTGTCTAATAAGTGATGGTTGCTGGATGATGGGCTGCTGGTTATGGGATGCCCATATCCTTGAAGTTGCTGCTAATGTTTTTGATGCTGCTGGATAATCTTTGTTGTTTGGATGGGAGGTGATGTTGGGGACAATTTGGTTTTTATGCTTTGTTTGTCTTTGTGTGTTTTTCTTTTTTGATTTTTCTTTTTTTGGGATCTTCTGTGTCTGTGGTTGTAAAGGGTTTTTGGGTGTGGGTTGATTGACCCCTCCCCTCCCTTGTCTGCTGCATCTTTTTTTTTCATAATAAATTTTGAGGGGGCAGAAATAGCCTGGCGTCACACCTCTTCTACCCTAAAAAAGTTTAAAAACCTGAAAAATATTTAATACCCTAAATAACTAAAAATTAACCTAAACACCAATAAATAAATAAAAACCCTAAAACCCTAAAAACCATAAAAATGTCAAAATCCTTAAAAACAAAAATTACCCCCAAAAAACAAAAAGCCTTAAATTTTTTAAAAGAATGAAAAATCCCTATTAACATTGAAATACCCAAATAAAACCTTAAAACTAAAAAATGACCTAAACCCCCTAAAATCTGAAACATTCAAAAAAAAAACATAAAAAACTCCTAAACATGATAAAAACCCATAAATACCTCAAAAAACATTTAAAAACCCAAAAAACACATAAAAGCCATAATAATTCACTAAAAACACTAAAAACCTTTTAAACCCATAAAAAGTTTGAAAAACTCTTAGAAACCATTAATACCATAAAAATGAAAAGACTTCCCCATAAAAACCCAAAAACCATAAAAACATTAAGAACCAAAAGAACCAAAAAAACCCTATGCTCATCAAAATCCCTAAAAACCCTGAAAACATATAAAAATCATAAAAATCCCTCAAAATCCATAAAAACATAAAAACCCAAAAAAATTCTAAGAAACACCTAAGTAAACATTAAAAACCTAAAAAAGTTCAAACCCCTAAAAACCAAAATCTTCTAAAAACCGAAAACCACCCAGAACCCAATAAAATCCCTAAAAATACCCATACAATAAAAACTCTTGAAAACCTTAAAAAACATAAAATTTTATAAAAACAAAAAAACTACTAAAAATCTATAAACCCGTTACACCCATTAAAATTTTAAAAACTCAAAAAAACCTTTAAACACCAACAAAACCATAAAACCCTAAAAACTCTAAAAATCAATAAACCCTTCTAAATCATAAAAATAATAAAAATCCATAAAATACCAAACAAATTAAACACACCTAAACCCCTGAAAACCCTTAAGAATACATTTAAAATATAAAAGCACTTAAATACAATAAAACCCTAAAAACGCTATAAATTCTAATACAACCCTAAAACCCTAAAACCCCTCAAAAACCATAAAAATACTAAAAGACCAATATAAATCCTAAAAAATTAAAAAACACCCAAACTGTGGAAAATACAAAGGAAACTATTAAAACATAAAAACTATTAAAACCCATCTGACACTTTAAAAAATTCTAAAAATGCTATAAACCCACGAAATCCATAAAAACTCTAAAATCACATAAAATTCAAAAAAAAAACCTAAAAAAATATAAAAACCCTTAAAAACCTAAAACCACCTATGAAATCATTAAAAACCTAAAAATACTTCAAAACCCTTAATAAACCTAAAATATTATAAAACACTAAAACACCATAAAGACCCTGAAAACAATACAAACCCCTAAAAACCATTAAAACTCTTAAACCATAAAAAACATAAAAATCCATAAAAAACCCCACTAAGAACACTAAAGTCCATTGAAACCCTCAAAAACAATAAAAATAATTAAAAAAATTAAAAACCCTTAAAATGAAAAAAAACCCTAAAAACGATAAAATCCTAAAAAAGTTATAAACCCTAAAAACCACAAAACACTAAAAATCCATCAAACCATAAAAGCTATTAAAATAAAAAAAAACCATAATAATCCCAAAAAACATATCAAAAACATTAAAAAACATAAAAAATATTAAAAAAACTAAAAACACCAAATATCCCTAAAAACCTAAAAAACGCTAAAAACCCTTAAAAAATATTAAAAACACTAAAACACATAAAAAACTAAACCCCTTAAAAATATTAAAATTTTAATCTAAAAAAATATTAAAACCCTTAAAAAATCAAAATACCCTAAAACCCCTAAAAAGTCTAAAACCCCATAAAACCCTCAAAATCCCAAAAAACCTAAAAAACAATTTTTTTATAGAATATTTAAAAATTAAAAAATTAAAAAACACATAAATCCCTAGAAAAAACCTAAGAAAACCTTTAAAACTTAAAAACACTTAAAACAACTAAAAAGTAAAAATCATTAAAATCCTAAAAATAGTAAAACCCCTAAAAGATTAAAAACCATAAAAATTCTAAAACCCACTAGTAACATTAAAAAATCTTATAATCCCTAAAAACAATAAAAACCATAAAAATTATAATAAATAACCCTAAATATTTAAAATCAATAAAACCCCTAAAAATCATAAAAAACCAAAAAATCACTAAAATCCGTAAAGAACCATAAAAATCCAAAAAATCCCAAAAAATAACTAAATATGTATTAAACCCTAAAAATAATGAAAACCAAAAAAACTCTTAAACTCCAGAAAAAAACATAAAATTTTTAAAAACCCAAAAGATGCCGAAAAACCCTAAAAACCCTAAAACACCTCAAAATAATTTAAAACACTAAAATTCACTAAAATACTAAAACATCTATGAAAACCTTAAAAAAAACCCATAAACCCCTAAACCATTATAAAATCTTTAAAAACCTAAAAGAACATAAAAACCCTAATAATTAAAAATGATTACAACCCTAACAACCCTAAAACACGAAAAACCATAAAACCCCTAAAAACCATAAAAAACCCTAAAAACTAATAAAAACCCTAAAATCACTTAAAAATTTAAAAACCCATTAAACCCCTTAAAATGTTAAAAACTCTAACATTCCATAAAACCCTAAAAAATTAAAAACCCCTAAAACTACAAATGACAAAAAAATTTATAAAACTGAAAGAAAACCTAGAAAAACTCAAAATAACTAAAAAATATAAAACCCATATTATTATTAAAATTCCCCAAAAAATACCTAAAAATGTAAAAACACTAAAAACCATTAAAACCCCTAAGAAAACCATAAAAGAATTAAAAACCTAATAAACTTAAAATCCAAAAAAGATTCTAAAATCATAAAAACCCAAAAGACCCCAAAACCCCTAAAAACCATAAAACCCCCAAGGAACACTAAAACCCCAAGAAACTGAAGAAAAACTAAAAATATAAAAAAACATTTAATCCCTTAAAAATGAAAAAAAACTATAAAAAATTATAAACTAAGACAACCCCTAAAAACCAAAAGAGTTCATAAAATCCCAAAATCCCTAAATATATATAAAAACCATAAAACCATAAAATTCCCCAAAAATACGTAAAATGTAAAAATTCTAAAAGCCATGAAAACACACAAGATGTCCCAAAAAACCAGAAACCCTTATAACCCATAAAAATCCTAGAAATGATAAAAAGACTAAAAATCCTAAAAAGACCCGAAAAGACCCCAAAATCCATAAAAATCCTAAAACCCCTAAAATTATAAAAACCACTGAAATCCTAAAAAAACTATAAAACCCCTAAAAACCACTAAAAACTATAAAATCACTTTAAACCCTTAAAATTTTATAAAAATATAGAAACCTTAAAAACTCTATAAACAAAAAATATAAAACCCTGAAAACAATCAAAATACCCAAAACCCTAAAAAACCAGAAATATCATAAGAATGAAAAAAAAATATCTAAAATCATAAAGTCCCGTAAAAACAATGAATATCCATATAAAAACCGTAAGAACCTAAAAACGCAGAAAACACATAAAAAATCAAAAAATTCTAAAAACACTAAAATCCCCTAAAACCCCTAAAAATCCCTAAAAACCATAAAAACCCTTAAAAACATTAAAACTATTAAAAAAAATAACCCCCCCCCTAAAACACACTAATAACTCAAAGACCAGTAAAACCCAAAAAACCTTACAAAACTGTAAAAAATATGAAAAATTCTAAAAAATTTAAAAACAAAACTTAGAAACAGAAAAAACAATAAAATCCTTATTACCAAAAAACTGTTTAAAAGCGTAAAAATCCCTATAACCCCCCAAAAACCTAAAAATTATAAAAAGAACTATAAATCACTGATAATGTAAAAAACCCTAAAAACTGCAAAACCCTAAGAAAACCTTAAAAACCTAAAAATACTTAAAACCCATAAACCCCCCCAAAAATGCTAAAATCCTTAAAAATAGAAAAACCCCTAAAAGTCTCTAAAAATCCTAAAAAAACATGAAAATTCCATAAAAACCTAAAATCCTCTTAAAACCCAGAAAAATCCTAAGAAAACATAAAAATACTAAAAAACATAAAACCCAAAAATCCTAATAAAATCAAAAATCATAAAAACCTTCTAAAAGAACCTAAAACCCCTAAAAGAAATATAAACCACTAAAAACCTTAAAACCCCTAAAACCTATAAATACATAGAAACCGCTAAAAAAGAAAAAAAACCCTTTAAAACCCTAAGATGATAAAAAATAATAAAACCCTTTAAATACTCAAAATCCCCAAAACCCAAAAAACCATAAAAATACTAAAACCCTAAAATATTGTAAAACCATAAATGTTTATAAAATCAAAAAAACCATAAAAATCATTAAAAAAGACAAATAACCATAAAAATATAAAAAATCCATAAATCCCTAAAATGGTAAGAAAACATTAAAAAACTAAAAACTCTAAAATACCCTAAAAACCAAAAAAAATAGTAAAAACCCTAAAAATCCTTAAAATACTATAAAACCTAAGAACCCTTAATTATTTTAAAACTCTAAAATCCATAAAAATTCTAAAAAACCCTACAAATACCTAAAAATTTAATAAACCCTAAAACTGTTGAAAACCCTTAATAAAAACATAAAAACCTAAAAACACTTAAAACCTTGAAAAACCCTAAATGGACCATAAAAATGAAAACAACCCCTTAAAAACATAAAAACATAAAAACCCTATAAAAATACATGAAAAACCTAAAAACCAATTAAAAATTTAAAAATAACATATACTCCTAAAAATGTTAAATAAGAATTAAATATTTTAAAAACCCTAAAAAAACCCAAAAACCCAAAAAAACATAAAACCCCTGAAAACCCTAAAAACACTAAATACCCTCCAAATCACTAAAATCCCTAAAAAAATAAAAGTACTAAAAATTCCTCAAAATAACTAAAAATATTATAATCCCTAAAAATATGAACACCCAAAGAAACCCTAAAAAAACTAAAAACACAAAGGACACCTAAAAAACTTAAAAAGTGCTAAAAACCGTAAAAACTCTAAAAACTCTAATAACCCTAAAAACCTTAAAAATCCCTCAAAACCCTAAAATACATAAAAACCCAAATCCTATAAAAACTCTAAAAACCATTTAAACCTATACAATTGTTAAAAATATCTAAAAACCTGAAAACCCTAGAAAACTCAAAATAAATATTTAAACTGAAAAAACATAAAAACCCTTAAAATCCTAAAATATGATAAAAATATTCAAAATACCTAAAAACGCTAAAAACCCTGAAATCCCCTAACAATAATAAAACACCCAAACCCCCCACCCCCCAAGAAAAACATAAAAAACCTTAAAAACATGGAAAAACCTTAGAAAAGATAAAAACCTAAAAAACCCTAAATCCCCTAAAAACCTAAATTTGAAAAAAAAAACCCATAAAATGCCTAAAACCCTAAAAAACATAAAAACCATTAGATCCCCTAAAACCATAAAAACCCTAAAACCACATAAAAATCCAAAATAACCACTTGAACTCTAAAAACCCTTTAAACTCTTAAAAACTATAAAACCTATAAAAACCATAGGATCTTTAAATAACTCAAAAAAACACTAAGACCCCAAAAAATCCATAAAATCCCTAAAATAACTAAAAACCAAAAAACCCCCAAAATCCCCAAAAACCCTCAAAATCCCTAAAAATGAATAGAATACTTAAAAAACCTAAAAACACTAAGAAAACCATAGAATCATAGAAACACATAGATATACTAAAAACACTAAAAATCATAAAAACACATAAGAATATGAAATACCCAAAAAATAATAAAACCCCTAAACCCATAAAAATACATAAAACGTTAAAACCCAACTAAAAAAATCTAAATGTCCTCTAACTCGTGAAAATATAAATAAACTCTAGAGAACTTTAAGAACCCTAAAAACTCAAAACATCCCCTAAAAACCCAAAAAACCAACCCCCACCCAAAGTGCCTAAAAACATTAAAAAACCATGAAAATCATAAAAACTCTAAAATATATAAAACTATAAAAACAACTAAAAACACTGAAACCCCCTAAGAAAACATTAAAAATATAAAAAGCCCAAAAAATCCAAAAAGACACTAAAAAACCTAAAAACCTTAAAAAAACAAAAAAAAACTCCCAAAAACCCCTCAAAATATCTAAGAGCCTTAAAAACCATAAAAACCTAAAAATTTCACAAAATCCCTAAAAATATAAAAAACCTAAAAAATTGAAAAAATATAAGAAAATCATTAAAACCTAAAAACAATTAAAATTAAAAAAATCACATAAAAGACATAAAAATATAAAATATTATAACACCACTAAAAACCCCTAACTACCTTAAAAATCATAAAAACCCTAAAAACCCATAAAGACCATAATGTCCCAAAAAAACTCAAGAACCCATTTTAACCCCTAAAACATTAAAAAAAATCTATTAATCTTAAAAACCTTAAAAAACACAAAAAAACTCAAAAACACCAAAAAAACATAAAACCCCAAAAAAATCATAGAACCCCTAAAATTTCCTAAAAATAATAAAAAACAATAAAAATACTAAAGACCCTAAAAATAAAGAAAAATATAAAAACCCCTAAAACCCTAAAATACCCGAAGAAAATCATAAGACCCTAAGAACACATAAAACCACTAAAAAACATAAAACAACCCAAAACCCTATAAAAACCTAAAAAAACTAAATTATGTAAAAACCATTCAATCCCCTAAAACATTAGAATCTCTAAAAACCATAAAAACCCTAAAACCTAAAAAAATCCCAAAAATCCCAAAAACCCTTACAGCCCATAAAAACCCTAACCCCCATAAAATCCCTTAAAACTCTAAAGCCATTAGAAACCCATTTAAACCCTGAAAATTTAAAAAACTAACAAAACCTTGTAAATCCATAAGAAAACAATAAAAACCTAAAAACACTTAATCACCCAAAAACCTCAAAAAATGATAAAAACCATTAAAACATTAAAAACCCTAAACCCCTCAAAATATATAAAACCCTTAATTCCATAAAAACCTAAAACTACCTTCATAATCTTTTAAAACATAAAAAACACTAAAACCTAGAAAAGCCATAAGAAAACCTTAAAAACCTAAAACCATGACAAAATGCACAAATCCTAAAAAACATAAAAAACACTAAAACTAAGAAAAACCTAAAATACCTAAAAAACCACCTCAAATACCTCAATTATATAAAAATATAAAAAAAAATTCACTAAAAATTCATAAGAATGTATAAAACCCTAAAACCCAGAAAACCATACAAAACCCTTCAAACCTAATAAACACTTAAAACCATTATGAACCCTAAAACACTAAAAAACCAAAAATCATTAAGAAGACCCTAAAACCCCCAAAACCCCTAAAAACCATAAAACCCCCAAAACCATTAAAACCCATAAAACCCATAAAACACTAAATACCTCTAAAAACATTAAAACCCCTTTAAACCTCTATAAAATTAAAATACTCTAAAAATCCTAAAACCCCTAAAAATACCCGTATAACACAAATGAAAACATAAAACCCCTAAAACCCCTAAAAACACTTAATGTATCTAAAACCACTTAATGTATCTAAAAACCCAAAAAATAATATGAAGCCCAAAATCCCTAGTAATCATTAAAACATAAAAAACCCAAAAAATCCTGGAAAATCATGGAAAATCCTAAAAAATATTAATACCCACAAAACACTAAATCCCATAAAAACCTAATAACACTAAAAACCCCTAAAGAATCTTAAAAAACCCCAACATGTCACAAAATTACTAAAAGAAAGAAAAATCTAAAAAATCCATAAAAACATCTACAAATATAAAAACACCTAAAACCATAATAAACCCTCATAAAACCTTAAAAACCAAAAGCTCTTAAAATCCATAAAAAACTGCAATCCCCAAAAAACCATAAAAGAACCCAAAAACCCAAAAACACAAAAAACCATAAATTCTCATAAATCCCCTTTAAAAATTAAAAGCCCTAATTACCCATGAAACCCCTACAAATAGATAAAGACATTAAAAAAACTAAAAACCCTAAAAAGGTTAAAAACTCAAAAAATCCATAAAATCCTTAAAAACTCAAAAAACCCTAATGCCCAAACAACCCATAAAAAACATGAAAACCATGAAAACCCCTAACAACCATATATAACATAAAAATTTAATAAATATCACAAAATAAAAAAATCCCATCCTACAAAACCTATGAAGACCTTAAATTCTAAAAAAAATTAAAACTTCTATAAAAAATAATAAACTCTCAAAACCCAAAAATCTCAAAAATCAGCAAATCCCCAAAATAAATTAAAAACCCTAAAAACCAATAAAAATCCAAAAAACCTACTTAAAAGACTAAAACCCATTTAAATGACTATAAATATTAAAAAACTCAAACACCCCTAAAAGCTCAATAAAATAATACCAATACCAAAAAACACTATAAAATCTCTAAAACCCATAAACCCCTAAAAATCCCTAAAAACAAAAAAAAAATTCAATAAAAATCATAAAAAACCCGGAAATATACCTAAAACATAAAAAAAACTAAAACCACTAAAAACCCAAATAAATCCCTAAAACCCAAATAACTCTTAAAACCCCCAAAAAATCAAAAAATGCTAAAAATTCTAAAAAACACAAAAAAACCGCTCAAAATCCATTAAAATTCTAAAAAAAGTAAAATCCTAACAAATACTTGAAAAAATGTAAAACCCCTAAAACCCTAAAAATACCTAAGAAAACATTAAAAACCAAAAACACTTAAAACCCATAAAAACAATAACATTTTAAAAAATATAAGACCTCTAAATTGACCATAAAAACCTAAAACTGCTGACAACCATAAAACCCCAAAAACATTAAAAACTCCAAAAATCCATAAAAACAGTAAAAACTACTAGAAAATATGAAAACCCTTTAAGCCCCTTAAAATGATTAACACCACCCAAAACCTTGAAATATCTTAAAAACTCAAAAAAACCAGTATGAACCCCCAAAAACCATACAAACCCTAAAAACACAATAAACCCCTAAAACCACACAAAATCCCTAAAAACCATAAAAACCATAAAATTATAAAAAATCCATAAAAATTCCTATAAACATAATAAAATCTCAAAAAATTGAAAAATCAGAAGAAAAGATTAATAGCATAAAACACATAAAACCTCTAAAATATCTGAAAAATGATAAAAACCCTAAAAAACCTAAAAATCCTAAAAACCCTAAAAAACGCTCAAAATCCCTAAATTCACTAAAACCATAAGTATCCTAAAAATATCCCTAAAAACGTATAAAACTATAAAATCTAAAAAATCAATAAGAAAACATTAGAAAAATAGAATCACAATAAACCATAAAAATGCCTAACAATCCTAAAAATACCATTAAACCCCTAAAATGTACAAAAATCATTAAAAACCATAAAAACCAACAAACCCAGAAAACCCGAAACCCACTAAAAACTATAAAAATCCTTTAAACTCTTAAAATAATTAAAAATAACTGAAAAGAATAAAATCCTAAATGACTCAGAAAAAAACCCTATAACTGTAAAAAAACCATAAAACAGTAAACACCATAAAACCCCTGAAAATCCAAAAAACCACAGAAAATCTATATGATAATCTTAAAAACCTAAAAACTCTAAATATACCAAAAAAACATGAAAAAAAAAGAAAACCAAAAAAAACTAAAGCCATAAAACCCCATAAAAACTCGAAAACCTTAATGATAACTCTAAAAACCTTATAAACCCCTAACAATAATAAAAAAATCTAAAAACCCATAGAAACACTAAAAATTTAAAAAAAAAACAAAAAACCCCCAAAAATACGTAAGAACCCTAAAAACACTAGAATAAAATAAAATTACAAAGACACTTAAAACACCTAAATAACAAAAAGCACTAAATACCCTAAAAATCCTAAAACCCCCCTAAAAACTCAAAAAACCTCTAGGAAAATAAAAACCCTAAAAACCATTAATATCCTAAAAACCAAAAAATATTATAAAACCTATCTAAACCCATAATTGTTTTAAAAATCTATCAAAACATTTAAAATTTCTGAAAATATTTAAAAAATACTAAACACCCAAAGAAATTGTAAAAACCTAAAAAACCTAAATATCCTTTAGGATCCTAAAAACTATAAAAATCAGTAAAATTACTAAAAATACATAGAAACATATAACCTCTAAAATCCCTAAAAAACTAAGGAAACATAAAAAACCATAAAAACACTTATAATTCCAAAAAACATAAAAACGCTAAAAATTAAAAAAAACCCTAAACCCCCAAAAAACATAAACCCCCTAAAATCCTTTAAAACCCTTAAAAACATAAATCCTAAAAAAACAAATAAAATTTATAGAATCCTTTAAAAGTGTAAAAACATTAAAAACCGAAAAAACCATAAAACCTTAAAAAACAAAAAACCCTAAAAACCTTCAAAATCTCTAAAACCATTATAAACATAACAATACAAAACAAAATCACAAAGATTCCCTAAAAACAAAAAAAACCCCGTAAAAATGAACCTTAAATTCATAAAAACAGTTTAATCCCCAAAAAACCATAAAAACGCAAAAACCCATAAAAACCCTAAAACCCCTAGAAACCCCAAAGAATACTAAAACCCCATAAAATCCATAAAAATATCTATAAATACCATAAAAATAACCTTAAAAACTCTAAAATCAACTAATAAATATTAAAACACTTTAAATACTTAAAAACACAAAAAATACTTAAAAATTGATAAAACCCATAAAACCCCTAAAAACCCTAAAAACCCTAAAAACCCTAAAAACCCTAAAAACCCTAAAAACCCTAAAAACACAAAAATCCCTAAAAAATAGAAAAGACTACAGAACCCGAAAACCCCAAAAACCCACTAAAACACCAAATCCCGTTCAAATATATAAAACATTAAAAACTCTAAAATATTTAAAAACCATAAAAACATTAAAGAACACAAAATAACCCCTAAAACCCAAAAACCCCATATGAAAACCTCAAAACCCATAAAAAACCTCAAAATCACTAAAGCCCTAAAAAAAATAAAAATCATAAAAATCCCTAAAAATACATCAAAATGTATAAAACTCTAAATCCCCAAAAAACCCTAAGATATCCTAAATAAACTAAAAACACTTAAAACCCAAAGAAACCCTAAAATTATAAATAACTTAAAAAAATTCATAAACCTAAAATCCATAAAATACCCTAAAACTCATAAAACCCCAAATAGAACTAAAAAACTGAAAAACCCAATAAAAAATTTCGAAAACCATTAAACCCAAAAATGATAAAAAAAACTCCAAAAACCATAAAGTCCATAAAAACATGAAAATTTATAAATACAGAAAGACCCATAAAACCATATAATACCCTAAAATCCCTAACACCAATATAAGTCCCATAAACCAAAAAATACAATAAAACCCTAAAAAGGCCTAAAAATACAAAAAAGCATAAAAAAATTGAAGATAATTGAATAAACCAAAGAAACATGTAAAATCCATCATTGATGCGGTCGTGCGTCGTACTCCTTGCAATGAAGAAAAGACCTTTGACTGCGTGTCACCCAAATCATACAAGTTTAGAGGTTTATTAGCAATTTCATTCTCAACTAAAGACGTTCAACTTCTTTCCACAGATCTCCATTTTGTGCTGGTTTTTATGTTATCAAAGAATCCTCCCTCTCTAGTTTTCCTTCGTAAAACCATGGAGAGTGTAGGCTTTAAAAACTTTCATATCGGATTGTTGAAACCTCTATATGTTCTGTTTTGATATTCTCTTGATGATGATTACTATAGATTTTGGTCTCGTGGTTCATCGTCTTTCAGGGGATCTCACATTAAAGTCTTTAAGTGGTCTCCTAATTTTAATTTTGATGTTGAGCCCCCCATTGCCCCAATTTGGATAGGGTTCCCAGGTCTACCACTGCACCTCTTCAAAAATAAGGCTTTAACCTCCATTGCTAGACTGTTTGGGCAGCCTCTTAAGCTTGATAATGCCACACTAAACCTAAAACGCCCATCAGTTGCTAGAATTTTCACATAAATAGATATCCCACAAGATTTTTCTTTAATGATTTGGATTCAAAATGGGGAAAATGGATTTATACAAGATGTGGTGTTTGAGAATGTCCCTGAATTTTGTAATAAATGTTTTAGAATTGGTCATGACACAATGTATTGTGAAAATGAAAGACCTACCCGCATCCAATACCCCATTCCAAATATATTTGGGTTAATAAGGTTACTCAAGAGGTGATTAATGCCGGTCAGACTGATATTCCTAAAGATAACAATAACGCCTCTAGCTCCAAGGATGATTCAAATACTCAATTGGACATCCCATGTTCCTAGATAGAAGTTTCAATACCTGAGGGTCATGATACAAATAAACTTGTCTAGGTGGTATCTGAGGAACCATTACAAGATGATGGTGAAAATTTCCCGCATTTGGAAGAGGATTATCATTTTAAAGATCAAAAAGGGAATTTTTTTTATTGATTCTGATGGCTACATCACTCCGAATCCCAAAAAACACAAAAACGTAGGGATAATGATAATACTGAGAGGACTATTGTCACACCATCACTTGCTGCCAAGATAACTGATATTGAAGTCCCTCCATAGCCTATCCCCACTGAACCCTTTCCTGAATCCTCAGAATCTTCTGATAACTCTGAATCAGAAGATTCCTCTAGTGAAGATGATGAAAACTATCCTGCTTATAGGATGCCTACCAGTTTGAAGAGAAATTAGATTTCTCAGAGGATCTTAACTCCTGGCTAGTTGAAAATGACATGACTGGCTTTATAAAATATTAAAATGGTGACATGACTGCTGATGATTATCTTGATATTAGAAAAAGAATGTATATTAGATTTGCTGAGGAATTCAAGAAACGTCCAATCATTAATTTCAAGGATATACCTTGGAAATGACTCCAGGAATATAGCTACCTCTAAGATTTCACCTGATGTTGAAGAATTATTTGATCTTTATTTTGGAATTTTTTTAAGATGATCATTTTTTGTTCGGCTTTGTTGCTTTCTTTTGAGCTTTTTTATTTTGGCTTTGCTGATGACTTCATGAGTCTTGGAGGATCCTGCCTTTATCGCTCAATCTGTCTATTCTTGTTTGGATAGAGATGTTTACCTATATGTGGTTTACCTTCCATTGATCAGTTCTGGTTTATTTCTGTTATTCTAGTTCTTATCATGCATTTCTACTTGCCTCATAACTCCAGATCCCCTAGGAAGCATAATGATGAGATTGTTGATTTTGGGGGTCTTCACTGGCTTGGATAGGTAGTGTTTTCACATGATGATTTTAGAAGTTTGTTTTCTATGAAGAATGGTTATTTATCCTGCTCATAATTTCAGACATCTAGTCTACTTATGCGCCCTTGGTGTTATCCTACAGTGTGCTTCCCAATTTCATTGGACTCTTGCGGTTTTTTTATGGTTCCTTTCTTATAGTGTGTTTCAATTGAGGGAACTGGACCAACATTTTTAATTGGCTGATGGGTTTACTGATCTGATTGTCATTGCAGCATACTGAAGTCCCTTGAGCTATTATTCTGAAGGACTCCTTACATGGTTTTTTAGTTTTGAAGAAAGTGTAGGCCTAGAATGGGGGGACCATATGGGTTGCCTTCCTGGTGAAGCTTGAGTAATTTTAACATGCTACCTATATAGACTTCCTTGATTGCACATTCTTTGGACAGTGCATGGCTCTCACTTGGAAATGCATTGCCTTAATGGATGGTTATGAGTATGTAACTGTTTTTTTTATTTTTATTTTTTGATTTTTTATGGTGTTTTCAGTTAAAAATCATGTTCTAGGTTTGTCATTTGTACCCACTCTAATACTCTATTGGTTGAAGCACTTTACACCTCATGATTATTTTGTACTTCTTGTTTGTTTTAATAAATTCCTTTGGGGTCATGAACTGGGAAACCAGTTCATGTCTCCAAACTTCTTTAAAAAAACTATAAAAAGTAAAATACTAAAAACCCTATAAACCCTCAAAATCCATAAAAACCATGAAAACCATATAAATTATTAAAAAGACTATAATATCTATAATAATAATAATAAAGTATTTCAAATTTTTAAACCCCTATGAAAACATTTATAACCTAAAAAAATATAACCCCAAAAAACCTAAAAAAATAACTATAGAAAAAAACCAAAAATCCCTAAAACCATTAAAACCCATAAAATCTCTAAAAATATTAACACCCTCCCCAAAGAAACCCATAAAACACTAAAACCAATAAAAACAATAAAAACACATTAAAACCAAAAAAAACATTAAAAATATCAAATAAAACATGAAAACCCTAAAAAACTAAAAACACCCTAAAAAGCATAAAACCACTAAAAACCTATAAAACCCTCAAAATCCCTAAACACCCAAAAACCCATAAAAATACTAAAAATAATTAAAACCCCCAAAAAACATAAAAAGACCTAAAAACCCTGAAATAACCAAAGAAAATATTAAAATTCTAAAAGAACTTAAAAAAATTTAAAACCGAAAAAATGATAAAACCCTAACAACCCTAATAAAACCCGCAAAACCCTAACAGATCCCTCAAAATCCATAAGAACCCTAAAACTCATAATTGTTTTTATAAATTCTCTAAAACCCCCAGAAACTGTACAAAATTATAAAAACCATAACACCCCTATGAAAATAATAATAACCTAAAAAAATTAAACCCTTAATATCCAAAAAATTAAATAATCCAAAAAATGAAAAAAAGATCCTAAAACCCTAAAACCCCCTAAGAACAAAAAAACGAGTAACAATATTTAAAAAATCTAAAATCCCAAAAAACCACTAAAAAATCATAAACACCATTAAACCCCTAAAAACATTAAAAACTCTAAAAAAAATTAAAACCCCTAAAAACTAAAAAATCTCTTAAAACCCAATGAAACCATAAAAACTGTAAAAATCCTAAAAGCACTAAAAATTTCTAAAATACGTGAAATACCATAAAACCCTTAAAATCCTTAAATATCCCTAAAAACATAAAAACCACTGAAAATCCCTAAAAACCCCTAAAAATTTATTGAAAATCTAAGAACACTTAAAACCCTTAAAACCACTAAAAACCCTAAAATACCCTAAACCCTCTTAAAAACCCTAAAATCCCTAAAATCCATAAAATCCTTTAAAAATATAAAACCATAAAAATACAAAAAAAATCAATAAAAAATCCTTAAAATGTAAAAAACCCTAAAATCCTTGTAAAACCCTTAAAACAATATAATTTTAAAAAGACATAAAACACCTAAAAAACCTAAAAGCCCTAAAAAAGTTAAAACAACATAAAACACTAAAACCCCATAAAACCATAAAAACCCCTAAAAAAGATATATACCATAAATACCCATAAAAACCATAAAAATAAAAATAATTTACAACCCCTTTAAACCCATATAATTTTTAAAAAACTCTAAATAATCATAAAACACAAAACCCCCTAAAAACATAAATAACCATAAAAACTGTAAAAACCCTAAACCTCCTGAAAATACGTAAAAACCCTAAAAACCATTAAAACTCTTCAAAACACCCTAAAAACCTAAAAACCATAAAAATCCAAATAAAACAAATAACACCTAAATAATGTAAGACCCCTAAACACCTAAAAAATTATAAACCCATTAAAATTCCTTGGAAATCATAATAACCCCAAAACCCTCAAAATCTAGAAAAAAATAAAAATATGAAAGACCTAAAACCGTAAAAATGTAAAAAACACTAAACATTGAGAAACCCAAATAAATCCATAAAAACAGTAAAACACTTAAAACTTCTAAAAAACATAAAATACTAAAACCAATAAAAATTCATAACCCCCCATAAACCATTAAAACCCCTAAAAACCCTAAAAACCAATAAAACCCCTAGAAATAACTAAAAACACTAAATCCCCCTTTATATCCCAAAAAATGTATAAAACACTAAACAAATTAAAAAACCTAAAAACTCCGAAAAACCATAAAAACCAAAAAAACAAAAAAAAATCCTCTATAAATCCTCGAATTCATTGAATACCATAAAATTTATAAAAACTCGTAAAAGCTGTAAAAAATAAAAAACACAAAAGAAACCAAAAAACCCTTAAGATAAATGTAAAAACATAAAAAATGTAGAAAATTAAAAAACAAAAACCCTAAAAACCTGAAAAATAATAAAAATTACAAAAAATCAATAAAATATATAACAACAAAAAAATACCCAAAAACCTAAAAACCCAAAATAAAACATTAGAAAAAAAAACACTTAAACACTCTAAAAAACCTAAAACACTAAAAACCATAAAAACCCTAACAGACCTTAAAAACCATAAAACTCCTAATAACCATAGAAAACCATAAAACACTTAAAAAAAATCCCAAAACCCATTACAAATTTTACAACAAACTAAAAACTCTAAAAAAAATTACAAAAATGAAAATGGTAAAAAAACCAAAAAAACCATAAAAAGCATAAAAAATCATAAAATCTCTAAAAACACTACAAAATCTAAAAACCCTTTAAACCGCTAAACATTAAAAAAATATATAAAATCGTAAACACCCTAAAAACTAATATTAACCACAAACCCAAAAAACGCCTAAAACCCCTAAAAATACTGAAGAACCCCTCAAACCCTAAAAAACTATAAAAATCCTAAAATTCCCTGAAAATCTATAAAAAACTAAAAAACCAAAAAAACCTGAATACCCCTAATAAATCCTTAAAAACCCAAAAAAACTAAATCCTCTAAAATAATAAATCACTAAAATCCCTAAAAACCATAAAAATAATAAAAATCTCTCAAAATCCATGAATTTTTTTAAAACACATAAAACCCCTTAAAGCCCTAAGAATTCCTTAAAAAGTAAAAAATTCCCAAATACCCTAGAAACTCTAATGAAACCTTAAAAACCTAATGACACTTAAAACCCCCAAAAATCATAAGAAATTGCTAAAAACTAGAAATAGACAACTAAATACCATAAAATTGTAAAAACACCTAAAAACCATAAACACCCCAAAAAATCATAAAAACTCTAAATTCCCATCAAAATTCAAAAATCCAATAGAAATTTAAAAACAAATTAAACACCTAACAATGTTAAAAACCCTAAAAACCAAAAAAATCTTAAAAAACTCAAAAAAACCCTAAACCTCCCAAAAAAACTGTAAAACCTAAAAAAATGCTCAAATTCCCTAAAAACATTAATAACCCAAAAATCCTAAAAAAACCCTAAAATTCATAAAAATATAAAATACCATAAAATTTCTAAGAAACCATAATACAACCTTAAAAACCTAAAACACTTAAATCTTCTGAATAACATAAAATGGATAAAACCCTAAAAACCCTAAAAGCCCCAAAGAAAACGTTAAAAACTAAAAACACTTAAAACCCAAAAAACTAAAAAAAATTAAAAACCCTAAAATCCATATATCCTCAAAAAACCATAAAAACCCCATAAAATCCCTAATACGCACTAAAAAATGTAAAACTCTTTAAACCCCTGAAAACTTTAAAAAACTCAATAAAATATTAAAGCCCTAAAAAAACTCAAAATACCCCTAAAACCCTGTAAATCCCCTAAAAGACTATAAAACCCTAAAAAAATACTAAAAACATAAAAATTTCAAAAAACTCAAAAAAACTATAAAATTCCAAATAAAACCCTAAAAATCCCTAAAAATGTTAAACCCCCAAAAAACCGTTAAAACTAAAATGCACATAAAACTCTTAAAAAACATAAAAACGATAAAAGTTAAAATAAACCCTCAAACCCCAAAAAATCCATAAAAAAACTAAAATAATAAAACACTTGAATTTTACCTAAAAATCCCTTAGAATGTAAAAAACCATAAAATCCTAGAATATCATAAGTAAACATTAAAAACAAAAAATTCTTAAAACCCAAAAACCCCTAATAATTTATAAAAACTCCTAAAACCCCTAAGAAGTCCAAAAAAGACCCTAAAAACTCCTAAAACCAAAAAAACACTAAAAACCTTTTAAACCCCTAAAAAGTTAAGAAAAACCAAAAAACATAAAACCCAAAAAACACCCTCTAAAAACCAAACCTTAAAGTCCCTATAAACCCAAAAGCACAAAAAATAACCCTAATAATTTTTACACAATTATAAAAACCCAAAAATATAAAATTCCTAAAAATTCCTCAAAAAATCCCCAAAACCCAAAGAAATCCATAAAAACATAAATCACTTAAAACCTCCAAAAACCCTAAAAAAATCGTTAAAGATCCTAAAACACCTCAAAACCCCTAAAAATATCTAAAACCCATAGAAAACCGTAAACATATAAAAAAATATCTAAAAACCCCAAATGGAAATGAAAACATGAAAACCTAGAAAACCCTAAGAAATCCTTAAAACCTAAAAACACATAAAATCCATGAAAACCTAAAAAAATGATTAAAACCATAATATTTGTAAAAATAATATAAAACCAAAAACACCTAAAACCATAAAAACAAAAAAACCTTTAAAAATAATTAAACCAACAAAAAACTCATAAAAACCCTAAAAACCACAAAAAAACTAAAAAGAAACCCAAAACCCATAACCTTACATAAACCCTAAAACCATAAAAATCAATAAAACCCTAAAAAACCATAACAATGTTAAAAAATCCCTATAAATACCTAAATATGTAAAAACCCTAAAAATCTAGAAATCCCATAAGAAAACCATAAAAACCTAGTGAAACACAAAAACAATAAAAACCTAAAAAATACCAAAAACTAAAAAATTTCCTAAAACCCTAACCCCCCCCCAAACCCAAAAAGTCCATAAAAAGCCTAAAACCCCCTAAAAACCTAGAAATTACATAAAATTCATAACAAATTAAAAACCTTAAAAACCATGAAAACCCCAAAGAAACCCTTAAAAAATTAAAACACTTAAAACCCCTAAAACCCCCCAAAAAACATAAATTCCTTTGATTTATACATCATTTTTCCTTGCAAAAAACATATAGAATGTGAGAAACCTTAAAAAAACTAAATACACCAATACCTCTAAAAACAATAAAATCCTGTAAATAATTTAAAAAACCAACAAAAATAGTAAAAACTAATGTAATCTATAAAAACAATTAAACCCCTAAAAATGGTAGAAATATCTAAATAAACCTAAAAAACCTAAAAAACTCAAAAAACACTAATAGAAAAAAAACCATAAAACCTTGGAAATCCAAAAGACCCTCAAAATCACTAATACCCTAAAAACCCATAAAATCCTAAAGAAACCTAAAAATACATAAAACAAAAAGGCCAAAAAAACATGAAAAACTATAAGAAACCCTAAAAAACCTAAATATAAATAAAACTCTAGATACCTAAAAAATGTAAAAAAACCAAATGCCAAAAAACCCAAAAAAACCGCTGAAATCCTGAAAAAACCCTGAAAGATATAACAAACCAAAAAAAATCCCTTAAATTCAAAAAAAACCTCTAAAAAACCCTAATATAACCATAAAAGCCTAAAAATTCTTAAAACCCATAAAACCTAAAAACATTAAAAACCCTAAAACCATACAAAACCCATAAAAACAATAAAATCCTTAAAATCCTTATAACCCGAAGAAATTATAAAAACACAAAAAACACAAAAAACAGTAAAACCCTTTAAAATCCTAAATGGTTAAAAATATAAAACAATTAAAATCACTAAAAACTCAAAGAAAAAAAGTCCATGAAAACAAGGAAAAAACAAAAAACCCCTTAAACCCCTTAATACCCCTAAAAACACTAAAATACTAAAAAATCCTTAAATATCCCTAAAATGGTAAAAAGAATAAAATACATAAAAACACTAAGAAAACCTTAAGAAACTATAAACAATTAATAACCATAAAAACTAAAAAAAATGATAAAACCCCTAAAAACCCACACATCCCCTCGAATCCTTAAACCCCCCAAACTATAAATATCCTAAAAAATCCAAAAAAATCCGTAAAAACATGAAAAACCCTAAAAACCCTAGAAACCCCTAAGAAAACCTTAAAGAACTAAAAACACTTTAAATCCATAAAACCATAAAAAATATAAAACCCCAAAAACTAGAAAGAACCCTAAAAACTAGTAATAACTATAAAAATCATTTAAACCCAAAAACTATAGAAATCTCTAAAAACATTAAAAACCCTAAAATCATTCAAAAATAACTAATTCTCCCTAAAAATACTAAAATATCCCTAAAATTTTAAATCCCTAAAACCATGAAACCCCTTAAGAAACCATTAAAAACTAAAAACACATAAAACCCCTAAAAACCTAAAAAATGACAAAAACCCCAAAACCCCTAAAACCCTCAAAATCTATAAAACAAATGAAAACCATAAAAATACTAAAGAACCCTAAAATTTCTAAAATGTAAAAACCCTTAAAAAACCTTGAAATCCTTCTGAAGAAATTATAAACCTAAAAAAACATAAAATCCTAAAAACATAAAAATGCTAAAAACCCTAAAAAACATAAAACCTCAAAAAACTATAAAACCCATAGAAACTACAACAAACCTAAAATCCAATAAAACCTCAAAAACCTAATAAAAAATATAAACATGATTAAATCTCTATTTTTTACATAAATTTAAAAACCAAAAAACCAACAAAACCCCTTAAAACCCTAAAACCACCTAAAAACCAAAAAAAATAAAAAAATAATTTAAAATCCCTAAAATCATAAAAACCACTAAAAACCCTGAAACCCCTAAGAAAACATTAAAATCCTAAAAAAAATAATCCCCTAAAAACCAAAAAATGTTAAAACCTTAAAATATATAGAGAACCCTAAAAACACTAAAAACCCCTAAAAACTCAAAGAACCATAAAAATACTTAAAAACCCTAAAAATAACGAAAAACACAAAAAACCTAGAAGCCATGAAAAATGATAAGAAATAATTAATACCCTAAAAAATAGCACCCCCTAAACACATAAGAAATGTTATACGCCCTAAAAACCATAAAACCTCTAAAAACATTCAAAATCCATGAAATCCAAAAAAAATTATAAAAATCCTCAAAAATCATTGAAAAAGTAAAAACCCTTTAAAACCCAGATAACCCCTAAGAAAATATTAAAAACCTAAAACCACATAAAACCCCTAAAATCCCTAAAAATGATAAAATCCCTAAAAATCCCAAATACTCATATCTGACATGCTCGGGGTGGCCCGATCCTCAGGGCATAGGGTAGTGGATAAATTATTAGGTTTTGAGCTATGTGGAAGATGATGTGTATATATAATGATTGAAAGTAGTCAATCATTAATATAAAGAGTGTGACCTACAAATTAAACAACACACTCAATGTAGGCATGCAATGGCCGATCAACACAATGATGCACTTGGGTTGAGGCATGGAATTGGGGCCTCATTATCTTGGATCAGTAATCTAACCCATATATTGACAAGTCATGAATGCACAAAAATAAGGCGAAACACTAAAAAAATCCTCACACAATAGAGAGAAACATCACATAATCACTCTATTACAATTTTAAATTCCTTACAAATTCCATGTGGGTGGTTATTTATAGACAAGGGGTGAGATAATAATCTAATATCTAATACCCTAAAGTCTTGAAGGCTAATACTTCAATTTGCCCATAATTTTGAAAAGTTAAATTATAAACAGAATTTTTTTTGGAAAAGTAGCACTAGTATTTCCACCTATAGCCCACCATATTTGACATTGAGTACTTATGCCACAATATTTTACTTTGGTATCCAATGATGTCATTCTAGAATCTCTATGTGGGAAAGGATTCTAAAATTCATGAAAACATTTGGGCCATGATTAAAACATCATTTTTGGGCTTGAATATGTTGGAGAATATCCCATTTTCTCCATAAATTAAATGTCATATCAATTGGTACTTTAATGAAGTGATATGGGTGCCCATTGTTTCATTCAACCTCTTTAATATCCCTCGCATCATCGGGCCTAACAAATCCAACTCATCCACCCTTAAAATTGACTTGGTTCCTTCAACATGGTTCTCATTATCCCCCTGATCTTGAAACTATGTTTTACTCAACTCTTCATCCTCTACACACAAAAAGTGATAACGATCAGAAACATTTTAAGTGACACTAACACTATACTCACCCAAGAAAGATATCTTGTAAGAATTGTTGTTAATGTTATCGAGTACATTGAATGTTCATCCTCCTCATGGTCCGTGTTTTAATTTCCTCTTGTTGGTAAATATTTCATTTCACATTTGATTCTAGGTTACGTCACGGGTAAAAAACAACACTTTCTTACAATCCTCGTTTTTATGATCAATATATTTCTGGGTCATTCACTTGATATTTTTACTTTAATTTTCATTGAGTATCTTGAAAAATTATTCATCACCTTTCACATCCATATTTTTGATTCATGTATAGGAAACAGAACTATATCAATAGGATAAATGGGTTAAGTCCATAAAAATTTCAAATGGAAATGATTTTCCCTGTTACATGCGAATTATACTTATGGAAAACACTCCTACCAATTCATGATTTTCTTATTCATAATTGTCCATAGATGTGATGGAGGTGTCTGAGTCACCACATCTTTTCTCCCATAGATTTATGGATGATATGTGTTAGAGAATAGTTAATTTATGCCCACTTTTCTCCATAAGTTATTCTAAAATTAACTAGGGAATTTTATGTCTTTATTTGACATAGTCATTGTAAGAATTCCATGGAGTTAGACTACTTCCTAAAATAAACGTGTTGTAATGTTAGTGTAATAATTTGTTTTATGAAATGAAAAAAAGTTCTATCAATTTTTTTTCCCCACCACAACAAAAATTGAATCCCTCCACATCTTGGTCTTTGTAAACCCCATAATAAATTTCATTTATATGTCATCTCAAGGGCTATTTCGGATTGGGGTAGAAAGAAATAATCTATATGGGGTCATTTTAGATTTGGATTTATAATTCAAAATTGAATTTCCCATAATAGTTTCAATACATATAGACATCTTGGGCTTATAAAAATTCCCACTAAGAACACATAATTTTTTTAACACCAAATTGACCCACTAACATATCATAATGTAACACCTTCAATAAAAGTAAACATACATAGTAATTAGGAATACAAATATTATCAATATGGAATAAGTATCCATTGTGTAAATAAAACTTTTACCAGTTAACATCAGTTTTAATTTGAGTATATGTTTCTCCAAAATCGCTATCAGTGGAAAATAGATCCATAATTTGTTAAAAAAAATTGTACAGAATCTAGAATTTATAAATGGTAATATATATTTGAATTTCAATCAGACACAAATATTTTCATTACCCTTTTTATGATAGATTATATGGGGAAATTTTTCAATGAATTACTACATTCTATCATGTCTTCTAATTATTTTATAATGCAACACATGTTATTTAACAACTTAATGATTAGAATGGATCACAAATTCTTTAGGCCAAAGATAATGATTCTATTTTTCTAGTACTCTAAAAATTACATACCAATATGTATCATATGTACAATAGTTTATAGTTGGGTCATTTTCCTATCACTAAATAATGAAACGAGATTGCCTTCTTTCATGATTACTCCTTCTATATAAATTTTTATTTCATCAAATTCAATTTTAGAGGTCATACTAAAATCTGGGAGAGAAATCAAGGGTGCATGCGTATGTCTCACTTTGATTTATTGGAAATCCTTTTCCGGAGTTGTACCCTATTTTAAAGGAATGTTATTCTTTGAAAAATCATTCAATGTAACTACTAGTGTGCTACTGTACATTATAAATATCTTTTAAAATATATAAATCCCATGGAAACATTTTATTTTTGTAATGGAGGTGGGAGTTATTAAATATTTAATGGACTTTATCTTCTCAATATCTACCTAAACTCTATCCACGCTTACCAAAAATTGAAGGAAAATAATTTTAATGAAGAAAAATTCACACTTTATAGAAATTGAAAATAAATGTTCCTTTTATTACACCTCTTGGACTTTTATTAAGTGATCTACATGTTATGGTAATGTCTTAATATAAACTAATATATCATCAAAGTAAACAACCAAAAATTTTACAATATATGAATGTGATACATGATTCAATAACCTCATAATTATTTCAGGTGAATTAGTGAGACCAAAGGGAATGAAAAACCATTTATAAATTCCATGTTTTCCCTTAAATGCAGTTTTCCACTCATCTCATTCTATTAATCCTAATATGAATGTATCCAATTCTTAAATAACTTTTCAAGAAAATATTATAGCTGTTTAGCTTTTCTAGAATATCATCTAACATAATGATAAGATGATGACATCTGAATATGATTTTATTGATGGATCTTCTGTCAATGCACATTCACAATTTTTTGTTCTTCATGGGCACTAGAAGTATCGATACAACATAAGAACTAAGGATTTCTATGGTATCTCTAATATAAAAAAATAGAATTTGAATTTGAATTTCTTTTGTATGCTCTTGGTTTTTGGAATATACATGGAGGTTCAAATGTGATTATATGGGTAGGAGGTAAATTTATTACCCAATAGCTCAAATGGGTGGAAAACCAGGTAGAACCTCCTCAAGAAACACATTATAAAATTCCTAGAACAAGTACATAACAAAATGTGGCAAAGGAGATGTTATGTTATTAGTTTTTAATGTTACCTCTTTATACATAAGTATTAAAAGTTTTTTGCAATAAATAAAACCATCCTTAACCTCACCCATTTTTCTGACATCACACTTTTCTCTATGAAATACGTTTTCCCACTTGATATTTCTTTTATCTCTATTTATTTATTCTCTAATTTTATCATTTTATCCCATTATCTCATTTTTCATTTTCACTCTTTTTTTCCTCATCTATAATTTTTTTTATCTCAAAATTTGATCTTCCATGACCCCTCACAGTAAAAAATGAGTGACAGTTCCAAAGCCAATCATGAGTAACATACCAATCATAATGTCATGGTTGACCCAGTAGTAAGTGGTACGCCTACATAGAAACAAAATCACCAAATACCTCTTCATTTAATTTACTGATGTCCAAGAATAACTTCACGTGTGTTGTGAACTTTATCTCTCCAAAATAATTCAACCGCTAAAATTGAAATAGATACTGATGATTCAATGTTGGAAGTCCCAACTTCCCGACTAACTCAGTACTCTCTATGTTGCTATAACTTCCTCCATCTCTAATAACACTTCATACCTTCTAATTTATCTCTCACCATGTATGAAATATTTTATTTCACTGCTCATTCTCTTTGTTGGTCATTTGTGTGATTTGAACTCTTCTCGTGACAAGAATTTTTCCATCTTCTTCAAATTATCCACTGTCGATTTTGAAATATTCCACTTCTTCCTCCTCCGATCTTTATCCATTAGTCTCATATTATCTATAATTTTTCATGGTCATGGTGTTTTGATTTGAGAGTTCACTAGAAAAGTGACCCCTTACATAAAATTTGATATATCAAGTATGATGATTCTTTGTTTGGTTAGTCACTACAGTAGGTTTCATAGGTTAAAGAATTACCTTTTCACTTTTTCAATCAATCACCTATTTTTCCATTGATGGTTATCCAATATATTTCCATGAATTTCTTTGTGGAGTGATAGGGGTATTGGGTTTCCTCATCTTTCTCCTAATATTGATTTGTTTCTCAATATTTGTGGATTGGTGGATAAGGTCTTGTATCTCTATATAGTGGTACGTCTCTACTTGATTGAAAATCTGCTGACTGATCCCATGTAAAAATCATTCCATGGTTTCCTCTAGATAATCCTCCATGTTTTCTTGAATTAGGAAAATTTTCATATCCTTTTAGTAATATTCAGCACTCTTACTCCCACAGGTGAGACATTGATGTTTTTTGGGGATATCATTATTTTAATGTGATGAAACATACCGCTTACTCAAGGTAAACATCCTTTCAAACCATGTGTTGAGGAGACATCCTCTATATCTATCCATCTACTTCTTCATTTGATCCTACCAAATTAAAGCCTAATCATAAAATTCAAGGGAATAAAGTTTCACCCTTTTCTCATCAGAATATGAATGACATGAAAACACTTTCTCAATCCTTGTTTCCCACTCCAAGAATGATTTGGGATCACATTTTCTTGAAAATAGGGAATCTTAACCTTAATAACTCTTAGGATTTCGTAATTATGTGGCATAATTTGGACTACTATAGGTTCTTGGAACCTAATCCTTATTTGAACTAAATCATGAAAATAATCATCCAACTGATCCATATCCTCATCCATAATTTGGGGGAAACATGGAACTGGAGCATGCTGTGGGTTACCAAGGATCATCCTCAATCTTGGTTGAGTATTTAGGTTTTAAATCCTTTCATGTAGCACCTAATACTTCCTATAACGAAGCTACATTAAATGACTCACAAAATCTTATATTTGGAGTTGCATAGATTTCAGTGCAGGAGATCTACTTTGACTTCCTTCATCTCTAGTATGATAAATTGTCTTCCCATAATATTTTTTCATGATATGTAATACCAAAAAAACACACACTATGAGAAGACACACAATGATACACACATATACTCACACACTCAAAGAAACACACATATGATGTACACACTCACACACACAAGATGAACATACTCAAGCACACAAGGATAGATACTCACACACAAAGAGGATATACACACTCACACACACAATGATACACACTCACCGATGAAATATATACACACTCAGTCACACAAGGATACACACTCATGCATACAATATATAAGCACTAACTCACAAAAGGACACACACTCATGATTATTTTTTGTTTTTTAATCTCCACTATCAACACTCAATTTAAATACCAAGATCTGAATAAATATAATACCTTACTTAGAGTGAATTTTTTCCAGCAATCCTTCCCAGATCAATATTGTGTTAGGGGATGGTTTAAAAAATCATGTTTGAGTGGTAAAGGGTTATAAAATGATATATTGTCGGAAAATGTAAAATAAAAGCGTAAATGGTAGAAATGGTGGATGGGGGTACTAAAAAAGCTTTTTCATGATTGTGAAAGATAAAAAATTTAATAATAATATGAGTCAAATATGATATATTGATGAAGTAAAATTTCAGAGAATGTTATATATAAAAATGAAAAGTGAAAATAATGTAAACCATGATAAATAATAAATTCTATCCACTATTTTTCTGTTTTTTTACAAATATCCTCAAATTATTTGTGCTTAGTGTCTTAAAGAAAAAGATGATGAACGAGAGTAAGATGATTTTTTTGAAATCTCTCAATGAAAGGATGTTCTTAGAATAGAAAAGCACAAAAATGACGATGTGAGAGAATATAATTTTTTAGATACATTCCAAATATAGAAAAAAAATATGAAAAGAAGACAGATGAATAATTGGCTCAATCTTATATTTTTCAATATTTTACAACATAGGCTAATTCTATAGGTTTCTAAAGAAATGTTTTTTTATTTTTTTAATTGGTGGATAAAATATAAAGATAAAAAGGGTAATAGATATATTTGATATAAAATGGGTGATTGATGCATACTGTATCAATCAAAGATCTAATACTAACTGATATGTAATGTTTGGGGTGGTTGATATTCATAGCATAAGGATGTGTATGAAGTACGTGGTTTGGGGCTAAGTGAAGGATGATGGGTATGGATAGTGGATGAAAATAGTCAATCAATGATATAAGTAGACTAACCTACTACAAAGAAAACACAATCAAGGTCGTTATGTGATGGCCAATCCACACAACAAAACACTTGGGTTGAGGCTAAGAATTTAGAGCTTTGTGATCTTGGACTACCAATCAAACTTGTAGATTGACCAGGAAATAATACACAAGAGTAAAGAGAAAACTATAATAATCCCCACAAAACAGAGATTAAAAACACGTAATACCTATATTAAAACCTTTAATTCCTTGCATGTGACATGGGGTGGCTATTTATAGCCAAGTGGTGATACAATAGACAAAGGCCAAATATTCTAAATTCATAAAGGTAAAACCTACAATGTCATCTTAAAGTAAGAAAAGATGAATCCTAACAAATATTTTTTTGAAAGGAAACACATGTATTTCAACCAATAGATAACTGGATTTGACATTGAGTACCTTGCACACCAAATTTTACTTTGGTTCCCAAAGATTCCATTAAAAAATCTCCATATGGGGAAACCATAAAAAATTTATGAAACCATGTGCGCCCAACTTAAAAAATCACATTTGGGCTTGAATAAGTGAGACAATCAGCCTTTTTCTCCATCCATGCTAGGGGATATCCGTTGGGCCTTTAAATAAGTGATGTGGGCTCCCAATGCAGTATTCAACTGCTTTAATCTTCCTATCATTATTAGGATTTGAAAATCCAACTCCTACGCTTGTGAAATTTAACAAGGTGGATTCATCATTGTTTTCATCAAAAACCCTAAAAACCTAAAAAAATCACTAAACCACTTAAAACCCTAAACACCCATAAAACACCTAAAAAATAAAATATATAAAAACCCTTTAAACCCCTAAAATTGTTAAAACCCACTACAAACCTGAAAACCCTAAAAATTCATAAAATACCTTAAAACCCCAAAAAACCCCAAATATCCACTAAATCCCTAAAAATCTAAATATCCTTAAAAATGAATAATAACCCTATAATCTATAAAAATCCTAAAAAATAACTGAAATTACCAAAAAATATAAAAACCCAAAAGAACCCTATGAAAAACATAAAAACATGAAAACACATAAAACCCCTTAAAACCTAAAAACGATAAAAAATCTAACCCCCCCCCAAAACATTAAATACCCTAAAATACCTAAAAACCCTAAAACCATAAAAACCCTAAAAATCCATAAAAATCCCTCAAATCATAAAATCACATAAAAATCCAAAAAACCCCTATGAAAACATTAAAATTCAAAAAACACAAAAAACACCAAAAAACATAAAAATGAAAAAAACCTAAAAAACCTAAAATCCATAATAACCATAATGCCCATAAAACCATTAAATAACTCTAAAATTAAATAAAATTCCTAAACAACAATAATTATTTAAAAACACATTAACCCCAAAAACATTAATAAAATCATTAAAAAAACTTGAAATTTCTAAAGAACTCAAAAAAAATCTTAAACCCCCAAAAAAACACTAAATATCCTAAAAACCCTAAAAAATATAAAAAACATAAAAATACATAAACTCCATAAAAACATAAAAAATACAAAAAATATTTATAACATAAAAATCCTAAAACCCGTAAAAACCCCTAAGAAAATCATAAAATAATAAAAATACTTTAAACCATTAAAAAAAACAAAACAATGCTAAAAGGTGAAAATACCTGAAAAAACATAAAAACAATCATAATAACTAAAATCATTCAAAACCATAAAAATCATAAGAAATCTAAAAAAATCCCTAAAATGTAAAAAACCTAAAATCCCTAAATCCCCTAATAAAACTTTAAATACCTAAAAACACTTAAAACCCCTAAATGATAAAAAATACTATAAACCCTAAAAACATTAAAAGAACCTAAAACCCCTAAAATCCATGAAAACCCTAAAAACCATTAAAAACCATAAAACCCATACAAACACTAAAAACCCCTTAAACTGCAAAAACCCTTTAAACCCCTAAAATTATTCAAAATATAAAAATCATAATACCATAAAAAATAAAAACATCCCTAAAACCCCCAAAAACCATAAAAATATAAAAAACAATAAAATACACCAAAACCCCTTTAAAATACTTTAAATACCTAAAAATATAAAAACCTAGAAAACCCATAAGAAAACCCTAAAATCAAAAAAAAACACTTAAACCACCTAAAAAAAATCTAACAAAGCTAAAAACCCTAAAAACCACAAATAACCCTAAAATACTCAAAATCCCTAAACCCCTAAAAACCCATAAAAATCCTAAAAATCCCTAAAAATACTTAAAACATTAAAAACCCTAAAAAATAAGAAAAAGAGTAATAAAACCTTAAAATCTTAAAAACCCCTTAATCCCCTAAAACCTTAATACAGGAAATCCTTAAAACCCATAAAAACCATAATACCCTAAAACCATACCAATCCCTAAAAATCTAAAAACCTAAAAACCAATAAAAACTAAGAATAGCTAAAAAAATCTAAAAACCATTAAACCCCAAAAACATTAAAAAATATATTACAATACTTAAAAACCTTTAAACCCCCAATAATCCCATAAAACTCCTATAACCCCAAAAAACCAAAAAAACCCCTCAAAATCCTAAAAAATCTTAAAAACCCATAAAAATCTAAAAATTCACAAAGAATCCATAAAACAAAAAAATTTGAAAAGCAGTATGAAAACCTTTAAACCCTAAAATATCTTAAATAACCTATGAAACCTGAAAAATACAAGAAACCTTAAAAACACTTATAAATCTAAAATCCACTAAAACCATAAAAAATAAAAAATCCCAAAAAATCCGTACATGTCCCTAAAAATACAAAAACCAATAAAAACCTAGAAGACCATTAAGAAAACCTTAAAAACAAAAACAAACAATTAAAACCAAAAAACCATTAAAAAGGTTTATTTGAAATATATTTATTTTTTAATTGTGAAAAAACTAAAAACACTAAATCCTTAAAAAATACTAAAAACACATTAAAACCCCAAAAACCCCTAAACACCATCAATATCATAAAACCATAAAAATCTTGAACCCTAAAAAAACCCAGAAACCACAAAAAAATAAAAAATACACTTAAAACCACTAAAAACTTTAAAAATCTCTAAAAACCCATTAAATTTCTTAAAAACACAAAAATCCATAAAACACTTAGAAAACCCTAAAAATATGTAAAACCCAAAAAAAATTAAAATCCTAAAATATACCAAAATATTCCTAAAACATAAATTCCCTAAAAACCAAAAAACACAAATAGAAAACCTTAAAAGTATAAAAGAAATTTTAAAATACCTAAAACCCTAAAAATTTTAAAAACCCTAAAATTCCATAAAAACCCTCAAAATTTTTAAATACCATAAAACCATAAAAATACTAAAAAGTACCTAGAAATCCCTAAAATTTAAAAAACTCAAAAACCCCTAAAAACCCCTTATAAATACATAAATACATAAAAATACATAAAAAACCAGAAAAACCTAAAAATGACAATTGTTTTGATATATATTCCGTTTTCCTTGAAAAAAACCTAAAAATGCTAAAAACACTTAAAACCCTTAAAACCATAAAAACTCATAAAATAATAAAACCCCATAAAATCCTTAAAACCATAAAGGCTATAGAAAATTAGTAAACCCAATAAGAACTTTAAAACGCCTTCAAACCCATAAAAAGGATAAAAAACTATAAAAAAACCATAAAACCATAAAAAACACAAGAAAACCCTAAAACCCTAGAAAATCTTAAAACCCCAAAAAATAGTAAAAAACATGAATCCTTAAAATTCCCTTAAAAATTTACAATAAAAATCATTAAAAATACTAAAAAATATCTAGAATTTTAAGAAACCCTAATAACCGTGAATAATAATAAGAAAACCATAAAAACCTAAAAATACATAAAACCCCTAAAAAATATAAAAGACACTAAAAACCCTAATAACACTAAAAAATCAATACCTTTCAAAATCCCTGAAATACCAACAAACCAGATAAATATTGAAAAGCACTAATAATACCTAAAAATGAACCCTAAAAATTATAAAAACCCCTAAGAAAATATTATAAACAAAAAGTCACATAAAATTCATAAAAACATTAAAATTCTAAAAACCCTAATACAAAATAAAACCCATAAAAACCACTAAAAACATAAAATCCCATAAAACCATAAAAACCATAAAACTATTAACAAACCCTAAAAACACCCCTTAAACCCATTAAAACAATATAAAAATCTAAATCCCCTTAAAATACTAAAATAATAATAAGTACCTAAACACCTAGGAAAACAAAAAAAATACTAGATTCCCTAAAAACCATTAAAAATCATGAAATATCTAAAATCAATAAAAACCCATAAAAACAATAAAAAATATGTAAAAATATGTAAAAAAAATTAAAAAACTTCAAAACCATAAAAACCCAAAGAAAACATTATAATCCTAAAAAACAGAAAAACTCTAAAAATCTTAAAAATGATAAAAACCCTAAAACCAATAAAACCCCTAAAATCCCTCAAAATATCTAAAAACCCAAAAAACACATAAAAATCCTCAAAAAATCACTAAAACACTAATAATATAAAACCACTTAAAACCCTATAGAACCCAAATAAAATATAAATAAATAATAATAATAATAACCCTTATAAAACCTAATTTTTTTAGAATACAAAAAAACAAAAGAATTAACTAAAACTCCTAAAAACCAAAAGAGTACCTAAAAATTTTAAAAAACCCATAAATCCATAAAAACCATAAAAACCAAAAAACTACTCTAAAACCCCTTTAAATACCTAAAAACATTAAAAACATTAAAAACATCAAAAACATTAAATACATTAATAACTCATAAACCCTAAGACCCCAAATAACCATAAAACCTCTCAAAATCATGAAAACCATTAAAGACTAAAAAAATACTGAAAAATACGTAAAATACAATAAAAATATAAAAAAACCATAAAAACTCTGGAAATTCTAAGGAAACCATAAAAAAATAAAAACACTTAAAACCCCTTAATAACCTAAAAATTTATAAAAACCCTAAATACCTAAAAACCTCTCAAAATAATAACACAATAAAAACCATAAAAATTCTAAATATCCTTGAAAATACCTGAAAACATAAAACCACTAAAACACGAAAAAAACCATAAGAAAACCTTAAAAACATAAAAACCCATTAAACCCATAAAAACTGTAAAAATGATGAAATCACTAAAAACACTAAAAACCCAAAAACCCTAAGGAATCATGGTCAAGCAAGAAGTAACTGGAACCCGCTTGGCTCTTGTGAAGGATCATGGTCCCCAATTCTCAATTTATAACACAGATTTGAGAAATAATCCTCATGATTTGGTAAGACACAATGAGATTTTATAGCTCTACAACACTTGGGTGGAAAACCAGGACCCCCCCCCCCCATAGCTCCTCACACAGCTAGGGTGAATATTATCTTCTAAGATGTCTAGAAGGCGGTGGGATCATTCTCATTCACTAATTTTTGGATCCCCCCCTGATGGGTCATAAATAAAGGGAAAAATCTCATGTCGTTACAAACAGGGAAGCAGTTGAAGAAAGGGTGAACATGTATCGATTCTCCATTATTGTGTGTGTCTTTGTTCCCAATGAAGAAAGTATATGGAAGTTTTCTGATCTCATAAACCAAATTTCTGAAGTCTGGGGATTCACCTAATGGAGGATGATAGAAATGGGGTCTGCCCAATACCATATGTTGCTCCCCTCGGATGAGTTGAAAGGAAGGGACTGGAACATTGGATCAATTACACTCAAGCTAGGGCTCCTCCACATTGAGGATTGGAATCCGAATTTTGAGCCATCAAATGTGGAAAAACCCTCACGCAATTCTGGACTCGCATTTGAAAGCTGAACTGGCTGTATTGGCACCCTAGGATACTGTGGGATATTTCTTCCTCAGTTGGATTCCCGATTCGTATTAACAGGGAAACTGAAAACCCAACTATGGGAACTATGCAAGGGTATTGGTTGAGATTGACATAGCTAGTACCCTAGTTAAGAAGGTGTTTCTTATTACCATTGATGATACCCTAAATTTGTAGATTCAATATGAATGGAATCCCATGTACTATGACAATTTTAATGTTATCGGTCACTCAATAATTGAGTACAGTAGGATCATATTCTGTGGCACATGTTACCTGCGCGGTCATGAGGATGGTGAATTAAAAAACAATATGGGGAAGGGGAAAGGTAAATCCTCAGATCCATCATCTATAAAGCACCCTCCTACCAAACATCATGGGGGAGAAGCTGAACCAGCCCCTGGTAATGGCAGGAGTGATGGACCTGTCAAACCAGGTACTCAAAAGGACTCCAATGCACCTATCTTGGAAGTGGCTTCCAATACAATGTCACCATGTGAACCACAATATTCTTGAATATATCCTATAGTACATGTGGTAAAAGCCTCTAGGCATACCAGCTCAGATCACAAACATTCCAAAAGGGATAAAACCATTGCGGTTGAGGTTGTGCCTGCTGTTTCACCTAGACAGGCATAGACATTCCATGTGCATACGTTTTATCCCATCATAATAGCTAGGTGGTTCGTAAGGGAGGGTGATGCAACAACTTATGGGCCTTCTTTCACCCCTGCATAGGCTGTGGAGGATAGGTCCCAAGCATCTTCTGAGACTGATCACCCCCTCTATATGGGGATCAAGATGTTGGTCCCTGCACTCTCGAGCTAGAACTGATCCGCCAAAGAACCACTCTAAAGAATTATAACTTCCCAACTATAGGAGTGGATGATGTACATACCACCTAAATCTCTAACTTTATGGATTACCCACAGAACATAGTGCGCACTGTTGTGGGACACAAGATGGGATGAATCCGGGTGATCTGCAGAATGTCCCGGTTGATGATTCATTCACCCCGGTGCTCTAAACCAAGGTAGAAAGGAGGAAGATAGATGGGGGTGTTCCAGATGATTGTATTTGTGTCGCTAACAAATTCAACCAAATATCTGAACGGTATTGGGCTGATGGAGATCCTGGTGATTGCCCAAATGTGGTGGATGAATCTGAGAAAGTGGCGGATGAATCTGAAAAGGTGGAGGATGAACCTGTAAAGGTGGCATATGAACCTAAAACTAAATCCAATATGAAAAATGTGGGAAGGCCCCCCAAGAATAATGGAGGGTAGGGAAAAGGAAAGGGCAGTTCACAACCCAAGAATAACAAGCCCCCTCTTAGGGGGAAATCATCACCTTTTCAGTGAAGATCATGTTCTGGAACTGCAGAGGGCTTGGGAACCCCCCATGGCCCGAGCCCTCAGTCACTTACTCTCCACCTACCATTAAATTATAATCAGCATTGCTGAACTGATATTCAGGTTTGATGACTGTATGAGTATCAGGTGGTCTAAACTTGGATACTCCCTTGTCTCTCATAATAATGCTGAAGGTAGCATGGAAACCTTATGGTACTCAAGGATGTTGGCATTCAACTTATTTCCATTGATATGAGTAAGAAAATTATTTCACTATTGATGAGGACCTAGGACCACACTCTAAACATCCCATTTTTATATTCCTCTCATGTTTACACAAAGAGAAGGCAGATCTGGAGTGACCTGATCCAAATCAGTGGAAAAATCCGACACAATTGGACAATGATAGGGGAATTTAATAAATTCCTAAGGCCCAATGAAAAGACTGGGACCGCCTTCTCCTAAATTGATGTAGATGAATTATCAGGTTGTATAGATCAATGAAACCTCACTGAGGTCCCCATTGCTTGAGCCCAATTCACATGGTGGAGAAACGCCATAAATGGAAGGCATGAGAGTAGGATCGACATATGTTTTACTCAGATTAATGATCGAGGCACACTCTGCTCTCTCCAAATAGATTTTTTTTTTCATTTCCACAAAGCCTCTTTATGGATAAGCGGGAAACCAAACATTCCAAATTCCAAACACAATGCTGCATTAAATTCAAATTAAAACATTAAAAAACATCATTATTATCTCGATTCTCATGAATATCGAGTCTAGCGCCTGCCTCAAGTCGACACCTATCGCATCAAAAATCATTTCCCTTCACCTCCCAATTATCACCATGCTAGAGAGAGCCACTGGAATCCTCATCACTGTCATCTTCAACTTCACTGCTATCTCATAGAGTTCTGAGATATCATCTTCACTGTCATTCACACTGATCACATCCAATTATATTGTCATTTTTATAGTCGAAACAACACACCAGTTCCCCGTAGAAGACTGTAGTTTCTATAATTAACACAAGCCGGATCAATCCATGAGTTCAACACCATAAAAACATCTTTATCTATCCTCCATCTCTTTTATCGCGTTAAAAAATCATCAAAGTCATCATCCTCCACACCTTGTCACCATAGGTCTCCTGAACTGGCCGCTCGATCTCATGACCCAGTGAACCATGGAGATGACCTCACTACTCCGCCTAGGAGATATTGGTGGAGTCTCGGAACCAGAGTTGAGAAACTAAAAAACTGGGACAGGATGAAACACCAGTTAAAATCATCTCGACATTATCACGTCATCATCGTCGTCAATACAACATCATAAGAAACAAAAAAATTATCCAAATGAGACTAAAATCACCGAAAATAACATATGTAGATTCACTCTTTCAAAGTTAAACTCCGGTCACAGTCGATTAATCTTCGAAATAAGAGGCGGTGGCAGGAGGCAGCCGTCACTCCCCTTTAAATTCAACAATGCCTGGCTCCCAATCATGGGTTGTAGAGAAGTGATTATCAAAGGATGGAATTGAATATTCTATGGTATCCCACACTTCGTGATGGCTTCCAAGATTAAGAGAATAAAAGGGATTCATAGGGAGTGGAGAAATGCCTCTTTCTCCTGGATTGATGATGACATTAGGGTGGGCGAAGCACATCTTGCTGCATGATAGAATAACAATCAGCAGTTGGATAACCTTTCTAGGGAGGAGTTAATGTTACATTCCAAGATTGATGATATCCAGGGACTGAAGGACAGGCTGGAAAGAAATCAAATTAACATGAAATGGCTTAATGATAGTGATAGGAACTACACATTCTTTCACTATATTCACAGGGAGAAAAATATTAAGAAAGGTCTGAATGCGGTCCGAATTAATGGCATGACATTCACAAAAGAAAGAGAGATCTCCAACACCATTTTTGTATACTTTGAGGAGCTATATAAATATATTGTAAATGAACAGACCCTTATTCACATTGGTTCTATCAATCCAGGATTTACAGAGACCCAAAATAAATCCCTCACAGATTCTCCACTTGAATCGGAGGTGAGAGATGCCCTCTTCTTGTTAAACTTGGAAAGTACCCCTGGACTGGATGGATTTGGCAATAAATTCTTCATGTTATACTGGAACATCATGCACATTGAGCTCACAAATTCTATTATAGAATTCTTCCTCTCATCGTCATTACCCTATGTGACCAACTCTAACTTCCTCGCATTTCTTCCCAAAAAAAAGATAATTCCTTCGAAACAGGATATTTCCATCTGGGTGTCATTGGAAACACCATTCCAAAAATCATAAGAAAGATACTTGATCTTAGGATAGGGAGGATCACATGGGATCTTATTACCCCAAACCAATTTGGGTTTTTATTGGGCCATAGTATCCAAATATACAAGTACTTTTCATCAGAAGGCATCAACATCATGAGGAAGGTCACAAAGCATTGGAGCTTTTCCTTGAAGCTGGATATCGCCAAGGCCTTTGACACCATAAAATGGTCCTTCATTATTAGTGTATTGACCAATATGGGTTTCCCACTCCATTCATTAAACTAATTAACACCATACGTTCTATTTCCATGATTTCTATTCTCAAAAGCGGATCCCCATGTGGTTTCTTCCAATGCTCAAGTGGCGTCAAACAAGGAAACCCCCTCTCAAGCCTATTCATTGTGGTCGTCGAAGATTACTTGAGACGATGAATTATTGAACTTGTCCAGGCTGCCCTCTTTACCCTAATAAAGGCATAAATAGTCCTTTATTTTACCTCACCTTTGCTCTATGCTGATGACATCATTCTCTTCAGGTAGGCTAACATGCATACCTTTCTCCATGTCAAAAGGCTCTTCCCGAATTATGAGGATGTCGCAAGCCATGTGATCAGCACGAACAAATCATCCAATATTTTTGGTAACAGGGACTTTTCCAAAAGACAATGTCACATTGTCAAACCTCTGGGTATAATGATGGGATCCCTCTCTTTTATGTATTTGGGAGTTCCTTTATTCCGAGGGAAAGTTAAAAGTTGTCACCTTGAAAGAATCTATCTTAAAATCACTCAACAACTGGAAAGATTGAAAGTGAAAACTCTATCACAAGAAGGCGGAGTCTGCTTGGTCAACTCTGTCATCACGCCGATGTTCGTACACTCCATTTCCATGTATAGATGGCCCACAAGCCTGATAAAAAATCTGCAAAGTTATATTCGGAACTTTTCTTAGATGAGATGCATTGATGAAAGGAAATTAATCAATGTTTCATAGAAGAAATGTACTAAACCCACTGATATAGGTGGGCTTGTCATTAAAGACTGTTGTAAATTCAATGATGCACTCATTGGGAAATTTTTCTGGAATCTATTCATTCCACAAGATGAGGGTCTGGACTTCCTAAGGGAAATGTTCAACTCCAAACTCCGTGATGGATTTGTTGGTTACATACCTTCATCGGTGTGGACTACGATTATATCCTCATACAGAGACATCATCCCTCAATCAACATGGATAGCATTGAGGCACTCAAACATGAATTTCTGGATATCTACCTGGCTTGAATGGCCGATCAGCGACTCTGTTCAGCCTCCCTCCAACCTGCATCACCTCTCTATTGTCGAATTCAATGACAGAATGGGGGAGCTCATTAAGATCCTTCTTGAAAACATTATTCATCAAATCCTAAATTATCAATTCATTGACAATGATGGCCTCATTTGGAAACCCAATGTTATTGGATAGTTGAGCACAAGGGAGTTGTATCGGTATAAATGTGGACAAGGCACCCAACCACCGACATGGCTCTCCAAATATAGGAGAAACTTCATCCCGCCATCGAATTTCATTCGACTGTGGAAAGTGTAGATGAACAGGATACCTGTGCAGGAGCAACTCAAGAAATCCAGATGGAGATTAGCCTCAGCCTGCACAATCTATCTTTGAGCAGAGGAAAATGTGCAACACATCTTCGTTAGCTGCAGGCTCACTGCCTCATTATGGGACTATGTGCCGAACCTCTTCTATCAAAAATTATGCATGGGAAGCTCTCTGGAAGATATTTTTAACTACTTCATAAGCGCGGACAACAGTGAGATGATCAAGAACCTCATGCTCGTTGCAGTCATGGCCCTTACAAACTATGTTTGGACATCCCGGAATAAGAATGTTATTGAATCAAAAGCCAACTCCCTTCACGGAGGAATCCTGCCGATCCACAATGCTATTCACACAGTATCCCATAATCAAATGGGATCAATGCATAACAACATGAATGATTTGATAATTTTGCAAACTCTTGGTGTTCCTGACAGGTGAAAACAACTAGCTCCCATGAAATTCATTCAGTGGATTCCCCCAATTCCAGGTCGGATTAATGTTATCGTGGATTGAGCCACATCAGAAGCACCTGGTCTCATGGGATGCAGAGGCATCTTCCATACTTACAGAGTCTTAGTCAAGGGATGATTCTTCCACTTCCTAGGGAGTGGATGCACCAATGAGGTGGAACTCTGGGCCATCATCAAGGCCGTCCATTTTGGGACACAATTTTCATGGATGCTCATATGGATTGAGTCTGACTCGATGCTGGCGGTGGAGGCCCTGAGAAGTGGATCAAGAATAGTACCATGGTGGCTACTCCCACAATGGATTGAATTCCCCAAAGCTTCACAAAATCTGACCCTACACATCACACATTCTTTACAAGAAGCGAATGCGGTGGCAGATGCACTCTCAAAGAAAGCAATTGAAGATAGGGGATTCATGTGGTCCTTCATCACTCCACCTTATGGTATGTCCCCTGTAGAGTCAGACATGAAGGGTGATACACACACTCTCTTCTGTAGTCCCTCTTTGTAAGACCATGTACCTTTTTTATTTTATTTAAATTTGGGGACCAAGCATGCCCGGTCCTATGCCTCTTTTTCCCTAAAACCCTAAAACCCCGTAAGGCCATAAAAACCTATAAAAACAATAAAAAACCAAAATCCCCAACTAATTCCAAACCATTAATCCCCTAAAAACGTCAAAAAAGTATAAAAAATCTCAAAAACCTAAAAACCAAAAAACCCTAAAAAACTCAAAATCCCTAAAAATAATTAAAACTAAAAAAATCCTAAAATCCCAAAAAATCCTCAGAAACATAAAAAACTTGAAAAACCATAAAAAACCTAAGAAAACCCAAAAAACATAAAAATACTTCAAAACCCTAAAAAATCTAAAAATAATTAAAACCATAAAAAATCATACTACCCCACTAAATCCCTAAAAACTCTAAAAACCCATAAAAATCCAAATAAATAAATAAAAGTCCATTAAAAGGTAAAAAAACCAAATATCCCTGATAGACCCAAATAAATACTTAAAATCCAAAAAAAATAAAATACTAATGAAGCTAAAAACTTTAAAATCACAAAAGACCCTAAAGAGGCCCTAAAATCCCTAAAATACCATAAAACCATAAAACCCCCAAAGAACATCAAAAACGCAAAAAATCCATAAAGCCCTAAAAACCACTAAAAATATAAAAACCTATTAAACCAATAATAATGTTAAAAACTATAAAAACACTAAAAAACAAACAAACCACATAAAAACCATAAACACCCTCAAAATCCATAAAAATAATAAAATATACCTAATGATCCTTCAAAATGGAAACCACTAAAACCCTGAAAACCCATAAGAGAACCCTAAAAACCTAAACACACTTAAAACCAAAAAAAAACAAAAAAATGCTAAAAACCCTAAAAAACACTAAAACTCAAAAAACCCTCAAAATCATAAAAATCCCTAAAAACCCTATAAACCCATTAATATCCTAGACAACTCAAAAAACACCTAAAAATATTAAAAATTCATGAAAATCAAAAACCCGTAAGAAAACATTGAAAACCTAAAAACACTTAGAGGCTCTAAAAACATAAAAAATGCAAAAAAAAACCCTAAAGGGACCATGAAGACCTGAAAACCCATAAAAACCCCTAAAAACATAAAAACCCTATAGAACCACAAAACCATAAAACCCACCACAAAATATAAAAACCATTTAGACCCCATAAAGGATTAAAATCTAAAAACTTTTGTAACCCAAAAATAATGAAAAATTGAGAAAGCCCAACAAACCATTAAAAACCTAACACACATAAAATCCCTAAAACCCTAAATAATCCCAAAAAAACAGAAAAACAATTAATATCCAAAAAATCATAAAAACCCCAAGCAATGTAGAAATCTCTAAAACCCTAGAAAACCTATAAGAAAATATTAAAATCATAAAAACACTTAAAACCACTATAAAACCAATAAAAACACTAAAAACATAAAACCCATAAAATTCCCTAAACCCCAATAACCATAAAACCCCTAAAACATTAAAAACCACTAATACTATACAAAAACAAAAAAAAACACAAAATCATTTTTAACCCATAAAAATATAAAAAACAAAAACTAAAAACCATAAAAACTCAAAAAAAACCTAAAAACCCAAAAATACCATAAAATCCCATAAAACCATGAAAATATCTAAAATACCCAAATTCCATAAATTTCTTAAAAATCCATAAAATGTAAAAATACCTACAAACCCAGAAAAAAAACTATGAAATTTTTTAAAAAATAAAAACACATAAAACCCCTAAAAAACCTACAAACTCGAAAAACCCTAAAAATCCTAAAACACCTATTAAAATCTAGAATCATTAAAAATACTAAAATATCATAGAAAACATAAATAAATTCCTAAAAATCCCTAGAAATACTAGAAATCCAAAAAAAACAAGAAAACCCCTAAGAAAATGATAAAATTAAAAAACACATAAAACCTCTAGAAACTCTATAAACACTAAAACACTAAAACCCCTAGAAGGAACCTAAAAACCCTAAAAAATCCTAACAACCATAAAAAATCCATTAAAACCTTTAAAACTCTAAAAACCCAAAAAACCATAAAACCCATGAAAAAAACTAAAAATACATTAAACCACCAACAATGATAAAAAACCCTAATAAAATGAAAACCCGCTAAAAACTGAAAACACACAAAAACCATAAAACCCCTAAAACAGACAAAATCCCTAATACCCTCAAAAACCAAAATATCCAAAAAAAATTCTTAATAATCACTAAAAACATTAATAACCTTAAAAACCCTTAAAAACAATAATAAAACCTTAAAAACCCACAAAGAATAAAACATTAAAAAACTCTAAAAAAAACCAAAAAAATCCTAAAAACCCTATAAACCCCTATAACTCCACATAATCCCTAAAAAAATAAAAACCATAACAATCCAAAATTCCCTTTAAAACCAACAAACATAAAAAACCCTAAAACCCTAAAAACCCAAACAAACACTTAAAAAAACATAAACCCCCAAAAAACCCAGAAAAACTAAAATTCCTAAAAACATTAAAAGTCCCTAAAACCCCCTAAAACCCCCTAAAAACAATTAAAATTCCTAAAGTCCTTAAAACCCATAAAAACCCATAAAACCCTGAAAAACCACTAAAATCTCTAAAACCCATTAAAAACTTCAAAACATTACAAAACTCTAAAAAACCTTAAAACCATAAAAACTCTAAAAAAACTAAAAATACCAAAAAAAAAATTAAAATCTTTAAAACTCTAAAAACCCCAAAACCCTCAAAATTCCAAAAAAGTCCTAAAAAATTTTAAAAAAAAACATAAAACCCCTAAAAAAAATTAAAACCATTTAAACACATAAAAACCCTAGAAAACCTAAAAAATATAAAAAACCTAAAAAACACTTAAAAACAAAAAACCCGAAAAATACATAAAACCCTATATAAAAATAAAAATTCTAATAAATCCTTAAAAATCTCTCAAAACGATAGAAACATTAAAACCAATGAAAACCACTAAAAATATATATAAACCAAAAATCACTTAAAAATCCTAATAAACATAAAAAATGCTAAAAAACCTTAAAAACCATAAAATCCATGAAACCCCAAAAAACAATAAAAAACCTAAAAACCCAAAAAACCCAAAATGATAACTAAAAACACTATAAACTCTTTAAAACAAAAATGACATAGAAAACAATTAAAACCCTAAATACTAAAAAAACCCCAAAACCAAAAAAAACCATAAAACCCATCAATATCCCTAAAAACATTAAAAATCATGGAAATCCATAAAAAATACAAAAAAATCTTAAAAATGTAAACACACCTAAAAACCTGGAAAAAAATATAATAAAACCCTAAAAACCCGAAGACACTTAAAACACCTAAATACCTAAAAATAGTCCAAACACCAAAAGCACTAAAATCTAAAAAAACACTAAAAACCCTCAAAATACCTAAAAATGCTAAAAACCATAAAAATCCTAAAAAGGTACTTTAAATCCCTAAAAACATGAAAACCTCTAAAAATACTGATATCCCCTAATAAAAACCATAAAATCTAAAAACTCTTAAAATCCATAAAACCTTTAAAATGATAAAAACCATAAACCCCCTAAAAACCATAACCATGCCAAAAAATCATTAAACTATAATAACAAATAAAAAACATGAGAAAACCACTAAATCCTATAAAACCCTTAAAACCCCAAAAAAATTATATATAATTCTAATAGACCCTAAACCCAATTAAAATAAAAAACCCTAAAAACCCAAAAGAAACATAAAAACTAAAAAAACTCTAAATTGTCAACAAACAATAAATACAATCAAAATACTTAAAAATCATAAAAGACCAAAAAATACAAAAAACCCATAAAATTACATAAAAGCATAAAAATACTAGAATCCCAAAAAAATCCTAATTAAATCTTAAAACCCTAAAAACAATCAAAAACCATTTAAAACTGAAAAAATAAAACTCTAAAATAACATTTGAAACCCTAAAAATGAAAAAACCCTGAAAATTCCTAAAAAATATAAAATTCCTAGGAACCCCTAAAAATACTTAAATCATAAAAACCATAAGTCCCTTAGAAACAATAAAAGAAACATAAAAACATAAAAATTATTAAACCCCCAAAAAACATAAAAAATTTAAAAGCCATAATGATCCTTAAAAGACCATAAAAACCCATATAACAATAAAAGCCCATGAACCCTTAAAAACTCTAAACCCCATAAAAACCCTATAGACCCAATAAATTTTTTTTTGAACCCCTAAACATTATAAAATACTATAAAAACAATCTAAATCATAAAAAACACTAATTACCTCAAAATTTTGAAAAATACATATAAATCGTAAAACCCATAAAAATCCTAAAACACTCAATGCCTGAAAATCTCCAAAAATGTAAAAAATAATAAAAATGTTATGAAAACCATAAATACCTATAAACAATTAAAATCCTTATAATACCTAAAAAATGAATAAAAACCCTATAAAACCCTATAATACAAATAAATTTAAAATCCCTAAATATCCTCATAACCATAAAAATCATAAAAAATCTCTAAAAATAAAGAGAAGTCTAAAAAAGCCAATAATCTCTAAGGGGGCCTCTGAGCAGCGGCTTCTCCCCCCCTCCACATGCTGCTAGGGTTTATCTTCCAAGCTGTCTCCTCCCCTCCTATGGCTTGGCCCGACCTCAACGGTGACCTTCTCGTCTCAGATCGACATGGATGGGTGGATGATCTGTGTGTTTCAGCTTCGATCAAAGCTCGACGGTGGATTTTTTGCGTCTTTTGGCTTCAGAATTTCATCTCGTTTTTGTTGAGCTCATCTCTGTCTCTGATACCATCTATGAAGGCTTGGTCGTTCCTGGCTTCAGATCTGCTCAGCCTCGGCGTGCGTTGACATCGACTGGTCTGGCTTCAGGTTGCAATATTACTTCTAGCTCTTGGCATCTCTGGTTATTTGGTGTTGACTCCAGTTGCTCGGTGACGACCACTTCCTTTTGGGATCTTGTCATTGATTTAGTCTTCTGGTCGTCATCCACTGTTCTTGTCACCGATTTCACGAGTTTCCATTGTGGACGTGGTGTGATCAGCGTGGTCTATCTCAATCCTCCTTGGAATGCCGTCCAGCTTCGCGACCTCAGCACGCCTCATCCCAGCTCGACGTCAGATCTGGAATGCGCTGATGTGCTTGGGGTCGGATCCAGTGCTCTCGAGGGGGAGTTCTTGCATTTTGGTTCTCCTGTAAGTTTTTTTCTTGGTTTTGATTTCATTATGGTGTGATCTTGTTTGATTGGATGTAAAATTTGAGGTATGGTGGTGGTGCTTTGTCTTGGTTGAATCTGCTGGTTTCATGCTATTTAATTGCTGATGGAGGAATGGATTTTCTATTGGGGAAGCCAGACATTCTACATGGTTTTGCATCAGAGTAGGATAGAGATAGTTATCTTCATCATGTATGGATTTTCGGATTTGGACAATTGAGAGGGTATGACGTAGCCATCGGTACCAGGGTCGTGCATCATTGAATGGGACAGCATGCTGATCAGCCATAATTTGGTGGAGACTTTCCTTAATGATTTTGATGCTGGGTAGAGGCACTTCCATGTAGTCTTGTTCTGGGTTTCTACCCTTTTATTTTTCTAATCTTGTTAATTTCCTCATGTCTTTGAAGTCTTGGTTTTCCCCCTTTACCCTTAAAAGGGGCTTATCCATAATCAATAAAAATTTCTGCGTTCGGGCCATTCAGTGAGCCAAAAACCCCTATGAAAACCATACAAACCAATAAAAACATAAAACCCCTAAAAACCTAAAAAAACCTAAAAAAACTAAAAACTCCAAAACCCCTAAAAAGTAAAAAAAACAAACATATCCCTAAAAATTCTAAAAAATACAAAAACCCTCAAAATCCAAAAAACCCTAAAAATAAAAAAAAATCATAAAGGCCTGGAAAATCCATGAAATTTAAAAAATTCCAAAGAAGCCTGAAAATCCCTTAGAAAACCATAAAAACATAAAAAACACTTAATACCCCTAAAAACCTAAAACCGCTAAAATCCCTAAAAACCATTGTAACCCTTAAAACCCTCAAAATCCCCAAAAACCATAATAACCATAAATATCCAAAAAATTCCAAAAAAATATCTATAAAGTTAAATAAACATAAAAAAACCTAAAACCCCTAGGAAAACCTTAAAAACATTAAATACTTAAAACCCCTAAAAACCTAAAAAATGCTAAAAACCATAAAGAACCCTAAAATATCCTAAAAACTATAAAAAACATAAAATACCATAAAACCCCTAAAAACCAATCAAAGACCTCAAAAAACACTAAAAACATTAAAAAACATTTAAACTCCTATAAATGTTAAAAAAACTCTAAAATCCTTAAAATTCGTAAAAAATCAAAAAACACTGAAAATCAAAAAACCTAAAAACCTAAAAACCACAATAAACAAAAAAACCCCTTAGAAACCCTCAAAACCCTAAAAGCCATAAAAATTATAAAATATCACTAAAAAAATCAAATAACATAAAATCTTTTAAAACACTAAAAACCAGAAGAAAACCTTAATAACAAAGAAACACATAAAACCCCTAAAAACAAAAAAAAATCCAAAAACCCCAAACAACCATAAAAACCCAAAAATCCTTAAAACCCCTAAAAATCCCTAAAAACAATAAAAACCTTGAAAATACTATAGAATCTCTAATAATACCTAAAAATGTAAAATGCACTAAAACCCCTGAAAAACCCCACGAAAACATAATATGATGAAAACAATAAGAACCCTTAAAAACAAAAAAATTGATATGAACTCTAAAACACAAAAATCCTAAATCCTTCAAAATCCCAAAAAACCATAAAACCGTTAAAATTCATAAAAGACATTTAAAAATCAACAAACATTAAAACCCCAAAAAACATTAAAAAACCCTAATAAAACCATAAAATCACTTAAACCTACTAAAAAACAGTAAAACCCCTAAAAATTTCAAAAAAACCATCAAAATCCCTAAAACCCATGAAAACACATAAAAAACACATAAAAACGCATTAAAGTAATAAAACCCCATAAAAATCCCAAAAACTGTAAAAACCCCTAAAAACATGATATCCGCATAGAAAACATGAAAACCATAAAAACACTTAAACCCCCTAAAAACCCTAAAAACCCGAAAACCCTAAAATGACCCAAAATTTTCTAAAAACCCCAAACCCAAACGCCCCCCCTTAAATTAAAAAAAACCATAAAACCCTAAAATCCAATTAACCCCCTAAAACTCATTATACCCATAAAAACATTAGAAAATTCTAAAACCATTAAAACCTATAAAACATTAAGGAATCCCTAAAACCCAAAAAATAATAAAAACCCTAAAAGAAAACTCCTAAAACCCAAGAAAATTCCTAAAAACCAAAATAAATAAATAAATAAATAATCCCTCAAAATCCATAAAGAGATAAAAAAATATAAACCCCTAAAAACCTTAGAAAACTAAAAATACCTAAAACCTCAAAAATAAAAAAAATGATAAAACGCCAAAAATTCTAAAAACTCTAAAAAACCTTAACAAACCTCATAATTCCTCAAAACCCTAAAAATCTATAATAACCCTAAGAAATCCATAAAAATCCCTAAAATGTAAAAAAATGCAAAACCCATGAAAAAACCCTCAGAAAACCTTAAAAAATTGAAACTCCTAGAAAACCTAGATGACTCTAAGAACCATAAAAACACTAAAAATATTAAAACCCTTAAAAAGAATCAAAATCTATAAAAACCATAGAAATCATAAAACCCATAAATTTCCTAAAAATATGTAAAAATGTAAGAAACCCTAAAAGTCATGAAAAACACTATGAAAACCTTAAAAACCTAAAAACATTTAAATCACCTAAATACTTAAAAATACTAAAAACCCTAAAACCACAAAAATACCTTAAACCCTAAAAACCAATAAAAACCACAAAACCCATAAAGACCATAAAAACCACAAATCCAATAAAAATCCAAAATAATAATAAAAATTCTAAAAACCCCTTAAACCCCTAAAAGTATTAAAAACTCTAAAAATCCTAAAAAATTATAAAAACTCATAAATAATCCCAAAACCTCAAAAAACCATTAAAACCACCAAAAACACTAAAACCACTCGAAATCCCTAAAAACCCAGAAAACCAAAAGAATCCTAATAAATACCTAAAAACCCTAAAAATGTAAAAACCATAAAATAACCTAAGAACACATTAAAAACCCAAAACACATAAAACCCATAAAAACCAGAAAAAAATATAAAAATCCAAAAAATTATAAAACCCACTAAAACCCATCAAATCCTTAAATACCCTAAAATGGCTAAAAACCTAAAATTCCCTAAAAATAAAAAAAATAAAAAACCCAAAAATCTCTGAAACCCTAAATAAAGCCTCAAAAACCAAAAAAAACACATTAAACCACTAAAAACCTGAAAAACACCAAAAACACTAAAAACCAAAAAACCACTAAAAGGCCCAAAGTCCCCCGAAACCACTAATTACCTAATAACCACTAAAAAACATAAAAAACCAAAAACCCATAAAAACCATAAAAATATCTAAAAACTCTAATATCCCATTAAACCCCTATATTCTTTAAAAATTTCTTAAAACCCTAATAACATGAAAAACATTATAAAACTCCTAAAACAAAAAAACCAAAAAAACCCTAAACATGTAAAACACCTAAATATCCATCAAAATCTCTCAAAACAATAAATTATTTAAAAAAGACCCTAAAATCCATAAAGAGGTAAAAAATATTCAAAAGTTCTAAGAAATCCTTAAAACATTAAAAACTCATTAAACCTCTAAAAATCCTAAAAACAACTAAAAACCCTAAACCCCCTTAAGAACCCTAAAACCATCAAATCCCAAAAAACACAAAATACCATAAAATTCCTAAAAATCCATAAAATTTTTTAAAAATGAAAAAACCCTAAAAACCCTAAAAGCCAATGAAAACTATAAAACTCAAAAAACTATTAAAACCCCCCCAAAAAACCTACAAAATGATAAAACCCTTAAAACTCTATAAATAACCTAAAAAACCAAACAACCAAAAAACTCTGAAAAACCACAGGAAACCCTTAAAACCTAATAAAATCAAAAAATCCTACTAAAAATCTAAATGTAGTTTAAGACCCTAAAAACCCAAAAAATCCATAAAACACTTGAAAACTAAAAACTAAAAATACCCTCAAAATACCTAAAACCACTATAAACCCATAAAAATCAATAAAATCCCAAATAATACCTAAAAAGGAAAATCTCTAAACTCCTAAGAGAACCATAAAACAAAATAAACAATTAAAACACCAAATCCCATAAAAATACAAGAAAACATAGATAACCATAAAACTCTAAAACCACTCAGAATCCCTAAAAATTACAAAAACCAATAAAACCTAAAGACACCTTAAAAATACCTAACAACATAAAAACCCATAGAAACCCATAGAAACCCTGAAATACCATATGAAAACCACAAACCCTAAAATAAATCAAAACCCCTAAAAATGGTAAAAACCTTAAAACACGTAAGAACTCCAGAATACATTAGAATTGCTTAAAACATTAAACACCAGAAAAATCAATAATAGCACTAAAATATCTAAAATCACTTTAAATCCCTAAAAACATAAAAAACTATAAAAAAATTTAATACCCCTAAAAACCAAAAAAAATCCTTAAAAACCAAAATCCAATAAAAACCCTTTAAACCGTAAAAATCCGAAAAAATACTCAAAATCCCTAAAAATACAAAAAACTATAAAAATCACAAAATACACCTAAAAATCCTAAAAATGTAAAAACCCCTAAAACCCTAAAAACATAAAAACCCTAAGAAAAATTGAAAAACATGAAATCTTAAAACACCTAAAAACCTAAAAACACTAAAACCCTATAAAATATTGAAAACCATAAACCCATTAAAACACATAAAAACCCCGTAAACAATAAAATAAAATCAAGAAACAAAAATTTCCATCAAACCCCCCAAAAACATAAAAACCTAAATACCAAGAAAAACCTAAGAAAACCATAAAAACCTAAAAAAACAGAAAACCCCCAAAAAACCCTAAAAAGACCCTAAAAACACCAAAACCCCTAAAAACAAAAAAAATCCAAGAGAATCATGAAAACCTTAAATCCTTTTAAAAACATTAAAAATCCACTAAAAACTGTTAAACCCATTTAATCCACTCAAAATGTTAGGAAAATATAAAAAAACACAAAACCCAAAAAACTATAAAAAACCCTAAAACCCAAAAAACCCAAAACCCCAAACAACCATAAGAACAATAAGAATCCATAAAATCAGTAAAAAAACTTTGGAAAACCATAAAAAATCTAAAATGAACCTAATATCTCAAAAAATGTTAAAAACATACTCAAAAAACTGAATACCCCCTAATAAAAACATAAAAACCTAAAAAATACTTAAAACGCTTAAAAAATTTAAAAACGTAAATACCCTAAAAATACCTAAAAACACTGAAAACCTTAAAACGTATTAAAAGGTTAAAAATCCCAAAAAATACCCACAATAAAACAAAACTTGAAAACCCTGGAAACCCCTAAGAAAACATTAAAAACCTAAAAACACCTATATCACATTAAAACATTAAAATTTATAGAAAACCTAAAAATATAGTTAAAGACCCTAAACCCCTCCAAAATTCTTGAAAAAATAAAAAAAATGTAAAAAATTAAAAACACTAAAAACACTAAAACTATTTTAAACATCTAAAAATGTTTAAAATATATAAAAACCATAATACCCTAAAAACTCAAAAAACCCATAAACACCTCAAAATCCCTAAACACCCTAAAAACACATAACAATCCTAACAAGGCCCTAAAAATCCGAAAAATGTAAAAACAACTAAACCCTTTAGAAAAACTAATAAATACATAAAAACCTAAAAACACTTTACACCCTTACAAACTAGCAGCTCTAAAAGCCCTAAAAACCCATTAAAACCATTAAAATCCCTAAAAAAACTAAAACCCCATTAAAATAAAAAAGAAACATAAAAATACAAAAAACACATTAAAAACCATACACCCCTGACAACACCTAAGAAAAAAAATATAGATAAACACTCCCTAAAAACTAAAAAATGATAAAAACTATAAAACCCTCAAAAACCCATAACCCCTAAGACCCATAAAAATAACTAAAGGACATAGAAACCTGTAAAAGCATAAAAATCCTAAAACCACAAAAAAAACTATAAAAACCCATTTATCCCATAAAATGTAAAAAAACTCTAAATCCCCTTAAAACCCCTAAAAACACAAAAATACCTAAAATCTAATAAAACCATAAAAACCATTAAAATATTACAAACAGTAAAAACCTACAAAACCTCTAAAAACCCAAAAACCCATAGAATTTCTAAAAAATCCCTAAAAATCCCCAAAACATAAAAAACTATAAAAACACATGAAAACACTAAAAAAATTATAAAAACCTAAAAAAAATTAAACCTACAAAAACCTAAAAAACGCTAGAAACCCTAAAAACAGTAAAAACATTTAATGTCCTTAATATCCATAAAACCCATAAAAATACTAAAACCCCTAAAAATCCCAAAAAACCTAAAAACCATATCAAATATGAAAAAAACTAAGAAAAACATAAAAACCATAAAACACATAAAACCACTAAAAACCATAAGAAATGCATAGATCCCTAACAATCCAAGAAAGACCCAAAAAACTACAAACCCCTAATAATAATAATATAAATCCTTAAAACCCCAAAAAAACCCTCAAAACAGACAAAATATTGTAAAAATTATTCAAACCCCTAAAAATTTCAAAACACTCAAAAATATTAGAAAACTAAAAATTAAAAAACCCGAAAAACCCAAAAATTCATAGAACCCTAAGAATACTAAAAAACCTAAAACCCTAAAAAACCTAAAAACCATAATAATCAAAAGAATCCCAAAAAAATACCTAAATATATAAAAAATACTAATAAGCCTAAAACTCCTAAGAGAACCATAAAACCCAAAAAAACAAAAAACACCTAAAATAATAAAAACAATAAAAAACATAAAAACAATAAAAAACCTAAAACCCCTCAAAATCCCTAAAAATAATAATAACCAAAACAATATTACAAAGCCTTAAAAATCCCCAAAAAGTTAAAAAATCCTTAAAAACATAAGAAACTATTAAAAACGAAAAAAAAGTAAAACCCCCAAAAAACTAAAAAAGGTAAAAACCCTAAAAACCCCTAAAATCAATAAAAACCATAAAAACACTAAAACTTTAAAAACCATAAACCATTAAAACCTTGAAAACCAAACAAACATTAAAAGATTCCATAAAAACCACTAAAAAATTTAAAATTCCATTAAACACTAGAAATTATTAAAAACTCTAAAAACCATAAAACCCTAAGGAACACAAACATCTATAAAATGTGAAAACCCAATAAAAATCCTAAAAAGAACTAAAAACCCTAAAAATGTAAAAAACCATAAATACCTTGATAAACCCTTTAAAAACTATAAAAAACTAAAAACACATAAAAATGCTAAAAACCCTTAAACGCTAAAACCCTAAAAACCTTAAATCTTTCAAAATCCATAAAAACAAAAAAAAAACAAAAAAATAAGTTATACGGAGGACCTAAAATCACCTAAAAATGTAAAAAATGCTAAAATACTTGAAAAAACCTATGAAAAAATGGATAACCTAAATATAATTAGAACCCCTAAAAACCTTCAAAAATATAAAAACACTAAAAAACTAAAAACTGTAAAAACCGTAAATAACCTAATAACCCTAAACCCCTCAAATCCCTAAAAACACTAAAAGCCCATAAAAATCCCGAAAAAACCCAAAAAATTCATAATAACATAAAAAACACTAAAACCATGAAAACACTAAGAAAACCATAATACCTAATAATTATTATAATATCTAAAAAACTAGAAATTTGAAAAATTGTAAATACTCTTAAAAACCCTAAAAACAGAAAAAAAATTCAATGAAAACCCCTAAAAACATAAAAAAATTAAACACAAAAAAACCATTAATCCCACATAAAACTATATAAACCCTTTAACCCATTTAAACCCACAAAATGGTAAAAAACAATAAAAATATATTAAAACACTAAAAAGTCCAAAGAACAAAAAATCCCATAAAACACTTAAAAACCCCAAAGACCCTCAAAATCCCTAAAAACCCTAAAATGCATAAAAATCATAAAAAAACTAAAAATATATAAAACATAAAAAACAATAAAAACCCCCAAAAATCCCCTAAAGAAACTTAAAAAAAAAATCAAAAAACACTAAAACACTAAATACCCTAAAATCACTAATTACCAAAAAAACCCCTTAAAATACCTAAAAACATAAAAAGACATAAAAATCATAAAAACCGTATGCTTTAGAAAAAACCTAAAAAATACTAAAAATTAAAAAAACCCTAAGAAAACATTCATAGCCTAAAATCACATTGAAACCCAAAATAGCTAAAAATTCTAAAACCCCAAGAAGACCTTAAAACCCTAAATCCACCTAAAAACTATAAACCCCCCTAAAAACCATAAAAACCTAAAAATACATTAAATAACTCCCATTAGACCCCAAAAAACTTTATGAAACTATAAAAAACATAAAAAACGTAATTACTCAAAAAAACCCATAATAACCTTAGAAACCCTAAAAAATCCTAAACCCATCAAATTCCCTAAAAACAATAAAAAATAATAAAAATATTAAAATCCAATAAAAATCAATAAGAATGTAAAAAACTCTAAAAAACCTAGAAAAAACCTATAAAAACCTTTAAAAATAATAACACTTTAAACCATAATAAACCAAAAAATCACAAAGATCCCTAAAAAGAAACTAAAACACTGAAACCCTTAAAATCCTAAAAACCCGTAAAGATCGTAAAAACCCATAAAACTCTAAAAACCACAAAAACCTATAAAAACTCTTTAAACAATAATTTTATTAAAATAAACTCTCAAACCCCATCAAAAGCATTCAAAAATAAAAAACCATTAAAACCCAAAAAACATAAATATCAAAAAAGACATAAATATTCCTAAAAACACTAAATATCCTAAAAAGTATATAAAATCCCAAAAAATTGTAAAAACCTTAACAAACCCAATTAATCCCTTAAAATCCTTTCAAAAAATAAAACCACTAAAAATTTAAAAGTGCTAAACACCCAAAAAAACCCTCAAAACCCTAAAAACCATAAATGGACTAAAAACCTTAAAACCCATAAAAGCCACAAAAACCCAACCCCCCCCCCCCCGAAAAGAACTCCATAACCCCTAAAAATGTAACAAATATATAAAAATAATTAAACACCCTAAAAACACAAAAAACCCTAAAAACCCCAAAAACCATAAAACACATTAAAAAACCAAACAACCCTAAAGTTCACTAAAAACCCTAAAGTTCACTAAAAACCCTAAAAATAATAAAAACATAAATATTTATAAAAATACAAAAAAATTGTAAAAACATTTAAAACACCTAAAAACCATATGAACTTATTAAAAACCTTAAAACACTTAAAACACATAGAAACCTAAAAATTAATTAAAACTACAAGAATTTAAAGGCCAGAAAAACCCTTAAAACATATAAAACTCTTAAAAACCATTAGAAACCCAAAAACATAATAACCATAAAAACACACAAAAAACTATAAAAACCTTTTAAACGCAATTTTTTTTAATGAAGTCTAAAAAATAAAAAAAACACCAAAAAACTAAAAAAACCCTTAAACCCCAAAAAATCCATAAAAACCTAAAAGACCTCAAAATCCCAAAAAACCCTGAAAATCATAAAAACCCAAAAATATCTCTAAAAATTCCCGAAGACATAAAAACACTAAAAAATTGAAATTCCTTAAGACGTAATTAAAAATATATAAAAACATAAAACCCCAAAAAACCATAAAAACCCAAATTCCCAAAATCCCTCAAAATTTATAAAAACCCTAAAAATCATTAAAATAAATAAAAGGACCTAAAATATATATAAAGTTAAATAAATCGAAAACCCTAAAAGATCCCAAGATAACCTTAAAAACCTAGAAATACTAAAAACCCAAAAAAACATAAAAAAATTAAAAACCCTAGAAACCCCAAAAGTTCCTAGAAAACCCAAAACCCATCAAAACACATCAAAAACCTAAAACCATATAATACCCTTAAAAAACTAATATCTATAAAAGATAATTAATCCACTAAAGAGGTTAAAAAATATAAAAAACTATAAATACTTTAAAAAATTCAAAAAAACCCCTAAAACTCGAATAATAATAATAAAATACCTAAACACCCAAAAAAATCCCTAAAAACCCAAAAAACAAAAAAAAAATCTTATAAGCCCTAAAAATCCCAAAATACATAGACACCCAAAAACCCTAAAAACCTTATAAGAACATAAAAAAATAAAAACACTTAGTACCCTATAAAATCTATAAAATTGTATAACCCCTAAAAGACAAGGAATTCCATAAAAACCATTAATAACTATAAAACTACCAAAAAAATTTAAAAACCCATAAAAACCTAAAACAACTAAAAACTCTAAAAACCATTTATACCCCTAAAACTTTAAAAAACTATAAAATTAATAAAAATCCCTAAAAACACAATAAAATCTCTCAAAACCCAAATAAATATTAAAACCCCTAAAATCTATAAAAATCCCTGAAATCCATGAAATCCCTAAAAACCGTAAAATTTAAAAAAACTAAAAAATATATACAGATACCTAAAAAATAAAAAACCATTAAAACGATGAGAATCCCTAAGAAAATATTTAAAACCTAATATCACATACAAACCCCCAAAAACATATAAATTATAAAACCCATAATGCTTTAAATTCCTTAAAAACGCAAAATGTGTAAAAATCATAAAATTCCAAAGAATCTCAAAAAACGTAAAAAACCCTAAACACCTAAAAACCCCCAAGAAAACCTTAAAAAACTAATGTCACTTAAAATCCCTAAAAGTATAAAAACTCTAAAAACTCTTAAAATCCAAAAAAACCAAAAAAACCCAGATCCCCTAAAACCATAAAACCCCTAAAAAATTAAAACCCCTAAAAGCCCTTAAAAACATTTGAAAACCCACTAAAAACTCTAAAATAACTTTAGGCCCCAAAAAACGTTTGAAAACTATAAAATGAAAAAAACCCAAAAATATCGTAAAATACACAATAACCATTAAAATTTATAAAATTCCTTAAAAACCATAAAAACAATTAAAAACTATAGAAACTATAGAAACATATAAAAATAATAAAATCCATTTACTCCATTAAAATTTTTGAAATTATAATGATCTGAAAAACCATAATAAATAAAAAATCCCCAACAACCCTAAAACCGTAAACACCACTAAAGACCCACAAAATCTATAAAGACCATAAAAAACCATAGAACAGTAAAATTCCCCTAAATGACCATAAATACATAAAACCCTAAAAACAAGAAAACCCCTGAGAAAACCATGAAACACTTAAACACTAAAAACACAATCCATCCAATATAACATTTATAACGGGAAATTGTGAACCCTCACAGAAATATAGTTTAAACACCAAAATATATTACATTTTTTTGGAAGAACAGTTTGAACCCATTGGAATCAAACTCCCTAAATAGTATCCAAGGAATAGAATTTACCTGAGCTCTAGGGTCATACTTCAATATTTCTTCATAATGTTTTTCCAAGATAGCCTAATATTTCAAGTATTCCTTCATGTTAGTATTTCCCATGTTTAATCCTCTAATCAAGATGCAGTTCTACCTATCAATCCCCTCACGTTTCCCCTTTTTAGTTTTCACTCTATGAAATATTCCCATAATTTGGTTGATCACTTATTTTGATGCCTTAATATCCATTACTTTATCCACAATTTATTTATCCAAGTTCATAATAAGATCAATGTGTTTTAGCATCGATGCTATCTAATATTGAGAGTCAAAAAAGTAGCCTTCCTCTCACTGCTACCCAGGAGGATGTGTAACCTCCTCCCATGGAACATCCTCAAAATGAAGAAGAATCTCCCCATTATGATCCTTATTTAGATACTAAACATCCCCTTTAGAAGTTGTATACTAAACCATAGAGGGTGATCAGTAGCCTCAAAGGTCACCTAACCAACCCCTACTGAAGATTCACACTCCATAGTGTTGAAAACCCTTACAATCTTACTAGTGCCTTTGGACACCTTCGAAGGTTGTTTACCTTTACTTGTGGACCTAGTTACAGGAGGACTAGGTATGCTAGAGTTGTATTTCCTTGGTAGCATACTTTGGGTCTTCTTGATAAATCCTTATGAATGTGTAATAGTGTTATTTCCCTTCCATGAACGGGATATAAAATAGTCCTATGTTTTTCCTACTTCCTTAGACTCATTAGGGGAGTTTGAAGCTGAGTCCCTGTCCACTTCAATGGCCCCCATTTTATAGAGGTATCCTCCCCAAGGCTGACCTATATCCCAGTACCTTCCGCAAGAGCATGATCTGAACCATATCTTAGCACTATAAATCGATTTTGAGAATTACTAATGCTTCCTCCAGATTTAACCTTCTCAATATAAGATGGTTTGTCCTGCAAGGCCAGGACTGATATGTCTAAACTACTTGGTTATACAAAGGCATGACCCATGTAATTATTATGCATATAAATTTCTTCCTAGACCAAGCTTTGGGGATCCTCAACCATGGATAAATCCTCATAAATTTCATCATTCAGGGTAGCTTATTTTAGTGATGTAATATGCATGCCCATACCAACATCCAAGTGCACCTCTCTCTCCTCTTGTAAAACCACTTTCAAAAACATAGATGAATTCTTGCGGATCACGTCCCTCTTTTCAAGAAACACACTAGAAGATAAAGGAACATCCAAATCCTTTTTCAGATAGTTGAAAATATCAGAGACTTTTGGGTTATGTTGAGTATACATTGAAGCTTTCTGGGGTGCCTCCACTGCTTCGTTGAGACTAGACCCTAAAGATATAGGACAAAACCATTGACCTACATCACCACTAGAGAATTCCATGTCCAAAGGGTATCCATGAGTAGTACCATTTGACATCTCCCCTTATGTAGTCACCTTTCCTCTCTATAATGAAGAATAAAAAGGTCCAAGGTGAAAGCACTAGGAATAGAAGTGAGTCTAGGACTCGATCACAATAGGGTTTTTCCACTCACACTCCTCTCCAAACCGAGATCCAAAACCAGTCAACTAGAGTTTTAGAGATATCGACATCATCATAGATACATTAAGTGATTGGGTTACAAATAACACTGGTTCTCGCATACAAACAGAGATATCAACCAACCATGTTCCCAAGAACATGGATAATAGAGGGGTTCTGAAAGGGGAGAGTAAGATCCTGAAATATAACACACAGAGCCATTTTCAGAGCATCTTTCTTCATATAAATATCAAAGGACCATCTTAATATATTAACGTGACAACCGTCGCAAGATTGAGGAGCCCCAGACCATGAATAGATCATGTATTATAAAGGTGTGAAACAAATCATGATATTTTTCTGGTTCATGAGGCAAATCGTTGCGCAATCCTAAAGGCCCGGATAAGAAAAAACAAATTGATCGAAGAATTCAATTGATGGGGGATGTGAGCTGAAACGAGCGACCAAGGTCTGGTTATAGAGAGCTGCAACATCGTTAAATTCGTAGATTGAAAGCTCACAATGAGGGGAGCCTTTGTGAATATCTTTGACCTTAAAAAAAGAAATTTCACGGAATGGGGAGATGAATTCAGGGTTACAGAACGAGATGAAAGGAGGGAGCTCTTTTGCGGCAGGGTGGTTCCCTGACGAGGGAGGGGTAGTGACAATGACCATTGATACCAAGGTCATGGTCTAGGGGGCTTGGTAGAGGCATAGATATGTCTCTCAAGTGCTGGAAAACACTTAGTTTTTTCAGTTCATTAAAAACTCCATAAAACCCAAAAAATACTAAAAACCCTAAAACCCCTAAAAGTCCCAAAAATTACGATAAACCTTGAAATCTATAAAATTCAATAAAATCCCTTAATCCCCACTAAAAACACTAAACACGCATTAAACACCAAAAAATAGTAAAAAACATTAAAAACCCTTAAAAACATGAAAAAATCAAAAACATCTAAGACTCCCAAAAAACCATAAAAACACTAAAAACCCATAAAGTAAATAAAGGCACTAAAAGTCCCTAAAATCCCCAAAAAACCATATAAATTTAAAAAATAAATAAGAAACCATAAAAACACAAAAAACCTTAAAGTCCTTGAAAACCCCCAAGGAATAAAAAAACCCCTAAAAAACATAAAACCCCTAAAAACCCAAAAAATTATTAAAACACTAACAGACCCTTAAAATTCTAAAATCCTATTAAAACCATTAACACCCCTAAAACCATAAAAATTATAAAAATCCATAAAACTCTAAAACCCACTAAAAACATTAAAAAATATTTAAACCCCTATGAATGTTAAAAACACTAAAAACCCATAAAACTCTAATTAAATAAAAACACACTAAAATCCAAAAAAAATTATAACAACCATAAAAACCATTAAAATACCTAAAACACTAAAAAACAATAGACATCTTAAAGAACCATAAAAATCCTGAAACCCCCTAAGAAAAACTAAAACCCCAAAAAAATTAAAACCCTGAAAAACAAATGTTTTTCTCAAACACACAAACACTAAAATCCATAAAACTCTTATAAACCATAATAACTCTTTAAAACATTAAAAACACTAAAAGCCAATAAAAACCCACTAAAAACTCTAAAAAGCCTTTAAACCACTAAAAATTTTAAATAATGAAAAAAAACATAAAACCCCTAAAAACTCAAAATAAATATAAAATCCCAGAATAATCATAAAAATCTAAATACCATAAAACCCTAAAAAACCTTAAAACTCTAAATAACAAAAAAACTGTAAAATATCAACATATCACTAAAAATCCATAAAAAGGAATAAAATCCAAAAACTGAAAAGACCATATGAAAATCATAAAAACAAAATTAACTTAAACCCTCTAAAAACACTAAAAACACTTATAACCTCAAAAAATATAAAAATTCTAAAATCCAAAAAAAAACCTAACCCCCCTAAAAAACATAAGAAAAACCTGAAAATATTTAATAACCCTTAAACAAAATAAAATCCCTAAAAACCACCAAAACACCATTAAACCCCTTAAACCTTTTAAAAACACTAAAACCAATTAAATCTCCTAAACATAAAAAAACCATAAATCCCCAAAAAACCATAAAACTACAAAAACACTAATGATATCCAAATACCATCAAAATACCTAATAAACCTAAAATCATCAAATTACTAAAATATCCCATAAAATCCATAAAAATTTAAAGACTCATAAAACCCTAAAAAATCATATGAAACCCTTTAAAAACTAAAACCACTTGAAACCCCTAAAACATAAAAACATAAAAACATTAAAACCCCTAAAAACCCATAAAAATCATAAAAATCCACTAAAATGTATAAAAACCCTTTGAACATATAGAAATGTTAAAAATTATAAAAACCTTTAAAACCCTAAAAATCACAAAAATCTCCTAAACCCAAAAAACCCATAAAAACCCATAAAAAACCAAAAAAACATGAAAAAAACTAAAAAACACAAAAAAACCATTAAGTCATTAAAAATCCTTAAAATTACTAAAAACATAAAAACCTTGAAATACCCTAAGAAAACTTTAAAAACCTAAAAACACTTAATACTCCTAAAAACATATAAAGCACTAAGAAACCAAAAAATTATAAAATTCCTAAATACCATAAAATCCTTAAAAACCCTAAAATCCCATTAAACCATTTAAAACCATAAAAACCCCATAAAACAATAAAACCCACGAAAATCTCTAAATACACTTTAAACCCATAACAATTATAAAAACCCTAAAAACATTAAAATCTCTATAAAAACTCAAAAAAATACACGGTAAAACCTAACAACCATAAAACCCTAAATATACTAAAAACTCTAAAAAAAATTAGAAGCCCTAAAAATCCTTAAAAAATAACAATACCTATAACCTTGAAAATCCATAAGAAAAAATAAAAACCCTTAAAACAAAAAAACAACACTAAATATCCTAAAAACCATAAAATTCCTAAAAACCAAGAAACCATAATAACCATAAAATTCCATAAAAACAGTAAAACTATTAAAAATCTTAAAAACCCTTAAACCCTTAAAATGTTAGAAATACTCAAAAAAATATTTAATACCATAAAAAACTCAAAAAAACCATAATACCCCCATAAAAACCCTAAAACCCTAAAAATCATAAGAACCCTAAAATCCCCATAATCACTAAAAACCCAAAAACCATATAACCACTAAATATCTCTAAAATTACGTAAAAACTTATAATCCCCAAAAATACCTGAAAACCCATATAAAAATCATTAAAACCAAAAAAATTATAAAACACAAAAAAACATTAAACCTCCAAAAACCCGAAAAACACAAAAAACCCAAAAAACCCAAAAAACCAAAAAATCCCTCAAACCACTTAAAAATACTAAAAAATCATTAAACCCTCAAAAACTACAAAAAAAATCATTAAACCAATATAGACATTAAAAAAATCCAAAAACCATAAAACCCCTGAAAACAAAAGAAACCCCTTAACCCTACATAACCATAACACCCCTCAAAACCCCAAAACCTCCAAAATCCCAAAAATCCCAAAAATATAAACATATCCTAAAAAATACCCAACAATACTTGAAAAAGTAAAAAAACCCTAAAACCCATGAATAGTACTAAATAAACCTTAAAAACATAAAAAAACGTAAAACCAATAAGAAAACCTAAGAACATGAAAAACCCTAAGAACCACCAAAAACCCTAAAAACTCTAAAAACCATAAAAACCATAAAAACCATAAAAACCTACAAAACATATAAAACTATAAATAAACTAATAGAAATTTTTAAAACCATTTAACCCCTAAAAATGTTGAAAAAGTCTAAATAAATTTTAAATCCCTAATAACTGAAAAAATTCCATGAAAACCAAACAACCTATAAAAAACCTAAATACCCTAAAAACACTTAAAACCCATAAAAATCCTTACAACCATAACAACATAATATAATGAAACATTCCAATAATCCAAAAAATGTTAAAAACGTAGAAAACATAGAAAAACACTACGAAAACCATAAAAACATAAAAACTTCTAAAACCCCTAAAAATATAAATATGATAAAAACACAAAAAACTCTTAAATACCCAAAAATCCTTAAAAGAACCTAAAAACCATAAAAACCATAAAACCTATAAAAACTCTAGAACCCACTAATACTTATAAAAAACATCAAACCCCAAAAAATGTTAAAAACTAAAAAAACATCCAAAATGTGAGAAAACATAAAACAAAAAAACACTAAAAACACTCACTATCCCTAAAATCCTAAAAAACAATAAAAATCCTTAAAAGTACTAAAAATACCAACAAATTTAAAAAAACCCTAAAAACCTTGAAAACACCATAGAAAACATAAAAAGCCTAAAACAGCTTCAAAACCATAAAAATCCAAAACACACTAAAAATACCAAAATAACAATATAAACTAATAAAACCCCTAAAAACCATAAAACACGTAAAAAAAATTAATAACCATAAAACCCATAAAAATGCTAAAACACAAAAAACACCAAAAAATCCTTTAAACCCCAAAATATTTAATAACTATAAAAAATATTAAAAATTATAAAAAGGTCAAAAAAGTCCATAAAAACCCAAAAAATTAGGAAAACCCCAAAAATCCATAGAAACTATAAACCCTAAAAAATACCTAAAACCCCAAAATACAATAAAAAACCTAGATAATCCCTAAAAATCTCTAGAAGACCTAAAACCCTAAAAACATAAGAAAACCTTAAAACATAAAAATATATAATACCTATAAAACCCCAAATATTATTAAAATACTTAAAAACCCTAAAAATGTAAAAAACATAAAATCCCTAACTTAATAAAAAACACTAAAAACCCATAAAAACCCATTAAACCCACTAAAAACTCTACTAAAAATTTAAACCCTTGATGCATTAAAAATGATAAAAAACCTAAACACCCAAAAATTCTCAAAAAGAACCTCAATAACCCAACAAAACCATAAAATCCAAAAAACCCTCATAAACCTTAAAAACAATCCTAATCCCTAATAAAATATAAAAGCTTAAAATCGTAATAAATCTATAAAATCTAAAATAATGTAAAAACCGCTAAAAACCCTAAAACCCCACTAAAAACCCGTAAATCCTAAAAACACATAATACACATAAAATCATTTACAATTTATAAAAACCCTAAAAATAAATAAAATTCCAAAAACCCAGAAAACCCAACAAAACCCCCCAAAAAACCATAAAAATAGTCAAAATTCATAAAGCACTAAAACCCACTAAAATTTATAAAAACATTTTCATCCTCTAAAAAATTATAAACCTCTAAAAAACCTTAAAACCCTAAAAACTAAAAAAAACCAAAACACCCCCAAAAGTTTCAAAAACATCAAAATCCAAAAAACCCTCAAAATACCTAAAAAAACCCAATAAAAATCCTTAAAATGATCTAAAATTACCTAAAAAAGTCACCTAAAATCATGAAAACACAAAGATTAACTTAATATAAAAAAAACCATAAAACACCTAAAATAACTAAAAACCTAAAAATGTAAAAAGAAGTAAAACCCCTTAGAAACCCCCAAACCCATAAAAACTCATCAATACCTTAAGAAACCATGAAAAAATGCCTTAAACCCAACACAAAATTAAAACAACTTTTAGTTCCTAAAAATGTTAAAAAAATATAAAAAACCTAGAATCCCAAAAAATTCAAAGAAATATTATACTTAGAAAAATAATAAAAAAAAATTGAAATCTCAAAAAACCCTCAACATCCGTAAAAATCCTAAAAACCATAAAAACCTAAAAAATCACTAAAAATATATAATGACATAAATAACACTAAAAACCGTGAAAAATATTAAGAAAACAATAAAAACCTAAAAACACTTAAAACACTTAAAAACCTAAGAAATCTAAACACCCTAAAAACTCTGAAAATCATAAAACCCCTGAAAGCCTTAAAAACTAATAAAAAATCATAAAACCTATTTATATACACAAAAAACACTAAAAATAATTTAAACCCATTAAAATATTAAAAATCAATCAGCCACTTATTAACCCTAAAACCTTTATAAAACCCCTAAAAATCCTAAAACCCATAAAATTATAAAAACCCCTTAAAACCTTAAACCCATAAAATCCTTAAAAACCTTAAACACTGTAAAAATCCTAAAAATCCATAAAAATCCATAAAAATTTAAAACCCCAGAGAATCTGAAAATCCCCAACAAAAGATTAAACAGATGAAAACACTTAAAACCCCTAAAATCCTAAAAATGATAAAACCACTAGGAATGCTAAAACCCCTAAAAGCCTAAAAACCATAAAAATCCTATAAACCATATAAACCCCTAAATCCCATAAAAACCCTAAAAACCCACTAAAAACTCTAAAAACACTTTAAAATCCTAAAATATTAAAATCTCTAAAAACTCTTAAAAACCTGAACACCTGAAAAACACTAAAACGCAAAAAAAAGAAAAACCCCTAAAAACATAAAAATACCTAAATATCCCTAAAAACACTAAAAAAGAAAAAAAGTTCAAAAAATCCCTAATATTCCCTAAAAAAACTTTAAAAAGCCTAAACACCCCTGCGAAAAATATAACAACCTAAAAAACATAAATCCCTAAAAACTAAAAAACATTAATACCCTAAAAACACTAAATACCTGAAAACCCAAAAACCCATAAAACCATAAAAACAACTCAAATACCCTAAAAAACTAAAAATTTTACAACCCTTTAAACCCATAAAAAGGTCAAAAAAACTCCAAAATTCTTAATAACCATAAAAACTCAAAAACCCGTGAAACCCCAAACATCATAGAAACCCTACAATCCCTGAAAAACCCTAAATATCCATAGAAACCATAAAAAATAAAAAAATATACCCAAACAATTCCTAAATACATTAAAAACACTAAAAACCCATAAAACCTAAAAACCCTGAAAAACCTAAAAACACATAAAACTCCGAAAAACCTAAAAATTCAAAAAGACCGAAAAACCCATAAAAGACCCTAAACCCTCTAAATCCCCCCCAAACCATAAACCACTAAAATACATTAAAATACCATAAATACACAAAAAACTATCAAAACTATTTAAACCCGTAAAAAGTTAAAAACTCTAAAAAACCATAAAACCACTAATAATTCAAATAAAAAACTCCCAAAACCCTAAATAAAGAAACTAAAACCTAGAAATTATTCCAAATTTCTAAACCCATAAAAAATCTCTAAAAATATCAAAAAATATATTTAAAAACCTCTAAAACATATAGAAAGCCTTTGGAAAACCATAAAACCCCAAAACACTTTAAACCCATAAAAACAGAAAAAAATCATAAAAATCAAAAAAACCATAAAAATATGAAAACATAAGAACCATAAAACCCCAAAAAAAATATGCCCCAAAACCCAAAAAAACCATAAAACCACTAAAAACTCTAAAAACCATTTAAATCCCTTAAAACATTTAAAAAAATCTAAAAAAAATAAAAACCCAAAAAAAGTCAAAAAAACCCTAAAAATAATTTAAAGAATATAAAAACCTAATAATCCAAAAACACATCCACACCCCTTAGATATCTAAAATCCCATAAAAATACTAAATACCTTATAAAAAGATAAAAAAAGTAAAAACCCCTAAAAACCCTAATAACACTTAAAAACCCACAAAACCCCAAAAAAACATAAAAATCCTAAAATCCTTAAAAATCTAAAGAAGTGTAAAAAACCATAAATCCCATGAAAATCGAAAGAAAACATTAGAACCTCATAACACTCATAGCCTTTTGAAACCCTAAAAACACTAAAAAACAAAAAAAAACAGAAACACCAAACCCCATAAATACCATAAAACCATTAATGTTTTCATAAAACTCTAAGCCACATAAAAATCTAAGAAATACTTAAAAACATAAAACTAATTAAAACCCCTAAAACCCTAAAAATGCTTAAAACCCTAAAAGACAAAATAATCCCAAAATTTCCCAAAAATCCATAAAACCTGTAAAACCATTAGAAACCCTAAAACCCTATAAGACAGTAAAAACCCTAAAAAACCTTTAAATCTCTAAAATCGTTAAGAAACTATAAAATCCTAAAAAACCTTTGAAAAATTAAAAAAACCCCTAAAAATCCTTGAAAAAAATCATAAAACTCTTAAAACTCTAAAAACATACAATCCTTTAAAATATCTATAAAAACTAAAAACACTAAAAAACCTATGAAATCCATAAAAATATCAAAAAACATTAAACTTTGAAAACCCTGAAAGAACTTAAAAAATGTAAAAATAGTTAAAACTCCTAAAAACCCAAAAAAATGCTAAAACCGTAAAAACCTTAAAAACCAAAAAAAACACCTAAAATCCATAAAAAGCCTTTTATCCTAATAAAGAATCCTGAAACCCTATTAAAAGCTCTAAAAAACTTTTCAACCCGTAAAATGTTGAGAAACTCTACAAAACTTGAAAACAAAAAAAACAAAAAAACACATAAAAACCCCAATAGAACCATACAAAACCTAAAAGACCATAAAACCCCTCAAAATCCATAAAAACCCTAAAAACATAAAACTCCTAAAAAGGGACTAAAAAATCCCCCAAATTTTAAAAAAGAATAAAAACCATGAAAACCCTAATAAAACCTTAATAAACTAAATTCACTTTAAACCCCTAAAAACCTCAAAAATTCTAAAAACCAAAAGAAACCCAACAAAACCTTAAAAACATAAAAACCATAAACCCCATATATACCATAAAAACCCCTCAAACTCCATAAATACCCTTAAACACACTAAAAATATAAAAATTCCGTAAACCCCTAAAATTTTTAAAAAGATTTCGAAAAATATTAAAAACCACAAAAAACAAAAAAATAACAAAATAAAAACTTAAAAACCCATAAACCCTAAAAACCCAAAAACTCTAAAAACCATTAAAATCCCGAAAATACCCTAAAATCATAAGAATCCTAAAAATCGCAAAAATCCACAAAAATAAAAAAACCTTAAAGAAGCATTGAAAAACACAAATTTAACCTTAAAAACCCAAAAAACCCTAAAAATCCCTAAATACCTAAAATCACTATAAACCCTAAAACCCCCTAAACACCATGAATGTTTCTAAAAACACTAAAAACACATAAAAATATAAAAAAAATTCCCTAAAATCCCCTAAAATGTGAAAACCCTTAAACACCTATAATAAAACTTCAATACCCTTAAAATAATTAAAACTCATAACCTAAAAATTCTAAAACCCATAAAAACTATAAATATACTGTAAAAGGACCCTAAAAATATAAAAAATTGTAAAAAACACGAAAATCCCCAAAAATGTTTAAAAAACTAAAATAAAAAAAAACCCTAAACCACTAAAATATCTAAAAACCCATTGAACCCCTTAAAACCTTAAAAAACTCTAAAACCCTTAAAACCCAATTTTTTTAGAAAAGCCTTAAACAACAAAAAACCATAAATCCTATGGAAATAATAAAAAACATATAAACCCTCAAAATACCTAAAAACCTTAAAAATCCTAAAAATCCATAAAAATCCAACAAAATATAAACACGAAAAAAAACTATAATCACCTAAAATTACATAAAACCCCTAAAGTAACTAAAAAGATTAAATAACATAAAACCCATAAAAACCATAAAGACCCACAAAAAAATAAAAAAACCTAAAACCATAAAAAAATACTAAAAGAATAAAAAACCATAAAACCTCTAATACCATTAAATCCCCTTTAAAACACAAAAAAACCTTAAAACACTATTAAAACCTGAAATACGTTAAAATGTTTAAAAAAATACTATAAGAACAAAAAAACATAAAACACCAAAAAACCACTAAGACAATAAAAATACCAAAAACCCTAAGAAATCTTTAAAAATACTAAAATCCCATAAAAATCCTTAGAAATGTAAAACCCCCCAAAAACCTGAATACCCTAGGAATAATATAAAATCTATTAATATGAAAACCCCTAAAAGACTAAAAACACTCTAATACCTAAAAACCCTAAAACCCCTAAAAACATAACACCATTAATAAAACATAAAATACCTTAAATTCACAAAAAATGTAATAAACCCTGAATACCTGAGAAACCCCAGGAAAACTATAACACATAAAAATAATTAAAATCCCAAAAATCCAAACAATATTAAAATCACACAAGGCCCCTAAAAATTCTCTACAAACACTAAAATCCATGAAAACCTGCTGAAAACTCTAAAAATTTTATATACCACTTAAAACTAAAAAATCCTTAAAGACATTAAAAAAATAAAAACCTAAAACCCATAAAATATCATAAAAATCCTAAAAAATCATAAAAACCATATAACATCACAAAATCAATAAAAACTAAAAAAATTATAAAACCCCTAAAATCCCTAAAAATGTAAAAAACCAAAAAACCCTAAAAAACTAAAAATCATTGAAATCCTAAAAATACTTAAACCCCCATAAAATCTAAAAATGATTAGAACCCTAAAAATCCCAAAAAACCATGAAAACAATAAAAACCCCTTAAACCATAAAAAACCGAAAACCCCATAAAAATTCGATAGTTAGAGTAAATACACTAAAAACCATTTATCCCCATCAAAATGTAAACATCTTTAAAAAACTATAAAAACCCAAATACTCAAAAAACCCAAAAAACCCAAAAAACCATAGTATCCCTAAATCATTTAAAAACACTAAAAACCCTCAAAATTCATAAAAAATATAATGAATCATAAAAATCTTATAAATTACCTAAAAATCCATAAAAATATAAAATCCCTAAAAACCATGAAAAGAACTAAAAAAATATTAAAACCTAAATAAACTTAGAACACCTAAAAACCTCAAAAACCAATAAATCCTACAAGCCATAAATACCTATAAAACCTTAAAAACCCTAATACACCATAAGAATACTAAAACTGAAAAAAAACACTAAAAACCCTCTAAACAGCTAAAAATATTTAAAAAACTCAAAATTTGAAACAAACCTAAAAACTCAATAAACACTAAAAATACAAAAAAACAGAAAAAAAAACTCTAAAAATCCAGAAATCACTCAAAATCTTTTAATGTCCTAAAAACCATAAAATACTAAAAAATCCATAAAAATCCCTTAAAATGTAAAAAATCTTAAAGCCCTAATAAAATGAAAAAACAAAAGAAACACTTAAACCCCATAAAAAATAAAAATCACAAGATAGACTAAAAGATCCTTAAATCCTTTACACCCCCTAAATACTATAAAATCCCTAAAGTCCATTAAAATAATAAAAAATAATAAATACCATAAAAACCCACTAAAACTCTGAAAACTATTTAAACACATAAAAATGAAAAAAAATGTAAAAATCCATAAAAACCATAAAAACATAGAAAAGACCCTAAAAACCTAAAAAACACATAAAACCCCATAAAAAACATAAAACCCCAAAAAACCCTAAAACGAAAAAAATCATAAAAAATTCCTAAAAATAAAAAAAACATAAATACCTCTAAAGTCACTGAACAGCCCAATGAAACCATTAAAAATCATAAAAAACTTAAAATCCATAAAAAATAAAAAAAACATAAATACCCTAAAAACGCTAAAAACCACTATAAAACCCTAAAAATTATAAAACCCCTAAAAACATAAAAAATACTAGGAACACATAAAACCCCTAAAACCCACTAAAAAAATAAAAATCCTTTAAACATTTAAAAATTTTAAAAACTCTAAAAACAATAAGGCAGGCCTAAGAAGAAGGGGGAAAATGAAAATTTAGTTCCTCTGATTGCAATCAAATGCCCTATGAGAGGGGAATCCCTACCTTAATTAAGGAGGATTATTTTTTGTAATTTCCATGGGATTGGGAACCCTCCCACTACCTCAGCCATTAGGAATTTTATCTCTTCTCAGAGGCCCATGATTCATGGAATCACTGAACCGATGATCTATTTTGATAACTGGATGGGATTCAATTGGGGTAGATTTGGATACTCCTTGGTTACAAAGGATTCAAATGAGAATGGCTTGGACACCTTGTGGGTGCTAAATCATGATGACATCGAGCTGTTATCTTTGGATGTGAGTCCTCAAATAATCACCATATCTATGGGTTTTAATGATGCCTCTTCTTACTTGTCCTTTGTGTATGATTCTGGCTCATACATAAGGATAAGGGTCATATGGGAAAAAATTTATCATCTGAATGAGCATATTTAGAACAATTGTATTGTCATTGGAGACTTCATCTCTATCTTTCGTCTGGATGAGAGGATTGGCTCCAAATTCTTTCACTCTTCTACTGAGGAGATCTCATGTTTCTTAGATACTTGTGACCTCATGAAAGTCTATTCTTCTGAAGCCTCCTTTGTATGGGGAAGATTCGCTATTAATGGAAGGAAAGATATTATGATGGAAAGGTGCTTCTATAGTATTAGTGATAGGAATTATCCTTTAAATGTCTCTAGATTTACTCTCCCTAAGATTAACTCAGATCATAATCCTATTATTTTTCACGTTTATATGGGTTCTCCAAGGTCATCACCCCTACCGTTCAAATTCAATAATTCCTGGATCACGGTTCCAAGCTATAGGTAAATTTTCACCAATAGGAGGAGTGATGATTTACATGGAAATCACTAATTTATTCTAGTCTCCAAGCTCAATAATTTCAAATCCTTACCCAAGGGGTGGATCAGGAATCACTTCTCTAGGTTGGATGATGTTATTCAGGTAGTTGAACACCATCTTTCCTCCCTCTAATCCTCCAACCAGCATTCGTCTCTACCCTCTCGAGAGGATCTGTAGTTCCATTCCAGGCTCGATGAACTTCTGGCACATAAGAAGAAGCTTGTTAAAAATCAATTCAATTTTAGATGGTTCAAGGATTTGGATCGCGACTCCAAATTCTTCCAATGGTTGAATAGATAGAAAAAGGTTAAAAAGTTCATAAAAGCAGTCTATATCCCAGGTTCTACCTTCACTTTAGAGGATTCCACTTACTATGTTGTCCTTGATCAATTCAAGGGGCAGTACACTGATGAGGGCAGGGTTTATGAAATTCCTAGGAGGGAATCCATCATAGCATGAATTGATGAGTAGCATAGCAATGAATTAATAAATGTCCCCTTTCAGGAGGAAATCATGGTTGCCTTGTTTTATTTGAACATGTGGACATTACCAATGTTATCAAGGAATTCTTCAACTATAGCTCATTCTCACATGGGATCAACTCAAATGTCATTGGCGTGATTCCAAAATAAGACAATTCCATTGAAATTGGTGACTTCATGCTGGTGCCTATCGAGAATAATATTCCCAAAATCATCAGTAAGATTATGGTCATGAGAATTGAGATATTTGTGGGCGAGAAAATTACTCCAAATCAATTCGGGTTTGTTTTTGGGGGAAATATCCAGGACTACCTTTTCGCAGCCTCAGAGGTCATCAATATCATGCGGAAGCACTCTAAATTCGTAATTTTTTCTCTAAATATTGACATCCCTAAGGCTTTCGATACTATCAAGTGGATTTTAATTTTTTAGGTTCTCTCCAAATATGGTTTCTCAAACTGCTTCATCAAGATGGTGACATCTATCTTAAGTAGTTTTTGGTTCTCCATTCTCATGAATGGACCTCATAAGGGGTTTTCTCCTTATCTAGTGGGGTTAGGTAGGGGGATCATCTCTCAGAAATTCTCTTCGCAATCGCGGAAGATTACATAAGTCGGTGCCTCACTGATTTAAAGTAGGCTGGACACTTTAATACAATTAAAGCAGGGAGAGATCTTTATGAGCCATCCCACCTATTATATGCTGATGATATCCTCCTTTTTATCTATTCGGATATATATAATTTTTCCTCAATCCAGATGATCTTACAACTCTATGAATGTGTGGAGGGACAATCTATCAGTTGGAATAAATCATTTACTATCGTCAGAGAGGGGGAATATCATCCTCTACAAATTTCCATTTCACTGTCCCTTGGGGATAAAAGATAATAACTTCCTTTGGATTTCCTGGGTGTCCCCATTTTAGGAGGAAGAGTAAATCATTGTCACCTTGAGAGCACTCCCACCAGAATCACTCAACAACTAGATAAATGGAAAGTGAAGTGCCTCTCGCAAGCTATAAGGGTTTTCCTCATCAATTCAGTTATCACCACTATGTTTACACATTCATTATCCATTTATAGGTGTCCGGTCAACCATATCAAGGATATACAAGAAAAAATTAGGAACTTTTCATGGATGGGATGAATCAGTGAATGGAAACTGATTTCGATGGACTATAAAGAATGTACTAAGCCAATTGACTTGGGGTTGGAGTCCTTGGCATCAAGGATCTAAGAGTATTAAATGATGCGCTCCTTTCCAAATGTACATAGGGAATAGTTGAATATAAGGGTGGGACATGGGTTTCACTCAAGAAGGGTTTGTGATTAAGCTCTTTGATGAGTAAACAAGGTAATTTCCTTCCTCTGTTGGGCCAATAATCCATGCCTTATACAAGGGAGTCATTTATCACTCAAAATGGATCATCTTTAAGAACTTCGATTTGAATGCATGGTTCACTCCCTTGGTTGATAGGCCTCTACAAGAATATATGAATCCCCCTACTAGCCTTAGAAGCTTGTCTATCACAGCCTTTATTCCTCGGCTGGAATAATTTTAGATACTCCTCCCACCTAAAATCATTTTGTAGATTCATAGATACACCTTTGATGATCATGACACCTTGACCTAGAAACACAACCTTGTTGGGTAGCTTAATGCTAAGGATTACTATCAGTACAATTGTGCTTGGGGTTCCCCTCCCCTAACCTGGCTCTCTAGCTTTAGAAAGAACTTTATCCCCCCGACCATCCACCTGCTTCTTTGGAAAATGTTGAAAAATCGGCTGCCCCTGTAGAATCAGCTACAAAAAGCTGGTCAGAGCATGACCTTTACCTGATTTCTCTTCATATGTGCTGAAGAGACTATTCAAAACACCTTTATTCAATATAGGTTTAGTGTTGTGCTCTGAGGATAATTATAGAATGTATTTGGGTTCCCACTTTGTTGGGACATACCTCTCTTCGAGCTTTTGGACGACCGGACTAGCTAGGCTTAGAGTGATCAGGTGCGTCTCTTATTGCTTGTCTCTACCGTTGCTACCATTTCTTATATCTGGACCGCTCGGAATGCAGCTACCTTCAACCAGAAGAGGCTCACCATTCATAGTGGTCTGGTGATGATTCATAAGACTGTTTATGCGGTGTTCTGCATTCAGATAGGCTCGATGGTGAATGATGTCAATAACCTCATTATTTGTCAGCTCCTTGGTGTCTCTGGAAGGTCAAAAAAAACCACTGGTTCCTCGGTTCATTCGTTGGATCTCTCCACTCCCCTCTAAGATTAAGGTTAATGTGAATGGTGCGGCTCTAGGAGCGCCAGATTTTGTTGGGTTTGGTGGGATCTTCCGTAAAAATTAGGGCTTCATCAAAGCATGTTTCTACCACTTCATTGGAGATGGGTGTTCCCTTATAGCTGAAATGTGGGCTATGATGAAGGTAATTAAGTATTTCATCCACTATGGATGGAGCTTTCTATGGCTTGAAACTGACTCTATGCTTGAATGGAATGACCTCAAGAACAGATCCAGGCGTGTCCCCTGGATGATTCTCCCTCAATTGGTGAGTGCCTTACCCTCTGTTAAGGGATGAACCTCAATGTGACACATGCCTATCGGGAGGTGAACGCGGTTGCGAATGCCCTTTCCAAGCAAGATATTGTGGAGAGGAGCTCGATGTGGTCCTTCATTACCCCGCCCTATTTCTCTCTATTAGTGGAATCTAATATGAAGTGTGAAATGCACACCCATTTATGTAATCCCTCCTTATAAGAGTTTGTTGTTTTCTTTTCCTTTTTAATAATTTTATGGGGATCAGGCTAGCCTTGGTCTTGATCCTTCCTTTCCCCTAAAACACCTAAGTCCCCTAAAACCCCTAAAAAACCCTACAAACCCTAAAAATAACAAAAAAAATTAAAATCCTTTAGAAAATGAAAAAATATTAAAAATAATAAAAATATTTTAAAATAAAAAAACACCAAAAATCCTTGAAAAAAAACAAACTCTAAACACGTTGAAACCCCTAAAATATTACAAAAATTTAAAAAACCCAAAACCCCTAGAAACCTTAAAAACTAAATTTAAACATAAAACCCTAAAAACCTCAGTATCTGTAAAAAACATATAACTATATAAATCCTAAAAATTCATTAAAAATCCATAAAATGTAAAAATCCCTACAATCCCTAAAAATACTAAGAAAACATAAAAATCCTAAAAAACTATAAAAAACCCTAAAAACATAAAAAAACTAAAAACCACGAAAAACCCTACAAAATCCTTACACATCTAAAAACTTTTAAATCCCCCCAGAAAATATATAAAACACTAAATACCTTAAAAATGAAAAAAATTACCCAAAAACCCATAAAATGCCATAAAATCATAAAAATTACAAAAAAAATGGAAAACCCTAATAACCCTAAAAACCAAATAAAAACTCTAAAAACCATTTAAACACATGAAAACATTAAAAACAATTAAAAACATTAAAATCCCAAAAAATATAAAAAACATCAACATCCTTAAAAACCATAAAAATCCAAACAAATATATTAATAGTGCTAAAAATATTTAAAAATGTAAAAACCCCTTAAAACTGGGAAAACCCCTAATGAATCCTTAAAAACCAAATAACACTTGATGCCGCTAAAAAATCTCTGAAACACTAAAAAACCTAAAAACCGTAAATCCCAAAAAACCATAAACCCCTATAAATCAAAAAACCCCTAAAACCATGAAAAACTCAAAAAACATTATATCCATAAATTTTTTTTTAAAAACTCAATATACCCTTTAAACCCTAAAAATTAAAAAAAACCCTAAAACCTCTAAAAAATCATAAAACCCCTAAAAACACTCAAAAAACTATAAAACCCAAAAAAATACAACAAATTGCCTAAAAATACCCCAACAAAGTAAAATTCACTAAAACATAGAAAAACCGAGAGAAAACAATAAAAACCTAAAAGCACATAAAACCCCTAAAAACAGAAAAATGCTAAAAATTCTAAAAACCAAAAACCCAAAATAAAACCATAAAACCACTAAAAACCCTAAACACCCCAAAATAACATAAAAACACAAAAACAGCTAAAAACTATAAAATCACTTTAAAATAATAAAAAATTTTAAAAAAATTAAAAAACATTCAAACCCCAAAACGCTCCAAGAAATCCCTAAAAAATAAAAATACCAAATAATCCTTAAAAACCATAAAACCTTAAGATCCCTAAAAATATAAAAAAACATAAAAACCCATTAAAATACAAAAATATGCTTATAAATCCCTTAAAACATAAAAACCCATAACAACATTGAAAATCTATAAGAAAAACCTAGAAACAAAAAAAACAATTAAGCCCTTTAAAAACAAAAATAATTCAAAAACCCCTATAAACCCTAAAAACTCTAGAAACTTTAAAAAATACTAAAAACCTAAGAAAAAAATAACAAAATAATAAAAACTATAAAACCCATTAAACCCCTAAAATGATTAAAAAAACCCAAAAAACCATAAAAACACTAAAAAACTCAAAAATCACTAAAACCCTAAAAAATAATAAAAACCCTAAAAATCATAAAAAAACAAAATACCCCTCAAATACCTTAAGAAATATAAAAAAAATCCAAAAAAATCTTAAATATCCATAAGAATACCTAAGAACATAAAACCCACTAAAATGGATGAATAACCCTTGGAAAACCTCAAAAATATAAAAAGAATTAAAACCCCTAAAAACCTAAAAAAATCTAAAAATAATAAAAAAATACAAACCATAAACCCATATAAACATTAAAAACAAATAAAAATTCATAAAAACCCTAAAACCGTCTAAAAACACTAAAACCCCTTTAAAAACAAAAAAAACATTATAAAAAACTAAAAAAATCATAAAACCCCTAAACAACTCAACAAACCCTAAAATCCGCAAAAAACCCATTAAAACTCTAAAAACCTCAAAAAACCATTCAATCTCTAAAACCAGTACAAAACCAAAAAAACCAAAAAAAACATAAAAAAATCAAAAAAACCCAAAAACCCTAACAAAACCTTAGAAATTTAATGATATTAAGAACCCCTAAAACCTTAAAACACAAAAATAAATAAGAAATCCCAAAAACCAGAAAAACCCATAAAATCATAAAATACCCTAAAACCCATAAAATTTAGAAAAAAAAATTCAAAACTATTAAAACAGTTTAATCCACTTAAATGAAAAAAATATATATTAAAAACCATAAAAAATATAAAAAAACAATAAAATAAAAAAAACACAATAAAATCATTAAAAACCCAAAACCATTAAAATACATAGAAACCAAAAAAACAATAAAAACCTAAAATGACTTAAAGATACCTAAAAATGTAAATAAACACAAATCACCCTGAAAAATACTAAGAAAAACTTAAAAACCTAAAAACACATAAAACCCCAAAAATCATAAAAAAACATAAAAATCGTAAAATCCCTAAAAACATAAAAACTCTAAAAACATTCAAAATATAAAAAACCCCTTAAAAATATAAAAGTGATAAAACACCAAAAATAAATTAAATCCATAAATATTACTAAAAAATATAAAACCCCTTAAAACAATAAAAACTCTAAAAACCATAAAAGCCCAAAATGCCCAAAAAAACATTAAAAAAAAGATCATAAAACCCCTGAAAAACCACAAAATTCCTAAAAACCCAAAAAACCAAAGAATCCCTTAAAATCCATAACAAAATAAAAACCCTTAAAAACCATGAAACCCTCTAAGAAAACGTTAAAGGTGTATTTGTTCGGGCCTTGGCTGCCGATCGTTACAGGGCCTCTATAGCGGCTATGGAGGTTGCACGATCTATTGCAGCGTCGAATCTGCTTGATCTGGAAAGTGATGATGCAGAATATCGGCCATGGATCGGGGTCGAGATTGTAGATCTGAAGTTTCCATAGTCAAGTAAACGGGGTTGAGGGCCTCTTCGGCAAAGAAGGTTGCAACATCGGTGAGGTCGGAGGTCGGTTTCCTACCCATGTATTTCACCTCGGATGGTGATTTAAACCTATGGCCTCTTCGGATTTGGTTCCTTCTTTGGGAGATCTCCACCATTTATTCTAGTGTTTTGGATTGAGATCTTCGAGGGTCCCCATTCTAACATCATTCAAGTACATTTATGCGGTTTAGGGTCTAGTCTTATGGTTGATGGATTCAGTTGGCTGCTTCTCCCGAGAAGTATCATGAGGTACCTCTTGATGTTTTTCTTTGATTGATGGTTCCGATATTATTGTATGAATTGCTGTTGGAGTGAATCAATTATGGTGGATTTTTTTCTCGGAATGTTGAATCCGGTTCTTGAGTTTGATAGAAGGGGGTGCTGCTATAAAATGTTGTTTTTTATGTTTTTCTATGTTGTTGGTTGGGAACTGCTGGATGCATATTGCGGGATGTTGGGTCTTAACTATATTGAAGGTGACATATGCTGGATAATGGGATACTGGTCGTCGTGTTTGTGGGGGGGGGGGGTGTGGTTGGATTGATTGTGTTTCGATGGTGGTGCTATTTATTGGCAGTGAATGGTCTGCTCGTGAGTTACTGTAGGTACTGTTTGTAGAGTGTTGTCTAATGAAGGGTCTGTTTGGTGTTCTAAGGGGTGTTTGGTGCTATGAAATGGTCATTATGAGTGCCAATTTCTAGAAGATGTTTGGTCGGGAGGTGCTGGATGCTTCGTTAGGAGATGTTGGTTACTAAAATCTGAGATGCGGTATGTTGGGAGATGTCTATTTTGGTGGTACTGGATACTGGAACTTGAGCTCCTGGATGCTTTTTGCTGCTTTTCTGGGAGTAATACCCTCACCCTGGAAAGTTCTGATTAAGATATTGATGTTGAAGGTGATGGATGATGGAACATATGCTGTGAGATGCTTGTTGCTGATTGGTTGGGAGTTGCTAATGAAGATGATTGTGAATGTCTACATTGTTTATATTTGTTTTCGTTTTTGTGTGTTTTTCAGTTTTTGGGTCGTTATGGGTTTGGGGTTGTAAAGGGATTTTGGGGGTGGGTGGTTTGACCCCTCCCCTCCCTTGTTTGCAGTTTCTTTTTTCCAATAAATTTTGGGGGCCAGGAATAGCATGGACTCGCACTGCTTCTACCATTTAAAAACCTCAAAATCCTTAAAATAATTAAAACCTAAAAAACCATAAAAGCCAAAGACCCCTAAAAACCCTCAAAATTCCAAAAAAACACTAAAAATCATAAAAATCCGTAAAATTTTCTAAAGATCCCGAAAAACATAAAAACCACTAAAAACCACGAAAACCCTAAAAACAAAAATACATAAAAAAATAAAACCCATAAAAAACTAAAACACACAAAAGACCTAAAAAACCCTAAAATTCCCTAAAAATAAAACAAACCACTAAAAATCATAAAAACCCATAAAAACCATAAATCCACTAAAACCCCCAAAAAAATATAAAACACCTTTAAACCCCTAAAAACATTAAAAAACTAAAAAGTATTTAAAATCCTAAAAAACTTCAAACAAACCCTAAAACCTCAATAAAACTATAAAACCCAAAACCAAAAAATCCCCTAAAACCATTCAAAATCAGTAAAAACCCAAAAAACCCATAAAAATATGAAAAATACCTAAAAAATAATAAATCTAAAAACTCCAAAGAACTCTCAGAAAATAATTACAACCTAAAACAATTAATACCCCTAAAAATAAAAAAGTGCTAAAAACCCAATAAAACCATAAAACCCTTATGATTAATAAACACAAATACAATTTTTAAAACACTAAAAATTTATATATCATGAAAAAACATCTAAAACAATAAATCCCTTTAAATCCCTAGAAACGAAAAAAATATAAAAACCCTAAAAAACTCTAAATGCCTCAAATTCCCAAAAACCCCTATAATAAAATATGAATCCCAGAAAATCCTTAAATATCTCTAAAACCCATAAAATTCTCTAAAACACTAAAAAACCAACCAAATCCAAAAAAAAACTAAATATCCCTAATATCATACACACCCCTAAAATCCCTAAGAAACCTAACCAAAACATATAGACTTAAAAACACTTAAACCCCATGAAAACTAAAAGATGCTATAAATCCTAATCCCCCCAAACCTAAAAATGTTAAAAACCACCATAATCCCTAAAAATTCATAAAAACTATTAAAATGTAAAAACCTCTAAAAACCCTGAAGACCGAAAAGAAATCCTTTAAAACCTAAATATTCCAAAAACCACAAAATAAATTCTAAAAGTGCTAAAAACCCTAAAAGGCACTAAAATACCCAAAAATACCAATAATACCTAAAAACATTAAAAACAATTAAATACCCTAAATACCATAATACCCAATTAAACTATAAAAACGTTTAAAATATAAAAAAATTAAAAAACTAAAAACACCATAATTCATATAGAAAAATATAAAAACATATAACCCAAAAAAATAATAAAAACCCTAAAATCCCTTAAATATATAAAAACCCAAACAAACCCTAAAAAACCTAAAAACTATAAAACCCCTAAAAAGGTAAAAGACCATAAAAACCCTTAGAAACCATTAAAAACTTAAGAACACATAAAACCCATATAAAACAAATAATAATAAAAACCCTAAAACCCTAAAAACCATAAAATATGAAAATCCATAAAAACCTTAAAAAACATAAATCCACATAAAAACATAAATAACCACTAAAAAAACTAAAAACCCTTTAAACCCTTGAAAACATAAAGAAACTATAAAAAACATTAAAATCCAAAAAAACAAAAAAACCTAAAACCCAATAGAACCATAAAAAACCTAAAAACCCTAGAGAACCCAAAAAACACCAAAACCGTAAAACCCCAAATCACTTTAAAAATTAAAAAAAAATCCAGAAATTCACTAAAAACATAGAAAACACTAAAATAATGAAAAACTATAACAAAATATTGAAAACATAAAAAAGCTCAAAAATCCTAAAAAACTAGAAAACTTTTAAAACCCCTAAAAAACACTAAAATCATAAAACATATTAAACCCCTAAATACCAAAAAACCATAAAAACCCATAAAAACCATTGAAACCAACAAAAATTATAAAAACATTTTAATTCCAAAAATACATTAAAAAAAGAGTAAAAAAGACCCCAAATGAAAAAAACATAAAAACTCAAAAACCCATAAAATACTCTAAATATAGTAAATATTCTTGGAAACCCTAAAACCATTAAAATTAAAAAAAATAAAAAAAAAATATGAAAAACCAAAAATAGAAAAAACCTGAAAAACCCTAAAAACCTAAATATCTCAAACGACCATAAAACCTCTATAAAATATAAAAAATCCCAAAAAAAATAAAAACCATAAAAAATACTGAAAATATAAAAATACATAAAACCATTAAAAACAAAAAATGATAAAAAACCAAAAAACCATGAAAACTGAAAAAAAACATAAAAACCCATAAAACCTAAAAACCTCTAAAATCCCATAAAAAACCAAGAACCTAATATAAAATATCAAAACCCTTTAAGACCCTAATAACCTTAATAATGCTAAAAAATTAAACACTAAAAAACAGAAAAAACCCATAAAACACAAAAAATGATAAAACCCCTAAAACCCCCCGGAACCCGTACAAACCATAAAATTCCTAAAAGCCCTATTTTTTTTTGAAAAAACATAATAGAATCTTCAAAACCCGAAAACACTTAAACCTCATAAAATCCTATATGACACTAAAAACCATAAAACCCCCTAAAACCCTAAATACACCAAAACCCATAAAAATAAATAAAGTGCATAAAAACCCTCAAAGCTCTAAAACCCTTTAAATCCCCAATTCTTTAAAAAAACACAAAATAGACATAAATACCCTTAAAAATAAAAAAGACCAGAACCCAAAAAAAACCTTTAAAAAACCCACAGAATTCATAAAAACCCTAAAAACCATAAAAAATCATAAACCCCTAAATATCCATAAAATTATTAAAAACATAAAAAATCATGAAACCCCTAAGGAAAAAATAATAACTAAAAAACATAAAAAATTAAAAAAAAAAGAAAAAATGCTAAAAAAAATAATACCCCTCACAATCCTTAAAAATAAAAAAACCATAGAAATCTTTTAAATGCACTAAAATCCCAAAAAAGGTAAAAAAACATGAAAACCATGAGAAACTGAAGAAAACATTAAAAACCTAAAATCACTAAAAACCCATAAAACCATAAAAAATTATAAACCCCTAAAAATCATAAAATACATAAAAACCGTTAAAATTTTAAAAAACCCTAAAAACCCTAATAACAAAAAACCACTAATTATTCTAAAAACCATTTAAACCTCTAAAAAAACAAAAACTCTAAATAACCATAAAATCGAAAATATTGTGAAATTCCTTAAAACACAAAATACTTTAATACTGTAAAAAACCAAAACCCCTCAAAATCATTAAAAACCTATAATAATACTAAAGGCCCTAGAAATCACTGAAAACATATAAAACACTAAAAACACTAAAAATACCAAGGAAACCTTAAAAAACTAAACACACTTAAATCCCCTAAAAACCTAAAAATTTCTAAAAGCCCTAAAAAATCCTAAAAATTTTGAAAAACCAAAAAATCCATAACAACCCTATAACCATATAAAATTCCTAAAAAAACCTGGAAAAAAATCCTAAAAATGTAAAAAACCCTACAAATATCTTAAAAACACTAAACTCTCTAAAAACAAAAAAAAAATCACTAAAAATCATTAAGAACCCACAAACCAATAAAACTCCAAAACCACTAAAAACTCTAAAAATTATTTAATCCCATTGGAACACAAAAAAACCAAGAAATCCATTAAAACCATAAAAATATAAAAAACAAATATCTAAAATATATATAAAACTCCAAAAACCCAAAAACCCTAAAAAAATAAATATAAAAACTATAAAATACATAAAATACCTAAAAATTCCTAAAAACGAAAAAAACCTACAAAAACATGAAAATCCCCAAGAAAACCATATAAAACCTAAAAACAAATAAAACCCTTAAAAATGTAAAAAATCATAAAATCCCTAAAACCCTTAAAGCCCCTTAAAATCCCTAAAATCCTCAAAAACACATAAAAATACTAAAAAATCTATAAAAATGTAAAAACCCTAAAAAAACTATGAAACTTTTAAACCCTAACAACACATAGAACCCCTAAAAAACCTAAAAACCTAAAAACCAAAAAACTATTAAAACCCTAAAAAGACACCATACACTCTAGAAATTCAAAAAATCCATAAATACCCTAAAACCATAAAACCCCAAAAAACATGAAATTTATAAAAACCACTTAAAATATAAAACCCTTTAACCTCCTAAAAATGATAAAAAACTCAAAAAGGCGATAAAACACAGAGAAAACTCATAAAACTCCAAAAACACATAACAACTAAAAAACCCAAAAATCCCTAAGAAAACTAAAAATCCCAAAAAACTATAAAAAAATAAAAACCCAAAAAAAATAAATATAAATATTTAAAAACCTAAACCCATAAAAATCTAAAAACCATAATAAAAACATAAAAAACTCAAAACACATAAAAACCAAAAAAACCTCAGAAAGGAAAAAACAATAAAAACCATAAAAACCCCTAAATACTCATAAAACACCTAAAATTATCTAAAAACCATAGAAAGAATGTAAATCCCTAAAATGGTGTAAAAATTATATAACTCAATAAACCCTTTAACCCCCTAAAAATGTTTGACAGCTCTATAAAAACTCAAAACCCTAAAAATCCAAAAAAACCTAAAACCAAACAAAACCCATAAACCCCAAAAATCCATAAACCAATCAAAATCAATAAAAAACCTAAATACCCTACAATTTCCTAAAAATATATTAAAACTTTAAAACCCCTAAAACCCCCCGAAAACCATAAAAACCTAAACACGCAAAATACCTCTAAAAACCGCTCAATCCCCTAAAAACAAAAATCCTAAAAATCCTAAAATTGAATAAAAATAATAAAAGACCCTAACACCCCTTAAAACCCCCAAAAGACAATTAAACACTATAAACACCCCTTAAACCGCTAAAAACATAAAAAAATTTAAAAAACCATAAATCCCTAAAAAAACATAAAAAACCCTAAAAAACGTAGATAGAAAATACAATCTGAAATGAACACTGGAACTTATAAAAACCCACAACTCGTTAAAAAACTAAAAACCCCTCAAAATCCCTAAAAATCAAAAATTCCTTAAAAAACACTCAAAATCCCAAAATATGTAAAAAGAATAAAAACCATGAAAACCCATAAGAAATCCTTAAAAACCTAAAAAAATAAAACCCATAAAAACCTAAAAAAATTAAAAACCCTAAAAACCATAAAACACTGAAAAAACTTGAAAACCATAAGAAAACCTTTAAAATATAAAAAAACGAAAAACCCCTAAAAAATAAAAAACTCTAAAAACCCTAAAAAACATAAAATGAATACAAAAACCCTAAAACTCCTACATGACATAAAAAACCTAAAACATTTAAATCCCAAACAACCCATAGAAACCCCGAAAACAAAAAAAAAGACAAAAAACCCTTTAAAACTCTAAGAACATTAAGAAAATCTAAAAATTTATAAAACCCCTAAAAAGTAGAATAATCATAAAATCCTAATAAACCGATTAAACCCTTAAACCCATAAAATAGTTCAAAATCACAAAAATCCCAAAAAACAAGAAAAAATATAAAAAATATGAAAATATCACTACGAACATTAAAAACCCTAAAAACAATGAAAACTCCATTGAAATTATTAAAACAAAAATACACTTAAAACCCTTAAATAAAAAAATTCTTAAAACCTTAAAACCCAATTAAACGAACCTAAAAACCCTAATAACCACTAAAAATAAAACCCCAAACACTATTCAAATTCTGAAAACCCAAAACAAAACAATGTCAACTAAACACTCTAAAACCCCTTTGAACCCCTAATAATGTTAAAAACTCTAAAAAACCTTTAAAACCCTAAACCTAAAAAAACTGAAAACCAAAAAAATCCCTGAAAACCCAAAAACCACCCAAACCCTAAAGAACCTTACAAAACCAAAAAAAATACAAACAACCCTAAAATCCCAAAAAACATCACAAACAGAAAACCCCTAAAACTTGTGGATAACCATAAAATAATAAAAACACTTAAATCCCTAAAACCTAAAATACCTTTTAAACCCTTAAAACCCTAAACCCATATAACCTTTAAATCCCTCAAAATCCCAAAAAAACATTAAAAAATTATAAAATTACTAAATTCCTTAAAAAACCCTAAAGACACTAATAAACCCTAAAACACAAAAAAACCTATAAAAAACCTTAAAAATAAAATACAATTAAAACGCCTAAAACCTACAAATTGATGAGAATACTAAAATATGATAAAAGACATTAAAACCCTGAAAATCCTGAAAACCCTAAATACATTGAAAACACAAAAAACCCTAAAAACCACTAAAAACTCTCTAAACCCTTTTAGCCACTAAAACTGTTAAGGACTATAAGATAATGTAAAACCATAAAAACTCAAAAAACCCCTAAATCACCATAAAAATGATAAAAACCATAAAACCATATACAACCCTAAAAACCCTTAAAATTCTTAAAACCCAAAAATGTATAAAAATTGAAATAGGCCTAAAAATCCATTAAAACATAAAAAACCAAAAAAAACAACTTCAAACCCCTAAGAAAACATTAAAACCACAATACCTTAAAACCCTTTAAAACCCTTTGACAACTGAAATCCCTAGAATACCCTAAAAACAAAAAACCCCATAAACTATCAAAATCCCTAAAAAACATAAAATTACTAAAAATACCTAAAAATATTTAAAAATGTAAAATCCCTATAAACACTAAAAAAATCAAAAGAAAACATTTAAAACCAAAAAAACATAAAACCTCACAAAAAATGAAAACCCCAAAAACCACAAAAAACCCTAAAACCCTAAAAACAATAAAACCCCTAGAAACTATAAAAAAACCCAAACACCCCTTAACCCACTAAAACCACTAAATCCCATTTAAACAACTAAAATAAAAAAAACAGTAAAAAATGTAATAAACTAAAAAAATCACACAACTAAAAAAACATAAAATCTCTAAAACCCCAAAAACCCTAAAATCACTCAAAATCACTAAAACCCATAAAACCATAAAAATCCTAAAAACCACATTAAAAACCAAAAAAACAAAAGAAACCCTTAAAACCCTAAAATAAGTAAAAAGACTAAATTGTAAAATGTTAAATACACTAAAAAACCAACAATACCAAACTCTCAAAACCATCAAAATCCATGAATGCCTTAAAAAACCCAAAACTGTAAAAACACTTAAAAATTCATAAAATCATAAAATACCTTAAAAAACATGGAAACCCCTAATAAACCATAAAAAACTAAAAACACTTAAAACCCAAAAAACCTGAAATTTTAGGAAAACTACATAAACCCCAAAAATGTTAAAAAACACAAAAACCTATAAAACCATAAAAAACTAAAAAACCCAAAAAACCAAAAAACATAAAAAATAAAAACCCGAAATCCCATAAATATCCATAAAAACACTTTAATAAAATAAAATCCTAAAATGTCCCTTAAAATACATAAAAACATATAGAACCCCAAAAACCATGACAAACATAGAGAGAACCTTAAAAACCTAAAAACACTTAAACCCCAAAAATCCATAACAAACCCTAAAAACCCCCAAAAATACATAAAACCAATGAAAACTATAAAAATAATATAAACCCCTAAAATGATATAATATTCTAAAAACATTAAAAACGCTAAAATACTCAAAAAAAACCCCAAAAACAAAAATAAACCTAAAACACTAAAACACCTCAAATTCTCTAAAAATCCTAGAAATCCATAAAAATACCTAAAAATGTAAAAGACCATAAAAACCATGAAACCCTTAAGAAGCCTATAAAAACCCAAAAATAATAACAACCCATAAAAAACTAAAAAACACTAAAAACCCTAAAAACACTAAAAACCATAAAACCCATAAAACCCCTCAAAATCCATAAAATCAATAAAAACAAAAAAAAATATAAAAAGTAATAAAAATATCTAAAAGTGTAAAAAACATAGAAAACAATTAACAAAATATTCAAAACCTGAAAATAGATAAAACATATAGAAAACCAAAAAAAATTAAAACCCCCTAAAAACATGAACAACTCCAAAAAACATAAAAAACCCAAAAATCTCATTAAACCATAAAAAAACTAAAAACATAAAAAACCTTTAAACCCCTTATAATGTTAAAAATAATCTAAAATCCCATAAAAACCAAAAAATAATAAAGAACCCTAATACCCCAATAAACTATGAATCCCTAAAAAATACTTAAACCCCTAAAAAAACATAAAATCTAAAAAAACAAAAAAAATACTTTAAAACATTAAATATCCTAAATTCCTTGAAAACACCTTATTAAACCTTAAAAACCAATAAAATTTAAAAAACCTAAAAAACTAAAAACACTAGAAACGCTAAATACCCAGAAACCCATAAAACCCATCAAAATCCTTAAAATCCTTATAAAACAAAAAAAAATCATAGATATCCCTAAAAATACATAAAAACATAGTAACTTCTACAACCCAGGAAAATCCCTATGAAAAATTAAGAAAATTAAAAATAATTAAAACTCATAGAAATACAAAAAATAGTAAAATTTATAAAAATATTAAAACATTTAAAAAAACCCTAAAAATTCAACATACTTTAAAAACCCATAAAACCAAAAAACCCTAAAACCAACTAAAAACATTAAATATACATTAAACCCCTAAAAACATAAAAATCTAAATATATCAAAAATTCTAACAAACTCGAAAAAACCCAAAAAAAACCCCCAAAAAACCAAAATAACCCTAAAAACACTAAGAAACTTTAAAACTCTCCAAAATATATGAAAACCCTAAATGACCAGAAACCCCAACCTGGCTAAAAATTAATTTTTTATTATAAAAACACTTTTAAGGAAAAAAGTGAGAAACCAAAAAAATAGTCTGAATAAAAGAAGAACAAAATAAGTAGAAAAGAAAAACCAGAACAAACTACCAGACCTACCCTACCCCCGCAACTATGCCATCAAAACTAGCCTCTACCAACACAGGACCCTTCAGCAATTAGTCCCTACAAAATGCATGGGCATGGTACCAATTGTAGAGCCATACCCTCTGAAGCATCCCAATCCAAAAGTCATGCACTAATGAAGACTTCAAACTCTGATTCCCTTCTGGTGCAACTCCAAGCAGAGAGTAGGGAACAAGCACCAAAAATTCAAACAAAGACAGACAATAGGAAGATCCAAAGTATTACACATCACTCACAAATAATCCTCTCAACCTGAATGACTAAGACCACCATCTTAAATAGACTTGTTAAAGAGAAAATTAAAATTACTCACATCTCATTCCATAAAAAGTTTCCAGGATAAAGAAAAAACTTATAGGTCAACTACCTCCTGTATCCTCTACTAATACTCATAATCAAGTTAGTCCCACATTTGAATGTACTCCTCAAAGCTGATTTTCCCTCTGTTGAAAACCCCTACTAGAATTGTGTCCTGACTACCAATCCATTACAATTATTCCTCAATTAGAGACACCTCTAGTGACCTTCCCATCATTTTGGTTTCCTCTTCCTCTGATGCGTTGAGAATCAAGACCTTCACAATCCCTTCTTTTTCATAGCTTAATCAGAGAACCAAGACTCGATCATCCTGTTCTCTTATACTCTAATGTCATAGAGACCCCATGTCCATCTTATTTTCGTTTTATCTTCTTTGAAAAACGATTCTTCAGGGGGGTAGCCAGGAGTAGTCCTTACTCCCTTTCTTCTTCCTGAAACCCATATTGCTCTTTGGATTTAAATTCTCATCTGTCAATTGTCCAAGTTCACTCCCTTTGGATTCCTTCACACAAACTCCATTTCCCTCACCTGGGGTAATGGAATTTGAATTCACATCAGCCTCTGGAAGGCCTTCGAATTTATTACATAGAGGAAATGTGGTCCGAATAATGTCCAGACCCCTTCCCCCACCCACAATTTATAACTCCCTTGGATGTATATAACCACTGCCACCCAAATGAGTATTCTGTATACCCAAGACATCCCCCCATCTAGTGACTACTTGCTAATTACCTCAGCATGACTGGGTTGTAAGAAGCCACTCTCCATGAACTAAGGTGTTTGGTAGTGTCCTCTAAAACCACCCCTTGATTTCACGAGATGCTTGCACCATAGGACCTTCCTCATTGATTTTATATTGAGAATCAACATCAAGGCTATAATAGATGATCTTGTCAACTGCATTACCAATCGATATTGTGTATGGCTGCATCTCCATTGAGATCACTTAAAAATCAACAAAATATTCCTTGGACTTTCGGGCTAAGAGGCAGAGGAAGTGGTTGTGCCAGCCTCACCTGATCGGAAACACCTGAGATCAGTAGACCCATGTCAATTGAAACTAAACCCGCACCATGTTCATCTTGGACTAGACCATCATTTTGGACAACCTGAGCAGCGCCTGGTAAATCACTGCCTTCAGAGGATCAATTTTAGAGTTCTTTTCATAGTCCTTCAACCAAAAAATTATCCACTGCATTATTCTCAGAATTGTTGTGATAGTCATTGCTAACATTATTTTGAAAGCCAGTGTTCCTTGCCCCTGCCTACAGTTCTCCAACGAAGGACCCAACCATTTACAAGTAGGACCAAAATAGACCCATGATTCCTAGAAAAATGGCTGTTTACACAAGAACTCTTACCCTATGATGATCCAAATGTAGTCCAAAGGAACCCTTGATGCGTCAACCTACACACACACTCGAGGGTTAACCGGATGACAGAAAGTGCTGGACTGGCTATCAAAACACAGGTACCATCCCAGGAGGTTTCCAACAATTTTTACAATCGGAGAATTTTGAAACAGTAAAGGGATTTTCCAAAAACTAACCCGAACTGCCACTGATGGTGAGGCATGCTTCATAAGAAAGTCATACGATCATCGGTACAGATAGAATCACGATTTTTTGAAGTTGCAGGGAGCTCTCGACCATGACATTATCAGGTCCTCCTTAGAAGCATGGTGGATCAAAATATTCATATTATACAACAAACCTAAATTTTCCTTTTCATGAAATTACTAGGAACCGAACACAAATTAATCAAAATAGGTCGACTGAGGGTCTTCTCTTCGAAAATTGAGCGACCAATTTTCAGAAAATAAAAAGTTGAGGCTTCATTAAACTCTGCAACCAAAATCGGATGATTAGGTCATCCATCGTGAAGATTTGGAATCATAGGGCTCAAGAAACATTAAGGTAACAGAAGAAGGATGTATGCATTGGAGAATGAGGGAAATGGTGATTTCTCTCTTATGTGAGATGGTAGAGGTCCCTCCCTCAGAGGGAGAGGTACCAGCTCGGAGGCCACCATCATTACTATTCGAAAGTCAAAATCACAGCGGTGTTACCCTTCACTAAATCCAAAAATGCCATAAATAATCCCTAAAAATCCATAAACAGTAAAAAAACCTAAAAAAACTAAAGAACCCTAAAAATCCTTAAAAATCTAAAAAACATATATCCCCTAAAAACCTAAAAATCACTAAAACCCTTTAAAACCCTAATAACCCTTAAAAACCTTAAAACCCGAACCACCTTCAAAATCCCAAAGAACCCTAAAAACCTACAAAAATCCAAAAAAAAGACCAAAAATACCAAAAAAGTAAAAATCACTAATACTATAAAAAATACTAACACATGCATACAAATTTAAAAAAATTTAAATACCCTAAAAACACTAAATGACCCTAAAAAACAAAAAAAACACTAAAATTAATAAAAACCTATGAAACGTAAAATACCCCTAAAACCCCTTGAAACCCCTAAAAACACAAAAAACTCTTAAACTCCCTTAATGATGAAAAAATATATAAAAAACATTAAAAACCTTAAAAAACACCAAATAAACCCTAAAACCCCTAAAACACAAAACAACATCGAACGCCTAAAAAATACCTCAATATGTATGCATCTAAAAACCCTAAAAAACCCCTAGAAAACCTTAAAAACCTGAAACACCTAATATAAAAAAATATGAAAAATTCTAAAAACACTAAAAACCACAAAAAACCATAAAAACCATAAAAAATCTAAAATGATTTTAAACCATGAACCTAATAAATAACCTAAAATGGAATAAAAACTCTAAAATCCTATTAAAACCGAAAAACATTAAAATCCCTAAAAAACCTATAAAACCCTAATATACCAAAAATACGCTAAAAACACTAAAAACCCATTAAACCCTAAAAAATATAAAAATTCTAAAAAATCCACAAAATCAATTAAAATATAAAAACCCGAGAAACCTATTGAAAAAATAGAATCCTAAAAATAATTAAATCTCATTAAAAACCTAAAAATGATGAAAACCACAAAACCAGAAAAACCCTAAAATCCCTCAAAATCCCTAAAATTCATAAATGCCCATAAATATAGGAAAAACCCTACAACTCTCAAAAATCTAAAAAACACTAAAACCCCAAAAATTACTATGAAAACCATAAAATCCTAAAAACAATTAAAATACTTAAACCCTCTAAACACGCTAAAACCCTGAAAACCCTAAAATGACATAAAAATCCTAAAAACACCTAAAAAGAAAAAAAACACAACATCCTTAAAAAACATAAAATCTCTTAAAAACCCTAAAAAACCTAAAAACACTAAAATACTTTCAAAAATAAAAAAAATTAAAAACAATTAAAACCTTATAACCCCTATGAAATACAAACATGCTTAAAAAATCGAAAAACCAATTAAAACCATAAAACCCCATAAACACCTAAAAATCCATAAAAACCAAAAAAAACCCATATAAATCAGAAAAAATCCATAAAAACCCCTAAATATGTAAAAACACCTAAAAATACTAAAAAACAAAACAGATCCTTAAAACATCAAAAACAATTAAAATACATAAAACCCCAAGAAAACACAAAAAACATTAAAAACTCTCAAAATGCAGAAAAACGTAAAAAATTATAAAAATACTTAATAGCTATAAGAATACATAAAATCATATAAAAACATAAAAAAATAAAAAACCATAAAAACCCTCTAAAACCCTAAGAAAACCCAAAAAATGTAAAAACATTTAAACCCCCTAAAACCCCAAATAAAAACAAACACTCAAAAAAACACAAGAAACACCTCGAACCCTAGAACACTAAAACCCTAAAACCATTAAAACCCCGAAAAAACTCATTCAATCCAAAAAAAAATCATTAAAAACCCTTTAGAACACAAAAAATATCCCTCCAACATTTTTGGAATCTATCCTTTTATTTTAACATGAATAAAGGTTACAAAATAACCCTCTCACACAACTCCATTTCATAAGAAATTGGAGCTCTCAAGATTCATTCAGTTGATAATGGAGCTCTCTTGGCTCGGATATGATGATTCCTGGAAAGATCCCATACATCCTTTTTATAACCACTGTGGGATGTTTCATGTTTAACTCAACTACCCCAAAACCCCCCTCCCCACCCACAATGGACTTCAAACAGAGTGGCTACCTTCACCTTTCATAAATTCATCTTTTAATGACTTGAGATTAAACAAAAACATATCCTAGTTGACCATGATTCGATAAAGTCGAGGGTTATATATCCAAACCAAGCTCTGATTTCCATTTCATTTGAGATATTTTTTTTCAATAAAAGTTGGTTAGAATCTATTCCACTAAAATATGGAGTTCATGTCTCATGATAATGGAGGAGTTATATTTTAATTGAAAGGGTTCATGGATGAAAAGAACATTATTTTTTTTTCTAAATGTTGAATTAATTGTTTAATGGTTCGAATAATGAATTTGGGTTCATAATTCATTCTAATTAATTTGGATTCAATGACATGTTTCCCTGGTCAATAGGGGCTCATTGAAATTTCAGAAATGAGAAAAGATGTTGTCCAGCATTAATGTGCCAATTTAATGGTGTTTGACGTTTTGTAGTTGAAGGATGTAATTAGTGTAGATGGGAAATGTGAGATTGATAGATAACGAAGATGATAATGTTAATTATTACTAAATTTATGTGATTTAGATTTTAGTTTATGTGAAAAAATTATCCATAACCACAATTTTAGGACTCGGTTTGAAATTCCTAGTTGGAGGACTGATATTTTAAACCATGAATTATAAGGGGTGAGGCAGTCCCAAATTAAAGGGGAACCCAAACACCTAATAAAGACCAAACTAGTTTATTGCTAAGAAAAAAAATACACAAACACTGATATATTAAAATCATGAAAAATGAATATAATGAATAAGAACATAGATATTTATGAGAATAGGTCACATGGGAACCTACGTGTATGTAAATAACACCATTGAACACATTTATTTTATTAATTAACAGATGAAAAAATGTTATAATTCTCAAACCATAAAAAACTACATACAAATGAACAATATTATAGATCTAAATCATTGACACAAAATGAGACTGAATTTGAAACACTTACAGTGTTAGAGTTTTGAATAAACCATAGTGATTCTGATAACATTGATCTATGACGATGATGAAAAGACTCTTGAACCCAAAATCAAAACTTATTTCTTTTATCCTTGTGGATATGTCACTGTGAAGGTTTTTCACTCATTCCACCAAAATAGGATTTCATATCCACTATGAAATAGGATTTGAGAGGAATCATGGAAGATCAAAGAGTGCAGACAGAATTAAATCTAGGTAAATATGAAGATCCCTAACCCACTCTCATTATTGCGGCCATAGATCTTGAAGAACCAGAGGTATATTATTCATTTATAAATAAACACTAATGTATGTTTACATGGAGTTAAAAATATATACCATACCTCAATCCTAATGTGGATACCCATCAGTTGGCTTTGCTAAAAGATCATCATGGATATTAATATACAGATTGGACACACATGACTCAGGCCTCCAAAATTGACTTTGGAGTATATTATTTCATCAAAGATGACATCATCCAAGGGGTGAAATATCTAAAATGGTTATCAAAAAATGTCCTAGTAAAAAAGAAAAATTGGAAAATAATAGTCTTTATTGACTTTAGAGATCTCAACCACCATTGTCCCAAATATGACTTCCCGATTCCAATTATAGAACTATTGATTGATGCAACAAATTTTTATAATTTCCTCCCCTTAATGGATAGATATTATGGAAATAACTAATTCCAAATGGCCTCAGAGGATGAAGAACCCACTACCTTCAGACCCCCTTGGATGTGTTTTGATATTAGGTAATTCCATTTTAATTGAAGAATGATGGCGCCACATACGAATGTACCATGCATCACATCTTTAAGTAATTTTGGGGATGTTTTTAGAATTATAGGTTGATGATATAGTGATAATCTCCGGGAAATTTTATGACCACTTGGATGACCTATACACCTTCTTCCACAAGTTGTGACAACATAGCTTGATGAATAAACCCTTGAAATGTTATTTCAGGGTAACCATAGGGAAGTTTCTCATATTCTTCATACACCATCACTTCCTCAAAGTTGATCATGAGAAAACTAAAGACATCATTAGAATGTCACCTCCTATAATCCATAAATAGTTGAGAATAATTCAAGGAAACTTGGCCTACATTTGGTTCTTCATATCTAATATAAAAGGTAGGTGTTTACACTTTACAAAATTTATGAAGAAGTGGGTCATTTATTAGTTGGAAAATGACTATCAAGAATTATTTTATACCCTCAAGAATTACATCTTGAGTACACCAGTATTGATGAAACCTGTTGAAGGAAATCCTATCATTGTATCTGTAATGGATATAGAATGATCATTAGGCACCTTTCTTGAAAAAAATGATGTTGGGACTGAAAATATCCTCTATTATATTAGTCAAACCATGATTTATGTGAACACTATATATTTAAATATTTAGTAGAGAATCCAGGACTTAATCATTGTGGTTCATAAGATAAGGCCCTCTGTACAACACCATGAGGTCCAACTGGTCTCCAGTAATAACCCACTCAAATATATCCTCAATATTTTTATATTAACATGGAATTTGGCATGGTGTATGGTTATTCTATAACAATTTGATGTACATTTTGTGTCCCACAAGGATGTTAAATGTCATACCTTGGTAGATTTTTTTGTAGAACACCCATCTGTAGAATCAATATCGTAAAATAATGAATTTAAAGATGAAGAGGTATTCTCTATTCAGGAAATCCCGTAAAACATGGTAAATGTATTTTGATGGTGCATATAAGAGCCTAACAAGAAAGATAGTGGAGGAACCTATGATCAACAATGTTGGGTTAGGGATAATGTTCATTTCCCTAGTAATGGTAGTCATACCTTACTCCTTTATGCTGTCAGAATGTTGTAACAACAATGAGGTGGAATACCAGGACCTCATTGAAGGTCTAGAATCAGTGCTCCAAATACCATTGAATCATTTGGAGGTAATGGGTGACTCTAATTTTGTAATTAAACACATCAATGGGGATTATGACATCAAAAAATAAGGAATAATCCTTCTTCTTAACGGTGTATGATGGTTGATGGAATTTTTCCCTTAGAAATAATATTGACTCACATCCTATGATCATAAAATTTCCAATAATATGCATAGGAAAATGTAGCCTTAGCTTCAACATATTCCAATCAGGACAAAACAATCATCACCATCGCCCATAGTAGAATGGTCTCTCATTTTTTGTGAAATAAAATAGAGGAAATAAATGAATATAGACCTATGATGATGCCATATGGTCTTACCACTATGTAAATTATACCAATTATAGAATACCCTTAAGATATATTAGTCCAATTAGAAAAATATAAAAAAGAAAAAAATGATAAAGAGTAGACATATTCACTCAATATGATGACCCAAATCAAAAAAAATTCATCTACAAGAGAGTATTGGATGGAGTCCTTCTCAGATGTATATATAGAGAATAGACCATGGTAATTATTGATGATGTACATATTGGGGCCTATAGTTTCCCATCAGTTTAGATAAAATATTTCTAACCAAATTCCAATTCCTGGGTATTAATGGCCTACTGTGACACAAGATTTCCCAAAATTAACCATGAATTTTCATTATTTCCAAGTGAATTCCAACTTCATTCATTAACCCCCTAAGTTTCTACATAAAGATAAATAGTCTGGTACATTTTCCATGTGTTCAATGGATATTGTGGGGCCAAATCCTCCAACTATGGCCAAGCAATTCATGTATATTCTTACAGCTAGTGATTTTATCTCCAAAAGGGATAAAGAAGTACCTCTCAAAGAATCCAAGTCCAAAAGAATTGTTAGCTTCACAAAGGCCAATATCATTACCATATTTTGTGTCCCGTATAAAATACTAATGGAAAATGGAACCAATATTTGTTCCGATGAAGTGGAAAATATATATCAGGAATATGATATCAAATCCAACCATTTAACCTACTATCATGCTGTGAATAATGGAAAAATAGAGGCATTCAGCAAATACCTATTTAATATACTCCAAAATATGGTGGAAAAATTAAAAAATTATTGGCATGATAAGCTCTTTCATTCTTTATTATCTTATAGGACTATAACCCAAACTAAATCAAGGGAGACACCAAACTCGTTGGTGTATAGAAAAAAGAATTTCCTACCGATTGAAGATCAATTTAAATCACTATGTATTACCATCTGTGACTAGCTATCTACAAATAAACAATCCCAGAAGGGACTACATGAACAGGATTGTCTAGAAGAAATGATATTTCATTCCTTGAATCACTTTGAAGTATGCTAGAATTGGATATAATGAGACTTTAATAATAATATCTACCTCAATTAATTCTTCTAAGGGGAATTGGCATTGGTATTTAAGAATCTAATGATACTAGGAAAGAAGACTCCAAATCTTCAACCGAAGTGACACAAACCTTATTCCATAAATAAATTCTAATATAACAGAGCTTATTCCTTGATATTAATGGATCAAGAAATAATTTCGTCCCCAACCAATTCAAGTTTTCTAAAAAATTATTTCATTTAATCACATGAGATACATCCTAGCTAGAGGAAGCTAAACTGAATAACCCCATATATTTCTCAGCAACAAGACATTAAACTATGAAGTCGGTCATTATCACATGAAATTAATGGGAATGAAATAATTTAAATATTGTATGATGTTTAATTGTGTGGAATTATTTTCCTTGTGACACAAAAATAATATATACGACATCAGGTTCTAGTTGTATGAACTAAAACTGCAAGACATCATTCATCCTCCCCAAATGACATTAAATTTTATGGTCAAAATCTCCCTCATTTTTCATTTAGATCCCCCAAAATACCATAAGTTGATACTCCTTGTGGTCCCCAAAATATGGGAATATCCCATGCGTAATATCCAACAACGTCATGGAAAATCCTTAGTAGATCTTGGGCCCCTATATAGGTATAATCCCCACTATTATAATGCCCTTACCTAAAGACTGTAAACTGGATGACCAACATCCTCATCGGATGAAGGTAAACTGTATGATCTGTCCAAGAACTATGTGTGGAAGGATTATCATTCTATTGGGATATGTAGTGACACCTGGATCTCCAATATCAGGTCTATCCATGACCATGAATAAATTCCCCCCCCACCACTTCCCTTATGTATGAACTAAATCTACATAGAGTACTTTTCCAAAACATGTGTCTCGATTCTCATTTCAATGAGATCCATAGTAAAACATAGACAAAGTGTCTAGGGTCTAATAACCATTCTAAAATATACTAAATATCCTTTCCCCACATAAAATCCCAATTAGTGCGGGTGAAATATCTTTAAGAACTATGTGTGTCTTGATTCTCACCTCAATGAGATACATTGTGAATCACAGATTTCCATCATGGGAGCCAGCCACAACATCCTTATTATTTCACATTGGTTCATCTTCATCCTCACCACATGACATTAAAGTAAATGGAATTTCAAGAACTATGTATAGATTGATTCTCATTCTAATGAGATACATTGTGATGCCAAGATTGTACCTCCTAGCCTAGCCACCATAGAATCTAAATGACCCTATCCTTTCCTAGTAATGCCTTTATATGGTGGAAGAAACCTTACACACTCCTTCTTTGTCACATTGAGAACATCTCACGTGGGATAAAGTGTTTGGTAAAGGAGCTTCCCCATATAAGTATGGAATATCAATTCACATTGGGGTTACCATGGTACTAGTCATAAGACCTTAAAATATGCACCATATGTCATCATCACGTGACAATAAACTGCATAATCTTCTCAAGAACTATGTGTGTAATGATTCTTTCATCAGAATGATATGTAGTGAATCTTAGTTCATATACCATAGTGCAACTGAAAAATTAATTTTTCAATTCAGAATCACCCATGTTCTCACTGCAAGACAAAAAACTATATGGTTCTTCAAGAACTACATGTGGCTTGATTCTCACCCACATGAGATACATAGTGTCATCCAAATCTTCAAGCATGGGCCCAACCGTAGCACAATAAAGGAAAAACTCCCACTCTCCCATGTTTGAGTCAGATATACATGAGAAGACCAAATATGAGTTATCATCCTATGCATGAAATCATACAAAAACAAAACCCTTATTTTTATCCTCTCTTGAATTCAATCACTGTGGGGGACCATTATTTTAGAACTATGTGTTTCATGATTCTTACTATGAAAAGATAAATAGTGACAATTGGGTCCAATGTCTTGTTCTAGTCACAATATCCCATTGCTATTTACGTGAAAACACATTAATACTTACCAAATGAAATTATAACGCGTGGATAATTTCCTTACTGCATGACATTAAATTGCATGGAAAATGTACTTACCACATGAATTTAAACTGCACGGTACCTAGAGAACTATTTATGTATTGATTATCTTCCTATTGAAATATATTGTGATGTGTATATCCTTATGTAATATTCTCATCCATGGCATAAATAAAAATTCTCCCGCTTCTGCATATAAACCACGATCTATGGAGGAACCGTTAATTCACCCCCCCCCCCTAATTAGGGGGCCCACCATAGAAACATAGATATCCCCTCCTTTATATATTATTAGGATCTAAGAAAGGAACTAAAAATTTATGAACAATATCAGTCCAGACAGTTCCTTTGTGATAGAAAATCTTCCCACCCAGAAATCATACTCCTAATATTGGACACTTACAGATCATTATAATCTTTCTTTGGCTCTTGGTGAAAAATTTCTGACACCTGAAGGCTTTTTTTCATGGATTTGTAATTTATCAAAGATGGAATTTTATAAAATGTCCCTCATAATGGCCTTTTTATCCAAAGGATTCCACTATTTGACTATACAGTACATGCCATAGTTGTAATTTCATAAAACAACCCTCATAATAGTTTTTTCATCCATCAGTAACTTATACCTTAGGATAAGCCTCTCTTGTCGTCGTAATCCTTGATGATAATATGTTGAAACCCATGAATTGAAACACTATGGAGATACCATACATAATTGTCATATATTCTCTATCATAACCTCAGAACCCCCAATACCATGGTTTACAATTTCTTCTTTTATGTGTTTAAAGCATACTGGAACAATTTTGTTCTAAAAGTCTTCATATCCCTATTTTTTTAATGTTATAATAATAGTAATATAAACTAAAAGAATAGATTCCAAATTTCCTATTCTTGTGTCAGACCTGCATAAGAAACTTATTTTCTCTATTCTATGAAAATTTTGACTTGAAAATCCCATTATGTGTTCATGTACTTTTCTTCCACAAAACCAACTTTGTTCTTGGGGAAATCCAAATATCTAAAACTACCATTGAATTTTGGAGGTATAATGTCATAATTATTGATAAACTGTTTTTCTTGACTACGTTGTACCATTCTATAGTTTTATTTTTATAATTTTCTCACAAATTATAGGCCATGTTACCCAAAGGATGACTCTATTGACTATGTAGTATGTTCCCAAGTTGTCCTTTCATAAAATATCCCATAAATGGGTTTTTAAACTAATGGTAACTTTTTCTTCAAGATATACCAACTTTAAATTCATAATCCATTTTTCCAGACCACTCTTCATATCAATGAATCCCCAAATTACACCTTACAATTTTCCTCACCTACAGCTGGACATGGTAGCACATTTTCAGACAAATTACCAATAATGGAATAATCATTAACCTTTCAATAAATGATAAAGACCATAAATTATAGTGACCTAATTCCCGTATGGTATGAATTTAAGATTAAAATCATAATATCCTTCCGGTATGAATTTAAAATACATAACATAATCTTCTTGTAGTATGAATTTAAACTACACCCTAATGTGTCCTTATGTGATGACATTAAACTACACAACATAATGTCCTTGAGTTACTAATTTATATTGAATAACATAATTTCCTCACTGTAATATGATAAAATATGCAATAAATGTCACCTGCACCAATTCTCATAAAGAGAAATTCCCCCTGACATCGACCATCTAATGAAATTTACCTTCCTTCACTTGATCCAAATTCATGTAGGAGCAGTTTCCCATTCATTTCCAATGACAATACGAATATTTAATTTATTATTATATACCTTCCATTGAAAAAACCACCCATCACGGACTTGAGAAATCCATATATTAAACACCAACCATCAACAATAGAATGTCATAATTCATGAGAATTTGTTTTCCGGACTATGTTGCAACAATCCCCAGTTGGATTTTCATAATATTCTCACAAATCGTAGGTTATACCAACCAAAGTATTCCACTATTGACTATGAAATATGTTCTCGAGTTTTCCTTGCCTAAAACAAACCACAAAACAAGTTTTTTAATTATTGTCACCTTCACCCCCAAGATAGACCCCTTCTATTTATTAATAACAATTTTTTTTGGAAACCATAAAATTATGCATCATGATTCCTCACTGTATATATGAATAATTTCAGAACATTCTCATACCATAAGCCCTGTTTGGGTCATTATTTAAAAATTGATGGTCACATCTATTCGACCTAAAACACATACCCTTTTATTAAGACCTGAATTACATTAAAATTCCTATGAAAAGTGACACATGACTTTCCATTTTGAAAACCCAAAAAGGGTACTCCGGAAAAAAGCCGAGTCTCAACTCGTTATACATGTACTCTATATAGTTTAGGAAAAATATTGAGTGATAAAAAGATAAATATAACAAAACATATTATCCTAAATACCTGAAAAGGGAAAAATATGAAAAATCTAGGTCCCCCACGCTATGTTTCATTCATATTAATCATAGAATAAAAATATGTTCAATAACCTAAAAAGGACACAATGTTTGTAGGGTTGTCCATTAGACCCTATGGATTAGGAAAACGTTTAGATCATCTTTTTAAACTTGATATAGATCCAAAACCCACAAAATGATGTTGGAATGAATTAAAGTTCCCTACAATTACATTATAACCTGATTATTTTTCATTCAGAATGAATCTAATTTGGGGGTGGGGGGCTTTATTAACACTACAAAATTCATTTCCATCACTTTTACATATAATTCATGATGTGATTATCACATAGACAATAAATGATGAGTATGATTAGAGAGGAATCAACTTGATGAAAGATGATGAAATCTATATTTCCCTGTTCCAAGAAACTAATTTACAATGAGGGATTAGTGTAATGAACTCCCCTCTAAGTGTATGCCATGAATTTTGAAGATTGATGATAACAAGTTTTTGATGCATTAAAATGAATTTTTTGCATTTATTTTGAGAAAATTGGGTGTAGTAACCATATTAAGATGCATATATCTCATTGATATCTTCAATTTTATTATTCTCAATGGAGAAATGAACTTATGAATCAAAATATATGGAACATGGAAGACTATTAAATTTTATAAAGGGATTCCAAGGACCTACACCAAGGATCTATGCCAAGGACCTATTCCAAGGACTTGTTCTAAACACCTGTTCTAAGGACCTATTCTAAGGACCAACACCATAGACTCGTACCAATGACCTGCAGTAAGGACCTCTATGAAGGACCTGCACCAAGGACCCTAGATGGCTATAAATAGGACCCTGGAGCTCATTATTTGAAGAACTAAAAAATCAAAGAAACCCCCAGAGCTTTGATTATGTACAGCCTTTTCCCAGGTCCCCCTAAATTTATAAGGTAGATATATGAAACCAAAGAGAATATGGAATTAAGTAGGATAATTAAGATCAAATTCCCTTTAAGGTCCCAAACATAAGACTCCTGTATGAGGATCATTCTCCCATAAAGAGAAACCACCTGCACAAGGCCCTCCTCCCTAATAATGGACCTATGTGAGACCCTTATAGGGATACCAGAGGATACCTAGGGTGCCTATGAAAAAATCCTCACTAATGGTGTTTTTCCCAAATGGTCCCTTTCCCGAAGCATATCCAATTCGTGTAGGATTATCCCCCCTATGTGAAACATTTTCAGTTTCTCCTATGCCCTATATGGAACACTAACATTATTATCCTACTCTAAGTACCTACACCCCAATCCTGCAAAAGATACCCCTAAGACCATTTTCCAATCCACCCATGATAGGGCCCCTCCCTCATTGTCTCATTTATTTTAAAGGAACCAAGTTGAATCATCCACCGAGACCTCAATACTTGTAAATCCATGTTAAAGGGAACACTAGCATGTCTCCCATTCGGATTTGGATTTCAATAGTTAGAGGTTTCCCACAATGGTCCTACCATATGGTTAGTTTCCTCGAGGAACTTGTGGATTTTTATATCTATTTTCACGAGCACCCTTACTATAGGGATAGTTTTGGGGAGTTCCCAGTCTCAGAAATAAGGGTTAGGACCATTCCCTACACTTCTCATCTCTAAGACATGGAGCCTCTAGTTTTAAATAGGCAGGATAGGGATTATGCTTGAGTTTCCTTTTGACATGGAATGAAATCCTCCTTCCTTATTATGAAACCAATTTTAGGGCACATATCCTAGAGTAATCCTCTAGCCTTTATTGTAGGAGGTTTCATTATTTCTTCTCTCTACCTCTTGACCACTGGGTTAGAGAGGTGATGAGAACCCAATCCCTCTACCCTATCTCCTGATGCCTTCCTTACTTGTTTTCGATACCATTGACTCGTTCCTAGGTAAATTGAAGATATGTAAGTGCCATACCCCCGACTTATTTAGTCGTAGCCCCAACCAAATCCATCAACAGAAGATGGAACTGAAGAGGTGGGAACACTAAACACCAAATTCCTCTCCGTTTGGGATTTTTCACCATGTCCACTTGTGGAATAAAGAAGGCTGTGTGGTTTTACAAATATTCATCTTCCTCCTATTTCTCACATCGACTATGACTCATGTGGACACAGAGATTAATGTGGATCATGGAATCCAAGAAATCCGTGTGACTTACTAGAATATGAGATTTCTTATTCCCACTAACAAGGATATGTAGGAAGCCAACCTAAGCCTCAAGCTCAATGTTCATCCTCCTTGGGAGTAAACCCCAAACATAATCCCCATAATCCTGGCCTCGTCTTCAAGAGTAAGCTTCAATGTAACCCCCCAAACCACCCTGAATAGAAACATCCCTCATGGTCCTATTATAGAGAGTCAGCATCAGGATTAATCCCCAACATAATCCTCTCAAAGAGATATAATAACCTATGAGATTAACAGAACTATGTGGGATTTGATTCTCATCCAAATGGGATGCATAGGAAGCCTCAATGAGGTCCAAACCCAACACCCAAAATCAACCTTATTCTCTTTGGTCCACATTCCCAACAGGGTATAATTCAAACTAGGAATCGATATTCCTTCCAGGATCCATGGGATACATTGGCTTAATCCCCACACTGATCCTTTATCAAGTACATTCTATATAGACTACCTTTCCAAATGACGTTAAACAACATGATTAGGTCCTTATCACATAACCTTAAAATGTATGGGTTTCCCAATTAAGTGGAACCAAACTATGTGGGTTTTGATTTCTTTTACAAGGATACATTGTAAAATCATTCTTGGGTCTGATCCTAGCATCCAAACAACTTCCATTCCCTTAGATTATGATGCAATCCAGAGAACCCTAGTGTGTGTCTAGAAAACCAGCATCATCATCATGACCAAGGAATACATAATTTATACATAAGAGTGTACCATTGATGGATAACCTAATATACATATAGATATATCCACTGATGAAGAACCTCGTATGCATACAGATGATTATATATTCAATAAATTCTAATAATTGGTTGTTAATTTTCAGGAAATCTACACCATAATTGGGAATTAATAAAGAATTCAAAAACATGTCATAAATCTATAAGATTCTCGAAATAATAAATAATTCTCACTAAAAGGGTGTGATGACCCCAACCTACCATCCTCTCGACCAATGTCAGTACTCATAGATTATTGGCCAAATCTCCCGATGATCACCTTCCATTGGAAAATAATTCCTACCGGGTATAAAACCATTGTGTATTTTTAGTTCCATGAATAAACTAGTTGGAAACCATTCGAAAATAGTGATTCCAAACCAAAACATGCATTCTGAGGTAAAAAGCCTAAGCACACATAAAACATCTAATAGCCTAAAAAATTATAAAAACCCTAAAAATAATAAAAAAACCCAAAAACTGTAAAAATCTATAAAACCCCTCAAAATCATAAAAATCCTAAAAAAATACATAAAAATAACTTATTACAAAACCCCTAAAAACCCCAAAAACCCTTACGAAAACCTTAATAACTATAAAAAACCACAAAATCCCTAAAATACCTAAAAAATCTTAAAATCATCAAAACCCTAAAATCCCTAAATACTAGGAAACCCCCTAAAATCATTAAGAACCCTAAAAACACATAAAAACATAAAAAACAATTAAAATATCCAAATAACATTAACTCCATTGAAAGAATAAAAACACTAAAAAACCATAAAAATCATAAAAACTTGAAAAAACACTAAAAACCCAAAAAAACCAAAAGAACCCCTTAAAACCCTAAAGAAACCAAACCCCCTCCAAACCCTAAAAACCTTAATAAACAAAAAAATCCCAAAAATCCCAAAAAATACCTAAAAACCATATATCCCAAAAAAACCATAAGAAAACCTAAAAAAATAAAAAACCCTATAAACACCTAAAAACCTAAAAATTTCTAAACACCCTAAAGACCCCTCGACCCTTAAAACACTACAAAATCCCTTGAAACAATAAAAATAGAAAAAAGCCTAAAAATACCTAGAAATCCCTAAAAAATAAAAAATACCTAAGAACCTCAAAACCCCTTAATAAAACATTGAAAAGCTAAAAACACATAAAACCCATAAAAACATAAAAAATGTTAAAAACCCAGAACACAAAAAACCAAAATACCCCTAAATATCATAAAAACCCCTAAAAACCCATGAAAACCCTAAAAACCATTACAAACTCTCAAAAACATTTTAAAGCCCTAAAAAGATAAAAAAACTCAAGAAAAATTTTAAACCCCTCAACAATAAAAAAACCTATGACACCTAAAAACCCTAAACCCCCTCAAAATCCCTAAAACTGTAAAAACAAATAAAAGTCTAATAAAATACATAAAAATCCCTAAAAATGTACAAAACCCAAAAAACACTTAAAACCTGAAAAATCCTAAAAACTCTAAAAATACAAAAACACTATAAAACCCTAAAAACCCTCAAACCCCACAAAATCCCGAAAAACCCAATAACCGTAAAAAAAATAAAAAAATCCAAAAAACCCTCTAAAAATGTAAAAATTAATTAAATAACTAAAAGTCCCTAAGAAAAACATAAAAATATAAATTCCCTTAAAACTACTAAAAAACCTAAAAACTCTAAAACTCCTGAAAGACACTAAAAACCCTAAAAACCCTAAAACCTCAAAACCCCTAAAATCTTAAACACCCCTAAAACCCAATAAAAAACCATAAAACCCACTAAAAAAATGTAAAAACCATTTAATCCCAAAAAAATTAAAAACACTTAAAACCCATTAATTCCCTAAAAACTCAACATACCCTAAATTCCATAAAAACCCCAAAAACCAAAAAACACTAAAAGCCATAATAATCCCTAAAAACTATAAATAAATCGAAAATCCTCATAAATCATAAATAACCCAAAAACCCTAAAACCCTATGAAAACCTTAAAATCCTAAATACAATTAAAACCCCTAAAATACCAAAAAAAACAACAAAATCCCTAAAATCCAAAAAACTATTAAAATACTAAAACTATAAAAAACCCTAAAAACCATAAAACCCAAAAACAACTAAAAAATGTAAAAACCCATTAAACTCCTAAAAATTTTAAAAACACTAAAAAACCCTAAAAACTAAAAAATACTTTTAAACCACCCCCCCCCCCCCCAAAACCCATAACACCACTAAAACCACTAAAACACTTAAATCACTCAAAATCCCTAAAATCCTTAAAACCATAAATATAATAAAAAATCCATTTAAATTTATTAAAGCATAAGACCCTAAAACCCCTGAAACCCATAAAAAGGCATTAAAGCCTAAAAACATTTAGAAACCATAAAAAACATAAAAAATGCTAAAAACATAAAAAACCCCCAAACCCTAACAACCTTAATATCTGTAAAAAATCCGAAAACAATAAAAAATATTTAAAAATCCCTCAATATCAATTAAAACCTAAAAACCTTTAAAAATCATGAAAAATCCTAATATAACCTTAAAAACCTAAAAACACATAAACCCCTAAAAACCAAAAAATGCTAAAAACCCTAAAAAACATGAAAACCCCTAAGAACCCTAAAATACATAATAACCAAAAAAACCAAAAAACCCTAAAAAACCATAAAAACCCTAAAAACACTAAAAAAATCCAAAAAATCTTTTAAACCCCTAAAAACATTAAAAAACTCATAAAAAGTATTTTATACACTACAAAACTAAAAAAACATAAAACCCCCAAATACCATTAAAACATTAAAAACCCTAAAAACTTAAGAAACCCACTACACCACTAAAAACCCAAAAGACCATAAAATCCTTGAAAATGCCTAAACACCCCTATATTTATAAAATACAATAAAAAATCAGAAAAAACACTAATAAAACATTAAAAAAATAAGGACACTTAAGGCCCCTAAAAAACCAAAAATATCTAAATACCTTAAAAACACTAAAAACCCTAAAAAACATAAAAACCATAAAAACCATAAAAAACCATAAAAATCAAAGGAACCCAAAGAAACCCATAAACACTAAAATACAAATAAAAATTTTAATAACACATTAAAACCCTATAATTTATACATACACTAAAAAATATGAATACCACAGACAACTCAAAAAACACAAACAAAAACCATAAAAACCCAAAAACAAAAAAAATCCTACAAATAAAAGAAAAAGATAAAATCCCACAAAAAACCTAAAAATCCTTAAGAAAACCCTTAAAACCCATAAAAACATAAAACATTTTAAAACAGAAAATATGGAAAAAATCAAGAAAACCCCTAAATTTCCTAAAAAAAATCTACGAACCCTCAAATTCTATAAACACCATAGAAACCCATAAATATCATTAAAATACCAAAATATCCTTATAAACATAATAAATCCTAAAAATCATGAAAACCCTACGAAAACCTAAAAAATATAAAAACACTGAAAAAATTAAAGACACTAAAAAACCATCAAACCCTAAAACCCCTAAAAACTCTAAAAACCCTAAAAACCTTAAAAACCTTAAAAACCCCTAAATACCCTGAAAACCAATGAAAAATACAAAACTCTTTTAATCCCCAACAAAACATAAAAATTCAAAAAATCCATAAAAAACAAAAAAAATTAAAATCCCCAAAACCGTAAAAACTCTAAAACCCTCAAAATACCTAAACCCCTATAATATCCAAAAACTCCGAAAAAATACCCTAAAAATCACCAGAAAAAAAGAAAAAACCATAAAACCCTAGGAAAAGCCTAAGAAAACCTTAAAACCCAAAAATCTATAGATTCCATTTAAAATGAAAAATAAATACTAAAACCCCCCCAAAACCCAAAAAACAGTAAAAAACTTAAAAACTCGTAAAACCTTAAAACCCCTAAAAACCAAATAGACCCCCCAAAAAACACGAAAATCTCTAAAAACTCTTCAAACCCCTAAAAATGGTAAAAATTCAAAAGTATTAAAAACCCTAAAAAACTAAAAAATGTAAAACCCATAAAAACCATAAAAACCCTAATAACAGTAAAAACCCTTTAAAACCCTCAAAATTTTAAAAAACCCTAAAATCCTATAAAAAGATTTTAAAAAATCTAAAAATCCCTAAAAATATAAAAAACACTATTACCCTCGAAAACTCTGAACATAACCATGAATAACTAATAACACTAGAAACCTCTAAAAACCTAAAAAACACTACAAAACATTCAAACCCATAAAACCCATAAAAACCCATAAACCCATTAAAATTAATAAAAACCCTGAAAAACAAATTAATAACAAAAAATACCTAACAATTCCTAAAAATATAAAACACTTAAAATCCTAAAAACAGTTAATAAGACCTTAATAACCTAAAAACACTTAAACCCTTGAAAACGTAAAAATTTCAAAAACCCTAAAAACACTAAAAAACCATATGAACCATAAAGACTATAAAATCACTAAATTCAGTAAAAATCCAAAACACCTATATTTACCCTTAAATCCCACAAAACTCTAAAAACCATTTTAACCCTGAATAACATTAAAAACACTAAAAACCTTAAAAATAAAAAAAAACTAAAAAAACACAAAATCCAAAAAAACAATAAAAACATTTAAACCTATAAAACCCCTGAAAATCCTTAAAAGCCCTAAAATCCAGTAAAAATTTGAAAAAGTCCCGAAAAATATATAATAACATAAAAAATTCTAAAAACTCAAAAAACCCCTAATAAAACTATTAAAACCTACCAAAAATTAAAATCTATAAAAAATAAAAACGTTAAAACCCCTAAAAAACATAAAACACTTAAAAACCCAAAACCCCCTAAAAATTCTAGAAAACCAAAAAAAGAAAACAAAATAAAAAATATACTAAAAATCCAAAAAGAAAACCAACAAATATAAAGAACACTAAAAAAGCTCTAAAACCCTTATAAAAGATTACAAACCTAAAAACATTTAAAACCCATAATAGCATAAAAAATGATAAAACCCCTAAAAGACCCTAAAAACAATACAACACCCAAAAAGCCAAAAAAAACCTAAACACACATAAAACCCTAAAAACTATGAACCCCCTATAAAATAGTAAATTTTATAATATATATATATATATATATAAACATAAAATGCATAAAAACTCAAGGAAAACCCCCAAACCTCCTAAAAACCATAAACCCAAAAAACCTAAAACCCTATAAAATCCATAAAAACCCTAAAACCCATAAAAATCATAGAAAATCAATAAAAAACCCTAAAAACCATGAATTCCCCTAAGAAATCTATACAAATCTAAAAACACAAAAAACCCCAAAAAACCATCAAACCCCAAAAATATGAAAACACCAAAACCCCTAAAAACATTAAACCCACTTAAAACCATACAAAACACTAATAACTCTTAAAACTCCTTAAATTACTAAAAACATAAAAAATTATAAAAACCTCGAAACCCCATAAAAACTAAACAACCAAAAACCCCAAAAAACCCAAAAAACCCATAAAATCTCTAAAATCCATAAAAACACTAAAAACAAAAAAACCATAAAAACACATACAAAATAAATACCCATAAAACCTAGAAAATACAATTGAAACCCTAAAAACTAGAAAATCTATTAATCCCCTAAAAGCCCAAGAAAATGCTACAACATAAAAAAATGATAAAAAACTAACACCCCCAAACCCTAAAAACCATAAAACCACTGAAATCCTAAAAACCTAAAAACCCACAAAAACTAAAAAAACTGCTAAAAATATAAAACGAATTTAAAATCCTATTGATTTTAAAAAACATAAAATACCATAAAACCCCAAAAACATAAAAAATCACTAAAAACCCAAAAAAAACCAAAAAAAACCCTTAAAACCCTAACAAACCTTTCAACGCCTCAAAATCCCTAAACACATAAAAATCTATAAAAATTCCTATTAATCCCTAAAAAATAAAACCCTAAAAATCCTAAAAAGTCTTAATAAACCCTTAAAATCCTAAAAATACTTCAAACCCCAAAAACCATAAAAGCACAAAAATACCTAAAACCCCTAAAACCCCTCAAAATACCTAAAAACCCTAAAATCATAAAAATCGTTAAATATCTCTAAAAACACCTAAAAACATAAAAATTAAAAACAAACCTGGAAACACCTATGAAAACCATACAAACCGTAAAATGAAATAAAAACAACTAAAAAGACCTAAAAACCCTTTACACCCCTAAAAACGTTAAAAAACCAAAAAAACATAAAACCATAAAAACTCACACCCCCTAAAAACAATAAAAAAATCATAAAAACATTAAGACCTAAAAACCATAAAAACCCTGAAATCCCTAAAATCCCTAAAACACCTAAAAATCCAAAGAAGTCCCTAAAAACCCTAAAAACATAAAAAACCCTAAAAACTCATAAGAAAATGATAAAAAAAATAAAAAAACATAAAAACCAAAAAAACAATAATAACTAAAAACCCAAAAAATCGATAAAATACCATAAAATAACTAAAACCCCTAAAAATATTAAATCCTTTAAAAAACATTAAAAACCCAGAAACCCATAAAAACCACTAAAATCTATAAAAAACATTATATACTATAGAAAATTAAAAACCTTTAAATCCATAAATAATCAAAAAAATAAATAAAAACCCAAATAATAATAAAACCGTAAAAGCCCAGAAAATCCCTAAAACACTAAAAAACCAAACAAATACTTAAATTCCCTAAAAATGAATGATATCCTAAAAACCCTATAACCTGAAAACCATTATAAAATCCATAGAAACTTAAAAACACTTTAAACACTTTAAAACTCTAATAAACATAAAAAACCATAAATTCCACCAAAACACAAGAAAACTCTAAACCATCAAAATAACCAATACCCCTAAAATCTAAAATAATCCTAATAATACATAAAATGTCAAAACCCTAAAAACTCAAATTAAAACATAAAAACCAACAAATGCATAAAACCCCTAAAACCCCTAAAACACAAAAAACCCTAAAACCCTAAAAAGACCCTTAAAAACAATGAAAATCCCAAAAAAACATGAAAAATTCCATAATATCCCATAAAAACCCTAAAACCCCAATACAAATATAAAAAATCCTTTAACCTATAAAAGAATTGAAAACCATAAAACCTTTATAATTTCAAGAAACCCTAAAAACCATAAAAAACCTAAAAAATCCAAACCAATTCCCTAAAAACCTAAAAAACCCATAAAAACCCTAATAACAACTAAGAAAGCCGTAATAACCAAAAAACACATAAATCCCCAAAAAACATAAAAAATGATCAAACCATAATAAACCCTCAAACTCGTCAAAAGACATAAAATCCTTAAAAAGTATAAAAATATTAAAAAAATCCTTAAAATCCATAAGAACATAAAAACCCCTACAAACCTAGAATTATTTTAATAGAACCATATATACCTTAAAAAACTTAAAACCCCTAAAACCCAAAAAATTATAAACACCCTAAAAACATTAAAACCCCTAAAACCCATAAAACCCATAAGAACATAAAAATATCTACACACACATAAAACCCATAAAAATTGACTAAAACTCTAAAAACATTAAATTAATACAAAAATTAATTACTAAAATAAACCATTAAACCCCTAAAATACAATAAATACTCTAAAACCCCAAAAAACAATAAAAACCCATAAAAAGCTAAAAACCCATAAAAATCTAAAACTCTCTAAAACCCCTATGAACCGTAAAAATCCCCAAAATTCCCTAAAAATACAAAAAACCCCCAAGAATATATTAAGTAACAAGAAACACATAAAACCACTAAAAACATAGAAAATTATAAAAACCCTAATAACCCTAAAAACCCTAAATAAAATAAAATCCTAAAAAATCTTTAAAAACGCAAAAAAAACCTAAAATACCAAAAAACTCTATACCATTTATCCCACTAGAAAATTATAAAAATATAAAAACCATTAAAACAATAATAACTCAAAAAACTGTGAAAACAAAAAAAATCCATAGAACCCTAAAAACCCTAAAACCGAAAAACCATAAAACCCCCCAAAATCTTTGAAAACCCAAAAACCATAAAAATACTAAAATACCATAAACATCCCCAAAAACATTAAAAACCCTGAAATCTTGGAAAACACTTAGAAAACATAAAAAACCTAAAAAAACTTAAAAAAACTTATAATCAAATAAAATTCTAAAAACCCTAAAATACCATAAAACACATTAAAACCATAAAACCCATAAAAACTTTTAAAACCCTAACATATAATAAGACCCCTAAAATCAATAAAAATATAAAAAACACTTTAACCCCCTAAAAAAGTAAAAAGATATAAAAAATTAAAAACCATAAAAACTCCGAAAACCCCAAAACCATATAAAACCTATAACCCCTAAAAACCCTCAACATCATTAAAAACCTAAAAACCAATAAAATCCTAGAAATGTTTATGTCTCTAAATACATAACAAACCATAAAAAACCTAAAAACCCCTATAAAAACCATAAAAACATAAAAAAATTAAAATGCCTAAAAACCATAAAAATTCTAAAATCCCTAAAACCCCTAATAAACCCTAAAAACAAAAAAAAAATAGGGAAACCCCCTAAAATTATAAAACCCTAAAACCAATAAAATACATAAAACCACTTAAAATTTTAAAAACTATTCAAACCCCTAAAAACATAAAAAACTCTAAAAACCCATAAAAACCATAAAACAAAAAAAACAAACTAAAAACTATAAAGAAAACATAAAAACCCAAAAACCCAAAAACCCAAAAAACCCAAAATAATAATAATAATACATAAAATATATTAAATTCCCTAAAAATGTAAAAAATACTAAAAATAGGAAAAACCCAATGAAAACCATTAATCTATAAAAACAATTAAAACCCCTAAAAATCATACACCCAATAAAACCAAAAAACCCTAATATCCCTCAATGTACTTAAAAACCCTCAAATCCCAAAAAAACATAAAAATACCTTAATATATCTAAAAATTAAAACCCCTAATACCCTAAAAAATGAAAATAAAACATTAAAAAACCTAAATTAACAAAATTTTTAAGAATCCAATGAAATGATAAAAACTGTAAGACCCATAAAAACCCTAAAAACATAAAACCATAAAACCATAAAACCATATAAAACCTCAAAAATCCCAAAACCCCGTAAATACAATAAAAACTACTAAAATAAATCTAAAAACCATTTTAACCCCTAAAATTTTTAAATGAACTAAAACATCTTGAAACCCTAAAAACTCAAAAGAAAAAATAAAAACCCAAATAACCCATAAACACCTTGAGAACCCCAAAAATCCTTACAAATCCCAAAAACCCTAAAAACCATAAAGAACAAAAAAAAATTCCATAAAATCCCTAAAAACACAAAAACCCTAAAAACCTTAAAAAACTTAAATAAAACCTTATAAACCTAATAAAACTTACAACCACAAAAAAACTAAAAATGATAACAACCCTAAAACCCCTAAATCCCCTAAAAACCCGAAAAATAATAAAACCCCCCAAACCCTAAAAAATCCTAAAAACCCATAAAAACCTTAAAATCCCAAAAAAATCCCTCTTTACACTCTAAAAACCCTTTAAGCTCCTAAAAAAATATTAAACTATAAGAAATTATATATCCTTAATAACACAAACAACCCATAAGAACCCAAAAAATACCATAAAATCCCAAGAACCCTTAAAAAACTAAAAACACTCAAAATTTCTAAAACCCTTAAAATCCATATAAATTAAAAAAATATTTAAACCCCCTAAAGTAAACCTTAAAAAACTGAAAACACATTAAACTCTTAAAAACCTAAAAACAATAAAACCCCTAAAAATATTAAAACCCAAAAATACCTCAAAATTCTTAAAACCCCTTAAAACGCTAATTTTTTTGAAAACCCAATAAAATTTTATAAGAACATAAAAAACCCTTAAATCATGAAAAAAACGATAAGAAATATTAAAAAACTAAAAACAAATGAAACCCATAAAAAACATAAAAAATGATAAAAAAACCCCTAAAACCCCATAAAAGCATAAAAAACCAAAAAGGCCCTGAAATCCTTAAAGAACCCAAAAATTCATAGAAACCCTAAAACCACTAAAAACACTAGAAACCCGTTAAACCACAAAATTCGTTAAAAATATATAAAAAATTAAAACCTCAAGATACTAAAAACCATAAAAAACCCAAAATCCCTAAAAACAATAAAAACCCTCAAAATCTCTAAAACCCCTAAAAAAATAAAAATCCTTAAAAAACCATAAAAATTCCAAAAAATGTAAAAAAAACCAAAAATAGATAAACCCTATGAATCCCAAAAAAATCACTTAGAACACCTAAAAATATAAAAAAAAATTAAAACACATAAAAACCCCTTAAAACCCTAAATACTATAAAAACCATAAAAACTCTTGAAACAAGAAAAACCATAAGACCCACTAAAATCTATAAACACCCTCAGAATCCCTAAAATCCTAAAAACATTAAAATCAAAAATATCCCTAAAAGTACCTAAAAATGTAAAAACCCTAAAAATCCATATGAAAACCTTATAAACATAAAAACACGTACATCCCCTAAAACCCTAAAAACAATAAAGACCCTAAAAACCCTAAAACCAAAAAAATTGTAAAAATCCCTAAAGAATTAATAACATAAAAAACTCAAAAAACCTGAAAACCCCAAAACATGCCTTCAAGTCCTAAAAACACTAAAACCCACTAAAATGTAAAAATCACTAAAAACCCTGAAAACCCTAGAAAACCCCTCAAATCCATAAAAACACTAAAAACCATAAAATTAAAAAAAATCAAAATACCTAAATATATATAACATATAAAAAGACCCAAAAAAACATAATAAAACCATAGAAACCTAAAAACACTTAAAACCCCTAAAAAGTTAAAAATTCTAAGGACCATCAAACCCCTAAAACCACAAAAAAGATCTAAAACCCATAAAATTTCTTAACAACCCATAAAACCCCTAAAAATCACTAAAAACTATAAAACCCTTTAAAAATTTAAAAATGATAAAAAACTCTACAACACCTTAAAAATTTTAAAAAATAAAAAACCCTAAAATCTAAAAAAAATTAAAAAACCGTAAAACCAAAAAATTAAAAAACCCAACAAACTATTAAAATATTAAAACCCCTAGAAAACTCTAAACACCCTAAAATACATATAACACCATATAAGTCCTAAAAATCACTAAAAATAGCTAAAAATATAAATAACCTCAAATCCCTAAAATCCCTAAGAAAATATTAAAAACCTAATAACAATTAGAACCCCTGAATATTGATAAATACCCAAAAAAACCAAAAAACCCTAAAACCTAAAAGTCAAAGAAAATCAAAAAATTATATAAAATCCATAAAATCATAAAAAACCCCTGACAACCAAAGAAACCCTTAGAATCCTAAAAAAACTAAACCCCTAAAAACATAAAAATTGTAAAAACCATAAAACTCCTAAGAACTAAAAAACAATAAAACCTATAAAAACCTATAAAACCACTAAAAATTCATAAAATCCCTAGAAACCACTAAAAAAATTAAACTATTAAAAATGTTTAAAAAAAATACAAAAACCTCAGAAAGATTAAAAACCAAAACAAATCACTAAAAACCCAAAAAACTCTCAAAGTCCATAAAAACCCTAAATCGTAAAAAATCCCTTAAAATGCCTAAAAACATAAAAACCTGTGAAAACCATAAAAATTATTAAAACCTAAAAACACTTAAAACTACTAAAATCAAAAAAACATTAAAACCCAAAAAACCTTAAAAACTCTAAAAAACAAGAAAACACTCAAAATGAAAAAAATCCTTAAAAACTGAAAATTACTAAAAAGACCCTAAAATCCCTAAAAATGTAAAAAATTAAAAAAACCCTGTGAAAAAAACAGAATACAAAAAATCATAAAACCTATAAAAAATCTAAAATCAATAAAACCACTAAAAATACCATAATCATCCTAAAATTTACTAAAAACCATAAAACCCCTAAGAACCATAAAAACCCTAAATACTTATAAAAACCCAAAAACACCACGAAAAAACTAAAACAAATGTAAACCCCTAAAATTATTAAAAAACGCTGAGAAACTGTAACACCCTCAAAAACATAAAATCAAAAAAATCCAAAAAACTATAAAATTACTAAAAAACACAAAATTTATAAAAACCCAAAAAAGGCATAAAAACCCTTAAAAATATGTAAAAATCCATACAATATAAAAATTGTTAAAAAACTAAAAAAACCTAATAATATATTAAAAAAATAAAAAACTGACATACCTTAAAAACCTATAAAACATTAATAACCCTAAAAAGATTAAAACCATAAAATCCCACAAAATACAAAAAAACTAAAAGAATAATGCCTATGAGTAGTGGCTCTTCTCTTATCCTCATGTCCCTATGGTTCTCCATAATATCTTCTCCCTTCCCCCTCAAGTATGTTCCGGCCTTGGTGACAGTTGTTTCATCATGGCGGTGTTGATGGAGGATGGTTCCGTGCATCCTAGCATTATTTCTGACCTAGTGGAAGATCTATTGTGCCTTGAGACTTCAAGATCTACCATTGGCTTTAGATTATTTGATGCTAAATCTAATTCACGCATAGGCATATTTGACTCTCCTGCCTTTGGGATCACTGATCGTCTCTATGTGAAATGATATTGGGTTTCCATTTTGGTGTCGTCCTTTCTAGATCTTGGATATCATGGTGGACTCGTGAGCTTGATGTTGGGTTTGGGGTTCTTGATGTTGGCTTTGGTGTTCCCATGTCCTCAGGATCTCATTATGTCCAACATGTGATCGTCATCATCTCTGGGTAGCTTGTTGCTAGCTGCGATGGTTCCCCATGGTCCTCCACTTTGGGATCCATTCGCGGCTGTGGTGTTCTCGGTGTCAGCCCTATTGTGTTCAATTACTATTTTGGCCTACTGAATCTGGGTTTCGAGCCCAAATTCATCTCAGATTGACATCGGTTCTGGCTTGCTCATATCTTCTTGGGGTTGGCTCGGAGGGGGGAGGCTCTGCATTTAATTTCTTCTGTAGGAATATTTTAGGATTTGTGTTGATGTTGCTGCGGTCTTAGTAAATTTTCTTTGAAATTGGGACGTTTTCTTGTAGCGATGAGGGCATCGTCAGCTACTATGTGTTTATTGTGATAATGAATGATGATGTTCGTGATTTGTTGTGGTTGGTGATTTTGGTGTTTTGCATTGCTGGTTTTTAGTCACAGATTGATGGAAGGTGATGATGATTCTTGCTGATGATTGTTGTGATGGTGATTGGATTTGGGGCGGCTGGAGGTTGGTGTTTGTGGCTTTGTAGTGCTGAAGCTGGTTCAATGTTTGGTTTGTTGTGTCTTTTTCTTTCTTTGTTTAATTTTTTTGGGATTTTCTTTGGGTATGGTTCATTTGATTCATTTCTTCCCTTGTCTGTTGTGTCTCATTTTCTAATAAATTTTTTTTGGGGGGGGGGGTCGGGAATATCCTGGCCCAACACCTACCTTGACTTTAAAACAATAAAAACCAAAAAAATCCTATGAAAACCCAAAAAAATCATTAAAATCATTAAAACCCCCTAAAACCTTATAAAACTTCTAAGAGAACCATAAATCCCAAAGAACACATAAAACCCCTAAAAACATACAACATTCTAAAACCCTAAAACCCTTAAAAGACCCTAAAATCCCTAAAAACCCAAAAACCCAAAAACCCATAAAAACAATAAAATGCGCTAAAAATTTAAAAAATTATAAGACTCATGAAAACACTAAAAATACACTAAAAACACTAAAAACCCTTTAAACCCCTATAAATATTAAGGAAACTCTATAAAAATTAGATCTATTAAAACTAAAAACCCCCTAATATACCCAAAAAACTATAAAAACCCTAAAAATCCTCAAAATCCTTAAAATGCATAAAACCCCATAAAAATCATAAAAATCCCTAAAAACCCTAAAAAACGTAAAACCCCAATAAATGAAAAAAATGAAAAAACTAGTAAAAAAAATTAAAACCCAATAAACCCTTCGAATCCATAAAATCCATAAAAAATCATATAAATCATAAAAACCACTAAAATTCTATAAACACATAAATACCCGAAAAAACCATGAAGACCATAAGAAAACCTTAATATCAAAAAACACTTAAAGCTAATTAAAACCAAAAAATGCTAAAATCCATAAAAGACCCTAAAACCCTAAAACCCCTTAAACTATAAGACTCCAAAAATATGAAAACACCTAAAAACCAAAAAAAAACCAAAAAAACCACTAAAAACTCTAAAAATTATTTAAACCCCTAAAAATGTCAAAAAACACTAAAAATCCTTAAATTTCCAAAAAGAAAACTCAAAAAACCCTAAAACCACAAAAAACCAAAAAATCCAAGAATCCCTAAAAAATACTAAAACCCCATAAAATCCCTAAAAACATAAAAACCGGGAATATCCAAAAAAATCCCTAAAAATACCTAGAAACATAAAAACCCCTGAAAATCCGGAAAAATCCTAATAAATTCATAAAAATATAAAAACACTTAAACCATCTAAAAACCAAATAAAATCTACAAACCCTAAAAACCTAAAAAGTCCAAAAATCCTATAAAATCGCTAAAAATCCAAAAAACCAATAAAAATATCATAAAATCACTAAAATTCCCTAAAAACATTAAAAATCCTAAAAACAGAAAATATAATAGTAATAGATCTGTAAAACTCTAAAGTAAACAAAACCCTAAAACACCTAAAATACCATAAAAGGCCCCAAAACAAGAAAAAACCCCAAAATTCATTAAAAATCCTACATTCCACTAAAAACTCTAAATATCCTTTAAACCCCTAAAAATATTAAAAGACTCTAAAAACATTAAAACCACTAAAAACTCAAAAATCCCTGAAAACTCAAAAAAAAACCCCCATTAAAAGCCTAAAACCATTAAAATCCCAAACCCCCTCAAAATCCTCAAAACCCACTAGAAACTCTAAAAACACTTTAAATCCATAATAATTTCAATAAATTCTAAAAACCATAAAAACCCTAAAACTCAAAAAACCCTAAAACCTTAAAAACCATAAAACCCTAAAATACCATAAAATCATAAAAAGACATAAAAATACGTAAAATCATACAGGCCATAAAAACAATAAGAAACCCAAGAAAACCTTTAAAATATAAAAAAAATAAAAATCCCTTAAAGCCTAAAAATGTTAAATACCCTAAAATACCCTAAAACTTTAAAAACACTCAAAATATATAGAAACCATAAAAACCATAAAAATCCTTAAAAACTAAAAATCCCAAGAATGGTAATAATTAAACCCTGAAAACCACTATTATAACCTAAAGAACAAAGAAACACTTAAACCCCATAAAACCTACAAAATGAAAAAAAACCCTAAAAACCGTAAAACCCCCTTGAAAACCCTAAAACCCACGACTCTATAAAACCCATAAACTACATAAATCCTAATAATACATAAGATCCAAAAAAACACAAAAACAAGAGAAACCCTAAGAAAAACAAAAAAAATATAAAAAAATTGAAACCCCTAAAAAACATAAAAATGAAAAAAACCATAAAACCCATTAAAATATCACTAAACCCCTAAAAAGACCTAAAACCATAAAACACAAAAATACCATTAATAAACCTCAAAACACCTAAACCTTAAAACCCAATTAAAATTATAAAACCCATTAAAACCATTTAAAATGATAAACAACTATATAAAACCTTAAACTCTAAAAAACGTTGAATGACAATCAAAAACCCAAAAAACATAAAAACCTTAAAACCCTTAAAACCACTAAAAACACTAAAAATCCCTAAAAACCATATATATCAATATAAATCACAAAACATACCAGAAAAAACTAAAACAATAAAATCCGTAAAAACCCTAAAAACCTCTAACAAATCATTAAATACCTAAAACACTTAAAACCCCCAAAATCGTAAAAATGATAAAAACCCTAAAACCCCATAAAAATAATAAAAATCATTCAAAATCCTAAAAACCAAAAAAAAAATGGCCCTAAAAGTCACTGAAGAAATAAAATACACTAAAAACCTTAGGAAACCCTATGAAAACCTTAATAACTTAAAAACACAAAAAAACCCCCTAAAAACCCTAAAAACCCTTCATGCCACAACACCCCTAAAAACCTTAAGAACCCCTAAAAATAAATAAATACCTAAAAAAACACAAAAACATTGAAAACTATTTCAATCCATAAATACATTAGAAAACTATAAAACCTTTAAAAGCCTAAAAAACTCAAGAAAACACAAAACCATGGAAAAAACTTATGAAAAATTAAAAATGTAAAAAATACTAAAAACCGTTTAAAACCTAAAAACCAATAAAATTGTAAAAATCCCCCCAAACCCTCTAAATCTCTAAAAACCATAAAAATAATACATAACCTAAAAATTCTCAAAAATTCATAAAAATATAAAAGGCACAAAAAATAAGAAAAAAGAAATGAATAAAATAAAATCCTAAAACACTTAAAATCCTTAAAAACCTAAAAACCGTAAAAACCTAAAAACACCCTAAAACCCCAAAAAACCCAAAAAAACCCCATAAAACATTAAAAACCCTAAAAAAAATAAAAACCTAAAGAAAATAAAAAATAAAAAACCCATTAAACCCCTAAAACATTAAAAAAATCTAAATAACCATAAAACACTAATAAAATCCTAAAAACAAAAAACCCATTTAAATCCAGCGTACCCCAAAACCCTAAAAACCCTAAAAATCCCAAAAAACCCAAAATACCATAAAAATCCTAAAAATACATAAATGTCACTAAAAAGGTAAAACCCCCTAAAAATCCTGAAAACCCCTAACAAAACATTAAAATCACTTAAAACCCCTAAAAAACTAAACAACGCTTCAAACCCTTAAAAATCCTAAAAACCAAAAAAATCCTAAAATATCCCTTAGAATCCCTAAAAATGAAACAAACCCTAAAAACCCTGAAAACCATAAGAAAACAATAAGAATCTAAAATCATTTAAAATCCCTTAAAACCTAAAAAACATTATAAACCCTAAAACCCATAAAAGTCCCTAAATCCCCTAAAAACCTTAAAACCCCAAAAAATCTTTTAAAACCGCATAAAACCCATAATAACCATAAATTCCATTAAAAATATTAAAAACATTTGACCCCATAAAACATTAAAAACTGAAAAAACCATAAAACCCTAAAAATTCAAAAAATCGAAAACAATAAAAACATCAAAAACAAATACCAGACAATAACTAAAAACCTTAAACCAATAAAATGTATAAATAACACTAAAAATTCCTAAAATTGTAAAAAAACACAAAAACGCTAATAAGTCCTTAAAATCCCAAAAAAACATAAAACCCCTAAAACCCAAAAAAACTCTAAAACTCTAAAACACTAAAAACTCTCCTAATCCCTAAAAACCCGAAAAAACAAACACCTAAAAATGTCTTAAATATATAAAAAATTATAGAAATTCCCTAATATAACTTTAAATATCTAAAAACACATAATCCCCCTAAAAAACTAAATAATATATAAAATACCAAAAACCCCCTAAAAACAAAAAAACCCATAAAGACCCCTAAAACCATAAAAACTTTAAATACCCAAAAAATAATAAAAACCACTTAAAACTATAAAAATACATTTAAACCACTAAAACATTTTAAAAGTCTAAAATCATTAAAAAACCTAAAAACACAAAAAAACACAAATATCCCAAAAAACTAAGAATACCTAAAATCCTATAAATTCCCTAAAAACACTAAAATACAATAAAATCCTAAATATCCTTAAAAATACAAAAAAACATAAAAAGCCCTAAAACCAAGAAAACCCTAAAGAAAACCTAAAATGGTAAAAACCCCAAAACCCCCAAAAACACTAAAACCCCATAAAACCATAAAAACACGTAAAAACCATATAAAACCTAAAACCTAAATGCCCTAAGACACAATAATAACTCTAAAAACCATTAAACCACTAAAAAAGTTAAAAAAGCTCTAAAAACCCAAAAAAACGCAAAAAAACCTATAACACTAAAAACCCAAAAACCCAAAATACCCTAAACAACCGAAACATAACTAAAAACCAAAAAACTGTAAAAATCATAAAAGGCCATATATTTCATTAAAATGAAAAAAAACCCTAAAAAACTAAAAATCCTAAGAAAAAAAAAGAAAGCCTAAAAAAACATAAGACCCAAAATAAAAATAAAAATGCTAAAACCCTTAAAATCCAAAATAAACCATAAAGACACACAAAATATAGAAACCCCGAAAACCATAAAAAACATAAAAATCCATAAAACATAAAAAACCTTAAAACCCCTAAGAAAGCCTTAAAACACCAAAAACACTTAAAAACCTGAAAACCTAAAAATTTAAAAAATTAAAAAAAATTTATAATCCTTAAGAACACCTTAAAACATAAAAAACACTTCGAACCCCTAAATAACATAAAAAATTCTAAAACCCTAAAAACCCTTAAAAACCTCTAAAACCCCTAAAAATACTAAAACCCCTAAAACCATAAAAATTCCATAAAATCAAAAACAAACCCAAAACCATTAAATACATTAAAAAACATTAACCACCTTGAAATGTTGAAAAAAGACTAAAAACCCTTAAAACCCTAAATACTCAAACAATACCTAAAAACCTTAAAAACCATAAAAACCATGAAACCCTAAAAAACCTGAAAACTATCAAAATCCCTAAAACCGCTTAAAATAATAAAAATCATAAAAATCCCTAAAAATCCTTAAAAATTTAGAAACCCTAAAGCCCCTGTTAAAACCGTAAGAATCAAAAAGTACATAAATCCCCTAAAAACCAAAAGAACACTAAAATCCCAAAAAACAATAAAAACCCATAAAACCATTAAAACCCCAAAACCCCATATATCTCATAAAACCCCCTAAAACTGCTTTAAACACCTAAAAACATTAAAAAACTCTAAAAACATAAAATAACTAAAAACATAAAAACCCGAAACACCAAAAAAACCAAACAATTTCCTAAAACCCTAAAAACCCAAAACCACTCATAATCCTAAAGAACACCTAAATATCATAAAAATCCATAAAATCCCTAATAATATCAAAACCTTAAAAACCCTGAAAACCCCTAAGAAAACCTTAAAAACCTAGAAATGATTAAAACTCCAAAAAACCTAAAAAATGCTAAAACCCATAAAAACACAACAAACCATAAAAAATACAACCCATAAAATACCTAGAAACCCATATAACCCTAAAAAATAAATAAAAACTCTAAAACTTCATTAATCCCCAAAATTCATTAAAAAAATTTATAACCCCTTAAAAATTCTACAAATCTCAAAAAACCCTAAGAACATAAAAAAACAAAAAACACTAAAAAACCTTAAACCCTCAAAATCTCAAAGATCTTAAGCTCTTGTCAAGTTGTACATCCACCATAGAACCCTTCAATCACCAGGGTCCCCTCAGAAGTTTTGGATGATCATCGTGAAGGACATTTTGACCCATCAAACCACTATGAAGGTTGGATGGGGGTTGATGGTGTTTTATGCTATGATGAAGGCATTACACTGACCCCCGCTTCTATGTCAATCCATTCAAGAAAACTGTGTACAAATGAAGGTTATACTATCCTGCTCCATTGCCAAGTCCATGCACAATATTAAAACAATATATATTTTTTCAGGTGTTTTAAAATTATTAAATTCAGGTATTTAGGGGGTTTGAAATGAATAATATTCATGTCGATCTTCCTTGACGACTAGAGCATTTAAGAGGAGGCTGAAACTATACCTTTGCTACTTATAAATGGAGGTTCATTCCCCTGGAAAAATGGGAGTTCAAAACCCTGAAGGAGATCCCACCGAGAGTATAGGGCACGTGTTTCCCCTTCTATTATTCATTTTTATTATGTTCTTTTCACATTAGTTATATTTTTATTTCAATTTATAGTTTCTATTAAAAAATAATTCATGAATTTTTTATTTACAAATATGTTCGACCATTTATATCTTCTTCTTCTTCTTCTTTTATTCTTATAATTTCTTCTCCTTATTATGAATTTTATTTTAATTTTATTTAATTTTCTTTACATTCATTTTTAACATTTAATGTGTCAAATTTTCTTATTATATTATTATTTAATTTAATTTTATTTTATTTAATTTTATTTTATTTTATTTTCATTCATCCTTCTCTCTCGTCCTATTTTATTTTATTTTAGGAATTTTTATCTCTCCTATATTCAGTTATTTTTATTTTTTTAATTTTCCTCTCTTTTCCTTTTATCCACAACTTTATATTTTACTCATGATAATGGGAGGATGACCTAAGGCTTGGCTCGGCGGAGATCAAGGTGTGCTTGAATTATTTCATAATAAATATTTTATGTTTGTAATAAATGAATGTGACATGCACAAGTGTGGAAAATGTCACCTGGGACATGCACTGAAATTTATTTCTATTATTTTTTTTAATATCTTTTCCCTTTATCTATTTTTTATCCCTTCATACACTGGAGTTGAGACAATCAATGGATGAAATATTATTTGATAGAGTCGGATCCAGGGAATTGTGACATCTTTGACCAAGGTGGTCCATAAAACATGATTAACAGAGGTGGAAAATTTTAGATTTATTTATAAATTAAAGATTTAAAATTATCAATATAAAGGGACAATCATTCATCATGATATTTCATGATTGGATAATCAAACCAAAATCAAACCAAGAAAAGTGAATTTATTAAACCCAAAACCAAACATTGGGACCAACTTATTTCTTTATAAGTTCATCATATTTAGTATTTCATGTAGTATAAGATTAAATTTCCATTTTATCATGTATTTTCAATATTTATAATGAATTCATAAATCCAAATATCATTTATTAGTGATTTCATAAAAATAAAAAATAGTTTAGGTGATTTATAATAAGTGAGTGAAAAAACAAATAATCTCTTCAAGCGAGACAACTTTGCATAGCCACTATATTATACAAGGAAAAAGATTAGATATTTTATTTTTCCACACTCTATGATAGGTGTCTAAAAAACTAGTTCCATTTTTGGGGATCTAATAAATATTTTATTTTATTTTTCTATTTTCATAGTATATTGTTTATAGTTACTTTAAAAATAAATAATTTTTTTTTCCACGATGTTTTCAAAAAATCATTATTTTCAATATATTGAATAATTACTCATATGATTTAGAATAAGAATCTAATTTTTACAAACTATACCTTCCAATGAGGAGCTGATATTCTTATTATAATGGTCAATCAGAGACACAAAGGCATAGAGATATACCTCTCACTTCAATAGATTATGGTCATGGTCGAATAAATCTGAATTGACATGAAAATATTTGAGGCCAAGAAGGAAGTTCCACGAGTTTTTCTCAATTTCACTAAAATATATCCATGATGTGGAGGCCACAGTAGGGTAATATTAATAGGCCAACCATTTTAAAAACTTGATCCATGATGACCATGATGAGCTAGAGTAGATTTATGATGAGGAATACCTGTCTACTGAGCTATATGTGATATATCAACATGATCTAGATGAATTGTGGAATGAGTATATTGATATCCTTGATCACTAAAAAATAAAAGATAATGAATCTTTAATGTCCACATATACATAGAGGAAGACACCACCAATATGTAAAAATTTAAAGCAACATTGGAGGAGCATTAAAACATTTCTTCTTACAAATAAGATCAACTCCAATAGGTGACTACCATTAATGAAGATATTCAATTCAAACCAAATCAGGGATATGATACATTATTCAACTCAAAAACATTTAATTTTATTGAAACTAATTCAAAAATCACTGCTAATTTTTTTTAATTTCCTTATTCAGATTACTCAAACTATGCCCGAAAAAAAGATAATAAAAAGAATAATCAACCAATTAAGGAACACTTGGACCACCCTAAAGACATTGAATGTCTACATGATACAGTACACAAAGATATATCAATTTCTCTTACTAAATAACCAGATACACATTCTACTTAAATAAAAGAGGCACAATCTGATATTGAATTTTGAAATTCAAATATTGTTAAAATAAAATTTCCTAGTAATTCTCCCTTTGACTAATATTTTAATGAATCATCCCTTGATCAGGAACTGGATAGTGAAATAAAGGTTGAACAAGTATAAACCTAAGAGGAAGAGGTTCCTTACTTCATCCTACCCCTACTATGCAATCTATACCTCATAGTAAAGGGAGTGGATTTGGTGTACTCTATACATGGAATTCTTCTAAAGGATAAATAGGACGTTGAATCTAGAAAAATCCATATGTGGTGGTTTAAATCAACTAATATCCAACCACTATCATACAATAAATAATATTTGGTACTACCCTCTGAAGGCCATAGAAATTTTGTGCCCACATTGGGGATCATACTAATATTTATCCTTTTTACCTTATTTCTAGGATTTTAATTTTAGTGTTAGGAATTTTTCCAGTATGTAGCCTAATCACTCTTATCTTTTTTAGATTAAATGTCTTTATCCTTGTGATTAATTGATTAATTTAATTTTATAGGGCCATGATAAAATAAGGAATACTTAAAAAATCTTGGAGGAAATAGGATTAAGCATCAGGGGAATGTGAGTTCAATTTTATGTTATAACATTTAAAACACCCTTCATTTTTTTGAAACATGTTTTCAGATTTAAACTTGAAATTTCATGTCCCTACTTGAATTTATGTTTTTCGAAAATTATTTTGGATATATATGTTTCTTCGGAATCCTATGATTCCATGTTTTATATTTTAAATTCAATGATACTGAATGAGTAAAAAGATGAATTGGATGATTAAAGTGAATCATTGATATTAAAATGAACACTCATGATTTGAGGGAATTTATTGATTCATATAAATGAAATATACCAGTAATTTTCCATGCATTGAATTTTTTAAATTCATGTGAATTTATTTTTTTATTAATCATACCTTGATTTATTTTGCAATGTTATAATTATCATTCCCAATTAGATTTCTTGACAAAGTAATTCATATTTATCTTGAGCATATTTCTTGGGTGATCATGGGATATGTAACCTACTAGAACTTTCATTTTATCTTGTCAAAGCTATGACTATGAAAAGACACATTTAAAAACATTGAGTCATATATTAAAAATCCCATATCATTAAAACACCACCATTATATCAATCTTTTTTATCCCATAGAGACCCAGAATGATCTTGTTAGGAATTAGCCACATTTGAAGGAATTTTTGTCTATTCTTAAGAAACTCTTAGTTTTTAATGATATTTTATTTTTGAAGTGTTGGGGTAATGAGAATCATGATGAAAGGGATGATTTATATTGTATGGAATAATTTTTGGGTTGTTACATATAGGGATAGATAAAATATTTTGATTCATTCATTTCACTTTACTATTTTCCCTTTTGAATAAAAAATAGAAAATGAAAAAAAACTAAAAAAATGAAAAAATAGGTTTTGATTTTGGAGAACCAAATATAACCATTAATAGACCTATGAGTTTTATCATAAGCATATAAGTTGTGAATACGAGGTTTATTCTAATCATAAAATAAAAAAAAATATAAAAATGAAAATGTTTTGTGAAAAAGGAAAAAAAAGGAATAAAATTTAAAAAAAATCAAGTGGGTGCAGAGATCATTCATTATGATTTACTTTGATCATAACCTTACCATGAGTTTTATGGTAAAGTGAATGTTTCTACTTTAATGAGGATAATTCCATTGAAATATAATTTTTGATATCATGCATTATACTTAAGAGTGAAACCTCCTTTTTGAGCCTTAATATTTAAAACATTAATTCATTCCTACCTTAGGCCTCAGAGTAATTTGAACCTTTAATGAAAATCCATCATGTTTTAAATTTTCTTTTTTTACAAAGTTGATAAAAGAGTGACTTTATAGGATTATTTATTTGGATCATTCTCTCATGATATTATTATAACTCCACTTGAATTTTATCATGGGATATGAGATAAAATATTCAAGTAATGTAAATCATGATTTCAATGGTTTAAAAATTGTGAAATTAAGGAACATTACTGAAGTAAATTAGTTACATCATCTTTCAAAAGTGGAAAAGTAAGATTATTTATTTGATAGTTTATTTGAAAATTGATAAATATAGTTTATATTTTATGTAGAATATGAAAAAAAAAATTTGTATTGAATATTTTTTTTTATTCTATTGCAATTTATTTTCTGGTAACATTGGATCCCTCTAACTTCTTTTTTTGGATTTTATGCTTGAAGAAATTTATTGTTTATGTGTGGGGGTATTCAAAACACAAAAATTATAGGCATATTTTTTAATGTTTTCCAATAAATTTTAAATGGGTTTCATTGTAAATTCCTATGAAATTCAATGTTTTATATGAAAGGGGTTTTTATGAATGAACGATTAATGGTGATTAAAATAATTAAAAACTTAATGATTTTAAAATTTTAAATAAATTTAGCCATTATAAATTTTTTCATTCATATTTTGTTATGTAATTTAAATTTTTTAAAGTGTTATATTTTTTATTTGTTTAAAAATAATTACAGGCTAAACCAAGTAAATCCCTTAACTGAAGTGACCGAAGCCACTTAGCCTACCCCTAAGGGATGGTTATCCGAGTAGGGTTAAGGGAGAGTCTACACATCGAGGCTCACTGGGGCATCAGGCTCATGCGTATAGGTGGCTCGTGGGTGGTGAACCCCATGGGGAGTAAGATTGGGTAAAATCCCACATGAGATTCGTGTATGTAAAACCAACATATAATGTGTGTGAAGTGTTATATGGGAGCCCATCGCAGAAATAGTTGTTTTTTCATGGTACTCTTGTATATTTACTTATAAGAGATAACCCATCCAGCCAAAGATTTGATTTGGGACATCAAATATCATAGTAATATTCATAACGTAAAAAAAATGAACTTCTCTTCTCGGAAACACCCATATTTACCGCTACCATTCAACTATAGAACACTAAACCACAATTCAATCACTTTAAACAATAGAAAACTCCTAGAAAACCACACTGTCAAACCCAGTGAAGCTCAGATCAAAATATACTTCTACCACTAAATCCTATCATCGTTATGGATCCCTTTGAAGTCACATATGACCACCTTAAAAAATATTTTTAGCCATTCGACCACTATAAAGTCCATATGATTGTTGATGGTATTTTTATCAATGATGAAGGTGATTCCTGAAATCAACTTCCACATCAATATTTTCATGAGATCCATCCACCAAAAAAGTTTTTGGTTCCCCTCTCCCCTTCTTAGTGCATAAAAAATTATTAAAAGACATGATTTTATCTAGGTTTTAAAATTACTAAATGAATTTATTTGTGGAGGGGTTTAAATGAATGATATACCTTCTTATCTTCCTTGACTACAAGATATTTGAATAAGGGTACAAACCCACTCCTTTTCTAATTATAGATATAGGTCCATTTCCCTACCAAAATGAAGGTCAATACCCTGAATGAGATCCCACTGAGGGGTTAAGCCTTATGTTTTCCCCCGCTTTTCTTCAATTTTTTATTTTCTTTTTATTGTCCTTTTTAATTTAGTTTTATTTTAATTTAATTTTTAGTTTATATTAATAGATAAATCATTTATTTTAATGAAAATTGCATTCCCGCACCCACATCATATTCTTATTCATCTATTATTTTATTTTCCTCTCCTTATTCTTCCTATTATTTTATTTTTATATAGATTTATTATTATTACATTTTTCATTTCATGTATTTAGTTTTATTATTCTATTAATATTTTTTTATTTCTTTATTCCATATATCTCTCTCAAATATCTATATATAGTTTTTTTATTTTATGATTTTCCCTGTCTATTCTAATATTTTATTTTCATTATTATTCTTAATCTCTCACTATCTTCATCTATCCACCAAGAAATATGTTAATCTCAATAATTAGTGGCTAGAAAAAGGATTTTCTCACCTGTGGTCAAGTTGTTCGTGAATTATTGCTTAAATTATATTTTATGTATGTGATATATGAGAGTGTCATGCATGAGTATGGAGATTTTCCGTCGGGCCATACACTCATATATATTTATATTATTTTGTTTAATATCGTTTCTGTATCTTTGTTTGATTGGATCTTCACATGACAGAGTTGATCCAGTCAATTTATAAGACAAATTTCAATAGTTTTAGTCCCTAGAAAATCTCACACCCTTGACCAAGGTGTTCTATAAACCTTGATTATAGGGGTTTGGAGTTTATATTGCTTTAAGAATCAGATATTTCACAAGTTATAAATAAATTGATAGTTATTCTTAATGAGATCTCATTATTTAATTATAAAAAATAATCAAATAAGTAATGTAGAATAATTATGGAACCCAAAACTGATACTCATGACCATATTCTTTCATTATAATTTCACTTTGATTAGTATTTCATGTTGTATAAGTTTAAATTCCCATTTTCAAGTATTTTTAGTATATTTAATGTAATAAAAAATACATGAATCATTTGTAAATATTTTTGTAAAATAAAAAAACAAAAAATGAATATTTTAGGTGATTTAGAATAATTGAGTAAACAAACAGAGAAGCTCTTCAAGTGAGATAACCCGTATCATCCACTATGCTGCACTACCAAAAACTATAGAAATTTTATTTATTTATGTACCCTAAGAATGTTGTGTGTTATTTTTCTTAGGGGTTTTCATGTTTTTTATGTTCTTATTGATTTTTAGGATTTTCTTATATTTTATAGTTTTAGGGTTTTATGGATTTTGAGGTTTGTAGGGTCTTTTTTAGTGTTTTATTTGTATTTTTAGTTGTTTTGGGTTTTAATATTTTTAGAGGTTTTAATATTTTGGGGTTTAAAATGTTTTTTTGGTTTCTTAATTTTTTAGGGGTGTTTATGTTTTTTAGAGTTTTTAGTGTATTTAGAATTTTTTAGGGTTTTAGGGGTTTTAAGTGTTTTTATATTTTTAAGGGTTTCTTAGGTTTTCTTTTAATATTTTTTTGGTATTTTAATGTTTTTATGATTTTTTAGGGATTTTTAATTCTTTAAATGGGTTTTAGGGGTTTTATGGACTTTGTGGGATTCTAGGATTTGTGGTATTTTTTGGCGGTTTTAGGGATTTTTGAATTTATTAATGGTTTTAAGGGTTTTATAGATTTTCTTAATTTTTTTCTGGTTTTAAAGGGTTTTTGTATTTTTTTAGTGGTTTTTAGTGCTTCTAGAGGTTTTTACAGTTTTAGGGGATTTATGGTTTTTGGGGGTTTTCAGGTTTTTAGGGATTTTTTTGGTGTTTTATCATTTTAATGTTTTTTGAGGCTTGAAGGGTTTTTTTTCTGGTGTCTTTGAATTTTATTTGGTTTTTGGAATTTTTTGAGTTATCATAGAGAAATTTTGGTTTTTTATGTTTTTAGGGTTTTTAGGATTTTTTTTGCATTTTTATGTTTTTATAGGGTTTATGTGTTTTTAGAATTTTAATGTTCTATTAGGGCTTCTTCAGGGATTAGTGTTTTTTTACATTTTTAGAAATTGTTATGGATTATTAAATATTTTTACTGTTTCTTGATTTTTTATGGTTTTAAGTCTATTTAGGGATTATTTGGGGTTTTGGTTTTTTATGGTTTATTTGGGTTTTAGGGTTTTTTGTTGAGCTTTTTGGATTTTTAAGGATTTTTAGATATTTTAAATAAAATTAGGGTTTTCATGGTTTTTGATGTATTTAGAGGTTTTATCGTTTTTATGGGTTTTTGGAATTTTATGGTTTTAAGGGGTTTTTTGGGTTTTAGGGATATTTGGGTTTTTTAGGGGTTTTTTTGTTATTTTATGTTTTTATGCATTTTGGGGTTTTTAGAATTTTTTACGTATTTAAGGGTTCTATGTGTTTTTAGGTTTTTAAGGTTTTATTTGTGGTTTTTATGGTTTTTAGTTTTTTACATATTTAGGTATTTTAGGGTATTTTTAGAATTTTCAAGGATTTTTAGGGTTTTATTATTTTATTTTATTTTTGTGGATTTTTGAGTTTTTATGGATTGAATAGTTTTTTGAGCGATTTAAAAAATTTTGGTATTTAATGTTTTTTATTGATTTTAATTGGTTTTAATGGGTTTAATGATTTTTAGGTTTTACATTTTTAACATGTATCTTGGTTTTTTAGGTTTTCATAGGGTTTTTCATGGTTTTCATTACATTTTTAGGGATATTAGTGTTTTTTATTATTTTTAGGTATTTTTAGGGTTTTCAGTGATTTTTAGGGTTTTTTGTTGGAGTTTTATGTATTTTTTATTTAAATGGTTTTATATTTTTTATATTTTTTATTTTTTATGGGTTTAAAGGGTTTGTAGAGTTTTTATAGTTTTTTTATGGTTTTATTGATTTTTTGGGTTATAATTTTTTTAGGGGTTTTATAGTTTTATGCACTTTTAGGGGTTTTAAGGTGACATTAGGGTTTATTATTTTATTGTTTTTGAGGGTTTTGTGTGTTTTTATGTTTTTAATGTTTTAGTAGGGGGTTTTAGGGTTTGTAGGGGATTTTTTGGGATTTTTATCACTTTTTTAGGATTATTATGTTTTATAGAGTTTTTTTGTTTTAATTTTTTAGGTTTTTTAGGGGTTTTAATGGTTTTTTTAGGGTTTTATAATTTTATGGGGGATTTTAATGTTTCAATGGGTTTAATGGGGTTTTGGGGTTTTTTTGGTTTAATTTTTTTTGTTATTTTGGGTTTTTAAATGTATTTTGAAATATTTTTTTCTTTTGGGCTCTAGGGGTTTCTTAAGGTTTTGTAGGGTTTTTAGTGTTTTTAGGTTTTTAGGGGTTTTAAATTTTTTACATTATTTTTCTGAGCGTTTTTTTGTGTATTTTATGTGTTTATGGAATTTTTGTGGTTTTTGGGTTTTTTTGGGTATATTAGGATTTCTGTGGATTTTTTTTGTTTTTTTAACGTTTTTTAGATTTCTTAGTGTGTTTTTAGATTTTTTTTTGTGTTTTATGGATTATTATGTTTTTTAAAGTTTTATGGCTTTTAGGGATTTTAGGGATTTTAGGGACTTTTAGGGTTTTTAGTTAATTAGCATTTTTTGGTTTATATGGTTTTTAAGTGTTTTGGGGTATTTACGAATTTCATAGGCGTTTTCGTGTTTTTTAGGGTATTTTGGATTTTTTGGATTTTTTATGTCCTTTTAAGGATTTTTATAATTTTTAGGGATTTTAGTCATTTTGAGGGTTTTAAAGCTTTTTAGGGTTTTTGGCAATTTTTTTGTTTTTTGGGGGGTTTTAGGATTTTTTAGGTTTTCTAAGGGTTTTCAAGTTTTTTTTGTTTTTTTGTTCTAAGGAATTATTATTAATTTTTAAGGATTTTTAAGGATTTTTATGTTTTTTTGGGATTTTATGGGTTTTTAAAATTTTTTAGGGTTTTTAGGATTTTTTAGGATTTTTTTTGGGTTTTAGGGTTTTTTGGATTTTTTATTAGTTTTGCAGGGTTTTTAGTTTTTTTAACATTAATATGTTTTTATAGAGTATTTAGGGTTATATTTGTGGGTTTTTGGGGTTTTAATGGGTTTTAATTGGTTTTGGTGGGTTTTAAATATTTTTAGTGTTTTTAGGGTTTTTAGGGGTTTTATGTTTTTTAGCATTTTTCGATACTTTAGTTATTTGAAGTGTTTATTGGTTTTATTGGTTTTCTAATGGGTTTTAAGGGTTTAATTTATTTTTACATTTTTTTAAAATTTTAAGATTATTTTTTACTTTTCGGGTTTTTAGGATTTTTAGAGATTTAAGGGCCTTTAGTGTTTTTATGTTTTGTAACGCTTTTATGATTTTAATGGGTTTTAGTGTTTTTTTTAGGATTTTATTGGTCCTTTGGGTTTTTAAAATTTTTAGGGGTTTAATGGGTTCTTAGATATTTTAGTCGGGTTTTTTTGGATTTTTATTAGTTTTATCGGTTTTTAATGGTTTTAGTGTGTTTTTTGGTTTATATGATATCTTGGGTTTTAGGGGATTTATTTTATATTTAGTGTTTTATAATTTTTTAGTTTTCTTAATGATATTAAATGTTGTTAAATTTTTATGGTTTTCTTAGGGCTTTCAAGGTTTTTATGGGTTTTTATGTTTTAAGGATATTTAGGGATCTTTTATAAATTTTAGGGGTTTTAGGGATTTTGAGGGTTTTCATGTTTATTAGGGGTTTAGATTATTTTAGGGGTATCATCCCATTTTAGGGTTTTAGGGATTTTATGCGTTTTTAGGTTTTTTAGGGTTCTATTGGTGTTTTTACTAGTTTGTATGGTTTTTATATATATTTGGATTTATATAGAGATCTTTTGGATTTTTGTGGGTTTTTAGGGATTTTAGGGATTTTGACGGTTTTGGGGGGGTTTTGGGTTTTTATGCTATTTTGGGTTTTAGGGTTTTTTAGTTTTTAGGATTTTTAATGTAGTCTTTAGTTTTTTGGGTTTTTATGGGTTTATGGTTTTTATTGGTTTCATATTTCTTATAGTTTTTACAGTTTGTTGGGTATTTTAGTGTTTTTAGGGTTTTGGGGTTGTTATCTATTTTAGTGGTTTTAAGGATTTTTATATTTCTATGATTTTCTTGGGGATTTTTAGGGATTTAGGTTTTTTTTGCATTTTTAGTGGTTTTAAGTGTTTTTAGGTGCTTTTAATGTTTTTAGTATTTTATTTTTAGGGTTTTCTTTGGGTTTTTACATTTCTAGGGATTTTTATGGATTTTTTAGGATATTTAGTGTATTCTAGGTCTTCTAGGGATTTGAATGTTTTTAAAATTTTCTTGGGTTTTTTTGGGTTTTTATGGTTGATATGTTTTTTGGGTTTTTATTTTTTTAGTGTTATCATTTTTTTAGAGTTTTTTAACTTTTTATGGTTTTTGAGGGTTTTTATATTTTTTAGTGTCCTTTTATGGTTATTATTGGATTTTAGTGTGTTTAATTTTTTTATGGTTTTTTAGGTTTTTTAAGGATTTTTTAACTTTTTAATGTTTTAAGGGATTTTAACAATTTTTTATATTTTTTCAGGTTTTTTGTTTTTAGGTGTAAATATTTTCATTGGATTTTTTCAGGGTTTTTAGGGTTTCTTATTTTTGTAAAGATTTTTAGATCTTATTTACTATTCTTTTCCATTTGTATGGATTTTAGTGTTTTTTGATGGTTTTAAGGTTTTCATGATTTTTAATGTTTTTAGAGAAATTTCATTTTTTGGGGTTTTATTGTTTTTAAGTCATTATGTTGTTCTTAAGGGTTTTAATTGTTTTTGTGTTTTTAAGTTTTGAAAGATTCTTTGGGATTTTTTAGGATTTTTATGGTTCTTTAAGGTTTTCAAGTATTTTGAGTGTTCAATGGGTTTTGACAGGTTTTTTTTTGTTTTATGGTTTTTAGTATTTTATAATTTTCTAGATTTTTTAGGGTTTTATGTTTTTAGGTTTTTAAGGTTTTCTTATGGGTTTTCATGGTGGGTTTGGTATTTTACCTTTTTTGGATTTTTAGGGGTGTTTAAGTAATTATTTAGGTTTCTAGAGTTTTTAGGTATTTTGAGGGGTTTGGGTATCTTTTTTTTTTGGTATTCTAAGGGTTTTTGGTCTTTAGGGTTTTTAAGGTCATTATGATTTTTTAAAAAAAATCTGATTTTAATGGTGTTTTGAGTTTTATGTGGGGTTTTAGGTTATTTATGGGTTTGTTGGGTTCTTAAAGGGTTTTAGGATTTTTATGGATTTTAGGGGGTTTGGGGTCTTTTAGGGGTTTTAGGGTTATTCAAATTTTTTTTTGGTTTTTGAGGTTTTAATTGTGTTAGGGTTTTATTGTTTTCTTTTGTTTTTTTCATGATTTTTTGGGTTTTTCACTTTTTTTAGGGATTTTTGGGTATTTTTTAGGATATTTATGGTTTTAGGGTTTTTATGGATTTTGGTGGGTTTTATGGTTTTTGAGGTTTTTTAGAATTTTTTAGATTATTTCTTGTTTTTAAGGATTTTTATTTGTTTTTACGGTTTTAACGAGGTTTTAGAGTTTTTTTAAATTATTATGATTTTAAATGGTTTTTATTGTTTTTATTAATTCGAGAGGTTTTTTATGGGTTTTTAAGGTTTTTATGGTTTTTAGGGGATTTATGGTTTTTAGGGGTTATTAGGGTTTTATGTTTTTTAGGGTTTTTTGGATTTTTAATATTTTTATGTTTTTATGGGTTTAAAGTGTTCTAAGGGTTTTTTAGTTTTCTTAGGGTTTTTCATCATTTTTAGTGATTTTTACTTTTTATGTAATTTTAGGTTTTTTAGGAATTTTATGGTTTTTAGGGTTTAAGGGATTTTGTAGGTATTTAGGGGTTTTAGGGGTTTTTAGGATTTATATCATTTTTGAGATTTAAGGGTTTTTTTGAATTTTTTACTATTTTATGGTGTTTAGAGTTCATGAACATTTTTATGGGTTCAAAGGATTTTTAGAATTTTATAGTGTGTTTTTAGTGGTTTTAGGGGTTTTTAGGTTTTTTATTGTTTTTTAGAGTTTCTATGGTTTTAGGGGTTTTGATCATTTTAGGGGTTTTTAGAATTTTTAGTGATTTAGGAAAGGAAGATACAGGGGTCGGGCTATTCAAGACCCCCCCCCCAAATTTTATAAAAAATAAAACACGACTGACAAGGGAGGGGAGGGGTCAAACGGCCTCCACCAAAAAACCCTTAACTAACCCTAGACCCAAAACCCCAAAAAAATCCAGAAAAACAAACAGAAAAGGTCCAAGAGAAAAGAAACACACAATAAAGAGCATCAGTAAATATCACCAACAAAATCATCCAGCTCCCCACCACAGCAACAAAGACTCGCTCCCAGGCAAGCGCCCACACCAGTAAAGCAGAATACTGAATCAGTACTCGTATCCATTGAATCCCAGCCCGACTCGTGATCCTCCTACATTTTGAGAATCAACAAAATCTGCTCTCTAGCCCTATTCTGCTAGGCAGTTTGTGCAGACCGCTCCTGCAAATTGACATTCATATTTAGCTTTAACTTCTTGGAGGTGGCCCGGGTCACCATAGGTTTCGGGAGAGCAGATTAATCCTTCCGAAGCCTACACTTTAGTGGAATAGAGATGGAACCATCCTCGTGCACTACATTCTCACGAACAAATCCATCACTAGCTGCACCTGAGGCCTTTTTGCACCCTTTTTTCTTTCTAGCCTCAGAATTCTCAGCACCCCTTTCTAACATCTTATTCATGTCTTCCTTCGACGTGGCCATAGCAGCATTTATCCTGTGGTCATCCTTAGAAAATCACTCTCTGGGTCTCTTATCTTCCCCCTCAAGGGGAAACCTTTCCCATTCAACCATCATCATATCATGTAGAAGCACACAATGATCTTCAGTAGATTGGGTTCCAAAAACGACCATGGACCTTTGGGGGTTTGGGGACATATTGCCTAACACCCCAATCGGGTCCACAACAGGATTACACAGCAGGTCCTCCATTCCACTGGCCCCTTCCGCAAAAAGAGGTGAGCCTACCTCTAGGAGAGTACTCCCCACATCCTCACACCCCACCATCACCAGGGGGCATCACGCCAATCAGGGCATTTCCACACATCCCCATCTCACAAACCATGCTCTCCTACATCCCCTTGTGCATGCTCTCCCACCATCACATCAACATCCGCAGCATACCCCTTCGAAATTCTGCTACTGCTAGCACCACCACTACTCATCTTGCCTACCATATCCTCCTCTCCCAGTGTTGGCGCCAGATGGGGCCTCCAACTGATCATTCCCGCACCACTCTTCCATCACAGCCGCTTTCCCTTTTTCCAAATGTACCCCCAATGCCCTACCACCTCCGCAGACAGCTTCAGCATGAGGCTGATCCACCCCTTCAGCCATTATCACTGCCTCGGCAACGACAGCTCTTGGAATACAAACATCACCATCCAGACTTCTGAAACCACCCGAGTCCATTAGAGCAAATTCCAGAGCAGTCCCAGGAATCCGGTCGTTCAAACATGAGACTTTAGCGACCACCCTCATGTCTCCCTTCGCCTATACCAGAGTGTGGGTAGTCTTCCCATAACTCATCTAGACCAGAGGTGAACCAACCCTACAAGGGGTAACACATCCGATAAGCTGATCATTAGAGGTACTCCCATTACCCTTCTTGCATTCAATGTCCTCCCCTACCGGTGCCAGGGCACATGGGACCTCCATTTGATCATTCCCTTTCCAGATTCCCATCACAACAGCGTTCCCAATATCTAACTTCCTCCCTAAAAAAATCATCACATCCACGGACACCTTCAACACAAGCCCAATTTTCCCCATCAACCAAAACCATAGCCTCCTCAACTGGATCTCTCAAATCACAAACATCTCCAGCTAGACATATACTATTTCCACCTGAATCCATCAAATCAACCTCTAGATCACCTCCATCCATCAGGGAAGACAGGCAGGGAACATCCGTAGCTGGAGGGTGGGAGTACAAGGGCTCAGCCACCCCCGTTGTCCCCTTAGCCTCCACCAGAGGAAGGGTGTTCTCAATAGAAGATGTGTGAGCTAGATTCACACCACTCTAACTAGTACCAAAACATCCTCTAGGTTGAGAACTATTCCCACATCTCCAACAATAAGAGTACAACACCGGCCATGGTTCAAAGATTACAGGCTGCCTCTACTTGAGTTCCTCTCCCACCGCAATCCAGACAGCATCCACTGGATCCTTTGAAGAATCAATATCAACAAAGGACCTTGGGGAAACCGAATGGAAAAGTTCCCTAGTCCTACTATGAACACAAAGGAACCTCCCCACCAGATACCCAAGCATCGAAATAACAGAGAAATTTTGAAAGGGAAGGGGAAGTTCAGAAAATCTAACCCAGGTATCCACCATCGGGGAGCTCCGCATCTGGTTAAAGTCAAAGCTCCACTGAAAAATGGAGAAACGAGTGCCATTGCATGAACGAGGAGCCTCCGACCAGTTAAGGACCAAGTCCTCCTCAGAGGAGAAGCGAATCATGATGTGGGAGCTATCGACCAGACCCACCGTCGTACGAACCCTAAGATTCCAGAAAGATGAGACAAACCTGTCAAAAGTGACCATCGAGGGTCGCCGCATCGGGAATCTTGCAACTAGAGTTAGGCGGTGCAAATCTGAAGCCTCAGTGAACTCCTGAATCTATAGGGGAAGCTGCGGACAACCTTCGTATAACTCTAGAACCTTCGAGCAAAGCACCATTGGTGGAAAAGAGGGCAGCAAATCAGGGGAAGAGAGTGACGAGAAAGAATAGTCCTACAATAGAGGATCCTCCCCCGCAGCAAGGGGGGGATGTGCTTCGTTTCCCATCGTCTTCAAACTGGAAGGAAGGTACCATCGTGGAGGAGACGAGTCGCCGAAGTTTCCAGAGCTGCCATCCTTCCTTCTTTTAGTGATTTAGGGTTTTTTAGGTTACTATATGTTATTATATTCTTTATATTTTTATGAATTTTACTTTCTCTTGGGTTTTTAAGGTTTTATTATTATTCTTCTAGGTTTTTAGGGATTTAAACATTTTTTTTGGTTTTTAAGTATTTTTTATAGTTTTTAATTTTTTATGATTTTTGGGAGTTTAAGGGATTGAAGGGGTTTAATAGTTTTAGGGAATTTTAGGTTTTCATGTATTTTTTATTTTTTTGGGTATAAATTTTTTTAGGGTTTAAATGTTTTCATAATGGTTTTAAGGGTTTTGAGTGGTTTCTTATGCTTTTATGGATTTTATGTTTTTTAGGATTTTTATGTTTTTTCATCATTCATAATGATATTGAGGATTTTTAGGTGTTTTATGGTTTCTATGTTTTTTTTTGGGAATTTTGGATTTTATGTGTTTTTAAAGGTTTTACCATTTTTTGAGTTTTTACTATTTTTAGTGCTCTAATGGGTTTTTAGAGTTTTTAGTAGTTTTTTTCAGTTTTGGGGATTTAAGTTTCTTTTAATTTTTTAACAATTTTGATGGTTTTAATTGTTTTTATGGGTTTTATCATTAATATGTTTTTAGGTGTTTTATAATTTTTAAGGATTTTATGTTTTTCTTAGGGTTTTTAGGAGTTTTTTGAATTTTTAGGTTTTTTAAGTTTTTAGGGATTTTTAGTGACTTTTTAGATATTTATAGATTTATTTTTTTTATGGATTTTAATTTTTTCTAGGTTTTTTAGTGGGTTTTTATTTATTTATTTTTTTGGTTTTTTGGTTTTTTGGGGGTTCTAGGGTTATTTTAGTTTTAATGGATTTCAAGTTTTTTTAGATTTTTTAATGTTTATATGGTTTTAAGGGGTTTTAATATTTTTCTGATTTTTAGGGTTTTTTGGGTTTAGGGTTTTTATGGTTCTATTGGGTTTTATGGTTTTTTGTGGTTTTTAGGGTTTTTATTGTCATTTAAGGTTTCGTAGTATTTTTTTTCATTTTTATGTTTTTCTAGTTATTTCAAACATTTTAGGTATTTATGGTTTTCTTTGGGGTTTTTATATTTTTACGGTTTCATAAGTTTTTACATATTTTTAGTTCTTTTATAGTACTTTTAATGTTTTTTTGGGATTTTTGTTATTTTTATGGTTTTTAGGAATTTTAGGGTTTCAATTTTTTTTATAGTATTTCTTGTTTTTAGGGTTTTTATTTAGATTTTTATGTTTTAAAGGGTTTTGTAGTCTTTAACATTTTTAATGGTTTAAAGGGTTTGTAGAGTTTTTAGTTTTTTATGGTATTTAAGGGGTTTAATGGTTATTAGAGTTTTAGGGGTTTTATGGTTTTAGGTTCCTTCTGTTTTTTTGGGTTTTAGAATTTTTTCTACTTTATGGTTTTTATGTTTTTTTTGGTGTTTATGGTCTTCTTACGTATTTTAGGCGTTTTAGGGTTTTTCACATCATTATGGATTTTTAGGGATTTTTTGAATTTTTGTGGTTTTTTTGTGTTTTTAAGGATTTTTAGGGGAATTAGGATTTTATATGTTTTATGTTTTATGGTTTCTAAGGTTTTCTTTGGACTGTTTAGGTATTTAAGGTTTTTTACATTTTCTTAATTTTTACTAATATTTTAGTTTTTTTTTATGTTTTTTAGGGTTTTTGGGATTTTGAGGGGTTGTATAGTTTTTATGGCCTTTTGGGTTTTTGTGATTTTTATGTTTTTAAGGTTTTTATGGGTTTTAGAGTTTTTTAATGTTTTTAGTTTTCTAAGTATTTTTTATATTTTATAGTGGTTGTTTTTGGGTTTTATGGGTTTTTTTAGTTTTTTATGTTTTTGGGGTTTTCTAGGTTTTCTGGTTTTAGGGTTTTCAGGGTTTCAGGGTTATTATGAGTTATTTGGGTTTTTATATTTTTATTGGATTTTTGACGATTTTATGTTTTTTTAGGATTTATTTAGGTTTTCAGGGTTTCTATGGTTTATATTTATTTAGGTATTTTAACAGATTTTATTAGTCTTTTTATGTGGATTTTTAGTATTTTTAGGCATTTTAAGGGTTCATATGATTTTAAGGATTTTATGGTTTTGGGGTTTTTTATCCTATTCATAGGATTTTAAATTTTTTTAGAGTTATTTATCACTTTTTAAGGTTTAAGGGGTTTTCAATGTTTTTGTGGGTTTTTTTTGGTTTTTTTGGTTTTTTATGGTTTTTACGGTTTTTTAGTGTTTTTATGGTCTTTGACGATGTTTTTGGGGGGGTTTTGGGTTTTTTTTTTGTTTTTATGGGTTCTACTTGTTTTTATGTTTTAGTGTTTTCTTTTTTGGTTTGTATTGTTTATATGTTTTTTTGTCTTTATGTATTTTTAGGATTTTTTATGATATTCATGGGTTTTATGAGATTTAGGGATTTTGAGAGTTATTATGGATTTCTAGGTATTTTAGAGTTTTATTTATTTTAATTAATTTTATATTTTTATGGGTTTTAATTGTTTTTGGTTTTTATGGTTTTCATAGGATAATAGGATTATTTTGATTTTTAAACTTTTTAGGCATTATTATGGATTTTTAGGATTTGTATGGGGTTTTTGGGTTTTTAGGATTTTTATTGTTTTTAGTCTATTATGGTTTTTTTTGGTTTTTTGGATTATTTGGGGTTTTAGTTTCTTTATATGTTTTAAAGTTATTTAGAATGGTAAATTTTTTTAAGGATTTAAAATGTTTTGATAGTTTTTTTTTGTTTTTAGGGTTTTTTGGATTTTTTGGGGTTCTGTGTTTTAAAATAATTTTACTAATTTAATGTTTTTTGGGTTTTTAGGTTTCTGAGGGTTTTAGTATTTTTATATTTTTTTAGGTTTTTAGGATTTATATGTTATTTAGGAATTTATGTTTTTATTAGGTAGGGATTTTTTGGATTTTTGGGATTTTTGGGTTTTTTATTATATTTTTGGTTTTTGGTTTTTTATGGAATTTGGGTGTCATTAATAGTTTACAGGTTTTGTTTTTAGATTTTATTAAAATTTAAAGAGGATTAAGTCTTTTTATTGTTTTTAGTGGATATTTAGGGTCATTTAGGGTTTTAACATTTTTATGGTTTTTGGGTGTGTTTATAGGTTTTATGGGTCTTTACAGTTTTTATGGTCATTTTTTATTTTCAGGTGTTTTAGAATTTTTTTGGTATTAAATGGGTTTTGTGTGGTTTTAGGTTTTAAAGGATTTCATTGGGTTTTACTATTTTTTATGTTTTTGGGGATTTTTAGAATTTTTTTTAATTTTATGGTTTTAGGTTTTTTAGGGTTTTTCATGGTCTTTTGGGGTTTTATGGTTTTAAGAGTTTAGTTTTTTTTGTATTTTATATGGTTTTTGGTTTTTATGTTTTTCTAAGGTGTTTTTATGGTTTTTTAGATTCCTTATATTTTTATGTATTTATATTAATTTGTAATTTTTTATGATTTTTTATTGTTTTAAGGGATTTTTTTGGTCTATAGGGTTTTCATGGTTCTATGGTTTTATGGGTTTTATGGTTTTTTGAGTTTTTAGTGTTTTTATGGTTTTTTAGAGTTTTTTAGAATTTTTATGAGTTTGAAGGGTTTTTTAGGTTTTTAGTGTTTATTTATGATTTTTTGGGTTTTTATAATTTATATTGTTTTATGGGTTTTACAGTTTTTTGGGTTTTTTAGGATATTTCAGGGGTTTTAGTGGTTTTAGTTTTTTATAATGTTTATGTTTATTTAGATTTTTGAGTTTTTCTTATAATTTCTAATGAATTTTTGGGTTTTTTATTTTTATAGGGATTTTAAAATATTCTGAGGTATTTTTACTTTTTTATGGTTTTTAGTGATTTTGTGCATTTTTAAGGTGGTTACTATTTTAATGGTTTTTTAGGGATTTTAGGTTTTTTAATTTTTATGGGTTTTCTGTGTTCTTATGTTTTTATAGATTTCATAGAGTTTTTTATAGTTTTTTAGTAGTTTTTACATCTTTGGGGATTTATATCGATTTTTTTGATGTTTTACCTGTTTTTAGTGTTTTTATGGATTTTACGGGTCATTAGGATTTTTAGGATTTTTTTGTATTTTTATGTTTCTAGGGTTTTTTTCTTCTATTTTAGGGGTTTTTTAAATTTTTTATAGTTTTTAAAAAATTTTAAGCGTTTAATGTGATTTTATAGTTTTTATTTGGTTTAGGGTTTTTATGGATTTTTAATGTTTTTATGGGTTTCTAGGGTGTTTATGATTTTTAGTTGTTTTATAGTTTTTAGTAACCTTTTTGGGGCTTTCGGGTGTATTATTTTTAGGGTTTTTAATGGGGATTAAATTATTTTGTTTTTTTAAGTTTTCCTTATGGTTTTCAGTGTTTGTTATATTTTCATTTAATTATTGGGGTTTTTTAGGATTTTTATGGTTTTTTGGGGTTTTAGGGTTTTTAGAGTTTATTAGTGTTTTTTATTTTTTAGCGCTTTTGGCATTTTTTGGTTTCTAGGGGTTTAAATTGTTTTTATAATTTTAATTATTTTGTTAGTGTTTTCCCAGGGTTTTAAGGTTTTATATCATATAATGATTTTCTTAGGTTTTTAAGGATTTTTAGGTGGTTTTATGAATTTTATGTATTTTTGGGGGTTTTAGGGGGTTTTAGGTTTTTTTGGTTTTTTTGGGTTTTTGGATTTTTTTAGTTTCTAGGGTATTTTAGGGTTTTAGAGTTTTTTACATTTATAGGAATTTATATTTTTTAGGGTTTAAGGGATTTCATGGTGTTTAATATTTTATGGTGTTTGTGGTTTAATTGTATTTATATTTTACTGGGTTTTCAGGGTTTTTGTGGGTTTTATGTTTTTTCAGATTTTAAGGGTTTATATATTTTGTTTTGATTTTTTAACATTTTTAAGGGTTCAAAAGGGTTTTTCATGTTGTTAGTTTAATAGGTTATTTATTGTGTATTATTCCTTTTTAGGATTTTAAGGGTTTTATGGTTTATAGGGTTTTTTGGGTTTTAGATTATTTCTAGGATTTTTATCCTTTTTGAAGTTTTTTAGGTGTTTAATGTGCTTTTAGTTTTTAACGATGTTCTTAGGGTTTTTCTAGGTAATTATAATTTTTTCGATTTTAGGTATTTTTGATATATTTAATTTTTTTATGATTTTTTTATGATTTTTTGATTTTGATGGGTTTAGGGTTTTTTGAATTTTTTGGCATCAGTTTTTTATGTTCTTAGGTGTTTTTTTAAGATTTTCATTGTGTTTTTTAGGAATTTAGGTTTTTTTACAATTTTAGGAATTTGTAGGGATTTTATGATTTTTATAGGTTTTAGGGATTTAGGGATTTTAATGGTTTTTTTTGAGTTTTTAGTATTTTTAGTGGATTTTTATTTTTCCGGGTTTTATGCGTAATTGTTGAATTTTTTGGGTTTAATGGTTTTCATTATTTTTTTTACACTTTAGGGATTTAAATGGTTTTTATAATTGCTAATAGATTTATAATTTTTTGTGTTTTAGGGTGTTTTATGGGATTTTAGGGGTTTTTATGTTTTTTATGTTCCTTGGGGATATTTAGAGTTTTTAAATTATTTAGAAATTTTTATGTTTTCAGGGGTTTAGGCTATTTTTAGGTTTTTAATGTTTTCATAGGGGTTTTCATGGTTTTTAGAATTTTTTATGTTCTTAGTGGTTTTCAGCGATTCAAAACATTAGGGTTTCTTAGGGTTTTAGGTATTTTTTGTGTTTTTATGGTTTTTTAGAGTTTTTTTGTATTTTTTCATTTTTTATTCTTTTTTTGAGTTTTTATGTTTTTATAGTGTATTATAGTTTGAAAAATATTTTGTGGTTTAAATGGTTTCTATAATTTTTAGTGGGCTTAAAGTTTTTTATGTGTATTTAGGGTTTTAATACTTTTAGGGGATTTTTTGGTTCTACATGTTTTTAGGGTTTTACGGTCATCTTAGGGTTTTTAGGGTTTTTAGAGTTTTAAGGTTTTTTCGGTTTTAATTGTTTTTGGTTTTTTAAGGTTTTATTTGGGGTTTTCAATGTTATTAGGGTCTTTTTGGATTTTAGAGTTTTCATGTATTTTTTATGATTTGTATGGTATTTAGGTGTATTTGGGATTTTAATGGGTTTATGTTTTTAGGTTTTTAGGGTTTTGAGGGAATTTTATGGTTTTTTAATTTTTTAGTAGTTAATGTGTTTTAGGTTTCAGAAGTTATGTTAGGGTTTTTAGGGGTTTTTTCTACATTTTTAATATTTTTTTGGAATTTTAAATATTTTTTTTAGTATTCAGGGGTTTTTTATGGATTTTTAGAATTTATAGGGTTTTTATAGTTTTAGGGGTTTTTTGTGTTTTTTGTGGGTATTTAGGGTTTTTTGATATTTTATGGGTTTAAAGGGTTTTTTTAATTCTTTAACATTTTATGTGTATTAATTGGTTTTAAATTTTTTTGTAGGGTTTTCAGTGTTGTATGGGTTTTTAGGGATTTTATGGTTTTTAAGGGTTTTTTGTTTTTAATATTGTAGGGTATTTATCGTATTTTTTTGGGATTTTACGGTTTTAATATTTTTTTAGTGTTAGGGGTTTTAAGTGTATTTAGGTTTTTAAGGTTCTCTTAGAGTTTTTAAATATTTTTATGGTATTTTATGTCTAAGGGTTTTTTTGGGATTTGTATTTTTTTACGTTTTTGGGATTTTTGTGGTTTCTATTATTTTTGTGCTTCTCAAGGATTTTTAGGGTTTCTAGTATTTTTTAGTTTTTATGGGTTTTAAGTGGTTTTAGGTTATTAGGGAATTATTATGGTTTTTAGTGTATTTTAATTTTTTCGGTAATTTTATGGTTTTTATGGATTTTATTGTTTTTAGGTATATTGAGGGAGTTTCAGGTTTTTTTAGGGTTTTCTAGTTTTTTTATATTTTGAGGGGGTTTTGATTTTCTGGGATATTTATGTTTTTTAGAGTGTTTTGATGTTTTAATGGGTTTAAAGTGTTTTTTATTATTTTTAGTGGTTTTTAGGGTTTTTATGGGTTTTTAGGTTTTTTAAGGTTTAATTGATTTTTATGGTTTTTAGGTGATTATAGGTTCTTTTTGGTTTTTAGGGGATTTCAAGTTTTTTTCTTCATTTTTTATGTTTTTAGGTTGTTTTTTTTGTTTTAATTGTTTTTTAGTTTTTAAGTTTTTATTAGCGGTTTTCAAGATTTTTATGGGATTTTTACTTTTGATGGATTTTTATGGCTATTTTGGATTTTTATGGTTTTTTGGGGTTTTATGGATTTTTAGGCATTTAGGGGGTTTTGGATTTTTTGGGGTTGTATGGTTTTAACATTCTTTTTTGTTTTTAGGGGTTTTAAGTGTTTTTATGTTTTTATGTTTTTTTGTGGTTTTTTGTGGTTTTTAGGATTTTTATGGTTTATAATGATTTTATTGCTATTTAAGGGGTTTTTTGGAATTTTATGGTTTTTTAGGGTTTTGGAGTTTTATAGTGTTTTAAGGGTTCAATTGATATTTATATGTTTAGGAGGTTTTATTGTTTTGATTTGTTGTTATGTTTTCTTATTGTTTTTAGGGTTTTTATGTGTTTTAGGGGGTCTTAGTGTATTTTTTTATCATTTTTATGGTTTTTAGCATTTTTTGTTTTTAGGGGTTTTAAATGTTTTTGGGTTTTCTTTGGGTTTTTTAGTGTTTTAGGGGTTTTAACATTTTTCATGTTTTTTATGGATTTTTTGGAGTTTTATCTGTTTTTGGTGTTTTTAGGGATTTTGAGGGTTTTTAGTATTTTTAGATTTTTTAGGTTTTTTGGGGATTTAATTGATTTTATTTTTTATGGGTTTTTATTAGTTTCCAATGTATTAATGGTTTTTTAGTTTTTAGTATTTTATTGTGATTTTTTATAAAATTTATGGTATTTAAGCATTTTGGGATTTTGGGGGTTTTTAGTGTTTTTAGGGCTTTAGGGTTTTTATGATTTTTTGGCGTTTATAGTGTTTTTAGTTTATTAGGGTTTTGATGTTTTGTTGATTTTTTAACATTATTATTTTTATAATGGGTTTTTATATTTTCAAAGGGTTTTTGGGTTTTTATTGGTTTTTAGATTCTTTTGGTTTTTCCATTTTTTCTAGTTTATAGTATTTTTTTTGGTTTTTATAGTATTTTAGGGGTTTTTATCACATTTAGTGTTTTTTAGGTTCTTCGTGTTTTGAAGTGGTTGTTGTTTTTTGTCAGTTTGTAAAGGTTTTCCATGTATTTTAGGGTTTTTTACGATTTTATGGATTTTTAGAATATCTATGTGTTTTAGGGATTTTGAGGTTTGCAATGGGTTTTAGGGGGTTTTTCATTTTTATATTTTTTATGGTTTTTTGGGATTTTAGTGTTCATAGATTTTTATGAATTTCTTACCATTTTTGAAAAAAAATTAGTATTTTACGTTATTAAGGATTGTATAGTTTTTTTATCATTTTATGGGTTTCAGTGTTTTTACGGTTTTCGGGGGTTTTAGGGTTTTTATTTGTTTATGTTTTTTATGTTTTATGGGTATTATGGTTTTTTGATATTTTAGGGTTTTTAAGGATTTTGAGAGTTTTTAATGTTATTAAAAGTTTAAAGAGATTGTAGAGTTTTTAGTGGTATTGGTGTTTTTATGGGTTTTAGGGGTTTTATAGTTTAAAGTGGTTTTTATGGACTTTTTGGTTATTATGGTTTTTAGGTTTTTAGGGGTTCGGGGTTTTTTTATGGTTTTTATCAATTTTTTGTTTTTTTGGGGTTTCTTTTGTTTTTACCTTCATGGTTTTCTGAGGGTGTTTTAGGGGTTTTAGGGTTTTTATTTTTTAGGAATCATTAGGTATTTTCAGGATATTGAGGTATTTTATGGTTTATTTGTTTATTTGTTTTGTCGTTTTGTAGGGTTTTTAGGTTTTTAAAATATGTTTATAGGTTTTTATAATTTTATAGATTTAAAGGGTTTTTAGAGTTTTTGGTGGTATTTTAGATGATATATTTATTTACTGGGCATTTAATAATTTTAACGGTTTTAGGGTTTTGAGGATCTTGTTGGGTTTAGGGGTTTTATCAATTTTCTGTTCGTAAGAGTTTTAAGTATTTTTATGTATTTTATATTTTCTTAGGTTCTTGAGTGTTCATAGGGTTTTTTTAGTGTTTTAGGGATTTCAATGTATTTAACATTTTTTGGGGTGTAAATTCTTTTCTATTTTTTAGCGGTTTTTACAGTTTTTATTCTTTCAATAGTTTTTATGGGTTTATGGTTTTTTTAATTTTTAAGCTTTTTAGGGTTTTTTCCATTTTTTATTTTGGAGTTTTAAATGTTTTTAGTTTTTTATGAATTTCTGAATATTTTTCAGGTTTTTAGGTTTTTTTATGTTTTAGGGATTTTTAAAGCTTATTTTATATTTTTTTATAGTTTTTAGGGTTTTAGAGATTTTGAGTGTTTTCCTTGTGTTTTAGGGTTTTTAGGGTTTTTTCTTTTTAGGATATTTTTATTTTGTTAATGTTTTTATGGGTTTTATAGTTTTAAATGTTTTTAGGGGTTTAAAATATTTTTACAGTTGTCGTGGTTTTTTTGGATTTATATTTCTTTTTAAAGTTTTATGGTTTTTACGGATTTTGAGGGTTCTTAGGGTTCTTAGGGTCTTATTTGGGTTTTATGGATTTCAGTGTTTATAGGTTTCTTAGGAGGTTTAAGTGTTTTTAGGTTTTAAATGTTTTCCTTGGTTTTTAAGGTTCTTATGTGTTTTCCATTTTTAGGTAATTTGATGGGGTTTTTTGGATTTTGATGTGTTTTAGGGGTTTTAGGGATTTTTAGGGATTTAGGGTTCTTAGCATTTTTTAGGGTTTTAGGGTTTTTAAGTGTTTTATGGGTTTTAAGGTTTTGTTAGGGGTATTTACAGTTTTTTGAGGGTTTTTTCATTTTAAGGATTATTATTTTTTATGATTTTTATGGTTTTTAAGGGTTTTATGGGTATTGGGGTATTTTAATGGTTTCTAGGGTTCTTAGGGATTTTTGGAGTATAATGGTTTTGTTCGGGTATTATAGTTTTTTTGTATTTTTTAAAATATTTTTAGATGTTTTAATAATTTTTTGAGGTTTAAAGGGTTTTCATATATTTTTAGTGGTTTAGGGATATTATGGGTTTTTAGGGACTTGTAAAGTTATTTAGGTATTTTTATGGGGTTTTAGGAGTTTATGGTTTTTATGGTATTTTTTTGTTCTTTTAGGGTTTTTAATGTTTTTTATGTTTTTAGGGGTTTAAAATATTTTTAGATTTTTACGATTTTCTTATGGTTCCTCAGGGTTTTTTTGTTTTTTTATGTTTTTAGGGAAGTTCTTTTTTATTATTTTTACGTGTTTTAGGGTTTTTTAGGATTTTAAGCATAATAATGTTTTTAAGGGTTTTGGGTTTTTAGTGTTTTACCGTTTTGATATTTTTAGGTGGTTTAATAATTTTTAGCGTTTTAAGGATTTATTATGGTTTTCAGGGTTTTCATGTATTTTTACATTGTTAGGTATTTTTTAGTATTTTTATGGTATTTATGTTTTCTTGGGATTTTGAGGGTTTTGAGGGGTCTTATGGTTGTAGGGTTTTATGGGTTTTTTTATTTAATGTTTTCTGTAGTTTCAAGTTTTTATGGTTTTTGATAGTTTTTTAATGTTTTTAAGGATTTAAAGGGTTATAATAGTTTTTACTAGTTTTTAGGGTCTTTATGGGATTTTAGGATTTTTAATGTTTTTATGGTATTCTGGAATTTTTTCATCATTTTGGATATTTTAGGGTTTTCCATAATTTAGGTTTTCAGGGGTTTTATGTGTTTGTATGTTTTTATTGTTTTCTTTGGGTTTTTTGGGGTTTTAGGGGCTTTAACATTTTATTGATTTTACATATTTTTTGGAATTTGTGTTTTTTTGTTTTTTATAGATTTTGAGTGTTTTATAAGTTTTTAAGAATTTTATGGTTTTTAGGGTTTTTAGGGTGTTTAGGGGTTTATGTGTTTTTAGGTTTTTATTTTTTTCATGGGGGTATTTTCAGGGTTTTCAGCATTTTTTATGTTTTTAGGGATATTTATGGTTTTTATGATTTTTATTCTTTTTTTAGGGTTTCATGGATTTTGATTTATTTTTGGATTTTTGGTAATTTTATGGTTCATTTGGATTTTTAGTTTTTTATTGTTTTTTACAATTTTTTATCATTTTTAGGGGTGTCAAGGTTTTTTGGTACTTTTAGTGATTTTATTGTTTTTATGGTAGTTTATGTTTTTTTATATTAGGGGATTTATGATATTAGGGGTTTTAGATTTTATATGGAATTTTTCAGGTTTTAGCATTTTATCTTTTTTAGGTTTTAGAGGGTTTATGTGTTTTTTTATTGTTGTGGTTTGCTTAGAGGATTTCAGGATTTTTAGTTTTATTTTTCTTATTATAGATTTTAGTTCTTTTAATTATTTTTATTGATTTTAGGGGTTTTAGGGATTTTTCTAGTTATTAGGGTTTTTATGGTTGTTATGATTTTTTTATGGTTTTTAGCATATTATTTATGTTTTTATGGGTCAAAAGGGTTTTAGGGTTTTATGGTTTTCATATGGGTTTTCAGTTTTTGTAGGGTCTTTTATGATTTTATTGATTTTCAAGGTGTTTTTTGGTTTTTTATGGTTATTACATATTTTACGCATTTTAGTGTTTTTAGGGATTTTGGGGGTTTTTAGGATATATTTTTTCATTTTAGTAATATTTGTTTTTTTGGGGATTTAGTGTTCTTTGAGTTTTTATGGTTTTAAAGGGTATTTAGTTTTTTATTATTCTTAGCAGTTTAAAGGGTTTTATGAATTTTTAGTGGGTTTTTATATTTTTTATGGGTTTTTAGGGTTTTTATGTTTTTTATGGTTCTTATATATATTTTGGTTTATTAGGGTTTTTATGGTACTTAAGGGTTTAATAGTTTTTTTTTGTTTTAGGGGTTTTATGTGTTCTTTGGTTTTTAATGGTTTCCTATGTTTTTTGTGTTTTTATGGTTTTTTATGTTTCAATGCATTTTTAGGTCTCTTTTGGATTGTATAGTTTTAAGATTTTTTCGGGATTTTGATTATTTTAATTGTTTTTTGGTTTTTTATTTTTTTTTATCATTTTTAGGTTTTTTAGGGATTTATCTATTTTTTGGGTTTTGAACATTTCATAAAGGTTTTCATGGTTTCTTGGGGTTTTTACATTTTTATTGATTTTTAGGGATTTTTTAGGTTTTTGACATTTTTATGGTTTTTAGGGTTTTTTATATTTTATGAGTTTTACAGAGTTTTTACGATTTTTATCATTTTTTACGGTTTCTAGGGATTCTAATGGTTTTTACTATTTTTTCTGTTTTTTGGGTTTTCATGATATAGGGATTTTAACATTTTTATGTTTTTAGGGGTGTTATGTGTTTTTTGGTTTTTATGGTTTTCTTGGGGTTTTTCAATTTTTTAACGTTTTTAGGGAAAGGAAGGTGTGTAGCCAGGCAATTCCTGGCCCCCCAAAATTTATTAAAAGAAAATCAAAGTAGACACGGGCGGGGTGGCTCCAAACAACCCACACCAACAATACCCACACCCCCCAAGACACCAATACCCCAAAAGACCTGTAAAGTTGAAGAGAACGAAGCAGAAACTACAAATCAATGCCTCCATCCCCATATGGGTCCCCATCAGCACCATAACCAAAGGAGAAACTTGATTCCACCGACTCCCATTTAGATGATTCATATTGATTTTAGGAAGGCAGTGTAATACTCTCTAAGATCTTACTGCTCTACATTCAGTTGTTCCTTGACAGACCGACCTCCCCTGCCAGAGGCAACTTCTTTAGCTTTGCAAGAGGCTCTCGTGGTCACTGTCATTGGAAAAGTTGAATTTTCCTTCTTCGTCTTCCTCTTATGGGGATCTAAAGAGACCCCTACAAAATTTTTTCCTTCCCATATGCAATGTACACCTCTAGAACGACTCTCTATTTAATGATCATACCCATATATTGATTCATTCTTCTACCATCCTCCAGGAAAAAATCTTGATCACGGATGAAGGAGGCTTCTTGATTTAGGGAATAGTCTGCAAGAACCCCACACTGCGACACACTAGGAACCACCAAAGTAAGTTCCTCAAAATCCAAATAAGGATGGGAAACCACACCAGCTAGGGCCATCTACAATTACCCATCCTCCCTAGGTAGCTTTCTTACTTTCCCCAAGAAAAAAAATCTCATTTTGTCCAGTCCCCTACATCTCCCTTTGTTCTTGCTCACTAGTACCATCCGAGTGCCCAATGATGTCCAACATCAGCTCGACTTCACTAGAATTCTGAGCCACACTCCCTCCACCACACCTAGCAGCGATGGCCTGAACCTCACTCAACACCTATTCAGCAAACCTCTCACTCCCAGTATCAGCAACTGGAGACCAATGCCCCTCTTCCCTAGGAATCTTTCTTACTTTCCCCTCACACACAAAAAACCCATCCTAGTGTTGAACAAGAATCTGCAACTCCCTTTTCTCTTACTCAACAGCACCATCTGAGTGCCCAGTGGTGTCCAATATTAGCTAGGATTCACTATAAAAATGGTCCACACTCCCTCTATCACACCTAGTGGCGACATCCTGCACCTCATACAGCAAACCTCGTACTCCCAACATCAACCCAGGGAGGCCCTTGCACCTTATCCTCAAGATCCAGCCCTTCAAAGTTATTGAAAGTTGGAACGGCTTCCTGCCTCTGCTTCATACTACTATCAGAGGAAATAAACATCCCAGAAGTAGAAACCTCCCTGCATAAAGAACATCCAACATATGAAAGCTTCAATTTACTCCTCAATCTCTTGAAAATATCACTCACCTTGGGCTCCAGTTAGCGCTGAACAACCTCATTCTCTTAACAATGATCACCTACTGCAGACCCATGGCCACCCAGTACAACTGGAAGACCATCCCACACAAACATCGAGCACAGTGATCCAGGACCAAGAACAAATTCGAGTGCCACACCCTCAACACCAGTCCTTTCATTCCCACTCGAAACAGCTATTGTGGCCTCCTTAAAATTCACCTATACCCGATCCTGACACCCTTCACTAGACCCAACCTAAGCCATATTCAAGAGTTGGGGATCTATGTCCACAACATCCTGCACCTTGTCTCGACCCTACTTCTGTTCACTATCCACCTTTTAAGCTTGATTAAAAACACCAAATTTCCTACTGCCCCACCTACAAGCCCGAACACTACGTACTAGATGCCAACAAGAGGAGAAAAAATCAGTCCCGGACTCAAAAATCATAGGTTGTTTCCATCTAAGATCCTCACCAACAGCAATCCAAAAAAATTCAATCGGTCCATTACATGCATCAATCTCAATAAAGGCCCTTAGGGATACCAGGATATAAAGGGCCCTAGTTATACTATCCACATATAACAACCTTCCCACTAGATTCCCCAACATGAAAATAATGGAAAAATTTTGAAAAGAAAGGGGCAGTTATGGAAATATATCCCAAGATGCCACCATCGGTGAGTCATGGTTAAAATGCAGATCAATGCTCCACTAGGAAAGGGAGAAATAGGCACCATTGCATCTTCTTAGAGTCGCGGACCAAGAATGAACCAAATCCTCCTCCGATGAAAAGCGAATCAAGATGTGACTACTATCAACAATACCTACCATCGCGTGATTTTGGAGGTCCCATTGTTCATACTTGAATCTGTCAAAAATATCCACCAAAGGTCTTCATTTCAATAATTGAGAAACCAAGGTTAGCCTATGTTGGGTGGAGGCCTCGTTGAACTCTGTAATTGATGGAAGAGACTATAGACATCCTTCATGCAAATCATGTACCTTAGGACAAATCTCAAACCGTGGAAAAGGGGAAAGCATATCAGGAACCGATAATGAAACAAACAGACGCTCATCATCAAGAACCAGTGGAGTCCCCTCCACCATGGAGGGGGGAGGGTGAGGTGAACGATTGGTCGTCATCTTCAAGATTGCCGAAGGAGAGGAGAATTTCTAATGTGAGAGAGCGGTTCTTAGCTTCTCTTTACCTTTTAGTGATTTTGGGACTTTTATGTAATTTTATGGGTTTTTATTATTTTTATTTATTTTTTAGGATTTTAGGGTTTTTGGGGGGTTTTATGTTTTTAGGGTTTTTAGAATTTTTTATGATTTATTGGGATTTAAGTGATTTTAGGTTTTAATGGTTTTCTCAGGTTTTTTCATATTTTTTAGGTTTTTACATTATATTTTATCGTTATGTATTTTTATGATTTTTATGTTTTTTTAAAATTTTTTAGAAATTTTTTTAGGATTTTTAGGGATTTTATGGGTTTTATGGGTTTTTTGTGATTTTTGGGGTATTTTTTGTTTTTAGGGGGTTTAATGTTTTTAAGAGTTTTTTTATAATTTTAGGGGTTTAAAGGGTTTTCTTTTGTATTTTTAGTGGTTTTTATGTTTTTTTATTTTAGTTTTTTATGCTTCTTAGGGTTTTTTATAGTTTTAGGGGTGTTGGGGTCTTTTAAGGTCTATAAGGTTTTTATTTTTTATGTATCTAAGGGTTTTTTGTGTTTTTATATTTTTATTATTTTCTTAGGGTTTTCAATATTTATTGGGATTTTATGATTTTTGTGATTTTTAGGGATTTTATAGTATTTTTCTAGATTTTTAGGGTTTTTAGAGATTTTTATGTATTTATGATTTTTTAGGGTTTTATGTTTTTTATTATTTTTTGGGTTTTAGGGTTTTATACATTTTTTAGGTTTTTAGGGATATTTAGAGTTTATTATAAGTTTAAGGTTTTGAATTTTTTTGCATTTTTTAGTGGGTTTTAGGGTTTTGTGGGGATATGGTTTTTTGTTTTTTTGGGGTTTTTAGGTTTTTAGGGGTTTCTTGGTGTTTAGGGTCACTTTAGGTTTTTTAGTATTTTTAACCTTTTTATTTTTTTTGTTTTTTAATCATTTATGGTTTTTAAGGTTTTCATATTGATTTTTATGTTTTTAGGGTTTTTACATTTTTAGGGATTTTTATGATTTTTTAGGATTTTATTTTTTATGGATTTTAGGGATTTTAAGGGGTTTTAGGGTTGTTATGGTTTTTATAAATATTTATTAATTTTACAGTTTTTATTTGTTTTTTTGTTTTTTTAGGGTTTTAGGGTATATTATATTTTTAGGGATTTTGAGGTATTTTTTTGGATTGTTATGATTTTTTATGGTTTCTAAGGATTTTGAGAGTTATTAGGGTTTTTTGGTTTTTTAAGGTTTGAGGGTTTTGGGTTTCTCTAGAGTTTTTATGGTTTTAGGGGTTTTTATATTTTTTATCACTTCTAGGGATTTAATGGGTTTTTAATGATTTTTTGGTTTTAGGGTTTTGAGGGGTTTTAAGGTGTTTATGGTTTCTAGGGGTTTCTGATATTTAGAGTTTTTTAGATTTTTTTAATTTTATTTCTTTAAAGGTTTTTAATAGTTTTTTTGGTTTTTAAGATTTTATTCAAGGTCTATCGTGGTTTCAATCGGTTTTTTACGTTGTTTAGTATTTTTTGGGATTTTTTAATATTTTTATGTTTTTAGGGTTTTTTTGGGAATTTGTGGGGTTCAGGGGTTTCAGGGGTTTTATGGTTTTCATGGTTTTTATGTTTTTTATTGTTTTTAGCATTTTTTATGTTTTTTGTGAGTTTTATATGTTTTTAGGTATTTAAGGTTTCATTTTATTTTCAGAGTATTTAGAGGTTTTTTTACATTTTTAGGAATTTTAAGGGTTTTTTATAATTTTAATGGTTTTCCTTGGTTTTGGGAATTTTCATAGGGTTTAGAGTTTTTAGGTTCTTTATGGTTTTTAGGGTATTTTTTGTTTTTTTAGTTTTTAGGGGTTTTAAGGATTTTTAGTGTTTTTAACTTTTTTAAGGGTTTCATGGGTTTTGGAGTATTTAGTTGGTTTTAATGGTTTTATGGGTTTTTAGGGGTTTTTAGGATTTTAGGGCTTTATGGTGTTTAGAGATTTTTTTTGGGACTTTTAGTGTTTTTAGTATTTTTATCAATTTCTATGGTTTTTAGGTGTTTTCAGCATTTTATGTTATTTATGAGTTTTTTTGATTTTTTGATTTTCGGGCTTTTTTTGATTTTTATGGATTTTTAGGGATTTTAGAGATTTTTTCAGTTTTTACGGGTTTAGTGTTTTTTGGGGTTTTATGGGTTTTTTATTGTTTGGGGTTTTTAGGGGTTTTAATGGCCTTTTTTTATATTTTTCTTATGGGTTTTTATGTTTTTTGGGGTTTTATGTTTTTAGGGAATTTTAGGGTTATTTTATTATTTTTATGGACTTTAGGGATTTTAGGGATTTTGAGGAGTTTTACGGTTTATACAGCTTTTAGGGGTTTCATGTTTTGTTGTTTTTTGGAGTTTTTTAATATTTATGTGTTTGTGAGGTTTTTATATTTTCTTAACATTTTATGGGTTTTAGGGTTTCCCTATTTTTAGGGGTTTTTTTGTGTTTTATCGTTTTGGTTTTTTATGGTTTTAGGAGTTTTAATGGGTTTTTGGGGTCTTTTAGGGTTTTAACAGTTTTAGAGTTTTCTAGATTCTTTAGGGGTATTAGTTGTTTTTATGTTTTAAATCATTTATTAGGGGATTTGTGTATTTTTTTATTTTTTACGTTTTATGGATTTTTTAGTATTTTTATGGTTTTTTTGTTGTTTAAGGATTTTTACGGTTTTAGGGTTTTCTAGTGTTTTATGGATTTTTAGTGTCTTACAAAATTTTTTTAGAGTTTTAATTTTTATTAGGTTTTTAATTTTTTACTATGGTTGTTCGGAGATTTAATGGGTTTTACATTATTTGGGATATTTATGATTTTTTTGGTTTTTACGGTTTTTAACAATTTTGAGGGTTTTAGATTTTTATAATATTTAGTGTTTTATGGTTTTTGGGTGAATATTGTTTTTTTATTTTTATTGGGGTATTATGGATCTTATGGTGTTTTAGGGTTTTATTGTTCTGATTGTTTTTTATTGTTTTTAGGGTCTTAGGGACTTATGGTATTTTAGGGTCCTTTTAGGTTTTTAGTGTTTTTTTAGTTTTTTAGGGTTTTAATGGTTTTTTAGGTTTTTAAGATTTTATTTGTTTTTTCATGATTTTTATGTTTTTTGGAGTTTTTATGGATACTTTTTGGATTTTATCGTTCTTTTTCTTTTTAAGGATTTTAGACTTTTTTTCGTTTTTTAGTGCTCTTAAGTGATTTTAGGTTTTAAATGTTTTATTAGGGGTTTTTGGGTTTTTCCATTTTTTTATATTTTTATAGATATTTAGGTATTTTGAATATTTTTATGATTTTATGGTGTTTAGGGTTTTTAGGGTTTTTATGGTTTCATGTTTTTAGGGATTTATGGTTTTTAGTGATTTTTAAAAAAAATTAGGGATTTAAATGGTTTTTAGAGTTTTATGTGGTTTTATGGGGTTTTAGGTTTTCTAATGGATTTTAGCGGTTTTAGGGTATTTAGACTTTTTTAGGGGTTTAGGGTGTTTTAGGGTTTTTAGAGTTTTTTAATTTTTTAATTTTTTAATGGTTTTATTGTTTTTAGATTTTTTAAGTTTTTATAATGGGTTTTAAGTTTTTTTTGTTTTTAATGTTTTTTGTATTTTTTTTTTTGATTTCTAGGGTTTTTAGGGATTTTAAGTATTTTTAGAGATTTTTAGATTTTTTAGGGTTTTTTGGGTTTTTTGGGTTTTTAGAGTTTCTAGTTTTTATGGGTTTTAAGTGTTTTTAGGTTTTTAAGGTTTTTTATTTTTTTAAGGGTTTTCAGTGCTTTTTATGTTTTATGGGTTTCTTATTGTTTTAAGGGATTTTTGGGTTTTTAATGTTTTTGAGGGTTTTTACAGGTTTTTAGGGTTTTTATGATTTTTTCAATTTTTAGAGTTTTTTTAGTTTTTTACAGTTTTAAAGGGGGTTTACATTTTTTAAATGTTTTTAGGGGTTTAATGGGTTTTTAGATTTTTTTATTGTGTTTAGGGTTTCTATAATTTTTAATGGTTTTATAATGCTTGGGGGGTTTTTATGTTTTTAAGTGTATTTAAGGTTTTTAGTGGTTTTTTCGATTTCTATTGGGTTTTAGGATATTTCGGGGTTTATTTCATTTTTAGGGACTTTAGTAGATTGAAGTGTTTTAGGGTTTTATTGACTTGTTAAGGTTTTTTGGGGGGGTTTCGGGTTTTTTTACATATTTAGGGGTTTTTACAATTTTTTTTAATTTTTAGGGATATTCAGGTGTTTTAGGGATTTTGACGGTTTTTAGGGTTTTGGGGGACTCTTGGGTTTTGTTATTTTTTAGGTTTAAGTGGTTTTTTTATTAGTTTTTTATGTTTTCAATAGGGGTTTTCATAGTTTTTAAGGTTTTTATGTTTTTACGTATTTTTAGGAATTTTTAGGATTTTATGGGTTTTAGGGATTTGATGGATTTTGAGGGTTTTTATTGTTCATTAGTTTTTTTGGGGGGTTTTCATTTTTTTGGTTTAAATGTTTTTATAGTTTTTTAAAAATAGTAGGGATTTAATTATTTTAGATATTTTAGTGGTCTTCATGGTATTTTTATTTTCTAGGTTTTTTACGTTTTTGGTTATTTTTATTATTTTTAGGGGTTTTAGGGTTTTTAGGGTCTATATGGTCCTGAAAATTCCGCAAAGGGGAAATTCAATTATCCCAAAAATTGGAAAAGGATCGAACCAGTTCGCGTACCGGCTCCCAGCAACAGTACGTGGCTGGTTCAGTGAACCTCCCTCCTGCAGACACTGTCGTTCGCGAAATGGGGGTAGAGCGCCTAGGCGGGCGCGAACCAGGAAGATCGCTGATGATGTCGGGCCAGTCCACCACCGCCAACCGCGCAAACCGGCCCATGCCGTGCATTCCGTCATTCGAAAAATGGAGGCGGAAGCCGTATGTGACCACAAACCTCATTGCTCGAGGAATGGAGGCTGATGTCGTATGCGACTGCGAACTTTGTCGTTCGTGAAACAGAAACGGAGAGGTATGCGACCGTGGATAAATCCCGTGAATCTCGGTTCCAAAAATCCCTGGTTGACCGAGTTTTCCGCGGGTGGGGATTCCTTAATGGGAGTCCGCAAAAAGTATCATTACCTAGCCTCTTCACAACTCAATAAATTGTCACTAAGGGGCACCAAAGAGAAAGGAGGAGAGGATGGGTGAAAACCCGTGGGGAGACGCTGGAGAAATCGCTTCCAGTGGTAAAGTTCTATGACCATCCGCGGACCCCATATCATATGTGGATGCACTCTTTTGCATAGAGGAAAAACCAAACCGCAAACCACATGTGACCAGCTTCTCCGCAGCCAGCCCTTAGTGGCCATTTCCTTCACAGACATCCTAGGAGGCCAACTTCTATGCGGCCCTCCTCCTCTGCGCCCATCTCATCTGCAGAAACCCTTCGCGGACAACCTCTCCACGGCTACTCCTATGCGGCCAGCTCCTCCATAGATAACCTCCGCTGCCATATCCTATGCAACTAGCTTCTACGTGGCCCACCTCCTCCGCAGCCATCTCATCCGCGGACACCCTTCGTGGACAGCCTCTTCGCGGCTGCTCCTACGCGGCCATCTCCTATGCGACCAACTCCTACACGGCTCGCTCCTTCGAGGACACCCTACACAGCCAGCTCCGCCGCGGCCAGTCCCTCATGGCCAGCTCTCCGCGGCCAGCTACAATGCAGTTTTCCCCATGCGGAAAACCCCATGTACTCACTGGTCCATACTGCGGGGGCTGTTCCCCCACCCCCAACTCGGGGTTAGTGTCAGGCTGTAGTCCCGGCCCTCCGGGCTGGTCCCTTCGCTAACGTCACTCACCCCCATGAAAAATGGAGAGTTGCACCGCAGACTTTTCAGGGTGGGTCAACATTATTTTCTATTGCACACTTATGCCGCTGCAACATCCATCCCATACATGCCATGAGTCATGTTACACTTCATGACTCTCCTATAACCCCATTACCAAGCTCCTTTTTCTAGGTTCATCCAGAAAGGGCCGCCCTTACGTATGTCCCACACAAACCATTGCTAGGTATCTCCCACCTAGTCCTCCAGACCAGATGATGTTAACCTGTATGGTCCTCATCCTGACCACATGATGGTAAACTGTATGGCCCTCATCCGGTATCCAATCCACGGTAGGCACATACACCTTCCCATGATAACCAATTTTCCCAGAAAGTGGCCCCAAATAAGTACAATAAAACATCCAAGAATAATTCTCACCATGAACTGTTGGAAAATCCAGAGTCAAGCTGTGATTTGGCTCCTCTTAATGCCGGAGTTCTTGAATCCTTCAGACATTTATCTATTTCAGCTCAAGATCCTATCCTCTAATTACTAAATTATGGGAGTGTTAGTACTAATTTTGAAGTTCCTCATCAGACACTTTATCATGAAGGCTTGCTTCATGAAAATTCACTCAATATAGAGTTCCTATCTCTAGATGAGAACCACGACAACCCTCCGTGTGGACAGAAGAACAAGGAGCAACAATATTTATCCCTTGTTGTAATCCATCATAGTGATCCTACCTAGGATGGAATTCTCTACGAAATTCCTCTTCACTGTAGTATTTTGCATTGTCAAGAAAATTCTATAATTGAAAATGTAGTGACATGAAATCCCTCCTATCTGAAGGCACTTCAAAACACAAGGCCAGTCATGTATGATGCCTTTTCATTGATGGGTGAAACACTTTCTCAACCAGAAGACATCTTAAGGGAATGGCCATTCTATAAACCTCCCTGGTGTCATTTATCTTCTAATATAGAGCATCCAAATTGGTCATACTATGTGGAGAAACCTCTAGTGAAAGACGATTAATATGTGTTAAACATGAGGAAACATTTGTCTAAGGTAGAAGAACCTGTCATGTACTGGAATTTGGAAAATTCTCAGTATAACATTCCAGAATTGATTGCATAAGATTGAATTCATGATATTTGCCTCAAAATATGGAATACTCTTCGTCATTTTAAAAAAGTATTACCATATGATGAATATCAAAATCATGTAAAGGTAATAGAAATGTTGCACTCTAAATTGACTTAGCATCACTCTCAGTTTCCCAACATTAAAAAGATAAAAAATAGTATAGAATCCTTCAACATACATGCCATAATGTTCTAAATAGTCTACGCCAGTTAATTTCATATTCCCCATCTAGTGTTCATATTATAGGATGGGGGGAACATGGAGCATTGCATTTCACTTCACACCAAAATCAGAAAAGTCTTCCAAAAGTGGTATCTTGCAATGTTATTTTCCATAGTCAGCCACAATCACTATATTTTGTATGTAATCGTTTGTATGCTTAAGAACAACCCTCAAATAGCTCTCATCAGAGTCAGGACCACAGAAAATAAGTTGTTGAATTACTTTAACATCATGCATCTGAGAATCTTGAGCAGGCATCCCTCTTAGAGGATGTCATCCATCAGAGAATGAAAATGTCTGAAATAGCAAAGAAATCTTCTGAAATAAGTTATTTCAGTGGTTTTTAGATAATGCACCCAGCTAATGTCCAAACTAAAATTCACAAAATCTGAAGAGAGTTTTCATGATTTTAAGCCATAGTAGTTTGAGAATCTACCCAGCTTGTAAGGCTAGGGTCTCATTTAATTCAACCTTAAAAAACATTAAACAATGTTCAAAGATTTGATGAAGATGTATAGGAATAGCCCTGGCCTATAGGGCTAGTGGCTTTTTCAGATCATAAATTCCCTCCTAAATTGGTGTCAGTTTTCTCATAATTAGGGAAGAAGCCACAATGAGAGCGTAAAACTAAATTGTCTGAGGATTCCATTTGGGTTACTGTACACCGAACATTTCCCAACAATTCATCATATAGGATGACAATGTCTCAAAAAAGTTATAGAGGGAGATGATCTTATAGAAAATAATAATCGAATTCCATCGATGCATTATGCTTTAGTGAATGTCATTAAAACCACTACATAAATTCCTCCATAAAATGAGTCTAGTTTAAGGGAATCAGAAGATGAATCTCTTTTCCATAATTCTATACACACAGAATAAAATGATAAAGGTGTTCATAACCATCATCAGAGGATTATCTAGAATCTATGTATTCCATCAAATAACCAAATCCCACCTCTCTAAAAGAATTCTAATAAGGGGAAAGGAAAAAATTCAGATTGTATCTCACTTTTCCACTAGAGAAGGTCCATATTTTTCTCATGATGAAATATTTTCATGGAAGGAAGAGGAAATGAAAAAGTTGAAAAGACTCAATATAGAGTTACTTCGAAGCAGTATTTCGGCTATACGTGCTCCCATGGTAGGTCCTCAACATTAAAATCATGTAGGAGATCCTCTACAATTAAAATTTGTAGTAACTAGAGATACAGATGAGGAATTCCCTCCACTGGTTACACAATCACAGTAGGTTTAGACACATCCCGATATTTTTGTTCCCATGGGTTATCCAAGGAAAATATCAGCACCACCATCAGTGGTATTGTCGATTGTTGTAACATACCAAGCTCATGTTTCTATAGCTACATAGGTTCCATCTCATCCATATATTCCTCAAATGCTTTTGAACACAATTGAGGCATTAACGACTCGATTGGAAGCTATGGAGGAACAACATACACCAGTTTCTCCGGAAAAAAGAGCTTACCCTGAATGGGTGGATGCAATTCCTCCCCCATAAAATTTTTTGAAGACCCCATTCCCAATATTTAATAGTTTGGGAGATCCATAACAGCACGTAACATATTTTTTTCTCGTTGTGATCCCATGATGGGAACTCTTCAATAAAAAGAAGAAACAAAACTTAGGCATTTTGTGCAGTCATTACAGCGATCAGATTTTGTCTGGTATACAAGTTTACAATATCGATCAATTAATGGATGGGAAGATATTTTTAAGAAATTACTTCTTCAATTTATCTCAACGCAACCAAAGGTATTAATTTTTTATCTTACCATTTGTAAAAAAATGTGGAATTAAAGAGTTTCAAATTTAATTGCACAATGGAAAGGATTAACAAATTCCTTATGTATATAACTACATGAAAAATAATTACTATCAATTTGTGTGGAAAATATACATGATGATTTATGCACACCATTGATCCCTATGAAATACACAAGAGGGTTTCGAGACCTTCAATTTATCAATAAATAGAAGAATATATTATAGAAACTAAGGATAACACTTGTGTAATTCCATCATCTCTGAGGAGGAGGATAGGAAATGCATAAGATGTTATAGTTATACTCAAGATGGCACCTATACCTGCTTCTACTTCATGACCTTAATCATACCGAAGGGGTCCTTCATCTGAGCATCAGCAACAATGAATGCCTCCTCAAGATGATCAAATAGATCAAAGGCAGAAACAATTTGAGGAAGTAAAGAACAAAGTTTACTCTTCCCGGAATAAACAAGTTCCTGGTTACTTCATCTCAACTCTGGAAAATAGTTTGGTTCAGTTTCCAAGAAAAAGGAAACTATTTAAATAAAGAGATGAATATATTCCAAATTATTTTCCCTTTCACCAGATGTTAGGGAATCCTATCCAAGAATGTTTTGTTTTCACGGACCTTGTGAAAAAATGGTAGATTCTGGACAAGTGAAACTAAAAAATTTTTCAGCTCAAGTAGCATGGGTTACCGCTACTAATCCATTGGAAGAAGGTGAATTGACGGATGTCAAAAGTAAAAATGTGTAGAAATTTGATGATAAGATTATCAAAAAAATGATCAACTGGAAAGAGGCCATTTTATGAATACAGTTGAAAAAACTGATTGTGTCTTCTGCTGCTCCTACCACAAAAAAACCATATTCATCAAAAGGCCATTCCTCAAAGATGCAAAGTTATCATAAGGACGAAGAGAAGTAAGAATAAAATGAGATCATGTTATGTCCAATGTGTTCCTTGTACCTGAAAGATTTCATACCATCTGTTTCAAATGTATGGGCACCACTCCACTAAATGGAACAATCAGAATTAACCTGTTAGGAAGAATATCTATCATATGAAGAATTGATCTTTGATTTGGTCAATGTTATTCATTTAACAGATCCTTATGCCAATGAATATTTTAATTATAATGAGCTTTAATTGATTATACCTTATTGGGGAACCAGAGGAAGATGCCAAGGTCAAGGATACAGGGGAAGATGTGGGAATTCTAGAAACCACCATTTTAACTCTACCCCTGGTTGAACCATATATGCAGTAGAATCTAGTGTAAGAGACCTTATGCTGGCTCAAAAAGAACAAGGAGTTTTTTCCATAATAAATAGGTTAAGTTCTAACATGATTATTTTGGAGGACTGATTAGTAGTCCCACTATCTTCCTCTCAACAAGTTGATAGGCCTAGTCAGTCTAATCTACCAATTCCAGGAGTATTCCCATCTTCTGCTCCAAAAGAGGGTATTTCTACATCAGAAGCATCAACTTCAAAAACACATGCAAAACTATATCTTCATGATAGAAAATGTAGGCATTTAGACCAAAATTATGATGTCTTGAAACAATTTTCTCATGTACCGACCAATTTATCAATTATGGATGCTTTTAATTTGTCAAAAGATCTTCGAGAGGCACTCATTGATTCTTTATCAAGTCCTTTAATAGTTTGAAACAGAAGTTGTTGTTGCTGAGGTTTACCATATAGAGAATGATCCTACCGAATGTCATGCAGTAATATCTTTTATAGATGAAGATGAAGATGATGTTGTACATGGACATATTAGACAACTATATATTTTTCTAGAAATGTCAATGATGTAGACATCTGACGAGCCTTCATTGATAATGGCTCTAGAGTCATCCTCATTCTTGTTCGTACACTTTGTCGATTGGGCCTAACTAAATCTGACTTATTGCCTTCGACATTAATGTTGCAAGAATATGAAAATAATGAACAATAACCTTTTGGCGAGATTACAATCTGAACTTAGTTTGGATATCTTGTGTCTAATTCAGATTTCATGGTTGTTCATCAGGACACATCCTTCAATATTCTTCTTGGAAGGCCTTGGTTTCATCAACACGCATCCATACCTTCTTCATACCACCAATTTCTTAGGTAATGGTTAAATGGTCAAATAATAACATTTTATGGTGACAAGTCTCAGTTCAAAAAATGTGAATATCAATACATGGAGGTAGATATTTATCAAACAAAAGGAACAAGGTCCATGAAAAAAAAATAACCAGAGTTAGTGCTCCAAATGGACTAGAAAAGATCCCAAGAAAATCCATTCATATATTTGATTACAGATTATGTTCCAACCATCAATAAAATTGAAAGGGTATAACTAAATAGAATCCCTCTTCTAATAAATTCCATAATTTCAATTGTGGAAACTGAGCTTGACATCATGGGAGAGATTACTGATTCACCATGTTGTTATGGAAGCCAAAATGGAGATTTTTTCATTTCATCTGCTGAACTACAAAAAGCATCTACATCATCATTTAGAGTATAAGAAATTGTAATAATACTAGAGGAAGACAAAGATGTTTATTCTCAATCCATCATCTCATCTTTATTACCACAGGAAGACCCTTCGTCATTAGTAGGGTAAAATATGGTGGCCTCTTCGTCATGATGTTCAAATATTGACTCCCCCTCTAACTCTGGGAATTTTTTCTTGTCATCTATTATGAAGGTGGAAATAGAAGAGTTAAGATGTAATGAAGATGAAGCAGAAGATCTAAGGGATGCTCCTCTAGAATTTGATGAAGGTGTCTCTACCACCGTGGATGAGATCAGGGAAATAAATCTGGGTATAAGAGAAGATCCATGCCCCACTCTAATTAGTGTGGCCATGAAATCTAAAAAGAAAGAGGTGTATACCTCATTTCTAAATAAACATCTAGATATATTTACTTGTAATTATACAGAAATGACAGGACATAATCCTGATGTAGCCACCCATCATTTGGGTTTGCCAGAAGAACATTGTGGATTCAAGTAAGCGGCAAGAAGAACACACCCAACTCGTGCCTCCAAAATTGAAGCTGATGTTGATAAGATTATAAAGGATAACTTTTGCAGAGAAGTTCAATATCCCAAATGGTTGGCAAACATTATCCCAGTGAAAATGAAGAATGGTAAAATTATATTTTTCATTGATTTTAGTGATCTTAACTGACATTATCCCAAAGATGATTTTGTAGTTCCGATTACAGATCTTTTTATTGATGCAATGACTGGATATGATTCTATTTCCTTCATGGATGGATACTCTGGGTATAATTAAGTCCACATGGTCCTAGAGGATGAAGAATCTACAACCTTCAAATCCCCTCAAGGTGTGTTTTTATTTTCAGTAATTCACATTGGTTTAAAGAATACAGGTGCAACATACCAACGTTTCATGCACCATATCATCAAAAACTTTTTAGTAAAATTTGATAAATGTTATGTGGATGATTTGGTGGTCAAATACAAACAACATTCCAATAAATTTCCTGATTTTGAGACCATATTCCATAAACTTTGGCAACATATTTTAAATATGAACCCCTTGAAATGTTCTTTCAGGGTAACCCCAGGAATGTTTTTTGGATTATTTGTATGTCGTCATGGTATTGAAGTTGATCCAAAGAAAATAAAATAAATCCTCTCTATGTCACCTTATCCAAATTTGAATGAAATAAGAGGACTCCAAGGAAACTTGTCATATATTTGGTGCTTTATCATCAATTTGGAAGGAACGTTTTTACCCTTCACCAGATTAATGAAAAAGGGATTCCCCTAATAATGGAATAAAGACTATCACGAATCAATTGATACCCTCATGAAATATCTCTTGAGTCCACCAATATTAATGCTACTTATTAAAGGAAGGATTCTTATTATTTATGTGTCAACTTTAGATCAATCACTGGCTACCTTCCTTTCTCAAAAGAACATTGATGGGAATGAAAAAAACCTTTATTATCTCAGTCAAACTATTATTGATGCAAAAATTAAATATTCAAGTATTGAAAAGTGATTCCTAGCATTAATATTTTCAGTTCAGAAATTGAGTCACTACTTGTAACATCATGACATCCAATTGGTACTTGCAAAAACCCGCTCAAATTTATCCTCAGTAATCCTATGCTTATAGGGCGCCTGGAATGGTGGGAAGTTATTTTAAAATAGTTTGACATCAATTTTTTCCTTCAAAAGGAAATAAAAGGCCAAGCTCTGGCGGACATCCGTGCTGAGAATCTATCTGCAGAAGATAAATCATTAAATACTAAACATCCTAATGAATAGTTCCTCTCTATTCAGGATAATTCCCAAACATGGGAAATGTACATTGATGGTGCTTCAAGAAGTTCAATAGGGATGTGAATGGAAAACCCTATACTCAACAAAGTTGGGTTAGGAATTTACCTTATCTCCCTAGAAAAGGAATTACTACATTATTACTTCCTATTATTGGAAGGCAGAACCAACAATGAGGTGGAGTATCAAGCTCTAATTACAGGTTTAGAATTGGCACTTCAGGTGAAAATGAATCACTTGAAGGTAAAAGGTGATTCGGAATTGGTAATAAAGAAAATAAATGGAGAATATTATATTAGAAAAGAAGAGTTAATCCCTTTGTGTGATTATGTCAGAGGATTAATGGTTGAATTTCCCTCAGATCCGACAATTTCTTATGTACCACGATCACAAAATGACCACGAATTTTCACTTACTAATGCACCGACGGCCTTGGAAGATCCAAATCAGGATGAGACGGTTATTAGCATAGCCCATCATCGTGTGGTCTCACCTTTTTTTTTCAAACCAGAATAAGGGAAATTAATGAAATTTTCCCTATTTCTGAGCCATATTGTCATACCACAGGATGGATGACATACATCATGGAATATCTTCAAAATGGACTACTTCCACTGAATAGGGCTAAAAAATAATAGATCCAGAAACGAGCATCCAATTTTACACTTTATGATAGTGCAGACCACCATAAGATCCTATATAAGAAAGGCTTTGATGGAATCCTATTCAGATGTATTTATAGAGAAGAGACTGCATCGGTCACGAAAGTTGTACATTTAGGAGCTTGTGGTTCCCCCCAGTGTGGGCACAAACTCTCTGATCATATTCGAAGGCTTAGATACTTTTGTCCTTCAATGATACAGGATTGCACAGATTTCACTAAGAAATATCATCCCTGTCATGTTCATTCTAACTTCATTCATCAACCCCCATAGTTGCTACATATATCTAAATACTCCTATCCATTTTACACATCCAAAATGGATGTAGTAGGACCTTATCCTCCAGTTATAGCTAAGCAGTTCAAGTATATCCTTAATGATACTAACTTCTTTTATAAATGGGTCAAGGAAATACCTCTCAAAGAAGTTAGGGCAAAATTTTTTTTTATTTTTGTCAACACTAACATCATCACCAGATTTGGTGTCCCTCATAATATATTAAAGGTAAATGGCACCAATTTTTTTCTATTGATGTAAAGATGTTATATCAGGAGCTTAATATGAAATCCAACCATTTGCCTCACTATCATGTAATGGGAAATAGACAGATAGAGGCCTTAAACAATCCCCTATAAAATATACTCCTGAAGATAGTGGATAATGATAATAAATCAGGGCCTAATAAACATTTGAATGCATTGTGGTCTTATCAGAAAACTACTCGTACTTCCACCAAAAGAACTCCTTATTCATTGGTATATAGAATTGAAGCAGTTTTTTCAATTGAAATGAAATTTCCTTCACTCATGGTTGCAATATGTGATCATTTGTCTATATATGAGAGGTCTCAGAAATGGTTCAACGAGCTGAAATGATTAGACGAGAAAATATTACATTCTTTGTATCATTTAGAAGAATATCAGAATAGAATAGTGTGATCTTTTAACAAGAAATTTCACCTCTTTTGATTTCATCACAGAGAATTGGTATTGGTCTTTAGGACTCCAATGATACTAGGGATGAAACCTCCAAAGATTGAGCCAAAGTGGGAAGGACCTTAGTCCATACATAAATTCTATTCAAATAGAGATTATGCATTAATCTCAATGGATGGTGAACTTATTACAACTCCAACCAATGAGAGATTATTAAAGAAATGATTTGTGTAGATGTACATATTGTTTTCACTGCAAGACTTAAAATTGCACAGTACAATGTGCTCACTGTACTACTAACAACTGCACAAACCTCATGTCCTTGCTGCAAGACTAGAAACTATACATCCCCCATGTCCTGGCTGTAAGACTAAAAATTGCACAACCCCATGTCCTTACTGCAAGAGTAAAAACTGCACATCCCTCATGTCCTCACTGCAAGACTAAAACTTCACAGTACAAAATCCTAGTTTCAAGACATTAAACCACATAACAACTATTAGTGTTCATACTGCATGATGTTAAAATGCATAGCATATTGTCCTTGTCTCATGAATTTAAACTGCATGAAATATTTTGTCCTCATTGCATGACATTAAACTGAATGACTAATGTTTTCTCTATTTGATGTTAGATGCATCCACAAGAAAACATCATTGACATCATCACTAATCTTTAGTATCACATGAGTCCCTCTCTTTCCTCTGTATAAGTGGATCTTCATAGATTCCTTATTTATCAAACTCCATATGTCTTAATTCTGATTTTCTATGAGATACATAGAGATGCCTAAATATCTAATTTTGGGCCCAACCACTATCACAAAATATTCTTATTTTCATTTTTCCTCCTATATACAAATCAGATCTATACCGAGTGTTTCCTTAAGAAATATGATTTGGTCCTTTTATAATTTTATGTCTTATGATTTACCGTTCTCTCAGAATATGTCAAAATCCCCCATTCTTCATGTCAAAATCGATTGGCGTGGGGAATGATTGTTCAAATAACTATATACGGCTTCATTCTCATCTAATTTAGATATGTAGTGATGCTTAGATCTCCAATTTTGGGCCCATCCACGATAAAAACCCCTTTATTACATATATAAGAATCAAACATGCATAGGTAATGTTGTACGAACTATGTATGACTTGATTCTTGCCTTCAGAAAGACACATAGTGACCCTTGGGTCTTATCCCTAGTATAGTTACAATATGTCTTTATTTTTCACATTGGTTCATCTTCGTCCTTAATACATTACATTAAAACTACGTGGAAATTTAACACCCCCATTATTCACCTATTTCATCTTTGTATTATAGAAGAAACACTTACTACTACTTGTTTCTCACACCGAGCATAACTCAAGTGGACATAGGAATTGGGTAAAAGGATTATTTATGTAAATGAGGTGTTTCAATTTCTTATGGGGATACAAATGTCCTCACTGCATGATATAAAAGTGCACATCGTAATATTAATTTAAAAGAAACAATGAATGTCTACATTTTACATATGAGTCAGATCTATGTAATGGACATCAAACACATAGCCAATACTGATTCAAATACTTCGCATGTGCATTTAAAAAAAATCACCTTCCATATTTCACACTCTTAATCCTGAATATTTCCACATCTTTATAATCATTCTTACGGTTTCTTGTGACATAGTTTCTAATATTTAAGAAATTTTTCCTGACATTGCAGCACATACCCTTAGGTGGCCTTGCATATGTTTCCTATATAATGGGCTTGTCAGTTTGAAGATGCCACTATTTGGATATGTAGCGTATTACCCAGTTGGCCCAACATAATACAACCTCTATAATAGGTTTATCAAATAATATTAATTTGATTCTTGGTTATAGTGTCTTTGTCCCATTCAATTTTTGGTGGAAATATATAGGAATCTCTTTTAAAATAATCATTCAGGTATATTTGTCCCATTATATTTCTCTCCATCCGACTGTATTCAAGATTATGGTTTAAATATTTTTCTCTCCATGTGTTCAATTAAATATGAAATAACCTTGGAACCACTTGGCCACATATCACATTTGTTTCCATTTCAGGTTCTAGTTTTATGTCTTAAAACTAACAACACCACACCTCCTATGTTTTGGTCATACCTTTGTAGAAGTACTATTCCTTTGATTCTTTAGAAATCTTGGTTGGAAATACCATTTCAATATTCAGGTACCTTTCTCCATAAACAAAACATTGTTCTTTGAAAAATATGAATCTCTATAAAATTTCTTCGGCTTTTAGTAGTAGAATGTAAGATTTTTTAGATCTCTTTTTCCTAACTATGTAGCATACACCCTTAGGTCGCCTTTCATAAGTTGCCTAAAAATGGGATTGTCAGTCAGAAGATGCCACTATTTGGCTATGAATCATATCCCCCAGTCGGAACTGCATAATACAACCACTATAACAGGTTTTTCAAAAAATGGTAAGTTTGTTCTTGAAAAAAAATGACATCCTGTAATGATTTTAGCCCTTTTCCATATCATCCTTTGGATTCAAAAATTCTTAGATCAAATTTTACAATTTTACATTCCATACCTAGATATAGTAGTATATTTATAAAGAGATTATCATGAAATTGGGAGAGTCTCATACCATTAGTCAAAGATAATGACCTTAAATTAAATCCGCACAATTTTCTCACTACGTGACTTAAAACTGCACAGTACTAATGTCCTCACTGCGTGACTTAAAACTGCACAGTACCAATGTCCTCACTACATTAATTAAAACTTCACAATATGATATCAAAAATTATCCTTCCTGATAAATTTTAACCATTCATCATAAAATAAACTTTTATAGAAACATTTTTCCTATTTCTGACTGATGTCAGTATAAAATAGCCTTTTTATTCTTAAAATTCTTTTCCTTAGAAAACCACCCACTGTACTGGTCACCCTAGTTCTTCTCCCAAGTCGTCCTAAACACTCAAAGTAGTTCATTAACACCTTGAGTGGAAGATTTAAATTAAGTACATTTGAGTTAAGTCCTTTTAGTGTTTGAAAATCATAACACTTGCGCTCCTAAAGTGCCCAAACTTAATAAATCAGAAACACTTGTTTGCCTCCTATTCCTTTCATAAGAACATGAGCACCCCACTTTTGGGATTAACTATGAATACTCATGAAGGATTGATCCATGTCTCGCCCAAGTATTTTCGTATAGTTTGTTTTCCTATTAAGTGAATATCTAGTCGCTCAAGTCTACTTGTGCTCCCTTATCTACTTTGGAACACCTTTTTTATTCACATAATCTCTTTAGTTTACAATCCATCTTGGATTCATCAAATACATTCATGGAATGCCTTCTTATTACTTGGATCCCTTTTCTAAATGGGATTTTTTAGACCACCACCAAAATCTCTTGACATATCAATCTTTTGGAAAAGGAACATCAACGTGTCTCTGGTTTGGGTTTATATTTCCACTGTTAGAGGTTTCCCACATTTGTTTTATAATGTATTTAGGATATATGGAATGTCCGTAGGTTTTTATATCCACAGTCACATGGACCATTCTCCCAGGAATAGTGTTGGGAAGTTTTTTGTTTGTGGGTTTGGGTCCTATCATCTCCCTTATCAAAGAGATGACTTGGAACCTCAGGTCTCTGGTAGAGAAGGTATGGTCCAATCTATATTTTCTATTTAAGAAAAGGAGATGTCTCTCTCCCCTACCAGGATCAATTTTAGGGCAACCATCATTGCGTAATCCCCTATCATTTCTTGCAGGAGGTAGCATAATTGCTCCTCCTTTATTCTTTGGTTCCAAAGATCAGAGGGGAGATAGGCACAATGACTTTTGTTACGCTTTCCCTCTCCCATTTTTGTTTGTCACAATGGGAATCCCTCCTGGTGTAAGCCCCTAACCATCATCCATTCCTCCTTACACTGGACTATGTCCAATGTAAATAGAATATATGGTTGGATCATCACCTCACCCACTTCCATAGTCACCTCGCCCTCGTCCACTCTCACTTCCATAGGTTCACCCTCTTCCATCAGCGGAAGAGGAAAAGTTTGGATGATTTTGTTAAATCATTGACATTCTCTTGTTTATCACACTGAGCATGACTCACATGGGATTAGATATTTTTCAGGGTTGAACCATTTTCACAATTAAATGAACTTCGAGAACTCTGATTCCCACCATAATCAGGATATATAGGAATCCTTCTCAGGGCCCGAGATCAATGGATGTCCTATTTAGGAATAAAACCCTAATTCCCCTAATTTGGGAATCCTGTATAAGAATAATCCCCAAATTAAATCCTCAAATCACCAAGGAATGCTTTTCAGAATGTAAGTCCAAACTCATTTCTCTCAATGAACTATACTCTTATATGAGACTTATCGAACTAAGTGAGATTTGATTCCCATCTATATGGGATACATAGGAAGCCTCATTGAGGTTCAAACCCAATACCATAAATCAAACATGTTCTCCTTGGTCCATATTCCAACATGGTATGATCATACTTGGAAACCCATATCCTTTCAATATTACTTGGGCTGCTTCTGCATAAGTCCCACACTATGTTTTGACTAAGCACCTTCCGTTTAGATGTCCATACCACATGACATTAAATCATACAGTTAGGTCCTTATCACATGGAATTAAAAGGTATGATGTGTCCCATTAAGTGGCACTAAAATATGAGGGTTCTCAATCCTTTTAAAAGGATAAGTAGGTATCCCATTTTTGGGGCACGATCACAGGATCAAACCAAACCTTCTTCTTCCTATATGATAATAAATTCCAGAGTTCCCCACCGAGTGGCTTAAAAATGAGTATCGTCATAACGATATTTAAAAGAATATATATGTAGTATATGAGAGGATACCATTGATGGAGAGCCTCGAATACATACAAATATCTCTATTAATGAAGAACCTCAAATATATATAGATGATTTTAAATTTTCACATACTAAATAAGTGATTATAAATTTCAAGGGATACTTATAATATACTTAGTGAAATAATAAGAATTCAAAAAAATATCTTAAATTATAAAGAGAGACCGTGAGTAGACAATAATTCCCCCCAAAAGGGTGTGATGAGTCTGACTTCCCATCATCTCAACCAATGTATGTTCTTAAGTATCGTGAAGTTCAAACTTAATGAACGATTGCCTTTGGAAATCAGGTCACCTATGGATAAATAACTGTTGGAAGTTTCTGATTCCATAAAAAATCCAATGGAATCTTCCTGCAAGAAATTATTCTTAAATCTAGAATACACGTTTCAAGGAACTAAAAAACAGGGTTTTATGGTTATTATAGTTTTTATGTTTTTTAGGTTTTTATGGTTTTTAATGGTTTGAATTTTTTTTGGGTTTTTATATTTTTTGGGTTTTTATGTTTTTTGGGATTTTTAGGACTCTTTTGGATTTTTATTGTATTTAATGGATTTAGGTATTTTGATGGGTTTGTGGGGTTTTCAATGATTTTTAGTGTTGTTAATGTTTTTTATGTTTTTTTTGTGTTTTATGTGTTTTGAAATTTTTAATATTTTCATAATATTTTTTATGCTTTTAAGGTTTTTTATAATTTTAGGTGTATTTATGGATTTTTTGTATTTTTTTTATTTTTTAGTGTTTTTAGGGATATTGAGGTATTATAGAGATTTTAGGGTTCTTTATGGATTTTATGGTTTTTGGGGGGTTTTATGGATTTCTTGAAATTTTAGGGGTTTTAAGGGTTTTATAGTTTTTAATTTTTTTTGGGATTTGAAGTGTGTTTATAGTTTTTAGTGGGGTTTTAGTGTCTTTGTGGATTTTTTGGGTATTTAAAATTTTTAGGGGTTTTAAGTTTTTTTTATTTTTATATTTTATAATGTTTTTAGAGGTTTTAATTCCTTTTAGGTTTTTAAGCTTTTCTTAGGGTGGTTCATTATTTTTAGGTTTTTTACCTTTTTATGGATTTTTATAGATTTTTTATGATTTTTATTAATTTTATGGTTTTGGGTATTTTTAGAGTTGTTTTATTTGTAATGTTTTTTTTGGGTTTTAAGGGGGTTTTGTGAGATTTTTATGATATTTATGGTTTTTAGAGTTTTTTTTATCATTTTTAGGGGTTTAAATTTTTTTTAGAGTTTTTAGTGGGTTTTAGGGTTCTTATGGGGGTTTTAATGTTTTTAGTTGTTTTTTAGTTTTTAGGGGGATTCATGGTTTTTAGGGCCTTTTATGTTCTTTACTGATTTTAGGTATTTAGTAGTTTTATATTTTTTTATGGTTTTTATGGTTTTCTTAGGGATTTTCATTTTTTTGGGTTTTTTTATTTTTTGTTTTTAGGGGGGTTTTAGGATTTTTATTATTTTTTGGGTTTTTAAGGATTCTAGGGATTTTAGTGTTTTTAGGGTTTTTAGGTTTTTAAGTGTTTTAAGTGTTTTTATATTTTTTGGGATTTCTTATTGGTTTTTATGGTATTTAGGGTTTTTAAAATTATTGTGGAATTTTTGGGTTTTTGAGGAATTGTTTTTGGTTTTTAGGGTTTATAGGTATTTTGATGGGTTTTACAGCATTTTAGTGATTTTTTATTGTTATTATGGTATTAGGGGTTTTTAGTGTTTTTAGTGGTTTTAAGCGGTTTTATAGTTTTTTAACGTTTTTATGTTTTTAAAGTGGTTTTTAGAGATTTTATCAGTTTTTTAGGTTTTTAGGTTTTGTATGGTTTTTATTAGTTTTTTTGGTTTTTAGTTGTTTCGGGTATTTTAAGAGTTTTATCATTTTTAGGTTTTTAGGGGTTTAAAATGTTTTTAGTTTTTTAAGTTTTTCTATGAGGTTTTTAGGATTTTAAGGGTTTTTTATAATTTTTAGTATTTTATGGTTTTTAGGGGTTTAAGGAATTTTTATGGTTTTCAGGGTTTTTAGGGGTTTTAGGGTTTTAGGTTTGATTAGGGTTTTTGCATAATTATGTTTTTAGGAGTACTTATTTTTTTATGTTTTTAAGGATTTCATAGGGTTTTGAGTGTTTCATACATTTTTTACGTTTTAATTATATTCTGGGGGTTTAGGTTGTTTATACTTTTTAATGTTTTTTGGGATTTTGAGGGGATTGGAGTTTTTAGTGTTTTTTTTTGTTTTTTCTGGGTTTTTATGGTTTCTTTAGTTTCTTTGATTTTTAAATGTTTTTAGTGTTTTTATTGTTTTAAGGGATTAATAGGGGTTTTATAATTTTTAGTGGGTTTGTAGGGATTTGGTGGGGTTTTATGGTTTTTATAGTGTTCAAGGGTCCTTCAGGTTTTTTTTGGGTCTTTTGGTGTTTTATGGTTTTCTGTGATTTTTCAGGGTTTTAGTGGTTTTATGTGTATTTAGGATTTTAAGGATTTCTTATGGGTTTTCATTTTAAAGTTATTTTATGTTTTTATGGATTTTAAGGGATTATTTATGATTTTTATGGTTTTAATGGTTTTTATGGATTTTGGGGGTTTTAATGGTTTCATATGGTTTTTAATGGTTTTTAGAGTTTTTAGGTCTTTTAGGGGTTTGATGTGTTTTAGGTTTTTAAGATTCTATTATGGTTTTTAGGGATTTTTGAAGATTTTTTTTATCCTTTTAGAGATTTTTAGAGAATTTTAAAGATTTTTATGTGTAGTAGGGTTTTTAGGGAATTTCGGCATTTTAGGGGTTTTTTAGAGTTTAATTTTTTTTTGTTTTTAGTGTTTTTGAGTTTTTAGGGGTTTTAAGGTTATTTCTAATATTTTATCATTTTAGAAGTTCAAGGGTTTTTATATTATTTACCGGTTTCAAGGTTTTATGGGGTTTTGGGGTTGTTTATGGTTTTTAGGGGTTTTAGGGACTTTTAGTGCTTTTTAGGGTTTTTGGGTGTTTTGTGTTAAGGGGTTTTAAGTGTTTTTAGGTTTTTATGGTTTTCATAGTGTTTTTCAAGGTTTTTAGTGTTTCTTCTGTTTTTAGGGATTTTTTAATTTTTTTTTGAATTTATGGTTTTTTGGGTTTTAGGGGAATTTGGGGGGCTCTTTTGGGGTTTCTAGGGTTTTAATGGTTTTTAGGTTTTTTTAGGTTTTTTCAATTTTTTTAGGTGTTTTAATTTTTTTAAAATTTTAAAATTTTCTCATTTTTTTAGTGTTTGGGTGGGGGTATATGTTTAGGTATTTTTAGGGATATTTGGGTTTTATTGTTTTTTATTGTTTTTGGGATTTTGAGAGTTTTTTAGGGTTGTAGGGTTTTTGATTTTTTCTAGGTTTTACTAGTTTTTTATGTTTTTAGGGTCTTAATGGTTATTTTGAGTTTTTAATATTTTTAGCTGTTTAAAGGGTTTTTATAGTTTTTAGTGGTTTTATGGTTTTATGGGGTTTTAAGGGTTTTAAAGTTTTAGGTGTTTTACGAAATTTAGTGGTTTTGTGGGTTTTAGGGCCTCTAATGTATGTCATTTTTTATGATTTGATTGGTTTTATGTTTTTTTTTGTTTTAAAAGTTTTATTAGGTTTTTTATGTTTGTAGGTATTTTTAGGGATTTTATATGATTTTTATGGTTTTTAGGGTGTTTATAAATTTTGAAGGGATATAAGGTTTTTACGTTTTTTAGGTTTTTTAGGGTTTTTTGTGTTTTTTATGTTTTTAGGGGGTTTTAGTGTTTTTAGGTTTTTAGGGGATTCTTTGGGTTTTTAGGGTTCTTCAAATTTTTAAGGATTTTTTGTATTTTTAGGATTTTTATGGTTTTTGGGTTTTTGGTATTTTAAGTGTTTTTAGGTTTTTTGGGTTTTTAGAATTCTTTTGGTTTTTAGGGGTTTTAAGTGATTTTATGTTTCTATAGTTTCTTAGGATTTTAAGAGTTTTTAAACTTTTTAGACAAGTTTATGTATTTTATAGGATTTTATGGTTTTTTGGATTTTAAGGGTTTTATGGTTTTAGGGAGGTTATTGTTTTTGTGGTTTCTTAGAGTTTTTTATTAATTTTTTAGGTTTATAAAGGTTTTTAGAGTTTTTTAACGTTTTTAGGTGTTTAAATATTGTTTAGAGTTTTTAGTGGAGTTTTTATGGGGTTTTATGGGTATTAATTCTTTTAGGGGTTTATGGTTTTTAGGGGTTTTAGGGATTTAAGGCCTTTTAGGGGTTTTATATTTATTAGGTTTTCTAATTGTTTTAGGTTTTTTTTTGTTTCTATGGTTTTCTTAGGGTTTTGTCGGATTTTAGGGTTTTATTTTTGTAGGGTCTTTTATGGATTTATAATATTTTTATGGTTTTCAGGGTTTTTAGGATTTTGGTGTTTTTAGTTTTTGTAGGTGTTTTAGTTTTTTTCAATTTAAGGTTTTTAGTGTGTTTAAGTGTTTTTTGGTTTTTATGGTATTCTTAGGGTCATTCAGTGTTTCTAAGGTTTTTATGTTTTTTTGGGATTTTTAGGTTTTTGTATTTTTGTGGATTTTCAAAACATTAGGAATAATCATGGGTTTTATGGGTTATTACGGTTTTTATGATTCTATTAGTTTTTAGGGGTATTTTGAGTTTTTTAGTTTGTAATGATTTTTATAGTTTTTATTTAAATTTTATAGGTTTAAATGGTTTTTATAGTTTTTAGTGGATTTTAGGGATTTTATGGGTTTTTAGGGTTTCTTATGTTTTTATGGGTTTTAGTGATTTTTAGGGTTTTTAGTGTCTTTTAGGGTCTTTTAGGGTTTTTAATAATTTTTAGGGTTTAAGGGGTTTTTTGATTTTTTTGGTTTTCTTTGGGTTTTTCAGGTTTCAAGTGTTTTTTCAATATTTAGGGATATTTTGGGAAATTTTAGGATTTTACGGTTTTTTGGTTTTTTTTGTTATTTTGTGGATTTTTTGGTTTTTTTGGTTTTTAGGGTTTTTTAGGGTTTTCAGCGTTATATAGGTTTTTTTTGTTATCTTATGTTTTTTTAGGATTTTATGGTTTTCTTCGGATTTTTTGGGTTTTTTTATGTTTTGGGGTTTTTTTAATAATTTTAAGGATATTAAGGGATTTTAGGATTTTTATGGTTTGTTGGATTTTAGGGGTTTTTTAAGGTTCTTAGAGTTTTTAACTTTTTTATGGCTTTAAAGAGTTTCTAGAGTTTTAGTGATTTTTTGTAGATTTTGATTGTTTTTTATGGTTTTTAGTGTTTTATTTTTTTTGGATTTAAGGTTTTTTTGTTCTTTTTTGGATTTTAAGGGGTTTTAAGTTTTTAGGTTATTTGGGGGTTTTATGTGTTTTTTGGTTTTTAATGTTTTCTTAGGGGTTTTAGGGTTGTAAGGGTTTTTACATTTTTATTGATATTTATCGATTTTTAGGATTTTTATGGTTTTTAGGGTTATTTTGGATTTTTATGATTTTTAGGGTTTTTAGGGTATACTATGTTGTTTCATATTTTGGGATTTTATGGTTTTTTTGATTTGTTTCGGTTTTACTGTTTTTAGGGATTTTTTGGGTTTTATTGTTCTACTATTTTTAATGTTCTGTTCTTTTTCTGGGTTTCTAGGTTTTTTGAGTTTTTATGTGTTTTATGGTTTTTTAGTGTTTTATAACATTTTTAGGGGTTTAAATTATTTTTCGAGCTATTAGGTGTTTTTAGTTGTTGGGGGTTTGGGGGGAATGTTTTATAGGTTTTTTTTGATTTTGGTGTATTTATGGTTTTTAGGAGTTTAATAAATTTTTATGTTATAGGGGTTTCCAGTTTTTTATTGTTTTTAATGTTTTTATGTGTTTTCATTGATTTTTAAGGTTGTTATTTTATTAGGATTTTTTAGGTATTTTTTGTATTTTTATGGTTTTTATGGTTTTGGGGATTTTGAATATATTTATGGGTTTTAATGGTTTTAGGGTTTGTTTTGTTTTTTTTGTATTTTTTAGGTTTTTTTGTTTCTTAAGTGTTTTTTTAAGTTCTTCTTATGGTTTTTATTGGTTTTTTGATATTTTTACATTATTTTTTATTTTAGATATTTTTTAGGATATTATTGTTCTTTTTTGTTTTTGATGGATTTTACTGGGCTTTATGGTTTTTACAGATTTATGGTTTTTTAGACAGTGGTGTTTTTTGAGTTTTTCATGGGTTTTGTTATTTTAATATATTTTTTTACATTTTTAGGGTATTAAAGGGGTTTTAGAGTTTCTATATGTCCATAGGTTTTTTATGGTGGTTTAAGGTCTTAAGAGATTTTGGATTTAAGGGTTTTTAGGGTTTATGGGTTTTTAGGGGTTTTAATTTTTTTTCTTTTTTAGTGTTTTAGTGATTTTATGTGTTTCTAGGTTTTTAGGGTTTCTTATGTTTTTACATAGTTTTTAGTTTTTTTATTTTTCAGGTCTATTAAGGTATTTTAAGGGTATTTATGCTTTTACTATTTTTAGTAATTTTGAGGGGTTTATGGTCTTTAGGGGTTTCTAGGGTTATAATCTTTAATTTTGGTTTTGAGGGGTTTTAAGAGTTTTTATATTTTTGTTGTTTTCTTATAGGTTTTCATGGTTTTTTTTGGTACTTTTATATTTTGAGGGATTTATTTTATGTTTTTTATGTTTTTTAGGATTTTTAGGGGTATTATAGTTTTTTGGGGTTTTGAGGTTTTTTAGGTTTTGTAGTGTATTTATGGTTTTTAAGGGTTTTTAGAGTAAAAACATTGTTTAATGGATTTTTGAGTTTTTTGTTGTTGTTTTTGGTTTTTATGGGTTTTAGGGTGACATAGGTTTTAAAGGGTTTCTTGGGTTTTTTGGGTTTTTTGAGTTTTTAGGTCTTTTAGAGGTTTTAAGTGTTTTTAGTTTTTCTGATGGTATTCATTGGGGTTTTTAATGGTTTTATAAATTTATTAGTTTTTTAGGGATTTTAAAGTCTTTTTTATACTTTTATGTTTTTTTATTTTCAGTGTGTTTAGGGATTTTTTGGGTTCTTACAATTATTTTTTTCGGTTTTTATGTTTTTTTGAGTTTTTAGGGGTTTTAGGATTTTTTGAGGTTGTTAAAATTCATAGGGTTTCAAATGTTTTGTATATTTCTTAGTGCATTTCTTGGTTTTTTTAGTGGGGTTTTTAGGTTTTTAATGGTTTTTATGTTTTTAGGTGTTATTTGTGGTTTTAGGTTCTTCTAGGGTTTTTATCATTTTTTGTTTTTAGGAGTTTTGTGTTTTTTAGGTTTTTATGATTTTTTAGGGGTTTGATGGGTTTAGTTTATTTATATTTTTATGTATTTTAGTGATTCCTTAGGATTTTGTATGTTTTTTATTGTATTTTTTGGATTTTTATTTTCTAAGAGATTCTTATGGTTTTATGGTAGGGGTAGCATTTTTATGGTTTTAGGGGGCTTTAAGTGTTTTTATGGTTTAAATGTTTTCTTAGGGGTTTTCAAGGTTTTTTTTCATTTTTTATGTTTTTAGGGATTTTAAGGGACTTTTAGGATTTTTATGAATTTTATGGGTTTTAGGGATTTTGAGACATTTTAGGGTATTTTAGAGTTTTTTTGGGGTTTTAGGGTCTTTATGGTTTTTTGGGGTTTCATGAGTTTTTTTTTGATATTTTATGGATTTAAAGGGTTTCTAAAGTTTTTTTAAATTTTAGGTGTTTAATGGAATTTTAGAGTTTTTAGTTTGTTTGAGGATTTTAATTTTTTAGGGGTTTTTAATGTGTTTTGTAGATTTTATTAGTTTTGGGGTTTTAGGGTTTTTAAGGATTTTAGGGTTTTAACATTTTTAGGTTTTAGAGGTTTAATGTGTTTTGGATTTTAAAGGTTTTCTAAGGGATTATATTCGTTTTTAGGGTTTTTTTATGTATTTTGGTATTTTTAGGTATTTTTTAGGATTTTAATTTTTTAGGGTTTTTAGGTATTTGAGGGTTTCTGGGGTTTAGGGTTTTTATGGATACTGTGATTATAATTTATTTTATGATCTGTTAGTTTTTTAATTTTCTTTTAGTTTTTTAAACATTCTAATGGTTTTTCGGGTTTTTAGGGGTTTTAAGGTATTTTATGTTTTTAGGTATTTTTAGGACTTTTTTGTTTTGTAGGGGTTTTTGGGAATTTGAGTGTTTTTATTATTTTCAATGTTTTTTTTGTGGTTTTTGTTTTTTTTTGAGTTTTACATGGGTTTTTAGAGTTTTTTAAGATTTTTAGGGGTTTATTAGTTTTAGTGTTTTTATGTGCTTTATGGTTTTTAGTGATTTTTATGTTTTTTATGTGTTTTAAGGACTATTAGGGTTTTAAGGGTCTTCATAATTTTTTATAATTTTAGGGGAATTAATTTTTTTGGGTCTTTATGGTATTCTCAGGGTTTTTAGGAATTTATAGTGATTTTTTGGAATATTATGGTTATTAGGGTTTCTTATGGTCTTTTGGGGTTTTAGGATTTATTAGGGTTCTTTGTGTTTTTTATTTTTCAATGGTTTTAAGTATTTTTAGGGTTTAATGGTTTTCTTAGGTGTTTTCAAGGTTTTTTGGTGTTTTTATGTTTTTATGGAATTTTAGATTTTTTTAATTTTTATTGTTTTTTTGGGTATTTTGGGAATTTAGGGGTTTTATAGTTTTTTTGATTGTTTAGTTGTTTTTTATATTTTTAGCGGTTTATGGTTTTTATACTTTTTTATTGTTATTAGGGAGTCAAATCAGTTTTAGATTTATTAGAGGTTTTTAAAGGTTTATGGTTTTTTTAATTTTTTTTTTGGTTTTTAAGGTTTTTAGGGGTTTCTAGTTTTTTATGATTTTTATTGTTTCATAAGTTTTTAGGAGATTTAAGTGTTTTTAAATGTTTGTGGTTTTGTTATTATATATCTGATTTTTAGGGCAAGGAAGGTTCGTGAACATGCTATTTCTGACTCCCCCAAACTTTATCAAAAAAATAGACACGAAGACGCTGCAGAAAATGGAGGGGAGGGGTCAAATGACCCACACCCAAACACCCTTTATAGACACATTCTCAAGAAAATCTGATTTTTAGGAATTTTTAAATATTTAGTGATTTTTAGTGTCTTTTTTCAATATTTATGGTTTCTAGGGTTTTTAAGGATTTTGAGGGGTTCTTTGGGTTCTTATGGGTTTTATGTTTTTTAGAATTTGTATGATTTTTATGGGTTTAAGTGTTTTATATGATAATATTTTATTATTTTTTTATGTATTGTAGGGTTTTTTTTTCATTTTTTAGAGTTTTTGCATATTTTTGGGTTTTTAGGTTATTTATTGTTTTTAGGGCTTTATGGATTATGAGGGGTTTTTGGATTTTTATGGTGTTTAGGGTTTTTTGATTTTTTGGTGTTTTTTGATTTTTTGAGTTTTTTTTGGTTTTTTAATGTTTCTAGAGTCGTTTAACAATTTTAGGGGCTGAATGGGTTTTATAGATTTTTGTGGGTTTTTTGGGTATTTTGGATTTTTTGGGGCTGTCATAAATTTTCAGGGTTCTTTGGGGTTTTACGTGTTTTTTGGATTTTAAGGTTTTCTTATGGTTTTTATGGGACTTAAAATTTTTTAGGGATTTTTAGTGTTTTTAAGATTTTTGTGGGTTTGTAAGGTTTTGTGGGTTTTTATGGTCTTTTTTTGGGTTTTTTTGGTTTTTTGATTTTTTAGAGGTTTTATTGTTTTTTATCATTTTTAATGTTTTTTTGGGATTGCATGGTTTTTTTAAATTTTTCTGATTTGTGGTTTTTATGGGTTTAAAGGATTTTTATGGCATTTGTGATTTTTATGGGCTTTAAGGGGTTTATGTTTATTCGGGTTTTAATCACTTTTATCATTTTAGAGTTTTTTTGTGTTTTAGGGGTTTTATAATGGATTGAAACAGTATATGTAGATCCTCAATTACAAGAGGGGTTGAATTTTTACGTTTAAAAACTCTCATTTTTAACCATAAAGAAAACTAGGTTTAACAATGTTAAACAAGGTAAATTCAAAAACCCTAAAATAGTTCTATAAACCAAACATACTTAGGTTCCAGAAATATGGTTCGAGAAATAAAACTTAAAAAAAGTTTATTTAGGAAAATATTGTACCTTAAAGTATATAGAATCTTATTTCTCAGAGTAAATAAAATAATAAGAAAGTATATGAAAGTTATACATTTTTACTTTATAAAAATACAATGGAAATAAAACATGAAACAAAACAAGTAACACGTAGAAAATCATTTAACCTAAGAGTAGTGTATTAAAAAAACCTTGGATAATGGTCCCTTGATTTATACTTTTAATAATGTCTGTATTACCCACAAAAGTTTAATCCCTTAATAAGAATATCAAAATCTATATTTCATTCCCCACAAGTCCTTGGTCTTTAAGGTAGTCATCACCTATTCCTTGCTATCTTCACAAGTCCTTGGTCTTTATGGTAGTAGGAACCCCTGTCTTCCTATCCCCAGAAGTCCTAGATCTTTAAGGTAGTCAGCACCTCTGTCTTCCTATCCATGGAAGCCCTCGATTGTACTCAACAGCAATGAGAGTTGCACGAAGCCAGCTGAACAAGGTGTTCAGAATGCCCAAAGCATTAGAGTCTCTCTCTCTATAAATCACTTCACAACATGTAGTCTCTTGATTGATGGAATGGTTATGAGATCATTCAATTGAGGTCTTATTTATAGGCACAAATCCAATGGTCGACTCCCTTATCCAATAGTCTTATTTTTCCTTGAATCTTTGAGGGACCAGTACATGTGTCACTAAACCAATGGTTAGTTTGAAAAAGATTACAAAATAGTGTTTCATAATAATAATATGTGTAAGGAAAATAGATTTGTTTAATCAAACCTATATAGCTGGAGTCTAAGGGAAAAAATTTGGAGTTTAATTATTTAAAAAAATTGGATCTTATAAGACATGGTTATTCAAAATGAATTTTACAATGAATTTAAAATCTGAATTAAATAAACTCCAGAGTCAGAATTCCAATGAATTCTGAATCTGAATTCTAAGGAATTCCAATTCTGAATTATGAGGAATTCAGAGTCTGAATTCTATGGAATAAGGAGTCTTAATTATAAAGAATTCGGAGTCTGAATTCATAGGAATTAGAAGTCTGAATTCTTAGGAATTCGGATTCTAAATTTGATGAATTCAGAGTTTAAATTAAGGGAAATTCGAGTCCGAATTTTGAGTAATTTGGAGTCCGAATTATGAGAAATTCAGAGTTTAAATTTTGAGGAATTCAAAGTTTGAATTCTATGGAATTTAGAGTCTGAATTTTCGATAATTCAGAGTCCAAATTTCAAAGAATTTAGAATCTGAATTTCAGAGAATTTGGAATAGGAATTTCATAGAAATAGGAGTCTGAATTTCAATAAATTCAGAGTCTGAATTTTAAAGAATTCATATTCCAAATTTCATATAATTCAGAGCCTGAATTTTAGAGAATTCGGAATCTAAAAATAGAAGACTCTATATCCAAGGAATTAGAGGATTCCAAGGTTTTATATATTTATCCTATTTTTTGACTTAGTAATAAAATGATTTTTATTTTGAGAGATTTTAAAAGGAGACAATGAAAACAAAGGTAAGATAAAATTTTCCTAGGAGAAGGTAAATTTTCCTTTAAAAATCCTTATGGAAAATAATTTTCCATAAGATAAGGTGTTTGTGATTTTCAAAACATAGAGGAATAGAAAAGTCATATGTAATCCTTATTGACTACACAATCTCGCTCTTTTTTGGAAATCACAAACATCCTTACGAAAAAAGAATATAAGGAATATGATTTTTCTTTATGAATTTTTAAAGAAAACTTATCTCCCTTCACCTATGAATCATGATAAATACGACTAACTCCCCCCTTAGGTTTTGAAATCCCAAAGTAGTGTATTCTAAACTTCCTTAGAGAGATTTTACTTTTTATTTCATATAAATGTTTTCTTTAAGTAATCTCCCTCTTATTTAAACTCCCCACTACATAGAGAATTCTCTTCATTATACTTAATATTACTCTTATCATTCTTTCCCCCCCTTTTTAATTTTTAAAAAGGAATAAAGAGAATGAAAAACTACTACCGAAAAGATTAGAACTATACAAAACAAAAAAATTAAGAACAAATTTTTTTTTTATTAAGATTGGAAAAATTAGTAGTGGAAGAGAAATTTAATAGAAGATCATAATTAAAAGTAAATAAATATTCATCCTTATTTTTCATTCATGATTATCTTCTTCATGATAGTCTTAAGATTCTTAAGATACATATGGTCTTCTTAAAAGTTCTTTACCAATTATTCCTTATCCTGATTTATGTTTTCCAGGGCCTTGATCATTTCATCATGAGATTGAAGGCTTTCTTCCCGAGATTTCAATAACTCTTATTATTTTTTGAAGTTTTCCTTGAACTCTATTCTATGATCCATTTCCCTCTTCAAATTTTGAGCAACTGGATTTAACTTCCAATTTAGATATTTTTCTTCTTGCTTCCAGGCTACTTGTTCAAGGGTCAGATTTTTTGTAAAACATTTTTGTAAGATCTTTCATCCTCTAATCTACTCTATCAAAAGAATCCTTTATTGAATCCTGAAATTCATCAAGATTTCTCAGATCTTCAATCATTTTCTTGGATCACTTTGTAATATCATTATAATACATTCTATGTATCATACCTGATATAGAAATTTTTGAAATCAGCCTCAAGCTTGATGAAATTTTCCATGAGCATGCTTACAGATTCTGTCTTGTGATTAAAGGAGTGTTGAAGCAGCTGACACCTTGACTCAATACTTAGAAACAAGGGAATTATGTCTATTAATTTCTTCAGAGACTGCATAACAAAGACCTGACCCACAGAAGATGATTTCCAATTTGATTCTCTTGTAGTTGAGGATTCTTTATCTATCTCTGTAGCATTCCTCTTGGATGATCCACCAATATCCATCAGGACCATGATAACTTTCATAAGGGTATCAAAAAACACCTTTTTTCTTTTGTCTACTTTGAAAATATTCTTTATAGCCTTTAGAGATTCATTCTCACTATCTGAGACTTGAATATTTTTATCTTCTTCAACATTTTCTTTCTCAGCATCTTCCTTAAGATCATCAGGTTGAATGAAGTCGTGATTGTTGGTTTCATCATCATAATGTTCATTAATCTATTCCTGACCCTCCTCCTATTTTCCTTAGGAAACATGTTTTGTTGATTCAGCTTGATATGTTTGGATTGAATTCTTTTCAGAAGGGCTTTCCTTCTCATGTTATTCTTCAACTTGCCTTATCACGTCATCACTCACATCTCCTTCATCCTACACTTCGTCTTCTAATTCCTATTCATGAAAATTTTCTTCCTCTAATTCAGGTTTCAGATTTATAATCTTCTTTCTCAAAGTAATTGGTACTGGTTCTTTATGAAATTATTCTAGTTCTTAGATTTTTTCAGAGGCTTTCTCAGTAGACATTAGAATATATTGAACAATTTCTACCTCATACATTTTATTTCTTCTTCTCTTTTTCTTGCTTCTCTAGATCATTAGTAGTTTTAATGTTCAGAGAATTTTCCTCGATAGGATCTAGGCCATATCTTGGATATCAGTTCATATTATTCTTCTTCTTTTCCTTCCACTTATCTACAACTTCATCAGGAACATATTTCTGCCTCTTTTACTTTTGGGGGGCTGACAGGGTTTTCGGAACTGAAGGCTTCTCTTCGGTTTCTGTTTCTTTCTGCTTTCTCTTCTTCGATGGTGATTTTTTGGAAGTCTCTGCTCCTTCCTCTTTCTTGTATAGGGCATAAATATCACTTTCCAATAAGTCATAAAATTCTCCAGATTTACTATTTAAACAAACTTTCATCCTCCTCAAACTATCATCACTCAACAAAAAAATCATGAATGTTCTTGGCTTATAACTACACGGAATTTTGAATGACTCTAAGAATAGAACAATGATCTTAGATAGGATTTACGGATACATGATAATTTTTAATTTGAGGTTCCCATTCTTGATATTAGTGATTTTTAGTAGGATTTACTTCACTAAATTTATCTTCCTTCAATTCACCAGAATATCCAGAATGAATATATCACTTTTCTTTAAGGAGTCCTTGTCTCCTTTTCTCTGTTTTAGAAAACCCTAAACCCATAACTATAGAATGCTGAAATTTGTTGAGATATGGTTTATCTTCAGTGTTTTCACTTATTTGAGTCCAAGGAACTCTATTGACTTCTCATTCTCAAAGCTTCCTGATTCATCTAGTAGCTTGTGGTTGCAGAATATGGATTCCCCTTCAAGTGGAACACCAATAATACTTGAAACATTATTTAAAGAAATGGAATAGGTTTTCCCATAACTCTTGAATGAAAACATATCTTTCTCACCTTCCTTATAAGAACATATAGTCTCATAAAACCCAAAAAGAAACTCTTGATAAACATGATCCAACACTTTTGGTTTGGATACAAACAATCTTTCCTTTCCATTTAACATAATATTTTGCTTAATTATAGAATTATACATTGCAAAGAACCTCAAATATGATAATATTTCTCTATAAATTAAAAATTTTGAGATTTTTTTAATTGAATAAATTTCCTTTTAAGGAGAGTCTCCCAAAGACATCTGTAATCTAAGAAAACTCAGAAATATGGAACAATCGTTTTGAAGAAAGGTAGCACCTCGAGGATGAAAACCATGAAAATCGATGTTGGATAAAAAATAGGAGGTGCCATTATATAGAAATTAAATTGAAAGTTCATATACACAAATTAATCAATCGGTTGAAACAAGAACGATCTGATCTTACAGTGGAGATGTAAGTCACTGAAGGATTTGGTAGGTTCTGATCTTTTGAAGATTTTATGTTAAAAATATGTATTTAAGAAAAGTGAATCTGAAATTTTTTTCATAATAAAAGATAAAAATATGAGAAAAAATTCAATTATGATAATTTAACTAAGGAAACCTACCATCCGGATTTCTATGAAACTTCTAATGAAGAAAAATATTCTTGTTGAGAAATTTTAGATTCTAGAAATATTTATTAAGGAATCTTTTAGATTCCAGAATTTTGATTCAAGAAATTTGGTTTAAAAATTGATAAAAAATGATAATGAAATGAAATGATTAAGAAAAATTTTATTAATAATTTTTTTTAAGAAATAATTGAATAATAAAAAATTGATAAATAAAATTTTGACTAAGAAAAAAATTGGTAAAATAATCCAATGTACTCCCCCTATGAAATTTTTTTTCTTAATATAACGACATAGGATTCAACAAAAAGTTAATATAAAATATTACATTATAGTTATCATTCCTAAATTTTGATTAATGTATTCAAATCTATCGGAGGGTAAGGATTTTTTGAAAATATCAGAATGTTGATCCTGCGTTCCAATAAATTGAAGAATGATATCTCCTTTAAGTGTGTGATTCCTAAAAAAGTGATGCTTAATATCTATGTGTTTTTCTAGAGAGTGACGTGAAGAGTTTTTTCTTAGGGTAATGGAACTAGTATTATCACACAACATCTGTGTTTTGTTAAAAAAATATTCCCTATTCTTTGAGTGTGTGTTGCATTCACAACAATTAAGAACAACAACTTCAGCTACAACATATTCAGCTTCAGCAGTGAAGAGTGATACTGAGTGTTGCTTATTTCATAACCAAGAAAAAAATGAATATACTAAGAAATGAAAATTTCCATATGTAATTTTCTTATCCATTCTATAACCACAAAAATCAGTATCCAAAAATCTTTTTAAAACAAAATCATTTCCAGAAGTACATAAAAGTCATAAATCCATAGTTCCCATTAAATAGAAAAAATTATTTTTACTACTTTTAAATGATATTACGTTATATTAGTCTGATATCTTTCCCATAATAATAATTAAAACATTCAGTCTAGACAACTAGCTATAAAGTATAGTAAAATTAGTATCATACCTCTAAATGATTTTTTATCTACTATTTTCCTAGCTTCATCAAGATCAAGATAATTTGAGATACTAATTGGAGTTCTTATACTTTTAGTGTTGTCGTATCCATACTTTTAAGAAGATATTTAATATACTTATGTTGTGATATTTAAGTTCCTTATGATTTTTTAGAAATTTTAAAACCTAGTAAATATGTTAACTCATCCATTATACTCATTTCAAACTCATATTTCATTATATTCTCAAAATAATCAGTTAAAGATTGTTGAGTTACAAAAAATTAATTTCATGAACCTAAATTTGAACAATCATAACATTTTTCTTATCCTTTATAAAAATAGTTGGATCAGCAGTTACCTTAACATAATTATTTGTAACAAAAATTCTGTAAGTCTATCATATCAGGGTCTAGAGTCTTGTTTAATTCCTTATAAATCCTTGGTAATTTTAAACACATGTTCAAGATGTTTCCTGTCTTCAAAAATAGGATTTTTTTCAACAAAAAATTCCTCTTGAACATATCTATTAAAAGAACACTCTTCACATCCATTTGATAAATTTTGAAATTAAAGAATGCTACCAAGGCAAGTAAAATTTGAATATACTCAAGTCTAGCTACAGGATCAAACTTTTATTCAAAGTCTATTCCCTCTTATTGATTATGGCCTTTAGAAAATAATCTAGGTTTTTTTCTTATTATGATTCCATTTTCATCACACATATTTATAAAGACCCATTTTACTCCAATTACAGAAAATTATTTAGGTCTTTCAATAAAGGTCAAGAATTTGTTCATTTCAAATTCATTTATCTCGTCTTGCATGGAAATAATCCACTCATCATCACCTAAAGAATAATCAGTTCTTTTTTGTTAAAATTGGGAATGAAATTATAGATGTTCTACATCATTTATAAAGGAACATTTTGTCTTTAAAGGTTTATTTATGTCACCAATGATACTATCATTGGGATGATTCTAACAAAACAACTCATTTGGGTTTTGTAAAATCTATTCATCAACATATGGTAAGAAATATTCTGGGGTAAATGCTTCTGAAATATTTTCTTGAGAATTTTCCTTATTAGAATAATCTTCTATCCAAGGATGATAATAATCTTTTTTAAAAACATCCAAAGATATAGGTTGGTGTTTTTTAAAAACAAAAGGATCAGTTTCATCAAATTTAACATGAATTCTTTCTTTAAATATATATGTTATTTTGTTAAAAACCCTATAATACTTAGAAGCAGTGGAGTAGTCTAGAAGAATACCTTCATCATATTTGTGTGAAATATAATTTATGTTATCTTCAGTATTCAATATGAATACTTTGCAACCAAATATTTTGAAGTAATAATGGATAGGTTTTCTACCAGTCCACAATTCATAAGTTGTTTTGTTAAGAAAATTTCTAATTAAAATTTGATTTATAGTATAACAATATGTACTAATAGTTTCAAAAAAAAGTGTTTAGTTATATAATATTCACTCAAAATGGTTCTACTTATCTCTTGAAGAATTTTATTTCTAATTTTAACAAATCCATTTTTTGAGGAGTTTTAGGCGATGAGATGTTTTGAGTAATGTCTCTTTTACTACAAAAAGTTTCCATATATGAAATTTGAAATTATCCTCTATGATCACTATGAATAGTTATCAATGGAAGTTTTCTCCCATTTTTAACTTGGTCTCTAAATGTTTAAAAATAAGAAAAATCTTCATATTTCTTTGTTAGAAAATAGTCCCACACAAATCTTGTGTAATCATCAAATAAGATAAACACATAATATTTAACTCCAATATTTCAAGTTAGTGTTTGTCCAAAAATATCCATTGGAACTAAAAATAATGCATCAGAAGTTTATACTTCACTGATTGATTTAAAACATGATTTATGTTGCTTTCCATATTGACAAGGATCACAAAATTTTGAATAATCAAATCTATGATCTGGTAGATCCTTAACAAGTCTTTTTTTGAAATTTTTCATAGGTTCCTAATGTTATAGTGTCCAACCCTTCTATTCCATAACCAATATTGATCTTCCATTTCACCAAGTAAAGGTAGATATTGGTTCCAAAGTTCTTTTATGTTTAGTGTATAAACATTCTCAAATCTATGGGTAGAAATAATAAACCCTTCCTTAGAATTTTTTGCTCAACATTTATCATTCCGAAAATTCATAAGGTAAACTTCATCACATAATTGTATTATTCTAATGAGGTTTTTCATAATACATTTAACAAATAAAACATATGGAATCAATGTTTTTCCACGAATAACATTGTTACCTATAACAACAATTTCTCCCTGAGAATTATCTCCAAAAATTATTTTTCCTCATTTCGTCTTGATAATCTTTTCAAAGAATTTTTTGTTACCAGTCATATGATGAGAACATCCACTATCCATATACCATGTATTACTATTGGAATATTCTTTACATTCATGAAAATAAAAGAATAATACTTTTGTAATCCAAAATTTATTGGATCCAAAAATTTCAAAACATATGATTTTAGGAATCCACATTTTTTTAGAATAATATTCTTTATGAAAACCTAAAGATTGAATTTTATTTAAAGAATAATTTACCATCCAATGTCCACCACACTAATTTTTAGTATAAAATGGAGAACTTTGGGGGAAAAAATAGTTATTACTAAAAATAGGCTTCGAATGAGTATAACCAAATCTATAACTATTCCTTAAAAGACAAATTTGAGAATTCATCTTGTCAATTTTTTCCTTACTGAATATAAATTTTGACATACATTTTCTTAAAGAAAATATTTCTGAATTTTGTTTAATAACCAAGTTCTTGTTCTCAAGGTTATTAGTTTTAGAACTAATTTTAGCCTCTAAAATATTTTTTTTATAAATAACATATTCAAGATCCTTATAAAGTTTGTCCTTCACAGAATTAACTTCCTAAAGATTTCTTAAAACACTTTCAAATTAAAAAAATTTCTGATCAAGATATTTAGAAAGATCTAATACTTATTTATTTAAAATAGAAAATCTAGAACTTTCCTTCTCATGTTTTTTCTTAAGTTTAGAATTCTAATTTTCAAGAAGTTTGGAAAACCTAGAGACTTTTTCATAAGAAAGGAAAGATTTATATTCATTAGAAAAATATTATTCATATGAAGACTTATAATATTTATCATCAGTATATTTTTCATTCAACGATATATTAGTAATAGATTCGGCATTGTGCACCTTGGCCATTAGACAATGATTTTCATTGACTAGTTTGGTTAGTAGACCAAGATTACTATGGCTAGAAGATTCATACTCTGAGGATTCATCAAATGAGTCACCACCACTATCACTCCATGTATTATTAGACTTAAAGACTTTCATATCCTTATACTTGTAATACTTATTTCTATTTCTCTCAGAATTTTTTCCTTTATTATCATTTCTCTTAAGCATAGGACAATCTGGCCTAATGTGTCTGACCCTTTTACATTCATATCAAGTGACTTAAATGTCATTCTTGTTATTTATTTATTTCTTCTTATATCTATACTGAATGTATTTATTTCTCACTAACTTGTTCAACCTTCAAGAAAGATTACCCAATTAATTTTCAGAATGTTCACTTTCACATGACTCATATAGAATAGTGACTTTCTTAGACTTAGATCATGTAACCCTTTCCAGAGTCTTGGATTTAGTAGTAGTAAAGGAAACACTTACATTTTTATTTTTCTTCTTATTCATTTTAGAATATCCTATCATTTTAGTTTTGTTTTAAAGAAGAGTTCCCAAAATCTCACCAGGAGTAATTTGAGTTACTTATCTGTTTCCATCAACGGCTTTTCTTTTTTATTCCTACTCATTTGGAATAATATCAATTATCTTTTCCACAAGTGGTTCATCATCTAAAAATTTCTCTCCCATATATTGATTATTGTTGACAATGGTCATAAATATTTATTGTTCTTCACAAATAGGTTCTCCATAGGGAAATAAGAATCCATGATAATCAACTCTCAATATAGCTCTTCTAGTCTCTATCACTTTGGATGTACCAGAATGTGTAACTCCACGTTTCTTCCAGTTGCAGTTGGTATCATCACAAGAAGATATTTAACAAAATATATTTCTAGTCATAAAACACAAGATAGTATTTCATACCTTGTTATTTAGTTGATACTATTATTTTTCTTGATTGGTAAAGGTTTAAAATTCCTGGTCAGGTATTTTTTAGTCTCTAGTAAGCTTGAAAAATTTGACTACTCCAGTGTTAATGACAAATGTTTTCATTCTATCTCTTTAGTACTCATAATAATTACCATAAAAAATAGTTGGTATGGTAGTATTTAAATTGTCAATATAAATAGAAATCATTCCATCCATTCTATAATAAAGTATCCTTTCCACAAAACTCGTTAATAGTAAAAATTTTACAAAAAAATATAAAAATACATAAGAAAAATGAGAACAAGGAACGTTATGCAAGAAAAATTAGAACAAGGAAAAACATGAGGAAGAAAATATATATGTGAATATAGGTATTTCAGAGACCTCCTTTGATACCAATTTTGTGATTGAAATAGTATATGTAGATTCTCAATTACAAGAGGGGGTGAACTGTAAGTTTAAAAACTCTCGTTTTAACCTAAAGGAAAACTATATTTAACAAAGTTAAAGAAGGTAAATTCACAAACCCTAAAATAGTTCTATGAAACAAACAGTCTTAGTTTCTAGAAATATGGTTCCAGAAATAAACATAAGAAAAGTTTACTTAGGAAAATATTCTACCTTAAAGCGTATAGAATATTATTTATTAGAGAAAATAAAATTATAATAAAGTATAATAAAGTTATAGTTTCTTCTTTTATCAAAATACAATGGAAATAAAAATTGAAACAAAAAAATAACAATTAGAAAATATTTTATCCCAATGTTTAGGGTATATAGAAACCATGGATAAAGGTACCTTGATTTATACTTTCATGAAAGTAAATCTTACCCAAACTAGGGTAATCTCTCGATAAGAATATCTGAATCTGTCTTGATATCCCCGCAGTCCATCAATCATTAAGGTAATATGAACCTCTATCTTCCTATCCTCATAAGTCCTCAATATTTAAGGTATTAAAATCCTATGTCTTCCTTTCCCTAGATTTCCTTGAACTTTAAGTCAGTTGGAGCCTCTATCTTCCTATCCGTAGAAGCCCTCGATTATACTTAGCAACAATCAGAGTTGCACGAAGCCTGTTGAATAAGGTGTTCAGAACACAAAAACAATGAGAGCCTCTCTCTAGAAATCACTTCACATCAAGTAATATATATATTTATGGAATAGTTATGAGATCATTCAAATGATCTTCTATTTACAGGCGCAACTCCAACAGACGACTCCCTTCTCCAACGGTCTTATTTTTCCTTGAATCTCAAAGGGACCTATACATGTGTCACTCAACCAACAATTAGTTAGAAACATATTTCAAGTCATATTTTCATTATAATAAAATGTGTAAGGAAAATATATTAGCTTAATAAGACCTAAATATCAGGATTCTAAGGGAAAATAGTTCAGATTATAGTCATATAAACTATCGTATCTTATAATACATGGATATTCTGATTCTATTTTACAAAGAATTCTGAATCTAAATTCTATGGATTCCGAATTCTAAATTCTAATGAATTTGGAATCTGAATTTTGAGGAATTCAGAGTCTAAATTCAGAGTCTAAATTGTAGATAATTAGGAGTCTGAATTTTAAAGAATTTGAAATCTGAATTTTAGAAAATTTGAACTTTGAATTTTAGAGAACACGGAGTATGAATTTTTGAAAATTTAGAATCTGAATTTTAAATAATTCGGAGTTTTAATTTCATAGAATTAAGAGACTGAATTTTAGAGATTTCAGAGTCTAAATTTTAGAGAATTTAGAATCTAAAAAAATAAGACTCTATATCCATAGAACAATAAGGTTCTGAGGTTTTAGATATGAATACAAGTTTTTGACATAGTAATAAAATGAGTTTTGTTTTGATAGAATGTAAAAAGAGATAATGAAAATAATGGTAAGGATAAAATTTTCCTTAGAGAAGGGAAATTTTCCTTATGAAACTAATCCTTAGGGAAAAATAATACCCCTTAAGATAATGTGCTTTTGATTTTTAAACCATATAGGAATGGAAAAGTCATAAGGAAACCTTATTGACTCATTATTTAATTATTTTAGGTTTTTAAGGGTTTCTTATGGGTTTCCAAGGTTTTTAGAGTTTTATACCTCTTTAGGTAATTTTAATAATTTTTTATTATTTTTAAGTTTTTATGGTTTTTAGGGATTTCTCAAGTTTAAGGGGGGGTTTTAGGATTTATATGGTTTTAGTATTTTTGGTTTTTAGGTTTTTTAAGCATGTTTTGGTTATAAATGTTTTCTAAGGGTTTTAAGGGATCTGAGGTTATTTTTTCAGAAATATTAATGGGTTTTATGAGTTTCATGGATTTTAGGGGTCTATCAATATAGATGGATTTTAGGTTTTTTAGGTTTTATTTGGTATTTATGGAATTTTGGGTATTTGGGGGTTTTATGTTTTTTAGGTATTTAATGGATTTTTAGACAATTTAGTGTTTTAAATTTTTCTTTTAACATTTTACGGTTTTAATGGTTTTTTAGATATTTTAGTGGTTTTTAGGGTTTCTATGGTTTTTTATGGTGTTTAAAAGTTTCTAGGGGGTTTTGGGTTTCTATGGTCTTTTTAGGGTTTTTAGGGTTTTGAGGGTTTTTTGTTTTTATAGGTTTCAAGTGATTTAGCCTTATAATGTATCCTTAGATTTTTTCAGGGTTTTTTGGGTTTTTTATGTTTTTTTGGTGATTTTAAGTGTTTTAGGATTATAGGGTTTTCTTAGGGTTTTTCAGGGTTTTATGTTTTTTATGATTTCTGGGTTTTTATGTATTTTTGATTATTTTTATAATTTGTTTTTGTGTTTTACAGATTTTGAGGGTTGTTTGGGTTTTTATTGGTTTTTGGGTTTGTATGACTTTGTTAGATTTTTTAGTTTTTTAGGGTTTAATTTTATTTAATGTTTTTTAAAAAAAAAATTGGTGTTCAAAGGGTTTTAATAGTTTTAGTGTGTTTGTAAGGTTTTTAGGTTTTTATTGTTTTCATGTGATTTTTGGTTTTTACCAGTTTTGAGGGTTTTAGGGCCATTTAGGGTTTTTAGGGTTCTTTTGGGTTTTAGGGTTTTAAGATGTTTTTATGTTTATAAGGTTTTCTTACGGGTTTTCAAGAAATTTTATATGTTTTATGATTTTATGGATTTTTAGGGGGTGTTTAGGATTTATATTGATTTTTATGGGTTTTAGGTTTTTTAGGGGTTTTATGGGGTTTTATGTTTTTTTATGGTTTTTAGGGTTTTACAGTTTTTTTGGATTTTAGTTATTTTAGGTTTTAATGGGTTTCATATTTTTTTTTTGTGGTTTTAGGATTTTTTATATTTCAAGAGATTTTTAGATATTTTTAAGAGATTTATGGGTTTTTATGGTTGTAGGGATTTTCAGGGTTTGTAGGGGTTTTATGGTTTTTTGTGGGTTTTATGGTTTTTGGGGGTTTTATGGTTTTTTTATTTTTTAGGGTTTTAAGGATTTTTAGTTATTTTATGTTCTTGGGGTTTTAAAGGGTTATTAGAGTCTATAGTGGGTTTTAATTGTTTTTTGGAGTTTTAGGAAGTTTTTTGGGTTATTTATTGTTATTTATGTGTTTTTTTTATTTTAGTATCTTTGTATGGGTTTTTTATAGTTTTTAATATTTCTTTCCTTTTAATGGGTTATGAGTTGTTATGGTTTTAAGGTTTACATAGTCGTTTTTAGGGGTTTTAAGGTTTTTCTTTTTTAAAGTATTTTTAGTGTTTTTAATGATTTTTAGGATTTTTAGAGTTTTTAGGGATTTTGAAGGTTTTATGGGTTTTTAGGGTGTTCAGAGATTTTTTGTGATTTTGATGTTTTTTATTTTTATTCGTGTTTTTAGGTTTTTATTTTTTAGGGTTTTAATGTTTTTAGAGTTTTTAACGTTTTTAGGGGATTAACTGTTTCTTAGAGATTTTAGTTAGATTAATGAGTTTTATGGGTTTTATGGATTTTTAAGTGTTTTAAGGGGGTTTATTTCTTTTATTGGTTTTAGGGTCTTAATAGATGTTTGTAGGGAGTTAAGTGTTTTTTACGTTTTTAGGTGGTTTAGGATTTTCTGGGATTTTAATGTTTTCATTTAGTTATTCTGGGTTTTAGGGTGTTTTATATTTTAAGGGATTTTTTGGATATTTTTATAGGATTTTCTTGGTTTTTTAGAGTTTTTTGGGGTTTTGATGGTTTTAGTGTTTGTTACTATTATTTAGTCTTTTAGGGGTTTTAGTGTTTTTTTTAGTTTTTTAAGCTTTTTGTGTGTTTTTAGGCTTTCAAGGTATTCTTAAGGGTTTTTAGGGTTTTAGGGGTTTTTTCAATGTTAGATTTTATAGGACTTTTAATGATATTTGGGATTTTCTAGGGTTTTTACAGCCTTTATGGGTTTTAAGGGTTTTTAGAGTTTTTATGTTTTTTTGAGTTTAAAGGTTTTCTTGATTTTTTATGGTTTTAAAGTTTATTTTCAGCTTTTTAACATTTTTATAAGTTTAAAGGGTTTTTATATTTTGTAGTGGTGTAGTGGTTTTTATGGATTATTATGGTTTTTTATAGTTTTTTAGGGTTTATGATTTTTAGGGTGGTTAGCATATTTAGGGGTTTTAATGTTTTTTAGCATTTTAGAAATTTTTAGGTATTGAGGGTTTTTAAGTGATTTTAGGTTTTCTAAGGGGTTTTCAAGGTTGTTGGTATTATTAACATTTATATACATTTTAGGGTTTTTTAAAGATTTTTATGGTGTTACTGGTTTTTGGGATTTTGAGAGTGTTTAAACGTTCTTAGTGTTATATGATTTTTTTTGGTTTTTATGGTTTTTTGAGTTTTTAGGGATTTTTTGGTTTTGTTAGTTTTTTTATCATTTTTATGGTATATTGGTTTTTAGATTTTTAAGTGGGTTTTAGGGGGGTTAGGTTTTTTAATGTTTTTAGGGGTTTTATGGTTCTTGGGGGGTTTTGGGGTTTTTAGAGATTTTAGCTATTTTACCGTCTTTAGGTTATTTATGGGGTGTATGTTTTTTTAGGTGTTTATTATTTTATTTGGGTTTTTAATGTTTTTAGAATTTTTTTACATTTTCTTTAATATTTTAAGGCTTTTTTACGATTGTTATTATGTTTTATAGTTTTGGGGATTTTTAGGGTTTTTTGTTTTTTTTTGTGTTTTAGGGGCTTCTTTAGTTTTTTAGGGTTTTCAATGTTTTTAGATATTTTAAAAAATTTAGGGGATTAAAGGGTTATAATATTTATAGTGTTTTTTAGGGTTTTATTAGTTTTTAGGGATTTTAATGTTTTTAGGGGTTTTATGGTTTTTATTGTTTTTTGTGTATTTTACTTTTTAAGAATTTTTTAGGTTTTTAGGTTATTTAAGTGTTTTTATGTTTTTATGGTTTTCTTAGGTGTTTTATGGTTTTTATGATCTTTTAGGTATTTATAATGTTTTATGTATTTTTTTGGTTTTTAATGGTTTTTAAGGTTTTTTGGGATTTTGATGGATTGTAGTGTTTTTTTATATTTTAGCGTCTTTAGATTCTTATATGTTTTTAGGAGTTTACCATGATTTTGGGTTGTAAGGTTTTCTGTATTTCTAGGGATTTTTTCATTTTTATATAGTTTTTGAACATTTTAGGATTTTCAGAGGTTTTTATGGGTTTGAAGGACTTTTAGGGTTTTTAGGTTCTTATGGTTTTTTAATTGTGATGTTTTTTGAGTTTTTAGGGGTTTAAATATTTTTATATTTTTTACCTTTTTAGGGGTTTAATGTTTTTTTAGTGTTTTTATGATTTTTAGGGGGTTTTAGGGTTTTATATTCATTAAGGGTTTTGTGGTATTTATATTTTTTAAGGTTTTTAAGGATTTTACTTATTTTTTATATGTTTTTAGGTGTTTTATGTGTTTTTAGGTTTTTTAATGTTTTTAAGAGGTGGAGCCTCGGTCAAAGACAAAGGAAATATTTATTGCTCAAAAAAGGAGTTACAAAAGTCTGAAAGACGGAATCTTATTACAATCCTTATCATAAAATGGGAACGAAACATCAGGCAACTTGTCATGCCAGGTAACATTCTGATTGACCCCTTTGTTGGCAAGACTATCAACAACCATGTTCGCTTCACGGAACACGTGTGTGGAAATGTAATCGAGGTCCATGAGCTAAGCAAGGCATTTCATCCATTTAGGGGTAAGCGACCATGCGAGGTGCACCACCCCCTTCCAAATAGCTTGAACAACAGTGGTTGAACCACATTCAAACCAGGTTTTTTAATGTTTTTGTATTGGTTTTTTGGGTTTTTTCAATTTTATTGGTTTGTAGTGATTATTAGTTCCTTTTTTAAATATATATGGATTTTAGGGATTTAGAGGATTTTAGAGGTTTTTAGAGTGTTATAGGGTTTTTATGGTTTTAGGATATTTTGTGTTTTTTATGGGGTTTTAAGGGTTTTTAGAGTTTTCTATCAATTTTAAGGGATTAAAAGTTTTTTAGTGTTTTTATTGTCTTTTATGGGTTTTTAGGGTTTTATATGCTTTTAGGAATTTAATTTTTTTATTGGTTTTAGGGTTTTTATGCTCATTTTAGAAATTTTTGGGGTGTTAGAAATTTTTTTAGGTTTTTAGGGTTTTAAGTGTTTTTTGTTTTTTTTATTTTCTTAGGATTTTTATGGGTTTTAGGGTTTTTAATGTTATTAGTAATTTTTATTTATTTTCTAGTATTTTTATGGTTTTTATATTTTTATGGATTTTAAAGTGTTTTAGGGTATTTTATGGTATTCAGAGGGTTTTAAGGGTTTTTAAAAATTTTAGATTTTTAGGGGTTTTAGTTTTTGTAGGTTTTTATGGTTTTATTAGGATTTTTCAAGGTTTTTATGGTTTCTTATATTTTTTGGGATTTTACGGTATTTTTATTATTTTTATGGTTTTTTGAGTGTTTATTGTTTTTCAGGGATTTTTGGGTTTTTTAGGTTTCTTGGGTTTTTACAGTGTTTTCTGTGTATAGGGGTTTTCTCTTTTTTTAGAGTTTAAGTGTTTTTTAGAGTTTTTTGTGTTGTAGTATTTTATTGAGTTTTTTTAGTTTTTAGTGATTTTTTGTGTTTTAGTGGGTTTTTAAGATTTTTATGTATTTTAATGGTTTTAGGATATTTAGGGTTTTTAGAGTTTTTAGGGTTTTTATGTGTTTGATGTGTTTTTTGGTTTCAAAAGTTTTCTTTGGATTTTTTAGGGTTTTATGGTTTTTATTTCTTAGGGTATTTTAGGGGTTTTTTGGATTTTTATGGTTATTAGTGTATTTAAGGATTTTTATGGGTTTTAGGGTTTTTTGGGATTTATGTTTTTTTGGGATTTTTGAGTTTATTTAGAGGTTTTTAGGGTTTTTATGATTTTTTGGAGTCTAATGATTGTAGTCGTCTAAAGGGTTTTAGAGTTTTTAGTGGTTTAAGGTTTTGATGGGTTTTAGGGTTTTTAATTTTGTTTAGGGAAGAAGAGGTGTGAGGCCAGGCTATTCCCAACCCCCTTAGAATTTATTATGAAAAAAAGATACAGCGGACAAGGGAGGAGAGGGTCAATCAACCCACACCCAAAAACCTTTTACAACCCAAGATGCACAAGACCACAAAAAAAGAAAAATCATAAAAAGAAAAAAACACACAAAGCCAAACACAAAAGTATCTTCAGCACCTTCTAATCCATATCCATCATTCAACAACTCCATATCCCCTTTCATCCAAAAACACCATATCCATCAGCAACAACTTCATCAACATTACTCATCACCATTTCATCAGCACCACAAAAACCTTGTCATAGCATCACTATCTTTCGTCACCGAATTGAGATCAGCTACCATCAACCAAGACACCAAACTGAGCTTCACGAGCCATCACCGCTTGACACCGCCACCTTTCCAATACGTGCCCTTGATGCCCAACAGGACCACCAACACCATCCCAAAACCTCCACATGTGCCATCATACCGAACCAAGATGGGGTCTAATATGGTGGGGAGGGAGGCAAGAGCAGAGGTGGGTGCACAAGTCAAGGGGAGCGACAAAGGTGTGTAGCCGCACTCTATCATCCAAAACCTACAATCACCAAGAAAATCATCAACAAACAGCACACACAAACAGCGACCAACAATCCTAATTAGATCCAACAACCATCTCTTTTAATCCCAAAAACCATGAATAGAATCACCAGTATCACTAGTATCGACTTCATAAAAAACACCACCTCTAATCCAACCAGCTCCTATCAAAAATAAGGTTAAAATATATCATCTACCACATCATATCCCATCATCTCCTAAGAGATCACAGCTAAAAATGAAACAAACAAACATAAGATAATCTAGAGACCGGTACCCATAGAAACTCATCAACACAACCATAGCCAGTAATATCATGAAGGGCCATGGAATCCGACAAAATCTAGCATCAAAGGCGAGAAGCGGAGAAGAAGCTGAGGGACCATACCGAACACACACCTGTATCATCATCACGGGTCGAAGAAAAGATCAGACCTGAGAACCGAACAAACCATCTGCACCACAAGATCGAGACTCTGAGAACTAGATCATGGAAGAACCATTGTTGCCTACCGCCTTTGGTCCAGAGAGAACTACTAAGTTCAGATGTCACCGAGATATCCCCCCTGCGAAAGGTGTTGAAACCCCAATCAGCGCCGCTTCTGAGGAGACGTGAATCTGTTGAGTAGTAAAAACGGACCACATCCCCATCGCTGAATGCTGAGAGGACCGGCCCATCACACCACTGAGTCGTCATGGTTCCAATCGCACTTTCCAGAAACCATCACGAGGCCAAATAAAGCACTGCATATCAGGATCCAGTGTTGACTTCGCCATCGACCAAGAGAACCTCCATGCCCTCGCGTCGTAATAAAGGAGATGCAACCAAGGAGGCAGATCATCCAAAGCAGACCCAAAAAACTGCTAGATCCATAACAAACCGTCACCGACCAAGCTCGAATAGAGCCGCCAGACCCCGTCACCAAGCGCAATCCTTGAATCCCAAAATCGCTCCAGTGAAGCAGACCGGTCAGACAGAACTCCATCCCCATCAATCTGAAGCTGGTCGAGAACAACGAAGCCTCCAGGAGGGAATCGAAGAGAAAATCTTGAAAATCACCGCATCGTGAGGGAGAGACCGGGAGAGAGCGGTGAAATATTCCTTTATGTTTTTTTCTTAATTTTTTAAGGGTTTTTATGTTTTAGCGGTTTTAGGGTATTAGGGTATTTTATGTTTTTTAATGTTTTGCTGTTTTTTGGGATTTTTATGTGTTTTCAGGTTTTTGAGGCTTTCTTTGGGTTTTTCTAGGGTCTTACCGGTTTTTACATTTTTATGTATTTTTAAGGATTTTTTATAATTTTTGTGGTTTTATAGGGGTTTAAGGGTTTTTAGGGTTTTTATTGTTCTTAGGGTTTTAGGGGTTTTTATTGTTCTTAGGGTTTTAGGGGTTTTATGTGATTTTAGGATTTTTATTGTTTTCTTAGAGGTTTTTCAGGGTTTTTAGGTTTTTTAAAATTTATAGGGATTTTCCGGGGTATCATAATTTGTTTTGGTTTTTAGGGCTTTTAGGGTTTTTAGGGATTTTAGCTTTTTTAGTGATTTTGGATATTTATTGTATTATAGTTTTTTATGGTTTCTTTTTGATTTTTTTAGTATTTTATGGTTTTTAGAGGTTTTTTAGGATTTTATTGTTTTAAATGGTTATTAGAATTTGTAGTGGTTTTTCTATTTTTTTATTAATTTTAAGGGTTTTTATGATTTTTAGGGTTTTATGGTTTTTAGGGGTTTTATGGTTTTATGGTATTTAGTGTTTTTTAGTGTTATTAACAAATTTTTTGTGTTTTTTGGGGATTTAATTATTTTTAGGGTTTTTATGTTTTCTTATATTTTTTTAGGATTTCAAGGGTTTCTTTATGTTTTTAGGGATTTTGGTTTGTTTTTAGGATTATATAGGGTTTTAGGGTTTTAGGGATTCTGAGGTTATTTATGGTTTTTAGGGGTTTTAGCGTTTTTATGTTTAGGGGGTTTTATTTTTTTAGGTTTTTTGGTTTTCTTTCGGAAGTTTTGGATTATTAAGTGTTTTGACATTTTAATGTTATCTAGATATTTTATGGTTTTTATGGGTTTTATTGTTTTTTTTGTTTTAAGGGGTTTTTATGGTTTTTAGGGGTTTTAGGGATTTTAGAGTTTTTTTATTTTTTATGGTTTTTATGGTTTCATTAGTGTTTTAATGTTTTTAGGGATTTCAGGGGTTTTTAGAGTTTTTAGTGGGTTTTAGGGTTATTATGTGGTTTTAGTGATTATTATGGTTTTTGGGTGATTTATGTTTTTTAAGGTTTTTTGGGTTTTTTGGGTCTTAAGAGTTTTTATGCTTTTTTTGACATTGAAGGTTTTAAGTTTTTCTTAGGTTTTTAGGGGTTTCTAAATTTTACAAAAGTTGGGATTTTAATGATTTTTATGGGTGTTAGTCTTTTTATGGAATTTGAGGTGTTTGGGGGTTTTAGGTTTTTTATTGTATTTAGGGTTTTTATCATTTTTAGGGTTTTTTTAGGATTTTAAGTATTTTTAGGCTTTAATTATATTCTTAGGGGTTTAAAGATTTTTTATGATTTTTTATGTTTTTCGGATTTTTTTGGATTTTTCTGTGGTTTTGGGTTTTTTTGGTGGTTAGGTTTTTTGGGTTTTTGGGCTTTTTCGGGTTTTCATGGTTTTTTAGGATTTTAGTATTTTTTTATTATTTAGGGTTTTTATATATTTTAATTGTTTTTGGGGTTTATGGGGTATTTAGTGATTTTAGTGGTGTTTAGGCTTTAATGGAGTTTTAGGTTTTTGGGTTTTTTGGGTTATAGGTTTTTTAGGTTTTTTGGGTTTTTAAGTTTTTTAGGGTTTTGATAGTTTTTTAGGTTATTGGGGGTTCAATGTTTTCTTTTTATATTTTTATGGTTTAAGATTTTTTTTAGAGATTCTTATTGGTTTTTAAGATTTTTATGGGATTTATAGCTTTTAGGGATTTCAATGGGTTTTCATGGTTTTTTGGTTTTTTGATTTTTATTATTTTTTTTGGGGGGGTTATAAGTGTTTTAGATGGTTTTGTAGTAGGTATTGTGACGTAATTTAACAGATATAATTATTTGACTGATTTGGGCCTTTAGGCCACCATTTCGGGCATACGGATATCAGGGCCATCGGACCACCAAAGGCCTTTGGGCTATAGGGAAATTAGGACACCAAGGGCCTTTGAGCCAAAGGGATTTCGGGCCACCATTGGCCTTTGGGCCATAGGGAAATCGGACCATATAGACCAAGATGTAGCCCAAGAAGACCACAAAGGAGCGGTACCAAAATAGGATTTAGAGTATTAGAAACCACTAGATAAGTGCTTACTAGATTGAAAGAGTGAGAGGGTATGGAAACTTCCATCGATACCAAACATTGTGAAACTCTTCATGGGGTAATTTTAAACAATAACCAATTTGATGTAGAAAACTAAGCAACTTCAATGATGATGATGATTGGGGTGTAGACTGGATGGGCCTTCAGGTCATGTATTGGGCATTGTGCCTCTAGGTCTTCATTTAATGTACTGGTCCTTGTGTCGTTGGGCCTACATATCATGTAGGGTTCCCACTCAACCCAGTTAATAAGGGTTTTATAAAAAAAATTACAAAAATAAAGGCCTTCAGGCCATTCAAGAAGGTTTTTTGTGGTTTAAATTTTTTTAGTGTTTTTATGGTTATTATGGTTTTAAAGGGGTTTATAGATATTTTAGTGGGTTTATATAGTGTATTTGTGTTTTTTTGGTGTTTTAAGGCCTTTAGGGGTTTTTTATAGTTTTTATGGGTTTTTAGGGTTTAAGTGGCTTTTAGGGGTTTGTGTGTTTTTCAGGTTTTTTACCGGGGATAAGTGTTTTTAGGTTTGTAAGGTTTTCTTAGGGTTTTCATGTTTTTAAGGGTTTTAATTCAATTGTTTTCGATTTTTAGGTGTTTTGAGGTTTTATATGGGTTTGGGGGTGGGGGGTTAGGGATTTTGATGGGTATTGGGTTTTTTGGGTTTTTTGGTTTTTTATGGTTTTTTGTATTTTTAGGAATTGATGTGCTTTATCTAATTTTAGGTTCTTATGTTTTTAGGGGTTTAAATGTTTTTACATTTTTATGTAAACTTTTAAGTGGTTATTTAGTTGTTTTAGTTTTTTCGAGTTTTATAGATTTTGAGGGGTTGTTAGGTTTTTATGTTTTTTTGGGGGTTTTAGTATTTTAGGGTTTTTAGGTTTTCAGTTTTCTAAAATGTTGTCCGGGGTTTGAAGGGTTTTTGTATTTTTTTAGTGTTTTTTGCGTTTTTTGGGTGTTCTGGGTTTTTTATGGTTTTTAGGGGTTTTATGCGTTTTAGGGTTTTGGGTTGATAGGGTTATTTAGTGATTTTAGGGTTTTCTGGGGTTTTAATTATTTTTAGGTCTTTACTGTTTTCTTAGGGTTTTAAAGGTTTTTAGGTTTTTTATGTTTTTGGGGATTTTTAGGTACTTTTTAGTGTTTTTATTATTTTAATGGTTTTTAAGTATATTTAGGATTTTTATGTGTTCTTAATGTTTTTAGGTTTTTTTGGGTTTTTAGTTTTCTTTTGTTTTTATGGGTTTTAAGTGTTTTAATGTTTTTATGATTTTTTCATGGGGTTTCAAGGGTTTTAGGGTTTTTTACATTTTTATGGTTCTTTAGATATTTTTTACTTTTTTCATGGTTTTTAGGGGTTTTAGGGATTTTGAGGGGTATTTTGTGTATTTTGGGGTTTTCTTATTATTATTATTTGTATTTTTTCGAACTATTAGGGGTTTTAAGATTTTTTTGATTTTTTAAAACATTTTAGTGGTTTAAAGGGTTTTTAGAGTTTCTAGTGGTTATTTAGGGGTTTCATTAGTTTTTAATGTTTTTATAGTTTTTAGGTTTTCTTGGGTTTTTTAGGGTTTTGAGCATATTATGGTTTTATTAGTTTTAGTGTTTTTAGGTTTTTAATTTTTTCATAGCGGTTGTCAGGGTTTTTAGGGATTTTACATGTTTGGGTATTTTTAGTGATTTTTAGGATTTTTATGGATTTTTAGAGTTTTTAGAGATTATGAGGGTTTTAGAATTTTATGGTTTTTTAGGTTTTTCGGATTATTTTGATTTTTTTAGGGTTTTATGGTTTCTTAAAGTTTTTTAATGTTTTTTGTGGTTTGAAGGGTTTTTAGAGTTTTTTATGAGGATCTTGTAACACATAGGAATCAAAGGGTTCATGGAAGACATGATGAGAATGTCAGAATAAACATGATTGCACATAGACCATTGTGAAGAATTGGGGGCCCAATGAAAAGGTAGTGGACCAAAATGATGAAGGATTCCATATGTGGATTAATCAAGAATATCCATGGGGAGGCCATTACCCTTTCTCGGGGGAAACATCTAGAACTATATTTACAATATTTGAGGCCTAAACCTGATATTAAGGACCCAAACCGTGGTGTGATATGAATTTTAATCCCACCCCATTATGGAATCCTAAAAGTATAAATTGGTGGGTTAGTTTTCATCACATTCCATTTGGGTGTGAAATTTTTCACATAATGTCATGGTCATTTACGAAATTATCAAAAGAATTATTAGTATTTTTTCCTTTTGTAAAATAAGTGTTATAATTTTGTATCACTATTTGGTTGTAAATAACCACCTCTTTACTCTTTGAAAACCACGAATAAAGGTAATGTTATTACAGGGAGTTTCTTTTCAACCTTTTTTTTTTTTCATTACTCTTGAATTATCAATGGATTGATCTTCCACTGTGTCATCTTGGGGCTCGAGTTCTTAGAAACAATTTCTTTTGGTGTTATTCCTTGACCAAATATCTTCTTTATGAATAATTTAATACTTTTAAATACATTTTCTATTATATTATTAAATATATCCATGTGACCAACAAATAAATTTTGAACAAGGTTCCTCATAAACTTCCTAGTGGGCAGTGGATCATATATTATTTGGTATCACATTCAACTTTCAATAAATCAGGATCATCATTTTTATCCCTTTTTCATCTTCATTTCTCTTCAAATCAGTCCAAAATCAATTCACCAATGGATGTCATTTATTCTTTATTTTGTAATTATATCATATTATTCTTATATTTGATAAGCTCATATTTCATCTCAATCTAGAATCATTGAAATCAAATCTATAAATCATGAGATACAGTGAGTTAAATATTTGTGATGAATTTTGATATTTTAAAACATTGTATCTCTCGCTTTGATTCCATTTTAGGCTTCAAATTATAAATTCTCTTAAATTTACAATCTGATTATTCATTTTTTGCATTTATTCAAATATATAGCCTAAAAATAAAAAAAAAGGTGCTAAAAATCTAAAAAAATTTGAATTCAACATCGCATTATCATTTTTCTTCATCAATTTCATTCCTTATTCCACATTTTTTCCTCTTCATTCCATTTTAAAAATTTTATTTGAATTCTAGTTCGGGATTTCCACAATTTACCAATCCATTGTATTTATAGCCATTTGTTAAAACTCTATAATAATCATTCTTAGTGGAAAAAATGAAATTGTGTTACATTATGTTAAAAATAAAAAATTTAATGAAAAAAAATTGATCATAATATATTGGAGTTTAAACATGTGAGGGAGTGCATGAGATCAATATTCCTTTAACATTAAATTCTATTATTGTATTAATAAATGTAGGAGGCAAGTAACACCAAAGAAACATAAATTATGTTGTTTAGGAGGGTTGTACCAAAAAATTCTAAAGATTGAATGCGAGGATTAATGAATTTAGATCCCCTACCAATTCTAGAGCACCAAAAAAGAGGAGTGTCACTAAATAAGATGAGATAATATCAAATTTTCATGAGTTACCAATTCATAGAAATCAACAATAATGGATTCAAGCCAATGATCTTGATGGAATAAAGTTTAATATCTCTTCATTCCAAGGTAAGAATGATCCCAAAACATACTTTGAGTGGGAATGAAAGGTAGAGTATTTTTTTGGTTTCTATAACTATTTTTGGGAAAATAATGTGATGTCGGTGTATATGAAATTCACCGAATATGTTATTATTTGGTGAGACCAACTTCAAGTGAGTCAATGATGAAGGGGAAAACCCATCTTTTTATGGGAGGTTATGAAAGTGGTAATTCATAAATGTCTCTTTTCTAGCCACTATTATCATGAATTTTTTTCTAATGGTGCTGGGTTTGAAATAAGGATCCATGCATGTCGAGGAGTATCATTTAGTGATAGTGATCATCATGATTTTGGACAATATTTATGAGATTTAGGGGCCACATTGGCAAGGATTGTAAATGGCCTCAACCTTGACATTGAAGGCATATCAAACAAACACCACAACATTTAAATGGGTGATATGTTTTATATAGATACTAAAGTAGATAGAAAATTAAAGGTAATAAGGATGCACCTGATATCTTTGAGTATGGTTTCTAAATATTATCTTAAATTAAAGTATTCAAAACTAGAAGATCACATAAGGGAATAATAAATGCATTCAAAGGGGGTGACCAAACCAAACCCCTTATTTCCAGAATCTATAGGTAAACCTGAGTGTATTTTTTTTAAATCAAATAATATCAAACGTTTTTAATGTTAATGATTTGTACATTTTCCCCCTAAATTCCCAAATAAGAGGACCATGATTATTTTTGATGATGGGTATTTTCTTAGTGTTGATTCATGAAATTATGAAATAGAACCACTTGTGGAGTGTTCTTCTGGGAAATAATGAGCTCTTTACATGGATAAATTCTTATGGAAAGTGATGCTTTTAGTGCACAACCTGAAAGAGAAAATTATCAAAAAAAATGGGATAAAATTTTTCATACTATATGCCTCATAAAATATAAATTATGTAGTATGATTATTGATGGGGTTTGTTTTTAAAACGTATAAAGTTGTTTGATGGTTGATAAATTTAGTTAAGCTACGACTGAACATCATGTGCCTTACATATTTCAATTATTAAATAATAACGGGGATGTTTAAATGACTAATCAAGAAAAATTTCCAATTTTTTATTTGGAAATATAATTAGAATGTGATATGTGATGTTGTTATCATTCATGATAGTTACATATTATTGGAAGGACTTGGAAATTTTATAGGAGTGTCTCACATTGTGGATAAAATAATTATTATCATGTTGAGTACAACAGGAGGACTATTATACTTACTCCCTTGATTAATTTTCAAGATTATGAAGACCAAGTGAGGATTGAGAGATATTATTAAATGAGAGAAAAATAAATTATAGAAAAAATATATAGAATGAAAAGAGTATAAAAATAAAGAGTGAAAAGGGAGTGATGAGTGGTATCAAAAGAGATTAGGGGAAAAAAGTTAGATAAAAGAGTGACAATAATAGTTATAACAAGAGCATTGAGGGAAAAGTGAGTTTATTTAAAAGAAAAAATAGATATAGATATATATTTATAGGGGGTGGAATCTCTAAATATTCTATTAAATATTGATTATTTTACCTCTAACTCTATTGACCCATAAATGACATCGAGTGTCATGTCTGTTTTTAAAGAATTTTGTTATGTGTTTCCAGAGGATATTCGTGATGGATTAACTACCTTGTGGGGTATCAAGCACTAAATAGACTTCATCCAAAGAGAAAAACATCCTAATAAACCATCTTATCCTGATAATATGGAGATGACTCGATAAATACAAATACATGTGGAATAATTTCTAAGGTATTTGTCTTAGAGATCATGAGTCCCTGTGTGGCACTGATAATTCTTGTCCAAAAAATAGGGTAAGTGGAGAATTTGTGTTTATTTTTGACATACCAACAAAATGATGGTAAAGTATCATTATCATGTACTTAATATAGTATATATTCTTGATGAAATCCAAATCTCATGCTTGTTTAAAAAAATACACTTGAGGGGAGGATACCATCAAATTAGAATGAAAGAGGGGGATTAATGTAAACCTAAATTTAAAACTATGTTTAGTTCATGTGAATGGATATTTATTAATTTTGGGATAAATAACTTCCCAAATACACACATGAACATAATTAATCACATTTTCCATCCATTAATTGGGAAATTAGTGGTTGTTCATTTTGATTCCATCCTTGTTTATTCTAATATTCTTGATGAAAATCATAAACATTTAAATCATGTTTTGTGACTCAGAGGGAAAAAGGATGGTTTGAAAACATACAAAAAATAACATTTTGTTTAAATACTTTTGTTTTCATGGGTTTTTTGGTAGGATCTGATCGAATGAGGGTTGATGATGAGAATGTGAAGGTGATTCAGGACTAACTAACACCAAAGAATGTCAATGAGGTGAGGATCTTCCATGGACTTGTGATTTTTTACCAATGATTCCTAAGGGACTTTTCTACCATTATAGAACCATTGAATGATTTAGGAAAGAAAGGATTTATCTCAAAGTGGGTAAAAGATAAATAACATTCCTTCTACACACTCAAAGTTAAGTTAACCAATTAACCTCTCTTAATTTTACCCAAATTTTATAATGTTTTTGATGTTGATTGTAATACCTTTGGAAAAGAATTGGTGTTTTTTAATTCATGAATTTAATCCTATCACTTAAATTAGTGAGAATATTAATAGGATTCATTGAAAAACACTACTTATGGAAAAAAATTATTCCCTCAAAATAAATTTAGAAAATTTGAAACATAACTTGTGGCCAAGAGAATTTTTTAATCAATCAGATCATGAAATCCTACAATTTCAAAATTCATAATAAATGGTCAATAAGAAGAATGAAATATGGAATTAATTCATTAAAACATTTTCTTTGTCCATTAAATATAAAAAAATTAGAATAAAATGTTTTCACTAATTATTTTTCTAGGAGATACTCTCTTATCAATTTTATGCATGTAAAAATAATTAGTTTTTAAATGTGGACAAGAATATATTAAAATGATGTTTATTTTTCTAAAATTTGAATGGTGTGTGAAAATCATTGGAATAATGATTTTAGAAAAAAGATGGGCTCCTTTTTAGAATAATAAATTGTGTGTTCCATCTTGTTCCACACATTAATTTATTATTAGAGAAACTCATGGTGGTAGCTTAACATGGTATTTTTGGTTGAGAAAACATTGGCATTGCATTGTAAACCTTTTTATTGGCCTCAAATGATAAGGGATGTTGTCAGAGTTTTTGGAAATTTTAATGTGTGTAAAAATTAAAAGTAAAAAGTTTTTTTAAGGATTTCTTATATGTTCTCTTAGTTTTGGGGTTTTTATGTTTTATGGATTTTTAGGTCTTATTTTTGATTTTTTGGGTTTTTAGGGTTTTTAGGAATTTTGAGGGGTTTTAGGTTTCGTTCAGGTTTTTTAGGATTTTATATTTTTTGGTGTTTATAAGGGGGTTATTTTTTTAGGGTTTAAATGTTTTTTAGATTTTTTTTAATTTATCTATGCATTTAAAGGGTTTTTAGGGTTTTTAGGGTTTTTAGTGATGTTTAGGGTTTTCATGAGTTTTCATGGTTTTTATGGTTTATAGGGGGATTTATAGTTTTTAGAGATATTTAGTGTTTTTAGGGTCTTAATAGGTATTTTTATAATTTTTTAGGACTTTAGGGGTTTTACGTGTTTCTAGTATTTTTATGGTTCTCGTAGAGGTTTTTGTAGTTTTTTACATTTTAGGGATTTTGGGGGATGTTTTAGGATTTTTAAGGGTTTTAATGGATTTTGAGGGATTATTGGGTTATTGGGTTATTGGGTTTTATGGTTTTAAGGGGTTTTAGTGTTTTTAGAATTTACAGTTTTTAATGTTTTTAGGTTTTTTTAGTTTTCTTATGGATTTTCACGGTTTTGGGGGTTTTTTATGTTTTAGGATTTTATGATTTTTTATTATTTTTAGGGTTTTTAGGGTTTTTTATGTTTTTATGATTATTAGAGTTTTATCCGTTTTTTGGATTTTATGGTTTTTATGTTTTTAGGGATTTTAATGTTTTTTGGTGTTTTTTATATTTTATAGGAATTTAAAGTGTTTTTAGGGGTTTTTAGTGGTTTATGGTTTTTTAGGGTTTTAAGGGTTTTTTTGTTTTTAGGGTTTTGTAGTATTTTTAGGTTTTTTATGTTTTTATAATTATTTAGTTATTCTAGGGGTCTTAAGTGTTGCATTTTTTTTTTGTTTTTATGGGTTTTTTAGGATTTTACAGGTTTTTTATGTTTATAGGGATTTTCATGGAGTTTTAGGATTTTTATAGTGTTTCGGTTTCTTACGGATTTTGTTGGTTTTTAAGGGTTCTAGGGGATTTAGGATATTTATCATTTTTAGGTTTTTAGTGGTTAGGAGTTTTATCTCATTTTATGGTTTCTTAGGGGTTTTCATGTTTTCATGGTTTTTTACATTTTTAGGTATTTTATGGATCTATAATATTTTTATCATTTCTTAGATATTTTATATATTTTGGTGGGGTTTTTTGGGTTTTAATGGGTTTTTATTTTTTTGTGTTTGTGGGTTTTATAACATTATTGGTGCTTAATATTTTTTTGACATTTTTATGTGTTGAAATGGTTTTTACATTTTTTTGTTTTTTATGGTTTTTATGGGTTTTTAGGTTCTTTATGGTTTTTTTATTTTTAGGTTTTTAATTATTTTTTGGGTTGTTAGTAAATTTTTACGATTTTCATGGTGTTAGGGTTTTTTAGGAGTTTTATTTTTATTAGTTTTTTTTTTCTTGTTTTTATGTTTTTTTCATTTTTATATTTTTAGGGAATTTTCGGTTTTTTGGTTTTTATTGTTTTTTTTGGATTTTAAGTGTTTTAGTGTTTATAGTTGTTTTAATATTTTTTGGGATTTTTTGAGTTTTTATGGGTTTTATGTTTTTTTGATTTTTTTATCATTTTAGGGGTTTAAGGGATTTTAGAGTTTTTTGTGGGATTTTAGAGTTGTTATGGGTTTTTATTTTTTAGGGGTTTTGATGGTTTTTAGGGTTTTATGGTCTTTTATGGGTTTTATAAATTTTTAGGTTTTTAAGGGTTTTTAGGGTTTTTAAGCTTTTAGGGGGGTTTATGTGTTTTGATGGGTTTTGCGGGTTTTTGGGTTTAATGGTTTTTATGCATTATCTTTTATTTGTATGTTTTTTTGTTTATTTTTTATGGTTTATATTTTTTTAGATTTTTTATCTTTTTACTTGTTTAAAGGGTTTTTAGAGTTTTAGTGTGTTTCTGGGTTTTTAAGGTGTTTTATGGTTTTTTTGGGTTTTTATGGTTTTTATGGTTTTTAGAGTGTTATAGAGGTTTTATGGTTTTTAGAATTTTTAATGATTTTAAGAGTTTTATGTGTTTTTTGGTTTTTAAGGTTTTAATAGGGTTTTAGGGTTACTTGAGTTTTTAGCGATTTTAGGTATTTTGTTTGGATTTTTATGGGGTTTTTGGGTTTTTATGAATTTTAAGAAATTTTAGAGTTTTTGGTGTTTTAGATTTTTTATTGGTTTTTAGTTTTTTAGGGTTTTTTTATTTTTTAGGGTTTTAAGGTTTTATATATTTTTTAACATTTTTAATGTTTTAAATGGATTTAAGAGTTTTTAGTGGTTATTTTTTTATTTTTATGGGGTTTTATGGATTTTATGGTTTTTATTGGTTTTTATACTTTTTATGGTTATTAGGGATTTTTATAGTTTTAAGCATTTTTTTAGATTTTTTATGAGTTTTAATTTTTTTTATTTTGTTAGCTTTTATTAGAGGGATCTCAGGGTTTGTAGGTTTTTTATGTTTTTTGAGATTTTTTTAGGATTTTTTGGAATTTTTTGGTTTTTAGGGTTTTTAGGGATTTTGATGATTTTTAGGGGTCTTTAGGGTTGTTGACACCATGAAATGTGTTCCATTAACTTATTTGTGGAATTGAAGATTTAAAACTCACTTGGAAACCAAATTTTGAGTTTGAGTAGAAATATATCACTATGCCAAAAGGATAAGAATGGAATTATATGTGACATGATCCAAATCATCGTTGATGAAGCTCAAAAAAATCACATTGCGATTCTTGATTTTTCATGGGGTCAGTGATGGTAGCAAAAGGATCTTCCTAAATTATTGGGATCACAACCCAACAGTGATCCTGAGTAGTAGTGTGGGGGAACAACCCTAAAAGTATGGAATAACATATTTGACCAAGTGAATCACCAAAGAACCCCAAGAACAATTGGTGTGAAAGTTACCTGTTTGGAACCCTACATGACCGACCTGTAAGCAACATCTATGTGTGATACCTACCTAAGATGACACCATCACCTACCATCCAATATTTACCTATAAATAGGACCATGGGGTCTTCGTTTGGACGGACATAAATTCCCAAAGGCCAATTCTGATTTTATTTCCCTAGTAATTCGATCAATCCCTCTAAAATCTTCTAGGTAGTTTTATAACTCCTAAAGAAGAGATAATTAAAGGGTGATAGTGGAACTAAAGTCCTCACATGGTTTAAAATTAACAACGCATGCATGACGCACTCACCCAACCCCTGGTTAACAAATACTATTATGATTTTCCTTCTATAACCATGAAACTATGAAAATTACATTCGAGAACACCTGTGGAGACTCTAGAAGGCTTGAGCAATGTCTCTCCCAAGTGTAGTCACCCAGGTGGTTCATCGTGAAAGGTGCTACCAATTCACCCAGGATTACATGTGTGGATCACCCCTAGTGTGAGCCTCCTTCGTTCATCCAACCTTCCAGCCTATGCGAGCCTACTTGGTTCACCCTACCTTATAGCATGCACAATCCATCCATTTGGCCCTTTTTTAATCCATCCATAGATGGGAATCTCATCTCTGGGATCCCTTGTCTGAGAGGGATCCACCTAAAAGCTCAACCAAGACCTACAGACATACACAAGAATGATGAGTGGTATACTAGCATGCACTCAATTTGGGTTTGTATTCATATTGTCAACGGTTTTCCATACCTGTCTGGATGGCCCGTCAAGGTCCTTAGATGTACATTTGGGTCTATATCCCCATTTTCCTAAGGACCACTACCAAGAGGACTGTGTGCAGAAGTTTCTGGTCTCGGAAAATTAGGGATTAGACCTTGTCCTACTACTTTTCTTTAAGACTTGGATCCTCCAGTTCCCATATTAGAGGGTAAGGATCATGCTTGATTTTATATTCATCGTGTTATTAGATCCTCATCCCATTACAGAACCAGTTTTATGGCATCCCTGCTAGATTAATCCCCTAGTCTTTCTTGTAGGAGGTTGTAGTATTACTCCTCTCTACCATCACATCCTTCGCCTTCATTATATCCACCAGTGGATAAGGAAATGTGTTTTGTTTGTTTAATCTTCATCTTCCTCCTGTTTCTCACACTGATCATGACCCAACTGGGATTAGAGATTAGTGATGATCATGACACTCAAAAAATCAACCTGAACTATTGAACATTGAGAACTCTGATTCCTACCATAACCAGGATACATATGAAACCTATCTAAGCCCTGAGCTCAATGGAAATCCTCTTTAGAAGTTAGTCCTAATAATAATGAAAAATTCATCAGGAATCCTCAATAAGTTTAATATCTAAAATCCATAATATGGGCCTCCTCCTAAGGTGTATTCCCCTAATAAGCCTCAAAATCAACATAAGATAATATATAACTCATAGTACCTTCATAGGGAATCCTCTTCAGGAATAGGCCCCAACTTAATACTCAGAAAGGGATATACTCTCTTGTGAGACTCACTGAACTTTTTGGGATTTGATTACTATCCAAATGGGATATTCAGGAAGTATCCATAAGGTTCAAATCCAACTCCTAAATCAACCCTATTATTTTTTCCCATATCCCAATTAGGGTCTAATTCAACTTGGAAACTCATATCCCTTTCATGTTCCTTTAGATTCTTCAGCATAAGTTCTACACCAAACCTTAACTAGGATCCATTCTATTATACATCCTTGCCACATGAAATTAAACTATATGGTTGGGCCTTATTCACATTACCTTAAAAGTTATGGTGTTCCCCATTAAGTGGCACCGAAATACATGGATTCTTATTACTTTCACAAGGATGTGTAGGAAGCCTATATATGGGTTCGATCCCAATATCAAAAAAATCATGTCTCCCTAGATTATGATAAACTCAAGAGTGACTCAAATCTCCATGGATGATTATAAACTCCATAGTGACTTTCATCTCCCTAAATGACAATGGAATCTAGAGTTCCCCACTGTGTGGCTAGAAAAACAACATTATCTTAATAATGAACAAAGAATCTCTAAGTAGTACATAATAGGATATCATCAATGGAGAACCTCATATACATAAAGATATATCCATTGATGAAGAACCTTATATATATATATAGGTGATTCTAAATTCAATTAATACTAATAATTGATTTCATCTTTGGATGAACCACATCATACTTCAGAATTAATGAAAGATTCATGAACATATCTTAAATCGAGAAAAGTGTCCATGAGTAGGAAAGAATTCCCCCCCAAAAAGGTTTATTACATTTTAAGGGATTTTTAGAATTTAATTGTCTTCTAGGGTTTCTAGGCATTTTGAGGGTTTTTAGTGGTTGTATGGGATTTTGGGTTTTTAGGGTTTTTAGGGTTTTTTCATTTTTTGGTTTTTCTCGATTTTCTAAGAGTTTTTTTTGGTTTTTAGAGTTTTTAAATGTTTTGGGAGTTTATGATATTTTTAGAGTAATTGGTTATATTTTAGGTTTCTCTGGGTTTAGTATTTTTTTTATTGTTTTAAATGGATTTATGGTTTTTAGGATTTTTAGGATTTTTGGTATTTTTTAATGGTTTTGGGGTTTTAATTATTTGTTGGTTTTAAGGGGTTTTAATTGTTTTTGGTTTTTATGTTTTTCTTATGGGTTTTAATGTTTTTTAAATTTTTTTATGTTTTATGGTATTTTTAGGGATTTTTAGGATTTCAATAGTTTTTTTATGGCATTAGGTATTTTTGTGTTTTTTATATTCTATTAGGGGTTTCACCACTTTTTTTTGGTTTTTTTGGGTTTTTAGGGGTTTTAGAGTTTTTATGGTTTTAATGATGTTTTAGGGTTTTTTATAAATTTTATATGTTTAAGGGGTTTTATATATTTTATTGTATTGTATTATTTTTATGAGATTTTAGTGTTTTATATGTTCTTTGGTTTTTTCTGGTTTTTAGGTATCTTATGGTTTTTGATGTCTTTTAGGATTTTTTGAATTTTTTGTTTTTCAGAGGTTTTAAGTGTTTTTCTATTTTTATGTATTTCTTAGGGATTTTTAGGTGTTTTTTGGATTTTTAACTTTATAAGTATTTTTATGTTTTTATGGATTTTAAGGGTTTTAGGTATTTTGAGTGTTTTTAGTTTGTTTTTGTTTTTTTGGGTTTTTTAGGGTTTTTAGGATATTTATGGGTTTTATGTGTTTTTAGTTCATTATGGTCTTCTTATGGTTTTTAGGGTATTTGGTTTTTTATTCTTTTAGTGATTTTAGGAATTTTTTAGTATTTTTATGGGTTTTAGGGTTTTTAGTGATTTTTAGGATTTTTACATTTTCTAAGGTTTTTTGTTATTTTTTTATTTTTAGTGTTTTAGGAGTCTTTTATGGTTTATATGGGTTTTAATCATTTTAAGGGTTTAATGGTTTTTTATAATTTTCAGTGGATATTTATGGGTTTTATGGTTTTAATGGTTTCTTACATTTTTAGGGGTTTTATGGTTTTTAGAAAATTTTAGGGTCTTTTGGGGTCTTTAGGGTTTCAATAATTTTTTGGATTTTTGGTTTTTTAATTATTTTTTGGTTGTATGTTTTTCTTTTTTTATTTACAGTTTTTTATGATTTTTTACATTTTTATGGATTTTTAGGATTTTTTCTGATTTTTATAGTCTTTTGGGTTTTTTTGGGATTTTAAGTGTTTTAGTGGTTTTAGTGTTGTTTGTGTTATTTATGTTTTTAGGGGTTTATGGGAGAAACTCCCCAGGCCTCACAATACGATCCCGCTCCAATCCGCTGAGTCACTGTCGAAGCGGACCGAGACACCTCATCCCAGAAAGTGGGGAAAACACCCACGCTGCACGGACACCTGTAGTCGCAGACGGTGTCACAGTCTGGTGAAAGGGCATAATACTGAAACCCCTCACAGCCAAAGAAGCAGAGGAACCAAACCATCTCTGACGGCCAAACCATCGAGCATAAGACCAGGGGGAGACCGCTCAACCCTGCTGGTCAGACAAAAGAGCACCAGGGCAGGGGAAACTCCACCCTGCTGGTCAAACAAACGAGCACAGAGGGACCCCCTATGTCGCGAGAGGTCAAGTACGCAAAGCAGAACCCGACATGCACGTGGGGCCCACACAACGTGTGGCCCCAAGTCAACCCCAACTGAGCGCACAAACATCCTCAGGTACAATCAACCACACGTACCTCCAAGCGCTCCCGTATACTCCTAGAGTATACCTCATTCCATCCCAAAGGCTATCGTGCACACGACACCCATCATCAACGTGAAGGCGTGACGTAACAACTCCACCTCAAAGGCCCAGGCATGGCCAACCACATCTCATGGACCAATTATATCACTCTCCCAAGAGTGCGCGATCACACGCCAAGGGTCCGCTACAACAAGGTAGGGCGAACCACCACTGGAGCACCTTCCACCTTCCACATTCAACAAGATCATGCAATAGGCTCCACACAACCCAACGGATCGCACCGTTGTAATCCTCGTGAAAAAACACGCGAGATCGACTTCTTACTCGCCTCAAACGGATATCCAATGAAAAAGTCACCAACACCGCCTCACGCCCGAACGGCGTCCCGTGATCCGAGCCTCGGCCCCGAAAACAGTCAGGCGCACCACACCATTGCGATCCCCTTGGGAAAACACGTCAAAAGCACTACTCACTTGAGTGCAACGGATATCCGGAGAAAAAGGTGCATCCCGGCGCACCGCACATGAGCGGTGCCATGTGGGACCCGCATCTTGGTCCCGAAACTCAATGAACGGAACACACCGTTGCGGTCCTCTCGAAAAAGTACACGAAATGGACTATTCACTTGTCCAAAACGGTCGCCCGGTGATAAAGCTGGAAATCACCTTCAACTCCCGAAAAGGCCCTCGTGGGGCCCGCACCATCATGCGGAATTACAGCGTGCAGACTGCGCCAACGCGTTTCCCTCGGAAAAACACCCAACATCGACTGCTCGCACGCCCCGAACGGACGTCCAAGGAAAAAGTTGCTACTAGCTGCACGCAGCTCAAAAGACGGGCCGCGGGGCACGCGCCTCATCTCCGACCTCAACGCCTGAAACCTCCCTAGAAACCTCTGCCTCGATTCCAGGGTCCGAACGCCACTGACGGCACTCAAAACGGACATCGGACGCGTCTGCGCCGCTCAAAACAAGAATCCCGGAAGAAAACGCTCGTCTACTAAAAGACACGTCGAGCCTTTGCGGCCCCTCGTTTTGGGAATTAAAAATTCCCGAAACCACCTCAAACTACTCGGCTTAACTCAAGGAGCACGTCGCCGCTGACGGCACGCGAATCCGACACCCAAGCTGCCTTTTAGAGGCGTTTTAGGAAATTTTCGGACCAAAGGGTGGGCCGGGCCGGTTCGGCCGGCCCACTGACTGCCTGTGCCGGCACGCGGTTCATCACGCGGGCCGGCCCGCGTCGCCCAGACCGGCTATCTCCCAATGGGACTCGCGAGGTGTGGGTCCCTTGTCTGCTGGCCGGGGTCACGAAGACCCTAGGTCTGCGTGTCGCGACGACCGGCCGAAGCCCCCCCCCCCGACCCTCCCCTTCGCGCTCCGCGCCCGCGGCGCCTGCGGCCGACAACCTCCACACGACCCCGCTCCCCCGGCCGGCTGCCGCCTGAGGCGCTCGCCGCCGCACCGCTGAAGCCCCCTGCCGACCTCCGCTCGGCCTCCATCCGCCCAGCCGCCGTCCGGAAGCCCCCAACCCGGCCGGAAGAAATCAAGAACCCGCAATGTTCGGCGGTCGATTGCGAGCTCATTCGAGGTCGGAATTTAATTACGAAAAATGATATGGGAAGAGAAAAAACCCTAATATGCATTCGTGGGCATAGATCAAATATTGGGCATCAATTCAACTTACAAATTCGCGTTTCAAGTTAAGTGCGGGAAAGAAAATACAAAACGCAACATCCTACCTTGTTGGGATTTTCCCGGTGCTTCGCCGCGAGGGATCTGCCGCCGCGCCATTGTCTTGCCGGAGGGGAGGAGGTGAGGAGGTGCTTCCTCCATCGTTGGGAGCTGTTGGCGCCAGGTAAGAAAGGGGAGAGGAGAGGGGTGGGTTAAGTGTTTAAATAGAAAACACTTAACCACCCGCCCGACGGCCCGAATCCAAACTCTTGGCGGGGTCGGGATTAAGCCTCTCCTAGGCTAAACACTACCTCCCGAGCACAACAACGGTCTTGGAATTTTAATCTGAGACCCCGTTCAAAAGTTATAAAATTTAACGTCTGAAGCCACTAAATTACGAAAACGCCCCTGGGGCCATTTTTCATAAACGGCTCGTGCCCGCGAAACTTATACCCCTCATAAGGTAAACGACACGCTCCAAACTCAACGGTGCCCTCGGTTTTCCGGTCTGAGCCACTGTTTAAAAGATACTCGAGTTTCACCATTAAACGAATAAATTAATTTATTTATTTATCCGTTTAACGTTCCGAAAGCGGGCGAGGGGTCCAAACATCCCGCACCGACAAGTTTTATGTCGTTCCTAGGGTAAACACCCCATTCCGGACCCATCCGTACACTCAGATCTCAGATCTGGAACTCCGTTTAAGAGTTATCCCATTTATTTAGCGTTTCCAGTGTGAATGCACTGGAAATTTAATTCCGGCCACTTCGGGGCTTGGAATCGCACGCCGTCTGAAGGCGCTGCCCTGGAATATCATCAAGAATATTCCAATGTATTTCTCAGCAAAAAAGGGTTCTTACATGAATACCTGAGATCCAAGTATAATGGTATCAACAAGTCCTGAGGTAGCAGATACCAGAATAGCCAGAAAGTCAGCAGGAGGGGTTATGATTGTCCCATCCAGGGTGTGATTCCTGATGGTACAAGAAACCCGAGGAAGTGGAGCCGTAGGCGCATCATCAGTCATCTATGGGTGTGAATAGAGGACATCAGGCCCAGAATCCACTCCCAATAAATGGGGGGTTGTCTCCTAGAAGCATGTGTCATCCACCCCTAGCGCCTCATTGGGAAACTTAGCTGGAGTCCCCCTAGAGTTCACTACAACAGCGGGGTCCAGATTGTGAGATATCATAAGCAGTATTTGGGTGGAGGTAGTGGTTTGACCAGGCATAGGGATCATGGGGACCTGGGATACAGGGGGTTTGGTCCTCCCCAGTCTATCTCCTTGATTCCTATTGCAAGAGACAACATCATTCCCTTTAAGATTGCAATTGGGACACACCTTTATTCTTCTACAGTCAAAAATGATGTGCCCAAAGAGATTATCGTGAAGGAAATGTCGAGGATTACGCTCATACAGAATTTCCAATGTGAAGCTGTCCTCGATTCTGTTGAGCACAACCTCCTCAACCAGCATGGATTCTAAATTGACTTCAATAAGGACATGATCATAGTGTTTATATTTTGGATTGGTTATCTCTTTATCAATGCATATAGGAAATCCCACCGAGGAGGAAATATCACATAGAATCTGAGGGTGCCAATAAAGCCAGATTAGTTTGTAGATATGGATACATTCCTACATAGAGGTATTCATCACATTCAAGGGATAAAAGTCCCATCCCCACTTCTGAATCTAAAGGTGGCCAGACTTCAAATTGAGGTAGCCAAATCTCCATGCTCGTTGTTTATATTTTTCTGATGGGAAGACGATTTGGTAGTACCCTCTCCCCATAGCCTTCATCAGCCATTTGGAGAAATCACAAATATCCTTGATCCTATTAGTGAGATCAAAAAATTTCCAAAGTCGCTGACCCTTTGGAGTCAACAACCAGAAAATGATGGAGAAGCGGCATATATTGAGCCTTTCCTCCACTACCTCACGATTAGCTAAAGCATGATCCACCCACCCCTTCTGAATCACTCGACTGAGAGAGGGGGCATCAAAATCAAAAAAGGTAAGCGAGGTTTCTAATTTCATTGCCTCCAAAAATTTAAGCTTTAATCCCGACACCTCGGGTGCATCTCGAGACGCACCAATCATTGAGGGTGGATGTTTACAGAGCTAGAAAATCTCTATGTGACCACACAACTATGACAAATATGGAGCCATCTCTACCTTTCCATCAATGGGGGGCACGACCATATGCTGAGTAGGATTCCCATCCCCATCGGACCCCCGCCCATGAGCCATCCTATTATATTGGGGGTTATAATTTGTTGATTTGGGGTTTAAAGGTATTTTTATTGTTTTTATGATTTTTTAGGTTATTAGGGTTTTTTGATTTTTTTAGGGTTTTAATGTTTTGCTTCCAGTTTTTTACATTTTTAGGGGGTAAAGGGGTTTTTATATTATTTAGTGGGTTTTTTGTTTTTTTATGTTTTTTAGAGTTTTAATGGTCTTTAGGGGTTTAATGGTTTTCATCTTTATTTAGGGTTTTTAACATTTTAATTTTTTAGGGGTCTTATTTTTTTTATTTTTTATAATGTTTTCTTAAGGTTTTAGGTTTTCTTATGTTTTTAGGTATTTTTAGCTTATTCTTTAGGATTTTTATGTTATATAGGGATTTTAGGGTTTTGAGGGGTTTTCATAATTTAGGGTTTTTTGGGTTTTAAGGTTTTTATGATTTTTAGGGTTTAATAGTTTTTAGCATTTTATGGTTTTTATAGGGGTTTTTAGTGACTTAGGGTTTTTTAAATTTTTGGGATTTGTTTTTGTTTTTGTTTTGTTTTTTATGGTTTTTAGGGGTTTTAGGGTATTTAGGTTTCTTATGGTTTTTATGGTTTTTGGGATTTTTTGGGTTTTCTTTGTGTCTTTTGGGGTTTTAAGGTTTTTTAGAGTTCTTTAACATTTGTAGGTGTTTTATGTGTTTTTATAGTTTTTAGTTGTATTTAGAGTTTTTATGGTTTTTTTGATTTTTAATGGTTTTAGGGGTTTTATTTTTTCGGGTTTTCATTGTTTTTTGGGTTTTTAGGTTTCTTTATGTTTTTAGGTGTTTTAAATGTTTTCATGGTTTTAAGGGTTTCTTAGGGTATTTCTATGTTTTTATGATTTTTTTAGGATTTTTAGATTTTTCAGGGTTTTTAATGTTGTAGGGTATTTCAAGGGTTTTTGATTTTCTTTTGTTTTTAGGGAATTTAGCTGTCTTAAGGATTTTAAATTTTTACTATTTATTTAGTTTATTATTATATTTGATTTTTATATATATATTTAGGGGTTTATTCGAATTTTTATGGGTTACTAGGTTTTTTAGTTATTTTGATTGTTTTTTGCGGTTTTAAAGTTTTTATTATTTTTTGGGTTTATGTATATTTTCATGTTATTTTAATATATTTTAGTTTTTTAATTTTTTTTGGAGTTTAAATGGTTTTTAGAGGTTTTAGTGGTTTCAGGTTTTTTACGGTTTTTTTGTTTGAAATGTTTTTTAAGAGTTTTTGGGATTTTAATTTGTTTTTTGGTCTTTTAGGGGTTTAGGTGTTTTATGTATTTAAGGTTATCTATATTTGTTTGTGTTTTAGGGTTTTTTACATTTTTGGGTTTTAAGGTATTTTTTAGTATTTTTGTTGTTTTTCGGGGTTTTAGGGAATTTGAGGATATTTAGGGATTTTGAGGATTTCAGAGGTTTTAGTGGTATTATGGGTTTTTATTTTTTAATTTTTTTTTAGTTTTTTATAAATTTCAAGGATTATTTATAACTTTTGAAAATTTTTTGGGGTTTAAAAGGTTTTTATAATTTTTAGTAATTTTTAGGGTTTTATGGGGTTTTGGGTATTTATGAGGTTTTATGGGGTTTTATGGGTTTTGGGGTTTTTAGGATTTGCAGTGTTTTTATGGTTTTTATGGTCTTTAGGGTTTCTTTGTTTTTAGGTGTTAAAATTGTTGTTTGATTTTTATGTTTTTTATGGTATTTTTTAGGGTTTTAGTTTTATATGGTTTTAGGTATTTTTAGGGACTTTTTAGGATATTTATGGTTTTTAGGTTTTAGGGCGTTTTAGTGGACTTATATTTTTTGGTATTTTTGGGTTATTTTTTGGGTTTTAGGGTTTTTTTAGTTTTAATACCTTTTAGGGTATCTTTAATGGTTCATTAATTTTTAAGGGTTTAATGGGTTTTTAGAGTTTTATACGTTTTAATTGTCTTCTATGTTTTTAGGATTTTTTATGGTTTTTAGGAGGTTTTATAGTTTTTATTGGGTTTAGGGTTTAAAGGATATTTTATGGTTTTTGTGTTTGTTTTGGTTTTTATGACTTTTAATTGTTTTTCAATTTTTAAGGTTTTCTTAGGTTTTTTATTAGTTTTAGTGTTTGTTACATATATAGGGGTTTATAGGGATTTTTAAATAATTTTATGGAATTTTATGTTCTTTATAGATTTTAATGGATATTAGGGTTTTTTATGTTTTGGGGTTTTCATTGGTTTTATGGGATTTTATGATTTTTTTATTTTTAGGATTTAAATTTAGTAGAGTTTTTTTAACAATTTTACGGGATTAAAGGTTTTTAGTGTTTTTAACATTTCTTTAGGGTTTTAATAGTTTTATGGTATTTTATGTATTTTAGGGGTTTTTTGATTTTTAGGGTATTTTAGTTTATTTTAATTTATTTTAGGTTTTTTAACATTTTTATGTTTTAAGGGGTAACAAGTCATTTAGGTTTTAAATTTTTTCTTAGCGGTTGTTAGGGTTTTAGTGTTTTTCTCATTTTGGGGAAATTTAGGTCTTATTTATAAAATTTTTGGGCTTGGAGTGTTATTATGTAATTTGAGGGATATAAAAGTTTTTAGAGTTTTTAAGGGTTTTATGTTTTTTATGTTTTTGTGTTTTTAATGGTTTTTAGAGTTTATAACATTTTTAGGTGTTTAAATGGTTTTATGATTTTATAGTGTTTTTTTTATTTTGATAGGGTTTATGGTTTTTTTGTATTTATGGTTTTTATAGTTTTTAGGGTTTTGAGGGATTTTACTGTTTTTTAGGTCTTTAGTGGTTTTAATAATTTTTAGGTTCTCATTGTTTGATTTTGGGTTTTTAGAGATTTTGGGTTTTTTATGTTTTTAGGTATTATTATATATTTTTTAGAATTTCTATAGTTTTATGAATTTTGGTTGTTTTTAGAGTTTTTAGGTTTTTATGGATTTTTTTGGGGTTTTATAGTTTTTTAAATTTTTAACTATTTTGTTTTTTTAGTTATTCAACATTTTAAGTGTTTATAATTTTTTTGTAGTTTTAGTGGGTTTTTAGGGTTTTTTTGTTTCTTTTGGATTTTTTAATATTTTTAGTGGTTTTTCGGTTTTTCGGTTTCTTATGGCTTTACCGGTTTGTTATGGTTTTTAGCATTTTTTGGGTTTTAGGGGTTTTTATGTGTTCTTAGATTTTCTTACGGTTTTAAATGGTTTTTATGGTTCTTATGTTATTAATAATTTTTAGATATATTTTAGTATTTTTATGTGTTTCTAGTGTTTTTAGTGAATATGTGGGATTTTTGGTTTTTAGGGTTTTATATTTTTTTCATGTTATAGGGTTTTTCTAGTTTTTTAGGGTTTCTAATACTTTGTAGAGTTTTTAACATTTTTGGGGTTCAAATAGTTTTTAAAGTTATTAGTGGTTTTTTAGTGGTCACATGGTATTTTAGGATTTTTAGGGTTTTTAGGGGCTTTAGGGTTTTAGGGTTTTTTTGGGACATTTATTGCTTTTATCATTTTCAGGCTTTTAGGTTTTTGATACATTTTTTGTGTTGTATTTTTTCTTAGGGGTTTTCAAGGATTTTAGGATATTTATGTATTTAGATATTTTTTTTGAATTTTATATTTTTTAGGATTTTTTAAATTTTGATATTTTTTAAGGATTGTAGGGGTTTTCAGGTTTTTATGGGTTTTTATAGGTTTTTAGAGTTTATAATGGTTTTGGGGCTTAAAGGGTATCATATTTTTTTAGTGATTTTTTATGGTTTTATGGTTTTTAGGGTTTGAAGGTTATTTAGGTTATTTTAGGTATTTTAGCTTCTTTATGTTTTTAGGGGGTTTATGTGTTTTTTCAGTTTTTAAGGTTTTATTAGGGGTCCTTAATGTTTTTAGGTTTTTTTACATTTGTAGGGATTTTTGGAGATTTTTTATAGTTTTATGGGGTTTAGTGTTTTAGGTATTTTGATGGTTATTAGGTTGTTTTAGGGCTTTTTGGGGTTGGGAATGTTAGGGGTTTTATTGTTTCTTAGAATTTTTAACATTTTCTGGAGTTTAAATAGTTTTAGTGTTTTTAGTTTTTTTTGGGTTTTTATGTGTTTTTACGGGTTTTTGGTGGGGTTTTAGGGGTTTATTTTGTTTTTAGGGTTTTAACATTTTTTTTGGTTTTAGGGATTTGTTATGTTTTTATGGTTTTATGAATTTTTTACCATTTTTTAGGTTTTTAGATTTTTTACATTTTAAGGGAATTTTTATGTTATTTAGGATTTTTAGGCCTTTTAGAGATTTTTAGGGATTTTTTTGGTTTTCATGGGTTTTTCTGGGTTTTCGGTTTTTTTTAGTTTATAATGTATTTAATGATTTTTAGAGTTTTTTAGCATTTTTATGTGATTAATGATATTTTAGAGTTTTAGGGGAGATTATGGTTTTTATAGATTTTTATGGATTTTAATGTTATTATGGGATTTTATGGATTATATTGTTTTTTTTGGGGGGGGGGGTTAGAGATTTTAGCATTTTTTAGAATTTTTATGGGGTTTAGGTGTTTTATGTATTTTTTAGTTTTCATTTTATTTTTCTGGGTTTTATTGGTTTTAAGTTTTATAGATATTTATAATTTTTTTTATTTTTTTATTTTTTAATGTTGGGAATTTTTAGGGTTTTTAGGATTTTTGAATTTTTTTTCCGATTTAATGGTTTTTTGAGTTTTTAGGGATTTAAAGGTCTTTTAGAGTTTCTTAAATTTTTAGGGTATTGTAAGGTTTTTAGAAATTTTAGTGGTTTTATTGTTTTAATGTGTTTTTTGTGTATTTACATTTTTTGGGGCATTAATGGTTTTTAGGGATTCTAGGATTTTAGGGGTTTTTAATGTTTATTGCTGTTTTTAGGTTTTTTTTTTTAGTTTGAAGTGTTTTTAGGTTTTTTATGTTTTTTAGTATTTTTCAATAGTTTAATTTTTTTTTAGTTATTTAAATAATTTTTAAGATATTCACATTTTTTTGTTTTTAGGGATTTGTAGGGTTTTTTGTTTTGAATGGGTTTTAGGGGTTTTCTAGGTTTTTAGAGGGTTTTTTTAGTTTTTAAGCTGTTTAAGGTGTTTTTAATTTTTTTATGTTTTAGATTATTAAAGGGTTTTAGCATTTTTTGCAGTTTATAGGTTTTTGAGGGTCTCTAGGGGTTTTATGGGGTATTAGGGGTTTTATGGTTATTATGGGGTTTTAGGGGTTTTTAGTCTTTGTTACGTTTGAGCATATTTTAGATTTTTTATGCATTTTAAGTGTTTTTAGGATTTTATGGTTTTTTCATTTTTCATGGTTTTAGGGTTCTTTAAATTTTAGGGATTTTATTATTATTATTATGATTTATAGGGGTTTTCGGAATTTTGAGTGGTTTAAAGGTTTTTTTAGGGTTTTTATGGTTTTAGAGGGTTTTTTTGTTTTCTGGAGCTTTTTGGGGTTCTACAGTTTTTGGTGTTTTAAATTTATTTAGGGATTTAATGTCTTATCTAATTTTTAAAGGATTTTATGCTTTTTAGGGTTTTTTAGTTTTTTTATATTTTTAGGTGTTATTATTATTTTTAGGGTTTTTAGGGTTTTTATCATTTAATAGTTTAGTGGTTTTATGTATTTTATGTTTTTAATTTTTTTTGTGGGGGGGGGGGTTCAGGGATTATATAGGTTTTTATATATTAAGTTATTATAGATATTTTTTTATTATTTTTATGGGTTTTAATTATTTTTACGTATTTCGACAATATTTAGGGCTTTAAGATTTTTATAGTTTTTGTGGGTTATAGGTTTTTTATTTTTTGGGGTGTTTTATAGTTTTTGGAGTTTTTTTAACATTTTTAGTGGTTTAAAGTAGTTTTAAATTCCATACTAGTTTTATTGTTTTTATTTTTTTTAGGTTTTTTATAGTTTTATGTGTTTTATGGTTTTTATTTTTTTAAGGTGTAATTAAGGTTTTTATCATTTTTAGGTCTTTTAGGGATTCAAATTTCTTTTATGATTTTTTGGATTCATAGGGGTTCTCAGGGTATTTAATATTTTTTACATTTTTAGGAATTTTTAGCAATTTTTTAGGATATTAATGGGTTTCAGAGTATTTAAGTATTTTATGGGGTTTAATTTTTTAATGAGTATTTTTGGTTTTTAGAGTTTTTTTTATTTTTTAACGTTTTTTATCATTTTCAAAAAAAATGGGTTTTAATGGGTTTTTAGAGTTATTATAGGGGTGTTAGGGTGTTTATGGATTTTCAAGGTTTTCAAGGTTTTTTTTGGTTTTTAGGATTTTTAGTCTCTTTTAGGGTTTTAGCATTGTTTATGTTTTCATGGGTTTTACGTGATTTCAGTGTTTTATTTTTTTTATAGTTTTTAGTATTTTTTATGTTTTTTTGAATTCATATGGATTTTTTTGAATCATTATGATTTTAGGGTGTTTTGGGATTTTTGAGGTTTTGTAGCATTTTTATGGGATTTGGGGTTTTTATTGTTTTTTGGGGTTTTACAGTTTATTTTAGTTTTTTAGTGTTATTAAATTGTTTTATAGTTTTTAACATTTTTAGGAGTATAAAATAGTTTTAGAGTTTTTACTAATTATTTAGGGTTTATGGATTGTTACGGTTTTTACGGTTTTAGGGGTTTTATCGTATTTTTTTAATGATGCTTTTATCATTTTTAGTGTTTTTAGGTATCCTAGGGGTTTTATGTTTTTTAATTTTTTAAGGATCTATTTGAGGAATTCAGTGTTTTTAGGGGTTTTTACATTTTTAGGTATTTCTATGGCTTTTTTAAGAAATTTTGGTCATTTAAGGTTTTTTGGGATTTTGATTGTTTTTAATGTTTTATAGTTTTCAGAGATCTTATGGTTTAATTGGTTTTAGGGTTTTTTGAGTTTTTTATAGATTTATGGGTTTTTTAGAGTTTTTAATATTTTTAGGGGTTTAAAAGGGTTTTATATTTTTTTAGTGGTTTTTAGGGTTTTCATGTGTTTTACGGTTATTAGGGTTTTTAGGGGTTTTAGGTTTTTTAGGGTTTTTAGTTTTTTTTAGTTTTTTGGAAATTTTAAGTGTTTTTAGTTTTTTAATGTTTTTTTGAGGTTTTAATGTTTAAAGGATTTTTAGGTTTTTTTTAATTTTTTGGGGTTTTTTGAGGTTTTAAGGGTTTTTGGGTTTTAGGGATTACATGTGTTTTTAGGGGATCATTTTAAGTGTTTTTTAGAGTTGTTTTAACCTTTTTAGGGTTTTAATATTTTTAGTTTTTTAGTGGTTATTATGGTTATATTTTGGGATATTTGTGTTTTATGGGTTTTAATGGTCTAATGATTTTTAAGGTTTTTAGGGTATTTTAAAGGTTTTTGCATTTTTAGTGTTTTTAGGGGTTTTAATTGTTTTTAGGTTTTTAAGGTTTTCATAGGGTTTTCAGTGTTTATAGGGGTTCTTATATTTTTTTTGGGTCATTGAGGAATTGTTTATGAAATTTATGGGTTTCTTGGGGTTTTGAAGGTTTTTATGGTTCTTAGGGTTTTGTTGATTTTATTTTGGTTTTTAGTGTTTATTTTATTTTTTTAGGTTTTTATGTTTTTTAGTGTTTTTTACATTTATTGGGTGTTTAAATGGTTTTTTGGTGTTTTAGTTCTTTTTAGGGTTTTCATTTGTTTTTATGGATTTGTAAGATTTTTTGGGGTTTTGGGGTATTTTATGGTTTTTAGAATTTTGTAGGGTTCTTAGGTGTTTAAAATAGTTTTAGGTTTTTAATGGTTTTGTTATAAATTTTCAAGGTTTTAGGGTTTTTTTGGATTTTTATGGTTTTTAAATATTTTGTGGGTTTTTATGGATTTTTATTGGGGATTTGGGGTTTTCTGTGCTTTTAAGGGGTCTAATATTTTTTTATAATTTTTTTAACGTTTTTACTAGTTCAGAGGGGTTTTAGATTTTTTAGTGATTGGGTTTTATTGTATTTTAGTGTTTTTAATGTTTTTTAGTGTTATAGGGTTTTAGGGTTTTTTGGGGGGGTTTTAGGATTTTTAGAGTTTTTTAGATTTTGTAGAGGTTTTTCCTGTTTTTAGGTTATTAAGGTTTTTTGAGAGTTTTCATGGTTTTTAGGTCTTTTTTATTTTTAGCAAGTTTTGGGGTTTTTATGGGGTTTTAGGGCATTATGGATATTTAGGGTTTTAGGTTTTTTTAGTATTTTAGGATTTTTATGGGTTTTTGGATTTATAGGGTTTTTTGAGTTTTATGAGTTTTTGGGTTTTTTTGGAGTTCTCCAAAATTTTATGGGTTTTAAATGTTTTCTTTATTTTTGGGTAGTTTTTAAAAGTTTAATATGTTATAAGGTTTATTATATTTTAGGGGTTTTATGGTTTTTAGAGTTTTTTATGATTCTTTGTATTTATAATTTTTTTTTCGGTTTTAGGGGTTTTATGTGTTTCTCAGTTTTTATCATTTTTAGTGGGTTTCAAATATTTTTATTATTTCCTAAATCTTTAAGGGATTTTAGGTATTTTTGGATTTTTATGTTTTATTTAGTTTTTAGGGATTTTGATATGTTTTTGGGGTTGTTTATTATTTTTAGGGTTTTTATGGGTCTTTGAGTTCTGGGGTAATTTTTAAGGGGTTTAAAGGTTTTTTAGAGTTTTTAAAATATTTATCGGTTTAATGGTATTTTAGAGTTTTTTAGGATTTTATGGTGTTTTAGGTTTTCTTTTGATTTTAGGGGTCTTATGGTTTCTTGGTTTTTTAGGTTTTTTTATCATTTTTTATGTTTTCAGGGGTATATATTTGTTTTGTTTTTATAGTTTTTAAAGTGGTTTTAGGGGTTTTAAGGGATTTTATGTTCTCAGGGTTTTTTTAGGGATTTTATATGTTTTTTATGGTTTTTTGGGTTTTATAGATTTTAAATGTTTTTTAGGTTTTTCATAATTTTTATGTGTTATATATTTTTTGGGGGGTTTTACATTTTTTTTACTTTTTTATGGGTTTAAAGGATTTTTTGAGTTTGGTATCATTTTTTGGGGAAAAAAGAGTTTTTAGAGTTTTTATTTTTTTAGGATTTTTGGAGATTTTTAGGGTTTTTTAAGTTTTTTTAGTAGTTTTTAGTTCTTTAGGTGTTTAAAGTGTTTTTAGGGTTTTAATGTTTTATTAGGGGTTTTTAGGGTTTTTAGGATTCTTACATTTTTAGATATTTTTAGGGTTTTTTGGGAAGTTTATGATTTTTATTGTTTTTAGGGATTCAGAGGGGTGTTAAGGGTTTTAGGGTTGTTTGAATTTTTATATTTTTTTGGGGTATATAAGATTTTTTGGTTTATAAGAATTTTAATGTATTTTACAGTTACTTTAATGTTTCTAGGGATTTAAATTTTTTTAGACTATTCATGGGATTTAGTGTTTTAAGGGGTTTTAAAGGTTTTTAGTGGATTTTATAGTTTTTAGGGGTTTTCCAGCTTTACCATTTTTGATGTTTTCTACTGGTTTCAATTTTTTCAGGTTTTTACGTTTTTCTTAGTATTTTTCTGGGTTCTTAGGATTTTTAGGGAATTTATTTTATTTTATGGGTTTTCATGTTTTTTATGGTTTTTAGGGTTTTAGGGTTTTTTATGTTCTAATATTTAATGGCCTTTTATATTTTTTAATTATTTTAGGAGTATAAAGGGTTTTTAGTTTTTTTGACATTTTTAGGGTTTTATTTGTTGTTAGGTTTTTTTTTATGATTTTCGATTTTTTTATGTTTTTTATGGATTTGGGGTTTTTATGGTTTTAGGGCTTTAACATTTTCATGTTTTTATGAGTTTTAAATGTTTTTTGTTTTTTAAGGAATTCTTAGGGCTCGAAGTTTTTTTATTTTTAGTGAATTTTTAGTATTTTTATTGGTTTTTAGTTTTTTTGGGATTTTTAGGGTTTTTGGCTTTTTGGCTTTTTGGAGTTATTATGCTTTTTGAGTTTTATGGTTTTTATGATTTTTTTGAGTTTTTAATGATTTGGGGTTTAAAAGGGTTTAGATTTTTTATGGGTTTTAGAGTTTCTATGGGTTTCATGGTTTTTTTGTTTTTAAGGATTTTTCTGGATTTTAGTGGCTTTTAGTGATTTTTAAGGGTTTTAGAATATTTAAATTTTTAGGGGTTTTGTGTGTTTTAGGTTTTATAGGATTTATTAGATTAATTAGTGTTTTAGTGTTATTTATTTTTTATGGATATTTAGGGATTTTTTTAAAATTTTATGATTATTAGGGTTTTATGGTTTTTTTAGTTTATTAGTGTTTTTTGAGTTTTTAATGGTTTTTAACGTTTTTTGAGTTTCTATCACATTTTTAGGTGTTTAAATATTTTTAGAATTTTTATTGTTTTTATGTATTTAATGGGGTTTAGGATTTTAATGGTTTTGAGGGGGTTTATGGTTTTACAATTTTTATGGGTTTTTAGGGTTTTAGTATTTTTTAGGTTTTTAGGGGTTTAATGTGTTTTTAGGTTTTCAATATTTTCTTATTTTTTTTAAAGGTTTTTATGTGTTTATAATTTTTTAGGTATCTTTATGGTTTTTTATGTTTTTTACATTTTTTTTTGTTTTTTAGGGATTTCGACGACTTTTGGGGATTTTAGGGTGTTTATGGTGTTTGGGGTTTTAGGGATTTTTATGTTTTTAGTATTTTTAATTATTTTTAGTGATTTCAACAATTGAAGGTGTTTACATGGTTTTTAGAGTTTTTAGTGTTTTTATGGGGTTTTAGGGTGTTTTTAATGTTTGTAGGGGTTTTACGGTTGTTTGGGTTTGTTAAAATTTTAAGGGGTTTGGAATTTATTGGTTTTAGTGGTTTTAAGTGTTTTAGGCTCTTAATGATTTCATAGGGTTTTTGAGGGATTTTTTTTATTTCTATTTGTTTAGGTTTTTTTATTTTTATGGGTTTTAGGGTTTTTAATCAATTTTAGGGTTTTAATGGTTTTGAGGTTTTTTATGTTTTTTTCAGTTTCTAGGTTATTTTGAGTTGTTTAATGTTATTTAGATTTTAAGAGTTTTTCATGTTTTTAGGGGTCTAAAGGGGTTTTAGGAATTTTTAGTTTTTATGGTTTTATGTGATTTTAAGTATCTTTATGGTTATTAGGGGTTTTTATTGTTTTCTAGGATTTCTAGGGGGTTTAGGGTCTTTTTGGGTTTTTACAAATTTTTTGAGTTTTTATTTTTTTTTTGGGATTTTAAGTGTTTCTAGGTTATTAGGGTTTCTAGTTTTTTTAATTGAAATTATTTCTTTAGGATTTCCATGCATTTTATGGGTTATCTGAGTTTTTAGGGGTTTTTATTTTTTTAATTTTGTTTGGTATTCTTAGGGGTTTTCAATGTTTTTTGGTTTTTTATGTTTTTAACTATTTTTAGGGATTTTTTGGTTTTTTATTTTTTTCCTTAGGTCTTTAGGGATTTTGAGGTTTTTTAGGTATTTTAGGGTCTTTATTATTTTTTGGGGTCTGGAGGGTTTTTGAGCTTTTGGGTGGTTTTTAGTTTTTTAGAGTGGTTTAAAAAATTTAGTATTTGAAAGGGTTTTTAGAGTTTTTAGTGCATTTTTAGGGTTTCTATGGGGTTTTTATTATTTTTATTGTTTTTAGGATTTCAAGGGGTTTTAGCATTTTTAGATTAAAGATGGCTCAGGATCACGAATGCTTGGTCCCCCAAAATTTATTAAAAAAAGTAAGTGAAAAGTGTTATAGGGACGATTTATATGAATAGGTGTGAGGATCTTCCTTCATATCTGAGTGCACATCATATGCACAAAAATCTGGGGGGACAAAGGACCACATTGAGCTCCTTTATTAAATCTCTTTCTTTATGATAACATCTATGACCATATTTCCCTGCCTAAATATATGATTGACATTAAGCATATGGTCATGGGAGTCATTGAGTTATTAAATCCATTGTGTGATAAGACTCTGAAGTACCCTTCATGATTGATTTTTGAGGGCCTCCACTACCATGATTGATTCAGATTCAATACAAAGGTGCTTCCACACAAATTGTGCTACCAAGTTGACCACTTTGGTCATTTCCAAAAGATCCTCATCAAAAGAACTTCATCTCCTAATAAAGTTATATAATAATCCTTTAACAAATCCTCTATATGTTCGGAGTACACCACTACATCTCAAAGAATTGGGTTCACATAATGAAGTTCCACCCATGTTGACTTTTATCTATGATGGAAATGGGGGAATCCACCAGATATACTTCAGAGTCAATGGTTTTTTGCACCTTCCAGAAACACCATGTGTGAGCAAGATAATCGAATAATTAATGTCATTATCCATTGAACCTGTTTGGATTCTTGATGATGCATTAATTGCTTTATGAATGATCATCACTCCTTCATGAAGGTAAACCCTCTTATTATCAAAATATTCTGCATTTCGAGCAGCCCTCAACTGTGCAATGAGGGTGGATAAGGTAATGGGTAGATAGTTGTGAAGCTTCTCAGTAAGACTGAGTGAAGAGATACATTATAGTAGGTCTCCAAGCCAAATATTAAACTTCCCATATTGAGAGAAATCCCGAATAGGTCATGTAGATGTGTCCAATGTTTTTCCGAGAATGTACATTGATAAAATTGATGTACCTCATTATCCTCAGATTGCAAGAATATATGACATGCCAATGCCATTTGAATTCTGGTGATCTTCATCTTTCCAACCATTGGCAGTCTATTCCTCTATATTTTCCACAACAACAATTTTTTATAAGGCTGGATGAAAGATTTCCTGAATTTGGAGAGCCAGGAAGGGACTATTGTGTCTTGAAGGCATTTTTGCTAGTAGATTTCATTGGTGTTGATCTAGACGGTCATATTTGGTTTCCAAATGATGGTATCTGTATCAAAAAAATTATATTACATAATTTCATGAATCTTGTGGGATGGAATAAAATCCGCAAACTCTTACACCCTTTGATTAAGATCTTCAATGGGCTTGTATTGGCTATTTCCTAGAGGCATAACCATGTCAATTAGTAGAATGTATAGCCAATTTTTGGTCCAAAATTATATATTTGAGATCATGAAAGCAATCCATTTTGAGCATGACATTATTTCATGGGATAATAACTTTATATCCCACCAAATTGAGGATGGAAGATAGCTTGAATAACCACCATAGAGATTGTGATTAAACATTCCCTTCAAGAAATATGGGCCTTAATCTGGTGATGTGAGTAGATTCTATGTGAATTTTCCATGTATTTGTTCACTAAATTTTCTATGATCCTTTATGTGTAGGCCACACACATCAATCAGTTTAGTGAAGTACTTCCAGTACATGGAAACCAATTTCCTTTAAATAATTCATCTGGTCCAAGAAATGTTCATGATTTTAACCTATAGATTTTTTATGTGGTTTATAAGCCATTTTTAGACGGAGAAGGAATACAAAAACATTGAGGTGGTAACATAGTTAATGAGGAATACCCTTCCTGGCTAGGATAAGAATTTCCATTTCCACCTGGATAGCTTATTAGTAATCTTGATCGAGATGATCTCAAAATGGAATCCTATGAATTTTCCCTAGAAAAGAGGAATTCCCAAATACTCAAAGGTTAAAGATCTCCTCTTCAGGACAAGTTATATGGGTGTCCTGATTTTTCAGGAGGAGGACATAGATTTTCCAAAGACAACTAAATACATACTCCAATTGATTGATTTCCCTACCACTCTTCCATAGTGATTAAAAATTATTTTCATGTAATAAATAGTCTCCATGTTGGCCTTCCCAAAAAGGATAATTTCATCATCATATAGAAGGTGGGTAGGAATATACAAATCCCTTTCTTATTTGATCAGTCTGTAAAGACCCGTATGGACAAGATCACTGATATTGTGGCTCAGATATTCTTTAGCGATAGAAATGAGGAGACCTGAGAGAGGTTTTCCATTTATAACACCACAAGAGAATTTAAATAAGCACTTTGTAGGGACATTAATGTGGACCAACTTCCTGAAGCTTAAGATAAATTGGGAAATTAAATTAATTATAGTGTTGGAAAATCAACTTCTTTCAAGAACATTGAAGATTAATCTCCACTTTGTTGTGTGAAAGTATTTTGGTATATCATGTTTTAAGGAAAATTTCACATGATTGGATTCTTTCTTCACAATATTAATACCTTATGTGTCAGTATGATGGTTGTTTTGTATGATATTCATAGGGGAAAACCCATACTAGTTTGGGGTGATGTTGTTCCTTACAATAATCCCCATCCTTGTGGTCATAATTTTGTTGATGATCATTGGAATGGTGTTCCCAATAGAAAAGGACAAAATTCCATTATACTAACTGCATATTCAATCTTTGGAATTAGAGAAATGAATTTAGAGTTGATTCAATGATGGATAATGCTTTAGAGAAAGAATTACTTGATTGTAAGAGTATTTTCAGCATGCATGATATCACAGTAGAACCTGAAAAATTTATTATTGAAACCATTTATAGCTACAACACATTCCATATTCCTAGAGAACAAGGAATATCTAACATTATCTTCAATGGGTCCCATAATTAAGGCCTCATTATTGTGGGTCTCAATATAGCTCATAATGGAATTTATGAGTTTAATAAGGGATTAATTATCATCATCATTGTAGATAATTTTGAAATGATCCACCATAGTATTTGAAATATCAATCTCTGATGTGAGGAAAGAGTCATTAATATGAATTGAAATTGTCCCTTTATAGATATATTTCTCTTTTTGCAATAGATGAAATAAATTATAGTTCGTATCTCCTTCTTTTAGCCATATCATAGTAAACTGTTTTTATTTTCAGCCTTTATTTAATGATAAAGAGCTCATCCAGCATGCAATGAAGCCAAAGATCATCATGTGATTGACTAGAAAGCTGCTGGTTGTTAACCTATAAATCATAAATTTGTGTTTATTAGCTTTAATATCCTCATCATGTTTGAAAAAAGAGCCCATGTTCTATTCCATAAGAAGGCCCTTAAATTTTTTGAGCATGGTGGCCACTTTGAATAGGGGTTACCAAGAATGATAGTGTTCGATCCATTGATAAAAACTTCTCTACATCCAATAATTGTGTTCCAAGTATTTTTAATTGTTAGGGTAGCAGTGAAGATCTCATTATGTCCATAAAAATGTCAAAAACAAGGGGATTGTGGTTTAAATTGAATTTGGGAAGGGTGATCCCAGAAAAATGGGTGGTGACACTCCAGTCATTGATCTGGGAAAATCATATATCATGTTTACTCCCTTACCATCCATTAATAGTGAACCTTTCCCATGTGAACTCTACTACAATAATCTGAACTTGTCTGAAGTTTCAATGATCAATATTGAAATATAATTCATCCACAGTAGCTCTTGAAATGTTTATCCCAATCATTTCAACGGGTCTTAGGTGGTGTTAAAGTCTCCAATAATATCCCAATTATAATCCATATTCTCACTCTTGAATCGGTTTCCTCCTGAGTGTCCTTCTCCTTATATATTGTCTAGAATCATAGATAAAGGAGATCTTGAATTTAGCCCAATTAAATTGAAATGAGAGTTTGACGAGTCAATATATCATATCATATGAGAAGAAATCAATGTATTCATGATTCAGAACCCACAATGTTTCAAAATTCTCAATAATGTTATGAGTGAAAAGAGAGTAACCAAGGGTTTTAGATTTAAAGAACATCCACTTATCAAATATCATCATAGGTCTATTGATTCCAACTAGAATTGGATTGTTTAAGGTGATAAAATTATCAAGTTCAACTACCATTTGTTTATTCCAAATCCCTTGGAAATTCTATAATAAGATCTTCATTTAAAGGGGGTTGAGTTACCCATGGATTTGAGCAAGTAATTAATTGTTTTCTTAGTGTTGGGTCTTCTACCATTCCATTTAACCTTTTTTTTAAAGTCTTCTTAACAAGCTTCTTAGTGGGATGGGATTAACAATACAACCTCTAAATACCATCATCCTAAGTTTGATTTTCTTCATCTTCCTCAACATAGTATCTAACACTGAGTGGGGTGAACATGTTGGTAGTGGTTATAACGTTTTTGGGTCATCTTCCCCAGATTTATTCCTATAAACCTTATTTTATTGTACCATTGTGAAGTAGCTAATACCCAAGTCTAGAGATGATATTTTAGGTGTTTCCACCAACATATCATTTTGTTGAGAGTCTTGAGTGTTGAAAAAAGGGATGCCTTTCCCAATATTAGAGGGGGCCTAATGATACATTCAAACTTGAATATTGATTAATTGAATTCATAGTATGTATAGGGGAAGACACACTTTTTAGGTGAGGAAGTGTTTCCTTGGATAGATCAGAGTGGGATTGATTCCTATCACCCAACTGTATAGCCAAACGATTCCTCACGCCCAACTATACACCAGTAGAAGCATGTGAAAGGGTGTTTAAATCATGCTTATTCAAGATCTTTGAATCATTCCCCTGTGTATAATCATTCTAAGAATGAGTCACAAAGATCTATGTAGCATTAAGAATGGGAAAACAGCCCACAGTAACAGGGTGAATGAAATTATAATTTGGAGATAGATTCACAATATGGGAAGCTTTATTCTGAATATATTACCTTGAGTGAGGGGGTGTGTCCTAAACAATATGATCATTAGAGTAACATTTTTAATTTTACTATACTAGTAAAATTTGAGTTTGATCCTAAATAACCCTCTCAGTCTGGTAGGGATAATATGGTGTTGTCTCCTCAACCAACAAGGGATTCATATAAAACCACTCAGTTGGATGATCATGCATAAGTACAGTAGCAACTATGTTAGGGATTTGTGACAAAGAATTGGTAGGAGACTTGGGTAGTCCCGCATTAGCCTTATCATGAGAGAAAATCCCAAATTTCATGGGATAAAATTCAGAAGGTTGGGGGTGAGCATCATATTTTAGGCCTTCCTAGATAATTTTATTATCAAGGGACATTAATGATTCATTGAAAAATTTAATCATATGGGGGTAGGCCCCTAATTCATGTTGATACTAGTTGAAAGACTCTGCTACAATTGTATTTACAGTTGGAAAAGTCAGGGTCAGCCTTTCCATTACCCTTCTTTTGATTCCTATGATAGGAGCCCCATGTCCATGTGGATTAAAAACAGTACAGACCTTGATCCTTCAACATTTGGTTTGTGAGTGACCAAGTAAATTGAAGTTTTTACATAAACTAGGCCTTCTTTCATATAAGATTTTGATATTGAGTCTGTCATTCAGGGTAGTAAGCATCGCCTCCTAGATAAGGGTGCTTTCCCATTCAACTTCAAAAATCACTATGGAATGATTTATAAATATAGGATTATCCATTTCATAGTCAATTCGGATTAGAAATATAATGGAGGAAGCGATGTCCAAAAGAATCCAAGAGTTCCAATAAAGACAATTAAGTTTGTAGATGTGGATCCAAACCTACGAAAAGGTGTTTGTCATTCTAGAGGGATCAAAGTTACAATCATAGTATTTGTTTTGGAGAAGACCTTTCTTGAGGGTAAGGGTGTAATTTTTTCCCGGCGGCCCGAAAGCCCGACATGCTCGGCCCGAATGCCCGAGCGGCCCGACCCGAATGCCCGAGGGGCCCGGCCCGGCAAAACCCGCATCGTGCCAGGCCGGGCTTTGGCCGTAGGTTCAGCGGGTCAGGCCTGGGGCTTTCCAAGACGGTCTGCGGGCCTGGCCGGGCCGGCTCGAAAAGCTGGGCCTGCTGGCCCACGCGAAGCCCAACCCGTTTGAAGCCCGCCCGATGTAAAACAATTAATGGGAAACTGCGGGTAGGGGGATTCTATCACCCTACCACGAGCTCCCAAGGCTGCTCCGGGACCAACTGGTTCAGGCACTGCCCCTGTAAAATAATCATCGGCCGATATATATATTGATATATATATCTATATCAATATATATCTGTATATGTACATCTATATATATTTATATACCTATATATATATTCATATTTTTGTAAACATATATATTTATCTATATATGTGTCTATATATATAAATATGTGTGTGTGTATATATATATATATTTCTATATATATGTGCATATATCATTATATATTAACAAAAAATAATATTATACATATACATATAATTATTATTATATGTAATTATAACGTGTGTATAAATATATATATACAACGATATATAATTATATATATAATAGTGTATATATATAAACAAGTCCATTAATAATATATATCAATTAAGTGTGGTTTTTAAAAATCCATTAACAATATATATATGTATATATGTATATGATTTAATATAATATATATACAAACAATTCTATTAATATATATATATATATCAATGATTTAATATTATATATATATATAATAACTTGTTTTATGCTAATAAAAAAATTATACACTCACCTAATGATGTTCATGAAAGTCTCTAAACTTCATTAATTTTTTTTAAGTAGGTTGCAACATGCATATATTATATATACTATACATATATTAATCTATTTAGAAAAAAAATAACTCACCCACTAGAAAGCACCCCCCAACCCCTAATTATTATTTTTATAATTTTCTTATATTATATATATATATATATGTATATATATATGTATATATCAATAATTTAACAATATATATATATTAACTTATTATATATTAATAATAAAATAACACACTCACCCAATCATGTTCGCGCACACCCCAACCTCACACTTTTTTTTAAATATGATGAAACTTGCATATTATATATATGTATATATAAAAACAAATCTACTAATATATATATATATCAATGATATGATAATATATATATAAACAAAGCCATTAATATTATATATAAAGATATTAATAAAATATATCAATTAAGTGTGGATTCTAAAAATCCATTAATAATATATATATATATATATATATATGATTTAATATAATTTATATATATAAAAATATATTCATATATATATATATCAATGATTTAATATTATATATATAATAACTTGTTGTATATTAACAAAAAAATAACACACTCACCTAATGATGTTCGTGAAAGTCCCTCAACTTCATTAATTTTTTAATATATGTTGCACCATGCATATATTATATATATTGTATATATATAAATCTATTTAGAAAAAAATTAACTCACCCACTGTGATGCACCCCCCAACCCCTGATTATTATTTGTATAATTTTCTCATATTATATATATATATCAATCATTTAACATTATATATATAATAACTTATTATATATTAATAAAAAAATAACATACTCACCCAATGGTATTCACGCACACCCCCAACCTCACTATTTTTTTAAATATGATGAAACTTAAATATTATATATATATAAACAATTCTACTAATAATATATATATATATATATATATATTTCAACGATATGATAATATATATATATTAACAAATCCATTAATATTATATATAAAGCTATTAATAATATATATCAATTAAGTGTGGCTTTTAAAAATCCAGTAATAATATGTGTGTGTGTGTGTGTCAATGATTTAATATTATATAATAACTTATTTTATATAAAAAAAATATAACACACTTACCTAGTTATGTCCGTTCACGTCCCCCAACCTCATTAATTTTTTTAAATATGTTGCAACTTGCATATATTATATATAAATTTATTTAGAAAAACAATTAACCCGCCCACTACAGCGCACCCCCAACCCCTAAATATTTTTTTACACTTTCCTCATATTATATATAAATATAATAACTTTTTATATATTAAAAAATAATAATTACTCACCAAATGATATTCCCACACCCCCAACATCATTAATTCTTTTCAAATATCATCAAACTTGCATATATTATATAAAATATATATACATATATAAATATATTTAGAAAAAAATAATATATCCACCCACTGTAAAATGTTTTCACATAAAACGTGTTAAATGTATAAAAAAATACATGTAAAAAATATGCATTAAAAAATGTTTTAAATTAAATGCCTAAGAATATATGTAAAAAAAACATTTTAAACTAGTGTTAAAAAATGGTTTAAATAATGTTTTAAAAAATGATTAAAAAAGATTTTGAAACAAACATTTAAATTTATTTTTTAAAACAAACACTTAAAAAATAATTTTGACATTAAAATATGAAAAAAAAGTTCAATGTTTTAAAAAAATACTTGTAATGAGTGTGCATTTAAAAAAATTTAAATTTTTTTTAAATTAATCATTTAAAAATAAATGTAAAAAACATTTTAAACAGATGTTAAAAAATGATTTAAATAAAAAAATTTAAATAAAAAATATCAACAAATTCATAAAAAAATATAAATACGTTTAAAAAATAAATGTAAACAATGTTTTAAATAAATGTTAGAAAAACTTTTAAATAATAAGTCTTTAAACTCACTCATGGCAGCTACGCACCCCTCATTATTGTTTTTACAATTTAAAAATTATATATATATATATATATATATATTCACAATATATAAATCTATTTAGAAAAAAAAACATATCCACCCACTGTAAAATGTTAATAAAAAATAAAATAAACATTTTTAAAAAAACATGCATTTAAAAATAAATGTTAAGAAACATTTTAAATAAATGTGAAAAATATGTTTAAATAAAAAAAATTAAAGGACAATTATTTTGAAAATAATAAAATCCCACCATGGCCCGACTTGAAAAAGGCCGGATCGGCCCGAATAATCCTGGCTTGACCCGATGGTTTGGGCCGGCCCGAGGCTAGGCTCGGGCCGCCTCATGGGGTTGTTCGGGTCGGCCCGACCCAGCCCGAATAGTGGTCAGCGGCCCGACTCTTTGCATGGCTGGCCCAGCCCGGCCTGGCCCTGTCCGGGCCAGGCCACACCGACCGAAATTACACTCCTACATGAGGGTAATTGATCCAACACTCCAATACCTCATTTTACAGCCATCAGAGGGGGGAAATGTGATAAAAATCCCCTTCCCATTGCATTCATCTTCTATTCGTCAAACCCCCATACATCATGAATTTTTTTTGCAAGGTAACTAAATCACTAAATCCTTTCCCCATTCCGGATTAGAATTCTCACCACAATAGAAAAGAGAAATATACTAATTCATTCCTCTATGGCCTCTGGATTTGTAGAGACATGGGAAATTTTCCTCTTCCTGATGACATGATCAGGGGAGGGAATACTACAGTCAGGGAAGGAAAATGATGTTGCTTCCTTAAAAACTTCTAAAAGTTACTCCTAAACTCAACTGAATCCATAGCTTCATGATGGGTGTCTGGATTTGCAGTGAGAGGATAGAAATGACCAAGGATCTCTCTATGCCCAAACGGTTCTTCATTATTCATTATATTTTTTAGATGATCTCATTAGAAAGATGCAAGCCCTATTTTGGCATGTGATCAATAGAGATTCTAGAGCACCTTCCTTGCTCCTCCAACAATCTTTTAGTGTTTTTATGGTTTCATGGGTTTTATGGGTTTATAGTTTTTCATGTTTTTCTCAGGAGGTTTCAAGGATTGTAGGGGTTTTTTATGTTTTTTGGTATTTTTAGGGATTTATTAAGATATTTATTCTATTTTAGGTCTCTAAGGTATTTTCACGGATTTATGACTTTTATAGGTTTTAAAGTTATTGAGGTATTTTAGTGTTTTTAGGTTTTTGAGGGTGTTTTAAGTGTTTTTTGTTTCTTGTTTTTCTTTGGTTTTAAGGGTTTTTTTTACATTTTTAGGTATTTTTGATATTTTTATGATTTTTGTGGTTTTTAGAGTTTTTAGGTATTTATAGGGTTTTTATTATTTTTAGGGGTTTTTGTGATTTTTTTGGTTTTTTGGGGGTATTTAAAATTTTTAATTATTTTATGTGATTTTATAGATTTTATAGTTTTCAAGGGTCTAATTGGTATTTATAGTTTTTAGGGGTTTATGGTTTTTTAGGGTTGTTTAAGGTTTTGGGGGGTTTTATGGTTATTATTATTTTTAGGGTATTTAGAATTTTTATGATTTTCGGGGGTTTTAATATTTTTTATGATTTAATTGGTTTCTTTGGTTTTGTCACATTTTTTAGGGGTTTTTAGGTTTTTGGGATTTTTAGAGTGTTTTTATGATTTTTATGGTTTTATGGGATTTTAGGGATTTTGAGGGGTTTAGGGTTTTTAGGGTTTCAATGGTTTTTATGGTTTTTTCTCAGAATTTGGGTTTTTTTGAATTTTTTTAAGGTTTTTTGGGGTTTTGGGTTTTTAATATTTTTTAGGTTTTAGAGAATTATTAGAGTTTATTTGTCTGTTTTTAGGGTATTTTGAGATTTTATGTTTTTCTATTTTTATATTTTTTAGGTTTTTAGGGGGTTTAATTGTGTTTTGTTTTCTATAGATTTCATAGGGGTTTTCATGGTTCTTATAGTTTTTATGTTTTCAGTGATTTTTAGGGTTTTTTGTTGATTTTTATGGTTTTTGGGGTTTTAAGGGATTTTAATGGTTTTAGGGGTTTTAGGGTCGTTAAGGGTTTTACGATTTTTACTGTATTTTTAAGGTGGGGGTTAGTTTTATATTGTTTTTATGGTTTGATATTGTTTTTAAAAATTTTAAGGGTTTTAAACGTATTTTTTAGAGTTTTAGTGGGTTTTTATGGTTTTATGGGTTTTTAATGGTTTTTGGATTTTTATTCATTTTAGGGTTTTATGGGTTTTTATGTTTTTTTAAGCATTTTTATGTTTTTAGGGATTTTATGTGTTTTAGGTTTTTATGGTTTTCATAGAAGTTTTCAGGGTTTTTAGGGGTTTTTAATTTTTTATCATTTTTTACTTCTTTTGAGGAATTCAGTGTTTTCGGGGTTTTTTATAGAACCTCATGGTTTGTATAGTTTTTAAATGTTTTAGCATTTTTTTGGTTTTTTATGGATTTTAATCGTTTGAACATTTTTAATGGTTTTCTAAGGGGGTTTCATGGTTTATAGGGTTTTTTATGTTTTTACGGTTTTCTTAGGTTTTTTGGGTTATAAGTGATTTTTACATTTTTAAGGGTTTTAAGGGGTTTTTTGAATATTTATGGTTTTGAGGGTTTTTAGTGATTTTTAGGGGTTTTATATATTTTAAGGGTTTTTTATAGGGTTTTAGGGTATTTATAGTCTTTTGGGGTTTTAGTGTTTTTTTTGAGTTTCTTAATAATTTTATGGTTTTTTAAGTTTTTTTAACATTTTTTAGTTTTTTGAAGGTTAATTAGAGTTTTTGGGGTTTATAGGGTTTTTATGGGTTTTTCGTATTTTTAAGGATTGAGGGGTTTTAGGGGTTTTAGGGTTTTTAAGAGTTTTTGGGAATTTAGTTTTTTTTTTTAATTTTTATGGGTTTTAGGTATATTATGTTTTTAGGGGTTTCTAGGATATTTATTGTTTTTATGTTTTTAGGGATTTTTAGGTTCTTTTAGGATTTTTATGGTACATTCGATATTTTATGTATTTTATGTTTTTATAGATTTTTCAATATTTGTAGAATTTTTATGGTATTTACAGTTCCTAGGGATTTGAGGATTGAAATGTTTTTTAGGTGTTTAATGATTGTTTTAAGTTTGTTATAAATTTGACTTTTGGGGTTTAAAGGGATTTTAATTTTCATTAATGATTTTAGGGGTTTATATTTATTTTATAGTTTTTTCTTATTTTTAGGGTTTTTATGTGTTTTACGGGTTTAATGGTTTTTAGGGGTTTAATGGATCTTAGGTGTTTTAGGGTTTTTTAGTTTTTTTAGGGATTTACATTTTTTGTATTTTTTGTGATTTTAAATGTTTTGATGTTTTGATGTTTTTGTATGGTTTCAGGGTTGTTAGGGTTATTAGGGTTTTTATAATTATATGTATATTACGGGCTTTAGGATATTTATAGTATTTTGGATTTTTAGCGATTTTGAGGGTTTTTATGTTTTTTCGTGTTTATATATTTTAAAAAAAAATTGGTGTTTAAATAGATTTTAGTGGGTTTTAGGGTTTTTATTGGTTTTATGGTTTTTGAGGTTTTTTCGGGGTTTATAGTTTTAGGGTTTTTTAGATTTTTTAGAAATTTATAGAGTTTTTACAAGTTTTTAGTGTTTTTGTATTTTTAAAATTTTGTTAGGGGTTTTTATGGTCTTTAGGGGAATTTAGCTTTTAGGTATAACTAGTGTTTTATAGGATTTTTTGGTTTTTTGGAGGATTTTTATAGTTTTTATATTTTTAGGGTTTTTATTGTTTTATTGTTTTTTGTGGTTTTTGGGTTTTTTTGAGATTTTAGGGGTTTATGTTCTTTATGTATTTTGTGTTTTTAGGGTATTTTTTGGGGTTTTAAGGATTTAAAGGATTTATGGTTTTTAATGGTTAAATGTTTTTTTGAATTTCTATTTGGTTTTAGGGGTTTTTTGTGTTTTAGTTTTTTTTAGGGGTTTTTATGGGTTTTAGTGGTTTTTTGAGTTTTTTGGGTTTAAAGGGTTTAAAGGGTTTTGTTTAATTTTTAGTGTTTTGATTGCTTCTAAGGGTTTTAAGTGTTTTTAGGTTTTTATTTTTGTCTTAGGGGTTTTCATGGTTTTTATTGTATTTTTACATTTCTAATTATTTTTAGGGATTTATTATGATTTTTATGGTTTTCGGGTTTTTTCTAGATTTTTAGGGCTTGTAGGGGTTTAGAGGGTTCTATGCATTATTATTATTATTTTTTGGTTTATAGGTATTTTTTAGTTTAATATGGTATTTATGGTGTATTAGAGTTATTTAAAATTTTTACGGTCCGAAAGGGTTTTCAGTGTTATTAGTGGTTCTAAGGGTTTTTAGTATTTTATAGGTTTCTAGGATTTTAATGGTTTTTCAGGTTATAAGTAATATTTAGGTTTTTTAGGGTCTTTAGTATTTTCATGTTTTCAGGGGTTTAAATTGTTTTGGGGGTTTTAAGTTTCTCTGAGGGTTTTAATGGTTGTCTACATTTTGTATGATTCTAGGGATTTTTTTGGATTTTTAGGGTGTTTCATTACTTCTAGAGATTTAATGGTTTTTATAGTTAATAGGGTATTTAGAGTTTTTAGGGGTTTTTTGGGTTTTTAGGGGTATTTTTAGTTTTAGGTTTTTAAAGGTATTTTATAGAATTTTATTTTTTTAGTGGTCTAAAGTGTTTTTAGAGTTTTAGTGGGGTGTATGGTTTTATGGGATTTTAGGAATGTTTAATGTTTTGAGGTCTTTTTATAGTTTTTATGGTTTTTAAGGTAGGTTTTTGGTTTTATGGTGTCTATTGTTTTTATGTTTTTGGGGGTTTAAGTATTTTTTGATTTTTTGGGCTTTATTTTTTTAGTTCTTTAAGGGTTAATTATGGGTTTTCAGCATCATTATAGTTTTTTATGTTTTTAGGGATTTTAGGGATTTTTCTATGTTTTATGAATTTTTAGGGTTTTCTAGTGTTCTTAGGGTTTTTATTGTTATTCAGGTTTTAGTTGTTTTAATAATTTTTATGTTTTTATGTTTTTATTACAGTTTTTAGGTTTTTTTTTATAGTTTTGTACATTTTTTGGTATTTTTCAGATATTTTATGATTTTATTATTTTTCATGGGTTTTATGAATTTTGTGGGTTTTTGGATTCTTAGGGTATTTTTTGGGTTTTAGGGTTTTTTTGTGTTTTCATGGGTTTTGAGGGTTTTTAGATTTTTTTATAATTTTTAGGGTTTAATGAGTTTTTATATTTATTAGTGTTTTTCATGTTTTTATGGGTCTTTAATGTTTTAATAATATTTGTATGGCTTTTTAGTATTTTTTTGAGTTTTTAGGGTTTTTAGGGGTTTTTTATCAATTTTAATATTTTTAGGGGTTTAGGGTGTTTTTAGGTTTTTAATGTTTTCTTATGATTTTTCATGTTTTTTTACGGATATTTTAAATTTTTAGGGATATTTAGATTCTTTAGGATTTTTATGGTTTTTTTAGTTTTCATGGATTTTAAGGGGGTTTAGGGGTGTTTCTAATTTTTAGGGGTTTTTTCGTTTTTTGTGGTTTTGGGGATTTTTATTTTTTCTAGGGTTTTGAGGTTTTTTATAATTTTATAATTTTTATGTGGGTTTAAATTGTTTTTATAATTTTTAGTAGGTTTTTATTGTTTTTATGGGTTTTTGGGTTTATAACGTTTTAAGGGGGTTTCGGTGTTTTATGGTGATTTATGTTATTTAGGGTTTTTAGGTTTCTAAGGGTTTTAAATGTTAATCAACTTTTAAGGGTTTCTTATGGGTTTTCATGGTTTTTAGGGTTTTATACTTTTTGATGGGTTTTTAGGGATTTTCCGGACTGTTATGGTTTATTAGGGTTTTCGGGGATTTTTGGGGTTTTTGGATTTTTATGGGTTTTTTGGGGATTTAGGGTACTATTAGTTTTTCAATGTTTTAAATATTTCTATAGTTTATAAATGTTATTAGTTAGTATTTTTAGAGTTTGTAGTGAGTTTTATTTACTTTATGGGTTTTATGATTTTTTTAAGGTTTTTAGGGATTTTTTTTGGTTATTAGGGACTTTAGGGATTTTATGGTCTTCTTAGGGTTTTTAGTTTTGTTTTAATTCATTTCTAGGTTTTAAGTGTTTCTAGAATTTTATGCATTTTTTAGTGTTTCTTGGGGTTTAGGGGTTTTATTTTTATAATTATTTTAGGTTTTTTTGAATATTTATTGTTTTAAGGGGATTTAGGATATTTAGGGATGAGGGTTTTTGGGGTTTTATTGGGATCATAGGATTTAAGGTTTTTATGGGTTTTTTTCATGTTTACGGTTTTTTGGGTATCTATGGTTTTTTTTTATTTTTTTAGGATTTTAATTTTTTATATTTATTTACTCTTTTCAGTGGTTTAACTGGTTTTTAGAGTTTTAGATGGTTTTTATCATTTTTATGTGGTTTTATGATTTCTTAAGGTTGTGATGAGTTTTTATAGTTTTTAGGATTACTATAGGTTTTATGGGGTTTTATAGTTTTTATCGTCAATATGTTTCTTATGGGGTTTAATTATTCTTATGTTTTTAGCATTTTTTACATTTTTAGTGATTTTTTGGGATTTTTAGGATTTCTATTTTTCTAGGGTTTAAATGAAATTTGATGGATTTAAGGTATTTTTGTGATTTTAGTATTTCTTTGGGGTTTGGGGGGTTTTAAATTGTTTTTGGGTATTAGGGTTTTTTATATTTTTTTTACATTTCTAGGGGATTAAAGTTTTTTAGTGTTTTTATTGGTTTTTAGGGTTTTTATGTGTTTTTAGGTTTTTTTTAGCTTTTTTTTGTTTTTATCATTTTTTATATTTTTAGGCATTTTAAGTGTCTTTTGGTTTTTATGGTTTCTATAGATTTACATGGTTTTTAATTTTTATGTGATTTTTAGGATTTTTATGGTTTTTTCAGATTTTTATAGATTTTTATGGTTTTTTGGGGTTTTAGGGTTGTTTTGGGTTTTTTGGGTTTTTTTGAGTGTTTAAACATTTTTTAGGGGTTCTAAGTTTTTTTAAGACTTTTAAGGGTGTTATGGTTTTACATGTTTTTAGGGGTTTAGAATCTCTTTAGAGTTTGTTATTATTTTTAGCATTTTTTAGGTTATCTAGGGGTTTTATGCATTTTCAGGTTTTTAATTATTTCATGGGTTTTTTTAGGGTTTTTAAATTTTTTATGGATTTACTTTCACTTTCATAGGATTTTTATGGTTTTTATGGTTTTTAGGGTTTTTAGGGGTATTAGGGATTTTAGGGATTTTTTTGGGGATTTAGGGTTTTTCGGGGGGTAGAGTATTTTGAGTTTTAAAGGTTTTAGTTTTTTAGTTTTTTATGGGTTTTAAAGTTTTTTAGAGTTTTTTTTACATATCTAGGAGTTTTAAGGGGTTTTATCATTTTTAGTGGTTTCAGGGTTTTCAGGGGGTTTTAGGTTTTTTTAATGACTTTAGGGGTTTTTATCATTTTTGGGGGTTTTTCGTCCTTTTTAGTGGGGTTCAGGGTTTTTGTGTTTTTAATATTTTTTAGGGGCTTGAGGGTTTTTTTAGGTTTTTAAGGTTTTCCTGGTGTTTTTCAAGATTTCATGGTTTTTTACATTTTAAAATATTTTTAGGATTTTGTTACTGTTTTTATGGATTTCCTTGGATTTTTAGTGTTTTTTGAAGGGTTTTGGGGTTTTTGGGATTTTAGGATTTTTACGTTATTTTTTCGGGATTTTAGGGTTATTGATTTTATTTTCATTGTTTATTTGTTTATATTTTTTTAATGTTTTATGGTTTTAATGGGTTTTTAGAGTTTTTATTAAGTTTTAGGGTTTTTAATGTTTTTAGAGTTTTTATGGTTTTAGGGGTCTTTATGGTTTTTAAGGGTTTTAGGGTTTTAAGGGTTTTTAACATTTTTCTATTTTTTAGGTTTTTAGGTGTTTTATGTGTTTTTTCCTTCATGAGGTTCTCATAGTGTTTTTCATGGTTTTTAGGGGTTTTATGTTTTTAGGGATTTTTATGTATTTTTAGTGTTGTTATGGATTTTGAGGGTTTTTTTGTGTTTTTTTGGGTTTTTAGGGTTGCTATGTTTTTTGGGGATTGATGGTTTTTTTATTGTTTAGGTTTTTAAGTGTTTTCACTGTTATTGAACATTTTTAAGGTTTTTAATATTTTTTTGAATGTCTAGCATTTTTTAGGATTGTTATGGGTTTTTAGGGTTTTATGGTTTTTATGGGGTTTTAGGGTTTTTACTATTTTTTAGTTTTTTTTACATTTTTTGGTTTTTATGGTAACTATGTTTTTTTAGATTTTAGTGGGTTTGTTAGAGGTTTTCTCGATTGTAGGGGTTTTTACATTTTTTGTTATCTTCAAGGACTTTTTTGGTTTTTTGGGGTTTTTATGGATTTTGAAGGGATTAAGGGTTTTTTGGGTTTTTTGGATTTTTATCATTTTATATATTTTAGGTGTTTTAAGTGTTTTTTGGTTTTCAAGGCTTTCATAAGGTTTTTATGTTTTTAAATTTTTTCCAATTTTTTTGGGATTTTTATGATTTTTATGTGTTTTTTGGGTTTTTATAGATTTTGAGGGTTTTTAGGGATTAATGATTTTTTTGGTTTTTTATGGTTTTTAGGGTTTTAAAGGGTTTATTGGGTTTTTAGTGGTTTTATAGTGTTTCTAGGGTTTTTTTAAATTATTTTAGTGGTTTTTAGGGTTTCTCGGGTTATTTAGGGGATATAGGATTTTTTTCATTTTTAACATTTTATGGGGTTTAATAATTTTATGGTTTTTATGTTTTAATAGGGTTTTAAAGGTTTTTAGGGTTCTTATTATTTTAGAGATTTTTAGTATTTTTATGTGTTTTAGGGGTTTTTTTATATTTTGAGTATTTTTTAGGGTTTTATGGATTTTATGGATTTGTGGTTTTATTTTTATTTTTTATGTGTTTTAATGGTTTTTAGAATTTTTAAATATATTATAGGGTTTTAAATATATTTTAGAATTTTAGTTTATTATTAGGATTTTTTCAGGATTTTATATGTTTTAAGGGTTTTAGGGGGTTTATGGATTTTAGGGGTTTGTGGTTTTTTGGGTTTTTATAGTTTTTATCAGTTTTAGTTTTCTAGGGGTTTTAAATGTTTTTTAGGTTTTTAATGATTTATAAATGTTTTTCATTATTCTTAAGGGTTTTACATTTTTGGGATTTTTATGAATTTTAGGATTTTTATGGGTTTTTAGGGATTTTGTGGGTTTTTTAGTGTTTTTTGGGTTATTTTGTTTTTTGGTTTTTAAAGGTTTTTAGAGTTTCTAAAATTTTTGGGATTGAATTGTTTTTAGGGTTTTTATTGGTTTATTTTGGTTTTTATGTGTTTTATGGATATTTATGATTTTTTGTGATTTTTATAAATTTTATGGGGTTTTAAGGTTTTTAGATTTTTTTATGATTTTAGGTGTTTTAAGTATTTTAAATTTATTATCCTTTTAGGGGTTTCTAGGAATTTTATTATTTTTATGTTTTTATGTATTTTCAGGTGGTTTTTAGGATTTTATTGGTATTTTATGTTTTTTTGTTTTTTACGTTTTTAAGGATTTTTAGGGATTTTTATAATATTTAAGGGTTTTTATGGTTTTTAGGGATTTTAGGTTTTTATGGATTTTTAGAGGTTTAATGGGTTTTTTTTATTTTTTTAAATATAATTTCTATTTTTAAATGGTTTTTATTTTACATTAATGATTTTAGGTTTTTAAAGGGTTATTAGAGTTTATAGTAATTTTTAGGGTTTTATGATTTTTAGGGGTTTTATGGTTTTTATGGGTTTTATGGGCCATAGGGGTTTTATGGGTATTTAGTTTTTTTAGGGATTTACATTTTTATATTTTTCTGAAATTATAAATGTTTTAATGTTTTTATGGTTTCCTAATGTTTTCAGGGTTTTTGGGGTTTTTACATTTTTTTGGAATATATGGGTTTTTAGGATATTTATAGTTTTTAGGGTTTTGATAGATTTTGATGGTTTTTATGGATTTTTTAGGTTTATATATTTTCAAGATTTATTTTGGTTTAAAGAGATGTTAATTTTTATTGGGGTTTATTTTTTTTTAGGGCTTTTACGGTTTTTAGGGGGTTTGTGGTGTTCGGCTTTTTAACGATTTCTAGCAATTTTAAGGATTTTTAAGGGTTTTATGTGTATTTTAGTTTTTAAGGCATTCTTAGAGTTTTCATGATTTTTAAGGGATTATATTATTCAGGTATAAGTGGGGGTTTTTAAGATTTTATTGTTTTATATTTTTTTCTAGGATTTTGATTGATTTTAGGGTTGTAGGGTTTTTATTTTGTTTATGGTTTTTTTTGGGTTTTTTGGGTTTTTTATGTTTTTATGGGATTAATTTTTTTATGTGGTTTGTGTTTTTAGGTCATTTTAGGGGTTTTAAGACATTTATTGTGTTGTGGTTTTTAATGCTTAAAGGGTTTTTTGAATTTTAAGGTGGTTTTATGTTTTTTTGTCTTCTTAGGGTGGTTATGGGTTTTAGTGGTTTTTAGGGTTTTTAGGGTTATAAGAGGTTTTAAGGGGGGTTTTCAAATTTTTATTGTTTTATATGCTTTTAGGGGTTTTAAGTGTTTTTACTTTTTTAGTGTTTTCGTAAGGGTTTTCATAGTTTTTAGGGTTCATTACATTTTAAAGTATATTTAGGGATTTATGATGATTTTTATGATTTTAATTTTTTTCAAGATTTGGACGGATTTTAGGCTTTTGAGTGTTCTACGGGTTTTTATTATTAGTTTTTGGTTTCTAGGTGTTTTTTGAGTTTTCAATAGTTTTCATAGTTTTTTATAATTATTTAACATTTTTACGGTTCGAAAGGGTTTTCATATTTTTTTAGTGGTTCTAAGGGTTTTTATTGTTTTTAATATTTTTAGGGGTTTTATTGTTTTTTCAAGTTTTAGATGTTTTTTGGGGTTTTTAGGTTTCTTAAAATTTTCATTTTTAGGGGTTTTTAATTTGTTTTTTGCGTTTTTAGGGTTCTCTGAGGGTTTCTATATGTTTTTACATTTTTTTCGATTCTAGGGATTTTTTTATTTTTATCATGTTTCCCCACTTTTATAGATTTTATTTTTTTATATTTTTTATAGTTTGTATAATATTTAGAGTTTTTTGGGGTGTTTTGGGTTTTTTGGGTATTTTGAGTTCTTAGGGTTTTAAAGGTTGTATTTCTCGGGCTATTTTAGGTGTTTTATGGATTTTGAGGGTTTTCTAGGGTTCTTAGGCATTTTAGGGTTTTATTGTTATTCTATTTTGAGGTATTTTAAGCATTTTTAGGTTTTTATGTTTTTCTTATAGGGATTTCTTGTATTTTTTAGGATTTTTATTTTGTTTTAGGGTTTTTAAGGATTTTTAGGGTTTTAGGGATTTTGAATGCTTTTAGGGTTCTTATGGTTTTTTTGGGTTTTATCGTTTTTTGAGTTTTTATGAATTTTATAGTTTTTTATAGTTTTTAAAAAACATTAAGGGTTTAATAATTTTTAATAGATTTTAGTTCATTTTTCATTTTTTATTGGTCTTTAGATTTTTTTAGATTTTTAAGGATTTTATTTCTTTTTAGTATTTTTAGGGGTTTAGGGTTTTTAGGGTTTTCATCATATTTAATATTTTTGGGGGTTTTGTTGTTTTTAGGTTTTTAATATTTTCATAGTGTCTTTTGGATTGTTTTGGATTTTTTATATTTTTAGGGATTTTAAGGGTCTTTAGGAATTTTATGGTTTTTAGGGTTTTCAGGGATTTTGAAGCGGTTTAGTGGTTGTTTGTTTTTTTTATTTTTTGTGTTTTTTAATTTTTTTTGGGTTTTAAGGATTTTTAGAATTTTTTAATTTTATAAGGGTTTAATTTATTCTTATATTTTTAGTAGTTTTTTGTGTTTTTATGGGTTTTACGGTTTTTAACTTTTTCAGGAGTTTTAGGTTTTTTATGGGGTTTTAGGTAATTTATGGTTTTTGAGGATTCTAGGGGGTTTATGTGTTATAAGTTTTTTAAGTATTTCTTATGGGTTTTTAGGGGTTTTACAATTTTTTACATTTTCATGGATATTTATGGATTTTTCCAGAATATTATGGTTTATTATAGTTTTTAGGAATTTTAAGGGTTTTTGTGTTTTTTTGTGTTTTTTAGTTTCTTGGTTTTTTGGGTTCTTTTAGTTTTTTAGGGATTTAAATATTTTTAGAGTTTCTAAATGTTTTTAGGTGTTTAAAGGGTTTTATATTTTTTAGGATTTTCATGGGGTTTTGTGGGTTTTAAGGATTTTAGGGGTTTTTGGTTTTTAGGAATTTTAGGGTTATACTGTCTTTGTCGGGTTTTTTTTAGTTTTATGTCTCATCAAGGTTTTAAGTGTTTTTAAGATTTTATGGTTTTCTTAGTGTTTTCTAGGGGTTTAAGATTTTTTATGTTTATAAGTATTTTATTGTTTTTTATATCTTTATGGTTTTTAGGGTTTTAGTATTTTCAGGGTTAAGGGTTTTTTGGGCTTTATGGAGTTTAGGGGTTTTATGTTTTTTATGGGGTTTTAATTTTTAATGTTTCTCTGGGTATCTATGGTTATTTTTAGTTTTTTAGGATTTTAGTATTTTTAGATTTTTTTTTGTTTTACGTGGTTTAACAGAGTTTTATAGTTTTTAGTGGGTGGTTAGGATTTTTATAGGTTTTTTTTGGTTTTTAAAGGGTTTAAAGTTTTTTTATAGTATTTAGGATTTATATAGGTTTTAGGGGTTTTATGGTGTTTATTTTTAATAGGTTACTTAGGGGGTTTAAGTGTTCTTATGTCTTTATAATTTTTTTATGTTTTTAGGGATTTTATGGGATATTTAAGATTTTTATTCTTCTCAGGTTTTTAAGGAATTCGATGGTTTAAAAGTTTTTTAGGGATTTTTGGATTTTTATGGGTTTTTAGGGGTTTTTTAATTATTTTAGGGTATTTAGGCTTTTTATAGTTTTATACATTTCTATAGGATTAAAGTGTTCTTAGAGTTTTTAGTAGTTTTTATGGTTTTTAAGGTTTTTAATGTTATTTTTTAGGATTTAATGGTTTTTATCATTTTTAAGGTTTTATGGATTTTATGTATCTTTTCATTATTATTTTTTTGAGGTATATTGATGGTTTTTACATTTTTTGTGATTTTTATGGGTTTTTATGGGGTTTTAGGATTTTTATGGGTTTTTATGTTTTTTTTTCTATTTTAGGGTTGTTTTGAGTTCTTTATTTTTCTTTATATTTTTCAAAAAAAAAGTAGAGACTTAAGGGTAAAGAAGGCTCGGGTCCAGGCTATTCCTCGCACCCCCCAAAATTTATTAAACAAAAAGACACAAACACTGCAGACAAGGGAGGGGAGGGGTCGAACGACCCACACCCAAAAACCCTTACAACACACGCCAAAGAAAGAAAAACAAAGAATGAAAAAGGCACTAAAACAGACACAACCGCAGCATCCTCACGTCACATCCAGCCAGTACCAGCATCCAACAGCACAACATCCAGCGTTAACTAGCATCCAGCAGCTCACAGCTAACCAACAACCATCATTTAGACCTCATCCACCATCCCAGCATCCAGCACCTCGCATCATCAAAACTCAAAAAACCAGCATCCAGCACATCCCAGCCAAACAAAAACCAGCATAGCAAATATCTATCAGTACCAACATCACCATTTCAAACCACCACAACCATTCACCACCAGAAAAATAGACCACAACACCATCCAGCCAACCAGCACCAGAACAGCATCCAGCACCAACACCAAAACATCACAGCCACGCAGCATAACCATCCCATCCAACCAAGCTCTCCCCAGACAACCATTCCATCAAACCAACTCACCAGCAACGACATCAAATAAAATCCTCCATTGTATGTCAAAAACTTGTGCAAAGAACCACAACCAAAGACCATAAGTAGCAGCAAGAGACAGAGAATCAGAAGAAACCAAAGCCTCCCTCCTCCAAGCAACAGGACTCGAACTTGAGCACACCAAGACATACCTACAGCCGACATCGAACCAGGAAGACATTTGAGGGTTCGGGAGCATGCTGGGGTTGACACCGCGCTCTCCAGATCTGGCGCAAGGCAAACGAAACAGAGGAGCCCTGCAGACAAGCCGACATCGGTACCACCAAATCTGCAACTGATCAGGAGCTGGAAGGGGGAGCAGCAACCGAAGCCGGGTCTCGAACAAGGCACGCCAGAGGCCGACTGGTGACCTTGATCCAGGAGGGGAACCTTCGCAGCAACGAAACCGAGTCCCGAAACAAGGCACTCCAGAAGTTTGAAACGAACCTGAAGAACGAGAGGGGAAACTTCGCAGCATTTCGGAACCCGAAACCAGGCACCAAGAAGCAAGATCCGGAGGTGGGACGCGCATCGGGCAAGCTGGGAAAGATACCCCCATCCGAAGACCCAACGCATCAGATCTGGAGCAAAATGGGCGCGACCAAGCAACCACCGTACCGACTAGAACACGCAAATCCAACACCAGCAGTTGCCGAGCCAAAGCGGGACAGGAAGCACCGAGGTCGGACCTCGCCGGAGGAGGAAGGGGGAAGAAAGTAGAGGAAAACCTAGGCGGTGCTAGGAGGAGAGAAGAGCTGCCGCTCAGAGGCCTCTGGGGGGGGGTTTGTAGAGTCTTAAGGTGTTCTCATAGATTTTAGTGGTTTTTTTGGGTTTCTAAGGGTTTTTAATATATTTAAGGGTGTTATTTTTTTAGTCATTTTTGGGGGTTTTGGGTCTTCTAAGTGTTTGTTGTCATTTTTAGAAATTTTTTATGTTAGCTAGGTATTTTTATGAATTTTTAGGTTTTTAATCTTTTCATGGTATTTTTCAAGGTTTTTAAGATTTTTATGTATTCATTTACAATTTCTTAGGATTTTTATTTTTTTTACAGTTGTTAGGAATTTTGTGGGATTTTAGGGTTTTTAAGAGCATTAGGGTCTTTTTGGTTTTTTAGGTTTTACTTTTTTTTAGTTTTTTATTATATTTAGTGTTTTTAGAGTTTTTTTTAACATTTAGAGGGGTTTTTGAGTTTTTTGTGGTTTTTAAGAGTTTAGGTAGTTTTAGGTTTTTTAATGTATTTAGGGATTTTTATGGTTTTTAGGTTTTTTTAATCTTTTTAGGTGGTTCTTGGTTTTTGTAATTTAGGTTTTTTAGGGGCCTTATGTTTTTTAGTTTTTTAATATTTTATTACGATTTTTCTAGGTTTCATGGGTTTTTGCATTTTAAAATATTTTTAGGAATTTTTTTAGTATTTTTATGGTTTTCCTATTATTTTCATGGAATTTGAGGGCTTTAGGTGTTTTATGATATTTAGTATTTTTATGGTATTTTTTGTATTTTTGGATTTTTTTAGTTTTTTTGATTTTTATAGTTTTTTATATTTTATTTACAATTTTTGGGTTTTAAAGAGTTTTTAGAGCTTTAGTGTAATTTAGGGTTTCTAATGTTTTTATGGTTTTTATGGTTTTTAGGGGACATTATGGTATTTAGTGGTTTTAGGGTTTTTAGCATTTTTCCGTTTTTTAGGTTTTTAGGGGTTTTATGTGTTTTTATTTTTAGAGTTTCTCAACAGGGTATTCATGGTTTCAATCGGTTTTTATGTTTTTAGGGATGTTTATGGATTTTTGGTGTTTTTTGGGATTTCTAGGGTTTTTCTGTTTTCTGGGGGTTTAAGGGTTATTATTTTTTGGGGTTTTAGGGTTTTTTTATTTTTAGGGTTTTTAAGGGTTTTTATATTTTTCAAACATTTTTAAGGGTTTAAATTTTTTTTTGAATGTATAGTGGTTTTTATGATTTTTATGGGTGTTAGTATTTTTATGATTTTTAGAGGTTTTATGGTTTTGATGGGTAATTAAGGTTTTTAGGGTTTTTCAATTTTTTACATTTATTGGGGTTTTAGGGGAACTAGGTATTTTTAGATTTTTGTGGTTTTGTTAGGGGCTTTTAGGGTTGTAGGGGATTTTACATTTTATGGATTTTTTTGGATTTTTACAATTTTATTGTTTTTATGAATTTTCATGGGATTAAGGAATTTTTTGATTTTTTTTGTATTTTTATCCTTTCTTATATTTTTAGGTGTTTAAGTGTTATTAGGTTTTAAATTATATCATAGGGTTTTTAGTTTTTTTTACGTTTTTGTTGATTTTTTTGGGATTTTTTAAACTTTTATGGTTTTTGGGTTTTTACGGATTTTGAGGGGTTTAAAGGGATTTACTGTTTTGGGGTTTTTATGGTTTTTAGGGGTTTGAAGTATTGTAGTTTTCTAAAAAAATTATAATTTTTTAATGTTTTTTAGTGTTTAAAGTGTTCTATGTCTTCCAGTGGATTTATAGTGTCTTTAGGGGTTTTTAGTGTTTTTCAAAGTTTTTTGTGATTTTTATGGTTTTTAGGGGTTATAAGATATTTTTTTTCATTTTTTAGCTTTTTATGGGATTTAATTATTTTAAGATTTTTATTTTTTTCTTAGGGGTTTCATGGTTTTTAGGTTTTTTTTATTGTAGTTAATTTTTAGTTTTTTATGGGGTTTTAGGGTTTTTATGGATTTTGAGGCTTTTTTAGGTTTTTAGTGATTTTATTTTATTAAGGTTTTATTTTTATTATTTTAGGGATTTAAAGGGTTTCTAGAGTTTTTTAAACAATTTTAGGGTTTTAAAGGATTTTTTGAGTTGTAGTTTCTTTTTTGGGGTTTTTATGGGTTTTGAGGTTTTTAATGTTTTTAGGTAGTTTATGGTTTTTAGGGGGTTTTGTGGATTTTAGGGTTTTTATAGTTTTTAGCATTTTTATGTTTTTTAGGGGTTTTAAGCATTTTTTTTTGTTTTTAAAGATTTCTTATGGCTTTACATTATTCTTATGGGTTTTTACATTTTTTGGGATTTTAGAGATTTTTTAGGATTTTTATCATTTTTTAATGATTTTGAGGATTTTTAAAGGTTTTTAGGGTTTCTTGAGTTTTTTTGGGTTTTAAGGGTTTTTAGAGTTTCTAACGTTTTTTGGGTTTAATGGATTTTTAGATTTCTATGTGATTTTATTGGTTTTTATGGGTTTTAGGGATTTTTATGATTTTATGTGGTTTTATGGTTTTTATGGGCTATTAAGATTTTTATCATTTTTTATGATTTTATGGATTTTAAGTGTTTTTAGGTTTTAAGGTGTTTTTAAATTTTTCTAGGTTAAGGGATTTTTACGCTTTTAGGAATTTCTAGAGAATATTTTGGGTTTTTATTTTTTTTATGGTTTTTATGGATTTTCAGGGGGTTTGGGGGTTTTGTGGTTTTTTGTGTATTTATGGTTTTTTTAGTTTTTAGGGGTTTTATGGTTTATTGGAGTTTTTTTATGTTTTTTTGGGTTCAATGGGTTTTTAGAGATTCTAGTGGTTGTTTGAGGGGTTTTTATGGTTTTTTAAATTTTTTATGTTTTTTAGTTTATTTAATGGTTTTTAGGGTTTTTATAGTTTTTTATGGTTTAGGGGTTTTTAAGATTTTTATGTGGTTTAAGTGTTTTAATATTTTTATAGTTTTTGGGCGGTTTTCTGTTTATTTCGTGTTTTTTATATTTATAGGGATTTTAGGGATTTTTTGATTTTTATGGTTTTTAGAGATTTTGAGGGATTTAGGGTTTCCTAGGGTTTTTAGGGGTTTTTATGTTTTTATTGGTATTTAGGTTTTTTTTATTGAGTTTTTAGGGTATTTAAGATGTTTTAAATTTGTTATTATTTTAGAGGTTTAAAGAGATTTTAAATTTTTTTGGGATTTTATGGTTTTTCTTGGATTTTGGGGGCTTTTAGGGTTTTCAGGTTTTTATGATTTTTAGGGTTATTACTGGGTTTGGTGACTTTGTATGGTTTCACTCACTTTTTAGGTCTTTTTGTTGTTTAAATATTTTTTATGTTTTCACAGTTTTCATAGGGTTTTTCAAATTTTGTACAATTTATTATGTTTTTAATGATTTTTAGGATTTTTTTAGGCTTTTTATTTGTTTTCAGGGTTTTTAGTGATTTTCACGGTTTTAGGGTTTTTAGGGAAAGTAAGGTGTGAGGAAAGGCTATTCCTAGCCTCCCAAAATTTATTAAAATAAAATCAAAGTAGAAAAGGGCAGGGTGGGGACAAACAACCCACACACAAAAACCCTAGACCCCCCAAGACCCCAAAACCCCAATAGACCCAGAAAGCAGAAGAGAAAGAAGTAGGAACTACAAATCAACGTCTCCATCCCCATATTGGTTTTTGGTGTTTTTATAGGTTTTTAGGGTTTTTAATAGTTTTACAGGTTTTTTGGGTTTTCTATGGTTCTTAGAATTTTTTAATAGTGTTATGTACTTTTAGGTTTTTAGTATTTTCATTGGTATTTTCATGGTTTTTAAAGTTTTTTACATTTTTAGGAGTTTTAATTATTTTTTAGTATTTTTATGAGTTTTTATGGTTTTTAGAGATTTTGCATGTATTATGATTTTTAGGGTTTTTTAGGGTTTTTTGTTTTTTTTCTGGGATTTTGATGATTTTTTTGATATATTTTTATGGTATTTTCAATTTTTTACTTTTTTGGGGGGGTTAATAGGGTTTTTCAGTTATTAGTGGTTTTTAGAGTTTTTATAGGTTTTTAGGGTTTTTAATGTTTTATAGTATTTTCTTACATTTATGGTTTTGTGTGGTTAGGCTTTTTTGGGTTTTTAGGTTTTTTAGGGATTTTTAAGGTTTTATGGGTTTTTATGGGTTCTTGGGTTTTTAAGTTTTTATTTTTTGGGTTTTATTTTGAGTTTTTAAATTTTTTAGATATTCATAACCTTTTTAGTGCTTTAAATAGTTTTAGATAAATTAGTCTAGTTTTTCGGGTTTTATATATTTTTAAGGGTTTTGGTGTTTTATTGTTTTATTGGATTTTGGGGGGTTTTGGTGTTCTTAACGTTTTTAGGCTTTTAGGGGTTTTTGGTGTATTTGGGTTTTATAGGTTTTCATAGGTTTTTTTCTAGGTTTTTAGTGTTTTTTGTATTTATAGATTTTTTGGAATCATTAGTATTTTTATGGTTTTTAGAGATCATTTGGGTTTTAAGGGTTCTTTTAGGTTTTAAGGGTTCTTTTAGATTTTTAGGGTTCTATAGTTTTTTGTGTTTTTAGAGTTTTTTCAGTATTATAGGGAATTTAAGTGTTTTTAGAGTGGTTTTAACCATTTTTTCGGATTAAAGGTTCTTAGTGTTTTTAGTGGGATATTAGGGTTTTATTTTTTTAGAGTTTTTTTATGATTTTATGGGATTTTATGTTTTTTAGTGTTTTTAGGGGATTTAGAATTTAATAGGTGTTTTAGGTATTCTTATGTTTTTAAGGTCATCTTAGTGTTTTCATGGTTTTATGGTTTTTGATGTTTTTAGGGATATTTAGGAGGTTCTTCAGGATTTTTATGGTTTTTATAATTTTTAGGGATTTAAGGGTTTTTATGGTTTTTATTTTTTTAGAGTTTTTAGGGTTCTTTGAGTTTTTTATTATTTTAATAGTTTTTAGTGTTTTTTACATTTGTTAGGGTTTTAAAGGGATTTTATAGTTTTTAGTGGTTGGTATGGGTTTTTTGGTGTTTAAGGTTCTTAGGTTATTTAGGGGTTTTATTCTTGGTGAGGGGGGGTGTTAGGGTTTTATTGCCTTTAGTTTTTTTGGGATTTGAAGTGGATTAGGTTTTTACAAATCTCTAAGGATTTTTCATGTTTTTTATGTTTTTTTTATAATTTTATGTATTTTTAGTGATTTTTAGTATTTGTTTTATATTTTTTAGTGATTATGAGTGTTTTTAGGGTTTTTTTGTGTTTCTTGAGGTTTTAAGATTTTTTGTGTTTTTATAGCTTTTAAGATTATATATATATTTAATATTTTTATAGGTTCAAATGGTTTTTTGAGTTTTTAGTGGTTTTTAGGTTTTATGGGGGGTTTTATAATTTTAGGGGTTTATGGTATTTTAGGGTTTTATGGGTTTTATGGGTTTTTATATGTTTTTTTGAGTTTTTGGGTTTTTATGTTTTTTATAATTTAAGGGATTGTTTTGGGTTTTAGGGTATTTGAGGGTTTTATGATTTTTAAGGTTTTTTAGTTTTTTTATTTAACAGGATTTTTGTGTTTTAGGGTTTTAAAGATTTTTTAGATTTTTTTTGTTTTTTGGGGTATTAATTTTTTTTTGATTTCCAAGGTTTTTTAATGTTTTTCTAGGTTTTGAGGTTTTTTATGTTTTTTTATATTTTTTGGATTTTTATGGGTTTTTTGGAATTTTAGGGTTTTATAATTTTTAGTTTTTATTATTTTTTGGCTTTTCTGTGGTTTTTTGTGTTTTTTAAGGTTTTACATACTTGTTAGAGTTTTTTGACGTTTTTAGGGGATTAAAGTGTTTTTAGAGTATTCATTGGTTTTTAGGATTTTTGTGGTTTTTGGGTTTAAAAAATTTTCTATGGGTTTTACTGTTTTTATCGTGTTTTAGGGGTTTTAGTGTTTTTTATTATTTTTATGTTTTTTCAGTGTATTTTCATTTTAAGGTTCTCATTGGGGTTTCCACTATCATTAGGGGTTTTTACTTTTTTATGAATTTTAAGAATATTTTCTGTTTTTTATTTTTATAGTGTTTATATTGTGTTTGGGGGTTTTTAGGGTTTTTAGGGTTTTATGGTTTTTTTGGATTTTAGGTTTTTCAAAAAAATATTGGTATTTGTAGATATTTTTAATGATTTTATGGATTTAAAGGTGTTTTAGAGTTTTTATTTGTTTTAAGTATTTTTGCAGTTTTAGGGTTTTATGGTTTTTGTGGTTTTATGGTTCTTAGGGTAATTTGAGGGGTATTTTACTATTATCATATTTTTTTGTTTCTTAGGTGATTAAATTGTTTTTAGGTTTTTATAATTTTCTGAGGGAGTTTAATAATTTTTAGTTTTTTTACTTTTTTAAGTGTTTTAAGGGTTTTTTAATTTTTTTAATTTTTAGTGTCTTTAGGGAATTTGATGGTTTTCAGGGTTTTTAGAGGTTTTAGGGTTTTTATGGTTTTTTTTGAGTTTTTGGATTTTTTTAGGGTTTTTAATGTTTTATAGAGTTTTTAAATGTATTTAGGGGTTAAATGGTTTTTAGAGTTTTAGTGGGGTTTCAGAGTTTTTATTGGTGTTTAGGGGTTTTTATGTTTTTGGGTGTTTTATGGTTTTAGGGGTTTTAGTGTTTTTAATATTTTTAAACTTTTTCATAATTTTTTATATATTTAGGGGTTTTAAATTTTTTTGGAATTTTATGGGTTTCTTAGGGTTGTTCAGGGTTTTAGGGGTTTATCGATTTTCGCGTTTTGATGGATTTCTATGGGATTTTTGTGTTTTTAGTGTTTTAGTGTATTTAGTGTATTTTAGTGTGTCTTGTGTTTTTGGTGTTATTTAGGGTTTTTAGGTTTTTATGTGTTTTATGGTTTTTATGGTTTTCAATGGGGTTTTTAGGGTTTTTTTTTATTTTATGGTTTATTAGGGTTTTAATGTTTTACTATTTTGTTGGGTTACTAGAGGTTTTCGTGTTTTGGGGGTATTTAATGTTTTTATATTTTTTTAACATTTTTAGAGGGTTTAAGGGGTTTTTTAGAGTTTTTAGGGTGTTTTAGTGGTTTTATGGTTTTCTACGGGTTTTATGGGTTTTAGGTGAATTTATGGATTTTTGGGTTTTAGGGACTTTTATGGTTTTTATCTTTTTTTTTATTTTTTTTATGAATTTAATTGTTTTATAGTTTTTAAGGTTTTCGTAGGTTTGTTAGAATTTTTATATTTTTTTATTTTTTCAATTTTGAGTGTTTTTTGTGCTTTTAAGTTTTTAATGTTTTTTAGGGTTTTAGAGTTTTTAGGGTTTAATAGTTTTTTAATGATTTTAGGGGGTTAAAGGGGTTTTCTAGTTTTTTTGGTGTTTAGGGTTTTTATGGGGTTTATGGTTTTGTTAATATTTTTAGTGGGTTTTAGGGTTTTTAGGGGTTTTAAGATTTTGTGGGGTTTATACTATATTTATATATTTTTTGGTTTTTAGTAATTTTATTTGTTTTTTGTCTTTAATTTTTTCATATGTCTTTTTAGGGTTTCTAGGGTTTTTATGTTTTTCTGGATTTTTAGGGATTCTTTAGGGTTTTTATAAATTTTGCAGGGTTTTGCGTTTTTGGGTTGTTTTGGGTTTTATTGATTCTCTAGGGTTTTTATTGGTGTTTAATATCATTAGGGTTTTAAATGTTTTTTTATATTTTTAAGTGGTTTCATAAGGTTTGATGGGTTTTTAGGTTTTTAAGGGTTTTAGGGCAATGGAAGGCTCGGGTCCAGGCTATTCCTGGCACGCCCCAAAATTTATTAAATGAAAAGACACAAAGACCTATAGACAAGGGAAGGGAGGGGTCAAACGACCCACACCCAAATATCCTTGACACCAAAAGACCCAGAAAAAGGAAAATCAAAAAAGAAAACAAAATAGAGAAACAGACACAAAACAAAACACAGCAGCAGCATCCACACATCTTGTCCAGCCAACACCAGCATCCATCACCAATACCAAACAGCACAGCCAAGCAGTGTCCCCACATACAGCATCACAACTTCCATCATCCAGCGCATTCCAGCATCCAGCAGCACCACATCCAATCATCACAGCAATACAGCAACAACAACACATCAAAACCAACCATCTCTAGCAGCCAACATCACTGAAACCGACATCGCAACTAACCACAACTAGAAGCATGAGACCACAACATGAGCACCGTAGCCAAACGCAGCCATCATCGCCTCCCAGCAGACACCAACCAACAACTCCATTCCCACAATTTCTAGCTGCTAGCATGTTAACAGGGACAACAGCACTCACATCCAGCATACCATAATAGACATCTCCTGAACCAAACCCCAGTATCCAGCACCCCAACATCAAGAACCAACACCAGTAGTGGTTCTCATCCCATCCATCCACATCCACAAAGCAGAAAAAATTGTAGTGCAGAGGATTCAATACAGGAGATCCAGCAAAGAAACCATTGACAACCAAAAGGGCCAGAGCATAGCAGAACCAAAGCAAAACTGCAGTAGCGGGAGACGACCACAAATCCAATGAACCAGCTTGAGAAGGAATCCATACCATAATGCAGACCTAGAGCTCAAGCGCAGATCGCCAAACCCCCACAAATCGTCGTGGAAGATGCCAGAAGCCACACCACCGATGCAAACCCATCCACCGTTGAAATATTCGAAGCCATTGACCCATCCATGGCGAGAGCATCTCCGCAACCACAAACAGGATCATCTGCGTATACCAATCACCATCAGATCTAGAAAAACCGAGGTCCGGCGCTGCCCCAAAAAGCCAGCACCACGCCTTCTGCCTCCAGCACCATAGAAGCCCCAGAAATCATTCTAAACCCATATCTGCATCACTACGCGCTCTATCTACACCTATAGCCACACAGGAAAACAGGGAAAACCCCCCACCATCCCAACCCAAGAGCCGAAACACCTCACCCGAAGCCATCCCGCACCATCGCAGAACCCATATAGCGTGCCAAAGCTGAAGGTCCACACCATCGTCGAAACACCACGCCTCACCAGATCTCTACCCAGACCACACAGATCTGAGACAGAGATGCCCGAAACTAACAACATCATCCAGATCTAACAAACCAAAATCAGAAATCACATCGACATGGGACGCAGCAACACCAAAATCTGACGCCATCAAGCACCACCTAAGGTTCTCGAAGACCGACACGACCGGGAATGGCCGAAGATAACCGAAACCACCACGGGGAAGCCGATCCAGAAAAGACAAATCTCTAGGACCTGGAGAGCGCCGTGATGAGAGAGGACCTCCGAGAAATCAGTCCGCCATTTTTCCTTCGTTTTTAAGGGTTTTATGTGTTTTATGGGTTTTAGGGGGTTTTAGTGTCTTTTAGGGTTTTTATTGTTTTTAAGTTTTTAGGTTGTGGAGGGTTTTAACCTTTATAAGGTTTTATTAGTAATTTCCATGTTTTTTAGGTTTTTTATAATTTTTTGGATTTTAATGGATTTTTAGGAATTTTATGGGGGTTTGGGATTTTTTGGATTTTTTGGATTTTTGGATTTTGAGGGTTTTTTTCCTTTTTTTTAGTATTTTAGGTGTTTTATTTTTATTTATTATATTTAAGATTTTCATAGGTGTTATTCATTGTTTTTTTCTTTTAGCAGTTTTATAGATTTTTTTTTCAGTTTTTGGTTTTTTATTATTTTTTGTGTTTATTAGGGTTTTATGGTTATTATAGTTTTTTATCGTTCTTAAAATTTTAAATGGGTTTTAGATATTTATTGGTTTTATGATTTTTATAAGGGCTTTTTGGGTTTTTAATGATTTAGGAATCTTGTGTTTCATTGGGTGCTTTTAGGGATTTTATGGTCTTTTATGGTCTTTTAAGGTTTTTAGTGGTTTTTTTTGGTTTTAAAGGGTTTTTTAGTATTTTAGTAATTTTATGATTTTTTTTAAAAAATTTATCATTTTAATGGGATTAAATTGTTTTTAGAGTTTTTATTGGTTCTTAGGGGTTTTGTGGATTTATTTTTTTATATGGTTTTTAGGGGTTTAATTGATTTTTAATAGTTTATAATGTTTTTTGGGTTTTTTGGGCTTTTACGTTTTTAGTGGTTAAAGTTTTTTTTAGGTTTTTAAGGTTTTATAAGGGGCTTTCACGAATTTTTGGGTTATTTACAATTGTAGGTATTTTTAGTGTTTTTATAGATTTCTAATTTTTTAATGATTTTAGGGTTTTTATGGTGTTTTGGGTTTTATGGTTTTTTAGATTTTGAGGGTTTTATGTTATTTAGAATTATTCAGGTTTTTAGGGGTTTTAGGGCCTTTTGGGTTTTTTATGTTTTAATGGTTTTTCTGATTTTTTAGGGGATTAAATTTTTTTTAATTTTTTTAACATTAATAAGAGTTTAAAGTGTTTTTAGAGACATTATTGGATTTTATCTTTTTTCGGGGTTTTAGGTTTTTTAATTTATCTATGTATTTTTATGGATTTTATGGTTTTCAGGGTTTTTAGTGTTATTTGGGTTTTTATTTTGTTTAGTGTTTTTAGGATTCTAGGGATTTAAATTGTTTTTATGTTTTTAAGGTTTTCGTAGGGGCTTTCAGGGTTTTAGGGGTTTTTATATTTTTAGGGATTTTAGTGTTATTTATAATTTTTATCGTCTTTAGGGTTTTAAGAGATTTTTAAGGATTTTAGGGTTTTTAAGGTTTTTATTTTTGTTTGGTTTTTTGAGTTTTTATTCATTTTTTCGGAATTTAAAATTTTTATATTTTTTTAAAAAAATTATAGGATTAAAGGTATTTTAGATTTTTTTGTGGTTTTTAGGGGTTTTATGGGATTTAATAGTTTTGATATGTTTTTTTGTTTTTAGGGTTCTTTTGGGTTTTTAGTGACTTTTATGGTTTTTACCATTTTTATATATTTTATTTGTTTTAAATGTTTTAGTTTTTAATTGTTTTCTTATGGGTTTTCAAGGTCGTTAGGATTATTTACATTTCTAGGTATTTCGAAGGATTTTTTTATATTTTTTTGAGGTTTTAGAGTATTTATGAATTTTGAGGGTTTTCAGGTTTTTATTATTTTATGGTCTTTAGGGTGATTTAAAATTTTGGGCATTTAAAATTTTTTTTGATCTTAATGATTTCTTATGGTTTTTATGGTTTTTAGGATGATTTATATTTTTAGGGGTTTTAAATGTTTTTTGGATTTTAATTATTTTTTAGGGGTTTTTATGGTCTTTCGAGGTTTAAATTTTTTATAGATTTTTAGGGATTTATGTATTTTAATGGGATTTTTTGGTTTTATGGATTTTGAGGTCTTTTAGGTTTTTTAGTGTTTTTATGGTTTTTATTGAGTTTTAGGGTATTTTTTTATTTTTTTGGGTTTTAGAGTTCTTTAAAAAAAATTATGGGGTTAAAGGGCTTTTAAAGTTTTTAATAATTTTTTGGGTATTACGGGTTTTATTTTTCGTCAATGGTTTTATGGGGTTTTATGGTACTAAATGTTTTTAGGAGTTTTATCTTTTTTAGTGTTTTTAGCGGTTTTAAGTGTTTTTAGGTTTTTTAGTTTTTCTGAGGTTTTTTCAGGGTTTTTAGGGTATTTAGGTTTTTTACATTTTTTGGGATATTTTGAATTTTATTATTTTTATAGATATTTGTGTTTTTTGGTATTTTTTTGGGTTTTTAGGGTTTTTAGGGTTTTAGAGGTTTTATGGGGTTTTTTTGTTAATTTAGGTGGTTTTTGAGTTTTTAGGATTTTAAGTGGTTTTAGAGTTCATCAAGGAAATTATGGGTTTAAAGGGTGTTTTTATTTTTTATTAGTATTTTTTTGTTTTTATAGGTTTTTACGTTTTTATGGATTTAGGTATTTTCATGGTTTTTAGTGTTTTTATGGGTTTTAAGGATTTTTTTAGGTTTCTCAAGAGTTTTATGTGTTTTTTTAGAATTTTACATGTTCTTTAGAGTTTTTCAGTGTTTTAAGGGTTTTTTTACATTTTCTAGGGTTTTTAGGGATTTTTTATGATTTTTTAGGTTTATATGGATTTTGGGGATTTTATGGGGTTGTAAGTTTTATATGGGTTTTAAGGTGTTTATGAATTTTTTGGGTATTTAGGGGTGTTTTGAGTTATTTAGGGTTTTAATGGTATTTTATGGTTTTTAAAAATTTTATGAGTTTGAAATTTTTTAGCGTTTTTATTGGTTTGTTAGGGTCCTTATGTTTTTAGGGTTTTCTATGCTTTTTTTGGATTCTATGAATTTTAGGGGTTTTAAGGGTTTTATATACTTTTAAGGTTGTTATATTTTTTAAGTTTTAGGGGTTTTAAAGGTTTTCAGGTTTTTAATGTTTTCATAGAGTTTTTAGGGTTTTTAGGGTTCATTTCATTTAAGTGGTTTTGATTAATTTTTTGAGATTTTTGTGGTTTTTAAGTATTCTATGGGGTTTTAGTGGTTTTTTAGGGTTTTTAGGTTTCATAAAGGTTATTAGAATTTTTTTAGTTCTTTTTGGTATTAATTGTTTTTATGTGTTACAGAATTTCTTTATGGGTTTTTAGGGGTTTTTTACATTTTTATGTATTTTTATAGTATGTTAGGGTAATTATGGGATTGAATGAATTTTGAGGGATTTTAGGGATTTTTTAGGGTCTTTGAGGGATTTATGTTTTTTTCGATTTGAAGGGATTTTTTAAGTTATTTAGGGTTTTACGATTTCTTAGTTTTTTTAATGCTTTTAGTGGTTTAATGGGTTTTTAGTGTATTTAGTGTGGTTTTTTTTATGCGTTTTTAGTATTTTTTTATTTTATCAGTGGTTTTTTATGGTTTTTTGGGGTTTGGGGTTTTTGGAACTTTTTTGGGTTTTATCATTTTTTATGTGTTTTATGTTTTTTTAGATTTTTAATGTTTTCATATTATTTTTTAGGGACTTTAATGTTTTTATGTTTTTATGGTTTTTAGGTGTCTTTTTTATTTCTATTGTTTATAAGGTTTTTAGTGAATTTTAGGGGTTTTAGTGTTTTAGGGGTTTTAGGGATTTTTTTCATGTTTTTTATGTATTTTTATGTCTTTTAGAGTTTTCTAAAGTTTTATGGGAATTAAAGGGTATTTATAATGTGTACCGAGTTTTTAGGGTTTCTGTGGGGTTTTAGAGATTTTTATGGTTTTAGGAGTTTTTCTGGTTTTTGGGGGGGGGGTTTTGTTTCTAGGGTTTTATGTGATTTTAGGTTTTTAATGTTTTCTTACGTGTTTTTTATTTTTTTATTTTTTTAATTTTTTTTAAATATCGTTAAATATTTCTAATGTATTTAGGGGTTTTATGAATTTTTAGTGGTCATAGGGTTCTATAAGGATTTTGGGGTTTCATGGTTTTTGCAGGTTTTTGGGGGGTTTTATGGGGGGTTTTTTTGTTTTTAGGGTTTTAATATTTTAAGATATTTTTTTCATTTTTATGGGTCTGAAAGGTTTACAGAGTTTTCGTTGTTTTAGGGGTTTTATAGGTTTTTAGGGTTTCTAAGGGCTTTTGGGTTTTTTATTTTTTATGTAATTTTAGGGTTTTTAGTGTATTTTAGGTTTTTTATGATTTTTAGGTTTTTAGGGGGTTCAACTATTTTTATGGTTTTATGGTTCGCTAGGATTATTCAGGGTTTTTATGGTTTTTTACATTTTTTGGAATTTTAATAATTATTTATTATTTTTACTTTTTTTGTGGGTTTTATTAATTTTGAGGGTTTTAGCAGTTTATAGAGATTTTTATGATTTTTCTTGGGTCTTAGGGGGTTTTTTGAGTGTTTTGGGTTTAATGTTTTTAGAGATTTTAATGTTTTTAGGTTTTTACAGGGTTTTTAGAAAAATTAGATGGGTTTTTATCATTTTTATGGTTTTTAATATATTTAATGATTTTAGGAATTTTATAGTTTTTCTCACAACCTGTCATCGAGACCCATGTCGTGACTACCCCAAGCCCACCTTCCATAGGCTACGGGATGGCAACTATCACCAAAGGCATAAATCTCTAAAATTGGGAAGGCATTGCCTTTATAAAATATAATCACACACAACAATGTATAAGCTGGAAGCAAAACACTAAGTAAAACTGTATACAAAAGGAGTGCTGAAAAGTAAAGGGGCCGGAAATATAAGACCAAATGTAAAGTACAAGTACAACTGTAAGAAACAAAAAAAACTGAAAGGTGTAAAGAAACTCTTAGATCGTCCGCCATGAATCCTACCTGAAGGGTTGGTACAGATATCCTCCACTGCACTCCTCGTCCGTCAGTCTCCTCTACATACCAAATTTTCATGAGGTCCACCTCCAGGTACCGTCCAGTCCTCGTACACTCAGCCTCATTCAGTGTTGTCTGTCATCTACATCCAGCACAACGAGTTGCGGGAAAAACTTTTGTGGGGGTGAGTATAATGATACTCATTACGGACCCCGAGACCACCATGGTCTCTCAAAATCCACCAAGGATAAACCACAGAGTATGAAAATAAACTGATAGACATTACTTAGGTATTGTCCCATAAATATACCTAAGTTATCAAATAATCCATCTCAGTCATGGGGTAAACACAAAAGTCACTAACTCGGCTCAAACCAGGATTTTATTCTTGGGGTAGTAACATGTAACACTCCCAGTCAAATTGTTGAAACCTCGGATGCTAGAATACTCCTCCTCTATAGAGTATTGTGGGCATGCCACGTCACACAGAGGAGCTTCCCACTATCCTGGACTGCTGAGGTACTCCTCATGTCGAATATCATGGGTCTGCTGCATCACACAGAGGCGCTCCCCGCAGTGGGTATGTCACCTCACACAGAGGCGCTCCACTCGTAGCCTGCTGAGGTACTCCTCCTGTCAAGTACCATGGGTCTGCTGCATCACACAGAGGTTCTTCCCACTGTGGGCCTGCCGCGACATCAAGGGGATTCCCATAGGGCTAGTCTAAACACTTTGAGTCAAATCAGTCAGCAGTCGTCAGGTCTAAACAAACTACTAAGTCCTCGCGCTATGTTAGGTCGTCTCTGGAAGGATCTTCTCCACGAGCTACTGGTCAATCCTCCAACTACCACGATGTCCCAAGAAAAGTATCTCAAGGGTCCTCCACATCATAGGGGTCTCAAAAAAATAGACGGCGAATCGATCAGATGCCCGGTCTGTGAGTTATTAGCCTTTTAGTCCCATGGGCCCAGTTGGATTTGTGTACGATTCAACCTGACAATAACCCAACTATGTCCAAACCTCAAGTGGGATATACAAAATGCACTGTCTTTCTCCAAGATTTCTGTCGCTATAGACGGTTCGTCAATCGGACTCTCGTAGCCCAAGTTATGGGTGGAAAGGTGATATCGGGTCAAAACGGGTCCGAGTCCGGCCCGACCCAGTGCAGACTGGGGTTTGACCTAGTCCATGTGTCTGACCCAGTCCGCGGGTCCGACTCGGTCCGCGGGGGTGGCCCGGCCCATGAGGGGTGCCCGACCCGCGTGAGGTCCGGCCCGGCGTCCCGCGTTGGGTCCGGCCCGACAGCCCGCGATGGGTTCAGTCCGGCGGCCCCTGCGGTTGGCGGCCCATGTGGCTGGCAGCCCGGCGGCCCATGGGGTCCTCCCTAGATACATCCAGGGGAGAGTCTGCACCCCCTAGGGTTCCCAAACGGCTAAGCCGTTCGGGTGGGAGACATCTGGCGCCCGGTCCGTATCAAGCGAGACCCACTGGGTCGTGCTCCTCTTGGCTGGCCGAGCGGCAAGCCACCTCCAGGGCGGCGCCGGTTACGCCGAGCCTCCTCCAGAAACCAGGTAGCTTGGGCCACTGGACCTCCTCACGTTCGGCCTTGCATCGGCCCCCGTTGTACCACCGTGGCTAGGGGTCGTGGCTTCTTTCTGCTCCATCGTGCGATGCCGTTGCGCCGCGCCTTCCCAGTTGACCCGGTGGCTCAAGCCACCAGTTTTTTTCACGGCCCTCCTTCCACCTGTCGCTACTGCTCTAATGTGGCCAGGGGCTGCGGCTGTTCGTTGTTTCGGCCACCCTTCCTTCATTCCACTACTGTCGTTCGCCGGTTCTGATAGCTGACGAACCTTCCGCGGGTCACCAGACGAGTTCCGGTGGCCCGATTCCCATTCCGGAAGAAGTCTCACACTCCTCGAGAATCTGCCTTCGATAAAAAACCATTTTTTACGAGTAACTCTCATCCCGGACTCATTCCGCATTTAGCATAAAATTCCACAAAGAAGGAGGAGGGGTTGGGCCGTGTTTGTCCCCCCCCCCCCCGCATTAGAATGATATCAAGCGTCTTTTAATTATAATCCATAAAGGAAGATGAAGAACAAGAAACGAAACAAGTTTGAACCCCTACATTTGTTTGTTTATTGTTTATGAAGTCACAGAAAGGCGGAGGCCGATTCTTTGTAGACGAATGTGTCCTACGTCAAGGAGGTTCTTAGGAGGGATGTCATAGTCCGGATCGAGTTCGACGTTCTTCGTCGGTTGGAATGTTCTTCGTCGGTTGGAGCGTTCTTAATCGAGAGCCTTCTCCCAAGTTCTCACCTCCCCCAAGACTAATTCAAAACAAATAATAGATTCATATTACATATTATTTAATCATTGGCACATAATTCAAAAAGATTCAAATTAAAGAATTAATTAGGCTATCCCCACTTAATAAATGTGGAGGATAGTGGCACCATTAAGTGGGGAGCTCCAGATGTTTTTACCCACTTAATGGGGAGTTCAAGAGTTTTAGTGGTCTCGAGTTGTCCCCACCACATTAACCCCACATGAAGAAGGGTTTTAGACCTCGGGTGGGCCCCACCACTATATCCTCTAATGGGAGGTTATGGTGTGGTGGCCCCTACCTCCAACATTATATTGGAGGTTTTAACCAACTAAAAATATAAATAAAGCTAAAACATTATATTTATTTAATTTATTCATAAAAACCCAAAAACTATCTTTCATTCTCGATCAACTGCCATTGAGGTGAAAATATTCTTAAGTGAATATCAGCGTTGCAAGTTCAATGGTGCCCTCATATTTCAGTTTCGAGCACTAGTTCAAAAGTTATAAAATCTCACTCGTACGTTTTCTGAACGTACCCGAAAAAAACTTCAGAAATTGATTCTGGGCACACCGGGCCTCGGAATCACATGTCGTCAGTTCTTTTGGACTTGAAAAATTTCCATGTATTTATGAAAAGAAAATTCCATTGAAATTTTAGGTCTTTAAATTATCCCAACCTTAGGGCTTTACGTCCCTGTAAGCTACAACTCGAACCAAGGGAACACATGGGGGTGATGAGCATGCATATGAGCCTCCCACTCCCATGTGCTCTCCTATAGATTCTCGTGCTGTCAGCGTATGCACACTATAGGTATCAATCGTCCATGTAAGACCTGCTCCTTCTAATCCTCAATCTTCCCTGGAACCTCCGTGAACGTCTCCCCATCTGCGACATCTAGCTCTCCATGGTCGATGATGTGAGTAGGTTTATGCACGTATCTCCTCAGATGAGATACATAGAAGACGTTATGCACCTGGTGTAACTGAGGTGGAAGAGCTAAGTGGTATGACACATCACCTACTCTGTTAAGGACATAGAAAGTTATGATGAATCACAGAGATAACTTGCCACCTCATCCTAATCTCTATAGGCCATGTCAAGGTGAGACCTGTAGAAAGACGTGCTCGCCATCCTCGAACTCCATAGGTCTCTCTCTCTTGTCAGCATATGACTTCTGCCTACTCTGTGCATTCTTAATCATCTCCTAGATGATCTGCACCTTCTCTGTGGTAGCTCGTACCATCTCTGGTCCCACCAGTGCTGACTCCCCTAGGTCTGTCCAGTACAAGGGTGATTTGTAAGGTCGCACGTACAATGCCTCAAAAGGGGCCATCCCTATGGTTGAGTGATAGCTATTGTTGTAGGCAAACTCCACCAATGGTAAGTGATCCTCCCAGCTATGACCATAGTCGATGAAACATGCATAGAGCATGTCCTCGAGAGTATGAATGGTCCACTCTGTCTAACCATCTTTCTGAGGATGGGAGGAGATTCTCAGGTGAAGCTGTGTCCTGAAATCCTCCTACAACCACATCCATATTCATGAAGTAAATCTTGTGTCACGATCAGAGAAAATCATCGATGGTATACCATGTAAACGCACAATCTCCTACACATAGAGGCATCCCAAGCTCTCTACTGAACCCTTCTCTCTGATTGGTAGGAAGTGGGCCGACTTTGTGAGTCGGTCAACGATCACCCAAATCTATTCATGACCCCAGGATGTACATGGAAGACCCATCATGAAGTCCATGGATATCCCATCCCACTTCTACTCTGGTACCTCTAAAGGTTGGACCATGTCTGCTGGTACCTGGTGCTCCTCCTTCATTTGCTGACAAGTGAGGCATCGAGAGACAGACTCTGCTACAACCTTCATCATACCTCGCCACCACAGTTGTCATATGAGGTTCTGATACATATTTCCCACACCTGGATGTACCTCTAGAGGGAAGGTGTAGAAATATCTCAACACTTCCTCATGAAGTGAAACTGGCACCATAGTACGTCCTCTGAAGAGGATGACGTGATCCCCACCTTCAGAAAAGCCATCAGGTTCCTATCCTATAGGTATCTGAGCACCTCATATCTCATAGTCAACGTCCCCATGCTGAGCCCCCTGACTCACTAAAGAAGTGGGTGAGTGAATGTAAGAGACTATAGAAAGGCTGCTCCATCTCTATCCACAATGGATATCTGTTAGGTAGCCATCTGCTCTGTCGCCTCTCCTAATAGCTGTATACTAGTTCTCCTGCTGAGTGCATCTCCAACAACATTACCCTTCCCAGGAGTATAGAATATCTTGAAGTCATAGTCCTTGAGGAACTCAAGCCAACATCGATGTCTCAGGTTCAGGTCCTTCTGAGAGAATATATACTTGAGACTCTTGTGATTAGAGTACACGATAAAATGTTTTCCCATCAGATAATGTCGCCATATCTTCAAAGAGAAGACCACTACTTCTAACTCCAGGTCATGGGTTGTGTAGTTCTTCTCATGTTGTCTCATCTGCTAAGAACCATACATGATCACTACTCGCTCCTACATTAGGTCACACCCAAGTCTAGTCCCTGATGCATCGTAGTAAACTATGTACCCTACACCTTCCTCTAGAAGCCTCATGATGGGGGAATTAGTCAGCCTCTGCCTCAGCTACTGAATTCTCCGATGGAATCTCTCCATCCACAAGAATTGTTTCCCCTTCTTTATCAAGGCTGTTAGTGGTGCTATAAATTTGGAGAATTCTGGAACGAACCTCTGGTAGTAACCAGCCAAACCCAAGAAACTTCGTACCTTCGTCACACTCCTGGGTGGCTCCCAGGAAAGTACTGCCTCAATCTTCATTAGATCCACTGTAACTCTAGACTCCAAGATGACGTGACCCAGAAAGTGAAAATCTCGGATCCAGAAATGGTACTTTGAGAGCTTACCATAAAGCTGGTGAACTCAGAGTGTGTCCATTACTACCAGCTAATGGTAGGAATTCTCCTCATTTACAGTCAAGTATATCATAATGTCATTGATGAAGACTACGACAAAGTGATCAAGGTATGGCTGGAAGATCCTATTCATGAGTTCCATGAACACTGTTGGAGTGTTGGATACACCGAAGGGCATAACCAATAAATCATAGTGGCCATACCGACACATGAAGGTCGTCTTCTGCACATCCTCATCTCGAACTCTGAGCTGGTGATAGCCTGATCTAAGGTCTATCTTTAAGAACCACCATGATCCCTTCGGATGATCAAAGAGGTATTCACTCCTTGATAGTGGGTACTTGTTCTTTACAGTCACCTGGTTCAGGCGACGGTAGTCAACACAGAGACTCAAGCTCTCATCCACCTTCTTGGCAAATAGAATCGGGGTTGCCCAGGGTGAAACACTAGGTTGGATGAATCCCTTCCCTTAGAAGTCCTCTAGCTATACACGCAGCTCGCATAGCTCTTCGGGATCCATCAAATATTCTAGTGTATATATCACTGTCATCTAGGGGTATTTGTCAATGTAGAAGTACACCTCTCTACAAATAGGTAGACTTGGGACATCATCAGGGAAAACATTCGCATACTGGTCCACCACTACAGGAAATATCAGACTCTTCACATCTACTGCTCTAAGGGTAAGGGAATCCAACTGATGAGTGATTGGCTACTCCCTCCACCGAGTAAGTCTGTCATGTGTTGAAAAGGATCCCTTCTTGTTGGTGAAGATAAACCTGGTCCCATCCGTATGGACACACCACACTTTTTCATAATACAGTCGATCTGATCATGGACTGTAGATAACCAGTCCATACCCAAGATGATGTCATAAGGCCTCAACACCATTACGAGGAGATCCTAGCAGGATCTATTGCCTCCTATAGTAAGATAACATGGTTGGAACTAGTGCGTAATCATCGAGTCTTCTCCTATTGGAGTCTCTATCCGTAAGGATTGAGCCAACAGCTCTGTCAGAATCTCCGAGCTCTGAACAAGAGCAGTGGAAATGAAAAAGTGACTGGCACCTGTGTCTATAAGAACCGCAGATATGGTGGAGTAGGTGAATATCATACATAGAATCATCTCTGTAGTGCCATGATTAAAAGCCTTAGGTGCCTAGAGATAAGCTCTCCCCGGTCCACCTGCTTCCTACGGCTAGGGTGGACCTCCTGGTGGTGGTAGTGGTAACAAATTGAAAGTTCAACCATCGCTAGCTGCATGACCATATCCTCTTCCACATCCGCCCCTCCCTGTGGACCACATCTATTGATCCTATGCCTCTGCCTGGGAGGTCCATCAACTATCTACTGATCATCCTAATGACGGGTCTGAAAGTCACGAGCCATGTGACCCTACATGCCGCATGTGTAACACTGTCTTCTCCCGGCATGTATGTCACTGCCCCCGGTTCCCCGCACAACTGATTCTGAGTCATGAGGTAATCCACCCATGGGTCTGGTCCACTTGGAACTCCGTGTCATCTGTCTACTACCAGCTACAGAAGACTCTGTTGCATTTCAAATAGTGGTGGGTCTCTCTGCCAGAGACTTCTTAGCACGGAAAATCTTCACACGGAGGGCTCTCTCTAGCACCCCCGCCTGCATTGGGATGCTGAGTGAGATCATCAAATCCTTGATCTCTCGCTTGAGCCCCTGCTCGAAGGTATGGGCTTTAAATAATGGGTCTCATACCATATTAGTGGAGCAGCACGATAGGTCGGTGAACCTCACTCAGTACTGAGATACCATGATGCTACCCTGCTATAGATGTATTAGCTCATGAATCCGCACCGCACGAAGGGTGGCTGGGACAAACTCCGCCTGAAACAGGATCTCGAAGTCTATCCATAGTAGTGTTGCCTCGTCATGCACTGAGAGCATCAGGCTCCAACATCTTCCTGCTGCTGCCTAAAGGAGACTCGTGGAAAGGATCATCATAAGGTCTACTGGAGTCCCTACTAGTCTGAAGACTCTCACCACATCCTCCAGCCAAACCTCAGCTGCCTGCGGGTCCATCTCACCCCCGAACCTGGGTGGTCTCTGGCGCTGGAACTCGTGCAACACGCTCAAACGGTATGCATCGTATGTTACTGGGGATGGTGGAATCAGTGGACCAACAGGTAGTGGTACAACTGGTGCCTCCACTAGAAGAGGGCCCTGCACTGAGGCATCATCGCTCAGTGGTCTCTCTATGAGTATGAATCATGAGGCTCTAATTTGTCTTCTGTGGGGAGGCATATTGAATGAAACAGATGTAACACAGTCAAAAGATTATACCTTATGAGCTTACCTAGTTGATCTATCATAATGAAAACTTTTTAAAACACACATTCAATAAGTGTTTTCCTACACTGATATGAAAATAAGAAGTCAGGGTCCTAGTTTATGGATATGTCAGCAACCGTACCAATACTGGACTCCCTGAACTGAAAACCACACTCATCACCCATAACACTATTGCTTCACAGAAATGAATGATCAGAGTCCTATGTTTTGTGGTAGAACCAACTCCTCTGGTACCAATTTTTTACGACCCATCCTTGAGACCAATGTTGGTGACTACCCCAATCTTTCCTTCCATAGGCCAGGGGCTGGTGACTTGCACCAAAGGCGTAAATCCCTAAAACTTGGAAGTCATTTCCTTTATAAAATATAATCACACACAATAGAGTATAAGCATGAAGTAGAACAGTACGTAAAACTGTATAAAAAAGGAGTGCTGAAAAGTAAAGGGTCTGGAAATAGAATCCCAACCTTAAAGTACAAGTACAACTGTAATAAACCAAAAAATAGCTGAAAGGTGTAAATAAGCTCCTGGATCGTCCTCCATGGATCCTACCTGAAGGGTAGGTACAGATATCTTCCACAACACTCCTCATCTGTCAGTCTCCTCCGAGTACCAACTCGTCGTGAGGTCCACCTTCAGGTACCATCCAGTCCTTGTACACTCATCCTCGGTCAGCGCTATTCGTCGTCTTCATCCAACACAATGAGGTGCGGGCAAAGCCCGTGCAGTGGTGAGTATAATGATACTCAGTAGGGACCCCAAGACCACCATGGTCTCTCAAAATCCACCAAGGATAAACCAAAGAGTATGAAAATCAATAGATAGACATTACTTAGGTATATTACCATACAAATACCTAAGTTATCTAGTAATCCATCCCAGTCATGAGGTAAACACAAAAGTCATTGACTCAGCTCAAACTAGGATTTTATTCTATGGGTAGTAACATTTAACACTCCCAGTCAAACTGTCGAATCCTAGGTTGTTCAACTACTCCTCATCTATAGAGTAATGTGGGCCTGCCGCGTCACATAGAGGTGCTTCCCACAATCCTGGACTGCTGAGGTACTCCTCCTGTTGAGTACTATGGGTCTGCTGCATCACAAAGAGGTGCTCCCCACTACGGGTCTGCCGCGTCACACAAAGGCACTCCCCCTCGTAGCCTGATGAGGTACTTATCCTGTCGAGTACTGTGGGTATGGTGCGTTACATAGAGGCACTCCCCACTATGGGTGTTCTGCAACACCAAGGTGCTCCCCACAGATCTAGTTGAAACACTCTGAGTTGAATCGTTCAGCAGTCTTCTGGTCTCAGCCAGCTATTAGGTCCCCGCACTATGCCTGCTCATCTCGGGAAGGATCTGCTCCACGAGATACTATTCTATTATCCAAATACCATGAATTCCCATGAAAATGTATCTCAAGGTTCCTCCATGTCATAGGGGTCTCAACGCAACAGACGGCGTGTCGATCGGACGCTCGGTCTATGAGTTATTTGCATTTTAGATCCGGGGGCCCGGTTAGATTCGTGTATGATCCAACCTGACCATACACCAACTATGTCCAAACCTCAAGTGGGATATACAAAAAGAACCTCCTTCCTTCAAGTTTTCCCTCTCCACAGACGGTTCGTCAATCAGACACTCGTAGCTCAAGTTATGGACGAAAAGGTAAAATTGGGACAAAACGGGTCCGGGTCCGGTCCGGCCCAGTCGGACCGACCCGGCCCAACCCGATCCGGACTGGGGTCTGACCTTGTCCGTGGGTCTGGCCCAACGTCCCACGTTGGGTCCTGCCCGGCAGACTGTGCAGATAGCGGCCCACGCTGCTGGCAGCTAGTGGGGTCTGCCCTAGCCGTGTCTAGGGGGAGGCCCCGCCCCCTTGTGTTCCCGAATGGCTAAGTTGTTCAGGTGGGTTACAAACAGCGTCATGTGGAGCCAGTCCGCGTTACACGGGACCCGCTGGGTCCCACTCTTCCTGGCTAGCTGAGCTGCCAACCGCCTCCTGCACAGCGCCGACTGCGTCGTGCCACCTCCGGAGACCCGGCTGCTGGGGCCGCTGGACCTCCTCGCGGTCGGCCTTGCACTGGCCACCGTTGCACCGTCATGGCCCGAGGTCGCGACTTCTTTATACTCCACCACATGGCACCATTGCGACGCGCCTTCTCGGTCGACCCGGCAGCTCAAGCTGCCAGTTTCTTTCGCGGTCGGCCTTGCACCGGCCGACAATGCACCGCGCCTTCTCCTCTAGCGGCATGGTTGCATCGCCGCTGTCTATGCAGTCGGCCAGTGTGTTGGCCACCCTTCCATTGTTCCCCAAGTGTCGTTCGCCAGTTCTGACTACCATCGAACCTTCTGTGGGTCACCAAAAGAGCTCCGTTGGACCGATTCCAGTTCCAGTGGATGTCGCACACTCCCCGGGACACCGCCATGGATCCACAAACATTGTTGATGAGTAACGCTCATCCCAAACTCATCTTCATTTAGCGTCGAATTACAAAAATAATGCGGAGGGGTCAGAATGTTTTTCTCCCCCCCCCCCCCGCATTAGGGTGATATCATGAAGTTTTAAATTATAATCCCTGGAGCAAGATGAAGAACAAGAAACAAAAAAAGTTCAAACCCCTACCTTTGTTTGTTAATCAATGACAAAGTCACAAAAAGGTGGATTCTGATACATTGTAAAAGAATGTGTCCTACGTCGAGGAGGATCTAAGGAAGGAAGTCGTTGTCGGGATCGAGGTTGACGTTCTTCATCAGTTGGAGCATTCTTTTTCAGTTGGAGAGTTCTTCATCGGGAGCCTTCTCCCAAGTTCTCCTCTCTCCCAATACAAATGCCAAAAAATAATAGATTCATCTTACCTATTATGTAATCATTGGCACATAATTCAAAAATATTCAAATTAATGAATTAATTAGGCTTGACCCACTTAATCAATGTGGAGGATGTTGGCCCCATTAAGTGGGGAGATCAAGAGGTTTCTCCCCACTTAATGGGGAGTTCGAGAGTTTTAGTGGTCTCGGGTGGTCACCACAACAATAACCCCACATGAAGAGGGGATTTAGACCTCGGGTGGACCTCACCACCATAACCTCTCATGGGAGGTTATGGTGTGGCGGCCCTCACCTCTAACCTCCTCTTGGAGGTTTTAACCAACAAAAAATAAAAATTAAGCTACAACTTTATTTTTATTTAATTTATTAATAGAAACCCAAAAAATATATTTCTTTCTTAATCAACTATAGTCAAGGTGAATGTGTTCTTAAGCGAATATCGGCACTATGAGTTCAATGGTGCCCTCAAATTTCAGTTCTGAGCAGCGTTTAAAAAGTTATAAAATCCCGCTCGTATGTTTATTGAATGTACCGAAACAAAACTTCAAAAATTTATTCCGAGCACACCGGGCCTCAGAACCACGCGTCGTCAGTTCTCGCCGACTCATAAAATTTTCAAGTATTTAAGAAAACAAATTTCTATAGAAATTTAGGGTCTTTACTGTTTTGGGTACTTTTATGGTTTTTAAGGACTTTTTGGGGGTTATAATGTTTTTTGGTGTGTTAATTAATTTTAGGTTTTAGGGTGTTCTTAGGGGTATTTAGGGTTTTTAAGAGATTTTATGTTTTAATGGATCTTTGGGGGGTTTATGGATTTTTATGGGTGTTTTTTAGAGATTTTGATGGTTTTTAGGGGTTTCAGTGTTTTCTAGGGTTGTGGCATTTTTATGTTTTTAGGGGTTTAAAGGGTTTTTTGGATTTTAGGTTTTCCTTAGTATTTTGTAGGGTTTTTATAATTTTTTATATTTCTATAGATTTTTTTTGTATTTTTATCGGTTTTAAGGGTATTTAAAGATTTGGAGGGTTTTAGGGATTTTAGGGTTTTTAAGGGTTTATGGTTTTTTTGGGTCTTAATGTTTTTTGATAATTTTGGGGATTATATGGTTTTTATAGTTTTTTACAACATTTGGGGTTTAAAGGGTTTTTGAAATTTCAATGTATTTTTATAGTTTTTATGGGGTTTGAGTGTTTTTTATTATTTTTAGTGGTTTTTATGGTTTTAGGTTGTTTTATAGTTTTATTTTATTTTATAGTTTTTAGGGTTTGAGTGTTTTTTTATATTTAATGGGTTTTAAGTGTTTTTAGGTTTTTATGGTTTTCTTATGGGTTTTCTGGATATTTAGGGGTACATATTTTTATGTGGATTTATAGGGATTTTTTAGGAATTTTAGGGGTTTTTATTGGTTTTATGGATTTTAATAATTTTATGGTTTGTAGTTTTTTAGGGTTTTTAGTGTTTTTTAGGTATTTTGTGGTTTTAGATGTTAGCATATTTTTTAGGTTTTCTTATGGTTTTTAAGGTTTTTGGGGTTTTCTGCATTTTAAAGAATTTTTAGGGAATTTTTTTATTATTTTTAGAGTTTTTATGGATTTTTAGGTGTTTAGGGATTTTTCATGTTGTTAGGATTTTATGGTTTTTTGGGATTTTATGGTTTTTTTTTTTTTTAAAATATTTATTGTTTGTTAGAGTTTTTAAACATTTTTTGGTTTCAATGGGGTTTTAGAGTTTTTATTGGTTTTTTTAATTTTAAGGGTTTTAAGGTTTTTATGGTTTTAGGGGTTTTAATGGTTTTCATGGGATTTAAGGGTTTTAGGGTCTTTTTGTATTATTTTAGGGTTTTTATAATTCTTTTGGTTTTTAATGATTTTAAATGTTTTTAGATTTTTAGGGTTTTATTTGGGGTTTTCATGGGTTTTAGGATTTTTATATCTTCAGGTTTTTTTAGGTTTTTTATGGTTTTTTTTGTTTTTAGTTTTTTTGAGGCGTTTCATTGTTTTTTAGGTTTATAGGGTTTTATGGGGTCTTGGTTTTCTAATGTTTCTTTTGAGTTTCTTATAGGATTTTAAAGTTTTATTAGTGTTTTTAACTATTTAGGGGTTTAATGGATTTTTAGTGTTTTTATTTGTTTCTATATAGTTTAATAAATTTTGTATTTTTTGGGTCTTTGGTAATATTTAGGGGTTTTACAATTTTTTTGGTTTTTAGCTTTTTAATTTTGTTACGGGTTTTTATGGTTTTTCATGTGTTTATTATTTTTAAGGGATTATTATATTTTTTATCATTTTTATGTTTTTAGGGGTTTTAAGTGTTTTATGGTTTCTTTATATATATTTTTAGGGATATTTAGGGATTTTTTTGGATTTTAATTTTTTATTGATTTTATGAATTTTGAGGGTTTTCAAGGTTTTTAGGGAACTTATTTATATTTGGATTTTTAGTATTTTTTTGAGTTTTTTGGTGTTATTATGTATTTTTATAGTTTTTTAGCATTTTAGATGGTTTTAGGGTTTTTAGGGGTTTTAGGTTCTTTTATGATTTTTATAATTAATTTGGGTTTTTAGTGGTTTGAAGTGATTTATGGTTTTTATGATTTTAGATGGTTTTGTATGGTTTTTAGGGGTTTTTATATTTGTTTGGATTTTTTTGGATTTATAGTGTTTTTTAATGTTTTTTAATGTTTTTTATACCTTTTACTGTTTTTAAGGATTTTTCTGGATTTTTAGTGCTTTAATTTGTTTTTGGATTTTTTAGGTTTTTTGAGTTGTTTGGGTTTTTTAATGTTTTTAGAGTTTTATAAAATTTCCAGGGGTTTAATAGATTTCTAATGTTTTTGGGGTTTTATGATTTTAATGTGTTATTGTGTGTTTATTTTTTTATAGCTATTGATGGTTTTTAGGGTATTATATGGGTTTTAGTGTTTTTTAAGTTTTTAGGGATTTTATGTGTTTTTAGGTTGTCAATGTTTTCATACGGGTTTTATTGTTTTTTAGTGTTTTTTATGTTTTTAGATATTTTTCGTGAATTTTTATGATTTTTTATTTTTAGGGGTTTTTGTTATTTTGAGGGTTATTAGGTTTTTTGGGGTTTTTTATGGTTTTTTTGGGTTTTAGGGTTTTTTGAGTTTTTTATTGTTTTATGGTTTTAAGGGTTTTTCAACATTTTAGAGGTTTAAATTTTTTTGTGTTTTTAATGGGTTTTTAGGGATTTATATTTTTTGGGGTTTTAGGGTTTTTTGTGTGTTTTAGTTTTTTTATAATTTCTTATGTTTTTTAGGGATTTTAAGTTTTTTAGGTTTTTAAGGTTTTCATAGGGTTTTCGAGGTTTTATGAATTTTCTTTGGTTATTGATATTTTTAGGGATTTTTAATATTTTTATGGGTTTTTAAGGATTCAAGGTATTTTAATGGGATTTAGGGTTTTTTATAGATTTTAGGGTTTGATGGATTTTAGTGTTGTTTAATAATTTTAGGGGATTAATGTTTCTTTTGGTTTTTATTATTTTCTTATGGTTTTTTAGATTTTTTAGGGGGTTTTATTTTTTAAGGATTTTAGGGCTTATTGTTGTTTTTACAGTTTTTAGGTTTTTATGTATTTTGGGGGGTTTTGGGTTTTTTATGGGTTTTAGGGTTTTACATTTTTTAGGATTTTTTTTGTTTTTAGGGTTTTAAGGGTTTTTATAGTTGATTTTTACAATTTTAGGGTTTTAATGGATTTTTAGTGGTTTATCATTTTTAGGGTTTTATGGGGTTTTAATTTTTTGTGGTTTTAGGGTATTTATGGGTTTTATGTGTTTTTAGGATCTTTAGGGTCTTTTGGGTTTTTATGTTTTTAGGTTATTTATGTGTTTTAAGTGTTTTTAGGTTTTTAAGTTTTTCTTAGTGTATTAATTTTTTTATGGGATTTATGTTTCAAGGGATTGTTAGGTAAATTTAAGGATTTTTATGTTTTTTCATTCTTTTTAGTAAATTTGAGAGTTTTTAGGTGTTTTTAGTGCTTTTAGTATTTTTATGGTCTTTTGGATTTCTGAGGGGATTTAAAGTTTTTTGAATTTTCGGTATTTTTGGATTTTTTGGGGGTTTTGGATATTTTGAGTATTTCAGTATTTTAAAGCGGTTTCATAGTTTTTTACCATTTTAGGGGTTAAAATATTTTTATAGTTTTTTGTGGGTTTTTTTGGGTTTTTTTTTATTATTTGGGGTTTGTGTGATTTTTTAGGGGTTTTAAGGTTTTTTGGGGTTTTAAGACTTTTGAAATTATGAAAAAAATTAGGTAATTTAAGTGATTTTAGGTTTTTAACCGCTTTAGGGTTTTTCATGGTATTTAGGGGTTTTTACATTTTTTAGGATTTTAGGGATTTTTATAGGTTTTTTGGGTTTTTGGTATTTTCATGGTTTTTAGGTGTTTTATGGAATTTTGGAGTTTTATGGTTATGGGGGGGGGGTTGGGGATTGTTTTGTGTTTTTTAGTGTTTTTTATAGTTTTTTTATTTTTTAAACATTTTTATGGATTTGGTGGGTCTTTAGAGTTTTTTGTTGGGTTTTAGGGTTTTTATGGGCTTTATCGTTTTTAATGGTTTTTTGAGGTTTTTATGTATTTAAGGGGGTTTTATGGGTTTTAGGTACATTTATTATTTTCCCCCATTTTTAGGTAATTTAGGGTTTTATGTGATTTTATGTTTTAAAGGTTTTCTAATCGTTTTTCATAGTTTTTATGGTTTTTTAATTTTTTGGGATTTTTAGTGATTTTTTAGGATTTTTATGAATTTGACGGTTTCTATATATTTATGGGTATTTTTTGGTATTTATGGATTTTCAAGATTTTGTGTATTCTTTATGGGTTTATGGTTTTTTGTATTTTTTTACATATTAAGGGGTTTAAATGGTTTTTTGAGTTTTTAGTGTTTTTAATGATTTTATGGGCTTTATAGATTTAAAAGGTTTGAGCGGTTTTTATGGGTTTTAAGAGTTTTTAGTGTGTTTATGGTCTTTTAGGTTTTTTAAGGTATTTATAATTTTTTAAGTTTTTAGGGGTTTTATGTTTTTTGAGGTTTTCAAGTTTTTCATAGGGTATAGGGTTTTTTGGGTTTTTTACTTTTTTCCGGTTTTTTAGCAAATTTATGGATTTTATGGATTTTAGGTATTTTTTAGGTTTTAACAGTTTTTAGGTTTTCAAGGTATTTCAGAGTTATTAGTATTTGTTGGGTTTTTTAAAGTTTTAATGTGTTTTTAGGTTTTTAAGGGTTTCTTTGGGTTTTCTTAAGTTTTTAGGGTTTTTTTAATATTCAGGGTTTTTTTTGGGAATTTTTAAAGATTTTATGAATTTTATCAGTTTCAATGGATTTTTAGGTTTTTTGGTATTCTTATGATTTTAGGGGTTTTTAGCTTTTATTGATTTTTTAGTGTTTTAGAGTTTTTTATGTATTTTAGGGTTTTTTAGAGGTTTTATCATTTTTAGGGGATTAAATGTTTTTAGGGTTCTTAGTTATTTTTTAGAGTTTAATAGATTTTTACGGATTTGTTAAATTTATTGGGGTTCTTATGTTTTTAGGGATTTTAGGGTTTTTAGGGCCTTTTATAGTTTTTAGACTTTTTTAGGTTTTAAATCCTATTTATTTATTTAAGGATTTCTTTGGGATGTTTTGATTTATTATGTTTTTACGGATTTGTATGGTTTTTTAGGATTATTTTCATTTTTTAGGGTTTAGGGATTTTTATAGTTTTTAAGGGTTTTTAATGTTATTATGGTTTAATTTTTAGGGTTTTTATGAGTTTTTAGTGATTTTAAGTTTGTTTATAGTTATTAAAAAATTTAGAGGATTAAAGTATTTTTAGATTTTTTAGTGGGTTTTAATGTTTTTATGGATTTTAAGGAATTTTAATGTTTTTTCAGGTTTTTTAGTTTTTTGGGGTTTCTAAGAGTTTTTGGGTCTTTTAGTGTTTTATCATTTTTTATTTTTATGGTTTTATGTGTTTTTTGGTTTTTAAGGTTTTATTAGGGTTTTTCATGGGTTTTTAGTGTTTTAATGTTTTGAAGGATTTTGAAGGATTTTTATGCATTTTTATGCATTTTTTTGACTTTATGGGATTATTAGGATTTTTAGGGTTTTTATGGATTTTATTATATTTTTGGATTTTTGGATTTTTTTTGATATTTTTGGGTTTACAAGTGTTGTTATGGTTTTACAGGTTCTCTTAGAGGTTTTCTAGGATATTATAGTTTTTTAAATTTTTAGATATTTTTAGCGATTATATTTATTTTAGGGGTTTTTTGGGTTTTTTTTGTTTTCTTGGATTTTTTGGATTTTTTTGACTTTATGTTTTATATATTTTTTTAACATTTTTAGGGGTTTAAAAGATTTATAGAGTTTTATGCATTTTTGGATTTTTCTTGGGGTATGGAAGATGTGGGGTAAGGCTATTCCAGAATCCCCAAAATTTTATAGAAAAAAAGATGCAGTATACAAGGGAGGGGAGGGGTCAAATGACCCACACCCAAAATCCTCTAGCAAACCTAGTCCCAAAAAACACAAAAAACCAAAAAGCACAAAAAAATAAACAACAGGAGGCCACTAACAACAACATTAACTATATCTTCATCACTTCCCCTCCAAGTAGTAACCAGCAGCCCTTAGGGGTTTTCCTGGGGTTTATGTTTCTTTATGGTTTTAAGGTATTTATGGTTTTTATAAATTTTATGGTTTTTAGGTTCTTTTAGGGGTTTTAGCATTTTTTAGCAATTTTAGCAGTTTTAAGTGCTTATATACATTTAAGGATTTCTTTGGGGTTTTTAGAGTTGTAAGGTATTTGTATATTTTTTGGTATTTTTCTATGTTTCTAAGGATTTATATGGTTTTTATGGTTTTTCGTGATTTATATGGTTTTTAGGGTTTTTAGAGTTTTAGGGTCTTTTAGTGTTTTTAGAAATTTATGGTTTTTAGGGGGTTTAGTAATTTTTAGGGTTTTTTGGTTTTTTAAGATTTTTTTGGGTTTTTTGGTTTTTTAGTTTTTTAGGGATACTCAGTGTTTTTTTTGGATTTTTATAGTTTTATATGTTTATTTGGTATTTCATGGTTTTGGGGTTCTTATGGTATTTTTGGTTTTTATAGTTTTTTTTATTTTTAGGGGTTTTTTAGCATTTTAGAGTTTTTTAATGTTCTATTGGAACAAATGGGTTTTAGAGTTTTTATGGTTTTATTGGTTTTTATGGGTATTTATCGTTGTTAGTAATTTTTATGGTTTTTAGGGTTGTTAGGTGGTTTTCAGTTTTTTAGTGTTTTAAGTGTTTTTATGTTTTACGGTTTTCTAAGGGTTTTTAGCGTTATTTCTTTTTTAGGGGTTTTAGGTCTTTTTATGATTTTTTTTAGGGATATTGAGGCTTTCATGAATATTATGGGGTTTTTAGGGGTTTTTTTAATTTCATATGATTTGTATGATGTTTTAGAGTTTTTTGAAGTGTCTAGGGATTTTAATGGATTTTAGTTTTTAGTTATTTTAGGGATTTCATTGGTTTTTTGGGTTTTTAAATGTTTATAATGTTTTTTTATCATTTTTAGGGCATTTTATGGATTTTAGGGTCTGTTAGGGTTTTCATCATTTTTAGGTTTTTGGGGTTTTATGTATTTTTAGTTTATTAGGGTTTTCTTAGGGGTTTGAGAGATTTTAAGGGGTTTTTACATTTATAGGGATATTTAGGTATTTTTTATGATTTATATGGTTTTTTGGTGTTTTACATATTTTTATAGTTTTGGGTGTTTTATGGTTTTTATGGTTTTTTGGTTTTTAGGTTTTTTTTATTTTTTAACATTTTTAATGGTTTAAATGGATTTTAGACTTTTTATTAGTTTTTATGGTTTTTATGGTGTTTTACGTGTTTAGGGTTTTGGGGTTTTATGTTTTTTTAGTTTATTAGGGTTTTCTTTGGGGTTTTTTATTTTTTTTATATTTTAAGTTAATTTTTATAATTTTTTTGGTTTTTAAGGTTCTTATGAATTTTTAGGCATTTTAGGATCTTTTGTGTTTTTAGGATTTCATATTTTTTGGGTTTTGTTTTTTTTATGATTTTTTAAGAATTTAAAGGTCTTTTAGAGTTTATAATGTCTTTAGGTGTTAAAATTGTTTTTAGAGTTTTTATTGTTTTTAGGGTTTTTATGGGTTTTATAATTATATGGTTGTTTTAGGGGTTTTTATGGTTTTTAAGGGTTTTATGGTTTTAAATGTATTTTAGATGTTTTATCATTTTGAGGGGGTTTTAGGAATGTTAAATATTTCATGGTTCCTTTGGTATTTTTTTGAATATATATGTTTTTATGGTTTTAGGAATTTTTTGAGATTTCATAGGAATTTTCTGGGGGTTTTTTTGGATTTTAGGGACTTTGAGGGTTTTTAGGGATTTTAGGGTTTTCTAGTTTTCATTGCTTTTTATGTTTTTAGTGGTATTATGTTTTTTTTATCTTTTATGACATTCTTAAGGATTTTAGGGTGTTTTTACCTTTCTATAGATTATTAATGGTTCTTTATTGTTTTTATAGTTTTTAGGGGTTTTATCTAAATTGAGGATTTTAATTATTTTCAGGGTTTTTTGGTTTATATTTTTTTCAAGGTTTTTTGCATTTTTGGGGGTTTCTTTCAATGTTATAGGATTTTAAATGGTTTTTAGAGGTTTTTAATATTTTTAGGTTATTAAAGAGTTTTTTGAATTTTGTAGTAAATTTTAAGGGTTATTATGGTTATTTTTTATTTTAGGGTTTGGTGGTTTTTAGGATATTTAGATTTTTTAGAATCTTTTTGGTTTGTTATCAAATTTATGGTTTTCGTGGGTTTTATGTTTTTACGTATTTGTGGTTTTATTAATGTTTTTAGGGTTTTTAATTGTTATGTATTTTTAGGTATTTTTATAATTTTTATGATTTTTATTTTTTTAAGGATTTTGAGGGTTTTTATGCTTTTTTAGGATTTTATGGTTTTTTGGGGTTTTTTGGGTTTTTTTTGAGTTTTTTAGAGTTTTAATGTTTTTTATATAATTTTTTTTATTTTTTGGAGATTAAAGGGTTTTTATAATTTTATTGGGATTCTATAGTTTTATGGGTTTTTAGTGTTTTTAGTGTTTCCCCGGATTGATGGGTTTTTTATGTTATTTTGAGTTGTTAGGTTTTTGAGGTTTTTTGGAGTTTTTAAATATTTATATGGGTTAATAGGGTTTTTAGAGTTTTTAGAGGGTTTTTAGAGATTTTATGCATTTTATTGTTTTTTGAATTTTTCATGGTTCGTATGGTCTTTTATGGTTTTTAGCGTTTTTAGGTTTTAGGGGTTTTAAGTGTTTTCATCATTTTATGGTTTTATTATTGTTTTTTATAGTTTTTAGGATTTTTTATTTTTTTTTTTGAATTTGAGGTCATTTTACGTTTTTATGGTTTTTAGGGTTTTTATGATTTTCAGGGGTTTATAGGATTATTAGGATTTTTTTATGATTTTTTAGTGTTTTTATGATTTTTTTTTGGGGGAATTTTATGTCTTTTTAGGTTTTTAATGTTTTCTTAGTATTTTTTTTGTGTTTTTTAGGGTTATTAAGTTTTTTTAGTGTTTTTAATGCTTTGGTGGGTTTAACGGGTTATTATAGTTTTTAGTTGTTTTAGGGTTTTTATAGTTTGTAATGTTTTAGGGGTTTTATAGTCTTTAGGGTTTTAAGGTTTTTACGGGTTTTTATGGGTTTTAGAATTTTTAGGATTTTTAGAAATTTTATGTTTTTTAGGTTTTTACGGTTATCTTAATGTTTTTTAGAGATTTATTTTTTTTATGTTTTTAGGGATTTTTTATAATTTTCATAGTTTTTTGTGGTTTTTAGGGATTTTGTGGGTTTTGAGGTTCTTTAGGGTTTTAGGGTTTGTATCATTTTTCGGTGGTTTTAGGGTTTTTTAATGTTTTTAGGTTTTCTTATGGGATTTTAGTTTCTTTATTTTTTTTACATTTTTAGGGATTTTTCAGGATTTTTTGGATTCTTATGGTTTTGTTCATTTTTTTAGATATTTAGGGGTTTTATATTTTTTTGGGTTTTTCAGTTTTTTAGGTGATTATGTTTTTTTGAGTTTTATCATGTTTTTAAGGATATTAGATTTTTTAACATTTTGAGGGGTTTAAAGGGGTTTTTTTATATTTTAGTGGGTTTTAGGTTATTATTGGTTTGGGGGGGTTAAGGTTTTATGGGTTTTTATGTTTTTAGGGACTTTTAGAGATTTTTCGGTTATTTGTTTTGTTTTTTAGAGTTTTTATGGATTCTATGGTTTTTAATGTTTATAGGGTTTTGAGGTTTTTTTGGGGTTTGAGATTATTATGTTTTAATGGGTTTTAATTGTTTTGGATTTTTAATTTTTTATAAAGGGTTGTCATTGTTTTTATTATTTCATATGTTTTTCTACATTTTTTTTCTTTTTTATTATTTCATAGTTTTTTGGGTTATTAGGGATTTTGTGGGGTTTTAGGGTTTATTACGGTAGTTAGGGTATTTTTGGGTTTTGAATTTTTATTTTTTTAGTTTTTTAGAGGTTTTTTTTAATATTTTTTAAGGTTTCTGAGATTTTTTTATTCATTTTTAAGGGTTCAAAGGCTTTTTTGATTTTTTTTAGTGATTTTTAGGTTTTTTTTTGGGTTTTTAGGGCTTATTAATGTTTGTATGGGTTTTAATGGTTTTAGGGGATTTTAGGGATTTTAAGATTTTATGATTTTTTTTGGGGTTTTCGCATTTTTTATGTTTTTAGGTTACCTTAGGTTTTTACATATTTTTATGGATTTTTTAAATTTTTATGATTTTTATGGATTTTTAAAGATTTTTTTGGGTTCTTCAAGGATTTTTAAGAGAATGATTTTTTTAGGGTTTTTATGGTTTTTTGCATTTTTGGGTTTTTAGGGTTTTTAGGGTTTTTATATATTTATGGTTTTATAAGGAGTATTAATGTTTTTTAGTTTTTTTTACATTTTATGGGTTTTTTTTCTTTTTAAAAAAAATTGTAGTTTTTATCGTTTTTATACATTTTTGGGTTTTAGGTTTTTAAGGTTTTTTTAGAATTTTTGGGTTTTTAGAATTTTTTAGGTTTTTAGGGATTTAATATGTTTTTATGTTTTTAAGGTATTCTTATGGTTTTTAGTTTTTTGGGGTTATTTACATTTTTTGGGAGTTTTAGGAAATTTTAGAATTTTTATGCTTTTTAGGTTTTTATGGATTTTGAGGGTGTTTGGGTTTTTATGGTTCTTATTTTTTTTAATTTTTATGTTTATATGGTTTTTAAGTGTGTTTATATATTTGTGGTTTTCTTTGGGTATTTCATGGTTTTTGGATTTTTGGTGTTTTTAGGCATATTTAGGGTTTTAGGATCTTTATAGATTTTTAGGGTTTTAAGGGATTTAGAGTGTTTTTTTTTGTTTTTTTGGTTTTTTTGGGTTGATATTTTTTATTTTTTTGGGTTTTCAGGTTTATTAATATTATTTTAACATTTTTATCAGTTTAAAGGAGTTTTTGAGTTTTTAGTGGGTTTTAATGATTTTCTATGTTTTTTAGGGAATATTACTGTTTTTAGGGGTTTTATAGTTTTCAGGGTTTTTAGGGATATTTTGGAGTTTTTATGAAATTAGAATGTTTTATCTTATTATGTGTTTTAAGTGTTTTTATGTATTTATGTTTTTATTTACGTATTCTAGGGTTTTTGGGTTTTAAATTTTTACATTTTTTGGTATTATTTATATTTTTTATTTTTTTAATGTATTTATGGTTTTTGATGGTTTTAGGGTTTTACATGGATTTATATGTTTTTTTAGTTTTTTTTTATTTTTTTATGTTTTTAGTGGGTTTATGTTTTTTATTTTTATTTTGAGTGTTTTTAGGGTTTTCATTGTTTTTAATGTATTTTGTGATCATTTGGGAATTTTTTATTGGTTTTTAGGGTTTTTAGGGATTTTGAGGGTTTGGGGTTTTAAGGGGTTTATTATTATTTTTATGTATTTTGTGAGTTTTATGGGATTTTTTATTTTTAAGGGTTTTAAAGATTTTTCTAGTCTTTAATGTTTTAGGGGGTTAAAGTGTATTCAATGTATTTATTGGTTTTAGGGGTTTTATGGGTGTTTAGGGTTTTTAAGGATTTTTGAGGTTTTTAGTGGGTTTTTAGTGTTTTAGGACCATTTAGTGTTTTTTTCATTTTATGTGTTTTAGAGGTTTTATGTATATTTAGGTTTTTAGGTTTTCTTACTTGTTTTACGGTTTTTTAAGGGTATTTACATTTTTAGATATCTTTTGGGATATTAAGGATATCTTTTTGTATTTTTATGTTTCCTATGGATTTTGAGGGATTTTAGAGTTTTTTTGGGGTTTTAGGTTTTTCAATTATTTTATGTGTTTTTAGGTTTTTATGGTTTTCTATATGTGTTTTTAGGGTTTTTGGGGTTTGTTACATTTTTATGTTTTTAGGGATTTTATAGTATTTTTTTTGGTTTTGAATGATTTTCGGGAATTTTAGGGTTTTTAGAAATTTTTAGGTGTTTTTATTAATTATTTGGTTTTTTTAGTTTTTAGGGGTTTTAAATATTTTTATGTATTTTGTGTTTTTTAGGGTTTTTTGGGATTTTAGTTTTTTTAGGTTTTCTAAGGTGTTTTATGTATTTTTAGGTTTTAATGTTTTTCTTCGGATTTATCAGGTTTTTAAGGGTTTTTTTGTATTTTGGGATTTCTGGGATTTTCTATGATTTTTATCAGCTTATAGGGTTTTAGGTAATTGGATAGTTTTATGGTTTTATGTTTTTTATGGTTTTTTTTGTTTTTAGATTTTTTTAATTTTTAATATTTACGTTTTTCAATGTTTTTGAATATTTTGGGGGTTAAAGTGTATATAGTGTTTTTACTGATTTTTTAATGTCTTTATGGGAAATTAGGGTTTTATATTTTTCTAGGTTTTTACGGTTTTTCTGGATTTTTAGTATTTTTATGTTCATCTTGGGTTTTGGAATTTGTTATGTTTTAGGGGTGTTTATGTGTCTTTATGTTTTTATGGTTTTCGTAGGGGTTTTCAGGGTTTTTAATGGTTTCCCAATTAAAGGATTTTTTGAATTTTTTAGGAATTTTATGGATTTTACTATTTTAGGGTTATTAGGGATTTTAATGGGTTTTACTATTTTTAGGGATATTTTGTGTGTTTAAACTTTTTTTTATATATTTTTTAGGGCTTTTCATTTTTTTAGGAATTTTAGTGTTTTAGGGATTTTTTTGGACTTTTTTGGATTCTTATGTTTTTTAAGGTTTTTAGGAATATTGAGGAGTTTTAGGGTTTTATAGGGTTCTTATAGGTTTTAATGGTTTTTGGTTTTTATCTTTTTACATGTTTCTGGTGTTTTGATAGCTTTTATGTTTTTATGGATTGCCTTTTTTTCAGTATTTTTATGGTTTTTTTTGTTTTTAGGGATTTTTAGGGTTTTGAGGAATTTTATGGGTTTTTAGGGTTTTTTAGTGTTTTTTGGGATTTTTAGGGTTTTAGGAAATTTTAGGGGTTTTATCGTTTTATGGGTTTTTTAAGGGTTTTAATTGTTTTTAGGATTTAATGGTTTTCATAGGATTTTACCGGGTTTTTTTGGGGATTTTACTTTTTAAGGGATTGTAAGGATTTTTATAAAATTTTATGGGTTTTAGGGTTCTTAGGGATTTTGAGGGCTTTGTGGGTTTTTAAGGTCTTAAGATTTTTAATTATTTTTTTGGGGGTTTAAGGTTTTTCTGAGTTTTCTGGAGTTTTTAATGTGTTTTAGTGTTTGTAAACATTTATTCAGTTTAAAGGTTTTTTATATTTTAAAATGGGTTTTATGGTTTTTATGTTTTTTAGGCATTTTTATGCTTTTAGGAGTTTTTATATTTTTCATAGGTTTTTATGTTTTTATGGTGTTTTACGGTAATTAAAATTTATATGTTTTAGGGGGATTTTAGTGTTTTTTTGGTTTCATGGTTTTCTTAGGGTTTTTACGTGATTTTATTTTCTTTACTTTTTCATGGTTTTTTAGGTATTTTTTAGAATTTTTATAGTTTTAGATATTTTTTGGGATTTTAAGAGAATTTAGAGTTTTTCGGTTTTATAGTTTTATAGGTTTTTTAGGGTTTTACATGTATCTAGATTTTTTAGGTTTTCATTGGGTTTTAAGGGTTTTTTTGGTTTTTTTGATATTTAAAAAACTGTATTTTTATTCTTTTAAGGATTTTCTGAGGTTTTAGGGATTTAGGTTTTTTAATTTTTTTATGGTTTTTTTGGGTTTTAGGGGTTTTTTCAGTTTTCTGTGGTCTAAATGGTTTTCTATAGTTTTATAAAAATTTTAGGGTTTAAAGTTTTTTTTTTCTATTTTTAGTTTGTTTTAAGGGTTTTAAGCATTTTAGGTGTTTTTATTATTTTAAGGGGTTTATGGATTTTATTATTTTTTTTGGTTTTATGGGTTTTTAGATTTTTTAGATTTTTAGGGGTTTTAAGTGTTTTTAGGTTTCTATGGTGTTCTTACAGTTTTTCAGTGTTTTGAGGTTTTTTTATGTTTTTAGAGATTTTAATGGTTTTCAGCATATTTTGGGTTTTTAGGGATTTTTATGGTTTTTTGGGTTTTCTAGGGTTTTTTTGTTTTTGTTTTTGTTTTTTTTTTGTTTTTGGGGTTTTTTAATTTTATGGTATTAAAGGGGTTTTTGTATTTTTTACAGTATTTAGGGGTTTAAAGGGTTTTAATATTTTTTTGGGTTTGATGAGGTTTTATGATTTTTAATGGTTTTTAGGGGGTTTTAATGTTTTTTGGGATATTAAGGTATTCCTGGCCATTTATGGGTTTTTATCATTTTTTAGGGTTTATAGGGGTTTTAATTTTTTTAGGTTCTAATTTTTTTGAGGCTTTTTTAGTTTTTTTGTTTTTAAGGATTTTTATAGGATTTTCTAAAATTTTATGTTTTTAGGTTTTTATGGATTTTGAGGGTTTATATGTTTTTTCGGGATTTTACGGGTTTTATGGTTTTAAGTGTTTTTTGGTTTTTAAGGTTTTCTTATAATTTTTCATTCTTTTTTACATTTTTATGGATTTCTTGTCACTTTTTAGTATTATTAGGAGTTTTTAGTGGCTTTAGGGATTCAAAGGGGTTTAAGGGTTTGTTTAGGGTTTTTGGGTTATTTTGGTTTTTTGATTTTTTTAGGGTTTTTAATGTTTTTATTATTTTTAATAGTTTTAGATGTTTAAATGGTTTTTAGAGTTTTTGTAGGTTTTCTAGGTTCATTATAGGGTATTAAGGTTTTTAAGGGTTTTTTGGATTTTAGAGGGTTATAGGGTTTTTATGAATTTTAATGTTTTTAATTTTTTTCATCTATTTTACTTATTTTTTATGTTTTTATGAGTTCTATAGGTGTTTTTAGGGGTTTTTTGTTTTTTAGGGATTTTTGGGATTTTTTAGGAATTTTATGGTTTTTAGCATTTTGAGAGATTTTGAGGTTTTTAGGTATTTTTAGGATTTCTAGGGTTTTGGACTTTTTATGGATTTTATATTTTAAGGTTTTTAATAGTTTTAAGTGTTTTTAGGTTTTTTTATGATTTCTTATGGTTTTTCAAGGTTTTTAGTGTTTTTTACAGTTTTACTGATTTTTAGGTAATTTAGTATTTTTATGGATTTTATGCTTTTATGGATTTGATGGTTTTTTTATTTTTAGGGTTTTATGGATTTTATGGTTTTGGGGTGTTTTACGGTTTTTTTTTGAGATTTTAGGGGTTTTAAGGTTTTTTAGAGTTTGTCAATGTTTTGGGGGCATAAAGAGTTTTCAAAAATAATTGTGGATTTTATAATTTTTATTTGTTTTTTACATTTTATGGGTTTTATGGATTGTATTTGTTTTTATGTTTTTAGGTTAATTTTGGTTTTTAGTGTTTTTAGGTTTTTATGGTTTTTATTTGGTTTTAGGGTTTTACAGTTTTATTAGGGTTTCTCATGGTTTTTATTGTTTTCTATATTTTTAGAGACATTTAGTAAATTTTTTGGATTTTTATGGGTTTTATGATTTTTTATGGATTTTGAGGTTTTTATGGGTTTAGGGATTTTTTGTTTTTAGGGGTTTTAATTATTTTTATGTTCTTATGTTTTTCATAGGGGTTTTAAAGGTTTTTATGTTTTTTACTTTTGTAGGGATTCTTATGGCTTTTGAAGATTTTTATGGGTTTTTAGGGTTTTATGGATTTTGAGGGATTTTTTGGTTTTGCGTTTTTGGGTTTTATGTGCTATTTTAAGTTGTAGGGTTTTAAGTTTTTTTAATGTTTTTTTTTTAAATTTTCAGTGGTTAAAATGGTTTTTAGTGTTTTTAGTGGTTTTAGGGGTTTTATGGTGTTTTAGAGGTTTTACGATTTTTAGGGTTTTATGGGTTTTATGGATTTTATGTGTTTTTAAAGGTTTTATTAGGGGTTTTCATTATTTTTAGGGTTTTTATGTTTTCAGGGATTTTTAGGGAAATTTATGATTCTTATGTGTTTCAGTGTTTTAGCGATTTTGATGGTCTTTAGTGTTTTTATGGTTTTACTCTTTTTTGTTTTTACGGGTTTTATGTGTTTTTAGTTTTTTAGGTTCTTCGTAGGGTTTTTTAGGGTCTCAGGTATTTTTTTGGATTTTTTTGGTTTTTATGGTTTTTTGGGTTATAGGGATTTTGAAAGGCAAGGAAGATGCGAGGGTTAGGCTATTCCCGACCCCCAAATTTTATTAGGAAAAAAGACGTAGTAGACAGTGGAGCGGAGGGGTCAAACGACCAAGACCCAAAAACCCAAAAACACCCCAAACCCATAAAAAACCCCAAAAGTCAAGAAGAAAATGGAATTGTTGGGTGTTGGTTACTATTTGGTAGGGAACTACTGATGGAGGTGCTGGTTGTTAGAAACTGATGTGTAGGATGCATGTTGCTTCTTGGCTAGGTTGTGTGAAAGCTAATGATTATGAGTTTGGTGTTGGTCTCTCGGTGTGGTTGTTAATGGAGTTCCTTGGTGAGGATGCACTGGATGCTAGAAACCATGTTGTTATATGCTAGTTATTGTTGTTGGTGCTTGGTGAGGGATGCTGGTTCACTCTGTAGAATTTAAGGAGGGATTTTGATGGGGTTTAGCAATTTATAGGTTTTTATTGGGTTTTCTAATTTATTGGGGTTTTAGGGGTATTATGAATTTTTAGGTATTTTAATATCGGTTACTGTTGTTTAACTTTTGGGGGATTTTAATGTGATTTTAGTGGTTTTTTAAGGTTTTATGGGATTTTAGGGCTTTTAATGTTTCAAGGGTTTTACGGTTTTTAGTGGTTTTAGGGTTTTTAGGGTTTTGGAATTTTATTATTTATGGGGTTTTATGTTTTTTTTATTTTTGTTATGCTATTATTAGGGTTTATCAGGATTTTTTGGAGTTTCTTTGCTGATAATTTATTCTGTTTCAATATCCTTATATGTTTTTAGTGTTTTTAGGGATTTTGAGGGTTATTTGGTTTTTTAGTGTTTTAGTGTTTTAAGGGTTTTTATCATTTTTAGGTTTTTAGGGGTCAATATTTTTTTATATTTAAGGTTTTCTTAGGGATTTTAGGGTTTTTAGTAATTTTTAGGTTTTTATGGATATTTATGGTTTTTCATAATTTTATGGGTTTTTATGGATTTTGAGGGTTTTTCGATTTTTTTTGGTTTTTTGGGTTATAGGTGTGTTTTTTTTTGTTTAAATTTTTTTATAATCTATTAAAATTTCTAGGGGGGGTTAAATGATATTTAGAGTTTTTATAGGTTTATAGGTTTTTTAGGTCTTATTAGGGTTTTTATGGTTTGTAGGGGTTTTATAGTTTTTTGGGGTGTTTAGGGTTTTTAGGGTCTTTAAGGGGTTTTAGCATTTTTTTAAATTCTTAGGGGTTTAAGTGTTTCGCGGTTTTTATAGTTTTCATAGTTTTTTTTAAATTTTATAAGTTTTTTTATGTTTATAAGGATTTTTAGGGATTTTTAATGATATTTATGATATTTATGGGTTTTTTAGTGTTTTTAGGGATTTTGAGGTTTTTTTGTTTTTAAGGGTTTTTGGGTTTGTTGGTTTTTATGGGTATTAAGTGTTTTTATATTTTTAACATTTCATTATGGTTTTTCAAGTTTTTTTTGGGTTTTTTATGTTTTTAGGGATTCTTAGGGTTTTTTTGGGTTTTAGTGTTTTTATGAGAAATTTTTTGTTTTAAGGGGTTTTAGGGGTTTATGGATTTTATAGGGTTTTAGGGTTTTTGTTTTTTTAGATTTTTTATGAGTTTTTTTAGTTTTTTATATTTTTTAGGGTTTACATTTTTTTCATGGTTCTTATGGTTTTTAAGAGGTTTTATGGTCTTAAGAAGTTTTAGGGTTTTTTATCTTTTTTAAATTCTTTTGGGGGTTTAAGTGTTTTTAGATTTTAAAGTTGTTTTTAATTTTTTACAGGATTTTTAGGGTTTCTTATATTTATTAGGTATTTTTACTTATTTTTATGATTTTTATAGGGAGTTTGGTTTTTATTGATTTTTAAGGGTTGTAAGGTTATTTGGGGTTTTTTGGATTTTTTATGGTTTTTAACTTCATTCAGGTTTTTAGAGGATTGATTGTTTTTTATATTATTGATGTGTTCTTTGGGATTTTCATCATTTCAGGGATTTAATGTTTTCTTTAATTTTTTTAACTCTTTAGGATATTTTTTTAGATTTTGGGGGTTTTGGGGGGTTTTAGGGGTTTTTTGGATAGTTTTTATGGATTTTTAATTGTTTTATGGTCTCTTTATTATTTAGGGTTTTCACTGTTTTTTAATTTTTTTAAATTTTCACCGCTTTAAAGATTATTTACAATTTTAATGAGTTTTTATGGATTTATGGGAAATTAGTGTTTTTACGGTTTTGTTGGTTTGATGGTTTTCAGGGTTTTATGGTATTTACGACCTTTCATGGTTTTTAGAGCTTTCAGGTTTGTCAGGGTTTTTAAGTGGTTTTAGATTTTAAGGTTTTCTTGTAGTTTTTTTTGTTCTTTTAAGATTTTTTTTAATTTTTTAGGGATATTTAGGGATTTCATAGGATTTTATGGGTATTAAGAGTTTTTTGGGATTTTTAGGGTTTTTAGGTTTTTACTATTTTATATCTTTTTAGATTTGGGGGGGGTTAGTGTTTTTAGGTTTTTACGATTTTATTATGGTTTATAGTGTATTTTACATTTTGAGGGATTTTTAAGGAATTTTTTATAATTGTTATGGTTTTAGGGTTTTTAGGTATTTTAAGGGTTTTTATTGTTTTTAATGGATCTTAAGGATCCTATGGTTTTTTTGGGTTTTAAGGGATTTTTTTGAGTTTTTAGGGGTTTTAATTTTTTATATATTTTTTTAACATTTTTAGTGGTTAAAGGGTTTTGAAGGTCTTAGTGGATTTTGGGATTTTATTGGTTTGTTGCGATTTTAATGTTTTTAGGGGTTTTATGGTTTTTATGGGTTTTAGGGTTTTTAGGGTCTTTTGGTGTTTTAGTAGTTTTTAGGGTTATGTTTTTTTGAGTTTTTAGGTTATATTAGGGTTTTTTAGAGTTTTTAGGTTTTATATGTTTTTAGGGATATTTAGGATTTTTTTATACATTTTTATCATTTATAGGGTCTTAGTTATTTTCAGGGTTTTGCGTTTTTTTTGGGTTTTTATGTTTTCATTGTTTTTAATAATTCTTCATAGTGTTATGTTATTTTAGGTTTTAAAGGTTCCTTTGGGTTTTTAGGGTCTCATTTTTTATGTCATTAGGTATTTTTAGTTATTTTTCAGAATTTTTGGGATTTAGGATTTTTAGGTATTTTAATGTAGTTTAGGTGGTTTATTTGGGTATTTAGGTTTTTATTATTATTTGGAATTTTTGGGTTTTTTGGTGTTTTTTTGTGTTTTAAGGTTTTTATGGGTTTTTAATTGTTTGGGGGATTAATGTATTTTTATAATTTTTAGTGTTTTTTGAGTTATTATGGGTTTTTAGGTATTTTTAATGACTTAACATGTTTTTATGGTTTTTAGAGGGTTACATGATTTTTTGGTTTTTTAGCATTTTATAGGTTTTTAGGGGTTTGAAATTTTTTTAGGATTTACTATTTTTCTTATGTTTTTATAGATTTTAAGGATTTTTTGGTTTTTTATGGTTTTTTATGGGTTTTATTAATTTTGAAGGTTTTAGTAGTTTTGAAAGTTTTAAGGTTTTAGGTTTTAGGCATTTGTTTTTTGTTTTTAGGGGTTTTATGTTTTATTAGGATTAAATTTTTTATTGGGATTGTCAATATGTTTTTCATTTTTTATGTTTTTAGGGATTTTTAGGGATTTTTTACGATTTTTATGGTTTTTAGGTTTATTATGGATTTTAAGGGTTTTAAGGGTTTTTAGCCTTATACATTTTTATAGATTTAAATTTTTTTAGGTTTTTAAGGTTTTCTTATGGGTTTTCCTAGATTTCATGTTTTCTCATATTATTATGGGTTTTTATGCTTTTTTTAGGATTTTATGGGTTTCTATGGTTTTTATGTTTTTGGGGGTTTTAGGGTTTTTTTAGAGTTTTTGGGTCTAAATTATTTTTATAGTTTTTAAACACTTATTTAGTTATAAGTTATTTTAATCCTTTTTTTATTTTTTTAAGGTTCTATGAGTTTTAGGTTTTTTTACGTGTTTAGGGTTTTAGGGTCTTTTGAAGTTTTTAGTTTTTTTTAGGTATTTAGTTGCAAAAAAATGGTTCTATGTTTTTATGTATATCTAAGGGGTTTTTATTGTTTTTAGGTTTTTAAAATTTTATTATATTCTTAGGTATTTTTTATGATTTTTTTTATTTTGTGGTTTTTTGGGATTTTGAGTGTTTATAGGCTTTTCTGGGATTTTATCAGTTATAGGTTATAAAGGTTTTTATGTGGTTTTAGTTTTTTTGTGTTTTTATTAGGGGCTTTCAAGTTTCTTATCCTTTTTTTTATTTTTAGTTAGTTTTAGGTTTTTATAGATTTTGTGGGGTTTTAGGGAATTTTATGTGTTTTGGGTTTTTAGGGGGTGTATGGTTTTTTGGGGGTTTTAGGGTTTTTTTTTGTTTTTTAGGGTTTTTAATTTTTTTATATTTTTATAAAAAATATGTGTTTAATTTTATCTTAAAGTTATAGTGGGTAGTTATGTTTTTTATGAATTATTGGGGTTGTTATGTTATTTGGGAGGTTTTATGATTTTTCTTGGTTTTTATGGTTTTAGGATCTTTTTGGGTTTTTACCAGTTTTTAGGATTTTTAGGGTTTTAAGTGTTATTAGTTTTTTATTATTTTATTAGGGTTTTTTTATTTTTTTCCAATTTTTAGATCATTTTGATGATTTTTAATTAATTTTAGGGGTTATAGGTATTTTTTGGGTATTTAGAGTTTTTTAGGGTATTATGAATTTTTTTAGTGGTTTTCAGTGTTTTTAACTGTTTTTTAGGTTTCATACATTTTTAGTTATTTTTAATGATTTTTAATGATTTTTATTATTTTTTAGGTTTTAAGGGATTTTGATGGATTTTAGTGTTTTTAGGGGTTTCAGGGTTTATTAGGGTTTTTAGAATTTTTTATGTTTCTTAGGGGTTTTATGTGTTTTTAGGTTTTTAAGGATTTCTAAGGGGTTTTCAAGGTTTTATGGTTCTTTACATTTTGAGGGGTTTAAGTGATTTTTTTTGTGTTTTTATGGTTTTTATTGATTTTTCTAGTTTTTAGGTTGTTTGGGAATTTTATGGTTTTACTGGGTTTCAAGGGTTTTTTTGAGTTTTTACAGATTTTAATGTTTTCCAGAGTTTCTTAATATTTTTGGGGTTTAATGGTTTTATAGAGTTTTTAGTGGGTTTTTTGAGTTTTTATTGGCCTTAATGGTTTTTAATTTTTTAGGGGGATTTATTATATTTGGGGGGTTTCAAGGTTTTTAGGGTCATCTAGGGTTTTTAGAATTTTTTATGTAATTTTGGGTTTTTAAGTGTTTTTTGGTTTTAAGGTTTTATTTTGGTTTTTTATTGTTTTTTTGGGTTTTTACATTTTACAGATTTGTAGGGATTTTATATGAATTGTTGGTGTTTATCATTTTTATAAATTTTGATGGTTTTATAATTTGTCAGGTGTTTATGATATTTTTTGGTTTTTTAGGAATTGTTTGAGTTTTTTAGGGGTTTTAAGGTTTGTTAGATATTTCTAATGTTTTTAGGGGTTTAATGGGATTTTAGATTTTTGGTTGGATTTTAGGGATTTTATGGTTTTGTGGGTATTTTAAATGTTTTCAAGGATTTATGGTTTTTTTGGTGTTTTGGGGTTTTAGGACCTTTTATGGTTTTTAGGATTTTTAGGGGTTATAATTGGTTTTAGGTTTTTTCATTTTTTTTTGTGTTTTTCATTGTTTTAGGGTTTTTTTTTCATTTTTAGTTCCCTTTTTGATCTTTTTAGATTTTTAAGGTTTTTTGGGGTTTTTAGGGGTTTTGAGTGTTTTTAGGGTTGCATAGGGTTCTTAGGGTTTTTATGTATTCATATTTTTTAAAAAATTTCAGGCTCTTAAGGGTTATTAGGATTTAATTTTTGTTAGGGTTTTTTATTGTTTTTATAGGTTTTTAAATTTTTATGGAGTTTTACATATTTCATAGAATATTTATGGTTTATTATGGTTTTTAAGGATTTTTTGGGGTTTTAGGGTTTCTTTATAGTTATTATGGTTTTTATTGTTTTCTGGGGTACTAGATTTGTTTCACTTTTTTAGTGGTTTTATAGTTTTTTCTATTTTTCTGTATTTAATGGGTTTTAGGGTTTTTAGAGGGTTGATACAGTTTTTATCGGGTTTTTTTGTTTTGAAGGTTTTCATTGGTTTTTATGGTTTCTAGGGGTTTTAGGGTCTTTTGGGCTATTATAACTTTTTAGGTTTTTAGGGTTCTAAGTGTTTTCAGGATTTTATGGATTTCTTAGGGTTTTTGGGTTTTTATAAATTTAGGAATTTTTATGTATATTTTATTATTTTTATGGGCTTTTTAGGATTATGACTTCTTTATTAGGTATTTTTAGTTCTTTTTATAATTTTTATTTTTTATAGTTTTTATATATTTTTAGGGTTTGTTAGGTTTTTTAGGGCTTTTAGGGATTTATGGTGTTTTAGGTTTTAAGGGTTTTTTGAGTTTTTAAGGTTTGTAATGACTTTTAATGTTTTAAATGTTTTTCTGGAGGGTTTTAATGGGATATAGAGTTTTTAGAGGGTTTGTATGGGCTTTTATATTATTTTTAGCTCAAAAGGTGTTTTTATGGTTCTAGGGGTTTTTAGGGTTCTCGGGGTCTTTTAGGGTTTTTATAATTTTCTTGTATTTTTGGGGGTTTTAAGAGTTTTTAGGCTTTTTATTTTTTCTTCGAGTTTTTCTGGGGTTTACAGTTTGACACCTATTTTTGTATTTTTAGTGAATTATTATGATTTTATATTTTTTATAGTTATTTAGGTTTCTATGGATTTTGAGGGTTTTTATGATTTTTTAGGGTTTTTAGGGATTTCAGGGTTTTTAGAATTTTTAGGTTTTTATGGGTTTTAGTTTTTTTTCATGTTTTTCTAGGGTTCTTCAGGTTTTTAGGTCTTTTTAAATATTTATAGTTTTTAGGTATTTTTATCGAATTATTATTTGTTTTTAGGGATTTTGATGGTTTTTAGGGGTGTATATCTTTTAGGAATTTTTGAATTTTTTATAGTTTTTAGTGGTTTTTAATGTTTTGAGCGGTTGAAAAGTTTTGTAGTGTTTTTCAGGTTTATATGGACTTTTTTGGTTTTTTATTTTTTTAGGAGGTTTTCTGGTTTTTAGCAGTTTTTTGGTATTTTAGGGTCTTTTAGGTTGTTAGTGTTTTTCGAGTTTTTATGGGTTTTAAATGTTTTTTTGGTTTTAAAAGTTTTCATAGTGTTTTTTCAGGTTTTTGGGTTTTTTATTTTTTTAGGGATTCATAATGATTTCTTTGTATTTTTAAGGGTTTTTAGGATTTTTAGTTATTTTGTGGGTTTTTATGGGATTTATGTTTTTAAGTTGTTTTAGGGTTTTTAGCGTTTTTTTATTATAGAGGTTTCTGATTTTTTTGGTTTTTAAATATTTCTTTAGGTTTTTTTCATGTTTTTTAATGTTTTTTATGATTTAATGATTTTTAAGGTTTTTTTTGGATTTTAAAGTTTTTTTATAGATTTTATGGATTTTGATGATTTTTAGGGTTTTTTTGGTTTTTTTATTTATATCATTTTTAGGTTTATAGGTGGTTTAGGTATATTTTGGAATTTAATTTTTGCATTGTTTTTTTCAAATTTGTTATTGTTTTTCAATTTTCCTTTATTTTTTGGGATCTTTCGAATTTTTATTGGTTTTATGGTTTTTAGGAATTTTGAGGGGTTTTATAATTTTTAATGTTTTTAGGGTTTTAATGACATTTTTGTTTTTTTGGATGGGGGGGGGGGTTTGAGTTTTTTAGCGTATTAATTTTTTATTGTTTTTTTAAAAAAAAATTAGGGTTTCAATGGATTTTATAGTTTATAGTGGTTTTTATGGTTTCTTATGGGTTTGCATGGTTTTTATGTTTGGTAGGGGGTTTTATGGTTTTAGGGGAGTTTAGGGTTTTTGGGAGGGGGTTGATTTTTTTAGGGTATTAATGTTTTAGAGTTTTTTTAAAGGTTTTATTAGGGTTGATAACATTTTTAGGTATTGTTAGTTTTTTTTAAATTTTTTATATCGTTTAGTGGTTTTTGGGATTTTATGGGTTTTTGGGATTTTAGGGGTTTTAGCGATTTTTTGGGTGTTTAGGGGTTTTTATTGTTTTAGAGTTTTATGTTTTTCTTAGCTATTTTTATGTTTTTAGTGTTTTTTACCTTTTTTGGATTTTTTAAGTGTTTAGTATTTTTAGTGAATTTGTTGGTTTTTAATGTTTTTTGGGGTTTTATGGTTTTATTGGTTTTTTAGGGGGTTTTTGGTTTTTTTTGGTTTTTTTGTTATCTTTTTTAGGTGTCTAATGTATATTTTTTGTTTTAGTGGGGTTTTCTTATTTTAATTAGTTTATGGTTTTTAAGGTTTGTATAGGTTTTATGGTTTTAGGGATTTTAAAGGTTTGTAGGGTTTTAAGGGATTTTTAATATATATTTTTGTTTAATGGTTTTATGTGTAATTAGTATTTTATGTTTTTATTAGGGGTTTTTAGGGTTTTAGGGTTTCTTTCATTTGTAGGGGGTTTTTGATTTTTTTATTATTTTTAAGGGTTTTCAGGATTTTCATGATTTTTTGAATCTTTTATGGTTTTTTTAGTTTTTTAGGTTGTTTATGTGTTTTAATTTTAGTTTGGTTTTTTGAGGTTTTCTTAGGTATTTTCATGGGTTTTAGGATTTTATGGATTTTTATAATACTCTTTTTTATAGGATTTAATTATTTTGATGGGTTTTTTGGTGATTTAGCGTTTTTTTTGGGTTTTTATTGTTTGTTAGAGTTTTTAATGAATTTTGGGTTTAAAGTGTATTTATAGTTATTATTGGTTTTAGCATTTTATGTGGTTTTAAGGCTTTTGGGGTTTAATGGTGTTTAGGATTTTTAAGAGTTTTAGGGTATTTTAGGGTTTTTAGAGTTTTTCAGTTTTTAGATGTTTAAAGCGTGTTTAGGTTTTTATGGTTTTTGTAGATTTTTTTAGGTGTATTAGAGATTTTTCCTTTTTAAGTATGTTTAGGTAATTTATTGGACTTTTATGGGTGTTTATGTTTTTTCTTTATTTTTATGGGTTTTAAGGTTTTCTAGGGTTTTAGTGTTTTTACAGTTTTTAGCAATTTTTAGGTTTTTTTTGGGTTTTATGTTTTTTTAGGTTTTTTACTTTTTTAGTATTTTACAATTTTTTACGTTTTTAGATATTTTAAGATATTTTTTGGGATTTTTTGGGTTTTCAGGGTTTTTAGGGCAAGGAAGGTGTGAGGACAGGATATTCATGGCCCCCCCCCAAAATTTATTAAAAGAAATGAAAAGCAGACAAGGGTGGGGTGGGGCCAAACAGCCCACACCGAAAACTATGGACCCCCAAAGACACCAAAACCCCAAAAGACCAAAAGAGTAGAAAAGAAATATGCAGGAACTACAAATCAATGTCTCCATCCCCATATGGGTTCCCATCAGCACCATAACTAGAAGAAGCACCCAACTCCACTGAATCCCATTAAGATGATTCATATTACTTTAGGAATATAGTGTAGTACTCTCTAAGATGTTGTTTCTCCACATTTAGCTATACCTTGACAGACTGACCTCCCCTACCAGAGGCAACTTCCCTAGCTTTACAAGTGGCTCTCGTGGACACTGTCTTTGGAAAAGTGGAATATTCCTTCCTCAGATTTCTCTTTTGGGGGTCTAAAGAGACCCCTGCAAAATTTTTTTCCTTCTAATATGGAATGGCCACCTCTAGAAAGTCCCTCTATTTAATGAACATAGCCGTATTATAATTCATCCGTCGATCATCCTCCTGGAAAAAAAACTTGATCAGGGATGAAGAAGGCTTCCGGATTTAGGGGGTAGTTCGCAAGAACTCTAGGATAGAAAACACTAGCCAGGTCCCGCTGCAATCGCCCCACCCCCCTAGGCAGCTTGCAGACCTCCACAACCAGTTCCATCACCTCCCTATGTAACGAAGCCCCCCTTCTCATGAGAAAACTGAGCCAGATCCCCCTGCAAAGACTCACAAGAGGATTCACCAGTAGAAACCCCCTCATGCACTATCAAATCCAAATACCCCTTCCCATGCCACGGGGAACCCTCCATCACCACAGAACACTGCTCCACCAACTCCCCATTCCCAGGAACCTCCCCTTTCTTAGCCTCCTCCTCTATCACATGACTGAAGTGGGCTATATTTCTCTATTCAGCTCGCTCCCCCTGCTCATAAACCTTCCATTCCACAAGTGCTCCCCCTTCTTAACCACCACCTCTTTCTTATCCATTTCCCCAAATTATCTACCCTCCCCTTCCCAACTGCACAAAATGATTCACCACCATCAAGTCCCTCAAGAACTACCCCATGAATTTGCACAGTGTGGCCAGAATTCCTACATCCAACCAAACCCCTGACACCGACCTCCCCAACCTCAACATGTATCTCTACTAATAGAACATGCACCTCATCTTCACCATTGTCACCACAGATCATGTATTGCACAACCACTTCAGCCCCATTATGCTCATGGAAATAACCGATCCCCTCCCCCTTCTTGGCCACATCTCCCATTTCTTCCACCATCCCTTTATCCTCTGCACCCCCTATGTCATTGTCTCACCCTCTGTCTCAATACACACAAGGCACTCAACTCTATTATACAAGGCAGTATCACTTTGATCATGCAACTCCCTTTTTCCAGCATGTTCACTATTAAAACCATCAGCAAATTCAAGAATACTACACAACCCACCTCATTCCCCCTACTGTTATTTTAATTCTCCAAACCCAATTCGCAAGTATCTACCCTTACCTCATCTTTATCACCACCACAATTAAGTTCATCTCACAAGCGAGAAAAGATGTACCTAAACATTGGTTGGGGAGGCAAGCACTGAGAAGCTTTGACATGCACCTCATTCCCCGCACCGGATTCTGGAATACTTCTCCCTGTCCCTCCAGATCCAGATTTGAAGCACCATATCCCATTAAGCCTCTCCTACATACACAGTTATCATGACCTAGATTACAGGAAGAGGAAAAAAATAAACCCATGTATCAGATATCACCGACTCTCTTCATCGAAGCTCATAACTAACAATGATCGACCCAGAGTCTAGTGGTTCCTTAGAAGCATCCACCTCAACAAAATCCCTAGGAGAGACTGGGGGTATACAACCTAAGTCCTGTTATCCATACAAAATAACCTTCCCACCAGGTACCCCAACATCAAAATAATAGACAAATTTTTGAAGGGGAGAGGAAGTTCCTGAAATCTCACCTAGGTTGCCACCATTGGAAGATCACAGTGCAAGTTAAGATCAAAACTTCATCGGAAAAGAGAGAATTGGGAACCACTGCAGTTTCGAGGAGCCATAGACTAGGCATGGATACGATCTTCCTCATATGCAAAGCGAATCAAAATATGGGATCTATCCACAAGACCCACCGTAGCACGATCTTGCAGATCCTAGCTTTCAAAGACGAGTTAGTCAAAAACATCCACTGGTGGTGTCATCTTGTGAAACGAGAAACCAAGGTCAACTTATGAAAAGTAGAGGCTTAATTAAAATCACCAATCAAGATCTAGAGTATAATGTGGATTCATTTATTTTATGGATTTTTAGGGTTTTATGTGGTTTTATGGATTTTAAGGATTTTTTTGGGTTTTTTGGATTTTTTGGTTTTTAGAGTATTTTTTTTTGGGGTTTTAAAGGTTTTATTGAGTTTTTTAGGTTTTTTAAGATATTTATTATTTTTTAATGTTTATGGGGTTTAAAGGGTTTTTTATAATTTTTAGTGGTTTTTTGGGGTTTTATGGTTTTTAGGGGTTTTAATGTTTTTAAGGGGTTTTATCATTTTTAGGGGGTTTAGGGGTTTTTTTGTATCTTTAGGGTTTTAACATTTTAAATATTTTTAGGGGTTTTATGTGTTTTATTTTTTTATTATTTTCTTAGGGGTTTATGATTTTTTACATTTTTAGGGATTTTTAAGATTTATATGGGTTTTTGTGGTTTTTGGGTTTTTAACGTTTTTGGTTTTTGGGAAATATTTAGTTTTTCTAGGGGTTTTAATTATTCTTAGGTTTTAAATTTTTTCTTTTTTTTTCAAGGTCTTCAAGTTTTTTCATGTTTTTAGGTATTTTTATTTCTTTTTTATGATTCATATGTTTTTTTATGGTTTTTATGGATTTTGATGGGTTTTAGGGTTTTTAGGGGTTTTATAAATTTTAGGCTTCTTAGGTATTTTTACTATTTTTAGGTTTTTATGGATTTCTTAGGTTTTTTTAGTTTTTATATTTTTTATAGATTTTAAGGGATTTTATATTATTTTTATGGTTTTCAGGGATTTGTGGATTTTTAGGGTTTTATGTTTTTTGGGGGTTTTAGGTTTTATTATTTGTTTACTGGTTTTTTAGAGTTTTTAATTTTTTTTATGGGTTTAAATGGTTTTTAGATTTTTAGTGGTGTTTTGGGAATTTTGTTGGTCTTCAATATTTTTTACAGTTTTAGGCGTTTTATGGATTTTTGGGGTTTTTATTGTCTTTTAGGATTATTTTTACGTTTCTAAGGGTTTTAGTGTTTTTAAGTGTTTGTTTGGTTTCTAGATTTTACTTATAGTTTTTCATAGTTTTTAGTTTTTTTATGTTTTTAATTTTTTTTGGGATTTTTCATGATTTTTTTGTTTTCAGTGATTTTGAGGGTTTGTTGGATTTTTTGGGGTTTTATCATTATTAGGTTTTTATGGGTTTATGTATTTATAGGTTTTTGAGGTTCTCTTGGATTTTGTGAAGTTTTTTATGTTTTTTACGTATTTAGGTATTTTTTTGATATTTTTGGGGTTTTATTGGTTTTTATTGGTATTAGGGTTTTATGGGATTTTTAGGGGTTTAGGTTTTTAGGGGGTTTATGGGTTTTTGGGATTTATGGTTTTTTCAAATTATTAGTTTTTTAGGTTTTTTTATATTCTTCTAACATTTTATGGGGTTTAAAGTGTCTTTATAATTTTTAGTGGGTTTTAGGGGTTATATGGGTGTTTAGGGTTTTATGGGTTTTGAGTGTTATATAGTTTGTATGGGTTTTAGGGTCTTTTGGTATTTTAGGGGTTTTTTCATTTTTTTGGTTTTTAGGGGTCTAATGTGTTTTTAAGTTTTTATGGTTTTCTTCTTGATTTCTAAATTTTTTTATTTTTAGGGATTTTGAATTATTTTTATAGTTTTTATGGTTTTATGGAGTTTGAAGGATTTTAAGGTTTTTTTTAGGATTTTATGAGTTTTTAGGGTTTTTAGAATTTCTTTAAGTTTTTAGTATTTTTTAGTGTTTTCAGGGTTTCTTTCATTATTAGTAATTTTTATGAAGTTTTTACGATTTATATTTGTTTTAGAGAATTTAGTGATTTTGAGGGTTTTTATTGTTTTTATATTTTTTATGGTTTTCATAGTTTTTAGAGTTTTTTAGGTCCCTTAGGAGTTTTATGTGTTTTAGGGATTGAAGGTTTTCTAATGATTTTTTATGGTTCTTAGGGTTTTTAATTTATTTAGGGAAGTTTGTGTATTTTTTTGGGTTTTTCGGTTTTTAGGGATTTTTAGTGATTTTAGGTGGTTTTGGGGTTTTTGGGATGTTTAGGGTTTTACTGGATTTTGTTGGGGGTTGTTTTTGAGTTTTGGGTGATTTAAAGGTTTTTTATAATTTTTTAATGTCTGAGGGTTTTAAAGGGTTTTTAGATTTTTATTGGGATTTTGGGGTTTTGTGGTTATTTAGGGTTTTTAGGTTCTTAGGTGTTTTATGGTTTTTTGGGGCTTTCACAGTTTTATGTTTTCTTAGGTTTTCTAGAGTTTTTATCTTTTTAGGGGTTTTAAGTGTTTTTATGTTTTTAAGGTTTTCTTAGGTTTTTTTATCTTTTTAAGGGTTTTTATGTTTTAAGTATTTTTTATGAAATTTTTAGGGATTTTTTCTTTTTAAGTTTTTTTGGGTTTTTTGGGTTTTGGTGTTTTTGGGGTTTTTATAGTTTTTTGGGGGTTTAAGATATTTTTATTTTTTAGGGGTTTATTGATCATTATATTTTTTTAAATTTTTAGGGGTTTAAATATTTTTAAAAGAGTTCAGAGACCCCATTAACTCATTTTAGAAAAGATATTCATCCGGAAGAATGGATGAATGTGTTTCTTATTGAGAATAAAGGGATGGAGCCGAATGAAAAAGGATCCAAGAAAAAGGAATCCATGGATACCGGGCCCAAACGTCCTACCACCTGTCCAAAACCTGAGAAGAGAGGAGCTCCTGGCACATTCTTGCCAACTCTAGAAGCAGGAGAGTTTGAAAAGTGGGGATATGAAGTGAATCAAAGAATTCCATAGAAAACTCGTCTGATGGGTTTCTTGGTATTGTGGCTCAGTGTTTATCTCTAGCCGGTCAGGGATTCGAAGGGAGGCGTTAGGCCAGGGACCTTCATCATTGCGGAAAAGTTGGCTAAGGAAAAATGGTTGGGTTAACTACCCCCATTTTAGCAAAGATTCACAGGAGTTTACTTCATGTCTTCATGGGTAAATCTCCTTTAAGAATAGTGGGACCATTCCAGGTTTTGTGGGGATAGATCGCCACTCACTTCAGGACTTACAATGTACAGAATGGATTACAAATTCCTGGAAGCTCTTTCAGACCGTCAGTGCAAGCATTCTCTGGAATTACTCCATTAGATGGTAATGGTTATGAAATGAAAGTGAGGCTGATCATGTTTAAGGAATTCAACTTCTTTCCCTATGGAAGTCCTCCATCCGGGCGGTTTGTTGATGATGGGACAACCCATTTGGATTTGAGGCCATACATGCTAGCTTGCAGGGATGGTGTGTTAGTAGCCAGGATTGATGGAGAGATCATATGTGAGGCCTATGCTCCATATAGATTTGCACACCAATTCAAATGTCTGGAACAGATCATTGTATCCCCTCCGGTACATGTCAGGTTAGAGCAACATCCAATGGTTGCTCGAAAACTATTGCTGCTGACATCAAGAGAGAAGACTGGGGAAGTATTTGATCTACCAGTTGAAAAAGCGGCACATAATTTGACTACATATTATGCCGAACACTGGATAGCATCATCCCCAAAGGAATATTGAATCACCCAGTATATCAAGTGGTAAAGAGCAAGAGGAATGTAGAGAAAGAAACCCTTCCTCATGAAGGTGACGCTTCCCCACCTGAAATAGTTTCAACAGACTCCTCTTCTAGAACAGATTCATCGGATTATCGTGATGGGGATGATGAGGCACAACCGACAGCAAAGCGGTTTCGTGCCCGATATAATCCTCTGACCAGAATTAAAAGACCCACTCCATCAACTCCTGGTGAGTTGTTTCATTGTAGTAATTTCAATCACTGCTACTTTATAAAGTAATAAGTCTTACTTTCCTATTCTCTATCTGTAGCTGCAGGAGCTAGGAAGAAATTAAAATCAAAAATTGTAGGACCTTCCTCATAGCTTTCATATTTAAGGCCAGAGGTTGTTCAGCTATGGTAGATCTTATACTGTGGTACTGAGACCGCATGGCTGGATTTGTGTGAGGGCCTACAACTTCCTGGAATAGGAAATCTTATAGCTTATAAAAATCTTCAATACGAAGATAACCCCAATGAAGTGCGAGCTTACATCAGAGAGCTGTAAATGCTCATATATGCCACTGATGACTCGGGTCCTATCACCAGGCGGGTGAAGGAAATGATTGATCATGGCGCCACTGAGGGGGCTGGTGGTTCTGGAGATGAGGAATGGCAAGAGTACGTGGCTCCTGAAGATGTAAGTTTTCTTTCCTTATTTTCTATGCAACTTGATTTCAGTTGAAGCTTTGTTACTTAAGAAAGTTATTTTCTTCATCTCGCAGCTTGCAAAGAAAGGAACTGGGGTTCCTTCACCATAGTATAGCCCTGGTGGTACTTCTATTGGGGCTGCTACTGATTCTCCTCAAGAACCAGGTGAGATATCTCCAGGCCAGCAGGCTATGAATGAATCGCTGGACATATCCTTCCATTCGCCAATCCAAGTGCCAATAAGGGAGACTACTCATACTCAGAAAAAACAAAAGAAGCCAAGGCATCGAAGGAGGAAATCCACAGCTAAACGCTTCATTAGTAGCGGTAAGTCCTTCGAATAATCATGATTTTATACTCATAATCACATGGTTACTCATATTTCTGAGGATTGCAGGGGCTTCTTCAATTTCCCCCTTGAGGGAAGGGACTGACCCTCCATCAAAGGCCATGGAGGGTGCTGTAGAACAATCACAGACCCAAGCTGACTTGGTTGCTCCTGGAGAAGAGCTACCATCCATTCCCAGTATCCCTCCTACTGCTGAAGATGCTATCCAGGGTCAGGGGTTGCAAGACATAAGTCGGTAAAAAGATGTAGCAAATGCTCCCACTGGTGAGACTAACCAGGATTATGAAATATCATGGGTTGAAATGATGAATCAAGGAATGACTTTCGAATAATTTTATGATCATGCTAAGTTGTCATGTGATTTAGAAGACCTTAGGCGTGAGTGCTACCCTTTTCCCATATTTTTTTTTAAATTTACACTTCTAACCATGACTGAAAACAATATGCAGTTTCTTCCATAGAAGCTGCTAAACTTACAATGCCTGAAGAGGTTGTGGACATTGATGTCAACCCTACTATTGCAGAAACATTAGCTCAAGTAGAGATAAACCCAATAAACCCTCCTGAGACCCATCTTGAAAATCCTGTTGAGACCGGGAAAGATGGGGAGAAGTCTTCTCAGGTTGCTGAACCATCCTTGGGTAAGGGATAACAATATTTGTGATTGTACTTTATTCGCAAGACAATCTATTCTTTTGTTATCCTTTGAAGCTAACTAAATCTTTCAATTAATCATGAAGGACCAACAACTACAATGACTGGATCCGGAGGTGAGGCCTCAGCCTCTGCCCCAACAGGAATTGAAAGTGAAGAAGCACTAATTAGGGGGGAAAAAGTAGGACAGGGCACTTCTTTAAGTGCATTAATTCCAGATTACATGCCCCCCTTTGACGATGATGTTGAATCAGATCCTAATATGGTTAAAGCATCCATCTTTTCACGATGTAAGACATGGAACAACATATGGAAAATCATATCTGGGGTGCCTTTAGAAGAGCTACCATCGAAAATTCCTCGATTGTCATCCCAATTTGTTATACTAGGACTTGGTGGTTTTGGATATGAAAAGATCCACGCCACGGTGAAACAGATCATTTTCAGGAGGAAGCAGGCTCAAAAAAATCGTGAAGATTTGATCAGAGTGAAACTGTCAGTCAACATAGAAGAATTTGAGGCTGCGGTATCCCAAGCTGAAGCTGATTATGCTGCCATGAAGAAGGAGCTGAAGCATAAAATTAAAGAAAAAGTTGTCCAGCAGGTGCAACTCCAGCAACAGTTAGATGCTGTTATTGGGGAACTTGATCAGCTTAATAAATCATTGGATGAAACTCATATGAATGGAATGAAAGCCATCGCAGATGCTAAGAAGGCACTTCATCAGGCTGAAAAGAGTGAAGCTGGTCAAGTGCACGAGCTTCAAGTAACTGTTGATAAATCTCAGGATGTCGTAAATCAAATGAAGAGTTATGTTGAAAGCCTCTTTTAATTCTTTGAAAAAGAGAAGAGACTCCAGTCTGTGGATGTCCTTCTAACTCTTGTGCATCAATGAAAAACACTTTCACTTTCACTTATTTGTACCTTCATTCTCTCACTACCTGCTTTAAATTTACATAAACCAATGGGCTTAGTAAGCATTGTTTGATTTTTACTAGGATTATTACAAAAAACCCTATAAACATTGAACCTTTTAATTCCTCAATATTACCTAAATCATACAAAAATGTATATTTAGTGAGCTAGAACTTGATTTTTTTTATTTAGAGTTCCTTTTTCTTTTGTGGGCAGTTTAAAGTCATGCACAACGGACATAAAGGGGCTAATGTTTAAGGTCGAAATAGCTTTGACCAAAATAGATTAAAATTGATTCAATTCCGTGAAAATTTATCTGAAAACATATTACCATACTCACGTATGAGGGAAAATATGTAATCTATGACTTAAGAATTTTTGAATCTGATGAATGATATGAAAAAGAGCTAAAAGGCATTAGAAGAAGTAGTTTCCAAGAATGAAGTTACTATTATTTGACAAAAAACCTGTTAGGGGGTTGAATTATGTCGGGCCACCTAAGGGCATTGGCTGCATGGTCAAATAAATAGCATCTTTCGGCTGACAAGTCTGTTATGTGGACTGTTTATGCAAGGCCACCTATGGGCACGTGCTGCATAGTCAGGCAAAAATAACTCTCAGAAATTTACTTTCCTAGTGCTAAAAGCCAGTGAAAGTTTATAGAGATTCAAATTTTCTAAAGTATAGACTTTGCTGTATGGAAAGAGGTACTTGAATATGGAGAAGATATTTCCATACAAGATTATCGAAGAACTGGATGAATATTACTCCTACGAAGGTCTGACCCAAAGATAAGGAAGAAAAATAAACCATAGACTTGAATACTTTCAGATCATGAAAAATGATATGGGACAAATATTTTAAGGATTGCTATTTTTTTGCGGATCCCTACATACTGTTGTTTAAGACAAATAAAGACAAAAGAGGCATTCTTCCCAAGAATGAAGTTACAACTATCTGAAAAACCCGTTAGGGGGCTGAATTATGCAGGGCCACCTAAGGGCATTGGCTGCATAGTCAAATAAATAGTATCTTTTGGCTAACAAGTCTGTTATGTGGACTGTTTATGCAAGGCCACCTATGGGCACGTACTGCATAGTCAGGAAAAAGAATTCTCAGAAGTTTGACATTTTTGTGACTAAAAGTCATGAAATGGGTTATGAAGATCTGAAAATATTTAAGGTTAGGATTATAACAAATAAAGATGGGTATTGTCCAATGTATATAGAGATACATAGGTCAATGATAACCATAATCATGTTGTGGCTGGGTCCTGAATTGAAATTTTGGACTTCACTACCTATCTCATAAGAATGGGAATCAAGCCATACATAGTTCTTAAAATGCAGTTTAACGTCGTGCAGGACGAAAGTATGAGAGATCTTAGTTTAGGGTCAAAGAGTTCAGACCATAATAATGAATACACAGTGTGTGTTTTCATGAGGACTTTTCAGCCAAGGGACTGAAAGTGAAATTTGGGGTTAGGCCCAAAAGACTGGGGGCTGGATTCGAGGGATACTCGAACGTTCCTACGTATCCCATAAGGATGGGAATCAACCCCACATAGTTCTAGAACTACCCTTTGTACAAATTTGGTTCGTACATGTAAAGGGTGAAAGGGGACTTTAGTGCAATGATGGTTTAACCTGAGATAAAAAGTTTAGGTATTACCATGTATGCACGTAGTCTTTTGAAAATGAAACATGATTGAAAAATCAATGTCAATAATAGTTCTCTCTCAAATGTGGAAATCAAAGAGTATTGTAGTTTATTGTCGTACCGGACAAAAGTGTTTCATAGTTTAACTTCATATAACAAGGATGAAAGTGAATCAATGTAAAGATATTGATTCTAGGGGCGGCTTCAAGAATCAACATCATATGAGATGGTGGTGAACCGATGTGAAGAGATTGTTTTTGGGCTTGAACCCTGGGAGGATGCCTACATACCCATCCTGGAGGGCAAGGATCAAAGTCTGTGTAGTTCAATTAAAGAATGAATTAATGATCAAGTTGTTCTTGGGGACAACGATCTAATAAAAAAATGTTGTTGGGACTTATACATGGTTAGAGGCCCAAAGAGAGTGTTACGTTTGAGGTTTTCTCTAATCTCACGTGAGTCATACTCGGTGTGAGAAACAAGAGGTAACAACAACTTTAACGATGCATAGTTTAATGTCATGTAGGACATATAAAGGGACTATGCAGTTTAAAGTCTTTCAGTTAGGACTATTGGTGTTGCACAGTTTAGTGTCATGTAGCAGGGACAAAATACAGTTTAATGTCATGTAGGACGTATCATGAATTTCATGTACAGTTTAGCGTCATGTAGTTAGGACGATGGGGACAATAGAGTTTAACATCATGTTGGAAGAAAGGGAGACTGTGCAGTTTAATGTCATGCAGCAAAGACAAAATAACACACCATTTACGTCATGTTGGACGCATTTGGGATTTTTTCACAGTTTAACGTCATGTTGGACGAAAGGGAGAATAGTTTAAGGTCATATAAATGGACCGTGGATGGTGTAGTTTAATGTATTGCTGGACGATGGTGTTGTTTTAAGGCCATAAAAGACCTTTGATGATTTTGTAGTTTAACGTCTTTCCAGATGTAAGGGACTTTTATACAGTTTAACGTCATGTAGTTAGGACTTCACAGTTTAACATCTTGCTGGACGTAAGGGGCTTGCAAATAGTTTAGGGTCATATGCATGGACCGTTGATGATGCAGTTTAAGGTCATAATGGACCATTTAGGGAACTTTTTCACAGTTTAACGTCGTGTGGGACGAAGTTGCAGTTTAAGGTCATACAAGACCATTGCTGTATAGTTTAACGTCATATAGCAAAGACGAACTGGTGATGCACAGTTTAGTGTCATATTGTGGGGACATCACAGTTTAACGTCTTGCTGGACGTAAGGGACTTGCAAATAGTTTAGGGTCATATGCATGGACCGTTGATGATGCAGTTTAAGGTCATACTGGACCTAGTTGTAGTCTAAGGTCATACTGGACCATTTAGGGAACTTTTTCACAGTTTAACGTCGTGTGGGACAAAGTTGCAGTTTAAGGTCATACAAGACCATTCCTATATAGTCTAATGTCATATAGCATGGACGAACTGGTGCTGCATAGTTTAGTTTCATGTTGCGGGGACATAATGTGAATACTTTGTATTTTATACAAAATAATTCATAAAAAATCTGGCATTAGTTGGAGTAGTAATGAGTTCTCCATCCATCGAGAATAATGAATAAGCTCCATTGGAGTAGACCCTATGTATTGAATAAGGTCCCTCCCATTTTGGTTCAATTATGGGAGGTTTCTTTCCTAGTATCATTGGAGTTCTCAGAACTAATACCAATTTTCCCTGAATGAATGAATGAAGACGAACTTTTTTGTTAAAAGCTCATGCTATTCGATTCTGATAGATTTCCATGTGGTGCAAAGTGCACAATCTTTTCTCATATAACCGTTCCAATTCATTCAATCGCTTTTGGGATTGCTCATCTGTAGATAACTGATCACAAATGGCTACTCTGAGTGAGGGAAATTGAACTTCAATTGGCAAGACTGCTTGTGTTCCATATAGCAACGAATATGGAGTTGACCGCGTTGCATTGCGGGTGGTAGTTTGATAATCCCATAAAGCATGAAAGAGATTATCAGGCCATGAACTCTTATCTTTATCCACCATCTTTTTCAGTATATTTGAAAGAGTCTTGTTAAAGGCTTCTATTTGTCCATTGGCTGCCGCATGATACCGAGATGAATGGATGGATTTAATGTTGTATTCTTGATAAAATTTCTTCACCTCAGAAGAACAGAAGTTGGTGCCGTTGTCCGTCAATATGGTATGAGGGACACCAAATCTAGTAATGATGTTAGACTTGATGAAGCTAACAATGCATTTAGAACTGACTTCTTTGAGAGGTACTACCTCTGCCCATTTGGAAAAGAAATCAGTAGCAGTAAGAATGTACTTAAACTGCTTGGCTGTGGCTGAAGGGTAAGGTCCCACCACATCCATTCCCCATGTGGCAAATGGCCATGAGTATTTAGCTGTATGAAGCAACTCTGGAGGTTGATGAATGAAGTTGGCATGTACTTGACATGAATGACACTTCTTTGTGAAATCAACACAATCGTGTATCATTGAATGCCAAAAGTATCCAAGCCTTCGAATTTGATCAGATAATCTATGTCCAGACTGGTGGGCACCACAGACTCCTGCATGCACTACTTTCATGACAACCATTGTCTCTTCACCATCAATGCATCTGAAGAGAACTCCATCAAAACCACGTTTGTAGAGAATTTTCTCTAGGTGGTTTGGGCCATCATAAAGAGTAAAATTGACCACACGTCACCGGATTTGTTATTTCTCGGCTCTATCAGGTGGAAGTGATCCATTTTGAAGGTATTCCATGATAGGTGACATCCAACCTGTAGTATGACCATACGGTTCAGGAATGGTACTAATTTCATTAATTTCCTCTGTTCTGGCTTGAACATAAGGTGAAATTGTACGACGGTGGGCAATACTGATGGTTGTCTCGTCCCGATTTGGATCTGCTAGAGCTGTGGCTATATTAGCCAGTGCATCAGCTTGAGAATTTTGTGATCTGGGGGCATAAGAAAATGTCGGTTCTGAAGGGAATTCTGCCATTAAATTTCTGACGTAATCATACAAAGGGATTAACTCTTCTTTTCTGATGGCATAATCCCCATTGACTTGTTTGATTACAAAGTCTGAATCACCTTTCACCTTTAAGTGATTCACTTGTGCTTGAAGCGCTAACTCCAAGCCTGTGATAAGTGCTTGGTATTCAGCTTCATTTTTGGTACCACCTTCCCACAATAAAAAGGAATAAGGTAATAATGCCTTATTTGGAGAAATGAGTACAATTCCTAAACCAACTTTGTTGAATTTAGGATTTTCCATTTTATTCCCTGTTGGACTTCTGGAAGCACCATCAAAATACATTTCCCATGTTTGAGGACACTCTTGAATAGAAAAAACTTCCTCATCAGGGAGTTCAATATCTGAAGACGTGTCTTCTACTGAAGGATGTTCAACCATGAAATCTTCCAGAGCTTGGCCCTTTATTTCCCTTTGAGATACATACTGAATGTCGAACTGCTCCAAAATAACTGCCCACCTTGCTAGACGTCCTGTAAGCATTGGACGACTAAGGATGAATTTGAGAGGATTATTGCGAGATACCAATTGGACCTCGTGATGATGCAGGTAGTGTCTCAGTTTCTGAACTGCAAAGATTAATGCTAGGCAGAACTTATCAATACTTGAATACCGGGTTTCTGCTTCAAGCATAGTTCTACTGAGATAGTAGAGGCTATTTTCTTTCCCAATATCATTCTTTTGAGCGAGAAAGGCACCCAATGATCACTCTAGAGCTGTCACATAGAGGATAAGTGGTCTATCTTCAATAGGTGGCATGAGTACTGGTGGACTCAAGAGGTATTTCTTGAGAACATCAAACGCTTCTTGACATTCTTCAGTCCACTGGTAAGTGACTATTTATCTCAATAATTTGGTAAAGGGTAAACTTTTGCCTGCCAAATTGGCGATGAAATGCCGAATATAGGCTAAGTGTCCTTGAAGTCCTATTAATTATTTCAAATTATGAGGAGGTGACATACCAAGGATTGATTTGGTCTTCTCAGGATCAACTTCAATACCAAGATGGCGTACAACAAAGCTGAGGAATTTTCCTTAGGTTACCCCAAAAGCACATTTAAAGGGGTTCATCTTCAAATTATGTTGTCAAAGCTTGTGGAATATGACTTCCAAATCAGCCATGTGATTAGAACGTTGTTTGGATTTAACCACCAAATCGTCTACATAGCATTCAACAAACTTCCCTAAGAAAGGTTTGAAGATACGATGCATGGCGCGTCGATAGGTTGCACCTGCATTCTTTAAACCAAAGGGCATCACCCGGTAACAAAAAACACCTTGAGGGGATCTGAAGGCTGTAGATTCCTCATCTTCTAGGTCCATTCAGATCTGATTATATCCGGAATATCCATCCTTGAAGGAAAGTTCTTCATAGCCAGTCGTCGCATCAATTAAGAGTTCTGTAATCGGAACTGGGAAATCATCTTTAGGAAAATACTGATTAAGATCTCTGAAATCGATGCAAACCCTAATGTGTTCGTTCTTCTTCTTTACAGGGACAATATTATCCAACCACTTAGGATAATGAACTTCTCTGACAATGTTATCTTTGATCAGCTTATCCACTTCAGCTTCAATTTTGGAAGCATAGGTTGGGTGTGTTCTTCTCGCGGCTTTCTTAAATCCTTGATGTTCTTTTGGTAAACCCAAATGATGAGTAGCAATATCAGGATCAAGCCCAGGAATTTTTGTATAGTTCCAAGCGAAAATATCTTTATTTTTCTTTAGAAAAGAAGTATACATTTCTTGCTCTTAAAGGGTCATGGCCGCACTAATTAAAGTGGGGCATGGATCTTTCTCTGTACCCAGATTTATTTCTCTGAGTTCATCCACAGTGGTAGAGATACCCTCTTCAAATGCTGGAGGAGCATCTCTAAGATCTCCCTCTTCTTCTTCATCATGTGCTATTTCTTCCTTTTCTACTTGCATAGTAAATGAAAAACGAAATTTTCATGATCAGAAGAGATGTCAACATTTTCACATTTTGAAGAATAAGCTTCTATTTCCGACCCTATTGATGATAAAGGGCATTCTTTGGGAAATAAAGAGGAGATGATGGATTGAGAATTGACATCATTATTAACCTCTAATGTTGCTATAACTTCTTCTGGCCTGACTGGTGAAGTATAGACCTGTTGGATTTCAGTAGATGAAATGAAGACGTCACCACTTGTGCTTTCATCACTGTTTGGTAGGTTACCAATTTCTCCCATGTTGTCTGGCTCAATTGCCGTAATTGACATTATGGATCTTTCCATAAGAGTATTTTTATTTGGGATTATTTTGTCAATTTTACTGATAGGTAACATATAATCTGTACTCACATGTGTAAATGGATTTATTGGAATTTTCTCCAAACCATATGGAGCATTAACTTTGGTAATTTCCTTCATTGTAGATTTTTCTCTTCCCTTCATGTGATAAAATTCTGCCTCAATGTATTGAGACTCACATGTCTTGAACGGGGTCTTATCACCATACAATGTCCCAACTTGACCATTGAAACAGTATTTGAGACATTGATGGTATGATGAAGGAATATTTGTATGCTGATGTAGCCAGGGTCTTCCAAGCAAGACGTTGAAAGATGAATCTTGATCAACAATCATGAAATCCGAATTGGATACAAGATCTCCAAACTATGTTCTGAGTGTAACCTCACCCATTTGTTCTTGTTAATTTTTATCATATCCTTGTTACATCATGGTAAAAGGAGATAAATCAGATTCCGTGAGGCCCAATCGACGAAGTGTACGGATGGGAATGAGGTTGACTCCTGAACCATTGTCAATGAAAGCTCTTCGGGTATCCACACCTTTGACTTTTCCAGATAAGTACAAAGGTTTTATGTTCCCATGCACAACATCATCTTCATCTTTATCAGTAAATGATATCACTGCATGGAATTCTATAGGATTATTCTCTATGTGATAGACTTCAGCTGCAGCAATTTCAGCTTCAAATTCCTGAGGACTTGACCAAGCTTCGATGAGTGCTTCCCGAAGATCTTTTGACAGATTCAAAGCATCCAAAATTGATAACTTGGCTGGTACTTGGGCCAAGTGTTTCAATAAATCATACTTTTGATATTGAGGTCTGCGTTTCCCAACAAAAATATATGGTTTAGTAGGTACTTTGGAAGCATATGCTTTGGAATCTAATGCATCTTGTATTGGGATAGAAGTTGGAAACATCCTTGGTTTTGGAAGATTAGACCGATTAGATCCATTTACATGCTGAGATAAAGAAGATGGAATTTTCAATCGGTCTTCCAAAATAACTGTGCCAAGACTGAGTTGACTATTGGAAGAAGAACTTTCTTGTTATTTTTGAGCTCGCTGAAGGGCTCTACCACAAGTTTCTGCTGCATACACAGTGCTAGCAGGGGTAGAATTGGAGTAGTGGCTTCGGAAAGATCTACGTCTTCCCCTGTATCCTGAACCTTTGGAACTTCCTCAGATTCCCTTATCTGATACAGGGAATTCAGACTTATGAAAATTGAAATTACGACTGGAATACGGATCTGTTAATTGAATCATATTAACAAAACCGAAGATTAACTCTTCGTCTAATAAAGACTCTGCCTGACTAGCCTGTTTAGGTTGTGCCGTTTGATGGGGCGGTGCCCGTTGTTTTGAAGTAGATGGCATAATGTCTACCAGAGTCAAAGACAATTTAGGCTTTGACACATACTCATCTTCTTCTGATTCTTTTTCTTTCATTGAATCAAACCGTTTCTTTGAGGACTTTCCCTCTGACAAAGAGGGTTTTATCGCAATATTCATGGCAGAAGACACAATTGGTTTTTTTAATTGTGTTTGCAAAATGGCATGAGTCTGATTGATTGTCTTTCTGACCATCCAATCGTCATATTTTTTTGCATTTCTTCTTTTGACTTCTTGCCATTTACCTTTTTCCTCTGGAACTGTAGCAGTAACACATGCTACCTGAGTCGAAGAACCTTTCAACTTGACTTGTCCCAAGTCGACCATCTTTTGCAGGAGGTCTTTGAAGACAAAACACTCCTGAATGGGATGCCCTAACATTTGATGAAAGGGACAATAATTGGGACGGTCTTCATCTCCTTCCTTGTTTGGCCTCATGGGCACTGGTAATTGAACCAAATTATTTTCCAGAGCTGAAATGAAGTAACCAGGAACTTGCTCATTTCGGAAGGAGTATGTTTTACTCTTCAAATCCTAAATTTTTTTTTGTCATTGATCTCTTTGATCATTTGGACGAAACGGCCTTTGTTGTTAGCGTTTAGGAGGTGGAGCCCTTTGAGAAGAGGAAGGTTTTGAAGTAGAAATAGGTACAGGTGATTGTTTAACCATAACTGTAGCAGTTTCTGATTTACCAATTCTCCTTCCTGGAGATCATGGAATTACATGAGATTTAACCTTAGCATGTATAAGGGAATCTTCAATCTGCTGAGTGATTGAAGTAAGGTCTCGAAACCCTCCTGTGTATTTCACAGGGATCAATGGCGTGCGTAATTCGTCACGCAAATTTGCCACACAGATTGGCAACAGCTCTTCCTGAGGGAGTGCTAAACTCAGGGAATACGTTAATCCCTTCCAGCGAGCAATGAAATCAGAGACTCTTTCATTCTCCCTTTGCTTGTAGTTTTTAAGATCGAAAACTGTCATTTTTGGCAAAGTTGAGCTGAACTAAAAAATGAATTTTTGACGAAGATCCTCCCATCCGATGATTGAACGGGATTGCAAGCTTTTATACCAGACAAAAGCTGGTCCTTGCATGGTTCGCACGAAGCATCTGAGTTTCACTGCTTCTTGTTGCTCTGGAGTTCCCATCATAGGATCACAACAAGACACGTAATGCGTCAAATGTTTTTCAGGGTCGCTTGATCCATTGAATGTAGGGAAAACAGGGTTTCCAAAACTAGATGGAGGAGAAATTGAATCTACCCATTCAGGGTAAACATTGTTTTCTGGTTGAACATGCGCCCGTTTCCCTTCCATAGTTTCTAACCGAGCTGTTAATGACTCAATATTAGTTATTAACTTCTGAGAAACATCAAGGTTGAATTTGGTCTTGGGTAGGTGCAATGAATGGAGCTTGGACAGTCGTGGTGGTTGGTGCTGCAACTGATGGTAGCACTGCCAACCGTTGTTGCGCTTGACCCACGGGATTAGACCTCTGAGGGTGTACTGATAAAGCAGGATATTCTTGATCCATCTCAGTAACTGCAAAAAATTCTTTCAGCTATCGGACTTCAGCATTCTTAAGAAGAAGACTACTCTGCAGTAGTTCTGCATTCAACCTTCTTAATTATTTCATTTCTTCCTCTTTTTGTGCAAACCTTTGCTCTAACCAGAGTGATTGACCTTCTCCAGAGTAAGGATATGTAACCTGATTCTTTCCCCTCCCTTTGTTGGATACTTTTTGGAGAGAAGGAAGTGGATTACCTAGGTTCTGTGTAATCCTTTGACTTCGTGTACGCACACCTTTTTCATTTGTATCGGTGCATACATTTTCTTGAGCAGGACGCTCTTCATATGTCTACCCTGAGTGAGTCTCCTCTGGTGGATTAGCAACAACGGCATTGATGACATTGATTGATGTATAATGCATCGCATCCCTTCTATCAACATTTCTGTGATATTTTCTTCTTTCATGTATTTGATAAGACATTGACTTTTGTTGATTTAATCTTTTAGGAACTTCTTGATGAGATATAACTTGGAGGGAATCTCCTGATAATTTGGATCTTCGTTCCTCTTGGGGATTCTTCCCCAATCGAGAAAAGACTGATATTCTCTGAGAAGGGGATTGATGATTTGAAAGAGTCCCCAGTCCCGAGAAATGGGGATGTTCCTGCTGCTTTCGCTCAACTCCTCGAATCCCATTTGTTGACTTTGAGGGTTGGGTTAAAGGAGTCACCAGTATTACAAGCTGGGGTGGCTCTTGACATGCTATGTCTGAGACCTTCTTAAAAGCTCTCCTGATCTTGCGAATCTTAGTTCGGAAATTAGCTGGATGCATTATCCTGTATCCACTTTTATCGCCTGGTTTAACAGACCGTTGGATGATTTCTGAAACTTCTGTCATTTGATGATGTGTTTGCTTCATACGAGAGGCTTGTGAAATATTCTTTCCTGCTTGATGTAGGATCAATTCAACAACTTGTTATTTATATGCTTGATTTTGAGAGGAACCAGTTGAAGCTTGTTCTTGAGAAAGCTTTTGATTATGAACAAAGCCCATTGACTGTGGCTGGCCATGGGCAATAACATTGCATGAGACCATTTTCGGCGGGATTTGCTGACTGGAAAGCACTGTGAAATGTAGTGCTCCATGAAAACCCCATCCTCTGATATGAACACCAGATGGAGCATTGGCAATTAACTGACGCAATTTTCTTAGTGCGCCAAGGCATGAACGTTGAAGGGTTCTCTATTGCTTTTCGGCCTTCGGATACCGAGAGACTGATAGAGATTCCAAATCAATCTGATGTTGTAGCCCTTCTATTATCTTAAGATGATTTTCATATTCATCATAAGATAATACCTTCTTCTTCAATTGACAAAGATTTTTTCATATGTTGAGACAAATATCATGGACTCCATCTTCCGTCAACATCTTTGGAATATCATACTGGGAGTCAGCCAAAGGCCAAAACATGACTGGTACCTCACTTTTCTCCAGTTTTTTCCTCATGTTCAACATTTCCTCTTTATCATTAAATGAAGATTATTCTACCTTTTTTTACCAGAGTTGGTGTTTCCTTGTTGCTTCATAGGATTCAACAAGATTGGTAGAGAGATCATTGATAAAACTAGAAGATGCATGACTTAGGGGTGGTTCAGAGAATGACCTACACCCTGGGCTATCTTCTAATTGAGAAAGTATTTCACTTACTAGTGATAAAGCATCAGACATTACTGGTTTCTCATTTGAAAGTGCTTCAAGATAAGAGGGCTTTCTCGGCACTACATTGTCCACTGCAGTATTTTCCAGGAAATGTGAATCACTACTGCGGAGAGGACTTTTGCAGCAAAATTCATCATCATGGGGAGGACCACCATAATGGGTTACAACAAAAGATGAGATCTCTTGCTCCTTGGTCTTATGACCACACAGAGGGTTCCTGTGGCTCTCATCTGAAGAAGAAATATCAAGATTGACCGAATTTTCATGAAGCAAGCCTTCATGAGGATGTGTCTGTTGAATACTTTCGGAATTAATGTTCCAGTTATTGGGAACTGAGAGAGTAGAATCCTAAATTCCAACAGATAAATGTCTAAGGGCTTCAAGAACTCCAGCATCGAGAAAGGCCTTGTTACATATTGGCCTTTGATCTCCTGACTGTGCTGGGCGGATCTTTTTCTTAGATGCCTTCTTACTCACTTTGGAAACCACTTGTTGACGAATGTCGTTACTCTGAGCAGGTGTATGTGCCTGATCAGGAAAGATGGTCAGGTTAGGCTGACGATATCCACTCAAATCAGGTGTATGTGCCTGACTTGGTTGTCCGTATGATATGGGGGAGTATGCCCCAAAACCCTCTTGGACTGGAACAGATTTGTGTGTCTGTTCCAGAGTGAATCGTTGATGTGTCACTCCACTGCTAGGGATAGATTTATGTGTCTTTCCCTGAGATGATGCTGAAGATGTTATGATATCTTGGAAAGCATCCAGAATATGATCCGGAATTTTCTTCTGCTCTTTCACCATTGACAAAATATGCTTGGTGACTTCAGCCACGGAACGGGGATATACGTCCATTCCGGGATTGGAGTAGGTGTATGTTCCTGCTCCTGTCCTCCTTTTCCTGTCAGTGAATTCTGACAGTACTCAAGTGTGGAGGCAGAGAGTTGAGTTTGCCTTCTGATTGTCGTCGGAGCTTTCCGACTGACTTCTCCATGCGCTACCAAGCGAGAATGTTGGTAGGATTGATTAGTACTAGCACGTGTATGTGCCTGCTGATTACACTTCTCCAAACGCGGTTGAAGAGATTCATCATATGTAGTCAGGCGAGCCTGCTAACTAACTGATGATGTATAAGCATGTGTACGTTCCTGCCTATAGTACTCCGCCGGAATTGCCTGGCGGGATTGGCGTGATGCTGCCAGATGAGTCTGCTGGACAGTGGAATTAAAACGGACAGGTGTGTGTGCCTGCTCGTTGTTCGCCACCATGTTATGTTGGTGGACTTCTCCAAAGATGGCAGGGATGAAAACCTACCCATTATTAACCGGATTCCGTCTCTGGTGGTTCGTCTTGCCTTCTCGGGTTCGAGGAACCTGAGCTGAATGCCTGGAGTCGGTACCCTCAACATGTTGAGGGCGCACTGCCGCACGAGTCTGGCGGCTATTGTTGATGGGAGCCCTCGGGAAGGACTCCTGTTTTTTTGAATTAAGGCCCTGAGGGACCCGCTCATTCACTTCCTCAGAGTAAGGGAGCGAATGGAAATTGCGTTCCGGGGATAACGACCTGAAACGGTTGGAGACAGTAGTCAGCACCGCCTAGCTCTTGATCACTGGTCATCGTTGTCCGGACGACCTGTGTGAGTTGTTCACTTGGAGGGCCTATCGGGAAGCCTCCAAAGTTGGGATGGTACCGTGTTGACGGTACTCCTTAACCAGCGCATTTGATACCCAGCGTTGAAGACGCTGAGTAGGTGATGTCATCCTCAGAGCGGATGATGATCCGGTAGGAATAGCAGCAGTGGTATTTGCAGCAGAAGTATTCACAGATGTGAATATGAGAACAGCCATTATGGAAATACAAGAGATCTTGGAAAAGAGTGCATGTTTGATATAACATACGTAATCAAGATAAAATTCATCCACTTCATCCTTTGGATGAGCACACATGTCAATGATTGTTTTTGTTAGCCCTCTTATTGAGTTTTAAATAGGGGCTTAACAAATAGGTAAAACATCATTTTAACTTGGTTAAGGATTCACGTCGGGATCACCATTCGTTGTTTCCCTCGGAATTCGAGGATGACTTCCTAGATGGGAGATTCAAACGTTCTGATCGGTTTCTAACGGGTTTGTTCGTAGAACCGGAAACATCCAATGATTCCACATCCATTTGGACCTACTTTCCAAAAGTAGGCGCTCATTAGCTTGTGGACTGATGAGGCTTAGGAATTTTCATTGGTAGAGAGGATGGGAGGTTGGACTCATCACACCTTTTTGAGGGGAATTATTGTCTATTCCGGGACTCTCTTTATAGATTTATGTTATGTTCGTGAATCCTTATTACATTACCAAGTATAAAATGAGCTTTTCCTTTAGTTTTGACAATCAATGATTAAATATGTAAGAAATTTAGAGAATCTTTTATATGTATTCGAGGTTCTTCATCAATAGAGAATCATCAATATCTATTTATAGATTCTTGGTCAATGGTAACCTTCAAAACATTCATATAAAAGTCTCTTGGTCATTATGATGACCAGGCTGGTTTTCAAACCACTTAGTGGGGCACTTGAAGTTTATTTTCATTCAGAAGGACATGAATTATTTCAAAGTTGGGATCGAACCCATAGATGGGCTACCTACGTATCCTTTGTTTTGGAAAAGGAATCAGAACACACGTATTTCAAATGAAAGAGTATGATGTTTATGATTGATGGCTCAAAGCAGGATGTCATAATTACTTTTACCCTCTAAGCTCACGTGAGTCATGCTCGGTGTGAGAAACAAGAGGTATTGGTAATAAAATAGACAATTGAGCCATGAAAGATGTAATCATAAGTAATGGTTTGGGGCTTATGTATGTATGACTGCCCAGAGGATTTACTTTAGGGATAAAATCTAGGAACATGGTCCAAAAAGGTATATGTGCTTCATGGAGATTTGAATACTCTAACATGGGACTTATTCCTGAAAAGGAAACCCAAATTAGGAGAGGATTGATAACTGGGTTTTACTCCTGAGAAGGAATCCCAGATCAAACGTAAATTAGGACTGGTTAAAGAGAATTTAAGGGACTTGGGGCTTATTCCTGAAAAGGAAGCCCAAGATTAGGGGACTTGGGGCTTATTCCTGAAAAAGGAAGCCCAAGATTAGGACTGAGACATATTCCTGAAAAGGAGACCCAGGTTAGGGGACTTGGGGCTTACTCCTGAGAAGGAAGCCCAAAATTATGACTGGGAATTATTCCTGAAAACGAGACCCAGGTTAAGGATTAAGGTTTGGGGCTTACTCCTGAAAAGGATGCCCAGATTAGAGATCATATGACTGGAGATTATTCCAGAAAAGGAGACCCAGGTTAAGGATTCTCCCATCTTAAAGGATGAGGTTGAATGAATGAAATCTCCATATTTAGTGACATAAGGATATTTAAATCACTAGGTTTTGAGAGATATTCCACAGAATTCCTTTCAGATAAGGAAGTCAAATCAAGAAATCATGCCATAAAAGGCTTTGAAGAGTGTCTTGAAGACTGAATCTTGAAAAGGAAGTATAATAGATTAAGAGGGGTGAAATGGGCAAGAAACGAACCCAAAAAAGGAAGGGGCGCGCAAGTCTTGGAAGACGTGCATGTACTGCGTGGGCGCGCAAGTATTGGTCACGTAGGTATACCTGCGCGACACGTGGTGTACTTGTGCGATGGTCAACCAGCATTGAAATACTTGAGCGACTCTTTATTAAAGCCTTTAGAATCCTCTTGAGGTTCATCCAGAAAACGGACGCACAAGTTCTATCGAAGGAGTAAGGCAGCGCGTAAGTGTGACCACTTCCCTTAAGGGCTGGCCACTCAGGCACGCAAGTGTTGATGAGTTTCAACACTTATACCTTCCTCCCTCTCTTTAGATCTTCCGTTCTAGGTAAGAAATTACCTTAGAAGTGTTCCAGATGCTTTGAGAAGAGACTTGGACGTCGGGAGCATCAATCTGAGTTTCTGGAAAAAGAATCCTCCTGAATGGGGGGCCCACAGGTTCTATTTATAGCCAGGAGAAGACCCCAGGCGGTTACCGGGCGGTTATCAATTAGGTCACACAAGTCACTTGTGCAACCATAAGGGCGTCGTGCAAGTGGACTTGCGCGACAGTGATATAACTTGGGCGGTGCAGATGCTTTTGATCCTTTGTTCGTGCCTTTGTTGATTTTTGATATTTTCATCAAAGGTTGAATCACTTTGAGCGCAGATATTCCCCTTTTCCGATTTTTAGATTCTGTGATGAAAGGATCGTCAAAAACCTTTCTCTAGGGATCAGGCCTTTGATTAGGGATTCAGGCGGGAGATCAGGGTATCAGTATTGTATCTTGGGATCCCTACTCATGGTAGGGTGCTGGAGCGAGCCCTTATAGTAGAGAGATTATTGGGGGAGAAGGCACCCTCATCTAGAGATACCAGTAGACCCCAGATGGTAGATTATTCGGTAGGTATCATACAAGAGACACGATGGACCAAGTAGGCCTGGTCTTTCAGAGGACGACCCTAGGACTCATGGTCAACAGTGTGGGGCTCCCTGTCGAGAGGGATTCAATAGGGAGCCAGGAAGTGATTCACTAGCGATGAGTAGGGACAAAAGGCTCATGGAATCCCAAACATCTATGTGTATGACCAGCAGATGGTCGATTGGCCGCTAATGTAGAGGTTGGGGTTCAAGTGAGAAGGTTCGTAGGGCAGTGGATGTGGTGGGGGGGCTGGCCAAGCAGTAGGCGGTGGGAGATGGTTTGAGGTGTTACTAACACCACCCACACATGGTAAACCCTGACCGGTGGGATTTGGAATAAATGGGTGAGCATAGATTTAGGCAGCATAGGATTATGACAATGGTGCTCCAAAGATGACCCAAGGTACGATCAATGTCTTCTCCACCCTAGCTGTAGTTTATATAGACATTGGTTCTAGTCACTCTTTCTTTACCACATCTCTTGTTCGGATCATATAGATTTTAATGGAGTCACTGGCTCGATCATTACAGCTATAGACTCCTATGGGAGGGGATTCGACTATTACACACTGGTTCTAGTAGTGTGAACTCACTCTAGGAGGTGAGAGATTTGGCTGGGATCTCTTAGTAGCAATGTCTAGGCCTTACGAATTCATCTCGGTAATGGACGAGTTATCCATAGTCCAAGATTAGATTTAATGTTTAAGGCATATAGTGTGGTGTGTCTATAGGGTTGGGACCATATTTTCTTTCACCTGTGAGAAGGAAACCATTGCAGCGTAGGACAAACTTTCTCAGAGGATGGTGCAACCGATCCCTCACCAGTTGGCTAGACACATCCTCAGTGCTATGTATGATAGGATTCCATGGTTTCCTGTAGTGCTGAATGAGTATGGGGATGTTTTTTCTGAGGAAGTTCCAGGACAACCTCCTCAAAGGTAGGTAGACTTTTTCATCAACCATTACCCAAATATGACACCGATATCGACACCATCGCATCGGATGGCTCCTGTGGAGCTTAGTGAGATGAGGGTACAACTGGAGGACATGTAGTAGAAGAGGTTACTAATTCCCAACATTTAAACATGGGTAGACACAATTACTTTGTCCAATAAGGAAGACGGGAGTTTTAGGTTGTGTGTGGACTTCCGGTGCCAGAACTAGGTGACCATGAAGAACAGGTATCCACTTTTGAGGATTGAAGATCTCTTCAACTAGCTGAAGGGTGTGATGTGGTTCTCAAATATTGATCTCATATCATTCTATCACCATGCTTGGGTATGGGATGAGGATATACCAAATATATCCCTCAGGTGCCGGTATGTCCACTACGAGTTCCTATTGATGCCTTTCGGCATGAACAATTCCCCAGTAGTGTACATGGGGCTCATGAATAGGATATCCTAGCCTTACCTCGACTGGTTAATTTTGATCTTCATTGATGGCATCATCGTGTACTCAATGTAAGAGGAGGAACATGATACACACCTGAAGATATTCTAATACACTTTGAGAGAACTAGATTTTTGCTAAGATCTCAAAGTGTCAGTTTTGGATTCAGGAAGTCCACTTTTGGGGAAACGTCATCTCAGAGTCTGGAGTTGTAGTGGATCTGGTGATGATAGAGGTGGTGCATGATTTGGATCCTTCCAGGAACGTGACTGAGGTGCAGATCTTCTTGGGGTTGGATGGTTTCTATAGAAGTTTCTTGCCTGACTTTTCCAGAGTAGAATCACCCTTTTCATCTTTGACACAGAAGGGACAATGCTTCATGTGGACAGAAGATTGTTAACAGATTTTTTAGGTTCTGAGGTAGAGATTGGCTTGTGCCCCCCATCATGAGATTACCAGAGGAGGGAATTCGGTATGTAGATTACTACGACGCATCAGGTCACAGACTGGGTTGTGTCCTGATGCAAGAGAGATCAGTGATCACTTACAGATTACAACAATTGAGGTAACATGAGCCGAACTATGTGACCCAAAACCTAGAGTTAGCAGCAGTGGTCTTTTCCTTGAAGATTTGGTGGTACTACATGATGGGTAAATAGTTTGTGGTTTACTCCAACCACACGAGTCTCAGGTATATCTTCTCCCAAAATAACCTAAATGTGTTAAAATGGTTATGAACATAGTTCCTCTAGGACTATGACTTTGAGATAGTCTATAATATTATGAAGGGGAACGTGGTAGAAGATTCACTCAGTAGGAGGACCATTTTGCAGCTTCTATGTGAGGTGAAAGAGCAGTTAGCAGCGATGTAGATATTCTTCATGGATGGTGGTGGAGCTTATTACCTTCAGTAAATGATTGGTACTCCCCACTCCTACAGCGAGTTAGGGAGGAACAATTGGCGGATGTTGACTATGTTGCCTGACATTCTTAGTTATCCTAAATATGAGCTACTAATTAATTTTTGATTAGTGGGGAGCACGTAAAACTTTTTAGAGGTTTCATAATAGTGACGCTGACATTAAGGGAGGTAGTGTTGAGGGATTTCCATACATTTCCACTAGGGGTACATCCTATAGTGGAGAAGATGTACAAGGACCTCTAACATGAGTACTGGTGGAAAGGGATGAAGAAAATGTTGGACAAGTTCTTTCATGATGCCTCTTTTGTTAGTAAGTGAAGGTTATGCATCACATTCTAGCAGTCTTGGCCCATCCACTGGAGGAACCAGATAGGAAATGAGACAATATCACAATGGACTTTGTGACAGGGTTACCAAATATATCCAAGGGCCACAAATCTATTTAGGTTATCATTGACAGACTCACCAAGTCGACTCACTTCCTACACATCCGGGAGAATGGAACAATACATGGCTTGAGACACCTATATGTCCAAAAGATAGTGTAGCCTCATCGGGTGACTTTGAAAATAGTCTCAGATCATGTTGCTTGACTTACATCCCAGTTGTGTAGGGGATTACAAGAGGTGTCCAGGACACAGCTTCTCTTGAGCACATATTTTCATCCCTAGACCGATGGTCAGACGGAACAAACCATACAGACCCTGGACATCATGCTACATGCTTGCATCTTGGATTTTGGTTGTAGTTAGGAGGACTACCTTCCCCTGGTAGTGTTTTCATAAAACAACAACTATCACTCCACCATTGGAAAGGCACTATTTGAGGCCTTGTACGGGCGTCCATGCAGATTACGCCTATGCTGGACAGACCCAGGTGATTCGGCAGTCATGGGTCCGGAGATGGTGCAGGCTGCCATTGAGAAGGTGAAGATCATCCAGGAGTGGACGAGGACTACACAGAGCATGCATAAGTCTTATTCCAACAAGAGATGGGGACCCTTCGAGTTTGATGAGGGATATCATGTATTCCTTTAGGTCTCAACCCAATAAGGATTATAAAGATTTGGAAGGGGTGGTAAGATATATCCGAGGTTCATCAGACCTTTTCAAATCCTGAGCAGATTTGAAGAGGATGTGTACCACTTATACCTCCCTCCACATATGCACTATGTGCATGATATTTTCCACGTGTCGCAGTTGAGGAGGTGCATGCATAATCCATTGCACATCATCAACTTGGGAGAGATGGACATTAATGATGGGGCGATGTTTGTAGAGTTCCTAGTAGAGATAGAGGGTTTATAGGAATGGGTCCTATGTGGGTGGTTGATTCCTCTAGTACGGGTTTGGTGGCATCATGGGAATCTCTATGAGAGCACATAGGAGTGGGAGGCTCAGATTCGTGCTGAGTACCACCATCTATTTGATTAGTTTTTATTCTGGATTTTGGAGAGGTAAGGATTTAAGGTGTGGAGAATGAAATGTCTTGGAAATTCCATGTATTTTTTTAAATTATATGGAATTATTATGAGAGCACACGCTTTGACGACATGTGTTTCTGAGGCCTGGTGAGCCCATAAAAGACTTTTGATCTTTTTTTAAGTATGCTTAAGTAAATGTGTGAGAGAGTTTTTATAACTTTTTAACCTGTGTTCGGATAATAAATATGAGGTAATTGTTGAATTAAAAATTACAAGATTCTCCTAGAAAAGACTTGACTTTAGCTTGAAATGGCCGAATAGAAATGTTAATCTTCGAACATTTTGAAAAGTAATAAAATAACATTAAAGAGTTATTTCCTTTTATTTCCTCATTCATTGAGAAGCGGATAAAGACGATGTGGTTTATGGAGAAGGCACATTGATAAGGATCATTAATGGCTCATTAACTTGCAGAATAACAATGTTTTAATGACGTGTAATAGCGATTAGGTTTTATAAATGAAACAGTGTAACGATGCGATGTTGCAGCTTATTGTGATGTGTTTCCCTTTTATTTTGGTTGATGATTTGGTGTAATGTGGAATTAAACTACGAGGATTACATGATGAACATCCAATGAACTTCCTCTCCAACAAAGAACAAAAAATGCTGAAGAATGTCAAACATATTCAATGCACCTGGAAGAACGGAGTCGGATGCGACGAACGATGTCGACGTCTTGAATCCTCTAGGACGTAACGTTGCAAAAACGATTGTCAAAGTGGTAGTGCTTTAATTTCATCAATTTCTTCCCCATTTGAATTCTAGAAGTGATGAACGCGAATCAACCCATTAATAGTTTGATCTTATAATCGTGCGTTTGTGCATGATTGTGAGTTTTCATTTGGGAGATATTACCGGGATTAGATTATCTCCAGTTTGATTGAGCCACAACCCCAGAGCCTCCCCATCATTATAAACTTCTAACACGGAGGGTGCAGGATGACACGAACAAGGACCGAGCCCCTCTGCATGTGATTTCCTTGTTCACAAATTTTCTGAATCGATGGTAAGGCAGCTTTGAGAACGTTGTGGTGAGTAGGATGCTCCTCGTAGGCTGTAGGGACAGGCAGTACAATGAACCGACCATTGGAGCACATCCGGTGGTTCGTTGAAGAATCTGTCAGTGCGCCGTTGCGGGCAGTGATATCAGCCACGTGCCAGACGGTTAGAAAACAGGCCACTGGCCACACCGATGGCCAGCTGACCGGTGCGCTCGTTGGCGTTATATTTCAGTAGGAGGACGTGGGCAACCAGATGCATCGACAGAAGGACCAGTGTCATCTAGCGCCGCGTAGAGGGGTGGCCCACGTTTGATCCGCCCAAGTGGCTAGTGAGCAGCGGTCAGCCGACGGGGGTAGAAGGAGCCCTGCATGTCCATGGGGTAGGCAGAAACCCAAACAAAGATATCTACCACATCCCGGGAGCACCCCACTTGCTGTCCACACAGCCGCTCTTCGGGCTGGCGGGCCGAGCCCCCAGCTACCAAGTTGGGATGGACCCACACTGGTGGACTGGACCCTCAACTAGGATGCTAGACCTACACCGGAAAGCTAAACATGCACCCTTCGGGCTGGGCCAGACTAGACTGGGTCGTTGGGTGACCTGGAGAGTTGGACCGTCGGCCAAACCGGGCCAGGTCCAGCGAGGCCCATTAGGCCTGGCCCACTGGCCAGACCAGACCAGATCGACAAAGACCCAAACCGGGTCTGGTCAAGTCGGTCGAATTAAACCAGGGTATGTGGAACCCCTGATCCGGGTTGGTCAGGTCGGTCCGACCAGGTCGGACTGGGCCCAGATGCAACCAACCCTTGTTTACTGAAACATCTATATCTTGCAAACCGAGTATTCGATTGATGAGCCATTTGCGGAGTTAGGACCATGTATATGAGGCAGATCTTTTTTAATTATCTATGGTGAATTTCCTGGAAATTTAGTTGTGAAGAATGGATTGAGGAGAGATTCTCCCAAACACTCTACATACGAAACCATGTAGTTGGATGAGACCTGAAGACTGCGGACTATCAACTCTGTGTGACTCAATGATGGCCTAGTGGGAAGCGGTTCTATGTGAACCGGAATGTCCACAGTGGGGAGTAGATCTATGTTACCTGGAAGACCCATGATTCTCAAAAGGAGGAGTACCTCGACATGGACAAGGTGGGAAGCAGCTCTGTATGACCTGGCAGGCCCACAGTGGGGAGAAACTCTATGTGACCCAGCATACACATGGTACTCATCATGGATGAGTACAAAATCAGTTCAAGGTAAGTGGAAAGTGGCTTCTATATGACCCGAAATACCCACTGTACTCGATAGAGGAGGAGTTCAACAACAGTCGAGGTGTTCGAGGATGTGACTGATGTTTCTACTATCACTACCATAAATGTATACCTGGTGTGAGTTGTCTTGTGCTTTATGAATTTCTTTGAGGATTGTTGTGCGGTCTTTCATATTTTTTAGGGGTCCCTATCGTGTATCGCGTTACTCACCACTACATGGTCTCCGCCCACTCATGTCGTGTCTTATGTAGACGATCTGTGTTTCGACAATGGATTTGGTGGACTGGGACCTTGAAGTGCTCAGGGATACGAGACTGACAAACACTATGATGGTGAAATTGGTGGCCTAGGACTAGGCGGGACCCTGTAGGACCAGGTGTACAAGACGTACTACTTCGTCTTCTTGTAGCGACCATACTCTTACGATCAGGTGGGGTTTTCCACTGATGTCCATCAAAGCTCTTTTTGTACTTTGCAGTTTTCAGTTATTTTATTGGGTTTTAATTTTGGCCCACTTGTATTAGTTGTATTTGTACTCGGTTTTGTTTTAGTGATACTTGTTTCCTTTTTATTGTGTGGGACTTGGTTGGGTGTGTGTGTGTGAATACAAGTACTCAGGAAAATGCCTCCCACTTGCAGTATGACGCCATCATCTCTATTCGCTATCCCCAGGCCTTCGGGAGGTGGGCTTGGGGTAGTCCCAGAATAGGCCCCCGGGGACAGGTCATGACAAAAATCCATATATCCAAAAAACCAAAAAACCTTCAAAATCCATAAAAACCCTAAAAACCCATAAAAATTCTATAAAAGACCTAAAAATACATAAAAACATAAAAACCCCTAAAACCCTAAAAAACACTAAGAAAATAATAAATACATTAAACACTTGAAACCATCAAAAACATAAAAAATGCTCAAACCCCACAAAACCCTAAGAGACCCAAAAAGCACTAAAAAAACTTAAAAACCTAAAAAACAATAAAATCCCAAAAAACCAAAAAACCCATAAAAATCATAATAACCATAAATAATCTAAAACCCTTCAAATAATAAAAACCATAAAAACTCAAAAAATCCATAAAAACTATAAAAAGGTAAAATAAACCTAAAACCCCAAAAACCATAAAAACCTATAAACACTAAAAACACTCAAAATCACTAAAACCCCTAAAAATACTAAAAAACATAAATATCCTAAATATCCCTTAATGTTCTTAATAACATAAAAATACTAAAAACCCCCATGAAAACATAAAAAAACTAAAAACACATAAAAACCGAAAAAACTGAAGAATGATAAAATCCATAAAAACTATTAAAACACATAAAAATCCTACAAATACTCTAAAAATCCATAAAACGTAAAAAACCCTAAAAAATAGAATAAAACTTAATGAATCCTAAAACCTTAAATACTTAAACCCCCTAGTGAACATAAAAAAAGTTAAAACCACTAAAAACCCCTACAAAAAACCTTAAAATCGTAAAACCCCTAAAAAACATAATAACCCATAAAAAACCATCAAAACACCTAAAAAACTTGAAAAAAACTAAAGACTATGAAAATCCTTTTAACAATTAAAATGATACAAAAACTCAAAAAACCCTAAAAACTCAAAAAACTCAAAAAACCCAAAAAATAATAAAAACGCTAAAAAAAATTAAAAACCCTACAAATCCCTAAAAGCACAGAAAACCAGAAAAATCATAATAAATCCCCTAAAATCCATAAAATGTGAAAAAACCTAAAAACAGTTAAAAATCCAAAGAAAACCTTAAAATCATAAAAACCCTTAAACTCCAAAAAATACTTAATATATCTATAAACTCTGAACTCCATAAAAATTCTTAAAACCCCTCAAAATCCCTAAAAACATAAAAATAATAAATACTACTAAAAATTCCTAAAAATGTAAAAAACCCTAAAACCCTAAAAACTCTAAGAAAAACATAAAAACATAAAAACACTTAAAACCCTTAAAAACCAAAAAATGGTAAAAACCCTAAAGAGACCCAAAAGACCCAAAAACCCCCAAAAACCAGAAAACCCCTATAAACCCATAAAACCCAAAAAAATACCACTAAAAACTCTATAAATAATTTAAATCCCAAAAAAGTTAAAAAACTCTAAGAAACCTTAAAAAACCAAAAAAATTAAAATCCAGATAAAACCCAAAAAAATTAAAAAAAACCCTACAATCTGAAAAAACCTCAAAACACATCAAAATCCCTAAAACATAATAATAATAAGAAAAATAAAAAATACCTCAAAAAACAGTAAAAACAAAAAAAACACTAACATTCCTGAAAAAACTAAGAAAACCACAAAAATATAAAAGCATGTAAACACCATAAAAACATAATAAATAATAATAATCGTAAAAGACCTAAAATCCATAAACACCCTAAAAACTATAATACCGATAAAAATATTAAAAACCTAAGAACAAATTAATAACCTACAAACATTAAAAGACGTAAAAAACCTAAACTGCTAAAACCATTAAAACCCATAAAACACCCTATGAACCACATAAAACAATAAAACCCCATAAAAACCATAAAAACAAAAAACCCCATAAAATTTACTAAAACTTCAATAAACCGTTTAAACCCCTAGAAACGTTAAAAAAGTCTAAAAACCATAAAACCCTAAAAACTCAAATAACCCCACTAAACCCCCTCTAAATTCCTAAAACCCATTAATATCATAAATATAACTTAAAATTCCCAAAAATCTAAAAAAACCCATTAAACCCAAAGAAAAAATATAAGAAAACCTTAAAACACTCAAAACATTTAAATCCACCAAACACCTAAAAAATGATATATACGTAAAAACCACAAAAACTCGAAAAAACCTAAAAACCCTCAAAATATTTAAAACCCCAAATAAAATCATAGAATTCCTAAAAATCACAAAAAATACATAAAAATGTAAAAACCATACAAACCATACGAAAACATGAAAAACCTAAAAACACATAAAACCCCAACAATCCCAAAAAATGAGAATAACCTTAAAAAAACTAAAAGGTCAATAAATAACCTAAAGACCCTTAAAAACAATAAAAACACCTATTAACCTTAAAAATACCAAAAAACCCAAAAAACCCCCACTAAAATACTAAAAATAATTTAAATCCCTAAAAATGTTAACAACTCTAAAAAACCTTAATAACCTAAAAAATACCTAAAAATACAAATAAAACATAAAAACCCTAAAAAAACTAAAAACACATCAAAACCCTAAACACCTAAAAACCATAAAATCAAAAAAAAACTCATAGAAATACCTAAAAATGTAAAAAACCATAAAAACACTGAAAAACCCTTAACAAAATTTATCTATCTAAAAACACTTTAAAACCCAAAACCCTTCAAAATGATAAAAACCCTAAAACCAAAAAAAGAAAAAAAACCCTAGAATTTCCTAAAAATTCTACAAACCCATAAAAATCCAAAAAATCATAAAAATCAAAAAATATAAAAAATAATTAAACCATTGAAAAATTCAATGAAGCCCTTAAAAACCAAAAAACACTTAAATCCCATAAAAACCTAAAAAATTATAAAACCCCATAGAAAAAACTAAAAGACCCTAAACATTCAAATAAACCATAAAACCATAAAACCCCCTAAAATCCATAGAAACCTAGAAAACCCCCACAAAAAACAAAAAACTACAAAAACCTCTAGAAACCCTTTTAACCCTAAAAACATTAAAAAATCTAAAAAAATCATTAAAACCCCTTCAAAACATTAAAAAACTCTACAACCCCAAAAAACATCAAAACCCTAAAACCCCTGAAAATCCCTACGAAACCCTTAAAAACATAAAAACACTTAAAATAAGAAAAACCCTAAAAAACCCTAAGAACCCTAAAAACCTTTGAAAACCATAAAAACTATAAAAACCACTAAAAACAATAAAAGACCCTAAAATTCAATATAAACCCTAAAAACAAACTAAAATAATAAAATCTATTTAAAACCCCTAAAAACATTAAAAACTCTTAAAAAGATAAAATCCAAAAAACTATAAAAACCCCTCAATCCCCCACAAGACCATAAAAATCCAAAAACCCTAAAACCCCCAATAATCCCTCAAAATCCCTAAAAACCCTAAAAACATAAAAATCATAAAAACACAACTTAAATACATAATAGTTAAGAACCTTAAATACTATGAAAACCACTATAAAAACCATAAAATCCTAAAAAAAATAAAATGCCTAAAAACCTAGAAAACTCTAAAATAGCTCAAAACCCTAATACCCTATAAACCTTAGAAACCATAAAAATCCCTAAAACACTAAAAAATGTATAAAAATATTAAAAATCACAAAAAATAATTGAAAATGTAAAAAACATAAAGCCCCTGAAAACCCATAAAAACCCTCAAAAACCTCAAAAAACTCTGAGAAACCTTAAAAATGATAAAAAAAATAAATAAAATCCTAAAAGAAAATAAGAGACCGTAAAACCCCTAAAACCCATAAAATCCCATAAATATTATAAATACCCAAAAAAACCAATAAAAACCCAAAAAACCAAAAAAAAATCTAAAAATCTTATAAACCCCTAAAAATGATAAAAAAACTGTAGAAGACCACAAACCCCAAAATAACTCAAAAAATATCATAAAAAGAAAATAAACACAAAAACCCTCAAAATCCCAAAAAACACGAAAAATTCATAAAATTCCTAAAATCCTTAAAAATATCTTAAAAGTAAAAAAAACATAAAAAGGATGAAAAACCAAAGAAAACCCAAAAACCCTAAAAACACGTAAAACCCCTAAAAACCCTAAAAACATCGAAGACACTAAAAACACTAAAAAAGTAAAAAACCTTAAAACCCCTCAAAATCCCTAAACCACATAAATACAATAAAAATCCCTAAATTCCCAAATATATAAAAAATCCTAAAAACATAGAAAAATATTAAAAAAAATATAAAAATGTAAAAATAGTTACAGCCCTTAGAAAGCCTAAAACACACTAAAACTCCCAAAATACTAAAACCCAAAAAACCATAAAAACCCTAAAAAACATAAAAAATTCTGAAAAATACCTAAAAACATAAAACCCCTAAAAATTATAACAAAACCCCAAGAAATCATTAAAAACATTATAAAACATAAAACCCCTGAAAAACCAAAAAATTCTAGAATACCTAAAATCCCTAAAAACATACAAATCACTAAAACCACTTAAAATCCCTATAACCCCAAAAAAACCATAAAAAATCCTAAGAGTCCCAAAAAATAACTAAAGATTTAAAAAACCCTAGAAACCCATAAAAGACCCCAAAAACACCAAAAACACTTAAAACCTAAAAAAAGATAAAAACCCTTAAAAGACCCTAAACACCCAAAAAACAATTAAAACCCCTAAAACCCATAAAAAACAATAAAACCCCTAAAAACTTAAAAACAATGAAAAACTCTAAAAACCCCTTCAACCCATAAAAAAATTAAAAAAATCTAATAAAACTTTAACCCATAAAAAACTCAAAAATCCCAAAAAACCCAAAAATCAATTAAAACCCTAAAACCCCTAAAAACCTTCAAATATTTAAAAAACATAAAACCCTTTAAAATGTTAAAACAATCATAAAAATAACCAAGTATAAAAAATCATTAAATCCCTAATAACTTATAATATACCCTTAGGAAAACCATAAAAGCCAAAAAACACATCAAAGACCAAAAAAATAAAAAACACTAAAAATACTAAAACCGATAATACCTGGAAAAAACCATAAACCCCTCAAAATCACTAAAAACCTTCACAAAACCATTAAAATCCTAAAAACAACTCTAAAAAAACCAAAAACGATAAATCTCCCAAAATAATAAAAACCCTAAGAAAATATAAAAATAAAAACACATAAAACCCCTAAAATCCCTAAAAAAAACACTAAAAACCTTAAAACCCTAAAAAACATTAAGAACCATAAAAATCTCAAAAAATCCAAAATACCATAAATCCCTAAAAAATATAAAACAAATCAAAAAAATATAAAAACAACTAAAAACCTAAAAAACCTAAGAAGTCCTTAAGAACTTAAAAACATGAAAAACCCATAAAAACCCATAAAAACCCAAAAAATTATAAAAACCAAAAAACCCTAAAAGACCCTAAAACCCCCTAAAAACTAAAATTCCCCTAAAAAACATAAACCATAAAAACCGAATAAACCATAAATACCACTAAAAACTATAAAAACCCATTCAACCCTAAAAAAATGTAAAAACTCTACAAAGTAAAAAACACATAAAAATAAAAAAACCCCAAAACACAAAACAAATCATAGGACACTAAGAACCTTAAAAACTCTAATAACAATCCAAATCCCAAAAAAAACCCAAAAACCCATAAAATATTAAAAAACTAAAAAAACACCAAAAAATTTAAAAACCCCTTAAAACCATGAGATACCCTAATAAAACCTTAAAATCCTAAAAACAATTAAAACCCATAAAATCGTAAAAAAACACTTAAAACCCATAAAAACCTAAAAAACACTAAAATCATTAATCCCCCCTAAAATACCTTAAAACCCATCAAATCCAGTAAATACACTATAAACAAATAGAAATAATAAAAAATCATTAAAAATTCAAAAAAAAATGTAAAATACCATAAAGTCCCTGAAAACCACTAATAAAACCTTAAAAACCTAAAAAAATAAATCCTATAAAACCCCTAGAAAATGAAAAATCCATAAAATTACTAAAAATCCTAACAACCCTAAATGAATATAAAAACCCTAGAGATCCCAAAAAACCATAACCCCCCCCCAAACCCTTAAATCCCCTAAAATACCTTAAAACCATAAATCATCACTAGAAAATTCAAAAAACACATTATAACCCCCAAAAAATTAAAAAACTCTAAAAATATTAAAACCATATAAAATAAAAAATCCCTAAATACCCAACTAATCCATAAAAACTGAAAAGACCATAAAGACCCTAAAACACTCAGAATACCTAAGAACCCTAAAATATCAAAAAAAATCTAAATAATCCAAAAAAACATAAAAAACCCTCAATACCTTAAAACCCCCTAAGAAATCCCTAAAATAAAAAAAAATTAAAACATTTAATTAAACTAAAAATTTTCTATAATCCCAAAAAATACTAAAAAATTTAAAAACACTAACACCCCTGAAAATCCCTAAAATCCCTAAAACAAAGAAAAGTACAAAAATCTCGAAAAATAATGAAAAACATAAAAAACCCAACAACCATGAAAAAAAAAAGAAAACCATAAAAATCTAAAAACACTTAAAATCACTAAAAACCATTACATTGATAAAAATCCTAAAAACCCATAGAAAGACATAAAAACACTAAAAACCACAAAAACCATAAAAACAATAAAATATCCTAAAACTAATAAAACCCCTAAAACCCATTTAAAACTATAAAAACCCTTTAAACCCCTAAAAATTATAAATAAATATAAAAAATCCGAAAACTAAAAAAACCCAAAACTCAAAAGAACATTTAAAACTAGAAACACCAAAAGAACATAAAATATTCAAAATATCTAAACACACTAAAACCCATAAATATAATAAAAACCCAAACATACCTAAAGATGAAAAAAGCCATAAAACACTGAAAACCCCAAAGAAACCCATGAAAAAAACTCTTAGACCCTCTAAAAACTAAAAAAACTCTAAAAATCATGAAAATCCATAAAAACTTAAAAAACCCTATAAACCTCAAAAAATATAAACACCATAAAAAATATAATAATCCTAAAGACCCTGAAAATCCCCAAAAATGTAAAAATAATAAAAATAATAAAAAACACAAAGAAAACATAAAGTCTAAAAACATGTAAAACCCCTAAAAACATAAAAAATGATAAAATATCTATAAAACCATAAAACCATAAACACTTCTATAAAAAATAAATCCATTAAAACCCTAAAGATTTATAAAAAACTTAAACCCACTAAAAACATGTTAAACCCCTAAAAATGATAAGTGACTCTAAAAACCCTTAAAAGCCTAAAAAATACAACAAAAGAACATAACACATAAGATGCCCATAAAAACGTCAAAAAAACGAAAAAACCCCTAGAACACCTCAAAATACTTAAACCCTAAAAGATTAAAAATTGAAAAAATCCCTAAAAATTTCAAATAACCAAATAAATACTAAAAAACCATAAAACCCTAAATACCATCAAAATCCACAAAAACCCTAAAAACATAAGAAAATGAAAAAAATCCCTATAACCCCTTGAAAAATTTAAAATCCAAGAAAACCTTGAAAACCCCTATGGTAACCCTAAAAACATAAAAACACTCAAAACCCCTAAAGCCTACAAATTGTAAAAACACTAAAATACCATGAAAACACTGAATCCTCTAAAAGAATTCAGTCACAAGCCACACCGTCACTACACCATTCCGAGGACTCTCCTGAGGCATTCCCATTCTGGAACGTTTCTCTAAACTAGTCTATATTAGCATTTATCCCTCGATCATCCTAAAAAAATATCTCCCCTTAAAACCATAAACCACCACAAAAAAATCCAAAAACACATTAGAACCCCCCGAAAAATTAAAAAACTCAAAAAATATTAAAACCATATAAAATAAAAATCCCTACATACCCAACTAAACCATAAAAACTGAAAAGACCCTAAAGACCCTAAAACACTCATAATCTATAAGATCCCTAAAAAATCAAAAAAATTCTAAATAATCCCAAAAAACATAAAAAACCCTTAATACCCCCAAATCCCCTATGAAATCCTTAAAATCCAAAAAAAGTTATAACATTTAATTATCCTAAAAATTTTCTAAAATCCCAAAAAATACTAAAAAAATTAAAAACACTAACACCCCTGAAAATACTTAAAATCCATAAAACAAAAAAAAGTCCAAAAATCCTGAAAAATAATGAAAAACATAAAAAACCCAAAAACCATGAAAAAAACAAAGAAAACCATAAAAATCTAAAAACACTTAAAACCACGAAAAACCATAAAATGATAAAAATCTTAAAAACCCATAGAAAGACAGTAAAAACACTAAAAACCATACAAACCCTAAAAACAATAAAATACCCTAAAAAATAATAAAAACACTAAAACCCGTTAAAAACTATAAAAACCCTTTAAACCCCTAAAATTTAAATAAATATAAAAAATATAAAAACTAAAAAATCCCAAAACTCAAAAGATCATTTAACATAAGAAACACCAAAAGAACTTAAAATCTTCAAAATATCTAAACACCCTAAATCCCATAAATATAATAAAAACCCAAACATACCTAAAGATGAAACAATCATTAAAACTCTGAAAACCCCAAAGAAACCCATGAAAAAAACTCTTAGACCCTCTAAAAACTACAAAAACCTTAAAAATCATTAAAAGCAATAGAAAACCTAAAAAACCCTATAACCCTCAAAAAACCTAAACACCATAAAAAAGATAATAATATTAAAGGCCCTAAAAATCCCCAAAAATGTAAAAATAATAAAAATAATGAAAAACACAAAGAAAACATAAAGTCTAAAAACATTTAAAAACTCTAAAAACATAAAAAATGAAAAAACATCTAAAAAACCCTAAAACCATAAACACCTCTAAAAAAATAAATCCCCTAAAACCCTTTAAAACCCTAAATATTTATAAAAACCATAAAACCCACTAAAATCTCTAAAAACATTTTAAACCCCTACAAATGATAATATACTATAAAAATCCTTAAAAAGCCGAAAAAATACAAAAAAAAGAACACAACACACAAGATGCCCATAAAAAGGCCAAAAAAACCAAAAAACCCCTAGAACACCTCAAAATACTTAAACCCTAAAAGATTAAAAATTGTAAAAATCCCTAAAAATTCCTAAAAACCAAATAAATACTAAAAATCCATAAAACCCTAAATACCTTAAAAATCCATAAAAACAAAAAAAACATAAATATAGGAAAAAAATATCCCTGTAACCCCATGAAAAATTTAAAATCCAAGAAAACCTTGAAAACCCCAATGATAACCCTAAAAACATAAAAAAATCAAAACCCCTAAAGCCTACAAAAGGTAAAAACACTAAAATACCCCGAAAACACTAAATCCTCTAAAAGAACTCAGTCACATGCCACACCGTCACTATAACCTTCCGAGGAATCTCCAAAGGAATTCTCATACTGAACCCTTTATCTGAACTGGTCTATAATATCATTTATCCTGCGGCCATCCTCAAAAAATATCTCCCCTAATCATCTAGACTCATCCTCGATTGGGATCCTTTTACATTCTACCGTCGCCATATCATCTGGACTCATCCTCGATTGGCTGCCTTAGAACCCACTGCTACCACCCCTGGCCTACAGGAAGTCATGGTTGAGCCTGACCCGAACACAGAACCTACTGCCAATCAGGCACCCAATACTGAGCTCGGCCAGACTTCCACTCATTCTGGTCCTACCATGGGGGTGAGCCCTACGTGCTCCCTGGGGGTTTCCCCTCCAATCTAGAAGGTGGATGATGAGATGGTCCTCCTTTCCATTCCTGGGCCACCTGCCCTCCTTTTCCCGGAGAAGGACTACCCACCTATGGCCCTCCCATCATTGTATGATGATTACTTTATGGATATGTCCTCTAGAAAGGCTGCACGGTGAGACAAGGCTAAGAGTACCTCCCTTTTGACACTCTTCCCCATGAATAGGTTCACCCCTCTCAGCAGAAGCTTCTGGGCAGATGAGGCTAATGAATAGAATGATGAGGAGGCGGAAGGGTCTTCCAGACCAGCTGACAATAACCCACCACATGAGGTTGGCTCTCAACCTCGGGATGACCCGAGACTCAAATATCGGATTGCCGATGTTGATCCTTACACTAGGAATAACCCGGTGGGAAGGCCCAAAAAGAATGGGAAAAAGGAAAAAGTGAAGGAAACACCTCTGAATACTAAAAAAAACCATGTGATAGGGGAAACTCTTGTTTAATTTGATGCGGATCCTATTCTAGAACTTCCAGGGTATTGGGAATCCTACCACTTCCTCAGCCCTTAGGCATTTCCTCACTTCTCAGAGGCCTATGATTCTTGGTATTGCTGAGCCAATGGTATCATTCGATAACTGGATGGGTTTCAACTGAGGTAACCTTGGTTACTCCTTCGTTGAAAATCCTACCAATGAGAATGGTCTGGACATCTTATGGGTGTTAAAGAACGATGACATTCATTTGATATCTGTGGATTTGAGAACCCAGGCTATCACCTTGCCTGCTACATACAATGTTATCCCTCTTTCCTTGTACTTTTTGTATGAATATTTCTCATACAGAAAGAGACGGGCCCTATGGGAAAAACTAATTACCCTATATGGGCTCATCGAGAATTACTGTATTGTGATCGAAGATTTCAACACTATGATGTGCCCAGATGAGAAGATTGGCTCCAACTTCCCTCGCTCGGCTGGAGAGGACTTCTCCTTCTACCTTGATATTTGTGATCTCACAGAAGTTGCTGTCTCTATTGCCTCCTTCAGTTGGGGGCACTTCACCGTTAATGGAAGGTAGGCCAACAAGCTGGATATGTGGTTTTATTGGATCAATGATGGGATTCATCCCCTCGATGTCTCAGGCTTTACCCTACCCAAATTTCATTCGGATCATAACCCCTTGATTGTTGAATGTTCCATAGGCTCTTGAAGGTTATTACCCTTTCCCTTCAAGTTCAATAATGCCTGGATTAGGGTCCCTGGATTTAGGGAAAATTTCACCAACGGTTTGAATGAGTACCTTCGGGGCTGTCACTACTACAGGTTGGTCTCTAGGCTTAAAAAAAATTAAAGCCTCGCTCAATGAATGGGAGTAGAAATTGTTTATCTAGTCTGGATGATGACATTCGGGCTGCTGAGCAACAACTCACCTTCCATCAAGACTCTAATAAAAACCTTCCCCTACCCTGTCAAGAAGATTTGTAGCTCCACTCCAAGATTGATGATCTTCTGCATCTTAAAGGAAATCTGTCCAAGAACCATTTCAATGTTAGATGGCTCAAAGATGGAGATCAGAACTCAAAATTTTTCCATCAGTTCCACAGTGAGAAAAAGGAAAACAAGTGTTTAAAATCTGTTCATATCTCAGGCTCTACATTCACCTCACATGATGATATTTCCACCACTATTATCAATCACTTTAGGGGGATTTACTTGGATGATAGTGGGGACTACACACTCCCTTTGAATGACTCCATCCTGCTACACGTTGATGAGAAACAGAATAGGTATATAATGATTTCCCCCATTGTGTAGGAAGTTAGGGCTGATTTGTTCTCTCTGAAAATTGACAATACAGTTGGACCAGATGGCTTGACCAACAAGTTCTTCATGTCTTACTGGGATATCATGCATGAGGGCATCACCAGAGATGTTAGAGATTTTTTTCTATATATTTTGTTCCCACATGGATTCAACTTTAATTTCATTTCCCTGATTCACAAAATGGACAATTCCATTGACATTGGTGATTTTTGACCATTGGACATTAAAAACACCATTCCCAAAATCATCAGCAAGATTCTGGTTATGCAAATAGAGAAATTTGTGGGGGGAATTCTAACCCCTAATCAATTAAGGTTCGTCTCAGGGAGGAACATCCCGGAAGGTCTTTTAACAGCCTCGAAGAGAATCAATGTTATACGGAAGCAGTCCAAACAAGTAAAATTTCCCTTAAGATTGACATCTCTAAGGCTTTTGACACTATTAGGTGGAGCATCATCTCCCAGGTCTTCTTGGATTCTGGAATAGATTTATTAGGACGGTTATGTCCATACTAATCATCTCTTGGGTCTCCGTTCTTTTATATGGATCTCCCAAGGGGTTTTTACCCTACTCCCGTGGGGTCAGACAGGGTGTCCTGCTTTTAGGAATCCTCTTTGCGATTGTAGAAGACTACTTGATCACGTGCCTCAATGACCTTGTCCAAGATGGTCTATTTAATCCTATCAGGGCAGGGAGGGATCTCCACGTGCCATCCCATTTGTTTTATACTGATGATATTCTTCTATTTGGGAAATCTCACAAATTACCCTTGGATTTCATCTGGATGATCTTCTGGCATTATGAAAATGTAGTGGGGCAATCTATCAGTTAGAGGAAGTCTTTGATTTTCTTTGGGGAGGGAGTCCCATGGACCCATCAGAATTCCATTTCAAGGTACCTTGGTGTAAAGAGAGGGTCACTTCCTTTGGACTACCTGGGTGTTCTCATATTTTGGGGATGAGTCAAATGTTGTCACCTTGGGAGCATTGCCTCCATAATTACTCAACAGAAGGAGAAATGGAAAGGGGAATGCCTTTCGCAAGCCAGAAGGGTCTGTCTTATCAACTCGGTAATCACTTCTATGTTCACTTATGCTTTCTTTATCAATAGATAGCCAGTTAACCTTCCTGCGGACCTGAAAGCAAAGATCATGAATTTTGTCTGAATAGGGTGTATAAGCAAAAGAAAATTTGTTATAGTGGCCTGGAAGGACTGCACCAACCCAACTGATCTGGGAGGGCTTGGTATCAAAGACCTCAGATGATATAATGATTCTCTTCATACCAAATTTACTTGAGGGATGCTTAATCTGAGAGGTGGGGGATTGAGATTCACTCGGGAATGGTTTGTTCTTAAACTCTGTGATGAATATGCAGGCTACTTTCCCTCTTATGTTTGGCCAGAAATTCGTGATTCATGCAAGGATATTATTTATCACCCAAAATGGATCATCTCAAATCACTTGATATAGAATGATTGGTCCACACCATGGCTTGATAGGCCCTTACATGAATGAATGATTCCCCCTACTAGACTTAAGAGCCACTCCATCGCGGTGTTCATTCCACGGCTGGAAGAGATTGAGGCCCTCCTCCCAACTGAATCCTTTCTTCAAATCTAGCGTTATGAATCTGTGGACTCTGACATATTGATCTGGAAGCCCAACTTGATAAGGCGACTAAATGGTAAGGACTATTATCAGTACAATTGTGCTAGGGGATCCCCTCCCCTATCTTGGCTCTCCAAATTTAAGAGGAGTTTCATCCCTTTATCCATCCATCCCCTTCTCTAGAAAATCAGGAAGAACCGGTTGCTAATGCAGTACCAGTTGCAGAAAGTCAGGCCCAGTCTTGCCTCTGTATGTCTCCTATGCCTAGGTGTGGAAGAAAATACACATCACACCTTCCTCTAATGTAGATTTAGTGAGGACTTTGGGGGTTACTCACAAAAAATAATTGGGTTCCCAGCTTGCCTAGACAGACCTCTCTTTGTGCTCCTGGGCGACCAGTCCACCTGGGATTATAGTGAACAGGTTCACAACCTCCTAATGTTTGCTTTTGCAGCCACTATTTCTAATATTTGGATCGCTCAGAATGCGGTCTCTTTCAATAAGAAACGTCTCTCCATTCATGGTGGTGTGGTGATGATCCACAGGGCTGTCTATGCGGCTTCCAGCATTCAGACAAGCTCTATGGAAAACAATGTTAGCGAGCTCATTATTCTTTGGCTTCTTGGAGTCACTGGTAGGGCCAAAAAGCCCATGGTTCCCAAGTTTTATCGATGTATCCCCCCACTCCCCTCTTGTATTAAGGCTAACGTGGATGGTGCAGCCTCAGGTGCGCGAGGTCCTGCTAGGTGTGGTGGAGTTTTTCGCACCTATAGGGTCTTCATCAAAGGATGTTTCCAGCACTTCATTGGTGATGGGTGTTCCCTTGAAGCAGAACTATGGGCCATGATAAAGGCGATTGAGTAGACTGTCAGTTTTGGTTGGAGATTGTTGTTGATTGAATCTGACTCCATGCTTTCCATGAATGCTCTTACAAACAGATCTAGGTGTGTTCCCTGGAGAATCCTGCCTCAATTGAGGGAATTACTCCGCATGTTTCAGAGGCTGAATGTCATTGTGACACATGCCTATCGGGAAGTGAATGTGATTGAAAATTCTCTCTCTAAACAGGCCAATTTGGAGAGGTGCTCATTGTGGTCCTTTTCTCCACGCCCTCCTTCTCCTTGGTTGTGGACTCTTACTTGAAGGGTGAGATGCACAGCCGGTTATGTAAACCCTCCTTGTAGCACTCTGTTTGTTTTTTTCTTCTTGGTATAATATTTGAGGGACCAGGGTTTCATAGTTTCGAGCCTTCCATGCCCTAAAAGGCCTAAAAACCATAATCCTAGATATGACTTAAAATCCCTAAAAACATAAAAACTATTGGAAATCCTTAAAAACCTAAAAACACTTTAAACCCCTAATTTTGTTTCTAAAAACACTAAAAGGTTAACAAATCACTAACCCCCCATAAATACCATAGTAAGCCCTATAAATATTAAAAAAATCTGAAAACCCTATAAAAACCCAAACAACCACTAAAAACTCTAAAAAATCATTAAATCCACAAAACATTATAAATTTCTAAAAAAACATTAAAACCCAAAAAAAACTCAAAAAAACCCCTACAACCTAAAAACCCATAAAATACATAAAATAATAAAAACCTTCAAAATCTGTGAAAACCATAAGGAACCATAAAAATCCTAAAATACCTAATTATTAAAACCCCCTAAATATCCTGAAAACCCTAAAAACCATAAAAAACTAAAAAATCAAAAATCTCCTAAAAAAACTAAAAAAAATAAAATAAATAAATAACCTAAAAACCCAAAATCCATAAAAACCTCTTTGAACCTTGAAAACCCTAATACCCAATAAAAACACATAAAATCACTAAAAACTATAAAACACATTTAAAACCTGAAAAAATTTAAAAACTCTAAAAGCCATAAAAACCATAAATAACTCAAATAACCCAAAAACCCATAAAAAACCAAAAAAAATCATAAAATTCCAAAAAACCCATAAACCCCTAAAAATAGAAAAAATGAAAAAATAACTAAAAAACCACATGAATCCATAAAACCCTAAAAATAACTTAAAACGTAAAAACACTAAAATAATTTAAAAATTAATAAATCCCTAATAACCTAAATTGACTTAAACCACTAAAAATACTAAAAACCTAAAAACCATAAAAATAATTAAAACACTGAAACCATAAACACCTAAAAGCCTTAAAATCCATAATAACAAATGAAATCATAAAACCCAATAAAAAATATAAAAACCTTTTAAACCCCTAAAAATTGTAAAACAATTATTTAAAACGTTAAAACCCTAAAAAAACCCTAAGAAAACTCAAATTACCTAAAACAACAAAAAACTATAAAAATCCTAGAAAATCCATCAAAATTCCTCAGAAAGAAAAAATCCTAAAAACCCATCAAAACTCTAAAGAAAAACAAAAAAATTTAAAAACACTTTAGACCCCTAGAAAACATAAAAATGCTAAAAACCCAAAAAAACATTAAAACCCTAAGAAGCTTTAAGTACTCTCAGAATATATAAAAACATTAAAAATAAAAAATGTCCTAAAATCCCAAAAAATCACTAAAGACATAAAAAACTACTAAAACCCAAAAAAAACATAAGAAAACTGTGTAAACCCAAAACACCAAAAAACCTAAGAAATTATAAAATACATAGGAACCTTAAAAGTCCCTAAAACCTTTTTAAAAACCTAAAGAATGGCTCTTCTCCTTCTCTCTCCTGCGAGATGGCGATTCTCGGCTTCATTGACGATGATGTTGCCGTATAAAACATTAAAACCCCCTAAGAAAATCATAAAACCACTTTAAACCTACAAAAACATTTAAAAACTCTAAAAACCCTTACTAACCCCAAAAAACAAAAAAAACCCTAAAACCCCCAAAAATTTATTAAAATCCTAAAAAAACTAAAGTCCCTCAATATATCTAAAATATGAAAATCCCATAAATATCCCAAAATTCTAAAAACCCTAAAAACACAAAAAATCCTAGGAAACGCAACAAATAATAAAATTCCATAAAATCCCTAAAACAATAAAAATACTGAAAAACCAAAAAATACATTAAAAATATAAAATCCCTAAAAACTCTAAAAAGAACTAAGAAAACATTAAAAACCCAAAAAAACAATAAAACCCTATAAATCCTAAAACCCCTCGCAACCATTGAAATACATAATAACCTAAAAGACCATAAAATCATAAAAAACATCTAAAAATCTCTAAAAACAAAAAATTCCCTAAACCCCTAAAAACCACTAAGAATCTTTTAGAAACCATAAAGTAATTAAAATCCCTAAATACCTAAAAAATGATAAAAACCTGATAAAACATAAAAAATGTAAAAAACCTAAAAATGAACAAAATCTATATAACCCCAAAAAACAGTAAAACTAAAAAAAGGTCCTAAAATAACTTAATATGTTAAAAACCCTAAAAACCATAGAAAACCCTATGAAAACATTAAAATAAAAAAAAACAATTAAAACCCCTAAAACTGGCCGGATGGGGCGCTAAAACTGGCCAGATGGCAGATTGTTTCTGGCTGTAACATTTGCTTGCGGGTGGAGGAAACTAGTAACCATATTTTCATACACTGCAGTATGGCTTCTAAGTTATGGCTTTTATATTCAAGATGTCTTTGGAATTCCTCTTAATTTGAGTAGGCAACGGGATCTGGTGAATCTTCTCGATGTTGTAACTGAGGTAGGCCTAAGATAACAGCTTCACAATCTTCTCCTAGCAGCGGCGGCGACACTGTTATCCTGTGTTTGGTTTGCCAGAAATGCGGTGGCACATCAGAATAAAACAGGTTCTTTCCATGAAGGGGTAGTGAGCATTCTCAGGGCTATCCATGTGGCGGCACGTATCCAAAATGGGGAGATGAATAATGATATGAATGAATTCCTGGTCCTACGCAGAATTAGAATTCCGGGAAGATGTAGAAAACCGAGGATTCTGAAATTTATTAGGTGGATCCCTCTGATAGCGGTCTTTATCAAGGTCAATGTTGATGGTGCTACCATGGGTGCGCCAGGTACCTCATGATGTGGCGGGGGTTTTCAGACCTCTCGGGGCTTTGTCAAAGGATGCTTTTACCACTTCCTTGGGAGCGCTATCGAGTGTGAGGTAGATCTTTGGGCCATCATAAAGGCGATTCAATATACAACCAATTTCAGATGGAAAAAGCTCTGGATTGAATCTAATTCATCATTGGTGGTGGAGGCCTTTAGGAAGAAGTCATGACTTGTACCATGGGGACTTCTCCAACACTGAATCGAGTGCCTCGATGCGGCCAAGACTCCAACCCTGGGCATCTCACATGCATATAGGGAGGAAAAGTGGGTTGTGGATGCTCTTTCCAAGAGATTGATTAATGAAGGGACTTCGGTATGGTATTTCAAGACTCCTGACTTTTGTTTGTCTTCAGTTGACTCAGACATGAAGGGGAAGACCCACACTAGGATATACAAGCCTCATTTTTAATTCATTGTACTTTACTTTTATGTTCTTTAAAAAATCAGGGGATCAACTTTGTCTGATCCCACACCTTTTCTGCCCTAAAAACCTAAAAAACATTCAAACCCCTAAAAAGATCCTAAAACCCCTAAAACCCATAAAAACCATAAAATCCCACAATATCATAGAAACCCCATTAAACCCTTTAAAAACTGTAAATTATAAAACCTCATTAAACTTCTAAAAGTGATAAAAAACTTTAGAAACCATAAAAACCCAAAAAAACCCTAAAACCCTAGAAAAACCATAAAACTGAAAAAACCTAAAAACATTAAAACCCTCAAAATCCCTAAAATCCATAAAAACATAAAAATAAAAAAAACAATAAAAATAACTACAAACATAAAAACCCAAAAAAGCAATGAAAACACCATAGAAACCATAGAATCTTAAAACCATTTGAAACCCCTAAGAAACCAAAAAACTTCTAAAATTCCTCAAATCCCTAAACACCTAAAAAACATAGAAAATCTAAATAAACAACAAAAACCCTTAAAATCCCTAAAAACCTAGAATAATCTCAAAAATTAATAAAAATATCTAAAACTCTCTATTAAAATTAATCATTTATTAATCTGTATAAAACATAAAAACACAAATAATCTCAAAACCCACCTAAAAACCCAAAACCTTAAAAATAATAAAACCCCCCAAAATCCCTAAAATCCCAAAAAACATAAAAATGCATACAATAAATATTAAAAAATACCTTAAAACATTAAAAACCCAAAATCCTAAAGAATACAGAGAATATATTAAAAAAATAAATATAATTAAATCTCCTAAAAACCAGAAAAAAAACTAAAAACCCTAAAAACTGAAAAATACCTATAATCCTTGAAAATACATAAAACCCTAAAAATTTAAAAAAATCCAAAAAAATCCAAAAAAATCCCAAAAAATCCAAAACAATGCAAAAAACTCTAAAAACTCTAAAAACCCCCTATTAAATCCATAAACAATTAAAAACACTGAAGCCATGAAAACTCTATGAAATGATAAAAGCTCAAAAAAATGTTTAATATAACATCAAAAACCTAAAGACCACTAAAAACTTTAAAACCCCCTAAAATCCATAAATACCTAAAACCCCACTAGAAAAATATAAAACCCCTTTAAGCACATAAAAACCATAACAAATTCTAAAAACAATTAAAACTCTAAATAACTCAAAAAAACATAAAACTCCCCAAAAACCATAAATACTTAAAAATCACTAAAAAACTTACAAACCCTAAAAAACCATAAAAACCCTAATAAACATTAAATTTCTTAAAATAATAAAAAACCATATATACTTTTGAAAACTATTTGAAAACCCTAAAAAACTAAAAGCACATAAATCCTTCAGAAACACTAAAGAAACCTAAAAACACTAAAAACCCAAAAAAATCTTAAAACCCCAAAAAATCAATAAAAACCATTAAAATCATAAAAAACATAAAAATTTTAAAATACCTAAAAATATAAAAACCTTAAAACCCCAAAACCCCTTAAAGACGCTAAAAAACATAAAACAATAAAATAACTGAAAAACCCCTAGAAACTCTGAAACCCCTAAAGAACTCTAAAGAAACTCAAAACCATTAATTCATCTAAAAAAATTAAAATCCCCCAAAACCCCAAAAAAATAATAAACCCACTAAAAAACACATTTAAACAACAAAAACATTAAAAACTCTAAAAACCATAAAAAAACTAAAAAATTTAAACCCCTAAAACACTAAAAAAGGCATAAACCCAAAAAACCCAAAAACCTTAAACCCTCAAAAACAATAAAAACCCTAAAAATAATAAAAATTCTAAAAAATTCTAAAAATACCAAAAAATGTAAACACCCCTGAAAACCATAAAAATTCCAGAAACCCTAAAATAGACCAAATACCATGAAAACCATTAAACACCTGAAATCCAAAGAAAGCCCTGGAAACCCATGAAAACCCAAAAACTCACTAAAAATATCATAACACTTTAATCCCAAAAAACATTAAAAAACACTAAAATACATAAAACCATAAAATCTAAAAAAACAATAAAACCCCTGAAAAATCCATAAAAACAATCAAAATCCCTAATACCTTGAAATTCCTATAAATTCCTACAACTCCCTAAAACAAAAAAAACCGTAAAAACTCTCAAAATCACTAAAAATCATAAAAACCATAAAAATACTAAAAATCACTAAAAATTCCTAAAAATATAAAAACTTTTAAACCCCTTAGAAAACATTAATAACCTAAAAACACTAAAACCCCATAAAAAACATAAAACACTAAGAACCCTAAAATGATAAAAGACCCTGAAACACTAAATATCCCCTAAAAACCATAAAAACCCCTAAAAATCTTAAAACCCCTAATAACCAATAAAATCCCTCAAACCATTAAAAATTATAAAAACCCTTTAATCCCATATATTTTTTAAAAGTATTCAAAAACACAAATCACCAAAAACTCAAAAAAAACATGAAAATCCAAAACAAACTTCAAAAACACTAAAAACTCTAAAAATCCTAAAATCCTCCAAAATCCCTAACACTCTAAAAATCGATAAAAATAAAAAAAATCTCTAAATTAACTACAAATGTGAAAACCATAAACCGAAAATAAAAACCCAAATAAATCATTAAAAACATAAAAACACTTAAAACCCCTAAAAACTTGAAAACCAATAAAAATCATAAAACCCCTAAAAACATTAAATAAACCTAAAAATCCTAAAAATCCCTGAAACACCTCAAAGCACATAAATTCATAAAAATCTATCAAAATACCCAAAAATTTAAAAAACACAAAACCCCTTAAAACCACTAAAAATTATTAAAAAAAAAGAAAAAAAGAAAACCCCTAAAACCTAAAACCCCTAAAAATCATAAAACCCTTTAAAAACCCTAAAACCCCATAATAATACCTTAAAACCCCTAAAACACATAAAAATCATAAAAACCACGAAAAACCATAAAACCTCAAAAAACACATAAAAACCACTAAAAATTCTATAACCTATTAAAACCATAAAAATGTTAAAAAATATAACACGCATAAAAACTCTAAAAACCCAAAAATACCTAAAACCCAAAAAACACCATAAAAAACATAAAACCCGTAAAACCCGTAAAACCCCTAAAAAATATATAAAATTACATAAAACCCCTAAAATCCTTAAAAGTGCTAAAAATCCTAAAAGGCCATAAAACCCATAAAACCCATAAAACCCCTTAAAAACATATAAAACCATAAAAAATACTAAAAATCTATAAAAATCTATAAAAGCACTAAAATACAATAAAGAATCTAAAAAATCCTTTAAACCTTAACTAGTTAAAAAAATCTAAAAACAACAAAAACCTAAAAAAATTTAAAAAAATCCTAAACCCCAAAAATCATAAAATCCATAAACCCCTAAAAACCATAAAAAACACAAAAAAACCCTGAAATCACTAAAAATTATAAATATCCTATAAAATCCATAAAAAATTAAAAAATATAAAACAGATGAAAACCCAAAACCCCATAAATATTCTCAAAACACTAAAAATCTCTAAAAATCTAAAATCCCTAAAAACCATGAAAAACATTATAAAAAACCTAGAAACCTAAAAACACTTAAAACCCCTAAAACCAAAAAATTGAAAAAAATACATAAAATCCCCAAAAAACCAAAAAATCCTAAAAAACCAAAAAAAACCTAGAAAAAATATCAACCCTAAATATGACTAAAACTATATCTGCCCATTAAAAGTAGAAAAAAATAAAAATCCATAAAACCCTAAAAAATAAAAAAAAAATCCTTAAAAACCCAACAAAACATTAATACACTACAAACCTTATAAATACTAAAACCAATCAAAATCCGTAAAAACATAACTAAACATTAAAATCCATAGAAAACATTAAAAAAACATAAAACACTAAAATCCCTAAAACCGTGAAAACAGCTCGAAAAACCTTAAAAACACTTAATACCTTAAAAAACCTAAAAAACAAAAACACTACAAAACCCTAAAAGACCCTAAAACTATAAAAACCACAAAAAAGTTTTAAAATTTTAAAACCCCCTATAAACCATACAACCCCACTTACATGTACAAAAACCTTCTAAAATCCTAAATACGTTTAAAAACACTAAAAACCCTTAAAACACAAAAAAATAAATAAAAACAACCATAAACCTCCAACTATACCCTCAAAATCCCAAAAAAACTAAATATCTTAGAAACCCCTAAAAATACCAAAACAGTTTATAAAATAATCAAAACCCCATGACAACCTTTAACAAAAACATAAAATAATAAAACAGTTAAAACCAATAAGAACCTAAAAATTGTTAAAAACCCTAAAACCCCCAAAAAACTTAAAACCTCTAAAAATCCCAAAAAATATAAAAACCCATGAAACTCTTAAAAATCTCATAAAATATTTTAAAACAATAAATCCCCTAAAATCCCTGAAAAACTTTAATAAATCCATAAAAACCTAAAAATAGTTAAAACCAGTAAAAACCCGAAAAATTCAAATAACCATAAACCCCCTAAAAAACTCTTAAAACCCGAATAACCATAAAGATAATAAAGACACCTAAAAACTAAAAAAACCTAGAAATCCATAATATACCCAAAAACTAATTAAAATCAAAAAAGTCTTCAAACCCATTAAAATGTTCAAAATCTAAAAACCCTTAAAATCGTGAAAAGAACCTAAAACCCTAAAACCAAAAAAACAATAGAAACCCTAGATCCCATAGAAAACTATAAAATACCTCAAAATCTCTAATAACATAAAAATCCTAAAAAATACCTTAAAATACCTAAAAACCTAAACACCCCTAAGAAAACCATAAAAACACACAAAATCCCTAAATCCCGAAAAACAAAAAAAACTAGAAGGCCCTATAATAAATAAAATAATAAACAAAATTAAAAATCTATAACCGCCTAAGAAAACCTTTAAAACATAAAAATGATTTAAACCCCTAAAAATGTTCAAAACTCTAAAAACCCGTAAAAACCCTAAAAAATATAAACATTAACAATAACCTAATACCCATAAAAAGACAAAAAAACCACAAAAAATATATAACCCCTTCAAACCCCTAAAATAACTAAAAAATTTGAAAGCCATAAAATCCAGAAAAAACATAAATAATTGATAACCACAACAAAACCATAAAAAACCTAAAAACCCTAAAAACCCTAAAGACCCTAAATACCATAAAATTCTTAAAAAATATATAAAAATCCCTAAAAACATAAAAAAATACTACAAAACTATAAAAAAAAGAAAACCAAGAAAACCTTGAAACACTTAAAACCCATAAAAATATAAAAAACTTAAAAAACCCTAAAAACCATCAAAATCTCTAAAATCCATAAAAACCACAATATAAAAAAAAATATTTTATAAACCCTAGAAGTGTAAAAAACTCTGAAACACTGAAAACATAAAAGAAAAAATTAAAATTCTAAAAACACATAAATCCCATAAAAACCTAAAAAATGATAAAAACCCTAAAAACACTTAAAGACCCTAAGAACACCAAAAAAACATAAAAACCAATCAAACATTAAAACCCCTAAACCCCTTAAAAATCCATAAACATCACTAAAAATTCTAAAAATATTTTAAAACCCTAAAATGTTAAAAAAAATATAAAAAATTTAAAGACCCTAAAAAACTCAGAAAACAAAAAAAAACGATAAAATAACTAAAACCCTAAACCCTAAAAATTCATAAAACTCTTAAAACCAAAAAAATCCATAAAATCCATTAAAATCCCTAAATGTAAAAATCTCTAGAAAAACCTTGTAAAACATAAAAAACCAAAAAACCAAAAAACCCCTAAAATAAAAAAAACCCTAAAAACTGTAAAAATGCTATGACCCCTAAAAACCCATAAAATCCACTATAATCACAAAAAAACCTAACTCCCCATTACAATCATAAAAATACCTAAAATGTAAAAAACCTTAAAAACCATAAAAAATCCTAAGAAAACATTAAAAACCAAAAAAATCATAAAACCTTTTGAAAATAATAAAAACCAAAAAAGCAATAAAAACCTAAAAACCCTAAACCACTGCAATGAAAAAAAAACCCCTAAAAACCATAAAACCCATAAAACACCATTAAACCCCTAAAATCGAGTAACATTCTGTAATCCATTCAAATACATAAGAATGTTAAGAAAATCTAAAAAATATTAAAACCATAAAAAATAAAAAAAAACCAAAAAACCCCAAAAAACCATGAAATCCCTAAAAACCACGAGAACCCTCAAATTCTCAACAAACCCTAGAAGCCATAAAAATTTAAAAAAAGGCCTAAAATTATTAAAAATTTAAAAACCCTTAAAAACATTGAAAACCACTAGGAAATACTTAAAAACCTAAAAAAACCTAAAACACTAAAATACCTAAAAATGATAAAATCCTTAAAACCCATAAAAATCATAAACCCTAAAAATCCTTTTAATCCCAAAAAATCCAAAAAATTACAAAAAATACCTAAAAACCCTTAAAAACATAAAACCCCTAAAAAACTAAAAATGCAAAACAAAACCTTAAAATATAAGAACAAATAAAACAAATAAATACCAAAAAAATGTAAACACCCCTAAAGACCCTGAAACTCTTAAAAACCCCTCAACACCCGGAAAAAACTTAAAAACCCCTAAAAACCCAAAAAAACTCCAAAACTAACTAAAAGCCCCCAAACCCCCAAAACCACAAAAAATGATAGAAACTATAAAATATCTTTTAAACCATAAAAACAAAAAATCATTAAAATCCCAAAAAACCAAATATGACCCTAAAAACATTAAAAATCCAAGAAACCCAAAAAATCAGAAAAACCCTGAAAACACATAAGAATACTAAAAAATACCAAGAAATCCCTAAAAATTTTAAAAAACCATAAAAACCCTAACACAACTTTAAACCATAGAAACACTTAAAACCCCTAAAAAATTTAAAAACTCTTAAAACCCTAAAAACCCAAAAAACCATCAAAATCAATAAAAACATATAACCTATAAAAATCAAAAAAATCTATAAAAATCACTAAAAATGTAAATAACCCCAAAACCTTGAAAAACCTAAGAAAACCATAAAACCTAAAGAACACATAAAACCCCTAAAAAACCTAAAAAAACAAAAAAACCTAAAATGACACTAAAATCCATAAAAACAAAAAAAAAGATTAAAACCCCGAAAATAACATGAAAACCCTCAAAACCCACATAAAACACTAAAACCATTTAAACCCATAAAATGTTCAAAAACTAAAAACCATTAAACCCTGAAAATCTGAAAAAAAAACTAAAACCTCCCCCAAACAATAAAACTCCATTAAATCCCTAAAAGCCCTAAAAACGTAAAAATCTAAAATATATTAAAAATACCTAAAATTATCCCCCAAAATGTAAAAACCTCTAAAGAAAAAGATAAATCGTAAAAAACCTAAAACCCCAAAAAAAAAATTAAACCTCAAAAACATAAAAACTCTCAAACCCATAAAAACCATAAAACCATTGAAATATGAAATAACCCTAAATCCGATAAAATATTATAAATGATCTAAAGATCCTTAAAATGTAAAAACCCTAAAAACCCTAAAAACCCTTAAGACAATCATAAAAAGCTCAAAACAATTAAACAATTAAAAATCCTAAAAAAGTATAAAAACCCTGAAACATTAAAAATTCCTTAATGCCCTCAAACCTTAAAACCCATAAAAACACCTCAAACCATAAAAACTATAAATCCCAAAGTATTAATGAAAACCATTAACAACTCTAAAAACCCACTAAAACCTAAAATTTATGAAACTATAACAAACCATAAAAACTCCAAAAAAACCCCGAAGAATCCCAAAACCCCCCAATCAAACCAATAAAACACTAAAAACCATAAAACCCCCAAAACCCCCAAAAACCAAAAAAACCAAAAAATAAAACACAAAACAAACTATAAAATCCCTAAAAAAGTAAAAAACCTAAAACAAATAAAAATATTTAAATCTTAGAAAACCCATAAGAAAACATTAAAAACCTAAAAACACTTAAAATCCCTAAAAATATAAAATATACTAAAAACCCAAAAAACCATAAGAACCCTAAAAATCCCTCAAAATCTTAAAAACCAATAAAAATAATAACAAAATTCATAAAAATCCCTAAAAATGTAAAAACCTTTTAGAGCCTTGACAAACCATAAGAAAACATAAAAAACCAAAATAAAATTAAAACTCCCAGAAAACCTAAAAAGTGATAAAACCCTAAAAGATCCTGAAACATTAAAAAACCTCTATAAACAACAAACCCCCTAAAAATATTTAAAACCACTAAAAATTCATAATAATCCATTAAAAACTAAAAACCCCTGTTAAACGTATGAAAAAAATTAAAAACTCTAAAAACCATTAAAACATAAAAAAACTCTAAAAACCCCAAAAAGACCAAAAACCCTCAAAATCCCTAAAACCATGATAAACAATAAAAATCCTAAAAAAATCCATAAAAACATTAAAAAAGTAAAAACAATGAGAAGACTAATAAAAAAATAACAAAAAAACACAAAAACCTCGAAAACATGAAAAAATGATAAAAAACACAAAAACCCTAAAACCTGTCAAATTCCAAAAATCCTTAAAAACCATAAAAATATTAAAAATGAAGTAAAAATCCCTAAAAACCTAAACCACCACCGCCAAACTTTGAAAATACTTGATAAAACGTTAAAAACAAAAAAAAACACTTAAAACACCTTAAATCCTAAAAAATGATAAAATCCCTAGACAGACCAAAAAGACACAAAAAACCCTTAAGACGATAAAATTCCCAAAAACCTATAAAAACCATAAAAACTATAAACCCCTAAAATCCCCATAAAAACATAAAAAACCCATTAATCCCATAAATTGTAAAAAAACTCAACAAAACCTTAAACCACCTAAAGAAATAAATAAAAAAGTCTAAAACCCTAAACCCCTAAAAATCATAAAAATCACTAAAAACCATAAAAATAATCAAAATCCATAGAAACCGAAAAAATTAAAAAAACCCTAAAAACCCAAAAACCCAAAAGAAAAATAAAAACACTCCAATCCCCAAAAAAATCTAAAAACATTAAAAATCCAATTAACATTGAAAACCCATAAAACAATCAAAATTCCTACCCTAAAAAGATTAAATATGATAAAAATTCCAAACAAATCCCTGAAAATAATAAAAACCATTAAAATTTTAAAATACTTAAGAAAACCATAAGAAATAATAATACCTAAAACTTCTAAAAACCTAAAAAATGCAAAAAAAAAACCTTAAAAACCCTAAATGTCCCTTAAAACTGTAAAAGCCCTAACATCCATAAAATCCCATAAAAACATTAAAAGACTATAAAACCCCATAAAACCCCATAAAACCACTGAAAACAATAAAACCATTTAATCCCATAAATATATTAAAAACCTCTAAAACCCCTTAAAACCCATCTAAAAATCAAAATAACTATAAACACCCAAAAAAATCTATAAATCACTAAAAATCATCAAAACCCCTAGAAGATAAAAAAGTATTAAAATTATAAAAAAATCCCTTTAAATACCTAAAATCATAAAACCCCTTAAAACTCATAAAATCTTGATGAATAAATTAATATCCTAAAAAAATTAAAACCACTAAATGTAAAAAAATCTTTAAAACCGCTAAAACCCCAAAAATCCCCTAAAACCATAAAAATCCATAAAACATTTAAAAAACCTAAAACCCCATAAAAACACTAAAAATACCATAAAAACTCTAAAAATATTTCAAACCCCTAAAATGCTAAAAACTCTAAAAACTCTAAAACTCCCCAAAAACAAAAAACCCCTAAAAACAAAAAAACCATACAAACCCTGAAAATCCCCAAAATCCTTAAAAATCCATAAAAATCCATAAAATCCATAAAATAATTATAAACCAAGAAACCCCTAAGAAAACCATAAAACCAAAACACACTTAAAAGCCCTAAAAAACCTAAAAACCCTAAAACCCTAAAAACCCCCAAAATCGCTAACCCCCCTAATAATCCAAAATAGCCCTAAAATGCATAAAAATGTAAAAAACCGTAAAAACTACAAAACCTTAAGAAAATATGAAATTCATAAAAAAATAAACCCCAGAATATATAAAAATGCTAAAACCCGTAAAAAACACCACAAAATGCCAAAAAACATAAAAAACACTTCAAACACATAAAAAACCCAAAGACCCACTAAAACTTTAGTAACCCATTAAAACCATAAAAATGTTAAAAAAAACTATATAAAATATTAAAAACCCTAAAAATAGGAAGAAAAATATAAAACCCTGAAAAACCATAAAATCATTAAAAAACCCTAAAACCGATCAAAATACCTAAAAACCCTAAAAACCCACAAAATCCCAAAAAAATATAACGAACAATAAAAATCAAAATAAAGTCCCAAAAATACCTAAAAACTTATAAATCCCTGTAAACCCCAAAGAAATCCTTAAGAACATAAAAAGAAATTCAACCCCTAAAAATCCAAATAAAATGCTAAAAACCCTAAAACACTAAAAACCCTAAAAATCAATATAATCCTAAAAAATACTGAATTTTTTTACAAATGTATAAAATCCTAAAAACATGAATACTCCTAAAATTTTGAAAATAGAAGAAAACATAAAACCCCTAAAAACATAAAAATTATAAAAACCCTAATAATCCTAAAATGACAATAAAGCCCATACAACCATAAAACCCCTAAAAACCATAAAATCCTATAACCTCATAAAAACCACAAATAACCAATAAAAATTATCACGACCCTTTAATCTCGTAAAAACATTAAAAACTCCTAAAAACCATAAAACCCTATAAATCTGAAAACATAAACCCTAAAAACTGAAAAACTACAAAAACCATAAAACCCTTAAATCGCTAAAACAACTCAAAATCCCCAAAAATAATAAAAACAAAAAAAACCAAAAAATACCTAAAAACTTGAAAACCCATAAAATCTGTAAAAACTATAAGGAAACATTAAAAACATAAAAAACATGAAAACTCTAAAACCTGCAGGAAACACTAAAACCCCACAAAATATTTTAAAAAATAAATATCCTAAAAAATTAATAAAAATACATAAAATCATAAAAGCACGAAAAAACTATGAAAACCTAAAAATCCTAAAACACTAAAAACCCATAAAAGCCAAATAAATGAAAAACTCTAGAAGACACTAAACCCATTCAAAATCTTTAGAAACCCTAAAAACCATACCAATCCTAAAAATCCCTAGAAATATTAAAAACTAAAAGCCTTAAAAATAATATAAAAAATAGGAAAACCATAAATATCTAAAAACATATAAATCCTCTTAAAAAACATAAAAAATCTAAAAACCTTAAATATCCTAAAAATATGTTAAAAAAAGTAAAAACCATAAAACCCCTAAAACCCATAAATACCCTAAAAAACCCATTCAACCCTAAAAAACAAATAAAAAACACTTTAAACCCCAAACGGAATTATAAAACAGAAAAACCCCTTAAAATCATAAAAAATAGAAAACCTCTAACAACCGAAAAAACCTTAACAACCAAAAAAATCGTAAAACCCCTAAAAGACCATAAAACTCCTCAGAATCCCTAAAACCCATAAAAATAATTATAAACCGTAAAATGCCTAAATAATTAAAAAACACTAAAACCATGAAAACCCTTGGAAATCCTAAAACACCTAAAAAACCCTACAAACCATAAAAATCCCAATAAATTCTAAATATGTTCAAAACACTCAAAAACCCTAAAATCCATGAAATATGATAAAAATCCTCAAAATTCCCTAACAATACTTAAAAAATATATACACCTAAAATCAATGAAAACCCCAAAATGAATCCTTAAAAACCTAAAAACACTCAAAACTCATAAACACATAAAAAATGAAAAACCCCTAAAACACTAAAAAGACAATAAAAACAAAAAACCCCTAAAATCCAAAAAACCCTAAAACATTAAAAAAAAAATAACAACCCATGAAATCCCTAAACACATTTAAAACTATAAAACCCATTTAAACCCCTAAATTTTTAAAAAACTCTTAAAACACTAAAACCCCAAAAACTAAAAAAACCCTAAAAGCCAAAAAAAACCAAAAGCCGCCTAAAATCCAAAAAATCACTAAAACCCTAAAAACATAAAAATCGTAAAAATAAGTAAAAATAACTAAAAATATAAAAACACATAAACAATATAACAACCCATAAGGAATCCATAAAAACCAAAAACACTTAAATCCCCTAAAAACACTAAAAACCAATAAAACTCTCAAAACCATCAAAATCTCTAGAAACCCATTAAAATCCTTAAAAAATCTCAGAAAATCTCAAAAAATGTAAAAAATGATAAAAACCCAAGGAGCCCTATGAATACCTAAAAAATACATAAAACCTCTAAAAATTTAAAAACACTAATAAACTTGAAAACTATAAAATGACCATAATAATCCATAACCCCTTAAAAACACTAAAAAACTCAAAATATGATTTAAATACCTAAAGGCATTAAATAACTATAAAACCCATAAAAACATTAAAACTCAAAAAAACCCAAAAACCACGAAAGACCATAAAAACACAAAAAAACAATCAAAAACCCCAAAACACCTAAAAATTCATAGAAATACTAAAAATCCATTAATTCATTAAAACATAAAATCCCCTTAAAAATCCACAAAAAAACATTAAGAAAAACATAAAAACCAAAAAAATTTAAACCCTCTAAAAACATAAAAAACGTTAAAAAACCTAAAATCCCAAAAAACGAAAAAGACCCTCATAATCCCTAAACCCCTAAAACCTATAAAAAACATTAAAGAGAAAAAAATACTATAAAAAATAAAACCACCTAAAATCCCTGAAAACACCTATTAAAACCATAAAAACATAAAAACACTTAAAACCCCTAAAAACATAAAAACACGAGAAAATAATAAATATCCCTAAAACTACACTAAAACATTAAAATACTTAAAAACCATAACAAATACATAAAAAATAAAAAACCCCCTTAAACACCATAAAAACCCAAAAAACCAATAAAAATTTAAAAAATATTTAATCCCATATTTTTTTTAAAACACTAAATAACCATAGAACCACTAAAAACTCAAGAAACCCAAAAAAATACTATAAAATGCTAAAAATCCAAAAAATCATTAAAAATACATACAAATGTAAATACCCCTAGAAACTAGAAATTCCTAAGAAAACTCTACAAATATAAAATCACTTAAAAGGAATAAAACCTAAAAAACCTAAAACCCCTCAAAATCCCTAAAAACCCTAAAACCACATAAAAACCACAAGAAATCCCAAAAAAATCCCGATGCATGTGAGAAACCAAATAAACATGAAAAAACCAAGGAATACCTTAAAACCTAGATAACATAAAAACCCTAAAAATCCAAAAAAAAATTGATAATAGAGTTAAAAAACTCCTAAAAAGTCACTAGAAACCCTAAATCACCTAAATGATTAAGAAATCCTAAAATCATCCAGAAACCCTAAGAACCAATAAAACCCTAAGAATCACTAAAAACACTAAAAAACTTTTAAACCACTAAAAACATTAAAAACTATAAAGATCTTAAAACCCATAATAACTAAATTAACCCCTAAAATACTAAAAACCTATTAATACCACAAAAACCCTAAAAGACCCTAAAAACCCTAAAAATCCATAAAACCAATAAAAACCCAAAAAAATATTACAAAATCCCAAAAAAATCAATAAAACTATAGAAAAATATAAAGAGACTAAGAAATCCTAATAAAATATAAAAAACCTAAAAAACTCTTAAAATTATAAAAAAAACATGAAAACGTTAAAACCCTAAAAACCGTAAAACCCCTAAAACCCCCTAATTTCCTAAAAATAAAAAAAAATTCTAAAAATTACCTTGAAATACTTATAAATGTAAAAAACCCAAAAATCACTAAAAACCACTAGGAAAACATAAAAAACATAAAACCAAAAAAACCCTAAAAATGATAAAAACCCAAAAAACCCTATAAATACCTTAAAAACCTAAAACCACCAACAAAACATAAAAACATAAAAACACCAAAACCCCTTAAAAACCATAAAATACATAAAATACCTTGCACCAAAAAAAATTAATAAAAATCATTAAACCCCTAAAAAGGATATAAAAGCCTATAAATCATTAAAACCCTAAAAACTCAAAAAGACACTAAAAGCCAAAAAGGATAAAAACCCTAATATACAACACAATACCTATAAAAAATGAAAAACCATAAAAATACTAAAAATTCATTAAAATCCAAAGAAGCATAAAAATATTTAACAACCCTAAAAACCCCTATGAAGTCCTTGAATACCTAAAAACAGTTAAGATACCTAAAAACAAAAAAATAATAAAAACGCTAAAAAACATAAAACCATAAAAATCATTAAAAACCCTAAAAATCCTAAAACCATGAATAATTTCCAATAAATGAAAAAGTAGAGAAAATCCCCTAAAAACTATTAAATCCCCTATGAAAACGATAAAAACAAAAAAAACATAAAACCAAGAAAACCTGAAAAATACTAAAAATCTTATAATCAAAAAAATAATATAAAACACAAAACCACTGAAACCATAAGAACACTAAGAATAGATAAAAACCCTAAAACTCATTAATAACTATAAAACCCATTTAAAACCCTAAAAGTGTTAAGAAACTATACAACCCCTTTAAAATCCAAAAAAACTCAAAAAAACCTAAACACCAAAAAAACTAGAAATCCTGTAAAAAATTAAAAATTATTAAAAACCTTCAAATCCATAAAACACTAAATACAATAAAAATACTAAAAATTCAGAAAAATGTAAAAAAAACTAAAATCCATAAGAAACCCTAATAAAACATTAAAAAACTAAAAACACTTTTAACCACATAAATTCCTAAAAATACTAAAGACCTCAAAAACCCTAAAACCTCTAAAGACCCAAAAAACTCTCCAATTCCCTAAAAACACAAAAAATAATAAATATCCTAAAAATAACAAAAAATAAAAAAATAAAAAAAACCCAAAAACCCTAATTGTATTCTATGAAATCCATAAAAACCTAAAGAAAACTTAAAACCCAAAAAAACCAAAAAACCAAAAACCCCCTAAAATCCCTAAAAACAAAAAACCATTTAATGCCTTAAAACCTCTCAAACAAAAAAAACCCCAAAAAATGACTAAAAACTCTAAAACCCCTTTATTACCCTAAAACATTAATAAGACTAAAAACCTTAAAAGCAATAAAAATCTCAAAAGGAACCCTAAAAATAAAAAAAACGTGAATCCCTAAAAACACTAAAATCCCTAAAATCTCTAAAAACCCTAAAAACCGTTAAAAATCATAGAATGCTATAAAAATTCCTAAAAACATAAAAACCCTAGAATCCATGAAGCCCATAAAGAATTTCTTAAAATGAAAAACAAACCAAAACACCAAAAATATTAAAAATAGTGAAACCCCTAAAACCATTAAAACCCCTAAAAACTCTCAAAATATCTAAAAACCATAAAAATCCTAAAAATACTTAAAACCATAAACATGTTGAAAATACATAATAAAACCTCAAATAAATAAAAACACTTAAAACCTCTAAAAACCAAAAAAATTATAAAAACCTAAAGGTGCCCTAAATCTTGTAAAAATGCTTGAACAACAATTAAAACACCGAAAACCCTTTAAAACACATAATAAAATAAAAATACCTAAAAACAGACCAAAAATTCAAAAAAAATTGAAATTGTTAAACCATTAAAACTCCAAAAAACATTAATAAACTTTAAAAAATAAAAAAAATATATCCAAAAAAACCAATGACACCCTAAAACCCCTAAAAACCTTCAAAATAACTAAAAACCCTAAACCTCCACAAAAATCCTAAAAGGCCTAAAAATACTTAAAAATGACAAAACCCATAAAAACCCTAGGAAAAACATAAAAAACCTAAAAACACTTAAAATCCATAAAACCTTAAAATTCTAAAATCCTAAAAAACACTAAAACCCCTAAAACCCCTAAAAATATAAAACCATCCTTAGAAACACTAAAAACTGTAAAAATTATAAAAAGAACTAAACACAAGAAAATGTAAAAAAGCATAAAACCCTAAAAAACCGTATAAAATCATTGAAACCTAAAAACATTAAAAACCCATAACAAATTTAAAGAATGCTAAGAACCCTAAAAGACCCTAAAACACCCTAAAATACCCTAAAATCCCCTAAAAATAATAAAACCCTAAAATCCTATAAAAACCCTAAAACAAATAAAAACTCTAAAAACACTTAACAATTTAAAAAACTATAAAACCCCTAAAAACCAGAGAACCCAATAAAAACCCTAAAAACCCCCAAAGACCCAAAAACCATAAAAATTCTAAAAAATCCATAAAATTCCCTAAAAAATTAAAAAATTTCCCAAAACCCATAAAAATACATAAGAAGGAATTAAAAACATAAAAACACTAAGAACCCAAAAAAATAAAAACGCTAAAAACCCAAAATACCCTATAACCCCTTAAAATCCATAAAAACCCTAAAACCCATAAAATTCCAAATAAATCCCTAAATATTCCTAAAAACATAAAAAACCCTAAAAAACCAAAAAACCCCTAAAGAAAACATAAAATCTTTAAAACATGTAAAACCCCTAGTGACTTAAAAATACTAAATCCCCTAAAAACCATAAAAGACCTAAAAACTATAAAGCCACTGAATACCCTAAAAACACGTAAAACCCAAAAAACCAATCAAGAGACTAAAAACACATTAAATCCCTAATTTTTTTGAAATACTCTAAAAACCTAAAAATCCATAAAAAAAATTGAAAAAACCCTAAGCCCCCCCCCCCAGAAAAAAAAATAAATTCCCAAAAAACCCAAAAAACCCAAAAAACCCTAAAAATCCCTAAAACCCCTATAAACCATAACAATCCAAAACATTACATAAAACCATGTAAATATAAAAATGCTGAAAACCCCTATGAAAACCGTGAAAAAATAAAAACACTTGAAACATCTAAAAAACCAAAAAGCACTAAAAACACTAAAAGCCCCTAAAACCTTAAAAACACCAAAAAAATAATAATGATAAAGACTTTTAAATCCATTAAACCCCTTAGAAACACACAAAACCACTAAGATCTAAAAAACCCATTAGATATAAAAAATAAAAAAATAAAACCCCAAAAAACCCTCAAAATGTCTAAAAATTCAAAAAACTTATAAAAATAAAAAAATCAATAAAATTCCCATAAAATGTAAAAAATCCTAAAAACCATGAAAACCCTCAAGAAAACCTTAAATCCACTGAAAACACTTAAAAACCCATGAAAACATAAAAATGATAAAATTCTAAAAAATCCATAAACACCATAAAACCCATAAAATTCCAAAAAAGTAAAAAATTATTTCAAAAAAATAAAATCCCATAAAAACCTAAGAAAACTATAAAAACCTAACAACACATTAAACCAATAAAAACCTAATAAAATATAAAAACCTAAAAATTATAAAAAACCATAAAATCCTCAAGATCCCTAAGAATATGAAAACCCCATAAAATTCCTAGAAAATATCTAAAAAACCTAAAAACATAAAAACCCTAAGAACCATAGAAATCCCAAGTAAATCCTTAAAATACTAAATAACTTAAAACCCTAAAAACCGATAAAATGATAAAAACTGAAAAACCACAATAAAAAACTAAAAACCTTAAAACAATTAAAAACCATAAAAACACCTAAAACATTTAAATCCCCTAAAAATCCAAAAACACCTAAAACCAAAAAAAATTCTAAAAACCCCTTAATCCCCTAAAACATTAAAAACTCTAAAAATATTTAAAATCCTGAAAAGCTCAAAATAAAACCCTAAAAACCCAAAAAAATGATGAAAATACTAAATCACCTCAAATTATGTAGAAACCATAAAAAATCTTAAATATCCTAATAATGTTATAAACATCCCTAAAATGTGAAAACCCCAAAAACCCAAAAAAATTAAGAGAACCGTAAAAAAATAAACACACTTAAACCACCAAAACTCTAAAAATGCTAAAATCCCGTAAAAACCATAAAAACTCTAAAAACCCATAAAACCATTTAAATACCAAAAACCCAAAAACCCATAAAAACCCATTAAAAAACATTAAAAAAATTTAAAATAACTATAAAACTAAAAACAACCTAAAAATCCAATAACACCCTATGAGTACCTTAAAAACCAAAAAACACATAAACCACCTAAAAATATAAAAATGGTAAAAAGTCTAAAAACCCTAAAATGGCACTAAAACCCTTAAAACCATAAAACTCCCTAAAAAATAATAACCCTTTAATACACTAAAACATTAAAAACCCTAGAGGACAAAAAAAATCATAAATAATTAAAAAATGTAAAAAAAAACAAGAAACCCTAGAAACCATAAAACCCTTAATATATCTAGATACCCTAAAACCCATGAAAAATCGTACAAATCCCCTAAAATTTGATAAAATAGTTAAAACCTTAAAAAACATGAAAACCCCTAATAAAACCTTGAAAACATAAAAAAACGCAATACCCATAATGAATTGAAAACACTAAACACCCTAAAAACAAAAAAACACCTCAAAATACTAAATAACCATTAAAACCTTAAGAATACTAATATAACCATAAAAACAATATGAACATTAAAAACCATAAAACCCTAAAAAACTGGATGAAAACCTTAAAACCCTAACAACAATTAACACCCCTAAAATCCAAAACATTTCTAAAATTCCTAAATAACCCTAAAACACCCTAAAATCACTAAAACCCAAAAAACCCAAAAAAATCCTAAGAAAATCCTAAAAGTACGTAAAAAGTAAAAACCTTAAAAAACCAGAAACCCCCTTTGAAAACCATAAAAACCTAAAAACATTTAGAACCCTTAAAATCGTAAAAATACTGAAATCCCTAAAAATCCCAAAAGGACTTCAAAACCCCTAAAACCGCTAAAATCATAAAAACACTAAAACCCAAAAAACCCTAAAATACCATTATAAAATCTAAAAACACTTCTAAACCCATAAAAATGTTAAAAACTCCAAAAACCTTAATCATCCTAAAAAACCCTAAAACCAAAAAACCATAATAACCCGTAAAAACCCTATAACCCTAGAAATCTCTAAAAACCCTAAAAATCCATAATAATTCTAAAAAATACCTAAAAAATAAAACCCTAAAACCCTTTTTGAAAACCATAAAAAATTAGATGCACTTATAACCCATTAAAAATCATAAAAACCCAAAACCCTAAAAGACCATAAAACCCCTAAAAACCATAAAACCCCTAAAAACCTTAAAAACCCAAATATCTAATAAAACCTCTAGAAAACAAAAAACCCTGAAAACATTCTTAGAAACTAAAATCATTAAAAAGATCAGAATGAACCTTAAAACCCCTATAAAATCAAAACTCCTCTAAAAACCAAAGTAACTATAAAATCCCTAAATACAATAAAGGACCCTAAAACCCCTCAAAATAGAAAAAACTGTAAAAACTCCTAAAAATAGAAAAAAATCCCTAAAAACATAAAAACCATAAAAACATGAAAACCCCTAAAACCTTAAAAACTAAAAAGCTCTTAAAATCACTAAAACCCCCCAAAAAACAAAAAAACATTAAAATTCCATAAAAATATATAAAAACATTAAATTCCATTAAAATAAAGAAAATACCTATGAAAACCATTAAAATGTAAAAACACTTAAAATTCCTAAAAACATAAAAAATGATAAAAACCCTAATAACCTTTAAACATAATCAAAATCCATAAAACCTAAAAAATTTAAAATTCCTCAACACTGTATATTTTTTAACACAAGAAACCACATCATCACATGGGTGGAACATACAAGATTAGGCTGGCCAAAAATAATGAAGTTTCAGCTGGTTCCCTTAATAAAATTCACTAATTCTGGATTCATTTGAAGAGAAATAGAAAAAAAAATATTTTTATCTTTCTCATCCACACTATAGATGCCATGGATGCAATGTAATCAGCTACTTTATTACCTTCTCATCGTGTATGAATAAACTAAATGTTGTTGCTACCAAGGTTGTCTCAGCACTTCCTTATAACATAAGCAATCAACCATGGAGGCTGAATCTTACCATTCATCAAGTCCTAGATGATCTTGGAGTCAGTTTCAATTTGAATAAAAACTATCTTCTATAGAGCACACAACAAGATGCCAGTATACTTGGCCCCAGCCTAAGCCTAGATGGAATCCCCCCCATATGATGTGGTAAATTCAAGCTGAATGCTTCCACTACTATCCTGAACAATACCACCACCTTTAATGCTCCCCACAATGCAATATCCATCAAAATTTAGTTTTAAGACCATATTAGGGGGTGACCAGTGAACCTAGTTCCCACTTGTCACCTGATCTGAAGGAGATATAAGATAAATATAAGATTTCATGTACCTAATAGAAGGAGTGTCACTCGGAACTTTTCAGCACCTAACCAGGTCAATTAAGAGAAATCTTATCCTCAAGATAACAGACCTAGTTGTGGAATGAATATTCTCAAAATGAGACTTATTTCTTTCCTACAAAATACACCAACACCCTGCACTACGAATAAATGCTCTATCTGGTAAAATTCCTAAAAAGAATTAAAAATCCATAAAAACATAAAACCCCGCAAAATACCTAAAAATCCCAACAAAACCTTACATAATTATAAACCCATGAAATCCCAAAAAAATGATAAAACCCCTCAAAAAATCTAAAATTCCCCCCAAAATACTAAAACCCAAAAAAACCATAAAACCCCTAAATATCCTAAATACCTAAAAAACCAATAAAAACACTAAAACCACTAAAATGCTAAAAAACATTAAAACCTTAAATCATTGAGAAACTTTAAAAACAATGAAACCCCAAAAAAATAAAAATAACTCGTACAACCCTAAAACCCATAAGACCATAAACACCCTAAAATGTAAAAAACCCACAAAATCCCTACAATCCCTACAATCCAACAAAATCCTAAAGAATACCTAAAAATTTAAAAATCCTAAAATCCATGAAAACCCCTCAGAAAACCATAAAAACTCAAAATAACAACAAAACTCAAAAAAAACATAGAAACTGCTAAAAACCCCATTGAAAACCTAAAAATACCTAAAAACCGTAAAAATCTTTGAAATCCTTAAAAACCATTAAAATCCGAAAGGATTCCTAAAAACCCCTTTAAATACAAAAAAAATCGAAACCCTTGAAAACCCAAAAAATCTTAAAAAACAAAAAACACTAAAATTCCATAAAAAACTAAAAAATGATAAAAAACCTAAATAACACTGAAAAGACCCTTAAATCCCTAAAACCATAAAAGCACCTTAAACCCATTAAAACCCAAAAAACCCAAAAAACCCCCAAAACCCACAAAATTTTGAAAAAACCTTCAAAAAGATAAAAAGATTAAAGACTTCAAATGAATATTTAAACCTAAAAAACTGAGAAAAAGTAAAAACCCAAAAAAATACCTCACACAACCTAAAATCCATAAATCCCACAGGGTCCCTGTAAACCCTAAAAACACATGAAATTACACAAATATCTGTAAAAAATTTCTAAAAACATTTAATAACATAGAAACCTTAAAACCATAAAAAAATAAATCCTAAAACACTAAAAACCCCTAAAATTAAATGAAAATGATAAAATCCCCAATAAACCCTAAAACCCCTAAAATCCATAAACCCATAAATACTATAAAAATCCCTTAAACCCCATAAAAAGAAGAATAAACCACTAAAAACTATAGAAACCATTTAAAAATATAAAAATGAAAAAAACTTATAACACGTTAATAACACTAAAAAAATAAAAAATAACTAAAAAACAAAAAATACCATAAAAAACCTACACCCTAAAAACCCTCAAATCCCAAAAAACAAAAAAAAACCCATAAAAATCCTAAAAAATACCTAAAAGTGACTAAAAATATAAAACTTTATAAAACCCCTAAAAACCCTAATAAAACATCAAAACCCTAAAAAACGTAAAACCTCAAAAAACGCTAAAACCCCTAAAAACCCTAGAAACCCTAAAAATAATAAAAACCCACAAAATCCCCCAAAACCGTAAAATTCATTAAAAACCTAAAAAATACATAAAATCCCTAAAAACAAAACTACCTATAAAAACCCTGAGAATACATTAATAAATCAAAAAAACATAAAAACCTAAACACATTAATATTCTAAAAATGCTAAAAACACCCTAAAAATCATAAAACCCCTAAAAATCATTAAAAACCCCCCAAACACTTAAAAACCCTAAAAATCAGAAAAAATGGTAGAAACACCCTAAAAATCTAAAAATTCATTAAACCCCGTTAAATGTTAAAAACTCTAAAAATGATTAAATCCCTAAAAACCCAAAACCCAAATAAGCCATAAAACCCCCAAAAAAACTAAAATAACCTAAAACACAACCAAATCCATAAAAAAACCCAAGAAAACCATAAAAACCCTTAATACCCCTAAAACCCACTAAAATTATTTAAAACCCCTTTAAACCCCTAAAAAGTTAAGAAAACTCACAAAGAATCATCAAAAACCTAAATACAGAAAAAATCATAAAAAAAACCAAAAAAGAACAAAAGACCCAAAATGACTAAAACCATCATAATATGTAAAAACACTAAAAAAATAAAATCCAAAAATACCTAAAAATCCATAAAAACATTAAAACCCTTAAAAATCATAAAACCCTAAAAACACTATAAACCCCTTAATACCCCTAAAAGCAAAAAACCCCCCATATCAAAAACCCCCTAAAATCCATAAAAATATGAAAGTATCCCTAAAAATACATTAAAATAGATAAGAAAATGTTATGAAAATAAAAAACACTCTAAAACCTTAAGAATATTAAAAGGCACTAAAAAATCTAAATCCTCCTAAACCCCCACAAAACCCCACAAAACCCAAAAAATCATAAAAATACTAAAAAAAATTAAAAATATATAAAAATTTAAAAACCTCAAAATACCTGAAAAACCGCTAAGAAAATGTTAAAAACCTAAAAAAACTTAAAAACCCTAAAAACCTAAAATTGATAAATACCCTAAAAACTCCTTAGAAGATCTTAAAAACCCCTAAAAATTAAAAAACCCTAAAACATAAAAAAAAACCTAAAACCCCTAAATTCATAAAAACTAATAAAACCTCTGAAAAGCCTTTAGCCTGCTAAAAATATTACAAACTATAAAAAACATAAAATTCATAAAAAATAACAAAAAACCTAAAAGCACAAAAAATTAATAAAGACCATAATACCCATAAAAATCATAAAATGATCAAAATTTCAAAAAAAACCCCTAACAATCATAATAATCTTCAAAAAGCTCTAAGAATACCTAAGAACATAAAAAAAAATTAAAAACCATGAACCCCAATAGAAAACATTAATAAACAAAATACACTAAAACCCCTTAAAAACATAAAAAATGATAATAATGATAAAAAAACTAAAATCCTAAAAACTATAAAACCGTCAAAATACATAAAAAACACTGAGAAAAAATAAAAATCCAAAAACACCCTAAAATCCATAAATATGTAAAAAACCCAAAAATCCTTGGAAACCATTAAGAATACCTTAACAACCTAAAAACACATAAAATCCCTAAAATACCTAAAAAAAGATTAAAATCTGAAAAATAATTAAAACCCAAATAAACCTCTAAAACCATAAACCCCCTAAAAACATAAAAACCCTAAAAACTAAAATAACCCAAAAAATCATTAAAAACACTTAAACCCATTAAAATTAGTAAAACGTTAAAATACTCTAAAAAACTAGCAACACATAGAAAAATTAAAAACCTTAAAATCCATAAAATCCATTAAAATCCTAAAACCTCAAAAATACCCTAGAAACCATCAAGATCCCTAAAACCCCAAAAAACATAACTATCCTAAAAGAGCCCCAAAATCCCAAAAAAGAAAAAAAAATCCTAAAAACCCAGAAAAACCCTAATAAACCCATAAAAACCAAAAAAGACTCAAAACCCTTCAAGAAACTAAAAAATATATAAAAACCCTAAAACCCCTAAAATCCCTTAAAAACCTTAAAACTTATAAAAATATAAAAATCATAAATATCTTTAAAAATTCATAAAAACATGAAAAACCCTAAAAGGAAAGAAAAAACCTAAGAAAACCTTAAAAACCTAAAAACACTTAAAACCTCAAAAAACATAAAAAACTATAAAAACAGTAAAAATCATTAAAAAGACCTTAAAACCCCTAAAAACCATAAAAATTATAAAAACAGTAAATAACCATAAAAACACTAAACTCAATGTAATAACTCTATAACCCATTTAAACCACTAAAAACATCAAAAAACTCTAAAAAACCTTAAAAATCTACAAAAATCTAAAAACTAAATAACTCATAAAACCAACAAAAAATCCTCAAAATCCACAAGAATGCCTAAAATTTGAAAAAAAATATAAAACAGCCTAAAACCCCATTATTACAGAAAGGTGCAGAGCATCACTCCAAAATTTATTAATAAAAATGTAAAAGGCAGGTGATTACACGAGGTACAAAGAGCTTATACTAGCAAGAGAAAAAATGAAAAGTGGAGCAAAGTTGAAGAGGAATACCTCCAAATCATTCTTGTAAGGTCATGGAACAATCCCCAATGCCAAAGACTCCATTGAAAGCAAAAGATCAATGAAAAACAAATAAAAGCAACAATACACAAAGAAAACTGAGCTTCAAAATCCTGCAATTGATGTGCTAGATTGATAAGAAAACCATGAGTGAAAAAGTGTTATTCCCACCGAAGATGGAGATAAGAAAAATCAAGATTTCGATCAAGTTCAAATTCCACCCTATCAAACATACACTCCTTGATAATGAGATAGCCATCAACAGATATTTCCCTATTACAATATCTTCTATAAGACAAATTTTCTTGTTCCTCAATCCAAGGGTAGAATTCCTCCTTGTATCTTTCCTTAATAACCAGAGTGAGATTTCTGAGCTTAATTCTATCCTCCAGATCCTAAATCCAAGAGTAGGAGGCCTCTTCGTCTGATGTGGATGACCCCTCTTCATTAGAGTATTCTGATGCATAAGTATTTTTATTGACAACCGGCTGTATAGGGATGTTAATTTCCTCCATTCAAAGCCTTGAAGATCTATTAACAATGGTACTCTCCAACGTAGAATAATCAATTCGTTTTCGAGTATTCAAATGGTGTGGAGTAATAAAACCATCAGGACCAATAAGAGATTTATTACCTTTTTTGGCACTCGAGCTTAGGTATTCCTCCTCAATTTTATATACTTGCTCACTGTCATCATGATTGGAATCCCCAGAAACAGAGTGAGCCTCTTGTGATAGCTCTTTAGAGGTTGGAACAGCTCTTGGGGTGTGAATGAAAGGCTTATCATTATTGACCGCATCCACAAACCCAGAAACGACAGTATCTTTAGCACATGTAGGTTGTGTTGGGAAGGAATCCAGAACAGACGAGGTCACCAGTGGGTCCTTATTATTAGAGGGTTTAGTCTATTAAACAGGAGACCTTCTATCTTTCTCAATCCAGACTGATTTGCCTTCATGTTGCAGAGGTTCCCCAAGCTTACGACTGCTCATAGGGTCCTTCCCATAGCCACAATCTCTAAGGGAGTGTCCATGATGTAAATAATGAGATCAGAAACTCAGTAAGGATTCGTAAACCACGTCCTGAAAAAATGCAGCACCCCCATTCTGGATCCAAATAGTTGAAGGTAGGGGTTTCGAATGATAAACCTCAACACACACACATGAAACTGAAGGCCTTGTGAGTTTTTGAGTCACAGAATTCAGTTTAATGGGATTTATGATAAGTTTAGAAATAGGGAAAAGTGAAATTTGCTTGAAGAAATACATCAGCAGACCGAGAAGACCTAACCAAACAGATGCAATCGAGGATTCAGTATTTCAATCAAACATATGGGACCATTTTAGAACTTTCATCAAGCAGCCCCCAAAGCTCCAAGAACACCTAGAGCAAAGCCGATAGTAATCATTTTCAGAGGAAAATCAAATCATGATATTTAGTTAGTTGAGCAGGCTGATTTCAAAATCAACAAATCCATTGGATTTGAATGATTTCTGTAGGAATATCAGAGAGGGACGACGCTTAAAAAATTTACCAATAGGAACAAATATGAGATCATAAGTAAGAAACTGAACCACATCATGCGAAAAAGAAATGTCCCCATGACCTCTATAGTGGAACTGCTTCTGATGAATGTAATCAGAAAGAGGCGGAGATACATTAGAATCAAGAGATATGGTATGATCGGTCCCTATGACCAAATCTGCGAAGCTTCGCAAATCTCGTCTTCTTTCGTCGCCCTCATTATGCGTTCAACGCCCTCGTTCGTCTCCTTCTTTTAGTCGCTCCATATTTATCCTAAAAACCCATAATAAATGATTAAAAACTTATAAACACTTAAACCTTTGAAAACCAATAAATACTAACAACCCTAAAAACATAAAAACCCTCAAAATCACTAAAACCACTAAAAACCTAGAGAAATCCATAAAAATCCCTCAAAATGTAAAAAACCATAAAAACCATGAAAGAATGAAATCATTAAAAACCAAAAAATAATTAACACCTCTAAAAGAATAAAAAAATGCTAAGACTCCACAAAACCCCTAAAAACCATAAAATCCAAAAAAATCTAAAAACCATTAAAAACCATAAAAGCACATAAAAAATAAAAACCCACTCAAAATGATAAAACAATTAAAATGAAAAACAAATATAATAATATTAAAACCTTAAAAACCAAAAAAATCCTTAAATTCCAAAAAACCCTAAAACCCTCAAAATCCTTAAAAATTCTTAAAAACTATAAAAACCTAAAAAACTCCTAAAAACAATAAAATGTAAAAATTTTTTAATATCCATGGAAAACCCGAAGAAATCCTAAAAACCTAAAAACACCTAAAACCCCCATAAAATAAAATGCTAAAAACCCAAATAATCCCTAAAACACATCAAAATCCCTAAAAACACTAAAAACATAAAATTCTTAAAAAAAACCCAAAATAACCCTAAAAACATAAAAAAACATTAAAAAATATGAAAAAAAACTAATAAATCAATAAAAAAATAAAACACATAAAACCCTAAAAATAAAAAAAGGAAAAAAACCAAAAAGAAATATCGTAAAACCCATAAAAACTATAAACCCCTTAAAAACATTAAAAACCCCTAAAACCCCATTACAAACCTAAAAACCATAAAAAACCTTAAAAACCCTTCAAACCCTTAAAATTAATAAAAAACTATAAAAAAATAAATACATAAAAAATTGAAAAAAACCTATGATCCCCAAAATAAAGAAGCGTTAAAACTTTAAAAATCTTAAATTTATCTCAAAAAAAATAAAAACCCATAAAATCATAAAATCCTTAAAATACCTAAAAATTTAAAATCCACAAAATACATGGAAATACCTAATGTATATTTTTAAAACCTAAAAACACTTAAAATACATTAAAGCCTAAAAGAGAAAAAACACTATAAAATCCACCCCCTCAAACTATAAAAAAATAAAACCCATAAACCCCATAAAAACCTTAAAACCCTAAAATTTTTCAAATCCATAAAAACCATAAAAAATCCATAAGGTACCCTTAAAGAACTAAAATCACTAAAAACATTTATAACCTAAAAGAGATAAAATCAGTAAAAATCCTTAAAACCTTAAAAACCCTATGGAAACCATAAAAAGATAAAAACACATAAAACCCCTAAAAACCTTAAAATGATAAAACTTTAAAAAAACCTAAAATCTAAAAACCCCATAAAATCACTAAAATCCATAAAAACCATAAAAAACCTAAAAACATATAAACCCAAAAATCCATGAAAACTCCTAAGAAAAATGTAAAAAACTAAAAACAATTAAAACCTGAAAAAACCAAAAAAGTGAGAAAACTATAAAAACAAAAAAAACTCTTCATAGTCTATAAAGACCCTAGAAACCATAAAAATATTAAAAAACCACTAAAAATCCTATAAACATTAAAAACATAACAACCTTGAAGACACTTATAAAACCATAAAACCATAACACACATAATACACATAAAAAACCTAAAAAATACTAAAACACTAAAACCCCTAAAAATCATAAAACACCTAAAAACCAAAACAAATCCTAAAACAAGAAATACCACTAAAACCTCTAAGAACCCATTATAACCCTAAAAATGAATGAAACTCTAAAAAACTGAAAATACATTAAAACCCAAAAAAATAGAAAACAAAAAACCCTAAAACTCTAGAAAATCCTAAAACCCACAGAATTACTAAAAACCCTAAAAACTATAAAAACAAAAAAAATCCTTACAAATCTTTAAAAATGTAAAAAATTCTCAAAACCCTTAAAACTATAAGAAACCCATACAAAACTAAAAACAATTAAAACCCATATATACCCTAAAATGTGCTAAAAATCATCAAAAACCCAAAAAACCATAAAAATCCCTAAAACTCCCTAAATTCCCTAAAATCCAAAAAAACCCATAAAATAATAAAAAAATCCAAAACAAAACATTAATACAAAAAACTATATGAACCATGAAAAGAAATAAGAAACTCAAAAAAACTAAAATATACTTCGAACCCCTAAAAACTAAAAAACATAGAAAACAATAAAAAATCCTAAAAAGACCCTGAAACCCCAACAACGATAATAAATCAAAAAAACCATTAAAACCCCAAAAACAAGTAAAAATATAATTAAATAACTGAAAACTATAAACCACCATTAGAACTCTAAATACATTAAAAACACTAAAAACACTTAAAATTTCTAAGAAACTGAAAAAAAACACTAAAAACCCCTAAAAACTAAAAACACCCAAAATACTCAAATTTCCTAAAAAACCCCTAAAATCAATATAAACCCATTGAAATACCTAAAAATACATAAAAATGTTGAAAATAATTAAAACCTAAAAAAACCCAATGAAAAACATAAAAAATAAAAACACATAAACACCACTAAAAATGCTAAAACCCATAAGGACGCTAAAACCCATAAAAACCTCAAAATCCCAAAACATTATAAAAACCCATAAAATACAAAAAAGTGTAAACATATATAAAAATTTTAAAACACTAATATCTATGAAAGAACTTATTAAAATTATAAAACCCTAAAAACACATAAAAATCCTTCAAAACATAAAAAAACTAAAAACCCTATAAAACCCCAAAATCGATTAAACCCCTCAATATCCTAATAAGCCTAAAAAATAAAAATCCAAAAAAAACCTAAAAACCCTAAAATGAGAAAGACCTTAAAATCCCTCAAAAATTATAAGAAAACCTTGAATACTAAAAATACTTAAAACCCCTAAAACCCCTAAACCCTTTAAAAACAATAATAATCCTAAAAATATTACAGAAACTCTACAAACAAATAAATTCCTAAAAAACATATGGGTTTTATGTTTTTCAATTGAGTTTATGTGTTTTATGTGTTTTTATGTGTTTCGAGTTTTTATGTAATTTTTTGGGTTTTTAGTGATTTTAGTGGTGTTTGGGATTTTGGGGATGTTAAGTGTTTTAGGTTTTAGGTATTTCAAATGGGTTTAAGGTATTTTACATTTTAATTATTTTTAATTTTTTATTATTATTATGGTATTTAGGGTGTTTATGTCATTTTAGGTTTTTTAAGTTTTTTAGGGTCTTTATGGTTATTTTTAGTCTGGGGGGGGTTAGTTTTTTGGGGTTTCTAGGTTTTCTGGATTTTTTAAACATTTTTTGGGGTATAACAGGTTATTCTAATTTTAATGGTTTTCTTTGGTTTTATGTTTTTACGGATATTATTGATTTTTCATTATTTTAGGTGATTTAGGGTTTTTATGGCCTTTTAGGGTTCTTTTAGTTTTTTAGGGGTATCATGTTTTTCAGTTTTTCATACAGTTTTTTAGATCTTTTATACTTTTAGGTTTTTGGGATTTTTAGGGATTTTAGGATTTTTTAAATTTTTTTAGTTTTGTATTAATTTTTATGGATTTTTTAGGGGTTATCATGTTTTAGGTATTTAGGTTAATTAATTGATTTAATTTTTTAATATTTTCTAAAGGGTTTTCACTAATTTTAGGGTTTTTACATTTTTTAGGAATGTTTTGGGATTTTTTTGGACTGTTATGGTTTTTACAATTTTTATGGATTTTGTGGGTTTTTAGGGATTTGGAAATTTTATGGTTTTCATGAGTTTTTTGGGATTTTTTTGAGTATTTTTGGCTTTAAGGATTTTTATAGTTTTTAATGTTTTTAGCGGTTTATTTTTTTTAAAGTACTTAGTTGTTTTTCGGGGTTTTATGGGTTTTTGGGTTTTTAGGGATTTATTTTTTTTTAATTTTTAGGGTTTTAAGGGTTTTAATTGCTTTTGTGGTTTTATGTTTTTAAGGTTTTCATAAGGGGTTTTCTAGGTTTTTAGTTTTTTAATTTTTTTGATATTTTTATGGAGTTTTTGTATTTTTTTTCTGGTTTTTAGGGTTTTTTAACGATTGTGAGGGGTATAATATGATATTGATTATTTAGGGGATGTATTATTTTTGGGTTTTTTAGGGTTTTTATAATTTTTGAGTTGTTTTGGGTTTTATAGTTTTTTGAGTTTTTTTTATCATTTTAAGGTTTTAAATGGTTTTTGTATACTTATGTTTCTTATGGTTTTTATAGGTTTTGAGGGGTTTAAAGAGTTTTTTGTGGCTTTTAGGTGTTCTAGGGTTTTTAGGTATTATTAGGGTTTTAGTTTTTTATAGTATTTTGTGGTTTTTATGTTTTTTTAGTTTCTAAATTTTTCTTAAGGGTTTCTGGGTTTTTGATGGTTTTTAATGTTTTTAAGGATATTTAGGATTTTGAATTCTTTTTTTTTTGAAATTTGAGGATTTGTATTGTTTTTATAGTTTTTAAGTGTTTTCGGTTTTTATATTTTTTAGGTTTTAAAATTTTTAAGTGTATTTTTTTGAGGTTTTCTTTGGGATTTTTAGGATTTTGAGGGTTTTTTATGCTTTTACGGATTTTAATGAATTTTTAAAAATTGTATTACTTTTTAGAGTTTTTAAGTATTTTGAGGTGTTTTAGGGTTTTTATGTTTTTATGGTGTTTTTTGTTCTTAGGGGTTTTTTAAATATTTATATTATTAAGGTTTTTATAAAAAATTTTAACATATTATAATTTTAAATTATTTTTCTGTTTCTAGTAACTTTTAAGGTTTTTGTGTGGTTTTAGGATTTTTATGGGTTTTGGAGGTTTTATGGGTTTTAGGTGGTTTTTGTGCTATTTTGGGTCTTTATGGATTTTTATGGTTTTTAACATTTTTATGGTTTTATGGTGTTTTTATGTTTTTATATTTTTATGGTTCTCTTAGTTTTTTTACGGTTTTTATTTTTGGTAGGGATTGTTAGGGCCTTTTAGGATTTTATATGTTTTTATAGATATTGCATGTTTTTATGGTTTTTATCATTTTTAGGGTTTAAGGGTTTTAATTTTTTTTTGGTTTTAAGGTTTTCTTAGGGATTTTAGGGTTTTTAGGGTTATTTGCATTTTTAGGGATTTTTAGTGGATTTTTATAAAATTTATATTATTGGGAGGATTTAGGATTTTAAAGGATTGTTTATTTTTAGTGGTTTTTTGGTTTTTTGGGGGTTTTAGTGGTTTTTTCAGTTTTTTATGTTGATTAATATTTTTCAATGTTTTTCAAAAAAATTAGTGGTTGAAGTCTTTTTAGACTCTTTATTGGGGATTTCGTATTTTTAGGGGGTTTTAGGGTTTGAATGTTTTTTTGTAAGTTTTAGGTGTTATTATTGGTTTTTATTGTTTTTAGTGTCTTTACAGTTTATGGAGTTTTAATTTTTTTTCAGGTATTTAGGAGTTTAAGTGTTATAAGGTTTTTAAGGTTTCTTTTTGTTTTGAGGGTTGTTATCATTTTTTAGGGTTTTAGGGGTGTCAATATGTTTTCGGGTTTTAAATTTTTCTTATGGTTATTAGTGTTTTCAATGTATTTTATGTTTTTATAAATTTTTAGGATTTTTATTATTTCTATGGGTTTTTTGTATTTTGAGGGGTTTTTTGGGTTTTTATGGTTTTTACGGTTTTTACGGTTTATTTGGGTTTCATGGTTTTTTTTCTATTTTTTAGATTTTTATTGATTTTTGGAATTTATTTATATTTTTAGGGGTTTAAAGATATTTAATTGTTTTAAGTAGATTTTTAGGGTATTTTTGAGTTATTATTGGTTTTTATAGTTTTTAGTGGTTTTAGGGTTTTAGATTTATTAGGGATATTAGATTTTTTTTGGTATTTAAGGTTTTCTTTGGGATTTAGGTCTTTTAAAATTTTAAATATTTTCATGGATATTTTTAGATTTTTTGGGTTTTATTGTTTTTGTGGGTGTTGGAGGTTTTAGGTTTTTTAGGGGGTTTATGGATTTTTTGGTGTTTTATAGATATTTTTTAAGGGGTTTGAATGGTTATTAAAATTTTTGATTCTTTTAGGGGTTTAATTGATTTTAAATGTTTTTAGTAGTTTTTAGGTTCTTATTGGTTTTTTGGGTTTTAATGGATTTTAGGGATTTTTACGGTTTTTAGTGGACTTAGGTGTTTTAGGGCATTTTTAGGTGTTTTAGAATTATTTAGGTTTTTAATGGGGTTTAATGTTTTTTAGGTTTTTCTTTTTTAATGATTTATGTTTTAAGGTCTTCTTTGTGTTTTTCTGCGTTTTAGAGGTTTTTAGGTTTCTTTTTAGATTTAGGGCATTTTTAGGTTTTTATGTGTTTTAGCGTTTTGATTTATTTTTTGGGTTTTTAGGTTTATTAGAGATTTATGTATTTTTAGGTTTTTAAGTTTTTTGTAGGGGTTTTCAATGTTCTTAGGGTTTTTTGAGGATTTTGAGTGTTTTAGGGGGGTTGTGTTTTAGTGGTTTTTAGGGTTTTTGGATGTTTTGAGGTTTTAATGGGTTTTAAGAGTTTTGAGTTTTTTAAAATTTTCATGGAGGTTTCAAGGGGTTTTGGGGTTCTTAACAATTTTAAATATTTTACGGATTTTTAGGGTATTTATGTGTGTTTAGGGATTTTAGGGATTTTGAGGGGTGTAGGGATTCTTAGTGTTTTTAGGGTTTTTTATTATTTTATGGATTTAATGGTTTTTTAGTTTTTTTAGAGTTTATGTAGGTTTTATTGGTTTTTAACATTTTTAAGAGATTAATTTTGTTTTATAGTTTTTAGTGGGTTTCTATGGTTTCGATGGGTTATTATGGATTTTAGTTGTTTTTATGATTTTTAGGGGTTTTAGGGTATTTTAGGGGTTTTAGTATTTTTTATGGGTATTAACTGGTATTCTTTTTTTATATTTTCTTACGGGTTTTTAGTTTTTCTAGGGTTTTTTACATTTTTAGGTATTTTGGGTCTTTTAATGATTTTTATGATTTTTAGGGTTTTTAGGGATTTTGAGGGTTTTGGGGTTTTGGGTTTTTTAGATTTTTTGTGATTTTTAGTGTTTTTAGGTTTTAATGATTTTCTCAGTGTTTTTATGTTATTTAGTGTCTTTAGGTTTTTAATGATTTTTTAGGATTTTATGGGTTTTTATGGATTTTAGGTATTTCCATGGGTTTTTTGTTTTTTATGATATTTATGGGGTTTTGCCTGTTTGTATGGTTTTTAGGGTATTCTATATTTAGTTATAATTTTTAAGGGTTTAAATCATTTTTAGAGTTCTTAGTGGGTTTTAGGTATTTTATAGGTTTTAGGGCAAGGAAGGTGTGAGGCCAGGCTAGCCCTGACCCCCCAGGTATATAAAGAAGAGTAAAAAACAGCATACAAGGGAGGGTCAGGGTCAAACAACCCACACCCAAAGCCCTGACAACCCACACAAAAAAGTCCAAGAGCCCAAAATGCAAGACAACTATGGAACAAAGTCATCATCACCATAGGGATCACCATCATCACCATAACCCGAGGAGGCATCTAAGTCCATTGACTCCCATTCAGAGGATTCATAATACTTGAGAAAGGATGCACAATATTTCCTGAGTTCTACATCCGGTTTCACATTGGTAGCTCGATCTCCCCTGCCATGTGCGTTACCTTTACCTCTACTGGATTTGGAAGAAGCCTTGGTAGCCATATGTCTGGGTAGGGAGGAAGAGTCTCTCCTAGCCCTCCGTTTCATCGGAGGGTAACTCTGGATCTTGCTCTTCCTTTGATCTGAGGCGGCATGGACAACCATGTATTCCTACTTTTTACATTCAGGGTCAGACCGTTACCTTCTCTTCGGCTTACCAACAGATGAAACCGAAAGACCCATCATCTCATGCACCTTCTTAATTTTGTTTAAGCTAGTGTACTTGATATCATCAGTCTCATCTCCGAGGAAGATCACCAGTAGAAAATCCGGCTTAGTATGGTTTTTATGGTTTTAGGGGTATTAGTGTTTATGGTCTTTTTTTGGAGTTTTTGGGTTTTTCATGTTTTTTAGTTTTTTAGGGGTTTTATATTTTTATATTTTTCTTAATGTTATTCATGGTTTTAGGGGGTTTTTTATGTTTTTAGGTATTTTTAGGGAATTCATGTTTTTAGTTTTTTTATGGTTTATTGAAATTTAGAGTGTTTTTAATGTTTTCAGGGCTTTTAGAATTTTTAGTTTATTAGGGGTTTTATGTTTTTTTAGGTTTTTAAGGTTTTTTTAGGGTTTTTTCTGTTTTTTATTTTTTTTGGTATTTTTATGGTAATTAGCGTTTTTCGGATTTTGATGGTTTTAGGTGTTTTTTGGTTTTTTAGGTTTTTTTGGTTTTTTGGGTTTTAATGTGTTTTGAGTTTTTAAATGTTTTAGACTTTTTTTTAACATTTTTAGCGATTTAAAGGTATTTTAGATTTTTTATTCATTTTAGGGATTTATTTTTTTAGGGGTTATATGGTTTTTAAGGCCTTTTCTGGTTTGGGGGGGGGTATAGGGGTTTTAGTGTATTTTATAGTTTTTTGGGTTTTTAGTTTATTTATATTTTTAGGGGTTTTTAGTGATTTTCGGTTTTTAAGGATTTCATTGAGGTTTTCTAGTTTTTATGGTTTTTTACATTTTATGGATTTTTATGGATTTTTTAATATTTTTATAGATTTTATTGTTTTTAGGGATTTGTGGGGTTTAGGATTTTTAGTGGGTTTTACAGGGTTTTTTATGTTTTTGGTATTGTTAGGTTATTTTTTTAATGTTTTATGAATTTAATGTATTCTTAGGGGTTTTCTGGGTCTTTATGGTTTTTTAGATTTTTAGGAATTTTTATGGATTTTTTAGGATTTTAATTGTTTTTAGGGTTATTATAAATTTGGGGTGGTTTTATTTTTTTATGGTGTTCTGTTTTTTTTTCAAATTTAGGGTTCTTTTGAGTTTTTTGGGTTTTAATGTGTTTAGGTTTTATTGACATTTTTTATGGTTTTCCATGGTTTTTAGAGATTTTAGTTGGTTTTAGGGGTTTTTCAATTTTTATGGGTTTTTAGTGATTTAGGTGTTCTTAGAGCCTTCTAGGGGTTTAGGGTTTTTAACATTTTTTAGGTTGTTATGTATTTTATGTGTTTTAGGTTTTTAGTTTTTATTAGTATTTATCTAGATTAAACTGGGGTTTTAGGGATTTAAGATTTTAATGATCTTTCATGTTTTTTTTGGATTTTGATGTTTTTTATTGTTTTTAGGGTTTTATGGTTTATATAGTTTTTCGGGTTTTTATATTTTTTAGTGTTTTATTGGTTTTTAAGGGTTTTCAATGTTTTCATTTTATTTTTCATATTTTTAGGTATTTTTATTTTTTTGAGACTTTTAAGGATTTAAAGGATTTTTATTGTTTTGAGGGTATTTAGGGATGTTGAGGTGTTGTGGGGTTTTTATTGTTGTTTTGGTTTTTTATGGTATTATGGTTTTTTCGGTGTTTTTTGGGTTTTTATGTTTATTATATTTTTTATAATTTTTTGGGGATCAAAGGGTTATTATATTTTTTTTATTTTTATGTTTTATATGGGTTATTATTGTTTCTATGGTTTTATTAGTTTTTGGGTTGTTAGTGTTTTTTAGGGTTTTTTTAAGAAGGTGGTGCTTTGGTCAAAGACCAAAGCACCAAATTCATTATTAAAATAAGGAATTACATGAGTCTAAAAGATGGGATTATTTTATAATCTCTATCATAATGGGTTAGTAAATGAGCAGGGAGGTCATCCAACCATGTGGTGACATGTTGAATCCCATATTTCCAAGACCATCTGCCACCATGTTCACTTCATGAAAGGAATGTGTAATAATGTAGTTGAAGTCCATGAATGAATGAAGACATTCCATCCAATGTGTTCTAAGAGGCCACGCGAGGTGCATCACACCATTCCAAACAGCTTGAACCATTGGTAGTCGAGTCAGTTTCAATCGAGATGTTGTTACAACCGTGTTTCATGGAAAATAAGATAGCATAGATCACGCTCATCATTCCAGACTTTAGAGCCGAGGAGATTCCACGAGTGCCATAGAAACATCCACGAATCTTCCGGGAGCAATTTCTTAAAATAGTTCCATAACCCAAAGGGCCCAGGTTTCCTTTAAAAGAACTGTTTACATTATCTTTAATCCATCCTGGGAGCAGAGCATTCTAGAACACTTAAAAAGTGCGTCTAGGTTGAAAATAAATACCATTAACCCCAAGCTAATTCCGAATCCCAATGTCCTTCACTATGTTGTTGGAAAATATCTTTTGAATCAAAGAAACTTCATGAATTGTAATGATGATCTGCATCCGACCTACATGTACACTAAGTGATTTTTTGTTATGAATAATAGCATTCCTATAATAATAGAGTACATGATGAAGATAAGAAACAATAGTTAAGAATGGATCTTGATTTTCCGATAAGCCTCAAGATCGAAACAACATTTAGTAAGGAGTTGATTTAGTCATTAAGTAATCAAATTCACTCAAAAAGATCAATCACATAATTCCACAGAGTAGTATAAGTAACACAAGAAAGAAAAATATGGTTAATGTCATCATGATGTTGGTTAAAAAGAAGACATTTAGAGAAAAGTTGGATCCTGAAATACTAGATACATGTGTCATTCAGAATCCTCTTGTAAGTAATATTCCAAATCAGAGTGAATCTAAATGGTTTTAACCACAATTTATCAAAAAATTAAATCCAACCAAAATTACTTTCAGAATTAATAAATCCATGGTTGTAAAAGTTTTTTGAGTCAAGAATGTCATTATGAGCAGGTTCCCAAATTAAAAAATCATCAGTGCTGAAAAAAGGGTAGTTGTCCATGACATAATTGATTTTGTCGGAAAAATTAAGGCTTTAAGAGCTAACAAACTCCTTGAATGTATAGTTATTGTGATAAAGAAGTTGATTAGTGGAAATAATAGATATGTGAGGAGTGTCAACCGATTTTTAAGACAAAAATTCATGGAAGTGTCTCTTTTCACCATCCATCTAATAATATCCATGATGTTTAAAAAAGCATTCATAATGGAAGTCCAAATAAAAGAGCTCATGTAATTCAAATTTTCATTATTCAGTTTTTCAAGAAAATTGTTTTTAAGGAAATCAATGGAGTTATAGTTTTTATGAAAGAAGTTTCAAATGAGTTTGGTTTGTAAGGAATCATTAAAGAGTTTTATATTTTTTATACCGAGAACATAATTCTCCAATGTTTTCAAACAAGTACACCATAGAATAGTCATCAGTTTTCTTTCAAGAATTCTTCCACTCTAAAATTTTTTTATGATGGATACGTTAATTATTTTCATATGAAAAACTGACCATTTATAAATAATCAAAGGGTGGAAAATTTTACAAATAATTGTAGATTTGAAAAGACAAATCATTCTAGCCATAGGGTGGGATTTTCCATTCCAAGATGAAAGTTGTTGGAGGATTTGGTCAATAATTTTATAAAAGTAATCATCTTTTGGTCTAACCCAAAAAATGGGATCTTCAAGATAAGTGAAGGGATGAGATCTTTCTATAATACCAAAATCACCAATAATATTGTATTTTATATTAGCAAGAATCATTTTCCCAAAATAAGTAAATTAGTTGTTCCAATAATTATTTGACTAGAAATCACTTCATAATGTTAGAGGGAACATTTTAGATTTTGTATATTCTGTTTTCCCCTTGTAAAGAAGTATAATATAATCTTCATATAAAAGGTGTGTGGAAACATTAAAATTACTATATGGATTAATCAGCTTAATCTTGTTTTGATCGACAAGGAGAGTGATCATTCTACTTAAGTAATCTTACACAATAATGAAAAAGAATGGAATAGATAGGGTCACCTTGTATGACACATTTAGTGCATTTAAAATAACCCTTAGGAGATCTATTAACAAGAATGAATATACTGGCTGAGTTGAAAAGATTTTTAATTCTACTATTAAAGGAATTTTCAAACTAGATGTTCTGAAGGACTATGAAAATAATACTCCAATCCATGGTATTGAAGGCCTTCCCGATATCAATCTTAATAGAAATATTACAACCTCTATTAGTTTTATTTAATAGGTTAGTGTATTCGGAGGCAATGAAAATACAATATTGAATGGACATGACTTTAAAGAAGACAAATTGGTTCCATGAAACTATATTAATGATAATATAATAAATTATATTGGCAGGAAGTTTAGTGATGATTTTATAAAGTGTATTGATTAAATAAATGGGTCGGAATTTGTGAATTTCTACGTCATTATTCACATTGGGTATCAAGGAGAGAAACTGGGTATTCGACCCATGAGGGAGCATACAATTAGAAATGAAATTCCCAACAATCCAAAAAACATTAGTTTGAATGACATCCCAAAATTGCTGATAGAATCCATTATTGAAACTCTAAAGTCCCAAAGTAGTATCAAGATATAAACTAAAGACAATGTCTCTAATCTCATGATCAAGTGAGATGCTAGTAAAAATATAGTTATCCTTATCATTGAACACAACTAGAATTAAATCAGGTAGAAGGTCCTTTCTAATGATAGATATATTGAAGATATTTGTAAATTAAGAGACTACATGATTTGAAATGCTATTATCAGTATCAACGAGGTCGTCTCCATCTCTGAGGAAGGAAAGATTTCTATTATATTTCCTAATTCTTTGAAGAGAGATGTTGAATTTATTATTTATTTCACCATCTGTGATCAATTTGGTATTGAAATTTTTTTTCTGAGGCTATCTTTAAAGTTTAGAAAGGAAAAAAGTTTCATAGAAATATTTATTTCACATTACAGATCAGTGAGAAAATCAATGCAAATAGTGGTGTTTTAAATTTGGTTAAGTTCTTCTTCCAACTGAAGAATGATGTTTCAATTTGTTTCAATTTGGTACAACACCAACATTTAAGGTTCTGTTTGAGATTTTTTAATTTAGTGGTACAAGAAAAAGCACCATTGAAATGTTTCATGTAAGGCCAAGAATGTTTATTAATGTTAAAATAATTAGGTTAAGAAGACCAAGCGTTTTTAAATATGATGGGAAGAACAAGCTTATGGTGTTTGATAGAGAGATTTAACATGATAGGATGCTGGTTATAATTAGTATTAGGGTGGGTTATTATAGAAATAGTATTCCAATTATCCAGATTTATATCATTTGTGAAATATCTATCCAATTTTATAGCCACCACCTGGTAATAGTGTCTTTTTTACCACATATAATTAGCACTGGTAAGGTTAATTTCCAAAATATTGTTATCCTTAATATAATATTTAAAATCCCTTGATGATATAGTAGAGTGAGATGGTCCCATTTTCTCACAAGGGTCATGGATATAATTGAAGTCCCCAACCACAAACCAAGGGTCATAAAAATTGTTGCCTAATTATGGAAGGTCATTCCAAAGTTTTCTCTTATATTAGTATCCATTCTTTCCATAGATAAAAGAATAATAAATATTTTAGGGGTAAATAGTAAAATCACAAGTGAAATCCTACTCTAAATTATGGAAAATATTAACCTTTTGAAGAGTATAGTGAATAATGATCCAAGGGTTTTAAAAGTAAGAACAGTTTTTACAAGCACCTAATAAGTTATTACAATACAGACAAAGATGCGAAAAACTAGGGGAGAAATATATATTTGGTTCAGAAATTGCAAAAAATTTAGGATGATGAGTATTAATAAATTGTTTTAAAATAATAAATGTTTCATAGTTCGCAATGCCCTAAAAATTACAAAACAAAATATTCGACAGAACAGTTTTTGGGGGTTGGAACCCCCTCCCCCCCATCTTATTCCTTGGACCCTTCCTCCTGGAAGATATTATAGGGTCTTTTTTCGAACTTGGATTAGACTTTTTTCCCTACTTACTCATAGTAGAAACCGGAGAAATATTAGTAGTATCTGCATTGTCCTTAGAATTTAAAGAATATTTCATTATATCATCTATGGGAGAAGTTAGTGACTGTTATTTAATATAGCCAATGTGCTCTTAATATGAACTATAGGAAAATCCTTGAAAGGTAGGTAAATTTATGAGTTTGAGGTGCAGTGGGTGACATTAGTGGACTCAGTGGTATGTGTGTCTCTAACTGCACCTGAAATCAAATTAATGAGGCTTCACATGAACTAAGGAGAAGCACGAATATTGTTTAGTTCAGTAAGAATAGTGCGATGAAGCTCTAAAACTGTATCATTTATAGTGTTGTCATCCTTAACGTGAAATTAAGAATGGGTGATATGGACCTCAGAAAGAGAAGTGTTACTAAGGCCTCCTCACCAATAAGTTGTGTGTAATGGGAGAAAGTCACCTTGGTCAACCAAATCACTATAAAAAAGAATAGTTACAGTGGTTTTGTCCTTACTATGGTCATAAGGTTTGTTTGTGGAGTCACGAGACTGCATAGAGGACTTAGTAGCCTTCATGTGTGACTCAGTCTACATGGGTTCTGGCTCAACTAGAGAATTTTTAATGATATTCATGATAAAAGACTCTAATTCCTCACCAAAACCGTGTTCTTCAGATACTTGATAATCCTATTTAACTAATTCTACCTAAGATTTCACCACATTATCCCCCATTTAGATTCAAAGTCCTTGACTTTTTTACCATTTTTTCATTTTTCTTCATGGAGGGTTATGGTTTATCATGGGAAGTTCCTTTTTCCTTCTTTTAGTTTTTTGATTTCAGTCCATTCAGAGTCAAGTTTTTTGTGTGAATTGTTTCTCCACCACTCTATAGTTAAAAGATGAATTTCATTTGATCTTACAAAGATCGCAAAATAAGGTTTTATGGTCATATTCATTTCTAAATTCTATTCTATATTCATTATCATTAAATGTGATACTATGTGGGATCATATATTCTAAATTCACCTCTATCAAAACTCTAGAAAAAGGGCCTAGATAAAAATTCAATTTTCTATGATCAATCTTAAGGGTGTTCCTATTCCAGAGGATATGTTGTTTAAAATCATCAGGAGAAAAAATTAATAATTTATACCATGAAATCTAACCCATATCTGGGTAGTAGTTCTCATATGGGTGTGCGGATTGAAAGAATAATACCTTTTAGAAATAAGATGTAGACCAGGTTTTAGTTGAGTATTTCTTATCATCGAGATTCAATCTAATTCATCCTGGGATTTAAGTAGTACATGAAAATATCCCTTACCTATAGGTATGAGATTCTAGTTTGAAAAACCCAAAAAATGAGAAATGTGGTGTTTAAGATCAGATTAATACAAGGTTTTATCACCTTTTATGCAATAGATCCATCCCATAACAGAGAACATACACTTCTGGGCTCCTTATTGAAGTACTTCAGGACCGTCCTTGCCTGAAAATCCTCCATCATCCAAATTTTTTCATAAAGGAGGTTTTGAAGATGATATATTGAGAAGATCTGATGCTTTCAATTCCATGAGGATAGAAATTCATTTTGATTTATCGATCATAGCATGATTAGGATTAATGTTTTATGTATTTTTTGTTATTTTTTTTTCGTTTTTATTCTTATTATGGATTCTGAGGATTTTAAGGGGACTAAGGGCTTTAGAAATTTTTTAGGTTTTTAGGGGTTTTAGGTTTTTTATGTTCTAAGGTTTTAGCAGGGGTTTTTATGTTTTTTAGGGGTTTTTTTGTGTATTTTAAGAATTTTAGTGAATTTTTGTATTTTTATGGTTTTTTGGGTTTTCAGTGGTTTTGTGGGTTATTTTTCATTTATAGGGGTTTTATGGTTTTTTCAGTTTTTAGGGATTATTTTAGTTTTAGGGGTGTTATGTATTTGATGAATTTTTAAATTTTTTGGTGTTTTAGGGATTTTTATAGTTTTAGTGGGTTTTGGGTGTTTTATTGGTTTTAGTGTCTTTAAGGTTTTTCAAGGACTTTAAGGTATTTCGGGGTTTCATCATTGTATTGGGTTTTTAGGGGTTTTATGTGTTTTTAGGATTTAAATGTTCAATAGGGTTTTTCTTGTTTGTTTGGTTTTTTTTCAATTTATAAGGATTTTTATGGATTTTTATGGTATTTTATGGATATTCAAGGGTTTTATAATATTTTATATTTTTAGTGTTTTAGGGTTTTTTTTGGTTTTTAGCAGTTTTAAGTGTCTTTTAGTGTTTAAGGATTTCATAGGTTTTTAGGGTTTTCAGGTTTTTTATGTTTTATGGATTTTTATTTATTTTTAGAATTTTTAAGCTTTTTTAGGGGTTTTATTTATTTTTATAGTTGTTAAGTTTATATAGGGATTTAGGGTTTTTATTATTTTTTTGGGTTTTGGGTTCTTTGAGTTTTTGAGGGGTTTTATGGATTTTATAGTTTTTTATCATTTTAGGTTTTTAAATTATTTTCATACTTTTTAGTGGATTTTATGGGTTTATAGTGTTTTTAAGGTTTTGGGGGGATTTTAAGGTTTTTAGGTTCTTTTTATGGGTTTTTAGGGTCTAAGTCAATTTTTTACTTTTTTAGGGGTTCTAATTGTTTTTAGATTTTTATGGTTTTTAGATGTTTTTTCTTTGTTTTTGGGGTTTTTGACATTTTAGGGATTTTTATGGCCATTAAAGTATTTTATAGAGTTTAGTGTTTTCATGGATTTTGAGGGTTTTTTACATTTTAAGCATTTTTATGTCCTTTTAAGGATTTTTATGGTTTTTTTTGCATTTTCAAGTATTTTTAGGGGGTTTAGGTTTTTTAGTGTTTTTATTGTTTTTTATGCTTTTTTAATTTTTAGGGGTTTTAATTGTTTCTATATTTCTAAGGGTTTTTTATGTTTCTCATGGTTTTTAGGGTTTTTTATGCTTTTATGGATTTTTAGAAATCTTTTAGGAATTTTATAGTTTTTAATTTATTTAGTGATTTTGAGGGTTTCTATGGGGTTTATTGTTTGTTTAGGTTTAGGGGGGGTTTTTCAATTTTTAGGGGTTATAAAAAAATTTTATATTTTTTAAACAAATTTATTGGTTGAAGAGTTTTTAATGTTTTTAATGGGTTTTCTGTTTTTTTAGGATTTGTAATTTTTTAAGGGTCTATTAGTTTTTCGGTGTTTTAATGGTTTTTTTGTATTTAGTATTTTTTAGGTTTTAATACAAGTTTTTACTATTTTTAGGGTTTTATGGTTTTATTAGGTTTTTCATTGTGTTTTTTGGGATTTTTTTCACTTTTATGGATTTATAGGTCTTCTTTATGATTTTCATGGATTGTAGGGATTTTATGGATTTTGAGTGTTTTTATGGTAATTAGGGAATTTAGGGTTTTTAGCACTGTAAGGTTTTTTAAGGGTTTTAAGTATTTTTTGGTTTTTAAGGTTTTCTTATTGTTTATTTGTTTTTAGTGTGTTTTTATGTTTTATTGACTTTTATGCCTTTTATGTTTTTTGTGTTTTTAGGTATTTTGAGTGTCTCTAGGATTTTTATGGGTTTTTAGGGTTTTTAGGTTTTTTAAGATTTTTTTAGTTTTTAGGCTTTTTTAATTTTTTATTTTTTTTTATGTTTTTAGATTTTTTTAATGATTTTTTGTGTTTAAAGGGCTTGTAGAGTTTTCCACAGTTTTAGGATTTTTTATGTGTTTTTAGAAGTTTTAAAGGATTTAGAGGACATTTATGGTTTTTAGGGGGTTCTATGATTTTTAGGGATTTTTTATATTTTTTTAGGTTTTTAGCATTTTTTAGGTTTTTGGGGGGGTTAAGTGTTTTTTTGTTTTAAAATTTTTCTTAGTTTTTATAGGTATTTTAAGGATTGTTTACTTTTTAAATTTTGTTAGGGATTTTGGGGAGGGGTTACTGTATTTAGGTTTTTTATGGATTTTTTTGGTTTTTAAGAGTTCATTACATTTTTTATATTTTAACAATTTCTTAGTGTTTTTAAACATTTTATGGTTTTAAATGGGTACTATAATTTTTAGTGGTTTCAGGGTTTTTAGGGTTTTTAGGTTTTAGCGGTTTTTATTATTTGGGGGGTTTAGGGATTTTAAGTTCTTTTAGGTATTTTAGAATTTATAGGTTTTCGTGGTGTGTAAGAGTTTTTTTATGGTTTTCCCATGGTATTCAGGTTTTTTGGATTTTTAATTTTTTTATTTTTAGTGATTTTTGAACCATTTATTTGTTTTATCGTTTTAGATATTTAGTGAGTTTTCATGGGTTTATGGGTTTTTATGGTTTCTTACATATTTAGATTTTTTGCATTTAAAAGGGGTTTTAGAGTTTTTTATGTGTGTTTAGGGTTTTTATGGGGTTTTCTGATTTTTAAGGTTTTTCGGGGTTCTTATAGTTTTTGTATTTTTTTAGTCTATTTATCATTTTATATATTGTGGGGGGGGGGGGGGGGTTTAAGTGCTTTTAGGGTTTTAAATTTTTCCTATATAATTTCAGAGTTTTTAGAGTTTTTTATGGTTTCAGGGTTTTTTAGAGATTTTGGTAGTTTTTAGGTTTTTTTGGGGTTTTATGTTTTTTATTGTATTTAAATATTTTTAGGTTTTTTGGGTTTTATATGTTTTTAGGTTTCTTAGGTTTTCTTAGGAATTTTCATGATTTTTTTGGTATTCTATGTTTTTTTGGGTTTTTATGAATTTTAAGGATTTTTATTGTTTTTAGGGTATTCAAGGTGATTTTGGGGTGTTAAGGTTTTTATGTAGTTTTGGGGGTTTTAAGGAATTTTTTGAGTTGTCTATGGATTTAATTTTTTTAGAGTTTTTTTTGGGGTTTAAATGGTTGTTCAGGATTTTAGTGTATTCTGTGGTTTTCGGGGTTTTTTGTCGTTTTTAAAGATTTTAGGTCATTAAATGGTTTTTAGGTTTTTTATTGTTTTTAGAATGATTAATGGTTTTTTCATTTTGGTGGTTTTTAGGGGTTTTAAATGTTTTAGTTATTTAGTGTTTCGTTAGGGTTCTTCAGGGTTTTTAGGATTTTTTATGTTTTTTGGGATTTTTAGTGATTCTTTGTACTTTATTCTTTGGGGGGGTTAGGGATTTTCTTGTGTTTTTATGGGTTTTATGTGTTTTTATGGATTTAATTTTTTTCATAGAGTTTTTCAGATTTTTTTATGGTTTTTTATGTTATATGACGTTTTACGGATTTTGGGGACTTTTTATTTTTTTACTTTTCATTTGAGTTTTTATGATTTTCTGGTTTCTTAGTGTTTTTAACATTTTTTTGGGTATTAAAGGTTTTTTAGAGTTTTTTGAAGGTTTTTATGGTTTTATTGGTTTTTAGGTTTTTATCGATTTTTAGGGGTTTTATGATTTTAGGGTTTTTCAGATTTTAGGGTCTTTTAAGGTTTTTAGCATTATTAGGTTTTTTGAGGTTTAAGCATTTTCAATTTTTTAATGTTTTCTTAATGTTTTCCCTGGTTTTAGTAGCTTTTATGTTTTCAGGTATTTAGGGATTTCTATTATTTTTATGGGTGTTTAGTGTTTTTAGAGATTTTGAGTCTTTTTAGGATATTTATGGTTTTAGTAGTTTTTAGGTGTTTTATTATTTTTAAAGTTTTATGTGTTTCTCTTTTTTTATTATTTTCTTAGGGGATTTCAGGGCTATTAGGGTTTTTACATTTTTAGGTTTTTTTAGTTTTTTTAATTTTTTACGGGTTTTAGTGATATAGAGGTGTTTTTTGGGGTTTTTACTATTTTTATGGATTCGTGGGATTTTAGGGGGGGGGGGTTGAGTATTTTATATTTTATAGATTTTTTATATTTTTTAATATTTTTTGGCTTTATAGGGTTTTATGTTTTTTTACTAGTTTTCCGGGTTTTTATGGGTTTTGAGGTTTTTTGAGGTTTTTATGGTTTTAGGGATTTTAGGGATTTTCATGATTTCTAGTGTTTTTAGGGTTTCAATCATTTTTTTGTTTTTAAGGGTTTTTAATTGTTTCTTTATGTTTTTATTGGGGGTTTTCAAGGTTTTTAGGGTTTTCATCTTTTAGGCATTTTTGGGTTATTTGGAATTTGTATGGTTTTTTAGGGTTTTTAGGCATTTTCAGGATTTTATTATTTTCCTTATTTTAGCGGTTTTTTAGTTATTTATGGTTATTAATGATTTTTAGTGATTTTTAACATTTTTAGAGGATTAAATGGTTTTATAGTTTTTAGTAATTTTTTGGGTTTTTGTGATTTTATGGTTTTTGGTATTTTTTATGGGTTTTCATTTTTTTTTTATTTTGAGGGATTTTATCATTTTTAGGGTTTTTGGGGGTCTTATGTATTTTTATGATTTTAACATTTTCATATGGAATTTTTTGGTTTTGTGTTATTTTTAAATTTTTATGGATTTATTGGGTTTTTAGGATATGTATGGGATTTTATATTTTTTAGGGTTTTTGATGTTTTTTTGGGGTTTTAGGGTTTTTATAGTTTTTATGGTTTGTATAGTTTTTTAGGTTTTTTTAAGGGTTTTACGGTTTTTTAGAGTTTTTAATTTTTTTAGGTTATTAAAGGGTTATAATATTTTTAGTTGTTTTTGGGGTTATAGGTGTTTTTAGGGATTTTAGGTGTTTTTATGGATTTTTATGGTTTTTAGGGGTTCTGTAGTTTTTAGGGTTTTTGGGGTTTTTATCTTTTATTAGTATTTTTAGGGGTTTTATGTTTTTGTAGGTTTCAAATTTTTTTCTTCAGGGTTTTTAGGGTTTTCAAGGGTTATTCATTTTTATGGAATTTATGTTTTTCGAGGATTTTCACTATTTTTGAGGTTTTTAGGGATTATTAGGTGTAGTTAGGGTATTTCATGGTTTTTTTGGTTTTTTTAATAAATCTGAGGGGTTTTCAGAATATTATGTAATTTTATGTTTTTAACATTTTTCATAGGTTTATTCGGTGTTTTGAGTGTATTTTACCGTTTTAGGGATTTTTAGGGTTTTTTATAATTTTTATAGGTTTTTTGGGTTTTTCTTGATTTTTTAGGGTTTTGAGGGTTTTAAAGGATTTTAGAGACTTTTAACATTTTTAGAGGTTTAAAGTTATTTAGTGTTTTTAGTGGGGTTCTTTGGTTTTAAGTGTTTTTACATTTTTTTTCTTAGGGATTCTCAGGGTTTTAACTTAATTTTTCTATGTTTTTATGAATTTTTAGGGATTTTTCAGAATTATTATATTTTTTGAATGTTTTTAGGGATTTTGGCAGTGTTAGGGATTTTTGGTGTTTTTAGTGTTTTCTAGGTTTTAAGTGGATATATCTGTTTTTTAGTTTTTAATGTTTTTTTATAATTTTTCATTTTTTATAGGGTTTTTTACAATTTTATGTATTTTTATAAAATGTTAGGGGTTTTATAGTTTTTTAGGGATTTTAGGGATTTTGTGGGATTTAGGGTTTTAGGAATTTTTTGGGTTTTCTATATTTTTAGATTTTTTTAGGGGTGTTGAGGTTTTTATATTTTTTTTAATCATTTTTAGGGATTTAATGGGGTTTATGGTGGTTTATGGTTTTTAAAAGTTTTTAGGGGTTTTCATTGTTATTAGGGTTTTAGGGTCTTTAGGTTTCTTAGTGTTCTTGTGGGTTTTAATCATTTTAGGTTTTAAAGGAATTCTTAGGTTTTTTACGTTTTATGGATTCTTGGGATTTTTCATAGGATTTTTATGGATTTTTAGGATGTTTATAGATTTTGAGGGTTTTAATGATATATTTGGGTTCTTATAGGTTTTTATGGTTATCGTGTTTTTGGGTTTTTTGGGTTTTTTTAGTTTCTTTGGGTTTTTATGTGTTTTTTGGTTTTTTCACATTTTTAGGGTTTTTAATGTTTTTAGTTGTTTTTAGGGGTGTTAAGATTTTGTATGGTTTTAGGGGTTTAAATGGTTTTTATGGTTTCTATGGTTTTTATGGATTTTATGGTTTTTAGGGGTTTTAGGGGTTTTAGATGTTTTTAGGCATTTAGGGTTTTTGAGTGTTTTAATGTTTTTAGGGCTTTCATAGTTTTTTAGATGATTTTATGTTTTTAAATTTTTAGGTATTTTTTCTGGACTTTTTTGGATTTTAGGGTGTTTTTGGATTTTTAGTGAATTTTAGGTATTTACGGTGTTTTGGGGATTTAGGGATTTCAGATTCTTCATCCTTTTTTATGTTTTAGAGGTTTTCTAAAGGTTATCTAGGTTTTTATGTTTTTCAAGATTTTTAGTTTCTTTTTAGTAATTTTATTGTTTTTTAGGATTCTTAAAGATTTAGAGGGTATTTAGGTTTTTATGGTTCTTATGTTTTTAGTGATTTTAGTGGGTTTTTATCTTTTTTGGTGTTTTAATGGTTTTTATATTCTTTTAAAAAAATTGTGGGGTTTAAAGGGTTTTTAGAGTTTTTAGTGGTTTATGGTTTTATGGGTTTTCAGGGTTTATATATTTTTAGGGGTTTTACGGTTTGTAGGGGGTTTAATATTTTTTGAGTTTTTTTATGTTTTTTATGTTTTTTATCATTTTTAGATTCTTAGTGTATTAATTTTTTTAGTATTTTATTTTTTATAAGGGTTATTTAGGATTTTATGGGTCTTTAGTTTTTTAGTGATTTTGTGGTTTTTAGGGTTTTTAGAGGTTTTTGGGGTTTTAGGGTCTATTATATTTTTAGGGAGTTTATGTGTTTTTATGTCTTTAATTTTTTCATATATTTTTTTGGGTTGTAGGTTTCTTTACAATTTTAGGGATTTTTAGGATTTTTATGGATTTCAATGGTTTTAGAGATTTTGAGGGTTTCTAGGGTATTTTGGATTTTCAGGGTTTTTTTGTTTTTTAGGTTTTTAAGGGTTTTAATTGTTTAGTGTTTTTATGTATATTTAGTTTTTTTACGTAATTTTGTTTTTAACGGTTTTTAGGGTTTTTACTCGATTTTAATGTTTTTATGGGTTTTTACGATTTTTTCGGTTTTAAGGATTATATAGGTTTTTACGGTTCTTATGGGTTTGGTGGGTTTTAATGGTATTTTAGTGTTTTTAGGGTTTTTATAATTATTATGTTTTCTAGCGGTTTATATTTTTTATGTTTTCATTTTTTGGGTTTTTAAGTTTATTAGTTTTTTTATGTTTTTTATTTATTCTTAGGAATTCTTTAGGATTTTTAAGGTTTTTAGTGTTTTTTGGGGGTTTGAGGGTTTTGAGGTTTCTTTATTGATTAAATTAGTTTTAGGGGTTTTAATGTTTTAAGGTTTGTATGTTTTTTTAGTGTGTTTATATATTTTTTCTTAGTTTTTTTGGTTTTTAAGGGTGTTTTACATTTTAGGGTTTTTTAGGTCTTTTTAAGATTTTTATGTTTTTTATGGTTTTTAGGGATTTTGATGGTTTTAAGGATTTTAGGATTTTTTTTATTGGTTTTAGGGGGTTTTTTTTAGTTTTTACGATTCTAAATGGATTTTATAGTTTTTAATATTTTCATTAATTTAATGGGTTTTTAGAGTTTTTAGTGGGTTTTACAGTTTTTATGGGTTTTTAGGGTTTTTAGAAGTATTTAGGTTTTTTATGTGTTTTATGTTTTTTTAAAATTTTAAGATTTCCATAGGGATTTTAGTGATTTTACTATTTTTAACATTTTTAGGTATTTTAGGGCTTCTATTTATGATTTTTAGGGGTTTTAGGTTTTTAGGGTTTATGGTTTTAGGTTTTCTAGTTTCTTTTAAGGTTTTTAATGTTTATTTTTTATTTTTTATGGGTTATAAATGTTCTTTTGTTAATAAGGATCTCTTAGTATTTTTATGCATTTTAGGGTTTGTTACATTTTTTGGGATTTAAAAAAATTATAGGATTTTTATGATTTTTAGGGTGTTTATGAAATTTGAGGGTTATATGGTTTTTTTAGGTTCTTTGGGACTGTAGGGTTTCAAGACGTTTTAACTATTATTTGTTTTTAAGGTTTTCTTAGTGCTTTGAAGGTATTTATGGTTTTTAAATATATTCTCTTCCACTTCTCCTATCATCCTCCCTTGATTACCAAATGTTGTTTATTGGTGGGATAATATTATCCTCTCACTGACCCTCTTTCCACCATAACCTTTGAATCATACCTCCATTTTGGTTCTATGCTCTAGTGCTTCATACGGTTTGGGATAGCGATAATGGAGGAATTTGGTGTTCTTCTCATCATTTTCCATTGTTTTCCCACCCATCATGCTCGATCTCATCTTAGTATGGCTCAATGAGGGTTTCAGTAGATCTTGGAAGGGTGTTGGAGGGTTGATGGAGGAGCTCTCCGGGATTTTTCTACACTGAATTTCCATTAATTTTTTAACTATTTGTTTCCATTATTCTTCAGCCATTGTGGTGTTTGTTCTGACAAAGCCTTCTAGTTTTCATTTGGATTTTTTAGAAGGATTTTTCTATGATTCGTTGTTGTATTTTAATGTGGCACGGTCTTTAGTTGTGGTTTTCGATAGTGATTACAGCTACTCTTTGTTCTCCCTAACAATGATGGACACAGTTTGAGGTCTTGGGATGGATGCATCAACCATAGACGATGTCTCTATTTGTTCTAGTTATGTGAAATATGATTTTATCATATGGGTTATCTTCTGAAGGAAGATTTTGTTTAATTTTGTGGTCTGCTTTTAGGGTGTTGAGATGGTATTGATTTACAAAGAGTTAAATGATAGTGTTTTGATGTTATAGAGGGACTATTGATGGTGAGTTCTCACTAGACATGGAGATAAAGATGGTGTGATCGACTATCAGGGGGCAGCTTGAGGGGGATTTCCACTCAAGATTTCATGCCCCATAATGATTTCTTGGTTATAGGAATGATGCATGATCTTTTGAAATTAAAATTTTGGTTGTTGGATTTTTTTAAGTTCATATTAGGGATATGTGTGTGTTTTGGGTTGAATCTATTGTATGTGAGGATATGACATAACCATAATTTTTTTTAAATAATAGAAGAATATTGTTTTTGGGTAAGGTATTATTATGTGTTCTGATATTTTTTAGGGTTTCATACATTTTTGGAATTTCTGTAGGATTTTTTTGGTTTTTCGAGATGTTTAGGGTTTTTATGATTTTTATGGATTTTATGATTTTTAGACTTTTTATATGATAGGGTTTTAACATTTATTTATGTTTTTTAATTTTTTTACATGTTTTTAGTGGTTTTTGTGTTTTTAGGTTTTTACGATATTAATTGGGTTTTTTTATGGTTTTAATGGTCTGTTAAATTTTTAGGGACTTTTTGGTATTTTTGAATTTTTATGGTATTTAGGTTTTATATTGATTTAAATAGGTTTTTGGATTTTTTAGGGTTTTATGAGCATTTTAGATTTTTAGGGATTTTTATTTGAGTTTTCTAGTGTTTTTAGGGGTTTTTTGTTTTTAACATTTTAGGGAATTATATGTTTTTTTCATGGTTTTTGTTGATTTTTTGGGTTTAAGGGTGTTTTAAGGTTTAAGGGGTATTTATGGTTTACTTGGGGTCTTAAGGTTTGAGGGTATGTTTAGCGGTTTTTATGGGTTTTTATGCTTTTTTTCATTTTTAGGGCTGTAAAGTGATTTTATGTTGGTATGGTTTTATTAGGGGTTTTCAGGGTTTTTATGGTATTTACGTTTTTCATATTTTCTGGGTGGTTTTTTTCTAGGTTTTTAGGCATTTTGATGGTGTTTTACGATTTTTAGTGTTTTTAGGGTTTTTATCATATTTTAGGTTTTTAAGGGTTTTAAGTATTTTTAGGTTTTTGTGGTTTTCATAGGTTTTTTTTGTTTTTAGAGTGTTTATGTTTTATGTATTTTTTATTATTTAGTATTTTTATGGTTATTTGGTTTTTTATGGTTTTAGGCTTTTTTGGTTCTTTTGGGTTTTTAGGGTATTTTTGAGTCCTTTTATTCATTTTAACGTTTCTATATTTTTTTAAAAAAATTAGGAGTTTAAATGGTTTTAGTGGGGTTTAAGTGTTTTTATGGGGTTTTTGGGGGTTTTTATGTTTTTTCTATGTTTTTATGTTTTTTATATTTGTTTTGGTTTTTAGTGTTTTTAGTATTTTTAGGTTTTCCGTTGGTTTAACTATTTTTAGATTATATTGGTTCCCTTTAGGTGTTTTAAGGTTTTTTATTATTTTCAAATTTTTATGTATTTTTAGGGTATCTTCACAAATTTTATTGGTTTTTAGGGGTTTTAGGGATTTTGGGAGCTTTTATGGGTTTTTAGGGTTTTTAGGGGATTTAGAATTTTTATATTTTTCAGGGTCTTAGTTGGTTTTAGTATTTAATGGTTTTCTTAAGCTTTAAAAAAAATTTAGGAGTTTACATTTTAATGGGTTTGTAGTGATTTTATGATTTTTAGGGTTTTTTGGGTTTTTTGGGATTTGGAGTGTTTTGTGGGGTTTTTTGGGTTTTTTTTGGGGTTTTAGTACATTTTAAATATTTATGGGTTCTACGGTTTTTAGTGTTTATTAATGTTTTAGGTGCTTTATGTGTTTATAGGTTTTTAATGTTTTATTAGGTTTTTTAGGGATTTTAAGGATTTTTAAATTTTTTATGATTTTATGGATTTTTTAGATTTTTAGATATTTTGAGGTTTCATAGGATTTTTTATGGTTTTTATGGTTTTTTTATATTACTATGGTTTTTATGGATTTTTTTTAGTTTTTAGTGTTTTTGAGTTTTTAGTATTTTTAATGTTTTTAGATTTTTTTAGTGTTCTTTGGGATGTAAAATTGTTTTTATATTTTTTAATGGAATTTTAGGGATTTTATGGGTTTTAGGGGATTTTAGTGTTTTGATGGGTCTTTAGGGTCATTTTATTGATTTTTAGGGTTTTTATAAATTTTTGGTTTTTTAGTGGTATTAAGTGTATTTTTCTTTTCAAGTACTTCTTATTGTTTTCCAGGTTTTGATGGTTCTTTATCCTTTTAGGCATTTTTTTGATTTTTTAGGATTTTTATAAATATTAACGATTTTATGGAATTTTACAGGTTTTTAATGTTATTAGAGTTTTTTAGGGTTTTAGCATTTTTTAGGTTTTTGGGGGTTTAAACTTTTTTAGGTTTTTAATGTTTCTTATGGTTTTATATGGTTTTTAGGGGTTTTATCATTTTTAGGTAAATTGTGACTTTTATGATTTTTTGGTTTTTAGGGTATTTAAGGATTTTGGGATTTTTTAGTTTTTTAGGGTTTTTATGGGGTTTTTTGGTTTTTTTAGGGTTTTTTTGAGTTTTTTAGAATTTTTATGAATTTTTATAGTTTTTAATGATTTTAAGGGTCTAAATAGATTTTAGATTATTTAGTGGGTTTTTAGGGTATTTATGGGTTTTAATGATTTTAATGTTTTTAGTTGTTTTATGATTTTTTAGGTTTATTAGTGTTTTTTGAATTTTTTTGTAGGGGTTTATGAGTTTTTATATCGTTATTGATTTCATAGGGGTGTTTATGGTATTTAGGTGTTTTTGGTTACTAGTGATTTTTAGGGATTTTTAGGATTCTTTTCATTTTATTGGTTTGTAGGGGTTTTGATGGTTTTTTAGGGTTTTTAAGGTTTTTAGGATATTTATGGGTTTTATGGTTGTTGGGGTATTTTTAAGTATTTTTGGGTTTTTTAGGTTTTTAGAGTTTTTTTAAAGTTTTTTATTTGGGTTTTATGGTTTTAATGGAGTTTTTTTGGGTTTTTAAGGATATAGGGGGTTTTATTATTTTAGGGGTTTTGGGGTTTTGGGGGTTTTTAGGGATTTTATCATTTTATGTTTTTTAGGTTTTCTTATGGTTTTTAGGGTTTAAAAGGTTTTTCTTTTTTTAGAGATTATTGGGTATTTTTATGATTTCAATGGGTTTGTGGATTTTTATTAATTTGTAGTTTTTAGTATTTTTGATGGTTTTTAGGATTTTTTAGGTTTATTAGGGATTTTGGGGGGTTTTATGGGTTTGATGTGTTTTTTGGTTGTTAAGGTTTTCCCAGGGTTTTTAACAGTTTTTATGGTTAATTATATTTTTAGGAATTTTAAGGGATATTTATGTATTTTTATTGTTTTTAGGGTTTATATGGATTTTGTGTGGTTTTAGGGGTTTTTAGGGTCCTTAGGGTTTTGTTATGTTTTATTTGTTTTTGGAGTTTTAGGGGGGTTTTGAGTTTTATAGGGTTTTTTTATTTTAATAGGTGTATCAAGTTTTTTTTAGAGTTTTTAAGGTTATTAGGGGTTTAAAGAGTTTTTTTGACGGTTTATAAGTTTTTTAGGGATTTTTTTGGGTTTTGAAGGTTTTTCGTGGTTTTTATTATTTTTAGGAGTTCTTAGTGTTTTCTGGGTCTTTCATTTGTATACCAGGTTTTTAAGATCATTTTAGGGATTTTAGCATTTTTTATGTTTTTATGTGTTTTAAGTGGTTTTTGGATTTTAACGATTTCTTAGGGTTTTTAGGGATTTAATATTTTTATGTTTTTAGGGATTATTAGTGTAATATTATGATTTTTATGGGTTTATAGTACTTTTTGTTTTTTAGGGTTTTTACGAGTCTTAGGTGTTTTTATGCTTATAAGTTTTTCATAGGTTTATTCAGGGTTTTGATGTTTTTTTATGTTTTTAGGTGATTTAGGGATTTTTATCATTTTTATGGTTTATTTAGGGTTTTAGGGATTATGAGGGGTTTTAGGGTTTTATGGTTTTTAACATTTCATTTGGTCTTTAATGGATTTATATTTTTTAGGGGTTTAAAGAATTCTTGGGAATTTTTAGGTTTTTTCAGGTTTTTATTTTTTTAGGGATTTTAGGGAATTTTTATAATTTTTATGGGTTTTTAGGTTTTTAATGGATTATGAGGGTTTTTATGTTATTTTTGGGGTTTTATTTATTTTCAATGTTTTGAAGTGGTTTTTATGTTTTTTAGAGTTTTTAATGATTATATATATATAATGGGTTTTTAGAGTTTTTTTGGTTTTAAGTGATTTATTGGTTTTAAGGGTTTTTAAAGTATTTCATTGATTTTAGTGGTTTTTACAGATTTTATGGTCATTTAAAATTTTTAGTGATTTTAGTTTTTTTTACGGGGGGTTATGTGAAGTTAGGTTTTATAATTTTTTCTTAGGGGTTTTTAGGGTTTTAGGGGGGGGGGGTTAGGGATTTTGTAGATTTTTTTGATTTTTAGGGTTTTTAGGTAATTTGAGTGTTTTAGGGTTTTTAGGGCTTCTATGGTTTTTTTGTATTTCGAGTTTTTTTATTTTTTGGATTATTAAGGTTTTTCGGATTTTTTAACTTTTTTAGGGGTTTAAAGGGTTTTTAGATTTTTTATTGGGTTTTAGGTATTTTCAAGGTTATTTGGTTTTTCAATGTTTTTATGGATTTTTATGGTTTTTATAGTTTTTTTGTTTTTACTAGTTTTTTGATTTTTCAGTTTTTTTGGTGTTATGATTATTTTTACGTTTTTAAGGGTTTTATATGGGTTTTTTGGTTTTTAGGGGGTTTTACGTGCTTAAAAAGTTTTAGGATTTTTATGGATTTTATGGTTTCTAGGTATTTTTTGGATTTTATGTTTTATATAGTTTTTAGGATTTTTCTGGCTTTTTAGTAATTTTTATTTTTTTATTTAAGTTTTTTTACGTTTTTATAATTTTCTTAAAAATTTCAGGGTTTTATGAGTTTTTTTATGTATCTAGGGATTCTTAGTTCTTTTAAGATTTTTTTATTTTTTTGTGGTTTTTAGTGATTTTGAGGGGTTCTATTGTTCATATGGTTTTCAGAGACTTTATGGGTTTTTAGGTTTTTAGGGATTATTATGTTTTTTAGTGTCTTTTAGTGTTTTAAATGATTTTTATAAATTTTTAACCTTTTTAGGGGTTTAAAGGGTTTGATGTTTTTAGTGGTTATTTAGTTTTTATGGGTTTTTAGGGTTTCTTGTGTTTTTTAGGGGTTTCATTTTTATTACTGGTTTTTATAGTTTTGAGGGTCTTTTTAGGATTTTTTAAGGTTTTAAGCATTTTTTTATGTTTTTATAGATTTAATGTTTTTTGATGTTTTAAGGTTTTCTTTGGGATTTCAAGGGTTTTAGGGTTCTTTACATTTTTAGGATTTTTATAGGGTTTTATTATTTTTAGGGAATTTGTGTTTTTTAGATATTTAGAGTTTGTAGGGTTTTTAGGGTTTCTAGAATTTTTTATGTTTTTAGGGGTTTTAGTGTTTTTAGGTTTTTAAGGTTTTCTTTTAGGTTTTTAGGGTTTTTATGTTTTTAGGGATTTTTGGGATATTATTTGATTTTTTGGGTTTTTGAGGTTTTCTAGAACTTATGGGGGTTGTAGGGGTTTTAGTGGTTTTTGGAGGTTTTTGGATTTTTTTTGGGTTTTAGAGGTTTTTTTATTTTTAGGGTTTTTATAATTTATTAGACTTTTTATCATTTCAATGGGATTAAAGGGGTTTTAGAGTTTTTAGTGGGTTTTAGGGATTTTATGGTTTCTAAAATTTTAGCAGCTTTTAGGGTTTAGAGGGTTATTAGTGTTTTTGTGTCATTTTTAGATTTTTAAGATTTTTAGGGTTTTTTGGGTTTTTATGATTTTTATGTTTTTTTAGTTTTTATGGTATTCTTAGGAGTTTTTAGGGTTTTTAGGGTTTTTTATATTCTTACTGATGGTTTAGGATTTTTTTTGAAAATAATAGGTTTTAATATTTTTAGGGATTTTGAGTGTTTTATTGTTTTTAGGGTTTTTAATAATTTTTAAGGTGTCAGAATTTTTAGGAATTTTAGGTGTGTTTATGTGTTTTTAGAGTTTTCATATTGTTTGTCACAGGTTTTAGTGATTTTTACATTGTTCATTATTTTTAGGTCCTTTTTATTATTTTTATGGTTTTTAGGGGTTTTAGGGATTTTGAGAGTATATTAGGTGTTTTGGGGTTTTAGGATTATTTCTACTTTTTATGGGTTTTAAAAGTTTTAGAGTTTTTTATCATTTTTATTGGTTTAATGGGTTTTAGAGTTTTTATTGGGTTTTTGGATTTTTATTGATTTTATGATTTTCGAATGGTTTTTATGGTTTTTAGAGTTTTTATGGGTTTTAGCGGGTTTTAGTGTAATTTTAGGGTTTTGGTGGGTTTTATCATATTTAGGTTTTTAGGTGTTTTGACTAATTTTAGGTGTTTATGGTTTCATTAGGGTTTTTCAAGGTTTTTAGGTTTTTTAGTTTTTTATCAATTTTTAGTTATTTTTTAGATTTTTTTGGGTTTTTTGGGTTTGTAGGGATTTTGAGGGGTTTGAGGTTTTTTATATTTTTAGGGGTTTAAGAGTTTTAGTGTTTTTTAGGTTTTTGATGTTTTAAGTGTTTTTAGGTTTTTAAGGTTTTCATTATTTGTTTCTAGTTTTTAGTTTTTTTATGTTTTTTGGGATTTTAGGGGATTTTTTAGGATTTTTATGGTTTTTAGTGTTTTTAGGGATTTTAGACATTTTTAGGGTTTTTATGGTTTTTTGGCCTTATAGTTTCATTAGTTTTTAGGGGTTTAAAGGTTTTTTTTATATTTTTCAAACACTTTTTTAGGTATTTAAGGGTTTTTAGTGTTTTTTTATGATTTTTATTAGTTTTTAGGGTTTCTTAATTTTTTATTGGTTTTTATGTTTTTTGGAGTTTTAGGGTTTTTAGTGTCTTGTAAGGGGTTTTTCGGGTTTTTCCATTTTATAAATATTTAGGGGTTTAAACTGTTTTTTTTTAAAGGTCTTCAAGGGGGTTTTGGGTTTTTTAGGGGTTTTTTACATTTTTTGGGTTTTTAGTGATATTTTAGGATTTTTGGGTGTATAGGGTTTGAAGGGATTTGGTGGTTTTAGGTTTTTCTTTGTGTTTCCTTCACCTCCCCCGAAACGTGTGTCCTAGTTAGTAATCACTACTTTTTGTGGTTTCCATTAGATTTATTTACAAAACTAGAAACATCCAACAGTTCTTTATTCAAAGGGACTTTCTTTCCAAAGGCAGCCCTTCGTTAGGTTTGGAATTATGATACTTAAGAACATACATTGGTCGAGAGGATGAGATTTTGGACTCATCACACTCTTTTGTGTTGAATTATTGCCTACTCCGGGACTCCCCTATAGACTTTGAGATATTTTCAAGAATCCTTATTAATTCCCCAATATAACATCTGTTTCCCTTGAATTTTCAATCAATTTTTTGAGCATGTGTGAAATTTAGAATTATCCATATGTATTCTAGGTTCTTCATTAATGGATATATCCATATGTATTTGAGGTTGTCCATCAATGGTATCCTATAATATACTTTTTAGATATTTTTTAACCATTGTTATGATGACATTAGTTTTTAAGCCACTTAGTGGGGCACCCCAAAATTTATTGTCATCCAGGGAGATGAATGTTTGTTTTGATGTTGGGATCATACCCATAAATGGTCTACCTATGTATCCTTGTGAAAGGAATTATAACCCTCGTAGTTTACTGATGCTTAATGGGATACGTCATACCTTTTGTGGTCAAGTGATAAGGACCTAACCGTACATTTTAATGTCATGTGGTAAGGGAATCTAATAGGAAGGTGCGTAGTCAAAGTTGGGTGCATGACTTACATCTAAGCACCCCATGGAACATGGAAAGGATATGATTTTCCAAGATGGATTAGACCCTATTGGGAATATGGACCAGGAAGAACATTGTTGTTTTTGATTGTTGGGTTTGAACCTCAAGGAGTCTTTTTACGTATCTCATTCATATGATAATCAAAGACCACGTAGTTCGGTAAATCTCCCAGGGTTGTATGATCCTTTGAGAGAAATAGGTCGGGGGTTACTCTTAAGGAGGATGCTCGGATTAAGGGAATTAGGTTTGGATTCCTGAAGAGGATATCAAGTGAGCTCAGACCATTATTGCAGGCTTTCCTACATATCCCAATTATGGTGATAATTACAGTTCTCGTAGTTCCAGAGGTGGTGAATTGCGTGGATGTTGTGATCATCCCAAATCTCTAAGCCCATGTGATTCACACTTTGTGTGAGAAATAAAAGGATTTTAAATATTCAAGAAACCACACACTCTCTCTTCCACTGATGGAAGAGGGCGGGCCTATGGTGAAATAATACGAGGAGATGGTGGGTGAGGGCATGAAGCAATGAACCATTCAATGTGAAATGAAATTGATGGTCATTGGGTATGTCCAGAAAGACTAGGGGATTAATCCAAGAAGAATTCCATAGGTGGATCCCAGTAGAGGAGGGATACTTTTCCATTGTTGAATGGAAAATAAAGTGAGACCCTCACTCTCTCTATTGGGAACCAGAGGCTCTGAGTCTTAGATATGAAAAGGGGAGGACAAAGTCCCATCCTCAAAATCTATGACTGGGTACTTCCCAACACAATCTCTAGGGTAAGGATCCATTGATTGTATATATACAAACCAACAAATTTCCCATGGATCCTAACTCCCTTAGAAGAAAAATGTGGGAAACCTCTGACTATAGATATAAAAACCCAAATAGAAGATAAGATGATGTGCCCTTCCCAACGGTTTGATAAGTTAGGAGGTTTTGGTGGAGGATTAAACTTAGTACCTTTCAGATAAGGGAACCAATTAAAGATATTCCCTTCCCGGAGTGGCTTTGAAGAGGGTTTACAAGGTGATATGCGTAGGACCTGAGCACAGATATGAAACATACCTATACCATGTAGGAATGTCTCAAAGGTACACTATGTAGGTATGTTGTGTAGGTGTGTCATGCAGGTCCTAGAAATGACTGAAAAAGGTAAATAAAATAGGAGAACCATGCCTATTCATGATTTAAAAAGGACTACCGAGAAGACAAAACTTGGGTGAGATGTAAATCTAAACACCCTGAGTCTCCTTTGGTGTCTTTGGAGGATCCCTTCATAGGTACTTTTAAGGAATAAGCCTTCAGTGGGAAGCTTTTTCATTAAGGAAGAAAGATCCTTAATCATATATTTGGTGTTTAAAACTCTGAAAGGATTTTAAACATTATTATCCAATATAATACTCTATTATCTTGTGTTTTAAATCACCACCATAGAAAATTTGGGGGGACCTGGGAAAAAGAGTTGTGCAATGGGAGCTTTAAGAGTTATTCCAACTTCTTTCAGTGTTCAAATGAGGAGACCAAGTCTCCTATTTATAGGAAAGGAGCAGCGATATTTGAAAGGTGTTTTTCGGTGTAGGTCATCCGTGTAGCACTTCCATGTATCTCCTCAGCATAGGGGTACAAAAATTATTTTGTTTTGTATCTCTTATGTGTATCTCCTCTTTATATGTATGTCGTGTAGGGGCTTCACACTGGGATATATAAGAAGAACATGTTCTGATTTTATATATATGGAGGTGACACATAGGATCCCAACATAGCTCCTCTAGGTAGGTCCCTTGCAATTTTATGTATTTTACTCCCTTTATATTCGTATTGAGACTTTGAAATATTCATATTACTTCTTCATAATCTCATTTTCTTCCTAAAGAGTGTAAACAAGTGCCCCACCTTAGGATTTGATCCGATTGAAATGATGGTCAAGTCATGAGGTATGATTCATGGGAAGAATATTATGGGGAGTCAATTCTGAATTGTGCATGTTTGCGGTGTAGGGTTGTCACGCAGGTCTATTGCACAACTAAGTCACGTAGTTCTACCGCGTAGTCTGGCAGTTTCTATAAATAGTCTCATGCCTTTGTGATTTTCTTCACCCAAGATCTCATATTTTCACTCTCATTTCATAGCTCACTCATCTAGCCATTCTAAATTGTGATCTCGTGTAGTTTGCATGAAATTTTTACAAGGTGAAACCATTTGAGCGATCGAGCTGCACAGAAGGATTTCATCCAAGGAATTTTTCTATGATCTTTGTCTAAGAACGTACATTAATGACCTTGGTCTATTGAAAGACTTGATTCCATACAAATTTTAATATCCACAAAGTCACTATCTGCCTCTGTACTGACATTGGATTTTGTAAGATTCCCATATTCTGTCCATTAAGAGATACTTTCCAAAGTCATTGTTTCTCTACAACTTCAACTTTAATTTCATGAATATCACTATGAAGGGTATGACAATTAATGAGGGAATCATCCCTATTGGATGCATCCTACACCATAGTGTTTATTCCCTGATATGAAAGATCATGTTTGGATCCAAGGACACATTGTTTTGATTCAACCTTTTTTCCTTCACAAAAAAATCAGTCTAATGGTTGGAAGAAAGACTGGAACCTTCATTCTGGAGGCGGAGTTAAAACTGAATGGATGTGGGCATTTTGGGTATGCCAAACTTGTGCAGAATTCTAGAATGAACTATCAAATGTTCCCATTTATGAATATGTCTAGATAAGAAAAACATATTTTTACCAAAAATGACTTTATTCCGGAATTACTGAGACAATGGAATCCAAAATAAAATATGTTCCACTTGAGACATGGTGAGATTGGAATCAGCTTGTGGGATTTCTACCAAATATCTTGGATTCCCATTCTCAAGGAGATGTACAATGAGTTTATTCCACAATTAACAACATGGGGTGACATCCCCAATATTCCACCATTACATTATGAATTATTCAAAATAGAAAATTAATTACCAAAATACAAGAAATATATTCATGAAATAGTGTGGATGGAAGATTTTTTAGAACCAATGAATGAGAACGGTCTCACCTGCGGATATCCACCTATTTTTTCATCTGCAGATAATCAGGGCATTTCAGGCATATACTGGCTCAAATTAGTGAGAGGTGACTATAATCACTGGGGCTATAAAATCAAATCTGGTATTGATGCAAAGTTATGCTTAGCTGGCTTCATTTCCATGTGGATAAGCATTTACTGGCTTCCAGTCTTTGATTTCTATGGCCGTGTAAGGCCGGGGACTTTGGTTATCGTAGTAGGGGAAATATATTGTTTGGAATACCCTTAAACTAGAAAAAATATAACATTCCCTACTGCATTTATAGAAATGGAATGCTCTATTTAGACTTTTAGAACCATTTCAAGTGTTGTGGGGCTGTATTACAACACACTTTTCATCGTATTTGGTATTAAATTCAATTAGAGTCCCTAATGATCTATTTACCACATTTTTACAAAAAGTATCAGGGATTCATCCTTTGATCTTGAGACCTAATGTAGTGATGAGGGCATTGAATGCATCAAGATAATTCGAATTATTTCCATTTGGTAACCCACCAACTGGAATATTTATTGATGATGGTAAGGAATAAAATTATGATATAAGGTCCTATATGATGGAATTCAGGGATAGTGTGTTATCAACAATGATTGATGGTGAAATTATCTGTGATGATTACATCCATTATAGGTTTTCTCACCAGTAAACATGTAATCAAAAGTCAAATACTTTTCCTCCCATGTATGTTAGACATCATAAAAATCCAATGGTAAATAGAAAATTGTTGATTCTGATGGCTTTAGATACATAAAAATTATCAATTATGTTACCTCCATTAGATACATCAATTGGATTAGAGGCTGGGTATGCCAATTCTTAGGCTTCTTCATACCCTCATGGGGATTTAACAAAATGAATATATTGGGTAGTGGACTTGAAAACTATTGTGCATAGAAATCGTGGTAAATGGTTCAAATCTAAAGATAATGTAGAGTAATCAGAAGCTTTAGAACCGTCAAGATAACTCCATAGAAGATAAACCAAGAAGAATAAGGATATGGGAAAAAATACCTCCAACACCGAGGCAATTTTTCATCGTCATCAGAAAGAGATTCTCATCCCATATGTTGATTCTTCTAAAGAATAAGGGAGTATTGAAAAGGCTCTTCAATCATAGGGTGTTGAGTTTTCTCTATATCCAACCATGTCGAAACTAAATTATGTGCGGCCTTAAGATATTCAATATTGGGAAATCGTGATTCATGAACTCAGGAATGCATGTAAATTCCTCAAAAATAGCCTTTAAATACAGGATGTGGGTGATATTAAATAACATTATAATTGTCATCTAGATAATAACCTGGATGAATAACGAGATTATATTGTGGATTCAGATACATTTATATATATGCAACTGATGACCATGTCCCATCCACAAAATATGTATCTGATATGATGGGACGAGGGATATGCGAAGGGGTAATTGTTCACCCTAAAGAGGAATGGGAAATTTATGTTAATACTGAGAATATATTTAACTTTTCTTTTGTTTCAATTATTATTCATCACTAACCATCATTAATCTTGATGAGATTTCATTTTTCAGATTGAAATTAGGGAAGAACCTCATGATAGGTTCTCGAGTCACCAATGTATGAACCTACAGGTTCTCTCATTAACACATTATGTGATCTCCACAAGTATCTAGAATAGTATCCAAGAGATAAAATCCTGATTGGGGTAATGGATACAGACAATCCTCATCTACTACTTCAGGATTCTACTACCAAGAAGAGTATTTCAATTTCCCCACAATCTTATGAAAATAAATGCAAGAGAGCATTGATATTGGTCTGAATTATTCATCCAAAATTTTTATATTTTTACTATCCTCTAGTATTATGAGTTGCTTGATACACCTTGGTTTCCACATTCATCTCCTCTTTGGATCTTCATCTCTCTCTTCTCTTAAGGGATTAAAAACCAGTCCTTCAAGAAAAAGAAGGAAACACTAAGAGAATCACAAGTTCAAGTTGATGAATCTGTTACTTTAACAGGTGAAGTACCAAGAGAGAAAAATGCATATGTTTCTATTTATATAGATAGAGAAAGGTCATGGTAATGCCAAATACATTTATTTTGAGTATCAAATGCTTTTGTTAATATTATTATCTTCATAAAATCACATATCAGCTACCCTTGACAATGGATCCTATAATAATCAATGTCGATATTTCTATATCTTCTGAAGGAAGGAAGGAGGATCCTGGGAAATATTAAGTAGATACTGGTGTTGATCCTAACATGGAAGTACATGATGATGTTTCACCAGATAATTGATTGATGGAACAAATTGTCAGCGGAGCCAATTTTGGCATCAACTGAAATTTATTGGATACCATTAATAGCGAGGATGCAATAACATTCAAAGTTGCATACACTGAAATGATGGATTCCCATAATCCAAACATTTATATTCAAGTTTTCATCAAGGATTTTGGGGACTTCCATGAGTAATTTCAAGGATTCCAGTTCTCATTATTCAATTTTCAATACATAATTTTTCTTCTTTTACATGGCACTTCACATCAAAGTTCAGCTTATGAAGTTTTATCTATAGAGAATGTTTTTAAGGCCCTTCAATAATATGTCATTCTACTCTACCCTTCATCTACAGAGGATATTGACATACCATATGAGAACCCCATATTAAGAGATGCTTCAGATCCATAAATTATGGAAACTTGGAAAACTTAGGAGAATGTCCCTCCCTAGGAAACACTTGTTCAAACTACTTAAGTTGAGAAAACTGGGGATGAATCTAATCAAGTGTCCAACTTATTATTGGGTAAATGTTACTGAATATTTAGACCAGGTTCTATTTCTGTAATTCTTTTAAAACTAATAGTTATTATTATTCACCATTTAGGGTTATCGACTCCCATAGCAAAATCTGATGGTGAAACCTTTATATTGGCTCAAACATCAACAAAAACTGAAGCATCATTTATTATGAAAGAAGGGGATCTTTTCACCTCTCTAAGTGATTTTTTTGCAGAGTACATTCTACCCCATGGTAGTGGCTCGAATTCAAATTTAGAAATGAAATTTTATTTTGTCATGGCACGTAAAAAGACATAGAAACAAATTTGGATGATAATTGTCACGAAGCCTTTAGATGAGATACCTTCCCATTTTTGAAAACTCCCATCACTATTTTTTATATTGGGATTTGGTGTATTTAATTATTTCCTGGTCTACAATAAAAATAAAGGGACCATCCGATTGTGGGAGTAAGAAAATAAGATATGGTAACATCTTGAAAAGTTGAAATGACTTATTAATGTTGAGTGCTTCCAAGATGTTGTAGCTGAGGAAGAGGCCTACCATAGTGAGAGGTCGATATAAATTGGCCAAAAAATTGAAGAGGAAATAAAGGAGATGATATATCTTCATCAGTAAATGGATTATGTTCATAACATGCTTGAGAAATTGAACCAATCATTGGGATAAACCTAGTTGGAAGGGATAATTTCCATTTCAACTGCCAAAGAATCACTTATTGACGACGAGGAGGCTGATGTTACTCAATTGTCTCAAAATTTGAAAGTGGCTAATAAATCTCATGAAGCTATTAAATAGATGAAGAGTTATGCAGAGAGTACTTTTAATACAAGAAAAAGAGAATTAATTCTATGGATATTCCTATGATTTTACTATGTGAATGAAATTAATTTTATCCCCAATCATATTTTTCATCATTATTTCTTGATTTTAGAAATTTCAATATTAAAGGTGATTTTTAAAACATCAAAATTGTATGCCATATAATAATAATTACAATAACTGGAATGGGGGTGCTCAAAATTTTCTACTTAAGACAATGGACCTAGTGAGCATTTTTTTACTAGGGGTATATAGAATAACCCCCCCCCAACACACAAACAATATAAAATTTTCCTTTTTATTGATCAATATTACCTAAAACCTCAAAATTTAGTGAGCTATGAGTCGAATTTTGTATAGGGTTCCCTTTGAGGGTTTTAAACCGGGTGAGTATTATGCATCCTTTTATTGGAAGTTTAATGTCATTCATGTTGGACTAATAAATCTAATGTTTTAGGTCATATAGATTTGACCCTGAATTTCCAGATTAAAACCCAAAAAAGCTTTGATGGTTCAGAAGGTCTTGTTATTTTTAGAATACTTTCAAGGGGAATCATGATCAATGATTTTTATATTCAAAAAATCTAAAATTGGATGTGTATAAATAGAAGAGGTATTTTTCAATAATGAAGTTACTTCCATTTGAAAAAATGTTATGGGGGCTGTATTTTCCAGGGCTAACTAGGGAATATGTTGCATAGTGAAAAAATGGAATCCTTTGACTGACAGGTCCATTATATAGGGGAATTTTATGCAAGGCCAACTAAGGAATGTGTTTCATAGTCATGTATAGGATATCTTTAATCATTCTTACATTATATTTATAAAAAACAAAGGGATTTAGGATTTGGATGTCTCAAGGCCACATTGGATGGATTATCCATGGAAAGATGCCTAAGAATAAAGGGGATATCTATGCCAACATAGGATAGGAATGGGGTAAATAATTCATACATAAATTTAATATATATTTTAAGAATAATTAAAAAAAATTTAGAAAGGGGATTTCTGATATTTGGTTGTGCAGTTTAAAGTCATATAGTAAGGACATCATAAGGTTGGGGTAGTTTAGATTCATGCAACAAGGACATTATACTATGTAGTTTAAAGTCATACAGTCAGAACATTATAATGGATTTTCTTATAAACAGTATGTTGTGAAATATAAATTCTTGTAGAAAGGACATTATGGGGATTTAATTTAGGGTCTTTTTCTTTGACCAAAGTTTTATGAGTATTTAATTTCTTGATAGTTTGTCTGGAAACATACTACCATGTCTAGGTATATAAATGAAGAATTTTAAACATTGATTTGGGAAATTTTGGATCTAGAGAATGGAATGAAAAAATTGATAAAGGCATTAGAGTATTTCATTTCCAATAATGAAGTGACCATTATTTGACAATCCTATTATGGGGGCTGTATTATGTAGGGACAACTAGGGAATATGATGTACATCCAAACAATAACATCTTTTGACTGATTGGCCTGTTATGTAGGAGACTTATGCAAGGCCACCTGGGGGAATGTACTATATAGTTAGGAAAAAGAGCTCTTGGGTCTTAAATATTATATTTCTAAAAACTGAATAAATTTTATGAAGATTCATATTTTCCACAGCACATATATTGGTTTATAGAAAAATGTACCTAAATACAGAAAGAGTATATCAATCATGATTCCCAAAGAATTAGAGTAATAGGATTTCTATGAAGTCCGGACCCAAATGTAGGAAGAATGTTGTCTATAGTTTTAGGTCACATGACTGAGACCAAATTATAATGGAAACAATTGATTATATGTGGTCAATGGATCAAAGGTTATTTCAATATTCTTTGAACACATGGAGTGGGAAAATGTGTAAACTATGGTCTTGGAGGCTTTCAAATCGAAAGAAGGGTAATGGGACAAATATACATGGATAACTGATTTAAGATAAAGATTCTTGTATATTTTCATCAATGTTTGAAGGAGACAAAAGATTCTTTTACCAAGAATGAAGTTACCACTATTTGAAAAAAAAACCTATTATGGGGGCTTTATTATGTAGGGCCAACTAGTGTATGTGATGCATATAAAAATAGTGGCATATTTTGACTGAACGGAATTTTATGTAGGTGAGTTATGGATGGCCACCTAGGGGTACGTACTACATAGTCTGGAAAACGGGATCTTTGGTATCAGACACTGCCACCAGAAATCAAAGAATTTTTATGAAGATACGAAAGAATTCAAGATTAAGAGTGTGAAATACAAAAAGGGTTATCTCCATTGCATATCATAAATATTTAAATCAATATTGAACATGAATTTGAAGTCCCTTACATAGATCTAACTCATATGTACAATGGAAACACATTTTGTTTCCTTGGTGGGATCTCTAAGAAGATGACCGAAAATGAACACTTCTGCACAGATTATTAATTATATGTGGAATAGAGATAAAAACTTATCCTATTTATGGGACTACGATCTAAGGCATAGTTTCCACTATGTATCTTAATGGGATGAGAATCAAGACATATGTAGTTCTTTGGGTAATTTGAAGTTTAATATCGTGTAGTAAGGATATGGTGTGATTCTGACGTGAAAAGGAATATTGTAGTTGGACCAGAGAAGTGAACCCATGTGTCACTATGTATCTCATATGGATGAGAGGAAAGCCAAACATAGTTCTCGAAAGATTCCCTATACTGGTATGATTCATATACACATAGAATAAATGGGTTTTTTTATCTTGGATGGGATCAAGATTGGAGATCTAGGTTTCTTAAAGTATCTCATTAAAATGAGAATCAATCTAAGCATAGTTCTTGATAAAATCATTCCCCGCGCCAATTGAGCTTGATGTGAGAGATGGGGGATTTTAACACATTCTAGAATAATGGTTAAACTTAAGACACAATATGGTATAAATATAAAACCATGTATATTGGAAGAGTACTCTGTTTAGATTTGGTTCATATACAGGAGGGAAAAGAGTAAATAAATTTATTTAATGTTGTGGCTGGACCCAAGACTAGAGATCCAGCATCTCTCCGTATCCCATTATAATGAGAATCAAGCTACACATAGTTCTTGAAATTAGATTTATGTATAGATGTAATTCAAACATAGTGAGAAATGGATCTCATGTGCCACTAAGGAGTTTCAATGACGTGAGTAATGCTTGTGTATGGAATCTAATAATTATTTTGAATAACTAAAAGGAATACGAATTTTAGGTATCCTATGGGATTTCTTAAGGTAAAATAAATAAGCTGTTAATCATACAGTTTAATGTTGTGTAGCGAGGTAAAATGATGTCCTGTATTTTAACGCCGTGTGAATGAAAAATGATGTCCTTCAGTTAATGTCGTGAGATGTGGCCAAAGATGATACTCATTTTAATGTTGTGTAGCATGTATTCATATTGCTGTTATGTAGTTTAATATCTTGAAACTAAGATATTATATTGTGCAGTTTCAACTCATGTAGTGAGGACATTACTCTATGTGATTACACAAAGTACTTATTCAAGAATATTGCATTGGTTAGAGTTGTAGTAAGTTCTCCATCCATTGATATTATAGAATAATCTCCATTACATTAGACCTTATGTATGAAAAAAGTTCCTTACCACTTTGGATCAATATTTGGAGGCTTCTTTCCTTGTATAATCAGAGTCCTATGAACAAATACAAATTATATTTGATGAAATGAGAGGTAGTGAACTTTCTTATTAAAATATATTTCTATTATATTCTGATAGACTTCCAAATTATGCAATGTGAGAAATATATTTTAATATAATCATTCCATCTTATCAAATTTCTTTTGATACTACTCATCTATATATAATTTATCATTGAAGGAAACTAGGAGTGATGGAAATTAAATTTCAATAGAAAAAAATTCTTCTATTATGTACAAAAATGACTATGGAGTTACTCAAGTGTCATTACAATTAGTTGTCCAATAAGCCCATAAATCATGAAAAAGTTTATAAAGACAAGATTTATTATATCTATCCACCATTTTCAGGATTATATTTGATAGGTTCTTGTTGAAAGCCATTATCTATCCATTGGACGCTGCATGATAGCGAGATAAAAGGTAGTATTTGGTATTGTGATCCTGAGATAACTTCTTTACTTAAATAGAACATAAATTTTTGTCATTGTATATCAATATAGAATGAGGGACACCAAACCTAGTTATGATATTAGTTTGAAAAAAAATCTAAAAAGGCATTTGGTCCTGACTTCATTGAGAGGTATTTTCTCAGCCCATTTGGATAATAAATCAGTAACAGTAAGAATATACTTGAAATTATTAGATGTATATGGAGGATATGGTCCTAATACATCCATTCCCATGTAGAAAATGACCAGGACTATTTATCTATATGTAGCAACTTTGGGGGTAGATGAATGAAGTTAGAATTTACTTGGCAGGGGTGACACTTTTTAGATAAATATGCAAAATCTTGCATCATCAAAGACCAGAAGTATTTAATACTTCAAATTTGATCAGAAATACTATGCCAAAACTAGTGAGCATCACAAGATCCTACATGTAATTCTTTCATGATGGCTACATTTTCTTCTCCATTAATACACTTGAAGAGCATTCCATCAAAACATCTTTTTTTGAGGATCTTCTGGTGATCTGGGCTATCATAAAGGTTAAAATTATCCACTTGTCCCTAGATCAATTCTTGTTCAGATCTGTCAGGTGGACGTACTCCATTTTGATATTATTCCACGATAGGTTTCATCCATCCCATATTATGACCCTATGGCTCAAAAAATAGGGTTGATTAGATTAATTTCATCTATTCTAGTTTGGAAAAAAGGTGAAACTGTAGGATTATGGCCAATACTGATGATTGTCTCATCCCTATTTTGATCTACTAGGGTTGTGGATAAATTTACCAATGCATCATAATGGACATTTTTTGATCGTGGGGCATAAGAAAATGTTGGATCTGATGGAAATTCATTCATCAACCCTCGAATTTAATCATAAATAGGGGTTACATATTCTTTTCTAACACTGTAATCTACATTGATTTGTTATATTATTAATTCAGTATTGTATTTCACTTTCATTTTGTTCACTGGTACTTGTAGTGCCAATTTCAGGCCTACAATGAGAGCTTGATATTCGGCCTCATTGTTGGTACTGCCTTCTGATAACATAAAGTAATATGGAAACACTACCTTTTCTGGGGAGATAAGCACAATTCATAAACCAAATTTGTTGTGTTTAGGATTTTTCCATTCTCTTTACTTCAATAGGTGTCATTAATATCGGTGCACTCAAGATATATTTCTTGAGGGTATCAAATGCCTCTTTCTTATCTTCCGTCCATTGACTTATAACTTCGTTTTTCATTAATCTAGTGAAGCCTAAAAACATTCCTTCCAAATTGGAAATAAATAACTAAATATAGGACAAGTTTACTTGAAGTCCTCTTAATTCCTTCAAATTTTGAGGAGGTTTCAAGAAAAGGGTTGATTTTTTCATCTCAAGATCAACTTTGATGCCCTGATGGCATACAATAAAAATGAATAATTTTCCTGAGGATACCCTAAAATCACATTTCGAGGGATTCATCTTCAAATTATATTTCTGAAGTTTACTGAATATAGTCTCCAAATAAGTCATGTTATCAGAATTTTATCTATACATAACCACAATATCATTCACATAACATTCAATAAATTTTCCCAGGATGGGTTTGAATATATTGTGCATGGCACGTTGATATGTTGCACTAGTATTATTCAAGACAAAGGGAATTTCCCAATAGTAAAACACACCTTGAGGGGATCTGAAGGCTATAGACTCTTCATATTATGGGGATATACATATTTTATTATTCCAGTAGTATCCATATATGAATGAAAGAGCTTCATATCTAGCTGTTGCATCAATCAAAAGTTTTGGGATTTGAACTGGAAAGTCATCCTTAGGACAAGGCCTGTTGAGATCTCTAAAATAAATACAAAATATTATTTTCCAATTCTTTTTTGTCATTGAAAAAATGTTTTCATTCCATTTTGGATATTGAGAATCCCTAACAAAGATATCTTTGATATATCTTTGGTAAGATTAATGACTTCAACTTCAATTTTAGAGGCGTGAGTTGGGTGTGTTCATCTTGTTGTCTGCTTAAATCCTCAATGCAATTATAGAAAACCCAAATGATGAGTGGTAACATCACAATTGAGGTATATAATTTCTGTATAGTTACAAGAAAATTTATCTTGGTGTTGCTTTAGAAAATATGTATATATCTATAGATCTTAATAAATCATGGCCCCACTAATTAGAGTGGGGTGTGGATATTATTGTGTACCCAGATTTATTTATATAAGCTCATCCACAGTGGTGGATACACCTTCCTCAAATATAAGAGGGTATTCCTTAAGATATTCCTATTCTTCTTCCTCACATTTCACTTCTTTTGTTTATGATTGTAGGGTATGCGATGAAGCAAAACATTTAGAGCTATGGGAGGAGTTAGTACTTGGGAGTCCTAAAGATAAGGAAACCATTTCTTAACCTACTGATGATGAAGGGTATTCCTAGATGATTTAAGAGTGAATTATGGGTTGGGAATCAATATACATGTCTTCCTTTATTAATGTGACAGATTCATCTAGTCTGACTGATGAATCCAAGGCTTTCTGAAGTTCGGTGGATGAGATGAACACATCTCCATTTAATCATTCACCATCAACAATTTCTCTCATGTTGTCAGGCTCGATTTCCAAAACTGACATTATGGAAGTCACTAGAGGAGTGTTTGGATTTGGTTATATCATTTTAATTTATTTATATCCAACACGTAATCTATTCTTAGATTTTTTTATGGGTTATTTAGTATCTTTTCCACCCCATTTGGAAAATTTATTCTTATTACATATTTTGCCACAGAATTTTTTCCCTTTTGGTGATAGAATTATGCCTCAATATACTGATATTGAATCTTTTTTAATGGATCATTCTCACCATATAATGTCCCAATTTTACCATTAAAGAAATAATTGAGGCATTGGTGGTTTGAAAAAGGAATGTTCATATGTTGATGTAGCCAAGGCCTTCCTAGATGAATGTTGAAGGTCATGTTCTCTTGGAAAGCCATGAAATCTGAATGAGATGCAATATCTCCATACTATATTCTGAGTGTAATCTCTCATAGAGGTTCTTTTTCATTATTTTCATAACCTTAAAATATAAATATGGAAGGAGATAAGTTAGATTCAATGAGACCCAATCAATGATGTGTATGTACGAGAATGAGTTTGACTCTTGGACCATTATAAATGATGGATTTCCAGATGTATGTATCATTAAAATTTATAGATAGTTAAAAGGTCATGATGTGTCCATGTACAACATCATTCTCATATTTATCCGCGAAAGATATAATTGCACGACGTTCTATAGGACCATTATAAATATGGTAAACATCAACAATAGAAACCTCAGTTTCAATCTATTGAGGATTTGAAAAAGCCTCAATAATTGCTTCTTGAAGATCATTTGAAAGATTCAAAAATTCATGATTGATAACATGGCCTATAAATGGGCTAGTTGTTTCCAGACATCATACTTTTGATCCAACGGTCTACGTTTTCCAACATGGAGATACAATTTTGAATGTTCCTTGGATGTTGATGCTCCTAATGTATATATACCATCTGTCAGGGAAGAAGTTGTAAATAATTATAATTTTTTTAGATCATACTAACTAGGTATATGAATTTGATGAGAGATTGGTGGTATAGCCTCTAATAAGTCTTCTAAGATGATCATTTCGGGGTTGATCCTATCATGTGTGTGAGAATTTCTATATTCTTGTTGAGCCCGCTAAAGGGATCTCCCGAAATTTTCTGCCTCATAAATGCTTAGAGTAGGTGTATAGTTAAAATAGTGGTTTCTAGAATATCCATATCTTCCCCAGTATCCTTAAACATGAATTCATCTCCTAGTTCCCCAATTAGGTATAGGTAATTCATGTTCATAACCATAATAATCATTTGTATAGGGATCTATTAAGTGGATAACATTAACAGAACCAAAGATCCATTACTCATATAATGAATATTCTTCTTATGATGTCGGTTCCTATTGTTCTGTTAGGTGGGGTGGGTCCTTTTATTTTGATATAGATGGAATGAAATATTCCAAATTCAATGAAAAATTTTGTTTGGAAATGAGAACATCTTCTTTTGACTGTCCTTTATCTTTCTGATCATGTCCCTTCTTTGAGGATTCACCTTTGGAGTATTGATCTTTTCATGAAGATGGATTTTTTGTAGGATATGTGGAACGAGTCATGGATGGTTGTTTCAACTGTGTCTGTAGAATGGTATGAGTTTGGTTGATCATTTTCCTAAAAATCCAATAATCATACATCAATTCATTTTTTCATTTGACTTCCTGCCATCTACCTCCTTCCTTTGGATCGGTAGCAGTAACAAATGCTACTTGGGATGATGAACTTTTTAGTTTTACTTGTCCAAAGTCTACCATTTTTTGCAGGAGTTCTTTGAAAAAAAAACACTCCTGAATGGGATCCCCCAACATTTGGTAAAATTGGAAATAATTTGGGAGCTCTTCATCTTCTTCTTTGTTCGGTTTCATCATCCTTGAAAACTGAACTAAATTGTTTTCCAGAGATAAAATTAAGTAACTAGAAACCTTTTCATTCCAAAAAAAATATTCTTTGTTATTTAATTTCTAAAATTGTCTCCGACTTTGATATTTTTTATCATCATGATGAGGTGTTCATTTTTGGAGATACTCAGGAGGCGGATCCCTTCGGTATGATGATTGATTTGAAGTATAATCAAGTACAGGATCTTGTTTGAGTGTGACTATAGTAGCCTCTTCTTTCCATATTCTTCTCCCCAAAACTGATCAGATTACATTAGATTTATATTTGGTTTCTATGATGGAATATTCTACTTGTTGGGTGATTGAATCAAGGTCTCATAACCCTTCTGTGAATTTCATAGGGATTAGTGGTGTATGTAACTCATCATGCAGATTTACCACACAGATTGAAAGCAACTCTTCCTGAGGGAGTGGTAGATTTAAGGAATATGTTAATCCTTTCCATCGAGTAATGAAATTTGAAACTCTTTAATTCTCCCTTTTTTTCAAATTTTAAGATTAAAATTTGTTTTGTTCGGCAGTGTTGAGCTTAATTAGAGAAGGAATTTTTGACATAGGTCTTCTCATCTACTAATTGATCGAGGATGAAAACTTGTAGACCGGACAAAGGATGGTCCCTGTAATGATTGCACAAAGCATCTAAGATTTACTGCTTCTTGTTGTTGATGGGTCCCCATCCTGGGATCACATAAAGAAATAAAATGTTTTAGGTGCTGCTTCAGATCTCCAAAACCATTAATGATTGGAAATTTGGTATTCACAATATTTTGTGGGGGAGGAATCAGAACTACCCATTCAAGGTAAGATTTATTTTTTGGTTGTACTATTGTGCATCGTTCTTCCATATATTACAATAGATCTGGTAATGCCTCAATTTTATTCATAAGTATTTGGGGGAATATATGGATGATTTGGGACCTATAAAGGTATAGTATCTGGAGATTGAACTAGAATGAAAATTGGAAAAATCACAGGTGGTGGTTATGTTGGTATTTTTCTAGGATAACCCATGGGGACAGGCCTGTAAATATCTATTTGATCCTATTTTGGCTATGTACCCAATGGATGGAATTCATTATCCACATCTGTAGTTGAAATAAGACCTCTTTGCTGAGTAGTTTCTATAGTATGTGCAAGATGAGGATATTCTTGAGGAGTATGTCTGGTAGAAATGTAGCTTTGATGTAACTCTACATTTATTCTTTTCACTTCCTTAATTTCCTCTTCTTACTGGGAAAACACCTCTTCAATAAAAATTTGTTGAACTTCTCCAGTGGAATGTTGAGACATTATCTGACCTTTACATTTCCCCTTATTAGATTCCTCTCAAAGAGGTGGGAGTTGATTACTTGAGGGAATACCTAGATTCTTGATAAGCCTATGATTTCAGGTACACACACCTCCTTCATTTACTTCAATTCATACTATATTATGAATAAGAACTTCATCTTATGACACCCCCAAAATAGACTCATTTTCTAGAGGATCTTCAATAATAGTATAAATTACATTCAATGACACATAATGAATTTATGACATTTTTTCAGTATCTTTATAGGATCATTTCCTTTTGCGTCCTCCATGAGACTTTTTTCTCTTATATGCTGAATTCCTAGGAACTATTTGACATATATTAACTTTAAGGGAATCCTTGGATAGTTTATTTGTGCATTCCATTTTTGGATTCTTCCCTAATTGGGAGAAAACTGACTTCTATTGAGCAGCGAATTGTATATGTGAAAAATACCTCGGCCTTATAGGCTGAGGTTATTCTAGTTCTTCTTCATCAAATCTTTGAACTTTGATTATTTAATTCAAATGTTGAGTTAAAAAATCCCACATACATAAAAGATGGGGTGGATCCTGATCTATTATGAATGATATTAGTGAAGCTACTCTTCTGATTTTACGAATTCTGGTCCAAAAAATTGATGGGCGCATTATCCAACAACCACTTAAATTGCATGTTTTGGAAGATAGTTAGGCTATTTTAGATATTTCTGCAATATGAAGGATGAAATACTGTAAGTGGGAGGCCTACTTAATGTTCTCATATTCTTGATGAAAAAGTATCTTTAAAATTTTCTCTCTTTGTGTCCTGACATTGATGATAGCTAGTCGAGACATGTTCTTGATGATATCTTTTATTACACAAAAAATCTGTTGATTGTAGCCAACCATGGGAAATAACATTTCATGAGATCACATTTAGAGGGATTTTTTTATTTTGGAGTGCAATAGAATTTAATGCTCCATGTACACCTCATCCTCTAATATGAACACCAAATTGGGAATCAGTAATTAACTGATGCAACCTCTTTAGTGCATCGAGGCATGCACCCTGAAGGTCTCCCTGTTGGTTCTCAACATTTGGATTTCAAGAAATTGCGATATATGCCAAGTAAATTGGAAATTTTAACCCTTCTATTACCTTTAAATGGCATTTATATTTTTTATAAGGTAATACATTAGATTTTATATGAAAAAGGGTCTTCCATATGTTGAGGTGGATATCATAAATGAAATATTCTACCATCAATTCTAGAATGTTGTATTGAGAGGTTTCCAAAGGCAAGAACAAGACTAGTATTCACCCCTATCAAGTTTTTTTCTGATAATCAACATAACCTCCTCATATTTTTCTAGAGGTTTCTCAACATGGTCTGACTAGATGGGACACTTTTCAGTTGTTCTATCACAAAAAATAGGATCAGTTCTTTTTTCCTCTTCCATATTAGAAGATAAATGACACGAGAGGGGTTCAAAGAATGACTGTTTCCTTGGGTTTTCTTCTGGTCAAGAAAGAATTTCATCTTTTATTAACAAGGCATATGAAATGACTATCCTTATGCTGGAACGTGCCTCAAGATAATAGGGATTTCTCATTACTACATTGACAATTAGAGAATTATTTTGACAATGATAAACACTATTTCAGATAAAGATTTCATAGAAAATTACACCATGGGGAGTACCAACATGGTGGATTATAGTAATGGATAAATCCTCTTACTCCTTGGTATTCTGGCCACACAAATGGATTCTGTGACTCTCATCTAGAGATAAGTTCTCTAGATTGACTGAATTTTCATGAAGCAAGACTTACTGATGAAGTTTCTAATGGGGAACTTCATAATTATTGCTACTACTCTCATAAGTTTATAATGGGATGGTATTACTTGAGTTTCAATAGATAAATATATGAGGGCTTCAAGAAATCCAACATTAATAGTTTTTAGATCGCATATAGATTCTTGATTTTTCATTTTTTTTTACATACTTATTCTTAGATGCTATTTAACACGTAGTTGGGGCCACTATATAAGAGAAGGGGTTATCATGGGTAGATGTATGTTCCTGAATTAGAGTAGTCATCAGAATGGGACAATTTTCTTCAATGGGAAAGGGTGTATGTTTCTGATCTGATTGTCCATATTATATTGGGGAGTATGCCCCATAACCCTCCTAGATTGAAACATAGGTCTGTATCTGCTTCGAGATGGAATGCTGGAAAGTTATCCTAGGTGTGGGGGAAGAATTATGTGTCCATCCCCTGGTACTATTGAAGATACCATTATAATATTCTAGAAGGCTTCTAGAATATGGGAATGAATTTGTGTCTTCCCTTTAAACATTGTTAAAATGTGTTTGGTGACTTCACCAGTCAGATCAAGAATATACATCCATTCTATATCTAGAGTAAGTTTATATGAATGATCTTGTCCTACCTTTTCTATTAATTGATACTGATAGTACTCATGTGTGGGGGTATAGAGTTGAGTCTGCCACAACATTGTCATTGGAGCTTTCTAAATAACTTCTCTATGTTCTGTCAAACAAGACTACTGGAATGATTGATGGATGCTAGAAGGTTTATGTTCCTACTAGATATTTTTTACCAAGCATGGTTGAAATACATTTTTCAATGATGACAGACGAGACTGCTGGAAGGATTGGTGAGTAAAGGTTGGATAATGTTACTGCTTACAATTTGCCACTATATTTGATTTGGGGGCTTCTTTGAATGAATCCAGACGAGTTTGATGACTAACTAATAGTTTGTAAGCATGGGTATGTGTTTTCTCATAGTACTAAACCGAATTTAAATGGTGGGATTAGTTGGCTGTTGCCAAACGAGTATGCTAACTATCAAAATTATATCAGATGGGTGTATGTGCATGTTCGTTATTTTCTACCAAGTTAGATTGATGAACCTATCTGGAGGGGGAAAAGGTAAGGGCCTTTTCCCAATTGTTCGGATATTCTCCATGGATGTACATATTGCGTGCTCGGGTCTGAGGTACCTAGGTCTTACAACCAAAGGTATCACCCCATCATGTTGAGGTTTCACTTTAATATGATTCTATTAGAAAGGATTGTTTGTGTGAGACCTTAAGAAGGACCCATGTGTCTTTATGTTAAGACCGTGAGTGACCACCGAATTTACCACCCTATAGTATGGGGGATTCGTTATTGAATTTTAGGGATAAGGACCTGAAAAATTTGAAGAAGGTTGTTGGAACCATTTGTTTCTTGACCACTAGTCTTCATTGAATGACGACCGTGGGTTGTTGTTAACTTGGAGAACATATTGGGAAACATTCAGGGTTGAGATAGTACCGTATTGATGGTATTCTTAAGCCAATAAATTGGAGACCCATCTTTGAAGATGGTGATTTGGCGATGATGTCCTTTAAGCGGACAAGGATCCATCTTATGCAGTAGTCAGGGAATTCATAGCTTAAAACATGATGGAAGCCATTTATAATGAATGGGTTTTGAGAAAATTGGACAAATACAAATAGTGACCTCCATAAAAGTACCATCTTTTAGATTCACACATGTGTGATTGATTCCCTAGTTTGGACATCCTTTATCAATTTCTAGGGGTTCGACAGATGGGTAACATTATCAACTTGGTTAAGAATTCTCGTCAGGTTCACCATTTTTGTTTTTTATCCCCCAGAACATGTGTTCCGGTTAGGAATCACTACATCTGAGTGGTTTACATTGAATTTATTTACGGAACTGAAAAAATAAAACACTTATTTATCTATACAGACCTACTTTCCAATGGAATATGTTTTTTAGGTTTGGTCCTATGATACTTGAGAACATACATTGGCCGAGAGGATGGGAGTTTTCACTCATTACACCATTTTTGGGGGAATTATTTCCTACTCCGAGACACTCTTTTATATTTGAGATATTTTTATGAATCCTTATTAATTCACCAAGTCTAACATATGTTTCCCTTTGAATTTTCAATCAATAATTAGCATGTGTGAAATTTAGAATCATCCATATGTATTCGTGGTTCTTCATTAATAGAGATATCCATATGTATTCGAGGTTCTCCATAAATGGTGTCCTATTATATATTATTTATAGATTCCTTAAACCATTGTTTTGATGATACTAGTTTTTAAGCCACTCAGTGGGGCACTCTTGAATTTATTATCTTCCAGGGATATGAAAGTTTATTTTGATGTTGGGAATGTACCCATAAATGGGCTACCTACATATCCTTGTGAAAGGAATCAGAACCCTCGTAGTTTAGTGCTACTTAATTGTACAGATCATACCTTTTAAGGTTGTGTGATAAATACCTAAGCATATAGTTTAATGTCATGTGGTAGGTACCTCTAAGAGGAAGGTACTTAGTCAAATTTTGGTGAGGGACATAGATATAATAATCCAAATGAAGTTGGAAAGGATATGAGTTTCCATGTTGGATTAGACCTTATTGGGAATAAGGACCAGGAAGAATAAGGTTGTTTTGGAGTGTTGGGTTTGATCTCTAGGGAGGATTCCTGCGTATCCCATTCAGATGGGAATCAAAGCCCATGTAGTTCTATAAATCTCACAGGGATGTATGATCCTTTGAGATAAATAGGTTGAGGCTTAGTCTTAAGTATAATGCATGGATTTACGGAATTAACATTGGATTCCAAAAGAGGATATCAAGTGATCTCGATCCTTGGTTGATGGATTCCTATATATCCCAATTATAGTAGGAATTATAGTTCACATAGTGCAAGAGGTGGTGAATTGTGTGGATGTTATTAGCATAAAAAATATCTAAGATCATGTGAGTTATAATAAGTGTGATAAATACGAGTATGTAAAAGATTAAAAAAACCAAACACTCTATCTTCCGCTAATATAAGAGAGAGGGCCTATGGTGAAAGAAGCCGAGGTGACGGTGGGCGAGGGTGTGGAGAAATGAACCCTTCAATGTGAAATGAAATTTAAGGTCATTGGGTCCATCCAGAAAGAATAGGGGATTACTCAAGGAACAATGACCTAAGTGTATCCTAGGAGAGGAGGGAGAGTTTTCAATTCTAGAATGGAAAAGAATGTGTGACCCTCACTCTCCATATTAGGAACCCGAGGCTCCGAGTATTAGAGACGAAAACTGGAGGATAGAGACCCATCAATAGAATTTAAGACCAGGAACTTCCCAACAATAACTATAGGGTAATAATCTATATGACTGTAGATATAGAAACCTAAAAACATCCCAAGGATCTTGACTCCCTTAGAAGACAAATGTGGGAATCCTCTGACTATAGATATACAAACAAAAATAAGAGACACACTAATGTGCCCTTCTTAAAGGTTTGATAAGTCAGAAGGTTTTGATGGAGGCTTCAACATAGTCCCTTTAAGATAAGGGAACCAAGGAAGGGGATACCCTTACATGAGTGAATTTGAAGAGGGTTTACAAGGTTATATGGGTGGGACCTAATCACAGCTATGCAGTATAGATATATGGTGTAGATATGTCACGTAGGTACACCGCGAAGGTATGTTGCATTGGTGTTTCGCACAGGTCCTACAAATGACTTCAAAAAGTGATTAATATAAGATAACAAAGCCTATGAAAGGTTCAGAAATGACTACCAATAATACAAAACTTGGGTGATAAATAAATCTAAACACCCTGGGTCTCCTTTGGTGTCTTTGGATGAGCCCCGTGTAGGTCCTTTTAAGGAATAGACCTTGTGTGGCCAGCTTCATCTTTAAGGAAGAAGTACCAGTAATCAAATGTTTTGTTTTTCAAACTATTAAAGGATTTAAAACATGCTTATCCCATCTAATTATCTCTTCTATCATGTTTTAGAGAGATACCTAATAAAATTTGGGGGACTTGGGAAAAGAGCTATCTAGTGGGAGCTTCAACAGTTCTTCTCGATTTTTTCAGTGTTCAAATGAGGAGCCTAAGGGTCCTATTTATAGGTAAGGATAGGGCTACTCAAAAGGAGTTCGTTTATGTAGGTCAGTCACGTACCTCCTTTGTGTAGGGGTACAAAAATTATTTTGTCACATTTCTCTTTTGTGTAGCTCCTCCGCGTACGTATATCACACAGGGGAAACACATTGGGCTGTATATGCTGAACATGGGTTGATTTTCTGGATATAGAGGTTCCACATATGTCCCTTTCACTTTTATATATTTCACTTCATTTATCTTGATCTTGATTCTTTGAAATATATGGATGTATTGGTCATAATATTGGTGTCTTTCTTAGGAGTTTGAACAATGTTTTTAGTGTATTTTAGGGTTTTAAGTGTTTTTTGGATTTTAGGGATTTTTTTGTTTTAGGTTTTAGTGTTTTTCTTAGGGGTATATATGATTTTTTGTGTTTATAAGGATTTTTGATTTTTTTATAATATTTGGGTTGTTTATGTTTTTAGGGATTTTGAGTGTTTTTAGGGTTTTAGGGGTTTTATAGGTTTTTTGGTTTTTAGGGATTTGTTTTAGTTTTTTTGGATTTTAATGTTTTTAGAGTTTTTTAACGTTTTTAGGTGTTCAAATGGTATTTTGATTTTTTTTGTTGTTTTACTATTTTATGTTTTTAGGGGTTTTAAGATTTTTAATACTTTTATTGTTTTTAGGGTTTTAGGGTTTCTAGGGTTTTCAACATTTTTTTTCTTTTTTATGGATTTTATGTGTTTTTAGGTTTTTATAGTCTTCTTTGGGTTTTTAATGGGATTTAGGATTTTTAAATATTAAAGGATTTTTTTTTATTTTTTTGGTTGTTTAGGATTTTGAGGGTTTTTAAAGTGTTTTTTATTTTTTGGGGTTTTAGCATTCTTTTATATTTTAATATCCCAATTTAAGTGTTTTTATGTTTGTTTATTTTTATAGGGTTTTTCATGGTTTTATGGTTTTTTAGTGTTTTGGGATTTTTGGGTATTTTTAGTATTTTTTATTGTTTTTATGGTTTTTATGGAATTTTAAGGTTTTAGAGGTTTTAGAGTTTTTTGGGTTTTTTTAATTTTTTAGGTTTTAGGGTTTTTTTGTGTTTTCTATGGGTTTTTAGGTTTTTTATAGTTTTTAAATAATTTTATAGTTTTAAAGGGTTTTTATGTGGTTTTAGGGTTTCTTAATTTATAAGGTGTTTTTATTTGTTTTAGGTTTTTTGGGGGTTTTCAGGGTCTTTTAATGATTTTTTTTGGGTTTTCATCATTTTTTAGGTTTTTAGGAGTTTAATGTTTTTTTCAAGTCTTTAATGTCTTATTAGGGTTTTGTGGGTTTTTATTCCTTTATATGTTGTTAAAGATTTTAATGATAATTATGGATTTTTAGGGATTTTGATAGTTTTTAGGGCTTTTAGTTTTTTGGGTTTTAACATTTTTATGTTTTAGGGGTTTTAAGAATTTATGTTTTTATAGTTATGTTGGGGTTTTTCATGCCTTATCAAGTTTTTTATGTATTCAGTTATTTTTAGTGATTTTTTAATTTTTAATTATTTGTTATGGTATTTAACGTTTTGAGTTATTTTTTATTTTTAGTGTATTTTGGAGTTTTTTTGGTTTTTTTAAATTTTTTGGATTTTTTTTGAGTATTTATGGTTTTTAGGTTTTGTTAGATTTTTTAATGTTTTTTGGTGTTTAAAGGGTTTTTATAGTTTTTGGTAGTTTTAGGGTTTTTATGTGTTTTATGGTGTTTCATGGTATTAATGGGGTTTTATTATTATTTTTTGGTATTTAGGGTTTTAGGGCCTTATATTCATATACATGTTTTATGGACTTTTTAATAATTTTTTAGGATTTTTAGCATCTTTTAGGTTTTAAGGATTTTAAGTGTTTTAGGTTTTAATGGTTTTCTTATGGGGTTTTAGGGGTTTAGTGGCTTTAGATATTTATGGTTTTTAGTGACTTTCTAGTTTCTATGGATTTTTGGATTTTTTTTGGATTTTGAGGGTCTTTAAGATTTTTAGGGGTTTTTAGGGTTTTAGGTTTTAATTATTTCATTAGTTTTTAGTCATTTTAATTATTTTTATTTTTCAAATATTTTCTTATTTATTTTAAGGCTATTCAATGTTTTTAGGTTTTTTTAGTTTTTAGTATATTTTAGGGATTTTTATTATTTTTGTGGGGTTTTAGGGATTCTGAGGGGTTTTATGGATTTTAGTGTTTTTAGGTTTTTATGGGGTTTATGCGTTTTTAGGTTTTAATGTTTTTCTTAGGGATTTCTTTTTATATTAGGTTTTTTTATGTTTTCAGAGATTTTTTTGGAAATTTTAGGTTTTTTATCATTTCTTGGTTTTTTAGGGATTTGGGTGGGTATTAGGGGTTTTAGGTAGTTTATGGATTTTTAGGTTTTTAGTGTTTTTTCATTTTTAGGGGATTTTGTTTTTTTAGAGTTTTTATTATTTTTAATGATTTTTTGGTTTTTAGGGGTTTTTATGTTTTTAGGAGTTTTTAGAGGATTTTTGGTTTTTAGGTCCTTTTTAGGTTATTAGGATTTTTATAATTTTCAGTGTTTTAGGTGGTTTAATTATTTTTGGGTTTTTATGGTTTTCATAAGGTTTTTCAAGAATTTTAGGGTTTTCTCTTACCTTGGATTTTTTGGGATTTTTTTGATTTTTATGGTGTTTTTGGATTTTTAGTAATTTTGAGGGGTTTATAGTTTATTAGGGTTTTTATGGTTTTATGGTTTTAATCCATTTTTAGTGTTTTCTTTGATTATTTATGGTTTTTATGGTGTTTTTAGTTTTTTTAAATTTTTTCGGTTTAGATGGTTTGTATAATTTTATTGGTTTTATGATTTTTTGGGTATTTAGGGTTTTTAATGTTTTTAAGGGATTTATGTTTTTTAGGGGCTTTTGGAGATTTTTTGGTTTTTTGGGGTTTTATGTGTTTTTAGTTTTTTAAGGTTTTCTTATCTGGTTTCATTTATGTTAGTGTTGTTATTGTTTTGTTGGAAATTTTAGTGATTTTTAATAAATTTTATGTGTTTTAGGGTTTAAGGGTTTTGAGTTGTTTTATGGGTTTTTTGGATTTTTAGGGGGTTTTGGGGCTTTTAGCATTTTTTAGTTCTTTAGGGGTTTTAACTTTTTTTAGGTTTTACATTTTTTCTAAGTGGATATCAAGGTTTTAGGATTTTTTATAATTTTATGTTTTTTCAAACATTCTTTATAATTTTTTTTGGTTTTAGGGTTTTAGGGTTATCAATGTTTTTGATGGGCACTTAGAATTTTTACTATTTTATGCATTGTTCTAGTATTTAGGGTTTTTTGAGTTTTAAAGGGTCTTATGGTTTGTTATTTTTTCACATTTTTAGGGGTTTTAAGTGGTTTTAGAGTTTCTAGTGATTTTTGGGGTTTTTTAATGTTTTTATGATTTTTTATGACTTTTCGTTTTTTAGTTTTTTTTAATGATTTTTGAGTTCTTATCATTTTTTCAGTTTTTAATGATTTTAAGTGTTTTAATTTTTTATGTTTTTCTTAGGGGTTTACAGAGTTTTATGGTTTCTTATGACTTTAGTTATTTTTAGGGATAATTAATTATTTTCAAAGTTTTCAGGGTTTTTAGAAGTTTTAGGGATTTTGAGGATTTTTAGTGTTTTTTGGGTTTTTAATGGTTTTTTGGTTTTTAGAGGTTCTTTTGAAATTTTTAGCGGTTTTAAGGATTTTTTGAGTTTTTAAATGTTTTTATTTGTTTAAAGAGATTATAATATTTTTATTAGTTTTTAGGTTACTACGTCTTTTCAGTATTTTTACTAATTTTAGTGATTTTATTGACTTATGGGTTTTCTTGGGTTTTAAAGTTTTTAGGTTTTTTTAGTTTTATCTGTTATTAGATTTTTACAGTTTTTTTTAATTTTATAGGGGTTTAGGTTTTTTAGGTATTGAGGGATTTTTAGGCCCATTATGATATTTATGCTTTTAGGGTTTTTAGGGCTGTTGAGGGTTTTAGTGTTTTTGGGGTTTTCAATATTTTCTCTATTTTAGGGGTTTTAAGTAGTTTTTGATTTTGATGAATTTGATAGGGTTTTAGGGATTCTTTCTCACTTTTTAGGGATTTTTAGATCATTTTTAGTAATTTTATGGAATTATTGGGTTTTGGAGATTTTAAGGGTTTCTATGGGTTTTTAGGATAATTTTTTTACTGTTCTTTTGGTTTTAGTGTTTTTTAAGATTTTATGGGTTTTTATATTTTTAATAACATTTTTAGAGGTTTAAATAATTTTTATAGTTTTTAGTGGTTTTATGGAAAAAAATTTAGGGTTTTTAAATGTTTTTAGAGGTCTTGTGATTTTTCTTTGTTTTTAGGATTTTAGGGATTTAAAGGGTTTTTATCATTTTTAGAATTTTTTATCGTTTTGGGGCTTGAAGAATTTTTAGGTTTTTTATGGATTCTTATAGTTTTTTATGGTCTTTAGGTTTTTTATGTTTTTAGTGGTTTGTAGTTATTTTTTAGATTTTTATGTTTTTTCGGTTTTTCCTAATTTTTTGAGGTTATTAACATTTTTATTGGTTTAAAGGGTTTTTATTATTTTCAGTGGTTTTAGGGGTAATTTAAATTTCTAATGTTTTTTTAAATTTTTATAGTTTCTAGAAGTTTTAGGGAATTGAGATCTTTTTAAAGGGTTTTAGGGTATTTATATGGTTTTTAGAGATTTTGAGGATTTGTATGGTTTTTGGGATATATGGTTTTAATTTTTTTTATTTTGTTTTGAGGTTTTTGGTGTTATAAAATATTTTATGTATTTTTAGATTATTATTATTTTTTAGAGGGTTAATTGGTTTTTTTAATTTTCAGTGTTTCTTAGTGTTTTTATATTTTTAGGGTGTTTAAATGTTTTTTTAGGTTTTATGGTTTTTATATGTTTTTGGGGTTTTAAAAGATTTTAAGGTATTTTTTGGATTTTTAGCATTTTTTAGGCTTTTGGGGATATTTAGTGTTTTAGTTTTTTGAGTATTTTTTATAGTTTTTCTATGTACTAAGATTCTTTTAAGTTTTTAGGTATATTTTCAATTTTTTTTGTTTTTAGGGGTTTTAGGTTTTCTTGTGGTTTTTAGGGTTTTCTTGTTTTTTAGAGATTTTAACATTTTTAGGGGTTTGAAGGGTTTTTAGTGTTTCTAGTGGTTTTATAGGTTTTTTGGTATTTTAATGTTTTTTGGAGTTTGTATAGTTTTTAGTGGTTTTATGATCCTTTTAAGGGTTTTTAGCGTATTTATTTTTTTCAGGTTTCTTCGGGGGTTTATGTGTTTTTACATTTTTATGAATTTCTTAGGCTTTTTCCCTATTTTTAATATTTTTATGTTGTTATGGATTTTAGGGATTTTTTATATTCTTATGGATTTTTAGGTATTTTAGGGATGTTTTGGTTTTTTTAGGATGGTTTGGGTTTCACTTTTTTTTGCAGTTTTGGTGGTTCTTTTTGGGTTTTTTAGGGTTGTAAATAATTTTAGAGTATTTTGACATTTTTAGAGGTTTAAATGGGTTTTCGTGTTTTTAGTTGGGTTTTTTAGGATTTTTGGGTTTTTTAGAATTTTAAAGTTCTTTTGGTTTTATTAGGGTTTTGGGTATTATTTTTGTTTTTATTGATTTTTAGGGGTTTTTTAATATTTTTATGGTTATTGAATTTTTTAAGTATTTTGATGGTTTTAGTGGCTTTTTGGGTTTTTTTTCTGTTTTCTAGGTTATATGTGGATTCAAGTGTTTTTAGGGTTTTATGGTTTTCTTAGGGGTTTTTAAGGTTTTTATTTTTTTTACATTTTTATTGATTTCTATGGAATTTGAGGAGTTTTATGGGTGTTTAGAGATTTTAGGGACTTTGAAGGGGTATATGATTTTCGTGTTTTTTAAGTTTTTCTGGGTTTCTACAGTTTTAGGGGTGTTTATGTTAAATATTTTTTAAAATTTTTTGGGATTTAATGGGGTTTTAGTTTTTTTAGTGGTTTTAGGGTTTTATGGGGTTTTGTGGGTTTTTAAAGGGTTTTAGTGGTTTTCATGTTCATTAAGGGTTTTATGGTGTTTAATTTTTATATTGTTTTTTAGGGTTTTGAGGGTTTTATTATCTTTAGGTTTTAAAGCTACTCATAGGGGTTTTGGGTTTTTAGGTTTTTTAGCTTTTTTATGGATTCATATAATTTTTTTGAGGATTTGTTTGGATTTTTAGTGGTTTTATAGATTTTGAGGGTTTTAATGGTATATTAGGGTTTTTACGGGGGTTTTGGGTTTTTGGGTTTTTAGTGGTTTTTTAATTTTTTTCTATTTTTTGGGGGTTTTAGGTGTTTTATTGTTTTTTAACATATTTATGGTTTTTAATGTTTTATTATTTTAAGGTTTTTATGATTTTTTATGGTTTTTAAGGGTTTGAATTGTTTTTATGTTATTTATGGTTTTATTTTTTTAGGGTTTTTAGTGGTTTTAGTAGTTTTTATGTATTTTAGTGGTTTTTAGTGTTTTTTTGGTTTTTTGGGTTTTCTTAGAGTTTTTTAGTGATTTTTTATTTTTGACATTTTTGACATTTTTTTGGATTTTTTAATAATTTTTACGGTGTTTTGGGTTTTCAGTGAATTTTATGTTTTTAATGGGTTTTGGGATTTTAGGAATTTTAGGTTTTTTATCTTTTTTAGGTTTTTAGAGTTTTTTTGTGTTTTTAGGTTTTAAAGGTTTTCATAAGGATTTCTTTGTTTTAGTGTTTTTTATAATTTGGTAATTTTTAGTGTTTTTTAGTTTTTTTTGGGTTTTTTGGAGTCTTACTGATTAAGAGAGGTTTTTAGGTTTTATTGGTTCTTATGTTGTTTTACTGGTTTTAGTGTTTTTTGAGTTTTCTAGGGGTTTTAATGGTATTTAGATTCTTTAAACATTTTTTGGGGTTTAATGGGTTTTTATAGATTTTATTTGTTTTTAGGGTTTTATTGGTTTTTAGGGTTTTTAAGTTTTTAGGGGTGTATGGATTTTAAGGATTTTTAGCATTTTCATAGTATTTTAATGTTTTTTAAAGGTTTTTATCATTTTTAGGTTTTTTGGGTTTTTATGTTTTTTAAGGTTTTAAGGTTTTATTAGGTATATTCAAAATTTTATAGGTTTTTGGTTTTTAGGGGTTTTAGGTATTTTTAGGGTTTTAGGGTATGTTATATTTTTAGGGAGTTTAAGGTGTTTTTAATGTTTTCATAGGGTTTTTGGTTTCTTTACATGTTTATAGATTTTTATATTTTTATGGTTTTCTAGGGTTTTTAGAGATTTTTAGTGCTTTTAGGGTTTCTAGAGTTTTTAGGGTTTTTTTTGGTTTTTAAGGTTTTTTTTATTTTTAATGGTTTTAAGTTTCTTTTGTTTTTTATCATTTTTAGGTTTTTAAGGGATTATTAGAGATTTTACTCGGTTTTATGGTTTTTATGGGTTTTTATTGTTTTTATGGTTTTTAGTGGTTTTTATGGTTATTAGGGTTTTTTGGGTTTTATGGTGTTTTATTGTTTTTGAGTGTTTTTATCATTTTAATGTTTGTAGGTGTTTTGTGTTTTTTAGGTTTCTATTTTTTTCTTAAGGTTTTTCATGTTTATAAAGGGTTTTTATATTTTTTATATATATTTAGGGAATTTTTTTTATGGTTTTTAGTTTTTTTTGGATTTTGAGGGTTTAGAGGGGTTTTATTGTCTTAAGAGGTGTTAGGGTTTTTTTAATGGTTTTTATCTTTTTAGGGGTTTTAAGCGTTTTATGTTTTATGGTTTTCTTAGGGTTTTCATGTTTTTCAATGTTTTTTACATTTTTAGTATCATTTTTGGTCTTTTTTAGGATTTTTATAGTTTTAAGGGATTTTAGGTATTTTCAGTGTTTTAGGGCTTTTAAGAGTTTTAGGGATTTTAGGGATTTTTTTTGAGTTTTTATGATTTTTAATTGATTTTATAGTTTTTTAATATTTTCATTAGTTTGTTGTATTTTAATATTTTTTAGTGGGTTTTACATTTGTTAAGGGTGTTTATGGTATTTGGTGTTTTTGTGGGTTTTTAGAGTTCTAAGGGTTTTAGGGTTTTTATCTTTTTTAGGTTTTTTATGGGTTTTTAGTGTTTCAAAATTTTTAAGCCTTCCTTAGGTGTTTTTTAGGGTTTTACTATTTTTCACGATTTTAGGGATTTTTAGGGATTTTTCTTTACGATTTTTAGCCGTTTAAGGTTTTTAGGGTTTATGGTTTTTGGGGTTTTATTGTCATTTAAGGTTTATAATGTTTTTTAGATTTTTTTGTCCTTTATTTCTTTTTATGTTAATAAGTTTTTCTTAATATTTTTTATGGTTTTTAGGGTTTTTTACATTTTTAGGGATTTGAACATAATTTTTATGTTTTTTATGTATTTTAAGGGGTTTATGGATTTTTAGTATTTTATGGTTTTTTGGGTTTTTTGGGACTCTAGGTTTTTTATAAGTTTTAAATATAATAAGTTTTTAATGTTTTTGTAGTGTTTTTCATGGTTTTTAGGGGTTTTCACTATTTTATCTTCCATTTCTCATATCATCCTCTCTTGATTGCCCGAAGCTGTTCGCTGGTGGGATAGTGTTCTCCTCTCATCGCACCCTTTTCTACCTTTACATGTCTATCAGAACGCTATTTTGGTTCTATGTTCTGGTGCTTTAGATGGTTTGGGTTAGCGATAGTGGAGTAATTTCGTGTTCTTCTCCTTATATGGCCTTGTTTTCCAATCCACTGTTCTTGATATCATCTTATTTGGGCTCAATGAGGGTTTCAAGAGACCATGGTATGGCATTTGGAGGGGATTTGTTAGATGTGTCGTTGTTTTTCTATATGAGATTTTGTTTCTTTATCATCTATTTGGTTTCTTCTTCTTTGGCCATTGTGGTGTTTCTTTTAACGATGCCTTCTAGTTTTTGTTTGGATTATTTTTTTTGTGTTGTTTGGAAGGATTTTGTTGTGATTTTTTGTTCTGTTTTAATGTGGTATGGTGTTTGGTTATGCTTTGTGATGGTGATGAAACCTACTCTTCATTCGTCTTGCCGATGACGGAGATGATGTGAGGTCTTAGGATGGATGCAGTGGCCATAGATGTTGTCTCTATTTGTTTTAGTTATGTGAAAGGTGATTGTATCGTATAGTTTTTCTTTAAAAGGAAGTTTCTATTTAAGTTTATGGTATGATTCTAGGGTGTTAAGATGATGTCAAGTTACAAATAGTTCTATGATAGTGTTTTGATGCTGCAGAGGGACGATGAATGGTGGGTTCTTATCAGCAGTGGAGACAAAAATTGTGTGATGGAATCTCAGTGGGTGGATCATGGTGGCATTCCACTAAATATTTCATGTCCCAAGATGATTTTGTGTTGATTGGAATGTTGCATGATCTTTTGAATTTCATGTTTTGTTTGTTGGCTTTTTGGAAGTTCATATTAGGGATATGTGGGTGTTTTGGGTTGATTGAGTTCTATGTGAGGTTACCACTTAACCATAATGTTTATTTTTTAAATAACAAAAAAATGGATTTGGAGTAAGGTTTTATTGGGGGTTATCATAGATTTATGGTTTCTTGCATTTGAGGTAATTTTTAAGATTTTTTTGGTTTCTTGGGATTTTCAGGGTTTTTACAATTTTTAGGGTTCTTATAATTTTAGGGTTTTTAGAGATATTTTGGTTTTTAGGGGTTTTACATGTTTTTAGTGTTTTTAGTGTGTTTAGTGTTTTTAGGTTTTTAAGGTATTCGTTGTGTTTTTTAGGGTTTTAAGGGGTTGTTACATTTTAATTGTTTTTGGGATTTTGTATTTTTTATGGTTTTTAGTGTTTTTATGGTTTTTACTGATTTTGAGGGGTGTTTTAGTTTTTAAGGATTTTGTGGGGTTTTTTATATTTTTAGTATTTTTTTGAGATTTTTGGGGTTTCATGGTTATTGGTGTTTTTTTTATCATTTTAGGTTAAAGAAGGCACGAACCAAGCATGGAGCTTTGTGTCTCAAATTTTAAATAAAGGAAAAGTACAAGGCATTATAGGGGGGACTTGTACATTCTAGTACATGTAGTACCCTTCATGTCAGAGTCGACATGGGACGCACAAAAAGGAGGAGCAATAAAAGACCACCACGAGCAGCATTCTTCAATTGCCATTTTGGAAAGAACATCAGCAACTATATTAACTTCTCTGTATGTGTGAGTGATCCTGAGAGTCAGATTCTTGGATAAGCTAAGACATTCAACCCATTGGGGTAGAAGCCGCCATAGAACCTTTCGGGAATTTTGACGAAGAGCCTCCACCACAAGCAACGAGTCAGATTCGATCCAGAGGTGCATCCACCCAAATTGATTTGAAAAATGTATAACCTTGATGATAGCCCAGATCTCTACCTCATAGGCACAGCCATTCCCAATGAAATGATAAAAAATGCCCTTGAAAAAGCCTTGACAGGTGCAGAAAACACCACCACATCCTGAAGGACCTGGTGAACCTGCTGTCGCACCATCAACATTAACATTGATCCATGACAGAATTGGTGGTATCCATCGGATGAACTTCATCAACATTGGTTTTTCAACCCTTCCAGAAACACCAAGATTGTAGAGGGTGACAAGGTCATTAAATCAGTTATTCATAGTACCTACTAGGATACACCCATCCATTCCAGTAGCACTTTGCATGGAAATAATACCCTCTTGTATGGAACATAATTTATTCAGGAACATAGTAAAATTTCTCGCATCCCATAATAAATCAACAGTTGCTGCTGATGTAGCAAGAAAAGGTTATGAATTTGCTCACTGCATTTGAATTCTCCAATAAAAATCATCCTTTTGAAAAAGGTTCCAGAGGGAAAACAGTGACCAAATACATCTTGTATGTGATTCCATAATCTATGTGCAAGTTTTCATTCAACAAAGAGGTGTTGTACACTTTCAAAATCTTGTAGATAGAGGCTGAAGACTGAAACAAGATGTCATCCATCTCTTTGCAACTGACTATACATAGGCAGCTGATTTCTCCAGATCCTCCAAAGAAGGAGGAAGTGTCTAGCGGGAATGAATTGGAACTTAAATTTCAGAATCCATGAGGGGGAGTCTAAACCTTGCTGTAATTTTTTATTATAGAACTCCTTTGCAATGAGCTGGCCAATCATATTCAGCTTCCCGATGATATTATCAAAATCAATGTATCTGTATCGTTGAATCTGGGATGTGATGTGTGCCGGTAAAATTCCATCCAACTCCATTAGCCTTGTGTTGAGGTCATTAATGGACATGCGTTGGAGGCCTTGAGGTACCTGCATGATTTCATCAAGAGGACAGTCGATCCACAGAGTTATCCAACTATTCAAATTGGAATTCTTTGAGACATCCCAAATCGACTGATAGATAATGTCCTTATATGAGTATTTAATTGTGGACAAAATAGAGAAGATCATGTATCCAGTATAGCCATTACTCAACTGGGCAGTAAACATTTCTTTAAGAAAATCCAATTCCCCCTCCTTGTGTGTGAAGATATTCCAGGAGAATTTAGCAATAAAAGACTCTTTAAAAACCTTAAGGTCCTTAATTCCAAGACCACCCATTTCAATGGGTTTAATGCAGTCCTTCCATGAAACAGTTACCAATATCTTTTCATTAATGCATCCTGTCCAAGAAAATTACCAAATCTTGGCTTGGAAAGATTTAATCAAACTTACCGGCCATCTATATATGGAAAAGACATGAACAAACATCTAGGTGATGACAGAGTTGATAAGACATACTCTGCCATCTTGAGATAGGGAATTTCCCTTCCATTTATCCAGTTATTGTGTGATGTTGACAGAGATGATTTCTAAGTTGGAATGCTTTTCCTTCCCCCAATAAAGGGGATCCCCAAAGTAATTGAATGGAAAAGATCCTTTTTTTACACCAAGGCGTCTGAAAATTCTACTCTTCCTTTCAGCAGAACTTCATTTCCCAAAGACAATAGATGATTTGCTCCAGCTGATGGCCAGTCCAGCAACATCTTCATAATGAGTAAAGATTTTCTAGATAGATGATATAGTTCTCATATTAGCCTTCCCAAAGAGAAGAATATCATCAGCATAAAAAAGGTGTGAAGGTACAAAAGAGTCCTTCCCAGATTTGATAGAACAATAGAATCCATCCATCATTGCATTCGTAACAAAGTGACTCAGATAATATTCCGCAAGTGCAAATAAGATTCCAGAAAGTGGATACCCCTATCTAACCCCTCGTGTACATTTAAAGAAAGCTTTTAGTGCCCCATTAACCAGAACAGATATTTAGGCACTCTCCAAGATGGTAGAAATTAGACTAATAAATTTGGTTGAACACCCATACATGCTCATAATCTTGAAGAGAAAGTGCCATTTAATGGTATCAAATGCTTTGGATATGTCCAATTTTAGAGAAAAAGTCCCATTCTTGGATTCCTTCCTCATGATGTTCACTCCTTCAGAAGCCATATATAGTAATTTTTGGATTCTTCGCCCAAGAACGAAGCCAAATTGATTGGGTGTGATCATTTTTTCAACAATCTTCCCCAACCTAATGACAATAATTTTGCTAATAAACTTTGGGATGGTGTTTCCAATGGAAATCGGTATAAAATACCCAATATCAATTGCAACTTCTTTTTTGGGAAGTAGGACAATAAAATTGGAGTTGGCTCCAATTTTTTCATCTAGGCAAAGAATAACATTGAAATCATCAATGATGAACCAATTGTGAGCCATATTCTCACTGAGAGAAGATAGATCACCCCAAAGATATCTTCTTCTGATGTAAGAGAAGTAAGCATAATCCAAATAGAAAGAGAATGGAATATCTTGCAACCGGGTTTTAACTATGATTAGTTATTGAATAATCTCAAGGTTATCAAGTTTCACGTCATTGTGTCTCAAAAACTATAAGGTTTCAAGATTTCCAGCACCTCTATTGTGTGCAATTAGCCTATAACCTAGAGAGTCCCAATTAAAACTCTTCCAATTTTCAAAAAAGATTAAATGATCAGCAATGTCCATGAATGAAGGTTTATTAGCAATGATAGAGTGCCAAAGGGCTATTGTAGTGAGAGAATTCCCAATCCCCTAGAAATTCCATAATAATATCCTCATTGATTGACATTGCCTCTCAGGCGAGGCAGATCTTGCATGTCTTTGTGAGCTCCTTTGATCTTTCCACCCTGCTTGGGGGCCCTCGTTTTTTTAGGATTTATTTTTTATGGGTTTTAGGATTTTTTTATGTTTTTTAGGGGTGATTATGGTTTTTTGGGGTTTTTAGGGTATTTGGGTATTTTTGGGGTTTTTATGGATTGCAGCATTTTTTGGGGTGTAAATTGTTTTTAGGTTTTTATGGCTTTCTTAGGATTTTTCATGGGTTTTAAGGTTTTTACATTTTTTCAATTTTTTAGGGTTTTCTTTAGTTTTCATGGTTTTTAGAAATTTTGATGGTATTATAGGATTTTTAGTGTTTTTACGGTTTTTTGATTTTTTAGGTTTTTAAGTGTTTTATGTATTTTTTAATTTTTTATAGTTTTTTTGGGGTTTTGGGGTTTTTAGATTGTTTTTGTGTTAGGTATTTTTGGGGATTATTCAGGGTTTTTTTGGATTTTTTGGTTTTTTGGGTTTTTTAGGGTTGTAGGATTGTTTCTTAGTTCGTTGAAACGTGTGTCCTAGTTTATGAATCACTGCTTCTGGGAGGTTTCCATTGGATTTATCCATGGAACTAAAAACATACAACAGTTCTTTATCCAGAATGAACCTGCTTTCCAAAGGCAGGAGTTCATTAAGTTTGAACTCTTACATTACATAAGAAGTTGGATTTGTTGAGAGGATGGGAGGTCAGACTTAGAACTCCCTTATGGGGGAAATTATTGACTACTCCGGGACTCTCTTTATAAATTTGAGATATTTTCATGAATCCTTATTAATTCACCAAGTATCACATAGGTTTCCCTTGGAATTTACAATCACTTATTGACATGTGTGAAATTTAGAATCATCCATATGTATTTTAGGTTATTCATTAATGGAGATATCCATATGTATTAGATGTTCTCCAATAATGGTATCCTCTCATATACTACATAGATATTCTTTTAATCATTTATATGATGATAGTGGTTTTTAAGCTACTCAGTGGGGCACTATGGAATTTATTTTCATCCAGGGAAATGAAGGATTGTTTTGATATTGCGATCATACCCAGAAAATGAGCTACCTATCTATCCTTGTGAAAGGAATCAAAACCCTCGTAGTTAAGTGTCTCTTAATGGGACACATAATATATTTTAAGGTCATGTGATAAGGACATAGACATATAGTTTAATATTAGGTGGTAGGGACATCTAAGCGAAAGGTGTTTAGTCAAATTTTGGTGTAGGATTTATGCTGGAGTAGCCTAAAGAACTTTGAAAGGATATTGGTTTCCAAGTAAGATTATACTCTATCGAGAATATCGACTAGGAAGAACAGGGTTGATTTTAAGTTTCAGGTTTGAACCTCATGGAGGCTTCCTATGTATCCCATTTGGATGGGAATCAAATCCCATATAGTTCGATAAGTCTAATAGGATAGTATAGTACTTTGAGATATTTGGGTTTGTTCTTACATTCTAAAAAGGATTCCTTGATTATTTGGGGGTTTAATTTGGGGCTTACTCTTAAGGAATATTCCTAGATAAAGGGAATTAGGGTTGAATTCATGAAAATGATATCATATGATCCCAATCCCTGATAAAGTATTCCTATGTATCCATATTATGGTGGGAATCAGAGTTCTCATAGTTTATTCATTGTGATGGGGCTTATACATAAGATTTTCCCATTATAGGGGACATGATTGGGTGTACCCTTTTTGGAAGGACGCCCTTTTGATCTCGGGCCTTCAAGAAGGCGTTCGATGTATCCTAGTTCGAATAGAAATCAGAGTTATCATAGTTCAATTGGTTGTGAAAATTTTGTAATCATGACAAATATCTAATCAAATGTGATTCATGCTCGGTGTGAGAAACAAGATTATGTCAAAGATTCAACAAAGGCAACAACACTTTTCCTCCTCTGCTGGTGGAAGATGGCATGCCTACGGAGGCGAGGGTGGATGAGGTCGAGTCAACCCGAGAAGATGGATAGTCAAAGAGCCTTTATTATGTTCTCTTTACATTGGAAAAGGGCCCAATGCAAGGACGTATTTAAGTTGAAGGAAGTAGAGAGGAGCAAGAATGAAACCTCCTACTTGAATGTTTAGGGGCTTACACCAGGATTGCTGCCCTGGTGGATCTCGGTAGTGGAGGAAGACTTCTCCTTTTCTTACATGGAAAAGGAATCGTGAACCATACCTTCCCTACTAGATACCTGAGTTTACGAGTCTTGGAGATGATAAGGGGAGGTCAGAAACCAAACCCTAATCCTCCAAAATGGGAACTTCCCAACACTGTTCCTGGGAGAAAGGTCCATGTGACTGTGGATATACAAACCCATAGACACTCTTTGAATCCTACTCACATTATGAAAAAAATGTGGGAAACCTCTGACTATAGAAATACAAACCCAAATAGGAGACACACTGATGTGCCTTTCCCAAGGGTTTGATAAGTTAGGAGGTTTTAGTGAAGGTCTCAAAAAAATCCCTTTTAGTCAAGGGATCCATTGAAGAATAATCATTTCAATGAATGGATTTGAAGAGGGCTTAATGTCTTGTAGACTGAAAAGAGTAGGTTAATCAAAGAGGGGCTCCCATGTAGGTACTTACACGCATGTATGGGCGCACAGGTAGTTATGGGAGATATTATGTTCACTTAAGTGATGAATAACCTAGATGTTAATAGTTGGGTGAGACCTGACTCAAGTATTCAAGAGTATTCACAGGTATTCCCAGAAGTGGGGTACTCATGTTCCTATGAGAGGAATTGGTGGCATGCAAGTATTTCTGATTTAGGGAGGTTGGGCACTTTAGGCATGCAATTTTTATGGATTTGAAACACTAAAAGGACTGAATTCCAATGATCCTCCTTCAAATCCTTCTCTTTAGGTGTTAAAGAACTACCTTGAATGTTTCTGAGGACTTGGGAAAAGCTCTAGGGTGACCAAAGTAGAAATTAGTCTTCATGGAGATTCGTCCATACAAATGAAGTCCCAAAGGGTCTATTTATAGGCAAAAATAGGACCCTAGGCGAAAGGAGTTTGGGTGAACTAGTGGGTTGTGCACCATATCTCGATGTCCAAGTACCTTTCACGCTAATAACTCCTTGATCAGACTAGGGCGATCCAAAACTCAATCCTTTGAAAATATTAATTTTCATTATGTGTTTTCTCCTCTTTTTTAATAGGTATTCCCATTTGTCATTTTTTAGACTCTTTGAAGGAATGAAGTTTCAACAGAATCCCCCCTCAAAATTGGATCTGGAATGAAAACAGAATCCTATACTGAGGTAAAGTAATGAATAAGAAAAAAGAGGGTACCAGGGCACACAAGTTGTGGCGTGCAAGAAAAAAGGACCTGTAAGTTGTCAGCATGTAGGATTTTGGTGTTCAAGGTGACTTGAATCTATTATATATATCAGCTTCACTTCCGCAAAAAAACTTCTTCCTTCCAGAAATCTGGATCTTTGCATGCAAGAATTTTTTCTGGACTCTTTTGTTTAGTCATGCTTCTACTGTATGTTTTTTACTTTCTTGCTATAACTGGGGCACCACATTTGCGTTTTGGTTTATATTTGTGCACTACGTTTTATACTTGTGCTTCTTAAGGCCTTGGTCGATTTTTTTCAATTCTTTTGTCAAAGCATCAAAAATGAACTTACTTTAAAGATGATTTTTTGATCACTTTTGTATGTTCAATGGCTCCCAAAATAATTTGAACCAATTATGAACTATCGAATAAGAGGATTGATGACATGATGAACTTTGTCAGTCATGACTACATTGATGTCAATTATACCACACATCTGGACTTGGAAAAATATCGGAAGAAATATCACTTCATTTTTCCCTGAAGAAATTATTTTCCTCTCTATATCTATGCCCATCAGCAGGATTTCAATGTTCTGAACCCAAAGAACTATGTCTCACTTTATTAGTTTCAAGATTATATCAATTTTTCATCGTACAATGTTTCTGTTGTGGTCTCATTTTCTAATGTTGGGACAACAGATAAAACCAATATCATGCATCACAACCCATGGGGTCCAGATTTAAAATCACACACATCCGAGCTGCAGCCACACTATTATTCATCCATATTTCAAGATTATTAGATGGATCAATCCAATGCCTAGAAGAAAATTTGGGATTTCTGCCCAGGATAAGGTGTATAACTTGAATGGATGTTATCATATTAGGTGAACAAGCCATGGGAAGAATTTATAGATGTCTTGAAAGGTGTTGGGATTTATGAGGTTGTATGGGTTGGTTAGACCTATGTGTATAAGAATGACGATTTTTTGTTGGAGTTACTAAGCCAATGGAGTGCAGAGAAAAATATCTTTCTACATGACACATGGAGAAGTATCCATCAATTTTTGGGGTGTCTACAAGATCTCTGGAGCTTCAATCCTTAGAGATTTGTATGATGAGTATATTCCCCCAAGGTGACGTGGAATGACTCAGAGAAGACACCAGAATTAGTTCTCAAGTTAATGAAAATATTTTATAAACTCAAGAATGGAACCACAATGAAGCCCCAGACAATAAGGGATATTCATCTAGCAGAGTGGATGGAAATATTCCTAGTAAAAAATAGGGAGAAGGTCCCACCTACACTCGTCTGACCAGCTGTCCAATGGAAGAGAAGAGAAGTACCCCTAACACTTTTTGGAAAACATTAGGGAAATCAGTGTTTGAAACGTGGGGATATGAAATCAATTAAAAAATTCATGAAAAGATTCATAGTTTTTCTATACTTGTTGCTAAACATGTATTTTTTACCATTATGAGATTCCAAAGAAGGTGTGAGGCCAGAAACTTTTGTTATCACTGCCATGTTGGCTGAGAGAAGGATAGTAGGGTTGGACACTCTTATTTTGGAAAAGATTCATAGGATGTTACTTCATATTTATATAGGGAAGTATCCTTTTATAATAATAGGAAAATTCCAAGTGTTATGGGGTAGGATAGCCACTTATTTCAAAAAATATTCTATGAAAAGTTGGGTATATGTCTTTGGAAGTTATTTTGACCATTTGTTCAGGCTGCCTCTGATATTTCACCTTTGTCTCTAAACGCTTACAATATCAAAGGTAGGTTGAGTATGAATAATGAATTTCATATCTTCCCTTTTGGGAATCCACCTATGGGGTGATTCATTAATGCTGTGATGACCAGTTTAGAGCTATGATCATACTTATTATCTTGTAGAGATGGCGTATTGGCCACCAAAATTTATGGAGAAATCATATATTATGACTATGCTCCTTATTGATTTGTGAATCCATTAAAATTTCTATAAAAATTTACTATATCCCCCCTATGAATGTCATATTAGAGAAAAATCTGGTGGTTGCCCAAAAACTATGGTTGCTGACAACTATGGAGAAGACTGGGGAAATATTTAGTTTACATGTGGTTGATGCAATAATGAGGTTGATTGTCTGGTCTGCTGAAAACTAGGTCGCATCTTACAATGAAGGGGTATTAAACCATTCTTTCTCTATAGTGAGGATAAAGAGAAGTAGTAAGGATAAATCCATTTGTTTGGAATTTAATTATTTTTCAACATGGGCTGACTCACTAGAGTCAAAAGGTGGAGGTGAAAAGGCTTCATATTCACCAAAGCAACCTCATGCCAGATATAATCCACCTTGCAGAGTTAAGAGAGCCACCCCATCAATCCCTACAGAGGATGTACCGAGGCAATATAGTTGTCATAATTCTAAAGAGTGACGAGTCCCACTTTCTTACCCCCCATCTGGGACTATGGGAATTGGGAAGAAATGTAAATCCATGGCTACATGATCCTCTTTACAACCCCCGGGTATGTACTCTGAATATATATGAAGAGGGGCTATTCAAACATGAAAAAGTTTATATTGTGATGCTGAAACCACATGAATGGATCTATATAAAGGGATTCATATTCTAGGAGTAGAGGATATATAGGCCTCTTATAATATTTTTTTATGTAAAATATCAATAAATTGATATCATACATCTGAGATATTGAACTGCTCATATATACAACTGAAGAATCAATTCCAACCATGAAACGAGTGAAGGAAATGATAGATCATGGTATCAATGAAGGGATTATTCTTTCATTAGATTAATAATGGCATGATTTGGTGGATCCTTAATATGTAAGATTCCTTTTTCTCACATTATATTATTATTTTAAATTTGAATTTAGTCAATGGTTTTTCACTCAGGGGAAATCATATCTTAACATGCAGCTGGATAAAGGAAAATCAACTGAAGTTCCATCGCCACAATACAGCCCTGGAGGAACTACTCTTAGAGATACTAGATCACCTAATGAATCGAGAGAAATATCTTCAGTCTAACATGCCATGGAGTATGAGATATAAAGGGTATTACTGTCACTGATACCAGTCTTTAGAAATGATTATGCAAGTCCTCCTAAGAAGGTGAATAATCCAAAGCATCGAATAAATAAATCCACGGTTAAACGCTTTCTCAGTAGTGGTAATCCTTCTTTATAATCATGAATTTTATCCTTATTCATGAAAAGGTGTTTAAAATTTTTGGAATTATAGGGGACTCCTAAATTTCGTCTCTAAAATAAAATTCTAATAAGCTTCATGGAACTATGGAGGGTGATTCTGAACAGGCCCAAATTCCTCCTAACCTGGTGGTTCCTAGATAGGCATTTAGGACAAAAGAACCAATGTATTTTCCTAGTTCTTCTCATGTTTATGCTATCAGAGGTGAGGAGGCCTCTAGGAAATCAATAGTTCTTTATAAAGACATCAAATTTAACAAAAACTAACTTTCATCCTATTATACGTTAGGTTTATCACATGCACCAGAACATCATGTGACAACTAATGTTGACCCCACAACTGTTATTGAAGAAGCTGTTTTGGGTCCAAGGTTGTCAGAGGAAGTTTGCGAAGAAAACCCGCCGAGTGATCCCTTGGGTGAGACTAACCCAGGATCTGGGATATCATTGGATGCTATGATGAACCCTTGAATTTATTTTGAAGAATTATTATAACATGTTAATATACCAAATACTTTAGAATATTTTGAATTTAATTTTATAGAATCAACTGGACGTGAGTTTTCATTATTCATCCTATTAATCTTATTATGATTAAATTTCTAACCATGGTTGGTTGAAAGATTTAGTTCCATATAAACAAACTGCCACCATGATGATTCTTGAAGGAAGTATTGACATTAATGTCAATCTTATCATAGAGGATAAATTGGATCTGGTGAATATTGAGACAAGAGATCTTCTTGGGATTCATTCCTAGGATCCTAAGGTAATTAAAGAAAGAATTCCCCACCCATAGACATCAAAAAAACTATTGAAACTAAGAATATTGGGGAGGAGTCTTCTCAAGATTCTGACCTACTATTAGGTAAGAGATACTGATATTTTGATTATCCTTAATTTTTATCCCTTGAAATTAACCGTAACCATAATTCTTAATTTACCATATAGGGATATCATCTTCAATGAGTAGGTCCATAAGTGAAGCCTCTACCTTATCTCAAATAGTATTAGAAGGTGAAGCAGTCATTGATAAGGAAGGAGCAGAACATGGAACTTCATTAAGTGCGTTAATCCCAAAATATGTCCATCCTTATGACAATGACTCTAAATTAGACCTATAACTACAAAAGGTCACTCTTCTTGAACGTTGCAAGGCATGGAAAATTCTATGGAAGATATTATCTGAAATTCCCCTTGAGGAACTGCCTTCAGGAATTCCACAAATTTCATCTCAGTTTATCACACTGGGATTTTGTGGATTTAAATACAATGAAATTCATACCGAAGGGAAAGATATTATCTGAAAGACGGAGCAAGAGGATAAGATTTATCATGATCTAATAAAGACCAATTTTTTGATTAATACTAATGAATTCCAAGAAGCGTTTTCCCGAGATGAGGCTAATCATACTACAATGTTGAAGGAACTGAAGTAGAAATTTAAATAAAATATTGTTCAGAAGCTACATCTTCAATGGGAATTAGATATTATCATAGGGGAGCATGAACAGCTTCATAGGTCATTAGAAGAAGTCCAGAAGGATGGTGAAAATGCCACTGCAGATACTAAGGAAGCACTTCGTCATGCTGATGATAATGAACCTGGATGGATAAAGAAACTTCAACAGGAAGCTAATGGGGATTAAGAGGTTGTTAAGCAAATGAGAAGTTACATAGAGAACCTTTTTTGATTTCTCAAAAAAGAGAGACTCCAATTTTTAGATGATCCTCTGTGAAATTTTTTATCATAAATGAAAATCATTTATTCTTCAATCATCTGTGTTTTCATTCTTGATAGATCATTTTTTTTTACCTAAGCCAATGGGCCTAGTATGCGTAGTTTGATTTTTTCTAGGGTTATACAGTCAACCCCACAAACTTTGTGTCTTTTTCCTTTTATTTCTCAATATTACATAAATAATATAAAATGTACATTTAGTGAGATGAGACTCAACTTTTGTTTGGATTTCCATTTTTGAGTTCCCAATCCGGTGAGTACCACATCCCTTTTTGTTGTTAGTTTAGAGTCATTCATTTTGGACTATAAAGGGAAAGTGTTTAACGTCAAAAAACATTGACCATAAATTTTGAAATTAGATTCTAAACAATACTCAATGGCTAAGAACTACTCTAATATTCTTTAAATACTTCCAATGGGAATCTTGAACCATGATTTTTATGGTACCGAAATCTAAAACTTGTATAAACATAAGGGATGTCTCTTCTAAGAATCAAGTTACCATAATTTGACTAACCCGTTATGGGATTTATGTTATTCATGGCCGACTAAGGCATATATTGCATAGCCAAATAGTGAAATATTTTAACTGACAAGCCCATTATGTAGAAATCATATGCAAGGACACCCAAGGGCACGTACAACATAGTTAATAAAAGAAGATCTTAGATATTTAAAATTTTACTGTTGATAGACAATGGAAAATAAGATTTTGGTGATTGAAGAACACAGTGTGTGGTTTTTTCAAGGAAAGGTATTTTTAGAATAAAGTGTTGTCTATGCTGACATATGTCATGAATAAGAAAACTATTTCTACACAAAATTGGTGTGTGAGGAATGTTTAAACTTTATCAGAAAGGGGAATTTTTGATATTAGGTTATGTAGTTTCAATTCATGCAGTGAGGAAATTGTACTGTGTAGTTTTAATTCATATAGTGTGGACATTGGGTTGCTCTATTTTAAGGTATTTGGCTTTGAACAAAGTTATGAAACTCTATGAATTTCATGATAATTTTTTAGGAAAAATACTACAAAATTTATGTATGGATGGGAAAATAGAAAACTATGATTTGAGAATTTTTTTTATCTTAAGAATGATATGGGAATATGGCTAAAAGCTTAGAGGATGTCTTTCTAAGAAAGAAGATACCATTATTTAAAAAACCTGTTTTGGGGTATGTATTATATAGGGAAAACTAGGGCATATTTTTCATAGCCAAATAATAGAATCTTTTTACTGAAAGGTATGTTATGTAGGAAAATTTTATGCAAGGCCACCTAGGGGCATGTATTGCATTGTCAGGAAAAAGGGCTCTCAAAATTTTGACCTTCTATTGAAAAAATCTAAATAATGTTTATGGAGATTCATATTTTCTAAAGCACGGAGTTTGGTTTATGGAGAAAAGTACTTTAATATGAAGAGTTTATTTCCAATCATGATTTCCAAAGAATCATAGGAATTGTATTTTTATGAAGGTCTGATCCAAATATAGGAAGTATGATGTCTGTTGTTTTTAAGGTCATACGACTAGGAAAATAAATAGAAACAATATTATGATATGTGGTCTAGTGATCCAAGGTTATTTATTATTTATTTGAACACATGGAGATGGAAATACGTAAACTGTAACAGCCCGAGATTTTATGAAAAATATTCTTTTTAATTTTATTAATGTCTTGTGTTGTATGCTACACCAAAAGGAGCTTGCACAACACGCATCCTTGACTTGCCTTGCATTACACGCAATCGTAACCTTCCTCGATAGCGTGTGTAGTACGCAATACTGAGTTTCACGAAACAACGATATGCTATTAAAATATTATTAAAACAAGCCGTTATGAATAGTAATAACCACTTTTTGAAATTTTGTAAATTTTATTTTTCAAAATGGAATCATTTTTAGATTCGGAGTATCGAATTTAGCCTAAGGTGAAATTTTGGTACTTTTCGGATAACTTTCATATTCTGATGAATAGTGAAAATTACTAAATTTTAATTAAAAGCAACTTTTTTAATCGAAATAATTAATAGTGATAAATTATTAATTTGAGTGGTTTTAAAGTATATTTAGAATATATTTTTACAATTTAATACAATGTTGGTCATTGGTTGTAATTTCACATTTAAACCAGACATAATCAAGTGTCCATCTTTTGATAGATATTGTTTCTTAAAAACACGCTATTTGTTTTAACAGCGGGATTTAATTGTAAAAATAATTAATGAAACTTCTATGTTATGAATTTGGTAAAATAGACTTTATTTTTGAATTCGGAATATAAAATATAGCTTAGGATGAAAATTTGGCATTGTTCTGAAAAACATCAATTTTTGATGAATAGTGAAACTACTAAGTGGTAGTTAAAAAAACTGAATTTTTCATAAAACTTAATTTTACCGCTTCTGTGAATGGAATTTCGAAAATCCGAGAGACACGGTTAATATCAAGGACTAAAATGTGGTTCAATGAGATGAAAATAATTTTTTGGTGAATAGTAACTTTTTACTTTTTTTTACCGCGGTTAATAGTAAATAGGGTATCTAAGGGTAAATATGATATTAATATTACCCTAACACATGTCCTAATTCTATTGGACAAGTGTAATTCGACCAAAAACAAACTTAGGAATACAATATGACCATTTAGGCCCACTTGGGTTAGATTAGGACATTTATTATTAATTTATTTAAAGAAGAGTTAAAAGAGTTAAAATCAATGTTTTTTTACTAAAACATTTTTAATATAGGGTTATACATAAGATAAATTCGATTGTAAATATTCATTAGAAATATAAAAAGATTTCCTACATAATGATATTTTATTTATAATTTTTAGACTTTAAATAAATTAATTTATATATGACACAACGATGATGCAGTAATTACCCTTTTTAAGGAAATATTAACATAATTGATGTGATAAATGCTCAAATGAATGTAATTTGAGACTTTTTATGAATTTAACTAATTTTCTAGGTTACTATGATATATTAATGTTGATTTAATCAACTTGGTTCGAACATTTAATTCTGTTATGACTTTCACAAAAATCATATATCAAATAGTGTCAAAATTGACACAAAATAGTTTTTAAATCAAATATTATATTATTAATTGTTATTTTATTCCTAAAAATCTAAGGTTCGGCCAAATGACTTAGATAAGGATATATATATTAATAATAAACAATTTGGGGTTCGTTTGGCATGTTATAGTAAGGGTATTAACCATATGGTGAAAGAAAACAAAAAGACACGGTAAAAGTTAAATTATTTAACTTAGAGTTAAATCTAATTGATAAGGTTTAATATAAGATCCAAACATGTCTAAATTTGATTGGTTGATGAGATTACAACCCTATATCATCTAAGCTTCGAATATGAGTCATTTTTGGAGGTTTTTAAGTGGGGTTAGATTTATTATAAATTAATATTTTTAAGAATTCCTAAGGTGCCCCTCTCCTCCCTTATAAAAGGACACCTCCTTCCCCCTCCTCCTCACACCAATTTGAGCACTCAAGCTCGTCCAACCTCTACCAAAATCTCTTCTCCACTTCCCTAGAAACATCCTAGAGGTTCTGGTCTTCCTCAAAGACCAATTTTAGTTCCCTAAGAGGAGGTCTCCAAAAGGTGCTTCAAAGAAGAGGTAATTACTGTTACCAATTCTTTCATCTTTATTTCTTCTTCCACTTCTTCTTCTTAGGTTGTTTCATTATGAAGTAATAAAATCAGTATCACTCATATAATGATATGTTATTATAAGTATGAAACAACCCTATTTCACCATCTATCCATCCTACGGAAAAAGAAATCACCGCGCGTGCGTACGTACGGAATACCGTCTCCACACCGTGGTGTAATCTATTTTCCACCACCACCTTACATGGATGGGTATAATGGTGTAAAGAATAACTATACATAGTTATTACAACATAATATTGATTCTGATATATTGTATAATTCACTCCAATTCAATTCAATATTTATGGAAATGATATCATCGCTCGTGCGTACGTACGGACTACCGTCTCCACGACGCGATGAGATTCATTCTCCATGTTAACCTTTTAAGAATGATTATAATGTATATATAAGAAATAATAATGAAATATATGAAATTATAAAGCTACTGGATTTATGTATATATATACATATTTATGTCATCTACTTACTTCCATTTCAAGACAATAAGGAAAGGAAAACAGCGTTCATGCGTACGTACGGACTACCGTCTCCATGAACGATGTTTTTCATTTTATTTATCAACCTATTATATATATATATATACTGAATATATATGATATATAAATCATATTTTATATTCTGGAAGTGATTAAATCATGATATAAGTAATAATGATGTCAAGAACAACAAGTCAAAACACCTACGATAAATGAAACGATTTTACCCAAAACGCTTCTTTAACATGGAATTTACAAAAGAACGGGTAATATAATGTCATAAGTGAACCATATATGATATCATAACAATTAATATGATTCTGTAATAAGTCAATAACATGATTTAAATCATTATACAGGAGGTTCTGACACTTACAAAGCAAGTCGGACCTAAGGTAAGGGAAATATCACAATCTCATTTTTATCCGAGATTGTTTATTCGTAAGTATTTACTGGGGTGTATTTTATCATCCACATCCATGTTCCCTCAATATGTAATATTTTTTCCATCCACTTACAATAGTTTAAATCCAATTTTACCCTTCGGTGAATTTTTAGTAAAGAATATGAAAGGAATCTTTTGTCGTTTTTTCGTACGAGGTACTTTTTGACTTTTCCGACAAAAGTACGAAGAATGTTTTTTTTAACTTATACGACAAGAATGGATTTTTAAAACATTATTTCCAAGAAGCTTCCTTTAAAAGTTTTCAAGTTTATTTTTAATCAACTTCTTTTAGTTTAAAGTTGTATGACATGTTAAGAAATGTAAAATGTTTTTGAAAAAGAAAGGATATTTTCCTCAAGAATGAAGTTCAAGTGTTTTATCAAAATTATTTTCCATCTAAGATAATAAAGGGTTCTGTTTCTATCCCTATTATTACATGGATTTGATTATGTTGTGATGGAAATATTTTTATGAATTCCTTTATCTTATATGAATTGTTTTATGATGTCATGTTGTTTAAGAATCCCATTTTTTATTACATGGGTTACGTTATGATGTATGGTTTATGATTATGTGGCACACATAAGAAAGGATTCATTATAAGATGGGTGGGACCTATATCTCCCTCCAATGCATTGGGTAAAGATTTTATATCTCATGAGATAGACATGGCTGGAACGGAAGGTTATTTCGGTTCAGTGATACAGGACTGAAACGAGGAGTGAACTCGGTTCAGAAAGGGACTTTGTCCACTAAGATAGTCTTGGCAATGAGTCATGACTAACAAGAAATGATTTTACATGATTATGTGTGCATGCCACAAAGTTTCAAGTTTCATGTTATGATTATGGGGATCTCATTTTCACTTCTATGATTTATCCCATGTTATGATATTATGAGCTCTTTTGCAGGTTAAGATTTCCAAAAGCTATGTTCTTATGTATATGATGTGATTGATATTTCTTTTGTTTACCCTTACTGAGCATTTGATCTCACCCTTTTATGTTTTCTTTTCCCCAGGATATAAAGAAAGGTTTTTAGGTAAAAAAAAGGGAAGATCTTTATGGGAGATATTGAAGATCTTTCACCACGATTAGAAGATTACGTTCCGAGTTTCCAAAGACACTAAACTATTACGATCCTTGTGTGTGTGTTTTTGTTATGTACTAAGTATTCCGCAAATGTAATGTAATGTCCATGTAAGTCAGGCTTCGGGTCTCTACAGTTGGTATCAGAGGAAAGGTTTAGTCAACCTTTGGAAACTAGGATGCGAGAACTTTAGTGAGATCCCTAGAGATATTTATAAGGTATGTCTAGGGATGTCCCTAAGGATAAGTATACGTATAGGATACAGTCCTAGAACTATGGTAACGATCATAGAATTTAACCTAAAATGTTAGATATCAAGGATACTCCACCTTTATTATGTTGTTTTCCCTAGCATGATTTTTTCCTCTCACACTATTCTTTTTTTTTGGGTTTTAGAAAATTGCTGGAAACAAGATGATTCACGATAATGGAGGATATGATGGACAATGGAATGATATTCTTCATGGAAAACCAAATGAAATGGGATTTGGAAGTCCAAAGATCATTATTATGCCGAATCAGCAATCTCATAATATGATCAATAAAGTAAAATTTGGTAAGTTTCCTGACTCGACTAATAAGAGAAAGATGGAGTTTCATGATGATCATAGAGGAAAGAAAGTTCAATTTCCCCTATGTAAATCATGTGGGAAGAGGCATCAAGGAGAATGTTTCAAGGGAACTGGAAGATGCTTTGGGTGTGGAAAAGAAGGACACAAAGCAAGTAAGTGCAAAGGAAAAGGGTCAGTTAACACCATGGATGAGGATAATGGTATTGATACGACATCAAAAATGGTTAAGTGTTTTAAATGTGGAATGTATGGCCATTATGCAAACAAATGCCCTAAGGGAAAGACTCATGAAGAGAATCAGTATGGTCATATGGGTAGTATTTATGTGGATGATGATGAAGAGACTACAAATGATATGTGAGATGAAAGAATTTTTGAAGCTCGGTCAATGGTTTAAGAATGTAGTGGAATGATTACATGTTTATCATGTGTAATGTTGTATAAGAAATCTCATGGTACTATGGAATAAAGAGACGTCTAAGGATTGTTACACTGTTGTCTTTCCTTGAGTTATGAAAGTGTATGATTAATGGTACCACTATCCATGAAAGGTTATTCAGATATTTTTAGAATTTAGATGATATGCGCACAATGAAGGAATAATAAGATAATGGGGTGTTTGATTATATTCATGAGCTCATGATTGATATAAGGACTAAGTGATATCATGGTTTGAGTATATAGAATTTTGAGGATTTTGGTATGTGGAAAGTGTTAACGTTTAACTGCATTCATGTTTTCAATAAGGTTCAATGGGTATTCAAGGGAATACATGATTAAGGCCTTTGAATGATTAGAATGTGACCAACGAGATATATCTTATGATATATGGGGATCAACGATGGTATTAAATCTCTGGAAATCGTTTTCACTATGTTATGAGAGTGGACTGCAGTATTATGGATAAGCCTAAAGATTGGAATGGATTATGTTGGACACAAGTTAGTATTGTTTAAGGATAGATTTTTTCTCGATATTATTGATGGGATGTTATAGTAATATAGTTTTAGAAAAAGGACAACCTGCAGGACGGGCGATAGCCCATCACGTCGGACAAGGCTGTGGGAATCGAATCCACAACCGAAGTGCGACTGGCCTTTATCGCCTACCACTGGCCTACAGGAAGTCTCTGTTTAGTAGAAACTAGTTTTATTATATTAAGCAGTATGATATATGAAGTATAAGTACATTTTAGGAACCATATATGATTAATCTCACTATAGATCGACTTATGCATATAATTTTTGCTAACCTTTTGTTTGAGACAGATGGAATGACTCGTCATTCTATCACATGATCTGCTAACACTTCATGAATAACAAATTCAACTTCATTTATTTAAGAGATGAAGTGGAAATTGTTCAAGGCACGAACAACAGTGAGATTGTACCAAAATAAAGTAAGTATTTATTCTAATTCAAATTTTCAACTTTAGGGAAATGATCTTGAAAACCAAAAATGTTGTCCTAGTGATCTTATACCTGATGAATCAGATGGTACCTTAGATCGTCACAAATTTATGGATTTGTGATTACTGGATTTTCCATAGCCATGTTCTCTACCACTCTCCATCAGAACATGATGGTTAGATTTCTCTTTCATATCCATATTTTCACCTATGAGGAAACCCAGTGATTAGTTTATTTGGGTAACCATTACGTTTCATAATTTTGTTTTTAAAGATTGGTTTTGATATTCCTTTTTACGATGTGGGTTTCTATTAAATAAACTTTCAAATAGTAAACCATTTATAACCCCGACGAATTTCGAGGGCGAAATTCATTTTAAGGGGGGTAGAATGTAACAGCCCGAGATTTTATGAAAAATATTCTTTTTAATTTTATTAATGTCTTGTGTTGTATGCTACACCAAAAGGAGCTTGCACAACACGCATCCTTGACTTGCCTTGCATTACACGCAATCGCAACCTTCCTCGATAGCGTGTGTAGTACGCAATACTGAGTTTCACGAAACAACGATATGTTATTATAATATTATTAAAACAAGCCGTTATGAATAGTAATAACCACTTTTTCAAATTTTGTAAATTTTATTTTTCAAAATGGAATCATTTTTAGATTCGGAGTATCGAATTTAGCCTAAGGTGAAATTTTGGTACTTTTCGGATAACTTTCATATTCTGATGAATAGTGAAAATTACTAAATTTTAATTAAAAGCAACTTTTTTAATCGAAATAATTAATAGTGATAAATTATTAATTTGAGTGGTTTTAAAGTATATTTAGAATATATTTTTACAATTTAATACAATGTTGGTCATTGGTTGTAATTTCACATTTAAACCAGACATAATCAAGTGTCAATCTTTTGATAGATATTGTTTCTTAAAAACACGCTATTTGTTTTAACAGCGGGATTTAATTGTAAAAATAATTAATGAAACTTCTATGTTATGAATTTGGTAAAATAGACTTTATTTTTGAATTCGGAATATAAAATATAGCTTAGGATGAAAATTTGGCATTGTTCTGAAAAACATCAATTTTTGATGAATAGTGAAACTTCTAAGTGGTAGTTAAAAAAACTGAATTTTTCATAAAACTTAATTTTACCGCTTCTGTGAATGGAATTTCGAAAATCTGAGAGACACGGTTAATATCAAGGACTAAAATGTGGTTCAATGAGATGAAAATAATTTTTTGGTGAATAGTAACTTTTTACTTTTTTTTACCGCGGTTAATAGTAAATAGGGTATCTAAGGGTAAATATGATATTAATATTACCCTAACACATGTCCTAATTCTATTGGACAAGTGTAATTCGACCAAAAACAAACTTAGGAATACAATATGACCATTTAGGCCCACTTGGGTTAGATTAGGACATTTATTATTAATTTATTTAAAGAAGAGTTAAAAGAGTTAAAATCAATGTTTTTTTACTAAAACATTTTTAATATAGGGTTATACATAAGATAAATTCGATTGTAAATATTAATTAGAAAGATAAAAGGATTTCCTACATAATGATATTTTATTTATAATTTTTAGACTTTAAATAAATTAATTTATATATGACACAACGATGATGCAGTAATTACCCTTTTTAAGGAAATATTAACATAATTGATGTGATAAATGCTCAAATGAATGTAATTTGAGACTTTTTATGAATTTAACTAATTTTCTAGGTTACTATGATATATTCATGTTGATTTAATAAACTTGGTTCGAACATTTAATTCTGTTATGACTTTCACAAAAATCATATATCAAATAGTGTCAAAATTGACACAAAATAGTTTTTAAATCAAATATTATATTATTAATTGTTATTGTATTCCTAAAAATCTAAGGTTCGGCCAAATGACATAGATAAGGATATATATATTAATAATAAACAATTTGGGGTTCGTTTGGCATGTTATAGTAAGTGTATTAACCATATAGTGAAAGAAAACAAAAAGACACGGTAAAAGTTAAATTATTTAACTTAGAGTTAAATCTAATTGATAAGGTTTAAAATAAGATCCAAACATGTCTAAATTTGATTTGTTGAGGAGATTACAACCCTATCTCATCTAAGCTTCGAATATGAGTCATTTTTGGAGGTTTTTAAGTGGGTTTAGATTTATTATAAATTAATATTTTTAAGAATTCCTAAGGTGCCCCTCTCCTCCCTTATAAAAGGACACCTCCTTCCCCCTCCTCCTCACACCAATTTGAGCACTCAAGCCCGGCCAACATCTGCCAAAATCTCTTCTCCACTTCCCTAGAAACATCCTAGAGGTTCTGGTCTTCCTGAAAGACCAATTTTAGTTCCCTAAGAGGAGGTCTCTAAAAGGTGCTTCAAAGAAGAGGTAATTACCGTTACCAATTCTTTCATTTTTATTTCTTCTTCCACTTCTTCTTCTTAGGTTGTTTCATTATGAAGTAATAACATCATTAACACTCATATACTGATATGTCATTATAAGTATGAAACAACCCTATTTCACCATCTATCCATCCTACGGAAAAAGAAATCACCGCGCGTGCATACGTACGGAATACCGTCTCCACGCCGTGGTGTAATCTATTTTCCACCACCACCTTACATGGATGGGTATAATGGTGTAAAGAATAACTATAAATAGTTATTACAACATAATATTGATTCTGATATATTGTATAATTCACTCCAATTCAATTCAATATTTATGGAAATGATATCATCGCTCGTGTGTACGTACGGACTACCGTCTCCACGACGCGATGAGATTCATTCTCCATGTTAACCTTTTAAGAATGATTATAATGTATATATAAGAAATAAAAATGAAATATATGAAATTATAAAGCTACTGGATTTATGTATATATATACATATGTATGTCATCTACTTACTTCCATTTCAAGACAATAAGGAAAGGAAAACAGCGTTCATGCGTACGTACGGACTACCGTCTCCATGAACGATGTTTTTCATTTTATTTATCTACCTATTATATATATATATATATACTGAATATATATGATATATAAATCATATTTTATATTCTGGAAGTGAGTAAATCATGATATAAGTAATAATGATGTCAAGAACAACAAGTCAAAACACCTACGATAAATGAAACGATTTTACCCAAAACGCTTCTTTAACATGGAATTTACAAAAGAACGGGTAATATAATGTCATAAGTGAACCATATATGATATCATAACAATGAATATGATTCTGTAATAAGTCAATAACATGATTTAAATCATTATACAGGAGGTTCGGACACTTACAAAGCAAGTCGGACCTAAGGTAAGGGAAATATCACAATCTCATTTTTATCCGAGATTGTTTATTCGTAAGTATTTACTGGGGTGTATTTTATCATCCACATCCATGTTCCCTCAATATGTAATATTTTTTCCATCCACTTACAATAGTTTAAATCCAATTTTACCCTTCGGTGAATTTTTAGTAAAGAATATGAAAGGAATCTTTTGTCGTTTTTTCGTACGAGGTACTTTTTGACTTTTCCGAAAAAAGTACGAAGAATGTTTTTTTTAACTTATACGACAAGAATGGATTTTTAAAACATTATTTCCAAGAAGCTTCCTTTAAAAGTTTTCACGTTTATTTTTAATCAACTTCTTTTAGTTTAAAGTTGTATGACATGTTAAGAAATGTAAAATGTTTTTGAAAAAGAAAGGATATTTTCCTCAAGAATGAAGTTCAAGTGTTTTATCAAAATTATTTTCCATCTAAGATAATAAAGGGTTCTGTTTCTATACCTATTATTACATGGATTTGATTATGTTGTGATGGAAATATTTTTATGAATTCCTTTATCTTATATGAATTGTTTTATGATGTCATGTTGTTTAAGAATCCCATTTTTTATTACATGGGTTACGTTATGATGTATGGTTTATGATTATGTGGCACACATAAGAAAGGATTCATTATAAGATGGGTGGGACCTATATCTCCCTCCAATGCATTGGGTAAAGATTTTATATCTCATGAGATAGACATGGCTGGAACGGAAGGTTATTTCGGTTCAGTGATACAGGACTGAAACGAGGAGTGAACTCGGTTCAGAAAGGGACTTTGTCCACTAAGATAGTCTTGGCAATGAGTCATGACTAACAAGAAATGATTTTCCATGATTATGTGTGCATGCCACAAAGTTTCAAGTTTCATGTTATGATTATGGGGATCTCATTTTCACTTCTATGATTTATCCCATGTTATGATATTATGAGCTCTTTTGCAGGTTAAGATTTCCAAAAGCTATGTTCTTATGTATATGATGTGATTGATATTTCTTTTGTTTACCCTTACTGAGCATTTGAGCTCACCCTTTCATGTTTTCTTTTCCCCAGGATATAAAGAAAGGTTTTTAGGTAAAAAAAAGGGAAGATCTTTATGGGAGATATTGAAGATCTTTCACCACGATTAGAAGATTACGTTCCGAGTTTCCAAAGACACTAAACTATTACGATCCTTGTGTGTGTGTTTTTGTTATGTACTAAGTATTCCGCAAATGTAATGTAATGTCCATGTAAGTCAGGCTTCGGGTCTCTACATAAACCATTGTCCTAAAAACCCTCTGATTGAGAGAAAAGTAATGGGAAAAATATAAATTAATAACTGCTTTAAAATACAGATTCTTGTATATTGTTATCAATGTTTGAAGGGTAAAAATGCACTTTAACCAAGAATGAAATTACCATTATTTGAAAAACCTGTTATGGGAGTTGTATTATGTATGTCCAACTGGGGAATATGCTACATATCCAAATAGTGGAATCTTTTGATGGATAGGCCATTTATGTAGGAACATTTTATACAAGGCCACCTAGGGGTTCTTTCTGCATATCCAAGCAAAAGAGATCTCAGATATCATAGACTCTGTCACCACAAACTATAAGAAAGATTATAAAGATCTGAGAATATTCATTATTAAGAGTGTAAAATATGGAGGGGGTTATGCTCAATGCACATGAGAAATATTTGAATCAATATTGTCAACGACATTGAATTCCTTTGCATAGATATGATTCATATGTAAATAATGGAGATTTTCTTTGTTTTCTTTGAATCAATATTATGTTGTGATGTTTAGATTCATTTAGAAAGGAAATTTTACTGCACAGTTTTAGGTCATGTAGTGAAGACCATTGATAACCTAATAAGAAATTGAGACGCCTTATTTATATAAAGATGATTTTTTACCAAATTCCTAAACCCATGTGAGCTATTCTCAATGTGAAAAATAAGGATCATTAAAGGATTCTTCTATAACAAAATGGTGACTCAAGTAAATAATATGGTTATTATGATTAAGTGATGGGTGAGCTAGGGAATAGGACTCGGGCTCACTATGTATCTCGTTAGAGCAAGAATCAAGCAGAACATAGTTATTGGTTTTTCATGCAGTTTAATGTTGTGTGGTAAGGATGAAGATGAACCGACATGAAAAGAAAGAAATGTTGTAGCTGGACCATAGAATAAAACCCAAGTGTCACTACATATCTTGCTAGGGAAAAGAATCAATCCATACGTAGTTCTTTAAACATACCCTATACAGGTTTTTATTCTGACATAAGGAATAATGTAGATCTTTTTTATCATGTATGGGCCCAGGATTGGAGATCCATGATTCTTTAACTATCTCATATAGATGTGAATCAATCCAAACTTAGTTCTTGAACAATCATTTCTCACACCAATCATGTTTGATGTGGGAGACGGGGGATTTAAACATGTTCTGGAAGAATGGTTAAACATAATATAGAAAATGGTATAAAAATCAAACCATGTATCTTATGGGAACACTATGTATAGATCTGATTCATATACAGGAGGAGAAATAGAAATATAAAATTTTGGGGTTATGGTTGGGCCCAAGATTGGAAATCTAGGTGTCTCTACGTATCTCAAATAGATGATAATCAAGCCACACGTAGTTCTTGAAATGAGGTCCCTATGTAGATCGCACTAAGACATAGGGAAAAAAGAGACTCATGTTCCACTAAGGAGAAGTAATGATGTCAATTATGTCAGTATATGTAATCTCCTAATGTCATGTATATAAGGTGTTAAATGTAAAATTTAGTGTTGTGTGATGAGGACAAATGATTTCATTCAATTTAACATCGTACGACAAGGAAAAAGATGATACACATGTTGTCATAAGGCAGCATGTATGCTTATGATTGTTATACAGTTTAATGTCTTGCATCCAAGACTTTGTGTTGTTCATTTTAGAGTAATGCAGTGAGGAAAATATTTGCAATTACATAGAGTATTTCTTTAAAAAAATCTCATTGGTTAGATTTGTGATAATCTCTCCATACATTGAGATTAATGCATAAGTTCCATTTGAGTAGACCTTATGTATGGAATAAGGTCATTCTCACTTTAGCTCAATCATTGAAGGTTTCTTTCCTGGCATCATTGGAGTCCTGAGGAACAATACTAATTCTCCGTATAGAAATGAATGGAGGCAAAATTTCTTGTTAAAGGCTCCCACTATTCTGTTTTAATAGACTTCAAAATGATTCAAAGTATGAAATATTTTCATCTATTTGTTCCAGATCATCAAACTAATTCTGAGACTTCTCATCTATAGACAACTAATCATTGATTTCAAGTCTTAGTGAAGGTAATTGAATTTCAATAGGAAAAAATACTTCTATTTCATACACTAATGAATATGGGGTTTCCTGAGTGGAAGTACGGGTAGTAGTCCAATAATCCCATAAATCATGTGAAAGTTTATCATGTCATGATTTCTTATAATTATCCACTATCTTCTGGAGTATATTTTATAGGGTCTTATTGAAGGCCTCTATCTGTCAATTGGTCACTACATAATAGCAAGATGAATTGTTGGATTTGATATTATGCTCCTGATATAACTTCTGTACATCAACATAACAGAAATTGGTGCCATTTTCAATCAATATAGTATGAGGGACACCAAATATGGTGATGATGTTAGTTTTGAAAAAACATAAAATGATTTTGGATATGAATTCATTGAGAGGTGTTTCCTTAGAACATTTGGAGAATAATTCAGTAGCAGTAATAATATACTTTAATTGCTTAGTCGTAGCTAGAGGATAAGGCCCTACTACATCTATTCCCCATGAGCCAAATGGCTAGGTGTATTTAGTTGTATATAACAACTTCGGGGGTTGATGAATGAAGAAGTAATTCACTTGTCATGGATGACATTTATTAGTGAAATATGTGCAATCCTTCATCATTAAAGTCCAAATGTATCAAAATCATAGAATTTGATCAGAAATCCTATGCCCAGACTGGTGAGCACCACAAGCCCTTGAATGTACTTCTTTCCTGGAAGCTTCAATTTATTCTCTATCAATACTAATGAAGATAATTACATAAAATCCTCATTTAGAGAGTATCTTATGGTGATATGGACTATCATAAAGAGTAAAATTATAAGTTTTTTGTCAAATCTATTCTTTTTCAGCTCTATATGGTGGGTGTACTCCCTTTTCAAGGTATTCCTTGATGGGTGTTATCCATCACATGGTTTGACCATATGGTTCAAAAATAGGGATAATTTCATTAATTTCATCCATTCTAGTTTGAAAAAAGGTGATTCCATGTGATAATGGGCAATAATGACAATTGTGTCATCCCTATTTGGATCTTCTAGGGTTGTAGTTGCATTAGCTAGTGCATCAGCCTAGGCGTTTTGTGATTGTGGGACATAAGAAATTGTCAGATCTAAGGGAAATTCATATATTAACCCTCTGACATAATCACACAAAGGGATTAACTCTTCTTTTCTAATAGAATGATCCCCATTGATTTGTTTGATTACCAAATCTGAACCACCATTCACTTTCAAGTCGTTCACTTCTACCTAAAGTGCCTATTCCTATCCTGTGATAATAGCTTGATATTCGACCTCATTGTTTATTCTGCCTTATGAAAATAGGAAGGAATAAGGCAACACTTCCTTTTTGGGAGATAAGTACAATTCCTAACCCAAATTTGTATAGTTTAGGGATTTCCACTATTTCCCAATTGGACATCTGGAGGCACAATAAATGTACATTTCCCATATTTGGGAATTATCTTTTATAGAGAAGACCTCTTCATCAGGATGTTCAGTACTCTATGATGTATCTTCCATTGATGGATGTTTGTCACGAAAATCTTCCACATAATGGACTTTCATTGCCTTCTGAGGCAAAAACTAGATATCAAACTACTGTAAAATAAATTCCCACCATGACAAATTCCATGTAAGCATAGGACGACTGAGGATAAATTTGAGCGGGTTATTAAGATACACCAATTGGACCTCATAATGTTGCAGGTAGTAAATCAATTTCTGAACTAAAAATATTAATTCTAGGAATTGTTTTTCAATACTTTAATGTCATGTTTCTATATCAAGAATAGTTCTACTAAGATAGTACAAGATGTTTTCATTTCGAGTATCATTCTTTTGGGAAAGGAAGGCACCCAGTGACCACACTAAACCTGTCACATGGACAATAAGTGGACTTCCTTCAATAGGTGGAATTAATTATGATGGAATCATGAGATATTTATTGAGGTTATCAAATTCCTATTGGTAGTCTTTAGTCCATTGATAGGTGACTCCATTCTTCATTAATATAGTGAAGGGTATACACTTACCTTCTAAATTCACAATGAAGCACTGAATATAAGACATTTCTCCTTACAGTCATCTTAATTCTTTCAAATTTTGTAGAGGTTACATGCCAAGGATAGTTTTTGTTTTATCAGGATCAAATTCAATGCCACGCTGGCGTACAACAAAGCTGAGGAACATTCCTGAGGTTCCCCTGAAAACACATTTCAAGGGGTTCATATTCAAATGATGTTGACTATGTTTAATGAATATGGTCATCAGATTATCCAAGTGATCATAATGTTGTCTTTATTTAACCACCAAATCATCCACATAACATTTGACAAATTTTCCTAAGAAGGGTTTGAAGACATGGAACGTTGATATGTTTCACCTACTTTCTTTAGGTCAAAGGGCATTACTTGATAGAAAAACACACCATGAGGGGATATGAAGGATGTAAACTCTTCATCTTCTGGGGCCATATGGATTTGATTATATCTAGAGAAGCCATCCATGAAGGAAATAGCATTATAGACAGCAATTACATCAATTAAAAGTTCATTGATCGGGACTGGAAAGTCATCTTTAGGAAAATTCCGGTTAAGATCTCTAAAATCAATGCAAACTCTTATTTTCCCATTTTTATTTTTCACTAGGACAGTTTTGGACCACCATTTTGGATATTGAACCTCCTTCCAAATTTTATCCGTTATATTCTTATCACCTTCAGCTTCAATTTTAGTGGCATGAGTAGGGTGTGTTCTTCTAGATTCCTACTTGAATCCTCGATGTTCCTCTGGAAAACCCAATTGATGAGTGGATACATCAGGATTAAGACCTGGAATTTATGTATAGTTACAAGAAAATATATCTCAATGTTTATTTATAAATGAGGTATACATCTCTTTCTCTTCAGATATCATGGACACACTAATTAGAGTGGGGCGTGGATCTTCTTTTGTACCCAGATTTATTTCTCTGAGTTCATCCACAGTGGTTGAGATAGCATCTTCAAATACTGGAGGAGCAACCATAAGATCTTCTTATTATTATTCTTCTTTTTCATTCATCACTTGTTCTAATTCTACTTACATAGTAGATGATGAATAAAAGCTTTCAAATCTATGGGTGGAGTCAATATTTGGACATCCTAAGTAGAGGCCACCATTTCTGACTCTACTGATGATGAAGGGCCTTCCTAGAGTAATAATGAGGAGATGATGGTTTGAGAATCAACATCCTTATCTTCCTCTAGTATTTCTATAACTTCTTCTAGTCTGATTGATGAATCAGAGACTTTCTGAAGATTAGTGGAGGAAATGAAGTCATCTCTATTAAAGATTTCACCAATTCTTTGTGAATCAACAATTTCTCCCATGCTGTCAGGCTCAATTTCCACAATTGACATTATGGAAGTCACCAGATGAGTGTTTAGATTTGGGTTTATCCTTTAAATTTTATTTATAAGAAATACTTAATCTGTACTCAAATTTTTTAATGGGTTTACTGGGATCTTCTCCAAACCATTTGGATAATTGATTCTATAACATCCTTCATCAGGGACCTTTTTCCATTCATGTGATAAAATTCCGCCTCAATATATTGAGATTCACATGTCCCGAATGGATCATTGTCACCATAAAATGTTCCAATTTGACCATTGAAATAGTACTTGAGACATTGGTGGTATGAAGAAGGTATGGTAGTATATTAATGTAGTCAGGGCCTTCCAAGTAGAATGTTAAAAGTTGTGTCCTAACAGACAACCATAAAATCTGTATTAGACACAAGATCTCCAAACTGAGTTCTGAGTGTAATCTATCCTAGGGGTTCTTGATAATTCTTTTCATAAAATTTAAAAATTAATTAGGAAGGTGGTAAATCAAATTCAGTGAGGCCCAATCGACAAATTTTATGAATAGGAATGAGGTTTACTCCTGAGCCATTATCAATGAAGGCTCGTCATATGTCTATGTCATTGACCCTACCAGATAGATATAAGTGCCTTATATGTCCATGTACAACATCATCTTCATCTTAATCTATAAAGGATATAACTGAATGACATTCTATAGGATCATTCTCTATATTGTAAACCTCAGCAGCAGCAACTTTAGTTTCAAACTCTTGAGTACTTGACAACGAATAAATAAGTGCTTCTCGAATATCTTTTGGCATACTCAAGGCATCCAAAATTGACGACTTTTCCATAGTACTAGGGCTGGCTATTTCAAAACATCATACTATTGGTCCATATATCTATGTTTCCTAGCATGGATATGTGTTTTTAATGGTTCCTTAGAAGTTGACGCTTCTGATGTAGATGTACCCAGTGTGTTAGAGAAAAAGCTGGAAATACTCCTAGATTTTATAGATTGGACTGACAAGGTCTATCTACTTGTTGAGAGAAAGATGGTGTAACGTATAATAGGTCCTCCAAAATAACCATGTCAGGACCGAACCTTTCATGTATGGAAGAATAACCTTGTTCTTGTTGAGACCGCAGAAGGGATCTCCCATGATTTTCCTCCGCATATACGGTTCAAGCATGGGAATATTTAAAATAATGGTTTCTAGAATACCCATGTCTTATCCAATATCCTTGACCTTGGATTCTTCCTCTAGTTCCCTAGCTAGGTATAGGGAACTCATGCTCATTATAACCAAAATACCCATCCGAATAGGGATCCATTTAGTGGATAATTTTAATGGAAGCAAAGATCAATTCTTCATCCGATGAAGATTCTTCTTGATAGGTCAGTTCTGGTTTTTCGGTTTGGTAGGGCGGTGCTCTTTCTTTTGAAACAAATGGCATTAAATCTTCCAGAGTCAAGAACAAAATTGTCCTTAACATGAGCTCTTCTTCTTCTGACTGCTCTTTGCCTTTCTGATCATATCACTTCATTAAGGATTTACCATTTGATGAAGGTGGTTTTGATGTGGTGAGAGCCGTAGAGGACACAATCATTTGTTTCAACTATGTTCGTAGAATGGCACGAGTTTGGTTGATCATTTTCCCGATCATCTAAGCATCATATTTCTGCACATTTTTACCTTTGACTTCCTACTAATCACATTATTCCTCTGGATTATTAGTATTATCACATGCTACTTGGGTTGATGAACTTTTTTGTTCCACTAGTACAATGTATTCCATTTTTTTCAAGAGATCTTTGAAAACAAAACACTCTAGAATGGGATGCCCCAACATATGGTGAAAAAGAAAATAGTTTGGAAGTTCTTCTTCTTCTTCTTTTCATTGGTTTCTTCGGCCTTGGTCACTGAAGAAAATTATTTTCCAAAGTCGAGATGAAGTTACTAGGAAACTATTAATTCTAGAAAGAATAAACTTTTTTCTGTAACTCCTCAAAATATTTCCATCATTGATCTCTTTGAGAAACTTGACGAGGTGGTCATTTCTGCTGATGCTCAAGAGGCGGAGCCCTTCAATATAATGTAGATTTTGAAGTGGAAGTAGGTACATGTGATTTCTTGAGTGTGACTGTAGAATCCTTTGATTTCTCTATTATCCTTTCCAGAGCTAATGGAATTACATGAGTTTTAGCTTTAGTTTACATAATGGAATCCTCCAACTATTTGAAAATTGAATAAAGGTCTCGAAAACCTTTAGTGTATTTCATATGGATCAGTGGTGTGAATTACACATCACGCATATTTCCCACACAAATGTAAAAAAATAATTTCTGAGGGAGTTCCAAATTTAAGAAATATGTTAATCCTTTCCATCAAGAAATGAAATCTAAAACTCTTTCATTACCCTTTTTTCAATTTTCAAGATAAAAAATTGTTGTATTCGGCAGCGTTGAGCTGAATTGAAGAAGGAAATTTTGATGGATATCTTCATATCTAGTAATTTATCGATATTTAAAACTTGTATACCATAAAAAAAGTTGGTCCCTGTAATGACTGCACAATGAACCTAAGCTTTACTATTTCTTGTTATTGGGGATTCCCCATCATGGGATCATAATGTGAAATAAAATTCATTAAGTGTTGCTCTAGATCTCCTGAACCATTAACGATTGGTAATGTAGTATTCCTAAAATTTGGTGGGGGGGATCAGATCCACCCACTCAGGCTAAGATTTATTTTCTGACGGAACTGGAACACACCATTATTCAATAGCTTCTAATCGAGTTTTTAATGCCTCAATTGTGTTCATAAGAATATGGGGAATATCCGGATGAGCTAGGACCCATACAGTTACAACAGCTGGAACTTGAATTGGTGCAACAACCAAAAAAAACCACTGGTGGTGGTGCTGGTATTTTCCTTGGATAAACCATGGAAATAGGCCTATAAGGATGTCTTTTATCCTACCCTAGATGTGTACCCAATGGAGGGAATTCATTATCCACAATTGTAGTTATCACATGTCCTCTTTGACGAGGATCTCCTACATGATGTGAAAGTTGAGGATCTTCTTGGGGAGTATGTCTACCAAAAAAACTACTTTAAAGTAACTTTGTATTGTGTCTTTTTAATTCTTTAATATCCTCTTATTACTATGTAAATTTTTCTTCATGTGAAATAGATTGACATTCTCTAGTGGAAAAGTGATATGTGATCTTACTTTTACCTTTCCCCTTGTTATATGTCTTTCAGAGGGGTGGAAGATGGTTATTTGAGGGCATACCTAGATTTTTGGTAAGCCTCTGATTTCGGGTATGCACACCTACTTAATTGGCTTCAATGTGTACCATATTATAGATAAGAACCTCATATTTTGATTACCCTAGCGGGATTCAACCGGGGGCCTCTGAGCGGCATCGCCTCTCCCCTTTTGTCATGACTAGGGTTTCTTTCGATCTCTCGATCCTTCCCTCTCCGGACTCTTCCTCTTGAGTTTCCCTCTCGGGATCATCTCAGAGGATCGTCTCGGTGGCTGTGTCGGCTCGGGTGTCGTTTCAACTCAGTCGACAGGTGGAAGAGATTTGTTTCCTTCGAAGGATGACGATGGATCTAGAGTGTCACGGGGAGGGGAGGTCATCGTCTTCTATTTCCTTGTGATGATTTTCAGTGGTGAAGGCTGTCTCTTGGGGTTTTCATTTTGGATTGAAGGACTTCTGGGCTTGGGTTCAACCTGTCGTTGTCCCCTCCCTGTGGCGGATTTTATTCAAAGACCTCGGGTGCCCTCCGCAGCAGTGTTGCGATTCTCCCAGTGGCGATGCACTACAGGCTTCTACGACACTCCTAGTTCGGACCTACGGGCGTAAGACCATTTTCTTCGACATACTCTCCGAAGCATTCTGGGGCCCTTCTCGGTAGCGAGGTAAAGTCCTGTGGTGAGTCCCATGGGGGTCATTTCTTGTGGCGAGTGTGCCATGGATTGGCTTGATGCTTTCTGTGAAACTTTGAACCTACGATGGTGATGTTTGAGGAGTTCTTTCTGACGATGAACAAAAATGTTTTTTGATGGTCCAGTTGTTTGATTTTGTGTTTGATGGTGTTTTTGGAGATGAATATGATGGACGATCTCGTCGTCGGTGAAGGGTGGCGCGTGACGGTGGTCGTCGATGTTGAAGATGAAGACGGACGCCAGTGAAGTTCTCTGGCGGGCCAATGGATGCAGTTTTGTCTGATTGATGTGATGTGTCTACCGAGGTAGGTCGTGGATCGAGGCAGTGTAGGTCAGGAATGCGTAGTTCAATGATCGAGGCGTGATGCGGGGTGTGTGGCTCGAGGCGTGACTGGCGATGCAGATTGTGGCTTTGGTTTTTTGAAATTTGAAATTATATGGTAGTTTTGTTGTTTGGTTGTGAGGTAATGGGTATGGTGATGTTCTGTAATGGGTCCCAGAAACCCTTAAACAGACTTTCGGAAAATGTAAAAAAATGATTTGCGGATTACCCTAAACTATATTCATTTTCGAGATGATTTAATACAATGGTGTTAATAACATTCACTGACGCATAAAGTATTGATGGAATTCTGTCAATATATATGTAAGTTCATATCCTTTTGTATCTTCCATTAGACTCTATTCTTCTATATACTGAATTTCCAATTTTTTTTGAAGGATAGTTACCCAAAGGATAAACTTGGATAGTTCAGTTGTGCGCTCTCTTTGTGGATTCTTCCCTATTCGGGAGAAAACTGGCTTCTATTGAAGACGGGATTTTAGATGTGAAAAATCCCCCAACCCTGTAGAATAGGGTCATCCTTGTTCTTCTTCTTCAAACCTTCTAACATTGTTCAATGAATTTGAAAGTTGAATTAAACAAGCCTCAGCCCTACAAGCTGGGGTGGCTCTTAAACTTTTATGTTTGAGATTCACACAGCTACTCTTCGTATTTTGAGAATTTTGGTTTAGATATTAGTTGGGTCCATTATCCGACATCCACTCAAATCACCTATTTCTAAAGATCACTATTCTATTCCATACATATTCATTATCTGACGGATAAAATCCTCTACACAGGAGGCCTGCTAAATATTCTCAGATGCTTGATGAAAAAGTAACTCAATAACTTGTTTTTATTAGGCCTGAATTTGATGAGAGCGATTTGAGGAATGTTCTTGAGCATACATTTTGTTATATACAAAATCTATTGATTGTAGTCTGTCGTGGGAAATAAAATTGCATGAGAACATTTTTGGAGAGATTTTATGATTCTAGAGTGTAGTGAAATGCAATGCTCCCTGTGCACCCCATCCTCTAATACGAACACCAGATAGGGTGTCATAAATAAAATGGGATTGCCTCTTTAGAGTATTGAGTCATGAACGCTGAAGGGTTCTATGCTTATTTTCAACATTTGGATGTAAGGAAACCAAGAGAGATGCTAAATAAATTTGTCTTTGAAACCCTTCCATTACCTTTACATGATTGTGATATTCATCATATAGTGATAATTTGGTTTTCAAATGATGAAGAGTATTCCATAAGTTGAGGTGGATATCATGAATACAATCTTCTTCCATCAATTCTGGAATGTTATATTGAGAATTTTCCAAAGGCTAAAACATGACTGGTACTTCTCCTTTAACCAATTGTTTTCTCTTGTTTAACATATCATCATTATCATTCATTATAGGTTTCTCCACTTGGTTTGACCAAAGTGTAATGTTCTCGATTGTTTTATTAAAAACAATGTAATCAATAGTTTTTCCCCTATTGTATTGGAAGAAAAATGACCCAAGGGGGGTTCAGAGAATGAACATTCCCTTAAGATGTCTTCTGGTTGTGAAATTATTTCAACTGTTAATGACAAGACATTAAACATTATTGGACTTTTATTGGAAAGAGCCTCAGGTTAAGAGGGATTTCTCATTGATACATTGTTAATTATAGAATTATATTGAAAATGAGAAACACTACTGTAGAGAGGACTTTTATAGTGAATTCCAGCATGGCGAGGACAACCATGTTGGATTACAGTAAGGGATAAATCCTCTTGCTCTTTATACTTCTTTCCACAGAGAGGGTTGTCATGACTCTCATCTGGAGATAGGCTCTCTAGATTGACTAAAGATTCATGAATAAATCCTTCATGATGAATTGTATAATGGATAACTTCAGAGTTACTACTACTAATCCCATAATTTGGTAATGGTAGGGTAGGATATTGAGATGCAACAGATAAATGTATGGGGGCATCAAAAACTCCAGCATTAAGTGGATCTATATTGTAACTTGGATCATGATTTTAAAATTGTGTTTTGCGATAATTATTCATGTATTCTCTATTAAACTTAGTTCGGGCCACTTTTTGGGAGAAGTGGTTATCATGGGAAGGTGTTTGTGCCTTCCTTAGAGTGGTCATTAGAATGGGCCAATTACCTCTAATTGGAAAGGGTGTATGTTCCCGATCTGGTTGTCCGTATGATATGGTGGAGTATGCCCCATGACCCTCCTAGACTAGAACCGAGGTATGTATCTACTATGGGATGGTATTCCATTATGTCATCCTAGGTGAAGGGATAGATTTATGTGTATGTTCCCCTGGTACTATTGATGTTGTTATGATATTCTGGAATGCTTCCATAATGTGGCTAGGAATTTGTGTTTTCCCTTTCACCATTGATATGATGTTTTTTGTGAGTTCAGTGGATGGAACGGGAATATAAGTCCATTATGTATCTAGATTAGGTGTACCTTCCTGCTCCTATCAACATTTTCATGTCAATGAATACTGACAGTACTCATGTATGGGGCCAAAGAGTTGAGTCTGCCTCAGATTTGTCGTCGGAGCTTTCCGATTGACTTCTCCGGGTGCTGCCAAATGAGATTGTGGGGAAGATAGATGAATGTTGTTAGGTTTCTGTGCATGATGGATATTTTCTATAAAACATGGTTGAATAATATCTTTCAATACTTAAAGATAAGACTACTGGTATAATTGGTGAGTGTAAGAAGGTGTATGTTTCGTTTTACCAGTTTCCACCACATTTGATTGGTGGACTTCTCTAAATGAAGTTAGACGAGCTTGCTGACTGGATGATACTTTTTAAATAGTTGTATTTTCCTATTCATGGTACTCCACTAGATTTTCCTAGTGGGATTGGTTAGTCACTGCCAGATGAGTCTGATGGGTAGTAAGATTAGGAAGAACGAGTGTATATGCCCGCTCATTGTTTTCCATAAATTTAGGTTGATGGATTTCTTCATATGGGGAAAAGGTAAGAACCTTCTCCCTATTGACCCGACGTTGTCCCCAATGGTTCATATTGTGCACTCGGGTCTAGGGGACCTAGGCCGAACATCTAGATGCAACAACCCCATCATGATGGGGGTTCACTGTCGCACGATTCAGCTGGCGGTGATTTATGGTGGGAGTCCTTGGGAAGGACCCGTGAATCTTTGAATTGAAGCCCTAATTAACCTCTTGATCCACCTCCCTATAGTATGAGTGGAACTGGTTATTGAGTTCTAGGGATAAGGACCCGAAACTGTTGAAGACAATGGTTGGAACCATCTGCTTCTTGACTATCGGTCGATGTTGACTGGACGATAGAGGGTTGTTATTAACCTGTAAATCCTGTTAGGTATCCTCTAATGTTGGTATTGTACTGTGATGATGGTACTCCCTCATCGGCAAATTGGAGACCCAATGTTTAGGATGTTGAGTGGGTGATTAATTCCTTCCTGTAGAAGATGATCCATCTTGAACATCGGCCATGACATTCATAGGTGGTGTCTTAAAGAAATCCATTTTGGAGTGAAGGGAGTTCTGAAAAAAATTGAGAACAAAAATAAAATCCCTTAAAGAAACATATTTTAGATGGATACATGCAAGATTGATTCCTTTTTCTAGCCTTCCTTTATCAATTGATAGGGGACTTACAGGTGGGTAACATTATTAAAATTTTTAAGGACTCAGGTCAGGTTCACTATTTTTGTTTCTTAGTTCCTTGAAATGTGTGTTATAGTTTAAAAATCACTACTTCCAAGGGATTTCCATTGAATTTATTCTTGGAACCAGAAACAACCAATAGTTCTTTATCTAAAAGGGACCTGCTTTCCAAAGGCAGACATTGGTTATGTTTGAACTTTTACGATACTTAATAACATGCCTTGGTCGAGAGGATGGGAGGTCGGACTCATCACACCCTTTTGGGGGGAATTATTGTCTACTCTAGGAATCTATATATAAATTAATGATATTTTCATGAATAATTATTAATTCAACAAGTATCACATAGGTTTCCCTTGGAATTTAATATCTCTTAATAACATGTGTGAAATTTGTAATCTTTCGTATGCATTCAAGGTTCTTCATTAATGTAGATATCTGTAAGTATTCGAGGTTCTCCTTCAATGTTATCCTCTCATATACTACATATATATTTTCATAATCATTTCTATGATGATACATGATTTGAATCCACTTAGTGGGGAACCCTAGAATTTATTTTCATCTAGATATATAATGGTTTGTTTTGATATGTGTATCATACCCACAAAATGGGCTACCGACGTATCCTTGTGAAATTAATCAGAACCCTTATAGTTTGGTGCCTATTAATGGGACACATCATACCTTTTAAGTTCATGTGATAAGGACCCAGCCATATAGTTTAATGTCATGTGGAAAGGACATCTATGAAAAATGTGCATAGTCAAATTTTGGGGTAGGAATTATGCTGAAGCAGGACAAGGAACTGGGAAAGGATATGGGTTTCCAAGTAATATTATACCCTGTTGAGAATGTGGCCTCGGAAGGACAAGGTTGATATGATGTGTCATGTTTGAACCTCGAGTAGGATTCCTACGTATCCCATTTGGATGGGAATAAAATCCCACTTAGTTTGATAGATCTCATAGAAGAGTATACTCCTTTGAGATATTTGAGTGTGGGATTACATCGTGAAAAGTTTGCCTTGATGATTTGGGGGTTTAATTTTGGGCTTACTCCTAAGGAAGATTCCCAGATTAATGGAATTAGGGTTGGATTCTTGATGAGGATATCCAATGAACTCAATCCCTAATAAAGGCTTTCTATGTATCAAAATTTTGGTGGGTATAAGAGTTATCTTAGTTTATTCATTGTGTTGGGGATTATGCGTAAGAGCTTCCCATTGTAGGGGACATGACTGGGTGAACCTTTTTTGGAAGGGAACGCTTTTGATGTTAGGCCTTCAAGAAGGAATCCTATGTATCGTAGTTTGAACAGGAACCATAGTTCTCTTAGTACAAGTGGTTGTGAAAATGTTGTAATCATTACAAGTGGTTGTGAAAATATTGTAATCAGAGTTCTTGGTGTGAGAAACAAGAGGATGTAAAAGATTCAACAAAGGAACCCACACTTTTCATCCTCCGTTGTTGGAATAGGGCACGCCTATGATGGAGGGGGTGGATAAGGACAAGTCGACCCGATAAGAGGTAGTGGCAAAGAGCCTTCACTATGTTCACTTTACATTGGACAAGGGACCAATGAAAGGAAGGAGTGAATGTGAAGGAAGTAGAGAGGAGCAGGAATGAAACCTCCTACTTCAAAGGTTAGGGACATACACGAGGATGGACACCCTAATAGATCTCTGCAGGGGAGGGAGACTTATCCTTTGCTTTCTTAGAAAATAAAGCATGAACCGTACCTTATCTACTAGAGACCTAAGGTTCTAGGTCATAGAGACAAGAATGGGAGATAAAAACCCAAACCCCAATCCTCCAAACTGGGATCATACCAACACTGTTCACGGTAGAAAGGTCTGTGTGACTGCAGATATAAAAACTCATAGAAACTCTATGAATCCTGATCCCATTATGAAAAAATGTTGGAAACCTATGACTATGGAAATACAAACCCAAATAGAAGACACACTGATGTTTATTTCCCAAGGGTTTGATAATTCAAGAGGCTTTGGGGAAGGTCTCAACTGAATCCATTTCAGACAATAGAGTGAATGAAGAAGAATCCTTTCAATGAATGTCTTTGAAGAGGGCATAGTGGATTGTTGAATGAAGAGAGTAGTTGAATCAAATAGGGGCTCCCAAGTTGGTACTGGCGCACATGTATAGGCACGAAGGTAGGATTGGGAGACCTGATGTTCACTTAAGTGATGAACAACCTTGAAGTTAATACATGGGCAAGACCTGACTCAAGTCTTTAAGAGTATTCATAGGTATTCCTAGAAGTGGGACACTCATGTTCTTATAAGAGGAATAGGTGGTGCACAAGTGTTGTTTATTTAGGGAGGTTGGTCACTTTAGGCACTCAAGTGTTATGGATTTCAAACACTATAAGGACATATGTCCTTTGATCCTCCTTCAAATACTTGTCTTTAGGTGTTAAAGATCTACATTTAAAGTTTCATAGAACTTTGTCAAAGCACTAGGGTGACCACAGTAGCAATTAGGGTTCTGGGAAATTCATTCGTACAAATGAAGGCTCTAAGGGTCTATTTATAGGAAAAAATATGATGTTGGGTGTAAGGAATTTTAGTGTGCAAGTGGTTTGCACACAAAATTTGGGTGCTCAAGTACCTTGTGTACTGATGGATCCATGGTCAGCCTAGGGCGATCCAAAACTCAATCCTTTTCAAATCTGGATTTTCTTCATGTGTGTTCTCATTTTTTTTTCTAAGGAATTTCCCCTTTTCATTTTTGGAATCTTTGACGGAACGGAGTGTCAACATAGATTTTATGGTTCTTTCCGGGATTTAGGGTCTTTTTGATTATTTTTATGAATTTTATGGTTTTTATAGTTTTTTAATAATTTTATGGGTTTAAAGTTTTTTTAGTGGGGTTTTGGTTTTTATTTGTTTTTTGGGTTATTTAAAATTTTTACACAATTTTATGTTTTTCTTGTTTTTAGGTTTTTTTGTGTTTTGAGCTTTTTCAGGATTTTAGTTATTTTAACTATTTTTAGGCTTTTAAGGTTCCCTTAAGGCATTTTTAAGGGTTTTTAGAGTTTTCTCCATTTTTATATATTTTTAGGGATTCATTGTAAATTTTATTGGTTTAAAGGGTTTTTAGTGATTTTGAGTGCAATTCTAGGTTTTTTTGGGTTTTTAGCATTTTTGGTATTTAGGTGGTTTTAGTATTTTTATGGTTTTATTAGGGATTTTCACTTTTTTTGGGCTTTTATGTTTTCAATAATTTTTCGGGATTTTATTAATTTTATGGGTTTTAGGAATCTTCAGTGTTTTTAAGGGTTTTTGTCATTTTTAATAATTTTTTGGGTTTTTAGTGCTTTCTTAGTTTTTAGGGGTTCAAAGGTTTTTAGTGTTTATTAATATTATAGGGGTTTTATATGTTTTTATTTTTTAATGGTTTTATTAATATTTTTAGGGTTTTTAGGGTTTTTTATATTTTTAATGATTTTTAGGGATTTTCTATGGTTTTTTTGGGTTTTTAGATATTTTGGGGTTTCATAGGATTTTTATGGGTTTTATGTTTTATTTTGTTTCTTAGGTTTTTTTGGATTTTTTAGTGGTTAATATTTTTAATTTTTTTTGAGTTTTTAAGATATCATTGTGGTGTAAATGGATTTTAGTGTTTCTAATGGATTTTAAGGGTTTTAAGGGTTTTGGGGTTTTTATGGGTTTTAGGTGTTTTTAGTGTTTTTATGGGTTTGAGGGTTTTTAGGGTCTTTTTAGGTATTTTTTACAGTTTTTAGCATTTTTGCTTGTTTTTTAGTGGTATTAAGTGTTTTTTGGGTTTTCAAGCCTTGTTGGTGTTTTAGGGTTTTGAGGGGGTTTTATCTTTTTAGGGATTTTTTTTCTGATTTTTTTAAATTTTTATGAATTTTATGTTTTTAGGGATTTTGAGTATTTTTAGTGTTTCATGGTTATTATAGTTTTTAATATTTTAACATTTTTAGGGTTTTTAGGTTTTTAACTGAATTTAGGATTTTAAGGTTTCTTAAGGTTTTTTAGGGTTTTTAGGTTTTTTTTCATGTTTAGGGAAATTTGGAATTTTATGGTTCTATGGTTTTTAATGTATTTAAGGATTTGGGGTTTTTTTAGTTTTTTAGGGTTTTATGGTTTTTAGAGTTTTTTTGAGTTTTTTAGGAGTTTTGTGGGTTTTTTAAATTTTTTTCTATTTTTAGGGGTTTAAATGGATTTGAGAGTATTTAGTGGGTTTTTAGGTATTTTATTGTTTTTAGTTGTTTTGTGGTTTTTAATGTTTCGGGGGTTTATTATGGTTTTTAGAAAATTTTATTTGTTTTATCTATTTTTATATTTTTATAGTTTTTTAGGGGTTTTAGGGGTTTTAGTTGTTTTTTTTGATATTAGTGTTTTTTAGTGATTTTTTAGGATATTTATCATTTTTCGGGTTATTAGGGATTTTAATGGTTTTTAGAATTTTATGGTGATTACGGTTTTTTGGGGGTTTTTGGGGGGTTTTAGGTTTTTTTGAGTTTCATAGGGTTTTATGGTTTTTAACGTTTTAAATGTTTTTAGGGATTTGATGTATTTTTAGTGTTTTAATGATTTTTTAGGGATTCAATAGGGTTTTTTGGTTTTTAAGGTTTTAGGGGATTTTATTATTTTAGGGACTTTTAGGATTTATTGGTCTTTTATTGTTTTTGGGGTCTTTTTAGGTTTTAGCATTTTTATATTTTTTTATGTTTTCATAGGGTTTTTAGGGTTTAAAAGGTTTTTTATGTTTTTAGAGATTATTATTTCTTTTTTATGATTTCTCTGGAATTTATGGATTCTAATTGATTTTGAGGGTTTTTAGTAGTATTTATGGTTTTTAGGGTTTTTAGAGTTATTAGGGATTCATGGGTTTTATGGTTTTGATGTGTTTTTTAGGTTGTTAATTTTTTCCTAGTGGGGTTTTCCGGGGTTTTAGTACTTATTAAGTGTTTAGGGATTTTAGTTATTTTTTATTTTTTTAATTTTTTTAGGGTTTATATGGATTTTGTACGGTATTAGGGGTTTTTAGGGTCCTTAGGGTTTTTTGGGTGTTTTGGTTTTCTTGCTTTCTTAGAGGTATTTTAGTTTTATAGGGGGTTTATAGTTTCTTAGAGTTTCAAAGGGTTTTAGGGGTTTAAAGGGTTTTTATAGTTTTTAGTGATTTTATATTTTTATGGATTTTTTAGGATTTAAATGTTTTTAGGGGTTGTTATTGTTTTTAGGGGTCCTTAGGGTTTTCATGGTCTTTCATTTGAATACAAGGTTTTTAGGATCTTTTATGGTTTTAGCAATTTTATGTTTTTATGGGTTTTAAGCGTTTTTAGGATTTTAATGATTTATTAGAGGTTTTAGTGATTTTTACATTTTTAGGTATTTTTAGTGCATTGTTAGGTGTTTATGGGGTTTTAGGGGTTTTAGAGCTTTTTAGGGTTTTAACATATTTTAGGTTTTTTTTGGGTTTTAGAAGTTTTTAATTTGTTTATGTTTTCCTAGGTTTTTGTAGGGTTTTGATGGTTTCTTTAGAATATTTAAGGATTTTTAGGATTTTTATGGTTTATTTGGGGTTCTATGGATTATGAGGGGTTTTAGGGTCTTTTAGGGTTTTAAGGTTTTCTTAGGATTCTGCGGGAATTTTCTTGTTTTTATTTTTTTAGTAGTTTTTATGTTTTTTTTGATTTTTTAACATTTCTATGGATTTAAAGGGTTGTTAGAGTTTTTATTGGTTTTAAGGGTTTTATTGGTTTTTAGGGGTTTTAAAAGGTTTAGGGTTTAGAGTGGGTTTTTAGGATTTTAGGGCCTTTTATAGTTTTTAGTGTTTTTAATTTTTTGAGGGGGTTTTAACATTTTTAGGATTTTTTCATGTTTTTTAAAGGTTTTCATGGTTTTTAGGGGTTTTTATATTTTTATGGATTTTTATGGATTTTTTTTCTTTTTTATGATTTTTAGCGGTTTTATGTATTTTGAGGGTTTTGGGTTCGGGGGTTTTAGGGTGTCTATGGTTTTGTGGGGTATATAGATTTTTTTTATGATTTTTTATATTTTTTACTGTTTTTAGCAGTTTAAAGGGTATTTATAGTTTTTAATGGGGTTTTAGGGGTTTTCAAGGTTATTAGGGGTTTTCAATGTTTTTATGGGTTTTTATAGTTTTTATAGTCTTTGGGTTTTTTAGTAGTTTTTATGTTTTTTTAGCATTTTTTATGTATTTATGTGTTTTTATTATTTTTATGTTTTTAAGGTTTTCATAGGGTTTTTAGGGGTTTTAGGGTTTTTTTTCATTTTATGTAATTTTAAAATATTTTTTTGGATTTTTATGGCTTTACGGTTTTTAGGGATTTTCTATTATTTTATGTTTTATACAGTGTTTTGTGTTTTTTAAACTTTATAGAAAATTTTAGGCTTTTTTGATTTATGTGTTTTTATGTTTTTTTTCATAGGGGTTTTCATGATTTTTAGAGTATTTTAGATTTTTAAGGATTCTAAGTTTGGTTTAGGAATTTAATTTTTTATACATTTTTATTGATTTTGAGATGTTATATGGGTTTTTATAGTTTTCAGGGACATTATGGGTTTTTTTGGATTTTAGGGATTTTTTACATTTCTAGTGTCCTCTTTTTGTTTAAATTCATTTTTATATTTTTTAATGGTTTTAGGTGTTTAAGTGGTTTTACTGTTTTTAGTTGTTATTATGGTTTTTATGGGTTTTTATGGTTTCTTGGTTTTTTAGGGGTTTCATTTTTATTATTGGTTATTTGGGTTTTTAGGGTCATTTTAGGATTTTTAGGGTTATAATAGTTTTTTTATGTATTTATTTATAAGATCTTGTTTTAGGGTTTTAATGTTTTCTGAGGTATTATGAGGGTTTTTTGGTTATTTACATTTTTAGGGTTTTTATGGGGTTTTAGTAATTTTAGGGACTTTAAGTGTTTTGAGTGTTTTTAGCATTTTTTAGGTTTGTAGGGGTTTTAGTTTTTTTTTGTTTTCTATGGTTTTTTAAGGTATTTATGTTTTTAGGGAATTTTTGGGCTATTCTAGGATATTTTTGGGGGTTTTAGGATTTTTAGATATTTTAGAGGTTTAGGGGGGGGGGTTTAGTGTTTTTAGCGGTTTTTTGTGTCTTTTAAGGTTTCATGGGTTTTATTGAGTTTTTAGGGTTTCTGGTACTTTTCAGAGTTTTTAAAAATTTTAGGGGTTTAATGGGTTTTCAAATTTTTATGTGTTTTTAGGTATGATTTGGTTTTAGTGGGTTTTAGGGTTTACAAGGTTTTTTATTGTTTTTGGGTCATTTTGGGTTTTTTATGGTTTTTAGGGGTTTTATGTTATTAAGAGATTTATGAATTTTTAGTTTTTATAGTTTTCCTAGGGGGTTTATGTGTTTTTAATTTTTTTTAATATTTTTAGAGATGTTTAGGGAGTTTTTAGAAATTTATTGTATAAGTATTTTTGGGGATTTTGTGGGTTTTATTTATTTTAGGGTTTTTAGGAGTTTTTAGGGTTTTAGAATTATTTTGGAATTTTAGTGGTTTTATGATTTTCAGGTTTATAGGGGTTTCTTATGGTTTCTCAATGGTTTTATATTTTTTTTATGTTTTTATGTATTTTTATGTCCTTTTTGTTATTTTTATGGTTTTTAGTGGTTTTATGGATTTTGAGATTTTTTAGGTTTTTGTGGGTTTTAGTCTTTTTTGGTGTTTTTATGGGTTTTAATATTTTTAGATTTTTTTAACATTTTTATTTGTTTAATGGGTTTTTATATTTTTAGTGGGTATTGGGTTTTGGGATTTTATGGATTTTTAGAGTTTTTAATGGGTTTTAAATGTTTTTACAGTTTTATGGTTTTTAGCGGTTTTATTGCATTTTTAGGGTTTTTGGGTATTTATCATTTTAAGGGATTTAATTTATTTTAGTTGTTTAATTTTTCTATTAGGGTTTTTCAGGGTTTTTGGGTTTTTTAGTTTTATATCGATTTATCTATAATTTTTAGGATTTTTTAGGATTTTTTTTGGGTTTCTTGGGTTTTAGGGATTTTGAGGGGTTTTAGGTTTTTTATGTTTTTAGAGTTTTAGGGGTTTTAGTGTTTTTATGTATTTTTATGTTTTAAGTGTTTTTAGGTTTTTATGTTTTTGATTAGGTTTTTTAAGTTTTTATTAGTTTTTATGTTTTTAAGGATTTGTAGGGATTTTTTGGATTTTTATTGTTTTTAGATGTTTTAGGGATTTTGTTGGTGTGTAGGTTTGTTTTGAGGTTTTTAGGGGTTTATTGTTTTCTGGCATTATATTTTTTTAGTGGATTTATAGTTTTCTACCTTTTTTAGGGATTTTATGGCTTTTTAGTGTTTTTAGTTTATTATTGGTTTAAATCGTTTTTAGGAGTTGTAGGGTTTTTAGGGTCTTGTTTGGTTTTTTGGGTCTTAACATTTTGTATATTTTAAGGTGTATAAAGTGTTTTTTTGTGTTTAGGGTCATCATGGGGTTTTTTTGGGTTTTTAGTATTTTTTAGAATTTTTGGATATTTAGTTAGTTTTTAGGGTTTTGTTTGTATTTTTAGGATTCTTTAAGATTTTTATTATTTTTAGGATTTTAAGGATTTTTTATGATTTTAGGTTTTAATATTTTTCTTACGGGTATTTATGGTTTTTTATGTTTTTTGGGATTTTAGTGATTTTTTATGATTTTTTTGGTTTTTATATTTTTTAGGGATTTTGAGGGTTTTTCAGTTTTTTATTGTTTTAGGGGTTTTATGGTTTTTTTTCGTTTTTAGGTATTTTTTGAGTTTTTTAGGTATTTAATGATTTTAAAGTTTCTAATTCTTTAGGGTTTTAAAATGTTTTTATAGTTTTTCGTTGATTTGGGGTTTTATGTGTTTTTAGTGTTTTTAAGGTTTTTATTAGTTTTATATTTTTTATGGTTTTATGTTTTTTAGTGTTTTTAGTGTTTTTTATTTTTTGATGGGTTTTATGTGTTAAAAAGGTTTTTACAGTCTTCATAGGTTTTTTAATGGGATTTAAGGTTTTTACATTTTTATGCGTATTTAGGATTTTTGTCATTTTCTTGGTTGATTTGAGATTTTGAGGGTTTTTAGGGTATTTATTATTTTTTGGGGTTTTAGAGTTTTTAGATTTTCTATGTGTATTGAGTGTTTTTATGTTTTTGTTCTTTTCATAGGGGTTTCATTGTTTAAAGGGTTTTTATTATTTTGGGGGTTTTAGGAATTTTTAGTATTTTCTATTATTTGTTAGGGTTGTTAGGGATTTTTTAGAGGTTTAAATTTTTTAGAGTTTTTAGGGTTTTCTATTGATTTTGGGGGTTTTAGGAGTTTTTTGAGTTGTTATGGGTTTCTAAGTTTTTTAGAGTATATAAATATTTTTAGAGTTTTAAAAGGTTTATTATGGGGTTTTAGGGTTTCTTATTTGAAGGTTTTTTTCTTGTTTTTTGGTTTCTTTGGGGTTGTAGGGTCTTTTATGGATACTTTTTTGGGTTTTCATCATTTTTTACGGGTTTTTGGGGTTTTATGTTTTTTTTGTCTTTAAATATATCTTAGTGTTTTTTAGGTTTTGTGGGTTTTTAATTCCTTTAAGGATTGTTAGGCATTTTTATGATTTTTATGGGTTTCAGGGTTCTTGAGGATTTCGACGGTTATTAGGGTTTTAGTGTATTTATGGTGTATAAGACATTTTGGTTTTCATGGTTTTTAATTGTTTTTATGTTTTTAAAGTTTTATCATGTTTTTTTCATGGCTTATTAAGTCTTTTATTTTTTGATTTTTTAGGGAATTTTGTCTGTTTAAATGGTTTTTATGTATTTTAGTGTTTTGAGGCGTTTTAGATTTTTTAATGTATTTTAGGGAGTTTTTTAGGTTATTAGTTTTTTTATTTTTTACGATTTTTTTGGGTTTTTAGAATTTTTTAATGTTTTTAGGGGTTTGAAGTGTTTTTAATGTTTTTAGTGGTTTTAGGGTTTTTATGGGTTTTAAGGTTTTTAGGGGTATTTAAGGTTTTAGAACCTTATATTCATATACATGTTTTTATAGTCTTTTTAGAAGTTTTTAGGATTTTTGGAATCTTCTTGGTTTTTAAGGGTTTTAAGTGTTTCATGATTTTATGGTTTTCTTATGGGTTTCTAGGAAATTAGGGGATTTATATTTTTAATGGTGTTCATGGATTCTATAGTTTTTCTATGGTTTCTTATGTATTTTAGGATTTTTAGGGTCTTTAGAAATTTTTAGTGTTTTTTGTGTTTTTAGAGAGTTTAGTGTTTTTTATGTTTTTAGGGGTTTTAATTATTTTTTGATTTCAATGATTTTATTAGGGTTTTGAAGGCTATTGAAGGTCTTTAATTTTTTTTTATCTTTTTAGTATTTTTAAGGAATTTTTATTTTCTTATGGGTTTTTAGAGTTTTTAGTGATTCTGAGGGGTTTTATGAGTTTTACGGGTTTTATGGTTTTTAGTGGTTTTAGGTTTTTATGGGGTTTATGTGTTTTTAGGATTTTAAATTTTTCATAGGGATTTTCGTGTATCTTTAGGTTTTTATGTTTTTAGGGATTTTTTTTTTCATATTTTAGGTTTTTTATAGTTTCTTGGGTTTTTAGATATTTTGGTTGGTGTTGGGGGTTTTAGGGTGTTTATAGATTTTTTTTGGTTTTTAGTGTTTTTTCATTTTTAGGGGTTTATAGTCTTTTAGAATTTTTATTGGTTTTAAGGTTCTTTTGGTTTTAGGGTTTTTTAATGTTTTAGGGGGTTTTTAGAGGTTTTTTGGTTTTTAGATCCTTTAGGGTTATTAGGATTTTTAGTGTTTTTAGTGGGTTTGTGTGATTTAATTGTTTTTTAGGTTTTAGGGGTATCTTCAGGGTTTTACGGGTTTCATAGGGTTTTATTTTATTTTGAGTTTTTTGGGATTTTTTCTATTTTTATGATGTTTCATATTTTTTTGATTTTTAGGGGTTTAGAGTTTCTTAGGGGTTTTAGGGTGTTTATGGTTTTAATTGGTCTGTACTGTTTTTCTTTGAATTTTTTGGTGTTTGTTATTTTTTAGAGTTTTTAACCTTTTGGGGGGATTAAATGGATTGTAGAGTTATTTGTGGTTTTAGGATTTTTATGGGTATTTAGGGTTTTGATAGTTTTTAGGGGGTATTATGTGTTTTGGGGGTTTTTATGTGTTTTAGGGGTTTTTAGCGTTTTTTCGGTTTTTATGGGTTTAAAATGTTTTTAGGCTTTTATGTTTTTCTTAGCGGGTTTCATGGAATTTAGTGTTGTTTTCATTTTATGGGAATTTGTAGTGGTTTTTTAGAAATTTTATGGTTTTTTATGTTTTTAAGGATTTTTGGGGGTTTTAGGGGTTTTTGTATTTTTTGGTGTTTTTAGGGCTTTTAGCACTTTTTAAGATTTTTTGTGTGTTTTAGGTGTTTTTATGTTTTAAATATTTTCTAAGGGGATATTATGTTTTTAGGGTTATTTTAATTTTTCTAAACATTCATATTTTTTTTAGGTTTTTTTTTGTTTTTAGGGCTTTCAGGGTTATTGAGGTGTTTTAGGCATTTGTTAGATTTTGACTATTTTTATGGTTTGTTTTAGTTTTTATGGGTTATAAAGTTTTATTATTGTTTTTTAACATTTTTAGGGGTTTAAAGGGATTTTTATAGTTTTTATGGATTTTTGGGGTTTTCTAACGGTATTTAAATTTTTAATATTTTTTCTGTGTTAGGGTTTCTTAAGAATTTTAGGGTTGTTATCATTTTTTCGGTTTTTAGTGATTTTAAGTGTTTTAATATATAATGGTTTCTTAGGGATTTTCATTTTTAGGTTTTTATGTTTTTAAGGGTTTTTAGGGTTTATTAATGGTTTTTATGAATTTTATGGTTTTTAGAGGTTTTAGAGATTTTGAGTGTTTTTTAGTGTCTTCTGGGGTTTACAAGTTTTTTGGGTTTTTAGGGGTACTTTTAAAAATTTTATGTTTTTATATATTTTTAGAGTTTTCTAATGTATTTAGTGGTTTAAATGGATTATAATTTTTTAATGGTTTTTAGGTTTTTATGTGTTTTCATGATTTTTACTTTTTTAGTGATTTTATGGATTTTAGATTTTTTGGGTGTTTTAGAATTTATAGGTTTTTTGTGTTTTTAAGTGTTATTAGGGTTATACCATTTTTTTATTTCTTATAGGGTTTTAATGTTTCTAAGTATTTAGGGATTTTTTGGGCCATTTATGATTTTTACGGTTTTTAGGGTTTTTATGGATTTGAGGTTTTTAGGGTTTTTAGGGTCTTCAAAATTTTTTGGGTTTTAAGGTTGTCATAGGCTTTTCTTGGTTTTTTGGTTTTTTTAATTTTTAGGGATATTTAGAGAGTTTTTAGGGTATTCATTTTATTATTCAGTTTTGGGGATTTTGAGGGTTCTTGTGGATTTTTGGGATAAATGGTCTTTATTTTATTTTATTTTTTTGGGTTTTCGGTGTTTTTTAATATTTTATGCGTTTTTAGAGTTTTAATAAATTTTTTAGAGGTTTGAATCATTTTTATAATTTTTAGTGGTTTTAAATGTTTTTATAGTTTTTAGGGTATTTAATGGTTTTTTAATGTTTTATGGTTTTAATAAGTTTTTAGGGTTTTAGAGAATTTTATGTTTTTTAGGATTTTTATCATTTTTTTAGGTTTTTAGGTGTTTTATGTGTTTTTATTTTTTGAGGGTTTCTCAGGTTATTTCAAGGTATATAGGGTTTTTATGTTTTTATATATTTTTAGATATTTATGGACTTTTATGATTTTTAGGTTTTCTTAGTGGTTTTAGTGTTTTTATGGGTTTTTATGGGTTTAAGGGTTTTTTGGTGTTTTTTAGGTTTTATTGTTTTTTAGAGGCTACATACATTTGTAAGGGTTTAAAGGGTTTTTTTGTGATTTTAGTGGTTTAATAGGTATTTATGGTTTTTAATGTTTTTTGATTTATTAATATTTTTTAGCCGTTTTAGGGATTTAGGGTCTTTTTAAGGGTTTAAGGGTAGTTATAAGGTTTTGGAGACTTTGAGGGTTTGTATGCTTTTTCTGGATAAATGGTTTTTATTATTTTTTCTCGTTTTTAAGGTTTTGGTGTTTTAAAGATTTTATTGGGTTTTTTAAGTTTTTATAAATTTTTAGTTGTTTAATTAGTTATTATAGTTTTTTAGTGGTTTTTAGGGTTTTTATAGTTTTTAGGGATTTAAAGGTTTGTAAAGGATTTATTGTTTTTATAATTTAGTCAAGTTTAAGGGGATTTTAGGGATTTTTTACATTTTTTTAGCATTTCTTAGGAAATTAGAGGTGCTTATTGTTTTTAGGTTTTTGATGTTTTATTAGGGGTTTCATGGTCTTTAGGTTTTTTATGTTTTGGGAATTTTTATGTATTTTTATGTATTTTTATGATTTTAATGGTTTCTTTGTGGGTTTAGTGTTTTTTATGGGGTTTTGGGGTTTTGGGTTTTTTTTGTTTTTAGGGTGTTCATTTTTTATAGGTTTTTAAAATTTTAAGTTTTTTGAAGGGTTTTTAGTGTTTTTGTGGTCTTATGGGTATTCATGGTTTTCAATGATTTTGGGAGTTCGTATAGTTTTTAGTGGTTTATGGTTTTATGGTATTCTTATGGGTTTTTGGGTATTTATATTTTTTAGGTTTCTTAGGGGTTTTATGTGTTTTTACATTTTTATGATTTTCATAGGGTTTTTCCTGATTTTCTTGATTTTTTATTTTTTTATAGAATTTTTAATATTCTTATGGATTATTAAGGTTTTTAGGGATTTTGATGTTTTTAGGGTTGTTTGGGTTTTACTATTTTATGGTTTTTGTGTTTTTGGGGATTTTTTATTTTTTTTAGTGTTTTAATGGATTTTAGAGTCATTTAGTGTTTTTTGATGATTAAAGGGTTGTTAGTGTTTTTATTAGTTTTTTTTGGAGTTTTGGGTTCTTTAGTGTTTTTATATTTTTATGGTTTTCTTAGGGGTTTTCATGGTTTTTAGGTATTTTTTTCCTTTATGTATTTTTAGGGATTTTTTTAGTATTTTGATGGATTTTGAATGTTTTTAGAGATTTTGACAGTTTTAGGGGTCTTGAGGGTTTTTTCAGGTTTTTAGTTTTTTCTTAGTTTTTAGGGTATTTATGTTTTTTTAGGTTTTTAAGGTTATTATAGGGGTTTTCATGGAATGTACGGGTATTTATATTTTTATGGATTTTTAACGAATTTTAGGAGTTTTGTGGTTTATTAGGTAATTTAGGGATCTTGAGGGGTTTTTTGGTTTTTGGGGTTTTAGGGATTTTTTCTGGGATTTTAGAGTTTTTTGTGGTGTTTAGGTTTTTAGAGTTTTTTTATCACATTTAAAGTTTTTATAGGGTTTTAGATATTTTAGTGGTGTTTAGTGTTTTGTTGGTTTTATGGGTTTTTAATGGGTTTTAGGGGTTTTCAGATTTATTCATGGTTTTAGGGGTTTTAGCGTATTTAGGTTTTTAGTGTTTTTAGGGGTTTTAATATTTTTAGGTTTTAACGGTATTATTAGAGGGTTTTCCAGGTTTTTAGGGGTTTTTAATTTTTTATGGGCTCTTATGATTTTTAAGGATTTGTATGGGTTTTTAGGGTTTTAAAATATTTGGAGGGTTTAAATTGTATATTTGGGTTTTTACAGATTTTTATGGTTTTTTTGTTTTTATGGGGTTTTTCAAATTTTGTTGTGTTTTTTAGGTTTTTAGAGTTTTTTTTTGAGTTTTTTGGGTTTAAATTTTTTTAGTAATTTTTAGGGTTTTTATGATTTTCTATGGTTTTTAGAGGTTTTTATGATTTTTATGGTTTTTATGTTTTTATGGTTTTGATGTATTTTTAGGGGATTTATGGTTTTATTAGTTTTTTTATTTTAGTGGGTTTGAGTGTTTTTAGGTTTTTAGGGTTTTCTTAGGGGTTTTCAGGGGTTTTTTTATAATTTTAGACATTCTTTGTGTTTTTTAGTATATTTATGGAGTTTTGTGTACTTTATTGACTTTGAGGTTTATTATAGGGTTTTGGGTTTTTATGGATTTTAAGGTATTTATAGTTTTTTAGGGTTTTTAGAGGTTTTACGTGTTTTTATGTTTTAGATGTTTTCTTATGGTTTCTGGGTTTTCATGGTTTTTTATGTTATTTTATGATCTTAGTGATTTTTAGTGATTTTTAGTATTTTTTTGGGTTTTCTGAATTCTTAGGGATTTAGAGGGGTTTTTAGGTTTTTATGGTTCTTATGGATTTTTAGTGGTTTTAGTGTTTTCTGATATTTAGGGGTTTTAATGTTTTTTATAATCTTTTAACATTTTTTAGGGTATAAAGGGTTTTTAGTGTTTTTATTGGTTTTAGGGTTCTATAGGTTTTAGGTTTTTTATGTGTTTAGAGGTTTTATGGTTTATAGGAGGTTTTAATGTTTTCAGAGAATTTTTAAGGGTTTTAAGCCTTTTATCATTTTTAGGTTTTAAGGGTTTTATTTTTGTAGGGTTTAAGGTTTTATTAGGTTTATTCAAGCTTTTATGGGTTTTTTGGTTTTTAGGGATTTTGACGTTTTAAGGGTTTTTATGGGTTTTATTGTTTTTAGGGTTTTTAGGGTTTGTTATATTTTGTGGAGTTTAAGTGTTTTTTATGTTATTAATTTTTTCATAGGTGTTTTTAGGTTTTTATGTTTCTTTACATTTGTAGGTATTTTTATGGTTTTTATGGTCTTTTATGGTTTTTATAGATTTTGAGGGCTTTTAGGGTTTTTTTGGTATTTAATGTTTTTTTATTTTTTATGGATTTTAAGTTTCTTTAGTGTTTTTTTATCATTTTTAGGGTTTTAAATGATTTTTAGAGTTTTTAGTGGATTTTAATGTTTTTATGGTTTCTTAGTTTTTTATGGTTTTAGGGGTTTTTATCTTTATTATGGTTTTTGGGGGTTTTATGGACGTTTATTGTTTTTTAGGTTTTAAGGGTTTTTTTTTTGGGTTTTAGGTTTTTTAGGGGTGCATTTTTTTCATAGGGTTTTTCAGTTTTATATTGCTTTTTTATTTTTTTATTGATTTTTAGGGATCTTTTTTGTATTTTTATGGTTTTGATTATTTTTTGGGATTTTTAGTGTTTTGAGGGTTTTTTACATTCTTATGAGGTTTTAGGTTTTGTTACTATTTTTTAGGTTTTTTTAGACTTTTATAGTTTTTTGGTCTTTCTAGGATTTTTTTTGGTTTTTAGGATTTTTAAGGAATTTGAGGGTTTTTGGGGTTTTAGGATTTTTTAGGGGTTTAGGGGTTTTGTTGAGTTTTTAGAGTATTTAATGGACTTTTTAGTTTTGTAACATTTTCATTTGTTTAATGTGTTTTTAGATTTTTTTAGTGGGTTTTACATTTTTTAAGTGTATTTATGGTTTTATGGGTTTTAGGTGTTTTGTGGTTTTTAGGATATATAACGGGTTTTAAGGTTTCATGATTTTTTAGGGGTTTATATTTTTTAAATTTTTATTCTTTCCATAGGGTTTTTAGGTTATTCTATTTTTATGTTTTTAGGGATTTTAGAAAATTTTATTTAATATTTTTATGGTTTAGGGTTTTTCGGGTTCAAGGTTTTGAGGGTTTTTAGTGACTTTTATGGTTATTTAGTTTTTTCAGGTTTTTAAGTGTTTTAATATTAATAAGGTTTTCTTAGTATTTTTATGAGTTTCATGGGTTTTTACATTTTTATCGATTTTAAAATATATTTTAGGATTTTTATGTATTTAGGGTGTTTTAGGATTTTGAAGGTTATTTGTTTTTTTGGTTTTTAGAGTTTTTTGGGAATTTTGGGTTTTTAGAGGTTTTATCTAATATATGTTTTTAAGGTTTTCATAGAATTTTTTCAGGGGTTTTAGGGGTTTCAGCTATTTTTCTTCCATTTCTCAAATCATCTTCCCTTCCTCGCCTGATACTGTTTTCTAGTGGGATATAATTATCCTCTCACCTCCCCTATTTCTGCCTTAACATGGGCATCATACCTCTATTTTGGTTCTATGTTCTAGTGCTTTAGACAATTTGGGTTGGCGAAAGTGGAGGAATTAAGTGTTCATCTCTTTATCTTCCCTTGTTTTCCAACCCATTGTGATCGATCTCATATTATTTGTGATCAATGCGGGTTTTTTGAGATCTTGGTATGGTGTTGGAGGTGAGATGAAGAGGTCTCATAGCTTCCTCTACACAAGAGTTTGTTTCTTTCTCATCTACTCGGTTTCATTCTTTTTAGGATGTTGTGGTGTTTCTTCTAATGATTCCTTCCTGTTTCCATTTGGCTTATTTTTTTGGTGGTTTTTAGGAGGATTTTTTCATGATTAGTTTTTTGGTTAATGGGGTATGGTGTTTTGTTGTGGTTTTCAATGGTGAAGACAATGATTCTTCATTCATCCTGCCAATGATTGAGATGATGTGAGGTATTAGGATGGATGCAGTTACTATATACGATTTCTCTATTTGTTTCAGTTATGTGAAATTTTATTATCTCATATGGTGTTTCTTCTAAAGAATTTTTTTGTTTAATCTTTCGATCCACTTCTAGGGTGTTAAGATGAGGTTAAGTTACAAAGAGTTCTATGATAGTGTTTTGATGCTGTGTGTGGACGATGGATGGTGGGTTCTCACTGGCAATGGAGGCAATAATGTTCTGATAAACTATTAGGGGGGCAGATAAATGTGGCTTTCCACTCGATATTTCATGTCCCAAGATGATTTCATTTGGATAGTAAGGATGCATGATCTTTTTAATTTCAAATTTTGGTTTTTGGATTTTTTTTTGAAGTTCATATTAGGGATATGAGGGTGTTTTGGGTTGAATCAGTTATATGTGAGGTTACTACTTAACCATAAACTAAAATAACCAAAAAAATAGATTTTTAGTATGGTTTTATTAGGGGTTCTCATAGTTTTTATGGTTTCTTTCATTTTAGGGAATATTTAGGATTTTTTTTAGATTATAGGTATTTAAAGGACCTTTTTTATTTTTATGGTTTTTTATAATTTTAAGGTTTTAAACATTTTTTTACATGTTTTACATGTTTTTAGTGTTTTTAATATTTTTATATTTTTAAGGTATTATTTGAGTTTTTTAGGGTTTGTAACATTTTTAGAGATTTTGTTGTATTTTTATGCTTTTCCAGGGTTTTAGTAATTTTGAGGGGTTTTAAGAATTTTTAGTGGTTTCATGTGTTTTTAAGATTTTTAGGATTTTTTATTTGGGTTTTTGGGGTTTTAAGGTTTTTGGTGTTTTTTAACATTTTAGGAGATTATATGGTTTTTAATTTTTTTTCATGGTTTTCATTGTTTTTATGGGTTTTAGGGTGTTTTAATGTTTTTAGGGTTTTAAGGTCTTCTTCGAGGTTTTATGGGGTTTGGTGTTTTAAATGGTGTAAAGTGTATTTAGGTTTTTTTATTTTCACAGGGGTTTAATTGGTTTTTAAGGTTTTTTTGTACTTTCATATTTTTATGGGTGTATTTGGTTTTCATGATTTTTAGGCTTTTTGATGGTGTTTTAGGAATTTTGGTGTTTTTAGGGTTTTTAGAGTTTTTAGCGTTTTTTAGGTTTTTAAGGGTTTTAGGTATTTTTAGTTTTTTATGTTTTTATTATGGGTTTATTGGGTTTTTTATAGTGTTTATGTTTTAGGTATTTTTTGGGATTATTTACGATTTTTATGGTTTTTTTAGTTTTTTGGTGTTTTGGGGGTTTTAAGATTTTATGGATATTTTGGGGTTTTAGGTTCTTTTTGAGTATTGTTATGAATTTTATGTTTTTTATAGTTCTCTAACATTTTTAGGGTTTGAAGGGATTTTAGTGGGTATTTAGAATTTTTATTGGGTTTTTTGGTTTTTTATGATATTTAATGGTTTTTATGTTTTTTTACAGTTTATTGGGTATTTAGTGTTTTTATCATTTTCAGGTTTTTAGTTGTTTTAACATTTTTTTGGCTTTTTTGGTTCTTTTAAAGTGTTTTTATTGTTTTAATGGGTTTTCACTTTTTATCGGTTTTTAGAAATGATTTATAAATTTTATTGTTTTTTGGGGGTTTTAGGGATTTTGGATGATTTTATGGGTTTTTTGGGTTTTTAGGTGGTTTTAGTATTTTATGGTTTTCTTAGGGGTTTTCAGAGTTTTTTTGGGATTTTATGTTTTAAGGTATTTTTTGGTATTTTATTGTTTTTATGGTTTTTATGTATATTTTGGGATTTTGAGTGTTTTAATGGGTTTTAGCATTTTAGGGTTTTTAGTGATTTTTTATTTTTTAGGGTTTCTAATGCTTTTTCTGTTTGTTTATGTTTTAGAGGTTTTATGTGCTTTCGGTTTTTAAGATTTTCTTAGGTTTTTAGGTATTTCAGGGTTTATTATATTTTAAATTATTTTTAGGGATTATCTATGGTTATTTGGGTTTTTTGATATTTTGAGGTTTCGTAGGATTTCTGTGGGTATTTTGGTTTTTGGGCTTTCCTAGGTTTTTATGAATTTTTTTGAGTTTTTAGTGGTTTTAATGTTTTTAGATTCTTATAGAATTATTACAGGCGTAAATGGTTTTTAGAGTTTTTAGAGGGTTTTAGGGTTATTATGGGTTTTACGGTTATTGTGGTTTTTCTGGGATTTTAGTGTTTTTAGAAGTTTTTTGCGGTTTTAGAGTCTTTTACGGATTTTTAGGGGTTTTAGGGGTTTTTACTTTTTAGGGGATTTTTTGAAAGGCTTTCTTAGTGTTTTCATGGTTTTGAGGGTATTTTACCTTTTTATAGAATTTTTATGATTATATTGGATTTTTAGGAATTTTAGGGCTTATAGTGACTTTGAGGATTTTTAGGGTTTATTATTATTATTAGGGTTTTTTATGGTTTTACTATTTTTATGTTTTTAATACTTTTAAATGTTTTTATGTTTTTAATGTTTCATATGGTTTTGTAGGATTTTTATGGTTTTTTACTTTTTTAAGGAAATTAAGACTGTTATGATTTTATAGTTTTTAGGGTAATTATGGATTTTGGTTTTTTTAGTTTTTAGGGGTTTTATGTTTTTTTCATGGTTAAGGGTTTATTAGGGTTTTTTTCATTTTTTTGGGATTTTATGTGTTTTTATATTTTAATAGTTCTATTAGTGGGTTTTATGGTTTTTAGGTGTTTTGGTTGTTAGGTATATTTAGTTATTTTATTAGTATTTTTATCATTTTTTGGAAATTTTAGGGATTCTGATGGTTTTTAGTGTTTTAAGGGTTATTAGTGATTTTATAGGTTTTTGGAGTTTTAGGGTATTTTTGAGTTTTTAAAGGGTTTTAAGGATTTTAGTGTTTTTAAAATGTTTTTGGGAATTGAATGTTCTTTGGTGTTTTAATGGGGTTTTAGGGTTTTAATGGTTTTTTTCCTTTTATGGTTTGAGGTGTTTTTATTCTTTTGGAGGGTTTTGGGCTTTTAGGGTCTTTTAGGGTTTTTTAGGTTTTATTCGGGTTTTTAGGGTTTAAAATCTTTTTTATGTATCTAGAGATTATTGGGTCCTTTTTCTGAATTTTATGGGTTTTATGGATTCTTAATGAATTTTATGTTTTTTGAGGTTTTTATGGTTTCATTGTTTTTTTACTGTTATTAAGGGTTTTAGAGTTTTTTATTTGTTTGATTTGTTTTTTTGGTTGTTATGGTTTTCCAAGGGGGGGATTTTAGGGTTTTAGTGTTTATTAGGTTTTTAGTAATTTTTAGGGATCTTTAGCTTTTTATTGTTTTTTTGGTTTATATGGATTGATTTGGGGTTTTATGGGTATTTAGTGTCCGTAGGGTGTTTTGGTTTTTATTTGTTTTTTGTGATTTTAGAGGTTTTTTGAGATTTATAGGGGGTTTTGAGTTTTATAGGGGTTTTATGGTTTTTTAGAGTTTCCATCATTATTAGGGGATTGACTGGTTTTCCATATTTTTTCATGGTTTTATGTTTTCTGTGGGTTGTTTTTTATTTTGAAGGGTTTTGTGGGTTTTTATCGTTTTTAGGGGTTTGTAGGGTTTTCAGGGTCTTTTATTTATTTATACTATTTTTATAATCTTTTAGGGTTTTTATCATTTTTTTTGTTTTTAGTGCTTTTATATGTTTTTGTGGATTTATAAAATTTCTTAGGGATTTTCGGGTTTTAGGGTATTTTACGTTTTTAGGTATTTTAGTTCATTATTAGGTTTTTATTTTTTTTACGGGTTTTAGTGTTTTTAAGGATTTTACCAATTTTTTTATGTTTTTATAGGTTTTAAGTTTTTTTATGTCCTTAAGGTTTTCATAGGTTCTTTTTAGGGTTTTAATTTTTTTTATATTTTAAGGGATTTATGGATTTTTATGTTTTTTATGGTTTATTTAGGGTTCTAGGGATTATGAGGTGTTTTAGGGGATTTTAGGGTTTTTAACAGTTTTGTTGGTCTTTAAGGGATTTAGGTTTTTTATGGATTTAGGGTTTTCTTAGGATTTTTCAGGGTTTTCAGGTTCTAATGTTTTTATGGATTATAAGTGAATTTTTATAATTTTTATTGGTTTTTAGGTTTTTAATGGATTATGAGGGTTTTAGGGTTTTATGTTATTTTTTTGTTTTATTTCTATTCATAATTTTTAGTCGTTTTTATGTTTTTAAGATATTTTTTACATTTTATGTTTTTGAAGGGTTTTTAAATTTTTTATTTGTTTTAAGGTATTTATTGGTTTTTAGGGTTTCTAAAGGTTTTCAAGGTTTTTTATAGTTTCTACAGATTTTAGGGTCTTATAGTTTTTAACATTTTTAGTTTTTTGGGGGGTATATGAATGTTTAGGTTTTATAATGTTTTCTTAGCGATTTTTCGGGTTTTAGGGGTTTTATGTTTTTATTTATTTTGGGGAATTTTTTATTTTTTAGGGTTTGTAGTATTTTTAGTTATTTTGAGGGTTTTAGTGTTTTAGGGGTTTTAGGGTTTTTTTGGGTTTTTGCTTATTTAGTGGTTTGTTTATTTTTTTTTCAAATATTATATTTTTTGGCTTTTTTAATGTTTTTAGGTGTTTAATGATTTTTAGAGTTTTTAGTGTGGTTTTAGAGGTTTTCAAGGTTATTAGTGGGTTTTAACATTTTTATGGGTTTTTATGGGTTTTATAGTTTTTGTGTTTTTTATAATTTTTAGGGTTTTTTGGGTTTTTTAGTATTCTAGGTGTTTTGTTTATTTTTATGTTTTTTGGGTTTTTTACATTTTTTGGAATTTTTAGGGAATTTTTATGCTTTTTATTTATTTTATGGGTTTTAGGGAATTTTCATGATTTTATATTTTATATGGGTTTTAGGAATTTTAGGATTTTGTAAATTATTAGGTTTTCTTGATTTCAATGTTATTAGGTTTTTATGGTTTTCTTAGCGATTTTTAGGGTTTTTAGTGTTTTTTTAGGGTTTTATGAATTCTTAGTGCTTTTTAGGATTATTATTTTTGTAATTTTTTGTAATATTGAGGGGTTTTAGGTATTTTATTATTTTCTATGATTTTATGTTTTGTTAGGTGTTTAGTGATTATTTATGTTTTTAGTGTCTTAAAATATTTTTATAGTTTTATAACGTTTTTAGGGGTTAAATTTTTTTTAAAATTTTTCGTGTCTATTAGAGTTTTTATGGGTTTTAAGTGTTTTTTATGTTTTTATGGATTTTTTGTTTTTTGATGTTTTTATAGTTTCTTTTGGTATTTAGAGGATTTTTTGGGTTCTTTGATTTTTTATGGGGTTTTAGTATTTTCAGGGACTATGTTTTTTTTTTGTTTTTCGAGTTTTCGGGTTTTTATAATTTTTAGGTTTCTATGGGTTTAGTGTTTTAGGTTTTTATGATTTTGTTTTGGTTTTTTATGGTTTTTATGTTTGTAGGGATTTTCGGCTATTCTTTAATTTTTTGGAATTTTTAGGAATTTTTTAAATTTTGGAGGTTTAAGGTTTCTAGTGGTTTTGGGGGTTTTTAAGATTTTTGGATTTATAGTATTTTTTAGTGTTTTTAACATTATTAGTGGTTTAAATGGTTTTTAGAGTTTTTAATGGTTATTTAGGATTTTATGGTTTTTAGTGGTTTTTTGGGTTTATAGGGGTTTTTAGTGTTTTTTGGATCAATTCTGGGTTTCAAAGATTTTAGGGTTTTTATCTTTTTTTATATTTTTTGGGATGTTTAGTGATTTTTTTGGAAATTTATGATTTATAGAATTTTTAGGGATTTTTAGTGTTTTATTATTTTTTTGGTTTTTTATATTTTTTGTGTTTTAGAATTTTCTTAGAATTTTAGGGATTTTTTGTTTTTAAATTATTAGGGGTTTTATATGGTTTCTCATAGGTTTTAGGGTTTTTTTGTTTTTAGGTATTTTTAATCCAATTTAGTATTTTTATGGTTTTTAGGGGTTTTATGGTTTTTGATAGTTTTATGGTTTTTTGGGTTTTTTAGGCTTTTTTGAATTTTTTATGGGTTATATGAGTTTTAGAGTTCCTTAACATGTTTATTGGTTTCTTCGGTTTTTTGAGTTTTTAGAGCGTTTTTGGGTTTTTTATGGATTTTTTTAGTTTTTAATGGTTTTTAATGTTTTTTATGGTTTTTTATGGGTTTTATAGTTTTTAGTTGTTTTAGGGTATTTTTAGGGTTTTGGGGGTTTTTATCTTTTTTAGGGGTTTTAATACTTTCAGGTGTTTAAGGTTTCCTAGTTGTTTTTCATTTTTTGGGGTTTTTTTAGTTTAATATCATATTTAGGGATTTTAATGTTTTTTTGTGTTTCTTGGGTTTTCTGGGATGTTGAAGGGTTTTAGGGGTTTTATGTATTTCGGGTTTTTAGGGATTTTTGCGTTTTTTAGGTTTTTTGATGATTTAAGTGTTTTTTGGTTTTTATGGTCTTCTTTATGTTTTTCTTGTTTTAAGGGTTGTTATGTTTTTAGAAATTTTTAGGGATATTTTAGGATTTTATGGTTTTGGGGTTTTTAGGAATTTTCAACGTCTGTAGAGTTTTTATGGTTTTATGGCCTTATATTTTTTATTTTTTAGGGGTTTTAAAGTTTTCTTGATTATTTTCTAAATTTTTCAGCGTTTTAATGGGGTTTCATGTTTGTAGTGTTTTTATTGGTTTTTATGGTTTCTAATGTTTTTATTGGATTTATGGTTTTTAGAAGATTTAGGATTTTAAGTGTCTTGTTATGGTTTTTAGGGTTTTAGCAATTTCTAGATTTTTAGGGGTTTAATGTGTTTTTTGTTTTTTAGGGTCTTTATGGGGGGGTTGGGGTTTGGGTTTTTATGTTTTTTTACCTTTTTGGTTTTTAGTGATTTTTTAGGATTTTTTTGGGTTTTTAGGGATGGGAGGGATTTTGACGATTTTATTGTTTTCTTTGTGTTTTAGGGTTTTTAGGGATTTTATCATTTTTTGGATTTTATGGATTTAAGGTGTTTTAGGTTTTAATTTTTTCGTAGGGTTATTTATGGATTTTTATGTGTTTAGGGATTTTATGGATATTTTATGATATTTTTAGGTTTTTTAGATTTTTTTATTGATTTTTAGGGTTTTTATGTTTTTTAGGTTTTTTAGGAATTTAGGGGTTTTATGGGTATTTTTGGTTTTTAGTTTTTTTTGTTGTTGAGTTTTTTATGATTTTAATGTTTTATATATTTTTAATGGCATTAGGATTTAAAGGGTTTTTATAGTTTTTTGTTGTTTTAGTGTTTTTTGTTGTTGTTAGGGTTTTTATTTTTTAGTGGTTTTTTGGTTTTTTGGGGTTTATGGTTTTTTGGGTTATCACAATTTTTTATGTTTTTATGACATTTATATGTTTTTAGGTTTTTTGTAGTGTTCTTAGGGGTTTTAATGGGATATATGGTTTTTACATTTTTATGGATTTTTTTATGATTTTTGGGGGGTTTAGGGTTGTTTAAGATTTTGAAGGTTTTTAGGGTTTTTGAGGATTTATCTTTTTTAGGGTTCTTATGGGTTTTAATTGTTTTATGTTTTTAGGTTTTTCTTTGTGTTTTTTAGGGATTTTATAGTTTTTACATTTTTGGAGATTTTTAAGGATTTTTATAATTTTTATGGTTTTTAGGGTTTTTAGGGACTTTGTGGGGTTTTAATGGGTTTTGGGATTTTTTGTATTTTGATGGTTTTTAGTGTTTTTTATATTTTTATGGGTTTTACCAGTTTTTAGGTTATAGAGGATTTATTAGGATTTATTTTTTTAGGGGTTTTATGTTTTTGGGTTTTTAGTGGGTTTTAAATAATTTTATGGTTTGTTTGGGTTCTGAGATATTTAGATAGTCTTTAGAGATTTTATTGTGTTAAGGGTTTTTATGGGTTTTAGTGTTTTTTGAGTTTTTAGGGGTTTTTTGGGGTTTCAGATTCTTTTAACACATTTTTTGGTGTAAATGGGTTTTCAATTTTTTATTGGTTTTAGGGTTTTTATCAGTTTTTAGGGTTTTTTATTTTTTAGGGGTTTTATGTTTTTAGGGGGTTTACATTTTTCATATTCTTTTTAGGGATTTATAGTGTTTTTAGTTTTTTAGGAGTTTAAGTATTTTTCAGTTTTTATGGGTTTCTTAGGGTTATTTAGGATTTTTTTTGGGTTTTTACATTTTCTTGGGTTTTAGGGATTTTTACTATTTTTATGTATTTATTGGTATTTTAGGGATTTTGATGTTCTTAAGTGTTTTTAGGGTTTTTATTATTTGTTATATTTTTTAGGGGTTTTAAGTGTTTTTTTGTTATTAATTTATTCTTAGTGATTTTCAAGGGTTTAAGGTCTTTTTACATTTTTAGTGAATTTTAGGGATTTTTATATTTTTATGTGTTTCTAGGGGTTTTAGATATTTTAAGACCTCCTCATGGTTTTTAGAGTTCATAGGGGTTTTTATTTTTTTTTATGGTTTTTTTGATTTTTTAGGTTTTTAAGCACCTTTATATTTTTTTTTCATTTTTAGGGGTTTAAAGTGTTTTTAGAGTTTTTAATGGGTTTTATGGATTTTAGGGGTTTTATGTAATTTTATGTGTTTTAGGGGTTTTCAGGGTTATTAGGGGTTTTGTCAGGGTTTTGGGGTCTTTTATTGTATTTAAGGTCTTTAATCAATCCAAATTTACTTTTTTATTTTGCCAACACATTTGATGGATTTTGTAGTTTTTTTAACATTTTTATTTGTTTAATTGGTTTTCAATATTTTTAATGGGTTTTATGGATTTGATGGATTTTTATGGTTTTGAGGTTTTAGATGTTTTTTGGGTTTTAAGGGTTATAAGGGATTTAGGGAATTTTAGTAATTTTTAGGGTTTTCTTGATTTTTTGGGTTTTTAGGGGTTTTGGGAGTTTTTAGGGTTTTTAGGTGTTTAGGGTTTTTTTTGGATTTTATTGGATTTTTTGGGTGTTTATTAATTTTTTATGTTTTTTATGGTTTATAGTGTGTTTTAAAAATTTTATGGTTTTAGTATGATTTTATAGTTCTTAATGCGTTTTTATGGTTTTTATGCATTTTTAGAGTTTTTTTATATTCTTAGGCGTTTAATGGTTTTTAGGGGTTTAAGGGGTTTTATTATCTTTTTAGGGATTTTATGGTTTTAAGGGGTTTTTATTATTTTTTAGGGGTTTTTGTTTTTTAGGGTTTAAGGTTTTCTTAGGGGTTTTTAGGGTTTTTCACTTATAAGTATTTTTTTTGGTTTTTTAGTTTTTTTACGGTTTTTAGGTATTTTGAGTGTTTTTAGGGATTTTTAGTTGTTTTTGGAAATTTAGTGTTTTTCTAGAGGTTTTATAGCTTTTTGGTTTTTAGGGGTTTTATGTTTTTTAATAATTTTAAGGTTTTCTTATATTTTTTTAGGGTTTTAATGGGTTTTTACATTTTTAGGGGTTTTTTTATTTTTATAGTTTTATGGGTTTTTGGTGTCTTGATAATTTTAGGGGTTTTAGGGGTTTTTTGGTGTTTTTTCTTTTTATGGTTCATTTGGGGTTTTAGGTATTTAAAAAAAGGTCATTTGATATTTTTATTGATTTCGAGGTTTTTTATAGTTTTTAGTGGTTTAGGGTTTTTAAATGTTTTAATGGGTTTTTATGGTATTTATGGGTTTTTATTATTTCCAAGTGTTTATATTATTTTTTATGCTTTTTGGGGTTTTATATTTTTCTTGGTTTAATGTTTTCTTTGTAGATTTCAGGATTTTCAGTGTTTTTTACATTTTTGGGGTTTTATAGCTTTTTTAGGAATTTTTTTGGATTTTTTAGAGTTATTACTGATTTTCTCAATTCTATTGTTTTTAGGGATTTTAGTGATTTATCATTTTTATGTTTAATGGGTTTCCAGGGGTATTTGGTTTTTAATTATTTTTTACCTTTCTAAGGGTGTTTAGTGTTCTTATATTTATTTGGTTTTTTTGTGTTTTTTTAATTTTTTTTGGATGTTTTTTAGATTTGTATAGATTTTACTTATTTTGAGAGTTTTTAGGGGTTTTAGGGTTTTTTTGTTTCAGTGTATAGGGTTTTATGGGGTTTTTAGAGTTTAGAATTTGTAATGTTTTTAGGGGTTTGAAGTGTTTGTATGGTTTTTAGGTGTTTTTTTGGTTTTTAAGTGTTTTGTGGTTTTGGTGATTTTTAGGGGGTTTTAGGATTTTCATGGTTTTTATGATTTTTAGGGATTTTGAGATTTTTAGGGTATTTATGTGTTTTGGGGTTTTAAGGGTTTTTTTTAATTTTTAAAGGTTTAAATATTTTTATACTCTTTTTTAATTTTTTTAGGTGTTTTAAGTGTTTGAGGGGTTTTATTTTTGTACAGGTTTTTCATCGGTTCTTATGGTTTTTTTTTTAGAGGTTTTTATAGTTTTTAGGGGCATTTGGGTTTTTAAGGTATTTTTAGGGTTTTTAGATATTTTTTACATTTTTAATGTTTTTACCGGATTTAAGTTTTTTAGGTTTTTAATTTTTCCCATGATATTTTTGTGGGATTTTGGGCGTTTATGTTTTTAGGGATTTTTATTGTTTTTTGGGATTTTTATGGAGTTTTAAAGATTTTAGTGTTTTTTTAGGTTTTATGGTTTTTAAGGATCTTACGGTTTTTTGTGATTTTTGGTATTTTAGTGTTTTTAGATTTATATATTTTTTTTAGTGTTTTTCTATGTTTTTAGGGTTTTTATGTTTTTAGGATTTCTATGTCTTATTTGGATTTTTGTAGTTTTTTCAGTTTTCCTGAATTTTGAGGTTTTTGGGGTTTTTTGTGTTTTTTTGTAAATTTTTGGGTTTTTTGAGGTTTTTTACGGTTTATAAGGGGTTTTAGGGTTTTTTTAACATTTAGGGTTTTAATATGTTTTTAGTGTTTTTTTGGGTTTTTTTGGGTTATTATGGTATTTAATGGTTTTTAGGGGTTTGATGGTTTTAATGGTTTTTTATGTCCTTTTATGGTATTAAGGGGTTTTAGTGTTTTCTTCACTCTTTATGGGTTTTAAGTGGTTTTAGGTTTTAGAGGATTTCTTAGGGGTTTAAATGGTTTTTTATGTTTTTTGGGATTTTAGCGATTTTTTATTTGTATGGGTTTTTTGGTTTTAAGGTATTTTTATAGGTTTTAAGGTTCTTATGTTTTTCATAGTTCTTATGTTTTTAGAGGATTTAGGAATTTTAGGTTTTTATGTTTCTCTTTGTGTTTTTAGGGTTTTAGGGGTGTTTGTGTTATTGGGTATTTTTTGGTTTTTGAATTTTGGTTTTTAGGTATTTAGAGATTTTGATGGATTTTTGGGATTTTTTGGTTATTTTAGTTTTTATGGGTTTTATGGTGTTTTTGTGTTTTTATTTTTTTAATTCTTTTGTATTTTGTTTACCTTTTTAGGGGTTTAAGGGGGTATTAGTGTTTTTAGTGTGTTTTAGTGGATTATGGGTTTTATGGTTTTAAATTTTCTTATGGGATTTATGGTTTTGGGGATTTTAGGATCATTAAGTTCTTTAGGGTTTTTATCATTTTATATGTTTAAAATGTGTTTTAAGTGTTTTTATGTTTTAAAGGTTTTCTTATGATTTTTAGTGTTTTTTGGTTTTATATTTTTAGTGTTTTAGGGTTTTTATGTTTTTATGGGTTTCATTGTTTTTAGGGTATTTAGGGATTTTAGTATTTATGGGGTGTTTTGGTTTTTTTGGGTTTTAGTGATTCTTTTATTTTTTGGGTTTTTATGTGTATCTTGGTATTTATATTTTTCTTAGGGGTTTTCATAGTTTTCATAGTTTTGGGGTTTTTTTATGTTTTTAGGGATTTTTATGGATTTTTTAGGATTTTCAAGAACATTTTGGTTTTTATGGATATTTAGGGATTATAGGGGGTTTAATAGTTTTTAGTGTTTTTAGGTTTATTACCATTTTATATTATTTTTAGAGTTTTTAGGAGTTTTTATATATTTAATGTTTTCTTAGTGTATTTCAGGGTTTTTGATTTTTTAAATTTTTACAGATTTTTTATGTCCTTTTTAGGTTTTTTTTTGTTTTAGCGTTTTAATGGATTATGAGGGTTTTTACATTTTTTACAGATTTTAGGGACTTTTTAAGGGTTTTATTATTTTTTGAGATTTTTTGGGTTTCAATGTTTCATTAGAGTTTTTAAACGTTTTTAGTGGTTTTAAGAAATTTTAGAGTTTTTATTGTTTTCTAGGGTTTTTATGGAGTTTAGGGGTTTTTATGGTTTTTAGTGGTTTTGGGGTCCTTTTGGGTTTTTAGGGTTTTTTACTTTTTTATGTTTTTAGGGGTTTTAATTATTTTTAGGTTTTTAAGGATTTCATAGGGTTTTTTATATTTTTAGGAATTTTTAGGTATATTTTGCATTTTTTGGAGTTTTTAGGGGTTTTAGGTATTTTTAGGGGGTTTGGGGTTTTAGGGTTTTAGTTTTTTTAGGATTTTTTTGGGTTATATCATTTTTTTAATATTAGGGGTTTTAAGGGTTTTAAGGTTTTTAAGGTTTTCTTATTTTTCTATGGTTTCCATGATTTTTTATTTTTTAGGGATTTTTTGGGCATTTATAGCATTTTTATGTTTTTAGGGTTTTGAGGGATTTGGTGGGTTTTTTGGTTTTAATAATATTTTGAGTTTTTTTTTATTTTTTGGAGTTTTTAGGGGTTTAATGGTTTTTAGGGTTGTATCAATTTTTTTGTGTTTAAAGGGTTTTTTGAGTTTTTAATGGGTATTAGGGTATTTATATGTTTATTAGGTGTTTTATGGGTTTTATGATTTTTAGGGTATTTTTTAGGATCTATTAAGGGTTTTAGCATTTTTTTAGGTTTTTTAGTGGATTTAAGTGTTTTTATGTTTATGGTCTTCATAGGGTTTTTAGGGTTTTTTATTTTAGTTATTTTTAAGTAATTTTTGTGTTTATTTGGTTTTTATGGATATTAAGGGTTTTTATTGTTTTTTAGCATTTTAGGGTTTTTATGGTTTTAATGGGGTTTTGTGTTTTTTTTTATTTTCTAGTGTTTAACGGTTTTTTAGTGTTTTTTTACAATCAAATTTATTGGATAAATATAAAAGAAAATTATGTAAAAAAAATTAACCCAAAGGTGATATAATGATTGATCCAGGAGAAAATGGATCCAAGAGAAAACCAAAATAAGAGCACCATGGAAGGCACCCGAGAATGGCCAAGCGAACAAGAAACCTAGACCGGTCCGAGAAACTCAAAAGCCCCACCAGACGACAACTAGATGCCAGAAAGAACTACCATAACCTTCTAGAAAGAGTAGATAAACTAGTAGAAGAAGAAACTATCAGTCATCTACACAATCCCAAAAACATCCAAACTAGAAGAATCCAACATCAATGGACACAACGACCTGGTCCACCTGCCAAATTCCAATAATACACCTGACAACTTCCAAACCCCATAGGATCCCAGAATAAGAATCACTTCTAAAATAGAAGGCAATACCACCACATCTCTAAAGATCAAACCAAAAATCACACCATGGGGCAACAAATCCAATGTAATAGTGTCGAAGCATAAAAAATAACACCCTAAAGGAGAACCCCAACGAAATAAATTAGAACCCCCGAAAAAAGACACACTCACTCACCACCACCCACACACATGTAGGCACACACAAAAAACTCTATCTCTCTCCCACTTGGGAATAGCAGTCCCAGCCAAAAAAACATGAAAGCCCACCGACCATTCAAGACATGCCAACAAGAAACAATAATCTAGAGCAGCTAGAAAGCATGAATCATTCAGGAAAATCTTCGAGAATTATGAAAAGGCATTCTGAACCACAAATTTAACCATGCCCAATAGAACTAAAAACCCCAATCCCAAACACAACCCAAACATAAGAAACCAATCACCATTAGGCTGAAAATCAACATAATGGCCCTTGAACCATTAATCCCATGAATAAACAATATTACATTCCAAAAACAATTTTTAAACCCCACTTGAAACACCCTAAAAACATGAAAAATTCCATAAGACACACCAAACATCCCACTCTAAGATCCAAATAAGTCGGCCACACCAACAAAACCAGTCACAACACAGCTCCTCATAGACCTCTGTAAACCATCCACAACACCACCAATATGGAAAATTAAAGAGTTACCCACACATCACCACCCCTATAAACATGGAATCCCCTATAGTTAAATAATACCCAATAAATGCACAAACCACCTACACCACCAACATCAAATCAAACTGAAACCATTGTAATCCCAAAAAACCATCCCAATAGTGAAACTTCAGTAGAACCAAAATGCTAGTAAAAACCAGTGCACTGAGAACACCCAAAATGAGTTCCAAATCAAATATATAAAATACACCAACAAAATAACACAATGACCATAGAATGAAATAATACATAATGCTAGATATTCTCAGATCCCTACAACAATACATGGTCTTCCATGGACTCCACATAACAATCTATAACCATCACCCCACCATAAAGACTGTATCCCCAACACCACTAAAAAGCAACCACACAACCATAAAAAAATCCGATCCTACCCAACATACAAGGATACAAAGAACCTAGATCTAAAAAACATGAATACAGCCCAACCCAGCCCATGAATCCAACAAAAACCGAGCCAAACAACCAACATCATGGAACCAATATCCAAAGAACCACCATCAATGTGAGGAGACCAAAACCCATCTAAGAATAAAGAAAAACTTTACACAAAGCCCTCATCCAGCATATGAAAACCTTCCAACCCTAGAAAGAATCAGACGAATCCATAACTACAATCCTCTAGTACATATTTAACCTTATAATGAACCAGTTGACCAAAATTTAGTAAAATAATCAACCCAAATCCCCGCCACATGGAAACTAGCATCACTCCACACAACCACAACAACCAACTCCAAACCCTATTATCCACCACAAAGATAGTAGCCTGGGGAATTTTATCTCTAATATTTATTCTAATTAGCACTATTGTTAAGGAACTATTTGTAAGAGAAGTTCCCCAAATGAATAGTACTCCCTAGCCTTAACCATGCATAATTAATATAGTGGTGGGGGCATTCATTCGGGAAATAATTTTTCACCTTCCAAATGATATAAACCAAAGAGGCTTCCCCAATTATTCCCCAAAAAATATCAGTGAAACACTAGATGATTTTTACAAGAACCAATTAGTAACAGAAAATTAAGAATCCGAACAATCAACATTTAAAAGTATCAAAAAAGAGTTCCAAATATTCATAGAAAAACATATTTTAAAAAAATGATCCAAATCCATAGAAAAAATCGTTAAAAATAAAGAACCAATTATGAATGGAAATACCCGAAAAATATAATCTATATTGAATAAGAAAATGGTTGAGAATTTCTAAACAAAAAATATATAAGAACATACCTGGGTAAACCTTCTTCCATACCAAAGTCTTACATGGAAAAAAGTAACTTTCAGCCTAATATCCTGCTAAACCGTCCTAAATTAATACCAAGGATACCTATTCTAAAGTATCCTATCACAATATCCTGTAGTCTTACAATATAGAATAATATCTTATTGAATATCCCATAACTCAGTAGAAATGGAAATAGTTGGATTCTAACTCCCATCCAAAATAATATCTGAAACCATAGAAGAGGAGGGTAATCCAAAATCATAGATGATACAGTCTTCGATAGATGGAAAAATAGGGCTTGGGGAGCTAAGAATCAAAGAAAAGGTATATTCTTGATCCATTCCCAATTGAAATGGATATTTAATCATTGAGAATGTACTGAAGACCCAGTAATTTCCTAAATGTCTACAAACTATTCTATTGAACTTTGGCCACCCAAAATTGATAATGTCCAAAAACATATATACCCAACCTACCGAGACTAATGAAAAAGAAGGGAATCATTAGTAATAAACAAGATTATCCACAAAAAAAATCTATTCCTTGACATAAATAATCCCTAACACTCTTTCTTATTTTGTTTTATCCAACAATTCATAAGACACCTTATCCTAGAACACAATAATAAAGGGACCCTCCATTGAAAAAACTAAACCAATATTCAATACATTTAACATAATTTAAAAAAATATAGTGATAGAACTAGTAATCTATAATTTTAAATAAAATAAACTAAATAAGATTCAAATTACTAGGAAAAAAATTAATGTTGTTTATAAAAACATTGATTTTGTTAACAATATTCTCTTCTAAAATAACACAATTGAAAGCCCTGAGATTTTTAGTGATCATAGGAACTCCAATATAGAAAATATTATATGATTCCTCATTAATTCTCATTGTATCCCCAATACTATCTCTACAATGGAAATGTCATTCAAGAATATCAAATATTTTGATATGTTGAAATAAATCCCAAACAAGGAAGAAAAATAATATAGATCATTCATCAATACAAAAATTGTGTCCCAGATTCCAAATGAGAACAACAACATATCATAAAAAAATAGAGGTGAGAAATGTAAGTCATAACACATCTCTAGTGAAACTTAAATGATATAAAATCTATGATATGAAAGTTCAGAATATAGGGAAAACCCTACATAAAAACCATAAAAAGAAAGGGATAAAGGGGATACCCTTATCTCAGTCCTTTATTGCTAGGAAAATTTCCACATAAGAAAGAATTAATATGAATAGAAATCAGTAGATAATAGATTCACCATCTAATCCATGAAGATAATATTATTGGGAACCCAGGGATATCTAGGTCATCCTATAAGAACTCCCAATTAATCAAATCAAAGTCATTAAAAAGATAAAATTTGAAGGCATAATAAGGAACCCAAAAGCCCAATGATAACTATGAATAAACACTTGATAAATTAGAACTTTATCATAGATGCGTCTCCCATGAATAAAATCTAAATATGCTTTATTAATGCATTTTGGGATAATTTATCTAAATATTGCTTCCAAAATCATATAAATGCACTTGTAGATTGTGTTGTAACATGATATAGGCCAAAAATCAGAAAGGGAAACAACATTTGGAACCTTTGGAATGAACGAAATAATAAATCCATTAGTTTCATGAAACAACTTATCAGATCTAAAAAATTATAACATTTCCCTTGTTATATCTAGGACATCAACCAACCAGGACCTATGAAATAAGAATGAAATAGAACAATCATGAAATGAAAAAAAGATCCAGGATAGCTCTTACAATATAATCATTATGATGTAGGTACCCCATCATGAATTTAATGAATTCAACAATTTCATAAATAATAGAACCTGGATCATTTAATATAGTCCCATCATATTTATAGAGAAGAACCAACATAGAGGAATCAAACCTTCCTTCATAGAATTTATGAAGAAAGTAGAGTTGATGTCACTCTCCTCAATCCATTGATCCATACACCTTTTCATGGATGAAAGAACATCACTCAAGGGAAAGGATTTAAGCATCTCCAAAAGATGAACCCCAGCCTAATTAAATAATTAGAGGTTCCATTATGTAGCAATTCATATTGGTATGATGATGGTTTTTATATGATTATATTTGATTTAGAAATAATTATAATCAAAATCCTTGGCATTCTAACCTCATCTATCCCACTTTAAACTCTTACTATTTTGAAAAACTTGAAACATTTTGTTACCATAATAATTCACATTCCAAGATGAGGAAACTAAGGAGAGGAAGCACTCATTTTAAATCCAATGGATGATGAAGATGAAATGGAGTATGGTATAACAACCCAAAAGGAAGGAAATCTACCTTCTATGAAGAAAATTTGGTCAACCAATTAGAGCTCACTAGGGAACTATCTAGTTTCCTCAAAACCAATGAATTCACTTTTCTCTATGGGAATATCAATATAAAAAAGTGTATTTCCAATAGATTCACATCCATGACATCAGATTTGAAATATACCACTGAAGAAATCTAGTCTAAAAAAATACCAAGACTATCCTCATGAAAACTCATAGTATTAAAAACACCAACTATAAAACAAGGCTTAGTATGAAAGTAGTAATCTTGGCTTCCAATAACCTCCTAGAATAGTCCTCAACCAGTAATAGAATTACACCCACATTTGAAGGAAAACACACAAGTTATATCAACCAAATATCCTTAACAAGACATTCAATGATATATGGATACCTCACTTGATAATTTACAGTTTTACAATTTTTATGTATTTTGAGGGGGTTTTCGGTTTTTAGGGGTTTTATAGTTATTTTTGGGGTTTTAGATTTTTTTTGAGTTTTTATGGTTTTATGGGTTTTATTATATTAATATTTTTATGTTTTAAAGGGTTATAAATGTTTTATTGGTTCTTAGGGTTCTTATAGTATTTTTTTATTTTTATGTGTTTATAGTATTTTATGGTATTTTTTTGTATTTTTAGTGTTTTTGATGTTTTTATAGGTTTAATAATTTTTTTGGTTTCTAGGTTTTCTTATGGTTTTTAGGGTTTTTAGGTTTTTGATGGTTTCTATGTATTTAAGGAATTTAGGCCTTTTATTGATTTTTTAGTTTTTAATGTTCTCAGGGATTTGAGGTTTTATATGGTATTTTTTTATTTTTATAGGTTTTAGTGTATTTAACATTTTTTAGTATGTCAATGGTTTTTAGTGTTTTTTGTTCTTTAAATATTTCTTATTTTTTACCTTTTTATGTTTTTTTTGAGTTTTTAGATATTTTTAGGTATTTTTTGGATTTTTATGTTTTTTGGGTTTTTATGTATTTTGAAGGGGTTTAGGGTATTTTAGTGTCTTTAAGGTTTTATTTGGGGTTTTAGGGTAATTTTAACTGTTTTAGTGTTTATAGGATTTTTTTTGTGTTTTTAACATTTTTTTAGGTTTTAAATTTTTTTAGAGTTTTTATTAGTTTTTGGGTATTTTAATGGTTTTAGGGGATTTATGGTGTTTAGGGTGTTTAATGGGTTTTAATTTTTTTAGGGTTTTTATTTTTTTAGGTTATTAGGGGTTTTATGTTTTTTTAGGTTTTAAGGATTTCATAATGTTTTTTAGGTGCTTAGGGTATTTTATAAATTTAGATATTTATAGTGATGTTTTAGGTTTTTTATAGTTTTTAGATATTTATAGATGTTTAGGGTGTTAGGGTTTTTTTTACAGATTTTCGCCTTTTTAGGGGTTTTATGAGTTTGGGGTTTTTACGTTTTCCTTAGTAATTTTTAGGTATTTTTGAGTTTTTTAAATAAAATAGTAATTTTATGGGATTTTTAGTATTTTTTTAGGGATTTTAGGGATTCTAAGGGTTTTAAGGATTTTTAGGGTTTTTATAGTTTTTTTGGGTTATAGTTGTTTATAGTTTTTAACAATTATTAGTGGTTTAAAGTGTTCCTAGAGGTTTTAATATTTTTTTCTTCTTTTTTTGGGTTTTAGGTTTTTAGTAATTTTATGGTTTTTAGGGGGTTTAGGGGGTTTATGTTCCTTTTAGGGTTTTTAGGGTCTTTAACATTTTTTATGTTTTTAGGTTTTTATGGATTTATTTGAATTTTTTAGTGTTTTAGGGTTCTATATGCATTTATGGATTTTTAGGTGTTTTTAGGATTTTTATGGGTTTTATGGTTTTTAAGTATTTTGAGTGTTTTTAGGGTTTTATGGTTTTTAGTGATTTTAGGGTTTTTTTTATTTTTAGGGTTCTTAAGGGATTTAAGTGTTTTTTGGATTTTAAGGTTTTATTATGGGTTTTAAGGTTTTGTAGCATATTTTATTTTTTTTTATGGATTTTTAGGGATTTTTATGGGTTTTTAGTGTTTTTATGTAGTTTGGATATTTTTATAGTTTTTAGGGGTTTTAAGTTTTTTAGTATTTTTTAGGATTTTATGTTTTGGTATACATTTTATGGTTTCTTAGAGTATTTTAAAGTTTTGATAGTTTTTAGAATTTTTAATGGTTTTTATGTTTTTATGGTTTTTAGGGGTTTTATGGGTTTTAAGTGTTTTTATAGTTTCCAGGGGATTTATGGTCTTTTTAGGGTTTTTAGTATTTTTTTAAAAATTTGAGTTTTTATGGGTTTTAGGGCAAGGAAGGCTCGGGGCCAGGATATTCCTGACACCCCCAAAGTTTATTAGAAAAAAGGACACGAGGACACTGCAGACAAGGGAGGGGCGGGGTTGATCAACCAATACCCAAAAGCCTTTAACAAACACAAACCCAAGGACTGCAAAAAAAGAAAAATCAAAAGAAGAAAAAACCACAACGCCAAACTCACAGCAGCTTCAGCTCCTTCTCAGCCAATTCCAGCAGTCGGTAGCTCTATAACCCCTTTATCACTTCCCATCCAAACAAAAACCAGCATCCAATGTTCATAGCAAAGCAGCGACCAGCATCCAATGTCACATTTTACAGCATCCAACACCTTCTCACCATGAAGATCCACAATAAGAAGCTCCATCATCCATCATTCATCAGTAACCAGAATCTCACAGCCAACCAAAGACCAGCGTCCAAACTCACAAAACCCAGCATCCATCACCTTCTCACCAAGACGATCCACCGCCGTCAGCACAGAACCATTAGAACCAATGTCGTAAAACTCCCATTCATCACTTCGGGACGAAGAAGCAGCTTCGCAGTACCCAAAGGTGGAAAAAAGTGCCTCACCACTCAATAGAACCAAGACCCAGCATCCAAACCGAACCACAACCAAACCATATTCACCACCTCGTAGCAGAACATCAACCATCACCAAGCACCAACATCCATAACCAAAGACCAGCACCCGCAACGAAACACAACTAAACCAACCATATCACAGAAGACTACAGGTAATAGCCAAACTGCAGCACCGATGCAACTCCCGCTCAGAATACCAAGCCAAACGCGTCCACCTAAGAAACCAGGAGCAACCTCCGACAATCAACGGCACCAACACTCCAGCATCAACAACAAAAGCATCACCACCTCCAAGCCAACCAGCTCCAATCATCTTGCTGCAAAAAAATAGCAACCAGCACATCCGCACCCATTTTCTCCCAATGAATTGCATCTCAGCATCTAGAAATGAAGGCCATCGGACCAGACCACATTCAGAATTCTACACCTCATAGCATAATTAACCGCATAACACCAACAGGGGCACATCAAAAATTGTCTATCCCATTTCAGAAAAACCAGATGATTCATAACCAACATCACAACCAAGAAATAGGAGGACATGGAATGCCAAAAGGTCCAACCAGATCTAGCATCAATAGAATGGAGCAGATACGAATCTGAGAGATAAGGAAGAGCACACACCTGCATCTGCTTCACAAACTGAGGAGATGATTGAGCCAGAACAAAAAACAAACCTTATGCAACACGATATCGGGAATCAGAGAGCTGAAATCAGAAAAAACTGTTGTTTCCCTTCTCCTTTGAGCCGGAGAAACCCTTTGAAGAATGTTGTAGCCAAGATCTCCCCCTCAGAGCAGGTGCTGAGAAGGGATCTGATGTCAACACACCAGTCAACGTCGTCAACACCGATGCTTGCCGATAGGTTTTAAATATTCTTACATTTTTTAGGGTAATATAGGAGTTTTTAAGGTTTTTTATGTTCTAAGGGGTATTTAGGGATTTTTGAGGTTTATTGTTATTTTTAGGGCTTTAGGGGTGTTAGGGTTTTATGGTTATTTTTTCTATGTTTTTTGGGGATTTATGTGTTTTAATACTTTTAAGGTTTTCATAGGATGATTTTAGGTTTTTAGGTAATTTACATTATTAGGTATTCTTAGGGATTATTTATTTTTATGGTCGTTTAGTGTTTTAGGTATATTAAGGGGTTTTAGGGTTTTTATGGTTTTGAGGGGTTTTAGGTTTTTGGAGTATTTTTTGGGGTTTTATGATTTTTATGAGTTTTATCAATTTTAGGGGATTAAAGGGTTTTCAGAGTTACTAGTTTTTTTTATTGTTTTATGGGTTTTTAAGAAATTTTAATATTTTTGTTGTTTCCTGGTTTTTAGGAGGATTTAGAGTTTTTAGTTTTTTTAGTGTATTTAGGGTTTATTTCATTTTTTTATGTTTTTAGGGGTTTTAGGTTTTTTTATGTTTTTAGTGTTTTATTAAGGTATTTTATGGTTGTTATAATTTTTTAAATTTGAGGGTATTTTTAGGACTATAAGGATTTTTATTTTAGTTTTTATTTTTTAGTTTTTTTCGATATTTTGAGAGATTTTACTGTTTTTTGGGTTTTATGATATTTAGGGTTTTTGTGAATTTTATGTTTTTAAGGGTTTTAATATTTTTTATTTTTTCCATAATTACTTAGGTTTTTTTTGGTTTTTAGGGATTTTTTTTAATTTTAGGGTTTTTTAGGGCTTCATTATAATTTTTATGGTTTTTATGGGTTTTAGGGATTCAAAGGATTTTACATTTTTATTGTTTTTATGTTTTTATTTTTGTGTTTTTATGTTTATTAATTTTTTTAGTTATTTTATAAATTTTAGGAGTTTAAATATTTTTTAGAGTTAATAATGTGTTTTTTTGCGGTTTTATTGATTTTAATGTTTTTTATGTTTTTAAGGGTTTTTTTTGTTTTTAGGGATTTTAGGGGTTTTGAGTTTTTTATTATTTTTTATTAGTTTTTTTATGGGTTTGATGAATTATTAGTTGAATAAATTTTTCTTATGATTTTCAAGGTTTTTAGTTTTTTAGGGATTTATATGGATTTTTTAGAATTTTTATGTTTTTTTCAGGGATTTTGAGGTCTTTTAGAGTTTTAGTGTTTTCGTATTTTTATGGTTTTTAGAATATATAATTATTTTAGGGTTTTTAAGTTTTTTTAGTATTCTAATGCTTTCATAGGGGTCTTCTGGGTTTTTAGGATTTTTTACACTTTTGGCATTTTTATGTCCTTTTTTGTATTTTATGTTTTTTTGGGTTTTTAGGATTTTATTGTTTATTGGGTTTTTATGGGTTTTATAGTTATTTAGGTTTCTTATAGTTTTTATGTGTTTTTAGGTTGAAATTATTTTCTTGTATTTTTCAGTGTTTGAAAGGTTTTTTGTGTTTTTAGATACTTTTATGAATTTTTTAGGATTTTTCTGGGTTTTTATTAATTTTTTGGATTTGGAGGGGTTTTACAATTTTTATTGTTTTTATGTGTTTTTAGGATTTTTAAGGGTTTTTGAGTTTTTAATGTCTTTACGGGTTTAATGGTTTTTAATAGTTTTGGTAGCTTTTTAGTGTTTCATTGGATTTTACAGTTTTTAAGGTTTTTAATGGTTTTATAGTTTTTAGGCATTTTAAGGTTTTAGGATTTTTTAGGATTTTAATGGGTTTTAACTGTTTATAGGTTTCTATGGTTTTCTATGGGGTTTTCACGGTTTTAGTGTTTTATATTTTTTGAGTTTTTTAGGGATTTTTTAGTTTTTTATTCTTTTTTGAGTTTTACGTGTTTTGATAGTTTTTATTGTTTTTAGGGTTTTAAGGATTTTGAAAGTTTTAAGTGTTTTTATGTTTTTAAGGGATTTAAGTGTGTTTAGTATTTTATGGTTTTCTTGGGGTTTTCATGTTTTTTAGGATTTTTTACATTTTTAGGTACTTTTGGGGATATTTTATGTTTTATATGGTTTTTAGAGTTTTCGGGGATTATGAGGTTTTTAGGGTTTTTATGGTTTTTTTTTGTTTAGGGTTTTTTTACGTTTTTAAGATTTTTAAGAATTTTTATCAAATTTATGGGTTTAAATTGGTTTTATAGTTTTAGTGATTTATTGGGGTTTTTTGGGTTTTAGGGTTTTAAGTGGGTTTTAGTGGTATTATAATTCTAGGGGTTTTAGGTATGTAAGGTTTTTTGGTGGTTTAAGGGGTTTTTATAATTTTTAGGTTTTTCGGGGATTAAAGTGTTTTTTGAATTTTTTGGTTTTGTTAGGTGTTTTCACGGTTTTTAGGGATTTACATTTTTAGGTATTTTTTTGGGATTTTACGATTTTTATGGGTTTTTATGGTTTTTGTAGATTTTGAGGGGATTAAATGCATTTTTTGGGTTTCATAGGGTTTTTAGTGTTTTTAAAGTTTTTAGGGGTTTTAATTGTTTTTATGTGTTCAAGGCTTTCTTAGGGTGTTTTAAGGATTTTAGTTTTTTATATGTTTTTCATGATGTTTTGGGTTTTTTTGGATTTTTTTTTTATTTTTAGGGATTTTTAGGGGTTTACAGTTTTTAGGGTCTTTATGGTTTTTTGGGTTTTAGGTTTTTTATGTAGTTTTTAGGGTGTTATGGTTTTTAATATTTTTCAAATTTTTAGGGGTTTAAAGGGTTTTCATGTTTTTATTGTGTTGTTACATTTTTTATGTGTTTTTGGTATTTTATTGTCTTTTTCGATTTTCATGGTATTATTTTGGATTATTATGGATTTTTGAGGTTTTATGTTTTTAGGTATTTTTAGGCATATTTTTAAAAATTTATTGTTTTAGGGTTTTTATTTTTTATGGTTCTAGGGGTTTTGGGGGTTTTGGGGTTTTTTTGGGTTTTTATTGTTTTTTAAGTTTTCATGGGATTAAAATTTTTTTTAGGTCTCTAATGTTTTCTTTGGTTTTTTCATGTTTTTAGCTATTTTTATTTTTTTATGTGTTCTTAAATATTTGTATGTTTTTTATTTTATAAATAATTTGACGCTTTCTTAGGGTTTTTAGTGTTTTAAGGGTTTTAATTTTTTTCTGATTTTTGGTGGTTTTAAGTGTTTTTAGGGTTTTAAGGATACCCTAGAGTTATTCCAGGGTTTTAGGGTTTTTACATTTTTCGGGTTTTAGGTTTTTTTTAGAATATTTTAAGCGTTTTATAGATTTTGAGGTTTTTATTTCTTTTAGGTATTTGATGAGTTTTGATTTTTTTTTGGTTTTTAGTGGATTTGGAGTTTTTAAGGATTTAATGGTGTTTTAATATTTTTAACCTTTCAGGTGTTTAAAGGGTTATAGATTTTTTTGTGGTTTTAGGGTTTTTTTGGGTTTTTTTGGTTTTTATGGGTTTTAGTGTTACTTTTGTTTTTAGGGGTTTTAAGTGTTTTTATTTTTTCAAGGTCTTATTAAATATTTTCCAGGTTTTTATGGTTTTTTACATTTTTAGGGATTTGTAGGGTTTTTTATGATTTTTATGGGTGTTTAGTGTTTTAGATATTTTGAGGGTTTTATGGTTTCTATGGTTGTTTTTGGTTTTTCTGATATTTTTAAGATTTTCAATGTTTTTATCCTTTTATGGATTTAAAGGGTATTTATAATTTTAGTGCGGTTTTATGGGGTTTTAGGGGTTTTAGGGGTTTTTATAGTATTTAGGATTTATTAGGGGTTTTCGGTTTTTAAGGATATTTAGAATTTTTTAGGTTTTTATGGGGATTAACTAATTTTACGTTTTATGGTTTTCATATGTCTTTTTAAAGGCTTTAGGGGTGTTTTATGTTTTAGGGATTTATAAGTATTTTCTAGGATTTTTGATGGTTTTTGAGTTTTTTGTTTTTTTTAGTTTTTAAGAGTTTTATGGTTCTTTTCAGATTTTTAAAATCTCTGTGATATTAAATGTTTTTTAGATTTTTTAGTGGTTTTTTAGATTTTTATGGGTTTTAGGTTTTTTTAATATTTTTTGAGGTTTTTATTATTTTTAAGGTTTTGGGGGGTTTGTAGGGGTTTAATAATTTTTAGGTTTTTTAATGGTTTTATTTGTATTTAGGGTTCAGTGTTTTTAATAATTTTATGGTTTTCTAGTGTGTTTATGTTTATTCTTAGTTTTTTGTATTTTTTCAATTTTAGGGTTTAAAGGTATTTTTAGTTTTTATTTAGTCTTTTGGTGTTTAAATGGTTTTTAGTGTTTTTTAGGGATTTTGGATTTTTTAGGGTTTATGTTTTTTAGGGGTTTTATGATATTTTTAGGGGTTTAGGGTTATTATCAGTATTTAGGTCACTATGGGATTTAAGTGTTCTCAGGTTTTTATGGTTTTACTAGGGATTTTTAGTTTTTTATGGATTTTTCATTTTTATGGATTTTTAGTACATTTTCAGGATTGTTTTTGGTTTTTTAGGGTATATAGGAATTTGAGTTTTTAGGGTGTTTAGATTTTTTAGATTTTTTAAGGATTTTTAGCATTTTATCTTTGGTTTTATGTATTTTGACGTTTTTATGGTTTTTAGGGGTTTTCAGAGTTTTTATAGTTTTTTATGTTTTAAGATACTTTTAGATATTTTATTATTGTTTTTTATTTTTAGAGTTTCAAAATATTTCGATGGGTTTTTGGGGTTTTTATAGATTTTATGGTTTTTTGGTATTTTTTGCGGTTTTTTAGTTTTTTTGGTGTTTTATTATGTTTATATTTTTTAATGATTTTAGGGTTTAAATAAAATTCAGTGTTTTTGTTGGTTTTATTGTTTTTATGTGGATTAGGGTATTATATGGTTTTTAGGGGTTTTATGTTTTTATGGGTTTTAAGGTTTCTAGGGACATTTCAATTATTTTTGGGGTTTTTAGTGTTTTTTATTTTCTCTAGGGGTTTTAATTATTTTTAGGTTTTTAAGGTTTTCGTAGGGGACTTCATGGATTTCAGAGCTTTGTACATTTTTTATGATTTTTTATGGATCTTTAGTATTTCAATTATTTTTAAGGTTTAAAAGAATTTTTAAGGGGTTTATGGGTTTTCAAGTTTCGTTGGGTTTTTAGGGGTTGTACATGTTTTTAGGATTCCAATATTTTCTTATGCTTTACAGGGGTTTTAGTGTTTTTTATTTTATCTAAGTGTTTTACTTAGTGTTATTTATGATTTTTAGTGGTTTTCACATTTTTTATTATTTTAGGTATTTTTAGGATTTTTATAGCTTTTTAGGGTTATTCGGGATTTTGAGGATTTTTTTAGGTTTTTAGGGTTTTATCATTTCTTAGGTTTTTAGGAATTTTATGTGCTTTTAGGTTTTTGTAGATTTCTTAGGGGTTTTTTGGTTTTTTTGGTTTTATATATTTCAAGGATTTTTAGGGATTTTTTATCATTTTTCTGTTTTTTAGGATGTTTGATGGTTTTTAGGGTTTCTAGGGTTTTAATGGTTGTTGGGGATTTAGGTTTTTTTTTATTTTTTATGGTTTTTATGGTTTTTTAGAGTTTTATAACATTCTTAGGGGTTATATGGTATTTTAGTGTTTCTATTTTTTAATATTTTTATGTGTTTTATGGTTTTTTAATTTCATTAGTGGTTTTATAGGATATAGGGTTTAAAGGTTTTTATGGTTTTAGGTTTTTAAAGGTTTTTAGTGGTTTTAAGAGTTTTTATATTTTTTCTATTTTCTTGGGATTTTCTTGTTTTTCTTGGTTTTTTATCTTTATCATGATTTTTAGAGATATATTTGGGATTTAGGGTTTTTGTAGTTTTAAGGTATTTTAATGGTTTTTAGGGGTTTTGTGTGTTTTTTTGGGTTTTTTGGTTTTTTGGATTTTTAGGGTTTTTTTTAGGGTTTTAAAGGGTTTTAGAGTTTTCAATGTTTTTAGGTGTTTAAAAGGTTTTTAGAGTTTTTAGTTGGATGTTAGTGTTTTTGTGGGATTTATAGGGTTTTATGATTTTAAATATCTTTATGGGTTTTTCTGGTTTTTCTAGTTCTTAAAATTTTTAGTGTTTTTATGTTTTTAGAGGTTTAAGTGTTTCTTGGTTTTTACAGTTTTCTTAAGGGTTTTAATTGTTTTAGGGGTTTTAATCTTTTTAGGGGTTTTTAGGTCATTTTTTGGAATTTTATGGGTTTTTATGAGTTTTAGGGATCTTAAATGTTTTTATGGGTTGTTATGATTTTTAGGTTATATAAGGGATTTAGTGTTTTTATGTTTTTTTTGGGATTTTATATGTTTTTGTCTTTTTATTATTTTCTTAGGGGTTTTGGGGATTTTATAATTTTGTAAATTTTATGATATATTAGTACTTTTTTTGAATTTTTACAACTTTTATGGTTTTAGGGATTTTCATGGGTTTATGGATTTTATAGTTTATTTCAGTTATAGGGGTTTTTAAAATTTTTAGATTTTTATGTTTTTAAAGATTTTTAATATTTTTATGGGTTTAAAGGTTTTTGAGAGTTTTGGTTTTTCTTAGGGTTATTATGTGGTTATTAGGTTTTTAAGGATTATAGGTCTTTTATGGTTTTCAGGACTTCTTAGGGTATTTATAGTTTAAGATATTTTAATGTCTTTTTAGGATTTTAATGGATTTTAGATTTTTTTAGGATTTTTAGGGTTTTATAGTTTTTAAGGTTTCTTGATTTTTTTAGGTTTTTAAAGTGTTTTTATATTTTTTATATTTTCTTAATATTTTTCATCATTTTTGGGGGGTATTATGTTTTTATGTATTTTATGGTGTTTTTTAATTATTTTTAGGGGGTTTGTTGGGACACTAAGGCTTTTTAGGGATTTTATGGTTTTTAAGGGTTTTTATATTTTTTAAAAAAAATAGGGGTTTAAAGGGATTTATGAGTTTTCAGCATGTTGTTTTTATTTGTTTTTATGGGTTTGAAATTTTTAGAGGTTTGTATGGTTTTTATATTTTTTAGTTTGTTTATGGTTTTTAGGGGTTTAATTATTTTTTAGGTTTTTAAAGGTTTTAATTGCTTTTAGGTTTTTTACATTTTTATTAGGGTTCTTTGGGAATTTTATATTTTCATTGATTTTTAGTGATTTTTTATTATTTTATGGTATTATGGATTTTAGAGAATTGGATTGGTTTAGTGGTCTCTAGGGTTTTATGATTTTATGGATTTTTTATGTTTTACGGTTTTATTGAGTTATTTAGGGGTTTTTAGGTTTTCTAGTGTTTTTTTAACATATTTAGAGGTTTAAAGGATTTTTAATTTTTAGTGGGTTTTAGTAGTTTTTTGGGAGGTTTTATGGTTTTTTGGGTTTTAGGGTTTTTATGGGGTTTTAGGTTTGTTAGGTTTTTTTTGGAGGTTTTATGTTTTTTACCTGTTTAAGGTTTTCTTAAGGGTTTTCAGGGGTTTATGTTTTTTATTCCTTTTGGGATTTATATGGATTTTTTCATATTAATAGTTTCTTTTGAGTTTTTAGGGATGTTTAGGGTTTTTATGGGTTTTTTGGGGTTTTAAGGAATTTTTTAGTTTTTTATTATTTTATTGTTTTTTAGATTTTTAAACATTTTTAGGGTTTTATTGGGTTTTCAAAGTTTTGAGTGGATTTATTGGGTTTTTATAGGTTTTAGGGTCTTTAAGGGGATTTAGATTTTTTTTTAGGGATTTTAAGTGTATTTTGGTTTTTAGGGTTTTTTTGGGGTTTTAGGGTTTTGGGTTTTAATTTTTTAGGTATTTCAAGGGAGTTTTTAGGATTTCCATTGTTTTAGGTATTTTTATAGGTTTTTGGGTTTTAGGGTTTTAAGTATTTTTAGTGTTTTTTAGGATTTTATGGATTTTAAGTGTTTTCAAAATTTTACGGTTTTTTAGTGGTTATTTAGGTTATTTAGGGGATTTTTCATTTTATGGATTTTTAGGGATTTATTATGTTTTTTTATCTTTTTTGTGTTTTTATTGATTTTGATGGTTTTTGGGGGTATTAGGGTTTTTATAGTTTTTATGGTTTTCATGGGTTTTTATGTTTTTAGTTATTTTTTGTAGATTTATGGTTTTTATGGTTTTGAGGAATTTTTTAAAACATTTTTAGGTATTAAAAGCGATTTTAGAGTTTTAAATTCTTTTTAGGGTTTTTTTGGGTTTTTTGGTTTTTTAGGGTTTTTTGGTTTTTTGGGGTTTTCGGGGTTTCAGTGTCTTTTAGGTTTTTAGGGTTTTTACTGTTTTAAGGTTTTAGGGGTTTAAGGTATTTTTATGTTTTTACGTTTTTCTTATATTTTTTCACTATTTTTTTGTGTTTTCATGTTTGTAATGATTTTTTGGTATTTTTTATATTGATGGTTTTTAGAATTTTAGGAATGTTTATGGGTTGTTCAGATTTTTTGGGTATTTTATGTTTTTTAGGTTTTAATTGGTTTTAAATATTTTTATGTTTTTTGGGTTTTATTAGGGTTTTCAGGGTTTTTTCTTTTTTACGTTTATAGAGAAATTTTGGGCATTTTTAGGGTTTTTATGGGTTTTTATTTTTTTAGGGATTTTAAGGGTTTTTATTTTTTTAGGGTGTTTAGGGTTTTTATGAATTTTTAGATTTTTGGGGGGTTTTGGGTTTTTAGTGGTTTTAGGGTTTTTTATATTTTTTAATGTTTTAGGGGTTTACAGGATCTTTATATTTTTAGGGCTTTTTTTTATTTTCATGGGGTATTAGGTTTTTTATGGTTTTTATGAGTTTTTATTGGGTATTTTCCATTTTGTTTTTTTTTTGGATTTTAGCATTTTCTATTTTTTCGATGTTTTTAGAGTTTTTTTTTTCTTTTCAATTTTTTAGAATGGTTTTTCAGGGTTTTATGGTTTTTTACATTTTTATGGAATTTTATGTATTTTTTGGTTTTTATATGGTTGTTAGTGTTTTTAGTGATTTAGAGGGCTTTTAGGGGTTTTAAGCGTTTTTTTGGTTTTACATTTTTTTAGTTTTAATAGGTATTTTGAGTTTTTTAGGGTTTTAAAGGGTTTTTAGATTTCTTAACATATTTTGGGTATTATGGGTTTTTATTGTTTTTTGTGGTGTGAGGATTTTTACGGGTTTTGGGGGTATTGAAGTTCTTAGTGGTTTTATTGTTTTTAGGGGGTTTAGGGTATGTAGGGTCTTTTAGGGTTTCTATCATTTTTAGGGTTTTTAATGGTTTTTGGTGTTTTTTATGTTTTTAAGGTTTTCTTCGGGTTTTAGGGGTTTAGGGTTTTTTAAATTTTTTGGGTTATTTTGGGTTTTTAGCGTTTTTATGATTTTTTCTGTTTTATGTGTTTTTACGTTTTTATGTTTTTCATGGTTTTTCTTCAAAGTATTCATGGGTTTTTATATTTTTAGTATTTTTTTGGATTTTTATGCTTTTTAGGGTTTTTAGTGATATTAATTGATTTTAGGTTTTTTATTCATTTTTTGGTTTTTAGGGGATCTATGAGTTTTTAGGGCTTTAAAGGTTTATTAGAGTTTTTAAAAAATTATAGGGGCTTAAAGGATTTTTTATCATTTTTGTGGTTTTAATATTTTTATGGTTTGGGGTGTTTTAAGGGATTTTAGGGACTTTACATGGCTTTTAGGTGTATTATCATTTTGGGGGTTTCTCCGTGGTTTTATATTTTTTTTTGGTTTTTATGATTTTATTTTTTCTTTTTATGCTTTTTTGTTTTTTAGGGTTTTAGGGGTTTTTAGTGATATTTAAGGATTTTGATGGTTTTTAGGGATTTTGATATTTTGATGGGTTTCAGGGGTTTTTACTATTTTATTAATTTTTGAGTTTTTTATGGGATTTAGATGTTTTTAGGTATTTATATTTTACTTATGGTTTTTCATAGTTATTAGATTTGTTTATGTATTTGTGAATTTTTAGGGGGGTTTTAGGATTTTATAGTATTTAGTTTTTTAGATATTTTGAGGGATTTTAAGGTTCTTAAAGGTTTTATGGTATTTTAGGGTTTTATGTGTTTTCTTCTAGGTGTTTTATTATTTTTTGGTTTTTAAGGTTTTCTAAGTGTTTTTAGGATTTATAGGGGTTTATTTTTTTATGGATTTTTAGGTATTTTTTTATTATTTTTAGGGTTTTAGGGTTTTTATGGATTTTATGGTATTTAGGGGGTGTATGGTTTTTTAGTTTTTTAGGGTTTTAACTTTAAAAAAATTACATTTTTAGGGGATTAAAGGGGTTTTATATTGTTTAATGGGTTTTAAATATTTTATGGGGTCTTATAGTTTTTATGGTTTTTAATGGTTTTATGGGTTTTATAAGTTTTTATAGTTTTAGGTTCTTTTAGTGTTTTAGCATTTTTATGTTTCTTTAATGCAAAAAATAAATAAATTTTAATGGAATTGGTGTTTTTGGGTTTTTATGGGTTTTAAATTTTTTTAAGTTTTGAATGTTTTCATAGGGGTTTTCACTATTTTTAGGATTTTTTATGATTTTCATGCTTTTAGGCATTTCATAGGATTTTTATGGTTTTTGGGTTTTTTTGGATTTTTAGGTGTTTTAGTGATTTTTCGGGTGTATGGTTTTATTGTGGGTTTATGGGGTTTTTTTTTGAGTTTTTAGGGTTTTAATGTTTTTAGATATTTTTAACATTTTGGGGTTTTAAAGGTTTGTTAGTGTTTTTTGTGTTTTTAGTGTTTTTTAGTTATTTTTGTTAGTTTTAGGGTTTTTTATATTCCAAATTGTTCTATGGTTTTTAGAGGGTTTAATATTTTTAGTGTCTTTTGGGTTTTTATAATTTTTTAGAATCTTTTCGGTTTTTAGGGTACTTATTTTTTTTATGTTTTTTAATATTTCCTATGGGTTTTTCGTGTTTTCTAGATTTTTTTACATTTTTACGTATTTTTAGATCTTTCTAAATATTTTTATGGTTTTTAGGATTTTATAGTATTTAGAAGGTTTTTATGGTTTTTATTATTTTTTAGTCTTTTTGGTTTTTATATTTTTTAGTTTTTTTATTGGTTTTAGGTGTTTTTAAATATTTAATTTTTTCATAGTGGTTTTAGGGTATTTTGGGGTTTTTAACATTTTTTGGATTTTTATGATTTTTATGTTTTTTAGGGTTTTATGGATTTTTATGATTTTAGGGATTTATGGTTTTTAATGTTTTAGGTGGTTTTATGGTTTTTATGGTGTTTTTTATTTTTTAGAGGAATAGAGGTTTTTTAGATCACATTTTCATTTTTAGGGGTTTAAAGGGTTTTTGGAGTTTTATTAGTTTTTAGGGTTTGTATCTGTTTTTAGGGTTTTTAAGGGTTTTATGGGTTTTACGGTCTTTAGGGGATTTACGGTTTTTAGGGTCTTTTAGGGTTTTCATAGGTTTTTTTAGTATTTTTACCTTTTTACTGTTTTTGGTATTTTTTTGGTTTTTAAATTTTTCTTATGGTTTTTTTAGGTTTTGGGGGTTTTTATGCTTTTTTTCATTTTTAGAGATTTTTTTGTATTTTTATGGTTTTATGGGTTTTTAGGTATTTTGAAGGGTTTTTAGGGATTTAGGGTTTTAGGTTTTTTATCATTTTTAGGCTTTTTAGGGGTTTTAGGTTTTTGAGGTTTTCTTATGGTTTTTCATTATTTTTAGATGTTTTAATGTTTTTAAGAATTTCTTAGGATTATTAAAAATTTTTATGGATTTTAGATGTTTTGAGAAATTTTAAGAGATTTTAGGGTGTTTAGGGATTTTTAGGGATCTTATCATTTTTTATTCATATGGGGTTTAATGATTTTTAGGGTTTTTCGGTTTTCTTAGTGTTTTAATGGTTTCTAGAGTTATTTGTTTTTATGGATTTTTAGTGCTTTTTAGGGTCTTTATGGTGTTTAGGGATTTTTTGAATTTTGATGGTTTATTTTTTTTTTCTTTTTTCCATTTTTTAGAGTTCTTAATATTTTGAGGGTTTAAAGGGTTTTTATAGTTTTTAGTTTATTTTTAAGGTTGTTATTCATTTTTAGAGATTTTATTTTTTTATGGGGTTTTTTTAATGATTTTTTAGGAGTTATGAGGGTTTTGGGCTATTTTTAGGGTCGTTTTAATGTTTTTTATGATTTAACGATTTTTATGTTTTTATGGAAAAAATCAATATAATTCAAATGAATTTAAATATTTCGTTTTTTGAAGAGTTTTTATATTTTTATGGGTTTCTAAGGGTTTTTCAGGTTTTGTTGGTTTTTTTAGTTTTTATTGGTTTTTACGGGTTTTTATTGATTTTTTGGTGTTTTTTGGTTTTAGGGTTTTAGAGATTTTGAGGGGTTTTAGGTGTTTTTATGATTTTTAGGGGATTATGGGTTTTTTTGGTTTTTCATTTGTTTTTTGAGTTTTTATAGTTTTAAATATTTTTTAGAGTCATTTAATGTTTAGGGGTTTAAAGGATTTTTATAGATTTTAGTGGTGTTAGAGTTTTTATGGGTTTTACGGTTTTTAATGTTTTAATGGTTTTTATAGTTTTTTTGGTTTTTATTGTCTTTTTAGGGGTTTTAGGGGTGTTATAGTTTTTAGGTTTTTTCAAAAAAAATAAAGAAATATATATTCTAGGAATTCGTATTTTTTAGTTTTTTAGGGGTTTTAATTATTTTAGGTTTTTAAGGTTATTTTGAGTTTTCAGGGTTTTAAGAGGTTTTACATATTTAGATAATTCTAGTGTTTTAAAGGAATTTTGTGGTTTTTTAGTGTTTTTAGGGAATTTGATTATTTTTAGGTGTTTTTAGGGTTTCAAGTGTTTTTTGGGTTTTTTGGGTTTTTTGTGGATTTATCATATTCTGAGTTTTTAGGGTTTTTAAGGTTCTTTTAGAGTTTTTTTAAAAAAAAAATAGCGGTTTAAAGTATTTTTAGAGTTTTTAGTGGGTTTTAAGGTTTTATGAGATTATTAGGTTTTTATGGTTTTCAGGGGTTTTATAATTTTTAGGAGTTTTGGGGTATTTTTATGGGTTTTATGGGTTTTAGAATTTTATATTTTTTAGGGGTTTAGAGTGTTTAATGTTTTAATGTTTTTAGTAGGTTTTTCCGTGGTATGTAGTTTTTTTAGGATTTTGGTGTTTTTAGTATTTGTTTTGAATTTTTATGATGTTTTAGTGTTTCTACGGATATTGTTTATTTTAGGGTTATTGGGGTTTTAAGGGTTTTTAGCGTTCTTAGGTTTTTAAGTGTTTTAATTATTTTTATGGTTTTCTTAATGTTTTCATGGTTTTAGGTTTATTAATGTTTTTATATATTTTTTTGGAATTTTATAGTTCTTTATCATTTTAGGGATTTTGAATATTTATATTTGTTTTAGGGGTTTAAGGGTTATAATCTATTTTTGGGGTTTTGATATAATTAGGGTTTTAAGGGGTGTTAGGATTTTTTTTGGTTTTTAGGGGTTCTATGGATTTTTAGGGTTTTTTATGGATTTGGGGGGTCTTTATGTTTTTTATGGTTTTTAGATTTTTTTTAACATTTTTAGGTTTTTTTGGGATTAATTTTTTTCATGTTTTTAAGGATTTAATAAGGTTTTTAAGGGGTTTTAATGATTTTTTCATTATTATGAATTATTTTGGTATTTTTAGGATGTTTATGGTTTTAAAGGTTTTGATGGATTTTTAAGTTTTTATGGGTTTTAGGGGTTTTGGGTTCTTTATTTTTTTATTATTTAGGGGGTTTTGAGTATTGTTATGGGTTTTATGGGGTTTTATATTTTTTAACTTTCTTAGGGGTTTAAATAGGGTTTTTATTTTTTAGTGGGTTTTAATTGATATTATGATTTTAAAGGTTTTTTGGGGATTTTTTGGTTCTTAGACGGTTTTTGGATTTTAGGGGTTTTATGGCCTTTCTAGCATTTTAGGGGTTTTTGCATTTTTTGGGTTTTTAGTGGTTTCAATTGTTTTTATGTTTTTATGTTTTTCTTATAATTTATCATTATTTTCCTGGTTTTTACGTTTTTAAGGACGTTTTTTAGTAGTTATATATGTTTTTCGTGTTTTTATCTTTTATCATTTTTTTGATTTTTCTAGTTTTTATGGGTTTAATGGTTTTATAGTGTTTTTTAATATTTTTAGTTTTTTAATGTGTTTATATATGTTTTAGTAGTTTTTATTGGTTTTTATGTTTTTTGAGTTTTAGGGGGTTTTAGGGGGTTTTAGGGTTTTTATATTTTTACGTTTTTTTTACGTTTTTGAATATTTTTTTAAGTTTTTAGGGGTATTAAGTTTTTTAGGTTGTTAATATTTTATTATGGTTTTTATAGAATTTTATTTTATTAGTTATTTTTATAGATTTTCTAGAATTTTATTGAATTTATATGGTTTTTAGGGATGTTGAGGACTTTAGGGGGGTTTTCAATTTTATGGGTTTTTATAGTCTTTTTTTATTTTTTGGGGGTTGTCAATTTTTACGGGTTTTTATAGTTTTTAGAGGTTTTTAACATTTTTAGGGGTTTAAATGGGTTCTATAGTTTTTTTCGTTTTGTGTTTTTAAGGGGTTTTTGTGTCTTCTATTATTTTTAGGGGTTTTATTGTTTTTATGATATTTTAATGTTTTTATCATTTTTTCGGGTTTTTTTTCTATTATAGATTTTTTAGGTTTTTTGTTTTTTCAGGTTTCTATGGTTTTCATAGGGTTTTCATGGATTTTATGGTTTCTTTCATTTTTAGTTATTTTTATTGATATTTTAGGATTTTTATTTATTTTCAGGGTTTTTAGGAATTTTGAGGGGTTTTAGGGATATTTATGGGTTTTTGGATTTTATGGTTTTAAGGGTTTTTTGTTTTTTTAAGTTTTGGTGTTTTTATGTCTTTTAGAGTTGTTAACATTTTTTGGGTTAAAAAGGATTTTTAGTATTTTACCAATTTTTTTGTTTTTAGGGTATGTAATATTTTTTATAATTTTTAGAGGATTCATGGTTTTTAGTGGTTGTTAGGGTTCTTAGGGTCTTTTAGGGTCTTTAGGGTTTTTTAGTTTTCTAGGGGTTTTATGTGTTTGTAAGTTTTTAAGGTTCTCTTAAGGTTTAAGGGTTTTTTACATTTTTAGGGATTTTTTTGGGATTTTCTAGGATATTCTAGTTTTTTTGGGTTTTAGGGATTTTGATGGTTTTTTGGGTTTTTTGGGTTTTTTGGATTCATAGAGTTTTGGGGTTTTAATGATTTTTTTTTGTGGAGAGTTGGCATTTTTTTGTTTTTATAATTTTCATTGGGATTTTTTGGTTATTTTGGATTTTTTATTATTTTTTAGGATTTTTAACACTTTTTTAGGATGTTTATGATATCATAGTGTTATATGTTTTTTGAGGGTTTCTATATCTTCTAATGTTTTTCATGGTTATTAGAATTTTTAGGATTTTTAAGGGTTTATGTTTTTAGTTTTCTATGGTTTGCTTAGGTTTTTTTCATTTTTTAGGGTGTTCCATGTTTTTAGGGAATTTTAGGAAATGTGTGGTCTTCCTATGGTTTTTAAGGTTTTTAGGGTTTTTTGTGTTTTTAGTGTTTCATGGTGTTTTTATGGTAAATATGGGTTTTTTTGGTTTTTATGTTTTTTTGTGTTTCTTAGGGGTTTAATGTTTTTTAGTGTTTTTAACATGTATATCAGTTTAATGGGTTTTTATAGGTTTTAGTTAATTTTAGGGGTTTTGTGGTTTTTTTAGTGGTTTTTAATTTTTATAGTGGTTTTATGATTTTTATGGTTTTTTAGGGTTTTTGGGTTGTTAGTGTTTTTAATAGTTTATGTGTTTTTAGTAGTTTTAGGATTTTATGGTTATTATAGGGTTTTTTAGGATTTTACAGTTTTTTATGTTTTTATGTATTTTAGGGGGGTTTTGGATTATTATATGGTTTAGGGTTTTGGGCATTGTGAGGGGTTTTCTGTTTTTAAAGGGGATTTTGGGGGGGGATTGGTTTTTTGTGTTGGAGGGTTTTATCATGTTTTTATGGTTTTTATATTTTTTTAATGTGTTTAGGGATTAAAGGGTTTCTAGAGTTTTCAGTGGTTGTTTAGTGTTTTTATAGGGCTTTATAATTTTTGTGGTTTTTAGTGGTTTTTATCTTAATTGGGTTTTTTAGGGTTTTATGGGTTTTTAGTTATTTTTTCTAGTTTTTATGAGTTTTATGTTTTTTAGGTCTCTAATGTCCCCTTATGGGTTTTCCTGGTTTTTATGGATTTTTATATTTTAGGTATCATTTTTTGGTATTTTTCTAGTTGTTAAAGGTTTTTAGGGATTTTGACGGTTTTAGGGTTTTTAGGGTTTTTAGTGATTTTAAGTGTTTTCAGCATTTTTAGGATTTTAATCATTATTATGTGTTTTTTGGTTTTTATGTTTTTATAAGTATTTTTAGGGTTTTTATATGTTTTTACAATTTTATGGGTTTTTAAAGTTATTTTGGATTTATATGGGTTTTTTGTGTTTTTAAGGTTTTTTAGGTTTTTGGGGATTTTATGGGTTTTATGATTTTATGATTTCTCAACGGTTTTCACTACTAGAAAATTGACCTATAGACACAGACCTATAGCCAAATTTTAATTGAACTATGGTTGTAGGTTAAAATATATCGATGAGTAATTGAAAATCGCGACTTTAGAGTAGATAAACTAATGGATAAACTTATCATGTGGCAACAGCTCCTCAATTAGTTTTACTCCCTCACGATTCATCTCCCACCCCATCTCCCACGTCGCGAGTCCTCCAACCCACAAACCCCTTCTCCTCGACAGATTGAGTCTCCCTCATCTGATCATCACTGAATTCTCCACTCGGTCCCCCCCCTCGCATGATCCCTCCCATCCCCTTCATCGCACGTTCGTCTCCTCCTCCACAACATCATTGTGCATTCCTCCTCCAATTGGTGCATCATTCGAACCGATACCTTCTATTAGTGGGATCTATGTGAGACGACCCTTGCACTTGTGAATATTTTTTTGGTTACTCCTTCACAACTACTACTCTCCCAAGCTATTCATACCCATATCTAATGAATGTTCATCCATACCTCTTCAATCGAAAGTAATTTTCATGGTTCTCCCCTTCTTTGTGGTTTACTAACCACCATGTTCTCGATTTCTTTTCCTAAAAACAATTTTTTTTTTCATTAATGAAAAGTTTATGATATTTTTTTAAACCTAAACCAGGTTTGATGGAAAATGATGAGTTACCGATTATGAAAAAATAGGCGAATAAGGGGAAATACAACACCACTGAGGGTCCCCGAGGTTATCATTTTTTCTTCTATTAGGTTTGGAGAAACCTGGTTATAGCTATTCATTATTTCTAATTCTACGAAGCACATAAAAATATCAGTATCGTTTTTCTTATTTCCTTACTAAATTATATTGATTGGTGTTGTTGTTGATCACTTCTATTTGATCTTGTTTTCTCATACTAATCCTCATTTTTTATTTTGTGTTAATCAAAATGGTTATTATATTTTATGATCAGCATGTTAAGATTCTATAATTTTTACATGATTATATTCACTATAATGTATTGTTCTTGTGATATTATATTTTTGAATCAATATGTATAGATTTCATTTTATTGTAATTCATTTTGGGATTGGTATTATTCAAGAATTCATGATTTTATCTTCTATTTATAGAATAATAACTATGTTGAACTGTTGTTTTGAAATTTTTAGAAGAAATATTAAGGACACGCCTATCCTTTAGTTATTGATTACATTATATAAATTGGTTACTTCATAATTTATTGGCTTTTTATATATGTGTAGGTTAATGATAAATTATCCATACACTACTACAGAAATAATGATAAAAAGAGATGAATATTATAACACCTTTGAATTGGGGGGGATGGTACAAGCTAAGGGGGTTGAGGGGTGGTGCATGGGGGTTTAGGGGATGGTTTTGGGGGAGGGGACAGTTTTGGGTTGGGGAGGATAGTACAGGGGGTGGTGGGGGCTGGTGCTGGATAGAGGGATGGGGGGTGGTACAGGGGGTGGGGGTGGGGGGGTTAGTGGATGGTTGTGGGGGAGGGGACTAGTTTTGGGGGGGGAATGGTTTGGGGAGAAAAGTATAGGGGAATGGTTGGGGGTGGTGCACAGGGATTAGGGGGCTGGTGCAGGGGTGGAGGTTGGGGGCTAGTGCATGCTAGGGGGTTGGGGGATGGTGCAGGCTAGGGGGCTTGGGGTGGTGTGTGTGGGGGTGGGGGGTTAGGGGAGGGGGATTGGTTTCTGGGGGAGGGGACTGGATTGTGGGTGATGGGACTAGTTTGGGGGAGTCTAGTATAAGGGAAGGGGTGGGGGTGTCGGGGTGGTTGGGGGGCTGGTTGAGGGGTGGGGTGTTGGGGGATGGTGTATGTTAGGGGGTTGGGGGCTGGTTCATGCTAGGGGGCTGGGGGTGGTTTGGGGGAGGGGGACTGATTTTGGGTGGAGTGGACTAGTATGTACGGGAGGTTATTAGTTTGGTCGGATGCTAGTACAGGGGAAGGGTAGGGGTGGTGCAGGGGGGTTAGGGGGCTGGTGTAGGGGTCGGGGGTTGGGGGTAGTGCGAGCTAGGTGGGTGGTGCAGTGTAGGGGGATGGGGGTGTAGGGGGAGGGGGTTAGGGGATGGTTGTGGGAGAGGGTATTGGTTTGGGGGAGGCCGGTACAGGGGGAGTGGGGTGGTGGTGGTGCATGGGTGGTTAGGGGGCTGGTGGGGGTGGGGCGTTGGGGGATGGTGTAGGGGGGTTAGGGGATGATTGTGGGGGAGGGGACTAGTTTGGGGGGAGGGATATGGTTTGGGGGGAGGATGGTATAGGGGGAAGGGGGAGACTTATACTTCGTGTTTGGATTACACCTCCCTTATGGAAGACAATTTCTAACCTATGAACCTAGTTAATCATATATTCAATATATTTCATTCAAAACATGAAACTAATTCGTTGTTTGAACTCTAAAATTTTTAACCACATTATGAACATTTTTTAGTGGGTTATGTACCACCCTAATTTCTAGATTAAAATTGATATATATATATATATATATTTAATATAATTCATTCATATAGAAATTCATTTTCTCATTCCCTTATACACCATATCATTGAGAAAATATTAACCAATTTATTATTTACCTTCTTTGGTTTAGATTTTAATAATTCACTCCATCTAAATTTCAAAATTAACTCTATTTCTGTTTTTTAATTATCTCCTTTGATAGAGAAATTTTCTTTATTCACCTCAAAAATCTGAAAATTATAGATATGATCCCATGGTAATCAATTTTCTTTACTTTTGGCGTCATCACAATCTTATAAAAACATCATTTAAAGATAACACATCTTCTTAATCTTTAAAAATTTATTTTCATTTCCCTACGAAGGTTAAATCTTCTTACTGAAATCTAAATTCTTCTTCCAATAGAACATATTTGATAACATATCTTCATATTCACTATCCTCTTCCAGTAACATTGTATAATATATAGAAAATTTTCTAATTACTCAATAACTGGGGGGAGGGGCTATTTTAGGGGGGAGGCTAGTATAGGGGGAAGGGGGTGACTTATACTTTATGTTAAGATTACACCTCCCTTATGGAAGTATTTTTCTAACCTATGAACCTAGTTGATCATATATTCAATATATTTCATTCAAAACATGAAAATAATTTTGTATTTGAACTCTAAAATTTTCAAACACTTTCTGAACATTTTTTAGTGTGTTATCTACCAGGTGAATTTCTAGATTAAAATTGATATATATTTTTTTAATATAATTCATTCATATAGAAATTCAATTTCTCATTACCATAGACACCATATAATTGAGAACATATTAACCAATTTATTATTATCCATCTCTGGTTGATATTTTAATAAGTTAATCCATATAAATTTCAAATTTAACACCATTTCTATTTCTTCTTTATCTCATTTAATAGAGAACATTTCTTTATTCACCTCATAAATCTCAAAATTATTTCTATGTTCCCATTGTAATAAATTATCTTCACTTTTATTATCATCATAATCTTCTTCAAACAACATTGAATGATAACACATCTTTTTAATCTTTAAAAATTTATTTTCATTTCCCTAAGACGGTTAAATCTTATTACTAAATTTAGAATTCTTCATCCAATAGAACTTGTTTGATGACATATCTTCATATTCACTCTACTATTCTTGTAATTTTGGAAAAAATATATATAATTCTATAATTACTCAATAACAGAAACACTTCAAAGTAAATTTACTAGTATGTCTACATTTTTCCTTTTTGTAACTTCTTATGATAAGTGACATTGTCTTATCAGACTACACCTCAACATCTCTATCTAAATTTGAATCATTAATTTCAACCTTAACCACATTATAAGTCTTAACAGTAAAATCGTGATCTTCAAAATATGAAACATTAGCATCAAACATGTTTAGAAAGATATGAAAAAACTTCTATATAATTTTTTAATCCTATAGAGCTTCTAAAAAATCTATGATATATCTCCCAATATCGTTATCATTGGTGAATAAATCATCTACCAATTATCCTTGAATTAGTATAGATGAAAATAACACCAATAATATTTATTTTATGTTATATGTATTCATCTAGAGAGTGGTGAATAGGGAGAAAAATTATTTTTTATTATTCTTCAATGCTAAATCATTTTCCATACCCATACACAAAATAAGTACACAATTATATGTTGTGTTCTCTATTCAAAATTAATAGCTACGTCTTTTGAATAGAATTATATTTCTCATTATAGCATGATCCTTTATAAATAGATTATAATGAGCAATTTTTAGACTTAAACTCATGTGTATACAAATGATAGTCAATAAGTATAATGTGCTCCTAAAATACCCAATTTAATTGTTAAATATTTTCTGTTCAATTCATGAAACTACATATCAATAGAAATTACCTAATTCTGATCCCCTAATATTCATTTTCAGTCTAATGAGTGGTGATATTTGTAATATTCATGAAAACCCATGAGGGTAATAAGATTCATCATATCTTTGAAATATAGAATCATCAAAGGATAAAAAAATGTCATAAGAGTCATTGATACTGTGTTAGTGTCATTTCAACATTCCATGAGAGTCATGTTGAAAACTATAAGAGTAATTGGACTCTTTATAGGAGACACTATTCAATCCATAAGAGTCATCCAAGTTATATAAGTATTTTCATTGAAAAAAATGTTAGAAAAGGAATGAATGCTACATATTTTATGTAAGGTTCATTGTGATTTAATAAGAGACATTTGAAAGTCAATTATTTAAAATGATTTTTGACAGATTCCATAACAATAATAATGGTTGATAGATAAAAGAAAAGAACCAATTATCACATGTTTGAAAATAGTTTATACAAATAAGTAATACACAATAAATAAGATGGAATATCATGCACCAAAATAATGTCTAATCATATTATCAAACTAGTTCGAAAAATCCAAGATGATTGAGTAAGAATAAAAGAAGTAAATTTCTCTACATTATAAAATCGATAAACCTATATAAACTTTGAATAAATGTGAATTATATAATAAGAACATGCTAAATAAATTAGGTCTCAATATATAAAATCAAGAACGTTATAGGAATGATGAATTTTAGGTATTTTATACATTCAAGTAATGGATTTTCTTGGTTAAGAACAATTTCTAATATCTATTTCTCGCATTTAAGTGCTGAAGTAAGTTTACATTATTCCCATATTTTGGTGATTTTTGATTTTTTTTAATAGTAAATTGAAGGTGATGTTTGAAAAATAAATAGTTTTATTAATGATCATGTTATTTAGTATTGGGTTGTACATATCAATCTGAATATTATTTGTTCATTATTGGTTATGGATTCATGTATCATTTATTATGTACAGTTGACAAACTGATCACATATATATAAGAAGTAGTTATATATCGTTTTTTCCCACTATTTTTTATAGGTGGTTTCTTATGATGAGGCCGGTTATATCCACCACTATCGATTATAGTGAGTTCAACATCAGATTTGGGTAATGTTTATTCCTTTTTTATTCTTCAGCCCAATTTTAATTAAGGCATTTTTGAATTGTGGGTTCCTCATATTTTTGTAGTGAATTTTGGATTTTGTTGAGGTGGATTTGAGTCTCTATTGATGAAGTCTTATATGTGTATGCATAGGTAGTCGTATATATATATATATCAGTTCCCCCTTTATATATATTCACTCATGGTAGTAAGAATATATATATTGGTGCTAGGTTTGATTATATATAGATATGAAAAATGAGTACATGTGTCAGTGTAAAGGGGTATAAGAATGTATAAACATATATCTAAGCACCCCCTTGAGCATATTATTCCATGAAAATATGTACATAGGGGCTAGGTTTCCTTATATATATGGGAAGTTGCATATGCGTACAAGTGGAAAAAAAGAATATTTGAGTTGTCATCGTCAAAATCAATGAGCCTTGAGGTTATGGTAGGTTCCCTCTACCTAAACCTTTAATTTTAATTCTATAATTGCCTGATTGTTTTAAAAACATGTATTTATAATTACTTTATTATTTTAGAAAAAAAATTCTAGTAACCACTAACTTTGTCAAGGAAGAATATGAATATTGACCTTGAACTTATTTATAGACCTTATTCAAATAGGTTAACAAAGGATATTAGTTTCTAGATACCAGAACAAGATATCTAAAAACCACACATTGAACATCCTTAGAGACATTCATGCTTTCATTCAACTTCCCATCAAATTTATCATAAAAGACCACTGCCTAATTTTACAGATCTATTAGATCCAATACAAAGCTTCCTGAAATCTTCTCTGGTATCATGAAACTCACCCATAATATTCATCTTAAAATATTTAATAAGTAATGGTTTTAAAATATAACACTAGAGGGACTGAATCTATACAGATACATAAATCAATTTTGAGAGAAACTGATCAACTCCACTCTAAAAGATTGGAAAAACTAATGGTTATGAGGTTAAAGTTATATAGGGTTGAAACCTATTGATGAACTCAAACTATATTAATACAACACTTTATAAAGTTTGTAGGATTCGATTCATTTCAATCTTGAAATACTTAACCTCATCGAGAACATCTTTAGACCTGTCTATTTTCACCATTGAATGATTTTGGAACATGTACCTTTGAGATACAACCATAACACCAAGATCATTAAACTCAGACATTGTAGTATAAACATCCTTAAAATATATAACTAGACCTTTCACATAATTATACTCTTTGAAACTTACTTCAAAAACAACTTTTTAAATAGTAGGGAATGATTGGAGATTCCTAATCATATTTTTTTCCAGTAGTCGTTAACCCATCCAACTTGTCAAAATCCACCATGGGAATAGAGGAATTATTAAGTTCTCTAATATCATCATTGGTATATTTTAATTTCTTTTCAGATCATTATAATCTCCTAAAATATTATCAAACTTGTTTATAATATCAATTGAAAAAGATTACATTTTATAACATTATGAGATCTTACAAATAGGGGTGATTCCTCATGAACAATAGGTGGTGGTGATGGTATAGTAGGGAACCCTGGAGCTTGGCCAAGTGAGATAAATCACATCCCTGGAGAAAGGGGGAGGGGGAAGGGGGTCTGCATGGGCAGGGGGGAGGGTGTAGATGGGGTGTAGTGGAGAGGGGGGTCTGCATGGGAGGGGGAGGGGGAGGGTGCAGGGGGTCTGCAGTGGCAGGGGCAGAGGGAGGGTGCATGGGGGAGGGTGTAAGGGGAAGGGGTGAAAGGGGTGTGAAGGGGAAGGTGAGGGTGCACATGGTAGGGGGAGGGTGCAAGGGGTTGGAAAGGGTGCAAGGGGGTCTCCAAGTTGGGTGCTAGGGGTAGGGGGGAGGGTGCAAGGGGTGTGCAAGGGTGTGCAGGGGTGCATTGGGTGTGCAGGGGGTAGTTTTAATCCCACATATGAGACTATATTGTCATATATTCTTGGATCACATAGTCAGAAGAAGGCATATTTTAAATATCTGAATACTTCTAGGAAAGGATTATTCACTACATTTATATATGACATTATAAGTCATGCGATCATCAATGTTGCACAACATAACCATAATTTCCCTATCATTTTGAGTGCTTTTCTGGACATCATTCATAATAAAATACCCATCTTCTTGACAGCGTAACATTGAGTAGTTAATCATCAGGAAAAACAACCATCTTCATGGCCAAATCACTACTTAGTTATCCACCTTCTTGACATATATTATCATCTTTCACAACTCTAATATGTCCACCAAAATGCTCATAGAGGGATTCTAGTTTCAAACAATTTTGGTACAATGTTTTCTCCCAATGTTTTAGGGTGTTTATATGAAGATCACATAGTCCAACAAAGTCATATTATATATATTTTAATACTTTTAGGAAAGAATTATGCACAAAATTTTCATATGACATTATAAGTCATACGATCATCAATTATATACAACATAACCACAATTTCCATATAATTTCATGTGCTTCTCAGGAATTCACTCCTAATGAAATTCCATTCTTATTGACATTGTAGCATTGAGTAGTTAATCATCTATAAAAACAAAAATCTCCATGGCTATATCACTATTTAGTCATCCACCTCCTAAACATATATTCTCATCTTTCACAACTCCAATATGTCGACAAAAATGCCCGTATAGGGCCTCTAGTTTCTCAATATTTTGGTAAAATATTTTCTACCAATGTTGGAGGGAGTTTATATGAAGATCATATCCAAAAGACTTGTTATCATTTTAGAATGATTTTCAATGATTTGAATAAATCCTATGATGCATATGTGAATGTTTTAGATTATTGTAAATATGCACCAAAGTATAGGGCATGATGTAGTAAAATCCATCATGTTGTGATTTGTGTTATCTAGTGATTCTTGATACCACACCGAGGATTGATTCATGATACCCCACCTAGGCCACTATGACTCCCTACACCTGAGGTCTACCATGACACCCGATCATTCCTACAATAGTACCATTCCAAAATTTCACATTCAAGGGTGTGAAGGGGTGGTGAAAGTGGTATGTGGGGGGTGGGGGCAGGGGGGTGCAGGGATGGGTAGTGGGGGTGTTTAGGGTGGGTGAAAGGGGGGATGTGCGGCGGGGTGCAAGGGGGTGTCTGTCCGGGGGGTGCAGTGGGGGTGTCTAGCTAGGGTGGTGCAATGGGGGTGTATTGGGGTGTGAAAGGGGAAAGGGGGTGCATGGGGGATGTGTGGGGTGGGGGTGAAAGGGGGAATGAGTGTAAAGGGGGGTGTCTATCCAAGTTGGGTTCTTTCTAGGGGGTTGTTATAGGAGGGGTGGGGATTGTCTAGGAGGGTGTTGCTATCCTGGGGGGTGTCTGTCTAGGGGGGAGTTTGTCTGGGGGGGGTGGTGTCTATAAGGGGGTTCTGTCGTGGAGGGGGGTGTGCAGTGGCGGTGCAAGGGGTGTCTAACAGGGGTGGTGAAGTGGGGGTGTGCAGGGGGGTGTGAAAGGAGATAGGGGGTGCACGAGGTGTATAAGGGGAGTCGTGTAGGGGGTCAAGGGGGGTTGTACAGGGGGTGCAAGGGGGCATGGGTGTGAAGGGGGTGTTTGTCTAGGGGGTGGGGGGAAACATTCCTAGGGGTTGACTGTCTCGGGGAGTCTGTCTCAGGGGGAGGGGGTATCCAGGAGGGGGGTATATCCAGGAGGGGGTATATCAGTGGTGGTGCAAGGGGTGTCTAGTAGTGGTGGTGTAGTGGGGGTGTGTGGGTGGTGTTATAGGGGACATGGGGGTGCATGGGGTGTGTATGTAGGGATGGGAAAGGGGTATGTGCAAGGGGGTGCAAGGGGGCATGGGTGTGAGGGTTAGGGGTTATGTTTGGGGGGGATTCTATCTAGGTGGGTCTATCTAGGGAGGTGCAGTGGGGGTGTCCAATAGGGGTGGTGCAGTGGGGTGTCCTGCAGGGGTGGTGTATGGTGTGTATAGGTGTTCAAGGGTGGGTGTGAAATTAGACAAGGGGTGTGTAGGGGCTATTCAGGGGGTAGGGTGCAAGGGGCAAGGGGGCATAGTTGTGTAGTGGGGGTGCAAGGGGGTGTCTATCCGAGGGGGCTTGTTCAAGGGGTGGGGGTGTCTATCTAGGGTGGTGGGGGGGGGGGGTCTGTCTAGTCGGGGTGTCTAGTAGGGGTCGTTCAAGGGGTGTCCATCAAGTGTGTGCTGGTGTGCAAGGGGACATGGTCTGTACAGGGGGAGAGAAAGGGGGAAGGGGTGTGTGGGGGAAGGGGTGTGGGGGGGGTGAAAGGGGTTGTATGTCTAGGGGGCTTTTGTTTGGGTGGGTTTGTCCAGGGGTGGGGGTCTGTCTTGGGGGGTTTTTCGTGGGGGGGGGGGGGGGCTACTGTCTGGGGGGCCTATCTAGGGGGTTGTCTAGGGGGTGGGTTCAACGAAGGAGGGGTGCTGTCATAGGGGGTGATGTCCATTGTGGGCTTGTCTAGGGGGTGAGTGGGGTATGTCCTAGGGGGTTGTTTAGGGGGAGGCTATTGTCTGGGGGGTTCTAGTGGGGTTCCAAGAGGTAGGGGTGACCAAGAGGGGTGGGGTCTATCTAAGAGGGGGGAGGTGCTATCTAGGGGGGAGTCCAGGAGGGGGGAGGGTGTCCAGGGGGTTTTAGGATTTTGGGGGGGGGGGGTTCCAAGAGGGAGGGGTGTCCAGGAGGGGTGGTGGGTCTTTCTAGGAGGGGGGGTGTTGTTCAGGGGGTGTATAGAAGGGGGGTGTCTAGGAGGGGAGGGGGGGGGGTTCCAGGGGGTGAGTGGGGTCTATCTAGTGGGTGGAGGGGGGGGGGGGGGTTTACAGGGTTGGAAGGGTGGATGTAGGGGAAGGGTTGAGGGGCTTTGTAGGGGGGTGGGGTACATGGTGGGTTCTAAGGTACAGGTGAGGTGCCGGGGGGGAGAGTGGGGGACTTGTATGGGTGGTGCAGATGATAAAAGGGGCCATGACCTACTAAAAGGTGATGGGTTTTTTTTTGGAAATGTGAAGGCCTATAGCCACAATTTTTAATGGTAACTATAGGTCTATATCCACGGTTCTCTAGTATGGCTATATGTCTATAGCCACGGTTTGAAATTGTGGCTATAGCTGATGAGTTGCTTTAGCCTATGCCATGGTTTGAAAATCCTGGCTATATGGTTATTTCCAGGGTTCAAACCATGTCTATAAGGATATAGCCACAATTCAAACTATGGCTATAGGTTTATAGCCACGGTTTCAAACTGTGGCTATTGGTTTTACCGTATAGTCATGTCAATACTAGACACAGTTGAAAAACAAAGTGGTTATAACCTATATCCATGGTTTTTGGGCCTATATCCATGGTTTTAAACCATGGAAATAGCCTTATTTTGTTGTAGTGTTTAGGGTACTATTGGGTTTTTAGGATTTTTATTGTTTTTTATAGTTTGTAATGTTTTTTGGGGTATAAATGGTTTTTATAGTTTTTAGTGGGTTTTATGAATTTTAGGTTTTTAAACGGTATTTATTAATTTTTATTTTTTAGGGGTTTTAGGTTTTTTAGGGTTCTATAAGGGTTTACCATTTTTAGGTTTTTAGGGGTTTTATGTGTTTTTAGGTTTTTTTATGGTTTTTATGGATTTTAAGAGTTTTTTTATTTTCTACACTATTTGGGTTTTTAGGGATTTTTTAGGATTTATTTGGTTTTTAGGGGTTTTAGCCATTTTGTTGGTTTTACGCGGCTTTTAAGGTTTTTAGGATTTTTGGGTTTTTTGGGGTTTTAGGGATTTGTTATGTTTTTTAGGGTTTATGGTTTTTAATAGTTTTTAATTTTTATAGGTATTTAATGTGAATTTATAGGTTTCAATTTTTTAGGGTTTTTATCAGTTTATAAGGTTTTAGAGGTTTTAGAATTTTTGTGGTATTTTTGGGGTTTTTAGGGTTTTTATTTTTTTAGGAACTTATAGATTTTAAATGATTTTTGGTATTTAATTTGTTCTTATGGTTTTCATGTTTTTTTGTTATTTTAGATATTTTTAATTTTAATTGATTTTTAGAATACTTATTTTTAGGGGTTTTAGGGATTTTGATGGGTTTTAGGGGTTTTTTAGTGTTTTAACATTTTGTTTGGGTTTTTAGGGGATTTTAGTAATTTTAGGAATTTAATGATTTCATAGGGGTTTTCATGTATTTTAGGTTTTACATTTTAGGTATGTCTAGGGATTTTTTAGGATTTGTTTTGGCTTTTTAGTGTTTTTAATCATTTTTAGGGGTACAAAGTATTTTTATACTTATTTTGTGTTTTTTAGAGGGGGTTTTTATGGATTTAGTGTTCTAATTGTTTTTAGGGGTTTTTAGGGTTTTTAGGGTATTTTTTTGTTTTTGAGGGTTTTTAACATGTTTAATTTTTTTGAATGGAGAAACGTAGTATATATCAAAGGAATTGGTGGTCTTTAGGTTTTTAGGTTTTTATGGGTTTAAGTGTTTTTTGATTTTTAGGGGATTCGTAGAGTTTTTTAGGTTTCATTTATATTTTTTATGTTTTGGGGTTTTTAGGGGTTTTTTAGGATTTTATGGTTTTTAAGGTTTTATGGATTTTTATGGTTTATAATTTTTTTATGGTTTTTTGGTTTTTGGTGGTTTTAGGGATTTTATGAGATTTTAGGGATTTTATGGGTTTTTATAGTTTTTAACATTTTTAGGGGTTTAATGGGTTTTTTGAGTTTTTAGGGGTTTTATGTGTTTTTCTAGTTTTTAATGTTTTTAGGGGTCTTATTGTTTTTATGGATTTTTGGGGTTTTTTATGTTTTTCGGGATATTTTATCATTTTCAGTTTTTAGAGGTTTTATTTTTTTAGTTTTTAAGGTTTTCTTAGGGTTTTACAGGGTTTTTATGGGTTTTTATGTTTTTAAAGGATTTTTAGGGCCTTTTGGGTTTTTAATGATTTTGGGGATTTTAGGGATTTTGAGAGTTTTAGGGTTTTAGGGATTTTAGTATTTTCTTGTGTTCTTATCATTATTTAGGTTTTTAGGCGTTCATATTGTTTTTAGGTATTTAAGGTTTTCATAGGGGTTTGTTACATTTTTTTTTTGATTTTTAGGGATTTTTTAGGATTTTTATTGTTTTTATGGTTTTTAGTGGTTCTATGTGTTTTTAGGTACTTATGGGTTTCTCATGGGTGTTTAGATTTTTTATTATTATTAGGGATTTTTTAGGATTTTTATATTTTTTAAGGTTTTTTTGGATTTTATGGGGGTTTATTGTTTTTAGGGTTTTTGGGGGTTTTGGGGGTTTTGTATTTTTATGTGTGTTTTAGGGTTTTTAGTTTTTAGACTTTTTTAAGGTTATATGGGTTTCTAGTGTTTTTAGGTTTTTAATGTTTTCCTAGGGGTTTTCAAGATTTTTAGGGTATTTTACATATTTATGGTTTTTAAGGGATTATTTATTATTTTTAGTGTTTTTTGGGATTTTGATGGGTTTAGGGTTTTTAAGGTATTTATTATTTTTAAGGGTTTTTATCAATTTTAGGTTTTTTGGGGTTTTAAGTGTTTTTAGGTTTTTCTGTTTTTCTTAGGGGATTTCAGGGCTTTCAAAGAATTTGAGTGTTTTTTAGGGTTTTATGGTTTTTTTGGTTTTTTTTGGGTTTTTCAGTTTATGTGGATTTTTTGAGTTTTTTAGGGTTTTAATGGATTTTAAGGGTTTATAACATTTTTCGTGGTTTAATGGGTTTTTAGTGTCTTTTATGGGTTTTAGGGAAATGAAATTTTGATACCAAGCATGTCGGTCCCCCAAAATTTATTAAATAAAAGTAAAGTAAAAGTGTTAAAATTAAGGTTTACAAACAAGAGTGAAAATACCACCATTCATATCCAAGTCCAGGGAGGACGCACAAAAGAGTTGGGTGGAAAAGGACCACATCACAGTCCTTTCAACAAATTCCTTTTGTTGAGAGAGTATCTACCACCATGTTCATATCCCTATAGGCATGTGCAACATCAAGAATGAGATCTTGAGAGACTTTGAGACATTCAAACCAGTTCACGAGAATTATACAAGGCGCACTTATAGATTTTTTCTTTAAGGCATCCACTACTAACATCGAGTCAGACTCAATCTAGAGAAGCTTCCAGCCAAACTGAATTTAAAATTCGACCAACTTAATCATTTCCCAATGCTTAGACTCATAGGAACATATGTTCTCAATAAATTGAAAAAACATCCCTTTCATAAATACCATGTCTATTCGAAATATTCCTCCACAACCCAAGGGATTGGGTGCACCTGAAGACATATTGTCCACATTGACCTTGATCTATGATGGTATCAGGGGAATCCATCAGATAAAATTTAGGAACAATGTTTTTTTGCTCCTACCAAACATTCCAAGTATACGTAAAGTAGTTAAGTCATATAAATCCTTTTCCATCAATAATTCCTGGATAATAGATGCTTAATGAGCTGCTTTTTGGATGGAAACAACTCCCTCAGGGATAGATATCCTTTTTTTATCAAAGGCGGTGACATTATAGGAATCCAATGAATAGGTTATGATTGCACCAGCAACTATTAGAAGGAGTTTGTGCACATTATGGATAAGATTCATGGATACAATTATGTTCATCAGTTCCACCTGGTGTCATTCCAGATATAGAGTGATTCAATAAATATTTTTCACATAATTGCATAGCCTATAGGTAAGCTTGTTGCAGAAAAAGATATGATGTGGATTTTCCTTAGTCTGTAGGAAGAGGTGGAATATCGAGGAAATATTCTATCTAGATATCTTCATTTGGTCATTCATAGGAAGCCTATTCTTTTATATCATCTATAGATATAAGATTTGGGATGGTGGAATGAACGACCTCCTAAATTTAGAGATCCAAGCCATAGAATGAGTGTGTTGTGAGTATTTTTGCTGATAGAACTCTATATCCTTGAGTTTCCCAACCAAATTTGGCTTCCAGATGAGAGTATAAGTGTTAAAAAAAGTATACCTTTGAATTTCCATAATGATTTGAGCTAGGAGAATCTTAGTAAACTCACCAGCCCTATGGTTGAGATCATTAATAGACATTTAGAACCTATCATTTTGGGGAACTAGTGTCTCAATCAGTGGCCCAGTCATCTAGGTGGTCATTCATAAATTCATGCTAGATTTATTTGTAAAACCAATTTGGATTAGGATATTATTCCATGAAAATATGATTTAATGGTAGGAAAACTGAGGATGGGATATAACCGTAGTAACCATTAAAAATCATGTACTTGAATCTGTGAGTGAGATAATCTAGGCCTCCATAATTTGAAGTGATCCAGTTCCATGAAAATTTTCCAAGAATCACTTCATTTAATATATTTATATCCTTAATACCCAATCCGCACATGTCAACTAGTTTGGTGTAGTTCTTCCATGCCAAAAATACTAGATTATTGTCATTAGAACATTTATTCCAAGGAAATTTCTTTATCTCTGAATGAATATTTTTGATAAGGCTAATGGTTCATCTATATATATAGAATTCATGTAAAAACAATGAGTTGATGACCGATTTAATCGGGAAACCCCTTACAATATGTGAAAAATATTTCCCTTTCCATTGGGCATTTTGATTGGTGATCCTTACCGAAATTTTTTCAAGGAGATATCTTTTAACCATCCCCTAGAAGAGAGGGGTGAAAAGATATAAAAAGGTCATAAATCCCTCTTTAACACCTAGAATTCATGACACCCTACTTTTCTTAGAGGTTGAGATTCTATTTTCAAAGAAAATAGGATATTTGTTCCACCTGATGGATTTCACTGCCTCATTTTCATAATAAAGAAATATCATTTTATTTCATGAAAAGGTTATATTGTTGGATTTCCCAAAAAAGAGAATATCATCCACATACATATGGTTAAAAGTAACAAGAAGTTATCTTCCTACCCTTATTTTCCTATAGAGAAAATATTGAAAATGTTCATTGATACATTATCTTATATAATCTTCAGAAATTTCTAAGAGGATGTCGGAAAGTGGGTTCCCCTTCCAGAAACCATGAGCGCATTGGAAAAATCCTTTTTATGAAACCATTGATGAGGATTGACATTCAATAACTTGTTAGAGTGGAGAACATCCTTTTAATGATATTATCATGGAATCCAAAATTTCTAAGGACATAGAAAATATAACCCCACTTTATAGTGTCGAAGTCCTATGAAATGTCTAGTTTCAAGGAAAAGTTCCCATGATTGGTTCCCTTCCGCATTATTTTAATGCCTTTCAAGTATGTGCAGATGAAATTTTGGGTGCCCTGCTATGGGAAAAACCTGAATTGGATTGTGGTGATAAAGTTCCAGATGATCTTACCCATCCTCATGGTCAGTATTTTGCTAATAATATGTGGGTTGGTGTTTCAGTGAAAACATGCCATAAATCTTTTATATCAATAAAATTTTTAGTCATTCAAATTTGAGCAATAAGGTTGGAATTAATTCAATGGGGGGTTGAACTAGAGATAAATAATTCCCAGATTTCATTTGAGGTATCCACATGCACAATATCCTAATATAACATGAAGAATTTATTTCTAAAACCATACTGAACCATTTCATTTTTCATATTTAGTCAGTATAGGGCATATTTTACTTCCTCATCAAAGTGGGAATCAGTTAAATCCTTGTTTTTATGGTCCTAAATTCCTGGAATAATGGATTTAGATAGTTGAATGGAGTATCCAATTCCATCATCATTATAGAGAATCTTAAAGTATTCCATCACATCATTGGATATGTCATTCTCAAATGTAAACATAGAATAATTGATTTGAATAGAAGTATGTCCTCTCTTGTATTTTTCTCTATATGAAGATGATGAAAGAACTTGGGGTACATTTCTTCATCCATGAGACACTTAATGTAAAATTGATACTTTTACAACCTTTCCTTGAGAACCACGTGGTCTTCTATCTTAGAGTGGAACTGAATCTCCTCGTGTGAGGGCATGTGTTGCCGGTAGTGCGTAATCTATAATTGAGCAAGCTGGATTTCAGCTGACTTAATGTAATTATCTAACCTATAAAATTTATTCCTTCTCAGATATATCAAAATACCATATTTGTTTTTGAACTTAAAGGACACAATAAAGAGGGGCCTGCCATTAATGTTTGTATTCCAATCATCAATGACCACTTCTCTGCATCCAGAAATTGTTAACCATGTTCTTTTTTGAATTTGAAAGGTATATAGACTGACCTTGTGGTGTCCACCCAGATGTCAACAATTATGGGACTATGATCCAAGCTTAATTTTGGAAGAGTGAACCCAAACATTTCAGTGAGGACACTCATGTCATTGATCTAATTGAAACATTTATTCAGTTCACATTCATGTATTTCATTAATAGTGATCATTCCCCATGTGAATTAAACATCGGTGATAGGATCCAAGTGAAGTTACAATGATCCATTAAAATAGAGAATTCATATGTGATAGCTCTAGAGAAGTTGGATCCAAACTTTTCATCCGGTTTCATAGCAGTATTGTAGTCATCATTGATTTTCCAATTCTATTTCATTTGTTAATTTACTGGAAATAAATCCTTCCAAAGTGTTGTTCTTCTGATGTATGACTTGGAGGCATAAACATAAGAAGTTATTAGTGCAGTGCCATGATAAAAGACTGAGAGAGTGATGAGTTGATAACACATTTCATAAGAAAGGATGTGGATGTCACCATGATTTAGAACATATAGGGTTTCATGGGAAATCTCATTCTGGTTGTGTGAGACAAAAGAGTATCCAAGGGTAGAACAATTGAAAGTATCCCAATTCTCAAATTTCATATTGGGTTCAGTAATTCTAACAAGAATTGGCTTGTTGGAGATAATAAAATTCCTAAGTTATGAGTCCATGGTAGAATTCCAAAGAAAATGGAAATTCCAATACATGATCTTGATTAAATCAAGGCTGAATTTACCCTAGAGTATGGCGAGATCTGTTTCAAAGAGTAGGGAGCACTACCTTTCCCTTTAACATTATTCCCATTTTTCTTGGGAATGCCTATAGGTTTCTTGGGGGGAAGGGGTCATTGCCTTTATCCATCTAGTCACTTCCATCTGGGGGTTGGGTATTATCATCATAATCAGCCAAGTATTTACCATTGAGTAGGGTAAATGTTTTGGTGAAGGATATTAATTTTTTGGATTGTTCCCTACATGATTTCCTTTTGGCATACTTGTCTGAGCACACCAATGTATAATATTACTCATTCATTTCATGTGTATTTATCCTACTGGTGTGATCACCTATTCAATATATTTGTAAATCCCTACTACTAGGGTTGGGAGAAAAACCTTGTCTATGTCAGAGGGGGGTATGAAATGGCACCCTACTCTTTGAAGTAAGTGGTATCAAGTCCCAATGTACTATCATGAAGTTTGGATACATGCACAAAGACAACATGACACTAAGTTCCCACTTCTTTGATTGAGACAATAGGGGATGTTGGGGTGTCCCTCCCCTGAATCCGAAGAAGAATAGGCTTTAGGTCCTTATGATGAGCAACAAAAAGTAATGTATCTATAGAATTTTGTGGAGAATTTTCCACAATAGTAGAGTGAATCATGGACACTTCACAATCAGCCTTCAAAGATACACATAATCCAAAACTAGAAGACTCTACCATAGTTGAATAAGCCTAGGTGGACTATCAATGTCTATACTATACAGAAACACATTGGACTTCTTATCCACTACCTCATAAGATACAACAGGGGCTGTATAAGGAATCCTATCCTCGAATTGAAGAGGTCCCATAGGAGGCAATTCAATGAGTTAAACCGTAGTACATCATTGTATGGACTATTTCGTATAATTTATATCATCAACGGATTCCATTGTTCTACTGTGATTAATTGGAAATCTTCATCTACCATCTCAAAGGTAAATTTCCCCAAATATACAAGCTCCACCACATTTGAAGATGAATCTTGAAGTGGTTCCTCAGTAACCAAGTCATGCAGAGCCACATTTCCCTACTCATTTGACTTCATGGAGAAATCCACATTGTCTTCTACAACATTACCGTTGGGGAGTTTCTCAGTAATACTAGGATCCTTAGAGGCTACATTCTTAACAAGACTCGGTTGAGGATTATGTAGGGGAGGACCATGGGCCTTCTCTTTACACTTCCTACAATTTTTCTGGTAGGAAATATCATCATAACCATAGAGGTTGCAGACATTGCAACATTTCATTATTCTATAATCATAGATTAGATGATCAAGAAGGATGAAATTTCTGAAAAATTTAAGCCTTCTCTCGTATTTAATTTCTAGTGTGAGGTTGTCCTTCGGGGTGGTAAGTACAACCTCTTGAAGGATATTTATTTTTTAAAAGTTTTTTAGAGTTTTTAGAGTTTTTGTGAAGTTTTATCCATTTTAGGTTTTTTTTGTATTTCTAATTGTATTTAATGTCTTTATTGGTTTTTAACATTTTTAGTGGTTTAAAAGGTTTTCAGAGTTTTTAGTCGGTTTTAGGGATTTTATGGGTTTTATGGGTTTAAAAGGGTTTTAGTGGTTTTATTGTTTTAAGGGTTTTAGGTTGTTTTAGTTTTTAGGGGTTTTAGGTTTTGTGGTTTTTATAGATATTTTTATAGTCTCTGTTGGTTTTTACATATTTAGAGAATTTTAGAGATTTATTAGGATTTTTATGTGTTTTTAGGGATTTCTAGGGTTTTATTATTTTAGGTTTTTTATGATTTCTTTTTGTTTTTGGGGATTTTTCAATATTTAGGGTTTTATATGTTTTTTAGAGTTTTAATGTTTTTAGTGGTGTATAGGGTTTTAAGAGTTATTAGTTGTTTTAATGGGTTTTTGGGTTTTTGGATTTTTATGGTTTTACGGGTTATAGGTTTAAGGGGTTTGGGGTTATTAGGGTATTTTAGGGGTTTTATCATTTTTTTGTTTTTAGGGGTCTAAAGTGTTTTTTAGTTTTTTAATGTTTCTTTGGGGGGTTTAGCGGTTTTAGGGATTTTAGGGATTTTAAAATTTTAGGAAATTTTATGTATTTTTTAAAAACATTATATGTTTTTGGGGGTTTTAGGTATTTGAGGGTTTTTGGGGGTTCTTTTTAGTTCTTATCGTTTATATGTTCTTTATATTTTGTAGGATTTTATGGATTTTATGTTTTTTGGTTTTTAAGGTTTCTTAGAGTTGTTAAGGTTATTAGGATATTATAAATTTTTAAGGACTTAAAGTTATTTTCTTGGATTTTCTTGGTTTTTATCGATTTTGAGGGTATTTAATGTTTGTAGGGTGTTTTGGATTTTTATGGTTTTTAGGGTTTTAGTATTTTTTGAGTTTTTAGGGGTTTTAATGTTTTTTAATTTTTTTTAACATTTTTATGTGTTTAAAATGTTTTTAAAGTTTTTTTCCTATTTCAATGGGTTTTGGGGTTTTATGGTTTTCAGGGGTTTTTTTAGAGTTTTTAGAATTTTTAATTATTTTTAGTGATTTTCAATGTTTTTATTATTTTATGGTTTTTTGGATTCTTTATAGTTTTATGTAGTTTTTTTTATTTTTAAGTCATTATATGATTTTTTATGGGTTTTTATGGTTTTTTTTGGTTTTTTGGAGATTTTAGGGGGGTATTTAGGGTTTTAAAATATTTTTAGAGTTTTTCCAAAAAAAATTAAGTGTTTAAAGGGTTTTATTGTTTTTAGTGGTTGTTGGGTTTTTTATGGTATTTAGTGTTTTTTGGGTTTTAAGGTAATTTATGGGGGTCAGGGGGTTCTAGGGGTTTTAGTAGCTTTTATGGTTTTTAGGTTTTTTATAATTTTAATGTTTTCAGGGGTTTTATGTTTTTTAGGTATCTAAGGTTTTATTTGGTTTGTAGGGTTTTTATGTTTTAACGAAATTGTAGGGATTTATTTTTATTTTTATGGTTTTTAATTGGTTTTTAGGTATTTTTTGCATTTTTGGGTTTTTTAGGTTATTAGGGTTTTTAGATTTTTTAGCATTTTTTAGGTTTTTAGGGGTTATAAGTTTGATTTTGTTTTTAAGGTTTTCATACGGGTTTTTCGGGATTAAAAGATTTTAGGGATTTTCTGGAATTTTTTCGTTTTTTATGAGGTTTCAGGGTCTAAGGGATTTCTAGGGTTGTAATGTTTTTAGGTTTTAAGTAGTTCTTTGGGGGGGTTAGGGTTTTTTTAGTTTTGTAAGGTTTTTAAGGGTTTTTATATTTTTCTTTTATGATTTTTATGGATTTAATTGGTTCTTAAATTTTGTAATAGTTTTTAGGGGCTTTAAGGGTTTTGGGGGTTTTATTAATTTTAGGGTTTTTTATTATTTTTATGGTTTTTAGTTTTTTTTATGGGTTTTATCATTTTTAGGTTTTTTTGGGGGGTTTAACTATTTTTTTGTTTTCAAAGATTTCTTATGGTATTTCTATGATTTTGGGGTTCTCTAGGGTTTTTGGGGGTTTTATGGTTTTTGGGATTTTTATAACTTTATAGGATTTTTATAGTTTTAGGGATTTAGGGAATTTAAGGGTATTTAGGGATTGGTAGGGTTTTAAGGTTGTTATGGTTTTTTTGGATTTTTAGGGTTTCTTTTGAGTTTTTAGAGTTTTATGTATTTTTATATTTTGAATGTCTTCTAGGGTTCAATGGGATTGTAGAGTTTTTAGCTGCTTATTCGAGTTTTTATGGGTTTTTAGGTCTTTCTAATGTTTTATGGGGTTTTTTTTGGGGGGGGATTTAGGATTTTTAGGGCCTTTTATGGTTTTTATTATTTTTAGTTTTTTAGGGGTTTTAAGTGTTTTTAGGATTTGTTGGTTTTCTTCGGGTTTTTATGGTTTTTATCGTTTTTATTTTTTTGGTATTTTTATTGTTTTTAGAACATTTAGATATATTCTTTGTAGTTTTAGGGTTTACATGGGTTTATATGGTTATTAGGGGTTATTTGGGTTTAAGTTATTTTATTGTTTTTAGGATTTTAAGAATTTTTTAGTGATTTTATGTTTTTAAGGTTTTCTTATTGATTTTCAGGGTTTTTAGGGTTTTTAGATTTTTAGGATTTTTTAGGGATTTTTAGGGATTTTTACGGATTTTTAGGGGTTTTATGGATTTTATGGATTTTGAGGTATTTATGGTCTTCTATGGGTTTTAAGGTGTTTAGGGTTTTAGTTTTTTTAGGTTTTTTAAGGGTTTTATATTTTTTTATGTTTTTGAATGTTTTATTTGGGTTTTTCAGGATTTAAGGGTTTTTTTATATTTTTTAGGATTTTTATGGATTTTAGGGTTTTAGGGATTTTGTGGGTTATTAGTGCATTTATGTTTTTATGGTTTTTATGGTTTTCTTCATTTTTAGTGTTATTATTATTTTTCTATAGTTTTAAGGGGTTTTAGAGTTTTTTATTGTTTTTAGGGGTTTATTATGTTTTTAGAGTTTTTAATGTTTTTAGTGTTTTTATGATGTTTTTGCTATTTTGAGGTTTGAAGGGGTTTGTATAGTTATATGAGGTTTCTGGGGTTTTCAGGTCTTTATGGTTTTACTATTTTTTGTTTTTTTTAGTTTTTTAGGGGTTTTAAGTGTTTTATGTTTTTAATGGTCTTTATGTTTTTTTACTTTTTTGGGATTTTTAGGATTTTTTAGGATTTTTATGGGGCTTTAGGTATTTTAGGGATTTTGAGGGTTTTAGTATTTTTAGGGGTTTAGGGGATTTTATATTTTTTACATTTTTTATGTTTTTGGGGGTGTTAAGTGTTTTTAGATTTTTAATATTTTTATTAGGTTCTTTAGGGTTTTATCCATTATTTAGAAACTTTTAGGTCTTTTTCTAGGATTTTGATGGGGTTTTAGGGTTTTAGGGATTTTGAAGGTTGTTAGGGGTTTATGGTTTTTTTGGAATTTTAGGGTTTTTATGTTCTTTCTGGATTCATGGTGTTTTAGTGTTTTAAACATTTTTTGTGGTTTTAAGTGGTTTGTAGAGTTTTTAGTTATTTTTAGGTCTTTTTGGATTTTTTTTCTTTCATAAGGTTTTTAGGGTTTTTATGTCTTTTGAGGTGTTTTATGATTTTTTCCGGGGTTGTAAGGGTTTCTATCATATTTATGGTTTAAATTTTTTATGTGTTTTTATGTTTCTAATGTTTTCATAGGGTTTTTCAGTGATTTTAGGATTTCTTTATGATTTTAGGGATTTTACGGATATGTTTGTATTTTTATGCTCTTTTAGAGATTTTATGGATTTTGAGGGTTTTAATGTTTTTAGGTTTTTTAGGGTTTTTTTTATTTTTATGTGTTTTAAGGTTTTTTATAGTTAATTTTTTTTTGGGATTTTAAGGGTTTTTAGATTTTTTAGTGATTTTTTAGTGTTCTTATAGGTTTTTAGGGGGTTTTAATGTTTTCAGTGGTTTTTATGGTATTTAGGGTTTTTAGGGTTTTTAATATTTTTTAGGTTTTTAGGTTTTTTATGATTTTTTAGGATTTTAAGGTTTCCTTAGGGTTTTCTGGGTTTTTATGTTTTTTATGGATATTTTTAACTTTTTTTAAGATTTTCAGGGGTTTTTAGGGTGTTTAAAGATTTCCAGGGTTATAGGTTTTTTTTAAAGTTTGTAGGGTTTTTAGAGTTTTTTAAATTTTTTGGGGTATCATGTTTTTTTTTGGTTTTTATGGTTTTCTGATATATTTTCTGGTTTTTAGGTATTTTTATATTTTTACAGGTTTTAGTAATTTTTTAGGATTTTTATGTGTATATATGGTTTTTATGAGTCTTTAGGGTGTTTATGGTTTTTTAGGGTTTTTATGGTTATTAGCGTTTTTATAATTTTTTAGGTTTTTTAGGAGTTTTATGTGTTTTTAGGTACTTATGGTTTTATTAGGATTTCTTGGTTTTTTTGTTTTTTTATGTTTTTTGGAATTTTTAAGAACAGTTTAGGATTTTTATGGTTTTTAGTGTTTTTAGGGATTTTTTCGATTTTAATAGTTTTTTGGGTGTTTAGGGAATCCTTTTTGTGTTTGGGGGGGTTTAAAATGTTTATTGGAGTTTTTAAATTTTTTTAGTGGTTTATATGGGTTTTCATGGGTTTTGGGGGATTTATGGGCTTTTATAATTTTTATTGTTTTAAGGGGTTTTATGGTTTTTAGGTTTTTAGGATTTATAGGGTTTTCAATTTTTTGATTTATAAGTGCTTTCAGTGTTTTTAGGTTGTTATGGTTTTCTTTAGGTTTTAATAGATTTCACGTTTTTGGGGGTTTTATGTAATTTTTAATTTTTTTAAAGGTTTTTTTTTGCGTTTATGTGGTTTTTAGAGGGTTTAGGGGTTTTTATCATTTTTATGTTTTTTTGGAATTTTATTTTTTTTGTTTTTAATGTTTTCTATGGGTTTTTCAAGTAGCACACATGCTTTTACATTTTTAGGGATTTTTTTATAGTTCTTAATGATTATTTATTTTTTTAGTCGTTTTATTGATTTTGAGGGGTTTGGGGGGTTTAAGGGGTTTTATGATCTTATTGTTCAAAATTTATTTTATTTTTTGAGTTTTTATGGGTTTTACAGTTTATTAGAGTTTATAATTTTTTAGGGTCTGAAAGGAATTTTATTATTTTTAATTGGTTTTTATGGTTTCTATAGGTTATTTGGGTTTTTAAATTTTTTACGGAATTTTTAGAGTTTTTAGGTTTTTAATGTTTGTGGAAATTTTAATGTTTTTAGGGGTTTTATTGTTTTAACGTTTTTAAGGGATTTTTGGGTTTTTAGGTTTCATTAAACTTTTATGGACTTTAGATCCTTTTTAGTATTTTTATGTATTTATGGTTTTTAGGGATTTTAAGGGTTTTTATTTTTTATGCGTATTTATGGTTTTTATTGTTTTTTGTGTTTTAGGGTTTTTTGCGGTTTTAGTGGTTTAACAGTTATTTAATGTTTTGGACATTTTTAAGGGAACAAATGGTTTTTAAAATTTTTAGTGTTTTTAGTGTTTTTAGGGTTTTTATGGGTTTTTAGGGTTTTTAATGTTTTTAGGGTTTTTATAGTTTTTAAGGGTTTGAGGGTTTTTATTTTCATTTTAGAGTTTTATAATTTTTTTAGGTTTTTAGGTGTTTAAAGTGTTTTTATGTTTTTGATATTTTTTAGGGTTATTCAAGGTTTTAGGGGTTTTATATTTTTATGTCTTTTAGGGTTTTTAATTATTTTTTATGGTTTTTAGGAGTTTTATGTCTTCTAAGAGTTTTAGGATATATTAGGATTTTCAGGGTTTTATGTTTTTTTATTTTAGTATTATTTTTATTTTTTTATAGTTGTAATATTTTTATATTTTTTATCATTTTTATGGGTTTATATTTTTTTAGTGGTTTTAGTGTTTTTATGAGGTTTTAGGGTTTTATAGTATTTAGTGGTTTTATGGTTTTCTTTGGGTTTAGGGTTCTTATAAAATTTTTATGGTTTTATATGGTTATTAGAGTTTCAAGGGTTTTATGTATTTTTTTTACATTTTTGGGATTTTATTGTTTTTTCACAGGGTTTTATCATTTTTAGTGATTTTGTGGGTTCTTAGGTTTTTAGCATTTTTTAGTGTTTTCTGGTTTTTGGGGTTTTAGGGTTTCTTGATTTTTTTTCAATTCATTACGGTTTTTATCATTTTTTAACATTCCAGGGGATTAAAGTGGTTTTAGATTTTTTCTTTTGTTTTTAGGTTTTATATGGGTTTTCAGGGTTTTTAATGTTTTTATGGGTTTTATGGTTTTTTAGGATTTTATGGGTTAATATTCATTTTAGGGGTTTTAGGGTTTTTATTCGTTTTTAGATTTTTAGTGGTTTTAATGTTGTTATATTTTAATGGTTTTCTCAGGGGTTTTAGGGGTTTTAACAATTTTTGGTATTTTTAGGGATTTTTAAGATTTTCATGGTTCTTAGTGGTTTTAGGGATTTTGAGGGTTATTATGGGTTTTTAGGGTTTCATAGGATTTTTATAGTTATTAGGTTTTTATGGCTTTTAATTATATTTGGGTTTTTAATTTCTTATTACCATTTTTATGATTTCTATGATTTTTATGTTTTTATGGATTTTTAGGTCACTTAAATATTTTTATGGTTTTTAGGGTTTTTAGGAATTTGGGCAGTATTTTGCATTTTTAGGGATTTTATATTTTTTGGGGTTCTAGATATTTTTTCAGTTTTTTTAGATTTTTAGACGCTTTTATATTTTTATAATTTTTAATGGTTTAAAATTGTTTTTAAAGATTTTAGTGGTTTGTTTGGGTGTTTATGGTTTTTTAGTTATTTTTATGGTTTTAATATTTATTAGCATTTTTTATTGTTTTAGGGGTATTAAGTGTCTTAGGTTTTAATGGAATTATTATAATAGTTAGGGTTTTTAGGATTTTTTACATTTTTAAGGATTTTTTAGGATTTTTATGGCTTTAGGGGGTTTTTTGGATTTTGAGGGGTTTTAGGGATTTCTGGGTTTTTTGTTTTTTGGGGTTTTTGGGTTTTAAGGTTTTTAAATGTTTTTATGAATTTAAATTTTTTTTATTGTATTTCAAAAAAAATCAGGGTTTAATGGGTTTTTCAGTTTTTAGTGGTTATTAAATTTTTTTTTCATTTTAGGGGGTTTAGGGGTTTTAATGGTGTCTTGGGGTTTTAGGGTCTTTTAGGGTTTTTAGGGTTATTGTATTTTTTGGGGTTTTAGTTGTTTTAATGTCTTATGGTTTTCATGGATTCTTGTAAGGTTTTATTTTTTTTTGACGCTTTTAGGTATTTTTAGGGCCTTTTATATTTTTTATGAATTTTTAGGGTTTTTAGAGATTTTGAGGTTATTTTGGGTTTTTTTGTGTTTTCAGGATTTAAGGGTTTATAAATATCTTTAGGTTTTTAGTGGTTCGAATAATTTTTTATGTTTTAAGGTTTTTTAAGGATTTTCATGGTTTTGGGGTTTTTACATCTTTTTGGGATATTGAGGGATTTTTAAAAAATTTAATGCAATTATAGGATATTTATTAATTTTAAGGGTTTTGTATTTTTTCTGCTTTTTATGGTTTCTTTGTTTTTTTAGGGTTTTTATGATTTTTTGTTATTATTTTTTAATTTTTTTTAATTTGTTAACATTTGTAGGGGCTTAAAATATGTATATAGTTTTAGTCGGGTGTAAGGGTTTTTATACGTTTTTAGGGGATTTTTTTGTTTTTAGGGGTTTCATTGTTTTTATGGATTTTAGGGTTTTTATGGTTTTTTTAGGTTTTAGGGTTTTTAGGTTTTTAAGGGTTTTAAGTGTTTGCAGATTTTTATGGATTTCCTAGGGGGTTTTCAGGGAATTTACGGGTTTTATATTTAAAGTGATTTCGAGGACTTTTTTTGGATTTTTAAATTTTTAGGGTTTTTAGGGATTTTGATGGGTTTTAGCGTTTTCCAGGTTTTTAATGTCTATTAGTATTTTTAGTGTTTTTATGTTTTTAATTTCATTAATCATTTTTAGGTTATCAAGGATTTCTTAAGGATTTTTTTTTGTTTTTATGAATTTTACGGGTTTTTATGATTTTATGGGTTTTTAGGGGTTTTAGGGTTATTTTGGATTTTTGGATTTTATTAGGTTATTAGGGTTTTTATGATTTTATTGACTGATTGGGATTTTTTTTTGAGTTTTTAGGATTTTTAAGGTTTTTAGATCTTTTGTACTATTTGTGGGGTATGAAGGGTTTTTACGGTTTTCATTGGTTTTTTGTGTTTTTATGGGGTTTAAGGTTTTTATGTTTTTAGGGTTTTTATGCTATTTCAGGTTCTTAGGGTATTTTTAGGGTTTCATGGGGGTTTTAGAGCAATTTAGGAATTTAGGGGTTTTATGTGTTTTTAGATTTTCAAGGTTTCCTTAGGGGTGTTTAGGGTTTTTAGGGTTTTTATATTTATATGTTTTCTTGAGTTTTTTAAGGATTTTTAATTTTTTCAATGTTTTTACGGATTTTGAGGGGTGTTAGGTGTTTGGGGGGTTTTAGAATTTTTATGGTTTTTGGGGTTTTATGTGTTATTTTTCATCATTCCAGTTTATAAAAGTTTTTAGTGTTTTTAACGTTTTTAGGGGATTAAAGAGTTTTTAATGTTTTTAGATGTTTTTACGTTTTTTATGGTTGTATGATATAATGGTTTTTATGGGTTTTGTGGTTTTTATGGGGTTTTTAGAGTCTTTTAGTGTTTTTATCTATTTATATTTTTTTAGGTTTTTAGGGGATTAAAATGGTTTTAGGGTTTTAATGATTTCTCAGGGTTTTTCAAGGTTTTTATTTTTTTATGTTTTTAGGGATTTTTTGGGATTTTTAGGATTTTTATAGTTTTTATGATTTTTAGTAATTTTGAGGGTTATTGGGTTTTTAGGGGTATTTTTTGTATCCTAGGTTTTAAAAAAAATTTAAGGATTTTTAGTGGTTTTATAGTTTTTGGTCATTTAAGGTGTTATTAGGTGGCTTTAGGGTTTTTTATGTTTTTATAGATTTTTGGGGGTTTTAATATTTTTATGGTTTTAGGGTTTTTAGGGATTTTGAGGGTTTTAGAATCGTTAGGGTTTTAATTTTCATGGGGTTTTAGGTTTTTTGAGTTATTTAGGGTTTTAACTTTTTTTTACTATTTTTGTATTTTTAGGGGTTTAAAGTGTTTTTCAGAATTTTTAGTGATTTTTATGGTTTTTATGGGTTTCTAATGGAATTATGGGTCTTAGGAATTTTTATGGTTTTTAGGGTGTTTAAGGTTTTTATCATTATTTAGGATTTTAGAGGTTTTTAACACTTTTGAGGGATTTAATATTTTTTTGGTTTTTCATGGATATTTGAGGTATTTTATGATTTAATGTATTTTTAGGGTTTTAGGATTTTTAGGGTTTATATTTATTTTAAGGGTTTAAAGGGTTTTAGGATTTTTATTTGTTTTTTGGGGTTTTAGCAGTTTTATTTTGTTTTTATGGTTTTTATGTTTTTTAATTTTTTAAAGTTTCAATGGGTATAAAGGGTTTTTATATTTTTAGGTGTTTTTAGGGTATTTATTATTTTTTAGGGTTTTTTATAGTTTTTAGGGTTTTTATTTTTTTAGTGGTTTTAGGGTTTTTAGAACCATTTTTGGGTTTTTTTGGTTTTTATGATTTTTAGGGGTAACAAGTGTTATTAGGTTTTTATGGGTTTCTGAGGGGTTTTTCATGGTTTTGAATGTTTTTAGTGTCTTTTAGGTCATATTTATAATTTTTATAATTTTTAGGGATTTTAGGAATTTTTAGAGATTTTAGGGTTTTTAGGGTTTTAGGTTTTTTTTTGTTTTTAGAGTTTTCGAGGTTTTATACAGGATCAAATTATTATAATTCTTTTATGTATTCTTAGGGATTTTCAAGGTTTTTTGGGTTTTTTTTATTTTTAGGGATTATTATGGATTTTTCCATATTTTTATGAGGTTTTAGGGTTTTTAGGGATTTTGAGGGTTTTTAGGGGTTTTTGGATTTTTTTTTCTTTTTAGGGGTTTTAGGGTTTTTTATTTTTGTTTGGGTTATAATATTTTTTATAATTCTTAAAAACTTTAGTGGGCTAAAGGTTTTTCATTGTTTTTAGTGGGGTTTTCGGGTTTTTATAGGCTTTTACGATTTTAGGGATTTTTTGTTTTTATGATTTTTAGGATTTTTAGGGGTTTTAGGTGGTTTACTGTTTTTAGGTTTTTAGGGGGTTTTATTAATTTTTTGGGATTTAAGGTTTTCATAAGGTTTTTAGTGATATTAGAGTTCTTTAAATTTTTAATGATTTTTAGATCCTTTATAAAAAATTTACGGGTTTTAGGGGGTTTCATGATTTTGAGGATATTTAGGGTATTTCATGTTTTTCAGGGTTTTAGAGTTATCAGTTTTTATAGGGGTTTTATTTGTTTTCTAGTTTTTAATATTTTCTTTGGGTTTTAAGGATTTTTACTGGGTTTTATCAGTTTTTATTTTTTTAGGTGCTTTTTGGTTTTTAAGACTTTTAGGTTTTTTAGGGGTTTTAGGTCGTTTAGTGTTTTTATGTTTTTATGGGGTTTTATGTATTTTGAGGATTTTATGGTTTTCTTACGGTTTTTAGGAATTTTAGGGTTTTTAAAATTTTTATGGATTTGTAGGTACTTTATAAATTTTTAATGTGTTTTAGGGTTTTTTAGGATTTTTAGGGTATTTCATGTTTTATAGAGTTTTATGGTTTTCAGTTTTTATAGGGGTTTTAAGGGTTTTTTGGTTTTTAATATTTTATTAGGTTGTTTTATGGTTTTAGTGGTTTTTTATGAGTTTAGGGGTTTTTTGTTTTTAATATTTTTAGGTTTTTATGGGTTTTAGGTGGTTTAGTGTTTTTATGTTTTTATGGGGTTTTAGGTATTTTTAGGATTTTATGGTTTTCTAAGGGATTTTATGGATTTCAGGGTTTTTTAATTTTTATTTATTTTTAGGTCCTCTATAAATGTTTTATTAGTTTTAGGGGTTTTCATGATTTTTTGAATTTTTAGGGTATTAGGGTTTTCAGTTTTTATAGGGGTTTAAAGTGCTTTTTATGGTTTTTAATATTTTCTTAGGGGGTTTTAGGGTTTTATGTTTTTTATGTTTTTTTAGTTTTTATTATTTTAATGTGTTTTTTCAATTTTTAGGGATTTTTACAGTTTTAATGGTTTTAAGGTGTTTATGTTTTTTTTTGGGTTTTTAGGGTTTTTGAGTTTTTTAGGGGTTTTAATGTTTTTAGATTTTTAATGTTTTTAGGATTTAAATTGTTTTTAGTGTTTTTATTAGGATTTAGGGTCCTTTGGAATTTCTATTTTATATAAGGCTTTTAGGGGTTGAGTGGTTTTTAGATTTTTTAGGCTCTTTTAGGGTTTTATATGGTTTTTAGATTCTTTTAGGTCTATTTGGGGTTTTATATGTGTTATGTCTTTAAGGGGTTTTTAGTGTTTTTTATAGTTTTTAATATTTTTTTCATTTTTGAGGATTTTTATAGAATTATTTATTTTCTTTATTGGTTTTTATGATTTTTAGAGATTTTGAGGGTTTTTAGGGATTTTTTTTTGTCTTTAGTGTTTTTTTTTTAGTTTGTTTTTCAGTTTTTTCAATTTGTTATGTTTTTTAGAGTTTTTAAAATCTTTTAGGGGTTAAAAGGGTTTTTAGAGTTGTTAGTGATGTTTTAGGGTTTTTTGGGTTTTAGGGTTTTTATTGTTTTAGGGGTTTTATGGTTTTTTGCATTCTAGTGTTTTATTTTTTTTAGGGTTTTTATGGTTTTGAGAACTTTTTTTATGTTTTAGGTGCATAAGTGTGTTTGTTTTTCAACTATTTCCTTTGGGTTTTTAGGGTTTTTATGTTTTATGGATTTTTATAGATAGATTATGTTTTTTATATTTTTGAGGATTTTGAATGTTATTAGGGTTTTTAGGGTTTTTACGATTTTCACATTTTTTAAGGTTTTAAGGGTTTTATGTACTTTTATGTTTTTAAGATTTTGATAGGTTTTTTTGTGGGGTTTTAGGTTTTTTTTATTTTTGTAGGAATTTTTTGGAATTTTTTTCCATTTTGATGATTTTTTAGGGTTTTTTGGATTTTGATGCGTTTTAGGGTTTTTAAATTTTTATAGGTCTTTAGTGTGTCTTTGTGTTTTTAGGGTTTCAAAGGTTTTTTAGAGTTTTTTTAATGTTTTTTGGGTGTAGAATATTGTTATATTTTTTATTACATTTAACGTTTTTAGGGGATTTTAGGGGGTTTTATTGATTTAATTTTTATTTTTAAGGTTTTTAGGGGTTTTGGGTTTTTTTAAGGGTTTTAGCATTTTTAGTTTTTTAGTATTTTTAAGTATTTTTAGGTTTTATGGTTTTCTTATAGTTTTAAATTATTTAGGGTTTTTTACCTTTCTAGGTATTTTTAAGGATTTTATAGGATTTTTATGTGTTTTTAAGGTTTTAGATAATTTTAGGGATTTTAGGGTTTTTATGGTTTCTTTGGGTTTTAGGGTTGTTTGGGTTTTTAGAGCTTTTATTTTTTTTAGTGTTTTTAATGTTTCTAGGGCAAGGAAGGCTCAGGTCCAGGCTATTCCTGGGACCCCCCAAATTTTATTAAAAGAAAAGACACAGACACTACAGACAAGGGAGGGGAGGGATCCATCGATCCACACCCAAAACCCCTTACGACCTTAGCCCGAAGGCCACAGAAAGAGAGGAAGAAAAGCAAAAAGAAAAAAAAACATGTCAAGAGACCAGAAGGGAGAGCACACAAGGGGAGGTATTAGAGGTATTTATGGTTTTCAGGTATTTTAAAGGTATTTAATATATTTTTTGGGTTTTAGGATTTTTATAGATTTAGGGGTTTTATGTATTTTTTAGGTTTTTTTAGTTTTTAAGTGTTTTTCATGGTTTTAAAAAAATTAGGGATTTTTAGGGCCTTTTAGGATTTTTTTTATTTTTATGGGTATTAGGGAATTTTATGGTTTTTATGGTTTTTTAGTGTTTTTAGGGTCTTTAGAGTTTGTAGAGTTTTTTAGGTTTTTGTGGGATTGAATAATTTTTTTGTTTTTAAGGTTTTATTTGGGGTTTTCAGGGTTTTCAGTTTTTTTTATATTTTAATTGGTTTTAAGGCATTTTTAGGTTTTTTATATTTTTCTTTGGGTTTTTAGTGTTTTTAAGTTATTTTAGGGGGGTGGGTTTTAGGGTGTTTGTGGTTTTTTATAATTTTTAATTTTTTTAGGGATTTAAATGGAGTTTAGATTTTCTATTTGTTTTTTAGGGGTTAAATGGGGTTTTTGAGGTTTTTAGGTGTTTTAGGGATTTATGGTTTTTTAGGGTTTATTATGGTTTTCATTTTTTTCATATTTTTTAGGTTTTTAAGGTTTTTTCATGTTTTTTTGTTTTAAATGTTTTCTTAAGGGTTTTCATCGATTTTAAGGTTTTTAGATATTTTTTGGCATTTTAGGATTTTTACAATTTTTTAGTGTTTTAGGGATATTAATGATTTTTAACGTTTTTAGCACTTTTCAGTTTTTTAGTGGTTTTATGTGTTTTTATGTTTTTAAGGTTTTCTTATGGAAGTTTATGATTTTTATTAATTTTTTCATTTTTTTGTGTTTTTTAAGAATTTTTATGTTTTTATAGTTTTTAGTGTTTTTGGGAATTTTGGGGGATTTAGGGTTTTTAGGATTTTTATAATTTTTTGGGTTCTTAGGGGTTTATTTAGTTTTTATGGGTTTTATAGTTCTTTAGAGTTTTTTAATTTTTTTAGGGTTTTAAATGGTTTTTAGAGTTTTTATTGACTATTTAGTATTTTTTAGGGTTTTTTATGGTTGTTAGGGTTCTTTATCTTTTTAGTGGTTTTTAGTTTTTTTGGGTTTTTTTTGTTTTTAAATTTTTTGTTTTTATGTGTATTATGCTTTTTTAGGTTTTTAAGCATTTTTAGGGGTTCTTTGGGTTTTAGGGGTTTCAAATTTTGGGGAATTTTTATGATTTTTATGGTTTTTATAGATTTTAAGGGTTTTAGTGTTTTTAGAGTTCTTAATTTATTTTGTTTTTAGGGATTTTAAATGTTTTTATGTTTTTATGGATTTCCTAGGGATATTCATTTTTTTTTATATTTTTACATTTTTATATATCTTTAGTGGTATTTTAAGATTTATAAAGTTTTTTTAGGGTTTTTATGGGTTTTGATTTTTTTGGGTTTTTAGGGTTTTTAGGGTTTTATGGTTCTGTTCGTGTTTATGGGGTTTTTATGTTTTTTAGTATTTTATAGGATTTTTAGTTTTTTTATTTGTTTATGGGTTGAAATAATTTTCATATTCTTTAGTTTTTTATGTGTTTTTATTGGGTTTTAGATATTTTTATGGGATTTTGTGGAGTTTATGGTTTTGGGAGGTTTTACATCTTTTAAGGTATTTGAAGTGTTTTAGGATTTCCCTAGTTTTTTAGGTATTTTAGGGGTTTTAGGTTTCTATGGTTTTTATAGTGTTTTTATGTTTTTTACATTTTAAGGAATTAATTTGGAATTTTTATGATTTTTCGGGTTTGTAGGGATTTTGAGGGTCTGAGTTGTTTTAGGGATTTTAGGCTTTTATGGGTTTTTTTGTATTTTTAGGGTTTTCTGAAATTCGTATTATTGTTATGGGTTTTCAAAAAAAATTAAATGTTTTAGTGGTTTAATAGGTCTTGGTTTTTTATTGGTTTTTGTGGTTTTATGGGTTTTAGTGTTTTTATAGATTTTAGGGGTGTTTTGGTTAATAGGGTATTTTGGTTGTTTTAGGGTTTTAGATTTTTTTAGTTTTTAGGTGTTTTAAATGGTTTAATGTTTTAATGTCTTTCTATGTCGTTTTTAGGGTTTTTATTGTTTCTTTTGTTTTTAGGGACTTTTAGGGTTCTAATAGGATCTTAATGGGTTTTTTGGGTTTTCAAGAATTTTGTGGTTTTTTAGGGTTTTTGGGGTTTTATGGTTTTTTAGTTGGATTTAGTGGTTTTTTTATGTTTTTAGGGTTTTTATGGTTTTTAGAGTTTTTTAATGTTTTATGGTGTTAAATTGATTTTTGAGTATTAGTGGTTTTTAGTGGTTTTATGGGGTTTTCATGGTTTTTAATTTTTTTAAGGAGTTTTATGGTTTTTTGAGGTTTTAGGGGTTTTAGGCTCTTTTTGGTTTTAGGGTTTTTATCTTTTTTATATTCATAGGGGTTTTAGTTGTTTTCAGTTTTTGAGGTTTTTTTAAGGGTATTTAGTGTTTTTTAGTTTTTTGAGGGATTTTTTAGTATATTTTGGAATATTATTGGTTTTAAGGTTTTTATGGATTTTGAGGGCTTTGAGGGTTATTATGGTTTTTAGTGTTCTTATGGGTTTTTAGATTTTTTAGGGTTTTTAGTGTTTAGGGGTTCTATGTATTATTAGGTTTTTAGGTTTTATTAGGGTTTTTTTACTCTTTTGGATATTTTAAGTGGTTTTTAGGATTTAATGGTTTCATAGGGTTTTAGGGATTTTGAGGGTTTTTAGTGAAAGGAAGGCTCGGGGTCAGGCTATTCTTAAACCCCCCAAAATTTATTATAAAAAACACAATAGACAAGGGAGGGGCAGGGTCAATCAACCCACACCCAAAAACCCTGCACCCCCCGACAAAACCCAAAAGTCCCAAAAGCAACAAAAGACACACAAAATGAGAAAGGAAAGATAAATAAAAGCATCACCAACAACATTTCCCAGCCAACTAGCCTCTACCATCCAGCATAGGTCTACCAGCCTTCCCCACCATCATCATCATAATCCGCACCATGGGGTCCCCCTTAGCACCATGTCCAGAGGCTGAATCAGTGTCTACTGACTCCCACTCAGAAGAATCATACTGCCTCATGATGTTGGTGTAGTATTCCCTTAACTTCACCTGCTCCACATTCAGCTGCTTCTCAGCATACTGCCCCACCTTGCCAGAGGAATTCTTCAAAGCTTTTCTGGAGGCCCGCATAGATACCGTTCTCAGAATGCAAGATTAGTCCTTCCTTGGCCTCCTCACTTTCAGGGCAACATTGCCAATATCACCATGCTTCCCTTGGACAGGGATAACAGTGTCCTCCTGGTTGAGAAAACATGAGGTGGGAGGTGGAAACTACTCACTGGATGCAAAATTTTCCTTCCCAGTAAGAAAGGCCTTATCCATTAAAAAGTGGCCCATGTTGGATTTCATCCTAGAACCATCATCATATCCACTCTCCCAAAGAATCAAACCCTCTGATTCCATTCCCTCCTGCAAAATAGAAGACTGCATAGGTACATACTTCACATTGGGGTCCTCCAAAGCCATGTCTTTCAGAACCAAATGTTTTGAGTTCTCATCCTCATTGTCCCTAATCATCCCATCCTCAACAAAATTCACATCATACACCTCTGAAGCATCCACTACAATAGGAACTGGATCAAAGTGTTTTGAAGCGCTCATCATAGACTTGGTGAGGAAAACCCATCACACTCGGCCTAGGAAGCATTCACACCATTCTCGACCCCCAGATCAGCCCTCGCCTTATTCTCCCATTCACCAGCACTATCAAGGCTCCCAAAAGTGTACAAAATCATCCCAACATCACTAGAATGATAGTCCACATTCCCTCCCCCTATCCAGTAGCAAGCACATCCATCAGCACCTGAAAAAGAGGATTCACACTCCCAGCATCAGCCACCAGAGGATTTTGGGACACGCTCCCTCCACCATGCCCAGTAGCAGCGGCCTACACCTTATTCTGTATCTATTCAGCAGAGATCTCACATCTTGAATTGTCCAGGGGCCCTTTCACCTTCTTCTCAAACTCCATCCCAGCAGAAACCTCCATGAAAATAGAACTTATATCATCTACGAGCATTATATCACTCCTCAAGTGCTTGAAAACATCATGCACCATGGGTTCCGGTTGACACTGGACAACCACTTTCTCAACGCTGTGTTTATCCACTATAGACCCAACTCCATCAAGCACAACCAGAGAGCTATCATGAACCTGTGGGTTTTATTGTTTTTAGTGGTTTTTTGGGTTTTAGGTTTTTTATGGATTTTGGGTGTCTTAGGGTTTTTGGCATTTTACTGATTTTTAGGGGTTTTAAGTGTTTTAGGTTTTTAAGGTTTTCTTATTGATTTTTAGTTTTTCTTATGTTTTTAGGGGTTTTTATAAGTTTTTAAGAAATTTAATGGATTTTTTGGGTTTATATTATTTTTTTGGGTTTTAGCGGTTATTAGAGGTTTAGGGGATTTTGGGTTTTTAGTGTCTTTTCGAGTTATTATAGGGTTTAAAAGGTTTTAAGTATTTTTTTATGTTTTTAGGAGTTTAAATGGTTTTTAGAGTTTTTTTTGTGTTTTTTTGGATTTTATGGATTTTTTAGGTTTTTAGAGGTTTTATGGTTTTTAGGGGTGTTAGGGTTATTAGGGCCCTTTTAGGTTTTTTAGGTTTTTAGAGTTTTTTTTGGTTTTTACAGGTTTTAAGTGTATTTGTGTTTTTTTGGGTTTCTTAGACATTTTCATGGTTTTATGTCATTTTTGGTTTTTACAAGTTTTTAGTATTTTTTATGATTTTTAAGGTTTCAGGATTTTAGGGACATTGAGGGGTTTTAGGGGTTTTTAGGATTTTTAGTGTTTTGTAGGTTTTTAGGCGTTTTGCGTGTTTTTAGGGTATTTTATGTTTTTAGAGTTTGTAAGGTTTTTAATAATTTTTTAAGCTTTTAGAGGTTTGAAGGTTAAAATGAAAGTAGTGGTTTTAGGGTTTTATGGGTTTTTAGGATAATTTATGTTTTTAGGGGTTTTATGGTTCGAATGGTATTTATGGGTTTTAGGGTGTTATAGCGGTTTTAGTGTTTCAATGGATTTTAGGGTTTTTAGTGCTTTTAGGTTTTTATGGTTTTCTTATATTTTTTCAGTTTTTAGTGTTTTTAACTATATTTAGGGATTCTTTATTATTTTTTTGGGTTATTTGGGGTTTTGTGGATTTTTTGGGTTTTTAGGGATTTTGGGGGTTAAATTTTTTTTTTCTGTATTTTTACAATTTTTAGGGGTTTCAATGGTTTTTATATTTTTTTTATCATTTTTAGCGATTTAAAGTGCTTTTATAGTTTTTAGGGATTTTTAGGGTTTTTATTCGTTTTTAGGGGTTCTATGGTTTTTAGGGTTTTTTTTTTGTTTTTTGGGTTTTTAGGGTGTTTTTATGATTTTTAGGGGTTGTACTATTTTAAGGTTTTTAGGGGCATAATTTTTTTTGGTTTTAAAAAATTTCTTAGGTTTTTTTAATGGTTTTAGGGGTTTTTATGTTCTTGGGTATTTTGAGGGTTTTTTAGGATTTTATTTGATTTCTTACAGTTTAAGGTATTTTGAGGTATTTATGTGTTTTTTAGGTTTTTAGGAATTTTATTTTCTTTTATGTTTTTAAGTTTTTTTTTGTGTTTTCAGGTTTTTTATGTTTTTTGGGATTTTTGGGATTTTTATTATGTTTGGGTTTTTTAGGGATTTTGTGTGTTTTTTGAGTTTTTTAGGGGTTTTAAGGGGGTTGGGTTTATTTTTTTTAACATTTTCAGGGGTTTAAATAGTTGTCATTATTTTTTAGGGTTTTATGATTTTTTATAATTTTTAACATTTTTGGGGGTTTTTATGATATTTAGGGTTTTTATGGATTTTATAATGTTTTACGGCTTTTAGCATTTTCTAGGATTTTATGGTTTTTATGTGTTTTTAGTTCTTTAAGGTTTTCATAGGGGTTTTTAGGGGTTTTAGTTATTTTCTGTGTTTCGGAAATCATATTGATTTTTTTTTCATTTTTTTGGTTTTTAGGGTTTTTAGGGATGTTGAGGGTTTTTAGGTTTTTTATGGATTTTAGGGTTTGTATGGTTTTTTGATTTTTTTAGGGTTTAATGGTTTTTTAGAGTTTTCCTATTACGGTTTTGAAGGGTTCATATGGGTTTTAGTGGGTTTTAGTGGGTTTTTAGGGTTTAATAGGTTTTTAGTGGTTTGAGGTTTTTATGGTTTTTATGGTCTTTAGGGGTTTTAGGGTTTTTTGGGACTTTTAGGATTTTTTAGGGTTTTAGCATTTTTAGCATTTTTAGGACTTTATGGTATTTTAAGTCTTTTTATGTTTTTATGGTTTTCTTAGCGTTTTCAAAGTTTTAGGGTTTTTATCCAAAAGTTCAGATCCAAGCACGCTTGGACCAACAAAATTATTAATAAAAAGAAAAGTGCAGAGACAGCATATAGGAAAAAAGAGAGAGTTTACAAGTCATAATAGTCATAGTCATCAAACAGGTACCTGTTCATGTCGTTAGCATCATCCGATTCCCATTATGATTGAGTCTCATATTTTTTGAGCAGCTTCTTATAAACCTTCCTTTTTTCCATTTTCTCAATGGATAACTTCTTGGTATCCTTCTTAGCAGATGAACTAGTGGTCACCATCCTCGGAACTGTAGAGTAGTCTTTCCTTGGATTCATTCTAACCAAGTCAGTCCTGACACCCTCACTGTCGGAGATCCTTTTCTTTTATCCTAGAACAATTTCACTGCATGAAACTATACTCATGTCCATATCTCTTTCCTTGGCCTCATCCTGAGTGTCTCCCCACTTGCAGAGGATCGCTTCCCCAAATCCAATAGTGGAATCCTCTGCCCTTTACTTTGGTGCGTCATAGATGTTCTCCTATTTAGCAGAGGAAGAAGGTTCTCTCTAGAAATTCTGTTGTATAAGAACATTCACTGTTTAGGCGGGAGAGGGGCTTAGAATCTCAACATTAGCAGGATCATGAGCTTTAGGAGGATCAAAAGATCGATGCGAAGAAGCATTAATTATCAACTCTTTTTTATTCCTATGAATTTGTAGATCACGAGGGTCTTACTCCGAAGCAGGGTCACTGTCCCTAGTGGAAAGCTCAGGTGGGGGCGAATCCTTCAAATTCACCTTATGTCGGCAAAGATTGGAGGGGTGCCCTTGCATCCCACACTCCATACATGTAATGTTTTTGTGTCACAACTCCAAAGAATTCCCCACAGCCATGCACTTAGTGCAGAAAAGAGGTTTGTTTTCATATTCAACATCAGTAAGAATTTGATCAAAGGGAATATAAAGTGTTACCGTGTCAATGAGAGTGGATCTAAGATCGACATCCACCAGCATTCTAGTAAAGTGCCCATACCTGGCATCTGTCGTCTCCTTATCAAGATGGATTGGTGTTCCAATCGTCGTTCCAATATCATCCAAGATCTATGGATGCCAAAGAACCCAATTAAGCCCATGAAGACGCACCCATACCTGGGCGAAGACATTCTTAGCATTGGAGACGTTAAATTCAATTGACCATTCTTGCATATTAATCCATCCCGGCCTTAAAAACATGGACCCAAAACTCCAAGATTTAATCTTCACATCAACCGATGAAAACAAGAAGTGAAAGAATCCCCACCCAATAGAGACACATTTCCAGTTGTAAAAACCCCATAACATCGAAAAATTATGAAATAGATCTTCACATTTCCAGGGCAGCTCACCTTTCGGAAGAACAATGCGAGCAATCAAATAATTCTTACCTAATGCCAATCTTTCATCAATCACACTGGGGTTGACCTCAACATGGGCCAGTGAGACCTTTCAGTGAATCCCCCTTGGATCCTCATTCTTTTTCACCACTGCGGAAGCCTTCATAAAATCCACAAAGGATCGCTGCCCGCACACGGTAGACAATCCATCCTGCAAATTTCTAGAGTTCATAAACATGGAAGTCGCACGCTGTTCAGAGGGATTGCATGTCACCCCTGTAACACAATCACCCTTCGGTGAAGCACTAGCCAGATGGGGGTAATTCCGAGCAGCTCATGACTGAACCCGATCAGCCTCATCTAGATCACGAGCAGCCCCAACCTAATCCCGAGCAGCAATCGGATCCCGAGAAGCTCCAAACTCACAAACAACCCTATCTGGATCCCAAGTAGTCGACAAAAGCTCCCGATCATCCCCAGCCGGTATCCAGGCTGGCCCAAGTGCAAACCGTCAGCCATCCTTTGATCATTGAGGATCCACCTCGCCGGAAAAGGGTACACCATGCAGCGACACACGCACACCAGGTGGAAGAAGCGCCGAATTGCGAGAAGTCACTGCTACCACGCCGCCTAGGACCGCATCACGTTCACCAAACTGTCGCCAATCAACACGATTAATCCGAGGAAGTGAGGGATCTCCATAACTGCACTGAAACCCTAGTAGCCTCCATCGAGGGTCGCCTCCGCTGCTCGCTCTCGTCTGCCATCTTCTCAAGAACCCTTCCAAATGTGTTGGTCTGTTTAGGGGGGGTATTGAGGTGGCCTTACACCACCCCCTATCGTAGTCCCCAGCTAGGCCCAAGGTGGCCAACCTTGGGCTTGGGCCAGTTCCACACGGGATGAAGGGGATGAGAGGATCGCTGGCATATAATGCGCATTGCCTTTGCGAGGACTCGAACCTGGAACCTCGACGATAGGATTCCATCACCTTGAACCAACTCACCCAGCCCTCCCGGGCAAACATGTTGGTCGATTTAGGGGGTATTGAGGCGGGCTTACCCCAACCCCTATCGCACGTCCACATCTAGGCCCAATGTGGCCATCCTTGGGCTTGGGCTAGTTCCACATGGGATGAAGGGGATGAGAGGATCGCTGGCATATAATGCGCGTTACCTTTGCGAGGACTCGAACCTGGAACCTCGACGATCCAATGAAACCACTATATACGATCCTAAGAAACCAATATCCCAAAGATCATCAGAATTCACCACTAGCCTTTTTCTCATTTTCATTATACATGACACGTGCAGGCAAAGCCCATTCAAGGGAGAGTATGCACATACCCAGTAGGTCAACCTGAATGCTGAAAGGGGGATCAGTATGAGAGACAATAAGAATGAGAAGACATTAGATAGTAAATAGTGAACAAACCAAACAAAATCAAGAGATTAATCTCTTACAAACATAAGGGTCTGGAAACAATGTACAGGTGAACTACATTTCGAGTCTCTTCCACCCATAGTAAGAGAGTAACTTCATCCAATAACAAGGAGGTCAACATGGAGAGTAGGTGGAACACCCCAATCATCTTTACAACCCACAGAATGAGACTAAAAAAATCCAACAACATGGATACATATATATATATATATATATACTCAGTAAGATAATCCAAAATGAGAAATAAAAGGGATCTCCATCTTATAGCCCATTCCAGGAAAAGAGTCTGCAATAGTTCCAAATGTCGATAAATGATTCCTAGTATCTCGCGACTCTACACATAAGTAACAATGTGGAGGCCCCTACCTTTCCACTTTGCCACAAAAATATGGTTTCATGATCTCAATGTCGAGGAACTACGCCTTTATGTGATAGGGGGTTCCACTATGGTGTCTTAAGAACTTGGACCCTATCCAATAGAGGGGTTCCAGTTGGTAGATAACAGAAATGTGCCCATGCTGATTGGGGGGGGGGGTTCTAGTGTATATGTTGTGGACTAACACCCTATGGTGAAATGGGGTTCCAATCTAGTTTATCAAAGATCCATAATCTATTCTATAGGGTTGTTACAATAAGTAGATAGAGGATAAACACCCAAGATGATGGGGGGTTCCACTCTAAAGGTCGAGGACCAACACTGTGGTCTCCTAAGGGAGTTCCAATAAACTGCCTCGAGGAATCATACCCTATACAATAAGGTTTTCCACTCAGTAGATAGAGGAACTATACACAAGTTGGTGGGGGTTCCACTCTATAGGTCTATAGTGATCATTTTCCTAATCATTTCCATCATTGGGTGCCATGAAAACCGGATTCCCTCCTGTAAACTCTAACATCATATCCCAAAATACAAAACCGAGGGAACTATAACGTTCTACTTGAAAACACTCAATATTGTCCAATCACTAGATAAAATCTAATTCCAATCAAATGAGATATGAGAGGCTTAATTTTCCACAAATGTAACCAAGGGGTACATGACATTTGGGGGGACTCATAGGGCATGCAGTCCCTCTACATCACCTAATTTTGTCCCTTGTGGTAAACGGATAATGTCCAATGTAGTGATTCATTGTTTTTTGGAGGAATACATGGTATTTTAGTAACATGGGATCTTACCCATTCTCATTGGTTATTTCAATGTACACATATTGTGTTTGTGTACTTTGGACATGGAATTTCCATCCACACAGGGTTCCAATCATGTTTGTGGATGTGTTTTTTTACATTGGATCATGGCATGTGTCAGGCCATGCCCATGTTTGTGTAGTCTCATAGTACATGTTTTGATTCTAGCACAAGGACACATGACATTAGGGTCTCCCACATGGTATGTGATACTTTTACATCACTGAAAATCTAGTCTCCACATTATAGGGGCTACACTATGTGTGTTCATCATGATAAATGGCGTGTAGTTGTGTTTTTTTGAAAAAACATTAGATATATGATTGGGAATGTAGATCTGGTTGTTCTTAATTCATATATGGACTCATCTTCACCCGAAATTAGTGGATCCGACCATTTCTCATCAATTCTAGAAATTTTATGGCTATAAAGTAGTACACATTGATCCATTGAGGTTCTCCACACATCCCAAATGAACTATCATTCCACTTTCTTCAATTATAGATTCCATTTAAATGAATATATCCCCCACAACCTACAAATCCTTTTTTCCTCCATAATTTTATGTTCCAATCATCTCTCATGAAGCAGTCATGGATTTTGTGGTCTAATCAGGCTCATTCCCACCCAACAATTTCAAATCGTGTCCCCATGGTCCAAAGATGACTGAAATGAAGAAATTGTGGGAGAAAAGCCTCAAAAAATGTTTTATTGATCTTTGTGAAGAATTATTTTCCAAATATCATGATCGTGGATATCTAACGTTTGAAATTAAAGAATAATCAATTTTATGCAAAAACTGGGTGCATGTAATGATTAGAAATTAGTGCATATCATAAAAGGGATAATATTTCATAATCAATTTAATCAATAAGGGAGTGAAAAAAATTGTTGATCCCTACCTTGAGATTAGATCATTTTTTCCAAATAATGTTCATATCATAAAAGGGATACTATTTCTTAATCAATTTAATCACATGTATTATCATTATCTTTCTCCTAATAATATATGTTTAAATATCTCAAACTTTTAAAAGGAACAAAATATGGCTCTACATCATTAAATCCTTAAAAATTTTCATCACCAAAAAGAAAAACTAAACAAAGAGCTCAGGATACTGAGCCTTCTTCTGAATATCATTCTCTCTGGATCTTTCATGCACATCCCTCCATCAAAAAACACACAAAAACCAAGGGGATGGTCCATCCACATAGGTTCCTCCCATATCGATCCTCGATGACCACTTGGTTCACTAAAAAAGTGGCTCCATAATCGATGTACAGCTCTCCCTTGGTGATAATGTGTCTGGTTCATGCATGTATCTCATAATCAATGCCACGTGGTAGATGTTGTGGACCCGCTCTAGTTGTGGATGTAGGATGAGGTGGAAAGCAACCTTTCCAACCCTCTTAAACATCTCAAATGGCCTGATGAACCCTAGGGATAACTTTCCTCCCCATCCAAACTACCTTGGTCTTCAATGATGGGATACTCTCAGGAAAATGTGGTGTCTATTCTCAAACTCCAAGGTCATACAATGGTGATCTATGTAATATTTATTCCTACCCTTTTCATTCATCATTTTTTTGGAGAATACATGGACCTTCTCTGTCATTTCTTATACCAACCTTGGACCCACAAGAGATTCCATTTTTATATTTGTCCCACACAAAGGTGACATGAATGGTCTTTTATACAGGGCCTCAAAATTTGTCACGCTTATGGTAGAGTGGTATCTATTGTTGTACGCAAACTCTACCAATGGAATCCGATCCTGCTACCTCCGACCAAAATTACAAGACACAATCCCTCAATATATCCTCCAACACCTAGATAGTGTGGTCGGTATTCCCATAATTCCAATGGTGAATGGATATAATCATCCTCATCTAGGTCATGAATTACTCCTATAGGACACTCCACCACTATGAATTAAATCTCACATCTTCGTCAGAGACAATTGTCAGTGGTACCCCTTGAATGTGAACAATCTTCTGAATGAACAACTTCACACAAACTATCCACTAAACTTTAATATTTGAAGGAAATTATTTTTTTGACTTCATGAGTCATTTAAATATCACCTAGATGGAATCGTTTCATTCCTTTTTCAATGTAATCCCTGTCAAAAAGTCATTGGATATGTCATCCCACTTTAACTTTGAGATATCAATGGGCTGAAACAAACCTATCGAAACCTAGTGCTTACCCTTCACCTACTAATATTTGAGGAACTATGATACGAAATATTTCTTACTCCATCTCATCCCATTCCACCAAAAAATCCACTGATGGTCTCTATATGTCTTCCCCACACAGGGATGTATATCCAGAGGAGAAGTGTTGAACTATCGCATCAACTCCTCCTGCATCATGGTTTGGACCATCATTCATCCCTGTAAAAGGACGATGTAATTCACTCCTTAAAAATATCAATATAGTGAATCACATCTAGATATCTGGTCATGATAGAACTCACATTCTATGTCTCCTAGAAGATACTCTCTCACACACTTGAGAAGTGGATGAGTCAAAACCATCAACTGAAGACATGTTTCAACCTCTTTCTCCACCAAGGTCCACTGCAAGGATTCCAACTGCTATGAATCCTCCTACAACAAGAGAGATTAATACATCCTTCAAAAGGAATATACTAACACATTTCTCTTAACTTCATTATAGACTATCTCTAATTCATAGTCTTTTAGGAACTTCAACCAGAACCACTATCTGAAGTTCAAGTATCTTTGTGTGAAGACATACTTCAGACTTTGAAGGTATAAGTACATGAAATAGAACGCTCCCTGAAGGCATTGCCTCCACATATTTTTATTGATGACAACCACATCCATATCTAGGTCCTGATTCACATAGTTGTTCCCATGGGGTTTCAAATGTCATGACTTATATGTGATAACTTCATATTGTTGCATCTACGCGTAGTCGAGTCTAGCTCCTAAGGCATCACAATATATTATGTACTCCTCTCCCTCCTCTAGTAGTCTCAATATAAAATCACTCTCCAGCCTCATCCTGAACTTTTCAACAGCTCTATGGAATTTCTCAGTCAAGGTAAAAGGATTCCCTTTCCTTATTAGGGTGTTCAAAGGCGATTAAATCTTGGATAAGTCAACCGAAAGACAATAATAGTACCCCTCTAATCCAAGAAAACATTAATCCTATGACACACTCTTGGCTGGATCCAAAGTAATAACTACATAGATCTTCACTAGCACCATAACTAAACCATTATTAGAGATAACATGCCCCAAAAAGTAAACCTCATGAATCTAGAACTGAAAAATCAAGAGTTTTTCATAAATATTGTTCTTTTGAAGAAAATATAGAACCATCCTCAAGTGATTTCCAAGACACTCCTATGATGAATATTATATGAGTAGTTTGTTGATGATGAAAACCAAAAAATGGTCCATGTATGGTTGCGAGATCCATTTCATCAAATCCATAAACATGGCAGGGAAATGCATCACACCAAAAGGGAATTACCAAGAACTCATAGTGTTTTTAGTGATAGCAGAATGCCTTCTTTGGAATATCAACCTCATGAACACTCAAATGTTGATAGTGAGACCAAAGATCAATCTTTGAGAACCATATCACTCCTTGTAACTGGTCAAAGAGTTTAGAAATTATCAAAAATGTGGTTCTTTTTCTTTATTGTGACCCGATTCAGGAAATAATAATAAATATGAAGCTATAATCTCTCATTCAATTTTTTTATGAAAAACATTGGAACTACACATGGGACACATTGGGACTGATAAATCACTTATCTCAAAGGTCCTCTAACTACAACCATGGCTCCTAAATCTTGGTAGGTTCCATCTGATATTCCATAGAAGATATCAAAGCAGTCCTAATATGCATGTTGGCAAAAATCTCCAACTCCATCCATGGAGGTAGTACTGGAACATCCTTGGGGAAGACATCCATATAATACTTCACAACTAAAGGAACTCAAATTTTTGAATATCTTGATGCAACAATTGATAGACTCACCAACTAATGGTTGATGGGATAAAGCATCCTTCTCACAGCACTCACTTGCTCTTTCATGACATCTATATCCCCTGAAAAGGTCAATCTCATATCATTAGTGTGAAGTCACGTGACTAATATTTGGTGATAGTAAATTTGGGCTCATTCCATGGGAAACTAATTTATACACAAGATTACATCATAGGGTTCTATTGTGAGGAAAAAAAGATCCCACATGAACTTCTCTCTAACAAGAAATGTCTCACACTACGGATAGATAAAAGATACTAAATAAGCGTTCCCTGTAGGAAATTATAGACCATGCTACTGGTATAATGCCTTTACTAGGATCTCTAGCTCTCACACTATGTGTGTAAAGATGAATTAGTTATTGGAACCTATGTCTTATAATAATTAATCAAGAGTATAATACACATATATCATACCTCTGATCATCTCACATGAAGTGGGGTCAAAATCCACCATACCATGAAGCTCTCTGTGACCTTGACCACTATCTCCCGGAACCCAAAGTGGGACGCCCAGTGGTGGGGGTGGAAGCATCTCATGGTGTCATCCACCACATGTAACTTATTGTCTTATACTACCCCTACCTCTCAGGAGGGATCCCTATTCACTCCTATGAGATCCATGATCACAACACTACCACTACAATGGTGGTCCAAATTTTATTTTCTTATGCTCCTCATCATGTCTGGCCGGGAAGATACAGACCAGGTGAACTCTCCAATCATAATTATAGCATTTTCCCTCTCTAGGATACCATGGTCCTCTACACTTCCCCTGACCACATGCACGATTCAGATCACGAGGAGATCTCTTGTGGTGAGATATTTTCAACAAGCACTTGCTTGCTGCTGCAGAAAACTCATCCCTATAACATCCACTGCCAACTCTAGCTGCCTAGAATCTCTCTGATAGGAATATCTCTATCAAAATTTTTTTCTTAAATACCTAAACATATTTGGGGATGTACAAGGACACCAATATTGAATTTATCTCCCCACGGAGTCCTTGCTCAAACTTTCATGATCAAAATTAGTCATCCTAGATCATGTCAAGGGAAAACTGCATAAGGCATGTCAACCAAATGGAATAATAATCCACCATAATCCCTATCTTATAAAGATACATAAGATCTTAAATATAAACAGAGCATAAAAATGAGGGGTTTTACTTCTTATAGAACAATTATTGAAAGTTGACCCTAAGAGTGTTGAATCATCATGCATATGGCTGACAAGACACCAACAATGACCAACTACTCCTTATAGAAGTTTAGCTTCTAGAAAAACAACCTGATCTGTCGGTATCTAAATAAGCACGAGGATATACACCATAGACTCTAGACAATCATATACTGCCTAGGGACATGGATCATCACAAAACCCCAGTGGCCTCAACTATTTGAACTTTTAGAGTATGCTATGCCTATGCATATCCACAGCCTACCCTACAGGTATATTCTGTTTTTCAATAGGTGGGGTGCTACTACCTATTTACCTAGATGAATAATATCATGGGATGGAACCTAAACTAATGACTACTCACTCATTAGATCATTATCATGATTCAAAAATGGTATCCTGGCTTGTCATCATGGAGTAATCCTAAAAATTTAATCAAGCCATAACATGATTAGATGAGAATATATATATATATATATATATATATATATATATATATAATTGGGAGATGGATCAAGACGTAGTATCAAAGACTCAATCCAATATGATGCATGTACCATTTATCCTAGAAAATATTGTCTTAGTAGTCCAAGTTGAGAATAATGTAGTCAAGGTCCTGGTAAATGGATACATTGGTCACATGTACCATCCCTAGGTTACCCAGCCTAAGAGCTATAGTCGAGACACTTTGACACTGTTTCCATAATCCCAACCAAATCCTCACAAGGGGAATACTCCAAACAACATCCCAAGGAATGAACATCTCAGATACCAATATACCATGACCTAGACCTAACCAGGGATTGAGCTGCAACTACCCCAAGACCGCCTCCATAGGCCAGGGGTGGAAACAAGTGTCGAAATTTATATCCTAAATGGGAGGAATTTGAATAATGTACATGTATGTTCACACACAAATATCTCAATGTATAAGTGTATAAAAATATTAATTAAAAGGTGAAATAGCAAGAAAGTAAATAAATCCTGAAAAAACCTCTAGGGTGTACAAGATTATGATAGTAAATACTAAAAGATAATGGGGAAAGATACATGCCTTATGAGAAAGAAGTCCCAATATGAAAAAACATGAATGTAAAACATAGAGAGCTCGTAGATCCATATCTTCAAGATATGACCACCGTATCTAGTCCCAGGAACCCATTATCCCTATTCTCCTTAGAAGTAACCACTGAACTTTCCATCATCTATGTAAGACATGATATGTGCAAGAAAATTCCATGCAGGGGTGAGTATATACATACCCTGTAGGATACCCTGAAGGATGAAAGGGGGATTAGTAAGATATTCAATAGGAATGGAAGGAAAGTATATAGTAAATAATGAGAAACTCAACCCAAACCAATATAGTAAGATCATTAAAAATGAAGTGGATCAATATTGTAGAGACCCGAAGCCTGACGTACATTGACATTACATTACTTTTTCTGAATACTTAGTACATAACAAAAACACACACACAAGGATCGTAATAGTTTAGTGTCTTTGGAAACTCGGAACGTAATCTTCTAATCGTGGTGAAAGATCTTCAATATCTCCCATAAAGATCTTCCCTTTTTTTTACCTAAAACCTTTCTTTATATCCTGGGGAAAAGAAAACATAAAAGGGTGAGCTCAAATGCTCAGTAGGGGTATACAAAAGAAAAATCAATCACATCATATTCATAAGAACATAACTTTTGGAAATCCTAACCTGCAAAAGAGAGCATAATTTCATAACATGGGATAAATAATAGTAGTGAAATGAAATCCCAATAATCATAACTTAAAACATGAAACTTTGTGGCATACACACATAATCATAGAGAATAATTTCTTGTTAGTCAAGACTCATTGCCAAGACTATCTTAGTGGACAAAGTCCCTTTCTGAATCGAGTAACCCTCGTTTCAGTCCTGTTTCACTGAACCGGTATAACCTACCATTCCTGCCATGTCTATCTCATGAGATATAAAATCTTTACCCAATGCATTGGAGGGAGATATAGGTCCCACCCATCTTATAATGAATCCTTTCTTATGTGTGCCATATAATCATAAAACATACATCATCGCATAACACATGTAACAAAAATGGGATTCTTGATATATCATGACATCATAAATCAATTCATATAAGATAAAGGAATTCATAAACATAATTCCATCACAACATAGTCAAATAAATGTAAAAATATGGATAGAAACAGAACCTTTTATTATCTTAGATGGAAAATAATTTTGATAAAACACTTGAATTGAATTCTTGAGGAAAATATCCTTTCTTCTTTAAAATCAATTTCTTTTCACAAAACATCATGCAATTTTAAAAGAAAGAGATTTTATTGAAAATAGTCATGAAATCTTTTAGAGGAAGCTTCATGAAAATAAGGCTTTATAAAACAGTAGAAATCCGTTCGTTCCGTATAAGTTAAAAAAAACATTCTTCATACTTTTGACGGAAAAGTCAAAAAGTACCTCGTACGAAAAACGACAAAAGATTCCTTTCATACGTATTACTAAAAACTCACCGAAGGGTAAAAATGGATTTAAACAATTTTAGGTGGATGGAAATAATATTACATATTGAGTAAACATGGATGTGGATGATAAAATACACCCCAGTAAATACTTACGAATAAACAATCTCGGATAAAAATGAGATTGTGATATATTCCCTTACCTTAGGTCCGATTTGCTTTGTACGTGTCCGAAGCTCCTGTATAATGGTTTAAATAATGTCATTGACTTATTAAAGAATCATATTCATTGTTATGATATCATATATGGTTTACTTATGACATTATATTACCCGCTCTTTTGTAAATTCCATGTTAAAGAAGCGTTTTGGGTAAAATCGTTTCATTTATCGTAGGTGTTTTGACTTGTTGTTCTTGACATAATTATTACTTATATCATGATTTACTCACTTCCAGAATATAAAATATGATTTATATATCTTATATATTCAGTATATATATATATATAATAGGTAGATAAATAAAATGAAAAACACCGTTCATGGAGACGGTAGTCCGTACGTACGCATGAACGTTGTTTTCCTTTCCTTATTGTCTTGAAATGGAAGTAAGTAGATGACATACATATGTATATATATACATAAATCCAGTAGCTTTATAATGTCATATATTTCATTATTATTTCTTATATATACATTATAATCATTCTTAAATGGTTAACATGGAGAATGAATCTCATCGCGTCGTGGAGACGGTAGTCCGTACGTACGCACGAGCGATGATATCATTTCCATAAAAATTGAATTGAATTGGAGTGGATTATACAATATATCAGAATCAATATGATGTTGTAATAACTATGTATAGTTATTCTTTACACCATTATACCCATCCATGTAAGGTGGTGGTGGAAAATAGATTACACCACGGTGTGGAGACGGTATTCCGTACGTACGCACGCGCGGTGATTTCTTTTTCCGTAGGATGGATAGATGGTGAAATAGGGTTGTTTCATACTTATAATAACATATCAGTATATGAGTGATACTGATGTTATTACTTCATAATGAAACAACCTAAGAAGAAGAAGTGGAAGAAGAAATAAAGATGAAAGAATTGGTAATGGTAATTACCTCTTCTTTGAAGCGCCCTTTGGAGACCTCCTCTTAGGGAACTAAAATTGGTCTTTGAGGAAGACCAGAACCTCTAGGATGTTTCTAGGGAAGTGGAGAAGAGATTTTGGCAGGGGTTGGACGAGCTTGAGTGCTCAATTTGGTGTGAGGAGGAGGGGGAGGAGGTGTCCTTTTATAAGGGAGGAGAGGGGCACCTTAGGAATACCTCAAAATAATATTTTATATTAAAGTCAAAATCGGTTTATAATGGTTCCAAAGGGTCTTATTTCGAAGCTAAAGTGGGGATGGGTCGAAATCCTATCAACCAATAAGATTTAGACAAGTTTAGGGTATTATTTTAACCTTATCAATTAGATTTATCTCTAAGTTAAATAATTTAACTTTTACCGTGTCTTTTTGTTTTCTTTCACTATATGGTTAATACATTTACTACAACATGCCAAACGAACCCCAAATTGTTTATTATTAATATATATATCCTTATCTAAGTCATTTGGCCGAACCTTAGATTTTTAGGAATAAAATAACAATTAATAATATAATATTTGATTTAAAAACTATTTTGTGTCAATTTTGACACTATTTGATATATGATTTTTGTGAAAGTCATAACAGAATTATATGTTCGAACCAAGTTGATTAAATCAACACTAATATATCATAGTAACCTAGAAAATTAGTGTAATTCATAAAAAGTTTCAAATTACATTTATTTTGGTGTTTATAACATCAATTATGTCAATATTTCATTAACAAGATAATTACTGCATCATCTTTCTGTCATAAATAAATTAAATTATTTGATGTCTAAAAATTACAAATAAAATACCATCATGTAGTAAATCTTTTTAGATTTCTAATGAATATTTACAATCGAATTTATCTTATGTATAACCCCATATTAGAAATGATTTACTTAATAAACTTTGATTTTAACTATTTTAACCCTTCTTTAAATAAATTAATAATAAATGTCCTAATCTAACCCAAGTGGGCCTAAATGGTCATTTTTTATTCCTAAGTTTGTTTTTGGTCAAATTACACTTATACAATAGAATTAGGACATGTGTTAGGGTAATAGTAATATCATATTTACCCTTAGTTACCCTATTTACTATTAACCACGGTAAAAAAAAGTAAAAAGTTACTATTCACCAAAAAATTATTTTCATCTCATTGAACCATATTTTAGTCCTTGATATTAACCGTGTCTCTCGGATTTTCGAAATTCCATTCACAGAAGCGGTAAAATTAAGTTTTATGAAAAATTCAGTTTTTTTAACTACCACTTAGTAGTTTCACTATTCATCAAAAATTGATGTTTTTCAGAACAATGCCAAAATTTAATCCTAAGCTATATTTCATATTCCGAATTCAAAAATGAAATCTATTTTACCAAATTCATAACATAGAAGTTGCATTAATTAATTTTATAATTAAATCCTGCTGTTAAAATAAATAGCGTGTTTTTAGGAAACAATATTTATCAAAAGATTGACACTTGATTATGTCTGGTTTAAATGTGAAATTACAACCAATGACCAACATTGTATTAAATTGTAAAAATATATTCTAAATATACTTTAAAACCACTCAAATTAATAATTTATAACTATTAATTATTTCAATTGAAAAAGTTGTTTTTAATTAAAATTTAGTAATTTCCACTATTCATCAAAATATGAAAGTTATCCGAAAGTTACCAAAATTTCACCTTAGGCTAAATTCGATACTCCTAATCCATAAATGAAGTCCATTTTGAAAAATAAAATTTAAAAAATTTCAAAAAGTGGTTATTAATATTCATAATGGCTAGTTTTAATAATATCTTAATAGCATATCGTTGTTTAGCGAAACTTGGTGTTGCGTACAACACACGCTATCATGGAAGGTCGTGATTGAGTGTAATTCAAGCCAGGTCAAAGATGTGTGTTGTGAAAGCTCCTTTTGGTGTAGCGTATAACACAAGACATTAATGAAATTAAAAAGAATATTTTTCATAAAATCTCGGGGTGTTACATTCTACCCCCCTTAAAATGAATTTCGCCCTCGAAATTCGTCGGGGTTATAAATGGTTTACTATTCGAAAGTTTCTTTAATTGAAACCCACAACGTAAAAAGGAATACCAAAACCAATCTTTAAAAACAAAAGTATGAAACGTAACGGTTACCCAAATAAACTAATCAATGGGTTTCCACATAGGTGAAAATATGGATATGGAAGAGAAATCTAACCATCATGTTCTGATGGAGATTGGTAGAGAACATGTCTATGGAAAAGCGAGCAATCACAAATCCATAAATTTGTGATGATCTAAGGTACCATCTGATTAATCAGATATAAGAGCACTAGGACAACATTTTTGGTTTTCAAGATCGTTTCCCTAAAGTTGAAGAATTTGAATTAGAATAAATACTTACTTTATTTTGGTACAATCTCACTGTTGTTCGTGACTTGAACAATTTCCACTTCATCTCTTAAATAAATGAAATTGAATTTGTTATTCGTGAAGTGTTAACAGATCATGTGATAGAATGACGGGTCATTCCATCTGTCTTAAACAAAAGGTTATCAAAAGTTATTAAAAATACATAAGTCATTCTATAGTGAGATTAATCATATATGGTTCCTAAAATGGACTTATACTTCATATATCATACTGATTAATATAATAAAACTAGTTTCTACTAAAAAGGGACTTCCTGTAGGCCAGTGGTAGGCAATAAAGGCCAGTCGCAATTCGGTTGTGGGTTCGATTCCCACAGCCTTGTCCGAAGCGATGGGCTGTCGCCCGTCCTGCAGGTTGTCCTTTTTTTTAAAACTATATTACTATAACATCCCATCAATAATATCGAAAAAAAACTTCTATCCTTAAACAATACTAACTTATTCCAACATAATCCATTCCAATCTTTAGGCTTACCCATAATACTGCAGTCCACTCTCATAACATAGTGAAAACGATTACCAGAGATTTAATACCATCGTTGATCCCCATATATCATAAGATATGTTTTGTTGGTCACATTCTAAACATTCAAAGTCCTTAATCATGTATTCTCTTGAATACCTTAGTGAAAACATGAATGCAGTTAAAAGTTAACACTTTCCACATACCAAAATCCTCAAAATTCTATATACTCAAACCATGATATCACTTAGTCCTTATATCAATCATGAGCTCATGAATACTGTTAAACATTTAATTTTCTCCTTATCCCTTCATTATGCGCATATCATCTATATTCCAAAAATATCTGAATAACCTTTCATGGATACTGGTAACATTAATCAGACAACAGTGTAACAATCCTTACATGTCTCTTTATTCCATAGTACCATGAGATTACTTATACAACATTACACATGATAAACATGTAATCATTCTACTACATTCTTAAACCATTGACCGAGCTTCAACAATTCTTTCATCTCACATATCATTTGTAGTCTCTTCATCATCATCCACATAAATACTTCCCATACGACCATACTGATTATCTTCATGAGACTTTCCCTTAGGGCATTGGTTTGCATAATGCCCGTACATTCCACATTTAAAACATTTAACCATAGTTGATGTCGTAGCAATACCATTATCCTCATCCATGGTGTTAACCGACCCTTTTCCTTTGCACTTACTTGCTTTGTGTCCTTCTTTTCCACACCCAAATCATCTTCCAGTTCCTTTGAAACATTCTCCTTGATGCCTCTTCCCACATGATTTACATAGGGGAAATTGAACTTTCTTTCCTCTATGATCATCATGAAACTCCATCTTTATCTTATTAGCCGAGTCAGGAAACTTACCAAATTTTACTTTATTGATCATATTATGAGATTGCTGATTCGGCATAATAATGATGTTTGGACTTCCAAATCCCATTTCATTATGAAGAATATCATTCCATTGTCCATCATATCCTCCATTATCGTGAAACATCTTGTTTCCAGCAATTTTCTAAAACCCAGAAAAAAGAATAGTGTGAGTGGAAAAAATCATGCTAGGGAAAACAACATAATAAAGGTGGAGTATCCTCGATATCTAACATCTTCGGTTAAATTCTATGATCGTTAGCGTAATTCTAGTACTATAACCTATACGTATGCTTAACCTTAGGGACATCCCTAGACATACCTTAGAAATATCTCTAGGGATCTCACTAAAGTTCTCGTATCCTAGTTTCCAAAGGTTGACCAAACCTTTCCTCTGATACCAACTGTAGAGACCCGAAGCCTGACGTACATTGACATTACATTACTTTTGCGGAATACTTAGTACATAACAAAAACACACAAACAAGGATCGTAATAGTTTAGTGTCTTTGGAAACTCGGAACGTAATCTTCTAATCGTGGTGAAAGATCTTCAATATCTCCCATAAAGATCTTCCCTTTTTTTTACCTAAAACCTTTCTTTATATCCTGGGGAAAAGAAAACATAAAAGGGTGAGCTCAAATGCTCAGTAAGGGTATACAAAAGAAAAATCAATCACATCATATTCATAAGAACATATCTCTTGGAAATCCTAACCTGCAAAAGAGAGCATAATTTCATAACATGGGATAAATAATAGTAGTGAAATGAAATCCCAATAATCATAACTTAAAACATGAAACTTTGTGGCATACACACATAATCATAGAGAATCATTTCTTGTTAGTCAAGACTCATTGCCAAGACTATCTTAGTGGACAAAGTCCCTTTCTGAATCGAGTAACCCTCGTTTCAGTCCTGTTTCACTGAACCGGTATAACCTACCATTCCAGCCATGTCTATCTCATGAGATATAAAATCTTTACCCAATGCATTGGAGGGAGATATAGGTCCCACCCATCTTATAATGAATCCTTTCTTATGTGTGCCATATAATCATAAAACATACATCATCGCATAACACATGTAACAAAAATGGGATTCTTGAAACATCATGACATCATAAATCAATTCATATAAGATAAAGGAATTCATAAACATAATTCCATCACAACATAGTCAAATCAATGTAGAAATATGGATAGAAACAGAACCTTTTATTATCTTAGATGGAAAATAATTTTGATAAAACACTTGAATTGAATTCTTGAGGAAAATATCCTTTCTTCTTTAAAATCAATTTCTTTTCACAAAACATCATGCAATTTTAAAAGAAAGAGATTTTATTGAAAATAGTCATGAAATCTTTTAGAGGAATCTTCATGAAAATAAGGCTTTATAAAACAGTAGAAATTCGTTCGTGCCGTATAAGTTAAAAAAAACATTCTTCATACTTTTGTCGGAAAAGTCAAAAAGTACCTCGTACGAAAAACGAAAAAAGATTCCTTTCATACGTATTACTAAAAACTCACCGAAGGGTAAAAATGGATTTAAACAATTTTAGGTGGATGGAAATAATATTACATATTGAGTAAACATGGATGTGGATGATAAAATACACCCCAGTAAATACTTACGAATAAACAATCTCGGATAAAAATGAGATTGTGATATATTCCCTTACCTTTGGTCCGATTTGCTTTGTACGTGTCTGAAGCTCCTGTATAATGGTTTAAATAATGTCATTGACTTATTAAAGAATCATATTCATTGTTATGATATCATATATGGTTTACTTATGACATTATATTACCCGCTCTTTTGTAAATTCCATGTTAAAAAAGCGTTTTGGGTAAAATCGTTTCATTTATCGTAGGTGTTTTGACTTGTTGTTCTTGACATCATTATTACTTATATCATGATTTACTCACTTCCAGAATATAAAATATGATTTATATATCTTATATATTCAGTATATATATATATAATTGGTAGATAAATAAAATGAAAAACATCGTTCATGGAGACGGTAGTCCGTACGTACGCATGAACGTTGTTTTCCTTTCCTTATTGTCTTGAAATGGAAGTAAGTAGATGACATACATATGTATATATATACATAAATCCAGTAGCTTTATAATGTCATATATTTCATTATTATTTCTTATATATACATTATAATCATTCTTAAATGGTTAACATGGAGAATGAATCTCATCGCGTCGTGGAGACGGTAGTCCGTATGTACGCACGAGCGATGATATCATTTCCATAAAAATTGAATTGAATTGGAGTGGATTATACAATATATCAGAATCAATATGATTTTTTAATAACTATGTATAGTTATTCTTTACACCATTATACCCATCCATGTAAGGTGGTGGTGGAAAATAGATTACACCACGGCGTGGAGACGGTATTCCGTACGTACGCACGCGCGGTGATTTCTTTTTCCGTAGGATGGATAGATGGTGAAATAGGGTTGTTTCATACTTATAATAACATATCAGTATATGAGTGATACTGATGTTATTACTTCATAATGAAACAACCTAAGAAGAAGAAGTGGAAGAAGAAATAAAGATGAAAGAATTGGTAATGGTAATTACCTCTTCTTTGAAGCGCCCTTTGGAGACCTCCTCTTAGGGAACTAAAATTGGTCTTTGAGGAAGACCAGAACCTCTAGGATGTTTCTAGGGAAGTGGAGAAGAGATTTTGGCAGGGGTTGGCCGAGCTTGAGTTCTCAATTTGGTGTGAGGAGGAGGGGGATGAGGTGTCCTTTTATAAGGGAGGAGAGGGTCACCTTAGGAATACCTCAAAATAATATTTTATATTAAAGTCAAAATAGGTTTATAATGGTTCCAAAGGGTCTTATTTCGAAGCTAAAGTGGGGATGGGTCGCAATCCTATCAACCAATAAGATTTAGACAAGTTTAGGGTATTATTTTAACCTTATCAATTAGATTTAACACTAAGTTAAATAATTTAACTTTTACCGTGTCTTTTTGTTTTCTTTCACTATATGGTTAATACATTTACTACAACATGCAAAACGAACCCCAAATTGTTTATTATTAATATATATATCCTTATCTAAGTCATTTGGCCGAACCTTAGATTTTTAGGAATAAAATAACAATTAATAATATAATATTTGATTTAAAAACTATTTTGTGTCAATTTTGACACTATTTGATATATGATTTTTGTGAAAGTCATAACAGAATTATATGTTCTAAACAAGTTGATTAAATCAACACTAATATATCATAGTAACCTAGAAAATTAGTGGAATTCATAAAAAGTCTCAAATTACATTTATTTTGGTGTTTATAACATCAATTATGTCAATATTTCATTAACAAGATAATTACTGCATCATCTTTGTGTCATAAATAAATTAAATTATTTGATGTCTAAAAATTACAAATAAAATACCATCATGTAGTAAATCTTTTTAGATTTCTAATTAATATTTACAATCGAATTTATCTTATGTATAACCCCATATTAGAAATGATTTACTTATTAAACTTTGATTTTAACTATTTTAACCCTTCTTTAAATAAATTAATAATAAATGTCCTAATCTAACCCAAGTGGGCCTAAATGGTCATTTTTTATTCCTAAGTTTGTTTTTGGTCGAATTACACTTATCCAATAGAATTAGGACATGTGTTAGGGTAATAGTAATATCATATTTACCCTTAGTTACCCTATTTACTATTAACCACGGTAAAAAAAATTAAAATGTTACTATTCACCAAAAAATTATTTTCATCTCATTGAACCACATTTTAGTCCTTGATATTAACCGTGTCTCTCGGATTTTCGAAATTCCATTCACAGAAGCGGTAAAATTAAGTTTTATGAAAAAATCAGTTTTTTTAACTACCACTTAGTAGTTTCACTATTCATCAAAAATTGATGTTTTTCAGAACAATGCCAAAATTTCATCCTAAGCTATATTTCATATTCCGAATTCAAAAATGAAATCTATTTTACCAAATTCATAACATAGAAGTTGCATTAATTAATTTTATAATTAAATCCTGCTGTTAAAATAAATAGCGTGTTTTTAGGAAACAATATTTATCAAAAGATTGACACTTGATTATGTCTGGTTTAAATGTGAAATTACAACCAATGACCAACATTGTATTAAATTGTAAAAATATATTCTAAATATACTTTAAAACCACTCAAATTAATAATATATAACTATTAATTATTTCAATTGAAAAAGTTGTTTTTAATTAAAATTTAGTAATTTCCACTATTCATCAAAATATGAAAGTTATCCGAAAGTTACCAAAATTTCACCTTAGGCTAAATTCGATACTCCTAATCCATAAATGAAGTCCATTTTGAAAAATAAAATTTAAAAAATTTCAAAAAGTGGTTATTACTATTCATAACGGCTAGTTTTAATAATATCTTAATAGCATATCGTTGTTTAGCGAAACTTGGTGTTGCGTACAACACACGCTATCGTGGAAGGTCGTGATTGAGTGTAATTCAAGCCAGGTCAAAGATGTGTATTGTGAAAGCTACTTTTGGTGTAGCGTATAACACAAGACATTAATGAAATTAAAAAGAATATTTTTCATAAAATCTCGGGGTGTTACAAATATGATGTGTATGTTGATAACACATCTATTCATTTCCTCCCATAGTATGAGAGTAACCTCTTCCAACCCTAAGGAGATCAACACAGAAAGTTGGTGGCCTACTCTGAGCATCTTTCCAACCCATGGTAAGAGAGTAACTAAATCAAAAACATGGATATAGAAATATACATATAATTAGTAAAATAATCCAACATGATAGGGAATGTGGATCACTATTTAACAATAATCCCATGAAAATATTCTACAACAGTTCTAGAAGTTCATCAATGATGCCCAATATCTCCCATGTCTACCTATAAGTGACCATGTGGAGGCCCATGCCTCAAGACTGAGTAGAAAATCTAAGGGGACATTATATCCATGCCATAGACCTATAACCCAATGAGACAGGGGATTCAACTCTAGTTTCTCACTGATCCATGCTCAATTCAATATGGGGTTCCAATCAGTAGATAAAGGACCACTCCCAAGATGAATGGGTGATCCACACGATATGTTGAGGACCCACGCCCTGGTGTTTCATTGGGGTTTCACATCAGTGTCTTGATAAGACACGCCCTATCTAATTGGGGTTCTGCTCTATATGTCTATGGTGATCCTCTACCAGATCACTTTCATCATTTTCTACCTCATAACCAATTCTCATTCCCATAACATCTCACATTGTATCCTAAAATCCATAATAGAGGGAAAAATTGAATTTAATATGAAATAACACTCATGATAGGCTACTTTCAGTACAAAATCTGAGTCCAAATAAATAACATATGAGAATTTGATCTTTCCTAAAAAGAAACCATGGGGTACATGGCATGGGAGAGGACCCACATAGTTTTTGGTCCCACTCCATCACACAGTCATGTCCCTATTAATAAACAGATTATGTTCTATGTAGGGTTACACGACATATAGGTGGTATACACTGCATGTATGCCCACTTGGGGTCTCAACGATGCCCCTTGGATGTGTCAGTGTACCCATACCATGTATGTGTGCTTTAATACATGACATGTCCATCCACATGAGGTTCCACCTATTTCTATGACTGTGTCCACATACTTCAGCACATGCCATGTGTCTGGTTTTTCTCGTGCCTATGAACTCCCAATGTACACCCTGGGCCACCAACACAAGGTCACACCATGATTGATACCGTTAAATAACTGAAACCCTATCCTCCATAGAATAATGTCTATACTCTTGGTGTTCATTTTGATACATGATGTGTAGTCATGTTTTTTTAAAATATCATATCTATGATCTGGCTTCCAGATCCAGTTGTTTTTTATTCAAATTTATTCTCATTTTTCCCAAAAATTGGAATATCTACATATTTTTCATCATGTCCATCCATCTAGAGGCTAGAATGTGTTACCCATTGACCCATCAAGGTTCATCACATATCCCATAAAAACCATCACACCACTATCTCTGATTCCAAATTATATTTCAACAAATCTATCACCCACAAGTAGAAAAGCCTTTATTTACATCTTTGATATGACATTCTGATAATAACACATGAAACCATCATGAATCCGAGAGTCTGATCAGGATCGATCCCACTTGGAAATGTTGAATCACGACCCCATGGGACAAAGATGACTAATGCGATGAAATTGTGGGATAAAGGAAAAAAACAATGTTTTATCAGTAGTTTACAAGTATTATTATCCAATAATCACAAAACATGTATTTTAATGTATATTTTAGGATTTTTATGGTTTTTTGGGATTTTGAGGGTTTTTTGGGGGTGTTAGGGTTTGTAGTTTTTTTTTTGGGTTTGAATTTTTTTTATGTTTTTAATGATTTCATGGGGTTTTTAGGGTATTGAGGGTTTTTTATGCTTCTAAGTATTTTTAGAGGTTTTTTAACGTTTTTATGGTTTTCATAGTTTTTAGGGGTTTTGAGGGTTTTAAAGGTTTTTAGTGGTTATATAGGTTTCTGGGATTATAGGAGTTTTTTGTATTGCTTTTGTTTTTATGATTTTCTATAGTTTTCCCACATATTTAGTGGTTTAAAGGGTTTTTAGTGTTTTTAGTGGATTTAGGGTTTTTAGATTTTTTATGTGTTTTTAAGGTTTTTATGTTTTTAGGGTGTTTTATGGGTATTATGGGTTTTTATGGTTTTTAGAGTTTTTTAGGTTTTTAGAGGTTTTAAGTGTTTTTAGGGTTTTATTTTTTTCTTATGGGTTTTCACGATTTTTAGGGTTTTTCCCATTTTTTTTATATTTTTAGGGATTTTTATTATATTTGTGGGGTTTTTGAGTTTTTAGGGACTTAGAGGGTTTTAGGGGTTTTTAATTTTTTTATGGTTTTTAGCATTTTTAGGTTTATAGGGGTTTCATGTGTTTTTAGGTTTTTAGGGTTTTGTTAGAAATTTTCAAGGTTTTATGAGTTTTTTACATTGTAGGGATTTTTTTGGGATTTTTTATTTTTATGGTTTTTAGGGGGTTTTAGGGATTTTAAGGCATTTTAGGGTTTTTTGGTTTTTTGGGTTTTTACGTGTTCATTTGAGTTTTTAGGGTTTTAAAGGATTTTTTGAGTTTTTTAACATTTTTTGGGGATTAAAGTGTTATTACGGTTTTTAGTGGGTTTTATGGTTTTTATTTGTTTTAGAGTTTTAAAATTTTTTAGTGGTTTTAGGTTTTTAGAATTTTTTAGGGGTTTTCGGGTCTTTTAGGGTGCGTTAGGGTTTAACCTTTTTTATATTTTTTTGTGTTTTATGTTGTAGGGTCATGAAAATTCTACCAAGTGAAGAAAATAACCCCACAATCGCTTTGCTGAAGGAAGTAAGTACTTTTACAAGTCTATCCGGGTGAATGGACTCAAATTGAGTGCTAACTTTTAGAAGAATCTTGGGTGAATTCAAGTTTTCAAGGCATTTCATGTTGTCTGAGTACCATTATCGGGAATGGTATGTGGACCAGATCGATCGTGAACCACCAGATACACAGGGCGATCTGCGAACCGCTAGCCCGCAGAGCGATGGCCAGCGAAACAAGGAAGATTTAGAACCGCATCACTAAAGGAATTGTGTGCACAAATTAAATCCGCATAATAGACCACAAACCCATCAGTTCATGGACCAAGCGAACCATAAGGGTTCCACAAACCATTATCACGAACCAAAGTCTTCATAAACCCTGATTGACCAAGTCTTCCGCAGGCCAGGATATCACTTCATGGGCCTCCAGAAATGGTGTCATGTTCCCCATAGATACAATTATCTCAATGATCTATAAAAGGATCATGGTATAAAGGATGAGGGATAGATGAAAAAATCCTAAAGGAAACCCATAGGTTGGAAGAAAAAGGTCGATGAAGACTATATCTTCAGTCTTGATTCATCGACGATGGTCGAATCGTGAACCACTCTCTCAGGAGGTACAACTGGCCAAGAACCATAAAACGAGGGAATTTAATAATAAAAATAGAACCACAAACCTAATTTTTCAACCGAGTACCACCGACTTCTCATGGATGAACTCCCCATGAATGAAATCCCTCAGACCCTCCTTTAATATAGTGCTTTTCATAGTGTTCCACTATGTGGATAGAAAACAACGTCGTGTACTACATCAGTACACAGATGGAAGCCAAAGCGGGGTGGTGATCTGTGTTCCAGTATGGTATGTGAAGGTCTATACCCTTTCCTGCTTACCACATTAGTATGATGATGGCCCCTCTTCTTGCATACCACTAAATTATGTGGATCCTCCCCCATCCAACATAAAAAACCTGTACGCGGAATGGGGTATTTTCAGGTATTACTTCCTCTAGTCTGGAACTCAACCTTCCATTATCGTCCAATCCTCCATAAGTCCTCTACAAACCAGTCCTTTGCCATCAGGAAGAATCCCCCACCAAATCCACTGGACCCGTATGATCAGTCCATCGGATGCATTAGCGCACCCCTTTGAGTCTACATACCCTTGGTAAGCTGACTCAAAAAGGCTCTCCCCACAACGGTTCGGTCTTTGGGAATTCCCATGGGTCTACATTCCCATGGTAACCAGGAGTCCAACCATGGGATGCCGATGTGAACCTCCCCATTCTAGAGATTAAAGGTGATAACTTGTTTTTTCATTCTATGAGGAATAGTGATTAGTCAAAGGAGTTATGTTCGCTTCTTCTTTTGATGGCAATGAAAATCCTCCCCTTCCCAAAATGTGCCCTGGGGCCCTCCCACTAAGGTAAGTCCCCAATATTCTGAGGCAGAACCGTGTGACCTTCAATTTCATTTCACATTGAAAGGTTCATTTCTCCGCACACTCACCCATGGTCACCCCAACCTCTTTCTCTGTCGGCTATCCATCGTCCACCAACAAGGGAGGAGGCATGTCCATTGTTGAATCTTTCACATCCTCTTATTTCTCACACCGAGAATGACTCACATGGGATTAGAGGTTAGTGATGATTAAAAAATCCACACATTCTAAACTACAAGTACTCTGATTCCTGATCAGACCAGGATACGTAGGATGCCTTCCGGAAGGCTAGATCTCAAAAGGGTTCCCTAACATAAATGGTCCACCAACCCATGCCCCCTCAAATGGGTATCTTCCATGTATAATCCCCACAAAATAAAAACAACATGGGTTCTGTTTCCTCTCCTGAGGATATGTAGGAATCCCTTTTTATGGTCTTGATCCCAACATCAAGTCTCCTTCTGTCCCCCCTGGATGGTGATAAACTCTAAAGTGCCTTATAATTTGGATCAAGTCATCATTTCCACCATATATTTAAATATATGCCTATTTATGAAAATCCTACAAACCAAGGGTAGCCCGTGGACACATTCTTTATGAATAAATCAAGGATTCGTGAACATATGAACATGACTTAAATCTATAATAGAGTCCTAAAACAGGAAACAATCCTCCCCTAGAAGGGTGTGGTGATATTAACCTCCCATCCTCTTGACCAATGGAGTCCTTATGTGCTATTGGATTAATCATCAATCAACGAGAACATTCCTTTGTAATGAAGGACCATGAATCATGGATACTGGGGCCATTGGGAATTCTTGACTCCATGAATAAACCTGTTGGAGACCATATAAAGAATTTATATCTAAGAAGGACCGATTGTACAAGTACATGACCCCCACGTAGTCACCCTCTGGGACCAAAAGTTCCTGTAAGGTTAATTCACCCTTCATTAAAGGATAATGACACTGGACGAGTCAAAACAAAAGAAATGGTGAATTTTATGAGAACCTGTCTCTATAGAAAAGGGACAGGTTATGATCCCCATCAATCCATTTCCGTACCACCCCAAAATGTGTCACCTTGGAGGTGGAACAAAAATGGTGAACCCGCCGTGAATCATTAACCAAGGTGGCGGTTCATCCCTAATGATAAAAGACAAAAGGATGCTTCACATTGGACCATTTTGTTCTCCCCGGTATATGCATATCATGCAACCTCAGAGGCGGAACAAAAATGGTGAACCCGACATGAATCCATAACCAAGGAGTCGGTTCTACCCCAATTATAAAAGACAAAAGTATATTGAATGTTGGACCATTTTTTTCACCCCAGTACGTGCAAAATGTGCCACCACAGAGGCGGAAAAAATGGTGAACCCAATGTGAATCCTTAACCAAGGTGGCGGTCTTACCTACTCAATCCCCTTCACCCTGCAGAAAAATAAAAGGGGAAGGGAGAGAAGATAAATCACCAAATATGTATATGTTTAAAAAATTGTACTTTGACGAGGTTTTCTGGTATGTATGTCATATATATGTGTCACAGGTTCCCCCAGAGAATCTTTTTATCCAAATAAAATCTTGAAGACCAATGCATACATGCACATAAATGATCCCACAGGCGGTCAGGGGCCTAATTAAGATCATGACCACCTCACCTACCCATCATCTTCAACATTGTATATCCAACACGCTGATCAAAGTGTGCCACTGAAATGGTTCTCTCCCCATGTTGGAGGCCTTAAAACTATCCCACTAGTCTAAAAAGGTCCTCCAGCTACCTCTTCAGCCACTACTGACACCCCATCATAAGGCGTCCCTGATGGTTGTCTCAACCCATTTTGGGATCCTATCCTCAGAACATGATAACAAGTATCTCCATTATATTAGGGAGGTAGATGATTTTGTTGATGATATATTCATATTAACTGCACAGGGGTCCTACCCACAGGCCCCCACCTGAGAACATCGATGCCGACACTGGTTGACCAAGCCTCCTCTCACCAAGGAGGAACCTATGTCGAGGGCACCTGCCAAAGTCCTGGAGACCTGGGCCCCTCAGGTTGCCCGCCAAGGGAGGAAAATATATAATTAGGAACATGATACCACCATAATTTTAGAGGGTAAACTCCACAAAACTAACGTGGTTTCATTCAACGGGCATACATATGACTCTTCCCCCTCCACTCAAGCCCACCACAAAAATATGGTGGCACAATATGAGAACATGCATTTTCCTTCTAGTGCTCGTCGGTCCCACCATGTAGATAGAGCAGAAAACCACATTCAGATATAGATATCTACCAATTCACAGAAATCTTGTCAACCAAATAGGGTGGAAACCAGCTACATGTAGGCACAAATACCGGTTGACGCATTTTAATCCTGCCATTTAAATAGGGAAGCAACCAAATATTAGAATAGTCAAATTTATAAATATGCATACAAATCCTGTGAGGCAAATATAGCCGCAAGCGAGCAGATGAAACCCCTACTCGTGAATGTGAAGTTCACTAGTCAAATACAATGGAAACTGGAGAAGAAAGCCGGTGAAGGACTCATTACTCTATCCTGACATAGGAGAACTGTACATATCTACTAGAAACTCATGGAGGATTGAAGTAGGCACAAACTCATGTTCTGACATCGGAATGGTCTTTCATACCCATTCCAGCCAAATATGCATCTCAACACATCCTAGAAATAATGGAAGATCAGTTGTAGATTCTAGACCACATCCTCCAAACATGCCATGATATCATTGAATCGGCGACAAAGGTGATAAATCGAGCCCACGACCCGGTTTTCTAGAATGGAATGACCAACTTGAAAAATTAGTTAGTCACTCTAGATAAGTTATGCATCCCTGCTTCAGTCTAAGAGGGTCAAAGGCAATATCTCGTGATATACGGACTACCGAATGAATAAAAAAATACTTGTCACAACTGAGGGACACCGGTCCAATGTGTTGGCCGCTCTAGGGTAGGCATATATTCCTACCAAAACTCAAGATTCCCATCGATGTATCCCAACAGCATCATTGGAAACAATAATATATGGACAGATATATAAAGGCCATTACCAACAACAGATGGCCCCAGATACCCACAAGAGAGCTCTAAATGATAAATTGTGGCAAAGGAAACTAAAAAATGAAGAGCACATGCATGATCCTGCTCTACTGGAAGCTATGGTTCTTGATTCCCTCGAACATATATCAAAAAAGGATCAAGACAATATCATTACATTACCAAATAATGGTGGTGGAAGTAGCAGTTTTGAAGGTCCTCCCCGCAATATCGCTACAAGCTACTCTAAAGCTCCTCCACAGAGCACCCACGGGAGCTCACTTCGTGGTCCAGGAATGATCGATCATGACATCCTATATTCTAATGTGCATCAGGGTATCCATCCCCTTGACCTGATGATCCAAAAAAAAGACAGTCCTCCACTCATTGTCATCCTCCTTGATGGTATTTCCTAGGGTATACACTGCATATATGCTTCTCCCTATATTCAAACATCAATTCATAATGGCAGTACACTCCATGATGACTTTCTTTGCAAAGGCCCTCCCCACAATGACAGTTACTATGAATTTACTCTGCATAGTAATGTCAAGCAAAGAAAATTTTCTCACCACATTGCAGTACATCTTGAAGGCCCTCCCTAGGATTTACACTGTATAAATTCTCCCTAATGCCATGTATCAAGTCATGATGGTAGTCCTCGCCATGATGATGGTCATTGCGAATTCCATCCCTACAATGGTAGTTTCTATGTAGGTGCTACACAAAGTAACATCAAGAAGCGAGAAGGTTCTCCCCTCATTATAGCCCACCCTAAAGGTCCTCCCAAGGGTATACACCCTAAGGACATTTCTCACAGTCAGGCATCAAGTTGTAATAGCATCCCTCACCATTACAGACCCAGTTGCGAAGGTACTCCACATAATCAAAATTCATACTGGCAGGAAGGTCCTCCCCTTTTCAGAACAAATAAGAGAAATCCCTCATATGCTGAGGATCATGGAATGGATCCATACACATTTGGAACTTTTTCTATAATGAGTGATATTCTTTCTCAATTGGAGGATGGCTCGTGGCCATGCTCATCTTTTGAGCCACCCCCTTGCCATATGCAAATCAATAAGGCTCCCACTATCCTGGATTCTTGGAAAAAAATTATTAATAAGTAGTCAATATCGGTATATCAAGTAGAGGAGCCTACATAAGAACAACAACATGATATGTTTCTTCTAAGAAGACAACTAGATCAGGATAATATACTAGTGATGTATTGTCCTACAGTTAATTCTCACTTTGACATAGCAGGAGAGTTGTTGGGGGAATGAATACATGAAATTCACCACAATATATGGATGAATCTTTTTCAGCTGAATGAAAACTTCCTACCCTATTAAGTGTATACAGACTATGTCAGCACGATAGGGGAACTTTGCCATCTAATCAACCTAGAATCCATCCCATCTTCAAGGCATACATAATTATATAGGCGAAAGAAAAACCTTTAACTGGATTTCCTCTATGAATTGAATAAGTTGTGTCGTCTCACTAGAAACGCCCCAGCTGGGGTTCACATTTAGGGATTGGGAGAACATGGATCTCTACACTTCACCCCATGTCCCATTCAGCAGGCCCCATTGGAAATAAAATATTGAAACATCATCGCCCAGAGGCCGCAGGAAATTGAAACCACTACTCAGATAAGATAGGATGCCAGACTAAAATCGGCCCGGAGTATGTCTCAATAGCATCAGGGTCGAAGGGATAAAGCCATTGAAAAGATTCTATGTTAGGAAACCAAGAACATACAGTAGGCTTTCCACCTACTGGAATCCAACTAGAAAGTTGTTCTCATGTATTTAAAAGAATATAGACTCCATGCAGGCCCTATTTCATACTCGGCTCACACCTGCACAGGAGTACGTGAAATTGAAAAGGTGGAAAATGTGGCAACTACCACTGAAATATGAGAACAACCCCATCCCACAGGGCTAGGGAAATTTTAAATCCAAACTCCCCCATAAGACCAACAAATCCAAGCCATAGCACATCAACAGAAGAATGGGGAATACCCCATCCCATACAGCTGGGGTCATTTTTACCTCAAATCCCCACACTGTGGGATTTATTCTTCCACTATCTATAATGAAAGATAGATAGAGGAGTCACCCATTCCATCCCTTCTCGTGGTCCTCACACTCTGAGACAAAGGCGCGTTACAAGGTCAGACCAGGGCTCCCTTCGGGTCAATATTCACCAAAAAACGTAAAGAATACCATATAATGGAAGGAGAAATTATAATAAAGGTCACAAAAATCTTTATTACCATTCGACATCGGGTACACCACCCCAAATGTTTATGCCTCAGTGAAAGTGGTAAACATTAACCCCACAAATCTCAGAGGAAATGAAACAGAGGGAGAGGATATGAAAGAAGATGGTTTCCACCTAGAGGCATCCCACACTGAGCCTGATAGTGTGCATACCCAGAACCAGAGAGCGATCCTAAATCTGGGCACCCCCTTAGCTAATCCATCGTTACCTCCCTCAAGAATCTCCAACAAGGAGAAAAATAAATCCAAAGTCATTTATAATCTTCTTTCTCCCCCCCTAATAATTCTTCCCTTGCCCTCAAGAAAAGGTTTTCCAAGTTGGAGGAAGAAATAAAAGATCTCAAATGAATTAATACTGAGCTGCATCGAGGGATCTACCTTTCCGGATGTGTTACCCCTACGGAACGACGATATGTGCTCCTAGAAGAGGTTCCCATACCACAAGAACGTCTCTAGGTGAATGAATCCAAGATCAGAGTACCATTAAACTCAGCCCCAAAAGGACATAAAGACTTCCCAATGCTAGGGAGGTAGCTGGAATATATCCAGGTAAACCCACAAATGATACCCCTAGCTGGGTATCCACCCAAAATTCTAGCAGTTTTGGCACGACCAGTCTTGGCCACTTCCACACCATCCCAAGCTCAATCCTAATAGGATATGAATCAAGGGATCTTAAACACCATCGATAAAATAATGGATCGACTAGAATACATGGAGGGGTGATGCACTTCGATACAACAAGAGTGATAACCCTACCTCGAATGGGTGAGAAATGTTATGCCACCGCCAAACTTTAGGAACCCCATATTCCCAGTATTCAATGGCTTGAGGTACCCAGAACAGAATTTAATGCACTATTGTTCTTATTGTGACCCCATGATGGGCACTCCAGTTCAGAAAGAAGTAGTAAAACTTAGGTTCTTCGTACAAACCTTACAGGGCTCGGCCATCGTATGGTATACTAGTCTAACATCCAATTCAATCACAGGCTGGGAAGATCTCCAGTGACAGTTTCTCCTACAGTTCATTTCAACTCTTCCTTAGAAGATGTTCAATGACCTCATCAACTAAAAATAGAAAGAGAATGAAAGAGTCTCAAAATTCATTGCTAGATAGAAAGGCTTGACATATTCCCTAAACCGGCCACTCTCCCAGGATTAGATGCTCGTCATGTGCATCGATAATCTTCAGGATAAATTTTGAACACCACTCATCCCAGTGAAATACATGAGCGGGTTTAGAGACATATCTACCTTTTCTCACCGAATAGAAAACACCTTGAAATAGACCAATCTTATGTCCCGAGTGGCACCATCAGCCCCAGGGAAAAGAATGGAAATGGTTGAAGTGGATTTTGTCACTCTTAAGCCACCCATGACACCAGACCAAGTTGCAAGGTCCCCAATAAATTTTATAGGACACCCTAGATTCCAAAAATCACCCCACCTTGGTAATATGAGAGACGTTGTCCAAAAACAAATCAATTCGAAGAATGAAGAAATAAAATTTACTCAATCTGAGAAGACCGGGTCCGTGGATATTTTATAGCTGCCATGAATTGTAATTTTCTCTTGCTACTAGAGCCAAAGAAAGCCGATGAAGTGGGTCATGACGACCATCCAAATTATTGTTCCTATCACCGAATACTAGGACATACAATTTGGGAGTTCATTGTTTTCAAGGATCTCCTATAAAAGATGATGGATTCTGTAAAAGTCATGTTTGGTCCACCACCAGCACCAGTGGTGTATGTTTCCACCTTAGACACAATATATAAAATGGAATGGAAAATAGTTTCCAGAAAGAAGGAGAAACAGTTTGACAATTGGATGACCTTGAAGACCATCAATCGAGTCCATGGCATCCTCTAGGCATAGTTTAAACAAAAAAATATTCCCCTAAAAGCTCCCAATGCAACACAACCATCCTCCTCAGCATTTTGGTCCTTTAAAGGCCAGAAGGAAAGGAAGTATGAGCAAGAAGACAGGCTGACACCAAAGCCGAAGTCAGTGTTGTCAATTTCAAACTTCATTCCAATAGACATGGTATAATGGGAACCACCCCACCAAATGGTACAACAGGCACTGCCCCACCAAAAGGAACCATTACATGGAGACAGTCGGATAGAAATAGTGTCAGATCAAGAACTGATCTTCAACACCATTAATTCCATTCACTTGATGGACCCATTCTTGGATGAAGACTATGGCCACAAACCTGAATTCCCCATGCCCAAACAGAGAGTAGGAGGAAAAGTCTACAGAGGATAGAGGTTTCCTAGATGGCATGATCATAGAAGGAGTCAAATTCTTATCCACACTATAAATCAAATCGTTAACATCGTGGAAACTCATGGAAGGACCCTCTGATAGACACAACAAGAACCAGAATGCTCTTTCTGCCACATTGTTTGAAATACAAGCCCAGTTATCCTGGAATATCCATTAGGGGAAGAACGAATACCAAACCACCTAAGAAATATAGGCAGACCATTTTGGACCAACCTGTAAAGGACCTCAACACCACCAGCTTCGTAACAGAGGCCAAACCATCTACATCCAAAGCTCGAACCCCAAATTTTTTTGTCAATGAGGAACCCCAATACGGGAAGCGCTGACCTTTAGAGAAGAAGTATTATATTCTAAAGCAATTAGCTTTAATACTAGAAATGTTGTCAATCCTAGATGTGTTGAGTCTATTTTCAGATCATACGGTGGTACTAATTGAAGCCTTACTAAGACCCTAAGAGTTTGAGGCTAAAGTAGCAGCAGCCGAAGTCTACTGAACGGAGACTAGTCCCGAAGAATTTAATGTCGTCATCTCCTTCACAGATAAGGTTACAAAATCCATCATGAAAGGTCACATAAAACCCTTATATGTGTCCAACAAGATAAATGGAATTCATGTCTGAAGAATCTTCATCAACAACGACTATAGAGTTAACCTACTCCAACTACGAATGCTTTGCCAACTAGGATATGGAGAAGAAAGGTTGACAAACTACACTAAAACTCTGCTGGGATATGAAAAAAGTGAGCAGAAACTGTTGGGACTAATCAAGCATAAATCTTGGCTGGGAGATATCATGTTGGATTCTAAGTTCCTGTTAGTGCGGAAAATCACAACGTTCAACATCATGTTATGGGTGCCTTGGATGAATAAACATGCATCAATTCCTTCATCATACCATCAGTGCATCAAGTATTGCAGTAATGGAAAAAATAGGACATTACAAGCCGAAAAATCCCCATTGGAGTCCAATGAGTCACACTATATCGACACAGAGTTTTATGAATCGGTATAAAAAATCTTTTGACTGACATCATTGATTGGATCAATGCCCAAAATGGATTGTAAATGGATCCTGCCAACCCCCTCTAGCAACTTGGGGAAGAGTATGTAATACCCATCACCCAAGTTGAATGCATAGGTGCAAGTCCAGATGCATACTCAGTTGTCTGCATGGTCTCTGCCATGGCCACCAAGTACAAAGACATGGAATAGTGGGATGATTCCCACAATGTCAGGGAAATCCCTATCAAAGATGCTCTCGGCCCATCCTCGGGACATCAAACTGCCTTTGCCGCACACACTGTGGAAAAAGACGATTTCTCTCCCAAAATTGGATAGTTAGTATCAAAAATAATCTCTTCCTCAGAAGAGGTATAAGAGAAATAAAATGAAGATGGTGAAGAAGAAGAAGAAGAAGGAGGGGAAGAAGACCTCAAAGATGCCCCTTCTGCATTCAAGGAAGGTGTCTCAACCAAAATCAAAAAACATAAGGAGATAAATTTGGGCACTGATAATGACCTGCGACCCACTCTGATTAGTGTGGCTATGCCTGTTAAGGAAAAAGAGGAATACACCTCCTACCTTAATATAAATCAAGATGCGTTTTCCTGTAACTATACTGAAATTTCATGCCTCAATCCTAAGGCCTATACTCATCATCTAGGCTTACCAGAAGATCATCGGGGCTATAAGAAGGCAGCCAGAACGACCCACCCCACAAATGCTACCAAAATAGAGGTTGAAGTTGACAAGTTGATCGAAGCCGACATCATAAGGGAGGTCTAGTATCCGATCTAGATGGAAAAAATTGTCCTTGTAAAAAATTATAATGGACTGATTAGAATCTAAATTAACTTTATGGACCTCAATCAGTATTTCCCAAAATACGATTTTCTAGTCCCGATCATAGAATTGTTGATCAATGTAACAGTTGGGTATATGGATCTCTATTTCATGGATGACTATTCTAGATACAATCAAATCCGGATGGACTGAGGAGATGAAGAAGTTACTACTTTTAGGTCCCCTTAGTGAGTGTTTTGTTACAAATTTATGCCCTTTGGTCTAAATAATGCCAGTGCCACATATCAGCGCCCCATGCATTGCATCTTCATGCCTTTCATGGGAAATTTCATCGAGTGTTATGCCGACGATCTAGTGGTTAAATCATGACAGCGCTCAGACCTCATGGATGATCTGGAAACCATTTTCTACAAGTTGCAACAACAAAGTTTAAAGATGAATCCCCTAATTTTTTCCTTTAGCGTTACCTCAGGAAAATTCCTTGGCTTCGTTGTATGCCATCGTGGCATCGAAGTCAACCATGAGCAGACAAAATCCATCCTTGGTATGTACCCACATCACAACCTCACCAAGGCGAGAGGTCTCTAAGGGAACCTCACCTACATTTGGAACTTCATAGCCAACGTAGTAGCATAATGTTTACCTTTCACCAGGATCATGAAGAAAGGAGTTATGTATGAATGTGATAACAATTTCCAAGATGAATTCAACGATATCAAAAGATATCTCCTAAAACCAGCAATGATAGTGCCTCCATTTGAGGGGAGGCCACTCATTATGTATGTATCCTACCTGGAACGGTCATTAAGAACCTTTCTTACACAGAAGAATGATGTCAATAGTGATAATAGCCTATATTACCTTAGCCAAAAAATCATCGATGCTGAAACCCAGTATTCAAAAATCGAAAATAGCTACTTAGCCCGAATCTTTGTGGTTTAGAATCCCAATAATTACCTACTACACCATGGGGTCCAACTGTTCTCCCGCTGCAACCCGCTCAAATATATTCTCAACTATCCCATGATAAATGGGAGCCTATCATGATGGGCGGTCATCCTACAACCATTTGAAATATTGTATGTGCCCTATAATTCCATAAAGGTCATGCGTTAGTAAACTTCCTGGTTGAGCACCCCTTAGAAGAAACTATATCATTTGATGTTGAACTTCCATATAAGGATGTTTTTTTAGTTCAGGAGGACCCCCAGAAATAGGAAATGTACATAGATGGTTCTTCTTGAAGACCAATAGGGAAAAGGATGGAATATCCCATGCTTAATAAAGTGGGGTTGGGAGTTATACTCATATCCCCCGAAAAGGCCATATTTCCTTACTCTTTCCTACTTTCAGAAGGGTGTACAAATAATGAAGTAGAATACCAGGCCCTCATTTAAGGCCAGGAACTAGCACACCATGTAAAAGCCAAACACCTAAAAATAAAGGTTGATTCGGAGCTGGTCATCAAATAAGTTAATGGTGACTATACCATCAAGAAAGAGGTATTGGTTCCATTGATGAACCATGCATGAGAAATGATGGATGAATTCCCATTAGAACCAACATTGACTTATATCTTCTAGTAAAAAAATTCCCAAGATCAAACTTTAGAAAATGCAACCATAGCCTTGGCCGATCTAGACTAGGATAAAATAGTCATTAGCATTGCCCACCGCCGGATGGTCTTGACATTCATATAGAGAAATACTAATGAAATCAATGAAGTTATCCCCATATTTGAGCCTTATGGTCATACCACCAGTTGGATGATTCCCATTACAAGTTACCTTTTGAATGGGGAACTCCCACCAGATAGGGATAGAAGAGAGTAGGTCCGAAGATGGGCAGTCAATTTTACCTTATACGATGGGGTAAACCAAGAAAAAGGTTCTATACAAACAAGGCCTTGATGGAGTCCTTCAAAGGTGAATTGATGGAAAAGACACTGCTTCAATCATGAAAGAAGTTCATGTTAGAGCTTGTAGAGTACATCAATCGGCAACCAAGTTCTCTCACAAAATTGGAAGGATTTGGTATTACTAGCCCACTATGACACATGATTGTTCCATATTCACCAAGAAGTTCCATTCGTACCATGTTCATGATAATTTTATACAATGACCCCCAGAGTTACTTCATACAGCCATGTACTCTTGGCCATTTGCCTCCCAGGGGATGGATGTTGTGGGACTATATCCCCCCACCATAGCCAGACAATTCATGTTCATAATCACATCGACCGACTAATTTTCCAAATGGTTTGAAGACATGCCCCTAAAATATTTAAAGGAAAAAATCATCGCTATCTTGGTAAAAGACAACATCATTACCAGGTTTGGTGTCCCTAATACGATACTGACAGACAACGTCACCAACTTCTGCTATGATAAATTAGAAAATTTATACCAGGAGTATGGAATTAAATCCAATATTTTGTCTCATTACCATGCGGCGGCCAATGGGATGATAGAGGCTTTCAACAAGACATTTTCCAACATAATCTAAAAGATAGTCAATAAGGATAATAAATCATGGTCAGACAATCTCTTTCATGCTTTGTGGGATTACTAAACCATGACCCACACTGCCACCTAGGCAACCCCGTACTCACTAGTATATGGGGAAGAAGAGGTGTTAACTATAGAAATCCATGTTTCATCACTCAGTGTGTCCATTTATGATTAATTGTCCAAGGAAGAGAAATCCCAGAGATGGTTTCATGAGTTAGAGAAACTAGATGAAAAATGGCTGCACATTTTATACCATCTAGAAATCTACCAAAACTGGATCGCATGAGCCTTCAACAAAAAGGTTTACCTTCTATATTTCCTCGAAGTAGAATTGGTGTTAGTACTCAGAACCCTAATGATGCACAGAAACAATCCCCCAAAGCTGAAATCCACCTAGGGAGGACCATATGTCATACATAGGGTCTATTCCAATAGAGTATATGCCCTGATATCGATGGAAGACTAGCTCATCACAGCTCCCACAAACACAATGTTTTTGAAGAATTATTTTCACCTAGTAATGCACGAGCCAATAGCCCAAGCTCTATGACCCTAAACTCTGATTAATAAAAACCCCAATGTTTAAGTCCAAACTCTAAGACCATAAACTATGAGTACCAATGAATTCAAGACATGATACCAGCTCTATGACCCTAAACAGTGAGTATTAAAACCCCCAATGTTTAGGTCCAAACTCTAAGACCATAAAATATGAGTACCAATGATGTCAATCCATTGTCCAAGATCTATGAAGCTAAACATTGAGTAATAAAACCCCAATGTTTTGGTCCAAACTCTAAGACCTTAAAATATGAGTATCAATGATTTCAAGCCATGGTTTAAACTCTAAGACCTTAAACTATGAGTTAATGTCCTTTACACATGACATTAAATATTAAGAAAATCGTCCCAAAAACATGGCATTAAACTATGACTCATGTCCTCTCCATGAGATGTTAAACTATATGAAACAAAATGAACTAATTTCGTGATAATAAATTGTATTATCTCTCACAGAACTACGTACGGCTTGATTCCTACCCTCGTAGGATATGTAGAGACACCATGATCCTATATCTTAGCCCAACCCCAATAAAAAATGCCCCCATCATATTCTCTAATTCCTCACACTTGAGAAGAAGACCCTATTTCCACTACTTGTTTCTCACATCGATTACAAATCACATTATCTTAGGATCAGTGGTAAGGATTCTCTTACGCAAACAAATTGTAGGGAAATATGGTAGTTCTGGAACCCGTATCAAATGAAATTAAAATGACCTCACATTTCCTCACACATAGACTGATCCAAATTGGTACATGGAACATTGATAACTATGAGCAGCTTGATTCCTTCCCTCACAAGAAATGTAGTGACACTCCGATTTGGCATCCTGGATCAACCATTACCAAACAAAAAGAAAATAGAAAACAAATTCCCTCAAATGTCTCTACACATCAGGAAAACATTTGTAGGGAACATCAACTACTACATGTGTCTTGATTATTTCCCTTATAGGATACGTATTGATGCTTAGATTAGGCATCCCGACCCATCCACAAGCAAACAAATACCCTTTTCCCCCATACGTAGGTTAGACTTGTTTAAAGATCCCATGAAAGGTCCTAATTGAATAACAATAAACACTAGAGTTCCATAAGAGTTATGTTCTACCCATTCCTTGGTGTCATGAGATTCTGTGCATGCCCCTCCATCCTGAGAAGTCAAAATATCCTGCTTCCACCTATACATATGATCCAGACCTATGTGGAAGCCCCAGTAATTCACAGTTAATTATGGAATTGGTACTCCTTGTGTTTCCAAGCACATATTTCCCATTTTTCAAACTACATAAATCAAAAAAACATAGATCCCCATAATCATTCAAGGCCATCTGAGACGGAAGTCCAATGTCATGTAGACACCTTTGCTTGACTATGCACATCATGACATTGATGCTCTACATATGTTTCCCAAAAAAATGGCCATCAATCAAAGATAAATCCATCCCCAGGAGAGTCCTATCCTACCTCAGTAAGCTCAATGGCTTCCAAGCCCCATTTCATACCTCCTGATTCATATTTCCCTCAGGATTATGGTTTACACCTTTTAGCATCACTCACATTTAAGGAATTCTGGAACATCTTGATTGCGATTAACTCAAAACTATTAATGTTCATTATGATAGCAAGTTAATCCTCACTGTATGACTCTAAATTTCACATTATCATGTGCTCACTGCATGAATCTAAACTTCATAGTATCATGTCCTCACTAAATGAATTTAAACTACATAGTATTGTGTCCCCACTACACGACATTAAATTTCAAAGCCAAAATCATCCTTGTTGTACAAAGTTAAACTACATATCATTGGTTTATGCCTAAAGTACCATCTAATAATGATTTTTCTATTCATAGTTAATGACCTAGAATCATTTTAATCCATTATTTCTCACACCGATCGTAGCTCACGTGTGCTTAGGGATCTTTACGAGAGATACACCATGACATTAAAGAAAAACAGTCCTGGAATTTGGTCCTGGAAGCACATCCCTAAAAGGCATGTCCTGGTTCCCACCCCTGAGAGGAACCCGCGTCCTAGCCATGTGACATATAATGACCAGGAATCCAAAATATGGAACAAATGACTGACCCTTCATACAAGTTAGATCTACGTAAGGGACACCTGATTCCATGAGTAGATTGCATCCCAAATGTCCCCAATATGTTTGGATACACTCCTGTCATACCCCAAACACTGTTCTCGGAGTGGTCTTGAATCCCTATAATCCTCAAAGGCAATATGATATAGAAGGATTGTGTCCTACAGACACCTTTTCTTGACTATGCACATCATTCCTCCAAGGCTCTTCATATGTTTCCCACAAAATTGACAATCAATGAAAGGAAAATTAGTCCCTATCAGAGTCATATCCTATATTAGTACTCCCAATGGCTTCCACGCCTCATTCCATACCTCTTGATTCAAGGGTCCTGAAAGTCATGGTTTACATTTTCCCCCCTAACACACATCCTAGATATATCAGAACATACGAGCCCGATTCAACTCTGGTTTCTTTTGAGATTTTTAAGGATACCCCATATGTATGCATGATGTTGATCTAAATACAAAAGAAGAGTTCACACACTCATGTTCATGTTTCCCTATTGGATTACTGTTAAAATACCTCTTTTTTGTTCAGGTTCACCCCTTGTAGAAGGTAACATATCGTATTCATAAAGTTCTGAGTATCCATAATCCTCAATGACCATCAGAAATGGAATTTCAGTGTCCTATATAAACCTTTTATTGACTATAAACATCATACCCCATAGTCTTTGCATATGGTTCCCAAAAAAATGGCCATCAATCAAAGGAAAATTCATCCCTAGGAGAGTACTTTCCAACTTCTATATGCTCAAATGACATTCATGTCCTACCACACCACTGATTTGGAAAACTCCTGGATAACAGCTTGCGTACCTTCTTCTCTTGAAATTCCCCTGACAAAAAAAACTACTAACTGAATGGAACATTCAATAGATCTCCCTTACACAAGTAAGAATCATGTGGGAACGATTATCCACTTAAAGACAACATGAATGTCCGTAATGTCTCCAGACACCACTACTCAGGCCAACCACCCACTATGGTTCCTAACATAAAATTAAATTCAAAATGTTGCAAATCCCACCAGGACATTCGAAATATAAGTCCAGTGTCATATTAAATCCTTTGATTGACTATGAATATCATGCCTTGGTGGCTCAACATATGTTACCCACAAAAAATGGTCATCAATCAAAGGCAAATTTTTCCTCAGGAGTGTCCTCTCATACCTCTATATGCCTAAAATGTCTCTTGAGCCTCATGCTTGTCCATAATTCACCAATTAAGGGTCAAGAAAAAACCATAATCCATGTCTAAAGGATATTAGAACATTCCCATCCAACGTTCCTGAATTAGGTCCCTGCCCCATTAAGTTTGGTCAAATCTATTCAACCTAAATCATCAGTAATATTTTTGATTGGTAGGAATGTTAACTGCCAGAAAAAAAGATGCCATACTTTCCAGAAGGAAAATTTATAGAAGTCACCTATGGGTAAAATTCATGTATCATTTCGTTAAAAAAACATTGAGCCATTAGAAAAGGCGTAAAGATTGTTTGATCTAAAACATGAAAAGTTTGGCCTAAGAAAAAGTCAATTTATACCCACTAAACCCATTTCAAGCTGGCTTAGGAGAAATTAGGGTAATAATGAAAACGACATAAAATTTTATGGGGTTCTCCATGAAACCCCAACAATAGTAGAACTACACTAACTGAGTCCCAAAAATCAGGAAAAAATTAGAGCCTGATTTGATTCTTTTAGTTCACTAGTTTCAAGTCATGGTTTAAAATTAATACCTTATTGAAATGATTTTTATATGGTTGATTGATAAATTGACATGACAGAAAAATTTAAAGAAAGAGGATTCAAAGGAAAATTAGTTTCATTGAGTTCGAAAAAAAGGGAGGAGCATCCCCAGCTCAGATTCTCTCCAAACTATCAAAAAAGGGAAGAGTACATATCATGATTTGGGACAGAACTACAACAAGGAATGGTTCACCCTTTCTAGGAGGATGTAGAGTGATTACCACAGGCAGTAAATGGTCTTCTTCAAAGAATCTATCTCCTCCATTTTGATGTTGACGGTCAGACACACCTGTTCTATAACAACTTTAAGGTCCCACCCTTTCTTCTGGATGGATTCATAGTTGGCATGCGAAGAGGCCAGTTGATCCCTCAACCTTACTGCATGGTCTTTTCACTCTCATAAATCTTCCTCTTGGGTGTCCACCAAGTCACGAGACTTCACCTCCTCGGCCATCAAATGATCAAATTATTCCAAAAAATATCGGATGGCTGCTACCTGGTGATGAGAAGAATTGAACATGGCTAGCTTGTCCTCATAGAAGGCTTGGTGTTCTTAGACAATGAAGATTTGGTAAATAAGGAGGTGTAAGTGCTGATAATAAAAGTCTCCGGAACCCAACTTAGGGAATATTTGTTGAAAAGTTTCCCCCACTACAGCAAAATAGGCCATGGGTGTCTCCATGGAAATAGCACATAACTGGAGGCATGCCTCTTTCTGCACTGCATTGTGCCTTTCCACAACACAAATACCATGATATTACCCTCATTTTATTTGTATATAAGTAGGAATTGTCACCATAGTAGTGGGTAGGGACCTAATATAGGTCACCAAAGACAGAAGATTATATTTTCTCTCAGATGGCCTAACCACTGGAGCCGGATGCAGAGGACTAGCTGCAGATTTCGGAATGATCGGTGATACTTGGATCATTCTAGTATAATGAATTTCTTGGTTGGTATACATGAGAGGGGATAAGTATGAATCACTCCCCAATGATATAGGATGTACTAATGTGGCCCCTACCAGATGTTTCTAATGACGAACTGAGCGTCTTCTTACCACAAGGGCAGGAACATGTGGTGTATCCATTGTGGCTTCTGTAGGGATAGGAGTAGAAGGTGTAGCTATCACACTCTTCAAAATATAAAGAATGTGTGGAATTTTTGTTGAGTAAAGTACGGGGTAAGAAATAGTTAATGGTTTTTTCACCCTTTGAACCCGTTCTTTCAGCATCCCATTGGGGTAACAATTCACCCACAGTCGGGCATACTTCAGCGATAGAAAAGTGGATTGTGTCGTGTTAGAAATGATAACATACATAGCATCATCTTCACACATTATCATGAGATATAACTGTAAAATAACTATGGGGTGAGAATCTCCCCTTAATTGAAAAGATGGAAGCAGTTTAGTCTATTGAAGGCATCTGAATTTCCTAGAAAACTGGTTGGGGAGGTATGGCTCACAAATGACTACTCGATTTATACGAGTAGTGAGCATCCCACCCCGAAGTGTGATAAGGTATGATAATTATTCCCAAAAACTATCCCTATCACCTATCAATGATCCATGAGGGGTAGGGTGCGATGAAAATGAGAAATGGGAAGTTTCATTCAACAGAAAAACCACATCAATAACGCTTAGAGTCTTAGGAGAAACGATGAAAATTTTAAGAAGTGTGGGTTAAAAGTTAGAATGAGGAACCTTTATAGTATGCCAGTACTCATAATAGGGGAAGTTTTCTTCCATCAACTCATAAAAAAATTGAAATTTTCTATTGAGACTGTGTGGGGGCCTACATTCCTGTATTTGTCAAAAAATTTCGTAATGCTGAGAAAAAGTGGGAAGGGCCTAATTAATGGGTCGACCCTCTGCAAGTGTGGCCTCCATCATCAAAGTAGAGGCCTAAAACCAGGTATCTACATTATGGGATGGGAAAATACTTACAATAAAAAACATTAAAAATAAACCTTCTAGTCTAAGAACAGGTGATACATCTGGTATAAGCTCGTATCCCCAAGGGGTATGTCGTCCTACTTCAAGGGTGGCATAGTGTGACCCTGGAGTTTGGCGGGATTTCTGGGTTAGTTGAGTTCGACTGTGTTGGGCCCTTGTCTTGGTCCCATTCACCTGTATGAATTAACCAATACATGCTTCATATGGGATGAGGAAGTGGGTCTAGAGGGGATGGTCATGTAATCCATAAGGATGGTGAAAAGTCCATTGATGTTTCTTGAGAAGCACTTCATCATTCTAAAGAGAGTGAGGCTGGTCAAATAAACAAGCTTCAACAGGAAGATGATGGGCCTGAAGAGGATATCAAACAAATGAGAAATTATGTAGAAATCCTTTTATAATATCTGAATTTTTTACAAGAGAGAGAATCCAATTTGTGGATACTCCTTTGTGAAAAATTTTCATAAATGCAAAGTATTATTCATTTAATCATTTGTGTTTTCACTTTTGATAACTGATTTTGTTCTACTTAATCCATTGGGCCTAGTAGGCATATATTAATTTTTTATAGGGTTATATGGACAACCCCACAAACTTTACATATTTTGACTTTTTATTTCTCAATATTACCTAACTCATACAAAAATGTACGTTTAATGATATGGGACTCGACTTTTTTTCAGAGTTCCCTTTGCGGGTACTCAATCTAGTGAGAATCATGTCTCTTGTTGTTGGCAGTTTAGAGTCCTGAATGTTATACTATAATGGGCTAGTATTTAAGGTCGAACAACTTTGACAATAAATTTTGAAATTAGATCCCGAACAAGACTTATGGCTAAGAATTACTTTAATATTATTTAAATATTTCCATGTGGAATCTTGAGTCATGATTTTTATGGTCACCAAATATAAAACATGTATCTATATAAGGGGAAGTCCCATCCAAGAACGAAGTTACCATTTTTTGACAAACCTATTATGGGGATTGTATTATGCATGTACAACTGGGGCATATGCTAGATAGCCAAATAGTGGCATCTTTTGACTAACATGCCCGTTATCTAGGAAAATTATGCCAGGACACCTAAGGTAACATGTTTCATAATTAGGAAAAATAGCTCTTAGGAATTTAACATTTCACTACTGATAGACAGGGAGAATAATATTTGGGTGACTCAAGACCATAATGGGTGGTTTTTTCAAGGAAAGGAATTTTAAGAATGAAAGGGTTTTTTTATACTGACATATGTCATGAATAGAAAAACCATTTCTATACAAATTTGTGTATGAGGAATTGTTAAAATTTACCATAAACGGGAATTTCCAATATCATACTATGCAGTTTTAATTCATACAGTGAGGACATTGGTACTATGCAGTTTAAAGTCATGCAGTGAGGACATTGGTACTGTGCGGTTTTAAGTCATGCATTGAAGACATTGGTACCGTGCAGTTATAAGTCATGTAGTGAGGACATTTTGTGGCTTTAATTTAAGGTCTTTAGCTTTGGCCAAAGTTATGAGAATCTCCCAATTTCATGATAATTTGTTTAGAAATATACGAACATATCCAGGTATAGAATGTAAAATTGTAATCTGTGATTTAAAAATTACTTAATCCAAAGGATGATATGGGAAAAGGGATAAAAGCATTAGAGGAAGTCTTGTTTTCCAAGAATTATGTTACCATTATTTGAAAAACCCGTTATGGGGGTTGTATTATGCATGACCAAATGGGGAATATGCTACCTATCCAAATAGTATCATATTTTTACTAACAGACCTGTTATGTCGGTAACAAATATGAGTCCACCTAAGGGCAAGTTCTGAATAGTCAAGAAAAAGAGATCTCAAAAATTTTACACTCTACTCCTAAAAGTTGAAGAAATTTTATGGAGATTCAGATTTTCTGAAGCAAAATATTTGGTTTATGGAGAAAGGTACCTGAATATGGAAAGGGTATTTCCAACCAAAATTTCCAAAGAATCAGATGAATAGTACTTCTACGAAGGTATGACCCAAATGTAGGAGGTGTGGTGTCTATAGTTTTAGGTCATACAACTAGGACCAGAAATGGAAATAGTATATGATTTGTGGCCAAGTGGTTCCAAGGTTATATCATATTCCATTAACACACATGGAGAAAAAAATATTAAAACCATAGTATTGAAGACTTTCATATAGATAGAAAGATAATGGGGAAAAAATAAATGAATGACTATTTTAATATAGATTCCTGTATATTTCCATCAAAGTTTGAATGGAAAAAACACACTATAACCAAAAATAAAATTTCCATTATTTGAAAAACCCATTATGGAGGTTGTATTATTTAGGGCTAACTAAATCATATGACGCATAGCCAAATGGTGGCATCTTTTGACTGGCATACCCATTATGTAGGAAACATATGTCAGGCTACATAAGGGCACATACTGTACAGTTAGGTAAAAAGGTTCTTAAATATTAGAAACTCTATCACCCAAAACCGTAAGAAATATTATAAAGATCTAAAAATTTTCCGGATTAAGAGTGTGAAATATGGAAGGTGGTTTTTCTCAATGAAAATGATAAATATTTGAATAAATATTGGCTATTAATACATCCTCTATATAGATCTGACTCATTTATAAAATCAATAATTTCTTTGTTTCTTTTGAATTAATATTATGATGGGATGTTTTTTAAGTCAAGAATTTGAAACATTTTTAGCCCCATAAGTAATTAAAACACCTCATTTATATAACGAAGCATTTTTTCCAATTCCTAATCCCACCTGAGATATGCTCGATGTAAGAAACAAAAAGTAGTAAGGGTTTCTTCTAAAATACAAAGGTGACACAGGTGAAGAATGGGGGTGTTAAATTTTCATGCAGTTTTAACGTCATGTGGTAAAGAAGAAGATGAGACGATATGAAAAATAAAGACATATTGTAACTAGACTAGGGATAAGACCCAAGTGTCACTATGTATCTTGTTGAAGTCAAGAATCAAGTCATACATTGTTATTACAACATTACCTATGCAGGTTTGATTATTATGCAAGGAATACAGGGTTTTTTTATTGTGGTTGGGCCCAAGATTGGGGATCTAGGCATCTCTACATTTATAAATTATATGATAATCATTCCATACGTAGTTCTTTAAAAAATCACTCCTCACTCTAATTGAGTTTGTTATGAAGAATGTGGGATTTGACACATTCTGAGAGAACGGTAAATATTAAGACATAAAATGGTATAAGGACCAAATCATATATCTTAAGGAAACACATTGTATAGATCTGATTCATATAGAGAAGGAGAAAAGAAAATAAGAATATTTTGTGATTTTAGTTGGGCCTAAAATTGGAGATTTAGGGATCTCTATGTATCTCACTGAAAATGGGAATCAAGCAACATGTAGTTCTTGAAATAAGGTCTCTATGAAGATCTGACTCAGACATAGGAAAGAGAGGGACTCATGTGCTAATAAGGAGTATCAATTATTTTGATTGTGTTTTCTTATGGAATATTCTGACATCAAATAGAGAAAATATTAGTCAAGCAGTTTAATGTCATGAAATGAAGAAAAATGATGTCATGTTGTTTAATGTAATGCGACAAAGAAGAAGATGCTATGAATTTTTACGTTATGCAACATGAATTCTTAGGGTTGTTATGTAGTTTAATTTCTTGCAACTAGAATGTTATACTGTACAGTTTTCAGTCCTACAATTAGGACATGAAGGTTGTGTAGTTTTTAGTCTTGCAGTGAAGACATGAGGGTTGTGGTGTTTTTAGTATTGCAGCAAGGACATGGGGGTTGTATAGTTTTTAGTCTTGTAGCAAGGACATTGTATTGTGCAGTTTTATGTATTGTAGTGAGGACAATATGTACAACTACAAAAAGTATTTGTTTAAGAATCTCACATCGGTTAGAGTTGTAATAAGCTCCACATCCATTGAGATTAAGGAATAAGCTCCATTTGAATAGACCTTATGTATGGAATAAGGTCCTTCCCACTTTGGTTCAAGATTTGGAGGTTTCTTCCCTGGGATCATTGGTGTCCTAAGAACCAATACCAATTCACCTTGAAGAAATGAACATAGGGGAACTTTCTTGTTAAAATATCATGCTATTCTGTTTTGATAGACTTCTAAATGATGAAAAGTATGCTATATTTTATCATCTAATAATTCCATCTCATTAAACCATTTCTAAGACCTCTCATCTATAGAAAAATGGTCACAGATTGCAACTCTGGGTGAAGGAAATTGCACATCAATTGGAAAGACTAATTTAGTTCCATATACCAATGAATAAGGAGTTTCTTGGGTGGCAGTATGGGTAGTTGTCTGATAATCCCATAAAGCATTCAAAAGTTTATTGGGACATGATTTTTATCTTTATCCACCATATTATGGAGTATATTTGATAAGCTCTTGTTGAAGTCCTCTGTCTATCCATTGGTCACCGCATTATAGTGAGATGAATGGTTGGATTTGATATTATTCTTCTGATATAACTTCTTTACCTCAATTGAACAAAAATTAGTGCCATTTTTCATCAATATAATACGAGGGACACCGAATCTAGTGATAATGATAGTATTTAAAAAAACATACAATTATTTTGTCTTCGACTTATCTGAGAGATATTTCCTCAGCCCATTTAGAAAAGAAGTCAGTAGCAGTAATGATATACTTGAATATCATAGTTGTAGCTATGGGATAAGGTCCTACTACATCCATTACCCATGTGGAAAATGGACAGGATTATATAGATGTACGTAGCAACTCTGAGGGTTGATGAATTAAGTTGTCATGCACTTGGTAGGGATGAAATTTCTTAGTGAAATCTATGCAATCTGGCGTCATTGAAGGCCAAAAGTATCCAAGCCTTTGGATCTGATCAGAGAGCATGTGCCCAGACTGGTGGGCCCTACAAGCTCCCGAATGTACTTCTTTCATGACAACTACAATATCTTCTCCATCAATACATCTGAATTGGATTCCATAAACGCCACACTTGTAGAGGGTCTTTTGGTGGTTTGGCCTACTGTACAGAGTAAAATTGGTTGCTCGTCGCCAGATATGTTCTTTTTTAACCCTATTTGGTGGAAGTACTCCATTTTGAATATATTCCATAATGGATGTTCTCCATCCCATGGTATGAACATATGACTCAAAAATAGGGCTAATTTATTTAATTTTCTCTATTCTGGTTTTAAAAAAAGGTGAGACGACACGATGATGGGTTAGGGTAATGATTGTCTCATCCCGATTTGGATCTTCCAAGGCTATAGTTGCATTAGCCAGTGCATCTTCTTGGGTATTTTGTGATCATAGGACATAAGACAATGTCAGATCTAAGGGAAATTCCACCATTAACGCTCTGAAAAAATCACACAAAGGCATTAACTCTTCATTACTGGTAGAATATTCTCCATTGATTTGCTTGATTACAAATTATAAATGACCTTTTACCATCAAGTGATTCATTTTCACCTGATGTTCCAATTCCAAACCTGCACATAGAGCTTGATACTCCTCCTCATTGTTAGTTCTTCCATATAATAATAGGAAGTAATAAGGCAATACAACCTTTTATGGGGAGATAAGTACAATTCCTAGCCAACATTGTTGAGTTTAGGATTTTCCATTCTCTTCCCTGTTGGAATTATAAAAGCACCATCAAAGTCCATTTCCCATGTTTGGGAATTATTCTGAATAGAGAAGACCTATTCATTAGGAAGTTAAGTATTTAATGATGTATTTTCATCCGATGGATACTCAGCAAGGTTGTTAGCTAGATATTGGCCTTTTATTTCCATTTGAGGCACAAACTGGATATCAAACTATTGCAGAATAACTGCCCACTGTGCCAGACACCCTGTAAGCATTGGATGATTGAGGATAAATTTGAGTGAGTTATTGATAGATACCAATTAGACCTCTTGATGATGCATGTAGTGCCTCAAATTGTAAACAACAAATATTAATGCTAGGTAGCACTTTTAAATACTTGAATATTGAGTTTCTGCATCATGCATAGTTTGACTGAGATAGTAAATGTTTTTTTCATTCCCAACATCATTCTTTTGAGAAAGTAATGCACCTGGTGATCGATCTAAATATGCCGCATAAATAATAAGTGGAATTCCTTCAATAGGTGGAATTAATATTAGTGTAATCAAGAGATATTTCTTGAGGGAATCAAATTCTCCTTAACAGTATTCAGTCCATTGGTAGGTGACTCCCTTCTTCATTAATCTGGTGAAGGGTAAACACATTCTTTCCAAATTGGCGATAAAGCACCAAATATATTTCAAGTGTCTTTAGATTACTCATTATTATTTAAAATTTTGAGGAGGTGAAATACCAATGATATGTTTTGTTTTCTTTGGATCAACTTTGATACCACGACGGAGTACAATGAATCTAAGAAACATTCCTGAGGTTAGTCAAAAGCACATTTCAAGGGGTTCACCTTTAAACTGTGTTGCTGAATTTTATGGAATACAGTATCTAAATCATCCATGTTATTGGAAAGATGTCAGGATTTGACCAACAAATCATCCACATAGCATTCAACAAATTTCCCTAATAAGGGCACGAAGATATCGGGCATGGTACGTTGGTATGTTGTGTCTGCATTCTTTATACCAAAGGGCATTACCTGATAGAAAAACACACCTTGAGGGGATCTAAAATCTATATATTCTTCATCCTCTGGGGCCATACAGATTTGATTATAACCAAAGTATCCATCCATGATGGAAAGAGCTTCATAGCTAGCCATTTCATCAATTAAAAACTTTGTAATCGGAACTGGAAAATCAACATTAGGACAATGTTGGTTAAGATATCTGAAATCAATGAAAACTCAAATTTTCCAATTATTATTTTTCACTAGGGAAATGTTGGAAAACCATTTTGGATATTTAACTTCCATATCAAAGTCAGACTTTATAATCTTATCAACTTCACCTTCAATTTTAGGGGAATGAGTTGGGTGTGTTCTTCTTGCTTCTTGCTTGAATCCAGGATGTTCTTCTGGAAACCCCAAATGATTGGTGGACACATTAGGATTAAGTCCTGGCATTTCTGTACAATTCCAATAAAATATATCTTGATGTTTCTTTAGAAATGAAGTATACACATTTTGCCCTTTAGAGGTCAAGGATACACTAATTATAGTGGGCTATGGATCATATTCTGAACCCATATTTATTTCTCTGAGCTTATCCATGTTGGTATAGAATACTTCCTCTAGTGATGGAGGAGCATCCCCAAGATCTTCCTCGTCTTTTTTATTATGGTATACCTCTTCTGTTTCCTATTTCATAGTAGATGATGAGGAAAAACTCTCAGATTTAATGGGGGTGTCAGTATTTGAACATCCTGAAGAAGAGGCCACCATATCTGGATCTACTAATGATAAAGGGTCTTACCATGGTAATAAAGAGGAGATGATGGATTGAGAATAAACATATTTATCTTCCTCTAGCATTGCTAAAATTTCTTCGACTCCGATTGATGAATAATAGGCTTGTTGAATTTCAATAGATGAAATGAAAACATCTCCATTTAGTCTTCCATCACTACATGGTGAATCACAAATCTCTCCCATGTGGTGAAACTCAGTTTCCACAATTTACATTATTTAATTTATTGGAAAAGTTCTTGGATTTGGTTTTGCCTTTTTAATTTGATTGATGGGTAGCAGATAATCTGTACTCAAATGTATGAATGGATTTTATGGGATCTTTTCCATTCCATTTGGAGCATTAACTCTGGTTATTTCCTTTGTCGTGGACTTCTTCCCTTTTGTGTGAGAAAACTCTACCTCAATGTATTGAGATTAAAATGTTTCTAACCGATCCTTGTCACCATAAAATGTACCGATTTGACCTTTGAAATAGTACTTAAGACATTGTTGGTATGAAAAAGGTATGGTAGCATGTTGATGCAGCAAATGCCTTCCAAGTATAATATTGAAGGCTATGTCCTGACGAACAACCATGAAATATGAATTAGACACAAGATCTCCAAATAGAGTTCTGTGTATAATCTCACCCATAGGTTCTTTTTCATTCTTTTCATATCCTTGAAACATTAAAGTCGAAGAAGATAAGTCAGATTTAGTTAGGCCTAATCGATGAAGTGTATGAACATGAATGAGGTTGACTCCAGATCCATTATCAATGAAGGCTTTTCATATGTCAAAATAATTGACTTTTCTAGAAAAATACAAGGGTCTAATACCTCCATGTACAACATCATCTTCATATTCATCTGTAAAAGATATGACTACATGAAATTCTGTAGGATCATTCTCTATACGGTAAACCTCGGCAGTAGAAACTTCGGTTTGAAACTCTTAAGGACATGACAATGCCTTAATGAGTGCTTATTGAAGATATTTTGACATATTCAAAGCATACATAGTTTATAACTTGTCCGGTACTTGTTCCAATAGTTTCAAGACATCATACTTTGGGCCTAAAGGTCTGTGTTTTCCAATATGAAGATTCAATTTTTTATGTGTTTTGGATGTTGATGCTTCTGATGTAGATGCACCCTGTGTTAGAGCAGAAGCTAGAAATACTCCTGGATTTGGTATAATGGACTAACTATGTCTATTAACTTGATGAAAAGAAGATGGTGTGACCTATAATAAGTCCTATAATATAACAGTGTCTGAACAAAACCTGTCTTGCATGGAAGAATATCCTTGTTCTTGTTGAGACCGTAGAAGTTATCTTCCACAATTTTTTACTTCATATACGGTTTGAGCAGGGGTAGAGTTAAAATTGTGGTTTCTAGAATTCCCACGTCTTCCCCTATATCCTCGACCCTAGCCTCTTCCTATGGTTCCCCAATTAGGTATAAGGAATTCTGGCTCATTATAATCAGAATCACCATTTGCATAAGGATCTGTTAAACGAATAACGTTGATAGAACCAAAAATCAATTCTTCATCTGATAGAGATTCTTCCTGACAGGATAATTTAGATTGTTCTGTTTGGTGGGGCAGTGCCTGTGCTTTTAAAATAAATGGCATGAAATTTTCCAGGGTCAAGAATAACTTTGGCCTTAATGTGATCTTATATTATTCTGTCTTCTCTTTGTCCTTATGATCACTTCGCTTCTTTGAGGAACAACCATTTGATAAAAGGGTTTTTTTTCTGTGGTAAGAGTGGTAGAAGACACAATCAGTTGTTTCCATTGTGTTCGTAAAATGGCATGCGTCCGGTTGATCGTTTTCATGATCATACAATGATCATATTTATGAAAATTTTCACTTTTGACTTCCTTCCATTATCCTTCTTCCTCTAGATCAGTAGTGGTAACACATGATACTTGAGCTGAAAACATTTTTGTTTCACTTTTCTAGAATCTACCATCTTTTTCAAGAGGTCCTTGAAAAAAATTCCTAGATGGGATTCCCTAACCAGGAACTTTTTCATTTAGGATAGAATAAACATTTTCCTTTATTTCTTAAAACTATTTTGGCCTTTGATCCCTTTGATAATCTTGACGAGGTAGTCATTCCTGCTGATTCTCTAGAGGTAGAGCCCTTCGGTATTATAAAGGACTTGATGTAGAAGTAGGTACAGGTGCCTAATTGAGTGTCACTGTAGCAGCTTCTGTCTTTCCTATCATCCTCCCCAGAGGTGATGGAATTAAATGAGTTTTAGCCTTAGTTTCTATAATAGATTATTATATCTGTTGAGAGATTGATGTAAGGTCTCGAAACCCTCTGATGTATTTTATAGGGATCAATGTTTTGTGTAACTCATTACATAGATTTTCTACACAAATTGGCAGCAATTCTTCTTGAGGGAGTTCTATACTTATGGAATATGTTAATTAATTCCCTCGTGCAATGAAATCTAAAACTCTTTAATTCTACCTTTATTTACAATTAGTAAGATCAAGAATATTTTTCATTTGTAACATTGAGCTAAATTAAAGAAGGAATTTATGACAGAGGTCTTCCCATCTAGTAATTGACCGAGATTGTAAACATGTATACCATACAAAAGCTGGTCCCTGTGATGACTGCAAAAAATACATAATCTTTACGGATTCTTTTTGTTGAGGAGTTACCACCATGATATCACAATGAGAAAATAAATGTTTTAAGTGTTCTTCCAGATCTCATGAACCATTAATGATTGGGAATGTGGTATTCACAAAATTTAGTGGGGGAGGAATTTCATCCACAATTTTAGGGTAAGCGCTCTTTTCTGGATGAAATAGTGCACATCATTCCCCCATATCTTCTAATCGATTTGTTAATGCCTCAATTGTGTTAATAATCATTTGGAGAATATCTGAATGAGCTGGAACTTGTACAGGTATAGCAACTGGAGCTTGAGCTGGTGCAATGACCAACAAAACCACTGATGGTGGTGCTGATATTTACCTTGGATAACCCACGAGAACATGCCTATTAGGATGTGTTTGATCCTACATTAATTATGTACCTATTAGAGGTAATTAATTATCCTCATCTATAGTTACTAAAAATTCTCATTGATGAGGAGATCTTATAAGATTTTCAAGTTGAGGACCTGCCTGGGGAGTACGTCTGGCAGAAATATTGCTTTGAAGTAACTCTGTATTTAGTATTTTAAACTCTTTCATTTCCTCTTATTTTCATGAAAATATTTCTTAAAGTGATAAATATTAACATTCTCCAGTGGGAATGTGAGATGAAATATGTATTTTTCCTTTCCCCTTGTTAGATGCCTTTAAGAGGCGTTGGAATTGGTTATTTGAAGGTATACCTAGATTCTGGGTAATCCTATGATTTCAGGTACACACACCTTCTTGATTTTCTTCAATGTCTACCATATTATAGACAAGAACTTCATCTTATGATTCCCCTGAAATAGACTCATTTTTTGGAGGATCTTCTGCAGTGGTGTTAATGACATTCACTGATGCATAATGCATCGATGACATTCCATCAGTATTTTTGTAAGATCGTCTCCCTCTGTATCTACCATGAAACTTTGTTCTCCTATATGATAAATTCCTGGGAACTTTTTGGTGGACATTAACCCAAAGGGAATCCTCGAATAGTTCAGTTTTATTCCCTCCTTGTATCTTCTTCCCTAATCGTGAGAAAATTAACTTTCGTTGAAGAGGGGATTGCAAATGTGAAAAATCCCCCAGCCCTATAGGATGGGGTTTTTCTTACTCTTCTTCTTCAAATCATTGAACTTTGTTTAATGAATTTAATGGTTAAATTAAATATTCCCCATCAATTCATGTAGGAGTGATTCTTGAACATCTATGGATGAAATTTGTGCAATTGCTCTTTTGATTTTGCGAATTTTGGTTTGGACATTAGCTGGGTGCATTATCCGACAACCACTCAAATCACCTGTTTTAGAAGATTTCTTTTCTATTTCAGACATTTGAATTCTCTGATGGCTAATATCTTCTAATCATGATGCCTTCCCAAGATTCTCAAATGCTTGATGTAAACGTAACACAACAACTCCTTTTCATTGGGCATGACTTTGATGAGAGCTAGTTGAGGCTCGTTCTTGAGCGTTCATTCGATTAAATACAAAATATATTGATTGTGACTGGATGTGGGAGATAACATTTCATGAGACCACTTTTGGCGGACTTTCCTAATTTTGGAGTGCAGTGATATAAAATAATCCATGTGGACCCCATCCTCTGATAGGAACACTAGACGAGGAATCAGAAATTAACTGGTGTAACCTCCTTAGAGCATTGAGGCATGCACACTGAATGATTATCTGATGTTTTCATTCTTTGGATGTTGGGAAACTGAGAGAGATGCTAAGTAAATTTGTAATTTCAACCCTTGTATTACCTTTACATGATTTTGATATTCATTGTATGGTAATAATTTGGTTTTCAAATGAAAAAGATTCTTCCATAGGTTAATGTGTATATCATGAACGCAATCTTCTGTAATCAATTCAGGAATGTTATACTAATAATTTTACAAAGGCCAGCACAGGACTGGTACTTCTCCAATAGCCAATTGTTTTCTCTTGTTTAACTCATCATCATCATCATCCACTAGATGTTTCTCCACTTAGTATGGCCAAAGTGGATGCTCTGTATTAGAAGAAAAATGACCCAAGTGAGTTTCAGAGAATGACCATTCCCTTAAGATGTCTTATGTTTGAGAAAGTGTTTCACCAGTCAATGAAAAGGCATCAGACATGACTGGCCTTGTGTTTTCAAGTGCCTTGAGATAGGAGGGCTTTCTCATCGCTACATTGTCAATTATAAAATTTTCTTGACAATGCGAAATAATATTGTAGAGAATAATTTCATAGATAATTACATTATGAGGAGGATCACTATGGTGGATTACAAAAAGGATATATCATCTCAATCCTTGGTCTTTTGGCCACACAGAGGGTTGTCTTAGATCTCATCTAGAGATAAGCGTTCTGGATTGAACAAATTTTCAAGAAGCAAGTCTTCATTATGATGTTTCAAATTAGGAACTTCAGAATTAATACTATCACTCCCTTAATTTGGTAATGAGAGGATATGATCTTGAGCTATAACAGATAAATGTATGAGGGCTTCATAAACTCCAGCATTAAGAGGATCCAAATCATAGCTTGACTCTTGATTTTCTAACAGTACCTAGCGAGACTTCTTCTAGGAAGTTATCTTGTACTTAGTTGTAGACACTTGATTGAATTAGTGGTTATCATTGGTAGGTGTATGTGCTTGCCTTGGATTGGTCACTAGAACGGACCGATTACCTTCAATTGGAAAGGGTTTATGTTCCCGATCTTGTTGTCTGTATGATATGGGGGAGTATTCCCCATGACCATACTAGACTAGAACAGAGGTGTGTATCTATTATGGGACGACATGTCGATGTTCCATCCCATGTGTGGGGATATATTTATGTGTATGTTTCCCTGGTATTTCTAAAGTGGTTGTTATAATATCCTAGCATGCTTCCAGAATATAGGTAGGGATTCGTGTTTTCCCTTTCACAATTGATAAGATGTTTTTGGTGACTTCAACAGCTGAAATGGGAATATACATCCATTATGTATCTAGGGTAGGTGTATGGGCCTGACCTTGTCCTCCTTTTCCATTCAATGGGTATTGACAGTACACATGTATGGTGGCAGAGAGTTGGGTCTACCCCGAATTTGATGTCAGAGCTTTCCGACTGGCTTCTCCAGGTGCTACCAAACGAGACTATTGGTAGACTTGACAGAAATTGGTAGATGTATGTGCCTACTGGATGTTTCCCATCAAGTATGGTTTATAGACTTCCTTCAATACTGGAAAATGAGACTGCTGGTAGAATTGGTGATCGTAAACAGGTGTATGTTCCTATTTACCAATTGCCACCACATTAGATTGGTAGGCTTATTTAAATATAGTCGGACGAGCCTGTTGAATTGTTGATAACTTTTAAGTAGGTGTATGGGCCTATTCATGGTACTCCACTAGATTTATCTGTTTAGATTGGTGGGTTTCATCCAGACGAGTCTGTTGGACAACAAAAAATAGGATGGATGTGTGTATGTTCGCATTCGTTGATTGCCATAATTTTTGGTTGATGGGATTATCCAGGAGGGGTAGAGGTAAGAACCTTCTTCCTATTGACTAGAAGTTGTCCCCATAGGTTCATCTTGTGTGCCCGGGTCTGAGAGACCTGGGCCGAATTTCCAGAGGCAACACCCCCATCATGTTGGGAGTTCACTACCGTGTTATTCTGTTAGTGGCTATTGCTGGTGGGAGTCCTCAAGAAGGACTCATGTATTCTTGAATTGAGGCCTTGAGTGGCCTTTTATCCACCTCTATGTAGTATTAGAGGGATTCATTGTTGCGTTCTGGGGATAAAGACCTGAAACGATTTAAGACAGTGGTTGGAATCATCTGCTTTTTGATCATTGGTCATCCTTGGCCGGACGATCGAGGATTGTTATTGACCTGGAGGGCCTACCAAGTAGCCTCCAATGTCAAGATTATACAGTGTCAGGGATATTCCTTTACCATCACATTAGAGACCTAGTGTTTATGAATCTGGTTTGTTGATGACGTACATCCCATGGATGGGGATCCAACCATAGTTGCGGTCGGGAAGTTCATAGATTTTGACATGAAGAAATCCATTTTAGAGTGAATGGAATTCTGAGAAAAACATGAAGCAACAACAAACTCCATTAAAGAAACATTTTTTTAGATGGATACATGCATGATTGATTCATTTGTTTGGCCTTACTTTATCAATTAATAGGGTTATAACAGATGGGTAACATTATTAACATGGTTAAGGATTCACATCGGGTTCACCATTTTTTTCGTAGTTCATTACAACGTGTATTCTAGTTTTAAGAATCACTGCTTCCAGGAGGTTTCCATTGGATTTATTTATAGAATATAAAACATCCAACAGTTCTTTATCCAAAGGGGACCTGCTTCCCAAAGGATGGAGTTTGTTACGTTTTATCTTCATGATACTTAAGAATGTGCATTGTTCGAGAAGATGGTAGGTCAAACTCATCACACCCATTGGGGGGATTATTGTTTACTTCAGGTCTCTCTTTATAATTTAATATATTTCTTTGAATCCTTATTAATTATCCAAGTATATCATAAGTATCCCTTGGAATTTTCAATCAATTATTTAGCATGTTAAAAGTATAAATTCATTCATATGTATTCAGGGTTCTTCATTAATGGAGATATCCATATGTATTTGAGGTTCTCCATTAATGGAATCCTCTCATATACTAATTAGTGATTATTTTAATCATCGTTATGATTATATTGGTTTTTAATCCACTCAGTGGGGCACTCTATAATTTATTTTCATCCAGGGAGAAGAAGGTTTGGTTTGATCTTGGGATCGTGCCCAAAAAATGGGCTACCTACCTATCCTTGTAAAAGGAATCAGAACCCTCATAGTTTGGTTCCACATAATGGGAAAAATCATACCTTTTAAGGTCATTTGATAAGGACATAGCCATATAGTTTAATTTCATGTGGTATAGACATCTAAGTGGAACGTTCTTAGTCAAAACATAGCATGAGACTTATGCTGAAGCAGCCCAAGTGACATGGAAAGGATATGGGTTTCCAAGTAAGATCAGAACCTGTTGGGAATATTTCCCAACGATAACAAGGTTGATTTAAGGTATTGGGTTTGAACCTCAAGGAGTATTTCTACGTATCCTATATACATGGGAATCAAATCACATGTAGTTTGATAAGTCTCGTATGAGATTAATGTCTTTTGAGAGAAATTAGTTTGGTATTACTGTCTGAATAGTATTCCTCGGTGATTTGAGGATTTAATTTGGGCCTTATTCCTAAGGAGGATTCCCAAATTATGGGAATTAGGGTTGGATTCCTAAAGAGGACATCCAGTGAGCTCGGGCCCTGAGAAGGTTTTCTATGTATCCGGATTATGGTGGGAATAAAAGTTCTCGTAGTTCATTCAATTGTGAAAATGTTGTGACCATGAAAAATCTCTAAGCCCAGGCGAGTCATGCTTGGTGTGAGAAACAATATAATTTCAAAGATTCAACAAAATCATCCATACTTTTCCTCTTCCACTGATGGAAGGGAGCAGACCTATGGCAGCGAGAGTGGATGAGGGTGAGGAGACTGTGGAAGAGGGTGAGACGATGAGCCTTCCCTCTATTTTATTTACATTGGACAAGGGTCCAATGTAAGGAGAAAGGGATAAAGGTTAGGGGCTTACACCAAGAGTTCTTCCCATAGTCACAAATCCCAACGGGAGAGTGAAAGGGTAACAAAATTCCATGTTCCCATCTCCCCTATGATCTTTGGCACCGAAGAAGGAAGGAAGAGAAACAATGATACCTCCTGTAAGAAAATCAAGGGGATTATGCTTGGAAGGTTTCCGTAAAATTGATCCTTGTAGGGGAGGGATACTTATCATTTGTTCAAAAGGATGAATTAGGTGTGAACCGTACCTTCCCTACCAAAAGACCTAAGGTTTCGGGTCATTTTTTGAGAAGGGAGAGGCCAGGACCCAAACCCTCCTCCAAACCAAGAACATCCCATAAATATTCATGTGAGAATGGTTCATGTGACTATGGATATACAAACCCATATATATTTCATGTATCCTAACTCCCTTATAAAACAAATGTGGGAAACCTATGAATGTGGAAATAAAAACCCAAATAGGTGACATTCTAATGTGCCTTTCCCAAAGGTTTGATAAGTTAAGAGGTTAATATGGAGGTCTCAACAGAATCCCTTTCAGACAAGGGGTCCAAGGAATAGGAATCCTTTCCATGAATGGGTTTGATGAAGGCTTGATGGATAGTAAACTGAAGAGAGAAAGTGAATCAAAGAGGGGTGCCCATGCAGGTAATGGCGCACAACTATGGGTGCACACGTGGAAATGGGCGACCTAATATTAAATTAAGCAACGAACAACTTGTATGGTAATACTTGGGTGAGACTTGTCTCAAGCCTTCAGGAATATTCATAGGTAATCCTAGAAGTGGGATGCTCAAGTTCCTTTGAACGGAATAGGTGGAATGTAAGTTTTTTTGATTTATGGTGGTTGGGCGCTTTAGGTGCGCATGTTTTATGGTTTTCAAACACTAAAAGTACTTAAGTCCAATGATCCTAAATTAAATCCCCCATTTAAGGTGTTGAAGAACTACGTTGAATGTTTAGGAAGACTTGGGTGAAGCACATGGGGGAAGAAAGCAGCAATTGGTCTTAAGGGAAATTTGTCCATACAAATGAAGACCCCAAGGGTCTATTTATAGGCTAATAAATGACCTTTGGAGAAATGAAATTGGTCACACAAGTAGGATGTGTGACATTTTGGGGCTCTCAAGTAGGTTCTGCGCCGACACTATTTTGGTATGACTAAGGTGGCCTAAAACTCATGCCTTTGCAAATCTTGATTTTCTTCATGTATTTTTTCCTTTTATTTCTATGGTGATTCCCATTGTAATTTTTTAGACACTTTTATGGAATGGAGTGTCAAAAATGACACAGATGGATGAAACATAAGTTATAAACACTGTGTCAAGATTGAACATGTCGTGTAGTGTAACCCATGTATCCGACCATGTGAAGAAAAAACAGGTCTGTGAAAACCTTCTAGTACATGCTATGTCTAGCATCCACACTCCATGTATTTTGGTTCTAGTTAAACCATGTGTCTTAGCCATGTAGAGAAACTCAGGCAGGGGAGATCAATTGAAGTACACATGGTGTCCTTTGAAGGAATGCACCATGTGTTGGGGTGTTACATGACCTATTTTGGCAGAAGTACATGCCCATGTAAAATCTTAAGGGAACATTCCGTGTAGGGTACATACAAACAGTGTATCCCTGTTTTGTGAAACTTGAATGTTTTTTTGTCACATTACTTTCCTGCACATCTATGTTTCAGTCCATGATAATCTTAAACTGAGGTGTCCTCTTGACATTGTAGATTCATGCCACTGAGACGTCCTCCGGTTGTTTACCAGATTTAGAGAAACTAGAATACATCGAACATTGTAGATTAGGGACCACCAGTAGACCCTCCATTAATGCCTTTTTGGGATCTATCCATCATTCTAGACATAGGTGATGATGCACAGTTCCGAGAAGGCTTCATTTGGTTTATGTAGACCTTCTAGGGAGCACCACATCCTGCTCCGTCTACGGTAGAGTTGATGTGGGACTTTCAGCAGCGGCATCCTCCCACCTTCTAAGGGGATGGAGGACCTCAAGCATCGGATTCATGGTTAGAATCCCTGTTTTTTATCTTCAAGCATCTAGATATTCCTCTATAGAGAAGGGTGAATCTCGCTACATACATGCTTCGAGATTCCTCCAAGAGATAGTGGGATGTTATCCTACAGGCCGGACACCAATAGTTTATGGATCGAGATGAGTTATAGTGTTCCTACTATGATTACATCTACTTGGATACCATGAGGGATGACCGAGCATGAGAGTTCATGAGTTTGGGGCAGGGTACTCTCTCAGTCATGGAGTATTCTTCTAGCTTCATAGAGTTGCAGGGCTTCACACCCATTATAGGGGGTGATGAGTTATTTCTGGAAAGTAAGTTTAAGTATTGTCTCTATAATGACATCCAATCCAAGTTGAACATATTTAGGTTGACCTCCATAACTTCCATAGTTAACTAGGCACTGATCATAGAGCGCAATATGAGGGATTCTGGAGCTATGATCTAGGGCATCTTTACATCTGGAGTTAGTACCCCTCATACTGACAACAAGAAGCATCATAGGGAGTCTTCACATGGGGATCTGAGGAAGTGGGATACTTCTTTTGGTAGCAAGGTGTCGTGCTACCATGCTTTAAGATCAGGCATATGATGCCACATTTCCCATGAGACCCAGTGGAGTGCCAATATTGCGGAAATATGGGTCATCTTCAGTGTTTATGTCATATTTTCTCACCAGTAACTAGTGTTCGAGGTTTTGTTTCGACTCCTATTACAATATAAGTACCACCTTTCCTACATCAGACTGGGGGATGGAGTTCTTTAGGCCATTCAGGTCGAGGTGGAGGTCACGGCTGTGGTAGCCTATTGACATGCTTTCCATGAAAACAGGGTCGATCAGCTCAGGGTGGTGAGGTAGGGTCATTGGACCACGGTACAGACCAGAAATTTACAATTGAGAAAACCCATTAGGAGTGGGATCTCGAACCCTATACAGTTTGAGGCACGATCTTAGTTGAATCAGTTTTAGCTTCAACACTTTTTGATACAAGGGATTCCCATAGTTTTATATTTGTTGATGTTGTGGAGAGCCTTGGGCTCTATATGTTTTCTTCTGCTGATGTATTGACACAGGAAACTCTGTTGGGGACTATAATAACTAGTTTACATCAGTTCAAGGAGTTCCCCCTAAAGTTTGGTGGGTGTCACTTCTTATGGTACCTTTATGTCTTAGAGATGAAAATCTATGATTTCATTTTAGAAATGGACTGGTTAGTTCCCTTCCAGGCTGTTGTAGACTGCTATTATCGTAGGGTGAATTTTACTCCACAAGAGGGCAGTTTGTTCTTACATAAGAGTGAATGGGATGTCCATGCGAGTAGAGCGAGACCTGAGCATTATGGGTTGGGAGGAGTTATAACCCAGATTTCTAGTCTATATCTATATGACCATGGGACTTCACAGTTGGACTTTCCTCTAGTGTTTGATCGTTTCGAATATTTCATTCCAGAGGACTTTTTAGGTTTGACTCTGGAGTGAGAGGTAGACTTTTGTATTGATCTTATGATGGGAGTAGCATCGTTGTCCATTCCTCCCTATAGGATGGATACACTAGAGTTACAGGAGCTCAAGAAGAAGTTAGAGTAGTTACAGGATAAGGGTTTCATCTGACCCAATACTTCTCCTTGGGGTTCAACTATCCTATTTTTGAAAAAGGAATATGGTAATCTCATACATTGTGTGGATTATCAGAAGCTGAACCAGTTGATGGTCAAGAACTGATATCCCTTGCAGAGGATTTATGATCTCTTTGATCATCTTCAAGGAGCCCAGGTGATCTCGAAGATTAAATTGAGATATGTATATCATCTTTTGCACGTTATACCATCAGATATACCTCTTAGAGCCTTTTGGAAAAGGTATGGTCTATTCATGTATGTGGTATTGCCATTCGGTCTCATGAATGCACCTACGGTTTTCATGGCACTAATGAACTGAGTGTTCTATCCATACTTGGATTACGTTGTGGTAGTTTTTGTGGAAGATATCTTGGGGTAATCTCACACTCGACACGACTATACCACACATCTTGAAATCATTTGGATTACACTGAGAGAGCATTAGTTTTAACCGAAGCTCTCAAAATTCCACTTTTGGATATACCAAATTCACTTCTTGGGTCATGTTATCTTAGAGATAGGTGTATCAGTAGACCCTGAAAAAAGTTAGAGTAGTAGTTTCCTAGGACTAGCCGAAGAACTTCATTGAAGTATGGAGTTTTCTAGGGATGTCTGGTTACTAAAGGTTTTTTATATATTAATTTTCATGCTTAGCAGCGCCAGTAATAGGCCTGAATAAGAAGGGAACGAAGTACCTGTGGTCATATTCTTATTGTCAGCCTTTCAGGAAGAGAAAGGGAGGTTGACATGAGTAATGATACTGGTATTTCTAGATCCAAGAAAGAGTTATACAGTTTACTGTGATGCATTAGGTATCAGTCTAGGAGAAGTTAATATGTAGGGGGAAATATTTGTTGCATACAAGTCTCGACATTTGAGGCCACATGAGAGGAATTACCTGACACACGGTCTGGAGTTGGCTGTAGTTGTTCATTCCTTATGATGTTGGATACATTATCTGTTTGGAGAGAGATTTGTGGTTTTCTCCGACCACAAAAGTCTCAAGTATATCTTTACTCAGCGTGATATGAATTTGATACAACGAAGGTGGGTTGAGTACCTTTAGTATTTTGATGTTGTGCATGCCTACACACCTGGGAAAGGAAACGCAGTAGCTGATGCGTTGAGCAGGAGGACTCAGATTCAAGCAGTTCAAGAGGCCAACAGTGAGTGGAAACTTATGACTCTATTATCTAAGATGCATTTGGAGTTGCATGACAAACAGGGGTAGATGTTTTTTTCTTCTGTGGATGTTACCTCTACTCTTCTTGATCACGTGAGAATGAAGAAGCTACCAGACTTTGAAGGCCTAGTCCTATGGGAGAGTGTGTCAGGAGAGGACCCTATTATTGGATGGATCATAGGTGAGGATGAGATCTTTCATTTTCATGGGCACGTATGGGATTTTTGATCCCACAAAACTTTTTTCTCATGTAATAATAATATTATGGTTTTATTTTGTTTAATTTTCATGTTATCTGAATAAAACATACAAAATAGACATAAGGATTTTTTTAATTAATGATCAAAGTGTTTACATTATAGAAAGATAAAAGGAAAACCATACTACCCCAAAAAACCTATTAAAAGACCTATTAGAATTACAGGTAGACCACCCAATACAACAAAAACTCCAAGAAGATAGTAAGGGTCCTTCGGATCCATCACAATAAACATCAATATGGATAGAGCTACTACAGCCACACTAAGCATCAATGGAATGATGTGCACTATATTCGTTATTTTTTCTTGATTTTGGAAACACCTTAATGCATGGTTTATTAACAGTATCAATTCGACTATTTCCCTTAGGAGACCATTGATTTCTAACAGCTATAATTATAGTTGTTGGTATTTCTGGTGGATCAAATTAAACTATCTAAGTATTATTTTGTCTTAATTTAGTATTCCAATATATTTAAGTTATGTATTAAAATTATAATTTTGATCTACACATTAGTGTGATTTTAAAATGAGGTGAGGATTTCAAACACTTTTCAAATATTTCAAATTTTTGTAAATTTTTTCATTCTTAATTATTTAATAAGGTTTTAACTAAACTATGTTTTTGATTTTTATAATACTAGTATAAAGTTTTCATTATGATGTATTAAATTTTAATTTATAACTTATTGTTTTAAAACTTCAGTGTTTATAAAACAAGGGGACATTTTGGTTTCAAAAACACCTATATATGTGTATGGAAAATTGGTTTTATATTTAACAAAAAAATAAACCCCTTATGGGACAACCCTCTAGAAGGGCCGCCGGAGGCAGCACATGCTTGGTGGATGAACCTAGCCTTTAGCCTCAGCATAGGCCAGTCATTTGGTGTGTGTGTTCACGCTTGATGCACACACAATGGAACCAGAGCGCGCCACCATGAGGGGCGACACGATGGTGGGGGTGGGTGTAGAGCGCGCCCATAGGAACTGATACAGGGCATTACTGAGATGGGGGGAGGGAGTAATATGATCTTATTCTCAGAGTCATGGGATTATAAAGTAGCCACAGAGGTTCTCTCGGTTTCAATATGGGACAAATAAAATTGACCAGGATCAAATCCAGGCCATTGGATTATGTCGCATTGGATATGGGCCATATATTTCGATCCGACATTCGATCCTCAGTAGACGCAGGTATCCTCTGCATTTTTTGTGCACCATATGATCCATCGTGGATCTAATTTCGACCGTCCATCTCTTTTTAAATCGCTACAACACCCATGGTCGTCCGATGTACTTCCCCTTTAATCCTAGTCTTTCGTTATTTTTCCAGTTTTCCTCTCCCGCAACGCCTTCTTCTTCCTCCCGCACGTGCTGAACTAGTGGCTTTTCTTCTCCCACTTTCACTATTTTTCCACTCCTGTGACCTCAGTTGGTCCCCCTCGCTCTCATCTTCCACAAGAAAAAACTTTCAGTCATTTTATAAACTGAATAGGCCTCAGTTTTCTAGTATTTTCATTAAAATTTGATTTATATTTTATTCATAATATATTTTATAAGCAATATGTCGCATCCCAAGAACCCCTCGATTCTTCCTCCACCTAATATTCCAACAAGCCTCCTTCGACAAACTCATGAGTCTCTCCTCCTCCTCAAAATAGGTAAGGGAATATGTGGTCTTGTATTTTTATTATTGAAGGTATATAAATATATATGTATACTCATATAAATATATATATATAACCGTATGGTTTATATAGAATTTTCTCTTGTGCCTTACTCTAGGTCTTCGGGATTCTGGGTTTAAGTAGTATTATGAACATGAGCGATTATATTACACATGAAAAACTTATTTATGTACTTTATATATATATATGATTATTTGTATGTATACAGATACACTAATAAGAGTGTGACCTAACCTTTTCCTTATAATTGCGAGACCATTACCTTACATGATGATATTAACCCCTTAACATGCGAGGGTGTGTGTGATGTCGAGGTTTTATATGTGTATAAGTATATATAACAACATATAGGAAAAATATTATAAACTGTTTTATAAGAAATGTAAAAATGTATTTCATAAACAAACTTTCATAATTAATGGCATGATTTGAATTTTTTACACCTTTGATTAACTAATATTTCTAATGGGTTAAAGTCATGCAAGTGTCATTAAGCATTGATTTAGGAATCCTTTATATACACATACAAAGTCATATATAATTATATTTTTTATTTAACTCGCCTATTGGAGCAGTTTTAAAACTTTAAACATTGATCTTTAATGATTAATTTATGTTTTTGATAAACATGTAAGTGTCAGTTAATTTTGGTGTAAGACCCTTATGTATACTCAGTTATACATGTAAGTTATATATGATTACATAATTATATATATACATATAAGCTTTTTAATAAATAAACCTTTAAATTTTCACATTATGATTTAAAATTCATGGACTCTTGTTAATTGATGTGTCTAATATATTTAAGTCACAAGGGTGTCATTATATTTTTGGTTTAAACCCTTTAATACATAATGTATTTTTGGTTTTGTGAATATATGTGTAAAAATATAAACTTTGATCCTTAATTTTATTCAGAATATTCCAAATATTTCTAAAAAAGAATAAAACATGTTGTTTTGGAAGTATGAGTGGTTTTTAGATACAACTCTTTATATACACTGTTATGTATAAACAGATTTACACAACACTAAACCCTAATTTTGGATACACCAAATTTTATACTATGGATGTGTTTAGTATTTATGGAGAATTTATGAGTATAACATTTTGGGTTTGCTACTCCTACAAACATATGTATGAATCACTTATTTTCATATATATTAATTTGTATTAGTTATGGTTGAATTTTGTGCTTTCCATTTTTAACATTATTTACACCCTTGTGATGTGTTATAGAAAATCATATTAGTAATAAATGTTTGTGAATATGTGAGTTTAATACCCCACATGAAATATTTGGTTCAGCTTTTAATTAATTATGCATCTAGATGAAATTCCAATATGTATTTGATTAATAAGGTTTTAGAATTTATGGTTATAATTGTATGTGAAAAAACTTGTATTTCGTTTAGTATATTAGTTGTCATCACATATTCCATAATATTCTTATCATACATATCATTCAATGACATAGTCATGCAGTTGATAGTTTTATAATTAACACTTATATTCCTGATTCACTAAATATATGTAAATTCTAAAGAATTTAATTAAAACTCATATGACCTTTTATGGAATTATGAATTTGATTATCCAAGGTGGTATGGGTCACAATGAATAATATTAAATGATAAATTAAATGATCAAAGTGGTATGGGACACTTTGAAAATACATTCTTATTTGGCATATGAGGAATGTATTGAACATTGTAAGTGTCGGGTGGGGCCTGCTACATCCCCTCGGTGCATCAGTAGGTCTCATGAGAAAAACTATGTTCTTGGAACAAGTCCTTGAAAAAATGATTTTTTATGGTCATAGCATGAGGCCTTGACTATATGATAGTATTGTCCCACATTATAATTCCCTCATTATGTTTATGATAATTATTTAACCAAGTGGAAATTCAACTAGAAGAATATCCATGGTTAAGAGCCATTACTTATGAGTATCATATGAAGTAAATGCTTATGGCATGACATTTATTCAGCACTAAAATAATTCATTGGATAGTTATGGAATACAATTAGTAATGAAAGAAATCGACGTTATTATATGCGTAACTCTGATAATGTATTACCCTTAGTTATTAATTTTTCACTAGAATATTCACATGCCATAATTATTCAGAATATATTTTACTTATTATTCTTAATGAGCCTTCTTATAATTGAATTGTTCTTCCTTATAACTCTGTCTGCACCCCATGAAATGTTCCCTTATGATTATTAGACTAAATTCTATGTTATAAATGTGTTTCTGTATTCTTTAAGAAAATTTGTTATGGAAAAATTATAAAAGAATGATTTCAAAAGTTATAATTGTTATATTATGTTATTTTAAAACCCCTTACTGGTCATTAATTTGCTCACCCTATGTTTTTTAATAAAATTTTTTAGGTATCAGTTTTTAGCTAAAGAAGCCGGTCAGAAGTAGCTGGTTTCGTATAACATGGCGCGTAATGTTACTCTGTATGGGACATGATGTGTAAAGTATCAATGCATGTTTTTTGTAAAAAAATTACACATCATATTTAAAGGCACCAGCTTTGGGTATTCTGGAGTCAGGTCATGATAGTTGGTATCAGAGGATCGGTTTACATAACTCTGGAAAACCATAACTGAACAAAGAATCATTTTAAGCATTACTAAGTATGATGTTTTCTTAATTTTCAGATGGAAAAAGAAAATACCAGTCTTTTTTATCTTCCTTTTATAGCCCTATAAACCATAGTTTCCATATCCATCCATGAAAACTTTCTAAACTATGCACACATTCGTATGACATGAAAAAACCGCTACGACACTTCAAATTGTCCCCATATACTTAAAGTCCACAAAGGAGTGGGTTAAAACTACCTATTTATGATGAAAAACCAATTTCAATCCCTCACACATTTGTGAAATAACTTCAAGTGTCTTTTTGAATGCTTCACCGCAGCAGAAGGCATCTCTTCTATCATGGATTTCTAAGAAGCAGCAGCATCGGGTGACCTCCGCACAACAAATATGTGCCAAATCTAGTCCTATGATAATTATGGTAGTGTAATGGACTTTGAAATCCTTGAAATTGAGGCCTTTCATTCTCTGTATAGACATCAAGTTCATACTGATGTATCTTGGCTTGTCAACCCTCATGTCTCACTCGAAAGACACCATAAGTGTACCCAAAATATTGAACCAGACTGCTCGGGTTGCATTTGGTTCTAGGAGGTCGAATGTTTCGAAATTGGTTTGTGGATTCATATAACTGGGAACTGGAGAAACCATTAGTCATGGGTGTTGTTTACCAATTGTTTTATGAAAATACAATTCGTTGTTCCCTCTTTATCCTACCCTTTCAGTGTTTGTGCTTTTGGATGAGTTTCACTGATTGGACCTTCATGAAAATTTTTCTTTTCAAATAGATGTACAAACCCAAATATTATCTCTTCCAATTGTGGTACTAGAGGCTATTATGGTCATAACCTATGTAGATGAATACATTCCCTTCACAAACATGCGAAGAACATGCAAACATCTTTACAAAGTATCGAACAGTCCAGACATTCTTTTCTCCTACCATGGGAATGCCTATATCTACCACCGCATAGCCACTGTCCAACTCACTGAGTATAGATGAAGGGGAAAGTACCATGATGGTCTTTTTCTATGATTCAGTCTATCCCGAAACATTACAGTCAGGGAAAAGATTCAGGAGTCTTCCTTGGAAGGGAACCTTCGTGCAACCTACATGCACCAAATCTCGTGCTTCAATTTGTATGACCATGTCTATGACGTTGAGATTCTCAAATAAGAGGCAGTCTGACGAGTTCTTAGATATTTTTTCCATTCAGAAATCTCTGAACATTCTACCATTTGAGCCTCCCTCTATAATCCCAAGTGTAAAATGCATGAGTTTAACCCATACTTTCCAAAGTGTGTCTGGGCTAGGGAAGTATAATAATTGAACACCAATTTGGGTATTCAGCTGGCCACACATGATGATCCTCCACGATGGGGGATGTGGTAAAGAACGTCAGAGAGTTTCTTTTTAGAATGGTTGTATGAAATGAATTGTGAGGACGTAATTATTTGTAGGTGGAAATAATGTAACTCCCCAAAACTTATTTCTCAGGTAATAATAATATTATGGTTTTATTTTGTTTAATTTTCATGTTATCCAAACAAAATTTACAAAATAAACACAAGGAATTTTATTTAATTAAACACTGAAGTGTTTATATTAAAACAAGATCAAAGGAAAACCATACTACACAAAAATTCCTATTAAAAGACCTATTATAATTATATGGAGACTACCCAATACAACAAAAAATCCAAAAAGATAGTAAGGGTCCTTCAGATCCATCACAATAAACATCAGTATGGCCAGAGATACTACATCCACACTATGCATCAATGAAATGATGTGCACCATCTTCATCAATTTGTCTTGATTTTGGAAACACCTTAATACATGGTTTTATGTTATGTATTGAAATTATAATTTTGAGTTAAACTTAGTGTGATTTTAGAATGAGGTGAGGATTTCAAACACCTTTCAAATATTTCAATTTTCTTGTAAATTTTTTCATTATTAATGATTTAAAAAGGTTTTAACTAAAGTTTGTTTTTGATTTTTAAAATAATATTATAAATTTTTCATTATGATGTATTAAATTTTAATTTATAACTTTGTGTTTTAAATCATTAGTGGTTATAAAACAAGGAAAAATTTTGGTTTGAAAAAACACCTATATATGTGTATGAAAACCTAGTTTTATATTTTAAAAAAATAAACCCCTTACGGTCCAGCCCTCTAGACCCGAAGGAGGCAGCACGCGCAAGCCAGCTGAGCCTAGCCTTCATCATCAGTACAGGCCATCCAGTGGGTGTGTGTGCATGCACTTGATGCACACACAAGCAAACTAGAGCACGCCACCGTGCCGAGAGGCATGGTGTTAGGGGTGGGCACAAAGCGCGCCCACAGAACCCGGTACTGGGCGGTACAGGGAGGGGGAGGGAGTAAAATGAGCTTATGCTCGGAGTCCTGGGCTTATAATGAATGTCATGAACCAACCCGGGTCGACCCTGAACCGGTCACCCGAGCTGGTCCGCGACATGGCCCGAGAGGCGTTCCCAATCCTCTCGGGCTGGCGACAAGCGCCAGGGCATCAACAGAGGTTGTGGGAACAATTTCGCCCAATATATATAAATAAAACAACAGAATGAATACAGAGCAGCGCAGAATAAATAAACCAAATAAAGTGACTAAGCAGGAAGAGAAGAAAAATAAAACTGACCAAACACGACGTCCGAACTAACTTCATGAAACCTCGCGGGTCGCTCTCCGACTCAATGATGAAGCGTCTCCCAAGGTGAGCGCACTCAAGATATAGACGGAAAAAACACTAAAAAAAGAAAATAACTATAGGCGTGAGTATTAAAACTTAGTAGGATATCCCGATATCTATTCCCAATGCACTACCTTTAAAATAAAAGAGACTTCATTTCATGTTTGAACTACAATTTATAAAAGTTTTTCTTCTAAGTATTTTACATAAAAACAAATTACGAACCATTGCCCTTAACCATTTCCAAATTTGGGTTCACTTCATTAGTGTCAATGGATTTTTAGAAAGGGAAAGTGATGTTTATATTTTCCAAACTTGTACAAAGAGGAATAAACACTTTCATTTGAAAACCATTTTTAGAAACCTAATCAAAAGAAATTTACCACTTTCCAAGGAAAACAATACACTAGAAATGCACAAAGTAAAACACACAGCAAGGGAAATGTAGGTATACATATGAGCATCATAATCACTACTACAAGAAACCAAAATCCTAATAGACATTGGTGAACCTAGGAGATCGAGAATAAACCAAAAGACACCAATACATGAGAAACCATCCTTATCGACATGTCACGATGAAATCAAAACACACAATGCGCTCGAACATCATCTCTCAGGCAGGTCGAGGGAAAATCCCCTAGTAATAAACCCAATATATCCACCTATTATGGGCCACTGGTCAGTACCATGACCTACCGGTGTAGCAATCATTCTTAGAATATTCTCTCAATATGCCAGATTCCCATGTCTCAAGTGTTGGGAAAGGGGGTGAGCCAACTGATGCCAACTGAGCATCCAATCACACACACACACACATATATATATATAAAGCACAACAGGCATCACCCTGAGCCACTTCGTGGAACACCCTCTTGCCTTTAAACTACTCAAGTACCTGGGAGCCTTTAAGCACGGCCTCCCAAATAGTCAATTGCAACCAAGGCAAGAGAGTTTCCCTAGGAGGGTTTTTTTAACAAAAAATTTTCATCGTTCTCCATAAAGTGCCAAACGGGCATTAAACACCTCTCATAATCACCACACACAAAAATGTACAACTTCTTTATAAGACCAAAACTAGTTTAAAACCATTTAAGGAACCCCCAAAACACTAATTCACAGGCTGACAATATTTTTATAAACCAAACCAAATCAAAACATTTCATTTTTCCAAATAAACTTTAAGAGACAACCAGACAATTTCTCAAAAGAACCGAAGTACTTGTTCACGCTTCAAAAGAGATCATTTCTTATTAAACCAGAACTCCATTTTACATTCCATGAATTATGTTTAAAAGTCAAGCGAGCATTCTTTCATTATTGGGTTTCCTCTCAACAAGAAAATATTTCATGTGTCGTGTATAAAATAAACGGCTCTTTCTTACACCAAATAATCATTTAAAAATTAACTATCTTATATTAAAAATTAATTATCGTATTTTATCTCACATTTATTAAAATTAATAAATATTTATTTTGAACAACTAGGGTGCGCAAATAGCAGGAAATAATATAACTTAAATTTTAAAAGAAGTGCAAAGGGAACCTACCTCAAGATCAAGTGCCACGACAAAACAACCTCGGAACCAAGTCACGGTGACAGAAAGTGTGTCTGAAACCACGTGATAAAGTCCATCACTCTGCATAATCAATATCAAGGACTCAGAAATATACAAAAAACTCACTAGAGCACGCGAAACCAAGCGGAGGGAAGAAACACTCACCTTGAAACTAAAACACGATGACGATGGAACCTCGGAAACAAGGCGCGGCGATGGCGATCACTCGGAAACGCCCTGCGCGGGTCCTAAAAATCATAAACTTAAATGTAAAAGACCACCATCAACTAAATCCCATAATCCAACAAGCGTAAGGTGATAGTAATAATAATAATAATAATAATAACAACAACAGTAATAATAATAAGAATAATAATAATAATAATAATAATAATAATAACAATAATAATAAAAATAATAATAATGATAATAATAATAATAATAATAATAATAATAATAATAATAACAATAACAATAACAATAATAGTAATAATAATAATAATAATGAAAATAACAATAATATTAATAAAAATATTAATAATAATAATAGTATTAATAATGATAATAAAAGTAAAAATAAATAAAATCAAATAAAATAATCCTTTTTGGGGGATGATCTGTGGGCTGGAGCAAGGGAGTAGATGGAGTCCAGACTGGTTCGCTGCTGTAGACAGAGGGAAGAAGGGAGCAGCGACGGGCTGCTAGAGGGATCCGGATGAGGGGCTGTGCGGGCTTGAGCAAGGAGCAGAGGAGGCTGGGGGTGCGGCTGCTGTGCGGGCAGGCTGTTGAGGAGGTCGAGTGGGGGATCTAGTAGGGGAGAGGGTGTGCCGTCTACTCGGCTTCTATTCCGCAAGGAGGGAGCCGAGGTGCTGGGGAAGGCTGCTACTACGATTGAGGAGGCGGCCAGGGGACCTTGTGCAGTGGGGGTGTGCGCTGGATGTGGCATGCAGGAGGGGGATAGAGGCATCGGGGTGCTGGCTGGGATGCCGGTGGATGCTGTGGGAGGGAGAAGGATAGGGCACCAGGGGAGAGGAGGTGAAGAGGACAGGAGGTTGAGGAGGCTCCTTGGTGGCTAGGGAGAAGGCTGAAGCTGAGGTGAGGGGAGGGGACGCGGCCAGCAGGGAGGGTGATGTAGGGCAGGATGGACGGCGACTTGACGGGTGGAGGTGGAATGCGGAATTAGTAGGCAGAGGGGAGTCGCGTGAGAGAGAGAGGGGGGGGAAGGAGGGGAGGCGACTAGTGGGGGAGAAGAAAAAGAAATAAAAATGGCGTGCTGCTAGGGTTAGAGAGGAAAAAGGGAAACAATAAGGAAAAATAAAGAAGAAAAAAAGACTAAAGAAAAGAAAAACTATACTAATAATAATAATAATAAAATGATAATAATAAAAATCCTAATAAAGAATAAAAATAATAAAAGTATTAATTTTTTTTTCAATAGTAACAAAATTCATAACACAATAAAACTTTATACGACACTCAAATTAATGCGCATTTTAAATATAAGAACATTTTATTTCAATTTTTCCAAAGACGAACAGGATGCGAAAATACCCGAGCAGGGATGCGTGGGGTTTCCAAAATAGGCTCCGCTCGCGCGCCCAACGATGCCACGTCAAAAAGAGCACTTTTTAAAAAAATCAAAAATTTAATCTGAGACTGGACACGAACCCCAGTAAAATAATTCAAAGTCAAAGAAATCATAAAATAAAATAACTGCACGGGTCAGGGTGTGACAATTCCCCCCACCATAACTCTTTATGCCCCCGGAAAGCCACCACACTATCCCGCTGATCGATCAACACCTAAGGGTTCCACACAACACGATCTAACCTCTTATCCCAAGGACATCAGAATGACTACCAGCGGGACTGAACCTCAATGCCCGCAGTAAATGACCAACATAGGGGAGGCCTGAATGGGCTCCCCACCATAAGAAATCAACTAGCATTCGTTAACGAATTAAAAGAACACCCAAAGAGATGGTGGGTCTCCCCACCATAAAGAACCATCCTACTAGCGCCCAACCAAATAACCAACTTAGACCTGGACCTGGCCGTACTCAAGCTGGAAAGAGCGCAGTAAGGACCTTTAAACCACTTACTCCCGTCCGAAAGGGATAGAAGCTTAAATGGATACTTTGCACAAACTAAAAACCCTGAACCCTCTGGCGGGGAGGGAGGGCCCAAGGACTGGATCAACGAAACTACAACGTACAACTACTCACGACCCATCACTTCAGGATGGACACAAACTGAAGTCGCATCTGATTCACATGGATGGCCCACGCAAGGTCAGTGATCAGCAACTTGCATCCAAAAAGGCACAGTTCCCGACATTGCGCATGAGATAAGTCCATCACGCACATTATGGCAAGAGGAAAATTACAATGATAGAGAAACAAAAGAAGAAACACTAAAACTTTATCACTGCAATGATAGAGGCATGACATTAACCAGACTCCTTAAAATTCCCCAGGGGTTCCCGACTATGCGCCAGCTTCACTCCGAGACCTTTTGGCTAGAGCTATGATTGATAAATCATCTCCTGCCTCGCAGTCAGGTTCTGATAATCCCAATTAAATACATACGTCTTTTGGTTTGACAGAATAAAGGACCTGATTTTAAAATGAAAGACATACTAGAATTGAAGGATAGAGTTCACCAAAATACCCATGACATCCCATACATGTCAAACCCCAAAACACCATTAATACAACTGCAACGATACAAGATCACTTACACTGAAAGGAAACTTACACAGGAAACTTTGAATAAAACCCAACAGCTGATCAATTCTAAGAACTTCCTCTGCAACGCTTTCTTGCAATGCCCATATAGAATCATCGCAAGTGTCCCAGTCGTCCACATGCCTGGCGGGGCTTCAGAGCGCTTGGGCACGACGGCTTCTTGTGACCCCGCTTTCCACACACGTAACACACAATAATATCTTTCTCTGAAGAGGTTGATGAAAGATCCTGAGGCCTCTTGATTCCACGACCTGCTCCATCCACTTCCATTTTCTTACTCATATCCGTTCTAGAATCTTTACCACTGCTCATAGGGATCGAAGGAGGGAGAAATACTTCAAGAACTCCTGCCATCGTGGCTTCAACATAAAAAGCTTGTCTCACCACATCGACAAAAGAAGTTAGGTTGGACTCTGACACCTTCGACTGTAAATCAGGTCGGAGACCTGCCTCGAAGCGTCGAGCCTTCATGGGGTCATTCGTGGCATTCCCTATATCATAAGGTACTAGCTCCAGAAAGCATTGGAAATATTCCAACACGGGTCCGTCTCCCTACTACAGAAAACACATTTCCATCCCCTTTCTCACCCATTCTTCCTCAGATAAATACTGATAAATGAACAAAGCCTTGAAAAACTCCCAGTTAATCTCTTGATGGGGCTTGTTCTGAGACAGTGACTTCCACCACATCCACGGTGAACTTTCAAGCATGAAGGTCGCAAACTTAACCTTCAACAACTAGGGCAACTCAACGAGGTTAAAGTCCCTTTCAATCATCCTCATCCACTCCTCTTCTATGGTAGGATATGCTTGACCATAAAAGAGAGGTGGATCTAGCTTCTGGAACTCAAGCATAAAATCTTTAGTTTGATCAACCGTACTACGATCACCCATCGAAGCATCAAAGAGATAACCGCTGGACAAGGAAAAGTCAAAAACCCTATCAAGACCAAATCAATGAGTGAATAAAAACAACAAAATCAAACACCACGTAGGTGAAAAACTCGAAACATGAGAAAACACGTGATAATAACATCAAAAATTTCCACTTTGAAAACATATTTAATTTAAAACAATTTTGGTGGGTTAAACCCTCACCATTGATTTCCCTTAGAGTCTCACTCACATGCACGTATCTGTGCCACCCCGGGCATCCATCCACTATACTAGAAATCCACCCACATTTTCCAACGTACCACTATGCATGTGAGAACCCATAGGGACACCAAGGCCAAGACAAATAAACTTAATTTTCCAAAAATAAAATCATTTATACCACTTCTTTTAAAATAATCCACAAATAAAAAATTTCATTTCAAACAACCGTTTTTTAAACAAACTTTTATGATTCAAACCACTTCCAAAAATCGAAGGAAACCCAAAATAACTCAACAGAGAACTAGTGTCAGTGGGTGACTTGACCATATGGTTGGCGGCTACATGCCAAACACGTCACCGACACAAAGAGCCTTCTTGGACCATGCTCCTAGCTCTACATGGCCTGCCAGGCCATGCGGCCTATCACTATTTTTCCAACTCCCTTTGTCGTATCCCAATCGCAAAAATGTTTTCCATAAAAAACCATATAAACAAATTAAACCGGACTTCCCATGAAAACATGAGGATCAGAATGAGCAAGAGTTCGTGACGCTCTTCCCGCTCCTACCCCTTGAGTCCTGAAAATCCTACTCTATTGACCTTGACATCCCAAATAATAAAGGGCACTCTGAAAAGTGAATTCTACTAAGATCTGACCTCCCATGATACCATTTTGTCATGAACCAACCCGGGTCGACCCTGAATCGGTCACCCGAGCTGGTCCGCGACATGGCCCGAGAGGCGTTCCGGATCCTCCCGAGTTGGCGACAAGTGCCTGGGCATCAACAGAGGTTGTGGGAACGATTTCACCCAATATAAATAAATAAAACAGCATAAATAATACATATCAGCGTAGAATAAATAAACCAAATAAAGTGACTAAGCAGGAAGTGAAGAAAAATAAAATTGACCAAACACGACGTCTGAAATAACTTTGGGCGACCTCACGGGTTTCTCTCTGACTCAATGATCAAGCATCGCCCTAGGTGAGCGCACTCAAGCTATAGCCTGCAAAAATACTAAAAACAGAAAAGAACTATAGGTGTGAGTATTAAAACTCAGTAGGCTAGCCTGATATCTATTCCCAATGCACTACCTTTAAAATAAAAGAAACATCATTTCAAGTTTGAACTACAATTTATAAAAGTATTTTTTTCTAAGTATTTTACTTAAAAAAAATTATGAACCATTGCCCTTAACCATTTTCAAATTTGGGTTCATTTCATTAGTGTCAATGGCTTTTTCCAAAGGGAAAGTGATGTTTATATTTTCCAAATTTGTACAAAGAGGATTAAACACTTTCATTTGAAAACCATTTTTAGAAACCTAATCAAAAGAAATTTACCACTTTCCAAGGAAAACAATACACCAGAAATGCACAAAGTAAAAATCATAGCAAGGGAAATGTAGGTATACATATGAGCATCATAATCACTACTGCAAGCAACCAAAATCCGAATAGACATGGGTGAACCTAGGAGATCGAGAATAAACCAGAAGACACCAATACATGAGAAATCATCCTTATCGACATGTCACGATGAAATCAAAATGCACAATACGCTTGACCATCCTCTCTCAGGCAGGTCGAGGGAAAATCCCATAGTAATAAACCCAATATTTCAACCTACTATGGGCCACTGGTCAGTACCATGACCTACCAGTGCAGCAATCATTCTTAGAATATTCTCTCAATATGTCAGATTCCCATGTCTCAAGTGTTTGGAAAGGAGGTGATCCAACTGATGCGAACAGAGCATCCAATCATATATATATATATATATAAACCACAACAAGCATCTCCCTAATCCACTTCGTGGAACATCCTCTTGCCTTTAAACTACTCAAGTACCTGGGAGCCTCTAAGCGCGGCCTCCCAAATAGTCAATTGTATCCAAGGCAAGAGAGTTACCCTAGGAGGGATTTTTTATCAAAACATTTTCATCGTTCTCCATAAAGTTCCAAATGGGCACTAAACACCTCTCACAATCACCACACAAAAAAAGTACAACTTCTTTATAAGATCAAAACCATTTTAAAACCATTTAAAGAACCCCCAACACACTACTTCATAGGCTGAAAATATTTTTATAAACAAACCAAATCAAAACATTTCATTTTTCCAAATAAACATTAAGATCCAACCAGAAAATTTATCAAAAGAACCGAAGTAATTGTTCATGCTTGAAAAGAGATCATTTCTTATTAAACCAGAACTCCATTTTACATTCCGTGAATTATGTTTAAAATCCAAAAGGGAATTCATTCATTATTGGGTGTCTGCTCATCCAGAAAATATTTCATGTGTTGTGTATAAAATAAACGGCTCTTTTTTTACACCAAATAATAATTTAAAAATTATCTATCTTATATTAAAAATTAATTATCGTATATTATCTCACATTTATAAAAATTAAAAAAATATTTATTTTGAACAACTAGAGTGTGATAATAGCAGGAAACAATATAACTTAAATTTTAAAAGAAGTGCAAAGGGAACCTACCTCAAGATAAAGTGCGACGACAAAACAACCTCGGAACCAAGGCGTGATGACACAACGCATGTCTGAAACCACGTGATAAAGTCCAACACTCTGCATAATCAATATCAAGGACTGAGACACATAAAAAAACTCACTTGAGCACGTGAAACCAAGAGGAGGGACGAAACACTCACATTGAAACTAAAACGTGACGACGACAGAACCTCAGAAACAAGGCGTGGCGAAGGTGCTCACTTGGAAACGCCCTGCGCGGGTCCTAAAAATCCTAAAACTACCAATAAAATCCCACCATCAACTAAAGCCCATAATCCAAAAAGCATAAGGGGATAGTAATAATAATAATAATAATAATAATAGTAACCACAACAATAATAATAACAATGATAATAATAATAAGAATAATAATAATAATAACAATAATAATAATAATAATAACAATAAAAATAAAAATAAAAATAATAACAATGATAATAATAATAATAACAATAATAATAATAATAATAATAACAATAACATTTAAAATAATAGTAATAATAATAATAATAATGACAATAATAATTATAATAATAATAATAGTATTAATAATGGTAATAAATGTAAAAATAAATAAAATAAAATAAATTGAACCTTGTCGGGGGATGATGTGCGGGCTGGATCAAGGGAGGAGAGGGAGTCCAGGCTGGTTCGCTACTGCAGACAGAGGGAAGAAGGGAGCAGCGGTGGGCTGCTAGAGGGATCCGGCTGAGGGGCGGTGCGGGCTTGAGCAAGGAGCAGAGGAGGCTGGGGGTGCAGCTGCTGTGCGGGCTGGCTGTTGAGGAGGTCGAGCGCGGGATGTAGCTAGGGAGAGGGTGCACCGTCTACTTGGCTGCTGTGTGGCAAGGAGGAAGATGAGGTGCTGGGGAAGGCTGCTACTATGATTGAGGATGCGGCCATGGGAGCTTGTGTAGAGGGGGTGTGCGCTGGATGCGGCATGCAGGAGGGGGAAATAGGCACCAGGGTGTTGGTCGGGATGCCGGGGGGTGCTATGGGAGGGAGCAGGATATGGCGTCGGGGGAGAGGAGGCGAAGCGGACAGGAGGATGAGGCAGCTCCTGGGTGGTTGGGGAGAAGGCCGAAGCTGAGGTGAGGGGAGGGGACGCGGCCATCAGGGAGGGTGATGCAGGGTAGGAGGGACGACGGCTTCACAGGCGGAGGTGGAATGCAGAATCAGTAGGTGGAGGGGAGTCGCGTGAGAGAGAGAGAGGGAAAGGAGGGTATGTGTCTAGCGGGGGAGAAGAAAAATAAATAAAAAGGGTGGGCTGCTAGGGTTAGAGAGGAAAAAAGGGAAACAATAAGGAAAAATAAAGAAGAAAAAAGAGGACTAATGAAAAGAAAAACTATACTAATAATAATAATAACAGAATGATAATAATAAAAATCCTAATAAAAAAATAGAATAATAAAATTATTTATTTTATTTCAATAGTAAAAAAATTATTAACATAATAAAAATTTAGACGACACTCTAATTAATGCGCATTTTAAATACAAGAACATTTTATTTCAATTTTTCCGAAGACGAACGGGATGCACAAATACCCGAGCAAGGATGCGCGGGGTTTCCAAAACATGCTCCGCTCATGCGCCCAATGACGCCACGTCAAAAAGTGCACTTTTTAACAAAAACTCAAACATTTCATCCGAGACTGGACATGAACCCCAGCAAAATAATTCAAAGTCAAAGAAATCATAAAATAAAATAACTGCACGGGTCAGGGTGTGACAATGAAACTACAGAGGCTCCCCCCCGTTTCGATGTGGGATAAAGAAAATTGACTAGGATTGTATCCAGACCATTGGATCGCATCACGTGTGATCTGGACCGTCTACTTTGATCCGACTTTCGATCCTTAGTAGTCATGGGTATCCTCTGGTTTTTTGGTGCGACGTCTGATCCATCACAGATCTAATAAAGACCATCTATCTCTTTTTAAATCACCGCATCACTCGTGGCCATCTGATATACCTCTTCTTTAATCCCATATATCCGTTATTTCTCCAGTTTTCATCTCCCACAATGCCTTCATCTTCCTCCCGCACTCATTAAACTAGTGGATTTTCCGCTCCCACTTGCACCATTTTTTCCACTCCCATGACCTCGGTTGGTCCCCCCTGCTCTCATCTTCCACAAGACTGACATTTTATGTCATTTTATAAACTGAATAGGCCTCAATTTTCTAGTAGTAGCATTACAATATTTGTTATATGTTATGCAAAATATAGTTCATAAACAATATGTCACATCCCAAGAACACCTCAGTTGTTCCTCCTCCTATGATTCCATCAATCCTCCTTCGATGAATTCACTAGTCTCTCCTCGTCCTCAAAACATGTAAGGTAATATTTTGTCGTGTTTTTTTATTGAAGGAATATACATATATATGTATACTCATATAAATATATATATAACCTTACAATTTAGATATAATTTTCTCATGTTCTTGACTACAGGTCTTCAGGATTCTGGGATTATGTTATATTATGAACATGAGGGATTATACTACACATGAAAAACTTATTTATGTACTTTTTATATATATGGTTATTTGTATTTATATATATATGGATTACGGTGTGACATACAATTTTTTTTCTAATGGAGAGACCTTTACCCTACATGATGATCTTAACCCCATAACATGCAAGGGTGTGTGTGATGTCGAGGTTCTATATGTGTATAAGTATATATAACTATATATAGAAGAAATTGTATATATGGTTTAATAAGAAATGTATAAATGTATTTCATAAACAAACCTTTATTATTAATGGAACGATTTGTATTTTATACACCTTTGATTAATTAATATTCCTAATGGGTTAAAAGCATGAAAGTGTTATTAAACATTGATTTAGTAATCATGTATATACACATACACAGTCATATATAATTATGTGGTTTATTTAACTCACCTATTGTACCAGTTTTAAGACTTTAAATATTGAAATTCTATGATTAATTTATGTTTTTGATAAACATGTAACTGTCAATTAATTTGGCTGTAATACCCTTATGTATATTCTATAATACATGTAAGTTATATATGTTCACATAAGAATATATATATATATATATATAAGATTTTTTAATAATTAAACCTATAAAATTTCACATTATGATTTAAAATTCAAGGACTCTTGTTAATTGAGGTGTTTAATATATTTAAGTCACATGGGTGTCATTAGATTTTTGTTTTAAACCCTATAATACTTAATGTATTTTCAGTTTTGTGAATATATGTGTATACATATAAACTTTGATCCCCAATTATATTTATAATTTTCCAAGGATTTCTAAGAAAGAATAAAACATGTTTCTTTTGAAGTATGAGTGGTTTTTATATAAAACTCTTTAAATACACCCATGTGTATAAATAGATTTACACAACAGTAAACCCTAATTTTGGATACACCAAATATTATACTTTTGATGCATTTAGTATTTATGGAGAATTTATGAGTATAAAATTTGGGGTTTTCTAGTCTTAAATACATATGTATGAATCACTTATTTTAATATATATTAAATGGAATTAGTTATGGTTTAAATTACTGAATTCCATTTTTAACATTATGTATACCCTTGTGATGTGTTATAAAAAAGCATATCAGTAATAAATGATTGGGAATCAGTGAGTTTAATACCCCACATGAAATATTTTGTTTATCTTTTAATTTATTTTACATCCAAATAAAATTCCAATATATTTTTGATTAATAAGGTTTTAGAATTTAATGTTATCATTGTATGTGAAAAAACTTGTATTTAATGTAGTACATTAGTTGTCAGCACATATTCCATAATATGCTTATCATACATACCATTCAATGACATAGTAATGCAGTGGATAGTTTTGTAATTAACACTTATATACCCGATTCACTAAATATATGAAAATTCTAAAGAATGTAATTAAAACTATTATAACCTTTCATGGAATTATAAATTAGATTATCCAAGGTGGTATGAGACACTATGAATAATGTGAAATGAGAAATTAAATGATCAAAGTGGTATGGGACACTTTGAACATACAAACTTACATGGAATATGAGGAATGTATTAGACATAGTAAGTGTCTGGTGGGGCCCTCTACATCCCCTTTGTGCATCGACATGATTCATGAGACAAACTACGTTCTTGGCACAAGACCTTGATAAAATGATAATTTATGGTCTTGGAACGAGGCCTTGGCGTTATGGTTATATTGTCTCGCATTATACATTCCCTCATTATGTTTATGATAATTAATTAACCAAGTGGAAATTCGACTAGTAGAATATCCATGGTAAAGATATTGTACTTATGAGTATCAGATGAATTTAATGATTATGGAATGGAGTTTATTCTGCACTCATAGAATTCATTGTCTAGTTATAGATTCTAGTTAGTAATGAAGGAATTTGATGTTATTATTACGCACAACTCTGATCATTTATTACTCTTATTTATTAATTTTTCACATTCATATTCACATGACATAATTATTCATAATATATTTTACTTATTATTCTGAATGAGCCTTCTTATAATTGAATCGTGCTTCCTTATAACTCTGTCATCACTCTATGAAATGTGCCCTTTTGATTGTTAGACTAAATTCCATGTTATGCATGTGTTTCGGTATTCCTTAAGAAAATGTGTTATGGGAAATATTAAAATAATGTTTTCGAAAGTTATAATCGGTATAGTATGTTATTTTAAAACCCCTTACAAGGAATTCGTATTCTCACCCTACATTTTTGAATAAAATTTTTCAGGTATCAGTTTTTAGCAGAAGAAGCATGTCAGAAGTAGCTGGTTTCTCAAAACTCGAACCGTAACGATCCTCTTTACGGGACAAGATGTGTAAAATATCAATGCATGGTTTTTTTGTAAAAAAATTACACATCATGTTTTAAGGCACCAAAATCGGGTATTCTGGAGTCAGGTCATGATAGGTTTCAGTAGACATACGTGTGGAGCTGTTTCGGGGACTTTCATTCCTCTATTTGGATAACTCATCCTTGTGTCACTAAGATATATAAATATATGCATCATCAGTATTGATGGACACAAATGAAGATATATGTTGTTGGGTTTATCATGAGGTGTTCTACCTATGAGCAGGTGAAGGAGGAGCATCAGCGACCAGCAGGGCTATTTCAGTGGTTACCCATTCCTGAGTGGAAGTGGAATGATGTTGCGATGGACGTCATGAAAGGCTTACCGATGTCTCCTTGAGGGAATGATGTAGTTTGAGTTTTCATTGATGGGATCATGAATGTTTCTCACTTCTTGCTGATCAAAGAGACCTTCAGTGTTGATGAGCTGGGAAGGCTATACATCTGAGTGATTGTATGTTTACATGGGGTTCCACACTTCATTATTTCAGACAAGGATACCCATTTTACATCTCAGGAAAGGACTACAGAGGGATTTCGGTACATAGGTACATCTGGGTCCAAATTACCATCCCCAGACAGATTTCCAATTTGACCATAGAATCCAGGTTCTAGAGGACATGCTAGGAGCATGTGTCCTAGATTTTGGAGGTTCTTGGGAGAAGCACATACCTCTAGTGGAGTTTTCCTACAATAATATTTTTGAAGAAACCATTAAGATGAAACCTTATGAGGCTTTTCATAGTAGTCCATGCTGATAACCCCTATGTTGGATGGAAGAAGGAGAGGAATCTATGATGGTACCTTGTCTAGAACAGGATACCACAAAGCAGGTGGAGCTAATTTAAAAGAAGATGGCTAATACACAGTCAAGAGAAAAGTCTTATGTTGATCAATAGAGATGACCTCTAGAGTTCAAGGCCGGAGATTAGGTTTTCCGGTGTGTCACACCAAGGTTGGGACACAAGAGGATTAGGAGATAGGGAAATCCTTCTCCAATATATTTTGGACCATTTGAGGTTTTGGAGAGATTTGGTCCAATTTCCTATCAGTTTCAATTACCTTAGAGGTACCGAGATATGCATAATTTCTTCCACATTTCTCAGCTAAAATGTTACTTCTCAGACCAGTATCTTGTTTGTCAACCCTAGGAGGTTGAGTTAGAGGTGGATACCACATTCAAAGAGCATCATATCCGTGTTTTTGATCGATGTGTGAAGGTTCTCCATGGTCGTTTTGTTTCTCAGGTACGAGTGCTATGGCAGCACAAGTGAGTACATTACGAGGCTTGTGAGAAGGAGGCAGATATACGATTGTAGTGGCCAGAGATCTTCAAGGATTATTCTTCTTTACCACCTTATTAGGGAAATTTGGGGAATAATTTTATTAAAGGGGATGTTTATAAGAACCAAAATCTTCTTTTCAGGTATGGATCCTGCTTTTGTGGTGTTTTGAGACAAAGTGGAGTTTCTGGAAAATTTAAGGAGTACACGCCGGGTACTTTGGAGTACATGCCGCATAATTTGGAGTACAAGCTGTGCACCCAATTTACACAAGTGACTGTGCACTAGCCATGTAACGGCCGAGTACATGGCTATGTTGGGTGACTTGAAGACTGCCTAATGCGGGGCTCAGTAAATTCATATACACACCATGTACTTTTAAAAGAAACACCAGGTACTTTTTCTTTTAATTCATCAAATGGACCAAGGTCGCGTCTCATTCAAATATTCATTTTCTTTTAACCCCATATCGTCCAGGAATGACTATGAGATATGATTCTTCTCTGAGCCACTGACCCACCATCCGTGCTAGGAATCAACTGCTATCGATGGCATTGGAATCACCATGACGAGTTCTTCCTTCTTCTAGAGCTTCATCTCTTGATTTACCCTCTTTCTTGAGATATCTGTGGTTGATTTTTTTACATTTTTCAAGATCTATGTAGTTCTAGGATAATTCAAGGCTGACACTAGAGTATATAAATTTTACAACAACATGGTATGTGGTTTGTTTCTTCTCGTAGTTAGTCATTGAATATTATGTGAAAAAGATTCCAATACTCTAGAACAAGGTATTGTGTGTTTAGGGATTTTAGCCCTGTTAATGCCTGTTATGCCTTGTGTGCCTGAGTATAGGTTGTTTGATTATGAATAGGGTTATTTTCCATACTATTTTTGTGCTTCCCATGTTTTTTTGATATTGATCATTTAGTCTAGCTTTGCCGGTTAATCTGTTTGTTTTCCATGCCTAGTGTTGTTAGGATGGAGCGATATTTTCTGATGTTGTAATATGCTTGTAGCTATTTAGCCAAGTATTTCTTGAAATCTGTTAGCCAAGTAGTTCATAAGGTTTAATTTTGATGTGGAAAATAGTTGTGCATGATTGTATTACATAGGGCTATGAGAACCTGGTTTAGTAGACCATAGGGGGAATGGACATTGAGGGATTCTCCAGAGTGTTTGTTTACTTTCACGTTGCGAGACCCTAGGGTGGATGGAATTTTTTATCACGTAGAGTGTCTTTAGTTTCATGTTGCGATACCACATGGGGAATTTGATGTTGAGTGCTTCCTCAGAGTGTGTACAATTACTGATATGATACCCCAGGGGGAATTTCTGGTGAGTGCTTCCTCAAAGAGTCTTTGCTAAAGAAGAACCATATGGGTTAGACTGTGACTACTTTCCAGAGGGTTTCTTGTGTTTGATTGGTTGAACCAGAGAGTATAGGCTATGATTAATTACTAGAGGGTTTATTTTTCTGATTTTATGCTTACATGACATATGAAATTTAATGAAATTGTGACTGTAGAATTGTTTAATTTTGTGTACTTCCCTGTTTATTGCTTCATTTTTCTTATTTCATGCCAAATATATTCAATGACTGTTAGGAACAGATCTTTGGGTGGTTGCCTACTGGGATTTGTCTAACACCCTATTTGGGTCATGATTTTGGACTCAAACAGATTATATTATTACATGTATAGATAAGGGATATCTCCCTTCTACTACAAGTACTTGATTGCTATGGAGCTGGAGAGCATGGGACCAAGATGAGGCTTGTGATGTTGTTGGAGTTGTTTACTTATTTTTCCTTTGTACTTTGGTATAGTACTTTACTTCATCGATGTGGATTTTTTGGTTTCTTTCCTAGATATTGTGAAATGAATCATTATTTATATATATGCTGCAGTGTTTTTTTACAATCAGTTGTCCACTGTTCATTGTTGTATGGTATTTTTACTGCTTCCTCTTCAAATACATTTTTTCATTTTTTGAGTAAACCACTTTAAGGGTGAGTGGGAACCTCACAATACTAGATTCCAAATTTATAACACCAAGATTCCAAATTCCAAATATCAAAAATAGGCTTTAAAATCAACCCCCAAATATCAAAACACAAATTAATATTTTAAATACAAAAAACATGATACAACCTTCAAAAACCACACATGAAATTTCCTCGGTCCATGATCCTCCTCAAATCACACTCTTGAATTCTCAATCCACCCCTCATCATCATCACATCACCGGAAATAAGAATCCCTCAGAAAGGACTTGTTTTTATTGTAAAAACAAATCATAACATCCCACTGAGGTGTCAAACCATCACCAATGATAGAACACAATTACACCTTCAAATCGAAACAAAAACCACATAACATCACCCAACAACATTGACTTCATCAAGGATGAAAACTAGACCACCTCCAAGAGTGAAAAATTCCTATTGCAGACCTAACATTCCTACATGAATCAAATAGAAAGAAAATCAGCACAAATAAACCCTTTACATCGATGAAACTGCAGAGAAACATCTGAAACAACACAGTATAGAATGAAGTCCACGACAGACATACCTCCTGGAACTCCGAAGACCAAAAAAACAACACCTCCCAATACCTCTTGAAACCACCACCACAGAACAACTCAGAGAGTGACGAAGGATGAAAACACCATAGCAGAGTTTGAAGCGGAATGGTCTCACGAAGAAGTACGACCATGCCTAGAACCACTAACCTCGACCGACAAATCCACCACCAGGAAAAGAAACAACATCAAGTGAGAGGAAGAAGAGCACAAGAAAGTATGGAGGGGGAATGAGTAAAGGGGGAGATGATTTCGGAAAATCGGCGCATAGGCCTCCCCTACCAAATCACCATCGAAGACCCTAGCATGAGAGAGAAATGAGAGCGAGGCTACTCCATTTTTACTGCTTCTGCTACTGCAATCTATTTATTTCTGTTGTGTTACTCTACCAATGAGGGAATAGTTTCACAACTATTATACCCATGGTCCTCACTATTTGTCGGCAGCCTTTGGCGTTTAGGGAAATGCGCTTGAGGCCATGCAACCAACCGTGTACAGGGCACTTCTAAGTGGTATCCGAAACTGAGACGTTACATAAAGATTTTCATTATTTTTAGTTGTTTTTTCATCAGATTTATTTTTTTGGGGGTATTTATGGGTTTTAGTGTTTTAAGGATTTTTTTTATGGATTTATAGTTTTTATCATTGACTACGGTTTTAAGGGTTTTATGTTTTTTAGGTTTTAATGATTTCTTAGGGGTTATCAAGGGTTTGAATATTTTTTACATTTTTTTTGTGATTTTTAGGTCCTTTTAGAATTTTATGGGTTTTAGGGTTTTAGGGATTTATATTTTTGTTTCAGATTTAGGGTTTTTTGTGGTTATGAATTTTTCAATTTTTTTTGGGTTTTAAACGTCTTTCAAAAATTTTAACATTTTTGGATGTATAATGGTTTTTAGAGTATTTTGTGGGTTTTTATGAGTTTTTTGTCTTTTTAAGGTTCTTAGGGGTTTTATGTTTTTTAGAGGATTTTAATGCCTATTTAGGGGTTTTATGTATTTTAACATTTCTTTTATTTTAAGGGTTTCAAGTGTTTTTAGGGATTAAAGATTTTTTAGGGGTTTTAATTTTTTTATCATTTTTACATTTTTATAATATTTTTAGGGATTTTTGTAGTTTTTATAGTTTTAAAGTATTTGGAGGGTTTTAAGTAGTTTTGGGGTTTTTATTTTTAAGCATTTTTATGTTTTAAGGGGTTTTGATTATTTTTAGTATTTTAAGGCTTTCTAATGGGTTTTCATGGTTTTTTATTTTTTTAAGAATATTTAGGTGGTTTTAGTATTTTTATCATTTTAGGTTATTTAGGGATTATAAGGGGTTTTAGGGTTTTTGGGGGTTTTGGGGGTTTTGGTGTTTTTTGGGTCTCTTTGGGTTTTAGGGTTTTTTATGTTTTTAGGGTTTTGAAGGTTTTAAAGAGTTTTTTTAAATTTTTAGTGGTTTAAAAAGTTTTTTAGGGTTTTATAAGTTTTATAGTATCTTCATGTTTTTAGTGTATTTTGAGGTTTTTTGTTTTTTATGATTTCTAGGGGTTTTTTGGTTTTTAGGGCCATTTAGGTGTTTTTTGGGTTTTAACGTTTTTTGGTATTTTGGGGGTTTTCTGTTATTTTTGGTTTTTATAATTTTTTTAGGGTTTTTCATAGTTTTAGTGTGTATTTATGTTTTTATGGATTTTTAGGGATTTTTCGTGTTTTTATAGTTTATTTGGGGATTTAAGGATTCTGAAGGTTTATTTATTTTCTAGGGTTTTTACAATTTATTTTGGGTTTTAGTGTTTTAATGTTTTTAGGGGTTTAAAGAATTTTTTTAATGTTTTCTTAGTTTTTTCGGGGTTTTTACAGTTTATTACGTTTTTAAATATTTTTATGGTTTTTAAGATTTTTAGGGCTTATACAGTTTTTAGGGATTTTGATGGGTTTTTTGGGTTTTTAGGGATTTAAGGGTTTTATGGGTTTCTCGAGTTTTTTGGGATTTTAAGTTTTTAGGGTTTTTATGTATTTTATAGTGTTTAAAATTTTTAGGGGTTTAAAGGGTTTTAAATTTTCTTTTGGTTTTTATCAGATTTATGGGTTTTTATAATTTTTATTGGTTTTAGGGGTTTTTATGGAATTAAAGATTTTTATGGATTTTAGAGTTATTTAAATTTTTAGGGGTTTTATGTGTTTTTAGAATTTTAGGAGTTTTTATTGGTTTTTGGGGTTTTTAGTGTTTTTTACATTTTTAGGGATTTTTAGTATTTTTATGGTTTTTAGGTTTTTTAGATATTTTGAGTGTTTTTGGGTTTTTTTGGTTTTTTTGGTTTTTTGGATTTTCAGGGTTTTTTAGTATTATAGAGATTTGAAGGTTTTTAGTTTTTCTTATCTTTATTGGGGGTTTAAATTTTTTTTAGAGTTTATAGTGGTATTTTTGGGGTTTTAAGGGTTTTTGTGATTTTTTATGGTTTTGGAGGTTTTATTATTTTTAGGGGGGTTTAGGCATTTAATGCTTTTAAGGGTTTTCACTGGTTTTCATGAACTTTTTGTTTTTACAATTTTCATAGGGTTTTCAGGGTTTCTAGGGGTTTATATGTTTTTGGTATTTTTTATTGATTTTCCATAATTTTATGGTTTTTATGTTTTTTTGTGATTTTGTTGGATTTTAGGGATTTTGAGGGGTTTTATGGTTTTTAAGGTTTTTAAGGTTTGTAGTGGTTTAACATTTTATAGGTTTTTTATGGGTCTAATGTTTTTTAGGTTTTTAAGGTTTATTTTAGAGTTTTCATAGATTTTTAGGGTGTTATGGGTTTTTATGTTTTTAGATATTTTATGGTTTTTAGGGATTTTGAGGGTTTTTATGGTTTTTTTGGGATTTTAGAGTTTTTATATGTTTTTATAGTTTCATAAAAATTTTAGATATAGAAAGGGTTTTTAGACTATTCTAGGGCCTTTAGTGTTTTTATGGGGATTTAGGGTTTTTTACAGTTTTAGGGAGTTTTATGGTTTTATTGGTCTTTAAGGTCTTTTTAGGATCTTTTTGATGTTTTAGCAATTTTTATGTGTTTATTAGTTTATGTGATTTTAGGTTTTTAATGTTTTCTTAATAATTTTCAGTGATTTTTGGGGTTTTATAATTTTTTTTATTTTTTTATGATTTTTAGGTGTTTTATAGTTTTTAGGGATTTTGATGGTTTTTAGAAATTTTAGGGTTTGGGGGTTTTAAGCTCTTTTATACTTTTAATGTTTCCTAAGGGTATTTCTGGGTTTTTTGGGTGTTTTATGTGTTTAGGGATTTTTATTTATTTCTTTTTGGATTTCAATGTTTTGTAGGGATTTTCATATGACTTACAATTTTTTAAGGTTTATAGGGTTTCTATGTTTTTTTGGGTTTTAGGGACTTTTTTGTTTTTAGTGGTTTCAATGTTTTTAAGTATTTTTTAATGTGGTTTTTATAATTTTTGGTGGGGTTTATGGTTTTTTATGGGAACTTATATTTTTAGGGGGTTTTTAGGTTTTTAGGATTTTTAGGGTCCTCTTACGATTTTTTGGGCTTTTAGTAATTTTTAGGTTTTATGGGTTTTATGTGTTTTATGGGTTTTACAGTTTTCCCAGGGATTTTTAGGTTTTTTATATTTTTTTAGAGTTTTATGGATTTTAGGGATTTTTTATAACATTTATGGTTTTTAGGGTGTTTATAAATTTTTTAAGTTATTAGGGGTTTTAGGGTTTATATGTTTTTTAATGTTTTTTTCCTTTTAGGGTTTTTAAGTGTTTCAGGTTTTTAGGATTTTCTTAGGATTCTTCTAGGTTTTTTTATTTTTTTACATTTTTAGGTATTTTATGTATTTTTTTAGATCATTAGGGGATTTTAGGGTTTCTAGATTTTTTTAGGGTTGTTACGGTTTGTAGGGTTTTTAGGAAGTTCGTGATTTTTTTGAGTTTTTAGGTGTCTTATTGTTTTTTAGAGATTTTTGACATTTTTATGTGTTTAATAGGTTTTATAATTTTTTTGGATTTTAGGTGGTTTATGGATTTTTAGTGTTTTTAATGGTTTTAGGGTTTTTATGGTTTTTAGTGGTTTTGTTTTTTTTGTGGTTTTTAGGGGTTTTAGAAATTTCTAGTTTTTTCGGGGGATTAAGTGTTTTTAGGTTTTTATAATTTTTTATGTTTTTAGGGTTCTAGAGGGTTTTATGTTTTTATTAACTTTTAGGGTTTTTTTGGGTCTTATGGGTTTTTTGGATTCTCAGGTGTTTTAGTGTTTTTAGGGTATTTAGTGTGTCAGGTTTTTTATGGTCTTATGTATTTTTAGACCATTATGGGTTTCTTTGTAATTTTTAGGGTATTTATGTATTTTACATTTTTAAGGATATTTATGGATTTTTATTATTTTTAGGGGGTTTTGATATTTTTATGGTTTTTAGGGGTTTAGGTTTTTTAGCTGTTTAGGGTTTTTTGGGTTTTTGATTTTTTTGTGTTTTTAAGGGTTTTTAGGTTTTTGGGATAATTTATTAATTTATGGGTTTTAAAGTGTTTTTAGAGTGTTTATTGGGGTTTTAGGATATTTAGGTTTTTTAAGGGTTGTAGGAATTTTTTTGTTTTTACATTTTTTTTAGGTTTTAGCATTTTTTAGGGTTTTAAGTTTTTAATTTTTTAAGATTTTAATGTTTTTCTTAGGGTGTTTTAGGGTTTTTTATGTTTCAAGGACTTTTAGTTCTTTTTAATGATTTGTATAGTTCTTAGGGTTTTTAAGGAATTTAAGGGTTTTAGGGTTTTTTAGGGTTTTTATGATTTTTTTTAGGGTTTTTTTAGTTTTTTAGGGTTTTAGGTTTTTAATGGTTTTTTAGATTTTTTTTAATCATTTTTAAGGGTTTAAATATTTTTAGTTTTTTAGTGGTTTTTAGGGATTTTATTGGGATATAGGTTTTTTTGAATGTTTTTATGTGTTTTTCTGGTTTTTTTGTGGTTTTTTGATTTTTAGTATCATTATGTTTTTTTATGATGTTTATAATTTTTTGGTTTTGGGGGGTTTTAAATGTTTTCGGGTTTAAAGGATTTATTATGGGTTTTTAGAATTTTTAGGGGTTTTTGTGTCTTTTTAAAAAAAATTGAGCATTTATCATTTTTATTTTTGGGTTTTTAGATATTTTGAGGGTTTTGGGGTTATTTTAGGGTTTTTTGGTTTTTAGATTTTTTAGGTTTGTTAAGGGTTTAAAGTGATTTTAGGTTTTTAAGGTCTTCTTAGGGGGTTTTTAGGGTTTTTAATATATTTGTTTTAGTTATTTTTTCGGCCTTTTTAGGATTTTTATAGTTTATAGAGTTTTTAGGGATTTCAATGGTTTTTTAGTTATTTAGATATTTTTTGGTTTGTTTAGTGTTTAAGGTTTTTTTAGTTATTTAGGGTTTTATGGTTTTTAGAGTCTTTAAAAAAAATTAATAATTCTTTTTAGTTTCATATGTTTTTTGGGAATTTTTGGCATTTTATGTTTTTAAGGTTTTTAGGGTATTTTGGGTTTTAGGGTCTTTTATTCGTTTTTATTATTTTTAGGTTTTTAGGGGTTATATGTGTTTTTAGGTTTTTAAGATTTTCTTAGGGGTTTTTAGGTTTTTATAATTTTTTACATTTTTAGGCATTTATAGGGTTTTTAGGTTTTTATGGCCATCTAGGGTCTTTTAGGATTTTGAGTGTTTTATGGATTTTTAAAAAAAATTCAAGGGTTTTTTTTGGGTTTTATTGTTTTATGGTTTTTAGAGGTTTTTATAATTTTTAGGTGTTTAAATGGTTTTTTTCAATTTTATTGGTTTTGATAATTTTTATTGGGTTTTAGGAGTTTCTGGGGGGTTTTAGTGTTTTGGGGGCCTTTATTGTTTTTAAGGTTTTTAGTTTTTTTATGTTTTAGGGGTTTTATGTGACTTTAGTTTTTTAAGTTGTTCATATGGTTTTTGATGGGTTTAGGGGTTTTTATATTTTTATGGATTTTTATTTATTTTTTATTATTTTTATGGGTTTTTATGGTTTTAGGGATTTTATTGGTTTTTAATGATTTTTATTTTTTTTAGGTTTTTTGTTTTTTGGGGTTTTGGGTTTTTTCCTGATTTGAATGTTTTTAATGATTCTAATGTTTTAGGGGTTTAAATGGTTTTATATATTTTAGTGGGATTGAGGGTTTTAATGTGGTTTTAGTGGTTTTATGGGTTTTAGTGGTTTTTTTGGGTTTCAAGGGTTTTATTTTTTTTTTGCGGTTTTTTATAATTTTAGTGGTTTTAATTGTTGTTATGGTTTTATGGTTTTATTAATTTTGTACGTTTTTTTGTTTTTATGGATTTTTTGGGATTTTTGAAGATTTTTATGGTTTTTTCAGGTTTTTAGGGATTTTGTCAATTTTGGGGGGTTTAGTGTATTTTTAGGGGTATTTGATCTTTTTTAGGGTTTTTATGGGTTTTTAGAGTTTTTTAATTTTTTTCAGGTTTAATGAGTGTTGTATATAATTAATGGGTTTTTAGTGTTTTTATGGTGGTTTAGGTCTTTTAAAGGGTTTTAGAGGGTTTTTTGGTTTTATGGGTTTTAGGGACTTCATATGGGGTTTTAGGTGTTTTAGCATTTTTAGGGTTTTTAGTGGTTTTGATTGAATTTAGGTTTTTATGGTTTTATTATAGATTTTCATGGATTCTATATTTTTTATATATTTAATTATTTTAGGATTTTTTTAGTTTTTATATATGTTTTTTTATTGTTCTTGGGGATTTTGAGGGTTTTTATGGGTTTTAGGGATTTTAGAATTTTTTTTCTTTTTAATGTTTTTAAGGATTTTACATTTTTTTTGTTTTTAATGTTTTATTATTGCTTATTCATGGGTTTTCAGGGTTTTTATGTTTTATGTATTTTTAGTGTTTAATTAAAAATTTTATTGGTTTATAGAGTTTTAAGAAAATTTGAGGCTTTTGTGGTTTAGGATTTTTAATGTTTTAATGATTTTAGGTTGGTTTTTATGGGTTTTTAGTGATTTTTTTTTATTTTTTATGGGTTTAAAGGGGTTTTATATTTTTAGTGATTTCATGGGGTTCTTGGTTTTAAAGGTTTCTAAGGGTTTTTATAGATTTAAGAGTTTTTATAGGTTTTTAGGGTTTCTAGGGTTTTTAGCATTTACTGGGTTCTTAGGTATTTTAGGTATTTTTATGTTTTTAAGTTATTCTTAGGGATTTTCATGGTATTTAGGGTATTTTAGGTTTTTATGGATTTTATTTATTTTTAGGATTTTTATGGATTTTTAGGGTTTTTAGGGATTTTGATGGTTGTCCGGGTTTTTAGGGGTTTTAGGGGTTTAATGTGTTTTTTGGGGTTTTAGGGTTTTTTGTGTTATTTTTGGGGTTTTAAGGAATTTTTTTTGTTTTTATGATATTTTAGAGGTTTAATGGGTTATTAGTGTTTTTAGTTTTTTTAGGGATTTAATTGATTTTTAGGGTTTTTAAATGTTTTAATAGTTTTTATAGATTTTATAGGTTTATGGTTTTTAGGGAATTTTTGGGTTTTTTATGGTTGTTAGCATTTTTAGGTTTTAAGAGGTTTTATGAGTATCTTGGTTTTAGGTTTTCTTGTGTTTACTAGGATTTTATGGTTTTTATGTGTTTTGGGATTCTTATATATTTTTTTTATGGTTTTTATGGTTTTTTGGGATTATAGGTATTTTTAGGGTCTTTGGGTTTTTTGGTTTTTTGAATTTTTATGATTTTTAGGGGATATATTTTTCTTTAGTTTTTTAAAAGTTTTCTTATATAATTGAAGGGGTTTTAGTTTTTTTTAATTTTAATAATTTTTATAATTTTTATAGGTTTTTTGGATTTTTGGGTTTTTTGGGGTTTTAATGTTTTTTTTGGTTTTTTGGGGTTGCAGGGTTTTTGGATTTTTTTATCATTTTTAGTGTTTGTAGATTTTTTTTACATTTTTATGGGTTAAAATAATTTTATATTTTTTTCTGTGTTTTTTGAGTTTATAGGGGTTTTAGGAGTTGTTATTGTTTTTAGGGGGTTTTATGGATTTTTAGGGTTTTAGGGTTTTAGGATCATTTTAGGGGTTTTACAGTTTTTATTTTTTTTTGTTATTTTAGGGGTTGTATGATTTTTTAGGTTTTGAGGTTTTGTTATGGGTTTTCAATGATTTTAAGATTTTTATGTTTTTAGGGATTTTTAGGATTTTTATATGGTTTAGGTTTTTTAAGTATTTGGAGGGTTTTTCATGTTTTATGAACTTTATGGTTTTTAAGTTTTTTATCTTTTTAAGATTTCTTTTGGTTTTTAAGTGTTTTTCTGTTTTTATGGTTTTCTTAGGGGTTTTCAGAGCTTTTAGTGCCTTTTACATTTTTAGGGATTTTTTAGGGATTATTTATGATTTTAAGGTTCTTTAGGGATTTAAAGGATTTTGAGTGGTTTTAGTGTTTTTTAGGGATTTCGGGGGTTTTATAATTCTATGGGGGTTTTTTAATGTATTTTTATTTTTTTGGCTTTTAAATATTTTTTATTGTTTTTAATATTTTATTGGATTTAATGGTTTTTTAGATTTTTAGTGGTTATTAGGGTTTTTATGGGAAAGGAAGATGTGGGATCAGGATATTCTTAAATCTCAAAAATTTATTAGAATAAAATATGTAATAGACAGAGGAGGGGAGGGGTCAAATGACCCACACCCAAAAGCCCTTGGCAAAACCAAACCCAAAAAACCCAAAAAACCAAAATGCACACAAAAAGAAATGGAAAGAGGACACTAACAACACCATTAACTGCAGCTTCATCACTTCCCATACAACAAGTTAGCACCAACCAGAACTCACATTCAAGTAGCAACCATCATCCAATCTCACAAATTCCAACATCGAGCACTTCCTCACCAAGAAGGTCCGCCGCAAGAAGCACAAAACCACCAGCACCAAATTCAAACCCGCAAGCTTCATCTCATTCCAACCAAACATCAACCAGCCCAATGAAACGTTACCATCATCAATTGTCTCCATGCCAAGAAGATCAACCATCAGCAGCACAAACCCAATAGCGTCAGCAGCCTCCAACACCTCCTCGCCAAGAAGAGCCACTACCAAAAACTTAGAACCACCAGCACCAAACTCATAACCAACTGCTTCATCATATCACAACCCATCAGCAAGAAGTAGCCAACACCACCATTTCCGACAACCAATTCCTCCTTTCTCACCACAAAATCCAACAGTGAAAAACAACCTATGTCTTACATCAGAACACTCATTACCACAGTAGCATCAAAAACATCAAAAAATATAGAAACATATTGACCAAATACTCAATCATACCCCTAACCAAATGGCATTCCTAGCCAGAAATCCACTCCACGAGCAGAACAAACCATAGTATCAGAAAAAAAAAGCACCCACTAAACTGTAGCAAGCAGAAATCACAAACCACCGGTGCACCAAAAAATTGCAGGATCCACACTGCATGAGAGAAAACACACCATATTCGAAGTTCCATCAGTGAAGAAACCATGTAGTGAAGTATCATGCAGGAGTAGATGTGTCACCATTGAGGAAACCAGAACCCCAGTCTCCAAGACAACCTTATTTGTCATTGATTCCTTCGACCCCGCTGACTCGACCTTGAAAACCATAGATCTGAAAGATCAGCCCCGATCCACAACTGAATTCCAAAAGGAATCCTGACTACCAAGAAGACATCAGCTTCAGCACGTCATGTACCTGTGGGACGCGCTGTGTAGTCTTGAATGGTGAGAGACTGTGTGGACATGGCCATGTGGTTGGGGAAATAGGGTTGTGTACACGCCGTGTGCGGGTGTAACACATCGTGCACCTAGGGATGAGACATGCCCAGGCTTGCAGCAGGACAAGACCATGTGAGGGATTAAGGGTACACACCGTGTAGACCTTATACATGCTGTGTAGTATCTTTTTGGCTGTTCTGGTGGTTCTTTCCCCTTTTCGTTGGAACTCTTAACAAGACAAAAGAAACCTCGACAGTAAATTAAACCAAGGTGTGTGTTTGACCTTGTAGATTCATGCCGCTGAGACGACCACGAGTTGTTTTCCAAGAGATTGGCGAAAATTATACTCCAGAGATGGTAGGACATGGGCTACCAATGGATCCTCCAGTAGTCCTAGATGTGGCGCCAGCCGTTATACCATATGCATTCGTGGATGCACAGTTCCATGAAGGCTTCATACGGTTCATACAGAACATCCGGGGAGCACCGCCAGTTGCCACATCTATGGAAGAGCTGACACATATATTCCAGCAGCAGCATCCACCTACATTTTCAGGGGATGGTGGACCACAGACTATGGAGTCATGGTTGGATTCTATGCAGACAATCTTCAACCATCTGGAGAAGCCTCCTAGAAGGAGGTTCAATCTCGCAACTTACATGCTGCATGATTCCACCAGAAGATGGTGGGATGTTACCACCCAGACTGAGCATCACCGAGACATGGCATGGGAAGATTTTTAGGAAGTCTTCTATGAATTTTTCTTTCAAGATATTCTATGGGAAGATCGAGCTCGAGAGTTCATGAATCTACAGTAGGGAACCATGTCAATGATGGGGTATTCTGCCCGCTTCACTGAGCTATAGAATTTTCACCTATTTTTGTGGGTGATGAGATGTTGACGGCTAGATTCTTTGAGGATGGTATTCTATATGACATCCCAGCATTGGTGAATGTTTTCAAGTTTCATACAGTGCATGCTATTGTAAACCAGATGCTGATTACTGAGCGGAACCTTTAGGAAGCAAGTGGTGTGGACCAGGGTGCTTCGACACCGGTCTCTTGTACTATTTCTACTGGCAAAAGGAGGAGGCAGATGGATTTCTCACAAGATAGCAGTACTATCCGGAATAATTATTCAGGTGGCCAAATAATTTCCTACCAATGTGGTAAAGAGGGGCACAAGAGACCTCCGTGTCCACGTGACCTAGTAGAGTGTCGAGCTTGTGGAAAGATGGCTCATCTTCAGTGTTTTTGCATGGAGTTTCCACCAGTGACTAGTGAGAGGGGTTCTGGGCAGACTCCACATGCAGGAGTAGGGCCAGTATCTTCTTACCAGTCATGGAATTGGCATATGTCAGGACGTTCAGGCCGAGGTGGTGGTCGTGTTTGTGGTAGGTAGACACCAGGATCTTAGATACACTTGGGCATTTCATCTAAGGGTAGCCAGGCTCTGTCGCAAGGCCGCTATACTGGGCACACATATGTAGTGCAATAGACCCAACGGGAGTAGGGTCTCGGACCTTCCACTGTTAGAGGTACTATTCTAGTTTCTTCTGTTTTATCTTCTATAGTTTTTGATATAGGTGCTACATATAGATTTATATCTATGCCCATTGTGGAGAAACTTGGACTCTGTGTTACTTCTTATTAGGATATCTTGATGCTAGACACTCCATTAGGATTTAGAATGGTAGGTGTGTGTCAGTGCAAGGAGTGCCCCAAGATGTTGGTGGGGGTCACTTTCTATGGGACCTCTATGTTAGAGAGATGACAACCTATGATTTCATTCTCGGGATGGACTGGTTGGTTCCCTTTTGATCCTTTTTATATTTCTATTGTCACCGGGTGAGTTTCACATCACCAGAGGGCAGAGAGTTTCTATACAGGGGAGAATGGGATGTCCAGGCGAGCCGAGCTGGACCCAAGTATCGTGGGCAAGGTGGAGTGAAAACCCAGATTCCGAGTTTATTTATAGATGACCAGGGATCATGTTAGAAGTATTTCCCTCCAGTGGTTAATCATTTCAGGGATGTCTTTCCGGAAAACTTTTCAATTCAACCTTCAGAGAGAGTTTGAATTCTCTATTGAGCTTGTGCTAGGAGCATCACTGGTGTCCATTACTCCTTATGGGATGGGTACGCTAGAATTCTTGGAGTTCAAGAGGCCGTTAGAGGATTTATAGGCCAATGGTTTTATCTGACCCATTATTTCTCCCTGGGGTTCGCCATTCCTTTTTGTTAAGAAGGCAGATAGTACCCTGAAAATCTATATGGATTATTAGAAACTGAACCAGTTGACGGTTAAGAACCTATATCCCTTAGTGAGGATTGATGATCTTTTTGATCAACATCGAGGATTGTGAGTATTCTCAAATATTGACATGAGATCCGGATATCATCAGTTGCACGTTAGTCCATCAAACATACTGCTTACAGCCTTTCGGAGCAGATATGGTCTATACAACTACTTGGTCGTGCCATTCAGAATGATAAACGTGCAAGCAATTTTCATGGCTCTGATGAATCATGTGTTCCACCCATATCTGGATTCTTTGTGGTAGTCTTCGTGGATGATATCTTGTTGAACTATCACACTCGACATGACCATTCCTCCCATGATGACATCGTACTGAGTACACTTAAAGAGCATTAGTTATATGCTAATATATCAAATTTCCACATTTGGATAGACCAGATTCAATTCCTGGGTCATATTATGTCAGATGCAGGAGTTGCGGTAGACCCATATTAACTGAGAGCAGTAGTTTCCTGGGAGAATCCTAAGAATGTGTTTGAAATATAGTGTTTCTTGGGTATGGCTAGTTATTATATACGCTTTATACAAGACTTCTCCCACTTAGTAGCACTGTTGATGGGTTTGACTAAGAAGGGTATGAAGTTCATTTGGTCATAAGCTTGCGAGACATCCTTTCAGAAGCTTAAGGGAAGCTTGACATCAACTCCAGTCTTGATACTTCCAGAGAAAGGTAAGATCTATACAGTTTATTGTGATTCATTAGATTTTGGGTTGGGAGCAGTGTTGAAGTAGGGTGATCGAGTAGTTGTGTACGGGTCTAGGAAGTTGAGGCCACATGAGAGGAATTACCCGATGCATGATCTTTATTTGGATGTAGTTGTTCATGCATTACGTTGTTGGAGAAATTATCTCATTGGAGAACATTTTGTGGTGTTTACAGACCAAAAACGTCTTAAAAACATCTTTACCCAGCATGACTTGAAGTTGAGACAACGAACGTAGGTTGAATACCATCAGTACTTCGACTTTGAGCTTGCCTATACACTTGGTAAGGGTAACATAGTATCTGATGCGCTGAGTAGGAAGACTCATATACATGCAGTGAAGGAGGCTAGTGGTGAGTGGAAGCCTATAGCTTTGTTCTCTGAGATGCATTTGGAGGTTCACAATAGTCAAGGGTGAAGATATCTTTCATCCTTAGCTGTGACTTCTACCCTCCTAGATAGAGTGGGGTTGAGACAACTATCATATTCCGAAGTCCTAGTTTTACGGGGGTCATTGGAAAGTGAGGACCCTCCTCCTGGTTGGACGATAGGCGATGACGAGGTACTATGTATCCATGGATGATTATGGGTTCCAAGGAAAATACTTGAGGAGTTGATGTGGGAATTTCATTCTTTAGCTTGGGAAGTTCATCTTGGAGTTACCAAAGTGTACCATAACTTGAGACGTTAGTATTGGTGGCGAGTATAAATAAAGGTAGTTGGTTTTGTTACAAGATGTTCCACCTGTCAGCATGTGAAGGCGGAGCATCAGAGGCCAGCCGGACTGTTAAAATAGTTACCCATTCCAGAGTGGAAATGGGATGATGTTGTGATAAACTTCATGATTGGGTTTCTGAGGTCACCTTGAGGTAATGATGTCGTATGGGTTTTTTTGGATAGACTTACGAAGGTATATCACTTTTTTCTAATCAAGTAACTTCAGTGTTGATGAGCTCATGAAGTTGTATATCTAATAGGCAATACGTATTCAAGGAGTATTATTTCTATTATTTCCTATATGTATGCCCATTTTTTGTCTCATTTCTAGAAGAGTTTTTTGAGGGAACTGGGTACACAGGTGCTTCTGAGCACAGATTACCACCCTCAGACCGATGGCCAGTCTGAGCGTGCAATACAGGTGCTAGAGGACATGCTGCGTTCATGAGTTCTGTACATTGGAGGCTCTTGTGAGAAGCACATACCCCTGATCGAGTTTTTCTATGATAATATTTTTTAGGATACTATTGAGATGGAACCTTACGACGCTTTATATGGTAGGCTATGCCGATCACCCTTATGCTGTTTGGAGACAGGTGAGGCACATTTACTGGGACCATGTCTTGTGCAGGAGACATCAGAGCATGTCCAGTTGATTCAGAAGAGGATGGGTATGGAATAGTTTCATCAGAAATCTTATACTGATATCCACAGACGACCCTTGGAGTTCATGGTTGGGGATCATGTTTTCTTGCATGTTTCACCGAGGTTGGGACATCGGCGGATCAGGAGACAGGGAAAAATTTCACCGAGGTCTGTAGGGTCTTTTGAGATTATGGAGAGAGTCGGGCTTGTTTCCTATCAGATGTATTTACCACAGAGGTACTGATCCATTCACAATGTCTTCCATGTATCTTAGATGTGCCATTATCACTCAGACTCATCTCACATTTTATATCCTGAGGAGGTTGAACTTTAGGTTGATGCATCCTTTGAGAAGCATCTGATTCGTATTGTTGACAAGAGAAAAAAGGTTCTCTGAGGCCAGTCAGTTCCTCTCGTACTTGTTCTCTGGCAATATGTCCAAGTGAAAGACGAAACCTAGGAGCATGAGACTAACGTACATGCTCAGTGGCAAGAATTTTTCTTAGCATTATCTTCACAACCCTTGGAAGGGAAATTCAGGAATGAATTGCTTGAAGGGGGGATGTTTGTAAGAACCTGGTTCTTATTATTGAGGTACATGTTTATCATTTTCCTTTTCCTTAAGTGTTTTTGAAAAAACAAGGGAAATGTGGGAAAAATAGCAAATTTATGGGTACACACTGTGTACTTGTGTACACATGCTATCTAATTTGGCTGTGTGGGATGAGAATATAGGGCGTATAGGATTATCGGTGATTAAGGGTGTAAAAACCAACTACCCTCCATGTACTTTTGTACACAAGCCATTTACTTCGGCTGTGTGGGATGATAATACAAGTTGTGTAGGCTATCAGTGATTGATGGTGTAAAAACTAACCACACACTGTGTACTTAGTAATACACTGTTTCGCACGGAATTCAGGGATGACCTCTTGGATGGGAGATTCAAATGTTCCGATCGGTTTCTAGAGGGTTTGTTCGTAGAACCAGAAACATCCAATGATTCCACATCTGTTTGGACCTACTTTCCAAATGTAGGCACTCATTAGCTTGTGGGCTAATGAGGCTTAGTAATTTTCATTGGTCGAGAGGATGGAAGGTCGGACTCACCACACCTTTTTGAGGGGAATTGTTGTCTACTCCTGGACTCTCTTTATAGATTTAAGTTATGTTCGTGAATCCTTATTACATTACCAAGTATAAAATGAGCTTTCCTTTAGTTTTAACAATCAATGATTAAATATGTAAGAAATTTAGAGAATCTTTTATATGTATTCGAGGTTCTTCATCAATAGAGAATCATCTATATCTATTAAGAGATTCTTGGTCAATGGTATCCTTCAAAACATTTATATAAAAGTCTCTTGGTCATTATGATGACAAGGCTAGTTTTAAATCCACTCAGTGGGGCACTTGAAGTTTATCGTCATTCAGAAGGACATAGAATTATTTCAGAATTGGGATTGAACCCATAGATGGGCTACCTACGTATCCTTTGTTTTGAAAAAAAAAGGAATCAGAACCCACGTAGTTCGAATAAGGGAGTATGACGTTTATGATTGATGGCTCAAAGAAGGATTTTATAATTACTTTTACACTCTAAGCTCACGTGAGTCATGCTCGGTGTGAGAAACAAGAGGTATTGGTAAAAAAAATAGACAATTGTTCCATGAAATATACAATCATAAGAAATGGTTTGGGGCTTATGTATGTATGACTGCCCAAATAGATGAAGGTTTAGGATTCACTTTTAGGGATAAAATCCATGAACAGGGTCCATAAAGGTGTATGTGCTTCATGGAGGTTTGAATACTCTAATCTTGGGGCTTACTCCTAAGGAGGATGCCCAAGTTAGGAGGGGACTTATGATTGGGTTTTACTCTTGAAAAGGAAACCCAAATCAAGGGTAAATTAGGACTGGTTAAAGATAAATTAGGGGACTTGGGGCTTATTCCTAAAAAGGAAGCCCAAGATTATAACTGGGACTTATTCCTAAAAAGGAAGCCTAGGTTAGGGGTTAAGGTTTGGGGCTTACTCCTGAGGAGGATTCCCATATTTGAGGTTGGGGCTTACTCCTAAGAAGGATGCCCAAATTATGGGACTCGAGGCTTACTCCTAAGAAGGATGCCCAGATTAAAGGATTATGATTGGGGCTTACTCCTGAGGAGGATGCCCAAGTAAAGGAATTAAGGTTTGGGGCTTACTCCTGAGGAGGATGCCCAAGTTAAGGAATTAAGGTTTGGGGCTTACTCCTAAGGAGGATGCACAAGTTAAGGAATTAAGGTTTGGGGCTTACTCCTGAGGAGGATGCCCAAGTTTGGGAACTTTAAGAATTTGGGGCTTACTCCTAAAGAAGATGCCCAGATTAAAGGACTTATAACTGGGGATTATTCCTAAAAAAGGAGACCCAAGTTAAGGATTCTCTCATCTTAAAGGATGAGGTTGAATGAATGAACTCTCCATATTTAGTGACATAAGGATACTTAAATCACTAGGTTTTGAGAGATATTCCACAGAATTCCTTTTAGATAAGGAAGTCAAATCAAGGAATCATGCCATAAATGGCTTTGAAGAGTGTCTTGAAGACTGAATCTTGAAAAGGAAAGGTGTAATGGCTTAAGAGGGGTAAAATGGGAAATATGGGCACCCAAAAAGGTAAGGGCGCGCAAGTCTTTAAAGGCTCTCAAGTATTGTGTCGGCGCACAAGTATTGGTCGCGCAAGTATACTTGCGCGACATGAGGGGTACTTGCGTGATTTTCAACCAGCATTAGAATACTTGAGCGACTCTTTATTAATCACTTTAGAATCCTCTTGAGGTTCTTCCAGAAAAGGGACGTGCAAGTTCTATTGAAGGAAATTAGGCGGCACACAAGTGTTGATAAGTTTCAACACTTAGGCCTTCCTTCTTCTCTTTAGATCTTCCGTTCTAGGTATGAAATTACCTTAGAAGTGTTCCGGAAGCTTTGAGAAGAGACTTGGGTGTCGGGAGCTTCAATACGAGTTTCTGGAAAAAGATCCTCCCGAATGGGGGGCCCACAGGGTCTATTTATAGGTAGGAGAAGACCCCGCAGTTACCGGGCGGTTAACACTTAGGTAGCGCAAGTCACTTGTGCGCCAAGGTGCGTCGCGCAAGTGGACTTGCGCGATAGTGATATAACTTGCGCGGTGCAGTTTCTGTTGATCCTTTGTTCATGCCTTTGTCGATTTTTGATATTTTCTTCAAAGGTTGAATCACTTTGAGCTCAGGTATTCCCCTTTTCCGATTTTTAGATTCTGTGGCGAAAGGAGCGTCAACAAAACACCCCCCTCAGAGTTGGATCTGGAGAGAAATGAGGATTTGACTCTGTGGAAATCGAATCCATCCAAAGGAAAAGGGGTCGCGCAAGTCTTCAGGGAACAGAGGGCGGCGCGCAAGTTTGCGGCGCGCAGGCCTTAAGCGTACTGGGTACGGCGCGCAGATAGGCTTCCTGGCCTATAAATACATGGCCTCACCTCCATACAAGCATCCAGATTTCTGGACTTCATACCTTCTCGACCTCTTGTCGCACAGGTTATCTTAGCCGCGCAAGGTGCTCTGCTTTCCAATGTTTTCCTTGATGTCGCGCTATTATAAAGGTATTTGTACTTGCGCGGTTTACACTTGCGCGACGAAAACTAGCGTGGCACACGAACACTTGCGCGCCATGTTTTAGACTTGCGCGCCTTAATGCCTTAGCCATTTTTTCCATTTAAGAGTTAGTTTATTCATCTTTTGTGTAGATTCAGTGGTTCCCAAGGGATTTGGAATGGTTGATGAACTGGCTAGCAAGCAGATTTATGATATGATGAACATTATTGGCCATGATTACTATGATATCTGCAACAGTACTCTCCCAGATTTGGCTAAGTACTTGAAGAAATATCATCTTAATTTCCCACAGAGCATCTACCTGCCTCTATATGGTCATGGTCACCTGCAAGGAGTCAATGTTCCAGATTCCAAGAACTATACACCTAAAATGCAGCTGCACTGCTAATCCTTCATTTCAGTTATGCTGTGCATTAAGAGAAACAACAATGGTGTGAACTTTCATATTCTTCTTCCATGTCATTTCCTTGCAGATATGAAAATGGAAAACCCATGGGCTGAAATGTTTTCCACTACCGATTGGTGGAGAGAAGACAAACATGGTATTAGAGCCATATCTGAAAAGAGTACTCTCTCCAAATGGCTCTTTACTTCCAATGCTCCATTCTCAAATCCATGTATCCATCTTCCAAGTCTCTTGGACAGAAACAGAGTCACTGTTTGATCAATAGAAAATTTTCTCAAACCGCACTCAAGAACATCCTTCTACAATTGTTCCAAGAAGAGCTGGTAGCACTGCATCTCTTATTGTATCCAGTTGAATGAATTAATTCTAGGTGGTTGCTGATGAATCTCAGGATGCCGTAAATCAAATGAAGTGTTATATTGAAAGCCTCTTGTAATTCTTGAAAACGAGAAGAGACTCCAGTCTCTGGATGTCCTTCTAACTCTTGTGTATCAATGAAAAACACTTTCATCTTCAATCATTTGTACCTGCATTCTTTCACTACCTGCTTCAAATTTACTTAAGCCAATGGGCCTAGTAAGCATAGTTTGATTTTTACTAGGATTATTTACAAATAACCCTACAAACATTGAATCTTTTAATTGGTCAATATTACCTAAATCATACAAAAATGTATATTTAGTGAGCTGGAACTTGACTTTTATTCAGAGTTCCTTTGTCTTTTGTGGGCAGTTTAAAGTCATGCATACCGAACATAAAGGGGATAATGCTTAAGGTCGAAATAGCTTTGACCATAATGGATTAAAATTGATTCAATTCCTTGAAAATTTATCTGAAAACATATTACCATACTCATGTATGAGGGAAAAATATGTAAACTATGGCTTAAGAATATTTGAATCTGAGGAATGATATGAAAAAGAGCTAAAAGGCATTAGAAGAAGTAGTTTCCAAGAATGAAGTTACTATTATTTAAAAAACCCCGTTAGGGGGTTGAAATATGCAGGGCCACCTAAGGGCATTGGATACATGGTCAAATAAATAGCATCTTTTGGCTGACAAGTCTGTTATGTGGACTATTTATGCAAGGCCACCTATGGGCACATGCTGCATAGTCAGGCGAAATAACTCTAAAAAATTTACTTTCCTAGTGCTAAAAGCCAGTGAAAGTTTATGGAGATTCAAATTTTCTAAAGTATAGAGTTTGTTGTATGGAAAGAGGTACTTGAATATGGAGAAGATATTTTCAGACAAGATTATCAAAGAACTGGATGAATATCACTCCTACGAAGGTTTGACCCAAACGTAGGGAAGAATAATGAACCATAGACTTGAATAAATTCAGATCATGAAAAAGGATATGGGACAAATATGTTAAGGTTGGCTATTTGTTGCCGATCCCTACATACTGTCGTTTAAGACAAATAAGGACAAAAGAGGCATTCTTCCCAATAATGAAGTTACCATAATTTAAAAAACCCATTAGGGGGTTGAAATATGCAGGGTCACCTAAGGGAATTGGCTGCAGGTCAAATAAATAGCATCTTTTGGCTGAAAAGTCTGTTATGTGGACTGTTTATGCAAGGCCACCTATGGGCACGTGCTGCATAGTCAAGAAAAAGAATTCTCAGAAGATTGACATTTTTGTGACTAGAAGTCATGAAAAGGGTTATGAAGATCTGAAAATATTTAAGGTTAGGATTATAACACATAAAGATGGGTATTGTCCAATATATATAGAGATACATGGGTCAATGATAACCATAATCATGTTGTGGCTGGGTCCTGAATTGAAATTTTGGACTTCACTACGTATCTCATAAGAATGAGAATCAAGCCATACGTAGTTCTTGAAATGTAGTTTAACATCATGCAGGACGAAAGTATGAGAGATCTTAGTTTAGGGTCATAGAATTCGGACCATAATAACGAATACACAGTGTGTTTTCATGAGGACTTTTCAGCCAAGGGACTGAAAGTGAAATTTGGGGTTAGGCCCAAAAGACTTGGGACTGGATTCGAGGGACACTCAAATGTTCCTACATATCCCATAGGGATGGGAATCAAGTCCACGTAGTTCTAGAACTACCCTTTGTACAAATTTGGTTCGTACATGTGAAGGGTGAAAGGGGACTTTAGTGCAATGATGGTTTAACCTAAGATAAAAAGTTTAGGCATTACCATGTATGCACGTAATCTTTTGAAAATGAAAACCATGACTGAAAAATCAATGTCAATAATAGTTCTCTCTCAAATGAGGAAATCAAAGAATATTGTAGTTTATTGTCGTACCGGACAAAAGTGTTGCATAGTTTAACGTCATATAAAAAGGACGAAAGTGAATCAATATAAAGATATAGACTCTAGGTGCGGTTTCACGAATCAACATCATATGAGATGGTGGTGAACCGATGTGAAGAGATTGTTTTCGGGCTTGAACCCTGGGAGGTTGCCTACATACCCAGCCTGGAGGGCAAGGATCAAAGTCCGTGTAGTTCAATTAAAGAATGAATTAATGATCAAGTTGTTCTTGGGGACAATGATCTAATAAAAATGTTGTTGGGACTTACACATGGTTAGGGGCCCAAAGAGAGTGTTATGGTTGAGGTTTTCTCTAAGCTCACGTGAGTCATACTCGGTGTGAGAAACAAGAGGTAACAACTGCCTTAATGATGCACAGTTTAATGTCATGTAGGACATATCAAGGGACTATGCAGTTTAAGGTCTTGCAGTTAGGACTATTGGTGCTGCACAGTTTAGTGTCATGTAGCAGGGACAAAATAACAGTTTAATGTCATGTAGGACATATCAAGGATTTTTTGTACAGTTTAGCATCATGTAGTTAGGACGATGGGGACAATACTGTTTAACGTCATATTGGACGAAAGGGGGATTGTGCAGTTTAATGTCATGCAGTAAGGACAAAAGAGTGTACCATTTTAACGTCATGTCGGACGAAAGTGAGAATAGTTTAAGGTCATATGCATGGACTGTGAATGGTGCAGTTTAATGTCATGCTGGACCTTTTAGATTATATAGTTTAACGTCTTTCCGTACGTAAGGTACTTTTATACAGTTTATCGTCATGTAGTGAGGACGTCACAGTTTAACGTCTTGCTGGACGTAAGGGACTTTTATACAGTTTAGCGTCATGTAGTTAGGACTTCACAGTTTAACATCTTGTTGGACGTAAGGGGCTTGCAAATAGTTTATGGTCATATGCATGGACAAGGGAAGATGCATTTTGAGGTCATGCTGGATGGTTTAGGGAACTTTTTCACAGTTTAACGTCGTGTGGGACAAAGTTGCAGTTTAAGGTCATACTGGACCATTGATGTATAGTTTAATGTCATATAGCAAGGACAAAATGGTGCTGCACAGTTTAGTGTCATGTTACAGGGACATCTTCTTTTCTATAGTTTAACGTCATGTTGGACGAATGTGCAAATAGTTTAAGGTCATATGTATAGACCGTGGATGATGCAGTTTAAAGTCATACTAGACTATTAAGTGCTTATGTAGTTTAACGTCTTTCCAGACGTAAGGGACTTTCCTACAGTTTAACGTCATGTTGGACGTAGTTGCAGTTTAAGGTCATACTGGACCTTTGCTGTATAGTTTAACGTCATATAGCAAGGACAAAATGGTGTTGCACAGTTTAGTGTCATGTTGCAGGGACATCTTCTTTTTTCTACAGTTTAAAGTCATATTGGACGAAGTTGCAGTTTAAGGTCATACTGGACCATTGCTGTATAAACCAATTGTAAGAGTCTTGGTTCTAGGGACCATATTTTGTGTTTATACAAAATATTTCTTCAGAAATCTGGCATTGGTTGGAGTCGTGATGAGTTCTCCATCCATTGAGATTAATGAATAAGCTCCATTGGAGTAGACCTTATGTATTGAATAAGGTCCTTCCCATTTTGGTTCAAGCTTGGGAGGATTATTTCCTGGTATCATTGGTGTTCTGAGAACTAATACCAATTCTCCCTGAATGAATGAATGAAGACGAACTTTTTTGTTAAAATCTCGTGATATTCGATTCTGATAGATTTCCATGTGGTGCAAAGTGCACAATCTTTTCTCATATAACTTTTCCAATTCATTCAATCGATTTTGGGATTGCTCATCTGTATATAACTGATCACAAATGGCTACTCTGAGTGAGGGAAATTGAACTTCAATTGGCAAGACTACTTCTGTTCCATATACCAACGAATATGGAGTTGACCGCGTTGCATTGCGGGTGGTAGTCCGATTAGCCCATAAAGCATGAAAGAGTTTATCAGGCCATGACCTCTTATCTTTATCCACCATCTTTTGCAGTATATTTGAAAGAGTCTTGTTAAAGGCTTCTATTTGTCCATTGGCTGCCGCATGATACCGAGATGAATGGTTGGATTTAATGTTGTATTCTTGATACAATTTCTTCACCTCAGAAGAACAGAAGTTGGTGCCGTTGTCCGTCAATATGGTATGAGGGACACCAAATCTAGTAATGATGTTAGACTTGATGAATCTAACAATGCATTTAGAACTTACTTCTTTGAGAGGCACTACCTCTGCCCATTTGGAAATGAAATCAGTAGTAGTAAGAATGTACTTAAACTACTTGGCCGTAGCTGAAGGGTAAGGTCCCACCACATCCATTCCCCATGTGGAAATGGCCATGAGTATTTAGCTGTATGAAGCAACTATGGATTTTGATGAATGAAGTTGGCATGTACTTGAAATGAATGACACTTCTTTGTGAAATCAACAAAATATTGTGTCATTGAAGGCCAAAAGTATCCAAGCCTTCGAATTTGATCAGACAATCTATGTCCAGACTGGTGGGCACCACAGACTCCTTCATGCACTTCTTTCATGACATCCATTGTCTCTTCACCATCAATGCATCTGAAGAGAACTCCATCAAAACCATGTTTGTAGAGAATTTTCTCTAGGTGGTTTGGGCTATCATAAAGAGTAAAATTGACCACACGTCGCCGAATTTTTTCTTTCTCGGCTCTATCAGGTGGAAGTGTTCCATTTTGAAGGTATTCCCTGATAGGTGACATCCATCCTGTAGTATGACCATATGGTTCAGGAATGGGACTAATTTCATTAATTTCCTCTGTTTTGGCTTGAACATAAGGTGAAATTGCACGACTGTGGGAAATCCTGATGGTTGTCTCGTCCCGATTTGGATATGCTAGAGCTATGGCTATATTAGCCAGTGCATCAGCTTGAGCATTTTGTGATCTTGGGACATAAGAAAATGTCAGTTCTGAAGGGAATTCTGCCATTAACTCTCTGACGTAATCATACAAAGGGATTAATTCTTCTTTTCTGATGGCATAATCCCCATTGACTTGTTTGATTACCAGGTCTGAATCACCTTTCACCTTTAAGTTATTCACTTGTGCTTGGAGCGCTAACTCCAAGCCTGTAATAAGAGCTTGGTATTCAGATTCATTATTAGTACCACCTTCCCACAATAAAAAGGAATAAGGTAACAATGCCTTATCTGGAGAAATGAGTACAATTCCTAAACCAACATTGTTGAATTTAGGATTTTCCATTTTCTTACCTGTTGGACTTCTGGAAGCACAATCAAAATACATTTCCAATGTTTGAGGACTCTCTTGAATAGAGAAAACATCCTCATAAGGGAGTTCAATATCTGAAGACGTGTCTTCCACTGAAGGATGTTCAGCCAGGAAATCAGCCAGAGATTGGATCTTTATTTCCTTTTGAGATACATATTGAATGTCTAACTACTGCAAAATAACTGCCCACCTTGCTAGACGTCCTGTAAGCATTGGACGACTAAGGATGAATTTGAGAGGATTATTGCGAGATACCAATTGGACCTCATGATGTTGCAAGTAGTGTCTCAGTTTCTGGACTGCAAATATTAATGATAGGAAGCACTTCTCAATACTTGAATACCGGGTTTCTGCTTCAAGCATAGTTCTACTGAGATAGTAGAGGCTATTTTCATTCCCAGCATCATTCTTTTGAGCGAGAAAGGCACCCAATGATTGCTCTAGAGCTGTCTCATAGAGGATAAGTGATCTACCTTCAACATGTGGCATGAGTACTGGTGGACTCAAGAGGAATTTCTTGAGAACATCAAATGCTTCTTGACATTCTCCAGTCCACTGGTAAGTGACTCCTTTTTTCAATAATTTGGTAAAGGGTAAACTTTTGCATGCCAAATTGGTGATGAAACGCCGAATATAGGCTAAGTGTCCTTGAAGTCCTCTTAATTCTTTCAAATTCTGAGGAGGTGACATACCAAGGATTGATTTGGTCTTCTCAGGATCGACTTCAATACCACGATGGCGTACAACAAAGCCGAGGAATTTTCTTGAGGTTACCCCAAAAGCACATTTTAAGGGGTTCATCTTCAAATTATGTTGTCGAAGTTTGTGGAATATGACTTCCAAATCAGTTAAGTGATTAGAACATTGTTTGGATTTAACCACCAAATCATCCACATAGCATTCAACAAACTTCCCTAAGAAAGGTTTGAAGATACGATGCATGGCGCGTTGATATGTTGCACCTGCATTCTTTAAACCAAAGGGCATCACCTGGTAACAAAACACACCTTGATGAGCTATGAAAGCTGTAGATTCCTCATCTTCTGGGGCCATTCGGATCTGATTATATCCGGAATATCCATCCATGAAGGAAAGTACTTTATAGCCAGTGGTCGCATCAATTAAGAGTTCTGTAATCGGAACTGGGAAATCATCTTTAGGACAATACCAATTAAGATCTCTGAAATCTATGCAAACACTAATTTGCCTGTTCTTTTTCTTTACAGGGACAATATTAGCCAACCAATTGGGATATTGAACTTCTCTGATGAAGTTAGCTTTGATCAGATTATCCACTTAAGCTTCAATTTTGGAAGCATAAGTTGGGTGTGTTCTTCTCGCGGCTTGCTTAAATCCTCGATGTTCATTTGGTAAACCCAAATGATGAGTAGAAATATCAGGATCAAGCCCAGGAATTTCTGTATAGTTCCAAGAAAAAATATATTTATTTTTCTTTAGAAAAGAAATATACATCTCTTTCTCTTCAAGGGTCATGGCCGCACTAATTAAAGTGGGGCGTGGATCTTTCTCTGTACCCAGATTTATTTCTCTGAGTTCATCCACAGTGGTAGAGGTACCCTCTTCAAATGCTGGAGGAGAATCTCTAAGACCTTCCTCTTCCTCTTCATTATGTGCTATTTCTTCCATTTCTACTTGCATAGTAGATGACAAAACGAAATTCTCATGATCATAAGAGATGTCAAAATTTTCACATTTTGAAGAAGAAGCTTCCATTTCCGACCCTATTGATGATAAAGGGCCTTCTTTGGGAAATAAAGAGGATATGATGGATTTATAATCGACATCATTATTCAACTCTGGTGTGGCTATAACTTTTTCTGGCCTGATTGGCGAAGTATAGACTTTTTGGACTTCAGCAGATGAAATGAAAACGTCACCACTTATGCTTTCATCACTGTTTGGTAGGTTACCAATTTCTCCCATGTTGTCTGGCTCAATTGCCGTAATTGACATTGTGGATCTTTCCATAAGAGTATTTTGATTTGGGCCTATTTTGTCAATTTGACAGATAGGTAACACATAATCTATACTCACATGTGTAAATCGATTTATTGGAATTTTCTCCAAACCATATGGAGCATTAATTTTGGTAATTTCCTTCATTGTAGATTTTTCTCTTCCCTTCATGTGATAAAATTCTGCCTCAATGTATTGAGACTCACATGTCTTGAACGGGGCCTTATCACCATACAATGTTCCAACTTGACCATTGAAACAGTATTTGAGACATTGATGGTATGATGAAGGAATAGCTGAATGCTGATGTAGCCAGGGTGTTCCAAGCAAGACGTTGAAAGCTGAGTCTTGTTCAACAATCATGAAATCCGAATTGGATACAAGATCTCCAAACTGGGTTCTGAGTGTAACTTCGCCCAGTGGTTCTTGTTCATTTTTATCTTATCCTTGTAACATCATGGTAGAAGGAGATAAATCAGATTCCTTGAGGCCCAATCGACAAAGTGTACGAATGGGCATGAGGTTGACTCCTGAACCATTGTCAATGAAAACTCTTCGGATATCTACACCATTGACTTTGCCAGATAAGTACAAAGGTTTTATGTGCCCATGCACAACATCATCTTAATCTTTATTAGTAAAAGATATCACTGCATGGCATTCTGCAGGATTATTCTCTATGTGATAGACTTCAGCTGCAGCAATTTCAGCTTCAAACTCTTGAGGACTTGACAAAGCTTCAATGAGTGCTTCCCGAATATCTTTTGATAGATTTAAAGCATCCAAAATTGATAACTTGGCTGGTACTTGGGACAGGTGTTTCAATATATCATACTTTTGATCTAGAGGTCTGCGTTTCCCAACAAGAATATGTGGTTTAGCAGGTACCTTGGAAGCAGATGCTTTGGAAGCTGATGCATCTTGTATTGGGATAGAATTTGGCAACATCCTTGGTTTTGGAAGATTAGACTGATTAGATACATTTACTTTCTGAGATAAAGAAGATGGAACCTTTAATCGGTCTTCCAAAATAACTGTTCCAAAACTGAGTTGGCCATTGGCAGAAGAACTTTCTTGTTCTTTTTGAGCTCACTAAAGGGCTCTACCACGAGTTTCTGCTGCATACACAGTACTAGTAGGGGTAGAATTGGAGTAGTGGCTTCAGAAAGATCCAAGTCTTCCCCTGTATCCTGAACCTCTAGAACTTCCTCGGATTCCCTTATTTGATACAGGGAATTCAGGCTCATCAAGACTGGAATATGGATCTGTTAATTGAATCATATTAACAGAACCGAAGATTAACTCTTCGTCTGATAAAGACCCTTCCTGACTAGCCTGTTTAGGCTGTGCCGTTTGATGGGGCGGTGCCCGTGGCTTTGAAGTAGATGGCATGAAATCTTCCAAAGTCAAAGACAACTTAGGCCTCGATACATACTCATCTTCTCTGATTCCTCTTTCTTCTTTGAATTGTGCTTCCCTTTTGAGGATTTGTCTTTTGATGGAGTCTTAACTGCAGCTTTTGTAGGAGACACAATTGGCTTCTTCAATTGTGTTCGCAAAATGGAATGGGTCCGATTGATTTTCTTTCTGACCATCCAATCATCATATTTTTGCGCAGTTTTTCTTTTGACTTCCTGCCACTCGCCTCCTTCCTCTGGATCGGTAGCGGTAACACACGCTACATGAGCTGAAGAACCCTTCAATTTGACTTGTCCCAAGTCTACCATCTTTTGCAGGAGGTCTTTAAAGACAAAACACTCCTGGATGGGATGCCCCAACATTTGATGAAAGGGACAATAATTGGGACGGTCTTCATCTCCTTCCTTGTTTGGCCTCTTGGGCACTGGTAATTGAACCAAAATATTTTCCAGAGCTGAAATGAAGTAACCAGGAACTTTCTCACATCGGAAAGAGTATTTTTTACTCTTCAAATCCTCAAATTGTTTTCTTCGTTGATCTCTTTGATCATTTGGATGAAACAGCCTTTGTTGTTGGCATTCAAGAGGTGGATCCCTTCGAGAAGATGAAGGTTTTGAAGTAGAAATAGGTACAGGTGCTTGTTTAAGCATAATTGTAGCAGTTTCCACTTTAACCATTCTCCTTCCTGGAACTGATGGAATTACACGAGATTTAACCTTAGCCTGTATAAGGGAATCTTCAATATGCTGAGCGATTGAAGTAAGGTCTCGAAACCCTCCTGTGTATTTCACAGGGATCAATGGCGTGCGTAATTTATCACGCAAATTTGCCACACAGATTGGCAACAGTTCTTCCTGAGGGAGTGCTAAACTCAGGGAATACGTTAATCCCTTCCCGCGAGCAATGAAATCAGAGACTCTTTCATTCTCCCTTTGCTTGCAGTTTGTAAGATCGAAAACTGTCATTTTTGGCAAAGTTGATCTGAACTGAAGAAGTAATTTTTGACGAAGATCCTCCCATCCGATGATTGACCGGGATTGCAAGCTTGTATACCAGACAAAAGCCGGTCCTTGCAAGGTTCGCACGAAGCATCTGAGTTTCACTGCTTCTTGCTGCTCTGGAGTTCCCATCATAAGATCACAACAAGACACGTAATGCGTCAAATGTTGTTCAGGGTCGCCTTATCCATTGAAAGTAGTGAAAACATGGTTTCCAAAACTAGATAGAGGAGAAATTGAATCTACCCATTCAGGGTAAACTTTCTTTTTTGGTTGAACTTGCGCCCGTTTCCCTTCCATAGTTTCTAACCGAGCTGTTAATGACTCAATAGTAGTTATTAACTTTTGAGAAACATCTGGTTGAATCTAGCCTTGAGTAGGTGCAATGAATGGAGCTTGGATAGACGTGGTGGTTGGTGCTGCAACTGATGGTAGCACTTCCAACCGTTGTTGTGGTTGACCCACGGGATTAGACCTCTGAAGGTGTACTGATAAAGGAGGATATTATTGATCCATCTCAGTAACTACAACAAATTCCTTCGGCTGTCGGACTTCAGCATTCTTAATAAGAAGACTACTCTGAAGTAGTTCTGCATTCAACCTTCTTAATTCTTTCATTTCTTCCTCTTGTTGTGCAATACTTTGCTCTAATGAGAGCGATTGACCTTCTCTAGAGGAAGGATATGTAACCTGATTCTTTCCCTTCCCTTTGTTGGATTCCTTTTGGAGGGAGGGAAGTGGATTACCTAAGTTCTGAGTAATCCTTTGACTTCGTGTACGTACACCTTCTTCATTTGTATCGATGCATACATTTTCTTGAGCAGGACGCTCTTCATCTGAGTCCCCTAAGTGAGTCTCCTCAGGTGGATTAGCGACAATGACATTGATGACATTGATTGATGCATAATTCATCTCATCCCTTCTATCAACATTTCTGTGATATGGTATTCTTTCATATCTTTGATGAGACATTTCGTTTTGTTGGTTCAATCCTTTAGTAACTTCTTGACGAGGTATAATTTGGAGGGAATCTCCTGATAATTTGTCTCTTCATTCCTCTTGGGGATTCTTCCCCAATCTAGAAAAGACTGATATTCTCTGAGAAGGGGAATGATGATTTGAAAGAGTCCCCAGTCTCGTGATCTGGGGATGTTCCTGCTGATTCCGCTCAACTCCTCGAATCCCATTTGTTGACTCTGAGGGTTGGGTTAAAGGAGTCCCCAGTCTGACAAGCTGGGGTGGCTCTTGACATGCTATGTCTGAGATCTTCTTAAAAGATCTCTTGATCTTGCGAATCTTAGTTCAGAAATTAGCTGGATGCATTAACCTGTATCCACTTTTATCACCTGGTTCAACAGACCGTTGGATGATTTCTGAAACTTCTGTCATTTGATGATGTGTTTGCTCCATACGAGAGTCTTGTGCAATATTCTCGCCTGCTTGATGTAGGAGCAATTCAACAACTTGTTCTCAATATGATTGATTTTGAGAGGAACTAGTTGAATCCTGTTCTTGAGCAAGCTTTTGATTATTAACAAAGCCCATTGACTGTGGCCGGCCATGGGCAATAACATTGCATGAGACCATTTTCGGCGGGCTTTGCTGACTAGAAAGAACTGTGAAATGTAGTGCTCCGTGAACACCCCATCCTCTGATATGAACATCAGATGGAGCATTGGCAATTAACTGACGCAATTTTCTTAGTGCACCAAGGCATGAACGTTGAAGGGTTCTCTATTGCTTTTCAGACTTCGGATACCGAGATACTGATAGAGATGCCAAATCAATCTGACGTTGTAGCCCTTATATTATCTTAAGATGATGTTCATATCCATCATAAGATAATACCTTCTTCTTTAATTGACAAAGAGTTTTCCATATGTTGAGACGAATATCATGGATTCCATCATCCGTCAACATCTTTGGATTATCGTACTGGGAGTCAGCCAAAGGCCAAAACATGACTGGTACCTCACCTTTTGCCAGTTTCTTCCTCATGTTCAACATTTCCTCTTTATCATTAAATGAAGATTCTTCTACCTGTTTTGACCAGAGTTGGTGTTTTCTTGTTGCTTCATCGGATTCAACAAGATTGGTAGAGAGATCATTGATCAAACTAGAATATGCATGACTTAGGGGTGGTTCGGAGAATGACCTACACCCTGGGCTATCTTCTGATTGAGAAAGTATTTCACTTGTTAGCGATAAAGCATCAGACATGACTGGTTTCGCATTTGCAAGTGACTCAAGATAAGAGGGCTTTCTCGGCACTACATTGTCCACTGGAGTATTTTCCAGGCAATGTGAATCACTACTACGGAGAGGACTTTCGCAGCGAAGTTCATCATCATGGGGAGGACCACCATAATGGGTTACAGCAAAATATGAGATCTCTTGCTCCTTGGTCTTCTGACCACACAGAGGGTTCCTATGGCTCTCATCTGAAGAAGAAACTTCAAGATTGACCGAATTTTCATGAAGCAAGCCTTCATGAGGAAGTTTCTGTTGAAGACCTTGAGAATTAATGTTCCTGTTATTGGGAACTGAGTGAGTAGAATCTTGAATTTCAACATATAAATGTTTGAGGGCTTCAAGAACTCCAGCATCGAGCAAGGCCTTGTTGTAGATTGGCCTTCGATCTCATGACTGTGATGGGCGGATCTTTTTCTTAGATGCATTCTTAATCGCTTTGGAAACCACTTGTTGACAAAAGTGGTTAATCTGAGCAGGTGTATGTACCTGATTAGGAAATGTGGTCAGGATAGGCTGACGATCTCCACTCAAATCAGGTGTATGTGTCTGACTTGGTTGTCCGTATGATATGGGGCAGTATGCCCCATGACCCTCTTGGACTGGAACAGATGTGTGTGTCTGTTCCGGAGTGAATCGTTGATGTGTCACTCCACTGCTAGGGATAGATTTATGTGTCTATCCCTGAGATGATGCTGAAGCTGTTATGATATCCTGGCAAGCATCCAGAATATGAGCAAGAATTTTCTTCTGCTCTTTCACCATTGACAAAATATGTTTGGTGACTTCAGCCGCCGGAACGGGGATATACATCCATTCCGGGTTTGGAGTAGGTGTATGTGCCTACTCCTGTCCTCCTTTTCCTATCAGTGAATCCTGACAGTACTCAAGTGTGGAGGCAGAGAGTTGAGTCTGCCTCCTGTTTGTCGTCGGGGCTTTCCGACTGACTTCTCCGTGCGCTACCAAGCGAGACTGTTGGTAGGCTTGATTAGTATTAGCAGGTGTATGTGCCTCCTGATTACACTTCACCAAACGCGGTTTATGAGATCCATCATATGTAGTCAGACGAGCCTGCTGACTAACTGGTGATGCATAAGCAGGTGTATGTTCCTGCCTATAGTACTCCGCCGGAATTGCCTGGCGGGATTGGCTTGATGCTGCCAGACGAGTCTGCTGGACATCAGAATTAAAACAGACAGGTGTGTGTGTCTGTTCGTTGTTTGCCACCAAGTTAGGTTGGTGGAATCCATCATATGTAGTCAGGAGAGCCTGCTGACTAACTGATGATGCATAAGTAGGTGTATGTTCCTGCCTATAATACTCCGCCGGAATTGCCTGGCGGGATTGGCTTGATGCTGCCAGACAAGTCTGCTGGACAACGGAATTAAAACAGATAGGTGTGTGTGCATGTTCGTTATTTGCCACCACGTTAGGTTGGTGGAATCCATCATATGTAGTCAGGCGAGCCTGCTGACTAACTGATGATGCATAAGAAGGTGCATGTTCCTGCCTATAGTACTCCGCCGGAATGGCCTGGCGGGATTGGCTTGATGCTGCCAGACAAGTCTGCTGGACAACAGAATTAAAACGGACAGGTGTGTGTGCCTTCTCATTATTTGCCACCAAGTTAGGTTGGTGGAATTCTCCGGAGATGGCAGGGATGACAACCTGACCATTGTTAACTGGATTCCGTCTCTGGCGGTTCATCTTGTCTGCTCGGGTTCAAGGAACTTGAGCTGAATGCCTGGAGTCTGTACCCTCATCATGTTGAGGGCGCACTACCGCACGAGTCTGGTGGCGATTGTTGATGGGAGCCCTCGGGAAGGACTCATGTCTTTTTGAATTAAGGCCCTGAGGGACCTTCTCATTCACTTCCTCAGAGTAAGGGAGTGAATGGAAATTGCGTTCCGGGGATAACGACCCGAAACGATTGGAGACGGAAGTCAGCACTGCCTGCTTCTTGATCGCTGGCCACCGTTGTCCGGACGACCAGGTAGATTTGTTAACTTGGAGGTATTGACGAGCAGCCTCCAGAGTTGGGATAGTACCGTTGTGACGGTACTTCTTAAATAGTGCATTAGAAACCCAGCGTTGAAGATGCTGAGTTGGTGATGTCATCCTCAGAGCGGACGACGTTCCAACAGGAGTAGCAGCATTGGTTTTCACAGCATCTGACCTCACAGTAGAGGTGTTCACAACAACAGTATTCATAGGGGTGAATTTAAGGAAAGCCATTTTACAGAAGATCTTGAAAAAAGAGTGCATGTTCCATATAACATACATAATCAAGATGAATCCGGCCACTGCATCTTTTGGATGAGCACATGTCAATGACTGCTTTGTTGGACCAAGGGGCCTAACAGATAAGAAGAAGATCACTTTAACTTCGTTAAGGATTCACGTCGGGTTCACCATTTTTTGTTTCGCACGGAATTCGGGGATGACCTCATGGATGGGAGATTCAAACGTTCCGATCGGTTTCTAGCGGGTTTGTTCGTATAACCGGAAACATCCAATGATTCCACATCCGTTTGGACCTACTTTCCAAAGGTAGGCACTCATTAGCTTGTGGGATAATGAGGCTTAGGAATTTTCATTGGTCGAGAGGATGGGAGGTCGGACTCATCACACCTTTTTGAGGGGAATTATTGTCTACTCCGGGACTCTCTTTATAGATTTAAGTTATGTTCGTGAATCCTTATTACATTACCAAGTATAAAATGAGCTTTCCTTTAGTTTTAACAATCATTGATTAAATATGTAATAAATTTAGAGAATCTTTTATATGTATTCGAGGTTCTTCATCAATAGAGAATCATCTATATCTATTTAGAGATTCTTGGTCAATGGTATCCTTCAAAACATTTATATAAAAGTCTCTTGGTCATTATGATGACCAGGCTGGTTTTAAAGCCACTCAGTGGGGGCACTTGAAGTTTATCGTCATTCAGAAGGACATAGAATTATTTCAGAGTTGGGATTCAACCCATAAATGGGCTACCTACATATCCTTTGTTTTGAAAAAAATGGAATCAGAACCCACGTAGTTCGAATAAGGGTGTATGACGTTTATGATTGATGGCTCAAAAAAGGATGTCATAATTACTTTTACACTCTAAGCTCACGTGAGTCATGATCGGTGTGAGAAACAAGAGTTATTGGTAAAAAAATAGACAATTGTGCCATGAAAGATGCAATCATAAGAAATGGTTTGGGGCTTATGTATGTATGACTGCCCAGATAGATGAAGGTTTAGGCTTCACTTTTAGGGAGAAAATCCATGAACAGGGTCCATAAAGGTATATGTGCTTCATGGATATTTGAATACTCTAATCTTGGGGCTTACTCCTAAGGAGGATTCCCAAGTTAGGAGGGGACTTATGATTGGGTTTTACTCCTGAAAAGGAAACCCAAATCAAGGGTAAATTAGGACTGGTTAAAGAGAAATTAGGGGACTTGGGGCTTATTCCTGAAATGGAAGCCCAAGATTATAACTGGGACTTATTCCTGAAAAGGAAGACTAGGTTAGGGGTTAAGGTTTGGGGATTACTCCTGAGGAGGATTCCCATATTTGAGGTTGGGGCTTACTCCTAAAAAGGATGCCCAAATTAAGGGACTCGGGGCTTACTCCTAAGAAGGATTCCCAGATTAAAGGATTATGATTGGGGATTACTCCTGAGGAGGATGCCCAAGTTAAGGAATTAAGGTTTGGGGCTTACTCCTAAGGAGGATGCCCAAGTTAAGGAATTAAGGTTTGGGGCTTACTCCTGAGGAGGATTCCCAAGTTAAGGAATTAAGGTTTGGGGATTACTCCTGAGGAGGATGCCCATGTTTGGGAACTTTAAGAATTTGGGGCTTACTCCTAAAGAATATTCCCAGATTAAAGGACTTATAACTGGGGATTATTCCTAAAAAAGGAGACCCATGTTAAGGATTCTCTCATCTTAAAGTATGAGGTTGAATGAATGAACTCTCCATATTTAGTGACATAAAGATACTTAAATCACTAGGTTTTGAGAGATATTCCACATAATTCCTTTCAGATAAGGAAGTAAAATCAAGAAATCATGCCATAAATGGCTTTGAAGAGTGTCTTGAAGACTGAATCTTGAAAAGGAAAGGTGTAATGGCTTAAGAGGGGTAAAATGGGCAAGAGGGGCACCCAAAAAGGTAAGGGCGCGCAAGTCTTGAAAGGCGCACAAGTATTGCGTCGGCGCGCAAGTATTGGTCATGCAAGTATACTTGTGCGACATGAGGGATACTTGCGCGATTTTCAACCAGCATTAGAATACTTGAGCGACTCTTTATTAATCACTTTAGAATCCTCTTGAGGTTCTTCCAGAAAAGGGACGCACAAGTTCTATTGAAGGAAATAAGGTGGCGTGCAAGTGTTGATAAGTATCAACACTTAGGCCTTCCTTCTTCTCTTTAGATATTCCGTTCTAGGTAAGAAATTACCTTAGAAGTGTTCCGGAAGCTTCGAGAAGAGACTTGGGCGTCGGGAGCTTCAATCCGAGTTTCTGGAAGAGGATCCCCCGAATGGGGGGCCCACAGGGTCTATTTATAGGCAGGAGAAGACCCCGGGCGGTTACCGGGCGGTTACCACTTAGGTCGCGCAAGTCACTTGTGCACCAAGGTGCGTCGCGCAAGTCCACTTGCACGACAATGATATAACTTGCGCGGTGCAGTTGCTGTTGATCCTTTGTTCATGCCTTTGTCGATTTTTGATATTTTATTCAAAGGTTGAATCACTTTGAGCTCATGTATTTCCCTTTTCCGATTTTTAGATTCTGTGACGAAAGGAGCGTCGACATACACTCCATGTAATTAGTCGACAGATGAACAGTGAGGCAGTGGAAAGTAGACACCAAAGGAATAATTTAATAAGAAAGTACATGTCGTGTACTTGAGAGTACACACCGTGTAGTTATGTATTTTCGTTAAAAATAGGCAGTAGCCTCCTCATTCGGCAGAGGAGTCAGGGGGATCACTAGAAGCAGTGGGAGAGGAGGTCATGATTTGAAGGAGCTCCCGATCACACACCGGGACTCCAATTCTTTGGTCGTCGGTCTCATTTTAACCACATGAGTAAGGTTTTCCGTATTTTTGAATCTTTTTTTCCAATTATTTCCCTAAGGTATGTTATTTAGATTTGAATGAGTAATCTTTCATCTTAGATCTATGTCGTTATTGGTTGTTTCAGGAGATGCCTTTCACATATATCGATTAGAGAAGATCAAGGTATGTGGTCTTGTGGTTAATTACAACAGTTTAGTTTATTTTGCGTACCGTTGTGCCACACACCCATGTTCGGGGTGTCGTATCGCTGAGACATTGACTGTTGAGATACCTAGATTTTCATAGGAAATCTAATGAATATGTATAAACTTCTGTTTGAGATAGTTTCTTTAATCTATGGCCACCCTGAGGGTATGCTTCTCTTGTTTAGACATTTATTCAGGATACCCGTGGGTATACCGTGATTATACCATGTTTTGAGTTTTCTTGAGAGGAAACATATATAAATTTCTTACTTATGTGTTGGGATATGCCCAGTTACTTTCATTTACAATGGAACGCCTGAGGGCAGTATTTTGTTTAGCATGAGGGAAGTGTTTTGTTTAGCCTGAGGGAAATGTTCTATTTAGACTGAGGGTAATGTTTTGTTTAGCCTAAGGGAAATTTTTTGTTTATCCTGAGGGAAACATTTCTTATGCCTAAGGATAGTAGCTTCAGTTCCTGAGGGTGATGTCTCGTATGCCTGAGGGAAATATTCGTTATTCTTGAGGGCAGTTACCTGAGGGTTTTATTTTGGATTTCCTGAGGGTAAGGACTTGAAAGTATAAGGAAAATATTTACATTGAATATTCATGGTGGTGATTTATTATGTTTTACCATACAAGATAAAGAACATGCTTAGTATTATTATTATCTTTTACTTGATAGATATTCTGTTTTGGTTTCTGATGTGGCACTAGTATATGAGATTTTCGGCCGAGGCCGAGTCTTAGAAAACTCAGAATTCAATTATATTGAAATGTTAAATAATTATTAAAATTACAATGTAACTAGTAGGAATGGTTAATTTTGAGTACTTCCTAGTTTACTTCATTTCATTATTGCACACTTTTGTTCCACATTTTCACTGATAGTTAGGCACGGGCCTTTGGTGGTTACCTACTGGGATTTATTTATAACACCGTATTTGGGTCAGGTTTTGGGCCCAAACAGATTATATTTTTGCAGGTGTCTATAAGGGAAAGGGTCCCTACATAGGTACATGATTGTTGTAGAGGAGTTGGAGAGCATGGCACCGAGCGTAGGCTAGCATTTCTGATGTGTTCATGTTGCACTTCTTTGGTTTTGTTTTTAAGTACTTTGTACCTTGTGATGTTTTGTATCAGATTGCAGTGTATCCTATTTTGGATAATTTTCTTAGAATTATAGACTTGTTTCATCGTCATATATATGACTATAGGTTATATTTTACTTCATTTCCGATATCCATTTCAGGTCTATATTGTTTACTGCTTCTGCTTTTGTATGTTTATATTTTTTTTGATTCCCTACACATTGAGAAATGAGGGCATAGCTTTCCAACTATCAGTCCTAGGCCCTCACTGCTAGTCGATAGCCTCTGGCATTTGGGGAAATGCGCTTCAGGTCATGTGACCAACCAGGTTCGGGGAACCCGTTATGTGGCTCTCGGATCCGAGACATTACAATTTTTTTTGGGTTTTTTGGGTTATTTAATTTTTTAGTTATTTTTATAACCTTTTTAAGATTTTATGGTTTTTTTATTTTTATGGATTTTATAGTTTTTAGTGATTTTTATGATTTTTAGGGGTCTTTAGGGGTTTTATGGATTTAATTTTTTTTCTTGGGTTTTATTGATTTTTTTGAGTTCTATGGGTTTTAATATTTTTAGAATTTTTTAATGGTTTTAAGGATTTAAAGGGTTTTTTATGTTTTTAGTGGTTTTTAGGGTTTTATGGGGTTTTAGGCTGTTTGACGGTTTTTAGAGTTTTTTTATGTTTTTAGGGATTTTTAGTGTTTCGAGTGCTTTTTGGTTTTTTAGGTTTTTTATGTTTTTTTGGGGATTAAAGTGAATTCAGGTTTGTAGGTTTTTTGAGGTGCTTGTAGGGTTTTTAGGGTTTTTACGTTTTAAGATATTTTTAAGGGTCTTTTGGGATTTATATGGGTTTTTAGTGTTTTTAGGGATTTTGTGGGTTTTAGGCTTATTTATGGGTTTTAGTGTTTTTAGCACCATTATATTTTTACGTTTTTTAAGTGTTTTTAGGTTTTTAGGGTTTTCTTAGGGGTTTTATGGGTTTTTAGTGTTTTTTACATTATTATGTATTTTTAAGAAAGTTTTAGTATTTTTATAACTTTTACAGTTTTTATGGATTTTAAGGGATTTTACCGATTTTAGGGTTTTTTATAATTTTTTGTGGTTCTATTGTTTTTTTTATTTTTAGGGTTTTTAAGGGTCATAGATTTTTTAATTTTTTTAGGGGATTAAAAGTTTTAAGATTTTTTAGTCATTTTTTGGTTTTTATGTGATTTTATGGTTTTGAGGTTTTTAGGGGTATTTAATGATTTTATTGTTTTAAATGTTTCTACGGGTTTTTAGGATCTTTTAGGGTTTTTAGGGTTTTCATCTTTTTATTAGGTTTTTTGGGGTTTTAATTAGTTATATGTTTTCAAGGATTTCTTAGGATTGTTCATATTTTTATGGTTTTTTATGTTTTTAGGGATTTGTAATACTTTTTTAGTATTTTTATGATTTTTAGTGTTTTAGAAATTTTGGCTTATTTTAAGGGTTGTTAGGGGTTTTAGAATATTTATATTTTTAATGGGTTTAACTTTTTTTTTATGGTTTTCTTACAAGTTTTTTGGGTTTGTTCATGTTTTTAGGGATTTTTTTAGACTTTTTATTATTTTTATGGTTTTTAGTGTTATAGCAGATTTGAAGGTTTTTAGGGACTTTTAGGGGTTTTATAGTTTTTTTTGTTTTTGTATTTTTTTGGGTTTTCATGGTTTTCTTGGAGTTTTTTAATTGTCTTAGGGGTTTAAGGGTTTTTATAGTTTTTATTGGCTTAATGGTTTTATGGTTAATTAGGGTATTTAATTATTCATTAGGTGTTATGTTTTTTATGGGTTTTAGGGGTTTTTAGGTATTTTTTGTTTTACGAATTTTTTTATGTTCTATGGGTTTAATGTTTTTTTAGGTTTTCCTAGGGGTTTTCAATGTTTTTTTTGTTTTTAGGTTTTTATTTATTTTAATGCTTTTTATCATTTTTATGGTTTCTAGTATTTTTAGGGATTGTGAGGGGTTTTAGGGTTTTTAGGGTTTTAGTATTTTGGGGTTTTAAAGTTTTTTTAGATTTTACTGTTTTAATGGTTTTTTAGATTTATCAAAAAAATTTAGTGTTTTAAATGGATTTTATGTTTTTTATTTAATTTTAGGGTTTTTTATGGGTTTCGAGGTTTTTAATGTTTTTAAGGATTTTATAGTGTTTATGGTTTTGAGGGTTTTTTTAGTTTTTGGTGTTTTATGGTATTTTCGGGGTTTTCAGTGTGTTTAGTTTATCAAGGTTTTCTTAGGGGTTTTTAGGTATTTTAGGGGTTTTTTCATTTTAGGTATTTTTAGGAGTTTTTTTATATTTTTTGTCTATATGGTTTTTAGGGATTTTGAAGCTTTTTGTGTTTTAGGGTTTAATGGTTTCTTTGTGTTTTTGTGTATTTTTTCACTATTTTAGGGTTTTTATAATATTTTAGAGTTTTTCTAATTTTCTTAGGTGTTTGAAGTATTTTTTATTGTTTTTAATGATTTTTAGTGTTTTTAGGGACTTTAAGTTTTTTATGGGTTTTTAGGGTATTTAGGGGTTTTACGGTTTTACGGTCTTTTAGGGTTTTTAAAATTTTTTAGATTTTTTGGAATTTAATGTGTTTTTAGGTTTTTATGGTATTCTTATGGTGTCTCTAGGTTTTGGGGGGTTTTTTTACATTTTTATTCATTTTTTTGATTTTTTAGTTTTTTTTATGTTTTTAGGGTTTTTAGGATGTTCAAGGGTTTTTAGGCTTTTTATAATTATTTTATGTTTTTAAATGTTTTATGATTTTAATGGAATTCTTAGTTTTTTTCAGGGTATTTGGTGTTTTTATGTTTTTTGGGATTTTTTGGGTTTTATTGTTTTTAGGGTTTTGAGGGGTTTTAGGGTTTTTAGGGTTTTTTGAGTTTTTAGGGGTTTTATGGTTTTTTAGACTCTCATAACATTTTTATTCTTTTAAATGTTTTTCAATGTTTTTTTGGTGTTTAAGGGTTTTTATGGATATTTAGGGCTTTTTACGGTTTTAGAAGTATTTATGGTTTTTAGGGGTTTTAGTGTTCTAAGGGTTTAAAGGTTACTTAGTGGTGTTGAAGTTTTTTAGTATTTTTTATGTGTTTGGGTATTTTTTTAGAATATTAATTTTTTTGGGTTTTTAGAAATTTGAAATAAATTTATGGGTTTTTGGGTTCTTAGGGTGTTTTAGGGGTTTTTTTGGTTTTTATTTTTTTTAGTGTTTTTATGTTTTTAAAATTTTCATTGGGGTTTTAGGGTATTAGGATTTTTTGACTTTTTGGGTATTTTTATAGTTTTTTAGTATTTTTATTATTATTTTTTTGTATTTTTTGGGATTTTTTGGGTGGTTTTTGGTGGGGTATATGATTTTTATGGGTTTCATGGATTTTTTAGAGTTTTTTAGAATTTTAAAAAAATTATTTTTTAGGGGTTTAAAGGGTTATTATAATTTTTTGTCATTTCTAGGATTTTTATGGATTTTTAAGGTTTTAGAGGTTCTTATGGTATTTATGGATTTTAGGGATTTTACTTTCTTTAGTGTTTTTTTTTGTTTTTGGTGTTTTAAGGGGCTTTATGTTTTATATGCTCTTAGGGTTTTTAGGGTTTTTTATGTTTTTAGGGATTTTGGGATTTTTTTAGGATTTTTATAGGTTTTTAGTGTTTTTTTGGATTCGGATGGTTTTAGATACTTTTAGGGACTTTAGGGTTTTATGGTTTTTTTATTTTTTAATGGTTTTGTGCATTTAAATTTTTTTTAGATCTTTATTTATTTTTATGATTTTTATGGGTTTTTAGTTTTTTTACTATTTTAGGGGTTTTCTAGTTTTTTGGGGTTTTAGGGTTTTTAGGGTCATTTAGGGTTCTGAGCATTTTTTACGTTTTCTTGGGGTTTTAATTGTTTTTATATTATTAATGTTTTCTTACGGGGTCTAAGGGTTTTTCAGAATTTTTTACATTTATAGTGATTTTATGGATTTCTTCAGATATTTATGGGATTCTAGTGTTTTTAAATATTTTGAGGTTTTGGGGATTATTGGGTTTCTAGGGTTTTTTAGGGTTTTTATAATTTATAGGTTTGGGGGGGGGGGGGGTTAAACTTTTTTATGTTTTTAAGGTTTATATTTAGGTTTCTAGAATTTTATATATTTTTATATTTTTAGGGATTTTTCAGGAAATTTTTATTTTTAGGTGTTTTAGTTATTTTAGTGGTTTTCAAGGGTTTTTGATTTTTTAGTGTTTTTTGGAGTTTATTTTATTTTATTTTAGTTATTTGGGTTTATATTTTAGTTTTTAAGGTTTTAGAGTTTTAAAAATATTTTTAGGTGTTTAAAGGATTTTATAGTTTTTAGTGGGTTTTATGTGTTATTATAGGTTATTAGGGATTTTAATGTTTTTAGCATTTTTTATGATTTTTATTGGTTTTTGGGTTTTTATGGCCTATTTAGGGTTTTTTAAGATTCATATCATTTTTTTGGGTTTTTATTGTTTTTATGTTTTTAAATTTCTCTTAATTATTTTAAGGTTTTTTTGTTTTTAGTGATATCTAGGGGTTTTTATTTTTTTATGGTCTTTTTGGGTTTTTTTGGATTTTTAGGGTTTTTTATGGTTTCTTGGGTTTTATCATATTTAGGTTTTTTAGTTATTTTATGTGTTTTTAGGTTTTAAAGGTTTATTATGGTATTTTTTGTTTTTAGAGTTTTTATGTATGTGAGGAATTTTTAGGTTTTTTTGGGGTTTTCATGGTTTTTATAGTTTTTAGGGTTTGTTGGGTATTTTTTTAGTTCATAGAATTTTTATCGGTTTTTAGAGTTTTTAAAATTGTAGGGGGTTTAAAATTATTTTAGTGTTTTTAGTGAGTTTTCATTTTTTTTTTGAGGTTTTAGGGTTTCTTAAGGTTTTTCGTATTCTTTTGGTTTTTAGGGGGTTTTAGGATCATTTAGGGTCTTTTAGTGTTTTAAGAATTTTTCATTTTTATAGGTGTTCTATGTGTTTTTAAAAATTAAATATATTTTAACGGTTTTAAGGGGTTTTATGGGTTTAATTTTTTTGATATTTTTAGTTATTTTATTTATTTTTAAGGTTTTTACGGTATTAGGGATATTGAGGGTTTCTTAGGTTTTTTTCTTCTTTTCAGGGTTATCGGGTTTTAAGAGTTTTTATGGGTTTTAGGTGTTTAAAGTGATTTTATATTTTTATGTTTTTCTTAGGTGTTTTAGGATTTTTTATGTTTTACGGAAATTTTTGATATTTTTTATGGCTTTTTTTTAATTTTATGGGTTTTTGAGATTTGAAGGGTTTTTGGGTTTTTTGGGATGTTATGATTTTTTGAATTTTGTGATTTTTACAGGTTTTAAGTGTTGTTATAGTTTTTTTGATGATTTTAGTTATTTAAAGGGTTTTTAGAGTATTTTGTGTTTTATAATTTTTATGGGTGTTTCGGTTATTCTAATTTTTTTAGGGCAAGGAAGATGTGAGGGTCGGGCTATTCCCGGCCCAGCCAAATTTATTAGAAAGGAAAAAGAGACATAGTAGACAAGGGAGGGGAGGGGTCAAATGACCCACAGCCAAGACCCTTTACAACCCATGCCAAAAAAAGAAAATTCAATATAAGAAAAAACACTAAAATCCAAACAAAGCATAAAAACCAAAAATTCCCCAACATCACTCAGTCTAACAACAACCAATAGTAGTTCAGCAGCACCGTCAGCACCTCCCATCCAAGCAGCAACCAGCACCCAACTTCACTGTCTCCAGCCTCCATCACCTGATTTCCAATCATAGCCATCACCTACATCACAGAACCAACACCAGAATCATAAAAATCAACTTTATCACAGCTAGACCATAAAACATCCAACATCCAGCACCCCATTTTCAGACAACAGGCTCCACTTTCAACAAACATCTCCCAGCAGCCCGCTTCCATCTCAGCAACCAGCAGCACCAATTCCTCTCAACCCCAACAAAACAAACTCTAGCATCACCACCTCTAGTCCTCAAGGTCATCTGAAGTCCAGGAGATCAATTCCCAGTAACTCATGATCTAGAAAAAAATTAGTGGCAACTCAAGGAAAAACCAACAACCAGCAGCAAAACTCATAAAGAGGCTCAAAAAACAGTTACCATCTCCACTTGGCCAGGCGAGCTCCAGCATCCCACCATAACCAGACTCAAAAAACCACCAGCAACCATGACTAAACCCATTCCAAACCATCCACAACTCCTTAAACTCATCATTCAACAATAGAAACAACTCACAACTGAACCAGCCACAAATCAAAAACCCACATCCCAGCAAATCAAAAGGAGCGCAACAGAAAAGGACCATACCTTCCTCAGCAGCAAAACCCAAGAGAAAGGAAGAAGAACCAGAAAAAACGAACCTGTGATTCCGCCCTAAGAAACCTCCATGACCCGTCTCCAAACCAGAAAATCTAGTGAGACCCTCCTCGAGTCCAAATGAGAAGCGCAGGTCTGAGCGCAGGGTCGTGAACACCACCGCCAAGAAACCGCAATGCCCTTTGTATCCGCCATTCACCGAGGAAAATCCAGTACTCATTTAGAAGAAGCCACCAGATCATGTTGTTGCACCATCAATGATATCCAAAGAACTGAACACCTAGAGGAAGCCTAGACCAAACCCAGATCTGGAAAGCATGCCTGAAAATCAGGCCAAGCATTCCTCTTCCCAGTCATTGAGACAATCGTCACACCTGCCAAACACCATCACAAAACCAGAAATACCTGTGCGACTTTCGATCTGAAGCGTTCTTTGAGATTTGATTCATCGTTGACCAGGGAGAGTCCAACCAGGGGATTTAGGGTTTTTTTATACATGTTGTAGAAAATTTTTAGGGTTTTTTAGGGTTTTTTCTTAGGGGTTTTGGATTATTTAGTTTTTTTATATTTTTACGGATTTATAGGGATTTTTTAGAGCTTTGTGTTGTTTTAAGGGTTTATGGATTGTCATGGGTTTTATGGGGTTTTTTTTGTGTTTTTATAGTTTTTAGGGATTTTAGGATTTTTTAGGTTTATTAGGGGTTTTAAGTTTCTTTATACTTTTCAAGTTTTCTTAGAGGTTTTCAAGGGTTTTTAATTTTTTTATGATTTTTAGGGATTTTATGGTTTTTATGATTTATATGGTTTTTAGGAATTTTGTGTGTTTTTATAGGTTTTTATGGTTCTTATTATTTTTAGTGTTTTAGGGGGTTTTTAGGGTTTTTATGCGTTGTTAGTGTTTTTTTAATGTTTTAGGGGTTTAAACGGTTTGTAGTGAGTTTTTTTGGATTTTAAGGTTTTTGGGGTTTTAGGGTTCTTAGGGGATTTTAGGGGGGTTTTTAATTTTTTTGGTTTTTAGGGGTTTTTTGTTTCCTTAGTATTTAATGGTTTTTATAGGGGTTTTTGGGTTTTTTAAATTTTAATTGATTTTTATAGATTATTAGGGTTTTATACTCTTTTTTGTATTGTGGGATTCTGAGGGGTTTTATGCGTTTGTAAGGGTTTTTAGAGTTTTTATCATTTTTTATGTTTTTTCAGGTTTATTGTTTGTTAGGATTTTAATAATTTCATATTGATTTTCATGTTTTTTGGGTTTTTAGTGATTTTACGTTTTTAGGAAATTTTAGGGATTTTTTTGTGTTTTATTTGGGTTTCTAGGGTTTTAGGTTTTATTATATTTAGAATTTTTGGAGTTTTAAGTGTTTTTATAATTTTTATATTCTCAATGTGTGTTTTAGGGGTTATAGGTATTTATTATATTAGTGATTTTTAGAGATTTTTGGATTTAATGGGTTTTTATGGTTTCTTTTGATTTTGAGAGTGTTTAGGGGTCTTAGGGTTTTTTGGGTTTTTTCAATTTTTAGGGTTTTTAACATTTTTTATATTTATTTATCATTTTTATAGGTTTAAATGGTTTTTATATTTTTAGTGTTTGTATGGTTTTTGTTGTTTTTTTGGATTTTTTTTGCTTTTTGGGTTTTATGGTTCTTAGGATTTTTTAGATTTTTAGAATTTTTACATTTTTAGGTGTTTGGATTATTTTTAGGTATATACGGTTTTCTTATGCTTATTTAGGATTTTTTGGGTCTTTTTCATTTTTAAGAAATTTTAGGGATTTTTTACGGATTTTTATGGATTTTTAAGGTTTTTAGGGATTTTTATGGATTTTTAAGGTTTTTAGTGATTTTTATGGGATTTAGGGTGTTTTAGGACTTTTAGGATTTTTAGGGTTTTTAGTATTTGTTTGGATTTAGGTGTTTCAATTGTTTTTAGGGTTTAAAAGTTTTCATATGGTTTTAAGGGGTTTTTATATTTTTCCTGATTTTTAGGTTTTTATATATTTTTAGGGGTTTTATGAATTTTGAGTTTTTTTATATGTTTTTATGGTTTTATGGTTTTTGTGGTTTTTTGGATTTTCATGTTTTTTTGATTTTATGGTTTTTTTAGTTTTTAGGGTTTTTTCTGTTTTTTGGATTATTTTAATAGTTTTAGTTGTTTAAATGGTTTTTAGAGTTATTTGGGGGTTTTATGGATTTATGGGGTTTTAGGTGTTTTAATGTTTTTTATGGTTTTTTTGTTTTTTAATATTTTTAGGGCTTTTTGGGTTTTTCATGATTTTTTTTTCATTTTTTATTTTTTTACATATGTTAAGCATTTTAAAGTTTTCTAGGTTTTCTAAGGGGTTTTCTAGAATTTTTTAGGGTTTTACTATTTTTACATTTATTAATATATTTTCGGATTTTTTTGTGAATTTATGGTATTTGGGGTTTCTAGGGATTTTGAGGGTTTTTATGAATTTTACAGTTTTAAGGGTTTTTAAGGGTTTTAACATTTTTTTAATTTTATTATTAGTTTTATGTTTTTTAGTATTTTAATGTTTTCATAGGTTTTTTCGAGTTGATGTGGTTTTTTACATTTTTAGAGATTTTTATGGATTTTAATGATTTTTAGGGTTTTTAGGGATTTTGAGGGTTTGAGGATTTTCAGGTTTTTTGGGTTTTTTAGGATTTTCATGGTTTTGAAGTTATTTATCTTTTTTATTTGTTAAAGGTTGTTTAGGGTTTTTAGAGTTATTTATCATTTTCTGGCCAGGAGCACAAGGAGCAGGAGGAGGCGGGGAAACTTTCCGGATTTCACCTCCATCCCCATTAACAATGGGTGGATAATGTATCTAAAACTCTATCTGGGTATCATACAATGAATTTCGACAGGACTGAAAACTGCCGTGGGGTGTTTTCCTAGAGAAGGGACAAATAACAGCATTACCGCGGCGTGACCATGGTGTGACCACGTCGTGTTAGCCCTGTCCAGCGACATCCACGGGGCAGCATCTTTCTGCCCAGAGCAAAGGGAGTTGGAGGATGCGGGGAAACATTCTGGCCATTGCCTCCCTCCCCATTAACTATGGGTGGGTAATGTTTCTAAACCTCTCTCTAGGTATCATACATTGAATTCTGATAGGACTGCAAACCGCCGCAGGGTGTCATCCTGAAGCAGGGCCAAATCACGACATTACCGCAGCGTGACCGTGGATTGATCGCGGTGTGACCGTGGCATAATGGCAGCATGACCGCGGCGTGACTCCCGTGTGACCGTGGCGTGACCGCAGAATGTTGTCCCGGTCCAGCGACATCAGCGGGGCAGCATCTTCCGGCCAAGAGCGAAGGGAGCGGGAGGAGGCGGGGCAACATTCTGGTCGTCACTTCCCTCCCCATTAACTATGGGTGGGTAATGTATCTAAAACTCTATCTAGGTATCATACATCAAACTCCGACAGGACTGAGAACCTTCGCAGGGTGTCGTCATGGATCAGGGCCAAATCACAGCATTACCACGACGTGATTGTAGCATGACCGCGGCGTGTTGTCCTAGTCCAGTGACATCCACGGGGCAACATCTTCTGTCCAAGAGCGAAGGGAGCGGGAGGAGGCAGGGCAACATTTCGGCCATCACCTCCCTCCCAACTAACTATGGGTGGATAATATATTTGGAACTCTATCTAGGTATCATACATCGAATTCTGACAGGACTGCGAACTGCCACGGGTTGTCATCCTGCAGCAGGGCCAAATCACGACATTACTGCGGTGTGACTGTGGTGTGACCGCGGCATGACTGTGGCATGACTGCGGCGTGTTAGCCCGGTCTAGCGACATCCTTGGGGAAACATTTTCAGCAAGGATTCCAAATAAATCCTATGTAGTTGTCCTACACATTATTGAAACTAGTCTTATGTTATAAAAAACAGACTCTTGATTCAGTATTGTGGTATGATAAAGATATATATTTTATATTAGTTGTTTTTAAAAGTTGTACTAGGTAGTCAAAACTACTGATTGAGATTCAAATTATGAATGTGTATTACTTATCAATGGTATATGCATTTCTTGGAAGTCTAATAATAACACTTCAGTCACCTTGAGAACAATAGAATTTGACTATGTTTTAACATCTCAGGATGCAACACAAATCTGATGGGAGATTTCATATATGTAAAAAATTATATGTGCATCAAAGCCAGACAAACACCCCAAATGGTGTTAAGATAAATATTATGGTTGGGATCACCATAAGCTTGATAGGTGATAAAAATTGACACCATCAGTGTTTTTAGATATATAGGCTCAGTTAAACACCCAAAGGGGTGGCCAAGAGGCCAGGAAAACACCCGAAATGGGTTTTCCCATAAGATAAGCTCACACCAGACATGATAGAACAAATAATATATTTAATATGTTATAACAAGGGATATTCTAAAGTTTTTATTGAGCGGCACAATGATGCAACATCTAAAGGGAAACGAAATGATGGAAAAGAATCATACACCCTAAACTATCACTGTGAGTTTTCGCAGACAGTGCATCTCCGTTGGAAAGTGTTTTATTATAAAAACATGACTTTATTTATCAAATGAGACTATTATATTAAAGAAAACTTATTCAAGATATGAAATTTAATATAATTAAGCATAATTAAGAAAGAAGATAAATTCAATTTAAAGCATTCTTAAAATGAAGAGGCTACGCGAGGGACTCTACCTCGAGGTAGAACCAATCCATCCACTTCAGCTCTTGGATATTTCTAACTAAAGTTTGTTACTCCTACACTGTGTATACACACCTTCACATACATGTAAGGACACCTAGCCCCTATGCACACAGCCTCATGGCCATGAGCATGTGTAAGGGGATCCTTGCACATATGCATATATTGATATACCAATCTCCACTCACCTACGTATGCATTTATATATATATACATGGGAACACCTAGCACCCTACGTGTATAATCACAGCAATGGGTGACTGTACACGTAACGGGGGAACCCACATACATATACTTACTTACCTAGGCACACACAGGCGAGTCTCCCTTTACTTGGATACTCGAAACCAACGAGCAGGGATCAACGCATTAAACAAAGGATATTAAGAACCTTAAAACACATGAAAGATGCTACATAAATAGTCAGAAACCAACCATTGACATTAAATCCTTAACTATGTTGGCAATAGAGAATTAAATCCACCCGAATCAACACGAAATGATCCAATACCCAATCAAAAACATAATATGCAGTCTAAAACATTAAAGCCCCAAATACATGAGGTGCAAGACAAGTAGCAACCATATAATCTTACCTCATATCAAAGCTAGAGGACTGAATCAATCTGAACTCCTTCTGACCCCCTCAACCGAATATAACTACCCTCTGTCGATAGAAATCTATCAAAGATCTAAGTGACCAATACGATAAATAAAATAAAATGAAAACAAATCTAAAACATACCTATCTTCAGTGACTATACATGTCACCGCCCCAACATATAAGAACCACAGAGCCCCATGGGTCAAATCATGTTCTTGTAAGAAAATGGGAAATAGATCAATGTTTCAAAAAGATACTATCAAATAGTACATTCCTATTAATTAACAATTACTCTTCCTATTAATGGTATATAATCATTTTGGCCTAAGTTTCAACATAGATTGGTTTTGTCTGATACAAGGGATGAGGTCTTATTATTCTTGGGTTTTTTTTTTACACTTGAGATATTTATTTAAAAATGATTCATTTATTTGGAATTATTATTTATGGTTTTAGTTCTTATCATATTTCCATGGGGCCTGTCCACATGAATAATTCTTGGAATGTAGGGTTCAGTTGACATTTATGCGCTTTAATGTGATTGATGTCACTAACAGTGAGGATTTAGATCAAGTAAAATATTCCTAAGAGGTCTGGGCCTTGTAGAGATAGGTGTGGAAATTGTACATCTAGTGTTTTATGATGAAATTCATATGAGGATGGATTAGAATATTTCTAGGATCTTGGAGTGGGATGGTCCCTTTGAGTATATAAAATGTATTATGAAAGTTTTTACTCAATTTAATGATTCAAGAGTTCAATGAAAGAGATGAAGGATGGGATTATAGTGTGGGTATTGGGTATTGTTAGACAAATTGGCATTATAATGATAGGAGGCTTGGTGTTATTTAGCTTAGGATGGAACCTGGTAAGTGGGGTTGGGTTATAATACATGATTTTGATGAGGTTCTTGACCGTGTTTTTGATAATATATTGTAGATGGGTTTGACATGGTGTGCCTTTGTGATTAGGACAATCATAAGGTGAATAATCCTCTTTGTCTAGTTGGATGATGAGATGTTCATCGAGGCATGGGATAATCCTCAAGAGATGAGTCTAGACTATGTGACTGCGAGGATGGACTAGGATAGGTTTGATAGGATTGGTTGAGTAGCCAACCCATGTAAGGATGATATGATGTATGGAGACACTTGGAGACACTTGGGGTTATTTCATGACTCCAACATACTCCAGAAATGTTCCCACCCAATGTTTTAGAAAAGCAATTCCATCTCATTCCAGACCCCAAGGATCCTCTACCATCCAATGTTTCCTCACACTCACACCTAATGGTATTACATTATACAAGTGATCAACGTCAACTTGTTAGGATAGAATCACCACCCTCTGTCTCTTGAAGGAAGTAAAATACCTAAGTTTCCAATGCGATAAAGAAAATAAAATAAAAACTAAACAAAAACATACATGTATCATGTGACTATACATGTCACCCGCCCAATATATAAGAACCACAACGCCCCATGGGTCAAATCATATTCCTGAAAGCAAGGGGGAAACAGTTCCATTTAAGAATCTCTTCATTTTTCATTATTCTCTTTATATAGAACATTTTTGAAAACACTATACTAGTAAACTTAGCCATTGAATATGCATCTATGCTACATTATTTGAGTTGAATATTGTGCACATAACCCTCTTCACTATGGAAAGAACCTCAGAGGGACCACAATAAATGTTTAGTAGTTGATCCAACTCTTGAAGTTGGTTGTGCACCGGTCCATAAACCATATGGTATACTTCGTCATGAGGGTGTAAACCATTTCATTATACTATACTATGAATAAAGGTGTTGGTATCTTTTCTACCAGCAATGGGAATTTTCTCTAGGATTGAGTGCCAATAAACTTCATCTCCTATGTTAATAGCCCCAAAACTATCTGTAGATGTCACTGGGTGTCTCCCATGGGTGTCTTGTGGTCGGTAGTTTTTATTTATTATTTCTATGGTGCTTCTGTATTGTGGGAAATGTTTATTACATGGTCAGTTTAATAAATACATTGGTCAATTGGAAAATACAACAATAGTAAATTGAGACATACCCACTTTTGATAGTGAATACCATCGAAAAAACCAACTGAGAAATCTGAGACCAACATTTTACTTTACCAATTATAATTACATTACATTTTCAACAACAAATTATGTTTTATGAACCAATCAATTAAAGGGGAATAAACTCCTCACAATAACCCATAAAATCTCATATAGCATCAGTCACTTACAATTAACCCACATCATTGCAAATCTTAATGACGATACAACCTCATCACATATATATCATGATTAAAAAACAAAATCCAACACAATATAAGGTCTAATAGGAGAATATAGAGGAAAATATGAGGCTTTTAAAAAATCATGAACTTTTTATTGAATGCACTGTTTGAAAGATTGGAATATAATCTTTGAATCTAACCCTACATTTCTAGAAGGCTCTATTTTGAAAAAATTCACAATTTACCCAATAATTCACCACACCATGAGTTTGTTACTACCCAAAACTCTAGAAAATTCATTATTAACATGAATGGTTATCCTAAATATGAACGTAAAAATGCATTCCATGTTGCCTCATTTTCAAAAAATGAAGACTAATTGTTACTTGGAAGTACAAATCAAGAACCCTGGTGGGAGGAGAGGGAGCCAAGAGAGGGGGACGTCATGCGGGGTGTTCAGCCATGGGGGGTCTCACACCTGACTATAGAGGGGGTCGGGGGATGTCATCGGAGATGATTGAGCGAATGGGGGGGTGTCCCCAGGAGAGGGATACAAGAGGGGAGTGGGGAACGTCACCGTGAGCCGAGGGGGGAGGGGGACGTCGCCATCGGAGAAGGAGCCAGGAGGGGAAGGGGAACATCACCGGAGGAGAGGGCGTGGGGCTAGGGGTGGATGTGGAGGCCGGGAGGTGGAGGCGGAGGCAGAGTCCAGGAGGTGGTCGAGGTCAGGGAGGGGAGGTGTGGGTCAAGAGGTAGAGGGAGGGTTCACGCAGGGATGAAATATCGGGTGGGATCCCTAAATTGGGTGTATTGTTTCCCAATGGTTAATAAAACAGTGAGTAATAGTTTTATTTCCCAATAGTTTTGTTGAACTGTTGAAAAAACCCAACATATAATAGCCTATGCCAACGGTTTACAAGAACCGTTGGTATAAGTATTTTTCTCATTGGTTTTTCTAAACCGCTGGGGAAAAAGTGCTGGTATAGGTTGGATTTCCACTAGTGTATTTAGCACCACATCAGCATCTCCCTACTAGAAACCCTACATAATCGGCCATCTTATCATGATAATTTAGAGTATACTTGAGAAATCCAGTGAAAAGGGGACAAATTTTTTTAGAATGGATTTGTTCGAGAGATAATGAGTCCTTATGCAGTGCTGGTAATTCTTGTCCAAAAAAATATGGTATGTTGTTAATGTGTGTTGATTTTTAAGATATCAAAAGAATCACAATAAAGTGTCTCTATACCATAACTCATTTGTGTGACATGCTTGATCTCCTTGTTTAATGGTTGTTTGATAAAATTGACATAAGGATTGGATACCATCAAATTAGAATAAAAGAGGGAGATGAATGGAAACCTGCATTTAAAAGTATGTTTGGGTTGTATGAATGGATAGTTATGCCTTTTGGGCTAACTAATTCCCCGAGTACAATCTTAAACATAGTGAATAATGTTTTCCTCCATTCATTGGGTAATTTTTATTTGTTTATTTTGTTTAAATCCTTATTTATTCTAAGATAATTGATGAACATCAAGATCATTTGAAAATTATTTTTGAGACATAGGAAAAATAGGTTATTAGAAAACATAGAAAAATATAAATTATGTTAAAATTTTGTGGCCTTACATATTTTTTGTGGTTGGAGATAATGGTATGATAGTCAATGAACAAAAGTTGAAGGGGATTTAGTACTTTCCAACACCAACGATTGTCAACGTGGTGAGAGGATTCCATGGACTTGTGATTTTTTACAGAAGGTTTGTAAGGGTCTGTTTGACCATTGTAGAACCATTTAATGAGTTGATCAAGAAAAAAGTGAGCTTAAAGTTGGTAAAATTTCATCAATATTCCTTCTCCCCAATCAAAGGAATGTTGAAAAATTCCCCTCTTTTAATTATTCTAAACATTCCTAAATTATTTTAGGTAGAGTTCTATTCCTATAGAATAAGAATTAGGGTTTTTAATGAAAGACTCTAAGCCTATCACTTACTTTAGTGGGGAGCATGATGAGGATACATTTAACTACTCTACCTATGAAAAATAATTTTATTCAGAGAAAATAACATTAGAAAATTGGAAACATTACTTATGGACAAATGAATATTTGATTCATTCGGATCATATAAGCCTAATGTTTCTAAAGTCACAAGGAAAGTCATATAGAAAGTATGAATAATGGCATGAATGCATTGAAACATCTCCTTATGTATTTAATAATAAACAAGTAAAATAAAACATTTTCTTCAACTCTTTTCAATGAGATACTCTCTTATCACTTCTATGAAATATAAAATACTTGGTTCTTAAATATTGAAAATAATGTATGCGAATGAGGAAAATTTCATAAAATTTGGAAGCTGTGTAAAAAACATAGTGAAAATGATTTTTACAAACATGGTGGGTTTATTTTTTGGGTAAATTTAATTGTTTTTTCCATCTTGTTCCATTATTGAATTGATTACTATAGAAACTAATGGTGGTGTCTTAATAGGGCATTTTGGGGGTGAAAAAACCTTGGCCTTATTGTTTGAACATTTTTATTGGCCTCAAATTATACGTATGTTGTTAGTATTTGTTGAAATTTTAATGTGTGATAAAATTAAAAGTAAAAAAGTTATTCCACTTGTATTATACACCCATTTCCCTATTTCTTATCATTTTTGGGTTCTCATATCAATGGTTGTTGTGTTCTTCTTTCCAAGATTGCAATAAAATAAGGGTAACATCTTTGGAGTTGTGGAATATTTTAGTAAAATTGATCATTTTATTTCTTATTTTAAAAGTAATGATGCAACTCATATCATTGAATTGTTTTTACTGAAATTTTCAGTTTCATGACATAACAAAGGGAATTATAAGTTATAGGGACGTCAAATTCAATAGTCACTTCTGGAGTACATTGTGGAACAATATTTTAACAGAACAATTATTTTCCACAACTGTACACCCACAAATAGACAATTAAATTGAGGTGGTCAATAGAACACTTTACAAATTTTTCATGCTATCCTTATAAAAAAATTAATGATTAGAAATAATGCTTTACTCACATTCAATTTTCTTATAATATAGTGGTTGTCTATACTTCTAAATCTTTACTGTTTGAAGTTGTGAAACATTTTAAACCATTTACTCCACTTGATAATTTTTTCTTATCCTATTAATAAAATTTCTGACCTCAAAGGTGAGAAAAGGAAAATATTGTCTAGGATTTTCCTAAAAAGTTAAAGGCCAACATTCAGTGGAATATTGAACAAGTGGGAGAAAATGCTAACAATGGTCTATGCACAATGGTGTTTCATCCTAAATAATGAGCGTGTGTAAACCTGAAGAAGGATAGGATCCATTAGAAATGAAAATCAAAACATTGTCTATGAGGAGATGTCCCTTTAAAAGTATTATATAAGATAAATGATAATTCCTACAAGATTGTGTTGCTGGATAGGTATGGAAATGCTAGTGACGCCTTTAATGATGTTGATCATTCTCTATCTAAATTTTTAGATACGAGGTTGAATAATTTTGATGAGGGGGAGAAGATGAGTATCATGGAACACATGGGAAACAATGGGTTGAAGGAATATTTTATAATTAGGGAATAATTTTCATTATTTCACAACCCATTCCAAGGAATTGGTAGACCAATGAAATCGGAGTGGACCAAGTGGATGAAGGATGCCTTAAATAGATTAGTCAGGAATACCCATGGGGAGAACCAATTCCATTGATGGGGGGAAGTATCCAGTAATATATTTACATTAATTAAGGCCCAAAAATTCTTTTAAATACTCAAATCTTGGTGTCATACAAATTTCACGCCCACCCCACCATGGTATCATCAATGTCAAAAGTGTGGGGATAGTTGTCTTTACTTTCCAAAAGATTTTCCAACTTCTCTCTAAATGTCATGGGCATGTGGAAAAATTTTCAATAGCATCATTTATGATTTTTGACTTATTGAAACTAGGTATTAACTATTTTTTCACTCTTTGGCAATAAATATACACCCCTTGTATTGTTTGGATGTTACGAATAAAGGTAATGTTATTTTAGGGAGTTTTTCTTACAACCTTTGTGTTATGGATTACTTATTGACTTCTCAAAGGATTGACCATAATTTGTGGCATCTTGTGGCCAGATTTCATAGAGACTTGTTATCTTTGGGTATAAATTGACCAACTATCTCCTTTATTCATCATTTCCACTATTTAAAGCCCTTATCACTTGTTTTCTTATAGAGATATGGGGGCTCAGCATTTTAACGTTGAACGAGGTTCCTAGTAAACTTTATATCGGGTCTTGAAATGCATGTCATTTTTTCTGGTTTTTAGGTTTTTATTGCCATTTAGGGTTTTTAAGGGTTTTATGGATTATAATGTTTTTATTGGTTTTACAGTTTTTTCATGTTTTGGATTTTTTTTGATTTAGGGTTTTTATGTGTTTTAAGGTTTTATGGTTTTATTAGGATTTTTTAGGGTTTTATTATTTTTTAATATTTTTATGGTTTTTAGGGATTTTTATGATTTTTATGGTTTTGTAGAGGTTTTAGGGATTTTAGGGTTTTAGGGATTTTGAGTTTCATTAGGTTTTTTATGATTTTAAGGGTTTTTATTATTTTTAGAGTTTTTTGGTTTTTGTGGTGTTTTATGTGTTTTTAGGTTTTAAGGGTTTCTTAGAGGTTTTAATGGGTTTTAGGTTTATTTGAATTTTTATGGAATTTGTGGGGTTTTTTAGTTTTTTTGTGTGGCTTTTATTGTTTTTGGATTATTTTAGGGTTTTTATGGTTTTAAGAGTATTTTACATGATTTAAGGGGTTTCAAGGGTTTTAGTGTGTTCAGTGGGATTTATTGGTTTTATGGTTTTTACATTTTTTATGGGTTTGTGTTTTTTAGGGTTTTTAGGGATATTTAGGGGTCTAAAATTTTTGTAGGTTTTTAGTGGATTAAAGTGTTTTTATATTTTTATGCTTTTATTATGGGTTTTCATGTTTTTCAAGGTTTTTATGTTTTTAGGGATTTTATAGAATATTTACGGTTTTTATAGTTTTTATAGATTTGTAGGATTTAGAGTTTTAATGGATTTTTGGGGTATTTGTGTTTTTTTTGAGTTTTTTAGGATTTTTTGGGGTTTTTAACATATTTAGGGGTTTAAAGGGTTTTTATAGATTTTATTTGGTTTTTAGAAATTGTAATTTCTTTTATGAAATTTTATGGTTTTTAGGGTTTTAGGGGCTTTTAGTGGTTTTAGCATTTTTAGGTTTCTTAGGGGTTTTATGTTTTATTAAATGTTTTCTTTTCGTATGTTTTCTTGGGGTTTTAGGGTTTTTTACACTATATATTTAATATTGATTTTTTATTATTTTTATGTGGTTTTAGGGTTTCTAGGGATTTTTATGGTTTTTAAGAGTTTTTAGGGTTTTTAGGGGTTTTTAAGCTTTTAGGTTTTGTAGGGGTTTTAAGCATTTTTTTGATTTTCATGTATTCTTATGTTTTTTCAAGGTTTTAAAGGATTTTATGATTTTAGGTTTTTTATTGAATGTTTAGGATTCTATGGTTTTTATCATTTTTAGGAATTTTGAGGTTATTTAGGGTTTTTTGGGTTTTTTGGACTTTTATATTTTTGGGGTTTTGGGGGATTTTTTAGGTTTTTAACATTGGTATAATATATTATAGTTTTTTAATGACTTAGGGATTTAGATTATTTTTAGGGTTTTAAGTGATTTTTAGATTTTTTTATCATTTTTATGGGATTTTAATGGGTTTTTTGGATTTTTTAGTTTTTAGTGTTTTTTAGATTTTTAGGTTTTTAGGTATTTAACCTTTCCATGTTTTTAGTTGTTTTAAGTATTTTTTAATTTTTAAGGTTTTCTAAGGGCTTTTCATAGTTTTTGGGATTTTTACTTTTTAAGGGATTTTTAGGAATTTTTAGGATTTTTATGGTTTTTTGGTAATTTAGGGATTTTAAATTTTTTTTCCAGTTTTTTGGATTTTTTAAAACTTTTAACATTTTTATGTTTATAGGGATTTTTTTGTGTTTTTATTTTTTTCATGTTTTATTCGGTTTTTTAGAGTTTTTATGTTTTTTGCATTTTTATGGTTTTTAGGGATTTTTGGGATTTTTTTGTTTTTAGTGTTTTTAGGGATTTTAAGGGTTTTAAGGTTATTATGGTTTTTGGGGGGGCTTTTTTGGGTTTTTTGGGGGTTTATATTTTTTTTTAAAATTTTTAGTATTTTTAGGGGTTTGAAGTGTTTTAATAAATTTTTGTGAGTTTTTAAGGTTTTATTGGGTTTTAATGGTTTTTAAGGTTTTAGGGTTCTTTGATTTTAAGGGTTTTAGCATTTTAATGGGTTTTAGTGATTTTATGTGTTTTTATTTTTTTAATTCTTTATTAGGTGTTTCCATCGATATTAGTGTTTTTTATATTTTAAGGGATTATAATATATTTTTTAGGACTTTTATTTTTTTATCGTTTTTATGGTTTTTTAGGAATTTCGTTTTTTTTAGTTTTTTATGGATATTATGGTTTTTTAGAGTTTTTAACATTTTTAGGGTGTTTAATGGTGGTGTAGAGTTTTTAATGATTTTAGGGTTTTTATGGGTTCTTACGTTTTTAGGGGTTTTATCATTTTTTTGTTTTTAGTGATTTATGTCCTTTTAGGATTTTAGTCTTTTTTGGTTTTTAGTGGATTTAAGTGTTTTATGTTTTTAAGGTGTTTATATGGTTTTGTAGGGTATTTAGTGTTTTTATAATTTTAGGATTTTTTAGGGTTATTATACAATTGTTATGGTTTTTAGGGATTTATAGGGATTTGAGGGGTTCTATGGGTTATTTGGGTTTGTAGATTTTTAGAGGATTTAATTTTTTTAGTATTTTGAGGTTTTCATAGGTTATTTCAATGGTTTTGGGGATTTTTTTGTTTTTTAGTATTTTTTAGGATTTTTAGGAGTTTTCGGGATATTGAGAGTTTTTATGGTTTTTTGGGATTTTAGGGTTTTTTGGTGATTTTGAATTTTTAGTGTTTTTTGTTTTTAGTTGTTTTTGAGTTTTTTTTGATTTTTTAACATTTTTATGATTTTAAAGGATTTTTAGAGTATTTAGTGGGGTTTTAGGTTTTTTGGGGGTTTTTAGAATTTTTAAGGTTTTAGTCGTATTTATGGTATTTAGGGGTTTTAGGGTTTTTTAGGGGTTTTAGTGTTTTTAGAATTTAATATTTTTAGGGGTTTTAATTTTTTTAGGTTTTTATGTTTTATATCAGTTTTTTGGGTTTTTAATATTTTGTTTTACATTTTTAGGGTCTTTTAGGTATTTTATAGAATTTTTATGGATTTTAGGGTGTTCAGGAATTTTGAGAGATTTTTTGGTTTTTAGGGGTTTAAGGGTTTTTAGAGTTTTTTATATTTTAATGATTTTAGGTGTTTTAAGTATTTTATTTTTTTATGATTTTATATGGATTTTCTAGGATTTTGAGATTTTACACGTTTTTTATGTTTTTTTTGGGTGTCTGTAGGATTTTTATTGTTTTTAGGTTTTTATGGGGTTTTAAGGTTTCATAAGTTTTAGGGTTTTATAGTCTTGTATGGTTTTAGGGTTTTGGAGTTTTTAGGTGTTCTAAGTGTTTTAGTTTTTTACAGTTTTCATAGGGTTTTCAAGGTTTTTAGGGTATTTTATGTTTCATATAATATTAGGGAATATTTATGTTTTTTATTATTTTTAGGGGTTTTTGGGATTTTATGAGTTTTTACCGATTTTAATATTTTTATCTTATTTTAGGTTTTAGGGTTTTTAGGTGTTTTTAAATTTTTAAGGAATTTATTGGTTTTTTAGGGTGCTTAAGGTTTTTTATATATTTCAGGATTTTTAGGAAATTTTTAGGTTTTTATGGTCTATTACGGATTTTGAGATTTATATGGTTTTTAGGGTTTTATGGTTTTTTTTATTTATAGGATATTTTTAGTTTTCTATGGTTTTGAGGTATTTTATAGGTTTTTAATTTTTTTAGGGGTTTAAGGGTTTTTATTGTTTTATTGGGTTTTTAGAGGTTTTGTGGGTTTTAGGGATTTTATGGAATTTTGAAGTTATCATAGTTTTTAGTGTTTTTAGTATTTTGTGGTTTTAGATATTTTAATTTTTTTTTGGTTTTTAATGTTATATTAGGGGTTTTATGGTTTTTATGTATTATTAAATTTGTAGAGATTTCTTAGGGTTTTTTGGTTTTTTTTGGGTTTTAAGGTCTTTTGGATTTTTTATGGTTTTTAGGGTTTTAAGGGTATTTTATGGTTATTAAAATTATTTAGGTTTTTAGGGGCTTTAATTTTTTTAGGTTTTATGGTTTTCTTATTGTTTTTTGGGGTTCAAATGGTTTTTAACCATTTTATGGATATTTAGGGATTTTAATTTTTTTATGGATTTTTAGGTTTTTAATAATTTTAAGAGGTTTTCAGGTTTTTAGGATTTTTATGGGTTTTAGGGGTTTTTTGGAGTTTTAGGGTTTTTTTGAGTTTTTTAGGGGTTTTAAGGTTTATTGAAATTTTTAGCGGTTTAATTTTTTTTAAAAATTTTATGGGTTTTCAGGGGTTTCATGATTTTATATTTTGTTTAAATGTTTTAGGAGGTTTTAGGGGTTCTAGTTCCTTTTAGGGTATTTATATTTTTTAAAGTTTTAGGGGTTTTCAGTATTTTTAGGTTTTTAAAATTTTCTTATGGTTTTTATGTTTTTGGGTATTTTATCGGTTTTTAGTATTATTTTCATATTTCTAGGTTTAAGATATTTTGAGGGGTTTTAGGGGTTTTAGGGTTTTTATTATTTTATAGGTTTTAAGGGTTTTCATAGGTGTATTTCATGATTTTAATGGTTCTTTATTTTTGAGGGATTTCATTGGATTTTTATGTTTTTAGGGTTTTTAGAGATTTTGAGGGTTATTAGGGTTTTATGGTTTTGATTGTTCATTAGGTTTTTATGGGGCTTTATTGTTTCTAGTTTTTTAATTTTTTTCTTAGTGTTTTTCAAGATTTATAGGGTTATTACATCTTTATGGTTTTTAGTGATTTTGATTATTTTTATGGTTTTAAGGATTTTTAGGGATTTTTTTAGAGTTTTAGGGTTTTTTACGGATTTTTGGGTGTTTTTTTTTCAGGTTTTAGGTATTTTTTATATTTTTAGGGGTTTATGGTTCTTTAAACTTTAGAAAAAAATTATGGCTTTAAAATATATCTATAGTTTTTAGTGGGGGTTTATGTTTTTATGGAGTTTTTAGGTTTTTGATCTTTTATAGGGTTTTAGGGTTTTTAAGGTTTTAGGATTTTTCTGGTCTTTTTGGGGTTTTAGCATTTTTAGAGGTTTAAAGGAGGTTGTAGGTTTTTAAGATGTTCTTTTTGGTTTTTAAGATTTTTAGTGTCATTTACATTTTAAGGAATTTTTGGGGATTTTTTGTATTTGAATATGTTTTTCAGGTTTTTAGGGATTTTAAGGGTTTGGAGGTTTTTTAGGTTTTTAGGTGTTTTTAGGGTTTTCGTGTTTTTCGGTTTTAATGATTTTCATAGTTTTTTTACAGTGTTTAGTTTTTTTAAATTTTGAGGGATTTTAAGGGATTTTTTATATTTTTAGTGTTTTAGGGTTTTAAAATGTTTTTAGGGTTTTTAGGGTTTTAAGAATTTTTGGGGATTTTTTGGTTTTTATGTTATTTTGAGTTTTTTAGTAATTTTTATGATTTTTAGTGTTTCATTTATATTTTTATGGGTTTAAAGTGTTTTTATAGTTTTTAGTGGTTTTTGAGAATTTTTGTGTGTTTAGGGTTTTTATGGTTTTATGGTTTTATGGTTTTTTATGGTTGTTAATGGTTTTTGGGTCTTTCTAGTGTTTTAGGGTTTTTTGTATTTTCTAGATTTTTAGGGGTTTTATTTTTATTTTGGGTTATAACATTTTCTTAGGGTGTTTCCATGATTTTAATGGTTTTTTATATTTCTAGGGATTTTTTGGGCTTTTTTGATTTTTATTTTCAGTGGTTTTAGTGATTTTGATTGTTTTAAATGTTTTTGAGGATTATAGTATTTTTTAGGGTTTTTTAATTTTTAGGATTTTTAGATTTTTTAAGTGTTTTTAAAAATATTAGGTTTTCTTTGGATGTTTTAGGGTTATAGTTTTTTTAATGTTTTTTGGGTATTTAGGGATTTTTGGGTTTTTTATGTTTATTATGGTTTTTATTAATTTTGAGGGTTTTTGGATTTTTATAGTGTTTATTGTTTTTTGGTGTTTTGGGGTTATATAGGTTTTTTAGATTTTAGGGTTTTTAACATTTTTATTGGTTTAAATGGGTTTGATACTTTTTAGTGATATTTTTGGTATATTGGGTTTTTTATGGTTTTTAGGTTTTTTATATTTTTAAGGGGTTTTGGGGTTTTAGGATATTTTTGGGTTTTAGCGTTTTTTGGGTTTTCAGGGTTTAGGTGTTTTTAGTTTTCTAAGATTTTTATAGGTTTTTTGAAGATTTTTATGTTTCTATGTATTTTTATGGGTTTTTAAATATTTTTATGTGTTTTTAGTGTTTTATAGATTTTTAGGGTTTTATGGGTGTTTAGGGTTTTAGTGTTTTTAAGGATTTTACAATTTTTAGGTATTTTGGTGGTATTAAGTATTTTTTGGTTTTTAATGTTTTCTTATGGTTTTTGAGGTTTATTGAGTTTTTTATGTTATTATAGATTTTTAGGTATTTTTTATGATGTTTATTGGTTTTCCACTTTTTTGAATTTTTTTTATGGGTTTTAATTAGTGTTTTTGGGATTTTTGGGTTTCCTTGGTGTTTTAAGGTTTTTTACAGGTTTTAATATTTTTTATAATTTTTTAACGTTTTATGGGTTTAAAGGGTTTTTAGAGATTTTAGTGGTTTTTAGGAATATTTTGTTTTTTATGGATTCTTTAGGTATTTAGGGGTTTATGGTTTTTAGTGGTTTTTAGGGTTTTTAGGTTCTTTTTGGTTTTTTAGGGTTTTCAGCATTTTATATATATTTTTAGGGGTTTAATGTGTTTTTTTGTTTTTAAAGTTTTCTTATGGTTTTTATGGGTTTTTAAATTTATAGGGATTTTTTTGTTTATAGTTTTTGGGGTATTTAGGATCTTTGGGGGTTGTAGTGTTTCTTAGGTTTTAGGGGTTCTCGGTGGTTTTATGTTTTTAAGGTATTCTTAGAGTTTTTAGTGTTTTATGGTTTTTATTTATTTATATCTTTTTAAATATTTTTTATGATTTTTATGGATTTTGGGTTTTATGTATTTTGGGTGTTTTTATAAATTTTTATGGTTCTTTGGGTTTTATGGTTTTTTTAACTTTAGGGAATATTTAGTCTTTTTCATTTTTAACGTTTTTGATGTTTTTTTTCATTTTTAGTCTTTATAGGTTTTTAATTGTTTTAGATGGTCTTAAAGGTTTTCATGGTTCTTAGGGTTATTTGAATTTTTATGGAATTTGAGGGGGTGTTCGGTTTTTTTGTGGCTTTTATGGTTTTTGGAGTATTTTAGGGGTTTTATTGTTTTAAGAGTATTTTACATGATATTAGGGGTTTAAAGGGTTTTAGAGTGTTTAGTGGGATTTATTGGTTATATGGTTTTTACAACTTTTAGGGGTTTGTGGATTTTAGGGTTTTTAGGGATTTTTAGCGGTATTAAATTTTTTTAGGTTTTTAGTGGATTTAAGTGTTTTTATATTTTTATGGTTTTATTATGGGTTTTCATGTTTTCAAGGTTTTCATGTTTTTAGGGATGTTATTGGATTTTTATTGTTTTTATCGTTTTTTGGATTTGTAGGATTTAGAGTTTTAATGGATTTTTGGGGTATTTGTGTTTTTTTGAGTTTTTTAGGATTTTTTGGGGTTTTTACATTTGTAGGGGTTTAAAGGTTATTTATAGGTTTTATTTGATTTTTAGAAATTTTAATTGCGTTTAGGAAATTTTATGGTTTTGGGGTTTTAGGGGCTTTTAGTGGTTTTAGCATTTTTAGGTTTCTTAGGGGTTTTATGTTTTTTTAAATGTTTTGTTTTTTGTATGTTTTCTTGGGGTTTTATGGTTTTTTACACTATATATTTAATATTGATTTTTTATTATTTTTATGTGGTTTTAGGGTTTCAAGGGATTTTGATGGTTTTTAAGAGTTTGTTGGGTTTTTAGGGGTTTTTATGTTTTTAGGTTTTGTAGGGGTTTTAAGTATTTTTTTTGATTTTCATGTCTTCTTATGTTTTTTTAAGGTTTTAAAGGGTTTTATGATTTTAGGTTTTTTATTGAATGTTTAGGATTCTATGGTTTTTAGCATTTTTAGGAATTTTGAGGTTTTTTAGGGTTTTTTGGGTTTTTTGGACTTTTATGATTTTTGGGATTTTGGGGGATTTTTTAGTTTTTTAACTTTGGGATAATATATTTTAGTTTTTTAATGACTTAGGGATTTAGATTATTTTTAGGGTTTTAAGTGATTTTTAGATTTTTTTAATCATTTTTATGGGAATTTAATGGTTTTTTTGGATTTTTTAGTTTTTAGTGTGTTTTAGATTATTAGGTTTTTAACCATTCCATGTTTTTAGTTGTTTTAAGTATTTTTTAATTTTTAAGGTTTTCTAAGGGATTTTCACAGTTTTTGGGTTTTTTTACTTTTTGAGGGATTTTTAGGAATTTTTAGGATTTTTGTGGATTTTAGGTAATTTAGGGATTTTTAATTTTTTTTAGTTTTTTGGATTTTTTACGACTTTTAACATTTTTATGTTTTTAGGGATTTTTTTGTGTTTTTATTTTTTTCATGTTTTATTCGGTTTTTTAGAGTTTTTATGTTTTTTTCATTTTTATGGTTTTTAGGGATTTTTGGGGTTTTTTTGTTTTTAGTGTTTTTAGGGATTTTAAGGGTTTTAAGGTTATTATGGTTGTAGGGGGGCTTTTTTGGGTTTTTTGAGGTTTTATATTTTTTTTAATATTTTCAGTATTTTTAGGGGTTTGAAGCGTTTTAATGAATTTTTGTGAGTTTTTAGGGTTTTATGGGGTTTTAATGGTTTTTAAGGTTTTAGGGTTCTTTGGTTTTAAGGGTTTTAGCATTTTAATGGGTTTTAGTGGTTTTATGTGTTTTTATTTTTTTAATGCTTTAATAGGGGTTTCCATCGATATTAGTGTTTTTTATATTTTAAGGGATTATAATATATTTTTTAGGTTTTTTATTTTTTTATCGTTTTTATGGTTTTTTAGGAATTTAGTTTTTTTATGTTTTTTATGGATATTATGGTTTTTTAGAGTTTTGAACATTTTTAGGGTGCTTAATGGGGGTGTAGAGTTTTTAATGATTTTAGGGTTTTTATGGGTTCTTACGTTTTTAGGGGTTTTATCATTTTTTTATTTTTAGGGATTTATGTGCTTTTAGGATTTTAGTCTTTTTTTGGTTTTTAGTGGATTTAAGTGTTTTATGTTTTCATGGTGTTCTTATGGTTTTGTAGGGTATTTAGTGTTTTTATAATTTTAGGATTTTTTAGGGTTATTTTACAATTTTTATGGTTTTTAGGGATTTATAGGGATTTGAGGGGTTCTATGGGTTATTTGGGTTTGTAGAATTTTATTGGTTTTAAATTTTTTAGTATTTTGAGGTTTTCATAGGTTATTTCAATGGTTTGAGGGTTTTTTTTGTGTTTTAGTATTTTTTTAGGATTTTTAGGAGTTTTAGGGATTTTGAAAGTTTTTATGGTTTTTTGGGATTTTAGGGTTGTATGGAGCTTTTGAATTTTTAGGGTTTTTTGTTTTTAGTTGTTTTGAGTTTTTTTGATTTTTTAACATTTTTATGGTTTTAAAGGATATTTAGAGTATTTAGTGGGGTTTTAGGTTTTTTTTGGGGTTTTTAGATTTTTTAAGGTTTTAGTCGTATTTATGGTATTTAGGGGTTTTAGGGTTTTTAGGGGTTTTAGTGTTTTTAGAATTTAATCTTTTTAGGGGTTTTAATTTTTTTTAGGTTTTTATGTTTTATATCAGTTTTTTGGGTTTTTAATATTTTTTTTACATTTTTAGGGTCTTTTAGGTATGTTATAGAATTTTTATGGATTTTAGGGAGTTCAGGAATTTTGAGAGACTTTTTGGTTTTTTAGGGGTTTAAGGGTTTTTAGAGTTTTTTATATTTTAATGATTTTAGGTGTTTTAAGTATTTTATTTTTTTATGATTTTATATGGATTTTCTAGGATTTTGAGATTTTACATGTTTTTAGGTATTTTTTGGGTGTTTGTAGGATTTTTATTTTTTTAGCGTTTTATAGATTTTGAGGGTTTTAGGGCTTTTACGGGGTTTTATTAGTTTTTTGGTTTTTAAGGTTTTTTTAGTTTTGTATGGTTTTAATATATTTTCGAGTTTTTTTTTATCATTTTTAGGAATTTAATGGTTTTTATAGTTTTTAGGTTTTTATGGGGTTTTAAGGTTTCATAAGTTTTTGGGTTTTTATAGTCTTGTATGGTTTTAGGGTTTTGGAGTTTTTAGGGGTTCTAAGTGTTTTAGGTTTTTATAGTTTTCGCAGGGATTTCAAGGTTTTTAGGGTATTTTATGTTTCATATAATATTAGGGAATATTTATGTTTTTTATTGTTTTTATGGGTTTTTTGGGATTTTATGAATTTTTACAGATTTTAATATTTTTATCTTTTTTTAGGTTTTAGGGGTTTTAGGTGTTTTTAGGTTTTTAAGGATTTTATTGGTTTTTTATGGTGTTTAAGGTTTTTTATATATTTCAGGATTTTTAGGAAATTTTTTAGGTTTTTATGGTTTATTACGTGTTTTTGAGATTTATATGGTTTTTAGGGTTTTATGGTTTTTTTATTTATAGGATATGTTTAGTTTTCTAGGGTTTTGAGGTATTTTATAGGTTTTTAAATTTTTTAGGGGTTTAAGGGTTTTTATTGTTTTATTGGGTTTTTAGGGGTTTTTTGGGTTTTAGGGATTTTATGGATTTGTGAAGTTTTCAGAGTTTTTAGTGTTTTTAGTATTTTGTGGGTTTAGATATTTTAAATGTTTTTTGGTTTTTAATGTTATCATAGGGGTTTTATGGTTTTTATGTATTATTAAATTTGTAGAGATTTCTTGGGTTTTTTGGGTTTTTTTGGGTTTTAAGGTCTTTTGGATTTTTTATGGTTTTTAGGGTTTTAAGGGTATTTTAGGGTTATTAAAATTATTTAGGTTTTTAGGGGCTTTATTTTTTTTAGGTTTTATGGTTTTCTTATGGTTTTTTGGGGTTCAAATGGTTTTTAACCATTTTATGGATATTTAGGGATTTTAATTTTTTATGGGTTTTTAGGTTTTTTAAGAATTTTAAGAGGTTTTCGGGATTTTTAGGATATTTATGGGTTTTAGGGGTTTTTTGGAGTTTAGAGTTTTTTTTTGAGTTTTTTAGGGGTTTTAAGGTTTATTGAATTTTTTAGCGGTTTATTTTTTTTAATAATTTTAGGGGTTTTCAGGGGTTTTATGATTTTTATTTTTTTTAAATGTTTTAGGCGGTTTTAGGGGTTTTAGTTCCTTTTAGGGTATTTATATTTTTTAAAGTTTTACGGGTTTTCAGTATTTTTAGGTTTTTAAAATTTTCTTATGGTTTTTATGTTTTTGGGTATTTTATCAGTTTTTAGTATTTTGTTCATATTTCTAGGTTTTAGAGATTTTGAGGGGTTTTAGGGGTTTTAGGGTTTTTATTATTTTATAGGTTTTAAGGGGTTTCATAGGTGTATTTCATGATTTTAATGGTTCTTTATTTTTGAGGGATTTCATTGGATTTTTATGTTTTTAGGATTTTTAGAGATTTTGAGGGTTATTAGGGTTTTATGGTTTTGATTGTTCATTAGGTTTTTATGGGGCTTTAACGTTTCTAGTTTTTCAATTTTTTTCTTAGTGTTTTTCAAGATTTTTAGGGTTATTACATCTTTATGGCTTTTAGTTATTTTGATTATTTTTATGGTTTTAAGGATTTTTAGGGATTTTTTTGGAGTTTTAGGGGTTTTTATGGATTTTTGGGTGTTTTTTTTCAGGTTTTAGGTATTTTTTATATTTTTAGGGGTTTAAGGTTTTTTAAACATTAGAAAAAATTTAGGGTTTTAAAATACATCTATAGTTTTTAGTGGGGGATTATGTTTTTTTGGAGTTTTTAGGTTTTTGATCTTTTATAGGGTTTTAGGGTTTTTAAGGTTTTATGATTTTTCTGGTCTTTTTGGGGTTTTAGCATTTTTAGGGGTTTAAAGGGGTTTGTGGGTTTTGAAGATTTTCTTTTTGGTTTTTAGTATATTTAGTGTCCTTTAGATTTAAAGGAATTTTTGGGGACTTTTTGTATTTGAATATGTTTTTCAGGTTTTTAGGGATTTAAATGGTTTGGATGGTTTTTAGGTTTTTAGGTGTTTTTAGGGTTTTCGTGTTTTTGGGTTTTAATGTTTTTCATAGTTTTTTTTACAGTGTTTAGTTTTTTTACATTTTGAGGGATTTTAAGGGATTTTTTATATTTTTAGTGTTTTAGGGTTTTAAATGTTTTTAGGGTTTTTAGGGTTTTAGGAATTTTTAGGGATTTTTTGGTTTTTATGTTTTTTTGAGTTTTTTAGTAATTTTTAGGATTTTTAGCGTTTCATTAATATTTTTATGAGATTAAAGGGTTTTTATAGTTTTTAGTGGTTTTTGAGAATTTTTGTGTGTTTAGGGTTTTTTATGGTTTTATGGTTTTTTATGGTTGTTAAGGGTTTTTGGGTCTTTCTAGTGTATTTAGGGTTTTTTGTATTTTTTAGTTTTTTAGGTGTTTTATTTTTTATTTTGGGTTTTAACATTTTCTTAGGGTGTTTCCAGGATTTTAAGGGTTTTTTATATTTCTAGAGAATTTTTTGGCTTTTATGATTTTTATTTTCAGTGGTTTTAGTGATTTTGAGGGTTTTAAATGTTTTTGAGGATTTTAGTATTTTTTAGGGTTTTTTAATTTTTAGGATTTTTAGATTTTTTAAGTGTTTTTAAAATTTTTAGGTTTTCTTTGGATGTTTTAGGGTTTTAGTGTTTTTTAATGTTTTTTGGGTTTTTAGGGATTTTTGGGTTTTTTTATGTTTATTATGGTTTTTATTCATTTTGTGGGTTTTTGGATTTTTATGGTTTTTATTGTATTTTGGTGTTTTTGGGGTTGTAGAGGTTTTTTAGTTTTTAGGGTTTTTAATATTTTTATTGGTTTAAATGGTATTGAGACTTTTTAGTGATATTTTTGGTATATTGGGTTTTTTATGGGTTTTAGGTTTTTTATATTTTTAAAGGGTTTTGGGGTTTTAGGATATTTTTTGGGTTTTAGCGTTTTTTGGGTTTTCCGGGTTTATGTGTTTTTAGTTTTCTAACATTTTTATAGGGTTTTCGAAGATTTTTATGTTTCTAGGTATTTTTAGGGGGTTTTTAATATTTTTATGGGTTTTTAGTGTTTTATAGATTTTGAGGGTTTTATGGGTGTTTAGGGTTTTAGTGTATTTAAGGATTTTACAATTTTTAGGGAGTTTGGTGGTATTAAGTATTTTTTTGGTTTTTAATGTTTTCTTATGGTTTTTGAGGTTTATTGAGTTTTTTATGTTATTATAGATTTTTAGGTATTTTTTATGATGTTTATTGGTTTTCCACTTTTTTGAATTTTTTTTGTTTTATGGGTTTTAGTGTTTTTTGGGATTTTTGGGTTTCCTTGGTGTTTTACGGTTTTTTACAGGTTTTAATATTTTTTATAATTTTTTAACGTTTTATGGGTTTAAAGGGTTTTTAGAGATTTTAGTGGTTTTTAGGAATATTTTGTTTTTTATGGATTCTTTAGGTTTTTAGGGGTTTATGGTTTTTAGTGGTTTTTAGTGGTTTTTAGGGTTTTTAGTTTCTTTTTGGTTTTTTAGGGTTTTCAGCTTTTTATATATATTTTTTGGGGTTTAATGTGTTTTTTTGGTTTTTAAAGTTTTCTTATGGTTTTTATGGGTTTTTAAATTTTTAGGGATTTTTATGTTTATAGTATTTGGGGTATTTAGGATCTTTGGGGGTTGTAGTGTTTCTTAGGTTTTAGGGGTTCTCAGTGGTTTTATGTTTTTAAGGTATTCTTAGAGTTTTTAGTGTTTTAAGGTTTTTATTTATTTATAGCTTTTTAATATTTTTTATGATTTTTATGGATTTTGGGTTTTATGTATCTTGGGTGTTTTTATCAATTTTTATTGTTCTTTGGGTTTTATGGTTTTTTTAACTTTAGGGAATATTTAGTCTTTTTCATTTTTAACGTTTTTGATGTTTTTTTTCCATTTTTAGTCTTTATAGGTTTTTAATGGTTTTAGATGGTCTTAGAGGTTTTCATGGTTCTTAGGGTTATTTGAATTTTTATGGAATTTGAGGGGGTGTTCGGTTTTTTTGTGGCTTTTATGGTTTTTGGAGTATTTTAGGGGTTTTATTGTTTTAAGAGTATTTTACATTATATTAGGGGTTTAAAGGGTTTTAGAGTGTTTAGTGGGATTTATTGGTTTTATGGTTTTTACAAATTTTAGTGGTTTGTGGATTTTAGGGTATTTAGGGATTTTTAGCGGTATTAATTTTTTTTAGGTTTTAGTGGATTTACGTGTTTTTATATTTTTATGGTTTTATTATGGGTTTTCATGTTTTCAAGGTTTTCATTTTTTTAGGGATTTTATAGGATTTTTATTATTTTTATAGTTTTTATGGATTTGTAGGATTTAGATTTTTAATGGATTTTTGGGGTATTTGTGTTTTTTTTGTGTTTTTTAGGATTTTTTGGGGTTTTTATATTTGTAGGGGTTTAAAGGTTATTTATAGGTTTTATTTTATTTTTAGAAATTTTAATTGCTTTTAGGAAATTTTATGGTTTTTGGGGTTTTAGGGGCTTTTAGTGGTTTTAGCATTTTTAGGTTTCTTAGGGGTTTTATGTTTTTTTAAATGTTTTGTTTTTTCGTATGTTTTCTTGGGATTTTAGGGTTTTTTACACTATATATTTAATATTGATTTTTTATTATTTTTATGTGGTTTTAGGGTTTCTAGGGATTTTGATGGTTTTTAAGAGTTTTTAGGGTTTTAGGGGTTTTTATGTTTTTAGGTTTTGTAGGGGTTTTAAGTATTTTTTTGATTTTCATGTCTTCTTATGTTTTTTCAAGGTTTTAAAGGATTTTATGATTTTAGGTTTTTTATTGAATGTTTACCATTCTATGGTTTTTAGCATTTTTAGGAATTTTGAGGTTTTTTAGGGTTTTTAGGGTTTTTTGGACTTTTATGTTTTTTGGGGTTTTGGGTGATTTTTTAGTTTTTTAAAATTGGGATAATATATTATAGTTTTTTAATGACTTAGGGATTTAGATTATTTTTAGGGGTTTAAGTGATTTTTATATTTTTTTGTCATTTTTATGGGATTTTAATGGTTTTTTTGGTTTTTTTAGTTTTTAGTGTTTTTTAGATTTTTAGGTTTTTAACATTTCCATGTTTTTAGTTGTTTTATGTATTTTTTAATTTTTATGATTTTATAAGGGCTATTCACAGTTTTTGGGTTTTTTTACTTTTTAAGGGATTTTTAGCAATTTTTAGGATTTTCATAGTTTTTAGGTAATTTAGGGATATTTAATTTTTTTCAATTTTTTGGATTTTTAACGACTTTTAACATTTTTATGTTTTTAGGGATTTTTTTGTTTTTGTATTTTTTTCATGTTTTATTCCATTTTTTAGCGTTTTTTTTTTCATTTTTATGGTTTTTAGTGATTTTTAGGATTTTTTTTGTTTTTAGTGTTTTTAGGGATTTTAAGGGTTTTAAGGTTATTATGGTTTTAGGGGGGATTTTTTGGGTTTTTTGGGGTTTTATATTTTTTTAATATTTTTAGTATTTTTAGGGGTTTGAAGTGTTTTAATGAATTTTTGTGAGTTTTTAGGGTTTTGTGGGTTTTTAATGGTTTTTAAGGTTTTAGGGTTCTTTGGTTTTAAGGGTTTTAGCATTTTAATGGGTTTTAGTTATTTTATGTGTTTTTATTGTTTTAATGCTTTATTAGGGGTTTCCATCGATATTAGGGTTTTTTATATTTTAAGGGATTATAATATATTTTTTAAGATTTTTATTTTTTTATCGTTTTTATGGTTTTTTAGGAATTTAGTTTTTTTTTTCAGTTTTTCATGGATATTGTGGTTTTTTAGAGTTTTTAACATTTTTAGGGTGTTTAATGGGGGTGTAGAGTTTTTAATGATTTTAGGGTTTTTATGGGTTCTTACGTTTTTAGGGGTTTTATCATTTTTTTTGTTTTTAGTGATTTATGTCCTTTTAGGATTTTAGTCTTTTTTTGGTTTTTAGTGGATTTAAGTGTTTTATGTTTTTAAGGTGTTCTTATGGTTTTGTAGGGTATTTAGTGTTTTTATAATTTTAGGATTTTTTATGGTTATTTTACAATTTTTATGGTTTTTAGGGATTTATGGGGATTTGAGGGGTTCTATGGGTTATTTGGGTTTGTAGATTTTTAGAGGTTTTAATTTTTTTAGTATTTTGAGGTTTTGATGGGTTATTTCAATGGTTTTAGGGTTTTTTTGTTTTTTAGTATTATTTTAGGATTTTTAGGAGTTTTCGGGATATTGAGAGTTTTTATGGTTTTTTGGGATTTTAGGGTTTTATGGTGATTTTGAATTTTTAGGGTTTTTTATTTTTAGTTGTTTTGAGTTTTTTTGATTGTTTAACATTTTTATGATTTTAATGGATTTTTAGAGTATTTAGTGGGGTTTTAGGTTTTTTGGGGGTTTTTATACTTTTTAAGGTTTTAGTCGTATTTATGGCATTTAGGGGTTTTTAGGGGTTTTAGTGTTTTTAGAATTTAATCTTTTTAGGGGTTTTAATTTTTTTTAGGTTTTTATGTTTTATATCAGTTTTTTGGGGTTTTAATATTTTTTTTACATTTTTTGGGTCTTTTAGGTATTTTATAGTATTTTTATGGATTTTAGGGTGTTCAGGAATTTTGAGACATTTTTTGGTTTTTTAGGGGTTTAAGGGTTTTTAGAGTTTTTTATATTTTAATGATTTTAGGTGTTTTAAGTATTTTATTTTTTTATGATTTTATATGGATTTTCTAGGATTTTGAGATTTTACATGTTTTTAGGTATTTTTTGGGTGTTTGTAAGATTTTTATTGTCTTTAGCGTTTTATAGATTTTGAGGGTTTTAGGGCTTTTACGGGGTTTTATTAGTTTTTTGGGTTTTTATGGTTTTTTTAGTTTTGTATGGTTTTAATATATTTTCGAATTTTTTATCACTTTTAGGAATTTAATGGTTTTTATAGTTTTTAGGTTTTTATGGGGTTTTAAGGTTTCATAAGTTTTAGGGTTTTTATAGTCTTGTATGGTTTTAGGGGTTTGGAGTTTCTAGGGATTCTAAGTGTTTTAGGTTTTTATAGTTTTCACAGGGTTTTCCAGGTTTTTAAGGTATTTTATGTTTCATATAATATTAGGGAATATTTATGTTTTTTATTGTTTTTAGGGGTTTTTGGGATTTTATGAGTTTTTACAGATTTTAATATTTTTATCTTTTTTAGGTTTTAGGGGATTTAGGTATTTTTAGGTTTTTAAGGATTTTATTAGTTTTTTAGGGTGTTTAAGGTTTTTTATATATTTCTGGATTTTTAGGAAATTTTTAGGTTTTTATGGTTTATTACGGATTTTTGAGATTTATATGGTTTTTAGGGTTTTATGGTTTTCTTATTTATAGGATATTTTTAGTTTTCTAGGGTTTTGTGGTATTTTATATGTTTTTAATTTTTTTAGGGGTTTAAGGGTTTTTATTGTTTTATTTGGTTTTTAGGGGTTTTGTGGGTTTTTGGGATTTTATGGATTTTTGAATTTTTCACAGTTTTTAGTGTTTTTAGTATTTTGTGGTTTTAGATATTTTAGATTTTTTTTGGTTTTTAGTGTTATCTTAGGGGTTTTATGGTTTTTATGTATTATTAAATTTGTAGAGATTTCTTGGGGGTTTTGGTTTTTTTTTGGTTTTAAGGTCTTCTGGATTTTTTATGGTTCTTAGGGTTTTAAGGGTATTTTAGGGTTATTAAATTTATTTAGGTTTTTAGGGGCTTTATTTTTTTTAGGTTTTATTGTTTTCTTATGGTTTTTTGGGGTTCAAATGGTTTTTAACCATTTTATGGATATTTAGGGATTTTAATTTTTTTTTATGGTTTTTTAGGTTTTTTAAAAATTTTAAGAGGTTTTCGGGTTTTTTAGGATTTTTATGGGTTTTAGGGGTTTTTTGGAGTTTTAGGGTTTTTTGAGTTTTTTTAGGGGTTTTAAGGATTATTGAATTTTTTAGCTGTTTAATTTTTTATAATAATTTTAGGGGTTTTCAGGGGTTTCATGATTTTTATTTTTTTTAAATGTTTTAGGCGGTTTTACGGGTTTTAGTTCCTTTTAGGGTATTTATATTTTTTAAAGTTTTATGGGTTTTCAGTATTTTTAGGTTTTTAAAATTTTCTTATGGTTTTTATGTTTTTTGGTATTTTATCGGTTTTTAGTATTTTTTAATATTTCTAGGTTTTAGAGATTTTGAGGGGTTTTAGGGGTTTTAGGGTTTTTATTATTTTATAGGTTTTAAGGTTTTTCATAGGTGTATTTCATGATTTTAATGGTTCTTTATTTTTGAGGGATTTCATTGGATTTTTATGTTTTTTTAGGGTTTTTAGAGATTTTGAGGGTTATTAGGGTTTTATGGTTTTGATTGTTCATTAGGTTTTTATGGGGCTTTAATGTTTCTAGTTTTTAAATTTTTTTCTTAGTGATTTTCAATATTTTTAGGGTTATTACATCTTTATGGTTTTTAGTGATTTTGATTATTTTTATGGTTTTAAGGATTTTTATGGATTTTTTTGGAGTTTTAGGGTTTTTATGGATTTTTGGGTGTTTTTTTTCAGGTTTTAGGTATTTTTTATATTTTAGGGGTTTAAGGTTTTTTAAACTTTAGAAAAAATTTAGGGTTTTAAAATACATCTATAGTTTTTAGTGGGGGTTTATTTTTTTTTGGAGTTTTTAGGTTTTTGATATTTTATAGGGTTTTAGGGTTTTTAAGGTTTTCTGATTTTTCTGGTCTTTTGGGGTTTTAGCATTTTTAGAGGTTTAAAGGGGTTTGTGGGTTTTTAAGATTTTCTTTTTGGTTTTTAGTATTTTTAGTGTCCTTTACATTTAAAGGAATTTTTGGGGACTTTTTGTATTTGAATATGTTTTTCAGGTTTTTAGGGATTTTAATGGTTTGGAGGGTTTTTAGGTTTTTAGGTGTTTTTAGGGTTTTCGTGTTTTTGGGTTTTAATGTTTTTCATAGTTTTTTTACAGTGTTTAGTTTTTTTACATTTTGAGGGATTTTAAGGGATTGTTTATATTTTTAGTGTTTTAGGGTTTTAAATGTTTTTAGGGTTTTTAGGGTTTTAGGAATTTTTGGGGATTTTTTGGTTTTTATGTTTTTTTTGAGTTTTTTAGTAATTTTTAGGATTTTTAGCGTTTCATTAATATTTTTATGGGATTAAAGGGTTTTTATAGTTTTTAGTGGTTTTTGAGAATTTTTGTGTGTTTAGGGTTTTTATGGTTTTATGTTTTTTTATGGTTGTTAAGGGTTTTTGGGTCTTTCTAGTGTATTTAGGGTTTTTTGTATTTTTTAGTTTTTTAGGTGTTTTATTTTTTATTTTGGGTTTTAACATTTTCTTAGGGTGTTTCCAGGATTTTAAGGGTTTTTTATATTTCTAGAGAATTTTTTGGCTTTTATGATTTTTATTTTCAGTGGTTTTAGTGATTTTGAGGTTTTTAAATGTTTTTGAGGATTTTAGTATTTTTTAGGGTTTTTTAATTTTTAGGATTTTTAGAATTTTTAAGTGTTTTTAAAATTTTTAGGTTTTCTTTGGAAGTTTTAGGGTTTTAGTGTTTTTTAATGTTTTTTGGGTTTTTAGGGATTTTTGGGTTTTTTTATGTTTATTATGGTTTTTATTCATTTTGAGGGTTTTTGGATTTTTATGGTTTTTATTGTTTTTTGGTGTTTTTGGGGTTGTAGAGGTTTTTTAGTTTTTAGGGTTTTTAATATTTTTATTGGTTTAAATGGTATTGAGACTTTTTAGTGATATTTTTTGTATATTGGGTTTTTTATGGTTTTTAGGTTTTTTATATTTTTAAAGGGTTTTGGGGTTTTAGGATATTTTTTGGGTTTTAGCGTTTTTTGGGTTTTCAGGGTTTATGTGTTTTTAGTTTTCTAAGATTTTTATAGGGTTTTCGAAGATTTTTATGTTTCTAGGTATTTTTAGGGGTTTTTTAATATTTTTATGGGTTTTTAGTGTTTTATAGATTTTGAGGGTTTTATGGGTGTTTAGGGTTTTAGTGTATTTAAGGATTTTACAATTTTTAGGGAGTTTGGTGGTATTAAGTATTTTTTGGTTTTTAATGTTTTCTTATGGTTTTTGAGGTTTATTGAGTTTTTTATGTTATTATAGATTTTTAGGTATTTTTTATGATGTTTATTGGTTTTCCACTTTTTTGAATTTTTTTTGTTTTATGGGTTTTAGTGTTTTTTGGGATTTTTGGGTTTCCTTGGTGTTTTACGGTTTTTTACAGGTTTTAATATTTTTTATAATTTTTTAACGTTTTATGGGTTTAAAGGGTTTTTAGAGATTTTAGTGGTTTTTAGGAATATTTTGTTTTTTATGGATTCTTTAGGTGTTTAGGGGTTTATGGTTTTTAGTGGTTTTTAGTGGTTTATAGGGTTTTTAGTTTCTTTTTGGTTTTTTAGGGTTTTCAGCTTTTTATATATATTTTTCGGGGTTTAATGTGTTTTTTTGGTTTTTAAAGTTTTCTTATGGTTTTTATGGGTTTTTAAATTTTTAGGGATTTTTATGTTTATAGTATTTGGGGTATTTAGGATCTTTGGGGGTTGTAGTGTTTCTTAAGTTTTAGGGGTTCTCAGTGGTTTTAAGTTTTTAAGGTATTCATAGAGTTTTTAGTGTTTTAAGGTTTTTATTTATTTATAGATTTTTAATATTTTTTATGATTTTTATGGATTTTGGGTTTTATGTATCTTGGGTGTTTTTATCAATTTTTATGGTTCTTTGGGTTTTATGGTTTTTTTAACTTTATGGAATATTTTGTCTTTTTCATTTTTAACGTTTTTGATGTTTTTTTTTCATTTTTAGTCTTTATAGGTTTTTAATGGTTTTAGATAGTCTTAGAGGTTTTCATGGTTCTTAGGGTAATTTGAATTTTTATGGAATTTGAGGGGGTGTTCGGTTTTATTGTGGATTTTATGGTTTTTGGAGTATTTTAGGGGTTTTATTGTTTTAAGAGTATTTTACATGATATTTGGGGTTTAAAGGGTTTTAGAGTGTTTAGTGGGATTTATTGGTTTTATGGTTTTTACAAATTTTAGTGGTTTGTGGATTTTAGGGGTTTTAGGGATTTTTAGCGGTATTAATTTTTTTTAGGTTTTTAGTGGATTTAAGTGTTTTTATATTTTTATGGTTTTATTATGGGTTTTCATGTTTTCAAGGTTTTCATTTTTTTTAGGGATTTTATAGTATTTTTATTATTTTTATAGTTTTTATGGATTTGTAGGATTTAGAGTTTTAATGGATTTTTGGGGTATTTGTGTTTTTTTTGAGTTTTTTAGGATTTTTTGGGGTTTTTATATTTGTAGGGGTTTAAAGGTTATTTATAGGTTTTATTTGATTTTTAGAAATTTTAATTGCTTTTAGGAAATTTTATGGTTTTTGGGGTTTTACGGGCTTTTAGTGGTTTTAGCATTTTTAGGTTTCTTAGGGGTTTTATGTTTTTTTAAATGTTTTGTTTTTCGTATGTTTTCTTGGGATTTTAGGGTTTTTTACACTATATATTTAATATTGATTTTTTATTATTTTTATGTGGTTTTAGGGTTTCTAGGGATATTGATGGTTTTTAAGAGTTTTTAGGGTTTTAGGGGTTTTTATGTTTTTAGGTTTTGTAGGGGTTTTAAGTATTTTTTTGATTTTCATGTCTTCTTATGTTTTTTCAAGGTTTTAAAGGATTTTATGATTTTAGGTTTTTTATTGAATGTTTACCATTCTATGGTTTTTAGAATTTTTAGGAATTTTGAGGTTTTTTAGGGTTTTTAGGGTTTTTTGGACTTTTATGTTTTCTGGGGTTTTGGGGGATTTTTTAGTTTTTTAAAATTGGGATAATATATTATAGTTTTTTAATGACTTAGGGATTTAGATTATTTTTAGGGTTTTAAGTGAATTTTATATTTTTTTGTCATTTTTATGGGATTTTAATGGTTTTTTTGGATTTTTTAGTTTTTAGTGTTTTTTAGATTTTTAGGTTTTTAACCTTTCCATGTTTTTAGTTGTTTTAAGTATTTTTTAATTTTTATGGTTTTATAAGGGCTTTTCACAGTTTTTGGGTTTTTTTACTTTTTAAGGGATTTTTAGCAATTTTTAGGATTTTTATAGTTTTTAGGTAATTTAGGGATTTTTAATTTTTTTCATTTTTTGGATTTTTAACGACTTTTAACATTTTTATGTTTTTAGGGATTTTTTTGTTTTTTTATTTTTTTCATGTTTTATTCCATTTTTTAGCGTTTTTATTTTTTTTCATTTTTATGGTTTTTAGTTATTTTTAGGATTTTTTTTGTTTTTAGTGTTTTTAGGGATTTTAAGGGTTTTAAGGTTATTATGGTTTTAGGGGGGATTTTTTGGGTTTTTTGGGGTTTTATATTTTTTTAATATTTTTAGTATTTTTAGGGGTTTGAAGTGTTTTAATGAATTTTTGTGAGTTTTTAGGGTTTTATGGGTTTTTAATGGTTTTTAAGGTTATAGGGTTCTTTGGTTTTAAGGGTTTTAGAATTTTAATGGTTTTTAGTTATTTTATGTGTTTTTATTGTTTTAATGCTTTATTAGGGGTTTCCATCGATATTAGGGTTTTTTATATTTTAAAGGATTATAATATATTTTTTAAGATTTTTATTTTTTTATCGTTTTTATGGTTTTTTAGGAATTTAGTTTTTTTTTCAGTTTTTCATGGATATTGTGGTTTTTTAGAGTTTTTAACATTTTTAGGGTGTTTAATGGGGGTGTAGAGTTTTTAATGATTTTAGGGTTTTTATGGGTTCTTACGTTTTTAGGGGTTTTATCATTTTTTTTGTTTTTAGTGATTTATGTCCTTTTAGGATTTTATTCTTTTTTGTTTTTTAGTGCATTTAAGTGTTTTATGTTTTTAAGGTGTTCTTATGGTTTTGTAGGCTATTTAGTGTTTTTATAATTTTAGGATTTTTTAGGGTTATTTTACAATTTTTATGGTTTTTAGGGATTTATAGGGATTTGAGGGGTTATTTGGGTTATTTGGGTTTGTAGATTTTTAGAGGTTTTAATATTTTTAGTATTTTGAGGTTTTCATAGGTTATTTCAATGGTTTTAGGGTTTTTTTGTTTTTTAGTATTATTTTAAGATTTTTAGGAGTTTTCGGGATATTTAGAGTTTTTATGGTTTTTTGGGATTTTAGGGTTTTATGGTGATTTTGAATTTTTAGGGTTTTTTGTTTTTAGTTGTTTTGAGTTTTTTTGATTTTTTAACATTTTTATGATTTTAAAGGATTTTTAGAGTATTTAGTGGGGTTTTAGGTTTTTTGGGGGTTTTTAGACTTTTTAAGGTTTTAGTCGTATTTATGGCATTTAGGGGTTTTAGGGTTTTTTAGGGGTTTTAGTGTTTTTAGAATATAATCTTTTTAGGGGTTTTAATTTTTTTTAGGTTTTTATGTTTTATATCAGTTTTTTGGGGTTTTAATATTTTTTTTACATTTTTTGGGTCTTTTAGGTATTTTATAGTATTTTTATGGATTTTAGGGTGTTCAGGAATTTTGAGACATTTTTTGGTTTTTTAGGGGTTTAAGGGTTTTTAGAGTTTTTTATATTTTAATGATTTTAGGTGTTTTAAGTATTTTATTTTTTTATGATTTTATATGGATTTTCTAGGATTTTGAGATTTTACATGTTTTTAGGTATTTTTTGGGTGTTTGTAAGATTTTTATTGTCTTTAGCGTTTTATAGATTTTGAGGGTGTTAGGGCTTTTACGGGGTTTTATTAGTTTTTTGGGTTTTTATGGTTTTTTTAGTTTTGTATGGTTTTAATATATTTTCGAATTTTTTATCACTTTTAGGAATTTAATGGTTTTTATAGTTTTTAGGTTTTTATGGGGTTTTAAGGTTTCATAAGTTTTAGGGTTTTTATAGTCTTGTATGGTTTTAGGGGTTTGGAGTTTCTAGGGGTTCTAAGTGTTTTAGGTTTTTATAGTTTTCACAGGGTTTTCCAGGTTTTTAGGGTATTTTATGTTTCATATAATATTAGGGAATATTTATGTTTTTTATTGTTTTTAGGGGTTTTTGGGATTTTATGAGTTTTTACAGATTTTAATATTTTTATCTTTTTTAGGTTTTAGGGTTTTTAGGTATTTTTAGGTTTTTAAGGATTTTATTAGTTTTTTAGGGTGTTTAAGGTTTTTTATATATTTCTGGATTTTAGGAAATTTTTAGGTTTTTATGGTTTATTACGGATTTTTGAGATTTATATGGTTTTTAGGGTTTTATGGTTTTTTTATTTATAGGATATTTTTAGTTTTCTAGGGTTTTGTGGTATTTTATATGTTTTTAATTTTTTTAGGGGTTTAAGGGTTTTTATTGTTTTATTGGGTTTTTAGGGGTTTTGTGGGTTTTAGGGATTTTATGGATTTTTGAATTTTTCACAGTTTTTAGTATTTTTAGTATTTTGTGGTTTTAGATATTTTAAATGTTTTTTGGTTTTTAATGTTATCTTAGGGGTTTTATGGTTTTTATGTATTATTAAATTTCTAGAGATTTCTTGGGGTTTTTGGTTTTTTTTTTTGGGTTTTAAGGTCTTCTGGATTTTTTATGGTTCTTAGGGTTTTAAGGGTATTTTAGGGTTATTAAATTTATTTAGGTTTTTAGGGGCTTTATTTTTTTTAGGTTTTATGGTTTTCTTATGGTTTTTTGGGGATCAAATGGTTTTTAACCATTTTATGGATATTTAGGGATTTTAATTTTTCTATGGTTTTTTAGGTTTTTTAATAATTTTAAGAGGTTTTCGGGTTTTTTAGGATTTTTATGGGTTTTAGGGGTTTTTTGGAGTTTTAGGGTTTTTTGAGTTTTTTTAGGGGTTTTAAGGTTTATTGAATTTTTTAGCTATTTAATTTTTTATAATAATTTTAGGGGTTTTCAGGGGTTTCATGTTTTTTATTTTTTTTTAATGTTTTAGGCTGTTTTACGGGTTTTAGTTCCTTTTAGGGTATTTATATTTTTTAAAGTTTTATGGGTTTTCAGTATTTTTAGGTTTTTAAAATTTTCTTATGGTTTTTATGTTTTTGGGTATTTTATCGGTTTTTAGTATTTTTTCATATTTCTAGGTTTTAGAGATTTTGAGGGGTTTTAGGGGTTTTAGGGTTTTTATTATTTTATAGGTTTTAAGGGTTTTCATAGGTGTATTTCATGATTTTAATGGTTCTTTATTTTTGAGGGATTTCATTGGATTTTTATGTTTTTTAGGGTTTTTAGAGATTTTGAGGGTTATTAGGGTTTTATGGTTTTGATTGTTCATTAGGTTTTTATGGGGCTTTAATGTTTCTAGTTTTTAAATTTTTTTCTTAGTGATTTTCAATATTTTTAGGGTTATTACATCTTTATGGTTTTTAGTGATTTTTATTATTTTTATGGTTTTAAGGATTTTTATGGAATTTTTTGGAGTTTTAGGGTTTTTATGGATTTTTGGGTGTTTTTTTTCAGGTTTTAGGTATTTTTTATATTTTTAGGGGTTTAAGGTTTTTTAAACTTTAGAAAAAATTTAGGGTTTTAAAATATATCTATAGTTTTTAGTGGGGGTTTATGTTTTTATCGAGTTTTTAGGTTATTGATCTTTTATAGGGTTTTAGGATTTTTCTGGTCTTTTTTGGGTTTTAGCATTTTTAGAGGTTTAAAGGGGATTGTAGGTTTTTATGATTTTCTTTTTGGTTTTTAGGATTTTTAGGGTCATTTACATTTGAAGGAATTTTTGGGGATTTTTTGTATTTGAATATGTTTCTCAGGTTTTTAGAGATTTTAAGGGTTTAGAGGTTTTTTAGGTTTTTAGGTGTTTTTAGGGTTTTTGGGTTTTTGGGTTTTAATGTTTTTCATAGTTTTTTTACAGTGTTTAGTTCTTTTACATTTTGATGGATTTTAAGGGATTTTTTATATTTTTAGTGTTTTAGGATTTTTAAATGTTTTTAGGGTTTTTAGGGTTTTAGGAAGTTTTAGCGATTTTTTGGTTTTTATGTTTTTTTGAGTTTTTTAGTAATTTTTAGGATTTTTAGTGTTTCATTAATGTTTTTATGGGTTTAAAGGGTTTTTATAGTTTTTAGTGGTTATTGATAATTTTTTTATGTTTAGGGTTTTTTATGGTTTTATGGTTTTTTATGGTTGTTAAGGGTTTTTGGGTCTTTCTAGTGTATTTAGGGTTTTTTGTATTTTTTAGATTTTTAGGGGTTTTATTTTTATTTTGGTTTTTAACATTTTCATAGGGTGTTTCCAGGATTTTAAGGGTTTTTTATATTTCTATGGATTTTTTGGGCTTTTATGATTTTTATTTTGAGTGGTTTTAGTGATTTTGAGGGTTTTAAATGTTTTTGAGGATTTTAGTATTTTTTAGGGTTTTCTAATATTTAGGATTTTTAGATTTTTTAAGTGTATTTAAAATTTTTAGGTTTTCTTTGGATGTTTTAGGGTTATAGTGTTTTTTAATGTTTTTTGGGTTTTTAGGGATTTTTGGGTTTTTTTATGTTTATTAAGGTTTTTATTCATTTTGAGGGTTTTTGGATTTTTATGGTTTTTATTGTTATTTGGTGTTTTTTGGGATGTAGAGGTTTTTTAGTTTTTAGGGTTTTTACTATTTTTATTGGTTTAAATGGGCTTGAGACTTTTTAGTGATATTTTTGGTATATTGGGTTTTTTATGGTTTTTAGGTTTTTTATATTTTTAAGGGGTTTTGGGGTTTTAGGATATTTTTTGGGTTTTAGCGTTTTTTGGGTTTTTGGGGTTTATGTGTTTTTAGTTTTCTAAGATTTTTATAGGGTTTTCGATGATTTTTATGTTTCTAGGTATTTTTAGGGGTTTTTTAATATTTTTATGGGTTTTTAGTGTTTTATAGATTTTGGGGGTTTTATGGGTGTTTAGGATTTTAGTGTTTTTACGGATTTTACAATTTTTGGGGAGTTTGGTGGTATTAAGTATTTTTTGGTTTTTAATGTTTTCTTATGGTTTTTGAGGTTTATTGAGTTTTTTATGTTATTATAGATTTTTAGGTATTTTTTATGATCTTTATTGGTTTTCCACTTTTTTGATTTTTTTTTGTTTTATGGGTTTTAGTGTTTTTGGGATTTTTTGGTTTCCTTGTGTTTTAAGGTTTTTTTACAGGTTTTAATATTTTTTTTAATTTTTTAACGTTTTATGGGTTTAAAGGGTTTTTAGAGATTTTAGTGGTTTTTAGGAATATTTTGTTTTTTATGGATTCTTTAGGTTTTTAGGGGTTTATGGTTTTTAGTGGTTTTTAGGGTTTTTAGGTTCTTTTTGGGTTTTTAGGGTTTTCAACATTATATATATATTTTTAGGGGTTTAATGTGTTTTTTTTGTTTTTAAAGTTTTCTTATGGTTTTTATGGGTTTTTAAATTTTTAGGGATTTTTATGTTTATAGTTTTTGGAGTATTTAGGATCTTTGTGGGTTATAGTGTTTCTTATGTTTTAGGGGTTCTCAGTGGTTTTATGTTTTTAAGGTATTATTAGAGTTTTTAGTGTTTTATGGTTTTTATTTATTTATAGCTTTTTAAATATTTTTTTATGATTTTTATGGATTTTGGGTTTTATGTATTTTGGGTGTTTTTATAAATTTTTATGGTTCTTTGGGTTTTATGGTTTTATTAACTTTAGGGAATATTTAGTCTTTTTCATTATTAACGTTTTTGATGTTTTTTTTTCATTTTCAGTCTTTATAGGTTTTTAATGGTTTTAGATGGTCTTAGGGGTTTTCATGGTTCTTAGGGTTATTTGAATTTTTATGGAATTTGAGGGGGTTTTCGGTTTTTTTGTGGCTTTTATGGTTTTTGGAGTATTTTAGGGGTTTTATTGTTTTAAGAGTATTTTACATGATATTAGTGGTTTAAAGGGTTTTAGAGTGTTTAGTGGGATTTATTGGTTTTATGGTTTTTACAACTTATAGGGGTTTGTGGATTTTAGGGTTTTTAGGGATTTTTAGCGATATTAAATTTTTTTAGGTTTTTAGTGGATTTAAGTGTTTTTATATTTTTATGGTTTTATTATGGGTTTTCATTTTTTCAAGGTTTTCATGTTTTTAGGGATTTTATAGGATTTGTATTGTTTTTATAGTTTTTATGGATTTGTAGGATTTAGAGTTTCAATGGATTTTTTGGGTATTTGTGTTTTTTTGAGTTTTTTAGGATTTTTTGGGGTTTTTACATTTGTAGAGGTTTAAAGGATATTTATAGGTTTTATTTGGTTTTTAGAAATTTTAATTTCTTTTAGGAAATTTTATGGTTTTGGGGTTTTAGGGGCTTTTAGTGGTTTTAGCATTTTTAGGTTTCTTAGGGGTTTTATGTTTTTTTAAATGTTTTGTTTTTTGTATGTTTTCTTGGGGTTTTAGGGTTTTTTACACTATATATTTAATATTGAATTTTTATTATTTTTATGTGGTTTTAGGGTTTCTAGGGATTTTGATGGTTTTTAAGAGTTTTTAGGATTTTTAGGGGTTTTTAAGTTTTTAGGTTTTGTAGGGGTTTTAAGTATTTTTTTGATTTTCATGTCTTCTTATGTTTTTTCAAGGTTTTAAAGGATTTTATGATTTTAGGTTTTTTATTGAATGTTTACGATTCTATGATTTTTAGCATTTTTAGGAATTTTGAGGTTTTTTAGGGTTTTTAGGGTTTTTTGGACTTTTATGTTTTTTAGGGTTTTAAGTGATTTATATATTTTTTTATCATTTTTATGGGATTTTAATGGTTTTTTTGGATTTTTTAGTTTTTAGTGTTTTTTATATTTTTAGGTTTTTAACCTTTCCATGTTTTTAGTTGTTTTAGGTATTTTTTAATTTTTAAGGTTTTCTAAGGGCTTTTCACAGTTTTTGGGTTTTTTTACTTTTTAAGGGATTTTTAGGAATTTTTAGGATTTTTATGGTTTTTAGGTAATTTAGGGATTTTTAATTTTTTTTCAGTTTTTTGGATTTTTAACGACTTTTAACATTTTTATGTTTTTAGGGATTTTTTTGTGTATTTATTTTTTTCATGTTTTATTCCGTTTTTTAGAGTTTTTATGTTTTTTTCATTTTTATGGTTTTTAGTGATTTTTAGGATTTTTTTGTTTTTAGTGTTTTTAGGGATTTTAAGGGTTTTAAGGTTATTATGGTTTTAGGGGTGCTTTTTTGGGTTTTTTGGGGGTTTATATTTTTTTTAATATTTGTAGTATTTTTAGGGGTTTGAAGTGTTTTAATGAAATTTTGTGAGTTTTTTGGGTTTTATGTGTTTTTAATGGTTTTTAAGGTTTTAGGGTTCTTTGGTTTTAAGGGTTTTAGCATTTTAATGGGTTTTAATGATTTTATGTGTTTTTATTTTTTTAATGCTTTATTAGGGGTTTCCATCGATATTAGTGTTTTTTATATTTTAAGGGATTATAATATATTTTTTAGGATTTTTATTTTTTTATCGTTTTTATGGTTTTTTAGGAATTTAGCTTTTTTCAGTTCTTTATGGATATTATGGTTTTTTATAGTTTTTAACATTTTTAGGGTGTTTAATGGGGGTGTAGAGTTTTTAATTATTTTAGGGTTTTTATGGGTTCTTACGTTTTTAGGGGTTTTATCATTTTTTTGTTTTTGGTGATTTATGTCCTTTTAGGATTTTAGTCTTTTTTTGGTTTTTAGTGGATTTAAGTGTTTTATGTTTTTAAGGTGTTCTTATGGTTTTGTAGGGTATTTAGTGTTTTTATAATTTTAGGATTTTAGGGTTATTTTATAATTTTTATGGTTTTGAGGGATTTATAGGGATTTGAGGGGTTATTTGGGTTATTTGGGTTTGTAGATTTTTAGAGGTTTTAATTTGTTTAGTATTTTGAGGTTTTCATAGGTTATTTCAATGGTTTTAGGGGTTTTTTTGTTTTTTAGTATTTTTTTAGGATTTTTAGGTGTTTTAGGGATTTTGAGAGTTTTTATGGTTTTTTGGGATTTTAGGGTTTTATGGTGCTTTTGAATTTTTAGTGTTTTTTGTTTTTAGTTGTTTTGAGTTTTTTGGATTTTTTAACATTTTTAAGGTTTTAAAAGATTTTTAGAGTATTTAGTGGGGTTTTAGGTTTTTTTGGGGTTTTAGATTTTTTAAAGTTTTAGTCGTATTTATGGTATTTAGGGGTTTTAGGGTTTTTTAGGGGTTTTAGTGTTTTTAGAATTTAATATTTTTAAGGGTTTTAATTTTTTTAAGTTTTTATGTTTTATATCAGTATTTTGGGTTTTTAAATTTTTTTTTACATTTTTAGGGTCTTTTAGGTATTTTATAGAATTTTTATGGATTTTAGGGTGTTCAGGAATTTTGAGAGATTTTTTGGTTTTTTAGGGGTTTAAGGGTTTTTAGAGTTTTTTATATTTTAATGATTTTAGGTGTTTTAAGTATTTTATTTTTTTATGATTTTATATGGATTTTCTAGGATTTTGAGATTTTACATGTTTTTAGGTATTTTTTGGGTGTTTGTAGGATTTTTATTGTTTTTAGCGTTTTATAGATTTTGAGGGTTTTAGGGCTTTTATGGGGTTTTATTAGTTTTTTGGGTTTTTATGGTTTTTTTAGTTTTGTATGGTTTTAATATATTTTCGAGTTTTTTTATCACTTTTAGGAATTTAATGGTTTTTATAGTTTTTAGGTTTTTATGGGGTTTAAAGGTTTCATAAGTTTTAGGGTTTTTATAGTCTTGTATGGTTTTAGGGTTTTGGAGTTTCAAGGGGTTCTAAGTGTTTTAGGTTTTTACAGTTTTCACAGGGTTTTCAAGGTTTTTAGGGTATTTTATGTTTCATATAATATTAGGGAATATTTATGTTTTTTATTGTTTTTAGGGGTTTTTGGGATTTTATGAGTTTTTACAGATTTTAATATTTTTATCTTTTTTAGGTTTTAGGGTTTTTAGGTATTTTTAGGTTTTTAAGGATTTTATTAGTTTTTTAGGGTGTTTAAGGTTTTTTATATATTTCAGGATTTTTAGGAAATTTTTAGGTTTTATGGTTTATTACGGATTTTTGAGATTTGTATGGTTTTTAGGGTTTTATGTTTTTTTTATTTATCAGATATTTTTAGTTTTTTAGGGTTTTGAGGTATTTTATATGTTTTTAATTTTTTTAGGGGTTTAAGGGTTTTTATTGTTTTATTGGGTTTTTAGGGGTTTTGTGGGTTTTAGGGATTTTATGGATTTTTTATGTTTTTATAGTTTTTAGTGTTTTTAGTATTTTGTGGTTTTAGATATTTTAAATGTTTTTTGGTTTTTAATGTTATCTTAGGGGTTTTATGGTTTTTATGTATTATTAAATTTGTGGAGATTTCTTGGGGTTTTTGGGTTTTTTTGGGTTTTAAGGTCTTCTGGATTTTTTTATGGTTTTTAGGGTTTAAAGTGTATTTTAGGGTTATTAAAATTATTTAGGTTTTTAGGGGCTTTATTTTTTTTAGGTTTTATGGTTTTCTTATGGTTTTTTGGGGTTCAAATGGTTTTTAACCATTTTATGGATATTTACGGATTTTAATTTTTTTATTGTTTTTTTGGTTTTTTAAGAATTTTAAGAGGTTTTTAGGTTTTTTAGGATTTTTATGGGTTTTAGGGGTTTTTTGGAGTTTTAGGATTTTTTTGAGTTTTTTAGGGGTTTTAAGGTTTATTGAATTTTTTAGCAGTTTAATTTTTTTTAATAATTTTAGGGGTTTTCAAGGGTTTCATGATTTTTATTTTTTTTAATGTTTTAGGCGGTTTTAGGGGTTTTAGTTCCTTTTTGGGTATTTATATTTTTTAAAGTTTTACGGGTTTTCAGTATTTTTAGGTTTTTAAAATTTTCTTATGGTTTTTATGTTTTTGGGTATTTTATCGGTTTTTAGTATTTTTTTCATATTTCTAGGTTTTAGAGATTTTGAGGGGTTTTGGGGTTTTAGGGTTTTTATTATTTAATAGGTTTTAAGGGTTATCATAGGTGTATTTCATGATTTTAATGGTTCTTTATTTTTGAGGGATTTCATTGGATTTTTATGTTTTTTAGTGTTTTTAGAGATTTTGAGGGTTATTAGGGTTTTATGGTTTTGATTGTTCATTAGGTTTTATGGGGCTTTAATGTTTCTAGTTTTTAAATTTTTTTCTTAGTGATTTTCAAGATTTTTAGGGTTATTACATCTTTATGGTTTTTAGTGATTTTGATTATTTTTATGGTTTTAAGGATTTTTATGGATTTTTTTAGAGTTTTAGGGTTTTTATGGATTTTTGGGTGTTTTTTTTAGGTTTTAGGTATTTTTTATATTTTTAGGGGTTTAAGGTTTTTTAAACTTTAGAAAAAATTTAGGGTTTTAAAATATATCTATAGTTTTTAGTGGGGGTTTATGTTTTTATGGAGCTTTTAGGTTATTGATCTTTTATAGGGTTTTAGGGTTTTTAAGGTTTTAGGATTTTTCTAGTCTTTTTTGGGTTTTAGGATTTTTAGAGGTTTAAAGGGGTTTGTAGGTTTTTTTGATTTTCTTTTTGGTTTTTAGGATTTTTAGGGTCATTTACATTTGAAGGAATTTTTGGGGATTTTTTGTATTTGAATATGTTTCTCAGGTTTTTAGGGATTTTAAGGGTTTAGAGGTTTTTTAGGTTTTTAGGTGTTTTTAGGGTTTTCGTGTTTTTGGGTTTTAATGTTTTTCATAGTTTTTTTACAGTGTTTATTTTTTTTACATTTTGAGGGATTTTAAGGGATTTTTTATATTTTTAGTGTTTTAGGGTTTTTAAATGTTTTTAGGGTTTTTAGGGTTTTAGGAATTTTTTGGGATTTTTTGGTTTTTATGTTTTTTTGAGTTATTTAGTAATTTTTAGGATTTTTAGTGTTTCATTAATATTTTTATGGGTTTAAAGGGTTTTTATAGTTTTTAGTGGTTTTTGATAATTTTTGTGTGTTTAGGGTTTTTATGGTTTTATGGTTTTTATGGTTGTTAAGGGTTTTTGGGTCTTTCTAGTGTATTTAGGGTTTTTTGTATTTTTTAGATTTTAGGGGTTTTATTTTTATTTTGGGTTTTAACATTTTCATAGGGTGTTTCCAGGATTTTAAGGGTTTTTTATATTTCTAGGGATTTTTTGGGATTTTATGATTTTTATTTTCAGTGGTTTTAGTGATTTTGAGGGTTTTAAATGTTTTTGAGGATTTTAGTATTTTTTTAGGGTTTTTTAATTTTTAGGTTTTTTAGATTTTTTAAGTGTTTTTAAAATTTTTAGGTTTTCTTTGGATGTTTTAGGGTTTTAGTGTTTTTTAATTTTTTTTTGGGTTTTTAGGGATTTTTGGGTTTTTTTATGTTTATTATGGTTTTTATTCATTTTGAGGGTTTTTGGATTTTTATGGTTTTTTATTGTTTTTTGATGTTTTTGGGGTTGTAGAGGTTTTTTAGTTTTTAGGTTTTTTAATATTTTTATTGGTTTAAATGGGTTTGAGACTTTTTAGTGATATTTTTGGTATATTGGGTTTTTTATGGTTTTTAGGTTTTTTATATTTTTAAGGGGTTTTGGGGTTTTAGGATATTTTTTGGGTTTTAGCATTTTTTGGGTTCTCGGGGTTTATGTGTTTTTAGTTTTCTACGATTTTTATAAGGTTTTCGAAGATTTTTATGTTTCTAGGTATTTTTAGGTGTTTTTAAATATTTTTATGGGTTTCTAGTGTTTTATAGATTTTGAGGGTTTTATGGGTGTTTAGGGTTTTAGTGTTTTTAAGGATTTTACAATTTTTAGGGAGTTTGGTGGTATTAAGTATTTTTTGGTTTTTAATGTTTTCTTATGGTTTTTGATGTTTATTGAGTTTTTTATGTTATTATAGATTTTTAGGTATTTTTTAGGATGTTTATTGGTTTTCCACTTTTTTGAATTTTTTTTGTTTTATGGGTTTTAGTGTTTTTGGGATTTTTGGGTTTCCTTGGTGTTTTAAGGTTTTTTACAGGTTTTAATATTTTTTATAATTTTTTAACGTTTTATGGGTTTAAAGGGTTTTTAGAGATTTTAGTGTTTTTTAGGAATATTTTGTTTTTTATGGATTCTTTAGGTTTTTAGGGGTTTATGGTTTTTAGTGGATTTTAGGGTTTTTAGGTTCATTTTGGATTTTTAGGGTTTTCAGCATTATATATATATTTTTAGGGGTTTAATGTGTTTCTTTTTGTTTTTAAAGTTTTCTTCTGGTTTTTATGGGTTTTTAAATTTTTAGGGATTTTAATGTTTATAGTTTTTGGGGTATTTAGGATCTTTAGGGGTTGTAGTGTTTCTTAGGTTTTAGGGGTTCTCAGTGGTTTTATGTTTTTAAGGTATTCTTATAGTTTTTAGTGTTTTATGGTTTTTATTTATTTATAGATTTTTAAATATTTTTTATGATCTTTATGGATTTTGGGTTTTATGTATTTTGGGTGTTTTTATAAATTTTTATGGTTCTTTGGGTTTTATGGTTTTTTTAACTTTAGGGAATATTTAGTCTTTTTCATTTTTAACATTTTTGATGTTTTTTTCATTTTTAGTCTTTATTGGTTTTTAATGGTTTTAGATGGTCTTAGAGGTTTTCATGGTTCTTAGGGTTATTTGAATTTTTATGGAATTTGAGGGGGTGTTCGGTTTTTGTGTGGCTTTTATGGTTTTTGGAGTATTTAGGGGTTTTATTGTTTTAAGAGTATTTTAAATGATATTAGGGGTTTAAAGGGTTTTAGAGAGTTTAGTGGGATTTATTGGTTTTATGGTTTTTACAACTTTTAGGGGTTTGTGGATTTTAGGGTTTTTAGGGATTTTTAGCAGTATTAATTTTTTTAGGTTTTTAGTGGATTTAAGTGTTTTTATATTTCTATGGTTTTATTATGGGTTTTCATGTTTTCAAAGTTTTCATGTTTTTAGGGATTTTATTGTATTTTTATTGTTTTTATAGTTTTTATGGATTTGTAGGATTTAGAGTTTTAATGGATTTTTGGGGTATTTGTGTTTTTTTGAGTTTTTTGGGATTTTTTGGGGTTTTTACATTTGTAGGGGTTTAAAGGTTATTTATAGGTTTTATTTGGTTTTTAGAAATTTTAATTGCTTTTAGTAAATTTTATGGTTTTGGGGTTTTAGGGGCTTTTAGTGGTTTTAACATTTTTAGGTTTCTTAGGGGTTTTATGTTTTTTTAAATGTTTTGTTTTTCGTATGTTTTCTTGGGGTTTTATGGTTTTTTACACTATATAGTTAATATTGATTTTTTATTATTTTTATGTGGTTTTAGGGTTTCTAGGGATTTTGATGGTTTTTAAGATTTTTTAGGGTTTTTAGGGGTTTTTAAGTTTTTAGGTTTTGTAGGGGTTTTAATTATTTGTTTGATTTTCATGTCTTCTTCTGTTTTTTCAAGGTTTTAAAGGATTTTATGATTTTAGGGTTTTTATTGAATGTTTAGGATTCTATGGTTTTTAGCATTTTTAAAATTTTTGAGGTTTTTTAGGGTTTTTTGGGTTTTTTGTACTTTTATGATTTTTGGGGTTTTGGGGGATTTTTTAGTTTTTTAACATTGGGATAATATATTATAGTTTTTTAATGACTTAGGGATTTAGATTATTTTTACGGTTTTAAGTGATTTTTAGATTTTTTTTATCATTTTTATGGGATATTAATGGTTTTTTTGGATTTTTTTAGTTTATAGTGTTTTTTAGATTTTTAGGTTTTTAACCTTTCTATGTTTTTAGTTGTTTTAAGTATTTTTTAATTTTTAAGGTTTTTTAAGGGCTTTTCACAGTTTTTGTGTTTTTTTACTTTTTAAGGGATTTTTAGGAATTTTTAGAATTTTTATGGTTTTTAGGTAATTTAGGGATTTTTAATTTTTTCAGTTTTTTGGATTTTATACGACTTTTAACATTTTTATGTTTTTAGGGATTTTTTTGTGTTTTTATTTTTTTCATGTTTTATTCCGTTTTTTAGATTTTTTATGTTTTTTGCATTTTTATGGTTTTTAGTGATTTTTAGAATTTTTTTTAGTGTTTTTAGGGATTTTAAGGGTTTTAAAGTTATTATGGTTTTAGGGGGCTTTTTGGGTTTTTTGGGGTTTCATATTTTTTTAATATTTTTAGTATTTTTAGCAGTTTGAAGTGTTTTAATGAATTTTTGTGAGTTTTTAGGGTTTTATGGGTTTTTAATTGTTTTTAAGGTTTTAGGGTTTTTTGTTTTAAGGGTTTTAGCATTTTAATGGGTTTTAGTGATTTTATGTGTTTTTATTTTTTTAATGCTTTATTAGGGGTTTCCATCAATATTAGTGTTTTTTATATTTTAAGGGATTATAATATATTATTTAGGATTTTTATTTTTTTATCGTTTTTATGGTTTTTAAGGAATTTAGTTTTTTTTCAGTTTTTTATGGATATTATGGTTTTTTAGAGTTTTTAACACTTTTAGGGTGTTTAATGGGGGTGTAGAGTTTTTAATGATTTTAGGGTTTTTATGGGTTCTTACGTTTTTTATGGGTTTTATCATTTTTTTTTGTTTTTAGTGATTTATATCCTTTTAGGATTTTAGTCTTTTTTTTGTTTTTTAGTGGATTTAAGTTTTTTATGTTTTTAAGGTGTTCTTATGGTTTTGTAGGGTATTTAGTGTTTTTATAATTTTAGGATTTTTCAGTGTTATTTTACAATTTTTATGGTTTTTAGGGATTTATAGGGATTTGAGGGGTTCTATGGGTTATTTGCGTTTGTAGATTTTTAGAGGTTTTAATTTTTTTAGTATTTTGAGGTTTTCATAGGTTATTTCAATGGTTTTAGGGTTTTTTGTTAGTATTTTTTTAGGAGTTTTAGGAGTTTTAGGGATTTTGAGAGTTGTATGGTTTTTTGGGATTTTAGGGTTTTATGGTGCTTTTGAATATTTAGGGTTTTATGTTTTTAGTTGTTTTGAGTTTTTTTGATTTTTTAACATTTTTATGGTTTTAAAGGATTTTTAGAGTATTTAGTGGGGTTTTAGGTTTTTTGGGGGTTTTTTATATTTTTTAAGGTTTTAGTCGTATTTATGGTATTTAGGGGTTTTAGGGTTTTTTAGGGGTTTTAGTGTTTTTAGAATTTAATCTTTTTAGGGGTTTTAATTTTTTTTACGTTTTTATGTTTTATATCAGTTTTTTGGGTTTTTAATATTTTTTTTTACATTTTTAGGGTCTTTTAGGTATTTTATAGAATTTTTATGTATTTTAGGGTGTTCAGGAATTTTGAGAAATTTTTTGGTTTTTTAGGGGTTTAAGGGTTTTTAGAGTTTTTTATATTTTAATGATTTTAGGTGTTTTAAGTATTGTATTTTTTTATGATTTTATATTGATTTTCTAGGATTTTTAGATTTTACATGTTTTTAGGTATTTTTTGGGTGTTTGTAGGATTTTTATTGTTTTTAGCGTTTTATAGATTTTGAGGGTTTTAGGGATTTTACGGGGTTTTATTGGTTTTTTGGGTTCTTATGGATTTTTTAGTTTTGTATGGTTTTAATATATTTTCGAGTTTTTTTATCACTTTTAGGAATTTAATGGTTTTTATAGTTTTTAGGTTTTTATGGGGTTTTAAGGTTTCATAAGTTTTAGGGGTTTTATAGTCTTGTATGGTTTTAGGGTTTTGGAGTTTCTAGGGGTTGTATGTGTTTTAGGTTTTTACAGTTTTCACAGGGTTTTCAAGGGTTTTAGGGTATTCTATGTTTCATATAATATTAGGGAATATTTATGTTTTTTATTGTTTTTCGGGGTTTTTGGGATTTTATGAGTTTTTACAGATTTTAATATTTTTATCTTTTTTAGGTTTTAGGGTTTTTAGGTGTTTTTAGGTTTGTAAGGATTTTATTAGTTTTTTAGGGTGTTTAAGGTTTTTTATATATTTCAGGATTTTTATGAAATTTTTAGGTTTTTATGGTTTATTACGGATTTTTGAGATTTATATAGTTTTTAGGGTTTTATGGTTTTTTTATTTATAGGATATTTTTAGTTTTCTAGGCTTTTGAGGTATTTTATAGGTTTTAAATTTTTTTAGGTGTTTAAGGGTTTTTATTGTTTTATTGGGTTTTTAGGGGTTTTGTGGGTATTAGGGATCTTATGGATTTTTGAAGTTTTCATAGTTTTTAGTGTTTTTATTATATTTTGGTTTTAGATATTTTAAATGTTTTTTGGTTTTTGATGTTATCTTAGGGGTTTTATGGTTTTAATATATTATTAAATTTGTAGAGATTTCTTGGGGTTTTTGGGTTATTTTGGGTTTTAAGGTCTTCTGGATTTTTTTTATGGTTTTTAGGGTTTTAAGGGTATTTTAGGGTTATTAAAATTATTTAGGTTTTTAGGGGCTTTATTTTTTTTAGGTTTTATGGTTTTCTTATGGTTTTTTTTTGGGTTCAAATGGTTTTTAACCATTTTATGGATATTTAGGGATTTTAATTTTTTATGGTTTTTTTAGGTTTTTTAAGAATTTTAAGAGATTTTCGGGATTTTTAGGATTTTTATGGGTTTTATGGTTTTTTTTGGAGTTTTAGGGTTTTTTTTGAGTTTTTTTAGGGGTTTTAAGGTTTATTGAATTTTTTAGCGGTTTAATTGTTTTTAATAATTTTAGGGGTTTTCAGGGGTTTCATGATTTTTATTTTTTTTAAATGTTTTAGGCGGTTTTAGGGGTTTTAGTTCCTTTTAGGGTATTTATATTTTTTAAAGTTTTAGGGGTTTTCAGTATTGTTAGGTTTTTAAAATTTTATTATGGTTTTTATGTTTTTGGGTATTTTATCAGTTTTTAGTATTTTTTTCATATTTCTAGGTTTTAGAGATTTTGAGGGGTTTTGGGGGTTTTAGGGTTTTTATTATTTTATAGGTTTTAAGGGTTTTCATAGGTGTATTTCATGATTTTAATGGTTCTTTATTTTTGAGGGATTTCATTGGATTTTTATGTTTTTTAGGGTTTTTAGAGATTTTGAGGGTTATTAGGGTTTTATGGTTTTGATTGTTCATTAGGTTTTTATGGGGAATTAATGTTTCTAGTTTTTAAATCTTTTTCTTATTGTTTTTCAAGATTTTAGGGTTATTACATCTTTATGGTTTTTAGTGATTTTGATTATTTATATGGTTTTAAGGATTTTTATGGATTTTTTTGGAGTTTTAGGTTTTTTATGGATTTTTGGGTGTTTTTGTTTCAGGTTTTAGGTATTTTTTATATTTTTAGGGGTTTATGGTTTTTTAAACTTTAGAAAAAATTTAGGGTTTTAAAATATATCTATAGTTTTTAGTGGGGTTTTATGTTTTTATGGAGTTTTTTGGTTGTTGATCTTTTATAGGGTTTTATGGTTTTTAAGGTTTTAGGATTTTTCTGGTCTTTTTGGGGTTTTAGCATTTTTAGAGGTTTAAAGGGGTTTGTAGGTTTTTATGATTTTATTTTTGGTTTTTATGATTTTTAGTGTCATTTACATTTGCAGGAATTTTTGGGGATTTTTTGTATTTGAATATGTTTTTCAGGTTTTTAGGGATTTTAAGGGTTTAGAGGTTTTTTATGTTTTTAGGTGTTTTTAGGGTTTTCGTGTTTTTGGGTTTTAATGTTTTTCATAGTTTTTTTACAGTGTTTAGTTTTTTTACATTTTGAGGGATTTGAATGGATTTTTTATATTTTTTGTGTTTTAGTGTTTTAAAATGTTTTTAGGGTTTTTAGGGTTTTAGGAATTTTTAGGGATTTTTTGGTTTTTATGTTTTTTTGAGTTTTTTAGTAATTTTTAGGGTTTTTAGTGTTTCATTAAAATTTTTATGGGTTTAAAGGGTTTTTATAGTTTTTAGTGGTTTTTGAGAATTTTTGTGTGTTTAGGGTTTTTTATGGTTTTATGGTTTTTTATGGTAGTTAAAGGTTTTTGGGTCTTTCTAGTGTATTTAGGGTTTTTTGTATTTTTTAGATTTTTAGGGGTTTTATTTTTATTTTGGGTTTTAACATTTTCATAGGGTGTTTTCAGGATTTTAAGGGTTTTTTATATTTCTAGGGATTTTTTGGGCTTTTATGATTTTTTTTCAGTGGTTTTAGTGATTTTGAGGGTTTTAAATGTTTTTGAGGATTTTAGTATTTTTTAGGGTTTTTTAATTTTTAGGATTTTTAGATTTTTTAAGTGTTTTTAAAATTCTTAGGTTTTCTTTGGATGTTTTAGGGTTTTAGTGTTTTTTAATGTTTTTGGGTTTTTAGGGATTTTTGGGTTTTTTTATGTTTATTATGGTCTTTATTTATTTTGAGGGTTTTTGGATTTTTATGGTTTTTATTGTTTTTTGGTGTTTTTGGGGTTGTAGAAGTTTTTTAGTTTTTAGGGTTTTTAATATTTTTATTGGTTTAAATGGGTTTGAGACTTTTTAGTGATATTTTTGGTATATTGGGCTTTTTATGGTTTTTAGGTTTTTTTTATTTTTAAGGGGTTTTGGGGTTTTAGGATATTTTTTGGGTTTTAGCGTTTTTTGGGTTTTCGGGGTTTATGTGTTTTACGTTTTCTAATATTTTTATAGGGTATTCGAAGATTTTATGTTTCTAGGTATTTTTAGGGGTTTTTAAATATTTTAATAGGTTTTTAGTGTTTTATAGATTTTGAGGGTTTTATGGGTGTTTAGAGTTTTAGTGTTTTTAAGGATTTTACAATTTTTAGGTAGTTTGGTGGTATTAAGTATTTTTTTGGTTTTTAATGTTTTCTTATGGTTTTTTAAGTTTATTGAGTTTTTTATGTTATTATATATTTTTAGGTATTTTTTAAGATGTTTATTGGTTTTCCACTTTTTTTAATTTTTTTTTGTGTTATGGGTTTTAGTGTTTTTGGGATTTTTGGGTTTCCATGGTGTTTTATGGTTTTTTACAGGTTTTAATATTTTTTTATAATTTTTTAACGTTTTATGGGTCTAAAGGGTTTTTAGAGATTTTAGTGGTTTTTAGGAATATTTTGTTTTTTATGGATTCTTTAGGTTTTTAGGGGTTTATGGTTTTTAGTGGTTTTTAGGGTTTTTAGGTTCTTTTAGGGTTTTTAGGGTTTTCAGCATTTTTTATATATTTTTAGGGGTTTAATGTGTGTTTTTTGTTTTTAATGTTTTCTTATGGTTTTTATGGGTTTTTAAATTTTTAGGGATTTTTAGGTTTATAGTTTTTGGGGTATTTAGGATCTTTGGGGGTTGTAGTATTTCTTAGGTTTTAGGGGTTCTCAGTGGTTTTATGTTTTTAAGGTTTTCTTAGGGTTTTTAGTGTTTTATGGTTTTTATTTATTTATAGCTTTTTAAATATTTTTTATGATTTTTATGGATTTTGGGTTTTATGTATTTTGGGTGTTTTTATAAATTTTTCTGGTTCTTTGGGTTTTATGGTTTTTTAACCTTTAGGGAATATTTATTCTTTTTCATTTTTAACGTTTTTGATGTTTTTTTTCATTTTTAGTCTTTATAGGTTTTTAATGGTTTTAGATGGTCTTAGAGGTTTTCATGGTTCTTAGGGTTATTTGAATTTTTATGGAATTTGAGGGGGTGTTCGGTTTTTTTGTGGCTTTTATGGTTTTTGGAGTATTTTATGGTTTTTATTGTTTTAAGAGTATTTTACATGATATTAGGGGTTTAAATGGTTTTATATTGTTTAGTGGGATTTATTGGTTTTATGGTTTTTACAACTTTTAGGGGTTTGTGGATTTTAGGGTTTTTAGGGATTTTTAGCAGTATTAAATTTTTTTAGGTTTTTAGTGGATTTAAGTGTTTTTATATTTTTATGGTTTTATTATGGGTTTTCATGTTTTCAAGGTTTTCATGTTTTTAGGGATTTTATAGGATTTGTATTGTTTTAATAGTTTTTATGGATTTGTAGGATTTAGAGTTTTAATGGATTTTTGGGGTATTTGTGTTTTTTTTGAGTTTTTTAGGATTTTTTGTTGTTTTTACATTTTTAGGGGTTTAAAGGTTATTTAAAGGATTTATTTGGTTTTTAGAAATTCTAATTGCTTTTAGGAAATTTTATGTTTTTTGGGGTTTTAGGGGCTTTTAGTGGTTTTATCATTTTTAGGTTTCTTAGGGGTTTTATGTTTTTTTAAAAGTTAAGGTTTTCTTATGTTTTTGGGGGTTATAGCGTTTTTTACAGTATATATTTAATAGTGATTTTATTTATTTTTATGTGGTTTTAGGGATTCTAGGGATTTTGGTGGTTTTTAGGAGTTTTAGGGTTTTTAGGGGTTTTAGGGGTTTCTATGTTTTTAGGTTTTTTAGGGGTTTTAAGTCTTTTTATGATTTTCATGTCTTCTTATGGCTTTTCAAGGTTTTCAAGGATTTTATGATTTTAGGTTTTTTATTGAATGTTTAGGATTCTACGGTTTTTTAGTATTTTTTGGACTTTTGAGGGTTTTTTGGGTTTTTTGGGTTTTTTTTTGGACTTTTATGTTTTTTGTGGTTTTGGGGGACTTTTTAGTTTTTTAACATTGGGGAAATATATTATAGTTTTTTAATGACATAAGGATTTAGATTATTTTTAGGGTTCTAAGTGATTTTTAAATTTTTTTTCATTTTTATGGGATTTTAAATATTTTTTAGGATTTTTTAGTTTTTAGTGTTTTTTAGATTTTTAGGTTTTTAACCTTTCCATGTTTTTAGTAGTTTTAAGTAATTTTTTATTTTTATGGTTTTCTAAGGGCTGTTCACATTTTTTGGGGTTTTTTTACATTTTAGGGACTTTTAGGAATTTTTAGGATTTTATGGTTTTTATGTAATTTAGGGATTTTAAATGTTTTTAGTGTTTTTTGGATTTTTTAAGACTTGTAACATTTTTATATTTTTAGGGATTTTTTTGAGTTTTTATTTTTTTTCATGTTTTATTCGGTTTTTTTTTGAGTTTTTATTTTTTTTCTTTTTTATCGTTTTTAGGGATTTTTAGGATTTTTTTTATGTTTTTAGTGTTTTTAGGGATTTTAAGGGATTTAAGGTTATTAAGGTTTTAGGGGGGATTTTTTGGGTTTTTTGGGGGTTTATATTTTTTTAATATTTTTAGAATTTTTAGGGGTTTGAAGGGTTTTAATTATTTTTTGTGAGTTTTTAGGGTTTTATGGGTTTTTAATTGTTTTTAAGGTTTTAGGTTCTTTGGTTTTTAGAGTTTTAGCATTTTAATGGGTTTTAGAGATTTTATGTGTTTTTAGTTATTTAATTCTTTATTAGGGGTTTCCACCTGTTTTAGCCTTTTTTTACATTTTAAGGGATTATAATATATTTTTTAGGATATTTTTTTTATCATTTTTATGGTTTATTAGGAATTTAGTTTTTATGGATATTATGGTTTTTTTGGAGTTTTTAACATTTTTAGGGAGTATAATGGGGCTTTATAGTTTCTAATGATTTTAGGGTTTTTATGGGTTTATAAGTTTTTAGGGGTTTTATCATTTTTTTTGTTTTTAGTGATTTACGTCCTTTTAGGGTTTTTAGTCTTTTTTTGTTTTTAGTGGATTTAAGTGTTTTATGTTTTTAAGGTGTTCTTATGGTTTTGTAGGGTATTTAGTGTTTTTAGGATTTTATGAATTTTTAGGGTTATTTTACAATTATTATGGATTGTAGGGATTTATAGGAATTTGTGGGGTTCTATGGGCTTTTAGGGTATGTAGATTTTTAGGGGTTTTAAGTGTTTTTAGTATTTCGAGATTTTCATAGGTTATTTAAATGGTTTTAGGGTTTTTTTTTGTTTTTTTTGTAATTTTATAGGATTTTTATGAGTTTTAGGGATTTTGAGAGTGTTTAGGGTTTTTTGGGATTTTAGGGTTTTATGGTGCTTTGGGATTTTTAGGGGTTTTTTTGTTTTTAGTCCTTTTAAGGGTTTTAGATTTTTTTAACATTTTTATGGTTTTAAAGTATTTTTAGAGTATTTTTTGGGGTTTTAGGTTTTTTGGGGTTTTTAGATTTTTTATGGTTTTAGTGGTATTTATGGTATTGAGGTGTTTAAGGGTTTTTAGGGGTTTTAGTGTTTTTAAAATTTTAGTCTTTTGAGGGGTTTTAAATTTTTTTAGGTTTTTATGTTTTATATCATTTTTCTGGGTTTTTAATATTTTTTAATCATTCTTAGGGTCTTTTAGGTATTTTTTAGAATTTTTATGGATTTTAGGGTGTTCAAGAATTTTGAGACATTTTTTGGGTTTTCAGTGGTTTAAAGGTTTTTAGATATTTTTATATTTTAATGATTTTAGAGGTTTTAAATGATTATTTTTTTATGATTCTATATGGATTTTCTAGAATTTTGAAATTTTACATGTTTTTAGGTATTTTTTGGGAATTTCTAGGATTTTTATTGTTTTTAGTGTTTTATAGATTTTGAGGGTTTTAGAGTTTTTATGTGGTTTTATTAGATTTTGTGTTTTTTAGGGATTTTTAGTTTTGTATGGGTTTAATATATTTTCAAGATTTTATTATCATTTTTAGGGATTTAATGGTTTTTATAGTTCATAGGTTTTTATGGGGTTTTAAGGTTTCAGAAGTTTTAGGGTTTTTATAGTCTTTTATGGTTTTATCATTTTGGAGTTTTTAGGGATTATTTGTGTTTTAGGTTTTTACAATTTTCTCAGGGTTTTCAGGGTTTTTAGGGTATTTTATGTTTCATATAATTTTAGGGAATATTTATGTTTTTTATTGTTTTTAGTGTTTTTTGGGATTTTAAGTGTTTTTACAGATTTTAATATTTTATCTTTTTTTAGGTTTTAGGGTTTTTAGGTGTTTTTCGGTTTTTAAAGATTTTTTTGGGTTTTTAGGGTATTTAATGTTTGTTTATATTTTTCAGGATTTTTATGAAATTTTTAGGTTTTTAAGGTTTATTACGGATTTTAGAGATTTTTATGGTTTTTAGGGTTTTAAGGTTTTTTTATTTATATGATGTTTTTAGTTTTCTCGGGTTTTGAGGTATTTTAGAGGTTTTTAATTTTTTAGGTATTAAAGGGTTTTTATTGTTTAATTGGGGTTTTAGGGGTTTTGTGGGTTTTAGGGATTTTATAGATTTTTAGAGTTTTCATAGTTTTTAGTGTTTTTAGTATTCTGTGGTTTTAGATATTTTAAACGTTTTTTGGTTTTTAATGTTATCTTAGGGGTTTCATGGTTTTTATGTATTATTAAATTTGTGGAGATTTCTTGGGTTTTTTGGGATTTAAGGACTTTTTGATTTTTTATGGTTTTTAGGGATTTAAGGGTATTTTATGGTTCTTAAAATTATTTAGGTTTTTCGGGAATTTATTTTTTTAGGTTTTATGGCATTGTTATGGGTTTTGGGTGTTCAAATGGTTCTTTAATGATTTTATGGATTTTTAGGGATTTTAATTTTTTTATGAATTTTTAGGTTTTTTAGGAATTATAAGTGGTTTTCGGTTTTTTAGGATTTTTATGGGTTTTAGGGTTTTTTGGGGTTTTAGGGTTTTTTTGAGTTTTTTAGGAGTGTTAAGGTTTTTTGGAATTTTTTAATTTTTTAGCGGTTTAAATTTTTTTATGTATTTTAGTGGTTTTCAGCGGTTTCATGATTTTTATTTTTTTTAAATGTTTTAGGCGATTTTAGGGGTTTTAGTTCCTTTTAGGGTATTAATATTTTTTAATGTTTTAGGGGTGTCAGTATTTTTAGGTTTTTAAAATTTTCTTATGGTTTTTATGTTTTTGGTTATTTTATGGGTTTTTAGTATTTTTTCATATTTCTTGGTTTTAGTGATTTTGAGGGGTTTTAGGGGTTTTATGGTTTCTATAATTTTATAGGTTTTAAGGGTTTTCATAGGTGTATTTCATGATTTTAAATGTTCTTTATTTTTTAGGGATTTTATTGAATTTTTATGGTTTTTAGGGTTTTTATAGATTTTGAGGGGTATTAGGGTTTTTATGGTTTTGATTGTCCATTAGGTTTTTTGGGGGCTTTAGTGTTTCTAGATTTTTAATTTTTTCTTAGTGTTTTTCAATATTTTTAGGGTTATTACATCTTTATTGATTTTTAGTGATTTTTAGTATTTTTATGGTTTTAAGGATTTTTAGGGATTTTTTGGTGTTTTAGGGTTTTTTACGGATTTTTTGGTTTTTTGTTTTTTCTAGTTTTAGGTTTTTTATGTTTTTAGGGGTTTAAGGTTTTTTATTCTTTTGAAAAAATTTAGGGGTTTATAATATATCTATATTTTTTAGTGGGGGTTTATGTTTTTATGGAGTTTTTAGGAGTTTTATGTTTTATAGGGTTTTAGGGTTATTAGGGTTTTAGGAATTTTCAATTTTTTTAGGGGTTTTAGCATTATTAGAGGTTTAAAGGGGTATGTAGGTTTTTAATATTTTCTTTTGGGTTTTTAGGATTTTTAGTGTCATTTACATTTTAAGGTATTTTTGGGGATTTTTTGTATTTGTATACGTTTTTCAGGTTTTTAAGGATTTTAAGGGTTTGGAGGTTTTTTAGGTTTTTAGGTGTTTTTAGGGTTTTAGTGTTTTTAGGTTTTAATGTTTTTCATAGGGTTTTTTACAGTGTTTAGTTTTTTTTACATTTTTAGGGATTTTAAGGGATTTTTTATATTTTTATGTGTTTTATGGTTTTTAAATATTTTTAGGGTTTTTAGGGTTTTAGGAATTTTTTGGGATTTTTTGGTTTTTATGTTTTTTTTGAGTTTTTTCGTACTTTTTTTTATTTTTAGAGTTTTATTAATATTTTTATCGGTTTAAAGGGTTTTTATAGTTTTTAGTGGTTTTTGAGGATTTTTATGTGTTTAGGGTTTTTTATGGTTTTATGGTTTTTTATGGTTGTTAAGGTTTTTTTGGTCTTTCTAGTATGTTTAGGGTTTTTAGTATTTTTTAGATTTTTAGGGATTTTATGTTTTTTTAGGGTTTTAGCATTTTCTTAGGGTGTTTCCAGGATTTTAGGGTTTTTTATATTTCTAGGGATTTTTTGGGCTTTTATGATTGTTATTTTTAGAGGTTTTAGTGATTTTGAGGGTTTTAAATGTTTTGGGGGATTTTAGTAATTTTTAGGGTTTTTTAATTTTTAGGATTTTTAGATTTTTTAAGTGTTTTTAAAAATTTTAGGTTTTCTTTGGATGTTTCATGGTTTTAGTGTTTTTTAATGTTTTTTGGGTTTTTTGGGATTTTTGAGATTTTTATCTTTATTATGGTTTTTATGCATTTTGGGGGTTTTTTTCTTTTTATGGTTTTTTTGTTTTTTGGTGTTTTATGGGTTTGGGGGTTTTTTAGTTTTTAGGTTTTTTAATAATTTTATTGGTTTAAATTGGTTTTGGACTTTTTAGTGGTTTTTTTGGAATTTTGTGTTTTTATGGTATTTAATTTTTTTATTATTTTTAAGGGGTTTGGGGGTTTTAGGATATTTTTTGGGTTTTAGCGTTTTTTGTTTGTTAGGGGTTTATGTGTTTTTAGTTTTCTAAGATTTTTATAGGGTTTTATAGGATTTTTATGTTTCTAGGTATTTTTATGGGTTTTTAAATATTTTTAATGGTTTTTAGTGTTTTATAGATTTTGAGGGTTTTATGGGTTTTTAGGGTTTTAGTGTTTTTTAGGTTTTTTACAATTTTTAGGTTGTTTGGTGGAATTAAGTATTTTTTGGTTTTTAATGTTTTCTTATGGTTTTTTGGGTTTTTTGGGTTTTTAGAGTTTTTTATGGTATTATGGATTTTTATGTATTTTTTAGGATGTTTATTGGTTTTCAACTTTTTGGGAATTTTTTTGTTTTATGGGTTTTAGTTTTTTTGGGATTTCTGGGTTTACTTGGTGTTTTAAGGTTTTTTTGGGGTTTTATTATTTTTTCTAATTTTTTAACTTTTTATGGGTTTAAAGGGGTTTTAGAGATTTTAGTGGTTTTAAGGAATATTATGTTTTTCTATGGATTCTTTAGGTTTTTAGGGGTTTTATGGGTTTTAGTGGTTTTTTAGGGTTTTTAGGTTCTTTTAGGGTCTTTAGGTTCTTTTAGGGTTTTTAGGGTTTTCATCATTTTTTATATATATTTAGGGGTTTAATGTGTTTTTTTTTGTTTTTAATGTTTTCTTATGGTTTTTATGGGTTTTTTAATTTTTAGGGATTTTTAGGTTTATAGTTTTTGGGGTACTTGGGATCTTTAGGGTTGTAGTGTTTCTTAGGTTTTAGGGTTTCTTAGTGGTTTTATGTTTTTAAAATTTTCTTAGGGTTTTTAGTGTTTTATGGTTTTTTATTTAATTATAGATTTTTAAATATTTTTTATGATTTTTATGGATTTTGGGTTTTATGTATTTTGGGTGTTTTTATGATTTTTTAGGGTTCTTTGGGTTTTGTGGTTTTTTTATCTTTAGGGAATTTTTAGCCTTTTTCATTTTTAGTGTTTTTAATTTTTTTTATTTTCAGTCTTTATTGGTTTTTAATGGTTTTAGTTGGTCTTAGAGGATTTCATCATTTTAAGGGTTATTTGGATTTTTATGGAATTTTAGAAGTTTTTTGGTTTTTTGTGGGTTTTATGGGTTTTGGATTATTTTAGGGGTATTGTGCTTTTAAGAGTATTTTACATGATTTTAAGGGTTTAAAGGGTTTTATAGTGTTTAGTGGGATTTATGGGATTTATGGTTTTTATAATTTTTAGGGGTTTGTGGTTTTTAGGGATTTTAGGGATTTTTAGGGGTCTTAAATTTTTTTATGTTTTTAGTGGATTTAAGTGTTTTTATATTTTTATTTTTATTATGGGTTTTCATTTTTTTCAAGGTATTTATGTTTTTAGGGATTTTATATGATTTTTATGGTTTTTATAGTTTTTATGTATTTTTAGGATTTAGAGTTTTAATGGATTTTTGGTGTATTTGTGTTTTTTTGAGTTTTTTAGGAATTTTTGGGGGTTTTCAACATTTTTAGGGGTTTATAGGTTTCTTATTTGTTTTATTTGGTTTTTAGATATTGTAATTGCTTTTAAGAAATTATATGGTTTTTAGAGTTTTATGGGATTTTAGTGGTTTTAGAATTTTTAGGTTTCTTATGGATTTTATGTTTTTTAAATGTTATGTTTTTCTTATGTTTTTGGGGGTTTTAGGGTTTTTTTACACTTTATATTTAATAGTGATTTTTTTATTATTTTTATTTGGTTTTAGGGTTTCTAGGGATTTTGATGGTTTTTAAAATTTTTAGGGGTTTTAAAGTTTTTAGGTTATTTAGGGGTTTTAAATATTTTTATGATTTTCATGTCTTCTTATGTTTTTTCAAGGTTTTCAAGGATTTTTTGATTTTATGTTTTTTATTGAATGTTTAGGATTCTATGGTTTTTTAGAATTTTTTTGGAATTTTCTGGTTTTTTATGGTTTGTAGGTTTTTTGAACATTTATGTTTTTTGGGGTTTTGGGGCATTTTTTAGTTTTTTTAACATTGGGAAAATATATTATAGTTTTTCAATGACCTAGGGATTTAGATTTTTTTTAGGGTTTTAAGTGATTTTTAGGTTTTTTATCGTTTTTATGGGATTTTAAAGGTTTTTTTGGATTTTTTAGTTTTTAGTGTTTTTTAGATTTTTAGGTATTTAACCTTTCCATGTTTTTAGTTGTTTTCAGCATTCATTTATTTTTAAGTTTTTCTCAGGGTTTTCACAGTTTTTGGTTTTTTTTACTTTTTTATTGATTTTTAGGAATTTTTAAGATTTTTATGGTTTTTAGGTAATTTAGGGATTTTGAATTTTTTAGAGTTTTTTGAAATTTTTATGACTTTTAACATTTTTATGTTTTTAGGGATTTTTTTCGTTTTTATTTTTCATGATTTATTTGGTTTTTTTAGAGTTTTTATATTTTTTTCGTTTTTATGGTTTGTAGGTACTTTTAGGAGTTTTTTTAGTGTTTTTAGGGATTTTAAGGGTTTTATGGTTATTGTTGTTTTAGGGGTTCTTTTTTTAGGTGTTTTGGGGTTTTATATTTTTTTTAATATTTTTAGCATTTTTAGGGGTTTGAAGGGTTTTAATGAATTTTGGTGAGTTTTAGGGTTTTTTTTGGTTTTTAATGGTTTTTAAGGTTTTAGGGTTTTTTTATTTTTAGGGTTTTAGCGTTTTAATGGGTTTTAGAAATTTTATGTGTTTTTAGTTTTTTAATGCTTTATTAGGGGTTTCCAGGGGTTTTAGTGTTTTTTTACATTTTAAGGGATTATAATATATTTTTTAGGATTTATATTTTCATATCGTTTTTATGGTTTTTCTGGAATTTATTTTTTTGTGTGTTTTATGGATATTATGGTTTTTTAGAGTTTTGAACATTTTTGGGGGGTTTAATGGGGGTTTATAGTTTTAATTGATTTTAGGGTTTTTATGAGTTCTTAAGATTTTTTGGTGTTTTATCATTTTTTGGTTTTTAGTGATTTACGTCCTTTTAGGGTTTTTAGTCTTTGTTTTGGTTTTTAGTGGATTTCAGTGTTTTATGTTTTTAAGGTGTTCTTATGGTTTTGTAGTGTATTTTTTTTAGAATTTAAGAATTTTTAGTGTTATTTTACAATTTTTATGGTTTTTAGGGCTTTATAGGTATTTGAGGGGTTCTATGGGTTTTTATTGTTTCTAGATTTTTAGGGGTTTTAAGTGTTTTTAGTGTTTTGAGGTTTTCATAGGTTATTTCAATGGTTTTAGGGTTTTTCTTAGTTTTTAGTAATTTTTTAGGATTATTAGGAGTTTTAGGGATTTTGAGAGTTTTTTTGGTTTTTTGGGATTTTAGGGTTTTATGGTGCTTTTGAATTTTTTGGGTTTTTTTTGTTTTTAATATTTTTAAGGTTTTTAGATTTTTAACATTTTTATGGTTTTAATGGATTTTTTGAGTATTTAGCGGGGTTTTAGGTTTTTTTGGGGGTTTTAGATTTTTTAAGTTTTTAGTGGTATTTATGGTATTTAGGGATTTTAAGGTTTTTAGGGGTTTTAGTGTTTTTTGAATTTTTGTCTTTTTAGGGGTTTTAATTTTTTTTAGGTTTTTATGTTTTATATCATTTTTTTGGGTTTTTAATATTTTTTTACATTTTTAGGGTCTTTTAGGTATTTTTTAGAATTTTTACGGATTTTAGGGTGTTCCGGAATTTTGAGAGATTTTCTGGGTTTTTTGGGGTTTAAGGGTTTTTAGGGTTTTTATATTTTAATGATTTTAGGGGTTTTAAGTGTTTTAATTTTTTTATTATTTTATATGGATTTTCTAGGATTTTGATATTTTACTTGTTTTTAGGTATTTTTTGGGCGTTTCTAGGATTTTTATTGTTTTTAGGGTTTTATAGATTTTGAGGGTTTTAGGGTTTTTATGGGGTTTTATAATTTTTTTGGTTTTTATGGTTTTTTCAGTTTTGTATGGTTTTAATATATTTTTGAGTTTTTTTATCATTTTTAGGGATTTAAAGGTTTTTATAGTTTTTAGGTTTTTATGGGGATTTAAGGTTTCAGAAGTTTTAGGGGTTTTATAGTCTTTATGGTTTTAGCGTTTTGGAGTTTTTAGGGTTTCTAAGTGTTTTAGGTATTTACAGTTTTCTCAGGGTTTTCAGGGTTTTTAGGGTATTTTATGTTTCATATAATTTTAGGGAATATTTATGTTTTTTATTGTTTTTAGGGTTTTTCGGGATTTTAGGAGTTTTTATATATTATAATATTTTTATCTTTTTTTAGGTTTTAGGGTTTTTAGGAGTTTTATGGTTTTTAAGGATTTTATTAGTTTTTTAGGGTATTTATGGTTTTTTATATTTTTCAAGATTTTTAGGAAATTTTTAGGTTTTTATGGTTTATTATGGATTTTAGAGATTTATATGGTTTTTAGGGTTCTGTGGTTTTTTATTTATAGGATATTTTTAGTTTTCTAGGGTTTCGATGTATTTTAGAGGTTTTTAATTTTTTAGGGGTTAAAGGGTTTTTATTGTTTTATTGGGTTTTTAGTGGTTTTGTGGGTTTTAGGGATTTTATGGATTTTAAGAGTTTTCAGAGTTTTTAGTGTTTTTAGTATTTTGTGGTTTTAGATATTTTATTTTTTTTAATTTTTAATGTTATCTTTGGGGTTTTATGATTTTTATGTATTATTAAATTCCTAGAGATTTCTTGGGTTTTTTGGGTTTTTTGGGTTTTACGGTCTTTTGGATTTTTTATGGTTTTTAGGGTTTTAAGGGAATTTTTGGGTTCTTAACATTATTTAGGTTTTTAGGAGATTTATTTTTTTAGGTTTTATGGTTTTCTTATGGTTTTTTGGGGTTCAAATCGTTTTTTAATTATTTTATGGATTATTAGGGCTTTTAAATTTTTATGGTTTTTTAGGTTTTTTAGAAATTTTAAGAGGTTTTCGGGATTTTTATGCTATTTATTAGTTTTAGGGTTTTTTGGGGTTTTAGGGTTTTTTTGAGTTTGTTAGGGGTTTTAGTGTTTTTAGGAATTTTTAATTTTTTAGCGGTTTAAATTTTTTTAAGTATTTTAGTGGTTTTCTGGGGTTTCATGATTTATAATTTTTTTAAATGTTTTAGGAAGTTTTAGGGGTTTTAATTCCTTTTAGGGTATTTATATTTTTTTAATGTTTTAGGGGATTTCAGTATTTTTAGGTTTTTAAAATTTTGTAATGGTTTTTATGTTTTTGGGTATTTTATGGATTTTTAGTATTTTTTTCATATTTTTAGGTTTTAGAGATTTTGAGGGGTTTTTGGGGTTTTAGAGTTTCTATCATTTTATAGGATTTAAGGGTTTTCATAGGTATATTTCATGATTTTAAAGGTTCTTTATTTTTTAGGAATTTTATTGGATTTTTATGGTTTTTAGGGTTTTTAGAGATTTTGAGGGGTATTAGGGTTTTTATGGTTTTGATTGTTCATTAGATTTTTATGGGTCTTTAGTGTTTCTAGATTTTTAATTTTTTCTTAGTGTTTTTCAACATTTTTTGGGTTATTAAATATATATGGTTTTTTAGTGATTTTTAGTATTTTTATGGTTTTAAGGATTTTTTGGGATTTTTGGGGGTTTTAGGGTATTTACGAATTTTTTGGGTTTTTCTTTTTTCTGGTTTTAGGTTTTTTTTGGTTTTTAGGGGTTTAAGGTTTTTTAAACATTAGAAAAATTTTAGGGGTTTAAAATGTATCTATATTTTTTAGTGGGGGTTAATGTTTTTATTGATTTATTAGGTTTTTGATGTTTTATAGGGTTTTAGGGTTTTTAGGGTTTTAGGATTTTTCTGGTCTTTTAGGGGTTTTAGCATTTTTAGATGATTAAAGGGGTTTTTTGGTTTCTAAGATTTTATTTTGGGTTTTGAGGATTTTTAGTGTCAATAACATTTTAAGGGATTTTTTGGGATTTTTTTATTTGAATATGTTTTTCAGGTTTTTAGGGATTTTAAGGGTTTGGAGGTTTTTAGGTTTTTAGGTGTTTTTAGGGTTTTAGTGTTTTTAGGTTTTAATGTTTTTCATAAGTTTTTTTACAGTGTTCAGTTTTTTTTACATTTTTCGGGATTTTAAGGTATTTTTTATATTTTTATTTGTTTTAGGGTTTTTAAATATTTTTAGGGTTTTTAGGGTTTTAGGAATTTTTATGGATTTTTGGGTTTTTATGTTTTTTTGAGTTTTTTAGTACGTTTTTGGATTTTTAGAGTTTAGTAATATTTTTATGGGTTTAAAGGGTTTTTATAGTTTTTAGTAGTTTTTGAGGATTTTTGTGTGTTTAGGGTTTTTTATGGTTTTATGGTTTTTTATGGTTGTGAAGGGTTTTTGGGTATTTCAAGTGTGTTTAGGGTTTTTAGTATTTTTAGGGTTTAGGGGTTTTTTTAGAGTTTTAACATTTTCTTAGGGTGTTTCAATGATTTTAGGGTTTTTTATATTTATAGGGATTTTTTGGGCTTTTATGTTTTTTATTTTTAGGGGTTTTAGTGATTTTGAGGGTTTTAAATGTTTTTGGGGATTTTAGTATTTTTTATGGTTTTTTAATTTTTAGGATTTTTATATTTTTTAAGTGTTTTTAAAATTTTTAGGTTTTCTTTGGATGTTTCAGGTATTTAGTGTTTTTTAATGTTTTTTGGGTTTTTAGGGGTTTTTGGGATTTTTATGTTTATTATGGTTTTTATGAACTTTGAGGGTTTTTGGATTTTTATGGTTTTTTTATTTTTGGTGTTTTTGGGGTTTTTGGGCTTTTTTAGTTTTTAGGGTTTTTAATTTTTTTTGGGTTTAAATAGGTTTTGGACTTTTTTGTGGTTTTTTTTTTGGTATTTTGGGTTTTTATGGTTTTTAGGTTTTTTAATATTTTTAAGGTGTTTGGGGGTTTTAGGATATTTTTTTGGGTTTTAGCATTTTTTGGGTTTTATGGGTTTATGTGTTTTTAGTTTTCTAAGATTTATATTATGGCCCTTTCAGAGGATAGTAACATGGTTTTCAGTCTTATACCTAGGAGGAGGACCATTATTTCTTGAACCATGTTGAAATTATCAACTCAAGGTGATTTAGATGTTTGGTTGGTGCTTACACCTTGGAAGATTCCCATTTTCTTCATTAATAATATATCCCTTTGAAGGTTTGTCTCATAGGGAATATTTCACTATGAGTGGATTTCCTTGCATGAAATATATACCTTTGAGAAGATTAGGTTGGTGCTTATACTGAATGGGAGGCCCATAGATGTCTGTGATCATGCAGATGTCATGATCACCACTAACCTCTAAGACCACATGAGTCATGCTCGTTGTGAGAAACTAGAGAAAATGATAGATATGGTAACCACACAATCTCACTTTTCCACTGAAGGATGAGGATGGTCACCAAAGTAAGAAGAATATAAGATCTCTAGAGACCTTCTCCTCTTTTTTTCATATCATGGGAAAAATAAGAGGCTCAACCACCAACAAGAAATTCGGAAGGCTTACTCCATGAGGGATTCCCTACTCCTTCTTTCAGAGAGGATTAGATAAGGATCTATCACTGGACATCATTCAAGGAAAATGTGAGTGTTTCCCCTTCAATCTCTGAAATACAGAGGTCTATGTGAGTACCTCTAAGGTTGGGACCCTTGTTACCATGGTAATGTATAATCTAAAACATTATGAGGATCCCCCTTATTAAGGAAGCTGCCATTAGGACCTCAATCACCATGGTTATGTATGCCCGAGAGGACACTTTCGTGTCCCCAGTGATCTGGTCATACATATCTAGTAGTTTTTGGAGAGACCTTGGCATGATGCCTCACAAAGGTGCACACTTTGGGCGTAGATCTTCACACAAAAAAAGGTTTATGAATAAGGACATTAGGTAAGCTCAAGAAGGGGCCAATTTGGGACCAAACAATACATTTGAAGAAGGTAATTAGAGCAGGAAATCAAAAAACCAAAAGATGACCCATTCAACATTGTATTTTTCTATGTGGAATGGTGTTCCCTAAATGTAGTATTTTTCTACAGAGGTGTGGGTTTATTGTACGTATCACTTTACTACATGGGTGTACGATCCTCCCACATAGCATCTTGCTAATTGGGTTTGAGTTCCTTCCATGTTGTGTCTTAATACGCAAGGTAAGGATCCCTTCATGTATTGTTTTACCACAAGGGGAAATGTACTACAAATTGGTTATACAATTAATCTTTGAGAAATGGATTCTATAGAGAATTTTAGGTCTGCAGATGATCGGGTGAATTTCTTTTCTACCTTACAATTATGCAGTAAATTTTCTTACTCGAAATCAATATATTTCTCACATTCTCTTGTGTTTTTGTCCTACTTTCTTCAACTCCCCTTTATGTTTTTTATAGAGGAATAAAGGTAACTAACACTACGGGAAATATAGATATTTACGACGGGTCATTTGCGACGGGATCCCGTCACAAATAGCCTTTTGCGACGGGGCCCCGTCGCAAATCGCCCGTTGCAGAAAATGACGTCGCAACTAATTTTTTTTGCGACGGGCCCGTCGCAAAAACACGTATTTGCGACGGGAAATTGACCCGTCGCAAATAGGTTTCTGATTTTTTTTAAAAAATATTTTGCAACGGGTCATATTCCCGTCGCAAATGGTTGCTTCGAAGCGGGTATTTGCGACGGGAATATATTCCCGTCGCAAATAATAATAAAAAAATTACAAAAAAATTTAAAAATTTATTTATTATTATATAAATCAATAAACCTATTTATATTGATATAAATATAATATTTATTTTTTAAATATGTTTTAGAATGGAAGAATGAAAATCAAATATGAATGTATAAGATGTTCAGTAAAAGAGGCTTATAAAATAAATTAAAAAATATTTTTAATTAGTAATTATGTAATTTTTATCAGTTAATAGTCATTTAATAACTCTTTGAATATAAAAAAAATAAAAAAATTAATGAAAGATGGAAAATAAGTTAAAAATGAAACCCAAACTTCAAACGGCCATAACTTTTGATCCGGGACTCCGTTTGAGCTCCACAGCATATCAAATCGAAGCCTGCGACGAGCTCTACAGCACTATTGACGGGTAAAACCCGTCCAAGGATGTTTCAAGGCCAAAAAAGGCCCAGAAGGCCTCCAAAACTGAGTTTTTAGTCAGGGTACCCCGATTTTTCACCGTTTAAACAACTATAACTTCGTCTCCCAACGTCCGATAAACCTCTACCATATATCATATCGAAGATCGTTTCATGTTCTTCGATTTGACTAATTGTGGAGCAGAAACAGACTTCTGGATTAGAAGTTATGGTAATTTAAACTTTTAAATGGCTATAACATCCGATCCGGATGTCCGTTTGGCATGTACCGCATATCATATCGAAGATCGTTTCATGTTCTTCGATTTGACTGGTTGTGGAGTTGTAACGGACTTACGGATTAGAAGTTATAGCCGTTTTAACATTCTCGGTGGATTTTCACCCCCTCATTCCTATGTATTCATTCATAACTATACATATATATATGTGTGTGTGTGTGTGTGTGTGTGTGTGTGTATTTATTCTATATATGTATTTATTTATTTATTTATTTATTTATACATATACATAAAAACCCATATTTTATAAATTTATTTAAAACTAAGCTTATAAATATATATTAATTAATATACAAATAAATATATGAATAAAAACTTATAACTACATATATATATATATAGAATAAATATATATTAATATACGAATAAATATATATTAATATACGAATAAATATATATATATATTTATATAACCAAATATATTTATATTAGTATAAATCTATATTAATATACGAATAAATATAACTATATATATATAGATAGATCATTAAATGTATAAAAAAATGAAATAGCTTAGTTGTAAAGGTTAATGCGCGCATGGGGGAGGTTTATTCCTATTTATTATTAATTATTTCTAATTATTATTAATTACTACTAATTACCATTAACTATGAACAATTAATACTAATAATTTAAATTTATTAAATAACAAAACAATATAAACACAATTAAATTACAACTAATTAAAAATAAATAAAACTAATAAAAAATTTAAATTAAATATTAAATTAAAAAGAAAATAAATACCTTTAAAATTGATCTGAGGTTGATTTCCGATAATTGTTGAAGACATCAATATCAAATCTGGAAATAAAAATTAAACTTAAGAAACTGTGAACTCTAAAAATAGAGTTTTGAGAGAAGTTGAGAATGAATGGAAAAAACGGGTGGGGGTATTTATAGGTTAGATTATTTGCGACGGGAGTATTTGTGACGGGTATCCCGTCACAAATAGTATTATTTGCGACGGGTCCCATCGTAAATACTTGAGCCCGCATTTATCACGGTCAACGGTTAAATAGTTATTTGCGACGGGTCCCGTCGCAAATATTAACCTGCCGACATACTATTTGCGACGGGGGGTATATTACCGTCACAAATAGTTTTTACCGCCGCCGGGTATTTGCGACGGGTGGTAACCACCCGTCACAAATGAATTTCCCGCGGTTTGGCGCGCTTTGCGCGCCAATCCTTTTGCGACGGTAAAATACCCCCGTCGCAAATAAGTTTATTTGCGATGGGATTTATTCCCGTCGCAAATAACCCGTCGCAAAAACCCCTTTTTCCCGTAGTGTAACTACCTCGATGGCCAGTCACCTATGTTGGGTACATCATTTGTGGGGATGGAAAACACTTTTTGGTCCTATAAACAACTTTTTTGTTTGCGAAGGATGGGAAACACCACCCCAACCTACAAATGAATTTGGGGGGGGGGGTGGATCACCTCCCACAACCTTAAATTAATTTTTCTTCTGTAGGATTCCATGTAGAGTGGTAGTACATTATGCAGAGAGGTGGGACACCATGCAGAGAGATAATCCACATTAAGAGATTTTCTATGATAACATGATCCCTCCATTGAAATTTTGAAACCTTTGAATATTTTTTCAAAATTTGGATTTTTTATTTCCCAAATTCATGAAGACATTTTCTTTTTTGATCTAGAGTTTTTTTGGTCCCAAAAATGCCCCCATCAAAATGGGAACTGATCTAGAAGAATAGGAGGTGATTCTAATGAAGAAGTTGGTCATATTTTGAACTAGTTTATTTTATTCATGTAGACCCATAAATGAGGCATCACCTATAAAAGGGGAGGCCTAGATCATTTTTCATTTGTTGAGCTTCTCTGCGAACTGATCCTTAACGAATCACCTCATGTTTTTCAATCTAGCATAGTATTTCCCCTTTTCAGAAAAAAAATTCCATGATCTAAATTTTTCACCCATGAATGGAATTTCCACACTTTCTCATTGTGATATGATTTCCCTCATAGTGGCTAGATGTTTCACAGATTGAGTGCCATGTAGACTGAAATCCTCATAGGAAAATGCTTCATGGGTGGATGCTCGAGGGTCCATGTAGCATGCTATGTAGTTTTGAAATATTGTGATTATAAAATAATATTAACACTTTATTTTATGATTTTTTTGTATAAAGTATAAAGGATGGATCCCTCGTAATATCTTTCTACTGCTGATGATCTTTTTTCCAATAATTATAGGTGAAATTCCATGATTTATTCTATTGATAAAAATTCCAAAAGAAATTTCAACCCACTACATCAATATATTGGAATAAATTATAAGTGTAGTCCAATGGGGTAACCCAGTCTTGAACAAGTTTCCTCTCTACAGATTTATACTGCTATAGGATGTTTTTATCACATGTCGCACTGAAAAAATCAATCCATGGTCTGGATATTAAAGAATGGAAATATTTTCTATGCCAACATCTTATATAAGAGGTCATTCATTCGAGAATCATACTCTGAAGGAGTTATTTTGAATTTCTCCCCATTGTTTCTTGAAGAAACCATGCAGATTATAGTTGAATATGTCCATTACTATCATAGAATTGAGAGTAATTCCACAAAATGTGAGAAGAGATTGTGGTCATCAAAATTAGGCCTTTGCCTAAGTGGAAAATTTGATCTAGAATGGGGGATACCTTTCTAGGTTCCCTAGGGATGTGAGAAATTCAACACTAAATTGATGGTCATGGTATTTTTTGATGTCATTCCGGTATCACATACAAACTCTCTTCACAACCAAGACATTATCCCGCAGCTTTTTGTCGATGGATTCTAAACACGAAAACCTTCCATTTTGTGCTTTAAGAGTTTTGGTATTAGTCTATAGAATGTATGAATGATATCAGGATCTCCAATCATGGATTATATATAAAATGAGTTTATTCCTCCCTCCTCATCATGGGATGACATGGAAAGGACACCCTTGCTCAAAAAGAAGCTTATTAATAGGGAAAAGGAAATTCTAAAGGTAGACCCTCGACCAAATTAAGATGTGCCATTCTATAACTGAATTAAGTCATTTTTTCATTATAAGTGTCCAAGAACCTTGTGAAAGAAGGACGAAGACCTACCCCACCCTTAAAACATGTAGGTGAATTCGTTAATACATGCCGATGCTCGAAGAGGGTCAGGTCACTGAGTGGGGCTGTAAGATTATCCCTGATATTGACATACTATTATGATTGTTATCCATTCTCACTATGTTTCTTAGTTGTTGGTTATTGCTAATGCATGAATTTGATGTCAGGGTTAGAGTCACACTTTTGGTGATGGAGGATTTTTTGTCTACTAGGTGGTGTATTAATCTCAAAATCCTAGTGCTGGAAATGATATAAAATCTGTTGGGACACATCAGCATGGTATAGTCACCAAACCATCTGTTGGACCCCTTTATAGTTATCTAGTGCTAGGTAGCGGTCTATATTAAAGGTTATGAATTTATCAACAGACAACGACTCCTAGATGCTCGATTTTGACCTTATTTTTTATGTATAAGTGGTGTAGACCCATTGGAATATAAGGAGCATGAAGTAATGGATTGGTTCAACCATCGTGATAATTTCACTTATACTCCTTGTGCTTCCCCTGTCATCACCTTAGTGAATGATTCATATGGATATCATTCCAAGAGAGGGTATCTAATTTCTTTTAGAGATTATTTCTTGACTACCATAATTAATGAGAATATAATATGTGAGTGTTATGAACCCTATATATTTTCACGTCAATTAAACTATGTTCAGATGTGGTATCCCATGACCATCAATAGTGCATGCAAGTAAAAACATTTAATGGTGGTTCATTAACTTTGGATAATTCTCACTTGAGAAGACATGTGGATCTAGTTTAGGATTATGAATTCTATAGATATTAACATAAACTCACTAGGACCTATGTTAAATCATGGATCTAGTCATATCCCTGTAAATAGCTAGCAAAACGGATTCCTATTGTTAAAGGTCAGTTGATTCCTAAGACAGAGTCAGGTAAAAGGAAAAAAACTAGATACTATAGTCCTAATAAAAATCCATGAAAATATATTATTTTTTAACCCCCAAGAAAGATATTGGGAATATGTGGTTCAAACTCCCAGGATACTGGCACTAATTCTTACTCTCCAGTATCTGTCCATCCTGATGCCACTTATCCCACATCCTAGTGATAGTGGGACATTTGGGGAATTCCAATTATGTTAGTGAACTATGGAATATTCTTTAGTAGAAAGCGATTTAATTATGTGGATATGACCATATAGAATCTCCAGAGGATGTTTCTAAATTCAGTGACCCTAAGGCGGTATAATCCTATGATCAAGATCTTGATGCCTCCATCCACTCAATACATAGTCGATGTAGATTTTCCCGGTGATGGATTAAAATGATAAGCCCTAAGGTTACCATGAGTGAAGAGGAAAGTAATCATGCTTCATAGGGGGTGATGAATCCATCCCAACTACTAAAGCCATGATTAGGGAAATTCCTCCTTCTTACCTACTAGGACCTCATATGTGCCCGACCTTAGGGGGTCCCAGGGTGGCTGAGACTCCAAGGAAACAAGTGTGGTGGATAGAAACTTCCCCACTTCCAAGGGTGGACCCTCCAAAATTATCTATTACCTTTACTATAGCTTTTCCAAAGGATTTTATCTAATGGGATGCTTATATATCATGAAAATCCATTGAAGAAATCTAAGAGGTGCTCTATAATGATAATGTTGATATTATGGGATTTGGGTTCATCACCACTCCTAATAAAATTTCTTTCTAGGTGAATCATCACAAAGTAAGAATATGCCTCACTGATATGGATACCCATATCCATTCATTCAAGTGTATAATTTACTAGTCCAATCTAGTAGAGGATATGGTGAAGTCCATGGTCGAGTGAGATAGTGTTGATGAAGAGGTAAGATGATTGTCTATGTCAAATCCACTTCCCATTATTACTATGATATTGAATTCCTATCTATTTTACTTATAGGAGGCTAGGGAGATTCTATCACTAGTCTCTTCACCAAAGTATACTGCATGGGGTACTACTGTTGGGGAGAACATCTATTTAGGAATGGGATTTGTTGAATAAGGCTCTCTTATAGTGGTTGAACATATGGAGGCGGTTCTTATAGATCCATTGACATTATACCCTCCCCTGAACCTACCCATTGTTCCTCATAGGGGAATATATCTATGGAACACTATGGTATGTTGTAAGACATGAAATTCGACGATATGTCTTTGGTATGGGATAACAGGTGGTTGTTTGCATCTATTTATTTAGTGTATTGTGTGTTTACATATGAAAATTATTTAATCCTCATTTGAATTGGTGTAGGTCCAGATAAACAGCAAGAAACAAACAGCCATGGGACTATAGACACTTATTCATAGAAAAACATGATAATTATGAATGTTTTACATAAGAGGGATAGAGAATAGAGACCTGATAAGGATGTTGGGGATATTCAAATCCCCAGGGAGTCAGCCCCTACTAATCAAAAAAAATTGTACCCCATTAAGATTATATCATTTATGTATCAATGTTTCTACCAATCATATTTATCTTTATACTTTTAATAATGCATATATGGAAGAGAAAACAACTCAAGCTCAATGAGATGTAGACCCAACTATCACTCCCAGTTCTATAATTTTCATTCTTGTAAACTCAGTATCAATGAGAAGCCTCTTGGAGGACACTAATTCGGTTGAACATATGCATGTATCATAGGGATCTTGGGAAGAACATGAATCTATCCTACAAACTGAGGATATAGAATCTGCATTTCCATTCGGTGAGACAATGGCAATGGGGGATGCAATTATTTTGACTAGTGAAGGTAAGTTATTTAGACCTAACTATTTCTTTCTCTTTTGAAGTTTGGGTATTGAATACTTCAATCATTCAATTTTATAATTACTACCACAAGAATCTGTAGTTTACACTTTTGTTCTGACATCTCAACACACTAGAATTGAAAAGAAACAAGTTTCCATTTAATCAATTTAGGTATATTTGAGACCCTCATTGGTTGAATTATTTATTAAATAAATTCAATCGTATGAGGGTGATTTTTAAGATGATCAAGATGCTCTTAAAAATATTTCAGTTTCCCATCAAAATGTATGGAATCACATCTAGAATCTAATTTCTCATACCCACCTAGAAAACATTCTAACGAAACTACCCACATTAAGTTAGATATTTTCATTGCTCAGGTATGGGGTGTTTGATTATTATTCTATACATGATGTGTTAGAGAAGGTTATTTTAACATGGGAGAGACCTAGCATGATCCAATATCATCTATTGACTCTATAGTCCATATAACATCCCACTACAACATAAAATATCCTCCTTAATGAATCTTATGAGTATTCTGGGTTGCATTAAGGAAAATAGGTGAAGCCTCAGAGTAGATAACCCTAGTGGAGCGACTTCTATAGAAGTTGTACTGGGTTAAAAAGAGATGGATCATTCTAATGAAACTATTAATGAAGGGAATCAATTGGTAGAATAAGTGGATATGGTGGGAGTCGATGATGCTAAGAGAAAGAAGTCATTATGAGATAGTACTAATGAAACATTTTCGATGTTTTTTGAGTTGTATCAAACCCTAGAGGATTTAGATCATGAAATTATTCAACATTATGAATTTGTTGAGTGTGATTTGTAATCACAATGTATTACTCGTATGGAGAGACACCAAGATGTGGATGTTCCTCATTTGTTCTCACTAAATAGATAAATGAATACTTGTTTGCCATCCAGTAATTATCATTTATCTTAGCCTTTAGTTCCAATTAATTATAACTTGAAATGTTTTGGAACATATTCTCTCAGATAACCATAATGGTTTTATCATTGGAAAGAAATCACAACCATAACCTGACATAATAAATTTAAAATAATTTCGTCTAGTGTATTTCTAATAGATGGGTAAAAGTCTAATTATCATCACCATGATACCAGAGTCATCTTATTTGGATGAAATATCATGTAATTATCTAATTTTTTTCTAATACAATAGACTCAGTGGGCATAGTTTTTACTTTTTCTATGGTCACATGGAAAACCCTACAAAAAATTTATCTTTTTTTGAAACCATGTTATTTTTTTCCTAAAACCACTACGGTGTAGTTTTAATAGGTTTGACATGACTTTTTCTTAATCTTCCCTTGGTAGGTTTTCAAACTAACCATTTTTGTGCCTTTTTCTCTTCATTGTTCAATTCTTTCCGAAACCATGAAAATAATAGGTCTAGAGAGCTGAGACACAAATTTTACCCATGGTTCTTTTTGTGGGATTTCATCCAAGTGAGTATTGTATCACTTTTTGTGGCGAGATTATGGTTTTTCAAGTTATACTAATGTAATTTTTGTTTTAGGTCAAAAAAATTTGACCATGAGTTATGGGGTGTCGACCCATTAGGTCTTCTGGGCCAAGAATGTACCAATATTCTTAATAAATATTAAGGGGAATTTTAAGACCTGATCTAATGATTTCTGAATCTGAAGCATGATGTGGGAAAATACATGAGGAGTGACCATATTTAATGTTTAAAAATTAGTTTCTAGAATGATGTGTTGATTCTTATGGAGATAGGAGAGGTCTCTCCTGAGGAAGAATTTTCTTTTGGTTGACATGCCTTTTTTTGATTTATGAAAATCCAACTGGGGAATATTATACATAGTCAAACATAGGTATTATTAGGAAACTGACCTTAAATTTCTGATGGACAAGGTATGTTTATGTAGATCTACATTTCTCATGCTCATAATGGGTGGTTTGTCAATGGGATATGTTTGAGGATGACGAGGGAATTTGTACTGGCACTTTCCATGAATGGGAAACTACTTATACACAAATTTGTCTTGTTTGAAGGAGGTTTGAATCACAGTTCAATTTAATTTTGTTCAACTAGGACTTGGATTGTGAAATTCAACATCTTATGGAAATAAAATTTGAGGGATTTTATTAAAAAAAATTTATCTTTGATCAAAATATTAATGATTTTCCCTTATCATGGTAATATGTTCAAGAATATCCCATTATCTTCAAGCATGAGAAGGATAGGTTATAAGTTTCAATATCGAAGATTCTGAATCTGGGGAGTGATATGGGATAAAAATGTCATTGGTGATTACATACATAGAAGAGGTCTCTCCTGATGATGAAATTTTCTTTGGTTTAAAATCCTTTTTATGGTCAATTTCTACAAATCCAACTAAGGAGTATCAATGTATATTCAAAAAAAATGAATCCTTAGGAAACTAACCTTCCATTTATGATGGTCAAATAAATATTATAGAGATTTAAACGTCCCTAGACATAGAGTTTGGTTTGTGAAGGAAAAGAACTTGAATATGGAGGGAGAATTTCAGGTCAAAATTTCCTGAGAATGGGTAGAAATATTTCCCTCACATAGGTATAACGCATACAATGGAAAGTGCAATATTTTTTTTGTTATGGATAGTTAAAATACATATTTTCTGAATGTTATTATATATCTCATCAAAGTGAGAATCAATCCATAAAATGTTCAAGGGTAGATTCCACACATTGATTGAATTATTGTGTAGAAAGGGATATTTTTTTAATACAAGCTCACGAATGGGGTTAGAACCTATATAAGAACTTCTTAAATAGATCTAGATTATATATAGGAGAGTGGGGGGGATTTTTTTGTATTGTTTCTGGACTAGAATATGGGATCTGGGCATCACCATTTATCTCATCGAACTGAGAATCAATCCATACATAGTTCTTATGTGAAAGTTTCATGTTTTGTTTTGACCCATACACAGGGATTGAGATATGATTTATGTTACTTATGGACCCAGAATTAGTTCTTATGGTGTCAATACATATCTTGTGATTATAGGAATCAATCCAAAAATATTTATTATAAATCATTCAATTTATTTTCATTCCATGATGACATCATCCATGAAGTTTAACATCATGCGGTAAGGACATTTGGTGTGCCTTTTAAGGTCTTTCTACATGGACCATTATAACCATACCATGAGCTGATATTCTTTGATTGTAAAAGAAATATCTTACCAAAATTCCTAATCCCATGTGATTTATTCTCAGTGTGAGAAACAAGGGGTGGAAAAGGTTTATTCCAAAACACAGCGGTGATAAGGAATGACATAGACATTTCTATCTTTTAGTGATTGGACTGGGATACTGTATCCTGGTGTCACTACGTATCTCATAGGGATGAAAATCAAGAATTATGTAGTTCTAGTATTTTAATACCATGTAAAAGGGATTTGAATCCGGTATTTTATCATCACTTAATATGAATTAAGGTTATCCTACATGAAAAATAAGGCACGAAGCCCGATAAATGTTATTGAGGAATTTGGGGAATCACCGTATGAGTAGAATATCATTTTTGTGACACAAGGATTATTAATATGGTTTAATGGGTAATCATAAGCTTCGTACACAAGTTAATACTATATATTAACATAATGTATTGAAGACTTTGTTGTAAAGTTTAATGTCATGTTACTCGGATAACATGATTTCTTTTAGTTTTTTAAGTCATATGACTATGAACTTATATCATGGAAAATATGAGTGATCAAAAGAATAATGAACCAATATGTTATAATGTTCTTTGAATAGGAAGAAGTAAATCATAAACCATGATCTTAGGGGTTCTTATATTACGAGAAATTAGATGGGACAAGTACACAAGGAGTGGCCAAGGACCATGTTCGAAAAATACCTTCCACCCTAATGTTGTCAGGGCATACAGAGATATAATCGATCTCCCATAAGGATTAATTTTCCTTTGGGTGATAGGCCCATTTATGGGTGATTTATGAAAATCCAACTGGGGTGTATCAATTCATAGTCAAACAATGGTACCCTCGAAAAACTGAAATCATATTACTGATGGACACGAAAAATGATATGGGCATTTCTATGTATCATGTGTAGATAGGAATCAAAACACATGTAGTTTTGAATCCAAACATAGTATAAGAATGATTCTGTAAATGGGAGTGTCCTCTCAGGAGAGGACATTTGAGGAATCCCATAGAAATCATCAGGAATCAATTATTTCAAGGACGGGATAAGGCTATTATTTATCATCATTTGATGAGTATATTTTCATTTATTCCACTCATACTTGGTCAGATGAGGTATCCTAGGTTTTCCCTGGGGTAATTTCATAGTTTATCATTTCATAGATTTAATAATGATGGGGTTAGATTGTATTAATGTGGAATTTGTTGGCTAATAAGTTTTGAACAAATGATAAATCAGGTCCAAGAGAACCCTTTTACACATAAGCTCTCAAGAAATATTGCACTAGGACAACTGTCACAATGACAAAAGAGAAGGACTTCATGAAAATATATTGATGGGGATGAACCTAGGATAATGGACCCAAGCATCACTATGTATCTCACAAGGGTGACAATCAATCCATATGTAGTTATGAATGGGAAACTATACATACAAGTCTAATCCATATGCATAGGGGGGTATTTTTTCCATTGATTATTATGGATAGACCTAGTATTTGATTACCAAACATCACTACGTATCCCATGAGGATGTAAATCAAGACACATGTAGTTCTTGAAATCTGGAATGGTAGAATGTTGATGTCATGGGTGGTGTCCTCTCGGTTGGGGACATTGAAATATATTTCATTTGTGGATAGATTCATCTTAAGTTTATTATATGGGGCATGAATATAGTTTAACATCATATACTAATTACATTTACCATTATGTTTAACATCATGTGGAAAGGACCCATCCCGTTTAGGTTAAAATTATGAAGATAGGAAAAATATTATATACAGTTTAACATCATAGAGTGAGGATGTGCGTTTCACATAGTTTATCATCATATGAGATGGATGAAGATGTTATGCGGTTTAACATCATTCATCGGGGATGCTGGTGACATTCATTTTATCATCTTGCAACCTAGACAATATGGTGTAGATTTTAAGGTTAGGAATCTAGGACCAAAATTATTCATAGTTTAACATCGTTTAGAAAATACAAAGGATACCATGCATTTTAATTTCATACAATAAGTAAAACAATGTTTTTCATTTTAACATCATACAATGAGGATGTTGGTGTCACCCATTTTATCATCTTGTGACATGGATGATATGGTGTTCCTTTTAAGGTTGTGCATCCAGTACCACAGGGCTATATAGTTTAATTTCATGTAGAAAATATGGATAAAACTGTGTATTTTAATTTCATATCGTAAGGATGATGATTCTATTTATATTAACATCATAAATTTTTATACATTTTTTCATGTAGATTATCGTCTTAAGACATGAATGATAGTCATGTGATTGAATAAAATATTAATTCAGGAACCTCGTGTTTGTGGGGGATGTAGTAAGTTATCCATCCATCAAGATAAAATAATATGCTATATTAGAGTAGACGTTGTGTATGGAATAAGGTTCCTCCCACTTTGGTTATATCTTTAAAGGTTTCTTTCAAGGTATCATCAGGGTCCTAAGGAACAAAACCATCTATCCATCAAAGAATGACTATAGGTGAAATTTTTGTTAAAGTCTCATGTGATCCATTTTTGGTGGACATCCAAATGATGTAAGGTTTGAAATATCCACTCAAACGACCACTCTAATTCCTCGAGACACATTTGGGAGTACTCATATATGCATAACAGATAATATTTGGTAATTTGGAGTGAATAAAATTAAACTTTGATGGTCAGGACCGCCTCTGTCCCATATACTATTGAGTATGGGGTCTCTTGGGTGAAAGTGAGGATTTTAGTTTGTTAAGACCACAATGAATGAATGATATTTTATTTCCAATACGTTTTATCCATATCCCCCATATTTTTTAGTATATCTGATAGGGTCTTGTTGAAGGCCTCTATCATTTAATTAACTATTTTATGATAGTGATATGAACTATTGGAATTGATGTTATACTCCTGGAAGATCTTCTACAACTCAAAAGAACAAAAAGTGGTATCATTATCCTTCAGTATTCTATGAGGGTCAACAAATCTCATGATTATGTTGGCTTTAAAAAAGTTGACAATATTCCTTACCCTGAATTCTTTGAGGGTTATAGCTTTGGCCCACATGGAGAATAAGTAAATTGATCTAATAATTTACTTAAACTGCTTGGATATAGTAGAAGGATATGGTCCCATGACATCCATTCCCTATATATAAAATGACCAGGAGTATTTGTATATATATATAAACTATGGGGGATGATGGATGAAGTTGGTATGAACCTAGAAGGAAAAGAACTTTTTGGAAAATTTTATGAAATCCTATATCATAGTGGTATAATAGTACACAAGCCTTCAGATTTTATGGGAAATATTGAACCATGACCGATGGGCACCATAAGATCTGATGTGAACTTCATTCATGATAGTAGCAGTCTCTTCTCCATCAATGGACCTGATAAGGGCCCCATTAAGGATTCACTTATAGAATACCTTTTGACGATTTGTTCTTTCATATATAACAAAGTTAATTGCTCATATTTAGATTTTCTCTTTTCCAACTTTGTCTGGTGGGAGTACTCCATTTGGAAGGTATTCCATAATGAGTATCATTTACCTATTGGATGGACCATATGGTCTGAGTATGGTAATAAGTTCATCAATCTCTTCCATGATGACGTGAAAGAATGGTGAGACCGTTCGGAAGTACCCAATGTTAATGAATATTTCATTCTAGTATGGATCAAATAAAGTCATGGCTGCATTTCCTAGAGTTTATTCTTATAAATTTTATTAGCATGGTACATGATTAAATATAGGTTCCAAATGTAATTCTGTCATTAGTACTCAAATGTGGTCTAGTACAAAAATGTGGTCTAGTCAACATTGTACGACTTAGAATTTATTTGAGTGGGGTTTTGAAAGAGTCCAAAAAAACCTTGTAACGCTTCAGTTAATTCATCTATTTCTAGAAAACAAATACTAGCACTAGAAAACTCTTATAAATATCTAAATAATGAGTCTTATCATAAATAATGATTCAGATGAGGTTATAAAGTTTGTTTTTATTACTGGGATCCTTCTTTTGTATGAGTATGACACCCAATGAATACTCTAAGGTTTTCTAATACAAAATAAGTGGTCTTCCTTCAACAAGAAAAACTAGCACTGGTGTACTCAAAATATATATCTTGATACTATCAAATGATTTTGAATAGTCATCATTCCACAGATATGTATCCCCCTTTTTCATCAACCACATGAAGGGGGGCCATTTTCTTATAAGGTCGTCTATAAAGAATAAGATTTAAGCTTAGTGTCCTTTAAGTCCTCTCAACTATTTAAGGTTTCTAAAAGGTGATGTGGTAAGGATATCCTTTTTTTACTAGGGTAGACCTTGATTCCATGATGGTGTATGAAAATACATGGAAATTTCCCCAAGGTAATTCTGAAAGAAAATTTCAAGGGGTTCATTTTCAGAATGTGTTATTGTAGTTTGATTAACATAGTTTCAAGATCGTTCAGGTGGTAAGAACTCCATCAAGATTTAACCACCAGTTTGTCAATATAGAATTCAAAAAACTTCCCCTAGAAGGATTTGAAGATGTAATTCATGGAACATTTGTATTTATTACTGGAATTATTCAAGACAACGGGAATTACGTGATAGAGAAATACTCCTTGAGTGGCCATAAAGGTAGTGAATTATTCATCTTCTTGGGCCACTAAGATTTTATTATACCCCAAGTAATAATCCATTAAGGAGAGAGATTCATATCAATGAATCACATTAATTAGTTTCTCTATGATCAAAAATGGGAAATAATCCTTTGATATGTGCCATTTGAGATATTTAAAATTGATGCAGGCCCAGATTTTTCTGTTTTTTTTAACAGGGACTATATTGGACAAATTTTTTGGATATTGGACCCCCTGAAAGGAGTTGGTCCTGATGATCTTGTCAACATCATCATTAATTTTTGTATTTTAGGTCGGATGTGTCCTTTTGGATGCCTACTAATGATCTTTGTGGTCCTTTGGAAATCCTGAGTAGTGAGTGGCCATCTCAAGATCAAGGCTTGGAATTTATATATAATTCTAAGTGAATAAATCTTGATGCCACTTAAGAAATAATATATAATGCTCTTTTAATTTGTAATACATAGTTTTACTCATCAAAATTGGTCCATGAGTCCACTTCTATACGTAGATTTCTCTCTTTGAGGTCATCAATGCTGGTAGAGACACCCTCCTCAAATACTGGAGGGGTGTCCCTAAGGTCATCCTTATCCTCCTCTTCTCCATATCCTTCCTCTTCTTCATTCTCATCTTTTTTAACCTTAGGGGAGTAGGTGATGAAGTAAATTATTTAGGTTTAGGAGAAGATTCAATATTTTGACATCCAAAATATGATGTGACTTCCACTAACCTGACTGATTATGTGGGATCTCATCGATGTTATTAAGGGTGAGGGATGGAGAAGGAGTATCTTCATCCTCTCTTTGTTACATAAAAACATATACCGACTCATATTATGAAGTAGGTAGTTCTCAAAGCTTAGTGGATGGAATGAGGGAATATTTATTTATGATTTTACCACTATCTAGAGAGTCCTTAATCTTTTCATCATTGCTGGACTCGGTTGTTGTGACTGATATCATGAATTTTTTCAAATATTCACATGAACTTAGGTCTATGTGCTTGACCTGATTGACGGGTAACACATACTCATTATCAAGCTACTTTATATTGTTGTAAAGGATCATCTCTATACCTTTAGTAGTATTGAACCCATAAACACCATCAACCGTGTGATGTTTTACCCTCTTTTATAGAATCCAACCTCAATATAATGTGACTCACAAGTTTGAAATGGGGCCTTATCTGTGTGCAAGATCCTGATTTTTCCATTAATGCAGTATTTGAGGCATTGATGGTATGGCGATGGGATTTCTATGTGTTGATGCAACCAAAGTCTTCCTAGAAAAACATTGAAGGTTATATCCTACCAAACAACCAAAAACCTTGAGTTTGATATAAGGTCCATAAACTGATCCTTGAGATTGATTTAGACCTGTGGCTTTTGATCACTTTTTTCAAAACCCTGTAGCATTAAATATGATGGTGATAGGTTAGCCTTGTCATAACCGAACTAGAGAATTGTCTGTATCGAAATAAGATTGACTCCAAATATATTGTTATTTAAATCCCATTGGACATAAATACCATTTATCCTAAAAAATATGTACAAGGTTCTAATGTGTACCTATATAATGACATATTTATCTTGATATATGAAGGAGATAATTGTGTAAAATTTTACAGGATCAGTCTCTTTCCAATAGATCTCAATAGTGATAACCTCATCTAAAAACTCATTAGGCAATATATAAACCTATATGAGTGATTCCATGACGTCTTTTGATAAAATCAAGATGCCCAAGATTGGAAAATTGGCCAGTACCATGGATAATTACTTCAAGATATCATACATTGTGGTTAAATTCATGTGATTCTCAGCATTTGAATTCTATTACATAGGTTATTTATGGTTTTGTGTGTTTTATTTGAATGGATAGACCCTAGAAAATGAATATAAAGATGCTCTTATTCTTGGTAAGTCAAGGAGAATAGGTATGCCTACCTACCGAGGATGACCATACACTTGCACCCCTTCTGATGGATATTCTAGAATGATCAGGTCAGGCCAAATTTTGGAATATGTAAGGGTATTTACCTTCTCATGTTTGACTCGCTAAAGGTCTCTTCCACATGTTTTCATGGCATTAAGAGTCTGAGTACGTATATGGTAAGAATTATGGTTTCTTTAATAACTATGTCTTCCCTTGTACCTTCAACTCCTACCGCCTATTCCTCCAGTTCTCCATTTGGGTGTGAGAAATTTGGGTTCATAGCCATAATCATAATTGGAGAAGAGATCCATTAAATTAATGGTATTAATGGAACTAAATATTAACTCCTCATTCAATGAGGCTTTTATCTAGCTGAAAATTTCTATTGGTACTATTTGGTGGGGCGGCGCTCATTGTATCAAACATGAAGTCATTAAATTTGAGAGGGTCAAATCCAAATTTCTCCTTAGTGAGAATTCATCTTCTTATGTTTTCTCCCCACACTTCTAGCCAGATTTTTTCTTATAAGACTATATTTTGGAGAAATGCGATGCTGATAATGTTAGATGTGTCACAACGAATGTGGTAGGGGCCTAGATGGATTCTTCAACTGTACATAGAGGATACCGTGAGTTTGGTTGTTTGTATTTTGAGTCATATAATCACCAACATTATATTCCCATTTGATAAAAACTTCTTTCTATTCTCCTCCTTCCTCAAGAGTGGTAGCATAAACATATACTACCGGTACTAGTGGTTTCCCTAGTTTTACTAGCCCAGAATCCACTATTTTTTTCAAGAACTATTTGAAGATTAATTATTCCTATATGGTGTGCCATAGTTTCTAGAGAAATAGTAAATAATCTATATCGTCATCGATGCCTACCTAGTTAGGCCTCTTAGGTACTGGAAGGAAGATTAAATCATTTTCCAAAACTACTATAAAGTAGTCACAGACTTGATCATATCGAAATGAGTAAATATTATTATTTCACTCCGCGATTTGATTTCTCCTTTATCCCCTATTCTCATCCTGGTGATGTGGGGGTTTATGTTGACACCCAGGGGTGCCTTATGATTTGGTGTTAATTTTATAGCTAAATTTGGCATAGAGGTAGGCTTAAGTGTTATGGATATAGCCTCCACCTTTCCAGATATTTTCTATGAGATTGATGCAATAATTCAGGACCTGAGATTAGTTCACTATATAGAATATTTTTTTCTTTTAGAAATTGTGATGAGATCCAAAAACCCACTTGTATATCACACCAGGATGACCGGTGTTTAAAAATCATCATTGATATTCTCTATGAGAAGAGAAATCAGAATTTATAGGGGAAGATCTTGGATTAGAGAGTAGGTTAGCCCTTTAAATATGGAAATGAAATCCAAGACCCTATCATTCTCCCATTATTTTTAGTATGAGAGTTCAGGGATCATTTTCTTTTGTAGCATTGAGATTAATTGAAAGATAAATTTTTTATGGATGTATTCACATCTTCTGATTGACTGAGATGTAAAACTAGTGTACCATACGAAGGCCATCCCTTGTAACATTTTCAATATGTATCTAAGTTTCACTACTTATTATTGTGCATGGGTTCCAATCCTAGGATCAAAACGTGTCAAAAAGTGTGCTAGATGTTGTTTCAGGCCTCATGAGGCATTGAATATTGGAAATGTAGGACTCTAGAAATTTTTTGGGGGTGGGATGTTGATCACCAATTCAGGGTAAGGTTTCTGTTCTGGCTATATTGGTGTGTGCCTATCCTCCACAAATTTCAATCGAGCTACCAATTATTCAATAGTTTCTATAATCCATTGATTAATGCTCAGTTTAATTTGATCCTAAATGGGGGAAGCAATGGGAAGGGAATGGAATGTGAGATCTTCTAATATATTTTTTTAATATCCAATAGATGACATATTTTTATGGTTAACCTATATAAATTTGGGTTTCTTCCCTAATAGAGGGAAATCTTTATATCTATCCATGATCATGTTCAGGTAAACATATGGTCTAGGAATAGGGTTGGTCTAATGTCCTGGACCTACATCAGTCACTAGGGTGAACCCTCTTTTTTAAGGTACACTAGGTGGATGTGTGAGATGCTTCTAGGCTCATGGAACATATTTAATATGAATTCTACCTATTAGTAATTTTTTATTGAGTCGTCTCTACTATTTTGTCCCATCCTTCTACAGATTGAATCTTTCCTCAAGTGTGAGGGGATCAACCTCTTCAATATTAGGGTTGTATACAACTTTGACTTTAACATTTTCTTTGGTGGATGTTTTTTTGAGTGGTAGTGATGGATTGGTTGAGTGGTTAACCAAATTTAGGGAGGATATCTAGTTATGGGTATGGACACCTGCTTCATTTGTCTTATTGTGGAACTCATTCTAGATGGGACCATCCTCTCATTGATACTCATCATTGGCATTATCTTCAGCATGGTCTGTGTGATTTAATCCTATGATGTTCACTAATGCATAATTATTTTTAGGTATCATAATACCTATAAAATGATAATATATTTATTTTTACCCCTTACTTGAACTCTTCCTTTCTGGGATCCTCTTTGAGCTTCTTGGTGAAGAGTGACTTAGAGGGAACCACTATACAACCATGTCATACATGTCCCTTCTTGTGGAAACAGGGAATGAGATGGGATGTACTTTGAGACATCAATTCTTATTATTCCCCCTAAATGTGAAAATAATGGTTTCCATTTAAGAGTAGGTTGAGGTAAAAAAATCCCCCCATCCTTGTGGGATGGGGTTTCTCCCATCCTTTTTTATGACTTGGGCCAAATTTTTTGGACATGGAGGGGTACTTTGTGTTAAAAATTCCCACATATTTTTGGACTGGGACTAATCCCGTATTGCAGCAGATGCTACTACTACTTATTCTCTCTTTATCTTTTACATCCTTATTCGATCATGATTTGGTTGAAATGATAGATCTTTATGTGTTTTTCTTTATTCCAAGGACATCAGTAGCGCCCGATGGTTGGATTCCCTTAAGTGAGAAGCATCCTTAAGGATCTCAGTCACCTGCTTTATGATTTTTTCGATATATTTCTCTCATCAGGCTTGATGATTTTGAGTCTTATTTAGGTCCAATTCATACTAAGTGCACCATATTTTATGACTGGAGTTCTTGTCTCGTAGCCACCATAGAGAAATAACATCACAATATATCACATCCGGTGGTATTTTTTACTAGGGATGAGGTGAATTGAAAATCTCTAAGTTCTCCCCATCCTCATTTATGAACAACAGTCGGGGCGTGAATGATCAGATGATGTAATTCATGCAATGAATTGAGGCATTAAAATTTAAGGTATTTCCATAGATTATATTATCATAGTCTATGTACATATGGGAGGGATTACAAGTTGATTTTATGACAAAGCTATCCCTATACATTATCATGGTTTGCATACATGTTGTAAGGAATTAACTTTTCTTTCATGTGGCAGAGAGTTTTCCAAATATTCATATAGATTTTTTGTATGCAACTTTCTAACAATATCTCTATAATGTCAAACTAATAAGTGGTTGAGGGGAAAATCATTATAGGTATATCATCACAAGATAATTTTCTTCTCTGGAGTAACATAACTTTTGTTTCTTAGAATGAGATTCCACTACATGATCTTCCCAACGCGGGTGATTTTTGGCTATTTTCTTGTAGGAAGTGGGGAAATTAGGGTTCTTGTTGGAATGGAAATATTTCATAGGTGTATCAGAGGATCACTATTATATCATACCATCTTCTGATTGAGACGGAATGTTTCCTATCATGGATAGGGTGTCAGGTGTGACTGAACTCATCTTTCCAAGTGCCATAGATTATGAGGGCCTTATCATATTTTTTTATAAAGGGGATGACCATCTAGTTGATTTATTTTCCATCCATGAGGAAGGTTTTTATAGCTCTCATAAAGAGATTCACTCTTATTATTCACCAGATCATTCCCATAAAGAAATCTTTCATAGTAATCATTCTAGGGAGGACCTCTAGAGCAGCTTGTAGCAGTGTTGTGGGGAGGACCTTCATGACTACTATTGATGCTTCCAAAATTTGGTAATGGATCCAAAGGATCCTAAGCTACCACTAATAGATGTTTGATGTCCTGATGAACTCTAGATTCTAACATAGTAGGGTTATGAGTTTTCTCCACAATTTTGAACTTTCCTAGGTGGGATTTCATTTTTGATGCTCTTCTTTTGGAAACCAGAACCATGTGTTGTGAATGGTGATTCCCATGCTTGGGAGTGGGTTTTGGAAACTCTCATGTCATTATCAGATCATGCCAACAAGCTTATGGAATTTCAGTAGGGATATATGCCTTCCTTGGAATGGCCCCTCAAATGGGATGGTAACCCTCAGTTGGAACATGTATATGTGCTCGATCCAATTGTACATTTATAGATAAATGTTGTTGATTAACTTCTTGGATGGGAGTAGGGATGTATGTATTCTTTTGAGTGACATTACCATTGTGAACGTGAATCGCCCCACTTAAGAAGATGGGTTCATTGTCCCGACTTCTCTCAATTTCCATTAATGCAGTTGCGCATTGGTAGGTTTATAGTAAGTGGTCAGGAATTGATGTATGACCTTCAAAAATTTTCAAGAAATATTGATAATCATCCTTAGTTGGAATGGTAATATAAACCCATTTTAGTATTAGGTCCAAAATATGATTCTTCCCCAGATTTATAGCATTGATGTATCGATTTGTTCCTTTGATTTCCGTTGTATTTGACTGTCAAGCATGAGATGAGCAAGCAGATAGTTGAATCAGATCATTGGTTGCTACCATATTTGAACGGTGGGTGTGATATGTGTGAGCATAAATTTGAAACTTCTCATTATCTTCTATTGAATTTTATTGTTGATATTGATATTAGAGAGTATTCATTTTCATCTTCTCCTTGGATACACTTATATTTTATATAATAACTTGTTATACGTGACCATGGATTTGATTTTGATCATAGTTTTTTCCTTATTTTACTAGCGGGCTTGATATGTGGGAGTAGGGTTTTTTATCGGCTTGTTGGTTACAACCATATTTTATTGGGGGCCTTGATATGCATGAGAAGTAATTTTCATCTTCTCATTTTTTGATACCATATTTGAGTGGAAGGAATGAGATGAGTAAGCAGGGATTTTCATATGCTCATTAGTTGCTGCCGTATTTGACTGATGAGATTGATATGAATGGACAAGGATTTGTGTTTTCTCATAGTTTTCCACCATATTTTAATGGTGGTATTTATATGTTGGATTAGGTATTTTCATATTCTAATCTGATTCCACCATATTTAAATGAAGGTATTGATATTTGTGACTAGGAATTTTCATCTACTAACATACTTCCACCATATTTGACTGGCGGGATTGACATGAATGAGAAATGATTTGCATTTGCTTGTAGTTTTCTTCCATATTTGACTGATGAGATTGATATGGGTGAGTAGGTATTTTTATATGCTTGTAGTTTTCCATTTTATTACATTGAATGTCTTATTCAGTAGGAACAAGAATGACGGCATATCCTGAGTAGTTTGACTATCACCCTCTACAGGCCACCTTAGGGGGCCAGTTTTGAATGACTTGGAATGGGGCTTATGGGTCGGTGTCCTATTCATGTATAGGATACAGGGCCACACAAAATTGGAAGGGATGATTATTGTAATGATAAATTTTTTAGGACACATATATTGCTAGAATGAATTCACTAGTGACCACTGCATAAACTTCCCTAAGGTAAGGGAGAAACTAATTATCACATTCTAGGGATATGCTCCCAAAATGGTTTGAGATGGCTATTGGTGTTGTCCAGTTTGGGACTACTGACCATTCTTGATCAGATGGATGGAATGGATTAGTAAGCTATAGGGTCTATCGAGCTTCCTCCAGGGTTGGTAGAGTACAATTATGGTGGTAATCCAAGACCAATTTATTCAAAACCCAGTGTTTAAGAATCTAGGTGGGAAATGGAATTATTTTTTCTGGTTCGGGACCATCTTGTGAAGTGGATTATGTGCATGTCTGTGAGAAATTGTGACACACCATTTGTATTGATGAGTGTTCTAGTGAAAGGTTCTTACAATATATGTGATAAATACACACAAAATTACCCCATAAAATCAACATCTCTATACAGGAACACATGTGTCATCAATCATTTTGATTATCCCTATTTCATTTTGTGAGTCAAAGGGGCCTGTTGTGTGGGTGACACCATCATCTTGGTTAAGGATTCATGTAATTTTCACCAATTTTTTCAACAGAGACACTAGAACCCAATGGTTTATTGTGGGGGTTAAATATGGTTGCATTATTATTCACATCGGGTACAAAATTTGGAATGGCTCCCATCAGGGTTTTCATGGACCTAGAAACACCCAATGATTCCCTCATTTGAGATGTTTCATAAACCTACTTTCTAAATACATGTGGTCATTGGGAGATATCATAACAAAACTTAGGGACTCACATTGGTCAAGAGGATGGGAGGTTAGTTTCATAACACCCTTTTGGGGGGAAATTATTGCCTATTTTGGGACTCTCTTAAAGATTTTATTTAAGACATGTTCATGAATCCTTGTTTCAATCCAAATTATAACTTGGGTCACCCCTGAATTAAAAATCAATTATTAGCACATATGGATTCATAATCATCTGTATGTATTAAAGATTCCCCATTTATATAGGTATTTATATATATCATATCTTCCTATTGATGGAGGTATCAGTATGTATCCATGGTAATCCATTAATGGTACCTTTTCAATAATGGATTAGGGATCCTTTCGTCATTTATTATGAAGATTGTTTTAAGCCACATGGTGATTTTCTCTATAATTTAATTTTATCCAAGGAGATGGGATTTTTTTGGATTTCAAGATAGAACACATAAGATGGGATTCCAATATATCCTTGAGAAGGGAATTAGAACCCACATAGTTCGGTACCACTTAATAGGACACCTCAGCTTTTAAATTCATGTGATAAGGACCAAATCATGCAACTTAACATCATGAATCAAGGATGTTCAGGAGGATGGTTCCTGACCTATAATAATGTGGGACTTATGTCAAAGTGGCCTGAGGGACTTGGATGAAATGTAGTCTCCTAGGTTGGAGTATGATTTTATCAAGAATATGGCCCAATAAGAATGGTGAAGAAAGGGACCTGAAAGGAGTATTAACCTTCAGGTTGGATATGAACCTACTGGGAATATGGCATAGGGAAGATTAGGGTGAATTTGGGTGTTCGGTTTGTACATTAGTGAGAATTACTATGTATCCCAATTAGTTCGGATAGGCTGGGGCTTACACCTATAGAGGAGTTCCATTGGTTCTTCATCAAGAATATAGCTCGTTGAAGGTTTCTCTCATGGGGAATACGGTCCTCTGAGAGGATAGTAACATGGTTTTATGAATTATAACTAGGAGGAGGCCCATTTATTCTGGAACCATGAGGAAATTATAGACTCATGGTGATTTTTAGGTTTGTTTGGGGATTACACCTAGGAGGGTTACCTTTTTCTCCATTGGTAATATGTCCCTTCGAAGGTTTGTCTCATAGGGAATACGACCCTTTGAGAGGATTATCTCAAAGGTAATATGGCCATTTAAGATGATTGACTTGGGGATTATACCAAATGGAAAGCCCATAGGCTCTTGTAATCGTGCAGATGTCATGATTTCCACAAACCATTAATCCCACTTGAGTCATGATCAGTATGAGAAACAAGAGGAAGTTGTAGATTTAGGAACCATGAAATCTCACCTGTCCACTAGCGGATGAGGTTTGATCCTAAAGTAAGTGGGAGAGAGATAGCTCTAGCACTTTTCTCCTCTATTTTTTCATATCCTGGGTAAATGAAGAGGTGGTGATCAACCTCTAGAAATAATTTCTCAAATATTACTCAAGGAAGGATGCCTTACTACTGATTTTAGAGGGGTGAGAGAAGGATCAAACATTAGGACTAATCAAAGGGAAAGGTGAGTGGTTCCACATAATCTCTGAAATGTGCTGGTCCATGTGAGTACTTCCAAGGCCAGGACCCTCTTTACCATGGTAATGTATACTTGAAAACTTTCCAAGGATCCCCATTTTTAAGAAGGATACAAATAAAACCACATTTACCATGGGTATGAATTACCAAGAGGACACACATGTGTTCCCATTAATTTGGTCATACATATCTAGTGGTTTTAGGAGAGTCCTTGGCATGATGCCTCACAAAGGATTCCACTTAGGGTTTAGAGATTCAGATAAAAAGGGATGATGAAGAAGGCTATTAGAAAATCTCATGGACGGGACAAGGTTGGACCGAACACTACATTTGAGGAAGGTAATTAAAGTGGGTTTTCAGAAAACACCAAGACACCCTATTCTACATAGCGTTTTGTTATGAGTAATGGGGTTACCTCTTCATTTCATTTTTCTATTTGGGTTTGGGTTCAGTTTGGGTAGAACATTTATACAGATGTGAAAATTCATCCTATATAGCATCTTAGTAGGTGGGTTTGAGTTCCTCTTGAATATCATCTTGCTACACGGGGTAGGGATCCATTCATGTAGATTTTTACAATGTAGGTTGATGGACCAAAAAGAGGTCATTTGCTTATGATTTGTGAAATGGTGTTCACATAGGTTTTTTGGCCTGTGGATGGTCAGGGGAAGTATCTTTCCACTTTAGTGTTATGTGGTAAATTTACCATATCATTTTGGCTAATCTATGACTTTATAGATTGAAGGTAACTAACTATTGAGATGGTCGGTCGTCTGTGGGAGGGACTTAATTTTTGAGTGAATCAGAAACACCATCTGATCCTACCAAGGAATTTTTCATTTGAGGAGGATGGGAAACACCAACCCTAATTCAAAAAAACCATTTCATTGGGGGGGGGGATCACCTCCCATGATTTTAAAATAATTTTTCATTTATGGGATTCCATGAAGAGCATTGGTTCACATAGCGAGATTTTCTATGAGGACCGGATCTCTCTTTCGCAAATTTCTAGCCTCTAAACAATTATTCAAACTTTTAATTTTACTTTAAAAAATTATTGAAATACTTTTCTCTATTGATTCATAATTTTAAGGGACCAAAATAAGTGTTGTTTTGTTTTTATGGTTTTAAGGTTTTTAGCAGTTTTATGGTTTTTACTATTTTATGGATTTTTAGATATTTTATTGTATTTTTTAAATTTTTCGGTTTTTTTGGATTTTGAGGGGGTTTAGGGTTTTTTTATGTTTTTTGGATTTTTTAGAAATTTTATAATTTTTAGGATTTTTAGGGGTTTTAGCATATTTTGGTTTTTAGGGTTTTTAAATATTTTTATGTTTTTAAATATTTCTCAGGGTTTCTCAAGGTTTTTATGATTTTTATATTTTTATGGATTTTCAGGGAATTTTTAGGATTTTATTATTTTATGGGTTTTATGGATTTAGAGGGTTTTATGGTTTTTATGGTGTTTTTAGGTTTTGGGTTTTTGTTGTTGAGTTTTTTGGGGTTTTGAATGTTTTTAGTTGTTTTTAATGTTTTTAGAGTTTTAAAGGGTTTTAAAGGTTATTATGGGGTTTTAGGGTTTTTAAGGTTTAGTGGGTTTTATGGTTTTTAGAACTTTTATATTTTTTAGGGTCACTTTAGGGTTTTTAGGGTTTTTAGAAATATATTTGTTTTTTGGGGTTATAAGTGTTTTTGGGTTTTTAAGTTTTTCTTAGGAGTTTTGATGTTTTTTGGTTTTTTTTGGTTTTTTTGGTTATTTACGTATTTTTAGGTTTTTTATTATTTTTAGGGGTTCTTGGGGTTTTAGGGGTTTTAGGGATTTAAGGTTTTTTAGGTTTTTATTGTTTTTAGGGGTTTTAAGGCCTTTTAGAGTTTCTAACATTTTTAGGTCATTAAAGGAATTTTAGATTTTGTTAGTGGTTTTAGGGGTTTTATGGGTTTTTAGGGGTTATTAACGTTTTTAGGGGTTTATGGTTTTTAGGGGTTTTAGAGAGTCTAGGGTCTTTTTGAGTTTTTAGCATTTTTTTTGTTTTAGGGGTTTTAAGTGTTTTTAGGTTTTTAAGGATTTTAAAAAAAATTAGCATTTTATGGTTTTTATGGTTTTTTACATTTTTAGGGATTTTTAGGCTTTTTTAGGATTTTTATGGTTTTTAGGGATTTTATGGATTTTGAGGGGTTTTAGGGTTGTTATCCTTTTTTATTTTTAAGTGTTTCATGTGTTTTTATGTTTTTAAGGTTTTATTAGGGTTTTAGGGCTCTTTGTTTTTTTAATTTTATGGATTTTTATGATTCTTTTTTTGTGTTTTAAAGTATTTAGGGGTTTTTTGGGTTTTTTGGTTTTTTGGGGGTTTATTTTATTTTTGGAAATTTTAGGGTTTTATGGGTTTTAGACTTTTTAAATCTTTTAGGGATTTAAATGGTTTTTAGAGTTCTTAGTGGATTTTTTGGGATTTAATGAGTCTTAAGGTTATTAAGTTTTTTATTGTTTCTATTTTTTATGATTTTTAGGTGTTTTTAGTGTTTTTAGGCGTTTTAGCATTTTATTTAGGATTTTATGGGTTTAATTTTGTTTTATGTTTCTATGGTTTTATTATGGGTTTTCTTGGTTTTAGGGGTTTTTATGTTTTTTCGGGATTTTTATGTATTTTTTAGTAATTTTAGGGTTTTAGTTATTTAGTTCGTTTTTAGGGGTTTTATGGGGTTTTAGGGTTTTATGGTGTTTTTTGGTTTCTAGGGGTTTTTTTAGTATTTTGGTTTTTTATATTTTTTTACATTTTTTGAGGTTTACATGGTTTATAGTGTTTTAGTGTTTTATGGGTTTTAGGACTTTTTTAGGTTTTTTGGGGCTTTATGGTTTGAGGGGTTTCAGGGTTTTTATGGGGTTTAGAGTTTTTTGGTTTTTAGGGGTTTTAAGTGTTTTTATGTGTTTTGAGGTTTTCATAGGGGTTTTCAGGGGTTTTAAAAAAAATTTATGGTTTAATGTATTTTAATTGATTTTTTATTATTTTTATTGTTTTTATAACTTTTATGTATTTTGAGGGTTTTAGGGTTTTTTATAGTTTGGGGGATATGAGTTTTTTGCATTTTCTAGGTTTTTAGGGGTTTTAAGTGTATTTATCTTTTTAAGGTCTTGTTAGGGGGTTTTCAGGGATTTCTATGATTTTAGGTATTTCTAGGTGTTTTCTGTTTTGTAGGGTTTATAGATATTTTGAAGGATTTTATGGTTTTTTTGGGGTTTTAGATTTTTTTGAGTTATTTATGGTTTTAAAAAGTTTTAAGGATTTTTAACATTTTTTGTGGTTTAAAGGGTTTTTAGAATTTTTATGGTCTTTTAGGGTTTTAGGGGTTTTATGGTTTTTATGTTTTTAGTTTTTTAGGGGTTTTAAGTTTTCTTAGGTTTTTAAGGATTTCTTTCTGTTTTTTCATTGTTTTTAGGGGTTTTATGTTCTTAGGTATTTTTTATGATTTTTATGATTTATTAGTGTTTTTAGGGATTTTAATGGTTTTAGGGTTTTTAGTGTTTTTTAGGATTTTTATGGGTTTAATATGTTTTTTGGTTTTCATGGTTTTCATAGGGTTTTTCTTGTTTTTTGGGGGTTTTACATTTTTAGGTATTCCTAGGGGTTATACGATTTTTTTTGTTTTTAGGGTTTTTAGGGATATTGAGGGCTTTTATTGTTTTTAGGTTTTTATGGTTTGTATGTTTTTTATAGTCTTTAGGGTTTTTAGGGTTGTTTTTGAGTTATTATGGTTTTAATGGTTTTTTACGGATTTTTAAAATTTTAACTGGTTTGATGTGTTTTTAGAGATTTTAGTGGTTTTATGGTTTCTTTCATTTTTAGGGGTTTTAACGTTTTTTCAGGGTTTTATGGTTTTAGGGGTGTTTAGTTATATTATAATTTTTAGGGTTTTATGTGGTTTTAGGTTTTCAATGGTTTTAAGTGTTTTTTTATGGTTTTCATAGGGTTATCTAAGGTTTTTATGATTTTTTAGTTTTTAGGGATTTTTGGGGATTTTTATGGTTATTGGGGTTTTAGGGATTTCAAGGGTTTTAGAGGTTTTAGGGTTTTTTAGGGTTTTTAGAGTTCCTTTAGGTTTTGGTGGGTTTTATGATGTTAGGTTTTAAGGTTTTAAAATGGGGTTTTAGATTTTTTTTTACATTTTTAGAGAATTTTAGTGATTTTTTAGGGTTTTTACAGGTTTTTATGGTATTTAGGGGTTCTTAGGGTTTTGTGTATTTTTTGGTTTTTAGGTATTTTTGAGTTTTTTAGGTATTTTAAGGTTTTTAGATATTTTTTGGGATTTTGAACAATTTTTTTTAGTTTTTGTGGAGTTTTATTTTTTTTAATGGTTTTTAGGGTTTTTATGTTTTTTGGGGGTTCTATGGTTATTATGGGTTTTTAGAGATTTTCAGTCTTTTTAGGGTTTTTAGGGTTTTTAATGTTTTTTAGTTTTTTAGTGTTTTAATTATTTTTAGGGTTTTACGCTTTTCTTTGGAGTTTTCGGGTTTTCGGGTTTTTTATATTTTTAGGGATATTAAATATTTTTTCTGGAATTTTATGGTTTTTATATTTTATAGGGATTTTGAGGGGTTTCGGAGTTTTTAGTGTTTTGAGGGTTTTATAGGTTTTTTATAATTTTTATGGTTTTAGAGAGTTTAAGTGTTTTTAGGTTTTTATGGTTTTCTTACGAGTTTACTAGTTTTTTTTTTGGTTTTTATGTTTTTAGGTATTTTAGTTCCTTTTAGTATTTTTATTGTTTTTTGGGATTTTGATTGTTTTTTGGGTTTATTGGGCGGTTTTTTGGTTTTTATGGGTTTTCCGGGTTTTAGGATTTTTTTTTATATTTTAGAGGTTTTAATGTTTTTTAATGTTTTTAAAATTTTTAAGGATTTAAAGGGGATTTAGAGTTTTTATTGGTTTTAGGGGTTTTATGGGTTATTATTATTATTTTGAGGTTTTTTATGGTTTTTAGGGTTTTTAGAGGTTTTATCATTTTTTAGGTTTTTAGGGTTTTTAATTATTTTTAGGGTTTTAATTTTTTCCTAGGGTATTTTAGTTTTTTAGGTTTTTTTACATTTTAAGGGGGTTTTAGTAATTGTTTTGGATTTTTAATATTTTTTATAGTTTTTATGGATTTTTGGGGGTTTTAGGGTTTTTTAGTGTTTTAGGGTTTTTATTTTTTTGGGTTTTTAGGGTTATTTTGAGATTTTAGGGGATTTTATATTTTTATAGTTTAATTTTTTATGGGTTTAAATGGCATTTATAGTTAGTAATAGTTTTTATGGATTATTAAGGGTTTTATTTTTAGAGTTTTTAGGGTCTTTTAGGGTTTTAACATTTTTTTATTTTTTTAGGGTTTTCACGTGTTTTTTGGTTTTTATGTTTCTCATAGGGTTTCTTGGAGTTTTTTGGGTTTGTTAATTTTGTAGGGATTTTTAGAGATTTTTTACGGCTTTTATGGGGTTTTATTGTTTTTAGGGATTTTGAGGGATTTAGGTTTTTTAGGGGATTTAAGGTTTTTACAATTTTTTAGGATTTTATGGGGAATAAGTGTTTTTAGATTTTTAGATTTTATTAGGGGTTTTTAGTTTTTTAGGGCTATTTTCTTGTTTAGAGATTATTTGGTCTTTTTTAGGATTTTTATGGCTTTTAGGTTTTTAGGTATTTTGAGGGTTTTTTGGGTTTTAATTTTTTTTTGGGGGTTTATGGGTTTTTTTAGTTTTTTAGGGTTTGACGGTTTTTAGATTTTATTAATGAAATTGGGTGTTTAAATGGTTTTTAGAGATTTTAGTGGTTTTTATGGGGTTTTGGGGTTTTTAATGAAAGTATGGGTTTTTTAAAGATATTTTAGGGGTTTTAGGTTCTTGTTAGGGTTTCAAATCATTTTTAGGGTTTTTTGGGGTTTTAAGTGATTTTAGATTTTTAAGATTTTCTTACAGATTTTTGGGGTTTTTTAAGGCTTTTTATATTTTATGGATTTTAGGGAGTTTTTAAATTTTTTAATATTTTTTAGGTTTTAGGGGTTTTTCGGGGTTTTAGGATTTTTAGGGGATTTTTGATTTTGTAAGGTTTTTAGGGGTTTAAAGTGTTTTTAGGTTTTTAAGTTTTTCTTAGGGTTTTTCATTATTTTTATTATTTTTTATGTTTTTATTGATTTTTTGGGATTTTAGGATTTTTATGGTTTTTTGGGTTTTTAGGGATTTTGAGGGTTTTTTGGGTTTTCGGGTTTTTTATATTCTTTTTGGGTTTTTAGATGTTCTTTTGAGTTTTTAGGGTGTTTATGGGTTTTAGAGTTTTTAACATTTTTATGGGTTTAAAGGGATTTATATATTTTTGTGTTTTTAGGGTTTTTAAGGGGTTTTAGGGGGTTTTATGGGTTTTAAGGGGTTTAGGGTCTTTTTTAGGGTTTTTTGTTTTTTTAGAATTTTTTGGTTTTTAGGGGTTTTAATTTTTTTTAGGTTTTTAATGTTTTATTAGGGTCTTTTACGGTTTTTAGGGTTTTTACATTTTGATATATTTTTAGGGATTTTAAGGATTTTTATTTTACTAAGGGTTTTACGAGATTTTTAGGGATTATAAAGTATTTATGGGTTTCAACATTTTTAGTTTTTTAGGGGTATTAAGTGTTTTTAGAGTTTTGTTGTTTTATTAGAGTTTTTAAGGGTTTTAAGGTATTTCCCCTTTTTAGGGATTTTTTGGGCTTTTTAAGGAATTTTTTGTTTTTAGGGTTTTTTTGGGATTTTGATCATTTTTATGGGTTTTAGAGTTTTTAGAAATTTTGTGAAACATAGGAAACCTGTATAAGGACCCCCTCCCCTTAGTTTACAAGCACTATCATGATGTCCCCTTCATAACCCCGAACCTATGTGAGACCCTTCCAGGGACACCTGAGGAAACCCTTGGTGCCAAGAGTAAGGCGTTGTCCGTATTTTTTATAATAATTTTCATCTCCCAAGGCATCTCTAGCTCATGTTTTCCTACCCTTAATAGATCCCTTCTAGTTCCTCCCAGGAATATGATGTGCGAAGCACCATATGATTTCCCATACCTAACATTCACGAGCCACCATATAATCCCTCTTTCAAGACACTAATGTCATATCTCATCTTCCTTTGGATCCATCATCTATGGGGGACCAAATTTAATCCTCCATTGAGGCCTTTGGAATTTTACAACCATGGTGAGAGACACACCAGTGTGTCTCCCATTCGGTTATGAATTATTTCTGTCATAGGTGTCATATATTTTTCCTACCTAATGGTTTAGGTCCTTATTCACAACGACCCTAGCCCTAGAGGCATTTCCAGGGACCTCTGGGTGTTAGATACTAGGGTGAGGATGTTCTCCCCTTCTCGTCTCTAAGACCAGGGACCCCCCATTTCAGATGGTGAGAGGGGTGAGGATCATGCTTGTTTTTTCCACTGATGGGGATTAGTGACTAATACTCCTATCTTCCTATAGAGCTAGGAGTTGGTAATACCTCCTAGAGTTATCCTCTATCCTTTCTAATGGTCTAGAGCTAGAAGAGTAGTAATATGTTACTATCTTTGTTAGGAAAATGGGAAAAATATGGGAACATAAAATAACTTTATTCTACTCATGTAGCCCTGACCTCTCCCACCAGTGGATGATGGATTGTGTTCTTTTCTGGATCATATAATTCTTATTTTTTTCTCACATCTGAGCATGAATCACATAGTCTTAGAGGTTCACGATCATCATGAAATCTGTATGGCCAAATCCATGTATCAGTAGAGAATCCTATTTCAGATCTTCTGTTTTCATTCATTTAGAGGGCCTCCATCAGAATGGGTACTCAAATCCATGTATACATCTTGCAGGCCTCCTATTCAGTATAATAACCAACCATCCTCATCTTAACCAAGTGCATCCTACTAGGTTTAATCCCTGAAAAAACCTCTAAATCAACATGATTCAAATCTATCCTCATGGTTCTAGACACATGGGCCTCCTCCTAGGTGTAAGCCCTAAACCATGTCATATTCCTTCAAAGGACCACATTACCCTGTAATAAAAACCTTCAAAGATTCTTCATAAGTGTGTGTCCTTGATTTCATTTAACTACGTGGTCTTGGATTCCTATCCATGTGGGATACATAGTAATCCTCTCTGAGGCCCAAACCCCAAACCTCAAATTCACTAACTAAAAATTATTTTTTATTGGATATTGGGTGGGAACAAAACAATCATGCCGCAAACCCCTCAAGGATGGAAAAAATTTTGAAGACCCAAGGAATAACCTTTAATGATATCCTTACAACCAATAGGAAGATAACCTAAACCATCATATATAAAAAGAACCTTGTCTAGACTTCCCATACGAGCCAACAAGTATGCTGTAAGATTAGGCTCCCTCTAATTATGATGAATAATCTGTCATTGATCAGTCTCCACAGTGCATCTGCAGATATTATAGACCAACTCCGAATGCACTGCATGACGACCCTAGATTTCTCTCACCAGAACCTTTAAATCTGACTTGATTAAAGCCAATGAAAGGCCGCGTCTCCTACAGACCATCACACCAGATAGATGTTATCACACCTCTGAAACCAAGTAACTTCTCGAACAATAAAAATCTCTAATCCCCCAAGAACTGAACCCCAACAATCATAGAGTACCCCACCTTCCCTCATCACCCCATTCAAATAAGATCCATCCACATTTGGTTTCAGACCGCCGAGAGGAGGTTCCCACCTGATCTAATGCCCTCTCACCATATACAAACTCACCATTATCTTCTTTGGGACACATTAACAGTAGGGTATTCACCAACCTATAAGGTCACACTACCACTGGGTTCCTTGTGATTATTTATCATAAGTCCCAAACCAACCCTTTCCGAAGAATCTTTCACCTAAATGTACATGTTTCATGATGTGAAAATGCATTGTTTAGTTCTCATCACGTGAAATTAAAAGGTATCATGTGTCATATTAAGTAACAAAAAACAATGTGGGTTCTGATTCCTTTCACAAGGATACATCTGAATCCAATTTCATGGGGATAATACCAATATCAAAACAACTCCAATCTCTATAGATGACAACAAATTTCAGATCACCCCACTATGTGTCTTAAAACCAACATCATAATAATAAACGAATAAGAATATATAGTCCTCATAAAAAAGTTGTAATTGATAGAGAACCTAGAATTCAAACAAATATCCTTATCAATGAAGATCCTTGGATACATAAAGATGATTCTAGAATCAATACATGATAATAATTTATTGTCAATACAATGTGACCAAAGTTATACTAGGGATTTAATAAAGGATTCATGAATATTTCTTAAATATATAAGAGTCCTAGAGTAGGAAATAGTCCCCCCTAAAAAGTGTGTGATGAGCCTGACCTCCCATACTCTTGACTAATACTAGTCCCTAAGCATTGTTGGACCATTTCACAATAATCACATTCCTTTAGAAAGCAGGTTTGTGAAACATCTCGAATAAGGGAACCATGGGGTTTTTTCGATTCCATGAAAAAAACTTTTATAAATCATCTGGAGATAGAGAAACAAACATGAATGATTGTACAAAACTCAAACCCCCACAATAAATCACAAGGGTTCCAAAATTTCCATGGGGAAACAAAAATGGAGAACCTAATGTGATTCATTAAACAAGATGAATATGTCACACACATGTCAAGCCCCTTCACACTCTTAGAAATTGGATTATCCTAAATATGTATCCAAAATAATAAATTATGATAGTATTAATTTATTTAGATTCTTATTTGCTGGGGTTTCATTGTTTGTGTTTTTCAGCTATATTTCAAACATTTTCTCTCAAAAATCCCTTTAATCCAATGGAGTCTCACCAGCTTAAGTAGATATATGCCTTGATTATTGTTTAAGATGGTTCCCTGACTAAAAAGAGGACATCATTGGAAACCCAACATCTTAAATGATGGGTATAAAATTCACTAGTTTGGGGGTACTTCCAAAATGGTACCATCCTGACCTTGGAGGAAACTTTAAATGCCTTACAACTCATGAAGCCCCACCAGTCATCCTCCCAAAGGTGGCTAGTGGTCCAAAATAAAATGGAACCAATTCCCATATCCAACCATTTTAGGAGATTATCCATAGAATACAACAATAGCCTCTTCCATTATCATATGGAGATAGATAAATATTCCACAAATGGAATCACACAGAAGACACAGGGGTCCCTCCAAAGGGTTCCTTCCAGTATTCGATGTTTCCAATGCCACATGGTAGTGAACCCTCAGCATGTTGAGGGTGCTTGCATCAAAATCTGGGCCCAATTAACCAAGACCTAGACAAGAAAGATGACTCAATGAGGGCAACAACTAGTAAATAGAGAATAGTTCTACTCCTATGTCCCCTCCAAAAACTATTTTCAAAAAAATATTAAAATGGTGAGAATGTAAAAAAAAGTGGCTCAAACCAACCAATAGTTTCGGTAGATTCATCAGGAAGCATCCAGGGAAGCCCGCAAAAAAAATATGGCATAAAATTGAGAGTAGTCACAAACACCTTATCATACTTAGAACACCCACTAGTAAAATTATACAGCACACCATGAGTAGGATAACCCACCCATCCACATCCATAAAGTTTATTAGTAGTCTCATATATTAGAATTCTTAGAAAACAGCTGGAAAACCCAGAAAAAAATAGATGGCAGACCCATATCTATGCCCCCACACCTGAGTACTATCAGTATATACTAATAGGAAATAGAGGACAGAAGTAGGAACACACCCTTTATCCAACCACAGAATGGGAATATATCCGTGTTCCAACTGCTAAAGTTTCCATGAACATACTAATAATGGTTAAGGGACAGATGAAAATTCATTCCCATATCCTAAAAACCTACTAGGGATTTATAATGGAAGCGGTAGTGGTATAGGGTATGATACACAACTCCATCCCAATAATTGGGGTGACTTGTCAATATGTCACTTTAGAGTATACACACACATCTACTTCCATCCAGTGGGTCATGGGCCAAACTTCCCCATGATATATGGAAAACCATATCAAGAACACAATCCCATTCCAATTAGAGGTCATCAGTCTACCCCAATGGATAGTCTTTTGTAGGAAAACATCCATGCTAAAATTTCAGATACCTATTAAAAAATTATAGAAGTAATACGTGATTTAATCAAATAATATTCCTCATACAAAAAACTTTTTTCCTATAATGATTCCCCAGTCACTAAAAAGAAGGATTCTAAAAATAATCATTATCAAAGGATCTTGTAAAATTAAGATCTCGACTACAATAATACTTGGATTAACATGGGTGTTCTTGAATCCCTCATCAATTTATCTCTAGTAGACCATGATCCTACTTTTCCATTATCAAATTATGTATACAGTAGAAATAGTTTTGAAATTCCTCCCCATATATCATACCACGAATTCATTCTCAATGACCTAATTGGTCATGAGGGCCTATCTCATGATAGGCACCATGAAATACCTCCACACGTCCAGAAGATCAAACAGCAAGAAGGTCCTCCCCTTTTTGTCATCCTCCCTAAAGGTCCTCCCAAGGGTATATGCTATAGTAACTCTCATTATAGTCACACATCAATTTATAATGGTATTCCTCCTCATTATGTCATTTACTGCAATGGTCCTCCCTATAGTAGTGTTTCAATTTGAAAAAAAGGTCCTCCCCTTGATAATTTAATGATGAGAAAACCCTCTTCCCATGAGGCACTCAGAAAAATGAGGACAGTCATGCCAGATTCCTCTTCATTGAAATGTGAATCCCTTTCTTAGTTGGAAGACAACCCAATGTAAATTTTATTCTCTGAACTTCTTTTGGATCACTTTCCTTACAATGTGATGAAGGAAACAATCCCTATTGATCCTTCTATTTATAATAAAGTAGCATGAGAACAATTACTTTTGTCATACATGGTTGAGGAGACTATATTAAAATAAAAAGAAGAATTTTGGAACATGAGGATATTATTGGACAAGAAAACTGTGTGATTCATGTTCTAGAATTTAGTAGCTCCCCAATAAATCATGCTGGTGGTGTTTCTGGAAAATTTTGTTCATGAGATCTACCTCAATATATGAAATAATCTTCGTCACTAAAAAGAAAAAGTAGTGCCTTATAAAATGTATAAAATATACATAATAGTAATAGAAGGGATACACAATCAAATAGAATATAATTCCCTCATAGTGACATGAAATCAAAAAATGGGAAAATATTAATGAGGCCTTCAACACACATGTATTAACTAATTAAAATATTTGCATCATATTATCAAAAATTCCTCATCTGTTCTTCACATCATAGGATGGGTCTAGCATAGGGAGTTTCAATTCACTTCACTCCCCAATTTAAAAAACTCTCCAAAGGAAAAATAGTGCAATGTCATAGCTTTAGGTCGGTTTTAATAAATAGAATTGGCCATGATAGTCAGTGTTCTCAACAAAAAACCACCTATGACCGGATCTTTCAAACATCAATCTAGGGGAGAGTGATCCATAAAAATAATTTTTCATCAAACATATGAAAATTTTGAGAAATCCTCTTGATTGAGGGGAATCAACTGCCAGATTTCCAAAATTTCAGAAATGTCTCAAATTTATTTAGAATCAAGTAGCTCGGGTGTAGGTTTCACAACGATTTTAGCCCATGTTGATACGCAAATCTATAAAATTAAGAAACCGGTTGTAGTAATAGCATCTATAGTTTTCCAGGAGAAACCCCAACCCATAGAGAAGGAGGATTATTTACCACAACTATTTAGGTCATAAAAAAGCTTGAAAGGTTTTGAATACAGAATAGGAACAAACCCGGCCCATGGATATGGGGGATTATTTACCTCAATGAAATACTCTTTAGTCGAAGTTAATATTCTCTCGATTATCGGAGACAATGAAAAATAGATCTCCCTAGAGTTTCCTAAATCATTACTCAGTCTCCTAACATGTGAAGTGCATAAAAATATTGTCTGAAGATTCCCTTCCGATCACCTCTCATCAGATAATCCCAATAGGACCAACAGAGGGAAGGATGAGGCCTCATAGAAGTTATAAAAAAAATGAAATCTCTCAAAGAAGATTTTAAAATGCCCAAAATGTGTTATGAATTCGTGATTTTTTTTTTCAAAACCACCCATACATATTCTACAGAACATGAGGCCAATATAGATGAGCAGGTGGAGGAAGTTTCGGTTCAAGAAATTATCTAAATAAAAACTATTGAAGGAGGTGTTCATTACCATAACCAGAGTCTCTCTATGAATTTATAAAATCCTTTAAATATCCATATTCCTCCACATCGATGAGAATCATCTAGTAATAGGTTAAAGGAAAACAAATTACCCAACCCACCTCCTGATGATGTTGAACTCCTCATACTAGATAAAATGTTCACTTGGTAAGAGGAAGAAATAATAGAGTTGATAAAATGCAATGGAAAACTACTCTGAGGTATCATCTCAAACAGATATACTCTAGAAGAATAACCTCATCTCATGCTCCCAATTGGAATGTCCCAACAAAGTGGATTCATCCCTACATTTGAAATGGATCCTCAACATCCACTCAATTTGGGGTTTATACAACCAATATATTTAGATCCCACGACAGCAGATCGAGAGTTCCCTCTAGTTGGTACATGAAGAAAATAGGGATAGGAACATCCTTACAAACCTTCCCATGTAGTTTACACATGGAAGATAATAGAATATCCCCCACAGTTGTCCATACATATTTCTTCCCTTGTTCAATATCCTTCTCAATAAAAAATTCATCAAGTTATCATCAATAACATTGAGTCACTAACGGAGCCCCTGATGTTTTCCTTACCTATTCCTTCCCTTGTTCAAGCTCATGCTCAACTAGAAATTCATCAAGGGATCATCAATACCATTGAGTCACTAATGAATCGATTGGAAGTTATGATGGAGTAGTGTGTTATAGTATAGCTGGAAAATAATCCTTACTCGAATGAGTTGATCATACCCCTCCCCCGCCAAATTTTGAAAACCCTATATTTATAATTTTCAATTGATTGGGGGACCTAAAGAAGCATTTGATGCATTTTATCCCATTATTGGGGTCCCTACACAAAAATAAGTAGTGGAACATAGGTGCTTCATGTAAACACTATATGTAAAAACTTTTGTGTGGTATACCAACTTTTCATCTTGGTCAATTGTATGATGGGAAGATCTTCACCAAAATTTTCTCTTTCTATTCGGCTCAATGCTATAAAAGGGAATTGTTCTAAACCTCTCAAATAGAAAATAGTATGATAATGAGAGGGTATAAGATTTAATTTCTAATTTTAAGGGGTTAACATACTTTTTAAGCCTATATCTTCCTCAAGAAGATTTGTTTTCCATATGCATACAGAATCCTCACGGCCAATTGAGCACACCAATCATCCCTATTAAATATATAGGAGGGTTTTTAGATCTTTATGAAAATTTTAAAAGATAGGAAAACTCTATCTCACAAACCAATTCTATGTATAAAGTAGTTCTATCAACCCAAAGGAAGATAAGATGGAAAGCATAGGTTACTGCTGTCATGCTTAAACCATCCCCTATACCCACTCCAATGCTAAATCCCACACCATATCATGAAGAATCACCTAATTAGTGTTAAAAAATACCCTCCTCATCAGGATAAGAAAAAATGAGAAGATTGGATATGTTTTTGAGTATTTTATGAACAAATTTTATTCTCTCTGAGATGAACAAGTCCCTGGATACTTCATCTCAGATATGTAGAACAACTTGATAAAGTTGTCGAAGCCTAAGAGGCCTATCTAGGATGGCCTAAAATATGTTCTGAACTATTTACCTTTCCATAGAATATTGAGTAACACCACTCAAGAATTATTTTTTTCAAATACATCCTAAAAAATGATGGACACCGGGAAAGTGAAGTTGGGAAAACAACCACCGCAAGTAGTGTGTGTTTCTACTGCCCATCCAGAGGGGGAGTGAATGAAAGGATGTTTACATCGAAGGAATGCATAATTTTAGTGATTATATGGTTTTAAATACAATAAAATGGACTCATGATATTCTCTAATAATATTTGAAGCAACCAACTATTCCCCTATATTCTTTTGATATTGCACAGCTGACTCTATCAGTATTGCAACCCTCTAAAGATCAGTATTCTAAAAACCATCTTGGTCAGAAGGGAGTGAAAAAAGGAAGATTAACCTATTTCAAAGACAAATTTGTCATTTAATATCCAAAAATTCATTCCAATAGTACCAAGATAATTGGCATCACCTCTCCAAATGGTACCCTCAATGTCAACCCGCTAGATGGAATCCTTGTTAGATGAGGAGTTAATCTCCAGTTCCATTAACATAATTCACTTAATGGATCCTTTATCTTACGTTGAATATATTCATGAACCTTAATTATCTATATTTTATTGGTTATTTATTGGAAGAGGTCATAAAATCCAAGGATATTGGAAAGACTCGGCCGAAGTAGGAATGAACACTCCATCCATATCCATGATCAAACTATCTATGTCGCCAAAACTCATGGGAGAGCCCTCCAATGAGCACAGAAGGAGTGGGAAAGTTCCCCCCACCAATTATGGTATTTTCCTTAACCTAATTATCCAGGAAGATAGGCTAATGAGATTTAACTTTCTTATCAACCTCAGTGAGAAGGTAGACCTACTTGGACTAGCCACAAAAATAAATGAATGCATTTAACTCTTGTTTCAAGGGATTGTATACCCACATAAAGTACTTCTTCCCCAAAAGTTCCTACAAAAGAGTTGCCTCATGCAGGAAGGAACAAGCCCCTATCATGGCATTATGATATTATAAATCAATTGTTTTTTTGGTGGCCAGTATTTTGATTCTAGGCACTCTTATTTTTTCAAAAGACTTCCAAAAAGCATCCATACAGACTTTGTTGAGACCTCAGAAGTTTGAATATGAGGTCAATGTTGCTGAAGTATAATGTAAAGAGTTTTAACAATCATAATTCCACATGATTATATAATTTTATGAAGAAATAATGTAACATCATTATATAAGGACACATCAGACCCTTTTATGATTCTAGAAGGATAAATGATGTTGATATCTGATGGGATTTCATTAACAATGGATCTAGAGTCAACCATATTTCAGTCCAAACACTTCATCATCTAGGTTAAATAGATTCCCACTCATCCCCATTCACTCTAATGCTATAGGGTTATGATAAGAGTGAACAAATTCCTCTCAACAGAATAATGATTAGGACCCAATTTGGGGACCTCATATCCAACTCTGAATTTTTGGTTTTTTGGTAAGTTACGACCTTCAACATTCTACTGAGAAAGCACGGGTTACATTAACATGAAAAAATACCCTCTTCATACCACAAATGTGTCTAGGGTTACATTAATGGTAAAATTTGTATGTTTCATAGTGATAAATCCCCATTCAAATCTTTTGAATCATAATACATTGATGTGAGAATCTATAAGAGGGGGTGGAATCATCCCAGGACTGAAGAATTTAATCGAATAAATTCCCCAAATTTTTCTGAAATGACCATAGTCTGTCTATTAGAGTATATTAGTGATGATTATATACTTCCCATCAATAATATTAAAGGAACGGGTCCAAATTCAGTCACATGTTCAGTGTATTTCATGATATCAGTTATAACCACTAATCCTAATAGGGTTGAAGAATTGATCAACTCTCCATTAAATGGAAATGGTTTGGATGAAAATGATATCATTCTATTATTTGAGGTTTAATGAATCCCTACTTCATCAAATTAATCTGAAGGAGTTGTCATGTCACCAAGATAGAGTGAAGATACTCATTATCTACCTCTCACCTCCCCTCTATTGCTTCAAAGAGACCCTGCATCACAATTCATGTCAAAAGAAGTTGATTAATCTCCAAGATGTCAAAATATTGGATCCTCTCCTAAATCAATGAAATTTTATTTCTCACCGACTTCCCCTCATGAAAATGAATATGTGAAGTAGGAAGAGTAGGATGAAGAATAATAGGAGGAATTCCTAAGGGATACCCCTCTAATAATTGAGGAAGGTGTCCCTAAAATAATTGAAAAGATTAGGAAAATATATCTGGGTATAGAAGAGGACCCGAAACCCGCATTGATTAGGACATCCATGTATTCTAAAGAACAAGAGACATATACCTATTTTTTGAAGTAGCACCAGGAAGTGTTTTCATAGAATTATAATGAAATTCCAAGTCCCAATCCTGAGATAGCCACTCACCACCTAGGCTTACCAGAAAACTATTGGGGCTATAATTAGGATGAAATAAGGGAACACCAGACTCAAGACAATAAAATTTAGGTAAAAGATGAAAATATTATCAGATCAAACTTCATTCAGGAAGTTTAGTATCCAAAATGGGTTTCTCACATAGTCATGATAAATAAGAAGAATGGGAAAATCAGGGTCTATATCGATTTATGATATCTCAACTAGAACTTATCAAAAGGGCGAATTCTTGGCCTTAATTACAAACCTACTGATTGATGATACAAATGGATATCAGTCCCTTTTCTTCATGGATGGATATTCATGGGTATAACCAAATCTGAATTTCCCTATAAAATGAATAAGACACCACATTTAAGCCCCCCAGGGAGTGTTCTATTATTGGGTAATGCCATTTGTTTTGAAGAATGATGACACCACAAAACAACAAACCAGGCATAGCATCATCAAAACCTTAATAGGGGAATTCATTGAATAAAACATCAACAATTTTGTGGTTAAGTCTTGAAAACATTCAAATCAACTGGATGTTCATGATTCTGTCTTCAATAAACTGCGACAACATATCCTAAATATGAATCACTTGAATTTTTCTTTCAAGGTGACTTTAGAAACGTTACACAACCTTTTCATATTCTATCAAGGCATAAAATTTTATGCTGATAAGTCCAAGTTTATCCTTAATATGTCACCTCTTTAAAACCTTAAATAGTTGAGAGGATTAGAGGTACACCTTACCTATATACAACACGTTACAGAAAACCTCAAATATAAATGTTTTCCCTTCACTAAGTTGATGAAAAATGGGTTGATATATCATTTTAATAATGAATGTTAGGAATAATTCCATATTATCAAAAAATATCTCTTGAGTCCACCAGTTCTAATACTACATGTTGAAGGGAAACCACTTGATTTGTATGTGATAGCACTAGAATGATCACTAGGTTCTTTCCTCACACAAAAGAATGACATCAGGATTGAAAACAACTTTTATTATCTTAGTTGAACTATGATTGAAAACGAGAATCATTATTCAAATATCAATAAGATATTCCTAGTGTTAATATTCGTGGTTCGGAAGTTGAGGCACTACCTACAACACCCTGAGTTCTATTTGGTATCATACAACAACCTACTCAAATATATCCTCAGTTGTCCTATATTGATCAGACATTTGGAATGGTGGGAGGTGATCTTAATGAAGTTGTACATGAAATTTGTGCCTCATAAATCAAGGATAGACTTTAGCAAACTTCCTTATAGAACATCCACCTGTAGAAATAGTGTCTTCAAATACAGAATTACCAAATGTAGATGTCTTCTCTCCAACAAAGTCAGTCCTTCATTAGTCCTTCCTATTATCAGAAAGTTGTACCAATAATAATGTAGAGTATCAGGACCTCATAATAGTGATAGAATTATCACTTCAAATACTAGTGGACCTCTTTAAAGTGAATGGTTATTTAGATTTGGTCATCAATTAGATCAATGGGGACTATTCCATCCAAAAATAGGATCTAATCCACCAACTTAACTATGTTCAAGGGTTAATGGAATAATTTTCCCCATATATAACATTGAATAACATTCCATGATCACAAAATTCCAAATCATATGAATTGAAAAACTCAGACATAATTTTGGAAGATCCATATTGGGATAAAAAAGTCATTTTCATTGCACACCGCCCAAATGGTGTTTCTTTTTTCTTATTTCAACATGGGGGAAATCACTACGATTAACTCCTTGCCTAAACCCAATCTTCCTAAAATGAGTTGGATGAAGCCCACTGTGCACTACCTTTAAAATGAAGTTCTCTTATTATAAAGAACTATAAAAGAAAAAAATAAATGATGAGTGACCAACTTTACTCTCTATGATGGATCAAATCACCAGATGATCCTCTAAAAAAGAGTATTCAATGGAGTACTTCAAAGAATCATTGATGGATAAGAGACATTAAATATCATGAAAGAAGTATAAACAAGAGCCTTCGGTGCCCACCATTCAGGGTTTAGGCTTTCCCATCAAATCATAGGATAGGATACTTTTGGACTTTAATGATGTAGGATTGCACAATATTAATTAAGAAATTTGATTCTGTACATGTTCATGCAAACTTCACCATAAACCCCCATAGTTTCTATACACAACCAAGCAATCTTATACATCCAACATATGGGGAATGGATATTGTGGGATATATCCCTCAACTATGGCCAAGAATTTCATGTATATATTTACTTATAACTATTTCTTCTCTAAGTTGGTTGTATCAATACCCATTAAATAATTCAATACCAAAAGAATTATCGGCTTCATGAAATCCAACATCATTACCAAATTTGGTGTCCCTCATACAATACTAATAGATAATGCCACCAATTTTTGTTCTTCTAAGTTAGAGAATCTACAACAAGATTAAATATCAAATCCAACCATTCCTCCAACTATAACATAGTGGATAATAGAATGATAGAGGCCTTCAACAAGACCCTATCAAACATACTATGACATATGGTGGATAAGGATAATATGTCTTTTCCGGAAAAACTATTTTATTCCTTGGAAGATTCCTAGACTACAACCCATAACACCACTCAAGAAACCTCGTATTCACTGGTATATGGGATAAAAGTGGTCATATGCATCGAAGTCCAATTGAAAACGCTCCACGTTACCTTTTATGATCAGCTATCCATAGACAAGCAATCTCTAAAATGACTGGATAAATTGGAGTGACTTGATGAGAAAATATTGTGTACCTTACATCACATGGAATTCTATCGAAATAAGATTGTACAAGATTTTAAAAAGAATGTACATATCTTCTCATTCCTCCAAGTAGAATTGGTAATTTTCCTTAGGACTCCAATGATATCGGGGAAGATTCATCCAAAGTGTGGGGGCCTTATGACATACATAAGGTTCACTCTAATGGAGCTTATTATTTTATTTTGATGGATGGAGAGCATGTCACAACCCCTACCAATGCAATTTTTTTATGAAATAATTTTCTTAATAAAGAATACACTTGTCCATTTTAACATCATATGTTTTAAACTAGATTAACATGAAAATAAGTTTGAATTTTAGTGTATGATGGATGGGATATTTTTAAAACTGGGATTTGGGATGCAATTACGAGAGTTTGAACAATTCAATGAGTTGATTTTTGGACTTGGGTGAAGGCCTAAGAAGTTTCTTAGGTATCTCGAGGAGTTTCATGAGTTCTCAACCTAAAAAATAATGTTTTGATGGATCTTCATAAGGATCGCCATTTTTATAAAACTATGCAACCCACAACAGCTAACCACATGACCTATAATAGGTGAGAAAATGTGGTGTACATGGGTTGTACATGATTTACCAAACCGTGCTCCTATCCCGCACATGTACTATCACTTAGGTAGTACCTAAGAACTATTCAACACATAGATTGGGGTATGGTTTTCCAAATCATGTATCCATCCCATTCAGGGTGCCCTGGTACCTGGTAGAGGGTGCACAGTTGGTGCATGATTTTACCAACTATGTGACCCAAACTGTGTGTAATGACCTATTTTAAATATAAAATTAGATTAATTTAATTAAAATAAAAACTTAAAACCTAAATCTACCCCTACACTTACCCCTGGATCAGAACGCACCCACCTTAGGCTCCCCATTAAGTCATGAAACGCCCCCTCTCCGAATCCTCTTTGATTGAAGAAATCCTCTATATTTCTTGGTGATTATAGGTCAAGGTCTTGAGGTAAGAATTCTGCTCCCTCCTCTTCCTCTTTTCCAGCCATTTTCCCCCTCTTCATCCCCTGGTGATCTTCAGTTGAACCTTAGGTCATGGGGTAATCTCTAAAATTGTGTTTCCTTTAAATCTAGGGCACGAAAAAAGGCTTCTCAGGACTCCCTTGTTCATATTTTGGCATCTTCCACTGAAGGTGAAGTAGATTGGTTCGATATGTCTAGCTGTCATCGATTTGGGGAAAGGTTTTCCATTTTTCTTCATTTATATCAATATATATTTGTGGTTTTTATATTTTTTGAGGTGCTAGAAATTTTCCTATGGTGCGTTGGTCATTGTCGCAGTGTTTCTGAGTTCATGGTATTGTTTGTATAGTGTTTGACAACTCCGCGAAGGCTTGCAATTGTATACCCATATATGTATATAAATATATATATCTTCATTGTATGTATTCCTTCATGGTGAGGGGAATATTTGCATTGGATTAATGGATATATATATATATATATGAATTTATGTGTGTGTAAGTGTGGAGCAAGTTCGAGTTTCCGTAGTCAAGTTTGTCAAGTTACAAAGTGTTCGACATTGTTCCTCTTTGTGCTAGGGTCCCTTTCCATTTCCCCTAAAATTTAATAATTTGTTAATTAAATTCCTTCACACTTTTATTTAATGCTTTTCCATGTAGGGTAGATTATTCTGTAATTCTTCCTTTGATAAAGTTAAAGAAATATATTAATGTGATAAATGATTTGTTTAATAAAAAAGTCATGTTTTTTAATAAAACCCCTCTAATGGAGGGGTTATATCTATGATACAAAAAGTAACAATTAAACTTTTATGATTTCCTTCATTATTTCCTTAGTTCTTATTTTATCCCTTGAAGTTATGGTTTGGTATATAGCATGTTGAGACATGGCCTTCGTTGATGTTATAAAATGAGTTTCCCCCTTTTCCCTTATAAATGTTCATGTAACCAATGAACCTTACAAGTGTATAGCCTAGCCACTCTACTATAATTTATTAATGGACCAAGATCATATTAAGGTCTTAGTATACTTTGTATAATTCCTTTGGAAATGGAGATGACCTTGTTTGTTTAAGGATAAAACATTCCAATTGGTTTCAAATTTGTTTATTCGTAGAACCAGAAACATCCAATGATTCCATATCCATTTGGACCTACATTCCAAAGGCAGGTGCTCATTAGTTGTGGACCGATGAGGCTTAAGAATTTGCATTGGTCGATAGGATGGGAGGTCGGACTCATCACACCTTTTTTGGGGGAATTATTTTCTACAATGGGACTCTCTTTATAGAATTAAGTTATGTTCATGAATCCTTATTAAATTACCAAGTATGAAAATGATCTTTCCTTAGATCTGACAATCAATGATTGATATGTGTGAGATTTAGAGAATCTTTTATATGTATTTTAGGTTCCTCATCGATATAGAATCATCTATTTTTGTTATAGATTCTTAGTCAATGGTATCCTTAAACACATTATATAGAAATCTCTTGGTCATTATGATAACCATACTTGTTTTAAAGCCACTCAGTGGGGCACTTGAATTTTATTTGTCATTCAGAAGGACATGGATTATTTCAGAGTTGGGATCGTACCCGCAAATGGGATACCTATGTTTCCCTGTTTAGAAAATGAATCATAGCCCACGTAGTTCGGGAATTAAGATATAGTTTAACGTCATATGGGACAGATTATAATTAATGGATGATAGGCTTGAACCACAAAAAGGCTTCCTACATACTCTTCTTTTAAGGTAGAGATCAAAGTCCACATAGTTCGGTTAAGAATTATGGGGGCTTATGTATGATTAACGGCCTAAATAGATATGTCGTGGTTACTTTTACACTCTAAGATCTCGTGAGTCATGCTCGGTCTGAGAAACAAGAGGTATCAGTAAACCTGAGGATTTGTGCCATGAAAGATGTGGTCTCAAGGAATGATTTGGGGCTTACATATGCATGACTGCCCAAATAGATGAGGATCAGGACTTATTTCAGAGAAGATGTCTGGGAACAAGGTCCATAAAGGTATATATGCTTTTATGAAGATTTGGATACTCTAACTTGGGGCTTACTCCTGAGGAAGATTCCCAAATTAGGATAGGACTTATGATTGGGTTTTATTCCAGTGAAGGAATTCCAAATCAAAAGAAATTAAGACTAGTTAAGAGAAATTACGTCTGGGACTTATTCCTAAGAAGGAGGCCCAAGTTAAAGGGTCTTGAGAACTGGGGATTATTCTTAAGAAGGATTCCTAGGTTAAAGGAATTTGAAATTTGGGGCTTACTCCTATGGAGGATGCCTAGATTTGGGAACATGGGGTTTACTCCTGGAGAGGATGCCCATATTAAGAGAACTTGGACTGGGGATTACTCCTGAAAATAAGGCCCTTGTTAAAAGAACATAGACTAGGGATTAATTTTAAAAAGAAGGCCCAGATTAAGAGAACTTGGACTGGGGCTTACTCCTGAAAAGAAGGCCCAGATTAAGATAACTTGGACTGGGGCTTTCTCCTAAAAAAAAGGCCCAGATTAAGAGAACTTGGACTGGGGCTTACTCCGAAAAAGAAGTCCCAAGTTAAGAGGACTTCTCATCTTATTGGATGAGGTTGACTAAATGAAATCCTCCACTTTATTGACAGGAAGATATGTAAATCAGTAGGTTTTGAGAGATGTTCCACAGAATTACTTGCAGATAAGGAAGCCAACGAAGGAATCAAGCCATAAATGGATTCGAAGAGGGTTCTGATGGCTAAATCTTGAAGAGGAGATGTGGATTTGAAGAAAATGGATGAATGGACAGGAGGGACACCAAAAAAGAGGTAGGTGCGCATGTCCTGTTTGGGCGTGTAGGTCCTGGTCGTGCAACTATACCTGTGCGGTACAGGTGTACTTGCGCGCATATTAACCAATGATCTAATAAAGGCTTGAAAAAGGGTGGCGCGCAGGTTCTATCGAAGGGATAAGGTGTCGCGCAAGTGTCCTTATTTCCCTTAAGGGTTAGACACATAGGCGTGCAAGTGTTGGTGGATTTCAACACTTAGGCCTTATTCCCCCTCTTTAGATCTTCCATTATAGGTAAGAAATTACCATAGAAGTGTTTATAAGACTTCAAAAAGATACTGGGGCGCCGAGAGCTGAAATCTAAGTTTCTAGATTTTTCCATCTCCAAATGGGGGGCCCACAAGGGGGTATTTATAGGCTTTTGAAGTCCTTGGGCGAAAATCAAATAGGGAGCGCAGGTCACATGCGCGCCAAAAAATGTGGCACGCAGGTATACCTGCACAACCAGCTTGAAACTTGCGCGGCCCATTCTTAAAGCAATCCATGTTCATGCCTTTGTCGATTTTTTATGTTTCTTCAAAGGATGAATCATTTTGTGCTAAAGGTGTTTCTATTTTCATTCATTAGACTCTGTGATGGAAAGGAGCGTCAATAGTATTACCCAAGTAACTAATTTTCATCTTGACCGTATCACCTTCTAAGTGCCTTCTTGCCACTTTAAATCCAATTACCTAGTTATAATAAATGAATTTCCATGCATATTTGAATTTAATTACATGTCTCTAATTAAATGTTTTTAGTGAAATGGATTCCTTGAAATAGAATTGAATATGGATATTGAAACGCATAATAATAATTGTCTTATGAATTATATTATAAATGTGATGATGGTTATAATGGGATGGATAAATGAAATTCATGATAAGTACTACCTCATGGATTGAATCATAAATAAAATTGTATTTATTTTCTAAATGGATTGATAAATATTTGTATGGGAGGTTTTCTTTCCCCATTCTAGTTATACATTCTCCATTAAAAGAGGTTGTGATATGATGGTATGGGCACATAAGGACATGGAGACCCATGATCCCCGTACATCAGTGTTGGGCATGGCGACCCTCATCGATGCCTCAATAAGGGAGATGGTATTTTGAGTGCCAAATTCTATATAGAGTATTTCCATGGAATGATAACTCACCATCCTAAGTGTTGGGAATGAATCCCATACTATATCGAGATATCGTTCTTACTACCCCGTGAGTAAATCTTATCAGCTCGTAGACTGGTGTTGGATGTCTACATGTTACTTCTCTATCCACACCAGCAAAATAAATGTATGTTGGGATTACTACCCCATTATTAGAGCTTATCATCTCATATAATAGAATGGGATTCCCATGTGTTTTGTCCCGGTCCTCTCCAACAAAATATATATATATATATTTATATGTTGGGTTTACTACCTCATGAGTAGAGCTTATTAGCTCATAGATTTGTGCCATATTTTTGTGTGTTACATCCCATTCCACTCTAGAAAAACATATATATATCAGTCTTTCTAACCCATGAGTAGAGCTTATCAGATCATAAACTGGTGATGGATTCCTGTGTTTTACATCTTGATTCACTATATATATATACTATATATATAGTGACATGATCAGACTCTTATTCTAACTATGAGCCAAACCAGTATAGTCGTTAGGTGTCCCATACGAACCTAAATGGGTTGTTGTGTATTTATTTTGTTTTGTTAATTATTTCTCTTTGCCTAGACACTATTTAATTTATGTGTCACTATCTAGATTTGGCTAGACACCATGGGTGTTGGCCTATTGATATGTATATATCATACCCTACTCTGGATGCCATTACACTGGGGTACCCGAGTAGTCCTTCTTGTTCAGAGGTACTTGGATCTTTATTTTTGATGTTTACATTCACCTTGGATTGAGGAGAAAAGGATTGATCTAGAGCTTGGGATGATCATGGATATTACCTTTGGAATTTTTAGTTATTTTCTTTAACTGAGTCTTGTATTGTTTGGAATTATAAAACTTGCTATATGTTTACTATTTTCAGTTATATATCATCACTATAACATGCACACATGTTTTTTATAAACTATCATCAAGCACATTAATTCAGTTATTATAATATTTATCTTCTGCTCCTTGTTGATAACTATTTATTTATAACTTCTAGTATTATATTCTATTTAGTTTCTGTTTTTCTAACGCACTGCTATGATATGATGGTATAGTCTCCCCACTATCACCACCTAATACCCTACCTACTAGTCGGAGGCCTTTAGTGTATGGGGAGATGTTCTTGAGGACATGTGACCCATCGGTCCGGCTATTGGTTTAATTTTATACCGGGTCAAGATGTTACAATGTGGTATCAAAGGTAAATTTTTCCTTTGTATAACTATTTTGGGTTGGTATAAAGGATACACAAAATTTTTTGGTGCTAGGTTAATATATGTGCTTGGGACTGATCACCCCACATATGTGAAATGAACAAGTTACTAGGGATGATATTTTTGTTCATGATTCTTTCTATTATAGTTGATATGATTTCACCTTGAGTGACTGGTGTAATTTTCACTACTATTGATTTATGGAATTTTACCCTTGGCCAAGTATGATAGGGATGAAGCATTGCATGCATCATATTAGGAACATAGGAATTAACATGTCATGAATATTCTATACAATGTAGTTTCATTTGTAGGATGCCTATTGATTGGATTGTGTGCCTTGAGTGTTATTCCATAATTCTGTTTTTAATAGCATACCTATTAAATTCTATGGTAGGTATTTTAGTGAAATTCTTAGTTCTGTGCCTATTTAGGAAATTTTTAGAAGTTTTTTCCTGTTTATATGCCATCTTTCCTATCTTTCTTATGTACCACACTTTTATGTTATAGCTAGATTCTATGTTATCTGATTGTAATGAAATTATTCTCTTTGTTTTAAATATATATTTGGTTGCATGGTCTAGGTATAATAGTTGTGAATATAAGGGAACTAGTTTTCAGTTTTAAGGTGTATGAGAACCTTAAAAATGGGAAAAGGTAAACTCTGTATTCAAACCATCTTTTGAGCTTTATACATTTTCAGTACTATTGTTAAAATTTTAAGGGTGATAAATGGTAACTTTTGAAATTGTATTATTTCAATGTAAATGCGAGTGAAATGGAAATATACAATGTGTATGGGTTCTCTATAAGTTTGTAAGTGGCCACCCATATGACTAGACTGTTGAATATGATCATATTAAATTCTAAAATGAATTTAATTTTGATTAATGGGAGCCTGTTTCCAATCCAAAAAGTGTATAGGCACTCTATGAATTAGGAAATGTAAACCCTTTAATAAAACCATTGTTTATGTATGACAATTTTATGTTTGAAATGGATAAAATGTAATGGTTTTTAAATTTTTAATATGATACCACTTGGGTGACTAACAAATAAAGAACTATGACCAAGTAGGTCAACTGGGGAATTATTCTTATGTGATAACCCATTCGGGTGGTTACAAACTTTTCTGTTTGAGAAAATTCTATTGGGTTTCTTTATAGAGAACCTAGGTTGGCTTGGTGGGACCTTCATAGGTCACCTAATCTATTAGAAAAATTATTTTGTAAATTTCCTAATAAATATGGGTTGTTAATAAATGTTCAATGTGTTTAAAGGATTTTTTATGAAACTTTCCTAGTTTTCTCATGGGGAGTTGGTTAAAATGATGTACCATGAGTTGTTTATTTTTGAAAAATGGTACTTAATTTTTTGATTATATAGGTTAATGATTAAATATTAAATGTTAATAAAAAGATAAAGGATTAGAAATTGAACCCTAGATGGTTTCCTTTGTTTAAAACCATCATGTAAGGGTAGTTTGAGCTTCTCCTTTTAATTTACTTGGAATGGAAGCGATAGCATTTTCTATTGGAATTATTTTATATAGTAATGGCTTAAATGATTATTTCTTTAGTTGATGAATTTTTCTGGTGTGACCTACTAATAGGTTCAACATCTTTCCTTCATAAGGGGATAGGTTTTGGTTAGGTAACACCCTTATAACGTAGAATTATTTCTCATACCATGATTTTTTTATGTTTGGTGTTGTTCATTTGTCATTGTCCCTTATATGAATTTTAGTTTATAATGACACCCTTGTTAATATGGGTGTTATTGTCTCTCTTGGCCTTTGATATGGGGTTAAGCATTATGTAATTCTCATTTTCACCTGTTTGGACATGCCTTGGCTTGGTCGGATACTTTGTAGGTTGTTTTCCCCTTCATTTTCCTTAGTGACAGATGCCATGTCATGCCATTATCCAAATGAATGGTTGTATTGGTAAGTTTGACTCTAGACCAAATCTATAGTTTAGTCCACCCAATAATTGATTCCATAGGGTGGATAGTCCCTTAGATAGTGTTTAGGATGTTCCATTTTCACATTTAACCTTGGGATAGTATGCGTTGATATACACTGTAACATCAAGTGTTAAATGTGATAACAACCCATTTGAGTTTTTTGAACCCTGTGTTGTTGAAACTTGGTTCAGGATGCACCTCCCCCACTTGGGATCCCCTTTGAGACACACAAAACCCCCTTATTTGGACCCCCTTAGACCAACTAAATCCACCAGATTTCTTGGCTATTCTTGGTTGAGGTCTCAAGTTAATCGTCCCCCTTCTTTTTCAATTCTAGTTTCTTTCCCTATCCCCATCACTTGGTGAGGTTTAGACGAAACCTAGTTCAAGGTGTAATTAATATTTTTGTGTTTATTTTGGTTCTAGGGAATGATAAAGGATTATCGGGACTCCCTTGTTTGTATTTTGGCATTTTTTGCCGATGGTGAATTGGATTGGTTTGATTCAGCTGGTCATCATCACTTCAGGGTAAGGTTTTCCATCATTCTATGTTTTCTCTCTATTTATAATTGGGGATTTTATAGTTTTTTAGGTGATGGTAATTTCCCTTGGTTGTGTTGATCCTTTCCACGGTGTTTTTGAGTTCTTGGTATTGTTTATAGAGTGTTTAATGACTCCATGAAGGCTTTCACTGATATATATATATAGGTATGTATGAATATACATAAATATACATACATATATATATTCCTTATAAATAATCCCTCATGGTGATGGGAATATGTGGATTTTATTAAGGGATATATATATATATATATGAAGTTATATTAGTTTAAGTGTGGAGCGAGTTTGAGTTTATGTCGTTAAGTTTTTCAAGTTCCAAAGTGTTAGGCCTGGTTCCTATTTGGGGTAGGGTCCCTTTCTGCTGCCCCTAAAATTTAATAATTCATTAATTAAATTCCTTCACACCTTTATTTAATGCTTTTCCATATAGGTTATTTTATTATAGAATGATTCCTTTGATAAAGTTAATTAAATTCTTAAATGTGAGAAATGATTTGTTAGATAACAAAGTCATTTTTTGTAATAAAGTCCTTAAAAAGAGGAGAGTTTTATTCAAGTAAAAAAGTAATTATTAAACATTTATTCTTTCCTACCTTATTTTTTTGGTTCTTATTTTATTATTTGATGTTATTATTTGGTATATAGCATGTTGAGACCTATCCTTCATTGAAGTTAAAAAATGAGTTTCCCCCTTTTTCCTTATAAATGATCATGTAACAAATGCACCATATAAGTTTAACTCTTGGACACTCCAATCTAATAGATTAATGAACCATGCTCCTCTGAAAGATCTGGAATGATTTTTATAAGGGATTACCCAAGTAGGTAACTTCCCTCTTGACCACAGCACCATTGAAGTGTCGTCGTTTCGTGTTAAATCCAACTTCCTTGTAATAATAAATGAATTTCCATGATTATTTGATTTAAATGGAATGTTCCAAATTAAATTGCATACATGGAATTAAATTTAACATGGATATTGAAATTATTAAGAGGTGTTTTCTTATGAATTATATTATAAATTTTATGATGGTTATAATAGGACGGATAAATGCAAAGAATGAGAGGTACTGCCTCATGGCTTGCATCATAAATGTGATTATATTTATTTTATAAATGGATTAATAATGATATATATGGGAGTTTTTCTTTCACCATACCATTTATAAATGCGCCTTTAAAATAGTTTTTGGTATGATGGTAAGGGATTAATAGGACATGTATACCCACGCTCCCCTTACATCAATGTTGGGCATGGTGACCCTCACCAGTGCTTCAATATGGGTGATAGGATTTTGAGAACCAATGTTTTTGATGGAAATGTGAATTTATTGGGGTAATAATTATTTTTTAAAAGTTTCCAATAAGTTTTTCCATGGAACCAAAAACACACAATGGTTCTGTATCCATATAAACCTAATTTACAAAGGAAGGAACTCCTTAGGGATTTTAACCCACAATGCTCAAGAACATACATTGGTCAAGAGGATGAGAGGTTGGGCACATCACACCCTTTGGGGGGGGAATTATTTCCTATTAAAGGGCTCTCTTATATATTTAAAATATGTTCATGAATCCTTAATTAATCCCCATGTATGATGTGGGTAATCCCAAATCAGTAATCAATTATTACCCTATGTGTAATTCAGAATCATCGGTATGTACTCAACGTTCTTCATCAATGGAGATATTTATTTGTATCTAAGGTTCTCCATTAACAGTATCCACTTATATACTACTTAGATATTCTTTGGTCATTATTATGATGATGTTGGTTTTCTAGACACACCGCGGGAACTCTAGAGTTTATTTTCATCTAGATAGACTAATGTGACTCTAGAGTTTATCATCATCATGGGAGATGAGAAATTTTTTATGTTAGGATTGAACCCATAAATGTAATTCCTACCTATCCTTGTGAAAGGAATAAGAACCCACATAGTTTTATGCCTCTTAATTTGGAATATCATACCTTTTAAGATTGTGTGATAATGACCAAACTGTATAGTTTAATGTCATGTGGAAAGAACGTCTAGGCGTAAGGTTCCTATTCAACGTTTATTATTGGACTTATGCAGAAATAGCCCAATGAACATGTAAGGGATATTATTTTCCATGTTAAATTAGACCCTTCTGGGGATATGGCCCAAAAAACTAGGTTGGTTTAGGATGTTGGGTTTTAACCTCAAGGAGGATTATTAAATATCCCATTTATATGGGAATCAAAGTCCAAGTTGTTCGTTAATGCGGACCCATGCCTATGGAGGCCCTCAAAGGTATGTCTCACAGGGGATTATGGACCTTTGAGATGATAGGATAAGGATTAATCCTAAGAAGGACACCCCAAAAGAAACTCCATGAGTGGTATATCATGTTGTGGTGATTTGGGGGGCTTAACATGGGTTTTACTCCAGATGATGATACCCATATTAAGGGAATTATGATTTGGGATTATTCATAAGGAGGATGACCATTAAGATCATGCCCTGAGTGGGCTTCTTATGTATCCCAGTAAGAAAGAATTATAGTTCTCATATTTCTATCATTTTAAGTGGATTATGTAGATTTCATGATCATCACTAACCTCTAAGACCACACATGAGTCATGCTCAGGGAAAGAAAACAGAGGAATAGGAAGATTTGACAAATCACATGATTTTCCTCCTTTTATGGTCTAAGAGGTTGAGGCTATTATGAAATATGCTAGGGATATTATGTAAGAGGCCAAGGTTAAGAAACTTCCCTATATTTCCTTTACAATAGTTGAGAGTCCAATGTGAGATAGGTATTATGGTGAAGGACACAGAGGTTGAGAGGAGAAACACTGAAACCTCCCATTAAAAAGGCTAGGAGATTACTCCAAGAGGGATTTAATTTTGAGGTTTGATTGGGGTTTACATTTAATAAGGATGTATCTTTATGATTCAACCTAGCATAGTAGTCAGGTAATGAGTTTTGAAGAGTTTCTCAAGGAGTGTATCAACTCAAGTTTCTCCAGAAGTCCAAGAAGATAATCTGAACTCGTAAATTAAGAACATGACCAAAAGGATTATGTCGACTCAAGGAATTTCAAGGATTGTGGAGGAGTATCTCAAATATGGTATTCTAGAGGAGGATATTATGGTTATATAATATTCAAGCCAAAATGTCCTTGAACCGTGCTGAAATGTTCATGGTGTGACCCTCGACTTTTCATGGGGGTCAATGAGAGAAGAGAAGAGACCATCCCGGAGGGCCGGGACCATAGGTCGACACTAATATCAAGAAAGGGTGCTAGGGAAAAACACCTAGGTTATGGAATAGAGTCATCCCTCAAGTGGTTCACCCATGTATGGGGTCACTCTGGTGGTTCCCCTCCCAAGTAGTACTAGGGTGGATCAAACTACCTCACCCAAGTATGGGTTTTCCAAGTGTGGGTCACCCAAGTGATTGGATTTCATCCTTGTCTTAGTGAATGAGTTCCATGAAAGGTCACCCAAGTTGTGATGGAATTCTTGGGAGGAGGACCTATGTGGAAGAGCCCTCTCCGGGATTTGAGGTTCGAGAGTTTGGTTGTCCACTTTAAAATTTGAGGTGGAGGGGTATATTTAAAAACCTACTGGGCCTTCAAATATGGGCCTGCATGGATGGCTTGTGTATATGGATTATGCAGATGGCTTGTTCAGATGCCTTGAGTGGATGTCATGCACAGTGATGCACTTTCCATTAAAAAAATTACATCTTCTAAGTTCCATGAATTTTGATTCGTATATCAGTTTGGGATCCATGATTATTCAAATCAAACATCTCAAAGAGATCTACATTTCTAGATATGATTGATACACCAATTATTCTTGGAAGAATCTCCAAAATTGAATTTTGATGTGTCAACACCTTTTTATATTCCATCTTGTAAATCCACTTACTACCCCTTAAGAGGAGATCTATCTACTTAACCATAATTATAGATTAGTATCGTGGAAAATGAAAATCCAACCATGAATTCTGTGGAAAAGTGTGTGAAACACATTATAAAATTTCAAGAACTCCCCCCCCCACCTTATAATTAGATTCGTTCATAATAAATTTAATCTGGTTATAAGGTAAATTTAGGTCACTTTAACACATTCCAAAATCATTTGGTGGACTTTTGAGATATGTAACATTTGAAAGTAATCTCTAATTTTTACCAAATTCAGGGGGCCTAGAGAGTATATGGTTTAACTGAATGAGATTCAACAAGCAGATGATGAGGCTAGGAAGGTATTTCAACAGATGAAGAGTTATGTTGAAGGACTCATGAAATATATGATAGAGAGACTCCATTTTGTGGATGTTCCTATGATTGTTCTTCTTAAAAGGAAAGAATTTTGTTTCCAATCATATATGTCTGCATACCTACTTTCATACTATAATAATATTTTCAAAACTGGTTTCCATACCATTACATATTCATATCATCTAATCATAATTACAATGATAGGGATGGGGTATATTTAACTTCTACTGAAGCCAAGGGGTCAATTGAGCATAGTTTGACTATTTCTAGGGTCATATAGGAAACCCTACAGACATTGTGTCTTCTGTGTCATCACCCTAGTTTTTTCCTAATATCAATATGAAATAGTCTTAGTAGAAGAGAGTTAGATTTTTATTAGGCCACCCTTTTGGTGTTTTCATCCTCACAAGATTTGTGCATTTTAACTTTTAAATACTCGATATTTCCTAAACCATACAGAGTGTAGATCTAGAAAGATGAGACTCAACTTTTTTCTAGAGTCCATTTGTGGTTTTTCAACTGAGTGTGTACTGTGTCTATTTTTTATGGAAAGTTTAAATTCATGAATGTTAGACTAAAATGGATAGTTTTTTAGTTAAAATAGATTTGAACATGAATTTTGAGATGATAACCCAAACAAGTCTTGATGGATTAGGAATGTGTTGATATTATTCAGATACTTCCATGTAAAATCTAAAGATGTGATTATATGTTTCCCTAATATAAAATATGATATTTGAGAATATAGGAGGTTTTTCATGAGGAAGAAGTTACAATTGGTTTATAAGTCCATTATGAGGGCTGTTTTATGCCAGGAAAATTTGTGCATGTACTGCATAGTCAATAGCGTCATCCTTAGGCAGACAGCCCCGTTATAGGTTAAACTTATGCAATTCCAATGGGGGAACGTACTTCATAGTCATGTAAAGGATTTACCAATTATTTTTACAATCTATTTATCTTGGGTGAAGGACGTTTATGGAGATTTGGATTTATCAAGACCCTAAGGAGTAGTTTTTCCAAGGTAAGATGTCTAAAGATGAAGGAAATATCTATGTCGACACATGACATGAATGGGAAACCACTCCTACCCAAATTTGATGTAGAAAGGAGGGTGCATTTTGTTAGATATCTAATGTAAAGGGTAGAATCATCTTTTTAAAAAAAGGATGAAGTTATCGTGCAACATAAATTCATGCTGAAAGGAAATTATGTTTTTCATTTTAATGTCATCAAACAAGGACATTATGTTGTTCAGTTTAAATTCATGTAGAAAGAAAATTATAGGGGATTTAATTTAAGGGCTTTAGATTTTACCAAAGGTTTTATGATTCTCCCATTCTTGGTAATATGTTTGTGAATGTGCTACTATATTCAGGTATGGAAGGATAATATTGTAAGTTGTGATTTTGGGGTTTCTGAATTTGAAGTATGGTATGTGAAAAAAGGACTTATGGCATTAGACGAGGTCTCACCATAGAACAGAGTTACCACTAGTTGAAAAACCTGTTATGAGTGTTGTTTTATAAAAAGAAAACTAGGGAGCATATTGCATGGTTAAGTAACGACATACTTATGTTGACTTGACCATTATGGTGGAAACTTATGCAATTCCAACTGGGGTGTATAGTCAGGTAAAGGATATCTCAATAACTCTGGCATTCTATCATTAAAATCCAAGGAATGTTTATAGAGATTGGGGTCTTCCCAAGCACATAGTTTGGTTTATGGAGAAATTACCTAAACACATAAGTTCTATATGAATTCATAAATTCAAAATAATCAATGAACTGGAGGCTCTACGTAGGTCTGACCCAAGAGTTATAAGTACAATGCCTATAGTTTTAGGTCATATGACTTAGACCATAAGATTATTAAAATAAGGGATGGTATGTGGTGAAATGTCCCAAGATTATACTAGTATGATTTGAACATACGATGACTGTAAATGTAAACCATGGTCTTGGAGACTTTCATGTAGGAAGAATGGAAATGGGAAAATTATGTAGAGGATGACCACTGATTTTAAATTGTAGGTTCCAAAATACCGTCATCAAGAGATTAAAGGGATAAGAGAGGATTCTCTTAATAATTAAGATACCACTGGTTGAAAAAAATGTTATGAGGTCTGTATTATGAAAGAATAACTAGGGAATATATTACATATCCAAACAGTGGCACCCTTTGGCTGACAAACCCATTATGGGGGAAATTTATGAAATTCCAACTAGGGAACATACTGCATGGTTAGGAAAAAGAGCTCTCAAGTAATAGAAATTATTCCACTAGAATATGAGGAATGGTTATGAAGATATGAAAGTATTAAATATTATGAGTGTGACATGTGAAAGGGGAATTATTCAATGAATAAATGAATCATTGGACTGATATTGGCTATGAGTTTGGAGTCCCTTGCATCGATTTGTCTCATATGTAGAAGGGGGACATATCTTTTTTTCTTGGTGGGATCTCTAAGGAGAGGAACCAAAATAAAAGCTCATATATAGAATTTTTATTATATATAGAAGAGGGAAAATTTTATTTTACCCCATGACTAGGGATATGTATTAAGGCCTATTATTCACTACATATCACAATGGAATGATAATCAATACACATGTAGTTATATAGGTACCATTCTATTTGCATTCATCCAACAAGGACGTTGTCCATACAGTTTAATGTCATACATAAAATATGTGGGTGATTCTAATGTGAAAAGAAATATCATGGTTGGGACAGGGTGTAGGGCCCAAGAGTCACTATGTATCTTTTTGGATCATGAACCAAGTCATACGTAGTTTTAAAACATACGAGTTCATGTAAAAAGAGAGAACTCATACTGGATCTCCCCATGTAAATCTGACTTGTACACGAGAGAGTAGGGGAATTTTTTACGTTGTTCTATGGATAAGCCTAAGATTGAAGATATGGGAGTCACTATGTATCTCATATATATGATAATCAAGCCACACATAGTCCTTTATATTCTGTGCAATTTAACATCAGGCGGTATGGACAAGATGAACCGACACGAATGAATGAGAACATTATAAATGAGCCAAGGTGTAGGACTCAGGCATTGTTATGTATCTAATTAGGATGAGAATCAACCCTCATGTGGTCTTTTAAAGACTCCATGTGTTGATTTAATTCACGAAAAACACGTTAAGAGGCTTAATGATTTAATCATGAAACTAATCAGTATTCAAAAATAGAAAAAAGGCATATTTATATGGTTCAAAAATATAGTGGCTATCACCGTGGAAGTAGGTCCCATCCTATTGCCACAGTTTTAATCATGGAAATAGATTCCAATTTCAATGTTTTTGAAAATTGTGGCAATAGACCATGAAATTGGACACTATGGTGGCTGACCTATAGACATGTATTATATTTTGGCAATAAGTAGCTGTTTCCATGGTTAAAACCATGGTAATAGACCCGGAAACCCATGGAAACAACTTAAATAAAAAATGTCACCCACGAGTTTCAATCCCTGCACCTCCCCTTTGTGATCTAGTGTACTCAACACTGCATCAAGAGACAACTCGTGTCTCTGTGTGTGTGTGTATATATATATATATTATGATATATATAATAATAAAAACTATGGGAATAGCCTCAAAACTGTGGCAGTAGGGATTCCTACCAAATTTTTAGTGGAAAATTTTGTTCCCGTAAAAGTTCAAGAACCCTATAGCCATGGCTTTGGAGAATAGTGGCTATAGGGCTTCGAAAAAGTTTTCCTATATCCGCGGTTTAGAAAACCGTGGTCACAGTCCACAAAAATGTGGCTATAGCCATGGTTTATAACCACGGTTTTGAAAACCAAGGCCATATGCCACAATACTATGGATATAGCCATGGGTTATAGCCACAGTTCTGAAAACTGTGGCTATAGGCCACAGAACCATGGTTATAGGCCACAGAACTATGGCTATAGCCACCCATAGCAATGGTTTTAAAACCCTGGCTATAGTTTAGTGGTATTAGATTCATTTTTTTGTTTTTATTGAAGATATATGTGTCACTAAAAGACTTATTGGAGAAAAAATGAATCCACACAAAATTCTTGAGGATGATCCCTATGTTGGTTTGATTCATGCACACAAGGGGTGAAGGGACTTTTTTTTAAACATTGCATCTAGACCCGAGATAAGAGATCTGTGTGTCACTACATATCTTACTAGAGAAAGAGTCAAGAAACACATAGTTCTTGATAAAGTTCCCCATTCCATACATAGTAAGAGGAGGATCTTATTTTCAAAAATTGTGGGTGGACCTAGGATTAGAGATCTAAGAATCACTTTGTATCTTATTGGGGCAAGAATCAATCCACAGATAGTTCCTGAAAAGGTTCCCCACACCAACTGAGGTTTGATGTGAGGAAGGTATATTTAATATTTTTCAGATATTTTCTAGATATTTTCTAGAATAATGGTTTGGATTAAAACACAAATTTTAATGAGAATCAATCCAAATGTTCTGGAGGAATTACTAGTAATGATTTGGTTTATACACCAAGAAAAGGGAAATTATTTCTTTATGGTCATGGATGGACCCAATATTGGATATTTTGGAATCAATATGTATCTCATTTATATGATAATTAATCCATACATTGTTCTAGGTGAGTTGTGTAATTTATCATCATGTGGTGAGGATGTGGGGTCACCTGATGTGAAAGAAACATTATGGATGGACTAGGGGATAAGACCCAGGTGTTACTATATATCTTGCTGGGGAAAGAATCATGAAACATGTATTTCTTGACAGTTATTCCCCATGTAGTTATGATCCAAAAATAGGGAGAAATGGGAATCAAGTGCCACTAGAGAGTGGAAATGAAGTGATTGAGGTTTATGCATGGAAGCTACTCATCTTTTGAGGGACAAAAATGAGTGTCTACTCATGGTATCTTGGAGATTTCTTAACATAAAAAAGGGAGAATTTAACCATACAATTTAATGTCATGTGGTGATGTCAAATAGTGATATGTAGTTTTAAATCCTATAGTTAGGACATCATTTTATGAAAGTTATCATCATGAGACAAGGATGATGAAGTTTTTTAGTTTAACATCATGAAATAAGGATTAAAATAGTGTTATGAATTTTAATGTCCTACATGTAAGAAAACATTTGTGTAATTACAAAAAGTACTTCTTCAGGAACCTTGCATTTGTTGGAATTGTATTGAGTACTCTATCCATTGAGATTAAGGAATAAGCTCCATTAGAGTGGACCTTATGTATAGAGTATGGACCCTCCCACTTTGGATCAAGATTCATTGGCTTCTTTCCTAGTATCATCAGAGTCCTAAAGACCAGTAAAAATTATCCTTAGAGGAATTAATGAAGACAAACCTTTTTGTTAAAGTACAATGATATCTGATTCTGATAGACCTACAAGTGAAGAAAGGTCTGAAATCTCTTTTCATTCAGTCACTCCAGCTCATCGAGTCATTTATGGGACTGTTCATCTATTATTAGATGGTCACAAATGAAAATACATAGTGATGGAAACTGAACCCTAATGTGCAATACTACTTCTGTTCTGTACACCATTGAGTATGGGTTTTCTTATCTAGTATTACAAGTTGTTGTATGGTAATTCCATAAGGCATGCAAGAGCATGTAAAGAGAAGATTTATTATCTTTATCGACCATCTTCTAGAGTATGGTTGATAGAGTCCTATTAAAAGCCTATATCTATCTATTGGCTACTACAAGATTGCGGGATGAATGATTGGATTTGATATTGTATTTCTGATATAGCTTTTGCAGCTCATTAGAATAGAAATTGGTGCCATTTTCCATAAAAATGGAGTGACAGACACCAAATATAGAAACAATTTTATCTTTGACAAAGATAACAATGATTTTGGCTCTGAATTATTTAAGAGGTATTGTATCATCTCATTTGGAGAAGAAATTGGTAGCATTAAGAATATACATGAACTATTTAGTCATAGATGGAGGATATGGTCCAACAATATCCATTTCCAATGTGTAAAATGGACATGAGTATTTAGTTGTATATAGAAACTCTGAGGGTCGATGGATTAAATTAGCAAGCACTTGGACGGTATGAATGTTCTTAGTGAATTATGTTCAATCCTGCATCATTGAAGGTAAGAAGTATCCAATCCTTCATATTTGATCAGAAAGTATATACCCTGATTGGTGGGAACCACATGCCCCTTCATGTACTTCTTCTATAATAGTCACAATCACTTATCTATCAACACATCTAATAAGTAATCCATTAAATCCTAACGTTTAGATGAGTTTTTGGTGATTTGGGACATCATAAAGAGTGATATTAGCCACTCGCTACAGGATCTTCTCTCTTTCAACCCTATCTAATGGATGTTTTATATCTTGTATATATTTTAAGAGGGGTGTCAATAATCCAATAATAGGTATATATGGATTATGGATGGGAATGAGTTCAGTGATCTCTTCTTCTCTGATAAAAAAAGGTGAAACCATTTTATGATTGGAAATATAGATAACTGTTTCATCCTGATTTGGATCTACCAAATCTATAGCGGCATTTTCCAATGCATCTTCCTGAGAATTTTGTGATCGTGTGGCATGAGTCAATTTTGGCTCTGAGGGTAATTCTATCATTAAACTCCAAACATAATCACACATGGGAATCATCTTCCCTTTTTGATGACATAATCCCCTTTGATATGCTTGATTACTAATTCTAAATCACCCTTCACCTCTAGGTGGTTCACTGTTACTTGGAGTGCCAATTCCAGTCCTTCAATGAGATCATGATAAATTTCCTCATTATTAGTATCACCTTCTATCAAACATGAAAGAATATGGAAAAACTACCTTTTTGGGGAGATAATCACAAATCCCAAACCGAATTTGTTAATCTTACAGTCTTCTATTATCTTTACCATTTGAATCCTGGAAGAACCATTAAAATACATTTCCCATGTTCTAGGGTTTTATTGAATAGGGAAAATTTCTTCATCTGGTAATTCAGTATTCAATGATGTCTCTTATATAGATGGGTGATCAGTGTGGAATTCTTCCAAGGCATGGCCTGTCACTGCTTTTTGAGTGATAAACTGTATGTGAAAATGTTGCAGGATAACTTCCCACCATGCTAGACATCCTTTCAGCATAGAACAACTGAGGATAAATTTGAGTGGGTTATTGCGAGAAACCAAGTGGATATCATGGTGTTGTAGGTAGTGCCTCAACTTCTAAATGGAAATTATTAATGCCAAAAATCTCTTCCCAATATCTAAATATTGATTCTCTGTATTGGTCATGGTTCAAGTGTGATAATAAATGATATTTTCATTCCTAACATCATTCTTTTGTGTGAGGAAAGCACCCAGTGATCGCTCCAAGGTTGTTATGTATAGAATGAGTAGATTTACATTAATATGTGGAATCAATACCGATGGGATCAAGAGTTATTTATTGAGGTAGTCTAATTCCTCTTGAAAATCATTGGTCCACTTATAAGTGACCCCATTCTTCATGAATTTGGGGAACGGTAAACACTTTTCTCCAAGGTTGGATATAAAGTTCCGAATATAGGCCAAGTTCCCTTGAAGTCCTCTCAAATGTTTTATGTTTTGATGAGGTGACATCCCAAGGTTATATTTAGTCTTCTCAAGATCAGATTTTTTTTCCATGATGGCATACAATAATGCTAGTAAATTTTTCTAAGGTTACCCCGAAAGCACATTTCATGGGGTTAATCTTCAAGTTATGACATCGAATCTTGCTAAATATAATTTCAAGATATAATGTGGTATTATCACTATTGTTATTTAACAACCAAATCATCAGCATAAAATTTGAAGCATCTTCCCAAGAAAGGTTTGAAAATGTGATGCATAACATTTTGGTATGTGGAACTAGCGTTCTTCAAGCCAAAGGGAATTACCAGATAGAAAAACAATCCCTAAGGGGGTCTCAAAGCTCTATATTATTCATCTTCTTAATACATTCATATTTGGTTGTACTATAAGTATCCATCCATGAAGGATAGGGCTTGATAAATAATTTTTTCATCAGTTAGGAGATTTGTAATTATAACTAGGAAGATATACTTACAAAAATTCTGGTTTATAACTCTTAAATTGGTCAAAACTCTTCTTTGACCATTTTTATTTTTCACAGGGACAATGTTGGCTAGCCATTTGGGTATTATACCTTTCGAATAAAACCAGTATTGATGAGTTTTTTCACCTCATCCTCAATTTTGAAGGTGTGATTTGGGTGTGTCCTTTTAGTCACTTTCTGGTATCCTTTATGATATTATTGAAAACCCAAATGATGATTGGGCACCTCAGGGTCAAGGCCTATCATCTCTGTGTAATTCTCGGAAAACACATCTCTGTGCTGCTTTAGGAAAGATATATATTCCTTATATTACTCAGGAGTCAAGGATGCACTAATTAGAGTGGGTCTTCGATCTTCTTTTGTTCCTAGATTTATGTCTATGAGGTCATCCACGGTGGTGGAAATGCCTTCCTCAAATTCCGGAGGGGCGTCTCTGAGATCTTCTTCTTATTCAAATTCATATTCACCATGATCCACTTTTTGTTATTTTCCTATGGCGGAAATGATAAATCAAATCCCTCATAGGAATGAGGGTAGTCATCATTCAGATACCCAGAGGACGAGGAAATAATTTCAATATCATTTTCTAGCAGTCCACGTACTTGGAGACCTAAAGGGGAAACAAGGGACTAAGAATGCGTCGATTCACTTTCTCCTATAGTCATGATAGATTATTCTAGTTTGTATATAAGAACCAAGTTTTATTGAAGCTCAGGGGATATATTGAAGAAATTTCCATTCAAGATTTCATTATCATTTGGAGGGTTGATAACATCTTTAGCACCGTTGGGATCAACTCTTGTGACTGACATTAAAAAATCCACTGAATGAAAATGTTAATTCTAGACCACCATTTCAATTTGATTAAAAGGAAGCATGTAATCTGCACTGAGCTTTTTGAAAGGGTTAGCTGGAATCATATCCAATCTATTTGGGACATTTATTTGGGTGGAATCATTATCTATTTATTTATCCCCTTAATGGTGATAGAACCCTACATTAATGTATTATGTTTTATAGTATTTAATGGGTCTTGTAACCATACAACATCCCAATTTTACGATTTATAAAATATTTGAGACATTGGTGGTATGATGAAGGAATTGTCATATGTTGATGTGGCCATGGTCTTCCTAGCAGAACATTGAATTTTGTGTCATTATAAACTACCATGAACCTTGAGTTGGACACAAGATCATTGAATTGAGTTCTGAGTGTGATCTGGTTGAGAGGTTCGTTCTCATTCTTGTCACAACCCCATAACATCAAAGTCGATAGAGATAGGTGAGATTCATTTGAGACCCAGTTGATGAAGTTTCCAAACTAGGATGAGGTTGAATCCTGAGACATTGTCAATACAGGATCATCAAATATCAAGGTCATTTAAAATTATGAATAAATACAAGTGTCTCACATGTCCTTGTATGACAACATCCTCATCATGGTTAGTGAAGGAAATGACCGCATGGAATTCTGCAGGATCATTCATCGCATGTTATACTTCATTAGTACTGACCTCAACTTGAAATTCTAGAGTGATTTAAAATGCATCAATAAGAGCTTCCCAGAGGTCTTTTAAAAGAATCAGAGCATCCAATATTTATTACATGTCTAATACATGGGCCAGCTTCTTCAAAACATCATACTTTTGATCCAATGTACTGCATTTTCTAAAAGGAAGATTCTCTTTTTCAGGAACTTTTGGATCTCATGTTCCTGATGTGGAAGAACCATTTCATGGGGAATGAGCTAGAAGTTCTTATATTTTTGGTGGATTAGGTCAACTAGGTCTACCCACCTACCAAGGAGGTGGTGACATATCCTCTAACTGGTCTTCCTAGATAATCTTGTCAGGGCATACCCTGTCATGTGTGGAGGAAGAAATAATTTATTCATGTTGATCTCGTTGGAGAGATTTCCCCCAGGTTTTAGCTATATAGAAAGATTGAGCTAGGGTTTCGTTGAAGTAGTGGCTTCTCGAATGACCACATCATCCATTGTATCATCAACCCTAATGACCTATTACCCAAGTTCCACAATAAAGTGTGGTAAATCATGTTCATAATCAGAATCATAAATTGAGTAGGTATCATTTAGGTTTATAAAATTAATGTAACCAATGATCAACTCATCATCAAATTAATATTTTACCTTAGGGTTGACTCTTATTGTACCATTTGGTAGGGTGGTGCCCATGATTTTGAGATGGTTTCCATGAAATCTTCTAAGGTCAAGGACAAATTTTTTATTTATATGATCTCATCTTTTTCTATTGGTACCTTATCCTTCTGGACACGTTTCTTCTTTGAATATTAGCCTTTAGATGATGGAAATTTTGAGGAATATGGATTTAATGTATGGGAAGCATTAGGAGGAACAATTGACTATTTCAATTGTGTTCATATAATGACCTGATTTTGATTAAAAAATTTTCTAATAATTCAGTCATTGGACTTTTGAAAATTCTTTATTTTAACTTCTCTCCACTCACCTTCCCCATCCGGTTCAGTATCAAAAACATATGCTACCTGGGCTGGTGAATTTTTCAGTTTCACTTTCCTAGAATCTACAATCTTTTATAGGATGTCTTTAAAAACAAAACACTCATGGATGGGATTACCCAACATTTTATGGAAATGAAAATAGTTTAGATGATCCTCATCACCCTATTTTTTTAGATTCTTTGTAATTTTCATCTAGAATAAGTCGTTTTCCAATGATGAGATGAAGTTGTCGGGGAATTGGTCATTATAAAAGAAATAGGCCTTGTTTTTAAACTCCTCAAACTATTTTCACCTCTAATTTATTTGATCATTCTGATGAGTTGGTCATTGTTGTTGACTCTCAAGAGGTATATCAATATGGTATGATACATGATTTGAGGTAGGAGCGGGTACATGGCCCTACTTAAGAGTAACTGTAGTGTCTTATTCCCTTCATGTTATCCTTTCTTGATATGATAGGATTACTTGAGATTTGGCTTTAGTCTCTATGATAGAGTTTCCCAACTGTTGAGAAATTGCATCCAGATTCCAAAACCCTCCTATGTATTTCATAGGTATCAATGGTGTACACAAATCATCATAGAGATTTTGTATGTAAATAGTAAACAAATATTTTTGAGGGAGTAGTAGTTTCAAGGAGTAAGTAAATCCTTTCTACAAAGTAATGAAGTATGAGACTCTTTCATCCTCCATTTTCTTGCAGTTTGTGAGATTGAAGACTATTGTCTTCTATAATGTTGAGATGGACTGGAAGAGGAAATTATGATGGAGATATTCTTATCCAATGATTGAATGGGATTAAAAACTCATATACCATGAAAATAATGGCCCTTGCAATGATTTAATAATGAATCTGAGTTTTACTGCTGCTAATTGCTATGGGGTCCCCATAATGGGATCACAACGAGAGACGAAATGCATTAAGTGCTACTATGGATCTCTCAATCCATTGAAAATCAAAAAGGAAGGATTTCAAATGTTTGGAGGAGGAGGTTCAGGATCCACCCATTTAGGATATTCCTTATTTTCTAGCTGTACTGGTGAACACCATACTTCCATAGCATCTAGTCAAGTTGTTAATGACTCAATGGTGTTCATAAGATTTCAAGGAATGTTCAGATGAGACAAGACCTGAATAGGTGTGGCACCTGAAGCCTGAACAGGTACGATAGCTAGTAGGACCACTAGAGGTGGAACCACTAGTATTTATCCTGGGTAAACAGTAGTGGAAGGCCTATAAGAATGTGACTTACCATGTTATGGATGTGTACCCAATGAAGGAATTTCATGATGTTCTTCTTCAGGATTAAAATATATTGGTAGTTGATGGCCCACATTGACCAGACATTCCCTATCTACTCTAGTTGTTGAGGAAAACCCTATTTACTGAGGTGTTCCAACTGGAAGTGTGAGTTGGGTGTCTTCTTGCGGAGCATATCTAGTAGGAATACTACCTTTGATTAACTCTGCATTGAGTCTTCTAAACTCTCTCATGTATTCCTCTTTCTAAGAATACATTTCTTCTAGTGAAATTGATTAGCCTTATCTGGGGGGAAGTTGAGTCATGGTATTACCCTTACATTTTCCCTTATTAGGTGCCTTTCGAGGAGGTAGAGGTGGATTATTTGAGAGGATAACCAAATTTTATGTGATCCTAGGGTTTTAGGTATGCACACCGTATGCATTCATTTCAGTGGGGACTACCTCATGAATAAGAACTTATTCTCTAGAACCCTCTAAATTGATCTTACATTCCATAGGGTCTTAAATGATAGACTAAATGACATTCATAGATGTGTAGTGCATCGCATGCATTCTGTTGTAATTTCTGTGAGATATCCTTCTTCTCCACCCTTCAAAAGACATTTTACTCTTCTTTATTGTTTCCCTAGTTTTTTTTATGTACAGGGACCCAAATAGAATTCTCAAATATTTTAGTCCTTTACTTTCCAAGTAATTGCACTGACTCACAGGATAGGAAAAATTGAAAGGATTCAATCTGTGTAATCTTCCCTAATTGATAGAAAACTGATTCTTGTTAAAGATGTGATTATTGAGGTGAAAAATCCCCCATATCTGTGGGATGGGGCTATTAATATTCTGCCTTCACAACCCTTTGGGATTGTTTGCTGATCTCGAGGGTTGGGTTAAAAAATCCCCCATCCCTACTAGTTGGGGTTGTTCCTGAGCTAATATAGATGATATTACCATAAATTTTTTCTTCTGATTTTATGGATTCTAGTCTGAATATGGTTTAGGTGCATTATTCGATACTCACTTAAATAACCTATTTCAGAAGAGTGTTGTGCTATTTTTGAAATTTTCTCAATTTGATGGCAAACATCCTCTAAGAGAGATTTCAGCTCAATGTTCTCAGATGCTTGATACAACAGTATGTTATTAGATTACTCTCTTTTTCCCTGATGTCAGTGAGAGTTAGTCTAGGAATGTTCTTGTTGATCGTATATCTATTTATGAACATATTCCATTTTTTGTATATTGTTTGGGGCAATGAAATTTCATGATGACTCCTTTTGTGGGATTTAATGACTTGGGAGCATAGTGAAATGAAATATCCAATGTACACCCACTCTTATGATATGAACTCTAGATGGGGAACCTTAGATAAGCCTTTGCAACCTCATTAATGCATCAAGTCATGCATGATTAAGGGATCCTTTCTATTTCTTAATATTTGTATGTCAGGAATCCAGGTGACAAGACAAGTCAATTTGGCATTGTAATCCTTCAAATACCCTAATGTGAGTTTGATACTCATCATAGGACAATACCTTTGATTTTAGATGATTATAATTTTTCCATATGTTGAGGTGGATTTCATACACACAATATTCCACCAAAACCACAAGAATGATATATTTATAGGAGGATAAAGTCCATAACATGACTAGTATGTCATCGTTATCCATATGTTTCCTCATTTTTATTAGATATTGTTCATATTTCAAAAGAGGTTCCTCGACCTGGTTCAACCAGAGTAGACGCTTCCTGATTGTTTTACCATAATAAATGGGATTGGTTAGGGTTTCCTCTGCTATATTTGAACGGAGATGACCTAATTGCGGTTCAGAGAATAACTGTCACCATTGGATATCTTCTAGTTGAGAAAGGATTTTACTTTCCAGATACAAGGCATCAGACATGACTGGCCTTATCTTCAAAGGTGCGTTGCAATAAGAGGACTTTCTCATCACTTCATTTCCAATTGGAGATATCTTTTGACAATGTGAATCACTACTACAGAGAGAAATTTCACAGTGAACTCCATCATGGGGATGACCATCATGGTGGATTACAGTAAGGGGAAAACCCTCCTGGTCCTTGGTTTTCTGGATACATGGAGGGATATTGTGGATCTCATCAAGAGATAAGATCTCAAGATCAATCGAATTATTTCCATGAAGTAAGCTTTCATGGTGAAATGTTCTATGAGGACCATCAAAATTACTTCTCGTGCTCCCATAGTTTGGTAACTAGAGGGAAGTATCTTGAGCTACAGTAGATAAACATCTGATGGCATCAGGATCTCCAATGTTAAGAAAAGAGTAATTGTAGATTGAATATTTATTTTCAAATCATGTTTGATGAGACATCTTCTTAGATTCCTTCTCATGAGAGATTAGGGACACTTATTGGAAGAAGTTCTCATTATGGGAAGGTTTTTATTCCTACCTTGGAGTAGACATTGGAATAGGCTAATTACCTTTGATTGAAATGGTTGTATGTTCCTAATCCTACTGTCCGTATATTACAGGGGAATTTTTCCTGTGACCCTCCTGGATGAGAGCAGAGGTATGTATCTGCTCAATGGTGTTATGATAATTAGCCACCCCATTTATGGAGACCTAGTTAAGTTTATGTCCCTCAAGAACTAATTTCATCATTATAATGATATCCTAACAAGTTTTTAGGATGTGTTCAGAGTTTTATGTTTTCCCTTTTACCATTACCAAGATATTCTTGTCGACTTTAGTGAACAGAATGGGGATATATGTCCATTTCACATCTAATATATGTGTATGTTCCTACACCTTTCCTTCCATTCCTATCAATGGATACAAAAAATAATCATGGGCAGATATCTTAGTCTGACCTTTGTCTTTCATAGGGATATTTTGACTGAATTCTCTATGTGCTAATAGAAGAGGCGACTGGCCGACTTGATAAATTTTGGCAGGTGTGTGTGCATGCTCTCTATTTTCTTCCAAAAACTGGTCAATAAACTTCTTTGAATTCTAGCATATGATTTTGATATAAGGCTTGGTTGGTTCAAGTATGTGTATGTTCTTTCTTGTAGGTTTCCACTATATTTGGTTGGAGGGATTCTTTAAAAGCTTCCAGGTGAGTCTGCTGGTTGGAGGAGTAAGGGCGGATGGGTGTATGTGTTTTGAAAACTTTTTACCACCAAACTAGATTGGTGGGATTCCCTGAAGGGGAAAAAGGTATGAACATTCTCCCTATTGGATGATTTTCATCCTCAGCAGGCCATCTTTCATGCCTAGGTTTGAGGACCTAGGAAGAAAAACCAAAGGTGAAACTCTCATAATAATGAGGGATCACTACCACACGACATTTGTGATGGTGATTGTTTGTAGGAACCCTTGAGAAGGACCTCTGTGTCTTCAATATAAATCTATATGTGGCATCATGATCCAAATCCTAAAATATGGGAGGTATTGGTTGTTGTGTTCTGAGGATAAGCTCTTGAAATGGGTAAAGATAGTGGTTGGCGCCATCTGCTTGAGGACCACCATTCATCATTGACCAGACTATTGGTGGTTTTGGTTGAGATAGAGGGCCTATCGGGAGACCTAAAAGGTTGGTATCATACCATTTTTATGGTAATCTTGTACCAATGAGTTCGATACCCAGTGTTGAAGATGCTAAGTTAGTTTTGACATCCTTCTCAAGGATGAAGACCTTTCCTAAGAAGCATTTGGGGAATTCATTGGTGGAAAGTTGAAGGAATTAATTGAATTGAAGATAGTTCTTTGAAGGAAGGTCCTAAGGATATATGATAGAAATTATTAATAAAAAACTATTAAATCAACATCTTTTTTGGATGAACACATGCATGATTGATTTCTCTGTCTGGACCTCATTTGCTTTGAGAATGGAAGGGGCCTAATAGGTAGGTGACATAGTCATCTTGGTTAAGGATTCATGTCGGGTTCACTATTGTTTGTTTCTGATGTAAATGTGACTTCATTGGGGTAATTTTTATTTCCAAATGTTTTCCAATAGGTTTTTTTGGAACTGAAAACACACAATGGTTCTGTATCCATAGGGAAATTCTATCCAAAGGTAGGCACTTGTTATGTATTTTAACCGACAATGTTTAATAACTCACATTGGTTGAGAGGATGGGAGGTCGAGCGCATCACACCTTTTTTAGGGGAATTATTTAATAATATAGGAATATATTATTGATTTAAGATATGTTCATGAATCATTAATTAATTCCCAAGTATGAAGTGGGTCTTTCCAAATCAGCAATCAATTATTATCATATGTGGAATTCAGAATCATTCGTATGTATTTGAGGTTATTCGTTACTGGATATATCTCTATGTATCTGAGGTTCTCCATTGATAGAATCCTCTTATATAATACTTAGATATTATTTGGTCATTATTACGACAATGCGGGTTTTCTAGCCACAAAGTGGGGAACTATGGAGTTTATTATCATCCAGGTAGACTAATTTCACTATGGAGTTTATTTTCATCTTGGGAGACAGAAATTGTTTGATGTTGGGATCAAACCCATAAATGGGCTTCCTACATATCCTTGTGAAAGGAATAAAAACCCATGTAGTTTAGTGATGATTAATGGGGCGCATCATACGTTTTTAAGGTTATGTGGTGAGTTACCAACTATACAGTTTAATGTCATCTGGAAAGGATGTCTAGGTTGAAAGTGCCTATTCAAAGTTTATTATGGGAGTTATGCCAAAAAAAACCCAAGGAACTTGGAAGGAATATGAGTTTCCATGTTAAATTAGACCTTTCTAGGGTTATGGACCAAAAGAACTGGGTTGGATTAGGATTTTGGGTTTAAACCTCAAGGAAGATTCTTACGTATATATCATATTTATATGGGAATCAAATCCCACATAGTTCGTTAGTGTGGACCCATGCCTATAGAGGCCCTCAGGGGTATGTATTGCAGGGAAGTATTTATATTTGAGATGATAGATTGGGGATTAATTTTAAGAAGGATACCCCTCATGAGAAAGGACACAAGTGATATATTATCTCATGGTGATTTGGGAGGTTAAATTATGTTTTACTCCTAGGGAGGCTACGCTGATTAAGGGAATTATGATCGGGGCTTATACCTAAGGAGGATGACCATTGATATGGGGACCTGAGTGGGCTTCCAATGTATCCTGATTAGTATGAATTAAAGTTCCCATATTTTAGTACTTCAAGTGGATTTTGTGGATTTCATGATCAACAGTAACCTATAAACCCACTTGATTCATGATTTGTGTGAGAAACAAGCGAAAACTGGAGATTTGACAAACAAAATAATTTCCCTCCTTCACTGGTGGAAAAGTCTTGGGATATGACAGAAGAGGTCAGGGCTACGGAGAAAGAGGTTAGGGTTATTACACTTCCCTCTCTTAACATTACATTATATGAGATCCCAATGTGAGGAAGGTATTAAGGTGAAGGATGTGAAGGTGGAGAGGAGCATGACTGCAACCTCCCTTAGGAAAGGTTAGGGGATTACACTAGGAGGGATTCCATTTTGAGTTTTGGTTGGGTCTTACTCCTAAGGAGGATTCCCATTTATGATTCAACCTAGCATATAAGTCATGTGATGAGGTTTGAGAAGTTTCATGAGGGGTGTGCTGACTCAACTTAGTCGAGGAATCTAAGAGGATAATCTGAACATAAAACATGTGAAATAGACCGATAAGAGTATGTCCACTCATGTAATTTCAAAGAGTTCATAGGAGTATCTAAAATATTGGTATTCTATAGTAGGATGTTAAGGTTGTATAATATGAATGACAAAATTTTCTTGACCTGGGCTGAAAAGTTTGTAGTGCGACCCTCGATTTTTCATTGGGGTCAATTAAGGAAGTGAAGGGATCGACCTAGAGCATTGGGAATATAGGTCGGCACTGAACCCTAGTAGGGGTGCAGGGGAACAACCCCCTAGGTATGTACAAGAGGGTTCGATCAGGTGGGTCTCCCTTGTATGGGTCTCCTAGGTAAGTCACCCTAGTATGGGTCACCCTAGTATGGTTCCCACTAGGTGGGTCGCCCAGGTATGGGGTCGCTTAGGTGGTCCCTCACCCAAGTTGTACTAGGGTGGACCATACTACCTCATCTAGGTATGGGTTTCCCAAGTGTGGTTCACCCAAGTTCTGGGATGGGGGCCTTGCCTTAGTGAATGTGGACCATGAATGGTCTCCCAAGTACTGACAGACTACTTGGCCGGGGGACTTGCATGACTAGAGACTTATCTGGGATTCTCGGTCCTGAAGTTTAGTTTCCCTCTTAAAAATTTTAGGTACAGGGGTCTATTTATAGACCCTCAAGACCGGTTCAGATGGCCTGTGTAGATGGCTTACATGGATGGCTTGTGCGGATGGCCTGCGTGATGACACACTTTCCTTTACAAAATTTTTCTGTCTTCTGAGTGCCATAAATTTTGATCCGTATATCCATTTGGGCTCCAAGAATAATAAAATATTAGATCTCAAAGAGATTTACACTTCTAGATATGGTTAATAAAACATGTATTCTTAGAAGAAACTCGTAAATTGAATTTTTATGTGTCAATATCTTTTTATCATCGATCCTGGAAATCCACTACCTACTCCTTGAGGGGGATCTTTATAATTAAACCACATTGTATAGTAGTCTCGTGGAAAATAGAAATCCAACCATGAATTCTATATAAAAGTTCATGAAACACATTCTTCAGTGTCAATATCCATGTTTCATCTAGAGTGTTTCCATGGAATTCACACTTGCATTCCTAAGGGCCAAGAATGATGCCCCCACTTTATCAGGATGTCAGGATTACTACCCTGTGAGTAGATCATATCAACTCTTAGAATGGAATTAGATTCATGCATGTTATGTCCCTATACCCTCTAGAAAAATATATGTATGTCAGGCTTAATACCCTATAATTAGTGCTTATAAGCTCATAAGATAGTGTTGGATGAATGCGTGTCACGTCCCAGTACACTCTAGTAAAATATAGATATATGTCGGGCTTAATACCCTGTGAGTAGAGATTATCGGCTCATAAAATCGTGTTGCATTCTTGCATGTTACATCCTAGGAAACTCATGGAATATATATATATATATATATATATATATATATATATGTTGGGATTATGACCCCATGAGTAGTGCTCATCAGCTCCTAGATTGGTGTTAGATTCCTACGTGTTAAGTCCCAATCCAATATATATATACTATATATATAGTGACATGATCATAAACATATTCCAGCTATGAGCCAAATCAGGTATAACCGCCAGGTGTCCCTTAGAAACCTAGATGAGCAGTTATGTATTTATTTAGTTCTATAAATTATTTCTTTATTCCTTCACATTGCTCAATTTATATTGCACTATCTGGAAGGGGATAGATACCATGGGTGCTTCCAACTAAGATTTATATCTCACACACTACTTGGGCCTCCATTACATAGGGGTACCCGAGTATTCCTTCTTGTTGTCAGGGCCTTGGGCCTTTCTTATAGTTGTGTGATATTACTTGGGAGTTAGGGGAAAAGGAATGAGATTGATCTTAGGAAGCTCATAGATATAACATTTTGGATTTTTAGTTATTTTTTACTTGAGTCGTGTATTTTTTTTTGAATTGTAAATCATGTTTTTTGTTTACTTTTTTTAGTTATGTATCATCACTATGATATGAATGCATGTTTTTTATAAAATGGAATTGGCTGATTTAATTCAATTATTATAATATTTGTCTAGTGTTATTTTTTTACTATTTATTTACTACTTCTGCTATTATTTTATCTTTAATTTCTCTTTTACTGCTATGCTACTCTAATATGAGGTTATAGTCTCCCCACTATCACCACCTTAGGCCCTCACTACTTGTCAGAATCCTCTAGATTACTAGGATACATGCCTGAGGCCATGTGACACACTAGTCTAGCTACTGGTTTAATGGTATGTCAGGTTGGGATATTACATCCATGATACATTATGTTCAACTATGTAGCATATTCATCCTAGTTGCACAGTGATAAAATACAAGATATATATATCCTCTCTGTATGATCTAAAATTCCACGGTACCTCTTACATGATGTATGACATAAAATTGCACAACACCAATATCCTTGAAACATGAAACTAAACTATATGACATACACATCCTCATCACATGATGTAAAGATTCATGTTACCTCATCCCTATCATATGATGTAAAAATGTAGGATGCCAACATCCTTTCCACATGACACTATATTGTATGGTTCCCTTCATCCTAATTGCAAGATGTAAAACTATATATCATCATGGACCTAGACAAACAACCATAAAAGGTTCACTGAATGGTCTTAGATATAAGACCTATAACTACAAGATTCCAATGTTAGAGTTCTAATACTATAAACTACATATTCCAATGTACAAGTCACAAATCATTAAACTATTCGAAAACTTCCTTACCACATGACATAAAACAAAATGGATTACATCCTCATTGTAGATTTAAAATTGCATATCATTTTGATATGTTCTTAAATGGATCATGACTCTTGGTGATGGTCTCCTACCACACCTCAATTTAGAACTATATGTGGCTTATTCTCATTTCAATGAGATACGTAATGACTCCTAGAACAAATGTCTTGGACCAACCCTCATCCAAAAACCAAAATTCTTCTTTTCCCCACATCTAAACCTAATTAATGTGGGGAACTAATTCTAGAATTATTTGTGGATCGTTTTTTGTCATTATAAGTTATATAGTGATGCCCAAATATCTATTCTTGATTCCAACCACAATGTCCCTTATTCACATAAAATCACCTACTTCCTTTCCACGTCATGTTAAACTACACAATTATTATTCCACTCATTTTATGTTAAGAATTCATAGAACTATGTACGGATTGATAATCATTTTGATGAGATACTTATAGACAATATGATTCTATATCCTAGTCCAACCACCATAAGATCAAAATACCCATGTCTTTTTCTATTATTTATACTATGTGGTAAAATAAACCCTTACTACTCCTTGTTTATCACACTAATCATAGATCATGTGGGATTAGGAGTTTTAGAAAAGGCTTACTTGCATCATCAAGGTTTATTAGTTCATGAAAGTGTTAACGTGGTTCTAGTTGAAATAAATTAAAAGCAAAACCAAAATTTCCTTATTACATGATGTAAAAATATATTTTTTACATCCTTTTTTCATGATAGAAAACTACATACCATTTTGGTTTGTACTTGAGTAGATCACAATCCTTGGTATCGGTCTGCCACCACACCTACTTTTAAGAACTACGTGTGGATTGATTCTAATTTCAATGGGATATATATTGACACCTAGACCTCATGTCCTAGGCCCAGCCATGGGGTAATGAAAATCCCCGCTTCCTATATACAACCAAGGATTTATAGAGGAGATCTTAATTTGGGTTACCTCATTCAAGAGTTTAACTAGGAAGTAGAAATGTCTCCTATCACATATGAGTCAGATCTATATAGGGGAATCCACACTCTATGTCCAATGATGGTCCAAATGCTTCCTTTGTTCTTGGAAATATTCCATCCATACATCATACTCCTATTTTTAGTAAATTTAGAATCATCATAAACATTCATTATCTATCAGAAATGGAATGTCTGATACATGAGGATGCCTTTGTCTAACTATTTAGTAATATTCCCCATTTTTCTTTTGATAAATTCACCCACCAAAAAGATCATGTTATCTAGAGGATGTCAATATTTAACTATGTAGTAATATTCCCCGGTTGTATTTTCATGAAGTTTCCCACCAAAAGGGTTTGTCAAAGAGCAACACGTTCATCCTCAAGAGAATCCCCTTATATCTCTATAAGCCCTAATGACATTGTGTTATAGCCCACTATTTGAACATGGTCCTTGATCATTCCATGCATGCTTTTCCCCTTGTCATTTATCCGAATCCAAGAACCCCCAAGATCTTGGATTACTATTTCCTCCCTCATATCCTAAGTAAACTAGAACATCCTTAGTCTGTTAGGCCTCATATTACCCACCATTTCTATAATAATTTGGTCCTTGTGTCATGACCTAAAGCTATAAGGCACCATTTCATCTTGGTTGCATGATGTTAAACTACATGATTCATATTTTTTTCATGCTGTTAAACTGCATGGTTGATATCCCACTTATTCAACATTAAAATGATCCCTCATACTTGTCACATGATGTTAAACTGCATGGTAAGTCCTGGAAGAAAGACTTTAAACTACATTATTTCAAAGAACTACATATGACTTGATTACCAATTTTACAAACACATAGTGATGACCAATTACTATGTCTTATGACTATCCATAATAATTAAAAACCCCCTTTTATTCACACAATAATTTGATCAGTGTAGGGATTTTAATTCTAAAACCACATAAGGATTGATTCTCACTCTAAAGAGATATGTAGCGATGCATAGATCCTATATCTTGAGCCCAACCACAATTAAAAACATTCCTCTTCCTTCCATATGTGTTAAACTAGAATTGTTAATATACCTCTCCGTTATTAAGTGATTTTGACATGAAATTCCCCTTCTACAACTTATTCCTTTCCTTACAAAAACCAATCTATGTGTCTGAGGAAATCCAAATCCTTATAAAATTTCTTTTTCCATCAATAATAGAATGTCATATTCATAAGGATGTCTTTTTCTGACTATGTAGTAATATTCCATTGTTTTATTTTCATAAATTATCCCCCTAAAAGGGAATGCTAGTCAGTGGATGTCTTTGTTTGACTATTCGGTAATACACCATAGTTGGATTTATATAAATTCACCCACAAAAAGGTTCTATCAATTAATGAAACATTTTTTCTTAAGAGATACAATCTCTATCTTCATAAGACTAAATGAAATTATTATATAACCCTCTATTCGAATATGGATCATGTTGATTCCTTTCATATTTTCCCCATATCACTATTTGAATCTGGAAACCCCTAGATTACATTTTACGAACCCCCCCCCCTTCATACCTGAAGATGGAAGAACATTCTCAGTCAGATCACCATAGAGTGGCCAAATACTAATCCTTAGGTCAAAGATAAATGAACATAAATTGTAATCCTAAACTTCCCTATTGTATGAATATAAAACTCACATTCCATGTCCTGGTCGCATGACATTAAACTACATGATGCTTAAACCCTCTCCAGAGATGAAAATTTATCCCGATTTTGGTCATTTACTACATCACCCCAAATAAATACATATGAGATTATTCTCATTCCATAAATAAATATAGTGACTCATAGATCATCCATTCTACACCCAGCTTCCTCAACAGTCAAAACATGCATTTCCCTCCATTCATGGACACAACACCAATTTGGGTGGGAGGTTTTGGAATTATTTTAGGACCCATCCCTTTTAATATTTTGATAAAAAAAATTCCCCTCCTTTACACATACCAAATTTTTGTAGGAGAGGCTTCCCTATTCATCGATAGTTCTAAAAAAGATGTTCAATTCATTATCAGACAACTTCCCTTTATTGTCTTCAAAAATAAAAATCTCCATAATTTGTATTCAGATATTGAAAATATAATGTCATCATTCCGAGGAAACCATTTTAAGACTATTAAATAATACGCCAAAATTTTCTTTACATGATTATCCCACCTAAAATGAATTCCAGTCAAAGTATGTTGTTGTTTGACTATTATTAACACTCCATTCTACCAAAGAGTCTAAAAAATGATAAAGGGAAATACCTTTGAAAAAATAGAAGAAATCACATGAAGAAAATAAATATTTTCAAAGGATTGAGTTTTGAATCACTCTAGTCTGAACAAGGAGACATCGGCGTGTAGGGTACTTGTGTGCCTATATCTGTGCAACACACTTGAATTCCCAATTTATTTTCACCAAGGGTCCAATTTTTTCCTATAAATTGACCCTTGAGGCCTTCATTTGTACGAATGAATTTCCTTGAATCCTAATTTCTTCTCTGGTCTCCCTAGTGCTTCTCCAATGTCTTCTAAAACATTCAAGGTAGTTTTTTAAAACCTGAAGCGGAGGAATTGAAGGAGGATCATAGGGCATGAGTTCTTTTAGTGTTTAAAATACCTAACACTTGTGTGCCTAAAGCGCCCAACCTCCCTAATTAGCCACACTTGAGAACCACCTATTCCTCTCACGGGAACATGAGCACCCCACTTCTTGGAATACCTGGGAATACTCTAGAAGTCTTGGGTCAGGTATCACCAAAGTATTAACATATAGGTTATTCGTCACTCAAGTAAACATCAGGTCGCCCAAGCCTACATGCGTGCCCATACTTGCGCGCCAGTACCTACTTGGATTCCCTTAATTTATTCACCTAATATCTTTAGTCTACAATTCATTAATCCTTCTTCAAATCCATTCCTGGAAAGTATTATTCTCCATTGGATCTCTTGTTTGAAATGGATTATATTGAGACATTCACCAAAACCTCCTGATTTATCAAACAAATGGGAAAGTCGCATCAGTGTGTCTCTTATTTGTGATTGAATATCTATAGTTAGAGGTTTCTCACATTTTTTCACAGTGGGGTTAGGATTGATGGAGTGTTTGTGGGTTTTGTATATTCATAGTCATATGGACCTTTCTCCCAGGAACAGTGTTGGGAAGTTCCCAATTTAGAGGATTGGGGTTTGGGTTCTGACTTCCCATTCTCGTCTATAAACCCAGAACCTTAGGTCTCTAGTAGGGAAGGTACGGTTCACACTTTATTTTCCATCCAAGAAAAATAAAAATCTCCCTCCCCCTACCGGGACTAATTTTAGGGCATCCATCCTGGTGTAATCCCATAACCTTTCAAGTTGGAGGTTGTAGTATTTCTCCTCTATGATTCCTTCACCTTCACTCCTTCCTTTAAATGGACACTTTTCCAATGTAAATTGAATATATGGAAGGTTCATCACCTCTTCCTCTTCTTGGGTTGACTCGAACTCATCCACCCTGGCTGTTGTAGGTATGCCCTCTTCCACCAGCAGAGGAGGAAAAGTGTGAGTGGCTTTGTTGAATCTTTGACATCCTCTTGTTTCTCACACCAAACATGACTCATGTGGGCTTGGATATTTGTCATGATCACAACTTTTTCTCAAGATGACATGAACTATGGGAATTCTGATTCCTATTGAAACCAAGATACATAGGATTCCTTCTTGAAGGCCTGAGATCAAAAGGGTACCCTTCTAAAAGGGTTCACCCAATCTTGTCTCTTCAAATGGGTATTTTCGATGAATAATCCCCATTACGAATGAACTACGAGTACTATAATTCCAATCATAATTGGGATATTTAGGAAGCCTTATCAGGGCCTGAGATCATTGATATCATCTTCAGGAATACACACTTAAATCTCTTAATCTGGGCATCCTCCTTAAGAATAAACCCCAAATTAAAGCCCCAAATCACCAAGGAATCCTTTTCAAGAAGTAAGATCAAACTCTTTTCTATCAAAGGAATATAATCTTCTATGAGACTTATCTAACTACGTGGGATTTAATTTCAATCCAAATGGGATATGTAGGAAAAAATCCTTGTGGTTCAAACCTTACACTTCAAATCAATCATGTTCTTCCTGGGACATATTCCTAACGGGGTTTAATTTTACTTGGAAACCCAGATCCTTTCGAAGTTCCTTGGGATGATTAGATATAAGTCTCAGACCAAACTTTTTCTAAGAACATTTCACTTAGATGTCCTTACCACATGGCATTAAACTATATGGTTAGGTCCTTATCAGATGGACTTAAAAGGTATTATGTACTCCATTAAGTAGCCCCAAAATATGAGGGTTCTAATTCCTTTCCCAAGGATACATTGGTACCCCATTTTTTGGGTACGATCCCGATATTAAAAAAACATTCATCTCCCTAGATGATAATATAGATTGTCCCATTGAGTGGCTTAAAATATAGTATCATCATAATGATGATTAAAAGAATCTCTAAATAGTATATGAGAGGATACCATTAATGAGGAACCTATAATACATATGGATGATTCAAAATTTCACCCATGATAATAACTGATTGAAAATTACAAGTGAAACTTATGGTTTACTTGGTTAATTAATAAGTATTCATAAAAATATCATAAATTTATAAAGTGAGTCTCGGAGTGGATAATAATTCCCCAAAAAAGGGTGTGAGGAGTCTGGCATCCCATCCTTTCAACCAATGCATGTTCTTAATTATCAAAAAGATCAAACATAACTAATTCCTGCCTTTGGAATGCATTTTCCTTATGGATAACGATATATTGGGTGTTTCTAATTCTATGAATAAATCCAATGGAAACCAAATATAAGCAGTGATTAATAAACTTGAACACACGTTTCAAGGAACTATGAAACAAAAATGGTGAACCCGGCGTCAATCCTTAACCAAGTTAATAATGTTACCCACCTATCAGGCCCCTATAAATTGATAAAGGAAGGCTAGAAAAAGGAAAAAATCATGTATGTATACATCTAAAAGATTTTTCTTTTATGAAGTTTGTTTTTGTTTGATGTTTTTTCTCAGAACTCACATAACTCCAAAATAGCTTCCTTCAAGTTTTCACTCGAGAATTTCCCAGCCGTTTCTCAAGCTAGATCCTCATCCATAGGAAGGATGTCATCACCAACTCAGTATCTTTAATGTTGGGTCTCCAATGTGCTAGTAAGGGAGTACTGTCAGTACAATACTATCCCAGCTTTGGAGGATTCCCAACAGGCTCTCCCGGTTAATAATGACCCTCGATCATTCAGTCAACGATGACTGATGATCAAGAAAAAGACGGTACCAACCACTTTATTCAACTATTTTGGGTCCTTATCCTAGAAACACAACAAATAGACCCTCCCCGACTATAGGGAGGTGGATAAAGAGGTAAATTTGGGACTCAATTCAATGCTATAGGGATCCTTCTTGAGGACTCTTACTAAAAATTTCCTCCAATAGAATTGCGTGGTAGTGAACCCCCAACATGATTGGGGTGTTGCCTCTGGATGTTCGACCCATGTCCCTCATAACTGGGCATGCAAGAAGAACCTCAATGGACATTTCCTGGTCAATCGGGGCATGTTATTACCTTTTCTACCTCTGGAGATGTCCACCAACCTAACTTGATGGCAAACAACGAGCGTGAACATACACTCGTTCGTCCTAATTCCACTACCCAGCAGACTCATCTGGCAGCAACCTACCAATCCCACTAGGAAAATCCTATGGAGTATGGTGAACAAGAACATACACATGTTTAAAAATTATCATCCAGTCAGTAGGCTCGTTTGACTTAAATTAAGATATCCCGCCAATCAAATGTGAGTGAAACTGGTAAACAGAAATATACACCTGTTTACACTCACCAATTCTACTAGCAGTCTCGTATGCCAGTATTGAATAAATTTCATCAAACATTCTTGATGGATAAAATCCAGCAGGTGTATACACTAGCCTGGATTCATCATGCTTTCCAACAGTCTCATTTTGATGCACCGAAATAAGTCAGTCGGAAATCTCTAATGACAAATCTGAGGTATACTCAACTCTCTGCCCCCATACATGAGTACTGTCAATATCCAATGATAGGAGAAGAAGGATATAATCAGCCATATATACCTACTCAAAATAAAAAATATACGTATATTCCCGTTCCGGTCACTGAATTCACCAAACATATCTCAGAAATGGTGAGAGGGAAAACACAAATTCTTGCCCATATTTTGGAATCATTCCAGAATATCACAACAACAACATTACTATTAACAGGGGAAGAGACACATAAATCTATCCTCACACCTGAGATGACACATAGACATGAAATCTTAGAGTAGATACATACCTATACTCCAGTACAAAAGGGTTATGGGACGTACTCACCCATGTCATATAGACAACAGGATCTGAAACATACACCCTTTCCAATTGGAGGTAATCGGTCCGTTATGATAACCACTCCAAAGGCAGGCACATACACTTTCCCATGATAATCACTTTTCCCAAAAATTGTCCCCAACTAAGTGTAAGAGAGTATCCAAGATGAATTATTTCAAAACATAGTTAGAAAATCAAGTGCCAGGGTGTGATCTAGATCCTCTTAATGTTGTAGTTCGTGAATCCCTCAGAAATTTATCTATTGAAGCTCCAGATTATACCCTATCATTACCAAATTATGGGAGTAGTAGTAGTAATTCTGAATTTCCTCATCAGACACTTCATCATTAAGGCTTTCTTCATGAATATTTGGCCAATCCAGAGATCCTATCTCTAGATGAGAACCACAGAAACCCTTTGTGTAGCCAGAAGACCAAGGAGTAAGAGGATTTATCCCTTTCTGTAATCCACCATGGTGGTCCTCCCCATAATGGAATTCGCTACGAAATTTCTCTATGCATTAGTATTTTTAATTGTCAAGATAATTCTACAATTAACAATATAGTATTGAGAAATCCATCTTATCTCAAGGAACTTTCCAACACAAGTCCAGTCATGTCTGATACCTTGTCATTAACGGGTGAAATACTTTCTCAACCAGAAGCATGTTAATAGAAAGGTCATTCTTCGAACCTCCCTTGGGTCATTTTTCTTCTAATACAGTAGAGGAAAAACAACTTATTCCATATTTTTTAATAAAAATATCGAGAAGCGCCCACATAGTTCAAACTAAGTGGAGAATCCTCTAGTAAAAGATTATGAAGATATGTTAAACATGAGAAAAAATTTTGATAAAGGAGAAGCACTAGTAATTTTTTGTCCTTTGGAAAATTCTAAATACAATATTCCAGAATTTATGGTAGAATATTTAATTCTTGATGTCTGACTCAACTTTTGGAAGACTCTTCATCATTTCAAAACTAATGAATTACCTTATGATGAATATCAAAATCATGTAAAGGTAATGGAAGGGTTTCTATGCCAAATTGACTTGTAATCTTTCTCGGATTCCCAACAACCCACAGTTGAAAAGCAATAGAGAACCCTTTAGCATGCATGCCTCAATGCTTTAAAGAGGACACACTAGTTTATTCATGATACCCCATATAGTGTTCGTATTAGAGGATGGGGTGGACATGGAGCATTGCATATTACTGCACTCTAGAATCAGAAGATCCTTCCAAAAGTGGTCTCATTCAATGTTATCTCCCATGACTGGATAAAATCAACAGATTTTGTATGTAATCAAATTTATGCTCAAGAACAGGCCTCAAATATCTCTCATTGGAGTTAGGACCAAATAAAACAATTTGTTGAGTTACTTTTGCATCAAGCATCTGAGAATCTTCATCTAGCCTCCTGTTTAGAGGATGTCAACCATCAGATAACACAAATGTATGAAACAACAAAAGAATCTTATGAAACATGTGATTTGAGTGGTTTTCAGATAATGCACCCAACTATTGTATGAACCAAAATTAAAAAAATCATAAGAGTATTTGTCCAAGTGTCAACCATAGCAGTTTAAGAGACACCCCAGACAAAAGGGTTAGGGGATTGTTTAATTCAACCTTTGAATTCAATAAACACCATTTGAGGGTTTTAAGAAGAAGAATAGGAACATACCTAGCCTGTATGGCTAGGAAATTTTTCACACATATAATCCTCTCCTCAACAGAAGTCAGCTTTATCCCAATTAGGGAAGAAGATACAAAGATAGTGCACAACTGACCTATCCAAGGATTCCCTTTGGGTAACTATCCGTCAAAAACCTCCTGGAAATTCATCATATACAAGAGAAAAATCTCATTGAAGATATAGAAGGAGTTGATCTTACAAATATATTCATAGATTTCCATCAATGCATTATGGGCCAGTAAACGTCATTAACATCATTGTAGAAGATCCTCCAAGAAATGAGTTTAGTTTGTGGGAATCATAAGATGAAGCTCTCATCCATAATATGGTACACACTAAATCAAATTAAGGAGGTGTGTGTACCCGAAATCAGAGGATTTCCCAGAAACTAGGTATTCCATCAAATAACCAACTCCCACCCCTCTAAAAGAAATCTAACAAGGGGATTGGTAAAAGTCAGATCACATCTCACTTTTCCACTAGAAAAGGTCAATATCGTTCACTTGAAGAATGATTTTAATAGTAAGAAGAGGAGATTAATGAGTTGAAAAGACTCAATACAGAGTTACTTCGAAGCATCATTTTTGCAAGACATACTCCATAGGAAAATCCTCAACTTTCACATCTTGTATGAGCTCCTTAGAAAATAAGACATATGATAGCTATATATTCCGATAATGAATTACCTCCAGTTGGTACATATCTTGGGCATGATCAAACACATCTTTATAGGCCTATCCCTATGGGTTATCGAAGGAAAATACTAGAATCACCACCACCAGTGTTTTTTCCTGTCATTGCACCAGTTCAAACTCTATCTACTGTACTTGTACCGGTCCCAGCTCATCTGGATATTGCCTAAATTCTAATGAATATAATTAAGGCATTAAAAACATGATTGGAAGCTATGAAATAATAGTGTTCACCAGTTCAGCCGAAAAAGAGAGCTTACCTTGAATGGGTGGATCTGATCCCTCCCCAACCAAATTTTGTGAATACTAAATTCCCAATATTTAATTATTCGGGAGATCCAGAGCAACACTTAACACATTTTTTTTCTTGTAGTGATCCCATGACAGGGAATTGTCAACAACAAGAAGTAGTAAATATTATGTGTTTTGGGCGGTCATTACAGGTACCATATTTTGTATGGTATACAAGTTTACAATATCAATCAATTACTGGATGGGAAGATCTCTGTTTGAAATTCCTTCTTCAACTAAGCTCAATTCTACAGAAGATGACATTTTTTTTCTTAAAAATTGTAAACAAAAGGAAAATTAAAGAGTTTCAGATTTCATTTCCCGATGGAAAGTATTGAATTATTCCTTAAATATGGAACTCCATCAGGAAGAGTTGCTACCAATTTATGTGGAAAATCCGTGTAATGAGTTACGTACACCACTGATCTCTATGAAATACATAGGAGGGTTTCGACACCTGGATTCAATTTTCCAGTAGGTGGAGGATTCCATTGTGGAAACTAAAGCTAAATCTTGTGTAATTATATCAGATCTAGGAATGAGAATAGGTAAAGTTGAGTCTATTACAATCACACTCAATCAATCACATGTACCTGCTTCCACTTCAAAACCTTCATCATATAAAAGGATCTGCCTCTCGAGCATCAACATAAACAACTGCCTCATCATGATTATCAAAGAGAACAAAGGCAGAAACCATTTGAGAAGTTAAAGAACAAATTTTATTCTTCCCGGAATGAACAGGTTCTCAATGACTTCATCTCAGCTCTGGAAAATAATTTGTTTCAGTTGCTAAGACCGAAGAAACTAAAAAAAGAAGGAGATAAAGATCTTCCAAATTATTGTAAATTTCATCAGATTTCGGTGTATTCCATCCAATAGTGTTTTTGTTTTCAAATACCTCATGCAAAAAATGGTAGACTCTGAATAAGTGAAACCAAAATGTTCATCAGCCCAAGTAGCATGTGTTACTACTACTGATCTAGAGGAAGAAGGTGAATGATAGGAAGTCAAAGATAAAAGTTCCTAGAAATATGTTGATTGGATGATCATGAAAACAATCCATCGAACTCATGCCATTATATGAACACAATTAAAACCACAGATTGTGTCTTATTCCACTCTCGCCACATCAAAACAACCTTCATCAAAATATAAATCCTCAAAGAAGAGATGTGATAAGAAGGATAAAGAGAACTCAGAAGAAGATGAACTCATGTTAAGACCAAATTTTTCCTTGACTCTAGTATATTTCATGCCATCTGTTTCAAAAGGATGAGCACAATCCACCAAATAGCACAACCAGAACTAACCTATCAAGCAGAATCTTCATCAGATGAAGATTTGATCTTTGATTCTATTAATTTTATTCAATTAATGGGTCTCTATGCCAATGGTGATTCTAATTATAATTATCCTGATTTACCTATACCTAATTGGAGAAATAGAAGAAGAGGACAAGTTTGAGGATACATGGGAATATGTGGGTATTCTAGAAGCCACTATTTTAACTCTACCCCTGCTCGAACCGTATATGTGGTGGAAACTCATGGGAGAGCCCTTCAGTGGGCTCAACAAGAAGAAGGATATTCTTCCACACATGATAGGTCCAGTCCTGATATGATGATTTTTGAGGAATCATTAGAGGATACACCATATTTATCTCTATAGGTAGATAGACCTAATCAGTCTAATATACCAAATCTAGGAGTATTTCTAGATTATGCTCCGATGTAGGGTACATATACATTAGGAGCATCAACTTCCAAGGCACCTACAAAACCACATATCCTTGCTAGAAAATGTAGAACTCTAGACCAAAAGTGTGATGTTTTGAAATAGATGGCCCACATATCGATTATTTTTTCAATTTTGGATGCCTTGAATTTATCAAAAGATCTTTGAGAAGCACATATTGAGGCTTTGTCAAGTCCTAAAGATTTTGAAACTGAAGTATCTACTACTGTGGTTTACCGTATAGAGACTGATCCTTCATAATTTCATGTAGTTATATCCTCTAGAGATGAATATGAAGATGATGTTGTAAATGGACATATCAAGCCCTTATATCTATCTAGCAGGGTCATTGACATAGACATCCGATGACCCTTCATTGATAATGGATAACGAGTCAACCTCATGCCTATTCATACAATTCATCGATTGGGACTCACTAAATATAACTTATCTCTTTATACTTTAATGTTGAAAGGTTATGAAAAGAATGATCAAGAACCTCTGGGTGAAATTACACTTAGAAATTAGTTCGGATATCTTGTGTATAATTAATATTTTTATGGTTTTCTATAAGGACACAACCTTTAACATTATTATTGGTAGGCCTAGGCTACATCAACATGCAACCATACCTTCGTAATACCACCAACGTCTCAAGTACTATATCAATGGTCAAATTGGAATATTGTATCGTATCATGTCTTTGTTCAAAACATGGGAATCTCAACACATTGAGGCGGGATTTTATCACATGAAGGGAACAAGGTCTATGACAATAGAGGTAACCGGAATCAATGCTCTGAATGTCTTGGAAACGATACCAAAAAACCCATTCAAACATTTGAGTGTATATTATGTGTTGCCTATCAATAAAATTGAAACGAGAAACCCAAATATGAACACTCATCCTGTGAATTCCATAATTTTAATTGTATTAATCGAGCCTGAGAGCATTGGAGAAATTGTTAATTCACCAAGTAGTGATGAATGCTTAAATGTAGATTACATCATTTCCTCCACTGAACTTCATCAAGTCTCTACTTTAGAAATAATATTAGAAGAAGTTATAGAAATACTAGAGGAAGATAAAGGTGTTTATTCCCAACCAATTATATCCTCTACAATGCTCCAGAAAGACCCTTCAACATTAGTAGGTTTAGAGATGGTAGCCTCTTCTTCAGAATATTCAAATACTGGCTTCTCCCCTAGCTCTAAAAGTTTTTCTTCATTACCAACAATGCAAGTAGAAATAGAATATGTGATGTGTAAGGAAGAGGAAGAAGGATAAGATCTCAGGGATACTCCTCCAAAATATGAGGAAGGTGTCTCTACCATTGTGGATAATATCAATAAAATAAATTTGGGCACCTAAGAAGATGCACGCCTCACTCTAATTACTGTGGCCATAACTCATAAAGATCAAGAGATGTATAAATAATTTCTAAAGAAAAATCTAGATATATTTCCATAAAATTATACATAAATTCTAGGTATTAATCCCAACATATCCACCCATCATTTGGGTTTTCCAGAAGAACATTGGGGATTCAAGCATGCAGCAATAAGAACAAACCCGACTCATTCCTCAAAAATTGAATCTAAAGTCGATAATCTTATAAGGGATAACTTTTTTTGGGAGGTTCAGTATACAAAATGGTTGGAAAACACTGACCCAGTGAAAAAGAAGAATGGGAAAATTAGATGTTTCATTGATTTCAGAGATCTTAACCGACATTTTCCTAAAGTTATTTTTCCAGTTATTATCATAGAGCTTTTAATTGATGCAACATCTGGTTATAAAGCTCTTTCCTTTATGAATGGATACTCTGGGTACAATCAAATCTGCATAGACCTAGAAGATGAAGATTATACAGCCTTTAGAGACCCTCAATGTGTGTTTTTCTACCGGTTAGTTCCCTTTTTCTTAAAGAATGTTGGTGCAACGTATCAATGTTCCATGCACCATATCTTCAAACCCTTATTTTGAAAATTTGACAAATGGTATGTGTATGATTTATTGGTTAAATCCAAAAAATGTTTTGATCAATTAGATGACATGGAGACCATATTCAATAAACTTCAAAAATAAAATTTGAAGATGAACCCCTTGAAATGTCCTTTCGGGGTAACCTCAGGAAAATTCCACAACTTCATTGTATGACATAGTGGGATTGAAGTTGATCATGAGAAAACATAATCAATCATTGGTATGTCACCTCCTTGAAATTTGAAAAAATTAAGAGGACTCTAAGGACACCTTGCCAATATTCAGTGCTTTATCACCAATTTGGAAGGGAAGTGTTTACCCTTCACTAGATTAATGAAGAAGGGAGTCACCTATTAATGGAATGAAGACTGCCAAGAGGCATTTGATACCCTCAAGAAATATCTTTTGAGTCCACTGGTATTACTTCCACATGTTGAATTAAGACCACTTATTCTCCATGTGACAGTATTAGAGTGGTCATTGGGTGACTTCCTTTCCAAAAAGAATGATGCAAGGAATGAAAATAGCCTTTAATATCTCATTCCAACTATGCATGACACACAAACTCGATATTCAAGTATTGAGAAGTTCTTCTAGGCATTAATATTTACAGTTCAAAAACTGAGGCACTACCTACAACATCATGAGGTCCAATTGGTGTCTCAAAATAACCCGCTCAAATTTATCTTCAGTCATCCTATGGTTACAAGGCATTTAGCTTGGTGGGAAGTTTTTTTGCAATAATTTGATATCCAGTTTTTTCCTCAAAAGGAAATAAAAGGCCAATATTTGGCTGAATTCCTTGCTGAATACCCATCTAGGAAAGATGCATCATTGAGTACTGAACTTCCTGATGAAGAGGTCTTCTCTATTCCAGATAATTACCAAAAATGTGGAATGTACTTTTATGGGGCCTCTATAAGTCCAATAGGGAAGAGAATGTAAAACCCCACAATACAAAAATCTAGGTTAGGAATTTTATTTATCTCCCCCGAAATGGCAGTGTTTCCTTATTCTTTCCTATTGTCAGAAGGTAGTAATAACAATGAAGCTGAATATTAATCTCTCATTTCAGTCTTGGAATTGGAACATTAGGTACAAGTGAATTAACTGAAAGTAAAATGTGATTCAGAGATAGTAATAAAACAAATATTTGGGGATTATGCAATTATAAAAGAATAATTAATCCCATTTTTTGATTAAGTCAGAGGGTTAGTGGCTGAATTTCCCTTAGAGATGACATTGTCCTATCTCATGCGATCACAAAACGCCCAAGATAATGCACTGGATAACACAACTACAACCCTGGAAGATCCAAATCAGGATGAGAAAATCATTATTATTTCCCATCGTTGTGTGGTCTTACCTTTTTTTCAAACTATAATGGAGGAAATTAATGAAAGTATCCATATTTCTGAGCCATTTGGTCATACCATGGAAAGGATGATACCCATCAAGAAACATCTTCAAAATGAATTACTTCCACTAAGTAGAGCTGAAAACAAATAGATCAGACGACGTTTTGTAAATTTTACTCTTTATGATATTCAAAATCACCAGAAGATCCTCTATAAATGAGGTTTTGATGGAATCCTCTTCATGTGTATTGATGGAGAAGAAACAACAACTATCATGAAAAAGTACATTTAAGAGTTTGTGGTTCTCACCAGTCTAGGCCTAGTCTTTTTGATAAAATCAAAAGGCTTTTATACTTCTGGTCTTCAATGATGCAGGATTGCATAGATTTTACCATGAAATGTCATCCCTTCCAAGTGTATGCCAAATTCATTCATCAACCCCTAAAGTTGCAACATATAGATAAATACTCCTAGCCATTTTCCACATGGGGAATGGATGTAGTAGGTCCTTATCCTCCATCTACACTAAGAATTTCATGTATATACTTATTGTTACTGACTTCTTCTCCAAATGGGCTGAGGCAATACCTCTCAAACAAATCAGATCCAATAGCATTGTTATTTTTTAAAAAACTAAAATCATCACCATATTTTTTGTTCCTCGTACATTATTGATGGAAAATGGCACCAATTTTTATCTGTTGAGGTAAATAAGTTGTATCAAGAGCATACTATCAAATCCAACCATTCATCTTGCTATCATGAAGCAACCAATGGACAGATAGAGGACTTCAATAAGACCCTATCAAATATACTCCAGAAGATGGTGGATAAAGATAAGAAATCATGGAATAATAAAAATTTTCATGCTTTATGGGATTACTGGGCTACTACCCATACTTCCAATCAAGAAACCCCATATTCATTAATGTATGGGACAAAAGTAGTTTTACCAATTGAAATTCAATTTTCTTCACTCCGAGTTGCAATATATGATCAGTTTTCTATATATGAGAAGTCTTAGAAATGTTTTGATGATATGGAATGATTATATGAAAAAATATTGCATACTTTTCATCATTTAGAATTCTATCAAAATAGAATAGCACAAGCCTTTAACAAGAAAGTTAGACTCTATTCATTTCTTTAAGGAGAATTGGTATTGGTCCTCAGGACTCCAATGATACCTAGAAATAATCCTCAAAATCATGTTCCAAAATGGGAAGGACCTTATTCTATACATAAGTTCTACTAAAATGGAGCTTATGCCTTAATCTCAATGGATGGAGATCTTATCACAACTCTAACTAATACGAGATTCTTGAAGAAATACTTTGTTTAATTACATACAATTTCTTCGATTCATGAATCTAAATTGCACAGTACAATGTCCTAGTTTCAAGACATTAAAATGCATAAAAACCATAAGCGTTCATGCTGAATAACGATAAAATGAGTAGAATCTTTGTCCTTATAACATGACGTTAAACTGAATGACATCATTTGTCCTCGTTACATGACATTAAACTATACGACTAACGTCTTCTCTACTTGATGTTAGGACCTTCCATATGCAAGAATCATTGACATACTTTCAGCTCCTTAGTGGCACATGAGTCCCTTTATTCCCTATGTCTAGGTCAGATCTTCATAGGGAACTCATTTCAAGAACTATGTGTGGCTTGATTCTCATCTATTTGAGATACATAGAGATGCCTGGATCTCCAATCTTGGGCCCAACTGCAATAAAAAAATTTATTTCTTTTTCCCCTCCTGTATATGAATCATATCTGTACAGAGTATACCCTTAATATATATTGTTTGATATTTATACCATTTTGTGTCATAAGTTTAACTGTTCTTCCAAAACCTGTCAAAAGCCTCCATCTCCCATATCAAACTCGATTTGTGTGGTAAATGAATGTTTTAAGAACTATGTACAACTTGATTCTCATCTATATGAGATACGTAGAGACACCCAGATCTCCAATCATGGGCCCATCCACAATACCCCACCCCCCTTTATTCCTAGTATAAGATTCAAACATGTATTTGTAATGTTTAAATAACTACATATGGACTAATTCTTTCCCCCATCAAGAAATGTAGTGACCCTTGGGTTTTATCCCTTAGTCCTTCTAAAATATGTCTTTCTTTTCACATAGGTTCATCTTTATAATTCCCACCTGAAATTAAACTTCATGGAAATATAATAATTATGATTAGATTGATTCTTGCTCTAATGAGATACGTAGTGATCCTAGGTCCCATGCCCTGGCTCAACCATCACTTAATTATAATACCCATATTCTTCACTTGTGTCTCCTTTTGTGTTACAGAAGAAACTCATACTGCTCCTTGTTTCTCACACCAATCATAGCTCACGTGGGATTAGGAATTGGGTAAAATTCTTATCTATATAAATAAGGTGTCTCAATTCCTTTGGTATTATCAATGGTCCTGGCTGCAAGACCTTAAAAGTCACAACGAATGTCCTCCCTGCATGATGATAAACTACACGATCCTTTTAAGAACCTCGTGTGGATTTATTCTCATCCCATTAAGATACATAGTTTGAATATGACTTAAATCCCAGTCTCATCCATGGGTAAATTTGTTTTCCCTCCTCTCTAGCATACAGTAAAAAAAACTATGGAAGAAGATTTTATATTAGGTCCTCTCTTCATAGAACCCAATAAAAAACAAGAATGTATCCATTTTATATATGATATAGATATATGTATGGGACTCCAAAATCATGGCCAATATTGATTAAAATATATCTCATAGGCATTGAGAATTACCCCCTTCCATGTTTCACACTCTTAATATGGAATATTTTCAAATCATCATAATCTTTTTTGCTATTTCTGGTGACAAAGTCTCTAATATCTATGATCTCTTTTGCCTGACTATGCAATACGTGACCTTAGATAGCCTTGCATAAGTTTCCTATATAACAGGCCTATCAGTCAAAGGATACCACTATTTTTTTATGTAGCATATTCCCTAGATGGCCCTGTATAATACAATCCCCATATCAGGTTTGTCAAATAATGGTAATTTCATTCTTGGTTAAATTGCCTTTTGCCCCCTTCAAAATTTGATAACAATATACAAGAATCTATATTTTAAATCAGTCATTCAGGTATATTTGTCTCATTACCTTTCTCTCAATCTAGAAGTCTTCACGACCATGGTTACTCATTTCCTCTCCATGCGTTCAAAGCAATATGAAATAACTTTGGAATCACTTGGCCACATATCACATACTTTTTCTATTCCTGGTCTTAGTTGTATGACATAAAACTAAAAAAACCATACTCCCTACATTTGGGTCAAACCTTCATAGAAATACTATTCCTCCGATTCTTTGGAAATCATTATTGGAAATACTCTCCATATTTATGTACCTTTATTCATAAACCAAACTCTGTGCTTTGGAAAAATTGAATCTCCAAAATCTTTCTTCGTCTTTTAGCAATATAATTTCAAACATCTGAGAGCTCTTTTTCTGTACTATGAAGTATATGCCCCTAGGTATACATTCATAAGATTTGCCTACATAATAGGCCTATCAGTCAAAAGATGCTACTATTTGTCTATGTAGTATATTTTCCAATTGGCCCTGCATAATACATACCCCGTAATGGGTTTATCTAATAATGGTAACATAGTTCATGGAAAAGATATACTCTAATTATTTTATCCATTTTCTCATATCATTGATCATATCCAGTAATTCCCAAATCATAGTATACAATTTTTCCTTTCGTACCTAAATATAGTGGTATGTTTCTTACCAAATTATCAAGAAATTAGGAGAGTTTTGTACCATTGGTAAAAGCTAATGACCTTAAATGAAATCCACCCAATGTCCTCACTACATAACTTAAAATACAACAGTATAATGAACTCGCTGTAAGAATTAAAACTATATAGTACAATTTCCTCACTGCATGACTTAAATCTATATAGCCTGATATCAGAAATTCCTATTTCTGATAAATTTTAACCATTCCTCATACACCAAATTTTTGTAGAAATGGTTTTTCTATTCATGACATATGTCGGCATAGATAACCCTTTATTCTTAACAACCATTTACATGGAAAAACCACATACGGTGGTCTTAAGTCACCCAAATATTATTTTCCCTTGTCTATAAACATTAAAATGTCAAATTCCTAAGAGCTCTTTTACATGACTATGCAGTATGTGCCCTTAAGTGGCCTTGAATAAGTTTTCTACATAATGGTTCTGTCAGTTAAAAGATTCCACTATTTGGTTATGTAGAATATTCCCTATTCAGCCCTACATAACACAACTCCCAAAAATGGTTAGTCAAATGATGGTAACTTCATTTTTTGAAGATACCTCTCTTTTGTTTATACTTGATTTAGATTTTGTGACTGTAAAAAATAATGGCTCAAGATTCCCCTTAGAAATATTTAAATAATATTATATCAATTATTATCCACTGATTCTTATTTGGAATCTAATTTCAAAATTTATGGTCAAAGATATTTTACTTTAAACACTATCCCTTTATAGTATAACATTCATGACTCTAAACTACCACCAATAAAAGATGTGGTACTCACTAGATTGGGAAACTGCAAAGGGAAATCAGAACAAATGTCAAGTCACATCTCACTAAACGTACTTTTTAAATGATTTAGGTAATATTGAGAAATAAAAATTTAAAATATGAAAAGTTTATGGGGTTGTATTTATAACCCTAGAAAAAATCAAACTATGCTTACTAGGCCCATTGGATTAGGTAAAAACAAAGCATCTAGAAAGAATAAAAAAACAGATGATTGAATACGAAATGATTTTCATTACTAAGAAAAATTTCACAGAGGAGAACCAATAAATTGGAGTCTCTATTTTTTTAGAAATCCAAAAAGTTTTTCTATGTATCATCTCATTTGGTTAACAACCTCTTGTGACCCATTAACTGCCTGTTAAAGTTCGTTTAGCCAACCAGATTCGTTCTCTTCAGGAAGAAGTGCTTCCTTAGAATCTAAAATGGATTTTGCACTATGCTTATAGACTTCTCCTAAAGATATTTGAAGATGGACAAGCTCCCCTATGATAATATCTAATTCCCATTGAAGACGCAGCTACTGAACAATCTTTTATTTAATCTTATGCTTCAGTTCTCTCAACGTTGCAGTATGATTGGCCTCATCTTGGGACAATGCTACTTAGAATTTTTCAGTATTGATAAATAGTTTAGTCTTTATCAGGTCTTGACAAAACATCTTCTCTTGCTCCTTCTTTTGGATGACCTCTTTCACTACGGTATGAATCTCATGGTATTCAAGACTGCCAAATCCTATCATGATAAACAGAGATGAAAGTCGTAGAATTCTTGAAGGGTGTTCCTTAAAGGGAATTTCAAATATTATCTTTCATATATTTTCCATGCCTTACAATGTGCAAGATGAAGGACCTTTTGCAGTTATGGGTCTAATTCAGAGTCACTGTCATAAAGAGGGACATATTCTAGGATTAATTCACTTAAAGAAGTTCCATGTTCTACTCCTTCTTTGACAATGGATAATTCAACTTCTAATAATATTTGAGCACATGCAGAGGCTTCAACTCTGGACCTACCCATTGAAGTGGATAACCCTATATGGTAAATTAAGAGTTATGGTTATGGTTAGTTTCAAGGGATAAAAAAATTGAGGACAATCACAATATCAATATCTCTTACCTAACAATAGGTCGACATCTTGAGAAGAATCCTCCCCAATATTATTATTTTCAATAGTTTTTTAATGTCTCTAGGTAGGGAATTCCCTCTTTAATTTTCTCAGGATCCTCAGAATGAATCTTAGGAATATCTCTTGTCTCAAGATTCACCTGAGCCAATGTCTCTACAACTATAGGATTGAGATTAATGTCAATACTTCATTCAAGAATCATTGCAGCAAAATTTTATTTATATGGAACTACATATTTCAACCCAACATGGTTATAAATTTAATTATAAACAGATTAATAGGACGAATAATGAAAACTCATATCTAGTTGATTCTATACAAGGAACATCAAAACCTTCTAAATCATTTGGTATATTAAAATGTTCTAATAGTTATTCAAAATACATTCCAAGGTTCATCATATCATTCAATGACATCACATATCCCAGGTTAGTCTCTCCTATGGGATAAATCGGCATGTATTCTTCCCAAAATTCCTTCGGCAAACATTGACCCAGAATAGTTTCCTCAGCAACAGTTGTGGGGTCAACATCAGTTTTCGCCGGATTCTCTGGTTCATGTGATGAACCTAATGTATCACGTGATGATAAGATGAAAGTCAGTTGTTGTTAAATTTTATGTATTACAAATAACTATTGATTTAACAAAGACCTCCTCTCTTCAGATAATAGGAACATAAGTAGTGCTGGGAATAGATGTTGGTTCTTTTGGCCTCAATGCCTCTTCAGAAACCAACAAGTTAGTAGGAATTTATGCTTGTTCAGAAGTACCCGCCATATTTTCTTTAAGCTTATTAGTATTTTATTTTAGAGAGGAAACAGAGGAATCCCCTTTAATTTCAATAAGTTTAAACATTTTTTTCATGAATAATGATAAAATTCATGATTATCAAGAAGGCTTACCACAACTGAGAAAGCTTTTAACCATGGATTTCTTTATTCAATGGTTTTTTTTCTAAACCTTCTTAGGAGGACTTGAATCATCATCTCTAAAAACAAGTATTGTAGATGAAAATACCATTTCTATCTCATCCTTCATGGCCTGTTGGCCTGGAGACATTTATACCGATTCACGAGGTGATCCAGTAGCTCCAAGAGTAGTTCCTCCAGGGATATATCATGGAAATGGAACTTTAGTTGATTTTACTTTAAATAGGTACAAATTAAGAAAATATTTCCCCCGAGTAACAAATATTTGAATAAATTTAAAATTTAAAGCAAGATAAAATGTGAGAAAAATGAAACTTATAACTTTAAGATCCACAAAATCATGCCATTATTCATCTAATAAAAGACCAATCCCTTTAGCAGTACCATGATATATCATTTACTTCACCTAATTCATTGTGGGAATTGATTCGTCGGTTGCATATATGAGCATTTCTAGCTATTAGATGTAAGTTCTCCCTTCACTGGGATTGTAATTAAATAGAATATCAGAAGAGGATCATAGATCCCCTACTTATGGAATATTCATACCTTCACATAGATCTATCAATGTGGTGTCAGCATCACAATATAAACTTTTCCATGTTTGAACAGCCTCTGGTAGTATATATTTAGTGAACATGCCAGAGAGTTGTGAAGAAGATCATGCCTCCTTGGATTTATGTTTCTTCCCAATTCCCATAGTTATAGATGAGTGATGAGAAAATGGTACTCATATCTCTTTGGAATGAAAGAGACTAGATTTCCTCGGTACAATCTCAATAGGGATCGATGGGGTGGCTCTCTTAACTCTAGCAGGTAGATAATATCTTGCACTAGGTTGCTTTGGTGAATTTGAAACCTCTTCACCTCCACCTTATGACTCTAGTGAGTCGGACCTTGATGATGATGAATTACCATCCAAACGAAGGGGTTCCTTCCTTCCACTTCTCTTTATCCCCACTCAAGGGAAAACATGGTTTAATAGTCCTTCAGGGTAAGATGAGTCCTAGTTTTTGGAATACCAGATAGTCAATCTACTTACTACATCAACTATGGGTAAATTAAATATTTCTCCAGTCTTCTACATAGATGTTAGCAACCATGGTTGTCTGGAAACAATTGGATGTTTCTCTAATATGACATACACAATGGGTGATATAGTAATTTGTTGCAGAAATTTTAATTGATGCACAAATCTATAAGGTTCATAGGCCTCACATATGATTTCTCCATCAATCTTGATGGCCAATACACAATCTATACAAGCTAACATGTATGCCCTTATCTCTAAAATGGTCATCCCATCATCAATGAATCACCGCGTAGGCGGATTCCCACAAGGAAAGAGATGAAAGTACTCATACATTCTCAACCTACCATTGATATGATAAGAATTCAAAGACGAAGGTGAAATACCATAGAAAGCCTGAACAAATGGTCAGAAAGAAAATCCAAAGACCTATACCCAACATTGTATAACATAAGTTCTGAAATGAGTAGCAATCCATCCCCATAACATTTGGAATGGTCCTTCTATTCTAATAGGAGACTTCCCTCTGTAAATATGTAGTAATATCCTATGAATCATTACTAAAACAGGAGTGTCCAACCCTACCGTCCTTCTCTCGGATAGCTTGGTTGTAATAACAAAAGTTCTTAGCCTCAAAAATCCTTTGGAATCTTAGACTAGAAATAAATACACCCTAAGACACATGTCTAGAAAACCTACCATGAATTGACTTCATATCCCCACTTGTCAAACTCTAATTTTTCTAATGTCGGCCGAATTGTATCCGGTGTACCTCTCTTCACTTCCTTTGGATAACTAGTCAGACAAGTGCAGGTGGGAGATTTTTACTTCTTCTCTACTAGGAATATTTTCATCTAATTTTTTGGATGAATATCCCTTCTTGTGTAGCACATCATGGTGGTTGTATTCTTGAGTTTATAAAATATTTTCATCAACTCATAAACCAAAGACTGTGTCTTATCTGAGTCATTCCATGTCACCTTGGGGGGAATAAGCTCATCGTGCATATCTCTAAGGATTAGAGGTCCAGAAATCATGTAGACATACCACAAACGGATGCCTACTTCTCCATGTGTCAAGTGGAAAGATTTAGTTTCTAGACTCCATCGGCTTAGTAACCCTGGCACAAAATCTTCATTCCTATACACATAGGTCTACCCAACCCATAAAACCTCATAAATCCCAACACATTTTAAGTGATTCGTAAATTATGAACATATCTTGTGCACCCAATATGCCCACATCCATGCATGTTTTACACCTCCTCCTGGGTGGAAATCCCAACTTTTCTTACAGGCTTTGGATTTATCCGTATGAGAATTTCAAAAGATAGATGAATAACAGTGTGGATACAGCTCAGGTGTGTGTGCATTCAAATCTAGAGAACATAGGATATGATGCATGATATGAGCTTTTCCTCCTTTCCCAACATTAGATAATGATCCCCAAACAGAAACATTGGCAGATAAGAAATTGGTATAATCTTGAAACCAAGAAAGTGGGTAATAGTTCTTCAGTTTCAGAATATTGACATCCTGTAGATGGCCATAGCTATACGGAGGAAAATAAGTGCTTTAGGGAAAATTGAAGTGCTATTTCTTCAGATATTTTCCATGTCTAGATGTGTGGTATCATAGATGTTGAATTAGTCATGACCAAAAATGTTCATCATGTCATCCATCCTCTTACTGACCAGTTCATCAGTGGTTCCAATTCTTTTAGGATCTATTGAAACTATAAAAGAGATAAAAAAATCATCTTTAATGTATGTTCATTTTTGATGTTTTGAAAAAAGAATTGAGAAAAATCAACAATTTTATTAAGGTGTTCAATTTCAAAGCTTTTCATGCAAGTATAAAAACCGGTGTGCAAGTGTGACACCCCAGTTATAGCATGCAAGTAAAAAACATACAGTAGAAGCGAGACTAAACATAAGAATCCGAGTGGAAAAAGTAGACTTGCGAGCTGAGAGAAAGATTTCCAGAAGTCATTAGAATTTTCGAAGAAGAAAAGCCTCTATATATAAGTGATGAAAGTCACCTTGGGCACTAGAATACTATGCACTACCAACTTGCATTCCCTTTAATCATGCATGCCTCAACTTGTGTTCCCTAGTATTCTCATTTTTCTTATTCATTACTTTACCTCATTATAGGATCCTATTTTCATTCTGAATCCAATTCGGAGGGTGTATTTGGTTGAAACTATGTTCCATCAAAGAGTCTAAACATGATAAAGGGAAATTCCTTAGAAAGAATAGGTGAAAACACATGAAGAAAATCATAATTTTCTAAGGCTTGAGTTTTGGATCACCCCAGTCTGACCAAGGAGACATCGGCGTGCAAGGTACATGTGTTCCCTAATATGGAATGGAACCCACTTTCATGCCCAATATATTTTCGCCCAGGGTCCTATTTTTACCTATAAGTAGACCAATGAGGCCTTTATTTGTATGGAAGAATTTTCCTAAAGCCTAATTGCTACTTTGGTTTCCCTAGTACTTCACCAAAGTATTTTGAAACATTAAAGGTAGTTCTTTAACACGTAAAGTAGATTAATTGAAGGAGGATTATAGGACTTAAGTCCTTTTAGTGTTTTAAATCCATAACACTTGTTCACCTAAAGCTCCCAATCTCCTCAAATCAGAAACACTTGTGTGACACCTATTCATCTCATTGGAAGATGAGCGCCCCACTTTTAGGAATACTTGTGAATCCTCTTTAAGGCTTGAGTAGGGTCTCTCCCATGTATTAACATATAGGTTTTTCATCACTCAAGTGAACATCAATTAACCCAAGACTACTTGGGTGCCCATACATGCATGCTAGTACCTACTTTTGTGCCCTTATTTGATTAACCTACATTCTTCAATCTAGAATCCATTAATCCCTCTTCAAATCCATTCATGGCAAGGATTATTCTCCATTGGATCCCTTGTCTGAAAGAGATTATGTTGAGACCTTCACCAAAACCTCATAACTTATCAAACACTTGGGAAAGGCACATCAGTGTGTATCCTATTTGGGTTTGTATATATACAGTCAAATGTTTTCTACATTTGTTTCACAATGGGGGTAAGATTCATGGAGTGTCTGTGGGTTTGTATATCCACAGTCACATGGACCTTTCTCCAGGGACCATGCTGGGATGTTCCCGGTTTGAATGATTGGGGTTTGGGTTCTGACCTCACCTTATCATCTTGAAGACTCATAAAATTAGGTCTCTAATAGGGAAGGTACAGTTCATGCTTGCTTTTCTATGTAAGTAAATGAAAAATCTCCCTCTCCCTACTAGGAAAAATTTTAGGGTAGCCATCCTAGTGTAAGCTGGAAACCTTTCAAGTAGAAGATTGCAGTCAGGCTCCTCTATACTTCCTTCACCATCACTCCTTTGTTTCATTGGGCCATTTTCTAATGTAAATATAAGAGAGGGAAGGTTCATTGCCTCACCCTCTTCTAAGGTCAACTCAACCTCGTCCACCCTAGCCACCGTAGGAGCGCCCTCTTCCACCAGCAGTGGAGGAAAAGTGTGAGTGTTTTTGTTGAATCTTTGACATACTCTTGTTTCTCACACCAATCATGACTCACGTGGTCTTAGAGATTTTTCATGATCACAACATTTGTGCCAGACAACTTGAACTACGTGCTCTCTGATTCTGGTTCAAACCAAGACACATAGGATGCCTGGTTGAAGGCATGAGATCACAAGGGTAACCTTCTGAAAGATTTTACCTAATCAAGTATCCTCAAATTGGTAGTTTCCATACATAGTCCACATCATGAATGAACTACGAGAACTCTAATTACCATCATAATTGAGATACACATGAAGCGTTCTCAAGGCCTGAGTTCATTGGATATCCTCTTTAGGAATCCAACCTTAATTCCCTTAATCTGGTCATCCTCCATAGGAATAAACCCCAAATTAAACCCCCCAAGTCACCAAGGAATCCTTTCCAGAAAGTAAGGCCAAACTAATATATCTCAAAGAACTATACTCTCCTATGAGACTTATCAAACTACGTGGGATTTGGTTCCCATACAAATGGGATACGTAGCAAAACTTCTTTGAGGTTCAAACCCAACACTCTTAATCAACCGTATTCTTCCTGGGCCATATTCCTAATAGGGTCGAATTTTACATGGAAACCCATATACTTTCCATGTTCCTTGGATTGATTTGTCACCATTACCACACAAAACATTGACTAATAACCTTTTTCTTAGATGTCCTTACTACTTGGCATTAAACTGTATGGTTATGTCCTTATCACATGACCTTAAAATGTATGATGTGTCCCATTAAGTGTCACTGATCTACGAGGGTTCTGATTCCATTCACAAGGATACATATGTAGCCCATTTTATGGGTATGATCCCGATATCAAAAGAAACCTTCATCTCTCTAGATGACAATATATTCCAGATTGCCCCACTGAGTGGATTCAAAACTAGGATCATCATAATGATGATTAAAAGAATCTCTAAATAGTATATGATTGGATAACATTAATGAAGAACCTCGAATACATATGCATGATTCTAAATTTTACACATGTTAATAGGTGATTGAAATTTTCAAGGGAAAATTATGTTATACTTGGTGAATTAATAAAGATTCATGAAAATATCTTAAATTTATAAAGAGAGTCCCAGAGAATAAAATAATTCCCCCCAAAAGGGTGTGATGAGTCTGACCTCCCATCATCTTGACCAATGAATTTTCTTAAGTATCGTAATGTTCAAACTTAACAAATGCCTGCCTTTGGAAATCAGATCCCTTTTGGATAAAAAACTATTGTGTGTTTTCGGTTCCATGAATAAATCCAATGGAATCTTCCTGGAAGCAGTGATACTGAAACTATAACACACATTTCAAGGAACTACGAAACTACTATGCAATAATATTCCAAAGTTTTATTTTCATAAATCCACCCAAAAAAGGGTTTATCAACCATTGGTATATTAATCCCCTATATATACCTCCTCTATTCATGTAATCCTTAAATATATCATGTGAGAAACCTATTTTAAAACATGGTCTATGAACATTCATCACATACTTGTCTCATGTCATGTTTGAGATTTGATAATCACAAAATCATAACTTGAAATCCCCATTCTCATATTTGGAGAATTTTAGAACACTCTCAGCCCATAATCATTGTTTGGGTCATAATTCCAAAACTCATGGTCAAAGTTGTCTGACCTAAAACACCAGTTGAATTATTCTGTCTTACCAAACTCTATAAAACCTATAAAAAGAGACACAATACTCACCAGGATAAAAAAATATTAAGGGAAACCTAGATAAAAATCATGTCTCATCTCAATATAACTACACTCAACATGGTTTTGGAAAAAACCAAGAAATGAAAATTAAAAGAAACAAAACTTATTATGTTGAAAAACTGTAAAGGCAAGCATAAGAAAAATCCAAGTCTTTCCTGATTAGTTTTATTCATATCAGAATTTGAAAAAAATTAGGGTGATGACACAAAAAATTCAAAAGTTTTTAGGGTCTTACAAATGACCCTATCAGTAGTCAAACTATGCGCACTGCGTCCAAATACATAATAAAAGTTAAGTCACTCCCTCACCCCTATTGTTTCAATTATAACACAGTTTAATTTAATATATTGAGTCATTTAAATATTTTATTATGATTATAATAAATATGTGAATATAGGAACATATGATTGGAAAAAAAATCGGTTTCATTCATGTTCTAAAAAGTGAAGGAACATCCACATGGTGGAGACTTTTTTTCATGTCTTATAAGTTCTCCCCAATAGAGACTTTGAGTTGATGGACTGATTCCTGAGCATTATTTAAATTTTCTCAAACTCATCCAACTGTGTATCAATGACGTCATCAGCATTATAGAGCTTCTCATACTCCACAAAAATATAATGTATTCCTTATTCCCATGACCCCATCATGGATTGGTGGAGTTATACTATATCTTCATTAAAAAAATTTAATTATTCTTGAAGGCATGAAATTTTTATAGATTTATCATCAATGTGATATTGATGCTACTCCACCTCTTTGTAATGGCTAATATCTTCTTGGGATGCAACATTTTTAATACCGTCAAACCGGTCGTCTAGTTATACCTCAACTTCCTGTGATCTTTGTTCATCCTCCTGATGCTGAATGATTGACTTCACCGCATGATGTATCATGAGGTAATCAAATCCTTCATATCCCAACATGCCAAACATGAGTTGAATTTTGAGAAGTTCTGAGGGTAGGTATTTAAGAGGCATCTTAGTGAATGTCTTCCAGATTCCACCACACAATAAAATGTATGGTGAAAAGGGTGTCTCTTGTCTCCAATTCTGACTCAGAACAAATTTTGGTGGGAGAAATGTATTCTAATATTAGCATATGTAATGAGGAATCCTACTCTACTCCCTATGAAACATGGTCAACACCACTTTCCAGTATTTACTAAATGGGCATGGAAGCTCCCCTCTGAGGTTCAGACACATTATTCATTGAAAATAAACAACAAAAGCAACCCCTTATTAACATTAAGGAGTTAACAGAGAATAAATGTAGTGAAATAACTAGAGTTCTTGAAAAAACTCACCAGTTGTTAGATCGATGGTTTAAATTGATACATCTTTGACATCCCTAGTTGCAATGTTCTTAGTTCGTGTCTCATATAAAGGAATTACCCCTATGTTTTTTTTCAAAAACTATGATGGAGGGTTCTTTGGAATCTCCCACTTAGAGGCCCTCAGTTATTTATCCCTCAGTAATTGGAGTATGATAGACTTGGAATCCTTGGTCATTAATTTACATAGCAATGTTTTCCATGAAAAAAATTGCACAAGTCATGTTATGATGTATGTCATCATATATTAGGAGGTCGAATCCCTTTGAAAATGCAAGAAATAAAAAATCCACCTCCATCCAACAACTTATCAAAGTCCCAAAATTCCTCAAAAGAGGTGGGGATATTAATTTTTTTCAAATTTTCCTCATGATTTGTTAGTATATCTATTAGTTCATTATATAATATGTCACATATTGAAACAACCTATCTAGTAAGGGTATATGAGGTGAGTGGTTCAGGACCCAAATTGGATCCTCCATTGACTTTCTCACTAGTCTATTGATAGGAACAACCATTATAAACCTAATATAATCAGGATCAGCACTGTTACCTTCATCAAACCATCCAAAGTCCCTAACATACCCTTCCATAATGACAATAGGGCTGACATTTACTGTTGAAATCCCATCCAGTGTAGAAAAAGTTATGAAATGTAATGAGGAATGAAATTTATAGATCAAAACATGAGAAATTTATGATATGTATCTGACAATACTAGTTCCCTCCTCCCTCTCTACCATAACAGCAGTAGAATCGGATTTATCTCTCCCCAATTCTTCTGTTAAAGGGACATATTCATCGGTACAAATCTATACCTCATCCTGGATTCCCCCTTGTCCCTTAGAGGATCAATTCCGGACCCCTTAAGGGAGAAAAGTTAAGTAGATCCAAAAAAAATGAAATCAAAATAAAATGGGTATGTTAGGAGAGTCATGATATTATGTGAACAAGAAAATATTTATCATGATGCATACATATGACTAATTTCTCGTCCCTACATAATTTCATTTACTAAGATGGTGTGGGGTCCATGTTGGTCCTCTTAGTTATGGTTACTAGAGTTTTTAGTTTAGAATACCCTACTTCCATATCCTTCAACATCATCCTCTGACTTGAAGATGGTTTCAAGGACTCAGGGGACTCAACCTCCACTCCAATAGGGATGCTTGTGGGCCCATATTTTGGTGACTCAAGTGCCATCTTTGGTGATTATTCTTCTCCTTCTTCCGACTACAAGATAAATCCCCTAAAAGTTAATGATGGTGTATTAGGGTTGAATGGAAAATGGAAAAGAGTGATACCTCACTAATGTCAATGTAGTTGTTCCATTCCTCTTCAAATCAACTAGATATCTTCTCAATTGTAGTTTGATCCAGCATATCAGATACCCTCTTAGTGGATGTGATCCGATCATTGGAGACATATATCAACATCTCTAACTCCCAAATATATTACCCCACCTCACCAAAATTAATTCCGGGGTAAATATAGAAGGGCTCTTGAATATATCCAAGCTCTGGTATACGAATGATAACCTGGAGAAATATATATATTTATTCAAGTTAATGAGTCATTCCCTTATAGGATTGAAGATAGAAGTCTATAAAGAATATGATGCTAATTCATCTATATGTGAGGTAAACCTAACATCTTTTAAATTTGAATCTATTTTATGCCACTATGCTCCCACAGAAGCCTATGTCACTAGATTACTAGACCACCTTAGCTCGGAAGATGCGGTCTCAACTGTGACCCACTCTTTGGCCCTTTCCCAAGATCACATTGAAAACATTCAAGATTCAACATCATCACCCTTGGGATAAAATTTCCCAACATGATCTCTACAACCATCATTCATCGTAGCCATGACTCAAGGAATGCTTTTCATTAACACCCCTTAAGTGTATGAATAAATCCAAGCACCGAAATACCCATATTCTAGCTTGATTGATTTACCCAATAGAGATATATTGATTGAAATTTAGGATACCTACAAGCCCATAAAGATAATAATATTTGAGCCCCCATCAAGGGTTTTTCAATTCGAAGATGCATGGGGGAGAGACACTTGGAAATTATAGACACTTGAATTGGAAGGTAAATTGATTTGGATAATAGGCCTCACATATGATCTTGCTGTCAATAGAATCCACCAATACACTATCAATAAATTGAATCATATATGAACTTAGATCATCACCATCTATTCTATTGTTAGTGAATGTCCTAGTAGGTGGATCACTATAAAAGAAGAAGTTAAACTCTATGGATATGTTTTGAATCATTTGGGATTCATCATGATTTATGGTTAAAGGTTGGATACTAGAAATAGCCTAAATGAATAGGTGAAATTAGAAATCATAAGACAAACTCTGTATAGTATAGTGTAAGAACTGAAGTATGATGCTATCCATCCCCGCAACACTTAAAAAGGCTGTGAAATTTGGAATTGGGCCCTCCTAATGTACACATATAATAAATAATGATACATATTCACCAAAACAGGGGAAACCAACACTATATCTCTCTCTTCTTCTAGTTTGGATACTATAAAAAATATCCTTGGTCTTACATCGCCATTGGATTCATCAACCAATAGTTGGTAGGTTCTTAGGCACATTTTAAGAAAGCTAGGAAGGAAGTTCATTGTAGAAACCTCATGTTTTACTTTATATCCCAACCAGTGATAATGGAATATCTCCAAGGTAGTCTAGAATCTACCAGTAATTCGTCGGTTCTCTAATATAGGGTATCCCATTAGGTGCTAAAACGTAGGACCTTCTCCTTTTGTATCATGGAAGGCCTTCTTCCATGCTTTAGAATGATTTTCCCCCTTGGATAATGATATCAATTCTTAATTTTCTAATCCATATTCAATATCTCATGGGTCAAGGATGAACTCATTTAGGAATCATACCATGTCACCATTAGGGGGATAAACCCATAATATATTTCTCCATGTATAGGGTATTTGTATATTTTGTAAATATACCACAGGCTAATACCTACTTCACTATGTGTCATATGGAAATAATTATTTTGAGGGATTCATCAGCTCAGATGTTCAGGGATGATGTCCGAGTTCATGTAAAAATATTTTTTCTCTACCCAAATGAACTCATAAATGTAGACATTTTGAATCTCATTCTTAAAATCTTTATGGATTTAGTGCTCCTATTATTCCCACATATATTCAGTCTTGACACGCCTTCTAGAGAAGAATTCCCAATTCTCCTTCCATCATTGCGATTGGTGAATCTTGGAAGCATGTAAGGAAGACTTGTAGTAGTGAGGCATCGATTATTGGGTGTAAGGATTCAGTTCGGGGGAACATTGGAAGTGGTTCATGACACAGGAGATAGGAACTGTTCCTTCCTTGATAAATACACCCTCATGAGATATTGTTTTGAGGGGATAATTGGTATGTTCCATGAACCATGAATTTGGAATGTAACTATGGATCTTTGGGATGAATGCGTCTCTTAGGAGACCATGGAAATTGATTGGTAGATAATCACTTCATGGGTACTCACGTTGGTACAAATTCAGATGATTCTCTAAGTCTGGGAGGGTGGAGTCACACACATCATTGTGTTTTGAGCATGTCTGAATCACGTGAACTATCTTGTTCATGTGAATCTATTGAATAATAGATTAATGGTTTGAAAGAAAACATTGATATTTTCATTAAATTTAGAATATCAGTATCAGAAAATCAAGAAATTTTGAAAAATGGGATGGAATCACATAAGTGAATCACATAGGTATCTCACCCAAGTGAATCATGTAGGTCAGTCACCTATGTGAACTTATGCAGGTCACTCCATCAGGGTTCTATGACAGGTAGAAAAAGTCATACCAAGAATTTACATGAAGGAAATATTTAGAAATTATTGAATGAAAAAAGCATTGAAAAATATAATGGAAGACCTATGCGATGATAGAAGAAGAAATAAAAATATGAAGGAAGAATTCACTGGTTGGTCACCTCTATTTATAGATGTGGTTGACCTGTGCACCATACTTGTGTGGATGACCTCTGTGGATGACCTATGAGAAATACTTACGCAGCCTTGATAATCATTTTGTCCAAATACCACAATATTATACCCTCATCTTCCAATTAGATATAATTCTAAAGGAGGGGGGGGATTTGTAGAGACTCATTTTTTATTGCATGGGGATGAAATGATTTAATGAAAAACACCTCAAGAAATAAAGAGGCGAAGATCCTTAAGAAGGATCAAGGGAATTTTACCAAATCAAACTACGCACATGAGGCCTGCATGCCAAGAGAATGATGAATTCACCACCCGTGCGGCCCAGATGAGGAAGCAATCCAATCACAAGGAACCTTCATGGGAAACTAGCATGGGGTTCCTTCATGAGAAATATATTTCACCCAGGGTATCATGTTTGGTCATAAATAGGACCTTGGGGATCTTCATTTGAAGAACTTAAAAATCAAAAGAAACCTCAGAGATCTGATTTCACAACCTCTTCAACCAGGCCCTCAAAACCTTTTAGGTATCTCTCAAAACCCAAGAGAATCGAGAACTAAGGGGATAATAGGATCAAAGTACATCTAGGGTATGAAACATGAGACACTTGAATGAGGATCCCTCCCCCTAGTTGACAAGCATAGCACGAAGGTCCTTTTCCAAAACTGGGACCTGAATGAGATATTTCCATGGAAACCCGAGGAAACCCTTAGTTCCGTGATGAAGTCTTCTCCCATGAGTCCTTTCAAAAGTTTTCCATTTCCCAAGGTATCTCCACCTCACATAGTCCTAACCTATGTTAATCAATTCCATATCCTCCAAGGTATACCATATGAGAAGCATCGTTTTATCACCCAACACTGATATGCACGATCCACTTTCTAATCCCACTTTCAAGACACTAATTTTAGGGATCTTCTTACTCTAGATCCTTTGTCTGAGGGGGACCAAATTTAATCCTCCACCGAATCTTCCATACATGAAGAACCATGGAGAGATACACATAAATGTGTCTCCTATTCAGTTATGTATTCCTTATATCATAACTGTCCCACAATTTTCCCACGTGATGGGTAGGGTCCTCAAACTGTGTGCAATTATGCATATCTTTAGTCATGAGGAACCAAAACCTAGGGGAATCTCCCAACACCTCACGGTCTTATATGGGAGGGTGAGTATGTTCTACCTGTCTCTTATATAAGATTATGGACCCCCCTCATTTCAGATGGCGAGGGGTTGGGTATCACACATTGTTTTCCCTTTGATGGGGATTAGTGACTAATCCTTCCATCTTTCTTTGAAAATATGAGCAGAAAATTACTCATGGAGTGATCCATTAGCCTTTATTATGGTTGGTATCTAGATTAGTAGTCAGATGTGATAATCGTAGTTCTGAAAATGGGAAAGGAGATGATAAAATCAAAGCCCCTTATTTTTCTCATGTATCCCTAACCTCTTCCACCAGTAGAAGAAGGATCGTGTTATTTTAAAAACCTTCCACTTTCTCATGATTATCACATATAAGCATGAATCATGTGGGCTTAGTGGTTAGTGACTATAATGACATTTTCATGGACTTATTCATGTTTTAACATAGAATCCTTTTCCAGATCATTCTCTCACATTCCTTCAGAGGGCCTCAAAAGGTCTGGGTCCTGAAAGACATGTAACCATCTTGAAATTATCCAATTCAGTATAATCCCTGACCATCCTCATCAGAACCAAAGGCATCCTCCAAGTTATATGCCCTGAACAATCTTCTAAATCACTATGAGTCAAAACGTTCATCATGGTTTCAGAAACATGTGAATCCTCTTATGTGTAATCCCCAAAACCATGTCATATATTATCAAAGGGCCACATTCTCCTATGATAAAAAATGTTAAAGATCCTCCATATGCAAGGGTCCTTATAGTCATCGAACTACATGGGATTTGATTCGCGTCTAAGTATTACCCAATACAAGAGGCCACACTCCTTTCGAGTTCCATAGGCAACTTCAGAATAATTGCCAAACCAACCCTTATCTAGGTATATTACTCCTAGACTTCCTTACTATACAACGTGAATCTAAACAGTTTGGTCCTCATCACATGACCTTAAAAGGTATGATGTGTTCCGTTAAGTGGAACTGAAATACATGGGTTTTGATTCCTTTCAGAAGGATACATAGGAATCCAATCTCATTGGTCCAATACCAATATAACAAAACTCATGTCTCCTTGGACAAAAGTAAATTCCAGAGCGCCCTATTGCATGTCTTAAAACCAACATCGTAATAATAAACAACTAAAGATTATCTAGTTTGCATACAAAAGAGAAAAATTGATGGATGACCTTGGATACATATATATATCCCCATAGATTGATAATCCTGAATACATACAGATGAATCTAGAATAAATACATGATAATAATAGATTTTTAATATTGGGAGACCTAAGTTATACTTGGGATTTAATAAAGGATTTATGAATATGTTTTAAATATATAGGAGAGTCTTAGAGTAAGAAGCAGTTACCCCCAAAAGGATGTGATGAGCCCAAACTCCCATCTCATCGACCAATGTATGTCCCTAAGAATTTTTGGACCATTTTTTAATAATCACATACCTTTGGGAAGGTAGTTTGTGAAACATTTTGAACAAGTGATCCATTGGGCGTTTCAACTTCCATGAAAAAACTCCATTGTAAACCATCATAAGATATTTAATATGATGTGAATTATTATACAAAGATAAACCCCCCACCCATAATAAATCATAGGGAATCCAACATTTATCTGAGTAAATAAGGGTTTTAGTATTTTTTATGTTTTTAGGGATTTTAGGGATTTTTTAGGATTTTTAGGATTTTTAGGGTTTTTAGGGATTTTGAGGGTTTTATGATTTCTTAGGTTTTTAGGGGTTTATTGAGTTGTTTATAGTTTTAAGGTTATTTAGATTTTTAAAAATTTTAAGGGTTTAAATGGTTTTTATATATTTATTTGTATTTATGGTTTGTAAGGGTTTTTTGTGTTTTTATGGTTTTTATGATTTTAGAGTTTTTAAAAGTTTTTATTATTTTTAGAATTATTTATGTTTTTAGGGGTTTTAAGTGTTTTTTGGTTTTTAAGATTTTAAAAGGGTTTTTATTATTTTTTATGTTTCTAGGGGTTTTATGGATTTTATTGGGGTTTTTTTGGATTTTGAGGGTTTGTAGGGTTTGTAGGGTTTCTATGGGTTTTTTGGGGTTTTAGGAGTCTTCTTTAATTTATTTTTTTTCAGGATTTTAAGTTTTTATAGTTTTTAATGTTTTTAGGGGTTTAAATGGTTTTGAGAGTTTATAGTTTGTTTTTAGGGGTTTTTAATTTATGTTAGGGTTTTATGAGTTTTAGGGATTTTAGGTTCTTTTTAATTATTTGTAGGGTTTTTAGCAATTTTTAGGTTTTAAGTGTGTTTATGTTTTTTATTGTTTTTATAGTTTTCTTAGGGTTTATTATGGTTTATGGTTTTTTTTGTTTTTAGGGTTTTTATTAATTTTACTGTTTTTTTGGGATTTTGAGGGTGTTTAAGGTTTTTATTGGGGATTTAAGGTTTTATGATTTTTTTGGGTTTTTCGGGGTTTTTTTATTTGTTTATGGATTTTAATATTTTTTAGAGTTTTTTAAAATTTTAGGGGTTTAAAGGGGTTTTTTAGTTTTATTATGTTTTAGGGTTTTCTGGGTTTTAGGGGGTTTTATGATTTTTAGGGGTTTTAGGGGTTTTTTGGGTTTTTAGGGTTTTTAGTGTTTTTTTTGTTTCTAGGGGTTTTAAGTGCTTTTATATTTTTTACATTTTCATAGGGGTTTCATGGTTGTTATGGTTTCTAAATTTTAAGGTTTTTAAATTAATTTTAAGGGATTTTATTATTTTAAGTGGTTTTAGGGATTATGTTGGTTAATATGGTTTTTATGGTTTTTTTGTGTTTTAGTTTTGTTTTTATTTTTAGGGTTTTTAATGTTTTTAATGTTTTTTTATTGTTTTTTGATATTTAAAGGGATTTTGGATTTTTTAGTGTTTTTTGGGTTTTCATGGACATTTAACAATTTTTATTGTTTTTAGGGGTTTTATGGTTTTTTTATAGTTGTCGGGTCCTTTAGGGGTTTTAAGGTTTTTATATTTTTTAATTTTTTTTAAGTGTTTCTATGTATTTAAGGTTTTCTTAAAATTTTTCTAGGTTTTTAAGGGTTTTTAAAATTTTTAGTGATTTTATTATGTTTTTCAATTTTTAGGGTTTTAAGAAATTTTATGTTTTTAGGGGTTTTTAGTGTTTTTAGGGATTTTTTGGGTTTCTATGGTTTTCATATTTTTTTCGATTTTTAGTGTTTTATTGTTTTTATGAGGTTTCATATTTTTTATTTTCTTTTAAAGTTTTTATGGGTTTAAATGATTTTTATATTTTTTAGTGGGTTTTAGGGTTTTTTATAGGGTTTTAAGGTTTTTAGGGGTTTTATGGGTTTTCTAGTTTTAGATACTTTTTAGGAGTTTTTATTGTTGTTAAGGCTTTTTAATTATTTTAAGTGTTTTTAGGTTTTCTTAGAGTTTTTCAATCTTTTTAGGGTTTTCTAAATTTTATATATTTTATGGATTTTTATGGATTTTTATGGATTTTTATGGGTTGTGGGTTTTTTGGTATTTTTAGAGTTTTTAGGGTTTTTAGGGTTTTTTTGTTTTTTGTATTATTAGGATTTTTTGGGGGATTAAGGGTTTTCAGTTTTTAAGATTTTATCAGGGGGTTTCAATTTTTTAGAGTTTTTTTATGATTTTAGGTATTTTTAGTGATATTTTGTGATTTTTATGGTTTTTAGGGTATTTAGGGATTTTGAGAGATTTTAGGGGGTTTTGGGTTTTATGGGGTTTTTGGGTTTTAGGTTATTGTTTAGCTCTTGATGGATTTTATGTTTTTTATAGTTTTTTAATGTTTTTTGTATTTTAATGGGGTTTTAGAGTTTTTAGTAGGTTTTTAGGGTTTTTAATGTTTTAGAGTTTTTAAGTGATTTTAGGGGTTTTGGGTATTTTTAGGGTTTTTAGACTATTTAATTTTTTTTATATTTTTAATGGTATTGAGTGTTTTTTGGTTTTACTGTTTTATTAGGTCTTTTTCAAGTTTTTTTAGATTTATTGGGATTTTAAGGTCTTTTTTCATGATTTTTTATGTAATTTTTGATTTTGTGAGATTTTGAGGATTTTTAGAGATTTTTTAGATTTTTTAGGGTTTTAAGGGTTTTATGTTTTTTTAGTTTTTCAAGGTTCTATTATGGGTTTTCAACAAATTTAGGGTTTTTTTATTTTCATGGATTTTTAGATCTTTTTTAGGATTTTAATGAATTTTAGGTTTTTAGGGATTTTGAATAGTTTTAATTGGTGGGGGTGTTATGGTTTTAGGGTATACTAGGATTTTTTGGGATTTTAGGAATTTATGTTATATATAGGGGTTTTAGTTTTTTTAGGTTTTTAGGGGTTTTAAGTGATTTTAGGGTTTTATGGTTTTCTTAGGGGTTTTTAGGTATTTATGTTTATTTATTTTTTATGGATTTTATGGATTTTTAATGATTTTATGGATTTTTAGGATTTTTAGGGATTTTGGGGGTTTTAAGGGTTTTTAGGGTGTTTTTGAATTTTTTAGCGTTTTAGCATTTTTACATTTTTAGGGGTTTTATGTGTTTCTATGGGATTAAATTTTTATTTCCTAATTTTAGGTGTTTTTGGTATTTTATGTTTTTAGTGATTTTTAGGGATTTTTAGGATTCATTTTTTAGGGTTTTAGAGATTTCAATGGTTTTTAGGGGGGTTTCGGGGATTTTTTATTGGGTTTTTAGTTTTTTTTAGTTTTATAGGGTTTTAAGGGTTTTAGATTTTTTAATTCTCTTACGAGTTTAAAGGGTTTTTAGAGTGTTTTTTTATAGGTTTAATGGGGTTTTATGGTTTTTATGTTTTTTAGGATTTTAGGTTCTTTTAGGGTTTTAGGGTTTTTAGAGTTTTTAGGGTTTTCAGGATTTTATGTGTTTTTAGGTTTTTAAGGTTTTCTTACCATATTTCAGTTTATTTGTAGTTTTTATGTTTTTATGGAATTTTTGAGATTTTTTATGACTTTTATGGTTTTTATGTATTTTTTGGGTTTTTTGGGTTTATGTTGGTTTTAATATTTTTATCATATTTTAGTTTTTTAGTGTATTAATATGTTTTTTGGTTTTTAAGGTTTTATTAGGGGTTTTCATGGATTTTTGTTTTTTTTTGCATTTTTTAGGAATTTTTAGGAATTTTATTTTTGTAGGGTTTTGACCATTTTGAGGGTATTTAGGGGGTTTTAGGGTTTTTTTGAGTTTTTATGGTTTTAAGGGGTTTTATAGTTTTTCTCATTTTTAGTGGTTTAAAGGGTTTTTAGCGTTTTTTGTTGTCTTTAGGTTTTTATGGGTTTTTAGTAATTTTAATGTTTTTGTGGTTTTAATGGGTTTTAGGGGTTTTAGGGTTTTAGGGCCTTTTAATAATTTTTATATTTATTTAGGTTTTTACGGGTTTTAAGTATTTTTTGGTTTTTTATGGTTTTCTGGGGTTTTTGGATTTTTATGGTTTTAGGGATTTTAGGGATGTTTCAGGATCTAAATGTTTTTAGAGATTTTAGGTATTTTTAGGATTTTATTCTTTTTAGGGATTTTTTCATTTTTTATTTTTTATGGGTTTTAATAATTTTTAGGGTTTAAGGTTTTATTGGGGTTTTTATGGTTTTGGGGGTATTTTTTAATTTTTTGGGATTTTTATAGAGTTTTAGTATTTCAAGGGATTTAGGGTTTTTATGGTTTTTGAGGGGTTTTATTGCCTTTTTTTGTATTTTTACGGTTTTTTTAGTTTTTTAGTGTTTATGTTTTTCTAGATTTTTTAACATTTTTAGGGGTTTAATGGGATTGTATATTGTTTAGTGGGTTTTAAGTGTTTTATGGGGTTTTAGGGGTTTTAGGTGATTTTAGGTTTTCTAGGTTTTCTTAGGGGGTTTCAGTGTTTTATGGGTTTTTATGGATTTATGGATTTTAGGGCCTTTTATTATTTTTATAAATTTTTATCATTTTAGGAATTTTGAGGGGTTTTTAAGTATTTTTTTGGGTTTTTGGAATTATTAGGATTTTTAGGGATTGTAAGTGTTTTTTGGTTTTTAGGGTTTTCTTAAGTGTTTTCTGGGTTTTTCTGTTTTTTTACATTTTTAGGGGTTTTAGGTTTTTTAGGATTTTGTGGTTTTAGCTATTTTTTAAATTTTGAGGGTTATGAGGGTTTTTATGTTTTTTTGGTTGTTTAGTTTTTTTAGTTTTTTAAGGTTTGTAAGGATTTAAAAGTTTTTAATGTTTTTAGGGGTTTAAAGTTTTATTATATTTTTAGTGTCCATTTAGGGTTTTTAGGGGGTTTTTGTCTTTTTTGGTTTTAATGGGTTTTTATTGTATTAAGGGGTTGTTAGAGTTTTTTGGTTTTTAGGTTTTTTAGTGTTTTTAGAATTTTTAGGTTTTTAGGGGTTTTATGTGTTTTTATGTTTTTAAATCTTTCCCATGCATTTTCATGGTTTTTAGGTAAGGAAGATGTGAGCATCAGGCTATTCCCGACCCCCTCAAATTTTATAAAGAAAAAAGAGACGCCACAGAAAAGGGAGGGGAGGGGTTAAACGACCCGCACCCAAAAACCCTTTACAAACCCAAGACACCAAAGTCCCCCAAAAACGAAAGATCGAAATAGAAAAAACACACAAAACCAAGCAAGAAAGGTACAGCAGCAGTCCCAACCAAGCAGCAACCAACATCCCGCAGCAGCATCACCATCACCACACACAATAACTTCATCACCTCTAAAGCATCAGCAACATCACGTCTCATCCAAGCAGTAGCCAACGTCCATCCCATCAGATTCCGACAGCCAGCACCTCTTTCAACAATTCGCAGAAAACAGTCCTCAAGAAAAGCAGCATCCCCTAACCAGCAAATCAGCATCCAATAACCATCACATCCACGCCAAACAGCATCCAGAAACAACCAGATCGCACTCAACATCGCCCATTCAGGGGACACAACACCACCAAGAAAGAAGCAGAAACCATTCACACCGAGCACAACTTCAAACACCTTCTCAGCAGCAACAAATTCATCAGCTTTCACACATCCCAATCCCTCAGAGTACATCAGCCAGCTCCAAAAAATCCGACGGCCAACAACTCTCGATGATCCACACCCCACAACAGAGCAAACAACACCCCACCAGTACCCATACCCAGGACCAGGCTGCAGCACCCAGCACCCAAGAGAGAGATCCCATCTCCAGAAAATTTCCCCATGAGAATTTTCCAGCATCACCAGACCATGCCTAAAATTTCCTAGAAAATCCAGAAGCTAGAACCCGCAATGGCTCATGTCCAACACCACAACCAGTGTGCATTAGGTTTTAAGATTCAACGACTTCCAACTAGAATCAACATCAACAGTGAGCATCAAAGGAGGAAACATATGCACCTGAATCTGGATCTTCTTCGCATAATTAAACCAATCAGATATGAGAATCGACAGAACCAGAAATAGAGAGAAAACACCCAACCGGCACCAGACCTTCGGCCTCCACGAAGGACCATCGAATCTCCAGAGAATCCACCGGAAACCATCAAAGCGAAAACTAGAGAGGGTTACCAACCATTGAGGAGGTCTCCACTCAAGCCGTCGAGGAAGCTCCCTCCGACGATGAAGATCATGACCCCACTTCATCCTCGGAAGTTCCTATCCACCGGATCTAAGAGCACCACCACACTGGGGAAAAAAGAGTCGCCGAGACTTCCATCTCTTCCGATGAAGCCGTTGACCCCGCTGACCCATCAGGAAACCCAGATCTGTAAAAACATCCCCAAAAGGATAAAATCCAGGAGGGTTCCCGGCCTCAAAGGAGTCACTGGCTTCGCCACAACCCAGAACGGGATGGATCAAAGCCGAGAAAAACCGCTGCACAAGCCATGTCAGGATGTTGTTCCCTTTTCTTGAAGAATGCCTCCAGATCTCGACACCACCAAGCAGTAGCCTGATCTCCCGCAAGCGAGTGTAAGAAGAACGATCTACCAAAACTCCATCTGCAACATCAAATCGAACAAAGCAACCACCAAAGAGGATTCCAAAGGGAGAACCTGGAAATCTCCGCAACATGATCCCAGGAGAGAGCAGCAACATCTTCTCTTTTTCTTCATGGTTTATAAGGATTAATAAATTTTTAGGTATTTTTATGGGTTTTTAGGGGTTTTAGGGATTTGAGGGGTCTTTGGGGTTCTAGGGTTTTAGCATTTTTTGGTTTTTAGGGGTTTAAAGGTTTTTTAGTTTTTTACGGTTTTCTTAGGGGTTTTAGTGTTTTTTAGGTTTGTACATTTTTAGGCTTTTTAGGCATTTATAATGGTTTTTATGGTTTTTAGTATTTTTTGGGATTTTGGGGGTTTTAGGGTTTTTATAGTTTTTTGGAGTTTAGTGTTTTTTTGATTATTTATAGTGTTTATATGGTTTTATATTAAAATTATATTTTTTTAAATCGTTATGGAGAGGTTTTAATGGGTTTTAGGTGTTTTTAAAGGGTTGTATGTATTTTTGTTGTTTTTTGGGTTTTTATGTTATTTTTAGGGTTTTTATCCTTTTTTGGGTTTTTATGGGTTTTAAGTGTTTATTGGTTTTTAAGGATTTCTTAGGGGTTTTCATAGTTTTTATTATTTTAAGGATATATTTGGTTTTTTAGTATTTTTATAGGTTTTAGATATATTGATGTTTTTTATGGGTTTTATATTTTTTAGTGGATTTAGCATGTTTTGGATTTTTAGGGGTTTTAAATATTTTTAGGTTTTTATGTATTTATTAGGGTTTTTTCTGGGTTTTTATAATTTTTTTAATTTATAAGGATATCAAGAGAATTTTCAGATTTTTTGGGTTTTTTTATTTTTAAGGATTTTTAGGGGTTTTAGTGTTTTTTAGGATTTGGAGAATTTTTTATGCTTTTAGGGATTTTAAGTGTTTTTAAGTTTTTAATGTTTTCTTAGGGGTTTTTAGTGTTTTATGGTTTTTTACATTTTTGGGGATTTTAGGGAATTTTTAGGATTTTTATGGTTCTCTGGATTTTTGAATATTTTTAGTACTTTCTGGATTTTTCAAGGATTTTTTTTTGTTTTTTGGGTTTTTAGGTGTATTTTTATGTTTTTAGGGTTTCATGATGTTTTAGTTTTTTTAAATTTTTTAGTGGATTAAAATGTTTATATATATATTAATGGGTTTTTAATTTCTTACTTGTTTTTATGGTTTTTAAGGATTTTAAGGGTTTTACAGTTTTCAAGGGGTTTTATAGTCCTTTAGTGTTTTTTAGGGTTTTTAGAATATTTAGGTTTTTAGGGGTTTTAAGTGTTTTTATGTTTTTAGGGATTTATTAATGTTTCTTAGGGTTTTAGGGTCTTTTTTTTTAATATTTTAAAGGAATTTATAGTATTTTTATGCAGTTTTAGGGGTTTTAGGTATTCTAAGGGTTTTTAGGGTTTTTAGCATTTTTAGAGTTTTTAGGGATGTTATGTGTTTTTTGGTTTTTAAGGTTTTATTAGGGGTTTTAGGTTTATTTATTTTTTAGTGATTTTTAGGGATTTTATAGGATTTTATGGTTCTTAGGGTTTTTAGGGGATTTTTGGATTATTAGGGTTTTAGGGTTTTTATGATTTGTTGGGGGTTTTTAGATTTTTTTTGAGTTTGTAGGGTTTTTTTATTTTTAGATTTTTTAACGTTTTTAGAGGTTTAAATGTGTTTTTGAATTTTTAGTGGTTCCATTGGTTTTTATGATTTTTAATTTTTTTAGGTTTTTTAGGGTTTTTAGGGGTCTTAGGGTACTTTTAGGTTTTTTAAATATTTTTAGTGTTTTTAGGGATTTTAGCGGTTTTATTTTTTTTAGGTTTTTATGGTTTTCTTAATGATTTCAAGCGGGTGTTTGGGTTTTTTACATTTTTAGGGATTTGTTATGATTTTATGGTTTTTAGGAGTCTTAAGGATTTTTAGGATTTTCAGGGGTTTTTAGGATTTTTGAGTTTTTTAGGTTTTTTGGTATTTTAAGTGTTTTGATATTTTTAAGGTGTTCATAGGGTTTTTAAAGGTTTTTACATTCATATGTATTTTTACATATTTTTAGGATTTTTATGGTTTTTATGATTTTTAAGGATTTTGAGGGGTTCTTGGGTTTTTTAGGGAAAGGAAGGTGCGAGGTTCAAGCTATTCCCGAACCCCCCCCCCCCCCCCAAATTTATACAGAAAAAAGCGCAGCAGACAAGGGCAGGGTGGGGCCAAACAGCCCACACTAAAAAGCCCTAAACCCCCCAAGACACCAAAAACCCCAAAAGAACCAAAATAAAAAGATAAAAAATAGGAACAACCAAACAAATGTCAAAAATCTCCATCCCCATATGGGTCCCCATCAGCACCATAACCAGTGGAAGCATCTGACTCCACGAAATCCCATTCATATGATTCGTATTGATTTAGGAAGGTGGTGTAGTAATATTTGAGATGTTACGGCTTCACATCAAGCCGAACCTTGATGGGCCGACCTCCCTTGGTAGAGGGATTGGCTTTGCAAAAAGTCCTCGTAGACACAGTCCTTGGAAAATTAGAGTAATCCTTCCTCGGTTTCCTCTTCCAGGGATCTAAAAAGGCCCCTGCAGAATAGTTTTCCTTCCCATGAGGAGTGGACACCTCTAGAAAAGACCTATCCTTGAAGATCAAATTCATATTATGAGACACCATTCTAACTCCTTAATAGAAAGGAGATTGATCAGGGACAAATGGGTATTCTTGATTTAGGGGGAAAGCAACAAGAGCCCCACACGACAGCATATGAGGATCCACCAAGGAAGAATCATCAAAATCAATTCACGGTGGGGACACCACACCAGAAAGTGCCAATTGTAACTGCATGTCCTCTCTAGGCCACACGAAAACCTCCATGGCTAGCTCTATCACCTCCCTATGTTCAGTAGCCTCCCCTTTCTCACGATCAAACCTAGTTGAATCCCCCTGCAGAGCCTCACTATCTGAAGCTCCCTCATGCACCAACAAAACCAATGACCCCTTTCCAAGCCACAGAGATACCTCCAACACAACAGGACACTTCTCTGCAAGCTCCCCATGCCGAGGGACTTCCCCCTGCTCAACCTCCTTCCCCAGCACCTCGCTAAGAGAGGGTGTATCAACTTGTTCATTCCCCTCCACTTGTTCGTGCACCTTCCCTTCCACAGACTCCCCCACCTGCTCAGCCACCACCTCTTTCCTGTCCAGCACCCTCGACACATCCACCTTCCCCTTCATAGCTTCAACACTATCTTCTCCAGCCTTCACATTACTCTCAAACAACAGAACTGCCACCTCGTCACTTCCATTTTCATCACAGCTCAATTCCGGCACAGCATCATCATCCACCGGAGAAGCATTTTGAACGCTCTCTCCACCATGCCCAGTGGCATCAGCCTGCACCTTCCTCTGTACCTGTTCAGTAGGCATCTCATATCCTGCATTGACAATCGGGGACCCTTGCACCTCTTCCTCAAAGTCCATCTATTCAAAATGGTTAAAAGTTGGAACCAATTCCCGCCTCTTCTTCGGACTACTATCAAAGGAAATAGGCATCCCACCAGCAGCAAACTCCATGCCAAGAGATCCTCTAGCATCTGGAAGCTTCAAATCTCTCCTCAAGTGATTGAAGATATCACACACTTTAGGTTCGGTTGGCACACATCCACTTTCCTAGCGCTGCGTGCACCCACAATCTACGAAAACGTTGAGGGAGCTGCAGAAGACATCCCAGGCACTGAAGAGGAGAAGTTGCTTCCACGCCGGCACACAGATGCAGCATGGCCTAACCTATAGCAATTCAATCAGAAGTAGACCCAGGATTCAAAGTAGACCTGCTGTTGCCACCAGAGTTCACCTTCAATCTCGACACAAACCAAATTGACCGGCGGCTTGGAAATGTCCACCTCTATTCAAATTTGTGGCAAAAAGGGGTGACATGCAGAGCTTGTCTGTTCATCCATAAAAATAAATATCCCAATGAGATTACCAATGAAGTGAAGGATGACCGAATTCTAGAAGGGGAGTACAAGTCTAGGAAGAGTTACCCACAGCGCCGCGCTTGGGGGGTCACAATTCAGGTGGAAATAAAAGCTCCACTAGAATAAGTAGAACTAAAAACCGATGAAAATCCGCGAATCCATAGCCCAAGCCGAGATCAAATCATCCTAGTTCCCAAAAGGTTCCAAAAAATTACTGGCATCAAGAAACCCTACAACTGCTCCTTCACAGAGATTCTAAGAAGAAGCAACGAACCTGTCAAAATCATCGATAGAGGTCCGGTTCCTCCCAAACCGAACCAACAGCATCAGATCCATAAGATCAGAGGCCAAAGAAATCTATTTAGCAGAAATCAGGACCGAGGGAACACCATTCTAGTAGTGAGAAACTTTCGGGAAAATCGTAATCTCTGGGAAACCGGGGGGAAGCTCCTCCTCAGCTTGCAGGGGAACTCCATCTGCCGCCCCTCCAATCCCAGGGTGGGGCGACGCCGACTAGGCCATCAACTATAGTAAGTTCATCATCAACGAAGCTGATAATTTCCATCGCACCGGAGAGAGAAGGAGAAGCGCCATATTCCTAGGGGTTTTAGGGGTTTTAAGGTTTTTTTTGGGTTTTAGGGTTTTTGGAGTTTTTTTGTTGTTTTATGGTTTTTATATTTTTTAAACGTTTTAATGGTTTTAATTTTTTTTTAGATTTTTTAATGGTTTTAATGGTTTTTAGGTCTTTTAATGGTTTTTAGGGGTTTTCTGGTTTTTGGGTTTTTTAGGGTATTTTGGTTATTTTTAGGGGTTTTAAAAGTTTTAGCATTTTTTTTAAGGGTTTTAAGTGCTTTAATGTTTTTAATGGTTCATTATGAGTTTTCAAAGTTATTTGGGGTTTTTATTTTATTTTTAGGTATTTTTAGGGCTTTTTAATATTTTTATGGTTTTTAGGATTTTAGGGATTTTGATGATTTTTGGGGTTTTCGGGGTTTTTAGTGTTTTAAGTGTTTTTGGTGGTTTAAGTGTTTTTTTTTGGTTTTTAAGGTTTTCTTGTTATTTTTATAGGTTTTAGGGTTTTTTATAGTTTAATGTATTTCAAGGGGTTTTTATTTTTTTTATGGGGTTTTTGGGTTTTTAGGGATTATGAGGGTTTTTATGTTCTTTAGTATTTTTTTTATGTTTTTTTGGGTTTTAAATATTTTTAGGTTTTTAATATTTTATTAGGAATTTTCATCGTTTTGGGTTTTATATGTAATAGGGATTTTTAGGGTTTTTAGGATTATTATATTTTTAGGTTTTTATGGATTTTGATGGTTTTTAGTGTTTTTCACGGTCTTTACGGTTTTTATGGTCTTTTAAGTTTTTAGGGGGTTTTTATGTTTTTTAGGGGTTTAATGTTTTTTAGAGTTTTTGATGTTTTTTGGGGTTGAAATGATGTTTAATGTTTTTAGTGGTTTTAGGGGTTTTATGGATTTTAGGGTTTTTAAGGATTTGAGGTGTTTTATGGTTTTATGGTTTTTAGGGTTTTAAGGTCTTTTTAGGATTTTTTTATTATTTTTAGGTTTTTAGGTGTTTTAGGTTTTTAAGGATTTCATAAGTTTTGTAATGGATTTTCAGGTTTCTTAATTTTTTTTTGGGATTTCTAAGGGGTTTTAAGGATTTTTATGGGTTATTTGGATTTTGGTGGATTTTACGGTTTATCAGTGGATTTAGTTTTTTTAGTTTTTTTGTGTTTTCTTATGTTTTTGAGGTTTTTATGTATATTTAGGTATTAAATATTTTATTATTAGTTTTTATGGTTTTGAAGGGTTTTTATGTTTTTATTGATTTTTGGAGATTTTTTAGGATTTATTTGGTTTTTTATTTTTTTAAGGAATTTGAGGGATTTTTATGGTTTTTATGTTATTTATATTTTTTTAGGTTTTTATGTTTTTTTTGGGATTTTTGAATGTTTGCAATTTTTGTAGGCTTTTTTACGGTGTTTTAGATTTTTAAATTTTTTAGGGGTTTAAAGGGTTATTATAGTTTTTAGTGGTTTTATTATTTTATTGTTTTGGGGGTGTTAAGGTTTTTTGGGGGTTTTACGGTTTTTAGGGGGTTTAGGATCTTTTAGGGTTTTTAATGTTTTGAAGAATTTTTTAGTTATTTAGGGGTTTTATGTGTTTTTAAGGTTTTATGGGTTTTAGGGGTTTCAAGGATTTATAGCGCTTTTTAGGGATTTTTAGGGTTTTTAGCATTTTTAAGTTCATAGGTGTTTCAAATTTTTTTGAATTTTTATTTTTTTCTTAGGTTTTTTAGTTTATTTATGTTTTATATATTTTTAGGGAATATTATGGATTTTTTAGGGATTTTAAGGATTTTTTTGGTTTTTTGGGATTTTGAGGGTTTTTTGTTCTTTGGGTTTTTATGATTTTCATTGTTTTTAGGGGTTTTTTAGTTTTTAGGGGTTTTTGTATTTTAACATTTTTAGGGTTTTAAAGGGTTTTAGGGTTTTTAGGGGGTTTTAAGGGTTTTTATCATTATTTATGGTTTTTAAGGTTTTTCGAGGTTTTTCGGGGTTTCTAGGGTTTTTTGGATTTTTATGATTTTTGGTGAATTTTAGGGTATTTTAGTTTTCTTATCATTTTTTAGGTTTTTAGGAGTTTTTTAGTTTTTTATATTTATTTATGTTTTCTTAGGATTTTTTAGGGATTTTAGTGGTTTTTTAATTTTTAGGGAATTTTTGGATTTTTTATGATTTTTATGTTTTTTGGGTTTTTACGGCATTTGAGGGTTTTTAGTGTTTTTAGATTTTTTCTATGTTCTCAGGGATTTTATGTGGTTTTTAGTTTTTTAAGGTTTTGTTTGGGGTTTTTTGGGTTTTTAGGTTCTTTTTATATTTTTAGGGTTTTTATGGATTTTGTGGGTTTTAGGAGTTTTTTTGGGTTTTAATGGCTTTTTGAGATTCCCGGGTAATTATGGGCGTTAGATATTTTTAAGGATTTAGGTGTTTAAATGGTTTTAAGTGTTTTTTTGTTTTTTGGGGTTTTTATGTTTTGAAGTGTGTTTTTATGGTTTTTAGGGGTTTTAGGTTCTTTTTAGGGTTTTTAGCGTTTTAAGGGTTTTTAGGGGTTTTATGTGTTTTATGGTTTTTATGGTTTCCTAATGTTTTTGAGGATTTTACTGGTTTTTATGTTATTAGTGATTTTATATAATTTTTAGTATATTTATGGTTTTTACGAATTTTTAAGGGTTTTAATGTTTTTAGGGATTTTAGGTCTTTTTAGGGTTTTATTGTTTTTTATATTTTTTGGGGTTTTAAGTATTTTTAGGTTTTTAGAATTTTCATTGGGGGGTTTTATGTTTTTAGGGGTTTTGTGTTTTTATGTAATTTGAGATACTTTTTAGTTTTTTTAGGTTTTTAGGGATTTTAGGGATTCTGACTATTTTTATGGGGTTTATGGTTTTTAGGTGTTTATGGTATTTGTTTTGAGTTTTTTAGGGTTTTTAAGGATTTATAGAGGTTTTAATGTTTTTTGGGGTATAATGTGTTTTTAGAGTTTTTAGTGGTTTTTAGGATTTTTATGGTATTTTTAGAATTTTTTTAAAAAAATAGGTGTTTTATGGTTTTTAGTTGTTTTGGGCTTTTATGGTCTTTTTAGCATTTTTAGGGGTTTAGTGTATTTAGGTTTTTAGTGGTTTTTAAAAAATTTAGGTATTTACGGTTTTATTGTAGTTATTAATGGTTTTAGGGTTTATCACTTTTTAGGTATTTAACGGGGGTTTTCGGTTTTTTAGGTTTTTATTGGTTTTTAGAGATTTCAGGAATTTTAGGGATTTTAGGGATTTTATGGATTTTAAGGGTTTTACTGCGTTTTAGGGGTTTTTAGGTTTTTAGGTCTTTATTGTTTTATTATTGGATTTAAGAGTTTTTATGGATTTTATGTTTTTAGGGATTTTTAGGGTTTTTATTGGTTGGTAGGGTTTTATCAATTTCTTTTTGCATTTTTTGGGTTTTTGTTGGGGTTTTAGGGTTTTTTATATTTTTACCAGTTTTCAATGTATTTTAGAGTTTAAAAAACTTATTAGGGGTTCAATGGATTTTTGAGTTTTTAGTGGGTTTTTAGGTATTAAATGGGTTTTAGGGGTTTTAATGGTTTTTGGGGTTTTAATGGGTTTGAGGGGTTGTAGCTATTTTAGTGTAATTATTAGTTTTAATGGTATCTAACATTTTTAGGATTTTAGTGTTTTAAAATGTTTTTAAGTTTTAATGGTTTTCTTAGGGATTTAATGTTTTTTAAATTTTTTAGGTATTTTTAAGGATTTTTTAAATTTTTATAGTTTTTAGGGATTTAGAGAAGTTTTAGGGTTTAATGGATTTTTGGGTATTTATCATTTTTAGCAATTTTATGGTTTTTTAGAGTTTTAAGGATTTCTTAGGGATTTTCAGCATTTTTTTGGATTTTTATGTTTGAAGGGCCTTTTCCTGCAACTCCAAGACGTCGGCCAAGGAAATTTTACTCATGTATTCCGTAGTCGATGAAGACTTGTTACACCTCTAAGAAGAAAGATAAGGTGACTGTGTCTTTTGCGAAGGATATCGTGACCGAGAGGGCATCACCGGACCTTCTGGAGCAGCTCAGGAATCGGGTTCAAAGTGCTAACTACTGGAGGCCTTCATGTTGGGAAACGACCTCGACCACTAGAGAAGATGAGTCCGGCAGGGGATGCGGAGAGGAGTTTGGCTTTGAGGACATGTAATCTGTGTTTGTGGGTTGTTCCTATCTACATCTTGTTTGGTTTTGTGGTTGTATGTTTGGGAACCAGAACCCATTAAACCGGCATATGAAAATCAAAAAAATGATTGTGGTCTAGGGATTTTACGTGTTTTTATCTTTTCAAGTTTTCTTCGAATTTTCATGTTTTAGGGTTTTTATGTTAATAGGGATTTTATGTATTTTTAAGGATTTTTATTATTTTTAAGGGTTTCAAGGATTTTTATGGGTTTAGGGTTTTTAGGTTTTTCATGGGATTTTAAGTTATTATGGTTTTTTATTTTTTTAGAGTTTTTTTTTGTTTTTTATTGTTTTTTAACATTTTTAGGGGCTTAAATGGTTTTTAGGGTTTTATTGGTTTTTAGAGGTTTTATAATTTTTTATGAAATTTTTATTTTTTTGGGGGATTTTTATTTTTTTAGGGATTTTTATTATCTTTTTAGATTTCTTAGGGTTTTTAGGTTTCATTAAGAGTTTTAAGTGTTTTTTGGTTTTTAAGGTTTTATTTGGGGGTTTTTTCGGTTATTTACGTTTGTCGTGATTTTCAGGACTTTTTAACGATTTTTATGGTTTTAAGAGTATTTAGGGATTTTGGAGGGTTTTATGGTTTTTAATGATTTTAACAATTTTTAGGGTTCTCATGTTTTTTATGTTTTTAAGTTTTTCATTGGATTTTTTTTTGTTTTTTAAATTTTTATATACTTTCATGGATTTTTTGGGATTTTTATGGATTATTAGGGTTTTTAGGGATTTTGAGGGGTTTAAGGTGTTTTTATTGTATTTATGGTTTTTTTTATATTTTTAGGGTTTTAATTATTTTTAGTGTTTTTTCAAGTTTTTAGGTTTTTAAAAGAAATTTTAGAGTTTTTAGTGGTTTTATTTTTTTCTGGGTTCTAGGGGTTTTATGGGGTTTTAGGGTTTTTAGGGTTTTTAGCACTTTTTACGGTTTTATGGGCTTAAAGTGTTTTTGGATTTTTATGGTTTTCATATGTGTTTTTAGGGTTTTTAGGGGGTTTTACATTTTTTTGGATTTTATTTGTGATTTTTAGGTTTTTTATGGTTTTTTGTGGGTTTTATGGATTTTGAGGATTCTTAGGGTTTTTATTGATTTTTTTAGGCTTTTAGTGTTTTTAGGGTTTTATTTTTTTTTATTTTTTAACATTTTTGGGGGTTTAAGGTATTTCCAAGGTATTTAGTTGTTTTTATAGTTTTTATAGGGTATTAGGGGTTTTAAGGTTTTTTAGGATTTAGTGTTTTTAAGGGTTTTATGGTTTGGTGTATTTTTTTGGTTTTTAGGGGTTTTTAGTGTATTTATGTTTTTATGGTTTTCTTAATGTTTTTAGGGTTTCAGGTTTTTTTATCAGTTTTAGAGAGTTTTATGGAGTTTTTATCATTTTATGGGGTTTTAGGGATTTTGAGGGTTCTAGGGTTTTTTGGATTTTAGTGTTTTTTAGTTTTTAGGGGTTTTAAGGTATTTTAGAGTTTTTTAATGTTTTTATGTCTTTAAAGGGGTTTTAGTGTTTTTAGAGTTTATTTAGAATTTTTAGGGTTTTTAGGGGGTTTTAAGGCGTGTATGGTTTTTTATGTTTTTATGGGTTTTTAGGTCTTTTAAGGGTTTTAGGGTTTTATTTTTTTTTCAAGGATTTAAATGATTTTAGCTATTTAATATTTTCTTAGGGATTTTTTTGGGTTTAAGAATATTTATATTTTTTGTGTTTTTATGGTTTTATTGGTTTTAGGGGTTTTATGATTTTGAGGGGTTCTATAATTTTTTTATTTTTTAGGGGTTTAAATTATTTTTATGTTTTCAAGGTTTTTTAGGTTTTTTAGGGTTTTTATGTTTTTACTAATTTTAGAACCTCTTACGATTTTTATGATTTTTAGGGATTTTTTTTGGTTTTTATGTTTATTTTGAGTTTTTAGGGGTTTTAAGGTTTTTAAAGTTTTTTTCAACATTTTTTCATGTTTAAAGGAGTGTTAGAGTTTTTAATGATTTTTAGGGTTTTTATGGGATTTTAGGGGTGTTTAGGTTTTTAGGTTTTTTTCTGGTTTTTAGTAGTTCATAGTCATTTTAGGGTCTTATAAGATTCTTCTGTGTTTTTTAGGTTTTTAGGGGTTTTATGTGTTTTTATGGTTTTAAGGATTTCTAAGGGGTTTTCAAGGTTTTTAGGTAGTTATAAATTTTAGTGATTAATAGGGATTTTTTAGGGGTTTTAGATATTTTGTGTGGTTTAAATGTTTTTAGGGGTTGTTGGGTCTTTAGGGTTTTTTTTATTTTATATTTTTTTAGTGGTTTTATTTTTTTAGGGTTTTAATGTTTTACTATAGTATTTAGGTTTTTTTCGTTTTTAGGGATTTCAAGGGTTTTAGAGTTTTTTGTGTGTGTTTTTAGTGTGGTTTTTACGAGTTTTGGGGGTTTTATGTTTTTATTGTTTTTTATTATTTATTGGGGTTTAAAGGGTTATGAATATTTTAGTGGGGTTTTAGGGATTTAATGAGTAATTTATGATTTTTGGGGTTTTTATGAGTTTTAGGGGATTTAATATTTTTAGGAACTTTTTTGGGTTTTTAGGGGTTTTAGGATTTTTAGGTTTTTAGGAGTTTTATGTTCTTTTATTATTTTAATGTTTTCTTAGGGTTTTTGGGTTTTTTGGGTTTTTTAAATTTATAAGGATTTTTTTCGCCTATTTAGGATATTAATGGTTTTAGGGTTTTTAGGGTTTTTAAGCGGTTTAAGGGTTTTTAGGGAATTTAGGGTTTTAGCATTTTTAGGACTTTAAGGTTTTTAATTTCATTTAGTTTTTTGATTATTTCTTATGTTTTTTCAAGGTTTTTAGGTGATTTTTATGTTTTTTAGGATTTTTATGGGTTTTAGGGATTTTGTTGGGTTTTTTGGGTTTTAGGGTTTTTAATGTTTTTAGGGTTTTAGGTTTTTTTAGTTTTTTAGGGTTTTATATTTTTCAAGGGGTTTTAACGTTTTTAGGGGTTTAATGGGGTTTTATATTTTTAGTGTGTTTTTTTAATTTTTTATGTTTCTATTGTTCTATATGGTTTTTAGGTTTTAATTGGGTTTTGGGGTCTTTTTTGTGTTTTTAGGATTTTTAGAATTTTTAGGGGTTTTAAGTGATTTTATTTTTTTAATATTTTCTTAGGCGTTTTTAGGGATTTTTATGTTTTGGGGTTTTTGGGATTTAAAGGTTATTATGGTTATTTTTTTGGTTTTTTTCTTTTTTCAGATTCTAATGGGGTTTAAGGGTTTTTTGGAGTTTCTAACATTTTTAGGGGTCTGTAGGGTTTTTATATATTTTAGTGATTTATAGGGTTTTATGGTTTTTTAGGGGTTTTAGGATTTTTAGGGTTTTAGGGATTTTCTAGGGTTTTTATCATTTTTAGGTTTTTAGGGGTTTTTAGGTTTTAAAGGTTTTCTTAGGGTTTATTCATAGTTTTAGTTTTTTTGGGATTTTTATAGATTTTTATGATTTTTATGATTTTTTGGATATTTAGTGATTTTGAGGGTATTTAGGGGTTTTAGGTTTTTTGAGTTTTTTGGGATCTTAGGGTTTTTTTATTTTTTAGGGGTTTTAATATTTCTTATTGTTTTTTTAACATTTTTATGAAATTAAAGCGTTTTTAGTTTTTTAGTTGGTTTATATGGTTTTAAGAGTTTTCTGGGTTTTAGGGTTTTTAGGGTTTTATGTTTTCACAGAGTTTCAGTGTTTTTTGGTTTTTTGGGGATCTTAAGTGCATTTAGGGTTTTAAGGATTTCTTTGGTGTTTTAATGTTTTTAGGGAATTTAACGTCTTTTGAAGGTTTTGGAATTTTTTTGGGGTTTTAGGTTTTTATAATTTTTTGGGGATTTTCTCGATTATGATGGTTTTTTGAGGTTTTTATAGTTTTAGGGTCTTATGGGGTTTAAATATTTTTATGTTTTTAAGGATTTCATAGGGATTTTTTCGGGTTTTTATTCTTCATTATGTTTTTAGGGATATTTTTGGGTTATTTGGATTTTTATGGGTTTTAGGGTTTTATGGTTTTTTGGGGGTTTTGGGTTTTTTAGGGTTTTGAAGTGTTTTTTAGTTGTTTAATGTTTTTGGGTTGAAAAGGTTTTTAGAGTTTTAGTGGCTTTTGTGTGCTCTTTTGTGAATTTATTATTTTAGGTGTTTTTATAATTTTAATGGATTTTCAATAGTTTTTGTTCTTTTGAGGTTTTCTAGGGGTTGTAAACATTTAAGTTTTGAGGTGTTTTTAGTTTTATTGAGTTTTTTAGGTTCTCGTAGTTTGTTTGGATTTTTTATGTCTTTAGAGGTTTTTAGGTATTTTCAGGATTTTTTTGGATTTTAGGGTTTTTAAGGAATTTGAGTGTTTTTAGGGTTTTTTAGGGTTTTTTAGGTTTTTTAGATTATATAGGTTTTTTATATTATTTATAGGTTTGAAGTGTTTTAAGAGTTTTTAGATTTTTTTTGGGGGGCTCAATGTTTGTATGGTTTTTTACAATTTTTTTGGAATTTTTAGGGATTTTTTAGGATATTTATGGGTTTTAAAAAATTTAATTATTTTTAGGGGTTGTTTTGGTTGTTTTGGTTTTTTGGTTTTTTAATCTTTTTTTGGTTTTAAGGTTTTTAGAGTTCTTTAATGTTTTAATGTGTTTAATGGGTTTTTATAATTTTTAGTGTTTTAAGGTTTTATAGGTTTTTGGTGTATTTTCTGATTTTTAGGCATTTTAATTGTTTTTTTGGTGATTTTAGGGTTTTAATAATTTATTAGATTTTTAATGATTTTAAGGGTTTTACGGTTTTTTTTATGGAATTTTATTGAATTTTAGTATTTTAATGGGTTTTATGGTTTTGAGTGTTTTTTGTGTTTTAGGGTTTTTATGGGCTTTTAGCATTTTTTATGTTTTTAGGGGTTTAAGTATTTTTAAGTTTTAAAAGTTTTATTAGGGGATTTATGATTTTGGGGATTTTTATGTCCGTTTTAGGATTTTTATTGTTTTTAAGGTATTTAGGGATTTTTATTATTTTAATTATTTTTAGGGTTTTTGGGGGTTTAGGACTTTTTTGATCATTTTATGTTTTTTTATGTTTTTTAGAGTTTTTAACATTTTTAGGGGTTCAAAAGGTTTTTAATGTTTTTAGTGGTGTTTTATGGATTTTATGATTTTATAGTTTTTAGTTTTTTAGGGTTTTAGGGGTTTTAAGTGTTTTTATGGTCTTCTTAATGGTTTTTAGGGTTTTTTAGTTTTTTACACTTCTAGAGATTTTTATGGATTTTTATTGTTTTATGGTTTTCAGGGATTTAGGTAATTTTTTGGGTTTTAGGGTCTTTATGTGTTTTTTGGGTTTTTTGATCATTTTAGAGTTTAAAAAAAAATTCTGAGTTTTTTAATGTTTTTAGGGGCTTAAAATATTTTTATAGTTTTTAGGATTTTTATAGGTTTTATGTGTATTTAGTGTTTTTAACGGTTTTTAGTGTTTTTATGGGTTTTTGGTTAATTTTTTCAGTTTTCTGTGTTTTTACTATCTCTTAGGGTTTTAGTGGTCTTATGTGTTTTTAGGTTTTTAATGTTTTCATAGGGGTTTTAAGGGTTTTTTTTAAAAAAAATTAGCTCTTTATGATTTTTATGGGTTTTAGTGATTTTGAGTGTTTTTTCGAGTATTTAGTGTTTTAGGGTTTTTAGTTTTTTAGGGGTTGAAATGTTTTTAGGTTTTAAGGTATTCTTAGGGTGTCTAGGGTTTTTATGATTTCTTACATTTTTTGGGATTTTAAGACTTTTTATGATTTTTATAGCGATTTTTATGGTTTAAGGGTTTTTTATGTTTTTAGGTATCTTTAGAGCCTTTATGATATTTATAAGTTTTAGGGTTTTAAAGTTTTTATTGTTTTATTATTTTTTTGGGTTTTAGGGGTTTTTTGTGTTTTTCGGGGTTTTATGGTTTTTTATTGTTTTTAATGTTTATAGGGATTTTGAGGGATTTTTGGGTTTGTAGTATTTTTTTAAGGTTCTTTGGGTTTTTATGACTTTTAATATTTTTATGGGTTTTCTAGGTATTTTAGGGAATTTATGATTTTTTTGAGTTATTTAGGGTATTTGGAGTTTTGCGGTTTTTCATGAGTTTTACATGTTTTTTGGATTTTAAGGTTCTATTAGGGGTTTTCTGGGTTTTTAGGGTCTTTTAAACTTTTATGGATTTTAGGGGCTTTTAAGGGTTTTTAGGGTTTTTGGGATTTTAGGGATTTTGAGGGGATTTAGGGTTTTTATGGTTTTTTCAGTTTTTTGGGGTTTTTTTGAATTTTTTGGGTTTTTATGAATTTTTTGAGTTTTTGACATTTTTAGGGGTTTAATTCGTTTTTAATGTTTTAGTGTGTTTATGGGTTTTAGGGGTTTTTAGTGTTTGTACCGTTTTTAGGGTTTTGATGGTTTTTAGAGGTTTTAAGGTTTTTAGAGGTATTTTTGGTTTTTAGTGGTATTTATAAATTTTAGGTTATTTAGGGGTTATAAGTTTCTTTAGGTTTTTATGGTTTTATTAGGTTTTTTAGGGTTTTAGGGTTTTAGGGTTTTCAAATTCTTGGGTATATTTAGAGTTTTTTAGGGTTTTTATGGTTTTTAGGGATTTTAGTGATTCTGGGGGTTTTTAGAGTATTTTAGAGTTTCTAGGGTTTTAGTATTTTTAAGTTTTTAGGGTCTTTAAGTGTTTTTATGGATTTAAGACTTTATTATGGGTTTTTAGTGTTTTTAATATGTTCTATGTTTTTGTAATTTTTAGTGCTTTAAAGGTATTTTTTAGATTTTTTTGGATTTTTAGGGATTTTGATGGTTTTATAGTTCTTTGGGTATTTAAGGTATTTATAGTTTTTTAGGGTTGTTAATATTGTTTATATATTTTTAATTTTTTGAGTGGTTTAAAGGGATTTTAGAGATTTTAGAGGTTTTTACGGTTTTTAAGATTTTTATGGTTTTTAGGGTTTTATAGTTTTTATGGTTTTTATGTGTTTTCAGGGCTTTTATAATTTTCTATGTTTTTAAGGGTTTTAAGTGTCTTCATTTTTTGTGTTTTTCTCAGGTCATTTCATGGGTTTTAGGGTTTTTTATGTATTTAGTTTTTCAGGGATTTTGAGGGGTTTTGTGTTTCTAAGGTGTTTAGGGGTTTTAGTTTTTTGGTGTTTTTTGAGTTTTTTTAGGGTTTATAATTTTTTCTGGAGTTTTTTAAATAAATCAGGGGTTTGAAATGTTTTATTGGGTTTTTAGTTATTTTAGGGTTTTTTTTTGAGTTTTAGGGTTCTTAAGGTTTTTAGGGGTGTATGGTATTTAGGGTATTTGGTACTTTTAGTGTTTTTAGTGTTTTTAGGTTTTTAGGGGTTTTAAATGTTTTTAGGTGTTTATGGGTTTCATAAGGGTTTCCATGGTTTTTTGGGTTTTTTATGTTTTGTGGTATTTTTATATATTTTTTATTTTTTTTCGAATTTTATGGTTTTTATGGATTTTGTGGGTTTTAGTGTTTTTCGTGTTTTAAGGGGTTTTTATATTTTAAGGGTTTTTAGGTATTTATGGGTTTGAAGTGTTTTTAGGGTTTAAAGGTTTTATTAGGGTTTTTTAGGGTTTTTAGTGTATTATATGTTTTTAGTTATTTTTAGGGATTTTTAAGATTTTTAAGGTTTTTAGTGTTTTTAGTTATTTTGATGGTTTTTTTAGGTTTCTAGGGTTTCTAGCATTTTTATGTTTTTTTATGTTTTTTTTTTGTTTTTTTAAGAAAATTTTTTATATTTTTGGGTGTTTTTTCTTTATAGGTATTTTTAGGGTTTTTTGGATTTTTAGGTCATTTAGGGATATTTCAGGTTATTTACTATTTTTTAGGGTTTTTAGTGTTTTTAAGGGTTTCTTTGAGTTCTGGTTTTTAATTTTTATTATATAGGGCTTTTAAGGAATTTTTTTTGGGTTTAAAGAGTGTATAGAGTTTTTAGTGGGTTTTAGGGGTTCTATTGGTTTTTAGGTTTTTTCAATATTTTTATCCTTTTTTAGGTTTTTTAGTGATTTTAGGGGTTTTTAGGTTTTATGTTTTTCTTAGGGATTTTCAATATTTTGAGGGGTTTTGACGTTTCAAAGGATTTTTACGGATTCTTATGATTTTTATAGAATGTAGGGTTTTTTTTGGAATTTTGAGGGTTTTAAGTGTTTTTATGTTTTTTTGAATTTTTATAGTTTTTAGGGGTTTAAATTTTTTGGGTTTTTAAGGATTTCTTAGGAGGTTTCTGTGTTTTTAGGTGTTTTCACATTTTTGATCTTTTTATGGATTTTTTAGAATTTTCATGGTTTTTCAGTTTTTGAGGGATTTGGAGGGTTTTTATAGTTTTTACGATTTTTAGGGCGGTTGATTTTTTATTATTTTTATTGGTTTTAGAATATTTTAATAGTTTTATGTGTTTAAAGGTTTCCAAATTTTTTTATTTTTTTAGGTTTTTTATGTGTTTTTTGGATTTTAAAGGGTTTTATTGGTTTTTAGGGGGTTTTGGTCTTTTTAGGGGTTTTAGGGTCTTTTAGGGTATTTTAGGGTTTTTATGTTTTTAGGGATTTTATGTGTATTTATTTTTTTTATGTGTTTCATGGGGGTTTTCACGGTTTTTAGGTGTTTTTATGGTTTTTGGAGTTTTGAACTATTTTGGGGGGTTTTAGGGTTTTTTATTGTTTATGGGTTTTATGGGATTTAGTGATTTTTATATTTTTTATAGTTTCTAAGTGTTTTTGGTTTCTATAGGTTTCTTAGGTGTTTTCCATGTTTTCTGGGTTTTTTATATTTTTAGGTATTTTCAGTCTTTTAGGATTTTTATGTTTGGCTATGGGTTTTAGGGACTTTTTTTGTTTTTATATGTTTTTAGGTATTTGAGGGTTTTTAGAGTTTTTAGGTTTTGTAGGGTTGTATTTTTTTAATGTTTTTAAGGATTTTAATGGATTTTTTGGGGTTTTAGGGGTTTTTTTTATGTTTTTAGGGATTTTAGAGCCTTTTTGTGTTTTTAGGTTTTTATTGTTTTTAAAGACTTTTAGGGTTTCTTTAATGTTTAGGGGTTTTTTGTTTTTTTGGGGTTTTATGGTTTTTTGAGTTTTTTAGTGTATTTAATGATTTTTAGAGTTTTTAACATTATTAGAGGTTTAAAGGATTTTTAGAGTTTTTAGTGGTGTTTTATTGTTTTTATGGGTTTTGATGATTTTTTATGTTTTAGGGCATTTAAAAGTATTGATCTATTTTATGGGTTTTAGGATCTTTTAGGGTTTTTAGTGTTTTTTAGGATTTTGGGGTATTGTGTTTTTCTAGGTTTATATGGTTTTCCTAGGGGTTTTCGGGGTTTTTATGACATTTTAATTTTTTATGGATTTTACATCATCTTTTAAGATATTTATGGTTTTTAGGGTTTTTAAGTGTTTTTAGGGCTTTAGGGTTTTAGTAGTTTTATACGTTTTTATTGTTTTTAGGTTTTATAAGGAGTTTTAGTGTTTTAGGTTTTTTAGGGTTTTCTTAGCGGGTTTGAGGGTTTTTTTGTGTTTTTTATATTTTTAATTATTTTGAGTGATTACTTTAGATTTTTATGGTTTTTAGGGATTTTAAGGTTTTTATGGTTTTTAGGTTTTTTTTAGGGGTTTTTTCAAGTTTTTTTTGGATTTTAATGTTTTTATAGTCTTTAATTTTTTTGGGGGTTTATAGGGTTCTTATAGTTTTTAGTGGGTGTTAGGGTTTTATGGATTTTATTGTTTTTAAGGTTTTTATAGGATTCTATGGTTTTATGGGCTTCTAGGGGTTCTAGGTTCTTTTAGGGTTTTAAGGGTTTTAGCGGTTTTTTGGCCTTTTAGAGGATTTATGTGTCTTTAAGGTTTTCATATGCTTTTTCATAGTTTTTAGGGGTTTTTTACGTTTTACGGATTTTTATGATTTTTTATGATTTTTATGTTTTTAAGGGTTTTAGGTGTTTGAGGGTTTTTAGGGTTTTATCATCTTTATGATTTTTAGAGGGTTTTAATTGTTTTTAGGTTTTCAAGGATTTCATAGGGGTTTTTAGTGTTTTAGGGTTTTTTTATTTTTTTATGGATTTTTATGGATTTTTTATAATTTTTGTGGGTAATTATGAATTTTTGAGATTTTGGTGGATTTTATGGGTTTTTAGGGTTTTTATGATTTTTTGATGTTTTAGGATTGTTTTTTAGTTTATAGGGGTTTTGAGGTTTTTAAAGTTTTTAATTTTTTTAGTGGTTTAAAGGAGTTTTATAATTTTTAGTGAGTATTTGAGATTTTATAGTTTTATGGTTTTTTATGGTTTTCAGGGGTTTTAATGGTTTGGGGGGGGGGGGGGGTTAGGGTCTTTTTAGGGTTCAACATTTTTTTAGTTTCCTGGGGTTTGAAGTGTTTTTAGGATTTAAATGTTTTATTTTTGATTTCAATGATTGTAGTGTTTTTATAGTTTTAGATATTTTTTGGGATTTTTTAGGATTTTTATGGTTTTTATTAATATTGAGGGGGTTTATGTGTTTTAGGGGTTTGATGAGTTTTAGGGTTTTAAGAGATATTTATCTTTTTAGGGGTTTTAAGTGTTTTTATTTATTTAAGGATTTCTTTAGGAATATCACGGATTTTAACATTTTTATGTTTGTATGGGTTTAGGGTTTTTAGTTTTTTTGGGTTTTTTGGGGTTTAAGGTTTTTTAGGGTTTTACTGTTTTTAGGGTTTTTATGTGTTTTAGGGTTTTATGTTTTATCGGGGTTTTATGAGTTTTTAGGGATATTAAAAGTTTTAGTGTTTTAATATTTTTTGGGGTTTTAAAGTGTTTAAGATTTTTTAGTGGGTTTTTAGGGGGTTTATGAGGTTTTATGGTTTTTAAGGTTTTTAGGGGGTTTTATGGTTTTATGGGGTTTTAGGTGGTTTTAGGGTCTTTTAGGTTTTTTTAGGGTTTCATACTTTTTATGTTTTTTATGAATTTTATGTGTTTTTTGAATTTTAACGTTTTCTTTGGGTTTTACAGGGTTTATTTGGGGTTTTTTATGTTTTTATGGATTTTTAGGGATTTTTCTATATTTTTTATTGTTTTTAGGTTTTTACTGAATTTTGAGGAGGGGGGGGGGTGTTGTGTTTTTTGTGTTTTTTACGGTTTTTAGGGAAAAGAAGGCTCGAGACCAGGTGAACCTAGTACCCCAAAATTTATAAGTGAAAATAGTTTCCAAGAAAGCGATACAAGGGGGGATTGAAACCCCAGGTGTAGTGTTTGTAGAGTTTTTTACATTTTTAGAGATTGCTATGCATTTTTTGGATTGTATGGTTTTTAGGTTCTTTATGGATGTTGAGGGTTTTTTGGGTTTTTTGGGTTTGTATGGTTTTTAGGGGTTTTAGTGTTTTTTAGGTTTCTATGGGTTTAATGTGTTTTTAAGGTTATAAGGTTTTCTTATGGTTTTTTCATCGTTTATAGGGTTTTTTATGATTTTGTGGTTTTGTGGGGTTTTTAGGATTTTTATAGTTTTTATCGTTTTTCGGGATTTTGAGAGTTTTTAGGGATTTATATTTTTTTGGTTTCAGGTTTTTTTAGTTTATATGGGTTTTAATGGTTTTTATAAGTTTTAACATCATTCGGGGTTTTAATGGTTTTTAGTGTTTTAGTGTTATATTTGAAATTTTATGTGTTTTGAAGGGATTTTAGGGGTTTTAGGGGTTTTATTATTTTATGGGTGTCTTTCAGTTTTAGGCACTTTTATGGTTTTCATGGTTTTTAATGTCTTTATGATTTTAAGGGTGTTAAGTGTTTTTTGGGTTTTAAGGTTTTCTTTGGGGTTTTTCAGGATTATTAGGTTTTTTTACATTTTTAGACTTTTTTAGTTCTTTTCATGATTTTTATTATTTATATGATTTTTATGGTTTTTAAGGATTTTGAGGGACTTTAGGGGGTTTTAGGGTTTTTATATTTTTTCTATTTTTAGGGGTTGTTATTTTTTGTATCTTATTATGGGTTTCTTATGGTTTTTTTTTTGTGTTTTTTGGGTTTTTAATTTTTAGGGATTTTTGGGGCAAGGAAGATGCGATGCCAGGTTATTCTTGACCCCCCAAAATTTATTAAAAAAAAAGACACTGCAGAATAAAGAGAGAAGGGGTCAAAAAAACCACACCCAAAAACCCAAGACACCCACACAAAACCTAGAAGTCCCCAAAAAATCCAAAAGACACAACAAACAGAAAAGGAAGAAAAACCAAAGGATTCCCAACAATATCACCCAGCCAAAGAGAAACCAGCATCCCGCATCACCATTTTCATCCCCCATCGCCTCCTTTCCAATCATATCCACCGCTAGCATCACAAAACCTCCATAAAAAAATTCATAAGTCTCACCTTTGCTGCCTCGCAGCGAAGTAGCAACCATCACCGAACACCAACATCTATCATCACTTCCCAGCCAAGCATCATCCATAAACCATAGATGTAGATTATAACAACCTTCACCTTCAATCAAATCAGATTCCAACAAATCACACCTAGTAGCACACCTAGGAACACATTCCAAACACCCAAAGGCAGGACACCAGTCAACAGAACCAATATCTAGCACCCACAACGATTCAAAACCAAACCAGCACCAAAACCATCAACCTCCACATCATCTTATCTCAAATCAATCAGAAGTAATGAATCACAACCAAACCAGCCACAGCTCAGAAGACTAAATTCCATCATAGAAAACATAACACAACACAACATGACCATTAATTAATTATAAGTATAAACCAAATAGGAAACTAAAGAACCAGAAACACAAACCTGCGTCTTCACTTTCTGCATCCACCAAAACCCGTCAAGAAGCCATGAGAGCCGGAAAACCTCTCCCAACCTCAGATATATAAAAATAGATCCAAGAATGGGAGCGAGCACACCGCTTCCAAGATGTCACAGAGCCATCATCACCCACCTTTCACCATTGTGAATCCTAAGAGGCCAGCAAAACCCTTCCAAGCATGGAACTACCCGCTTTGTCGTCGACCAAGAAGGGCCCAACCAACGCCTCTAGACCAAATCGTCAAACCATTTACAAGAACTGTCATGCCAGACACCAAGATAAATGAACCGCATCATCCACCAGGCTGCTGTTTAGAGAAGATATCGAAGAAACAGGGAGATCCATTCCACCATGAAACTGAAAGGGGACACAGAGGCCCATCGTCGCCGAGAGTTCCCATCGTAGAAGAAAAGGGACATAGATCTAAAAATCCACAAACCACAGTGTCCAGATCTGTCCCACACCTCCACGGAACCGAATCATTTCATCAATAAAATCCCATATCTAATTTGATCAACCAATGTCCTCCCACACTGCGCTGAGGAGAGACTTGAACCAGACCACACTTTTAAGAATCTGCAACACCACAAGTCGGGGAGACCATATCTGACACAGTAGTCCGAGGATGAAACCTTCGTTCTATTCCATCAAACATTTCACCAGAGGACACAACAGTGTAGTGTAGTATAATTCCTAATAGTCCATCACCACAGAGAAGGCACCACCACTCCAGAGGAGACGAACCGCAAGAATATACCTCTAGGGGGAACCCGAGCATGAGAAGAACCTATAGATTCAGCCACCATCTCTTCTCTCTATAGTTTTTCATAAATTTTTAGGTATTTTTGGGGTTTCTTATGATTTAATGGGTTTTATGGTTTTTATGGATTCTAACAGGTTTTAGGGTTTCTTATGGTTATTATTTGGGTTTTTTGGTTTTTTTTTCAGGGTTTTTCATAGTTTTTTTGGGTGTTTAATATTTTTAGAGTTTTTTTAACTTTTTTAGAGGTTTAAATGTTTTTTTGTTCCTATTGGGTTTTAGGGTTTTTATGGGTTTTATATTATTTTTGTTGTTTTATGGTTTTTAGGAGTTCTTAGGCTTTTAGGGTTTTTTTGTGGGGGGGGGGGGGGGGGGGGGGTTTAGGGTTTTGAGTTTTTAGGGGTTTTAGGGGTTTTAAGTGATTTTTTGTTTTTAAGGATTTCTTGGGTGTTTTTAGGGGTTTTAAGGTTTTTTATGTATTCGAAAATTTTTAGTGTTTATTTACTATTTTTAAAGGTTTTAAGGTGTATAGGGATAATGAGGGTTTTATGGGTTTTATGGGGTTTTTATCATTTTTTTTAGTTTTTTGGGGTTTTAATTGTTATTACGTTAATGAGTTTTTATTTTGGTTTTTGAGGGTTTTTATGGATTTTTACACTTTTATGGTTTTTTGGGATTAATTAGTATTTTTATGGGTTTTTAGGTTATTACGGATTTTGAGGGGTTTTAGGGTTTTTTTGTTTTTTTGTGTTTTTAGGATTTTTTTAGTTTTCAGGGGTTTATTATATTTTAATGTTTTTATCATTATTTGTGGTTTAATGATTTGTTAATGTTTTTATTGGATTTAAATGGTTTTTGTGGGGCTTTTTAGGATTTTAATAGGTTTTAGGGTTTTTATGGATTTTAAGGGGTTTTATGAGATTTCACGATTTTTAAAACTTTAATGGGTTTTTAGGGGTTTTATATTTTTAGTATTTTAGGGGTTTTAGGTGTTTTTATTGTTAATGTTTTCATGGTGGTTTTCTGAATTTGCAGTGTTTTTAAAATTTGTATGGGTTTTTTGGATTTTTAGGATTTTTATGGTATTTACGGTTACTAGATATTTTGAGGGTTTTTAAGGATTTTACAATTTTTGGGGGTTTTATGATTTTTAGGGTTTTTAGTTTTTTTTGGTTTCTATGGGTTTGGATGGTTTTTAGAGTTTATAATGTCATTTGGGGGTTTAAAGGGTTTTTAGAGTTTTTAGTGGTTTTGTTGGTTTTTTGGGTTTTTTATGTTTTTAGGGGTTTTATGGATTTTATGGGTTTTTAGGGTTTTGGTGTCTTTTAAGAGTTTTCTAGGGTCATTAAGTGTTTTTATTTTATTACGATTACAACAGTTTTTCATGGTTTTTTGGTATTTTGTGTTTTTAGGTATTTTTTGTACTTATTTTTGTATTTTTTGGTTGTTATGGTTTATTGTGATTTTGAGGGTTTTATGGGTTTTTTTGAGTTTTATAGTTTTTTGGGACTTTAGAGTTTTTAGGGGTTTTAATTTTTTTCATGTTTTTAAGGACTTATTAGGGGTTTTCAAAGTTTTTTGGAGGTTTTACATTTTTATGGTTTTTAGGGGGTTATTTATTTTTATGGTTTTTAGGGCTTTTAGGAATTTTTAGGTTTTTAGGGGTTTTATGGTTTTATGTTTTTCTGTGGTTTTTTTTTTGGGTTTTTTTTTATGTTTTAGTTTTTAATGGTTTTTGGAATTTTTTAATGTTTTTACGGGGTCGAATGTTTTTTAGAGTTTTTGAGGGTTTTAGTGGTTTTAGGGTATTTTATGGTTTTTAGGTGTTTTTATTGTTTTATGGGTTTTATGGTTTTTTAAGGGTTTTAGGATTTTTAGAATTTTTTAGGTTTTTAGGGGATTAAAGTACTTTTAGGTTTTTTAAGGTTTTATTAGGATTTTTTTATTGTTCATAGGGTTTTATAATATTTTAGGGATTTATAGGATTTTTATGGTTTTTTGGTTTTTAGGAATTTTAAGGAATTTTAGGTTTTTTAGGGTTTCTAGTGTTTTTATGTTTTTAAGGGGATTAATTATTTATAGGGTTTTAAGGTTTTTTTAGGGGTTTCAAGGTTTTTATAGATTTTTCATTTTTTTGGGATTTTTACGTCTTTTTAATATTTTTAAGGTTTTTAGTTTTTGTTGGTATTTTGAGGGTTTTTATAATTTTTTTGTGTTTTTATTTATTTTTTGAGTATTTATTGTTTTTATGGTTATTTAAAATTTTTCAGAATTTTTGAATATTTAAATGGCTTTAGAGTTTTGTGTGGGTTTTTAGGCGTTTAAGGGGTTTATAATTTTTGGGGGTTTATGGTTTGATGGGATTTAGGTTTTTTAGTATTTTTTTGATTTTTAGAGGGTTTAAAGTGTTAATTGGATTTGAAGGTTTTCTTATGGGTTTTTAGTGTTTTTACATTTCTTGATATTTTTAGTTCTTTCTAGGATTTTTATGGATTTTATGATTTTTAGGTATTCTATGGGGTTGTAGGGTTTTTAGTTTTTTTTATTTTTTTTTATTTTTTGGTTTCTTAGGGGTTTTAAGTGTTTTTAAGATATAATGTTTTATTAGGGTTTTTTTAGTGTTTTTGGGGTGTTAATTTTTTTATGTATTCTAGTGATTTTTTGGATTTTCATAGTTTCTAGGGTTTTATGGATTTTGAGGGTTTTAGGTATTTATAGGGTTTTTATGGGATTGTGGGTTTTTAAAGATTTTTTTTGGAGTTTTTAGGATTTTAAATATTTTTTGAGCTTTTTTACAATTTTAGGGGTTTACATGATTTTTAGAGTTTTTAGTAATTTATAAGGTGTTTATGGATTTTACGGTTTTTTTTGTTTTTAGGGGTTTCGTGGTTTTTTGGGGTTTAGGGGTTTTATGGTATTTTAGGGTGTCTAAAGGTTTTTAGTATTTTTATGTTTTTAGGGGTTTTAAGTGTTTTTTTGGTTTTTAAGGATTTTTTATGGTTTTTCAATGTTTATATTGTTTTATAATATTTACGTAATTTTAGGGATTTTTTTTTATTTTTATTAGTTTCTAGGATTATTAGTGATTTTGAGGGTTTTAGGGGTTTTTAGGGTTGTTTGTGTTTGTAGGGTTTTTAGGAGATACAAGTGTATGTATGTTTTTATGGTTTTCTTAGTGTGTTTTCATCATTTTACGGTTTTTTATGTTTATTGTTTTTAGGGATTTTTTATCATTTTAATGGGTTTTAGTGTTTTTTGGGAATTTTAGAGTTTTTTATCTTTTTTATTTTTAAATTATATTTGGTTTTTAAGTTTTTTTGTGTTTTCAGTGGTTTTAAATGGTTTTTTTGCTTTTAGAGTTTATGTTTCTAGGGGGATGGTGTTTTCCGCTTATTTAGTGTATTTTATGGTTTTTATTATTTTTTATATTTTTAGAGGTTTTAAGAGTTTTTATATTTTTAAGGGTTTCATGGTGGATTTCAGGGTTTTTGATGGGTTTCTAGGTTTTTTGGGATTTTTAGGGATGTTTTTTGATTTTTAGGGTTTTTAGGGTGTTTAGGGATATTTTGGATTTTTATGGTTTTTAGGGTTTTTATGGAATTTAAGTTTTTTATGTTTTTAAAGTTTACATAGGGTTTTTCATGGTTTTTAGGGTTTATTATGGTTTAATTTTTTTATTTATTTTTTATGATTTTTATGTGTTTATAGGGATTTAGGGATTTTGAGTGCTTTTAGATTTTTTTAGGGTTTCAGGGTATTATGGTTTTTTGCGTTTTTTAGTTTTTTTTGAGTTTTTTAGGGATTTTAATTATTTAGAGTTTTTAGTATTTTTAAGTGTTTAATAGGTTTTTATATTTTTTATTGCTTTTTAGGATTTTAACAGATTTTAAGGTATATATAGGTTAATATGGGGTTTTAGGTTTTTAGGGTGTTAAGGGTTTTAGAATTTTGATGTTTTGGGGGTTATATTTTTTTTTAGGGTTTTACGGTTTTCATCGGGTTTTTTAGGGTTTTTATGTTTTTATGTTTTTTGAGGATTTTAACGATTGTATTAGGATTTTTAGGACCCATTAGGGTTTTTAGAGATTTTGTGGGCCCTTAGTGGTTTTCATGTTTTTCAGTTTTTTATAGGTTTTCTTGGTTATGGTTTTTTAGTTTTTCATGTTTTTAAATGTTATTTAGAATTTTTTGGGGTTTAAAGGGTTTTTAGAGTGTTTATAGTTTTTTAGGCTTTAATGGGTTTTTAGTTTTTTAATTATTTTAGGTTTTTATGGGTTTCAGGGGTTTTAGGGTTTTTAGGATCTTTTAGGGGACTTAGTGTTTTTAAGTTTTAGGGTTTTTAATTTTTTTATATTTCTAAGGTTTTCTTTGGGTTTTATTTAGCATTTTAGGGGTTTAAACATTTTTATGGATTTTGAGGGATTTTTGGAATGTATTGGGGTTTTAGTGTTTTAAGGTATTTTTAGGATTTTGTTGTATTTTTAGGGTTTTTGTGGTTTTTATCATTTTTTGTTTTTTGGAGTTATAAGTATTTTTAGGTTTCTAATGTTTTCTTAGGGGTTCTCAGTGTATTTTTTATTTTTTATGTTTTTAGCATTTTCGTGTATTTTTATGATTTTTTTGGGTTTTAGGGTTTTGAGTGTTTTTAGGGGGTTTTGGGTTTTGGGTTATTGTGGGTATTGTTTTTTAGTTTTTAATGGTTTAAAGGTTTTTTATAGTTTCATGAAATTTTTATGGGTTTAAATTATTTTTAGAGTTTTTAGTGGTTTAGGGGTTTTAGGGTTTGTTAAGGATTTAGGGGTTTTTTATGGTCTTTAGGGGTTTTTGGGTATTTTCGTATTCACTGTATTTTTAAGGGTTTTTTGGGATTTATCTTTTTAGGGGTTTTATGTAGTATTAGGTTTTTAAGAATTTATCAGGGTTTCTCATGGTTTTAGGCTTTTTTCATTTTAGTCTTTTTAGATCTTTTTAGGTTTTTTATTAATTTTTAGGGTTTTTAGGGATTTTTTGGGTATTTGGATTTTTTATGGGTTTTACAATTTTTTTTTCACTTTTAATGGGTTTAAATTTTTTTTAGGTTATTATGGTTTTCTTCTGTTTTTTAGGGTTGGAAGGTTATTTACGTTTATATCTATTTTTAGGTACTTTTTATGATATTTATGGTTTTTATTGATTTTGAGATGTTTAGGGTTTTTTTGGGTTTTTTGGTTTTTTTTGTTTTTAGTGTTTTAATATTTTTTGTGTTATTTAGGTTTTTAATGATTTTTAGTGTTTTTTAATAGTTTTAGGGTTTCAAGGGATTTTATATTTTCATTGGTTTTTTGGGTTTTTATGTGTTTTATTGTTTTTAAGGTTTTTGGGTTTTTTATGGGTTTTGGGGGGCTTTTAGTGGTTTTAGAGCCATTTTTGGGTTTTTAGTGTTTTTAGCTTATTTTCTATTTTCAGGGGTTTTAATTATTTTTAGGTTTTTATGGTTTTCTTATGAGTTTTCAGTGTTTTTTATGTTTTTTAAATTTATAGGTATTTTTAGGTAATTTTTGTGATTTAAATGCATTTTATGGGTGTAGAGGTTTTTATGTTTTTAGGGTTTGTAACATTTTTTTGGATTTTTAGGTGTTTTAAGAATTTCTATGTTTTAATGGTTTTCTTTTTTTTTTATTGTTTTTAGTTTATTTTTACATTTGTAATGATTATTATGTTTTTTCAAAGATTTTTATGGTTTTTTAGAATTTTTAGGGATTTTGAGGGTTTTAGGATTTTTTTGGGTTTTAGGTTTTTTTGGGTTTTATGGTATTTTTTGAGTTTTTAAGGGTTTTAAGGTTTTTATAGTTTTTAGTATTTATATTGGTTTAATGTTTTTTTATAGTTTTTATCATTATTTAGTGTTTTTATGGGTTTTAGTTTTTATTAATGATTTTGGGGATTTATGGTTTTTAGGGTTTTTAGGGGTTTTAGGGATTTATGGGGTTTTGGGGTTTTAGGGTTCTTAAGGGGTTTAACTGTTTTTTGGTTTTAAGGTTTTATATGGGTTATTTTTATTTTTATGGTTTTTTACATTTTAGGATTTTTAATAGATATTTTAATATTTTTTAGTTTTTTGGGTTTTTAGGGATTGTGGGGGGGGGGGGGGAGGCCATTTAAGGGCATTTAGAGTTTTATAGTTTTTTGGGAATTTTTAAGGGGTTTAATTTAGGGGTTTCAAGGTTTTTTAGTGATTATAACATTTTTAGGGGTTTATATAATATTGTAGTTTCTTGGTGATATTTTTATGGTTTTATAGGTTTTTTTTGGGTTTTTAATGTTTTATTAGTTTTTTTAGGGGTATAGGATCTTTTTGGGATTTTATATTTTGTAAGGATATTTCTTGGTTTTATGAGTTTTAGGTTTTTAGTTTTTATTAGGGGTTTTTATTATTTTTATGGGTTTTTAAGTTTTAGGGATTTTAGGTTCTTTTTGGATTTTTATGGTTTTCAGGGTTTTTAGGGATTTGAGGTGTTTTTATGGTTTCTAGAGTTTTTAGCAGTTTTATGGGTTCTCGGTTTTTAGGTTTTTTATGTTTCTTTAGGTTTTTAGGGTTTTATTGGGGGTTTTCAAGGGTTTTAGGGTTTTTTACATTTTTTTGTATTTTTAGGGTTTTGTGATGTTTTAGGGTTTTTAGGAATTTTTTTAGGTTTTTAGGGTTCTTAGGGTATTTTAGTTTTTAGTGATTTTAAAGTTGTTTAGAGTTTTATAAATTTCATAGTGGATTCAATGGTTTTAGTCTATTTAGTGTGTTTTGGGGTTTTTATGGGTTTTAAGGTTTTTAGGGCGTTTAAGGGATTTTAAGGATTTTAGAGTTTTTTTAGGTTTTTAGTGTTTTTATCATTTTTAGGTTTTATATTTTTTTAGGTTTTTATTGTTTTATTTTTTGTTTTCAACATTATAGGTTTTTTTTATGGTTTTATGGATTTTTAGTTATTGTTTGGCCTGTTATTATTTTTAGGGTTTTAAGTGGTTTTTAGTGGTTGTAGGATTTTTTTGGGTTTTAGGGTTTTTAGTGTTTTTTATTTTTTTTAAGGTTATTAAAGGTGTTTAGGTTTTTACGTATTTCCTATGATTGTTGTGGTTTTTATGAAATTTTATGGTTTTAGGTATTTTTAGGGTATCTTTATGGGTTTTAAGGTTTTTAGGGTTTTAGGGGTTTTGGGGTTTTTTGTCTTTTTTTAGTTTTTTAGTGGTTTAAGGGCTTTCTTTTTTTAACATATTTATAGTTTTAAAAAAAAATTCTAGTTTTTAGTGTTTTATAGATTCTATGCATTTTTAGGGTTTTTAGGGTTTTAGAGTTTTTAGTCATTTTAGGGGGGTTTATCATTTTTATGGTTTTTTGTGGTTTTATGTGTTTTTATGTTTATGAGGTTTTCTTAGGTTTTTTCCAGGTATTAGGGGTTTTCACATTTTTTTGATTTTTTAGTTTTTTTTCTTTTTTAGGCTTTATAGTTATTTTTAGTTTTTAGGGTTTTTATGGGTTTTTAGGGGTTTTAGAATTTTTATATTTTTTGAGATTTAATTTTTTTTAGGTTTTTAATCATTCATAAGAGTTTTTTCTAGATTTTTGTGGTTTTTTACATTTTTAATAATTTTTATGTAATTGTTATATTTTAAATATTTTTTTTGGGTTTTATGGATTTTGAGTTTTAGTGATTTTTACGCTTTTTAGGATTTTTATGTGATTTTGGGTTTTTTAGGGTTTTTTTGTTTTTTTGGGGTTTTAAGGTTGTTTAGTGTTTTTAACATTTTAGGGGATTAAAGACGTTGTAGAGTTTTTAGTGAGTTTTTAGGGGTTTGTGGATTTTTAGTATTTTTTAAGGATTATAGGGGTTATCTAACTTTTTGGGTTTTTTGTATTTTTTAATGTTTTTTTGGGTTTTTAGCATTTTTTAATTTTAGGGGATTAAAGTGTTTTTGGGTTTTAAAGTATTCTGTTAGGGGTTTTAGTTTTTTTAACATTTGTAGCGGTTTTTAGAATTTTTATTGGTTTTTAGGGTTTCTAGGGATTTTGATGGATTTTTTTGGATTTTTAGGGGGTCTATCATTTTTTATGTTTTTAGGGGTTTTTGAGTTACATAGGGTCTTTAATTTTTTTAGTTTTTGTTAAAAAATATTGTGGGTTTAAAAGGAATTTTAGAGTTTTTAGTGGATAAAGAGTTTTTATTGGGTTTTTAGGTTTTATGTTTTTTTTGGGGTTTTATAGGTTTTTAGGGTCTTCTAGTGTTTTTAACTAATTTAGTTTTTTTGGTGTTTTATGTGTTTAATTTTTTTATGGTTTATAATGGGGTTTTCATGGTTTTTTTGGATTTTATAGGTTTTTAAGGGTTTTTTTTTTGTTTTTAGGGTTTTAAGGTTATATGGTTTTTAGTGATTTTGGACATTTTTAGGCGGTTTTAAATGGGTTTTAGAGTTTTTAGTAGGTTTTAGGGTCTTATGATATTTTTTTTTTCTGTTTTATGGATTTTTAGGGTTTTTATGGTTTTTATGGGGTTTTAGTGATTTTTAGGGTTTTAAGGGTTTTTTATATTTAGGTTTTTAGGGGTTTAATTGTTTTATATTTTTTAATGTTTTCATAGTGTTTTTTAGGCGTTTAAGGGGTTTTTCGGTTTTTAGGTATTTTTATTTATTTTTTAGGATTTTTATGATTTTTGGGGTTTTTAGGTATTTTGAGGTGCTTTCGGATTTTTTGGTTTTTTGGGTTTTTAGCATTTTAGGTTTTTAATGTTTTGTACGTTTTTAGTGGGTTTTAGGGTTTTTTGGATTTTTATGGTATTTATGGTTTTTAGATCTTTTGTGGGTTTTAGGGTTTTTATTATTTTTAGGTTTTTAGGTATTTTAAGTGTTTTTTGGTTTTAAGGTTTCTTTGGGTTTTTTGGGTTTTTAGATTGTTTACCTTATATGTAATGTAGGGATTTTTAGGATTTTTATGTATTTTTATGTTCTTAGTGATTTTGAAGGATTTTAGGGTTTATAGGTATTTTAAGGTATTATATTTTTTTTATCATTTTAGAGGTTTTAATGGTTTTTAGAGTTTTTAGTGGTTTCTAGGGTTTTATGGGTATTAGGGTTTTTGTGGTTTTTTTTTTGTGATTTTAGGGTTTTTTTGAGTTTATTATTGTTTTAAGTGGTTTTAGATTTTTTTTAATTGTTTTGAGGGTTTAAATTGTATTTAGACCATTTAGTTGTTTCTATCGGGTTTTTTTGGGTTTTTATGGTTTTTAGGGATATTTATAGTTTTAGGGGTTTTATTTTTTTTAGGTTCTGTTCAAGGGTTTTCATGTTTTTTCGGTTTTTTGGGTTCTTAGTGTCTGTAGATTTTTTAAGGGTTCTAAGTGTTTTTTGGTTTTTAAATTTTTCTTATGGGTTATCAGGGTTTTAGGGGGTTTTACATTTTTTGGCATTTTAGTACTTTTTTGGGAATTTTACTGGATTTTAGAATTTTTTGGGATTGGGGGGGGGGTTTAGAGTTTTTTGTGAGTTTTTAGATATTTTTGGGATTTAGTGTTTTTAAGTTTTTTATGGTTTTTTAAGTTTTATTTGTATTTTTTATGGTTTTTAGGGCCTTTTAATGTTTTATGAATTTTTAGATTTTTGGGTTTTAAGTGTTTTTAGGATTTTTAGGTTTTAATATGGGTTTTTTGGTTTTATGAGTTTTTATATTTTAATGGATTTGAGGGAATTTTTAGGATTTTTATGTTTTTTAGGGTTTGTAGGGTTTCTTGGGTTTTTAGGGTTTTTATCATTTTAGGTTTCTAGGAGTGTTAATTATTTTTAGGGTTTTATGGTTTTCTTTTATTTTTTATGTGTCTGAGTCTTTGTTTATATTTTTAGGGATAGGTAGATATTTTTAGTATTTTTATGGTTTATTAGGGTTTTTAGGGATTTTGAGGGTTTTTAGGTTTCTTAAGGTTTTTATGGTTTTTTTTTGGGGGGGGGGGGTTTAGGATTTTATTTTGTGTTTTTAGGGTTTTTATGATTTTTAGTGTTTTTATTTATTTTAGGGGTTTAATGGGGTTTTAATCTTTTTAGAGGTTTTTAAGCTTTTTATCGGGTTTTAGGGGTTTTTATGGGTTTTATGGTTTTATCATTTTTAGTTTTTTACTTTTTATGTGTTTTAAGTGTTTTTAGGTTTTGAAGGTCTTATTATAGGTTTTCAAGGTTTTAAGGGTTTACCCTTTTTTAGATACTTTCAAGTATTTTAAGGACGTTCATGTGTTTTATGGATTTTAGGGATTTTAAGTGGTTTTACGGGTTTTTTGATTTTTTAAGGTTTTTTAGGGTGTCTAGTATTTTTTAGGTTTTTTATTTTTTAAGTTTTCTAATATTTTCATAGGGGTTATTAGGTTTTTTAATGTTTTTATTACTTTTTTATGATTCTATGGGTTTCTTGGGTTTTACAAATTTTGAGGGTTTTAAGCGTTTTAAGGGGTTTCGGGTTATTGGGGAGGGGGATAGTTTTTTAAAGTTATAAATTGTTTCTAGTTATTTAGTGGTTTTATGTTTTTAGAGTTTTTAGGGGTATTTTATGTTTTTTTGGGGTTTATTGGTTTTAGTGGTTTTGGTGGGTTTGGGTTCTTTTTAGTATTTTTAATGATTTTTAGCATTTTTAGGGTTAGGAGTTTTATGTTTTTTAGGTTTTTAAGGATTTCCTAGGGTTTCTCAACGTTTTTAGGATTTTTTTGTTTTATGGTTTTTAGGGTTTTTAGGAATTTTATGTTTTTATGGATTTTAGGGATTTCGATGGTTTTTAGTCTTTTTATGGTTTTTAGGATTTTTAGGATTTTTAGTATTTTTTAGGTTTTCATGGGTTTTAATTTTTTATAGAATTTTTAAGGGTTTCTTAGGGGCTTCCAGAGTTTTTAGGGTTTTTTACATTTTAATGTATATCTAGGGATTTTTTATAGTTTTTATGGTTTTTAGGGGTTTTAGAGACTTTTAGATTTTTTACGGGGTTTTAGGGGTGTTTTAATGTTTTTAGCATTTTTTATGTTATTAGGGGTTTTAAGTGTTTAGGGTTTTAAGGTTTTCTTAGGGTCTTTCAAGGGTATATGATTTTTTTGGTTTTTGGGGACATTTAGGGATATTTTATGATTTTATGGATTTTTAGGGTTTTAAAATAATTAGAGGTTTTTTAGGGTTTTTATAGGTTTTTTTTTATTTTTATGTGTTTTTAATTTTTTAAGGTTTTTTAGGTTTCTAGAATTTTTATCGTTTTTAGTGTTTTATGTGTTTCTAGAGTTTTTAATGTTTTATCGGTTTTTTGGGTTTGCAGGTGTCTTTAAGGTTTTTATTGGTTTTTATGGGTTTTAGGAGTTTTAGGGGTTTAGGGCCTCTATCATTTTTTAGGATTTTAGGGGTTTTCTGTTTTTCTAGGTTTTTAAGGATTTTGAGGGGTTTTAATGGGTTTTAGAGTTTTTTTATGTTTTTAGTGATTTGGAGGTATTTTTTTGGATTTTATGGTTTTTAGTGATTTTGAGGGGTTTGAGGGTTTTTTGGATTGGGGGTTTGGGGGGTTAAGGTTTTTAAGTGTTTATTTTATTTTTAGGTTCTTTTGGGTTTTAAACAAATTTGGGGGTTTATTGTATTTTTATGGTTTTTAGTGATTTTTTGGGTTTTTATTGGTTTTTATGGGTTTTTAATGGTTTTAGGGGTTTATGGTTTTTAGGGGTGTTATGATTTTTAAGGTTTTTTGAAATTTTTTATGTTTTTTGAGGTGTAATTGTTTGTAGGTATTTATTGTTTTCATATTGTTTTTTACATTTTTTGGTATTTTTAGTGATTTTTTATGATTTTGATGGGGGTTTTTAGGTTTTTAGGGATTTTTATGGTTTTCATAATTTTTTAGGTTTTCTATGTTTTTAGGGTTTTTATTGTTTTTTAGGTTTTTATGAGTTTTATGTTTTTTATGATTTTTTTCATATTTTTTGGGGTTTCTAGGATTTTTTAGGTTTTTAAGGGTTTTATGTTTTTTTTTCAGGTTTTTAGATTTTCTTAGGTGTTTTCATGATTTTTAGGTTTTTAATGAATTTATGTACTTTTAGGGATTTTTTATGATTCTTATTTCATTTTATGATTTTTCGGGTATTTGATGGTTTTTAAGGATTCTTAGTTCTTTTATGTTTTGTTGGTTTTTTGGTTTTTTAGATTTTTTTAGGGTTTTATGATTTCTTAGAGTTCTTTAATGTTTTTTGGGCTTTAAATATTATTTAGAGGTTTTTAGGATTTTCATTGGTTTTTAGGTTGTTAGGGGTTAATATGTTTTTTTAGGATTTCAAGGGTTTTAGGTATTTTGAGGGGTTTAAAGGTTTTTAGGATTGTTAGCATTTTTTTGTTTTTAGGGGTTTTATGTGTTTTATGTTTTTACCATTTTCTTATGGGTTTTTAGGGTTTTAGGGTTTTCATGTTTTTAGGTATTTTTAGGGATTTTTATGAATTTTATAATTTTTAGGGTTTTTTGGGATTTTGAGGAATTTTAGGGGTTTTATATGTTATTTTGGGGTTTTAGCGGTTTGTTGAGTTTTTTATGTTTTTTTTATTTTTTTAACATTTTTAGGGGTTTAAATGATTTTAGGGTTTTTAGTGTTTTTTTAGATTTTTAATGTTTTCTAATGATTTTAGGTTATTTTATGGGTTTTAGGGGTCTTTAAGGTTTTTGAGTCTTTTTTGGGTTTTTAGGGTTTTTAACGATTCTAGGGGTTTAATAGTTTATATGTTTTTATGGTTTTTCTTGTGGGTTTCAAGAATTTTTAACTTTTTAGGGATTTAAAAATATTTTTTAGGATTTCGATTGACTTTTTGGGGTTTTAGTGATTTTCAGAGTTATATTATTTTGTTGTATTTTTAGTTTTTTCAATGTTTTTTGTGGTTTTTAAGTTTTTAAGGGAAAGAAAGATGCAAGGGTCTGGCTATTCCTAACCCCCCCCCCCAATTTATTAGAAAAAAATACGCAGTAGAAAAGATAGGGGAGGGGTCAAACGACCCACACCGAAAAACCCTTAATAACCCCAAACCCAGAAAAAACCCAAAACAGTCAAAAATAAAATCCAAACAAATGAAAAAACCAAAAAACCACATAGTCAAGCAGCAACCATCGCCATCATCGAGCTAACCAGCATCAAGCAGCTCACAACCATGCAATGACCAACATCCAATCTCACAAAAACCAGCATCCAGCACCTCCTCATCAAAACGAGCCACCACCAATAGCACATAACTATCAACACCAAAAGACACCAAAAAACCAGAAACCAGAGCTCACATCCAAGTAGAAACCATCATTTATTCTCAAAAAATCTAGCAACCAACACCTCCTCACCATGAAGTTCCCCCACTAGCAGCACACAGCCATCAACACCAGTTTCAAACCCACAAGCTTCTTCGCATTCCATCCAAACAGCAACCATCCCATAGCAGCGTTACCATCATTAATCATTTCTTTGCCAAGAATATCAACCATCAGCAGTACGAACCCATTATCGTCTGTAGCCTCTCACACATCCTCACCAAGAAGAAACACCACCAGCACCATAGAACTTCCTGCACCAAACTCATAACTAACAGCTCCATTGCATCCCAGCCCTACCGCAAGTAGTAACCAACGCCACCATTTCTGGGAACGGATCTATCCTTCCGCACCACAAAGTCTCCCAATTACAAACAACATATTTCTCATAGAAACACACACCAATTTCCCTAGCTGCATCAAAATCATCAAAAGAACCAGCCCCACCTCAACCAGAGACTCAAAAATACCCCTAACCAAATGTCCTTCCCAGCCATCAAGCCGCTCTACATGCAGAACAAACCGTAGCCGCAGAAAGAACAAACACCAACATAACTATAGCTAGTGGAAATAAAAAACCACTGGTGCAATAAGAAATTGCAGAATCCACACCGCATGAGAGATAACTTACCAGATTAGAAGATCCATGAGAGACGAAACCAAGCAGTGAAGAAGCAAGCCAGAGTAAATCCACTGAAAACTCAGATCTAGAAACAGTTTTGAATTCACCATTGACCTATGAGATTGCACCCTGACCACCGGGAATCCATCAACAATGCTATCCAGGAGCTCATGAAGATGATGCCCGAGGAGGATCCAGATCTACTAGAGAAGAGCCAAAACGACACAAAATCTAGATCAATACATCCCCTCATTTCCTAGAAACAAACCACCAGAGCTCATCGCCATCAATCATCCACCTCGTCTCCCACAATCGCACTAGGGAAGGAGACCTCTCGAACAGAACACCATGCACATCACTAAGCCTAAACGGAACGCGATCAATGAAGCTTCCAAATAGGGATTCATGAGGAAACCTTAGAGATCTCCATGTCAGGAGGGAGAGCCTAGGAAAGAGCGGTGGAATCCTCTCTTCTTATATATTAGGTTTTAAGGGCTTTAAGATTTTTAAATGTTTTCTTAGGGTTATTAGAGTTTTTAGGGTTTTCTACATTTTAAGTGATTTTTTGGGATTTTTTGTACTTTTTTTTGATTTTTAGGTTTTTTATGGATTTTGAGGGGCAATTTTTGGTTTTTTAGGGATTTATGGTTTTTTAGGGTTTAGGGGGTTTTTGGGTATTTTAGGTGTTTAGGTTTTTTTATATTTTTCAAAAAAAAAATTAGGGGTGTAAAGGGTTTTTTGGATTTTTTGCTGTTTTTTAGGGTTTTTATAAATATTTATATTTTTATGGTTTTTAGTTTTTTTTTATGGCTTTTTGGGACTTTATGCTCTTTTTGGGGTTTTACCGATTTTAGGTGTTTTTTGTTTGTTAATTTTTTTTATGTTTTTATGTTTTTCATAGGGTTATTTCATGTATTTAATTTTTTGGGATTTTTAGGGATTTTTTAGGATTTTTATGGGTTTTAGAAATTTTGAGGGTTTTTTGTGTTTTTATGGTTTCTTAGTGTTTTTTGTTTTTTTTAGGTTTTTAGGGGTTTGAAGTGTTTTTAGGTTTTCATGGGTTTTTAGGGGTTTTCAAGGCATTTATAATTTTTTAGTTCTTAGGTAGGTTTTTTGAAATTTTTAGAATTTTTATGGATTTTAGTGTTTTTATGGATTTGAGAGTTTTAGGGTCTCTTGGGATTTTTAGATTTTTTTTTTATTTTTTTATGTTTTTTTATTTTTAAGGTTTTTATGGTTTACTTAGTGTTTTTCTTAATTTTTAGGTTTTTTTACTTTTTTATGTATTTATTGGGAATTTTTTGGATTTTTATGGCTTTTAAGGTTTTTTAGGGATTTTGAATATTTTTAGGGGCTTTAGGGTTTTTCGGGGTTTTTAGGGTTTTAATGGTTTTTTTAGTTTTTAGTGTTTTTTTATTTTTTATGGTTGCTAAGGGTTTTTAGAGGTTTTTAAATATTTTCAGCAGTATAAAGGGTTTTTTGGGCTTTTAATGGTTTTAGTGTTTTAGGGGATTTTAGAGTTTTTAAGCTCTTTAGGGTTTTTACGGTTTTTAGCATTGTTTAGTTTTTAGGGGGTTTAAGTTTTTTACTATTTTCTTAGGATTTTTCAAGGTTTTTCAGGGTTTTTATGTTTTTAAGTATAATATGGGATTTTTTTAGAATTTTTAAAATTTTAGGATAGTTATCAATATTGATGGTATTTAGGGTTTTTAACTGTTTTTATCCTTTTTTGGTTATTTATGTGCATTATGTATTTTTAGGATTTTAAGGTTTTCATTAGGGTGTTCAGTGTTTTAGGGTTTTTTTATTTTTAGGGATTTTTAATAATTTAATTGTATTAATGGTTTTAGGGGTTTTTATCATTTTTATTTTTAGGGATTTGTAGTTGTTTTTAGGAGTTTTATGGGTTTCAGGGTTTTTTGGGATGTTGATGGTTTTTCATGATTTTAGGTTTTTTATAATTTTTTTTTTGGATTTTAGGGGTTTTATGTGTTTTCATGATTTTATGGTTTTCTTATGGTTTTCAATGTTTTTATGTTCTTTACATTTATAGGTATTTTTTTCTTTTTAAGATTTTTATGGTTTTTTGGGTTTTTAGGGATTTGAGGGGTTTTATGGTTTTTATTATTCTATGGCTTTTTGTGTTTTTTGGGTTTTTATCATTTTTAGGTATTTACTCTTTGGTGTGTTTTTAGTGGGTTTTATGGGTTTTATGGGTTTTTATGGTATTTAAGGTTTTTTAGGTGTTTTTTGGGTTTTTAGGTTTTTAGGTATTTTTTATTTTTATGTTTTTAGGGATTTTATCTTTTTTTTTGGTTTTAATGTTATTTTTGGCTTTTTTGGGTTTTTTAGATTGTTTACCTTTTAGGTATTTTTAGGGTTTTTTAGGATTTTTATGGATTTTTGGTTTTTTAGGGATTTTGAGGGATTTCAGGGTTTCTGTGGATTTTAAGGTATTATAATATTTATTTAACATTTTTTGGGGTTTGAATGGTTTTTAGAGTTTATAATGGTTTTTTATGGTTTTATGGGTATTAGGGTTTTTATGGGGTTTTTTTGTGATTTTAGGGTTTTTTTAGTTTTTTATTGTTTTAAGATATTTTAGATTTTTTAATTTATTCAAGGGTTTAAAGTGTTTTTAGAGTGTTTAGTTGTTTTTATGGGTTTTGTTTTTGGTTTTTAAGGTTTTGAGGGATTTTTATGGTTTTAGGTTTTTTAGTTTCTTTTTAGGGGTTTTCTGGATTTTAGTGTTTTTAGGGTTCGTAGAATTTTTAGGGTTTTTAATGGTTTTATGTGTTTTTTGGTTTTAAAGTTTTTCTTTTTTGTTTTCAGGGTTTTAGGGGTTTTTACATTTTTAGGGATTTTTAGTACATTTGTGGAATATTAGGGATTTTTAGGATTTTAAGGGATTGGGGAGGGGATTTTTAGAGTTTTAGTGAGTTTTTAGGATTTTTGGGGTTTTAGTGTTTTTAAGGATTTCTAGGTTTTATTCATGGCTTTTATGGTTTTTAGGGCCTTTTAATATTTTTTTTACTTTTTATGTTTTTTGGGTTTTAAGTGTTTTTATGTTTTACTATATGTTTTTAGGGTTTATAAGGTTTTTTTATGTTTATATGTATTTGAGAGATTTTTAAGGATTTTTATGTTTTCTATGGTATTTTGGGTGTCTTGGGTTTTTAGGGTTTTTAGCATTTTTTAGTTTTTTAGGAGTGTTAATTGTTTTTAGTGTTTTAAGGTTTTCTTTGAGTTTCTCTCGGTCTTAGTGTTTATTAATTTTTTTTGGGAATCATAGGGTTTTTTATTATTTTTATGGTTTATTAGAGTTTTTAGGGATTTTGAGGGTTTTTTAGGTTTCTTAAGGTTTTTATGATTTTTTGGGTGTTTTGGGATTTTCTTTTGATTTTTTAGTGCTTTTAGTGGCTTTTTGGATTTTTATCGGGTTTTGTCACGACCCGTCCCCCGGGGCCCGTCTCGTGACTACCCCAAGCCCGCCTTCCATAGGCCAGGGGCTGTAAACTAGTACCAAAGGTGTAATTCCCTAAAGCTGGGAAGGCATTACCTTTATAATACATTAACACACACACAACTAGAGTACAAGAGGAAGAAAAAACTGAGTAATATATGTATAACAAGTGTACAGAAAGTAAAGGGGTCCGAAATACAAGCCCAACAGTAAAGTACAAGGAAAGGAAAACATGTAAAACTAAAAAGACAAACTGTTGGAAGGTGTCTAGGAGCTCCTAGATCATCCTCTGGGGTTCCAACCTGAAATGTAGGTACAGATGGCCTCCATAGCACTCAATGTCCGTCAGACTCCACCATGTACCGATACGTTGTAAGGTCCTCCTCTGGGCATCGTCTAGTCCTGGAGCTCTCGGCCTCCGTCAGCGCTCTTCATCGTCTCCATCCAACACAATGAGGTGCGGGGATAACCTGTGCATGGGTGAGTATAATGATACTCAGTAGGGACCCCGAGACCCTCAAGGTCTCACAAAATCCAATAAGGATAAACCAAAAATTAATATTTCAATGGATAACCATTACATATGTATATGCCCATATATATACCTATGTTATCAAGTAACCCATCTCAATCATAAAAAAAAACACAAAGATCATTGACTCATCTAAAACTAGGATTTTCATTATCGAAACCATGACTACTAGGGAACTCCTCCTCTGTTGAGTACAGTGGCCCCGTCGCGACCCCAAGGCGCTTCTCACTAACCTAAGACTGCTGAGGTACTCCTGCTGTCGAATACTATGGGTCTACTGCCAAACGAGGCGCTCCTCCGCTGTGGGTCTGCCGCCAAACCGGGCGCTCCCCCTAATAGACGTCAGAGGTACTCCTCCTGTCGAGTACCGAAGGTTTGCTGCCAAACCAAGTGCTCCGTCGTCCATGGGTGTATCTCCAAACCGGGTGCTTCGTCCACTAGGCTAGTCGAATCACTCAGAGTCGAATCGGTCAAGCAGTCGTCAGGTCTATTGCTACTAGGTATCTGCACTCTGTATGCATGTCTCTGGGAGGACCCTCTCCATGAGCTACTATTCGATACTACATGTGTCACTAAGTCTCATGTGTAAGTATCTCAAAGGACCACCACATCATAGGGGTCTCAACGTAGTAGACGGCGCGTCAATCGGATGCCCGGTCTGTGAGTTTTTAGACTTTTAGTCCTGGGGGACCGGTTGGTTTCATGTACGAACCAACGTGACAATATCTCAACTATACCTCAAACTCCCATAGGGTATTCTCAAAGGGAAGACTTCATTCCAAGAAGATCGGCGCCACTAACGGTTCGTCAAACGGACGTCCAGTGCCAAAGATATGGCCCAAGAAGGTAATGCGTTAGAAATGGTCCCGGGTCCGGTCCGACCCAGTCAGACTGACTTGGTCTGACCCAGTTGGACCGACTTAGCCCCACCCAGTCTTGGCCGACCCGGTCAGACTCGCTGAGTCTGGCCCGGCCCATTGGGCGGGTCAGTCCTCTATTTTTTCACCTGGTCCACTGGGCCCGGCCCTCGGACCGCAAGGGTGGTTCAGCCCGATAGTCTCCACGTAGGAAGTTCGGTAACATGGCCTGAAAGTCCGGGCCGGTTCGGCCAGTGACACTGCGGGGGAAGCCGCGGGTTGGCTTAGGAAGCTGGTGGCAGGGAGGCCATAGGGAAGGCCGCACGAGGTGCTAGCAAGTCGGCTCGACACCGGGCAGTCCGCGAGTGCACCCGGAAGGGCACGACAGGCCGCAGGGTTGGCTGCGGGGGTGTCGGGAAGAATGCTGGGGCGCCGAGCAGCGTGTGGGGGTGCGTCGGGTAGCGCTGAAGGGTGGTGGGGGCACTGGGAAGGGCGACAAGGCGTCACAGCAGGGCGCCGGGGGCCCCGGGCAGGGCGGCAGGGCACCGCGGGGTGCCCCGGGCAGCACGACCGGGTGCTGGGGGGTGCAGGGTAGGGCGGTCGGGGGTTGCGGGGGTGCGCCGGCGAGGTGCCCCAGGCCGTCGGCTGGGCAGTGGAAAAGCGTGTGGGGCGCGGGTCAGGATATTCTTGGCGGGCGGTGCAGTTCGTGGAGGTCGCGGGAATTGCGCCCTCATCTTTTCTACCTTCGTCGACATGCTCTAGAACGCCACAAGAGAGAAGAAAAATCGATGGAGGGTGTCTGGCCACGTTAGGTCGGCCCGAATCCTCCGTGTTTAAGGTGATAACAAATAGCTTTCTAGTATGAATCACAACTACCACCGTTCTTCATTTTGAGAGAAAGATGAACATGGGTAAAAGTTCATACTTTAAATAAAAACAAACTCCTACCTTGCTTGATGTTGATGGTGCAAGATGGAAGGAGGTGAAGTTGTTGATGTTCATCTAATCCACCACACACCTCCAATTATGGGCTCATGCGTCAGTTCTTCATAGTCAAAGATTCGGACGTCCCACATCAGAAGAAGTCCCAAGGAATAAAGTCTAAGGAGGTTGGCGTTCTTCATCAGTGGGTAATTCCTTATTGAAGATCATAATCCTCCAAATTTTGGGCATCGCGGCACTTTACCAGTGCTTCGTCGCTTGGTGATGTCATCCCAAATCCTCTTCCCAAGCTCCAAATATATAGGAGAGGGCTGAGATAGGTAACGATCATTGGAATTTATGACGGTTCATTTTTAGGAACCTTCCTAAATTCCAACGACACTGTTACTTAATTTAAAAAGGGTCAAGCCAATTAATTTATGATGGCGCAACGATGCGGTGCGTTGGAAAAATTAATTGTATGTGCGTTGGAACAATTATGGTGGAATAGGTCAAGAGGATCTCCCTTATTTATGAGGGAGTTGAGAGGTTTCTCCCAATTAATGGGAGGCTTCAAGGGGGTTTTATCTTGGGTGGTCCCCACCACCATAACCTCTCATGGGAGGCTAAGGTGTGGTGGTCCCTACTTCTAAACTCCACAAGGAGTGGTTATAAATAATAAAATAAAATAAATGTACTCTGATCACAATTTTCTCAGGTATATCTTCTCTCATAAGGACCTGAACCTCAGACAACGACGATGACTTGAGTTCCTCCAGGACTATGACTTTGAGATAGTCTATACTCCTGTTAAGGGGAACATTGTTGCAGATGCGCTCAGCAGGAGGACTAGCATACAACTGCTAGGAGAGGTGACAGAGCAGCTGGCTACCTTACAGATATCCTCGGTGGATAGTGGTGGAGAAACATATCTAGAGTCTCTTACAGTCACTCCCCCACTTCTTCAGTGAGTCTTGGAGGTGCAACATGGGGATGGTGACTACAAGACATGACATGCTTAGATATCCACAGGGCAAGCACCTGACAGATTTTCTGAATGTGGGGAGCACATCATCTTCTTCAGAGGACCTACCATGGTACTAGTTACACTTCAAGAGGAAGTGTTGAGGGAGTTCCACACTTCCCCTATAGCGGTACATCCAGGAGCAGCGAAGATGTATCGGGACCTCAGATGACAGCACTGGTGGCCAGGGATGAAGAAGGTAGTAGCGGTGTTTGTCTCTTGATGGCTCAGTTTTCAGCAAGTGAAGGTGGAGAATCGGGTACCATCAGGCTTGGTTCAGCCTTTAGATGACCCAAAGTGGAAGGGGGATGAGATAACCATGGACTTCATGACGGGTCTTCCACGTACATCCAGGGGTCATGAATCAATTTGGGTGATCGTCGACCGACTCACCAAGTCGGCCCACTTCCAACTGTCCAAAGATGGTACGAGCTACCATGGAGAAGGAGCAGATCATCTAGGAGCAGATGAATACTGCACAGGGCAGACAGAAGTTATATGCTGACAGGAGACGGAGGCATCTATAGTTCGAGGATGGTGACCACGTCTTCCAACGGGTCTCACCTCAATGAGATCTATGGAGATTTGGTCGAGGCGGCATGTTATCATCGTGGTTCATCAGACCTTTCTAGGTTCCCAGTAGAGTATGTGAGGTGTCTTACTGCTTATCTCTTCCCTCTCAGATGCATCGGGTGGATGACGTCTTCCAAGTATCTCAGCTGAGGAAATAGGTGCAAGACCCTTCCCACATCATCGACCACGGGGAGCTGGACATCGATGACGGGGTGACTTTCATGGTGTTTCCAGTGGAGATTGAGGATTGACAGGAGTGGGTCCTACGTGGACAGTCGATGCCTCCGGTGCGCATTCGCTAGAATCATGAGAACCTCTAGGTGAGCACGTGGGAGCGGGAGGCTCAGATTCGTGTTTAGTACCCCCTCTTATTTCCTTAGTTCGAGTTGTAGCTTACGGGGACGTAAAGTCCTGAGGTGGGGTGAATGTAAAGATTTGGAAATTCCATAGAATTTTTTTCCTTAAATTCATGGTATTTTTACGAGTCCTCAAAAGTTGAGGGCGCACGATTCTGAGGCCCAGAGTGCCCAGAATGATCCGTCAAAGTTCCGTTAAGCTTAAATTAACGCGGGTATGTAGTTTTCCTAAAAGAGTGTAATAACTCTTAAATGGTTACTCAGGTCAGAAATCCAAGGCCACCGTTGCGCTCAGGATGGTGGGTTTACCCTAGGCACGACTTACGTTTAGTCGGCGCGGGCCTCCTGTGCGAAATCCAAAAAATGGAATAACTGTAAATAAAATAATTAAATAAATTTTTTATTTTTCAAATACTTAACTCACAAACGGTAGCTCGGATTAAAAATCTGATACCACCACTGAACTCGTGAGGCCATGCTTTTTTTATGTAGATACTAACTTTAATGTGACAACCGTGTCCCGGTGACAGCACAGACACCCGCCTTAACATGACCATCGGGTCCTGGCCTACCAGGTACCCCCAGTTTCCCCGCAGACATGTGGGGCCCACCCCAGGGTCCACTCTCATGCCCGAATGGGTCATCTAACTAATGATTGTCCCCATAGGCCAACACATGTCCTTTATAGTGTGTTTTTTCCTCACTCACACACACCCTGGGAAGCTTCCCACAAGGTCACCTATCCTGATCACTACTCCCGGCTAAGCACGCTAAACTATAGAGTTTTAATCCGGTAGGCTCACGAAAAAAAGATGCACCTTATTGACATGTGTCATATCATTTAGTCATTTACCCATTTATCATTTGGGGGTGTTACAATCACCCCCCCCCCCCGTTAGAGCACAATGATCTCATTGTGGGCCCTACATCTCAACCCAGGCAGTGCAACACACTTAAGGATGGGTACCACCATTGATACCAAATGTGACAACCGGGTCCCGGTGACAGCACAAACACCCTGCCTTAACATGGTCGTCGGGTCCTGGCCTACCAGGTACCCCTAGTTGCCCTGCAGACACGTGGGTCCCACCCCATTGTCCACCCACGTGCCCGAATGGGTCATCTGACTAATGACTGTCCCCACAGGCCAACACATGTCCTTTCTAGTGTGTTTTGTCCTCACTCACACAAACCTTGGGAAACTCCCCAGAAGGTCACCCTTCCTGATCACTACTTCAGGCCAAGAACTCTTAACTATAGATTTCTAATCAGGTAGGCTCTCGAAAGGGAAGGTGCACCTTGTTGACATGAGACATATCATTTATTCATTTAACCCTTTATCATTTGGGGTTGTTACTGGTTTTAGGGTTTTTATGGGCTTATAGGGTTATTACCATTTTTAGGTTTTTAGTTTTTAAGTGTTTTATGTGTTTTTTGGTTTTAATGGTCATATTACAGATTTTCTAGGATTTTTGGGTTTTTACTTTTTTATAGATTTTTCGATGATTTTATGTTTTTTATGGATTTTAGGTGTTCTGGGAATTTTAAGAGGTTTTAGGGGTTTTTTTTGATTTTTTATGGGTTCTTAGGGTTTTTTGTGTTTTTTAGGAATTTTTTAAGGTTCTAATGTTTTCTTATGTTTTATCTAGGTTTTTTATGTTTTTAGTACTTTATTATGATTCTTTGTTTTTCTTGGGTTTTACTGATTTTGATGTTTTTAAGTGTTTTAGGGGTTTTGGGTTATTGAGGGGGTTAGTTTCTAAATTTTTTAAGAGGTTTTGGAGTTTCTTAAAGTTTTACAGGTTCAAATAGTTTCAAGAGATTTATTAGTTTTATGGTTTTAGGTTTTTTAGGGGTCTTTTATGGTTTTAGGGGGTTTATTGGTTTTTTGTGGTTTTTAGGGATTTAGGTTATTTTTAATATTTTCAAGGGTTTTTAGCATTTTCAGGTTTTCATGGGTTTCATGTTTTTTATGTTTTTAAGAATTTCATAGGTTTTCTCAAGGTTTTTTGGATTTTTTTATTTTTTATCTTTTTTAGGGTTTTTTAGGAATTTTTTGTTTCTATGGATTTTATGGAATATGAGGGTTTTTAGTCTTTTTATGTTTTTTATGATTTTTAGGGTTTTCAGTATTTTTTTTGGTTTTTAGGGGTTTGAATTATTTTTATAAATTTTAAGGGTTTCTTAGGGGATTTCAGGGTTTTTGGGTTTTTTTACGTATTGATGGATATCTATGGATTTTTTAGAGTTTTTATTGTTTTTAGGGGTTTTAGAGACTCTTGGAGTTTTTATGAGGATTTAGGGGGGGGGGGGGGTTATTGTTTTTAGAATTTTTTATATTTTTCGGTTTTGAGTATTTAGGGTTTTAAATATATTTAGGGTATTTTAGGGGTATAGGGTTTTTATGTTTTTAGGGACTTATAGGGATCTTTAAAGATTTTATGTATTTTTAGTTTTTTTATATAATTTGAGGTTTTTTAGGGGTTTTATGGTTTTTTTATCATTTTTCTGATTTTTTAGGTATTTTTGGGTTTCTATAAATTTTAACACTTTTAGGGTTTTAAGTGGTTTTAGAGTGTTTAATGTTTTATGTGTTTGTTTGTGTTTTTGGGTGTTTTTGATTTTTTTATTAGTTTTTATGGGCTTTAGGAGTTTTAAGGGTTTATTTTCTTTTCAGGGCCTTTAGTGTTTTATAGGTTTTTAGGGGTTCTATGTTATTTATGTTTTTAAGGATTTTTTAGAGGTTTTAAGGGTTTTTAGTGTTTTTTACGTTTTTAGTGATTTTGAGGGATTTTTAGGATTATATAGGTTTTTGGTTTTTAGTGATTTTCAGAGGTTTTAGGGGTTTTAGGGGTTTGGGGGTTAAGGCTTTTATGTTTTTATTTTATTTTTCGGTTCTTTTGATTTTTTCAACAAATTTAGGAGTTTAAAGGTTTTTTATAGTTTTTAGTGGTTTTTTGGGTTTTTATGGGTTTTTATGGGTTTTTAAGTGTTTTATAGGTTTATGGTGTTTAGGGGTTTTAGGGGTTTTAGGGTTTTATCATTTTTTTAGGTTTTTTGGGATTTAAGTGTTTTTAGGTTTTGAAGGTTTTCATAGTGTTTTTTACATTTGAAGGGATTTTTTAGGATTTTGATTTCTTTTTTGGGATTTCATGGGATTTTTAGGGTTCTCATGGTTTTTAGAGTTTCTATGTGTTTAGGGTTTTTAGTGTTTTTAGGGGTTTTCATGGTTTTTAGGGTTTTAGCATTTTTACGGTTTTAAGGGTTTTATGTTTTTTTTCTGGTATTCATGTATTCTTAGGTTTTTTTCATGGTTTTTAGGGTTTTTTTTTAATTTATACATTTTTAGGGATTTTTTTATGATTCTTATTTTTTAGGGTCTTTAGGGTTTTTATGATTTTTAAGAACTTTTAGTTTCTTTATGTTTTATTGTTTTTTTGGTTTTTTTGAGTTTTTTAGTGTTTTAAGGTTTTTTATAGATCATTAATTGTTTTTCACATTAAATATTATTTATGGGTTTTAAGGGATTTTATCGGATTTTATGGTTTTTAAGGTTGTTAGGGGTTAATATGTGTTCTTAGGTTTTTAGGTTTCTAGGTATTTTAAGCGGTTTAATGTTTTTTAGGGTTGTTAGCATTTTTAGGTTTTTAGGGGTTTTATGTGTTTTTATGTTATTTCCATTTTCTTAGGGGTTTTATGGTTTTTAGGTTTTTCATGTTTTTAGTTATTTTTAGGGTTTTTTATTAATTTTATAATTTTTAGGGCTTGTAGGGATTTTGAATACCTTAAGGGGTTTTGAGGGTTTTTTAGTTTTTTATGTTTTTTTATGTTTTTAGGGGTTTGTTGAGTTTTTTTGTGTATTTTTTAATTTTTTTAAAGTATTTAGGGGTTAAAATGATTTTAGATTTTTTAGTGTGGGTTTATATTTTTATGTCTTTCTAATGATTTTAGATAGTTTTATGGGGTTTAAGGGTCTTTGGGGTTTTTTGTGTCTTTTTTGTGTTTTTAGGGGTTTTAACGATTCTAGTGGGTTTAATAGTTTATTGGTTTCTATGGTTGTTTAGTGGGTTTCAAGAATTTTTAACTTTTTAAGGATTTTCAAGACTTTTTTAGGATTTTCATGGGATTTTAGAGGTTTTATTGACTTTCATAGTTTTTTTGTTTTGTTTTATTTTTAGTTTTTCAAATATTTTTCAGGGTTTTTAGTTTTTAAGGGTTTTATGTGTTTTTTTTATTTTTAAGGTTTTCAAATGGTTTTTTAGGGTTTTTGGGTTTTATAAATTTTTAGGTATTTTTAGGTATTTTTTGTATTTATTTTATTTTAGCAGTTTTATGGATTTTGATGGGTTTTTTGGGGTTATTTTGGGTTTTTTGGTTTTTTGGGGTTTAGGGGATTTTCTAAGTATTTTAGGTGTTTAAGTTTTTTTATTTTTTTAAATATTTTAAGGTGTCTAATGGATTTTTTGGATTTTTTACTAGGTTTTTATGGTTTTTATAAATATATCTATTTTTATGGTTTTTAGGGTTTTTATGTATTTTAGGGATTTTAGGATATTTTTTGGGTTTTTACCGATTTTAGGGTTTTGGGGATTTTAATTTTTTTTTTGTTTTTAAGGTTTTCATATGGGTTTTCCATGTATTTACTTGTTAGGTATTTTTATGGATTTTTTAATATTTTTATGTTTTTTATATATTTTGAAAAATTTTAGTGGTTTTAGGGTGTTTTTGAAATTTTACCTTTTTTAGGTTTCTAGGGGTTTGAAATGTTTTTAGTTTTTTAGGTTTTTTTAAAATCATTTAACTTTTTTACCTTTTAGGTAGTTTTTGGGAAATTATTTGAATTTTTATGGATTTTAGGGTTTTTAATGATTTTGAGAGCTTTAGGGTTTCTTAGGATTTCTAGGTTTTTTATGTTTTTTTTGTTTTTTTAGGGTTTTTATGGTTTCCTTATAGGTTTTCCTATGTTTTATGTTTTTTTACATTTTTATGTATTTATGGGGAATTATTATGATTTTTATGGGTTTTCAGTGTTTTAAGGTATTTTGATGGTTTTTATGGGATTTAGGGGTTTCTAGGGATTTTATGGTTTTTTGAGTTTTTAGAGATTTTTTATTTCTTTGTGGTTGTTAACGGGTTTTATAGTTTTTTAAATATTTTTAGCAGTATAAAGGTTTTTATATATTTTAATGTTTATTAGGTTTTCATGGGTTTTTAGCGGTTTTATGGTCGTTTATGGTTTTATGGTTTTTAGTATTGTTTATTTTTTTAATGGGTTTTAGTTTTTTAAGAATTTTTTAGGATTTCTCATGGTTTTTAGGGGATTTTATATTTTTAGGTATTTTATGGGATTTTTTTAGGATTTTTATGATTTTAGGATAATTATCAATTTTGATGGTTTTTAGGTTTCTTATGTGTTTTTAGCATTTTTTGGGTTTTTTATGTGAATTAAGTATTTTTAGGATTTTATGTTTTCTTTGGGGTTTTATAGGTTTTAGGGGTTTTTTATTTTTTAGGATTTTTAATAATTTTATTATATTTTATGTTTTAAATGGAATTTATCATTTTTATTTTTAATGTATTTTTATTTCTTTTTAGGATTCTTAAGGTTTTTAGGGTTTTTAGGGTTTTTAGGGATGTTGATGGTTTTACATGTTTTTAGGGTTTTTAACATTTTTTTGTTTTTAGGGGTTTTATGTGTTTAGGATTTTATGGTTTTCGTAGGGTTTTTAAATGTTTTTAAGGATTTACATTTATAGGTATTTCTGTTCTTTTTAATATTTTTGTGGTTTTTAGGGTTTCTAGGGTTTTTATGGATCTATGTTTTTTTTTCGGGGTTTTTTTAGTTTTTATGGTGTTAATGGTTTTTAGAGATTTTTAACATTTTTTAGGGTTTAAATTGTTTTTATATTTTTATTGCATTTTAAGGGATTTTAGTGTTTTTAGGGTCTTTTAGGGGTTCTAGTATTTTTAGGATTTTAAATTTTTTTAGGTTTTTATACTTTTCTTATGATTTTTAAGGGGTTTTCAAGTTTTTTTGTTTTATGGGTTTTAAGTGTTTTTATATTTTTAAGGTTTTCTTAGGGTTTTCATGGTTTTAGGGTTTTTTACATTTTTATTAATTTTTAGGTATTTTTAGGATTATAAGGTTTTTTAATGTTTTAGGGATTATATAGGGTTTTATATTTTTTAGTGTTTTTATATTATTTTTGATTATTTGGTTTTTGGGTTTTTAATGTTTTCAGTGGTTTTTATAGTGGTTAGGGATTTTAGGGTTTTTAGTGTTTTTAGTGTTTTTTTTATTTTTTATGTTTTTAGGGGTTTTATGTGTTTTTAGGTTTTCTTGGCTTTCTATGGGTTTTTCAGTTTTTTAGGGTTTTTATGTTTTTAGTGATTTTTATGCCTTTTACGATATTTATAGGGTTTTAGGTTCTTTAGGTATTTCTAGGAGTATTTTTTGTTTTTAGGGTTTTTACGGATTTAGAGGTTTTTTATTGTTTTTATCATTTTTAGGTTTTTATGGATTTTAAGTGTTTTTTGATTTTTTTTTTTGTTTTCTTATGGGTTTTCAATGGTTTTCATGTTTTTTACTTTTTTACAGATTTTTGGGATTTTAGGATTTTTATCACTTCTTAGGGTTTTAAGGATATTTTGGGGTGTAATGTTTTTAAGGTTTTTATACTTTTTTGGGGTTTAGAAGTATTTTATTTTTTGGGGGTTTTATAGTTTTTCAATGTTTTTGTGGGTATAGTCGTTTTTTAGATATTTTAGTAGTTTTTTGGGTTTTATGGGGTTTTAGGTTTTTAGTTACTTTTAGGGTCTTTTTTGGGTTTTAGGGTTTTTTAGGGTTTTTAGGGGTTAAATTTGTTTTTTGATTTATATGTGGCTTAAGTGTTTTTAGGTTCTTAAGGTTTTCTTAGGATTTTTTAGGGTCTTGTGGGTTTTTTTACATTTTTTGTGATTATAGATCTTTTTTTTGTATTTTTGTTTTTTTTGTGGGCTTATAGGATTTTTATAGTTTTTAGGGTTTTTAGGGATTTTATGGTTTTTAGGGTTTTTATCATTTTACTGTTTTAATTCTTTTAAGTGGTTTTATATTTTCAAGGCTTTCTTATGGTTTTTAGTGTTTTAGTGTTTTTCATGTTTTTAGCACTTTTTAGTGCTTTATAGGATTTTTATGGTTTTAGTGTTTTTTGTGATTCAGAGGGGTTTTAGGGATTTCTAGGGTATTTGGGGGATTCTTGGGATTCTAGGGTTTTTTTGTTTTGTGGGGTTTTCATGGGGTTTTCATGTTTTTTTCAATGTTACGGTTTAAAGGGTTTTTTGAGTTTTAGTGATTTTTTGGGTTTTTATGTGGATTTACGGCGTTTAAGGTTTTTTGGGGTTTTCTGGGTTTTATGGGATTTAGGGTATTTGTTTGGTTTTAATGGGTTTTAGTGTTTTTTAGTTCTTAGGGGTTTTAACTGGTTTAGGACTTTTAAGGGTTTCTATTGGTTTTTCATTTTTTTAGGGTTTTTACGTTTTCTTTATTTTTAGTGACTTTTTAATATTTTAATGGGTTATTGGGATTTTTAGGGATTTTAGGGTTTTTAGAGTTTTATCATTTTTTGAGGTTTTATATGTGTTTTAAGTATTTTTAGGTCTTCAACGTTTTCTTAGTCTTTTTTAAGGTTTAATGGTATTTAAATTTTATGATATTTTTTGCACTTTTTAGGATTTTTATAGTGTTTGATGTTTCGTCTTGGTATTTTTACGAATTTTGAGGGTTTTGTGGTATTTTTGGATTTTTAGGGCTTCTGGGTTTTTAGGGTTTTATGGATTTTTTTTTAACTATTGTTGGTTTTAAATTTTTTTTATTGTTTTTTATGTTTTTAAGAGTTTAAATGGGTTGTATAGATTTAGTGGTTTTTAGGGATTTTATGGGTTTTAAGTTTTCTAGCGGTTTTTATGTTTTAGGGTTTTTCTTGATTTTTATGTTTTTTAGTTTTTAATGTTTTTTTTGGTTTATAAGGTTTTATTAAGGATTTTCATGGGTTGTAGTGTTTTTTATTTTTTTAGGGATTTTTAGGGATTATTTAGATTTTTATGGGGTTGTAGTGTTTGTTAGGTTTTTGATGGTTTTTCAGGCTTCTTAGATTTTAGGGTTTTCGGGGTTTTATGGTTTTTTGGGGTTGTTAGGGGTTTTTTGAGTTTGTTAGGTTCTTATAGTTTTTTATCATTTTTAGGGGTTTAAATGGGTTTTATTGTTTTTAGTAGTTTTTAGCAGGTTTAGGGTTTTACGGTTTTTAGGGGTTTTATGGTTTTAGGGGGGTTTTGGATTTTTAGGGTTTTTATGGTTTTTAACATTTTTAGGTTTATTATGGTTCTTAAGTGTTTTTATTTTTTTATGTTTTACTTATAGATTTTTAGATTTCTTTAGGGGTTTCAATGATTTTATGGATTTTTAGACTCTTTAGGATATTTCATGTTTTTTGGGTATTTTGAGGGTTTTTATAATTTTTCATGTTTTTAGGGGTTTTTATATCATTATTGATTTTTAGGGATTTTTTATGGTTTTTAGGTATTTAGGGTTTTATTGTTTTCTAGGGATTTAGAGTTTTATTGTTTTTTGGGTGTTTAGAGTTTTTTTCATTGAGTTTTTAGGGTTTTATGTCTTTATTGTTTTTTAACATATTATCGGTTTAATGGATTTTTTTGTTTTTTTGCAGGTTTTTATTGGTTTTAAGGGGTTTCAATGATTTAACAGTTTTATGGGTTTTTAGGGTATTTAGTGTTTTATGGCGTTTTATGATTTTATGGGTTTTAATGTATCTTTGGTTTTTAGGAGTTTTAAGTGTTTTTATGTTTTTATGGTTTTTTGGGGGTTTTCAGGTATTTTTTTTGTGTTTTTCTATTTTTACATAATTTTTGGATTTTTTTGGATGTTCATGATTTTTAGGGTTTTAGGGATTTTGAGGGTTTTTTAGGTTTTTCAATTTTTTAAGTTTTTTGTTTTTTTTTGTTTTTAGGATTTTTTTGAGTTTTTAGAGTTTTTAGGGTTCTTTTGATCTTTTTATTATTTTTAGGGGTTTAAATAGTTTTAAGTGTTTTTATTAGTTTTTTTGGTTTATTGGGTTTGTATGGTTTTTAGGGGTTTTATACGTTTTTTGTGTTTCTTTGGGTTCTTAGGGTAATTTAGGGTTTTAATAAATTCTTATATTTTTAGGTATTTTAAGTGTTTTTATTCTTTTATTATTTTTTAGGGTTTATCTGGGTTTTTAGGGGGTTTTTCAATTTTATAAAATTTAGTTCCTTGTTGGGTCTTTATAGTTTTTATGGATTTTTTTGGATTTCGAGGGTTTTTAGGCTTTTAGGGGTTTTAGTGTTTTTATAGTGTTTTAGAATTTTTTTCATTTTTTGTTTGTTTTAGTGGTTTTAAGTTATTTAGATTTTTTAATGTTTTTATGGGTTCAAAGTAATTTTAAAGTTTTCAGAGATTTTTAGGGAATTTTTGGTTTTTTTGAGAATTTTAATTTTTTGGGGTTTTATGGTTTTATGGGTTTTAGGGTTTTTAGGGTTTTAGTGTTTTTATGTTTTTTATGGGTTCAATGTGTTTTTATCTCTTAAAGTTTTATTAAGGTTTTTAGATTTTACTACATTTTTACAATGTTTTAGTGGTTTTTAGGAAAATTATGGTTTTTTTAAGGTTATGAATTTTGAGGTATTTAGGGGTTGTATGGTTTATTTTTTATTTTTAGGGGGAGGGGGGTTTGAGTTTTTTTAGAATTTTTAAATTTGTTAGAGTTTTTTAACGTTTTTAGGGGTTTAAAGGGTTTCTAGAAATTTTAGTGAGGTTTTAGGGGATTTAGGGGGTTTAAAGGTTTTTAATTCTTTTTATGGGTTTTAGGGGTGTTTAGAGTTGTTAGGTTAATTATGGTTTTTAGGAATTTTAGGTTTTTAGGGGATTTATGTGTTTTCTGTTTTTCTGTGTTTCTTAGGAGTTTTTAGGGATTTTATGGTTTTCTACAGTTTTAGGGCTTTAATGGATTTTTTTATTTTTAGTATTGTTTTAAGGTATTTTAGGGATTTTGTGGGGTTTTAATGGTTTTTAATGGGTTTTAGAGTTTTTTTTATCATTTTTAGGGTTTTAGGGGTTTGTGAGTTTTTATGTTTTTATGTTTTTCTTATTATTGTTTATGTTTTTTAGAGTTTTTAATTTTTTAAGGAATTTTATGATTTTTTTATAATTTTTATGTGCTTTTTCATTTTTATGGATTTTTAGGGTTTTTGGGTTTTTAGGGTTTTTACAGTTTTATGGTTTTTTTATTTTTAGTTTTTTTATTTTATTAGGATTTTAATATTTTTTAAATTATTCTAGGGTTTTAAATGGTTTTTAGAGTTTTTAGTAGGGTTTCATCTATTTTATGGGTTTTCATGTGTTTTTTGGTTTTTATGGGTTTAACTTGTTTTTTGGTTTTTAGGGGTTTAATGTGTTTTTAGGTATTTATATTTTTTGTAGAGAATTTTAGGGGTTTTATGGTTTTTATTCCCTTAAGGAGTTTTAGGATTTTTTATGAATTTCATGTCCTTTATGGTTTTTAGATATTTTTAGGGGTTGTATGGAATTTAGGTTTTATGTTGTTTTTTATGTTTATTGGTTTTTTTGTGTTTTTAGGGTTTTAATGTTTTTGGTGTTTTTAAAGATTTTTAGGGGTTTAAAGGGTATTTAGAGCTGGTAGTGGGTTTTAGGTTTTTAGGTGTTTTTATGGTTTTTATGATTTTTAGGGGATATTATTTTTAGAGGTTTTTATGGACTTTTATTTTTTTTAATATTTTTTAGTTTTTTTGGGGTTTTAAGTGTTTTTAGGTTATTGAGGTTTTTTTGGGTTTTTATGATTTTTCATACTTTTAAAAAAATTTAGGATTTTTACTACATTTATCATTTTTAGGGATTTTACAGGGTTTTAGGGTTTTTAGGATTTTTTATCATTTTTTTTATTCATTTTATGAGTTTTTAGCGTTTTAGGTTTTTCTTAGAGATTTTCATAAATTTTTTTCAGTTTTTTACATTTTTATTGATTTTTACATATTTTTTAGGATTTTTATTGTATTTAGTGTTTTTAGGTATTTTGAGGGGTTTTTTCTGTTTTTATGGGTTTTTTGGTTTTCTTGGGTTGTTAGGAATTTTTTTGAATTTTTTAGGTTTTATGGTTTTTAGATTATTTAAAAAAATTTAGGTATTTAAAGGGTTTTTTTGGGTTTTTAGTGAGTTTTTTGGGTTTTTTCTGGGTTATTATGAGTTTTATGCTTTTAGAGTTTTTATGGGTTTCAGGGGTCTTTATGGGGTTTAGGGTCTTTTTATGTTTTTTTATAGTTTTTTTCGTTTTTTAGGTTTTGAGGGGTTTTAAGTGTTTTTATGTTTTTAAGGGTTTCTTAGAGGTTTTAATGGTTTTTAGGATTTATTTTGTTTTTAGGGATTTTTAGTGCGTTTTTGTGATTTTTATAGGTTTTAGGTATTTTGATGTTTTTTAGATTTTTTATGGTTTTTAATGTTTTTAGGTCTTTTTTGGGGTTTTAGGAGTTTTAGGGATTTTAATTGTCTTTATGTTTTAAAGGTTTTATAGGGGGTTTTATATTTTTCTTCATTTTAGATATCTTTAGGGAATTTTTAGTATTTTTATGGGTTTTTGTGGTTTTATGGATTTTTATGGTTTCTAGGTTTTTAGGGGTTTTAATGCTTTTAAGGTTTTGGTTTTTTTAGTGTTTTAGCTTTTAATGTTTTTATAGTTTTTTATGTTTTAGGGTATTAAAGGGGTTTTATATATGTTGTAGTTTTTTAGGGTTGTTATGAGTTTTTAGGGTTTTTAAGATTTTTAGTGATTTTTATGTTTTTAGGGGTATTAGGGTTTTAGTATTTTTTATGTTTTTTTGTTTTTTAAGTGTTTTTAGGTTTTTATGGGTTTCTTAGGGGTTTTCTGAGGTTTTTTGTGTTTTTTAAATTTTTAGGTATTTTTTTGGATATTTTAGGATGTTTATGGGTTTTTAGGGTTTTTAGGTATTTTAGGGGTTTTGGGGTTTTATGAGTTTTGGGTTTTTAGGGAGTTTTTGAGTTATTTAGGGTTTTAGAGTTTTTTAAATATTTTAGGGGTTTAAAAGATGATGTTGGGAATGAAATAAGATTTTATTATTTTAGTCAAACTATGATTGACATCGAGAATCATTATTCAAATATCAAGAAGACATTCCTAGAGTTAATCTTCATGGTTCATAAGCTAAGGCTCTACCTACCACATCATGAGTACTGTTTGATCTCTTGAAACAACCTACTCAAATACATACTCAGCCATCCTATATTGACCGAACATTTTTCATGGTGGGTGGTGATCTTAGAGCAATTTTACAATGAATTTTTTGCCTCATAAATCAGTGAAAGGCCCGAATTTGGAAGACTTTCGTATAGAACATCCACCAGTATGAATATCATATTCAAATTATGAATTATCCAAGGAAGATGTATTCTCTATTCAAGATAACTCCCAAACATGGGAAATGTATTTTGATAGTTCATACAGATTCCCAACAGGGAAGAGAAAGGAAGACCCCAAGCTCCACACAGTCGGGTTGGGAGACATGGTTTTCTCTCGGGAAAAGGTAGTCCTTACTTACTCTTTCCTGTTATCAAAAGGTTGGACAATCATGAGGTAGGGTATCAATCCCTCTTCATATTTATAGAACCATCACTTCAAATAACATTAGACCTCTTGAATGTGAAAGGTGATATAGAGTTGGTAATCAAGTAGATCAACAAGTATTGTTCCATTAGAAAATAAGAGCTAATCCCCAGGATTTACTATGTTCAAGGATAAATGGAATAATTTACTTCATTTATAACATTTAATAACATTCCATGATCACAAAATTCCCAATAAGATTCATTAGAAAATGTAACCACCATTTTGTAAGATCCAGATCGGGACAAATCACTCTTTAGAATAGCACACCGTGGTGTTTCCTTTTTCTTATGGCGGCATGGGGGAAATAACTGATATTAACTCCTTCCCTGAACTCGAAGGTCCTACAACTAGTTGGATGACACCCATTGTGGGATACCTTCAAAATGGAGGGCTATTACTAATAAGAACCAGAAAAGAAAAAATTCAATGAGGAGTGACCAAATTTACTCTCTATGATGGCTCAAATCACCAGATGTTCCTATACAATAGAGTATTCTATGGATCCCTTCTCACACGAATTGATGGAGAAGATAATTTCATTGTTTTGAAAGAAGTATTCATGAGAGCCTTCAGTTCCCACTAGTCAGGGTCTAGGCTTGACCATTAAATCTAAATCCTAGAATGCATTTGGCCTTTAATGATGTATGATTACACTCAATTCATCAGGAAATTTCATTCCTTCAAGGTCCATGCCAACTTCATCCATAAACCCCTAGATTTGTGGCACACAACCAAATACACCTATAAATTCATCATATAGGGAATGGATATTGTGGGGATAAATCCCCCAGATATGGAAAATAAATTCATGTACATATTTACTGCTACCAATTTTTTCTCCAAGTGGGTCGAGGAAATACCCCTCAAAGAATTCAATATCGAAAGCATTATCAACTTTGTGAAATCCAATATCATTACCGGATTTGGTTTCCCTCAAACAATAATAATAGAAAATGGAACCATTTTCTATTCTTCTAAGTTGTAGAATCTATAACAGTAGTAAAATATCAAATCCATCCATTCCTCCTACTATTAAGTATTAGATAATGGAAAGATATATGCCTTCAAGAAGACCCTATCAAACATACCCTAGAAGATGGTTTATAAGGATAATAAATCTTGTAATGAAAAACTCTTTCATTCCATGAGAGATTACCAAACTACAAACTAGACCACCACTCAAGAAACACTATATTCATTGGTATATATATGAAAGAATCAGTATTATATATAAAATTCCAATTTACCTCACTCCATGTTACCATTTGTGATCATTTATCCATAGATGAGAAGTTTCAAAAATGGTTGGATGAATTAGAGTGACTTGATGAGAAAATGTTGAGCACTATAAATCACTTGGATGTCTTCCAAAATCAGATTTCATAATATTTTAACAAGAAATTTCACCTAAAATCATTCTTCTAAAGAGAATTGGTACTACTCCTCAGGACTCCAATGATATCGGGGATGATTACTCCAAATCCTGAGCCAAAGTTTGAGGGACCTTATGGAATACAAAAGGTCCAATCTAATGGAGCTTATTATTTGATTTCAATTTATGGATAGATTGTCACAGCCCCTATCAATTAAAGGTTTCTTAAAAATACTTTTCATAACAAATAATCCACATGTCCATTTTAATAGCTTGTGTTTTAAACTAGATGAAAATGAAATGCAGTTCAAATTTTCACATTTTCTTGATGGGCTGTTTTTAAAATAGAGATTCAGAATATAATTATGAGAATTGGAACAATTCAACGAGTTTATTTTAAACTTGGGTGAAATCTTGTGAATTTTCTTAGGTATCATGAGGAGTTTCGTGAGTTCCATACTGAAAAAATCATGTTTTGATGGATCTTCAGATGGAGCTTAGTTTTTCTGAAGTCATGTGGCCCACAACAGCTAACCATGTGACCAACAACAGGTGAGCATAGGCTATGCGCATAGGATTCACATAGTTTACCAAACCATGCACCTAGCCCACATGGGTACTACCACATAGGATATAACTAATCACTATTCACCACACAGGTTGCACATGGTTTTTAAAATCATATAGTCAGCCTGTTCGGGGTGTCTTGGTGCCCTGTAGAGGGTGCAAGGCTAGAGCACGGTTTTCCAAACTATGCAGCCCAAACTATGAGCAATGAATTATTTTAAAAATTAAATTAAATTAAATTAAATTAAATTAAAAATTAAAACATAAATCTAAACCTCCCCTTACCCCCTTGGCTCACAATGTACCCTCTTGCTTGGGCTCTCCATTGAGCTGCATGACACCCCCTCTCTAAATTCTCTTCTATCGACGAAATCCACTAAATTTCATGGAGATTCTTGGTTGAGGTATTGAGGTAAGACCTCTCCCCCTCCTATTACTTTATTTCAGTCTTTTTTCCCTCTCCCCATCACCCAATGAGGCTCAACTAAACCTTAGGTCAAGGTTTAATCCATAATTTTCTGTTTCTTCAAGTTTTAGGGCATAAAAAGGCTTCTCGAGACTCCCTTGTTCATATTTTGGCATCCACTGCTGAAGGTGAAGTTGATTGATTCGATTCTTCTTTCTGTCATCAATTTGGGGTAATTTTTTTCCATTTTTCTTCATTTTATCACAATTTAGAACTGTGGTTTTCCTAGTTTTTTAGGTTCTGGAAAATTTCATTTGGTTTGTTGCTCCTTGTCGTGGTGTTGTTGAGTTCCATATATTATTTCTAGAGCATTTTATGACTCTGTGGAGGCTTGCAGTCATATACATAGGTATGTATGAATATATATTTATATATATATCTTCCCTGCACATATTCCCTCATGGATAGGGGAATATTTTCATTGGATTAAGGGATATATATATATATATATGTGAATGTATGTGCATGAATGTTTGGAGAGATTTCAAGTTTCTATCATCAATTTTTTCATGTTCCAAAGTTTTCAGCTTGGTTCCTCTTTAAGGTAGGGTCCCTTTCCATTCCCCTAAAATTTAATAATGCATTAATCAAATTTCTTCACACCTTTATTTAATTATTTTACATGTAGGATAGGTTATTCAACAATTCAATCTTTGATAAAGTTAATTAAATGATTTAATGTGATGAATAATTTGTTTAATAACAAAGTCATTTTTTAATAAAACCCCTCTAACAGAGGTGTTATGTCTACAAGAAAAAAAGAAATGATTAGACTTTTATTTGTGCCTTAATTATTTCCTTGGTTCTTATTTTATTCCTTAATGTTATGGGTTGGTATATAGCATGTTGAGAATTGTCCTTCGTTAAAGTTATAAAATTAGTTTCACCCTTCCCTTATAAATGTTCATGTAACCAATTCACCTTATAAGTATATAGCCTGGTCACTATAATTTAGTTAATTAATGGGCCCAGATCCTTCTAAGGTATTGGAATCCTTTGTATAAGGGACTACCCAAGTAGGAAGTTTTTTTCTTATCTGTAGCACCATCTAAGTTCCTTATAACCACATTAAATCCAATTACCATTTTATAATAAATGAATTTCCATGATTAGTTGAATTTAATTTAACATATCTGATTAAATGGTATAAATTAAATGGATTCCTTGAAATGGAATAGAACATTTCTATTGAAATTATTTATATGAATTTCCTTATACATTATATTATAAATGTGATGATGTTTATAATGGGATAGATAAATGAAAATCATGAGAGGCACTACTTCATGGATTGAATCATAAATATGATTGTATTTATTTTATAAATGGATTAATAAATATAGGGATTGGATGGTTTCTTTCCCCATGCTAGTTATAAATGTTCCTTTAAAAGAGTTTGTGATGTGATGGTATGTTCTCAGCGGGATATGGCATCCCACACTATTCTTATATCGGGGTTGGGAATGGAGACCCCCACCAGTGATTCAATAAAGGTGATGGGATTTTGAGTGCCACGTTCCATAGAGAGTGTTTCCATGGAATGAACACTCACCATCCTAAGGGCTGAGAATGATGCCCCCACTCTATTAGGATATTGGGATTAATACCCAATGAGTACCTCTAATCAGCTTATAGGCTGGTGCTGGATACCTGTATGTTACTTATTGGTCCACTCCCACAAAATATATGTATATTAGGCTTACTAACCCATGATTATATCTTATCAACTTGTATATTAGTGTTGGATGCCAGTGTGTAATTTCCTTTTCTTATCCAACAATATATATATATATATATATATATCGGGCTTACTACCCCATGAGTAGTTCTTATCATCTCATAGACTAGTTTTAGATGCCATTGTGTTACATCCCATTCCACTCTAGAAAAACATATATATTTCAGGTATGCTAACCCATGAGTAGATCATATCAGATCATATAATGGTGTTGGATTCCTACGTGTTACATCCCAGTTCACTCCAAAAGACACAAACACACTCACACACACACACACACACACACATATATATATATATTATGTATAGTGACATAATTAGACTCTTATTCTGGATATGAACTGAAGCAGGTATAGCCATCAGGTGTACCTTAAGAACCTGGATGGGTGGTTGTGTATTTATCTAGTTCTATGAATTATTTCTTTATTACTGCACACTATTTAATTTATATTTCACTATATCGATTGGGCTAGACATCATGTGTGTCAGCCAACTGATATTTATATATCATACCCTGCCCAAGCTTACATTGCATTGGGGTACCTTAGTAGTCCTTATTTTTCATAGGGACTTAAACATTTTGTGTTGTTATGAGCTTTTACTTGGGAGTTAGGATAAAAGTATCGAGAAAAAGCTTCAGATTCTCATGGAGATCACCTTATGTATTTTTAGTTATTTTCTTTATATGAGTCCTATATTATTCAGAATTTTAAATCATGTGGTATATTTATTATTTTCAGTTATGTATCATCACTATGACATGAATTCATGTTTTTTAAAAACTAGCATTGACCACTTTAATTCAGTTACTATAATATTTATCTTCCACTAATTATTCATAACTTTTAATTTACTACTTTCGCTATTATATTCAATTAAGTATCTGTTTTATTGATGTTTTATTCTAATATGAGGGCATTGTCTCCCCATAATCACCACTTGGGACCCTTTCTACTGTTCATAATCCTTTATCTTATGGGGATACACACCTGAGGCCATGTGACCCATCAGTTTGGTTATCGATTTAATGGTATGATGGGTCGGGATGTCAAAAAGTAGTATCATAGGTAAATTTTCCCTTTCTCTTGCTATTTTGTGTTGGTATAAAGGATACTAGTAATGTATTAGTAATTGGTTATTAGTCATGCTTGGGAATGATCACCCTGCATATGGGAAATGAAAAAGTGATCAAGGATGGGATTATTGTTCATGTCATTTTTTGTTATAGTTGATATGATTTCACCTATAGTGACTGGTGTACTTTCTATTGCGGATGATTTATAGAATTTTACCATTGTCCTAGTACTAAAAGGATGAATCATTTCTTGAATCATATTAGGCACATAATAATTAACATTTCATGCTTATTCCATGACATTTATTTTCATTAGTAGGATTCCTACTGATTCTATTGTGTTCCTTGAGTGATATTCCATTCTTCCATTCTTAATTGTATTCCTATTAAATTCCATGGTAGGTATTTTAGTGAAATTTTTACTTTTATGCATGTTTAGGTAATTTTAATCATTTTTTCATGTTTATATTCCATTCTTCCAATATTTCTTATGTAACATGATTCTATGTTATAACATTCTTCTATGTTAGTAGCTTGTAATGATATTCTTCACTTTTTTTAAATATGTAATTGGTTGCTTGGGATAAGCGTAATGTTTGTGAATAAATGGGAACTAGATTTCAGTTGTAAGGTGTATGGGTGCCTTACAAATGGGATAAGTTTACTCGTGTATTCAAACCATCATTTTAACCTTATTCGTATTTATAGCTTTTGTTAACATTTCGATGGAAATAATGGTTAAATTTTGAAATGTTATTATTTTAGTGTAAAAGGGAGCCAAATTCCAAATTATAAAGTGTATGGGTTCTTTATAGGTCGGTATGTGGCCATCCATATGAATGGATCATTGAATATAAACATGTTAAATTCCTAAATGGATTTAGTTTCTTTTATTTGGATCAAGTTTTCAATCCATGAAGTGTATGGATTCTTCATGAATTTGTAATCGAAAACCCATGTAATCGAACCATTTTATATGTATGAACGTGTTATGTTTGAAATAGATAAAATGTAATGTGTTTTAAATTTTTAATCTGAACTCAATTGGATAACTACTAAATTCATAATTGGGACCAAGTAGGATGCTAGGGAATACTACTCATGTGATAACCCGTTTGGGTGTTTACAAACTTTTATATCTGATAAACTATTATTGGGTTGCTTTCTAGAGAATCGAGGTTGGATCGGAGGGACCTTTATAGGTCACATTGTCTATTAAAGGGAATTTTTTTTTAAATTTTCTAATAAATAATGGATTTTAATAAGCATATAATGTTTTAAAAGTATGTTTTGTGAATCTTTTCTATTTTTTCCATGGGGTGTTGGTTAAAATCAAGTACCTTGAGTTTTTGTTTTGAAAAATGTTACCAAATGTTTTGATTATATCTGTTAATGATTAAACACTAAATGTGAATAAAAAGTGAAGGGATTATAAATGGAACCATAGGTGGATTCCATTGTTTAAAACCCTTAGGTAAGGGTTGTTTGAGATTCTCCTTTGAGTTTCCTTTGAATGGAATTTAAAGTGTTTTCTGTAGGAATTAGTTTCTTTAGAAATGGATTAAATGACAGGATCTTGATCTGGTGACTTTTTTTTTGTGACCTAGTGATAGGGTCAATGTTTTGGTTTTGTATGGGGCTAGAATATGGTTAGGTATAACCATTAAAACATAAATATCTATCTCATTCTGTGAGTTTTCTAACATTTGGTTCCATTCGGGTTTCTTTATCCCTTTTAGGAATTTTAGTTTCTAATAACAGCCTTTTTGGATAGGTGGGCATGCCTTTCTTGGCCTTTGATATAGGTGTGAGGATTAATTAATGCTTGCTTTCACCTATTAGGACATGGCTTGGGCATAGTCGGTCTCTTTGTAGGACATTTGGAATTTTCTTTTCCTTAGTGGTGGATGACATGTATTTTCATTGTCTAAATGAAAGGTTGTATAGGGTAGTACAACCATGGACCAAATCCCTAGTGCATGTCATCCAATACTAGAATCCATATGTATGATAAGCCTATATATAGTGTTTAGGATGTTCTATTTTCTCATTTAACCTTGCGGTTGTATGCATTGATATACAATGTGCCATTTAGTGTTAAATGTGCTAACAGACCAATTGAGTTTCTTGAGATCATTGAACCTTGTGTTCTTTAGTGTGGCATCACATTATCCCAAAGTAGACTGACTTGGGTTTTATGAAATCATATCTATCCCAATGCTCAAGAGGATTTTTTTTGGGAATCAGGTTTTTTGACACGACTTTTGGTTTGGTTTTGTCTCTATTTCCATATTCTATGACATAATGAGTGTGAAATAGAGGAGTACCACATGTATGTTTAATATGAATATGAACTAGTTCACTTGGGAGAAGCTAGTCTATTCTTCTTTCAACAACACCGACACTCTTAAGGTGGGTAGCACAATTTCGGTTCTAATAAATGTGTCCCTCCAAGTAGAAGGAACACACTAAGAAAGACCATTTGGAATTGGTTGGTTTTGATAAAATCTCTTGGCGTTGTTGGGTTTGGTAAACATCGATGCTTTCTTGGCAGAACAATATTGATTTTGTTGTTAGTGATCAAAACCTTTGAGAAATTTTGTTGGTCTTGGATGGACTTCGATGGTTAATTTTCAACGATAAATTAATTCCATGGGTGGAGAAGGAATTGTGATCAGTTGTGATAATGGTGCATCATCAAGTGAAGACGATATTCTTTCAAGGAAATTAAATCAGTTATATTTCCACAATTCTTCTTCTAGTGGCTGGGTGTGATTTACTGGAAACTATAAAAATCCTCATAGTTTATTATGCTTAGTTATGAGCATGTCCCCTTCCTTGACATCATCTTAGATGCACTAAGATAGTTCAAGTATTATGTTGTTCTAAAGCTTTAATAATCTATTGAGCTTTTTGGGTGGTTATCTTTCAGTGTTGCATGTTGGACGCATAGATCATATAAAGGTAGGGTGGTTCTAAGTGATATTTGGGTTCCTCTGTAAGAATTCCATGGTTGGACTCCTATACTCAATCCATTTCTTCCTCTAACTTGACCACCAGACGGATGTCACTCTGGGTTTGGTCAATGATTTTAGGTAGACATTTTGGATTTGTACCAACATCTCACTTATAAACATGAAGGATATACTATATTGGGTTAGTTTCTTGGACTCCAGCTCTATGAACCCAATGTTACCCTGAACTAGTTTTCAAGATTTAAGGTTAATCTTAAAAATGGGTGGCAATTCCATTGGGTTGGATTTGTATTGCACATCTACTCAAGTTGTGGTAGGGTAGTTAAATGTAAAGGTGATGGTTTGACCAAGGAATGTCACTGGAATTCGGGTTTGAGATTTTTTGATTGTATTGTTAGTAAATATAGGGTGCCTTGGATGAATTTTTTTCGGTTCTATTGAAATACTCCAACCATTTAAGATGGAAATTTTGATTATGGTAAGTTGTCTAAAGTGTCACAACTTGTTATCCCTCTTTCAAAAGTGTATGATCGATGAAGGACCATCTCTGGGACAACGTTTGGTGGAGATGAGTATGAGTTGTGTAGGTGATGGATTTTCATAAAAGTACAGTTCAACATAGTCTTTGGGGTTGATTGGGAATCAAACATTTTAATCATATTGGTATCATGCTAGAATCATCATTAAAACAGTTGGAGAATTATTTGACTAGAAATTCTGATGGTGGAAAGTTTTGTGGATTATAATTGGCCCTCAATAATGTTAGAGCATAAGGTTCAAAGTACCTTTGGAAATATGCTAAATAAGACAATGATGGTGTCATTTCGATAGATAAATGGGCTCCAAAAAAAGGCATCTCAGTGTTTTAGTCGGAAAATGAGCATTGGATCGAGCTTTGATAGCATAAGTGTTGTGTGCTTAAATGGATGCTTGAAGGTGTGTTGGCTGTTTAGAAAAAAACATCACCGTTTATACAAATCTTTGCTACTCTTTTAGGATGATTGTTGTATACATTGTTCCTGAAGGCTTCTTAGGGATAAGAGGTTATATGGTGGGAAGGTTGTAACATCCCATGTTTTAAACTGAAGAAAAATGAAAAGTGGTTTTCCTTTTTGGATTTGATGGATGGTACGTTTTTAGAAGTAGGATTTGGAATGTTATTCCTAGAGTTGGAATAATTCAAAATGTTTATTTTGGACTTGGGTGAAGGCCTGAGAAGTTTCTCAAGTGTCTCGAGGAGTTTTGAGAGAACCATCTTGAAAAAATATGGTTTTTAAGGATCTATAGAGGGCACAAGGTTTGTCTTAAACCATTGGGGGCATAAAAGCTAACTGTGTGACCTACAACAGGTGGGAAGAGGTGGTGTTCATGGGCTACACACAGTCTACCAAACTGTGCACCTAACCCTCATGAGTACTACCACTAGGCAGTACCACAAAACTATTTATCACATTGTTGGTGTATGTTTTTACAAACTATGTGGGGTTCCCTAGTGCGTAGTATAGGGAAGATGGTTTTCCAAACCATGCATCCCAAACTATGCATGTTGACTTGTTTTAAAAATTAAACTAAAATAAATTAATTAAATTAAAAATTAAAACATAAATCTAAATCTACCTCTCCCTATAACCCCTGGATCATGACGCACCTCCCCCCTTGGGAACCCCTTTGAGCCGCGCAACACCACCTTCTCTGTCTCCTCTTCAATTGATGAAATCCACTGGATTTCTTGGAAATTCTTGGTCGATGTATCAAGTTATGCCTTCTCCTCCCTCCTCTTCCTATATTCCAACTTTTTTTCCATCTCCCCATAACCTTTTGATGTTTTTATGAACCCTAGGTCAAGGGGTAATTTGTATTTTTATGTTTCTTCGGGTTTTAGGGTGTGTGAAAGTCTTCTCGAGACTCCCTTATTCGTATTCCGACATCTTCCACCGAAGGAGAAGAGGATTGGTTTGATTCGGCTAGACTTCATCACATCAGGGTACATTTTTACATCATTATTTGTTTTACCTATATTTATAATTGGGTATTTCATAGTTTTTTAGGTGATGGTAATTTTCATTGGGTGTGTTGGTCTTTTCTATGGGGTTTTGGAGTTCCTGGTATTGTTTGTAGAGAGTTTGATAACTCTGCGAAGGCTTGCACTCTTATACATAGGTATCAATGTGTGTGTATATAAATATATCTTCCTTATACATATTACCTCATGTAAATGGGAATATGTTCATTTTATTGAGGGATATATATATATATATATATGAACGTATGTGTGTTCAAGTGTAGAGCGATTTCAATTTTCCATCGTCGTGTTTTTCAAGTTCCAATGTGTTTGGATATGTTCCTCTTGAGGTAGGGTCCCTTTCCATTGCCCCTAAAATTTAATAATGCACTAATTAAATTCCTTCACACCATTATTTAATGCCTTTATAAGTACGTTATTTTATTCTAGAATACATCCTTTTATAAAATAAATGAAATGATTAAATGTGATAAATGATTTTTTTGATAAAAAAAGTCATGTTTTTGTAATAAAACCCCTCCAACAGAGGTGCATTGTCTTCATGAAAAAAAGTAATGATTAGACTTTTATGCTTTCCTTACTTATTTCCTTTGTTTTTCTTTAATTCCTAGATGTTATGGTTTGGTATATATCATATTGAAACATGGCCTTCATTGAAGTTATAAAATTACTTGTGCCCTTTTTCATTATAAATGTTCATGTAACCAATTCACCTTATAAGTGTACAACTTGGACATTTCAATCTAATTGATTAATGGACCAAGCTACTCCTAAGGGATTGGAATTCTTTTTATAATGGATTACCCAAGTAGGTAACTTCCCTCTTGACTATATCACCTTCTATGTGCCTTCTTTCCACTTTAAATCTGATTACCTGGTTATAATAAATAAATTTCAGTTCTTATTTGAATTTAATGGAATGTCTCTAATTAAATGGTTTAAATTGAATGGATTCCATGAAATGTAATTTAACATGGATATTGAATTTCTTAATAGGTATTTACTTATTCATTATATTATAAATGTGATGATGTTTATAATGGGATGTAAAATGAAAAGCATGAGAGGTACTGACTCGTGGATTTAATCCTAAATGTGATTATATTTATTTTATAAATGTATTAATAAATATATGGATGGTAGGTTTTATTTCCCCATGACAGTCATAAATAAACCATTAAAAGAGTTTGTGGTATGATGGTAAGGGCTTAGCGGTACATGGAGACCAACACTTCCCTTACATCAGTGTTGGGCATGGATACCCTCACCAGTTCTTTGATATGGGCAACAATATTTTGAGCACCATTATATCCAATTGAAATATGACTTTTTGGGGACATTTTTATTTTTAAAAAATTTCCAATTGGTTTTTTCGTGGAATCAGAAACACCCAATGGGTTTGTATTCTTAGGGACCTCCTTTCCAATGGTAGGAACTCATTAGGTATTTTGAACCACGATTATTAAGAACTTGCATTGGTTGAGAGGATAGGTGGTCGATCTCATCACCCCATTTTGGGGGGAATTATTCCCGACTTTAGGACTCTCTGATAGATTTAAGATATGTTAATGAATCATTCATTAATTCCCAATTATGACGTGGTTTGTACAAAATTAATAATCATTTATGAGAATATGTGGAATTAAAAACCATCCATATGTATTTGAGTTTATTCATCAATGGAGATATATGTATGTATCTGAGGTTCTCCCTTGATAGCATCCTCTTATATAATACATAGAGATTATTTGGTTGTTATTATGATTATTATAGGTTTATAGCCACACAGTGTGGCACTCTAGAGTATATTGTCATCCAGGTACACTGATTTCACTCTGGAGTTCATCATTATCTTGGGAGATGGGAATTTTTTGAGGTTTTAATCAAACCCATAAATGGGCTTCCAATATTTCCTTGTGAAAGGAATTAGAACCCGCATAGTTCAATTCTTCTTAATGGGTAACATCATACCTTTTAATTCCATGTGATGAGGACCCAACCAGATAGTTTAACATCATGTGGCATGGATTTATTGGAAGAAGGTTCCTAGTTGATGTTTAGTCTGGGGCATATTCCAAAAGAACTAAAGGAACATAGAAGGGATATGAGTTTACAATATAAATTAGACCATTCTGGGGATATGTCCATAAATAATAGGTTTGGTTTAGGATGTTGGGTTTGAACCTTAGAGAGGTTTCTTATGTATCTCATTTATATGGGAATCAAAGACCACATAGTTCGTTAGTGAGGACCCATTACTATGAAGGCCCTCAAGGGAATTTCTCGTAGGGGAGTATGTCCCTTTGAGATGATATGTTGGGTATTACTCCTGAAAAGGATACCCCCGTGATAGGATCCATGAGTGATATATTATCTCATGGTGATTTGGCAGCTTAACTCAAGTTTTACCCTTGAGGAGGATACACAGATTAAGGGAATTATGATTGGGGACTATTACTAAGGAGGATGCCCATTGAGCTCAAGCCCAGAGTGGGATTTATATGTATCCCAATTAATAGAAATCAGAGTTCTTATAGTTCAATTCTTCAGGTGGACTTTTTGGATGTCATGATCATAACTGACCTCTAAGCCCATGTGGGTCATTATGGGTGTGAGAAACAAGAGAAAGCGTAAGTTAGAAAAACCAAATTCCTTTCCTCCTTCACTGGTGGAAGAGGTTAGGGCTAATATGGATGATTTCTATGCTATGGTGGAATAGGTAGGGGTTATAGTACATCCATATCTTCACTTTACATTGGATGAGAGTTCAATATGATAAAGGTATTAAGGTGAATGATGTGGAGGTGGATAGGAGTAAGAATGCAACCTCTCACAAGAAAGGCTAGGGGCTTACTCCAGGAGAGATTCTCTTTTGAAGTTTGGTTAGGTCTTACTCCTAAGGAGGATTCCCATTTATAATCCATCCTTGAATAGGAATCTAGTGATGAGGTGTGAGGATTTTATTGACGAGAGTGTCGACTCAAGTTACTCGAGGAATCTAGGAGGATAATATGAACTCACAACATGAGAAAGAGACTAAGAGGAGTGTGCCGACTCAAAGAATTTCAAGAAGTGTGGATTATTATCTTAATCATGGTGTTCCAAAGGAATATGTTACGTTCATATAATACTCAAGACAAAATATCCTCAACTTAGGCCAAAAAGATCGCGGTGTGACTCTCTATTTTTTAATGGGGGTCAATGAAGGAAGTGAAGGTACTGGCCTAGAGGGTGGGAATATCGGCCGGCATTGAGCCTGATCCAGGGTGAAGGGGTGCATCCCCCATCATATAGACCAGTGGTTCTCCTTTGTATGGGTCACCTATGTAGGTCTCCCTAGTACGTGTCTCTGTAGAATGCATCACCCTAGGTGGGTCACCCTAGGTGGGTCGCCTAGTTATGGGGTATCCCGGGTGGTTCCTCGCCCAAGTAGTACTAGGGAGGACCAGACTACCTTGCCCAGGTATGGGTCACCCAAGTTTGGGTTTCCAAAGTGATGGGTTGTGGTCCATTCCTTACTGAAAGATAACCATGAAAGGTCACCCAAGTAGTGACAGACTACTTAGGCGGAGGACCTGTGTGGCTAGTGGCTTCTCTGGGATTCGCGGTTCGGGAGTTCAGTTGTACTCATTATAATTTGAGGAGGAGGTTTCTATTTATAGACTAAGTAGACTAGTGCGTATGGGCCTACAGTGATAGTAATGTGCATATGACATGAACATATGGCTTTGACGGATGGATTTCACGGATAGCCTATGCAGCGACACACTTCCCTTTACAAAATTTTTTTCATCTTCTGAGTGCCATAACTTTTGTTTTGTATATCCATTTAGGATTAAAAACCAGTAAAATCAAAGATCTCAAAGTGATATATGCTTTTCCGTATGGTTAATACACCATGTATTCTCACAAGAAACTTATAAATTTAATTTTTATGCATCGACACCTTTTTATCATTGATCATTGAAATTCAATTCATACTCCTTGAGGGGGGATCTTTCCGCTTAAACCTCATTGTATAGTAGTCACATGGAAAAATGTAAATCCAACCATGAATTATATGGATAAGTGAATGAATAAAATTTTTGGGTGTCAATAAAACCCCCCCTAGAATTAGATTCGTTCAGAACAAATAGAATCTGGTTCTAAGATAAGTATAGGGAACTTTGACGCATTCCAAAATCATTTGGTCAACTTTGGAGCTAGGTTAAGTTTGTAAGGATGCTATATTTTTTTCTTAATCCATGGGGCCTAGAGAGCATATGGTTCATCTAAATGAGCTTCAACAAGTAGAAGATGGGGCTCGAGAAGCTATTAAATAGATGAAGAGTTATGTTGAAGGCCTCTTGTAATATATAATAGAGAGACACCATTTTGTGGATGTTCCTTTGATTATTTTCTTAAATGAAAATAATTTTTTTTTCAATCATATATTTCTTCATCCCTAATTTCCTCTTATAATAATAATGTAAGAACTTATTTCCATATAATTACATTTTCATGTGTTCTAATCATAATTACAATGATTGGGATGGGTTATATTTAACTTTAACTTTAACCAAGGGGTCTTGTGAGGGTAGTTTGACTACTGTGAAAACCCTACAAACTTTGTGACTTTTGTGTCATCACCCTAATTTTATAATAAGTTCAATATGAAAGACACTTAGTAGGTGAGACTTGGCATTTACCTAGACTACCCTTTTTAGGTTTTTAGTATAATAAGATTTGTTCCTTTTAACTTTTAACTCCATGATATTGCCTAATCCCTACATAGTGTCGATCTAGCATGTTGAGACTCTACTTTTTTCCAGAGTTCCCATTATGGGTTTTCACACTGGTGAGTAATTTGTCTCTTTTTTATGGGTATTTTAAATTCATGCATGTAAGAGTAAAATAGATAGTGTCTTTGGTCAAATAGATTTTACGATGAATTTTGAGATGGTAACCCAAACAAGGCATGTTGGCTTAGGAATGTTTCGATATTCCTTAGATACTTCTAACGGGGATCTCAATCCATGATTATATGGTTACAGAATATAAAACATGGTATTTGAGAATAACAGAATTCTTTCCTGATAATGAAGTTACAAACGATTGAAAACCTCATTATGAGGGCTATTTTATGAAAGGACAACTAGGGTGCATACAACATAGTGAATAGCGACATCCTTAGGATGACATGAACATTATGGGGGAATCTTATGCAAGGCTAATGAGGGATCATACAGCATAGTTAGGTAAAGGGGTTACCAGTGATTTTGAAATTACATTTCTCCTGGGTGAATTATGTTTATGGAGATTTGAATTTATCAAGACCACAAGGGGTGGTTTTTTCAAGGTTAGATGTATGAAGATTATAGGAATATTTGTGTTGACAGAAGACATGAATGGTAAACCACTCCTAAAAAATCTGATTTGTTAAGGAGTGTACATTTTGTTAGCTAACCAATGTCAAGGGAAGAATGATCCTTTTCTGAAAAAGGATTAAGATATCATGAATCTTAAATTCATACAATAAGGACATTATGATGTTCAGTTTAAAGTCATGAAAAAAGGAAATTATGTTGTTCAGTTTAAAGTCATGTAGTAAGGATGTTATGTTGTGCAGCTCAAAGTCATAAAATATAGACATTATGTTGTGCAGTTTAAAGTTGTGTAGCGAGGAAATTATAGGGATATAATTTAAGGTCTCTTGCTTTAAAAAAAGGTTTTAAGATTCTCCAATTCTTGGTAATATTTTTGGAAATGTGATACTATACTCAGGTATTAATGGAGAAAATTGTAAGCTTTTATTTGGGGGTTCTCATATCCGAGGGATGGTATGGGAAAAATGGATTATGACATTAGAGGAGGTATCACTCAAGAATTAAGTTACCAATAGTTAAAAAACCCATTATGAGGGATGTTTTATGAAAGGCCTATTGGGGAACGTACTATATGGTCATGTAGCAGCACCCTTAGGCTAACAAGCCCGTTATGGGGGAAAATTATGGAAGGCCAACTAGTCCACACACTGCATATTTTGGTAAAGGAGATCTAAATAATTATGGTATTCTATCTTTAAAATAAAATGTATGTTTATAGAGATTTGGGTCCTCCCAATAATATACTTTGGTTTATTGAGAAAGTACATGAGCACAAAAAGGGTATATCAAGTCATAATTTCAAAATAATTGGGGAAATGGATTCTCTACATAGGTCTGACCCATGTGTAGGAAGTATGGTGCATACAGTTTTAGGTAATACAAACAGGACCACAATATTATGAAAAAATTTATGGTACATTTTCAAATGGCCCAAGATTATTCTAGTATGATTTGAACATATGATGAGGGGAAATTTAATCTATGGTCTTAGAGACTTTCAGGTTAGAAGAAAGGAAATGGGCTAAATATACAGAAGATGACCACAGATTTTAAATTACGGGTTCCAGCATACCCCTGTTAAAAGATTAATGGTACAAGTGAGGTTTCACCAAAGAACAATGTTATCAATAGTTGAAAAAACCGTTGAGGTTTTGATATGAAATTTCAATTGGGGAACATACTACATAGCCAAATAGTGGTATCCTTTAGCTGAAAGACCCATTATGGGGACAATTTATGAAAGGCCCATCAGGGCACATACTACATGATCAAGAAAAGGAGCTCTCAGGTATTGTAAATTATACCACTAAAATATAAGGAAACGTTATGAAGATCTCAATGTATTCCAGATTAGGAGTGAGACATGAAAATGGGGAATTGTTCAATGAATAAAGGAATCATTGGACTGATACTGGCCATGAGCTTGTAGTAACTTGCACAAATTTGCCTCAAATGTAGAAGGGGGACATGTCTTGTTTCCTTAGTGGGAAATATAAAGAGATGACCCAAAATAAATTATCATGCATAGATTTTTGATTATATATAGAAGAGAGGATAATTTATTTTACCCCATGGCTGGTGCTAGGGCTTATGTTCCAGGATTCACTGCGTATCTCAATGGGATGAGAATCAATTGAAATATAGTTCTAGAGGTACCATGTAGTTTGGAGTCATGTGGAGAGAATGTTGGTTGTGTATTTTAATGTCTTATAGAAAGGATGAGGGTGATTCTGAAATGGAAAGGAATATTGTGGTTGGGCTAGGATGTGGGGCCCATATGTCACTACATGTCTTGTTGGATAAATAATCAATCCATACATAGTTATAATATATATGGGTTTATATGCAAAGTTATAACTCGTATTGGATATCCCCATGTAAATATGTCTCGTACACAGGATATTAGGGGCCTTTTCTATGTTGTGATATTGATGGGCCTAGGATTAACGATATGGGAGTCACTACATATCTCATATGGATGAGAATAAATCCAAACATAGTTATTGATATTCCCTATAGTTTAACATCATGTGGTAAGGAAAATATAAACCGACGTGAAAGAATGAGAACATTGTGCCCGAGTCAAGGTGTAGGACTTGGGAATTTCACTGTATCTCATTGGGAGGAGAATAAACCCTCATATGGTCCTTGACAGACTCCATGTGTAGATATAATACATGCACATACAGTAAATGAATTTCGTGATTTAATCATGACTAGACCCAATATTGGAGATCAAGGAATCGCTATGTGTCTTTTTGGAGTAAGAATCAAGCCCCATATAGTTCTTGAAAATGCTCCCGGTACAGGTTTGATGCATGCACACAAGGGGTGAAGGGACATATTTTATTAAAAATCACAGTTAAACCTGAGATAGGAGATTTGTGAGTCACTACCTATCATGTTGGATCAAGAATCAATCCACATTTAGTTCTTGATAATGTTCCCCTTGTATCCCTGATCCATACATAGGGAGTGGAGGATTTTCTTTTCCTAAATCTCATATGGAATTAGAATTAGAGATTCAGGAATCAGTGTGTATCTTACTGGGGTACGAATCAAGACACACATAGTTCTTGAAAAGGATCCCCACACCAACTGATGTTTGATGTCAGAAAGGGGAATTTATTATTTTTCAAATATTTTCCAGAATAATGGTTGGCCTCTAAACACAAAATGGTATGAGAAATAAGTCATATGTTTTAGTGTAATTCCCAATATAGATTTAGATCACACATAGGGAAAAAGGAAATTGTTTCTTTATGTTTATGGATGGACCCAAAATTGGATATTTGAGCATTACTACATATCTAATTGAAATGATAATCAAGCTACACATAGTTCTTGGTGAAATGTGCAATTTATTGTCATGCAGTAAGGACGTGAGTTCACATGATGTAAAAAAACATTGTGGATAGACCAGGGGATAAGAACCAGGTGTCACTATGCATCTTTCTAAGAAAATAATTATACCTAATATAATTCTTTATAGTTATCCCCATGTAGGTGTAATCCAATCATAGAGACAAATGAGGGTCAAGTTCCCTTGGGAGTGTAAATGAGGTGAGTAAATTTTATTCATGGAAGAAAATAATATTTTTAGGGACCATAAAGAGTGTATACTCATCGTATCTTGGATATTTATTAACATAAAATAAGGGAGAAATTAACCATATGGTATAATTTCATGTTGTAAAGAAAAAGGTGTTATACAGTTTAACGTCTTGCAACCAGGACCTCATGTCCTGTAGTTTATCATCAGACAACAAGAATGATGATTCTACGTAGTTTCATGACATGAAACATGGACACAAATGATGCTATGTAGTTTAACTTGATATAGCTATGAAGAAAATTGTGTGATTAAAAAAATTATTTATTCATGAACCTTTCAATGTTAGGAGTAGTAGTGAGTTCTCCATCCATTGAGATTAAGGAATAAGTGTCATTATAGTGGACCTTATGTACGTACTAAGGTCCCTCCCACATTGGCTCAAGATTAAAAGTATTCTTTCCTAGTATCATCAGAGTCCTATAGACCAATAAAAATTATCCTTGGAAGAATGAACAAATATGGACCTTTTTTGAAGTATCGTGTTATCCAGTTCTGATCGACCTCCAAGTGATGCAAGGTATGCAATCTATTTTTGTCAAGTGTCTCCAGATCATCTAGTCATTTATGGGACTTCCCATCTATGGATAGCTGGTCACAAATGGAAATATAGATTGACAGAAACTGAACCTCAATGGGAAATACTACTTCTATTCTGTACACCAATGAGTATAGGGTTTCTCACATAGCAGTACTGGTAGTAGTCTAGTAATCCCATAAAGAATGCTAGAGCTTTTCAGGACAATATTTATTATCTTTATCCACAATATACTGGAGTATGTTTGATAGAGTCTTATTTAAATCATCTATCTATCCATTGGTTGATTCATGATGGTATTATGAATGATTATATTTGATATTGTATTCCTGATATGGATTTTCCACCTCAGTAGAACATAAATTAGTACCATTGACCATCAAAGTGTTGCCAGGGACACCAAATCTGATAATGATGTTAGCTTTGACAAATCTAAAAATTATTTTAGATTCGACTTTTTAGGAGGTATTTTATTATCCCATTTGGAAAATAAATCAGTAGTATTGTGGATGTACTTGAACTGCTTAGCAGTAGCTGGAGGATATGGTCCAAAAAAATTCAGTCCCTATGTGGAAAATGGATAGAAGTATATTTTTGTATATAGAAACACTATGAGTTGATGGATAAAATTTTAATTCACTCGGTAAGGATAACACTTCTTCATGAATTTTTTGCAATACTATGTTATTGGAGGCCATAAGTATCAAAGCATTAAAAAGTTATTAGAAATAATATACCCTGATTGGTGGGCACTATAGGATCATGAATGTGCTTCTTCCATAACAAACAAAATCTCTTCTCCATAGACACATCTAAGGACTCCATGAAATATTTTATTTTAGAGGAATCTTTGATGACTTGGTCTATCATAAAGAGTTAAATTATCCACTTGCTGCTGGATCTGCTATCTTCCAACCATACCTTGTGGAATTATTCCATCTTGAACATATTTTAAGATGGGTGTCATGCATCCTGTAGTAGGTCAATATGGATCAGGGATGGGATTGATTTCATTGATCTCTTCTACTCTGATAAAAAAAAGTGACACCATTTGATGATGAATGTTTCATCCCAATTTGGATATTCCAATGTTGTATGTTCATTTTCTAATGAATATACTTGAAAATTTTGTGATCAAAATATGTGAGTCAATGTTTGATCTAAGGGTAATTTTTTCATCAAACCTCAGACATGATCACATAGGTTAATTATCTCCTCTTTTCTAATGTCATAATACCTATTTATCTACTTTATTATCAATTCTGAATCACCATTCACCTCTATGTGGTTCACTGGTACATGGAGTGCCAATTCCAGGCTTGTAATGAGAGCTTAATATTCTGCCTCATTGTTGCTACCACCTTATGATAGTAAGAATGAATATGGAAACACTGCCTTTTCTAGGGAGATAAGAACAACTTCTAACCTGAGTTTGTTCTGATTATGGTACTCCATTCTCTTCCCCATTGGACACCTGGAAGTACCATCAAAATACATATCCCATGTCTAAGGGTTGTTCTGAATATAGAAAATTTCTTGATCATGTAGTTCAATATTTAATGACATCTCTTATACAAATGGGTACTCAGCGAGGAAGACTGCCAAGTATTGGAAATTCACTACATTTTGTGGAAAAATGTATATCAAAATACTATAGGATAACTTCCCACTATGCCAGACATCCTTTCAAGATAGGATGACCGGGGATAAATTTTAGTGGGTTATTATGAGAAACTAATTGGATGTCACGGCGCTGTAGGCAGTGCCTCAGCTTATGAATGGAAAATATCGATTCTGGACATCTCTTATCAATATTTGAATATCTAGTCTTTGCATCGATGATGGTTTGATTGAGATAATAAAGGTTGTTTTCAGTCCCAACAACATTCTTTTTTGTGATGAAATCACTCAGTTATCTCTCCAAGGCTGTTACATATAGAATGTGAAAATATCCTTTAATAGGTATCATCAATACTAGTGGTCTCAAAAGGTATTTCTTGAGTGCATAAAATGATTTTTGATAGTCATTAGTCTACTGATAAGTGACAACCTTTTTCATAAATTTAATGAATGGTAAAAACTTCCATGCGGGGTTGGCTATGAATTTTCGAATGTAGGCTAAGTGTCCTTGAAGTCCTATAAACTATTTGAAGTTTTAGGGAGGTGACATTCCAAGGAAATATTTAGTATTCTCCAGATCAAATCTATTCCATGAAATCATACAACAAATACAATAAATTTTCCCGACATTACCCCAAAATCACGTTTCAATGGGTTTATCTTCAGATTATACTGTTGAAACTTGCTGAATAAGAGTTCATGATCTGAGAGTTAATCAGATAACTTTTTTGATTTAACCACTAGATCATCAACATATAATTTGACTGATCTTCCCAGTAAAGGTTTGAAAATGAGATAAATATCATGTTGGTATGTGGCACCATCGTTCTTCAAGCCAAAAGGCCATTAACTGATTTTAGAACACTCCCCAAGGGGATATAAAATTTATAGATTCTTTATCTTCTAGGGTCATATAGAAATGATTGTACACAGAGTATCAATCCATGAAGAAGAGGTCCTAATAACTAGTAATATCATCAATCTAGAGTTTTGTAATTAGAACTGATAATTTATCCTTGGGACAATGTCAGTTGAGATCTCTAAAATCAATAAAAAACTCTAATTTTTCCATACTTATATTTCACAAGGGCAATGTTGTCTAGCCATTTCAGGTATTTCACCTCTCAGATAAAATCAACCTTGATGAGTTTTTTCACCTCAACCTCAATTTGGGATGCTTGAGTTGGGTGTGTCCTCCTAAACAGTTTCTTGTATACTCTGTGATCATCTAGAAAACCCAAATATTGAGTGGCCACATCCAGGTTAAGGCCTAGAATATCTATGTAAGTCCATGAAAACACATCATGGCACTACTTTATAAAGGAGGTGTATTCCTTCTATTCTTTGGTAGTTAAGGCCACACTAATTAGAGTGGGGTGCAGATATTCTTTTGTACCCATATTTATTTCTCTATGTTCATTCTTGGTAGTAGAGATTCCTTCCTCAAATGTCGGAGGGGCATCCCTGATATCTTCTTCTTCTTTCTATTTCTTTTCCTCATGATCCACTATTTGAGCTTTTTATTGGGGATGAAATGATAAAACAAATTCCTCAAAGGGAAGAGGGGAGTTACCATTCGAAAAACCTAAGGATGAGGCAATAATTTTGGGCTCACATAATAGTATGTATCCTTCGTGGATTCTTGAAGGTAAAACAAGGGACTAAGAATGATTCAATTCAATTTCTCCTATAGAATTGATAGATTATTTCAGTTTGGATGGAAGAACTAATATTTTTTAAATCTTGGGGGACATAATGAAGAGATTTTCATTCAATATTTCATTATAATTTGGAGGTTTTATAACAAATTCAGCACCACTAGGATCAACTATCATGACTAAAATTAGAAAATCCATAGAATGGAAATGTGAATTTTATCGCACCGTTTCAATTTGATTAATAGGAAACACATAATCTACACTGAACTTCTTGAAAGGGTTATATGGAATCATATCTGAGACATTTAGGGAATTTATTTGGGTGACATAATTATCCATTGATTTCTTCCCATCATGGAGATATAAACCTACATCAATGTATTATGTCTTGAAGGATTTGAATTGAAAATTTTCACCATACAATGTCCCATTTTTCACATTGATAGAATATTTGAGACATTGTTGGTTTGAAGAAGGAATTTTTTCATTAATATGTAGTCAAGGTATTCCCTAAAAAACATTGAAAGATGTGTTATGTTGAACTACCATGAACCCTGAGTTGGAAACAATATATATGAACTACGTTCTGAGTGTGATCTCGCTAAGAGGTTCTGGCTCATTCTTGTCATAACCTTGTATCATCATAGTGGAGGGAGACATGTGAGATTCATTGAGACCTAGCTGATGATGTTTCCGAACTAGGATGAGGATGAATCATGAACCATTGTCAATGATGGTTCCTAAAATATCAATTTCATTTAACATTCCAGATATATACAGTGGTCTAACATGTACTTGTATGATTGCATCCTCATATTGGTTGGTGAAGGAAAAGATGACATGAAATTCTGCAGGATCATTCACTACCCGATATACATCAGCAGTAATGACCTCAACTTCAAATTCATAATGTATTAACAATGCCTTAATTAGTGCTTCCTAGAGGTATTTTGTAAAACTTAGGGCATCCAAGATTGATAACTTGGCTGGAACATAGGCTAGTTTCTTCCAAACATCATACTTTTTGTCTAGAGGTTTATGGTTTCTAGAATGAGGATTCTATTTTGTTGGCACATCAGGAGATGATTTTCAGGATATGGATGATCCATTTCTTGTGGAAGGGGTTGGAAGTGCTCTTGTTCTTGGTGTATTAGGACGGCTAGGTCTATCTACCCATCAAATAGGTGGTGGAATATCCTCTAACCAGTTTTCCAAGAAAATCATGTCAGGGAAGAACCTGACATGTGTGAAGGATGAACTCCCTTGTTTCCTCTGATCTCATTGGAGAGCTTTACAATGGGTTTTGGCAGTGTAAATGAGTTTAGTGGGGGGTTTGGTTGATGTAGTGGATTCTAGAATTACCATTTCTTCCCATGTATCCTCAAACCTAGTGACTTCCTCACCCAGATTCCCAATCAAGTGTGGGGAAATTATGTTCATAATTAGAATCCTCATTTGATTAGGTATTAATTAAGTGCATAATATTAATGTATCTGAAGATCAACTCCACATATGATGAATATTATACCTAGGGGTCGACTCTTGTGGTACCATTTGTCGTGGCAGTGCCCGTGATTTTGAGATGTTTGGCATAAAATCTTCTAAGTTCAAGTTTAACATTGGCCTCGACAGGTGCTCATATTATTCTGTTTGATCCTTATACTTTCAAAAACGTTCCTTATTTGGATATTAGGCTTCATAGGATGGGGATTTTGACAAAGTTGGAATTTCTATAGTGGATGTGGAAGGAGGCACAATTGGTTATTTCAACTGTGTTCATAGAATGGCATGAGTTTGATTGATAGTATTTCTAACTATCCAATCATCAAAAAAATTCGCATTCTACTTTTTAACTTCGTTCCACTCATCTTCCTCCTACGGATTAGTAAAAGAACATATGTTTCTTGGTTTGGTGACTTTTTTAGTTTCACATTCCTAGAATCCATCATTTTTTGTAGGAGGTCCTTGAAAACAAAACACCTCTGGATGGGATGACCAACATTTTATAGAAAGGAAAATAGTATTGGAGATCATAATAAACCTATTTGTTAAGATTCTTGGGATTTTGAAACTAGACTAAGTTGTTTTCCAAAGGTAAGATAAAGTATTCGGGGATTGGTTATTCTGAAAAGAATAGACCTTCATTCTCAACTCCTCAAACTGTTTCTGCCTCTTATTTCTTTTAACATCCAAATAATTTGGTCATTGTTTTTGTTGCTCAGTAGGTGGATCCCTATGGTATGATGTGGTATTTGAGGTAGGAGCATATACATGGGCCTACATAGGTGTAACTATAGAGGCATCTTCCTTTCATGTTCTCCTTCCCTAAGATGATGGGGTTACCCGAGACATGGATTTGGTTTATGTAATGTAGTTTTACAACTACTGAGAAATTATGGAAAGACACTGAAACCCTTCTCGTTATTTCATAGGGATAAATGGTGTGTGCAACTCTTCATGAATATTTTCTATGAAAATAGGAAACAGATATTCTTGAGGGAGTTTTAGGTTCAAGTAGTAAGTCAATCATTTCCACCGATCAATGAAGTTTGAGACTCTCTCATTCTTTATTGTCTTGAAGTTTGTGATATCATATGTTGCTTTATTTTCCAGCATTTAATTGAACTATAAGAGTAACTTCAAATGGATATCTTCTCATCATGTGATTATTTGGGACTGCAAATTCTTATACCATACAAAAGATGACCCCTGAAATGATTTTCCAAAGCATCTTATCGTTACAACTTTCTATTACTTAGGGGTCCCAATCAATAGATCATATTGAGAGATGAAATGTATCAAGTGATGCATTCAATCTCCCAAACTACTGAAAATAAAAACATGTAGGATTCCCAAAGGTTAGTGGAAGAGGGGTAGGATCCACCCATTCGGGATAATGATTTTTTATTTTTATTGGCACAAATTTTCTTCCATAGAGTACAATCGAGTCATTAATGACTCAGTGGCATTCATAATAATTAAATGAATGTTCGACTAATCCAGGAGCTGAATAAGTGCGGAAGCTGGAGCCTGAACGGGTGAATAGACTAGCAGGACCACAAGCATCAGCACTACTGGTATCTGTCGTGGGTAACCAATAGGGGAATTTCTATAAGGATGTGTCTGACCATGTTCTATTAGTGTACCCAATAAAGGGAATTCTTGATATTCTATTTCGGGATTCAGATATTGGTAGTTGGTGTACCATTTTGATAATACATTATTTGTCTACTTCAGTTTTTGTGGAAAACCATATTTACTGAGGTGTGCCAACTGGAAGTGCGAGTTGAGGGTCTGAGCATATATGGAAGGAATATTGCCTCAGAGTAACTATGGATTTAGTCTTCTCAACTCTCTAATTTCATCCTCTTGCTAAAAAAACTTTCCTTTAGTGAAATGGATTGTCCTTCTCCATAGGGAAGGTTATACATGGTATGACCATTACCTTTTCCCTTATTAGCTTCCTTTCAAGGAGGTAGACGTGTATTATTGGAGAGGATACTCAAATTGTAGGTGAGCCTCTGATTTCAGGTATGAAAACCTTCTATATTCCTTTTGGTGTGGACCACCATAGGAACATGAACTTCTTCTGTAGAATCCTCTGAATCATTCTTATGTTCAGTAGGGTCTTAAATGATGTCATTGATGGCATTAACATTTTTATATTTCATCGTAATCATTATGTTGGAATTTCTTCAAGAATTCCTTCTTCTACACCCTCCACAAGACCATGTACTCTTCTTTTTTGGTTCTCTAGGGGTTTATTGATGGAAAATGACTCAAATGTAATTCCAAAATAGTTTAATAGGGCGCTTTCCAAGTAATTTCACTAGATCATGGTATAGAAAAAATTGAGAGGACTCACTATGAAACATCTTCCCTAATCAAGAGAAAACCGATTCCCATTGAAGAGGGGATTTTTGAGGGGGAAATACCCTATCTTTTAGTCCTAAGGATATTCCTATTATTCCACTACAACCTTTTGGTCTTGGTTGGAAGATCCTGAGGGTTGGGTTACAAAATCCCCCAGCCCTAGGAGCAGGGGTTATTCTCGAACTGTTGTGGATGATATATCTGTAGTTTTTCTTCTGATTGTATAAATTCTGGTATAAATGTGGTTAGGGTCCATTATTTAGAAACCACATAAATCACCTCTTTAAGAACATCATTGTGCTATTTCCAACATTTTCTTCATCTGATGGCTAGTATTCTCTAACTGAGATTCTTGCTGAATGTTCTCAAATTATTAATGTAAGAGTATCTCAAAAACATACTCTCTTATGGACTAATGTCTATGAGAGTTAGTTGAGGGCTGTTGTTGTTGAGAATATCTCCTATCATGAATATATTCTATTTGTTTTAGTCATACTTGAGTAATGAAATTGCATGATTCCACATTTGGAGGTATTTTTTTACTTGGAATAATAGTGAAATGAAATGATTTGTGTACATCCCATATTTTGATACGAACTCTAGATATGCTATCTTCAATCATCCTTCACAGCCTCTTTAATGCATTGAGGATTTTACATTTAAGGGATCCCTGTTATTTCTCGATAATTGGTTTTTTGAAGAAAATAGAGATGATAAATCAATTTGGCACTATAACCCTTATATTAACCTGATGTGAGTTTGATAGTCATCGCTGGGTAATACCTTTTTTTAGGTAACAAAAAGTTTTCCATATGTTTAGGCGGATTCCATGCATAAATTCTTCAGCCAACACCTCTGGAATGCTTTATTGATAGGTGGATAAAGGCCATAATATGACTGGTATGTCATCTTTATCCAGTTGTTTCATCATGTTAATCGTATATTCTTTGTCATTCACAAGAGGTTCCTCTACTTGGTCTGACCGGAGTGGAAGCTTCTAGATTTTTTACCACAATCAATGGGATTGGTTAGGGTTTCCTATATTATATTAGAAGTAATAAGACCCAAGAGTGGTTCATATAATGACCGTCACCTTGGGATGTCTTCTAGTTGACAAAGGATTTCACCTGCTAGAGACAAGGAATTAGATATGACTGGCCTTGTGTTCATGAGTCCCTAAGAATTGTTGGCAAATTTCCCAACAATCACCTGCCTTTGGAAAGTAGGTTTTTAAAACATCTCAAAAAAGGGAACCATTGGGTGTCTCTATTTCAATGAAAAAACCCATTGGAAACCGTCTGAAGATAGTGAACTTGATGTGAGTGATTATACAAAGCTCAAACATGCCAAAATAAATCACAAGGGTTCCAAAATTTATATGGGGAAACAAGGTTCTTTAGGATTTTTTTTCTATTTTTAGGGTTTTTATGTATTTTTTAGGACTTTAATGGGTTTTAGGGTTTTTAGGGATTTTGATGGCTTTTAGAGTTTTTAACATTTTTATGGGGTTAATTGTTTTTTAGATTTTTTAGTTTTTTATGTTGTTTATGGGGTTTTAGGGGTTTTGATGGTTTTACGAGTTTTTATGGTTTTTACAATTTTAGGGTTTTTAATATTTTTATAATTTTTTAGGTTTTTAGGGATTTTAACTGTTTTTATGTTTTAATGGTTTTCTTAGGGTTTTCAGATTTTTTTTATATTTCTATATATTTTTATGTATTTTATGCATTTTTGGGATTTTGATGGTTTGTAGGGTTTTAGGTTTTATATGGTTTTTTTTTGGGTTTTTAGGGTTTTTTTGATTTTTTAGGATTTTAGGTTTTTAGAGTTTTTAATGTTTTTAGGGGTTTAAATTGTTTTGAGGGTTTTTAATGGGGGTTTATGGTTTTTATGTTTTTTGGTGTTTGTTTCCCTCGGAATTCGGGGATGACCTCCTAGATGGGAGATTCAAACGTTCTGATCGGTTTCTAGCGGGTTTGTTCGTAGAACTGGAAACATCCAATGATTTCACATCCGTTTGGACCTACTTTCCAAAGGTAGGCGCTCATTAGCTTGTGGACTAATGAGGCTTGGGAATTTTCATTGGTCGAGAGGATGGGAGGTCGGACTCATCACACCTTTTTGAGGAGAATTATTTTCTACTCCGGGACTCTCTTTATAGATTTATGTTATGTTCGTGAATCCTTATTACATTACCAAGTATAAAATGAGGTTTCTTTTAGTTTTAAAAATCAATGATTAAATATGTAAGAAATTTAGAGAATCTTTTATATGTATTCGAGGTTCTTCATCAATAGAGAATCATCTATATCTATTTAGAGATTCTTGGTCAATGGTATCCTTCAAAACATTTATATAAAAGTCTCTTGGTCATTTATGATGACCAGGCTGGTATTAAAGCCACTCAGTGGGGCACATGAAGTTTATCATCATTCAGAAGGACATGAATTATTTCAGAGTTGGGATCGAACCCATAGATGGGCTACCTACATATCCTTTTTTTTGGAAAAGGAATCAGAACCCACGTAGTTCGAGTAAGGGAGTATGATGTTTATGATTGATGGCTCAAAGAAGGATGTCATAATTACTTTTACAATCTAAGCTCACGTGAGTCATGCTTGGTGTGAGAAACAAGAGGTATTGGTAAAAAAATAGACAATTGTGCCATGAATGATGCAATCATCAGAAATAATGTGGGGCTTATGTATGTATGACTGTCCAGACAGATGAAAGTTTAGGATTCGCTTTTAGGGAGAAAATCTAGGAACAGGGTCCATAAAGGTATATGTGCTTCATGGAGATTTGAATAATCTAACTTGGGACTTATTTCTGAAAAAGAAGCCCAAATTAGGAGAGGATTGATAACTAGGATTTATTCCTGAGAAGGAATCCCAGATCAAACGAAAAGTAGGACTGGTTAAGAGAAATTAAGGGACTTGGGGCTTACTCCTGAAAAGGAAGCCCAAAATTTATGACTGGGACTTATTCCTGAAAAGGAGGCCCAGGTTAGGGAACTTGGGGTTTAATCCTGATAAGGAAGCCCAAGATTATGACTGGGTCTTATTCCTGAAAAGGAGACCCAGATTAGGGATTAAGGTTTGGGGCTTACTCTTGAGGAGGACGCCCATATTTGAGATTGGGGCTTACTCCTAAGAAGGATGCCCAAAATTAGAGGACTTGGGGCTTACTCCTAAGAAGGATGCCCAAAATTAGAGGACTTGGGGCTTACTCCTAAGAAAGATGCCCAATATAAGGGACTTGGGTCTTACTCTTAAGAAGGATGCCCAAAATTATGACTGGGACTTATTCCTGAAAAGGAGACCCAGGTTAAGGATTCTCTCATCTTAAAGGATGAGGTTGAATAAATGAACACTCAATCTTTGGTGACATAAAAATGTATAAATCACTATGTTTTGAGAGATATTCCACAGAATTCCTTTCAAATAAGGATGTCAAATCAATAAATCGTGCCATAAATGTCTTTGAAGAGTATCTTGAAGACTGAATCTTGAATAGGAAAGGTGAAATGGCGTAAGAGGGGTAAAATGGGAAAGATGGGCACCCAAAAAGGTATGGGCGCGCAAGTCTTGAAAGGCGCGCAAGTCTTACGTGGGCGCGCAAGTATTGGTCGCGCAGGTATACCTGCGCGACAAGTGGGGTACTTGCGCGATTTTCAACCAGCATTAGAATACTTGAGTGACTCTTTATTAATCCCTTTAGAATCATCTTGAGGTTCTTCCTGAAAAGGGACGCGCAAGTTCTATTGAAGGAAATAAGGTGGCGCGCAAGTGTGGTCACTTCCCTTAAGGGCTGACCACTCAAGCGCGTAGGTGTTGATGAGTTTCAACACTTAGGTCTTCCTCCTTCTCTTTAGATCTTCCGTTCTAGGTAAGAAATTACCTTATAATTGTTCCGGAATCTTTGAGAAGAGACTTGGGCGTCGGGAGCTTCAATCCGAGTTTCTGGAAAAAGATCCTCCTCGAATGGGGGGCCCACATGGTCTATTTATAGGCAGGAGAAGACCCTAGGCGGTTACCGGGCGGTTATCAATTAGGTCGTGAATGTCACTTGCACGACCATAAGGCGTCGCGCAAGTAGACTTGCATGACCACTAGGTGGCGCACAAGTGTACTTGTGCTACCATGAGGGAACTTGCGTGACCTATGAGCAATGTTCTCCTTGTTCATCCCTTTTTCAATTTTTGATGTTTTTTCAAAGGATGAATCACTTTGGACTAAGGTATTTCCTTTTTTTTCAGTCGTTAGACCCTGTGACGGAAAGGAGCGTCAACAAAAGTCCCCCCTCAGAGTTGGATCTGGAGAGAAAAGAGGATTTGACTCTGAGGTGAAAAGAAAAACAAGAAATTTGGCAGTTTAAAGTCATGCATGTCGGACATAAAAAGGTTAATGTTTAAGGTCGAAATAGCTTTGACCGAAATGGATTAGAATTGATTCAATTCCTTGACAATTTATCTAAAAACATATTACCATACTCAAGTATGAGGGAAAATATGTAAACTATGGATTAAGAATATTTGAATCTGAGGAATGATATGAAAAAGAGCTAAAAGGCATTAGAAGAAGTAGTTTCCATGAATGAAGTTACTATTATTTAACAAAACCCGTTAGGGGGTTGAAATATGCAGGGCCACCTAAGGGCATTGGCTACATGGTCAAATAAATAGTATCTTTCGGCTGACAAGTCTGTTATGTGGACTGTTTATGCAAGGCCACCTATGGGAACGTGCTGCATAGTCAGGCGAAAGAACTCTCAAAAATTTACTTTACTAGTGCTAAAAGCCAGTAAAAGTTTATGGAGATTCAAATTTTCTAATGTATAGAGTTTGTTGTATGGAAAGAGGTACATGAATATGGAGAATATATTTTCAGACAAGATTATTGAAGAACTGGATGAATATCACACCTACGAAGGTCTGACCCAAACGTAGGGAAGAAGAATAAACCATAGACTTGAATACTTTCAGATCATGAAAAAGGATATGGGACAAATATGTTAAGGATGACTATTTTTTGCGGATCCCTATATACTGTCGTTCAAGACAAATAAGGACAAAAGAGGAATTCTTCCCAAGAATGAAGTTACTATTATTTAACAAACCCGTTAGGGGGTTGAAATATGCAGGGCCACCTAAGGGCATTGGCTTCATGGTCAAATAAATAGCATCTTTTGGCTGACAAGTCTGTTATGTGGACTGTTTATGCAAGGCCACCTATAGGCACGTGCTGCATAGTCAAGCAAGAGAATTCTCAGAAGTTTGACATTTTTGTGACTAGATGTCATGGAAAGGGTTATGAAGATCTGAAAATATTTAAGGTTAGGATTATAACACATAAATATGGGTATTGTCCAATATATATAGAGATACATAGGTCAATGATAACCATAATCATGTTGTGGCTGGGTCCTGAATTGAAATTTTGGACTTCACTACGTATCTCATAAGAATGAGAATCAAGCCATACGTAGTTCTTGAAATGCAGTTTAACATCGTGCAGGACGAAAGTATGAGAGATCTTAGTTTAGGGTCATAGAGTTCGGACCATAATAATGAATACACAGTGTGTGTTTTCATGAGGACTTTTCATCCAAGGGACTGAAAGTGAAATTTGGGGTTAGGCCCAAAAGACTTGGGGCTGGATTCGAGGGATACTTGAACGTTCCTACGTATCCCATAAGGATGGCAATCAAGCCCACGTAGTTCTAGAAATGCCCTTTGTACAAATTTGGTTCGTACTAGTGAAAGGGGACTTTAGTGCAATGATGGTTTAACCTGAGACAAAAAGTTTAGGTATTACCATGTATGCATGTAGTCTTTTGAAAATGAAAACATGATTGAAATATCAATGTTAATAATAGTTCTCTCTCAAATGAGGAAATCAAAGAGTATTGTAGTTTATTGTCATACCGGACAAAAGTGTTGCATAGTTTAACGTCATATAACTAGGACAAAAGTGAATCAATGTAATGATATTGATTCTAGGGGCGATTTCACGAATCAACATCATATGAGATGGTGGTGAACCGATGTGAAGAGATAGTTTTTGGGCTTGAATCCTGGGAGGTTGCCTACATACCCAGCCTGGAGGGCAAGGATTAAAGTCCGTGTAGTTTAATTAAAGAATGAATTAATGATCAGGTTGTTCATGGGAACAATGATCTAAAAAAAATGTTGTTGGGACTTATACATGGTTAGCGGCCCAAAGAGAGTGTTATGGTTGAGGTTTTCTCTAAGCTCACGTGAGTCATACTCGGTGTGAGAAACAAGAGGTAACAACAACTTTAATGATGCATAGTTTAATGTCATGTAGGACATATAAAGGTACTATGCAGTTTAATGTCTTGCAGTTAGGACTATTGGTGCTACACAGTTTAGTGTCATGTAGCAGGGACAAAATACAGTTTAATGTCATGTAGGACGTATCATGAATTTTTTGTACAGTTTAGCGTCATGTAGTTAGGTCGATGAAGACAATAGAGTTTAACGTCATGTTGGATGAAAGGGGGACTGCACAGTTTAATGTCATGCAGTAAGGACAAAATAACACACCATTTACGTCATGTTGGACGCATTGGGGATTTTTTTCCACAGTTTAACGTCATGTTGGACGAAAGAGCGAATAGTTTAAGGTCCTATGCATGGACCATGGATGGTGTAGTTTAATGTCATGCTGGACCTTTGATTATTATATAGATTAATGTCTTTCCAGACGTAAGGGAATTTTATACAGTTTAGCGTCATGTAGTTAGGACGTCACAGTTTAACGTCTTGCTGGACATAAGGGACTTGCAAATAGTTTATGGTCATATGCATGGACCAGGGATGATGCAGTTTAAGGTCATGCTGGACGGTTAAGTGCTTATGTATTTTAACGTCTTTCCGGACGTAAGGGGCTTTCCTACAGTTTAACGTCATGTTAGACGTAGTTGCAGTTTAAGGTCATACTGGACCATTGTTGTATAGTTTAACGTCATATAGCAAGGACGAAATGGTGCTGCACAGTTTAGTGTCATGTTGTGGGGACAAGTTCTTTTTTCTACAGTTTAACGTCATGTTGGACGAAGTTGTAGTTTAAGGTCATACTGGACAATTGCTGTATAGTTTAACGTCATATATCAAGGACGAAATGGTGTTGCACAGTTTAGTGTCATGTTGTGGGGACAAGTTCTTTTTTCTATAGTTTAACGTCATGTTGGATGAAGTTGTAGTTTAAGGTCATACTGGACCATTGCTGTATAGTTTAACGTCATATAGCAAGGACGAAATGGTGCTGCACAGTTTAGTGTCATGTTGCGGGGACAAGTTATTTTTTCTACAGTTTAACGTCATGTTGGATGAAGTTGTAGTTTAAGGTCATACTGGACCATTTCTGTATAGTTTAACGTCATATAGCAAGGAGGAAATGGTGCTGCACAGTTTAGTGTCATGTTGCGGGGACAAGTTCTTTTTTCTACAGTTTAACGTCATGTTGGACGAAGTTGCAGTTTAAGGTCATACTGGACCATTGCTGTATAGTTTAACGTCATATAGCAAGGACGAAATGGTGCTGCACAGTTGAGTGTCATGTTGCGGGGACAAGTTCTTTTTTCTACAGTTTAACGTCATGTTGTACGAAGTTGAAGTTTAAGGTCATACTGGACCATTGCTGTATAGTTTAACGTCATATAGCAAGGACGAAATGGTGCTGCACAGTTTAGTGTCATGTTGCGGGGACAAGTTCTTTTTTCTACAGTTTAATGTCATGTTGGATGAAGTTGCAGGTTAAGGTCATACTGGACTATTGCTGTATAAACCAATTGTAAGAGTCTTGGTTCTGGGGACCATATTTTGTGTTTATACAAAATATTTCTTCAGGAATCTGGCATTGGTTGGAGTCGTGATGAGTTCTCCATCCATTGAGATTAATGAATAAGCTCCATTGGAGTAGACCTTATGTATTGAATAAGGTCCTTCCCATTTTGGTTCAAGATTGGGAGGCTTCTTTCCTGGTATCATTGGTGTTCTGAGAACTAATACCAATTCTCCCTGAATGAATGAACGAAGACGAACTTTTTTGTTAAAAGCTCGTGCTATTCGATTTTGATAGATTTCCAAGTGGTGCAAAGTGCACAATCTTTTCTCATCTAACTGTTCCAATTCATTCAATCGCTTTTGGGATTGCTCATCTGTAGATACCTAATCAAAAATGGATACTCTGAGTGAGGGAAATTGAACTTCAATTGGCAAGACTTCTTCTGTTCCATATACCAACGAATATGAAGTTGACCACGTTGCATTGCGGGTGGTAGTCCGATAAGCCCATAAAGCATGAAAGAGTTTATCAGGCCATGACCTCTTATCTTTATCCACAATTTTTTGCAGTATATTTGAAAGAGTCTTGTTAAAGGCTTCTATTTGGCCATTGGCCGCCGCATGATACCGAGATGAATGGTAGGATTTAATGTTGTATTCTTGATACAATTTCTTCACCTCAGAAGAACAGAAGTTGGTGCCGTTGTCTGTCAATATGGTATGAGGGACACCAAATCTAGTAATGATGTTAGACTTGATGAAGCTAACAATGCATTTTGAACTGACTTCTTTGAGAGGTACTACCTCTGCTCATTTGGAAAAGAAATCAGTAGCAGTAAGAATGTACTTAAACTGCTTGGCCGTAGCTGAAGGGTAAGGTCCCACCACATCCATTCCCCATGTGGCAAATGGCCATGAGTATTTATCTGTATGAAGCAACTCTGGAGTTTGATGAATGACGTTGGCATGTACTTGACATGAATGACACTTCTTTGCGAAATCAACAGAATCTTGTATCATTGAAGGCCAAAAGTATCCAAGCCTTTGAATTTGATCAGACAGTCTATGTCCAGACTAGTGGGCACCACAGACTCCTGCATGCACTTCTTTCATGACAGCCATTGTCTCTTCACCATCAATACATCTGAAGAGAACTCCATCAAAACCACGTTTGTAAAGAATTTTCTCTAGGTGGTTTGGGCTATCATAAAGAGTAATATTGACCACACGTCGCCAGATTTTTTCTTTCTCGGCTCTATTAGGTGGAAGTGTTCCATTTTGAAGGTATTCCCTGATAGGTGACATCCATCCTGTAGTATGACCATATGGTTCAGGAATGGGACTAATTTCATTAATTTCCTCTGTTTTGGCTTGAACATAAGGTGAAATTGCACGGCGGTGGGCAATACTGATGGTTGTCTCGTCCTGATTTGGATCTGCTAGAGCTGTGGCTATATTAGCCAGTGCATTAGCTTGAGCATTTTGTGATCTTGGGACATAAGAAAATGTCGGTTCTGAAGGGAATTCTGCCATTAACTCTCTGACGCAATCATACAAAGGGATTAATTCTTCTTTTCTGATGGCATAATCCCCATTGACTTGTTTGATTACCAAGTCTGAATCACCTTTCAATTTTAAGTGATTCAGTTGTGCTTGAAGTGCTAACTCCAAGCCTATAATAAGAGCTCGGTATTCGGCTTCATTATTAGTACCACCTTCCAACAATAAAAAGGAATAAGGTAACAATGCCTTATCTGGAGAAATGAGTACAATTCCTAAACCAACTTTGTTGAATTTAGGATTTTCCATTTTCTTCCCTGTTGGACTTATGTAAGCACCATCAAAATACATTTCCCATGTTTGAGGACTCTCTTGAATAGAGAAAACTTCCTCATCAGGGAGTTCAATATCTGAAGACGTGTCTTCCACTGAAGGATGTTCAGCCAGGAAATCAGCCAGAGCTTGCCCCTTTATTGCCTTTTGAGATACATACTGAATGTCAAACTGCTTCAAAATAACTGCCCACCTTGCTAGACGTCCTGTAAGAATTGGACGACTAAGGATGAATTTGAGCGGATTATTGCGAGATACCAATTGGACCTCATGATGTTGCAAGTAGTGTCTCAGTTTATGGACTGCAAAGATTAATTCTAGGCAGCACTTCTCAATACTTGAATACCGGGTTTCTGCTTCAATCATAGTTCTACTGAGATAGTAGAGGCTATTTTCATTCTCGGCATCATTCTTTTGAGCGAGAAAGGCACCCAATGATCGCTCTAGAGCTGTCACATAGAGGATAAGTGGTCTACCTTCAACAGGTGACATGAGTACTGGTGGAATCAAGAGGTATTTCTTGAGAACATCAAATGCTTCTTGACATTCTTCAGTCCACTGGTATGTGACTCCTTTTTTCAATAATTTGTTAAAGGGTAATCTTTTTCCTGCCAAATTGGCGATGAAACACTGAATATAGGCTAAGTGTCCTTGAAGTCCTCTTAATTCTTTCAAATTCTGAGGAGGTGACATACCAAGGATTGATTTGGTCTTCTCAGGATCGACTTCAATACCACGATGGCGTACAACAAAGCCGAGGAATTTTCCTGAGGTTACCCCAAAAGCACATTTTAAGGGGTTCATCTTCAAATTATGTTGTCGAAGTTTGTGGAATATGACGTCTAAATCAGCCAAGTGATTAGAACGTTGTTTGGATTTAACCACTAAATCATCCACATAGCATTCAACAAACTTCCCTAAGAAAAGTTTGAAGATACGATGCATGGCGCGTTGATATGTTGCACCTGCATTCTTTAAACCAAAGGGCATCACCCGGTAACAAAACACACCTTGAGGAGCTCTGAAAGTTTTAGATTCCTCATCTTATGGGGCCATTCAGATCTGATTATATCCGGAATATCCATCCATGAAGGAAAGTACGTCATAGCCCGCGGTCGCATCAATTAAGAGTTCTGTAATTGGAACTGGGAAATCATCTTTAGGACAATGCCGATTAAGATCTCTGAAATCGATTCAAACCCTAATTTTTCTGTTCTTTTTCTTTACAGGGAAAATATTAGCCAACCACTTGGGATACTGAACTTCTCTGATGAAGTTAGCTTTGATCATTTTATCCACTTCAGCTTCAATTTTGGAAGCATAAGTTGGGTGTGTTCTTCTCGCGGCTTGCTTAAATCCTCGATGTTCTTTTGGTAAACCCAAATGATGAGTAGAAACATCATGATCAAGCCTAGGAATTTCTGTATAGTTCCAAGAAAAAATATCTTTATTTTGCTTTAGAAAAGAAATATACATCTCTTTCTCTTCAAGGGTCATGGCCGCACTAATTAAAGTGGGACATGGATCTTTCTCTGTACCCAGATTTATTTCACTGAGTTCATCCATAGTGGTAGATATACCCTCTTCAAATGCTGGAGGAGCATCTCTAAGACCTTCCTCTTCCTCTTCATTATGTGCTATTTCTTCCGTTTCTACTTGCATAGTAGATGAAAAAACGAAATTCTCATGATCATAAGAGATGTCAAAATTTTCACATTTTGAAGAAGAAGCTTCCATTTCCGACCCTATTGATGATAAAGGGCCTTCTTTGGGAAATAAAGAGGAGATGATGGATTGAGAATAGACATCATTATTCACCTCTGGTGTTGCTATAACTTCTTCTGGACTGATTGGCGAAGTATAGACTTGTTGGACTTCAGCAGATGAAATGAAAACGTCACCACTTATGCTTTCATCATTTTTTGGTAGGTTACCAATTTCTCCCATGTTGTCTGGCTCAATTGTCGTAATTGACATTATGGATCTTTCCATAAGAGTATTTTGATTTGGGACTATTTTTTCAATTTGACTGATAGGTAACACATAATCTGTACTCACATGTGTAAATGGATTTATTGGAATTTTCTCCAAACCATATGGAGAATTAATTTTGGTAATTTCCTTCATTGTAGATTTTTCTCTTCCCTTCATGTGATAAAATTCTGCCTCAATGTATTGAGACTCACATGTCTTGAACGGGGCCTTATCACCATACAATGTTCCAACTTGACCATTGAAACAGTATTTGAGACATTGATGGTATGATGAAGGAATAGCTGCATGCTGATGTAGCCAGGGTCTTCCAAGCAAGATGTTGAAAGCTGAGTCTTGATCAATAATCATGAAATCCGAATTGGATGCAAGATCTCCAAACTAGGTTCTGAGTGTAACTTCGCCCAGTGGTTCTTGTTCATTTTTATCATATCTTTGTAACATCATGGTAGAAGGAGATAAATAAGATTCCGTGAGGCCCAATCAACGAAGTGTACGAATGGGCATGAGGTTGACTCATGAACCATTGTCAATGAAAGCTCTTAGGATATCTACACCATTGACTTTGCCAGATAAGTACAAAGGTTTTATGTGCCCATGCACAACATCATCTTCATCTTTATCAGTAAAAGATATCACTGCATGGCATTCTGCAAGATTATTCTCTATGTGATAGACTTCAGCTGCAGCAATTTCAGCTTCAAACTCCTGAGGACTTGACAAAGCTTCGATGAGTGATTCCCGAAGATCTTTGACAGATTCAAAGAATCCAAAATTGATAACATGGCTGGTACATGGGCCAAGTTTTTCAATATATCATACTTTTGATCTAGAGGTCTGCGTTTCCCAACAGGAATATGTGGTTTAGCAGGTACCTTAGAAGCAGATGCTTTGGATGCTGATGCATCTTGTATTGGGATAGAAGTTGGAAACATCCTTGGTTTTGGAAGATTAGACTGATTAGATTCATTTACTTGCTGAGATAAAGAAGATGGAACCTTTAATCGGTCTTCTAAAATAACTGTGCCAAAACTGAGTTGGCCATTGGAAAAAGAACTTGCTTGTTCTTTTTGAGCTCGCTAAAGGGCTCTACCACGAGTTTCTGCTGCATACACAGTGCTAGCAGGGGTAGAATTGGAGTAGTGGCTTCGGAAAGATGCACGTCTTCCCCTGTATCTTGAACCTCTAGAACTTCCTCGGATTCCCTTATTTGATACAGGGAATTCATGCTCATCAAGAGTGGAATATGGATCTGTTAATTGAATCATATTAACAGAACTGAAGATTAACTCTTCGTCTGATAAAGACCCTGCCTGACTAGCCTATTTAGGCTGTGCTGTTTGATGGGGCGGTGCCCGTGGCTTTGAATTAGATGGCATGAAATCTGCAAGAGTCAAAGACAACTTAGGCCTCGATACATACTCATCTTCTTCTGATTCCTCTTTCTTCTTTGAATTGTGCTGCCCTTTTGAGGATTTGTCTTTTGATGGAGGCTTCACTGCAGCTTTTGTAGGAGACACAATTGTATTCTTCAATTGTGTTTGCAAAATGGCATGGGTCCGATTGATTGTCTTTCTGACCATCCAATCATCATATTTTTGCGTAGTTTTTCTTTTGACTTCCTGCCACTCGCCTCCTTCCTCTGGATCTGTAGCGGTAACACATGCTACATGAGCTGAAGAACCCTTCAATTTGACTTGTCCCAAGTCGACCATCTTTTTCAGGAGGTCTTTAAAGACAAAACACTCCTGGATGGGATGCCCCAACATTTGATGAAAGGGACAATAATTGGGACAGTCCTTATCTCCTTCCTTGTTTGGCCTCTTGGGCACTAGTAATTGAACCAAATTATTTTCCAGAGCTGAAATGAAGTAACCCGGAACTTGCTCACTTCGGAAAGAGTCTGTTTTACTCTTCAAATCCTCAAATTGTTTTCGTCGTTGATCTCTTTGATCATTTGGACGAAACGACCTTTGTTTTTGGCATTCAGGAGGTGGAGCCCTTCGAGAAGATGAAGGTTTTGAAGAAGAAATAGGTACAGGTGCTTGTTTAAGCATAACTGTAGCAGTTTCTGCTTTACCCATTCTCCTTCCTGGAGCTGATGGAATTACACGAGATTTAACCTTAACCTGTATAAGAGAATATTCAATCTGCTGAGCGATTGAAGTAAGGTATTGAAACCCTCCTGTGTATTTCACAGGTATTAATGGCCTGCGTAATTCATTATGAAAATTTGCCACATAGATTGGCAACAGCTCCTCCTGAGGGAGTGCTAACCTCAGGGAATATGTTTATCCCTTCCAGCGAGCAATGAAATCAGAGACTCTTTCATTCTCCCTTTTCTTGCAGTTTGTAAGATCGAAAACTGTCGTTTTTGGCAAAGTTGAGCTGAACTTAAGAAGGAATTTTTGCCGAAGATCCTCCCATCCTATGATTGACCGGGATTGCAAGCTTGTACACCAGACAAAAGCTGGTCCTTGCAAGGTTCACACGAAGCATCTGAGTTTCACTGCTTCTTGCTGTTCTGGAGTTCCCATCATAGGATCACAACAAGACACGTAATGTGTCAAATGTTGTCCAGGGTCGCTTGATCCATTGAAAGTAGGGAAAACAGGGTTTCCAAAACTAGATGGAGGAGAAATTGAATCTACCCATTTAGGGTAAACTTTATTTTCTGGTTGAACTTGCGCATGTTTCCCTTCAATAGTTTCTAACCGAGCTATTAATGACTCAATAGTTAGTTATTAACTTTTGAGAAACATCCGGTTGAATCTGGTCTTGAGTAGGTGCAATGAATAGAGATTGGACAGACGTGGTGGTTGGTGCTGCAACTGATGGTAGCACTGCCAACCGTTGTTGCACTTGACCCATGGGATTAGACCTCTGAGGGTGTACTGATAAAGGAGGATATTCTTGATCCATCTCAGTAACTGCAACAAATTCCTTCGGCTGTCGGGCTTCAGCATTCTTAAGAAGAAGACTACTCTGAAGTAGTTCTGCATTCATTCTTCTTAATTTTTTCATTTCTTCCTCCTGTTGTGTAAACCTTTGCTCTAATGAGAGCGATTGACCTTCTCCAGAGGAAGGATATGTAACCTGATTCTTTCCCTTCCCTTTGTTGGATACTTTTTGGAGAGAAGGAAGTGGATTACCTAGGTTCTGAGTAACCCTTTGACTTCGTGTACGCACACCTTCTTCATTTGTATCGGTGCATACATTTTCTTGAGCAGGACGCTCTTCATCTGAGTCTCCTGAGTGAACCTCCTCTGGTGGATTAGCAACAACGACATTGATGACATTGATTGATGCATAATGCATCGCATCCCTTCTATCAACATTTCTGTGATATTGTCTTCTTTCGTATCTTTGATGAGACATTGCCTTTTGTTGATTCAATCCTTTAGGAACTTCTTGACGAGCTATAATTTGGAGGGAATCTCCTGATAATTTGGCTCTTCGTTCCTCGTGGGGCTTCTTCCCCAATCAAGAAAAGACCGATATTCTCTGAGAAGGGGATTGATGATTTGAAAGAGTCCCCAGTCTCGTGAACTGGGGATGTTCCTACTGATTCTGCTCAACTCCTCGAATCCCATTCGATGACTCTGAGGGTTGGGTTAAAGGAGTCCCCAGTCTGACAAGCTGGGGTGGCTCTTGACATGCTACGTCTGAGATCTTCTTAAAATATCTCTTGATCTTGCGAATCTTAGTTCGGAAATTAGCTGGATGCATTAGCCTATATCCACTTTTATCACCTGGTTCAACAGACCGTTGTATGATTTCCGAGACTTCTGTCATTTGATGATTTGTTTGCTCCATACGAGAGGCTTGTGCAATATTCTCGCCTGCTTGATGTAGGAGTAATTCAACAACTTGTTCTCTGTATTCTTGATTTTGAGAGGAACTAGTTGAAGCATGTTCTTGAACAAGCTTTTGATTATGAACAAAGCTCATTGATTGTGGCCGGCCATGGGCAATAACATTGCATGAGACCATTTTCGGCGGGCTTTGCTGACTGGAAAGCACTGTGAAATGTAGTGCTCCGTGAGCACCCCATCCTCTTATATGAACATCAGATGGAGCATTGGCAATTAACTGACGCAATTTTCTTAGTGCGCCAAGGCATTAACGTTGAAGGGTTCTCTATTGCTTTTCAGCCTTTGGATACCGATAGATTGATAGAGATGCTAAATCAATCTGACGTTGTAGACCTTCTATTATCTTAAGATGATGTTCATATTCATCATAATATAATACCTTCTTCTTTAATTGACAAAGAGTTTTCCATATGTTGAGACAAATATCATGGATTCCATCATCCGTCAACATCTTTGGAATGTCGTTCTGGGAGTTAGCCAAAGGCCAAAACATGACTGGTACCTCACCTTTTTCCAGTTTCTTCCTCATGTTCAGCATTTCCTCTTTATCATTAAATGAAGATTCTTCTACCTGTTTTGACCAGAGTTGGTGTTTCCTTGTTGCTTCATCGGATTCAACAAGATTGGTAGAGACATCATTGATCAAACTAGAAGATGCATGACCTAGGGGTGGTTCAGAGAATGACCTACACCCTGGGCTATCTTCTGATTGAGAAAGTATTTCACTTGCTAGTGATAAAGCATCAGACATGACTGGTTTCGCATTTGCAAGTGCCTCAAGATAAGAGGGATTTCTCGGCACTACATTGTCCACTGGAGTATTTTCTAGGAAATGTGAATCACTACTGCGGAGAGGAATTTCGCAGTGAAGTTCATCATCATGGGGAGGACCACCATAATGGGTTACAGCAAAAGATGAGATCTCTTGCTCCTTGGTCTTCTGACCACACAGAGGGTTTCTGTGGCTTTCATATGAAGAAGAAACTTCAAGATTGACCAAATTTTCATGAAGCAAGCCTTCATGAGGAAGTGTCTGTTGAAGACATTCAGAATTAATGTTCCCGTTACTGGGAACTGAGGGAGTAGAATCTTGAATTCCGACAGATAAATGTCTGAGGGCTTCAAGAACTCCAGCATCGAGAAAGGCCTTGTTACAGATTGGCCTTTGATCTCCTGACTATACTGGGCGGATCTTTTTCTTAGATGCCTTCTTACTCGCTTTAGAAACCACTTGATGACGAAAGTGATTGCTTTGAGCAGGTGTATGTGCCTGATCAGGAAAGATGGTCAGGTTAGGCTAACGATCTCCACTCAAATCAGGTGTATGTGCCTGACTTGGTTGTACGTATGATATGGGGGAGTATGCCCCATAACCCTCTTGGACTGGAACATATGTGTTTGTTTGTTCCGGAGTGAATCGTTGATGTGTCACTCCACTGCTAGGGATAGATTTATGTGTCTGTCCCTGAGATGATGCTGAATCTGTTATGATATCCTGGCAAGCATCCAGAATATGAGCAGGAATTTGCTTCTGCTCTTTCACCATTGACAAAATATGCTTGGTGACTTCAGCCGCCGAAACGGGAATATACATCCATTCCGGGTTTGGAGTAGGTGTATTTGCCTGCTCCTGTCCTCCTTTTCCTGTCAGTGAATCCTGACAGTACTCAAGTGTGGGGGCAGAGAGTTGAGTCTTCCTCCTGTTTGTCGTCAGAGCTTTCCGACTGACTTCTCCGTGCGCTACCAAACGAGACTGTTGGTAGGCTTGATTAGTACTAGCAGGTGTATGTGCCTGCTGATTACACTTCGCCAAAGGTGGTTGATGAGATCCATCATATGTAGTCAGACGAGCCTGCTGACTGACTGGTGATGTATAAGCAGGTGTATGTTCCTGCCAATAGTACTCTGCCGGAATTGCCTGGAGGGATTGGCGTGATGCTGCCAGACGAGTCTGCTGGACAGTGGAATTAAAACGGACAGGTGTGTGTGCCTGCTCGTTATTTGCCACCAAGTTAGGTTGGTGGACTTCTCCGGAGATGGAAGGGATAAAAACCTACCCATTGTCAACTGGATTCCATCTCTGGCGGTTCGTCTTGCCTGCTCGGGTTCGAGGAACCTGAGCTGAATGCCTGGAGTCGGTACCCTCATCATGTTGAGGGAGCACTACCACACGAGTCTGGCGGCGATTGTTGATGGGAGCCCCCAGGAAGGACTCCTGTATTTTTGAATTAAGGCCCTGCGGGACCTGCTCATTGACTTCCTCAGAGTAAGGGAGTGAATGGAAATTGCGTTCCGGGGATAACGACCCGAAACGGTTAGAGACAGTAGTCAGCACCACCTGCTTCTTAATCACTGGTCGTCGTTATCCAGACGACCTGTGTGAGTTATTTACTTGGAGGGCCTGTCGGGAAGCCTCCAGAGTTGGGATGGCACCGTGTTGACGGTACTCCTTAACCAGTGCATTTGATACCCAGCGTTGAAGACGCTGAGTAGGTGATGTCATCCTCAGAGCGGATGACGATCCAGTAGGAATAGCAGCAGTGGTATTTGTAGCAGCAGTATTCACAGATGTGAATTTGAGAGCATCCATTATGAAAATATAGAAAATCTTGGAAAAAAGTGCCTGTTTGATATAACAGATGTAATCAAGATAAACTCAGCTACTTCATCCTTTGGATGAGCACATATGTCAATGATTGTTTTTGTTATCCCTATTATTGAGTTTTAAATAGGGGCTTAACAAATAGGTAAAACATCATTTTAACTTGGTTAAGGATTCACGTCGGGTTCACCATTTTTTGTTTCCCTCGGAATTCGGGGATGACCTCCTGGATGGGAGATTCAAACGTTCTGATCGGTTTCTAGCGGGTTTGTTCGTAGAACCGGAAACATCCAATGATTCCACATCCATTTAGACCTACTTTCCAAAGGTAGGCGCTCATTAGCTTGTGGACTAATGAGGCTTGGGAATTTTCATTGGTCGAGAGGATGGGAGGTCGGACTCATCACACCTTTTTGAGGGGAATTATTGTCTACTCCAGGACTCTCTTTATAGATTTATGTTATGATTGTGAATCCTTATTACATTACCAAGTATAAAATGAGATTTCCATTAGTTTTAACAATCAATGATTAAATATGTAAGAAATTTAGAGAATCTTTTATATGTATTCGAGGTTCTTCATCAATAGAGAATCATCTATATCTATTTAGAGATTCTTAGTCAATGGTAACCTTCAAAACATTTATATAAAAGTCTCTTGGTCATTTATGATGATCAGGCTGGATTTAAAGCCACTCAGTGGGGCACTTGAAGTTTATCATCATTCAGAAGGACATGAATTATTTCAGAGTTGGTATCAAACCCATAGATGGGATACCTACGTATCCTTTGTTTTGGAAAAGGAATCAGAACCCACGTAGTTTGAGTAAGGGAGTATGATGTTTATGATTGATGGCTCAAAGAAGGATGTCATAATTACTTTTACACTCTAAGATCACGTGAGTCATGATCGGTGTGAGAAACAAGTGGTATTGGTAAAGAAATAGACAATTGTGCCATGAAAGATGCAATCATAAGAAATAATGTGGGGCTTATGTATGTATGACTGCCCAGACAGATGAAAGTTTAGGATTCGCTTTTAGGGAGAAAATCCAGGAACAGGGTCCATAAAGGTATATGTGCTTCATGGAGATTTGAATACTCTAACTTGGGACTTATTCCTGAAAAGGAAGCCCAAATTAGGAGAGGATTGATAACTAGGTTTTATTCCTGAGAAGGAATCCCAGATCAAACGAAAATTAGGACTGGTTAAGAGAAATTAAGGGACTTGGGGCTTACTCCTGAAAAGGAAGCCCAAAATTTATGACTGGGACTTATTCCTGAGAAGGAGGCCCAGGTTAGGGAACTTGGGGCTTACTCCTGAGAAGGAAGCCCAAGATTATGACTGGGTCTTATTCCTGAAAAGGAGACCCAGATTAGGGATTAAGGTTTGGGCCTTACTCCTGAGGAGGATGACCATATTTGAGATTGGGGATTCCTCCTAAGAAGGATGCCCAAAATTAGAGGACTTGGGGCTTACTCCTAAGAAGGATGCCCAAAATTAAAGGACTTGGGGCTTACTCCTAAGAAATATTCCCAAAATAAGGGACTTGGGGATTACTCCTAAGAAGGATGCCCAAAATTATGACCAGGACTTATTCCTGAAAAGGAGACCCAGGTTAAGGATTCTCTCATCTTAAAGGATGAGGTTGAATGAATGAACTCTCAATCTTTGGTGACATAAAAATGTATAAATCACTATGTTTTGAGAAATATTCCACAGAATTCCTTTCAAATAAGGATGTCAAATCAAGAAATCATGCCATAAATGGCTTTGAAGAGTATCTTGAAGACTGAATCTTGAATAGGAAAGGTGAAATGGCTTAAGAGGGGAAAAATGGGCAAGATGGGCACCCAAAAAGGTAGGGGTGCACAAGTCTTGAAAGGCGCGCAAGTCTTACGTGGGCGCACAAGTATTGGTCGCGCAGGTATACCTGCGCGACATGTGGGGTACTTGCGCGATTTTCATCCCGCATTAGAATACTTGAGCAACTCGTTATTAATCCCTTTAGAATCTTCTTGAGGTTCTTCCAGAAAAGGTACGCGCAAGTTCTGTTGAAGGAAATAAGGCGGCGCACAAGTGTGTTCAATTCCCTTAAGGGCTGACCACTCAAGCGCGCAGGTGTTGATGAGTTTCAACACTTAGGCCTTCCGCCTTCTGTTTAGATCTTCCGTTCTAGGTAAGAAATTACCTTAGAAGTTTTCCGGAAGCTTTGAGAAGAGACTTAGGCGTCGGGAGCTTCAATCCGAGTTTCTGGAAAAAGATCCTCCTCGAATGGGGGGCCCACAGGGTCTATTTATAGGCAGGAGAAGACCCCAGGCGGTTACTGGGCGGTTATCAATTAGGTCGCGCAAGTCACTTTCACGACCATAAGGCGTCGCGCAAGTAGACTTGCACGACCACTAGGCGGCGCGCAAGTGTACATGCGCGACCATGAGGGAACTTGCGCGACCTATGGGAAATGTTCTCCTTGTTCATCCCTTTATCGATTGTTGATGTTTTTTCAAAGTATGAATCACTTTGGACATAGGTATTTCCTTTTTTTTAGTCTTTAGACTCTGTGATGGAAAGGAGCGTCAACAATGTTTTATGGTTTTTTAGGGTTTTTAGGGTTTTTTAGTGGTTTTCAGGGTTTTTAGCAATTTTTAGGTTTTAATGGGGTTTATGTGTTTTACTGTTTTTTAAGGCTTTCTTAGGGTTTATTAGGGTTTAGGGTTTTTTTTTCATTTTTTTATGTTTTAAGGATTTTTATTATATTTAGGGGATTTTGAAATTTTGAGGGTGTTTAGGGTTTTTAAAGGGGTTTTTAGGTTTTATTGTTTTTTGGGTTTTTAGGGGTTTTTAATTTTTTTATTGTTTTAATGGATTCTAGAGGTTCTTAACGTTTTTAGGGGTTTTATGGGGTTTTATAGTTTTTATTGGTTTTTCCTTTTTTATGGGTTTTTGGGGTTTTTAGGGGTTTTAGGGGTTTTAGCCTTTTTTTTGGTTTTAAGGGTTTTTAAGAGTTTTAAATATTTTTAATGTTATCTTAGTAGTTTTCAAGGTTTTTATGGTTTTTATGTTTTCAGGTATTTTTATTGATTGTTATGGTTTTTAAATTTTTTTAGGGTTTTTATGGATTTTGAAGGTTTATACGGTTTTTATGGTTTTTTGTGGTTTAAGGGGTTTTTTAGTTTTTTAAGGGTTTTTATGGTTTTTAATGTTTTTAGTGTTTTTTGAGGTTTAAATGGATTTAGAGTTTTAGTGTTAATAGGTTTTTATGGGTTTTAGAGATTTTTATGGTTTTTAGGGGTTTTATAGATGTTAGGAGTTTTATGGTCCTTTAGGGGTTTTCAAGGTTTTTAGCATTTTTAGGTTTTTAGGGGTTTTAAATGATTCTATGTTTTTAAGATTTTCTTAGATTTTTTGGGTATTTAGGGTTTTTAATTTTTAAGGGATTTTTAGTGTTTTTTAAAAACAAATTATGTATTTTTAGGGTTTTTATGAGTTTTATGGGATTTTAGGGTTTTTAGGGATTGGGTGTTTTTTATTTTTAGTGTTTTTCTTGAGTTTTTAGGGGTTTATGATTTTTATTGTTTTTTAAAAAATTTAGGGGTTTAAATAATTTTTAGAGATTTTAGTGGGTTTATGGTTTTTATGTGGTTTTATGATTTTTAGGGCGGAATAGGTTTAGGGCTAGGCAAGCCTAGCCCCCCAAGAATAAATAAAACATAAAGAGACAATTACAAGATGGGTCGGCAAGGGTGAGAGTGTATATCACCCCTCATATCTGATTCAACCAAGGGAGAAAAAAAAGATGGGGACACAAAAGACCACATCAAGCATCTTTCATCAATATCCATTTTCGAGAGAGGTATCAAGGACCTTGATCCAATGTGTGAGAAGTCGCCATGGGACATCCCTAGAAAAATTATTAATAGCCGCAACAGCAAGCATCGAGTCTGACTCAATCAAAATCCTCTGTCACCTAAAATGGCTCAAATATTTCACAGCCTTAATAATGGCCCAAATCTCCACTTCTTAGGCTCATCCAACCCCAATAAAATGAAAAAAGCACCCCTTGATGAACCCTCTAGAAGTAGGAAAGACACCACCCCACCCCGAGGGTCCCGGAGCTCCCAATGTCGCACCATCAAAATTGAATTTCAAACATATTAGTATTGGGGGAATCCATATGACCATCCTCAGGACCATTGGTTTCCTGCTTCGGCCAGCAATCCCAAGAGGGCGCAGTATCGTTAGATCATTAACATCATTCCACATCAAACCTGTTTTGAATTTGTGAGGCAGCCTGAATCATATTATGAATGGCGACCATGCCTCCTTGTAGTGTAAGGGGTTGTCGATTCAAGGAGGAAGCAATGCGAGCATCCCATAAATAATGGATAATTCCTTCCACACCAGTAAACAACAAGTTATGAACCTGATCACTTCATTTCGTCTCCATCAGGCTATGAAAAAAAACAAAAATCGGTCCTCATAGGCAGCAGCTTATGCAGAAGCATTATAGTAGATATCACCAGAGTTCAGAGGCAAAGGTACAATTCAGGAAGATGTGATCATAGTGCTCTTCTGTCGTCCTGCATAAAAAACATGCAGAAGAAAGGTGCCATCCAACCACTTTCAACTGAGCATGAGTTGGAAGCCGAATCCGCAAGATATTCCAGATCAGAACAAAGTGAAAAGGGGGAATGAAAGGAGCTCAGAATTTGCCCAAGAACGATGGGGGAGTCATCCCAAGATAGAACTTCAGACGGTAAAAATCACAAGTATTGAAATTACCCACCATTCTGGGCCGCTGTATGATGGTATCAGTGTCAGCAAAGGGATATCGCTGAATTTTCATTGAAATATTTCATGGGAGCAAGGTCCCCAGGTCATTCTATTGCTGAATGATGCTAGAGAGGGTTAGATTCTACATTTCTTGAGGAGGCTTCATGACCTCTGAGATGATTTGTTCCAGCCAAGTGGTAGACCAGCAGTTCAGGGCGGAGGACTGTGACACGATCCATTTTTTGGGTTTCTTATAATTTTTCATGATTTAGATCGTCTTTTACATTTTAGGGATGATTATGTCTATTTCTATGATTTTTTATGGTTTTTAGGGTTTATATATATTTTTAGGGTTTTTAGGGGTTTTATGGTTTTTTGTGTCTTTAATGTTATAGGAGGTTTTAGGGTTTTAGGGTTTCATACCTTTATGAGGGGGCCTAAATGTTTTTAGGGGTTTTTATAATTTTATATATATTTCATGAACATTTAAGATATTTATGGGTTTTATTGTTTTTAGGGATTTTGTGATGTTTTAGGGGTTTTATGGTTTTTTTGGTTTTTTTGGGTTTTATGTGTTTTTAAGAATTTTATGAGTTTTAAGGTTTTATAGTTTTTTAATGTTTTTAAGAGTTTAAAGGGTTTTATAGTTTTTAATGTATTTTTATGGTTTTTTATGTTTTTAAGGTTTTAGGTTTTTTTTATTAGGTAATTTTAAAATTGTAGGATATTATAAGGGTTTTTAGAGTATTTTTCAATTTTTATGATTTTAGGGGTTGTGAGTGTTTTTTGGTTTTTTGGTCTTATTCAAGGTTTTGGGGGTTTTCTACGTTTTTTGGTATTTTAAGTGGGTTTAGAGGATTTTTGTGGATTTTTTGGGGGTTTTGGGTTTTTTAGGGTTTTGAGGGTTTTTATCATTTTTTAGGTTTTTAGGTGATTTATGTATTTTTAGGGTTTTATGATTTTCTTAGGGGTTTTTAGGGATTTTTTTTATTTTTGGGATTTTATGTATTTTTAGTATTTTTATGGTTTTTAAGGTTTTTATGGATTTTTAGGGGTTTGGGGGTTTTAGGGTTTTATGGATTTTTTGGGTTTTTTTGGATATTTTATAATTTTAAAGGGTTTTCATAGTTTTTGTGGTTTTTAGGGGTTTAAATATTTTTTGGTGTTTTTAGTGGTTTTTAAGAATTTTATGGGTTTTTGGGTTTTTTAATATTTTTAGGGTATTTTAGGATTTTCTTTGGGTTTAGGGTTTTAAGGTCATTTTAGGGGTTTTATTATTTTTAGGTTTTTAGGGATTTAAAGTGATTTTAGGTTTTTATGGTTTTATTTAGGGTTTTTGGGTTTTTAGGATTTTTATTATTTTTAGGGCTCTTTGGGATTTTAAGGATTTTTTTTGGTTTTTAGGGATTTTGTAGGGTTCAAGGGTTTTTCAATTTTTAGTGTTTTTATCATTATTTAGTTTTCAGGGTTTTTATGTGCGTAATGCTTTCGTATGGGTTTTTAGAGATTTTAAGATTTGTTAAGATTTTAGTGATTTTTAGGAATTTTTTGGATTCATTAATTTTTAGGTTTTTAGAGACTTTGATGGTTTATAGGGGGAGTTCGACTGTTTCTTATTTTTATAATTCTTTTGGTTTGTAGGGTTTTTTTGAGTTTTATAGGGTTTAAATGGTTTTTATAGATTTTAATGTTTTTATGGGATTAAAGGGGCATTAGTGTGTTTTTTTGGTTTTTAGGGGTTTTATAGGGTTTTAGGGGTTTTAAGGTTTTTGGGGGTTTTATGGTTTTTATGGTTTTTGGGTTATAGGGTCTTTTTGCATTATTATAATTTTTAGGTTTTGGGGGTTTTATGTTTTTTTAGGTTTTTAAGGATTTAAGTTGATCTTTTAATTTTTATATTTTTTACATTTTTGGATATTTTTAGGGATTTTTTGTATTTTTATGGTTTTTAAGGTTTTTTGGGTTTTTTGGGTTTTTAGGGGTTTTAGGGGATTTTCGCGTATTTTAGTTTTTTATGGGATTTATGTGTTTTTAGGTTTTTTAATTTTTTTCTTATGGATTTTCATTGATTTTAGTTTTTTAAAAAATTTATTAATTTTTATGGAATTTTTAGGTTTTTTATTTTTATTTTTTGGTTTTAGGCCTTTTGAGAGGTTTTAGGGTTTTTTAGAGTTTTTATGGGTGTTTAGGGTTTCTTATGAGTTTTTAAGGTTTTAGAGGTTTTTTATAGTTTGTAATGTTTTTAGGGTATTAAAGGATTTTTAGAGTTTTTAGTGTTTTTTAGGTTTTTATTTGTTTTTAGGGTTTTTATGGTTTTTATGGTTTTAATGGTTTTTGGGCAAGGAAGATGTGATGGTCAGGCTATTCTGGAACCCAAAAATTTATTAGAAAAAATGACACAATAGAAAAAGGGTGGGATCAAACAACCCACACCCAAAAACCCTGAACACCCCGACAAAACCCAAGAGTCCCAAAAAAACCAAAAGACACACAGACCTAGAAAAAGCAGAAAATTATAAGCATCTCCAACAGCACCTCCCAGCCAAACAGCAACCAGCATCTTGCCGCACCATTTTCATCAACCATCTCCCCCTTGATAATCATATCCACCACCAGTATCATAGAACCACCAGCATCAAAGTCATAAGTCTCAACTTCACCACCTCGCTGCGAAGCAGCAGTCATCACCGTACACCAGTTTCTTTCTTCACACCCATCTCCAGAAACACATCCACAACACCCAAAAGAAAGACCACATCCATCACCACTAAATAGTACCACTATAAAACATCCACACCGATTCAAAACCAATCTAGCCATAATGATAAAATCACTAGCTCTCACATCAGCCTGTGCCACCATGTCAGGAAGGTCCATCTCCATCAGTACAAAACCACCACTAGTAGAAACAGGAACAAAATCTTCATCACATCTTAGCCAAGTAACAACCAACATTCCATCATATCACACCCAACAGCACAACATTGGGAATTGAATCACCAAAATCCAATATTGATGCCAATCCGTAGCCTAAACAACACTTCCAGCAACATTGCATAGCACAACCAGCATGCAACACCTCATATCAGAACCAGAAAACAACAACAACATCGATGCACGACCAACCCATCAACCACCAAAACAAATCCATAAGAGAAAAAGGATCCAACCAGACCCTTCAGTAGGAAACGTGGGACCAAAGGGACCTCTTTGGAACTGCAGAACAACATAGACTGAAACTATATGACAACAAAATGTAAACAGACCAGGTTCTTCAGTAAGAATAAGGACAGGGGAAAAAACCTGAAACTTCTTCGCATACCAAGAACAAGTAGATTGTGCCTCCTGAAACCTTTGAGAAGAACCGAAAGTACCCATAGTAGCAAAGTGCATCCAATGAATTATCCCTTCAAATAACCATACAATACATTGAGAAACACCCAGTCATATATCATTGATGAAAAACCTCACCTCATCGTGGCTCCTCGTAAGATGCCCAAGTCCGAACAGTGCAAGAATATGCATCACTATTTGATGACCAGATTTTTCATCACCATTTCAGAAGCCATCGGGGATGAGATCAGTGGACGAGAAGTGAGACACTGCCCTAGGAAGAGAAGAATCTAGATTTTCCGAATCCAAGGAAAATCCTTGCATGATCCAAGCCAAGTCAATGCCTCCCTTGAACGAACCGAATCGTCAGAGGCCATCACCGTCAAGCATCCTATTCATCTCCCCTAAGAGGATCACCAGGGGAGAAGACCGCTCAAGAAAGAGTCATGATACATCACAAGGCCCAAACTAGAAGAGATCAATGAAGCCTCTAAGGACAAGCAGAAGACATGTAGATCGCTGCGTCGGGAGGGATAGACCAGGAGAGGGCGACAACATCTTTCCCTTCTAATATATTAATGGTTTTATGGGTTTTTAGTGGTTTTAGGGTCTTTTGGAGTTTTATGTTTTTTTTGAGTTTTTTAGGTTTTTAGGGGGATTAAGTGTTTTTAGGGTTTTTATGGTTTTCTTAGTGGTTTTCAAGGATTTTTTGGATTTTCTTTGGTATTATGGATTTTTAGGATTTTAGCAGTTTTTAGTGTTTTTAGGTATTTTTAGGGTTTTTATGGGTTTATCATTTTTAGATTTTTAGGGGTTTTAATAATTTTATGTTTTAAAGGTTTTATTAGGGAAAGGAAGGATCAATACCAAGAAAGCCTGGTCCCCAAAGCTATACCAAATGGAAAGAACAAATAGAGTGCTTCAAGGAGGGGTTACATAACCGGGTGTGCAATTCACCCTTCAAGTCAAAGTCCACAAGCGAGGATCAAGAGGGAATGGCAACAAAGGACCACAACGAGCACCTCTCCGCAATGGAATGTTTGGATAGAGTATCCACAACTGCATTTGTTTCTCGATAGGTATGTTTTTTATGGGTTTTTTACATGTTTATAAATTTTTAAGGAAGTTTTATGATTTTTATGATTTTTAGGGTTTTTAGAAATTTAGAATGTTTTTATTGCATTTTTAGCTTATTAGGGGTTTTTTGAGTTTTTTAGGGGTTTCGGTATTTTAGATTTTTAAAAAAAAATCAGGGGTTTAAAGGTATTTTAGAGTGTTTAGTGGGTTTAATGTGTTTTTTGGGGTTTTAGGGTCCTTTTATGGGTCTTTAATGTATTTAGTTTTTTTAGTTTTTCGGGGTTTTTACTGATTTTTGGTTTTCTAAGATTTCATATGGGTTTAAAAGGTTTTATGAGCTTTTATGTTATATGTATTATTTGGTATTTTTTTTTTATAATTTTTCAGGTTGTTAGGGATTTTGGTGGGTTTTTAGGATTTTTTAGGGTTTTAGAATTTTTAGGGTTTTTAGGGATTTTAAGTGTTTTTTTGGTTTTTATGGTTTTATTTGGGATTTTTATTGTTTCTTACATTTTTATGGGTTTTAGGGTTTTTATGATTTTGTTTATTTTAGTGATTTTAGAAATTTGGACAGTTTTTAGGGATTTTAGGGGTTTTAGGTTTTATTGTTTTTTTAGGGATTAGGGTTTTTTTTGAGTATTTTAGGGTTTTAATGTTTTTAAAGTTTTTAAAAAAATTTAGGGGTTTAAATGGTTTTTATATTTCTAATTTCCATTTAGGGTATTTTGGGTTTTTAGACTTTTTAATGTTTTTTGGTGTTTTTATGGTTTTTAGGGGTTGTTAGTGTTTTTTTTTTCTTTTAGGTTTTTAGGGTTTTAACATTTTTAGGTGTTTCAGGGGTTTTAGTTTTTTTAGGTTTTTAAGGTTTTATTAGGTTTTTTAATGTATTTTTCGTTTTTTACATTTTTTTGGGATTCCTATGATTTTTAGGGTTTTTAGGGATTTTATTGTTTTTTAGGATTTTGGGTTTTTTGAATTTTAAGGTAGTTCAGGGGTTTGTATTTTTTCGATTTCTATGGTTTTCATAGGGTTTTCAGGGTTTTTAGGGCTTTTAAATTTTTAGGTATTTTTAGGGGTTTTAGAATTTTTAGTGGTTTTAAGTGTTTCTGGGATTTTTTTAATGGTTTCTAGGGTTTTTAGGGATTTTTAGAGGATTTAGGGTTTTATGGTTTTTTATATTTTTTTGGGGTTTAGTGTTTTTTGATTTCTATTAGGGGTTTTCATGTATTTATTAAAATTATAGGTTTTTAGATGGTTTTTTATCATTTTTAGTTAGTTTTAGGTGTTATTAAATGTTTTTAGGGGTTTTTGTGGGGTTTTTTCGTTTTTATGGATATTATACGGTTTTTATCCCTTTTTAGGTTCTTAGGGTTTTCAAGTGTTTATTGGTTTTTAAGGATTTATTAGGGGATTTCAGGTTAAATTATTATTTTATTGATTTTTATGGATTTTTATAATTTTTATGGGTTTTAGGTATTTTGATGGTTCTTAGGTATTTTATATTTTTCCAGTTTTTAGTATTTTTTAGAATTTTTGGTGTTTTAAATGTTTTATGGTTTTTATAGGTTTCTTAGGAATTTTCTAGGTTTTTTGGATTTTTTTTATTTATATGGATTTCATAGACTTTTTAGGATTTTTTGGTATTTTTAGGTTTTTAGGGGTTTAAAGGGTTTTGTAAAAATTTGAGATTTTTTTATGTTTTTAGGGGTTTTGGTGGTTTTAGGTTTTTAATATTTTCTAATAGGTATTCAGAGTTTTATTTTTTTTTTCAATTTTTGTGATTTTTTTGGGATTTTTAATAATTTTTATGAATTTTATGATTTTTATAGATTTTGAGGATTTTTAGGAGTTTTCAGGGTTTTTATGGATTTTTGGGTATTTTGGTTTTTTTTTGAGTTTTTTGGGTGTTTTTATTTTTCAAATTTTTAATGTTTTTAATGGTTTAATTGTTTTTTGGAGATTTTAATGCGTTTTTAGGGTTTTATGGAATTTTATGGGTTTTAAGGATTTGGGAGGTTTTATGGTTTTCATGGGTTTCTATGGTCCTTTAGGGGTTTTTAGTGTTTTTATCATTTTTATGTTTTTAGGTTTTTTAGGTTTTTAATAATTTCTCATGTTTTTTCTAGGTTTTTGGGTATTTATGATTTTTGGAATTTTTAGCGGTGTTAGAGGATTTTTATGGGTTATTATAATTTTTAGGGATTCTTAGGGGTTTTAGGGTATTTAGGGTTTTAATTTTTTAGGATTTTAGGGATGATAATTGATTTTTGGTTTTTAGGATTTTCTTGTGGTTTTAAGGGATTTTTACATTTTTAGGGATTTTTAGGGATTTTATTGGATTTTATGGATCATAGGGACTTTAGGGAATTTGAAAAGTTTTTTTTTCGTTTTTTAGGGTTTTTTAATTTTTTTGGGTTTTCATGATTTTTCAACTTTTTTATGGTTTATATTATTTTTATAGTTTTTAATGTTTTAAGGGTTTAAATGTTTTTTATATTTTTTAGTGGTTTTATTGTTTTTTCGTATTTTTTTGTGGTTTTAGGGGTTTTTATGGATTTAATGGGTTTTAGGGCCTCTTTAGGGTTTTATAAGGTTTTTACCATTTTTACAGGTTTTAGTGGTTTTATTTGTTTTTATGTTTTTAAGGTTTTATTAAGGGGTTTCAAGTATTTTTTGTGTTTTTTACAATAATAGGATTTTTTAGTGATTTTTTTTATTTTCACGTTTTTTAGGGTTTTTTATGGTTTTAGGATTTTTTGGTTTTTAGATGTTTTATATGTTTTGATATTTCTAAGTTTTTCTTAGCGGTTTTTTGGGTTTTTAGGGGTTTTTACATACATAGGTATTTTTAGGTATATTTTATGATTTTTATGGATTTTGTGGTTTTAGGGACTTTTTAGTGTTTTACGGTTTTTAGGGATCATATGGTTTTGTGTTTTTTTGGGTTTTAGAGTTTCTTGAGTTTTCATTTTTTAATGTTTTTAGGGGTTTAAATTTTTTTTAGAGTTTTTCATGATATTTAAGTGGATTTAAGGGCTTCAAATGATTTTAGGGGTTTCATGATATGGTTTTTTTAGGGTTTTGGGTATATTTTTAGGGTTTTTAGCAGTTTTAGTATTTTTATCTATTTAGGGTTTTTAAGTGATTTAATTTATTCAATTTTTTCTTAGTATTTTTAGGGTTTTTATTATTTTTTATTTTTTTTGGATTTTTAGGTATTTTTTGGTATTTATGGTTTTTAGGGTCATTAGGGAATTTGAGGGTTTTTAAGGTTTTAGGGGTCTAAGGGTTTTTACCCTTTTTAAGTTTTGTGGGTTTTAAGTGTTTTTTGGTTTTTAAGGTTTTCTTATGGGTTTTCTAGGTTTAGGGTTTTTACAGTTTTAGGAATTTCAAGGAAATTTTTGGGGTTTTATGGGTTTTTAGAGATTTTGATGGTTTTTAGTGTTTTTAGGGTTTTAGGGTTTTTATGTTCTTTATAAATTTTTATTTTTAAAGGTTTTATGTATTTTGAGGTTTTTAAGATTTCCTTAGGGGTTTTAAATGTTTGAGGGTTTTTTACATTTTATGGATTTTTAAGATTCTTATAGTTTTTAGGTTTTTAGGGATAATTAATGATTTTCATGGTTCTTATAGTCGTTATTTATTTTTTTATTTTAGGGTTTTTTTTATTTTTTTGGGGTTTTAGGGTTTTAGGGATCTTTAGGGATTTTATGTGTTTTCATGGTTTTTAGGGTTCTCATTCTTTTTGGGTTTTTTTAGTTTTTTTTGAGTTTTTTAGTGTTTTAAATGTTTTTAGAGTTTTTAACATTTTTAGGGGTTTGAAGGTTTTTTATTTTTCTTAGGGGTTTTATTGATTTTAGGGTTTTTAATGATTTTAGGGGGAATTTATGGTATTTTTTGTTTTTAGGGGTTTTAGGGTCTTTTGAGAGGTTTTTAGTATTTTTAGATTTTTAGGGGTTTTATGTGTTTTTAAGATTTTAAGGATTTCTAAAAGTTTGTCACAGTTATTCTAGTTTCTTAAATATTTCAGATTTTTAGGGGGTTTTAAATATTTTTATGGGTGTTTATGTTTTTTAGGGATCATAAGAGATTTTATGATTTATTAGGGTATTTTGTTTTTTAGGGGTTTTAGTGTTTTTAGGTTTTTAGTGGTTATATATATTTTTAGGTTATTAAGGTTTTATTAGGGGTTTTTAGGGATTTTTATGTTTTTATTGATTTTTGGGGATTTTTATAGATTTTTCTGGGGTTTTATTGTTTTTAGGGAACTTGAGGGTTTTTATGGTTTTGGAGATTTTAGGGATTTTACTGGTTTTTTGGGATTTTAGGATTTTCTTTGAGTTTTATAGGATTTCTTATTATTTTTTAGGTTTTTAATATTGTTAGTGGTTTAAATGGGTTTTAGAGTCTTTAGTGGCTTTATGGTTTTTAGGGGTTTTACGGTTTTTATGGGGTTTTAGGGTTTTTAGGGTTTTATGGTCTTTTGGGGGGTTTAACGTTTTTTTATGATTTTTAGGTTTTTAGAGGTTTTAAGTGTTTTTAGTAATTTAATGTTTTTATAAAGGGTTTTTGGGTTTTTTCTATGTTTTTAAATTTTAAGGGACTTTTTGGGATTTTTTAGGATTTTTACGTGTCTTAGGGGTTTAGGGATTTAGAGGGTTTTTAGAATTTTTTAGTTTATTAGGAGGTTTTAGTGTTTTTTTTATTTTTTTCATAGGGTTTTTAGTTTTTAGGGTTTTTACATTTTTATGGAATTTTATTTATTTTTAATATTTTTATGTGTTTTTATGGTTTTTAGGGATTTGGAGAGTTTTTAGGTTTTTTAGGGGTTTTACGGATTGTATGGTTCTTATGTTTTTTATGAATTTTTAGGGGTTTTATGGTTTTTAGTGTTTTTAATGTATTTATGGGTTTAATGGGATTAAGGGGTTTTATGGGTTTTATGGGTTTTTATGGTTTTTAGGTTTTTACGGGTTGTTATGATTTTTTGAATTTTTAGGGGTTTTGGGGGTATTTTGGGGTTTTTATAATTTTTTTAGGTTTTAGCGGGTTTTAATTTTCTAATGTTTTTAAGGATTTCTTATAATTATTTGATATTTTAGGGGTTTTCATATTTTTATGGTTTTTTTTGTATTTTTATGTTTTTTTGGGGTTTTAGGGATTTTGAGGGTATTGGGGTTTTTATCAATTTTAGGTTTTTAGGGGATTTAAGTGGTTTTAGGTTTTTATGGGTTTTTGGGGGTTTCTTGGTTTTTAAATATTTTTTTATGTTTTTATGATTATTTAGTTTTTAATGGGGTTTTAGGGTTTTCAAGGATTTTGAGGGGTTTTTAGGGGGGATTTATTGGTTCTTTTGGGGTCTTATGGTTTTTAGAGTTTTAGGGTTTTTATGGTTTTTAGAGTTTTTACAAATTTATTGGTTTAAATGGTTATTATATTTTTTGGGGTTTGGGGTTTTTATGGTTTTAAGGGGGTTTTATGATTTTTAGGGGTTTTAGGTTCTTTTTAGGGCTTTTAAGGTTTTTAGCCATTTTATGTTTTTAAGGGTTTTATGTGTTTTATGGTTTTTAAGGTTTTCTTATGTTTTTTCAGGGTTTTAGGGGTTATTGTGTTTTTATGGTTTTTAGAAATTTTTAGGATTTTTATGGGTTTTTAGTGTTTTAGGGATTCTGAGGGATTTCATATTTTTTCAAGAATTTTAGGTATTTTAGGGTTTTTAGCGATTTTTAGATTTTTTAGGGGTTTAATGAGTTTTTTAATTATTATGGTTTTCATAGGGGTTTTTAGTGTTTTTATGGTTTTTGGGTATTTATTTATTTTTATGGAATTTTTAAATTTTATGTCCTGTTTTGAATTTTAGGGAATTTGATGGGTTTTTAGGATTTTTACGTTCTTATGGTTTTTTGGGGGTTTAGATATTGTTTTGGTTTTTTAGTGATTTTAAGGATTTCTATAGTTTTTAATGTCTTTAGGTGTTTAAAGGTTTCTTATAATTTTTAGTGGTTTTTAGGATTTTTATGGGTTTTAAGGAATTTATATTGTTTTTAGGGGTTTATGGTTATCAAATTTTTAGTGGTTTTAGGTCTTTTTATCATTTTTAGGGTTTTTTGTATTTTTTGGGTTTTTAGGGGTTTTAAGTGTTTTTATGATTTCATGGTTTTCTTGGGTTTATTCATAGTTTTTAGGGTTCTCTACATTTTTAGGTATTTTGGGGATTTTTTAGGTTTTTATGGGTTTTTAGGGTTTTAGGGAATTTGATGGTTTTTAAATTTTTTTACCATGTTTTAGGGTTTTTAGGGGTATTATGTGTTTTTAGGTTTTTGTGGTTTTCTAAAGGGTTTTGAAGGGTTTTAGTGTTTTTATTTTTTTAGGAATTTTTAGGTGTTTTTAAAATTTTTATGAATTATTAGGGTTTTTATGGATTTTTAGCATTTTTTGGGTTATTCTAGGTTTTAACAGGTTTTTGGGTTTCTAGGGGTTTTTGTGTTTTTTGTAGTTTTCAATATTTTTTAGATATTTTTACCTTTTGAGTGGTATAATGGGGTTTTAGAATGTTTAGTTGGTTTTAGGGTTTGTATGGGTTTTATGGATTTTTAGGGGGTTTAGGGCTTTTAGGGGGTTTAGGGTCATTTTTGGGTTTTATGATTTTTAGTATTTTTTATGTTTTTAGGGGTTTTAATTGTGTTTAGGATTTTATGATTTTCTTAAGGGTTTTCATGGTTTTTAGGGTTTTTTATGTTTTGAGGTATTTTGAGGTATTCTTTATTTTTTTATGGTTTTTAGGGATTTTGAGGCGTTTTAGGGGTTTTAGGATTTCTATGGGTTTTTACAATTTTTATCACTTTTATTATTCTTATGGGTTTTACATTTTTTTGTTTTAAGGTTTTCTTTGGGATTTTCATGGTTTTTTTTTGTTTTTAAAATTTTTAAGGATTTTTAGGGTATTTTTATTATTTTAACGATTTTTTGGATTTTAAGGTATTTTGAGTGTTTTTTGGGTTTTTCAGGGTTTTAAGAATTTTTTTGGTTTTTATGGATTTTAAGTGTTTTTAGATTTTTATGTTTTTCTTAGGGTTTTAAAGGTTTTTACGGCAAATAAGGCTCAATACCAGGCCAGCCTGGTCCCCCAAAAATAATCCAAAAGAAAACGGAGTGCTATAAGGAGTGGTTACATAACCAGGTGTGAAACTCACCCTTCAAGTCAGAGTCGACGAACGAAGAGAAGGGAGGCGTGGCGACAAAGGACCACAACGAGCACCGCTCCACAATGGCCTATTTAGAGAGAGAATCCTCTACTGCATTTTCCTAACGATAGGCGTGTATCATAGTGAGAGGCAGTTTTTGACACATAGAGAGGCAGTACATCCAGTGTTTGAGGAGCCTCAAGGGAACGCACTTAGATCTGTTTTTCAGGGTGCTCAGAGCAAGCATGGAGTCAGACTCGAGCCACAAGAAACACCACACAAACCTAAAATAATACTCAATCACCTTTATCATGTCCCACAATTCAGCTTCAAGGGAACAACCATCACCAATGAAGTGATGGAAGCATCCTTTGACGAAGCCACAATATGTCCAGAAAAATACACCGCATCCAGCAGGGCCGGAGACACCATGGGTCGTACCATCCACATTAACCTTAATCCATGAGGGTAGTGGAGGAATCTATTGAATAAAATTGGGAACCATGGTGTTTTTTACGCTTCTAGAGCCTCCAAGAGACTGAAGAATGATGAGCTCGCTAACATCATTCACCATATGTCTTGTCTGAATACGAGAAGCTACATAAATAGCCCTGTGAGTCGTCACAACAGTAGCTTGAATGGAAATCCATTTCTTGTTGAAGGAAACTTCATTCTGAGTGGTCCAGGAAAAAGGGATAGTGGCTACAACCGCGAATAGTAGGAGGTTGCGGACCTGTTCACTATAATCCCAGTTGGCCAGGTCAGCCAGAATCTCAAAAAGGGGCATGTCCATGCCAGCTAGAAACCCAAAAATCTATTGCAAATAGATCTATAGTTCAGCACTGAAACTACATTAGAGGAAGGTGTGATGATCATTTTATTCTGTACCAAGTAATAGGAGACAAACAGAGGAAAGGTTGTGTCCATCTCTCTACAACTGGTTCTGCATAGGTAGTTGATTCCTCCATATTTTCCAGAGAAGGAGATGGCTTGCAGGGGGAAGGAAATTCCTCCGGAATTTGGAGAGCCAGATTGTGGGAGGGGATCCCCTAGCACAGTTGTACCGATATTAATACTTGGTAGTAAGTCCCCCAACCAGGTTGGGATTCTAGATCAAGATGTTAGAGTCGATGAAGGCATAACGCTTGATTTGAAGTAAGGCTTCAGTTGGTAGGATTCAAGGTTTTTAGGGGTTATTATTATTTTAGGGATTTTTGGGCCTTTTTTAGTATTTTTATGGTTTTAGGGGTTTTAGGGAATTTGATGGGATTTATGGTTTTTAGGGTTTTTATGGGGTTTTTCAGACTTTTTGAGTGATTTTAAGGTTTGTAGTGTTTTTTTTATCATTTTTAGTTTCCTAAATGGTTTTTCTAATTTTATTGCTTTTCCGGGGTTTTTGTGGGTTTTTATGGTTTTTAAGGGTTTTATGTATTTTACGTCTTTAGGGGTTTTTAGGGAATTTAAGTTATTTTTAGTTTTTTGGGTTTTTTTGTTTTTAGGGGTTTTAAGTGTTTTTAGGTTTCTATGGTTTTCTTAAGAGTTTTTTGGTGTTTATGGGTATTTATGTTTTCAGTTATTTCAAGGGATTTTTAATTATATATATGGTATTTAGGATTTTTTTGGGATTTTTTAGGGGTTTAGGGTTTTTAGATCTTTTATCTAATTTTATGGTTTGAATGTTTTCAAGTTTTTCCTAGGGGTTTTAGGGATTTTTATGGATTATTTAGGGTTTTTTTGCATTCTTAATATTTTTAGGGATTTTTAGGGGTTTAAGGGGTTTTTTATAGTTTTTATGGTTTTTATGGTTTCTTGGATTTTTATGGTTTTTTTGAGTATTCTATGTTTTTTTAGTTTTTATGTTTTTTATGGTTTTATGGTTTCTAAATTATTTTAGCTTTTTTAAGGTAATTTTAAAAAATTTAGGTGTTTAGATGATTTTGAGTATTTTTAGTGAGTTTTAGGTGTTATTAAAAGTTTTTAGGGGTTTTGTGTTTTTTTGGGTTTTTATGGTCTTTTTATGGTTTTTATCCTTTTTTAGGTTTTTAGGGTTTTCAAGTGTTTATTGGTTTTTAAGAATTTCTTAGGGGGTTTCAAGGTTTTTAATATTTTAACGATTTGTATGGTTTTTTATTATTTTATGCGTTTTAGGTATTTTAATGGTTTATATGTGTTTTATATTTGTAGGTTATTTTCCATTTTTTGGATTTTTAGGGGTTTTAAAGTTTTTATGGTTTTTACAGTTTTATTAGGGTCCTTCTGATTTTTTAGGATTTTTTATATTTTTAAGGATTTCAGAGTATTTTTATATTTTTTTGGTTTTTTGGAATTTTAGGGGTTCTGAGGTTTTTTAGGATTTTGATAATTTTTTATTGGTTTAGGGGTTTAAGGGTTATTAGGTTATTAATCATTCCTTACTAGTTTTCAGGGTTTTATGGTTTTAAAATTGTTGGTAATTTTTAGGGATTTTTAAACATTTTTATGGTTCTTATGATATTTTTGGGATTTTTAGGATTTTTAGGAGTTTTCACGGTTTTTTGGTTTTTTGGGTTTAAGGTTTTTTTTAGTTTTTAGGGTGTTGTTGTTTTTTAGTGTTTTTACTGTTTTTCATGGATTAAAGGTTTTTTTGAGATTTTAATGTGTTTTTTGTGTTTTTATGGGATTTAATGTTTTTTAAGGATTTTATGGGTTTTATGGTTTTAAGGGGTTTCTATGGCCCTTAAGGGGTTTTAGAGTATTTAACATTTTTAGTTTTTTAGAATTTTTAGGTTTATTAGGGGTTTTAATTTTTTTTAGAATTTTAAGGATTTCTTATGTTTTTTTTTCAGTTTTAGTGTAATTTTTTTGTATTTTTAGGAATTTTATAGGAATTTTATTGGATTTTAGAGTTTTTAGGGATTTTATGGGGTTTTAGGGTTTTTAGGGTTTTATGGTTTTAGGATTTTAGGGATGATAATTTTTTTTGGATTTTAAGGTTTTCTTATCATTTTTAGGGGTTTTTACATTTTTTGGGATTTTTAGGGATTTATTGGATTTATGGTTCTTAGGTTTTTAGAGAGTATTAGGTGTTTTCTGGTTTTTCAGGGTTTTTATGATTTTTTGGGTTTTTAGGATTTTTTGAGTTTTTATGGTTTTTATTGTTTTCAGAGTATTTAAACACTTTTACAAGTTTAAAGGGCTTTCAAAGTTTTTAGTGGTTTATGGGTTTTTTGGATTTTTTTAGGGTCTTTCGGATTTTTTATGGTTTTAGGGTCTTTTAGGGTTTTTATGGTTTTTACATCTTCTTGGAGTTTTAGCTATTTTATGTGTTTTTAGGTTTTTAATGTTTTAAAGGTTTTTTTATGTTTTTTGGGGGTTTTTTACATTTTTAGATATTTTTAGGGATTTTTTGGATTTTCATGGTTTTTAGGGGTTTTTAGGGTTTTAGTGTTTTTCAGGTGTTTAGCTGTTTTAAGTGTTTTGAGATTTTTATGGATTTCGTAGGTTTTTTAGAGGTTTTTACATTTATTTGAATTTTTAGGTATTTTTTAGGGTTTTTATGGATTTTATGGTTTTTAGGAACTTTTAGGTGTTTTAGGGTTCTTATGGTTTTTTGGTTTTTCGGGATATTAAGGTTTCTTGAGTTTTTATATTTTATTTAAGGTTTTTAGGGCAAAGGAAGGCTCGGGTCCAGGTTATTCCTGGCACCCCCCAAAATTTGTTAAATGAAAAGACACAAAGACCTGCAGACAAGGGAGGGGAGGGTTCAAACGACCCACACCCAAAAACCCTTCACATCAAAAGACCCAAAAAAGGGAAAATCAAAAAAGAAAACAAAACAGAGAAAGAGACACAAAACAAAACACAATAGCAGAGTCCACAAATATTGTCCAGCCAACACCAGCATCCAGCACCAAAACCAAACAGCACAGCCAAGCAGCATCCACACATCCAGCATCACAACATCCATCATCCAGCGCATTCCAGCATCCAACAGCACCACATCCAATCATCACAGCAATACAGCAGCCACAACACATCAAAACCAACCAGCCTCAGCAGCCATCAGCAGCACCACATCCTCCTGAAAAACAGCAACCAGCAGCACACCAAACAGCATCCAGCACACTCACCAGAACAAAAATCTCGCGCCCATCATGGGTTTTAATGGGATTTAGTGGTTTTAAAGGGTTTTAGGGTTTTTATGGTTTTGGTATTTTTAGGGTTTTGGGGGTATTTTTATGGTTTTTAGATGTTTTAGAATTTTAATATTTTTATGGGTTTTATGTGTTTCAAATTTTTTATGGTGTTCTTAGGATTTTTAGAGGATTCTGTTTTTTTATTTTTTTAGGGATTTATAAGGATTTATTTTATTTCTATGGTTTTTAGGGTCTTTACGGATTTTGAGGGTTTTTAGGGTATTAGGGGTTTAAGGGTTTTTATCCTTTTTTATGTTTTTATGGGATTAAGTGTTTCTTGGGTTGTAAGGTTTTCTTCTGGGTTTTCTAGGATTTTAGGGTTTTTATAATATTTTTAATTTGAAGGGATTTTTAGGATTTTTATTGGGTTTTAGGGATTTTTAGGAGTTTTAGAGTTTTTAGGGTTTTAGGGTTTTTATATTCTTAATTTTTTTTGTTTTTATGAGTTTTATGTGTTTTTTTGTTTTTATTTTTTTAATATTTTCTTAGTGTTTTCAAGGTTTTAGTGTTTTTTACATTTTTATGATTTTTATGATTCTTCTAGGTTTTACGTGTTTAGAGATTTTTAGGGATTTTAGGGGTTTTCATGGTTATTAGGGTTGTTATTATTATTTTAATTGTTTTAGTGTGTTTTTATTTTTTAGGGTTTTTAGTTTATTACAGATCCTTAGGGATTTTAGTGGTCTTCATGGTTCTTAGGGTTGTTATTTTTTTTGGATTTTAGGGTTATTTTGAGTTTTTTAAGGCTATAAGGTTTTTTATAATTTTTAGCATATTTAGGGGTTTAAAGGATTTTTAGAGTTTTCAGTGGTTTTTACGATTTTAAGGATTTTATGGTTCTAAGGATTTTAGGGGGTTTTATGGTTTTTTTTGGGTTTTTAGGGTCTTTTTAGTGGTTTTTAGTATTCTTAGGTTTTTAAGGGTTTTATATGTTTTTAAGATTTTAAGGATTTCTTAATTTTTGTCATGGTTTTTTGAGTTTCTTAAATATTTGGGATTTTAAAGAGGTTTAAAGGGTTTCTTTGGGTTTTTTGGGTTTTTAAGGATTCTAAAGGATTTTATCATTTATTAGGCGATTTAGTTTTTTAGTGGTTTGAGTATTTTTTTAGGTATTTAAGGGTTATATGCATTTTTAGATTTTTATGGTTTTCTTGGGGGTTTTTAGGGTTTTTATGGGGTTTCTATATTTTTAATGAATTTTTTTTGGAATTATTAGAATTTTTTCTGGATTTTTATTTTTAGGGAACTTTTGGGTTTTTATAGGTTTTTATGGTTTTTGGAGTTTTTAGGGATTTTTTGGGGTTTTTTGGGATTTTATGATTGTTTTTTAGTTTTGTTGGTTTTTTTATTTTTTTTATTGTTTTTAGGGGTTGGAAGGGTTTTCAATGTTTTTAGTGGATTTTATGGTTTTAGGGGTTTTACGATTTTTATGGTTTTTATGATTTTTAAGGGATTTAGGGTCTTTTGGGATTTTAATATTTTTTAACATTTTTTAATTTTTTAGAGGTTTTAAGTGTTTTTAGGTTTTTTAGGTTTTCTTAAGGGGTTTCTGGGTTTTTTTCAGGTTTTTTACCTTTTAAGGGATTTTTAGATTTTTTTAGGAATTTTATGGGTTTTAGGGGTTCTAGGGATTTATAGCGTTTTAAAGGTTTTTAGCATTTTTTAGTTTCTTAGGAGTTTTTAGTGTTTTTTTATTTTTATGTTTTTCTTAGAGTTTTTAATTTTTTACAGTTTTTCCGTTTTTAGGGAATTTTATGGACATTTTAGGATTTTTATGGATTTATGGTTTTTAGAGATTTTAAGGTTTTTTTCTTTTTTATTGGATTTATGTTTTTTATAGTTTTTTAATTTTTTATGGGTTTTAAGGGTTTTAGTGTTTTTAATGTTTTTTGGGGTTTAAAGGGTTTTAGGTGTTTTAGTGGGTTTTAAGAGTTTTTATGTGTTTTTAAGGTTTTTTTTGTTTTTAGGGGTTGTTATGTTTTTTATATTTTTAGTGTATTTGGGGTCATTTAGGGTTTTTATCATTTTTTAGGTTTCAGGGTTTTTAAGTGTTCTAATATTTAATGGTTTTATTAGCATTTTTTCGGATTTTGGGGTTTTTATCTTTCTAGGGATTTTTTTGGATTTTTTGGTTTTTCTAGGTTTTTAGGGATTTAAATGTTTTTGAGGATTTAGTGTTTCTAGAGTTTTTAGGTTTTTTTTTGTTTTATGTGGTTTTAGGTTTTTATGGTTTTTTTGGGGGTTTCACAGTTTTTAGGTGTTTTTTATATTTTTAGGGTTTTTAGGTTTTTATGGGGTTTTAATGATTTTGAGGGTTTTAGGGTTTTTTGGTTCTTTTGGGTTCTTAGGGTTTTTTTATTTTCTTAGGTATTTATGGTTTTAGAGTTTTTTTATTTTTTAGGTTTTGAAAGGGGTTTTGGGGTTTTTTTGGGTTTTACGGTTTTCATAGTTTTAGGTGGGTTTTTATGATATTTAGGGGTTTTAGGGTCTTTTTAGGGATTTTAGATTTTTAGCATTTTTAGGTTTTTAAGGGTTTTAATTGTTTTAATGTTTTTAAGGATTTCATATTTTTTTTCAGGGTTTTATGGGTTTTTACCCGTTTATGGTTTTTAGGGATTTTATAGGACTTTTATGGGTTTTTAGGGTTTTAAAAATTTTGAGGGATTTCATGTATTTAAGAATTTTACGTCTTTCAGGCTTTTTAGCAATTTTTAGATTTTTAGGGATTTAAGTGTTTTAATGTATTTAAGGTTTTCTTATTAGTTTTCAGTGTTTTTAGGATTTTTTTATGGATTTTTAGGGAATTTCTATAATTTTAGGCTTTTTAGGAATTTTATGGTTTATCATGGGATTTTAGGATTTTTAGGATTTATATGGATTTTGAGGGTTTTAGGGATTGTTTTAGTTTTTTATGGTTTTTAAGGATTTCTTGGGTTTTTAATGTCCTTATGTGTTTAATGGGGTTTTATAGTTCTTAGTAGTTTTTAGGGTTTTTATTGGTTTCTATGTTTTTTTAGAATTTTTAGGGGTTTATGATTTTCAATTATTTTTAGGGGTTTAAGGTCTTTTTAGAATTTTTAGGGTTTATAATTTTTTTAGGTTTTATGGGGTTTAAGTGGTTTTTGGTCTTTAATGTTTTCATGGTATTATTTATGGTTTTTAGGGTTTTCTACATTATTAGGTATTTTATGTTTTTTTAGATTTTTATTATCTTTAGGGTTTTAGGGAATTTGAGGGGTTTTAGGATTTTTACAATGTTTTAGGTTTTATGGGGTTTTAAGTATTTTTTTGGTTTCTATGGGTTTCTTAAGGGTTTTTAATATATTTAGATTTTTTATCTTTTTAGGGACATTTAATTATTTTTTGGTTTTTTACGGGATGGTATTTCTTATGGATTTTGTGTGTTTTAGGGTTTTTTCTGGGTTTTTACAGGATTTTGGGTTTTTAGTGATTTTTATATTTTTAGGGGGTTTCAATGGTTTTAAGATATTTTTAACATTTTTCGGGGTTTAATGGATTTTTAGAGTTTTTAGTGGGTTTTAGGTTTTGTATGGGTTTTGGGTGTTTAAAGGGTTTTCGGGGGGGGGGGGGTTTATTGGCTTTAGGGGGTTTAGGTTCAATTTTGGGTTTTATGGTTTTTAACATTTTTTAGGTTCTTAGGGGTTTTAAATGATTTAAGGTTTTTATGGTTTTCATAGGGGGTTTCAGGGGTTTTAGGGGTTTTTATGTTTTGTAGTATTTTTTAGGATTCTTTATGATTTTTATGGTTTTTAGGTATTTTGAGGTGTCTTGGGGTTTTACGGGTTTTACGGGTTTTTACAGTTTTTAGCACTTTTATAATTTCTATAGGTTTTCTGTTTTTTTAGGTTTTAAGGTTTTATTTGGGATTTTAGGGATTTTTTGTTTTTTACATTTTTAGCTATTTGTAGGGAGTTTGAATGATTTTTAAGGTTTTTAGGGGCACTTGGGATTTGGAGTGTTTTTAGGGTTTTATGATTTTTTATGTTTTTTAGCATTTTTTAGGTTTTGATGGATTTTAAGTGTTCTTTTTTTTTTGAGGTTTCCCTATGGTTTTTCAGGTTTTTAGGGGTTTATTATGTTTTAAAGGACTTTTAGTCCTTTTAAGTATTGTTATGGTTTTTAGGGGATTCAGATATTTTGATGGGTTTTAGGGTTTTAGGGTTTTTATGGGTTTTTAAAATTTTTCAGGGTTTTTTTAGAAATTTAGTGTTTTAAAACATTTTTATGTGGTTAAATGGTTTTTAGAGTTTCATTGGTTTTTATGGGTTTTATGGATTTTTAGTATTTTTAATGGTTTTTACAGTTTTTATGTTCTTAGGGGTTTTAGGTTTTTTATGGTCTTATTAGTTTTTTAGGGTTTTTAAGTTTTTAGGAGTTTTAAGTGTTTTTAGGTTCATAAGGGTTTAATAAGGGGTTTTATGGATTTTATGGTTGTTTATGTTTTAAGGCATTTTTAATTACTTATATGGTTTCTAGGGTTTTTAGGAATTTTGAGAGGTATATGGTTTTATTAGTTTTTAGCAAATTTTAGGGTTTTTGTGTTTTTATGTTTTTCATAGGGGTTTTTAGGGTTTTTAGGTTTATATGGATTTTTAATGATTTTTTGGGATTTTTTTTCATTTTTTTAGGTTTTTGGGATTTTGAGGGGGTTTAGGGGTTTTTGGAGTTTTTAAGGTTTTTTTGGTTTTTAGGATTTTTTTGATTTTTTTATGGATTTAAGGTTTTTTAATTTTTTCACATTTTTAGGGTTTTAAAATATTTTTATAGATTTTTTGTGGTTTTTAGTGTTTTTATAGGGGTTTATGGGTTTTATGGGGTTTTATGGTTTTTAGGGTTTTCACAACTTTTTATGGTTTTTAGGGGTTTTAAGTCATTTTAGGTTTTTATGGTTTTCTTTGGTTTTTTCTAGGTTTTAGGGATTTTATGTTTTTTGGGGGGGTTTTAGGGATGTTTAATGATTTTTATGATTTTTAGGGTTTTTATGATTTTTTGGGTTTAATGGTTTTTGTTGGATTTTTAGGGTTTTATTTTTTAGTGTTTTTAAACATTTTTAGGTGTTTAAAGTGTTTCAAGAGATTTTTGTAGTTTTTATGGGTTTTATGGGATTTTAGGATTTTTAAGGGTTTTAGGATTTTTATGGGTTTTAGGTTTTTAGGGTTTTTAGGATTTTGAGTTTTTTTACATTTTTAGGGGTTTTAAGTGTATTTAGGATTTTAATTTTTTCATAATGTTTTTCATGGTTTCGGTGTTTTTTACATTTTTAAATATTTTTAATGACTTTTTAGTATTCTAGGGGCTTTTCATATTTTTAGGGATTTTGAGGGTTCTAGGGTTTTTAGGGATTTTATAAGTTTTATTAATTTTTTTTTATTTTCAATTTTTAAGGGATTTAAAGGTATTATATATTTTTTAATGTTCTAGGGTTTTACATTGGTGTTTGTGCGTTTTGTTGTTATTTAGGGATTTTATAGATTCATTGGTATTTTTACATTGTGTAGGGGTTTTATGGGTTTATGTTTTTTTAAATTATTTAAGGGTGTTTAGGGCTTTTGGGTGTTTAGTTTTTCTGGGGGTTTAAGTGTTTTATATTTTTAAGATTTTCTTATGTCTTTTTGTGTTTTAAGGTTATTTATTTTTTAGGGATATTCAGGGTTTTACAAGTTTTAAGGGTTTTTTGGTTTGTAGGGGGTTTAGAATTTTTGATTTTTTAGGGCAAGGACGATGCAGGGACAGACTACTCCTGGTCCCTCCAAAATGAATAGAAAATAAAGGCAATTCAAAAAAAGAGAAGTGCGTGTTCAAATGACCCTCAACCAAAAATCCCAAACACCCCCAAACCTGGTACCCAAGCCTATACAAATAAAAAAAAGGACACAAAAAGAAGAAATCTGTCAAGGTTGTTTCCAAATTCATGCTCAAAGCCCGTAGCATAAGGATCATCATTCGAGTCCAGTCCGGTAGTCATATCAGCACAAAAGTAGTGCGAGTCAACCCTTGTGCCCATGGATTCCCATCCTGATTCAAAATCCTCTTGTAGTCCAAGTAGCGACAAGTACATCTCTCTCAGCCTCTCCTTTTTAGCAGAGTGTGAAGGACGCTCCCCCTATTGACATTCAGTTTCAGCTCCGCCACCCTAGAGGTCTCTCAGGTAGACATGGCCCTCAGAAGATATTAATAGTCCCTCCTCCGCTTCTGTTTTCTATGGTTTTTAGGTGTTTTAGGGAATTTTAGGATTTTAAGGGTTTTAAGGGTTATTATGGGTTTTTGAGTTTTTAGGGGTTTTGTGGTTTTTAAAATTTTTATAAAATTTTTAGTGGTTTAAAGTATTTTAAGAGTTTTTATTGGTTTTTAAGGTTTTTATAGTTTTTAGGGTTTTTTGGTTTTAAAAATATTTTAGGGTTTTTAGGGTGTTAACTGTTTTTAGGTTTTTAAAGTTTTATAAGGTGTTTTCAGGGTATTTAGGTGTTTCTTTTTTTAGGGATTATTAGGCTAAAGAAGATGTGGAATTCAGGCTATTCCCGACCCACCCCCCCAAATTCATTAGATAAAAAGACACACCAGAAAATAAATAGCAGACAAGGGAGGGGAGAGGTCAATGAAACCACACCCAAAACCTTGGACAACCCCATAAAACCCAAGAGTCCCCAAAAAACCCAAAAAGGCATAGAAAACAAAACAAAAATAAGGCAGAAAAAAACAACATCTTTAACATCATCACCCATCAAGATAGCTACCAGTATCGAGCAACAACATTATTATCAACCATCACCTCCTTGTCAAGCATATTCACCACCAGCATCACAGAAGCACCATCATCAAATTCATAAGTCTCACCGTCTTCACCTCACCGGGAAGCAGTAACTTCCAGTCACCTTCTATAAATTCACACCTAGAAGCACATCCGGGAACACATCAGCAACACCCAAAGGCAAGACAGAAACCAGCACCGCTCAACAAAACCAAAGTCCATCATCCACACCAATTAGGGTTCTTGTGTATTTTTTGTGGTTTTAATGTTTTTTGTGGTTTTTGTGGTTTTTACTGTTTTTATAATTGGTAGGATTTTATGGGTTTTATGTTTTATTAGTTTTTAAAGTTTTATGAGGGGTTTTATGTTTTTTTTCAATTTTAGGAATTTTTTATGTTTTTTATCTTTTTTAGAGATTTTGAATATTTTTTGGCATTGTAAATATTTTTTATGAGTTTTAGGGGGTTTTATGTTTTTTATAGTTTTTTATTGTTTTTATGGATTTAAAGGGGTTTGATTCTTTTAGTGTGTTTTCAGGGATTTTATGAGTTTTTAGTTTTTTACAGTTTTTAGGAGCTTTTATGGGTTTTGGGGGTTTTAATGTTTTAGGGACTTTTTACGGTTTTAAGGGTTTTAGAATTTTTAGTTTTTAGATGTTTTATGTGTTTTTAAATTTTTTTTAATTTTCTTTATTAGGGTATTTATGGGGTTTTTCTGTTTTTTATGTTTTTAATGATTTTAGGTCCTTTATAGGAGATTTATGGTTTTATGGTTTTTAGAGATTTTAAGGGATTTTATGAGATTTAGGGTTTTTAACATTATTTAGGTCTTTAGGGTTTTTATGTGTTTTTAGGCCTCTAATGTTTTCTTTTGTTTTTTAGGGTTTTAGTGGGTTTTATGTATTTAAGTAATTTTATGGTTTTTAGGGATTTTGAGTGTTTTTTTGGGTTTTATTATGTTATTTGGTATTTTAGGGTTTTTTAGTTTTTATGGGTTTTAATGTTTTACATGTTTTTAACATTTTTAGGGGTTTAATTGGTTTTTACTTTTTTTGGTTTTTAGGAATTTTTAGGTTTTTAGGGGTTTGTATGGTTTTTAGATTTTAATAGGGGTTTAGGGTCTTTTTGGTATTTTTAGGGTTTTTAGCTTTTTTTTGTTTTTAGGTGGTTTTAGTGTTTTTATATTTTATGCTTTTTATGTTTTTTAGGGATTTTATGGTGTTTACAATTTTCGGATTTTTATGCCCTTTTAGAATTTCTTTTGGCTTTAATGGATTTTAGAGATTTCGAGGGTTTTTATGGTTTTAGCAGTTTTCAGGTTTTTAGGGGTTTTAGGAGATTTTAGGTTTTAAGAAACTCTTTGGGGGGGGGGGTTATGGTTTTTAGCTATTTTTTGTTTTTAGGGTTGTTTAGTTTTTTTTATGATTTTTATGGATTTTAGGGGTTTTAGTTATTTTGAGATTTGTTAGGGTTTTTAAAGTGTTTAGGATTTTTTATGGTTTATGTATTTTTAATGATTTAGGGGTTTAAATATTTTTCATATTTTTTGTAGGATTCAAGGGTTTTATGGGATCTTTTTGGATATTTGATGTTTTTAAGGGGTTTTATATTTTTTAGGGTATTTAGGTTCTTTTATGTTTTTAGCATTTTTAGGTTTTTAGGGGCTTTAAGAGTTTTTAGGTTATTAAGGTTTTTTTGGGGGTTTTGGGGTTTTTTAGGTTTTCCCATTTTTTGGGATTTTTAGGTTTTTATTGTTTTTTGTTTTTTAGGGATTATTAGGGTTTCTTGGTTTTTTAAGGTTTTTAGCATTTTTAACATTTTATAGCTTTTAAAGAAATTTAAGTGTTTTTTCGTTTTTAATGTTTTCTTTTGGGTTTTCAAGGTTTTTAGTGTTCTTATTATTTAATGCATTTTTTTAGGGATTTTTAGGATTTCATGGACTTTTTCAGGAATTTGATTTTTGGGGGGTTTTTTTGGGAGGTTTTGGTTATAAAAAACCATACAAGCATACATAGGTACATGAAGAAACCATCACCGTCTTCCAGCAGCATCCAGAAACCACCAACCCACTACCAAGAGAAAGCTAGCTTCCAACCTCACATGTACCAGCATCCATCACCTTCCCACCAATAGCATCACCAATAGCATCACCTAGCCAAAAAAAGCAAGAATCTAATAACACCAAGCCTCCAGAACCCAGCAACTCTTCTTACCTACCAACAACCAACACTAGCAGAAGCTAACTACCAAACCAGCAACAGCAAGCCATCCCTACCAGAAAATCATAGCCAAACATCCAGCCACATCCAACATCATATCCAATCCAGCAACCTGCATTTTCATCACAGAAATCAAAAACACCCAACCATTCCACTCTCATCCAAGCGGCATCAAGCATCCAGTACCTCTAATTCCAGAAATCATTACCAAAATCTACCCCCACCAAGACCCATAGCAGCGTCAAAACCATCAAGAAAAGAACCAGATCAACCATCAGCTCATTCGAAACCATAACCATAACGCAACCAATAAACCAAGCCACCAGCAAAGCAATCCAAAGTAGCAGATTGAACCCGCGGAGCAAAAATCCACAATCCAACGACACACCAAAACCAGAGAAAATTTGCAAAAACAACACCAAGGAAGAGGAGATATACTAGATTTGAAACAACATCAAGGAGGCATCCACGAAGTAGAATCGAGGAAGAAAATTAGGAGAGTTGACCATCTATAGCCCACATCGCCGATGTGTTCCCCTCCACCGCTTCAAAGGTCCCTCCTGAAACCTCGACGAAGGAACGGGATCCCCTGTAGTATCCATCTCCAAGCACCTTAATCCATCATAATTCCATAAGATACATCGAAAGGCATCAAACCGCAGGCCATTGACGCAACACTCCAACAAGAAACCATCAGAAACCCAAGTCCCAGACTGCATCCTCTGCGCAAAACACTTCCAAACCGAACTCGAATGCTCCTCCTCGCCATGACTGCATCATCGTAGAGGCACCCGACTCCGGACTGCCCAGGGTAAACTCAGATCTGCAAAGTCAACCCCGAACCACAGCGGATTCCCATAAAGGGTCCCGACTGCCATGGAGTCAACAGCTTCTCCTCAGACCAGATCCGACTGATCATGGACCAAAGGAACCTGCGCAAGCAACTAGCCTGACGAAATCCAAGCTCACCCGCAAAAACAACCTTCTGAAACTAAAATCCAGATCACGGGGTGAGGCAAAAGAAGCTGCTGAAGATAGAAACCCACCGTCTCCTTGGATCCGAAGAGCGCGTCCAAAAAACACCACCACCGAGGAAGACCAACGGTAGAAACCATAGCCAAAACCATGGGAAGAAGCGTCGGGCGAGAGAGAGAACCTGGAGAGTGCGCCACCATATAGTGTTTTTTAGGGTTTTAGGGATTTTAATTTTTTTTGGATTTTTTGCACTCTTTATATTTTTATATTTTTTAAGGTTTTTTGGGATTTTGAGGGGTTTTAAGGGTTTTTGGGGTTTCTGGGGTTTTTAGGGGTTTAAGTGTTTTTATGTTTTTATGGATTTCTAATGGGTTTTCATAATGTTTATGTGTTTTTACATTTTTATAGATTTTTAGTGGTTTTTTTATTTTTATGGTTTTTAGGGGTTTTACGGATTTTGAGTATTTGTAGTGTTTTATGCGTTTCGGGGGGTTTTTTGCTTTTTTAGTTTTTATTATTTTAAGTTTCTTTGTAGGTTTTTATCATTTTTGTAGGTTTTAATGGTTTTTAGAGTTTTTTAAGGTTTTTGGGATTTTAGGTTATTTTAAGGTATTTAGATGTATTTATTTTTTTAATGGGTATTTGGGGTTTTAGGATCTTTTAGGGATTTTTGGAATTTTAGAAATTTTTAGGTTTTTAAGGGATTGAAGTGATTTTAGGTTTTTTAGGTTTTCTTAGGAATTTTCATGGTTTTAGGGTTTTATATGTTTTTATTGATTTTTAGGGCTTTTTCGTATTTTTATGGTTTTTTGGTTTTTATGAATTTTGAGGGTTTTTATATTTTTAGGGTTTTAGATTTTTTTGGTATTTTTATCTATGTTATGTTTTTAGGGCATTTATGTGTTTTTAGTTTTTAAGGTTTTCTTAGGGTTTTCTTGGTTTTTATGGATTTTTATATTTTTGAAAAAATTTATGATTTTTTTGACTTTATAGTTATTAGTGTTTTTTCATATTTTGTGGGTTTTTATAATTTTATTAGGTTTTTAGGGTTTTAAATTTTTTGGGGGGTTTTAAGGATTTTTAGATTTATAAAAAAATTGGAATTTAAACAATTTTTGATTTTTTGTGGGTTTTGAGGGGTTGAATGGCTTTTACGATTTTAGGGGTTTATGGTTTTTAGGGGATTTTTGTGATTTCAGGGTAATTTTGGGGATTTTAGCAATTTTTGGGATTTTTTTGGGTTTTAAGTGTTATTGGGTTTTTAAAGAATCATTAGGTGGTTTTATGGTTTTTTGTTTCTAGGAATTCTTAGGGGGATTTTTTGTATTTTTTTGGTGTTTTTTTGGGTTTTTAGAGATTCTATGGGGTTTAAGTGGGTTTATGGGTTTTTAAATTTTTTTTTATCATTTTTAGGTTTCTTAGGGGTTATATGTTTTTTAGGTTTTATGGTTTTCTTAGGGTCCTTCAGAGGTTTAGGGATTTTTATGTTTTAGGGGTTTTCAGGTTTTTAATATTTTCAGAGTTTCTAGGGTTTTATGGACTATGAAGGGTTTTAGTTGTTTTTTTGTTTTTTTGGTGTTGTAGAGTTTTTATTGGTTTGTGGTTTTTTATCGTTTTTTTAGTTTTTAGAATTATTATGGTTTTTTTAGTTTTTACATTTTTATGGGCTTACAGGGTTTTTAAAGTTTTTAGTGATTTTTAGGGTGTTTATGGTTTTTTGGGGGTTTTAAGGTTTTAAGGGGTTTCATAGTTTTAAGGGGTTTAGTGTGTTTTAGGGTTTTTATCATTTTTAGGTTTTTAGGGATCATAAGTGTTTTTTTCTTTTTAACGATCTCTTAAGAGTTTTTCAGGTTTCTAGGGGTTTTTACTTTTTAGGGATTTTAAGGTATTTTTTAAATTTTTTATGGTTTTAATGGGTTTTAGGGATTTTTTGGGTTTTTTGGGTTTTTTAGGATTTTTAGGGTTGTTTGTATTTTTAGGTTATTAGGGGATTTTTTTTTTGTTTTTATGTTTTTATGTTTTTTATTACACTTTTTCATGGTTTAAGGTATTTTATATTTTTTGGGATTTTATGTTTTTTTCATTTTTATGGTGTTTTAGGGTTTATTAGTGTTTTTATATTTTTTTAGTGTTTTTTTGAGTTTTTAGTGATTTGTTTTATGTTTTTTGAGGTTTTATGGTTTTTTGAGTTTTTAAATTTTTGTAGGGGTTTGAAGGGTTTTTGAGTTTTCAGTGGTTTTTATGGTTTTATGGGTTTTAGGTTTTATGACTTTTAGGGGATTATGGGTTTTAGGTTTTTTAGGGTATTTATCATCTTTTTAATGTTTTTATTGTTTTTTATATTTTTAATGGGTTTAAGTGATTTTAAGGTTTTAAGGTTTTCTAAGGTGTTTTGAGGTTTTTTTACATTTTTATAGATTTTTAAGAATTTTGTAGGATTTTTATGGGTTTTAGGTGTTTTATAGATTTTGAGTGTTTTAATGATTTTAGGGTTTTTTTGTTTTTTTAGGGGTATTAGTTTTTTTTAGGTTTTTATGGATTTTAAGTATTTTTACGTTTTTATGTTTTTATGGTTTAATTAGGGTTTTTCTGGTTTTTTAGGGTTTATTATGGTTTATTTATTTTCATTTGTTTATTTGGATTTTTATGTGTTTTACGGTTTTAGGGATTTTTAAAATTTAAAAATTTTAGGTTTTTTAACAGTTTTTTGGTTTTTACGACTTTTAGTGGGTTTTTGAGATTTCTTGGGATTTTAATGTTTTTTTAGAATTTTAAATATTTTTTAGGGGTTTAAAGAGTTTTTAATGTTTTTAGTGCCTTTTTAGGATTTAAAGTGGTTTTAAGGTATCAGCAGGTATTTATGGTTTTTTGGTTTTTTTGGGTTTTAAGGGTTTTAAGGGTTTTAGCGTTTTGAAGTTTCTGTGGGGGTTTAAGTGTTTTATGTTTTAAAGGCTTTCTTTTTTTTGTAGGTTTTTTAGTTTTTTAAATTTTTTCTAGATTTTTATGGCCTTTTTAGGGTTTTTATGGTCATTTAGGGTTTCTGGGGATTTTGTGGGTTCTTAGTGGTTTTCAAGGATTTTAAGGGATTTATGGGTTTCTTTTTGTTCTTATGGTTTTTTTAGTTTTTAAGGGTTTTAATTTTTTTTAGTTTTTATAATTTTTAGGGTTTTAAAGAGGTTTTATCGTTTTTATATTTTTAAGGTTTTGATTAGTTTTAGGTGTTTTAGGGGTTTTAGGGGTTTTAGGGTTTTTAGGGTATTTAAGGTTTTTAGAGTTTTTAGGTTTTTTAGGGGTTTTAAGTGTTTTTATATTTTTTATGTAGTCTTAGGTTTGTTATAATTTTTAGGGACTTTATAATTTTTATCAATTTTTAGGGATTTTTGGATTTTTTAGGTTTTTAGATTTTTAGGGATTTTTAGGTTTTTAGGGTCTTTTATATTTTTTAGGGTTTTCAGAATTTTCTATCTTTTTTAAGAGTTTTATTTATTTTTAGGTTTCTAATGTTTTCTTAGGGGTTCTCAAGATTTTTAGGAATTTTTATGTTTTTAGTGATTTTTTGTGTTTTTTGTGATTTTTATGGGTTTTTAAGGTTTTTGAGGGATTTTAGGGTTTTTACAGTTTTTTGGTTTTGGGATAATATATTTATTTTTTGAGTTATTTATGGGTTTTAAGGTTTTTAAAAGTTTTTTATCTTTTTTATGGGTTTAAAGTGTTTTTATTTTTTTTAGTGGTTTTGGGGTTTTTATTGGTTTTTAGTGTTTGTTAAGGTCTTAGGGAAAGGAAGGCACGGGTTCAAGCTATTCATGACCCCCAAAAAATTATTAGAAATAAGACACAATAGACAAGGGAGAGGCAGGGTCAATCAACCAACACCCAAAAACCCTGGACACCCCCACAGAACCTAAAAGTCCCCAAAAAACACAATAAACACACAAAAAATTAAAAAGAAGAAAAACAGAAGCATCTCAAACAACATCTCCTAGCCAAACAGTGACCAGCGTCCCACAACACCATTTTCATTATCCATCACCTCCATTCTAGGAATTAACCAACGTCCAGCATCACACATCCCATCATATGATGACACCTCACTGAAAAATATCACCACCAGCAACATCATACCACCAGTACCAAAATCATCAACCTCGACATCATCATGACTCAGCCAAGCAGTAACCACAATCCATCTCTTCAGTTTCCGACAACCAGCATCTCTTTAAAAAGCTCCCCTCTCGACAGCAGCACGAGACAACCAGCATTAATGCCAAGAGCCAAATCATAGTACCCATAACATCATGATCCGGCCCAGATCCAAGAAACCCCTCACATCAAATCCAAAAATCGGCACCAGCATTAACCCACAAACCCTCCAGACCGATCAACTCGTATTCCAGCTTTCACCACCTCCGAGCCAACCATCTCCTATCTTTTTACAGTTTATACTCCAGCCAGCACCATCTGATCCTAATAGTTTTCATCCCAACCTACAGCACCCAAACCCTCTAGACCAAAATTCTCTCAGTATTCCACACCCCATAGCACAGCCAGAAACACACCACCAACACTCATACCCAAGAACAAACCACAACACCTAGCACCCCTCGAACAGAACCCATCTCTAAGAAGCCACACCAACAAACTTGCACAACATCACCAGGAAACGCCTAACATTGCTCAGCAAATCCAAGAACCAATACCTGCAATAACTCATAACCATATCCATAACCAATAACCAGTTCATCTTAAAATTCCGAAAGATACAACCAAATCCATCATCAATAGTGATATGCAAAGGCAAAGTCACACGCACCTGCATCTATTGCACGATGTTAAAACAAGGCCAAAACAGAGAAAAAAACAAACCATCATCCACTGCGTGAGTACTGGAAACTGTGGTCTGAGCAAAGAAACCAGCACCATTTCCTGATGACCTAAGGTAAGGGATAGATCTAAAGACCTCCAAAGAAGATTCTGGCACCATGCACCATGTTCTATCACTAATCTTGGAAGACCACCAAAATTTCCCATCCTTAGATCTGGAAAGGGGATGGCCGCATCAATCTGATTTCTACGAAACATCGCCTATCCATGAATCCCCAAAATCCACATGGATCCTCATGTTTCAATAACCACACCACCTAGAGAGTTGACCAACAAAATTTCTATGATGAAGAAGTTACCACCGCAAGCGATACAACTTTCGAAGAGTTTTTTAGGATTTGGAGGGGTTTTATTACTTTTTTGGCTTATTAGGATTTTTTTTGAGTTTTTTAGGGATTAATGGTTTTATATTTTTTTAAACATTTTTATGGTTTTAATGGGATCTTACATTTTTAGTGGATCATTAATTTTTATGGGGTTTTACGTGTTTTATGGTATTTTATTGTTTTTAGAGTTTCTAGTGTTTTTTTTAGATTTTGAGGGGTTCTAAGTGATTTTAGGTTTTACAGGTTTTCTTATCTATTTTCAAGGTTTTATGTGTTTTTTGGTTTTTAGGGATTTTTAGTAATTTTTTTATGTTTTTTATTATTTTTTAGTGTTTTAGGTTTTGTTGATGGGTTTTAGGGTTTTTTAGGGTTTTTAGCATTTTTAGGACTTTTAGGGATTTTAAGTGTTTTTTGGTTTTTAGTTTTTTCATAGGTATTTTCAGTGGTTTATGGTTTTTTACATTTTATTGGTTTCATATTTTTTTGATTTTATAACTTTTAAGAATTTTAGTGATTTTGAGGGTTTTAGGGTTTTAAGGGGTTTTACGTTTTTTGGGGTTTAGGGGTTTTTATGGGTAAATAGAGTTTTCAAGGTTTTAAAAGTTTTTTTTATAATTTTTAGTGGTTTAATAGTTTTTACGATTTTTAGTGGCCTTTTATTGTATATATGATTTTTTAGGTTTTTTATGATTTAGTGGTTTTATGGGTTTTAGGGGTTTTGAGAGTTTTACTGGTGTTTTAGGGTTTTTAGGGTTATTAGAATTTTTAGTTTTTTTGGTTTTAAGTGGTTTTAGGTTTTTAATGTTTTCTTATGTGTTTTCTAGGTTTTAGGGGACTTACATTTTTATAGATTTTTGTGGGATTTTTTTTGGGTTTTTTAGGGATTTTTGGGTTTTTTGGGGTTTTAGGGTTTTTATATTTTTTAATTATTTTAAGGGTTTTATGTTTTTTTAGATTTTTATTGTTTTCTTAGGATTTTTAGTGTTTTTAGGGTGTTTAATTTTTTAGGTTTTTAGGCCTTTTAAAGTGTTTTATGGTTTTTAGTATGTTGTGGGATTTTGAGGGATTTAGGGATTTTATGGTTTTTATAGTTTTGTGGGGATTATGTTTCATGAGATTTTTAGGGTTTCTATGTTTTTTTAAATTTTAGGTGTTTAAATGGTTTATGAGAGTTTTTAGTGGGTTTTAGGTGTTTTAAATATTTTTAGGGGGTTTTAATGGGGTTTTGGGGTTTTTAGGGTCTCTTTAGGGTTTTTATCCTTTTTTGGTTTTTAGGGTTTTCAGGTCTCTATTGGGTTTAAAGGATTTATTATGTGTTTTTAGGGTTTTTATTATTTTAAGGAATTTTATGGATTTTTAGTATTCTTATTGGTTTTAGGTATTTTGAAGGCTTTTAGGGAATTTTGGATTTTTAGGGGTTTTAGCTTTTTTTGGATTTTTAAGGGTTGTAAATGTTTTTATATTTTTATGGTTTTATTATGGGTTTTTCAGATTTTTAAATTTTTTAAATTTTTTTAAGGATTTCAATGGTTTTTTAGGATTTAATTGGTTTCTTTGGGGGGTTTTATGGATTTTGAAGTTTTTTAGGGTTTTTGATTTTTAGGATTTTTTTATGTTTTTAGGTGTTTTAAGTGTTTTTATGTTTTTAATGTTTTCTTAGGGGTTTTCAGGGTTTTATGGTTTTTTACATTTTTGGTGATTTTTAGGATTTTTTCAGGATTTTTATGGTTCTTTATATTTTTAGGTATTTTAAGGATTTTTCATATTTTTCATGGTTTTTAGGGTTTTTAGGGGGTTTTGGGTTTTTAGGGTTTTTTGAGCTTTTAGAGTTTTATGTTTCTAATTTTTTTAACATTTTTTATGGCGTAAAATTTAATAGAGATTTAAATGTGGATTTAGGTTTTTATGGGGTTTTATTGGTTTTAATGCCGCTTTTGGTTTTATGGTTTTCATGGATTTTTATGGTCCTTTAAGGATTTTTATGGTTTTTATAATTTTTAGGGTTTTTAGGGGTGTTGATTATTTTTTATGTTTTTAAGGATTTCTTAATGTTTTTTTGGGTTTTAGGGTATTCAATTATTTATAGATTTTTATGGATTATATAGTATTATTATGGGGTTTTAAGGGTTTTTGGGATTATGAGGGGTTTTTGGTGTTTTTGGTTTTTTGGGTTTCAAGGTTTTTTAGGGATGTTAGGTGTTTTAGGGATTTTAAGGCTTTCTTAGTATTTTTACGTTTTTTTACATTTTTAAGAATCATGTGGATTTTATAGTATTTTATGGGTTTAAACATTTCTAGGGAATTTTATGGGTTTTCTGGTGTTTTAGGGTTTTAGGATATTTATGATTGTTTTGGGTTTGTTGGGTTTTTACGGTTCATATTGTTTTTAGAGTCATTTAAAAATTTTAGGGGTTTTAGATCTTTTAGTGGATTTATGGGTTTTTTGTATTTTTTATGGATTTTAGGGGTTTTGGGGTCTTTTTATGGTTTTTACAGATTTTATCATGGTTTTTTGGGTTTCTTATGTTTTATGGATTTTTAGGAATATTTAATATTTTCATGGTTTATAGGGGTCTGAAGGGTTTTTTTGGGATTTTTAGGGGTTTTAGGATTTTTTAGGGTTTTAGTATTATTTTAGGATTTTAGGTTTTTTGATATTTTTAAATTTTTCTTAGGGGTTTTAGGGGGTTTTACATTAAAAGGTATTTATAGGTATTATTGGGTCTTTTTTTATTTTTATGGTTCTTATATTCTTTAGGGATTTGGAGGAGTTTTAGTGTTTTTAAGGGACTTAATGTTTTATGGTTTTTTGGGTTTTTAGGATTTTTTGAGTTTTTTTTGGGTTTTAAGGTTGTTATTTTTTTTAATGTCTCAATGAGTTTAAACTGTGTTTAGGGATTTTTGTGGCTTTTATGGTTTTTTATTTTGTTTTATGGTTTTTAGTGGTGTTTTAGTTTTTTGGATTTTCAGGCTTTTGGGGGTATTTTTTGGGGTTTTTAGTGGTTTAGAGTTTTTATGATTTTATGGGTGATAATTGTTTTAATGTTTTTAAGAATTTCTTAGGGTTTTATGGGTTTTAGGGTTTTTTATGTTTGTAGGGATATTTAGAGATTTTTTAAGATTTTTATGGTTTTTATGGATTTTGAGGTTTTTTATGTTTTTAGTGGTTTTAGGGGTATTTAGGGTTTTTAATGTTTTTAGGTATTTAAGAGTTGATAGGGTTTTTCGGTTTTTATATTCGTTTGTTTTCTTAGTATTTTAGGTTTCTTTATAGTTATAGGGATTTCAAGGTATTTTTTTGTTTTTTATGGGTTTTAGGGTTTTTTGGGATTTTAATGCTTTTTAAAGTTTTTGTGTTTTCAGGGGTTTTATGTTCTTTATAACTTTTCACACTATTAGGGGTTTTAATTGTTTTTTCATTTTTAATATTTTATTAGTTGTTTTTATGTTTTTAGGTTTTTCTATGTTTCAGAGATTTTTATGGATTTTTAGGATTTTTATAGTTTTTAGGGTTTTCGTGATTTATAGGGTTTTTTTGGGGTTTTCATGGTTTTTTGGATTTTTATGGGTTTTTTGTGTTTTTAGGTTTTTCTGAGTTTTTAAGGTTTTAAGGATTTATACAGTTTTTAAAACATTTGGGAGTTTAGAGGATTCTTAGAGTTTTTAGTGGTTTAAGGGTTTTTAGGGATTTTAGGGGCTTTTAAGGATTTTAGGAGTATTATCGTTTTCAAGTTTTTAAGGGGTTTTTTGTATTTTATTTTGTTTTTAATGGGTTCTTCTTTTTTGTCATGGTTTTTAGGTTTCTTAATTTTTTAGATTTCTGTGTATTTATAAATATATTTATAGGTTTTTTGGAATATTAGGGTTTTGGAGGATTTTACGGTTTATTAGGGGATTTAGTTTTTAGGGTTTTCAATGTTCTTTTTGTTTTTAGGGGTTTTAGAATTTTTTTGATTTTTAAGATTTTATTAGGGGTTTTCTAGGGTTTTTTTGGGTTTTTATGTTTTCATTTAATTTTTTGTGATTTTTTATGTTTTTTTATATTTTAGGGAACTTGAGGGTTTTATGGGTTGGGTAAATTCTATGTTTTTTCTGATTTTTTTTTAGTAATTTTTATGGTTTCTTATATTTTTAACGATTTTAGGGGTTGAAATTGTTTTTAGTGTTTTTAGTGGTTTTTAGGGTTTTTGGTATTTTAGGGGATTTATATTTTTAGGGGTTTTAAGGGGTTTAGTGGTTTTAGAGTCTTTTTGGGTTTGTAATATCTTAATAATTTTTGTATGTTTTTGGGGTTTTATTAGTTTTTAGGTTTTTAAATATTTCTAATGTTTTTCAAGGGTTTTTAATTTTTTAGGCATTTTTATGTATTTTTTATGATTTTTATCGGTCTTAGTGGTTTTAGGAATTTAGAGGGGTTTTAGGGGATTTTAGTATTTTTAGAATTTTTAGGTTTTTAGGTTTGTTAAGTGTTTTTGGATTTTTATATTTTTTTAGGGTTTTATTTTTTTAGGGTTTTTACAATTTTTGGTATTTTTAGTGATTTTTTATGATTTTTTTTGGATTTTTATGGTTTTTATGTATATTACGGTTTTTAGGGTCTTATGGGTTTTAATGTTTTTAATGATTTTAGGGTCCTAAAGGGTTTTAGGGTTTCTGTTTTTTTTAAGGGTTTTTATGGGGTTTATATTTTTTATGGGGTTTTATGCTTTTGGGGGTCTTTGAGGGTTTTTAGTGTTTTCAACATTTTTTAGTGTTATAGCGGTTTAATTGTCCTAATTTTGTAAGGTTTTCTACGGATTTTTTAGGAAATTTTGGGAATTTTATGTTTATATGGATTTTTTTCGATTTTTTTTATGTTTTTTTTCTGTTTTTAGGGATTTTTGAGTGTTTTTAGGGACTTTGGGTTTCTAGTGATTTTAGAATTTTTTTTAGGTTTTTATGGGGTTTAAGTGGTTTTAGTATTTTAAGGTTTTTCTTGGGGTTTTCATGGTTTTTTTGGTTTTTTATGAATTTAGAGTTTTTTCGGATTTTTATGGGATTTTATGGTTTTTAGGGATTTTGAGGGTCTTTACGGATTTTTGGGGGTTTTTTGGGTTTTTAGAGTTTCTATGGTATTTATGGTTTTTTGGTGTTTTTTAACACTTTAGATGTTTAAAGGGTTTTTACATTTTTTTGGGGGGTTTTAGGGTTTTTATGGTTTTAAGGGTGGTTTATGGGTTTTAGGGGTTTTATGGTCTTTTAGGGTTTTACGGTTTTAAGTGTTCTTATGTTTTTAGGGGTTTTATGAGTTTTAATTTTTAAGGTTTTCTTATGTTTTTTCAGGGTTTTATGGGTTTTTACATTTTTAGTGTTTTGAGGGAATTTTTTTAGGATTTTTATGGTTTTTAGGGATTTTGAGATTTTTTTTATATTTTTCATGGATCTAAGTCTTTTAAGGGGTTTTATCAATTTTTAGGGTTTTAAGTGTTTTTAGGTTATTAAGGTTTTCGTAGGGGTTTTTAGTTTTTAGGGTTTTTGTGTTTTTATAGATTTTATAGACTTTTGGGTTTTTATGCTTTTAGGGATTACATGGATTTTGATGGTTTTTTAGGATTTTAGGGTATTTATTGGTTTTTGGTGTTTTAGGCATTTTTGAGTTTTTCAGAGTTTTTAATGATTTATTGATTTTTTAATTTTTTAGGGTTTTAAAGGGTTTTATGATTTTTTAGTGGTTTTTATGGTTTTATGGGGTTTTAGGAATTTTTACCATTTTAGGGGTTTTATGGTTTTTAATTGTTTTTAGGGTTTTTAGGGTCTTTTTAGAATATCTAGAGTATTATTGTTTTATATTTTTTGGGGTTTTATGTTTTTTAGGTCTTTAATGTTTTTTCTGGGTTATTGCTAGTTTTGTGGGGTTTTTTACATTTTTAGCTATTTTAAGGATATTTTTTAGGTATTTATCTGTTTTTAGGGTTTTGGGGAAATCTTGGGTTTTTAGGGATTTTTGGGTTTTTGGGTTTTTACCATGTATTTTGTTTTTAGGAGTATTAAGTTTTTTTAGGTTTTATGACTTTCTTATGTGTTTTAATGGTTTTGAGGGTTTTTATGATTTAGGTATTTTTAGGATTTTTATGGATTAGAAGCTTTTTATGGATATTGTGTGTTTTTAGGGTCTTTTAGTGGTTTACAATATTTTTTTGCGTTTTTTTATTTTTTTTGTGTATTTAGTGTGTTTAGTAGGTTTTTACGGTTTTAATGTGGTTTACGGTTATTTAAGGGTTTAAGGGTTTTAAGGGGGTTTAGGGTCATTTTTTCTGTTTTTATGGTTATTAGCATTTTTCTCAGTTTCTAGGGGTTTTAAATATTTTTAGTTTTTTAAGGCTTTATTAAGGGTTTTCAGGGTCTTCAGTGTTTTTTTATGTTCTTAGTTATTTTTAAGGATTTTTTAAGATTTTCATATATTTATGGTTTTTGAGGTGTTTTTAGGAGTTTTATATTCTTATGGTTTTTGAGGTTTTCTTTGGGATTTTCCATTGTTTTTTTGGTTTTTTACATTTGTAGGTATTTATCGTGCATTTTTAGGATTTTTGTGGTCTTTAGGTTTTTAAAGATTTTGAGTGATTTTAGTGTTTTATTTTGGGTTTTAGTATTTTTTATGTTTTCAGGGCTTTTATGTGTTTTTACCTTTTTATTGGTTTCCTAGGGTTTTCAGGTTTTTAGGGGTTTTTTATGTTCTTGGGGGGGGGGGGGGTTTAGGTCTTTTTTAAGATTTTTATGGTTTTTTAGGTTTTCAGGTATTTTTATGGGTTTTAGGGTGTTAGGGGTTATATTGGTTTTTTAGTTTGTTATGTTTTTTTATTTATTGAGGTTTTTAAATATTTTTGGTGTTTTTTACATTTTTAGTGGATTAAATGGTTCTTAGAGTTTTTATGATTTTTAGAGGTTTTATAGGTTTTTATAGTTCTTTTTTTAGGGGTTTTTAGGTTTTTAGGGTATTATTAGTGTTTTTAGGTATTTTAGGTATTTTAGGGGTTTTATGTGTTTTAAGGTTTTTAATGTTTTCTTTGGGGTGTTTAGGGTTTTAGGGTTGTTTGTGCTTTTAGAAAATTTTTGGGTTCTTTGAATATTGTTATGGTTTTTAGGGTTTTATGTATTTTCAGGGGTTTTAGGATTTTTATTGTTTTTTTTCAATTTTTATGGTTTTAGGGGTTTTATATTTTTTTAGTTTTTATGTTTTCCATAGGGGGTTTTAGTGTTTTTATGTTTTTATGTATTTTATGGGGTTTTTGAGATGATTCTGGATTTTTAAGTGTTTTAGGGAATTTGAAGTGTTTAAGGGGTTTTTTGGTTTTTAGGTTTCATTGAGTTCTTTATAGCTTTAAGGGATTTTAGGGTATTTTCATGTTTTTTGGGTTTTAAAGGATTTTTAGATATTTTAGTGGTTTTTAGTGTTTTGATGGGTTTTAGCAGTATTTATGGTTTTTGGGAGGTTTTATGTTTTTTAATATTTTCATCACTTTTTAAGGTTTTAGGGGTTTTATATTTTTTTAGGTTTTTGTGGTCTTCTTTTGTGTGTTCATTGTTTTTAGGGTTTTTTACATTTTTCAGGATTTTAGGGATTTCATATGATTTTAATGGGGTTTTGGGGTCTTTTGGGATTTTGGAGGTTTTTAGGGTTTTTGTGGGGTCATTAGGGTTTTTTGTTTTTATATTTTTTTAAAAATCTAAGGGTTTTAAAGTGTTTCTTGGGGTTTTAGTTGTTTTTATGGATTTTATGGGATTTTAAGGGTTTTAAGGTTTTGGGGTTTTTATGGGGTTTTTATGGGTTTTAGGGTTTTTACGGTGTTTAGGGTTTTGATTGTTTTTAGTTTTTTATGGGTTATAAGAGTATTTAAGTGATTTTTGTTATCTTAAGGTTTTTAAGGGTTTCATCATTTTCTACTTTTTTAGATATTCTTTTTTTAATTTTTTTTGAATTTTATGGTTTTAGGGTTTTTCGGGATTTTGAGGATACTAGGGTTTTCAGGGTTCTATGGTTTTTATTTGTTTTATGTATTTTTATTTTTTTTGTGTTTCTATGTGTTTTAATGTATTTTATAGTTTTTGTAATGTTTTTAGGGGTTTAAAAGGGTTTTAGTGTTTTTAGTAGTTATTTAGGTTTTTATCTGTCTTTATGGGATTTTAAGGTGTGTAGGGGTTTTTATAATTTTAAGTGTATTTATGGTATTTTAGGCTATTTTAGTGTTTTTTAATTTTTTTGTTTTTTGGGGTTTTACGTGTTTTTAGATTTTTAATATTTTATTAGGGGTTTTTGGGGTTTTAGGATTATTTATTATTTTTGGGATTTTTAGTGTTTTATATGATCTAGGGGTTCTAGGGGAATTTATGGGTTTTAGAGTATTTATAGTTTAGTAGGGGTTTAAGAAATTTTATTTTTTAAGGTTTTTATAAGGTTTTCAGAGAATTTAGGCTTTTTACATTTTTACTAATTTTTAGGAATTTTTATAGTTTTTAATGGTGATTAGGGTTTTTAGGTTTTTTTGGGGTTTTTATGGGGTTTAATGGTTTTCAGGGGTTTTTTTTGAGTTCTTAGGGGTTTTATGGGTTTTCATTTTTGTCAACATTTTTAGTAGTTTAAATTGATTTTAGAGTTTTTAGTGGTTTTCAATGTTTTTATGGGGTTTTAGGATTTTTAATGTTTATTTGCGTTTTTATGGTTTTTAGGAGTTTTAAGGGTATTTTTAGGGTTTTTAGTGTTTTTAACGTTTTTAGGGGTTTTATGTGTTTTGAGGTTTTTAAGGATTTCTAAGGTGTTTTCAGGGTATTTAGGGATTTTAATATTTTAGGAATTAGTATGGATTTTTATTGTTCTAAAGTATTTTTAGGGATTTAATTTTTTATGGTTGTATTGGGATGTTTATAATTTTTTAGGTTTTTAAGACTTTTTCATTTTTAAGGTTTTTAGGTTTTTCTTTGGGTTTTTAGGTTTTTTTCAATTTTAGGGATTTTTTATGATTTTTATAGTATTTTGGGATTTTGAGGGTTTTGGGGGTTTTTTTTTATCATTTTAGGGTTTTTATGAGTTTTAGGGGGTTTATGTTTTTTAGAGTTCATATCATTTTTAGTGGTTTAAAGGGTTCTGAAGAATTTAGTTGGGTTTTTTTGGATTTTTTGGGTTTTTAGTTTTTTACAGTTTTTTGGGTTTTTTGGTTTTTAGGGCCCCTAGAAATTTTTATATTATTTAAGGGTTTTAATTGGTTTTAGGTTTTAAAAGTTTTCATTGTTCTTTTCTGGGATTATAGGGCTTTTTACATTTTTATGGAATTTTAGGGTTTTTTAGAACATTTATGGTTTTTACTGATTTTGTTTGTTCTGATGGACTTGTATGGTTTTTTATGATTTTTTTTGGGTTTTTGGGGTTTTTGAGTTTTTATGGGTTTAGGCCCTTTTAGATTATTTTATTGGTTTTAAAGATTTGAAGGGTTTTTTAGGGTTTTCAGTGGGTTTTAGGGTGTTAATGGAGTTTTAGGGTTTTTATGAGTTTTGGGGATCTTAATGGTTTTTTGGGGATTTTAGGAGTTTTATGGACTGTTAGGGATTTTTAGGATATTTTTCATTTTTCGAGTTTTAGGGGTCTTAAGTTTTTTTTGTTTTTTAATATTTTCTTAGGTGCTTTAGGTTATTTATGTTTTTAGTGATTTTTAAGGCTTTTTTAGGATTTTTTTTGGTTTTTTTGGGATTTTTGGGATTTTGAGTGTTTTTTGGCTTTTAACATTTCAAGTATTTTTAGATTTTTAGTGGTGGTAAGTGTTTTTAGGTTTATATGGTTTTCTAAGGTGTTTTAGGTTTTTTTTAACTTTTCATGGATTTTTAGTTATTTTTTTAGGAATTTTTATGGTTTTTGGGATCTTGAGTGGTTTTTTGGTTTTAGTTTTTTTTTTGTGTATGTAGAGGTTTTATTGTTTTTAGGGTTTTATGGTTCTTTATAGTTTTTGTTGTATATTTTTTTTATATTTTTTATGGGGTTTTTAAAGTTTTATGGGATTTTAAGGGGTTATAAGGGACTTTTTTAGGGTCTTTATAGTTTTAGGTTTTTTGGGGTTTTCAATGTTTTTAGGTTTTTATTGTTTTATTTTGGGTTTTAAGGGTTTCACAGGTTTTTACATTTTTAGGAATTTGTAGCTATTTTTAAGATATTTATATTTTATTAGGGTTTTTAAGTATATTTTGGGTTTTTATGGCTTTTAGGGTTTTAGGGTTTTTAGGGTTTTAGTGTTTTTATGTATTTTAGCTTTGTTTATGTTTTTTACCATTTTTAAGTGTTTTTAGGATTTTATGGTTTTTTAGGGTTTTAGTTTTTTTCATTTTTAGTGATTATTAGTGCGTTTTTAGTATTTTTATTGGGTTTTAATATTTTTTTGGGTTTTTGGGGTTTTTGGGTTTTCTATCATTTTTAGGGGTTTCATGATTTTTTTGGGTTTTAATGTTTTTATGGTTTTGTTTTGGGTTTTAAAGGTATTTTTTTTAGTTTTTTACCATTTTTAAGGGTTTGAAGGGTTTCTTGAATCTTTGTAGTTTTTAGGGGTTTTAAGGGTTTTCTAGGTTTTTATGCTATTTAGAGTTTGTAGGGACTCGTTTGGGTTTTTTAGTTTTATTGGGGGTTTTAAGTGATTATAGGTTTTTAATAATTTCTTATGGTTTACATGGGTTTTAGGGTTTTTTGAATTTTTAGTGATTTTTATTTCTTTAGGATATTTATTGATTTTTAGTGATTTTAACAGGTTTTTGGGATTTAAGTGTTTTTATCTTTTTTTTTTTGCTTTCCTTGGGGTGTTTTTTATTTCTAGGTCTTTAATGTTCTCTATGTGCTTTTATGGTTTTAGGGCCTTAATATTTTAATGTATTTGTAACACTTTTGATGAGTTTTATGAATATTCTGTTTTTAGGGATTTTGAGGGGTTTTAGGGTTTTTATTATTTTTTGGGGTTGATGGAATTTTTGTGTCTTTTAGGTTTTTGAGGCCTTTTGGGGGGTTTTAATTTTTTTTGGGGTTTAAAGGGTTTTTATAATTTTAGGGAGTTTTTTTACGGTTTTAAATGGGTTTTTAGAAAATTTTAACGTTTTTAGGGGTTTAAAGGGTCTATAAGTTTTTCATGGTTTTTAGGGTTTTATGGTTTTAGGGGTTTAAGGCTTTTAAGGGTTTTTATGTTTATTAAGGGATTTTAGGGATTTTAGGGTCATTTGAGGTTTTTATGGTGTTTTGCAATGTTTGGTTTTCTAAGGGTTTTAATTGATTTTAGGGATTTAATGTTTCCTTTGTGTTGTTTAGGGTTTTTAGGTTTTTTTATGTTTTTAGAGATTTTAATATATATATATATATATATATATTTGTTTTTCATGGTTTTTAGAGATTTTAAGAGATTGTGGGGTTTTTAAAATTTTATTAGTTTTTACGATTTTCAGTGTTTTTTTGGTTTTATGGGTTCAATGTGTTTTTTTGTTTTTATGGTTTTATTAGGGGTTTTTAGGGAGTTATACATTTTTAGGTATTTTTAGCATTTTTATGGATTTTTAGGGGTTTTACGGAAATTATGCTCTTCTAGGGTTTAAATGGCTTTCCTGGAGTTTTTAGGTATTTAGGAAATTATTGAGTTTGCAGGGTTTAAATGGTTTATATATTTTTTTATCCTTTTAAGAGGTTTAAATGATTTTTATATTATTTTGAGGTTTTTGAGATTTTTTATGATTTTTATGTTTTTTATGGTTTTTGGGATTTTTATTGTTCTTCAACAGTTTTAGGGTTTTTATAGTCTTTATGGGTTTAAGGGTTTTTAGTGTTTTTTAGGATTTTTAGGGATTTTAAATTGTTTTAGGTTTTTAATGTTTTATTTAGGTTTTTTATGGTTTTATGGATTTTTTGTTTATAGGGATTTTAGGAATTTTTAATATTTTAATGATTTTTAGGGGTTTTCATGGATTTTTAGGGGTTTTCATGGATTTTTAGAGGTTTTTGGATTTTAGTGTTTTTAGGGTTTTTAAAAATTATTTATAGTTCTAATGTTATTTAAATGTTTTTAGGTTCTTATGATTTTATTATTATTTTTAGGTGTTTTTATGGGTTTTTATTTTTTTAAGAATTTGAGGGATTTTTTATATTTCTTACATATTATGGGGATTTTCATATTTTTTATATTTATTCAATTTTTTAGGGTTTTATGCTTTCATTGAGTTGTTTTTGTTTTTTTGTTCTTACTGTTTTTATGTTTTTAGAGTTTTTTTTTTATCATTTTGAGGGGTTTAAAGGGGTTTTATACTTTTTAGGTGGTTTTAGAGTTTTTGGGGGGGGGGGGGTTTGAGGGTTTTGGGGTTTTAGAGACTTTTTTTAATTATTTTATGGTTTTAGCATATTTTTAATTTTAGGGGTTTTTAGTGTTTTTTTATTTTTAAGACTTTCCTATCTATTTTTTTCTTAGAATTATTCATATGTTTATGATTTTTTTGGATTTTTGAGATTTTTATGGTTTTTATAGGTTTTTAGGTGTTTAGAGTAATTTAGGGGTTTTAAGGTTTTTAGGGTTTTTAGGGTTTTTATAATTTTTATGGTTTTAGGGGTTTTATGTTTTTTATTGTTTTTCAGATTTTCTTAGGGTTATTTGGTATTTTTCGAGTTTTTTTATGGATTTTTTGGGATATTTTAGTATTTTCATTTTTTAGTGTTTTTAGGATTTTTTTATGATTTTAAGGGTTTATGGGTTTTTTGTTTTTAGGGTTTTTAGGGTTTTTATAGTTTTTATAAATTTTTAATGGTTTTTGGGTTTTAAATATTTTTTAGAGATATTAGTGGATTTGAGGATTTTTATGGACTTTTAGAGTTTTTTAGGATTTTTAGGGGTTTTATGGTTTTTACGGTTTTTCAGGTTTTTTGGTTTTATGGGCTTTTTATTGTTTTGAATGTTTTTACGAGTTTTTTTGGATTTAAGTGTTCTTTGGTTTTTAGGGTTTTATTTTGTGTTTTCTAGGTTTTTAAGGATTTTTACATTATTAGGGTTTTTAGTGATTTTTTTTGGATTTTAATGGTTTTTAGGTTTTATAGGGATTTTGAGGGCTTTTAGTGTTTTTTTAGTTTTTTAGGTTTTTAGGGTTTTATATTTTTTAGGTTTTTTAGGATTTCTTTGGGGTTTTTAAGGTTTTTAGGGTTTTTTATGTTTTTATGTATTTATATGGATTTTTAGGATTTTTATTGATTTTGGATCTTTTGGGATTTTTAGAGTTTTTGGGTTTTTTTTGGGATTTTAGGGTTATTTTTTATTTTTTAGGGTTTTTTTGTTTTCAAATATTTTTGATGTTTTTGGGGGTTTTACGGTGTTTTCACGTTTTTAATGTGTTTTTAGGATTTTTTTTGGGGTTTTATGGTTTTTAGTGTCTTTTTTTTGTTTTTCAGTGTTTTATTATTTTTAATGTATTTTTAGGTTTTTTAGTGTTTTTTATGTTTTTTGGGGTTTTAACTGTTTTTATGTTTTCAAAAAATTTCCTATATATTTTTCTGGGTTTTTAGTTTTTTTATGTTTTTTGGGATTTTTGGGATATTTTAGTATTTTTATGGATTTTAAGGATTTTACTTATTTCAGGGATTTGTATGGTGTTTTGATATTTTTAATGGTTTTTATCATTTTTTAGGTTTTCAGGGATTTAATATGTTTTTAGGTTTTATGTTTTTCATATTGGTTTTTAGGGTTTTTTTACATTTTTCAGAATTTTTATGTATTTTTTAGGATTTTTTTTGGTTTTTGAGGGTTTTAGGGATTTCGATGTTTTTAGGGATTTTAGGGTTATAATCATTTTTTGGGATTTTATGGTTTGTTGATTTTTTAGGTTTTGTAAGGTTTTATAGATTTTTTTTTCATTTTAAGGGATTAAATGTTTTTTATTTTTTGAACTTTCTTGGGTTTTTATTGGTTTTTAAGGTTTTATGGTTTTATGGTTTTTAGGGATTTTTATGGTTTTTTTGTGGTTTTTGGGGTTTTTATGTATTTCAAATTTTTTATATATTTTGAGGAATTTAAGGATTTCTTATGGGTTTTCACTATTTTTAAGGGTTTATATGTTTTTGGTATTTTGAGGATGTTTTGTATTTTTATATAATTTTGGTTTTTTAGGGATTTTCCGGGTTTTATGGGTTTTATGGGTTTTTAGAGTTTTTTAATGTTTTTAGTGTTTTTTGGGTTTTTAGGTCCTTTAAGTGGTTTTATGTTTTTTAGAGTATTTTATATTTTTCATAGAGTTTAAGAATTTTTAGGTTTTCAAGGTTTTCTTAGGGTTTTGAATGGTTTTTGGGGTGTCTTATGTTTTTAGGTATAGTTTATGATTTTTTAGTATTTTTTAGGTTTTTTATGGTTTTTATGGGTTTTAGGGATTTTTAGGGGGTTTTATGGTTTTTTTGGGATTTAGTATTTTCAGGGTTTTTATTATTTTAATGTTTTTTAAAATGTTAATTATTTATAGGATTTTAAGGTTTTATTTGGGTTTTTATGGTTTTAGGGTTTTTTATGTTTTTATAGGATTTTAAGTTTATTTTTGGATTCCAATGGTTTTTAGGTTCCTTAGGGATTTGAGGGTGTCTAGATTTTTAGGTTTTTTAGAGTTTCTTGTTTTTTTTGAGTTTTTAGGGTATTTTTTTAGTTTTTTAGACTTTTTATGGAATTTTTTAGAGTTTTAATATTTTTATTGGTTTAAAGGATTTTTAGAGTTTTGAGTGGTTTAGGAGGATTTAATAGATTTTTAATACTTTTATTGATTTTAGGGGTTTTAAGGGTTTTAGTGGTGTTTAGGATTTTTAGTGTTAATAGTGTTTTGAGAGTTTATTTTGCTTTTATGGGCTTTACAGTTTTTTATGGTTTTAAGATTTTTTATGGATTTTTAGTTTTTTTACGAATTTGTACATTTTTTGTGATTTTTAGGACTGTTCTAGTATTTTTATAGTTTTTGGGGTTTTTAGGAATTTTGAGTTTTTTTTTGTTTTTTATGGGTTCTTTGGGTTTTTAGGATTTTTAGGTTTTTTTGTGGTTTATAGTGTTTAAAGATTTTTAATTTTCACCATAGGGATTTTCAGGGTTTTTGGTGTTTTTATGTTTTTAATCACTTTTGGTGATTTTATTTGATATTTATAGTTTTTTGGGTATTTAGGGATTTTTAGGTTTTTATGTTTTTTAGTGTTTTATTATCTTTATTGTTTTTTCAGGGTTTAAGGGTTTCTTTCAGTTTTTATGGTTTTTGTGGTTTTTTAGCGTTTTTTATGTTATTATGAATAAATGAGATTTTAGGGATTTTAGTGGTTTTTATGGTTTTTTTCAAGTTTTTTAGTTTTTAATGCTCATATAGGATTTTATGGTTTATATGGTTTTTTGGGGTTTTAGGGCTGTTTAAGATATTTACAATTTTTGAGTTTTTTTAAGAGTTTAATGTGATTTTTGTTTTTATGACATTTATGGGGTTTCAGGTTTGTTAGGTTTTTTTTTACCATTTTAGGGATTTTTAGGGGTTTTAAGGATTTTTATGGTCTTTTCGTGGTATTAGGGATTTTTAAGTGTTTTAGGGGGTTTTTGTGTTTTTTGTTTTTTTGGGTTTTTAAGGGGTTTTTGAGTTTTTTGGTTTTTAAGGTTTTTATATTTTTTATACATTTTTAGGGGTTTAAAGGGTTTTCAATGTTTTAGTGGGTTTATGGTTTTTTTTTGTATTTTAGGTTTTTTACTGTTTTTAGGGAATCTATGGTTTTTATAGGTTTTAGGGTGTTTAGGGTATTTTAGGGGTTTTATCAATTTTAGGTTATTTTGGGGTTACAACTGTTTTAGGTTTTTAATGTTTTATTAGGGGTTTTCAGGGTTTTTTTGATTTTTTATGTTTTTAGGCATTTGTTAAGGATTTCTGGGAATTTTTATGGTTTTGGTGTTTTTAGTGATTTTGAGACTTTTAGGGTATTTTTGAGTTTTTAGGTTTTTATTATCTTTAGGATTTATGGGTTTTATGTTTTTTAGGTTTTTTTAGTGTTTTTTGGAATTTTTATGTTCTTTGGAATTTTTTATTATTTTTGAGGACTTCTTTCTGTTTTTTAGGCTTTTAGGGATTACGAGGGTTTTTAGGGTTTTTATGGTTTTTCAGGTTATTATATTTTTAAATGTTTTTCGGGATTTTTAAATATTTTTTGAGATTTTGAATTGTTTTAGGGGTCTAAAGGGTTTTTTGATTATTTATTAGTTTTTAGGGTTTTTGTGTGTTTTTAGGATTCCTATGGGTTTTTAGGAATTTTATGGTCTTTAAGGGTTTTTTATTTTTTTTTTATTTTAAGGGTTTTCTGGGTTTTTGAGGGTTTTCATTTTCATTTTTAGGTTTTTAGGGGTTTTAAGTGTTTTTATATTTTTTAATGGTTTCATAGAATTTTTAGTCTTTTAATGATTTTTTACATTTTTATGTATTTTTATGTTTTTTTGTATTTTTATTGTTTTTAGGGGATTTAGGAATTTTAAAGGTTTTTATTATTTCTATGGTTCCTTTTTTTTTGGGTTTTACCATTTGTAGGTTTTTTAGGGCTTTTAAGTTTTTTTATGTTTTTAAGCTTGCCTTAGTGTTTCTAGGGTTTTTAGGGATTTTAAAATTTTTAGGTGTTTTAAATATTTTTTTATGGTTTTGTTGGGGTTTTTGCAATTTTTCGGGTTTTTAGGGATTTTTTTGGGTTTTAAGGATTTTATGGGTTTTCAGTTTTTAGGGATATTTTTTGTATTTTTAGGGATTTTTTGGATTTCAAGGGTTTTTAGTGTATTTATGGTTTTTTGGGTTATTAGAGTTCTTATTTTTTTCAAGATTTTTGATGAAGTTTTTCAATTTTATATTGTTTTAGGGGTTTAAAGGATTTTTTGAGTTTTTATTAGTTTTTAAGGTTTTCTTGGTTTAAAAAAAATTCATGTTTTTTTTGGGTTTTATGGTTTTTATGTTTTTTACGTTTTTTAGGTTTTTTGGGGGGTTTAAGTGTTTTAGGTTGTTATGATTTTCAAGGGGTTTTTCATGTTTTTTTTGGGATTTTTAATTTTTTTACGTATTTTATGATGTTTTTTTTAATGTTTTTTACAGTATTTTGTATTTTTGGGTTTTAATTATTTATTTGGTTCTTTGGGTTTTATGAGTTTATTTATAGTTTTTATGGGTTTTAAAGTTTTTTTTCGTTTTTAAGGGTTTAATGGGGTTTTATAGATTTTAGACCATGTTTAGGGTTTTTATTGGTTTTTGGGTTTTAATGGTTTCTAGGGGTTTTTATGTTTTTAGGGGCTTTTAGGGTTGTTAGTGTTTATGGGTTTTTAGGGTTTTTAATTATTTTTAGGTTTTTTAGGTTTTCTTAGTGTTTTTTCTAGGTTTTTTGGGTTTTTTATGTTTTTAGAGATTTTTATGGCTTTTTTAACATTTTTACGGTTTTTGGGGTTATTAGAGATTTTGTAGATTTTAGCGTTTTTAGTGTTTTTTGGTTTTTTAAAGTTTTCATCATTTTTAGGTTTTTAGGCATTTTAAGTGTTTTAGGTTTTTAAGGCATTCATATGATTTCTCAGGGTTCTTAGTTTTTTTTAATTTTTATACATTTTTTGGGATTTTTAGGCTTTTGTTTGTTTTTAGGGTTTTTAGGTATTTTAAGGGTTTTTGGGGTTTTTGGGGTTTTTGGGGTTTTTGGGTTTTTTAGGGTTTTTCAAATTTTTTATGTTTTTTGGTTTTTATGTTTTTCTGAGGAATTTTTTGGGTTTTTACTACTTTTTAGGTTTTTAGTTGTTTTAGGGTTTTTAGGATTTTTATGGTTTTAGGGGCTTTATAGATATTTAGTGTTTTTGAGATTTTTTAGGGTTTTACTAGGTTTTTTCTGTTTAGGTTTGGTTTAGGTTTTTTTTGTTTTAAAGTTATATAGATTTTTTAACCTTTTTAGGGGTTTAAAGGGTGTTTATGGGTTTTAGTATTTTATGGTTTTATGGGTTTTACAGGTTTTTAGTTTTTTAATGTTTTTAGGGGTTTTTTGGTTTTTTAGTTTTTTGGGTTTTGGGAGATTTTTGTGTTTTTTGGGTCATTCGGGTTTTTAGTATTTATTGGTTTTTAGGGATTTTAATAGTTTTATTTTTTTATGGTTTTGTTAGTTTTTTAGTATTTATAGTGTTTTTACATATTTATAGATTTTTAGGTCTTTTTAAGGATTTTTATGGACCTTTGGGTTTTTAGGGATTTTGAGCATTTTCTGATTTTAAGGGTTTTTATGGGTTGTCAGGTATTTTATAATTTTTTTTATGGGTTTAAATTGTTTTTAGGATTTTATGGATTTCTTAAAAGTTTTTAGGTTTTTTAGTGGTTTAAATTTTTATGGATTTTATGGTTTCTTTTGTATTTTAATGGTTTTTATGGTATTTTTGGGATTTGGATTTTTTTGGGTTTTAGGATTTTTATAGGGTTTTTGGAGTTTTTTTATTTTTTATGGCTTTTTATGTTTTAAATTATTCTAATATTTTTAATTTTGTAAATGGATTATAGAGTTTTTAGTTGTTTTTAGTGTTTTTTTGTGTTTTTAGGTTTTTATGGTTTTTTGTGGGGTTTAGTGGGTTTTGTTATTTTAGTAGTTTTAGGGTTGTTAGGGTTTTTAGAGTTTTTAGGGATTTTTAATTTTTAGGGGTTTAAAGTGTATTTTGGTTTTTAAGGTTTTCTTAGGATATTTAAGGGTTTTTATGGGTTCTTAAATTTTTAGGGAATTCATGTACTTTTTTTAACATGTTTTTGGTTTGTAGTGTTTTTATTATTTTAAGGGTCTTTGGGGTTTTTAGCATTTTTTTGTGATTCTAAGTGATTTTAGGTTTCTATGGCTTTCTTTGGTTTTTCCTAGTTTTAGGAAATTTTAATGATTTTATGAATTTTTTGGGATTTTTAGTATTTTAATAGGTTTTTATGGGACTTAGATATTTGGAGGTGGTTTAGGGGTTTTTAGGGTTTTTAGAGATTTTAATGTTTTTTAGGATTTTTAAGAATTTTTTTTTGTTTTTAGGGTTTTCATAGAGCTTCTTCATGGAGTGTTGGTTTTTTTTATTTTTTTAGGGATTTTAGTGTCCTTTTTTAAATATTTATGGGTTTTTATGGATTATTGGTATTTTTACGGATTTTTAGGGATTTTAGGGATTTATGGGTTTTTAGGGTTTTTTATATTTTTAAGGATTTTTTAGTTTTTTTAGTTTTTAAGGGTTCTTCGTGTTTTTAAAAAATTTTGGGTTTCAATTGTTATTATAGTTTTTAGTGGTGTTTTTGGTTTTTTATGGGTTTTGAGACTTTTTATGTTTGTAGTGGGATTTAGGGTTTTGATCTATTTTTATGAGACATTTGGTATTTTAGGGTTTTTGGTGTTTGTTATAATTTTTAGGGGTTTTAATTGTTTCTAGTTTTATGAGGTTATCTTTGTATTTTTATGATTTGTATGGTTTTTAGTTTGTATATATTTTTAGTGATTTTGTATGATTTTTATGGGGTTCCCGGGTTTTTATGAAATTTTAGGGTTTTTTAGTTTTTAGGTTTTTTTTGGGATTTCTTGGTTTTCATGGGATTTGATGTTTTTAAGGACTTTGAGTGATTTATTAATATTTTTATGTTTTTTATGATTTTGAAGGTGTTTATGGTTTTTACGATTTTTATTCTTTTTTTCTTTTTATGTTTTTTTTGTTTTGTAAGATTTAAGGTTTTTTATAGTATTTAACATATTTTAGGGTTTAGATGGTTTTTAGAATTTTCAGTGGTTTATAGGGATTTATGGGGTTTTTAGTGATTTTATGGTTTTTAGTGATTTTATTGTGTTCAGGCATTTTTAGGGTTTTTAGGGGTTTTCTATTTTTTTAGGTTTTTAGAGGTTTTATGTTTTTTATGGATTTCTTATGTATTTTCCTATTATTTAGGGGGGTTTTATGTATTTTGGGGTTTTTTTTTTATTTTCTAGGGTTTTTAAAGGTTTTTAGGATCTTGAGGGTTTTTTGGGTGTTAAAAGTTTTTTGGGTTTTTATGTGTATAATTGTTATAAAGTTTTTAACGTTTTATTAGGGGTTTTTAAAGTTTTAATCACATTTATTGTTTTCAATGGATTTGTATGGCCTATTTTATTTTTATGTTTTTTATGGTTTTTAGGGGTTTTATGGTTTCTGGGGTTTTAAGGTTATTTTTGAGTTTTTTGGGTTTTTATGGGATTAAAGGGTTTTTAGATTTTTTAGTGTTTTTACTTATTTTTATGGTTTTAGTTTTCTTTTATGGGTTTCATGGGCTTTAAATGTTTTTAGAGGGTTTTACTGTTTTTAGTGTCATTTATTGCTTTTAGGGATTTTATTATTATTTTGGTTTTTTGGGGAGTTTTAAATGTTTTTAGGTACGAAGGTTTGCTTTGGGTTTCCTAGGGTTATATAATTTTTTAATTTTTGAGTGATCTTTAGTGATTTTTTAGGTTTTTATGGTATTTGGTTACATAGAGTGTTTTTAGTGTTTTTTGGGGGAATCCACTGAATGAATTTCATGGGCTTTGGTTGTTTGCAACTTCTAGGAACACTAATAGTTCTCAAAATGATTAAAGCATTCATGTTGTTATGCATTGCTCTAGTTTGAATATGAGATTCTGTGTGAAAATATTTTTGGATTTCTAGGATTCCATCATGAAGGGAGATGGCTTTTGGATAAAAAACCGTATTATTCCAAGCATTCCACACATAGTTTGTAAGGGCCGCGACGGCAGCAAGCATGAGGTTCTTGACCTGCTCGCTTCTTTCCACACTGATGATGTTATTAAAAAGATCTATCAGAGTGTTTTCCATGCAAAAATTTTGGCCAAAGAGGTTCTGCACATAGTCCAATAACGAGGCGGTGAGCCTGTTTCTAAGGATGATGTGTTGCACATTTTCCTCTTCTCGCAGACACGTTGGGCAGGCCGAGGGTAAGCTCCATCCGTATTTCTTGAGTTTCTCCTACTTAGGAAGCCTGTTCATCGACACTTTCACAGTACAAAAAAATTCAATGGCATTATGATGTTTCTCCGGATTTTAGAGAGCCATATCAGTGGTTGGGTGCCTTGTCCACATTTATACTGATAGAGGTCCCTTGTGCTCAACTATCCAACAATGTTGGGTTTCGAAATGAGGCCACCAGTGTCAGTAAATTGATAATTCTAGATTTTCTAAATAATTTTTTCAGGAAGGATCCTAATGAGCTCTGCCATTTGGTTATTGCATTCAGTAATAGAGAGGTGATGTAGGTTGGGGTGAGCCTGAACAGAGTCACTGATTTTATTTTAAAGCCAAGTAGTTGTCCAGTAGTTCAAGTTTGAGTGCCTCAAGACTATCCATTATGATTGAAGGATGATGTCTCTATATGAGGATATGATCATATACCACACCAATGAAGGAATATACCCAGCAAAGCTGTCATAGAGCATGGAGTTGAACATTTCCCTTAGGAAGTCCAAACTCCCATCTTGTGCATTGAACAGATTCTATGTAAATTTTCTAATGAGGGAATCATTGAATTTCCTGAGGTATTTAATTACAATCCCACCCATATCAGTGGGTTTAGTACATTTATTCCATGCAACATAGATTAATTTCCTTTCATCGATGCATCTTGTTTAGGAGATGTTCTGACTCTTACTTTGCAGATTTTTTATCAGGCTTGTGGGCCATCTGTAAATTGAGAAGCTGTGTACAAACATTGACATGATGACAGAGTTGATCAAGAAAACTCTTCCTGATTGTGATATAGTTTTCCCTTACCATTTTTTTAGTTGTCGAGTGATTTTAAGCGAGATGCTTTCAAGGTGATAGTTTTTTCACATTCCCCTAGAATAATGGATCTCCCAGTTACAAAAAGGGGAGGGATCCCCTCATTATGCCGAGAGATTTGACAAAGCGACGTTGCCTTTGGGAAGAAATCCCCTTTCCAAAAATAATGGATGATTCAACATCTTCATAGTTCCAGAAGACCCTTTTGACATTGAACAAGGTCTACATGTTATCATGCCCGAAGAGGAAGATGTTATCAGCACAAAGCAGGTGTGAGGGCACATAAAGGTCCCTTTCTGCCTTGATTAGGGTGAAGAGGCCAGCCTATACCAGGTCAGTAATTCATAAGCATAAGTAATATTCAGTGACCACAAAGAGTAGTACTGATAGGGGGTCTCATTCTCTGATGCCAAAGGAGCATTGGAAGAACCCTCGTGTGGATCCGTTGGTGAGAACGGAAATCCCAGCCCTAGAAAGTATGGCGTTAATTAATTTAATCAATGGAATGGAGAAACCGTAAATGGTCATTACACCAATAATAAAGGATCATTTGATGGTTTTAAAGGCCTTCGCATTATCAAGCTTCAAGGAAAAGTTCCCATGCTTTGAGAACTTCCTCATGATGTTGATGCCTTCTAATGTTGGGTATAAGCAGCTTTAAAACTACAGATCTTGAAAAACCCAAATTGGTTTGGTGTAATAAGATCCCGGGTTATCCTCTCCATCCTGAGAGTGAGGATCGTGGTTATGATTTTTGGAACTATGTTTCCACTAACAACTAAACGTAAATCACCTATTTCAATGGAATTATCTTTTTTGGGAAGCAATGCGAGGATGTTTGAGTTGGTCCCATGGGGTAATGAGACTAAGAGGAAGAATTCTCTAGCATCATTGGTGATCTCAATGTGCATGATGTACCACTAGAACATAAATAATTTATTTCTAAACCCATCCAAAACAGGAGAAATTTTTGTGTTTAACGAGAAGATGGAAGCTCTCATCTTTGCTTCAAGTGGATCATCCGTGAGGGATTTATTTTGGGACGCCGTAATGTAATGGGTGATATGACCAATGAGGTTAAGGGTACATTCCTTTATAGCATCATTATATAGATCCTCTATGTATCCAACAACAGTGTTGGAGATCTCGCTTTTGTTTGTGAAAGTCATTCCATTAATTTAGACCGCATTCATCCCTTTCTTAATCTTTTTCTTCCTGTGAAGACGGTGAAATAATTTGGAGTTCCTATAACCACCCTTAATCCATTGCACTTTAAATTGATTTTTGGCCAGATTGTCCTTTATTACAAGGAGATCATCAAGCTCGGAATGCAACGTTAGCTCCTCCTTAGAAGGGGTATCCAACTGCTGGTTGGTATTCTAACATGAAACAAGTTGTGCTTCAGCCACCCATATGTCATCATCAAGTCTGGAGAAAGAGTTTTTGCTCCACTCCCAAAGAAGCACTTTGATTCTTTTAAGCTTGGAATCCATCATGAAGTGCGGGATTCCATGGAATATTCTATTCCATAATTTGATAATCACCTCTATACAACCTGGGATTTTGAGCCAGACATCATTGAATTTAAAGGGGAGTGGCGGCTGACTCCTTCCATCACCTCTTATTTCCAAGATTATCTGATTGTGATGAAAGTTAATCTTCAGGAGAGTGAATCCAGCAATGTTGCAGGGTGTGCACTTTTCATTAATCTAAATAAAACATCTGTTGATCCTGCTATCCTGCCTTCTATTTATGGTGTGTCTTTCCCATGTGAATTGGTCTCTAGCAATGGGGACCTCAGTTAGGATGCATTGATCCATAAAACATGATAATTATTCTGAAGTAATCTGGGAGAAGGCAATCCCAGTCTTTTCATCTTTCCTTAAGACTGTATTAAAGTCCCCTATCACTTTCCAATGGTGCCGGATTTTCCCACTAGTTTGGATAAGGTCACTCTAGATATGCCTCCTCCTTGTGTAAATGTAGGAGGGATAGATAAAGGAGATGTTTAAAGTGTCTTCCTATGTCTGTATCAAGAGTGAAATAATTTTCTTACTCATCTCAAAGGAAATAAGCTTAATGCTGACATGCTTTAGTACCCATAAGGTTTCCATGCCACCTTCAGCATTAATATGAGATGCAAGGGAATATCCAAGGTTGGAACACCTGAAATATCATACAATCATCAAACCTATAAATATGTCCAGAAATTCCAATTATAATTGGATTGTAGGTGGAGAGAAATCAAATGAGAGTTAGGGTCGTGAGGGGGTTCCCAAGCCCTCTATAGTTCTAGAACATGATCTTTGTTGACAAGGTGACAATTTTTTCCTGAGAGCGGGTGGTTCTTATTGGGTTGTGAACATACCTTTCCTTTCCCCTATCCTCCATTATTCTTGGGGGGCCTCTCCACAAGTTTCTTATTGGATTTAGTTTCAGTTTCATCCGCCACCGTTACAGGTTCAACCACCACTTTCTCATATTCATCCACCACTTTTTCAGCTTTAGCCACCACATCATAGGATTTACCAGGATCTTCATCATCCCAAAAACGTCCGTAGAGTGGGGTGAATTTGTTGGTGGCAAAAAGACCATCATCTGGAGCACCCCATCTATCTTCCACCTTGCTTCCTTGGTTGGGAGCACCGGGGTGAAAGAATCATTAACCGGGTCATTCTATAGATCACCAGAAATCCTCCCATCCTGTGTCACTACACCTTTGCGCACTGTGTTTTGTGGGTAATCCGGAAAACTAGGGCTTGTTGTGGCGTGCACTTCATCCACTCTTGTAGTTGGGAATTTATCATTCCCTCAAGTGGTGCTGCAGCGGATCAGTTCTTGTTCAAGAGTATAGGGAACAACACCTTGATCCCCACATAGAGGGGGGTGATCAGCCTCAGAAGGTGACTGGGACCTAACCTCCACGGCCTATGAAGGGGTGCCAGATGGCCCAGAAGATATTTCATCACCCTCCTTCATGACCCACCCAGCTGTTGCGATGTGAGAAACATTCTGTACTTGGGGTGTCTGTGCCCATCCAGGTGAAACAGTAGGCACCACCTCAACCGCAACGCTATCATCCCTTTTGACCTATTTGTGATCTGATATGGTGTGTTTAGGGGTCTATTCAAAAAGTTCCAAAGTGGATAATCCTGAATCCCATGGTTCACTTGGTGGCACTGTGCTAGAATCAAATTCTAGGTTAGGTGCATTAGAGTCCCTTCCAGTACCTGGTTTGACATGACCGTCACTCCTTCCATTAATAGGGGCTGGTTCGCCCTCCTGAGGCTTGGCTGGAGGGTGTTTCACAGCTATTGGATTCAAGGCTTTACCTTTCCCCTTCCCCATCTTGTTCTAGAATTTACCATCCATGTGACAGCACTGGAAACATGTTCCATAGACTTTTATTCTTCTATACTCAGTTATTGAGTGACTGATAAGATTAAAATTTCCACAATACATGGGTCTCCTCTCATAATGAATCATGAGATTCAGGGTATCATCAATGGTGCTAAGTACCACCTCATCAACCAGGGTACTGGATAAGTCAATCTCAACTATCACCCTTTCATAGTTCCCATACCATCGGTTGTGGGTTTCCCTTACAATGTGAATTGGGAAGCCAACTGAGGAAGCAATCTACCATAGTATCCTAGGGTGTCAATATAGACAATTCATCTTGCAAACATAAATCCACACTTGCGTGGGGGTGTTTTTCACATTTTATGGATCAAAATTGATATCCCATTATTGAATGCGGAGTATCCCTAGCCTGAGTGCAATTTATGAAAAGATCTAGGCCCTTCTTAGGGGTTTTAAGTGTTTTTATGTTTTTAAGCTTTCATTAGTGTTTTTAGGGTTTTTAGGGAATTTAAAATTTATAGGTATTTTTAATTTTCTTATGGTTTAGTTGGTATTTTAGGATTTTTAGTGTTTTTAGGGATTTTTAGGGGTTTTGGGGATTTTATGGTTTTTTTTCAGTTTTTATAGATTTTTTAGTTTTTAGGGTTTTTAAGGATTTCTAGGGTTTTAGGGTTTTTTAAGGATATTTTGGGACATTAGAGTTTTTATTTTTTTTCAAGAGGTTTAATGATTTTTTGAAATTTTAATTTATTTTAGAGGATTAAAGTGTTTTTTGAGTTTTTATTAGTTTCTAGGGTTTCTGTGGTTTTTAAATTCTTTTCATGTTTTTATGGGTTTTATGGTCTTTATGGTTTTTAGAATTTTTTATGTTTTTAGGGTTTTTATGGGTTTTATGTGTTTTATGTTTTTATGATTTTCTTGGGGGTTTTTGGTTTTTTGTGTTTTAATGTTTTTAGGTATTTTATGGGTTTTTTTTTTGTTTTTTTATGTTTTTAGGGTTTTTATATATTTTGAGGTAATTTAGGGTTTTTTAGATTTTAGGATTTTAATGGATTATTATGTTATTAGGGCTTTATATTTTTTTAGGGTTTTTATGGGGTTTTAGACTTTTTTATAGTTTTTAGAGGTTTATTGGGTTTTATAGATTTTAATGAGTTTTTAGGGTTTTTATAGGTTTTTGAGTTTTAAAGGATTTTATTGGTGTTTATTGTTTTTAGAGTTTTTTTATGTTTTTAGGGACTTTCAATGTTTTTAGTGTTTTTGGGTTTTTTAGGGGTTTTATTTATTTTTAGGTTTGTAATGTTTTCTTAGGGGTTTTCCAGGTTTTTTGGGTTGTTTACATTTTGAGGAATTTATAAGGAATTTTTTATATTGTTATGGTTTTACAATTTTTAGGGATTTTTTGGTTTTTAGGGTTTTTAGTTTTTTAATGTTTTTTATGGTTTTCATCATTTTTAGGTTTTTAGGCATTTTAAGGGTTTTCAGGCTTTTAAGTATTTATTTTGGTTTTTTAAAGGTTCTTGTGGTTTTTATATTTATATATATATTTATGGATTTTTATAATTTTTATGGTTTTTAGGGTTTTTAGGGATTTTAAGGGGTTTTTGGGTTTTTGGATTTTAAAGTGTGTTTAGAATTTTTCATGTTTTTTTAGGTTTTTATGTTTTTCTGACGACTTTTTTAGGTTTTTACTATTTGTTAGGTTTTTATGTGTTTTTAGGGTTTTTAGGCTTTTTATGGTTTTAGGGGGTTTTCAGATATTTAGTGTTTTGAGGGTTTTTAGGGTTTTACCAGGTTTTTTCTATTTAGGTTTTGTTTAGTTTTTTGTTGTTTTTATATATTTTGATTTTTTAACTTTTTAGGTGTTTAAAGGGTGTCTATGGTTTTTATTGGTTTTTAGTGTTTTATGGGTTTTTAGGTTTATTAATGTTTTTAGGGGTTTTTTTGATTTTTTGGTTTTTATGGGTTTTGGGTTTTCTACGTTTTTTGGGGTTTTCCAGTTTTTAGTGTTTTTTAGGTTTTTAGACATTTTAATGGTTTTTATTTTTTTAATGTTTTCTTTGGGGTTTTCAATATTTCAAGTGTTTTTTACATTTTTAGGGATTTTAAGTCTATTTAAGGATTTTTATGGACATTTGGGATTTTAGGAATTTTGAGGGTTTTATGTATTTTATAGGGTTTTAATGGGTTATTAGGGATTTTAGAATTTTTTGTAGGGTTTTAGGGGTTTAAATTGTTTTTAGGCTTTCAAGGATTTATTAGGAGTTTTTATATTTTTTAGGGGTTTTACATTTTTATGGATTTTTAGTTGTTTTTTGTATTTTAATGGTTTTTATGGTTTTTTTGGGATTTGGAATGTTTTTTTGGGTTTTAGGATTTTTATGGGGTTTTATGGGATTTTTGAGTTTGTAGGACTTTTATATGTTTTAAAATATTTTAATATTTTTATTTTTTTAAAGGGATTCAAGTGTTTTGAGTTGTTTTAGGATTTTATGTGTTTTTAGGATTTTTATAGTTTTTTTTTGGGGGGGGGGGTTGGGTTCTTTTGTGATTTTTAGTGGTTTTAGGGTTTTTAGGATATTTAAGAGTTTTTACTGGTTTTTATTTTTTTTTGGGGTTTAAGTGTATTTAGGGATTTAATGGTTTTAATAGGAACTTTTAGGGTTTTTATGGGTTCTTTCATTTTTTAAGGAATTTTGTACTTTTTTAACATTTTTTTGGTTTGTGGGGTTTTTATGGATTTTGAGGGGTTTTAGGGATTTTAGTTTTTTAATGTATTTAGGGTTTTTATCATTTTTTATGTTTTTGGTGATTCTAAATGTTTTTAGGTTTCAAAGGCATTCTGATGTTCTTTCTAGGTTTTTTGGGGTTTTTATGTTTCTATGATTTTTTTGTGATTTTTAGGATTTTTATGATTTTTATTAGATTTAGGGATTTTTAGGGGGTTTGGGGGTTTTATGGTTTTTATAGATTTTAATCATTTTTATGTTTTTTGGTGTTTTATGCATTTTTTTATTTTAGGGTTTTCTTAGAGGTTTTTCATGGTTTTTTTATTTTAATGATTTTAGGGATTTTAGTAGTCTTTTTTGGATTTTTATTGGTTTTTATGGATTATAGGGATTTGTAGGTATTTTTAGGGATTTTTTAGTTTTTATTGGTTTTTATGTTTTTTGGAATTTTTATGGTTTTTTTAGTTTTTTTGAGTTTTTAAGGGTTTTTAGTTTTTTTCACAATTTTGGGATTAAAGGGTTTTTTGAGTTTTTAATGGTGTTTTAGAATTTTTATGGGTTTTTAGTGTTTTCTATTTTTGTAGTGTGTTTTAGGGTTTTGATATGTTTTTATGGGACTCAGTTTATTTCAGGGTTTTTTATGTTTTTTCGAATTTTTTGGGGTTTTATGAGTTTCAAGGATTATAATATTATCTTCGGGTTTTCAGGGTTTTTATGGTTTTTTATTCTGTATGGATTTTTAGGGATTTTTCATTATTTATATGGGGTTCTAGGGTTTTTTACAAAATTTAAGGTTTTTTAGGGTTTTCAGGGTTTTCATTGGTTTTTTGTTTTTAGGGATTTTGAGGGTTTTCTTATGATTTTTATGTTTTTATGATTTTGAAGGTGTTTATGGTTTTAAGATTTTTTTACTTTTTTCTTTTCAGGGAATATTTAGTTTTTTAGGATTTTATGGTGTTTTATAGTTTTTAACATTTTTTGGGGTTTAGAATGTTTTTACAGTTTTTAGTGGTTTACAGGGTTTTATGGAGGGGTTTTTTTATTTTCTGGTTTTTAGTGATTTTATTGTGTTTCAGAGTTTTTAGGGTTTTTATTGGTTTTAACGTTTTTTAGATTTTTAGTGGTTTTATGTGTTTTAGGGATTTATTACATATTTTCCTCTTATTTAAGGGTTTTTATGTATATTGGGGTGTTTTTTGATTTCTTTTTTTGGGTTTTTAAGGTTTTTAAGAGATTGAGTATTTTTTTGATTTTAGTAGTTTTTTTAGTTTTTCATGTGTTTTAAGTGTTTTTAGGTTTTTATGGTTTTCATAGAGGGTTTTTATAGTTTTAAGCACATTTAGAGTTTTCAAAGGAATTTTATGTCCTTGTTTTTTTTATGGTTTTTAGGGTTTTTATGGTTTTTGGGGTTTAAACATTGTTTTTGTTTTTTTTGTTTTTATGGGATTAAAGGGTTTTTAATGTTTTTAGTGTTTTTACAAATTTTTAAGGTTTTTGTTTTCTTATATGTTTTTCGTGGGATTTAAATGTTTTTAGAAGTTTTTAGTGTTTTTAGGGATTTTAGAATCTGTAGGTTTTCTAGGGGGTTTTATGTGTTTTTAGGTGTTAAGGATTTCTTTTGGTTTTGTAGGGTTTTTAGATTTTTTTAGGAGTCTTTAGTGATTTATTAGGATTTTTATGTGTTTTAGTAATTTTGAGTGTTTTTAGTGTTTTTAGGGGTTTTAGGAGTTTTATGTGTTTTTTGGTTTTAAAGTTTTTCCTAGCGGTTTTAACGGGTTTTATGGTTTTTTATGTTTTTATATATTTTTCAGGTTTTGTATGGTTTTATGGTTTTTAATTTTTTGGGGAATTTTAGGGTCTTAGGGTTTATTTAGGTTTTTAAAATATTATTTTTAGGAGTTTTTTGGTGCTTTTTTAGGATTTTAGTGGTGTTTAGTGCTTTAATGTTTTCTTGGGGTTTAAAGAGTTTTTATTGTTTTTAGTGTATTTGTAAGGTTCTTATGGGGTTTTGGGGGTTTAAAAGTTTTTAGGGGTTTTTATTGTTTTTAAGGGTTTTTAGGGTTTCAAATTTTTTAGGTTCTTTAGGATTTTTATGTGTTTTTATGATTTATGGTTTTCATAGGGGTTTTTAGTTTTTTTTGGGATATTTTTAATTTTTATGGATTTTTTTGGATTTTTATGGTTCTTTTGATTTGTAAGGGATTTTAAGGGGTTTTATGGTGTTTAGTGTTTTTATGTTTTTATTTATTTAACTATTTTTGGGTTATATAAGGTTTTATTAGTGGTTTCTAGGGTTTTTAGGATTACTTATGATTTTATATATTTTTTGGGATTTATAAATATTTTAATGATTTTTAGGGATTCTGTGGGTTTCAGTATTTTTCAAAGATTTTACAGGCTTTATTTGGGTTTTTAGTTTTTATTGAGTTTTATATATTTTAAGGGTTTTTAGAGTTTCTAATGTTTGAAGTAGGATTGTAGTGTTTTTTAAAATATTATAGGGTTTTAGGGTTTTTATTGGGATTAGGGTTTTTATGGTTTTATGGGTCTTTAGGGGTTTTAAGGCCCTTTTTGACTTTTTATAAATTTTTTTTTTATTTTTTAGGGGATCTAATTTTTTTGGCTTTAAATATTTTCCTAGGGGTTTTTTTTATTTTTAGTGATTTTAAATTTTTGGAAGTTTTTAGGGATTTTTATTGTATTTATGGTTTTTAGGGCCTTTAGGTATTTTGAGGCGTTTTAGGGTATTTTTTGGGTTTTAAGGTTTTTAGGTGTTTTATGTTTTCATAAGTTCATAAATATTTCTGAGTCTTTCTTCATGGTTTTTAGAGTTTTTATGTTTTTATGTATTATGGGGATTTATTACGATTTTTATGGTTTTAGGATTTTTAGGTATTTTGTGTGTTTTTAGGGTTTTATGGTTTTTTTTACAGGTTTTAATATCTTTTAGTGTTTAGAAGGTTTTTGTTTTTTTGTATTTTTTTGAAATTTTATGGGTTTTTACGGGTTTTAAAGGTTTTTTAGGGATTTAGGGATTTTAAGAGGTTTGGGGGTTTAGGATCTTTTATGGTTTTTAGGATTTTTACTGTCTTTAGCGTTTTTTTGGTTTTTTATGGTTGTTATGATTTTTTTGGTTTTTAATTTTGGATTAAGGGGTTTTGGGGGATTTTTATTGGTTTTTATGTTTTTAGGGGGTTTTACCTTTTAGGTATTCTTAGGATTTTTATGATTTTGAGTTTTTAGGGATTTTGTGTATTTTTATTGGTTTTTAGTGTTTTGAAATGGTTTTTTGGATTTTTATGGTTTATCTAATATTTATACTTGTAGTGGTTTTAAGTATTTTTATCTTTTTATGGTTTTCTTATGGGTTTTCTAGGTATTTATGGTTTTTACATTTTTAAGGATATTTTACGATTTTTTTTTGTGATTTTGATAGTTTTTATTGTTTTTTTGGGTTCTTAGAGTTTTTTGTGTTTTTTTGGGTTTTTATGGTTTTTTTATTTTTTTAGGGGTTTTAATGTTTTTAGAGTTTTTTTAACAATTTTAGGGGTTTAAATGGGTTTTAGAGTTCTATATGGGTTTTATGGTTGTTATGGGTTTTTAGGGTTTTAAAGTTATTTATAGATTTTTATGATTTTTAGGGGTATTTAGGATTTCTATGGTATTTATAGTGTTTTTAGTGTTTTAAGCATTTTTAGGGTTTTATGGGTTTTAATCGTTTTTATATTTTTATGGATTTCATAGGAGTTTTCAGAGATTTCAAGGTTTTTTTATGTTATTATAGATTTTTAGTGCTCTTTTAGGATTTCATAAGTTTTAATGTGCGAAGAGATTGTGAGGGTTTTTATGGGATTTTAGGGTTTTTATCATTTTTCAGTTTTTAGTTGTTTTAAATGTTATTAGGTTTTTAAGGATTCTATTGGGATTATCTAGGTTTTTAGGGATTTTTACCCCTTTAGGAATTTTTATGGATTTTTTAAGATTTTAGGGTTTTTAGGGTTTCTAGGGATTTTGAGGGTTTATTAAAAAAAATTCAGGTTTTTCTATTTTTTTGTATTTTTAAGGGTCTTTTTTATTTTTTAGGAGTTTTATGGTATTTTATTGTTTTTAGAATTTTTAGGGGTTTGAGGGTTTTTAATATATTTAGTGGATTTTCTCGATTTTTTGGGGTTTTAGGTTTTTACGGATTCTGAGGATTTTATTATTTTATGGGGTTATGGTCTTTTAGGGTTCGGGGGGTGGGGGGTTGTCGTTTTTAGGTTTTGTAGTGGTTTTAAGTGTTTTTATGCATTTTAAATTTTTTGAGGGGTTTTTCAGGTATTTTTATGTTTTTTAGAATTTTTGGGATTTTTTTACGATTTTTAGAGTTATTATGGTTTTGTGGATTTTAAGGTTTTTTATGGGGTTTTTTTGGGTTTTTTGGGTTTTTTGGGTTTTTTGAATTTGTAGGTTTTAGGGTTTTAGGTATTTTTATTTTTATGCTTTTCCTAATATTTTTCATGATTTTTTGGGTTTTATTTTTTTAGGGATTTTAGGGCTTTTTAGGATTTTTATGGTTTTTATGTTATTAAGGATTTTAGGGTTTTTTATGGTTTTTAGGGGTTACTGGGTTTTTTTGGTTTTCGGGGGTTTTTAGTTTTTTAGGGGTTTTGAGGTATTTTAGAATTTTTTTATCATTTTTAGGGGTTTAAAGGGTTTGATATTTTTTGTGGTTTTTAGTTTTTTTATCGGGTTTTATGGTTTTGTGGGTTTTTGTGCTTTTATGTGTTTTTAGGGTTTTAAGGTCTTTTAATATTTTTTATGGGTTTTTAGAATTTTTAGGGTTTCTAATGGAATTAAGTGTTTTTAGGATTCTATGATTTTATTTGGATTTTCAATGTTTTTTCTTTTTATATATTTTTGTGCCTTTTTAGAATTTTTAGGGTTTTAAAGGTTTTTTGTGATTCTGATGGTTTTTTGGTTTTTTATAGTTTTTAGGGTTCTTTATGGATTTTATTAGTTTTTTTAGAATTTCAGGGGTTTAAAGTGTTTTTAGTTTGTAAATGTTTTCTTAGATGTTTTCAAGGTATTTAGGTTTTTTAAATATTTAGGGATTTTTAGGATTTTTATGGTTTTTAAGGTAATTAGGGATTTTGATTATTTTTAGGGGTCTTTAGGGTTTTATCATTTCAAATGGATTTTAAGGGTTTTGATATTTTCGGGTTTATAGTAACTTTTTTAGTTTTTAAAAATTTTAAGGATTTAAACGGTTTTTATAGTTTTTTGTGCTCTTTTGGGGTTTTGGGACATTTAAGATTTTTAGCTGTCTTATGGTTTTTTTGGATTTTGGGTTTTTAGGGTTTTTAGGGTTTTAGAGTTTATAGAATTTTTAGGTTTTTTAGGGGACTGAAGTGTTTTTAGGTTTTAAAGTTTTATTATGGTTATTTCGTGCCTCTTTGGGTTTTATATGTTTTAGTGATTTTTATGTATTTTTAATATTTTTTTGGTTTTGGGGTTTTCGAGATTTTGAGGGATTTTGGATTTAGGTTTTTAGTGGTTTTAGGGATTTTAATTTTTTTAGGGGTTTTAAGTGTCTTTAGGTATTTAAGGATTTCTCAGAGTTTTCTGGGTTTTTAGGTATTTTTATGTTTTTATGATTTTTATGTCTTTTTTAGGATTTTTATGGGTTTTTAGGGTTTTATGGATGTTTAGGGTTTTAGGGTTTTTACTGTTTGTTAATTTTTTTTTGATTTTTTAGTGGATTTATGGTTTATATAGTTTTTCTACCATTTTTAGTGGTTTGATGGGTTTTTAACATTTTTTGCGGGGTTTAAGGGTTTTAATGGTTTTAATGGTTTTTATGATTTTTGGGTTTTTATAGTTATAAGGGGTTTTAGGTTTTTAAAATTTTTTAGGATTTTTGGGGGTTTTAAGTGCTTTAGGAATTTATGGATTTCTTAGGGGCTTTTCGAGTTTTTAGGGTTTTTATGTTTTTAGGGGTTTTATGGATTTTTAGGATTTTAATGTTTTTTATGTTTTTTAGGGATTCTGATGTGTTTTATGGTTTCTATTTTTCATAGGGTTTGTAGAGTTTTTAGGTTTCATAGTAATTTATGTGTTTTATATTTCTTATGTTTCTCTTATGGTTTTTGGGTTTTTTAATTTTTTTGGGATTTTTGGGATTTTTTAGGTTTTTTATAGTTTCAATGATTTTTTGGGGATCTATAGGGTTTTTATCATTTTTTTGAGTTTTTTTGGTTTTATGTTTCTTTAGAGTTTTTTAATTTTTTCAAGGGTTTACAAGATTTTTTAGTGTTTTTAGTGATTTTTTAGGGTGTTATGGTTGTTAGAAGGTTTTAAGGATTTTAATGGTTTTAGGATTTTTAGGGGTTTATGGTTTTTTGATTGTTTTAGGGTTTTTTGCAATTTTTAGGTTGTTTAGGGAAGAATAGGTGCATGACTAGGCAAGGCTAGCCCCCCAAAAATTTAATAAAACATAAACAGACAGCTACAAGGTGGGCTTACAAGGGCGGGAGTGCATCTCACCCTTCAGTTCTGAGTCGAAAAACAGAGTACAAAAATGTGGAGTGACGAAGGACCACGTAGAACATCTTTCCTCAATCACTCTTTTGGATAGAGAATCTGTAACCGAATTGGCCTCCCTATATATATGTGAAATACTAAATCTTAGGGTCCAAGAAATATTAAGACATTCAATCTAGTGCGGTAAAAGTCTCCATGGGATGTCCCTAGAAAATCCTTTGAGTGCGGCCACCATGGGCATCAAATCAGACTCAATCCAATGCCTTGTGCACTTTAACTGACTCGCAAATTTTATAGCCCTTATGATAGCCCAAATCTCCTCTTCATAAGCACAGCCATCCCCAATAAAATGGAAGAAGAATCCCTTTACGAATCCAATGGAGTTGCGAAAAACTCCACCACACCTCGAGGGTCTAGAAGCTCCCTGGGCCGCGCCATCAACATTTACCTTTATCTATGATTGGAGTGGGGGAATCCATCTAATGTACTTTAGGACCATCGGTTTTCTGCTTCTGCAAGCAACCCCAAGGGAGTGAAAGAATGTCAGATCACTAACATCATTGAACATCAAACCTGTTTGTAAACTTGGGGAATTATGGACCTCAGAATCCATCTAATGTACTTTAGGACCATCGGTTTTCTGCTTCTGCAAGCAACCCCAAGGGAGTGAAAGAATGTCAGATCACTAACATCATTGAACATCAAACCTGTTTGTAAATATGGGGAATTATGGACCATCTTGAGGATGGTCACTACACCCCCCCCATGCAGTGAGGGTGGATGTCAATTGAAGGTTGTAGCATTGCGAGTAGCCCAAACATAGTTAACAGCCTCCGCTACTCCAACCAGCAGCAGGTTGTGGACTTGGTCGCTTCGGTTCATCTCCACCAAGTCGTGAAAGAATTTGCAGATTGATCCTCGCAGGATGCAAGTCAGACTGAAGCATTGTAACAGGTAGCACTAAAGTTCCTAAGCAAAGTTGCATTTTAGAAAGATATTATTGAAGTTCTCCTCGACCTTCCTGCATAATAAACAAGAAGATGCAAGTTTCCAGCCAGCCATCTTCAGCTGCTTATGAGTTGGGAGACGATTCTGCCAGATTTTCCATATAAGAACAAAGCATGAGTGGGGAATGAAAGGTGTTCTGAATTTAAGAAACCATGATGGGGAGGCCAGACCATGCAGGAACTTGAATCAGTAATAGTCATGGGTATTAAATTTCCCAATCAAACTGGGCATCCTTATGAGTGTATCAATGTCTAAAAATGCATATCGCTGGAATTGCTTGACAATATTGTCTGGGAGTCATATCCCAGAGTCACTGTGTTGTTGGATGAGATTGGAAATGGTTAAATTCTGCATGCCCTGGGGATGTATTATCACCTCCAAGATGGGCTGCTCCAGCCATGGGTTAGAACATAAATTCAGTGCAATGTTTCTTGACATAATCAATTTTTATTGAGGCATAATATCCTTGTACGAAGAATACAAAGCAGGCCAGACCGAGGAAGAGATATACCCAGCAAAGCCATCGCATAGCCTACATGTGAATCTCTACTTGATAAAGTCCAAACCATCACCATGGGGCTAGAGCAGGCTCCAGGAGAACTTCCCAATCATGGTGTCATTAAAGAATCACAAATATTTAATACCCAGCCCACCCAGATTAGTCAAATTTGTGCAGTGCTTCTAGGCCATAGAGACCAAATTCTGTTCACTGATAGAACCTGTCTAGAAAAAATTACTTATTTTTTCATTCAGGTTTTAAAGGAGACTGGCCGACCATCTTTAGATATAGAAAGCATGCACAAACATAGAGGTAATAACATAGTTAACCAGGAAGACCATGCCAGCTTGGGATAGGCCCTTGCCCTTCAATTTAGACATTTTCTGAGTGATTTTATAAGTAATACTCTCAAAGTACAAGCTCTTTTATTTCCCCCAAACAATAGGTACCCCTAGGTAAGTAAAGGGAAAAGAGCCTCTCTTTACCACAAGAACATTGGAAATTTGGAGATTCCTAGAAGGAGAGACCCCTTTTCCAAACATAATTGATGATTTCATCTAGCTGATTGTTTGTCCGACCACACTCTCAAAATGGAAAAATATTTTTCTGACTGTAGACAGGGTTTGCTTATTATCCCTCCCAAACAGGAGGATGTCATCCGCATAAAGGAGGTTTGAGGGGACATAAATCTCCCTACCTACTTTAATTAGAGAGTACAATCCTGCTTGCACAAGATCTAGGATGCAGCGGCTCATGTAATCCTCCACCATAGAAAAGAGAAAACCAGAGAGAGGATCCCCTGGTCGGAATCCATGGGAGCATGGGAAGAACCCATGGGGGAGGCATTTATCATGACCGAGATTCTGGAACTATGGATAACTGAGGAAATCATGTTGATTAAGTTATTCAAAAAGCCATATCTACTAAGGAACATGAAAATGAAGCTCCATTTTATAGTATCAAAGGCCTTATATATTTCATGATTTAAAGAGAAGCTACCTATCCTCAACTTCTTCCTCATTAAATTAATCACATCCAAAGTAGAGAAGTGGCACATTTGGATGCATCATCCAGGGATGAATCTAAATTGATTTGGAGTAATAATGTCACCCAAACTCTTCCCCAGCCTCATGTAAAGAATATTTCTAATTATCTTCGGAATTGTGTTGCCTACAGTGACTGATCAGAAGTCACCAATTGCGATGGCATTGTCCATCTTTGTGATCAGAAAAATCAAGTTGGCATTCCCACCATGAGGGATGAAGCCCGAGAGGAAAAAAATCTCTAATCACATTGGTAACATCCACATGAAGGATGTATCAATATAATATGGAGAACATATTTCCAAATCCATCTGGCCCCACAACACTATCCATATTCAAAGAGAAGAGTTCCGACATAACTTCTCCCTCGGAAGGAGCAGTTGTGAGAGCCTCATTTTTCTAACCATAAATACAAGGCTGGATTGAGTCTGAAAGAGGGGGAGAGTCGTGGACATCATCTGCATATAGCCCCTGGAAGTACTCCACCGTAGCCTTGGAAATATCCTCCATCAAGGTGAAAGTAGTATCACCAACATGAACCATGCTCAGATTATTCTTAATCCTTATTTACCTCTGTAAATGGTGAAATATCTTTGAGTTTCGATCTCCATCTTGAAGCCATTTGACATTAAAATGTGATTTCACAAGTTTCTCCTTAAGGGCCAGCAAATCATCCATCTTTGAATGCATTGAAATCTCCCCTGGGGGTGAATTCTGTTACTGATACATAATTTGGCACGACACAAGATGAGATTCAGCCTCTTTGATATCAGCCTCCATCCCTGAGAAGGATCTCTTACTCCAGTCCTTTAGGCGACACTTCACTTCCCTGAGCTTAGAGGTCACAATAAAATGGGGAAAACTAGAAAAAGTGCTTCTCCAAGCCTTCATCACCTCTTCCCTACATCCATAAATTGTGAGCAACGCATTATTAAATTTAAAAGGTAGGGGAAGACCGAGAGCCTCTTTCCCTTAGCTTGACAAAAAGAGGGTTGTGGTCTAAATTGATTTTCAGTATAGTGACACCGGATATAGCTGTCGGGGATCCATTGTCACTAATATGCGAGAAGCACCTGTCCAGTTTACTGGCATGCCTACCATTAACGGTGTACCATTCCCATGTGATGTCAGATCTAGTAAAGGAGACCATAGATAAATTTCACTGGTCAAGACAGGATGCAAAATCCTCTGGGCAGTACGAGAGAAGTTTGGCCCCATCTTTTCCTCATGCCTCAGTACCGTGTTGAAGTCGCCAATAACCATCCAGTTGTGATCAATGGAATCACCAATATGTACCAGCTTCCTCTTAAGGTGTCTCTAGACAATGTATGATCATGAGGCCTAAACAAACGAGATGGTGAGGGTGTCATCATTCATGCGAATAGTGAGAGAGATCAGTTGAGGACCCGGATTGGTCGAGACAACCTGGAAACTATATTGATTTAGCACCCATAAGGATTCCACGCCATTCACATCACCATTTGATATGGTGAGGGAGTATCCAAGAGAGTTATAGTTTAAACCCTTCCAATTAGAGAACATGATCATGGGCTCATATAACCCAATTAGCATAGGCTTATGAGATAGAATGTACTGAAGGGTTGTAGCCGTGGGAGTATTTCCCAGCCCTTGCAAGTTCCAGAACATTGCCTTCATTGGGACTCAAAAGGGACATCAGAAGGGGTAATGCACTTTCAATTTCCTTTACATCCCTTCCTCTTAGGTTTATCAGATGCTTTCTTCTCAGGATATGGCAGAAGATACCTTGACACCGTATTCTGAAACACTTTTGTTTGTGACTTAGTGGAGTCGATAGCATATTCCGCCTCGGCCTGCTCTTCGTCCACTGAATCACTCAAAAAATCCCCAATTTTGGGGTTAAATTTATTGAGGGTGAAAATTAGAACCTCCTGAGGGACCCTCTTCAACTTTCGTAACACCTTGTATGTGGTCACAGTTGTGAACTCTGGACTAACCGTAGGGTCGCCTACTAGACAGATGGTGGCATCAACCACCTTTGAGCGGGTTGGCACTGGGGTTTCCAGGACAGCATCAGGGCCATCATTTTTCTGGATTGCAGACTCATTCAGGAATAGTGAGGCTAGGCCATCCTCCTTGGAGACATCATCAATGGAACCCGAGATGCCTCCAGAGTCCTTATCACCCTCGGGCGCAACGTCCAACAGGTGAGGGGAAACCTGTTGTGAGCTAATAACAGGCAATGATTCTTGTTCCTGGAAACATAGGGGACCTCCGCAATAGCTCTCCAAGTCCGCCTGGGCACAGGAATGATCAATCTCAGGGAAGTATGGGGATGCACCTGCATCCTAAGTTAAGATTTCCATAGGTTTGTCTTTGGAGGCCATAGAAGGAACCTTCGTGACCACAGGGACACTGACCAGCATTACAAAACCACCATCCACTTTCTCTGGGAATCCGGGAACACTGAAATTCTGAACATTAGGGCTTAAAATAACCTTAACAGTGGAAACCACCTCCTTTTCCAGAGGGGCTGCAGTTATTGGGTTTTCCAAGACCATCCCATGGTTCTTCCGGCAATGTGATTCATCATGCCCCTATAAATTACAGTCTGAGTAGGACGTGAGTCTCCAACATTCGGAAATCAAATGCTCGAGTATATTGCAAGAGGAGCAGAATTTCAGACGCCTCTAATATAGTATTTCCTGGGTCAGACTATCCTCAAGGGTGTTGAATACAACCTCCTCAACCAGAGTTCCCAATATATCAACCTACACCAGCACTCCTGCATAATGCCCATATCTTGGGTTATCCATTTTCTTATCAATTCTAATTGGGAATCTGACTGCTGAGGCTATATCCCACAAGATTCACAGATTCTAATAGAACCAATTTATCTTACAGATACGAATCCACACCTGCACAGAAGTGTTCACGACACTGAATGATTTTTTAGGGTTTAAAGGTTTTTAGGTGGTATTATGGGGGATTATTGTTCTTAGTGTATTTAGCTTCTTTTATGGGTTTAACATTTTTTAGGATTTTATAGGATTTTTTTAAGTATTTAAGGTTATCTTAGAGTTTTTTATGGTTTTGAGGGGTTTTTATGGTTTTAGGGATTTATTTGAGATTTTTTGGATTTTATTATTTTTAGTGTTTTTAGGGATTTTGATTTGTTTTAGGGGATTTTAGGTTTCTTTCAGGGTATTAGTGTTGTTTTATTTTTTGGGGTTTTATGTGTTTTTAGGGTTTTAGGATTTAATTTGTGTTTATCATGGTTTTTAGGGTTTATTATGTTTTTTAGTAATTGTTTAGGTTTTTTTTGGGTGTTAGGGATTTTGAGAATTTTTAGAGTTTTTAGGGTTTTGTGGTTGTTTGGTGGGTTTTATAGTTTTTTTTTTGAGTTTTTTAGGGCATTTAACTTTTTAGAGTTTTTTTAACAATTTTGGGGGTTTGAAGTGTTTTTGGAGTTTTTAGTGGGTTTTGTTGGATTTTAAGATATTCTAAGGTATTTACAAGTTTTTAGGGTTTTTAGGGATTTTAGAATTTTTTGGTTTTTGGGTGGTTTTATGTTTTTTTTAGTTTTTTAAGGTTTTCGTAGAATTTTCAAGGGTTTTCTATGTTTTTTTTCATTTTTATTATTTTTTGACCCTTTTTGTATTTTTATAGTCTTATAGGGTTTCTAAGGATTTTTTTGGGATTTTACGGGTTTTAATGGATTTTAGGGTTTTTTTTGTTTTTAGTATTTTTATACTATTAGGGTTTCTAATGCTTTTTAGAATTTTTAACATTTTATGGGTTTAAAGGGTTTTTTGATTTTAGAGGTATTTGTGTTTTTATGGGTTTTATGATTTGTAATGTTTTTAGGTGTTTTATGGTTTATAGTGGTTTTAGGGTTTTTAGGGGTTTTATGTTATTTTAGTGTTTTTACATTTTTAGGGGTTTTATGTGTTTTTATATTTTTATGGTTATCTTTGGGCTTTTTTATCTTTTTTAAGGGTTTTTAAGTTTTTTTGGATTATTAGGGGTTTTTATGATTTTTATGTGTTTTTAGGGGTTTTAGGGATTTGATAGTTTAGGTTTCTAACAGTATTAGGGGTTTTTACGTGTTTTATCCTTTTTAGGTTTTTTAGGAGTTTTAATTATTTTTAGGTTTCTAATGTTTTCTTAGGGGTTCTCCAGAGTTTTTACATTTTTAGGGATTTTTTGTGGATTTTTATGATTTATATGGTTTTTGGGGTTTTTATGGATTTTCAGGTGTTTTAGGGTTTTTGTGTTCTTTGGGTTATTATGGGTTTTTTATTTTTTAGGGTTTTAATGGTTTTTCAGTTTATTTTAACTTTTTATGAGTTATTAGTGTTTTTAGATTTTTTATTATTTTTTAGGGTCTTTATGGGTTTTTTGGGATTATTGAGGTCTTAGGGGTTTTTATGGTTTTTAGGGGGTTTTAGGGTTTTAGGGACTTTTTTGTAATTTTTAGGGCTTTTAGAATTTTTTAGTTTTTTAGGGGTTTTAATTTTTTTTAGGATTTTATGATTTCTTATGGTTTCCCATGGTTTTTACTGTTTTTTCACCTTAGGGATTTTTAGATCTTTTTAGGATTTTTATGGTCTTCCAAGGTTTATATATATTTTTAGAGTTTTAGGATTTTAAGGGTTTTTAGGATTTATTATATTTCTTCTAATTATTTAGGTTTTTATGGGTTTGAAGAGTTTATAGGTTTTAAAGTAATTCAATGTTTTTAATGGTTTTTACCGATTTTATGTTTTTAGGGGTTTTTTGTATTTTTATGGTTATTATTTTTTTTATGTATTTTGAAAGGTTTTAGGCATTTCTGCGTATTTAGGAGATTTTTATTGTTTTTATATTTTAGGATTTTTGAGTTTTTTAGGGTTTTAAGGAGTTTTAGAGTCTTGATTATTTTTTTTCTGTTTAAATGGTTTTTAGAGGTTTAGTGGTAGTTTCAGGGTTTAATGATATTTTTTGGGTTTTAAAGGTTTTAGGGGTTTTATGGATTTTTGGGGTTTTAGGTTTTTAGGGCCATATATGTTTTTTTGGTTTTTAGCATTTTTTTGACGTTATAGGGATTTTAATTGTTTTTATGTCATTAAGGTTTTCTTACGGTTTTTTGGGTCTTTACTATTTTTTACGTTATTAGAAATTTTTTTCTATTTTAGGATGTTTTTGTTATTAGGGGTTTATGGTTTTTTATGGTTTTTAGGTTCTGTTTCATTTTTTTTGGATTTTTAGGGGTTTTTTGTGTTTCTAGGTTTTCATGGTTTTCTTTTTTAGAGGATTTTTAGCGTTTTAACATTTTGTGGTTTTTTATTTTTTTGAGATTTTTTATGGATTTTTATAGTTTTTATGGATTTTGAGGGGGTTTAGTGTTTTCTAGGGATTTTAGGGATTTTTTTGTTAATTGAGATTTTAAGGTTTTTATTTTTTTTAGGGGTTTAATGTTTTTTAGTGTTTTTAACATTATTAGGGGTTTAAATGGTTCTTAGTGTTTTTAGTATTATTAAAGGTTTTTATGGGGTTTAAAAGATTTTGGGGTTTTTTGGCTTTTATCATTTTTATTATTTTTATGGTTTTTAGTGATTTTATGGGTTTTATGAGTTTTTATGTTTTATGGGTTTCAATGTGTTTTTAGTGTTTTAAGGGTTTTTGTTGTTTTTAGTGATCTTTATGGATTTTTTTAAGATTTTGGGATTTTTAGGGTTTTTATGGTTTTAACGGTTTTTAGGGTTTTTAGGGATTTAGAGAGTTTTAGGCTTTTAAAGGTTTTTAGAGTTTTATGGTTTTTAGGGGTTTAAGGTTTTTTTGATATTTTAGAGGATTAGGGTTTTTAGAGTTTTTTTAACATTTATATGGGTTCATGGGTTTTTTAGATTTTCTAGTGGATTTTTATGGATTTTATGGGTTTTTATATTTTTTTAAAATTTTATTGGTTTTTATGGTTTTTAGTAGTTTTTGGATCTTTTAGGGTTTGTAACATTTTTTAGGATTTGTAGGGATTTTAATTATATATGGTTTTATGTTTTTATTAGGGTTTTTATGGTTTTTAGTATTTTTTACATTTTAGGGATTTTAGGGATTTTCTCTTTTTGTGTTTTTAGTGTTTTTATGGATTTTGAGGGGTTTCAATGTTTTTAATGTTTTCTAGGGTTTTAGCATTTATGGTTTTTAGATGTTTTAACTATATTTAGGGTTTTATGGTTCTATTTTGGTTTTAAGGGTTTTATGTTCTTACATATTTATCTATTTTGGGGAAATTTTTATGATTTTTAGGGGTTTTTTTTTTGTTTTTTGGGATTTTTTGAGTTGTTACAGTTTTTTAGGGGTTTAGTGTTTCTATGTTTTCTTGGGGTTTTAAGATTTGTTAATCATTAGGGGTTGTATGTTTTTTTTTGTTATTTAAAACATTTTTAGGTTTTTAAAGGGTTTCTAGAGTATTTATTCAAATTTTTGGGTTTCTATGTGATTTTAATGGGTTTTTGTGTTTTTTAGGGGTTTTAGGGGTTTAAAGCCTTTTTATGGTCTTTTTTACGTTTTTAGGGTTTTAGCATTTAAGGTTTAGTGTTTCTTAGGTTTTTATAGTTTTCTTAGGGGTTTTGAATGATTTTAGGGGTTTTTATGTTCTTAGGGATTTCAAAGGGGTTTTTTATTTTTATTGTTTTTAGGGATTTCAGGATATTGAGGGGTTTTAGGGTTTTTCATGTTTTTAACATTTTAAGGTATTATGTGTTTTTAGGTTTTTACGAAGTTCTTAGTAATTTTGATGTTTTTTTATAGTTTTTTACTATTTTTAGAATTTTTATGGATTCTTTAGGAATTTTCTGCTATTTTGGTTTTTGGGGATTTTGAGTGTTTTTGGGGTATTATGGGGTTTATGGGTTTTTTAGTTTTTTTAGTTTTTTAATTTTTTATGGTTTTAAAGGGTTTTTAGTGTTTTATAAAAGCTTAATGTTTTTAAAGTGTTTTTAGTGTATTTAGTGGTTTTTAGTGTTCTTATAAATTTCTTGGGTTTTTATGATTTTTAGGTGTTTTAGAGTTTTTAGGTGTATTTCACATTTTTTTGGTTTTTTAGGGTTTTATATGTTTGCTTGTTTTTTAGATTTTATTTGGGGGTTTCTAGGTTACATGGGTTTTTTAAATTTTTAGGGATTTTTAGGATCTTTTTTGTTTTTATGTTTTTTTATGGATATTGGGTGTTTTAGGCTTTTTTGGGTTCTTTAACATTTTTTTAGTTTTTTTGGGTTAATTTTTTTTTAGGATTTTAAGAAATTTCTATTGTTTTTCAGAGTTTTTTTTGGGTTTTTTACTTTTTTTATTATTTTTCGATGTTATTTAAGATTTTTATTATTTTTAGGGTTTCTTTGTTTTTTGACGGGTTTTTTGGTTTTTATGGATTTTATGAATTTTATGGGTTTTTGGATGTTTTTTATTTTATTGAGATTTTTAGGGTGTTTAAGTTTTTTTAGTGTTTTTTCCATATACAGAGAAGAAAATCCCTCTATCTTGAGGATAAAAGCTCAAGCGAGATAGAATAGCCTTATATATTTAGGAGAAAGTATAAAACTTTTATCTCTGCTCGGTCTTCCCGGCCCAGGAATACCTTCACTCCATTAGCTCTGCTCGGTCTTCCCGGCTCGGGAAGACGCTCACTCCATTAGATCCGCTCGTTCCTCGCTCCAATAGCTTCTTAGCTCCGCTCGGTCCTCCCAAACATGTACCTCACTACAACTGTCAGACCCCCCTATATTATACGGGGGCCACTCCCTCAATCACTTCCCAGACTGTCTCCATATCTCTTTGAATTTTATTGTATATGACTGCAGATACAATTAGTCGAAGGGCTATAGTAGGATTTCTTCAGCTCTGGCTATGAGCTTACCGGTGGCTCGATGAGAGCTGCTAGGAAGGGATAAGCTGAGAACATCTTTAGGCTAGTTGGTTCAAGGGCTGCGATTGGGTTAGGGGAGAAGGGATGGTCTAGAAACCCAGGGAAAAGCATAGAGGGAGCACCAACTCCTTCAAGGTACAACCTCACCCGCCTGGAACGTTAAAGGGGTTTTAAAAAATTTAGAGGTGTTTTAGGTTTTTATGGATTTTAAGTGTTTTTATTATTTTAGGGGTTTTAGTATTTTTTTAGTGTATTTTTTGGGTTTTATGAATTTTTGGTTTTTTGGGGATTTATGTGTTCGTAGGATTTTAATTTTGTTTATTATTTTTTCTTTGTTATTAGGTTTTTTTACATTTTTAGAGATTTATAGGATTATTTAATGTTTTTATTGGTTTGTAGGGTTTTTGGGATTTTGAGGGGTTTTTTAGGATTTTGAGGGTTGTGGGGGTTTTTATACTTTCTTTTTTATATATTTTTTTTTATTTTTCAGTGTTTTTAATGATTTTTACATTTTTTAAACGTTTTAAGGATTTTAATGGTTTTTTAGAGGTTTTGGTTTTTTACAGTTTTATGGGTTTTATGATTTTTAAGGTTTTGTGGGTTTTTATGGATTTTAAAGGGTTCTTGGGTTTTAGGGTATTTTAGTTTTTTTTAGCGATTTTAGGTTTTTTGGGGTTTTAAGTGATTCATGTTTTTAAGGTTTTCATTAGGGTTTTCAGCTGTTTTTTTGTTTTTAAGTGTTTTTATGGATTTTATGGGTTTTTAGAGTTTTTTTATCATTTTATGGGTTTAAAGGGTTTTGGAGATTTTAGAGGGTTTTAGGGTTCTTCTGTGTTTTTAGTATTTTTATGGGTTTTAGGGGTGTTTTTGTTTTTTAGGTTTTATCATTTTTTGGTTTTTAGGGGTTTTAAGGGTTTTTATGTTTTAAGTATTTCTTTGTGCTTTATAAGGGTTTTAAGGTTTTTTATTTTTTTAGGGATTTATATTTCTTATTTAGTATTTTTATGGTTTTCAATCTTTTTGGGTATTTCGATTGTTTTTTTGGGTTTTTGTGTTCTTTTTTAGCACATTTTCGATTTTTAACATTTTTAGGAGTTTTAGTGGGGGTTTTTAAGGTTTTTGGTTTTTATGTTTTTAAAGGTTTATAGTTCTTTGTGTTTTTAAGGGTTTATATATTTTATTGTGTTTTAGGTTTTTAGTGGTTTTAAGGGTTTTTTTTATTTTAGGGTTTCCTTAGGTTTTTTTAAATGTTTTTAGAGTTCTTATATGTTTATGGATTTCTGGGATTTTTTAGGACTTTAATAGGTTTTATTGTTTTTTTCTATTTTGAGGGTTTTTAGGGTTTTTAGTGATTTAATGGTTTTTTATTTTTTTAACATTTTTAGGGGTTTAATGGTTTTTAGAGTTTTTTTTGTGGTTTTTAGGGTTTTATCGTTTTTATGGTTTTTATGTTTTTTTTGGATTCTTAGGGTTTTGTTGATTTTTTTAGGTTTTTATGCATTTTTATATTTTTTTAATGTTTTTAAGGTTATAAATTGTTTTTATTGTTTTAGTGGGTTTTTTGGGATTTTATGTATCTAATGGTTTTTAGTGGTTTTTATGGTTTTAGTGGTTTCTTAGGCTTTTTAGAACCTTTTTAGAGGTTTTTAGGGTTTTTAGGTTTTTTAGGTTTTCTGGTTTTTAAGTGTTTTTTAGTTTTAAAGTTATCTTTGGGTTTTTAAAGGGTTTTAGTGTTTTTTATGTTTTTAGAGATATTTAGTAATTTTTAAGGAATTTTATGGTTTTTTGGATTTTTAATAATTTTGGGGGTTTTATGTTTTTCGTGTTTTTAGGGTTTTCTGCAGTTTTTAAGGGTTTTCTTGTATAATTGGTGAATTTTACAGTTTTTAGGGACTTCTATAATTTTTAGAATTTTTTATATTTTTTAGGGGATGTAACTTTTTTAGGGTTTTTAGGTTTTCTTAGGGGATTTCAACTATTTAGGGTTTTTATTTTTTATTTTTATTTATTTTTTAGTATATTTATGTTTGTTAGGGTTTTTAGGGATTTTGAGTGTTTTTAGTGTTTTTTAGGGTTTTATGATTTTTAGGGATTTTATGGTTTTATATTTTTAGTGGGTTTTTATATGTTTTTAGGGTTTTTTAGGGTTTTATTCTTTGGTAGGGATTTTTTTCAGATTTTTATAGTTTATTAGTGTTTTTAAGGATTTGGAGTGTTTTTTTAGTTTTTATGGCAATTTTTTTTGGGTGCTATGGTTTTTTTGAGATATTTATGGTGTTTAGGGTTATTAGGGTTTTTAAATGGTCTTATAGTTTTGAGGGTTTTTATAGTTTTTTGTTGTTTTTAGTGTTTTTATTGGATTTTAGGGGTTTTTATCATTTTATGGATTTTTATGGTTTTTAGAGTGTTTTATTGTTTTTAGGATATTTTGGAGGTTATTTTAGGTTTTTAGAATATTTAGGATTTTTTCAGTTTTAAGTGTTTTTAGGTTTTTAAGGATTTATTATGGGTATTCTAGGTTTCTTCCTTTTTTGGGATTTTCAAGGATTTTTAGGATTTTTATGGAATTTAGAGTTGTTAATGATTTTGATTTGGTTTTTGGGTTATTAGTGTTTTAGGGGGTTTAATGGTTTTTTTATATTTTCATTTTTGTTATAATTTTTCAGTATTTTTTGGTTTCTAATGTTTTCTTAGGGGTTCCTATAGTTATTATATTTTTTTTGTGATTTTGTAGTTTTCTATGGTTATAATAATTTTGAGGGTTTTATGTTATAATTATGGGTTTTAAGGATTTTTTATATTAGGGTTTTCTGAGTTTTAGGGTTCTTAAGGGTTTTTATATTTCTTTATCATTTTTACAAGTTTAAAGTGTTTTTAGAGTTTTAGTAAATTTTTATAGTTTTTATGGGGTTTTAGGGTTTTTTTATGTTTTAACAGGGTTTACTGGTTTTTAGTGGTTTTAGGGTCTTTTAAGAAATTTTAGGGTTTTCATAATTTTTTTATATTTTTTAGCAGTTTCAAATTTATTCATGTTTTTAAGGAATTCATTGGGTTTCTTGATGTTTTTAGGATTTTTTAATGATTTTTGTGGATTTTTAGGGGTTTATAGTTTTTAAGGGTTATTTTTGGATTTTTTTTGGTTTTTAAGATTATTTATTTTCTTAGGGGTTTTAATTTTTTTATGATTATAAAGTCATCATATAGTTTTTCAGGGTTTTTATGGTTTTTCACATTCAATTGAATTTTAGGGCTTTTTTGGTTTTTTTTGGTTTTAGCGGTTTATTGATTTTGAGGGGTTTTAGGGTTTTTAGGAATTTTTCGGATTTTTATTATTTTATATGTTTTTAGGGTTTTTAGTTTTTTAGTTTTTAATTTTTTTTAGTTGTTTTAATGTTTTTATGATTTTATGTTCATTTTGCTGTTTTTTAAGATTTTTATGGTTTTTAGCAGTTTTATGGATTTTGAGTGTTTTTGGGGGTTTTTAATAATTTTATGGGTTTTTGGGGTTTTTTGAGTTTTATGGGGATTTAGGTTTTTATTTTATTTTTTACAATTTTTTTCTGTTTTAATGGTTTTTAGAGTTTTTATGGTTTTTAGGTTTTAATGGGTTTTAGGGTTTTTTAGGTCTTTAGGGGTTTTATGGGTTTTAGGAGTTTTACGGGTTTATGGTATTTTTATGGATTTTAGCGTTTTTAGGTATCTTAAGGGTTTTAAGTGTTCTTAGGTTTTTAAAGTGTTCGTTGGTGTTTTAACGATTTTTATAAATTTTTACCTTCTTAGGTATTTTTATGAATTTTTGTCGTTTTTAGAGTTCTAGTGATTTTGAGGGATTTTAGGGGTTTTAGGGGTTTTTAGGTTTTTAAAGTTTTAAAAATAGGGGTTTAATGGTTTTTTTAGATTTTTAGTGGTTTTAGGTTTTTATGGGTTATTAGGGTTTTATGGTTTTTACAGGTTTTATGGTTTTTTGGGGTTTTATGGTATTTTATGGGTTTTAACATTTTTAGGTTTTTAAGAAGTTTTTAGTGTTTTTTAATATTTTCTTAAGGGTTTTACATTTTTTACATATTTATGGATTTTTGGGGGTTTTTTGTTTTTAGGGATTATGAGGGTTTTCTTGATTTTTTGGGGTTTTCAGGGTTTGTGGTGTTTGTTAGGTTTTGGGGGGTTTTATGTGTTTAAAGTATTTTATGATTTTTATGGGTTTAAGGGTTTTATGGTTTTAACAAATTTATGTATTTTTAGGTATTTTTAAGATTCTTTGGGGTCTTTAGGATATTTAGGTTTTTAGGGTCTTTAGGGTTTTTTACTGTTTTTTATTTATCTTTTTTGTGTTTAGTGTTTTTATGGTTTTTAAGATTTTTTAGATATTCTTAAAATTTTTATGGGTTTAAAAGTTTTTTAGTGGTTATGATTATTTATGGATTTTTAGGGTTTTAATGCTTTTAGGTTTTATTATGGGTTTTATAGTTTTTATGGGTTTTAGGGTTTTTAGTGTTTTTATAAGTTTTTTGGGGTTTTAAATGTTTTCAATTTTAAGTTTTTAGTAAGGTTTTTAATTTTTGTATGTTTTTTTTATTTTTTTAGATATTTTTAGGAAACATTAAGTTTTTTATGGGTTTTTCAGTTTTATAGATTTCGAGTGTTTTTAGGGTCTTTTTTGGGTTTTGGGTTTTTATGATTTTTAGGGTTTTAGGGTTTTTTGAGTTTTGGGGGTTTTATTGTTTGTAGTGTTTTTTAATGATTTTATTGGATTGAAGCATTTTTATAGTTTTTATTGGGGTTTTTCGGTTTTTACGGTATTCAAGGGGTTTTATGGTATTTAGGGGTTTTAATGTCTTTTAACGTTTCATGCATTTTTTTTGTTTTTAGGGGTTTTAGATTTTTTAGTTTTTTATGGTTTTCTTAGGTTTTTTCAAGGATTTTAGGATTTTTTTTAAATTTTTTATGATTTGTATTTCCTTTTTAGATTTTTTTTTTGTTTTTATGGATTTGTATATATTTTTAGGGTTTTGAGATTTTTTATGTTTTTAGGGTTTTTAAGTGTGTTTTTATGTTTTATGGTTTTATTAATTTTTTCATGATTCTAGTTTTTTTAAAGTTTTAGGGATTTTTAGGAGTTTTTAGAATTTTTATGGTTTATTAGTGTTTTTAGGGAATTTGAATTTTTAGGGTTTTTAGGGTTTAATATGTTTTTTATATTTTTTAACGTTTCTAGGTATTTTTAGGGTTTTTATATTTTTAGGTGGTATTTTAGTTTTTTTGGGTTTTTTGTGTGTTTATGGTTTTTAGGGGATTTATGATATTTATGTTCATAGGGTTCTTTACAATTTTTTGATTTTTTTAGCGGCATTATTTATTTTTACGTTTTTCATAAGGGATTTCATTTTTATTGTATTTTACTTTTTTAGTTATTGTTAATGATTTTTAGGGGTTTTAAGGTTTTTAAGAGTTTTTAACATTTTAAGGGGTTTAAATGGTGTTTAGAGATTTTAGTGTTATTTAGGGGTTTTATGGGGTTTAAAATATTTTGGGGGTTTTTGGGTTTTATAGTTTTTTGGTTTTTAAGGTTTTTACGATTTTTACGGTTTTTAGGGTTTTTAGAAATTTTTTGGGTTTTAAGAGTTTTTATGTTTTATGTTTTTCTATGGGTTTTATTCTTTTATGGTTTTTTATGTTTTTAGGGATTTTTATAGATTTTTATAGATTTTTTTTGTTTTTATGGTTTTTAGGTATATTGAGAGTTTGAGGCTTTTTTAATGTTTTTAGAGTTTTATAGTTTTTTGGGGGTTTAGGGTTTTTTGAGTTTTTTGGGGTTTAAGGTTTTTTAGAGTTTTCTAACATTTATATGGGTTTATAGGAATTTTAGATTTTATAGTGGGTTTTTATGGTTTTTATGGGTTTTTAGGTTTTTAAAAATTTTATTGTTTTTTATGGTTTTTAGTGGTTATAGTATCCTTTAGGATTTTTAACATTTTTATTTTGATTTTTAGGGGTTTTAATTATTTTTTGTTTTATGTTTTTAGGGGTTTTCCTGGATTTTATGATTTTTTAAATTTCAGGGATTTTATGGATTTTTTATTTTTGTGTTTTTAGAGTTTTTAGGGATTTTGAGGGTTTTTATGATTTATAAAGTTTTCTATAGTTTTAGTGTTTATGTTTTTTAACAATTTTAACTATATTTAGTTTTTAAGGTTATATTATGGTTTTACGGTTTTTTGGGGTTTAACATATTTAGGTATTTTTTGGGGTTTTTTTGGAATTTTATGGGTTTTTAGTGTTTTTTGGGATTTTCAGGGTTGTTACTGTGTTTTAGAGTTTTATTGTATTTATGTTTTTTGGGGTTTTAGGGTATTTTAATATTTAGGGGTTGTATGGTTTTTGGTGTTTTAAAATAATTTTAGGGGTTTAAATGGTTTCAAGATTATTTATTATTTTTTTGGATTATAAGTGGTTTTTATGGGTTTCAGAGGGTTTAAGGGTTTCAGTGTTGTAAAGCCTTTTTAGGGTCTTTTTAGGTTTTTAAGGTTTAAACATTTACTGTTTTATGTTTTTTAGATTTTAATAGTTTTATTAAGGGTTTTAATGGTTTTTAGAGTTTTTTATGTTCATAGGGATTTCAAAGGTATTTTTTATTTTTATTTATTTTACGGGTTTTCAGGAATTTGAGGGAATTTAGGGATTTTATGTGTTTTTTAGGGTTTTATGTGTTTTTAGGTTTTTAAGGAGTTATTAGTAAGTTTTAGGTATTTTATAGTTTTTTTATGTTTTAGGTATTATTATGGATTCTTTATGATTTATTGGTTGTTTTGGGGTTTTGGGGATTTGAAGAGTTTTAGAGGTTTTATGGGGTTTTTTTTGGATTTTAGTGTTTTTTTTAGTTTTTAGGGTTTTAAAGGGTTTTTAGTGCATTATAAAATTTTAATGGTTTAAAGGTGTTTTTAGTGTTTTTAGTGGTTTTTAGTGTTATTATAAATTTCTAGGGTATTTATGATTTTTTGGGGTTTTAGAGTTTTTGGGTGTTTTTAGCAGGTTTTAGATTTTTCAGTGTTTTGCTTGTTTGTATGTTTTTTAGATTTTCTTTGGTTTTTTCTTGGTTTCATGGTTTTTTTATTTTTTAGGGATTTTCAGGATCTTTATATTTTTTATGGTTTTTAGGGATTTTGGGGGTTTTAGGCTATTTAGGGTTTTTAGCATTTTTTAGTTTTTTGTATTTAATTATTTTTTTGGATTTTCAGAATTTCTTTTGGGTTTTTAGAGTCTTTTTGGGGGTTTTACTTTTTTATGAAATTTTAGATGTTTTTTAGGATTTTTATGATTTTTAGGTTTTTTGGTATTTTGAAGGGTTTTATGGTATTTAGGGGTTTTATGATTTTTATGTGTTTTTGATGTTTTGGGTTTTATTGAGCTTTTTAGGGTGTTTGATGTTTGTTAGTGTTTTTAAGGTTTTCTTAGGGAGTTTCATGGTTTTATTTATTTTTAGGTATTTTTAAGGGATTCTTTGGATTTTATGGGATTTAGGTTTTTTAACGATTTTGAGGGTTTAAAGTGTTTTTAAATTATTTTAGGGGTTTTAGGGTTTTTAGTGTTTTTTAGGTTTTTAGGGGATTTTAGTGGTTTTTAGGTTTTTATGGTTTTCTTTGGTTTTTCAGGTTTTTAAGTTTTTTTATGTTTTGTGTGATTTTTAGGGATTTTTAAGGATTTTTATGTTTTTAGGGTTTTAGGGATTTTGAGGGGTATTATTCCTTTTTTAGAGTTTTTAGGGTTTTTATGGTTTTTGTGGTTTTTTCCAGTTTTTATGGTTTTAGGGTTTTTATAGTTTTTTTTATGTTTTTAGGAGATTAAAGGGGGTTTTAATGCTTTTATTATTCTTTAGAGTCTTTATGGATTTATATTTTTTTTATTCTTTTGAGGGGTGTTATTTTTATGGTTTTTAGGTTTTTAGGAACCTTTTCTAGTTTTATGGTTTTTTTTATCATTTTTTAGGTTCTTAGGGTTTTAAGTGTTTTTTTTATTTTTAGGTTTTTCTTATTGGTTTTCAGGTTTTTAATGTTTTTTAATGTTTTTAGTTATTTTTAGAGATTTTTTAAGATATTATAGTTTTTTGGGTGTTTAGGTTTATTGTGGGGTTTTCTGGGTTTTTAGGGGTTTTAGGGGTTTATGGTATTTTTCGTTTTGAGGGATTTATTGCATTTTTTCATGGTTTTAATTTTTTTTAGAGTTCTTTTCTAAAAAATGGTTTAAAGGGATATATAGTTTTTGGTGGGTTTTTAGGATTTTTATGGGGTTTTATGGGGTTTTACAATTTTTATAGGTTTTTTTCAGTGTTTTTAGGTTTTTCGGTTTTCTTAGGGGTGTTCAGGGTTTTTGGGTTAATTACATTTTTGGGATTATTTGAGATGTTTTATGAATTTTATGGGTTTTAGGGTTTTTTTGGTTTTTAAGGGGTATATGGTTTTTAATGTTATTTATGTATTTAGAGTTATAAATGCTTTTATGTTTTTATGGTTTTCTTATGGTTTTCTAGCTTTTTAGATTTTTTACATTTTTAGGATTTTATGGTTTTCAGTGTTTTAGGGATTTTCTAGGTTTTGATGGTTTTTTAGGGTTTTAATTTTTTAATGTTCTTTCGGGTTTTTTGGGGTTTTTCTTGATTTTTTTGATTTTTATGCTTTTTCTATTTTTTAATGTTTTTAGGGTTTGAAATGGTTTTAGATTTTTTAGTATTTTTTATGGTTTAATGGGATTTTGTGTTTTTAAAGGTTTTTAGGGTTTTTATCGCTTTTACGGTATTTAGAAATTTTTAGGGTTTTTAAATATTTTTAGGCTTATAAGGTATTCTTATTGGTTTTGAATATTTTTAGTGTTTTGTTATGTTCTTATAGGTTTTTAAGGGTTTTTAAGATTTTATGGTTTTTAGGGGTTTTAGGGATTTTGAGAGAATTAGGGTTTTAAATGTTTTATGGTTTTTAAGGGTTTTTATTGTTTTTATAGTTTTTATGGTTTTTAAGGGGTTTTAGTGTTTTTTACTTTTTGGGGGTTTAAATGGTTTTTAGAATTTTTAGTGTTTTTTAGGGATTTATGGGTTTTACGGTTTTTAAGAATTTTACGTTTTTAGGAATTTTTTTGCTTCTTATAATTTTTTAGTTTTTCAGGGGTTTTATGTATTTTTAGGGTTTTCAGTGTTTTTATATTTATTTTTGTTTCTAGAAATTTTTATGAATTTATTATAATTTTTCTGGATTTTTAGGGTTATTAAGGATTTTAAAGGTTTTTAGGGTTTTCTGGTTTATTATGTTTTTAGGGTTTCTATGGTTTTTATGGGTTTTAGGGTTATCTAGAGTTTTTTTAAATGTTAAGGTGTTTAAATGGTTTTTATTGTTTTTAGTGGGTTTTTATGTTTTTTTTATTTTTATGGGTTTTTAATGTTTTGAGGGGATTTTATGTTTTTTATGGTTTTTTGATTTTTAGGTGTTTTTAGCATTTTTTAGGTTTGAGGTGTTTTAAGTGTTTTTAGGATTTTATTTCTTTATTTGGGTTTTCAAGGTTTTTTGGGTTTTTTCGATTTTTTTTGATTTTTATGAATTTTTTAGGATTTTATGATTTTTAGGGTTTATAGGGAAAGGAAGGTGTATGACCCGACTATCCCTGGCCCCCCAAAATTTATTTGAAGAAAAAGAAAAGAAAAAAAGGGAGGGGCAGAGTCAAGTAAACCACACCCAAAATCCCGAAACACCCCCTAGAAACCCAAAACACCCCAAGGAACCCAAAATCACCCAAGAGAGGGAAACATCCCCACCATCGCCAAAGTTAGAAGTCAAAAGTTGGACTGTACGGGTCACCATCAGATCCATATAAGGAGGATGCATCAACATTTTCTGACTCCCACTCATATCCATACTATTAGACCAGTGCAGTGTACATATCATTGGTCCTATGTCGCTCGGCATTTTACTGCTCCTCAGATGAGTGTTTGTTAGGCCACCCACTCTTATCCGGTAAATTCTTCCTTGGTGCCTTATAGGAGGCTCTTGTGGACACAGTCCTCGGAATCTTTGAGTAGTCCTTCCTCGTCTTCTTCTTCAGGAGAGTCGAGATGAACCCTGTAGAAACATTATCTTTCCCATATGGACTAGCACCCTCAATCAATTGTTGTTCCCTCATGATATGTTCCTTATTGGAGTTCATCTAGATCACCTCATTAGAAGCATACCCAATGATAATTTTTTTTTGATTCCAACCCCTCCCGAAAGAGATCATTCTTCACTGGAATTTTCATCACGTTAATGTCCTCTAATTGATGTACCTCAAGATCATACATTTATAATTCCCAAATGATCACTCCTCAGTCCCAACTGGAACCAATTACAAGTCCTGGTCTTTCGCAAAACAAGCACTCAGGTCCAAATTCATCTGGTTCAAAATCATGGTTGAAGGTTCATCACCCAATTATCCAACCACCTCATCCTTATAAGTAAGATGAGAAACACGTAATCACTCATACACCACCATGGTAGTCTGGTCAAGCTCCTCTTTAAGACCAACATGGGCAGTTTGAACCTGGATGACCGACACCTCTTCTTGCACATCACATGTAGGGGTATGTGAACCATCACTAAGATTTTGTCCCTCCTAAATAGCATCACCATCACCATTAACCTAAATTAGAGGTATGTATTTCACTTCACTGTACTCATAAGCCTCACTGCTAGTCAATGAAACCTACTCATTCTCATCAGCCACAACAATCTGGACTGAGTAACCAATTTTAGCAACATTGGCATCATGCATAGAATCATAATCCACATTAATAGAGTCACCCATCTCCCCTTCATGAGACCGCACAACATCTACAGATAAAATTCTGACCTGGAAGCCCTTATCCTTCTCTTCACATGTAACACAATTACACCCAATAAAAACGACTTTCCCCAGTTTCTCTTCAACAATTCTATCACTAGAATCACTCCCCCAGCCATCATAATGCTTCAAGAGCCTTACCTCAATCCCAGCATCACCATGATCAACCATCTTCTATTGAACATCATGCTTCATATGATCCATCTCCCTATAATCCAAACCATCAAATTGATTGCGCAAAGGGACAATGTCATGCTCCACACCGCCTTTTCTCTCTTCATCCCGCATCTCCACCATGCTTAGATTGTTTCACCATTTTTTAATATCCATTTCCCCCCCTATCAGACACAATTCCCTGGCCTCGGTTCAGTCTTTCAAACACTGTAGAGACACTCAGTTAAGAGCGTGACTACCTATAAATATTCATTAGAACATCTTCACCTATTGTAGTAGTAAGATCATCAATAGTAGCATGTTCCTTAACCTGAGGCCTATTTTGGTGCCCATCCAAGTTACCACCAGCCGCTCCATGGAAAAACCCCACAAATACTCTACTCTGGATATCGTTCCTAAAGTGTATAATAAGGTTACCCATTTTCTTCTAGGTAGAATAAAAAACCATCGAAAATTAAAAAATTACTAGTTGATTATACCGGAATTCCTTACCTACAATAGTCCAAAAAAATCAACCAATGCCTTGGATGCGTCCACCTCAACACAAACCCTTGGGGCAACAAGATGGAAAATTTCGCAAGTCCGATAGTCTAAGAACACAAATCAACCCACAATATTACCAAGAATACATATGATAGAATTATTTTGTAAAGGAAGAAAAAGTTTGAGAAACTTAACCCATGAATCAGACTTCAGTGAGTTTCGGTTCATGTGAAGGTTGATGCTCCACCTGAATAGAGGGAATCTAACATCTTTGATGCTTTGAGGGGCCTAAAACCAAGCTTTGATCAAATCATCCTCTATTGAAAACTTAATCATGATGTGTCTTCCATCAAGCAATACTACAGTAACTCAGTTCTAAAGATACCAAGATCCGAAGATGAATCTGTTAAAAGAGACAACTGAGGTTGACGATTTACGAATCGAGCAACCAAAGTCAAATCAGGAAGTGAATAAGCCAGTAGAAACTATGAATAAAAAATAGATAATTTAGGGTTGCCTTTTTATTAGTTAGGAACCTTCTAGAAATGTTCAATTTGATGGAATAATGTAATATGTTCGTCTACTAAGGGGGAGAAGAAGGCCCAATCCTGAGCACAATCAGGCAAATATCCCTCCCCCGTAGGGTGTAGGAAGGGACATAATGACTAGTGATGTCAAGTCATCCTTGGGATAAATATTCAAAAAGATAGATCTTTAAGGTTTTTTTATATTTTTTATGGATTATGAGGGGTTTTTATGATTTTATATGGTTTTTATATTTTTTTTGGGTTTTTAGGGGTTTTAGGACATTTATGGTTTTTAGAGTTTTTTAACATTTTAGGGGTTTGATGGTTTTTTAGAATTTTTAGTGGGTTTCTATGTTATTTATGTATGTTTAGTGTTTTTTATAGTTTTTATCGATTATTATGGTTTTTAGGGGTTTTTCGTTTTTAGGGTCTTATTATGATTATTAGGCTTTTTTATATTTTTATAGATTTTAGGAATTTTAAGTGTTCTTAGGTTTTTAATGTTTTCTTAGGGGTTTTCTATATTTTTAGAGTTTTCTAGTTTTTTTGTATTTTTTATTCTTCTAAAATTTTTTATGGTTTTTTGGGTTTTTAGAATTTATAGTTTTTTAGGGATTTTAAGAGTTTTTTTATGGTTTTCTTAGGAGGTTTTAGATATTTTTATGTTTTTAGAGATTTTAAATCTTTTTTAGGATTTTTATGTTCTTTTTTTTTGAGATTTTACAGATTCAATGGTTTTAGGGTTTTTTTTAGGTTTTTTGGTTTTTTATCGTTTTTTGTGTTTCAGGAATTTTTTTTTACCTTTTTAGGGGTTTTAAGGTTTTTTATTTTTTTTACTGTTTTTTGGGGATTAAAGGGTTTTTATATATAGAGAGGATTTTATTGTTTTTATAGGTTTTTAATTTTTTTTTATGATTTTTAGCATTTTTTTTCTGTTTTTACAGTTTTGGGGGTTTTTAGTGTGTTTAGGTTTTTTGGGGTTTTAAGTGTCATTAGGGTTTTAAGGGTTTATTTTGGATTTTTTGGATTTTTTGGGTTTTTACTTTTTTATTTATTTTTATGGTTTTTAAGATTTTTATCTGTTTTAGGGATTTGGGATTTATTATGTTTTTTATGGTTTTTAGGGGTTTCTAGGGGTTTTAAGTGTTTTTAGGTTTTTAAGATTTTCATAGGGTTTTTAGGGTTTTTTTGGAATTTTAATTTCATAGGTATTTTGAGGGATTTCATAGGATTGTTATGGGTTTTTTTGGTTTTTATTTATTTTGAGGGTTTTTAGAGTTTTTTGGGTTTTTTGGTTTTTTGGGTTTTTTGGTTTTTTGGGTTTTTAGGGTTTATTTAGTTTTGTAGGATGATTAAGGTTTTTTTATTTTTTTAATGGTTTTAGGGGTTTAAAGGGTTTTTAATGATTTTAGTGGGTTTTTAGGGTTTTTATGGGTTTTTTTATTTTTTAAGTGTTTTAGTGGTTTTATAGTTTTTTGTGGTTTTAGGGTTTTAAGGTTTTAAGGTCTTTAGCATTTTTATTCTTTTTATGAGTTTTAAATTTTTTAGTTTTTAATTATTTATTAGGGATTATTAGGGTTTCTAGGGGTTTTTACATTTTTATGGATTTTAGAGAATTTTTTAGGATTTTTATAGATTTTAGTTTTTTAGGGATTATAAGGGTTTTAAAGGGTTTTTAGAGACTTTAGAGTGTTTTTACTGTTTTTATCATATTTTGGGTTTTAATGGGTTTTTAGTGTTTTTATGTTTTTAAGGTTTTATTTGGGTTTTCCAGGGGTTTTATGGTTTTTTTACCACTTTTGTGATTTTTAGAGAATTTATAGGATTTTTATGGTTTTTATGTTTTTTTTGGAATTTTGAGGGTTTTAGGGTCTTTACGGTTTTTTGGGGATTTTAGGGTTTTTTGAGTTTTTAGGCATTTTATGGGTTCTTAGGGTTTTTAATATTTTTATAAGTTTAAAGGTATTTTATTTTTTTAGTGGTTTTTAGGGTTTTATGGGGTTTTGTGGTTTTGTATGGTATTTATTGGTTTTAATTTTTTTTTAGGTTTTCATAGTGCTTTTAGGTTATTTTAGGGTTTTTATATTTTTAGGTTTTCTAGAAGTTTAAAGTGTTTTTATCTCTTTAAGGTTTTCTTAGAGTTTTCAGGTTTGTATAGTTTTTTACATTTTTAGGGATTTTTATTGATTTTAGGATCTTTATGTTTTTTAGAAATTTTGAGGGTTTTTAAGGTTTATTAGGGTTTCTGGGGTGTTTCGGTTTTTTGGGTTTCAAGGGTTTTTTCGAGTATTTAGAGGATTAAAGGTTTTTCAGAGTTTTTTAATGTTTTTCGGGTTCTAATGGGGTTTTTTTATTTGTTAGTGGTTTTTAATGTGTTAGGGGTTGTTCGGTTTTTTAATGTATTTTTGGGTTTTTGTAGTTTTTTGGCGTTTTAGGGGGTTTTATGGGTTTTTAGGGTCTTTTAGGGTTTTCATGATTTTTAGCATTTTTAGGGTTTTTAGGGGTTTAAAGTGTTTTTAGGGTTTTATGGTATTATTGTAGTTTTTCATGGATTTTAGTGTTTTTTACATTTTGAGGTATTTTTGGGTATTTTATTGATTTTTGTGTTTCCATAGGGTTTTGAGGGATTTTGAGGGTGTTTATAGTTTTTATGGTATTTGGGGTTTTTAAAAAATTTTGGAATTTTTGGGTTTTAAGTGTTTTAGGTTTTTAAGGTTTTTTAGGAATTTTCAGTTTTTTTACATTTTTATGATTTTTTATGGATTTTTAGGATTTTTTTTGGTTTTATGGTTTTTAGGGATTTTTAGGGGTTTTGGGTTTTTGGGATTTTAGGGTGTCTTTAATTTTTTTTGGGTTTTTAAAGTTTTTTATATATTTTTTTAATTTTCTAGGGGTGTATGTTGTTTTTGGAGCTTTTAGTGGTTTTTAGGGGGTTTATGGTTTTTAGGGGTTTATATGGTTTTTGTGCTTTTTATGATTTTTAGTGTTTCTAATGTTTTTAAGGTTTTTATGGGTATTATTTTTTTATGTTTTTATGGTTTTATTAAGGTTTTTATAAGTTTTTAGGGGGTTTTAATTTTTAAGGGATTTTTAGGGATTTTATATGATTTTTATGGTTTTTAGTGTTTTTAGAGATTTTGAGGGTTTTAGGGGTTTTGTGTTTTATTGGATTTTTATGGGGTTTTTTGGGTTTTCGGGGGTGGGTTGAGTTTTTAGGGGTTTTGTAGTTTTTAATGTTTTTAGGGGATTTTTCGATGGGGAATAGTGACACTGTGGTAACCATTTGGTTTTTCTTGATTGTTAATTGTGTGGGGGGTCATTTCTTGCACAATCATTAACATCAGATTACCATTTTTGTTCTTAATAGAAAATTCTAATGGTTCCCTAATCCATAACTGGATATGGACTTGATTTCCAAAGGCAAAGGGTCAATTGGAGTTTTAGACCGAGTGATTCTTGGGGGCTCTCATTAGTGGAGAGGATAAGAGGTCGGACTAATCAGACCATTTGGGGGGGGGGGTTGTTTTCAACTCTAGGGCTCTCTTATTGATTTATGATATGATCAATAATCTCTTCCTAACCCCGATACGAGACCAGTTAACCTAATAAAACAATTATAGGTTAAATCTACCTTGTTCACAAATGAAAAGTGGAATCTTATTATTGAATCCTTCTGTATGTATCCAATAAAGAAGTATGAAAAAATACTTTACATTTTTCTACCACATAGGGAGTCAATTAATATTTTGAGAAGGGGGTTGATCCATTATGAGGTGTTCAACGTATCCTGTTAATTTTAGGAATAAAAACTCATATAGTTCATTAAAACCTATATAGTTTAACATCATGTAAATAGGACACATGTGTGGAAGTTGGGTGACAAATGTTTGAGCTTTAATCATTAGGAAACATATTATATATCCTAGTTGTAGTAGGATTCATAGTTATCATAGTTCGGTGGATTTTATGTCCGCTGATGGATGAGGTAAGATAATCAACCCATGGGAATGATTGGGTCTCAATGATTGAAATGTTGGATACATTGAGGGATTACACTAAGGTGGATGCCTGTTAGAACTTGGGCTCGGACCATAAGAAGGAATCCTAAGTATCTTCATCATGGAAGGAATCAGATTCATTGTAGTTCAATTGGATCGGGTCTTACACACTTACATTTCCCTTATGCTCATATTGATTTATGATGCAAGTTATATGGTCATTGAAACTCCCTAAGACCATGTGATCTATGCTCTGTGTGATAAAAAAGGATGTAAAATAAACACTCTTATTGCTTATGGGTGTAGGAATTTGTTGGAACATCCCATGGGATTTTTTTATGTGGTTCTCAATCCTTATGAAGGCATCCCACATATCCTGGTTATAGTAAGAATCAGAGTCATACAAGTTCAGTTTTTCAAGGCTAACACTATGAGGCATCCCATATCATCGAGGATTACATGTAGAGGATGTACAAGGTGATCAAGTCTTAGGATTCCTTGGTGACTTCTCTTTCTTTCTTACCTGACATGCAGTGATCGTCTCCATGACATGCCTTGATTTCATTCCTGACATGTCAGAGGATGTATGTTGGACATGTCCCAAAATAATAACAAGATTCAATTAACTTTTCTAAGGGACATCGCATATCCCAGATGGCATATCTAATGATTATTTCATGAACTAGGATGGATTTCCATAGGACACTGTAATACCTAGATGGTTTTCTCATGGATCCTTCACGTGACCCTATCTGTCATGTCTAGAGGGTATCACATGATTAAGATGACTTTCCTAGGTGTCATCACAATTGCTTGTTTACACATATAGAGGGCATAGTGAGAGTCATTGTGACATTTCTCGGAGGGTGTCGCATGTCCTAGATGAGGTGTTATGAGGGAATTGTCAGGGCTAGATGGATTATTGGGAGGGTGTAACAAGATCCAGTTGACATTCCCTAGTGCTACCATAATACTAAATTGACATGAGCAGTGCCATTATATGATTCAGTCCACATGTATGAATGAAATATAAAGACTTGAACGGTGAACCCAGAGGGTTCCATGAGACTTAGGTGGCATGCCCGAGTGTCAAATTTTGACTTTCTTCGACATGTCTAGAAGAATTTGTGTGACCTGCTTTGTATACAAAGTAGCGTCGTGATATCTAGGAGAAATTTTATGGTGCTATTGTGTGCCCTAGATGGTTCACGCGAAGCACATGAGGGTCAAAAAACATGTTCTTCACCTAATTCATCCACCTTTAGTCATTTTTCTATCCTTTATATTACTAATTCCTTAGATTTATTCAGTAATTTTTTATTTTAAGTCTCTCGCAATCTAGAATATTTGTGGGATGTTCCTCACATGCCCTTCCAAAATTCCTTCACGTGATCTATGAGTTATCAAATGAAGTGCATTATGTATGGAACATGATCGATCTACCAGTTCTTCTATATATTAGCTGATGGTATACATTCCGGTCGTGAGATCAACCACTCCAATAAATATGCTCTAGCACTGTTGTGATGTTCCTAGAGTTCATTCGTTCGTAGAGAGTCATGGTCCATGGTGTTCATCCTCCACCTACTATGTGGTAGTTTTGATTTTTTTATGCTGGGGTACTAAATTTATAGGCCTCTCCACCCTAGTTGTTTGCCTCTTTATGCGGCGTATGTCTCATGGATCTTGGATTGAGTTGGTGAAGGACTTTAGAATCACGCGTCTCCGCAAATCTCTGTCGTGGATCTCCCCAAGGGAAATGCCTGATGTTCAACGACTGTGAGAGTACTCTGTCAATGACACATTTATTGGATTGTAGACAATTTAAGGGTCCTTGTTGAATTATGAAAATACACCCAAGGAATTCAATATTATCATTTTTACATGTACAATGGACTTCATGAGATTATTATTCCTATTGAAATGGTTTCATGTAAACTTGGGTGACTTTTCAACTACTTTCCATGAGACAATGATGATTTATTAAGGGGCCTTCGTGGGATAATTCAGGTTTTTAAGTATTCTTCCAATGCCATTTTGTATACATCCTTTGTGCATCACATGAGTTTTATGACCACGGGAGGCTCTCACCTTATATTATTTTATTTACATTGTTTTATTTTACAAAGGTTTGGAGATATATGAGATTTCATGAGTAATGTCATGGAAAAATAATCTATTTTTTGGTGTTGTGTCTCATGACCAATAATTTTATATTGGAGATGCATGAGCATTTTTTAGACAATTCCATCTGTTTTTCATTAAGGAAACAAGGGGGAGCATGAGCTTTCTTGGACATACCCAAGGCACTTTGCGTGATCAGGATGGTAAGAGAACTAGCCTTCATGAGATGAGGTGATCATGTCACTAGGGTCTAATGGTGCTTTGTGGACATTCAAGGGTGCATCACATGACTTTTATAAATGCATGTTCCACTAGCCTCCTCCAATTTTATTTCCCTTGTTTTATTCAACTATGGTTATGAGGTATCACATGTTTATTTGAATGTTGTCAAGAAAAATTATCCTACCCATCAGTGATTATTCATATGTGATTATACAACCATAAGAGGCCTCTGCATTTTGGACAATTTTTTTCTATTTTTGATGGATTTTGGATGGGCAGTCAGGCTCTCACTAGTTGAAAAATCATGTGTCCTTGTGGAGCTTATCTAGTTTTCTCCACAAAACCACTGGTTATACATAGTACATTTGTGAGATCAAAATGATCATCAAAAGGACTTACATTGTCCCTTTCATAGGTTATCTACTACACATTGAGTCTTTCATTGGCCTCATGATGGTCATGAGATCACACGTCCTTCGAAGGTTCACACGATATGTGGGTCCGGACCACCTTCTTCTTTCTTTTCTTTTGCGAGTAGGATAATACCCATATTCATGTATTTATTCTTTTTTGAATTTGTTGATTCTCATTTTTTGAGCATCAAAAAATAACCCCCCTCTGGAGAGATGTCCTTAGGGATAAAGCCTCGGTTTTGAGGAAAGTAAATTGCCACCCAATTATTTAGTGTTGTCATGATTTAGTGTGTTGGCAGACATTTCATAAGTTAGGTGACACTTGGTATTCCATGAAACTACCTATATATAGAAGGATGGGAGCCATGAACTTTATGAGATACCATTCCTCCCAATCTCACACCGTATTGTTTTCACACACCCTCAACATGAATCCATTCCATGGGACCAAATCACAATACCCCACCACAAGCCTTATTTGGGAAAACTATTCCGAAAGACCTCTTTTTCTCAAGTTACCATTCAAATCATTCGTGAACTATATTTTAATACCTTTTTTTATATTGGATGTGAGAATGGAGATTGTCTTGAAGGTTCAGCGTGGTCTGATGTCTCGATCATTCGATAGATTTACTATTATGTGATTCATGTGATCATGTCTAAGTCATGTGATCACAAGTCTCTAAGGGGTCATGTGATCATGAGTCTCCAAAGGTTCATGTGATTACATGATTCCTATGTGGTTTATGCAACCCTCGAGTCCTTTAGTTGATTTGTGAAATCCTTATATGATTTAAAAATTCCTTGTCGATGCATGATATATACATGATGCTGTTAGTTTATTATTTCTTTACTGATAAGATTATGTATTCTCTTTGTTTTACATATTACACTTACTTATTTTCAGATGGATTCTAGTTCATGTTGATCTTCTTCCAAGATTTCGAACAGGGAGGCAAAAAGAACGATAGCCCATCATGATACTATGGTGATGAGCGTGGATCCATTTTTAGACTATGACATTAGGTAACTTCCACAGATTTTGATAAGGTTGGTGGGATTAAAATTTTTGAACTATCCCCTATCAGAATTATTTCATATTTATGGGTTCGTTCTCACGGACAATGTTCCAATTCCTCCACCAATGTAATCATTTATACCATCTTCCAAGATTTAGAAGACACATAACACCTTTTGGGTGAACAACTCTCTCAGGGGATACTTTATCTCCCAAGGGGGGCCATGAAGACAGGGACTTACTAATATTAATGTCCATAGTCATTGATGGGAATGATCATGGACCTGAGGAGGATGTTCATATGTACAACTCAATAATGAGAAAATCCACCTTCGATCAAAAATTTTGATGGGTATCCAACTGGGTCTTTCGATCGGTATGTAGTTGTGAACTAGAATAGGGATAACCCTTCTAGGTTCAATACATCACTCCTAAATTGTTGAAGGAGTTGAAGAGGATTGGAATGTATGAGTTTTTATAGATATCACAGATTCTTGCTTATTATAACAAGGGTATGATGATTGAGTTTTTTAGTTTTTATAGTCCTGATATGAACATGTTACACCTCATGCATGGTGAGGTAGCTATTAGCCTTCGGGATGTAGAGAATATCTATGGTTTGCCTATATTAGGTGTGATTTATGATGGGTTCTTTCCCTCACGATCTTCTTGGTATTATGTAACAAGGACTCAAACTCTAACTCAGGAGGTTATTATGCTAGGCATGAAGTACCTTCCAAAGGGGTCGTATCCTTGAGAGGATATCCCATTCAGCACATGGAAAAAATGCTTCCTGAAAAGACTCTCCCTATGCTGAGAAAGAAAAATAGTAAGGCCGGATTAAAAAGGATACTCATAGTGCACCAGCTTCTTACTAGGCCATATTTGAAGAAGGAAAGTTTAGAGAATATGTATGGGAATTTATTCTCATTGTTGACCATTCTATCCAACTAGCCAACTTCCTATCCATGTACCAAAGTGGGTACTTACTCCCCACAAAGGAAAAATTTCGAGTTAGGGTTTATACTTTCACAATGGAGACCTCCATGATAGGGGGAGCATATTGGGATAATCATCTTATACTAGCTATAATCTATCTCCTTTTTCACCATATTTACAAGGAAAATTACCTTTAGAGGATTATGCGCCCCTTTACTATATTATGTAGTTGAATAGTAGCTTATTTGAGAGGTTATGAGTACCTAAACAACCAAGTCTTCTTTAATTACATCTCCATACCATACATGCTATGCATAAATGGGGTAAGACTCATTATATTAAAAAATATAGATGTTAGGGATTATGTGAGCCGTTAAGAATTTTTATCTTTCAGAACATATATACTTATTCCAACAAAAGATATAGTTGACAATGGTGAGGCTAGTATCAAGGGACGTGACTATATGATGAAACTCTTAGAGGGAGTTCTTTCTCCCCATATTGATGGGGACATCATTTGTGAGTGGTATATACCAAGTCATTTCAGTCGCTAATTCTTAAGTGTCCAACAAAGCATTCCTCACTCTTTTTATGTTAAATATAAGGAGTATATTATGGTATCTCACCAATTTTGGTTGATTTTTACTAGAGACAAGACTGGTACTGAGGTACACCTTCCTCCCCACAATGTAACAATCGATTTATCTCATGGTTATGCAGAGGTTTAGATTCACTCATATCATAGCAGAAAATTATCCAAATTCATAAGTGGGGCCTATGAATCACTATAGTTAGAAAAAGAATCCCAGGACTGAGAAGAAACTAGATTTTAGAGGGTCAGAAGCCCCGAAATCACCCAACAAGGAAGTTAGACGGTTTTCATTGCTCGATGAATCACCTATAGAAATGGCTGCAACAAATTTAGTGTTAGGGGGTGAGACTTCAGCCATGTTTTTGTTTCCCATCAAATATCATCAATAGTATATTTAGAAGGAGTAGAACCTAGAGTCTCCACTTTCAGGTATACTATACTAGGTAGGGGAACTTTTGGAAGGCTTCACCTATATCACTACTTCTCATGGTATCAAATTTAAAGACTACCCTAAGTAAGATAGGGCATTTTTTTAAGACCTTGATTTGGATTTGAAAAACATAAAGGTATGGATATTTTTCTCCCAGCTTCTCAACCAACTATTATTCTTGTCCACACATCAAATTTTTATGAATGAATAGGGTTATCTCATTAGTGAGGAAGTGGTAAGTCTGGGATTAATATTGTTTTCAAAGGGTCATAGTGCTTTTGAAACATTATTTACAAACTTTATATATTGAGATAGTGGGAGGCTACTGAAGATCATTTGGATCTACCATACCATGAATATAATCTTCATGGAATTGTTATGGGAGATGATTTTGGAAGTGACTGGGGGAACAATGATGAAGGGTCTCAGGGTTGATATGATTATATGAGGGAAGCAATTTACACTCCAAAATCAATAGTTTTAGCTTTAGTAACATCTAAAAATCCTTTCTCAGAGGGGAATAAGAAGAAAAGGAAGTGATCTTCATGGTTAGGTCCTTCTCATCTAGTATTCTCAAGTAATCATGGTATTTCACTATTTTTTTTCTTGGATTACCTTTGAAATGCAGTGTGATTTTTTAAAAATGTACAGGTCCCCATTGAGATCATTTAGAAGAGCATGTATCTTCTATTTGGCGTGAGGGAGAGCGTTAAATTGATTCAATAAACCATTCACTATCAGGCTCAACCCATCAAGAAGTGGGTGTAGCTATAGTGCCAAATTGATCATGACTATTTCCTATTTCAAACATTATTGTGATCATACCATTTGATCTGATGTCGGTAGATTCATTTCTAGAGGCTTCATACATAGCCATCTATTTTACTACTATATTTGCCTTATTGGAAGTTAGTTTTGAAGAAGGTGAGTACCTCTTCAAGACTGGAAACCTTTTTTCATGTCATATCACTTGATATTATTATTTTTCTCCTGCATTCCTCAAGGATAGGGAGTGAAGCATATCTTTTCAAAAAGAACCAGAATTGTTGTGAAGATGCTCGTTATAAGGAGTTTTTTCTTCTCCTAATAATGGGGTTGGGGTAGTGTATGTATCCAACAATGAAAATGATAATGTTATGTTTCTATCCTCAGTCATATCCACCAATTAGCTGGTGATACCATATTATTCATCATGTAACTAATAATACCATTTTCCCTTTACTGTAGTGTCTTCACCCTGATGTTTGGGAGCTCTAGATTCTATCCTCTTGGGGGTCCCTCTGACTAGATCAACCAAAACAGAGGCCAATTATCTCCCTTCATAATAAAAAATCATGAGTACAAATTTTTTCCGGAGTGATATAGTCTCGAAATATACCCCCATCCTAAGAATGCACATAGGTGAAAACCCAAGTTCTATATCATTTTATTAGTCAGTGATACAACACATATGGAGGGAGGTTTGGGTCTTAGTTTTGGAAACCACCTTGGGGGAGTCAAAGGATTGGTTGGGCCACCATCAATTCATTTTTCCTACACTTGTTTATGAGAGTTTAAATTATTACACCGCACTTGCCCAAGTGAAGTAAGTGGTCTATCTAAGAGAGAAGAAAAGGTCCCTACAATAAAGGATGGAAAATTTTGATTATTCCTCTTCAATGAAGAAAAACCGGGATGAGGCTGTGAAGGAAGTTTCTTCGCATTCAATACAGGTAGCTACTCACTGGTACATTGTTAATGTTGGGAAGGTTTAAATTGTTTGTTTTTAGTCAGAAGTTAGTCATATTCAGTCTGAGATTTTCCACCTTCAAGCTAAGTTATACCAATATCAACATGCACTTAAAATATCAAATAAGGTTGTTCTGGAGTAATAGGGACTTCATGAGTTAGAATAAAAGGAATTGATTGAAACTATTTCCATGGAGGGGGGGGGGGTTGCAACATGTTGTAAAGGAACAAAATGAATATTTTGATCAACTATGCCAATATGTGGATTCTCTTAAGAAGATAATTTTAGAACTTAAGGATTTATTTAATCACTTTCTGTGATGGAATCATAACATTTTAGTCTTTCTTGGGATTTTATGTCCATGGTAGAGACTCTGGTATGTGTATATTCCTATCGTTTTATTATTTGTCAATTAATAGACATACTGAACAATATACATGTTTCCCATTTTTTATATTAATTATATTCATGAATTTTCATTGATTATATATTATGTGAATTACCAAAGATACCCATCCTTTTCATAATATCAAATAAACCTGAATTCTTGGAATTGAATGTTGAAATTCTAATAGATTTCACCGTGAGAAATACTCATGAATACCCACACTCATGAGATCCTTCAGGGATATATCTATTCTAGATATCTTTATATAACCTAAATTTAAAAATAATAGTTGGGTTGAATTCATTTCTATGAGGAACATTGATCTATTATTTTCTAAAGAAGATAGGATTGGTGATCATAGATTTATTTTACTAGGTCCATATGGTGGGACTTACAATATTTTATAGACTAAATCACTTTCATGTTGTAGTTTATGGTATTTCAGCTCAGAACAAGCATTAATTTAGTTTAGGGTCTTATATATTGGATATTATATTACTTTATTTTATGATATTTTATCTTGGATCTGATAGTTCTTTACTTTAGGGTCTTTTAACACAGGCCTAATGTTTCTTTAGTTTAGGTTTTTTATCTTGGAGATGATAATTCACTAGTTTAGGGACTTTTAGCTCAGTGATGATATTTATTTAGTTTAAGGGCTTTTAACTTGGACCTGATGTAGATTTAGTTTATGGTCTTTTAACTAGAACCTAATATTTCTCAATACTAGGTCCTTTTAGTTGGTACCTACTATTTCTTTAGTTTAAGTTCTTTTAGCCCAAAACTGATGTTACTTTGGCTTGGGTTCTTTTACCTCAGACCTGCTCTTGCTTTAGTTTAGGGTCTTTTAGCTCAGACCTGATATTGATTAATTTTAAGGTCTTTTACCATGGACCTTATGTTCTTTTAGTTTAGAGTCGTTTAGCTGGGAATTTATATTTCTTTAGTTTAGGTTCTTTTTGCTCGAACCTAATATTGATTTAGTTTAAGATATTTTTTCTTTGAATTGATCTTGATTTAGTTTAGTTCCTTTTAAATTGGACCAGATATTTATTTAGAATAATCTATTTTATATTAGAACTTATATTGCTTCAGTTTATGGTCTTTTAGCTCAGACCAGATGTTGCTTTAGTTTAGGGTCTTTTAGCTCGGACATAATTTTGCTTTAGTTTAGCGTCTTTTAGCTAGGACCTGATTAATGATCATGGGATGTGGGGTAGGCATGCGTGGAATGATCCAAAACACACTGATGTGATGGGTTCTTCCATGGTGTTTCTAGGTCTCAAAAGGATCAAAAATCCCCTTTTATAGTGCCAAATTCATCAACGACCATTGGTTCAAATTCCAGAGCGATATGCTTACATGCATAGTCAAGAAAAGGGTCCTTGAAGCTCTTTATATTTTACAAGGGCTATGGTAGATTTGTGAAGGTAATATTAGTTTGGGGGAGAAATACTAGAGATGTTAGGACTTCCTAGATAGTTGGGATATTAGTGATGTAAGTCATAACCCAAAAGGCTGAGTTTTGAACATGGGATGGGGCAGACATTCCAGGTATGTCCAGTGACACTTTGAGATTATAGGTTCTGCCAAGGTGTTTCCAGGGAACACAAATATTGATGTTCCTATATGGTAATGAGGATATGCTTTTATTTGGTGGGTCAATGCACTTATGAATCAGTAGTGTGGTCAACAAAAAGATGATATACACTGCTTTCTAAGGAGCATTAAATATTTTTGAAGAATCAAATGTCCAAATAATGAAGTTGGGTATGGAGGAAGGATATTCAGGAAGGTTTATGGAACCCTAGGGAAGTTAGATGTTGATTTTAAATCTCAAGACTCACACCATTTTCTTTTGATTCATGAAGTGTGGTACATCAATGATTACGGAATTGAGTTTCACATTTTTCCCTCAATAAAGGATACAAAACATAGTGACGTAATGTCAAGGATGTTGAATCCACTTAGATAGTTTGGTGTGGATACTGCAATTCATAGTTCAAATTTATTATCTTCCGAGGATGATATGGGATATTCATTCTAGGAGTAGTTTAGCCACACTGAGATTTTGAGTGCGTTCATATTGATTTCAGGACTCACAAGGATTGAAATTTTATTTTTATAGAGTGACACACTCGGTTAACAACCATAGGTGCATATACAGAAGACATAGGCATACATGCATAGTCAAAAAAATGGTCCCATAAAGCATGATAACTTTTCTATGGCCCATGTATGGTTTATGGTGATTTGAGGAACCCCATGTCATGATGCGTGATTTCTAGGAAGGGTAATATCCAAGAAGGTCTAAAGAACCCTATAAGTTGTTCAACTGCCTAAAGAACATATTCTCATGGTGAGAAGATGTGAAAAATCATTACTCATAATTTTTTTCTAAACCAGGGGGTCCATCGACCATATTTTTTCTTTTACTAAGGCTATATTTTAGACCCTATGATCTTTTCATGTTATTTTTTTGCAGCCTAATTTTTTCCTTAACTCTGAATGTGAAGAGTTTAGAGAGCGAAGACTTGACTTTTCCTCTAGCCGCCCTTCGTGGGTCTTCAACCTGACATGTTTTGTGTCTTTTTCCACATTCTATTTAATGCCTTGAAATCGGGACCATTATAGGATTGAATTTAAGTTTGTACATCTTTGAACAAAGTGAATACTAGTTAAGGTCATGAGTCACATAGAACTATATAGGGAATGATACAAAAGAGATAAATTGGGATACTCAGGGTCACGAGTACCCCATCATCCTTCCGAGTGGGATATGGGAATACTGTAAGTCATGGATCAAAGTTATAAAACCATGAGGGATGAAATGGGATAATCATACTAGGATAGGTTCATATAATTTTGGTTTGTTTAGTTCTTATACGCTAAAGTTAAGGCTCACAAGGATTGAAATGTCCATCTTATAGAGTGACACATTTGGGTGAAGACCATATGCACACATGTAGGATCCATATGCATACATTCGTAGTCAATAAAAGGGTTCAATAAATCCAAGTATCCTTTTGAAAATCCATATATGTTTTTTGGAGACTCTAAGCTCATGATTCATGATTTTTAGATTATGTATTGAGGTACTTTAAAATATGGTGGAAGAACCCCATATTCTGGATATCTGAAGTAAGTCTATTGTGATCCCTTGATAGGGGAAAACATGGGTGATAGTATGAACAATTTATCATCATGTAGTGGGGAAATTTTATCATGCATTTTCACATCATGCAGTACGGACATGTTCTGTGTAGTATATTGTTATACAGTAAAGACATATTTCCATGAAATTTAACATCATATGGTAAGGTATGTACATTTAGTTTATCATCATATGATAAGGAAATTATTTTGTGCAGTTTTAATGTCTTTTGATCTGTACATTCTCTTTGTAGTTTTATTTCATGTAGTAAGTACATAATTCCTTAAATTTTAATGACATACAGTATGAATTTGGGAATAGATGTGAAATGTTTTGTGAGGAATATTATATGCGCAATCAGGTCGTGCGTAGATCCGACCCATACATAGATTGAGTGATCTTGTATAACCCATCCTCTTATGTATTCTGAAGTACATTTTTTTTATCATTTGTTGTATTTGGGTCTAGGATTGAAGATCTTGGAAACCCTACATAACTTGTGATGTCATAAATCAATCAAAATGTAGTTCTTGAAGGGGAAACTCTCTATGCAGGTTTGAGCCATATGTAGAGGTGGAATTTGTCTCCATTGATTATTGTAGATGGAACCAAAATTGGATATTTAAGAATCACTGTGTATATTGTAGTGATGTGAATCAAGACACATGTAGTTCTTGAGGAACTATGCATTTTGACATCATGTGCAAAGGATGGAGATGAAGTGACATGAAAAGGGGTATAGTGGATGAAACCAAGGATAGAACCTAGGCATCACTATATTTCTTATGGTAATATGAATCAATCCATTTGTATTTATTGAACTAGGAACATCCTACTCAAGTCCGACCTATACACATATAGGGTAAATTATTATATTTTTCATGACTAGACCCGATATTGAAGAGTTGGGTGTCACTATGTATCCTTTGATGTCAGGAATCAAGTCAAGCATAGTTCTTAAATAGAGGTTCAGTAAGATACCAACACCAACCAAAGTGGTCCTCTTAGGTGGGGTCTTCATCAATGAGTAGTTTTATGTCTTTTTGAGCCATAAATCATGCATTTTAATGGCATGTGGAAAGGACTCATGGTAAGAATTTTTTAGTATTTCATTCATGACCATGATGAACATATCGTGGGACATCATGCCTTATTTACATGGGGAAGATCTTATCAAATATCCTAATCTCACGTGATCCATTCTCAGAGTTATAAACAAAGAATAGTAAGGATTTTTCCTACATGTGGGGGTAATTATGGATAATATATGGGGAATTTTCATCATGTGCTATATGGACCTACATATAGGATTGAGGTGTCCCTACATATCTAAATGAAAAATATAATCAAACCAAATGTTGTTCTGGAGAACCTGTGCAGTTTAATTTCATGTGGAAAGGACATACATCATGCAGTTTTAACATCTTGCGCTAAGGAAATGGATGATTTCACATGAAAGAGGAGGGATGCTGTAGCTGGACCCAAGAATTTTGGCATGGGTTTCACTATATATCATGTGATGATATGAATCAATCCACACGTAGTTCATCAATATTGTGATTTTTAATGTCATGAGGGATGGACATTAGGTCACCTGACATGAAAAAGAGGAAAGATTGTATATTCATGTAGTTTCACATCATATAGTAAAGAAATATTCCATGTAGTTTAATGTCATGCAGTAATGACCAACTACATATAATTTATCATCATGAGGTTAGGATGTAGAGTGTCATGTATTTTAAAATCCTACTTTTAGGAATGGATGTGTTGCGTAGTTTATTGTCTTAATATAGGTATGACTTCATACACTTTAACATCATATCGATAGGATGTAGTGGTGGTTCTTATATTGATGTCGATTCCATGTCTAATGAAATATATGAAAATTATTTCATGATAAATCTAATATTAGTGGGGGGTGCAACACAATCCCCATCCATTGGGTCCTATGTATAACCTCTATTATGGTTAAAATTATGTATGATGTTAGGAACATCCCATTTGGGTTCCAGTTTCAGAGGATTCTTCCCTAGTATCATTGGGATTTTGAGAGACAACACCAATTCCCCTTGGAAGAATGAATAGAGGAGAGACTTATTATTTAAGTCCCTCAAGATCTGATTCTGATGGACCTCAAGATTGTGAAATGCAAGAAACCTATTCTCATCAAGCCTCTCCAATTCATCTAGTTCCTTCTATAATTTCTCATCATCGGAGTGTTTTTTGTATATGTATATTTGGAGAGAAGGTAGCTGGATATCTACCAATAAAAATTATTCGATCCTGTACCCTAATAATTATGGAGTTTCTAGTGTAGTAGTACACATGATGATACAATAGGCCCATAAAGCATAGAGGATATTTTCTGGCTAGGATTTCATATCCTTATTCACCATACTCTAGATTATATTTTATAGAGTCATATTTAATGAATATATCTATCCATTTTCCACTGCGTGATAGAAATACGAGTGACTGGACTTGATATTTTAGTCTAAATATAGTTTATTTAATTCTATAGAATAGGATTTATTGTCATTGTTCGTCAATATTATGTGATGGACCCCAAACTAGGTGATGATATGAGAGTTTATGAAGTTGATGATGTTCTTCATCCTGACTTCTTTAAGGGGTATTGCCTCATCCCATTTGGAGATGATGTAGGTAGCATTAAGGATGTACTTGAATTTCTTAGTCATGTCTATGGCCCCACAATATTCATTACCCAAACAGAAAATGGTTGGGAATATTTAGCTATATGTTGCAGTTCCTAGGGTTAAAGGATAAAGTTTGAATGTATATGGAATACATGACATTTATTGGTGAATTACACATGTATCATGATTTTCTAGTAATATCCTAGCCTCATAATTTGGTGGGAGATCCTAGTTCTGAATTGATGGGTGATGCAGGAGATTTCATGGAATTCTTTCATGATGGCATGAATCTATCCTTATGGTATGCATCTGAGGAAGATTCAGTTGAATAGACCCTTATAATGGGCATTCTTCTCATTTTAACCACTATGTAGGGTAATGTTTTCAACACAATGATAAATCTCTTCCCTTCCAACACATATGTCAAAAGAGTCCCATTTTAGAGATAACTGATTATAGGATCCATCCATATAGTGGTGGATGTTAGCTCATCATGCTCTGGAGTGGTGTTGTTATGATTTATTTCTTCTATATTACATATGATGATCGATTAGACCATTATTTTATGTGCGATATTGATGATTTCTTTCTCCTAATCAGGGTTATCCAAGACTGTGGCTATATTATCCAATGTGTTGGCATTAGAATTCAATGACTGGGTAACATGATGCAATGTTGGATCCAAAGGGAATTCTTCCATCAACCTACTAAAATAGATTTTGAGAGGGTACAATTCTTCCTTTTTGATGAAATATTCTCCATTGATCTACATTATCACTAATTACGAATCCCATTCGATATTTAGATTGGCTACTTGCAGACTTAGGCCTAGTTCCAACCAAGTAATAGGGGCTTAGTATTCTTCCTCATTATTTTTATAGAATTAGGATAATGAGAAACAGTAGGGAATAATTTCTTTTTTTAAGAGTCAAATAAAATACCTAATACAAACCTACTAAATATTAGGTTTTCCATACATGTTCTTATTGGACTCTGGGAGTCACCGTCAATGTACATTTCCTATGTCTGGGGAGTGTCATGGTAATATTAGACCACCTCATTTGGAAGCTCAGAATCCACTAGTGTATTTTCCAAGGAAGGATTCTCTGCGAGGAAATCAACTAGGGATTTCCCCTTCACAAAATTTTGTGATAAAAACTTAATGTCATATTGCTAAAAAATGAATATCCATTGAGCCATGCACTCATTCAATATGAGAGACCAGACAGAATTCATGGTGTTTCAGGTAATGACTTAGTATTTTTGTTGCAAAAGTTAGTGAAAGGAAGTTCTTCTTGAAATCATAGTATCGAGTCTCAGCATGTAGAATAATCCAGATGAGGTAGTAGAGGCAATTCTCTCTCCCTGTATCAATTTTATGGGCAGGGAGGGTGCCCAATGAGAATTCCATAGAGGAAACATATAAGTTTAGTGGCCTCCCATCCACCGAAGGCATCATGACTGGTGGCTGAAATGAACCATGATTGAGACATTCAAAGGCTTTTTGGAAATAATCATCACATTAATAGGTGATTCTCTTCTTCATTTTTCTAGTGAAGGGGAGTGATTTTCCAACCAAATTTTTCATGAATCGCAAAATGTAGGTGAGGTTCCCTTGGATCCCCCTTAGTTATTTGATATTTTGGGGGGTTAAATTTCTAATAAATCCATATTATTATATTGGTAAACCTCGATACCGTGATTTCATACAAAAAAGATAATGAAATTTCTTGATGTTACCTAGAAGGCACATTTCAGTGGATTCATCATTAGACTATTCAATCGAAGCTTGTCAAAGACTATTTAGAGATTTGTAAAGTGATCACTTCACTATTGGGATTTGAATACCCAATCATCAACATAAAATTTGACCATCCTTTCCAAGAATATCATAAATATATGATTCATGGTATGTTGTTATGTGGTTCTAGTGTTCTTCAAGCCAAAGAAAATGACCCGGTAGCAGAATAACCCCAATGGTGCTCTAAAGGTAGTGATTTATTCATCTTCAGGGGATTTTTTATTGTACCATGATTTACCATATATGAAAGAATGTTCGTTGAATCCCATAGTTCCATTGATCAAGAGTTCCAAGATTGGAAATGGGTAGTCATCCTTTGGGAAATGTCGATTATGTCTTCTGAAATCAATGAAGACCCTAATAAACCCATTATTTGTATTGACATGAATGATGTTGGCAAGCAATCTTGGTTATTTCACATCTTTGACTAAGTTGGATTTAATTAACATGTCGACCTATGCCTCTATATTGGTGGAATAAGAGAGGTGCATCCTCCTGGTAGGTTTCTTGAAGCCTCAATGCCGAGCAGCTAGTTTGAGATGGTGTGTAGACACATATGGATTTAGTCTTGGAATTTATGTATAGCTCCAAGAAAATACATATCAGTGTTTCTTTAGAAATGAAATATACTTCACTTACTCTTTGTGGGGTATATAGGTACTAATTGATATAGGTTTTGGGTCTTCCTCAATTCTTATATTTATCGACCTAATCTCATCAATGGTCATAGATACTCCTTCCATGAAGATAGGAGGGGAAATACTAAGGTCGTCAACATCCTATTTAAATTTTCTGTTTTTTGAGACATATATAGATAAATATGGCCATATGGAAGAGTCTCTATCACAATTGGGGTGAGAGAGGCCATGAGAAGAGACATTTACATCCTATATTGCCTGATTCACTGCATAGAGATACCAGAGTTGATTATATTTTGCATTGCCACTTGAGACTGAAGGGGATTTGACCTCAGGGTCATGTATATCACCTTGAATAGATTTATGGTGAGATCATAGTCACTGTATATCATACTCAAGGGATTTACAAGGGTTGTACCCAATTCATTAGGGGATTCAACATATATATAATCTTTCATCATTGGTTGTTTGCCTACATTCTTATTGAAATATTAATAATCATATGTGGATCTGCAAGTCTCGAAGGGGGATCTATCACTAGAAAGTATGTCGACCTTTCCACCAATGGAGTAATTCAGACACTGATGATATTTTGAAGGTATCATTAGATGGATATAGAGACTAGGCATTCCGGGTAAGACATTTTATATGGTGTATCACTGGATTACCATAAACTCAGCATCAGATGTGAGATCTTAAAACTAATCTTCAAGATTGATCTTCTAAAGAGGCATTTTATCACACTTATAATACCCTTGAATGGTAATCTTTGTGGGAGACTGGTCCCCTTCTCTATATCCCTATTTTTGGAGGGTTCGAACTGGGTTGAGATTCACCCCAGAAAAATTATAAATTAGATCCCTTTGGAAATTTATATTGTTGAGTCTTCCTGGAACATATAGGGGCATGATGTTCTCTTAAAGGACCTATTCTTCATCCTATTCAGGGAATAAGATTGAGATATGGAAATATTTTGATATGGTTTACACTCGATAAATATCAGTTGTAGTGACTTCTATATCAAATTCCTATGGGCTCTGAGTGCTTCAACAATATCCCTATTTATCTCATTTGTAAGACACGGTGCACTGAGGATTGATATATTAGATTAAAGGGTTTTTAGATTTTTTTGGGTTTTTTGGGTTATTTATTTTTTTATTGTTATTTGGGGACTAAAGGATTTTTATATTTTTAGAGTATTTTATTTTTTTAGGGGTGTTTAGGATTTTCTATGGTTTTTATCATTTTTATGGTTTTTAGGGTTTTGGGGGGTTTTAGTATTTTTTAGATTTTTTTGGGTTTTTATGTGTCTTCCGGGTTTTAAGGGTCTCTTTAGGTTTTTCTGGGTTTTAAAGGTTTTTAAATTTTTATTTTTTTTTAGTTTTTTATAATTTTTATAGGTTTTAGGGATTTTGGGAGTTATTATTTTTTATGGTTTTTAGCAGTTTCTAGGGGTTTTAAGTGTTTTTATTTTTTCAATATTTTCTTAGGGTTTTCAGCTCTTTTTTGGAATTTTTAATTTCTTAGGTATTTTGTGGGATTTCAAAGTATTTTTATGGGTATTTATTGTTTTTATATATTTTTAACACATTTAGAGTTTTTTGTGTTTTTTAGTTTTTTGGGTTTTTTTGGATTTTTTAAGTGTTATAGTGGTTTTTATGGTTTTTTAGGGTTTTAGGATTTTTTGGGTTTTAAGGTCTTTAGCATTTTTATTCTTTTTATGTGTTTTAAATGTTTTTATTTTTTTAAGGATTTATTAGGTATTTTTAGGGTTTCTATGGTTTTTTACATTTTTATAGATTTTAGGGATTTTTAAGGATTTTATGGTTTTTAGTTTTTTGTGGATTATGAGGGGTTTAAAGGTTTTTTATAGATTTTAGATCTTTTTTTAGAGTTTTAATTTTTTTTGTGTTTTTAAGGGTTTTTAGTTTTTTTATGTTTTTAAGATTTTATTTGGGTTTTCCGGGGGTTTTAGGGTTTTTTACCTTTTTTATGATTTTTATAGAATTTTTAGGATTTGTATGGTTTTTAGGGTTTTTAGTAATTTTATGGGTTTTAGGTTTTTTATGTTTTTTTGGGGATTTTTGGGTTTTTTGTGTTTTTAGGGGTTTTATGGTTTTCTAGGGTTTTTAATATTTTTAAAGATTTAAAGGGATTTTATTTTTTTAGTGGTTTTTAGGGTTTTTATGGTTTTGTATGGTTTTTATGGGTTTTAATTACTGTTAGGTTTTCATAGGGGTTTTATGTTCATTTTAGTGTTTTTTCATTTTTAGGTTTTCTAGAGGTTTAAAGTGTTTTTAGGGTTTTAAGGTTCTCTTAGATTTTTTTGGTATTTAAGGTTTTTTACATTTTTAGGGATTTTTATTACATTTAGGATCAATATTGTTTTTAGAAATTTTGAGGGTTTTAGGGGATTTTAGGATTTTTTGGGGTGTTTTGCTTTTTTGGGTTTCTAGGGTTTTTTTGTGTATTTTGGGGTTTAAATGTTTTTAGTATTTGTTAAGGTTTTTTAGGTTCTAAAGGGTTTTTTTGAATTTTTAGTGTTTTTTATTGTTTTAGGGTTTGTTTGGGTTTTTAATGTTTTTTGGGGGTTTTGTAGTTTTTAGGGGTTTAGGGGATTTTATTGGTTTTTAGGGTCTTTTAGGGTTTTTAGGATTTTTAGCATTTTGTGGGGGTTTTTGAGGTTTAAAGTGTTTTTAGGGTTTTATGGTTTTATTATAGTTTTTCGTGGATTTTAGTGTTTTTAACATTTTGAGGTATTTTTTGGTATTTTTAGTATTTTTATGCTTCTTTAGGTTTTTTAGGGATTTTGAGGGTTTTTATGGGTTTTTATAGTATTTAGGGTTTTTAGTTTTTTTTTTGGATTTTAGGGTTTTTATGTGTTTTTTTTGTTTTTATAGTTATTTATTATTTTTCAGTGTTTTTACATTTTTTTGATTTATATGTATTTTTTAGGATTTTTTTGGTTTTAGTATTTTTAAGGATTTTTAGGGGTTTTGAGTTTTTGGGGATTTTAGTGTTTCTTTTAGTTTTTTTTGGTTTTTTTGACTTTTTAGATTTTTAAAATTTTCTAGGGGTTTAAAGTGTTTTTTGAGCTTTTAGTGATTTTTTTGGGTTTTATGGGTTTTCTTAGGTTTATATGGTTTTTTTGTTTTTTTAGTTTTTTTATGTTTTTTAGTGTTTTTAATGTTTTTAGGTTTTTAGGGGTTTTATTTTTATTTTATTTTTTTTTCTTAAGGTTTTTCTGGGTTTTTAGGGGGTGTTAATTTTTAAGGGATTTTTTGGGATTTTTTTATTATTTTTATGGTTTTTAGTGTTTTTAGTGATTTTGAGGGTTTTAGGGTTTATTTTATTTTTATGGGGTTTTTTTTTGTTTTTAGGGGGGGTTTGATTATTTAGGGGTTTTATAATTTTTGATGTTTTTAGGGGATTTTTTCGATGGGGAATAGTGAGACTGCGATACGTATTTAGTTTGTCTTGACGGTTAATTGTGGGGGGTTCATTTAATGCCCAATCATTAAAATCAGATTGCCATTTTTTTTTCTTAATAGAAAATTCTTATGGTTCCCTAATCCATAACTGGATATAGACCTAATTTCAAAAAGGAAAGATTCAATTGGGGTTTTAGACCCAGTTATTTATGGGAACTCTCATTAGTGGTGAGGATGAGAGGTCGGACTCATCAGACCCTTTTAGGGGGGAATTTTTTCCGACTCTAGGACTCTCGTATTGATTTAAGATATGATCAATAATATCCTCCTAACCATGATACAGGACCAGTTAACCTAATAAAACAATTATTGGTTAAATCTCTCTTGTTCGCAAAAGAAAAGTGGAATCTTATTATTGAATCCATCTGTATGTATCAAAGGTTATTCATCCATTTCTTAGTAATGAATATCTACTATATATGATGAAGACGTATGACCAAATACTTAAATTTTTCTACCACACAGGGAGTCCATTAATATTTTGATAAGGGGATTGATCCATTATGAGGTGTTCAAGGTATCCTGGTTATTATAGGAATCAAAACCCACATAGTTCATTAAAACCTGTTCAGTTTAACATCATGCATAGAGGACACATGTGTGGGAAGTTAGGTGATGAATTTTTAAGCTCGAAACATGAGGAAACATCCAATATATCCTAGTTGTAGTAGGAATAATAGTTATTGTAGTTTGGTGGAGTTTTAGTCCGTTGAGGTATGAGGTAAGATAATAAGCTCATGGGAATGATTGGGTATCAATGGTTGAAATGTTGGAGACATGGAGGGATTACACTAAGGTAAATGCCAGTTTGAACTTGGGATCTGACCATAAGAAGGTATCCTATGTATCATGGTCATGTATGGAATCAGATTCCTTGTAGTTCAATTGGATTGGGTGTTACACACTTACATTTCCCTAATGCCCATAGAGCTTTATGATGCAAATGATATGGTCATTTCAACCCCCTAATCCCATGTGATCTATGCTCAGTGAGAGAGACAAAGGATGTAAAATAAACACTCATATTTCTTATGGGTGTGGGCATGTGTTGGAACTTCTATTGGGGTGTTTTAATGTGGTGCTCAATCTTTAGGAAGGCATCCCGCATATCCTGGTTATAGTAAGAATTAGAGCCATCCAAGTTCAGTTTGTAAAGGCTAACAATATGAGGCTTCCCATATCATCAGGGATTACACGTAGAGGATGAACAAGGTGATCAAGTCCTAGGACGCCGTGGTGACTTGGCCTGCTTTTCTGCATGACATGCATTGATCTTCTAATTAACATGCCTTGATTTCCTCTCTGAAATGTCATAGGATGTATTCCGGACATTTCCTAAGACAATCACTTGATTCAACTAACATGTCCAAGGGACATCGCATATACTTTATGTCATATCTAAATGTTATTTCATGAACTACGATGGATTTTACATAGGACACTGTAATACCTAGATGGTTTTCTCAGGGATCCATCATGTGACCCCATCCGTCATGTCTAGAGGGTGTCGCATGATTAAGATTACATTCCCTGGTGTCATCACAAGTTCATGTTAACACATATAGAGGGAATAATGAGAGTCATTGTGTCATGTCTCGGAGGGTGTCGCATGTCCTAGATGATATGTTAGGAGGGCATCGTGAGACATGTATGGCTTACTGGGAGGGTGTCACAAGATCCAGTTGACATTCCCGATTGCTAACATAAGACATAACTGACATAAGCAGTGCCATTATATGATTCAGGCCATATGTCAACAAAAAATCGCAATACTTGAACGGTGAACCCATAGGGTTCTATGAGACTTAGGTGGCATGCCCGAGGGTAAAATTTTGTCTTTCTTTGACATGTCTAGAGGAATTTGTGTGACCTGAGTTGTATACCATAGTAGCATCGCAAGATCTTGGAGAAATTGTATGGTGATATTGTGTTCCCTAGATGGTTCACGTGAAGCACATGATGGTCAATGAACATATTCTTCACCCAATTCATCCACCTTTAATATTTCTTCTAGATTTATATTAATAATTCCTTATATTTATTTAGTGTTTTTTATTTTAATTCTTGAGCGATCTAGAAGATTTGTGGGATTTTCCACGCATGCCCCACCAAAATTCCGTCACGTTATCTATGATTTATCAAACGAAGTGCATTATCCATGGAACATGATCGATCTAGCAGTTTTTTTGTAATTAGTTGATGTTTGACATTCCGTTCATGAGATAATCCACTCCAAGAAATATGCTCCAGCACTGGTGTAAAGTTACTAGAGTTCATTTGTTCATAGAGAATCATGGTCAATGGTGGTCATCGTCCTCTTACTATGTGGTAGTTGTGATTTTAATGCTGGGGTGGTAGATTTATAGGCCTCTCCACCCCAGTTGTTTTTCCACTTTATGTGGGGTATCTCTCGTGGATCTTGGATGGAGTTGGTTAAAAACTTTAGCATCATGCATCTTCTCAAGTCTCTGTCATGGATCTCCCCAAGGGAAACACCAAATTTTCAATGACTGTGATAGAACTCTATCAACGCCACATTTATTTGATTGTGGCCAATTTAAGTTTCCTTATTGAATTATGAAAACAAACCAAATGACTTCCATATTTTCATTTTGACATGTACAAGGGACTTCATGAGATAATTATTCCTATTAAAATGGATTCATGGGAACTTGGGTGACTTGGCAAGGACATTATATGGGACAAGGATGGTTTATTGAAGGGACTTCATGGGATAATTTAGGTTTTTTAGGATTCTTGCAAAGCCATTTTGTAGACATCCTTAGTGCATCTCATGAGTTTTATGACCACAAGAGGATCTTACATTATATTATTTTATTTTCTTTGTTTTATTTTACAAATTTTTAGAGTTATATGAGATAGAATGAGTAATTTCATGGAAAATTAATCTATTTTTGGTGATGTGTCTCAAGACCAATAAGGTTTTATTGGAGATGTGTGAGCATTTTTTAGACAATTCCATCTGTTTGTCATTAAGGGAATAATGGGGGAGTACGAGCTTTCTTGGACATACCCGAGGCACTTTTCATTATGAGAATGGTAACCCAACTAGCTTTCATGAGATGAGGTGAGAATGTCATTGGGGTCTCATGGTGCTTTATGGATTGTCAGGGGTGCATCACATGACTTTTATAAATGCGGGTGCCACTTGCCTCCTTCGATTTCCCTTGTTTTATTCTACAAGGGTTAGGAGGTATCACAAGTTTATCTGAATTTATTCAAGTAAAATTATCCTACCCATAAATGATGAGTCACATGATATTTTACAACCATAATATGCCTATGTATTTTAGACAATTTTTCCCTATTTTTGAAGGATTTTGGATGTGCGGTCATGATCTCACTAGTTGAAAAATCATGTGGTGGGGTGGAGCTTTCCGGTTGCCTCCACAAAACCACCGGTTATCCATAGTACTTTCATGAGATCAAAAGGATCATTAAAAGGACTTACATAGTACCTTTAACAGGTTATCTACTACACATTGAGTGTTTGTGTGGCCTCATGATGGTCATGCGATCACACGTCCTTCGAAGGTTCACACGATCAGTGGGTCCTGACCACCTTATTCTTACTTTTCTTTTGTGAGTAGGATAATACCCATTTTCATGTATTTATTACTTTTTGAATTTTTTTATTCTCATTTTTTGGGAATCAATAAATGACCCCCCTTAGGAGAGACTTCCTCAGGGATAGGGCCTGAGTTCTAAAGAAAGTAAATTCCCACTCGAGTCTTTTGTGTTTTCATGAGTAAGTGTATTGGGAGACGTATGCTATGTCAGGTGACACTTGGTATTCCATTAAAATACATATATATAGAAGGTTGGGATCCAATCACTTCATTGGATACCATTTTACCCAATATCTCAACCTGCTGTCATCACACACCCACATCACAAAACCATTCCATGAGACCCGATCACAAGACCCCACCAGAATCCTTCTTTGAGAAAACTGTTCCAGAAGACCTCTTTTTCTCAAGTTACCACTCAAATCATTCGTGAAAAATATTTTAATAGATTTTTTTACTCTGGAAGTGAGAATGGTGATTGTCTTGAAGGTTCCATGTGGTCTAATGTCTAGATCATTCGATCGATTTACTATCATGTGATCACTAGTCTCCAAGGGGTCATGTGAACATGAGTCTCTAAGGGGTCATGAAATTATGTGATTTCTATGAGGTTTATGCAAACCTCGAGGCCATTAGTTGATTCCTAAAATCCTTATATGAATCAAAAATTCCATTTTGATACATGATATATGCATCATGCTGCTAGTTTATTATTTCTTTACTTTGATAACATTTTGTATTCTCTTTGTTTTACATATTCCACTTACTTATTTTCAGATGGAATCTAGTTCATACTGATCTTCTTGTAATATTTTTGAAGAGGGAGGAAAAAATAATGATATTCTATCATGATTCTATGGCGAGGAGCATGGATACTTTTTTCCAATGTGACATTAGGTCACTTCAACAGATTTTGATAAAGTTAGCAGAATTAAAATTTTTGAACTATCTTCTATCATACTTATTTTCTCTTTATCGGTTTGGTATTACTGAAAATGTTCTAATTCATCCACTAAATTCATCATTCATAATGCCTTCCAAGATTCAAAAGACGCATAACTCCTTTTGGGTCAAAAACTCTCTCAAGGGATACTTTATCTCCCAAGGTGGGACATGACTACAGGAAATTGATTATATTAATGTACACATACATTGATGGGAATGATCACGGACCTGAGAAGGATTTTCATATGTATAACTAAATAACAAGGAAATCCACCTTCAGTTAGAAATTTTGATGGGTATACAACTGGGACTTTTGATCGGTATGTAGTTATGAACTAGAATATGGATGGAAATTCTAGGTTCAATACATCACTTCCGAATTGTTGAAGGAGTTGAAGAGAATTGGAATGTATGAGTTTTTCTAGATATCAGAGATGATTTCTTATTGTAACAACGGTCTGATGATGTAGTTTTTCTGCTATTATAATCCATATATAAACATGTCACACCTCATGCATGGTGAGGTGGCTATTAGCCTTCAGGATATAGAGAATATCTATGGTGAACCTATATTAGGTGTAATTTATGATGAGTTCTTTCCCTCAAGCTCTTCTTGGGATGATGTAACAAGGACTCAACCTCTAACTTGGTGGGTGATTCATACAGGCAAGAAGTCCCTACCAAAGGGGTCCTATTCTAGAGAGGATATCCCATTCAATACATTATAAAAATTCTTCCTAAAAAAGACTGGCTCTGAGTTGAAAACGAAAAACCTTAAGGCCAGGATTACAAAGGATACTCATAGTGCACCAGCTTTTTACTAGGATATAGTTTAAGAAGGAAAGTTTATATAATTTATATGGGACGTTTTTCTCAGTTTTGATCATTATATCCAACAAGCCAGCTTCCTCTCCATGTACCTAAGTGGGTAATTACTCCCCAAAAAGGAAAAATGTGGGGTTAGGTTTCTACATTCACAATGGAGACCTCCATGATAGGGGGAGCATATTAGGATATCCATCTCTATACTAGCTATAATCTATCTCCTTTTTCACCACATTTACATGGGTAATTCCCCTTAATGGATTATACTCCACTTCACTATATTATGGAGTTTAATAGTAGAATATTTGGGAGGTTATGAGTACCTAAACTTCTTAGTCTTATTGAATTCCATCATCATACCATAATTTCAATGAATAAATAGTTTAAGACTCATTAAATTATAAAATAAAGATGTTAAGGATTATGTGATCCATTAAGAACGTTTATCTTTTAGAATATATATACTTCTTCCAACAAAATATATTGTCATCAATGGTGAGGCTAGTATCGAGGGACGATATAATATGATGTCACTCTTAGGTGGAGTTGTTTCTCCCTATATTGATGGGGGAATCATTTGTGAGTGGTATATACCAAATTAGTTCATCCGCTGATTATTATTTGTCCAATAATGGTTTCCTCACTCTGTTTTTGTTAAATATGAAGAGCATATGATGGTCGCTCACCAACATTGGTTGATGTTTTCTAGATATGAGACTGGTACTGAGGTACACCTTCCTCCCCATAATGCAACAATCTATTTATCTCATGGTTATGAAGTGGTTTAGATTCACTCATATCCTAGTGGACAATTATCCAAATTTTTAAGTGAGGATAATCAATCATCCGAGGTAGAAAAAAATCCTAGAACAAGAAAGAAACTAGATTTTAGAGGGTTAGAGGCCCCAAAATCACCCATCAAGGAAGTTAGACGTTTTCCATTGCATGATGATGCACCTATAGAAATGGCAACAACAAATGTAGTGTCAGGGGGCAAGACTTCACCCGAGTTTTTGTTTCCCATAAAATCTCATCAATGGTAGATTTAAAAGGAGAAGAACATAGATTATTCACTTTTGGGTATATTATACCAGGTAGGGAAACTTTTTTAAGGATTCACCTATATCACTACTTCTCATGGTATCACTTTTAAAGACCGCCCTAAGGAAGTTAGGTCACTTCATTGAGACCTTTATTTGGATTTGAGAAACATCAAGGTATGGATATTTTTCTCCCTAGTGCTCCACAAACTATACACCCTATCCACACTTAAAATTGTTATGAATGAACAGGGTTATCTCATCACTGAGGAAGTGGTATGTCTGGGATTAATTTTGTTTTTAAAGGGTCATAGTTCTTTTGAAACATTATTTACATACTCTATATATTGAGATAGTGAGAGGCCACTGGAGATCATTTAGATCTACCATACCTTGAATATTATCCTCATGGAATGGTTATGGGAGATTATTTGGGTAGTGACTGCGGGAACAATGATGATGGGTCCCACGGTCGATATGATTAGATGAGGGAAGCGATTTACCCTCCAAAATCAATAGTTTTAGATTTAGTAACTTTTGATAATACTTTCTTAGAGGGGAATAAGATGAAAAGGAAGTGGTCTGCATGGTTAGGTCCTAATCCCCTAATATCCTCAAGTAATAATGGTATTTCACTCTTTTCTTTTATTGGATTACTTTTGAAATGCATTGTGATTTTTCAAAAACGTACTGGTCCCCATTGAGATCTTTTATTAGAGAATGTATCTGCTCTTGGGCATGAGGGTGAGTGTTAAATTTCTTCAATAGACCATTCATTATCAGGTTCAACCCATTAAGAACTAGAGGTAGCTATGGTTCCAAATTGATCATGACTGTTTCCTATTTCAAACATTATTGTGATCATAACATTTGATCCGATGTGGGTAGACTCATTTCTAGAGGATTAAGGCATATGCATCTATTTTAATACAGTATTATCCCTACTCGAAGCGTGTTTTGAAGAAGGTGAGTACCTCTTCAATACTGGAAACATTGATTTTTCATTTCATATCTCTTGATATTATTATTTTTCTCCTACAGTCCTCAAGGATGGTGAGTGAAGCATATCTTTTAAAAAAGAATCAGAATTTTTGTGAAGGTCTCTTCATAAGGAGTTGATTCTTCTCCTAAGGATGGGGTTGGAGAAGTGTATGTCTCCAACAATGAAAATGAGAAAGGTATGTTTCTAACATTAGTAATATCTACCAATTACCCGGTGATACCATATTATTCATCATGTAACTGATAATACCATGTTCCATTTACTGTAGTGTCATCACCCTGATGTTTGGGAGCTCTAGTGTCTATCCTCTTAGGGGTTACATTGACTAGATCAACCAATATAGAGGCCAATTATATCCCTTCATAATAAAAAATCATGAGTACAAATTTCTCCCTGAGTGCTCTAGTCTTGAAATACACCCCCATCCCAAGAATGCACTTAGGTGAAGGCCCATGGTCTATATTAATTAATCAGTCGATGATATGACACATATGGAGGGAGGTCTGGGCCTTAGTTTGGGAAACCTCTTTGGAAGAGGTGAAGGATCGGTTGGGCCACCATCAGTTCATGTTTCCTACACTTGGTTATGAGAGTTTCAATTATTCCACTGCACATGCCTAGGTGAAGTAAGTGGTCTATCTAAGAGAGATGAAAAAGGCACTCAAATAAAGGGTGGTAACTGTTTAGGCTTCCTCTTCAATGAATAAAAACTCGGATGAGGCTGTGAAGGATGTTTCTTAGCGTTCAATATAGACTGCCACTCACTGGGACATAGTTAATGTTGGGAAGGTGGAAATTGTTTGTTTTCAGTTAGAATTTAGTCATCTTCAGTCTGAGATATGCCAAATTCAAGATAAGTTATCCCAATTTTAAAAATGCACTCCAAATATCAGAGAAGGTTGTTCTAGATTAATAGGGACTTCCTGAGTTAGATTAAAAGGAATGGATTGAAGCCATTTCCAAGTCGGAGGGGTTGCAACATGTTGTGAAATAATAAACTGAATATTCTGATCAACTATCCCAATATGTGGATTCTCTGAAGAAGATAATTTTAGAACTTAAGGATTTATCTAATCACATTATATAATGGAATCATAACCTTTCATTATTTCATGGGCTTTTATGTCCATCGGAAAGACTCTGGTATGTGGATATTCCTACCATTTTATTATTTATCAATGAATAGACTTACTGAACATTATATTTGTTGACCTTTTTTATTTTAATGTGGTGCATGAATTTTTATTGATTCTATATTATGTGAATTACCAAAGATACCCATCTTTTTCATAATATCAAATAATCCTGAATGCATGGAATTGAATGTTGAGATTATAACAGATTTCATCATTAGAAATACTCCTGAATACCCACCCTCATGAGATCCTTCAAGGATATATCTATTATATATATCTTTAAATAACCTCACATGAAAAATAATATTTGGTTTGAATTCATGTCTATGGGAAACATTGATTTGTTATTTTCAAAAGAGGATAGTCTTGTCGACCATAGATTTATTTTTCTAGGGCCATATGGCAGGCCTTACAATATTTTATAGAGTAAATCACTATCGTGTTGTAGTTCATGGTATATTAGCTCATATATGACATTAAATAAGTTAATAGTCTTCTATCTTAGAAATAATTTCGCTTTAGTTTAGGATATTTTATCTAGGACCTGATATTTATTTACTTTAGGGTATTTTATCACGGGCCTAATGTTTCTCTAGTTTAGGTTTTTTAGCGTGGAGAATATATTGCTTCAGTTTAGGGTATTTTAGCTCAGACCTGATATTTCTTTAGTTTAAGAGATTTTAGCTTGGACCTGATGTGGATTTAGTTTAATGTCTTTTAACTATAACCTAATATTTCTCTAGATTAGGTTCTTTTAGCTTGTACCTACTATTACATTAGTTAAAGGTCTTTTGGCCTAGAACTGATGTTGATTTTGATTAGGTTCTTTATCTCATACTTGCTCATACTTTACATTAGGTTATGTTATCTCAGTCTTGATATTGATTAATTTTAAGGACTTTTAGCATAGAACTAATGTTCTTTTAGTTTAGGTTCTTTTAGCTTAGACTTGATATTGCTTTATTTTAGGTTCTTTTATCTCATACATGATATTAATTTAGTTTAAGATATTTTATCTTGAACTTGATCTTGATTTAGTTTAGTGTATTTTAACTTAGACTAGATATTTATTTAGACTATGTTCTTTTATATTAGACCTTATATTTATTTAGTTTAAGGTCTTTTATCTCAGACCTGATGTTGCTTTAGTTTAGGGTCTTTTAGCTCATACCTGATTTTGCTTTAGTTTAGGTTATTTTAGCTTGGACCTGATTGATGATCATGGGATGTGGGGTAGGCATGTGAGGAATGATCTAAAACACATTGAGGTGATGGGTTATTCCATGGTGTTTCTAGGTCTCAAAAGGATAAAAAATCCCCTTTTTATATTGTCGAATTCGTTCGACGACCATAGGCTCATATTCCAGAGTGATAGGCTTACATGCATAGTCAAGCAAAGGGTCCTTGAGGCTGTGTATGTTTTACAGGGGATATGGTAGATTTATGAAGTTAATATTAGTTTGGGGAGAAATACTAGAGATTGTAGGTCATCATGGATATTTAGGATAATAGTGATGTAATTCATAACCCAAAAGATTGGGTTTTGAATATAGGATGGGGCAGACATGCCAAGTATGTCCCGCAACACTTTGAGATGTCAGGTTCTGCCAAGGTGTTTCTAGGGCTCACAAATACTGATGTTCCTATATGGTAATAAGGATATGACTTTATTTTTTGGGTCAATGCCACTATTAATCAGTAGTGTGGTCAATGAAAAGATGATATCCACTCCATTCGGAGGACCATTAAAGATTTTTGAAGAATCAAACGTCCAGATAATGAAGTTGGGTATGGAGGAAGGATATCTAGGAAGGGTTATGGAACCCTAGGAAAGTTTAGATCTTGATTTTGAAGCTCAAGACTCACATTTTTGGGTTTGATTCATTAAGTGTGGTCCATCAATGATTAGGTAATGGGGTTTCACATTTTTACCTCAATAAACGATACAGAACATAGTGATATATGTCATGGAAGTTGAATCCACTCAGATAGTTTAGTGCGGATATTGCAAGTCATGGTCCAAAGTTCTTTGATCGGCAGGATGATATAGGATAATCATTCTAGGAGTCATTTAGCCACACTGATGTTTTGAGGTTGGTCGCGGTGATGTCAGAAGTCACAAGGATTAAAATTTCCTTTTTTCAGAGTGACACACTTGGTTAAAAACCATAGTTGCATATACAAAAGATATAGGCATACATGTGTAGTCAAGAAAATGGTCCCATAAATCATGATATCTTTTCTATGGTCCATGAATTGTTTACAGTGATCTGAGGAACCCCATGTCATAAAGTGTGATTTCTGGGAAGGGTAATATACAAGAAGGTTTAAAGAACCCTAGAAGTTGTTCAACTGCCTAGAGAATATATTCTCATGGTGAGGAGATGTGAAAAACCATTACACTTACTTTTTTTCTAAACCAGTGAGTCCATCGACCACTGATTTTATTTTACTATGGATATATTGTAGACCCTATGATATTTGAACCATATTTGTTTGCAGCTAATTTTTTTCCTAAACTCTGAAAGTGAAGAGTTTAGCGGGCGAAGACTTGAATTTTTCTCTAGCCCCCCTTCGTGGGACTTCAACCTGACATGTTTTGTGTCTTTTTCCACATTCTATTAAAGGTCATGAAATTTGGACCATTATAGGATAGAATTTATGTTTGTGCATCTTTGACAAAAGTGAATAGAAGTTAATGTCATGAGGCACATGGAAATATATAGGGAATGATACAGAAGAGATAAATTGGGATACTCAGGGTCAGGAGTACCCCATCATCCTTCCGAGTGGGAGATGATAATATTGTAAGTCATGGATCATGATTATCAAGCCTTGACGAATGACATGGGATAATCATTCTAGGAGAGGTTAATATCATGTTGGATTGTTCAGTTCTTCCATAGTGAAGTCAGGGCTCACAAGGATTGAAATTTCCATATTGTAGAGTGACACATTTGGTTGACGACTATAGGCACACATGTAGGATTCATAGGCATACATTCATAGTCAATAAAAGGGTTCAATAAATCCAAGTATCCTTTATAAGGGCCACAGATGGTTTTTGGAAATCCTAAGATCCTAATTCATGAAGTTTGTATTATGGATTGAGGTACTTTAAAAGAGGATAGAAGAACCCCATATTCTTGATATCCAAGGTAAGTCCCTTGTAGTACCTTGATAGGGGAAAAAATTAGTGATCGTATGCAAAATTTATCATCATGTAGTGAGGAAGTTTTTCATGCATTTAGCATCATGTAGTAAGGACATGTTCTCTGTAGTTTATTGTTATATGATAAAGGAATATTTCTATGAAATTTAACATTATGTGGTAAGGCATGTTCTGTGCAGTTTATCATCATATGATAAGGAAATTATTTTGTATAGTTTTAATGTCTTGTGACCAGTACATTCACCTTGTAGTTTATTTTCATGTTGTAAGGACATAATTCCTTAAATATTATTGTCACACCGTGCTAATTTTGGAATAGACATGAAATGTTTTATGAGGCATATTATATGTGAAATTAGGTCATGTGTAGATCTGATCCATACATAGGTTGAGTGAGCTTGTATAACCCATCCTCTTACGTAGTCTAATGTACATTTTTTATCATTTTTTGTAGTTGGGTCCAGGATTGAACATATTGGAATCAGTACATATCTTGTGATTTCAGGAAGAAATAAACATGTAGTTATTAAAGGGGAAACACTCTATGCAGGTTTGACCCATCTGTAGAGGTGTAAATTATCACTATTGATTATTGTAGCTAGACCCAAAATTGGATATTCAATAATCACTACGTATATTGTGATGACATGAATCAAGACACTTATAGTTCTTGAGGAACTGTTCATTTTAACAGAATGCGGTTAGGATGAAGATGAAGTTACATGAAAAGGGGTATAGTGTCTGATCCCAAGGATAGAACATGGGCGGAAATACATTTCCTATGGTATTAGGAATCAATCCATTTATATTTCTTGAACTAGGAACTTCCTTCTCATGTCCGACCTATACACATAGAGGGGGAATTATTATATTTTCCATGAATATACCCGATATTGAAGAGTTGGGTGTCACTATTAATCCTTTTATGTCATGAATCAATTCAAGAATAGTTCCTAAATAGTGGTGTAGTAAGATACCAACACTAACCAAAGTGGTCCTCTTAGGTGGGGTCCACAACAATGTGCAGTTTTACGTCTTTTTGGGGACATCAATCATGCATTTTAACAGCATGTGGAAAGGACTCATGGTATTCCTTTTTTAGTCTTTCATTCATGACCATGATGAACTTATCATGGTATTTTGTTCTTGTATTTTCACAGGGAAGATCTTTTCAAGTTTCCTAAGCTCACATGAGCCATGCTCAGAGTGATAAACAAAGAATGGTAAGGGGTTTTCCTACATGTGTGTTTAATGTAGGATAGTATAGAGGAATTTTCATCATGTGGTGGATGGACCTATATATAAGATTGATGTGTCCCAATATATCTAATTGAAAATGATAATCAAACCAAACGTTATTCTAGAGAACCTGTGCAGTTTAATTTTACATGGAAAGGACATATGTCGTGCAGTTTTAACATCTTTCCATATGGAAATGGATGATTTGACAGGAAAGTGGAGGGATGTTGTAGCTGGATCCAAGAATCAAGGATTGGGTTTCACTACATATCATGTGATGTTATGAATTAATCCACACACAGTTCTTCAATATTGTGATGTTTTATGTCATGTGGGATGGACATCGGGTCTCCCAACATGAAAAAGAGGTAAGACTATGGATTCATGTAGTTTCACATCATACAGTAAAGAAATATTCATTGTAGTTTAATGTCATGATGTAATGACCAACTACATATAATTTATCATCATGCAGTTAGGATGTAGAGTGTCATGTAGTTTAACGTCCTACTGTTAGGACTTGATGTGTTGCATAGTTTATTGACTTATTAAAGGGATGACTCCATACTATTTGACTTCATGTGTTCAGGATGTAGTTTTGGGGATTATATTAATGTGGATTATATGTCTAATGAAATATATGAAAATTATTTCTTGATAAATCTCACATTAGTGGGGGTGAAACACACTCCCCATCCATTGTATCCCATGTGTAATATCTATCATGGTAAACATTATATATTATGTAAGGAACTTACCATTTGGGTTCCAGATTCAGAGGATCCTTCCTTAGTGTCATTGGCGTTTTGAGAGACAACACCAATTATCCTCAGAGGAATGAATAGAGGAGAGTCTTATTATTTATGTTCTTTATTATTTGATTTGATGGACATCAAGATTGTTAAATTCATGAAACCTATTCTCATTATTCCTCTACAATTCATCTAGTTTCTTCTGTAATTTCTCATCCCGAAAGAGTTTTTCTTAAATCTATATTTGGAGAGAAGGTAGTTTGAATTCTACTGGTAACACTTCCTCGGTCCTGTACAGTAATAAGTATGGAGTTTCTAGTTTAGTAGTGCACACGATGATACAATAGGCCCATAAAGCATAGAGGATCTTGTCTGGACTGGATTTCATTTCCTTATTCACCATCCTCTAGATTATATTTGATAGAGTCATATTTAATGCCTATATCTAACCATTTTCCACTCCATGATAAAAATATGAGTAATAGGACATGATATTTTAGTCCAACTATAGTTTCTTTAATTCTATAGAACAGAATTTACTGTCATTGTTCGTTTGTATTATGTGAGGGACCCCAAACCTGGTGATGTTATGAGAGTTTATAAAGTTGATGATATTCTTCATCCTGAATTCATTAAGGGGAATTTACCCATCCCATTTTGAGATGAATTAGGTATCATTAAGGATGTACTTGAATTGCTTAGTCATTGCTTGTGTATATGGCCCCACAATATTCATTCCCCAAATAGAAAACAGTCAGGAATATTTAGCTATATGTTGCAGTTCCTTGGGTTGAAGGATGAAGTTTGAATGGATCTAGAACACATGACATTTCACGGTGAATTCCACATGTATCATGGTTTTCATGTAATATCTCAGCCTTAAAATTTTGTGGGAGAGCCTAGTTTTGAATTTATGGGTGATGAAGGAGCTGTCATGTAATTCTTTCAAGTTGACATGAATCTATCCTTATGGTATGCATATGTGGAAGATTCAGTTTAATAGACACTTATAATGGGCGTTCATCTCATTTGAACCAATCTATAGGGTAATGTTTTCTACACAATGCTAAATCTATTCCCTTTCTAGAACATATGTCAAAAGAGTCACATATTGGAGATAACCGATTATAGGTTCCATCCATATAGTGGTGGATGTTAGCTCATCATGATCTGGAGTGGTGTTGTCATGATTTATTTCTTCCATATTACATATGATGATCGATGAGACCATTCTTTGATGTGTGATATTGAAGATTGCTTCCTCCTAATCAGGGTTACCCAAGACTGTGGCTATAATATCCAATGCGTCAACATGAGAATTCAATGATCGCGGAACTTGATGCATTATAGGATCCAAAGGGAATTCTTACATCAACCTGCTGACATATCTATTGAGAGGGTCTAGTTCTTCCCTTTGATTGAAATATTATCCATTGATCTACTTTATCACTAATTATAAATCCCATTTTATATTTAGATAGGCTACTTGAAGACTTAGGCCTTGTTCTGGCCCAGTAATTAGGGCTTAGAATTCTGACTCATTATTTGTAAATTATTAGGATATTGAGAAATATTAGGGAATAACTTCTTTTTTTAAGAGAAAAATAAAATACCTAAGACAAACCTATTGAATATTAGTTTTTTCATAATTCTTCTTATTAGAATTTGGGAGGAACCCTCAAAGTACATTTCCTATGTCTGGGGAGTGTCATGGTAGTATACGACCAACTCATTCGGAAGATCATAATCCACCAATGTATTTTCTAGGGCAGGATTCTCTGTAAGGAAATCAACTAGGGATTTCCCTTTAACTGAATTTTGTGATAAAAACTTAATGTCATATTGCAACAAAATGACCATCCATTGAGCCAAGAACCCATTCTATCTAAGAGACCAGACAAAATTCGTGGTGCTAGAAGCAATGCCTTAGCATTTTTAATGAAAAAAACAGTGAAAGGAAGTTATCCTCGAAATAATTTTATCGGGTCTCAGCACATAATGTAATCCAGATGAGGTAGTAGAGACTATTCTCTCTCCCCATATAATTTTTATGTGCATGGAGGGTGCCCAATGATCATTCCATAGAGGAAACCTATAATATGAGTGGCCTCCCTTCCAGCAAAGGCATCAGGACTGGTGGGTGAAACATACAATGATTCAGACATTCATAGGATTTTTGGAAATAATCATCCCATTAATAGTTTATTCCCTTCTTCATTTTCCTTGTTAATGGGAGTGATTTTCCAACCAAATTGGCTATGAATCTCTAAATGTAGGTGAGGTTCCCTTAGACCCCCCCTCAGTTATATGATATATTTGGGGGGTGACATTGCTAATATAGCCATAGTATTCTCTTAGTAAACCTAGATATTGTGATGTAATACAACAAAGATAATGAACTTCATTGATGTTAACCAGAAGGAGCATTTTAGTGGATTCATCTTTAGACTGTTCTATCGAAGCTTGTCGAATACTATCTAGAGATTCATGAAGTGACCACTTCACTATTGGGAATTGACTACCCAGTCATCAATATAAAATTAGACCATCCTTCCCAATAATATCATAAATATATGATTCATGGAAGGTTTTTATGTGGCTCTAGTGTTCTTCAAGCCAAATGGAATGGCCTAGTAGCATAATAACCCCTATGGTGATCTAAAGGTAGTTATTTCCTCATCTTCAGAGGATTTTTTATTGTACCCTGATTAACCATCTATGAAGGAAATTTCCTAGAATCTCATAGTTCCATCAATCAACTGTTCCATGATTGGAAATGGGTAGTCATTATATGGGAAATGTCAATTATGTTCTCTGAAATTAATTTAGACCCTAATCATCCCATTATTTTTATTAACAAGGATGAAGTTGGAAATCCATATTGGTTATTTCACATCTTGGACTAAGTTTTATTTATTTAACTTGTCGACCTCTACCTCTACATTGGTGGAATAAGAGGGGTGAATCCTCCTAGAAGGTTTCTTAAACCCTCATTGCTCAGCAGCTAGTCTGAGACGGTGTGTAGACACATATAGATTTAGTCTAGGAATTTGTTTATAGCTCCAAGAAAATACATATCAGTGTTTCATCAGAAATAAAATATACATCTCATTCTCTTTGAGGGTTATGGAGGTACTAATCGATATAGGTCACGTGTCTTCCTCAAATCCTAGATTTATCTACCTGATCTCATTGATGGTCATAGAGACACCTTCCTTGAATACAAGAGGGGAAATACTAAGGTCATCATCATCCTATTTAACTTCTATGTTTTTGGAGACTACTTTAGATGAATATGGCCATATGGGGGCTTCTCTATCACTATTGGGGTGAGAGAGTCCATGAGAAGAGACATTAAGATCCCTTATTTCCTGATTCATTGCATAGAGATACCAGAGTTCATTATATTTTTCATTGTCACTAGAGACTGAAGGGGATTTGACATCGGGGTCAAGTTTATCACCTTGAATATATGTACGGGGAGCACATAGTCACTGTATATCATACTCCAGGGATTTACAGGGGTTTTACCCATGTCATTCGGGGATGCAACCTATATATAATCATCCTTCATTGTTTTTTTACTCACATTTTATTGAAATATTCATCATCACATTTTGATCCAAAATTTTCAAAGGGGTACTATCACAAGGAAGTATGTAGAACTTTTCACCAATGAGGTACTTCAGAAATAGTTGAAAATTTTAAGGTATTGCTAGATGGCTAAAGAGACTGGTTATTCTGAGCAGGACATTGTATATGGTGTCTCGTGAGATTACCATAAACTCAGCATCATATGTGAGATATTAAAACTAATCTTCATGCTTTATCTTCCAAAGAGGAATTTTATCACACTTATCATACACTTTAATGGTCATATTTGTGGGAGATAGGTCCCCTGCTCCAAATCCCAAATGTTGGAGGGTTTTAACCATGATGGGATTGACCCTAGAACCATTATAAATTAGAGAGATTTTGAAATTTATATTATTGAGTCTTCTTGAAACATATAGGTCCATGATGTTCCCTTAATGGACCTCTTATTCATCCTGGTCAGTGAATAAGATTGAGATATGGAAATATTTTTACATGGTCTCCACTCAATAAATCTCGTCTATAATGAATTATATCTCAAATTCCTATAGGATCTGAGGGATTCAACAATATCCTTGCTTATATCTTTTGTAAGATAGGGTGCATCGGGGATTGATAGATTGCATAGTAAAATAGTAATCTATTTCAATAATGTTGTAATTTTGTGAAAGAGGTTGGTGCTTGCCTATGTGAGGTTTATACAAGAAATGTGGCATAGAAGATAATCAATTTGAGGTTCAAAAGTCTGATTCTTATGAATAATTCTAGGGAGAATCTATTTCTAGTGGTGTGGGTCATTCCAACCTTCTCCATTACCTAGGTTGATCTGACAATCGAGCCCCTGTTAAGAGGTCATATAAGAAAATTGGGGGCAGGCGATCATTGGAGGGTTTTGGGACACCTATTTTTCCTCTTTTGATTTTGATGTAGTTCTTTCCCATGATTTTATATTTCATATATGTTATATATGGGGACATGACTGGAATATTGGTTTTGAACACATCTGTAATGTCCCCTGTATCCTCAGTTCTGGAGCAAGCATCCTCCCATTCCCATGTTATATTAAGGGAAATAATACTATTGGGTAGATTCATCATCATATAAGGGGTATTCCAAGTATATCATATCAATAAGACCAAATATTATCTCTTATTAAAATGAGGATTCTATTCGATGGGGCGGTTCCCCTACTGTGAATATTAAAGGGAAAAAATCTGTTAGAGTTAGAGATTATACTGGAGACGAATATGACTCTTCTCCTTTTGTTTATTCCTACTTTGGGTGGTAACTTACACATTTGGGAGTCATATTAAATGTTCACTCCTTGGGTGGTGGACCTATTATGGGTATGTGTAGTTGTTCTCTCTGGGTGGCATGAGCTCGGTCAACAATTTTTAGAGTCATCGAGTTGTTGGACTGCCACTCATTCTTAGCCAAAACATTCTATTAATAACATTGTTCTTCTGACTTGACCACTATTATGTAGGCCACATGCTCTGAGGATTTATCTAACACCATCTGTTCGGAATGTATAATTTCTTATAAGAATTCTTTGAAGATGAAGCATTTTTGGATATTATGATTCATCCATGTATGGAAAGCGAATTAATCATGATGGTTGATGAGGTTGAACTCATTAGGATTCTTGTATTGTGATAGTATCATCATGTTTTTGTACATGGATTCTATGAAATAACTGGGGACTTTTTCATTTGGGAAGGATAATTCTTTGTTCATCCATCCCTCAAATCTCGGGTGACCCAAGTTTCTCTGTGTTTCGGGTCGAGGGAAATTATGTGGTTGTCACTAATCAAAAGGACGTGTTGGGTGGTTTGGGGCCTACATAGATGCTTGGAATATTAATTTTATAGGTTTTAGAGTGAAAATCATAACTTATTATTTTCCTAGACCTTTCCCCTATGTTGCGGGCCTGATTTGATTCATATATTGGGTTCACTGAATAGACACCTAGAGATATTGAGCCATTTTCGCAAACTCGTTGGACCCACATGGATATTAAATTGGGATCAAAGGTGTATGCAAATCATTCTAGAGATTTTAATTACAAATTTCTAGTACTTTCTCCCATGAGATTGGTATGCTGAGTGAATAGGTAAGACTTTTCCACCTTTCTATGAAGTAGAACACCCTCTCATTTTTTCATTATTGGTAGTTATTTAGGTCACAAATCATTATTTTCCTCAATGTGGTACTGAATTGATAAATGAATTTTTGTATAAGGTATTCCCATACTACAATAGATCTAACTAATAGGCTATTTTACAATACAAAGACTGGCCTTATAAGAGTATGTATAAAACACCACAAATTGTTTTTCCACCTATTGATCTTGAGGGCCCATCATGGGCCTGTATTAGGATATGAAGTGTGTAAGATACTATTTGGGGTCACCTACACTATTACATATAGATAAGGTAGTATTCATGAAATTGGGTGGAGAAATGTGTAATCCAACCATTTGGGATATGACTTTCTATTGGGCTACAGAGGTGTGCATCGCCCTTCCACGGATTCTATTTGTGTATACAGGGACTCGATAACGTTAAGAAGCTCTGAGGGAACTACTATCTGAGCCACTTCCCATTTACAAATAATGGGAGGGGGTCAATTCTCTAGATCCACATTCATCTCCCATTGATTCTCAATTTTTTATAAGACTGAATAATTACTTTAGTGGGGGAGAGGTTATTTCTACAATAGAGGGAAGTCACAATCATTTTTGACATCCTCATTTATATGGATTGGATGATTGGAGCTGGAGCTAGTCTGATTCTCAGATAATTCTCTTACATGTGTATTAATAATTCAAGGAATACTATTCATATCTACATAAATATGACACCTAATGGAAATATTTCCCCTCAGTAGATCCTCATTGATTTTTCAAAGAGTTTTTACTTCACTATCATATTATCAAAACTATTCCTAAATGGAAGGAACCTCAAAACATTTTGATTGGTGCATCCAAATCATCCTCCTATAAGGGAATTTTTTTCATGTTGTGGCCCTTTACATTTGAGTCTTGATCCACAGTTTCTTTCATGTTGATAGTGAAGACATTCACAGAGCCATATCAAGAAATAGTGATTATTCCATTACTTTTGAAGCAACATGATGATTCTTCACAACATTATTCATGGTTGTTATTCGAACCCTTCTCCATATTGGGCCATTTTGGATTGCAATGCCAACAGGGTCTGGTCACCTTTTCCATATGTTCCTTCTATATTTTTCTATGAACAGTGAACATTAGGGAGATTCCTGTTGTGATTTTCGAGTGGGTCTCAACCTACAGATGTTTGTATTGAAATGGGAGGAACATGTGGTACACTGACTATTGATATCTCCCTCCCAACTAGAAGAAGACTAATTATCTATATTGTGATGACAATTATGAAAATTCCCCCAACCCAATTGGGCTAGGGTTATTTGAGGCCATTTTTGGCATTGATTGGTCCTATTATTGGGGATCCAATGATTCCAGTCAGTAATTTTATGATTCCTAGGATGGACATGAAGATATACATCCTACCATCCTAGTTATATGGGGTTGATCTAGAATCCCCATTGATTTTTCACATGACCCTGTGAGGGGACGATGAACCTAATGACAGTGACTAAGATATAAAGCCCCAATCCTAGAGGGATGGGTTTTGTTTACAGTTGATGCCGATGTATCCTGAATCATCTCAGGAATTGAGGATCTAAGAGGTAAAGCCAGTAGTATATATTCTTCTAGTCTGGTGTGTTGGGTACCCTCATCGATGCTTGATATGGAAGCTTATACAACAACTCATTTGATAAAACATAGTTGTGGTTTCATAGGAGCTAGATGATATAGAATCCCATAGTGATAACAATTCTTTAAGGGGTGTTTTTTGGGTGATAAACAATTAGGTATCCATGTTTTAAATGCATTTTCATTTCTTAGAGGGGCCCAATTTGATGTATTTTTGGCTATCCTCTCCCTCCATTCATGATTTATAAGCACTGTTTAAGTGAGGGAATTTCATTGTAGTGACCAACTGGACAGAGTGTTTCCTAGTCCCTTAATTTTTCTGAAGGATACAACATTTCAGGGCACCATATCTGAAGGGTTCTGCTATTCCAGGGGTTTGAAAAAGTGTAATTCTCCATATTCTCCCCATACTCGAAAACAAATGCATGAAATAGATTTATAGATTATATTTAAAAGTGGTTTATGCAATGGTGGAAAATGTATTATATATATTCACTTCATTTTTATGGTTTTGGATCATTTTCCATAGAGATAACAGCCAGATCTAGCAGAAAATTTTGTATTTTGATGGTATGAAGTTGAACCTCATATCCTAGATAAGGGAGGTGTCTTGAGTTCAACCACTAATTACTATCCCACATTTTTGGAATAGAAAACAAATTCAATACTTTTGTATCTCATATGAGATCTAATATTCATATGTAGTGAGGAGTCAGAACATGATGGGGAGGTTGTTTCCAAATAACTCTCTCCATATGTCAATGTCAGTCTCCTCTTCATCATACTTAAATTCCATTATCCGGTCAGACCATAGAATATGATTGTGAAGGTTTCTTGCTGACTAGAGTGAAGTGCAGTTAGAAGTTGATGGGGGACTATATTCAGTTGACCACCATGTCTCAAGAAACTCTCTATAAAATGGCTTCAGATCTTTGAAAACATATCTATATGATGATGTATGATCTTTTAACACCTTTCTATACCAAGGTGTTTAGTAAAGGGGGTATTTCCTTTTTCGTGGGTGATATTTCCATAGGGAGGTTTACAACGGTGGATTTCAGGAGTAGAGTCTCTATGATTCATCTCCACACAACCACAATGAGTACTATCAGGTTAATGGTCATCTTCTACCTCAAAAAAAGAGTTTATGAGCCCTTGTTATGTTAAGAATGTGACTAGAATGACCTCAAGGACATTGGGATTGAGTAGATTAGGGATATGGGATATGTTCTACATCATGGTTGGAATATGCCAAGATTCTTTTTGGAATTGTGCAGGGATATGATTCTACTGCATGATGGTTGATGGATCTTTATTAAAACCAATGAGTGTTGTGGGAGTATGATGCAACTATTGAGAAGCTACTGGAATATTCCAATGATCCATCTCATTATGGATAGTGACATGATCATGTCTCAAGACATCATCTACTCTCACATGGTGAGACTCAGTCATAACAGAAGTATGAGACTGATCCTAATCTATTGGGATATGTCACTGGTCTTTCTTGGTAGGGATATGAGACTACCCTGAGGAACATTCCTATCTAACTTTGTACGACCCAGTTTTATTAGGAATATGATCCTGGTTCAAATATGTATTTCCCACAAGAATATGTCGATGGATCTCTAGAATGGGAGAAGAGATACGAGCCTCCTCCTGTATTGCCACAAAAAAAATTCTAGTGCAGTTTCTCATATGTGGAAGTTGGAATATGCACATGGATTTTGTGATATGCTAAAATATACTAAGAATATTCACTAACAATAATATGAGCATATTTTTAGGATTTTTCCATTCTCACTTGGTTATCCCCATCCATAATGGGGATATATACCATTTGTTGGGCCATTAGAGTATACCTCTGAACTTCTTCAATTAGAACACGATCCTTTCATGAGGATTTTACACACTAACATGGTGAGCCTCGACCAAAATGAGATTATTAACACAATTCTGGGCCTTTGGAATATGCCAATGGACTTTTTAAATATGCACATTCCCCAATCCCGAGGCATGTGCTTCTCACAATTGGTGTGACTTAGTTGGAACGAGAATATGAGACTAGTCTGATGTCTCTTACTTTATCTAAATAAACTAATAATCATCTTGGATGGGAGAAATAATGAGATCTTAAACCAATAAAACCACTTATTCATGATGATCAGAGTGTAGATCTATCCTAGATACATGGATAAGAATATTCACCAGTACTTTAACCTAGAATAGTGTTGGAATATTCTGGTGGAGTTCTTCATATGTTAAAAAAATATATTGGCATTTTAGAAAAGTGTGTGAAGGGATATAAGCCTGTAATTGTTTTGTCTCCACTATTTTCTAGAAGATATCTTAGATTGAAGTGGGTATATGTTCCCACTTCTCTCCTCCTTTTTCCACTCTAATATGCTGAAGGACTTCATCCATGGGGGTAGAGAAATGCACCTCCCCCATTCTTGTTGTGATAATATGCCTGCATAGTTGTTCAGAGTCAACAAGGACAATCTTCTACATAATGGAAACAATCGAAATATTCCAGCAGGAATTGTCATTCTGAGTGGGGATATGATCCCTCACCTAGATATCTAACACCATCATCATTTTATGAGCCTTACTTTTTTCCATTTATGGGCGTCAAAGGTGGTAGTGTGCCAGGTATCACCGTCAGTAGGAAACTAGTGGGTACTAGTGGGATGATATTGGAGATGATGATTGGAATATTCCCTCCTTGGTAGCACCTGAACAAAATATGATCCATATTTGGATACTCGATCCACCATTATTAGATATTTAAGGTATAAGTTTTCATGATCTGAGGATAATCTCTAGAAGTGGTTGGTCATGGAAATGAGGGCCATGGGATTAGCTGTAAATTTACCTAGGCGATGAAGACTCGTTGGTTTTCATGCTTAGATAACCTCACGGGTATCTTTCAAACTTGGTATTGTACCATGTCGATGGTACTCCTGAACCATCATGTTCAACATCTTATGTTGAAGTTTTCAATCATGCGAGATCATTTTGAAATGCATAGGGGTTGCTTCTGTATGTGATTTACCAAAGTTATCACTGGATAAAGAAGACATTGTCTCGAATTGTGATGCTGAGAGTAGTATCAACATTTATGAAAACGAAAAAGAACAAAATTACTAATTAGTGAAATACAATAGTCGTAATATTCTAAATTAGACAATAATGGTTAACAAAATTGTTCTTATATTCCCGATTCAGCCATTCTACTCACATGGAATTATCAAAGTAATGATAGAATTATTTCATGAGAAACCTAGTTATAGAGGATTATCTATACAATCATGTCGGTCTTATTGTTTTTTGTGTAAAAATGAAAAAAATTTACCTAATACATTATTAACCAATCGTTTTTTTATTGGGATGATTCACATTGGGTTCACTATTTTTGTTTCGATAGGGAAGAAAGAGACCATAGTACATGTTTGGTTTGGCCTAATGGTTGATTGTGGGGGGTTTACCTATTTTAGAATCATTATCATCATATTACCAATTTCATTATTAATAGAAAATCCCAATTTTTCCCTCATCTATAACTGGGTAAATACATTATTTACAGAGGTATTTGGTCTATTGGGGTTTCAGACCCAATGATGTTTGGGGACTCCCATTGGTCTAGAGTATGGGTGTTCGGGCTCATCACACCCTTTTGGTGGGTGGGTGGAATGTTTTCCTACTCTAGGATGATCTTATAAATTTAATATATGTTTTAGAATCTATTCCTATCCCCGATATGAGACCATTTACCCATACGGAACAATTATAGGTTAATCTTTCTTTGTTCACAAAAGAAAAGGGGAATCTCGTTATTGAATCCATCTGTATGTATCTGAGGTTATTCATCCTTTTTACTAGTAATGAATAGATGCTTTACATGTTGAATCCATATAACTAAATACTTTTAAATTTTCTAAAACACATGGAGGCAGTTAATATTTTGAGGAGGATATTGAGCCATTTTGAGGCATCCTACGTATCATGGTTATTACAAGAATCAATACCCATGTCATTTATTATGAATTGTTTAGTTTAATGCCATGTGGAGAGGACACATGTTTGGGAAGTTGGGTGTTGAATATTTGATCTTAAGTCTCAAGGATACATCCTACATATCCTGGTTATGGATGGAATCCAATTTATCATAGTTCAATGGTTTTCTTAGTCCACTAAGATATGAGGTATTATAATCAGCCCATTGGAATGATTGTGTCGCAATGGTTGAAATATTAGAGACATGGATGGTTAACACTGAGCTGTATGCCCATTTGATCTTGGGATATAACCATGATAAGGAGTCATTTGAATCTTGTTTATGAATGGAATTAGAGTCCTTGTAGTTCAATTGGATCATGGATTAAAAACATAAATTTCCCTTTTCCTTGTAGATATTTATGATGAAAATGATATGCTCATTGAAAATATCTAATACCACGTGATATATTCCCATTTTGAGAATAATTTAATGGAAAATAAACATTATCATTGCTTATGGGTGCAGGGATTATGTGTTGGAACTGCCCTTGGGGTGTTTTAATGTGGTTATTGACCCTTAAGAAGGTGACATACATATCATAGTTATAGAAATAATTAGTGTCATCATAGTTCATTTTGTTGGGATTAAACTCTGATGCTACCCATGTCATCATGAATTACATACTGAGGATGAAAAAGGTGATCAATTAATAATATTCCCCGGTGACCTATCCTTCTTTCTTTCTTAACATGTAATGATCATCTACTCAACATGCCTTGATTTCCTACCAAAAAATATAGGAGGTTGTATTCCAGACATGAATCATGAAAATTACATGATATAACTGGCTTTTCTAAGGGATGTCTCACATACTAGATGGAATATATGAAGATTGTCTCATGGCCTAGGCTAGCTTGTCTGGAGGACATCGAAAGACATAGATGGTTTTATTTGGAAGACATCACATGACCCAACTATCATGTATAGGGGGTTTTTCATGATCTATCCAACTTACCCATGTGTCATCGCAAGGGCTAGATGAAACATAGGTTGGGCACCATGAGAGACATCATGAAATGTCTCAAAAGATGCAGAATGTACTGGAGGACATGTCTGGAGGGAATCATGAGATCTGGATGAATTTTTGGGAGGGCATTGTGAGAGGTAGTTGACATGCCCGGGTGCTACTGTAAGACTTGGTTGATATAAGTGGGCACTATTATATGAGTTAGGACACATGTCTAAAAACAATCATGAGACTTGAATTGAAAACCCAGAGGGTTTATAGGACTTCACATTACCATAATGTTATACTAAAGGAGGATCATGAGATCTGGGAATCATGTCCTAGTTTTGTCGCATTCCCTAGCTAGTTCACATGAAGTGCATGAGGGTCGGTGAACATGTACTTTTCCTAAGTATTACACCTTTAATATTTGTTTAGTACTTTATATTAACAATTCCATAGACTTATTCAGTTCCAAGTTATTTTAAGTCTCTCAAGATCTAGAAGATGTGCGGGATGTTCCTTGTGTGTCCTTTTAGAAGTCCTTCATGTGATCCATGAGAGATAATGTGATGTTATTTATTCATGGCACATGATCACTCTAGTTTTTTTGTATGTATATTACTTGATAGAATACTTGATGGTCACGAGATCAGCCACTTTGAGAAATCCTCTCTAGCACTGGGGAGAAGTTCCCATAGTTTATCCGTCTGTAGAGAGTTGTGGTCTGTGGTGGTAGTGGTCCTCCTTCTTTGTGGTTGTCATAAATTTTTCATACTGGTGTTGGATATTAATAGTTATCACCACCCCATTTTTCATAATTTTCCCTATCATATCTCACATATATCTATGCTATAGTCGACGATGCACTTCAACATCACGTATCTTCATGATTCTCTATCATGGATCACTATGAGGGGGTCACCTAGTCTTCAATGACTATGAGAGTAATCCATCAACAACTACTTTATTGGATCATGAAACATCAAAAGGGACTTTTTGAATTATGTGAATATGAAAAATGACTTCCAAATTATCATTTTGACATTTCCAAGGGCCTTGAAAATATCATGATGCCTGTTGAAAGGGCTACAAATGATCTCAAATGACTGGTCTTGGACATTCTGCGAGAGAAGAATGGTTTTTCGATGGGAATTTGTAGGATCAAGATATTTTATCTAGGAGCCTTTCAAGACTGTGTCCAAGATATCCTTAACAAGTTTCACGAGTTTTACAGATGTGAGAGGCTCCTGCATCCTTCCATTTTATTTTCATTGTTTTATTTTTAAAAGGATAAGATTCATGTGTGATTTCATGAGCAATGTTAAGAAAACTTACTATATTTTTTAGTGATGTGTCACGTGACCAATAAATGTTTCACTAGAGATATTTTAGCCTTTTATGTACAATTCCATCCATTTTCCCTAAGGATACAATGGGGAATCACAAGGTTTTCTGGACACACCCGAGTCTCTTCACATGATGAGGATGAAATCCCAAAGGGATTTCGTGAGACAAGGACAACATGTCACTGGGGTCTGGTGATGCTTTGCAGATCACCAGAGGTGCATTGATGACTTTTATAACTATTAGGGGATCTCTCCTCCACCCCTTTTATTTAATTTGTTTTATTCTATAATGGACCTAAGGTCTTAAAAGATTTTTTGAATGTTGTTAAGGAAAATTATCGTCCTCATCGATGATCAATCGCATGTCATTTTATGACGGAAATATCCCTCCAACTTCTAGACAAATTTCTTCTATTTTTGAAGGAATTTAGATGGGTGTTAAGGCGGTCATTGATTGACATATCAGGTGGCCTAGGGAAGCTTATCTAACTTCCAACGCATAACCAATGTTTGTCTGGAGCACATTGATACGAGAAGAAGAATCGAAAAAAGGCTTGTATGAGACCTTTGACAGGTTATCCATTGAGCATAGAGTCTTTTTATGAACTCATAAGGGTTACACGATGTAATTTCCTTCAGAGGATCATGTGATTCATGGGTCCTAACCACCTTCTTATTCCTTTACTTTTCTAGGGAGGATAATACCCATATTCTGGTATTTTTTCCTTTGTAAATTTTCCGATTACCATTTGGTAAGTGTCAATAGGGATTAATGGGTTTTTAGAGTTTTTAGTGGTTTAAGAATCATTATGTGTTTTTTTGGGGTTTTAAGGTTTCTAGGGGTTTTATGGTTTTTATAATTTTTTGGGATTTCTAGGGTTTATAAGTGGTTTTAGCATTTTTAGGTATTTATTGGTTTTAAGTAATTTAGGTTATTAAGGTTTTCTTAGGGGTTTTTGGGGTTTTAAGGGTTTTTATATATTTTGGTATTTTTAGCTATTTTAGTATTTTTATTGATTTTTTTTTTGTTTTTAGGGATTGTTTAGGGTTTTCAAGGTTTTTAGGAGTTTTAATGATTTTATGGGTTTGTATGGGTTTTAGGTTTTTTCTGATTATTTTCATTTTTAAGGTATTTAGATTTTTCAACGATTTTGAGCGTATAAAGTGTTTTTAGATTTTTAGTGGTTTTAGTGTTTTTATAGGATTTTAAGAAATTTTTATGTTTTTTAAATTTTTATTTTTTAGGGCTTTTAGGAAGTTTTAGGGTTTTTATGTTTTTAGGGTATTAGGGGTTTTAAATATATTTAGTGTTCACAGTTTATCAAATGGGTTTTTAGGGTTTTTAGGGATTATTAGGTGTTTTAAGGAATTTTATGGGTTTTTATGGTCTTTAGGTATTTTTAGGGTTTTAGGGTTTTCAGTAGGTTTATGGTTTTTTTGGGGTTTTAAGGGTTTTTGGAGATTTTTAGGGTTTTAAAGGTTTCTTAGAATTTTATTATTATTAGAGATTTAAAATGTTTTTTATAGTTTTTAGTGGTGTTTTGGGTTTTTATAGTTTTAGGGTTTTTTGGGAGGTTTTATGGTGTTTAGGGTCTTTTATGGTTTTTAGTGTTTTTATCATTTATATGTTTTAAGGAGTTTTTATTGTTTTTAGGGTTTTAAGGTTCTCTTTGGGGTTTTTTGGGTTTTTATGTTTTTAGGGGTTTTAGGGATTTTTATGATTGTTATGTGATTTTAGGGTTTTTAAATAATTTGATGGTTTTTAGGGGGTTTTCAAGTTTCTTAGGTTTTTTTGGTTTTTTTGAGTTTTTATGGTTTTCTAGAGTTTTGAAATGATTTTAGTTGTTTAAAGGGATTTTATAGTTTTTATTGTTTTTTATAGTCGTTATGGTTTTTATGATTTCTATAATTTTTAGGTATTGTTATTTATTTTAGGGTTTTTAGGGGTTTTTAGGGTTTTTGGCATTTTATGTTTTTAGGGGTTTTAAGTTTTTTTAGTTTTTTAAGGTTTTCATAAGGTTTTCAATGTTTTTTACATTTATTATGTATTTAGGATTTTTTATGGATTTTTAGGGTTTTTGATGGTTTTTATGGTTTTTATGTTTATTTGGGGTTTTAGGGTTTTTTGTGTTTCTTGGGTTTTACGGTATTTATTGATTTTAATATTTTTAGGGGTTAAAATTATTTTTAGTGTTTTTATTTGTTTTAGGGTTTTTTGGGGGTTTTCGGTTTTGTATATTTCTTATTGTTTTAAGTATTTTTAATTTTTTTTGTTTTTAGGGGTTTAAGCATTTTTTGTTTTTCAAGGATTTATTAGTGTTTTAGTGTTTTTAGGATTTTTTTTGGTTTTAGGTAATTTTTTTGTTTTTTATAGTTTTTAGGGATTTTATAGATTTTTAGGGGTTTTATGGTTTTATGGTTTTTTTGGGGTTTTTATTTTTTGAGGTTTTTTATGGTTTTTATGGGTTTTAGAATTATTTACATTTTTAGAGGTTTAAATGGTTTTTAGATTTTTTAGGGGTCATTAGGGTTATTACATTATTTTTGGGTTTTTATGGTTTTTAGGGGTTTCTATGGTTTATATGGTTTTTAGCATTTTTATATTTTTAAGGATTTTTAGAGTTTTTAGGTTTTTATGTTTTTCTATGGGCTTTTTAGGGTTTTTAGGGTTTTAATGTTTTTAGGGATTTTTAGGATATTTAAGGGGATTTTTAGGTTTTTAGGGGATTTCAAGGCTTTTTAGAGTTTTTAGGGATTATATAAGGTGTTTGGGATTTTAGGGATTTTTAGTTTTTTTGATTTTTATATTTTTTAGAGTTTTTTTTAAAAATCAGGGGTTTAATGGGTTTTTATAGTTCTTATTATTTTTTAGGTTTTTATGGGTTTTTTGTTTTTTTATGTTTTTATGGGTTTTAGGGACTTTTAGGGGTTTTCAGGTTTTTAATGTTTTTTAGATTTTTTAATATATTAAAGTGTTCCTATGTTTCCAAGATTATCGTAGTTTTTTTAGGGTTTTTTGGTTTTTATGTTTTTCATGATTTATGATGATTTATTAATTTTTTTTTAGTTTTTAGGGGATTTAATGGTTTTGAGGATTATTTGGGTTTTCATGGGTTTTAGGGTTTTTATGGCTGTTTCGGTTTTTAGGGTTTTCTTGAATTTTTAAGAAATTTTATGGTTTTTTAGACATTTTGATATTTTTTATCAGTTTAAAGGGGGGTTAAAATTTTAGTTGGTTTTTTGAGTATTTAAGGGTTATGGGGGATTTTGTGGTTTTCAGATTTTTGGTGATTTTAATGGGTTTTTGGTATTTTAGAATTATTTAGGGGTTTTAGGCTTTTTAAGAGTTTTTAGGTTTTTTGGGGTGTATTAGGATTATTCAAGGTTTTATGGTCGTTAGTTTTTTTTGGTATTTTTAAGGATTTTTATGAGTTTTAGTATTTTGGGTATTTTGTGGGTGTTTAGTGTCTTTTATGGGTTATTTGGGGTTTTAGGTTTTATTTTTTAAGGGTTTTAAGGTTTTTATTGTTTTTAATATTATTATGGGATTAAAGGGTTTTTTAGTTTGTAGTTGTTTTTAGGGATTCTGTGGGGATTTAGGGTTTTTAATGTTTTTAGGGGTTTTATGGTTTTTATAGCATTTTTATGGTTTTTAGGGTTTTAGAGTATTTATTTTTTATCGGTATTGACTGTTTTTAGGTTTTTAAGGTTTTCTTATAGTTTTTAGGGGTTTAGGGGTTTTTATGTTGTTAGGTATTTTTTAGTATATTTATGTTTTTAAGGTATTTATGGATTTTGAATGTTTTTTTGGGTTTTTTTTGTGTTTTTTTTTGATTTTTTGGGTTGGTAGGTTTTTTTAGGTGTTTTAATGTTTATAGCGTGTTTTCAAATTTTTAGGGTCTTCAAGGGGTTTTAGAGTTTTTTTTTGTTTTAGGGATTTATCGGTTTTTAGGTTTTTATGGTTTTTGGGTATTTTATTTTTTTAGTGTTTTTAAGGGTTTTATCATATTTAGTGTTTTAATGTTTTCTTAGGGTATTTTGTGTTTTTTGGGGTTTTTTTGGTTTTTAGGGCTATTTAGGGCTCTTTTGGATATTTATTAGTTTTTGGTATTTTACATATTTTTAGTGTTTTTGTGTTTTTTTGGTCATTAGGGTTTTTAGGGTTTTAGGGTTCTTAGGGGTTTTAATTATTTTAAGTTTTTTAATGTTTTCTTCAAAATTTTCAAGGGTTTTTATGGTTTTGAAAGTTTTTAGGGTTTTAGGGGTTCTTAGGATTTCTGTGGTTTTTTATAGATTTTTAAGGTTTTTCAGGTTTTAGTGTGTTTTGGGGGTTTTATGTTTTTTGGTATTTTTAGGGTTTATAAGGATATTTAGTGTTCTTAACATATTTTGGGGTTTAAAGGGGTTTTATAATTTTTTTGGGGTTTTATGGTTTTATTGGTTTTGCGCTTTTATTAAGGCCTTTCAGGGCTTTTATTATTTTTAGGGGTTTTTCCATTTTTTTTGGTTTTTAGGGGTTCAAGTGTTTTTTTATTTAGGTTTTATTTGACTTTTCATGGTTTTAAGGTATTTTTACATTTTAGGGATTTTTAGGGATTTTTAGTATTTTTATATGTTTTGGTTTTTTAAGGAATTTAAGGTTTTTTTGAGTTTTTAGGGCTTTTTTTTATTTTTGTAATTTTTATTTGGTTTTTTATGAGTTTTTTAGTTTTATAGGGTTTTAAGGTATTTTGAGTTTTTAAAATTTTTAGGGGTTATAGAGATTTTAATTGGATTAATGTTTTTATGAGATTTTTGGGTTTTTAAAGGTATTTATGAGTCTTCATTATTTTTAGGGATTTTGTGGGGTTTTGTGACTTTTATGGATATTATAGGTTTTTATGTTTTTAAGTATTTTATGTTTTTTTAGGTTTTAAAGTTTTTCAAAGGTGCTTTTAGATTTTTTAGGAATTTTTACTTTATTGGAAAAAATTTATTTCCCTTTTAGGTTTTTTGTTTTTTAGGCTTTTTAGAGATTTTGAAGTTTTTTGGAGTTTTAGTGGTTTTATGTTTTTAGGGGTTTTAGAGATTTTATGATTTTTTGGGGGTTTTAATGTTTTTATAGTTATTTAAATTTTTAGGGGTTTAAAGGGTTTTTAGAATTGTTAGTGTTTTTTGGGATTTAATGGGGTTTTAGGGTCTTTTAATTTTTTTAGAGGGTTTATGTATATTTAGGATTTTAGGGTTCTTAATAATTTTTAGGTTTTATATGAATTTTTAGTGTTTTTAGATTATCTTAGTGGTTTTTAATATTTGTAGGGTTTTTAATATTTTTTGGTATTTTTAATGGTTTTTGGGATATTTGTGATTTTAAGGGTTTTATTGGATTTTATGGTTGTTTAATTTTTTAGGGTTTTTTTTTGAGTTTTTAGGATTTGAAGGAATTTTATCGTTTTAATGTATTTAGTGGTTTAAAGGGTTTTTAGTGTTTTTTATGGTTTAGTGTTTTAAAGGTTTTTAATTTTTTTAGGGGTTTTATGGTTTTAGGGGTTTTAGGGTTTTAAGGTTCTTTAAGGGTTTTTTATATATTAAGGGGGTTTTAGAGTTTTTATGTTTAAAAGGTTTTCTTAACGGTTTTAAGGTGTTTTAGGATTTTTTATGTTATTATGGATTCATAGGTATTTTTAGGATTTTTAGGTGTTTTTTTGGATTTTGAGGGGTTTTAGTTTTTTCTAGGGGTTTTTGTTTTTTTTAGGGTTTTTAGAATTTTTTTAGGTTTTTTGGGGATTTAAATCTATTTATGTTTTTAAGGTCTTAATAGGTTGTTTTAGGGTTTTTTACATTTTTATAGATTTTTATGGTTTTAGGATTTTTTTGTTTTTATGGTTTTTAGGGATTTTGAGTATTTTTATCTTTTTTAGGGTTTTATGGTTTTTTACGGTTTTTAGGGTTTTTCACTTTTTAAGGGTTTTTAATATTTTTATAGTTTTTAACTCATTTAGGGATTTTAAGGGTTTTTAGAGTTTTTTCTAGGATTTTGGGGTTTTTAGGGTTTTATTGGTTTTTAGAGTTTTCTTAGATTTTAGGGGTCTTTATGTTTTGAGGGGATTTATGGGTTTTTAGGGTTTTAGGGTTTTTATAATTTGTATGATTTTTAGGGATTTTAAGTGTTTTTAGGTTATAAAGGATTTATTATGGGTTTTCATGGGTATCTATGGGTTTTTATACTTTTAGGGATTTTTATTGAATGTTTTGGATTTTTATGGGTTTTAGTGGTTTTAGGTATTTTAAGGGTTTTGGATGTTTTTTTTGGATTTTAGTTTTTTTTAGTTTTTAGGGTTTTTATGGTTTTTAGTGATTTTTAACATTTCTAGGTGTTGAATTTGTTTGTAGTGTTTTTAGTGTTTTTAGTGTTTTTAGGGTTTTTATGTGTTTTTAGGGGGTTTTATGGTTTTAGGGGTTTTAAGTATTTTAGGGTTTTTAGGGTTTTTACGGGTTGTTTAGAGTTTTTAGTGTTTCTTTTGGTTTTTATGATTTTTATGAGTTTTTTAGGGTTTTATGATTTTCTTAGGAATTTCCAGGGTTTTTAGGGGTTTTAAGTTTTTATAGATTTTTAGGGAATTATTAGTTATTTTTTTTAGGGTTTTAGGGATTTTAATATATTTTTTTGATTTTTAGTGTTTTTATGATTTTCTGTGTTTATGGACTTTTTGAGTTTTTATTGGTTTTTTCATGTTGTATTGATTTTAGGGGTTTTTAATTCTTAAGGGTTTTTTATGTTTTTATGGGGTTTTAGGTGTTTTAGGGTATTTTATTTTTTATCATTTTTAATTATTTTTGGGGGTTTAATTGTTTTGTTTCCTTAAGGGTTTCTTAATCGTTTTGAATGTTTTTACGAGTTTTTATGTTTTTTTTGATTTTTATGTTTTTCTCAGATTTTTATGGTTTTTATTGGTTTTAGGGATTTTTATGGTTTTAATTTTGTTTTATGGATTCTAAGGTTTTTAGTGATTTTTAGGTTTTTAGGGGTTTTAACTACTTTCAGGTATTTATGGTTTGCTCTGGTGTTTTAATGGGTTTTAATGTTTTTTAAATTTTTTGTTATTTATAGGGATTATTTAAGGTTTTCATGTTTTTTAGGGTTTTTGGGGATTTGGGGGTTTACGGGTTTTTATGGTCTTTATCATTTTTATGGGTTTTTTGATTTTTAGAGGTTTTAAGGTTTTTATAGTTTTTTAATGTTTTTAGAGGTTTAAAGGGTTTTTAGTTTTATTTAATTTTTTATGGGTTTATAGGGGTTTTAATGAGTTCTAGGGGTTTTGACAGTTTTTGGAAAAGAAGGATCGGGGCCAGGATATTCTTGACTCCCCCCAAAATAATTAGAGAAAAGAAAGACACTACAGGAAAGGGAGGGGCGGGGTCAATCAACCCACTCCCAAAAGCCCTTAACAAACACACACCCAAAGACCACAGAAAAGAAACCCAACAGAAGCACCAAGAATCCATCGGCCACCCATCCTTGCACAGGATCTACCAACCTTCCTCACCATCATCATCATAATCCACACCAGGGGGATCTCCCTCAGCACCATAACTGGAGGCTGCATCAGGGTCTACTGATTCCCATTCAGAAGAGTCATATTGCTTCAAGAAATTGGCATAGTACTCCCTTAACCTCATCTTCTCCACATTCAGCTATTTCTTGGCAGCCCTTTCTCCTCCTCCAGAGGAATTTTACTTAGCTTTGTAGGATGATCTTCTGGACACAGTCTTTATCAAGGATGAGTAGTCCTTTCTTGGCTTCCTCCTTTTTGGATCAGCATGGATCCCAACAGGCTTGTTTTTCTTTCCCGGTGGCCTCCTCAAGCATGACCCTCTCCTTAAGGACCATATCCATGTTGTGATACATCCTAATATTATCCTCTTGGACTTGATCGGGAATAAAGGGGGATTCCTGGTTAAGTGAACAGCCCGTAAGAACATGAGCATCATCATCTCTCTGCTCGGAAACACCCCCCATCCCTTGTCCCTCCCCCTGATCAGCGATCTCCTCCAGGTTCTCTATAAACCCCTGCTCCTCCACCCTCTCCTGCGTAGTCATATTATCCCTACCAACAGTCTCCTCAAGAACCACCCCAGATGAATGTAAGACAATTTTAGATAACCTTCCACCGCCACCCCTTCACGACCAGTCTCTCCCACCACCACATTGGTCACATCTGTTTCAGCACATACCACCAATCCCTGCATTGCTAGATCCCCTTGCCGAGAGGACTCCCCTAGTTTGATCACCTCCTTTAGTTCCTGTTGAGAAACATCCTTCTCAAGATCTTGAGATCCAAGAGCCTCTACATGATCAGAAACTTCAAAGAAAACAAAATGCCCAGTGCCTCCACTACGGTCAGCAACAACCATATTCTCGCAAATCATATTATCCCCTGGGGTAAGGTCTTGTTTTAGTCTCACAACAGCAACAGCTAGATTGGAGCTCGCGGTCAGGCCTCCCAGGTCCGACTCCCCAGAGGACTGTGTCCAAGGTTCAGCATTATCTTAAGGCCTTTCATCTCTCTGTAATTTTCCTTCTCCAGCAAGAACCGACGTCTGCACAACGGCCAACGCTTCCTCATGGGAAGCCATAACCTCCTCCTCAACGGTAGGGCCAACCCCAGGTGATGGAGGTGTCACCATCCCATATACAATGGGTATCAACCCCCCAGTCCCTAAATAATATGAGGGAGTCTCCACCAGGATGGGATCAATAGCTACTACCCCGGGATGATTAGCAGCACCTCCATTGTTGTCATCCTTCCTCAACTCCTCATCACACCTCGAGAGCAGCAGATCAGCCCCAGCATCCCCACCCTGTTCAGTCACTGGCTGTCGAGCAAGCTCCACCACAACATCCCCATCCTCCTTCACATCATGAACTGCCATAACAGCACAAAGACCAGCCGTTGAAATAGAAGGACCCACCCTCGCCTCTTCATGACCCAACCCCATCTCTTTAAATCTTCTGATCCTATGCCTGCAGTCACTCCAGAGATGACCCATTTTCCAGCAGGAGTAGCAATAAGCCACTGATGATTCAAAAAGGACCGATTGCTTGTATCAGAAATCCTTTCCCACATTAATCCAGACATAATCAACCATTCCCTTAGATGCATCCACCTCGATGCAGATCCTTGGGGTGATGGGGTGGGAGATTGCTTGAGTTCTGCTATCAGAGCAAAGGAAACGATCCACAATATTTCACAGCATACTCATTATAGAAGGATTTTGTAACGGTAGAGGGAGTTCAGGAATCCTGACCCATGTAGCATACATCGGTGAGTCGCGATTCATGTGGGGATCAAAAATCTACCTAGACAGAAAAAGTGGATGCCATTGATGCAGCGAGGAGATGAAGACCATGCATAGATCAAGTCTTCCTCTGAGGAGAAGCGAATCATGATCTGATGTCCATCATGCAACCCTACCATGACGCGATCCTTTAAAGTCCAAGATTTGAAAATGATGTTATCGAAAGAGTTCATCGAGGGGTGTCGATTCACAAATCGGGCGATCAATGTTAGCCTATGAAGCACGGAGGCCGCATGAAATTCCGAATCTGAAAGCGAATGATGAGGATATCCTTCAAAAAGGTCAGGGACCTTCGGACACAACTCAATAGTTGGAAATGACAGTTTTTGGGGTTTTTAGGGTTTTATGGTTTTTAGTGTATTTAATTTTTGGGGTTTGAAGTGATTTTATATTTTATGTTGTTCTTATGGATTTTCAACATTTTTTTGGGTTTTTTACGTTTTAGTTTTTTTGGATTTTTTTGGATTATTTTTTTAGGGTTTTTAGTGATTTTGATTGGTTTACGGGTTTTGTTTAGGATTTTTATAGTTTTTGGGGTTTTAGTTTTTTTAGTTTTTAGGGTTTCTTATGGTTTTTACAGTTTTTTACATTTTTAGTGATTAAAGGTGTTTTTAGTGTTTTTAGAGTTTTTATGTTGTTGTAGGGGTTTTTTATGTTTTTTGGGTTTTTTTGGGATTTTAGGGCTTTACTAATTTTTTAGGTTTTTAGGTGTTTTAAGTGTTTTTTTATTTTTATGGGTTTCTTAAGGTTTTTAGGGATTTTATTATTTTTTACCTTTCTAGTGATTTTAAATGTTTTTTAGGATTTTTATTGTGTTTATGGTATTATGGATTTTGTATTCTTTTATCATTTTTTACGGTTTTGGGTATTTATTATTTTTTTGAGGTTCTTTTGAGTTTTTTAGTATTTTATGGGTTTTTAGAGTTTTTAGTGTGTTTAGGGGTTTAAATGGGTTTTTAGAATTTTTAGAGTTTTTTAGTGTGTTTAGGGGTTTAATGCTTTATTAGGCATTTCAGGTTTTCATAGGTATTTTCATGTTTTTGGGTTTTTTTACCTTTTTACTGATTTTATGGATTTTTAGGATTTTTATATCTTTTTGAGTTTTTATGGATTTTGAGGGGTTTTAGGGAAATATCGATGTTTTTTTGGTATTTTTTTAATTTTGTAGGGTTTTTAAGGCTTTTAGAGTTTTTAATGTTTTCAGGGTTTAAAAGTATTTTTACAATTTTTATTGATTTTTAGTTTTTTTGGGGTTTTAACATTTGAAAATGTTTATGTTTTTAGGGATTTTTATGAATTTTTATAGTTTTTAGCAATTTAATGTTTTTAGGGGTTTTAAGTGTTTTAGGTTTTTTATGGATTTCTTATGGGGTTTCACTGTATTTTATATTTATATTGATTTTTAGGGCTTCTTTAAGATTTTTATGGTTTTTAGGATTTAAAATTATTTTTAGGGTATTAATGTTTTTTAGGGTATTTAAGAGTTTTTAAGATTTTTAGTGGTTTTAGGGACTTTAAGTGTCTTTTAGGTGTTTATGGTTTTCTTACGGATTTTAGGATTTGAAGGGTTTTTTTACACTTTTTTGGATTTTAAGGCCTTTTTAGGATTTTTATGGGGTTTAGGGTTTTTATGGGTTTTGAGTGTTATCGGATTATTTTTGATTTTTATAGTTTTTTGGTTTCTTAGGGTGTTTTTGAGTTTTTTAGGGTTTTAGGGGATTTTAATTTTTTTCAATGTTTTTAGGGTTTAGAGGGTGTATTGAGTATTTAGTGCTTTTAGGTTTTTTAGATTTTTGGGTTTTTAGGGGTTGGGTTTTTATTTTATTTTTTTAGGGTATTTAAGGGCTTTTGGGTTTTCAAATTTTTATGTTTTTAGGGGTTTTAACTATTGTTTGGGTTTTAAGGTCTTGTTTCGGTATTTGAGGTTTTTTAGGGTTTTTAGGTTCTTTTTATTCTAAGGGGGTTTTGTACTTCTATGGGTTTTTAGGTTTTTCGGGATTTTTGGGGTTTTAGGGTTTTTTAATGTTTTTAGGTTTTACAGGTTTCATTATTTTTTAGATTTTTAAGGATTTTTATGGGTTTTAGGGTTATTTGGGGTTTTTATGATTTTAGTATTTTTTAGTGTTTTTAGATATTCTTTTAGATTTTTATGGTTGTTAGGGTTTTTAGGGATTTTGAGGGGTTTTAGGATTTTTTTGGTTTTTATTGTTTGTGGGGTTTTTATAGCTATTTTAATTTTTTTAATAATTTTCAGTTTTTAGAGTTTTTTCATGGGTTAAAAAGGATTATTAGTTTTTAGTGGTTTTATGATTTTTAGGGGTTTTATGGTTTTTTAGTGTTTCTAGAATTTATTAGGATTTTGGGGATTTGAAATGTTTTGGGGTTTTAATGTTTTCTTTGGGTTTTCTTGGTTTTTAGGGAATTTATTTTTTATAGATTTGATGATTTATTAGGATTTTTATGTTTTTATGGTTTTTATGGATTTTGAGGGGTTTTATTATTTTTATGGATTTTAGGGTTAATATGCGTTTTTAGGTTTTTGGGTATTTTTTGTGTTTTTAGGGGTTTTAGAGGTTTTTAACATTTTTTGGGTTTTAGAGTTTATAGTGGGTTTTATGGTTTTTATGGGGTTTTAAAGTGTTTAGTAGTTTATATGGGTTTAGGTATATTTAGGGTTTTAAGGGTCTTTTATGGAGTTTTATTGTTTTTAGCATTTTTAGGGTTTTAGGGGTTTTATGTGTTTTACGATTTTTAAGGTTTTCTTAGGGGTTTTTAGATTTTTATGGTCTTTTGGCATATTTTGGGATTATTAGGTATTTTTAACGATTTTTACAGTTTTTCAATATTTATGGATTTTCATGATATTTAGGATTTGATACTATTTTTAGGCTTTTTATGGGGTTTGGGGTTTTAGATTTTTTTATTTTTTAGGGGTTTAAAGTTTTTTTAGTGTTTTTATGGTTTTACATGTTTTAATGGTTTTTAGAGTTTTTATTGGTTATTTATGGTTTTTTTTTGGATTTTTTGGGTTTCTATTTTTTTAGTGGTCTTACATTTTTTTGAGATTTTAAGGTATTTAGGGGTTTTAGAATTTCTTAGGATTTAGATGGTTTAAGAGTTTTTAGGTGTTTTTGATTTTCTTAGGGTTTTCAAGTTTTTATTGTTTTTTACATTTTTAAGGACTTTATGGGGTTTTACAATTTTTATGTTTTTAGCGGTTTTAGGGATTCTGAGGGTTTTTAGGTTTTTTAGGGGTTTTAGGGTTTTTATTATTTTTATGGTTTTCTTGATTTTTAAGGGGTCTTTTATGTTTTTAGGATATTTAGGTTTTTATAGTTTTTAACGTTTTTATGGTTTTGAAGGGGTTTTAGAGTTTTTATGGTTTTAAGTATTTTTAGGGGTTTTAATGGTTTTTAGGGGTTTTATGGTTTTTTGTGGTTTTAGGGGTTTTAGGGTCATTTAGGTGTTTTAAACTTTTTAGTTTTTTGGGGGATTTCAGTATTCTAGATTTTTAAGGTTTTCATAGGGGTTTTTAAGGTTTTTAGGGTTATTTATATTTTTTGGTATTTTAGTGTTTTTTTGGGATTTTTTGTTGTTGTTTTGGGTTTTTAGGGATTTTGAGGGGTTTTAGGGGTTTTAGTCCTTTTAGTATTTTTTAGGTATTTATCTGTTTAAAGTGTTCTTAGGTTTTATGGATTTCTTAGGGTTATTTAGGGTTTTTATGTTATTATGTTTTGAGGTTATTTTTTGGATTTTTATGTTTTTTAGTTTGATAGGGATTTTGAGGGGTTTTTAGGGTTTTTAGGGTTTGTACGGATATTGGGTTTTTTTGTATTTAGTGTTTTTAGAGTTTTTAATGCCTTCAGAGTTTTAAGGTGTTTTTATAGTATTTAGTGGGTTATTAGGTGTTTTTGATGGGTTTTTGGGGTCTTAGGGGTTTTAGGATTTTGTGGTTATTAGAAATTAGTAGGTTTCATTGAATTTTTTATGATTGTATGGTTTTAGGGGTTTTTAGGGTATTTAGGGGGTTTTATGATTTTAGGTATTTTTATAGAATTTTAGTTTTTTATGGTTTTTAGGGTTTTCATGGATTTTGAGGGTTTTAGGGTATTTTTAGTTTTTTTTGGTTGAATGGGTTTTTAGGTTTTTTGGATTTTTTTGAGATTTTTATGGTTTTAATGATTTTTTGAGTTTTAAAAAAATTGGTTTTAAAGGTTTTTTTGTGATTTTACTATGTTTTTAGTGTTTTTACGGGTTTTAGAGGTATTATTGGTTTTTCGGGTTTTATGGGGTTTTAGGGTCTATTATGGGTTTTAGGGGTTTTAGGGTTTTAAACTATTTTTTGGGTTTTTAGGGGTTTTATGTATTTTCGATTTTAGGGGTGTTTTAGGAATTTAATGTCTTTTAGGGTTTTTGGGATATGATGGTTTTTTGGGTATTATGGTTTTTTTGGGTTTTTAGATATTTATGTATTTTAGGCACTTTAAGGTTCTTCAGAGTTTTGTAACATTGAAAAGGTTTAATGGGTTTTTTGATTTTTAGTGGTTTTTTGGATTTTTATGAATTCTTAGGGGTTTTAATGTTTTTAGGGGGTATTATGGTTTATAGGGTTTTGGGTTTTTAATCAGTATTTAAGGTTTTATGAAATTTTTTAGGTTTTTTCTATTTTAATTCTTTTTAGGTTTTTAAGGATTTTTTCTATTTCCAGGGTTTTTATGGTTTTTTTACATTTTTAGGTATTTTTAGGTATTTTTTGGAATATTTATTATTTTTAGGAGTTTTATGCATTTTTATGGTTTTTAGGGGTTTTTAGTGTTTTTAGAGTTTTTAGAGGATTTATAGATTTGGTGGGTTTTGGGTTTTTAGGATTTGAAGGTTTTTTATTGTTTTTAACAACTTCAGGGGTTTAAAAGTGTTTTTAGGGTTTTTATTGGTTTGTATAATTTTTAGGAGATTTAGGGGTTTTATGGTTTTGGGGTTTGTTATGATTTTAATATTTTTTTTTAGGTTTTTATGGATTTTAAGTGTTTTTAATTTTTTTTTGGTTTTCTAATGGGTTTTCAAGATTTTCTAGGGTTTTTACATATTTATAGTTTTGATGGGATTCTAATGATTTTCGTGTATTTTTAAGATTTTTAGGGATATCGAGGGATTTCACAGTTTGTAAGGTTTTAGGGTTTTTATGATTATATTGGGGTGTTTAATTGTTTTGGATTTTTATGGGTTTTTGAGTTTTTTAATGTTTTATAGGTTTAATGTATTTTTAGAGTTTTTAGATTAATTTCTGGGTTTTATGTGTTTTTATGGTTTTTAGGTTCTCAGGGTATTTTTATGGTGTTTAAGGCTTTGAGAGTTTATTTGGTTTTAAGGGTTTCATGTGTTTTTATGGTTTTATGGACTTCATACAGGTTTTTAGGGTTTTAGGATTTTTTAGGTTTTTAGGTATTTTTACTGCTTTGTTAGGTTTTTTAGTTTCTTTTGGGTTTTTAATTATTTCTACTGCTTAAGGTTTTTTATGGGTTTATGGTTTTTTTGTTTTTCTTGGCTACATAAAATTTTTTAGGGATTTAAATTTTTTTTAGAGTTTTTTGTAAAAATTTGGGTGTTTAAAGGGTTTCTATAATTTTTATAAAGTTATTAGTTTTTTATTTGGTTTTAGGGGTTTTTTAGTTTTTTTTGTGTTTTTATGGTTTTAAGGTGTTTTTAGGTGTTTTTTTTGTTTTTAAGGTCATTTCGATTTTTAGCATTTTTATGAATTTTTGTTGTTTTAATTGTTTTAGATTTTTATGGTGTACTTAGGGGTTTTCAAATTTTTATGGGTTTCTATGTTTTAGGGTATTTTAGTGCTTTTAAGGATTTTATGATTTTTTTAGGTTTTATTGAAGTTTTTATAGGATTTCAAGATTCTTAGTGTTTTTAAAAGTTTCTATCATTTTTAAGGGTTTATGTGATTTTTGGTTTTTAAGTTTCTCTTATGAGATATAAGTATTTTTAGGGGTTTTATGTTTTTTAGGAAATTTTTGAGATTTTTAGGATTTTTATGGTGTTTGTAGTTTTTAGGTATTTTGAGGGTTGTAGGGGATTATGGTTTTTTTAAATTTTATGAATTTATTTTGAGTTTTAAGGTGTTTTAACAGGTTTTAGATATTTCAATTGTTTTAGGGGTTTAAAGGTTTTAATGATTTTTAGTGGTTTTTTGGGGTATGATGGTGTTTTGGGATATTTTTAGGCACTTATGGTTTTTATAGTTTTTATGGGGTTTAGGATTTTTAGTGCATTTTACAGTTTTTAGATTATTTTTGTTTTTTACAAATTTTATGTGTTTTTAGGTTTTTATAGTTTTCTATGGATTTTTTAAAATTTTTAGGGTTTTTTGGGGTTTTAATGATTTTTAGGGGTTTTGTGGTTTTTAGGGTTTTAGGGTTTTTATCATGTTTTAGGTTTTTAGGATTTTTATATGTTATAAGTTTTTTAAGGATTTCTTTGGGTTTTTTGGGTTTTAGGATTTTTTACATTTTTTTGGGATATTTAGGGATTTTTGTTATTTTTTATTTTTTAGGGGTTTTTGGGATTTTTAAGGGTTTTACGGTTTTTAGGGTATTTAGGATTTTATTGATTTTTTGTATTTTAGTGTTTGTTTAGTTTTTGGGGATTTTATGGTTTTTATAGTTTTTTTAATTCTTATCATGGTTTAAATTGGTTTTAGGTTTTTTGGTGGGTTTTATTTTTTTATGGATTTTTAGTAATTTTTATGGTTTTTAGGTGTTTTAGGGTTTTTAGATTATTTTTTAGGTTTTTGGGGTTTTAATGGGTTTTTTAGGTTTGTAAGTTTTTAAGTGTTGTTTGTGTCCTTTAATTTTTTAGGTTTTTTAGAAATTTTATAGGATTCTTATGGTTTATAAAGTTTTTGGGGATTTTAAGGGTTTTTAGGGTTTTTACGGGTTTTTGGGTTTTAATGGGTTTTTGGGGTTTCAGGTTTTTTTTTAATTTTTTATGTTTTTATGGTTTCCTTGTATTTTTCTAACATTTTTAATGGTTCAAATGGGTTTTAGAGTATTATTGGGTTCTTTGGTCTTTATGGGGTCTAAGGTGTTTTATGGTTTTATGTGGTTTTCATGGGTTTTAGTTGTTTTTTGGGATATTAGGGACTTTTAGTGTTTTTAGGGTTTTTAAAGATTTTTTTGGTCTTAATAGGTTATAATTTTTTTTATGATTTCATTGTTTTAAAATGGTATTTTCATTATTTCTATGGTTTTTTATGTTTCTAAGGTTTTTAGGGCTTCTTAAGAGTTTTTTAGTTTTTTAGAGTTTATGGATTTTGATCATTTTAGGGTTATTTAAGGTTTTAGGGGTTTTATTATTTGTTTCTGTTTTTATGGTTTTTTGATGTTTTTGGGGTTTCATGATTTTTTAGAGTTCTTAACGTTTTTAGGGGTTTTAAGTGTCCTAAGAGTTTGTAGTGGGGATTTTAGCTTTATTGGGTTTTAGGGATTTTAAGGTTTTAGGGGATTTTATGGTTTTATGGTTTTTAGCATCATTAAGGGTTTTAAATGTTTTTAGGGTTTTAAAGTGTTTTTAGAGTTTTTAGTGCCTTTTTTTTGGTTATTTATGGGTTTTATTTTTTGTAAAGGTTTTAAAGTTTTTTGATGAATTTTTTGGGGTTTTGGGGGTTTATGGTCTTTTACGGTTTTTAGTGTTTTTAGGTTTTTAGGGGTTTGAATTGTTTTTAGGTTTTTATGGTTTTATTAAGGGTTTTCAAGGGTTTTAGTATGCTTTAAATTTTATGATTTTTAGTGAATTTTTAGTATTTTTATTTTTTTAGGAGTTTCATGTGTTTTGAGTGTTTTTAGGATTTTTGGCATTTTTAGGGTATTTGTATAGATTTTAGAGTTTTTAGGTTTTAGGGGTTTTTTAAATTTGTTAAAGTTTTTAAAAAACTTTAATGATTTTTAGAGATTTCATATGATTTATATGGGGTTTAGAGGTTTTAATAGGTTTTATAGTTTTTAGCGTTTTAGGTTTTTTAGTTTTTTAGGGGTTTTATTATTATTTTATGATTTTAGTGTTTTTTTATTTTCTTTAGGATTTGTATGATTTTTAGAGTTTTTTAACATTTTTTTGGTTTAAAGGGGGTTTTATGTTTTTATTGATTTTTATTTTTTTATGGGTGTGTAGGTTTTTATGGTTTTTTGGGTTTATAGGGGTTTCTAGGGTTTCTAGGGTCTTTTATAGTTTTTATCCTTTTTAAGGTTTAGGGTTTTTATGTTTTTCTTTTCAGGTTTTAAATTTTTCTTTTGGTTTTTAGGGTTTTTATGTATTTAATGATTTTTATGTAATTTTTATATTTTTATGGGGATTTAGGGGTTTTAGATATTTTTTGGTCATTTTTGGTTTTTTTGTGTTCTAGGGTTGATGGTTTTTACCATTTTTAGGATTTTTTAGGTGATTAATGTTTTTATGTTTTTAGATTTTCTTAGGGATTCTTAGGATTTTTAATGTTTTTACGGTTTTATGGATTTTATGGTTTTTAATAATTTTTATGTGGTTTTAGGATTTTTCTTTATTTTTAGGGTTTTAGGATTTTTTATGGTTTTTAGGGTTTTTATAGTTTTTGGGTTTTTTTGAGTTTTTAATTTTTTTAGGGTTTTTAGAGTTTTTAATGTTTTTATAGGTCTAAAGGGTTTTTATATTTTTAGTGGGGTTTTAGGGATTTCTTGGGTTTTTAATGGGTTTATGGGTTTTATAGGTTTAGGGTTTTTAGTGCCTTTTATAGATTTTTGGAGTACAAACATTTTTTATGTTTTTAGTGGTTATACGTTTATTTATGTTTTAATTATATTTTTGGGGTTTTCGAGGTTTTTATAGTTTTTTACATTTTATAATTTTTTATAATTTTTTGAGGTTTTTTATCTGTTTTTGTGGATTTTTATGGTATTAGAGTTTTTTTTGGATTTTATGATTTTTTGGAATTTTTTGGTTTTTTATGTTTAAGTGTTTTTAAGGTTTGTTATTGTTTTTTAAAAAATTTATGGGTTTAAAGGATATTTAGAGTTTTAAGCGGTTTTTATGGTTTTTATGCATTTTTAAGGTCTTAAAAGTATTTTGGGGTTTTATGGTTATTGGTGGTACTAGGGACATTTAGGGTTTTTAATATTTTTAGGTGTTTTGGTGTTTTTAGGTTTTTATGGTTTTCCTATGGTTTTTATGGTTTTAGGGTTTTTTTATCTTTTTAGGGATTTTTTCTTAATTTTGATTTTTTTTGGGCACGTAGGGGTTTTAGGGTTTTTAGGGGATTTAGGATTTTTATGGTTTTTTGGGGTTTTTAGTTTTTTTTTGAGTTTTTTAGTTTTTTTCATGTTTGAAGGGTTTTTAGAGTTTTTTTAAACATTTTTAGTGGAATAATGGTTTTAATTTTTTTTGTAATTTTCATTGTTTTTATCGGTTTTAGAGGTTTTAGTGGTTTTATGGGTTTTTATGGTTTTTTTAGGGTTTTTATGTTTTTTAATGTTTTTTAGGTTTCTAGATGTTTTAAGTGTTTTGAGTTTTATAAGGATGTCTTAGGGTTGTTATGGATTTTCATGGTTTTTACATTTTTAGGTATTATTATGGATTCTTTTATGATATTTATGGTTTTTTGGTTATTTAATTATTTTGAGGGGTTTTATGGATTTTTAGGGTTTTAGGGGATTTTTGTTTTTTTTTGGGTTTTTTAGGGTTATGTTGATTTTTTGTGGTTTTAATGTTTTTATAAATTTTTAATGTTTTTAGGGGTTAAAGGGATTTTTAAAACTTTTTTAATGTTTTTTAGGGTTTTTATAGTTGTATAGGTTTTTTAGGTTGTTAAGGGTGTTTATAGATTTTGGGGACTTTTTTATTCTTTTACGGTTTTAGCATATTTTTTAGTTTTAAGGGGTTTTAATTATTTTTACGATTTTATGGATTTATTAGGTGTTTTCTGGGTTTTTAGGGTAATTATGTTTTTAGCATTTTTTAGGATTTAATGGGTTTTTATGGTTTCTTAGTATTTTTAACCTTTTTAGGGTATTTAGGTGTTTTAAGTGTTTTTTGGTTTTTAGTTTGTTATAGGGGTTTTCATGGTTTTTAGGGTTTTTATGGTTTTAGTAATTTCCAAATTTTTTAGGTTTTTTTTTACTATTTATGGTTTTTACAGATTTTGAGGGTTTCTTGGGTTTTTTATAACTTTTTGTGTTTTTTTGGATATTTTTTTATTTTCTTTGAGTTTTTATGATATTAAATATTTTTTATAGTTTTAATGGTTTTAGTGGTTTGATTGGTTTTAGTGTATTTAGTTTTTTTGGGGGTATTATGGGTTTTATGGTGGTTTTTTGGATTTTTTGTTGGTTTTAGGGTCTTAAAGAGTTTTTATAGTTTTTTATATTTTATGGGATTAAAGTGTTTTATAGTTTTGATGGTTTTCAAAGGGTTTTTCCAAAGTTTTATGGGTTTACGGTTTTTTTATTATTTTATGGGTTTTTGGTGCTTTTTCATTTTTTTAGTGCTTCTATGGATTTTGAAGGTTTTTAGGGGTTTAGAGTTTTTAGTGGCTTTACCATATTTTAGGTTTTTAGGCTTTTAAGTGTTTTGAGGTTTCTATGGTTTTCCTAAGGGTTTTCTAGGTTTTTATGTTTTTAGGGATTTTTAGGTTTTTTTTAAAAAAATTAGGGGTTTTATTATGTTTTTAATATTTTTAATAGCTTTTAAATTTTCCGGGGTTTGAAGGGTTTTTAGAGTTTTTAGTGTTTTTAGTGTTTTTATGGTTTTGTGGGTTTTTAGGGTTTTTAAGGGTTTCCAATATTTTTATGATTTTTCGTTTTTTTTGTGTTTTTAGTTTTTTGGGTTTTATGTTTTTTAGGATTTTATTGTTTTCTTAGAGGTTTTCAGAGTTTTTAGTGTATTTTAATTTTTAGTGAGTTTTAGGGATTTTTTTTGGATATTTATGGTTTTTAGGGTTTTAGTGATTTTTGGATTTTTAGTTTTTGTTTAGATTTTTTGGGTTTTAATATTTTCTTTGGGGTTTTAGGGTTTTTTTAATTTTTTATGGTTTTTATTTTTTTATATTTGATTAACATTTTATGGTTTTAAATAGATTTTATAGATTTAGTGGGTTTTGATGTTTTTAGGGGTTTTAGGGTTTTTATGGGTTTTAGGGTTTTTTATTTTTAGAGTTGTAATGTTTTTTGGGTTTTTCAGATTTTTAAGGGTTTTCAGGGGTTTTTATGTTTTCATTGATTTTAGGATAATTTTCATATTTTTAGGGATTTTTAGGGTCTTTGATGATTTTGAGGGTTTTAGTGTTTTTATTGTTTTTAGGGGTTTATGGGTTTTTTGGGGTTTTTGGGGGTTTTAGATTTTTTCAACATATTTAGGGGTTTAAAGGTTCTTTTAGAGTTTTTAAAGGTGTTTAGAGGGTTTTTTAATGTTATTTTGGGGTTTAAGTGTTTTTTAGGCTTTTTATTTTTTGTAGGGTTTTTTAGGGATTTTTAAGGATTTTTTTGGGTTTTTAGAGTTTAGGGTACAAAAGTGTTTTCAGTTATTTATATTTTTTGAAAGGGGTTTCTAGGTTTTTTTAGAATATTTACACTTAAATTTACATTTATGGTTTTATTTTGTACTTTTATGGATTTTTAGGATTTTTAAGCATTTTGAGGGGATTTATGTTTTTTTATGTTTTTTATGGGTTTTTGTGGTTTTTGGGTTTCTTGAAATTTTTGGGTTATTATAGTTTTTAGAGTTTTTAAATAATTTTTTGTTTTTAAAGGGTTTTTATATTTTTTTGGTAGATTTAGAGTTTTTATGGGTTTTTAGTGTTTTTAATGGTTTATATGTGTTTTACAGTTTTACAGTTTTAGGGGTTTTAGGTTTTTTAAACTTTTTTTGGTTTGTAGGGGTTTTAGGTTTTTTGTAATTTTTTAAGACCTTCTTAGGTGTTTTCAATGTTTCTATGGTTTTTTAAATTTTTAGGGATTTTTAGGGTTTTTAGGTTTTTCATGAGTTTTCAAGGGTTTTAACGGTTTTTGGGGGTTTTACCATTTTTTTATATCTAAAGTGTATTTAAAATTTTTAGTGTATTTTAGGGGTTTTGGGATGTTTTATGATTTTTAAGGGTTTTTATGGATTTTAGCGGTGTTAGGGTTATAGTGAGTTTAATTGTTTTTATAAATTTTTAGGTTTTTAGGGGTTTTCATTATTTTTAGGTTTTTATGATCTTCTTAGAGTTTTTCTAGGTTTTAGGGGTTTTTACATTTTTAGGGATTTTTTTGGGATTTTTTTGAGATTTTTATTTCTTTTAGGGATTAATGATATTAAGGGTTTTTATTGTTTTTTATAATTTATAGGGTTTTTAGTGTTTTCAGTTTTCTAGGTTTTTTGGTGTTTTCTTTATATTTAGGATTCTAAAATTTTCTTAGGATTTGTCATTTTTTTAGTGTTTTTGGTTTTTATGGATTTTTGGGGCTTCTTATAATTTATATAGTTTTTAAAGTTTTATTGGATTTTGAGGGGTTTTAAGGTTTTTTTGGGTTTCTATTTATGGTTTTTTGTGTTATAAGAGATTTTTTAGTTTTTAGGGGTTTATGGTATTTATCATTTTTTTAAAAAATATTAGGTTTTAAATGGGATTTAGTATTTTAAATGGGTTTGGGTTTTTTTTATTATTTAGGTTTTTATGGTTTTATGGGTTTTAGGTTCTTTTAGATTTTCAATCATTTTTTATGATTTAGGGGTTTTAAGTGTATTTAGATTTTCTATAATTTCAAGGGGTTTTAAGGGTTTTGGGGTTTTTTATGTTTTTCAGGAATTTTATCGATTTTTATGGTTTTCAGGATTTTTAGGGAACTTGAGGGGTTTTTAGTGATTTTAGGGTTTTTTGCGTTTTTAGGATTTTTACGGATTATAAGTGTTTTTAGGTATTTAATTTTTTCTTAGTTTTTTAGGGGTTTTTATTTTGTTTATGTTTTTATATATTTTTAGAGGGTTTTTATAATTTTTATGGTATTTACGGTATTTTTGGATTTTGAGGGGTGTTTTGGGTTTTTAGAATTTTTTGGACATTTGGGGATTTTTAGTTCTATAGTGGTTTTAAGTGTTTTAAAGATTTATTAAAATTTATCAGGATTTAACTAGTTCTAATTGTTTTTAGGGATTTTGGGTTTTTATGTTTTCTTAAGGTTTTAATTGATTTTTATTTTTAGGGGTTTTTAATGTATCTTTTTGTTTTTTGCATTTTTTGGTTTTTTACGGGTTTGAAGTGTTTTAAGGTTTTTAAAGTATACTTTGGGTTTTCGAGGTATTTAGGATTTTTATGTTTTTAGGGAATTTTAGGGGGTTTTTAATATTTTTATCATTTTTTAGTGTTTTAGGGTTTTTATGGTTATTGTGTTTTTTTGGTATTTTAGGGTTTTTGAATTATTGTGGTTTTATAAGGTTTTTATATTTTTTAACATTTTTAGGGTTTCAAATGGTTTAAGAGTTTTAATTGGTTTTAATTGTTTTTATGGGATTTTATGTTTTTTAGGATTTTAGAGGGTTTTAGGTTTTTGAGGGTTTGAAGGGTTTTTACGGTTTTTAGCATTCTATATTTTTTAGGAATTTTCAGTGATTTTCAGTTTTTATGTTTTTAACATTTATCAGGATTTAACTACTTCCAATAGTTTTTAGGATTTTCTGTGTTTTAAGTGTTTATAATTTTTTTAACGGTTTATTAGGGTTTTTAGGGGTTTTACAGTTTGGGGATTTTTTGTGATTTTTAGGGTTTTTTTGTTTTTAGGGTTTTTATATATTTTGATTATTTTAGGCTGTTTCGGGATTTTTTTTGGTTTCTAGTTTTTCTTGGGTTTATAGGGGTTTTAATTGTTTTGTAATATTTTATTTGTTAATTTCATGGTATTTTTTTATTATTTTATTTTTAAGGACATTAAGGCTTTTTAGAAATTTTATGGGTTTTGGGGTTTTTAGGGATTTTGAGGGTTTATAGGTTTTTTTGGAGTTTTAGGGTTTTGTGGTTTTATGGGGTTTAGAGGTTTTTTTGAGATATAAAGGATTTGTTGTTTTTATAGTTTTTATGGGTTTGAATGGGTTTTACATTTTTGTTGGGTTTTTAGAGTTTTGTGGGGTTTTATGGGCTTTTATGGTTTTAGGGGGTTTATAGGTTTTATGGGTTTTAGGGTTTTAGAGTCTTTTTTAGGGTTTTTATATTTTTTAGGTTTCTAGGTTATTCTTACTGATTTTTTGGGGTTTTTAAATATTTAGGGATTTAAGGTATTTTTGATGATTTTTATGGGTTTTAGAAAATTTTAGTGTTTTAGGGGTGTTGATTTTTTTAGGGTTTTTAACATTTATATTTTTTAGGAGTTTTATGCGTTTTTAGGTTCTTAAGGTTTTTAGGCATTGGGGGGGGGGGAGTTAGAATTTTTAATGTTTTTATGTATTTTATAGTTATTTTAAAATATTTATGGTCTTGGGTTTTTAGATATTTTGAGGGGTTTAAAAGGGTTTTAGGGTTTTTATGGGGTCTTTAGTTTTTAGGGTTCATTTTAGTTTTTAGTGTTTTTAAGGTTTTTAGATTTTTTAATTTTATTAGGTGTTTAATGTTTTTTGAGAGTTTTAGTGTTTTAATGGTTTTTATGGGGCTTTTGGGATTATTATGTTTTTAGGGTGTTAAGGTTTTTAGGGTAATTAGGGTTTTATGAGTTTTTATGGATTTTATTGTTTTTATTATTTTTAGTTTTCCAATGTGTCTTTTGGGTTTTGTGTTTTTCATTTGGTTTTGTATAGGATTTACGAGTTTTTATGTTTTTAGGTATTTTTTTGGATTTTTAATGTTTTATAGGTTTTATGGGTTTTTATGTTTTTTAGGTATTGGGGGGAGGGGGTTTGAGTTTTTTGAATATTTATGGTTTTGTGGGGTTTTTTTTGATTTTTTCAATGTTTTAGGGTTTCTTATAGTCTTTAATTTTTTATTAGATTAACGGGGTTTAGAGTTTTTATTTTCGAAGGGTTTTTATGTTTTCAGGTGTTTTTATGATTTTTGGGGGGTTTTAGGGAATTTTTAGAAGTTTTAAGTGGTTTTAATTTTTTATGTTTTTAGGGTTTTATGTATTGTGAGGTTTTTACAGTTTTTTTAGCAGTGTTCTACGTTCATATGTTTTTTATGTTTTTATGGATTTTAGTGATTTTTTAGTATTTTTATGGTTTTTAGGGTTTTTAGGGATTTTAAGGGATTTTATGGGGTTTTATGGGTTTTTAGTGTTTTAGGGTTTTATGGTTTATATCATTTTGTAGATGTTTTAAGGGATTTAAATTTTTTAATGGTTTTCATAAGATTTTTTAGGTTTTTATGGGTTTTTATGTTTTTATGTATTTATAGTAATTTTTTGTATTTTTATTTATTTAATGTTTTTAGTGATTTTGAGGGTTTGTAGGGGTCTTAGGGTGTTCATGGTTTTTTGGGTTTTTGAAATTTTTTTAAACATTTATAGGGGTTTTAATGTTTTTCAATGTTTCTAACATTTTTAGGGGTTTTAAGGGTTTTTATAATTTTTAGTGGTCTTATGGTGTTTATATTTTTTTTGGGATTTAAAGTATTTATGGGTTTTAGGGGTTTTAGGGTCTTTTTTGGGTTTTAGGGTTTTTATTATTCATTATGTTTTTAGGGAATTTATGTGTTTTTAGGTATTTAAGTATTTTATAGGGCTTTTTAGGGTTTTTAGGGTATTTTAAAATTTTAGGGTTTTTTTGGGATTTGTATGGTTTATAGGGTTTTTAGGAATTTTGACATGTTTTATGCATTTTAAGGATTTTATCATTTTTTTTGTTTTTTAGGGGTTTAAAGTGTTTTTAGGTTTTTAATATTATCTTAGGGATTTTTTGGGTTTTAGGTGTTTTACATTTTCTGATATTTTTAGGTATTTTTGTGTTTTTATTGATTTTGTGGGTTTTTAGTGTTCTTATGTTTTTTTGGGTATTTATGGTTTTTGGGGTTTAAGGGTTTTTATGAGTTTTTAGGGGGTTTAGGGTTTTTAGAGTTTTGTTTATAATTTTTAGGTTATTAATGGATTTTTAGATTTATTTGTGATTTGTAGTGTTCTATGGGGTTTAGGGTCATTTAATTTTTTTAGTGGCTATTATCGTTTTTAGGGTTTTATGGTCTAGGGTTTTTAGGGTTTTATCATTTTTAAGTTTTAAGAGGATTTAAGTGTTTTTAGTTTTTTAAGGTTTTCTTAGGGTTTTTATGGATTTTTAAATTTTTTGTAATTTTTATTGATTTATAAGATATTTTTTCTTATAAGGGGTTTTATGGATTTTGTGGGTTTTTAATGTTTTTTTGTTATTTAAGGTTTTCAGTGTTTTTTTTTTATTTTTTTATTTTAAAGGTTTGTTAGAGTTTTTTTTGATATTTTTAGGTGTTTAATGGTTTTTGAATTTGTAGTTGTTTTTTAGGTTTTTATGTAATTCTTAGGGTATTAAGTGTTTTAGGGGTTTTATGTGTTTTAGGGAATTTAATGGTTTTCATAGTTTTTATGGGTGTTTTGAATTTTTAGTTTTTTCGAGGTTTTATATGTTTTTAGGTTTTTAAGGTTTTATTAGTGGTTTTCATTATTTTTTAGGTTTTTAAGGTTTTTAGGGATTTTTAGTGTTTTTAGGGATTTTATATTTTTTTTTATTTTTATCGATTTTGATGGTATTTATGGATTTTAGGGGTTTTTGGGTTTTTCTATAGATTTTGGGATTTTTTTAGTGGTTTTAATTGAATTTGTGTTTTTAGGTTTCCTAAGTGGTTTTTAGGGTTTCATGTGTTTTTTTACATTTTTTAGGACTTTATGGATTTTTTATTATTTTTATGTTTTTGGGTTATTCGGGATTTTTAGTTTTTTTTAGGATTTTTATTGTTTTATGGGTTTTAGGTGTTTTTTGAGTTTTATTATTTTAAAATAATTTTAGAGTTTTTTTCTGTTTTTATTTGTGTAATAGTTTTTTATTGCATCTTGTGATTTTTAGAGTTTTATGGGTTTTTACAATTTGTTGTGGTTTTTATGATTTTTAGAAGTTTTAGTTTTTTGAGGTTCTTTAACAGTTTTTAGGGTTTTAAGTATTTTTTTAGTTTTTAGGGGTTTAATGTATTTTTATGTATTTATGATCTTCTTAGGGTTATCAATGTTTTTATGTTTTTTACCTTCTTAGGGATTTTTAGGTCCTCTATTCATTTTGTATAGTTTTTTCAGTTTTTATGGATTTTAGTATTTTAGGGTATTTTGGGTTTTTAGGGATTTTATTGATTTTAGGTTTTAAGGGTTGTTCAGTGTTTTTGGTTTTTAAGGTTTTCTTAGGATTTTCAGGGCTTTTAGGATTTTAATGTTTTTATGTATTTCTAGTGCTTTTTGAATATTTTTATTGCTTTTTAGAGTTCTTAGGGATTTTATGGTTTTTAGGGTTTTTAATATTTTTAGGTTATTTTTTTTGTATTTTGGGGTTTTCATCATTTTTATTGAATATTTAGGGATTGTATGGGTTTTAGAGTTTTTTAGTTGTTCAAAGTGCTTTTAATGTTTTTAGTGGTTTTTAAGTTTTTGATGGGTTTTTTGGTTTTTATGGTTTTTAGGTGTATTTATGGTTTGTTGGGGCTTTGGGGGTTTTATGGTCTTTTTTAGGGTTTGTAGAGATTTTATATTTTTTTAGGTTTTATATGGGTTTTAAATGGTTTTTTTGTTTTTATGTTTTTATTATGGGGTTTCAGAGTTTTAGTGTATTTACATTTTAAGGGATTTTTATGGTTTTTGTGATTTTTATGATTTTTAAGGTTTTTATGAAATTTGATGTGTTTTAGTTTTCTTGGTTTTTTAGGTTATTAAGTGTTTTTAGAATTTTAGGTTTTTAGGTTTTTTATTTTTTAGGTTTTTAAGGATTTCATGGGATTTTTGAGGTTTTTACATTTTTTGGGATTTTATAAATTTTTTAGGATCTATATTCTTTTGTAAGAATTTTAGGAATTTTTATGGGTTTTAGTGTTTTTTGGGCTTTTATGTTTTTTGGGGGTTTTGAGGGGATTTTTGGGATTTTATGGGTTTTTAGTGTTTTTCAACGTTTTAGTAGTCGGAGTGGTTTTGTAGGTTTTAGTGGATTTTAGGTTTTTATGTGTTTTTATGGGTTTTTATGTTTTCACTAGTTTTTTGGGTTTTTATCGTTTTTTGGTTTATGAAGGATTTATGTGTTTTTAGGGTTTTATGGTTTTCTTAGGTTTTTTCTAGGTTTTAGTGTTTCAGGGATTTTTAGCGATTTTTAAGAAATTTTTGTGTTTTTAGGATTTTTAGTGAATTTAAGGGGTTTTAGTGTTTTTCGGGTTTTTAGGGATATTATAGTTTTTTTTGGGTTTTATGTTTATTTTTTATTTTTTAGAGGTTTTAATGTTTTTTACAGTTTTTTAACATTTTTAAGGGTTTAAAGGGTTTCTAGTGTTTTTAGGGTTTTTCTAGGATATTAGGTTTTTATGGTTTTTATGGGGTGTTAGGGGTTTTAGGGTATTTTTATGGGTTTTTATGTGTTTTATCATTTCTATGTATCTATTGGTAATAACTTTTTTTTTGGTTTTTAATTTTTTTAAATGGTTTTTAAGGTTTTATTATTATTTTTTTAGTGTTTTTTGGATTTTTATGGGTTTTAGGGGGTTTAGTGATTTTTTTTGTTTTGATGTTTTTATGGTATTTTGGGTTTCTATCATTTTTATATTTTTACGGGCTTTAAGTTTTTTTATTATTTTATGGTTTTTAGGGATTTTCAGATTTATTAGTGTTATTTACATTTTTAATGATGTTTAGGGAGTTTTAGAATTTTTATGTTTTTTATGGTTTTATGGCATATTGGGGGATTTTTATTTTTTATGGTTTTTAGAGATTTTAAACATTATTATGGGTTTAAAGGGGTTTTATTGTTTTTAGTGGATTTTAGGATTTTTTTGGTTTTTTTTATTTTTTATGGTTTTTAGAGATTTTTAACATTTTTATGGGTTTAAAGGGGTTTTAGAGTTTTTAGTGGATTTTAGTATTTTTATGGTTTTTTTTATTTTTTTTATGTTTTTAGGGGTTTTAAATATTTTTTTTATTTATTTTTTACATAGGGGTTTTTATAGTTTTCATGATTTTTATGTTTTGAGTTATTTTTATGTGTTTTTTATGAATTTTAGGGATTTTTTTGGATTTTAAGGGATTTTAGTGTTTTTTTCCCTTTTAGGGGTTTTTAAAGTTTTTAGGGTTCTAATGAGTTATAAGATATTTTAATTTTTTTGAGGTTTAAAGGGATTTGAGTTTTTCTTGTGTTTTTTATATTTTTATAAGTTTTTATTGTTTTTTATGGGTTTCATGGGTTTTATGATTTTTAGGGACCTTTAAGGGTTTTAAGGATTTTAGGGTTTTTTCATTTGTTGGATTGAGGGGATTTAATTTTTTTTCGGTTTTGAGGATTTCTTTGGTGATTTTCATGGTTTTTATGTGTTTTTATATTTTATGGAATTTATGGGTTTTTTGGAATTTTATGGGCTTTGAGGGGTTTTAGTATTTTTAGGGTTTTCATAACTTTTTAGGTATTTTAGGTGTTTAATGTGTTTTAATTTTTATGGGGTATTTTGTTTTTAGTGTTTTTATGGTTTTCTTATGATTTTTAAGGGAATTGAGGTGTTTTTATTTTTTAGGTATTTTCAATAATTTTAATGATATTTATGGGTTTTTAGGGTTTTTAGGTAATTTGACAACTTTGTGGGAATTTTAGGGGTTTGAGGAGGTTTTTTGTGTTTTTTTGTTTCTTAGGGGTTTTAAGTGATTTTGGTGATTTTAATTTTTTCTTATATTTTTTAGTATTTTCTGGGGATTACGTTTTTATGAATTTTTATGTATTTTTAGGATTTTTATATTTTTTTATGGTTTTTGGGATTTTGAGGGTTTTATGGTTTATAGTGTTTTATGGGATTTTGGGGTTCGTAATTTATTTTTGAGTTTTTAGGTGTTTTAATTTTTTTTGAGTTTACAAATATTTTCAGGGATTTAAAGGATTTTTATTGTTTTTAATGAATTTTAAGTGTTTATATAAATTTTATGTTTTTTAAGGTTTTTATGGGGTGTTTGGATTTTAGTTGTTTTTGGTTCTTTTAGTGGTTATAAGAGTTTTTTTTAATTTTTTTTGGTTTTGTGGTGATTTACAGTTTTTACATTTTTAATGTTTTATTATGATTTTTTATAGTTTTTAATGGTTTTTATGTTTTTATGAATTTTTAGGGTTTTTTAATATTTTTATGGTTTTTTAGGTTATTAGGTTTTTTGAGGGTCTTAGGTATATTATTTTTATAGGGTTTTTTAATCTTTTTTATGTTTTTAGGGGTTTTAACTGTGTTAGTTTTTTACGGTTTTCATATGGGTTTCTAGGGTTTTTATGGAGTTTTACATTTGTAGGGGTTTTATGGTGTTTTTAGGATATGAATAGTTTTTCGGATTTTCAGTATTTTGAGGATTTTTAGGGGTTTTTAGTGTTTTTTTATTTTTTTTGGGTTTTTAGTGTTATTTATTTATTAGGTTTTTTATTTTGTTGAGTTTTTTATTTAATTTAGGGGTTTAGATGGGTTTTAGAGTTTTTAATATGTTTTTTGGGGTTTTATGGGTTTTTAATGTTTTTAGGGGTTTATATTTTTTTAGGGAAGTTAATATTTTTTTCATTGTAACATTTTTAGGGGTTTTTAACGTTTTACTGTTTCTATGGATTTAAGGAATTTTAATTGTTTTTAGGTTTTTATGGGTTTTTAATGGTATTAAGGGTTTTTGTGTTTTTTTACATTTGTAGGAATTTTTAGGGAATTTTTAGGTTTTTATGATTTTTTTGGGAATTTTGGGATTTTTTGGGATTTAGGGTTTTTTGTGTTTTTAGTTTTTACGGTTTTTTATGTTTTTTGAATATTTTTTGAATTTCTTGATTTTTATAGGTTTTTAGTGTTTTTAAAATCTTTTGGGGATTCAAGTGTTTTTATATTTTTTAATTGGGTTTTAGGGTTTTTATGAGTTTTAGGTATTTAATTGTTTTTAGGTGTTTTAAGAATTTTATGGGTTTTAGGGATTTTTTGTAATTTAGTGTTTTTATTAATTTTTTATTTTTAGGTGTTTTAAGTGTTTTAGGGTTTCATGGAATCTTATGGTTTTTATGGGTTTTTATGGATTTTACAATTTTTTGTATTTTAAGGGCCTCAAGATTTTTTTTTGGGTTTTTAGAGGCTTTAGGGATTTTGAGGGGTTTTTAGGATTTTAGGGTGTTTTAGGGTGTTTAGTGATTGAGGTTTTTAGTAGTCTTTATATTTTTGTGTTTTTAATTTTTTTATATGGGGTTTTAGTTTTTTTATTGTTCTAAAAATTTTTAGGGATTTTTATGATTTTATTGGTTTTTACGATTTTAGGGATTTTGAGGGATTTTAGTGGTTTTTAAAGTTTTTATGTATTTTTTCTGGTTTTTCTATTTTTTATTATTTTTTTAGTTTTCATGGTTTTTATAGGTTTGTAGAATTTTTTAATGTTTTAAGGGTTTTAATGTTCTTTCAGTGTTCTTAGTGGTTTTTAGGGTTTCTATGTGTTTTTAGACGATTTTCGGATTTTATGGGTTTTATGGTTTTGAGAGGTTTTTGGGTTTTAGGTAATTTTAAAGTTATTTTAGCATTTTGGGTGTTTTTAATGTTTTTACAGGTCTTAAGTGTATTTTGGTTTTAAGGATTCCTTAGGGTATTTTATGGTTTTTTATGTTTTTAGAGATTTTAGGGCTATTTTTAGGAATTTTGTGGGTTTTTAGGATTTTAAGGGATTATGACGGTTTTTATAGTTTTTTGCCGTTTTATGGTCTTTTAAGGGTTTTAACATTTTTTGGGGGCTTAATTGTTTCTATGTTTTTATGGATTTCTTAGAGGTTTTCAGTTTTTATGATTTTTTTATGTTTAATGTGTTTTTAGGGCTTATATATTTTTTTTTGGTTTTTAGAATTCTTATATATTGTTATGGTTTTCAAGGTTTTAAGTGGGTTCTATGGTGTTTTTTGGGTTTTATGATTTTTTTGATTTTTCGGTTTTTTAAATATTTTTTTAATTTTTTTAATGGATTTCGGTTTTTAAAGGGTTTAAAATTTTTCGGGTTTTTATAGGTTTTTAGTGTTTTTAAGGTTTTAGAGGTTTTTGTTTTTAGGGTTTTTAGTTTTTTTAGTTGTTTATGGGTTTTAAGTGTTTTTAGTTTTTTTATGGTTTTCATAGGTTTTTATGAGTTTTTAAAGATTTTTAAATTTTTATGGATTTTAGGCAGGTTATAAATTTTTGGTTAATTTATATTTAGAGTTTTTAGGTTGTTTTAGGTTTTAAGAATTTTTATGTTTTTTAGGTTTTCTTAGTGTTTTTAGGTTTTTTAAAGTATTATACATTTTTTGGGATTTTTAGGGGCTATTTAGGTTTTTATACTTTTAGAGATATTTACTGCATTTAAGGATTTATTTCTTTTTTAGTGTTTTTAGGGATTTAGGGGGATTTATGGGTTTTTAGGTTTTTTATAGTTTTTTGGGGTATAGAGGGTTCCTCAGGTTTTTTTTGGGTTTTAAAGGGTTCTTGTGCCTTTTAATGTTATTATTAGTTTAATGGGGTTTCATATTTTTAGTGGGTTTTTAGGAATTTTTTGGGTTTTTCAAATTTTTAGGGTTTTATGGTTTCTATCGGTATTAAAGGATTTGAGGATATTTTAGTGTTTTTAGAATTTTTAGGTTTTTAGGGGGTTTATGATTTTTTAGGTTTTTAATGTTTTCTTTAGGGTTTTAGGTTTTTTATGTTTTTAGGGGTTTTTGAACTTTTTTAGGATTTTTATTGTTTGTTAAAGGTTTTGTGGATTTTGAGGATTTTCTTGGGGTTTTTGGGTTTTATATATTCATTGGGTGTTTAAGGGGTTTTGAGTTTTTTTTCATTTTAATGTTTTTTAGTGATTTCTATCATTTTTAGGAGTTTAAATGGTTTAAATATTTTTTCAACATTTTAGGTGTTTCCGAGGGTTTTTAATATATTTACAGGTTTTAGGGTTTTTAGGGTCCTTTTTGGGTTTTTAGGGTTTCAAGTGTTTTGGAGGTTTTTAGGGGTTTCAAGTGTTTTAAGGGTTTTACAGTTTTCTTAGCAATTTTCTAGGTTCCTATTGTAATCTATGTTTTTAGGGATATTTAGGGTTTTTAAGATTTTTATGGAGTTTAGTGTTTTTAGGGATTTTTATGGTTTTATGGTTTTATGGTTTTTAGGGTTTTTAGTGTTTTTATAATTTTTTATGCTTTTTAGGGTTTTAAGTGTTTTTAGGTTTTCATGGTTTTTAGGGTTTTTATGTTTTTTATATTTTTTAGAGTTTTTAAGGGGGTTTTAAGTTTTTTTTATTGTTTTTAAGGTTCTTATTTTTGGGGTATTTTATGTTTTTTTTGTGTTTTCTAGTTTTTTAATGTTTTTGTGTTTTTAACATTTTTAGGTGTTTAAAGGGGTTTTCTCATTTTTTTTATATTTTGATGGTTTTTTACTATTTTAGGGGTTTTTATGTGTTTTAGGGGGTATTTATTGTATTTGGTGTTCTTCTAGGTTTTGTATGGTTTTCGGTTTTTTAGGGTTTTTGGGTTTTTAAGTGTTTTTAGCTTTTAAGGTTTACTTAGGGGTTTTCTGGGTTTTCATGGTTTTTTATGATTTTAGGAATTCTTAGGGATTATTTATTATTTTTGTTAATATTTTGGGTTTTATTAGTTTTTTAGGTTTTTAAAGGTATCCTATAGTTTTATAACTTATTATGGGGTTAAATGGGTTTTAGAGTTTTTATTTTCTTTTTAGGGTTTTATTGGTTTTATGGGTTCTAAGGGATTTAGGAGTTTTATATATATATTGGATTTTAATGTTTTAAGATTCTTTTAGGGTTTTATGGTTTTACCCTTTTAGGTTTTTTGGGTTTAAAGTGTTTTTTGGTTTTTAGGGATTTCATAGGGAAAGGATGGTGTGAGGATAGGCTATCCCTGACCTGCTAGATATATAAATAAGATAGAAAAAAAGCAACAGACAAGGGAGGGGTGGGGTCAAACAACCCACACCCAAAGCCCCGAAAACCCTACAAAAAAGGTCCAAAATTCCAAGGAGAAAAAGGAGAGACAACTAAGGAACAAAATCATCATCTCCAAAGGGATCTCCATCAGCACCATAGCTCGAGGAACCATTCGAGCCCACTGAATCCCATTTAGAGGATCCATGCTGCTTGAGGAAGGCTGCACAATACTTCCTGAGTTCCACATATGGTTTCACATTGGTAGCCCTATCTTCCCTACCATGCATATTTCCCCTACCTTTACTGGTCTTGGAGGAAGCCCTAATAGCCATTGGCCTAGGCAGGGAGGATTAGTCCCTCCAAGCCCTCCGTTTCACTGGAGGCTCGCTCTTCATCTTGCTCTTCCTTTGAGTAGAAGCATCAGGCACAACCATGTCCCCCAGTGTTCTACATTCTGGGTTAGACCACATACTTCTCTTCTACTTGCCACTAGATGAATCAGAGAGACCCATCGTCTCCTACACCTTAATTATCCAATTCAGGATGGAATAAACGAGATCATCAGGGTCTCTAAGTATTTCTCCAAGCCTATGTGTTCATCATTCTCATCTCTGAGGAAGATCACTGGTTGCAGATCTGGCTTGTGGAAGATATCATAAATATGCTCCTCAAAGAGTATTTTCAAATAGTCCAAGATACTCGGGTCAGACAATTCAACATGGGGGGGGGGGGGAACTTCTCGAACAGAACAAGTGTTGAGCTCTTGTCAGGTTGCTCAGTGCTCTGCTCAGGCATAGTAAAGTCCAGCAGCACATTCTCCTGAGGGGGCACAGTGGGAAGGTGTTCCACGTCCAAGGCCCAAGATCCAACAAAAGGGGGAAGGTCTGCATCCTGGAGGACATCAGCAGCTTCCACCTCCTACAGTACCAGCCTCCCCTAACCCCTTTCATCAGTACCCATAGAATCCAGATGATACAGACCATTGAACCGATTTGGGAATAGAACCATATCATGGAAACATCCAAAATACTCTGAAGGGCTTGACAGAGGCATCATCTCTATCCCAAGACAGACTGACGTTGAGGCCAAGCACATGCCCCTAATAGGATCAGACTGTAAGGAAAAATCCTCAGCTCCTCCAGGAATGACATCTCCCAATTCAGAAGAGGCGTCTCCCCCATGTCCAAATCACCCCTCACCCATGAAAGGATGCTCTTGACCGATACAGGCTCCCCAGTAGTAAACCCAGTGGCAATCCTGGCAGATGAGCCCTCATCCTCCATCTTTTTATTCCTCCGAGCATCCAATAGAAGATCCCCAGAGGCATTACTCCTTGCCTCCATGTCCCCTATTGAGCTAACCATTGAGGATATGGGATCCTTGCAAAATCTAGACATCACGCCATCCCAATGACCGCAATCCCATTTCACATGACAAAGAGAAAATAATTATTCATAGTAACTCGCCCACGATTTGAAAACCACTGGTTGCTTACAATGAATCTATTCACCAATTTCAATCCATATGAAGTCAATACTCTTCTTTGAGAAATTTATTTCAACACAAACCCTTGGAGAAACTAGGTGACAATGGGACCTTGTCCGACTATCCACACATAGAAACCGTCCAACCAAATTCCCTAGCATAGAAATAATGGACATGTTTTGGAAGGGAAGAGGGAGTTCAAGGAACCTTACCCATATTTCCATCCTAGGGGAGTCACAGTTCAAATGGAATTCAAAATTCCACCGGAAAAGGGGGAAGCGAGCAACATCACACCTACGAGGGGCTAAATACCAAGCTCGGATAAGGACATCCTCCAATGATAACTGAATCAAAATGTGGCTGGAGTCAACCAAACCGACAATGGTGCGGTCCCTGAGATCCCAATGATCGAACAAAAACCTGTCAAAAACATCAATCAGGGGATGCCATCTCGAGAACTTGGCAAATAGGGTCAGGCTATGAAGGGCAGAGGACCTATTGAACTCTGCAATTGACAGGGGGAGCTTCAGTATCCCTTCCTTCAATCCCGGCACCTTAGGGAAGATATCAATCCGCGGGAAAGAAGGAAGTGAATTGGGATCAGAGAAAGGGGAGAACCTTTCCTTGATAGGGGCAGTAGTGGCCCCTCCCTCACTGAGGGGGAGGCCAGGGTGCAGGCATGTCGTTGTCTTCAAGCCACTGGTGAAGCGGCAAGAGCACCATCGCGGGAGCGGAGAACCATCTTCCTCTTGTCTTTTCATTCAGATATTTCATAGGGGTTTTCATGGTTCCTAGTGTGTGTAAGGATTTTGGGGATTTTGAGTGAATTTTTAGTATTTTTATGGTTTTTAATGTTTTTATGTATTTTTAGTGTTTATAGGGATTTTTAGGGGTTTTAGTGTTATTTATGTTATTGGGGTTTTAATTTTTTTTAGTTTTTTAGGTTTTTATTAGTATTTTAAATTTTTTAGGTTTTTTTATTTTTTTAGGGATTTTATGGTTTTTAGGGTTCTTAGGGTTTTATGGTTTTTTGGGTGGTTTTATGATTTTCTTTGGTTTTTTGGGGTTTTTAGAGTTTTCACCATTTATAGGAGTTTAATGGGTCTTTAGAGATTTTATTGGGATTTATGGTTTTTATTAGGGTTTAGGGTCCTTTATGGATCATTGGGTGTTTTTAGGTTTTTAGGGGGTTTTAGGATGTAGGTACTTTTTATAGATTTTTTCAAGGTTTTACCACTTTTTGGATTTTTAGGGGTATTACGTATTTTTAGGTTTTTAAGTTTTTCTTAGCGGTTTTCTGGGTTTTCTTATTTCTATTTTTTAAGGGTTTTAATTATTTTTAGGAATTATGAGGGGTTTTTTGGATTTTTTTAGATTTCTTTTAGGGGATTTAGCATGTTTTAGGTATTCTAGGGTCTTATGTGTTTTTTTTTATTTTTATGGTTTTCATAGTGTTTTTTAGTTATTATTTTTTTAGGGATTTTTCTGGATTTTTAGGAATTTTGTGGGTTTTTGGGGTTCTGATAATTTTGTAGGATTTTAAGGGGTTTTAGTGATTTTTGTATTTTTGGGTTTTTTGTGTTTTTTAGAGTTTTTAATGTTCTCATAATTCTTAAATTTTTAAGGGATGAAAGGGTGTTTTTAAATTTTCTAGTGGGTTTTATGTTTTTATTGGTTATTATGGGGGTTTTCATGTTTTTAATGTTTTTATGGTTTTTATGGGTGTTTAAGGGTTTTAGGGTCTTTTATAGGTTTTCTAGGGTTTTTTTGTTTTTTTAAATTTTAGGTTTTTTAAGTGTTTTTATATTTATATAGTTTTATATGGTAATTTATAGGTTTTTTATGATTTTAGGGTTTGTATGGATTTTTTTATTTTTATGGGTTTGAATCGTTTTTAGGATTTTTGATGATTTTTAGCCATTTTAGCATTTTAGGCCTTTAAATTTTTTATATGTTATTAGGTGTTAATTTTTCTTTGAGGGGTTTTAAGGTTGCTTAGAGATTTTATATTTTTTTGATTTTTAGGAATTTTTAGGATTTTTATGGGTTTTAGGAATTTTAGAGATTCTATGGGTTCTTAGGGGTTTTCTAATTTTTATGGTTTTTATGGGTGTTTAAGGGTTTTAGGGTCTTTTATAGGTTTTCTAGGGTTTTTTTTGTTTTTTTCATTTTTAGGTTTTTTAAGTGTTTTTATATTTATATAGTTTTATATGGTAATTTATAGGTTTTTTATGATTTTAGGGTTTGTATGGATTTTTTTATTTTTATGGGTTTTAATGGTTTTTAGGATTTTTGATGATTTTTAGCCATTTTAGCATTTTAGGCCTTTAAATTTTTTATATGTTATTAGGTGTTAATTTTTCTTTGAGGGGTTTTAAGGTTTCTTAGAGATTTTAGATTTTTTTTGATTTTTAGGAATTTTTAGGATTTTTATGGGTTTTAGGAATTTTAGAGATTCTATGGGTTCTTAGGGGTTTTCTAATTTTTATGGGTTTTATGGGTTTTATGTGTTTTTTTCATATTTTTAGTATTTTTATCATTTTTAACCTTTTTAGGGGTTTAAATGGATTTTATATTTTTTAGTTGTTTTTTGGGATTTTTTTGTTTAAAGGGTTTTAAATTTTTATTGTGTTTTTATATTTTTAAATGATTTTATGGTTTTTATGGATTTTAAGAATTTATATGTGTTTTAGCGGTTTTAGGGTATTTTTTGGTATTTTTATGGTTTTATCATTTTTAGTCATTTTAGGGGTGATATGTTTTTCTAGGTTTTTATGGGTTTATTAGTGTTTTTATGTTTGTAAGGGTTTTAATGTTTTTAATGACTTTTAAAGATTTTATATTTTTTTTATTGTTTTTAGGATTTTAAGGGTTTTTAGGTTTTTAGGGTTTTTGGAGGTCTGGTAGTTTTTTTTGGGTTTTAGTGGTTCGTTTATTTTTATGTTTTTATGGTTTTTTAGTGTTTTGTTTACATTTTTAGGGGTTTTTATTGTTTTCAATGTTTTAAGTGGTTTTTATGATTTATATAGGGGTTTTATGTATTTTAGTTGTCTTTTTGGTATCTAGATTTTTTGGGGTTTTAAATTTTTTAGTTTTCTAGGATTTTTAGTGGTTTTAAGTGATATTTGGATTTTATGGTTTTCTTAGCGGGATTCAAGGTTTTTGAAAATTTTAAAGATTTTTTGGAATTTTATAGTTTTCTTGGGTTTTTAGGGATTTTTAGAGTTTTTTAATTTTATGTTTTTTATGTGTTTTGGGGGTTTGGGGTTATTTTTGAGTTTTTTTACCTTTTAAGGTATTTAATTTTTTTTAACATTTTAGGTGTTTAAATGGTTTTTAGAGGTTTTACTTATTTTTAGGTTTTTTTTGGTTTATAATGTTTTTAAGGGCAAGGAAGATGCGAGGGTCAGGCTATTCCCGACCCCCCCAAATTTATTAAAAAGAAAAAAGAGACACAACAGAAAAGGTTTTTTATGTTTTTTATTTTTTCATTTATTTTTAGGTATTTTTTATGTTTTTATGGTTTTTAGGGTTTTTAGGGATTTTGAGGGGCGTTAGGATTAGGTTTTTAGGGTTTTTAGAATTTTTAAGTTTTTAAGGGTTTTATATGTTTTTATTTTTTTATGATTTTTAGGGGTTTTCAGGGTTTTTGAATGTTTTGTTACATTTTTATAGGTTTTTTATGTTTTTTATGGTTTTATGGGTTTTTTATATATTTTAGGGATTTTAGGGGTTTTATTGTTTTTTGGGTGTTTTTTGGGTTTTTTGAGTGTTTTTAGTGTTTTAAGGTTTTATAGAGATTGTAAACGTTTTAGGGGTTTAAATGGTTTTAGAGTCTTTAGTGGGTTTTAGGGTATTATGGGTTTTTAGGTTTATTATGGATTTTTAGTTTTTTATGATTATATGTGTTTTATAGATTTAGGGTTTTTTTTGGTTTGTTAGGGTTTTTATCATTGTTAGTTTTTTAGTGGTTCTATGTGGTTTATGGTTTTCATGGAATTATTTACTTTTCTTGGGGCTGTTTAAATTTTTAGGGATGTATGGGTTTTTTTATTAATTTTATGGGTTTTTGGTGGTTTCAAGGATTTTGATGGTTTTTTGGTGTTTATGGGTGTTAGGGATTTTATAGTTTTAAATGTTTTTAGGGATTTCAGGTTTTTAGTTTTATATTTTTTTGTATAAATTTATATGGGTGTTAGGGGTTTTTTACATGTTTTGGGATTTTTTGGGATTCTTAGGAATTTTATTGTTTTTTAAGGTTTGTAGGTATTTCGAAGGTTCTTTGGGGATTTTATGATTTTTATGGTTTTATAGTTTTTTAGGGGGATTAAGGGTTTTTTTAAACATGTTTAGGCGTTCAAGTGGTTTTTAGAGTTTTTAGTGGGTTTTAGTGTTTTTATGGGTTTTTTAGGGGTTTTAAGGTATTATAGGCTTTTATGGTTTTTATTCTGTTTATGGATTTTAGGGGGGTTTCAGGTCATTATCATTTTTATTTTATTTAGGGGGTTTAATTGTTTTTAGGATTTTTATGGTTTTATTAGGATTTATCAGGGTGTTTATGTTTTTTAGGATTTTATTGATAGTTTTGAAAATTAATAACTTTTTAGAGTTTTAGGGATTTTTAGGGTTTTAGGGTCTTTATTATTTTTTGGGTTTTTATGTTTTTTTAATTTTTATGGATTTTTAGAGTTTTGCAATGTTTTTGCTGGTTTAAAGGGCTTCTAGAGTTTTTAGTGTGCTTTTATGGTTTTTATAGTTTTTAGTTTTTTAATATGTTTTTTGGATTTTATCATTTTATGGGTTTTACTATTTTTATAATTTTTAGGGGTTTTTAGTGTTTTTAGATTTTTAATGTTTTCTTATTATATCTTAGGGGTTTATGGTTTTCTATGTTTTTATGAATTCTTATGGTTTTTTATAATTTTTAATGGTTTATGGGTTTTTATGGTATTTAGTAGTTCTCTGTTTTATTAGTGTTTTTAATGTTTTTGAGGGTTTTTGGTTTTTAGGTATCTTATTAGGTTTTTAGGAATTTTATGTGTTTTGAGTTTTTTATAGTTTTCTTATGGGTTTTCAAGGTTTTTATTATTTTTAAGATTTTATGGATTTTTATGGCCTTTTGATGTTTTTTGGGGTTTTTATGGTTTTTAGTTATTTAGAGGGGTTTTATGTGTTTTACAGATTTACGGGTTTTTGGGTTTTTGGGAATCATTGATTTTTTTAGGGTTGTAATATTTTTTAGATTATTTTAATTATTTTAGTTTGTTTAAAGGTTTTTATATTTTTAGTGTTTTTTTATGATTTTATGTGTCTTAGAGGTTTTTAAAGTATTTATGATTTTTCACGGGTTTAAGGGTTTTAGGATATTTTTGTATTTTACACATTTATAGGTTTATTTGAGGTTTTATGTGTTATTTTGTTTTTATGGTTTTCTTAGCGATTCTAAGGATTTTCAGGGGTTTTAAATATTTATTTAATTTTTGTGCTTTTTAGTATTTTTTATGTTTTTTTGTGTTTTTAGGGATTTTTAGGGGTTCTAGGGTTTTATAGGGTTTTTTTATCAATTTTAGGTTTTTAGAGGTTTAAGTGTTTTTTGGGTTTCTAATATTTTCTTAGTAATATTCATGGTCTTTAAGGTTTTTTAAATTATTATGGATTTTTAGGTTTGTTATTATTTTTATCATCTTTTGGATTTTTTTGGGATTTTTAGGGGTTTTAGGGTTATAGGGGTTTTGTATTTTTTGGGTTTTAGGTTTTTCCTTTATTTTTTAGGGGTTTAAACTTTTTAAGTATTTTAATGGATTTAAGAATTATATGGTTTTTAATATTTTTAATGGTTTAGTGTTTTAATTATGTTTTAGGTTTATTTGGTTTTTGGGGGTTTTTTGGTTTTTTTTGGTTTTTTTGGGATTTTTGGGATATTTAGGTTCTTAGGGGATTCAATAATTTTTTTATTCTAAAGGTTTTAATTGGTTTTTTCTAGGTTTTTAGTTGTTTTTACATATTTAGGTATGTTTAGGTTTTTTTGTGGTTTTTGGTTTCTTAGGGTTATTATGGGCTTTGTCGGTTTTTAGGGTTTCATAGTTTTTTTTGTGTTTTGGGATTTTCTTAATTTTCTATAGGTTTTAATTTTTTTAGATTTTGTTAATGTTTTTAGGGGGTTAAAGAGTTTTTATTGTTTATGGTGGTTTTATGGGGTTTTAGTGATTTTTAGGTGTTTTATGGTTTTTTGGATTTTTTGGCTCTTTTAGGGTTTTAGTGTTTTTAGGGTTTTAAGAGTTTTATGTTTTTTTGGTTTTTAATATTTTCTTTTGGTTTTTAGGGTTTTTTACATTTTTAGGTATTTTTAGAGATTTATAGTATTTTTATATTTTTAATGGTGTTAGGGATAATGAGGGGTTTCAGGGTTTTGATGTTTTTAGTGTTTTAGGGTTTTTAGTATTTTTAAGATTTATAAGGTTTTAAGTGTATTTAGGTTTTATGTGTTTTAATAAGAGTTTTCATGGTTTTTTAAATTTTTTGATATTTTGAATGATTTTTATTCTTTTTTTGGGAGTTTTTTTAATTTTTAGGGTTTAATGTTTTTTAGTGATTTTAACGTTTTAAGGGGTTTAATGTTTTTTTATATTTTTTAATGTTCTCAGGATTTATGGGTTTTGATCGTTTTTAATTATTTTTGGGTTTATGGTTTTTAAGGTTTCTTTGGGTTTTTTATTATATTTTAGGTTTTTAGGGGTTTTAGATGTTTTTGGGTTCTTATGGTTTTCTAAGAGGTTTTTAGGTTTTTAGCGTTTTTTAAAATTTTAGGTATTTTTAGGTATTATTTAGTATTTTTATAGGGATTTAGTGTTTTTTTGGGATTTTATGGGATTTTATGGATTTTTATAGTTTGGGGGGTTTTTTCGTTTTTTGGGGTTTTTAGGAGTTTTAAGTGTTTTTAAGTTTTTAAGGTTTTCTTAAAGATTTTTTTTAGTTTTTAGGTTTTTTATTGTTTTAGGTATTTTTATGTATTTATAGGAATTTATGGGTTTTATTGTTTTGTGTGGTTTTGATGTTTTTAGTCATTTTAAGTGGTTTTATGGTTTTTAAGGTTTTTATGGGTGTCCTCAGTTTGTAGGGTTTTTTTTTAGTTTTTTAGTTTTTTTAATTGTTTTTTTGATTTTTTTGAAAAATTTTGTGTTTTAAAGTATTCTTGAAGTTTTTAGATGGTTTTATTTATTTTTCAAGCTTTTATGGACTTTATGGTTTATAAGGGTTTTAATGGTTTTTAGGGTCTTTTATGTTTTTAGGGGAATTTAGGGTTTTTATTGTTTTTAGGTTTTTCAGGGTTTAATTATTTTTTAGGGTTTTACGTTTTTCTTAGGGGTTTTTTGGGTTTTTATGCTTTGATGGATTTTTGTGATTTTCTGGGATTTCTATGATTTTTAGTGTTTTTAGAGATTTTTTGGGGTTTTAGGGTTTTTAGGGTTTATAGTGGTTGTAGGATTTTTGTGTCTTAAGTGTTTTTTAGGTTTTTAGTGTTTTTAACTGTTTATAGGTTTTTATAATTTTTTATGGTTTTACTCTATGTTTAGGAATTTTTTTTCTTTAGATATTTTTTTGGGTTGTCAGGTATTTTGAGTGTTTTTAGGATTTTTAGGGGTTTTAGGGGTTTTTTCGCTTTTAGAGGGTTTTTTGAATTTTTTAATGTTTTTAAGGATTTTAGGGTTTTTAAAATTTTTAGTGGTTTACAGAGATTTTAGAGGTTTGTAGTTGTTCTTTGGGTTTTTGAGGTTTCTAGGGGTTTTATGGTTTCAATGGATTTTTATTGTTTTTAGAGGTTTTATAAATTTTAATGGGTTTAATTTTTTTTTAGGGGTTTTAATTATTTTTTGGGTTTTATGGTTTACTAATATGTTGTATTGGTTTTTAGGGTTCTTATTATTTTTAGGGATTTTATTTATTTATTAGGATTTTTATATGTTTGTTGGTATTTTGAGGTATTTTAGGATTCTATAATTTTTTTGGTTTTCTAGGGGTTTTACCTGGTTATTGACTTTTAAGGTCATCTTAGGGGTTTTCATGGGTTTTATGGTTTTTAAAATTATTATTATTTTTTGGGAATTTTTTAGTATTTTTATGCATTTTTAGTGTTTTCAGGGTTTCTGAGGGGTTTATAAGTTTTTAGGGTTTTTAGCGGTTTACTTTTGTTTTTGTGGGTTTTACGGTTTATTTGAATTTTTAGATATTTTATGATTTATAATATATTTTTAAATTTTATTAAGGTATAATGGTGTTTAATAGTTTATTGTGGGTTATATATTTTTTTTGGTTTTGTGGGTTTATGGTTTTTAGGTGTTTTTATGGTGTTCTCATTTTTTAGAGTTTTTTATGTTTTTTTTGAGTTTTAGTGTTTTTGGGTGTTTTATGGGTTTTAAGTGTTTTTATGTTTTGATTATTTTGTTAGGGTTTTTTAGGGTTTTTAAGTATTTTGATACTTTTTGGTATTTTTAGGGATTTAAAATTATTTATAAGGGTTTTTGGAATTTTGAGGAGTTTTCAGTACTTTGAGGGTTTTAATGGATTTTATTTTGGTATTTTTGAGTTTTTTGGGGTTCTTAAGGTTATTTAGGGTTCTGTAATGATTTTAGGGGTTTAATGTTCCTTTTTATTTATAAAGTTCTTTTATATTTTTATTTATTTAGGTTTTAATGGGTTTTAAGGATTTCTATGTTTTTTATGGAGGCTTTATGGGTTTTAGAGATTTTTAGGGTCTTTTTTATTTTCATCTCTTATTAAATTTTTAAAGGTTTGAAGTGTTTTTATATTTTTAAAATTTTCATAGAGGTTTTAGTGTTTTTAAGCATTTTTAAATTTTTATTGATTTTAGGGCTTTTTACGATTTTTATTGTTTATAGGATTATTAGGGATTTTGAGGGTTTTAGGTTTTACATTATTTCTAGGGTTTTTAATGTGTTTTGAATTTTTAGGTTTATGTTTTTTTGGTTTTTAAGGATTTTAGAAATTATTTTAGGATTTTTGGGTTTTTTACATTTTTTTGAATTTAAAGAGTTTTTTTGGATTTTAATTGTTTTTTGGATTTTGGGGATTTTCAGTTTTTTATTGTTTTTATGGTTTTTTTGTTTTTAAGGGTTGTTTAGTTTTTAGGTTCTTTAAGTTTTTTATATATTTTTTAAAGTTTTTATAGATTTAAAGGGGTTTTAGATTTTTATTGTGTTTTTAGTGTTTTATGGGTTTTTAGGGTTTATTATGTTTTTAGTAGTTTTTAGGGTTTTAGGGGTTTTAAGGTTTTTATCACTTTTTAGGGTTTTAGGGGATTAATTATTTTTAGGGTGTTAATGTTCTAATAGGGATTTTAATGGTTTTTATTGATTTTTATGTTTTTATGGATTTTTACAAAACAAAATGGATTGTTACAGTTTTTTAGGGTTTTTGTGGATTTTGAGTGTTTTTTGGGTTTTAGGGTATTTAGTGTTTTCAAGGGTATTTATAATTTTACATGTTTTTAGGGTTTTTAAGTGGTTTTCGTTTTTAATGGTTTTCTACCGGGTTTTCAGGTTTTTAGGGTTTTTTACGATTTGAGGAATATTTTGAGCAAAGGAAGGCTCGGGTCCAGGCTATTCCTGGCACCCCCCAAAATTTATTAAAAGAAAAGACACAAAGACCTGCAGACAAGGGAGGGGAGGGGTCAAACGACCCACACCCAAAAACCCTTCACAGCAAAAGACCCAAAAAAAGGAAAATCAAAAAAGAAAACAAAACAGAGAAACAGACACAAAACAAAACACAATAGCAGAGTCCACAAATCTTGTCCAGCCAACACCAGCATCCAGCACCAAAACCAAATAGCACAGCCAAGTAGCGTCCACACATCTAGCATCACAACATCCATCATCCAGCGCATTCCAGCATCCAACAACACCACATCCAATCATCACAGCAATACAGCAGCCACAACACATCAAAACCAACCAGCCCCAGCAGCCATCAGCAGCACCACATCCTCCTGAAAAACAACAACCACCAGCACACCAAACAGCATCCAGCACACTCACCAGAACAAAAATCCCGCGCCCATCGCTATTCAAAACCAAACCAATGCCACAACCATCAACCTCCATCTCAACTTGCCTCAAATCCAACTTCAGCAACAACTCACAACCAAACCAGCAATAGCTCAAAAGACCACATTCCACCATAGCAGCCAGGACGCAACTCAGCTTGTCCAAAAACTCATCAGCAGCATAAATCAAAGGCAAAACTAAGGAAACAGAAGCACGAACCTGTACGTTCACTTTTTGCAGCCCCCAGAAACCGTCAAAATGCCAAGAGATCCAGCAAAAACATCCCAGACTCAGATCTGGAAAACCAGACCCAAGCATAGAAGCAGACATGCCATTTCCAGAACGAAACCAAGATCTGACCACCTCGCAACATCCCGTCGACGTGGCCCACCATCCTTCACTAATCTGCAAGAAAACTAAAGACGGAAAACTCTGGGTCTTCTTTTGCAGAGCAGATTTCAGATCCGCCGAAACCAAGGCAAGTCGACGCAAAATCCAAGCCAAGTCAACGCCTCCCATTCCAGACCCCCTCGACCACGCAGATCTGAGAAGAGGAAGCCCGAGGAAGCCTTTGACCGCAAGGACAAGATCTGCTGTCCACGCATCTAGCGCCGCTAGGCTTGAAGGAAAATCAGAAGCAGAACCTTTGATGTTGAGAAAACCACCAGATCCCGATCCCGCTGCGAGCCTCCAAAATCCTCCGCCGTCGAGGATCAACACCGCACGCCAAAGCAAGACGCAACTGACAAGCCAATCCTCATCATGAACAGACCGGGAGACGAATCCTCTGTGAGAAGATGCTGGAAATCGCGACGTCGGGAGGAGCCCAGGCGAGAGCGGCGGCATCCTTCCTCTTCTTTGAGGAATATTTTGGGGTTTTTAGGATTTTATAGTTTTTTTGGAGTTTTTGTATTTTTTAGAATTTTAGGGGTTTTAGGGTCCTTTTTTGGTGTTTTAGAGTTTTTTTGGGGTTTTAAGGTTTCTTTAGTTTTTTAGGGGTTGTAAGGGTTTTTATAATTTTTAACATGTTTTGGGATTTATAGTGGTTTTAGCATTTTTAGTACTTTTTAGTGTTTTAATGGGGTTTTTATGGTTTTTATGGTTTTTATGGTTTTTAGGTTTTCATTAGGGATTTTAAAATTATTAAGGACTTTTAGTGGTTTTATGTTTTTTAAGATTTTTTAGTTTTCCTTAGTGGTTTTTGGGGTGTTCTGATTTTTTATATTTTTCATGATTTTTGGGGTTTTAGGGATTTAGAGTAGTTTTGTGGTTTCTAAGGGTTTTTATTGTTTTTTAGGTTTTAGGAGTTTTTTAGGTTTTTAAAGGTTTTAATATTTTTATAGTTTTTTAACCTATTAGGGATTTAAAGCGTTTTCAACGTTTTTAGTGGTTTTTAGGGTTTTCATTAGTTTTTAGTGTTTTTTATTGTTTTTATGGTTTTAAGGGTTTTTAGTATTTTTATGGTTTTGAGGGTTTTTTGGATTTTTTTTAAGGTTTTATGTATTTTTTTAGTTTTTAGGGGTTTGAAGGTTTTTTAGATTTTATAATGTTTTAGGGGTTTAAAGGGGTTTTAGACATTTTATTGGGGTTTTGGGGTTTTTAAATTTTTTATTTTTAAAGGTTTTTTGTGTTTTCTTATGGTTTTCATGTTTTTAGGTATTTTTAGGGATGTTTTAGGATATTTATTCATTTTTAGGGTTTTGTGGATTTTTTTGGCCATTAGGTGTTTTATAATTATTTAGGATTTTAGGGGTTTTAGGTGTTTTTGGTGTTTAAGGTTTTCAGAGGTGATTTGAAGGCTTTTAGGTATTTTTATTTTTTTAGGATATTTTATTTCTATTTTTTGTATTTTCATATTTTTTTATGGATCTAGGGTTTTGAGGTGTTGTTTGGGTTTTTAGAGTTTTTATGTTATTAATGGATTTAAGGGGGTTTCTATTTTTTAGTGTTTTTAGGTTTTTATAGTTTTTAATGTTTTTAGGGGTTTAAGGGGTTCATAGATTTTTTATTCGGTTTTAGGGTCTTTATTGGTTTTATAGTGTTTTAATGGTTTAATGTTTTTATGGGTTTTAGCGTATATTTGGGTATTATGGGGTTTTAAAGTTGTTTTTATCATTTTTTAGGTTTTTATAGGTTTTTTGTTTTTTTAGATATTATGGTTTTCTTATTTTTTTAGAGGGTTTTGGGGATTTTTTACATTTTAATATTTTTTAGGAATTATTATGATATTTATGTTTTTTAGGGTTTATATATTTTTAGGGGTTTTTATGCTTTTTTGGGTTTTAGGGGTTTATTTGAGTTTTAGGTGTTTTAATATCTTTTATATTTTTTTAACTTCCCATGGGCTTAAAGGTTTTTTATAGTTTTTAGTAATTTTTTAGGTTTTTATTGGATTTTAGGGTTTTTATGGTTTTTAGGGGTATTTATGAGTTTTAAGGGGTTTTAGGGTCCATTAAGATTTTTAAAGTTTTTTAGATTTTTTACTGTTTTTATGTGTTTTGAGGTTTTTTGTTTGATTAGGGGTTTTTAGGGATTTTAGGGATTTTTTAATTTTAGGAAGTTTTTTGGGGTTTTTAGGCTTTTTATGGCTTTTAGGTTTTTAGGGGCTTTGATGGGTTCTAATGGGTTTTTTGTTTTTTGGGATTTTATGGGGTTTTTTGAGTTGTTTATGTTTTTAATAATTTTTATAGTTTTTTATAATTTTTAGGAATTTAAATGTGTTTTTAGAGTTTGTAGTTGTAATTTAGGGTTTTTAGAGTTTTTAATGTTTATATGGGTTTTATGGTTTTTAATTGTATTTACTGTTTTTAGGGACTTGTTGGGTTTTTAGAATTTTTAATGTTTTAGGGGTTTAATGTGTTTTAGGATTCTTAAGGTTTTCTTATGAGTGTTTAGGGTTTTTAGGGTTTTTATTTTTTCAATGATTTTAGGGGGTTTTTTGGATTTTTATGGGTTTTTAGGGGGTTTTGGTATTTTGATAGTTTTCAATGTTTCTTTGAGTTTAAATTTTTTTTTAGGATTTTTTATGTGTTTAGGGGACTTATGTGTTTTTTGGTTTTTTTGATTTTCGTAGGGTTTTCATAGTTCTTATTTTTTTTTTATGTTTTGAGGTATTTTAGGCGTATTTTAGGATTTTTATAGTTTTTTTGGGTTTTAGGGATTTTGAAGGATTTAATGTTTTTAGGGGTTTTTTTGGGTTTTATCGTACTTTTTTGTTTTTAGTTTTTTTAAAGTTTTTTAGGGTATTATGGGTTAATTAGAGTTTTTTACACATTTTGGGGTTTATATAATTTTATATTCTTAGTTATTTTTAGGTTATGAGGGGGTTTTATGGTTTTATAGGGGGGTTTTAGAGGTTTTTAGTATTTTTTCCGGTTTTTAGGGGTGTTAACTATTTTTTTGTCTTCAATTTTTTCTTAGGGGTTTTCATGTTTTTAATGGTTTTTAGGTTTCTGGGTATTTTAATGGATTTTAATGGATATTTATTATTTCGTATGGGTTTTATGGGTTTTGAGAGTATTTAGGATATTTAAGATAATTATGGGTTTTAGGTTTTTAGTGTTTTTAGGGTTTTTAGGGTTTTTAGTGTTTTTAGGTGTTTTATGTGTTTTAAGGTTTTTATGGTTTTGTTAAGGCTTTTTCAGAGTCATAAGGGGTTTTTACATTTTTAGAGTCTTTTTGAGATTTTTAGGAATTTTATGTGGTGGTAGGGATTTATGGTTTTGTTGTGTTTTTATAGTTTTTAGGGTTTTGGGTTTTTTTTGTTTCTAGGGTTTTGAAGTGTTTTCAGCGTTTTTTGATGTTTTTAGGGGTTTGACGTATTTTTAGTGTTTTTAGTGGGTTTTAAAGTTTTTATGGTTTTTTAGGGTTTTAATATTTCAGAATTAGTTAGGATTTTAAGAGTTTTTTTGTGCATTAAGTGTTTTCAGGATTTTTTGGTTTTGATTATTTTTAGGTTTTTATGATTTTTTAGATTGTGATGGTTTTTAATGTTTTTTGTGTTTTTAGAATTTGAATGTTTTTAGGATTATTATGGAATTATGGGTTTAATCATTTATTTTATTTTTAGGGATTTTATTTTTTTTTTAAATATTTTTAATGGTTTTTTAATGTTTATACAGATTTTAACATTTTTTGGGATTTTTAAGGGTTTTGAATATTTTTATACATATTTAGGGTTTTTCGGTTTTTGAGGGGATTATGGTGTTTTAGGGTTTTTTTGGGGGTTTAGGTGTATTTGACCTTTCATGAGTTTTTAGGGTTTTTAGATTTTTATAATGTTTTTTGGGGTTTAATTGGTTTTTATATTTTTAGTGGTTTTTGGGATTTTTATGGTTTTTTTGCGTATATAGTTTTTTTTCCAGATTTTAAATGTTTTTAGGATTTTGTGTTTTTCTTAGTAATTTTCATGGTTTTAATAGATTTTTATGTTTTATAAATTTTAGGAATTTTTTAGGATTTTTACGGTTTTAGGTGCTTTAGTGATTTTTTTGGTTTTTAGGGATTTTAGGGGTTTTAGTTTTTTTTACTTTTTTATGTTTTTAGTGGTCTTAATTATTTTTTTGGTTTCTAAATTTATCTTTATATTTTTTAGGGTTTCTATTGTTTTTCTAGTTTTTAGGGAATTTTTTATGATTTTAGGAGTTTATTAGGGTTTTAATGATTTTTAAGGGTTTAGGTATTTTAAGGTTTTTTGGTTTTTTTGGGGTTTTTGTATTTTTTATGATTTTTATGTATTTTTAATATTTTTTTAAAATTATTATGGGTTTATAGGGTTTTACAGTTTTTGATAGTTTTTTCGGGTTTTTATGAGTTTTAGGGATTTTTACTGATTTTTGGGGGTTTTATGGGTTTTTGGATTTTTAGGGGTTTTAACATTTTTAGGTTTTTAGGGTTTTTAAGTTTATTTTAGTTTTTATGGTTTTCTTAGGGATTTTAGGGTTTTTTAGTTATTTTTATTTTTTAGGGTTTATTAGGATTTTTATTTTTTAGGGTTTTTATGTATTATTAGTGTTTTCAGGGTTTTTGGGTTTTAAGGGTTTTTTTCAATTTTTTATGATTTAAAGGGGTTATTTGTTTTTTTTAGGTTTTTAAGATTTTCGTAGGTGTTTCTAAGGTTTTAACAGCTTGTATGTTTCTCATGATTTTTATGGGTTTTTAAGGACTTTTATCTTTTTTAGGGATTTTGAGGGTTTTAGTGGTTTTTAGTTTTTTATGGGTTTTTGAGTTTTTAGGGTTTTTTTGAGTTTTTTGAAGTTTAAAGGTTTTGTATAGTTTTTTTACATTTTAAGGCGTTTAAAAGGTTTTTAGTGTTTTTAGGGTTTTATAGGGTTTTTATGGTTTTTACGGGTTTTAAGGTTTTTTTTGTGTTTTATCTTTTTTATTGTTTTTTGTTTTTTATGGTTTTTGTGATTTTATCGTATTTAAGGTTTTTAGGGGTTTTAAATGCTTTTTTCTTAAGGTATTCTTAGGGGTTTTCATATTTTGTAGGGTTTTTTCATTTTTATGTATTTTTAGGGTTTTATGGATTTTTAGGGTTTTTAAAAGTTTTTTGGTTTTTGTGGGTTTTTAGGGTTATTTATGTTTTTAGAGGGTTTAATGATATTATTAATATTTTAGGATTTTAGGATTTAAATGGATTTTTTGTGTTTTTGTTTGTTTTAGTTTTTATGGGTTTTAGAAACTTTAACGTTTTAAGGATTTTTATGGTTATTAGGGGTTTTATGATTTTTAGGATCTTTTATGCGTTTTAGTGTGTTTTAGGTTTTTATGGGTTTTGGGATATTTAGTATTGTATGGTTTTCTTAGGATTATAGGGTTTTTAGTTTTTTTTTATGTTTTGAATTTTTTTTTGTTTTTTTAGGATTTTATAATTTTTAGGGTTTTTAATGATTTTTAGGTTTTATATGGTTTTTTAGGATTTGTTAGGTTTTAAAGGTTTTTAGGTTCTTTATAGGTTTTATGTGCTTTATATTTTTTAATGTTTTCTTAGGGGTTTCTTTTGTTTTTAGAGTTTTTACATCTATGGTATTTTTAGTGTTTTTTCTGTATTTTTTTGGGTTTTATTGGTTTTTACGAGTTTTAATGTTTTCATGGGTTTATTTGTTTTGAGGCTTTTTTTTGAATTTTTAGGGTTTTAATGTTTTTTAGATTATGATTGGTTTCAGGGTTTTAAAGGGGGTTTTATATTTTTTTATAATTTTTATGGTTTTATGGATTTTTCTTTTTTTCTATGGTTTTAGTTGTTTTTATTGTTTTTAGGGGTTTTGGGTTTTTAGTGATTTTAACATTTTTAGGTTTTTAGTTGCTTTAAGTGTTTTCAGGTTTTCAATGTTTTATTTACTGTTCTTTTGGGTTGTTTAGGTTTTTTTTCCTTATGGATTTTAGTGAGTTTTTCTGATTTTTATGGGGTTTTTGGTTTTTTAGGATTCTGAGGGGTTTCAGGGAAAAGAAGGCGCGGGGCCAAGCAGAAGGCTTGGTCCCTAAAATGTATAAATGAAAAATAATGTTCAAGGCATTACAAGGGGGACTTATGCAACTGGGTACAGATAGCACCCTTCCTGTCCGAATCCACAATTGACGAACAAAAAGGAGCAATAAAAGACCACCATGAGCAGCGTTCTTCAATAGCCTTCTTAAAAATCACATCCGCCACCATATCTACTTCCCTGTATGCATGAGTGATCTTAAGAACCAGATTCTTAGATAAACTAATGCAATCAATCCATTTAGGTAGAAGCCGACAGGGAACCATCCTTGAATTTTGACGAAAGGCCTCGACCGCAAGCATTGAATCAGACTCAATCCAGAGGTGCTTCCAACCAAACTGGTTTGCAAACCACACCGCCTTGATGATAGCCCAAAGCTCTGCTTCATAAGCATAGCCAATTCCAATGATGTGGTAAAAAGTGCCCTCGACAAAACCTCTATAAGTACAGAAGTCACCACTACATCGAAAAGGCCCTGGGGAGCCTATTGTCGCACCCTCAACATTGACTTTGATCCAAGATGGGATAGGTGGAATCCATCGGATTGAATTCACCACCAAAGGTTTTTTTACCTACCAGAGACACCAAGAGTGCAGAGAGTGATGAGATTAGTAAATCAATTGTTCATCGCACCTGTTTGAATGCCCCCAGCCATCCGAACAGCAGAATGTATGGCAAGAATACCCTCATGAAGGGAGCTTGACTTAATCCGGAACATAGCAGAATTTCTAGAAACCCATAAAAAAGACACAATGGCTGTCGATACAACAAGGAGAAGATTGTAAAGTTTCTCACTACACCTTGATTCCATGATGAGAGACATCATCTGGGTAAAGGTTCTCTCCAGGGCAAATTGAAGACCAAAATCATCTTGCAAATACTTCCACAGCCCATAAGCAAGCTTGCATTCAACAACAAGATACTGCACATTTTTAGCATCCTGCATGCATAGACAGCAGGCTGAAGCAAGATTCCAAACGGATTTTTGATGTTGACCATGCATGGGCAGCTGATTCCTCCAGATCCTCTAGATGAGTAGAAAATGTCTAGGGGGAATAAATTGGAATTTTTATCTCATGATCTATGAGGGGGGATCCATCCCTTGCTGGCATTTGTGATTGTAAAAGTCCTTTGTAGTAAGCAGGCCAATCAGATTTGGTTTCCAGATAATTGTATCATAATCCATGTAAATGTAGAATTGAATCTCAGAAATGATATGGGAAGGTAAGATCCCATCCTTCTTGGGCAGTCTGGTATTGAGTTCATGAATGGACATGTGTTGCAATCCATGCGGAACCTGTGTTGATTCATACAGCGGACTCTCAAGCCAAGGGGTGAGCCAACAATTCAAGTTGGATTGCCTCGAGACAGCCCATGTAGATTGGGAGATGATGTCCTTATATGAGTATTTAACTGTTTTCCAGGAAGAGGAGAGCATGTACCCAATATAACCATTTCACAGTTTCCCATTAAAGTGCTCTTTAAGAAAGTCCAAATCACCCTCTCTATGTGTGAAAAGATTCCAAGTGAATTTGGAAAACAAGGAATCATTGAATACCCTGATATCCTTAATGCCTAGCCCACCCATTTCAATTGGTTTGATGCACTCCTTCCAAGTAACAGTGATAAATTTTCTTTCATTAATACAGAATGTCCATGGAAAGTTCCAGATCTTGGAATGAAGGGGTTTAATTAGGCTAACTATCCACTTATTGACGGAGAAATTATGAGAAAACATTGAGGTAACAACAGAATTGATAAGATATACCATGCCTGCTTGTGAGAGGGTCTTGAACTTCCATTTGGAAAGCTGCCGAGGGATATTGACAGAGATACTTTCAAGATGGAAACGTTTAACCTTTCCCTAAAATAAGGGAACCCCAAGATAGTTGAAAGGAAAGGATCCTTTTTTGACACAAAGGAATCTGAAAATCTTGTTCTGTCTCGTAGAAGTGCTCCCTTTCCCAAACACAATAGATGATTTACTCCAACTAATGTCCTGTCCTGCAGCAGCCTCATAATGAACAAAAATTTTCCGCATATAAGATATGGTCCACATATTAGCCTGCCCAAAGAGAAGGATATCATCAGCATAAGTAGATGTGAAGGCACAAATAAATCATTCCCATCTTTAATAAGGCTGTAGTAACCAGCCATCATAGCATTAGTAACAAGCTGACTTAGGTAATCTTTAGAAAGTGCAAAGAGAATTCTGAAAAGATGATCCCCCTGTCTGACCCCCCCGTGAACACTGAAAGAACCCTTTTGGAGTCCCATTAACCAGAACAGAAATTCTGGCACTATTCCGGAGAGTGGAAATCATGAAAACAAAAGTATTTGAGAAACCATACATGTTGAGAATCATGAATAGGTATTCCCACTTAATGGTAACAAAAGATTTGGATACATCCTTATTTAAGGAAAATGACCCAATCTTTGATGCCCTCCTCATGGAATTAACTCCTTCATTGGCCGTGTATAGGAAGTACTGAATATTTCATCCATGGAAAAAACCAAATTGATTAGGTGAAATGAAATTTCCAACAATCTTCCCTAACCGGATAACAATGATTTTTCTAATAATAATTGGTATAGTGTTCCCAATGGCAATTGGCCGAAAATCACCTATCTCAATTGCAGCTTCCTTTTTAGGAAGTAGAGCAATAAAATTGGAGTTGAATCCATGAGGGATTAACCCCAAGAGAAATAATTCCCTGACTAATTTAGTGATTTCTGTATGAAAGATGTCCCAATAAAAGGTTAAGAATTTGTTGGTGAATCCATCTGGTCCGGGAGAACTATCCAAATTGAGAAAAAAAACGACAGTTCTGACTTCATCCTCAAGAGGTGGAGATGCCAGATCATTATTCTGTGAACCATTAACACATTTCTCAATGCATTCAGCGAGCGGGGAAGAAGAGGGAATGCCATCATCATTATAAAGTACTTTGAAGTGGTCAACAACAGCATCAGAGAGATCTTTCTCATCGACAAAGGTATGACCATTGATACTGATCTGATTTGGTCCTTTATGAACTCTTTTCTCCCATTTCAAGCGGTGAAAAAACTTTGAATTTCTATCACCATATTTATGCCAGCGAACATTGAATTTCTGTTTTTCCAGACTCTCCTTACGTGCCAGGAGATCATGAAGCATTTTATGAAACAAAATCTCTTCACTGGTAGGAATGTTCCCTTGCTGATTATTCTCCTGGAAATACTCCAGATGATATTCTGTATCTTTAATGTCATCATCAAGCCTTGAGAAGGAGTTCCTACTCCAGAATTTTAGGAGGCTTTTGATCTTCCAAAGCTTGGAGGAAACCAAAAAGTGAGGACTCCCATGAAAATTAGTGTTCCATTTATCAAGAACGACTTCCCTGCAACCTGGAATTGACAGCCAGACATTATTAAATTTTAAAGGTAATGGGGTGATCCTCCTGCTTTCCTCCCGAATATTTACAATAACAGGGTTATGATCAGAATTGAATTTCGGAAGAGAAAATCCTAAGAGAACAGATAGAGATCTCGTGTCATTGATTTGAATAAAGCACCTATAAAACTTACTAGCTGGCCTACCATTAACAGTAACCTTCCCCAAGTATATTTGGCACCTGCAATAGGGACTTCAGTGAGGTTTCATTGGTCCACACAATAATGATAATCGTTTGCAGCTGCATGGGAGAAATGAGGTCCAATCTTTTAATCTGGACAAATAATAGCATCAAAGTCGCTGATTATGTCCCATTTGTGATCCATATTCTCACTTAGAACAGATAAGCCATTACAAAGTTCTCTTCTTCTAGTGTAAGAGCAGTAATCATAGACAAAAGATAAGGTAAAAGAAATATCCTGCACTCGGGTGCGGACCGAGATTAACGGATTGTAAATCTCAAAAGAAACAATTTTCAGATCATTGTGTCGGAAGACCCATAAGGTTTCAAGAGAACCCACACCTATTTTGTGAGAAATAAATGATTATCCAAGGGAATACTTGTTGAAACCCTTCCATATTTCAAAACTAATGAGAGGTTCAGCAATGGCCACAAGCAAAGGCTTGTGGGAGGTGAGAAAGTGTCGAAGGGCTATAATAGTGGGAGAGTTCCCAAGCCCCTGACAATTCCAGAACAACATCTTCATTAATTAGATATATTGTTCCCACTCGGGTGAGGCAATCCTTGTGTATCCTTAGAGGGGACCCCTTTTCCCTTCCCTCCCTTCTTGGTGGGTCTTCCAGGGGGCTTCTTGATGACTTGATCAGTTTTAGGCACTTGAGGAGAGGGCATCTCAGATATTGTGTCAGTATCATGGCTTCCATCGGCTTGATCAGCCCAGAACTGTCTAGAAAGGGGGGAGAAGGTATTGGAAGCACAAATACCATCATTTTGGGAAATCACAATGGTTTTGGCCTTGAAAGCCTTCCCTGTAGGAATAGGGATGAACTCACCAGGCACCTTGTCAGCAGTGGGATCTGGGGCGTCAGGCTGAGCAGATGAAGACTTCCCAGAGGCAGGTGAAGGGACAAGATCTGATGATTCTAGGGAGGAACCAAGTGGGTTGAGCTCAGGAAAAACCCCAGAAGGAGCGCAGAAAGTGGCATCCACCTTAGTCTTCTCAACAGGAAGAACATGTCCACCCTGCACCTCAATGGTATCCGCAAAAACAGGTGTCGATGTATCATGCATCTTTCCAGCATCAGGTGCAGGTGTATCATGCATATTGCCAGCAATTGCAAGACTAGGTGCATCAGGAGAAGGAAAGGGTATCTCAGAGGCCAGGGAGGCGAGCGCAGATGCTGCAAGGGGGGGACTGCCAGGTTCAGAATCCTCTAGGGGAACCAGAACAGATGTAGTGTCCTTGGGCTGCTCAAGAGGGATTGCTTTCCTTACACTATCAGGTGCTGAGAAACTAGACTCAAGGGGAACTAAAGCACTTGCAGTGGCCGAAGCACTTGCAGTGGCCTTGAGTTGCTCAGCAGGAGCTGGTCCATTCTGCTCAGGGAGGACTGAAGCACTTGTAGTGGTCATGAGTTTCTCAACAGAAACAACTTGTTCATCATTGTCAGCAGCCAAGCCACTAGGATCATTAACCAGTTATAAAGTAGCTGTAGCACCAGATTGGATGTTCTCATTGCCTTGAAATGGGCGATATGTATCATTATGGGTCATTTCTTTCTTTTTGGAAACTTGACACGAACCGTCTCCATGGCCTTTTGCCTTGAAAATACTACAGGTCTTCAGCCTCATGCATTCATTGGTGGAGTGTCCATGAAATAAGCAATTTCTACAGAACTTGGGTCTCCTTTCATATTGAATTTCCAGCATGTACTGTCATCCAATGTGTGTAACACCACATAATAAACCTGAGTATTGGCCATGTCAACTTCAACAAGGACTCGAGCATAGTGCCCAAATCTTGGGTTGTCTGTTTCCCTGTCAATTCAGATAAGAAAACCTACGGAAGAAGAAACGTCCAACAGAATACTGGGATTCCAATAAAATAAAATAAATTTGCAGATGTGGATCCAAACTTGAGTGAAGTTATTCTTTACCCTTGTTGGATCAAACTTGTGATCCCAGTCATGAATCCGTAGAAGACCAGGCTTGAGGGAAAGTGAACCAATGCTCCAGGCACGTCATTTGTGTTCATCTGATGGAAAAACAATGTGATAGAAGCCTCATCCCATGGATGTCATTTTCCAGTCTGAGAGAAACTCTCTTAATAAGCTCATAAAATCTTCATAGTCTCTCTCCCATGGGTATGACCAACCGATCAATGATCGAGAATTTACAGAGCTTAGTTCTCTCCTCAATAGCCAACCGATTGGCAGACACATGAGCTCTTTTTTCCTTTCTTAATAACACAACCAGGAGAGGGAATGCCAAAGTCATAGAACGAATATGCAGACGTAGATTTGACGACCTCTACAAAATTCTTTTTAGACACATCCAAAGAATAATCCACTGGTTGATCAGGTTTACCAACATGTGGATTGTAAAATTGAAAGAGAATATGTTTCCCAACAGGTTGAAAATCAGGTTTTTGCATGGTATCTACCACTTCTTGATTCAAGGGAGTCAATATGCATGCAGGTTCCATAGAATCTCTTGAGCCCCCAGCTTGAGAAGACATCTCTCTGAGGGTTTTTATGGGTTTTAATGTTTTAGGTGCTTTTTATGGATTTAGCAATTTTTTTGGATTTATAGGGGTTGTATGTATTTTAAAATTTTAATGTCTTATTATGGGTTTTATTTGTTTTTTATATTTTTAGTTATTTTTAGGAATGTTCGTAGGACATTTATGGTTTTTTGGGTTTTGAGGGGTTTTGAGGGGTTTTGGGGGGTTTAGGGTGTTTTAGTGTTTTGGGGTTTTATGGTTTTTTTTCATTTTAGGGTTTTTTGTGTCTTTTAGGGTTTTATGTCTTTTTATAGTTTTTCATATATTTTATCAGTTGGTGTGTTTTAAGAGTTTTTAGTTTTTTTTATATTTTTTTGGGTTTTCTTATTTTTTATGGTTTTAATCGATTTTGTTTTGGTTTTTTGGGGTTTTAGAGTTTTTAGGGTATTCTAGGGTTTTAAATATATTAGGTTTTTTAGGTTTTTAAGAGTGTTTATGTTTTTATTGTTTTATTTGTGGTTTTTTAGGTTTTTTAGTGTTTTTATGTTTTTTATGTTTTTAATGGTTTTTAGGGATTTTATAGAATTTTAATGGGGTGTTTGGGTTTTTAGGGATTTGAAGGGTTATAGTTTTTTTTAGGAATTTATTGGATTTTTTTTGGGTTTTGGGGTTATTTTATTTTTTGGGGTTATTAAGAATTTTTAGAGTTTTTAAAGGATTTTAGGGGTTTAAAGGGTTTTATATTTTTTAATGGTTTATAGGTTTTTAGTTTGTTTTTTAGGTTTTTATGGTTTTAATGGAGTTTTTTTGGGGGTTTTAGGGTTTTTGATATTTTTAGGATTTTAGGGGTTTGGAGTATTTTTATGTTTTTTAGGTTTTATTAGTTTTTTTTGGTTTTAGGGATTTCTGTTTTTATAGATTTATATTAAATTTTTAGGGGTTTTATTGATTTTGAGTGTTTTCTAGGTTTTTAGGGTTTTTATATATATATTTTTTGTTTTTAGGTGTTTATGGTTTTTTAGGGGTTTTATGGATTTTTGGGGTTTTTAGGGGTTCTTAGGTTTTTTAGAGGTTTTATGGTTATTTCTATTTTTATTTTTTTTAGATTTTAGGGGATTAAATGTTTAATGATTTTTTTTATAATTTTTTTAGATTTATAGGGTTTTATGAGTTTTATTGGTCTTCTGGGTTTTTAGTGGTTTTAGTGTTTATTATGGTTTTAGGATTTTTTATGGTTTTTAGGTATTTTAGGGATTTTAGCATTTTTATATTTCTAGGGGTTTAATTTGTTTAGATTTTTATGGGTTTTTTATGGGGTTTCAGGTTTATTATAGTTTTTTACATTTTTAGGTATTTTTAGGTTTTTGATAGGTTTTCTATAGTTTTGTACGATTTTTAGGGATTTTGAGGGTTTTTCAGTTTTTTAGGGTATTTATATTTTCTAAGGTTTTTATCCTCCTATATGTTTTTAGGGGATTGAATTGATTTTTTATTTTTAAGTTTTTCTTATGGTTTTTATGATTTTTAATAATTTTTTAGTTTTTAGGGATTTTATTTTGACTTTTTAGGATATTTATGGGTTTTAGGGGTTTTCAGATTTTTGAGGGTTTTAGGGTCTTTAATATTTTTTTTGGGGTTTATGGGTTTTTTGTGATTTTAGGGGTTTTCTAGAGTTTTTTTAATTTCTAAGTGCTTTAAATGTTTATAACCTCTTATATGTTTTAAAAGGGTTTTAGCAATTTAGTGGTTTTTAGGGTTTTTAAGGGGTTTTAATGGTTTTTTGGTTTTATAGTAGTTTTATGTTTTATGTAGATTTCCTTGGATTGTTTATGTTTTTAAGAAATTTTACTTTTTTAGGTATTTTTATAGATTTTCAGGTTTTTAGGGGGGTTTAGTGTTTTTATGGATTTAGATGCATTTTGGGATATCATAGAGTATTAGGGTTTTTATGGTTTTTTGGGTTTTTAGGTGTTTTTAGATTTTTTAATGGATTTATGTTTTTTAATGTTTTAAAACCTTTTTAGGGGTTTAATGGGTTTTATAGTCTTTAGGGGTTTTACAGTTTTATGGAATTTAAGGTTTTTTTTAGGGTGTTAAGGGTTTTTAGGTTTTTTTGGGTTTTCTGGGTTTTTAGGGTCTTTTAGGGTTTTAGAATTGTTTAGGGTTTTTAGGGGGTTTAATTTTTTGTGGTTTTTAATTTTTTCTTAGTGTTTTTTGATTTTTAATGTTTTTTAGGGATTTTTATCATTTTCCAGGATTTCTATGGGTCTTTAGGGTGTTAAGGTATTTTGAGGGTTTTTATGTTTTTTTGGTTTTTAGGGGTTTTAACAGTTTTTTATTTTTTTAATGGTTTAAAATATTTTTTGGTTTTTATGGTTTTATTTGTGTTTTTTCTAGATATTTAGGGGTTTTATGTTTTTTGGGAGTTTTAGTTATTTTTATGATTTTTATGGTTTTTATGGGTTTTTAGAGTTTTTAATTTTTTAGGGGTTTAATGGGGTTTAGGGCTTTTAGTGGATTTTAGGTTTTTATAGGGTTTTAGGGTTTATAGTGTTTTTAATAGTTTTTAATGGTCATCAGGGGTTTTTAGGGGTTCTATAGGTTTTTAGGTTTTTTTGGGATTTTAGCCTTTTTTTAGGTTTTTAGGAGTTTTACATGCTTTATAGTTTTTATGGTATCCATAGGTTTTCTACAGTTTTTTTATTTTCATGTTTTAGGTATTTTTGGTGATTTTTATAAATTTTAGTGGTTTTAGGGATTTTAATGGTTTTTAGGGGTTTTAGTGTTTTAGAATTTTTTTTAGGTTTTCTAGGGTTATTTGTGTTTTTAGGTTTTTAGGTTTTTCATAGGGTTTTTAGGGTATTTTGTTTGTTCTTAGATATTTTTAGGGTTTTTTAGTATTTTATATATTCTAGTGTTTTTACCATTTTTAAGGGTTTCGGGGGGGGGGGGGGTTCTTGGTTTGTATGTTTTTTCGTTTTTACGGTTTTTTTATTTTTAGGGGTTTTAATGTTTTTTATAGTTTTTTTAACATTTTTGGGGTTTAAATGGTTTTTATAGATTTAGTGTTTTTTTGATTTGTTTTGGGTTTTAGTGGTTTTATGGGTTTTATAGTTTTTGGGTTTTTCAGTTTTTAGAATTTTTAATATTTTTATGCATTTTATAGTTTTAGATTTTAAGGTTTTCCTAAGTATTTTCAGTGTTTTTAGTGTTTTTTATGTTTATAGGGATTTTTAGTACTTTTTTTATGGGTTTAAGGTATTTTTCAGGTTTTTTTTTGTTTTATGGGTATTTTTGATTTTTGATTTTTTTTGTATTTTTTTGATATTTTAAGTGTTTGAAGGTTTTTTATAGTTTTTTAACATTCCAAGGGTATAAGAGGTTTTTAGTAGTTTTTATGTGATTATGGATTTTTTAGGGTTTTAGGGATATTTATGGTTTTTAGGCGTTTTTTGGGGGGTTTTTTGTTTTTAAGTGTCTTTTAGTTTTTTCAGTGTTTTTATGTTGTTAGGGGTTTTAAGAGTTTTAGGTTTTTATGGTTTTCTTACGATTTGTTAGTTTTTCTAGGGTTTTACGGTTTTTTTCTTTTTAGGGATTTTTCGATATTTTTTATAAATTTTATTCTTTTTATAGGTTTTAGGGATTTTCAGATTTTCTTCGTTATTTTAGGGGTTTTCCTGGTTTTTTAGAGGATTCATGGGTTTTTGGGATTTTTAGGGCATTTTGAGAAATTATATGGGTTTTTATGGATTTTTATGGTTTTTGGGTTTTTTTGTGTTTTACGTATTTTTTAGTATTTTAGTATGTTTTATGCATTTAGGGGTATCATGTGTTTTAATGATTTTAATGTTTTCTAATGGGTTTCTAGGTTTTTTTATGGTTTTTATTTTTTTTTTGAGATTTTTGGGGTTTTTTGAGATTTTTAGGGGGTTTTGGGATTTTTAAGGTTTTAAGGGGTTTGTTTTTTGGGTTTTATTGGGTTTTTTGTGTTTTTAGTATTTTTTATGCTTTTAGGGTTTTAAGGGTTTTTACTCTTTTTAATGTTTTTAGGGGTTTGATGGGATTTTGGTGTTTTTTGTGGTTTTTAAGGTTATTATTGGGTCTTAAGGTTTTTTGGAGTTTTCATCTTTTATAGGAGTTTTTAGGGTTTTTTATGTTTTTTATCATTTATTAGTATTCAAACTATTGTTTGGACATCAAGTTATTCTTAGGAATTTTAAGTATTTTTAGGTTTTTTTACATTTTTAGGGATTTGTTAGGGATTTTTTGTATTTATTTTGTTTCTTAATAGTTTTAGGGTTATAAGATTTTTTGGTTTTTAGGTTTTTAGGTTTTTTATAAATTTTAGAATTTTTAAGGTTACATTGGTGTTTTATGTGTTTTTAGGTTTTTTTAGGTTTTATTAAGAATTTTTAGGTTGTTTAAAATTTTTAGATATTTTTTTTGGGTTTTGAGAATTTTTCTAGGTTTTAGGGGTTTTAGGGTTTTTATAGTTTTTATCATTTTTATGTTTTTATGATTTTTTGGGGTTTCATGTTTTTTTAATATTTTTCATTTTTTAATGTTTTTATTGTTTATAAGGGTTTTTTGTGATTTAATGGGTATTTAGAGTTTTTAGTGGTCATAGGGGTTTTATTGGTTTCAGGGGTTATATTGTTATTATGGGTTTTATGGGTTTTATCCTTTTTAGCTTTTTTAGTGTTTTAATATTCTTTTAGAATTTTTAGGGTTTTGAACTTTTTTTTAGGTTTTAAGCTTTTCTTTGAGTTTTTCAAGGTTTTTTGGAATTTTTAGGTCTTTATTAAGGTTTATATTTTTTAGGGTTTTTATGGGTTTTTGGGATTTTGATGGTTTTAGGGAATTTTATGTTTTTAATTAATTTTAGGTTTTTAGGGGTTTTAAGTGTTTTTATATTTTTAAGGATATTTAAGGGGTTTTCAGTGTTTTTATGGTTTTTATGTTTTTATGGATTTTAGTGTTTTTTTAGGATTGTTATTGTATTTTGGTTTTTTTTTGATTTTTTGACTGTTTTTAATGTTCTCTTGGGTTTTTTGGAATTTTGGGGTTTTCGTTGAGTTTTTAGGGATTTTATAATTTTTTATATATTTTTTTATTTTTTATGGGTATAAAGGGGTTTTAGTGTTTTTAGGTTTTTTTGAATTTTTATGGGTTTTATGATTTCGCAAGGTTTTTAGGGTTTTTGGGTATTTTAGGGAATTTGGCGTTTTAAGGTGTCTTTGTGTTTTAATATTTTTTTTTGGTTTTTATATTTTTTAGGGGATTTCAGGTTTTTAAGTGTATTTTAATATTTTAGGTATTTTTAGAGAATTTTTTCTTTTTTATAAGTTTTTATGATTTTTATGGATTTTGACTAGGTTGTGGGATTTTTTTGGGTTTTTATGGTTTTTATGGTTTTTATAGTTTTTTTCATTGTTAGGGTTTTTCTGTTTCTTTAATGTTTTTAACATTTTAGGGGATAATAGGGTTTTTATAGTTTTAGTGGTTTTAGGGTTTCTAATGGTTTTTAGAGGTTTTATGGGTTTTATGGTTTTAGGGGGTTTTGGGTTTTATAGGTTCTTTATCTTTTTTTATTTTTTGGAGGTTTTCCATGTTATTAGGATTTTAAGGTTTTGTTAGTGGGTTTCAGGGTTTTAAGGGTATTTAAATTTTTAGTAATTCTTATGTATTTAATGGTTTTTAGGGTTTTATGGATTTTGAGCAGGTTTAGTTTTTTTAGGACAAGGAAGATGTAGGACCATGCTACCCATGGTCCCCCCCAAAATGTATATAAAGAAAGAATATAATGAAAGCAAAGGGAGGGGAAAGGTCAAACAACCCACACCCAAAATCCACAACACACCCCAACAAAAAAAACACAACCACACCCAAAAAAACACAAACAGGAACAAGTCAGTCAATGTCAGTTAAAAATTCATACACCAAGCCCACACTGAAAGGGTTATCATCCACACCGAAACCATTAGCCACTTTTGTAAAGAAAAGTTTTGAGTCAACCCCTGTGTCCTTAGATTCTCATCCCTACTCAAAGTCCTCCTACAGTCCGAGCAGCGCCAAGTACTTCTCCCTATGCCACTTCGACTCGATAGAGTGCACAGGCCTCTCCCTCTTGTTGGATGTTATCTTCATCTTCACTACCCTTGAGTTAGCCTTGGTCACCATGGGAATATGGAGAAAATAATAAAGCCTCCTCTGCCTCGTTTTTGGGGGGGGGGGCAGTGGTAAAACCATCCACATGAGCTACCTTCTCATATAGGATGTCATCGCTGGCTACACTTGAGGCCCATTTGTCACCAACCCTACTCCCTTTTCCATGGGATGCTCCCAAGGCATCCTCATGCTTATTTCTTTCCCTCCTTAATTGATTCACCTTGGAATTTCTCCTACGGTCATCCTTAACAATGATCTCCCCAAATCATCATGTCGCATCCCCAATGAGGAACCTCGGTCGTTACACCACCACCATGTCATGCAGGATAACTCAATTGTCTTCCACAGATAAGGTTATATGAACCATGTTGTCCTTCTATAAATCCGGGGCCAAAATTCCTTCACCATTTCGGTTCTCCATCTCCGGTAGTGGAAGTCCATCCAATTCCTCCATGTGATCTACACCAACTTCTTCATTTTGGGACAGTGGAAAATCCCTCAACCGACCCTCCCAATTTCACCGCTTCTAGTGTGCAACACCAAGGGGGTAATCCATGCTCCGACCAGGGGTCCCTCTTCTAAACCTAGGGCATGCTTCCCCAGCGAAATCATCTCCTTCCAAACCATGATCATCTCTAGTGTAGTCACATAAATATCCTCCTTCCCAGCCACCTTCTCTAGGTCAGACACCCCTTGCACAGCCTCAATGCCAATAGAAAAAACCAAAACCAACTCCTCAAACCTATTGAGCTGAGGAACATCAATCATAGTCGTCCTCTAGATGTTGCTGGCCTGCCCGCTTCTCTTCCTTCATACCACTCCAACGCCTCCTGGGTATAACATCAGGGGGATATCCTTGTTCCCTGGACCTATGAATCCTTGCTTAACCACATTCTCTTTCTATATTCCCCCATCCTTCATCTCACTGCCTCCATCCTACTCAGTAATGCAAATCAGAGCCACTTATTCGTCCATGCTCATCACCTCAGTAGCAGCACCTTCTATTCCACAACAATTTCCAGCCACATTCATATTCAATCCGCCTAAATCCACCACTTCTACATCCAACTCACATCCAACCATCAAGTCTATTTTTAGCCTCTCAAAAACTATATCAACCATTAACTATATGGGGAGTGGCTTGGGCACTCTAGTGGCCCCCTACACCTCCACAGTTTTCTGGATGCTCTCATCAGACCTTGCCCAAGCCAGACTCACGACACTCGTACCATTGAAACAAGAACCGCAAGCCTAATCACTATGAAAAAATTTTCATCAAGAAGATCATAAGTAATCCCATGATTCAAACACCACTGGGTGCTTCTAGCAGAGGTCCTCACTAACAACAATCCACAAAAAATCCATCGGGACCTTAGAAGTATCAACCTCGACAAAATCCCTCAGAGCAACGAGATGGCTGAGGTCTTGTGTTCGACTCTCAACACATAGAAAGCTCCCCACCATGTTCCCTAGAATTGAAATTATATAAAAATTTACAAAAGGTAGAGAATGTTTTGTGAATCTTACTTAAGTTTCAAACTTCAAGGAATCATACTTCAGATGATGGTCAAAATTCTACCAGAAGATGGAGAAGCGAGCAACAATGTAGCATCGAGGTGCTACAGAGTAGGAAATATTGACATCCTCTTCAGACTCAAAGTGAATCATGATATGATAATTGTCAATGAGATCCACCATTGCGCTGTCATGAAGACCCAATGTTCGAAGAAAAACATGTCAAATATGTCCATCGAGGGGTTCCACTTCAGAAATCTCACAACCAAAGTCAGACGATGCGACGTCGAGGCTTCATCAGACTCCTGAATAGAGATCGAGAGCTGCAGCTAACTTTCAAAAATTTCTGGCACCTTTAGGAAAATATCCATATGCAAAAAAGAGGGTAGTATGTTAGGATACGAAAACATAACAATGGTATGGTCCTCATTGAGAACCAACAGAGGAACATCCACCGTAGAGGGAGAAGTGATGCCGAGTCTACTGTCATAATCAACCAGGAAGGGCAGTCAACTCGAATGATCATTAGAGTCACTGAGGCCGCCATATTTTGTTCTTAGTGATTTTAGGGGTTTGGTGGTTTTAATGGTTTGTGGTTTTAGTGGTTTTTAAGTAATTTTTATTTCCTAGGGCTTTATTGGGGGGGGGTTATGTTTTAAATGTTTTTTATGTTTCTTCAAATTTGTAGGAACCTTTTGGGATATTTATGGTCATAAGTGTTTTTAATATTTTATATGGATGTTAGAGGTTTTTAGGGTTTTAGTGTATTTATTGATTTTATTATTATTTTTTTCGGTTTTTGGGTTTCAATGGGGTTTTGATATTTTTAATATTTTTATGTTTTTAGATATTTAACTGTTTGTTAAAGTTTTTCAATTTATTTTTGGGTTTTATCTCCTTTTATGTTTTTATCATTTTTAGGTATTTAATTGGGTTTTATGTTTTTTAGGTTATAGGGTTTTCATTGGGTTTTCTTGTGTTTATGGTTTTTTATTTTTTATGGATCTTTAGGGATTTTTTAGTATTTTTATGTTTTTTAGAATTTTATTGAATTTGATGTTTTCTATGTTTTTGGGGCTTTGGGGGTTTTTAACGTTTTCTCATTTTATTGTGATTTAAATGTTTATATGTTTTTTTAGGTTTTTATGGTTTTCTTAGGGGTTTAGGATTTTAGGTTTGTTTACATTTTTTTGAATTTTTAGGTCTTTTTAAAGTCTTTTTGGTTTTTAGGGGTTTTGAAGGTTTTACTATTTATTATGGTTTTTTGAATTTTAAGTGGATTTTGAATTTTTTTTGGTTTCATGGGTTTTTATATTTTTTCAATATTTTATGTATTTTAAGGGATTTTTTGAGTTTTCATTGGTGTTCTGTATTTTTATGGGTTTATGTGTTTTTACGGGTTTTAAGGGCTTTTATGGTATTCAGATTTTCGGGTTCTTAGGTGTTTTAAGATTGTGAAGGTTTTTAGGGTTCTTAAAAGTTTTTAATTTCATGGTTATCTTAGGAGATTTCAGGTTATTTATTGGTTTTTATGTTTTGAGGTATTAATATGTCTTTTCAAAATTTTTATGTCCTTTTTAGGGTTTTTATAGATTTTATGGGTTTTGTGGGTTTTTATGATTTTAGTGTTTTTATGTATTTTAGGGGTTTTATGTGTTTTTTTGATTTTGTGGTTTTCATAGGTTTTTTAGGATTTTTATGTTTTTTTATGTTTTTATATATATATTTTTGTTTTTTATGATTTTATAGTATTTTGGGTTTTTTGTGATTTTGAGTGTTTTTAAGGGCTCTACATGTTTTTGGGTTTTAAGGTTTTTTTATGGTTTTATTCTTATTTAGTGTTTCCTAACATTTGTTGGGTTTAAAGTGCTTTGAGTTTTTAGTGGGTTTCTAGGGTTTTTATTGATTTTTAGTGAGTTTTTAGGTTTTTAAGGGCTTAAAGTGTTTTTAGTTTTTTATATATTTCTTATCATTTTTTAGGGGTTTTAGGGTATTAAAATTTTTATGGGTTTTTGGGTATTTTTATATTTTTTATGGGTTCTACGATTTTTAGGGGTTTTAGGTATTTTTAGGGGTTTTTAAGTGTTTTTTGGGGTTTTAATTTTTTTGAGTTTTTTTCATATTTTTATTGTTCATTTTTGTTTTTAACTTTTTAATGGCTTTAACATGTTTTAGAGTTGTTTAGTTTATTATTAGGGTTTTTTTTTGGGATTAATGTTTTTTTATTGTTTTCAGGGTTTTTATGGGAGTTTTGGGAATTATAAGTAATTTTTGGTTTTTTATGTATTTTTTAGTTTTTAGGGTTTTAATGTTTTTGAGGTTTTTATAGTTTTCTTAGGGGTTTCATGTTTTTTAGTTTTATTTTCTTTTTAGATATTTTTAGGGATTTTTTAGTATTTTTATCAGTTTTTGGATTTTTGGGTATTTTGACGGTTTAAAAGTTTTTAAGGGGTTTTATGGTATTTTAGGGTTTTTACCATTTTTAGGGGTTTTTAGGGTTGTATGTGTTTTTATGATTTTATGGTCTCCTAAGAGGTTTTTTTTCATTTTTAGGAGTTTTTATATTTTTATGGATTTGAACAATTTTTTAGGATCTTTATGGTTTTTAAGGTTTTTTTGGTTTTTTTGGTTTTTTGAGTTTTCTGTGATTTTTTGGCATTTTATGGTATTATAATGTTTTTAGGGATTTAAAATGGTTTTAGTGTTTTTAGTGGGTTTTATGGTTTTATTGGTTTTTAGGTTTTTAAGGTTTTTATAGTCTTCTAGGGATTTTATTATTTTTTGGGCTTTTTGTGTTGTTATCATTTTTTATGTTTTCATGGGTTTTTAATTGTGTTATGTTTATTAATAATTTCCTAGTGGTTTCCATGACTTTTTTGGTTTTTATGGATTTTAGGGTTTTTTTGTTTTTTGTTTTTTCTTGGGTTTATTAAAAAATTTGGGTCTTTATGTATTTTTAGTCTTTTTAACATTTTTAGGGTTTTAAATGGTATTTAGTGTTTTTAGTTATTTTTTATGCTTTTATGTGTTTTTATGGTTTTTTTGGTTTCATGGGTTTTATTTCATTATTGAATTTAGGGTGTTTTTGGGAATTTTAATGTTTTTATTTGTTTTATTTGTTTATTTGGATTTTAATTGTTTTTAGGGGTTTTAATATTTTTAGGTATTTCATATGATTTTTTAGGGATTTTAGAGATTTTGAGGGATTTTAGGGTTTTATCATTTTTAGGATATTATGGGTTTTTTGTATTTTTAGGCTATCAACATATTCTTTATCTTTTCATACAGTTCAATGATTTTATGTTTTTATGGAGTTTTAGTGATTTTTTGGATTTTTATGGTTTTTCAAAATATTTAGTGTTTTTAGGGGGGTTGGGGTTTTTTTAAGGTTTTTTAGTTTTTAGAGGGTTCTTTTGTTCTTAGGGATTTTAAGATGTTTTATAATTTTTTAACATTATTAGGGTTTTAAAAGGTTTTAATGGGTTTTATAGGTTTTTTAGGGTTTTAGGGCATTTAGCGATGTTGTAGCTTTTAGGGTTTTTATTATTTTTATGATTTTTTAATGTTCTGGTTTTTATTAGGTTATTTGGAGTTTTAAGTGTTTTTAGGGTTTTTATGTTTTCTTAGTGTTTTCAGAGTTTTTATATTTTTAGGTATTTTGTTAGAATTTTTATTATTTTATGGGGTTTTATGGATTTTTAGTGGTTTTAGTGTTCTTATGAATTTTAGAGTTCTTATGGGTTTTTAGGGTTTTTATCATTTTTAGGTTTTTTAAGGGTTTAAATTATTTATTGGTTTTTAATGTTTTTTAGGGTATATTAAATTTGTATAAATTTATAGGACCCTTTTATGATACTTATGGATTTTAGGGAATTTAGGGATTTTTAGGGTTTGAAGGGGGTTTTAAAGTTTTTGTGGGTTTTCGGGATATTTTTCAAGGGTTTTATGGATTTTTGGAATTTGTTAACATTTTAGGGGTTTGATGGGTTTTTAGAGTTTTAATTGGTTTTTATTGGGTTTTAGGTATTATTAATTATTTTAGGGGTTTTATTGTTTTTATGATTTTTAAGGTTTTATAATGATTTTAATAGTTTGTAGAATTTTTAGGTTATTTAGTGGTTTTATGCTTTTTAGGTTTTTAGTGTTTTTGTCATTTTTAAGTATATTTAATGATTTTTTGGATTTTAATGGGGTTGTATGGTTTTTAGGGGTTTTCAGGGGTATTACGAGTTTTATTTGTGGGGGGGGGGGGGTTATGTATTTAAGGTTATTTAGAGTTTATAAATGTTTTTAGAGGTTTAAATGGTTTCTAATGTTTTTATTGGTTTTAAGGATTTATTTATTTTTATATATTTTTAAGGATTATAGTGGTATTTATGGATTATAGATGTTTTAGGGATTTTAGGGGGTTTTTAGTTTTTGTGGTTTTGGGGGATTTATTTGCTTTTATTTTTTAATGTTTTTAGGGTTTTCATGAATTTTTTTTCATTTTTATGTTTTTAAGGATTTTTAGATATTTTTTATAGTTTTATGGGGTTTTCAGGTATTTTTTGATTTTGTGGGGTTTTATGTTTTTTAGAGGTATTATGATTCTTATGATTTTTAGGGTGCCTTTATTAGTTTTTATTTTTTATGTTTTTTTTGATTTTTTAATTATTTTATTGGTTTAAAGAGTTTTATAGTTTTTAGATATTTTTTACTTTTTTATGGGTTTTGGGGGTTGTTAAGGTTCTATGGGAGTTTTTTGGTTTTTTGTTTTTTTGGGTATTTTAGTGTATTAAGATTTTTTATATATTTTTAGGGATTTAAGGGTTTTTAGGGTATAGAGGTTTTCTTAGGGGTTTTAGAGTTTTTATGGGTTTTATGGGTGTCTATGGTTTTTATTATTGTTAGGTTTTCAGGGATTTTAAGTGTTATTTTTTTTAAGGTTTACTTTGGGGATTTCAATTTTTTTAGTGTGTTTTATGTTTTTTGGTATTTTTATTACTTTTTAGGTGTTTTAGGTATTTATTGTTTTAGGGAATTTATTGATTTTTAGGGGTTTTTAGGGTTTTATGGTTTTTATGGTTTTTAGAGTTTTTAATGTTTTTAGGGGTTTTAAGTGTTTTTAGGATTGTAAGGTTTTATTAGGGATTTTTAAGGTTTTTTATGTTTTATACATTTTTAGGGTTTTAGGGGTTTTTTAAAATTTTATGGTATTTTGGGTTTTATGGGTTTTTAGTGTTTTTAGGGTTTTGATGGATTTTCTGGGGGTTTAGGTTTTTTATGAGGTTTTAAAGGTTTTTAATGTTTTTAGAGTTTTTTTATGTTTTTAGGGTTTTAAATATTTTTAGTTGTATTTAGTAGTTTTATAGTTTTTATGGGTATTTTTGTTTTAAGGTTTTTAAGGGGTTTTAGTTTATCTTAGCATTTTTGGTTATAAGGGGTTGTAGTTTTTTTGGGTTTTAAGGTATTCTTAGGGGTTTTCTAATTGTTAGGTACATTTGGGGTTTTACTGTTTTTATCATTTCATATGTTTTTTTGGAGTATCTAGTTTTTTTTCGGTTTTTATGGTTTTCTTAGGGGTTTTCTAGGTTTTTAGGGGTTTTTCCAATTTTAGCGATTTTTAGGGTTTTTAATATTTTTAGGATTTTTAGGGATTTTAGGGATTTAGAGGGGTTTTAGGATTTTATGGTTTTATTAGTTTTAGAGTTTTTTAGTTTTTAGAGGTTTTAGGTGTTTTATGTTTTTAATTTTTTTCTTAGGGTTTTTCTGGATTTTAAGGTTTTTTTCATTTCTAATGTTTTTAGGGACTTTTTATGATTTTCATGGATTTTTTTCATTGTTGTAATTTTGAGGGGTTTTAGGGACTTTATGTTTTTATTGGTTTTATAATTGTGGGAGTATGAAATGGTTTTAAGGTTTTTGAGAGGTTTTTAACATTTTTTTTGTTTGTAGTGTTTTTAGTAATATTGAGGGGTTTAGGGTTTTGTAGGGTTTTAAAGGTTCTTACATTTTTAGGTTTCTTAGTATTTTATGTGTTTTTGGGTTTTAAGGTTTTCTTAGAAGATTTCAAGTGTTTTTTCAATTCTTCACTTTTCTTGGTATTTTAGGGACTTTTAGGAATTTTATTGTCTTTATGGTTTCTTGGTTTTTTAGTGATTTTAAGGATTTATGGTATTTTAGGTTTTTAGGGGTTTTAGGGATTTAAGGGTTTTTTGTGATCATTCACATATTTAGGATTAAAAATAGTTTTTATAGTTTTTTTTTCAAATTTTATATTTTTTATGGATTTTTAGGGTTTTATGTGGTTTTATAGTTGTTAGGTTTTTTATTGTTTTTACGGTATTATAGGGTTTTTATCATTTTTATGTTTTTAGTTGTTTAAAGTGTTTTTATATTTTTAGGGGATTTTATGTTTTTTATATATTTTTTACTATTTTTTACTGTTTTTGATTTTATGATTTTTTATATTTTTTTGGGTTTTATGGTTTTTATAGATTTTGAGGGTTATTATGGTATATTATGATTTTTATGGATTTTAGGGTTTCTAGCATTTTTAGGTTCTTAGGGGTTTAAGAGTTTTATGGTTTTTAGGTTTTTCTTATTGTGTTTTTGGAGTTTTAGGGGTTATTTATGTTTCTATGGATTTTAGGTGATTTTTATGAATTTTTTGGGTTTTTATAGTTTTTAGGGTTTTTAGGGTTTTTCAGGGGTTTTGAGGGTTTTTATGGGTTTTTTGGGGTTTAATGTTTTTATGGTTTTTTTGGGTTATTAGTGATTTTATAGATTTTAGTGGTTTTAGAGTTTTATATGGTTTTAGGGGTTTTAATGGTTTTTAGCAGTTTTTATGGTTTTTTGGGTATTATTGTTTTTTGGTGTTTTTTATATTTTTAGCATTTTTTGATTTTTTAGATGCTTAAAATAATTTTTGGTTTTTATGGTTTTCCTAGGTTTTAGGGTTTTTACATTTTTTGTTGGTATTGGGTTTTTAGGGTTCTTATGGTTTTATATGGTTTTTTGGGTTTTTTTTGTTTTTTATGCTTTGTAAGGTTTGTTGGTTTTTTTAAATGTTTTTTGGGGTTTAGTTTTTAGTGGTTTTAGGTTTTTTGTGTTTTTTGGTTATTACTATTTTTAGGGGTTTATTGATCTTATGGATTTTTATATTTATCTACGGTTTTTATCATTTTAGTTTTTTAGGTGTTTTATGTATTTGTTAGTTTTTAAGTTTTTTGTATGGTTTTTCCGGGGTTTTAGAGTTTTTTTTTGTTTTTTGGGATTTTAGGTGGGTTTTTAGGATTTTTAGTATTTTAGGATTTTTATGATAGTTATGAATTTTGAGGGATTTTAGAGTCCTTTAGGATTTTTAATATTATATATATATTTAGTGATTTTTAGGGTTTTTATTATTTTTAGGGTTTTGACGGGTTTTGGGGATTTTTAGGGTTTTATGGGTTTTAGGGTTTTTAGGTTTTAAAGGGTTTTTTGATTTTTTAACATTTTAAGGGTTTAAAGGTTTTTATAGTTTTTAGTGAGTTTTTATAGGGTTTTAGGCTTTTTAATGTTTTTGGAGGGATTACGAGTTTTATGGGTTTTTATAATTTTTTAGGTTTTTAGGGGATTTAATTGTTTTTAGGTTGTTATGTTTTCAGTAGGGCCTTTAATGGTTCATTGGTTTTTTACATTTTTAGTGTTTTTTTAAGAATTTTTATGATTTTATCATTTGTGAAGGTTTTAGGGATTTTGATGGTTTTAGGGTTTTTAGGGAAAGGTACGTGTAGGGCCAGTCTATTCCTGACCCCCACCCAAAGTTTATTAAAAAGAAGACACAACATACCAGGGAGGGGTGGAGTCAATCAACTCACACCCAAAAGCCCCGAACATCCCAAAAAAGAAAAGACCCAAAAAAATAAAAACCACCAGAGAGAAACAGTAAGCGGACACTAACAACCCCATTATCCATAGCTTCATCAATTCCCATCCATGCATTAACTAGCTTCTAGCAGCTCACATCCAAGAAATTACCAGCATTCAATCTCACAACTTCTAGCATCCCACACCTCCTCATCAAAAAGATCCACCACCAACAACACATGACCACCAACACTGAACTCAAAACCACCAACTTCATCACATCCCAGCCAAGTAGCAACCATACCACACTAGCATTACCAAAATCCATCGTCTTCTTTCCAAGAAGATCAAATGTCAGCGACACAAAACCACTAGAATCGCCATCCTCCAGCACCTCCTCACCAAGTAGGGTTTTAGGTTTTTAACGATATCTTTTGGATTTTTAGGATTTTAAGGAGGTTTTTTATGGTTTTTAGGTCTTTTTGGATTTTTATAGTTTTAAGGGTATTAGTGTTTTTAGGGGTTTATGGTTTTTGTGGGATTTATGGTTTTTTATAGTTTTTGGGATTTTATTATTTTTATGTTTTTAAGGTTTTCATTGGATTTTTATTCATTTTGAGGTATTTTAATGGGGGGGGGGTTTCATCATTTTTTTATGTTTTAAGCTTTTTAGTACTTTTTTGGGGTTTTCGGTTTTTTATATGTTTTTACGATTTTTTTAATTTTTTAGGGGGTTTAAGGGTTTTTTAGAGTTTAATATTATTTTGATGGGTATAATGGTTTTTAGTGTTTTTAGTGGTTTTAGGTGTTTTTATTTGTTTTTATAGGTTTTTACAATTTTATGGTTTATTGAGTTTTTTAGAGGTTTAGTGTTTTTGAAATTTTAGGGATTTCTTTATTTTTAGGTTTTCTTGGTTTTATAAGTATTTTTTTTTGTATTTTAGGGTTTTTAACATTTTTAGGTATTTTAATGACAATTTTTGGATTTTATGGGGTTTTAGGGGTTTTAATGAATTTTAGGGTTTTTTAGGGTTTTCAAGGTTTTTAGTGTTTTTATGTTTTTAGGGGTCTTATGGGTGTATAAGTTGTTATGGTTTTGTTATGGGTCTTTAAGGGTTTAATGGGTTTTAAATATTTAAGGATATTTAGTTATTTTTAGGATTTCTATGTTTATAGGGTTTTTAGGGGTTTTGAATATTTTTTTGAGTTTTTTTGTAGGGGTTTTATGATTTTTGGTAGTTTTTACGGGTTTTTAGTGGTTTTATGTGTTTTTTGGGGTTTTAGATTTTTTTTGAGTTATATAGGGGTTTTATGGTGTTTAGGGTTTTTAAAATTTATTTGGGGTTTAAAAGGGTTTCTATAATTGTTACTATTTTTAGGGGGTTCCAGGGGGTTTTAGGGTTTTTAATTATCTAATGGGTTGTATTCATTCTATGGTTTTTAGGTTTTTTAGGGTTTTTATATTTTATTTTATTTTTAGGGGTTTTAAGTGTTTTTTTATTACAATGCCTTTCAGGAGCTTTCATTGTTTTAGGGTTTTTTTACATTTTATTGGATTATTATTTATTCTTTAAGATTTATTTTGGTTTTTATGGATTTTAGGGATTTTGAGGGTTTTAAAGGATTTCTAGGGTTTTTAGGATTTTTATGGTTTTTTTGCGTTTTTAGAGGTTTTTTATTTTTTTAGGGTTTTAAAGGATTTTAGAGTTCTTTAATGTTTTTCGTTATTTAAAGGTTGTATATAGCTTTTAGTGGTTTTTAGGTTTTTATGGGGTTTTAGGTATTAAAATTTATTCCATCATTTTTAGTGTTTTCATGGTTTTTAATGGTTTTTAGGGTTCTTAGCATTTTTAATTTTTTTATGGGGTTTGAGTGTTTTAGGTTTTAAAGGGTTTCTTAGATATTTTCAGGCATTTTAGGATTTTTTACATATTTAGGGATTTTGGTATTTTTTAGGAATTTTACCATTTTTATGGTTTTTAGGTAATTGAGGGTTTTTTGGGGATTTTTTGGATTTTTTGGATTTTTTTGGGTTTTTAGGGTTTTTTTAATTTTTAGATATTTTTAACCCCTTTAAGAGTTTAATGTGATTTTATAGTTTTTAGTGGATTTTTATATATTTTTTGGTTTAGGGGGTTAAATATATTTAGTGGTTTTATGGTATTTAGGGGATTTATGGTTTTTTAGGGTTTTTTCATGTTTTATGTTTCTTAGGCACTCAACAAATGAACCCGGAGGGGGTATTCTGATTAGGGGGATCAACTTGGTCTCCATTACTTTGGACCTCCCTATGCATGTATACTCTATATTTTACTATGACCATGCTCTTGTTGTGGGTTTCCTCTTTTAATAAAATAGAAAAATTGATGATGATAATCGTTTTTAGGTTTTTAATGTTTTCATTGGGTTTCTCAGTGTATTTACGATTTTTATATTTTTAATGATTATTAGGGTTTTTTAGGATTTTTATTTTTTATAGTTGTTTTTTTAATTTTTGATGTTGTTAAGATTTGTTAGGATTTTTAGGGGTTTTAGCACTTTTTAGATTTTTATGGGGTTTAAGTGTTTTTAGGTTTTTAGGGTTTTCATAGGGTTTTTTCTGTGTTTTTATGGTTTTTTACATTATTAAGGATTTTTAGTGATTTTTTATATTTTTATATTTTTTCTTGTTTTTAGGGGTTTTGAGCGTTTCTATGGTTTTTTGGGTCTTTATAGTTTTTTTTTTTAATTTTTTCAGTTTTTAATTTTTTTTTTATTTTTTAAACATTTTTGGGGTTAAAATGATTTCTAGAGTTTTTAAATGTTTTTATGGATTTTATGGGTTGTTTGGGTTTTTTATGTTTTTAATGGCTTCATGGTTTTTATTGTTTTTAGGGACCTTGAGGGGCTTTAACATTTTTATCTTTTTATTTGTTTTAATTATGTTTATATTTTTAAGGGTTCCATAGGATTTTCAGGGTTCGTATGGTTTTTTTTATTTTTATTTTTTTTAGTCCATTTTTAGAATATTTATGGTTTAAAGTTTTTTTAGGTATTTTGAAAATTTTAAGGGTTCTTTAAATGATTTAGGTGTTTTATAGTTTTTTTGGGTTTTGTAGTTTTTGTTTTGATATTTTTAGGGGTTTTAATGATTTTTAATGTTTTAGGGGTTTGATGTAATTTTTGAGATTTTAATATCTTTTAGGGTTTTTGTGGGGGTTTATGGGTTTTTAAAGTTTTGAGGGTTTTTTATGTTTTTATGGGTGTTTAGGGTGTTTTAGGTTTTTTATCGGTTTTTGTGTTTTTAGGATTTTATGTGTTTTAGGTTTTTATGGGTTTTTTAGTGTTTTTTATAGTTTTATGGGTCTTTACATTTTATTATATTTTAGATATTTTTGTGGATTTTTATCGTTTTCTGGGTTGTTTTGGATTTTGATGGGTTTTAGCAAATTTTAATGGTTTAAGGGTTTTTTAGGTTTGTTATCAATTTTTTGGTTTCTTAAGGGTTTAAAGGTTTTTTTAGGGTTATAAGGTTTTGTTAGGGTTTTTTTGTTTTTTATGGGTTCTTATGTTTTTAGGGATTTTTTTTCGATTTTTATGGTTTTAATGGTTTTTGGGGATTTTGACGGTTTTTAGGGTTTGTCAGAGTTTTATGGGGTTTTATGGGTTTAAAGGTTTTTTTTATTTTTAATTTTTTTTAATATTTTCTATTGTTTTTTAACATTATTGAAACTTAATAGTTTTTTTAGTGTTTTTAGTGTTTTAGGTATTTATGAGTTTTTAGGGTTTGTTAATTTATTTAGGTGTTTTATGGTTTTTACGTTTCTAGGATTTTTTGGGTTATTAGCTTTTTTTAATTTTAAGGGATTTTAATTGTTTTTCTGTTTTTACGGTTTTTTAGGGGTTTTCAATGTTTTTTACAGTTTTAAGGATTCTTACGAATTTTTAGGATTTTATGGTTTTTAGGGATTAAGCGAGTTTGAGGGGTTTTAAGGATATTTAGGGGTTTGGGGGTTGGGGATTTTTTATTTTTAAGGGTTTTTTTTGTTTTTTGGGGTTCAAGGTTTTTTATATTTTTTAACATTTTTAGGGGTTTAAACAGTTTTTGGAGTTTTTAGTGTGTTTTTAAGGTTTTTATGGTTTTTAGAGTTTTTATGGTTTCTAGGGTTTTTATGATTTATATAGTATTTAGGTATTTTTGTTTTTTTAAGTTTTTTTATGTTTAAATTTTTTATAGGCTTTCAATGTTCTCTTATAATTTTTTAGGTTTTGGGGGTTTTTTACATTTTTTGGGATTTTTATGTCTCTTTTAGGATTTTATATTTTTTAGGTTTGTTAGGTATTTTTTAGTTTTTAGGGGCATTAGGGTTTTAATGTTCTTAAGGTTTTAGGGGGGGGGGTTATGGTTTTTTGGGTTTTAAGCTGTTTTATATTTTTTAATTATTTTAGTAGTATAAAGCGTATATATATATATATATATTAGTAATTTTTTATATTTTTATGTGGTTTTAAGGGTGTGTGAGGTCTATATTTTATTTATTTTCATTATTTTTTTAGGCTGATTTGGGTTTTTAGGGATTATAGAATATATTTAGTTTTATAGGGTTTTACGTGTTCTCACGTTCTTAATATTTTTATATAATTTGTTCATGTTTTTTTGGTTTTTTATATTTTTAGCAATTTTAGGGCCTTTTTAGGATTTTTATGGTTTTTAGGGATTTTGAGGGTATTCAGGGGTTTTATTGTTTTTTGGGGGGATTTTAGATTTTTTTTGAGTTTTTGGGGGTTTTATGTTTTTTAGAGTTTTTTAATGTTTTTAGGGGTTTAAAGGGTTTTAGATTTTTTTTTGGTTTTTTGGAATTATATAGGTTTTTAGTATTTTTAAGGTTTTTATGGGTTTTTATTTTTTTTTAGAGTTTCAAGTTTTTTTTGGGTTCTTTAAGTATTTTAGGGATTTTAATTTTTTTAGGTTTTTAATGTTTTATTAGGGGTTTATGTGTTTTTTGGGGTTTTTATGTTTTTATGGATTTTAGGTCCTTTTAGGTTATTTTATGGAAATTTAGGGGTTTTAGGGATATTGATTATTTTTAGTGTTTTTATGGTTTTTATGGTTTTTATAGTTTTATGGTTTTTAAGGTTTTCTATTTTTGGGGCTTATGTTCTTTTTATGATTTAAGGTATTAATAGGGTTTGATGAGGATCATGTAACACATGGAAATAAATGGGTTGAAGGAAGACTTGATGGGCAGGGCAGAATGCACATGATTTCACATGACCCGTTGCGAGGAGTTGGTGGCCCAATGACAAGGGAGAAGATCAAGAGAATGAGGGAGTCCATAAATGTGTCAATCATGGAATTAAAAGGGGAATCCCAATAACATTTCTTGGTGGAAGAATCCTAGCCTATATTTACATTAATTATGACCCAACCCCGATTTTAAAGACTCATCCCATTGTTTTCTATTAATTTCAAAACTGACTCACCATGGAATCTTCAATGTAAAAAGTGGTGGGCTTGTTGTAATTACATTCCAAAATGGTGTGCTACTTATCCCATGTATCCATGATCCCGTGAAAAAAAATTCAAATGCTTCATTTATGTTTTTTTACTTATGGAAACTAGGTGTTAGAATTTTGTATCACTATTTGTCTATAAATAGCCACCACATTCACTCTTTGAACAAAATGATTGAATGGAATGTTATTATGGTGAATTTTTCTTTAAACCTTAGTAATCTTGATTAATTATTGACTTATCAAAGGATCCATAATCCTTTGTGGTGTCTTTTGGCTAGAGTTATTAGAGACAAGTTCTTTTTTGGGTTCCGTCGTGACGAACTATCTCATTTCGTTCTTATTTCCACCATTTATAGCCCTTCGCACTTGTTTCCTTATGGATATCTGGGTTCTCAACACACCAATGTTGATAAAGGATCATAGGAAACATCATAGTGGTTCTTGTATCACATATCATTTAGTACCAAATACTAGTTTCAATAAATCTTGCTCATCATTTTAATCCCTTTTTACATCTTATTTTCTCTTTGAATCGTGCCAACATCAATTCTAGTCAATTTTTTCTTCATCTATGGAAATAATTTCTTCATCATTTTTTATTTATAGTATATTAATCATGTAGTTGAAGAGATCACATTACTTCTCTATCTAGAATCATTGAAATCAAATCTATAAATTGTAAGTTACATGGGGTTCAAATCTTGGGATCAATTATACAATTTTTAAACCACGAATGTAACACACCTAGTTTTAGGTACATGACCCTTTATTTATGTATTTTAAGTATATAAAATTATTTTGTAATTTTTTTGGAGTTTTTTAGGATTTTTTTTTGTGTTTTTAGGTTTTTTCGAATGTGCGCGGTTTGAGTATGATTAGTAGCCATGTAGCACCTATTGGAAATTGTGCAACCAAAATAGTGGACACTAAGGAGAAGCAAAGTTTGGAAAAACAATGCCGACGCATATTAGAAACCATAAAATTTTGGATTTTAGGGTACTATACAGTTGGCACACAGTTTGTATAATCGTGATACGCAACCCTGTGAGGTGTGTTTGGAGGTAGTGGCTCATGTATGGTTATTTCACGTAGTATTTATAACTGTGTCACTAATCATGTGCCATGTAAAATTAGATCTGAAAATTGTAGATATAATCTGATTTACCACCTAAAAAGAATGTGTTTTCCCTAAAAAAATTCTTCTTACTCCTAACGAGGTGGAGATAATTCCTATGAAATCCCAAGTGCATTGGAGGCCCGGATTCATCGGCAAGTGATCATTCTTCATTGTTTTCCTTATATATATTATCCTTATGTATTTTAGAATCATAGATCTAGTTAATTGGGGATAGATTCATGTTGTGAAATGTCAATCTTGATGGGATATGTTTTTTTATTGAAGGGAATGTGATATACATTGAAATCTTAACGATTTAAAGTGGTTTGTTAAATTTTTCGTGACATTATTCATTTTTGCCTATGTTTGAGAGTTAGCTGGATTCAATATTGAATAATATTGATTTTAACTTGAAATATTTATTTTAAATTAAATTAATTTCCTAAAATATTTATGAAAATCATGGTGTGATTTGATATAATTCTCATTTGAAATATGGTTTTAGAAATAATGGGAATTGAATGGAATCTTGTGAAACCATTGATTATAATTTTAAAATGGTGATTTTAAAATTATTGTTAGTTAATGAAAGAAATATATTTATTGATATGATTTTATTGAAATGGGTTGATATTATTTTGTAATAATTGTTGGGAATGAGTTCAATGAGATGGAAAATGTTCTTGAAGTACCACCATCAAAGGGACGAAGTATGGACATGAAGTTCCACTATCAATATTAACTACAACCATGTATATGTTTTTGTGTTATGTAAGTGTGTGGATATTGAAATTCTTATTCAAAATCATAAATTGAAAAATAGTTAAAATATTTTTTATTGTTCCTTTATAAATTACTATGTTAGTTTTTGTTGTTCTCATTGAAAAAAATAAGGGGTTTGAATTCTTGTTTGATAGATTACCATGAAAAACTATTTTTTAGATATAATATAATTTAAATTATTTTAAAAATATTTTATAAAATTTAATAACATGTTCAATCCTAGTGGTGTGAGTTGGGAATTCATTTTGGAAATCATACCAAGTTTTATACTCACCCACTGTTAGGGCACTATTCTGCATTTGTAGATGTTATATATGGAGACAAAGGTAAAGACATGTTATCCCAGTTCTTTAGTGATGATTCATGAAACCTTGGGTTGGGAATTTGGTTATGGATCTTGGAGCGTATTGTTAATTTTTTGGTGTCTTTGGTATCTTTTGGTTTTGTTATCATTTGGGTCCATTTATTATGTCACATTGATTCCACTTTTACTCTAATATTTTATTTTGCTTTATTCTTGTATTGGCATGGATATTTATACTCATTGATCATTAAAAATTGTGCATGTTATTGATATAATTGGATTCTCCATTATATATTAAAATGAAAAATATTCACTGAACAGTTTTTGAGGAACATGGAATTTATTGTAAGCCTTTGGTTTTTTGGGGATGTCACCTAAGGCCTAATAACTCACTCATCACTTCTCAAGTCAATTAGTAGGGGAAGGATGTTAAAAATGGTATCATTGAATTTGAAATTGTAGTAATATATATCTTGGGATGGTAGTAGGTTGATAAGAGTTTTTTAACACGAAATGTAAAGAGTAAAAATGTGTAACCAACCTCTTTATGGTGAAACTCAAGTTAGCATGGAGTTGGGTACATGACCATTTTGAGATAGTTATAGGATTTCTAGCCTCATCATTATAGGTTTAGCCGATGATAATAGCACAACATGTGTTGATAGAAATTACTTCCCACTAAGATTACACAATTTATTATGAGTAATTATTTATAATTTGGTGAAAAAGTGTTGATTTTTGAAAATATTTAAATATGGTATGATTTTCAAAATCATTATGGAATTTTAAAAAATGGATTGAAAATTAAAATTATTTAATTTTTGAAAGCCTTGTTGTGATATGGGTGATGTGGTAAATTTAAAATTTCTAAGACATAATTTTTAAGATTGTGATACTAAATGCATTTTTCTTTTGGTAATTGTGAATGAAATCTAGTAGGAATAAATGAAATCAATTAGAAGAGGTTATAGAGAACATGTTTTCAACTATTCCATGGGTGAACCAATATTTGATTAAATGTATTGTCCAAGAATTTTAGAATTTGGATAGAGGTAATATAAATAATGAACCAAGGAATGTGGATAATTCCATTCAGTTCCCAAATAATAATCCACCGATCGTTTAAGGAGATTCAAAACCAGAAAAAGAAGATGTGTAGATAAATAGAATTAATTAAACCTTTGATTTATTTGGAACACCATGTTATTTTAAAATTAAGATGGAAACAAACTTGCTGGAAGATCATGCATCCTGGTGGTGGGATTTTTTAGTTCAATTAAAATTTGAATAAAGACTGTCATGGGAATATTTTGAAGAATTGTATGACTAAAAATTATATCCTCATTATTTTTTTATTTCAAAAATAATATAATTATTCCGTTTGAATAAAGATAACCTCATAGTGATAGAGTATGAATCTAAATTTATGAATTTAGTCTACATTTCACCTGAAGTTTCTACAATCTTATCCTTAAAGGAAAGATTTTTTGAATCAGGTTTTAGGACAATTATTTTATTAAATATTCCCATGCATTGTATAATAGATTGTATATAGATATAAATTAGATAAATAGTGTATGAAATGGATATATTAGGGAATATGGTTTGAGGATGCATGCTAATACCTATGGGAATTTGTGATAACTATAATGCTAGGAATAAGAGGAAGAGGGACACCAATTTCAAAGGTGGTGGTATGATTTAGAGTCAGATAGTGCGATCAATAAATCTTCCTCCTAAACCAAATGGTATACCTGATTTTTTTCAATGTGGTTATTTGAATCACGTAAATAAATATTGTACTACACCACCTAGATATTGTCACAATTTCAATAATATGGGAAATCTATTGAGTTATTCTCATAGTGCTACGAGGTTGAGTGACAGGGACACATATCACGATTCCTAATCATCATTTTCTTTGATGAAATGAGTAAAACATAATAGATATCATTATAAAAACATATAAAGACAAGGAAATACTAGGAATACCCTAACTACTCGACCAGGGAAATCTCAATAGGGTGACAACTAGGAAAGAAAAGTAGGTAAGAAATTTTAGGGTTCTGATAAAGTGATCATTAATGATCAATTAGGACCTTTGATAGTGAGAGGTATGATTATTTTTAATGATACCCTTAGGAGATATTATTTTTGATATGATTATGTCACATTAATTTATTAATTATCATGATGTATATATTATATGTTTTCATGTTGAGATGATGCAATTGGTTTAATAACATCAAACTCCTTTATGATAAAATGACTTTCAAGCCTTTTTGTTCAATGAATTTTTTATAAATATTGATGGGGATAAATTGATTTTGAACTTATCTATGCTTGAGATGGGTGTATGTGACTTAATATTGGGTATGGATTTCTTGAAAATGTTCAAATACCACATAGACTATTATACCAAAAGGGTTACCTATGCAACACATAATGGGGTCAAGCATCTCGTTAGAAGAAATAAAAATGAAAATGAAAGTGGAGTAGGATTTTTAGCACTTATAGTTGGTACAATATCACACCAGTTGGTAGCCTTGACCTTGTAATCGATGTATGAGATCAAGAATAGTGGTTTTACTGAAATTATGGATCAGTTTATTGATTATTTTAATTATAATTTCTCAGTATTTCCACCCACAAGAGAAGTGTAGTTTATGATTGATCTCTTACCAGGGACCAGTATTATCTCACATCCATCTTATCAGTGGAACCAATGGAATTAATGTATCTAAAATTCCAAATGGAATAGTTAAAAATAAAATCATTGATTCGAACTTGTACATCTTAATAGAAATCACTAGTTATATTCTGAAAAACATGGATGGAACTCTTACACATTGTGTGGATTATCATAATCTGAATCATGTTATGATAATGAATCGGAGTAATATTCCATGAATTTATGAAATATTGGATCAATTGAGTTGAGACCAGTGGTTATCTAAAATTTAATGGTGCATGGGATGTCACAAACTATAGTTTTGGAATGAGGATACTCTAAAGAGATATTTCAGAAGTATATATGGCTATTATGTGTATGTGGTTATGCCTTTTGGTCATACCAATGGTGAAACTATTTTATATAATTGATTAATCAAAATTTTAAAGGTATTTGGATTATTTTTTAGGTTGAATTTTTGGGTGAAATAGTTTTGTATTTTAGGACAATGTTTTAGAATGAGCATCACTTAGATATAGTGTTTGGTATCTAGTGGGATAAACTTATGTATGCCTAAATTTAAATCCATGATTTTTGGATATAAGGGATTTGTTTAATGGTTTATTGTATCTCTAAAAATGGTGTTTATGTGGTCCCAGAAAAGTTTGAGGTTGTGATATCATATAATCCTCCAAAATAATTTCTTTGATATACATAGTTTCCTTGGACTGATAGGTTATTACTAATGTTTTCTTCATGAATTTTCCTGACTAGATTTACCAATGATAGATTTGAAAAGGAAAATTGTTATATTAAAATAGAATGATCAATATAAAAATTATTACCAAGAGGTTAAAGTTTTCCTTTCTGAAACATCTAACTTGATATTTCTAGAATTAGGAAAAGGATATGTAAAGTATTTTGATGCTTTAGATTGTGGTTAGGGTGTATTCTCATGAGGAGTGATCATGTTGTTTCTTATGGATCACGATAGTTATAGTGATATGAGAAGAATTACCCAACACAATATTTTGAATTATATTTTATGGTCTATGATTTGAATATCTAGAATCATTATCTTTTTGGTGAGAAATTCAAAATTCTTAGGGTTCAGAAGATATTGAAAAATATTTTCTCACAAATAGGTTTGAATCAAAGAAAAAGTAGATGGATGGAGTATCTTAAAATTATTGAATTTCACTTAATGTATTCATTAGATAAAGTAAACTTTATGGAAGATTCATTTAGAATAAAGTCATATAGTTAGTTGGGGAAAGAGGCTTAAGATCAATATTAACTAATGCAGGTGATTTCTAACATGAACAAGGATTGTGAAGATCGAGGTAGTGTTTCTATTTTCTTTACATTTTATTTTTTTCCTGATTTCATAGATAATGTCAAATAGGAACATATATACAACTGTTAATGGGTTTCTAGGATTTCAAAACTCAATGGTGGAGAGAAAATTAATGGATGAAAGCTTGATATAAGACCTGTGTTGTGGTTTCAAGATCTGATGGTCATACCTTTTTATTGTTAGGAATAAGTACTTCATGATTATCACTATTCAATATGGGATTATCATCCTAGAAATATATATATATATATATATGACATAAAAATTAATTTCTTTGTGGGCTTAAATGAAAATAAATATAGATGAGTTTGTTTTCAGATGCTCCACTTTTCAACAGTTTAAGGAAGAGCACCAATGACCAGAGGGTTTATTTTAGTCATTACTGATTCCCACATAGAAATGGGATAGAATAACTATTAATTTTTTTAAAATATCTTCCAATAATGGTTTTGAAACATGATTTTATATGGGTAATTTTGGATCTGCTAACAAAGTCAGACCACTTCATCCCTATTCATGAATAAAATATAGTGGAGGGATTTTAAAAAATATATATATGAGATGTTGTACAGTGGAATGGTGTTCCAGTATTGACATTATCTAATAGAGACCCCCTTTTTATATCCCTTTTTTGGAAGTCATTATCAAAATTAAATAATAATTAGTTAACTGTGAGAACGTTGTATCATCCTCACAATGATGGAAAATAGAAAAGGTTGATCCATACATTAGAGGTACTTCTTAGGGATTTTGAAATAGATTTTTGTAGCTCATGGTAGGATCACATACCGTCAGTGGAGTTATCACAAATAAAATTTTATCAAGATGTGATATATATAAAACCTTTTGGATCATTTTATGGGATTCCTTGTCATTATTGACTTTTTCAGGTAGATATTGGAGACAATTCAATATTTTTTCCAATCCTTGTGAATGATACAATAGAGAATATATAATTAATCATAATTGGGAAGGAGACAACATAGAGTCATTATAAATTGTATGTGGATCATTTTCAATAATTTTTGTCGTTTGAGATGAGTGATCATGTGTTCTGGAGAATCTATCTACATATTGGGAATCATTGTTTTAGGAAGTATGGAGAGTTATATCCTCAATTCATAGGCTATTTTGAGATACTTTAATTGGCGGGTGACGTGGAAAATAAGTTGCATTTCCCACCAAGGTTTTGTTCATAACATAATGTGTTTTATGTATCTCAATTGAAGATGTATCAATATATCCATGACCATGTGATTTAATGGGATCACATTGACCTAGTTCCAGATGCTATTGTGGTTTCTGTGATGGTAGAGTTTATGGATAGGTAAGAGATAATATTTCTTATGAAAAGCATTGGTATAATGTAGGTTTTATGGAAACATAGTCATACTTAAGAGAAAAATTGGGATCCTAAAAATGAAATGATGAATTAATGACCAAAAAGATTTATGTAACACTATATTTTTCTACTTTCTAAGGATGAAAAGGCCATTGGTGTGGAGAATTTAGCACTCCTGGTTACTAGTACATGACCATTTATTTATTTATTTTAAGCATAAGAAATAATTAGGTTATTTTTTATGATGTTTAAAGGATATTTGACATGTTTTTTGTATTTTATGGAGGTTAATGGTTTGATAATGATAATTAAAACCACAAAACACATCTAGGAAACTATCAAACTAAAACTATGGACACTAGGGGGGTGATCAGTTAGGCACAAATTTTTTCCAAACCGTGTGGATTCCCAGTAGAAAACGTGAAATGGTGGATAGTGAAGTTTAGCACGATGGGGTCATGGTTTTTCGAACATTGTGATTCTAACATGCATGTTTTATTTATAGGTAGTGTCTTGTGAATTTTTAGTGAATGGTTTTCATAATCATGCACCCTAACCATGTACTATGGAAAATTAGAACCCAAAATTCTGTATCTAATCTGATTTACCTCCTAGAACACTCATTTACATAAACAAGCGATAACACGAATTTATCTTCCTCTAAAGGTGGTGTAGATAGTTTCTTTTAATTTGGGAGAAATTCCAAGGTGAATCCATGTGTGATGGGGACACATATGTGTCTGTAAATTCTCATTTTTCATTGTTTTGATTAGATATATTCTCATTCCCTCTTTTAAAATCAAGTATATAGTTCATTGGGGATAGATCCATGTTATATAATGTCAATACTGATGGGATATGATTATTTTTATTTAAGGGAATGAAATTTGATTTGGAACCTTAAATATTTAATTTGGCTTGTTAATTTTGTTGTGACGTTCATCATTTTCACTTATGTTTATGAGGTATGTGGCTTATATATCAACTCCTATTAATTAGAACATGAATTATTGATTTAAAATTGATATAATTTATATAATTTTTTTGACACTCATGGTGTGATTTTATGGAATTATCATATGAATAATGGATTTCTAAATCATTGGAATTGGATGGATTTTTTGAAACATGTTGTTTATAATTTTAAAATGGAGATTTTAAAAATATGGTTTGTTAATTATATTAAAGTATTTATTGAAATAATTTTATATAAATGGTTTGATATTATTTTGTAATAAAGTTAGGGCATTAGTTTAATGGGATTAAGAACAGTCATGAAGTATCACTATCAATGGGACATAGTTTAGATGTGAAGTTCCATCGTCAATGGTAACACCAAGCTCATGTGTGTGTTTTTTGGGGATCTGTGTGGACATGGAAATTTTTATACCTAATCATAAATTCAAAAATGGGTAAAATATTGTTTTAATTTTTCTTGAAAAATGATTTTGTTAGTTGTTGACGTATTCCATGAAAAAATATTTTTTGTAGGATTTATTGATTTTTTTCCCATGAAAAATATTTTGTTTGGATATAAAATGATTTAAATTGTTTTTAAAATATTTTATATAAATTTTCTAAGATTTTCAATACTAGTTAATTGATTTGGGATGTCATTAGGGAAATCCTATCAAATTATATACTCACCCCGGTTTGGGAACTATGGTGAGTTTTCAAATGTTATATATCAAGACATAGGTAAAGGCAAGGTAACCCAATTATTTAGTGATTCTTCTTAATACCTTGGTCTGGGAATGTTTATTTGGACGTTGTAGTATATTGGGAGTTGTTTTTGGTTTATTTGTTGTCTTTTAGTTTTTGTTATCATTTGGATCCATTTGGTTATGTCACGTTTAATCCACGTTTATTATGATATTTTCTTTTGTTTTAAACTTGTATTGGACTTCATTTTGGTACTCATCCATCATTAAGATGTTTTTTTATGTTTAACATTTTTTCTCTCATTTTATCTTAAAAGTAAAACTAATCCACCATTTTTTTATGAGGCCCTTGGAATTTATTTCCAGCCTTTTGTGTCATGAGGATGCCACCAAATACTTAGTATCTTCATTGTCACTTCTCAAGATAATGAGGAGGTGAAATATGTTACATCACGACTCTCACTTTGATTCCCTTTAATGATTCAAATTATTGATTTTCCAATATTTACATATTGAAAATTTCTCTTGTTTTTAATGAATTTATTCAAAAAATACCCTAAAAAACAAACAAAATTACATACCCAAAAAATTTAAATATATTTATTCATATATCTATTTATCATTTATCTTCATCCAATATCATCCCCTTCTGGAATTTTCCTCTTGAATACATTTTTAATTTTATCATTGAATTCTATTTTAGGATTTCAACACTCTAATGATCCTTTAGATTTCTTGGAAATGGGTAAGAACTCTATAGGATGTATATTGAGTTGTAAAAGGTAAGACTGTAAAATTTTTGTAAAACACCCATAACTGAGTGAAACATGAGCGTAATAATATTTTTTATTGTAAACACATGAGGGAGTGTGTCAGGTGCATATTATATTCATTTAAAATTTTTTATATGGATCTTAAATGGAAGAGGTGAGTGACACCAATGAAATATACATAAGGTTTTTCATGAGGGATGTACAAGAAAAATTTTGACGTTTGAATGTGATAAGGGATGAATTGTAATCCCCTTCCAACTCTAGAGAACCACCAAGGTAGAGGGTGTTTGAAGAATATGGGGAGTTCTCCAATTTTCATGTGTCTGTAGTTTGGAAAAATAAACTACTATAGAGGAAAACCAATGATCTTGGAAGTGTAAAGTAGAGGATACCTTCATCCAAGGGTTATAATGATCTCAAAACATATATGGAATGGTAATGAAAGGAATATCATGTTTACAGTTGTAAGAACTATTCAAGGGAAAATAAAGTGATGTTAGCTATTGTAGAATTCACTACCTATACTAGTATTAGATGGGAGAAACAAAAAGTGAGCCGATTAAATAGTAGAGAAAGACCCATATGCACATGGGAAGAGTTTAAAGTGGTAATGCATAAGAGGTTTATTTCTAGCCACTATCATCATGATTTGTTCTTCAAGTTGTATGGTTTGAACCAAGGAGTTATGAGTGTTGAGGAATGTCATAAAGAGATTGAGATCATCATGATTTAGTACAATATTGATTAGGATTGAGAGGCCAACATGGAACACTTTGTGAACATACTAAACCATTACATTAGAGACATAGTGGACATACACCACTATATGGATATGGAGGATCTTCTTAACATTGATACTAAACTAGAGAGGCAAGTAAAGTTAATAATGGTATGCCCAAAATCTTATGATAAGTATTATAAAAATTCTTTCATGTTCAAGGATTCAAAACCAAAATAAAATTTAAGGGAACCCCAAACATATTCAAATGTGGTGACCAAAACAAAACCATTCTTTCCAGAATCCAAATGTAAAAATGGGGTAAGTTTGTTTCCAAATAACATGATATAAAATGTTTTAAATTTCAATTATTTGTAAATTTTATCTCAAAATTCCCAAATAAGAGGATAATGATTATTTGGGATGATGGATATGTTATTAGTGCTACATCAAGAGAATTTGAAATTACACAACAGGAGGAGTGTTTGGATGTAGAAATAGAGATCCCCATAAATGGAGAAATGTTTGTTTCAAGTAATTCTTTGTGTGTTAAACCCAAAAGAGAACATGATCAAAAGTAAAGGCAGCACATTTTTCATACTATATTCCTTATCAAAGATATGTTATATAGTATGATCACTGAAGGGGGTAGTTTCACAAACATAGAATGTTCTTTGATAGTTTATAAATAGGGTTTAGATATAACCAATAATCCTTGGCCTTATATATTATAATGTCTAAATAATAGTGGGGATGTTAAAGCAACTAAACAATCACAAGTTCCATTTTCTATTGGGAAGTATGAAGAAAAGTTGATATGTGTGGTTGATCCCATGAATTCTAGTAATATCATGCTGGGAAGGCCTTGAGTAATTGATATGAGGGGCACACATGAATGATACACCAACCACAATTACTTTGAAGATAATGGGAGGATGGTTATAATTACCCCGTGAGGCTGTTGTGAGCTTATCAAGGCTAACTGATGATTTAGAGAGATTATGAAAAGATAGAAAAATAAAAGAGATAAAAATAGATAGAATGGAAAAATAAAGAGTAAAAAAGGAGTGATGAGTAACATAAAAGGAAATGAGGTAATGAAAAGAGTTAAAAATAAGAGTGAAAATAAGATTGAAATAAGTGTTTTTAGGGAAAATTGTGTTTATTTCCAAAAAATATGTGTGATTAAGAGAGATTTAGAGGGGGTGAAACACTCATGCTTCTATGAAATGGATAATTTCTTGCCAATATCAATATTAACCCATAAATTTCTTCTTGGGTTGAGTATTTATAACTATAATATGGTGAGGGATCAAGGAAGTGTTGGAAATGAGATAAATTTTATCCATGTGATTTGATTTGGAAAAACCAACTAAAGGAAAGGATACCAAAGAAATGAAAATAAAAACTTCATGCCTGAGGATATGGAGCTTTCCAAGACTTAAATAATATCAATGATAATTTCTACAAGATTGAGTTACCCGACTTGTATGGAAATTTTGTTTTCACCATTAATGTTTTCGATCTTTCTCCCTTTGAATTTTTATATTCAAGGATGAAACATTATGAGGAGGTAGGGGTGATGAGGATTATAGAAAAAATGGTAATCAAGGGTTTTAATGTATAAATGTTGAGGAGGGTGGAAAGCACATGATTTCACAATACCCGTTGTGAGGTGTTGTTGGACTTATGTCAAGAGAGAAGACCAAGAGAATAAAAGAGGCATTAAATGATATAATAAAGAAAATCCAAGGGGATTCCTAATACCCATGTTTTTAGGAAGATTCCGAGCATATATTTACATTATTTAAGTCCCAATAATTTTTTTAAAGACTTATCCTATGGTGTGCTACAAAATTCAAGAGCACCCCACCATGGAATCTTCAAATTCAAAAGTGGTGAGAAAGTTGTCTTTAATTTCCAAAAGGGTGTTATACTATTCCATTAAATTCATGGGAATATGAATTTTTTTAAAGGAATAATTACTGATTTTTTAATTTTGTAAACTATGTTCTAGAAATTTTTTTCACTTTTTGGATATAAATAATCAAACATTGTGCTTTCTGAACATCATTAATGAAGGTAATGTTATTATGGTGAGTTTTCCAGGAAACATATGTGCTATTTATTAATAGTTTACTTATCAAATAAATGGTTATCCATTGTGGAATATTCAAGATATAACTCTTAGAGACATGTTTTCATTGGGTACTAACATGATCATCAATCTTCTGTCTTGCTTAATTCCAAAATTTATAGACCTTATAACTTGTTTTCTTATGGAGATTCAAGTGATCGACACACAAACATTGAACAAGGATTATAAGAAACTTCCTATAGGGTATTAGATCATGTATTAGGGTTTTTGATGTATTTTATAGTTTTTTATCATTTTTTGGGATTTTAGGGATTTTTTTTTGATTTTTATGGGTTTTTAGGTTTTTATGGATTTTGATAGTTTTAGGGTGTTTCTTAGATTTTCAAGGTTTTATAGTTTTTTTGGGGTTTTTGGGGTTTTTGGTTTGTAGGGTTATTAATTTTTTTATAGTTTTAGGCATTTTAAGGGTTCAATGGGGTATTAGATTTTTTTTGTGGGGTTTTAGAGATCTTATGGATCTTTAGTGTTTTTCGGGTTTTAGGGGCAAGGAAGGCCCGGGTCCAGGCTATTCCTGGGACCCCCCAAATTTTATTAAAAGAAAAGACACAGACACTGCAGATAAGGGAGGGGATGTATCCATCGATCCACACCCAAAACCCCTTACGACCTTAGCCCGAAGGCCACAGAAATAGAGGAGGAAAAGAAAAAAGCAAAAACAACAAGTAAAGAAACCAGAAGGGAGAGCACACAAGGGGAGGATCAATGAACATCTCCACAAAAATCCTCCAGCTCCGCACCTCGAATCCCCATGTCCACACCAAATCCATCTTCCACATCAACAAAACTGAAATCTGACTCAGCACCCACGTATGTTGAGTCCCATCCAAATTCAAAGTCCTCTTGTATGCCATGCCTAGATATTAGCTTCCTCCTAGCCTTTCTTGCTCTGCAGACATTGAAAGTCTCTCTCTCCTATTCACCTTTAGATTCAGTTTGACAGCTCGTGAAGAGGCTCTAGTTTCCATGGGATGTGGGAGGGCAGAGTAGTCCCTCCTCTGCCTTCGTCTCGGAGGGGCAGAAGGGGGACTAGCTGCAACACCCGCCTTCGCACAAGTGATTCCATCACTGAAAGCCGATGGTTCCTTCCCTTTATTACATTTTGTCCCAGGAGTTTTAGCACCTCCTCCGGTTCTTTTCTCCATTGACCTGTTCATTGCAGTGCTTATCCGGCGATCAGCCTCAGCAAACCTCTCCCTGAGCCTCTCGGCTTCATCCTCAAGCGGGAACCTTTCCCGTTCAACCCACTCCATCTCATGAAGCTGCACACAAGAATCTTCAGCAGAGGGGACACCATGAAGGACCATAGCCCTCTGCATGTCCATGGGTCGAGGGCTAAAACACTTGTCACTGGGAGGATCCTCAGCACAGCTTGTGCTGTGAGAGAGAGGAGATAACCTAGGCCCCATGTCAGGACACCCGGACAGGACCAGGGGGAATCACGCCAGTTCATGTGTGGCCCCTTAGAGATTGAGGTCTCATCCTCCGCCCTAGACTTTCCCTTAGCTGAAGGCAAGCTCCACTCATCCCCAGTCTTCAGGCCCTGAGCAACCACTTCTCCCTTCAGAGCATCTGCCACCAGCACACCCACCACGGTAGGCTCAGCCAATGCTGCAACCTGGACGTGGTTTGGAGAAAACGCAGCCCCCTCAATTTCTAGAAGGGATCCAGTAGTGATCTCATTGACCTTCAAGCCAGCTATACCATCTTGCTCTAGATCCATAGCATAGGCCTCCTCTACATTTCCTTTCAAGACACCCATCATAGCAGTCTTCCCTATGTCTGTCTGCTTTGAAGGGGAGTCACCACACTCACGAACACCTTCAGCAGAAGCCTGGTTATCCCTCTCAGCCAGCAACACTTCCTTCTCATCAACATTTCCCGAAACACCAGCACCTCCAGCCAAAATCACAAAGAAGCCACCCGAATCCATCCGGGCCACCTCTAAATCACTTCTATGCAGCAAAGAAGATGAGTAGGGAACATCAGCATTCAGAGGTTGGGAGGAAGCTACCTCATCTGTCTCCTTAACCTCCACCAGAGGGGGGATAATCTCATCAGAAGACATGCGATCCATAGAACCACCACCCCTAACAGTGCCAGAGCATCCTCCAGAGTGATCACTGTGCCCATAACTCCAACAAGATAAGAAGAAAACGGGCCATTGTTCAAAGATGACAGGCTGTCTCCACCCGAGTTCTTCCCCCACTGCAATCTAGACAGCATCCACAGGATGCTTCAAAGCATCGATTTCAACAAAAGCCCTTAGTTCCACCGGATGACAAAGGGCCCTAGTCCTACTATCTACATAGAGGAACCTCCCCACCAAATTCCCAAGCATCGAAATAATAGTGATATTTTGAAAGGGAAGGGGAAGCTCAGGAAACCTCACCCAGGTAGCAGGAATCGGGGAACTCCGCTTTAGATGAAAATCAAAGATCCACCGAATGAAAGAGAATCGAGCACCATTACATGACCAAGGAGCCGCTGACCAGGCAAGGACCAGGTCTTCCTCCATGGAAAAGCGGATCATTATGTGGGATCTATCGATCAGGCCCAAAGTCGCCCGAGCACTAAGATTCTAGAAATCCGAAACGAACCTGTCAAAAGTTACAACGGGGGGTCTCCGCATCGGGAAGCATGCAATCAGAGTCAAGTAGTGTAGGTCCGAAGCCTCATTGAACTCCCGAATCGAGAGGGGAAGCTACGAGAATCCTTCGAAAACCTCCAGAACCTTCGGGAAGAGCACCGTTCTCGGGAAAGAGGGTAACACGTCAGCAGAGGAGAGAAAATAGATATCCTCTGAGAGAGGATCCTCCCCCGTAGAGGGGAATGGTACTTCATTTTCCATCGTCTTCAACCTGGGAGGAAGCCTCCATCACGAGGGATCCGCATCGCCAGAATCGCCAGATCCTCCATCCTTAGGATTTTTCTTCGGGTTTTAGGGGGTTTTATGGGTTTTTATGTTTTTTAGGGTGTTTAGAATTTTTTAGGATTTTAAGGGTTTTATATATTTTTAGTTTTTTGAGGTTTTCATAGGTGTTATCAGGGTATTTACGGTATTTACATTTTGGGGGTTTTATAGAATTTTTTTGAATTTTTATATTAATTAGGTTTTTAGGGATTTTGATGTTTTTAAGGGTTTTTAGTTTTTTTTCTTGTTTTTAAGAGGTTTTAGGTTTTCTATTGAGTTTTTATAGATTTTAAGGTTTTTTGTGTTAATTAACATTTTAGTGGTTTAAAAGGGTTTTAGATTTTCTGGTGGTTTTCAGGATTTTTTTGGGTTTTTTATATTTTGGTTTTTTATGGATTTTATGGTTTTAGGGGTTTTTAGGGTTTGTAGTATATTTGTAGTTTTAGTCATTTTAAGTGTTTTTTTTTGTTTTTATTGGTTTTAAATGGGTTTTAAGGGGTTTAAAAGAATTTTATATTTTTCGGTATTTTAAGGATTTCATTGGATTTTTATGGTTTTTGGTGTTTTGATGGATTTTTAGGGGTTTAAGTGTTTTTCATATTTTTATGGGTTTTCTTGACTTTTTAGGGTTTTATGGGTTTTTAATGTTTTTAGGGTTTAATTTTTTTAGAGTTTTTAATGGGTTTATGTTTTTTTTATGGGTTTATAGTTTTTAAGGATTTTAGGTTTTTTTTGTAGTTTTTATCAGTTTTCGGGTTTTTATGGTATTTATATATTTTTATGTTTTTTAGGGTTTATATGTTTTTAGTTTTTTATGATTTTCTTAAGGTTTTTCAGGGTTTCATGGTTTTTACATCTTTAGGTATGTTTAAGAGTTATTAGAATTTTTAGGGTTTTAAAGGGTTGTTAGTGATTTTGAGGATTTTTAAGGGTTTTTATGGTTTTTAGGGGTTAAAATGTTTATTTGGGTTCTATTTTCAGTTTTTAGGGTTTTCATGTTTTTTTGGAGTTTTTAATATTTTTAGCTGTTTAAATGGTTTTTAATGGTTTTATGGATTTACTTATTTTTATGAGTTTTAATTTTTTCAGGGGTTTTTATTGGTTTTTTCATTTTTTGTATTTTTTATTGTTTTTATTGTTCTAATATTTTTAGGTGTTAAATTGTTTTTATATTTTTAAGGTTTTCTTTTGGGTTTTAATTATTTTTAAGGGTTTTTATGTTTTTAGGGATTTATAGGGACCTTTTATGATTTTTATGGATTTTTATACATTTTATGGATTTTTATGGGTTTATGGTTTTTTTATGTTTTTGGGGTTTTTATGGATATTTTAGCATTTTAGGCTTTTTTATGTTTATAGGATTTTTATGTCTTAGTATTAAAGGATTTTTAGAGTTTTTAATGGTTTTAGGGTTATTATGGTGTTTAATGGTTTTCTATGGTTTAGGGTTTGTTTGGGTTTTTTGGGTATTTTGGATTTCTTAGGGATATTAGTTTTATGTATTTTTAGAGATTTTTACAATTTTTCTAGTTTTTAATGGATTTTATTGAGTTTTTTGAGTTTTTATGGGTTTCAGGGTTTTTATGGTTTTAAATGGTTTTAGTTTTTTTGAGGTTTTATGGGTTTTTAGTGTTTTAAACATTTTTAGGGGTTTAACTGGACTTTAGAGTTTTTAGTGGTTTTTTTGTTTTGAGGTTTTTAGGGTGCTTATGATTTTTAGGGCTTGTTTTGATTTTAAAGGGTTTTCAATTTTTTAGATATTTTAGGGGTTTCATGTTTTTTTTGTTTTTAATTTTTTTTTGGTTTTTTCAATTTTTTTATGGATTTTATAAATTTTATGGATTTTTATGGATTTTTATGATTTTTAGGTGATATTTGTGTTTTTAGTAATTTTTATGATGATATGGTATATTGGGGTTTGGGGGGGGGGTTGATTTTTTATGGTTTTTAGAGTTTTTAAACATTTTTAGGGGTTTTAAGGGTATTTTGTGGGTTTTGAGGGTTTTTACGATTTTTTATGATTTATAGAGGGATTTGTGGTTTTTATTGTTTTTAGTATTTAATTTATTTTTTATGGTTTTCATAATTTTTTGGTTTTTAGGGGTTTAATGTTTTTTTTGGTTCTTATGGTTTTCATAGGGGTTTTCATAGTTCTTAGGTTTTTTTTTGATTTTAGTGATTTTTATATCTATTTTTTTTATTATTTTGGTTTTTACGGTTTTAAGGTATTTTGAGGGTTTTAGATTTTTCCAGGGTTTTTTAGGCTTTGTGTTTTTATGGTTTTTTGTGTTTTTATGGTTTTTATGGTTTTTTTTTGTGTTTTTATGGTTTTTAGGAGTTTTATGGTTTTATATTTTTGGGGGTTTTATGGTTTTTAGTTTTTATTAATGTTTTTAGTATTTTTAGGTTTTTATGGTTTTTTAATAATTTTTCAGTTTTTTTAGGTTTTTATGTTTTTAGAGATTATAGGGAATTTTTATGATTTTAATAGTTTCTAGGGATTTTTTGGGGTTTAAGGGTTTTAGTGTATTAGGTTTTTTTGTTGTTTTTTGGGGTTTTAGGTTATTTTTGAGTTTTTATAGTTTTTAAAGGTTTTTAGTGTTTTTAAACATTTTTTGGTTTTAATGGTTATCTATAGTTCTTTTTGGTTTTTAGTTTTTTTGTTTTTTAGTGTTTTTGATATTTTTACTAGGTTTTATGATTTTTAGGGAAGAAGGAGAGGGTTAGTGTCATTTTAGTGTTTTTTGGGTTATCAATTTTTTAGGGGTTTTAAATGTTTTTAGGATTTTAATGTTTTCTTAGGGTATTCAGATTTTTTTGGGTATTTTTACATTTGGGGGGGGGGTTATAGGGATTTTTTGGATTTTTATTGACCTTAGGTTATTTATGGATATTTAAGGTCTTTATGGTTTTTAGGGGTTTTAGGGGATTTCAGTTTTTTAGCATTTTATATATTTTTTAGGGTTTATACATTTTTAGGTTTTTAAGGTTTTCTTAGGGACATTAAGGGTTTTTCATAGCTTTTACTATATTATTGATTTTTAGGGATTTTTTTGGATTTTTATGGTTATTTAGTGTTTTATGGATTTTAAGGGTTTTATGGGTTTTAATGTTTTTATGGTTTTTTTTGCAGTGATTGGATTTTATGACTTTTTTAGGAGTTTTTAGGTATCTTAGAATTTTTAAAGTGTTCATAGGTTTAAATGATTTTTAATGTTTTTAGTGGATTTTTAGGGTTTTAATATATTTTAAGGTTTTTAGTGTTTTTTTAGTTTTTTAGGATTTTTATCATTTTTTATTTTTTTTAGTTCTTTTCATTGATTTTAAGTTTTTATAGTTCTCTTAGTAGTTTATAAGGATTTTAGTGGTTTTCATGTTTTAGAGATTTTTAGGTCTTCATATTTTTTTATAGTTTTTAGGTGTTTTTGGGATTTTGAGGGCTTTATGTTTTTCTAGGATTTTGAGGTTTTTTTAGGGTTTTAGGGATTTTTTGGGTTTTTTGTTGGTTTTAGGGGTTTTACTGTTTTTTGATCTTATTAATTTTTTTAGGATTTAAAAGTTATCCTTTTTTCTATGTGTATTTTATTTTTTATGGTTTAAGGGTGTTTAATGGTTTTTTGGGGTTTTTATGGTTTTTGGGGGTTCTATGGGTGTTTTAGGGTCTTTAGGGTTTTAGAATTTTTAGGATTTTGGGGGTTTTATATTTTTTTAGGTTTTTAAGGGTTTATTAATAGTTTTCAAGGTTTTTAGGTTTTTTAAATTTTTATGATATCTAGGTATTTTTTAGGGATTTTATGGTTTTTAGGGTTTTTAATGATTTTGAGTTTTTTTAGGGGTTTTAGGTTTTTTTAGACTTTTTACCCTTCTTTTGTCTATAAGTGGTTTTATGTTTTTTTAGGTTTATATGGTTTTAGTAGGGTTTTCCAGGTTTTTGGGGGGGGTTTTATGTTATTTTGAATTTTTAGGTCTTTTTTGGATTTTTATAGTTTTTAGGGGTATTAGGGATTTTTAGGGGTTTGGGGTTTTAGGGTTCGTATGGTTTTTTTGGGTTTTAGGAATTTTTGGGTGTTTTTAAAATTTTAATGGTTTTTAGTGTATTTTATATCGTAGGTTATCAGTGCGTTTTAGTGTTTTTATGGTCTTTATGGGTTATTGGGCTTTTATGATTTTTATGGGTTTTAGTGTTTTTAGGGTTTTAAATGTTCTTACCTGTATTTAGATTTTGTGGGTTTTAAGGGTTTTTATGTTTTTAGGGGTTTTTATATTTTTTTGTGTATTTGAAGGAAATTATTATGATATTAATGGGTTTTTGGGTTTTTAGTGATTTTGAGGGGTTTTATGGATTTTAGGGTTTTTATGTTTTATTTGGGTTTTTGGGGTTTGTTTGAGATTTTAGGGTTTGTAAGATTTTTTTTAGTTTCTAATTTTTTTAGGGATTTAAAGGGTTTTTAGAGTTTTGAAGGATTTTTAGGTTTTTATGGGTTTTTTTATATTTTAAGGGGGTTTTATGGACTTTAGGGTTTTTAATGGTTTCTGTATTTTTAGGGTTTTAAGGGTTTTATGTTTTCTTAGTTTTTTATTGTTTTATTAGGGTATTTCACGTTAACATTGGTTTTTTAGGTTATTTACATTTTTAGGTGTTTTTAGATATTTCTTATGATTTTTATTGTTTTTTTGGATTTTGAGTTATTCTGAGAGTTGTTTTGGACTTTTGGGGTTTTAGAGTATCAGGATTTTTTTAGGTTTTAGTGGATATTTAGTTTTTGGGGTTTTAAAGTTTTTCAGTCTTTTTAATAGTTTTAGGGGTTTAAAATGTTATTAGAGTTTTGGGTGGGTTTTATATTTTTTATTGCGTATTAGAGATTTTTGGGTTTTTAGTGGTTTTTTGGGTTTCTGTGTTTTTTAGTTTTTAGGGGTTTTAAGTGTATTTAGATTTTTAACAGTTTCTTAGGGGTTCTTATAGTTTTTATGGGGTTTTTTACATTTTAAGGTATTTTTTGTTTATTTTTTTTATTTTTATGGTATTTATTGTTTTAATGGATTTTTAGGTGTTTTTTTTGGGGGGGGGGGAGGGTTTAAGATTTTAGGTTTTTTATTATTATTAGGGTTTTCTAGGGGGGTTTAATTATTTTGAGGTTTTTATGTATTTTCTAGTGGTTTATGGTTTTAAGTGATTTTTCTACAATTTTAGAGACTTTAGGGATTTTTTATTATTTTATGTTTTAGGGTTTTATATGGATTTGGAGTGTTTTTTGTGTTTTATTGGTTTTTGGGAATTTAGAGTTTTTTTTTATTTTTTATGGATTTAAGGGTTTTAAGACTTTTTATTGTTTTAGGGGTTTAAAGTGTTTTTAGGGTTTTTAATTGTTTTTAGGGTTTTTATAGCGTTTTAGAGTTTTTTAATGTTTTTAAAGGTTTTTTGTCTTTTTGGGTTTTAGGGATTTTCATGTTTTATATATTTTTTTGGTATTTTTAAGTATTTTTTTAAATTTTTAGGGATTTTTTAGGGATTTTTTATGGTTACTTGGTGATTTAGGGATTTTTTTGAGTTTTTAGGGGTTTTAAGGTTTTTTAAATTCTTTTTTAATGGGATTAATGTCTTTCTAGAGTTTTTAGTGTTTTAGGGTTTTTAAGAATTTTTAATGTGGTTTACAGTTTTAGTGGTTTTATGGTTTTAGAGTGTTTTTGGGATTTCAGAGTCTTTTTAGTGCTTTTACGGTTTTTTATAATTTTTTATATTTTTATGGATTTTAAGCATTTGAATGTTTTTAAGGATTTCTTAGGGGTTTTATGGTTTTTAGTTTTTTTGTTTTTAAAAAAAATTAGTGATTTTTTAGGATTTGTATGGTTTTTATTTTTTAGGGATTTTAGGATATTTTAGGGTGTTTATGGTTTTTTTCATTTTTTATGCTCATAGGGGTTTTTAGTGTTTTCGGTTTATTAATGTTTTCATATGTTTTTTCAGGTGTTTAAAATTTTTTAGGGTTTTAGGGAATTTTTAGTGATTCTTTTAGGATTTATTGGGTTTTAGGGGTTTTAAGGATTTTGTGGGGTTTTAAGGTTTTTATATATTTTTGGGTTTTAAGGGGGTTTTTATGTTTTTAAGGGTTTTATTTTTATTTCTATATTCTAAAAAAATTGTTTTTAAAGGGTTTTAATATATTTTAGTTATTTTTTAGTTTTTAGCAGGTTTTTAGTTTTTTAATGGTTTTATGGGGTTTCACTTTTTTTTGTTTTTAGTTGTTTTAGGGTTTTTATAATTTTGAAAACATTTAGGGGTTTTAGGTGTTTTTAGTTTTTACGTTTTTCTTATTGGTTTCTTATTTTTTAATGATTTTTATGATTTTAGGAATTTTTAGGGATTATTTACGATTTTTATGGTTTTTAGAAATTTTGAGGGGTTTTATGGTTTTTAGAGATTTTCTGTTTGTTTGTATTTAGGTTTATTGTTTTTTTTGTTTTTAGGGTTTTTAGGATTTTTAGAGTTTTTTAATCATTTTTATGTGTTTAAAGGTTTTTATAGTTTTTTGTGTTTTTAGGCTTTTAGGGTTTTCCGAGTTTTTTGCGTTTTTATGTTTTTATGCGTTTTATGTGTTTTTAGTTTATTAGTGTTTTCTTAGAGGTTTTCAAGGTTGGTAGTTTTTTCACATGTTTATTTATTTTTTATTATTTTATGGTATTTAGGGTTTTTAAGGATTATTAGTGGTTTTATGGTTTTTTAGTTTTTTGGGGGGTTTAGTGGTTTTGAGATTTTAGAAATTTCACTTTTTTTGAGTTTTTTTGAAAATTTAAGGTTTAATTTTTTTTAATTTTTTTAGTGTTTTTAGGGTATTTATGGGGTTTTGGGGATTTTAATGTTTTTAGGGATCTTCATGGTTTTTATATATTTTAGGTTATTTAGGTGTTTATATTTTTAATGTTTTGTCGGGGGAATTAAAGTTTTTGATGGGTATAGTCATATTTTAGGTATTTTATAGGATTTTCACTATTTTTAGGGTTTGTATGGATTTTTAGGGTTTTTATGGTTTTTAGGAGTTTCTTGGATTTTTGGGTTTTTAGGGGTTTATATGAGTTTTTTGAGTTTTGAAGGTTTATTCGAGTTTTTCATGTTTTTAGCGGTTTAAAGGGTTATTAGAGTTTTTCATGGTTTTATGGGTTTTTGGGGTTTTATGGGTTTTAGCATTTTTTGGATTTTTTTGGGTTTTAAGCATTTTATTGATTTTAAGGTTTTGTTATGGGATTTTAGGGTTTTTAAAATTCAAGGGAAATTTATGAATTTTTAATGTTTTATAGTTTCTTATGGTGTTTATGTATTTTAGAGTTTTATGGTTTTAGGGTATTTATGGGTTTGTTGGTTTATTATGGGATTTTTTGAGTTTTTTTTCTTTTACGGTTTTTAGAGTTTTTTAATTTTTTTAGGCATTTAAAGGGTTTTTAAAGTTTTAGTAGGTTTTTTCAGTTATAATTTTTTAGGGGTCTTATGTTTTTTAAAGGTTTTATGGATATATAAGGTTTTTTGTTTTTTTATATTGTTTAGAATTTTTAGGTTTTTAGGGGGTTTAAATGTTTTTTTGGGGTTTATGTTTTCTTGTGATTTATTATGTTTTCAGAGATTTTTACTTATTTTATAGTCTTTTTATCAGTTTTTAGGTTATTTTTGGAATTTAAGGGGTTTTGGGTTTTAATGTTTTTTTAGGGTTTTAGGGTTTTTTTGAGTTTTCTATTTTTAGGGGTTTTAAATTTTTTAGTGTTTTAGAGGATTTTTTGGGTTTTAATTTAGGTTTTGGATTTTGAAGGTTTTTATTGGTTTTTAGAATTTTTGGCATTTTATGGGTTCTTAGGTTTTTAGGGGTTTTGGGGTTTGAGAATTTTTTAGATTTGTTATGGGTTTTAAGTGTTTCTACATTTTAAGGATTTCTTATGGTTGTTCAAGTATTTTTAATATTTTTATCCTTTTTAGGGATTGTTAGGGTTTTTGGGATTTTTATGGGGTTTTAGGGTTATTAAGAAGTTTTAGGGGGTTTTGGGATTTTTTGGGTTTTAGGATTTTTTTGGTATTTTGTATTTCTATGGGTTTTTTGAAGTTTTTAGGGTTTTATATATTTTTTGGTTTTTAAAATTTTAAGAGGATTAAAGGGGTTTTAAAAATTTTAGTGTTTTTTAGGGTAATGAGGGGTTTAGGGTTTTGTATGCTTTTTTGTGTTTTTATGGTTTTTAAGTTTGTTTAGGGTTTTTAACAGTTTTAGGTTTTTAGGGTATTTAGAGTTTTTATAATTTTTATGTTCTTTGGAGTTTATAGTGCTTTTAGATGTTTGATATTTTCTTAGGGTTTCTAGGGGTTTTATAGTTTTTACCCTTTAGTGTTTTAAGGGCTTATTTATTATTTATTGGGGTTTTTTGGTTTTTAGGGATTTTGAGGGGTTTTATTTTTTTTCCAAGGATTTAGGGGTTTTTAGGTCTTAGGCATATTTTGGGATTTTTTAGTAATTTTATTGATTTAAGTTTTTTTGGGATTTTGAGGATTTTCTATGGTTTTTAGGGTTTTCATGGTTTTTTTGGGTTTTAGGGGTTATTTGAGTTTTTACGGGAATTAATGTTTTTCTAATTTTATATAATTTTTAGGGGTTTCAGGGTTTTTATTAGTGTTTTAGGTTTTTTAATGATTCTTTTGGGTTTTTTAATGCTTTTAGGGGTTTTATAATTTTTAGGGGTTTAGGGTTATTAAGTAATTTTTGTATTTTTTAGGTTTTAAATGGTTTTATGCTTTTTCGATTTTTATGGGTTTCTTAGAGGTTTTTAGTGGTTTTATGGTTTTTAGGTTTTTAGAAATTTTTATGGATTTTACAAATTTCTTTGGTATTTTAGGGTTTTTATGGAATTCTTGTGTGTTGTGGGTTTTTTTATTCTATTAAGGGTTTTATTGGGTTTTTAGGATTTTAGTATTTTTTGATACTTTTAAGATTTTGAGGGTTTTTAGTGGGTTTTAATGTTTTTATTGGATCAAATGTTATTTAGAGTTATTAGTTGTGTTTTATGGTTTTTATGGTTTTTTGGATTTTTATGTGTTTTAGGTTTTTCTGGGGTTTTAAGGGTTTTGTTGGGTTTCATGGGTTTTTTGGTTTTTTGGGGGTTTTAATTGATTTTTTTTTCATAATGGTTATATGGGTTTTAGGATTTGTTATATTTTTAGGGATTTTTAGGGATTTTAATATATTTTATTGGTTTTTTCTGTTTTAGGGATTTTTATGGGTTTTAGAGTTTTTATTGTTTTTTTTCTATTTTAGGGTTCTTTGAGTTATGAGGGATTTTCTGTTTTTATTGTTTTTAATGTTTTGTGGATTTTCAAGGGTTTTTAGAAATTTTTAATGTTTTTAAGGTTTTATGGGTTTTTAATATTTTTTCTGGTTTTTAGGGTTTTTGGATTTTTATGTGTTTTTATAGTTTTTAAAATGTCATAGTTTTTTAAGGTTTTTATGATTTTATAGGTTATTATGATTTTCTTATTGGTTTTTAGGGTTTTTAATTTTTTTTTATGATTTTAGTGATTTTTAGGTATTTTTATGATTTTTAGGTTTTTAGGGTTTTAGGGATTTTGTGTGTTTTTACTATTTTTGGTGGTTTTATAGTTTTTTTGGGTTTTAGTATTTTTTGATCTTTTTTGGGTTTTATGGTTTTTTATAGTTTTTAATCATTTTAGGGTTTGAACAATTTTTTAGAGTTTTATGGGGTTTTCTATGGTTTGTATTGGTTTTAGGGGTTTAAATAGTTTTTAGGATCTTTGTGTTTTTTAAATTACTTTTAGGGTATTTTTAGGGTTTTTAGAATTTTTTATGTTTTATAATTGTTTGAAATATTTTTAAGGTTTTATGTTTTTCATAGGGATTTTTAAGGTTTTAGTGTTTTTTATGATTTTTGGGATTTGTATGGATTTTAAAGATTTTTATTTGATTAGGATTATTTTGGTATTTTGTTGGTTTTGTTGGGGTTTTTAGTTGTTTTGAGACTTTATTTGTTTTTTTTTGGTTTTTTTGGGTTTTTTTAGTTTTTAGTGGTTTTAATGTTTTTATAGTTTTTGACAATAATAAGAGTTGAAAGTGTTTTTAGAGTTTTTCGTGGGATATTATTGTTTTTATGGATATTATGGGTTTTAATGCTTTTAGGGGTTTGGTTTTTTAGGGAATTTATAATTTTTTGGGGGTTTTATGTTTTTTTGTTTAATGTTTTCTTAGGATTTCTCAAGGATTTAGTATTTTTACATTTTTAGGTATTTTAAGGGGGTTTTTTCTTTTTGTGGTTTCTAAGGGTTTTTGGTATTTTGGGGGTTTAGGGTTATTTATGTTATTATGATATTATTTTTTTTTGGTTTTATGAATTTTATTAGTTTTTAATGTTTTAATCATGTTTATGTGCTTATTGGGTTTTTTGAGTTTTTAGCATCTTTTAAGGTTTTTATGGGTTTTTTAGTTTTTTTTGGTTTTCAAGGTTTTTTTATGGTATTTAGGGGTTTTATTGTATTTAGTGTTTTGGTTTTAATTTTTAGGTTTTTAATCATTTTATGTGTTTTTATAATTTTAATGATTTGTTAGGGTTTTTAGCGTTTTTCTGTTTTTTTTTGTTTTTATTTATTTATATGTATTTTTTAGGATTTTTTATAGTTTTTAGGGATTTGAGGATTTTTATGGTGTTTTAATGTCTTTATGGTTTTTTTAGGTTTTTGGGTTTTTTTATTTTATATGAATTTTAATTGTTTTTTAGATTTTTAATGGTTTATTATTTTTTGATTTTTTATCATTATTAGGAGTTTTTATATTTTTATAGGGTTTATAGGGTTTTTATGTTGTTCAATGTTTTTTATGTTTTAGTGGGTTTACGTGTTTATGGTTTTAAATTTTTTCTTATAATTGTTCAGGGTTTTTAGTGTTTTTACACTTTAATGTATTTTTTTGGTATTTTGTGGTTTTTTAAGGTTTTTAGGGGTTTTTAGGTTTTTGAGGCTTTTTAAGGTTTTATAGTTTTTAGGATTTTATTGGGTATTAGTGTTTTTTAACATTTTTTTTAATTTTTTTAAGAGTTTTTAGAAGTTTTAGGGTTTTTATGGGAATATAAGGTTTTTAAAAGTTTTTAGGGATTTTAGAGGGTTTTTTACTTTTTATGTTATTTTTAGTTTTAAAGGTTTTTGTTCTTTTATGTTTTTATTTTTTATTTGGTATTTTGCTGGATTTTAGGGTTTTTTACATTTTTAGGGATTTTTAGGGCCATTATAGAATTTTTAGTGCTTTTTTGAGATTTTTATTGGGTATTAAGGGTTTTAGGAATTTTATGGTTTTTTGGGATATTTAGGGTTTTTTTTTGGTTTTTTTGGGTTTTTAATATTTTTTAGAGTTTATTAACATTTTAGGGTTTAAAAGGGTATTTTTAGTTTTTTTTAGTTTTTAATGGTTTTGGGTTTTTTTAATTGTTTTTCGGTTTTTATGGTGTTTACGGGTTTTTATTTTTTTTTATGTTTTTTATTGTTATTTAGCATAATATCATTTTTTAGGTTTTTTTCGAGCTTTTATTGATTTTTTTTGTTTTGAAGGTTTTCATAGCGGTTTTCAGGGTTTTTAGTGATTTTTAGGTCATTTTTAGTAATATCATGGGTTTTTTAGGTTTTAGGGTTTTTAAGGGTTTTTAGGGATTTTATAGTTATTTTGGGTTTTTATGGATTTTAATATGTATTTTTGGTTTTATTTTTTTAGTTTTTTTAATATTTTTGGGGATTAATGGGGTTTTAGTGGGGTATTAGGGTTTTTATGTGGTTTTAGGTTTATTTATTGTTTTGGGGTTCTTATAGTTTTTAGGATTTTTAGAGTTTTTTAAGGGTTTCCGTTTTTTTGTTTTTAATTTTTTTTGGTTTCTATGTTTTAAAGGTTTTCTTAGGGAGTTCAGGGTTTTAACATTTATTGTCATTTTAAGGGTTTTTATGGATTTTTATGGTTTTTAGAATATTATAGGGATCTTGAGGGGTTTTAGTATTTTTTTCGGGTTTTTGTTGTTTTATGGGTTTTCTTGAGTTTTTAGTGGTTTAAGGTATTTTTATAATTTTAAAAGTTCTTAGGCATTTAAAGAGTTTTTTCATTTTTTAGTGGTTGTTTATAGTTTTTATGTGTCTCATGGCTTTTAATGGTTTTTATGGCATTTTATATTTTTTATCATTTTTTGGTTTTTATGGTTTTTAATTGTTTTTTTTTGTTTTTATGGGTTTCTATTGGTTTTCATGGTTGTAGTGTTTTTATGTTATTATGGATTTATATGGTTTTTTAATATGTTTATGGGTTTTAGGGGTTTTAGGAATTTCATGGGTTGTTAGGGTTTTCTATGTGTTTTCAGAGTTTTTTTAAAACTTTTTTTGGGGTATAAAGTGTTTTTATAGTAATTAGTGGTTTTTGGGGGTTATATATGGTTTTTTGAATTTTTTAGGTTTATTATGGTTTTATGGTTTTTAGGTTTTTTATGATTTTTAGCATTTTTTATGTTTTTTATGAGTTTTTAGTGTTATATGGTTTTTAAGGTGTTCGTAGGGGTTTTATGTTTTTTTAATTATTATGGATATTTAGGGGTTTAAAGGATTTTAAATTTTGTTAAGGTTTTTAGGGATTTACATGTTTTTTAACGGTTATTACGGTACTTATTATTTTTTATTGTTTTATTTAAGTTTTAGTGTTATTTAGTCTTTTTAGGTTTTTAGTGTTTTTAACGTTTTTAGGGGTTTAATGGGTTTTAGAATTCTTATTGGGTGTTAATTTTTATGTGATTTTTGGTGTTCTATGGTATTTGGGTTTTATAGTTTTTAAGGGTTTTAGAGTTTTATGGTTTTTAGTGTTTTTAGGTTTTTTTAGTGGTTCTAAAGCATATTTTTTATTTTCTTAGGGTTTTTCAGTGTTTCAGTGTTTCTTATTTTTTTTTTGGGATTTATATGGATTTTTTAATATTTTTATAATTTTTTGACAATTTTGTGGTTTTGGGGGTTTTATGGGTTTTTTTGTTTTTACGCGTTTTGTGTTTTTTTTTTGGTTTTACAGTTTTATAATATTTTACATGATTTTGGAATTTAATTATAAGAGTTTTTGTTACATTTTTAGTATTTTTATGGTTTTTTAATGTTTTTTGTGTTTTTATAGTCTTTAGGTATTTAGGCATTTTAGGAATTTTAGGATTTTTAGACTTTATAGTGTTTTTTAGGTTTTTTCGGGTTTTAAGTGTATTTAGTTTTTTATAGTTTTCTTTGTGTTTTTCCAAAATTTCTATCTTTTTTTGATATTTTAGGGATATTTTATGATTTTATAGCTTTTACGGTCCTTAATATTTTAGGGATTTGGAGTTTTTATGGGGTTTTTGGGTTTTAGGGGTTTTAATGATTTTATGAGTTATTATGGTTTTCTTGGTTTTTTAGAGTTTATGACGTTTTAGAAGTTTATAGGGATTTTAGAGTATTAGTTTTTTATGGGATTTTAGGGATTTTATTGTTTTTTGGTGTTTTTATGTTCTTTAGGGTTTTTATGGTTTTTTGGTTTTTAGCTTCTTTAGGGTTTTTAGGGTTGTTATGTGTTTTTTAGTTTATTTGTATTTGTTAATGTTTTTTCAGAGTTTAAGGGTATTTTAATTTTTTAGGGATTATTAGAAAAAAAATAGGTGTTTTATAGTTTTTATGGCTCTTATAGATTTTTAGGTTTTTCAGAGTTTTATTATTTTTAGGGGTTTTTTTCGTTTTAGGGATTTATTTAGATTTTTTCATTATTTTTATGGTATTTTACAACTTTCTAATGCTTTTAGGTTTTCAATGGGTTTTTAGATTTCATAGCTATTTTATGGTTTTATGGGATTCTAGGATTTTTAATTTTTTTAGAGTTTTTCGATGGTCTTAGAGTCTTTTGGGTTTTTCGGTTTTGATTTTTTATGATTTTATGGGTTTTTAGTGTTAATAGGGTTTTATGGATTTTATGGATTTTAGGGTTTTTGGGATTTTTATATTTTTAGGGATATTTAGGTAACTTTTAGGATTTTTATGTATTTTTTGGATTTTTAGGCATTTTGAGGGTTTTTAGCATATTTTAAGGTTTTTATTGTTTTGATGGGTTTAAAAAAAATTATGTTTTTTGTGGTTTTAATTATTTTTATGTCATTAAAATTTTCTTAGGGTTCTTTTCACGGGTTTGAGGATTTTTACATATTAGAAATTTTTTCAGATTTTTCGGATGTCATTGGTTTTTACGATTATTAAGGATTTTGGGGGTTTATGGTTTTTTAGCGTTTTAGGGTCTTTATGGTTTTTGGGTTTTTTTGTATTTTTTGGGCTTTAAAGGGGTTTAGAAGTTTTTATTGTTTTTTAGTGTTAGTGGGGTTTTAGAGTTTTTATTGCCTTTTATGGTTCAATGGGGTTTTAGGGTTTTTATGGTACTTATTGGTTTTATGGTTTTTAGGGTTTTAGGGTTCCATAGGGGTTTGAATTTTTTTATGTTTCTTCAAGGTTTAACGCATTTTTTAGACTTTTCTGATTTTCTTAGGATTTATAGGGTTTTACGTTTTTATATGTTGTAGGGATTTTTATTGATTCCTTATGATTGTTATGGTTTTTTGGGATTTTAGAGATTTTGAGGGATTTATAGTTTTTAATTTTTCTTAGGTTTTTAGTGGATTTAAGTATTTTTACATATTTACATTTTTATTAGGTTTTTTCCTGGTTTTTTACATTTTTATATTTTAATGGATTTTTCATTTTAGGATATTTATGGGTTTCATAGGGGCTTTAGTGATTTCAATGGGTTTTAGATGTTTTAGGTTTTTTTTTTGTTTTTTTGGGTTTTTTGGTTTTCATATCTTTTTAGGGTTTTATGGATTTTAGAGTTTTTTATGTTTTTTAAGGTTTAGAGGATTTTTATATCTTTTGTGTTTTCCTAGTTTTATGGGTTTTGAGGTTATTTAATGGTTTTTGTGGGTTTTTTGGGTTTTTGGGTTTTTAGGGTATTTTTTTATTTTTATCATTTTTAGGTTTTCTAGGTTTTTTCTGTTTTTATGTATTTTTACTTCTTTTTAAGTTTTTATGGGGTGTAGGTGTTTTATTGATTATTAGGGATTTATGGGATTTATGGGTTTTTAGATTTTTCAAGTATCTAACATTTTTAGGTTTTTAGGGGTTTTATATGTTTTTTGGTTTTTAATGTTTTCTTGAGGATTTTCTAGGATTTTAGTGGTTTTTATGTTCTTATGTTCTTAGGGAATTTTTTGTATTTTTATGTGTTTTACAATTTCATTGGATTGTGAAGTTTTTACAGTTTTTGAGGTCCCATGGTTTTTTTTATTTTTAGGATTTTTTAGTTTATAGGGTTTTTAATGTTCTTTATATTTTTTTAACATTTTTAGGGGCTTAGAGTGGTTTTATAGTTTTTAGTTATATTTTATGTTTTATGGGGTTTTTATGGTTTTTAGGGGTTTATGGATTTTTTTGGGTTTTAGGTGTTCAAGTTGTTTTAAGGTTTTTATAAATATTTTGGTTATTAAGGTATTTTATGTTTTTTAGATTTGTAATGTTTCATTCTGGGTTTTTTTTGTTTTTAGAGTTTTTTGAATTTTTTGATATTTTCAGAGCCTTTTTAGTATTTTTATGGTTTTTATGGGTTTTATGAATATTGAGGAGTTTTATGGGATTTTTGGGTTTTTAGATGTTTTAAGGGACTTTAGTTTTTTAGGCGTTTTAAATGTTTCTATGGTTTCATGGTTTTCCTAAGGTTTTCAGGGATTTTAATGCTTTTAATGTTTTTAGGGATTTTTAGGGGTTTTAAGGATTTCTATGGGTTTTTAGTTTGTTTGGGATTTTCATATTTTTAGGGATTTATGGCGTTTTTTGGGTTTTTGGGATTTTTTTTGGTTATTTGGGGTTTAAAGTTTTTCTAGATTATTTTATAATTTTTTGGGGTTTAAATGGGTTTTAGAGTTTTTTGGGTTTATTAGGGTTTTTATAGGCATTAAGGGTTTAGGGGTTTTAGGGTTTTAGGGTTTTTTTGGGGATTTTGGGGTTTTTATGGGTTTTTAGAATTTTTAGAAATTTTTATGTTTTTTGAGGTTATATGTTTTTTAGGTTTTTATGATTTTCTTATGATATTTCAGGGTTTTCATGAAGTTTTACATTCGTGTTACTCTTTTAGTATTTTTAAGGTTCTCGGGGATTTTAGGGATTTTGATGAATTTTTGGGTTTTTTGGGTTCTAGGGATTTTTTTGACTTTATCAGGTTATTTGTGGGTTTTAGAGTTTTTGTGGTATTTTAGGGGTTTTAGGGGTTTTAGGGGGTTTTAGTATTTAGGGTTTTTAGGGTTTTTAGTGTTTTTATATTTTCTAGGTGCGTTATGTTTTTTTTAGTTTTTTATGAATTTCTTAGGTTATTTCAAGGATTTTTTTTCTTACTTTAATGGATTTTAGGGTTTTTTATTTTTATGGATTTTAGGGTTTTTTTAGTGTTTATATGTTTTTAGGGTTTTAATGATTTTTTTTAGGTTTTCAGGGGTTATGGTTTTTATTGTTTTTTGGGTATTCTGTGAATTTTGAGTTTTTTTTATGGTTTTATTGGTTTTTTAGAGTTTTTTAATGTTTTCAGTTATGTCAAATATTTTTAGAGGTTTTATTATATTTTTAGGGTTTTTATGGGTTTTATGTTTTTAAGGTTTTAGGGGTTTTATGGGTTTTAGGGTTTTTATGGTTTGTTAGGGTGTTTAGCATTTTGCAGGTTTTTATAGGTTTTAAGGGTTTTTATTTTTTATGGTTTTATTGGGGTTTGTTATGGTTTTTAGGGTTTTTATATTTTTTTACTGTATTTCATGGATTTTTAGGATTTTTAGGATTTTTTGGTTTTTAGTGATTTTAATTGGTTTTATGGGTTCTTATATTTTTTTATCTTTTTTAATTTTTTAAGATTTTAGGGCTCTCTTTAATTTTTATTTTGAGTTTTTAATGTTTTTATAGATTAAAGGGATTTTAGGTATTTTAGTGGGTTGTTAGGTTTTTATGGGATTAAGGGTAATTTATGATTTTTTGGGGTTTTATAGTATTTTGGGTTTTTAGGTAATTTTTTGGATTTTATGATTTTTTTAAAATTTTAGGTTTTTATGGGTCTAATTATTATTATCTTTTAAGGTTTATTTTGTGGTTTTTGGTTGATCTGGATTTTTTATGTTTTATGATATTTTTAAAGGTTGTTCAAGTTATTATAGTTTTTTTTTGTTTTTGGGGATTTTGATTGTTTTTAGGGTTTTATGGGTTTTATGTGGTTTTATTGGATTTTAGATTTTTATGGGGTTTTAGGGTTTTTAGGGTTTTTAGGGTTTAATGGCTATTAGGATTTTTAGAGCTTTTTTAGGTTTTTAGGGATTTTAAGTATTTTTAGGTTTCTACAGATTTATTAGGGGTTTCCTTAGTTTTTTATGGTTTTTTTGACTTTTTAGGGATTTTAGAGTTTTTTGTATTTTATGTTATTTTGGGTTTTTATGGATTTTTAGGGTTTTAGGTCTTTTTTGGGTTTTTAGTGTTTTTATGTTTGTTAGGGTTATAACGTATTTTCGAGTGTTTATGGGTCTGAAAGGTTTTTATATTTTTTAATTTTTTTAGTGCTTGAAATGATTTTTAGAGTTTTGAGTTTGTTTTGGGGGGTTTTATAGGTTTTTAAGGGATTTAAGGTTTTTAGGGGTATTAATTTGTTTTTATGATTTTTTGGTTTTTTAGTGTTTTTATTGTTTTTAGGTTTTTAGGGGTTTTAATATTTTTTTATATATTTTTTAGGTTTTATTAGTGTTTTTCAAGTTTTCAGATGTTTATTACATTTTATGGTATTTTTATGGATTTTTTATAAATTTAACAATTTTTAGGGCTTTTATCCATTTTGAGGGGTTTTAGGGGTTTCTAGGGGTTTTTCTGGTTTTTTTGACTTTTTTATGTTTTTTTGAGTATTTTATGGAATTATTGGTTTTTGGAGTTTTTTTATGTTTTTAGGGGTTTAAAGGTTTTTTAGAGTTTTTAGGTTTTTAGGGGTTTTAATTGTTTTTAGGATTTCAAGGTTTTCTTTGGGTGTTTTCAAGGTTTCTACATTTTTTTTATTTTTTTAGGAATTTTTAGGCCCGTTTTTCGTTTTTTATAATTTTTTTGACATTCTAGGGATTTTGATTTTTTATAATTGTTTTTATTGTATTTATGGTTTTTTGTATTTTTAAGGGATTTTTGAGGTTTTAGGTTATATTATATTTTTTATGTATTTTTATCATTTGTATGGTTTTAGAGGGTTTTTAGAGTTTATAGCGTTTTGTGGCTTTTATGGTGTCTTATGGTTTTTATGGGGTTTTATGGGTTTTAGGGTTTTTATTAATTTTAATGTTTTAAGGAGTTTTATGTGTTCCAATGTTTTTAGTGTTTTCTTAAGGGTTTTTAGGGTTTTATGGTTTCTTTGGTTTTTAAGGATTTTTAGTGATTTTTTTAGATTTTTATGGTCTTTAGGGTTTTTAGTGATTTTGGGCATTTTTAGGGGTTTTCAGGGTATTTACAGTTTTAATGGTTTTTTTATTTTTAGGGTTTTTTAGTTTTTTTGGTTTTTAATTTATTTGTGATTTTTTAACATTTTTAGGGGTTTAAATATATTTTTTTGAGTTTTTAATGATTAATTTATGTTTTTTCTGGTTTCTTGTGTTTTTATGGTTTTTATGGGGTTTTATTCTATTTTGGTGTTTTCTCTTTTTGGGGTTTTAGCATTTTTTAGGTGTTTTACTTTTTAAGGTTTTTAATATTTTATTAGAGTTTATCATGGTTTATCTGGGATTTTATATTTTTAGAAATTTTTAATGTTTTCTAGGTGTTTTATGGTTTTTTGGGTTTTTTGGGATTTGAGGGGTTTTTAGGGGGTTTGTGGATATTTTGGGTTTTTAGTGGTTATTTGATTTTTGAGGGTTTTTAATGTTTTTATATTTTTTTAACGTTTTTAGTTGTTTAAATGGTCTTTATATTTTTTATTGAATTTTAGGGTAATTATGGGTTTTAGGGGGTTTTAATGTTTTTAGGGTTTTTAACATTTTTTAGTACTTTTATGGTTTTTACTGTTTTTACGTTTTGTAGGAGTTTTAAGGGTAATTTTCGGTTTTATATGTTTTCTTATGGATTTTTATTGTTTTTAGTCTTTTTATAATTTTAAGGATTATAAGGTATTTCTTAATTCTTTTCTGAGTTTTATAGGTTTTTTTGAGTTTTTTAGAAATTTTAGGGTTTTTTTGGTTTTAGGTGTTTTTTGGTTTTTTTTCTTTTAGGTTTTTTGAGTATCCATTGCATTATGTTTTTTATAGTTTTTTACGTTTTAGGGTTTTGGAGGGTTTTTATAGGTTTTAGTGGATTTCAAGGTTTTATAGGTTTTTATGAGTTTTAATGTTTTTAGGTTTTCTGGGGTTTTAAGTATTTTTTGGTTTTTAAGTTTTTTTATGGTTTTTAATCATTTTTAGGGTTTTTAGGTTTTTAAAGAATTTTATGGTTTTTATCATTTTTTGGTCATTGGGTATTTTGAGAATTTTTACGGGTTTAAAGGGTTTTATGAATTTTTTTCTTTGTAAGGTTTTTTTGATTTTTTATGAGTTTTATGGATATTTTTAGAGTTTTTTTAACATTTTTTGTTGTTTATTGGGGTTTCAAAATTTATAGTGGGTTTACGGTTATTATTTATTTTTATGGGGTTTAATGGATTTTAGGTGTTTTTATGGGTTTTAGGGATTTTTTGGTTTTTTGGGATTTTTATGATTTTTATGATTTTTTTTGTTTATAGGGGTTTTATGATTTTTAGTGTTTTATGGTTTTATTAGGATTGTTAATGTTTTTTGGTTTTTTTTGGAATTTTTAGGGATTTTTTAATATTTTTATGGTTTTGAGGAATTGTAAAGGATTTTAGGGCTTTAGGGGTTTGGGGGTTTTAGTGTTTTTAGTATTTTTTAGGTTTTTTATGGGTTTTATGTGGTTTTGGTTTTTAATAATTTCTTATTGTGTTTCAGATTTTATGGGATTTTTATGTTTTTATTGTTTTTTCAGGTTTTACAACGTTTTTAGGGGATTGAAGGGTTTTTGTAGTTTTTAGTAGATTTTAGGGGTTTTATGGGGTTTTATGGTTTTTATTGTTTTTTGGGATTTTATGGTTTTAGTAATTTTAGGAGGTTTTTTATCATTTTTTTTGGTTTTTCATGGTTTTTATGGGGTTTTAATGTTTTATATAGGGTTATTAGGTTTTTTGATGTTTTTAGGGTTTTTAGGGATTTTTAGGGATTTTTATGGTTTATATGGGATTTTACGGTTTTTAGGGATAGTGAGAGTGTTTTAGGGTTTATATGGTTTTTGGGGTTATTTTTTGATTTTTATAGGGGTTTTATAGTTATTTAACATTTTTAGGGGTATAAAGGGTTTTACAGTTTTTAGTTTATTTTATATTTTTTATGGGGTTTTAGGGGTTTTTAGTTTTTTAGTGGTTTTTAATTTTTAGGGGGATTTAGGGATTTTATGTTATTTTATGGGTTTTTGCATTTTTTAGGTTCTGGGGGTTTTAATTATATCTTTTTTTATTAGTTTTCTTAGCGTTTTTAGGGTTTTTAGGGTTTTCTATGTGTTTATTTATTTTTATGGTTTTTTATAATATTGTGGGTTTTAAGCTTTATTTGGGATTTTGAGGGTTTTTAGGGTTTTAGGGTTTTTTATGGTTTTTAGCATTTATATTTTTTTAGGGGTTTTCAATGTTTTTATGTTTTAAAGGGTTTCACATGGTTTTTTTAGGTTTTAGTGTTTTTACCTTTTTTAGGGTTTTATGGTTTTTATGGATTTTGAGGGATTGAGGTTTTTAGGGGTCTTATGGTTTTTTTCCTTTTAGGGTTTTTTTGAGTTTTTAGGGGTTTTATGGTTTTTAGTTCTTCTAATGGTGTATGGGTTTATTGTGTCTTAAGAGTTTTTTGGTGGTTTTTGGTTGTTTTTGGGTTTTTAGGGAATTTTATTGTTTTTATGGGTTATCTATCATTTAGGGTTTTTAGTGATTATTGGGATTTTTTAGTGATTTTATATATTTAAGTTTTTATGGGTTTTAATTAAATTTCAGTTTTAATGTATTCATAGGGTTTTTATTTGTTTTCAGGTGGTTTTATGTTTTTATGATTTTTGGGGATTTTTTGGACATTTATGAGTTTTATGGTTTTTAAGAATTGTGAGGGTTTTAGGGTTTTTTTAATATTATAAGGGATTTTATGATTTTTTTTTAGGTGTTTATGGTGTTTTTAGTGGTTTTTTTGATGGATTAAAAAGTTTTAGAGTTTTTATTGTTTTTAATGTCTTTTTTGGAATATTATTTTTTAAGGTTTTGGGAGGTTCTAGTTGGTTTTAGTGTTTTTAGGGTTTTTAGTGTTTTCATGTTTTTTGTGGTTTGAGGTGTTTTTAGGTTTTTAATGTTCTTTTATAATTTTTTAAGGTTTTGTTTGTTTTATATTTTTTTATGCATTTTTATGGAATTTTTGGATTTTTATTATTTTTAGTGTTTTTACAGATTTTGGGGGGTTTAGGGTTTTTAGTGATTTTGAGGGTTTTTAGGGGTTTTATGGTTTTATTATTTTTTTAGGGGTTTTTGAGTTGTTTTAGGTGTTTTAATACTTTTTAGACGTTTTAAATTTTTTAGTGGTTTAAGGATTTTTTATTGTTTTAGTGGGTTATAGGGTTTTATGGATTTTTTCGGGTTTTTATGGTTTTTATTTTTTTATGTTATTTTGAGAATTTTTTGGATTACTAGAGTATTTTTAATTTTTTGTATGTTTAAGGTTATAAGTGATTTTAGGTATATATGATTTTATTAGGGCTTCTTCGGTATTTTAGAGGATTTCATGTTTTTATAGATTTTTAGGGTTTTTTCGACATTAATGGGGTTTATGGGTTTTGATGATTTTAGTGGGTTGTGAGGGGTTTTGAAGTTTTTTGTTGTTTTATATTTTTTTGGGGATTTAGAGGGTTTTTATGTTATTTGGGTTTTAATGTTTTTATATTTGATAACGATTTTAAGTGCAAGGAAGGCTCAGGGCTAGGCTATTCCTGACACCCCCCAAAGTTTATTAAAGAAAGAAAGACACTGCAGACAAGGGAGGGGCGGGGTCAATCAACCCACACCCAAAATCCCTTAACAAACACACACCCAACGACCGCAAAAAAGAAAAGGAAACCCAAAAGAAGCACCAAGCTTCCATCAGCAACCCACCCCTTCACAGGATCTAACAGCCTTCATCATCCTCATAGTCCGCACCAGGGGGGTCTCCCTCGACACCATAACCGGAGTCCGCATCAGAGACTACTGATTCCCATTCAGAAGAGTCATATTGCTTCAAGAAATTGGCATAATGTTCCCTTAACCTCATCTACTCCACATTCTGCTGTTTCTTGGCAGGCCTTTCACCTCTTCCAGAGGCATTTTCCTTAGCCTTGCAGGATGCTCTTGTGGACACAGTCTTTATCAAGGAAGAGTAGTCCTTCCTCGACTTCCTACTTTTTGGATCAACATGGATCCCAGCATGCTTGTTTTCCTTCTCAGTGACCTCCTCAATAATGGCCCTCTCCTTGAGGACAATATCCATGTTTTGATCTATCCTACTATTATCCTCCTGGACTTGGTCGGGAAATTTTTGGTTAAGTGGGTAGCCCACAAGAACCCCACAAGGACTTGGGCAGTCCGCCACTGTCAAAGTCATCTCATGAGCATGTGCAGGGTTGCCCTTCCCAGGGCCTGGGTGATCCGAGATGAAGGGGGCCTCCTGATTCAGGGAACAGACAGTAAGAACAGGTTTATCAGAAGCCATACAAAGAGGGGACACCACACCGGCCAAGGCCAGCTGCAAATTCCCCTCATCCTATGGGGGCTCTAACCCATGATTTTCCCTTTTCCCCTACTCGCCAGCATCATTCAAGGGGCCAGTAATGTCTAGAATTGACTCAGAATTTATAACACCATCCAGCTTCTCACTTAGCATCTGTACAGCAAGCCTTACACTCCCATCATCAGCAACCGGATCCCCTTTCCCCTCCTCTCTATGAATATTGATTACCTTTCCCTTATCCATATCAAAAACATCACAGTTGTGTCCAAGAGATTTTAACTCCATTATCTCCTGCTCATCAACACCACCTGAGTGCCTAGTGCAGTCCAACAGTGGATCAACTTCACTAGCCTGTTGTGCCACACCTCCTCCACCCCTATCAGCACCAACATCATGCACCTCTCTCTTCTGAACCTCGGACTTCTCACTCCCAGCATCAACAAGTGGAGACCCTTGCACCTCCTCCTCAAGCCCCAACCCTTCAAAACGATCGAAGGTTGGGATGGCCTCCCTGCTATTAGATGAGTTTGCCTTCCCACCATTAGCGACCTCCCTGCATAAGGAATTCCCATCATCCGAGAGCTTCAGGTCATTCCTCAAACGCTTGAAGATGCTGGCCACCTTGGGTAGTCACTCAATAACCAATTTACCTCCATCAACTACAGATCATCCCCCCTGCACAACTAGAGGTCCCTCCTTCACAAACATCTGACCCAAAGATTCATAACCACTCCCAGAAGCAGGCGCCACCCACTCAACAACATTCCTTTTATGCTTGATTGAAACATCCGCTGCAACCTCCGCCAAGTTCATCTCCACTCGAGCCTTACCTTCTTCACCAGTCTCATTCTGAACGTCATGATCCTTGTGAACAAACTCCTGAACCTCTCCCTGAATCTGCGTCTCTTCACCAGACACCTCCCGAGATCGGTCCAAAACACAACAAATACCTCCGCTATACCTACATTCCCGAGCACAATGACACATAAGCCAGAAAGATGAGAAGAAATCAGTCCACGATTCAAGTGTTTTTTAGGTTTTTTTGTTTTTTAAAGGGATTTTAAGGGATTTTTAGGATTTTTATGGTTTTTATAATTTTTTATGGTTTTGAGTGTTTATGGGGGTTTTAGGATTTTTATGAGTTTTATTTTTGGGGGGATTTAGTGTTTTTTTGAGTTTTTCATAGTTTTTAAGGTGTATTAGATATTTTTTTCCATTATAGGGGTTTAAGAGGTTTTATAGTTTTTACATGTTTTTAGGGTTCTTATTGTTTTTAGGGTTTTTATAGTTTTTAGGGGTTTTATAGTTTTAGGGTTTTAGGGTTTTTAGTGTCTTACCATTTTCAGATTTTATTAGGGTTTTAAGTGTTTTTAGGTTTTGATGTTTTTTCTAAGGATTTTTCTAGATTTTAGGGTTTTCTATGTTTTTAGGGACTTTTATAGATTTATTAGAATTTTATGGGGTTTTTGGGTTTTTGGGGACATTGAGGGGTTTTTTAGGTTTTTGAGTTTTTATGGGTTTTACTATTTTTTAGGTTTTTAAATATTTTTGACATATTTTAGGGGTTTGAAGGGTTTTTAGAATTTTTAGTGGTTTTAGGGTTTGGCGGGAGTTTTTATGGTTGTAGGGGCTTATATTATTTTTAGAATTTTAAGTGTTTTTAGGGTTTTATCATTTTTTAGTTTTGTATGGGGTTTAAGTTTTTTTAGGGTTTTAAGGTATTATTCGGGGTTTTTAGGTTTTTTGGGGGTTTTATGTTTTTTGGGATTTTTATGGATTTTAGGATTTTGGGGTTATTATGGATTTTGTTGGTTTTAGTGCATTTTAGGGTTTTTTGTTATTTCGGGTTTTCAATGATTTTTTAGTTTTTTAGGTCTCTTATGGTTAATGGAGTTTTTTTAAAATATATAAGGGTTTAATGGGTTTTTATAGTTTTTAGTGTTTTTTAGGTTTTCTGGATTTTTAGGTTTTTTAGGGTTTTTTGGGGTTTTATGGTTTTATGTTTTTAGGTATTTTTAGTGTTTTGTTGTTTTTATCATTTTATACTTTTGAATAGTTTAAGTTTTTTCAGGTTTTAACGGGTTCTTATGGGTTTTCAGGTGTTTTTGGTTTTTTACAATTTTTGGGAATTTTAATATTTTTTATTGATATTAAGGTTTTAAGGTTTTTTAGGATTTTTATGATTTTTAGGATTTTATAGGGTTTTTATATTTTTTTGGTTTTTAATGTTTATGGAGTTTTACCGGGTTTTAATTTTTTTTTGAGTTTTCAATAATTTTACAGTTTTAAAGGTTTTTTATATTTTTAGTGGTTATTTAGAATTTTTATAGGTTTATAGGATGTTTTATTATTTTTAGGGGATTTTATGGTTTTATGGGATATTTGGGGTTTTTAGGGTTTTCATTGTCTTCTTGGGTTTTTAGGGTATTATGATTTTAAGAGTTTTTTTGTCTTTATAGTCCTTATTTTTTTTTGTTTTTAATTTTTTCTTTTGGGTTTCTAGGGATTTTTTGGTTTTTTATGTATTTAGGTATATTTAAGTAATTTTTATGATTTTTATGGGTTTTAATGTGTTTAGGTATTTTGAGGGACTTTAAGATTTTTTTATCTTTAGGGGTATTCAGAATTTTCGATTTTTATAATTTTTTTAGGAGATTAATTTCGTTTTAGAGTTTTTGTTGGGTCTTTAGGGTTTTATGGGGTTTTAAGGGTTTTAGGTGCTTTTAGGCCTGTGTAGGGGTTTTAGGGATATTTTGGTTTTAGCGGTTTTAAGTGTTTTAGGTGTTTAATGATTTGTTGGGTGTTTTCATTGGTTTTATTTTTTTTGTGAATTATTTGAATTTCATTTATTTTTATGGTTTTTCGAGGTTTTATAGATTTTGTTGGGTTTTAGGGTTTTTAAGATTTTTAGGCTTTTTTGGGTTTTAGGGGTTTTTCGGTTTTTAGGGGTTTAAAGAGTTTATAGGTTTTAAGGTTATCTTTGTGTTTCTTGGGTTTTATACATTATTAGGAATTTTTAGGGCTTTTAAAATATTTTTATATGTTTTAGGGTTTTTAGAGATTTTGAGGGTTTTTGGCATTTTATTGTTTTTTAGGTTTTAAGGTTTTTTAGTTTTTTATGGTCTTATGGTTTTTAAGAGTTTTGTACTGTGTTTAGGTGTTTAAATTGTTTTAAGATTTTGTAGTAGGTTTTAATGTTTTTTTTGGGTTTTAGTTTTTAAGGGATTTATAGTTTTCAGGGTTTTAGGGGTTTTATAGTTATTTCAGGTTTTTATCATTTTTTAGTTTTTATGGGTGTTTCTAAATTTTTAATGGTTTCTTAGTGTTTTTTTCAGGGCCTTACTAGTTTTTACGTCTTGTTTTATTTTGAGTTTTTTTATGATTTTCATAGTTTTTTTATTTTTTAAGGATTTTTACAGTATTTATGAGTTTTTTGGGTTTTTATGTTTTTTGGATTTTTAGTGGTTTTTTGTTTTTAAAGGGTTTTAATGTATTTTATTTTTTTAATTATTTTTAAGGTGTTAAATACATTTTTGTGGTTTTATTTGGGTTTTATGTTTTTATGGTTTTTAGGGGGGTTTAAGGTATTTAGGGTATTTTAGAGTTTGTAACATTTGTATGTTTTTAGGGGATTTATGTGTTCTTATAATTTAAAGGTTTTCTTACATTCTGTCCATTATTTTAGGGGTTTTTTATGTTTTATTGATTTCATTGTTTTTTAGGATTTTTTCCATTTATTTTGGTTTATTAGGTATTTTTATAGTTCTCGGAGTTTTTAAAATTGTTGATGTATTAATTGGTTTAAATTTTTGTGCTTTTTATAGGATTCTTCAATGTTTTCATGGTTTTTTACATATTTAGATATTTTTGGTGATTTTTTTAGAGTTTTTATGATTTTTAGGGTTTTATGGATTTTTTGGGTTTTTAGGGTTGTTTCTGTATTTAGTTTTTTTTAATGTTTTTTTGAATTATTTGTTAATTTTTTGGAGGCATTTTTCTATATTTTTATGATTTTTTATGTTTTGATGGATTTTAAAGGCATTTTTTTAATCTTTATGGGTTTAGGTTTTTAAGGAATTGAGGGTTTTTATGGGTTTTGATGTTTTTGAGGGTATTGATTACTTTTTATGTTTTTAGTGTTTTTTGAGTTATTTATGGTTTTTAAGGTTCCTTAGAGTTTTTTTAAAATTTTACGTATTTTTAGGGTTTTCAGAGTTATTTGTGGTTTTTAGGGATTTTTTTGTTTTTTAAATATTTTAATTTTTTCTAGTGGTTTAAATGGTTTTTATGGTTTTTATAAGTTTTTATATTTTTAGAGATATTAATTATTTTATGTTTTCTTAGGGGTATTCAAGGTTTTTTGGTTATAATGACTTTGTGGGATTTTTAAGGATTCTTATTGTTTTTAGGGTTTTTAGAGATATTCCATGCTTTTTGGGTTTTTTCAATTTTTAGATTTCTTATGGTTTTTAGTGTGTTTATGATGTTTTTATTTTTTAGGGGTTTATATATTCTTAGAGTTTTTAAACATTTTTAATGTTAAAATGGTTTTTAAATTTTTATTTTTTTTAATTATATTTATGGGTTATAGGGTTTTTATGGTTTTAAGGGGTCTTATAGTTTTTAAAGTTTCTTAGTGTTTTTTCGCTTTTTTTAGTTTTGTAGATGTTTTATTTGTTTTTAATATTTTAAATGTTTCTTAGGGGTTTTCAAGTTTTTAAGGTATTTTAAATTTTTATCTATTTTTAGTGTTTTTTAGGATTTCTTTTGTATTTTGAGCAGTTTATGGTTTTTAGGGTTTATAGTGTTTTAGGGATTTTAACATTTTTAGGTTTTTAGGGGTTTGAAGTGTTTTTTTATTGTAATAGTTTACATAGGTTTTTTTCAATGTTCTTAGGGTTATTACATTTCTATGGATTTTTAGGGTCGGATTATAAGGTTTGTAGGGTTTTCAATGTTTTTTAAGGACTTTATTAGGTTTTAGGGGTATTAGGGTATTTAAGGGTTTTAGAGAATTTTTGATATTTTTAGGGTTGTTAAGGTATTTTAGTGTTTTTTATTATTTTTAAAGATTTAAAGGGATTTTAATGTTCTTAGTGGGGTTTTAGGGTTTTTATGGGTTTAGGGTTTTAAATGGGGTTCTGGTTGTTTTTATCGTAATTATGGATTTTATGGTTTTGGGGGTTTTGGGAGGTTTTTTTGTTTTTGGGTTTTTCAGGTGACTTAACTATTTTTTTATTTTTAATGCTTTGTTAGAGATTTTTAGGGGTTTTAGAGGTTTTTGGTGGTTTTTGGGTTTTTGGGGTTTTTAGGGGACTTAACATTTTTTTGATTTTTAATGCTTTGTTAGATATTTTCAGGGGTTTTAGGGTTTTTACGTTTTTAAATGATTTGTATAGATTTTTATGTTTTTTATAAGTTTTAAGGTGTTTAGGGATTTTGAGGTTTTTTGGGTTTTTATGGTTTTTAGGGTATTTAGGTTTTTCTTTCTTTTGTTGTTTTATTGAATTTTTATTGTTTTTATGGTTTTAATGTTATTTTTAACATTTTTAGGTTTTTAAATGTTTTGTATAGTTTTAAATGTTTTGGAGGTTTTCATGGGTTTTTATGTTTTTTAGTAGGTTTTTTAATTTTTATACTTTTTTCTGAATTTTAGGGGTTCTGAGATTTTATTATGTTTTTATGGTTTTTTGGGCGTTTTTAGGTTTTTTATTGTTTTTAAGGTTTTTAGGGTTTTTATTTTTTTGGGTTTTAGATTTTTTTTCTGAGTTTTTTAGTGTATTTAATGTTTTTTAAAAAAAAAATTTGGGTTTAAAGGTTTTTTATATTTTTAGTGGTTTTCTATAATTTTTTTAGGGTTTTTATTGTTTTTATCATTTTTTAGTTTTTGTGGGGTTTTAATTATTTTTATATTTTTTTGGTATTCATAGGGATTTTTAGTTTTTTAGGGTCTTTTATGATTTTAGGGATTTTGAGGCATTTTTAATATTTTTTATGTTTTCTTTGGGGTTTTAGTTATTTTGAGGGTTTTTACGGTTTTTAGGGAATTTATGGGTTTTTGAATTTATAGGTTTTTTAGTTTTTAAGGATTCTATATTTTTTAACATTTTTAAGGGTTTAAATAGATTTAAAATTTTTATGGTTTTTAGGGTTTTTATTGATTTTCGGGTTTTTTAAATTTAAGGGGGTTTTATGGGTATTAGGGTTTTTGGGGTTTTTGGGCATTTCACCATTTTAGGGATTTTAGTGTTTTTATATTTTAAGGTTTTCTTCATGGGTTTCATGGTTTATTATATTTTTAATAAATTTTATGGTCTTTAGGGATTTTCATCGGTTTCAGGGTTTCCTACAGCTTTTCTGGTTTTTATAGTTGTGATATGTTTTGGGGTTTTTTATTTTTTTAGGGGCATATAGGTTTTTTTGATTGTTTAACATTTTTTGGGTTTTAGTTAGTTTTTTTATTATTTAGTATGTTTTAGGGTTTTTATGGCCATTTAAGGATTTTAATTGTTTTTAAGGCTTTTGTGGGTTTTTATGGGTTTTATGTGTTTTTAGGTTTTTTGGGACTCTTTAGGTTTTTTTGGGGTTTTTTGTTTTTTAGATTTCTATGGGTTTTAAACGTTTTATGGTTCTTAAGGTTTTCTTATGGGTTTTCAGGGAATTTGTAGTTTTTTACATTTATTGGGATTTTTTGTTGATTTTTTAGGATGGTTTTGGTTTTTAGGGTTTTTTGGGATTTTAAGGGTTTTAGGGTTTTCAGTTTTTTATGGTTTTTTATATTTTCAGGGGTTTTTTATGGTTTTTAAAAAAATTATTGTTTTTAATGATTTTAGGGGTTTAATGGTTTTTTAGATTTATTAGTTGGTTTTATGGTTTTTAAGGGTTTATTTTTTTTTTATGATTTTTGGGGTTTTATTGTTTTTATGTTTTACGGCTTTTACGGTATTTTTGGGTTTTTAATATTTTTTATGTTTTTTGTGAGTTTATGTGTTTTTTGGGTTTTTTGGTTTTTTGGTTTTTTAGGGGTTTTTTACATTTTCTGTTTTTTAGGATTGTTTTTTAGGTTATTTGTGTATGTTGAGTGTTTTATGGGTTTTTAGTGTTTTTATAGATTTTGTGGTTTTTTATGTATTTTGGTTTTTTATGGGTTTTAAGGTGTTTTAGAGTTTTTAGCATTTTATGGGTTTGAGGGGATTTTATTGTTTTTTCTTCGTTTTTATAGTTCTTATGGGTTATAGGGTTTTTATGTCTTTTTTTGGGTTTTGGGGGGTTTTTATCATTTTTTATGTTTTTACTGGATTTAATTGATTTTTATGTTTTATGGTTTTCTTAGAGTTTTCAAGATTTTTAAAGTTTTTATGGGGTTTTCACTGTTTTATAAAATATTATAGTTCTTACGATTTTTTCGAATTTTGAGGGGTTTTATGGTTTTTAAAGGTTTTATGGTTTTATATATTTTTTAGTTTTCAAGGGGATTTTGAGTTTTTTGGGTTTTTATGTGTTATAGGGTTTTAAAGGTTTTAGGGATTTTGATGATTTTTAGGGGTTTTATGGAATTTTAGGGTTTTTATCATTTTTTAGGTTTTTAGGGGTTTTATGTTTTTTAGTTTTTACAGTTCTCTTAGGGGTTTCTAAGGGTTTTAGGTTCTTTTACTATTTTTCAGGATTTTTATGGGTTTTTCAGGATTTTTTTGGGTTTTTTGGGGTTTTTGGGATTTTGAGCATTTTTAGGGTTTTAGTATTTTTAGGTTTTTTATAATTTTTAGGTTTTTATAGGTTTTATGTGTATTTAGTGTTTTTATTTTTTCTTAGGGGTTTTCTAAATTTTTAAGTTCATTTACATTTTAAGAGATTTAATGGTTTTTTAGGATTTTTATGGGTTTTGATGTTTTTAGTGATTTTGTGGGCTTTAGGTTATTTTTTGAGGTTTTTATAGTTTTTTTATCTTTTTTAGTAGTCTAAAATGTTTTTATAGTTTTTAGTGGGTTTTTAGAGTTTTTGTTGTTTTTAGGGGTTTTAGGGGGGTTTTTTATTTTTTTAGGGTTTGAGGGTTTTTAGTGTCTTTTTTATTTTTATTAGTTTTTTAGTGTTTTTAGATTTTTAAGGATTTTAGGGTTTCTAAAATTTTTATTTTTTTGGGTATTTTTTAAGGATATTTATAATTTTTATGGTTTTTATGGGTTTTAGGGATTTTGATTGTGTTTAGGGGTTTTAGAGATTTTTTTGGCTTTTATGGCTTTGTTTTAGTTTTTGAAGATTTCTATAGTTTTTGAATGTTTTTAATTTTTTCAGGGGTTGAAATGGTTTTTAGAGTTTTCATCAGGTCATTAGTTTTTTATGGGGTTTTAGGGTTTTTTTAATTTTTTAGGTGTTTTTATGTTTTTAGGGTTTTTAGGATATATTTTTTAGCATTTTTAGGTTTTTATAGGTTTTAGGTGTTTTTCGGATTTTATTATTTTCTTTGGGTTTTCATGGTTTTATGGGTTTTTTACATTTTTAAATATTATATACATGTTTTAGAAATTTTATATTTCTTAGGGTTTTTAGGGATTTGGAGAGTTATTTCTGTTTTTTTTGTTTTTTTGGGTTTTTGAGATTTTTATGAGTTTTAGGGTTTTAATATTCATTATTATTTTTAATGTTTTTATTTATTTATGGGGGTTTTGGGATTTTAAGTTATGTTCAATGAATTTTATATTTTTTTAGGTTTTAATGTTGTTGGGGGTTATTATGGATTTAGCGATTTTTATTTTATTTGGGGTCTTTGTAGGGTTTTATAGGTTTTTATCAATTTTCATGTTTTTAGGGGTTTTATTTGGTTTGGGGTTTTTATCATTTTATATGTTTTTAGGGGTTTTATTTGTTTTTTTTAGTTTTAATCATTTTATAGTGGTTTTTAGGGTATTCCTTATTTTAGTCTTTAGGGATTTTTAGTGATTTTTCTACATTTTTGTGTTTTTTTTATTTTTTAGAGATTTAAAGGGGTTTTAGGGGTTTAATGGTTTTAAGGTTTTATTAAGTTTTTAATTATTTTAATGTTTTTTCATGGTTTTAAGGTTATTTATAGATTTTAACATTTTATGGTTTAAAGGGTTTTTATAGTTTTTAGCGATTTTTATGATATTTATTGGATTTAGGGATTTTTATGGTTTTTTATGTTTTTTGGTTTTTATAGTCATTATCATTTTTCTATATTTTTTATTGGTTTTATGTGTTTTTTGTTTTTATATTTTTCTTCTAGGTTTTCATTTTTTTTATTTTTAGACATTGTTAAGGGCTTTTCAGATTTTTATGAGTTTTAAGAGTTTTTAGGGATTTTGAGGGCTTTTAGGGATTTTAGGGTGTTATGGGTTTTATGGTTTTTGAGGAAAAGAAGGCTCAGGACCAAGCATTCTTGACCCCCCAAAATTTATCAAAAAAAAGGAAAAGAAACAGAAGAAAATGATACATGAAAAAACAACCCACACCTAAAAAAACTACATTTAAAAAGGTTCAAAAACACAACCAAACCCAAAATCAGAATCTTCTACAGCATCCGCTGACTCCCTTTCAGAATATAAATCTTCTTGGTGCTTGAAGAGGTCCAAATACATATCCTTGAACCTTTACTACTCCAAATATCTATGAGTTTTAGAAGAAAAATTATCAGACCGCCCTCTCTTGGGATTAGAGTCCTACTTTTTTGATGACTTAAAAGAGGACCTGGTAGAAAAAGTCCTTGGTAGATTGGAATAATACTTCCACTACCTCATTTTTGGGGGATTAGAAATGGACCCTGTAACTTCCTTCTCCCTCCCATATGTGATAGAATCCCTGGAATAGGAATTAATGGCCTCAGATTTACTAATTCCAATGTAGCTATAATCATAAATTACAGCCTCCCATTTTATAGAGATATGTGAAAAACTATGAAGCTTCTGATTTTCATCCTTAAAATAAACTTTTTTTATTGTAGTTTTGTGATCCCTAGAACTTGAATCCTGTATAGTAGTATCAAGATCAGACAGATGCACAAAATCATGCTCCATAAACTGTGACTTCAAATTGGTATCCTCTTAAACAAATTCATTTAGAACTACACATTGAGAGTTACTAGAAAATCCCCCTTCATCCACCTTCAGAACCAACTGCATGACCTAAGCCTCCCTCTCCCCATGATATGCACAAGAAATTCGATCCAAATACTGATCCAATTACTTATCTATCATCCCAACACCTAACTATAATTCTTCATTCCAATAGTAATCAAACTGATGCACTTGTATTTCCACATGCCTAGCAGTGGCTTTCTGACTTGACTGGTTTTCCTCATGCTGATCATAAGAGTCCTGAACAAGAGGCAGGATATACACCTCAATCCGCTCAAGCCCATCACAACCATATCAAGGCATTATATTCACCTCACTCTGCTCCTTCCCAACATAAACACACTTCTCAAAACCAACATAATAAGTCATAGGTAAGACTCGCACCTGCCCAACACAATCACACTTCTCACGACCATCATAATCAGTCATAGGAAAGACCTTCACTCACCCAGATTCTGACAACATCTTTTCAATGAATTCACGTAGAACTAAGATTTCCTCCTTACCAAAAATAATGTTCTTTCCCTCTGCCATATCACCCTCCAGTGTAGTCACCACATAAGGGGAAGTCTCAATGTTCCCTTCTGTTATAGCTAACTCATGATGTATACCCTGCTGCTCAAAGATCAGCTCCTCAGAGTCCAAACCTTAAAACCAGTTGCAAAATGATATGTTGTCTTGTGTTTGAATCTCCCTCCCAATGTCTTCATAGCCTACCAACCTGTTTGTGATTCCTAGAACATAAGGTGACAACACCTCATTAATCTATACCACTGGTGCTGGAAATCCAAGACACATGCAGTATCATTCACAACCCTAGCACCAACCACAACCTAATCACCACAGATCAGTCCATCCTTCAAGCCCTCATTTCCTTCTTTAGATTATACTACTCTCGTATCAAAAATAATCCTCATTTAAAGTTTTTTAGTGTTTTTATAGATTTTGTGGTTTTTTAGGTATTTTTGTTTTTTATGGTTTTTAAGGTGTTTTAGAGTTTTTAACATTTTAGGGGTTTGAGGGGTTTTTATAGTTTTAGTGGGTATTAAGTTTTTTTTCTTTTTTATAGTTCTTATGGGTTATAGGGTTTTTATGTCTTTTTTTAGGTTTTGAGGGGGGGTTTTATCATTTTTTATGTTTTTACTGGATTTAATTGTTTTTTATGTTTTATGGTTTTCTTAGAGTTTTCAATGTTTTTAAAGTTTTTATGGGTTTTTAACTGTTTTATAAAATATTATAGTTCTTACTATTTTTTGGGATTTTGAGGGTTTTTATGGTTTTTAAAGGTTTCATGTTTTTATATATTTTTTAGTTTTCAAGGGGATTCTGAGTTTTTTGGGTTTTTCTGTGTTATAGGGGTCTAAAGGTTTTAGGGATTTTGATGATTTTTAGGGGTTTTATGGCCTTTTAGGGTTTTTATCATTTTTTAGGTTTTTAGGGGTTTTATGTTTTTTAGTTTTTATAGTTCTTATAGGGTTTTCTAAGGGTTTTTGGTTCTTTTACTATTTTTTGCGATTTTTATGGGGTTTTTAGGATTTTTTTGGGGTTTAGGGTTTTTTGGGATTTTGAGCATTTTTAGGGTTTAAGTATTTTTAGGTTTTTTATAATTTTTAGTTTTTTATAGGTTTTATGTGTTTATAGTTTTTTGAGTTTTTCTTAGGGGTTTTCTAAATTTTTAAGTTCATTTACATTTTAAGAGATTTAATGGTTTTTTTAGGATTTTTATGGGTTTTGAAGTTTTTAGTGATTTTGTTTGCTTTAGGTTTTTTTAGGTTTCAATAGTTTTTTTTAGTAGTCAAAAAGGTTTTTACAGTTTTTTAGTGGGTTATTTAGAGTTTTTGTTGGTTTTTAGGGGTTTTAGGGGGTTTTTTTTATTTTTTTAGGGTTTGAGGGTTTTTAGTGTCTTTTTTATTTTTATTAGTTTTTAGTGTTTTTATATTTTTAAGGTTTTTAGGGTTTCTAATCTTTTTATTTTTTTGGTATTTTTTAAGGATATTTATAATTTTTATGTTTTTTATGGGTTTTAGGGATTTTGATTGTTTTTAGTGGTTTTAGGGATTTTTTGGGCTTTTAGGGCTTTGTTCTAGTTTTTAAATATTTCTATAGTTTTTTAATGTTTTTAATTTTTTTATGGGTTGAAAGGGTTTTTAGAGTTTTCAATAGGTCATTATTTTTATTATGGGGTTTTTTTATTTTTAGGTGTTTTTATGTTTTTAGGGTTTTTAGGATATTTTTTTAGCATTTTTAGGTTTTTATACGTTTTAGGTGTTTTTTGGATTTTATTATTTTATTTGGGTTTTCATGGTTTTATGGTTTCTTTACATTTTTAAATATTATATACTTGTTTTAGAAATTTTATGTTTTTAGGGTTTTTAGGGATTTGGAGAGTTTTTTCAGTTTTTTTTGTTTTTTTTGGGTTTTTGAATTTTTTATGATTTTTTAGGGTTTTAATATTCATTAGTGTTTTTAATGTTTTTATTTATTTAAGGGGGTTTTGGGATTTGAAGTTATGTTCAATTAGTTTTATAGTTTTTTAGGTTTTAAGGTTTTTGGGGGTTATTATGGATTTAGCGATTTTTATTGTAATTGGGGTCTTTGAAGGGTTTTGTAGGTTTTTATCAATTTTCATGTTTTTAGGGGTTTTATTTGGTTTGGGGTTTTTATCATTTTATAGGTTTTTAGGGGTTTTATTTGTTTTTTCAGTTTTAATCTTTTGATAATGGTTTTTAGGGTATTAGTTATTTTAGTCTTTAGGGATTTTTTGTGCTTTTTCTACATTTTTGTGATTTTTTTTTATTTTTTAGAGATTTAAAGGGGTTTTAGGGGTTTTAAGGGTTTTATGGTTTTATTGAGTTTTTAAGGATTTTAATGTTTTTTCATGGTTTTAAGGTTATTTATAGTTTTTAACATTTTATGGTTTAAAGGGTTTTTATAGTTTTTAGCGATTTTTATGATTTTTATTGGATTTAGGGATCTTTATGGTTTTTTGTGTTTTTTGGTTTTTATGGTTTTTATTGTCATTATCATTTTTCTAGATTTTTTATTGGTTTTAAGTGTATTTTTTGTTTTTATATTTTTCTTCTATGTTTTCATTTTTTTATCTTTAGACATTGTTAAGGGTTTTTCGGATTTTTATGAGTTTTAAGTGTTTTTAGGGATTTTGAGGCTTTCAGGGATTTTAGGGTGTTGGGGGTTTTATGGTTTTTGGGGAAAAGAAAGCTCAGAACCAAGAATTCTTGACCCCCAAAAATTTATCAAAAAATAAAAGGAAAAGAAACACAAGAAAAAGATAGAACAAAAAACAACCCACACATAAAAAAACTACATTTAAAAAGGATCAAAAACACCACCAAACCCAAAATCAGAATCTTCTTCAGCATTTGGTGACTCCCTTTTAGAATGTAAATCTTCTTGGTTCTTGAAGAGGTCTAAATACATATCCTTGAACCTTTACTACTTCAAATATCTATGAGTTTTAGATGAAAAATAATCAGACCGCCCTCTCTTGGGATTAGAGTCCTACTTTTTTGATGCCTTAAAAGAGGACCTGGTAGAAAAAGTACTTGGTAGATTGGAATAATACTTCCACTACCTCATCTTTGGGGGATTAGAAATGGACCCTGTAACTTCCTTCTCCCTCCCATAGGTGATAGAATCACTGGAATAGGCTTTAAGGGGCTCAGATTTACTACTTCCATTGTAGCTATAATCATAAATTGCAGCCTCCCATTTTATAGAGATATGTGAAAAACTATGAAGCTTCTGATTTTCATACTTAAAATAAACTTTTTTTATTGTAGTGTTGTGATACCTAGAACTTGAAACCTGTATTGTAGTATCAAGATCAGACAGACGCACAAAATCATGCTCCATAAACTGTGACTTCAAATTGGTATCCTCTTAAATAAAGTCATCTAGAACTACACATTGAGAGTTACTAGAAAATCCGCCTTCATCCACCCCCATAACCAACTGCACGACCTAAGCCTCCCTCTCCCCATGATATGCAAAAGCAATTCGATCCAAATACTGATCCAATTACTTTTCCATCTTCCAAACACCTATCTATAATTATTCATTCCAATAGTAATCAAACTGATGCACTTGTATTTCCACATGCCTAGCAGTGGCTTTCGGACTTGACTGGTTTTCCTCATGCTCATCATAAGAGTCCTGAACTAGAGGCAGGATATGCACCTCAATCCGCTCAAGCCCATCACAACCATATCAAGGCATCATATTCACCTCACTCTACTCCTTCCCAACATAAACACACTTCTCAAAACAAACATAATAAGTCATAGGTAAGACCCGCACCTGCCCAACACAATCACACTTCTCACGACCATCATAATCAGTCATAGGAAAGAACTGCACTCACCCAGATTCTGACAACATCTTCCCAATGAAAGTACGTAGAACTAATATTTCCTCCTTACCAATAATAATGTTCTTTCCCTCTACCAAATCACCCTTCAGTGTGGTCACCACATGAGGGGAAGTCTCAATGTTCCCTTCTGTTATAGCTAACTCATGCTGCATACCCTACTGCTCAAAGATCATCTCCTCAGAGTCCAAACCTTCAAACCAGTTGCAAAATGAGATTTTGTCTTGTGTTTGAATCACCCTCCCAATGTCCTCATAGCCTACAAACCTGTTTGTGATTACTATAACATAAGGTGACAACACCTCATTAATCTATACCACTGGTACTGGAAATCCAAGACACATGCAGTGTCATTCACAACCCTAGCACTGACCACAACCTAATCACCACAGATCAGTCCATCCTTCAAGCCCTCATTTTCTTCTTTAGATTATACTACTCTCGTATCAAAAATAATCCTCATATCAAGTTTTTCTTATTTTTTTTTATTTTTATGGTTTTAAGGATTTTTATAGTTATTAAATGTTTTTATGGTTTAAATAGGTTTTAGAGCATTTAGTGAGTTTTTTGTGGTTTTATTGGTTTTGAAGCTTTTAATGGTGTTTTATAGGTTTTGGGGTTTTGGGGGGTTTTTGTACTTCTAGAGTATTTTAGGGTTATTTTTTTATGGGGTTTAAGTGATTTTAGGTTTTTATGTTTTTCTTAGTGGTTTTTGTTTTTTTAGGGTTTCTTATGTTTTTGGGGATGTTTAGGGCCTTTTTAGAAGTTTTCTCGTTTTTTGGGGTTTTTGGGATTTCAAGGGGTTTTAGAGTTTTTATCAATTTATGCATTTTTTAGTTTTTAGGGGTTTATGTGTTATTTTATTTTTAATGATTTCATAGGGTATATTTAGGTTTTCTATGTATTTTACATTTTTAGAAATTTTTAGGGTTATTTTTTTTATTTTTATGCTTTGAAGGGGTTTTAAGGATTCTGAGGGTTTTAGGGGTTTTATTGTTTTTATGATTTTTTTTAATTTTAGGGTTTTTATTGAGTTTTTAGTGAATTTTACTTCGTTTAGAGATTTTTAAAATTTTTTGGGGTATAAAAGGTTTTTATAGTTTTTACTTGGTTTTGGTATTTTATGGGTTTTATATTTATTTATGTTTTTATGGTTTTTTTTGTTTTTAGGGTCATCAGTGCTTTTTAGGGGGTTTAATGTTTTTAGGTTTTTAACGGGTATTAATTTATTTAGGTTTTTATGTTTTCATTATTGATTTTCATGGTTTTTAGGGTTTTTTATGTTTTAAGGATTTTATTGGTTTTTTCGAATATTTACGGATTCTTAGGGTTTTTATGTATTTTTAAGGTTTATATAAATTTTTATGGGTTTTAGGAATCTTTTTGGGGTTTACGGTCTTTTTTTATTTTTTTGTGTTTTAAGAATTTTTATATTTTTTTTATTATTTTTAGGGTCTTAATGGTTTTTTGGAGTTTTTTTGGGATTTTAGAGTTTTTAGGTATTTTTTTTGTTTTTCAGGTTATTTAGGGTTTTTAGGGTTTTAGGGGTATTTAGGATTTTTATCATTTTTATTGAGTTTTTAAGTGTTTTTATGTTCTAATGGTTTTCATAGGATTTTTACGGTTTTTTGTGTTTTTTAATGTTTTTAGGGGTTTTAGGGATTTTTTAGGATTTTTATGGACTTTTAGGTTTTTCATGGATTTTTAGGGGTTTAAAAATAATTTTAAAGCATTTTAGGGTTTCATTTTTTGGGGTTTTATGGTTTTTTTCATGTTTTTTAGGGGTTCCCATGTTTTTATAGTTTTTTAATGTTTTTAAGGGTCTAAATACATTTAGAGTTTTTGGGGGTTTAGGGGTATTATGAGGTTTTCGGGGGTTTTATGGTTTTTAATGGTTTTATGGTATTTTAGATTTTTTTTTGTTTTTTAGGGATTTTAGTATATTTTTGGTTTTTATGGTTTTCAAGTGTTTTATGTTTTTGTTTGTTTCTTAGGTTTTTTCATGTTTTTTAGGTTTTTATTCTTCTTTAGGGATTTTAATGGATTTTTTACAATATTTATGTCTTTTAAAAGTTTTTAGGATTTTTTAGGGTTTTAGTGTTTTAATTGGTTTCTTGGGTTTTTATTGGCATTTTGGGTTTTTAGGGTTTTAATGGTTTTTAGTGTTTTCATAATTTATTTTTATTTTTTTAGGGGTTTAAATCATTCTACTAGTTTTTAGGTAGTTTTTTGGGTTTTATAGGGTTTTAGTATTCTTAGTGTTTTTAGGTTTTTTGGTGTTTTAATTATCATTTGGTTTTTAATTTTTTTAGGGGTTTTCAATGTTTTAAGGGTTTTTATGTTTTTTATGTTTTTTGGGTTTTTATAATTTTTATGGTTTTTATGGGGTTTTTTGTGCATGAGGATTTTTTTAGTTCTTTAGGTTTTCTGATGAATTTTATAGTTTTCTGAATTTTAATAGATTTAAATGTATTTAGAGTTTTTAGTTTTTTTTGTTATTGGGTTTTTACAGTTTCATAAGGTTTTTAGGGGTAGTTATAGTTTTTATGGTTTTAGTATTTTTTAGGGTTTATAGTGGTTTTTAGGTTTTTTTGGGGTTTTAAGTGTTTTTAGTATTTTAAGTTTTTATTAGAGATCTTAATGTTTTAATGTTTTTTTATGTTTTAGTGATTTTTAGGGATTTTTAGGACATTCATTATTTTTAGGGTTTTAAGGATTCTGTGGGTTTTTATGGGATTTTAGGGTTTTTATTAATATTATATTTTTTTTGGGGTTTTAAGTGTTTCTATAATTTTTTGTGTTTTAAGGATATTTAGCATTTTTTTAAAAAAATTAGCTTTTAAGGATTTTTTAGAGGTTTTAGTGGGGATTAGGGTTTCTTGGGGTTTTAAGGTGATTAGGGTTTCTTATGGTTTTTAGGGGTTTTATAGGTTTTAGGGTCTTTTAAGGTATTTCAGGTTTTTAGCGTTTTTAGGTTTTTAGGATTTTAGGGGTTTCAAGTGTTTTTAGGTTTTTAAGGTTTTATAAGGGTTTTATGGTTTTGTGTTTTTTTTATTTTTTAAGGGAAAAGAAGGTGTCGGACCAGGAAAGCATGATCCCCAATTTTAAATAAAATAATAATGGTTCATTTTCTTACAAGAAGGGCATACAAAATTGGGTGTGTGTATCTCCCTTCATGTCTGAGTCTATAAGGGACATGCAGTATGGTGGAGTGACAAAGGACCACATGAAGCCCCTATCTTCAATTGCTTTCTCTGAGAGTGCATCTGCCACCGCATTCACTTCCCTGAAATCATGTGTGATGTGTAGGGTCATATCTTGTGAAGCTTTGAGGCATTTGATCCATTGTGGGAGTAGCTTCCATGGTACTCTTCTTGATCCGCTTCTCAGGGCCTCCACCGCCAGCATTTAGTTTGACTCAATCCATAAGAGCTTCCAAGGAAATTGCATCGCAAACAAGACTTCCATTATGATGGCCCATTGTTCTACCTTGTAGGCATATCCACTCCCCAGGAAGTGAAAGATGCATCCCTTGTCGAAGCCATTATAAGTACGAAAGACACCTCTGCATCCCGCAAGACCATGTGCTCCTGATACTGCGCTATCCATGTTAACTTTAATCCAACCTAGAAATGAAAGAATCCACCGGATGAATTTCATGGGTGATTTTTTTTCACCTTCCATGAACACTAAGGGTTCACAAAATGATCAAATCATTCATGTTGTTAAACATTGATCTAGTTTGTATATGAGATGCCGTGTGAACAGATTTATCGATCGCCAGGATTCCACCATGGAGGGAGCTGACCTTTGATTCCAATATGATCTTATTCCTGGTTATCCACGCGTAGATTGAAAGGGCCGCAACTGCAGCAAGAATGAGGTTCTTGAGTTTCTCACTGCTGTCTGCAATGACTATGCTGTTAAAAAGTTTTGCCTACGTGCTACCCATGCAAATTTTGGCCAAAGAGGTTCTTCACAAAGTCCCATAATGAGGCAGTGAGCCTATAACTGAGGAATATTTGTTCTACATTTTCCACTGCTCACAGGCAGGTAGGACTGGCTGAGGCTAAGCTCCATCCATCTTTTTTAAGTTTCTCTTACACTGGCAGCCTGTTCATCCACACTTTCCATATAATAATAATGCTCAATGTATGTTTGAAGTTTCTCCGGAAATTGGAGAGTCATGTCGGTGGCTGGGTGCCTTCTCCACATTTATACCGATAGAGCTCTCATGTACTCAATTGTCCAACAAGGTTGGGTTTCCAGATAAGGCTATTAGTGTTAGTGAATTGATAATTATGTACTTGCTGACTAATGTTTTCAAGAAGGATACTCATGAGCTCCACCATTCGGTTGAGGCATTCGGCAATAGGGAGGTCATACAGGATGGATTGAGGTTGAACAACATTGCTAATTGGCCTGTCCAGCCAGGTAGTTGTCCAGTAGTTCAAGTTTGAGTGCCTTGTGTCCATCCCTTTTGATTGAAGGATGATGTCTCTTTATGAGGATCTGATCTTCGTCCACACTGATGAAGGAATGTAACTAGTAAATCCATCACAGAGTTTGGAGTTGAACATTTCCCTTAGGATGTCCAGGCCCCCATCCTGTGGATTGAATAGGTTCTAGGTAAATTTCCCAATGAGGGAATCCTTGAGTTTCATGAGGTCTTTAATTCCAAGCCCATCTATATCAGTGGGTTTGCTACATTTCTTACATGCGACAAATATTAATTTTCTTTCATCAATGCATCTTTTCCAAGAAAATATCAGAATATTTCTTTATAGATTTTTAATCGGGCTTATGGTCCATCTGTAGATGAAAAAATCATGTACGAACATGGATGTGATGACTGAGTTGATCAAGAAAACTCTTCCTACTTGTGATAGAGTTTTCCCTTTCCTGTTTTCCAGTTGTTGAGTGATTTTCAATGAGATAATTTCACGGTGACATCTTTTCACTTTCCCCTAGAACAACAGAACTCCTAGAAACATAAATGGGAGGGATCCCCTCATTATGCCTAGATATTTGACAATGCGATGTTGCCTTTGGGAAGAAACCTTCTTTCCAAAAATAATGGACGATTTTTTTCAGCTGATCGCTTGGCATGCAACATCTTCATAGTTCCAGAAGACCCTATTGACATTGAACAAGGCCTGCTTGTTGGCCTATCCGAAGAGGGGAATTTCATTAGCATAGAGAAGGTATGAGGGCTCATGAAGGTCCTTTACATCCTTGATTGGAGTGAAGAGGGAAGCCTACACCAGGTCAATAATGCATTGGCTCAAGTAATCTTCACGGACCACAATGAGTAGGCCCGAGAGGGGGTCTCCTTGTCTGATGCCACAAGTGCATTGGAAGAACCCTCATGGGAATCCATTGATGAGAATAGAAATATTGTCACTAGAAACTATTATGTTAATTAATTTAATGAATGCAGTAGAGAAACCATACATGTTCAATACACCAATAATGAAGGAGCATTTGATGGTGTCAAAGGCCTTCGTGATATCCAGCTTCACAGCAAATCTCCCATGCTTCAAGACCTTCCTCAAGATGTTGATGCCTTCGGATGCTGAGAACAAAAAGATTTGGATACTATGGAACAGGACAAACCAAAATTGATTTGGGTTAATGAGATCCTGATTGATCTTCACCACCTTGAGAGAAAGGATATTGCTTATGATTTTTGGAATGGTGTTTCTAATGAAAACGGAACAGAAATCACTTATATCGAGGGAATTTTCTTTTTGGGAAGCAAGGCGAGGAAGATTGAGTTGGTCCCATGGGGTGGTGAGGTTGAGAGGAAGAATTCTCTAACAACATTGGTGAGATCAATGTGCATGATTTCCCAGTATAACATGAATAATTTTTTGCAAAATCCATCTAGACCAAGGGAATTTTCTGTATTTAACAATAATAGGGAAGCTCTCTTCTCTGCATCAAGTGGAGCATCCACGAGGGATTTATTTTGGGACTCCGTAATACATGGGGTTATAGAACCCATGAGGTTAGGAGTCCATCTGTTTCTTGTATCATTATAGAGATCCTCAAAGTATCCAACAACAGCGCTGGAGATCTCACTTTCATTTGTGAACTTCATGCCATTAATTCGGATTGCATTCATCCCTTTCATAATCTATTTCTCCCTATGAAGGTGGTGGAATAATTTGGAGTTATTATCGCCTTCCTTGATCCATTTCACGTTAAATTGATTTATGTCCAGATTTTCCTTCAGTCCTGGGAGATCGGAAACCTTATAATGCAACATTAGCTCCTCCCTCGAAGGGGTATCCAACTACTGGTTGGTATTCGGACATGAATCAAGTTATGCTTCAACCACCCTGATGTCATCATCAAGCTGGGAGAAAGAGTCCTTGCTCCACTCCCTAAGAAGTTCTTTGATTCTCTTAATCATGGAATCCATCATGAAGTGTGGGATGCCATGTAATATGTTGATCCATCCTTGGATAACCACTTCTATACAAACCGGGATTGTATGCCAGGAATCGTTGAATATAAAGGGGAGTGGCTGCTGCCTCCTTCCACCACATCTTATTTCCAAAATTAACATATTATGACCGGAGTTGAATTTTGGGAGAGTGAATCCAGCAATGTCACAGGGTATCCCCCGTACATTAATATGAGTGAAAAATCTTTCAATCCTACTCACCTGCCTTCCTTTTATGGTGGGTCTTCCCTGTGTGAATTGAGCTCCAACAATGGGGACCTCGGCGTGGTTGCATTGATCCAGACAGCCTGAGAATTCCTCTACAGCAATCTGGGAGAATGTGATCCATGTCTTTTCATCTGGCCTTAGGACTGTATTAATGTCCCATATCACTGTCTAATTGTGTGGGATTTTTCGACTGGTTTAGATCTGGTTACTCTAGAGATTCCTCCTCTTTGTGTGAACACGAGATGCAGGGATTAAGTAGACATTCAAGGTGTGGTCCTAGGTCCATATCAATAGTGAAATAATTTGCTTACCCATCTCAAAGGAAATAAGTTGAATACCAACATGCTTGAGTACCCATAAGGTTTCCATGCCACCTTCAGCATTATTGTGGGAGACGAGGCAGTATCCAAGGTTGGACCACTTTATGCTCATGTATTCGGAACACCATGTCAGAGGTTATGCAATGCTGATAAGCATTGGACGTTAGGTGGAGAAGAAGTTATAGAGATCCCGGGACATGGGGGTGTTCCCAATCCCTCTGTAGTTTCAGAACAAGATCTTCATTGGGAAGGTGACGATTTTCCCCTAGTAGAGGGATAGTCCATCTTGGGATGTGATCTACCCTTTCCATTTCCTATTCCTTGCTTCTTCTTGGGGGAAATCCATAGGTTTCTTCTTGACATTCATTTCGGGTTCATCCCCCACTGTTATAGGTACATCCATCACTTTTTTAGGTTCATCCATCACTTTTTCAGCTTCAACCACCATGTCCAGGGATTCCCCAGGATCTTCATCAGCCCAAAACCGTCCAGAGAGTTGGGAGATTTTGTTGGTGGCACAAAGAACATCAAATGGTACGCCCCCATCTATCATCCACCTTGCTTCCTTGGCTTGAAGAATTGGGGTGAAGGAGGCATCAACCAGGGCATCCGGCTCAATTGAATTCCTCCAATCCTGTGTCACTGCACTTGGGCACACTGTATTCTATGCAGGAACCAGACAATTAGGGATTTCAGTGGTATGCATATCAGCCATTCCTGTTGCTGGACATTCAACATTCCTTGGGGTAATGTTGTGGTGGATCAGTTTTTGTTTGACAGAGCAGGGAAGGACCTCTTTGTCCCGATATAGAGGGGGATGATCAGCTTTAGATGATTCCTAGGACCTAACCTACATGACATGTGTAGAGGTGTTGGACGGACCAGAAGTTGTTACATCACCCACCCTCACGACCCACCCGATGATTGCAATGGGAGAAATTGTCTACACTTGGGGTATCTATCCCAGTACAGGTGAAGCAGTAGGCACTGCCTCAACCACAATGCTATCATCCCTGTATTTCTATTTGGGATCTGAGCTGTTGTGTCCAGGGGTCTGTTCAAAAAGTACCGAAGAGTCTAATCCCGAGGCTCGTGGTATGCTGGAATCAACTTCCATGTTGGGAAGATTAGAGTCCCTTTCAGTACTTGTATTGATAGTTCCATCAGTCATGCCTTTATCAAGGGCTGGTTCACCCTCATAAGGCTTTCTTGGAGGGTGCTTTGCAAAAAACAAGGCTTTAACTTTCCCCTGCCCCAGCTTGTTCTTGCATTCACCACTCGCGTGACCGCAAAGGTTACACATGCCACAGACTTTGGTTCTTATGCATTTGAATACCGAGTGACCAATGAGATTACAATTATCACAGTACATGGGTCTCCTCTCATGGATAATCTCCTGATTAAGGGTTTCATCAATGGTGTTAAGGACCAACTCCTCAAAAAAGGTACTAGCTAAGTCAATCTCAACCAGCACCCTTGCGTCGTGCCTGTACCATGGGTTGTCGGTTTCCCTCTCAATTTGAATCGAGAAGCCAACTGAGGAAGTAATATCTCACGATATCTTAGGGATCCAGAATAGCCAATTCAGCATGAAAATGTGAATCCACACTTACGTGAGGGTGTTTTTTTCAGTTTTAATCATTTCATAGTTTTTTATGGGTTTTAAGTATTTTTTTCTAAGAATTTATTAGGGGTTTTAATGTTTTTAGTGACTTTTAAGTATTCTTATAGTTTTTAAGGTTTTTATGGGGTTTTAGGGGATTTAGGGTTTTTTGGGTTTTTTGGGTTTTCTAGGTTTTTAGGGGGTGTTCATGGTTTTCTATGTTTTTAGGGGGTTTTCTGAGATTTTTATGGTTCTAATTTTTTTAGTTTTTTTATCATTTTTTGGGTTTTAATAGATTTTTAGAATTTTTAAATGTTTTAAGGGATTTTATGGGGTTTTTTTAGATGTTTATAGATTTTAGGGGGTTTTTTTATTTTAGTGTTTTTGGAGGTTTTTTTTATTTTCATCAGTTTTATGGTTTTTAGGAGTCTTTAGTGTTTTTAGATTTTTGAGGATTTCTTTGGGTTTTTCAGGGTTTTAATATATTTTTATGATTTTAGTGATTTTTATGGATTTATTAGGATTATCATGTTTCTTATGGTCTTTTATAATTTTAAGGGTTTTTAGGATGTTTAGGTTTTTAGTGGTGTTATGGTTTTTTTAGTTTTTATTGTTTTTTTATTTTTTAGGGATTTTATGGTTTTTAGTGTATTTAATGTTTTTTGTGGTTTAAAGGATTTTTAGTGTTTTTGGTGGGTTTTTAGGTTTTTGGTTGGTTTTTAGAATTTTTAATGGTTTTTAGGGTTTTATTGTTTTTTTGGGAATTATAGTTTTTGGGATTTTTGGATTTTTATCTTTTTTGGGTATCTACATATTTGTTTTGTTTTTATGGTTTTCTTAGGTATTTTCAAGGTTTTGGGTTTTTAAATTTTTGGTATTTTTAAGTATGTTTAGGATTTTTATGTTTTTTTTATTATTTTATGGATATTAAGAATTTTTAGTTATTTGGTGTATTTATATTTTTTGGGTTTTAGAGTTTTCTATATATTTTTGTGGTTGTAAGGGTATTAGAGTTTTGTAATTTTTTATTGTTTAATGCATTTCATGAAATTTTATTGCCTTTTAGGGTTTTATCGGTTTGTAGGGGTTTTATGGTTTCTATTATTTTTATATATTTCTTGGGTTTTTAAAGTATTTTTGGGTTTTTAGTGTTTTTTGGTTTATTAGGGGTTTTATGTGTTTTTTATTTTTTATGTTTTTCTTAGGGGGTTTTCATTTTAATGGTTTTCCACATTTTTAAGAATTTTTAAGGATTTTTTATAATTTTTATGTTTTTTGGGGTTTTAGGGATTTTTATGGGTTTTGGACTTTAGGGGTATAATGTTTTTTATGGTTTTTCTCATTTTTTGGTTTTTAGGAGTTTTAAGTGTTTTTAAGGATTTGATGTTTTCCTTAGATTTTTTAGGGTTTTTTGGTTTTTTACAATTTTTGGGGTTTTTAAGTATTTTTTGCATTTTTATGGGTTTATATGGGTTTTGAGGATTTTATGGGTTTTTAGGGTATTTAGGGTTTTTTGGGGTTTTAGGGTTTTTATTTATTTTTTAGGGTTTTTATAGTTTTTAGGGTTCTTAATGTTTTAGGGGTTTAATGTGTTTTTAAATTTTTAGTGGGTGTTAGGGTTTTATGGGTTTTTAGGATTTATTAATGTTTTTTGTTTTTATTGTTTTTAGGGGTTTTAAAGATTTTAGGTGGTTTTAGAGTTTTTACTTTTTTTAGGTTATTAGGGGTTTTATATATTTTTAGGTTTTATGGTTTTATTAGGTTTTAGGGCAAGGAAGGATCGGGTCCAGGCTATTCCTGGGACCCCCTAAAATTTTATTAAAAGAAAAGACACAGACACTGCGGACAAGGGATGTGAGGGATCCACCATTCCACACCCAAAATCCCTTACGACCTCATCCCAAAGGCCACAGAAAGAGAGGAAGAAAAGGGGGGTTTTGAGTTTTTAGTGGTTTTTAGGGATTTATATGGTTTTGGTGTTCTTAATGTCGTTAAGATATTTATGGGTTTTTAGGATTTTTAGCTTTTTTTTGACTTTTAGTGGTTTAAACTATTTTTTGGGTTTTAAGGGTTTCTGGTGTTTTTTCAAGGTTTTTATGGGTTTTTGCCTTTTAAGGGGTTTCATGAATTTATTATTTTCATTTTATTTTGTGTTATTATAGAGTTTAATATTTATTAGGGTTTTTTAGTGGTTTAGAATGTTTATCATTTTTTGGGGTTTTTAGGGTTTTTTGAATTTGTTGGGTTTTAAGTGGTTTTTAGAGTTTTGCAACATTTTTAGGGATTAAATTAGTTTTAGAGTTTTTAGTGGTTTTATGGTTTTTATGGGTTTTAGGGGTTTTCAATGTTTTTAGGGGCCTTATTGTTTTTGGATTTTTATAGTTTTTAGTGTTTTACATGGGTTTTATTATTTTTATGTTTTTAAGCAGTTTTAATGGAATTTAGGTTTTTATGGTTTGCTTAGGGGTTTTTTCAGGATTTTGAGGGTTTTTTACATTCTAATGGTTTTTAGAAATTTTTTAGGATTTTTATAGTTCTTAGGGTCTTTAAGAATATTTGGATTTTTTTGTATTTTTAGGGTACTATAGTTTTTTGGGTTTTAAGTGTTTTTATGTTTTTAATATTTTTTTATCGTTTTATGGGTTTTAAATGTTATATAGATATTTAATTATTTTTAGTGTTTTTATGGTTTTTTTAGTTTTTTAGGTTTTTAGTTATTTTTATGGGTTTTTAGGTTTTTTGAATTATTTAGGTTTTTTGGGGTTCTTAGGTTTTTGGGGGGGTTTTCAATGTTTTTAGGTTGTTATTGTTTTCTTAAGACTTTTAGGGGTTTATGGTTCTATTTGTTTTTTTGGGATTTTTTCGGTTTTTTAATAATTATTATTGATTTAAGGGTTTTTATGGATTTTGAAGGTATCTAGGGGTTTTTAGGGTTTTTTTAATTTTTCATGTTTATAGGGGTTTTTTAGTTTTTAAGGGTTTTTAGAGTTTTTAAATGTTTTTAGAGGGTTTTTAGGGTATTTAGTGGTTTTAGTGGTTCTATGGTTTCTTATGTGTTTTTAGAGTTTTTTATTCTTTTTATAGGTTTTATAGTTTTTTTGGGTTTTTTGTTTGTTAGTTATTTTAACATTTTTAGGTTGTTAGGTGATTTAATTGTTTTATGTTTTTTAAGGTTATATTATAATTTTTAGGATTTTATGGGTTTTTACATTTTTTATGAAAATTTAGGGCTTTTAATGATTTTTAAGGTTTTTAAGGTTTTTAGGGATTTTGAGGTTTTATAGGGAAGAAGAGGTGTGGGACTAGGAAAGCCTAGCCCCCCCCCCCAAAAAAATTAATAAAACATAAATAGACAGCTATAAGGTGGGCCTACAAGGGTGGGAGTGTATCTCACCCTTCAGGTCTGAATCAACAAACGGAGTACAAAAAGGTGGAGTGATGAAGGACCACATCGAGCATCTTTCCAAAATCACGCTTTTGGATAGAGAGTCTCCAACCGAATTGGCCTCCCTATATATATATGTGAACTACTAAATCTCGGGGTTTGAGAAATATTAACACACTTAATCCAGTGTGGTAGAAGTCTCCACGGGACATCTTGGAAAATCCTTTGAGCACGACCACCATGAACATCAAATCAGACTCAATCCAAAGCCTTGTCCACTTTAACTGACTCGCAAATTTCAGAGCCCTTATGATAGACCATAGCTTTTCTTCATAAGCACAACCATCCTTAATAAAATGAAAGAAGCAACCCTTAAAAAATCCTCTAGAGGTGCGAAAAAACTCCACCACACCCCGAGGGTCTAGGAGCTTCTACGGTCATGCCATCAACATGTACCTCTATCCATGATTGGAGTGGGGGAATCCATCTAATGTACCTCAGGACCAGGGTTTTTCTGCATCAACAAGAAACCCCAAGGGAGCGCAAGACTGCCAGATCACTAACATCATTAAACTTCGAACTTATTTTTAAATGTGAGTCTTTCTGGATCATCTTATGGATGGTCACCCCCCCCCCCCCCACCATACAGTGAGAGGGGCTGTCGATTGAAGGTTGTAGCATTGCGAGTAGCCCAAGCATAGTGAACAGTCATCGCCACTCCAACCAGCAGCAGGTTGTGGACTTGTTTACTTTGGTTCATCTCCACCAGGCGGTGCAAGAAGTCGTAGATCGATCCTCTCAGGCTACAAGTCAGAATGAAGCATTGTAATGGGTAGCACCAAAGTTCCAAGGAAAAGGTGTGTTGTAGAAAGATATGATTGAAGTTCTTCTCAGCTGTCCTGCATAATAAACAGGCAGATGATTGTTTCCATCCATCCATCTTCAGGTACTCATGAGTTGGGAGCCGATTTCTCCAGATTTTCCATATAAGAACAATTCATGAGGGGGGAATGAAAGGTGTTCTGAATTTAAGCAACCATGATGGAGAAGCTAGACCATGCAGGCACTTGAATCAGTAATAGTCAAGGGCATTAAATTTTCCAATCATACTGGGCATCTATATGAGTGTATCAATGTATTCAAAGTCATATCGCTGGACTTGCATGACAATATCTTCTGGGAGTCGTATCCCTGAGTTAATGTATTACTGGATAAGACCAGTAATGATTAAATTATGTTGTCCGGCGGAGGAGTTATCACCTCCGATATGGGCTGCTCTAGCCATGGGGTAGACCAGCAATTCAGTGCAAAGTTCCTTGACCCAATCCATTTTGATTGAGACATAATATATTTATATGAAGAATGTAAAGAAGGCCAGACCGAGGAAGATATATACCTAGTAAAGCCATTGCATAGCCTGCATGTGAATCTCTCCTTTAGAAAGTACAAACCATCACCATGGGGCTCGAGCAGGCTCCAGGTTAACATCCCAATCATGGCATCATTAAAGCATCACAGATCTTTAATACCCAGTCCACCCATAACAATCGGCTTTGTGCAGTGCTTCTAGGACATAGTGACCAACTTCCGTTCACTGATAGAGCCTATCCAAACAAAATTCATTATTTTTCTATTCAGAATTTTAAGAAGACAAGATGACCATCTATAGATAGAGAATTCACACAGAAACAGAGAGGTAATAACATAGTTAACCAGACAGACCCTGACATCTTGGGACATGCACTTTCCATTCTATTTAGACATTTTCTGAGTGATTTTAGATATAATTCTCTCAATGTACCAGCTCTTTGCTTGCCCCCAAAAAAATGATGTACCCATTGGTAGGTAAAGGGAAAATAACCCCACTTTACCCCAAGAAAATTGGTAATTTAGAGCTTCCTGGAATGAGATACCCCATTTCCAAACACAATTGATGATTTCATCCAGCTGATTATTTGTCCGGGAACACTGTCATAATGGAAAAATATTCATCTAACTGTAGACAGGGTTTTCTTATCATCCTGCCCAAACATGAGGATGTTATCTGCATAAAGGAGGTGTGAGAGGATATAAAGGTCCCTACCAGCATTAATTGTTGAGTACAGTTCTACTTTTACAAGATCAAGGATGCAACGAAAAATGTAATCCTCCACCATATCAAAGAGAAAACTAGAGAGAGGATCCCCTTTTTGGACTCCATGGGAGCATGTGAAGAACCCATGGGGGAGCCATTAATCAGGACCGAGATTTTGGATCTATGGAGAATTTAGGAAATCATGTTGATGAAGTTATTCGAAAAGTCATATCTACTAAGGAAATTGAAAATGAAGCTCCATTTTATTGTATCAAAGGACTTAAATATATCAATCTTTAACACGAAGCTTCCTTTCCCCTATTTCTTCCTCATTACATTAATACTTTTCAAAGAAAAGAAGAGGAACATTTGGATGCATCATCCAGGGATGAATCCAAATTCATTTGGAGTAATAATGTCACCCAAAGTCTTCCCCATCCTCATGAAAAAAATCTTACTATTTTTCTTTGGAATTGTGTTTCTTATATGGACCAGTCGGAAGTCACCAATTGCAATGGAATTGTCCTTCTTTGGGACCATAGAAATGAAGTTGGAATTCTCACCATGAGGGATGAATTCCATGAGGAAAAAATATCTAATCACATTGGTAACATCCACAAGAAGGATGTCCCAATAGAACATGAAGAACTTATTTCCAAATCTATCCGGCTCCGCAACACTATCCATATTCAGAGAGAATAGAACCGCCCTAACTTCTCCCTTAGAAGGATCAGTTGTGAGGGCCTCATTTTTCTAACTATAAATATAAGGCTAGATAATATTCGAATGTGGGGGAGAGTCCTGGCCATCATCTGCATATAGCCCCTGAAAGTACTCCACCGCATCCTTGGAAATATCCTCCATCAAAGTGAAATTAGTATCACCAATATAGAATGCACTTAGATTATTGTTAATACATATTTACCTATTTAAATAGTGAAATAACTTTGAGTTTTGATCTCCAACATGAATCTATTTGACATTAAAATGTTCTTTCACATGTTTCTCCTTAAGGGACAGCAAATCATCCAGCTTTGAATGCAGTCAAAGCTCTTCCCCTGAGGGTGAATTCTACTATTGATACATTATTTGTCATGCCTCAAGTTGAGATTCAGCCTCCCTAATATTGGCCTCCAACCCTATGAAGGATCACTTACTCCAGTCCATTAGGCGTCACTTCACTTCCTTGAGCTTAGAGGTCACAATAAAATGGGGACAACCATAAAAGGTGCTACTCCAAGCCTTCAACATCTCTTCCCTGCATCCATAAATTGATATCCACACATTATTAAATTTAAAAGGAAGGGTTTAAGACCTAGAGACTTATTCCCTTAGCTCGAAAACAAGAGGGTTTTGGTCTGAATTGAATTTCAGTAGAGTGAAACCAGATATTACCACTAAGGATCAACTGTCAGTAATATGCGTGAAGCACCTGTCTAGTTTACTGGCCTGCCTAACGTTAATGGTGTGCCATCCCCAAGTGAAGGGTGCTCCAGCAATGGAGACCTCAAATAAATCACATTCTTCAAGACAGAAGGAAAATTATTCTACGGTAGTATGAGAGAAGTTTGGCCCCAACTTTTCCTCAGGCCTCCGTACCATGTTGAAGTTTCCAATCACCATCCAGTTGTGATCAATGAAATCACCAATCTATACCAGCTTCCTCCAGAGGTGTCTCCAAAAATGTATGAGCATGAGGAATAAACAAGCGAGATGGTGAGGGTGTCATCATTCAAGAAAATAGTGTGGGAGATCATTTGAGGATCCGAATCGGTCGAGACAACTTGGACACTATTATATTTTAGGGGTTTTTTGTGTTTTTTATAAATATTAAAAAATTTAGAGATTTTTACAAATTTTTGGTGTTTAAATAATTTTTAGTTATTTTTATGGAATCATGGATTTTTAAGGCCTTTAGGTGTTTTATGGGTTTTAGGGTTTTAGGGATTATTAGTTATTTTTATGTTTTTAGTTTTTTTTTCTGGGTTTTATTTGGTGTTTGACTATTTTTTGGTTTTGAATTTTTTTAGGGGTTTTTATATTTTTAGGGGTTTCTATTTTTTTGGTATTTTTAGAATTTTTTAGGATTTCAATGGTTTTTTAGGTTTTTTAGATATTTTTAGTGTTTTTATAGTCTTTTGTGGGTTTTAGTATTTTTATGGTTTTTTGGGTTTTATGGTTTTTTTATTTTTCTTGGGTTCATAAGGAATTTTGATTTTTTAAACATTTATTGGAATTTTAAGGGGTTTTATGTTTTATGGTTATCTTTGGGGTTTTTAGTGTTTTTACAGGTTTTACTTTTTTAGGATTCTTTTTGGGATTATTTAATTTTTTTATCAATTTTTAAGGTTTTTAGGGATTTTTTGATTTTGGGGTTTTTGGGGTTTTATAAGGTTTTTGGGTTTTGGGGGGTTTTTTATTTTTTATGGATTTTAATTTTTTTCTACATATTAATTTTTTCAGACTTTTAATGGGTTTTAATATTTTTTAGTGGGCCTTATGGTTTTATGGGTTTTTATGTTTATTTATGATTTTTTGGTTTTTTAGGGTTATTAGGGTTTTTAGGGATATTTGGGTTTTATCATTTTTATCGTTATTTATTGTATTTAAGGGTTTAAATTGTTTCTGGTCATTAAATTTTACTTAATATTTTTCAATATTTTTATGGATTTTTACTTTTATAGGGGTGTTTATTATTTTAATGTTTTTAGTGTTTTTCAGTATTTTGAGGGTTCTTAGGTTTTATATGGTGTTTTGGGTTTTTTAGTTTTTTGTGTTATTAGAGTTTTTTTGAGTTTTTATGGTTTAAAGGTTTTTTATTTTTTTTAATGTTTAAGGGTATTAAATGGTTTTTAATGTTTTTAGTGGTTTATTATGGTCTTTATAGTATTTTATAGTTTTTAATGTTTATGAGTTTTTATGCTTTAAGTGGGTTTTGGGTATTTTTATGGGTTTTATAATTTTTAGGTCATTATGGGTCTTGATTGGTTTTAGGTCTTAAGGTTTTCATTGGGGTTTTAGCGTTTTTGTGTATTATGGTGTTTTTTGGATTTTCTTGGGTATTTAGAGATTTTCAAGATTTTTATGGTCTTTAAAATTTTTAGGGTTTCTATGGTTTTGTATGGTTTTAGGGATTTTAAGGTTTTTTGGAGTTTGTTAACTATTTTATGGGTTTAATGGGGTTTATAGTGTCTGTTGGTTTATTATGTTTTATCATTTTTTCAAGGATTTTCATTTTTTTATTGTTTGTTTGGATTTTTACCATTCTTTTGGGTTTTTTTTTAAATTTTCGGTTTTTAAGGGTTTAAAAAAATTTTAGGATTCTAAGGTTTTATTATAGGTTTTTAGGGTTTTTTTGGTGTTTTTATGTTTTTTGTGATTTTAAGGTAATTTTTAAGATTATTATGGTTTTTTGGGATATAAGTATTTTTAGGGTTTTTTAGGGTTGGTGGGTTTTTACAGTGTTTGGTTGTGTTTGTGTATTCTTGGAGGTTTTAGGGGTTTTAAGGTTTTTTATATTTTTTAATGTTTTTATGTGAGTAAATGTTTCTGAGATTTTCTAGTTGGTGTCTAGGTTTTTTATAGCTTTTAGAGTTTTTTATTTTTTTATGGGGTTAATAGTTTTTAGGGGTTTTATTCATTTTTACGGTTTTTAGGAGTTTTCAGTGTTTTTTAGGTCTTTAGGTTTTTAAGGGTTTCTTAAGGGTTTTCATGGTTTTTAGGAATGTTTAATATTTTTAAGTACATTTAGTGATTTTATAGGATTTTTCTTTTCTTTGAAAGATTTTTGGGGGTTTAGGGTTTGTAGGGTTAGATGTTTGTTTTTTGATTTTTATGGTTCTTTATATGGGTTTTATGATTTTTACAGTTTTTTTATGTTTTTAGGGGTTTAAATGGGTTTTATAGTTTTTTGTGGTTTTAGGGTTTTTAGGAATTTTTGGGTTTTTTAAGGGTTTTATGGGTTTTCAAGGTTTTTATTCTCTTTTAGGGGTGTTAGCGTTTTAATGATTTTTAGTGGTTTTAAATATTTTTTGGTGTTTTATAGTTTTTTAAGAGATTTTCATGGGTTTTTGGGATTATTTACATTTTAGGGATTTTAGTTCCTTTTAGGATTTTAATGTTTTTTTTGTGTTTTTATGGATTTTGAGAGTTTGTAAGGGTTTTAGGCGTTTTTGGGGTTTTTTATCATTTATTAGGTTTTTTAGATGTTTTATAAGTTTTTAGGTTTTTAATGTTTTTAGGAGGTTTTAGGGTTTTTAGGGGTTTTAAAATTTCTTTGGATCTTGAGGGCTGTAGTGTCTTGGAAATTCAGAAAAGAAAAAGAAAATACTCTTGCAATCTGGGTGAAGAAAAGATATAAAGTTGGATTGAAAATTTGAGAAGAAATAGGAAGAAATAAAGTTTAGAAAAAGAACCAGCCGGGCCACGTACCGATTTTAGGGAAAGGTCACGAAAGGCATAAAACGTGAACCACTGATACACAAATGACCTATGGCGCACTGGCCCGTGAGGCATTGGCCAATGAAAGAAGTTTTTCATGGTGACTTTCCACCTAGAAAACGAAGCCTCCACAAACAATTTCCACTGGTGAAAATCCAATGAAAGTAATCCCTACATACCATCCCCACAAATTGAGTAGTTCGCGAATGAGGAGTAGTTGGCAGTGCATTACAAATCACAGATCCAAAAATCACTGATGACTCAGTCATCCGCGGGCAAAATTTCCATCATGGCCTTCTGGAGAAGGTGTCGCGTGTACCACAAATACAAATTCCCTGGAACTCTATAAAATTACCAATAGGGGAATCAGAAAGTGTGGATGACGATGGAGGGATAAAGCTCTAGGATAGGTGAAGAGGGGATGAAGAACAAAAAGGGTGTGGGGGGGGATTTCTTTCAGACCCAAAGCAGTTAATGAGACTCCATCCTACATCCAAAATAGTTCTCAAATTCAATCATGTGAACCAAATGCAGTTTTCAGACTTCATAAAGAGAACCGTATTCAGAACACACTCCACCTCCAATCAACAAACCAATAAAAAATATAATAAAAATGGTTCAAGGATGATGAAAAAATAGTACACATACTCTCCCTGTGGAAGGCAGTACGTGAACACCCCTTTGAGAAACATTGTTCATGGATAACTCTTATCCAGCCAACGGTTTGCCGATGCCCATATAGGGAAAACAGTTCACAGATTCCCATATAGGGAAGACAATATGTGGACTCCCATATGAAAAAGCCAGTATGCGACCAACTCGTTTGCGTACTTTTCGGGTCGTTTCAAAGACATTTTCCATTTCTCCATTTTTTCACCCAAACATACTTACCATAAATACCATGAGAGGAGACATTCCTCATGCACCTCATGAAAAACCTTATCATCTACATCCTATGCCAGGTTCAACCCGAACTCCAGGGACAATCACAACTAGAATATTTCCTAAATGCCTAAACACATCCGTTCATTCCATCAAACTCTGTGAATCTGGTGATTCTAGATCATTAAAAACCTCCATGACCATCTGAAGAGGAATGAATGTGTCTTGAGGACACCTCTGCTTGACTATTCACATCATGCCCCATGGCTCTGCAAATGTTAGCCCAAAAAAATGGTCGTCAACCCATGGAAAATTCGTCCTCAGGAGTGTCCTTTTCTACCTCTATATGACTCAATGGCTTCCATGCCCCATACTATTTCTCCTGATCTGAGAATCCTTAAAGTTATGGTTTACACTTTATTTCCCTCTCATATTTGAGGCATGTCAGAACATCCCAACCTGATTGTCCTACAGCCAATCATGGGTTTGATAACAAGTGGTCCAAACTCTATGACCTTAGACTATGACTTATCATCCTTACCACACGACATTAAATGGTATGGTACTAGTCCCGAAAACATGAAATTAAATAGTGATGTCATCATCCAAGATATATAAATTTAAACTATAGTATACTGGGTAATTTTAGATCATTGTAAAAATTCATGGCCATCAGAAGAGGGAGTCCAGTGTCTTGAGGACACCTCTTCTTGACTATGCACATCAGAACCTGGTGGCTCTATATATTATTCCCACAAAAACGACCTGTCAACAAGAGAAAAATTCAACCGCAAGAGAGTCATTTTCTTCCAATGTACGCCTTAATGCCTTCCATGCCCCATATCATTTCTCCTAATCCGAGAATTCCTAATGTCACGGTTTACACACTCCTTCCCTCTCATTTTCAAGTCACGTCAGAACATCCCAACATGATTATCCTCCAATTAATAATAATCTAAGATATATGACATTAAACTATAGTATACCCCATATAACATTATGGGGCCTCCCACTGAGGTATGTCCCCAATCATCTGAGGTTGTGCCCCATGACCATAAATTTCATTTAACATGGAATGGTTCATTCCATCGTTCCCTCACCCACAGTCGCCCCGACATCATCCGTCACAGGATCTCCCCCTCCACCAACTGGGGAGGAAGCATGTTCATTGTTGAATCTTTCAAATACTTTTATTTCTCAATGTGACCATGACTCACATGGGATTAATGTTTTGTAATGATTACAATATCCACACCTTTTCTTAACTAAGAGAACTCTTATTTCTGATCAAACTAGGATATGTAGGTATCTTTCTTGAAGGCTCTAGTTCAAAAGGGTTCCCATTATAAAGTCCTCAAAAAATCATGTGTATCAAATGGGAAGATACCATGCATAATCCCCACACATTTTTTTAACTACAAGAACTCCAATTGTTGGTCAAACCAGGATATGTAGGATGCCTACCATAAGTACCGATATCAAAAGGGTTCCCATTCAAAAGGGTTCACCCAATCATGTCTATCAAATGGGAAGCTCCCATAAGTAAGACCCACACCTTTTCTGAACATTGAGAACTATGATTACTTGTCAAACCACGATATGTATGATGCCTAATAGAAGGCCCGAGTTAAAATGGGTTCCAAAACAAAAGGGTTTATTCAATCATGTTTCTCCTCAAATGGGATTCTTCTATGTGTAATCCCCACACAATATGAACTACATGGGTTCTGATTCCTCTAGGTTTTTATGTATTTTTTTATGTTTTTATATATTTTTAGGGATTTTTATGGATTTTTATTGTTTATAGGGATTCTGAGGGGTTTTAACGTATTTTTGGTTATTAGAGTTTTTAGTGATTTTTAGGGTTTTATGGTTTTATAATGTTTTAGGGGTTTTTTGATATTTTTGGGTTTTTGGGTTTTTTGGATTTTTATCTGTTTTTGGTTTTTATGGGGTTTAAGTGTTTTTATATTTATAAGGGTTTCTTATAGTTTTTTAGGTTTTACAGGTATTTACATTTGAATTTATTTTACATCTTTTTAAGATTTTATAGATTTTGGGGTTCTAGGTATTTTATGTGATTTTATTTTATTTTAGGGGTATTGGGTTTTTTAGGTTTTAGGGTTTTGAGTTTATATGGGTTTATGGGGTTTTAGATATTTTAACGTTTTATGGGTTTAAAGTGGTTTCAGATATTTTAGTGGTTTTTATGTTTTTTATGAGATGTTAGGGTTTTAATGGGTTTTATGTGTTTTATAGTTTTTAGGGTTTTAGGGTTTTTTTTGTATTTTCAAGGGTTTTAGAATTCTTATGGGTTTTTGGGGTTTTAAAGTGTTTAGAGTATTTTTAAGTTTTTCTTAGGGTTTTTCTAGGTTTTTAGGGCTTTTATGTTTGGAGGGCTTAAAGATAATTTTTAGGATTTTTATGGGTCTTTAGGGTTTTAGTAATTTTTTGTGTATTTATGGTTTTTAGGGGTTTAATGGGATTTTTTTTCAATTTTACTTTTTTTAGTTTTGAGGGTTTTTAATGTTATTCACAATTTTTAACATTTTTTGGATTTTAAATGGTTTTTAGAGTTTTAATTATTATTAGTGTTTTATAGGTTTTTAGGGTTTTTAATTTTTAGGTATTTTAATGGTTTTACGATTTTTTAATATTTTTATCATATTTTAGGTTTCATGGGTTTTAAGTGTCTTTTGGTTTTTAAAGTTATCTAAGTGGTTTGCAGGGCTTTTAAATTTTTTTTGAAATTGTTATGGATTTCTTTTGATATTTATGGTTTTTTGTTTTATTGGTATTTTGATAGTTTTAGGGGTTTTTGGGTTTTTTTGGGTTTTAAAGGTTATGATGGTTTTCTTTGGGTTGTTAGGGTTTCTTTGAGTTTTTGGTATTTTAAGGATTATTGGAGTTTTTAATGTTTTTAGGGGTTTAAATGGTTTTTATAGTTATTAGTGTATTCTATGATTTTTATGGGTTTTTAGGGTTTTTACGGTTTTTAGGGGATTTATGTTTTTCATGGTTTTTAATGTTTTCTTAGAGATTTTCATGTTTGTTAGAGTAATTTACATTTTTAATGTTTTTTTAGGATTTTTAATGGTTTTTAGGGTTTTAATGGATTTTGATGATTTTTAGGGGCTATTAATGTTGGGGGGGGGGTGTTTTATGGTTTTTAGAGTTTTTTTAATTATTTATGGGGATTAAATGGTTTTACTAGTTTTTATTGGTTTTGTGTTTTTATGGGTTTTAATTTCTTTCTTAATATTTCTATAGTTTTATGGTTTTTGGGGATATTTTAGATTTTAGGTTATTTTAGGGTTTTCAGGTTTTTGAGCTTTTTTTGGGTTTCATGTTTTTTATATTTTCAAGGATTTTTATGGGTTTTCAAGGTTTTATTATCTGCTTAGGGTTTTTAATATTTATATAGATTTTTAGTGTTTTTGAAATTTTTACGGTATTTATTGTTTTTAAAGAATAGTGATATTATTTTTTTTGGTGGATTTAGTGTTTTTTAATATTTTAGGGGTTTTTAGGTTTTTTAGATTTTTTAACTTTTAGTGGGTTTAATTAGTTCTTAGAGTTTTTTGTCAGTTTTTTGGATTTTAAAGGATTTTTTGGGTTTTTAATGTTTTTATGGGTTTTATAGGTTTTAAGTGTTTTTGGGTTTTTACCGTTTTTAACATTTTTGGGATTTCAAATATTTTTATTTTTTTAGGCTTTCTTGGTGTTTTTTTGGGATTTTTACATTTTTAAATATTTTTTACATTTTTTAGTATTTTTATTGATTTTACTATTTTTAGGGATTTTGAATGTTTTTAGGATTTTTAGGGGATTTCTTGTTTCTTACGGCTTAAAAGGTTTTTTATTATTTTTTAACATTTTTAGAGGTCTAACGGGTTTTTTAGCATTTTTAGTGATTTTTAGGGATTTTATTATTTTCTATGGTTTTATGAATTTTATGGTTTCTAGGGGTTTTAGGGTTTTTATTGTATTGTTTGGGTTTTTAGTGTTTTTAGGCTTTATGGGTTTTAAATGTTATTATATTTTTATGGTTTTCTTAGGGAAGGCTAGGATTTTTATGGCTATTTATGTTTTTTTTTGGATTTTTAGGTATTTTTTAGGAATTATATGGTTTTTAGGGGTTTTAGCAATTTTGAGGGTTTTTCGTTTTTTTAGTGTTTTTACCAATTTTTTTATAGTTTTTAAGTGTTTTTTGGTTTTTACAATTTTCTTAGGGTTTTCCAGTGTTTTTATGTGTTTTTATGTTTTTAGTAATTTTAGAGTTTTTTTGTATTTTTTTTGGCTTTTAGGAATTTTAAGGGTTTCTAGGGTTTTTATGGTTTTTAGGATTTATGGTATTTTTTTGGCTTTGTCGGTTTCTTTTTCTATTTTTAGGGGTTTAATGTTTTTTTTTGAGTTTTTATCACTTTTAGGGGATTAAATGGTTTCTAAAGTCTATTGTGATGTTTTAAAATTTTTATTGATTTTAGTGGTTTTTCATGTTTTTAGGGGTTTTATGGTTTTAGGGTGTTTTATGCGTTTTTGGGTCTTTTTAGGGTTTTTAGGGGTTTTATAGTATTTTGGTTTTGTAGGGGTTTTATCTGTTTCAGGTTTTTAAAGTTTTGTTAGATGTTTTAAGGTTTTTTTAGTGATTTTTATGTTGTTATGTATTTTTGGGTATTTTTTGGGTTTTTATGACTTTGTTGGGTATTTATGGATTTTGATGTTTTTTAGGGTTTTTTTCATTTTTAGTGTTTCTTGAGTTTTTAGTTTTTTTATTGTTTTTAAGGTTTTTTATTATTTTATGGGTTTAAATGGGTGTTAGAGTTTTTACTAGTTTTTAGTTCTTCTATTTGGTTTTATAGTTTTTTAAGGTTTTAGGGTTTTTAGGTTTTTAGGGTTTTTAGGTTTCTTATGTTTTAAGGTTTTATTAGGGGTTTTAGGGCCTTTTTTAGGAATTTTTAGTTTTTTTAGGTTTTTTAAGTTTTAAGGGGGTTTTGGGATTTTGAGTGTTTTTATGGGATTTTCGGGTTTTATGGTTTTTTCAGTTCTTCGGGGGGTTTTCAGAATTTTTATGGGATTTCAGGTTTTTAAACGTTTTTTAACAATTTTCTTTGTGTTTAATGTTTTTTAACGTTTTTAGTGTGTTTTTTAATGTTTTATGGGTTTATGGGTTTTTTTGGGTTTTTAGGGGTTTCATGTTTTTAGGGTCTTTAGGGTTTTTAGGGTTTAATCGTGTTTTTTTTGTTTTCAGGGCTTTTATTTCTTAAAATATTTCAAGGATTTATTATTGTTTTGAGGGTTTTTAGGGGTTTTTATTTTTGTAAGTATTTTTAGTTATTCTTTATGATTTTTAATATTTTTAGGGTTTTTAGGGATTTTTGGTGTTTTAGGGATTTTAAGGGTTTTTTGAGTTTTCTATTATTTTGGGTCTGTAAGTTTGTTTTGGGTTTTATAATGTATTTAAAAATTTAAATAATTTTTTGAGTATTCTATTATTTTTAGGGATTTTATTGTGTTTAGGGTTTTTAATGTTTTTATGGGTTTTTATTATTTTTAGTGGACTGGGGTTTTAGTGTCTTTTAGATTTTTTTATTTTTTTTATTTTTTAAGGTTACTATAGGTTTTATGTTTCTTAGGTTTTCAATGTTTTTTTATTTATCTTTAAGGATTTTTATATTTTTATGGATTTTTAGTCCTTTTTATGGCTACTTACATATTTTAGGGATTTTAGGGGTTTTAGAGTTTTTAGTGTTTTAGGGTTTTATAGTTTTATATGGTTTTTTTAGTTTTCAAGGTTCTAATTATTTATATAGTTTTAAATTTTATTTAGTGATTAAATTATTTTTTTAGATTTTAGTCATATTTTAGGATTTTATGGTTTTTTAGGATTTTAATATTTTTTAGGGGTTTTATGGTTTTTCTGATTTTTCGGGGTTTGTAGGGTCTATAGGGGTTTTAGAGTTTTTATGTTTTTAGGGGATCTAAGTGTTTTTAGGTTTATATTTTTTTCTAAGGGGATTTTATGGTTTTTAGGGTTTTTTTATGTTTTAGGGATTTTTTGGTTTTTTTATAATTTTTATCGGTTTTCGGGTACTTTGGTATTTTGATAGTTTTTATAGTTTTTATTCTTTTTTAGGGGGTTTTGAGTTTTTCTGGGTTTTAAGTATTTTATGTTCTTTTAGGTTTTTAAGGATTTCTTTGGGGATTTAGGTTTTACGTTTTTTATGTTTTGGGGATTTTTAGGAATTTTTTGTGAATTTTTTTGTTTTATGGTTTTAATTATTTTTAACTGTTTTTGGGTTTTTTACAGTTTTAGTTTTTTTATATTTTTTAGTGTTTTAGGGTTTTTAATATGGTTTTAGTGTATTTATGGTTTTTAGAGTTTTTTTATAATTTTACAATTTTAATGTTTTTTTATTCTTTAGTTAGTTTATATGATTTTATTGGTTTTTAAGTGTTTGGCGTGTTTTTTTGGATTTTTTTTTCAGTTTTTAGGGTTTTTAGGAATTTTGAGGGGTTTTAGGGTTTTTTTGGGTTTTTAAATGTTTTAGGGGTTTTCTATATTTTTATTGTTTTAATGGTTTTTAGAATTTTTTTATCTCTTTAGAGGTTTTAATTATTTTTATGGTTTTAATGATTTCTTAGGGGGTTTTAGTGTTTTTAGGTTTTCTTATGTATTTAGATATTTTTAGGGTGTTTTATAATTTTTTTTTTGGGGGTTTTGGGTTTTTTTTTGGATTTTGAGGATTTTAGGGTTTCTAGGGTTTTAAAGGATTTTTATGTTTTTTGATATTTTATGGTTTTTTATATTTTTATGGTGTTTCGTAATTTTTATATTTCTAAGGATTTAATTTGTTTTTATAGTTCTTGGTGTTTTTAGGGGTTTGAGGGGTTTTAGTGTTTTATAATTGTTTAGCAGTTTTTAGTCTATTTAAGGTTTTTTATGTTTTTGGGATTTTTCGTATTTTTTGGGTATTTAGCAATTTCTTTTTTTTGGTTTTTATTGGGTTTTAGTGGCTTTTTTGGTTTTTTACAGTTTTAGGTATTTTTAGGGATTTTATCAAAATTGTATGGTGTTTTATGGTTTTTAGAGATTTTTTGTGTTTTGGATTTTTATGGTTTTTTTGGGTTTTTATTGTTTTTTTGGGGTTTTGGGTTTTTAGAATTTTTTGAGTTTTTGAGGGTTTTAAGGTTATTTTATAGTTTTTATGATTTTATAATTTTAAAGGGTTTTTTAGTGTTTTAGATGGTTTTAGGGTTATTATAATGGTTAATTGGCTTTTATTTGTTTTTTGGATTTTTAGAGTTTTTTTTGTTTTTGACTTTTTCATGATTTTAGGTGTTTTAAGTGTTTTTTGGTTTTTAAGGTTTTTTTTGGGTTTTAAATATTTTTAGTAGTTTTTATGTTTTAGGGATTTGTTGATATTTTTAGGATATTTATTGTTTTTAAGGTTATCATGGATTTTTAGGGTGTTAAGGGTTTTTAAGTTTTTTATTTTTTAATGGTTTTTTTGGATTCAAGATGGGTTGTTTGATTTTTTAGGGGTTTTAAGGGTTTTTAGTTTATTTAAACATATAAATGGGTTTCGATGGCTTATAGAGTTTTCAGTGACTTCGTTTCATTTTTATGGGTTTTTTGGTTTTTTGGTTTTTAGGGGTGTTTATGGTTTGTGGTTTTTTAGGGTTTTTTAGGGTTTTTTGTTTTTTCTAGGATTTTTATGTGTTTTTGTGTTTTTTGTGGTTTTATGGTTTTCTTATGTTTTTTTGGTTTTTGGTTTTTTACTTTTTTCTGGATTTTTAGGGTGTTTAGGACTTAATATTTTTAAATTTTTTAGGGATTTGGGGGGTTTGTTGGGTTTTTTAGGGTTTTTTGGTTTTTTGGGGTTTTAGTTTTTTCTAATTTTTTTAGTTTTTCAATAATAATTTATAGATTATTAACATTTTTAGGGGTTTAAAGGGGTTTTATTATTTTTAGCGGGTTTATGGATATTTTGTGGTTTAGGGTTATTACGGTTTTACGTTTTTTTAGGTTTTAGGTTTTTATGTTCTTTTTCTTATTTTTAGCATTTTTTAGGTTTTTAAGGGCTCTAAGTGTTTTTAGGATTTTATGGGTTTCATAGAGTTTTTTTAGGGTTTTAGGGTTTTTTATGTTTTTATTGATTTCTTGGTTTTTTAGGAATCCTTTTTAGTGTTTTTAGGGGCATTGAGGGGTTTTAGTGTGTTTTTTTAGGTTTTATGAGTTTAAGGGTATTTTAGAATGTTTTTTGCATTGGGGGATTTTTTTAGGATTCAATAATTTTATTTCTGTTTTTCATTGTTTTTGGGTTTTTATTTTTTTGGGTATTTTTATGGATTTTTTAGGATTATTATGGGTTTTAGGTTTTAGGAGTTCTGAGGGTTTTAGGGTTTTTATGTTTTTTAGGGGTTTGAGGGTCATTGTGTTGTTTTCATGTTTTTTATTTTTGGGGGTATTAAGTATTTTCAGTGTATTTTAATGTTTTTATATGTTGAAAGGTTTTTTTGAGTTTTCAATGGTTTTAGGTATTTATGGGGTTTAGATATTTTTATGGGTTTTAGGGGTTTTTACAGTTTTTAGCTTTTTTAGCAATTTTTTGTTTTTTCGGGGGTTTATGTGTTTAATGTTTTTATTTTTATCTTACCATTTTTCGGTTTTTTATGTTTTTAATGTTTTTAGTGGTTAATAAGGATTTTAGGAATTTTATGTATTTTTAGAGTTTTTACAAATTTTAATGGGTTTTAGGGTTTTGTAGTGTGTTTTTAGATTTTAATAGGGTTTGAGTGTTTTTTGATGTTTTTAAGGGTTTTAAAGGTTTTTAGAGTTTTTAAACATTTTTAGGTGTTTGACGGGTTTTTAGTTTTTATAGTGGGTTTTTATAGTTTTTAGGGGGTTTCATTGATTTTAGGCGTTATAGGTATTTTTAGGGCTTTATGTATTTTTTAGGTGTTTTAGGGGTTTTAAGTATTTTCTGTTTTTAATATTTTATTAGATTTTTTCATTATTTACAATTTTTTTAATGTATTTTTGGATTTTTAGGGATTTTTTAGTATTTTATGGGTTTTTTGGTTTCTAGGGATTTTTTGGTATTTTAGCGGGTTTTTCAAGGATTTACGGTTTTTATGGGTTTTTGTGTTTTTTTGTTTTTGTGGTTTATTGTGTTTTTAGATTTTTAATATTCTCTTTGGTTTTTTGGTTTTTTGGGTTTTTATTGAATTTGTTTTTTTCTAGTTTTTAGAGTTTTTAGGGGCTTTGAGGGGTTTAGATTTTATTAATTATTTTTTGGGCTGTCAGGGTTTTTTAGGGTTTTTAGGGTTTTATGTTTTTTTAGTTTTTATCTTTTAAATGGTTAAAAGTATTTCAATATTTTCAGTGGTTATGGAGTGTTTATAGGGTTTTAGGGTGTTTTAAGGTTTTATCGGTCTTCATAGTTTTTAGGGTTTTTATGTTGTTTTTGGGTTTTTATCATTTTTAGGTTTTTAGGGGTATTAAGAATTTTTTAGGTTTTATCGTATTCTTTTGGGGTTTTAGAGTTTTTAGAGTTTTATGCTTTTAGGGATTTTAATCATTTTTATAATTTTTATGGTTTTAGGGTTTCTAGGTAATTTGGAGGGGGGGTTTGTTTTTATTTTCGGTTTTAGGGTTTTTATTTTTTTTCATGTTATTAGGTTTTTTTGCGGGGGTTTAGGGGTTCTAAGGATTTTTAGAGTTTTAATCATTTTTATGCTATTAATTAATTTTTAGAGTTTTTTGCAACACATAAAGGTCTTTTGAGTTTTTAGTGGGTTTTTATGGTTTTAGGGGTTTTAATGGTTTTTACAATTTTTTGTTATTTTTAGGGTTTTGTAGGGTTTTTAGTGTTTCATAGAATTTGTTGGGATTGTAACTGTTTTTATAGTTTTATGGTTTTGGGGAGTTTTCATGGTTTTTAATGGTTTTTACTTTTTATGGGTTTTAGGGGGTTTCCCCATATTTTAATGGTTTTTAGGATTATTGTTATATTGAAGGTTTTTAGGGTTTCTTGTTTTTATGGTTTTCAGGGAGTTTCTAATTTTTTTTATTTTTCTATGATTTTTATAGTTTTTAAAATTTATAGGGGTTTAAATGTTTTTATGGGTTTTAGTGAGTTTTAGGGTTTCTATGAATGTTAGGGTTTTTTTATGGTTTTAGGGGTTTTAGGGTTTTTAGCTTTTTTAATATTTTTATGGGTTTCTATTGTTTTTAGTTTTTAATTTTTTTTAAGGGTTTTTATGTGGTTTTTAGTTTTTTAATGTTTTATGGGTTTTTAGAGGATTTTTAGTATTTTTATTGTTTTCTAGGGTTTTTATGGATTTTGAGGGGTTATAGGGTTTTTATGGATATCTATTTTTTATGATTTTTGATGAGTTTTAAGGGTTTTAATGGATTTTTAGAGTTTTTTTAATGTTTTAGGGGTTTAGAAGGTTTTTAGTGTCATTAATATGTTTTTAGGGTTATAGGATACTTATGGTATTTATCTTCTTTTTGTTTTTATTGGTTTAATTTGTCTTTATGATTTTATGGTATTGTTTGAGTTTTTTTTTGGGTTGTAGGGTTTTTTATATTTTTAATTTTTTGGTCATTTTTTGAATATTTGTGGTCTTTTAGGGTTTTTATGGATATGTGGGTAGTTATGTTTTTCATGTTTTTTGGGGTTTTAGGGGGTTTTGATATTTTTTAGGGGTTTTATGGATTTTTAGTCTCATATATAATTTTTAGGGGTGTAAGGGGGTTTATAGGTTATAATGGGTTTTTATGGATTTTTAAGGGTTTTTAGGTTTTTAGGGTTTTTATGTGTTTTTATGGTTTTAGGGCGTTTAAGGGATTATGGGTTTTATGGTTTCTAGGGTTTTCATCATTTTTAGGTTTTTAGGGGGTTTAAACATTTTTTTTGGTTTTAAAGATTTTTTTTTGTTTTTAAAGGTTTTCATGTTTTTATGTTTTTAGGGATATTTTGGGTTTTTTATTTTTTAGGGGTTTTACATATTTTAAGGGATTTTAGGGTTCTTATGGTTTTTTTTTGTTTTTTGGACTTTTAGGTTTTTTTTGAGATTGGTAGGTTTTAAATTTTTTATTGTTTTCTTACATTTTTAGAGTTTTAAATAGTTTTTAGTTTTTTTAAGGATAGTATTATGGTTTTTTAGGATTTAGGGGATTTTTCATTTTTTGGGATATTTAGGGATTTTTAAGGATTTTCATGGTTTTTAGGGTTTTTATTGAATTTGAGGTATTTTTCTGTTCTTAAATTTTTAGGGTTTTTATGGTTTTTTGTGGGATTAGGTTTTTTTGAATTATTTGGATTCTATGGTCTTTTATAGTTTTTATCATTTATAGGGTTTTAATGGGGTTTTAGTGTTTTAAGTGGGTTTTTAGTGTTTTATGGGGTTTATGTTTTTTAAGGATTCTAGGGATTTTATGTATTTTGGTTTATCATGAACTTTATTGTTTTTGGGTTTTTAGAATTATTTTGGTTTCTCATCATTTTAAGTGTTCTTGGGTTTTTAAGGTTTTCTTATGGGTTTTACGGTTGTTTACTTTTTAGTGTTTTTATGTTATTTTTTTTGTTTTTATGGTGTTTATGGTTTTTAGGGATGTTTAAGGGTTTTAGGGTTCTATTGGAGGATTAGGGATTTTTTTATGTTTTTTTTAGTTTTTAGGGTTTTTTAGAGTTTTTAGTGGTTTTGGGGTTTTTAAGTGTTGTAGGGTTTTGAGGGTTTTTGGTTTCTTTTCAATTTTTTATATGTTTTAATTATATTTTCGTTTTTAAGGTTTTCTTCAAGTGTTTCATGTTTTTTTAGGGTTTGATATGTTTTTTGTAATTTTATGGCTTTGTTTTGGATTTTTATGGGTGTTTTAGGGGTTTTAGGGGGTTTTCAGTTTCTTTAGAGGTGTTTTAATGGTTTTGGGGTTTTTTTGGTTTTTTTTCAGTTTTGTTATGGTTTTTATAGTTCTTATAGTTTTTTTTACATTTTTAGGGGTTGAAATGGTTTTAGTGTTTTTATTCGGTTTTTTATGAGTTCTATGGGGTCTTAGGGGTTTTTATGGTTATTAGGTTGTTATGGATTTTAGGGCCTTTAGGGGTTTTAGTATTTTTATTTTTTAGGGGTTTTATTTTTTTAGGTTTCTATGATTTATTTATGTTTTTTCATGTTTTTATGGTTTTATGTTTTTAAGAATTTTTAAGAAAATTTTTGGATTTTTATGTGTTTTTATGGTTTTAAACATTATTATGGGTTTTAGGGTTTTTATGTTTTATTGTTTTTTTGGGTTTTATTTTAAAAAATTTAAAGGTTTTAAGGTTATTTAGAGGCTTTTAATGGATTTTTTGTTTAAAGGTGTTTTTTATTTTTTTGTGGGTGCTTAGGGTTTTTTTGAGAGGTTTTAAGGGTTTTAGGTGGACTTATGGTATTAGGTTTATTTAGGTTTTGTGAATTTTTTTAGGTTTAAGGTTTTTTTTGTGTTTTATGTTGCAACAGATTTATTAGGGGTTTTTATGTTTTAAGGGTTTTTTCATTTCAAGTGATTTTGGGGATTTTTTTTATTTTTAAGGATTTTTAGTGTTTTTAGGGAATTTGAAAATTTTTAGGTTTTTAAAGGTATTTAGGGTTAAATTGTTTTTTTAGGGGTTTTTAATTTTTTAGGGTTTTAATTGGTTTTTAGAGTTTTTTATCATTTTATGGGTTGGAAGGGTATTTATATATTTCAGTTTTAGTTTAGGGTTTTATGTATTTTTTGGATTTTTTAATGTTTTTGGGGTTTTTATGGTGTTTATTTGTTTTTCGGATTTTCAGGTTCTTTTAAGTTTTTTTTATTTTTAATGTTTTTATGTGTTTTTATGTTTTTATGTTTCTAAGGATTTATTATAGTTTTTCAGGGGATTTTTAGTTTTTATCATTTTTTTGTTATAGTGATTTTTAGGGAATTCAATATTTTTTTTGGTTTTCTAGGGTTTTTAGGGATTTTGAGGGTTTTCTGGGACTTTTGTGTTTTAATGGTATTTATGATATTTTTTTTAATTTTCTGCAGGTTTTATGTGTTTTGGAATTTTAAGGTTTTCTTATCGGTTTTCAGAGGATTTAAGAGTTATTATGTTTTTGTGATTTTTAGGATTTTCTTGGGTTTCTAGGTTTTTAGGTATTTTGAATAATTTTAGGGTCCTTAAAGATTTTTAGGTTATATATGAATTTTTGGGGGTTTTAGGTATTTTTTATGTTTTAGGGATTTTATGTTTTTTAAGACATTATGTGTTTTATGGGTTCTTCGATTTCGTAGTGGATTTGTGGGGTTTTCTGATTATTTAATGTTTCTAGGGGTTTTTTGGTTTTTTGGTCTTTATGGGTTTTTAAGGTTTTATAGTTTTTATGTTTTTAGGGGTTTTAATTATTTTTAGGTTTTTATGTTTTTCACATGGTTTTATGGTTTTTTATGATTGTAGTTTTCTTTTGGTATTTTTATAGGATTTTTTTGGATTTTTAATGATTTTTAGTGTGTTTAGTGGTTTTATAAGTTTTTTGGATTTTTGGGGGTTTTTTAGTTTTGTAGGGGTTTTAAGATTTTTTTTAGTTTTTAACCTTATTTTGGGTTTAAAGTTTTTTTAGAGTTTTTAGTTGTTTTAGGGTTTTTAGTGTTGTTATTTTTTAGGGGTTTTATGGTTTTTAGGGGAATTTAGTGATTCTAGGGGCTTTGGGGGATTATTTGGGGGTTTTAATGTTTTTTAGTTTTTTAGGATTTTTAACCGTTTTTAGTGTTTTTAAGTTTTCATCGGGTTTTCCAGGGTTTTAATGATTTTTATGTTTCATGTATTTATAAGGGTTTTATGATTTTTATGGTTATTTTTGGTTTTAGTAATTTTGAGGGTGTGTATGGGTTTTTTTATTGTTTTATGGTTTTTAGCGTTTTAGGATTTTTAGTTGTTTTAAGTGTATTTATATTTCTAAGGATTCCATATGGTTTTTAGGGTTTTTAGTGTTTTTATATTTTTTGGGGATTTTTAGTGATATTTTAGTTTTTTATAGTTTTTATGGTTTTTAGGGATTTCGAGTGGTATTCAAGATTTTTAGGGTTCATAACAATTTTTGGTTTTTAGGGCCTTTAAGTGTTTTTAGGCTTTTAAAGTTTTCTAGGGGTTTTTCAATATATATAGGATTTTTACATTTTTAGTGAATTCTAGGGATATTTTATGATTTTTATGCGTTTCTTGGGATATTAGGGATTTTGAAGGTTTTTTATGGTTTTTTGGGTGTTTTCATTTTTTTTTCATTTCTCTTGGGTTTCATGGTTTTTGAGGATTTTATAATATTTTTACTTTTTGAAAAGTGTTTTAGAGTTTTATGGGTTAGGGGTTTAGGGGTTTTATTGTTTTGTTGGGTTTTTTTATGGTTTAGGGGTTTTTGATCTTGAGGGGTATTTAGAAAATTTTTAGGGGTTTTGATTTTTTATCGTTTTTAGGTTTTTCATGGGTTTCTTGTTTTTTTAGTTTTTTAAGGTTTCCATGGGGGATTTCAGCATTATTATGGATTTTTAAAATTTTATGTATATTTTTTTTGGATTTTAATGGGTTTTTAGGTTTTTCTGGGATTTTAGGGTTTTTATTATTTTTATGGTTTTTTGGGTTTTTCTATTTTTTGGTGTTTTAAGTGTTTTTATTTTTTAAGATTTTCTTAAGCTCTTTGTTGGTTTTTACAGTTTTTTATTTTTTTGGGATTTATATTGTTTTTTTGGTATTTTATGTTTTTATAGATTTTATGGATTTTGATGGTGTTTAGGGTTTTTAAGTGTTTATTGGTTTTTATGAGTTTTGTGAATTTTTTTGTTTTAAAGGATTTATTTAGGTTTTTTAAGGTTTTTAAGGGTTTTAATTTATTTTGGGGAGTTTTATGTATTTTTTAGTATTTTTATAATTTTTTTGGGTTTTGGGATTTTTGAGGGTTTTATTGGTTTTTAGGGTATTGTTTTTGTTTTTTTGGGTTTTATGTTTTTTATTTTTTTAATGTTTATATAGTTTTTTAATGTTTTAGGGGTTTATAGGGTTTTACAAGTTTTTACAATTTTTAGGGGTATTTCTGGTTTTTTGGGGTTTTAGAGTTTTTTTGGGTTTTTAGGGCTTTTAGAATTTTTAGGTTTTCAGATGTTTTATTTAATTTAGGGTTTTATGATGGGTCTCAGGGTTTTTAGTGTATTTTATGTTTTCTTTGAAATTTTGGGATTTTTTGGATTTTAATGGTTTTTAGGGTTTTTAGGGTTTTTATGTATTTTTTAGTTTTTAAGGGGTTTTATCATATTCTAGTTTTTTAGTGGTTTTGAGTGTTTTAGGTTTTTAATGTTTTATTTGGGTTTTCTACATTTTTCGGGATTTTTATTGGCTATTTGTATTTTTTGGGATGTTGTGGGGTTTTAGGGTTTTTATGGGTCTTTTTTGGGGTTTTTCAGGGGTTTTAGGTTTTTAAATGTTTTTAATGTTTTTATGGGTTTGATGTGTTTTTAGAGTTTTAGTGGTTTTGGGGAATTATGGGTTTTTCAGAATTTTTATGGATCTTAGGCATTTTTATGGCTTTTAGGTCTTTTTCATTTTTTTTTGGTTCTTAAGGGGTTCAATGTTTTTTTTAGGTTTTAATGGTTATCTAATGTTCTTAAGGGGTATTTTTGGGGATTAAAGGGTTTTTAGGTTTTTAGTGTATTTATAGAGCTTTTATTTGATTTTAGGGTTTCTTAATGTTTTTTGTTGTTTATTGTTTTATGGTAATTTTATGGGTTTTTAGGCTTTTAGCGTTTTTTGGTTTTTTGGGTTTTAATTTTTTTTAGGTTTTAAGGGTTTCTTGGGGTTTTAGAGGTTTTAGGGTTTTTTTACATTTTATGGGTTTTTAGTTATTTTTTTTTATATTTTTACAGTATTTTGGTATTTTAGATATTTTAAGTGTTTTGGGGGGTTTTATCTTTTTTAGGTTTTTGGGGGTTTAATGTTTTTTTATGTTTTAAGGTTTTATTTGGGGTTTCCAGATTTTTAATGATTTTTAGAATTTTATGTAATTTTGGGGACTTGTAAATATTTTTAGTGATTTTGAGGGTTTTAGGGGTTTTTAGTGTCTTTAATGAATTTGGGGTTTTTTATTTTTTATGGTTTTTTAAGTTTTTTAGAATTTTTACTTTTTTTGGCATCAAAGTTTTTTTAGTGTTTTTGGAGGGTTTTATGTGTTCTTAAAGGTTTTATGGTTTTTATGGGTCGTTATGGGCTTTAGTGGTTTTTAAGGTTTTTATGTATTTTTTGATTTTTATGGTTTTCTTAGTTTTCTTCATGGATTTAAGATTTTTTTATGTTTTTAGGGATTATTTTTATGATTTTTATGGTTTTAGGGTTTTTAAGAAATTTTTAGGTTTTTATGTTTTTAGGGATTTCATTGGATTTTAGGTTTTTTTGGTTTTCTTTATTTTGGGGTTTTTAATGTTATTTATTGTTTTTATGGGTTTTATGGGTTTATAGGTTTTTTATATTTTTTTAATAGCTTTTTTGTAGTTTTTAGTGTTTTATTGATTTTTAGGGTTTTTAATGTTTTTAGGGTGTTGTATGGGTTTTAGGATTTTTTAGGATTTTATAGGGTTTTTTATCATTTTTAGGATTTTAGTAGTTTTTTGTGTTTTATTTTTCCCTGGTTTTCTGGGGTTTTCAAAGGTCTGAGTTACTTTTTTATTTTTAGGTATTTTAGTCAATTTTTAGTATTTTTAATGGATTTTAGGTTTTTGAGGATTTTAGGGGTTTTAGGGTTCTTGTGGTTTTTAGGTATCTTAGTTTTTTGGGGGATTTTAGGGTTTTTCAGTTCATTAGTTTTCTTAAGTTGTTTAGTGTTATGAAAATGTCTGTGGGGTTTAATGATTTTTTGGAGTTTTTAGTGGTTTTTAGGGTTTTATGGGATTCTAGGGTATTTTATGGGGAAAAGAAGATGCGAGGGTCGGCATATTCCCCCCCCCCCCCCAATTTATTAGAAAGAAAAAAGGAGGCAAAGAAGATAAGGGAGGGGAGAGGTCAAATGACCCACACCCAAAAAACCCCTTACAACCCACACCAAAAAAAAAATGAAAAACCAAGAAAGAAAAGACTCAAAATAGACACAACAGTGGAATCATCACGTCACATCCAGCCAGTACCAGCATCCTGCAGCACCACATCCAATAATCACAGCAACACAACAGCAGTACATCCAAAACAACCATCCCCAGCAACCAATAGCACTAAAACTGTCATCACATCCAATCACAACCAGCAACATCAAACCACAACACAAGCACCGCAACCAAATGCAGCCATCTTCACCTCCTCTATCTCATATTGCCTCAAATCCAGCTTCAGCAATGGCTCACAACCAAACCAGCAACAACTCAAAATACCACATTCCACCATAGCAGCCAGGACGTAGCTCAACTTGACCAGAAACTCATCAGCAGCATAAACCAAAGGCGAAATTAAGGAACCAGAAGCACAAACCTACACCTTCACTTTCAACAGCCACCAGAACCCGTCACAAATCCATGAGATCCAGCAAAACCCTCCCAGACTAAGATCTGGAAAACCAGATCCAAGCATGGAAGTCGGCATGTCACTTCTAGAAAATCACAGATCCCGATGTACCCACCATTCAACATCACGGATCCAGAGAGGCCAGGTTGCCATTTGGAGAAGATCAAATCGCCGAAGGCATTGGGAAATCCCGACCGCCAAGAAGCCGAAAGAAGCCTCCAGAGACCAACTCCGCCAAGCACACTCCTCATAGTGGAAATGAGACCAAGATCTGGAAATCCACTTACCGTATCGCCCAGATCTGACCCGCACCTCCATGGAACTAAAGCACCGCACGATGGAAGTCCCAGATCTGAACGGCTCCACCGTTGACCTGCAACACTGCACCGAGGAAGGGCCATATCTGATCCACGCCTCCAAGAAATGTCGAAGAGACAAGAACCCAAGCCGTCGTTGAATATCCCTCCACCGATGAAGATGTCGAAGCCGTTGACCCATTCGTGGAGGCTCCATCATTCTTTCCAAAAAGATCTGGATCGTCTCTTGTCCGAGCAGGAGTTTGAAACTTTCAACTTCCCAGACCAGGCCCGCCAAATCCAGATGCAACCATATCTCAAACACCACCGAAGGTCAACACCAGAAACCATCCCGATTTTAAAAAATTCAGAACACTTCTGAATACCGGTACCATCAAAAGTCGCCTAAAGCCACCACCGCCAAGGGCCAACACCACCCAGAACCACCAATGCAAGACGCTACCACCATGGGGAGATCCCAATCTGCCGAATCTCCATGAGGGGAGCGCCGCGACAGGAGGGAACCAACGGGAGAGCAAGCTGCCATACTTTTCTTTACTGTATTATATGGGGTTTAGTCAAAGGGTATTTTATGGTGTTTAGGGGTTTTAGGGTTTTTTGTGTTTTTTGTGTTTTTTGTGTTTTTTTATTTTTTAGAGTTTTTTGGGTTTTAATGAGTATTAAGTATTTTTAGGGATTTCAAGATTTCTTAGGGTTTTAGGGGTTTTATATTTTTAGGTATTTTAGGTCTTTTATTAAATTTTAGGGTTTTTTTTGGGATTTTATGGATTATGGGGGGTTTTATGGGTTTTAGGATTTTAGGCATTTTTTCGTGTTTCTTAGTTCTTTAGGGTTTTTGATGTTTTTATATTTTTTAATATGTTTATGGTTTTAATCAATTTTTTCAGTTTATAGTGATTTTTTGGGTTTTCAATGTTTTTTAGGGTTTTTAATGGTTTTTAGGGGTTATTTGGTTTTTAGGGTTTTTAGCATTTTTTTTCATTTTATAGGTTTTTTACTATTTTTAAATGTTTTTAGGGTTTTATGGTTTTCTATGGGGTTTTTAGGGTTTGAATTATTTTTACATTTTAGGGATTTTACAGTTTTTTTAGGATTACAATGGTGTTTTAGGGATTTCAGATATTTTGAGGGTTTTATGGTTTTTTTGTGTTTTTATCAATTTTTATTTTTAGGTTTTTATGTGTTTTTTTGTTTTGATGGTTTTGTTAGTAATTTAATATTTTGAGGGATTTTTATATTATTTGGTATTTTTAGGGTTTTTTTTAGTTTTTTAGGGTTTTTATGGCTTTTAGGGATTTTTAGGGTTTTTATGGTTTCGTGTTTTTAGGGTTTGGGGGGGGGGGGTAGGGTGTTTTTTAGTTCTCAAGGGTTTATTATTTTTTCACAGTTTTTTAATTTTTTGGATTTTTAAATGGTTTTTATAGATTTGAGTGTTGTTAGTGTTTTTATTGGTTTTTTGGTTTTTAAGGTCTATAGGTGGGGTTTCTTGTTTTAGGGTTCATTAGGTTTTTAGTTTTATAATTTTTTTTGATTTTATAATTTTTGATGAGATTTATGTGTTTTTATTTTTAAAATGATTTCTTAGAGTTTTTATGTTTTTTTCAATTTTTAGGGATTTTTAGGATTTTTTTTTTGTTTTTTTGACTTTTTGGGATTTTCGGTATTTTTAATTGTTTTTAGGGATTTTAGGGATTTTTGATTTTTTTTATGTTTTATGGTTTTCTATATTTTTATGGTTATTAATGTTTTTATATTTTTTTTATGTTTTTATGGATTTGAGTTATTTTTAGAGTTTTTAGTTGGTTTTAAAGGGTTTTTGGGTATTTTGGGTTACTAAGGTTTTTAGTTGTTTTTAGTGTTTCTTATGTTTTAGAATTTTAATATTTTATAGGGATTTTAAGTGTCTTCCATTTTTTTTGGGTTTCTTATGGGTTTTAGGGTTCTTTGGGTTTTTTACATTTCACTGGATTGTTAAGGTTTTTTAGTATTTTTTAGTGATTTAGGGATTTTGAGGGTTTTTAGGATTTTTTTTTGGTTTTTATGGTTCTTACTGGGTTTTACTTTTTTAGATATATTATGGTTTTTTACATTTTTGTAAAATTTTAGTGTTTTAAAGGTTTTTTAGAGTTTTTAGTGGTTTATTATTGTTTTTATTGGTAAATAAGGGTTTTTGGGTTTTTAAGGGGTTTTATGGTTTGTAGGGGTTTTTAGGATTTTTAGGGTTTTTAGGGTCTATTAAAAGTTTTTAGCATTTTGTAAGGGTTTTAGAGTTTTTAAGTGTTCATAGGTTTTTAAGGTCCTCTTGGGGTTTTTAGGGTTTTATATGGATTTTATTGTTTTTAGGGTTTTTTAGTTTTTTTTAGGATTTTATTGGTTTTTTAGGGATTAATGGATTTTGAGAGTCTTATGGGTTTTTAGTTTTTTTATGTTTTTTTGGGGTTTTAGGGGTTTTTTGAGTTATTAGGGCCTTTTGTGTTTTTAGAGAGTTTTCTCGTATTAGGGATTTTAATGGTTTTAAGATATTTTTGTGGGTTTTTAGGGTTTTTATAGGTTTTTAGGGTTTTCTTGTTTTTAGGTGTTTTATGGTTTTTAATGTTTTTAGGTGTTTTAGGGTTTTTAAGGGTTTTTGTGTTTTGTAGGTTTTTATGAGTTTTATTTATTTTTTGGTTTTTTATGTTTCATTAGCTACTTTCAGGGTTTTTAGGATTTTTCATATGTTTTTTTATTTTAGGGACTTTTTTGAATTTTATGGTTTTTAGGGGCTTCATGGATTTTGTGGGGTTGGGGGTTCATGGTTTTTTGTTATTAAAGGTTTTTTGATTTTTTAGTGTATTTCGGTTTTTTATAGTTTTAATGTTTTTATTGTTTTAAAGATTCTTTAGAGTTTTTAGTGTGATTTTAGGGTTTTATTGTTTTTATGGATTTTTAGGAATTGAGGATTTTTACAGTATTTTTATTGTTTTTTAGTGTTTCTAGTAGTTTTTTCATTTTAAAAAATTTAAATGTTTTTATTTTATTAGGGTTTTCATTGGATTATCAATTTTTTATGATTTTTTTTTGTTTTAAGTATTTTTATTTATTTTTATGTATTTTTAGGTGTTATTTGTGTTTTTAATATTTTTTTGGGATTTTTATGCTTTTATGTGATTTTAGGTTTTTAGAGTTTTTTAATGTTTTGGGATTTTTAGTATTTTTATGGCTTTGGGGGGTTCGGGGATTTTTGAGTGTTTTATGATTTTTTAGAGTTTTATGGTTTTATTTATTTTTGGGATTTTTTAGTTTTTAATGGTTATTAAGATTTTTTAGAGTTTTAATGTTTTAGTTGTTTGATGGGTTTTAGGTTTTTTAGTGGGTTTTCAGGGTTTTTATGGGTTTTAGATTTTTTATGGTTTTTAGGTATTTTATGGTTTTTAGGGTTTTTTTTGGGTTTTTATAACATTTTAGGTCTTTTAGGGGTATAATTGTATTTAGGTTTTTAATGTCTTCTGAGGATTTTTCTAGGTATTTAGATTATTTTTATGTTTTTAGGGATTTTAGAGATTTTTTTAGTTTTCTAGTTTTTAAGGGTTTTATGGATTTTGACGGTTTTGGGGAGTTTTAGGTTTTTTGGATATTTATTATTTTTCGGGTTTTGGGGTTATATTGTATTTTTTTTGGGTTTTATGGTTTCTATATTTTTTAACATTTTTTGCTAGTTTATTGGTTTTTTAATGTTATTAGAGATTTTTAGAGTTTTTCTAGGTTTTAAGTGTTTTTAAAGGTTTTTAGAGGTTTTATGGTTCTTAGGGTATTTTTGGTTTTTTAAGGGTTTTTACTCTTTTTATCAATTCTCAAGTTCTTAGGGGTTTGAAGTGATTTTATGTTTTTATGATTTTCATAATATCTTTTAGTGATTTAGGGGTTTTTAACATTTTTCATATTTTTTGCGATTTTTTGGAATTTAAAGGGTTTTTTTATTTTTAGGTATTTTGAGGGCTTTTATGGTTTGGGATTGTTTTGGGTTTTCCAGGTTTTCCAGTTTTTTTGTGGGGCTTTATGTTTTTTATGTTTTTAAGGATTTCATAGTGGTTTTAAGGTTTTTTTGGGTTTTTATGGTTTTGATATTTTTATGTATTTTTAAGGATTGTATTCTCTTTTTGGTTTTTTTAGAGATTTTGAGGGTAATATGGTTCTTTTTTTTAGGTATTTTTGGTTTTATTGGTTTTTTGGGTTTGTAGAGTTTTTTTAGTTTTTTTGGGTTTTAAATATTTTTTATAGTTTTTAATATTTTTAGGGGATTAAAGGGTTTTAGAGTTTTAGTTGTTTTTTTGGGTTTTTGAGTTTTATTTGTTATTTATGGTTTTTAGGGTTTTTATAGTGTTAAATGTTTTTAGGAGTTTTAGGGTCTTTTAGAGGTTTTATCCTTTTTCTTTTTTAATAGGTTTATGTGTTTTTAGGTTTTTATGGTTTTCTTAGGGGTTTTAAGAATATTTATGGTTTTTTATATTATTATGTATTTTTAGGGATTTTTTCAGAATTGTATGGATTTTAGGATGTTTATGAATTTTGATGGTTTTTAGGTTTTTAGGTTTTTGGGTGGGGGTGTTTTGGGTTTTTAGGGTTTGTATCGTTTTTTTTTTGGTTTTTTAGTACAATGTGTTGTTAGATTTTTAATATTTTATAATGGTTTTTCACAATTTTTAGGGTTGTTCATATTTTTAGGGATTTTATGGTTTTTTGGGTTTTAGGGGTTTTGAGGGGGTTTTTATTTTTTAGAGATTTTATGGGTTTGGGGATTTTAGGGTATTTTCAGTATTTAGTGGTTTTAATGGGGTTTTGAGTTGTTATCTTTTTTTCGGTTTTAAGATTTTTTAATGTTTTTATTGGTTTTTTGTTGTTATGGTTTTTTAACATCTTTTGGGGAATTTTATTGTTTTAGGGGGTTTTGTGTCTTTTAGGTGCTTATGGTTCTTATCATTTTTTAGGTTTTTAAAGGATTTTAATGTTTTTTGGTTTTGGTGGTTTTATTACAATTTTTCGGGGTTTTAGAGTTTCATTTTGTTTTTTATGTATTTTTTGGAATTTTTAAATATTTTTATGGGATTTAGAGTTTTTAAGAAATGTGTGGGGTTTTAGGGGTTTTATGAATTTTATGGTTTTGATAATTTTTAGGTTTTTAGGTTATTTATGTTTTTTTAGTTTTTTAGTTTTTCTTAGTGGATTTTACGGTTCTTTGGGGTTTTTATGTATTTATTGATGTTTAGGTTTTTAGGATTTTATTGGGTTTTTAGGTTTCAAATGATTTTAATGGTTTTTAAGTTTTTTTATTATTTCTAGGGTTTTGAGGTTTTTTTGGGATTTTAGAGTTTTTTGTGTTTTTAGGGTTTTAATAGTTTTTAGAGTTCTTAATCATTTTTAGGGATTTAAAGGGTTTTTAATTTTTTTTCTGAGTTTTATGGGTTTTTAGGATTCATATTGTTTTTAGGGGGATTTATGGTTTTATTATTTTCAGGTATATTTAGGGGTTTTAGGGTTTTTTATGGATTTTAAGTGCTTTTATGTTTTTAAGGGTTTCGTAACATTTTTATGGGTTTGGGAGTTTTATACATTTATTGGGATTTTTAGTGATTTCTTAGTAATTTTCCATGTTTTGGGGTTTTTAGGTTTATTGGTATTTTTAGGGATTTAATTAGCTATTTATGTTTTTTTTTTTGGATTTTTTAGGATTTTGAGGGGTTTTTGGGTTTATTAAGGTTTTAGAATTTTGTGGACATTTTTGTTTTTAGGGTTTTTATTATGTTTTGGGGATGTGGTTTTTGAGTATTTTAATGTTTTTAGGTGTTTTAAGTGATTTTAGAGTTTTAAATGGTTTTTAGGTTGTTTATGGTGATTTTGGGTTATTTCGCGTCTCCCTCGGAATGTGTGTTTTGGTTAGGAATCACTAATTTCGGGTGGTTTCCATTGGATTTATTCATGGAACAAAAAACATCCAACAATTCTTTATGCAAAGTTACTTGCTTTCAAAAGGCATGTGTTCATTAGGTTTAGACCTACGATACTTAAGAACAAACGTTGGTCAAGGGAATGGGAGGTCGGACTCATCACACAATTTTGGGGGGAATTATTTCCTACTTTGGGACTCTCTTATGGATTTAAGATATTTTCGTGAATCCTTTTTAATTTATCAAGTATAACATTTGTTTTCCTTGAAATTTGTAATCAATTATTATCATGTGATTTTTAAAACCATTCATATGTATTTGAGGATCTTTATTAATGGAGACAACAGTATGTATTCGAGGTTCTCCACCAATGGTATCGTATTATATACTACTTAGAGATTATTTTAACTATTATCATGATAGTACTAGTTTTTAAGCCACTCAATGGGGCAATCCAGAATTTATTGTTGTCCAAGGAGATGAAATTTTGTTATGATGTTGGGATCGTACCCATAAATGGGAAACCTATGAATCATTGTGAAAGGAATCAGAACCCTCATAGTTTGGTGTTGTTTAATGGGATACATCATACCTTTTAATGTCATGTGATAAGGACCTAGCTGTACAGTTTAATGTCATATGGTAAGGACATCTATGAGAAATGTTCCTAGTCAAAATTTTGTGTAGGACTTATGCCTATTCATTCTAAGGAACATGGAAAGAATATGGGTTTCCAAGTTAGATTATACCCTATTGGGAATATGACTCAGGAAGAACATGGTTGAATTGATGTGTTGGGTTTCAACCTCATAGAGGCTTCCCACGTATCCCATTTCAATGGGAATAAAATCCCACATAGTAAAATGAGTCTCACCGGAGAGTGTTTTTCGTTGAGAGAAATGAGTTTGGGATTACTTTCTGAAAAAATTCCTTTTTATCGATGAAATGAGATGGATCTCATGCCTTTGGAAGGATTCCTACGTATCCAAATTATGTTGGGAATCATAGTTTTCATATTTCATTCTGATGAGGTGTTTGTAAAAATGTTGTGATCATTACAAATCTATAACCCAACATGAGTCATGCTTGGTTTGAGAAACAAGAGGATGTAAAAGATTCAACAAAGGCACGCTTACATTTCCTCCTCCACTGGTGGAAAATAATGGGCCTACAAAATTGATAGTGGAAGAGGCTGAGGCAAAAAAATATTCCCTCTATTCAATTTATATTAAATAAGGGTCCAATGTAAGGAAGGAGTGAAGGTGAAGGAAGTATAGAGGAGCAAGAATACAACCTCCTACATGAATGGTTTAAGGATTTCACTAGGTTGGTTTTTCTAAAATTGGTCCGGGTAGGGGAGGGATACATCGCATTTTTTTAGAAGGAAATGTTTGTGTGAATTGTACCTCTACTACTAGAGACTTGAGGTTCTAGGTTTTAGATATGAGAATGAGAGGTCAGGATCCAAACCCTAATACATCAAACTAGGAACTCTCCAACGATTCTCTTGGGAGAACGGTTCGATTGAATGTGGATATAAAAACTCACTGACACTCCATGAATCCTAATCCCATTGCAAAACAAATATGGGAAACCTCTGACTGTGGATATACAATCCCAATTAAGAGACATGTTAATGTGACCTTCCCAAAGGTTTGATAAGTCAATAGTTTTTTGTAGAGGTTTCAACATAACCACTTCCAGATAACAGATCCAATGAAGAATAATCCTTGCAATCATTGTCTTTTAAGAAGGAATGATGGAAGGATTGTATAGACTGAAGGGATTCGGTGAATCAAAGAAGGGCTCCCAATTATGTATCTGGAACGCAGGTATGTGCGTACTAGTAGGCTTGGGAGACCTGATGTTAAATCAAGTAACAACCAACCCGTATGTTAATACTTGGGCGATAATTGACTCACGACTTTAAGAGTATTCATAGGTATTCCCAGAAGTGGGGCCCTAAAGTTCCATTGAGAGGAGTAGGTGGCACACAAGTATTTCAGATTTAGGAAGGTTGGGCGCTTTAGGCATGCAAGTGTAATGAATTCAAACCACTAAAGGGAATTATTTTTTATGATCCTCCCTCAATTCCTTTGCTCTAGGTGTTAAAGAGCTACCTTGAATGTTTTCGAAGAGTTGGACGAAGCACTATGGAAACCAGACCATCAATTGGGCTTCAAGGAAATTCGTCTGTACCAATGATGGCCTAAAGAGTATATTTATAGGATAATAGGTGACCCTAGGCAAAAGGATTTTGGGCATGAAAGTGGGGTTGTGTGATAGAATTGTGGCACTCCACTGATTGGGAGCTGAATTGGTGGCAATCAAGTAGGCTTGTGCACCACCAGTACCTAGGGTGCCACTTTGGGGACTTAGTCAAAATGATTTCTTCATGTTGTGGGGGTTGCGACCCCAAACCCCTGATTGGGATCAGTGTCAGGATATGGTCCCGACCCTTCAGTTCAGTGCCTTCTCTATCATCACTCACACCCATAAAAAATGCAGAGTCACATCGTTAACTTTTCGTGCCCGGTTAAGGAAATTTTGCAGAAAAGTGCATGAAACACATTTCAAAGTGTTCGAAGGGTAATTTTGGTCTTATCAATTTTTATTGTTTTTTTGGGTTTTAGGATTTTTAGTGGTTTTATTCATTTTAAGTACTTTTAGGGTTTTAGTGATATCTCATGGTTTTTCAGGGTTGTACGGTTTTTTAAATTTTTTAATATTTTTATAGATTTTATGGGTTTTAGGGTTTTAAGTATTTTTATGGTGTTTAGTGCTTTTAGGTTTTTTAAAGATTTTATGTTATTTTAGGTTATTAGAGTTTTTTTATTTTTGTAGTGTTTTTATGGTTTTTTAGAGTTTTTTATTTTTTAGGGTTTAAACTTTTTTTAAATTATTTTGTGGTTTTTAGGTTTTTATGGTTTTTTGGTGTTTTATAGTTTTTAGGGGTTTATATATTTTTTTGGTTTTTAAGGTTTTTTGGGTTTTTTGGGGTTTGTTGGTTTTTAGGGTTCTTAACATTTTTTTGGTTTGTTGGGGTTTTATGTGTTTTTACATTTTTATATATTTTTTAGGATTCTTATAAGATTTTAGGATTTCTATGGATTCTGAGGGGTTTTTTGTTTTTTTTGTTTTTTGGTTTTTAGGGTTTTGGGGTTTTTATTAGTTTTTTTGGGGTTTTATGGTTTTTATAGGTTTTTAATGTTTTTAGGGATCTAAAGTGTTTTTATAGTTTTTATTGTTTTTAGGGTTTCTAGGGGTTTTAGGGTTTTTGTTCTTTTTAGGGGTTTTAGAGTTTTAGGGTCTTCTAGGGTTTTTTAGAGTATATAGCATTTTTCAGGTTTTGTGGAGATTATGAGTTTTCATATATTCAGTCTTTCTTTGGGTTTTAAGGGTTAATGGGGGTTTTTACGTTTATTGAAATTTTTAGGGAATTTTTAAAATTTAAATGTTTTTTAGGATATTTAGGTATTTTGAGGGCTTTTAGGGTTTTATAGGGGTTTATAATATTTTTACAGTATTCTTAGGGTTTTTCAAAAAATTTATAGTTTTTATGTTTTTACGGGTTTTCAGGGATTCTTATTGGTTTGTTTGGGTTTTTTCATTTTTTAGGGTTTTTAGGGAGATTTAGGGTTTTAGTGTCTTTATGGTTTTTAGGGTCTTTATGGGTTTTTAGAAGTTCTAAGGTTTTTTAGAATTTTAGGGTTTTAAAGGTTCTTTTTATCATTTTTAATGTTTTTATGGGTTTAATGGGTTTTTAGAGCTTTTTGTGGGTTTTAAGGTTTTATGGATTTTTTTGTTTTTATGGTTTTTAAGGGTTTTATGGTTTTTAAGGTTTTAACGGACATTTAGGGTTTTGTAGTTTTTAGGGGTTTTGAGTGTTTTTTGTTTTTATGGTTTTCGTAGAATTTTTCATGGTTTTAGGGTTTTTTACGTTTTTAGGTATTTTATGGTTTTCTTGGACTTTTATTTTTTTAGGGTTTTATGGGATTTGGAGGGGTTTTAGGATTTTTAAGGTGTTTTTTATTTTTAGCATTTTCTATTTTAGTTTTATAGTTTTTTTAGTTTTAAATTTTTTGTTTGGGTTATTCATGTTTTTTAGTGTTTATTAGGGTTTTTTGGATTTTTCGGGATATTTTAGAATTAATATGGTTTTTAGGGTTTTTCTGGTTTTCAGGGTTTCATTGGGGTTTTATTATTTTCTATTTTTTTATAGTTTTTGATGTTTTGTGTGTTTAATGGATTTTAAGAGTTTTAATTGGGTTTTATGGTTTTATGGGTTTTTATATTTTTTATGTGTTTCATTGGGTTTCATGGTTTTTAGAGGGTTTTAGGTTTTTAGGGTCTTTTCAGGTTTTTAGTGTTTTTTGTTTTTTCACAGGCTTTAAGTGATTTCTAGATTTTACTATTTTTTTAGGGTTTTTTGGTTTTTTAAGGTTTTATCATTTTCAGGAATTTGTATGGATTTTTAAGTATTTTTTGGTCTTTCGGGTTTGTTTCGGGTCAGTCTCGAAATGCCCAACGGTTCCGTATCCGATGACACGTGGACCTTCTTTCCAAAGGCAGGCGTTCACTGGATTGTTTGGCCAGCGATGATTAAGAACTCACATTTGTTGAGAGGATGGGAAGTCGGGCTCATCGCACCCTTTTGGGGGGGGAATTATTGCCTGTTCTGGGACTCTCTTATAGATTTAAGACATATTTATATGTTCACGAATCTTTGGTTTATACCCAAACATAGTATCCACAGATTTAACACTTGTGGGCGATGGTCAACTGGATGCAGGGGTTCAGAATCATATAGGCCTGAGGTTTACCATCCCTCATTGGATTAATGACCCTGTGGAGTCGGGACTTATTGAGGAGGCGCTGGGATTGGTGCGGTGAACCGATTGTAAAGATAGTCGGATCGACCGGTTTTTGGGCTTGAACCTTACGGAGGCTTCCTACGTACCCTGCCTAGGAGACAGGGATCAAAGTCCATGTAGTTTGAATGGGAGCGTCCGAGAACCGACGTGAAGGTGGACCCAGGGGGTCCGCTGGTGATCAGGCATGAACCTCATGGAGGCTTCCTATATATCCCTATGATAGGGAATCAAAGACCTCGTAGTTCACATGGGTATGGGGCTTATGCTCTGAGGCGGCCCAAGGTGTGGATGATGGAATTGAACCTCAGGGAGGCTTCATACGTACCCTTCCTAGCAGGCCGGGATCAAAGTCCACGTAGTTCTCATGGGAGCGTCGGAGAACCGATGTGAAGGTGGACCCAAGGTGTCCGCTGGTGATCGGGCTTGAACCTCATGGAGGCTTCCAATGTATCCTTCTGGTAGGGAATCAAAGTCCTCATAGTTCGTAACAAGTCCACCGTCATTTTGCGGGTTCCACGACAATCACAAATCTATAAGCCCACGAGAGTTATGCTCGGTGTGAGAAACAAGAGAATGCAACAGACTTGGCTAACCTCGCACTTTTCTCCCGACCAAGGGAAGTGGAGACAAATGACGAGTGGAGGAAAAGGTCGGTACCTCTGGACTCTCCTTCTCCCCTGATGTTTAAGGAATTTAGAAGTCATGCGGTGGAGAAATGAACCCTCTAGATTGAAAGGAGTGGGGTCATTGGCTTCCGGTGAGGATGGTGTGGGGCTAACTCCAGAAGTGATGCCCAATGGTGACAGAGCCCACTAGGAGAGGGACTTGGCCCCAAAGAAGGATGGAGCAGAACCCTTCCCCCACTACGTCCCTCCTTGGTCGTATTGGTAGGGAAGTACGAAGGTGCATGGGGACGGCTTCCTTCTGACGGGTATGTCGTCGCCACTTCGGGGAGGGGAGAAGTGCCCGACTGCCGAAGCGTACTGTCTCTCATCCTGGAAAGTAGAGGTAGAAAGGTGCCTCTCAGGCTCGGACCACGCATTACCGTGGGAATGTGAACCCAGGAATGCTTCGGGATTTCGCACAAGGGCCAGAGCAACCCATTCCCCTTCGCTTACCATGGGTATGTGAACTGAAAAGGGAGCGCTAATACGCCCAAAGGTTACATCATATCGGTCTGGTGGCTCTGGTGGAGGCATCGAATCAGGGCTGATGAATGGGCCAATGAGGAGTTTTTGAAGGACCAGACCTGACTGGAATTGGAATTATTTTATCTAGCTCGAGGAATGAGAACTCCGAAGGTTTTGGCAGGCCACACGGGTGTATTAAGGGTGGCGCCCTTCGCGCAGGGAGGTGCTACACGGCTGTAGAAGCCGTCCATGAGCCAGGGTGGTCTGCGGACTAAGAGGCCATCCGAGAACCAGGATGGTCCGCGGACTGTGAGGTCGTCCTCGAACTAGATGGTTCTGCGGACTGAGAGGCCGCCCGCGAACTTGGAGGGTCTGTAGACTGATTGGCATCCCACGAACCAGGAGGGTTTGCGGCTTTGGGTTCGGCCCGCGTACAAGGTTGGTATGCTGAGGGGTCCACGCGAGTTGCAGAGGCCAAGGGCGGCGCCGATTGGAGATTCGTTGGTCAGGGCTTCGCCCGCGTATGAGGGTGCTACGCAGTGCGACATATCCAAAAAGGGGCATAAACTCCCATGTCCGCGGGTAGTGCATCCAAGGAAGGGCCACGGTTCGTGGTCTTCTCTTTTCATGTTATTTTTGGTTCACGGTTCACCAAGTTATGCGTTTTCAATTCCTTATTTATTTGTTTCCAGCTTCATACCTTCTCTGGTTCATGAACTGAAACTTTTCTCTTTGCAAAATCCTAATCTCCTTCCTTCGAAATCCTTCCACCCGAATCTAATCGATCTCCTCTCTGTGTCCTTCTTCCTCTCTTTTCTCCTCTTCCCCATCGGTCTCCTTTTATAGAGGGGGTAAAAGGGATCTATTGGGGACATGTGGCACCTTTAGTGGAGGCCCATGACCGAAATCCCATCTTACAGATGATTTGGTCAATCCATAACTCGCGGGGCATTAAACACTCTTCCTCCACAAACCACACTCAGGGAGAGCTTCGCGGCCGTGGAGGGTTCCGCCTCAATTTCACGAATGACAGCGGAGGTGGTTCGGGCTAGTTGACACGGCTCATGACTAGGGCAGTCTAGAATGGTGAACCAGGTTGGTGCTTGTCCTGCCTCACGACCGTGGAGGGTCTTCGCTTCGATTTCGCGAACGATGATGGTTCGCGGAGGAGGGACGCTTCGCAGAACCAGCCGTGCATCGTAAACATTAGTCTGGTCCGCGGACTGGTTCGTCCTTCGCCATAATTTAGTATTCTCTACATTTTCCCAATCCTTTGGGGGGAAATTGGGTAGAATATCCCTTGAGTTAAAGGGGATCATCATTCTCCTTTTTGGATTTTTCATGACCCTACAAATGCCCCCCATCGGAATGGGGTCCGATCGGAACGAAGAGGAGGCTATTCTGATGCAGAGTGGTCCTGAAACTTGGATTGGTTGCATTCTGGAAGTGGACATGGTAGGGAACCACAGATATAAATACGGAGGTCCCTTAATTTTTCTTATATCAGATTCTTCGTGAATACTAGCGCTCCTTCTCTTTTCTACCTCCACATGCATGTTCCATCGCGAAACGCTACATCAGTGAACTGGCTACTACTTCCACAAACCATTTCCTGTTCGTGTTGTTCTTTATCCATGGACCAACGTCCCAGCCGCTAACTAACACCTTTAATTAATTAAAAAGTAAGTCACGAAGGTCCATGTAGGAACTCACTTCACGGTTTTGGGGCTCCGCAGTTTCGATGCTCCGCGGCCTAAAATCTTCTGAACTTTAAAAATTTCTATGTTTTCTGAACTCAACCACTTAAATTCGGGATTGAAATTCTGTAGAGTAACCTTATTTGTGGTTTTCTAGCCAATGCTCTGTGGGCCTGAGTAGCGCGTAATACATCCGCGCAGGGTTGGATCGTGGGGTGTAGTCATCGCGAACCATCCTTCGAGGCCTCCTCACAGACATTGGTATTTTTGTCCGAATTTTTTTTATTCCGGACTAACAACTTGTTGGATTTCGTTGTGTAGGGAGAAAATATGGTTCCCCCTCGTTCTTCACCTAGACCTGTTGTCAATCCTCTCCCAATTAGTTCAGGGAGACGTTTAGCTTTGATTCGCAGAGCGGAGAACATCAAAGAGGACCCTAGTCGGTCAATCATTCCAGACGATGGTGTCTTGAAGGACTCACTCTCTCCTGAGCTCCTAAGTTATCTGTTATCAAATCGCCTTCTTCTTTATGGATTTGTTCTTCAAGATGAAGTCCCTATTCCCCCCAATTTATCATGTCTTCCTCCTCCTTTCTTGGAAGCATCGTCAAAGTGCATTCAGGAGAACCATACCCAATCAGGAGAGATAGTTTCCGACTCTGACCAGAAAAACACCTTCATTTTGAGAGGCTCTGTTTGGACCCAAATTGATCAGAATGCACAAAAAATTTATCAGGAAGTTTTCTTCAAGAGTTACCCTTCTATTATCAACCTTATTTGAGTAGATCCCGATGCAGGGTGGATTCCGAAGCAGGATCTTCGGTCTGGTGGGATTTTCTCAAACGACTGGGCTAGGGCCTTCTGGGTTCATTATCATTGTCGGGAGTCTCCTGAGTTGCTGGAAGCAGTCAATTTGTACTCTGCGGTATGGGCCTCCCAGTTTTCTGTTTACCCACCATCCATGATCCTGCCTGACCTGCTCAATCACTGGTGTTCAAGAAATAATAATTTCCACCTTTCCCATGGCGAAGTTGGCATCAGTCTTTGGGATATCTATCAATTGGGAGGGATCCCGATTATTGGTGAAATGTATGACGAGTTTCTGCCCACCCTTGATGCATGGGACGACGTCGAACAAGTGCCTTTATTGGTGAGGGATTTTCTGATTATGGTGGAGAAATCACTGGGTCAAGCCTTGTGTGCCCTCTCTCTTATTCCCTATAGTACATGGATAGGGTTATTTCTGAACACCACTGGTCCTATGCCCAAGATTAAGCGCCCCAAGACTCATCCTTCTCAACAGTGACAAACCACCTCAGGTTCCTACTGGGCGGTTGTAGAGGTGGGAGACTACCTTTCATGGGGTTACGAGGTGCGCCCCGGTGTGCCACCTATTCTCCGGCTGGCAGGTTTGTTTGCTATATTTCTGAGCGGGTGGCTATTCCCTTCTCAGGATATCAACCCGGACGTCAGACCTTGCACCTTGATGATGGCAGTCGAGTTGGCAGAAGGCTACCTAGTGAACTTAGTTGTGCCCACTTTGGCTCGTATTTACGAGGTGTTGAGTCACATGTAGGAGTGCAGGTCTCCCTATCGTCTGAGTGGGCCATTTCAGTTATTATACGGCTGGATAGCGAATCACTACCACTGTTATGAGTAATTTCATAACACGGTCATCCCTCTTTCTACCTTTCGGCATACCCTACTTGATATAGCTGGAGTTCGCATGAATTCCCTCAGCTCTGGTGATGTCCTCGAGCTTCTGAGTGACTTCTCCCAGTTTTCTTTCACTCCCTACCCCACCCCTTCTAGCGTCTTAGTTGACAACCGTCAGGGGATCCTGTAGGAGAGTTCTTATATGATCTATCTGCGGGATGGATTTCTGTCTGCGCGGATCGACGGGGTTTCTCTGTGCGAGCTGTATGTCTCGTATCATTTTTCTCTCCAGCTAGGGTGCATGCAAGTCCATGTTTCCCTTCCCCCTCCTCAGGCTCAAGGACTACACTCGGCCATACTTTGTCAATGGTTGATGATGTTGACGTAGGAGGGATCTGACATAAGAATTCCCCTACCTTTCATGGGGGCGGCTTCCGGCCTTTCCTTGGAGTATGCAAAAACGTGGGTAAAACACTATCCCGATGGGATCCTAGAGAAGGATGTCCGGAAGGTTCCCAAATCAGGAGGTATTGCCGCTGTTGCATCCACCAAACCTTCCTCATCATCTCTAAGAGAGGATCGACTGATGGATCATCGATCAAAGCGACTCAGGGGATTTTCCTCTCCCAGCCCTTAGTTGGCCAAAGTTCAGGCGGGTTCATCCTTCTTGGACATGGATGAGGACGACCCTGTGGTTTCGGGTCCCAGCAAGACAATCCCAGAAGTTTTTCCAGTCGATACCGGGCTTAGAAACTTGATCCCCAAGCCTGAACCGGGGTTAGAGGATCCAGACTTTCCATATTCGGAACCAACATCCAGCGAGCACATGTCTTCACTGGTTGCAATGCCAAACTTCGTTCCCATGTTGTCCAGTAATGATACCAAAGATCCTCGTGTCATGGGGGACCACCGAGCAGTGCTCAGGTGGTCCTAGCCCCGGATTTGCAAGATCGTTGTTGAAACTCCTCTAACTGAGATGTAAACTAAAATCAAAGCTCTTCAAAATCTCTTCCTGGGTTTGGGGTCAGGTGGCTTTGACTATCGGCAGTTTCATTCTCTTTCTTTCCAAGTTGTCATGGCCCGTGAGGAAGTTTCCACTAGTGAACGAAAAATTGCTCACTTCACTGCCGCTCATCACGGGATCTGAGCCCTAGAGGAAGCCACAATATAGTTCCATAAGCTGATAGCACAAGAGGTGATCACTCGAGATCAGGCGGCCGTCCTATCCTCTAAGTTGCATGAATGTGATGAACATGCAGTGATGCTATGGGATTAGTTATCAGCTATGAACAGTCATCTTGAATCCACCAGAAATGGGATCAACGATCTCCAAACAACAGTGGAGCATACTCATTTGGTGGATGAGGTTGAATCCGGGGAGAAGGCCGTGCTAGAGCAGTCTTCCAATAACCTTTGCTGCTCAGTTGTTGATCTGGTGGAGAGAGCGAGTCAGGATGCTTTATGACTATTAGTTCCATTCAAGTACTCTCTATTTTACTTACCCTTATTTTTTTTTGAGGGAGAGACCACAGCTTGTGGACTTCCTCCCTTTTTGTTCGAATGGAATACAATCTCTATAAATCTCTTGTCGGTGTAAAATTTGACTGTTACTAGAAAAATTATTTTGTAAATAACAACTCACTGAATCAGAATTAATCATAACTCAGGAAAATAAACTCTAAATTTTTCTTGGACCATGGAATCCAGCGAGCATAGTCTGACTATTTCTAGGGATTTGTAGAAAATCCTCACAAACTTTTTGTCTTTACTTTTATTTCAATAATTATTCTTGGGATCATTTAGTGTGAACCCAGCAGGTATGGCCTGAATTTTTCTTAGGTTTCCCTTTTTGGCCTTTCGACCTAATTGGCTTTGTGCCTCTTTTATTGGTCGGTTTAAAGTCTTGTGGTCAAGACTATCATTAATTATGTTTTAGGTAAAACAGATTTGACCAGACATGGTGGGGCGAGGCCCCCAATGAGGTTTAGCTGATTAAAATATGTCTCAGTACTCTTCAGACACACGTGGTGGGATATTTTTAGATTGGAACGACATGCAGGGCATGTCTCAAGGCATGGGAGCTGTATCGGCGTGCATAGGTGTTAGGAGAATCGCCTAAGGAAATCTTGCCTTTGGTAGACAGGCCAGGGGCGATCAATATGCAGAGCCGCTGAGGGAATGGTATTCATAGTGGTGAAAAGGTTTCATTAAGTCAATGACTCTCCATTTCCGATGACCATAGGACTTCATGAAAGTCTAGCTTATGGAAACCACCATGGGTGGCTTGGAGAATTATGAAAACCACCGGGGGTGGCATAGAAAGGGTATGTGACATCTGAATGTTTTTGAGAATATATTTATCAATCAGGATTGTGGAAGCATGGTTCCCATCCTACACATTTATCTAGCATAAAGGATGGTTGGGCCTTGGCGTTGTTTAAAGTCATGCAGCTGAGACATCATCTAGAATGGAACGGCATCTCCTGGTCCTAGGTAATCTTGTGAGAGAAATTCCCCCATATTTAGGCAAGGTTGTGAAAGAGGTTGGTAAACTGTATCTCAGAGGGTTTCTGAATCCCATGATGGACATGGGGGCTCAGAGGCCAAGGGGCGTACAGAGAGAAGCATTGCCTAAGGAAATCCTGCCTTTGGTAGACGGGCCAGGGGCAGTCAATATGCAGAGTCGCTGAGGGCATGGTATGCATAGTCATGCAATGGTTTACATAGGTCGATGATTGTATTCCTCCAATAGCCAAGAAACTTCAGGGAAGTTGATATTTGTGACCACCAAGGGTGGCTTATGAGAGTTCAGATTTTTCTGAATACAGATTATGGTTTATGATGAGAGGGTTTCTGGATACCAGGGAAACATCTAGACTGAATATACCGAGAGTGGGTGAACTAATCCCTTCTCACGCGAGTGTGAGACGGTGGCTTGTGCAGGTCTGACCTGTGCACTGATGGACAGAGAAAATCCTCCGTTCTTTACTGAACTTGTGACGGGTTTGACCGTGCAGTTTAGCGTCATGCGGTAAGGATGAAGAGAATTATTAAAAGATGATGTGCAGTTTAACGTCATGCAGTGAGGATGATTTATCATGCAGTTTAATGTCATGTGGTAAGGATGAGGAGCATTATTAAACCAGTGAAAATGATTTTTGTTGGAGTCATTCCCCTGGATGTTTAATGCTTGGTCTTTGCATCCCTACTCCAAGTGGCCAAGATGTGATCAGTTCTTTTTGACATCATGCGGTAAGGACGTTGTTAAAAAGGCCACTTTTGATTAGAATGTAACTGGGCCCGAGTATCCAGGAATGTCCAAGACGTGGAGGGGGTTGATGGTGTAAATCATGGTTCTGAGGATTCTTGGATCAAGAGAGATGACATGGAGGCTCTGGGGACAGTAAGCGTATGGAGCTATGAAAAGTATTGCCTGGGGAAATCCTGCCTTTGGTAGATGAGCCAGGGGCTATCAATATGCAGAGCCGCTGAGGGAATGGTATGCATAGTCATGAAAACTTGTCTCCGGGTCAATGAAATTTCAATTCTGATGGCCATGAATGTTTATGAAGATCCGCAATTATCCGGGCCATGATTTCTTTCATCGGGGAAGGAAATGTCTGAACATGTCAGGCATACTCGACCCTGGATTCTGTTAAAGCTTAGAGAGCTCCCTGCGCTGATTTATTTTGTGCGTGGGGGTGTACCTTCACTCCATGCAGTTTAACGTCATGCGGTAAGGACGAGGTACTCCTAGTTTAGGATTTGTAGAGCTCGGACAATTGGGTGACTATTGTTGTAGTCACTCAAAGGATAACTAGATCAAAATTCTCTATTATACTTGGGACAAGGTTGGGGATGAAGGTCGTAAATTGAAACATTGAGTTTTCCGGGATCAGGAGGTGTGGTGTGCGGGCTCTGAAGCTGGTAATCTTACGGGTCTAGGAAGAGTGTCGCCCGAGGAAATCTTGCCTTTGGTAGATGGGCCAGGGGCTATCAATATGCAGAGTCGCTGGGGGAATGGTATGCATATTCATGAAAAGGTGTCTCTGAGTCGATGACATTCCACTTCCGATGGCCATGAATGGTTATGAGGATCCATGATTTCTCACAGTGTAGAGTTAGGCAGGTGGGGGTAATGATGTCCAAGTATATAAGAAACATCTTCACTGCAATTGTTTGTTGTGTTAAAGTAGACTAGTCCTGGCTTAACGTTCGTTGATGCATGTCTTCACGTGAACCACGGTCAGATACATAGGCCAACAGGGTAGGCATACCCTGGAAACATTTGGATGTGAAAAGGGGAATGAACTTGTAAACCACTGCTCGGTAAATTTTTGGATTCGGAGATGTTAAATGGGGGCTTTGAGGCCGGTAGGTGTACGGAGCTAGGAAGAGTGTCGCCCGAGGAAATATTGTCTTTGGTAGATGGGCTAGGGGCTAATAATTGGCAGAGCCGCTGAGGGCATGGTATGAATAGTCATGAAAAGGTGTCCATGGGTTGATAACTTTCCACTTCTGATGGCCATGAATGGTTATGAAGACCAGCAATTATCCGGGTCGTGGAGTCTGATGTATGGAGAGGATGCACCCAAATGTACATAGGGTATTCCCATTTAGTTTCACCGTATATCTTGGGTGGGTCTTGATGAAGCCCGTGAAGTTTAACGTCATGCAGTGAAGACAACTTTAGTGTAGTTTAACGTCCTGTGGTGAGGACGACGTCCATTCAGTTTATCATCATGTGGTGAGGATGACTTCCATGCAGTTTATCGTCATGTGGTGAGGATGACTTCCGTGTAGTTTAACATCATGCGGTGAGGAAAAAGTACACACCCCGTTCAGGTCTGGTCCATACATGGGGGGAAGAGGGAATTTTTAACTTCTTATCATGGGGTAGATGGGCTAGGATGAGGAACCCCGATGTCTCTATGTATCCTATGAGGGTAGGAATCAGGGTGAATGTAGTTCTTTAAAAGATGATACACCCCATGCAGGTCTGGCCTGTACACAGGGGAAGGGGACATTTTTAACTTCTATCCCACCTGGCAATGGCTAGGCCAGGATAGGGGATGCCGGTGTCGATACGTATCCTGCAAAGACAGGAATTAATCCATATGTAGTTATCTGAAAGAAGTACACCCCGTGCACGTTTGGTCCATATATGGGGGAAATGGGCATTTTTATCTTTTGTTCGGGAGTGGCTGGGCCAGGACGGGGAACCTTGGCATCACTACGTATCCCGCGAGAGTAGGAATCAAGCCATACGTAGTTATCTACTAGATACACCCCGTGTAGGTCTAGTCCATACATGGGAGAAGGAGATTTTTTTAACATCTTGTCTGTGCTGTTTAACGTCGTGCAGTGAGGATGAAATACTCTTAGTTTTAGGCCATAGAGTTTTCACCGTTGGGTGCTTGGGAGTTTATCATCTTGCATCTCGGATGAAGAATACACCCCGTGCAGGTCCGGTCCATACACGGGGATAGGGAGCATTCTTAACTCTTATTATCCATGGAGTTGAACATCATGCAGTAATGAAGAAATGCTCTTAGTTTAAGGTCATAGAGTTTGGACCATTGGTTACTTGATAGTTTATCATCATGCAGCTCGGACGAAGAATACACCCCATGCAGGTCTTCCCATACATGGGGGGAGGGAGAATTCTTAACTATTATTATCCATGCAGTTTAACGTCATACGGTAAGGACGAAATGCTCTTAGTTTAAGGTCATAGAGTTTGGACTGTTGGTTGCTTGGTAGTTTATTGTCATGCAGCTCAGACGAATAATAAACCTCGTGCAGGTCTGGTCCATACATGGGGGGAGGGACCATTCTTAACTCTTATTATCCATGCAGTTTAACATCGTGCGGTAAGGACAAAATGCTCTTAGTTTAAGGTCATAGAGTATGGACTCTTGGGTGCTTGGCAGTTTATCGCCATACAGCTCGGACGAAGAATACACCCAGTGCAGGTCTGGTCCATACACGGGGGTAGGGAGCATTCTTAACTCTTATTATTCGTGCAGTTTAACATCGTGCGGTAATGATGAAATGATCTTAGTTTAAGGTCATAGAGTTTGGATCGTTGGGTGCTTGGCAGTTTATCATCATATAGCTCGAACGAAGAATACACCGTGTGCGCATCTGTTCCATTCATGGGGGGAGGGAGCATTCATAACTATTATTATCCGTGCAGTTTACCGTCATGCGGTAAGGACGAAATGCACATAGTTTAAGGTCATAGAGTTTGGACCGTTGGGTACTTGGCTGTTTCTCGTCATGCATCTCAGATGAAGAATACACTCCATGTAGGTCTGGTCCATACATGGGGGGAGGGAGCATTCTTAACTCTTATTATCCGTGTAGTTTAACGTCATGCGGTAAGGATGAAATGCTCTTAGTTTAACGTCATATAGTTTGGACCGTTGGGTGCTCGGTAGTTTATCGTCATGCATCTCGGACGAAGAATACATCCCGTGCAGGTCTGGTCCATACACAGGGGGAGGGAGCATTATTAACTCTTATTATTCATGAAGTTTAACTTCGTCTGGTAAGGATGAAATTCTCTTGGTCTTTATGAAAATTAATTCTTCAGGAATCTCGCATTGGTAGGAGCCGTTGTAAATTGTCTGTCTTTGGAGATCAGGGCAAACGTTCCGTTGGATTAGACCTTGTGTACAACATTAGGTCCCTCCCTATTGGGCTCCAACTTTAGAGGCTTCTTGCCAGGTATCATTGGGATCCAGAGGACCAACCCTAATTCTCCTTCCAAGAAATACCAAAGGTGAACCCTTTTGTTAAAGGCTCGTGCGATCTGGTTCTGGTATACTTCCAGATGGTGAAAGTGTCCAACCACTTCTCGTCTAGCAGTTCCAATTCACCTAGCCGCTTTTCTGATTTCTCATCGTTGGATAATTGATCACAAATGGAAACGTAGAGTGAGGGTAATTGGAGCTCAATGGGAAATACCACTTCTGTTCTGTATACTAATGAATATGGAGTAGCCCGAGTAGTAGTGCGGACTGTGGTTCGATTAGCCCACAACGCATGAAGGAGTTTATCCGGCCATGAATTCGTGTCTTTTTCCACCATTTTCTGGAGAATGTTGGACAGGGTCTTGTTGAAAGACTCTATATTTCTGTTGGCCGCTGCATGGTAGCGGGATGAGTGGTTATCCTTGATACCATACTCGTGGTATAGTTTCTCCAATTCCACATAGTAGAAGTTGGTGCTGTTGTCCGTCAGTATGGTATGAGGGACACCAAATCTAGTGATGATATTCGTCTTCACAAAGCTGAAAATATTTCTTGTCCAAAATTCATTGAGGGGTATGGATTCTGTGTATTTGGAAAAGAGGTCAGTTGCTGTGAGGATATACTTCAGTTGTTTGGCCGTGGCGGGAGGATATGGTCCCACGACGTCCATCCCCCAGATGGAAAATGGCCAGGAGTACTTGGCTTGATGAAGTAAAATGGGGGTTGGTGTATGAAGTTGGCATGAATCTGGAATGAGTGGCATTTTGCGGTAAAAATCTCATAGTCTCGTGCCACTGTGGGCCAGTAGTACCCAAGCCTTATAACCTGATGGGAATGCTTGGTCCCCAGTTGATGTGCTCCACATGCTCTGGCATGTACTTCATTCATTACGACAACGGTTTCTTCTCCATAAATGATTCTGAGGAGCACTCCATCGAGGCCTCATTTGTAGAGGACCTCTTGCTGACCTGTGCTGCCATATAAAACAAAGTTGATTTCCCTTATCCGTATTTTCTCTCGTTCATCCCTGTCTGATTGTAGTTCTCCCTGATGAAGGTAGTTTCCAATGGGGGTCTTCCATCCCGTGGCAGGAGCATATGGCTCGGGGACAAGACTGACTTCGTGGATTTCTTCCGTCTTATCTTGAACAAATAGCAATACCATTCGATGGTGAGCAATACTGATAAACGTTTCATCCCGGCCTGGATCAGCTAGGGCTGTGGCCGTGTTGGATAATGCATCATCCTGAGCATTCTGAGACCGGGGAATATAGGTCCATGTTGGTTCCATGAAAAATCTGCCATTAACCCTCGTACATGGTCATATAAGGGAATCAGTTCCTCCTTTTTGATAGCATAGTCACCATTGACTTGCTTGATGACTAGTTCTGAGTCACATTTCTCCTTGAGGTGTTGTACTTGTGCCTGGAGTGCGAGTTCCAGGCCTGCAATGAGATCTTGATATTCCGCTTCATTGTTTGTATATCCCTCTAGCAGGAGGAAGGAATATGGAAAGACTGCCTTTTCCGGGGACACGAGTATTATCCCCAGACCCACTTTGTTGAATCTATGATCCTCTATCCTCTTCCTGGTTGGGCTTCGGGATGCGTCGTATATGTACATTTCCCATTCTGGGAACTCCTCTCAAACTGAGAAGATGTCTTCATCAGGTAGCTCGGCATTCGGGACAGTGGTCCCTGTCGAATGGTGCTCTGCCAGAAAGTCTGCTAATGCATCGCCCTTGATGGCCTTATGAGGCACAAACCGGATGTCAAACTATTGCAGGATGACTGCCAATCGAGATAGGATCCCGTTCAACATTGGGTGGCTGAGGATGTACTTGAGCGAGTTATTACGCGAGACCAAATAGACTTCATGATGCTGCAGATAATGTCGCAACTTTTGAACAGTGATGAACAAGGAGAAACAGCTCTTATAGATTTTTGAGTATCGATTCTTTGCATCAATCATTGTTTGACTGAGGTAATGGAGACTGTTTTCACTGTCAGCGTCGTTATTTTGTGCGAGGAAGGCTCCTAATGACCACTCTAGGGCCGTCATGTATAGGATGAGAGGTCTTCCTTCAACCGGGGGCATGAGCACCGGTGGGCTTAAGAGGTACCTCATCAAGTTGCCGAACGCCTCTTGGCAGTCATCCTTCCATTGGTATGTCACCCCCTTTTTCTTTAACTTGGTGAAGGGAAAACATTTTCCCGCCAGGTTAGATATGAATCACTTGATATAGGCTAGGTGTCCTTGGAATCCTCTCAACTCAGTGAGGTTGCAGGGAGGAGGCAGGTCAAGGATAGCCTTTTTCTTTTAAGGGCCGACATCGATGCCGCGATGTCCTACAACAAAGCCAAGGTATTTTCTTAAGGTAACCCGGAAGGCGCACTTGAAGGGGTTCATCTTCAGGCTATGCTGTCGAAGTTTGTTGAAGATGGTCTCAAGGTCTGACAGGTGATCTGAGCACTGTCTTGATTTGACCACCAAGTCATCTACATAACATTCAAGGAATCTCCACAGGAATGGCTTAAAAATACGATGCATGGAGCGTTGATATGTGGGGCCAACATTATTGAGGCCAAAGGGCATGACCCTATAACAGAATATTCCTTGGGGGGATCTGAAGGCAGTGACTTCTTCGTCTTCTCAGGCCATTCGGATTTTCTTATACCCGGAATATCCATCCATGAAGGATAGAGCCTCATAACCAGTCGTTGCATCGATTAATAACTCAGTGACCGGGACCGGTAAATCATCTTTCGGAAAATGCTGATTGAGATCTCTAAAATCAATGAAGACATAGATTTTTACATTCTTTTTATTGATTTGGACAATGTTGGAAAACCAAATAGGGTACTAGACCTCCCGAATGAAGCCTGAGTTAATGATATTATCGACTTTAGCCTCTATTTTGGAAGCATGTGAGGGGTGTGTTCTTTTGGAGGCCTGTTTATTGCCTCAGTGGTCTTCTGTCAGACCTAGGTGGTGTGTTGCCACTTCGGGATCGAGTCTCAGCATTTTTGTGTAATTATAGGCAAACAAATATCGATGTTTCCTTAAAAAGGGGGTATATACCTCGTGCTTTTCGGGAGACATGGCTGCACTAATGAGAGTGGGCCTCAGGTCTTCCTCGGTACCCAGGTATATTTCCCTGAGCTCTTCCATAGTGGTGGAGATACCTTCCTCAAATGCAATAGGTGCATCCCTGAGATCTTCCCCCTCTTATTCTCCCAAATCATCATCTTCTTGATCTGATGAAGAGAGATCTCCTGACACGGGCTTTTGTGAGTCCGGAGCCGAGGTATCGTGGGTGTCCTTACTCGAGTTTTCATCCCCAGATTGAGTGTCATTGGACGTTCCCACATTGTCACGCTCGACCATTATGGATGAAGTCATGAGGACATCCGACTGCATGTCCGAACATGAACTCCTACTCTCAACATGGTTGATGGGAATGACATAATCTCCACCAAGCTTCCTGAGGGGGTCATCAGGAACCATTTCCAGGCCATTTGGAGTGGGGATCCAGTCGACACCATCGACCAAAGGCTTATTTTTATTTTTCTCATAGAACCCGACATCAATGTAATGTGACTCGGAGAACTCGAAGGGGGCCTTGTCGGTGTGAAATGTTCCAAATTTTCCATTGACGCAGTACATGATACACTGGTAGTATGATGAAGGAACGACCATGTGCTTATGGAGCCACGACCTTCCCCACAAGGCATTGAATGTTGTGCTCTGCTGGACCACTAGGAATTCTGTGTAGGCTACCAGGTCACCAAAATGGGAATTTAGATTAATTTGTCCCATTGGCTTATGCTCGCTCTTATCGTAACACAACAGAGTTGTGGCTGAAGGAATTAGATCGTCCTCATTGTAGCCCAACTTACAGAGTGTCTGTAGGGGAAGGAGGTTAACTCCAGAGCCATTGTCTATAAAGACATTCCGGACCTAAATACCATTCAGTGTTCCAGAAAAATATAGTGGTCTGATGTGTCCTTGCATAATGGCATCTTCATCCAGATAGGTGAAGGAAATCACCGCATTGCATTCTGTCGGGTCAGTCTCCATCCGGTAAATCTTGGCGGCAGCTACCTCGTCTTGAAACTCCTGGGGGCTGATCAAAGCTTCTATAAGTGCCTCCCTGAGGTCTTCTAATAGACTTAGGGCATCGAAGATTGACAGCTTGGCTGGTACCGATGCCAGATGCTTAAGGATATCGTATGTATGATCCAGCAGTCGATGCTTCTCTGTTGGCGGGAGTGTCTTAGTGGGTACTTTGGGTGCTAGAGCATTTGACGACGAGAGACCGGCTGCAGGGGTCAGATATCGATGGTGTTCCCGAGTTTTGAGTACATGGCCCAGCCGGTCTATTTGTGTGCACTTGGCGGCTAGACACTTGCTCCTCCTCTGGTGGGTATCGTAGAACAACAAGGCCATAGTGGCTACTTATGGAGGTGGAGGAGCATTATCTCTCCTGCTAAGTCCGTTGAAGGGCTCTCCCATGGTTTTCCGCGATATTAACGGTTTGGGCCGGGGTCCAACCATAGGGTTGGTTTTGGCCTCAGCTGTGCCTCCCCTAGTATCCCCTACCTCTGTGATTCCTCCTCCCAGCTCCTCGTTCAGGGAACTCAGGATCATAATTGTACCCTTCGTTAGGGGATGATTCCATGAGATGGATGACTTTAATAGAACCAAATATTGGATCTTCATCCTCTGACAGGTCAACCTGGTTGATTGTCCCTGATGGTGCCGTTTGGTGGGTCGGTGCCCATGGTGCTAAATTCGAGGGCATATAATCTGCCAGGGTCAGGACTCACTTTGGCCCTATTGTGAATTGATCCTCTTGTGATTGTTCCTTCCTTCTTTGATTACACCCGGATGATCGGATCGTGGAGGATTGTGAGGCTGATGTTGTCGTTTGTGCAGAGTCAGGGGCTGTTGGTGGAAACAATTGCGGCCGTAGCTGATCTCGGAGTATTCCCTAGGCTCGGTTGATAGTCTTCCGAGTCATCCACTCATCAAATTTATGCCCATACTTTCTGGTGACTTTCTGCCACCCCTCCTCTTTTTCGGAGTCGGTGGTAGTGATATATGACACATGTGCTGAGGGTGGTCCCAGCTCGACCTGTCTAGAGTCTACAATCCTTTTCTAGAGGGCTTTGAAGACAAATCATTCTCGGATATTGTGCCCCAACAATCAATGGTAGGGGAAGTAATCTGAACTGTCATCACGGCCGACTTCTACAGGTTTCCATGAATCTGGAAGGCAGAGACAGTTTCAATTCATGGCATCAAAGAAGTAGCCGCGGACATGATCGTATCAACAAGAGTATACTTTTTGTCTTCATTCCTCAAACTGGTTTCTCTTCGGTCCTCTATGATCGTCCCGTTTAGGCGGAGGTGACCGCTGATATGCAGGAGGCCCTTGATGATTTGGTGGAGTCCTGAGCGGTGGATCAGGCACATGGGTCGACTTGAGTGTGACAGCGGACACTTCAGCTCTAGGGACTCTTTTTGTAGGAGCCTGCAAGGCTATTTGGGAATTCTAATTAGTCTGCTGTAAGGATTACTCAATTCTATGGGCAATGGCCAAGATATGGAGGAAGGCAGTGGTTCACTCCACTGGTATGAGCGGTGTTTGCAGCTCATCTCGAAGATTATTGATGCATATGGCTAGCATCTCATCTTGAGGCATTGGCCTTTTCAGGGAATAGGTCAGACCTTTCTATCCAGTGATGAAATCTGAGACCCTCTCATTCTCCCTCTGCTTGCAGTTCATGAGGTCATTGACCATTGTTTTAGGAAATGTTGAGATGAAGTGGAATAGTAACTCCTGCCGAAGGTCCTCCCAGCTCTTTATTGATTGGGTTGGAAGACTCGTATACCAGAAAAAGGAAGATCCTTGCAGGGTATGTACGAAGCATCTGAGTTTGACAGCTTCTTGTTGTTCTGGAGTCCCCATTATAGGGTCGCAATAAGACACGCAGTGCATCAAATGTTGTTCCGAATCACATGACCCGTTGAAAATAGGGAATACATGGCTCCCAAAATTGGGTGGAGGTGGGGTGTTGGTCACCCAATATGGGTAGGGTTTCCTCTCTGGCTGTATCAGAGCGCGTAGACCTTCCATCGCAGCCAATAGAGATGTTAGTGCCTCGATGGTGTTGGTGAGACCATGGTTTACATCCTTCTGAGCCCGATCCTGGGCAGGCGTAGCCCGATGCATTGCCTGAGGATGCAGATTGGATGGCACCAGGGGTGCCTGTGCCATTTGTGGAACCTTCGGAGGGTTCATGCATACTCACTATGGTTTCTTCTTGAGTGTAGGGAATTCTTGGTACACATCAGAATCTACGTTTAGGTAGTTGGACGGGCCGGGCGCCTCATTGGACAGGAGCCCTGCCTGTGTTTCATTTTCCAGGGAAAACCTTAGTCTTTGAGTTTCACTTGTTGGGGGTTCATGATGTGGCTCCTCCTGGGACACACTTTTAATAAGGCTGTTCTTATATAGTAGCTCGGCGTTAATCCACCTCAATTCTTTAATCTCCTCTTCCTGTCCAGCAAATATCTCTTCGAGTGTGAGTGGCTCATCTTTGTTGAGAGGAGGATTCGGGTTAAGGGTAACCATCCCTTTATTATTATACTTATTGGATTCTCTCTGGGTAGGCGGAGGAGGATTGGCTGGAAGGATTTCCATATTTAGGGCAGCCCTCTGGTTCCGGGTGTGCACACCTTGGGGTTCGTTGTGAGTCACAGCCTAACCGGAACCATTGTCTCTTTGTCCATCCTGATTTGTAGCATCTCTGGTGTCATCCATGGGGGTTAACCTCTATGACGTTGATAGATTCATATTGCAGGGTAGAGAAGATGTCATCTTCCAAACAGGAAGATGATTTCCCGTGTCTTCTGCTGGCCTTCCCTTTCATGACCTGGGATTTCCTTTGGACTTCTTGATGAAGGGTGACGTGGAGAGTTCTTTGATGCGACCTTACGGTGCGCCTACCTCTCAGAGGGGATGATGATTCAAATGATGGGATAAGATGGGAACCTCCTCTTCTGACTATCCTCCCTAGACGGGAGAATACTAACACTCGCGGGGGAGGTTGTTGTTTAGAGGTTAATAATGTCCCCAGCCCTGAGTGTTGGGGTTGCCTTCTTTCATTGGGCGTTGAGTCCCCTCCCATTTTATTGGTCTTACGGAAGAATTTGTTGTTAAAAATTCCCCCATCCCTCCAGGTTGGGGTTGACCCTAGATTGTGGCAGTGGTCGCGGCTATCGCCACCTGCTTGATCTTGTGTGCCCCCATTTGGGGGTGAAATTGGTTTGATGCCGAGTTTTTCTAGGGACCAATCCATTTTGGGGATGCAGTCAAAGATCGCTGATTGTCCTCTCTTAGGTGAGAGGCATGTTGTATGCTTTTGGTGGCCTGATTCAGGAGTTCTTGAATGGCTTGTTCCCATCATGCCTGACGCTTTTGGGACTTACTGAAGGTCTGACTCTGTTGGGTGTGTTGCATTTCCGGAACTGGGAGACCACTCGATTGCCATCTTGACTTGATGATGTTGCTAGACACCATGCCGAACAAGTTATTCTGGGTGGGGAGCAGAGTGAAATGCAGAGCTCCATGTTCTCCCCATCCGCTGATATGGACTCCCGTCGGATCGTCACTGATGAGGAGACGTAGCTGGTGCAGCGCACAGAGGCAGGCTATCTCCATGTTTCCCCTTACGCCTCTCAGGTCAATGTTGTCGTGCTGAATAGAGGGAATCCAGGTCGATGTGACGAAGGAGGTCTCTTATTCTCTTGATGTGGTCTACATACCCGGCGTAGGGAAGGAATCTTGATTTTAGTTATCGGAGGGTTGTCCATATATTATGGCGGATGTCGTGCACACATTCTTCTCGACAATCTCTGGGTATGTCAAACTGAGAGGTGGACGTGGGCCAAAACAGAACTAGTATATCATCCCTGGCCAGTCGTTTCCTCAAGTGCAGCATATCGGCATACTCCTCCGCTAGTGATTCCTCTACCTGGTCAGCCCAACTGAGGGGCTCACTGATAGTGTGGTCGGAGGCAGTGGGACCGGTAGGTATTGAATTTTCATGTGGGTGACTTCGAGGTAGTTCAGAGGATAAACGCTTCCCCGAACCGTCTCTTAATTGAAGAATGATGTCTTTGGGGACTAACTGGGAATCTGACATACTGGATCCCATATTTCTGAGTGCCTCGGCATGTGAGGGATTTTCTATGCTTGATTCGGTAGGGGGAGGACCTTCATGTCAATATGAAATGTCATTGCGGGGAAGACCTCCACAATGGAATACGTAATGGCGAGGACTACCATTACTTCTTGATGCTTCACTGCATAGAGTACTTTTGTAGTGTACACCCTGGGGAGGACCTCCAAGGTGTGTTATAGAAAGGGGAGGATTTTCTGGCTGCATAGAATCGTTATGGGGAGGGCCTTCGCAACAACATCCATCATGGTGAGGATGATCATCATGGCTTGACATTCGATGTGCATCCTGGGGAGGACCTTCTGGACACACTACGACAATTGGAGGACCAACTTGTTGCTTGGGGCCAATGTGGGGAGGACCTTCTCAATGGCAGTCGTGATGGCAAGGACTACCATCACAGCTGTGGCAATAGAGAGGACTACCATTATAACTTCCACGGGGAGAATATCTGCGGGATACACCCTGGGGAGGGACTCCATAATGTACTGCAACGAGGGGAGGGCCTTCTCATTGCTTGACGTATCTACAGAGAGGACCTCTGTTATCTGGGTGGAGAGGAATACCACCGTGATCTGATACCCTGCTGCGGGGAGTGTCATTACAATGTAACCCCTGGGGAGGACCTTCAGGTCAAGCCACGATAAGGGGAGGGCCTTCTTTTCATGATGAGACATCACTGCATAGAGGGCCTTCGCAGTTGCGACTATGATAGTGAGAACTACTGTCATAATTTGTGGTCCCACTGCATGGATAGGGATTGCAGTGTATTCCCCGGGGAGGACCTTCAGGGTGGACCGCATAAAGTGGAGGAACTTCTTGTTGCTCGATCTTCTGGTCACATGGAGGGTTTCCGTGACTCGCATAAGAAGAGGAGCTCTCGTGATCGATCGTTACATGCCCTCGGGGGAAGCCCCTGCGGGTGCTCTGCGGAGGACCCTCAGAGCTGCTGGTAGCAACATTGCGGGGAGGACCTTCACAACTTCTACTGCCACTCCCATAATATGGTAATGGGTGGGCAGGGATTTGACCCTGTGATGTGTGCTTAGCGGCGTTGGGAACGCCAGCTTCTAGCAGAGTGGAGTCATGAACCCGGTCTTTATTTTACGGCTGCCTTCGGCACAGTCGGGGCACTTTCTTGTGGGTAGCCGAGACAGTCTGCTGTTGATAACGACCTTCACATTTGGGTTCCTATCTTATTGTGTACCGTGATATTTTCGGGAGACACTGACGATCATCTTGACTTTTAGCAGGGATATATGCATGCTCTGGAGCATCCACCGTGATGGACGAGTTTCCCCCAATTGGAATGAGTGAAGCTGCTCGATCCGGTTGCCCTTGCGTCGCGGAATATGGTCGGCGACCCTCCTGGGCCGAAGCAGGGATGTAGATCTTCTCTAAAGAGGCTATTTCATCTCTTATATGAGTTGCCTCAATTGGGGAGATGGGATCATGGGCCTGAGTCCTTGTTTTTGCCGCTGATGCAATTACATTCTGGAAAGTCTGCAAGATATGATCTGGGATCGATACCTGCTCCTCCATCATTGCCAGGATATGTAGAGAGACATCTTTGGCTGGAATGGGTATGAAGGCCCATTCCGGTATCGGATTAGGAATATACTACTCCGGTCCTCCAGTTATCAGTCGGAACTGACAATTATCCTGTGTCGGGGCAGGTGAACGAATCTTACCCAGTGTTGGGATACGCCAGTTTATCTGTCCGTTTGCTGCCACATTGGGATGGCGGACTTTACGTGCATCCAAAGGGAGCTGGCTCTACATTTTTTGGTTTCCAACCATATTGAGTATGTGTCCTTCGTCGGTGGGGAGACGTGCCCACCTATTAATTGCCGCCACATCTGGGTGGCGAGCTTTTTTTATCGCCACCATGTCAGGATGGCGGGCATCAGAAACATCTGCTAGGACTGGTCGTGTAGGCTCCGAGTCGCCACCACGTCAAGCTGGTGGGCTTCACAACCCTGAACAGGGAGAGGTGCCTACCAGGTAAGTGTCGTCCTGCATGAGCGACGTGCCTGATGGAGCTCGGCGGGGATGTGCGTCGGCTCGCATGATGCCGCCATGTCTGGATGGCGGGCTCGGGAAGAGTGAACAGGTGTAGGTGCCTATTCGTGGTACGTCTCTATGGCTGGGCAGTGGAGATCCTCCTCAAGGACCAAGGTGATGACATGTCCCCGGTTGTATATTTGGATCCCTCGTCGGGTGGTCCGAGGGGCCGGAGCTTGGGGAGCATGGGATTGAATCCTTGGGGAGAAATCCTCCTCGGCGTGAGGATGTCAAGTCGCGGCATGACCGCGATGACGCCTTCTAGTGGGGGCCTTAGAGAGGAACCCCTGTTTAGCAGGGATGAAGTCCTCAACGTCGACCTCATCCGCCTCCCTAAGATAAGGGAGGTACGCATTGTCCTGTTCTGGGGACAGGCTCCCGAAATGGTTTGAGACGTCAATGGGGTCTGTCTGGATCTGCTTCTGTGGCTGCTACTGGGCAAGTGACTGGTGAATTCTAGCAGATTTGAGGGCATGCATGGCCGCCTCCACCGTTGGGAGAGTACCTTTCAGGTGGTACTCTTGAATCAACACGTTTGAGACCCAGCGTTGAAGACGCTGGGTGGGTGACAGGGTCATCTGTTGGTGAGGAATTCTTGTCATTACGTTGTTGGAAGCACGCGCCTGTGATTTCCTTTGGGACGCCATTGGATCAAAGGGATTTCTGGGTGGTACCTGTAAAAATATTTTAACAAATACAAACATCAAACCCGTCAAAGATGTATCTCATGATAACATGTGTAATTAATGACCTTCCTTAGCCCTCCTTGAGAGTATAAGGGGGCACAGGGTGGGATGAGGTTAAATCCGTCATGCTTGGTTAAATATTCACATCGGGTTCACCATTTTTGTTTCAGGTCAGTCTTGAAATCCCAATGATTCCGTATCTAATGATGTGTGGACCTGCTTTCCAAAGGCAAACGTTCACTAGATGGTTTGGCCAGCAAAACTTAAGAACTCACATTGGTCTAGAGGATGGTAAGTCAAGCTCATCTTACCCTTTTAGGGGGAATTATTGCCTGTTCCAAGACTCTCTTATAGATTTAAGAAGTATTCATATGTTCGCGAATCTTTGGTTTATACCCAAACATTGTATCCACAGATTTAATCCTGGTGGGAAATGGTCAACTGGACGCAGGGGTTTGGAATCATTTCGGCCTAAGGTTTACCATCTCTCGTTGGATTAATGACCCCGTGGAGTTAGGACTCATTGAGGTGGCGCTGGGATTGGCACAGTGAACCGATTGTGAAGATAGTCTGGTCGACCAGTTGTTGGGCTTGAACCTTAAGGAGGCTTCCTATGAACCCTGCCTAGTAGAAATGGATCAATGTTTACGTAGTTCGAATGGGAGCGTCTGAGAACCGATGTGAAGGTGGACCTAGGGGGTCCACTGGTGATTGGGCTTGAACCTCATGGAGGCTTCCTATATATCCCTGTGGTAGATAATCAAAGTCCTCGTAGTTTGCATGGGTATGGGGATTACGCTCTGAGGTGGACCAAGGTGTGGATGATGGGCTTGAAACTCAGAGAGACTTCCTACGTACCCTGACGAGGAGAAATGGATCAAAGTCCACGTAGATCGCATGGGAGCGTCGGAGAACCGATGTCAAGGTGGACCCAGGGGGTCCGCTGGTGACCGAGCTTGAACCTCATGGAGTCTTCCTACGTATCCCTATGGTAGGGAATCAATGTCCTTGTAGTTCACAACTAGTCCACCTTCGTTTCGAGGGTACCAAAACCATTACAAATCTCTAATCCCACATGAGTCATGCTCGGTGTGAGAGACAAGAGAATGCAACAGACTTGGCTAAACTCACACTTTTCTCCTGACCAAGGGAAGGGAAGACAAATGATGAGTGGAGGAAAAGGCCAGTACCGCTGGACTCTCCTTCCCCCCTGATGTTCTAGGAAGGTAGAAGTCGCGCGGTGGAGCAATGAACCCTCCATATTGAGTGGAGTGGGGTCATTGGATACCAGCGAGGACGGTGTGGGGCTTACTCTAGAAGGGATGCCCAATGGTCACAGAGCCCACCAGGAGGGGGACTTGGCCCTAAAAAAGGATGGATCAACACCCTTCCCCCACCACGTCCCTCCTTGGTCGTATTTGTGGGGATGTATGAAGCTGCATGGGGATAGATTCCTTCTGATGGGTATGCCTCCCCCTCCCTGGGGAGGAGAGAAGTGCCCGACCGCCGAAGCGTGCAGTCTCTCATCCTGTCGAGTAGAGGTAGAAAGGGGGCTCTCGGGCTTGGACCCCGCATTACCGTGGAAATGTGAACCCAGGAATGATTCAGGAATCCACCAAAGGGACGGGGAAACCCCTTCGGCTTTGCTTACCATGGGTATGTGAACTCAAAAGGGCATGCTAATACGCCCAAAGGTTACATAATATCTGTATGGTGGCTCTGGTGGAGGCCTCAACTCAAGGCTGATAAATGGGCCAATGAGGAGGTTGAGATGGATCAGACCAGATTGGAATTGAATGGATTTTATCTGGCTCGGGGATTGGGAACTCCGAAAGTTTTTTCAGGACACACGGGTGTATGAAGGGTGGCGCCCTTCACGCAGGGAGGTGCTATGCAGCTAGAGAAGTTGTCTGTGAACCAGGGTGGTCCGCGGACTGAGAGGTCATCCGCGAACCCAGAGGATCCATAGACTGAGAGGCCATCCACGAACCAAGAGGGTCCGTGGACTGAGAGGCCGTCCGCGAACCAGGAGGGTACGCATACTGATTGGAATCCCACAAACCAGGAGGGTTCAGGGCTTCAGGTTTGGCCCGCGTACAAGGTTGGTACGCGGAGGGGTCCATGTGAGCAGCGGCGGCCAAGGGTGGCGTCGGTTAGAGATTCATTAGTCAAGGCTTCGCCCTCGTAGGAGGGTGCTACATGGTGCGATAGATCAGAAAAGGGGAATGAACTCCCTGGTCCATAGGTAGTACATCCGTGGAGGGGCCATGGTTCGTGGTCTTCTTCTTTTTTTGTTATTTTTGGTTCTCGGTTCACCAAGTAATGCATTTTAAGTTCCTTATTAATTCATTTCTAGCGTCATACCTACTATGGTTCGCGAACTGGAACTTTGATCTTTACGAAATCCTAATCTCCTTCCTTCGATATCCTTCCACCCAAATTTGATCGATCTCCTCTCTGTGTCCTTCTTCCTCTATTTTATCCTCTTCCCCCTCGATATCGTTTTATAGAGAGGAGGAAAAAGGATCTATTGGGGTCATGCGGCACCTTTTGCAGAGGCCCATGACCAAAATCCCAGCGTACAGATGACTTGGTCAATCCATAACTCGTGGGGCATTAAACACTCTTCCTCTGCAAACCAAACTCAGGGAGTGCTTCGCCGCCACAGAGGGTTCTGACTCCATTTCCTGAATGACAGCGGAGGCAGTTCAGGCTAGTTGACGCGGCTCGCAGCTGGGGTGGTCCGGAATGATGAACAGGGTTGGTGCCTGTCTTGCCTCCCGACCGCAGAGGGTCATCGCCTCGGTTTCGAAAATGACGACGGTTCGTGGAGGAGGGACGCTTCGCGGAACCGGCCGTGTGTCGTTAACATTAGACTAGTCTGCAGACCACTTCATCCTTCGCAATCCTTGAGTATTCACCACATTTTACCAATCCTTTGGCGGGAAATTGGGTAGAATCACCCTTGTGTTAAAGAGGATCATCATTCTCCTTTGCAGATTTTTCAGGACCCTACATGGTTATAGGGATTTTGAGGGTTTTTTAGTTTTTGGAATTTTTTAGATTTTTTAAATGTTTCATGGGTTTATTTTGAGTTTTTAGGTTTTTTGAATAATTTTTAGTGTGTTTGGGGTTATTAAAGTCTTAGTAAATTATAGGTATTGTTTATTATTTTTACGGGGTTTTAGTGATTTATGGATTTTTTGTGTATTCAGGATTTTTTAGGGTTTTTAGTGTTTTTAGGGGTTTTATGGGGTTTTAGGGATTTATGTATTTTTTTGAGTTTTGTTTAAATCATTTCTATAGTTTTTAGTATTTTAGGGTATTAATGTGTTTTTATGGTTTTTATTTTTTTGTGGTTTCTATGCATTTTTAGGGTTTTAAGGTTTTTAGGGGTTTCATGGTTTTTAGGTTTCTTATGTACTTTTAGTGTTTTTGGTGTTTTTAGGGGTTTTATGTATTTTTATGTTATTTATGTTTTATTAGAGGTTTTAATGTTTTTAGGGTTTTAATGTATTTAGTTACTTTTAGTTATTTTTTATGTTTTTTATTTTTTTAGGGTTTTTAGCGATTTTCCAGGTTTTTTTTAGTTTTTCAGAGTTTATTAAAGTTTTTAGGTATTTTCAGTGTTTTAATGTTTTTAATTTTTTCTTCTAGATTTTCAGGATTTTTAGGTTTTTTTTCATTTTTAAGAATTTTTGTTCTTTTTTTGAATTAATATGAATTATAAGGATTTTAGTGATATTGAAGGCTTTTGTAGTTTTTAGAATTTTTAGGGGTTTTTTTAGTTTAGAAATTTAAGGGGTTTTCCTTTCATTTTTATATTTTTTTATAATTTTTATTTTTTTTAATGTTTTTAGGGATTTAATTGTTTTTTAGTGTTTTTAGTAATTTTTATAATTTTTAGCAGTTTTTAAGGTTTTATGGGTTTTATGGGTTTTATGGGGTTTTAGGGGGGTTTTAGGGTTTTAGGGTTTTTAGAAATTATTAGATTTTTAGGGGTTTGAATTATTTTTAGGTTTTTATATTTTTCTTTGGTTATTTTAGGTTTTTATGGTTTTTACATTTTGAGGTATTTTTAGTTATTTTTATGAATTTTATAGTTTTTAGGGTTTTATGGATTTTTATATTTTTATTTTTTTAGGGTTTTCATAAGGATTTCCACGGTTTTGAGGGATTTGTACGTTTTATGGATTTTTACGGATTTTTATTATTTTTTTATGGTTTTTAGGTTTTAAGAGATTTTTCGGGTTTTAGGGGGTTTATGGTTTTTTAGGGTTTTTTGTGTTTTTATTGTTTTTAACGTTTTTATGGGTTTGAAAGATTTTTAGAGATTTCGGGGTTTAAGATTTTTATGAATTTTTAGGGTTGTTATAGTTTTTAGGGGGTTTTATTTTTTTTGGGGTTTTTAGGGTTTTATGGTTCTTAGGGGTTTTAGTATTTTTAGCTTTATTAAGGGTTTTAAGTGTTGGTTATTTTTTTAGGGTTTTCCTAGGTGTTCTAATGGTTTTAGAGTTTTTTAAACATTTCAAGATTTTTATTTCTCTTTCGTATTTTTAAGGTTTTGTAGGGATTTTAGGGATTTTGAGGATTTTTAAGGTTTTCAAATGATTTGGGATTTTTAAGGATTTTTTAGGGTCGTAAATATTTTTATTATTTTTTAATGTTTTTGGTGGTTTAGAGGGTTCTTATTATTTTTAGTGGTATTTTAGGATTTTATTTAAGATTTATGAATTTTTATGGTTTTAGGGATTTTTGTTGTTATGTGGTTTTTCAGGTTTTAGGGTCTTTTAGGGGTTATTATGGTTTTATGTTTTTAGGGGTTTTAATTGTCTTTAGGTTTATATGGATTACTTTGGGATTTTGGGTTTTTAGGGTTTTTATAGTATTATGTATTTTTAGGTTCTCTTAGTATTTTTATGGGTTTAGGGTTTTTATTGATTATGAGGGTTTTTAGGTTTTTAGGTATTCTAGGGGTTTTAGGGTTTTTTGCATTTTTAGTTTTTTATGAGTTTTATGTGTCTTTAGGTTTTTAAATTTTTATTTGTATTTTCCTGGTTTATAAGGTTTTTATGTTTTCAAGGTTTTATAGGGATTTTCAAGGATATTTAGGGTTATTTAGGGTTTTTAGGTATATTGAGGGTTTTAGGGGTTTTTAGTTTTTTGGAAATAAGGGATTTTTTGAGTTGTTTATGTTTTTTAATTTTTTTTATAGTTTTTAACATTTTTAATGGTTTAAAGGGTTTTACAGTTTTTAGTGTTTTTATGTTTTTTTAGCATTCTTGGGTTTTCAAAAGGGTTTTAGTGTTTTTTTGGTTTTTGGGTTTTTTTGGGTATTTTTTGGTTTTTTAGAGTTTTTAGTGTTTTTATATTGTTATGAGTTTTAAGTTTTATCTGATTATTAAGGATTTATTAGGGTTTTCTAGGTTTTTAGGAGTTTTTAAATTTTCAGTGATTTTCGTTGATTTTTTTGGTTTTTTATGGATTTTAGGGATTTTTAGGGGTTTTAGGATTTTTTAGGGTTTTTAGGTATTATTCAGGGTTTTTAGTGATTTTTGGGTATTTAGGTATTTTAATTGTTTTTAAATTTTTAATCTTTTTTATAGGTTTTAAAGGTTGTTAGGGGGTTTTAGGTTTTCATGGATTTTTCATGTTTTTGATGATTTTTGGTTTTTTCGGGTTTTTAGTGATGTTGATAGTTTTATGAATTTTTAGATTTTTTAGAGATTTTAATGTTTTAGGTTTTTAGAGGGGTTGTAGTGATTTTATTTGGTTTTAAGGGGTTTTAGGGGGTTTTATGGTTATTAGGGTTTTAGGAATTTTTAAATTTTTAGCTGGTTTTATGGTTTTTAGGGTTATTTTGGGTTGTTAGGGTCTTTTAGTGGTTTAAAGGTTTTTAAAGGTTTTTAAAGGTTTTTAAAGGTTTTAAGTGTTCTTAGGTTTCTATGGGCTTCTTAGGAGTTTATAGGGTTTTTAGGTTTTTTTTTACATTTTTAGGGATTTTTAGGGGTGTTTAGGATTCTTTTTTTTTTGTTTTTAGGGTATTTACGAATTTTGAGGGTTCATAGGTTTTTTTGGGTTTAAGGGGTTTTTAGAGTTTTTTTCATTTTTAGGGCTATTATATTTTTCTATATTTTAATATTTTTAGTATTTTTATGGGTCTTTATGTATTTAGTATTTTTGAGTGTTTTTAGGTTTTCTAGGGTTTTTATGGTATTTATGTGTTTTTGTTGTTTAGGTTTTGTTTTGAGTTTTTAGGGGTTTTATGCTTTTCATAGTTCTTTTAGCATTTTTACGAGTTTAAAGATTTTTTAGTTTCTTTTAGTGGTTATTTATGTTTTAAATTTTTTTAGGGGTCTTAGGTTTATAGGTTTTTTGGGGTTATTTAGATTTTTTATGGTTTTTAGCATTTTTTTATTAGTTTTAAGTGTTTTTTTGGTTATCTTAGTGTAATATAGGTTTTTAGGGTTTTTAATGATTTTACGGATTTTAGTGTTTTTAATTTTTTAGGGTTTATAGGTATTTTGATGGGTTTTAAGTTTTTTATAAGTGACTGACTGAAAGTTAAAATTTTATTAAGAAAACGCTTTTATGGAAATAATTGAGAAAACTGCATGTTCAATAGGTTATAAAACACTATAACATATAACAAAATTATTAACAGCCAACATTAAATGAGGAGACATGGCCTCACTAAATAATTTTTAGGATAGATAGGTTACCATTTTATCTGGGTTTTCTTTGATAATCTCTTCGGATTGAGAAGGCTTCTTGTCCTACACCTCCAAGAATTACTCCACTATTACATTCTTCTCGTTGACGCCCCTGGTCAAAAATAAATGACTTTTATCGATCCAGAACCCTACTACATGTTTTTGAAAACTTGAATTGATCTTTCATTCATCCTTTCTGTGCCCTCAGAAGAATCTTTAATGATCAATACCTCTTCTAGTATTTCTTCCTTAGATTGTGTAGGAAGATCCCATGATTTTTCTATGGTCATTGCAATTGTGTGTTCATCCCTCTACTCCTAAATTTACTCCCTCCTAGTCTGATATTGAGTGAAACCTTCTACTCTTGTACACCTCAGCTCCACCAGCAGTAGATTTTCTATCCTCATAAGAATTGTGCTTGCACGTCTTACAAGAAAAAAATCCACTTCATTGTTCAATAAATATTCCCTCAGATAGCCTCTATTCAATTACACCTTGCCTTGTCAAATGACCTGGTTACTATTGTCTTTGGGTGCTCAAAATTTTTTATAGGGTCTTGGTTTTCTTCTACCTTGAGAACTGGAAGATTTACAATTAATAGGTTTTCTTAGGGTTTATTATAGTTTCTATGATGTTTTATGTTTTCTATGATTTTTAGTGATTTTTAGGATTATTATTGAGTTTTTTTTGGATTTTGAGGGTTTTAGGGTTTGAGGGGGTTAGGGATTTATGGGTTGTAGGTTTGTGGGGGTGGTTTGATTGTTTTTAGGTTTTTAATATTTTTAGGGTTTTTCATGGTGTATAGGGTTTTTAGAATATTTTTGTATTTTAATGAATTTTTAGGAATTTTAGGTTTCTTAGATATTTTTGTGTTTTTTGGGAGTTTTAGGGGTTTTTTGAAAATTTTAAGGCTTTTATCCTTTTTTTATTTTTTTAACATATTTAAGGGATTAAAGTATTTTTATTATTTTTTTTGTTTTTAGAGGTTTTATGAATTTTAGGTATTTCTATGGTTTTAGGGGTTTATGGTTTTTAGGGTTTTTTAGGTTATAGGTTATTTTAAAGATTTTTTAGGGTTTCTATGTTTTTTCGATTTTAAGGGATTTTATGTGTTTTTTAAGGTTTCTTAGGGTTATTAATGTTTTTTACAAATGTTTACATTTTTTTATTCATAAGAACTTTTTAGGATATTTTTTTTGTCTTTAGAGTTTTTTGGGATTTTGAGGGGGTTTTGGAGTTTTTATGGTTTTATCATCTTTTATCCTTCTACTGCTTTTAATTTTTAAGGGTTTTTTATGGTATTTATAGTTTTTAGGGTTTTCACACTTTTTGGAGTTTTTGGTATTTTTATGGGGTTTTAATGTTTTTTATGGATTTTGATGCCTTTTTGGGTGTTTTTGGGATTTTAGTGTTTTTATGGGTTTTATGGGGTTTAGGGATTTTTTTAGTATTTATAATTTTAATGGTTTATATTTTTTTACGGTTTTAGGGGTTTATATGGGTTTTAAAGATTATAATGGTTTTTACAGTATTTATCGATTTATGTTTTTTTAATTTTTTTGGAGTTTTTATGATTTTTAGGGTTCTTGTAGTGTTTCTTAGTGGGTTTAGCGTCTTTTATGTTTTTTGTGGTATTAATTTTTTTAGGGTTTTAAGGATTTATTTTGGATTATCATGGTTTTTTTTGTGTTTTCACAATTTTCTAGATTTTTATAGCTTTCTAATTATTTTTATGGCTTTTAGGATTTTTAGGGTTTTAGGGATTGTACGGTTTTTGGGTTTTCAGTATTTTTAGCTTTTTTAGGGGTTTTAATGGTTTAAATGTTTTTATGTTTTAAAGGTTTTCTTATGGGTTTTTATGATTTGTTAGGGTTTTTTATGTTTTTTTTAATTTTTGGGTATTTTATTATTTTTTTGATTTTTTATGGTTTTTATTGATATTTAAGGGTTTTATGGGTTATATGGTTTTATGGTTATTTTGGTGATTCATTTTTTTATACTTTTAAGCTTTTTATTTTTTTTAGTGTTTTGTAATGTTTTAGGGGTTTAAAGGGTTCATATAATTTTTAGTGGTTAATGAATTTATGAGATTTTTCGTTTTATGGTTTATTGTTGTTTTTAGTGTTTTTTATGTTTTTTAAGCATTTAAAAGGTTTTATGTTTTTATTGTTTTCTTAGGGTTTTTTATAATTTTTTAGTTTTTATGTTTTTATAGATTTGTAGAGATTTTCTTGGATTTTTTAGGGTTTTTAGGGATTTTTGAGGGTCTTCTGGTTTTTACTGTTTTAAAGGTTTTTTTTTGGTTTTCTGGGGTTTTCAATGATCTATTTTAATTTTTTGGGTTTTGAGGGGTTTTTAGAGTTTTTAAAATTTTGTAACAGTTATAATGATCTTTATATTTTTTACTATTTTTAGGGTTTTTTCGACTTTTTAGGGTTTTTAAAGGTTTTATACTTTTCAGGGGATTTTTCCATCTTTTTATGGTTGTTTGGGGTTTTATAATTTTTTAGCCTTTTAGGGGTTTAAAGTAATTTTTATTTTTTAGGGTCTTCATAGAGTTTTTATGGGTTTTTAGTGTTTTTATGAATTATGTATTTCTAGGTATTTTTAAGTAATTTAATGATTTTTAGGATTTTAAGGAATTTTGAGGGTTTTTTGGGTTTTTATAATTTTTAGGGTTTTAAGGGTTTTAATTTTTTTATATATTTTTAACGTTTTAATTGGTTTTTTAATATTTTTTAGGGTTTTTATAATTTTATTTATTTTTAGGGATTTTTTTTAGGATTTTTATGGTATTTTGGGGTTTTAATGGATTTTGAGGGGAGGTTTGGGTTTGTAGGATTTTTATTATTTTTTGGGGTTGTGGGTAATTTTTTTGAATTTTTTTTGATAGAATTTTTTTAAAACATTTTAAACATTTTAAGGTATTAAGGTATTTTTAGGTTTTTAGTGGTTTTTAGTGTTTTTATAGGTTTTATGGCTTTTAGGTTCCTTTGAGTTTTTAATGTCTTTTAGGGTTTTTTGTATTTTCATGTTTTTAGATATTTTTATGTATTTTTATGATTATTATGGTTTTTAGGTTTTTTAGGAATTTTCAGGGTTAATATGTTTTTTAATTTTTAGGGTTTTTAGGGTTTTTAGGTTTTTTAGGTTTGTTAGTGTTTTAATTTTTATGGTTTTATTAAGGTTTTTATGTATTTTAGGGTTCTATACATTTTTATGGATTTTAATGTTTTTTAGTGTTTTAGGGTTTTTAGGAATTTTGAGAGTATTTAGGGTTTCTGGGGATTTATGGTTTTAATGTTATTATAGATTTATGTGGGGTTTCTAATTTTTTTTTAATTTTATATTGTTTTTAATGTTTTTAGGGTTTTTTACATTTTAGGGGTTTCAAGGGTTTTAGAGTGTTTATTGTATTTTCAGGGATTTTTTGGTTTTTAAGGGATTTATGGGTTTTATGGTTTTTAGGGGTGTTTAGGTTATTTAGGGTCTTTTTAGAGTTTTAGGGTCTTTTTCATTTTTAGGGATTTGATTTTTTTAGGTTTCAAATGTTTTTTAGTGTTTTTCATTGTTTTAGGGTTCTTTACAATTTTTATGGATTTTAATTTTTTTTAGGTTTTAAGGATTTTGATGGTCTTTAGGATTATTTTCGGATTTTAAGGCTTTTTAGGGTTATTGGGAATTGTAGGCTTTTAGGTATTTTATGTGTTTTTAGGTTTTTAACGTGTTCTCATGGTGTCTAATGTTTTTAGTGTTTTTTAAATTTTCAGGTATTTTTATGGATTTTTTTTGATTTTTATGATGTTATTATAGTTTTATGGATTTTGAGGGGTTTTTTTTGTTTTTTTGTTTTTTTGGATTTTTGGATTTTTTTTTAGTGTTTTAGTTTTTTTAGTTTTTTAGGGTTTTAGTTGTTTTTTTTATTTTTTTTATCATTTTTCAGGATTTAATTGGTTTTTTGAGATTTTAGTGGGTTTTTAGGTTTTTGTAGGGTTTTAGGTTTAATTATTTTCTTAAAGATTTTTATGCTTGTTAGTGTTTTTAGGTTTCTTATCGTTTTTAATAATTTTATGTTTTTAAGTTTTTATTTGGGTGTTTCCAGGTTTTGAGGGGCTTTTATATTTTTAGGTATTTTTTGGATTTTAATTGGGTTATTGGATTTTGAAATATTGTCAGGGTTTATAAGGGTTTTTCATGGGGTTTTAGGGTTTTGGGGTTTTGATGGTTCTTTTGGGTTGTTGGGGATTTTCTCAGTTCAATATGGGTTTTTAGGATTTTAGAGTTTTTTTTAACTATTTTAGAGTTTTTATGGGTTTTTAGAGTTTTAAATAGTGTTTTAGGGTTTTTATGAATTTTTAGGATTTTTAACGTTTTTTATGATTTTAATGGTTTTTTGGGATTTTAGGGTCTTTATGGTTTGTTTGCATTTTATTTTGATTTTTTAGTGGATTTAGGTTTTTTGGGGTTTTATGTTTTCCTCTTTGTTTTTCATTTTTTGGTTTTTCTACATTTTAAGGGGTTTTAGGGAGTTTTATTATATTTTTTTTGGATTTTTATGAATGTTGAGGTTTTTTTGGGTTTTTCAGGGGTTTTAGCGTTTTTTGGGTTTTATGTGTTTTTAGGTTTTTAATGTATTCATATGTATTTTCATTGTTATTAGGATTTTTTATATCTATTGTGATTTTTGGGAATTTAATGATTTGGATTTTTTTAGGGTTTTTAATGATTTTGGGGGTTTTGGGGTTTTTAGGGTTTTAGGGGATTTTTGTTTCTTTTTCAAGTGTTTTCTTTGTTTTACGGTTTTTAATGTTTTTTGGATTTTTTAACATTTTTTGGGGTTTAATGTATTTTTAGTGTTTTTAGATGTTTTTAGATATTTAATGGGTTTCAATGGTTTTTTATGTTTTTAGGGTTTTTATGGTTTTTAGGAGATTAAACTGTTTTTAGGGTCTTTAGGGTTTTTAGCATTTTTTTGGTCTTTTAGGGGTTTTAATTATTATTAGGTGTTCAATATTTTCTTAATATTTATAAGAATTTAGGGTTTTCTACTTTTTAGATATTTTTTATGATTTTTTATGTTTTCTAGGGGTTTTAGAGATGTTGATGTGTTTTAATTTTTGCTGGGTTTTTGGATTTTTATAATTTTTAGGTTGTTATAGGTTTTTTGATTTTTTATTTTATCAGTTATTATTTGGGTTTTTAGTGTTTTTATGTTTTCTGTGATTTTTGAGTAATTTTTAGGATTTTTATTGTTTTTAGGGTTTTTAAGGATTTTGAGTGTTTTCGAGATTTTAGTGATTTTAGAATTTTTATATTTGTTTTGGGGTTTTTATGGGTTTTTATATTTTTTTTGGGTTTTTTAGTTTTTTAGAGTTTTTAACATTTTAAGGGTTTGTATGGTTTTAACGGTGTTTTGTCTATTTTTATGTTTTTTATTGAGTTTTTTGGGTTTTTATGGTTTAGAGTGAATATTTAGGATATTTATTGTCTTTAATGGTTTTTAATGATTTAGGAATTCTTAGGGGTTTAAGAGTTTCTTAGGGTTTTTTTACTTAATTTGGTATTGTTTTAATTTTTATGGGTTTTTATGGATTTTAGGGGTTTTTATTGGTTTAAAGGGTTTTATAGTTTTGGTATTTTTTGGGTGTTTGGTGTTTTTTGGGTTTTTAGGGTTTTTTATTCTTTCTAGGTTTCTTAGGTTTTCATAGGTTTTTTCATGTTTGGAAGAGTTTTTTTAGGAATTTTCTAGGAATTTTTTAGATATATTGCGGTTTTAAATATTTTGATGGGTTTTCGAGTTTTCTTGTATTCTTTTGGGTTTTCTGAATTTTTAGGGTTGTTACGTTATTTATTGTTTTTTAAAGTGTTTAGCGGATTAACGGGTTTTTATAATTTTTAGTAGGATTCTAGAAATTGTAAGGATTTTTAGGGTTTTTAGGTTTTTAGGGGTTTTATTTTTCTGGTGTTTTTAAGGATTTTTAGGTTTGTTAGAGTTTTTAATTTTTTTAGGATTTTAGGGGCTTTATGTTTTTTTAGGTATTTCAATTTTTCTTAGGGTTCTTAATGGTTTTAAAGGTTTCTTATTTTTTTTAATGTTTTTAGTATATTTTTAAGAATTTATATATGTTTTCATGATTTTAATGGATTTTGTGGGGTTTTGTGTATTTAGGGTTTTTAGAGTTTTTTAGGTTTTCTAGAGATATTAGGTTTTAAAATGGGTTTTAAATGGTTTTAGGTTTTTAAGGTTTACTTAGGGTTTTTATTGGTTTCTACTTTTTCAGGTATTTTTATGGATCATTATGGTTTTTATAGTTTTGAAGGTTTCTAGGGATTTGAGGGTTTTTATGGTGTTTAGGGGTTTTTTGGTTTCGGGGGGCTTTCATATTTTTTTGAGTTTTTAGGGTTTTTATGTTTTTTAGAGTGTTTTCATGTTTTTTGGGTTTAAATGGATTTTGAATTTTTATAATCTATTAGGGTTTTTATGGATTTTTAGGGTTTTAAGCTATTTAGTGGTTTCAAGGTTTTAATATCTTTTAGGGTATTGAGGGTTTGTTTTAGTTTTTAGATTTTTTGGGGTTTAAAGGGTTTTTTGTTTTTAAGGTTTTATTATGGTTTTTAGGGGTTTTAGGGTTTTTTAATTTTAGGTTTTTTTGGGATTTTTTCAATTTTTTTTTTTTGGATTTTCATAATTTTGAGGGACTTTAGGGTTTTTTGTATTTTTTTGGGTATTTAAGGTTTTTCGGGTATTTAGTTATTTTAGGTTGTTATGGTTTTGATGTTTTTTTGGTTTTTAAGTTTTTCTTAGGATTTATTCATGCTTTTTAGGATTAGTACATTTTTAAGGATTTCAGTGTATTTTTATGTATTTTTATGTTTTGTTTGGGGATTTTACGAATATTGAGATTTTTAAAGTTTTTTATGGTTTTATGGTTTTTTTGTTTTTTTGTCTTTTGGTGTTTTCGAGGTTTTATAGATTTTTATTATCTTAGGTATTTAAATGGGTTTTAGTGTTTTAGTGGGGTTTTAGTGTTTCTTATCGTTTTAATGGTTTTATGGTTTTTAGGGTTTTTGGGGGTTTTTACGGTCTCTTTATGTCATTTTATGGTGTTTAGATTTTAAGGTCATTCAGCATTTTTTAGTTTTTTTAGGTTTTTATTTTTTCATTAGGATATTTCACATTTTTTAGTTTTTTATGTTTTTTGATATTTTTACAGTTTTTTAGGATTTTGTGGGTTTTTAGAGTTTTTAGGGATTTTTAGGGGTTTTAAGGGTTTTTAGTGATTTTGAGTTTCTATGGTTTTTTTGGGTTTTAGGGTTTTTTATGGTTACAAATGTTTCTAAGGGTTTTATAATATTTTTATGGGTTTAAATGGTTTTTGGAGTTCTTAGTGGGTTTTGAGGATTATTGTGAGTTTTATGGGTTTTTAACATATTTAGGAGTTTTTATCATTTTTAGGGAATTAGGTTTTTATGGTCTTTTATGTTTTTTAAGTGTTTTCATAATTTTTAGTTTTTAATGAGTTTAAGTGTTTTTTGGTTTTTATGGGTTTTTAGGGTTTTTGAGTATTTATGTTTTTATATATTTTTTGGAATTTTTAGGGTGTTTATGTTTTTTAGGTTTTTAGGCATTTTGAAGGTTTTTTGGGTTTTTCATGGTTTTTTATGTTTTTAGGGGTTTTATCATTTTTTAGATTTTTAGGGGTTTTATATGATTATAGGTTTTTACGGTTTTCTTAGGAGTTTTCTAAGGATTTTTCATGGATTTTATTGTTTTTAATGTTTTTAGGGATTTTTGTGAATTTTTAGGATTTTTATGGATTTTTAGGTTTTTATAGATTTTGAGGGTTTCTTGGGTTATATGTTTTTTATGGATTTAGTGTATTTTTAGTTTTTAGGGTTTTGATAGTTTCATAGTGATTGTAATCATTTTTAAGGGTTTTATGGGGTTTTATAGTTTATTTATTTTAAATACTTTTATTGGTTTTTAACATTTTTAGGTTTTTTATGGTTTCTAGGGTTTCTATGGTTTTTATGGGTTTTACTGTTTTTAGAGGTTTCAAGTGTTTTTTGGTTATTAAGGATTTCTTAGGGGGGTTTTAGGAATTAGGGTTTTTATGTTTTTAGGGATTTTATGAATATTTTAGGTTTTTTTTATTTTTAGGTATTTTATGGATGATGAAGGATTTGGGAGGGGGGTATCTAGGGTTTTGGTATTTTTTATAGAAATAGGGTTTTATGGTTTTTTGGGGCTTTAGGTTTATTGGAGTTTTAGGGTTTTTAATGTTTTTATTTTTTGTGAAATATTGTGGGGTTTAAAGGGTTTTATAGTTTTTAGTGGCTTTTAGTGGTTTTTTAGGGTTTTAGAATTTTTTAATGTCTTTTGGGGTTTTATGGTTTTCAGGGGGGTTTTGGTTTTAGCTTTATTTTACTATTTTAAATGTTTTTAGGGTTTTAGTGTTATTTATGATTTTAGCGGTTTTAAGTGTTTTTATGTTATTAAGGTTTTCTTATGTTTTTTATGTTTTTATGTCTTTCTATGTATTTAAGGATTTTTTTTTGATTTTTAGGTTTTAAGGGTTTTAATTATTTTTAGGGATTTTGAGGGGTTTTATGGATTTTTATCTTTTTAAGTGTTTTTAGTGTTTTTGGGTAATTTTGGGGGGTTTTATGTGCTTTATGTGTTTTTAGGTTTTTAAGGTTTTCTTAGTTTTTTATGATTTTATGGAATTTTGTTTTTTTAAGGATACTGAAAATTTTAGGGGTTTTTAGAGTTACTAGAGGGTTTAGGGGTTTTTTGCGGGTTTTAGGGTTTTCTATGATTTTAGGTTTTTATGTATTTTTCTAGTTTTTATATTTTTTGGGTTTTAGAGGGTTTTTATATTTTTGGTAGTTTTTTGGGGCTTTATGGGCTTTTAGGTTTTTAGGGGTTTTAATGGTTTTACGGTAATTTTATGGGGGTTTTCGGGTTTTTATATTTCTTTTTGTTTTTTAGCTACATTAAGTGTTTTTAGGTTTTTATGGTTTTGTAGGGTTTTTCATGGTCTGGGTGCATTACATTTTATGGTTTTAGGGATTTTTTAGGATATTTATTGTTTTTATGATTTTTAGGGATTTTGAAGGTTTTTAGTGTTTTTTTAGTTTTCAATGATTTTTAAAAATTTTAGGTTTTTAGGGGTTTTATGTGTTTTATGGTTTGAAGGATTTATTATGTTTTTTGGGGGGGTTTGGGTTTTTATAGTTTTACAGTTTTTATGTATTTTTAGTAATTTTCGTCTTCTAATGGGGTTTTAATGATTTTTAGGGGGGGTTTTTTAATGAATTTATTGTTCTTTGAGGTTTTTTTGGGGGATTATGGTTTTTTTTAATTTTTATTATTTTTTGTGTTTTAATGCTTTTAATGTCATTAGGGGATTAATGTTTCTTTAGATTTTTTTAGTCGGTTTTTAGGGGTTTTATTGGATTTTATGGTTTTAAGGGTTTTATGAGTTTTATGGGTTTTATAGGTTTTAGCATCTTTTTAAGATTTATTAGGGTTTTTCGAATTTTTAGGTGTTTAAAGGTTTTAAGTATTTTTAGGTTTTCTAAGGGTTTTTCCGGATTTTTTAGGGTTATTTAAAAATTTAGTCTATTTTAGATAGTTTTTAGGATCTTTAAAGTTTTGAGGGTTTTTAGGGATTTTGAGGGGTTTTTGGGTATTTGGGGTTTTAGGGGTTTTATGTTTTTTTTTGGTTTTTTATAGGGTTTTTTGACTTTTTTAGGGGTTTTTAATTTTTTTTTGAGTTTTATAATGTTTTTAGGGGTCTGAAGATTATTTAGAGTATTTAGTGGTTTTTATGATTTTTATGTGTTTTTAATGTTTTTAAGATCTTTAGTGGTTTTTACGGTTTTTAAGGGTGTTTAGGTTTTTAGGGTCTATTAAGGGTTTTTGGGTTTTTAGCATTTTTTAGGTTATAGGTATTTTATGTGTTTTTAGTATTTTAAGGTTTTGTTTGGGTTTTTCAAGGTTTTTAGGGGTTTTTTCATTTTAAGTTATTTTTAGTTCTTTTTTAGAATTTTAATGGTTTTTAGGGGTTTTTAGGGATTTTGAATGTTTTTTTTTGTGTTTTTAGGGTTTTTAGCATTTTTAGGGTTTTTAGGGTTTTAAATATTTTTTAGGTTTTCATAGGGGTTTTAATGGTTTTTAGCATTATTTAAATTCTTAGGGATTTGTTTTTATTTTTATGGGGTTTAGTGTTTTTAAGGATTTTAAGGTTTTTTAGGGTTTTTAGGATTTTTTTGGATTTTTATTTTTAGTGGTTTTATAAGGTTAATATGGGTATGTAAAGTTTTTAAGGTTTTTAGCGGTTATATGATTTTTAGTGGTTTAGCGTATTTTTAGGGTGTGTAGGGTTTTTAAGTTTTTTATGTGTTTAAGGTCTTTTAAGTGATTTTTGTTTTTATAATATTTTCTTAAGGGTTTTCTGGTTTTCTAAGAATTTTATATTTTTAGGTATTTTTAATGATTTTTAGATTTTTTAGTCATTTTGGGAGGTTTAGTGTTTTTTAGGGTTTAAGGTTGATTTTTGGGTTTTTATCATTTCTTAGATTATAAAGGGTTTTAAGCATTTTTAGGTTCTTAATGTTTTCTGACGAGTTTTTTAGGTTTTTCAGCATTTTATGTTATTTTTAATTATTAGGCATTTTTTCAGAAATTTATGGTTTGTAGTGTTTTATGGATTTTAGAGGTGTTTAGGGTTTTTTTGGTTGTAGGATATTTATGGTTTTTTGAGTTTTTAGGGGGGGTTGTGTTTTTAGTGTTACATGGTTTTTTAGATTTTTTTAATGATTTTAGTGGTTTAAATGAATGTAAAAACTTTTTAGTGGTTTTTTTGGGTTTTATTTATTTTTAGGGTTTTTTGGGTTTCTATGGATATTTTAGGATTATTTCATATTTTTAGGGTTTTAGAGTTTTTTGGGATTATAAGAGTTTTCAAGGGTTTTTGGGTTTTCATGTTTTTTTGGGTTTGTAGTGTTTTTTATTTTTTATGGCTTTTAATGTTTTTTTTCAGTTTCTTAACATTTTAGTGGTTCAAAGGGTTTTTAGTGTTTTTAATTTTTTTTAGGATTTTTTGGGATTTAGGGTTTTTATGGGTTTTAGGGTTTTTTATGATTTTAGGGCCTTAAGGCTCTTCTTAAGGTTTTTATTGTTTTTTATGTTTTTAGGGGCTTTAAGTGTCTTAGGTTTTTAAGGGTTCCATTGGGTTTTTACGGTTTTTTTTAGGTTTTATTAGGTTTTTGAAATTTTTAGGGATTTTTTAGGATTTTTAAGGGTTTTATTAACATTAAGGAGTTTTTTTTGGGTTTTTTGAGTTTTTAGAATTTTATTGGTTTTTTGAGGTTATAAGTGTTATTAGTGTTTTATTTTTTTTTATATGGGGTTTTAGCTGCTTTAGAGTTTATATATTTTATTTCTTTTTATATGTTTTATGGGTTTTTAGGGAATTTGTTGTTTTTTTTGTAGTTTTAAGGTTTTTATGGTTTTTTTATTTATTTAGGGATTTAAGGATTTTTAGAGTTTCTTTATAATTTTTAATTTTTTTAATGGTTTTTCGTGTTTTTATATGTTTTATGGGATTTTGGGGTTCTTTAAGGTTTTTAGGGGGTCTTACTGTTTTAATGAGTTTTAGGGTTTTTAGTGATTTATAATTTTTTATGTTTTTGGGGGATTTAAGTGTTTATGGGGTTTTATGGTTTTTGTAGGGGTGTTTAGGGTTTTCATATTTCTTGGGACTTTTAGGTATTTTTAAGATTTATTAATTTTTTTAGGTTTATAGGTTTTTAGGTTTTTAGACTTTTTTGAGTATTTTTGGGTTTTACTATTTTATGTTTTTAAGGTTTTTGTAGGGATTTTCATTGTTTTTATGGTTTGATTAACTTTTTATGGATTTTTGGTCCTTTTATGATTTTTATACTTTTGAGTGTCTATGGATTTTCAGGATATTTCAGTTTTTTAGGGTATCTATATTTCACTTGGACTTGTTTTCTTTTATGCATTTATTTATTTTTTGGTTTTTAATTTATCTTAGAGTTCTTTTATGTTTTTAGGGGTTTAAATAGTTCTTAGAGTTTATTGTGGTTTTAGGCTATTTTGAGAATTTTTTTTCATTTTTTAGGTTTTTATGGGTTTTATGTTTTTTGGGTTTTTAAGGGTTTCTTAGGAATTTTTAGGGTTTTAAGGGTGTTCTTGGATTTTATGTATTTTTAGGATTTTTAGGGTTTTTAGTTTTTAAATATTATTAGGGGTTTAGGGGTTTTATGTTATTTTTGGGTTTTAGAGTTTTTTTAAAAAATTTAGTGTTTTTAATGTTTTTATTTTTTTAACATTTTTAGGGGATTAAAGGTATTTTAGAGTTTTAGTTGTTTTTTACAGTTTTTATGATATTTTAGGGTTTTTTATGGTTTTGGGGGGGGTTATGGGTTTTAGGATTGTTAATAGTTTTAGGGTATTTTTAGGTTTTTAGTGTTTTTAGGTTTTGTAAGGTTTATTTGTTTTTTGTTTTTTATTGTTTTCTTATGTTTTAAGGGATTTTTAACAATTTTAGGGATATTTATGGTGTTTTACAATTTTTATGTGTTTTTAGGGCTTTGGGAATTTTTTAGGTTATTTAATGTTTAATTTTTGTTTGGTTTTTTAGGGATCTTAAGTATTTTTAGAGTTTTTTTTAATATTTTTAGTGTTTTAAATGGTTTTTAGAGTTTTTTTTAATTTTATGTTTTTATGGGTTTTAGTGTTTTAAGGATTATTTTTGGTTTTTAGGGGTTTTAAGTGGTTTTAGGGTTTCATGGTATTTTATGGTTTTTAATGTCTTTCAGAAATTTTTATGTTTTTGGGGTTTTATGTGTTTTTATGTTTTTAAGGGTTTCTTAGGGGTTTTTTTGGTTTCTTATTTTTGAAGGAATTTTTTGGATTCTTACAAATTTTAGAGTTGTTAAGGATTTTAAGGGGTTTTATGTTTTTTTAGTTTTTTAGGGTCTTTATGGTTTTCTGGGTATTAAGGGTTATTTGAGTATATTTTAGGGTTTTAATTTTTTTAGATTTTTTTTTAATTTTTAGGGGTTTAAAGTGGTTTTAAATTATTTAGTTATATTTTTAAAGATTTTTAGGATTTTTAGGGTATTTTATGGGTTTTAGGGTTTTTATGGTTTGTAGGGTTTTTATTGTCTTTTAGAGGTTTTAGAATTTTTTATAGTTTTTAATTGTTTTTAGGTTTTTTATTATTTTTGGGTAATTTATCTTTTTATGTATTTTTAGGGCCTTCTAGTATTTTTAGGGATTTTTATGGATTTGTAGGGTTTTTAGGGATTTTGAGGGTTTATATATTTTTTTGGTTTTGAGGGATTTTATGGTTTTTTGGGAGGTTTTTGGGTTTTTTTTAGTTTTTAGTGTTTTCTAATTTTTAGAGTTCTCAATTTTCATAGGGGTTTAAAGGGTTTCTAATGGATTTAGTTATTTTTAGGGTCTTTATGGGATTTTAGAGTCATTCTACTTTTTTATAGTTTTTAGGGGTTTAAATGCCTTTTTAGGGTTTTTAGCATTTTAAGGATTTTTAGGGGTCTTAAGTGTATATAGATTTTATTGTTTTATTAAGGATTTTTAGGGTTTTTCCATTTGAAGAGATTTTTTGGTATTTTTTAGGATTTTTAATTTTTTATGGGTAGTAAGGATTTTCATGGTTTTTTAGTATTTTTATGGTTTTTTTATTTTATGTGTTTTAAGGGTTTTTTTAGTTTTTAAGATTTAAATGTTTTTATAGATTTTTAAAAATTTAGTGGTTTAAAGGGATATTAGAGTTTTTTGTAGTTTTTAGGAGTTTTATGGGGTTTAAGGTTTTCAATGTTTTTAGTGGTTCTTAGTCTTTTTAGTGTTTTTTAGGTTTTTTGGGGTTTTAACTATTTTTTGGTTTTTTTGGTTTTCTTATGGGTTTATTGGGTTTTAGGTTTTTTATATTTTTATGTATTTTAAAATTTTTTTCGGTTTTTCCAATATTTTTAGGGTTTTAGTGTTTTTAGAATTTTTAGGTTTTTTCAGCATTTTATGGGATTTAGGATTTTTATGGTTTTTATGGGTTTTTACATTTTTTGAGATTTTGAGGGATTTTTAGGATTTTATGGGTTTTAAGGTTTTTAGTGATTTTGGTGGTTTAGATTTTTTAGGGTTTTATGGTTTTTTTGGTTTTCTTGGTTTTTTTGGATTTTTAGGGTTATTTTATTTTTAGAGTTATGAATTTTTTTGTGTTCATATATGTTTTTAGGGGTTAACAGAGGTTTTAGAGTTTTTATTTGTTTTAGGGTATTTATGGGATTATAGGGTTTTGTGGTGTTTTTGGTTTTTTGATGTTTTTTATTTTTTGGGATTCTAGGGGTTTTAGGGTGTTTAGTGTTTTTCAGGATTTTAGGGTTTTAAGTGTTTTTATGTTTTTATGGATTTCATAGTGTTTCATTGGTTTTTTAGTTTTTTTATATTTTAGGTATTTTTATAGCTTTTATTGGATTTTTATGGTCTTAGGGTTGTTAGGGATTGTGATGGTTTTAGGGTTTTCTGAATTTGTTATGTCCTTTTTGAGATTTTTAGGTTTTTTTAAGTCTTTTTCGAGTTTTTATCATTTTTAGTGGTTTAAAGGGGTTTTAGATATTTTAGTGGTTTTTAAGGTTTTATGTTTTTTAATGTTTTAGGGGTTTTAGGGTTTTTAGGGTTTTTAGTGTTTCTATGGTCTTTTAGGGTTTTTAGTGTTTTTTGGATTTTAGGGGTTTATGTTTTTTTAATGTTTTATGGTTTTATTAGGGATTTTATGAAGTTTTATGGGTTTTACATTTTTAGTGATTTTTATTGTTTTTATGAATTTTCACAGTTATTTTGTGATTTTTTTTATTTTGAGGGTTTTGAGTTTTTTAGGGTTTTTAGGTTATTTTTGGGGTTTTAATTTTTTTGGTTTTGTAGGAATTTTCAGGTTTTTTTCAGTTTTCTTTTGGTTTTTAATGCTTTTAGGGTTTTTTATATTTTTAGTTATTTTTAGGGATTTTTAGGAGTTTTATGGTTTTATAGGGTTTTAGGGATTTTTAGGGTTTTAGGGGTTTTTAGGGTATTTTTAGATTTTATGCTTTTTTGGGTTTTTAGGATTTTTTTCATTTTTTTGTTTTTTAAGTGTTTTTAGTTTTTTTAATTAAGGATTTTAATGCGTTTTAAGAGTTTATAGAGGATTTTAGGGTCTTTATATATTTTTAGGGTTTTTAATGGGTTTTAGGTTTTTTTATCTTATTAGGGTTTTAGGGGTTTTTTAGCAATTTATAGGTTATTTAGTTGATTGAAGTGTTTTTATTGTTTTTACGTATTACTGGGGTCTTTAGTGTCTTTAGTGTTTTTTATGTTTTTATGGTTTTTAGGTCTTTTTGGATTTTTCTCGTTTTTAGGGTTGTTAACGGTTTTTGAGATTTTTTAAGGATTTTTAGGGTTTTTAGGGTTTATATGTTTATTGGGGGGTTTATGGGTTTTTTAGAAAAATGTATGGTTTTTAATTTTTTCAGTATTTTTTTGACATTTTTAGTTGTTTGATTAGTTTTTAGAGTTTTTTTAGGGTTTTTATGGGTTCTATGGTTTTTAAGGTTTTAGGGGATTTTTTTAATGTTCATAGGTTTCTTTAAGGATTTTTATGGTTTTATCAATTTTAGGTTTTATGGATTTTAGGGCTTTTAAGTGTTTTTAGGGATTTAAGGTTTTCATAGGGTTTTTAGGGTTATAATATTTTATTACATTTTTAGATATTTTTAGAGATATTTTAGCGTTTATATCGTTTTTCAGGTTTTTTGGATTTTTTGGGTTTTAAGGGTTTTTTTGAGTTTTTAAGGTTGTTATTTGGATTTTTTGGGTTTTAGGGGTTCCAGGGTATTTTAAGGTTTTCAGTGTTTTTTTGGGTTTTTTGTAGTTTTAAGTGTTTTTATGATTTCAACATTTTTTTAGCTTTTCAAGTTTATTAGGGGTTATTTACATTATTATTTCTTTTTATTTCTTTTTATGATTTTAATGATTATTTGGGGTTTTTAATGTTTTTAGGGTTTGTAGGGTTTTATGTATTTTTTTTTGAATTTAGGGTTTATTTAATTTTTTTAGGATTTTTAACGTTTCTTAGAGTTTTTTAACTTTTTTAGGGTTTTATATAGTATTTAGATTTTTCTATGGTTTTTTAAGGATTCATGGGTTTTTACTGGTTTTCATGGGTTTTTATAGTTTTTATAGTTTTTAGGGTTTTTTTCTTTTTGGTATTTATGGGTTTATGTTTTTATTATATTTTTAAGGTTTTATTAGGGGTATTCTATGTTTTTAGTGTTTTCTATGTTTCAATAGATTTTTTGGGCTTTTTAGGATTTTTATGTTCTTTTATTATTTTAAGGGATTTGTGGGTTTCTAGGGATTTTATGGGGTTTTAATGTTTTTAGTGTTTTTAGGCTATTAGGTTTTTAGGAGTTTAAAGTGTTTTTAGGTTATTATGATTTTACTATGGTTTTTTAGGGTTTTAGGGATTTTTACATTTTTAAGGATTTTTAATGAATTTTTGGGTTTTCTAGTATTTTTATGTTTTTTGTGGTTTTAGGGTTTTTTAGTTTTTTTGGGGTTTAATTGTTTTTTGGTTTGTTTTAATGTTTTTTGGGGAATATAATAATTTTAGTGTTTTTAGTGGGTTTTAAGTATTTACATGGGTTTTTATAATTTTTTAAAATTTCAAAGGGTTTATGGTTTCTTGGGTATTTATGGTTTTTGGGTTTTTATCTATTTTTTATGATTTTAGGGGTTTTATGTGTTTTCATATTTTAAAAATTTCTATAATGTTTTTAATTTTTTTATGGTTTTTTACATTTTTTGGGACTTCTACAGTTTTTTATTATATTTATGTTTTATTTTGAGTTTTTTCGGAATTTTGGGGAGTTTTAGTGGTTTTGGGTTTTTATGTTTTTTTGGCATTAAAGGGGGTTTTTTAGTTTTTTTAGGGTTTTAATGTTTTTCATATTATTGTAACATTTCTAGATCTTATCATAGTTTTTATTGTTTTTAGTAGTTTTTTGGTTTTTTTTGTTTTTTTGGTATCTTTATGGTTTTTAAGAGTTTAATGGTTTTGGGGTTTTTAGGATATTTTATGGTATTTAGTGTTTTTAAGGATTTTCATAGTTTGAGGGGTTTATTTATATATTTTTTGGATTTTTTGGGATTTTTCGTATTTTTAGTGTTTCAATGGTTTTACGGATTTTGAGATTTTTTTGATTTTTTAGTGTTTTCAGATTTTTATCATTTTTAGGTTATTATGGGTTTAATTTTTTTAGGTTTTTATGGTTTACTTATGTTTTTCAAGGGTTTTTTTATTTCTTACATTTTTATGGGTTTTTAGTGATTTTTATGATTTTTTAGGGTTTTGAGGGTTTTATTGATATTTCTGATGGATTATCAGGATTTTATGGTTTATATAGTTATTTTAGGATTTTAGGGTTTTTGTTGTTTTCAATGTTTTGTTGTTTTTTTGAGTTTTTTATTATATTTAGGTGTTTTATGGTTTTTCTATTTTTTTAGTTATTTTAGGGATTATATGGGATTTTAGGATTTTAAAATGTATAAGGGGTTTTTATGGTTTTTGGGTTATTAGTTTTTTTTAAGATTTTTAGCATTTTTTACCATTTTTTGGGGATTTATTTTTTTAGGTTTTAATAGTTTTATTTGGAGTTTTAAGGGTTTTATGGAATTTTATGTGTTTAATGTTTTTTAGGAATTTATATAAATTTTATTATTTGTTAGGTTTTTAGGGATTTTGATGGGTTTTAGGGGTTTTAGGGTTTTTAGGGTTTTTATGTTTTTATTTATCTTATTAGGGTTTTTTCAATTTTTAATGTTTTTATGTTTTGTTAGATTTTATTGACGTTTTTGGGGTTTAAATTGTTTTTAGAGAGTTATTAATTTTAATGTTTTATGGTATTTTTTGATTTTAAATATTATTATGGTTTTTAAGGATTTTTTATATAATTTAAGTTCTTTTAGAGTTTTACGATTTTAACGGGATTTAAGTGTTTTTAGGTTTTTATGATTATCCTATGGTATTTCATGGTTTTTAGGTTTTTTTCCTATTTTAGGTATTTTGGGGATTTTTTAGCATTTTATGGGTTTTTTTGGGATTTTAGGTATTTTTAGGGTTTTCCAGGGTTTTAGGGTTATTCTGATTTTTTGTGGGTTTTATCATTTTTACAGTTTTTATGGGGTTTAATTGTTTTTATTTTTTTAATTATTTCTTAGGTTCTTTTGGGTTATAGGGTTTTTACCTTTTTTTGGATTTCTTAGGTTGTTTTTACGATTTTTATGGTTTTTTGGTTTTTTATTTGATTTTTAGGGGTTTTGTGGGTTTTTAAGGGCTTTTCAGGAATTATGGTTGTTGGTTCTTGAAAACTATGCATTGAAGATGAAGATAATTCCACTAAGTTTAGTAAAGGATATAAATAAAATCCTGAATAAAATTGAAGCAAAATATTCAAAGGATGAAGCAATATCACGTAAGGAAAATACTTTTGTGGACTACTGCTTTGCCTGGTGGTTTGTGGCATCATGAAGCATCCGCGAACTAAGTTTTCAAAATAGAGAAGGTGGTGCCAATTCCTGAAAAAATGATATACATTTTTTCATGAGCAAGGCGATGATTTATGCCCCTGCCAATGAATATCACCCACGAGGAAAAAAGTTCACCGGATGAGGTGGCTTCACCAGCACCTAAAAACAAATAGTCCTTGATGACTATGTCCGCCATGGGATTTCACAAAATAAGTATCACATCCCATCATATATGACTATCCAAAAAGTTATCTGGACCCTCCATTCCTATATAGATGGAAACTAAGGGGAATCAAAAAAGGGAGCTCAAAAAAGAGACGAAGGACGGTTGAAACATCAGGAGGAGGTGTGAGAGAAAACCCACCCACACCTGAATCACTTCACATATACCATACCGAAAACCATATGATGGTGGCGTTTTGTGGAATCCATCATGAAAAATCTATGTGAAATACCATCCACAGAAGACAATATATGGAGGTAATGTCATTTTCGAATGGGGGTGTTAATTTATGAAATTGTAGAAGGAATAAAATTGCTTTGTAAAAGACCCCCTATGTGGATGAAAATTCATGGGAAATCCTCCTTCGGTGCTCCTTTGTAGATAGACCATTTGTGTCCAACCCTTTGGGGATGATCCTTCATAGATGATGCCTCACAAATGACACTTTGAAGAAAATGATTCACCCACAATCCTACATAGAAAAATCATATGCATCTATCTCTTTCAGAGACCCACTTTCACAGATGATACTTCATGAACTCCCCAATACGACTATCTCCTACTCATCCAGCCCTAAGAAAAAAAATTCACCTTTCTGTCCAGATCATGGGAGATATTCCCCTACACCCCCTCTAAGTATCACTGCCAAGTTTCAGTCCCGACCTTCCGAGTTTGTCCCTTCACTACTGTCACTAACCCCCATGAAAAACTGAGGGTCACAATACTAAATTTTCTTGATGGTTCAACAACATTTTCTATTTCACCCTAATTCCGCCCTAACATCCATCTCTTTTATATCATGAGTCGAAATACACCTCATGAAACTCTAAAAAACCCATCATTTTCCTCCTATGTCAGGTGGATCCAGAACTTCATGTACATTCCTGATCTATATGATTCATACTTTCCCACACACAGCCATTCCATTCATCAAACTTTGTGTCCCATATGATTTTGGATCTTCCTAAAACTCGTTGGCAATCAAAAATTGAGGTCCAGTGTCATAAATATTCATTTTATTGGCTATTACCAATATTACTTGGTTGGCTCTGAATAAGTTTCCCACAAAAAGGCCTATAAACTAGAGACAAATTTTTCCTCAATATAAGATTTTTATACCTATGTACACCTCATTGGATTCCATTCCCTGTATCATTTATTCTGAAATTCTCACATTAATCACAGGCTGAAAAACTAATGATAAAAGGTAACTTAGATCTAGTCATTAAGAAAGATAATGATGACTATTCTATCAAGAAAGAGGATCTACTCACTTAGATGAACCATGCCAAATAACTGATGTCCGAGTTACCATCAGATCTAACATTGACTTTTGTCCCCTGGTTGTAATAATACACAGGTCGATGTATTATATAATGTATCCACAACTTTGGCCAACCCAGATTGGAATGAAACTGTCATACGCATTACCCACCACCAGATGGTTTTATGGTTTGTCTGGGCCAAGCCAGAAGAAATCAAGGATATCAATCCCTTCTATGAGCCGCATAGACCTATCATCGGCTGGATAACTCCCATTGTAGATTACATTTAAAAAGGATAACTCCCAACAGATAGGGATATAAGGGAGAAAATACAGAGATTGGTAATCAACTTTGTTATGTACGATGGAACCAATCATCAAAAGTCTTTTTTACAAGAGGGGCCTTTACGTGATCCTTCTCCTATGCATTGATGGAGAAGAAACAACTATCATCATGAAATAAGTGCATATTGAAGCCTGTGGCACACATCAATATGGATCCAAGCTCTCTGATCAATTTTGAAGACTTGGATACTATTAGCCAACATTGATGCTAGATTGTGCCAAATTCACCAAAAAAGTTCCTTTACTGTCAAGTTCATACCAAATCCATCCACCATCCCCAAGAGTTACTTCACATAGGCAATTAATCGTGGCCATTTTCCATATAGGGAATGGACATCTTGTGACCATATCCTCCCACTATGACCAAGAATTTCAAGTATATTCTCATAGTGACCGACTTTATTTCTAAATAGGCAGAAGTTTCACCCCTTAATGAGTTTGGATCTAGAATCGTTGTAATCTTTGTGAAAGCCAACATAATAACTATTTTTGGTGTCCCACATACAATACTAATGGACAACGATACCAAATTTTTCTCTGATGAGTTCGATGAGATATATCTGGAATAAGGTATCAAGGCCAACCATTCGTCCTGCTTACATGAAATTAGAAATAGACAAATTGAGGCCTTCAACAATACTATATCCAATATACTCCAAAAGATGGTAGAAAAACAAAAGAAATACTGGACATACAGTCTTCCCTATTATCTATTGGCATATCAGAACAAAATCCATACTGCCACTCAAGAAACCCTGTATTAGTTGGTATACATGAATGAATATGTTCTACCTATTAAAGTCTAACTACCCTCACTCCGTGTATCAATATGTTATCATCTATCTGTAGACGAGCAATCCCAGAAACGGTTTGATGAGTTGGAGTGATTGCATGAAAAAATATTTCACACCATGCACCATTTGGATGTTTATCAAAATGGGATTGCATGGGACTTCAACAAAAAGGTTCAACTCCAATATTTCCTTGATGGATAAATGGTGTTGTTCCTCGAGACCCCAATGATACTCAAGAAGAAATCTTCAAAATTGGAACCATATTGGGAATGAACATATGCTATACAAAATTTCTACTACAACAGAGCATATTCACAAATTTCACTAGATGGTTAGCTTACCATAGCTCCCACCAATGAAAGGTTCTTGAAGAAATTATTTTTGTAATCATACATCATTCATATTCACTATATGATGGTAAAATGTATGGCCAAAACTTCTTGATTGTTTGACCTTAAAATGCGAGATACAAGAGGTTTTCTATCCATATTAGGTGATCTATCAACCTGACCACATGGCACAAAATTGTGTGGAGTTTGTATTAGCTCCAAGATGATAAACTTTATATATCTATAATCATCTATGTTGTACGATGTTAAAATACCTAGAATCATTTTCTTATGCACATGATGTTAAACAGCCTGGTGACCATAGAGTCTTGACCAATGATTCATTGCACATTAGTCAAATCTGTATGATAGAAATACAATGTTCCCAAGTTTCTATGAGAGATTCAGATCCACATGGGAACTCCCTTTCTCTATAACTACATGTTTCTTGATTCCTTTCTTCATAGGATACATAGTGACACCTGTATTCCACATCCTGGTTCATCAGCCATCCAAATAAATTTCTCCCCCTACGTATGGGTTAGACTGGTGTAGGGTGAATTCAAAAAACTACATATATATTGATTCCTGCTCTCATAGGTATGTAGATCTTCCTTGACCTCAATCATTGGTCCAACCATCACAGGGTAAAAATTCCTTTTTTGTACCCTCCACTGCCTCTATATTATAATACAAGCATTTTATACCATTTTTCATGTTGATCTTGAATCACGTGAGATTGGGAATGTTAGTAAAAAAATTACCCTATATAAATAGAGGGTAATGGTAAATGACAGGCCCATCACATAATAATAATGATTGAAAAATTTTCCCTCCCTATGCACGGATCAGACTGGTATAAGGAGTTTCCCTATAGAATAATGTGTGTCTCAATTTATAGCTTCACAAGATACATAGTATTGCTCTTATCCAACATCCTCGTCCAGCCACTGTAAAAAAAATTCATTTACCTATGTAAGGATGAATCCTAGATAGGAAGACCAATTTCCAAAACTACGTGTTGCTTGATTATTATTGTCATAGGATACATAGTGATTCTCTGATTAGACATCCTAGTCTAGCCGCCATCCAAAACAATCCCCCCTATGTATGGGTCAGACCAGCATAGGGGGGAATTCATAGAACTATGTTTGATTATCATCCCCACAAGGAGACTTAATGGCACCCAGATCTCCAAATCTTGTCCCATCTGCAAGAACAGACTAAAAAAGTAAAATGCACACACTCTTCATTATGATATCCCTATATAGGTGAATACACCTATAATTCACCTAGTCTCTCACTTTGATTATAACTCACATGATCATAGGGGTTTTTATGGAGTTCCTAACATTGACAAGGTGTATCAACCTGTAGTAGGGTTACCATGGTCCTGGTGGCACAACCATAAAAGGAATGATAGGGCCATCCCCTATATTTTGGGGAACCCAAATTTCCTAGCCACAATATATTAAACCACATTGTATCTCTATAAATACATACAGATTAATTCATATTATCATATGATATATAGTGACAATCGAATTTCATATCTCAGGCTCAACCTCAAAAAAATGTAATAAGAGATAAATGTCCCCAATCTCTTGTACCTAAATTCATATCTATGTGGGAGTGTCCAAATATTGATTTCTACAACAAGGAGTTATCAAAGATCATTCCCCCCACATACGAGTCAGATCTATGTACTAGATTCTATATTTCATAGATAATTGTGAATATGACAATTCCTACATACACATATACCTCTTTTCCATCTACCAAACTTCATTCCTTGGGAAATCTTCGATTCCCATAATCATCACTGGCCATCAGATATGGAAGGTCAATGTCATGCATACACCCTTATTTGACTATGCACCCATTTCCCAAATGGGTCTTCATATGTTTTCCACAGAAAATTCTAGTCAACTAAAGGAAAATTCATTCTCATGATAAGATTTTCCAACATCCGTTTGCCCCAATGGTTCCTACGCCCTGTAACATTTCTCTCGATCCAAGATATCCTATATTCATGGTTTACTGCCCCTCCCTCACTCACATCTAATGTATGCCAGAATATCCTAGTCAGATTAGCCCATATTTTCTCATCGTTTCTATGAAAATTCATCCTTGTAACATGAATTTAAACTATGCTACAAATGTCCTTTCTGTAGGAATTGAAACTAGAAGGACCCACAATATCCATCTCTATTTACAAAGAGTCACCCACATCCTTTACGCATGATTTTAAACTATACGTTCCACCCAAAACTATATATGTATTGATACCTAACCTCTCAAGACACATAGGGGCACTTGGACATCATCTCGATTCAGCCACCCCGAAGTGGAAAATTCCTTCCCCCTTGTGTGTGTGCTAGATCTGGATGGGGGTCCTTAAAAGAACTAGTTCTGTATGGATTCTTACCCATGTAGGATATGTGGTGATTCCCAAATCCTATGACCCTATCCCAGCCAAAAAATTCATAAAAATGTCCCCTCCTTAAGTCAAAATAGGTAAATCCCAAATAGGCTCCAATTGCATGGTCATCTTAATAGTAATAAAATTCATTCTCTTCACATTGGGCCATAAATGTCCTTACCACATGACAATAAATAGCATGACATCCATCTCATACCTACACTATGATAAATTTCATGATAAAATGTCCTTGCCGTACAATGATAAACTATAAAAAACCACCCATAGTATAAAATGAACCCTTCCTCGATTATGCCATCCTATGTTAATGGAACTAAACCCTTTCTGGCCCATGTTTCTCACACTAATCATAGATCATGTGAGATTAGATATTTTAGAAGCGGATTCCCCACAAATCCATGCAAAATCAATCCTCAATAGTTGGTCATTGTGGTATGACCTTAAAATTAACATTATGGTTCTTTTCCACCCATAATGGGGATCCCAATGTCCTAACCGTATTAAATTTAACTACAAGGCATCCCAAATATGGCTAAAAATTCCCCTCCCCCTATGTGTGGATCAGGATTATGATTGGAGTTTAATTTTAAGATACCTGGATCTTTAAACCTAGGTCCGGATCTAAAAAAATTCCCTACCCTATATACGAGACCAATCTATATAGGAGAGTCCCCAATTCTATGGATAATCACAGCCTTAATGTTTATAATATACAATGTCAGATCCTTTACAACCATCAAAATCTATGATTTAACTGATTTTGGATATTCATAATAATCCATGGACATAAAATATGTATAGACAATGTCTTGCATACACCTTTGTTTGACTATGCACACAATGGCCCAGTGGATCAGTATAAATTGCCCAATGAAATAGCCTATCAACCAAAGGAATATTCATCTCCGAGAGAGGATTTTCCTACTTTTGTAAACAAAAGGGCTTCCATTCCTCACATAATTCCTCCTAATAAAAAAACTTTTGGGTTTGTAGTTCACACTTTCCTTCTTACTCACATTTTGGACATGTCAGGACTTCCCGATATGGTTATATTTCAGTTAATCAGGGAGTTTATATCAATGTGTTAATTGCATGACATTAAAACTGTGTGATTCATGATATCTAATGTTTACTCTTGGGTCCATACAGATAAATTGTATTTTATACATGATCTTACGCATAAAATAAATCCACATAGAAAACTATATTATAGTCCTCATACCATGGGCAATCTCATATATGGGATAGAAATTCCCCATTCCTATGTATGAATCAAATATTCATATAGAAGTAACTATCAGGAAATACGTGAGGCTTGACTACTATTTTTATTGGATATGTAGTGACACCTGAACTTTATATATCAAGTAGATCCATGAAATAAAATTTTCCCCACTTTCCCATGAACAGGTCTGACGTGCATAGGGGGGCCTCCTTACACATGTATAGAACAGAGATCTTTACCCATTCTTGGGAAGTCTCATATTAAAAGTAACCCTTTTAATGTTTAAACACCCCCTGTCATACCCCACATTATGTGCCTAGAAATATTTGAATCCACATAATCATCCATGGCTATCAGATATGGATGGTCAATGTCATGTAGACACATTTGTTTGACTATACACACAATTCCCTAATGGATTTGTATAAGTTTCCCACAAAATGGCCCATCAACCAACGGAAAATTTGTCCTTAGAAGAGAATTTTTCCACTTATGTATTACCCTATGATTTTTACATTGCACCTCACTCATTAGTTTCAGAAACCCCCCATATTACAGTTTACATCCTTTCTCCCCTATCATGCTTGAAGATGATAGTACATTTATGGTCAAACTACAATGAAAATGTAAAATCATTTCTCCTCTTGTCAGAGTGAAATGGCTTTAAATCACAAGTCTCAAATTTATTGGATTCATGATTTTAAACGACACCATGATTTATCCCTCCTTTACACAAGTAAAATTAATGTGGGAGTGGTTTCAAGACCAAAAACGGTATAGATTCCCATGTTACTTGTATACATAATTTCCTCAATAGGCCACCCACTGTGTTCTCACAAAGACAAAACAAATCCAAATTTCCATAAACTTTCGTGGCCATTAGGAATGGGATGTTACTATTCTGTGGACACCTTTTTTTAACTATGAACACAATGTCACATATACTTTGCATAATTTGCTTAAAAACAGCCTATCAACCAAAGGAAAACTCATCCTTGGGAGAGGCGTTTTCTATCTCCACGCATCCCATGGATTCCATGCCCCCTGTCAAATCCAATACCCATAAATCACAAAATCATGGTCAAGAAATATCCTTCACCATGTTTAGAAAGTATTGGGACATCCTTGGTCCTTAAACCCTAGTTGGGGCCCTCACCCTGTAAGTCGTCGTCAAATCTATTCAACCTAAAACATCAGTCATGGTAGTTTACTTTATAAGACTTTAAACTACCCATACAAAATATAGAACCTACCAGGATGAAAACCCCCAAAGGGAACCATGGGAAAAAGTCAAATATCATCTCGCTAAACCTGTTCATTGTATGTTTTAGGAAAAATATCGAGTATCCAAACAATTGAAAGTGATCCAAAATATTTTAGGTTGAGAAACCAAAAATTTAATCCTAGGAAAAAGTCAAGTTATTCCTAATAATCACACATCAAATTGGGTTTAGGAAAAAAGTAGGGTAACAATAGAAATAGGAAAAATGTTTGTAGGGTTTTCCAGATAACCCTAACAACATTCAAACTACGCTTAATGAGTCCCTTAGCTTAGGAAACAATTACAAGATTATCTAATCATTTATTCCAATTAGAACCACTTATACATCTGAATATCCTCCTCTTTATCCCAATTAGAGCCCATTTCAATGGGGAAAATTATTTGGGTCCCAAAAATTCCATATTAAAGATGAAGAAAATTATATCAAACTCATAAAAGGAAATAAGATGTTCCACGAACCAGATCTCCTTTGTCAACCGCTACATTGCATGATGATCCACTACTCTGTGAGGAATCTGTGAACAAAATGGTTCATGGTAGTTAAAAGGTGAAGTAAGCACCACAAACATTATTGTTCACAGAATGGTGGCGGAGAAATTCACCATGCGTACTACATTTTCCGCAGACTTAAAGGGTATGAGGGTAAGGTAAATTAGATCTTCTTCATAGAGATACAATCTTCATGGAGGCCATCTTGACAAGGAATCCATGAAATAATTAGTTTACAGGATGAAAGAGGTGATTTTCTCCCCCATAAAATAATATCCCATGAAAACTAATTAGTTAGATGGATGATGTGGCATTACCGACACCTGCAAACAAAGGCAACCCTTGAGTAAGTCCATGGGATTCCACAATAGAATGCGTACGGCCCATTCTAGTCCTCTATGAAGTAAATATAATGGGGATCGAATAAAGACTGTGGCTTGATAGATGTATGATGGGTGAAAAGATAAAATGTATGGAGAAAAATTTAAAGGATGTGAGAGAAATCTCTCCTATACAGAAAGCAGTTCATGGAATCCATCCTACTAATGATATGTGGCGGGCCCTTCATAGAACTCCACCCCGCGAACCATATAAAGAAGACCCTCTGTAAGAAGAAGTTTCATTTGCGATATTTAGGTTTCCGGAAATGAGCCCAAATGAATAAAAATGACTTCAGGGATGAAATAAAAATTCATCACAGAGAAATGGTTTGCATGAATCCCTTTGTGGAAAATGGATCACGAACAACCCTTTGTGGGAAACCATTTATAGATGACCCTTTATGGTAAATAGTATGTGGCTGATAGTACAAGGACTCTCCTACATTTATGCTCTTAATTTTTCATCTCTTACATGGGTAGCCCTATGCAGACACTCCTATGCAGACCCTCCTCTGCGAATGACAGTACACAGACGGTCCTATGCAAATGATTCTATGCGGCCAGTTCCAACACATCCAAACTTATGCTGAAAATGAAAAGAACCTGCTGGTCAATACCATGGGGTTTGTTCCCCCATAACCCAACTCACAATCAGTTTTGTTCTATGGTCCCGACCCTCAGGGCTATCCCCTTTTCTATCATCACTGATCCCCATGAAAAATGGAGAGCTGCATCATGAACATTTCGGTCCAGGTCGACGACATTTTCTATTACTCACTTATACCACCCCAACATTTTCCCCATAAATACCAAGATTCATGATACTCTTCAAAAGACTCATTAAACCCCATCACCTACCTCATATACTATATTGGTCCAAAACTCCATGGAAAATTGAGGTCTAAATGTTTCTTAATTTTCTGAACACATCATTTCCACTTACAAAACTCTATGTCTTGAGTGATTTCAGATCATCATAAACCTTCTTGTCCATCAAAAATGGATGTTCAATGTCATGAGGACAACTCTTCATGACTATGTGAAAAATTCATTTCCATATTTTCATAATCTTCCCACAAATGTCATGTCAACCAAAGACAAATTCATCATAAGGAGAGGCTTCTCCATCTTTTGTACACCCAATGGCTTCGAATCCCCATATCATTTATCCTGATCCAAGAACCCCCAGAATAATAGTTTGAAAAATATTTCCCTATCATATTTGAGGCATGTCAGAACATCCTGACTTAATTACCCACCTATTAAGAGGTATTTTTATAACAATCAGACCTTGTCGTGACACATTAAACTTAAATACCCCAACTCATCCTGACCATGTGACATTAAATTGTACTGTATTAGTCCCTACAATAAGACATTAAACAGGGATTCCATCCTCCAATATATTTGACTTTAAGCTGTTTTATACCCTATATGAAATTCAATAGGGAACTCCCATGGAGGTAAGCCCCTACATTTTCTTGTAGGAGGTTTCATCAGTATTCCTCTCCATATAAAGCTAGAGAATATCTAGATAAGTCAAATTGACTATCTAGGATATGAAAACAATATAAAATATGGGTATCATCAAAGCATTTTATTTCTCTCTTTAGGATCCAGTACCATTAATTAGTAGATAAAGGAGGACAATTGGTCTTCAGATCCACTGCTTCCTCTTGTTTCTCACATAGATCATAACTCACTTGGTCTTAGAGGTGGGAGATGATCCTGACGTCTACATAATCCTAAATAACTAGCCTCACCAAAGGTGAAATACATAATCAAATGAACGGCCCCCCTTTCATGGTATCCCTATTGATGTAATCCCCTTTGATCATAGGAGGTGGTGCTCTCACCATGACCTCTTATATCATCCTCTTACTTTTCCATCAATGGATAAGAGAACGTTTGTGGCTTGTTGAATATTTTAAATCCTTTTGATTCTAACACCAAACATGACTCGTGCAGGCTTAGAGGCTAGGGTTGATCATAAATCCCACATAATCCAGTTCTGTAAATGAATTGTGAGACCTATGCTACCCACCATTACTGGGATACATAGGATGTCTTTCTAAGGCCTGAGCTCATAGGTTATCCTCTTAAAAGGAAAACCCCAATCATGACCAACAATTAATCAAGGCCTCCCATATGGTTTAAGTACAAACTCAAATTTAAAAAGGGCCTTCTCCGAAAATGTAATCCCCTGGTCATGCCTCCTTAATGGGAGTCTTCTATGTGTAAGCCCCATCATACCTAACTATGAGGGGTTTTATTCTCAACCAACTAGGATACATAGTAAGCCCCCATGAGGTCCAAACCCAGCATCAAAACATACCCTAATGTTTTCTAGACCATATTCCCAAAAGGTTCAACCTTTAACATGAATATTACAACACTTTAGAGTACCTTGGTCCACCTTAGTATAAGTACCACACCAAATACTCACTAGGAATCTTCTACCTAGACGTGCTTCCCACAAGACATTAAAATACATGGATGGGTCCTCGTCACATGACCTTAAAAGGTGATATGTCTGGATAAGTGGCACTGGACTACATGGGCTCTGATTCCTATCACGAGGATACATAGGAAGACCATATTATGGGCTCTTCCTCGACATCAAAAATGTATTCATCCCTCCAAGATGATGATATAACTCCAGCGCACCTCATAATATGGATTAATTAATCATTAGATTGAAAAAATACTAGATAATCCATAATGTGTCGACAAAAGGGTAACATTGATGAAGAGACTTAGATACATACAAATTTCTTCATCAATAGAGATCCTTAGATACATATAGATGATTTAGAACCCATGAATATTTCTAATTGATATTGTGACATAAGATTAATATGTGGACACATGATTGGGAATGAAAAAATGATCCACAAACATATTAACATTGATTAAATCTATAAGAGAGTCTCAGAACATGCAATAATCCCCCCAAAGGGTGTGATAAGCCCGACTAATCATCCTCTAAACCAAAGTGAGTCCTGGAGTGTCATTGGTCAAATCATCTAACGTGTAACTTAATTTGGAAAGAAGGTCCATGAATCATGGATTAGATGGTCATTGGGTATTTTTGGCTCTCTGAATAAACCCATTGGAGACCATTCGAGGACATCATACCCAACATGGGATAATTGAACAAACACTTAACCCCCTGCAATCACTCACTAGGACCACTCAACTATGGAACCTCCTTCATAACACAAGAAAATGATATACTTACCAATCTCAGTGGGGTCATATCACCCACTAAAAGGTTTCCAAGATAAAAATCAGGCTTAATTATACTGGTTTTAGGGTTTTTTAGGGTTTTTAATGTTTTTAGCACTTTTAAGGTTTTTTTTGTTTTAAGGGTCTTAATGCTTTTAAGGTTTTATTAGGGTTTTTCTGGGTTTTGGTATTTTTATGTTTTCATAGTTTTTATGTATTTTTAATAATTTTCTAGTCTTTTAGGGTTTATTTATTTTCATGGTTTTTGGGGGTTTTGGGGGTTTTAGGTTTTTATGGTTGTTATGGGTTTAATGGATTTTATGGTTTTAACATTGGGGGGGTTAGTGTGTTAGGTTTTTAATAAATTTAAGGGTTTTTCACGGTTTATTATGTTTTTTTACATTTGTAGGTATTTTTAGGGATTTTTTAGGATTTTTATGGGTTTTAGGGTCTTTAGATATTTTATGGGTTTAAAGGGGGTTTGAGTTTTTGGGTTTTTTTTGGTTTTTTGGGTCTTTTTTTTTTGTTTTTTCTAATTTTTAGAGTTATTTTAATGTATTACATGTTTAAGGGGGTTTTAGAGATTTGTGTGGTTTTATATTCTTTTTTGATGTTTTAGGGGTTTTAATGGTTTTAAGGGGTTCTTAGCATGGTATTTTTAGGGATTTATTATTTTTTTGGGGTTTTGAGTGTTTTTATGGTTTTATGGTTTTCATAGGGTATTTTACGGTTTTTATGGTTTCTTACATTGTTAGTCATTTTTTGTATTTTTTATGATTTTATAGTTTTTAGGGGTTTTAGGGATTTTTTGTGTTTTTAGGGGTTTAAGGGTTTTTAGGGTTTTTAGTGTTTTTTGGGGTTTATGGGGGTTTTTTGAGTTTTATGGTTTCTCAAGGTTTTTTCATGGGTTTCAGGGGTCACTCACATTTTTTGGGATTTTTTAGGTTTTTTATGATATTCGGGGATTTTTTGATTTTGAGGTGTTTAGGGGTTTTAAGGTTTTTTATGGTTTTAGTGGATTTTTGGATATTTAGTTTCTTAGTTTTTAGGGGTTTTAGGGTTTTTATATTTTTGTAAAACTTTTTGGGGTATAATGGTATTATGTAATTTTTAGTGGTTTTTAGGATGTTTATGGGGTTTTAGGGGGGTTTTAGGTTTTTAGGAGCTTTTTGGGTATTAATGTTTTTAGGGTTTTTTTCTTCCTACCATTATAAGGGGTTTTAGGAGTTTTAGGATTTTAAGTTATTCTTAGGGGTTTTCAGGGCTTATAGGAGTTTTTTTAAATTTTTTGGCTTTTCGGTCATTTTTTCATTTTATTGGGTTTTTAAGGATTTTAGGGATTTTGAGGGTTCTTAGGGTTTTTAATATTTTTTGTTATTTTGTGTTTTTAATATTATTTGGAGTCTTTTAGGATTTCTATAGTGTTATAACATTTTTGGTGGTTTAAAGGGTTCTTATATTTTTATGGTTTTTAGGTGTTTATGGATTCAAGGGTTTAAATTTTTTTAGTGGTTTTTTGGTTATTAGGGGTTTTTCACGTTTTTAGGGTCTTTTTTTGGTTTTTATAATTTTTTAGTTTTCCAAGGGTTTTAATACTTTATTTTTTTAATGATTTATTTTGTTTTTTAGGTTTTGTAGATTTTTTTATGTTTTTAGGTATTTTTATGGATTTTTAGTGATTTTTGGGGTTTTAAGGGTATTAGTGATTATGAGGGTTTTTAGGGTTTAAAGGGGTTTTTTTATTATTTTTATTTTTTTAGGTTTTAGGGGTTTTAAGTGTTTTTACGTTTTTAAGGTTTTCTTAGGGATTTTCAGGGTCTTTAATGTTATTTATGTTTTTATAATTTTTTGGATTTTTTATGATTTTTATGGATTTTAGTGATTTTGATGTGTTTTATGTGTTTTTTAGGGTTTTAGTGTGTTTTTAGTTTTTTTTTTGAGTTTTTTAGGGTTTTAGGATTTTTTATCATTTTGAACATTTTGAGGGGTTAAAAAGGTTTTTTATAGGTTTTAGTGGTTTCAAAAATTTTATTGGATTCTAATGGTTTTTAGGGGTTTTATGGGTTTTTATGGTTTTCAGGATTTCAGTGATTTTTATTGGTTTTAGAGCTTTTAGAATCTTTATGGGTTTTTAGGTTTTTTTATATTTTAGGTATTTTTTAGTGTTTTCCATGATTTTTTTAATTTTTTAGGGTTTTTAAGGGCTTGTCAGGTTTTTAGAGTTTCTTATTTTTTTATTGGTTTCAGGTTATTTTGGTTTTTATGGATTTTATAGTATTTTTATAGGTTTTTAGGTTTTTTGTGGTTTTAGGGAAGTTTAGTGCTTTTTAGTTTTTTATGGTTTTTATGGTTTTATGGATTTTGAGGGTTTATGGATATTTAGGTTTTTAAGATTTCTTAATGATTGTATCATTTTTTGGTTTTTAGTGGTTTTAAGTGGTTTTAGGATTTTATGATTTTTTAGGGGGTTTTCGGGAATTTAGGGTTTTTTACATTTTTAGGGATTTGAGGTATTTTTACGATTTTAATGGTTTTTATGGGTTTTGAGTTTTTTGGGGTTTTTTGGTTTTTTATTGTTTTTATTGTTTTTAGGGGTTTAAAGGGTTCTAATATTTTTCAGTGGTTTATTTGGGTTTTTATTATTTTTTATGGTTTTGAAGGTTATTTAGTTTTTTAAGGTCTTCTTAGAGTTTTTAATGTTTTATGGGTCTTTTTATAATTTTTAGTTCTGTTATTAAAATAAAGGGTTTTATGGTTTTTTGAAATTTTGAGATATTTTAGGGATTTTTAGGGTTTTATGGTCTTTAATTTTTATGAATTTTTAGATTTTTCTATATTTTAATGTTTTTTATAGAATTTCAATATTATATGGGATTAAATTCTTTATATAGTTTTAGTGTTTTTTGGGTTTTCATGGGTTTTTAGATTTTTTAATGGTTTTTATAGTTTTTTTATATTTAGTGGTTTTTAGCTTTTAGGGTCTTTTAGGGTTTTCGGGGTTTAGATTTTTTTTTGTTTTTTCGGTGATTTAAGTGTTTTAAGGTTTTTATGGTTTTTATGGATTTTTTTGGTTTTTACGTTCTTTACATTTCTAGGTATTTTTATGGAATTTTTACGATTTTTATGATGTTTTACGGTTTTTACAGATTATGAGTGTTTTTAGGGGGTTTGGGTTTTTAGGTTTTTTTTTCACTTTTTTGGTTTTTTGGGATTTTAGGTGTTTTTATGTTTCAATGGTGTTCATAGGATTTTTAAGGTTTTTTGGTATTTTTACATTTTTAGGGGTTTTAGGGATTTTTAGGGTGTTTATAATTTTTAGGGTTTTTAGGTGTTTTATGTTTTTTTAGGTTTAAAAGTTTTACATAAGATTTTTCTAGGTGATTAAGGTTTATTATGATTTTAGGGATTTTTAAGGACTTTTAGGGATTTTTATTATTTTTATAATTTTACAGATTTTAGGGATTTTAGGGATTTTGAGCAGTTTTAGGAGTTTTTAGGGTTCATTACGATTTGTCTCATTTTTAGGGTTTTAGGGATTTTAAGTTTTCATAGGTGTCTTAGGTTTTCTAAGTGTTTTTCATGGTTTTTATAGTTTTTTTGTTTTTAGGCATTTTTAGGGAATTTTTAGGATTATTATGGGTTTTGTGCTCTTATGATATGTTGAGGGTTTTTATGGTTTTCAGGGTTTCTATGGATTTTATGATTTTTTTTCAGTTTTTGGGGCTTTTTTGGTTTTTTCGGTTTTGATGTTTTTTATAGTTTTCAACATTTTTAGGGGTTTATAGGTGTTTTTAGAGGTTGTAGTGGCTTTTAGGGGCTTTTATGGGGATTTATGCAGTTTTAGGGTTTTTATGGTTTTTATTGATTTAATGCTTTTTAGGGTTTTAGGGACTTCTAGTGTTTTTAGATTTTTTAGTTTTTTTATGTTTTTAGGAGTTTTTAGTTTCTTTAGGATTTAAGGGTTTTGAGTGGTTTAGTGTTTTTTAAATTTTTAGGGATATCATGGATTTTTTAGGATTTTTATAGTTTTAAGTGTTTTTTGGGATTTTTTAGGTTTTTTTAGTGTTTCCTGAGTTTTAATAGTTCATAGTTGTTTTAGAATTTTCAGGGTATTCGGGGTTTTATTTTTTTTAGGTTTTTATGGTTTTATTAGGGTCTTTGTGGGGTTTTTTAGAGTTTTTAGGTTTTTATATATTTTTAGAGATTTTTTATGGTTTTTATGGTTTTTGGGTATTTTGCGATGTTGAGTATTTTTAGGGTTTTTATCATTTTTTGGTGGTTTTAGTTTTTTTTCAGTATTTTTTAGGGTTTTAAGGGTTTTTAGTGTTTTTTTTAAAAAAATTGGTGTTTAATGGGTTTTAATTGTTTTAGTTGGTGTTAATGTTTTTATGCGTTTTTAGGATTTTTGATGTTTTTAGGGGTTTTATGGTTTTTATGGATTTTGTGGTCTTTTAGGGTTTTTTATGTTTTCCTTTTTTTAGTTTTATTAAGGGTTTTATGTGTTTTTAGGTGTTTAAATTTTTCTTAGGGGTTTTTATGGTTTTTATGGGTTTTATGTTTTTTAGAATTTTTAGGTATTATTTTAGATTTTTATGGATTTTTAGAGTTTTTAGGTATTTTGATGGGTTTTAGTGTTATTAGAGGATTTATTGGATTTTAATGTTTTTTCCGTTATTTATGGTTTTTTGGGAAAGGATAATATGGGGTCAGACTATTCCTAGTACCCCCAATTTATATAAAGAAAAAGCAAATGCCACAACACAAAAGGAGGAGCAGGGCCAAACAGAACACACCCAAAACCCCAACACAACCCAAAACCCAAAACCCAAAAAAGTCTAGAAACAAAAAATAGAGAAATCCAGTTAATGTCACCACCAAAGTCAACCAGATCTGCAACAAAAGCTCCAATAATTCCACCAGGACAATTATCCTTGTTTGTAAAGTAAAAAATCTGAGTCAACTCCTGCATCTATAGTGTCCCAACCCAACATATATTCCTCCTGCATTTTTAGCATAGCCAAGTGTCTCTCTATGGACCTCTCTTACTCTGCATTACGAGAAGGCTACTCCTGATTGTTAACTTTATGTTTCAGCTTGGCCAAATTGGAGGTGGTCGGGGTCGCCATGTGTCATGGAAAAGTGGGGTAATCCTTCTGATGCCTCCTTTGGGGGGGGGGGGAGATGGAACCATCCTCATGAACTGCCTTCTCATGTAAAACTCCCTCATTGAACACACATGAGTCCCCTTTGTTATCATCCTTTCTTACTGTCTTAGGAGATGATCTATCCCCTATTTGTTGATTTTCTTCGTTCCTCCTAGAACCTGGACATAACAGCATTTATCATGTGGTCATCCTCAGCAAACCTATGCCCACAACTTTTAGCCTCATCCTCAAGGGGAAACCTTATCCATTCAACCATCATCATGTCATGGAGAATCACAAAGTGGTATTAAGAAGATGGGACACCATATAAAACCATGGCCTTATGAAAGTTCAGGGCCAACCCACCTTCATCAGTTCTGGACATCAATAATGTGATCCCAATCAGGTACTCCACATAAGCAGTGCCATAATTGGACTCCAGTGGAGGATGTCCAGCCAAACCATCCACAAGAATAGCTCCAGACTCATCATCAAGGGAACCTAGAACGGCCCCAATGTCATCCCTCTCTATGTCATCCCTCCCAGTGGACAAGACCAGGGGGTCTATGTTCTAAATAGGGCATCCCTCTTCAAGATCAATGGTCTGATCCTCTACTAAGGTCATCTCCAGCCCAACCATAAGCATCTCCCACCCATTCTAGACTCTCATCTCTAGCGCAGGTACCTCCCCCTACTCAGGCTCCCCCCTGCACAACATCATCACCAAACATCTAAGCCGATGCTAAGTCCTGAAACCTATTTGACAGAGCGACATCATTCACATCTGGCAACAGGCTACTACTGGCTCCCCCACTACCCTTCCTCCAGTCCATAACTACTCTGCCCAAGGATTGCATCATGGGCCCTCTTGATGGTCATGCCTAGTCCAGTCTTCCTCCTCATCCACCTTCTCCTATTATTTCCCTCTCCATAAGAGCTGACCACTTACAACATTATCAGCTATAAAAATCAGGTTCATCCCTTCGACTATGCTCACTACCTCAGTGTCAGTAGCTTCTGATCCACAAACGTTCCCAGCCAAATTCAAATTGAAACTTCCCGAATCGACCATTTCCACCTCTAGATCTCTCCCAATAATCAAATATGTATTGAGCTGATCAAAGACGATATCAACCGTGGGATGATTAGGTGAAGGCTCGGTCACTCCCTTGACCTCTTTTGCTTCCAGCTAATTCTATTTTCTCTCACTAGGTCCAAGTTGAGCCAGATTAATGCCACTCCTACCAGAGGCAGCACAACTTCTAGTCTGAACATTATGACCAAAATTCCAACAAGAATAAAAAATATCAGGCCACGATACAAAAATCATTGGTTGCTTTTATTGGAGTTCCTCCCCGACAACAATCCAAACAGAATCCACTAGTTCGTTTGAAGCATTAACCGCAATTAAGGCCCTTAGGGTAATAGGATGGAAGTGGCCCAACATTCTGTTATCCACCTAGATGAACATCCCCACCATATTCTCTATAATTGAAATTATTGAGAAATTTTTAAACGGGAGGGGACATTATGGAAACCTAACCCTAGTTTCAACCATTGGGATGTTACACTTCATATGAAAGTCAAAGCTGCACTAGAAGTTGGAAAAGCATGCGCCATTACTACTTCGAGGTGATGTGGACTAGGCTAGAATTATACACTCCTCAGAAGCAAAGTGAATCATGATGTGAGAGCCTTCATTCAGACCTACCATTGCATGATCCTAAAGATTCCAAATATTAGAAACAAACCTGTCCAAAGTGTCCACTAGGGGGTGCCACTTTAGGAACCTCGCAACCAGAGTCAGATGATGAAGAGACAAATCTTCGTTGAACTATTGGAGCGAAAGAGGGAGTTTAAGTTGACCTTCAAAAAGATATGAAACATTCGGTAAAAGCACTATCCGTGAGAAGGAGGGCAGTAAGTCAGGGGATGAGAAAGGAAATAAAGTGTGGTCCTCTAAGGGAGGACCCTCCCCCGCAGATTTGGGGAGAGGCACTTGAACCAAAATCATATTCAACCTAGGAGGGATGGAGGCAATCATTGTGAGGAATCTAAGGCACCGAGACCTCAATTTTTCCAAAAACCTTCTTTTAGGGTTTTTATGGATTTTATGTGATTTTACATTTTTAAGGTTTTAATATATTTTTTAAGGGTTTTAGGATTTTTTAGGATTTTATAGATTTTTAGGGTTTTGTTAGATTATTATGGTGTTTCAGGAATTTAAGGGATTTAATTTTTTTTTGGGTTTTAGTGATTTTATGGTTTGGGGGGGTTAGAAATTTTCTTCAGTTTTTTGGGTTTTTTTGTTTTCGTAGAGTTTTTATAGTTTTTATGGTTTTTAGTGGTTTTATGTGTTTTTAGAGTATATAGTTGTTTTAATGGTTTATTTGGGTGTTTTTGAGTTTTTTACAGTTTTAGTGATTTTTATTATTGTTAGGGGTTTTAGGGTTTTGAGGGTTTTTTAGGTATTCTTTGGTTTTGTCATTTGTCAGGTTTCTAGGGTTTTTGTGTCTTTTTTAGGTTTTTATATTTTTATTATGGGTTTTTAGGTTTTTTAGGGTTTTTTACATTTTTATATATTTTTTGGTTTCTCAAGGTTTTTAGGGATTTTGTTGGGTTTTATGGTTTTTAGGTTATTTAGGTGTTTTTGGGGCATTTAACATTTTTAGTATTTTTAATAGTTTTAAGTTTTTTTTGGTTTTTAATGTTTTATTAAGGTTTTTCCTAGTTTATATATAGATTTTAAATTTTTTTCATATTTTTTGGGATTTTTTTGGATTTTTATGGATTTTTAGGATTTTTAGATATTACAATGTGTTTTTTGGTTTTTAGTGTTTTTAGGGATTTATGGTTTTCATGGACTTTTTAATTTTTTTGGGAGTTTATTGGGATTTAAAAGTTATTTAGCATTTTTAAATTTTTTTGGGTTTTGTACATTTTTAGGGGCTTTTATGATATATAGTGGTTTACCAGTTTTTACGGTTTTTAGGCTTTTATCACACTTTAGTTTTTAAAGTTGTTTTAAGTGTTTTAATGTTTTATGGTTTTCTTACTTTTTTAGGGGTTTTTACATTTTTATGTATTTTTATAGCATTCTTATAATTTTTTTGTTCTTTTATAGTTTTAGTTATTTTTTATCATATTTAGGTTTTTCTAGGGGTTTTGAGTTTTTTTTTGAATTAAACGGTGGGTTTTTTTGTTTTTAGGGTTTTTTAGTTTTTAAAGGATTTTAATGTTTTTAAGGGTTTAATGTTTTTTTATATTTTTTATATTTTTTAGTGGTTTTATTGGTTTTATGGTTTTTTAAAATATTTAGGGGTTTTTATTGTTTTAGGGGTTTTGGGGGATTTGGGGTTTTATGGTTTTTCTAATTTTTTTTTGGATTTTTAGGATTTTTTGAGTTTATTAGCATTTTAAGTGTTTAAGGAATTTTATCAGTTATAGTGGTTTTTTGGGTTCTTATGTATTTTTGGATTGTTAATGATTTTATGGTTTTTAGGGGTGTTTAGGATTATTAGCTTCTTTTAGGGGGTTTTCTATTTTTATCATTTTTTGGTTTTTAAGTTTTTTAAATGTTTTTAGGGTTTTAAGGTTTTCTTAGGGTTTTTAGCATAATGGTTGATTAATTTTAATGGATTTTTAGGGATTCTATAGTATTTATATAGGTTTTTATGGATTTTAGGCATTATGAGGGTTTTAGGTTTTTCTTGGGGTATTATTATTTTTTTAGTTTTTATAGTTATTATGAGTAATGGTTGGTTTCATGATTTTTTAGAGTTTTAAATTTTTTTATGGGCTTAAAGGATTTTTATATTTTTTATTGTTTATTAGGTTTTTATGGGGTTTTAGGGTTTTTTAATGTTTTAAAGGGTTTTATGGTTTTTAGGGTTTTTAGGGTTTTTAAGGGTTCTTAGTCTTTTTTCTATTTTGGGGGTTTAATGTGTGGATAGGCTTTCAATGTTTTCTTAGGGGTTTTCATGATTTGGTGTTTTTATGTTTTAACGATTTTTAGGGATTTTTAGTATTTTCATGGGGTTTTTTGGGTTTTTTGGGATTTTTATGTTTCATAGGGGGGTTTATGTTGTTTTGGTTTTTAGGGTCTTTTATTGTTTTTATGGTTTTTATGGTTTTTAGAGGTTTTAGCATTTTTAGGGGTGTAACCGTATTTTAGATTTTTTAGTGTTTTACATCTTTCATAAAATTTTAAGGTTTTTAATTCTTTTAGAGTTTTTATATATTTACGATTTTTGTGGTTTTTTACGGATTTTAGGGGATTTATAACTTTAAGTATTTCTAGGGGTTTTATAAGTTTATAGGTTCTTAGGGTTTACTTGGGTGTTTGCAGGATTTTTAGGGGTTTTAGGAATTATGAGAGATTTTTGGGGTTTTTATAGTTTATATGGTTTTTACTGAATTTTATGTTTTTTGGGGGATTTGTGTTTTTTTAGGTTTTTAAGGTTTTTTATGGGTTTTCCATGGTTTTTAGGGTTCTTTAATTTTTTATGTATTTTAGGTTTTGATTGATTTTTTAGGCTTTTTAGGGTTTTTATTTTTTCGGGGTTTTAGGGTTTTCCTGTGTTTTTTAAAATCATTAAGGATTTTTATTTTCACAACATTTTTAGGGGTTTAAATCATTTTTATAGTTTTTATCAGTTTTAGGGTTTTATGGGTCTTCAGAATTTTAATGTTTTTGGGGTTTTATGGTTATTAAGGTTTTTTTGGGTTTTATCATTTTTTATTTTTTGGGGTTTTATGTACTTTTATTTTTTAAATATTTTCTTAGGTTTTTTAGGGTTTTCGGTATTTTTTGTTTTGAGGGATTTTTGGGGCTTTTAGGTATTTTTATGATTTTTTTTCAAATTTTAGGAAATTTAAGGGTTTTTTTTTCTTTTAATGATATTTAAGTGGTTTTTGGTTTTTAGTTTTTTATAAGTTGTTTGGGGTTTTATGTGTTTTTAGGTTTATATGGTTTTCATAGGTTTTTTCAATGTTTTTAGTTTTTATTATGTTTTTAGGTATTTTTACATTTTTTGGGGTTTTAAGGGGTGTAAGTGATTTTGAGGGGTTTGAGTGTTTTTCATTAGTTTTAGGATTTTTATGGTTTTTTGGTTTTTAGTGTTTTTTTTGAGTTTTTAGTAGTTTTATGATTTTTTAAATTTCTCTATAATTTTTTGGTTTTAAAGGGTTTTTTTTAGTTTTTTGGGTTTTAAAGGGGTTTTACTTTTTTTAGGGGATTTTTATTAGTTTTAGTGTTTTTTTCTATTTTTAGAGGTTGTTTTGGTTTTTGGATATTAAGGGTATTTTAGGGTATGGGGTTATCATTTTTTAGTTTTTAGGGACTTTACATTTTGTTAGGTTTTAAGGTTTTATACTTTCCTCGTTTTTAGGTTTTTTATGTTTTATTGGATTTTGTTTGCCTTTTTTAGCATTTTTAGGGATTTTTGGGTTTTTAGGGAATTTGATAGGTTTTAAGGTGTTTATTGTTTTTATTTTTCTTTATAAATTTTGAGTTTTTAGCGTTTTCATTTTATTTTTTGGGGTTTTAAGGATTTTTAGAGTTTTGATAATTTTTAGCAGATTAAAGAGTTTTTAATGTTTTCAGTTGGGTTTTAGGGTTTTTATTGGTTTAAAGGGTTTTATGGTTTTTATGGTTTTAAATGTGTTTTGGGTATTTATGATTTTTAGTGGATTTAGATTTTTTTAGGTTTTTTATGAGTTTTAAGTGTTATTAGGATTTTATGTTTTTTCACAGTTTTTTGGGTTTTTACATTTTTAGTTATTTTTTTGGATTTATTTGGTATTTTATGGGTTTTATGAATTTTGTGGGGTTTTAGGGTTTTATAGTTTTTTTGGGTTTTAGGGGTTTTATAGTTTTTTAGTGTTTTCAAATGATTTAAGTGTTTTTAAAACTTTAATGGGTTTAAAGGGTTTTATGATTTTTAGTTGATTTCATGGATTTTATGTGGTTTTGTAGTTTTTTAATGTTTTTAGGGGTTTATTTGTTTTTTTTGGTTTTTAGTGTTTTTTAATGTTTTTATTGGTTTTTCGGGTTCTTAGTGGTTTAAAGATTTTTTTTTTGATTTGAAGGTTTTCTTAGGGGTTTTTTTGGGTTTTTATGATTTTTTACATTTTTGGGGATTTTCTGGGATTTTTAAGGATTATTATGAGTTTTAGGGTTTTTGGTATTTTGAAGGGTTTAAAGTTTTTAAGAATTTTAGAAATTTCATTGGTTATTTTTTTGTTTTAGGGGTTTTTTGAGTTTCTTTATAATTGTAAGGTGCATTAGATTATTTATCATTTTTAGAGGTTTAATGGTTTTCTAGTGTATTTAGTGGGTTTAAGGGTTTTTATGGGATTTTATTGTTTTTAATGTTTTTAATGTTTTTATGGTTTTATGTTTTTAGGGATTTTTTAGGATCGTTGTTTTCTTAAGGTTGTAGTGATTTAGAGTCGGTTTTGGAAAATTTTGGGTTTTTATGGGTTTTTTGGGTTTTTAGAGATTTTTTGAGTTTTAGGGGTGATAAGGGTTTTTAGAGTTTTTATACCATTTTCAGGGATTAAAGGGGTTTTTAACAGTTTTTAGGGGTTTTTAGGGTTTTTATCGATTTTAGGGGTCTTAATGATATTACGGGTTTTTATGGTTTATAGGGTTTTATGGTTTTTAGTATTTTTTAGGTTTTTAGGAGTTGTAAGTGTTTTGGGTTTTTATGGTTTTCTTAGGGGTTTTCTATGGTTTTAAGGGTTTTTATTTTTAGGGATTTTTAAGGGTCTTTATTTTTTTATTTTGTTAGTGTTTTTAGATATTTTTTGAGGTTTTTAGGTTTTTTTGAGTATTTAGTGATTTTATTATTTTTGAGGTTTTAGGATATTTTGAGCTTTTAGGGTTGTAAGGTTTTTTAGGTTTTTTTTAATGTTTTTAGGGGTTTACTAGGGATTTTAGAGTTTTTACAGAGTTTTAGAATTTTTAATCATTTTTTGGGTTTTTTATGTTTTTTAGGGTTTTTATTGAATTTATGGTGTTTATTGGTTTTTATAATTTTTTAGGTTTTTAATTTTTTTAAGTTACTTTTAGTTTTTAATGTTTTCTTAGGGGTTTTCATGGTTTTTAGGGATTTTCACATTTTTTGGGACATTAAAGGAATTTATTGAATTTATATGGTATTTAGGGATTTTGGGATTTTCAGGATGTGTAGGAGTTTTTATAGTTTTTACAGTATTTATATTTTTTTGGGTTTTTTTGTGTTTTTTTACAGTTTTTATTGTATTTAATGTTTTTATGGTTTTTAGTGGTTTTTTGGGTTTTTAGGGGGTTTTAAGGTTTTTAGGGGTTTGTGGTTCTTAGGGGTATTAGGGGTTTTCTGGTCTTTTAGGCTTTTATAATTTTTTCGGTGCTTAGGGGTATTAATTATTTTTAGTATTATTAGGTTTTTAAAGGTTATTTAGGGTTTTATGGGCTTTTTTACATTTTTAAGGATTTGTAAATTTTCTTAGGATTTGTATGGTTTTTATGATTTTTAGGGATTTTGTGTGAATTGTGGTTTTTAGGGGTTTTAGTGTTTTTAAGGTTTTCTAGCATTTTTAGGTTCTCATGGTTTTTAATTATTTTATGGTTTTTAAGGAATTTTTTTGTGTTTTTAGGGTTTTGGGATTTGTTACCTTTTTATTAAAATTTTGATATTTTGTAATATTTTATGGTTTATTAGGATTTTAGGGAATTTGAGGGGGTTTAGGATGATTAGTGTTCTATGGTTTTTACGGTTTTTAGGAATTTTTAGTCATTTTAGGGAATTTTATGGTTTTAATAATAATTTTTTGGTTTTTAAGGTTTTTTTAGAATTTAGGGGTTTTAAAATTTATATATATATTTTTTTATCATTTTATGGGTTTAATGAGGTTTTGTATATTTTGATATTTGTAGTTTTTAGGGGTTTTAAGGTTTTTATTGTTTTTAGGGTTTTAGGGTTTTTTGAGTTTTTAATGTTATCTAGAGTTTTTAATGATTTTAGGGGTTTATATGGTTTTTACAGATTTTAATGGGTTTTAGGGTTTTTATCATTTTTTGGGGTTTATGGTTTTTAGCATTATTGTGTTTTTAGTGTCATTTTAGCTATTTAGGGGTTTAACGTGTATTTAGGTTTTTAATGTTTACTTAGGGTTGTTAAGATTTTACTGTTTTTTTACATTTTTAGGGAATTTTAGGGCTGTTTAGGATTTTATAGTTTTGTAGGGGTTTTTTGGGTTTTCACTATTTTTAGTGTTTTTATTGGTTTTTTGGGTTTTATGAGTTTTTGATTCTTTAGGTTTTGTAAGGTTTTTTAGAGTTTATTAATTACTTTAGGGGTGTAAAGAGATTTGGTATTTTTTTAGTTTTTTCCTACAGGTTTTATGGGTTTTTAGTGTTTTAATGGTTTTTTGGGATTTTATTTGTTTTTATGGTATTGGTGTTTTAATTTTTTTAGGGGTTTTAGGGTTTTATAGGATTTTGGGGGTTTTTAGGGGATTTAAGTGTCTTTAGGTTGTTATGGTTTTCTTAGTTTGTTGGGTTTTAAAGGTTTTTTATGTTTTTTTGTGGAGTTAGGTCTTGTTTTGTAATTTTTATGTTTTTTAGTTTTTTAAGGTATTTGGGGGGGGGGGGGGGTTCATGTTTTTTAGGGTTTTTTAGTTTTTTTGTGTTTTAGGGTTTTTTTTATTTTTCTACGATTTTTACTAGTTTTTAGAGTTTTTTTAATATTTTCAGTGATTTAAAGTGTTTTTATAATATTTAGTAGTTTTTATAGTTTTTAGTGTTTTTTAATTTTTAGTGGTTTTATGGTTTCTATTTGTAGGGGTTTTAGGGTCCTTTTTTGTTTTAGTGTTTTTAGGATTTTAAGGGGTTTTAAGTGTTTTTAGGTATTTATGGTTTTATGAAGTGTTTTTAGGGATTTATGGTTATTTACATTTTTTGGATTTTAAAGGGTTTGAAGGATTTTTATGGATTTCAAGATTTTTTAACGATTTTTTTGGATTTAGGGTTTTCATATTTTAAGTGGTTTTAGGGTTTGTAGAGTTTTTAGGCTTTAATGGCTTTTAGGTGTTTTTTGGTTTTTAATATTTTCTTTGGGATTTTCAGGTTTTTTAGGGTTTTCTTTGTAACTAGATATTTTTTTAGGATTTTTATGGTTTTTAGATTTTTAAGGATTTTTCGGGTTTTTGTGGTTTATATGGGGTTTATTTTTTTAGGTGTTTAGAATTTTTATAGTTTTAATAGTCTTTTATATTTTCTTAACTTTGTTTGGGTTTAAAGGATTTTTAGAGCCCCTAGTGTTCTTTATGGGGTTTTATGTTTTTTAATAGTTTTATGGTTTTTAGGTTTTTAGGTTTTTTAGGGGTATTTTTCCCCTTTTAGGTTTTCAAGTTTTTCTTTAGGGTTTTCAGGGTTTTTCATATTTTTTTAACTTTTTAAGTATTTTTAGTAGTTTTTAAGATTTTTATGTATTTTGTTTGGGTTTTTATGGTTTTTGATGGATTTTATGGGATTTTTGGGTTTTCTTGATTTTTATCGTTTTTTTTTTCAGTTTTGAGGTTTCGTATAATTTTTTGGGTTTTAAAGGGTTTTATGGGTTTTTAACATTTTTAGGGGTGTAATGAATTTTTAGAGTTTTTAGTGGTTGTTGAAGTATTTTATGGGATTTAGGGTTTTTAAAATGTTTAGGGGGTTATGTGATTTTTACATGTTTCAGGTATTTAATGTTTTTAGGGTTTTTATCTTATTTTAGGTTTTTGAGGGGTTTTAAGTTTTTTTTGATTTTTAACAGACTCTTACTGTTTTTTGGGTTTTTAGGATTTTTTATGTTTTTTTGAAAATTTTATGGCTTTTTAAGGATTTTTAATTAATTTTATGGTTTTTTTTGGGATTTGGGGGTTTTAGGGGTTTTTTGGGTTTTTAGTATTTTTATGTCTTTTTTGGGGTTTAAGGATTTATTATTTTAAGGGTTTTAAAGGTTTTTTAGATTATTTTAATGTTTTTAGGGGTTTAAAGGTTTTTTTTTGTTTTTGTGGGTTTTAGGGTTTTTATGGGGTTTTAGGGGTTTTAATGTTCTTATTGGTTTTTATTATTTTTAGGATTTGTTATGATTTTAAATCATTCATTAGATTTTATGGGTTTTAAGTGTTTTTATGTTTTTGAGGTTTTCTTATGGGTGTTTTGGGTTTGATTACCATTTTTTGAATTTTATTGGGTTTTTATGATTTTATTGGGTTTTTGGCTTCTTAGGAATATTGAGGGTTTTTATTTTTTTTTTGGGGTTAAATGTTTTCTTTAAGTTTCTAGGGTTTTAAAAGTTTTTTATATTTTTGACATCTTAATGGGTTTAGAGGATTTTAAGAGTTTTTAGTGGGTTTTATGGATTTTATAGATTTTTATGGGTTTTAAAGGTCGTTATGGGGGTTTATGTTTTTTTATATTTTTTAAGGGTCTTTAGGGTTTTAAAGGAATTTTTTCAATTTTTTTATAATTTTTAGCGATTTTATGTGTTTTTAGGTATTTATGGATTTCATAGGGTTTAAAGGGTTTTTTGATATTTTTTTTACATTTTTGGGGGTTTTAGGTGTTTTAGGATTTTTATGGTTTTCTGGGTTTTAGGAATTTTAGGGGTTTTAGGAGATTGTATGGTTTTTAGTTATTCTATGGTTTTTTGGGTTTATGTGATTTTTTGAGTTTTTGAGTTTTTATAATTTTTTATTATTTTTAGGAGTTTTTAGGGGTTTAGACTTTTTAGTGAGGTTTTAATATTATTATGGGTTATTTAATTTTTAAGGTTTTTAGGGGTTATATGAGTTTTTTTTGGGGGGGGGTTATTGTTTTTATGGGTTTTGTCATTTTTTATTTTAGGGGTTTTATTTGTTTTTAGGGTTTTAGGGTTTTTATAGGTCTTTTCAAGGTTTTTTGCCTTTAAATATTTTTAGTGATTCTTTAGTATTTTTCTTATTTTTTAAGTTTTAGGTATTTTGAAGGTTTTCATAATTTTTAGGGGTTTTATGGGTTTTTTAGGGTTTTTGAGGTTTTTAGAGTTTTTAAAAAAATGTAGGGGTTTAAAAATTTTTAGATTTTTTTGTTGTATTTTAGGGTTTTATGGGGTTTTCGGGTGTTTAAGATTTTCAGAGTTTTTACAATTTTTGTAGTTTTTAGGGGTTTTATCTCTTTTTAGGTTTTTTTACGGGTTTTAATTTCTGTAAGGTTTTTATGGTTTTCTTATGGGTTTTCAGGGGTTTTATGGTTTATTGAGTTTTGAGGAATTTTTAAGGATTTTAATATTTTAATAGTTATGTAGGTTTTTGGAGAAATTAATGGTTTTTAGTTTTTTTTGGTATTTTAGGGGCTTATGGTTTTCCATTGGTTTTTAGTGTTATTTTTGATTATTTTAGAGTTCTTACAGGTTTTAGGGTTTTTATTCATTTTTAAGGGTTTTATGGTTTTTAGAGGTTTTATAGTTTTTTGGGTTTTTTTGGGTTTTTTCAGGTTTTTGGGTTTTTTGGGTTTTTAGAATTTTTAGGATTTTTAAGGGTTTTAAATGTTTTTAGGGTTTTCGAAATTTCTTTGTTATTTTCATGTCTTTATAGTTTTTAAAATTTTTGGTGATTTTTATTTATTTCTTGGATTTTTATGGATTTTCGGTGTTTTTAAGGATTCTTAGGTTTTTATGGTGTTTCAAGGTTTTTAGGATCATTTTGGTTTTTGGGGATTTTCATGGATTTTTATGTTTTTATGGTTTTTAGTGTTTTTTATGTATTTTATTATTTTTAGTGGTTAAAATGGTTTTTAATGTTTTTAGTGTTTTTTAAATTTTTATGGTATTTTAGGGTTTTTTTATGCTTTTTAGGGTTTGTATGATTTTTAGGATTTTTTTGTTTTTCTGATTTTTTAGGTTTCTTTGGGTTTTTATGTTTTTTTAGGTTTTGAAGGTCTTATTAAAGGTTTCAGGGTAATATGGATTTTATGTTTTAAGGATTTTTAGGTGTTTTTAGGAATTGTATAGTTTTTATGGTTTTTTGTGATCTGAGGGTTCTTATGAGTTTTTTTTTTATTTTTTAGTTGTTTAATGTTTTACAAAGTTTCTTAATGTTTTTTTGGAGTTTAAAGGGATTTAATAGATTTAGCGTTTTTAAGGTTTTTATGGGCTTTGGGGGTTTTAAAGGTTCTTAGGGGGTTTATGTTTTTTACGTTTTTAGGGGTTTTGAGTTTTCAGTGTTTTTATGTTTTTTAGGGGTTTTAAGTGTTTTATGTTTTTTTGGTTTTATTAGGGGGTTTCGTTGGTTTTCCTATTTTTTATGTTTTTAGGTATTTTATAGTATTTAAATGGATTTTAGAAATTTAATAGTTTTTTAGGGTTTTTTAGGTTTTTTGGGTTTTTTTGGTTTTTACATCTTTTATGGTTATTACGTTGTTTGTAGGGTTATTTTGTGTTTTTTAGGTTTTTTACAATTTTTAATATTTTTATATTTTTAGGGTTTTTAAGAGTTTTTACGTTTGTAATGTTCTCATAGGTTTTTTCAGTTTTTCAGGGGTTTATACATTTGTAGGGTTTTTAGGGACATTTTTTTTATGATTTTTACATTTTCATGGTTTTTCGTTATTCTAAGGGTTTAAAAGGTTTTTTAGGTTTTTTAGGTTTTTTTCGATTTTTTGATTTTTTTAAGGTTATAAGGTTTTTAGATTTTTTTTACATTTTTAGGGGTTAAAATGGTTTTTGGAGTTATTAGTGGTTCTTTATGTTTTTATGGGGTTTCATGGCATTTAAGGTTTTAAGGGTTTTTTGTGGTTTTTATAGGTTTTAGGGTTTTTAGGGATTTTAGTGATTTTTAGGTTTTAAGGGGTTTAATTGTTTTTAGTTTCTTAGGTTTTTCTAAGGTATTTTCAGTTTTTTCTATGTTTTTTATGTTTTATGGAATTTTTTGGGATTGTATAAAATTTTAATTAATTTTAGGGTTTTTTGGAATTCTAAGGGGTTTTAGGGTTTTTAGTGTTTTAGGGTTTTTACTATTTTAGGGGTTTTAGGGTTTTCATGGGGTTTTATGGTTTTTTTAATTTTTAGGTTTTACAGGGTTTATATATTTTTTAAAAAAATTAGGGCTTTAAAGGTGTTTATTGTTTTTAGTGGATTTTCATGGTTTTCATGAGTTTTAGGGGTTTTTAGGTTTTTTGGGTGTTTTAGGGTTTTTAGATGTTTAAAGGGTTTTTAGAAATTTTTAGGTTTTTTAGAGATTTTAAGAATTTTTAGGATTTTAGGTTTTCTTTTAGTTTTTTGGGGTTTTTACATTTTTAGGAATTTTTTAGTATTTTTATTATTTTTAGGGTTTTTAAATATTTTTGAGGTGTTTTAGTAATTTAAAGGGTTTTTTTTAGTTTTTTTGGGAATCTTTGAGTTTTTTGGGTTTCGAATGGGTTTTTTGAGTTTTTTACCCTTTTAGGTATTTAAATGGTTTTTAGAGATTTTAGTTATTATTTATAGGTTTTATGGATTTTAGGGTTATATGTTATTTGTGGGGTTTTATGGTTTTTTATATGGGATTAAGTTTTTTAATAGTCTTTTTAGGATTTTTAATGTTTTTAGGTTTTTTGGGATTTAATGCTTTTAGTGTTTTTGGGTTTTTTTTATTTTTATGGTTTTTTGGGTTTTTTTTGAATTTTGAGAGTTGTTGGGGTTTTTAGGTTTTTATGTCTTTTTTAACTTTTTTAAGGGTTTAAAGGTGTTTTATGGGGTTTTTATGTTTTAGGGCTTTAAAGGGCTTTATAATTTTTAGTGGTTTTTTAGGTTTTTATGGGTTTTGATGTTTCATAATGTTTTTAAATTTATTACAGTTTTAATATGTTTTTAGGTTTTCTATGGTCCTTTAGGGTTGTTAGGGTTTTTTTTTATTTTTTAGTGGTTATAAATGCTTTTATGTTTTTAAGCTTTTATTAGGGATTATTTATGAGATTTAGGGTTTTTTATATTATATTTGTTCATTGGTTTGTTTGTTATTTTTCTGGTTTTATAGTCTTTTGTATGATGTTGAAGGTTTTGATGTTTTTTTAGGGTTTTATGGTTTTTTCCATCTAGGGTTTTTTTGTGGTTTTAAATGTGTTTAGTGTTTTTATATTTTTAAAGTTTTCTAAGTTGTTTTCACGGTTATTAGTCCTTTATACATTTTTTATTTATTTCTTGGCCTTTTTATGATTTTTATGGGTTTTTTGGGTTTTTGGGATTTTGAGGGTTTTTAGGGTTTTTTAATAGTTTTTAGGGTTTTTATAGGTTTTTGGGTTCATAGGGTTTTGTATTTTTTGGGGGTTTTTATGTTTCTAGAGTTGATTTACATTTTTGGGGGTATAAAGGGTTTCTAGAGTTTTTTTGTGGTTTTCTAGGATTTTTATTGGTTGTAATATTTTTAATGTTTCTAGGGGTTTTATGGTATTTATGGTTCTTAGAGTTGTTTATCATTTTTTTATTTTTTTAGTGTTTTTAGCATTTTTTTGTTTTTAGGGGTTTGAATTTTTTTGGGGTTTTTCAAGACTTATTTTGTTTTCTAGGGTTTTTATGTTTTATTTATGTTTTTTGGATTTGTATTTTTTTATTATTTTTTTTATTTTAAGGTTTTCAGTTATTTTGAAGATTTTTATGGGTTTTAGTGTTTTGGATTTTTATATTTTTAAGGTTTTTTTGGATTTTAGGGTTTTCTGGAATTTTTTATGTTTTTTTAGGTTTTCTAACATTTTAAGGGGATCAAATGTTTTTTATTGTTTTTAGTTGTTTTTATAATATTTTGGGTGTTTATTATTTTTAAGGTATTTTGGGTTGAAGGGTTCTATGTGTTTTTAGGGTTTTTAGGGTCTTTAAGGTTTTTAGCACTTTTATGGGATTTAACAGTTTTAGTCATTTTTAGTTTTTATGGTTTTCTTAGGTATTTTCATGGATTTAGTGCTTTATATATTTCTAGGAAATATTTTATTATTTTTCTAGATTTTTAGTATTTTTTTTGGTTTTTATGGGTTTTAGGCTTTTTAGACTTCTTCACTTTTTTTAGGTTTTTGTGGGTTTTACGTGTTTTTAGGTTTTTAATGTTTTCTTATGGGGTTAATAGGTTTTTTGGTTTTTATGTTTTTATATATTTCTTTTTTTAGTTTTTTATGTGTTTTTAGCGGTTTTAAGTATTTTATGAATTTTTTAGGTTTTTTAGGGATTTTTGGTTTTTTGGGTTTTTAGGGGTTTTTTTGGAGTTTTTATGTTTCTGATGGTTTTTAGAGTTTTTAATGTTTTTATGGGTTTAATGTTTTTTATATTATTTATTTTTTTTAGGAAATTTATTGGTTTTTAAGATATTTTAATGATTTTAATGTTTTATTGCTTTTCAGAAATTTTAGGTAATTTAGGGGATTTAGGGTTTTTAGTTTATTAAGGTTTTATGAGGGTTTTTAGGGGATTTAGGGTTTTTATATTTTTAGTTAATGGAAGTATATTTTTTATATTTTCATGTAATTTTGGGTTTATTAGGGATTTTGAAAGGTTTAAGGGTTTTTAGGGTTTTTAGGGTTGGGGGGGGGGATTTAGGATTTTTGTGTCTTCATATTTTTTAATGTTTGATAGAGTTTTTAACTATTTTAGCAGTTAAATATGTTTTGAGAGTTTTAATTTTCAAGGATTAAAGTATTTTTATACTTTTATTTGTTTCTATAAACTTTAGGGGTTTTAGGGGTTTTTATTATTTTTAATGTTTTTAGTGTTTTAGTGGTTTTATTATTTTTTGGGTTTTAGAATTTTTAGGTTTGTATGGGTTCAATGTATTATTTTATGGTTTTATTATTACTTTTCAATTTTTATATGGTTTTTCATTTTTAGGGATTTTTAGGTTTTTTTGTGATTTGGGGGTTTTATGGTTTTTAGGGATTTTAGGGATTTTATAGTTTTTTTCAGTTTTTTGGATATGATTTTTAGGGTTTTAAATAATTTTTAGAGGTTTTTAACTTTTTTATAGGTTTAGTTGGTCTTTATAGTTTTCAGTGGATTTCTAGGTTTTTATGGGTTTTTTTGGATTTTCATGTGTTTTTGTGTTTTTATAGTTTTTCGAGTTTTTATGGATTTTTTGTGTTTTATGTGTTTTTAGATTTTTATGTTATTCTATGTATTTTTCAGGGGTATTATGATTTTTTACATTTTTTGGGATTTATTTTATTTTTATGGTTTTTAATGTTTTATGGATTTTGAGGGTTTTATGATTTTTATGATTTTTTTCGTGTTTTAGGGTTTCTTTTATTATTTAGGCTTTATGGGTCCTTACAAATTTTAACATTTTTTGGGTTTAAAGGGTTTTTTGAGTTTTTAGTGTTTTTAGAGTTTGTATGATATTTTAGTGTTTTTATGTTTTTTGGGGGGGGGGGAGGGGTCATACTTTTTTGGGTTTTTAATGTTTTCCATAATTTTATGATTTTATATATTTTTTTTTTGATTTTATGTGTTTTTAAAGATTTTGAGTTATATTATGGGGTTTTAGGTTTTTAGGGTTTCTACCATTTTTTTTTTGGATTTTATCAGTTTAAAGTGTTTTTTGGTTTCTAAAGTTTTCTTTTTGTTTTTTTAGTGTTTTTAGGTTTTTAGGTTTTAAAATAATTTTTGGGGTTTTTTAGGAATTTTTGGGATTTCCATGATTTTGAGTGTTTTTAGTGTTTTTCTTATTTTTATGGTTTTTAGGTGTTTTGAGGTGTTTTGAGTTTTTTTTATTTTTTTATTGTATTTATATTGTTTTAATGTTTTTAATGTTTAAAGGTTTTTGGAGTTTCTAGTTTTTTTATAATTTTATGGTTTTCAAGGTTTTATAGTTTTAAGGGTTTTTAGGGTTTTTACCATTTTTTAGGTTTTCAGGTGAAAGGAATCTAACAAGAAAATTAAGGGATGAAGGATGAGGGACTCATATCTCCAAACATAACATTAAAACATCGAACTCCTTGACCCATAACATTATTCTCATCAAGATAAACATATCATGGTCCATTTAGGATTTCTACAAGTATTCATCACACGATCCATTGCTCAAGCTATACGAACTAACATGATCGGGTGTAGGTAGGGCAGTACTAAACAATTTCCCCATCATAAATGCCTTGAAGTCTGAATTTTCTATGAGATCATCCTATCATGGTATCCCTATCGTATTATGACTCTATGCAAATAATTATTTCCTAAAATTGAAAAACACAGAGATCAAATAAAACCTCTAACACTAGTGATACCTCTTAACTTTAGGAATTACATTTGATAAGTTAGTGAGAAGACATCAATGAGACCTATAGTGGGTCTCCCCACCATTATAGAACTGAGTAGCATGGAAAAACCCCCATCCCAAGGGGTCCCAATGAAAGAGACTGAAATTAAATAGTATACCAATCCAAGATTCAGAATTTCCATAAGAAATCTCTAACAGACACTACTCAAAAACTAAAACCATTCTAAAAGAAATAAAAAAAACACCAAAAAAAAATGGGGTTCCAAAACATACAACCAAAGGAAGGTAAAACATTAAAATATTCTTATCCAATGTCAAAAAAATAAGATGGATCAAATTTTTTTCCTACACCCATAAATTCTATTACTATGTGAAAAGACTCACTCTGGGACTTGTGGTTGGAGCCTTGATGTCTTGAAGCATCTACTACCCCGCATTTATGAACTGGCATTCTCTGATCAAGGCTTCCTCTCCCAGAATCATATATTACACAATTTTTCAACAATCAAAACATTAATAATCCTTTGGATAATTATTTTAAACATATTAAAGTTCCTGAATCGACTACATTATGAGAAAAATCAGGTGGTCTAATGAATTAGAATTAGGAACTAACAATGTAGACACCCTAGAAATATGTTTCTCCAGTTCATAATACTCACTAGATGTGTAACCCTTCATGGGAATCTATAAAAACTAACTACCAATTTCCATAGTCTACCCTCTACAAGACAACTCGGCTAGGGACACCATATTTCAAATAAGATAACATGGTCCTTAATCATTGGACAGAGACCCCTCACAAAGATTGGAGGTTTCAAATAATCAACTGATGCTAACGCTGAGGAAAAGAAACTAGCCTATTCAAGATGGTCAACATAACCCTTTAATGGTTGTTGACCTAGATGAAACCCCACAGCTCATATATATTTCAACCTCTAATGATGATTGACCCATATGAAAGAAATATGCAACAATTGAAAAGAACACAACACATTCCACTTCACTTGGTGTTTAGAAAAAAAACCAACAATGAGAAGAAACTCCCCTAGAAACCTTTGAGGCCTTTTTAGGAAGCATACTCTAAAAAATATATAAAAACTCATCCAATTAAATATCAAACAACATCTCAACCAAAACTCAACTGAGATTATATTTTAACCCAAAAACACTAATAAAAAACAAACACGACACAACAATACCAAAATTCCTTTTTTAAAACCACCAGTTTCATTATGAATTGAAAAACATCCACTACAAAATAATTTGAACATTAAAACCCACTTCAAAATACACCTTCAATTTCACGTCCACTTGGACTAAAATCATTCCAACTCACCAACTTATAAAAAAATTTCAATCCTCCTTTAAAAAAAATATTTTCACCATGGAAAACATGCTAAAAATGTTGTGTACTTACCGATGCTATTCCATAAAGTCCCACACATATGATTTCCAATGCTAGATTAAGAACACATCCACATATACCAGTAAATATCTACTCATTACATACATACCTACATGTTACAATCCATTGGAATACTAAGGAATAAATAGATTAAATCTATTTCAAAAATACTATTTAAAACATACCAAATCAATTTTCAAAACCCACATTATCATTTAGAAATTAAAAATTTCCAATTTCCCAAGATATATTATTACCACTTTTCAAAAAATGTTCTAAAATCCCAAATCTCTATCCAAAATGACTTCCATTTTTAAAACAACCCACTAAACCTTCAATTGGATTCAAAATTTTTCCTTCTGAAAATAATAATTTTGATAAACCAATCACAATTTTCCCAAACAAAAAATCAATTGAAAATATAAATAAAAACACCCAAAAAGTTAACTAAAACAAATCCTTAAAAAATCCATACATAATAAAAAAATCCCAAAATATCATTGTAAAAACTACTACACACAGCTGAGACACATTGTTTGGAAGTTCATCATTCAACAAGGTGACCACATCGAAGGTTATTAGAGGTAGTTCCATGTTATCTTCATTATTTTCCAAACCTTTCACAACATACAAGAACCCTCTAAATCCTTCCAATAATAACCACCAAATCCCAAAAACCAACCAAAACACAGAAAAAATAAAAGGACCTCGAAAAAACCTAAGGACCATGCTTAGATTTCGATGCGTACCTATACCTGACTACCCTAGAAATTCAGTTTCCTTTCTATATTTGTGTTTATCAAGAACACACCCATGACTGAAAACATAAATTCCAACAATCATAGCTCCATACTACCATAAATACAAAAAAAAACAATGCATAATTCAAATGATACCATTTTTTCATAAAGTAATTTGGGTCAACCCTGAGCCAATCACCCCATACAGTCTACAACTAGGCACAGAAGGCATCCCCAATCATCCTAGTTTGGAAAATAGTGTTGGACATCATGATAAATCTGTTGGGAAGGATTTATCCCATTAAAATAGAAAAATAAATAAAAATAAATAAATCATAAAAGAATAAACTAAAAGAAGAAATGAAATAAAACCAAACACACCTCCATGTGACCTTGTAGGTCACCATCAACAGTTGAACCAATATCTCTCTATAGTGACTGAGTATGAGCTAGAGGTACCCCATAAGATAAAAAAATAGATCTATATGTGTGAGTATTAAAACTCAGTTTTTTTGACTGAATAAACTATTCCATTTTCATTACCTTTAAAAATTAAACCAATTTATGCTATTTTAAAAATATAAATAAATAAATAAGTTTTTTTATCCATTTCAAAACAAGTATATTTCTAGTGCTTCAGAAATCGATTTTATCTCTTTTACCATAAAACCCCTTTTAATAGGGGAATTGATTTTTACAAAAACCCATTTACCTAAAGGATGATGTGGTAATATAAGAATTTCATTATGTACTACACAACAGTGGAATGTAAGACATGTTTTTAATTTTTTTATAAAATGAAATGAAAATAGAGCATAAATCCTTTAGTAAAGTACTACTATAGAAATATAGGGGTAATTTATGGAAATATCCAAGGGAAAACTATAAGAAACTATGTTAGTTGGGGTCCTAGGATCTGAGTACTCTCAGTAATCGACCATAAACATGAAGTCCTATTCTCTTACATGATCCAACCAATCCAAACGACCATAGTTTAGTTAGTGTGGTAACATAATCATGTTACGGTGACCGAGCCTTATTCTTATCGAATTTCATATCATACTAGACCGAGTATTCCCTCTTATATATACATTATTCCCATATTCCATTACCAAATGGATGTTATTTTTATCAATAAATCATATACATACATTTCAGATACTTTTACTAAATACCTCCATCTACCATCTCACCTAAAATATCCATTTCTAAGTGAAACCCCTTTTACCTTTCTAGAACACAAAAAAAATTCCAAGGTCCATTACGGTCATACCTTAAACATCACACAATTAACCCGCATAACATTTAAAAAATTGTGGGTAATGTCTTAAAAATGGGTTTTCATTTCTATAAAACAATTGAAGGTGCCTACTAGGCATTATCACTTTAAAATAGAGAAAAACGTTTCATTTAAAAAACCAATTAAACTTTTAAAATTCATAATTCTTTAAACATGGTCAAATTTTTTTAAATCAAATGGGAATGTTTATTAGAAGAATAATTAAAATATGGGAAGCAAGGGAAAATGAATTCCATGAATTAAAATACAGTTTTTGTAGCATATAAATTTCATGTAATGGTAAAAAAAAATTTAAAGACAATCATGCAAGAATGGAATTCAAATACAAGCTCTGAGCATAGTGAACCTACCTCATAACATTTTATTTTTAGACAATGGAAATATAAAAGCACCCTAAAAGGGCCACAAAAGAAAACAGACTGTCCTTTTATGCTTACATGCATATTCATTTATATATATATATAAATACCCATAGTTGAAATTTATATATTCCCCTCTCCATGAGGAAATATATATAAAGAAGGTATATATATATATATACTCCTCAACCATGCATATGGGTGTATGTATCTTTCGTAAAGGGAAGCCTAAAACGCACTAGAAATTTACATGAAACTGAACATTTTTAAAATACCTAATTAAAAATTGGTAAAAATTGAAGAATGGAATAAAACCTACCCGAAACCCATGGAAAATACACTTTATTCAATGGACATGGCTAGATTATTTCCTCACAGAACCAAAGGACCCTATAAATCAAGCAACAATAAGAGAAATACCAAAAAAGGGGGTTAGGGTTTGAAGTAAATATTGTGCACCACCCGGGAGAAAAGAAAACCAAGATAAAGAGAATAATATGGAAGTATAATGAGGGAAAAAACTCATTGGAGTTGGTTTCACCAAATATGAGAAGAATAATCAGTGAAAAAAATGGATCATGAGGGGGAGGCTCTTAGAATTAGCAATCCATCTCGGGTGGTCGATCGATCTAGATGAGGGGGTCTGTCATGCAATGATAGGGGTGGGGAGACCCTTTTTAGTGTTTAATAATAATAATAATAATATTAAAATTAAACGTAATAAAAATAAAAATAAAAATAATATTAATATTAATACTAATAATAATATTATTATTAAAACATTTTTGAATGATGAAAACTATACACAGTTTGGACAGACTGTTGGAAAAACCATGTACCAACCATGTGCCCCTAACTAGGCCCATAGAGAACAACACATGGTTAGGATACATAGTTTGGAAAACTGTGAACCGTCCATGTGATATGTCTACGTCAAAAACTAGAGACGACTCTCATGGGTTACATAAAATTTCTACTCACTATTTACCAACCGCATACCAATGCTAAAAACCCAAAATTTGAAAATCAAAACTGAGACCCCAAAACTCATAATTGGGGATACAAATAATTAAATAATTAAAATAATTAACATGTTAGGGTTACGGTGTGTCACCCCTAATTTTTTGTTTCAAAAACACCCAACAAGCCCACCAACCCAGCTCTACGGTCTCACAAAAAAGAAAACATAAAAAAACACTTTAAAAAAAACTAAATTTATCCGTACCTTATAGAAAAACTATATTCTTCCAATATTCACCCTTAATGTAATTATTCCCTGAATTTCCCTTACAAATTTTGTCAAACATCATCTACGAAGAACTATGGTAACTGGGCACGTACATGAGCATATCTTTCCCAAGTCTCATCCTCTACATTTTCGTTCTACCATATCACCCATACTATAGGGACATATCATCCTCATAGATCTTTCACACTCTGACCAAAAATTAATATAGGATAAACCTTGATGGGTGCATCTACGTAAAATTCAACCTCATCAGGATGAAGAATGTGGGATGGGTATGAGTGATAATTGTGTAGCTGAGATAAATGGGAGACATCATTCATGGATCGATACTTATGAGGTAACCATAAAAAATAGGCTACCATGTCTACTCTCTCTAGAATATTGAACAACCCAACATATCTTCGTGAATGATTACCCTATCTCCAAAATAAATCTATACCCTATCCTTAGCGAGACACAAAAAAGGCCCAATCCCAACCTCAAACTCTACAGGTTGTCAACGATGGTCAATTTAATATTTCTATCTAGATTGTGCAGCATCAATATGATTTTTTGTCAAATGGACCTTGTCTTTAGTGACCTATATGAGACAATGTTTATGTACTTCTACATCTTCCGCCTCTAATTATCATAGAGGTTATCAACATAACCTACAGTAAAAATCCTAATTAGGTGTTATATGTATAGTTTTATAATATATATTATTTTAATACAGATAAACTAGGGGTATATGCCTCTCCCAAGAGCCCCCGAAATCAAGAACACATGATTAAAGAATGACCACTATGATTTTATGGTACGCTCTGATTTTCCATCAATCTGAGGGTAGTATATTGTGCTAAAAAACACTTGTGTACCCAATTCCCAATGTAAGGATTTCCAAAACTAAGGTGTGACCCCAGAATCCCTATCTAACAAATTGGTACAAAGAACCCCACGAAGGCATACAATCACTTAGATGAAAATTTTATTAAGCTCATCCTTTAAGAAGGTATCCCTGATAGGTAGGAAGTATGAGTCCTTCACGAGACTTCCACCATGACCTATATGACATTACAACCTTAAGGTGACCCTAGTAATCCAATCACAAAATCCATTGAAACATCATTCCATTTCCACTCAGGTATAAACAACTACTGTAAAACCCCATTTCATTTCTAGTGTTTCACATTTACATGCTGATAGTTAGAACACCATGTTCTTAAACCATGTACCTATCACTTCAACCCCTCCCATTAGTATTGACGATGTAATTATTGATACATATTTCTAAAATTGGGATGTATTCATCATATAAGGCATGGAATTTTCATATCTTATCCTCATGTATGCTTATTTGAACCATAATTCACCCATGAATATATAGTGTTTCATCCACGCTGATATTCCAACAAGGTGGAGGGTCCTCACCTTCCACACTCTCTCATAAGACTCAGCCCTTTAAATATGACAGTTTCCTCATCCACACTTTATCTAGAAGAGTGTAAGTCATGGCTAATGATGTGAATAATATAAGTCCATGATTATCCTACACATCCAAGGGAATCTCTAAAAATAATAACAAGAGATAACACTCGTTACAGGCCTCTTAAACCACTTGTGTCTATGTTTTCCATCATAGAGAAAGTATTACTACATTTCCATTACCATGTGTATAGGCTAGCTCAAAATCAAAGTACTAAAAATACTCAAACCAACTTCTTTTTTGAAGGTTCATGTTGCATTACACTAATATATACATGAGTAACTTATGGTCGGTGAACACTATAAAATACTCTCCAAGCATGTAGTTCCTCCAAAAACAGAAATCATGAGGAACTATAGATAACTCGAGGTCATTCATATAGTAATTTCTCACATGAGGTCTCAGTTGGTGAGACCCATATTCTATGACTCAGTCCCCCAAAATAATCATAACTCCCGCCTTGATCCCCAATGTATCATAGAAAACCATATAAATTCTTCCAAGATCTAGAAGAATCAAAATCGTCACAGAAACCAACCTACCCTTAATATCCAGAATATCCTTATCACACTATTAAGACCATAAACATTTAACCCATTTATTTTTCAAGATAATGAGAGGCATATCCCAATGTGATAATTCAGGGATGAAGTGGCTGTAATATATAGATAATCCAAATAAACTTTGAGTATCAATGAAATTATTGGGATACTCCTAATTAAATACAACACTCACATTCTATAGATCCATAAACATTCATGTCTCTGAGATGATGTGACCTAGGAAGTGAACATCATCTATCAAAAACTGAAATTTTATATTCATGGAATAAAACCAATGATCCTTCATTGTATTCAGAATGATTTTACAGTGTCTAGAATAATCATGTCAATTTTGGGAATACACCACGATTTCATTAATAAAAACCCCACAGAAGAATATATAAATGGGTATTAAACAATATTCATCAAGTCCATGAAAAATTTCTGTGAATTTGTGAGACCAAACGACATAAATAGTTACTCATAAGGGTTGTACCTGCTAATTAACATTGTATGAGGTATTTTTGTTGTCCGAAAATGCACATACTGATGTCCAAACCTCAAATTAATTTTCAATAAATACCATGATCCTAAAAAATGTTTGAAAATATAATATATCCATGACAAGGGATATAGGTTGTTAACCATCAAATGGTTCAATTTCTGATACTACACACATATCAGAAGAGTTTATTCCTAATTTTTTGTAAAAATTACTAGAGAACCACTATTAGAAGTATTGGGTCATGTGAACAATTTGTTTATAATTTCTATTGATATCTATTGAGATTCTACAACTCAGTAGTATTCATCTTATAAGGATTTACAGATACTAATGAAGCTCTTGTAACTATCTTGATAGATAAACCACATCTCTCTGAGGAAGTAAAATAGAAAATTCATCTAGGGAAAAATCATTGAAATGATCAAACACTAGAGGTAATTCTGCCTGAAACATTCTATAACCATTAATATATAAGCTTGCAATCTAGGTTGGCACACATTCCATACCATAATGCTATGGTCTATCTCTACTATCCTAGACACCCCATTCACCTTGGTGAATAAAAACCATGCCCTCTAGTAATGTAAAGGTAACCATTTGGAGATACCAATTGACATAAGCATGATTGGGGACCAAGTAGTCCATATGGATAATAACATCAACCCTCCTAATCTCAAGGAAAAATATGTCCAATGTGAAGTGACACCCACCTACATTAAGGGGGAACTCCCTGCACTAGTGTACACTCTCCAATCTGATCACCAATAGAGCATTGAGTGTTATAATGCCATAAGAAAACAGAACATCGCTCCCAAGTCTCTACATATAAGTTAAAAATATTAAATAATGTGAATAACCTATATTAGAAAGTTTATATACTATAGTAGTGGCTAATAAGTTCATACATCTCACCGTAGATGGCCCAATGCTTCTCTACTCAGGTGTTGGCTGTACATAATTTATTTGACCAGAACTATAGCCCTATGGAAACATCTGACTACCTGGTGTAGACACACTCTAATGTTAGGGAACAATTATTATCTGGCTCCCATTACCACAACCACCCTCTCATCATGAATGACTGGTAGTACTCATTCTCCAAGCATGATGTGGAGTTGTAAATCCCACTTTTGAACATGGAGTCTGAGTCGACTCCATTCCACTGACCACTAGAGTAAAGGTCCAATAAAACCTCTCTATATGTCCCATACCATAGTATGATTAGAACTGGAATGGGAATCTATCATACAATCTCCTCATATGTCCCTATCACCCACACTAATGACAAAATACTAAACTACCAGCACTCATAATCTGGCTGGTATTCCCCTCATGAGAAGTATGATAACACTATTTCCTACCACCTGATATGAAACCACTGGGTCAAATAGTTACACTACCCTACCATGGGCCCCCATATTCTCTCAAGATACATTAAATATTCGGAACCCGATTTACTATCTCAGTTATTTTAGACAACATAAACAAATTAACCTATAATGAAACAACATGTTTGAGACCTTCCGTAATCTTTTCACCCTAGATAGATCATAAACCATATCGATAAGTGAAATGAACTAAATTACAGTAAATCATGTATAATACACTATAATAGTCATAAAAACCTTATCTATATTCATAAAATCACTAAAAAATTCATCCCTCAATGTCTCGGAAAATAATTAGTCAGAACACCTAGATTGGTAATTGCTATAAATCATATTCTAAAGCATATCATCTTGGTTAAAAAGAATCCCACCAGTGCATACATGATCCCCAAAGAATATACATCGTGGTATTCACTCTCCTCCTAGTAGGTGTCTCTAGATGCTCTAATATTTATAAAACAACCTTAATCCATATCTTAACAACATGTGGACCACCATCCCCATAGAAAGTGGTTGGATGTTGTTGTTGGAACACATGTGTCATCTCTTCCATTAATGTGATAGGATATAGGGATTCTTGAATATTCTGCATAAAGCATTGGAAACCCTTGAGTAACTGGTCATCAGTACTCATATATGGTAAATTGGAGGTTCAAAAAGTGGAACTACTAAGGGTCATATCCGTGTCCTAGGTCCCACCTCCTCCATATCACGACCATATGCACCCTCCTAGAACATGACTCAATAACGTCTTGGAGGAATGACTCTAAAAATTTCAAGATCACACATAATAATAATTATAATAATGGAAAGATAAAAAATATAATCTTAGGATAGTTCGGATGCTTCCTATATAAAATTAAAACCCCTCTAGCTACTCTAAATTCTAGGACTATGTAAAAGGAGTGATTTAAGGAACAATAGAGACACTCCCTATAGTAAAATACTATTGTCAGGTCAGGTTCAATCTCTCTATTTTAAAAACTAAATTCATTTAAGTTTGTATTTATATTATAATTCACATTAAATAGTTGAATTATATAGATCACCATTTACAATTTATAAGGTCCCAAACATAATATAAATTGAACTGATTCATCCATTTAATCTCAAATATAACACATTATATACCATATAAACAATGGTCTATAACTCAACATACAATAATTGACTACTTAAGGTGTCAGTATTAACCTATGTAATAAAACACTATTTGGTCAACAGAAGCACCTTATGTACCAATTGTGTTTCTCAATCCACTTCAAGAAAATTTACTATAATTACAATTATATCATACAAGGCATGTAGAATAAAGTTCGTGAAGTCAAAAAATAGATCCTATATGGTATGTCACAATTCAGGTAATGTGAATTCCATACATGCTTAAAATGATGTATGATATGGAATTCCTTCATCTCAACCGAAAATGATAAAATAAATAATCACGGTGAACATAAAACATCATGTTTGTCGCCTTATGGTGATGTAAAATAAACCATAATAGAATAATAAATAACAACAATTATCATTCAAAAAACGTGTTACTTACCCCAAATACGAGTTATCTACTCACAGGTATGACTTATAACCAAGTTCCAATTCACTATTAATATCTTATATATTATCTCAAAATAGTACGGTAATAAAAGAAACATACATCTAATACCACTTTGAAACTTCCCGAATTGGGATCCACTGAACATTTCCCTATGTTAGTACGTCACAAGCCCTCAAACATGCCTCTTTGTATGCCAGGGGTGGATGACTATCAATGAGGGTCTATGGTGGGATATTTGGGAGACTATACCCTCATGATCAAAGTGTATCAAATTGGAATAATACAAATAGTAAATAATAGAATAAATAATACCATGAAATAATTATAGAAGATAACATACAGATGGAATAAATGGACAACGACAAATGTTGTGTCATATATAATATTATCATAATGTCATGTCTCCATAAAAAAATGGTAAGAAATATATGAAAACATGCATCCAATACCATTAAAGTATCAAAATTAAAAAGAAAAAAAATGAAACATAACCATATAGAATCACAATCATAGCTCATTCCTATGATCTCCTACTCTTAATAAATGACAAAATCAAGCATCATAAAGTGGGTGCTTTCCTTAGTCCCTACCTGCACCAATAAAGCTTATTCGGGTATCCAACGACATCCCAAACAAGGTGTGAGATAAAACATAGTAGGACACCTCAAATAGTTCCTATAATAATTCTATTATATATATATATTTGGTAAATCAATGTAAAATATATAAGATATATAATGTGATAAATACATAAATGAAGCTGTCTTTCCAATCAACAATAATCTAGCACCATAACAAGGGATAACTATAATCAAGCAACTGTAAACATGGAATAGTTATAAAGTCATGTAAAAACCATCCTAAATAGATTATTCCATGTAATAAAGTTTCAAACCACACGAGCCGGATCCAAGGCATAGAAATGTATAAGGCATACCCTTCGTCTAATGATGAGTAATCTAATGGCAGGCCAAAATGTCCCAAATCCAAGGGCCATGAGCAATGAATCCACTCATGTCCATGGAGCACATTCATAACAGAGTTAAAAAATACTAGTTTGGAACCCAAGGAGTAGAAATTTCCAAGTCTTCCACAAGGGTATTATGGTTATTAGGGTTTTTATATATTTTTTCGTGTTTTGGGGTATTTTTTAATTTTTTAGGTTTTTAGGGGATGTAATTATTTTTAGGTTTTAAAGGATTTATTAGGTTTTTATTTCATGGTCTTATAGGTTTTTATGTTTTTTGGGATTATTAGGTATTTTTTTAGGTTTTATGGGTTTTAGTATTTTTAGGGATCTTGAGGGTTTTTAGGGTTTTTATGGTTTTATGGTTTTTATATTTTTTGGGTTTTCAATGTTTTTTGTTTTTTAGGGATTTGAAGGTTTTATGGGGTTTTATAACATTTTAGCGGTCTAAAGGGTTTAATTTTTTTAATTATCTTTTAGGGTATTATGGGGTTTTTTGGTTTTTATGGTTTTAGGGGTTTTTAGTGGTTTTATGTTCTTTTAGGGTTTTAGGGGTTTTAACATTATTAGAGATTTTAAGTGTTTTTATGTTTTTGAGGTATTCTTATGGGTTTTCAAATGTTATAGTATTTTTTAGATATTTTTAGGGATTTCTAGGATTTTTATGATTTTTTGGGGGGGTTTTAGTGATTTTTAATGGTTTTAAGGGTTTTAGGGATTTTAGTGTTTTTAGGGGTATTATCATTTTTTCGGTTTTTTACGGGTTTTAAGTGTTTTTAGGTATTGAGGTTTTCTTTGGGGGTTTAGGGAAATTATGGGGTTTTATATTGTAATTTATTTTTAGGGGTTTATTAAGGTTTTTATGGTTTTTAGGGTTGTTAGGGATTTTTATGAATTTATGGGGTTTTAGTGTTTTTAAGGCTTATTGGTTTTTGGGGGGGGGGGTGGGTTTAGGTTTTTTTGAGTTTTTTAGGGTTATAAGGGTTTTAAAATATTTTATCATTTTTTTTGGTTTAAAGGATTTTTAGAGTTTTAAGAGTTTTTTTGGGTTTTAAGTGTTTTTAGAGCTTATAGTGGGTTTTATGGTTTTTAGGGGATTTAAGGTTTGTTTGGCCTATTTTGGGTTTTTAGGCATTTTATAATTTTGATAGGTTTTTACGTGTTTTTATTATTCTTAGGGTTTTAATTTTTTTATTAGGGTTTTTAGGGTTTTTAGGTTTTTTATGTTTTGAGAATTTTTTTGGATTTTTAGTATTTCAATGGTTTTGGGAGTTTTTGAGGGTTTAAGGGGTTTTATGTTGTGTTTTTGAGTTTTGGGGATTTTTATGGATTTTTTTGATTTTTATGGTTTTTATGGTTTTTAGGGAAAATGTGGATTTTAATTATTTTTAGGTTTTTTAAAGGTTTTCAGGTTTTTTTTGTTTTTTTTAAGGTTTTTCTTTGTTTCTAAGGTATTTAGGGTTATCTGAATTTTTTGACATTTTTAGGGATTTAAAGGTAATTATATATTCTAGTGGTTTTGGGATTTCTATTTGTATTTAGGGTTTTTGATGTTTTTATGGATTTTTTGGTTGTTAGGGTTTTTACGGACTTTTAGGGTATTAGATTTTTTATGATTATATGGGATTTAAGTGTTTTTAGGGTTTTAAGGATTTATTAGGGGTTCTCAGGGTTTTTTATATTTTTAATGGATTTATACATTTTTGGAATTTTATTGTCTTTTAGGGGTTTTAAGGAATTTGAGGGTTTTTAACATTTTTAGGTTTTTAGAGGTTTTATGTGTTTTGAGGTATTTATTCGTTTATTAGGGTTTTTCAATATTTTTAGGGTCTTTATGTGTTTCGGGGTTTTTAGGTATTTTTTTTGGATTTTTAGGATTTTTATGATTTTAGGGTTTTTATGTATTTTAAGTCTTTTTAGGGGTTTTGGGGTTTTTTTATTTTTTGGGTTTTAAGGGTTTTTATGAATTTTTAGAGTATTTTTTTCCTTAGTGATTTAAATTTTTAGGGCTCTAAAGGGTTTTTATAGTTTTTACTTTTTTATTAGGGTTTTATATCTTTTTAGGGGTTTAAAGGGATTTATGGTTGTTTAGGGGTTTTTGGATTTTTGTGTATTTTTAGGATTCTTTTTGATTTTTAGCATTTTTTATGTTTTTAGGGGTTTTTTGTGTTTTTAGGTTTTTATGTTTTTTGTAGGATTTTTCATGGTTTTTAGGGTATTTTCTGTTCAAGGGATTTTAGGGATTTTTTTTATTTTTATGATTTTTAGGGTCTTTGTATATTTTTAGGGTTTTTATGAATTTTAGGGGTTTTAGGGGTTTAAGGTTTTCGGTATTTATTTATGTTTTTTATACTTTTAAGTATTTTTATTTGTTCATAAGGTTTTCTTAGGGGTTTTCAAGGTTTTTAGGGTTTTTTATGTGTTTTTTATTATTTCTAGTGTTTTTCAGTTTTTAGGGGTTTTGTTTTGAGTTTATAGGGGTTTTATGGTTTTAGTATTTTTTTTAATCATTTTTAGGGGATTAAAGGGTTTTTATAGTTTTATTTATTTTAATAGGATTCTATGGTTTTTAGGTGGTTTTGGGTTTTTTTGGGACATTTAGTGTTTTGGGGGATTTTAACATTTTTAGGTTTTTCGATGTGTTTTATTTTTTTTTGTTTTCCAACATTTATTAGGGGTTTTCAGGGTTTTTTGGTTTTTTATGTTTTTTGATATTTTTATTAATTTTAGTTATTTTTATGGATTTTATGGATTTTATGGATTTTGATGTTTTTTTTGTTTTTTGTTTTAGTGTTTTGGTTTCTAGCATTTTTTGATATTTTTAAAGGTTTTAAGTGTGTCAGGTCCTAAATATTCCATAAAAAGAAGAAAATAATTCCATGAATTTTGAAAAGTGTTAAATAACAAACCCTAATAATATTTTGAAGAAAAAGAACAAATAATGGGATGTCATGAAGAAAAAACTGCTTTGTGGGCCTCTATATCTCATGGAATTCCAACACTTTGTGAAGCGCCCCATGAAAAAAATAGTTTACATGAGGAGGGAGTACCACCAACACATACAGAATGAAACAAAGCCATTCATGGGTCTGGATGACAGTTTCTATCCCTCCTAACTAATTTGTACATGGGTCGGGGCATCCTTTTTAGGATCCAGCAAAAGAACCCTTACGACCCATCAGAGACGACCGCCCATTCTAGTATCTGGTCCCTATATTATTCTATAAAATGAACTTGAGGGGGATCAAGAAAGGGATATGAAGGACAGGGTAAAATTCAATGGAAGGAACTTGAAAAATCATTCTCAGAAGTTTAATCACTGGACCATCTGCATACCTAAAATCCATTGCAGATGACCCCTTCCACATTGAGAAGAACCTATCTCAAAAACCATATGGGGAAGAACTGTTGTAGAGGATGTTATGTCGAGGAAGATTCATTTGTGAAATAAGGACTCATTTTCTGATCCAGCTATTAAATAAATTTCTTCATGGACAATGGTTTGTGGATAACGCTTCATGAATGACCCTACTTGGGAAGCCCTTTGTGGACTATATTCATGGAAAATGCTTCAAAAATAATGCTTCATAGATGAAACTTTATGATAAAAGCTTTTTTGGCTCTATTATTGGAAAATCATTTGTAGAAAATGATTCATAGATGAACATTCATGATAAAATTTTTAATTCCCCTTGTTTGGAAACTCCTTCATGGATGCTCTTATGTGGATGCTATTTTGTGGACAACTCCTTGATTCTCATATGCAGTTATCTCCTTCACATGTGGTACTTTTTTTCTAGCTTCTATGCGTCCAACCCCATGCAGAGAACCCTATGCACTTTCTGGTCCATACCATGGGGTAAGCACCCCCTCACCTCCACTCAGGATAAGTACCGGGATGTAGTCCCGAACCTTCGGGACGGTCCATTCCCTTTCGTCACCACCCCCATTAAAAATAGAGAGTAACATTGTGAACCTTTCAGGGTGGGTCAAAGACATTCTAGGTTCCACCTTATTTTTCCCTAACATCCAACCCATTTAATACCATCAGTGAAAACCTTCATCATATGCCTCCAAAAATATCATCACCTCACTCCTATTCCAGGTTCAACCATAAAGGGCCTCTCATGTGTATGTCCCACAAAATCTATTGATATGCATCTCCCTCCTAGGAATCCTACCCACATGATGTTATGCTATAAAAAACATATCCTCACCACATTATGTTAAACTATATAGAACTCATCCCCTAAACATGATGTTAAACTATGCTGCTATAAATCTAGTTGACATGTACAATTAGATCACACGGAACACTAGTGTGTCCCCTCAAGTCTACATAACTATGATAAGTGGAGTCGTGGGTGTAACCTTCACAATATGGAAGAAAATCATAATTCCCTCAACTTTACATTCCATTGGTAACAAGGGTTACACCTCTGGGTGCTCAAGTGAACCTCCCCATTATAGGGATTAATGGAAACCAATGGCCTTTCCCTTATATGAGGGCCAATGTTAGACATTCCTCTCTTACCTAGAACTAATTTCATGGAATCCCTCCTAGATAAATCCCTTATCCATTCTGGCATGAGCATTATCTATTTCTCCTCTTGTCCTCATCCTGAGACATAGTTGGATAGATCATCAGAAGTGACTATCTTGGATATTAAAATAAAAAAGGGTACATATACAATGAACACCCTTTCCCCATCCCATTAAGATTTATCACCTCATCCACCATAGGATAGAAAAGAATCGTGTGATCTTAAGATACACTAATTCTTCTTGTTTCTCACATTTCTAACGAGGCATAGAGGTTAATGGTGATCAGGACATCCACAAGATTCCAAACCACGAATGGGCCTCCTATACAGTGTAATCCCCCAAAACATGTATCAGTATTAAAAGGGTCACACTCCCAATAAAGTATCACCAAATGGGAAACCTTCCCTGTATAAGTTCTAATCTAATCATGTCCCATTGGAATAGAATCCTAAAAAGTGTAATCCCCATCATATTACACTAAATGGGATTTGATTCCCAACTTAGTGGGATTTGTAAGAATCATCCATGAGGTCCCAACCCATCATCTGAATCCCCAATTATGTTATCTGGTCCATATCCTCTATAGGGTCACATCAACCTAGAATACCACATATCTCCTGGGTCCCTCGGGCTTCCTCGACATACATCCCACACAAAAATCTTTTCAAGATACCTTTCTCCTAGACATTCCTACTTCATGACGTTAAACTGCATCGTTTTATCCTCGTCACATGACATTATAAGGTGATTTTTCCTATTCAATGCCACAAAACTATGTGGATTATGATTCCACTCATGTGGATATGTGGAAATACCATATATGGTTTATATCTAGATATCCAAAAAACATCCACCCCCTAGATTATGGTAAACTCTAAAGCACCCCACTACACTACTTAAAACAATCTTCATCCTAAGGAATGACCAAATAATATTTGATCCTTTTATAAAAAGGGAAACAATGATAGAAAACCCCATATATATACAAATACATTCTTTAATGAAGAACCTCAAATGCATTGAGATGATTCCAGAACCATGCTTTCTCATAATGGATGGTTATTTCAGGGTAACCCATGTATGCATACTTGGGAATGAACCAAGGATTCATGAACATATGATAAATCTATAAGATAGTCTCAGAATAAGAAATAGTTCTCCCTAAAAGGGTTTGATGAGACATAATTCCCATTCTCTCGGCCAATGTGAGTTCTCAAGGGTCATTGGATAAGTTCCACAATGAATGCGTACCATTGAAAAGTTATACCCATGAGGGTTCATGGATATGAGAACCGTTGGGTGTTTTTTGATCCACAAAAAAACCCATTTGAGAACACCCAAAGGAATTGTTCATGACATTAGGGATTTTACACCATTCAACCCCTTTCAATCAATCATTGAGTGAAAACGGTTTTTGATGGAGAGAAAATGGAAAAACTAATGCAAATGACATAACATCAACATCTACTTCACAAGATAAAATGGATATACATCACAGTCATCATCAAACAATTTTATTCCCAACAAAAACATGTCCTTAATGTAAAAAATCCTTTTAGGTTTTTATGGGTTTCATAGGGTTTTTCAGGGTTTTATGGGTTTTGATGTTTATTGAAATTTTTAGGCCTTTAAGGATATTTTTGCATTTTTGTGGGATTTTGAAGGTTTCTTGGGTTTTTAGGGTTTCTATGGGTTTTTAGTGGTTTTAGGATTTTTTTTGAGTTTTTATATGTTTTATAGTTTTTATATTTTAAACGTTTTAAGGGGTTTAAATGGGGTTTAGTGGTTTTTAGGGTTTTTATGAGTTTTATTATTTTTATGGTTTTAGTTTTATTCGTTGTTTTTAGGGGATTTATGGTTATACTGGTTTTATGGTTTTTTATCATTTGTTAGGTTTTAGGGGTTTTAAGTGTTTTTAGGATATCATGTTTTTCTATGAGATTTTAGAGGTTTTTAAGGGTTTAGTGGTTTAGTGGTTTTAATTGATTTTTTAGTATTTTTATGGTTTTTGGTTTTTTGTAGATTTTGAGGGTTTTAGGGGATTTAGTGGTTCTTAATATTTTTATTATTTTGTAGGTTTCTAGGGGGTTTATATTTTTTTTATTTTTAGGGGTTTCTTTTAATTTTTTAGGGTTGTTTTATATTTTAGGGATTTAAGTCTTTTTAGGATTTTTATGGGGGTTTTGGGTTTTTAAGGACTTTTAGGGGTTTAGGGTTTTTAGGGTTTTTTTGAATTTTTTAGGGGTTTTAGGATTTTATAGTTTTTAATGGTTTTCAAGATATAAATGGTTTTTAATTTTTTTTTAGTATTTTAGGGGTTTTATGAGTTTTAAGGTTTTAAAAGTTATTAGGGGATTTAATGGTTTCTAGGGGTTTTTACGGTTTTTTGTGTCTTTATAGGGATTTTACGGTTTTTAGTGTTTTTATAATTTTTATAGGTTTTATGTTTATTTTGGTTTTTAATATTTTCATAAGGGATTTCAGGATTTTTAGGGTTTTTACATTTTCTAGGTTTTTAAGGGGTTTTTTGGATTTTTAAAGGCTTTAGTTATTTTGAGGATTTTTTTTTCAATTTTTAGGTTTTTAGGGTTTTTAAGGGTTCTTATCATTTTAATGATTTCTTAGGGTCTATAGGGGTTTTTATGTGTTATGGTATTTTGAGATTTTATAGGAATTTTATGCTTTTTTGGGTTTTTAGGGATTTTGATGTTTTTAGGGTCTTCTATGGTTCTTAAGGTTTTATGGATTTTTCTAGATTTTTAGGTTTTTTATGTTTTTAAGAGTTTTATTTTTTTAGAGTTTTTAATGTTTTTAATTATTTAAAAGTTTTTTAGTGTTTCTAGTGGGTTTTTGGGTTTTTATGGAGTTTTATGGTTTTTAGGATTTTTTAGGGGACTGAGTTTTTTTAGTGTTTTAAGCTCATTTGAAGTGTTATTTATGGTTTTTAGAATTTTTAGGTTTTTAGGGCATTTCTTAATTAATATATATTTATTATCTTGTTAGGATATTTCAGTTTTTTTCTTGGTTTTATGTTTTTTAGTATTTTTATATATTTTTTAGGATTTTTATGGGTTTTATAGTTTTTATGGATTTTATAGGGTATTACGATTTTTAGGGTTTTTATATTTTTTATGTTTTAAATGGTTTTAAGTGTTTTTAGGTTTGATTATGTCTTCTTAGTGATCTTCATGGTTTTTATGGTTTTTATAGAGTATTAGAAAATTTTTATATTTTTAGTGTTTTTTTTGTTTTATTGTTTTTCTGAGTTTTTAGATTTCAAAGGGGTTTTATTGTTTTAAAAAAAATCATGGTATAAGGGTTTTTAGAGTTTTTGGTGCTTTTATGGTTTCTAAGGCCATTTAAGGTTTTGGGGGGTTTTATGGGTTTTTAGGGTATTAGGGCTTCTATATGTTTTTTTGGGGTTTTAGGTGTTTTAGTTTTTTAATATTTTCTTATGGATTTTAGGGATTTTAGGGTTTTTACATTTTTTTGTATTTTTAGGTATTATTAGGGTTTTTATGTTTTTAATGGTATTAGGGATTTCAAGTATTTTTAGGGTTTTAACATATTAGGTTTTTTAGGGTTGTATGTTTTTTAGGTTTTTATGGTTTAATTAGGGGTTTTCGTGGTTTTTAGGGTTTTTTACATTTTTAGGGATTCTTAGGTATTTTTATGAATTTTTTTAGTTTTCAAGGTTTCTACGGATATCGATTATTTTAGGTTTTCTATGGAATTTTTGAGTTTTTAGGGTTTTTTTGAGTTTTTAGGGGTTTAAGGTTTTTTATTGTTTTTAAAAAAAAATTAGTGATCTTAATGGATTTTATAGTTTTTTCTGGTTTTATGGGATTTTATAGATTTTTATATATTTTTATGCTTTTGATGGTTATTTTGTTTTTTAGGATCTCCTTAAAGTTTTTATTAGGTTTTTATCATTTTTAGGGTTTTTATGGGTTTAAAGTATTTTTCATATTTTCGGTTTTATTAATACTCATTACGGGTTTTAGGATTTTTTACATTTTTATGATTTTTTGGGCTTTTAGTCTTTTTAATGTTTTTAGGGTTTTTATGGGTTTTGAGGTTTTTAGTGGCTTTATGCTTTTGATAATTTTTATGTTTTTAGTGGTTTTAAGTATTTTTATGTTCTTAAGGGTTTCTTAGAAATTTGTAGTGGTTTTAGTCAATTTTACATATTACTAAATTTTCGGGCCTTTTTAATATTTTTACTTTTTTTATTGTCTTTGGGGATTTTTAGGGGTTTTTGTGGTTTTTAGAAGTTTGATGGTTTTTTGGGTTTTTTGGGTTTTTTATAGTTTTTAGGGCTTTTAGGGGTTTTGTGGTTTTTAGGGGCTTTAGGGTTTCATGAATTTTTAGGGTTTTCAGTGGTTTTAAGTGTTATTATGTTCATAAGGGTTTCATAGGATTATTTTTGGATTTTTAGAAATTTCGAAAATTTAGTGAATTTTCAGGACTTTTTCATATTTTTACTGTTTTTAGGGTATTTAGGTATTTTTAGGGTTATTATTTATTTTTAGAAGTTTGATGGTTTTTTTTAGTTTTAATGGTTATTAATTTTATTGAGTATTTATAGTTTTTAGTGTTTTTAAATTTTTTTTGGGTATTAAATGGTTTTCATAATTTTGAGAGGGAATTTTGGTTTTTAGTATTTATATGTAAATTAAGGGTTTTAGGGTTTTTCAGGATTTAATTGTTTTTTATGTTTATAGGGGTTTTGATATTTTTTAGGTTTTTAAATTTTTCTTGGTGGTTTTCAAGGATTTCATGATTTTCTAATTTTTAGGCATTTTTCATGATTTATATAATATTTATGGTTTTTGGATTTTTTGGGATTTAGGGGTTTTAAGTGTTTTAGTTTTTTAATGTTATCTTATGGATTTTAGGGTTTTTAGGTTTTTTTAAAATTTTAGGGAGTTTTTGGTATTCGAATGGTTTTTATATTTTTATGTTTTTTAGGGATTTTGATTTTTTAGGATTTTAACATAGTTATATTTTTTGGGGTTGTATTTTTTTAGGATTTTTTGGTTTTTTGTAGGGATATTCATTGTTTTTAGATTTATTTACATTTTTTGGGACATTTATGGCTTTTTAAAAAAAATTAGTTTTCAGGGTTTTTAGGGATTTTGATTGTTTTAGACTTTTATGGAATTTATGGGTTTTTAGGGGGGGGGTTTTAGGGATTTAAGACTTTTTAGAGTTTTTAAATATTTTTATAGATATAAATGATTTTATAGGTTTTTTATTATTTTATGTTTTTTTACGGTTTTTATGTTTTTTTATAGAATTTTATGGTTTTTATGGTTTTTTTTTGTTTTTTAGGGCCTCATTATAGTTTTTTGTGATTTTATCATTTTCTAAATTTTTTATGGGTTTAATTTATTTTTATGTTTTAAGGTTTTATTAATATTTTTATGGTTTTTAGGATTTCTTACAATTATAGGGAATTTTGGCTTTTAAGATTTTTATAGTTTTTTGGGTTTTTAGGGGTTTTGAGGTTTTTAGGGGCTTTATGGTTTTGAGAATTTTTAGGCTTTTCCGTGGTTTTATGTTTTTCTATGTTCTTAAGGGTTTCTTAGTATTTTTCATGGTTTTTATGTGTTTTACAAGTTATTTAATTTTTGGGCATTTTTTAAATTTTATACTGTTTTTAGGTTCATTAGGGATTTTTTATGATTTTTAATGGTTTTTAGATGTTTTTTTTTGGTTTTTTTGGGGTTTTATTGTTTTTTTGTATTTTTAGAGTTTTTTAGAGTTATTAAAAAAAATTAGGGAATAAATGGTTTTTATAAATTTTAGAGGGTTTTTTGGTTTTTATGTGTTTTAGTATTTTCAATGTATTTAGGGTTTTTATGGTTTAAATGGGTTTTTTTTGTTTTTTAGGTTTTATTGGGTTTTAAGAGTTTTTAGGTTTTTAAAATTTTCAAGGGGGTTTTGATGGATTTCGTGATTTTTTATGTTTTTTTGGATTCTTCGGGATTGATATATTTTATGTATTTTTGTTGTTTTGGGGTTTTGTGGTTTTTAGGGAATTTAGGCGTTTTAGGGGTTTTAGGGTGTTTATAATTTTTATGTTTTTGGGGATATTAATTATGTTAGTTTATATGGGTTTTAAGGGATTTTCTATTTTTAGGGATTTTTACATTTTGAGGTAATTTTTAAGGTTTTTAAGGATTTTAATTACTATTTCTAGTTTAAGGGTTTTTTGGTGTTTTCAGAGCACTTTGGGTTTTTATGGGTTTTAAGGTTTTTTTCGTTTTTAGATATTTTTTGCAGTTTTTATGTATTTCTAATATTTTTTAGAGTTTTGAACATTTTTAGGGGTTAAAGGGTTTCTAGAGATTTTAGTTTTTTTAGGGGTTTTATTGGGTTTTATGGGAACTTATGGGTTCTTGTGGACTTATATGGTAATAAGGTGTTTTAATGTTTTTAATGTTTTTTGGGACATTTTGTTTTTTTTTTGGGTTTTTAGTGATTTTTAGATTTTTAATGGTTATAAGTGTTTTCTGATTTTAAGAATATCTTATGGTTTAGGGGTTTTTATAATTTTATTTATTTTAAGGGATTATTTTTTTTTTGGATTTTTTATTTTTTTAGGGGTCTGAATGGGTTTTTAGGTATTTTAGGGTTTTTGTCATTTTTAGGGTTTTATGTGTTTCTTATTTTTTTTTTTTGGTTTTTGTAGTGTTTTTATGGTTTTAAGGTTTTCTTATAGATTTTTAGGGTTTTTAGAGGTTTCTATGTTTTTAGGAATTTATAGGTATTTTTTTAGGATTTTTAGGGTTTTTGGGATATTGAGCGATTGAGGGGTTTTTTGAGTTTTATTGGGTTTTTTAGTGTTTTGGGTTTTTTTGAGTTTTTAGGGGTTTAAGGGTTTTTAGAGTTTTTTTTAAATATTTGTAGTGTTTTAAAGGGATTTATTGTTTTTAGTTATTTTAGGGGATTTATGGGTTTTTATAGGATTTAAGGGTTTTAGTGTTTTTTTGTTTTTATGTGTTTTAGTGTATTTTTTGTGTTTTAAGTGATTTTAGTGTTTTTTAGATTTTTTGGGTGTTTCAAGTGTATTTAGGTTTTATGGTTATTTTAGGTGTTTTCATGGTTTTTAGTATTTTTTACATTATTAGGGATTTTTTGGATTTTTTATAAATTTTATTGCTTTTCAGGTTTAAGGAATTTTGAGGATTTTTAGTGCGTTAAATGTTAATTTAGAATTTTTATGTTTTTATTGTTTTAGGGTTTTAAAGTTTTTTTAGGTATTTTTAGGGATTTTTTTCTGAGATTTTTATGGATTTGTAAGATTGTTATGGATTTTAATTATTTTTAGGGATTTTGAGGGGTGTTTAGGGTTTTAGGGTTGTTATGGTTTTTTGGTTTTTTTTTGTTTTTTGGGTTTAAAATATTTGTAGTGTTTTTTAAAATTTTCAAGTGTTTAAAGGGGTTTTAGTTTTTTATTGGGTTTATGGTTATTATGGGGTTTAAGGTTTTTTAATGTTTTAGGAGTTTTAATTGTTTTTAGGGTTTCTAGGGTTTTAGGGTCTTTTAGGGTTCTTAAGGGTTTTCCTTTTTTTAGGTTTTTAGGGGTTAAAATGTTTTTTTTGTTTTTATTTACTATTAGTGTTTTTATATTTTTAGGGATTTTTTTTATATTTAGTATTTTTTGGGTTTTATGAATTTGGTGGGTTTTTAGGGGTTTTCAGTGTTTTTAGATTTTTTAGCATTTTTAGGTTTTTTGGATTTTTAATTGTATGCCGGTTGCTATTATTTTGTTTTGATTTTTTAGGGTTTTTAGGGATTATATATTTTTAGATATTTTTTTGTTCTTTTTAGGACTTTTATGGGTACTACGCCATATTTAGAAATATGGGGGAATTTTATGGATTTTTTGGTTTTTTGGGAATTTAGTGTTTTTGTGTTTGTTTGGATTTTTATAATTTTTTTTATTTGATTAATTTTTTTTATTTTTTGAAGGGTTTTTTACATTATTTGTGGGTTTTGGTGTTTTATGGGGTTTTGGGGGGTTTTATGGTTTATAGTTGTTTTGTGGGTTTTAGGGGTTTTTGTATTTTTAGGGTTCTTTTGGGAGTATTATCATTTTTAGGTTATATGGGTTTTAAATAATTTTTTATTTTTAAATTTTTTATAATTTTTTTCGGTATTTAACAGTTTTAGGTATTTTTGGGATTTTTTTGCAATTTTATTGTTTTTTCCAGTTATATAGATTTTGAGGTGTTTTAGATTTTTTGGTTTTTTTGGTTTTTTATGTTTTTTATTTTTTATTGTTTTCTTAGAGTTTTAAATAGTTTTAGTGATTTTTATGTTTTTATAGATTTTTTGGGATTTTTTAGATTTTTTTAGTGTTTAGGTATTTTAGGGGTTTTAGGGATTTTTAGGGATTTTTCGGGTTTTTATGGTTTTTTTGATTTTTCGGGTTTTTTGAGTTTGTTTAGAGTTTTATGGTTTTTTTATAGTTTTTAATGATTTTATGGTTTTAATGTATTTTTTATAGTTTTTAGTGGTTATTTATAGTTTTATGGGGGTTTATTTTTTTAATGTTTTTGTGATTTTTATGGATTTAGGGGTTTTGGTGTATTTTTTCGGGTTTTGGGGGGTTATATATTTTTTTAGGTTTTTAGGGATTTAATGTTTCATGTTGTTCTTATTTTCTATGGGTTTTGGGGGTTTTGGGAATTTTTTACCTTTTTGGTATTTTTAGGGATTTTTAGGATTTTTATGGTATTTATTGTTTTTAAAAATTTTGAGTGCTTTTAGGAATTTTAGGGGATTTAACTATTTTTAGGTTTTAAAGGATTTATTAGGATTTTATTTCAGGGTCTTAGATGTTTTTATTTTTTTAGGTATTATTACGTATTTTTTTAGGTTTTATGGGTTTTAGTATTTTCAGGGATCTTGAGGGTTTTTAGGGTTTTATGGTTTTTATATTTTTTTTGTTTTCAGTGTTTTCTGTTTTTTTAGGTATTTGAAGGTTTTAGGGGGTTTTATAATATTTTAGCGGTCTAAATGGTTTGATGTTTTCTATTACTTTTTAGGGTATCATGGGGTTTTGGGTTTTTATGGTTTAGGGGTTTTTAGTGGTTTTATGTTCTTTTAGGGTTTAGGGGTTTTAACATTATTAGAGGTTTTAAGTGATTTTATGTTTTTGAGGTATTCTTATGGGTTTTCAAGGGTTATATAATTTTTTATAATTTTTTATGGATTTCTAGGATTTTTATGATTGTTTGGGGGTTTTAGTGATTTTTAATAGTTTTAAGGGTTTTGGGGCTTTTAGTGTTTTTAGGGGTATTAGCATTTTTAGTTTTTTACGGGGTTTAAGTGTTTTTAGGTATTGGGGTTTTCTTGGGGGTTTTAGGGAAATTATAGGGTTTTATATTTTAATTTATTTTTAGGGGTTTATTAATGTTTGTATGGTTTTTAGGGTTATTAGGGATTTTTATGAATTTATGGGTTTCTAGTGTTTTTAAGGCTTATTGGTTTGGGGGGGTTTAAAGTTTATTTGAATTTTTTAGGGTTCTAAGTGTTTTTATATATTTTATCATTTTTGTTGTTTTAAAGGGATTTTAGAGTTTTAAGTGGTTTTAGGGTTTTAAGTGTTTTAAGAGGTTGTAGTGGGTTTTATGGGTTTTAAGGGCTTTAGGGTTTGTTTGGCCTTTTTAGGGGTTTTTAGGAATTTTAAAATTTTGATAGGTTTTTAGGTTTTTTTATTATTCTTAGGCTTTTAATGTTTTATTAGGGTTTTTAGGGTTTTCGGTTTTTTTATGTTTTGGGAATTTTTTGGGATTTTTAGGATTTCAATGGTTTTGGGAGTTTTGTAGGGTTTCAAGGGTTTTATGGTGTGTTTTTGAGTTTTGGGGATTTTTATGGGTTTTTTTTTTGATTTTTATGGTTTTTATGGTTTTCAGGGAAAATGTGGATTTTTATGATTTTTAGGTTTTTTAAGGGTTTTCAGGTTTTTTTTGGTTTTTTTGGTTTTTAATGTTTTTTTGGTTTCTAATGTATTTAGGGTTATTTGAATTTTCTTTTCATTTTTAGGGATTTAAACGTAATTTTATATTCTAGTGGTTTTTGGATTTTTATTGGTATTCAGGGTTTTTGATGTTTTATGGATTTTTTGGTTGTTAGGGTTTTTACGGACTTTTAGGGTTTTGGATTCATTTGGTTTATATGAGATTTAAGTGTTTTTAGGGTTTTAAGGATTCATTATGGGTTATCAGTGTTTTTTATATTTTTAATGGATTTAAACTTTTTTGTAATTTTATGGTCTTTTAGGGTTTTTAAGGATTTTGAGTGTTTTTAACATTTTTAGGTTTTTAGAGGTTTTATATGTTTTGAGGTATTTATGGGTTTATTAGGGGTTTGAAAGAGTTTTAGGGTCATTATGTATTTAGGAGTTTTTAGGTATTTTTTTTGGATTTTTAGGATTTTTATGATTTTAGGTTTTGTATGTATTTTACATGTTTTAGGGGTTTCTGAGTTTTTTTATTTATTGTGTTTTAGGGGTTTTTTGAATTTTTAGAGTACTTTGATTCATTAGTGCTTTAAATTTTTAGGGGTTTAAGGGGTTTTTATAGTTTTTACTTGTTTATTACGGTTTTATGGATTTTTAGGGGTTTAAAGGGATTTATGGTTGTTTAATGGTTTTTGGGGTTTTTGGGTATTTTTAGGATTGTTTATGATTTTTACCATTTTTTATGTTATTAGGGGTTTTTTGTGTTTTTAGGTTTTTAGGTTTTTTGTAGGATTTGTCATGGTTTTTAGTGTATTTTTTGTTTATGGGATTTTAGGGATTTTTATTATTTTTATGCTTTTCAGGGTCTTTGTGTATTTTTAGGGTTTTTATGAATTTTAGGGGTGTAAGGTTTTCAGAATTTATTTAAGTTCTTTATAGTTTTTAAGTATTTTTTTTGTTTTTAATGTTTTCTTAGGGTTTTTCAAGGTTTTAGGGGTTTTTAAGTGTTTTTTATTGTTTCTAGGATTTTTCAGTTTTTAGGGGTTTTTTTGAGTTTATAGTGGTTTTATGGTTTTAGTATTTTTTACCTTTTTAGGGGATTAATGGGTTGTGAGAGTTTTATTTATTTTAATGGGATTCTATGGTTTTTAGGGGGTTTTGGGTTTTTGGGGACTTTTATTGTTTTTGGGGGTTTTAACGATTTTAGGTTTTTTGATGGGTTTTATTTTTTTGTTTTTGATCATTTATTTGGGTTTTCAGGGTTTTTTTGGTTTTTTATGTTTTTTGATATTTTTATTACTTTTTAGTTAATTTTATAGATTTTAGGCTTTTATGGATATTGAGTTTTTTTTTGTTTTTTTGTTTTGATATTTTTAAGGGTATTAAGTGTGTTGGGTACTAAAAATTCTATAGGAAAGAAGAAAATAATTCCCCGAATTTTGCAAAGTGTTAAATAACAAACCCAGATAAAATTTTGAAGAAAATGAACAAATAATGAGATGTCATGAAGGAAAAACTGCTTTGTGGGCCTCTATATATCATGAAATTACAACACTTTGTGAATCGCCCCGTGAACAAAATAGTTTACATGAGGAGGCAGTACCACCAGCACCTGCAAAATGAAACAAAGCCATTCATGGGTCTGGATGATGGTTTCTATCCCTGCCAACTAATTCGTCCATGGGTCGTGGCATCCTCCTTAGGATCCAGCAAAGGAAGCCTTACATCCCATCAGAGATGACTGCCCATTCCAGTATCTGGTCCCTCTATTATTCTATAAAATGAACATGAGGGGGATCGAGAAAAGGATATGAAGGATAGGGTAAAATTCAATGGAAGGAACATGAGAAATCATTCTCAGAAGTTTAATCACTGGACCATCTGCATACCTAAAATCCATTGCAGATGACCCCTTCCACATTGAGAAGATTTTATCCCAAAAACCATATGAGGAAGAACCTCTGTAGAGAATGTGATGTAGAAAAAGTTTCATTTGTGAAATAAGGACTCATTTTCTGATCCAGCTAATTAATAAATTTTATCATGGAAAGTGGATTGTGGATAACCCTTTACGAATGACCCTTCTTGGAAAGCCCTTTGTGAACTCTATTCATGGAAAATGCTTCGCAAACAATGCTTCACTGATGAAACTTTATGGGAAAAGCTTTGTTGGCTCTATTATTGGAAAATAGTTTGCAGAAAATGATTCATAGATGAACATTCAATGTAAATTTTTTAATTCCCCTTTTTTGGAAACTCCTTCATGGATGCTCTTATGCGGATTCTATTTTGGGAACAACTCCTTCTCAATTCTCATATGCAGTTATCTCCTTCACAGGTGGTACTTTTCGGCTAGCTTCTATGCATCCAACCCCATGCAGAGAACCCTATTCACTTTCTGGTCCATACTGTGGGGGAAGCACCCCCTCACCTCCACTCAGGATAAGTATCGGGTTGTAGTCTCGATCCTTTGGGATGGTCCATTCTCTTTCGTTACCACCCCCATTAAAAATAGAGAGTAACATTGTGAACCTTTCAGGGTGGGTCAATGATATTCTCGGTTCCACCTTATTTGACCCTAACGTCCACCCCATTTAATACCATCAGTCAAAACCTTCATCACATGCCTCCTAAAATATCATCACCTGACTCCTATTCCAGGTTCAACCATAAAGGGCCTCTCATGTGTATGTCCCACAAAATCCATTGATATGAGTCTCCCTCCTAGGAATCCTACCCACATGACTTTATGCTATAAATACATATCCTAACCATATTATGTTAAATTACATAGAACTCATCCCCACAACATGATGTTAAACTATGCTACTATAAATCTAGTTGACATGTACAATCAGATCACTAGGAACACTAGTGTGTCCCCTCAAGTCTACATAACTATGGTAAGTGGATTCGCGGGTGTAACCATCTCAATATGGAAGAACATCGTAATTCCCTCAACTTTACATTCAATTGGTAACAAGGGTTACACCTCTGGGTGATCAAGTGAACCTCCCCGTTATAGGGATTAATGGATACCAATGGCCTTTCCCTTATATGAGGGCCAATGTCAGACATTCCTATCTTACCTAGAACTAATTTCATGGAATCCTTCCTAGATAAATCTCTTATCCACTCTTGCATGAGGATTCTCTCTTTCTCCTCATGTCCTCACCCTGAGACATAACTAAATTGATCATCATATGTGACTATCCTGGATATTAAAATAAAAAAGGATACGTGTACAATGAACACCCTCTCCCTATCCCATTGGGCTTTATCACCTCATCCACCATAGGATAGAAACGAATCGTGTGATCTTAAGATCCACTAATTCCTCTTTTTTCTCACATTACTGACGATGCATAGAGGTTAATGGTGATTAGGACATCCACAAGATTCCAAACCACGAATGGGCCTCTTATATAGTGTAATCCCCCCAAAACATGTCTCAGTATTCAAAGGGCCACACTCCCAATTAAGTAGCACAAAATGCGAATCCTTCCCAGTATAAGTTATAATCTAATCATGTCCCATTGGAAAGAATCTTCATAAGTGTAATCCCCATCATATTTACCTACATGGGATTTGATTCCCAACAAAGTGGGATATGTAAGAATCATCCATGAGGTCCCAACCCATCATCTGAATCCACTATTATGTTATCTGGTCCATATCCTCTATAGGGTCACATCCTCCTATAAGACCACATATCTCCTTGGTCCCTTGGGCTTGCTCGACATACATCCCACACAAAAACCTTTTCAAGAAACCTTTCTCCTAGACATCCCTACCGCATGACGTTAAACTGCATCATTTTTTCCTCTTCACATGACATTATAAGGTGATTTTCCCTATTCAATGCCATAAAACTATGTGGATTATGATTACCCTCATGTGGATATGTGGAAATACCATCTATGGTTTATATCTGGAGATCCAAACAACTTCCACCCCCTAGATGATGGTAAACTCTAAAGCGCCCCACTACACTACGTAAAACCATCATCGTCCTAAGGAATGACCAAATAATCTACGATCCTTTTATAAAAATAGATAAATTGATAGAGAACCCCATATATATACAAATCCATTCCTTAATCGATAACCTCATATTCAATGAAATGATTCCAAACCCACGATTTCCGATAATGAATTGTTAATTCAGGGTAACCCATGTATGCATACTTGGGAATGAACCAAGGACTCATGAACATATGATAAATCTATAAGAGAGTCTCAGAATAGAAAATAGTTCTTCCTAAAAGGGTTTTATGAGACCTACTTCCCATTCTAATGACCAATGTGAGTTCTTAAGTGTCATTGGCTAAGTTCCATAATGAACGCGTACCTTTGAAAAGTTATACCCATGAGGGTTCGTGGATATGAGAACCGTTGGGTGTTTTCGGCTCCACAAAAAAACCATTAGAGAACACTCAAATTAATTGTTCACGACATTAGGGATTGAACACCATTCAAACCCTTGCAATCAATCATTGAGTGAAAACGGTTTTTGTTGGAATGAAAATGGAAAAACTGATATAAATGACATAACTTCAAAATCTCCTTGACAAGATAAAATGGACATACAACCCAGTCATTGTCAAAAAAATGTATTCCCAACAAAAACATGTCCTCAATGTAAAAAATCCTTTTTAGGGTTCTATGGTTTTCATAGGGGTTTTCAGGGTTTTATGGTTTTTTATGTTTATTGTCATTTTTAGGTCTTTTAGGATTTGTTTTTGCATTTTTTTTTGGGGATTTTTAAGGTTTCTAGAGTTTTTTAGGGTTTCTATGGGTTTTAGTGGGTTTAAGATGTTTTTGAGTTTTTATAGGTTTTATAGTTTCTATATTTTAAACATTTTAAGGGGTTTAAATGGTGTTTAGTGGTTTTTAGGATTTTATATAGGTTTTATTATTTTTAAGGTTTTAGTGTTATTCATCATTTTTAGGGGTTGTAGGGTTTTTCTGGTTTTATGGTTTTTATCATTTTTTAGGTTTTATGGGTTTTAAGTGTTTTTAGGATTTCATGGTTTTCTATGGTATTTCGAGGTTTTTAGGGGTTTAGAGGTTTAGTGGTTTTAATGGATTTTTTTAGTATTTTTATGGGTTTTGGTTTTTTATAGATTTTGAGGGCTTTAGGGGTTTTAGTGGTTCTTAATATTTTTTTTATTTTTTAGGTTTCTAGGGGGTTTTAGTGTTTTTAAATTTTTATGGTTGTTTTATATTTCAGGGATTTTAGGTCTTTTTTGGATTTTTATGGGGGTTTTGGATTTTTAAGAACATTGAGGGGTTTTGGATTTTTAGGGTTATTTTAATTTTTTTAGTGGTTTTATAATTTTATAGTTTTTAATGATTTTAGAGCTATAAATGGTTATTAATTTTTTTATTATTTTATGAGTTTTATGAGTTTTAAGGTTTTAAAAGTTATTAGGGGATTTAATGGTTTCTAGGGGTTTTTACGGTTTTTAGTGTATTTATTGGGATTTTACAGTTTTTAGTGTTTTTATAATTTTTATAGGTTTTATGTTTCTTTTGGTTTTTAATATTTTCATAAGGGATTTCATGATATTTAGGGTTTTTTTACCTTTTCGAGGTTTTTAGGGGGTTTTTTGGATTTTTACAGGTTTTAGTTATGCTGAGGATTTTTTTTATCAATTTTTAGGTTTTTAGGGTTTTTAAGGGTTCTTATCATTTTAATGATTTCTTAGGGTTTATGGGGGTTTTTATGTTTTATGGTATTTTTGGATTTTATAGGAATTTTATTCTTTTTGGTATTTTTAGGGATTTTGATGTTTTTAGGGACTTCTATGGTTCTTAGGTTTTTATGGGTTTTTCTAGATTTTTAGGTTTTTTATGTTTTTAAAAGTTTTATGTTTTCTTAGAGTTTTTAATATTTTTAAATATTTAAAAGGTTTTTAGTGTTTCTAGTGGGTTTTTGGGTTTTTATGGGGTTTATGGTTTTTAGGGGTTTTTTATGTGCCTGAGTGTTTTTAGGGTTTTAAGCTCATTTGAAATGTTCTATATAGTTTTTATAATTTTTAGGTTTTTAGGGGATTTCTTTATTCTTATATATTGATTATATTGTTAGTATATTTTTCTTTTTTTCAAGGTTTTATGTTTTTTAATATTTTTATGGATTTTTAGGATTTTTATGGGTTTTATAGTTTTTATAGATTTTGTCGGGTTTTATGATTTTTTGTGTTTTTAGATTTTTTATGTTTTTAAAGGTTTTAAGTGTTTTTAGGTTTCATTATGTCTTAATAGTGGTTTTCATGGTTTTTATGGTTTTTATGGAGTATTAGAGAATTTTTACATTTTTAGTGTTTTTATTTTTTGTTGTTTTTTGTTTTTTTGAGTTTTTAGGATTTCAAAAAGGTTTTATTGTTTTTAAAAAAAATTATGGTTTTTGGGTTTTTAGAGTTTTTGGTGGTTTGATGATTTCTAAGTCCTTTTAAGGTTTTGGGGTTTTTAATGGGTTATTGGGGGTTTGTGGGTTTTTAGGGTTTTAGGGCTTCTTGATGTTTTTTGGGGTTTTATGTGTTTTATTTTTTTAATATTTTCTTATGGATTTTAGGGTCTTTAGGGTTTTTACATTTTTGGTATTTTTAGGTATTATTAGGGTTTTTATGTATTTAAGGTTTTTAGGGATTTCAAGTATTTTTAGGGTTTTAACATATTTAGGTTTTTTAGGGTTTTATGTTTTTTAGGTTTTTATGGATTTATTAGGGGTTTCCGTGGTTTTTAAAGTTTTTTACATTTTTAGGTATTTTTACGTATTTTTATGATTTTTTTATTTTTCAGGGTTTTTAGGGATATCAATTGTTTTATGTTTTCTAGGGAATGTTTGAGTTTTTAGGGGTTTTTTGAGTTTTTAGGGGTTTATGTTATTTTATTGTTTTTTAAATTTTTTTATTGATCTTAATGGATTTTATATGTTTTTCTAGTTTTATGGGATTTTATGGATTTTTAAATATTATTATTATTTTGATGGTTATTTGTTTTTTAGGGTCTCCTTATATTTTTTATTGGGTTTTTATCATTTTTAGGGGTTTTAGGGGTTTAAAGTATTTTTCAGCTTTTAGGTTTTATTAATACTCATTATGGGTTTTAGGATTTTTTACATTTTATGGTTTTTTGGGCTTTTAGTATATTTATAGTTTTTAGTCTTTTTATGGGTTTTGAGGTTTTTAGTGGCTTTATGCTTTTGATAATTTTTATGTTTTTAGTGGTTTTAAGTATTTTAATGTTCTTAAGGGTTTCTTATAAGTTTTCATGGTTTTTAGTCATTTTTACATATTACTGAATTTTTGGGCCTTTTTAATATTTTTACTTTTTTATTGTCTTTAGGGATTTTAGGGGTTTTTAGTGGTTTTTAAAAGTTTGATGGTTTTTCGGGATTTTTGGGATTTTTATAGTTTTTAGGATTTTTAGGGGTTTTGATGTTTTTAAGGGATTTAGGGTTTCAATAATTTTTAGGTTTTTCAGTGGTTTTAAGTGTTATTATGTTTTTAATGGTTTCATAGGATTCTTTTAGGATTTTTAGAAATTTTTAAAATTTAGTGAATTTTCAGGTCTTTTTCATATTTTTACTGTTTTTCGGGTATTTAGGGAATTTTAGGGTCATTGGTTATTTTTATAAGTTTTATAGTTTGTTTAGTTTTTATGGTTTTTTATATTTTTTGGGGTTTTATAGATTTTAGTGTTTTTAAATTATTTTCGGGTATTAAATGGTTTTTATAATTTTGAGAGGGAATTTTGGTTTTTAGGATTTTCAAGTATTTTAAGGGTTTTATGGTTTTTAGGGTTTTAATAGTTTTTTATCTTTATTGGGGTTTTAAGAGTTTTTAGTTTTTAAAATTTTTCTTGGTGGTTTTCAAGGATTTCACGATTTATTAATTTTTGGGCATTGTTTGTGATTTATATAATATTTATGGGTTTTTTGTGTTATATGGGTTTTAATTGTTTTTGTTTTTTAATTTTATCTTAGGGATTTTAAGGATTTTAGGGTTTTTTAAATTTTAGTGAGTTTTTGGTATTCTAATGGTTTTTATATTTTTATGCTTTTTAAGGATTTTTATTTTTCAGGTTTTTAACATAGTTAGATTTTTTGGGGTTCTATTTTTTAGGCTTATCTAGTTTTCTTAGGGATATTCAGGTTTTTAGGTTTATTTACATTTTTAGGGACATTTACGGCTTTTTAGGAATTTTTTAGTTTTCAGGTTTTTTAGGGATTTTGATTGTTTTAGATGTTTATGGAATTTTTGAGTTTTTAGGGGGGGGGGGTTTGTTTTTAGGGGTTTAATATTTTTTAGTGTTTTTAAATGTTTTTAGAGATCTAGATGATTTTATATGTTTTTTATTATTTTATGAGTTTTTATGGTTTTTATGGATTTTTATATATTTTTATGGTTTTTATGGTTGTTTTTTGTTTTTTGGGGACTTATTATAGTTTTTTTGGGATTTTATCATTTTTTTAAATTTTTTATGGGTTTAACTTATTTGTACGTTTTAAGGTTTTCTTAATATTTTTTATGGTTTTTAGGATTTCTTATATTTTTAGGGAATTTTTGGCATTTAGGATTTTTATTGTTTTTTGGGTTTTTAGGGGTTGGAGGTTTTTAGGGGCTTTAGGGTTTTAAGAGTTTTTAGGTTCTTCAGTGGTTTTAAGTGTTTTTATGTACTTAAGAGTTTCTTAGTATTTTTCATGGTTTTTATGTGTTTTTACAATTTATTGAATTTTTGGGCATTTTTTAAATTTTTTACTGTTTTTAGGCTCATTAGGGATTTTTAGTCTTTTTAGTGGTTTCTATAAGGTTTTTAGTTTTACGGGTTTTTATAGTTTTTAGTTTTTTTGGATTTTTATAGTTTTTAGAGTTATTAAAAAACTTTGGGGATTAAATTGTTTTTAGAATTTTTAACGGGTTTTTTTGGCTTTTATGTGTTTTAGTATTTTTAAGGTATTTAGGGGTTGTATGGTTTATATGGTTTTTTTTATTTTTTAGTTTATTTTTGGGTTTTAAGAGTTTTTAGGATTTTAAATTTTTCAAGGGGGTTTTGATGGATTTCATGATTTTTTTCGTTTTTATGGATTGTTCGGGATTTATATATTTTATGGACATTTTTGTTTTTTTGGGGTTTTGTGGTTTTTAGGTAATTTAGTGGTTTTAAGGAGTTTTAGGGTGTTTATAATTTTCATGTATGTAGGGATATTAAATGTTTTAGTTTTTATGGGGTTTAAGGGTATTTCTATTTTTAAGGGATTTTTAAATTTTGAGGTATTTTTTTGAAGTTTTTAAGGATTTTAATGGTTATTTCTAGTTTAAGGGTTTTTAGTGTTTTTAGAGCACTTTGGGTTTTTAGGGGTTTTAAGGTCTGTTTTGTTTTTAGATATTTTTGGAGTTTTTATGTATTTCTAATATTTTTTAGAGTTTTAAAATATTTTAGGGGTTAAAGGGTTTTTAGAGATTTTAGTTGTTTTTAGGGGTTTTATTGGGTTTTTTGGGAACTTATGGTTTTTTTGTGGACTTATATGGTTTTAAGTGTTTTTATGGTTTTTAATGTTTTTTGGGATATTTGGGTTTTTGGGGTTTTTAGTGATTTATATATTTTTAATGGTTTTAAGTGTTTTCTGGTTTTACGGTTATCTTATGGTTTAGGGGTTTTTATAATTTCTTTTATTTTTAGGGATTTTTTGTAATTTTTTTGGATTTTTTATTTTTAGGGGTTTGAATGGGTTTGGGGGTATTTTTGGGTTTTTCTGGTTTTTAGGGATTAATATGTTACTTAGTTTGTTTGTTTTTTGAGGTGTTTTTGAGGTTTTATGGTTTTCTTATGGATTTTTATTGTTTTCAGAGGTTTTTATGTTTTTAAGAATTTTTAGGTATTTTTTAGGATTTTAAGGGTATTTCGGATATTGAGCGATATAAGGGGTTTTCGAGTTTTATTGGGTTTTTTAGTGTTTTGGGTTTTTTTGAGTTTTTAGGGGTTTCAGGGTTTTTAGAGTTTTTTCAAATATTTTTAGTGTTTTAAATGGATTTATTGTTTTTAGTTATTTTAGGGGATTTATGGGTTTTTAAAGGATTTAAGGGTTTTAGTGTTTTTTTATTTTAGGTGTTTTAGCGTATTTTTTGTGTTTTAAAGGATTTTAGTGTTTTTAAGGTTTTTTGGGTGTTTCTAGTGTATATAAGTTTTTATGTTTATTTTAGGTGTATTCATGGTTTATAGTATTTTTTAAATTTTTAGTGATTTTTGGGATTTTTTATAAATTTTATTGTTTTTCGGGTTTAAGGGATTTTGAGGATTTTTAGTGCTTTAAATGTTTTTTAGCATTTTTATGTTTTTATTGTTTTAGGTTTTTAAATTTTTCTTTGGGATTTTTAGGAAGTTTTATGAGATTTTTAGGGATTTATAGGATTGTTATAGATTTTAATTATTTTTAGGGATTTGAGGGGGGGTTTAGGGTTTTAAGGTTATTATGGTTTTTTGGGTTTTTTGTTTTTTGGGTTTAAAAGGTTTTTAGTGGTTTTTAAAGTTTTCAAGTGTTTAATGGGGTTTTAGTGTTTTTATTGGGTTTTAGGGTTTTTATGGGGTTTAAGGGTTTTTAATGTTTTAGGAGTTTTAATTGTATTTAGGGTTTTAGGGTCTTTTAGGGTTCTTAAGGGTTTTCCATTTTTTAGGTTTTTATGGGTAAAAATGTTTTTTTGTTTTTAATTACTATTAGGGGTTTTATAATTTTAGGGATTTTTTTTCATATTTAGTAATTTTGGGGTTTTATGAATTTGGTGGGTTTTTTGGGGTTTTCATTGTTTTTAGATTTTTTAGAATTTTTAGGATTTTTGGATTTTTAATTTTTTTAGGTTGGTATTATTTTGTTTTGATTTTTTAGGGTTTTTAGATATTTTCTATTTTTAGGTAATTTTAGTTCTTTTAAGTATTTTTATGGGTATTTCGAAATATTTAGAAATATTGGGGTATTTTATGGATTTTTTGGGTTTTTTGGTATTTTAGTGTTTTTTTGTTTGTTTGGATTTTTATAATTTTTTATAGTTGTATAAAATTATTAATTTTTTGAAGGGTTTTTATATTTTATTTTGGTTTTTGGTGTTTTATGGGGTTTTGTGGGGTTTTATGGTTTAGAGTGGTTTTGTGGTTTTTAGGGGTTTTTGTATATTTAGGGTCCTTTTGCGGGTGTTATCATTTTTAGGTTATTAGGGTTTTAAGTAATTTTTGGTTTTTAAATTTTTTTTTAAAAAATTTTTTTTTTTAACATTTTTAGGTATTTTAGGGATTATTTTGTAATTTAATTATTTTTTCTAGTTTTATAGATTTTGAGGTGTTTTAGGGTTTTTTGATTTTTTTGGTTTTTATGTTTTCTATTTTTTATTGTTTTCTTGGAGGATTCAATAGTTTTAGTGATTTTTATGTTCTTATAGATTTTTTGAGATTTTTTAGATTGTTTTAGTGTTTAGGTATTTTGAGGGGTTTTAGGGATTTTTAGGGATTTTTCAGGTTTTTATGGTTTTTTGGATTTTTTGGGATTTTTGATTTTTTTTAGAGTTTTATGGTTTTTTATAGTTTTTTAATGATGTTATGGTTTTAATGTATTTTTTATAGTTTTTAGTGGTTATTTATAGTTTTATGGGGGTTTATTTTTTTAATGTTTTAGTGATTTTTATGCATCTTAGGGGTTTTAGTGTCTTTTTCGGGTTTTGGGGGGTATATATTGTTTAGGTTTTTAGGGGTTTAATGTTTTGTGTTCTTATTTTGTATGGTTTTTTGGGTTTTTGGTAATTTTTTACCTTTTTGGTATTTTTAAGGATTTTTAATATTTTTATGGTTTTTATAGTTTTTAAGGATTTTGAGTGTTTTTAGGATTTTCAGGGGATTTAACTATTTTTAGGTTTTAAAGGATTTATTAGGTTTTTATTTTAGGTTCTTAGAAGTTTTTATGTTTTTAGGGATTATTTGGTAATTTTTTAGGTTTTATGGGTTTTAGTATTTTCAGGGATCTGGAGGGTTTTTAGGGTTTTAGTGTTTTTATATTTTTTGGGTTTTTAGTGTTTTTTGTTTTTTATGGATTTGAAGGTTTTAAGGGGTTTTATAAAATTTTAGCGGTCTAAAGGGTTTAATGTTTTTTATTAGTTTTTTGGGTATTATGGGGTTTTTGGGTTTTTATGATTTTAGGGGTTTTTAGTGGTTTTATGTTCTTTTAGGGTTTTAGGGGTTTTTTACGTTATTAGTGGTTTTAAGTGTTTTTAGGTTTTTGAGGTATTCTTATGGTTTTTGAGGGGTTATAGTATTTTTTTAGTTATTTTTAGGTGGTTATAGGATTTTTATGATTGTTTGGGGGTTTTAGTGATTTTTAATGGGTTTAAGGGTTTTAGGGCTTTTAGTGTTTTTATGGGTATTACCATTTTTTAGGTTTTTTACAGGGTTTAAGTGTTTTTAGGTATTGAGTTTTTCTTTGGGGTTTTAGGTAAATTTTGGGGTTTTATATTTTAATTTATTTTTTAGGCGTTTATTAAGGTTTTTAAGGTTTTAGGGTTATTACGGATTTTTATGAATTTATGGGTTTTTAGTGTTTATAAGGCTTATTGGTTTGGGGGGGTTAAGGTTTTTTTTTAGTTTTTTAGGGTTATAAGGGTTTTTAATTATTTTATCATTTTTGATGGTTTAAAGGGTTTTTAGAGATTTAAGTGGTTTTTAGGGGTTTAAGTGTTTTTAGAGGTCGTAGTGGGTTTTATGGTTTTTAGGGGCTTTAAGGTTTATTTGGCCTTTTTAGGTGTTTTTAGGCATTTTATAATTTTGATAGGTTTTAGGTGTTTTTATTATTCTTAGGTTTTTAATGTTTTATTAGGGTTTTTAGGGTTTTTAGTTTTTTATATTTTGGGAATTGTTTGGGATTTTTATGATTTTAATGGTTTTTGGAGTTTTGGAGGGTTTCAGGGGTTTTATGGTGTGTTTTTCAGTTTTGGGGATTTTTTGGTATATTTTTTGGTTTTTATGGTTTTTATGGTTTTTAGGGAAAATGTGGATTTTTAAGATATTTAGATTTTTTAATGGTTTTGAGGTTTTTTTTTTGGTTTTTTTGGTTTTTAGGGTTTTTTTTGGTTTCTAAGGTATTTAGGGTTATTTAAATTTTTTTAAATTTTTAGGGATTTAAAGGTAATTATATATTCTACTGGTTTTGGGATTTTTATGGGCATTTAGGGTTTTTGATGTTTTTATGGGTTTTTTGGTTGTTAGGGTTTTTACGGACTTTTAGTGTTTTAGATTTTTTAGGTTTATATGGGATTTTAATGTTTTTAGGGTTTTAAGGATTTATTAGGGGTTCTCAAGGTTTTTTATATTTTTAATGTATTTTTACTTTTTTGGAATTTTATGGTCTTTTAGGGTTTTTAAGGATTTTGATGGTTTTTAACATTTTTAGGTTTTTTAGAGGTTGTATGTGTTTTGAGGTATTTATGGGTATATTAGGGGTTTTCAAGAGTTTTAGGGTCTTTATGTATTTAGGAGTTTTTAGGTATTTTTTGAATTTTTAGGATTTTTATGATTTTAGGGTTTTTATGTATTTTAAGTGTTTTTAGGAGTTTCTTGGGTTTTGGTATTTTTTGGCTTTTAGGGGGTTTTATGAATTTTTATAGTATTTTGTTTCTTTAGTGCTTTAAAATTTTAGGGGTTTAAAGGGATTTTATAGTTTTTACTTGTTTATTAGTGTTTTATAGATTTTTAGGGGTTTAATGTGATTTATGGTTGTTTAGGGGTTTTTGGATTTTTTGGGTATTTTTAGGATTCTTTATGATATTTAGCATTTTTTATGTTTTTAGGGGTATTTTGTGTTTTTAGGTTTTTAGATTTTTTGTAGGATTTTTCATGGTTTTTAGGGTATTTTCTGTTTAAGGGATTTTAGGGATTTTTTGTTATTTTATGCTTTTCAGGGTCTTTGTGTATTTTTAGGGTTTTTATGAATTTTAGGGGTTTTAGGGGTGTAAGGTTTTCGGTATTTATTTATGTTTTTATAGTTTTTAAGTTTTTTTTATGGTTTTATTAGTGGTTTTCATGGTTTTTAGTGTTTTTTAAGTGTTTTTTATTATTTCTAGGGTTTTTCAGTTTTTAGGGGGGTTTTTTTTGAGTTTATTGGGGTTTTATGGTTTTAGTATTTTTTTACATTTTTATGGGATTAAAGGGTTTTGAGAGTTTTATTTATTTTAATGGGATTCTATGGTGTTTAGGGGGGTTTGGGTTTTTTTTGGGACTTTTAGTGTTTTGGGGGGTTTTAACGTTTTTAGGTTTTTCGATGGGTTTTATTTTTTTGGTTTTCAAACATTTTTTAGCGGTTTTTAGGGTTTTTGGTTTTTTATGTTTTTTGATATTTTTATTACTTTTTAGTTATTTTTATGGATTTTAGGGTTTTTATGGATTTTGAGGTTTTTTTGTTTTTTTTGGTTTTTTTGGTTTCTATCATTTTTTCATATTTTTAAGGGTTTTAAGTGTGTTGGGTCATAAAAATTCCATATAAAATAAGAAAATAATTCCATGAATTATGAAAAGTGTTAAATAACAAACTGAAATAATATTTTGAAGAAAATGAACAAATAATGGGATGTCATGAAGAAAAAACTGCTTTGTGGGCCTCTATATCTAATGGAATTCCAACACTTTGTGAATCTCCCCATGAAAAAAATAGTTTACATGAGGAGGTAGTACCAGCATCACCTGTAGAATGAAATAAATCCATTCATGGGTCTGGATGATGGTTTCTATCCCTGCTAAATAATTCGTCCATGGGTTAGGGCATCCTTCTCATGATCCAGCAAAAGAAGCCTTACGACCCATCAGAGACGACCACCCATTCCAGTATCTGGTCCCTCTTTTATTCTATAAAATTAACTTGAGGGGGATCGAGAAAGGGATATGAAGGATAGGGTAAAATTAAATTGAAGGAACTGGAGAAATCATTCTCAAAAGTTCAATCACTGGACCATCTACATACCTAAAATCCATTGCAGATGACCCCTTCCACATTGAGAAGAATCTATCCCAAAAACCATATGAGGAAGAACCTATGTAGAGGATCTGATGTAGAGTAAGTTTCATTTGTGAAATAAGGACTCATTTTCTGATCCAGCTAATAAATAAATTTCTTCATGGACAATGGTTTGTGGATAATTCTTCACGAATGACCCTTTTTGGGAAGCCCTTTGTGGACTCTATTCATGGAAAATGCTTCGAAAACAATGCTTCACAAATGAAACTTCATGGGAAAATCTTTGTTTTCTCTATTATTGGAAAATAGTTTGCAGAAAATGATTCATAGATGAACATTCTTGATAAATTTTTTAATTCCCCTTGTTTGGAAACTCTGTCATGGATGCTCTTATGCGGATGCTATTTTGTGGACAACTCCTTCTCGATTCTCATAAGCAGTTATCTCCTTCAGAGGTGGTACTTTTCGGCTAGCTTTTATACCTCCAATCCCATGTATTGAACCCTATACACTTTCTGGTCCATACCATGGGGGAAGCACCCCCTCACCTCCACTCAGGATAAGTACCGGGTTGTAGTCCCAAACCTTTGGGATGGTCCATTCGCTTTCGTCACCACCCCCATTAAAAATAGAGAGTAACATTGTGAACCTTTCAGGGTGGGTCAAATACATTCTATGTTCCACCTTATTTGTCCCTAATGTCCACCCCATTTAATACCATCAGTCAAAACCTTCATCATATGCCTCCTAAAATATCATCACCAGGCTCCTATTCCTAGTTCAACCATAAAGGGCCTCTCATGTGTATGTCCCACAAAATCCATTGATATGCATCTCCCTCCTATGAATCCCACCCACATGACGTTATGCTATAAAAACATATCTCGACCACATTTTTTTAAACTACATAGAACTCATCCCCACAACATGATGTTAAACTATGCTGCTATAAATCTAGTTGACATGTATAATCAGATCACTAGGAACACTAGTGTGTCCCCTCAAGTCTACATAACTATGGTAAGTGGAGTCGCGAGTGTAACCTTCACAATGTGGAAGAACATAGTACTTCCCTCAATTTTACCTTCCATTGGTAACAAGGGTTACACCTCTGGGTGCTCAAGTAAACCTCCCCATTATAGGGATTAATGGGAACCAATGGCCTTTCCCATATATGGTGGCCAATGTCAGCCATTCCTCTCTTACCTAGAACTAATTTCATGGAATCCCTCCTAGATTAATCCATTATCCATTCTTGCATGAGGATTATCTCTTTCTCCTCTTGTCCTCATCCTGAGACATAGCTGGATAGATCATCAGATGTGACTATCATGGATATTAAAATAAAAAAGGATATGTGTATAATGAACTCCCTCTCCCTATCCCATTGGGCTTTATCAACTCATCCACCATAGGATATACAAGAATCGTGTGATCTTAAGATCCACTAATTCATCTTCTTTCTCACATTACTGACAAGGCATAGAGTGTAATGGTGATCAGGACATCCACAACATTCCAAACCACGAATGGGACTCCTATACAGTGTAATTCACCAAAACATGTCTCAGTATTCAAAGGGTAACACTCCCAATGAAGTAGCACCAAATGGGAATCCTTCCCAGTATAATTTCTAATCTAATCATGTCCCATTGGAATAAAATCCTCATAAGTGTAATCCCCATCATATTTAATTACATGGGATTTGATTCCAAACAAAGTGGGATATGTAAGAATCATCCATGAGGACCCAACCCATCATCTGAATCCACTATTATGTTATCTGGTCCATATCCTTTGTAGGGTCAAATCCACCTAGAATACCACATATCTCCTGGGTCCCTTGTTATTCCTCGATATACATCCCACGCAAAAAACTTTTCAACACACATTTCTCCTAGACATCCCTAACGCATGACGTTAAAATGCATCGTTTTGTCCTCGTCACATGACATTATAAGGTGATTTTTCCTATTCAATGCCACAAAACAATGTGGATTATGATTCCCCTCATGTGGATATGTGGAAATACCATATATGGTTTATATCTTGACATCAAAACAACTTCCACCCCCTAGATGATGGTAAACTCTAAAGTGACCCACTACACTACTTAAAACCATCATCGTCCTAAGGAATGACCAAATAATCTACAATTCTTTTATAAAAAGGGTAACATTGATAGAGAACCCCTTATATATACAAATCCATTCCTTAATCGAGAACCTCATATACAATGAGATGATTCCAGACCCATGCTTTCCCATAATGGATGGTTAATTCAGGGTAACCCATGTATGCATACTTGGGAATGAACCAAGGATATATGAACATATGATAAATATATAAGAGAGTCTCAGAATAGGAAATAGTTCTCCATAAAAGGGATTTATGAGACCTACATCCCATTGTCTCAACCAATTTGATTTCTTTTGTGTCATTGTCTAAGTTCCAAAATGAACGCGTACCATTGAAAAGTTATACCCATGAGGGTTTGTAGATATGATAACCGTTGGGTGTTTTCAGCTCCACAAAAAAAACCCATTAGAGAAAACTCAAATGAATTTTTCACAACATTAGGGATTGAACTCCATTCAACCCCTTGCAATCAATCATTGAGTGAAAACAGTTTTCATTGGAGAGAAAATTGAAAAACTGATGCAAATGACATAACTTCAACATATCCTTCACAAGATAAAGTGGACATACAACCTACTCATTGTCAAACAATTTTATTACCAACAAAAACATGTCCTTAATGTAAAAAAATCTTTTTAAGGTTTTTATGGTTTTCATAGGGGTTTTCAGGGTTTTATGGTTTTCATAGGGGTTTTCAGGGTTTTATGGTTTTTTATGTTTATTGTAATTTTTGGGTATTTTAGGATTGTTTTTGCATTTTTTTGGGATTTTGAAGGTTTCTAGGGTCTTTATGTGTTTCTATGGGTTTTTAGTGGTTTTAGGATTTTTTTTTTAGTTTTTATAGGTTTTATAGTTTTTATATTATAAACGTTTTAAGGGGTTTAAATGGGGTTTAGTGGTTTTTAGGGTTTTTTAAGGGTTTTATTATTTTTAGGGTTTTAGTGTTATTCGTTGTTTTTAGGGGTTTTAGGGTTTTAATGGTTTTATGGTTTTTTTATCATTTTTTAGGTTTTAGGGGTTTAAAGTGTTTTTAGGATTTCAAGGTTTTCTATGGGTTTTTCGAGGTTTTTATGGGTTTAGTGGTTTAGTGGTTTTAATGTATTTTTTAAGTATTTTTAGGGTTTTTGGTTTTTTATAGATTTTGCGAGTTTTAGGGGTTTTAGTGGTTCTTAAGATTTTTATTATTTTTTAGGTTTCTAAGGGGTTTAAGTGTTTTTATATTTTTATGGTATTATTTTAATTGTCTAGGGTTGTTTTGTATTTTAGGGATTTTAGGTCTTTTTAGGATTTTTATGGGGGTTTTGGGTTTTTCGAGACTTTGAGGGGTTTAGGGTTTTTAGGGTTTGTTTGAATTTTTTAGGGGTTTTATGATTTTATAGTGTTTAATGGGTTTCGATCTATAAATGGTTTTTAATTTTTTTAGTATTTTAGGGGTTTTATGAGTTTTAAGGTTTTAAAAGTTATTAGGGGATTTCATGGTTTCTAGCGGTTTTTACGGTTTTTAGTGTCTTTAAAGGGATTTTACGGTTTTTAGTGTATTTATAATTTTTATAGGTTTTATGTTTCTTTTGGTTTTTAATATTTTAACAAGTTATTTTAGGATTTTTAGGGTTTTTCACCTTTTCTAGGTTTTTAGGGGGTTGTTTTTGGATTTTTACAGGTTTTAGTTATTTTGAGGATTTTTTTGTCATTTTTTAGGTTTTAGGGGTTTTAAGGGTTCTTATCATTTTAATAATTTATTAGGGTTTATAGGGGTTTTTATGTTTTATGGAATTTTGGGATTTTATAGGAATTTTATGCTCTTTTGGGTTTTTAGGGATTTTGATGTTTTTAGGGTCTTCTATGGTACTTAGGGTTTTATGGGTTTTTCTAGATTTTTAGGGTTTTTATGTTTTTAAGAGTTTTATGTTTTTTAGAGTTTTTAATGTTTTTAATTATTTAAAACGTTTTTAGTGTTTCTAGTGGGTTTTTGGGTTTTTATGGGGTTTTATGGTTTTTAGGGGGTTTTATGGACCTGAGTTTTTTTAGGGTTTTAAGCTCATTTGAAGTGTTCTTTATGGTTTTTAGAATTTTTAGGTTTTTTGGGAATTTCTTTATTCTTATATATTGATTATCTTGATATGATATTTTAGTTTTTTTCTTGGTTTTATTTTTTTATTATTGTTATGTATTTTTTAAGATTTTTATGGGTTTTATAGTTTTTATGGATTTTGTGGGGTTTTAGGATTTTTAGGGTTTTTATAAATTTTATGTTTTTAATTATTTTAAGTGTTTTTAGGTTTCATTATGTCTTCTTAGTGATTTTCATGTTTTTATGGTTTTTATTGAGTATTAGTGAATTTTTATAATTTTAGTGTTTTCGTGTTTTTTTGAGTTTATAGGATTTCAAAGGGGTTTTATTTTTTAAAAAAAAATTATGGTTTAAGGGTTTTTAGATTTTTGGGTGGTTTTATGGTTTCTAAGTCCTTTTAAGGTTTCGGGGTTTTAATGGGTTTTTGGTGGTTTTATGGGTTTTTAGGGTTTTAGGGATTCTAAATGTTTTTTTAGGTTTTAGGTGTTTTAGTTTTTTAATATTTTCTTATGGATTTTATGGTTTTTAGGGTCTTTACATTTTTTGGTATTTTTAGATATTTTTATGGTTTTTATATTTTTAAGGGTTTTAGGGATTTCAAGTATTTTTAGGGTTTTAACATGTTTAGGTTTTTTAGGGTTGAATGTTTTTTAGTTTTTTATGGTTTTATTAAAGGTTATCGTGGTTTTTAGGGTTTTTTACATTTCTAGGGATTTTTAGGTATTTTTAGGATTTTTTTAGTTTTCAGCGTTTTTAGGGATATCGATTGGTTTATGTTTTCTATGGAATTTTTGAGTTTTTGGGTATTTTTTTAGTTTTTAGGGGTTTAAGTATTTTTTTAGTTTTTAAAATTTTTTTGGTGATCTTAATCGATTTTATAGGTTTTTCTGGGTTTATGGGGTTTTATGGATTTTTATATATTTTTATTGTTTTGATGGTTTTTTGTTTTTAGGGGATCTTATAGTTTTTTATTGGGGGTTTATCATTTTTTAGGGTTTTTAGGGATTTTAAGTATTTTTCAGCTTTTAGGTTTTATTAATACTGATTATGGGTTTTATGATTTTTTACATTTTTATGGTTATTTGGGATTTTAGTATTTTTATAGTTTTTAGGGTTTTTATGGGTTTTGAGGTTTTTAGTGGCTTTATGATTTTGAGAATTTTTATGTTTTTAGTTGTTTTAAGTATTTTTATGTTATTAAGGGTTTCTGAGAATTTTTCAGGGTTTTTAGTCATTTTTAAATATTACTAAATTTTTTGGCCTTTTTAATATTTTTCCTTTCTTATTGTCTTTAGGGATTTTTTGTGTTTTTAGTGGTTTTTAGAAGTTTGATGGTTTTTTTGGCTGTATGGTTTTTTTATAGTATTTAGGGTTTTTAGGGGTTTTGAGGTTTTTAAGGGATTTAGGGTTTCAAGAATTTTTAGGGTTTTCAGTGGTTTTAAGTGTTATTATGTTCTTAAGGGATTCATAGGATTCTTTTCGGATTTTAAGAAATTTTTAAAATTTAGTTAATTTTCAGGCCTTTTTCATATTTTTACTATTTTTAGGGCATTTAGGGATTTTTAGGGTTATTTTATATTTTTAGAAGTTTGATGGTTTTTTTAGTTTTTATGGTTTTTTAGTTTTTTTTGGGTTTTTATAGTTTTTAGTGTTTTTAAATTCTTTTTGGGTATTAAATGGTTTTTAGAATTTTGAGAGTGAATTTTGGTTTTTTGGATTTTTATGTAATTTAAGGGTTTTAGGTTTTTATGGTTTTAATTGTTTTTTATGTTTATTGGGGTTTTAAGAGTTTTTAGGTTTTTAAATTTTTCTTCGTGGTTTTCAAGGATTTCTTGTTTTTTAATTATTTAGGCATTGTTCGTGATTTATATTATATTTATGGTTTTTGGTTTTTTTTGGGATTTAGAGGTTTTAATTGTTTTAGTTTTTTAATGTTATCTTAGGGATTTTAGGGTTTTTAGCATTTTTTTAAATTTTAGGGATTTTTTGGGGTTGTATTTTTTTAGGCTTTTTTGGTTTTTCGCATGTATATTCATGGTTTTTAGGTTTATATACATTTTTATGGACATTTAGGGATTTTTAAGAACTTTTTTGTTTTCAGGGTTTTTAGGGATTTTGATTGTTTTAGATTTTTATGGAATTTTTGAGTTTTTAGAGGGGGTTTTGTGTTTTTAGGGGTTTAAGAGTTTTTAGAGTTTTTAAATGTTTTTAGAGATCTAAATGATTTTATAGGTTTTTTTTGTTTTAATTGTTTTTAGGGATTTTTATGGATTTTTATGGTTTTAATGGTTTTTTGTTTTTTAGGGCCTCATTATAGTTTTTTGGGATTTTAATATTTTTTAAATTTTTTATGGGATTAATTTATTTTTAAATTTTAAGGTTTTCTTAATATTTTTTATGGTTTTTAGGATATCTTTCATTTTTAGGGAATTTTGGGCTTTTAGGATTTTTATAGTCTTTTGGGTTTTTAGGGGTTTTGAGGTTTTTAGGGGCTTTATGGTTTTGAGAATTTTTGGGCTTTTCAGTGGGTTTAAGTGTTTTTTTGTTCTTAAGGGTTTCTTAGTATTTTTCATGGTTTTTATGTGTTTTTACATTTTATTTAATTTTTGGGAATTTTTTAAATTTTTTACTGTTTTTAGGTTCATCGGGGATTTTTTGGATTTTTAGTGGTTTTTAGAGGTTTTTTTTTGGGTTTTTATAGTTTTTAGGTTTTTTATTTTGGATTTTTAGAGTTTTTAGAGTTATTAAAAAAATTTGGGGATTAAATAGTTTTTAGAATTTTTAGTGGGTTTTTTGGTTTTTATGTGTTTTATTATTTTTAAGGTATTTAGGGGTTTTATGGGTTATATGGGTTTTTTTAGGTTTTTGGGGTTTTAAGTGTTTCTAGGTTTTAAAATTTTTCAAGGGGGTTTTCATGGTTTTCATGATTTTTTACGTTTTTATGGATTGTTTGGGATTTATATATTTTATGGATTTTTTTGTGGTTTTGTGGTTTTTAGGGAATTTATGGGTTTTAAGTGGTTTTAGGGTGTTTATAATTTTTATTTTTTTAGGGATGTTAATTGTTTTAGTTTTTATGGGTTATAAGGGCTTTTCTATTTTTTAGGGATTTTTACATTTTGAGTTTTTTTTTGAGGTTTTTAAAGATTTTAATGGTTATTTATAGTTTAAGTGTCTTTATTGTTTTTAGAGCACTTTGGGTTTTTAGGGGTTTTAAGGTTTTTTTTTGTTTTTAGATATTTTTGGAGTTTTTATGTATTTCTAATATTTTTTAGAGTTTTGAACATTTTTAGGGGTTAAAGGGTTTTTAGAGATTTTAGTTGTTTTTAGGGGTTTAATTGGGTTTTATGGGAACTTATGGGTTTTTGTGGACTTATATGGTTTTAAGTGTTTTTATGGTTTTTAATGTTTTTAGGACATTTGGTTTTTTAGGGTTTTTATTGATTTTTAGATTTTTAATGGTTTTAAGTGTTTTTTGATTTTAAGTTTATCTTATGGTTTACGGGTTTTTATAATTTTATTTATTTTTAGGGATTTTTTGTATTTTTTAGGGGTTTGAATTGGTTTTTGGGTATTTTGGGTTTTTGTGGTATATGTGTTTCTTAGTTTTTTTTTGGTTTTTGAATTGTTTTTATGTTTTTAAGGTGTTCTTATGGATTTTTAGGGCTTTTAGAGGCTTTTAAGTTTTTAGGAATTTTTAGGTATTTGTTTAGGATTTGTAGGGTTTTTTGGATATTGTGTGATTTAGGGGTTTTTTGAGTTTTATTGGGGTTTTTAGTGTTTTGCGTATTTTTTGAGTTTTTAGGGGTTTAAGTGTTTTTAGAGTTTTTTAAATATTTTTAGTGTTTTAAAGGGTTTTATTGTTTTTAGTTCTTTTAGGGGATTTATGGGTTTTAGTGTTTTTTTGTTTTTAGTTGTTTTAGTGTATTTTTTGTGTTTTAAGGGATAGTGTTTTTTATATTTTTTGGGTGTTTCAAGTGTATTTAGGTTTATATGGTTATTTTAGGTTTTTTTATGGTTTTTAGTATTTTTTACATTTTTAGGGATTTTTGGGATTTTTTTATAAATTTTATTGTTTTTCGGGTGTAAGGGATTTTGAGGATTTCTACTGCTTTAAACGTTTTCTAGCATTTTTATGTTTTTAGTGTTTTAGGTTTTTAAAGATTACTGAGGGATTTTTTGGGAGTTTTTTGATATTTTTTGGGATTTATAGGATTGTTATGGATTTTAATTATTTTTAGGGATTTTGAGGGGGGTTTAGGGTTTTAGGGTTATTATGGTTTTTTGGGTTTTTTTGTTTTTTCAGTTTGAACAGTTTTTAGTGGTTTTTAAATTTTTCAAGTGTTTAAAGGGGTTTTGGTGTTTTTATTGGGTTTGAGGGTTTTTATGGGGTTTAAGGGTTTTTAATGTTTTAGGAGTTTTAATTGTTTTTAGGGTTTTTAGGGTTTCAGGGTCTTTTAGGGTTCTTAAAGGGTTTTCCATTTTTTCGGTTTTTATGGGTTAAAATGTTTTTTTGTTTTTAATTACTATTAGGGTTTTTATATTTTTTGGGATTTTTTTTCATATTTAGTATTTTTTGGGTTTTATGAATTTGGTGGTTTTTTAGGGGTTTTCAGTGTTTTTAGATTTTTATCATTTTTATGTTTTTTGGATTTTTAATTGTTTGTAGGTTGATATTATTTTGTTTTGATTCTTTAGGGTTTTTAAAGATTTTCTATTTTTAGGTATTTTTAGTTTTTTTTACGATTCTTATGGGTATTTCGCAATATTTAGAAATATTGGGGCATTTTATTGATTTTTTTTGGTTTTTTGGGATTTTAGTGTTTTTTTGTTTGTTTGTATTTTTATAATTTTTTATAGTTGTTTAATTTTTTTAATTTTTTGAATTGTTTTTTATATTTTTTATTTGGGTTTTGGTGTTTTATGGGGTTTTGGGGGGTTTTATGGTTTATAGTGGTTTTGTGGTTTTTAGGGGTTTTTTTATTTTTAAGGTCCTTTTGGGGGTATTATCATTATTAGGTTATATGGGTTTTAAGTAATTTTCAGTTTTTAAATTTTTAATAATTTTTTCAGTATTTAACATTTTTAGGTATTTTAGGGATTTTTTTGTAATTTTATTGTTTTTTCCAGTTTTATAGATTTTGAGGTGTTTTGTGTTTTTTATTTTTTTGGTTTTTATGTTTTTTAGTTTTTATTGTTTTTTTAGGGGTTTCAATACTTTTAGTGATTTTTATGTTTTTAAATATTTTTTTGGGATTTCTTTTCATTTTTTAGTGTTTAGGTATTTTGAGGGGTTTTAGGGATTTTTATGGAATTTTCGGAGTTTTATGGTTTTTGGGTTTTTGGGGTTTTGAGTTTGTTTAGAGTTTTATGGGTTTTTATGGTTTTTTAATGATGTTATGGTTTTTTTGTATTTTTTATATTTTTTAGTTGTTATTTATAGTTTTATGGGGGTTTATTTTTTTTAATTATTTAGTGATTTTTATGGATCTTTGGGGTTTTAGTGTCTTTTTTCGAGTTTGGGGGGTTATATATTCTTTTAGGTTTTTAGGGGTTTAATGTTTTGTGTTTTTCTTATTTTTCATGGGTTTTTGGGTTTTTGGGAATTTTTTACCTTTTTGGTATTTTTAGGGATTTTTAGGATTTTTATGGTTTTTATTGTTTTTAAGGATTTTGAGTGTTTTGGGATTTTTAAAGATTTTTAAGGGTTTTAATGCTTTTTATGGGTTCCAATTACTTTTAAGTTTTCACGGCATTCTTAGGGTTTTTTGTGTTTTTATATATTTCATATATTTTGAGGGATTTTTTAGGGTTATTATGTTATTTAATGCTTTTAGGGATTTTGTTGGGTTTTAGGGTTTTTATATTTTTAGGTAGTTTTAATGTTTTTATCATTTTTATGATTTTTTAGTGTTTTATGTATTTTATGGTTTTAAGGTTTTATTTTGTTGTTTTTGGGTTTCTAGGTATTTTTATGTTTTTAACGGGTTTTAAGTCCTTTTAAGGATTTTATGGTTTTTATGTTTTTTTGGGATTTTTTGGATTTTTAATGTTTTCATTGGTTTTATGGGATTTATGGGTTTTAGGGTTTTTATTATTTTATAGGTTTTTAGGGGTTTTATGGGTTTTAGTGTTTTCTAATTGGGGGGGGGTATGGTTTTTATGGGTTTTAAGGTTTTTATCATTTTTATATTTTTAGGGTTTTTATGTATTTTTATGTTTTTGTAGTTTTATTAGGAGTTTTTACGGTTTATATAGGTTTTTTTGGTTTTTAAGATTTTTAGGGTTTTCTTTTCATTTTTAGAGTTTTTATTAATATTTATGGTTTTAGGGTTTTAATTTTTTTTGGTTTTTAATGTTTTATTAAGGGTTTTCATGATTTTCTATGTTTTTGGGATTTTTAGGATTTTTTATAATTTTTACCGTTTTTACGGTTTTTAAGGATTTTGGGTGTTTAAAATATTTTATAGGGTTTTTATGGTTTTATTTGTTTTAGGGGGGGGGTGTTTAGGTTTTTTAGTGGTTTAATGTTTTTTATAATTTTTGAATGTTTTTATGGGTTTAAATGATTTTTAGTGTTTTTAAATTATTTTTAGTGTTTTCATTAGTTTTTAGTTATTTTACGGGTTTTATGGTGTTTTATGGGTTTTTTGAGGTTTTATGGGTTATTATGGATTTTTAGGGTTTTGGGGTTTTTATGGTTTTTTAATGTTATTATAATTTTAGTGGTTCTAGGGGTTCTATGCATTTTTATTATTTTTAGGATATCTTCATGTTTTGCAGGTTTTTTTTAGGATTTTTACATTTTTGGGTTTTTAAGCCTTTTAAGATTTTTATAGTTCTTGAGTTTTTAGGGATTTAGGGTTTTTAGGGGTTTTATGTTTTTTTTTAGTTTTTTTAGTGTTTTTATGGTTTTTTATATTTTTAATGTTTTTAGGGTTTTAAATGGTTTTTCTAGTTTAAGGTGCTTTTAGGGTTATGATTGGGTTTTCATAATGTTTTTAGGTTTTTAAGGGTTTTTGGGTTTTTAGGGTATTTATTGGGGTTTTAGTGATTTTAGCATTTTTAGGTTTTTTAAGGTTTTTAATATTTGTTTTTGATTTTTGTTGCATTTAAAGGGGTTTTCAGAATTTTGGGTTTTTTATGTTTTTATGGATTTTTAGGGTAAAGAAGGCTCGGGTCCAGGCTATTCCTGGCACCCCCCAAAATTTATTAAACAAAAAGACACAAACACTGCAGACAAGGGAGGGGAGGGGTCAAACGACCCACACCCAAAAACCCTTACAACCCACGCCAAAGAAAGAAAAACACAGAAAGAAAAAGGCACAAAAACAGACACAACCGCAGCATCCTCACGTCACATCCAGCCAGTACCAGCATCCAACAGCACAACATCCAGCGTTAACCAGCAGCTCACAGCTAACCAACAACCAGCATTTAGACCTCATCCAGCATCCCAGCATCCAGCACCTCGCATCATCAAAACTCAAAAAACCAGCATCCAGCACATCTGAGCCAAACAACAACCAGCATAGAAAATATCTATCAGTACCAACATCACCATTTCAAACCACCACAACCATTCACCACCATAAAAATAGACCACAACACCATCCAGCCAACCAGCACCAGAACAGCATCCAGCACCAACACCAAAACATCACAGCCACGCAGCATAACCATCCCATCCAATCAAGCTCTCCCCAGACAACCATTCCATCAAACCAACTCGCCAGTAACCACATCAAATCAAATCCTCCATTGCATGTCAAAAACCAGTGCAAAGAACCACATCCAAAGACCATAAGTAGCAGCAAGAGACAGAGAATCAGAAGAAACCAAAGCCTCCCTCCTCCAAGCAACATGACTCGAACTTGAGCACACCAAGCCATACCTACAACCGACATCGAACCAGGAAGACATTTGAGGGTTCGGGAGCATGCCGGGGTTGACACCGCGCTCTCCAGATCTGGCGCAAGGCAAACGAAACGGAGGATCCCTGCAGACAAGCCGACATCGGTACCACCAGATCTGCAACTGATCAGGAGCTGGAAGGGGGAGCAGCAACCGAAGTCGGTTCTCGAACCAGGCACGCCAGAGGCCGACTGGTGACCTTGAGCCGGGAGGGGAACCTTCGCAGCAACGAAACCGGGTCCCGAAACAAGGCACTCCAGAAGTTTGAAACGAACCTGAAGAACGAGAGGGGAACCTTCGCAGCATTTCGGAACCCGAAACCAGGCACCAAGAAGCAAGATCCGGAGGTGGGACGCGCATCGGGAAAGCCGGGAAAGATCCCCCCATCCGAAGACCCAACGCATCAGATCTAGAGCAAAATGGGCGCAACCAAGAAACAACCGGATCGAACAGAACACGCAAATCCAACACCAGCGGTTTCCGAGCCAAAGCGGGACAGGAAGCACCGAGGTCGGACCTCGCCGGAGGAGGAAGGGGGAAGAAAGTAGAGGAAAACCTAGGCGGCGCGAGGAGGAGATTTTTAGGGATTTTACCTGTTTTTACGATTTTTATTAATTTTTTGGTTTTTATGGATTTCTAGGATTTTAGGGGTTTTAACTGTTCTTAGGTTTTTAATGTTTTCATAGGGTTTTCGTGATTTTTATGTTTTGTTATGTTTTTAGGGATTATAGTATTTTTATGGTTTTTATGGTTTTTAATCGTTTTTTGGGATTTTGATGGTTTTCTGGCTTTTTAGGGGGTTTTAGGATTTTTTGAGTTTTTAGGGGTGTTATGGTTTTTAGAGGTTTCAAAAAAATTTAGCAGTTTAAAGTTGTTTTAGATTTTATCATTATTTTTTAAATATTTATTGGTTTTTATGGGTTTTTATAATCTTTTAGTGATTTTTATGGTTTTTAGAGATTTTAGGAATTTTATTGGGTCTTTTAGAGTTTTTTAGGATTTGTAGAAATATTTATTTAGGGGTTTTAAGAGTTTTTAGGATTTTAAGCTTTTCATAGAGATATTTTAGGGGTTTTTGGATTTTTTTTTCATTTTTTTTGGATTTTAGGGCCTTTTAGGATTTTAGGGCCTTTTAGGTTTTTTATGGTTTATAGGATTTTTTGGGATTTTAGGGGTTTCATTGTGTGTAAGGGACTTTAATTTTTTTAGAGTTTTTAGTTTTTTATTTGTTTTTAGTGTTTTTTGATTTTTATTGTTTTCCTACAATTTTAAAATATTTTATTATCTTTTAGGTTTTTTGGATTATATTTGTGATTTTTTAGGATTTTTATGGTTGTATGATTTTTAGGGAGTTTGGGGTTTTATTGTTTTTAGGGTTTTTAGGGTTTCTTGAGGTTTTAGGGGTTTTGAGTTTCTTAGTGTTTTTTTTTGATTTTATATTTTTTAAAGTTTTTAGGGGTTTAAATGTTTTTTGAGTTTTAATAGGTTTTATGGGGTTTTATTGGTTTTTAAGGTTTTTAGGGGTTATTTATGGTTTTATAAGATTATTGTGTTTTGGGGGTCTTTTAGAGATTTTAATGGTTTTTATCTCTTTTTATGGTTTTAGGGATTTTATGAGTTTTTATGTTTTCTGTTTTTTCATTAGGGTTTTAGAGTTTTTAGTATTTTTTACATTTCTAGATATTTTTTGGGATTTTCTTGATTTTTTTAGTTTTTAGTGTTTTTAAGGATTTTGAGGTTTTTAGGGTTTTAAGGGATTTAGGGTTTTATGGTATTTATGTATTTTTAGGGATTTTTGATACTTTTACGGATATTATTGTTTTTAAATTTTTTTTATAGGTCTAAAGGGTTTTTAGAGTTTTTACCGGTATTTGGGGGTTTTATGGGTTTTAGAATATTTTATGTTTTTAGGGGTTTTAAGTGTTTTATGTTTTTAATTTTTTTCATATGGGTTTTCAGGGGTTTTATGTTTTTTTATGTCTTTAGGGGTTTTTATTACTTTTTTAGAATTTTTATGCTTTTTGGGTTTTTTTGGGATTTGGGGGGTTTTTAGGGTTTTTGGTTATTTTAGGGTTTTTAACATTTTTAGAATTTTTAAGGTTTTAATTTCTCATAGATTTTTAGTATATTCATTGGGATTTTTAGTTTTTATGTTTATTTAAAATTTTAGGGAGTTTTTTAGATTCTATAGGGTTTTTAATTTTTTAGGGTTTTTTTGGTTTTTTTGGGTTTTCGTGTTTTTTGGGTATTTAAGGGTTTTTTGGTATTCTGGGTTTCTATGTGTTTTTTGGTTTTTATGTTTTTTTAGATTTTTTGACTATTTTATGCGTTTAAAGGGGTTTTAGTGTTTTTATTGGTTTTTATGATTCATAGGGGGGGTTTAGGGTCTTTAGGGGTATTTAGGGGTTCTGTGGTTTTTATTGGTTTTTTGGTTTTTGCAGATTAAAAGGAGGTTTTTAGGGTTTTTTAGGGTTTTTACCCTTTTTAGGTATTTAGTGGTTTTAAGTGTTATTTGGGTTTTAACGTTTTCTTAGGATTTTTCGTTGTTTTTTACATTTTATAGGGTTTTAGAGATTTTTGTGTGTCATTTTTATGGTTTTTAGCAGGTTTAGAGAGTTTTATGTTTTTAGGGTTTGTTAGTAATTTTAGGGTTCTATGGTATTTATGGGGTTTTCTGGGGTTTTTTTAGTTTTTAAGGTTTTTATTTTATTTATCATTTTAGGGTTTTATTGTGTTTAATAGTTTTTAGTGGGTTTTAGTGTTTTTATGGGGTTTCAATTTTTTAACGTTTTTAGTCGGTTTTATTATTTTTAGGATTTTCTAGTTTTAGCATTTATTGGGCTTTAGGGATTTTAAGTGTTTCTTAGTTTTTAAATTATTCTTTGGGGTTTTCATGGTTTTTTTTGTTTATGTTTATAGGGATTTTTAGGTATTTTTAAAAATTTTATGGTATTTTATGGTTTTTATGGATTTTTAGTGGTTTTAGGGTTTTGTGGTTTGTTATGTTTTAAGGGATTTAAAGGTTTTTAGAGTTTTTAATATTTTTAGAGGCTTAAATGTATTTTTATAGTTTTTTATTGGGGTTTTAAAGTTTTTATGGGGTTCTCATGTTTTTATGTGTTTTAGGGGGTATTTAGGGTTTTTAGGGGTTTTATATTTTTTAGGATTTTAGTTTTTTAAGGATTTATTAAGGATTTTCATGATTTTTTAGTGTTTTTAAGATTTTTAGGGATTTTTAGGGTTTTTAATAATTTTTTTTTTGATTTTATGGGATTTAAGGATTTTGATGGTTTTTCAGTTTTTTGAGTTTTTAGGGTTTTTATGGTTTTTAGGTGTTTTATGTTCTTTATGGGGTTTATGGTATTTAGGGGGCTTATGGTTTTTATGGTTTTTAGCATTTTTAGGGTTTTAGGGGTTTTATGTTTTTTTTTGGGATTTTATGGTTTTCTTGGTGTTTTTCTTAGTTTAGTGGGTTTTTACAATTTTAGGGGTTTATGTATTTTTTGAATTTTTTTGTTCTTAGGGTATTTATGTATTTTGAGTGGTTTTTAGGGTCTTTATGGTTTTTATGGGGTTTTGGGGTTTTACGTTTTTATATTTTTTTAGGGTTTTAACATTTTTTTAGTGTTTTTAAAAGTTTTCTGGAGCATAGAAGGTTTTTATAGTTTTTAGTGGATTTTGGGTTATTAGGGTATTTGAATGTTTTAGAGGTTAATATAGGTTTTAGTGGTATTGAATTTTTTTAAGGATTTTAAAGTTTTTTTGGATTTTAGGTATTTTATGTGTTTCAATATTTTTATGTTTTTCTTAGGGTTTTCAAGGTTTTTAGAGTTTAGTTATGTTTTCAAATATTTTTATGGATTTTATAGGAGTGTTTTGGTTTTTAGTGTTTTTAGGGATTTTGATGGGTTTTAAGGTTTTTAGGGTTTTTTTATAGTTTTTATAATTTTGAGGTTTTTAGGGGGTTTTAAATTTTCATTGGTTTTTAAGGTTTTCTTAGGGTTTTCTAGGGTTTTTAGGGTTCTTACATTTTAATAGATTTATAGGGATTTTCAATGATTTTTATCATTTTATAGGAATAGTTATGATTTTGATTGGTTTTATAGTTTTTACGATTTTTATGGGTTTTTAGGGTTTTGCACTGTTTTTATATGGGATTTATGGTTTTTTATAGTTTCTAACGTTGTAAGGGTTTAAAGTGTTTTTATTGGTTTAGAGCTATTAGGGATTTTATGTATTTTATGGTTTTGATGATTTTAGGGGGTTTTATTGTTTTTGGGGGGATTTTGGGGTTTAATAATTTTTTATATTTTTAAGGTTTTAATGTGTTTTTAGGTTTTTAAGGTTTTCTTAGGTTTTTTCTATTTATAGTGTTTTTTATATGTTCAGGTATTTTTAGGATTTTGTTTTCGGATTTTTTTTTGTGCTTGTAGGGTTTCTTTGGGAGTTTGATGGGTTTGGGGGTTTTAGATTTTTCTGATTTTTAAACTTTTATGGTTATATTGTTTTTACGTTTGTTGGGGTAATAATGTTTTTAGGTTTTTAGGTTTTTCTTTGGGATTTTATGTTTTTTATGATATTTTATGTTTTTAGGGATTTCATCTGTTTTTTAGGTTTTAAGGGTTTTTAGGGATTTTATGGGTTTTAGGTTTTGTATGTTTTTTAGTGTTATTTATGGGTTTTAGGGTTTTATGATCTTTTTTGGGTAGTTTTACGATTTTTTTTATTTTATAGTTTTAGAGGTTTTTTTGTTATTTTGAGGTTTTTATGGTTTTCTGAAGGGTTTTCTCATTTTGTCAAGTATATTTATGTTTTTTGGATTTTTATTGCATTTTGGGATTTTTATGGGTTTTAGGGTTTTATACGAATTTTGAGGGTTTTAGGGGTTATTAGGGTTTTTATGGTTTTTACCATTTTTAGGTATTAGGGGTTTTAAGTGTTTTTAGGATTTTACCGTTTCTTGGGGGTTTTCAGGTGTTTTAGTGTTGTTTACAATTTTATGAAATTTTTGGGGTTTTTAGGATTTTTAGGATTTTTTTGGTTTTTAAGGATTTTGAGGATTTTAGGGTTTTCAGTGGTTTTAGGTTTTTATGGTTTTTATGTTTTTTGAGTTTTTTAGAGTATAAAGGTTTTTGTGTTTTTTATAATTATTAGGACACTAAAGAGTTCTATAGATTTTGTGGGGTTTAGGTTTTTTATTGGTCTTTATGGTTTTAAATATTTTTAGGGGTTTTAGATTTTTTAGGTTGTTTGGAGTTTTTTTAGGGATTTTAGGGTTTTTAGCATTTTTTGGTTTTTAGTAGTTTTAAGTGTTTTTAGGGTTTAAGGTTTCCATAGGTTATTTTAAAATTTTTAAAGATTTATAGGGTTTTTAAGACTTTTTGGATTTATATAGATTTTAAAGTTTTGATGGTTTTTTTTCAGTTTTAGGGTTTTTTATTATTTTTAGAGGTTTTTAGTGATTTCTACCATATTTGGACTTTAAAGGGTTATATAATTTTCAATGGGGTTTTATTAATTTTTTAGGGTTTTAATGGTTTTTAGGGTTTTATGGTTTTTAGGGTTTTAGGGTTTTATGAGTTTTCTTGGTATTTAAGGGGTTTTTGTGTTTTTAGGTTTTAATGTTTTTCTTAGAGTTTTTCATTTTTTTAGGGGATTTTACATTATTAGAGATTTTAAGATATTTTTATGATTTTTATAATTTTTAGGATTTTTAGGGATTTTTAGGGGTTTTTTGAGGTTTTAGGGCAGAAGAGGTGTGGGACTAGGCTAGCCTAGTCCCCCCAAGAATAAAATAAAATAAAATAAAAGCAGACAGTTACAAGGTGGGCCTAAAAGGACTAGAGTGTATCTCATCCTTCATGTTTGAATCAACAAAGGGGTGCAAAAGTCTGGAGTAATGAAGGACCACAACGAACATCTTTCCTCAATCGCCCTTTTGGAAAGAGCGTCCGCAACCGAATTGTCCTCCCTATATGTGTGTGAAATACTAAAGCTCAGGTTCTGAGAAATTTTGAGACACTCAATCTAGTGCGGCAAGAGTCTCCACGACACGTCCCTAGAAGATCTTTTGAGAGCAGCAACCGGAAACATTGAATCTGACTAAATCCAAAGCCTTGTCCACTTAATCTGACTTGAAAACTTCACAACCCTTATGATAGCACAAAGCTCTTATTTATAAGAATAGCCATCCCCAATAAAGTGAATGAAACTTCCCTTTACGAAGCCTTTGGAGGTGTGGAAGACTCCACCACACCCTGAGGGTCCAGGAGATCCCAGGGCTACGCCATGAACATTAACCTTTATCCATGATAGGAGTGGGGTGATCCATCTGATGTAATTCAAGACCATCAATTTTATGATTCTACATGCAACCCCAAGCGAGAAAAAAACTGTCAGATCACTAACATCATTGAACATCTCACATGTTTGTATTAATGAGGCATTTTTGATCATCCTATGCATGTTCACCCCCCATGCATCGAGAGGGGCTGTCGGTTGAAGGCTGCAGCATTTTGGGCAGCCCAAATATATTGAACATTCGCCGCCGCACCAGCAAGCAACATGATGTGGATTTGGTCACTTCCGTTGAACTCCACAAGGCTGTGCAAAAAGTTGCAGATCGAGCCTCTCAAGCTGCATGTCAGACCGAAGCATTATAACAGGTAGTGACAAATTTCTGAAGCAAAGGTGCAGTAAAGAAAAGTATGGTTGTGGTGTTCTTTAACCTTTTGCATAATAAACACATAGAGGCGAGTTTCCAGCCGGCCATCTTCAGCTGCTCAAGAGTTGGGATCCGATTCCGCCAGACATTCCAAACGAGAACAAAGCAAGAGGTAGGAATAAAGGGTGTTTTGAATTTAAGCAGTCACGATGGGGATGCCAGTCCATGCGGGTACTTAAATCTGTAATAGTTATGGGAATTGAATTTCTCAATCATACTGGGCATCTATACGAGTGTGTCAATGTCAATGAAGGTATGTCGCTAGACTTGCATGACGATATTATCTGGGAGTCGTGCCCTCGAGTCACTACGCTGCTGGATAAGACCAGCAATAGTAAGATTCTGCATGTCCTGGGAAGGTGTCATCATGTCCATTATGGGCTACTCCAGCCATGGGGTAGACCAGCAATTCAATGAAAAATTTCTTGACACAATCCATTTGGATTGCAACATAATCTCCTTGTATAAAGATCGTAAAGAAGGCCATGTCGAAGAAGTTAAATACCCAGAAAATCCATCGCATTACCTATTCGTGAATGTCTCCGTTAGAAAACCCAGGCCGTCACCATGGGGCTCAAGCAGGCTCTAGGTGAACTTCCCAATCATAGCATTATTGAAGTGTCGCAGATCTTTTACACCCATCCCACCCAGGTCAATTGGATTACTATAGTGCTTCCATTCCACCGAGACCAATTTCCGTTCATTGATAGAACCTATCCAAACAACATTTCTTATTTTTGCGTTAACGATTTTACTAAGACTAGCCAGCCATCAATATATAGAAAAAACATGCACGAACATCGAGGTGCTAAAAGAGTTAACCGAGCTGCCACTTCCCACTTGGGAGAGGCACTTTCCTTCCCATTTAGACATTTGCTGGCTGATTTTAGAGGAAATTCTATCAAAGTAGCAACTCTTTTCCCTCCCCCAAAAAAGAGGCACCCCAAGATAAGTAAAGGGAAAAGAGCTTCTATTTACACCAAGTGCAATGGAAATTAGAAGCTTCCAGGAAGGAGATACCCCCTTGACAAAAAAAATTGATGATTTTACCCACATTATATTTTGTCCAGCCACACTCTCATAATGTTGAAAGATTTGACTAACTGAAGACATAGTTTTCTTATCAGCCTGCCCAAACAGGAGGATTTCATCCGCATAATGGAGGTCCGAGGGGAAATGAAAGTCCCTACCTACTTTGATTGGTGAGTATAGCCCTGATTTCACAAGATCAAGGATGAAGAAACTCATGTAATACTCCACCATTGCAAAGAGAAAACCAGAGAGAGGATCCCCTTGTCTAACTCACCAAGAGCATGGGAATAAACCATGAGGTGAGCCATTAATCAGAACCGAGACTCTGGAACTATGTAGGATTGAGGAAATCAAGTAAGTAAAGTGATTATAAAAGGCATATATACTAAGGATCTTGACAATGATGCCCTATTTTATCATGTCAAAGGCATTCTCTATATCCAGCTTCAGTGAAAATATCCCTTTCCTCATTTTCTTCAACATAATATTGATTCCCTCTAAAGCGGAGAAGAGGCAGGTTTACATGCATCGTCCATGAATGAATCCAAATTGATTTTGAGTAATGATGATCCCCAAAATCTTCCCCATCCACATTATAATAATCTTACTAATTATCTTAGGAATGGTGTTTCCAAAAGAAACCGGATGGAAGTCACCAATGTCAACAGCATAGTCCTTCTTCGGGATCAGAGACATGAAGTTTGCATTTTCACCTTGAAAAATAAACCCTGAGATGAAAAATTCTCTAATCACATTTGTTAAATCCACATGAAGAATGTCCCAATAGAACATAAAGAACTTATTTCCAAATCCATCCACCCCTGAAACACTGTCCATATTCAAAGAGAAGAGTGCCTCCCTATCGTCCCCCTCAAGTGGATCTACTGTGAGGGCCTCATTTTTCTGACCAGAAATATAGGGCTGGATCAAGTCCATAAGGAAAGGGGGAATCACATCCATTGTCTGCATATATCCCTTTAAAATGATCCACTGTAGCCTTGGAAATATCCTCCATTGAAGTGAAAGTAGCATTACCAACATGGACTTGTTGACGCTCCTTTTCGTCATAGAGTCTAACGACTGAAAAAAAAGGAAATACCTTAGTCCAAAGTGATTCATCCTTTGAAGAAACATCAAAAATCGACAAAGGGATGAACAAGGAGAACATTTCCCATAGGTCGCGCAAGTTCCCTCATGGTCACACAAGTACACTTGTGCGCCGCCTAGTGGTCGTGAAAGTACTTGCGCGCTGCCTATTGGTCATACAGGTATACTTGCGCGCCGCCTCGTGGTCGCTCATGTGACTTGCGCGACCTAAGTGATAACCGCCCGGTAACCACCCAGGGCCTTCTTTTGCCTATAAATAGACCCTGTGGGCCCCCCATTCGAGAGGATCTTTATTTTCAGAAACTCGGATTGAAGCTCCCGACGCCCAAGTCTCTTCTCAAAGCTTCTGGAACACTTCTAAGGTAATTTCTTACCTAGAACGGAAGATCTAAAGAGAGGGAGGATGGCCTAAGTGTTGAAAATCATCAACACTTGTGCGCCTGAATGGCCAGCCCTTAAGGGAACTGATCATTCTTGCGCGCCGCCTTATTCCTTAAATAGAATTTGCGTGTCCCTTTTCTGGAAGAACCTCAAGATGATTCTAAAGGGTTTAATAAAGAGTCGCTCAAGTATTTCAATGCTGGTTGAAAATCGCGCAAGTACACCATGTGTCACGCAGGTATACCTGCACGACCAATACTTGCACGCCCACGCAAGACTTGCGCGCCTTTCAAGACTTGTGCGCCCCTACCTTTTTGGGTGCCCATCTTGCCCATTTTACCCCTCATAGGCCATTTCACCTTTCCTATTCAAGATTCAGTCTTCAAGATACTCTTCAAAGCCATTTATGGCATGATTTCTTGATTTGACTTCCTTATCTGAAAGGAATTCGGTGGAATATCTCTTAAAACCTAGTGATTTATACATCTTTATGTCACCAAAGATTGAGAGTTCGTTCATTCAACCTCATCCTTTAAGATGAGAGAATCCTTAACCTGGGTCTGCTTTTCAGGAATAATCCCCATTTATAAATCCTTTAATCTGGGCATCTTCCTCAGGAGTAAGCCCCAAATTCTTAAAGTTCCCAAACTTGGGAATCCTCTTCAGGAGTAAGCCCCAATCTCAAATACCAGGCATCCTTCTTAAGAGTAAGCCCCAATATCAAATGTGGGAATCCTTCTCAGGAGTAAGCCCCAAACCTTAATCCCTAACCTGGGTCTCTTTTTCAGGAATAAGACTCAGTCATAATCTTGGGCTTCCTTTTCAGGAGTAAGCCCCAAGTCCCCTAACCTGGGCCACCTTTTCAGGAATAAGTCCCAGTCATAATTTTTGGCATCCTTATTATGAGTAAAACCCAATCATAAGTCCCCTCCTAATTTGGGCATCCTCCTTAGGATTAATCCCCAAGATTAGAGTATTCAAATCTCCATGAAGCACATATACCTTTATGGACCCTTTTCATGGATTTTCTCCCTAAAAGTAAATCCTAAACCTTCATCTATTTGGGCAGTCATACATACATAAGCCCCAAACAATTTCTTATGATTGCATCTTTCATGGCACAATTGTCTAATTTTTACCAATACCTCTTGTTTATCACATCGAGCATGACTCACGTGAGCTTAGAGTGTAAATGTAATTATGACATTCTTCTTTGAACCATCAATCATAAACATCATACTTCATTACTCGAACTACGTGGGTTCTGATTCCTTTTCCAAAACAAAGGATACGTAGGTAGCCCATTTATGGGTTCTATCCCAACTTGGAAATAATCCATGTCCTTCTAAATGAAGATAAACTTCAATGTGCCCCACTGAGTGGCTTTAAAACCAGCCTGGTCATCAGAATGACCAAGAGACTTTTATATAAATGTTTTGAAGGATACCATTGACCAAGAATCTCTAAGCAGATATAGATGATTCTCTATTGATGAAGAACCTCGAATACATATAAAAGATTATCTAAATTTCTTGCATATTTAATCATTGATTGTTAAAACTAAAGGAAATATCATTTTATACATCGTAATGTAATAAGGATTCACGAACATAACATAAATCTATAAAGAGAGTCCCGGAGTAGACAATAATTCCCCTCAAAAAGGTGTGATGAGTCTGACCTCCCATCCTCTCGACCAATGCAAATTCCTAAGCCTCATTAGTCCACAAGCTAATGAGTGCCTACCTTTGGAAATTAGGTCCAAACGGATGTGGAATCATTGGATGTTTCCGGTTCTACGAACAAACCCGCTAGAAACCGATCGGAACGTTTGAATCTCCCGTCCAGGAGGTCATCCCCGGAACCCGTGCGAAACAAAAAATGGTGAACCCGACGTGAATCCTTAACCAAGTTAAAGTGATGTTCTTCTTATTTGTTAGGCTTCTTGGGCCAAAAAATCAATCATTGACATGTGCTCATCCAAAAGATGCAGTGGCCAGATTCATCTTGATTATGTCTGTTATATGGAACAGGCACTCTTTTCTCAAGATCTTGTGCAAAATGGATTTTCTTAAATTCACCCCTGTGAATACTGATGCTGTGAACACCTCTACTGTGAGGTCTGCTGCTGTGAAAACCAATGCTGCTACTCCTGCTGGAACATCGTCTTCTCTAAGGATGACATCACCAACTCAGCATCTTCAACATTGGGTTTCTAATTTACTAGTTAAGGAGTACCATCACAACGGTACTATCCCAACTCTGGAGGCCGCTCGTCAAGCCCTCCAAGTTAACAACTCTACCTAGTCATCTGGACAACGACGACCAGTGATCAAGAAGCAGGCGGTGCTGACTACCATCTCAAACCATTTCGGGTCGTTATCCCCAGAACGCAATTTCCATTCACTCCCTTACTCTGAGGAAGTGAATGAGCAGGTCCCGCAGGGCCTTAATTCAAATGGACATGAGTCCTTCTCGAGGGATCCCATCAACAATCGCCGCCAGACTCGTGCGGTAGTGCGCCCTCAACATGATGAGGGTACCGACTCCAGGCATTCAGCTCAGGTTCCTCGAACCCAAGCAGGCAAGATGAACCTCCAGAGACGGAATCCGGTTAACAATGGGCAGGTTTTCATCCCTTCCATATTCGGAGAAGTCCACCAACCTAACTTGGTGGAAAATAATGAGCAGGCACAATCACCTGTCCGTTTTAATTCCGCTGTCCAGCAGACTCGTCTGGAAGCATCACGCCAATCCCGCCAGGCAATTCCGGCAGAGTACCATAGGCAGGAACATGCACCTGCTTATACATCACCAGTTAGTCAGCAGGCTCGTTTGACTACATATGATGGATCTCATCAACCGTGTTTGGCAAAGTGCAATCAGTAGGCACATACACCTGCTAATACTAATCAAGCCTACCAACAGTCTTGCTTGGTAGCGCACGGAGAAGTCAGTCGAAAAGCCCCGACGACAAACAGGAGGCAGACTCAACTCTCTGCCTCCACACTTGAGTACTGTCAGGATTCACTGACAGGAAAAGGAGGACAGGAGCAGGCACATACACCTACTCCAAGCCCGGAATGGACGTATATCCCGGTTCCGGTGGCTGAAGTCACCAACCATATTTTGTCAATGGTGAAAGAGCAGAAGCAAATTCCTGCTCATATTTTGGATGCTTGCCAAGATATCATAACAGCTTCAGCATCATCTCAGGGACAGACACATAAATCTATCCCTAGCAGTGGAGTGACACATCAACGATTCACTCCGGAACAGACACACACATTTGTTCCAGTCCAAGAGGGTTATGGGGCATACTCCCCCATATCATACGGACAACCAAGTCAGGCACATACACCTGATTTGAGTGGAGATCATCAGCCTAACCTGACCATCTTTCCTGATCAGGCACATACTACTGCTCAGAGTAACCAGTTTCGTCACCAAGTGGTTTCTAAAGTGAGTAAGAAGGCATCTAAGAAAAATATCTGCCCAGCACAGTCAGGAGATCAAAGGCCAATCTGCAACAAGGCCTTGCTCGATGCTGGAGTTCTTGAAGCCCTCAGACATTTATCTGTCGGAATTCAAGATTCTACTCCCCCAGTTCCCAATAACGGGAACATTAATTTTGAAGGTCTTCAACAGAAACTTCCTCATGAAGGATTGCTTCATGAAAATTCGGTCAATCTTGAAGTTTTTTTCTTCAGATGAGAGCCACAGGAACCCTCTGTGTGGTCAGAAGACCAAGGAGCAAGAGATCTCATCTTTTGCTGTAACCCATTATGGTGGTCCTCCCCATGATGATGAATTTCGCTGCGAAAGTCCTCTCTGCAGTAGTGATTCACATTGCCTGGAAAATACTCCAATGGACAATGTAGTGCTGAGAAAGCCCTCTTATCTTGAGGAAATTTCAAATGTGAAACCAGTCATGTCTGATGCTTTATCGATAAGAAGTGAAATACTTTCTCAATCAGAAGATAGCCCAGGGTGTAGGTTATTCTCCGAACCACCCCTAAGTCATGCATCTTCTAGTTTGATTAATGATCTCTCTACCAATCTTGTTGAATCCGATGAAGCAACAAGGAAACACCAACTCTGGTCAAAACAGGTAGAAGAATCTTTATTTAATGATAAAGAGGAAATGCTGAACATGAGGAAAAAACTGGAAAAAGGTGAAGTACCAGTCATGTTTTGGCCTTTGGCTGACTCCCAGTACGACATTCCAAAGATGTTGACGGATGATGGAATCCATGATATTCGTCTCAACATATGGAAGACTCTTTGTCAATTGAAGAAGAAAGTATTATCTTACAGTGATTATGAAAATAATATTAAGATAATAGAAGGGTTACAACACCAGATTGATTTGGCATCTATATCAGTCTCTCGGTATCCGAAAGCTGAAAAGCAACAGAGAACCCTTCAACGTTCATGCCTTGGCGCACTAAGAAAATTGCGTCAGTTAATTGCCAAAGCTCCATCTGATGTTCATATCAGAGGATGGGGTGTTCACAGAGCACTACATTTCACAGTTCTTTCCAGTCAGCAAAGCCCATCGAAAATGGTCTCATGCAATGTTATTGCCCATGGACGGCCACAGTCAATGGGATTTGTTCATAATCAAAAGCTTGCTCAAGAACAAGATTCAACTAGTTCCTCTCAAAATCAAGTATATAGAGAACAAGTTGTTGAATTGCTCCTACATCAAGCAGGCGAGAATATTGCACAAGCCTCTCGTCTGGAGCAAACACGTTATCAAATGACAGAAGTTTCGGAAATCATCCAACGGTCTGTTGAACCAGGTGATAAAAGTGGATACAGGTTAATGCATCCAGCTAATTTCCGAACTAAGATTCCCAAGATCAAGAGAGATTTTAAGAAGATTTCAGACATAGCATGTCAAGAGACACCCCAGCTTGTCAGACTGGGGACTTCTCTAACCCAACCCTCAGAGTCAACAAATGATATTTGAGGAGTTGAGCGGAAGCAGCAGGAACATCCCCAGTCCACCGGACTGGGGACTTTTTTAAATCCTCAATCCCTCCCTCAGAGAAAGTCAGTATTCTATCGATTAGGGAATAAGCCTCAAGAGGAACGAAGAGCCAAGCTATCAGGAGATTCTCTCCAAGTGACGGTTCTCCAAGAAGTTCCTGAGGGATCAAGTCAACGGAATTCCATGTCTCATCATGGACATGGAAGAAGACAATATCACAGAAATGATGATAGAAAGGATTTCATGCAATATGCATCCATTAATGTCATCAATACCGTTGCTGCTGATTCACCAGATGAGGCTCAATCAGAGGGATCAGACGAAGAGGTTCCTGCTCAAGAAGTTGCGCGCACAGACCTAAATGAAGAAGGTGTGCGCACACGTAATCAAAGGCTTACCCAAAATCCGGGTATTCCTTCAAGTAACCCAATTCCCCCTCTTCGAAAAGGATCCAATAAGGGGAAAGGAAAGAATCAGGTTACTTCTCACCCTTCCTCTGAAAGAGGTCAATCACTCTCATTAGAGCAAAGGTTTTCACAACAGGAGGAAGAAATGAAAGAATTAAGAAGGTTGAATGTAGAACTACTTCAGAGTAGTCTTCTTCTTAAGAATGCTGAAGTCCGGCCGCTGAAGGAATTTGTTGTAACTACTGAGATGGATCAGGAATATCCTCCTTTATCAGTACACCCTCAGAGGTCTAATCCTACGGGTCAAACGCAACAACGTTTGGCAGCACTACCATCAGTTGCAGCACCAACCACCACGTCTGTCGAAGCTCCATTCATTGCACCTACCCAAAACCAAGTTCAACCTGATGTTTCTCAAAAGTTAATAACTACTATTGAGTTATTAACAACTCGGTTAGAAACTATGGAAGGGAAACGGGTGCAAGTTCAACCTGAAAATAAAGTTTACCCTGAATGGGTAGATTCAATTTCTCTTCCATCCAGTTTTGGAAACCCTGTTTTCCCTAATTTCAATGGATCAGGCGACCCTGAAAAACATTTGACACATTATGTGTCTTGTTGTGATCCTATGATGGGAACTCCAGAGCAGCAGGAAGCAGTGAAACTCAGATGCTTCGTGCGAACCTTGCAAGGACTAGCTTTTGTCTGGTATACAAGCTTGCAATCCCGGTCAGTCATCGGATGGGAGGATCTTTGTCAAAAATTCCATCTTCAGTTTAGCTCAACTTTGCAAAAAACGACAGTTTTCGATCTTACAAACTGCAAGCAAAGAGAGAATGAAAGAGTCTCTGATTTCATTGCTCGTTGGAAGGGATTAACATATTTCCTGAGTTTAGCACTCCCTCAGGAGGAATTGTTGCCAATCTGTGTGGCAAATTTGCGTGACGAATTACGCACGCCATTGATCCCTGTGAAATACACAAGAGGGTTTCGAGACCTTACTTCAATCGCTCAACAGATTGAAGATTCCCTTATACAGGCTAAGGTTAAATCTCGTATAATTCCATCAGCTCCAGGAAGGAGAATGGGTAAAGCGGAAACTGCTACAGTTATGCTTAGACAAGCACCTGTACCTATTTCTACTTCAAAACCTTCATCTTCTCGAAGGGCTCCACCTCCTGAACGCCAACAATAAAGGCTGTTTCATCCAAATGATCAGAGAGATCAACGACGAAATCAATTGGAGGATTTGAAGAGTAAAACATACTCTTTCCGAAGTGAGCAAGTTCCTGGTTACTTCATTTCAGCTCTGGAAAATAATTTGGTTCAATTACCAGTGCCCAAGAGGCCAAACAATGAAGGATATGAAGACCGTCCCAATTATTGTCCCTTTCATCAAATGTTGGGGCATCCCATCCAGGAGTGTTTTGTCTTTAAAGACCTCCTGCAAAAGATGGTCGACTTGGGACAAGTCAAATTGAAGGGTTTTTCAACTCATGTAGCATGTATTACCGCTACAGATCCAGAGGAAGGAGGCGAGTGGCAGGAAGTCAAAAGCAAAACTGCGAAAAAATATGATGATTGGATGGTCAGAAAGACAATCAATCGGACCCATTCCATTTTGCGAACACAATTGAAGAAGCCAATTGTGTCTCCTACAAAAGCTACAGTAAATCCTCCATCAAAAGACAAATCCTCAAAAGGGCAGCACAATTCAAAGAAGAAAGTGGAATCAAGAGAAGATGAGTATGTATCAAAGCCTAAATTGTCTTTGACTCTGGCAGATTTCATTCCATCTACTTCAAAGCCACGGGCACCGTCCCACCAAACGGCACAACCTAAACAGGCTAACCAGGCAGAGTCTTTATCAGACGAAGAGTTAATCTTTGGTTCTGTTAATATGATTCAATTAACAGATCCATATTCCAGTCTTGATGAGCCTGAATTCCCTGTATCAAATAAGGGAATCCGAGGATGTTCTAGAGGTTCAGGATACAGGGGAAGACGTGGATCTTTCCGAAGCCACTACTCTAATTTTACCCCTGCTAGCACTATATATGCAGCAGAAACTCGTGGTAGAGCCCTTCAGCGAGCTCAAAAAGAACAAGAAAGTTCTTCTGCCAATGGCCAACTCAGTTTTTGCACAGTTATTTTGGATTACCGATTAAAGGTCCCATCTTCTTTATCTCAGCTAGTAAATGGATCTAATCAGTCCAATCTTCCAAAACCAAGGATGTTGCCAACTTCAATACAAGATGCATCAGCTTCCAAATCATCTGCTTCCAAGGTACCTGCTAAACCGCATATTCCTATTGGGAAACGCAGACCTCTAGATCAAAAGTATGATATATTGAAACACTTGGCCCACGTACCAGCCAGGTTATCAATTTTGGATGCTTTGAATCTATCAAAAGATCTTCGGGAAGCACTCATCGAAGCTTTGTCAAGTCCTCAGGATTTTGAAGCTTAAATTGATGCAGCTGAAATATATCACATAGAGAATAATCCTGGTGAATGCCATGCAGTGATATCTTTTACTGATAAAGATGAAGATGATGTTGTGCATGGGCACATAAAACCTTTGTACTTATCTGGAAAATTCAATGGTGTAGATGTTGGAAGAGCTTTCATTGACAATGGGTCAGGAGTCAACCTCATGCCCATTCGTAAACTTCGTCGATTGGGCCTCACGGAATCTGATTTATCTCCTTCTACCATGATGTTACAAGGATATGATAAAAATGAACAAGAACCAATGGGAGAAGTTACACTCAGAACTCATTTTGGAGATCTTGTATCCAATTCGGATTTCATGATTGTTGATCAAGACTCAGCTTTCAATATCTTGCTTGGAAGACCCTGGCTACATCAGCATGCAGCTATTCCTTCACCATACCATCAATGTCTCAAATACTGTTTCGATGGTCAAGTTGGAACATTGTATGGTGATAAGGCCCCGTTCAAGACATGTGAGTCTCAATACATTGAGGCTGAATTTTATCACATGAAGGGAATAGAAAAATCTACAATGAAGGAAATTACCAAAATTAATGCTCCATATGGTTTGGAGAAAATTCTAATAAATCCATTTTCACATGTGGGTACAGATTATGTGTTACCTATCAGTCAAATAGACAAAATAGGCCCAAATAAAAATACTCTTATGGAAAGATCCATAATGTCAATTACGGCGATCGAGCCAGACAACATGGGAGAAATTGGTAACCTACCAAGCAGTGATGAAAGCATAAGTGGTGACTTTTTCATTTCATCTGCTGAAGTCCAACAAGTCTATACTTCTCTAATCAGGCCAGAAGAAGTTATAGCAACACCAGAGGTGAATAATTATGTCGATTCTCAATCCATCATCTCCTCTTTATTTCCCAAAGAAGACCCTTTATCATCAATAGGGTCGGAAATGGAAGCTTCTTCTTCAAAATGTGAAAATTTTTACATCTCTTATGATCATGAGAATTTCGTTTTTTCATCTACTTTGCAAGTAGAAACAGAAGAAATAACACATGATAAAGAGGAAGAGGAAGATCTTAGAGATGCTCCTCCAGCATTTGAAGAGGGTATCTCTACCACTGTGGATGAACTCAGAGAAGTAAATCTGGGTACAGAGAAAGATCCACATCCCACTTTAATTAGTGCGGCCATGACCCTTGAAGAGCAAGAGATGTATATTTCTTTTATAAAGAAAAATAAAGATATTTTTCCTTGGAATTATACAGAAATGCTTGGGCTTGATCCTGATGTTGCTACTCATCATTTGGGTTTACCAAAAGAACATCGATGTTTTAAGCAAGCCGCGAGAAGAACACACCCAACCTATGCTTCCAAAATTGAAGCTGAAGTAGATAAGCTGATCAAAGCCAACTTCGTCAGAGAAGTTCAATATCCCAAGTGGTTGGCTAATATTGTCCCTGTAAAGAAGAAGAACGGACAAATTAGGGTTTGCATCGATTTCAGAGATCTTAATCGGTATTGTCCTAAAGATGATTTCCCAGTTCCGATTACAGAACTCTTAATTGAAGCAACGGCTTGCTATGAAGTACTTTCTTTCATGGATGGATATTCCGGATACAATCAGATCTGAATGTCCCTAGAAGATGAGAAATATACAGCCTTCATAGCTCCTCAAGGTGTGTTTTGTTACCGGGTGATGCCCTTTGGTTTAAACAATGCAGGTGAAACATATCAACGTGCCATGCATCGTATCTTCAAACCTCTTTTAGGGAAGTTTGTTGAATGCTATGTAGATGATTTGGTGGTTAAATCCAAACAACGTTCTAATCACTTTTCTGATTTGGAAGTCATATTCCACAAGCTTCGACAACATAATTTGAAGATGAACCCCTTAAAATGTGCTTTTGGGTAACCTCAGGAAAATTCCTCGGCTTTGTTGTACGCCATCGTGGTATTGAAGTCGATACTGAGAAGACCAAATCAATCCTTGGTATGTCACCTCCTCAGAATTTGAAATAATTAAGAGGACTTCAAGGACACTTAGCCTATATTTGGCATTTCATCACCAATTTGGCAGGCAAAAGTTTACCCTTTACCAAATTATTGAAGAAAGGAGTCACTTACCAGTGGACTGAAGAATGTCAAGAAGCATTTGATGTTCTCAATAAATACCTCTTGAGTCCACCAGTACTCATGCCACCTGTTGAGGGTAGAATGCTTATCCTCTATGTGACAGCTTTAAAGCGATCATTGGGTGCCTTTCTCGCTCAAAAGAATGATGCTGGGAATGAAAATAGTCTCTACTATCTCAGTAGAACTATGCTTGAAGCAGAAACCCGGTATTCAGGTATTGAAAAGTGCTGCCTAGAATTAATCTTTCAGTTCAGAATCTGAGACACTACCTGCAACATCACGAGGTCCAATTGGTATCTCGTAATAATCCGCTCAAATTCATCCTTAGTCGTCCAATGCTTACAGGACGTCTGGAAAGGTGTGCGGTTATTCTACATCAGTTCGACATTCAGTATGTGTCTCAAAAGGCAATTAAGGGCCAAGATCTGGCTGATTTCCTGGATGAACATCCTTCAGTGGAAGACACGTATTCAGATATCGAACTACCTGATGAGGAAGTTTTCTCTATTCAAGAGAGTCCTCAAACATGGGAAATGTATTTTGATGGTGCTTCTAGAAGTCCAACAGTGAAGAAAATGGAAAATCCTAAATTCAACAAAGTTGGTTTAGGAATTGTGCTCATTTCTCCAGATAAGGCAGTGTTACCTTATTCCTTTTTGTGGTGGGAAGGTGGTACCAATAATGAAGCTGAATACCAAGCTCTCATTACAGGCTTGGAGTTAGCGCTTCAAGCACAAGTGAATCTCTTAAAGGTGAAAGGTGATTCAGACCTGGTAATCAAACAAGTCAATGGGGATTATGCCATCAGAAAAGAATAATTAATCCCTTTGTATAATTACGTCAGAGAGTTAATGTCGGAATTCCCTTCAGAACCAACATTTTCTTATGTCCCAAGATCACAAAATGCTCAAGCTGATGCACTGGCTAATATAGCCACAGCTTTAGCAGATCAAAATCGGGACGAGACAACCATCTGTATTGCCCACCGTCGTGCAATTTCACCTTATGTTCAAGTCAGAACAGTGGAAATTAATGAAATTAGTCCCATTCCTGAACCGTATGGTCATACTACAGGATGGATGTCACCTATCAGGGAATACCTTCAAAATGGAACACTTCCACCTGATAGAGCCGAGAAAGAACAAATCTGGCGATGTGTGGTCAATTTTACTCTTTATGATATCCCAAACCACCTCGAGAAAATTCTCTACAAACGTGGTTTTGATGGAGTTCTCTTCAGATGTATTGATGGTGAAGAGACAATGGTTTTCATAAAAGAAGTGCATGCAGGAGTCTGTGGTGCCCACCAGTATGGACATAGACTGTCTGATCAAATTCGAAGGCTTGGATACTTTTGGCCTTAAATGATACAAGATTGTGTTAATTTCACAAAGAAGTCTCATTCATGCCAAGTATATGCCAAATTCATTCATAAACCTCCAGAGTTGCTTCATACAACTAAATACTCATGGCCATTTTCCACATGGGGAATGGATGTGGTGGGACCTTACCCTTCAGCTACGGCCAAGCAGTTTAAGTACATTCTTACTGCTACTGATTTCTTTTCCAAATGGGCAGAGGCAGTACCTCTCAAAGAAGTCAGTTATAAATGCATTGTTAGCTTCATCAAGTCTAACATCATTACTAGATTTGGTGTCCCTCATACCATATTGGCGGACAACAGCACCAACTTCTGTTCTTCTGAGGTAAAGAAATTGTATCAAGAATACAACCTTAAGTCCAACCATTCATCTCGATATCATGCGGCGGCTAATGGCCAGATAGAAGCCTTCAACAAGACTCTTTCAAATATACTGCAAAAGATGGTGGATAAAGATAAGAGGTCATGGCCTGATAAACTCTTTCATGCTTTATGGGCTTATCGGACTACCACTCGCAATGCAACGCGGTCAACTCCATATTCATTAGTATATGGAACAGAAGCAGTCTTGCCAATTGAAGTTCAATTGCCCTCACTCAGAATAGCCATTTGTGATCAGTTATCTACAGATGAGCAATACCAAAAGCGGTTGAATGAATTGGAACAGTTATATGAGAAAAGATTGTGCACTTTTCACCACTTGGAAATCTATCAGAATCGAATAGCACGAGCTTTTAACAAAAAAGTTCGTCTTCGTTCATTCATTCAGGGAGAATTGGTATTGGTTATCAGAGCACCAATGATACCAGGAAAGAAGCCTCCCAAGCTTGAACCAAAATGGGAAGGACCTTATTCAATACATAAGGTCTACTCCAATGGAGCATATTCTCTAATCTCAATGGATGGAGAACACATCACGACTCCAACTAATTCCAGATTTCTGAAGAAGTATTTTGTATAAACAAAAAATATTGTTCCCAGATCCAAAACAGTCACATTGGTTCATATTATGTCCTACATGACACTAAACTTTATTATGTCCTACATGACACTAAACTGTATTATGTCCTACATGACACTAAACTGTATTATGTCCTACATGACACTAAACTATACTATGTCCTATCTACATGACGTTAAACTGTACAGAAGATCCTTATTGTGTCCGAGATGACATTAAACTATATTGTGTCCAAGATGACATTAAACTATATTTTGTCCTAGCAACATGACATTAAACTGTGTGGCACTTTCATCGTCCAGCATGACGATAAACTATAAAAAGTCCCCAGAACTGATATCCACATATTGGTTCACCTTAGTCCTAGCAACATGACTTTAAACTATACAGCAATGTTCTATCGTCAAAAATGACGTTAAACTATATAAATGTTCTATTGTCCAACATGACGTTAAACTGTAACAGTTACTTGAATTGTACTACATGACATTAAACTGTTAAAAAGTTTCCAGTTCGTCCTTGCTATATGACATTAAACTATACAGCAACGGTCCAGTATGACTTTAAACTGCAACTTCGTCCCACACAACATTAAACTGTGAAAAAGTCCCCTAAACCGTCCAGCATGACCTTAAACTGCATCATCCCTGGTCCATGTACATGACCATAAACTCTTTGCAAATCCCTTATGTCCAGCAAGACGTTAAACTATGACGTCCTAACTACATGACCCTAAACTGTATAAAAGTCCCTCACGTCCAGAAAGACGTTAAACTATATAATCATCAAAGGTCCAGCATGACATTAAACTGCACCATCCACGGTCCATGCATATGACCTTAAATATTCGCACTTTTGTCCAACATGACATAAATGGTGTGTTATTTTGTCCCTACTACATGACACTAAACTGTGCAGAACCAATAGTCCTAACTGCAAAGACTTAAACTGCATAGTCCCTTTATATGTCCTACATGACATTAAACTGTGCATCGTTAAGGTTGTTATTACCTCTTGTTTCTCACACCGAGTATGACTCACGTGATCTTAGAGAAAACCTCAACCATAACACTCTCTTTGTGCCCCTAACCATGTGTAAGTCCCAACAACATTTTAATTAGATCGCTGTCCCCAATAACAACTTGATCATTAATTCATTCTTTAATTGAACTACACGGACTTTGATCATTGCCCTCCAGGCTGGGTATGTAGGCAGCCTCCCAAGGTTCAAGCCCAAAAATAATCTCTTCACATCGGTTCACCACCATCTCATATGATGTTGATTTGTGAAACCGCCCCTAGAATCAATATTTTTTTACATTGATTCACTTTCGTCCTTGTTATACGACGTTAAACTATACAACACTTTTGTCCGATACGACAATAAACTACAATATTCTTTGATATCCTCACTTGAGAGAGAACTATTATTGACATTGATTTTTCAATCATGTTTCATTTCAAAAAAACTACGTGCATACATGGTAATGCCTAAATTTTTTATCTCGGGTTAAACCATCATTGCACTAAAGTCCCCTTTCACCCTTCACATGTACGAACCAAATTTGTACAAAGGGCATTTATAGAACTACGTGGGCTTGATTCCCATCCTTATGGGATACGTAGGAACGTTCGAGTATCCCTCGAATCCAGCCCCAAGTCTTTTGGGCCTAACCCCAAATTTCACTTTCAGTCCCTTGGCTGAAAAATCCTCATGAAAACACACACTGTGTATTCATTATTATGGTCCTAATTCTATGACCCTAAACTAAGATCACTCATACTTTCGTCCTGCATGACGTTAAACTGCATTTCAAGAACTACGTATGGCTTGATTCTCATTCTTATGAGATACGTAGTGAAGTCCATGTTTCAATTTAGGACCCAGCCACAACATGATTATGGTTTTCATTGACCTATGTATCTCTATATACATTGGACAATACCCATCTTTATGTTTTATAATCCTAACCTTAAATATTTTCAGATCTTCATAACCCTTTTCATGAATTCTAATCACAAAAATGTCAAACTTCTGAGAATTCTTTTGCCTGACTATGCAGCATGTGCCCACAGGTGGCCTTGCATAAACAGTCCACATAACATACTTGTCAGCCGAAAGATGCTATTTATTTGACCATGCAGCCAATGCCCATAGGTGGACCTACATATTTCAACCCCCTAACGGGTTTTGATAAATAATAGTAACTTCATTCTTGGGACGAATGCCACTTTTGTCCTTATTTGTCTTAAACGACAGTATGTAGGGATCCGCAAAAAAAAAGCCATCCTTAACATTTTTGTCCCAAATCCTTTTTCATGATCTGAAAGTATTCAAGTCTACGGTTTATTCTTCTTCCCTACGTTTGGGTCAGACCTTCGTAGGAGTGATATTCATCCAGTTATTCGATATTCTTGTTCGGAAATATCTTCTCCATATTCAAGTACCTCTTTCCATACAACAAACTCTATACTTTAGAAAATTTGAATCTCTATAAACATTCACTGGCTTTTAGCACTAGGAAAGTAAATTTTTGAGAGTTATTTTGCCTGACTATGCAGCACGTGCCCATAGGTGGCCCTGCATAAACAGTCCACATAACAGACTTGTCAGCCGAAAGATACTATTTATTTGACCATGCAGCCAATGCCCATAGGTGGCCCTGTATATTTCAACCCCCTAACGGGTTTTGTTAAATAATAGTAACTTGATTCTTGGAAACTACTTCTTCTAATGCCTTTTATCTCTTTTTCATATCATTACTCAGATTCAAATATTCTTAAGCCATAGTTTACATATTTTCTCTCATTCTTGAGTATGGTAATATGTTTTCAGATAAATTGTCAAGGAATTGAATCAATTTTAACCCATTTCGGTCAAAGATATTTCAACCTTTAACATTAGCCTTTGTATGTCTGACATGAATGACTTTAAACTGCCAGATTTCTTGTTTTTCTTTTCACCTCAGAGTCAAATCCTCTTTTCTCTCCGGATCCAACTCTGAGGGGGGACTTTTGTTGACGCTCCTTTCCGTCACAGAGTCTAACGACTGAAAAAAGGAAATACCTTAGTTCAAAGTGATTCATCCTTTGAAGAAACATCAAAAATCGATAAAGGGATGAACAAGGAGAACGTTGCCCATAGGTCGCGCAAGTTCCCTCATGGTCGTTCAAGTACACTTGCGCGCCGCCTAGTGGTCGTGCAAGTACTTGCGCGCTGCCTATTGGTCCTGCAGATATACTTGCGCGCCGCCTCATGGTCGCTCATGTGACTTGCGCGACCTAAGTGATAACCGCCCGGTAACCGCCCAAGGCCTTCTTTTGCCTATAAATAGACCGCGTGGGCCCCCCATTCGAGAGGATCTTTTTTTTTCAGAAACTCGGATTGAAGCTCCCGACGCCCAAGTCTCTTCTCAAAGCTTCTGGAACACTTCTAAGGTAATTTCTTACCTATAACGGAAGATCTAAAGAGAGGGAGGAAGGCCTAAGTGTTGAAACTCATCAACACTTGCGCGCCTGAATGGCAGCCCTTAAGGGAACTGATCATTCTTGCGCGCCGCCTTATTCCTTCAATAGAATTTGCGCGTCCCTTTTCTGGAAGAACCTCAAGAGGATTCTAAAGGGTTTAATAAAGAGTCGCTCAAGTATTTCAATGCTGGTTGAAAATCGCGCAAGTACACCATGTGTCGTGCAGGTATACCTGCACGACCAATACTTGCGCGCCCACGCAAGACTTGCGCGCGTTTCAAGACTTGCGCGCCCCTACCTTTTTGGGTGCCCCTCTTGCCCATTTTACCCCTCTTAAGCCATTTCACCTTTCCTATTCAATATTCAGTCTTCAAGATACTCTTCAAAGCCATTTATGGAATGATTTCTTGATTTGACTTCCTTATCTAAAAGGAATTCGGTGGAATATCTCTCAAAACCTAGTGAATTATACATCTTTATGTCTCCAAAGATTGAGAGTTCGTTCATTCAACCTCATCCTTTAAGATGAGAGAATCATTAACCTGGGTCTCCTTTTCAGGAATAATCCCCAATTAAAAATCCATTAATCTGGGCATCTTCCTTAGGAGTAAGCCCCAAATTCTTAAAGTTCCCAAACTTGGGTGTTCTCTTCAGGAGTAAGCCCCAATCTCAAATACCAGGCATCCTTCTTTGGAGTAAGCCCCAATCTCAAATGTGGGCATCCTTCTCAGGAGTAAGCCCTAAACCTTAATCCCTAACCTGGGTCTCTTTTTCAGTAATAAGACTCAGTCATAATCTTGGGATTCCTTTTCAGGAGTAAGCCCCAAGTCCCCTAACCTGGGCCTCCTTTTCAGGAATAAATCCCAGTCATAATTTTGGGCATCCTTCTTAGGAGTAAAACCCAATCATAAGTCCCCTCCTAATTTGGGAATCCTCCTTAGGAGTAAGCCCCAAGATTAGAGTATTCAAATCTCCATGAAGCACATATACCTTTATGGACCCTGTTCATGGATTTTCTCCCTAAAAGTAAATCCTAAACCTTCATCTATTTGGGTAGTCATACATACATAAGCCCCAAACAATTTCTTATGATTGCATCTTTCATGGCACAATTGTCTAATTTTTACCAATACCTCTTGTTTCTCACACCGAGAATGACTCACGTGAGCTTAGAGTGTAAAAGTAATTATGACATTTTTCTTTGAACCATCAATCATAAACATCATACTTCATTACTCGAACTACGTGGGTTCTGATTCCTTTTCCAAAACAAAGGATAGGTATGTAGCCCATTTATGGGTTCGATCCCAACTTGGAAATAATCCCTGTCCTTCTAAATGACGATAAACTTCAAAGTGCCCCACTGAGTGGCTTTAAAACCAGCCTGGTCATCATAATGACCAAGAGACTTTTATATAAATGTTATGAAGGATACCATTGACCAAGAATCTCTAAACAGATATAGATGATTCTCTATTGATGAAGAACCTCGAATACATATAAAAGATTCTCTAAATTTCTTGCATATTTAATCATTGATTGTTAAAACTAAAGGAAAGCTCATTTTATACTTGGTAATGTAATAAGGATTCACGAACATAACTCTAATCTATAAAGAGAGTCCCGGAGTAGACAATAATTCCCCTCAAAAAGGTGTGATGAGTCCGACCACCCATCCTCTCGACCAATGCAAATTCCTAAGCCTCATTAGTCCACAAGCTAATGAGCGCCTACCTTTGGAAAGTAGGTCCAAACGGATGTGGAATCATTGGATGTTTCCTGTTCTACGAACAAACCCACTAGAAACCGATCGGAACGTTTGAATCTCCTGTCCAGGAGGTCATCCCCAGAATCCATGCGAAACAGGACTGCACTCAAATTATTTCTAATTATTCTTTCCTTGTGAAATTGGTGGACGAACATAGAGTTTCGATCACCCTATTGAAGCCATTTGACACTAAAATGCACTTTCTTAAGCTTCCCTTTAAGATCCAGTATCTCATCCAGCATTGAGTGCAGACGAAGCTCTTCCCTTGGAGGTGTATCCTGCTACTGAGATTCAGCTTCTTTGATATCATCTTCCATCCTTGAGAATGATTTTTTACTCTAGTCCTTCAAGTGATAATTCACTTCTTTAAGTTTATAGGTCACAATAAAATGGGGGAAACCAGAAAAGGTGCCTCTCCAAGCCTTTTTCACCTCCTCCCTATATCCAAGAATTGTGAGCCACACATTATTAAATTTAAATTGTTGGGGGAAAGATCGTGGTATTATCTCCCTTAGTTCAACGACAATGGGGATATGATCTGAACTGAATCATGGTAGAGTGAAACCAGATATAGCCATAGGGGGTCCACTGTCACCAATGTGAAAGAAACACATGTCCAGTATACTAGACTTCCTACTATTAATGGTGCACCATTCCCATGTGAAGGTAGCTCCAGTAAAGGATACCTTAGATAAATCATAAATGTCAAGGCATGAAGCAAAATCCTCTGCGACAGCATGGGAGAAGTGTGGCCCCATCTTTTCCTCAGGCCACAGAACTATGTTAAAATTACCAATCACTATCCAATTGTGATTAATGCCCTCACCAATCTGAGCAGCTTCTTCCAGTGGTTTCTCCAAGAAATGTAAGAGCATGAAGCGTAGAAAAAAGAGATGGATACGATGTCGTTATTCAGACGAATAGTGAGAGAGAACATTTGATGACTCAAATTAGATGAAATAACCTGGACACTATTATGCCTATGCACCCATAAATTTTACTCACCACTCACATCCCCAGTTGATGAGATGAGAGAGTATCCAAGAGAGTTTCAGTTCAAACCCTTCCAATTTGAAAACTTAATCATTCGCATAGCTAATCCAATTAGCATGGGCTTCTGAGAAAGAAAGTGTCGAAGGGCTGTAGCCATGAGAGTATTTCCCATCCCCTGGCTGTTCTAGAACAAATTATTCATTGGGACTCAATAGGGACATGAGCGGGGTTAGTTCACTTTACCTTTACTTTCCTTCCCTTCGTCTTAGCTTTTTCAGAAGCTGGCTTCGTAGGATTTTGAAGAAGATACATTGCTACCTTATCCTTTAAAAATTATGTTTTCTACTCAGTATCATCCTTAATATTCTCCTCCACCTACTCTTCATCCACTGAATCACTCCAGAAGGCCCAGTGAGGGGGATAAATTTGTTGAGTGTGCAATTGGGAACCTCCTAAGGAGCCCTCTGCAAATTTCTCACCGCTTTTTCTGATGTCATAGAAGTGAATTCCAAGCGAGCAGCGGGGTTACCTAAAGGGTAGATGGGCACGTCAACCTTCTCTGAGCAATCCAGCACTAGGGTTTCCAAGACACCATCATGGATATCATTCTCCTTACTGACAGACCCATTCAGGCAAGGCGAGGCCCGACCATCTTTTTTGGAGACACCTTAAGAGCCCTTGTCACCCCCGGGTTCATCCATCAGGTGAGGGGGAGTCTGATTCTCCAACAACGTCTGTTAATGGCCGCACATGGGATCCCCAAAAGAGTCCAAATCCACCTGGGTTTGAGCATGATCATTCATAGGAAATATCAGGGCAGCACCCGTCTCCTGACATAAGGTTTTTATAGGCCAGTCTTTGGAGACCACAGGAGGTTCCACCAAAATGGGGACACGATCCGGCATGACAAAAACACTATCTGTCTTCCCTGGGAGTCTAGAATCTTCACCATTATAAACCTCAGGGCTCGCATCATCCTTGATAGTTTTGACTCCCTCCTTGACCAGAGGGGCCTCAGTCAAGGGATTTGTTCCAGCGATCTCATGGTCCTTCCTATAATGGGATGAATCATGCCCCTTTAAATTATAGGTCGAGTAGTGCATGAGTCTCCAACATTTAGAAATAAAATGTCAGAAAATATTTCACATGGAGTATAATTTTGGACACCTCTCATATTTTATTTCTAGGCTTAGGCTATCCTCAAGGTTGTTAAAGAAAACTTCCTCCACAATAGTGCTCACCATATCAACGTCCACCAACACTCTTGCGTAGTGCCCATATCTTGGGTTGTCTGTTTCCCTGTCAATTATTGATTGGGAATCCAACTACTGAGGCTACATCCCATAGTATTCACATATCCCTGTAAAACTAGTTTATCTTACATATGTGGATCCATAACTGCACAAATGTGTTTTTGGCACTAGATGGGACAAAATTCTTATCTCAGTCTTGAATCCATAGGAGGCCAGGTTTAAGGCTGAGGAACCCAAAACTCTATGCCTTCCATTTACCTTCATCAGAGGAAAAAATAATATGATATAAGCCCTGACCCAGGGCCATCATCTTCCATTCCGAGAACCCCCAGATTTCCGATAGGCACTTGGAGAGATCTCCACAGTGCTAGGGTTTTTCCCCCTTCGAAACGATCTCCCTCACAATGATGGAGAAATAGAATAGGCTGGCCCGCTCCTCCAATGCTTCCCAATTTACAGAGACATTCCCAATTTGACCTTTCTGGATGACTCGGCCAGGGGAGGGGTGCCAAAATCTATGAATGTGAGAGAAGCAGCTGACTTCACAACATCAGCAAAGTTTTTCTTGGATCCCGACTCACACATAGCCTCCCTGATGGGGGTTTTCTTTGCTTTGATAACTCCAAAGAGCTAGAATATCTCTTTATACCCAACCATGTCAGGTTGTTCTTGAGGTTTTTAGGGGTTTTAATGATTTTTATCCTTTTTTTGGTTTTAGGGGATTTAGGTTATTTTAGGATTTTACAGTTTTCTTATGGTTTTCAGGGTTTTTTATGTTTTTAGATAATTTTTATGTTTTTATTAGGATTTTTTTTGATTATTTTGGTTTTATGAATTCTAGGGGATTTTTAGGTTTTTATGGGCTTTAGGTTTTTTAGAAGTTTTAAAATTAATTGGGTATTAAAGTATTTTTATAATTTTATGTAGTCATTATGGGTTTTATGGTTTTTAAATATTTTTAGGGTTTTTATGATTTCTAAGGGCTATTATGTGGATTTAGGTTTTAAATATTTTCCTGGTGTTTTATATTTTTAGGGATTTTAATGGGTTTTTGGATATTTATGGGTTTTAGGTTATTTATGGTTTTTTGGGGTTATACGGTTTTTTGATATTTTCTGATTTTTAAATATTTTTGGAGTTTTTAACATTTTGGGGTTTAAAGGGGTTTTATAGTTTTTCATGGGTTTTTAGGCTTTTTATGGATTTTATGTTTTTAAGCTTTTTAGGGTTTCTTTATATTTTATATTTTTAATGTTTTCTTAGAATTTTTCTAGGTTTTTCATGTTTTTTCATTTTAGGGATTTTTAGGCCTTTTTTAATATTTTTATGAATTTTAGGGTTTTTGAGGATTTTTAAGGGTTTTAGAATTTTCAGTATATTTAGCCCTTTCTGTTTTTAGAGGTTTTAATTGTTTTAGTTTTTTAGGTTTTCTGGGTTTTTAATGTTTTTCCAGATTTTTTTGGAATATTTTGTATTTTTATGTTTTTAGGGTTTTTATGGATTTAGTGGATTTTGGTAGTTCCAAGGGGTTTTATGGTGATTTGGGTATTTATGATTTTTTTGTGTTTTATAGGATTTTTATATTTTATATAATTTTTTGGGGTTTAAAGTATATTTAGAGTTTTTAGGGGGGATTTAGGAGTTATGGTTTTTATCATTTTTTTGGTGTTCTAGGGGTTTTAAGTGTTTTCATAGTTTTAAGTAGTTTTAGGGTTTCTTAAGGGGTTTTTTTGAGGTTTTAGGGTTTTTTTGAATTTGAAGGGTTTTAATATTTTTTAGTGTTTTTTAACATTTTAGCAGTTTAGTGGGGTTTTGGTTTTTTAGTTAGATTTTGGGGGTTTTATGTGCTTTTTTGGGTTTTAGGTGTTATTATCATATTTAGGATGTTTTTTTTGGATTTAAGGGTCTTTTAGATGTTTTTATGCTTTTTATGTTTTCTAGTGTTTTTTATTTTTTAGGGGTTTTATGTGGATTTAGGTTTTTAATATTTTCATCAATTTTTCATGATTTTTATGTGTTTTTATGTTTTAAGTATTTTAAGTGACTTTTATGATTTTTTGGGTTTTAAGGAATTTTTTGGGTTTTTACAGTTTTAAGCATTTTTTTTGGTTTTTAGGGGTTTTAAATGGTTTTATTTTTATAAGGATTTCATAGGTGTTCTTAGGGGTTCAATTTTATTTAGGTTTTTTAATGATTTTGTTTTCTAGTTTTACATTTTTGGGTGTTTTAGGGATTTTTATGGGTTTTATGGATTTTTGGGGTTGATGTGTATTTATGGTTTTTTTAGGATTTTAGAGTTTTTTAAGTATTTATGTATTTTAGGGTTTTTTATAGTTTTTTAACTTTTCATGGTATTTAAATGGGTTATAGAGTTTTTAGTGTGTTTTTTGGTTTTTATGGATTTCTAGGGTTTTAGTGTTTTATTGGTTTTATGGTTTTTAGGGTTATTAGGTTTTTAGCATTTTTTATCATTTTTTTAGGTTTTTTTTTAAATTTTTTTGGGTTTTCATAGGTATTTTTTGGGGTTTTATGGTTTTTTGATTTTATAGGATTTTTTCAGAAATTTTTAGATTTTTTATGGGGTTTTAAGGATTTTAATGGGTTTTAGGGTTTTTATGTTTTATAGGTTTGTGGGTTTTTTAGTTTTCAAGTGGTTTAATGTTTTTTAGATCTTTATAACATTTTTTGTGGTTTAAAGGTGTTTTAATAGTTTTTTTGGGTATTTTGAGTTTTTTTCATTTTAGTGTTTTTAAGGTTATTATGTTTTTATGGTTTTCAGGGGTTTTTCACTTTTTAGGGTTTTCAATTTTTTTAGATTTTTTAAGTATTTATGGGTTTTATGTGTTTTTAGTTTTTAAAATTTTTTTGATTGTTTTTAGGTTTTTGATGGTTTATTTACTTTTTTATAGTTTTTTATGGATTCTTAAAGTTTTTAGTGTTTTTAGGGGTTTTAGAAAGTTTGATTTTTTTGGGTTTTTTGTGTTTTTGTTGTTTTTAAGGTTTTCTTCCTTTTTATAATTTTAGGGGTTTAAAGTGATTTTAGGTGTTTATGATTTTCTTATGTATTTCCAGTGTTTTTTACAATTTTAATGATTTTTAAATCATTTTATTTATTTTTATGTTTTTAGGGTCTTTGGTGATTTTAAGGGTTTTTGGGTTTTGGGGGGTTTATGGTTTTATTTGGGGGTTTTTAATATTTTATGGATTTAATGTTTTTGTAGAGGTGTTTAATATTTTTTGGTGTTTAAATGGGTTTTATAGTTTTTAGTGTTTTTATAGTGTTTTAGTGTTTTTATGGGTTTCAGGGTTTTTATAGTTCTTAGGGGTTTTAAGGTCATTAGGATTTTTTGTGTTTTTAGGTTTTTAGAGGTTTTACATATTTTCAGATTTTTATGGATTTATTATTGTTTTATAAGGTTTTAGGGATTTTGATTTTTTTACAGTTTTATGGATTTTATGCATTTTTTGGGTTTGTAGGATTTTATGGGTTTTTTGGGATTTTAAAGGGTTTTTAGATTTTTTGTGTTTTTCATTTGGGTTTTTATAGGCTTAATGTTTTTTTATAATTTTTGTGGTTTTTAGGGTTTTTAGCATATTTTAGGTTTTCAATGGGTTTTATTTGTTTTTAGTTTTTAAGGGTTTCTTGGTGTTTTTAGGGATTTAGTGTTTTTTATGTTTTTAGGGATTTTTTGAAAATTTTTGGTATTTTTTTGTATTCAAAAATTTTGAGGGTTTTTAGGGATTTTTTTGTTTTTCTGGGTTTTAAACTATTCTTAGGTGTTTAGGGATTTTAACTGTCTTTTGGTCTAAATTCTTTTCTTATAAATTTTAGGGTTTTTATATATTTTATGTTTTTTATGTATTTTTTTGGATTTTATATATTTACGGTTTTTATAGATTTTGAGGTGTGTTTAGGGTTTGTATTGGTTTTTTGGATTTTTTGGAGTTTTTAGGGTTTTAAATTTTTTTTATATTTTTTGTGGTTTAAAGGGATGTTTGTGGTTTTTGTGGTTTTTCAGTATTATAATTTTTTATTTTTTTAGGGGTGTTAATAGTTTTAAGAATTTTTAGGGATTTTAGGGTTTATATATTTTTTTATGTTTTTATGGGATTTATGTTTTTTTAGGTTTTTAAAGTATTCATATGGGGTTTAAGAGGTTTTTTTGAGTTTTTAGGGAGTTCGAAATTTTTAAAGTTTTTTTAATGTTTTTAGTTTTTTAGATGGTTTTTAGTGAGTTTTTAGGGTTTTATTGGTCTTTAGTTTTTTATGTTATTACGTCATTTTTTAATAATTAGGGATTTTGGGGTTTTATGGTCTTTTTAGGGGTTATTTAGCATTTCTAGCATTTTTTATGTTTTAGGTTTTTAAAGTGTTATAATGTTATAATATTTTCTTTGGGTTTTTAAGGGTTTCTATAATTTTTTAATTTTTTTGTATTTTTTTGATTTTTTAGTATTTTTTATGGTTTTTGGGTTTCTAGTGATTTTGAGGGTTTTTAGGGTTTTTAATGTTTTTGGAGAATTTTAGGGTTATTAGAATTTTTTATGTTTTTAGTGATTTTAAGTTTCATTAGGTTTTCAATGATTATATAGGGGTTTTTTCAATTTTTAATGATTTTTATTTTTTTAGATATTTTAGGTATTTGTATGGGTTCTTAGAGATTTCAAAGTGTTTAATGGTTTTTTAGGGTTGATGAGTGTCTATGGTTTTTAGTATTTTTTTGGTTTATATGATTATTTTAGGGCTTTTAATATTTTTTAGATTTTTTAAACATTTTTATGAGATTAAAGGGTTTTTTGTGTTTTTTTTATTTTTTTTGGGTCTTAATATTTCTTAAGTATCATGATGTTTTTTAAGGGTATTTAAGTGTTTTTTGGGTTTTCTGGGTGTTATTTGTTTTTTGGGGGTTTGAGGGGTTTTATATTTTTAGGGTTTTAAAGTTTTCATAGGGACTTTCTGTTTTTTTAGGATTTTTTTGTGTTTTGGGATTTTAGGTCTTTGTAATGATTATTTTGGGTTTTTATGGTTTTATGGTTATTTAGGATTTTAGGTTTTTTGGGGTTTTATGGATTTTTTGGGGTTTTTGGGTTTTTGGAATTACTTAAATTTTATGGTTTTTTTAGTTTTTTTGACATTATTAGAATTTTAAATCGTTTTGACTGTTTTTGTAGGGTTTTAGGTTTTTTGAGTTTTTTGTGTTTTTATGGTTTTTAGGGGTTTTAAAAAAATTATATTTTAAGGGTTTTTAGTATTTATTGTTTTAAGGTTTTATTATTGTTTTTCAGGTTTTTGGTGTATTTTTAAATTTTTAGGGAATTTAATTATTTTAAGTATTTTTAAGGATTTTAGGGTTTTTAGGAAATTTGAGGGTTTTAGGTTTTTTGGGAGTTTATAGTTTTTATGGGTTTTTTGTATTTTTAGGGGGTTTTGAGTTATTTTTTGGTGTTAATGGTTCTCATAGGTTTTTAACATTTTTGAGGTTTATAGGTTTTTTAGAGATTTTAGTGACTTTCTAGGTTATTTATGGGTTTTTAATGATTCTATGGGTTTAGGGGTATTTATTATTTATAGGGTTTTTGCGGGTATTTTGGGTATTTTAAGTGGTTTTAGGTTTTTAACCTTTTTTATGTTTTTTAGGTGTATAAAGTAATTTTTTTCATTTCATATGTTTTTTGGGGTTTTCAAGTGTTTTTAGGTTTTTAATTGGTTTTTAATTTTCATCAAGTTTTTTAGGTTTTAATGTTTTTTTTTGTATTTTTACTGACTTTTTAGGATATTTTTTTTGGGTTTTAGGATTTTAGTTATTTTTAGTGGTTATTGGGGGTTTTACAGTATTTAGTGTTTTTATGGTTTATGGGAATTTTTAGGGTTTTTTTATTTTTTTATGGGTACTAAGGTTTTTAGGTTTTTCTATCAATTATAGGGGTTTAAGAGGTTTCTAGAGTTTTTATGGAGTTTTGTGGTATTTTTATGTGTTTTATGGTGGTTAATGGTTTTTAGGGTTTTTTAGGGTTCTAAGAATTTTTAAGGGTTTTCGGTTCCATAGGGTTTTTAGTGATTTTAAGTGTATTTAGGTTTTTTAAGATACTCTTAAGGGTTTTCAAAGTTTTTAGGGTTTTTTTACATTTTTATTTATTTTTCGGTATTTTTAGTGATTTTTATTGATTTTTTAGGGTTTTGATGGATTCTAGTTTTTTTGTTATTTTTAGGGTTTTTGGGGTGTTTATAGTTTTTGTTTTGTGTTTTAAGGCTTTTAATGTTTTTTAGAGTTTTTTCAATATTTTTTGGGGTTTAATGAGTTTTAGAGTTTTTATTGGTTTTTAGGGGTTTTAGGGGAATTTATGATTTTTAGTTTTTTATGGATTTTAGGGGGTTTAGGGGTTTTTATGGTCCTTCTAGGTGATTTAGGGTTTTTATCAATTTTATATTTTTTGGGGAATTTTTTGTATTTAGATTTTTATGTTCATCTTTGTGTTTTTTACGCGTTTTAATATTTTTTAGGTATATTTTTGGGTTTTTATGGACTTTTATGGTTTTCTAGTGGTTTTATGTATTTTTAGGGGTTTTATGGATTTAATATTTTAGGGTTTTATCATTTTTAGGTAGTTTAGGGGTTTTAAGTGTTTTAGGTTTTGAAAATATTCTTATGATTTAATAGTGCTTTTATGGTTTTATGTTTTTAGTATTTTTTAGTTCTATTTTATGGTTTTTAGTTTTTTAGATTTTAAGGGTTTTGATGTATTTTATGGGGTTTTTTGTTTTTTGGGTTTTTAGGGTTTTTAGTGTTTTTTGGCATTCTCGTGGTTTTAATTTTTTTTAGGTTTTATGGTTTTTTATGGATTTTCAACTTTTCGATATGTATTTTAGTGATTTTTAGTATGTTAATATTTTGAAAGGTTTTAAGGGATTTTGATGAATTTTTTGATTTTTATGGATTTAATGATTTTATTTGGATTTTGGGATTTCTTTTGTTTTCTTATATGTTGTTTATGTAGATATTTTTATCGTTTTTTGGTGTTTAAAGGGATTTTTTGTCTTTTATTACTTTTTAGGTTTTTGTCGGGTTTTATTGTTTTTTTTTTTTTGTTTTTAGGTGTTTTATGCTTTTAGGATTTTAGAGTTTTTTGGTTTTTTGGGCTTTTAGGTGTTTCTGGGTTTTAAAGGTCTTATTATGGATTTTTAGTGATTTATGGTTTTTTATATTTATACGGATTTATAGGGATTTTAGAAAATTTTATTTTTAAGGGTTCTTTTTGTTTTTTTTGGTTTTTTAGGTTTTTTTGAGTATTTATAGGTTTTTGAAGTTTTTATTTTTTTTAATGTTTTATGGTTTGAAAGGGGTGTTTTGAGTTTTGAGTCGAGTTTTAGGGTTTTTTATTTGGTTTTAATGTTAATTAGGGTTTTATAGTTTTTAGGTGTTTCAGTGTTTTTTAGGGTTTCTTTGATTTTTAGTGTTTTTAGGGTTTTTATTGGGTTTAAGTGTATTGGGGTTTTTATTGTTTTATTAGGGTATTTTGGTTATTTTGCGTTTTTTTAAATTTACAGAAATTTTTACGGAATTTTTAGAGTTTTATGGATTTTAAGGATTTTGTGGGTTTTAGGGGTTTTAATTTTTTAGGGTTTTTATGGGTTTTCGGAGGTTTTAGGGTTTTTTATTTATTTAGGGGGTTTTTCAAATTTTTATCACATTAGGTTTTAAATAGGATTTTACAGTTTTAGTGGGATTTTTGGGGTTTTCTGGGTTTTTATTTTTTTTATGGATTTTAGGGGATTCTATGGGTTTTATAGGCTATTAATGGTTTTGGGGAATTTTATGGGGTTTTTGGGATTTAGTGTTTTTTAGGTTTTCTAGGGATGTTAATTGTTTTTATGTTATTATATATTTCTTATTTGTTATCATGGATTTTAGGATTTTCTTGTTTTTTTTGGATTTTTAGGGGGTTTTTTTTTTATTTTTATGGTTTTTATGGATTTCAAGGGTTTTTTTATGGTTTTTATCAATTTTTAGGTTTTTTGTGGTTTAAATGGGTTTTAGGGTTTCAAGGATTTCTATGGGGTTTTTAGGGTTTTCACGTTTCTAGATATTATTAGGGATTTTTTAGTTTTTTTTAAACTTTTTTGGGATTTTGAGGGATTTGAAGTTTATTTTGGGGTTTTATTGTTTTTTGAGTTTTTAGGTTTTTTTGAGTTTTTTATGGATTTTAAGGATTTATAGTGTTTTTTAAATTTTTTTGGTTTTAATGGAATTTTATAGTCTTTTTTGGGTTTTATGGTTTTATGGGATTTTAAGGCAAGGAAGGCTGGAGACCAGTCTAGAATGATACCCCCCCAAATTTATTAAAAAGGAAAAGAAAAAAAGCTTTACAATGAGGGATTACATAATTGGGTGTGCAATTCACCTTTCAAATTAGATTCCATAAGCAGAGAGCAAGAAGGCGAGGCGATAAAGGACCACATCCAACACCTCTCCACGATAGATTACTAGGAAAGTGAATCTGCAACTGTGTTCGCCTCCCAATAGGCATGTGTCACATCGAGGATCAGCCCTTGACATAGGGAAAGGTACTCCACCCATTGAGGTAGAATCTTCCTGGGGATGCGCCTGGATCTATTCTTGAGGGAATTCACTGCAAGCATACAGTCTGATTCAAGCCAGAGAAATCTCTATCCAATGTGGACAGAATACTTAATCTCTTTCATCATAGCCCACATTTCAGCTTCGAGGGCGCACCTATCACCAATGAAGTGGTAGAAACATCCTTTGACGAATCCCTGACAGGTGCGAATGATCCGGCCACACCCAACAAGACCTGACATGCCAGGAGCCTCAACTTCCATTTTAACCTTAATATAGGAGTGGAGTGTAGGGATCTAGCAGATGAACTTGGGAAATAGTAGTTTTTTGGCCCTTCCCACCACACCAAGCAGCCGAAGAATAAGGAGTTCATTAACATCATTTTCCATTGATCTTTTCTGGATGCAGGATGCCACATAAACCATCTTATTAATTATCACCACAAAACCATGGAAGGAGATCCACTTCTTGTTGAAGTAAACCACAATCCGAGTGTCCCAGATATAAGAAAAGGTGGTAACGACAGTGACAAGAAGGAAGTGACGCACCTAATCACTGCCAGCCCAACTGGCCTGGATGCCCAGAAGATCGAAGAGAGGTCTTTCCAAGAAAAGTGGGAACCCAAAAAAATGATGCAAGTGTCCCCAGAGTGTAGCGTCAAACCTTCATTGAAGAAAGGTGTGTTGAATAGTATCTTCAACACATTGGTAGAGAAAACAAGAAGAGGCATGTCTATTTCCATCTTTTCATAGCTGATTCTGTACGGGCATTCGATTCTTATACATTTTCCAACGAAGCAGGTGGCTGGCCTAGGGGATGATATTTTTCCTAAAGCTAGAGAGCCAGGCCGGGGAGGGGATCCATGAGAATAGTTGTACCAATAGTAATAATTATCATTAAGCTTCCCAACAAGTTGGGATTCCAGATCAAGGTGTCGTGATCAACAAAGGTGTATCTAGGAATATTCGTAATGATTTCAGGTGGGAGTAGTATCTCAAATTCTTCCATCAGTGGAATAAAGGCTACAATTGATAAGCTTTTAAGGCCAGTAGGGGGATTCATATATTCTTGTAGAGGCCCAAAGATACAAGGCATGAACCAGGATTTCAAATAGGAGTCCTTAGAGATGATCTATTTCAAGTGAGAAATGATTCCCTTGTACGAGGCACAGATTGTTGTCCAAACAGAGGAAGGAAAGTATCTTGTGTACTCGTTATGGAGCTTAATCGCAATCCTCTCTCGAGTGAAACCCAGGACCCCACCCTTAGAGTCAAACAGTCAGCACATAAATTTGGAAAAGAGTGCATCATTAAATCTTCTAATATCCTTGATGCCAATCCCCCTCCACCCAAAGTCAATTGCCATAGTAGATTCCTTCCAGACCACCGAAATCAGTTTCCTTTTTCCGATGCATCTCTTCTAGGTAAAGTTATTAATCATTGCTTACAGATCCTTGATAAGGTTTAATGGTAACCTATAAATGGAGAAAGAATGTGTGAACATAGAAGTGATAACCGAATTGATGATGCAAACCCTTCCAGCTTGCAATAGACACTTCCATTTCCATTTATCCCATTGTTGATTGATTCTTGTGGCAGTGCTCTCAAGGTGACAATTATTCACTCATCCCTAGAATATAGGGACACCCAAGTAATCAAAAGGAAGTGATCCTCTATTAACCCTAAGGGACTGTGCAATGTAAATTTATAGAGCATGGGAGACCCCCTCTCCAATGATAATAGATGATTTATTTCAACTAATAGATTGTCACGCTACACATTCATAGTGTTTAAAGATCATCCAGATTGAGGACAATGTCTGTTTGTCATCTTGGCCAAAAAGGATTATATCATCAGCATAAAAAAGGTGATATGGAATATGAAGATATCTCCCTACCTTAATTGTATTAAAGATGCCATCCAACAATAAATTAGTAAGGCACCTGCTTATGTGATCTTCAACGATCACGAAGAGAATTCATGAGAGTGGATCTCCATTTCTGACCCCACAAGAGTAGTCGAAAAACCCCTTATGAGAGCCATTAATGAGGACGAAGACCCAAACACTACTTACGATCGATCTGACCATCTTGATGAAGATGTTCAAGAAACTGTATTTGGAGAGAACTTGAAAAATTAATATCCACTTGATAGTGTTGAAAGCCTTAGATATGTCAATATTTAGAGCAATATTTCCATGTTTGGAGCACTTCCGCATGATATTGATGACCTCTAAGGCTGTGAATAGGTAGTCCAATATATTTCTCCCTGAAGAAAACTCGAATTGATTTGGAGTAATTATCTCCCCTAAAACTTTCTCAATCATCATAACTAGACTATTGTAGATGATTTTGGGAATAATATTCTTGATATCGACTAGATGGAAGTCACCAATGTCAATGGTATTGTCCCATTTATATTTTCAAAGGTTATTATAATTTTTATGGGTTTTTAATGGTTTTGGGGGTTTTAGGGTCATTTAGGGATTTTTTTTGGGTTTTTAGCATTTTTAGGGTTTTTATGGGTTTTAAGTGTTTATAGTTTTTTAATTTTTTTCTTTTTATTTTTCTGTGTTTTTTCAGATTATATGTGTTTATGGATTTTAGATCTTTTTGGGACTGCTTTTTTTAGGGATTTTGATGGTTTTTATGATTTTTTTTGGGTTTTATAGTGTTTTTTCAGTATTTAGGGTATTTAAAGTTATTTATATTTTTATAATATTTTTAAGGATTTAATCTATTTTTACTATTTTCAGTGTTTTTTAGGGTTTTTTGGGTTTTTGTGGTTTTTATGGGTTTTATGATTTTTATGGTTTTTATTGTTTTTAGGTTATTTTAAAGTGTTTAGTGATTTATGAATTTTTTAGGTTTTAAGGGTTTTGATGTTTTTTTGTGTTTTTAAGGATTTATTAGGGTCATCTAGGGTTATTGTGGTTTTTTACATTTTTAGGGACATTTGGGAATTTTTTGGATTTTTTTGGGGGTTTTAGTGTTTTTAGGGATATTAAGGGGTTTTAGATTTTACCTAAGCTTATCTGAATTTTTAGGGTCTTTTATGTGTTTATGGACATTTTGGAATTTTTAGGACTTGGATAGGTTTTTATGATTTTTATGTATTTGGGGCATTTTTAGGGGTTTGTTGTATTTTTATGTTTTTAATGTTTTGTTGGGTTTGAGGTTTTTTTCGAGTTTTTAGTGGTTTAAAGGGTTTCTAGGGTTTTTAGTGTCTTAGGGTAGTAATGTTTATTTATGTAATTAAATTTTTTTTATGTTTTTATGGGATTTTAGGGCTATTTATTATTTTTAGGGGTTTTAGGATTTTTCGGGTTTTTTGGGTTTTTATCATTGTTATGTTTGGGTGGGGGGTAAGTTTTTTAGGATTTTAATATTTTTATTGATTTTATGGATTTTAGTGATTTTTATGGATTTATTGTATTTTTACATTTTTTAAATGTTTTAGGGATTATTGAGATTTTTTAGTGTTTTTATGCATTTTTTGGGGTTTTATTGTGTTATGGGTTTTAATATGTTTTAATAGTTTTTTATGGTTTTTATGTTTTTTATATTTTTTAAGGTTTTTATGTGTTTAAAGGGGTTTTAGTGGTATTTTGTGGTTTTTGGAGTTTTATGGGTATTTGGTGTTTTTAAGGATTTAAGGGTTTTATGGTTTTCGGGGTTTTATGATTTTTATGGTATTTAGTGTTTTTAGGTTTTTAGTGGTTTTAATGTTTCTTGATTTTTATGGTTTTCTTTGTTTTTTTAATGGATTTTAGGGTTTTTTGTGTTTTAGGTGTTCTTAGGTATTTTTTAGGAATGTTATGCTTTTAGATTTTTCAGGGATCATGAGGTTTTTATGGTATTTACGGTTTTTATGATGTTTTGGGTGGATAATATTTTTTTTTATTTTTTTGTCGGTTTAGAATGTTTTTTGGTTTTTAAGGTTTTCTTAGGGGTTTTCAGAGTTTTCACATTTTTAAGGATTTTTAAGGGGTTTTAGTTTTTTTTGTATTTTGAATTTTTAGGGATTCTGAGGGTTTTAGGATTTTTATGGGTGCTATGCTTTAATATTTTTCTTTGGTTTTAGGAATATTTTTTGAGTCTGTTACTAATTTTAAGGTATTTTAGAGTTTTGACCATTTTTAAGGGTTTCAAGGGTTTTTATTTTTTTAGTGTTGTTTTAGCGTTTTTGGTGTTTTATGGTTTTCTTAGGTCTTTAGGGGTTTTTTGGATTACATGTTTTTTGGGTTTTTAGGGGTCTTGATGGTTTCTTTGTTAATTATTAATTTTCAGGTTTTTAGGTATTTTAAGTGTTTTTAGATTTTTAATTTATTCCAAGGGGTTTTCAGGTTTTTTACATTTTTTTACGCTTTCAAGGATATTTAGGTATTTTTTCTATTTTTATGGTTTTTATAATTTTTATATATTTTAAGGTTTTTTTTTATTTTAGGTTTTTTTGGTTTTTTGGGGTGTTAGGGGGGTTTTTTTGAGTTTTTAAGGTTTTAATGGTTTTTATAGTTTTCAATTATTTTAGGAGTATAAATAGTTTTTTAGTGTTTTTTAATATTTTTATGGGGTTGTATTGGTTTTAAAATTTTAGGGGTTTTTATTGTTTTAAGGGGTTTTATGGATTTTTCGTGTTCTTTTTGGGGTTTTATCTTTTTTTTTTGTTTTTATGGGGTTTAAGTGTTTTTATATTTTTAGGTTTTATTAGGTTTTTAGGGGTTTTTATGTTTTTAAGTATTTTAGGGACTTTTTGTATTTTTATGGTATAATTTTTTTAGGTATTTTTCAGGTTTTTAGGGTTTTTAGGGTATTTATGGTATTTAGGGTTTTAGCGTTGTTTAATTTTTTATGGGTTTTAAGTGTACATAGGATTTTAAGGATTTATTATAGATTACATGGTTTTTACTATTTTTACACAATTTAGTGAATTTAAGGATTTTTAGGATTTTTTTGTTTTCATGGATTTTAAGGATTTTCAGCATTTTTAGGGGTTTTATGATTTTTTTGGTTTTTAGGGGTTTTTGAGTTTTTTATGTTTTTTAAGGTTTTTATATTTTTTAAATTTTTTTGGGTTGAAAGGATATTTAAATTTTTTAGTTTATATTTAGTATTTTTATTGGTTGTTAGGGATTTTAATGTTTTAGGGGATTTTATCGATTTTAAGGTTGTTAGGATATTTAATGGTCTTTATCATTTGAAATGGTTTTAGTGTGTTTAATTGTTTTTTGGTTTTTAAGGTTTTTATGGGTTTTCAGGGTTTTTAGGGTTTTTTAGGTTTTTAGAGAGACTTTAGGATTTTATTGTTTTTAGAGTTTTTAGTGATTTTGATAGTTTTTATGGGTTTTAGTCTATTATTGTTTTTTTTGGTTTTTATAATTTTTTAGAATTTTGGGGGTTTTATTATTTTTATAATTTTTTTAATGTTTTTGGGGTCTAAAATGGTTTTTAAATTTTTTTTGTGTATTTTTAAGTTTTTAGTGATTTGAATGGTTTTTAAGGTCCTTAAGATTTTTCATTTTTTAGTGTTTCAGTTTATTTTTAGAGTTCTAGTGATTTTAGTGTTTTTTAGGGTTTTATGGGTTTTAAGTGTTTTTAGGTTTTTATGTATTTCTTACTGTTTTTAGGGTTTTGAGGGATATTTAGTATTTAGATATTTTTTGGTGTTTTGGAGAATTGTTATTGGGTTTTTATGGGTTTTAAGGATTTTTAGGGGTTTGATGTGTTTTTAGGGATTTTTGGATTATTAGAATTATTTATGTTTTTAGGGTTTTTAAGTGTTTACATTTTTTAAGGTTTTCTTACAGTCTTCCAGGATTTTAGGGTTTTTATGTTTTAATGTATTTTTAGGTATTTTTTATGATTTTTATGGTTTTATGGATTTTTAGTGTATTTAGGCTATATAGGGTTTTAAGGGTTTTTTAGTTTTTCAAGGATTTTTAGTTTTGTAGTTTTTTTATGTTTTTTTATATTTTTTAATGTTTTAACTAGTTTAGATGGGTTTTTGAGATTTTGGTGATTTTAATGATTGTTATGGGTTTTATTTATATATTTTTGGTGTTTTAATGTTTTTTTGGTGTTTTATGGATTTTATGGGTTTTTTGGGTTTTTAGGGTTTGTTAGAGGTTGTAGTATTTTTTGAGGTTTTTATGGGTTTTAACTAGTTTTATATTTTTAAGGATCTCTTATGTGTTTTTTTAGGGTTGGGGGGGGGTTACGTGTTTAGGGTTTTCTATGTAATGGGTATTTATGGTTTTATGGATTAAAGATTTTTAGGGTTTTATGGGTTTTTTAGGTTTTTAGGATTTTTGAGTTATATAAGGTATTTAAGGTTTTTTTACTTTTCTATCATTTTTATTGGTTTAAAAAAAATTAGATATTTTTTAGCTTTATATGGGTTTTAGTGTTTCTAATGTTTTCAATATTTTTATGGGGTTTTTGGATTTTTGGGTCTTTTAGGGTTTTTAGGGGTTTTAATGTTTTTTAATGTTTTTAGGTTTTTTAAGTGTTTTTATTTTATTAATGATTTTTTGGGGGGTTTTAGGGTTTTAGGGGTTTCTTATATTTGGTTTATTTTTAGGTAATTTTTAAATTTTTTAGGGATTTTGATGGTTTTTATGGTTTTTTAGGGAGTGTATCTCTTTTTATATATTTTTAGGGGTCTTAAGAATTTTTAGGTTTTTGAAGTTTTCTTTGGGGTTTTCCTGGATTTTTGGATTTTTTATGTTTTTTATGGATTTTTGGGCCTTTTTAGGATTTTTATGTTTTTTAATGTTTATAAGGATTTGGAGGGATTTTTTTTTTGTTTTTTATGGTTTTTGTAATTTTTTTCGGGTTTCTATGGGTTTTAATAGTATTTAGGTTTTCAAGGTTTTATTAAGGGTCTTCAGGGTTTTTTGGAGTTTTCAACATGTTTAGGGATTATTTGGGAATTTTTAGGATTTTGATTATTTTACGTTTTTAGGGATTTTGGGGATTTTTAATGTTTTTAGGGGTTTTAGGTTTTTTTTGTTTTTTATGGGTTTTTGAGTTTTTAAGATTTTTAATATTTTATAGTTATTTATAATATTTATTGGTTTAAAGGTTTATCGTGTTTTTAATTTTTTTGGGGTTTGATGGGTTTTTTAAATAATTTAAGCTTTTATGTGTTTTTATGATTTTAAGCTGTTTCAGGGTATTTTATGGTTTTTAATCGTTTTAGAATTTTTTAATGGTTTTAATGTTTTATTAGGGGTTTTTAGGGTTTTTATATGTAGTAGGAAATTAAATTTTTTATTTTGGAAATAATTTTCAGAAAAAAGTGAGAAACCACTCAAGTCATAATAAAAGTGTTAAACACAGAAAAAAATCATAAAATTATTAAATATGAGACTAAGATGATTGGAATTAAACACCCGATATAACTCCCAATAAGCTGAGTTTACCTACATATCTAGAAAATACATGATAAGATCTTTGAGATAATTGGCCATCTTGTCCCTTGTCTTGATATATTCCTCTTCATTGACCTTCATTTTGTTAAATCCTAGAAAAAAAATTCGGGTCTTTTTTATTGATCCATCTCCATTGGTCCTCAATTGTATCAAATCAGATCATTATGTCACATTTCTTATGACCTCATCCATCAATCCAATGAAATGGAAGACTTATTCGAGAATTTATTCTTTGAAGGTAAGAATTATCTCCAGAATATTCCTTTTTCACCTTCCATTTTCCTTTCCATTTCAATCAGATATTCTATAGAAAGTGATTCTTGGTTAAGCACAAGGACATCACATTCTAGCACCCTATTAAACCCACTTGGATCCTGATCACCTGGTTCCAGCTTAACCACTTCCACAAGTGTTGATTCATTGGGCATAGACATGTACCACCTTTATTTTTTTTACATGATAATCTGGTAACAATAGTATTTGGTAAATCTGAGTAATCATTTTGGGGAATTAATTCAGCCCCTTACGTGATGGATTTTTTTTGGATAAAATTTTTACTAACTTAACCTTCCTTAAACCAAATCCAACTATCATTCTCTTTTGGGTATCTTTCTCATCATCTGTCATTGGTTGTGGGTCAATTTCATTATCTCTTCCCTCAATGTCTTCAATGGGCCTTTTCCCAACAGGTTTCCTTTTCTATCATGGTTTGAAAGTATGCTGCCTTTTAAAATAGAAATCTCATTTCTCATTCCCATTGATAAATGTAAATATATTTTAGAGGTAGATGGACATTAGTTCCTCTTGATGAGAATATGATACCCATTCCAAAACATATGAGGCATTACGACCTGTAAAACCCCGAATTAAGGATGGTGGTATTGAAATAAAAGTCCTGAAATTGCCATCCTTGGATCTATCAACTAGGGTAAGTTCCTAACTATTTACGATACCCCCGGACATCAAAGTATCGAAAAAAGGGAGAGGACTTCTTATGTTCTAGTTCATCCTCACTGAGGACCTGTACATCTGGCTTGGTAGCAACCAAGGCACATTTAAAAATCACAAAGATATCATCTACCCTCAGATAATTGATCCCATATTATTTCCATTTCAGTAACAGATGATCAATAATAATTTCTTCAACTCAAAAATTACCAACATAAAGAATGGTATGAGAAACAAACCCTCTCTAAGTGATATAATCAACCTCCCCATGATTAAATTTATAACTTTGTCAGCAAATAGAAGACAAATCTCCCTCACATTGGCATGAGAAGTAGAAATATGTCAATGTCTTAAAGACCATGCGTTTTTTACACCGAAAATCCTTCCCAACCATGATCCACACTCATTCAAAAAGTGGTTTAGAAACAATGATTTCAATGACAAGACAAAATGATATAGCATGAAAAATAAAATTAGTTGGACTATCCAAGAACAAAAAGTGGAAGACTAGTTTTCAAAGCATATAGATAATCAATGGATTTTTGAAAGGAAGATGGAATTTTGGAAGGATTTCCCCCTGAGATGAAATAAGAACAACTAATTTCATATGAAATATATAACACCAATGATATCACAGGAAGATGGATTTGTTGGATGTTCAAGGATATTTGGAACAGGCATATATCAGGTCCTCCATTGATGAAAAATGAACCATCATATGGCTATTTTTGAGAATCCTGATGATACAGTGGTCCTACATACACCAAGATCCCAAAATGAACCTATCAAATATTTCAACCTATGGATGATGATCAGGGAATCCAACCACCAATGAAAAATTCAAGAGAGATAAAGCTTCAGAAAAATCTGATGGTGAAATCGAGATCTAAAGGAATCCAATAAAAAGATTCGAGTTTTTAAAGCCTTTATGGGATTAAATGGTTGTTAGAGTTTTTAGGGAACTTTTAGTATTTTTATTTCTGTTTAGGGGTTTTAATGTTTTTAGGGGGTTTTATGGTTTTTATGTGGTTTTATACTTTTTATTTTATTATTGGGGTTATAACGTTTTTTAGAATTGTTTGGGGTTATAGAGGCTTTAAGTGTTTTTATCATTTATGGTTTTTAGTGTTTTTAGAGTCTTTAGGGTATCTAGGATGTAGGGATTTTATATATTTTTATGATTTTATTGGTTTTTTGGGTGTTTTGGTATTTTGAGTGTTCTTATGGTCTTTAGGGTTTTTAGGGGTTCTAATGTTTTTTGGTTTTTATGGGTTTTAAATGTTTCTAGTTTTATAATGTTTTTATAGGGTTTTTTATCTTTTTGTGCATTTTTATATATTTTTAGGATATTTTTGGATTTATAAATTTTTTGGTGTTTAATATGAGATTGAGTGGTTAGGGTTTTATAGTTTTATAGTTCTTTGGGGTTTTAGAGTGTTTGGAGTTATTTAGGAATTTATGGTTTAGAATAATTTTTTAATGTTTTTAAGGGTTTAAATTGGTTTTAGAGTTTATAGTGGTTTTTTGTTTTTTTTTTGTATTTAGGGTATTTTAATGTTTTATTGTATTTTATATTTTTTTAGATTTTTAGGGTTTCTAGTGATTTAATATTTTTTAAGGGTTTCTTGCGATTTTAGGTTTTTAAGGTTTTCTTATAGGTTTTTTGTGTTTAAAAGGTATTTACATTTATAATGATTTTTAGGGCCTTTTTATTATTTTTATGGTTTTTTGGATTCTTAGGTATTTTGAGGGTTTTTATAGATTTTTAGGGTCTTTAGTGTTTTATGGGTTTGTATGGGTATTTAGAGTTGTTTAAATTTTTAGCAATTTTAATTGATTTTATATTTCTTAGAAGGTTTTTTGGGATTTTAATATTTTATATGGTGATTAAAGGGTTTTAATGGTTTTTACCGGTTTTTATAGTCATTATGGTTTTTTTGTTTTTTTCTTTTTAGAACTTTTTAGGTTTTTAATGGTTTTAAGTATTTTTATGTTTTCAAATTATCTTAGTGATTTTTAGGTTTTTAAAAGTTTTTTAAAATTTTAGGGATTTTTAGGATTTTCACCAGTTTTTATGATTTTAATGGATTTTTAGGATTTTTTGGATTTTTAAGGTTTTTCATATTTTTAGTATTTTTATGGGTTTTAGGGGTTTTAAGTGTTTTTTAGTTTTTAAGTGGTTCTTAATATTTTTATTTGTTTTTTGAGTTTTTATTTTTTTAGTGTTTTTAGGGATTTTCTAGGTTTTTAGGGGTTTTAGGTTTTTAATATTTTTGAGGGGATTTATAGATTCTAAGGTTTTTATGATTTTATGGTTTTTTTGTTTTCTTGGGGTATTCATCTGTTTTATGGGTTTTCAGGGTACTTAGGGTTTTCATCATTTTTAAGGGTTTCAAGTGTATTTTATTTTAATGTTTTATTCGTAATTTTATGGGTTTTATATGTTTTAGGTATTTTGAGGGGTTTAATGGGTTTCTAAAATTCTTATTGGTTTTTATGGTTTTTAGGGATTCTGAGAGTTTTAGTGTTTTTAGGATTTTTTGGGGTCTTTCGGTTTTTGGGGGATTTTAGGGTTTTTTGAGTTTTTAGGTTTTTTAGGGTTTTTTAGATTCTTTTATCATTTTTATGGGATTTAACGTTTTTATGATTTCTAGGAGCTTCTAGAGTTTATTGAGGACTTAGTATATTTAGGTATTTTAGGGGTTTTAAGTGTTTTTTGGTTTCTAAAGTATTCTAATGTTTTTTCATGGTTTTCATAGTTTTTTATAGTTTTTTATATTTTTAGGAGTCTCATATAATTTTATTATTTATATGATTTTAATAGATTTTGAGGCTTTTTATGATTTTTATAGTTTTTTGGGGTTCTAAGAGAATTTCAGTTTTTTATGGTCTTTTATAATTTTTATAGTTTTTTAAAGTTTATAGGGGTTTTTTGAGTTTTTAGTTATTTTAATGGTTTTTATATTTTTTGGGGTTTTTAGGTTTTTTGATTTTTTTTATTATTTATGGGATTTTATTATTTTTATGGCATTTTAGTGTATTTAGGTTTTTTAGCATTTCCTAGGGGATTTAAATTTTTTTGTTTTTTTAAAATTTTTCATTGGGTTTTTTGGGTTTTTTATCTATTTTTAGGCATTTTTAGGGATTTTTTAGGATTTTGTGGGTTTTATGGTTTTTAGGTATTTTGAGGGGTTTTAGGGTTTTTAGTATTTTTAGGATTTTTTAGTTTTCTTTATTTTTATAAATTTTTTCTAAGTTTTAAGTGTTTTTATGTTTTTCTAGTTATCGTAAGAGTTTTGGGGTTTCTAGGTTTTTTTTAAAATTTTTTATTATAATGGGGTATTAATTATTTTTATGGGTTTTAGTGTTTTTATGGAATTTAAGAGTTTTCATTAAATTTTATGGTTCTTAAGGTTTTAGTGTTTTTTTGTGTTTTTGGGATCTTGTTTGAGTTTTTTTGTGGTTTTTATGTTTTTATAGATATTTAATGTTTTTAGGTGTTAAAATGGTTTTGAAATTTTTTAATTTTTTATGTGTTTTTTGAGTTTTTAAGGTTTTTTGGGATTTTATGATTTTTAGAGTTTTTAGGGTTTTTACCAATTTTATCATTTTTTAGTTTTTTATGGATTTTAGGTTTTTTATGTTTTTATTGTTTTCATAGGGTTTTTAGCGTTTTTAGTGATTTTGTTATCTTTTTAGGGATTTTTTTCTTTTTTAGGATTTTATGTGTTTTTATGGATTCTGAGGGGTTTTAAGGTTTTTTAGGTTTTTAGGGTGTTATGGTTTCTAGGATTTGAGGAGTTTTTTGAGTTTTGTAGGGGTTTATAGGATTTTTGTGGTATTTTAATGTTTTTATGGGTCTAAATGGGTGGTATAATTTTCAATGGTTCTTTATGTTTTTAAGGGTTTTTTTATTTTTATGGTTTTGGGGTATTTTTTGTTTTTATGGGATTAGGGTGGTTTTGAGGGTCTTTTGGGGGTTTTTAGGTTTTTTAGTATTTTTTATGGTTTCCATATGTTTTAGTTATTTTTAGGTTTTTAAATTTTTTCTTAGGGGTTTTTAGGTTTTTCAGTGTTTTTTACCTTTTTTGGGATTTTTAGGGAATTTTGATATTTTTATGGTTTTATAAGATTTTAGGGATTTCGAGGGTTTTTATGGTTTTTATGGTTTTATGGGTTTTAGCATTTTTTAGGTTTTTCATGGTTTTAAGTGTTTTTTTAGTTTTTAGAGTTTTCTTAGTTATTTTACGGGTTATAATACTTTTTAAGGTTTTAGGTATTTTTGGGATTTTTTAGGATTTTTATTGGTTTTTAGGGTTTTAGGGAATTATAATGATTTTAAGGGTTTTTAGGGTCTTAGAATTTTTAGGTTTTTTAGGGGTTTTATGGTATTTTTTGGTTTCTAGTTATTTTATTTGATAAGGGTTTTATATTTTTAAATATTCTTTATTATTTTTTGGGTTTTAAGGGTTTTTAGAGTTCATAATGGGATTAAATGTGTTTTATGGGCTTTAAGGTTTTTAGTTATTTTTAGTATTTTTATGATTTTCATGTTTTTTAGGATTTTAGGGTTTTTAAGTGTTTTATGTTTTAATGGTTTCCCAAGGGGTTTTCATGTTTCTAAGCTTTTTTATGTTTTTATTGATTTTTAGGAAATTTAAATATTTTTAAGGTTTTTTGGGTTTTTAGGGACACTGAGGGGTTTTAGGGTTTTTTAGGGTTTAATGTTTTTTTTGGGGGTTTAAGGGGTTTTATTGCGTTTTTATTGTCCTTATTGTGTTTAGAGTTTTTATATTATTTTGTTTTAAAAGTTTTTAGTGTTTTTTGGTGACTTTAAGGGTTTTAGGGGTTTTTAATTTTTTTAGTGGTTTTAGGTTTTAAAGGGTTTTTTATAATTTTTTATGTTTTTATAGGTTTTTTTTGGGTTTTAAATTTTTCTTACGTGTTTTAAGGGGTTTTATTGTTTTTTTAAAATTTTAGGGTTTTTAAGACTTTAATAGGATCTTTATGTGTTTTTATGTTTTTAATTTATTTTTATGGGTTTTATGTTTTTTTGGGGTTTTAGGGTTTTTTGAGTTTTTATGGGTTTTAAGGTTTTTAGAGTTTTTTAAATGTTTTTAGGGTTTTAATGGGTATTTAGATATTTTAATAGGGGTTTCATCTTTTAAGGGTTTTCATGGTTAAAGGGTCCTTTATATTTTCTTTGGGTTTTTAGGGACTTCAGGGTATTTTAGGGTATGGTTGATTTTTTTAGGTTTTTGGGGTTTTAAGTGCTTTTGGTTTTTATGGTTTTCTTATGGTTTTTAGGGATTTATGTTTTTTTATGTTTTGGGGGTTTTATAGAATTTTAAGAATATATATGGCATTAGGGGTATTTAAGGTTTTCAATGGATTTTAGGGGTTTTTTGGGTTTTTTTGGTTTTTTGGGTTTTTTTTGAGTTTATTAGGTTTTTTATGTTTTTTTGATTTTTTCTATATTTTTATTGGATTAAAGTGTTTTAGAATTTTTTTGGGTTGTATTGGTTTTATGGGGTTTTTGTTTATGATTTTATGTATTCTGTGGCTTTAGGGGTTTTAGGGGTTTTTATGGTTTTTAGAATTTTTTAGGTTTTTAGCAGTATTATGTTTTTTAGGATTTTATGGTTTTCTTATGTTTTTATGGGTTTTAGGGTTTTTTTTGTTTGAATGGATTTCTACTATTTTCAGGATTTTTTTTATTTTTTATGTGTTATAGTGATTTTTTGGATTTTGGGGTTTTTGTGTTTTTAGTTTTTTTATGTTTTAGGGTTTTTATGGTTTTTAGAGGCTTTTAATGTTTTTAGGGGATTAATTTTTTTTAATGTATTTTGGGGTTTGGGGGGTTTTTATGGGTTTTAGGGTTTTTATGGTTTCCAGGGTTTCATGGTTTTATGCTTATTTGGGTCTTTTTAGGGTTTTGAGGTGTTTTTTACATTTTATCTGTTTTTAGAGTGTTTTAGTGATTTTAGGTTTTAAAAGTTTTAACAATGTTTTTCATTGGTTCTAGGGTATTTTATGTTATTATGGATTTTTACTTTTTTTAGGATTTTTAGGATTTTTACGGATTTTTAGGTTTCTAAGGGGGTTTTATAGTTTTTTAGAGATTTTCAATTTTTTGGCATTTTTTATGTTTTTACAGGTTTTAATTGTTTTAAAGATTTTACGGTTTTCTTAGGGGTATCCAATGTTTTTAGGGTTTTTTTATGTTTTTATGGATTTGAAGATATTTTTAACTATTTACATGTGTTTTAGTGTTTTTATGGATTTTGATGGGTTTTAGCGTTTTTGTGATTTTTTTTTGGTTTTTATGGTTATTTTTGTATTTTAGTGCTTTTTTAAATTTTAGGGGTTTTAGGTGTTTTTGTATTTTTTAACATTTTTATGGGTTAAATGTATTTGTATTTTTTTTAGGTAGTTTTGGATTTTTAGTGCTTTTACGGTTTTTAGTGGTTTTTATGGTTTTTAGGGGTTTTGGGATTTTTAGGGTTTTATGGTTTTTAGTTTTCATAGGGGTTATAGGTGTTTTTTGGTTTTCATAGGGTTTTTTAGTCTATACAGGTTTTTTTAATTTTGGTTTCATTTTATCGGGATTTGAAGGTTTTTATTATTTTGAGGGTTTTTATGGATTTTGAGGGTTTTTATTAGATTTTAGGTTTTGAGAGTGGTTAAGAGTTTTATTTTTTCAATGTTTTCTTAGGTTTTTCATGGTTTTTATGGTTTTAATTTTTTAGGTATTTTTAGGAAGTTTTTTTGGATTTTATGGTCTTTAGGTGTTTAGGGATTTGGGGGGAGGGGATTTATGTTTTTTTAGGGTTTTCAAAGTTTTATTTTGGATTTTTTGGGTCTTTGGAGTTTTTTAGGAGTTTCATGTTTTTTTAGAGTTTTTAAAATTTATAGGGTTTAAAGGGATTTAAAAGTTTTTAGTCAGTTTAGGGAATTTTTGGGTATTTATAATTTTTTTAAATATTTAAGGGGGTTTATCTGTTTTAGGGGTTTTTTGTTTTTTAATGTCTTTTTAGGTTTTTAGGGTTTCAGTGTTATTTTCGATTTTAAGGGTTATAAGAGTTTTTTAGGTTTCTAAGGATTTCTTAACAGTTTTTAAGGTTTTTAGGTTTTTTTCATTTTTAGTTGCTTTTAGGGATTTTTAGTATTTTAATGTTTTTTAGGGTTTTTATGGATTATATGGTTTTTTTGTAGTTTTTTTGTTTTGGGGGTATTAAGTGTTTTTAGGGTTTTCTGGTGTTCATAGTAGTTTTCATTGTTTTAGGGTTTTTAATAATATAGGGACTTTCAATGATATTTAATATTTTTAGGGGTTTTATCGGTTTTACAGATTTTCATGTTTTTATGGGTTTATGGTGTTTTACAGGATTTTATGTTTTTTTTGGATTATAGTGTTTTTAGTTTTTTAGAGGTTTAATTTTTTTAATATTTCTAACGTTTTTTAGGAGTTTAAAGGGGTTTTAGAGGGTTTAATTACCTTTTAGGGTTTTTATGCACTTTTAGAGGTTATTAAGGTTTTAAGGGTTTTTATCATTTTAGGAGTTCTCAGGGTCTTTTTTGGGGGGTTTTAGGGTTTTTTCAATTTTTATGTTTTTATGATTTTTAGAGTTTTATGTTTTAAGGTTTTTTAGGGTTTTCTAGGGTCTTTATGGGTTTTATGTTTTTAGGGATTTGTTTTGTATTTTTATTGTCTCCTAGGGGATTTAAGGATTTTGAGGGATTTTGGGGGGAGTTTTAGAGATTTTATGGGACATTAGTGTTTTTTAAAGTTTTTAGGGGTTTAAAGGGGTTTTAGAGTTTTCAGTGGGTTTTTAGGAGTTTAAGTTTTTTGGGTTGTTGGGGTTTTTAAGGGTTTTAGGGAGTTTTAGGCCGTTTTCTCTCTTTTTAGGGGTTATTAGAGTTTTTCTCATTTTTAGGTTTTTTATTAGTTTTAAGCGTTTTTTAGTTTTCAAGGTCTTATTAAGGTTTTCCAAGGTTTCTAGGGTTTTAATATTTTTATGTATTTCTTATTATTTTTATGGTTTGAGGGTTTTTAGAGTTTTCTTTGGGTTTTAGGGATTTTTATGGTTTATGTGTTTTTTGGGTTTTTAGGGATTTTAAGTGTTTTTAGGTTTTTAAGGATTTATTAGGGTTATCATGGTCTGTTACTTTTATAGGTATTTAGGTCATTTTTAGGATCTTTATGGGGTTTTAGCATTTTCAGAGAATTTGTGGGTTTTTTAGGGTTTTGGTGTTTTAATGTTTTTTTGGGGTTTTAGGGGTTTCTTTACTTTTTATGGGTTTTAAGTTATTTGAGTGTTTTTAACATTTTTTGGGGGTTTAAAGGGGTTTTAGAGTTTTCATGATTTCTATGGGTTTATGGATTTTTAGGGTTTTTATGATTTTTGAGTGTTTTATGGTTTTTTGTGTTTTTAGGGATTTTAGGATCACTGCCACAAAACTAGGCAAGGCAGGCTCCTACCTTTATCAGCGCTAACGGAAATGTGCTGATAAAGGGGTAAAATTTTATCAGCGCTTTAAATACTCCGGTATCAGTGCTTTTCTTAGCGTTGATGAAGGTTGCATTTATCAGTGCTTTTATTAGCACTGATAATGTTTAATGTATACATTAAATAAAAAACACATGTCATAACTAAATATATATATATAATTAAATAATTATAATAATAATAATAAATATATTTATTATATTTATAAGTTTTATTAGATTTATTAATTAATTATATTTATTAGATTTATTAATTCAATATATTTAATATATATATAATTATTATATTTGTTTATATTTAATGTATTTGTTTTATTTATAAATATATAATACATTTTAATATATATGTATAATTAAAATTATTGAATATATATGTGTTTTCCAATGAATTGGGGTCAATAAATATATCATGCGTATATGTTATGTGATCATATATGTGCATGAATAATTTTCATGTATAGATTATAATTACATATCACGTTGATGTGTTATTGATTTATAATTCATTATGTTACCCATATTATATATATGTTCTAAAAAATGTACTTATAATTAAAATTACACTATATTTAAAAAGTAAATATATATTTTATTATATTTTCAATGATATATATATAAATATTCCTTTCAAATAATTTTATAAGCATAAATAAAGATATATTTATTTAGAGTTATATTTATTAATAAATAAATCTATATATATTTATCATAAATATCATTTTAAATAAATATATAATAATATAAACAATTTATTAAATAGATACATTTGTTATCGTTTTTATTAGTGTTGATAAAATATGGATTTATCAGCGTTATAAAAGCGCGGATAAAGTGGGTCTTTATCAGCACTAAAATGAAAACCGCTGATAAAGACACCCTTTATCAGCGCTCAAAAAGCGCTGATAAAGTCCGACCTTTATCAGTGCTAAAAAAGCGCTTATAAAGGTGGTCTTTATCAGCACTTTTCATTTTAGCCCTAATAAAGACCCCCTTTATCAGTGCTTTATACTAGTGCTAATAAATGTCCCTGAGGGATTTATAAGTGCCACTGGGTCCCCCTCCTCCTCCCCGCACCCAGTCAAGCTTTCATTGAATCCCTACCCTGTGCCTCCGCTGCTGCGGCCTCCTTCTCCTCCTCCTATGTCGTGGCTGCAACCTCCCTCTCCTCCTCTGGTGCCTAATTCTCCTCCTCCTCCTCCTGTCGCGGATCCTCCTACCCTTTACTGTTGCCTCCTCTCTGTCGTTACATCCTTCTCCTCCTCCTCTGTTGCGACCGCCGCCTCATCCTCCCCCTCCTCTTGTCGTGACTCCTCCTCCTCCTCCTCCACCGCGGCTCCTCCTCCTCCTCCTCTGTCGCGGCTCCTCCTCCTCCTCCTCCCCCTTCACCACATCCTCCTCCTCCACTACCACAACCACCACCACCACCTCCTCATCATCATCATCATCATCCTCCTCCTCCTCCGCCTACTCTACTGCCTCCGAGCTGCCTCTACTGCCTCCGATGCCTCTGTGCTGCCTCCACTACCTCCACTATCGATGCCTCCTCCTCCTTGGTCACCGGGTCCTCCAACTTAAGGTGAGTAAAATTGAATTTTCATGAATTATTTATGTTTTCATTTATTTTCAATATTGAGATTAATTATGATTTGGTGTGATTCTTGTGTGTGATGCTTGTGTGTGTGACACATGTATATGTGGTTGGTTACTTGTTTGATCTTGATTAGCTCTACCCACTATAGCCTTGTGATAGAAACCTGAATATAGATAGAATTTTTTGTGAAAGGTTTTTAAACTACATTAGGATGTCACTTGGTGTACCGGCCCTTAGTATGGATCTTTTTCTAATTTTAGATACTACCCCATAGTTAGGCCATGTAGGGTTTGAACCGTCTGTGTTTGTGAATTCATGTCATCCGGTGAGGCATGCCAACAGGATGAGACATATGTTTATTATGGTCTATATTTAACATTATATTATACACTATTCTACTTGGGTTTGAAAAAAACGAACCTTAATAGGGTTTCTACCAATTCATTCCCACTTCCCACTCTCTCTGGGTTGGGTCATATACCAATTTAAATATCACATCCTTTATTATAACAAAATAATGCTACCAACCTCTCACATTGGGTGTGATTCACATATCCTCTAATTTCACAACATAGTAGCTTCTCCCCCTTTCACTTACGGTGGGTCTCACCATCACATCACATAAAAAACAATTTGAGGAGGGAATATCTATAGACAACCTCTCACAATACTACTCCAATCCAATACTAAGTGATCCCCATTTCTATATCTCACATCATATTATGATACAAAAAAATTATCTAAGGAGGGAATCATAATATCCAACCTCTATCACAAGTCAAAATGAACCATCAATAGGTGGATCCCATGGAAGTCACACACCAATCCCCTTTGACAAATGCCTTCTCACTCAAAGTAGGGTCCTACCAACACATTATCACATAAATAAAGGTCATCCATCTTGTCTCATGCCACAAAACATATAAATAGTAATCTAAGGAGGGTATCTAGATAGCCAACCTATCGTACTAGATAAACGACATCATCAATAGGTGGGCCCCATGGATGATCATACTTCAACTAGGTGAAAGTCATATGAAGTCCCAATATCTTAGTCAGTCTGACCATAAATGATAAAAATGTCACCATCCATTTATCATTTTATAATAATCTCCTTAATACCATCTTGGTTATACATGAAAATTATTCCCAGCCTATCAACATTCTAATTCCACCTATAAGGGATTCTACTGGGTTCTACAAACTTATCACATCTCTACTCATTGATACCAACACACACTCATCTCTAAATGTTAATTTCACAACCCATATGTTATACTTGATCTAGGACTCGATAGTCTAGTCTATATAATCTTCTAATTCCCACATTAAAACTCATTAAAACTAAATAATGACCATCCTAAGAAACTCACACTAAGAGCCTTGGATTCCCTATGCTAAGTCATCAAGACTATTACCATGACCCTCACTTAGGTACCATATCATATCTCCCCTTGGAGATATCTTAATCCAATTATATGGAGGAAATATTCTATGTCACACTTCACTAATCCCTATATTGAATATCCTACTCATCACACACACCATGAATCTTATATTTCCATAAGAGGGTTTTCCCCATCATACATGATATATAAAACTATATTATCCATATTATTTAGGCCTAAGACTCTGTTACCTACTCAAATAGCCTTAGAAAACCTAACTAGTCTATACAAATCTCATACCAAACCCGATACTCTCATAAACCCAACTAGAAACCTCATCTACATGGAGACATAATCTCTGGATGATCACAAAATCACAAATATTCAATAGAACCCTCACTCTATCTCTTGGTGGATCAAAAACACCATATTTATTTACCTAGGTTACTCTTGATTTATATCCCTTTCACTGAAACACATATACTCATGCTTGAATTCACAATCATGAATAAATTGGAACATGGTTTTGTATTATATGGTACACCTACCTCAAAATATGGAGTAACCCCCTCACCAAGATCAACTCATCCTCAAACAAGACTATACATGCCTTATCTAATCTTGTACCAATGATTGAGACCCAATCTAAAGGAAAAATTCAAAAATAATTAATTATAGAAACTTATAATTAATTATTCACCAAAATATAATTTGGAATAATATTTTAAAAACTCACTGGAAAAACAACACCACCTAAACCACACAATACATGGTGTGTTCATCATACAAGGATAACCTCAAGCCAATACAAACAAAATCTACATCATCTGAATTGATTTGAAGACGATATATTGAAATCATCACACAAATCCTAGTTAAAATAATCCCAAATCATAGGGAAATAATGGATAATAGTATTGGAGGAGGTATGAGGGAAGAACTCACTAACACACTATAAAAGAATCCCAAGAACCACCCCTCATTAGGGGGGATCAAATAGAGGAAGATAATGGATGAATCCCAAGAACGACCCAAGATTTTCTATTAATGAGCATCCCCCCACTATTTTTGAAGTATTTAGTTTTTTATCTAAATTATACTCATATTACTTCTCCCCTAACCTATATACACATCCTTTGGATTCCAAATCGGATGAATATAAATAAAGAATGGATGAATGACAATCAGTTGAAAAACGAGTATGAAGAAGAAATGAAATAGTTTATCAAGTTTGCAAAAGATCAAGCATATGACCCTTCTCAAATCCTTTGTCTGTTTTTTAACCTGTTGTTATTCAAAAAAAAAATTAGTCTAGATGAGTTGGATGAACACTTGATCTGTCATGGAATAGATCATAGTTTTACATGTTGGAATAAACATGGGGAAACAACGAATGTAGGTAGTGGCTGGGATAACACTGTGTTTTATGGATCGTATGATATGATTACAAGTATGAACAATGAAGATGACCATATGGAGGATGTGATTATAGATGTGAATGATGATGAAGATCGTATTGAGGAAATGACAAGGACCGTAAAAGATGATATTTGTGATTGCCCAAAATTGTTTTAGAAGATAAAATGTTGTGTAAAGACTCCATTGTATACTGGTTGCACTAAATATACAGCACTATCAGTTGTACTAAAGCTGTATAATTTGAAAGTAGATAATGGGTGGAGTAACGCCAGTTTTACGGAACTACATTCTATGCATAATGACATGCTCCCAGAAGATAATGATCTCCCGAACTAAACATATGACGCCAAACGAATTCTATGCTTGATGGGTATGATCTCTGATAGAATACACGACTACCCGAATGACTGTATACTATTCTGAAAGGACAAAAAATCACTTAAAGAATGCCCAAATTGTGTTTCTTCTTGATATAAGAAAGATGAATCCAATAATACTAAAGTTTTATGGTACTTTCTAATAATTCCAATGATTAGGCGCCTATATGGATTTTAGGAGACTGCATGACAATTGACATGGCATGCAGATACAAAAATTAAAGATGGGATACTACATCACCTGATAGACTCTCCTCAGTGGAAGAGAATTTATCATGAGTATCCTGAATTTGGAAACGAGTAAAGAAACCTTCATCTTGCGTTATCTATAGATGGAGTGAATTCTTTTGGTTTTCAAATAAATGGTCATAGTACATGGTCGGTTATGTTGGTAAATTATAACTTACCACCTTGGTTATGCATGAAACTATAATACATCATGTTATCTATGCTTATATCTAGACCAAAACAACTAGGTGATGATATTGATGTTTATTTAGCTCCATTGATCAAAGATTTGAAATTATTGTGGGATTCAGGTGTTACATTGTATGATTCTTACAAAAATAAAGATTTTAAATTGAGATCCATGTTATACGGGAAGATAAATGACATCCCTGCTTATGGAAATTTTTTAGGATATAGCATTAAAGGAACTCAAGGGTGTCCCATTTTTGAACAAGGTACACAATAAATTTGGTTGAAAAATTCATCAAATACCGTGTTTCTAGGACATCGTAGATTTCTACCCCGGTGACATAAGTACTGATCTTAGACGACATCATTCGATGGATGTTTAGAAGAACATACAACACCGTCTCTACTAACATGCGATGAATTTTTTGGGAAAGTTAAAAATGTGCACACTACTTTTGGTAAACCGGCTTTAAAAACCATACGAAAATCAGTTAGAAAAACAGATCAGTTTTTTTTGAATTACCATACCGGAATTGTCTGTATGTCGGACATTTTTTGATATTATGCATGTAGAAAAAAATGTATTTGATAGTGTCATCGGCACGTTCCTAAATATACCTGTAAAAACAAAATATGTAATTAAGGATAAGTAGGACATGTTTGAGATGAGAATGAAAGAAGATTTGGCACCAATGAAGGGTGAAAAACGAACATTTCTTCCTCCTTCTACATACACTCTTTCCAGGTAGGAGAGATATCAGTTTTTCAACTTCTTGAATGACATAATGGTTCCAGAGGGGTCTTCGTCAAATATCAGGAACCTCTTGTCAATGAGCGATTTGAAGTTAAGACGTCTGAAATCACATGACTGCCTTGTTTTGATGAAAGATCTCATTCCTATTGCTTTACGTTTCATTTTCCTCATGAATTTATGCCATACATTAACGAAACTGTGTTTCTTCTTTAAAGATATATGTAGAAAAGTTATAGACCCGGCGAAATTTCCAACTATGGAAAGAGAAATTAACGTCATATTATGGGAATTAGAAATATTCTTCCCACCTTAATTGTTTGATATTATGGTTCATTTGATGGTCCACTTGGTGAGAGGAATTCAACTATGTGGTCCTGTACATTACAGATGGATGTACCCCACAGAACTGTATATGACGATTTTGGAAGGGTATGTCAAAAAGTCAAAGTTGGCCAGAGGGTTGTATTATGGAGTGATATATTGTTGAGGAATCCATTGAATTATATACTGAATACCTGTCTGGTGTGGAATGCATTGGCCTACCAAAATCTCAGCACACTGGGAGTCTTGAGGGTGAAAGAATTTCTGGAAGACAAGTTTTCACAATCAGTATTATAAATCAGGAGCAAGCCCACCTTTATGTTTTGTATAAAAATTTCACCGTTGAACCATATGTTGAAACCCACAAATAAATTATTAGGAATTTGAATCCATCTAAAGATGAAAAATGGATATCAGATACACATAATCGACAGTTTATAGGATGGTTTTGGGACCATATTTTTAAGAAGTTAGATGAAAATCCAGAGTCAATTTCAGACTGACTTCGATGGATAGCATGAGGACCATGTGTGTATGTATTATCTTACAATGATTATGTAGTTAATGGTTATACATTTTATACTATTGAACATGATTAAGATAGTACCATGAAGAATAGTGGGGTTACCCTTGTGGATGAAGTGATGAATGTTTCCAGTGCTAAGGAGAGAAATCCATTTTATGTGAATATGTGATACTTTGGCATCATCAAACAAATATGGGAGTAGGATTATATGGAATTAAAAGTTCTGATTTTTCAATGCAAGTAGGTTGATAACAGGAGTGTTGTTAAAATAGATGAATTGGGATGTGTGAAATTTGATTTCAGTAAGGAAGGGTAGAAATACGAACCGTTTATAATGGAATCACAGACAGTGCAAGTGTTTTATGTTTCAGATCCTGCAAACCGAAACTGGTCAATTGTTCTATTATTGACAAAAACAACTGAAGGGTCAGATGAAAATTCAACAGAGGATGACCCTTTCATTGGGTATTCGCAATCATTTTACCGTGGTCCCAATGTAGACGACGTTTTTTATGTCAGAGGAGACCACAATGAATGGATATAGATAGTCGATAGAGGGGTCAAATAAGATCAACCTTAAAAAAAACAGAGTTCGATAATCAAGTTATTTTTTTATTTTAATAGTGATTGTGTTAAATTATGTTATTATCTATTAGTGGCTGATTTTATGTGATCTAAATTAAATTTTAAACAACTTCTGAAGATAATGACTTCTACACCTACTGATGCACCTAATCCCGAGACACAACAGGTTTCTCAACCTGTTGCAGCTGGTCCCACTGCTGAGGTACAAAAGGTCTCTCCACCTGTTGCAGCTGGTCCCATTACTGAGGTACAACAGGTTTCTCAACCTGTTGCTGCTGGTCCCACTGCTGAGGTACAACAGGTTTCTCAACCCATTGTTGCTAGTCCCAGTGTCGATGCTAGCGCTTCGAAGGAACATAATGATGATTCAGAAATTGAGGAAATGATAGGAAATGAAACCCCAGCAGCATTAAAAACATGTATTCCATAGTTTGATAGTTTTAGCCAAAATTATTATGGAAAAAGAAAAAGGAATCAAATATGAGGTGGGATGGAATAAGTGAGGCCATCATGTAAACCCCCAAAAGCCATGTTTAGTAGCTACATTGGAATCGTCACTTAGCAATGTGCGCCCATTGATATAGAGTCATGGAACAATGTTATTAGAAGGCTGAAAACATTAATATGGGAAGATATTATGGTAACATTACGATATCATTTACTTAATTTATTAAAATAAAATAAAATAATATATTGAAATATTGGCTAACTCTTCATCATTTCTTCCAGAGTGCATTTATATTAGATGTCTCACAAAAAGAATATGTATTAAGACTGGCAGGAAGGGATCAAAGAGGCTTTTGCACAATTTTTACAAAATTTCACCTGAAAGGTGCTGAAGGGAAAATCACGCCACACCCACCTCTTCTTTTTTCACACTTGATATCCCAATGAGCGTGGGATGCGTTTTGCAATCGTCGTTCTGAGCATACTTTTCAGGTACATTTTGTTTGGTAACACGTTGATTAAAATTTCTTGTATTCATCACTTTGATTGAAAGTTTTTTATTTATGAAACAGCAACTGAGTGCTGAAAATAAAGAACGGGTTGCAAAACCCGCATACCCCTACCGTAAATCAAGGCTGGGGTATTCTTCAATTGAAAAACAATTGGTACGCATTTTAAAAGTACTTTAATACTTTTATGTGACATAAAACAACATTGTAACCATGTTTATCTATTTATATGAATATTGATGAATCCAAATCCCAAGCCACATCCATCCCATGCCATGTACTATAGAAGGAGGCTCGTATTAATAAATAGGGGAAACTAGTATGTGGAAACACACAAAAAGTGTTGGAAACATGTGTAAGTATGACATAATATAAATTTTTTTTCCATTAAATCACTATTAAATAATGATGATTACTTATTTTACCATATTTCCTATTTCACATAGTCATAGGAATCAACAACACACGCACAGGATGTGGACATACTTTTAGTGGCCTTGAAACAGCTAGGACAGTATCACCGCGTCAGAGTTGTGGGTTTTAGGTTGACACCTCGGAAATATTTTCAGAAAAAAACAAGAGGAGTAACAAACTAAAGAAATGAAAATTATGAGAGATAGACTACCTACCCTTGAAGAAAAATTCCAATGTCAGGGAGAGTTTCTAAAAACTTTGATGGGGGAGAGGCGAAGAGGAGAAACAACTCAAGAACAACCCCCCCCCCCACCAACATTGAGGGGATCCATTCCCCTTAAAGACCTGACTTAACCAAGGTAATCAATGTTCTAATATTTGTTTCTATGAAATGTAAATCACATAGACATTGATACCTTTCTTTTAATGATATTCTACAGGGTAAAAATGACTGTGATTTATATCTGTCAACTCCCACCCATCACCTTGTAGCAAGTGCTACGATGTTCAATATGCAGAATGACATGCTACACTCCAGACCACATCCAACCGGTCATGTTAATGTTTCGATTAGCATATATCATGAGCCGAGAGCTGAGATACCCATGCCAAATGATGATGGAGACATTTATACGGTGGAAACAGCTATTGGAACATTCGTTACATGGTCATCAAATCTTTTAAAAAAACATGTCGACTAGGAGGTATTCATTTCAAATTAATTTTTCAAGAAGAACCTTTAACATTTAATTAGAAAAGTGTTGAACTGATGAATGTTATTACAAAAGGACAAAAGGAAGGAGATAAAATGAAATAATGGATCGAAAGGATCAACCAACCGATCAAAATGATCTACTGATGACACCTTCACCCCACCCATTCTATATCCACATTTAATATCATTTCAAGATCATTTAGATACAAAAATGAAAGGTGGAAATAATCACACAATTATTTGTGAAAAAGATATGAATTGAGAGGAAACATTATATTACGTTAGTACTAACGCTGTAGATGAAATAATCACATACGACTGGCTAGGCGCCTTAGTTATAAATGTATACATGAGGTATGTTTTCATGATTTGATTTTACAGAAGTTGATATACTATGATAATTATGGATAAATACATTTCATATTTTTCACAGGCGTATATATGAAAAACAATTGATTGGATTTTCCAATGAATAAAAATTTGGACTCGTTAGTCCTCACACCATGTCTACACAACAAAAAGAAATAGATTCCTATTTTTAGGCTGAATTAATGTCAAACCTTCTCAGAACGTTTCAATGAAAAATTACGACTGACATGCTGTTTTTAATACCAATGTGGAAGGGGTAAAACAATAAATTTTAATCATATGAGTTATATGTTCATTTCTATCAGTATATATTACTTTTTGTGATTTTAGGAAGCATTGGATGCTCATTGTAGTCAATTTGGATACTCTAATGATTTATTTTCTGGATTCACTACATGGATATCCAACAAACCGACCACACATGATGTTAATTGTCAATTTGTAATACACTAGATCAAACATTTTAGAACTAAATATCTAGTTATATATTTTATATTATCTTTTAATGAGTATTCTGTTATGATACAGTGGTGTATGAATATTGTCTAAAGGTTAGAATGAATCCAGGGTCTAAGGACGACAAGGCGCATGAGATCTACAAATGGAAAAGTATCAGGGTATATATAATTATATTGCACTATCAAAAAACATATCAAAACAGATTACTTATTTTTCTCGATGTTTCTGCAGTGTCTAAAACAAACAAAAATAAAGGATTGTGGTTATTATGTTTGTAAATTTATGAAAGAAATCATATTTCATGAACAAACTAGCATCCTTGAAAAGGTATTTATGAAAAATAATTACTAGTTAATTTAAAATTGTTATTAATCCAATGTGTATTTATATTTTTTCAGTACTAATATTACTATCGTAAAAACTCATATTCACAAGATGATAAAGATGTGTTTAGAAACGAATGGGCATCATACATGATAGAAGAATGTAAACAAATAGGACAATGACGGTGAATTCCTACTACTTATGTTATCTTTATATGATCATTGATATCTCCCTTATTTACACTTATTGAGCATCTATTATAACGACCCGTACTTTACATACATTGTTAATACTTCAAAATTGAAGCACACTTATTACAACATATGACAAAACCACAAAGGACCGTATAGGTATAGTGTCTTTAGAAACTGGGAAACATAAACAACTCGTTCATAAATCTTCTACAGTGTCTCCCATTTATTTCATCATATCTAGGGTACCTATTAGAATATTCTACTTAATATCCATCTTCCTGGCCTGGGGAATAGAAAACATAAAAGGGTGAGCTCAAATGCTCAGTAAGGGAAAATAAAGGAAATAAAAATCATATCATATCTTTATGAAAATCAAAACCTGCAAAAGAGATCATAATATCTTAACATGGAATAAATCATAGAAGTGAAAATGAGATCCCCATAATCATAACATAAAACTTGAAACTTTGTGGAATGCACACATAATCATGGAAAATCATTTCTTGTTAGTCATGACTCATTGCCAAGACTATCTTAGTGGACAAAGTCCCTTTCTGAACCGAGTTCACTCCTCGTTTCAGTCCTGTATCACTGAACCGAAATAACCTTCCGTTCCAGCCATGTCTATCTCATGAGATATAAATTTTTACCCAATGAATTGGAGGGAGATATAGGTCCCACCCATCTTATAATGAATCCTTTCTTATGTGTGCCACATAATCATAAAGCATACATCATCGCATAACACATGTAACAAAAATGGGATTCTTGAAACATCATGACATCATAAAACAAACCATATAAGGTAAATGACTTAATAAAAATAATCCCTCACAACATAATCAAATCAATGTAATAATAGGGATAAAAACAGAACCCTATATTATCTTAGATGGAAAATAATTTTGATAAAACATTTGAACTCCATTCTTGACGAAAATATCCTTTATTCTTCAAAAAAACATTTTTCCTTTCATAACATGTCATACATCTTTAAAATAAAAGAAGTTGATTACAAATAAACTTGAAAACTTGTAAAGGAAGCATCTTGGAAACAATGTTTTAAAAATCCATTCATGCCGTATAAGTTAAAAAAAACATTCTTCGTACTTTTTTCGGAAAAGTCAAAAAGTACCTCGTACGAAAAACGACAAATGATTCCTTTCATACATATTACTAAAAACTCACCGAAGGGTAAAAATGGATTTAAAAAATTGTAGGTGGATGGAAATAATATTACATATTGATGAAACATGGATGTGGATGATAAAATACACCCCAGTAATTACCAAAGTAAAAACAATCTCGGATAAAAGTGAGATTGTGGTATTTCCCTTACCTTAGGTCCGATTTGCTTTGTTCGTGTCCGAAGCTCCTGTATAATGGTTTAAATAATGTTATTGACTTATTCCATAATTATACATATTGATATGATATCATATATGGTCATATTATTAGCTTCTTGTTAGTAATATTTCATTGTTACTTGTTACTCGGGTCTTTATAACTTTTTGTTCTTATGCGTGTTTTGTCGAATAAATTCTTATTATTATCTTTAGGTTATAGATAATTAATTTACAGAATGGTATTAGTGTTTTATATACCATATTCATTCATTCAATTCATTTATATAATCATTATGAAATGAAGATCATGTAGAACGAGTCGCATCACATCGTTGAGACGGTATTCCGTACGTACGCACGAGTGATGATATCGTTCCTATGTTCGTGGAATTGTATTGGAGTATATATATATTATTTCAGTATCAATATTACTTTATAATAATCATAAATAGTTACTCATTACACCATTATACCCATCCTTGTAAAGTGATGGTGGAAAAATAGATTACACCACGGCGTGGAGACGGTATTCCGTACGTACGCACGCGCGGTGATTTCTTTTTCCGTAGGATGGATAGATTGTGAAATAGGGTTGTTTCATACTTATAATAACATATCAGTATATGAGTAATACTGATGTTATTACTTCATAATGAAACAACCTAAGAAGAAGAAGTGGGAGAAGAAATAAAGATGAAAGAATTGGTAACGGTAATTACCTCTTCTTTGAAGCGCCTCTTTGAGAACTCCTCTTAGGGCACTAAAATTGGTCTTTGAGGAAGACCAGAACCTCTAGGATGTTTCTAGGGAAGTGGAGAAGGGAAAATGGCAGGGGTTGGCCGAGCTTGAGTGCTCAAATTGGTGTGAGGAGGAGGGGGAGGAGGTGCCCTTTTATAAGGGAGGAGAGGGGCACCTTAGGAATATCTCAAAATATTATTTTATATTAAAGTCAAAATCGGTTTATAATGGATCCAAAGGGTCTTATTTCGAAGATAAGGTAGGTATGGGCCGAAATCATATCAACAAATAGGATTTAGACAAGTTTAAGGTATTATTTTAACCTTATCAATTAGATTTAACTCTAAGTTAAATAATTTAACTTTTACCATGTCTTTTTGTTTTCTTTCACTATATGGTTAATAAACTTACTATAACATGCCAAACGAACCCCAAATTGTTTATTATTAATATATATATCCTTATCTAAGTCATTTGGCCGAACCTTAGATTTTTAGGAATAAAATAACAATTAATAATATAATATTTGATTTAAAAACTATTTTGTGTCAATTTTGACACTATTTGATATATGATTTTTGTGAAAGTCATAACAGAATTATATGTTCGAACCAAGTTGATTAAATCAACATTAATATATCATAGTAACCTAGAAAATTAGTGGAATTCATAAAAAGTCTTAAATTACATTTATTTTGGTGTTTATATTATCAATTATGTCAATATTTCATTAATACTATAATTACTGCATCATCTTTGTGTCATAAATAAATTAAATTATTTGATGTCTAAAAATTACAAATAAAATACCATCATGTAGAAAATCTTTTTATCTTTCTAATGAATATTTACAATCGAATTGATCTTATTTATAACCCCATATTATAAATGATTTACTTATTAAACTTTGATTTTAACTATTTTAACCCTTCTTTAAATAAATTAATAATAAATGTCCTAATCTAATCCAAGTGGGCCTAAATGGTCATATTTTATTCCTAAGTTTGTTTTTGGTCGAATTACACTTGTCCAATAGAATTAGGACATGTGTTAGGGTAATAGTAATATCATATTTACCCTTAGTTACCCTATTTACTATTAACCGCGGTAAAAAAAAGTAAAAAGTTACTATTCACCAAAAAATTATTTTTATCTCATTGAACCATATTTTACTTACTGATATCAACCGTGTCTGTCGGATTTTCGAAATTCCATTCACAGAAGCGGTAAAATTAAGTTTTATTCAAAATTCGGTTTTTAACCTACCACTTAGTGGTTTCACTATTCATCAAAAATTGAAAGTTTTCAGAAAAATACCAAAATTTCACCCTAGGCTAATTTCGATATTCTGAGTCCAAAAATGAAGTCCATTTTGAAAAATAAAATTTATAAAATTTCAAAAAGTGGTTATTACTATTCATAACGGCTAGTTTTAATATCATATTGTTGTTTAGTGAAACTCGGTATTGCGTACGACGCAAGCTATCGAGGAAGGTCGCGATTGCGTGTAAAGCAAGCCAAGCAAGTGTTGCGTAGAAAAAGATCTCTTTGATGATTTATATAACATAAAAGTCTCTGGTGTTACATTCTACCCCCCTTAAAAAGAATTTCGCCCTCGAAATTCCTCACTTTGTAACAAACAGATGAGGATACTACTCCCTCATCATATCCTCAAGCTCCCATGTAGCTTTTTCAAGTTGGTGGTTCCTCCATAAAACTTTCACCAATCGAGTGGTCTTGTTTCGTAGGACTTTTTCACTACGATCCAGAATCTTTATCGGCTGTTCTTCATAAGAAATATCTTGCTCCAGCGGTACCACTTCTGAGCTGAGTACATGTGAAGGATCTGGTATGTACTTTCTCAGGAGAGATACGTGGAACACATCGTGAACTTGAGAGAGATTCGGTGGAAGCGCCAATCGGTAAGCTACCTTCCCAACACGATCCAGTATTTCGAAAGGACCGATATATCTAGGGCTCAACTTCCCCTTCTTTCCAAATCTCATAACCTTCTTCCAGGGAGATATTCATAAGAACACTTTACCACCCACTTCAAACTCTAGGTCTTTTCTTCGGTTGTCGGCATAACTTTTCTGTCGACTCTGAGCTGCTCTTATGTGTTGTTGAATAGATCTGGCCTTTTCTGCCATTTCATCAACGAGATCAGGTCCTAATAGCTTTCTTTCCCCAACTTCATCCCAGCAAGTTGGAGTCCTGCATTTCTTTCCATAGAGAGCTTCATAAGGAGCCATATGAATACTGGAGTGAAAGCTATTATTATAAGAAAATTCCACCAAAGGTAGGTGTTGATCCCAACCTCCTTTGAAATCCATAGAGCAAGCTCTCAACATATCTTCTAGGGTTTGAATTGTTCTCTCAGACTGACCGTCTGTCTGGGGATGATAAGCAGTGCTGAAACTCAACTCTGTATCCAGAGTATGCTGAAGACTTCGCCAGAACTTCGAGGTAAATCTCGGATCTCAATCAGATATAATAGAAAGTGGTACTCCATGCAATCTTACCACTTCCTTTACATATATCCTGGCAAGCTGATCTAGAGAGAAATCATCTCTAATAGCAATGAAGTGTGCAGACTTTGTAAGACGATCAACTATGACCCAGATAGCATTATTTCCTTTGGATGTTTTAGGAAGTCCTGTGACAAAGTCCATAGTGATGTTTTCCCATTTCCATTCGGGTATGGGTAATGGTTGTAACATCCCCTTAGACTTCTGTCTCTCAGCTTTAACTTGTTGACAAACCAAGCATCGAGAGACATATTCAGCAACATCTCTTTTCATGCCATCCCACCAGAAGTACTCTTTCAGGTCCCTATACATCTTCGTGCTTCCAGGATGAATTGAGAATGAAGAACTATGAGCCTCATCCAGCAGATCCTTCTTTAATTCGGGGATGGAAGGAACACAAACCCGATTCCTGAACTTTATTATCCCATCACAATCAAGGTTGAATTCAGGAACATTTCTTACCTTCTTTTGTAACTCGACATCTTCTTTCTGTGCCTCTTTAATCTTCACATGTATAGAGGGTTGAACATTCATTTGAGAAAGATAAGATTTTTCCCCTTCCATTATAATTCCAAGATCCATCCTTTGTAAATCCATAAATATTGGATCCTTTGTGATCCTCATCATGGATAAACTAGCATGGTCTTGTCGACTTAATGCATCCGCCACCTTGTTTGCTTTCCCAAGGTGGTAATGGATTGAGCAGTCATAATCCTTAATCAGCTCCAACCATCTTCTTTGACGCATATTCAGCTCCTTTTGTGTGAAAATATACTTTAAACTTTTATGATCAGTATAAATATCACACCTTTCACCATAAAGGTAATGCCTCCAAATCTTTAATGCAAAGATTACCGCAGCCAACTCCAAATCATGTGTTGGGTAATTTTTCTCATGGATTTTCAACTGTCGTGAGGCATAATCTATCACCATATCATTTTTCATAAGAACACACCCCAATCCCTTCTTGGATGCATCACTGTAGATCACAAACTTTTCTCCACTACAAGGCAGTGTGAGCACAGGTGCACTGGATAACCTTCTTTTCAACTCCTTGAAATTCTCTTCACATTCCTCTGTCCAGACAAACTTAACTCCCTTCCGAGTCAACTTGGTGATTGGATTAGATAATCGTGAAAAATCTTTTACAAAACGTCGATAATATCCAGCCAAACCAAGAAAACATCGGATCTCAGTTACTGTTGTTGGTCTTGACCATCTTTCGATAACCTCTGTTTTTGCTGGATCCACAGATATCCCCTCTTTTGAGATTATATGACCCAAAAATGCAACTTTTTGAAGCCAAAATTCACACTTGGTAAATTTGGCATAAAGTATCTCCTTTCTCAGGGTCTTCAATATAATTCTCAAGTGATCTTCATGCTCTTCCTTGCTCTTTGAATAGACAAGAATATCGTCTATAAAGACTACCACAAATTGATCTAGATAGTCTCTAAAGACTCTATTCATTAGATCCATGAAGATAGCAGGGGCATTAGTAAGACCAAATGGCATCACTATAAATTCATAGTGTCCATACCTTGTACGGAAAGCCATCTTTGGTATATCCTCCCTTTTGACCCTTAATTGATGATACCCTGAACGAAGATAAATCTTGGAAAAGTATTGAGCTCCGCGTAGTTGGTCAAATAAGTCATCAATGCGTGGGAGAGGATATTTGTTCTTGATAGTGATCTTGTTAAGTTCTCGATAATCAATGAAAAGTCTCATTGATCCATCTTTCTTCTTAACAAATAGAACAGGTGCTCCTCAAGGTGACACACTAGGGCATATGAATCCCTTATCAAGATTCTCTTGGAGTTGATTCTTCAATTCCTGCAACTCAATTGGGGTCATTCTATAAGGTGTCTTTGAAATAGGCAAAGCACCCGGTACGAGTTCTATTGAAAACTCAACTTCACGATTTGGTGGAAGACCCTGCAATTCCTCCGGAAAGACATCATCAAACTCCCATACAATGGGCATATTCTTAATCGTGAGTTTCTCACCAACCATTTGAGATAAATAACCTTCATTTAGTGGAATCAATACCCATAAGATGGAAGAAATTTCCACTGGAAGGTTATGTTCATCCTTTCATTGATAGACGATCGTAGATTGATCTGGAATATGAAATGTGACTTCCCTTCTATGGCAATCGATATGAGCTCCATGTAGAGAAAGCCAATCCATGCCAAGAATCACATCAAAATCCACTAATGGAAGGATCACAAGATTTGCAAGAAGCACTTTCCCACAAACTTCGATCGGAGAAGAATTATAAACTTTTGATGCGATTGATGTGCCATTAGGTGTTGTCACAGCTAACTCAACATCTAATTGTTGAGGTAATACGGTTATACCCTTAGAAAATTCTTCAGAAATAAAAGAGTGGGTGGATCCAGAATCAAATAAAACATTTGCTACTTTAGAGTGGATGGTAAGTGTACCTTTCACCAGATCGTTATCGTACTCCACATCGCTGATAGAAATTGCATGTGACTTTCCTTTGTCTTTAGCCTTAAGAGTTTGTTGACGTCGACCATCATCATCAACCCTTGGATTTGGGCATTGATTGGCATAATGCCCCATCTCCTTGCACTTGAAACATTGAAGTGTAGTAGGTTCATTCTGTGTATCCCTTCCTTTGTTTGCGTCATTAGACATCTTCTTCCCATTATCACGGCATTCAAATGCCCGATGACCTTCCTTTCTAGATTTACAACATTTACTTGTCCCTTTAAGACAACTCCCTCCATGTTTCTTTCCACACTTTGAGCATAAGGGAAAGTTCATCTTCTTTTCAGTGTGCTCTTTAGAGTTTCCTTTGAATTCCATCTTCCTCTTCTTATCAAACCCATGCGACTGATGGGTTACTCCAATCTCCATCTCGACTTTGAGAGCACATCGAACGATTTCCTCGTAGCTATTGAAGTCCCTTATGGATAACGCCCTTCGAAGACTTGGTTTTAAGCCACTAAAGAATCGATCGATCTTACTCTCAGGTTGGATAATAATACCAGAAGAGTACCTTGCAAGTCTTGTAAAATTTGCTTCATAGGTACCAACAGATTCATCATCCCTTTTCTTCAGTTCAAGAAACTCTTTCTCCATCTTTGTTCGGAGAATACGAGGGAAGTACTTATTGAAAAATAAGTTCTTGAACTCGTCCCATTCCATAGACTCAATTTCATCCCTTTGCCTCGTATTCTTAACAAGATTCCACCATTGATCAGCATCTCCTTCCAAACGATACACTGCTAGGATGACTTTATCATGTTCAGAACATTGAAGAACTGAAAATATCTTTTCAGTAGTACTAATCCATTGTTCAGCAACTAATGGATCAGTAGACCCGCTGAAAGAACGTGGACGCTGCCTCATGAAGGATTCAACAGAATGTTGCTCCCTCCTTTGCTCATTTGGAAATCCTGCATGATTCATAGCTTGAGAATGTTGTGTGAGCATGGCTATAAGATTTTGCATTCCAGCTCCCATATCGTTTGGTTGCTCAGGGGGACAATCATTGCATTGCCCATCACATTCCGCATTAACACGGTTCCTTCGGGTTCCAGCCATTGACTAAAACCAAGAAGAATAGTGTGAGCAACACTAATTATAATAGGAAACCACATAATTCAAGAATAAAATTTTCATGCTTAAGGTCTTATCCTAGGTTATTCAAGGCCATTTCTAAAACACTAATATTGTGTTCTATGCTTAGACTTATCCTTAGGGTTCTTACTAAGGCTTTCACATCCTAGTTTCCAAAGGTTGACTATACCTTTCCTCTGATACCAACTATAACGACCCGTACTTTACATACATTGTTAATACTTCAAAATTGAAGCACACTTATTACAACATATGACAAAACCACAAAGGACCGTATAGGTATAGTGTCTCTAGAAACTGGGAAACATAAACAACTGGTTCATAAATCTTCTACAGTGTCTCCCATTTATTTCATCATATCTAGGGTCCCTTTTAGCATATTCTACTTAATATCCATCTTCCTGGCCTGGGGAAAAGAAAACATAAAAGGGTGAGCTCAAGTGCTCAGCAAGGGCAAATATGGGAAATAAAAATCATATCATATCTTTATGAAAATCAAAACCTGCAAAAGAGATCATAATATCTTAACATGGAATAAATCATAGAAGTGAAAATGAGATCCCCATAATCATAACATAAAACTTGAAACTTTGTGGCATGCACACATAATCATGGAAAATCATTTCTTGTTATTTATGACTCATTTCCAAGACTATCTTAGTGGACAAAGTCCCTTTCTGAACCGAGTTCACTCCTCGTTTCAGTCCTGTATCACTAAACCGAAATAACCTTCCGTTCCAGCCAAGTCTATCTCATGAGATATAAAATCTTTAACCAATGCATTGGAGGGAGATATAGGTCCCACCCATCTTATAATGAATCCTTTCTTATGTGTGCCACATAATCATAAATCATACATCATCGCATAACACATGTAACAAAAATGGGATTCTTGAAACATCATGACATCATAAAACAAACCATATAAGGTAAATGACTTAATAAAAATAATCCCTCACAACATAATCAAATCAATGTAATAATAGGGATAAAAAAAGAACCCTATATTATCTTAGATGGAAAATAATTTTGATAAAACATTTGAACTCCATTCTTGAGGAAAATATCCTTTCTTCTTCAAAAAAACATTTTTCCTTTCATAACATGTCATACATCTTTAAAATAAAAGAAGTTGATTACAAATAAACTTGAAAACTTGTAAAGGAAGCATCTTGGAAACAATGTTTTAAAAATCCATTCATGCTGTATAAGTTAAAAAAAACATTCTTCGTACTTTTGTCGGAAAAGTCAAAAAGTACCTCGTACGAAAAACGACAAAAGATTCCTTTCATACATATTACTAAAAACTCACCGAAGGGTAAAAATGGATTTAAACAATTGTAGGTGGATGGAAATAATATTACATATTGATGAAACATGGATGTGGATGATAAAATACACCCCAGTAATTACCAAAGTAAAAACAATCTCGGATAAAAGTGAGATTGTGATATTTCCCTTACCTTAGGTCCGATTTGCTTTGTTCGTGTCCGAAGCTCCTTTATAATGGTTTAAATAATGTTATTGACTTATTCCATAATCATACATGTTGATATGATATCATATATGGTCATATTATTAGCTTCTTGTTAGTAATATTTCATTGTTACTTGTTACTCGGGTCTTTATAACTTTTTGTTCTTATGCGTGTTTTGTCGAATAAATTCTTATTCTTATCTTTAGGTTATAGATAATTCATTTACAGAATGGTATTAGTGTATTATATACCATATTCATTCATTCAATTCATTTATATAATCATTATGAAATGAAGATCATGTAGAACGAGTCGCATCACATCGTGGAGACGGTATTCCGTACGTACGCACGAGTGATGATATCGTTCCTATGTTCGTGGAATTGTATTGGAGTATATATATATTATTTCAGTATCAATATTACTTTATAATAATCATAAATAGTTACTCATTACACCATTATACCCATACTTGTAAAGTGATGGTGGAAAAATAGATTACACCACGGCGTGGAGACGGTATTCCGTACGTACGCACGCGCGGTGATTTCTTTTTCCGTAGGATGGATAGATTGTGAAATAGGGTTGTTTCATACTTATAATAACATATCAGTATATGAGTAATACTGATGTTATTACTTCATAATGAAACAACCTAAGAAGAAGAAGTGGAAGAAGAAATAAAGATGAAAGAATTGGTAACGGTAATTACCTCTTCTTTGAAGCGCCTCTTTGAGACCTCCTCTTAGGGCACTAAAATTGGTCTTTGAGGAAGACCAGAACCTCTAGGATGTTTCTAGGGAAGTGGAGAAGGTAAAATGGCAGGGGTTGGTCGAGCTTGAGTGCTCAAATTGGTGTGAGGAGGAGGGGAAGGAGGTTCCCTTTTATAAGGGAGGAGAGGGGCACCGTAGGAATATCTCAAAATATTATTTTATATTAAAGTCAAAATCAGTTTATAATGGCTCCAAAGGGTCTTATTTCGAAGATAAGGTGGGGATGGGCCGAAATCCTATCAACCAATAGGATTTAGACATGTTTAAGGTATTATTTTAACCTTATCAATTAGATTTAACTCTAAGTTAAATAATTTAACTTTTACCACGTCTTTTTGTTTTCTTTCACTATATGGTTAATAAACTTACTATAACATGCCAAAAGAACCCCAAATTGTTTATTATTAATATATATATGCTTATCTAAGTCATTTGGCCGAACCTTAGATTTTTAGGAATAAAATAACAATTAATAATATAATATTTTATTTAAAAACTATTTTGTGTCAATTTTGACACTATTTGATATATGATTTTTGTGAAAGTCATAACAGAATTATATGTTCGAACCAAGTTGATTAAATCAACATTAATATATCATAGTAACCTAGAAAATTAGTGGAATTCATAAAAAGTCTTAAATTACATTTATTTTGGTGTTTATATTATCAATTATGTCAATATTTCATTAATAAGATAATTACTGCATCATCTTTGTGTCATAAATAAATTAAATTATTTGGTGTCTAAAAATTACAAATAAAATACCATCATGTAGGAAATCTTTTTATCTTTCTAATGAATATTTACAATCGAATTTATCTTATGTATAACCCCATATTATAAATGATTTACTTATTAAACAATGATTTTAACTATTTTAACCCTTCTTTAAATAAATTAATAATAAATGTCCTAATCTAATCCAAGTGGGCCTAAATGGTCATATTTTATTCCTAAGTTTGTTATTGGTCGAATTACAATTGTCCAATAGAATTAGGACATGTGTTAGGGTAATAGTAATATCATATTTACCCTTAGTTACCCTATTTACTATTAACCGCGGTAAAAAAAAGTAAAAAGTTACTATTCACCAAAAAATTATTTTTATCTCATTGAACCACATTTTACTTACTGATATCAACCGTGTCTGTCGGATTTTCGAAATTCCATTCACAGAAGAAGTAAAATTAAGTTTTATGCAAAATTCGGTTTTTAACCTACCACTTAGTGGTTTCACTATTCATCAAAAATTGAAAGTTTTCAGAAAAATACCAAAATTTCACCCTAGGCTAATTTCGATATTCTGAGTCCAAAAATGAAGTCCATTTTGAAAAATAAAATTTATAAAATTTCAAAAAGTGGTTATTACTATTCATAACGGCTAGTTTTAATAGCATATTGTTGTTTAGTGAAACTCGGTATTGCGTACGACGCAAGCTATCGAGGAAGGTCGCGATTGCGTGTAAAGCAAGCCAAGCAAGTGTTGCGTAGAAAAAGATCCCTTTGATGATTTATATAACATAAAAGTCTCGGGTGTTACATCTATGATCACCATTTCTTATGTTTCATATCCTTAGATTAAGAAAAATGGTTTTAGACATGATTTGAGTTTCTAGTAAAGAATAACTTAATGAGAGACTCTTATGAACTACTGACATACGGAAAGCTGAGAAAATGCATTCGGAATGTTTTGATACTTTAGGAAAATGATCCATGAGTCATTTGTGACGTTTAAAAATCAACCACACCTCAATCCGATGCACGGTGTGGCCAGTATTGCTAAAACTGTCTGATATTAGTTAGAAATTGAGATTTACTTTAGAAAACAACACAAGGGACATACGGAAAACCAAACAAACACATTCGGATTGTTTTGATACATTAGTAAAAATATCAATGAGTCATTTTTGAGGTGTACCAATCGATCTCGCCTCAATCCGACACACGGTGTGACCAGTATGGATAAAAGTGTATGATATCAGTTTAAAATTGACATTAACTTTAGAAAACAACACTGTTGACGTATAGAATACCGAGAAAACTATTTCAGATTGTTTTTATACTTTAGGAAAATGATCCATGAGTCATTTGTGAGGTGTAATAATTGACCGCACCTTAATCTGACGCACGTTGTGACCGATATGGCTAAAAGTGTATGATATCAGTTTGAAATTGACATAAAATTTAGAAAACAACACAAGTGATATAAGGAAAATAGAGCCAACACATTCAGATTGTTTTTATACTTTAGGAAAATGATCCATGAGTCATTTATTATGTGTATGAATCAACTGCACCACAATACGAAGCACGATGTGACTGGTATGGCTAAAAGTGTCTGATATTAGTTTAAAATTGAGATAAAATTTAGAAAACAACACTAATAACATACGGTAAACCAATCAAACACATTCAGATTTTTTGATACATTAAGACAATGATCCATGAGTAATTTGTGACATGTAAGAATCTACCACACCTTAATCTGAAACACGGTGTGACCGGTATGGCTAAAACTGTCTGATATCAGTTACAAATTGACATAAATATTAGAAAACAACACTACTGACATATGGAATACTGAGGAAAGGCGTTCATATTGTTTTGATACTTTAGAAGAACGATCCATGGGTCAATTTTGACGTGTACAAATCAACCAAACCTCAATTTGATGCACAGTGTGACCGGTATGGATAAAAGTGTTTGATATCAGTTTGAAATTGATGTAAACTTTAGAAAACAACACTACGGACATACATAATACCGATAAAATTCTTTAGGATTGTTTTGATACTTTAGGAAAACATTACTTGAGTAATTTGTAATGTGTAAGAATCGACCGAACCTCAATCCGATGCATGGTGTGACCGGTATGGATAAAAGTGTTTAATATCATTTTGAAATTGACATAGATATTAGAAAAAAACACAAGTGACTTATGGAAAACTGATTAAACACATTCGGATTGTTTTGATACGTTAGGAAAATTATCCATGAGTCATTTGTGACGTGTATGAATTAACCGCACCTCAATAAAATGCACGGTGTGACCGGTATGTATAAAAGTGTCTGATATTAGTTTCAATTTGACATAAACTTTAGAAAACAACACTACTGACATATGAAAAACTGAGCAAACGTATTCGGATTGTTTTTATACATTCGTTCAATGACCCGTGAGTCATTTGTGACATGGAATAATTGACCGCACAACAATCCGGTGCATGGTGTGACCGGTATGGCTAAAAGTGTATGATATCAGTTTCAAATTGACATAAACTTTAGAAAAAATCACTACTAACATACGAAATACCAAGAAAAAACATTAGGATTGTTTTGATACTTTAGGAGAACGATCCATGAGTCATTTTTGACGTGTAAGAATTGACTGCACCTCAATCCGACGCACAGTGTGACTGATATGGCTAAAAGTGTCTGATATCAGTTTGAAATTGACATAAACTTTAGAAAACAACAATACTGACATACAGAATACCAGGAAAAAACTTTTGGATTGTTTTGATACTTTAGGAAAATGATCCATGAGTCATTTTTGAGGTGTACAAATCGATCTCACCTCAATCCGATGCACGATGTGACCAATATGGATAAAATTGCCTGATATCAGTTTCAAATTGACATTAACTTTAGAAAAAAACACTACAAACAGACGGAATATTGAGAAAATGCTTTAGGACTATTTTGATACCTTAGGAAAACAATCCATGAGTCATTTTTGAGGTGTAATAATTGACTGCACCTCAATCCGATGCACGGTGTAACCGATATGGCTAAAAGTGTCTGATATCAGTTTGAAATTGACATAAACTTTATAAAACAACACATGTGACATACAGAAAACCAAGAAAATGCGTTCATATTGTTTTAATACATTAGGAAAACGATCCATGAGTCATTTGTGACATGTAAGAATTGATCTCACCTCAATCTGATGCACGGTGTGACCGGTATGGATAAAAGTGTATGATATCAGTTTCAAATTGACATTAACTTTGGAAAACAACACTACTAACATACGGCTAACCGAGAAAACGCGTTTGGATTGTTTTGATACTTTAGGAAAATTATCCATGAGTCATTTGTGACGTGTAAGAATCAACTTAACCTCAATCTGATGCACGGTGTGACAGGTATGGCTAAAAGTGTCTGATATCATTTTCAAATTGACATAATCTTTAGAAAACAACACTACTGACATACAGAATAACGAGAAAATGCATTCGGATTGTATTAATAATTTATGAGAAAGATCCATGAGTCATTTTTGATGTGTATGAATCAACTAAACCTCAATATGATGCATGGTGTGACTAGTATAGATAAAAGTGTCTGATATCAGTTTGAAATTGACATAAACTTTAGAAAACAACACTGCTGACATACAGAATACCTAGAAAATGATTTAAGAGGGTTTTGATACTTTAGTACAATGATCCATGAGTCATTTTTGAGGTGTACACATCAACCTCACCTCAATCCAACACACGGTGTGACCGGTATAGCTAAAAGGGTCTGATATCAGTTTCAAATTGAAATAAACATTAGAAAATAACACTAGTGACATATGGAAATCTGTGAAAATAAATTCGGATTGTTTTGATACTTTAGGAAAATGATCCATGAGTTATTTTTGACATGTAAGAATCAACCAAACTTCAATCCGATGCATGGTTTGACCGGTATGGCTAAAAGCATCTGATATCATTTTCAAATTGACATTAACTTTATAAAACAACACTACTGACATACAGAATACTGAGAAAATGCATTCAAATTGTTTATATACTTTATAACAATGATACATGAGTCATTGTTTATGTTTAAGAATCAACCACACCTCAATCTGACGCATGGTGTGACTGGTATGGAAAAAAGTGTCTGATATCAGTTAAAAATTGAAATTAACTTTAGAAAACAACACAAGTGACATATGGAATACCAAGAAAACGTGTTCAGATTGTTTTGATACTTTATGAGAACGATCCATGAGTTATTTTTTATGTGTACAAATTGACCCCACTACAATCCGACCCACGGTGTGACCGGTATGGCTAATAGTGTCAGATTTCAATTTGAAATTCAAATAATCTTTAGAAAACAACAGTACTGATATATGGAATAATAAGAAAATGCTTTAGGATTGTTTTTATACATTAGTACAACAATCCATGAGTCATTTTTGATGTGTAAAAATTGATTTCACCTCAATCAAACGCACAGTGTGACCGATATGGCTAAAGGTGTCTGATATCAGTTTCAAATTGACATTAACTTTAGAAAACAACACAAGTGACATATGGAAAATGGAGCAAATGCATTCGTATTATTTTGATACTTTAGGAAAACAATACATGAGTCATTTTTGATGTGTAAGAATTAACCACACCTCGATCCAACACACGATGAGACCGATATGGCTAAAAGTATCTGATATCAGTTTCAAATTGTCATTAACTTTAGAAAACAACAAAAGTGACATATGGAATACTGAGAAAATGAATTCGGATTGTTTTGATACTTTAGTATAATGATCCATGAGTCGTTTGTGATGTGTAAAAATCTACCGTACCTAAATCTGACGCACGGTGTGACCGGTATGGCTAAAAGTGTCTGATATGAGTTTGAAATTGACATAAACATTAGAAAACAACACTACTGAAATATGAAATACCAATAAAAAACTATAGGATTGTTTTGATACTTTATTACAATGATATGTGAGTCATTTTTGAGGTGTATTAATTGACCTCACGTCAATTTGATGCATGGTGTGACTGATATGGCTAAAAGTGTCTGATATCAGTTTCAAATTGGCATTATCTTTAGAAAACAACAGAAGTGACCTACAGAAAACTGAGTTAACAGATTCAGATTATTTTCATACTTTAATACAATGATACATGAGTTTTTTTTTGATATTTAAGATTCAACCGCATGTCAATCCGATGCACGGTGTGAACGGTATAGCTAAACATTTCTGATATCATTTTCAAATTGACATTAACTTTATAAAACAACACTACTAACATGCAGAATACAAATAAAATGAATTTGGATCGTTTTTATACTTTAGTACAATGATCCATGAGTCATTTGTGACATTTTACAAATCAACTTCACCTCAATCCGACGCACGGTGTGACCATTATGGATAAAAGGGTCTGATATCAATTTCAAATTGACATTAACTTTAGAAAACAACACTACTGACATAAGGAATACCAAGAAAACGCATTAAGATTGTTTTGATACATTATAAGAACAATACATGAGTCATTTTTGAAGTGTACGAATCGATCACACCTCAATCCGACGCATGGTGTGACTGGTATAGCTAAAAGTGTCTGATACCATTTTGAAATTGACAATAACTTTAGAAAACAACACACCTGACGTACGGAATACTGAGAAAACGTGTTCGTAATGTTTTGATACTATAGTGAAACAATCAATGTATCATTTTTTATGTTTATAAATCAACTGAACCTCAATACGATGCATGGTGTGACTAGTATGGCTAAAAGTGTCTGATATTAGTTTGAAATTGACATAAAATTTAGAAAAAAACACTACTGACATATGGAATACCAAGAAAATTCATTCAGATTGTTTTGATACTTTCGTAAAACGATCCATGAGTCCTTTTTAACATGTACGAATCAACCACACCTCAATCTGACGCACGGTGTGACCATTATGGATAAAAGTGTCTGATATCAGTTTGAAATTGACATTAACTTTTGAAAACAACACAAGTGACATACGACAAACAGAGAAAACGCATTCAGATTGTTTTGATACTTTAGGAGAAAGATGCTTGAGTCCTTTTTGATGTGTACGAATCAACCTAACCTCAATCCAACGCACAGTGTGACGGGTAAATCTTTTCCTTAGATAAAGAATTAATATTTATTAAATGATATAAATAATCCAAAAACATATTGATTTTACATTATTCCCTTTCATTGTTATAAGAATGAAAACATTTGAGTTTATCATTATCATATTTATGTTCACATTTCCATATTAATCTATTCTTTCATATTAATGTTTTAATTTATTTCATTATTGTATTACTAACATAATATTTGTTTTCTTATATAGGTGAATTTTTTCCTTGAGTTTGGATGCTTTGTTCGGCAAAAAATACTGTAGACGACAATTTTTGAGAGAGGATCACATATATCAAAGGATGAAACATTAATGTTTATAACTATTTTGGGATAATTTTAATTGTAACAATGTAAAACATTGTTTGAAATGTAAATAGTAGTGTGTTTTTTTGTATTAATTATGTTAAGTAAATGTATATATCATTGTTTTCAAAATATTATGTGCATGTGCAATTTTGTGCAGGTGTGAAGGTGTTATTTTGTGTAGGTGTTCAGGTTCTAGTTGGTGTAGGTGTGCAAGTGTGCGGGTGTGCACGTGTGCAGGTGCTGGTTGTGCAGGTGCAGAAGAAGGTGCCTTTATCAGCTCTTTTTTTAGCACTAATAAAGGACTGCTTTAACAGCGCTAAAAAAGCGCAGATAAAGGGACATATTATCAGCGCTCCAGATAGCATTGATAAAGGGACCTATTATCAGAGCTAGAAAACCACTTTTAATGCCATCGTAGATATGGGGGTCCTCTTTATCTACGCTGGAATTAACAACACTTTTCTAGCGCTGTTAATGTCTGTTTTTAGCGCTGAAAAAAGGCCAAGTTGTAGTAGTGGATTTTATGGATATTAGGTGTTTTAAGTGTTTGAATGTTTTGATGGTTTTCTAAGTGGTTCTATTGTTTTATAGGGTTTTTATGTATTTAGGTTCTTTATTTCATTTTTTTATTTGTATTTATTTTTTTTCTATGGATTTTGATGGTTTTTAGGGTATTTATGATTTTTCAGGATTTAGGTTTTTTCAATTTTTAGGGTTCATAGATTTTTTAAATTTTTAGGGTTTTAAATGGTTTTTAGTGTTTTTAGTGGTTTTAGGGGGTTTATGTGTGTTTTTGGGGGTTTTGGGGTTTTAGGGGATTTTATGGTTTTAGTTAATTTTTATGGGATTTTTGTGTTTTTAACATTTTTAGGTATTTTAGGGGATTTATGTTTTTTTGGATTTTAAAGTTTTGTTAGTGGTTTTCAGTGTTTTTAAGGTTCTTTCACATTTTTATGGATTTTAAAGGCCTTTTTAGGATTTTTATGGGGTTTTACCAGTTTAGTGATTTTGAAAATTTTTAGGGTTTTTAGTGGTTTTAGTTTTTTAGGTTTTTGGGATTTTAAGAACTTTTAGGGTTTCTTATGCGTTTTATGGAATTTTGGGTTTTTAAGTTTTTAGGGATTTTTAGTGTTTCTTAGGATTGTTAAGGATTCCATGGTTTTCATGGATTTTAAGGGTCTTTATGGGGCTTGGGTATTTTAGTGTTTCTTAGGGTTTTTAGGAATTTGTTATGATTGTCAGGGGATCTTATATTTTTTATATTTTTATGGTTTTCATATGAGGTTTTTTGGGGTTTTTTCTACTTTTTAGGGATTTTTAGGTATATTTAATGTTTTTAGAGATTTTATTTGATTTTTTAGGATTTTTAGGGTTTTTAAGGTTTTATAGATTTTTTAGCGTTTTTTGGGGTTAAGAGTTTTTAGAGTTTCAGGGGTCTTAAGTGTTTCTAGTGGTTTATAGGGTTTTTATGTTTTAATGGGGTTTTATGATTTGTATGTGATTTTACTATTTTTTTAGTGTTTTTATAGTTTTTTGTTTTTAGGTGTTTAAAGTAATTTTAGGTGGTAATGATTTTATTTGGGTTTATTATGGTATTTAAGGTTTTTAAAGTTTTTTGGTATTTTTAGGATATTATGGGTTTTAGGGGGTTTTTTATTTGGGTTCTAGTGGGTTTTAGGGTTTCTATGGGTTATAAGGTTTTATGGGGGTTTTATGGGTTTTCGGGTATTAGGGGTTTTTAGATCTTTTAGAGGATTTTATGTTTTTATGGGTTTTATGTGTTTTATGTTTTTTTTTGTTTTTCATAGGGTTCTTCATGGGTTTAAAGATTTTTATGATTTAAGATATTTTTAGGACTTTTACGATTTTTATGGTTTTTATTGTTTTTATGGTTTTTAAGGATTTTGATGGATTTTGGGGTTTTATAGAAATATGGTTTTTTGGGGTTTTTGGGGGTTTTTAGGTTTTTAATGCTTTTAGGGGTTTTATAGTATTTTGTTTTTAGGGTTTTTTTTTTCATTTTTTAGGTTATCTATGGGTTTAAAGTGTTTCTAGGTTTTTAATTTTTTTTATGGTTTTAAGGATATTTTAATTTTTAGTGATTTTAAGGGATTTTTGGATTTTTTAGAGGTTTTTTTAGGTTATTAGGGTTTTTATGATTTTTTGGGGTTTTATGGGATTTTTGAGTTTTGTAGCAATATTAAGGGTTTGAATGTATTTATCATTTTAAGGGATTAAATGTTTTTTTTATTTTCTTGTTGGTTTTTATGGGGTTTTACGGTTTTATGGTTTTTTGTTTTTAAGGGTTTTTATGGTGTTTGGGGTCTTTTTTTGGGTTTTTAGGGGTTTTAGTATTTGAAAGGGTTGATACTAGTTTTAATTTTTTTTAGGTTTATAGGGTTTTCTTATGGTTTTTCAATATATTGAGGATTTTTTATGTTTCTAGGGTATTCAGAGTTTTTTTGATTTTTTAGGTTTTTTATGTTTTTTATGGATTTTGTTAGTTTTTTGTGGTTTTTTGGGTTTTTATGTTTTTTAGGGTTATTATCATTTTAGGTTTTTATGTGTCTTATATGTTTTTAGAATTTTAAGGTATTATTTGGGATTTTTAGGGTTTTTAGGGGTTTTTATGTTTTTAGGGATTTTATGTATTTTTTTGGATTTTGATGGGTTTTAGTGTTTTCAGTAATTTTGAGGGTTTTTAGGGGTATTATGGTTTTTTTGGGTTTTAGGGTTTTTTATGTTTTAAATTATTTTTATGTTTTATGATTTTTTTAAAGATTTATGATTTTAAAGAGTTTTTAGAGTTTTTATTGATTTTTATTGTTTTTATTGTTTTTCAGATTTTATAATGATTTTTAGGGGGTTTTATGGTTTATAGGCTTTTTAGTGATTTTTAGCCCTTTTAGGGTTTTAAATTTTTTTATCTTTTTAGTGGTTTTAAATTTCTTTAGGATTTTAATGTTTTTAAGGGTTTTCAAGGTTTTAGTGTTTTGTACGTTTTTTTGGGAATTTTAGGGCTTTTATCTGATTTTTTTGGGTTTTTAGGTTTTTAAGGATTTTGAGGGATTTAGGGTTTTATGGTTTTTATGGTTTTTATGGGGGCTTTTTATTTTTTATGGTTTTTATGGGTTTTTTTATCTTTTTGAAGTTTTTAGGGGTTTAAAGGGTTTCTAGAGTTTTTAATGGGTTTTTAAGGTTTTATAGGTTTTTAGGGATTTTAATGGGGTTTTTTATTTTTTTCTGGGATTTTAACTTTTTTATGTTTTTATGGGTTTTAAGTATTTATATGATTCCAAGGTTTTTTTAGGGGTTTACAGAGATTTTAGGTTTTTTTTTACCTTTTTATGGATTTTTTAGGGGTTTTTATGATTTTTATTTTATTTTAGGATCTTTATGTGTTTTTAAGTTTTTAGGGGTTTTAAGTGTATCATGGTTTTTATGGTTTTGTTGGGGTTTTAAGATTTATTTGAGTTTTTAGGGTTTTTATGTTTTTTATATATTTTAAAATTTTAGGGATTTAAAGGGATTTCGTTGTATTAGTGGGTTTTTAGGATTTTTTATGGTTTTTAGAGGTCTTTTTGGTCTTTATGGTTTTTAGTTTTTTAAGGTTATATTTTAATTTTCAGGTTTTTTATGTATTTTTGAATTTTAGGGGGGTTGTTTTGGTATTTTATGGTTTTTTGGGTTTTATTAAATTTTGAGGTTTTTTAGGGTTTTTCTCTATTTTGATGCTTTTAGGGGTTTTATGTATTTTTATTTTTTAGGTTTTTCTGATTAATTTAGGTTTTTTTAATATTTTATGGATTTTTAAGGATTCATTTTGATTTTTATGGATTTTATGGTTTTAAGGATTTTGAGGATTTTTGTTTTTTTATGGTTTTTAGATTTTTATTGTTTTTAGGGGTTTTTTGTTGATATTTTAGGGGTTTTAAGTTTATTATTGTTCTTAAATTTTTTAGGTGTTTCACATTTTTTTAGAGTTTTTGGAGTATTTTAAGGTTTTTATGGGTTTTTTCTTTTTTTTATGATTTTAGAGGTTTTAATGGTTTTTACGGTTTTATGGCTTTTTATAGGTTTTAGCATTATTTTAGGTTCTATAGTAGTTTTAAGTGTTTTATTTGTTTTTAAGTTCTTTTGGGGGTTTTAAAGGTATTTAGGGTTTGTTAGGTTTTTAATTATTTTTTGGGATTATTTAGGATTTTTCGGTTTTTTGGGTTTTTTGGGATTTTGTTGGGTTTCAGTGTTTTTTGGTTTTTATAGTTTATTTGAGTTTTTTAATGTTTTTTTCTAAATTTAAGGATTTTTAGAGTTTTCAACGTTTTTAGGGTTTTAAAGGTGTTTTTACTATTTGTAGGGTTTCTATGGGTTTTAGGGTTTTTATTCTTTAGGGGTTTTTGGGTTTTAGGGTTTTCTGGATTTTTTTAGAGTTTTTATTGTTTTTCAGGTTTTTAGGTTTTTTTATATATAATTTTTTTAATATTTATAGGGTATTTATAGTTTTTATAGGTAGGATTAAGTTTTTATGTATTTTTAGTGTTTTTATTAGCTTTTAATTCTTTTTAGGCATTTTATGGATTTTGTGGGTAATGGTGTTTTTAGGGTTTTTTTGTTTTTTAGAATTTTTTTTGTATTTAGGGTATTTAAGGTTTTTAGAATTTGTTAACATTTTTAGGGGTTTAAAGGTTTTTTAATGTTTTAGTATTTTTGGGGGTTTTAGGTTTTTAATTTTTATTAGGGATTATGGTTTTTATAGATTTTATGGTTTCTAGTGTTTTTTTGTGTTTTTAGGGATATTAAGTGTTTTTAGTTTTTTAAATATTTCGTAAGGGTTTTCAAGGCTGATAGAGTTTTAAAAAATTTTATAGATTTATAGTGGGTTTTTATGATTTTTATGTTTTTTGAGTTTTCAAGGATTCTTGAGTGATTTGGGGGGGGGGGTTATTGAGGTTATTAGGGTTTTTATGGTTTTTTGTGATTTTTAGGTTTTTAAGGTTAGTAGGAATTATCTAATGCTTTTAGGGGTTGAAATGGTTTAAATAAGTTTTATAAGTTTTAGTGGTTTTTAGGTTTTTATGTTTTTTAAGGGTTTTTAGGGATTTATGGTTTTCAAGGTTTTAGGGTTTTTAGGGTTTTCACTGTTTTTTATGGTTTTAGGGGTTTTGAGTATTTTTATATCTTATGATTTTTTAGGGGTTTTCTGGGTTTTTAGGATTTTCTTTTTCTTTTTGAAATTTCTTGTGATTTTTTGGATATTTATAGTTTTTAGGGGTTTTAGGGATTCTGAGGGTTTTTATGATTTTTAGTGATTTTATAGTTTTTGGGGTTTAGGGGATCTTTTGAGTTTTATGGTTTTAATGTTATTACAGTTTTAAATGTTTTTAGGGGTTTTAAATTTTTGAATAGTTTTTATTGGGTTTTTAGATATTTTTTCGGTTGTTTCGGGAATTTGTGGTTTTTAGGGGTTTTTACGGTTTAAGGGGGTTTGGGGTCTTTTTACAGGTTTAGGGTTTCTTTCATTTTTCAGGTTTTTATGGGTTTTATGTCTTTTTAAGTTATAAATATTTATTCTGTTTTTCGGGTTTAGGGGTTTTATGATGTTATGGTTTGTTTAGACTTTTCTAGGATTTTTATAGGGTTTTAGGTATTCTGTGGGTCTGAAGGGGTTTTAGGGTTTTAGGGTTTTTTTGTATTTTATTGATTTTTTATTATTTTAAGGGTTTTTTATGGTTTTTAGCATTTTTAGGTTTTTATAGGTTTTTTTGAGTTTTAAATGGGTTTTGGGTGTTTTATGGGGGTTATTGGTTTTTTATTTTTAGGGTTTTCATAGTTTTTAGGTATTTTAGGGGGTTTTTGGGTTTTAGCATTTTTTTATTTTTAGAGGTTTTACATTTTTTGGTTTTAAGGTTTTCTTAGGGCAAAGAAGGCATGGGGCCAAGCAGAAGGCTTGGTCCATCAAGTGTATAAATGTAAAATAAAGTGCAAGGCATTACAAGGGGGACTTATGCAACCGGGTACGGATAACACCCTTCATGTCTGAATCCACAATTGACGAACAAAAAGAGGGAGCAACAAAAGACCACCATGAGCAGCGTTCTTCAATAGAGGCGTTTTAGGGTTTGTATTTTTTTTTTCAATTTTAGGTGTTTGTTTTAATATTTAGGGGTTTAATTTTTTATAGTTTTTAATGTTTTTAGGTGTTTAAGTGGTTTCTAGAGGTTTGAGTGGTTTTTAGGTTTTCTATCATCTTTAGGGTTTCTATTGGGTTTTGGTAGGTTTTACTAGGTTTAGGGTAATTTTAGGGTTTTAGGATTTTTATTGTTTTAATTTTTTTTAATATATTATGGTCTTCTTAGTGATTTAAGGGCTTTTATTTTCTTAAGGATATTTTGGGATTTTTTATGATTTTCTATGATTTTCTAGTATTTTTTGTTATTCTGTAGATTTTAAGGTTTTAAGGGTCTTTTAGCATTTTTATGTATTTAGAGGATTTAAGTGTTTTTATGGTTTTTATGGTTCTCTGAGTGGTTTTTAGGGGTTTTAGTGTTTTTTGTGTTTTTTGGGTATTTTTATGGATATTTTGGGGTTTTATGGGTTTTATGGATTTTGAGGTTTTTTGGTTTTAAGCAGTTTTTATGGTTTTATGGGTTGATTTCGATTTTAAGGTGTTTTTTATGTTTTTATGTTTTTAAAGGTATTAATAGTTTTTTAGTGTTTTTAAAGGGTTAATGGGTTTTTATATTTTTATTACTTTTTAAGGGTTTTATGGGTTTTTTTGGTTTTTAAGGGTTTTGGGGTTTTTAATGGGTTTTTTGAGTTTTTTGGTTTTCTTGGTTTCTATTTTATTTTTGGGGTTTGAGGGATTTTAATGTTTTTAGGTTTTTTTGGGGTTTTAATTGTTTTTAGGTTTTTAATGTTTTCTTATAGTTTTTCATGTTTTTTATGTATATTTATTTTTATCTGTATTTTTAAAGAATTTTTAGGATTTTTAAATTTTTTTAGGTTTTTATGGATTTTTAGGGTTTTTATGGTTTTATGTTTTTTTGTGTATTTTTGTTTTTGTTTTTTTTAAATTTTTATGGGTTTTATGGTTTTTTAGTTTTTTAGTGTTTTTATCATTTTGAGGGGTTTAATGGGTTTTTAGTGCTTATAGCGGTCTTTCATGGGTTTTATGGGGTTTGGGGTCTATAAGTATTTTCCGGGGATTTATGTGTTTCAGTTGGTTCTGAGGGATTTTATGGGGGTTTTTAGGGTTTTTTGAATTAATTAGTTTTTAGGGATTTTAAGTGTTTTTAGGCAATGATGGTGCGAGGCCAGGCTATTGCTAGCCTCCCAAAAATTATTAGAAAATAAGAAACTGTAAACAAAGGAGGGGAGGGATCAAACGACCAACACCCAAAACCCATAACAACCCCCCAAAAACCCCAAAGAGAAAACCCAAAATGAAGAAAAAAATCAGTCTACATTACCACCAATGTCAGAAAATGAAGTTGCACCATAAAGATCACCCTCTACTCCATATCCAAGAACCGCATTGTCAGAGTAGAAGTCATAGTTTTCCCTATGTCCATCGATTACCATCCTGACACATAATCCTCATGATGTTTGAGGAGATTTAGGAGATCCTCTCTTTTTCTATCTTGTTATGGGGTGTGATGATGATACCATTTTTTAACATTGAATTTTAGTTTGATAGCCTTTGATGATTCTAGGGTAGCCATTGTTCTGCAAAGAGTGGAGTAATACCGCTTCATCCTCTTCTTCAAGGGGCCCGGGCAAGAACCATCATCCAAATTTTTAGCCCCCTTCTTAATGATCATATCCTTATTGTGATTCAACCTCTTACCATCCCCATGGAAGGGTTCATCATGGATGAAGAGGGATTCCTAGTTAATGGAACAATTAGGAAGAACCACACACTATGACATGCAAGGGACCACCTGGTCAGGTACCCTGAGATCCAAACAGGGAAAAGACACCACCTCAACCATCACCAACTGCAGGCCCTTATCCTCTTCCAAAGAAAGACACCTCACATCACAAATACAGTTATCCACATCCACTTTATGAATACTTTGTTACAATTTCCCCTCCTTCCCAGCTAGTTTTTTTCCTGGAAAGAAAGCTCATTCCAAGTAAACCCATCCCTATTGTGCACGACCACCTGCATCACACTTTCCTCCTACTCACCAGCACCATCCGAGTACCCAATTGTTTCACTGGCCATCTGGGCCACCCTTTCTCCACCATGTAATTCCCATGCCCCATCCAGCATATCAACTCCAGGGACCATTTAAGCCTTACTAATTTGGCCTTCCTCAGCCCCCAAACCATCACCATGAGCCTTAAACAAGGATAAAACCAACACATCTCACCTATGGAAAACATCACCATGTAGAGGTGCCACCAGGGGACTATTTTCATCCATAATGGCACCAAGCAAAGCGGTAGTCACGACCCTGGTATTAGCTACATCCCCTAGTTCCTCCACCACCCCCTGCTCCTCTTCATCCCCCTCTCCATCATCATAGTCTTCCGACTCTATAGAACTAAGATAATAAAACATTTTACACAAGGGGGCACCATCCAAGGCCAGTGCATCCCTATGTACAACATTCCCAATATAAGATATCGCCGACTCTGGACCCTCATCCATCCCTCCCAAGCAATCAACATCTCCTAGATTTCCCAGAAGTTGTACTAGCCTCTTCATGGCAGTTACCATTCTGAGGAGCCATCACGTCCAGACCACCAAAGTGTGACGCCGTCACCCGCCCCTGTGCAGCAGCGTCCCCCTCTATGGCCAGCGAGACAAACCCATGGCACAATAAAACACCATCCTAAGACTTCATCTTCATTACCTTCCCACCTGAAGCATGTTCTTCTACTCTTCTAGAAATCCACTACTCTTTCAAATTTTCACAGTACAACCTAGGGAACCTCACACCTTCCTAAGTCTCTATTAAATCCTTCTCATGCACACTCACAAGATCCCACTTCAATATCTTATACTGCTAAGAGACCTTTGGACCAGTTTGTTTCCGTGAAATTTCCTTTATCACAGGAGTCCCTGTAACAACATTACATTGATCATCCACCATCACTGATTGTTCACCCTCCATAACCCCTACACTACTACCCCCTCATGTACAAGCAGTGGTAGAATGAACCAGTCACCTTCAAATAGAGCAGAATGCAACAAAGGAATCCACAACTACCGGCAATTTTTAACAAAAATACTTGACAATAGTAATTTACACAAAGTCAATTAGAGGTTTTGAGACATCCAATACAACACATACTCTTAGGGAAACTAGGTGGAAGATCTCTTGAGTCTGGCTATCCAAACATAAATACTGGACCACATTATTTTTGAGAATACAAATAATGGATGGATTCTGAAATGGAAGAGGGTGTTTTGGGAACCTAACCCATGAATCAATCAATGGAAAGCCTCTGTTCATGTGTAGGTCTAAGCTCCATTGGAAGAGGAGGAATCTGACATCATTGAGGCTTCGAGGGGCCGAGGACCAAGCACAGATCAGATATTCCTCCATTGAGAACCGAATCATAAAATGGCGGCCATATAATAACCATTCTGTCACTAGATCATGAAGATTATAACATTTAATAATGGATCTATCAAAAGACTCCACTAAGGGTTGGTTCTTCACAAACCAGGCATCCATGGTCAATCTATGAAACACAGAGGCCACATGGAACTCCGAGTCAGATAATGGTAAATTATGGTAGCCTTCATATAAGTCAGGAACATTTGAGAAAAGATCAATATGAGGGAAGGGGGAAGAAAATCAGGCACAAGATGAGAGATGAAAGAAAATTTACGATCACCATCGAGTAAAAAATCATCCCCTGTAGGGGGAAGATCACCATTGGAGTCGTCAAGGAGCTATCAGAAGAGAAGGAGTAATCAGGCTTCCTATGTGTGTTTAAGGGTAACACACCTGAGCCCATTGGGGGCTCCTCCAAGCCAGCCTATGCCACACGATCCATATCTAATCAATTTATTTGTTTCACTCTGTGAATAATATGCACAGTTTTAGATATTCAGAAGGATTTTAGGGTTTTTATGGGTTTTAGGGGTTTTATTGTTTTTTTGGGTTTTATGGGTTTTTTTTGAGTTTGGAATTGTTTTTAGAGTTTTTATCAATTTTTATGGGTTTAAGGGATTTTATATTTTTTTGGTTTTATGGATTTAATGGGTTTTTATTTTTTTATTTGCTTTTTATGGTTTTTAGGGTTTTATCATTTTTTTTTGGTTTTTAGGTATTTTTAGTGTTTTTAGGTTTTTATGTTTTTTAGGGTTTTTATATTTTCTTACATTTTTAGTGATTTCTAGGACTCTTTTAGGACTTTAATGGGGTTCTAGGGATGATAAGTATTTGGAGGGGGTTTTTTTTGTATTTCGTGTTTCGAAATTTTTTTATTTTTCAACGATGTTATGGTTTTTTGAGTATTTCAATTTTTTTAGGGGTTTATAGTCTTTTTAAAGTTTTTAGTGGGTTTTTATGAGTTTGATGGGTTTTTGGGGTTTTTTATTATTTTAATGGGTTTTATGGACATTATGATCTTCTATGGTATTTGAGAGGTTTTAGAATTTTTACCTTTTATGGGTTTTTTGTTTTTTTAGGTTTTTATGTTTTTATATGGGGTTTTCATTTTTTGGGCTTTCCCAAAATTTATGTATTATTTGGATTTGTTTAGGATTGTTATGGTTTTTAGGGTTTTAAGGTATTTTGGAAGTTTTTAGGGTATTTTTCTAGAGTTTTAGGGGTTTTTTGGTTTTTTTAGGGTTTTCATAGAGTATTTTTTTGGTTTTAAAGGTTTTTAGTATTTTTTTAATGTTTTTATAATTTTATAGGTTTTTTTGAGTTTTTAGTTGTTTTTTATGATTGTATGGGTTTTTAGGGTATTTAATGGTTTTTGGATTTATTTTAATTTTTTGGTGTTTTAGGTTTTTAGGGTTCGTTTAAGGTTTTTGGGTTTTATCATTTTTAGGTTTTTATTCGTTTTATGCTTTTTTAGTTTTTTATGGTTTTATTAAGGGTTTTCTGGGTTTTATGGTTTTTAGGGTTTTTTATGATTTTTATGGATTTAGGGGTTTTGTTGTTTTCTTTATTTTTAAGGGTTTTTAGGGGTTTTAGCGTTTTTAGGTTTTTAGGGGTTGTAAGTTATTTTAGGATTTTAGGATCTTATTAATTGTTTTATGGGTTTTGGGGGTTTTTACATTTATATGGATTCTTAATTATTTTTTAAGATATTTATTATTTTTAGGGTGTTTAGGGGTTTTGAGGATTTATAGGGTTTTTATTGCTTTTTTAAAATTTTATGGTTTTTTTTATTTTTGTAGGGTTTTAAATTTTTTTAGAGGTATTTACCATTTTAGTGGTTTATAGTGGATTTGTAAATGTTTCTGGGTTTTTAGGCTTTCTTGGGTTATGAATATTTTTTATGCTTTTTGGGGTTTTTTGTTTTTTAGGGATTTAGGGGGGTTTTTTCGTGTTTTTGGATTTTTTTTGTTTTTATGGTTTTAGGGGTTTTAAGTGTTTTTATGTTATTAATGTTTACTTAGGGTATTTTTGGGATTATTTTTCATTTTTTAAAAATTTTATGTATTTGTAGGGAATTTTTAGGATTTTAATGTTCTTTAGTTTTTTATAATTTTTTATTTCTTTCAGTGTTTTTATGGATTCTTAGCATTATATATAAATATATATCTAATTTAGGGGGTTCAAGTGTTTTTATGTTTTTAAGGATTTCTTACGGGGGTTCAAGGTTTTAATTCTAATTACATTATTAGGTATTTGTTTAGTATATTTACGTTTTATAAGGTTTTTTAGGATTTTGATGGTTTTTAGAGGTTTTTAGTGTTTTTAGGAATTTATTGTTTTTTTGTTTTCTAGGGGGTTTAGAGTTTTATATGGATTTTAGTGTTTTTAGATTTTTCTAAAATTTTTAGGGGTTTAAATGGTTTTTTAGTTATTTTGGTTTTAGATTTTATGGGTTCTTTTGGGTTTTAATGGTTTTTAGGAATTTTTTTGTTTGTATGGATTTTTAATCTATTATTATGATTTTTAGGGTATGTAGAGTTTTTTTTGTTTTTAGGGGTTTCTAGTAATTTTTGGTTTTTATTGTTTTCAAATGGGTTTTCCGAAATTTTTATATGCTCTTAGCTTTTTAGTGAATTTAGGATTTTTTAGTAATTTATGGTTTTTATGGTTTTATGTATTTTGATGGCTTTTGGGTTTTATTGGTTCTAGGGTATTTATCATTTTTCTTGTTTTTAGAGATTTAATATTTTCTTAAGGCTATTAAGGATTTTTAGATTTTTAGGGATTTTTAGGGAATTTTTAGGATTTTTTAGGGTTTTTGGGTGTTCATTGACTTTTAGTGTGTTAGGGTTTTAATAGAATTCATGTTTTTTTGGTTTTTTTGTGTGTTTTTAGGGTTTTAATGATTTTGTAGGTTTCTCTAACATTTTTAGGGTTTTAATTTTCATCTAGAGTTTTTAGTGGTCTTTAGTGTTTTTATGATTTTTATGGGTTTTTATTGGTTTTTATGGGTTTTAAGGTTTTTTATGGATTTTAGTTGGTTTTTAAGTTTTTAGTGGTTGTATGTGTTTTACAAATTTTAAGGGTTTCATTGGGGTCGTCAAGGTTTTTAGGGGGTTTTAATTTTTTTGGGATTTTTAGATCTTTATTATGTTTATGTTTTTTTGGGTTTTTTGGGATTTTATGCCTTTTAGGGGGTTTTAGGTGTTTTTTTGTATTTTTTATGTTTTTAGGGATTTTAATTGTTTTTTGGTTTTTAAGGTTTTCTTAGAGTTTTCAGGGTTTTTAGGGTTGTTTTACATTTCTATGTATTTTTACTATTTTTGTATGATTATTATTGTTTTTAATGTTTTTATGGTTTTTTATGGTTTAGGGTATTTGGATTCTTTAGGGGGTTTTTTGTGTTTTTTGGTGTTTTTTGAGTTTTTAAGGATTTTGATGGATTTTGGGGTTTTATAGAAATATGGTTTTTTGGGGTTTTTGGGGGTTTTTAGGTTTTTAATGCTTTTAGGGGTTTTATAGTATTTTGTTTTTAGGGTTTTTTTTTCATTTTTTAGGTTATCTATGGGTTTAAAGTGTTTCTAGGTTTTTAATTTTTTTTTATGGTTTTAAGGATATTTTAATTTTTAGTGATTTTAAGGGATTTTTTGGATTTTTTAGAGGTTTTTTTAGGTTATTAGGGTTTTTATGATTTTTTGGGGTTTTATGGGATTTTTGAGTTTTGTAGCAATATTAAGGGTTTGAATGTTTTTATCATTTTTAAGGGATTAAATGTTTTTTTTATTTTCTTGTTGGTTTTTATGGGGTTTTACGGTTTTGTGGTTTTTTTGTTTTTAAGGGTTTTTATGGTGTTTGGGGTCTTTTTTTGGGTTTTTAGGGGTTTTAGTATTTGAAAGGGTTGATACTAGTTTTAATTTTTTTTAGGTTTATAGGGTTTTCTTATGGTTTTTCAATATATTGAGGATTTTTTATGTTTCTAGGGTATTCAGAGTTTTTTTGATTTTTTAGGTTTTTTATGTTTTTTATGGATTTTGTTAGTTTTTTGTGGTTTTTTGGGTTTTTATGTTTTTTAGGGTTATTATCATTTTAGGTTTTTATGTGTTTTATATGTTTTTAGAATTTTAAGGTATTATTTGGGATTTTTAGGGTTTTTAGGGGTTTTTATGTTTTTAGGGATTTTATGTATTTTTTTGGATTTTGATGGGTTTTAGTGTTTTCAGTAATTTTGAGGGTTTTTAGGGGTATTATGGTTTTTTTGGGTTTTAGGGTTTTTTATGTTTTAAATTATTTTTATGTTTTATGAGTTTTTTAAAGATTTATGATTTTAAAGAGTTTTTAGAGTTTTTATTGATTTTTATTGTTTTTATTGTTTTTTAGATTTTATAATGATTTTTAGGGGGTTTTATGTTTTATAGGCTTTTTAGTGATTTTTAGCCCTTTTAGTGTTTTAGAATTTTTTATCTTTTTAGTGGTTTTAAATTTCTTTAGGATTTTAATGTTTTTAAGGGTTTTCAAGCTTTTAGTGTTTTGTACGTTTTTTTGGGAATTTTAGGGCTTTTATCTGATTTTTTTTGGGTTTTTAGGTTTTTAAGGATTTTGAGGGATTTAGGGTTTTATGGTTTTTATGGTTTTTATGGGGGCTTTTTATTTTTTATGGTTTTTATGGGTTTTTATATATTTTTGAAATTTTTAGGGGTTTAAAGGGTTTCTAGAGTTTTTAATGGGTTTTTAAGGTTTTATAGGTTTTTAGGGATTTTAATGGGGTTTTTTATTTTTTTCTGGGATTTTAACTTTTTTATGTTTTTATGGGTTTTAAGTATTTATAAGATTCCAAGGTTTTTTTAGGGGTTTACAGAGATTTTAGGTTTTTTTTACCTTTTTAGGGATTTTTTAGGGGTTTTTATGATTTTTATTTTATTTTAGGATCTTTATGTGTTTTTAAGTTTTTAGGGGTTTTAAGTGTATCATGGTTTTTATGGTTTTGTTGGGGTTTTAAGATTTATTTGAGTTTTTAGGGTTTTTATGTTTTTTATATATTTTAAAATTTTAGGGATTTAAAGGGTTTTCGTTGCATTAGTGGGTTTTTAGGATGTTTTTATGGTTTTTAGAGGTCTTTTTGGTCTTTATGGTTTTTAGTTTTTTAAGGTTATATTTTAATTTTCAGGTTTTTTATGTATTTTGGAATTTTAGGGGGGTTGTTTTGGTATTTTATGGTTTTTTGGGTTTTATTAAATTTTGAGGTTTTTTAGGGTTTTTCTCTATTTTGATGCTTTTAGGGGTTTTATGTATTTTTATTATTTAGGTTTTTCTGATTAATTTAGGTTTTTTTTAATATTTTAAGGATTTTTAAGGATTCATTATGATTTTTATGGATTTTATGGTTTTAAGGATTTTGAGGATTTTTGTTTTTTTATGGTTTTTAGATTTTTATTGTTTTTAGGGGTTTTTTGTTGATATTTTAGGGGTTTTAAGTTTATTATTGTTCTTAAATTTTTTAGGTGTTTCACATTTTTTTAGAGTTTTTGGAGTATTTTACGGTTTTTATGGGTTTTTTTTTTATGATTTTAGAGGTTTTAATGGTTTTTACGGTTTTATGGATTTTTATAGGTTTTAGCATTATTTTAGGTTCTATAGTAGTTTTAAGTGTTTTATTTGTATTTAGGTTCTTTTGGGGGTTTTAAAGGTATTTAGGGTTTGTTAGGTTTTTAATTATTTTTTGGGATTATTTAGGATTTTTCGGTTTTTTGGGTTTTTTGGGATTTTGTTGGGTTTTAGTGTTTTTTGGTTTTTATAGTTTATTTGAGTTTTTTAATGTTTTTTTCTCAATTTAAGGATTTTTAGAGTTTTCAACGTTTTTAGGGTTTTAAAGGTGTTTTTACTATTTGTAGGGTTTCTATGGGTTTTAGGGTTTTTATTCTTTAGGGGTTTTTGGGTTTTAGGGTTTTCAGGATTTTTTTAGAGTTTTTATTGTTTTTCAGGTTTTTAGGTTTTTTTATATATAATTTTATAAATATTTATAGGGTATTTATAGTTTTTATAGGTAGGATTAAGTTTTTATGTATTTTTAGTGTTTTTATTAGCTTTTAATTCTTTTTAGGCATTTTATGGATTTTGTGGGTAATGGTGTTTTTAGGGTTTTTTTGTTTTTTAGAATTTTTTTTGTTTTTAGGGTATTTAAGGTTTTTAGACTTTGTTAACATTTTTAGGGGTTTAAAGGTTTTTTAATGTTTTAGTATTTTTGGGGGTTTTAGGTTTTTAATTTTTATTAGGGATTATGGTTTTTATAGATTTTATGGTTTCTAGTGTTTTTTTGTGTTTTTTGGGATATTAAGTGTTTTTAGTTTTTTAAATATTTCATAAGGGTTTTCAAGGCTGATATAGTTTTAAACATTTTTATAGATTTATAGTGGGTTTTTATGATTTTTATGTTTTTTGAGTTTTCAAGGATTCTTGAGTGATTTGGGGGGGGGGGGGTTATTGGGGTTATTAGGGTTTTTATGGTTTTTTGTGATTTTTAGGTTTTTAAGGTTAGTAGGAATTATCTAATGCTTTTAGGGGTTGAAATGGTTTAAATAAGTTTTATAAGTTTTAGTGGTTTTTAGGTTTTTATGTTTTTTAAGGGTTTTTAGGGATTTATGGTTTTCAAGGTTTTAGGGTTTTTAGGGTTTTCACTGTTTTTTATGGTTTTAGGGGTTTTGAGTATTTTTATATCTTATGATTTTTTAGGGGTTTTCTGGGTTTTTAGGATTTTCTTTTTCTTTTTGAAATTTCTTGTGATTTTTTGGATATTTATAGTTTTTAGGGGTTTTAGGGATTCTGAGGGTTTTTATGATTTTTAGTGATTTTATAGTTTTTGGGGTTTAGGGGATCTTTTGAGTTTTATGGTTTTAATGTTATTACAGTTTTAAATGTTTTTAGGGGTTTTAAATTTTTGTATAGTTTTTATTGGGTTTTTAGATATTTTTTCGGTTGTTTCGGGAATTTGTGGTTTTTAGGGGTTTTTACGGTTTAAGGGGGTTTGGGGTCTTTTTACAGGTTTAGGGTTTCTTTCATTTTTTAGGTTTTTGTGGGTTTTATGTCTTTTTAAGTTATAAATATTTATTCTGTTTTTAGGGTTTAGGGGTTTTATGATGTTATGGTTTGTTTAGACTTTTCTAGGATTTTTCTAGGGTTTTAGGTATTCTGTGGGTCTGAAGGGGTTTTAGGGTTTTAGGGTTTTTTTTGTATTTTATTGATTTTTTATTATTTTAAGGGTTTTTTATGGTTTTTAGCATTTTTAGGTTTTTATAGGTTTTTTTTGAGTTTTAAATGGGTTTTGGGTTTTTTATGGGGGTTATTGGTTTTTTATTTTTAGCGTTTTCATAGTTTTTAGGTATTTTAGGGGGTTTTTGGGTTTTAGCATTTTTTATTTTTAGAGGTTTTACATTTTTTGGTTTTAAGGTTTTCTTAGGGCAAAGAAGGCATGGGGCCAAGCAGAAGGCTTGGTCCATCAAGTGTATAAATGTAAAATAAAGTGCAAGGCATTACAAGGGGGACTTATGCAACCGGGTACGGATAACACCCTTCATGTCTGAATCCACAATTGACGAACAAAAAGAGGGAGCAACAAAAGACCACCATGAGTAGCGTTCTTCAATAGAGGCGTTTTAGGGTTTGTATTTTTTTTTTCAATTTTAGGTGTTTGTTTTAATATTTAGGGGTTTAATTTTTTATAGTTTTTAATGTTTTTAGGTGTTTAAGTGGTTTCTAGAGGTTTGAGTGGTTTTTAGGTTTTCTATCATCTTTAGGGTTTCTATTGGGTTTTGGTAGGTTTTACTAGGTTTAGGGTAATTTTAGGGTTTTAGGATTTTTATTGTTTTAATTTTTTTTAATATATTATGGTCTTCTTAGTGATTTAAGGGCTTTTATTTTCTTAAGGATATTTTGGGATTTTTTAGGATTTTCTATGATTTTCTAGTATTTTTTGATATTCTGTAGATTTTAAGGTTTTAAGGGTCTTTTAGCATTTTTATGTATTTAGAGGATTTAAGTGTTTTTATGGTTTTTATGGTTTTCTGAGTGGTTTTTAGGGGTTTTAGTGTTTTTTGTGTTTTTTAGGTATTTTTATGGATATTTTGGGGTTTTATGGGTTTTATGGATTTTGAGGTTTTTTGGTTTTAAGCAGTTTTTAGGGTTTTATGGTTTGATTTCGATTATAAGGTGTTTTTTATGTTTTTATGTTTTTAAAGGTTTTAATAGTTTTTTAGTGTTTTTAAAGGGTTAATGGGTTTTTATATTTTTTTATTACTTTTTAAGGGTTTTATGGGTTTTTTTTGGTTTTTAAGGGTTTTTGGGTTTTTAATGGGTTTTTTGAGTTTTTTTGGTTTTCTTGGTTTCTATTTTATTTTTGGGGTTTGAGGGATTTTAATGTTTTTAGGTTTTTAATGTTTTCTTAGTGTTTTTCAAGGTTTTTATGTATATTTATTTTTATCGGTATTTTTAAAGAATTTTTAGGATTTTTAATTTTTTTTAGGTTTTTATGGATTTTTAGGGTTTTTATGGTTTTATGTTTTTTTGTGTATTTTTGTTTTTGTTTTTTTTTAATTTTTAGGGGTTTTATGGTTTTTTAGTTTTTTAGTGTTTTTATCATTTTGAGGGGTTTAATGGGTTTTTAGTGCTTATAGCGGTCTTTCATGGGTTTTATGGGTTTTGGGGTCTATAAGTATTTTCCGGGGATTTATGTGTTTCAGTTGGTTCTGAGGGATTTTATGGGGGTTTTTTGGGTTTTTTGAATTAATTAGTTTTTAGGGATTTTAAGTGTTTTTAGGCAATGATGGTGCGAGGCCAGGCTATTGCTAGCCTCCCAAAAATTATTAGAAAATAAGAAACTGTAAACAAAGGAGGGGAGGGATCAAACGACCAACACCCAAAACCCATAACAACCCCCCAAAAACCCCAAAGAGAAAACCCAAAATGAAGAAAAATATCAGTCTACATTACCACCAATGTCAGAAAATGAAGTTGCGCCATAAAGATCACCCTCTACTCCATATCCAAGAACCGCATTGTCAGAGTAGAAGTCATAGTTTTCCCTATGTCCATCGATTACCATCCTGACACATAATCCTCATGATGTTTGAGGAGATTTAGGAGATCCTCTCTTTTTCTATCTTGTTATGGGGTGTGATGATGATACCATTTTTTAACATTGAATTTTAGTTTGATAGCCTTTGATGATTCTAGGGTAGCCATTGTTCTGGAAAGAGTGGAGTAATACCGCTTCATCCTCTTCTTCAAGGGGCCCGGGCAAGAACCATAATCCAAATTTTTAGCCCCCTTCTTAATGATCATATCCTTATTGTGATTCAACCTCTTACCATCCTCATGGAAGGGTTCATCATGGATGAAGAGGGATTCCTAGTTAATGGAACAATTAGGAAGAACCACACACTATGACATTCAAGGGACCACCTGGTCAGGTACCCTGAGATCCAAACAGGGAAAAGACACCACCTCAACCATCACCAACTACAGGCCCTTATCCTCTTCCAAAGAAAGAAACCTCACATCACAAATAGAGTTATCCACATCCACTTTATGAATATTTTGTTACAATTTCCCCTCCTTCCCAGCTAGTTTTTTTCCTGGAAAGAAAGCTCATTCCAAGTAAACCCATCCCTATTGTGCACGACCACCTGCATCACACTTTCCTCCTACTCACCAGCACCATCCGAGTACCCAATTGTTTCACTGGCCATCTGGGCCACCCTTTATCCACCATGTAATTCCCATGCCCCATCCAGCATATCAACTCCAGGGACCATTTAATCCTTACTAATTTGGCCTTCCTCAGCCCCCAAACCATCACCATGAGCCTTAAACAAGGATAAAACCAACACATCTCACCTATGGAAAACATCACCATGTAGAGGTGCCACCAGGGGACTATTTTCATCCATAATGGCACCAACCAAAGCGGTAGTCACGACCCTGGTATTAGCTACATCCCCTAGTTCCTCCACCACCCCCTGCTCCTCTTCATCCCCCTCTCCATCATCATAGTCTTCCAACTCTATAGAACTAAGATAATAAAACATTTTACACAAGGGGGAACCATCCAAGGCCAGTGCATCCCTATGTACAACATTCCTAATATAAGATATCGCCGACTCTGGACCCTCATCCATCCCTCCCAAGCAATCAACATCTCCTAGATTTCCCAGAAGTTGTACTAGCCTCTTCATGGCAGTTACCATTCTGAGGAGCCATCACGTCCAGACCACCAAAGTGTGACGCCGTCACCCGCCCCTGTGCAGCAGCGTCCCCCTCTAAAGCCAGCGAGACAAACCCATGGCACAATAAAACACCATCCTAAGACTTCATCATCATTACCTTCCCACCTGAAGCATGTTCTTCTACTCTTCTAGAAAGCCACTACTCTTTCAAATTTTCACAGTACAACCTAGGGAACCTCACACCTTCCTAAGTCTCTATTAAATCCTTCTCATGCACACTCACAAGATCCCACTTCAATATCTCATACTGCTAAGAGACCTTTGGACCAGTATGTTTCCGTGAAATTTCCTTTATCACAGGAGTCCCTGTAACAACATTACATTGATCATCCACCATCACTGATTGTTCACCCTCCATAACCCCTACACTACTACCCCCTCATGTACAAGCAGTGCTAGAATGAACCAGTCACCTTCAAATAGAGCAGAATGAAACAAAGGAATCCACAACTACCGGAAATTTGTAACAAAAATCCTTGACAATAGTAATTTACACAAAGTCAATTAGAGGTTTTGAGACATCCAATACAACACATACTCTTAGGGAAACTGGGTGGAAGATCTCTTGAGTCTGGCTATCCAAACATAAATACTGGACCACATTATTTTTGAGAATACAAATAATGGATGGATTCTGAAATGGAAGAGGGTGTTTTGGGAACCTAACCCATGAATCAATCAATGGAAAGCCTCTGTTCATGTGTAGGTCTAAGCTCCATTGGAAGAGGAGGAATCTGACATCATTGAGGCTTCGAGGGGCCAAGGACCAAGCACAGATCAGATATTCCTCCATTGAGAACCGAATCATAAAATGGCGGCCATATAATAACCATTCTGTCACTAGATCATGAAGATTATAACATTTAATAATGGATCTATCAAAAGACTCCACTAAGGGTTGGTTCTTCACAAACCAGGCATCCATGGTCAATCCATGAAACACAGAGGCCACATGGAACTCCGAGTCAGATAATGGTAAATTATGGTAGCCTTCATATAAGTCAGGAACCTTTGAGAAAAGATCAATATGAGGGAAGGGGGAAGAAAATCAGGCACAAGATGAGAGATGAAAGAAAATTTACGATCACCATCGAGTAAAAAATCATCCCCTGTAGGGGGAAGATCACCATTGGAGTCGTCAAGGAGCTATCAGAAGAGAAGGAGTAATCAGGCTTCCTATGTGTGTTTAAGGGTAACACACCTGAGCCCATTGGGGGCTCCTCCAAGCCAGCCTATGCCACACGATCCATATCTAATCAATTTATTTGTTTCACTCTGTGAATAATATGCACAGTTTTAGATATTCAGAAGGATTTTAGGGTTTTTATGGGTTTTAGGGGTTTTATTGTTTTTTTGGGTTTTATGGGTTTTTTTTGAGTTTGGAATTGTTTTTAGAGTTTTTATCAATTTTTATGGGTTTAAGGGATTTTATATTTTTTAGGTTTTATGGATTTAATGGGTTTTTATTTTTTTTATTTGCTTTTTATGGTTTTTAGGGTTTTATCATTTTTTTTTGGTTTTTAGGTATTTTTAGTGTTTTTAGGTTTTTATGTTTTTTAGGGTTTTTATATTTTCTTACATTTTTAGTGATTTCTAGGACTCTTTTAGGACTTTAATGGGGTTCTAGAGATGATAAGTATTTGGAGGGGTTTTTTTTTTGTATTTCGTGTTTCGAGATTTTTTTATTTTTCAACGATGTTATGGTTTTTTGAGTATTTCAATTTTTTTAGGGGTTTATAGTCTTTTTAAAGTTTTTAGTGGGGTTTTATGAGTTTGATGGGTTTTTGGGGTTTTTATTATTTTTATGGGTTTTATGGACATTATGATCTTCTATGGTATTTGAGAGGTTTTAGAATTTTTACCTTTTATGGGTTTTATGTTTTTTTAGGTTTTTATGTTTTTATATGGGGTTTTCATTTTTTGGGCTTTGTCAAAATTTATGTATTATTTGGATTTGTTTAGGATTGTTATGGTTTTTAGGGTTTTAAGGTATTTTGGAAGTTTTTAGGGTATTTTTCTAGAGTTTTAGGGGTTTTTTGGTTTTTTAGGGTTTTCATAGAGTATGTTTTTGGTTTTAAAGGTTTTTAGTATTTTTTAATGTTTTTATAATTTTATAGGTTTTTTGAGTTTTTAGTTGGTTTTTATGATTGTATGGGTTTTTAGGGTATTTAATGGTTTTTGGATTTTTTTAATTTTTTGGTGTTTTAGATTTTTAGGGTTCGTTTAAGGTTTTTGGGTTTTATCATTTTTAGGTTTTTATTCGTTTTATGCTTTTTTAGTTTTTTATGGTTTTATTAAGGGTTTTCTGGGTTTTATGGTTTTTAGGGTTTTTTATGATTTTTATGGATTTAGGGGTTTTGTTGTTTTCTTTATTTTTAAGGGTTTTTAGGGGTTTTAGCGTTTTTAGGTTTTTAGGGGTTGTAAGTTATTTTTGGATTTTAGGATCTTATTAATTGTTTTATGGGTTTTGGGGGTTTTTACATTTATATGGATTCTTAATTATTTTTTAAGATATTTATTATTTTTAGGGTGTTTAGGGGTTTTGAGGATTTCTAGGGTTTTTATTGCTTTTTTAAAATTTTATGGTTTTTTTATTTTTTTAGGGTTTTAAATTTTTTTAGAGGTATTTACCATTTTAGTGGTTTAGAGTGGATTTGTAAATGTTTCTAGGTTTTTAGGCTTTCTTGGGTTATGAATATTTTTTATGCTTTTTGGGGTTTTTTGTTTTTTAGGGATTTAGGGGGGTTTTTTCGTGTTTTTGGATTTTTTTTTGTTTTTATGGTTTTAGGGGTTTTAAGTGTTTTTATGTTATTAATGTTTACTTAGGGTATTTTTGGGATTATTTTTCATTTTTTAAAAATTTTATGTATTTGTAAGGAATTTTTAGGATTTTAATGTTCTTTAGTTTTTTATAATTTTTTATTTCTTTCAGTGTTTTTATGGATTCTTAGCATTATATATAAATATATATCTAATTTAGGGGGTTCAAGTGTTTTTATGTTTTTAAGGATTTCTTACGGGGGTTCAAGGTTTTAATTCTAATTACATTATTAGGTATTTGTTTAGTATTTTTACGTTTTATAAGGTTTTTTAGGATTTTGATGGTTTTTAGAGGTTTTTAGTGTTTTTAGGAATTTATGGTTTTTTTGTTTTCTAGGGGGTTTATAGTTTTATATGGATTTTAGTGTTTTTAGATTTTTCTAAAATTTTTAGGGGTTTAAATGGTTTTTTTAGTTATTTTGGTTTTAGATTTTATGGGTTCTTTTGGGTTTTAATGGTTTTTAGGAATTTTTTTGTTTGTATGGATTTTTAATCTATTATTATGATTTTTAGGGTATGTAGAGTTTCTTTTTGTTTTTAGGGGTTTCTAGTAATTTTTGGTTTTTATTGTTTTCAAATGGGTTTTCCGAAATTTTTATATGCTCTTAGCTTTTTAGTGAATTTAGGATTTTTTAGTATTTTATGGTTTTTATGGTTTTATGTATTTTGATGGCTTTTGGGTTTTATTGGTTCTAGGGTATTTATCATTTTTCTTGTTTTTAGAGATTTAATATTTTCTTAAGGCTATTAAGGATTTTTAGATTTTTAGGGATTTTTAGGGAATTTTTAGGATTTTTTAGGGTTTTTGGGTGTTCATTGACTTTTAGTGTGTTAGGGTTTTAATAGAATTCATGTTTTTTTGGTTTTTTTGTGTGTTTTTAGGGTTTTAATGATTTTGTAGGTTTCTCTAACATTTTTAGGGTTTTAATTTTCTTCTAGAGTTTTTAGTGGTCTTTAGTGTTTTTATGATTTTTATGGGTTTTTATTGGTTTTTATGGGTTTTAAGGTTTTTTATGGATTTTAGTTGGTTTTTAAGTTTTTAGTGGTTGTATGTGTTTTACAAATTTTAAGGGTTTCATTGGGGTCGTCAAGGTTTTTAGGGGGTTTTAATTTTTTTGGGATTTTTAGATCTTTATTATGTTTATGTTATTTTGGGTTTTTTGGGATTTTATGCCTTTTAGGGGGTTTTAGGTGTTTTTTTGTATTTTTTATGTTTTTAGGGATTTTAATTGTTTTTTGGTTTTTAAGGTTTTCTTAGAGTTTTCAGGGTTTTTAGGGTTGTTTTACATTTCTATGTATTTTTATGGTTTTTGTATGATTATTATTGTTTTTAATGTTTTTATGGTTTTTTATGGTTTAGGGTATTTGGATTCTTTAGGGGGTTTTTTTGTGTTTTTTGGTGTTTTTTGAGTTTTTAAGGATTTTGATGGATTTTGGGGTTTTATAGAAATATGGTTTTTTGGGGTTTTTGTGGGTTTTTAGGTTTTTAATGCTTTTAGGGGTTTTATAGTATTTTGTTTTTAGGGTTTTTTTTTCATTTTTTAGGTTATCTATGGGTTTAAAGTGTTTATAGGTTTTTAATTTTTTTTATGGTTTTAAGGATATTTTAATTTTTAGTGATTTTAAGGGATTTTTGGATTTTTTAGAGGTTTTTTTAGGTTATTAGGGTTTTTATGATTTTTTGGGGTTTTATGGGATTTTTGAGTTTTGTAGCAATATTAAGGGTTTGAATGTTTTTATCATTTTTAAGGGATTAAATGTTTTTTTATTTTCTTATTGGTTTTTATGGGGTTTTACGGTTTTATGGTTTTTTTGTTTTTAAGGGTTTTTATGGTGTTTGGGGTCTTTTTTTGGGTTTTTAGGGGTTTTAGTATTTGAAAGGGTTGATACTAGTTTTAATTTTTTTAGGTTTATAGGGTTTTCTTATGGTTTTTCAATATATTGAGGATTTTTTATGTTTCTAGGGTATTCAGAGTTTTTTTGTTTTTTTAGGTTTTTTATGTTTTTTATGGATTTTGTTAGTTTTTTGTGGTTTTTTGGGTTTTTATGTTTTTTAGGGTTATTATCATTTTAGGTTTTTATGTGTTTTATATGTTTTTAGAATTTTAAGGTATTATTTGGGATTTTTAGGATTTTTAGGGGTTTTTATGTTTTTAGGGATTTTATGTATTTTTTTGGATTTTGATGGGTTTTAGTGTTTTCAGTAATTTTGAGGGTTTTTAGGGGTATTATGGTTTTTTTGGGTTTTAGGGTTTTTTATGTTTTAAATTATTTTTATGTTTTATGAGTTTTTTAAAGATTTATGATTTTAAAGAGTTTTTAGAGTTTTTATTGATTTTTATTGTTTTTATTGTTTTTCAGATTTTATAATGATTTTTAGGGGGTTTTATGGTTTATAGGCTTTTTAGTGATTTTTAGCCCTTTTAGGGTTTTAGAATTTTTTATCTTTTTAGTGGTTTTAAATTTCTTTAGGATTTTAATGTTTTTAAGGGTTTTCAAGCTTTTAGTGTTTTGTACGTTTTTTTGGGAATTTTAGGGCTTTTATCTGATTTTTTTGGGTTTTTAGGTTTTTAAGGATTTTGAGGGATTTAGGGTTTTATGGTTTTTATGGTTTTTATGGGGGCTTTTTATTTTTTATGGTTTTTATGGGTATTTATATCTTTTTGAAATTTTTAGGGGTTTAAAGGGTTTCTAGAGTTTTTAATGGGTTTTTAAGGTTTTATAGGTTTTTATGGATTTTAATGGGGTTTTTTATTTTTTTCTGGGATTTTAACTTTTTATGTTTTTATGGGTTTTAAGTATTTATACGATTCCAGGGTTTTTTTAGGGGTTTACAAAGATTTTAGGTTTTTTTACCTTTTTAGGGATTTTTTAGGGGTTTTTATGATTTTTATTTTATTTTAGGATCTTTATGTGTTTTTAAGTTTTTAGGGGTTTTAAGTGTATCATGGTTTTTATGGTTTTGTTAGGGTTTTAAGATTTATTTGAGTTTTTAGGGTTTTTATGTTTTTTATATATTTTAAAATTTTAGGGATTTAAAGGGTTTTCGTTGCATTAGTGGGTTTTTAGGATTTTTTATGGTTTTTAGAGGTCTTTTTGGTCATTATGGTTTTTAGTTTTTTAAGGTTATATTTTAATTTTCAGGTTTTTTATGTATTTTGGAATTTTAGGGGGGTTGTTTTGGTATTTTATGGTTTTTTGGGTTTTATTAAATTTTGAGGTTTTTTAGGGTTTTTCTCTATATTGATGCTTTTAGGGGTTTTATGTATTTTTATTTTTTAGGTTTTTCTGATTAATTTAGGTTTTTTTTAATATTTTAATGATTTTTAAGGATTCATTATGATTTTTATGGATTTTATGGTTTTAAGGATTTTGAGGATTTTTGTTTTTTTATGGTTTTTAGATTTTTATTGTTTTTAGGGGTTTTTTGTTGATATTTTAGGGGTTTTAAGTTTATTATTGTTCTTAAATTTTTTAGGTGTTTCACATTTTTTTAGAGTTTTTGGAGTATTTTACGGTTTTTATGGGTTTTTTCTTTTTTTTTATGATTTTAGAGGTTTTAATGGTTTTTACGGTTTTATGGCTTTTTATAGGTTTTAGCATTATTTTAGGTTCTATAGTAGTTTTAAGTTTTTTATTTGTTTTTAGGTTCTTTTGGGGGTTTTAAAGGTATTTAGGGTTTGTTAGGTTTTTAATTATTTTTTGGGATTATTTAGGATTTTTCGGTTTTTTGGGTTTTTTTGGGATTTTGTTGGGTTTTAGTATTTTTTGGTTTTTATAGTTTATTTGAGTTTTTTAATGTTTTTTTCTCAATTTAAGGATTTTTAGAGTTTTCAACGTTTTTAGGGTTTTAAAGGTGTTTTTACTATTTGTAGGGTTTCTATAGGTTTTAGGGTTTTTATTCTTTAGGGGTTTTTGGGTTTTCAGGATTTTTTTAGAGTTTTTATTGTTTTTCAGGTTTTTAGGTTTTTTTATATATAATTTTATAAATATTTATAGGGTATTTATAGTTTTTATAGGTAGGATTAAGTTTTTATGTATTTTTAGTGTTTTTATTAGCTTTTAATTCTTTTTAGGCATTTTATGGATTTTGTGGGTAATGGTGTTTTTAGGGTTTTTTTGTTTTTTAGAATTTTTTTTTGTTTTTAGGGTATTTAAGGTTTTTATAATTTGTTAACATTTTTAGGGGTTTAAAGGTTTTTTAATGTTTTAGTATTTTTGGGGGTTTTAGGTTTTTAATTTTTATTAGGGATTATGGTTTTTATAGATTTTATGGTTTCTAGTGTTTTTTTGTGTTTTTAGGGATATTAAGTGTTTTTAGTTTTTTAAATATTTCATAAGGGTTTTCAAGGCTGATATAGTTTTAAACATTTTTATAGATTTATAGTGGGTTTTTATGATTTTTATGTTTTTTGAGTTTTCAAGGATTCTTGAGTGATTTGGGGGGGGGGGGGTTATTGGGGTTATTAGGGTTTTTATGGTTTTTTGTGATTTTTAGGTTTTTAAGGTTAGTAGGAATTATCTAATGCTTTTAGGGGTTGAAATGGTTTAAATAAGTTTTATAAGTTTTAGTGGTTTTTAGGTTTTTATGTTTTTTAAGGGTTTTTAGGGATTTATGGTTTTCAAGGTTTTAGGGTTTTTAGGGTTTTCACTGTTTTTTATGGTTTTAGGGGTTTTGAGTATTTTTATATCATATGATTTTTTAGGGGTTTTCTGGGTTTTTAGTATTTTATTTTTCTTTTTGAAATTTCTTGTGATTTTTTGGATATTTATAGTTTTTAGGGGTTTTAGGGATTCTGAGGGTTTTAATGATTTTTAGTGATTTTATAGTTTTTGGGGTTTAGGGGATCTTTTGAGTTTTATGGTTTTAATGTTATTACAGTTTTAAATGTTTTTAGGGGTTTTAAATTTTTGTATAGTTTTTATTGGGTTTTTAGATATTTTTTCGGTTGTTTTGGGAATTTGTGGTTTTTAGGGGTTTTTACGGTTTAAGGGGGTTTGGGGTCTTTTTACAGGTTTAGGGTTTCTTTCATTTTTTAGGTTTTTATGGGTTTTATGTCTTTTTAAGTTATAAATATTTATTCTGTTTTTAGGGTTTAGGGGTTTTATGATGTTATGGTTTGTTTAGACTTTTCTAGGATTTTTCTAGGGTTTTAGGTATTCTGTGGGTCTGAAGGGGTTTTAGGGTTTTAGGGTTTTTTTGTATTTTATTGATTTTTTATTATTTTAAGGGTTTTTTATGGTTTTTAGCATTTTTAGGTTTTTATAGGTTTTTTTGAGTTTTAAATGGTTTTTGGGTTTTTTATGGGGGTTATTGGTTTTTTATTTTTAGGGTTTTCATAGTTTTTAGGTATTTTAGGGGGTTTTTGGGTTTTAGCATTTTTTATTTTTAGAGGTTTTACATTTTTTGGTTTTAAGGTTTTCTTAGGGCAAAGAAGGCATGGGGCCAAGCAGAAGGCTTGGTCCATCAAGTGTATAAATGTAAAATAAAGTGCAAGGCATTACAAGGGGGACTTATGAAACCGGGTACGGATAACACCCTTCATGTCTGAATCCACAATTGACGAACAAAAAGAGGGAGCAACAAAAGACCACCATGAGCAGCGTTCTTCAATAGAGGCGTTTTAGGGTTTGTATTTTTTTTTCAATTTTAGGTGTTTGTTTTAATATTTAGGGGTTTAATTTTTTATAGTTTTTAATGTTTTTAGGTGTTTAAGTGGTTTCAAGAGGTTTGAGTGGTTTTTAGGTTTTCTATCATCTTTATGGTTTCTATTGGGTTTGGTAGGTTTTACTAGGTTTAGGGTAATTTTAGGGTTTTAGGATTTTTATTGTTTTAATTTTTTTTAATATATTATGGTCTTCTTAGTGATTTAAGGGCTTTTATTTTCTTAAGGATATTTTGGGATTTTTTAGGATTTTCTATGATTTTCTAGTATTTTTTGTTATTCTGTAGATTTTAAGGTTTTAAGGGTCTTTTAGCATTTTTATGTATTTAGAGGATTTAAGTGTTTTTATGGTTTTTATGGTTTTCTGAGTGGTTTTTAGGGGTTTTAGTGTTTTTTGTGTTTTTTGGGTATTTTTATGGATATTTTGGGGTTTTATGAGTTTTATGGATTTTGAGGTTTTTTGGTTTTAAGCAGTTTTTAGGGTTTTATGGTTTGATTTCGATTATAAGGTGTTTTTTATGTTTTTATGTTTTTAATGGTTTTAATAGTTTTTTAGTGTTTTTAAAGGGTTAATGGGTTTTTATATTTTTTTTATTACTTTTTAAGGGTTTTATGGGTTTTTTTGGTTTTTAAGGGTTTTTGGGTTTTTAATTGGTTTTTTGAGTTTTTTGGTTTTCTTGGTTTCTATTTTATTTTTGGGGTTTGAGGGATTTTAATGTTTTTAGGTTTTTTTGGGGTTTTAATTGTTTTTAGGTTTTTAATGTTTTCTTAGAGTTTTTCAAGGTTTTTATGTATATTTATTTTTATCGGTATTTTTAAAGAATTTTTAGGATTTTTAAATTTTTTTAGGTTTTTATGGATTTTTAGGGTTTTTATGGTTTTATGTTTTTTTGTGTATTTTTTTTTTGTTTTTTTTTAATTTTTAGGGGTTTTATGGTTTTTTAGTTTTTTAGTGTTTTTATCATTTTGAGGGGTTTAATGGGTTTTTAGTGCTTATAGCGGTCTTTCATGGGTTTTATGGGTTTTGGGGTCTATAAGTATTTTCCGGGGATTTATGTGTTTCAGTTGGTTCTGAGGGATTTTATGGGGGTTTTTTGGGTTTTTTGAATTAATTAGTTTTTAGGGATTTTAAGTGTTTTTAGGCAATGATGGTGCGAGGCCAGGCTATTGCTAGCCTCCCAAAAATTATTAGAAAATAAGAAACTGTAAACAAAGGAGGGGAGGGATCAAACGACCAACACCCAAAACCCATAACAACCCCCCAAAAACCCCAAAGAGAAAACCCAAAATGAAGAAAAATATCAGTCTACATTACCACCAATGTCAGAAAATGAAGTTGCGCCATAAAGATCACCCTCTACTCCATATCCAAGAACCGCATTGTCAGAGTAGAAGTCATAGTTTTCCCTATGTCCATCGATTACCATCCTGACACATAATCCTCATGATGTTTGAGGAGATTTAGGAGATCCTCTCTTTTTCTATCTTGTTATGGGGTGTGATGATGATACCATTTTTTAACATTGAATTTTAGTTTGATAGCCTTTGATGATTCTAGGGTAGCCATTGTTCTGGAAAGAGTGGAGTAATACCGCTTCATCCTCTTCTTCAAGGGGCCCGGGCAAGAACCATCATCCAAATTTTTATCCCCCTTCTTAATGATCATATCCTTATTGTGATTCAACCTCTTACCATCCTCATGGAAGGGTTCATCATGGATGAAGAGGGATTCCTAGTTAATGGAACAATTAGGAAGAACCACACACTATGACATGCAAGGGACCACCTGGTCAGGTACCCTGAGATCCAAACAGGGAAAAGACACCACCTCAACCATCACCAACTGCAGGCCCTTATCCTCTTCCAAAGAAAGACACCTCACATCACAAATAGAGTTATCCACATCCACTTTATGAATATTTTTTTACAATTTCCCCTCCTTTCCAGCTAGTTTTTTTCCTGGAAAGAAAGCTCATTCCAAGTAAACCCATCCCTATTGTGCACGACCACCTGCATCACACTTTCCTCCTACTCACCAGCACCATCCGAGTACCCAATTGTTTCACTGGCCATCTGGGCCACCCTTTCTCCACCATGTAATTCCCATGCCCCATCCAGCATATCAACTCCAGGGACCATTTAAGCCTTACTAATTTGGCCTTCCTCAGCCCCCAAACCATCACCATGAGCCTTAAACAAGGATAAAACCAACACATCTCACCTATGGAAAACATCACCATGTAGAGGTGCCACCAGGGGACTATTTTCATCCATAATGGCACCAAGCAAAGCGGTAGTCACGACCCTGGTATTAGCTACATCCCCTAGTTCCTCCACCACCCCCTGCTCCTCTTCATCCCCCTCTCCATCATCATAGTCTTCCGACTCTATAGAACTAAGATAATAAAACATTTTACACAAGGGCACCATCCAAGGCCAGTGCATCCCTATGTACAACATTCCCAATATAAGATATCGCCGACTCTGGACCCTCATCCATCCCTCCCAAGCAATAAACATCTCCTAGATTTCCCAGAAGTTGTACTAGCCTCTTCATGGTAGTTACCATTATGAGGAGCCATCACGTCCAGACCACCAAAGTGTGACGCCGTCACCCGCCCCTGTGCAGCAGCGTCCCCCTCTAAGGCCAGCGAGACAAACCCATGGCACAATAAAACACCATCCTAAGACTTCATCTTCATTACCTTCCCACCTGAAGCATGTTCTTCTACTCTTCTAGAAAGCCACTACTCTTTCAAATTTTCACAGTACAACCTAGGGAACCTCACACCTTCCTAAGTCTCTATTAAATCCTTCTCATGCACACTCACAAGATCCCACTTCAATATCTCATACTGCTAAGAGACCTTTGGACCAGTATGTTTCCGTGAAATTTCCTTTATCACAGGAGTCCCTGTAACAACATTACATTGATCATCCACCATCACTGATTGTTCACCCTCCATAACCCCTACACTACTACCCCCTCATGTACAAGCAGTGCTAGAATGAACCAGTCACCTTCAAATAGAGCAGAATGCAACAAAGGAATCCACAACTACCGGCAATTTGTAACAAAAATCCTTGACAATAGTAATTTACACAAAGTCAATTAGAGGTTTTGAGACATCCAATACAACACATACTCTTAGGGAAACTGGGTGGAAGATCTCTTGAGTCTGGCTATCCAAACATAAATACTGGACCACATTATTTTTGAGAATACAAATAATGGATGGATTCTGAAATGGAAGAGGGTGTTTTGGGAACCTAACCCATGAATCAATCAATGGAAAGCCTCTGTTCATGTGTAGGTCTAAGTTCCATTGGAAGAGGAGGAATCTGACATCATTGAGGCTTCGAGGGGCCAAGGACCAAGCACAGATCAGATATTCCTCCATTGAGAACCAAATCATAAAATGGCGGCCATATAATAACCATTCTGTCACTAGATCATGAAGATTATAACATTTAATAATGGATCTATCAAAAGACTCCACTAAGGGTTGGTTCTTCACAAACCAGGCATCCATGGTCAATCCATGAAACACAGAGGCCACATGGAACTCCGAGTCAGGTAATGGTAAATTATGGTAGCCTTCATATAAGTCAGGAACCTTTGAGAAAAGATCAATATGAGGGAAGGGGGAAGAAAATCAGGCACAAGATGAGAGATGAAAGAAAATTTACGATCACCATCGAGTAAAAAATCATCCCCTGTAGGGGGAGATCACCATTGGAGTCGTCAAGGAGCTATCAGAAGAGAAGGAGTAATCAGGCTTCCTATGTGTGTTTAAGGGTAACACACCTGAGCCCATTGGGGGCTCCTCCAAGCCAGCCTATGCCACACGATCCATATCTAATCAATTTATTTGTTTCACTCTGTGAATAATATGCACAGTTTTAGATATTCAGAAGGATTTTAGGGTTTTTATGGGTTTTAGGGGTTTTATTGTTTTTTTGGGTTTTATGGGTTTTTTTTGAGTTTGGAATTGTTTTTAGAGTTTTTATCAATTTTTATGGGTTTAAGGGATTTTATATTTTTTTGGTTTTATGGATTTAATGGGTTTTTATTTTTTTATTTGCTTTTTATGGTTTTTAGGTTTTTATCATTTTTTTTGGTTTTTAGGTATTTTTAGTGTTTTTAGGTTTTTATGTTTTTTAGGGTTTTTATATTTTCTTACATTTTTAGTGATTTCTAGGACTCTTTTAGGACTTTAATGGGGTTCTAGGGATGATAAGTATTTGGAGGGGTTTTTTTTTGTATTTCGTGTTTCGAGATTTTTTTATTTTTCAACGATGTTATGGTTTTTTGAGTATTTCAATTTTTTTAGGGGTTTATAGTCTTTTTAAAGTTTTTAGTGGGTTTTTATGAGTTTGATGGGTTTATGGGGTTTTTATTATTTTTATGGGTTTTATGGAAATTATGATCTTCTATGGTATTTGAGAGGTTTTAGAATATTTACCTTTTATGGGTTTTATGTTTTTTTAGGTTTTTATGTTTTTATATGGGGTTTTCATTTTTTGGGCTTTCTCAAAATTTATGTATTATTTGGATTTGTTTAGGATTGTTATGGTTTTTAGGGTTTTAAGGTATTTTGGAAGTTTTTAGGGTATTTTTCTAGAGTTTTAGGGGTTTTTTGGTTTTTTAGGGTTTTCATAGAGTATTTTTTTGGTTTTAAAGGTTTTTAGTATTTTTTTAATGTTTTTATAATTTTTTAGGTTTTTTTGAGTTTTTAGTTGTTTTTTATGATTGTATGGGTTTTTAGGGTATTTAATGGTTTTTGGATTTTTTTTAATTTTTTGGTGTTTTAGGTTTTTAGGGTTCGTTTAAGGTTTTTGGGTTTTATCATTTTTAGGTTTTTATTCGTTTTATGCTTTTTTAGTTTTTTATGGTTTTATTAAGGGTTTTCTGGGTTTTATGGTTTTTAGGGTTTTTATGATTTTTATGGATTTAGGGGTTTTGTTGTTTTCTTTATTTTTAAGGGTTTTTAGGGGTTTTAGCATTTTTAGGTTTTTAGGGGTTGTAAGTTATTTTTAGATTTTAGGATCTTATTAATTGTTTTATGGGTTTTGGGGGTTTTTACATTTATATGGATTCTTAATTATTTTTTAAGATATTTATTATTTTTAGGGTGTTTATGGGTTTTGAGGATTTCTAGGGTTTTTATTGCTTTTTTAAAATTTTATGGTTTTTTTATTTTTTTAGGGTTTTAAATTTTTTTAGAGGTATTTACCATTTTAGTGGTTTAGAGTGGATTTGTAAATGTTTCTGGGTTTTTAGGCTTTCTTGGGTTATGAATATTTTTTATGCTTTTTGGGGTTTTTTGTTTTTTAGGGATTTAGGGGGGGTTTTTCGTGTTTTTGGATTTTTTTTGTTTTTATGGTTTTAGGGGTTTTAAGTGTTTTTATGTTATTAATGTTTACTTAGGGTATTTTTGGGATTATTTTTCATTTTTTAAAAATTTTATGTATTTGTAGGGAATTTTTAGGATTTTAATGTTCTTTAGTTTTTTATAATTTTTTATTTCTTTCAGTGTTTTTATGGATTCTTAGCATTATATATAAATATATATCTAATTTAGGGGGTTCAAGTATTTTTATGTTTTTAAGGATTTCTTACGGGGGTTCAAGGTTTTAATTCTAATTACATTATTAGGTATTTGTTTAGTATTTTTACGTTTTATATGGGTTTTTAGGATTTTGATGGTTTTTAGAGGTTTTTAGTGTTTTTAGGAATTTATGGTTTTTTTGTTTTCTAGGGGGTTTAGAGTTTTATATGGATTTTAGTGTTTTTAGATTTTTCTAAAAATTTTAGGGGTTTAAATGGTTTTTTTAGTTATTTTGGTTTTAGATTTTATGGGTTCTTTTGGGTTTTAATGGTTTTTAGGAATTTTTTTGTTTGTATGGATTTTTAATATATTATTATGATTTTTAGGGTATGTAGAGTTTTTTTTGTTTTTAGGGGTTTCTAGTAATTTTTGGTTTTTATTGTTTTCAAATGGGTTTTCCGAAATTTTTATATGCTCTTAGCTTTTTAGTGAATTTAGGATTTTTTAGTATTTTATGGTTTTTATGGTTTTATGTATTTTGATGGCTTTTGGGTTTTATTGGTTCTAGGGTATTTATCATTTTTCTTGTTTTTAGAGATTTAATATTTTCTTAAGGCTATTAAGGTTTTTTAGATTTTTAGGGATTTTTAGGGAATTTTTAGGATTTTTTAGGGTTTTTGGGTGTTCATTGACTTTTAGTGTGTTAGGGTTTTAATAGAATTCACGTTTTTTTGGTTTTTTTGTGTGTTTTTAGGGTTTTAATGATTTTGTAGGTTTCTCTAACATTTTTAGGGTTTTAATTTTCTTCTAGAGTTTTTAGTGGTCTTTAGTGGTTTTATGATTTTTATGGGTTTTTATTGGTTTTTATGGGTTTTAAGGTTTTTTATGGATTTTAGTTGGTTTTTAAGTTTTTAGTGGTTGTATGTGTTTTACAAATTTTAAGGGTTTCATTGGGGTCGTCAAGGTTTTTAGGGGGTTTTAATTTTTTTGGGATTTTTAGATCTTTATTATGTTTATGTTTTTTTGGGTTTTTTGGGATTTTATGCCTTTTAGGGGGTTTTAGGTGTTTTTTTGTATTTTTTATGTTTTTAGGGATTTTAATTGTTTTTTGGTTTTTAAGGTTTTCTTAGAGTTTTCAGGGTTTTTAGGGTTGTTTTACATTTCTATGTATTTTTAGGGTTTTTGTATGATTATTATTGTTTTTAATGTTTTTATGGTTTTTTATGGTTTAGGGTATTCGGATTCTTTAGGGGGTTTTTTGTGTTTTTTGGTGTTTTTTGAGTTTTTAAGGATTTTGATGGATTTTGGGGTTTTATAGAAATATGGTTTTTTGGGGTTTTTGGGGGTTTTTAGGTTTTTAATGCTTTTAGGGGTTTTATAGTATTTTGTTTTTAGGGTTTTTTTTCATTTTTTAGGTTATCTATGGGTTTAATGTGTTTCTAGGTTTTTAATTTTTTTTATGGTTTTAAGGATATTTTAATTTTTAGTGATTTTAAGGGATTTTTGGATTTTTTAGAGGTTTTTTTAGGTTATTAGGGTTTTTATGATTTTTTGGGGTTTTATGGGATTTTTGAGTTTTGTAGCAATATTAAGGGTTTGAATGTTTTTATCATTTTTAAGGGATTAAATGTTTTTTTTATTTTCTTGTTGGTTTTTATGGGGTTTTACGGTTTTATGGTTTTTTTGTTTTTAAGGGTTTTTATGGTGTTTGGGGTCTTTTTTTGGGTTTTTAGGGGTTTTAGTATTTGAAAGGGTTGATACTAGTTTTAATTTTTTTTAGGTTTATAGGGTTTTCTTATGGTTTTTCAATATATTGAGGATTTTTTATGTTTCTAGGGTATTCAGAGTTTTTTTGATTTTTTAGGTTTTTTATGTTTTTTATGGATTTTGTTAGTTTTTTGTGGTTTTTTGGGTTTTTATGTTTTTTAGGGTTATTATCATTTTAGGTTTTTATTTGTTTTATATGTTTTTAGAATTTTAAGGTATTATTTGGGATTTTTAGGGTTTTTAGGGGTTTTTATGTTTTTAGGGATTTTATGTATTTTTTTGGATTTTGATGGGTTTTAGTGTTTTCAGTAATTTTGAGGGTTTTTAGGGGTATTATGGTTTTTTTGGGTTTTAGGGTTTTTTATGTTTTAAATTATTTTTATGTTTTATGAGTTTTTTAAAGATTTATGATTTTAAAGAGTTTTTAGAGTTTTTATTGATTTTTATTGTTTTTATTGTTTTTCAGATTTTATAATGATTTTTAGGGGGTTTTATGGTTTATAGGCTTTTTAGTGATTTTTAGCCCTTTTAGGGTTTTAGAATTTTTTATCTTTTTAGTGGTTTTAAATTTCTTTAGGATTTTAATGTTTTTAAGGGTTTTCAAGCTTTTAGTGTTTTGTACGTTTTTTTGGGAATTTTAGTGCTTTTATCTGATTTTTTTGGGTTTTTAGGTTTTTAAGGATTTTGAGGGATTTAGGGTTTTATGGTTTTTATGGTTTTTATGGGGGCTTTTTATTTTTTATGGTTTTTATGGGTTTTTATATCTTTTTGAAATTTTTAGGGGTTTAAATGGTTTCTAGAGTTTTTAATGGGTTTTTAAGGTTTTATAGGTTTTTAGGGATTTTAATGGGGTTTTTTATTTTTTTCTGGGATTTTAACTTTTTTATGTTTTTATGGGTTTTAAGTATTTATAAGATTCCAAGGTTTTTTTAGGGGTTTACAGAGATTTTAGGTTTTTTTTACCTTTTTAGGGATTTTTTAGGGGTTTTTATGATTTTTATTTTATTTTAGGATCTTTATGTGTTTTTAAGTTTTTAGGGGTTTTAAGTGTATCATGTTTTTTATGGTTTTGTTGGGGTTTTAAGATTTATTTGAGTTTTTAGGGTTTTTATGTTTTTTATATATTTTAAAATTTTAGGGATTTAAAGGGTTTTCGTTGCATTAGTGGGTTTTTAGGATTTTTTATGGTTTTTAGAGGTCTTTTTGGTCTTTATGGTTTTTAGTTTTTTAAGGTTATATTTTAATTTTCAGGTTTTTTATGTATTTTGGAATTTTAGGGGGGTTGTTTTGGTATTTTATGGTTTTTTGGGTTTTATTAAATTTTGAGGTTTTTTAGGGTTTTTCTCTATTTTGATGCTTTTAGGGGTTTTATGTATTTTTATTTTTTAGGTTTTTCTGATTAATTTAGGTTTTTTTTAATATTTTAAGGATTTTTAAGGATTCATTATGATTTTTATGGATTTTATGGTTTTAAGGATTTTGAGGATTTTTGTTTTTTTTTGGTTTTTAGATTTTTATTGTTTTTAGGGGTTTTTTGTTGATATTTTAGGGGTTTTAAGTTTATTATTGTTCTTAAATTTTTTAGGTGTTTCACATTTTTTTAGAGTTTTTGGAGTATTTTACGGTTTTTATGGGTTTTTTCTTTTTTTTATGATTTTAGAGGTTTTAATGGTTTTTACGGTTTTATGGCTTTTTATAGGTTTTAGCATTATTTTAGGTTCTATAGTAGTTTTAAGTGTTTTATTTGTTTTTAGGTTATTTTGGGGGTTTTAAAGGTATTTAGGGTTTGTTAGGTTTTTAATTATTTTTTGGGATTATTTAGGATTTTTCGGTTTTTTGGGTTTTTTGGGATTTTGTTGGGTTTTAGTGTTTTTTGGTTTTTATAGTTTATTTGAGTTTTTTAATGTTTTTTTCTCAATTTAAGGATTTTTAGAGTTTTCAACGTTTTTATGGTTTTAAAGGTGTTTTTACTATTTGTAGGGTTTCTATGGGTTTTAGGGTTTTTATTCTTTAGGGGTTTTTGGGTTTTAGGGTTTTCAGGATTTTTTTAGAGTTTTTATTGTTTTTCAGGTTTTTAGGTTTTTTTATATATAATTTCATAAATATTTATAGGGTATTTATAGTTTTTATAGGTAGGATTAAGTTTTTATGTATTTTTAGTGTTTTTATTAGCTTTTAATTCTTTTTAGTCATTTTATGGATTTTGTGGGTAATGGTGTTTTTAGGGTTTTTTTTGTTTTTTAGAATTTTTTTTGTTTTTAGGGTATTTAAGGTTTTTAGAATTTGTTAACATTTTTAGGGGTTTAAAGGTTTTTTAATGTTTTAGTATTTTTGGGGGTTTTAGGTTTATAATTTTTATTAGGGATTATGGTTTTTATAGATTTTATGGTTTCTAGTGTTTTTTTGTGTTTTTAGGGATATTAAGTGTTTTTAGTTTTTTAAATATTTCATAAGGGTTTTCAAGGCTGATATAGTTTTAAACATTTTTATAGATTTATAGTGGGTTTTTATGATTTTTATGTTTTTGGAGTTTTCAAGGATTCTTGAGTGATTTGGGGGGGGGGTTATTGGGGTTATTAGGGTTTTTATGGTTTTTTGTGATTTTTAGGTTTTTAAGGTTAGTAGGAATTATCTAATGCTTTTAGGGGTTGAAATGGTTTAAATAAGTTTTATAAGTTTTAGTGGTTTTTAGGTTTTTATGTTTTTTAAGGGTTTTTAGGGATTTATGGTTTTCAAGGTTTTAGGGTTTTTAGGGTTTTCACTGTTTTTTATGGTTTTAGGGGTTTTGAGTATTTTTATATCTTATGATTTTTTAGGGGTTTTCTGGGTTTTTAGGATTTTCTTTTTCTTTTTGAAATTTCTTGTGATTTTTTGGATATTTATAGTTTTTAGGGGTTTTAGGGATTCTGAGGGTTTTTATGATTTTTAGTGATTTTATAGTTTTTGGGGTTTAGAGGATCTTTTGAGTTTTATGGTTTTAATGTTATTACAGTTTTAAATGTTTTTAGGGGTTTTAAATTTTTGTATAGTTTTTATTGGGTTTTTAGATATTTTTTCGGTTGTTTCGGGAATTTGTGGTTTTTAGGGGTTTTTACGGTTTAAGGGGGTTTGGGGTCTTTTTACAGGTTTAGGGTTTCTTTCATTTTTTAGGTTTTTATGGGTTTTATGTCTTTTTATGTTATAAATATTTATTCTGTTTTTAGGGTTTAGGGGTTTTATGATGTTATGTTTTGTTTAGACTTTTTCTAGGATTTTTCTAGGGTTTTAGGTATTCTGTGGGTCTGAAGGGGTTTTAGGGTTTTAGGGTTTTTTTGTATTTTATTGATTTTTTATTATTTTAATGGTTTTTTATGGTTTTTAGCATTTTTAGGTTTTTATAGGTTTTTTTGAGTTTTAAATGGGTTTTGGGTTTTTTATGGGGGTTATTGGTTTTTTATTTTTAGGGTTTTCATAGTTTTTAGGTATTTTAGGGGGTTTTTGGGTTTTAGCATTTTTTATTTTTAGAGGTTTTACATTTTTTGGTTTTAAGGTTTTCTTAGGGAAAAGAAGCCATGGGGCCAAGCAGAAGGCTTGGTCCATCAAGTGTATAAATGTAAAATAATGTGCAAGGCATTACAAGGGGGACTTATGCAACCGGGTACGGATAACACCCTTCATGTCTGAATCCACAATTGACGAACAAAAAGAGGGAGCAACAAAAGACCACCATGAGCAGCGTTCTTCAATAGAGGCGTTTTAGGGTTTGTATTTTTTTCCAATTTTAGGTTTTTGTTTTAATATTTAGGGGTTTAATTTTTTATAGTTTTTTATGTTTTTAGGTGTTTAAGTGGTTTCTAGAGGTTTGAGTGGTTTTTAGGTTTTCTATCATCTTTAGGGTTTTTATTGGGTTTTGGTAGGTTTTACTAGGTTTAGGGTAATTTTAGGGTTTTAGTATTTTTATTGTTTTAATTTTTTTTAATATATTATGGTCTTCTTAGTGATTTAAGGGATTTTATTTTCTTAAGGATATTTTGGGATTTTTTAGGATTTTCTATGATTTTCTAGTATTTTTTGTTATTCTATAGATTTTAAGGTTTTAAGGGTCTTTTAGCATTTTTATGTATTTAGAGGATTTATGTGTTTTTATGGTTTTTATGGTTTTCTGAGTGGTTTTTAGGGGTTTTAGTGTTTTTTGTGTTTTTTGGGTATTTTTATGGATATTTTGGGGTTTTATGGGTTTTATGGATTTTGAGGTTTTTTGGTTTTAAGCAGTTTTTAGGGTTTTATGGTTTGATTTCGATTATAAGGTGTTTTTTATGTTTTTATGTTTTTAAAGGTTTTAATAGTTTTTTAGTGTTTTTAAAGGGTTAATGGGTTTTTATATTTATTAATTACTTTTTAAGGGTTTTATGGGTTTTTGTGGTTTTTAAGGGTTTTTGGGTTTTTAATGGGTTTTTTGAGTTTTTTGGTTTTCTTGGTTTCTATTTTATTTTTGGGGTTTGAGGGATTTTAATGTTTTTAGGTTTTTTTGGGGTTTTAATTGTTTTTAGGTTTTTAATGTTTTCTTAGAGTTTTTCAAGGTTTTTATGTATATTTATTTTTATCGGAATTTTTAAAGAATTTTTAGGATTTTTAAATTTTTTTAGGTTTTTATGGATTTTTAGGGTTTTTATGGTTTTATGTTTTTTTGGGTATTTTTGTTTTTGTTTTTTTTAATTTTTAGGGGTTTTATGGTTTTTTAGTTTTTTAGTGTTTTTATCATTTTGAGGGGTTTAATGGGTTTTTAGTGCTTATAGCGGTCTTTCATGGGTTTTATGGGTTTTGGGGTCTATAAGTATTTTCCGGGGATTTATGTGTTTCAGTTGGTTCTGAGGGATTTTATGGGGGTTTTTTGGGTTTTTTGAATTAATTAGTTTTTAGGGATTTTAAGTGTTTTTAGGCAATGATGGTGCGAGGTCAGGCTATTGCTAGCCTCCCAAAAATTATTAGAAAATAAGAAACTGTAAACAAAGGAGGGGAGGGATCAAACGACCAACACCCAAAACCCATATCAACCCCCCAAAAACCCCAAAGAGAAAACCCAAAATGAAGAAAAAAATCAGTCTACATTACCACCAATGTCAGAAAATGAAGTTGCGCCATAAAGATCACCCTCTACTCCATATCCAAGAACCGCATTGTCAGAGTAGAAGTCATAGTTTTCCCTATGTCCATCGATTACCATCCTCACACATAATCCTCATGATGTTTGAGGAGATTTAGGAGATCCTCTCTTTTTCTATCATGTTATGGGGTGTGATGATGATACCATTTTTTAACATTGAATTTTAGTTTGATAGCCTTTGATGATTCTAGGGTAGCCATTGTTCTGGAAAGAGTGGAGTAATACCGCTTCATCCTCTTCTTCAAGGGGCCCGGGCAAGAACCATCATCCAAATTTTTAGCCCCCTTCTTAATGATCATATCCTTATTGTGATTCAACCTCTTACCATCCTCATGGAAGGGTTCATCATGGATGAAGAGGGATTCCTAGTTAATGGAACAATTAGGAAGAACCACACACTATGACATGGAAGGGACCACCTGGTTAGGTACCCTGAGATCCAAACAGGGAAAAGACACCACCTCAAACATCACCAACTGCAGGCCCTTATCCTCTTCCAAAGAAATACACCTCACATCACAAATAGAGTTATCCACATCTACTTTATGAATATTTTGTTACTATTTCCCCTCCTTCCCAGCTAGTTTTTTTCCTGGAAAGAAAGCTCATTCCAAGTAAACCCATCCCTATTGTGCACGACCACCTGCATCACACTTTCCTCCTACTCACCAGCACCATCCGAGTACCCAATTGTTTCACTGGCCATCTGGGCCACCCTTTCTCCACCATGTAATTCCCATGCCCCATCCAGCATATCAACTCCAGGGACCATTTAAGCCTTACTAATTTTTCCTTCCTCAGCCCCCAAACCATCACCATGAGCCTTAAACATGGATAAAACCAACACATCTCACCTATGGAAAACATCACCATGTAGAGGTGCCACCAGGGGACTATTTTCATCCATAATGGCACCAAGCGAAGCGGTAGTCACGACCCTGGTATTAGCTACATCCCCTAGTTCCTCCACCACCCCCTGCTCCTCTTCATCCCCCTCTCCATCATCATAGTCTTCCGACTCTATAGAACTAAGACAATAAAACATTTTACACAAGGGGGCACCATCCAAGGCCAGTGCATCCCTATGTACAACATTCCCAATATAAGATATCGCCGACTCTGGACCCTCATCCATCCCTCCCAAGCAATCAACATCTCCTAGATTTCCCATAAGTTGTACTAGCCTCTTCATGGCAGTTACCATTCTGAGGAGCCATCACGTCCAGACCACCAAAGGGTGACGCCGTCACCCGCCCCTGTGCAGCAGCGTCCCCCTCTAAGGCCAGCGAGACAAACCCATGGCACAATAAAACACCATCCTAAGCCTTCATCTTCATTACCTTCCCACCTGAAGCATGTTCTTCTACTCTTCCAGAAAGCCACTACTCATTCAAATTTTCACAGTACAACCTAGGGAACCTCACACCTTCCTAAGTCTCTATTAAATCCTTCTCATGCACACTCACAAGATCCCACTTCAATATCTCATACTGCTAAGAGACCTTTGGACCAGTATGTTTCTGTGAAATTTCCTTTATCACAGGAGTCCCTGTAACAACATTACATTGATCATCCACCATCACTGATTGTTCACCCTCCATAACCCCTACACTACTACCCCCTCATGTACAAGCAGTGCTAGAATGAACCAGTCACCTTCAAATAGAGCAGAATGCAACAAAGGAATCCACAACTACTGGCAATTTGTAACACAAATCCTTGACAATAGTAATTTACACAAAGTCAATTAGAGGTTTTGAGACATCCAATACAACACATACTCTTAGGGAAATTGGGTGGAAGATCTCTTGAGTCTGGCTATCCAAACATAAATACTGGACCACATTATTTTTGAGAATAAAAATAATGGATGGATTCTGAAATGGAAGAGGGTGTTTTAGGAACCTAACCCATGAATCAATCAATGGAAAGCCTCTGTTCAGGTGTAGGTCTAAGCTCCATTGGAAGAGGAGGAATCTGACATCATTGAGGCTTCGAGGGGCCGAGGACCAAGCACAGATCAGATATTCCTCCATTGAGAACCGAATCATAAAATGGCGGCCATATAATAACCATTCTGTCACTAGATCATGAAGATTATAACATTTAATAATGGATCTATCAAAATACTCCACTAAGGGTTGGTTCTTCACAAACCAGGCATCCATGGTCAATCCATGAAACACAGAGGCCACATGGAACTCCGAGTCAGATAATGGTAAATTATGGTAGCCTTCATATAAGTCAGGAACCATTGAGAAAAGATCAATATGAGGGAAGGGGGAAGAAAATCAGGCACAAGATGAGAGATGAAAGAAAATTTACGATCACCATCGAGTAAAAAATCATCCCCTGTAGGGGGAAGATCACCATTGGAGTCGTCAAGGAGCTATCAGAAGAGAAGGAGTAATCAGGCTTCCTATGTGTGTTTAAGGGTAACACACCTGAGCCCATTGGGTGCTCCTCCAAGCCAGCCTATGCCACACGATCCATATCTAATCAATTTATTTGTTTCACTCTGTGAATAATATGCACAGTTTTAGATATTCAGAAGGATTTTAGGGTTTTTATGGGTTTTAGGGGTTTTATTGTTTTTTTTGTGTTTTATGGGTTTTTTTTGAGTTTGGAATTTTTTTTAGAGTTTTTATCAATTTTTATGGGTTTAAGGGATTTTATATTTTTTTGGTTTTATGGATTTAATGGGTTTTTATGTTTTTATTTGCTTTTTATGGTTTTTAGGGTTTTATCATTTTTTTGGTTTTTAGGTATTTTTAGTGTTTTTAGGTTTTTATGTTTTTTAGGGTTTTTATATTTTCTTACATTTTTAGTGATTTCTAGGACTCTTTTAGGACTTTAATGGGGTTCTAGGGATGATAAGTATTTGTAGGTGTTTTTTTTGTATTTCGTGTTTCGAGATTTTTTTATTTTTCAACGATGTTATGGTTTTTTGAGTATTTCAATTTTTTTAGGGGTTTATAGTCTTTTTAAAGTTTTTAGTGGGTTTTTATGAGTTTGATGGGTTTTTGGGGTTTTTATTATTTTTATGGGTTTTATGGACATTATGATCTTCTATGGTATTTGAGAGGTTTTAGAATTTTTACCTTTTATGGGTTTTATGTTTTTTTAGGTTTTTATGTTTTTATATGGGGTTTTCATTTTTTGGGCTTTCTCAAAATTTATGTATTATTTGGATTTGTTTAGGATTGTTATGGTTTTTAGGGTTTTAAGGTATTTTGTGAGTTTTTAGGGTATTTTTCTAGAGTTTTAGGGTTTTTTGGTTTTTTAGGGTTTTCATAGAGTATTTTTTTGGTTTTAAAGGTTTTTAGTATTTTTTTAATGTTTTTATAATTTTATAGGTTTTTTTGAGTTTTTAGTAGTTTTTTATGATTGTATGGGTTTTTAGGGTATTTAATGGTTTTTGGATTTTTTTTAATTTTTTGGTGTTTTAGGTTTTTAGGGTTCGTTTAAGGTTTTTGGGTTTTATCATTTTTAGGTTTTTATTCATTTTATGCTTTTTTAGTTTTTTATGGTTTTATTAAGGGTTTTTGGGGTTTTCTGGTTTTTAGGGTTTTTTATGATTTTTATGGATTTAGGGGTTTTGTTGTTTTCTTTATTTTTAAGGGTTTTTAGGGGTTTTAGCGTTTTTAGGTTTTTAGGGGTTGTAAGTTATTTTTGGATTTTAGGATATTATTAATTGTTTTATGGGTTTTGGGGGTTTTTAAATTTATATGGATTGTTAATTATTTTTTAAGATATTTATTATTTTTAGGGTGTTTAGGGGTTTTGAGGATTTCTAGGGTTTTTATTGCTTTTTTAAAATTTTATGGTTTTTTTATTTTTTTAGGGTTTTAAATTTTTTTAGAGGTATTTACCATTTTAGTGGTTTAGAGTGGATTTGTAAATGTTTCTGGGTTTTTAGGGTTTCTTGAGTTATGAATATTTTTTATGCTTTTTGGGGTTTTTTGTTTTTTATGGATTTAGGGGGTTTTTTCGTGTTTTTGGATTTTTTTTGTTTTTATGGTTTTAGGGGTTTTAAGTGTTTTTATGTTATTAATGTTTACTTAGGGTATTTTTGGGATTATTTTTCATTTTTTAAAAATTTTATGTATTTGTAGGGAATTTTTAGGATTTTAATGTTATTTAGTTTTTTATAATTTTTTATTTCTTTCAGTGTTTTTATGGATTCTTAGAATTATATATAAATATATATCTAATTTAGGGGGTTCAAGTGTTTTTATGTTTTTAAGGATTTCTTACGGGGGTTCAAGGTTTTAATTCTAATTACATTATTAGGTATTTGTTTAGTATTTTTACGTTTTATAAGGTTTTTTAGGATTTTGATGGTTTTTAGAGGTTTTTAGTGTTTTTAGGAATTTATGGTTTTTTTTGTTTTCTAGGGGGTTTAGAGTTTTATATGGATTTTAGTGTTTTTAGATTTTTCTAAAATTTTTAGGGATTTAAATGGTTTTTTTAGTTATTTTGCTTTTAGATTTTATGGGTTCTTTTGGGTTTTAATGGTTTTTAGGAATTTTTTTGTTTGTACGGATTTTTAATCTATTATTATGATTTTTAGGGTATGTAGAGTTTTTTTTTGTTTTTAGGGGTTTCTAGTAATTTTTGGTTTTTATTGTTTTCAAATGGGTTTTCCGAAATTTTTATATGCTTTAGCTTTTTAGTGAATTTAGGATTTTTTAGTATTTTATGGTTTTTATGGTTTTATGTATTTTGATGGCTTTTGGGTTTTATTGGTTCTAGGGTATTTATCATTTTTCTTGTTTTTAGAGATTTAATATTTTCTTAAGGCTATTAAGGATTTTTTGATTTTTAGGGATTTTTAGGGAATTTTTAGGATTTTTTAGGGTTTTTGGGTGTTCATTGACTTTTAGTGTGTTAGGGTTTTAATAGAATTCATGTTTTTTTGGTTTTTTTGTGTGTTTTTAGGGTTTTAATGATTTTGTAGGTTTCCCTAACATTTTTAGGGTTTTAATTTTCTTCTAGAGTTTTTAGTGGTCTTTAGTGTTTTTATGATTTTTATGGGTTTTTATTGGTTTTTATGGGTTTTAAAGTTTTTTATGGATTTTAGTTTGTTTTTAAGTTTTTAGTGGTTGTATGTGTTTTACAAATTTTAAGGGTTTCATTGGGGTCGTCAAGGTTTTTAGGGGGTTTTAATTTTTTTTGGGATTTTTAGATCTTTATTATGTTTATGTTTTTTTGGGTTTTTTGGGATTTTATGCCTTTTAGGGGGTTTTAGGTGTTTTTTGCATTTTTTATGTTTTTAGGGATTTTAATTGTTTTTTGGTTTTAAAGGTTTTCTTAGAGTTTTCAGGGTTTTTAGGGTTATTTTACATTTCTATGTATTTTTAGGGTTTTTGTATGATTATTATTGTTTTTAATGTTTTTATGGTTTTTTATGGTTTAGGGTATTTGGATTCTTTAGGGGGTTTTTTGTGTTTTTTGGTGTTTTTTGAGTTTTTTATGGTTTTATGATTTTATTTTATTTGTAACATTTTATGTAGATTAAGGGGGTTTTTAAGATATTTTTGCAGGGTTTTAACATTTTATGTGTTTTTAGGTTTTTAAACGTTTTAGGGGTTTTTTGTTATCAGGGTTTTAGGCTTTTTGGGGGTTTTAGGATTTTTAGAGTATTTTAGGTTTTATAAGTTTTTATGTTTTCAAATGGGTTTTCATGGTTTTAGGGTTTTTTTGTTTTTAGGGAATTTATATACATTTTTTTGTTATTTTTATATTTAGGGGTTTTAGGGATTTTGATGAGTTTTTGGTTTTTAGGGTTTTTACGTTTGTTTGAGTTTTTAGGCGTTTAAAGGTTTTTAGAGTTTGTAACCATTTTTTGGGTTTTAAATGGGTTTTAGATTTTTTTTACATTTTTAATGGTTTTAGGGGGTTTTATGGGTTTTTTAGTTTTTAGGGTCTTTAGTGTACTTTTGGGATTTTAGAGTTGTAATAGTTTTTAGGTTTTTAGGCATTTTATGTTTTTTAGGTTTTTATGTTTTCTAATTTTTGTTCATGTTTTTATGGATTTGTTTGTTTTTAGGTATTTTTTAGGTTTGTTTAATGTTTTTATGCTTCTAGGGTTTTAGGGATTTTTCTAGTTTTAGGGTGTTGATGTTTTATGGTTTTTTGTGTTTTTATGGGTTTTTTGAGTTTTTTAGGGCTTTATGGTTTTTAGAGTTTTTAAAAAAAATTAGGGTATTAATGGGTTTATAGAGTTTTTAATTGTTTTTTAATTTTTATGATTTTTATAGTTTTTTAAGGTTTCTAGTGGTTTTTTTGGGTTTTTGGGTTTTAGGTTTTTTATTATTTTTAGGGTGTGTAGCATTTTTAGGGGTTTTAAGTGTTTTATGGTTAGTAAGGATTTATTTGGGTTCTTCAGTGTTTTTCTTATTCTATGTTATTTTAATGACATTATAGAATTTTTATGGATTTTTGGATTTTTATTGATTTTGAGGGTTTTCTAAATTTTTAGGGTATTTTTCATTTTTTAGTTTTTTGGGGTTTTAAGTGATTTTAGATTTTTAAGGATTTATTATTGGTTTTAAGGGTTTTTAGGTTTTTTATCTTTTTATAGATTTGTTGGGATTCTTGTGGTATTAATGGGTTTTTGGGGTTTTAAGGGTTTTTTAGGTTTTTATGTGTTTTTCGGAGTTTTTTAGTTTTTAAGGATTCTTCATGTTTTAAATGTTTTCATGGTTTTTATGGGTTTTTAGGTTTTTTAGTGATTTTAGAGTTTTTATTGGATTTGGGGATTTTCATGGGTTTTTGGGGTTTTATGGTATTTTATGGTTTTAAGCCTCTTTTAGGGTATTTTAGTGTTTTTAGCATTTTCAGTTTTTAGGGGTTTAAGTTGTTTTTATCTATTTTACAGGTTTTTAGTGGAATTCAAGGTTTTAGGGTATTTTAGGATTTTTAAAATTTTATAGGATTTTGGGAGTTCTAAGTGTTTTGTTCTTTAGTAGTTTTATTAGGGGTTATTAGGGTTTTTTATATATCTAGGTATTTTTAGTTATATTTTAGTATTTTTATTGGTTTTTAAGGTTTTTAGATTTTATAGGGATTTTATGGGTTTTAATCGTTTTTTGGGTCTTTAAGGTTTCCATCAGGGTTTTTTGGTTTTATTATTATTTTTTAACATTTATAAGGAGTTTTAGAAAAAAAATTTGGATTTTTATTAGGGTTTTATGGATTTCGAGGTTTTTTTAATTTTCAAGGTCTTTATGGTATTTTTGGTTTTTTTTGGGATTTTAGGTCATTTGAGTTTTTTAGTGTTTTTATGGTTTTCTAGATTTTGTTAATGTTTTTAGTGGTTTGAAGGGGTTTTAGAGTTTTTAGTGGTTTTAGGGGAATTTTTAGGTTTCTAGGGGTTTTAAGGGTTTTGGGGGTTTTATGGTTTTTAGAGTCTTTCCAGGTTTTATTTTTTGTGGGTTTTTACCATTCTTTTATGTTTTAGGTGTTTTAAGTTATATTTGGTTTTGACGCTTTTCTTTTGGGGTCTTAGGGTTTTTACCGGTTCTTATTTGTTTAGGAATGGTTTGGTTTTTATGAGGATTGTTTTGGCTTTTTCTATTTTTAGGGCTTTTTGAGTGTTTCTCGGGTTTTTTAGGGTTTTTGGTTTTTGGGTGGTTCGTGTTTTTTAGGTTTTGAGGGGTTTTAATTTTTTTATATTTTTTAGATTTTCTAAAGGGGTTTTAGGGGTTATTGCGGTTTTTAATTTTTTTATAGATTTTTATGTCATTTTTTAATATTTATGGTTTTTAGGGATTTAGGAATTTTTAGGGTTTTAGGGTATTTTATGGTTTTAGGTGTTTTCGGGTGGTAGAAAGTTTTTATGTTTTTGACATTTTAATTTTTTTTAGGTTTTAAGGTTTTTATTTTTTTCATGTTTTTTGGTTTCTTATATTTTTTAGGATTCTAGTGATTTTTAATGATTTTGATTTGGTTTTATGGATTTGAATGATTTTGATCAATTTTAAGGTATTCAGTGTTTTTCTGGTTTTTTTGGGTTTTTAATGTTTTTTGAGTTTTGAATTTTTTTATTGATTGAAATTGGATTCCGATTTTTTTATTGGTTTAAAAGGTTTTTTTAATTTTTAGGGATTCTTATGATTTTTAAGGGTTTTAGGGTCTTTTAGGGTTTTGTCATTTTTTAGGATTTTTAGGGGATTCATGGGTTTTTTTTTGTTTTTAAGGTTTTATAAGGGGTTTAAATGATTTTATGTCTTTTAAATTTTAGGTATTTTTTATATTTTTTATTATTTTAATGGTTTATATGTATTTTTAAGGGTTATTTATGATTTCATAGTGTTTTTAGGGTTGTTTGAATTTTTTTAGTTTATTTAGGGGTTCTAATTTTTTATGGATTCATGGTTTTCTTAGGATTTATTTATTTTTAAATGTCATTAGTGTTATGAAGGTTTAATTTAGTTTTTAGTGTTTTTTTGTTTTTATGGGTTTATAGGGTTGTTTATGGTTTGGTTTTCTTTTTACTTTTTAGCGTTTTAGGGGTTTTAAATTCTTTTAGGAGTTTTCATCATTTTAGGTGTTTTAGGTGTTTTATTTGTTTTATTTGTTTTATGTTTTTCATAGGTTTTTTCAAGGGTTATTATATTTTTATTTATTTTTAGTGTGTTTATAGGATTTTTATGAGTTTTTATGGTTTTTTTTTGAATTTTGAGGGGTTTTAGTTTTTTTACAATTTTATAGATTTTATTGATTTTATGGTTTAGGGGTTTGTAGTTTTTTTTGGATTCTAGTGTTTTTTTGAGGTTCATAGGTGTTTAAAGGTTTTTTAGAGATTTTAAATGTTTTTAGGGATTTAAAGGGGGTTTAGAGCTTTTTATGTGTTTTACATTTATTCTGGGTTTTTAGGTTTTTATAAGGTTTTGATTGGTTTTGAGAGGTTTAATGGTTTGTATAGGTTTTCATTACCTTTAGTGTTTTTATAACTTTTAGGGTTTTAGGGGTTTTAGCTAGTTTTATGATTATATTGTTTTCTTAATGATTTTAAAGGTTTTTGTGAATTTTTTTTCGTTATTTCATGGGAATTTTTGTGATTTGTATGTGTATTTTGGGTTCTTATGGTTTTTTAGAGTTTTTAGGATTTCTAAGGATTTTGACATTTTTTAGGTTTTTTACTGGTTTTATGTTTTCTTTAGTTTTCTAGTTCTTTTAGGTTTCTTCATGGTTCTTAGTGTTCTTATGGTTTTTGGGTTCTATATATTTTATTTTATAAATTTATGTATTTTTACTACTTTAGGAATTTTGAGGGGGTTTAGGTTTTTATTGTTTTAAAGGGTTTTTCGGGGCTTTAGCGATTTTATGTTTTTTGGATTTTTATTTGTTTCATTTTTTTAAGTTTTTCTTAGGATTTTTCTGGGATCTTAAGGTTTTTTATGTTTTATTGTATTTTAGGGATTTCCTAGGATTTTTATACTTTTTGGTGTCTTTGTGAATTTGAAGGTTTTTATGGTTTTTTTGAGTTTCAGTGGTTTATTGAGTTTTTTAGGGATTTATGATTTTTTTACATTTTTATGAGTTTAATGGTGTTTTATACATTTAGTGGGTTTTTTGGGTTTTAATGGGGTTTTTTGGGTTTTAAGGTTTTTTGGTGTTTTATGTATTTTAGGGTTTTTTTTGAGTTTTTATGGTCCATTGTGTGTTTTTAGGTTTTTATGATTTTTCTTATTTTTAGTGGTTTTAAATGTATTTTTTAAAGGTTTTCATATTTTTATAGGTTTTAGGGATCTTAACATATTTCGGTACTTTAGGTCTTTTTTGGAGTATTAGTGTTTTTAGGTGTTTTTAGGGGTTTAAATTTTTAAGGGGTTTTGTGGTTTTATGGAGTTTTTAGAGTTTTTTATTTTTGAAGATATTTTCGAGGTTTTTAATGTTTTTTTGGTTTCAAAGGGTTTTTCAAGATTTAGTGGTTTTAGGGTTCTTATGGGTTTTTAGGGTTTTTGGGGAATTTTATTTTTTTTTGGGTTTCCAAGTGTTTATGGGTTTTTATGGTTTTTAGGGGTTTTAGATTTTTATGGTTTTTTTGAGTTTAAATTATTATAAGATATTAATGGTTTTCTATGTTTTTAGGGGTTTTAGGGTTTTTATTTTTTAGGCATTTTCAGAGGTTTTATGTATTTTTATAGTTTTAAGGGGTTTTAGTAATTATGAGGTTTTTTTAGGGTTCTATTGAGGTTTTATTTGTCTTCTATGTTTTTTGGGGTTTTAATGTTTTTTAGAATTTTTAACTTCTTTAGGGGTTTAAAGGGTTCTTAGAGTTTTAGGTGTTTTTTGGGTATATGGGATTTTTGAAGGGTTTATGGGTTTTTATGGTTTATTGGGTTTTAGGGTTTTTATAGTCTTTTTAGTGGTATTAGAATTTTTTAGTTTTTTAGTCATTTTAATTTTTCTTCTTTTTTTTTGTTTTCTTAGGTGCTACTTGGTTTTTCATTGATTTTTAGGATTTTGGGGATTTTTAGGGATTATTTTGATTTTAATGGTGTTTTAGGTTATCTATGAATTATTTGGGTTTTTAATTGTTTTTATGGGTTTTTAGGGTCTTCTAGTTTGGTTAGATTTTTTTTGGGTTTTATGAATTTTTAATGGGTTTTAACATTTTCATGATATTAAAAGGTATTTAAATTTTTTTGTGTATTTTAGAGTTTTTATGGGGTTTTAATGTTTCTTGGGGTTTTATGGTTTTTAGGGGGTTTAAGGGTTCTTAGGTTCTTATGGTTTTCATAGGGGGTTTCGAGGATTTTATTCATTTTTATGTTTTTAGGGATTTTAGGTTATTGTTTTATGATTTTTAGGTATTTTGAATGTTTTGAGTGGTTTTATGTGTTTTATGGTCTATTTATTTATTTTTTGTTTTTTTAGTTTTTAGGGTTTTTTATGTTTTTAACATTTTTAGGTGTTTAAAGGGGTTTTAGTGTTTTTAGTGGTTTTCAGGGTATTATGGGATTTTACTGAATTTTACAATTTAGGGATTTTTATTGTTTTTAGGGGTTTTAGGGTTTTTAGTGTCTTTTAGGGTTTTTTTGGGATATTAGTAATTTTTAGGTTTTTGGGAAGAAGAGGTGTGAGGCCAGGCTATTCCCAACCCCCTAAGAATTTATTATGAAAAAAAGATGCAACAGACAAGGGAGGGGAGGGGTCAATCAACCCACACCCCAAAACCCCTTACAACCCAAGACGCAAAAGACCCCAAAAAAAGATAAATCAAAAAGAAAAAACATACAAAGCCAAACACAACAGCACCTTCAGCACCATCTTATCCATCTCCAGCATTCGGTAGCTCCATATCCACTTCCATCCAACACCACCATAGCAGGAACTAAAAGTCAATGACTTCATCCCGATAAGGGTCCCCATCAGCACCATAACCATATGAAGCATTCGACTCCACTAACTCCCATTCAGATGAATCATATTGCTTTAGAAAGGTAGTGTAATACTCTCTGAGATGTTGCTGCTCCGAATTCAGTTCTGCCTTGATAGGATAACCTCCCCTGCCAGAGGAAACTGCCTTAGCTTTGAAAGAATCTATCATGGACACTGTATTAGGAAAAGCCGAATAGTCCTTCCTCAGCGTTCTCTTTCGAGGATCTGAGGAGACCCCTGCAGGTTTCTTTTCCTTCCCATCTGGCATGGCCACCTCAAGCAAGGACTTCTCTTTGATGATCATAGTCATATTATAATTCAACCTTCTATGCCTCTTGGAAAATTTTTTGGCCAGGGATGAAGGTGGGTTCTTGATTAAGGGAAAAAAGGATCCCACACTAGGGCATGCTAGGAACCACCAGGGCGGGTTCCTCCATAGACAAACAAGGAAGGGAAACCAAACTAGCCAGGGCCAGCTGCAATTTCTCCTCCTCCATAGTCTGCATGCCTTCACCCCTGCATCTCATGCAAGCCCATACATCCAGGCCTTTCAACAAGAGTCTCCTCATGTGCCTCTAGGACTGGCCCCATCACCTTCTCCTGAGCGACGACACCCCCTACTTGGGATCACCCCCCTTCTCAGATATCTCCCCCTGCCAGCACTTCATCCCTTATACCAACAGTCCTCCTTGTTTGACCACCTCCTCCAACTTTTCCAATGTCCCATTCTCCTCCACCTTCTCCTGCTCAGACACATGATAGTCACCTCCATTAGTCCTCTTAATCACTGCCCTAGGGAGAACCTCTTCAAGTTCTTCCAGCACCCTTTGCTCAGCATCGTCTCCATATGCGGCAACAAATACCTCTGTCTCACCACCAGTGGGTTGAGCTACTTCTACGTCTCCTCTGGTCCAGCTCGAAGATCCTGGATGAGTCTCACTATCATTCTGAGCCACCCTCCCACCACCACTCCTAGCATCAACAGCCTTCTCCTCACTCAGCACATGTGTAACCATCCTTTCATTCCTAGCATCAGTAACCAGAAACTCGAGCCTCTCCTCCCTAGGAAACCTACTTTCTTTCTCCTCATTCACAAAAACCTCATCACTATGATGCACAAGAACCTGCACTTCCATTTTATCATTCTCAACTACACCACCCAAGTTCCTAGAAGTGTCCAAAATTATCATAACTTCATTATCAGTCTGGTCCACACTCGCTACGTCATGCCCAACATCAGAAACCTTCACCCCACTCCTCTATACAGAAGGCCTCGCACTCCCAAAGCCTACAAGCGGAGACCCTTGTACCTCCTCCTTAGTATCCAGCCCTTGAAAATGGTTGAAATTTGGAAAGGCTTCCATCCTCCTAACTATGTTGTTATCAGAGGAGATATGCATCTTTCCAGAAGCAACCTCCCAATTTGCAGCACTTTTAGCATCTAAAAACTACAAGTCCCTCCTCAGTCTCTTGAAGATCTCACTCACCTTTGGTCGACCCCCCAGTGCAACTGGAAGATCATCCCACACAATCCTCAGGCCTTGTGATCTAGATCAAGGACCAAATGCACCCCCACTCGATCTTGGCCCTCTTCACCAGACTCAACCAGAGCCACCTTCAAGAGATGAGGAGCTGTATGCATAGCCTCCTACGCCTCACCCCGCTCCTGGCACTCTTCTCCAGCCACCTTCTGTACTTGATTCAATGCACCAAAATTCCTACTATTACACCTACAATCCTAATCATTATGCCCCAGCTGAAGACAGGAGGAGAAAAAATCAGTCCACGTCTCAAAAATCACAGGTTGTTTCCCCTGAAGATCCTCACAAACACCAATCCAAACAAAGTCAACCGGGTATTTTGAAGCATCAATCTCCATAAAATACCTTGGGTCAATAGGGTGAAAAATTATATTTTCACTTTTTAAGGGAATTTTAGGGATTATTTATTGTTTTTATGGGGTTTTAGGTTTTTAGGGATTTTGAAGTGTTTTACAATTATTTAATTTTATAGAGGTTTTAGGGGGTTTTTATATTTTGTATCATTTTAGTGGTTTGTAGGGTTTTTTATTTTTTTTGTGGGTTTTTGGGGTTTTTTAGTATTTATGGTATTTATGGTATTTATTGGTTTTGTGGTTTTTATTGGGTTTTCGGGGTTTAATGGTCTATTTATGGTTTTTAACGTTTGTAGGTTTTCAAGGGTTTGAATTGTTTTTATGTTATTGTGATTTCCTAATATTTTTTGGTTTTTTTATGTTTTTATATATTTTTAGGGATTTCTAAGGATTTTTGGGTATTTTAATGTTTTTATGGATTTTTCTGGATTTTTATGCTTTTAATCATTTTTAGGTTTTAAGGGGTTTTACATTATTTTTGTTTTTGAGATTTTATTAGGGGTTTAAGTTATTTTTTATTTTTGTAACATTTTTAGGGTATTTCATGAATTTTTTATGATTTTTATGTAGTTTTACGGTTTTTATGGATTATGATTGGTTTTAGATATTTTTTCTGGTTTTTAGGGTATTGTGGTTTTTTTGGGTATTTGGGGTTTTATTAGGGTTTTTATTTTTTTTAGAGTTTTTAAATGTTTTAGGGGTATAAAGTTTGTTTAGAATTTTAAGTGGAATTTTTTGGGTTATATATCTTTTTAGTGGTTTTAATGGTTTTCGGGTTTTTAGGGTTTCTTGTGGTATTAGGGTTTTTATAGTTTTTAGGGGTTTTTTAGAATTTTTTGGGTTATAGTGATTTTTTTATGTTTTTAAGGGATTTAACTATTTTAGGTTCTAAATTTCTTTATAGGAGTTTTTGGTTTTTTAGATATTTATTAAAATTTTATGGGAGTTTTATTTTTTTTATTATTTTTATGGTTTTTTTTTGGTTTTTAGAGTTCTTATGTTTTGTACAATTTTTAGGGGTTTTAGGGTTTTTTAGGTTTTTTGGGTTTTTGATTGTTCTTATTTTTTTAATGTTTTATTAGGGGTTTTAGGGATTTTTATGTTTTTAGGGATATTTATAATTTTTATGGTGTTTTAGGGTTTTTATAAATTTTGACAGTTTTTAGGGTTTTTATGGGTTTCTAGGCATTCAAGGTTTTTTCTTTTTTTAGTATTTAATGGGTTTTTGAGTTTTTTTATTGTTTTTGGTGTTTAAAGGGTTTATATATTATTTTAATGGTTTTTACGAGTATTAATGGGGTTTAGGGTATTTTATGGTTTTTAGGGGTTTTATGGTTTTTGGGGTTATAGGTTTAAAGGTGTTTTTTGTTTTTATGGTATTTTTTATTTTTAGGTTTTATTTTTGGTCTTAAGTGTTTTCAGGTGTTAAGTGTTTTCTTTGGGATTTTATGGAATTTTAGGTGTTTTTACATTTTTAGTATTTTAGGTAATTTTTTGGATTTTTATTATTTTTAGGGATTTTGAGGGGTTTTTGGGATTTTAGTGATTTTTATGTTTTTTGGGGGTTTTATGTTTTTTTAGGTTTTTATGATTTCATTACAATTTTTCTTGGGTTTTAGGATATTTAAAAATTTTAAGGATTTAAGAGAATTTTTTGATTTTATGGATTTTTTGGTAATTGAAGGATTTTTTGGATTTTTAAGAGTTTTAGAGTATAACTTTTCAATTCAATATTTTCCCTACTTTGTATAATGGTTCTGTAATTGAGTTGGATTTTCAAATTGTTGGATTTGTGTTTTTGAGGTTCCAACTAAACTAAAAAATTGTTCTATTCATAAAATAAAAAATGGATTTATAGATAGTGTTTTTAAAGTATATTAAGGTTTTTAGCATTTTTGGGGTGTTTTGGGGGTTTTGATAGTTTTTTGATTGAAAGGACTCCCTAGAGGGTTTTCAAGGATATTTGGGTTTTTACATTTTTATGGATTTTTAAGGATGTTTATGAATTTTATCATTTTTTGAAATTTATGGATAATCAGAGGTTTTATGGTTTTTGTGGTTTTGGTGTTTTTTAGGTTGTTGTGTGTTATTATGTTTTTAAAAAAAATTAAACATTTTTAAGAGTTTAAAGGGTTTTTATAGTTTTTATTGGTTTTAGGGGTTTTATGTGTTTAAAGGGTTTTAAGGGTTTAAGGGGTTTAATGGTTTTTATAGGTTTTAGGGTTTTTATGAGTTTAAAGTGTTTTTAATGTTTTCCAAGGGGTTCTTAGTGTATTTAGGTTTTTTAAAATTTTATGGATTTTTAGTGAATTATTAGGATTGTTAGGGATTTTTAGAATTTTAGGGTTTTTAGGGTGTTTAAGGTTATTATGAATCTTTTAGGTTTTACCATTTTAGGTGTTTTAGGTGTTGTTAATTTTTTTTAGATTTTTAAATTATCATTTAGTGTTTTTAGAATCCTTATCTTTATTTGGTATTTTTATTTCTTTTTAATAATTTATATGGCTTTTGAGGTGTTTTAGGGATTTTGAGGGTTTTAGGGTTTTTAGATTTTTTGTGGTTATTTTGTGGTTTTAGGGTTTTTTATGTTTTTTATAGTTTTTATGTTTCTTTAGAGTTTTAAAATATTTATGGGTTTAAAATATTTTTTTGTGTTTTTAGGAGTTTTTAGGGTTTTTATGTGTTTATAGTATTTTTTATGGTTTTTAGGTTTTCTACGGTGTTTCGGTATTTTTTGTGCTTTCATGTTATTTTAAGGGTTTTTAATATTTGTTAGGTTTTTACAAGTTTTAAGTATTTTTTGTTTTTTATCGTTTTCTTATAGTTATAGGGGTTTTAGGGTTTTTTATGTTTTTATGGTTTTTTACATATTTTTTAGGAATTTTTTTCTGTTTCGTGATTTTTAGGGATTTAGATTTTTATAGGTTTTTAGTGTTTTAATGTAATTTTTGTGTTTTTATTGTTCATTTTAGTTTTTAATGTTTTAAAGGTTTTTTATAGTTTTTTTAAAAAAATAGGCGATTAAAGAGTTTATAAGGGTTTTTGGGGTTTTATGGGTTTTAAATATTTTTTACGGTTTTTTTGTTTTTTTAGTATTTAGGGAATTTATGGTAATTAAGGAATTTATAGTTTTTTAGATTTTTTTTGGTTTTAAGTGTTTTTTATTTTTTCTAGATTTATTATGCATTTTCATGGTATTTTAAGTAATTTGAAATTTTAGATATTTTAATATCTTTTTGATGATTTTTATGTTCTTTTTTGTGCTTTTATGAATTTTTATTGTTTTCTGTGTTTTATGATTTTTAGCTTTTTGGTTTATTTTTTTAGTTTTTAGGATCTTCAGGTTTTAGTGTTTTTAATGTTTTTAAGGGTTTCATGGGTTTTTAGAGTTTTTAGTGGTTTTTTTTGGGTTTTCATTTTTTATGGGTTTAAAGGTTTTGAGTGGGTTTTTTGGTCTTTTGGATTTTAGGGTTTTTAGGGGTTTTATTGTTTTATGATTTTTTGGGATTTTAAGTATTTTTAGGGTTTTAAGGTTTTCTTTGGGTTTTTATCATTTTTTCATTTTTATGTGTTTTAATGATTCTTCTGATTTCATAGGAGTTTTATAAATTTGGAGGGTTTTTAAAGTTATTTTGGGTTTTTAGGGTTGTATGGTTTTTTGGATTTGTAGTGGTTTTTGAATTTTTTTAGTAATTTTAATCGTTTTAGGTGTTTTTATTTTTTAGTGTTTCTAGGGTTTTTAGTGTATATATAATTTTTAGGTTTTTAAGGGTTTTAATAGTTTTTTGATTTTTACGGTTTTTATAGGGGTTTTTGGGGTTTTTAGGGTTTTTTATATTTTAGAGGTTATAATAGAATTTTTATAATTTTTATGATTTTAATCATTTTTCGAATTTTTGAGGTTTTTAGTGTTTGTAGGGTTTTTTTGGTTTTATGAGTTTTTTGGGGTTTTATTGATTTTTTATTATTTTAGGGTTTTAAGAGATTTTATCTTTTTAGGGCAAGGATGGTGCAAGGCCAGACCATTCCTACCTCCCCAAAATTTATTAAGATAAAAGAAAGCAGACAAGGGTGGGATGGGTCCAAACAACCCAAACCAAAAATCCCTAGACCCCCCACGACAACAAAAATCCGAAAGACCCAATGACCCAGAGAGAAAAAAAGGAGGAGCTACAAATCAACGTCACCATCCCCAAATGGGTCCCCATCAGCACCATAACTAAAAGAAGCATCTGACCCCATCATCTTCAATTCAAACGATTCCGATTTCTTTAGGAAGGTAGTGTAATACTCTCTGAGGTGTTTCTGCTCCGTAGTCAGTTGTGCCTTGGAAGACCGACCCCTTCCAGAAGCCACTTCCTTGGATTTGCAAGAGGCACTCATTGACACTGCCCTTGGCAGAGTTGAATAGTTATTCATCTGCTTCTGCTGGCAGGTGTCTGAAGAGAGAACTGCAGGTTTGTTTTCCTTCCCATCAGAAGTAGCCCGCTCAAGCAGGGCCTTCTCCTTGATGATCATTTCCATTTTCATATGCAGCCTTCCCTGATCCTTCTGGAAATCAGGGATGAAGAGGTCTTCTTGAATGAGGGAGCAGTCTGTAAGAACCCCACACTGTGGCACATAAGATACCAGCGAGGTTGAATCTCCAAAAGCTAGGCAAGGAGGGGACACCACACTAGCAAGGGATTATTAGGGGTTTTAGGGGTTTTAATGGTTTTATAGGTTTCTATGGTCTTAATGTTTTGTTTTAGTTTTTAGGGTTTTATTTATTTTAGTGGGTTTTTACATTTTCATGGGTTTAAAAGGTTTTTATAGTTATTAGTGGGTTTTAGGGTTTTTTGTGGTATTAATTATTTCTAGGGTTTTATGGTTTTAAGGGGTTTAGGGGATTAAAGGGTTTTAGGGGTTTATCATCTTAATGTTTTATGGGGATTAAGTGTTTTTAGGTTTTTAAGGTTTTCCTTGCGGGTTTTTAGGTATTTTAGTCTATTTTTTATTTTTAGAGATTTTATGGTAATTTTTATGTTTTTTATGTTTTTAGGAGTTTTAGGGATTTTGATTGTTTTTTGTGGTTTTAGGTATTTTTAGGTTTTTATCATTTATTTTTTTGGTTTTTATTTTTTAATTTTTTAGGGTTTTTTTATGTTTTTAATATTTTTTACATTTTTAGGGATTGCAACTATTTATGGGTTTTTATGGGTTTTTTGGGGTTTTAGTGTTTTTAGTTTTTTTTTGGTTTTTAGCATTTTTTAGGTTTTGGTAGATTTACGTGATTTTAGGTTTTTAATGTTTTCTTAGCGTTTTTTGTTTATTATTTTTAAAAAAATTATTGAATTTTATGGAATTTTATATATTTTAATGTTTTCTAGGTTATTTAGGTATTTTGATGGTTTTTAGGGTTTTATGGGTGTTAGGATTTTTTGGGGTTTTCATGTTTTTTAGGTTTTTAGGGTTTTTATGTTTTTTAGGATTTTAATTTTTTATTAGGGGGATTTCAATGTTTTGTTTGTTATTTTCACCTTTTTAGGGAATTTTTTGTATTATTTATGATTTTTAATTGGTTTTAGGTTTTCAGGTATTTTGAGGGATTTTACAGTTTTCTCATTTTTTTTAAAGGTTCTAAGGGAGTTTTAAATTTTTTTAACATTTTATCCGTTTAAAAGGATTTTATTTTTCAGTGGATTTTAGGGTTTTTATTGGTTCTTATGGTTTTTATGGGTTTTAAGGGTTTTTTTGGATTTTAGTGGTTTTTAGGGGTTTTAGGGTCTATTTATGATTTTTAGGGTTTGTAGGATTTTAGGGGTTTTAATAGTTTTTATGTTATTAGGTTAACTAATCTTTTTTCTGTGTTTTTTACATTTTTATTGAATTTTAGGAATTTTGAAGTATTTTAGGTTATTTTAGGGTTTTTTGGATTTTTAGGGATTTTTAGGGTTTAAATCATTTTTAGGGTTTTTATGGGTTTTAAGTGTTTTATGGTTATTGATGTTTTATTAGGGGTTATGAGGTATTTTAGAGTTTTTTAAATTTTTAGGGACTTTTATGAATTTTTGTGATTTTTATGGACATTTAGGTATTTTAGGAATTTTGAATGTTTTAAGGATTTTTCAATGTTTTCTGGGTTTTATGGTTTTTTGGGGTTTATGGGTTTTTTGGTTTTTAGGGTTTTATGGTTTCTAGAATTTTTTACTATTTTAGAGGTATAAAGTGTTGTTATAATATTTACTGTTATTTTATGGATTTTATGTCCTTTTAGGTGTATTAATGGTTTTATGGGATTTATGGTTTCTTGGTGTATTAGGGGTTTTCGGGTTTTTAGTGGATTTTTAGCATTTTTATGGGTTTTAGTGATTTTTTATATTTTTAGCGGTTTTAAGTGTTTTAGATTCTAAATATTTTCTTAGGGGTGTTAGGGTTTTCAGGGGTTTTTAATGGTTTTGGGAGTTTTAGGTTTTATTATAATTTTTATGGTTTTTATGGTTTTTATGGTTCTTTAGGGTTTTTAGAGATTTTATAATTTTTAGGGGTTGAGGAGATTTTTAGGTTTTTAGTGGTTTTAAGTGTTTTTAGGTTTTTAATGTTTTCCATGGGGGTTTAAAGAATTTTAGGTTTTTAGTGAAAGGAAGATGCAAGGCTAAGCCAGTCTTAGCCCCAAAAAATTTATTAAAAAATAGAAACAACATACAATGGAGGGGCGGGGTCAATCAACACACACCCAAAAACCCTAGACACCCCCACAAAACCCAATAGTCATCCAAAAACCCAAAAGACACACAAAAAACAGAAAATCAAAAGCATATGTCACATCATCTCCCAGCCAAACAAAAACCAGTAGAGAAGAAAAATCAGCACATCCAACACCTCCCATCCAAGCAGAAACCAGCATCCAACATCACAGTCTCCAGCCTCTATCACCTCTTTGCCATTAAGAACAACTGCCAGCAACACAGAACTTCCAGCACCAAAATCATAGACATCAGCTTCACCATTTTCCATCCAAGAATCATCCAAACTCCGACACCTTAGTTTATGATAGCCAACACCCTATTCAACCATACCCATCCAAGCATTATCCATCCACCAGCATTTCAGTTTCCATCATCCAGAACCTATTATCCTGAAATCTTATAGCATACCACACCTAGAAGTACAACAAACAAAACAGAACCACCAGCGCCCATTCCCACAACCAAAAACATCATCACATACTATCCTAAGATCAAACATAATCCATCACCATAGTTCCAGACAAACATCAATTCCTTTCACACGTCATAAACAAGAATTAGAACATAACCAATCTCTTGCATTGGCATACGCCAAAAACAACACCACACACCCCTTAGAGCTCCAAAAAACCCTTTTAGTAGCTTGGTAATTGCACATCATCATTAGACAATGCCCAACATCTTTAATCAAACCCAAGATCTAGGACCCACAGTAACTCATGACCAAACTAGACAAAACCAATAAATAGAAAATCTATATCTGCTATGAAAAATGAACAGCTGCCCATGTAACCAGATTGCAAAAAAAATCTTTATCTACTTCATGAGACAAGGATGAACCCAAAGGGAAAATCCAATCACAAGAACCCACCCCTTTTCTTCATTGAGAACTGTGAGATAATCTAGATAAACAATTCCTTCACCTGACAAAGAAAGCCAAACCAAAACCACGACTCTCCTCGTGGCTTCCAAAACCGCCAAATCCATGCCTCGCCACCTCAAAAGCCAACCAGTGAGGAAATATGAGACCAAAGACCTAAAAAATCAATTTCTCAGAGACGAAGAATCCACTAATGAAACCATCCAGATTTGACCCACTCCTCCATTGATGTGTTACAACACAGTTTGAGAAATCCATATCTGAGCAGCTCCATCATAGATTTGTAATGCCTAATGAAGGAAAGACAAGATCCGACCCACTCCTCCATCAAACTGCAATGTCACATGCCAGAGAGGTTGGATCTGACCCACTCCTCCATGGTTGAATACTTCATCATGTATGCCACAGAAAATCAATCTACAAGTTCACTAACTATCTTGAAGAAACATACCATGATAGGAGGGATCTTCAACGCAGTGAAATCTGACATCTGAGAGGCCAAACCTACAAGGAATGCCCCGCTGCACCGGAGTAGAAGCATCATGAGAGGAGTTCCATACCAAAAATTCCTAAGCACTAGAGGATCCCAGAGACTCAAATTCTATCTCAATTTTAATGTTATTAGGTATTTTTAGAGTTTTTAGAAATTTTGATAGTTTTTAGTGTTTTAATGGTATTTAGGCTTTTAGGGTTTTTTTTCGGATTTAATGTGTTTTTTGAGATTTTTATTTTTTGCAGCGGTTTAAATGGTATATTGATTTTTTAGTGGTGGTTATGGGGATTTATGGGTTTTAGGGTTTTTTTTTTGTTTTTAGGGGCTTTATGTATTTTGGTGTTTTAGGGTTTTTATGTATTTTCTGGGTTTTTAGTGTTTTTTACATTTCTAGGTTTTATTTGATGTTTTATGTTTTTTAGGTGATTAATTTTTTCTTTGGGATTTTATAGGATTTTTGGGTTTTTTACATTTTTTATATTTAAGGGGATTTTTATGATTTTTAGGGTTTTATGGCTTTTAGTTATTTTGAGGGTTTTTAGATTTTTAGGGATATTTATGTTTTTAGGTGTTTTATGTTATTTTAGGATTTTATGAACTCATTACTATTTTTCTTATTTATTTGGGTTATTTTACAGTTCTTGGGATTTCATGGACTCCTTTGGATTTTATAGTTTTTTTGGGAATATAAGGATTTTGGTGGTTTTTAGGGGGTTTTATGGGTTTATGGTATAACTTTTCAATTCAGTGTTTTCTTTACATTGTATGGTTGTTCTGAAATTGATTTTGATTTTGGAATTTGGGGAGTTTTGTTTTTGGGGTTCCCACTAAACCAAAAAGTGTTCTATTCAAAAAATGAAAAAATTCATTTGGAGTTAGTGGTTTTATAATATATTAATGTTTCTATAATTTTTAGGATTTTATGGATTTTTAGTGTTTTTAGATATTATGGTTTTATTAGGCGGTTTTGAAGGGGTTTAGGGTTTATATGTTTTTATATATTTTTATGGATTTTTAATAATTTGATCATTTTTAGGAATTTAGGGATGTTGAGGGGTTGAATGGGTTTTTAGTTTTTTATGGTTTTTTGGTGGTTATTGTGTTTTTTGAGGGGTTTTTGTGTTTTTAAGAATTTAATGGGATTTAATCGTTTTTATTAGTTTCAATTGTATTTAGTTTTTTTAGTGTTTTTAGGGTTATTATATATTTTTAGGGTTTTCAGGGTTTAATGAGTTTGTTTGGTTTTTAGGGGTTTTAGGGGTTTTAAGGGGTTAATGTGTTTTTAGGTTTTTATTTTTTTTCCAAGGGGTTCTCAGTGTTTTTAGGGTTTTTTTATATTTATGTATTTTTAGTGCATTTTAGGATAATTATAAATTTTTAGTGTTTTAGGGTTATTTAGGGTGTTTAGGATTTTTATGGATTTTTAAGGTTTTCCCCTTTTAGGGGTTTTAAGTGTTGTTAGGTGTTTAGGTTTTCATAAGATATTTTAGGATTTTTAGGGTCCTTATTTTTTATTGATATTTTTATTTATTTTCAAGAATTTTTATGTTTTTTAGCTCTTTTAGGGATTTTGAGGGTTTTAGGGTTTTTAGATTTTTAATGTTTATTTTGGGGTTTCATGGTTTTTTTATGTTTTTTACAATTTTTATATGTTTTTATAGTTTTTTAGATTTTTAGGAATTTAAAAACATTTTTGATTTTTTAGTAGTTCTTAGGGGTTTTATGTGTTTCTTGTATTTTTTAAGGTTTTTAGGCTTTTTATGGGTTTTAGGGATTTTTAGGATTTTTATGGTCTTTTGAGGGTTTTTATCATTTTTTTGTTTTTAGGTGTTTTAATTATTTTTTGGTTTTTATGGTTTTCATAGGGTTTTTATGGGTTTTGGGGTATTTTGGTTTTTACGGATTTTTAAGAATTTTTTGGATTTTGTTTTTCTGTTTATTGATTTTTTCGTAATTATTTTATTTATGTTTTTGGAATTTTTATGTTATTTATGTGTTTTTATTATTCATTTTAGTTTTAAATGATTCATGGTTTTTTTATTGTTTTTAACATTTTTAGCGGATTAAATATTTTTTTTTTGTGTTTTTAGAGGTTTTTAGGGTTTTTATGGGTTTTTAGGGTTTTTAATGATTTTTAGGGTTTTTTGTCACGACCCATCCCATGAGGCCCGTGCCGTGACTCCCCCAATCCAGCCATCCATATGCCAGGTGTTGGAGACTAGCACCAAAGGCGTAATTTCCTAAAATTGGGAAGAAGTCTTCTTTATGACCCGAAACACACACAACCGAGCACACAAATGGATTCAAAACACTAAGTAAGCATTATAAAAAAAGCGTGATGAAAAGTAAATGGGGTCGGAAAAAAAAATTCTAACTGTAAAGTACAATGAACTGGAAATACAAGTACAACTGAAGAAATGAAAAAGAGCTGCTTGGTCATCCTCCAGGATTCCTACCTGAAGGGTAGGTGCAGATAGTCTCCTCAGTACTCCACGTCTGTCAGTCTCCTCCGTGTACTGACTCGTCTTAAGGTCCACATCCGGGTACAGTCCAGTCCTAGTACTCTCAGCCTTAGTCACCGATGTCCATTGTCTGCAACCAACACAACGAGGTGCGGGCATAGCTCGTGCAGAGGTGATCATAATGATTCTCAGTAGAGACCCTGAGACCCTCAAGGTCTCACAAAATCCAACAAGGATAAACCACAAGGTAATAAATAAAAAAATAACCCCACATAGGTATATTCCCATACATATACCTAAGTTATCATGTAATCCATCTCAATCATGAGGTTAACACAAAAGTTTCTGACTCAGCTCAACCAGGATTTTTATTCACAATATCGAAACCACGACTGCTGGATAACTCCTCCTCTATTGAGTATAGTGGGCCTGCCGCGACACCAAGGCTCTTCCCACTAACCTTGGACTACTAAGGTACTCCTCCTATCAAGTATCGTGTTTCTTCTGCATCACCAAGGCACTCCCCACCGTGGGTCTTCCAACACAACCAGGCACTCCCCCTAATAACCTTCAGAGGTAATACTCCCCTCGAGTACCGCGGGTTACCGCCGTGGGTCTTCCGTGACACCAAAGCACTCCCCACTGGGCTAGTAGAGTCACTCCGATTCAATCGGTCAGTAGTCGTCAAGTATCAGCCAGCTACTAGGTCTCTGCACTCTGCTCGCTCTTCACTGGAAAAATCCGCCCCACGACCAACTGGTCAAAACTCCAACTATCACTAAGTCCCATGAAGAATTATCTCAAAGGTCTATCATGTCATAGAGGTCTCAACGCAATAGACGAAACATCAATTAGACGCCCGGTCTGTAAGTTATTAGCCATTTATTCCCAGGGGACCGGTTGGATTCGTGCACGATCCAGCCTAACCGTATCTTAATTATAACCCAAACTCTAGTGGCGTATATTCAATGGAACCACCATGCTCCATGATTACTAGCGCCACTGACGGTTCGTCAAATAAACGTCTGGTGCCAAAGATATGGTCAAAATAAAGTAAAGGGTCTGTAGTAGGCCCGGGTCTGGTCCGACCCAGTCGGACAGACCCGGACTGACCCCGTCTGGGTTTACCTAGTTCAGGTCGACCCAGCCCGACCCGATGGGTCTGGCCCGGCCTACTGGGCCCAACCGAGCAGTCCGCGAGGGCGGTTCAGCCCGGACGGGGCCACGTAGGTGGCTCAACCCGGTGGCGCGGAGCCAGTTTGGCCCGGAGCGCCGCGGGGGGCATAGTAGCCTGACTTGGTTGGGGCGCCATGAGGGGCGCGGCTCGGGATGCTCAGCCCAGAATGCTGGCTCGGCCTGACGCCGCAAGTGGCGTGGCTCAGCCCGGGAGCTGGGAGGTCGGAATGTGACCTGGAGCGTGGATTTTTAGTCCCTTTTTAGGATTTTTATGTGGTTTTTAGATTTTAGGTATTCTTAGGGTTTGAGGGTTTTTTAGGTTTTTTGATGATTTTATCATTGTTTGGGTTTTTACGCATTTTAATTGGTTTTTTGGTTTTTATGGGTTTATTAGTGTTTCTCAGTGTTTTTAGGCTTTTTATGTTTTTAGGGATTTTGTATTACTGTCATTGTTGTTTAGGGTTTTTATGGGATTTTGTGGTTTTAGGGGGTTTTGTGTATTTTTAAGGTGTTTTTAAGATTTTATTGAGTTTTTAACCTTTTTAGGTGTTTTAAAAGTGTTTTAGAGATTTTAGTGGGTTTTTAGGGTTTTATGGGATTTTCATCATTTTTAAGGGTTTTAGGGATTTTAATTTTTTTTGGGTTTTAGTGTTTTTGGGGTTTTTATATTTTTTAGTTTTTAAGGTATTGAGGTTTCATATAAGGGTATTTTGGGATTTTTATATTTTTTAGGGTTTTAGGGATTTTTAGGGATTTTAGGTTTTTGATTATTTTTAGTGTTTATATGGGTTTTGGGATTTTTTTGGTTTTTTTGAGTTCTTTTTGTTCTTTAAGGTTTATATAGTTTTTTTTACCATTTTTAATGTTTTCAAGATTTTTTAGATTTTTAATTTTTTATGGTTATTATGGTTTTTAAGTTCATTATGGGTGTTTATGTGTTTTTGTTTTTTAGGGTTTCGGGGTCTTTTGGGTTTTTAGGTTTTTTGATATTTTTTAGGTTTTTTTTTGGTTTTTATGATTTTTATGTATTTAGGGGTTTTAAGGACTATTGGTTTTTTGTGGTTTTTTGGGTTAAAAGTGTTTTTTTTTGAGTTTTTCATGGGTTTTTATGTTTTAGAGTTTTTATTATTTTTATGGGTTTAAGGGGACTTTAAATATTTTAGTTTTTCAGAGTTTTTATTGGTTTTTAGGTTTTTTAACTTTCTAAGGAGTTTTATGGTATTTAGGGGTTTATGGTTTTTATAAATTTTTTGGTGTTCTAGGGGTATGATTCATCAAAGGTAAATTTTTATATAAATCAGCAAAGAGGTCCAACATACAAGGATTGGAGAAAAAACACAAGACATGTGGTGTTCTAAAGAAATGGAGGCCAATAGCATCACCTATAATCAAGTTCACCCCTTCAGGATTCAAAAAAGGAATCTAGGAAATCTTGTGACACTAATACCATGATCCTCCACAACCAAATATGAAAGGTTGTCAGCCACCCAGTTTCCCTCCCACCAAGTATACGTTACCTCAGTATTATTACCAAGAATATGTTCACATCTTCTAATGATGTAGATGATTGACTGTGGAGTGGTACCTTTGTCTTGAATGGTGTTGAGGATGATCTTGTAATCGGTATCAACCTGCGAAAGAAGCATTTTCTCTTGTTCACATAGTTGTAGGCCCATAATCATTGCTTTAGATTCTTCTTGAATTATCATGCCTAGGCTATAATATGTAGAGAAATCCAAAAGGATGTTTCCCCTATGATCCGGAATGACTCCTCCCCCAGGGATGTGCCCTTCTTTACACGAGCTATCAATATTAAACTTGAAGCCATAAACGGGGGGTGCCACCACACCCACTATCAACTAACACCTCCATTACTATAAGTATTCAGTGATGTACTGCCCTGCAAAAACTAAAAAGAAGGTGCCTCACACAAGTTATTGATACCACTAACCACATCCATGAGCAAATATTTTATTCCAACAATGATAGCTCTTCCAGATGTGAGAATTCTTTAATACATGGCCTTGTTTTTGTCCTTCCAGATACACCAACAAGCTATATTTAGGATAATCTCTCTAGCCGTTCTTTCCACCGTAGTAATGTTAGTGTTGTAAAACCAGTATTCTATATATGTTCCTTTTAGAATATTTATACAATGCGGCATGAGAACCACCCCAAGGTAACTCCGTATATCTTGTGCCCATTCACTTTCAAAATATAAGTGGTTCATATTATCCTCCTGATGCCAAGATCAATAGTAGCATTTGGAGGAATGATTATCACTGAAATTCTTGATCTTTTCTTCCATATTGACTTCCGGGTTTTTTATTCTCCTGGTTAAGAAATTATACTTAGTCAGAATTTTGTTTCACTAAACTACATTATTCATCCTGTTAGTTTTTTCCTATTGGATAAATTTTATGAAAAAATCCCTTGTGGTGAAGAGCCCCAAATCTAAGGATTGAAAACACAATTATCTTGATCTAATTTGATGCTAATGAGATAAAAAACTCCTCGTTTTTCTTCATCTAATACTACATGACGTAAGGTTGGATGCATGTTGGCCTCCTTGAAATTAATCCAAGTAACAGGACATCCTAGGAATCTAATCGTGGATCCTGCCCAGTTTTGATGCCAAAAGAGAATATTTCCCTCACCCACAATCCACCAAGAGTGATGATGAAAAGCTGAAACTATAGGTAATAACATGGATCATAAAGGAGAAACATGGTATCCCCCATTATCATTATTCTCTTTGAAAATTTAAGACACAACCTTACCACATAGAGAACGTTCTTCCACAACATCCCAAGCATGTTTCTCTTGCATACTGTGTAGGGTATCCAAAAGGTTCCTAACATTGATTCCTCCTAAAAATGACCGGTCCCACCATCCCTTTCCATGAATTCTGGTGGTGTTTGCCTTCAGAATAATCATCCCATATAAAACATTCCATAATTTTTTCAATGTCCATGATGACCCCCTTCAGCACCCTTATGAAAAAAGAGCATGGATAGGGATATATGAAAGGACACTATTTACTATGGTAATACGGCCCCCAAATGAAAGGAAATGGCTCTTCTAGGTGAGCACCCAGTTCACAATATTATTGAAGATGTGATCAAAATATTTAATGCAAGTTCTCCCTATAGAAATCAGTTTGCCTAAATACTACAAGGGAAGGGATCCCTTCTGCATTTTCAGCTCTCTACACAAGAGAGAACTCTGACTTAACCAAAATTCATTGGAGATGTATACAGTACTCTTGGTTTTGTTGATCACTTGGCCACTATAGGAACAACATCCATCCAGGACAGTGCGTATACCATGAAATAATCATCTATTAGCATTATTGAAAATCAAGGAGTCATCCACAAACATTAGATGAGATATTGTGGGTATATTCCTTTTCCTACGAAATTAAAGTATTTCCCTAGAGAGTACCTTCCTGTTGATGAATCGTCTATGCGTATCCTACAAGATAATGAAAATTGTTGGGGATAGGTGGTCACCTTGCCTGAGCCCCCGAGTGGCCTTGATGATGTCGTGGGTATTACGCATAAAGGATATTACCAACCATGGAGAACTCATGCATCTAAAAGGAATATCAGTTGCCCAAACTGAGAATCCCATGATAAAGAGAACCCTGTTAATTAAACCCCATTCAATTCTATTATAAACCTTCTCCATGCCCAATTCGATAGCCATGTTTAAACCATGCATCTGGAGGTTGATATCTCTAATCATCTCATGTGCCAAAGCAATATCCACTTAAATCAACTGGCCTTTCACAAATCCATACTGATTTAACAATAACCACCGCGGAGTATGTTTGGAGAGCCTCGAATTGATAATGGTGGAGAGAATATTATAGGAAAAGTTGAACATAATCACTTACCTATAATGGGAGATAGAGAAAGGATCTTTGATCTTAGGCAATAGAACTAGCATAGTAACACTTGAGAACCGAGGAAGAGTGCCCCCGTGGAAGATTTATTGAATGGATGTGACTATATCCGCCTTCACCACCTCCCAAGATCCCCTGTAAAAGATCCAGGAAATCTATCGGGGCCTGGGGAACTATGCAGATTGAGATTTGACATAGCCTCAAACACTTCTTCTTCCATAATTATGGCCTCAATGGAAGAGTTATCATCACTAGATACCAGCCTTGGAATCACCTTGAACAGGTCTGAAGATCCTGTGGGATAACAATTCTCTATGGCATGGCTTAGCCCCATGATTATATTTTGAAAGAAATAATGGGTGCTACTGCTAAACACAGCCCTATCATTTCAATAGGATCCATCCTCCAACGTAATGTTGGACTTATCCTTCAAACTTCTCTTGTATACATGCATGAAAAAACTATGTTCTTGTCACCTTCATGAATCCATTTCACCCTAGATCTTTCCATTGCAACACATTTCGGTTTAAGAATATGTTTTTACCGTAAATTTTTCTTATTAGACAACTCTTCAAAAATCTCTCCATCCCATTCATCGTCCAGACTACACTCCAGCCATTCCACTTCCTTTTTTAGGGTGTTCAAACCTCTCTCACTAGGTGAAATCCCTTTCGCCCATGAGTGATGTTTGATTTTGAGTCTCCTTAATTTTTTATGAATTGAAACCTAGGAACATCCCAGAGCTAGTTCATTCCTGATGTCATGAACGATTTGATAAAAAACTCGATATGCAGGCCCAGTACTCCGGGAACCTGAAATAATTACTCCTCTTTTTCTTGAAATTCAATGAAACTAACAAGGGAGAATAATAAGACACACTACATAATATATGGTCGACATTAGCCTCAAATTACTTGTCAATGGCATGAAAATTTTCCAAGCACCGATCCAGATGACTCCAGTATCGTCTACTACCTTTTTTGTTATTACACCATCTAAAACAATCCCCACTATATCCCAAGTCCATAAGTCCCTTACCAGCCATGAAATAGGATAAGATGAAACTGGAACCATGAGGAAAAGATCCCATTCCATGTTTATCCTCCAAGTCAGAAATGATGCTAAAATGACCACTAAAAAACCAGGGAGAATCCTTTAGATTAAACGTGATACTCTCCTGTCACAGTACCTATCTTTTTTCACATCATAGATCCCATACACAAAAGAACCCAAAAAATAATCATCATTACAAGGGGCCTTCACTGTGATATATTGATCTCCTAATTTTACCATATCCACACTAATCTCCTTTCCCCAGAATATCCATATGTGATGATTAAAATGTTCTGTATGCATGGCCGCATGCATGCATATTTTGTGCATGATATCATTGATCTTTTTAGAATTATGTTTGTGCTTCAAAACAGTGGTGATTCCAACCTTGTGTTTCTTAGTACCGGTTTCTTGAAAGTCAGTTTTAACCCTAGCTCTAATGCCATGGGAATTCGAGATTAGAATAGGTATCATTGAAATAGGGGGAGCCTGGCTTTGGCCCCAGGCGATTTGGTATTCTTGTTGCAAGAGGGTGAACCCTTTTTAACAATATTTCTCTGGGACATCATGCATAATACAGATCCTGCGGGAGAATAGATTCCAACTGAAGGAGTTTAAAGCAAGGAAATCCTACTAAACTTACCATTCCTCTTACGTTGATGGGTTGGTATGTCAGTAGCCAGTTGGAAATATGATCCATCTTGCTGAATATTGTCACTACCAGACTAAGAAACATTGGTAGGTTGTGATGAAGGAATCCCAGAGGAAGCATTAGTATACCAGGCTATATCCAATCCACATTTACTGGGAAGAGGAAGTATGGTTAGTAATCTAGAGGCTTGTACCTCTCCATTATCCCCTTTATTAGAGTTACGGAGGGGTAAACTTGATGCTGAAATAACCCAAGTCCTCGTACCTGACCATTCAGAGAACAATTCCCAGATTCCATTTGTCCACCGAACATTGAAAACAATCTACGTAGGATTAAGGGGGCCAATTGCTGGAGTGACCCAAGTAGAAAAGTTCAATGTTGTGGGATGTGACGCCAAAACAAAACATGATGAACACTCCACATATCCTTTTACAGTAATGACATCGGGATAAGGATCTGGAATAGGCCAGACCTACTCATCCATAAGGGATGCTTTCCCTGAAATCTCCGAGTTATTCTTCTATCCAATAAATTAGGAAGATCGGCATCCTTCCTCCATCAACCTCTATGGAGATTCCTGAAGATCTGAATAGAGTTCCCCTGAAGAGAACAAGAGGAACCGAACCTGGGATAGACCAGATAAATAATGTCCTGACTCCATTCCAGAGAACCTTGCACCTTTAATTTGACAAGTTCTGACAGTGGAAAGGCCAGATCTAACTCCACACAGATCTGATCGTTTGAGGAAAGTTTCCAATTTTTTTGTTATCCGCAAAAAGAAAGCCTCCAATTGAATCCCCAATGGATATAAGAAGAGTTTCATTAATGAATGGGAGTAGTAAATCTTGCATGGAAACCCAAACAACAGCACAAGAACACTCCCTCCCACTATGGGCTATGAGAGACCAACTAGAAAGACTGAAGTTCCATCTTCCCATGAATCGAGGGGCTCTACACCAAAACATAATGAAATCATGATCCAATGAGAAAGACAAGAAAAAATAGTTCCTGTGGTGATGATATATTTGCAATAAATCCACGAGACCCCAGGAATCTTGGAAACACATGAATGCTAAAATAGAAGTCCTATAAGAGTGAAACCACACTGCTAGGGTGTATTTGAGACATTCAACGACCTCCTAATAGATCTCAAGGGGAAAATTCACCATCAGAAATTTACCTTCTCTGGAAATATTAGAAGAGATCGGCCTGATCTCGGGACATGGCTACCATGATACTGCAGAAGAGGACCAGTAGAGCACCTACTTGAAGGAAGAAACAATGTCACAAACGTGATGAGTAAAACCACTAATACTCCAGTGCAAAGAGGACACCACAATCGGTAGGGAACCACCATCGGAGAGTTTAGCAGTAAATTTTTTTTGAAAACGTCCAGGCATGTGGGGTGCATTTTCTAGAACCGCAAAATGGGAAGCCATCCCTTCCTCCCCTTCTCCAACCTTTATAGGGGTCTTAGTATTTTTCTATTTTTAGAGTTTTCTCTTGGCTTTTCTGGTAATTTATGGGTTTTTACATTATTAGTTATTATTAAGGTATTTTTGTATTTTTATGGTTTTTAGGGTTTTTAGGGATTTTGAGGGATTTTTTTGTTTTTATAAGGTTTTTTGGTTATTTTATGGGTTTTTTAGTATTTTAAAGCGTTATTAGTTATTTAATGTTTTATTAGGTATTTTTAGGGATTTTTGGATTTATCTAAGTTTCTTTTGGATTATATTTCTTTTTTAGGATTTTATGGGTCTTTAGGGGTTTTTGGGATTTTGAAGGTTTTGGGTTTTTATTGTTTTTAGGGGTTTTAGGGGTTTTCTGTTTTTATGGGTTTTTCTATTTTTTAATGTTTATAGGGTTTTAAAGGGGTTTTATATTTTCAGTGTGTTTTTAGTGTTTTCATGGAATTTTAGGGGTTTTATGGTTTTTATGGTTTTTAGTGTCTTTTAGGGTTTTTAGCATTTTTAATATTTATAGGGGGTTTAGGTGTTTTTTGGTTTTAAATGTTTTATAATAGTTTTTCTTGATTTTTTACATATTTAGGTATTTTAATGGATTTTTTGGAATTTTTATTATTCTTAGGGTTTTTTGGGGTTATTTGGGTTTTAAGGGTTTTATGTTTTTAGGCCTTTAAGGTTTTCCTTAACGGTTTTAGTGTTTCTATAATTTTAGGTATTTTTTTTGTTTTTTGGGTTTTTAGGGTTTTTTGCGATTTGGAGAGGGTTTTGAGTTATTGGGGACTGCTTTGTTTTTTTTGGTTTTTTGGGTTTTCAGTTATTTTTTATTTTTTAGGGTTTTCAATGTTTTTTAAAATTTTTAACATTTTTGTGGGTTTTTTGGGTTTTTGGGTTTTTTGTATTTTTTTAATATTTTTGTGGGTTTTTAAGGGTTTCATGGTTTTTTATGGTTTTAGGGGTTTTCAGTGTTTTTAGGGTCTTTTGGGGGTTTTATCAATTTTTTGGTTTTTAATGTTTTTATGTGTTTTTAAATTTTTATGTGTTTTTATGTGTTTTTTGGTGGGTTTTTAAGGGTTTGGTTGTTTTTTATGATTTTTTTGTATTTTTGTTTTTTTTAGTATTTTCAGAGGTTTATGGGTTGTTTTAGGGGTTGTTTGGGCTTTTAGGGTTTTATGGGTTTTAACATTTTTTAGGTTTTTAGCGGTTTAAAGAGTTTCTCAGTTTTTATGGTTTTCATAGGGGTTTTCAGCATTTTTAGTGGTTTTTACATTTTTAGGGATTTTAGGTCTCTTTTAGGATATTTATGATATATTGTATCTTTCTGGATTTTGAGTGGTTTTAGGGTTTTTAGGGGTTTTAGGTTTTTTATGTTTTTATGGGTTTTAATTTTTTTAGTTTTTAATTTTTTTTATGTTTTTCGGGATTTTTGAGGTTTTTTAATTTTTTAAGGATTTTTGGTGTTTTTAATGATTTTAAGGTGTTTTTTTGGTTTTAGCTATTTTGTGTGTTTTTAGGGTATCTATGGGTTTTAAGGTTTTTGGAGTTTTTAATTTTTTTTGTGTATTTTTAATATTTTTATGGGGTTTGAAATATTTTTTATGGGTTTTTTATTGTTTTAAGGGGTGTTTAGGGACGTTTATGGTTTTTGGCATTTTTAGGTTTTTTAGGGGTTTGAATTATTTATAGGTTTTTAAGGTTTTAGTAAGGGGTTAAAATTTTTTATTGAGTCTTTTAACTTTTTAGGTATTTTTAATCTTTTCTAGGATTCATATATTTTTTATTGTTTCATTTATTTTGAGGGTTTTTAGGGTTTTAATGTTTTTTTGGGTTTTTAGTATTTTTTTGTTTTATATAAGTTTTATGTAGAAGACACTTTTTGACACTGTTGCAGCCGGGAAAATGCCTCTGTTTGGTCCTTCGGGCCACTAATTCGGTCCCCGAGTCCTTTAAGGCCTTCGGGCCACCCTGGCCTTCGGGTCAGTAAGGCCTTCGGGCCACCTCAAGGCCTTCAGGCCACATTAAGTGCAGATGAAAACTAGACAACCTACAAGGAACAAGCTTCAGAAGGAGGAGGAGCAAAGAGCTTTCCCCATAGCAGAAACAAAAACGGATTGCAAGAATGAGAGGGTATGGCACCTACCATTGGGACAAGCCTGTGCATGCACAGGAAAGCCTAGCCGAATAGCCATGCGAAGCTGGAGAGTTGATTTCATGATGAAGATGCTGGGGAGGAGTAGTTCCAAGTTGTTGGTCTACGTTGTATGTAATGTTTGAAGCCTATAGGTAATGGATTCCTTTAAGGCCTTCATTCAATGTAATACTTAAGCCTACATGCCTTGTAAGGGTTCCACCTCACCCCTTGAAAGGTGGATTATCAAAAATAAATAAAAATGAAGGCCTTCAGGCCATTGGAGGAGGTAAAAAATTTTAATGACTTTTACATGTCAAAATGTTTGTTTTATTTTTAGAGGTTTTTGATGTTTTTATGGTTTTTTCATGTTTTGGGGGTTTTATAGTTTTTACTAATTTTTTGTGTTTTGTGGTCCTTTTGAGGATTTATCCTTATTTATTTTTTAGGGGGTTTATGTGTTTTATGGGTTTTTATGTTTTTCTTTGGGATTTTCGGGATTTTAAGGGTTTTTACATTTTAATTGAATTTTTTGGTGTATATATGATTTTTATAATATTTAGGTTTTTTATTGATTTTGAGGAGTTTTATGTTTCTTATAGGTTTATGTATTTAATTGTTTTAGGATTTTTTGGGTTTCTATGTGTTTTTTGATGTTTTAATATTTCCATATTATTTTTCTTGAATTTTAAGTTTTTTTTACAGTTTTTGGATGACTAGGTATTTTTTAGGATTCTTTTAGTATTTTTATGGATTTTGAGGGTATTTACAGTTTTTATTATTTTTAGGGTTTTTTGTGGGTTTTATGGGTTTTAGTGGGTTTATGTTAATTTATGTCTTTATGGTTTTCTAAATTTTTTTTTATCATTTTTAGGGGTTCTTATGTTTTTAGGGATTCTTATGGATTTTTTGTAATTTTAGGGGTTTAGGGATTTTAGGGATTTTTAGGGTTTCATGGGATAATAGAGTTTTTAGGGTTTTTTGGTTTTTTTGGTTTTTAGTGTTTTTTTATGTTTCCTAGGGTTTTAATGGGGTTTTATATTTTTAAATGTTTTTATGTGTTTAAAGGTGTTTAAGAGTTTTTTGTGGTCTTTGGTGTAATTATGTTTTTTTTTTCAGTTTTTAATGTATTTATGGGTTTTGGGGTTTTTTGGGTTTTTTGGGTCTTTTGAGTTTTATCATTTATTAGGTTTTTATGAGTTTTATGTGTCTTTTGTTTTTTAATTATTTTCTTAGGGTTTTTAGTGTTTTTAGGGGTATTAAGGTTTTAGTGTTTTTAAGGGTTTTTTTGTATTTTTAAGGAGTATTAGGGTTTGTAGGTATTTTAGGGGATTTAGGGTTTTAAGGGTTTTTATCATTTTTAGGTTTTATGGGTTTCATGTGTTCTTTGATTTTTATGTTTTTAGGGGTTTTAAATGTTTTTATGGGTTTTTAGGATTTTAGGGTTTTTAGGGAATTTTTTTAATTAATATGTGTTTTTGGAGTTTTTAGGGATTTTGAAGAGGTTTAGGGATTTTTATAGTTTTAGTGGTTTTATTTGGTTTTTAGGTTTTTAGGGAGTTTAAGTGGTTTTTGGTTTTTACGATTTTCTTAGGGGTTTCCAAGGTTTTTAGGGGGTTTTATATTTTTTTGGTATTTTTAGTGTTTTTAGGATTTTTTTGGTTTTTTGGATTTTTAAGGTTTTATGGGTTTTATAAGGATTTATTTTTTTTGGGTTTTAAGGATTTTTTGAGTTTTTTATAGGTTTAATGTTTCTATAGTTTTTAAATTTTTATGGTGTTTAATGGGATTTTAGAGTTTTTAGGGTTTTATGATTTTATGGGTTTTAGGGTTTTTATTGTTTTATGGGTTTTATGTATTTTTGGGGTTTTTTTGTGGTTTTTTGTTTTAGTTCCATTTATTGGTTTTTATTATTTTTGAGGTTTTTAGGAGTTTGAATTTTTTTTTTGGTTTTTATGATTTTAATTTGGGTTTTATGTGTTTTAGTGTTTTTACATTTTGGGGAATTTTTAGGGTTTTTAAAGGTTTTAGTGAATTTTTGGGGTTTTTGGGTTTTAGGGTTTTTTATGTTTTTATTTTTTTTTGGTTTTTGGATGTTTTTTAGGATTTTTTGGGTTTTAGGATTTCAAGAGTTTTTAACTATTTTATAGGTTTAAAGGGTTTTTAGAGTTTTTGTGGTTTTAGTGCTTTCATGGGATTCAAAGGTATTTTAGTTTTATAGGGGTTTTAATGCTTTATGTGTTTTGAAGGATTTTAGAGATTTTTAGGTTATATGTTTTTAGGTATTTTTTGGGTTTCAAGGTTGTTATAGAGATTTTTAGGGTTTTTAGAGTTTTTACGTTTTGTGGGGGTTTTAGGTATTTTAATGGTTTAATAATTTTTACCATTTTTTAGGGTTATTAGGGTACTTTTTGGTTTTAGGGGTTTTTTTTAGTTTTTATGGATTTTATGGTTTTTTAATAATTTTAGGGGTTCAAAGGGATTTTAGAGTTTTTAGTAGTTATTTTGGGTTTTATGGGTTTTTAATGGTTTTATGGTATTTGGATATTTTAGGGTTCTTAGGGGTTTTAGGGTTTTTTTGGTTTTTTGGGGTTTTATCACCTTTAGGGTTCTAGGGATTTTAAGTGTTTTTAGGTATTTATGGTTTTTAAGGGTTTTCAGGATTTTCAAATATTATTATGTTTTTAAGGATTTTAAAGGATTTTCTAGGATTTTTATGGTCTTTTTTAGGGTTTTAGGTATTTTATGAGTTGTAGGGTTTTTAAAAGTTTTTATAGTTTTTTATTTTTAATGTTTTGATTTAGTTTTTAGGGTATTATACGGTTTTAGTGTTTCTAAAGTTTTTTTGTGTTAAAAAGGGTTTTCATAATTTTTAGTTTTTTTATCATTTTTATGGTTTTTTTTGCTTTTATGGTGTTTATTTGTTTTATGGGTCTTGGGGTTTTAAGGTATTTAATTTAATTAACGTTTTTTAATGGTCATAAGGTTTGAGGGGTTTTATCTATATGTATGTTCTTTAGGTTTTCTTAGGGGTTTTGATTTTTTTAGGTTTTTTTATGTTTTTTGGGATTTTTTACGATTTTCACTTTTTTAATGTTTTCATATATTTGATGTTTTTAATATTTTTTAGTATATTTAGGGGTTTTATGGTATTTTGGGGTTATTATTATTTTTTTTGATTTTTAGGGGTTTTTAGTTTTTTATATTTTTTAACATTTTATGGGTTTGAAGAGTTTTTTGATTTATAGTGGTTTTTAGGCTTTGATGGATATTTAGGGATTTTTAACGTTTTATCGGTTTTTATGGATTTAGTGGTTTTTAGATTTTTTAGGTTCCTTTAGGATTTTCTAGGGTTATTAGCATTTTTTGGTTTTTAGGAGTTTTAGTGTTTTAGGTTTTAAGGTTTTCTATATGTTTTTCCAGGTTTTTATAATTTTTTATGTTTTTAGGTGTTTTATGGAATTTTATGGTGTTTTATGGTTTTAGGTGTTTTTAGGATTTTTAGTGGTTTTACATTTTTTGGGGGTTTTATATTTTTTTTGTGGTTTTATAATTAGTTTTGTGTTTTTATGGTATCTTACATTTGTAATGGGTTTTTGGAATTTTTAGGATTTTTAGGGATTTTTAGGGTTTTTTGGTTTTTGATTTTTTTAGATATTTTTTTGGGGTTTTAGTATTATATTGTTTTTTAAGCATTAGGTTTTTTTGTGTTTTATAGATATTTTATAGTTTTTTGTGTTTTGTAACATTTTATGGATTTAAAGAGTAATTTGAATTTTTAGTGGTGTTTTAGGATTTTTATGGTTTTTAATGGTTTAAACAAGTTTTAATGGATTAAATCGTTTTTATGGGTTTTTAATGTTTTTCCAGGTTTTAAGGATTTTTATGGGTTTTAGTGGATTAAGGGTTTTTAGGGGTTTTAGGGGAAGTTAAGGCTTTTTGGTGTTTTTATAAATTTTTAATGTTTTAGGGGTTTTAAGTGTTATAGGGTTTTAAGGTTTTCTTTGAGGATTTCATGTTTTTCTTGTTTAAGTGATTTAATGGATTTTTAGGATTTTTATATGTTTTAGGAATTTTTAGTGTTTTTAGAGTTTTTAGGGTTTTAATTGTTTTTTTTGTTTTTAGGGGTTTTAAGTGTTTTTTTTAATGTTTTCTTAGGGGTTTTAAGGGATTTTATAATTTTAGGGATTTTTAGGCCTTTTGAGTATTCTATTTTTTAACGTTTTTTAAAAATTTTATAGTTTTTATGGTTTTTTTGGCATTTTAGTTTTTTGAGAATTATATGATTTTTTATGATTTTGTGTTTTTTTCTCATTTTTGGGGTTTAAATGTTTTTTAGAGTTCTAAGTGGATTTGATGGACTTTTATGGGTCTCTAGGGTATTTTATGGTTTATATAGGTTTTATGAGTTTCAGGGGTTCTAAGGTTTTATGGTATTTTTTTTGGTTTTTAGGGTATTTCTACATTCTTAATTTTTTTTTGCGGTTTTAAGTGTTTTCATATTTCTATGTTTTTTATGGTTTTTTTACGTTTTTGGGGTTTTAATAATTTTTTAGTATATTTATTGTTTTTAGTATTTTTTAGGATTTTGAGGGTATTTTGGGGTTTTTAGGGTTTTTAGAGGTTTTAGGGGTTTTATGGTTTTTTTAGTTATATGGGTATTAAGTGTTTATAGGTTTTATGGATTTCATACAGTTTTTCCATGTTTTGTGGGTTTTTACGTTTTTAATTATTTTCAGGATTTTTTAGGAATTTTTGATTTTTAGGGAAATTAATGTTTTTTAGAATTTTTAGGTAATTTAGGGTTTTTATGGTATAATAGCATCTTTAGCACCTTTTAGGATTTTAGGGGTTTTGAGTGATTTTAATTTTTTAAGGTTTTTTAATGGGTTTTCAAGGATTTTAGTGTTTTTTTAAATTTGTATGCATTTTTAGAGATTTTTTTTTTGAATTCTATGGTTTTTAGGTTTTTAAGAATTTTTTCAGTTTTGAGGGGTTTTTTTGGGTTTTTTGGGTTTTTAGCGTTTTTTTGTGTTTTTAGTGTTTTTAATGTTTTTTATATCATTAAAAGTTTTTAGGAGTTTAAATGGATTTTAGAGTTTTTATTGATTTATAGGGTTTTTATAGATTTTCAAGGTTTTTTAGGGATTAATGGGTTTTATGTTTTTAGAGTTTAAAGGGTTTTAGTGATTTAATTTTTTTGGGTTTTAAGGATTTTTCATTTTGGGGGTGGGGGTTCTTATATTTTATGTTTTTTTTATTTTTTTATTTTTTATGGGTTTTTTGGGGTTTTTGGTATTCTTTAGGTGTTTAGGGGTTTTAGGGGGTTTTAGGGGTTTTATAGTTTTTTAGGTTTTATATTTTTGGTGATTCAAGTGTCTCTAGGTTTTTAAGGATTTCTTATTTTTTTCACGATTTTTAGGGTTCTTTACATTCTTTGATATTTTATGATATTTTTAATAATTTTTATTATTTGGTTTAATTTTTTGGGATTTTTTCTATTTTTAGATTTTAGGTTTTTATGGTTCTTAGATTTTTTATATATATTTTTATGGTCTTAAATTTTTTTAGAGTTTTATTGGTTTTTAAGGTTCCAATGAATTTTTAGGATTTTAATATATTTTAAGTGGTTTTAGGGTTTTTAATGATATTTAGGGTTTTAGGGTGTTTTAGGGTTTTATAATTTTTTATATTTTTATGGGTTTTAAGTGTATTTATGATTTTAAGGTTTTCTTAATGTTTTCATGGTTTTTAGGGTTTTTACATTTATATATATTTTTAATTATTTCTAGAATTTTTGTGTTTATTATTTTTAGGGATTTTTTTTTGTTTTTTGGGTGTTCTTATGTTTTTTGGTGTTTATTGTACTTTTGAGTTTCTAGTGTTTTTTTATTTTTTAATTTTTTCATATTTTTTAGAGTTTTTTAACTTTTTAAGGGTTAAAATGTTGTTTATGTGTTTTAGGGTTTTGAGATTTTTATGAATATTTATGGTTTTTATGGTTTTTATGGTTTTTAGTGGTTTTTATTCTTTTTGTGGGTTTTATATGTTTCTACATTTTATGATTTTCTTTGGGTTTTTGTTGGTATTTAAGTGTTTTTACATTTTTATGAATTTTTTAGTTTTTTTATGGTCTTTTGGTATTTTAGGGAATAAGATTATTTTTAGGGGTTTTTAGGTTTTAATGTTTTTTTGGGTATTTTGGATTTTTTTCGTTTTTTGGGTTTATAAGTTTTTTTAGTGTTTTTTATAATTTTTAGGGGTTTAAAGTGTTTTTATAGTTTAAGTGCAATGTTTAGGGTTTTTAGTGGGTTTTAAGGGTTTTAAGTATTTTAGAGATTTTATGTTCTTTAGTGTTTTTAGGTTTTTAGGGGATTTAATATTTTTAGGATTTTAAGTGTTTATTAGGGTATTTTATGGTTTTTATGTTTTTTTTTTCATTTTATGGATTTTTACGGTTTTATGGTTTTTTAATTTTTATCGATTTTATGGTTTTTTGGGGTTATGGGTTTTATTCTTTGTATTGTTTTTTGGGTTTATAATTGGTTTTTTGAGATTATATGGTTTTATGGTTTATAGAGTTTAAAAATTATAAGGGTTTGAAATTGTTTTATAGTTTTTAGTGGGTTCTAATATTTTTACTAGTTTTCAGGGATTTAAAGGGTTTAGGGTTTTTTAAGATTTGTTAAGGATTTTATCATTTTTAGGTTATTTAGCGTTTTATTTTTTTCCCTCTGAGGTTTTCTTAGGGGTTTTCTTTGGTTTTAATTTTTTTTTGTTTTTAGTGATTTTTATGCAGGTTTCAGGATTTTCATGGAACATTGGGTTTTAGGGATTTTAATGATTTTTAGTGTTTCAGGGTTTTAGGGTTTTTATGGGGGTTTAGGGTTTTCTTAGATTTTAGGGTTTTATTGTTTTCTAACATTTTTATGTTTTGAAGGGTTTATAGAGTTTTTAGTTATTTTTAGGGTTTTAATGGATTTTTAAGGTTTTTTCTATTTTTAGGGGTTTTATAGTTTTAGGGTTTTTACGGTTTTAGTGTCTTTTTTGGGTTTTATAAGTTTTTAAACATTTTTTAGTTTTTATGGTTTTTAGGGTTTTTAACAGTTTGTTATGTTTTCAAAGGATTCATAGGTATTTTCAAGGGTTTTAGCCGTTTTTATATTTTTAGGCATTATTAGCGAATTTTGATGATTTTGATTGTTTTTCGGGTTTTGGGGATTTTAACTGTATTTTGTGTTTTTAGGGATTCTTTGGGGGTTTAGGGTTTATAGTTTTGTTTGTGTTATCTAGGTATTTTAAGTGATATAAGGTTTTTATGATTTTCTTGAGGTTTTTTTTTATTTTTTAGGGTTTTTTATATTTGAGCTATTTTTATTGATTTTTAATTATTTTTAGGTTTTTTATGGTTTTTTGTGATTTTGAGCCATTTTTTGGTTTTTTTTAGTGTTTTAGGGTTTTTTAGGGCAAGGATGATTAAAGGGTCAGGCTATTCCCTCCCCCCCCCCAAATTTATTAAAGAGAAAAAAGGAGACACAATAGACAAGGGAGGGGAGGGGTCAAACGACCCACACCCAAAACCCCTTACAAACCCACACCAAAAAAGAAAAACAAAGAAAGAAAAAGACTCAAAACAGACACAACAACGACATCATCACGTCACATCCAGCCAATACCAGCATCCAACAGCACCACCTCCAATTATCCCAGCTATACAGTAGCAGCAGCACATCCAAACCAACCAGCAACCAACAACACCAAATCCGACATCACAACCAATCACAGCCAGCAGCATCAAATCACAACACAAGCACCAAAACCAAACACAGCCATCATCACCTCCCAACAAACAACAACCAGCAACTAGAAGCACAATTGAAAACTCATCCGCAGAAACAACAAATAACCAAACAGCCCCAAACATCAGCCCCCAATTAGCATTCAACAACCAGTAAATGAAATAGCCTTTCCCCAACCAGCCTCCATTCACACCCTTTCCAGCAACCAGCAAATCCTCTCGAAGAGGGTTCAGTCTTGCAGCAAACTCATGATCTAGCAGCAACAAAATCTCACATCCAAAACAATCATCATCACCATAGTAGCCAACAAGAACACATATAACACCTCCAAAGTCCAACATAGCATCCAGCAAGCATCAGAAATCCAGAAGCTCGACAGCAGCATGAAAAGAAGCGAGTTGAAAACGAACCTGTATCTTTGCATCAGCCGTGAAAATCCAAAAGCCAAACCACCATGTCCCTCCTATAATCTTCCAGAGACTGCCGCCAAGCCAGAAAAACCAGAGCAGCCACCACAGACCTCCAAAACATAGATTTGGAGGGGCCGCAAGATCAACAGCAAGGAAGGGCCAGACACAAACATTGCCTCCCCGATCGAGGACCGCCATTGTCAGATTCGTGGTTCTCAAAACCCTAGAAGTAGATTCCCGATCTGTCGCATACACACCACATATCTTCTAAGAACCAAGCTGCCGCTGCACCTTTCCAAATGAATGAATCCCTCGACCCTGTTGACCAGTCTGTAGACACTTTAGATCTGAAGAATCGACCCCAAACCGCAGCTGCAACTCTCCATCGTGAAGCCAGGAATGACGACGTCACACCTGTCTAAATCCATTGCGAAGTTTGAAAGACCACCACAAAACATGATCTAGGGCCATTGTTGACTTCTCCCTCTCGTTCCTCTACGCTGCTGCTCTCCGATGGATCTTCAATGCTCTTTGGCGGCGACATCCAGGGATTCTCGCTGGACTGGGTGCAGTTTTGGATGCTCGAAGAGATTGGCGATGGTCATGGCGACTCCTGCTGGTGCTGCGGTCATTTAGGGTTTTAAGGGTTTATGGTTTTTAATACTATTTGGGTTTATAATGTTTTTTGAGTGTTTTAAGGTTTTCACGATTTTTTAGAGTTTTAATCATTTTTAGTGGTCTAAAGAGTTTTTGTATTTTTATTAGTTTTATGGTTTTTTAATTTTAGGGTTTTTTATATATTTTTTGGTTTTTATTGTTTTTAGGGGGATTTAGAGTTTTATGTTATATTTAGATTTTTTAGGGTGTTAGCGTATTCTATTATTTTTATAGGTTTTATGTGTTTTTTGGTTTTTATGGGTTTCATTGAGTTTTTTGCGTTTTGGGTGTTTTAATGTTTTAGGGATTTATGGTATTTTCTCATATATTTAGGGGTTTTTGGGTTTTAGGTTTTTTTGGGATTTAAGGTTTTTAGGGGATTTTAGGGTTTTATAATTTATAGGTTTTTATGGGTTATAATTGTTTTTAGGATTTTAAGGTTTTTTAGGGGTTTCCATGGTTTTTTGGTTTTTGTAGATATTTAGTGATTTTTTAGGATTTTAAATTTTTTATGGTTTTTATGGATTTTCAGGGTTTTTTGGGTTTTTATTTTTTTGTGTATTTTTGGTGTTTAAAGGAGTTTTTGATATTTTAATGTTTTAGTGTTTTAAATGGTTTTTATTTTTTAGTGGTTTGAGGGTATTTGTTGGGTTTTATGGGTTTTAAAGATTTTATATATTTTTAGTTTTTATGGGTTTTATGGTTTTAGATGGTTTTTATATGTTTTAGTTTTTAAGGGATTTATTTTTATTAATTTTATTATGGTTTTATTTGAGGTTTTCCATGTTTTTAGGGTTTTTATTTTTTTATGGATTTTTAGGTATATTTTAGTATTATTCTGTTTTTAGGGTTTTCAGGAATTTTGAGGTTTTTTATGGATTTTTTGGGGTTTTCAGGTTTCAGTTAAGTTTTTAGGGGTTTTATGGGTTTTAAAGTTTTTTTATCTTTTTTAGTGGATTAACGTATTTTGATAGTTTTTAGTGGGTTTTAGTGTTTTAACATATTTTATGGTGTTTAAGGTATTTTGGAATTTTATGGATTTTAAGTGTTTTAACTATTTTTATGGTCATTTTTTGGGTTTTTAGGACATTCAATATTTTTATGGTTTTATTGGATTTAAGTGATTTTTTAAGGTTTGGTTTAGATTTTAAAAAGTTTATAAGTTTTATATGTTTTTAGGGATTTTTTAGGATTTTTATGGTTTTTCCTATTTTTAGGTTTTTTAATTTTCTAAGGTTTTTCATGGTTTTTAGTGTTTTTATATTTTTATGGTTTTTTTACATTTTTAGGTTTTTTGAGGTCTTATCATTTATAAGTGTTTTATGGTTTTATGTGTTTTATTATTTTTTATGTTTTTAAGTAGCTTCAAGTGTTTTTAGGTTTGTAAAGTTTTATTAAGAGGTTTCAGCGTTTTTTGGTGGTTTACGTTTTTTGGGATTTTTATGGCTTTTTTTTTTGGATTTTATGGGTTTTGGAGTTTTTTTGGGATTCTAGGGTTCCTATGGTTATCAAGTTTTTTTTGTTTTCTCGGGTTTCTTTTGAGTTTTTTAATGTTGATAAGTTTTCATATATTTTTTTAATGTTCATAAGGTTTTATGGAATCTAAATGTATTTATGGTTATTATTAGTTTTTTGAGTTTTTATAATTTTTAAGATGTTATGGATTTTATGGTTTTTGGGGTTTTAGGGTTTTTATTTTTTTAGTTTTTTAGGGTTTTAGGTGTTTTTATGATTTAAAGGTGTTCATAAGGTTATTCATGGTTTTTAGTGTTTATAAATTTTTAGGGATTTTTATGTTTTTTTCTGGATTTTTTTTTATGTTTTTTAGGGATTTTTAGGGTTTTATGGGTTTTGGGGTTTTTAACATTTTTATGTTTTCTAGGGGTTTTATAGTTTTTAGGGAATTTTAGGGGATTTAGTGATTTTTTGGTTTTTATGGGTTTTACATTTTTCAGTTTTCTATGGTTTTGATAGGGTTTTTACATTTTTAGGGATTTTATGCTATTTTTAGGATTTTTTTTTTGATTTTTAGGGTTTTTAGGGGTTTTAATGTTATTAGGTTTTTATGGGTTTATAGTGTTTTTAGGTTTTTAATGTTTTCTTATGGGTTTTCTAGATTTTTAGGTTCCTTTATTATTTTAGGGATTTTATGGATTTTTTAGTATTTTAATTATTTTTAGCGTTTATAAGGATTATTATGTTTTTATAGATTTTTATTATTCTTTGTGGTTCCTATGGTTCTTTTGGGTTCATAGGGGATTTAGAGTTGTTTAGGGTTTTACTGATTTTTGGACATTTTAATGTTTTTAGCATCATAAATTGTTTTTAGAGTTTTTAGTATTTTGTTGTGTTTTTATGGGTTTTAGTGTTTTTAAGGTTCTTAGGGGTTTTATGGTTTTTTCGAATTTTAGGGGTTTTTAAGGTCTTTATAATTTTCATAATTTTTTAGGTTTTTACAGATTTAATTTTTTGGGGTTTTTAAGGTTTTCTTAGGGTTTTGATGGTTTTATTGTTTTTTATGGATTTTTAGGATTTTTATGGTTTTTTGGGTTTTTCGGTATTTTGAGGGTTTTTATGGTTTGTATCCTTTTATTTATTTTTTGGGTTTTTATGTATTTTTATGTTATTTATGTTTTCTTACGATTATCAAGATTTTAGGGGTTTTTTATATTTCTAGTGATATTTAGGTATCTTGTGGATTTTTATGTTTTTTAGGGATTTTGAGGGGCTATAGGGTTTTTTAATGTTTTATGTTTTTATGTTTTTTCTAGTGATTTAAGGGTTTATTAGTTATTTTGTGTTTTAATGATTTTTATTGGTTTTTACCTTTTTAGGTGTTTGAAGGGTTTTTAGAGTTATTATACTGGTTTTAGGGTTCTTATGGCCTATAAGAGCTTTAGGGGTAGGGGGTTGAGGTTTTTATGGTCTTTTAGGGTTTTTATGTTTTCTTCCATTTTAATGTTTTAATGGGTTTTAAATATTTTCTTGTTTTGTTTTTTTCTTATGGTTCTTTAGGGGTTTTAGTGAATCTATGTTTTTTTTGTATTTTTATGGATTTTTAGAGATTTTTATGGTTTTTATAGTTTTATGGTTTTTAGGTGTATTAGGGTTTTGGGGAATTTTGTGTTTTAGAGTTTTTATATTTTTAGTGGTTGTAAGCATTTTTTTTCGTTTTTTAGTTTCCATAGGGTTTTTATGATTTTAGGGTTTTTATATATTGATGTATTTTTAGGGATTTTATAGGGTTTTATTTTTTTTTATGATTTTTTAGAGTTTTATAGTTTTTGGAAATTTACAGTACTATGGTTTTATGGGATTTTAGGGTTTTTTGGTCTGTATTATTTTGATGTTTTAAGGGGTTTAAAGGGATTTTTAGTATTTATTGATTTTGGGTTTTTACTGGTTTTTAGGTTTTTTAATGTTTTCAGGGGTTTTATGGTATTAGGGATTTCTCGTTTTTTAGTGTATAGGGGTTTATTTTAGGACTTTTAAGTGTTTTTAGGTTTTCAAGATTATCTTAGGGGGTTTCATGGTGTTTTGTGTTTTTTATGTTTTTAATGATTTTTAGGGAACTTTTAGGATTTTATGTTTTTCTAATGTTTCTAGGATTTTGTGGGTTTTTATAATTTTGGGGGTTTTATGGTTTTTTTTTGGGTTTTTAGGGTTTTTTGAGTTTTTCAAGGGTTTTATGGTTTTCTAGTGTTATTTAACATTTTTATTACATAATGGTTTTTCTAGAGTTTTGGAGGTTTTTAGAATTTTTATGGGGTTTTATTTTCTTTAGGTGTTTTAAGGGGTTTTAGGTTGTTTAATGTATTTTAGGGTTTTTTTTGGAATTTTATGTTTTTAGGGTTTTAAAGTGTTTCCAGGTATTTTAGTGTTTCTTTGGGTTTTTCAAGAGATTTATTGTTTTTATGTTTTTTGGGATTTGAAGGTCATTTTTTAGGAATGTAATGATATCTTAGATTATTATGATATTTTTAGTGTTTTAGTGTATTATCATTTTTTAGGTTATAAGGGTTTTAAGTATTTTCAGTGATTTAAGTGTTTCTTTTAGTTTTTTGGGTTTTACGGTTTCTTGTAGGTTTTTATGGATTTTAAATTGTTTTTATGATTTTCATGGTTTTTGGGATTTTTGGATTTTGGAGCGTTGTAGGGGTTTTAGGGGATGTAGGTGTTTCAGGGTATTTATGAATTTTTTTTGGTTTAGGGTTTTTTTTGATATTTTAGGGTTTTTATGGTTTTTGGATGTTTTTAAAAATTTTAGGCATTTAGATGATAATCATTTTTTAGTGAATTGTAGGTTTTTATGGGTTTTTAAGGTTTTTATGTTTTTAGGGGGTTTTATGATTTTTAGTGTTTTTAGGTGTTTTAGTGTCTTTTATGATTTTTATGGTTTTAACCTATTTTTATGTTTTTATGGGTTTTTAGTGTTTTTAGATTTTTAATGTTTTCTTAGGGTTTTTCATGGGTTTTAGGGTGTTTTATGTTTTTGGGGGGTTTTTAGAGTTTTTTCAGGGTTTTTATGGTTTTTAGTGTTTTTAGAAATTTTTGATTGTTTTAAGGGTTTTATGGTCTTCAAAAGGGTTTTCAGTTTTTAGGTTTTTAAGGGTTTTAATTATTTTTTGGGATTTTAATGTTTTCATAGCAGTTTTCAGGGTTTTTACATTTATAGTGATTTTATGGATTTTTTAGGATTTTTATGGTTTTTAGGGATTTTGAGGGTTTTTAGGGTTTTTGGGATTTTATCATTTTTTTTATGTTCTAGTGTTTTTATGATTTTAGGGGTTTAATGGTTTTTAAGATTTTTTAAATATTTTTTAGGTGTTTAACTTTTTGTAGAGTTTTTTTCCCTGTTTTTAGGGTTTTAGGTGTTTTGATGATTTTTTAAACTTTTAAGGGTTTTATGGTTTTTATGGTTTTTATGTGTTTTATTTTTTTAATGTTTTCTTATAATTTTTATAGGTTATATAGTTTATAGGTTTTTAGGGATTTTTTGGTATTATTATGTTTTTAATGGTTTTAGTGGTTTTGAGGGTTTTTATGGTTTTTAGGGGTTTTAACATTTTTTACATTTCTATGGTTTCATGTGTTTTTTGGCTATTAAATTTATCTTATGGGTTTTAATAGTTTTATGGTTTTTTACATTTTCGGTATTTTTATGGATTTTTTAAATTTTTTTATGTTTTTTTAGTTCTTGGGGATTCTAGGGCCTTTGTTAGGTTTTTTTTTTGTTTTTTTGGGTTTTATGAAAATTTTCGTTGTTTTTATGGTTTTTTGAGTTTTTAAAAATTTTAAGGTTTTCATGTGTTTTTATAGATTTTAGTGGTTTTACATATTTATGAGTTTTAGGGTTTTTATGGTTTTTTTGGGGTTTTCAGGGGATTTTATGTTTTTTAGCATTTCTTATATTTTTTGGGGTTTTATGTATTTTTATGTTTTTAATACATTCTTAGTGTTTTTATGGAATTTATGGTTTTTTACATTTTTAGGGATTTTAGGTCTTTATTAAAATTTTTATAGGTTTTTTGGGTTTTAAGTGTTTTTATAGTTTTTAGAGTTTTCAGTTGGTTTTTAGGATTTTTAATTTATTTTAATTGTTTTAATGGTTTTTAATGGTTTTCAAGGCTTTTAGAGTTTTTAGGGATTTATAAATTTTTAGATTTTTATGGGTTTTAAGTGTAATTAGGATTTTATAGTTTTCTTAATGTTTTCAGGGTTTTTAGGGTTTTTACATTTATATATATTTTTAATGATTCGTAGACTTTGTGAGTTTATTTTTTTAGGGATTTTTTGTTTTTATGGGTTTTTTTTGGTTTTTTTGTGTTTATTGTATTTTTGAGTTTGTAGTGTTTTTTTATTTTTTTCATGTTTTCATTTTTTTAGAGTTTTTTTACATTTTAAGAGTTAAAATTTTGTTTATGTGTTTTTAGGGTCTTTATGGTTTTTAGTATTTTTATGAATTTTTAGTGTTTTTATGGTTGTTAGTGGTTTTTTTACTTTTTGGGGGGTTTTATGTACTTTTACATTTTTTTGATTTTCTTTAGGTTTTGCTGGGTATTTAATAGTGTTTACATTTTTATCGATTTTTATTGTTTTTAGTATTTTTTAGGTTTTTAGGTTTTTTATGGATTTAGATTGTTTTTAGGGGTTTTCGGTTTTTATAGTTTTTTGTGTATTTTGAATTTTTTGTGTTTTTAGGGTATATAAATTTTTTTAGTGTTTTTATCATTTTAGGGGTTTAAAGTGTTCTTAGAGTTTTAGTGCAGTTTTTATGTTTTTAGTAGTTTTTAAGTGTTTTAGAAATTTTAGTGATTTTAGGTTCTTTAGTGTTTTTAGGTTTTTAGGGGATTTATGTTTTTAGGATTTTAAGTGCTTATTAGGGTATTTCAGGGTTTTTATGGTTTTTTTCATTTTATGGATTTTTACAGTTTTATGGTTTTTACAACTTTTATCGATTTTTATGGTTTTTAGGGGTTACAGGATTTATGGTGTTTATCGTTTTTTGGATCTATAGTGTATTTTTTTTGTGATTTTATGGTTTTATGGTTTTATGGTTTTTAGTGTTTCAAAATTATTAGGGGTCAAAATGGTATTATAGTTTTAGTGGGTTTTAATATTTTTTATTAGTTTTATGTGATTTAAAGGGTTTAGTGTTTCTGAGGCTTTCATAAGGATTTTATCATTTTTAGGTTATTAGGTGTTTTAATTGTTTTTTGTCCTCTGAGGTTTTCGTAGTGGTTTTTGCGCTTTTAATGTTTTTTATGTTTTTAGTGATTTTTATGAAGGTTTAATGATTTTTATTAACTATGGTTTTGGGGAATTTTGAAGGGTTTTAGTGTTTTAGGGTTTTTAGGGTTTTTATGGGGGTTTAGGGTTTTTTAGATTTTAGGGTTTTAGTGTTTTCTAACAATTTTAGGGTTTTGAAGGGTTTGTAGAGTATTTAGTGCTTTAGAGTTTTTATGGATTTTTACGGTTTTTTCTGTTTTTAGGGGTTTTATAGTTTTTTGGGGTTGTGGGGTTTTTAGGGGTTTAGTTTCTTTTTTGGGTTTTTGGATTTTGTAACATTTTTTTGGTTTTAGGGTCTTTAGGGTTTTTAAGTTTTTTTAATGTTTTCAAAGGTTTCATAGGTGATTCTCGGGGTTTTAGGGGTTTTATATTTTTATTCATTATTAGTAAATTTTTTTGGGGTTTTTTTTGGGTTTTGGGGATTTTGCCGGTTTTTTGTGTTTTTAGGGATTCTTGGGGGTTTTAGGGTTTATAGTTTTTTTGGGCTGTCTAGTAATTTTAAGTGATATAAGGTTTTTATGATTTTCTCATGGTTTTTTTCAATTTTTTGGGGTTTTTATGTTTTAGGAATTTTTATGGATTTTCTTTATTTTTAGGTTTTTAGGGTTTTTAGTGATTTTGAGGGGTTTTAGGGTTTTTGTGGGTTTTAGGGTTTTTAGTAGATTTTTGGTTTATAATGTTTTTTTAGTGTTTTAGGGTTTTCATGATTTCTAGAGTTTTTAAACATTATTAGGAGTCTAAAGAGTGTTTATATTTTTATTAGTTTTTACATTTTTTTATTTTAGTATTTTCTTATATATTTTTTGGTTTTTATTTTTTTTAGGGAGTTTTAGAGTTTTATATTAGTTTTAGATTTTTTATGGTTCTTTCATCTTCTATTTTTTATGGGTTTTAGGTGTTTTTTTGTTTTTATGGTTTTCTTATAGTTTTATGGGTTTTTGTATTTTAATATTTTAGGTATTTAAGGGATTTTTCTCATATATTTAGGGGTTTTGGGGTTTTAGTTTTTTTTGGGATTTATGGTTTTTATGGGTTTTCAGGGTTTTCACATTTTTTAGGTGTTTATGGGTTATAAGTGTTTTTATGATTTTAATGTTTTCATAGGGTTTTCCATGGGTTTTTGGTTTTTGTAAATTTTTATGGATTTTTAATGATTTTTTTAGTATTTTAAATTTTTTATGGTTTTTATGGATTTTAAGGGTTTTATGGGTTTTTAGTTATTTTTGTGAATTTTTGGGTTTCAATGGAGTTTTACAGATTTTTAAAAGTTTAGTGGTTTAAATGGTTTTTATTTTTTAGTGGTTTTACGGTATTTATGGGGTTTTTTTGGTTTTATGGTTTTTAGAGATTTTATATGTTTTTAGTTTTTATGGGTTTATGGTCTTTTATAGTTGTTATATTTTTTTAGGATTTTAGATTATTGTGTTTCTTAATTATTTTATGGTTTTCGTTGGGGTTTACCATGTTTTTAGGGGGTTTTATGTTTTTATGGATTTTTAGGTATCTTTTAGTATTATTCTATTTTTTGGGTTTTTAGGAATTTTGAGGTGTTTTATGAATTTTTTTGGGGTTTTAGGGTTTCATTTGAGTTTTTATGGGATTTATGGTTTTTAAAGTTTGTTTAACATTTTTAGTGGATAAATGGATTTTGATAGTTTTTAGTGGTTTTTAGTGTTTTATGGGATTTTATGGTGTTTAGGGTATTTAGGAATTTTATGGTTTTCATGTTTTTTAAGGGGTTTTATGGTCATTTTTTGGGTTTGTAGGACATTCAATATTTTTAGGTTTTTAATGGTTTTAAGTGATTTTTAAGGTTTTCTTTAGTTTTTAAAGGGGTTTTAGGTTTTTTATATTTTTACGGATTTTTTAGGATTTTTAGGGTTTTCACGGTTTTTAGGATTTTCAGTTTTTAGGGGTTTTTATGGTTTTTATTGTTTTTATATTTTTATGGTTTTTTATATTTTTTGGTTTTTTGAGGTCTTATAATTTATAGGGTTTTTTGGTCTTATGTGTTTTATTATTTTTTATGTTATTTAGGAGATTCAAGTGTTTTTAGGTTTTTAATTTATTTCTTAAGGGTTTTCAGTGTTTTCATGGTGGTTTACATTTTTTGATATTTTTATGAATTTTTTTTTGGATTTTATGGGTTTTGGAGTTTTTTTGGATTCAAGGGTTACTACGGTTTTCATGGTTTTTTTGTTTTCTTGGGTTTCTTTTAAGTTTTTGAAAACATCCAGGCGTGTGGGGCGCATTCTCGAGACCCGCAAAATGGGAATCCATCCCTTCCTCCCCTTCTCCAACCGTTTTAGGGGTCTTAGTATTTTTCTATTTTTAGAGTTTTCTCTTGGGTTTTCTGGGTATTTATGTTTTTTTACATTATTAGCTATTTTTAAGGCTTTTATTTTTATTTTTATGGTGTTTAGGGTTTTTAGAGATTTTGGGGGATTTTTTTGTTTTTATATGGTTTTTTGGTTATTTTATGGGTTTCTGTTTTTTTTGTTTTGAGGGTATTAAAGTGTTCTTGGTTATTTAATGTTTTCTTAGGGATTTTTAGGGATTTTTGGATTTATCTACTTTTTTGTATTATATTTCCTTTTTAGGATTTTATGGGTCTTTAGGGTTTTTGGGATTTTGAGGGCTTCCGGTTTTTATTGGTTTTAGGGTTTTTAGGGGTTTTTCTATTTTTTAATGTTTATAGGGTTTTAAAGGTGTTGTATATTTTTAGAGAGTTTTTAGTGTTTTTAAGGAATTTTAGGGGTTTATGTTTTTTATGGTTTTTAGTGTGTTTCAGGGTTTTTAGCATTTTAAATATTTATATGGGTTTTAGGTGTTTTTAGTTTTTTAATGTTTTATAATATTTTTCATGGTTTTTTAGATATTTAGGTATTCTAATGGATTTTTTGGTATTTTTATTATTCTTAGGGTTTTTTGGGTTTTTTGGGTTTTTTGGGTTTTATGGGTTTTATGTTTTTTGAGGTCTTTAAGGTTTTCCTTAAGGGTTTATTGTTTGTACAATTTTAGGTATTTTTTTGTGTTTTGGGTTTTTAGGGTTTTCTGCGATTTGGATAGGGTTTTGAGTTTTTAGGGACTGCTTTTTTTTTTGGTTTTTTGGGTTTTCAGTTTTTTTGATTTTTTAGGGTTTTCAAAGTTTTTTAAAAAAATTTTCATTTTTGTTGGGTTTTTGGGTTTTTAGTATTTTTTTTAATATTTTTGTGTGTTTTTAAAGGTTTCGTGGGTTTTAATGGTTTTATGGGTTTTCAGTGTTTTTAGGGTCTTTTAGGGGTTTTAGCATATTTTTGTTTTTAATGATTTTATGAGTTTTTAATTTTTTATGTGTTTTTATGTGTTTTTTGTGGGTTTTTATGGTATTCGTGGTTTTTTATCATTTTTTTAGTATTTTTGATTTTTTTAGTATTTTTAGGGGGTTTAGGGGTTTTATTAGGGGTTGTTTGGGCTTTTAGGGTTTTATGGGTTTTAACATTTTTTAGGTTTTTAGCGGTTTAAAGAGTTTCTCAGTTTTTATGGTTTTCTTAAAGGTTTTCAGCATTATTTGTGGTTTTTACATTTTTAGGGATTTTATGTCTCTTTTAGAATATTAATGATATATTTTATCTTTTTGGATTTCGAGGGTTTTTAGAGTTTTTAGGGGTTTTAGGTTTTTTAGGTTTTTATGGGTTTTAATTTTTTTAGTTTTTAATTTTTTTAATTTTTTCAGGATTTTTCAGGATTTTTACTTTTTTATGGATTTTTGGTGTTTTTAAGGATTTTATGGTGTCTTTTAGGTTTTTAGGGATTTTGAGTCTTTTTAGGGTTTTTTATGGGTTATATGGTTTTTAGAGTTTTTAACTTTTTAGTGTATTTTTAATATTTTTATTGGGTTTGAATTTTTTTTGGGTTTTTAATAGGTTTTTGGGGTGTTTAGGGACTTTTATGGTTTTTGGAATTTTTAGGTTTTTTAGTGGTTTTAATTATTTTTAGGTTTCTAAGGTTTTAGTAAGGGGTTAAAAGTTTTTATTGAGTCTTTTAACTTTTTATGTATTTTTAATCTTTTCTAGGATTCTTATATTTTTTATTGTTTCATTTATTTTGAGCGTTTTAGGGTTTTTATGATTTTTTGGGTTTTTAGCGTATTTTTATTTCTTTAGGTTTTATGTAGCAGACACTTTTTGACACTGTAGCAGCTTGGAATATGCCCTCGTTTGGGCCTTCAGGCCACTAATTTGGTCCCCGAGTCGTTTAAGGCCTTCGGGCCACCCAGCCCTTCGGGTTAGTAAGGCCTTCGGGCCACCTCAAGGCCTTCAGGCCACATTAGGTGCAGATGAAAACCAGACGACCTACTAGGAACAAGCTTCAGAAGGAGGAGGAGCAAAGAGATTTCACCATAACAGAAACAAAAACGGATTGCAAGAATGATAGGGTATGACACCTATCATCGGGACAAGCCTGTGCATGCACGGGAAATCCTAGCCAAATAGTCATGCAAAGTTGGAGAGTTGATTTCATGATGAAGATGCTGGGGAGGAGTAGTTCAAAGTAGTTAGTTTGGGTTGTATGTAATGTTTAAAGCCTATAGGTAATGAATTCCTTTAAGGCCTACAGTCCATGTTATACTTAAGCCTACGGGCCTTGTAAGGGTTCAACCTCACCCCATGAATGGTTGATTATCAAAAATAAATAAAAATGAAGGTCTTCGGGCCATTGGAGGAGGTACAATTTTTTAATTTCTTTTACATGTCTAAATGTTTGTTTTATTTTTTTGAGGATTTTGAGGTTTTTATGGTTTTTTCATGTTTTAGGGGTTTTATGATTTTTACTAATTTTTTGTGTTTTGTGGTCCTTTTGGGGATTTATCATTATTTAGTTTTTAGGGGGTTTATGTGTTTTATGTGTTTTTATGTTTTTCTTTGGGATTTTCAGGTTTTTAAGGGTTTTCACATTATAATTTATTTTTTGGGTGTTATAGGATTTTTATACTATTTAGGGTTTTTATTGATTTTGAAGAGTTTTAGGGTTATTATAGGTTAATGTATTTTATTGTTTTAGGATTTTTTGGGTTTCTATGTATTTTTTGATGTTTCAATATTTTCATAGTATTTTTCTTGAATTTTAATGTTTTTTTTCATTTTTTGGATTATTATATATTTTTAGGATTTTTTAGTATTTTTATGGTTTTTGAGGGTCTTTACGGTTTTTATTAATTTTAGGGGTTTTTGTGGGTTTTATGGGTTTTAGAGGTTTTATGTTAATTTAGGTCTTTATAGTTTTCTAAAGGTTTTTATCATTTTTAGGGGTTCTTATGTTTTTAGGGATTCATAGGGATTTTTAGGATTTTTAGGGGTTTAGAGATTTGAGGGATTTTGAGGGTTTTATGGGTTCATAGAGTTTTTAGGGTTTTTTTGTTTTTTAGTGTTTTTTATGTTTCCTAGGGTTTTAATGGGGTTTTATATTTATAATTGTTTTCAGGTGTTTAAAGGTGTTTTAGAGTTTTTTTGTCTTTTGTGTAAATATGTTTTTTTTCTCTTTTTTAATCTATTTTTGGGATTTGGGTTTTTTGGGGGTTTTTTTTTGGGTCTTTTGAGTTTTATCATTTTTTAGGTTTTTATGAGTTTTAAGTGACTTTTGTTTTTTAATTTTTTTCTTATGGTTTTTAGTGTTTTTAGGGGTTTTATGTTTTTAGTGTTTTTAAGGGTCTTTTTAGTATTTTTATTGGGTTTTAGTGTTTGTAGGGATTTTAGGGGATTTATGGTTTTTAGGGTTTTTATCATTTTTAGGTTTTAGGGGTTTCATGTGTTCTTTTATTTTTCTGTATTTAGGGGTTTTCAATGTTTTTTTGGGTTTTAAGGATTTTAGGGTTTTTTGGGATTTTTTTAATTAATATGTGTTTTTGGAGTTTTTAGGGATTTTGAAGAGGTTTAGGGATTTTTATAGTTTTGGTGGTTTTATTTGGTTTTTAGGTTTTTAGGGGGTTTAAAAGGTTCTTTTTACAATTTTCTTAGGGGTTTCCATTGTTTTTAGGGGGTTTGACAATTTTTTGGTATTTTTAGTGTTTTTAGTGTTTTTATGGTTTTTTGTGATTTCGATGGATTTTTGGGATTTATAGGGTTTTATTTTTTTGATTTTTAAGGATTTTTTGAGTTTTTTATAGGTTTAATGTTTCTATAGTTTTTTAACGTTTTATGGGGTTTAATGGGATTTTAGAGTTTTTTGGGTTTTATGATTTTATGGGTTTTAGGGTTTTTATGGTCTTAGGGGTTTTATGTATTTTTGGGGGTTTATTTGGTTTTTGGATTTAGTTCCATTTATTTGTTTTTATTATTTTTGAGGTTTTTAGGAGTTTAAGGTTTTTTTTGTTTTTATGGTTTTAATTTGGGTTTTATGTGTTTTAGGGTTTTTACATTTTAGGGAATTTTCATTATTTTTAAAGGTTTTAGTGAATTTATAGGGTTTTAGGGTTTTAGGGTTTTTTATTTTTTTATTTTTTTGTTTGTTTTGGATGTTTTTTTAGGTTTTTTTGGGTTTTAGTATTTTTAAGAGTTTTTAACTATTTTATAGGTTTAATGGGTTTGTAGTGTTTTCGTGGTTTTAGTGTTTTTATGGGATTCAAAGTTATTTCAGTTTTATAGGGTTTTTAGTGATTTATGTGTTTTGAAGGATTTTAGAGATTTTTAGGTTTTAATTTTTTTAGGTATTTTTGGTTTTTAAGGTTTTTATAGAGTTTTTTAGGGTTTTTATGGTTTTTAGGTTTTTTTTTGGGAGTTTTAGGTATTTTAATGGTTTAATATTTTTTAGCGATTTTTAGGATTGTTAGGGTACTTTTTGGTTTTTAGGGGGATTTTTTTGACTTTTTATGGATTTTAAGGATTTTTGACGATTTTAGGGGTTCAAAGGGATTTTAGAGTTTTTAGTAGTTATTTTGGGTTTTATGAGTTTTTAGGGGTTTTTATGGTATTTGTATATTTTACGATTCATAGGGGTTTCTTGGTATTGTGGTTTTTTTGGGTTTTAGAAACTTTAGGGTTCTAGGGGTTTTAAGTGTTTTTAGGTTTTTAGGGTTATTAAAGGTTTTAAGGGTTTTCAAATATTTTTATGTTTCTAGGGATATTAAAGGATTTTCTAGGATTTTTATGGTCTTTTGAGGGTTTTAGGTATTTTAAGAGTTTTAGGGTTTTTAAAAGTTTTTCTAGTTTTGTATTTTTAATGTTTTGATTTAGTTTCTTATGGTATTATATGATATTTGTGTTTTTAAAGTGTTTTGGGTTAAAAGGGTTTGCATAATTTTTAGTTGCTTTTTAACATTTTTATGTGTTTTTATATTTTTATTGTGTTTAGTTGTTTTATGGGTCTTGGGGTTTTAGGGTATTAAATTTACTTAACGGTTTTTAGTGGTCATAGGGTTTGAGGGGCTTTTACTATATTTATTTTTTTTAGGTTTTCTGAAGGTTTTTGATTTATTTAGGTTTTTTATGTTTTTTGGGATTTTTTACGATTTTCATTTTTTTAATGTTTTTATAGATTTGAGGTTTTTAATAGTTTTTAGTATATTTATGGGTTTTATGGGTTTTCGAGGTTATTATTATCTTTTTTAGGGGTTTTAGGTTTTTTATATTTTTTATCATTTTATGGGTTTGACGAGTTTTTAGATTTATGGTGGTTTTTAGGCTTTGATGGGTTTAGGGATTTTTAACATTTTATGGGTTTTTATGGTTTTAGTGGTTTTTAGAGTTTTTTGTTTCTTTTAGGGTTTTCTAGGGTTATTAGAATTTTTAGGTTAGTAGGGGTTTTAGTGTTTTTAGGTTTTATAGTTTTCTATATGTTTTTCCAGGTGTTTATAATTTTTTATGTTTTTAGGGGTTTTATGGATTTTTCTGGTGTTTTATGGTTTTAGGTATTTTTAGGATTTTTAGTGGTTTTAAAATATTTAGGGGTTATATATATTTTTTTGTGGTTTTATTATTGGTTTTGTGTTTTTATGCTAACATACATTTTTATTGGGGTTTTGGAAATTTTAGGATTTTTAGGGTGTTTTAGGGTTTTATGGATTTTGATGTTTTTAGATATTTTTTTGGGGGTTTTAGTATTTTTTTTGTTTTTTAGGCATAAGGTTTTTTTGTGGTTTATAGATATTTTATAGTTTTTTTGTGTTTTGTAACATTTTATGGATTTAAAGAGTAATTTTAATTTTTAGTGGTGTTTTAGTATTTTTATGGTTTTAATGGTTTTAATGGGTTTTAATGGATTAATGGGTTTTTATGGGTTTTTATAGTTTTCCCAGGTTTTAAGGATTTTTATGGGTTTTACTTGATTAAGGGGTTTTTAGGGGTTTTTGGAGATTTTAAGTATTTTTAGTGTTTTTATAATTTTTAGGGGTTTTAGGTGTTTTAAGTGTTATAGGGTTTTAAGGTTTTCTTGGAGGATTTCATGTTTTTCTTGTTTGAGTGATTTAATGGATTTTTAGGATTTTGATATGTTTTAAGAATTTTTAGTGTTTTTAGAGTTTTTAGGGATTTAATTGTTTTTTTTTGTTTTTAGGCGTTTTAAGTGTGTTTTTTGTTTTTAATGTTTTCTTAGGGGTTTTAAGGGATTTTATAATTATATGGATATTTAGGCCTTTTGAGTATTCTATTTTTTAAGTTTTTTTAAAAAAATTATATTTTTTATGGTTATTTTGGCATTTTGGTTTTTCTAGAAATATAGGATTTTTTATGTTTTTGTCTTTTTTTCTCATTTTTTGGGGTTTAAATGTTATTTAGAGTTCTTAGTAAGTTTTATGGTCTTTTTTGGGTTTCTAGTGTATTTTTTGGTTTATATGGGTATTATGAGTTTTAGGGGTTCTAAGTTATTGGGGTATTTTTTTTGTTTTTATGGTATTTTTTCATTCTTATGTTTTTTTGAGTTTTAAGTGTTTTCAGGTTTTATGGTTTTTATGGTTTTTTTACGTTTTTGGGATTTTAATAATTTTTTAGTATATTTATTGTTTTAGGATTTTTTAGGATTTTGAGGGTTTTTGGGGGTTTTGGGGGTTTTAGGGGTTTTAGGGATTTTAGGGTTTATTCAGTTTTAGGGGTATTAAGTGTTTATAGGTTTTATGGCTTAATTACAGTTTTACATGTTTTGTAGGTTTTTACATTTTTATTTATTTTCGAGATTTTTTAGGATTTTATGATTTTTATGGAAATTAAGGATATTTAGAATTTTTAGGTAATTTAGGGTTTTAAAGGTATAATAGCATCTTTAGCACCATTTAGGATTTCAGGGGTTTTGAGTGATTTTAGTTTTTTATGGTTTTTTAATGGGTTTTCAAGGTTTTCAGTGTTTTTTTTAATTTTTATGCATTTTTAGAGATTTTGTTTGAATTCAATGGTTTTTAGGTTTTTAAAGATTTTTCCAGTTTTGAAGGGTTTTATGGGTTTTTGGGTTTTTAGCGGTTTTTTTTGAGTTTTTTGAGTTTTTAATGTTTTTATATCTTTTAAAAAAATTTTGGAGTTTAAAGGGATATTAGAGATTTTAATTATTTATAGGGTTTTTATAGATTTTCATGGTTTTTTAGGGATTAATTGGTTTTATTTTTTTAGAGTTTAAATGGTTTTAGGGATTTAATTTTTTTGGGTTTTAAGGATTTTTCATGTTTGGGGAGGGGGGGTTCTCAAATTGTTTTATTTTGTATGGGGTTTTTGGGGTTTTTGGGATTAGTTTGGTGTTTAGGGTTTTTAGGGGTTTTTATGGGTTTTATGGTTTTTTATGTTTTATATTTTTGGTTATTCAAGTGTCTCTAGGTTTTTAAGGTTTTCTTATTTTTTTCGAGGTTTTTAGGGTTCTTACATTCTTTGATATTTTATGATATTTTTAATTATTTTTATTATTTTGTTTAATATTTTGGGATTTTTTTGGTTTTTAGATTTTAGGTTTTTATGGTTTTTAGAGTTTTTATATATTTTTTTATGGTCTTAACAATTTTTATAGTTTTAGTGGGTTTTAGGGTACCTATGATTTTTTAGGATTTTTAAAATATTTTAAGTGTTTTTATGGTTTTTAATGGTTTTTAGGGTTTATGGTCTTTTAGGGTTTTAGAATTTTTTATATTTTTATGGGTTTTAAGTGTATTTAGGATTTTATGGTTTTCTTAATGTTTTCAAGGTTTTTGGGGTTTTTACATTTATATATATTTTTAATTATTTATAGATTTTTTGTGTTTATTATTTTTAGGGATTTTTTGTTTTTTTGGGTGTCTAGGTTTTTTGGTGTTTATTGTACTTTTGAGTTTCTAGTGTTTTTTTAATTTTTAATGTTTTCATGGTTTTTAGAGTTTTTTAACTTTTTAAGGGTTAAAATGTTGTTTATGAGTTTTTAGGGTTTTTGTGGTTTTTATTAATTTTTATGGTTTTTATGGTTGTTAGTGGTTTTTATTATTTTTGGGGGTTTTATATGTTTCTACATTTTATGATTTTCTTTAGGTTCTTGTTGGTATTTAAGTGTTTTTAAATTTTATTGGATGTGTAGTTTTTTTAGTATTTTTATGGTCTTTAGGTTTTTTAGGGATTTAGAATGTTTTTAGCAGTTTTTAGGTTTTTATGGTTTCTGGGTATTTTGGATTTTTTTAGGGTTTATAAATTATTTTTGTGCTTTTTATAATTTTTAGGGGTTTAAAGTGTTTTTTTAGTTTTAGTGCAATTTTTATGGTTTTTAGTGGGTTTTTAGGGATTTTAGGATTTTAGTGATTTTAGGTTCTTTAGTGTTTTTAGGTTATTGGGGGATTTATGTTTTTTAGGATTTTAAGTGTTTATTAGTGTATTTTATGGTTTTTATGTTCTTTTTCATTTTATGGATTTTTACAGTTTTACGGTTTTTCAATTTTTATCGATTTTTATGGTTTTTAGGGGTTATGGTTTTATGGTTTTTATCGTTTTTGGGTTTATAATGGTTTTTTTGAGATTCTATGGTTTTATGGTTTATAGAGTTTCAAAATTATTAGGGGTTGAAATGGTTTTATAGTTTTTAGTGGGTTTTAATATTTTTATTACTTTTTTACGGATTTAAAGGGTTTCGGGTTTTTTAGGATTTCTTAAGGATTGTATCATTTTTAGGTTATTAGGGGATTTAATTTTTTTGTCCTCTAAGGTTTTCATAAGGGTTTTCTTTGTTTTTAATGATTTTTTGTTTTTAGTGATTTTTATGTAGATTTTAAGATTTTCATGGAACTTTGTGTTTTAGGGATTTTAACGGTTTTTAGTGTTTTAGGGGTTTTATGGGGGTTTAGGGTTTTTATAGACTTTAGGGTTTTAGTGTTTTATGAAATTCTAGGTTTTGAAGGGTTTGTAGAGCTTTTGTTGATTTGTAGGGTTTTAATGGATTTTTAGGGTTTTTCCATTTTTATGGGTTTTATAGTTTTTAGGGTTTTTAGGGTTTTAGTGTCTTTTTTGGGTTTTAGGAGTTTTTAAACATTTTTTTGGTATTTATGGTTTTTAGGGTTTTTAAGTGTTTTTTATGTTTTCAAAGGATTCATAGGAATTTTCAAGGGTTTTAGGGGTTTTTATATTTTTATGCATTTTTAGCGAATTTTGATGATTTTGATAGTTTTTTGGGTTTTGGGTATTTTAACGATATATTGTGTTTTTAGGGATTCTTTGGGGTTTTAGGGTTTATAGTTTTGTTTGTGTGGTCAAGGTATTTTAAGTGATATAAGGTTTTTATGATTTTCTGAAGGTTTTTTTGATTTTTTAGGGTTTTTTATTTTTAAGGTATTTTTAGGGATTTTTTTATTAATTTTAGGTTTTTTAGGGTTTTTAGTGATTTCGAGTCGTTTTTGGGTTTTTTAGTGTTTTAGGAATTTTTTAGGGTTTTAGGGATTTTAATACTTGTGGGTTTATAATGTTTTTTGAGTGTTTTATGGTTTTCACTATTTTTTAGAGTTTATAAACATTTTTAGGGGTCTAAAGAGTTTATGGATTTTTACTAGTTTTATGGTTTTTTAATTTTAGGGGTTTTTATATATTTTAGGGTTTTTATTGTTTTTAGGGGGTTTTAGAGTTTTATGTTATTTTTAGATTTTTTTTAGGGTTTAGCATCTTCTATTATTTTTATAGGTTTTATGTGTTTTTTGGTTTTTATGGTTTTCTTCGAGTTTGAGGGGTTTTGGTTGTTTTAATGTTTTAGTGATTTATGGTATTTTCTCATATATTTAATGGTTTTAGGGATTTAGGTTTTTTTTGGGTTTTTAAGGATTTTAGGGATTTTTAGGGTTTTAGCATTTTTTGGTTTTTGTGGGTTATAAGGGTTTTTAGGATTTTAAATTTTTCTTAGGTTTTTCCATGGTTTTTTGGTTTTTGTACATATATAGTGATTTTTTAAAATTTTAATTTTTTTTGGTTTTTATGGATTTTAAGGGTTTTTAGGGTTTTATGTATTTTTTTGTATTTTTGGGTTTTAAAGGAGTTTTAGATATTTTAATTTTTTAGTGTTTTAAATGGTTTTTATTTTTTAGTGGTTTAGGGTATTTATTGGGTTCTTTCAGTTTTATGGTTTTAAAAGATTTTTTTTATGGGTTTTATGGTTTTAGATGGTTGTTATATTTTTTAGGTTTTAAGGGTTTTATTTTTATTAATGATATTATGGTTTTATTTGGGGTTTTCCATGTTTTTAGGGTCTTTTATGTTTTTATGGATTTTTAGGTATCTTTTAGTATTATTATGTATTTAGGGTTTTCAGGAATTTTGAGGTTTTTTATGGATTTTTTGGGATTTTTGGTTTCATTTGATTTTTTAGGGGTTTTATGGTTTTTAATGTTTTTTTAACTTTTTTAGTCGATTAATGTATTTTGATAGTTTTTAGTGGGTTTTAGTGTTTTAACAGATTTTACAGTGCCCAAGGTATTTTGGAATTTTAAGGTTTTTAGGTGTTTTAACGGGTTTTATGGTCATTTTTTGGGTTTGTAGGACATTCAATATTTTTAGGTTTTTATTGGTTTTAAGTGATTTTTTGTTTAGTTTTTAAAGGTTTCATATGTTTTTTGTGTTTTTAGGGAATTTTTTAGATTTTTATGGTTTTTACTATAGTTAGGTTTTTCAGTTTTCTAGGGTTTTTCATGGTTTTTAGTGTTTTTATATTTTTATAGTTTTTTAGATATTTAGGTTTTTTGAGGTATTATCATTTATAAGATTTTTATGGTTTTATGTGTTTTATTATTTTTAATTTTTTAGGAGATTCAAGTGATTTTAGGTTTTTAATTTTTTCTTAAGAGGTTTCAGTGTTTTTTGGGTGGTTTACATTTTTTGGGATTTTTATGGTTTTTTTTTTGGATTTTATGGGTTTTGGAGTTTTTTTGGATTCTAGGGTTCCTATAGTTATCAAGGTTTTTTTGTTTTCTCAGGTTTATTTTGAGTTTTTTAATGTTTATAAGTTTTCATATAATTTTTTAGTGTTCATCAGTTTTTAACGAATCAAAGTGCTTTACTGGTTATTATTAGTTTTTTGAGTTTTTATAAATTTTAAGAGGTTATGGATTTTATAGTTTTTTTGGGGTTTTAGGGTTTTTAGGGTATTTATTTTTTTCAGTTTTTTAGGGGTTTAGGTGTTTTTATGATTTCAAAGTGTTCATAAGGTTATTCATGGTTTTTAGGATTTTTAAATTTTTTGGCATTTTTATGTTTTTTTCCGGATTTTTATTTTTTTTTGTTTTAGGGATTTTTAGAGTTGTGTGGGTTTTGGGGTTTTTAATATTTTTATGTTTTCTAGGGGTTTTATGGTTTTTAGGGAATATTAGGGGTTTTAGTGATTTTTTTTTTGTTTTTATGGGTTTTACGTTTTTTTGTTTTTTAAGGTTTTCATAGGGTTTTTACATTTTTTGGGATTTTATGATATTTTTTGGATTTTTATGATATTTAGGGTTTTTAGGGGTTTTAATGTTATTAGGTTTTTAGGGGTTTCAAGTGTTTTTAGGTTATAAAGTTTTCTTCTGGTTTTTCTAGATTTTTTGGGTTCTTTATTATTTTAGAGATTTTAGGGATTTTTTAGTATTTTAATTATATTTAGGGTTTATAAGGATTCTTATGTTTTTATGGGTTTTTATTGTTTTTTGGTGTTCCTAGGGTTCTTTTGGGTTTCTAAGGGATTTAATGTTGTTTAGGGTTTTACTGATTTTTGGATATTTTAATGTTTTTAAGATCATAAATAGTTTTTATAGTTTTTAGTATTTTGTTGGGTTTTTATGGGGTTTAGTGTTTTTAAGGTTCTTAGGGGTTTTATGGTTTTTTAGAATTTTAGGGGTTTTTAAGGTCTTTAGAATTTTCAGCCTTTTTTAAGTTTTTTAGGGATTAAATTTTTTGGGGGTTTTAAGGTTTTCTTAGGGTTTTGATGGTTTTATTGGTTTTTATGTATTTTTAGGATTTTTATGGTTTTTAGGGTTTTTAGTGATTTTGAGGGTTTTTATGGTTTTTATCCTTTTATATACTTTTAAGGGTTTTATGTGTTTTTAGGTTATTCATGTTTTCTTATGATTATCAAGATTTTAGGGATTTTTTATATTTCTAGGTATTTTTAGGCATTTTATAGATTTTAATTGTTTTTAGGGATTTTGAGGGGCTTTAGGGTCTTTTAATGTTTTATGTTTTTATGTTTTTTCTAGTGATTTAAGGGTTTATTAGTTATTTTGTGTTTTAATTATTTTTAATAAGTTTTAAAATTTTATGTGTTTGAACGGTTTTTAGAGTTATTATATGGGGTTTAGGGTTCTTATGGCCTATAAGAGCATTAGGGGTAGGGGGTTGAGGTTTGTATGGTCTTTTAGGGTTTTTATGTTTTCTTCTATTTTAATGTTTTAATGGGTTTTAAATATTTTCTTGTTTTGTGTTTTTCTTATGGTTATTTATGGGTTTTTGTGTTTCTATGTTTTTTTTGTATTTTTATGGATTTTTAGGTATTTTTATTGTTTTTATAGTTTTATGGTTTTTAGGTGTATTAGGGTTTTTGGGATTTTTGTGTTTTATATTTTTTTATCTTTTTAGTGGTTGTAAGCATTTTTTTGGTTTTTTAGTTTTCATAGGTTTTTTATGATTTTAGGGTTTTTAAATATTGATGTATTTTTAGGGATTTTATAAGGTTTTTTAATGATTTTTTTAGAGTTTTATAGTTTTTAGAAATTTACGGTACAATGGTTTTCTGGGATTTTTGGGTTTTTTTGGTCTGTATTATTTTGATGTTTGAAGGGGTTTAAATGGATTTTGAGTGTTTATTGATTTTGGGTTTTTTAGGAGTTTTATTATTTTAATGTTTTTTGGATTTGAAGGCCATTTTTATGAATTTAATGATATCTTAGAGTATTTTGAGTATTTTGAGTTTTTTTAGTGTATTATCATTTTTTAGGTTTTAAGGGTTTTATGTATTTTCAGTGATTTAAGTGTTTGTTTTAGTTTTTTTTGGGTTTTATGGATTCTTTTAGGTTTTATGGATTTTAAGGTGTTTTTATGAATTTTATGGTTTTTTGGGATTTTGGGATTTTGGAGGGTTGTAGGGGTTTTAGGGGTTGAAGGTGTTTCAGGGCATTTATGAATATTTTTTAAGTTTTAAGGGTTTTTTTTTTTTGAGATTTCAGGTTATTTATGGTTTTTGGATGTTTTTAAAATTTTTAGGCATTTAGATGATATTCATTGTTTTTAGTGAATTTTAGGTTTTTATGGGTTTTTTATGGTTTTTATGTCTTAGGGGGTTTTATGGTTTTTAGGGTTTTTATGGGTATTAGTTTCTTTTATTGTTTTTATGGTTTTAACATATTTTTATGTTTTTATGGGTTTTTAGTGTTTTTAGGTTTTTAATGTTTTCATAGGATTTTTCATGGTTTTAAGGGTGTTTTATATTTTTTGGGGGTTTTAGAGGTTTTTTTAGGATTTTTATGGGTTTTAGTGTTTTTAGAAATTTTTTATGGTTTTAAGGGTTTTATGGTTTTCTCAAGGGTTTTTTAGTTTTTAGGTTTTTATGGGTTTTAATTATTTTTTAGGAATTTAATGTTTTCATAACAGTTTTCTGGGTTTTTACATTTATTGTGATTTCAGGGATTATTTAGGATTTTTAATGTTTTTAGGGATTTTGAGGGTTTTTAGGGTTTTAGGGATTTTATCATATTTTTTATGTTCTAGTGTTTTTGATGATTTTAGGGGTTTAATGGATTTTAAGATTTTTTAAATATTTTTTAGGTGTTTAAATGTTTGTAGAGTTTTTCCCTGTTTTTATGGTTTCTAGGTGTTTTGATGGTTTTTTAATCTTTTAAGGGTTTTATGGTTTTTATGGGTTTTATGTGTTTTTTTTTGATGTTTTCTTATAATTTTTTTAGGTTTTATGGTTTATAGGTTTTTAGGTATTTTTGGGTATTATTATGTTTTTAATGGTTTTTGCGGTTTTGTGTGTTTTGATGGTTTTTAGGGGTTTTAACATTTTTACATTTCTATGGCTTCATGTGTTATTTGGATATTAAATTTATCTTATGGGTTTTAATAGTTATATGGTTTTTTACATTTTTCGGTATATTTATAAATTTTTTAAATTTTATCGTGTTTTTTTAGTTCTTGGGGATTCTGGGGGCTTTGTTAGGGTATTTTTGTTTTTTGGGTTTTATGAAATGTTTTGTTTTTTTAAATTTTCTAAGGTGTTCATGTGTTTTTATAGCTTTTAGAGGTTTTACATATTTATGGGTTTTAGGGGTTTTATGGTTTTTTGGAGTTTTTGGAGGATTTTATGTTTTTTAGCATTTTTTATATTTTTAGGGGTTTTGTGTATTTTTATTCTTTTAATATTTTCTTAGGATTTTTATGGAATTTATGTTTTTTTACATTTTTAGGGATTTTAGGTCCTTATTAGTATTTTTATAGGTTTTTTGGTTTTTAACTATTTTTAGAGTTGTTAGAGTTTTCAGTGGGTTTTTAGGATTTTTAATTTATTTTAAGTGTTTTCGTGGTTTTTAATTGTTTTTAAGGATTTTAGGGTTTTTAGGGATTTATAATTTTTCAGATTTTTATGGGTTTTAAGTGTAATTAGGATTTTAATATTTTTTTAAAGTTTTCAGGGTTTTTAGGGTTTTTACATTTATATATATTTTTAATGATTCATAGACTTTGTGACTTTATTGTTTTTAGGGATTTATTGTTTTTTTGGGTTTTCATAGGTTTTTTTGTGTTTATTGTATTTTAGAGTTTGTAGTGTTTTTTCAAATTTTTCATGTTTTCATTTTTTAGAGTTATTTTACATTTTAAGGGTTAAAATGTTGTTTATGAGTTTTTAGGGTCTTTATGGTTTGTAGGATTTTTATGAATTTTTAGGGTTTTTATGGTTGTTAGTGGTTTTTATACTTTTTTGGGGGTTTTATGTACTTTTAAATTTTATGATTTTGTTTAGGTTTTGCTTGGTATTTAAGAGTGTTTACAATTTTTATAGATTTTTATTGTATTTTTGTATATTTTAGGTTTTTAGGTTTTTTAGGGATTTAGATTGTTTTTAGGGGTTTTTCGGTTTTTATAGTTTTTTGTGTATTTTGAATTTTTTGTGTTTTTAGGGTTGATAAATTTTTTTACTGTTTTTATCATTTTAGGGGATTAAAGTGTTTTTAGAGTTTTAGTACAGTTTTTATGTTTTTAGTAGTTTTTAAGGGTTTTATAAATTTTAGTGATTTTAGGTTCTTTAGTGTTTTTATGTTTTTAGGGGATTTATGTTTTTAGGATTTTAAGTGTTTATTAGGGTATTTTAGGGTTTTTAAGATTTCTTTCATTTTATGTATTTTTACGGTTTTATGGTTTTTACAACTTTTATCTACTTTTAGGGTTTTTAGGGGTTACGGGATTTATGGTGTTTATTGTTTTTTGGAATTATAGTGGATTTTTTTTAGATTTTATGGTTTTATGGTTTTTAGAGTTTCCCAATTATTGGGTGTCGAAATGATTTTATAGTTTTCAGTCGGTTTTAATATTTTTTATTAGTTTTAAGAGATTTAAAGGGTTTAGTGTTTTTTTAGGATTTATTAAGGATTTTATCATTTTAAGGTTATTAGGGGTTTTAATTGTTTTGTGTCCTCTGAGGTTTTCTTAGGGGTTTTCTGCGCTTTTAATGTTTTTTATTTTTTAGTTATTTTTATGCAAGTCTCATGATTTTTATGTAACTTTGGGTTTAAGGAATTTTGAACGGTTTTAGTATTTTAGGGTTTTTAGGGTTTTTATGGGGGTTTAGGGTTTTTTAGATTTTAAGGTTTTAGTGTTTTCTAACATTTTTAGGGTTTTGAAGGTTTTTGAGAGTTTTTAGTTCTTTTTAGGGTTTTTGTGGATTTTTAGGTTTTTTTGTTTTTAGGGGATTTATAGTTTTTAGGGTTTTTAGGGTTTTAGTGTCTTTTTTGGGTTTTTGGAGTTTTTTTAACATTTTTTTTGGTTTTAGGACCTTTAGGGTTTTTAAGAGTTTTTAATGTTTTCAAAGGTTTCATAGGTGATTTCCAGGGTTTTAGGGGTTTTATATTTTTATTCCTTATTAATAAATTTATTTTGTTTTTTATAGTTTTTTGGGTTTTGGGGATTTTGATGGGTTTTTGTGTTTTTAGGGATTCTTGGGGGTTTTAGGGTTTATAGATTTTTTTGGGTTGTCAAGGTATTTTAAGTGATATACGGTCTTTATAATTTTCTCATGGTTTTTTTCATTTTTTAGGGGTTTTTATGTTTGAGGTATTTTTATGGATTTTTAGTTTTTTTAGGTTTTATGGATTTTAGTGATTTTGAGGGGTTTTAGGGTTTTTTAGGGTTTTAGGGTTTTTAGTAGTTTTTTGGTTTAAAATTCTTTTTTAGTGTTTTAGGGTTTTCATGGTTTTCTAGAGTTTTTAAACATTATTAGGGGTCTAAGGAGTTTTTATATTTTAATTATTTTTTATGTTTTTTTATTTTAGCATTTTCTTAAATATTTTTTGGTTTTTAATGTTTTTAGGTGGTTTTCGAGTTTTATGTTATTTTTAGATTTTTTAGGGTTTTAGAATCTTCTCTTTTTTATGGGTTTTAGGTGTTTTTTTGTTTTAATGGATTTCGTAGAGTTTTAATGGTTTTTTTGGATTTTAATATTTTAGGGATTTAAGGGATTTTCTCATATATTTAGGGGTTTTAGGGTTTTAGGTTTTTTAGGATTTATGGTTTTTATGGGTTTTTAGGGTTTTCACATTTTTAGGTTTTTTTGGGTCATAAGTGTTTTTAGGATTTTAATGTTTTCTCAGGGTTTTCCATTATTTTTTGGTTTTTGTAAATTTTTATGGATTTTTAATGATTTTTTAGGATTTTAAATTTTTTTATGCTTTTATGGATTTTAAGGGTTTTCTGGGTTTTTTTGGTATTTTTGTGCATTTTTTGGTTTTAATGGAGTTTTACATATTTTTAATGTTTTAGTTGTTTAAATGGTTTTAATTTTTTAGTGGTTTTACGGTATTTATTGGTTTTTTTAGGTTTTATGGTTTTTATAGATTTAATATTTTTTTTATTTTTTATGGGTTTTATGGTATTTTATAGTTGATATATTTTTTTTAGGTTTTTAGGTTTTTATGTTTATTAATTCTTTTCTGGTTTTCATTGGGGTTTTCCATGTTTTTAGGGTTTTTTTATGTTTTTATGGATTTTTTGGTATCTTTTAGTATTATTCTATTTTTTGGGTTTTTAGGAATTTTGAGGGGTTTTATGGATTTTATTGGGGTTTTAGGGTTTCATTTGAGTTTTTAGGGGATTTATGGTTTGTAATGTTTGTTTAACATTTTTAGTGGATAAATGGATTTTGATAGTTTTTAGTGGTTTTTAGTGTTTTATGGAATTATATGGTGTTTAGGGTATTTAGGGATTTTATGGTTTTTAGGTGTTTTAAGGGGTTTTATGGTCATTTTTTGGGTTAGTAGGACATTCAATATTTTTAGGTTTTTGTTGGTTTGAAGTGATTTTTTATGGTTTTCTTTAGTTTTTAAAGGGGTTTTAGGTTTTTTATATTTTTTGTGATTTTTTTAGGATTTTTAGGGTTTTCACAGTTTTTAGGAATTTCAGTTTTTTAGGGTTTTTTATGGTTTTTATGTTTTTATATTTTTATGGTTTTTTACATTTTTTGGTTTTTTGAGGTCTTATAATTTATACGGTTTTATGGTTTTATGTGTTTTATAATTTTTTATGTTATTTAGGAGCTTCAAGTGTTTTTAGGTTTTTGTTGGTTTGAAGTGATTTTTTATCGTTTTCTTTAGTTTTTAAAGGGGTTTTACGTTTTTTATATTTTTAGGGAGTTTTTAGGATTTTTAGGGTTTTCACGGTTTTTAGGATTTTCAGTTTTTTAGGGTTTTTTATGGTTTTTAGTGTTTTTATATTTTTATGGTTTTTTTACAATTTTTGGTTTTTCGAGGTCTTATAATTTATATGGTTTTATGGTATTATGTGTTTTATTATTTTTTATGTTATTTAGGAGCTTCGAGTGTTTTTAGGATTTTAATTTTTTCTTAAGAGTTTTCAGTGTTTTTATGGCGGTTTACATTTTTTAAGATTTTTAGGGATTTTTTTTGGATTTTATGGGGTGTTTAGTTTTTTTTAGGTTTACTATGGTTTTGACGGTTTGTTTTGTTTTCTCAGGTTTCTTTTGAGTTTTTGAAAACGTCCAGGCGTGTGGGGCACGTTCTCCAGAACCGCAAAATGGGAAGCCATCCCTTCCTCACCTTCTCCAACCTTGTTAGGGGTCTTAGTATTTTTCAATTTTTAGAGTTTTATCTTGGGTTTTCTGTGTATTTATGGTTTTTTACATTATTAGCTATTTTTAAGGGTTTTTTTATTTTTATGTTGTTTAGGTTTTTTAGGGATTTTGGGGGATTTTTTTGTTTTTATAAGGTTTTTTGGTTATTTTATGGGTTTTTGTTTTTTTTTTGTTTTTAGGGTCTTAATGTCTTCTTAGTTATTTAATGTTTTCTTAGGCAAAGAAAGCTCGGGTCCAGGCTATTCCTGGCACCCCCCAAAATTTATTAAACAAAAAGACACAAACACTGCAGACAAGGGAGGGGAGGGGTCGAATGACCCACACCCAAAAACCCTTACAACCCACGCCAAAGAAAGAAAAACAAAGAAAGAAAAAGACACAAAAACAGATAGAACCGCAGCCTCATCACGTCACATCCAACCAGTACCAGCATCCAACAGTACTACATCCAGCATTAACCAGCATCCAGCAGCTTACAGCTAACCAACAACCAGTATTCAGACTACAATAGAAAACAACATCCAGCAGCAGCAACCAGCCAACCAGCATCCACAACAAACCAGCAACCTGCATCCTCATTTTCAGACAGCTAGCACCTCTTTCGACCACCAAAAATCTCCCAGCATCCCACTTCCACTCCAGCAGTACAGCAACAAACTCATCCACAGCAGCATCAAATACCAAACAGCCACACGTCATCCAGCATTTACCATACACCATCCACTCAAAACCAAAAAAATACCCACATCCAGCACCCAGTACCTTCTCACCAAGAAGGTCCATTTCCAACAGCATAGAACAAACAACATCAAAATAACATGAATCATCGCCACCAAATAGAACCGGCAGCCAGCATCCACAACAAATCCAAAAAACCAGGCAAAAAGCAGCACCAATCCTTCTCCCCAACAATAGCTTTGGGGGAGGCCACGAATGAAAAATCTAGCCAAAGTCTAGCCGAAGCAGCAACACAGAACCAGTCCAGCCACCAAACACGAACACGCAAGCCAGCAAAATCAGTCGGACATAGGACATAGCGACTATACCTTCGTCAGCAGCAAGATCAATGAGCAAAAATTCTGCACCTCTTCGGATCCGGACAGACAACGTCGAACCAAGCGCAACTCCAATGCTCGCGTGAAGTAGATGCAAAGCCCGACGAACCTGTTTGTCACCAGGACGTGGCCATACCTCCCCCCGACACCAGAAATTCTCATCGCACCAAAAAACCAGCAAGCCGAACCCTCCTATTCGGCAAAGCAACCATCTCATCGGCATTGACTTCACCGTCGACAGCTTCAGAATCGTCCAACACATAGGAAAATCATCTCTGCTACCACCCGAGAGAGCAGAATCCAGATCTAGCAACGCCGACCCAGATCGAAACGAAAAACCACCACAACCTGAAACAGCCCTCAAGATCTCAGAGCCGTCATCCATCCGTCGCGAAAACCTCCATCGCACCAGGAGATAATGCTTCTCGAACATCAATCCACCCGCATCGCAAAGCCTAAGGAGATCAACGAAGCCGCTGAAGGGGGTTCCAGGATGGAACCCTAGAGATCGCCGCATTGGGAGAGACCCAGGAGAGAGCGGCGACATCCTTGAAGGGTTTTAGGAGTTTTCATTTTCTATTGTTTTCTTAGGGTTTTTTAGGGATTTTTGGATTTATCTAAGTTTTTTTGGATTATATTTCTTTTTTTGGATTTTATGGTTCTTTTGGGTTTTTGGGATTTTGAGGGTTTTGGGTTTTTATTTTTTTACGGTTTTTAGGGGTTTTAGGGGTTTTTTGTTTTTATGGGTTTTTCTATTTTTTAATATTTATCGGGTTTTAAAGGGGTTGTATATTTTTAGTTTCTTTTTAGTGTTTTTATAGAATTTTAGGGGTTTTATGGTTTTTAAGTTTTTTAGTGTCTTTCATGGTTTTTTGCATTTTTAATATTTATAGGGGTTTTAAGTGTTTTTAGGTTTCTAATGTTTTATAAAATTTTTTCATGGTCTTTTACAGATTTAGGTATTTTAATGTATTTTTTGGTATTTTTATGATTCTTAGGGGTTTTTGGGGTTATTTGGGTTTTAAGGGTTTTATGTTTTTTTAGGTCTTTAAGGTTTTCCTTAAGGGTTTTAGTGTTTCTACAATTTTAGTATTTTTTTGTGTTTTTGGTTTTTATGGTTTATTCTACTTGGGGGGGGGGGGTTGAGTTTTTAGGGAATGATTTTTTTTTGGTTTTTTGGGTTTTCAGTTTTTTTTTTATTTTTTTGGGTGTTCCATGTTTTTTTAAAAAAATTAGCATTTTTGTGGGGTTTTTGGGTTTTTGGGTTTTTAGTATTTTTTTAATATTTTTGTGGGTTTTAAAGGGTTTTGCGGTTTCTTATGTTTTTATGGGTATTCAGTGTTTTTAGGGTCTTTTAGGGGTTTTATCATTTTTTGTTTTTTAATGGTTTTATGTGTTTTCGATTTTTTATGTGCTTTTATGTGTTTTTGTGGGTTTTAAGGGTTTCATGGTTTTTTATGATTTTTTTTAGTATTTTTTATTTTTTTAGTATTTTTAGTGGTTTTAGGGGTTGTTTTAGGGGTTGTTTAGGCTTTTAGGGTTTTATGGGTTTTAACATTTTTTAGGTTTTTAGCGGTTTAAAGAGTTTCTCAGTTTTTATGATTTTCTTAGGGGTTTTCAGCATTTTAAGTGGTTTTTACATTTTTAGGGATTTTAGGTCTCTTTTAGGATATATATGATATATTGTATCTTTCATGATTTTTGGGGTTTTGAGGGGTTTTATGATTTTTAGTTTTTTATGGGTTTTAATTTTTTTAGTTTTTAATTTTTTTTATGTATTTCAGGATTTTTGAGGTTTTCTACTTTTTTAAGGATTTTTGGTTTTTTTTAATGATTTTAAGGTGTTTTTTTAGGTTTTTAGGGATTTTGAGTGTTTTTAGGGGTTTTATGGGTTTTAAGGTTTTTAGAGTTTTTAACTTTTTTGTGTATTTTTAATATTTTTATTGGGTTTGAAATATTTTTTGGGGTTTTTTTACAGTTTTTAGGGGGTTTAGGGACTTTTATATTTTTTTGGCGTTTTTAGGTTTTTTAGTGGTTTTAATTATTTTGAGGATTCTTTGGTTTTAGTAAGGGGGTTACAAGTTTTTCTTGAGCCTTTTAACTTTTTAGGTATTTTTAATCTTTTCTAGGATTCTTATATTTTTTTATTGTTTCATTTATTTTGATGGTTTTTAGGGTTTTTATGATTTTTTTGGGTTTTTAGCGATTTTTTGTTTTCTTTAGGTTTTATGTTGTAAACACTTGTTGACACTGTAGAAGCCAGGAATATGCCCATGTTTGGGCCTTTAGGCCACTAATTTGGTCACCAAGTCCTTTAAGGCCTTCGGGGCACCCAGGCCTTTGGGTCAGTAAGGCCTTCCGGCTACCTCAAGGCCTTCAGGCCACATTAAGTGTAGATGAAATCCAGACAACCTACAAGGAACAAGATTCAGAAGAAGGATAAGGAAGGTGATTTCACCATAAAACAAACAAAAACGGATTTCAAGAGTGAGAGGGTATGGAACCTACCATCGGGACAAGCCAGTGCATGCACCAAAAAGCCTAGCCGAATAGCCATGCAAAGTTGGATAGTTGATTTCATGAAGAAGATGCTGGGGAGGAGTAGTTCAAAGTAGTTAATCTGGGTTGTATGTAATGTTTTAAGCCTATAGGTAATGAATTCTTTTAAGGCCTACGGTCCATGTAATAATTAAGCCTACGGGCCCTGTAACGGTTCCACATCACCCCTTGAATGGTGGATTATCAAAAATCAATAAAAATGAAGGCCTTCGGGCCATTGGATGAGGTACAGTTTTTAATGTCTTTTACATGTCTAAATGTTTGTTTTATTTTTAGAGGTTTTTGAGGTTTTTATGGTTTTTTTATGTTGTGGGGGTTTTATGGTTTTTACTAATTTTTTGTGTTTTGAGGTCCTTTTGGGGATTTATCATTATTTTGTTTTTAGGGAGTTTATGGGTTTTATGGGTTTTTTTGTTTTTCTTTGGGATTTTCAGGTTTTTAAGGGTTTTCACATTTTAATTTCTTTTTTGGGTGTTTATAGGATTTTTATAATATTTAGGGTTTTTATTGATTTTCAAGAGTTTTATAGTTCTTATTGGTTTAATTATTTTATTGTTTTAGGATTTTTTGGGTTTCTATGTGTTTTTTGAAGTTTTAACATTTTCATAGTATTTTTGATGAATTTTAATGTTTTTTACATTTTCTGGATTATTAGGAATTTTTAGGATTTTTTTAGTATTTTTATGGATTTTGAGGGTCTTTATGGTTTTTATTATTTTAGGGGATTTTGTGGGTTTTATGGGTTTTAGAGTTTTTATATTAATTTATATCTTTATGGTTTTCTGAAGGGTTTTCAGCGTTTTTAGGGGTTCTTATGTTGATAGGGATTTTTATGGATTTTTATGGTTTTTTGTTTTTTTTTGTTTTTAGTGTTTTTTATGTTTCTGAGGGTTTTAAAGGGTTTTATATTTTTAAATTTTTTAGGTGTTTAAAGGTGTTTTAGAGTTTTTTGTGGTATTTTGTGTAATTATGTTTTTTTTCAGATTTTTAATGTATTTATGGGTTTTGGGTTTTTTGGGGGTTTTTGGATCTTTTTAGTTTTATCATTTTTTAGGTTTTTATGAGTTTTAAGTGCGTTTTGTTTTTTAATTTTTTTTCTTAGGGTTTTTAGTGTTTTAGGGGTTTAAAGTTTTTAGTGTTTTTAAGGGTGTTTTTAGTATTTTTATGGGGTTTTAGGGTTTGTAATGAATTTAGGGGATTTTGGGTTTTAAGAGATTTTATCATTTTTAGGTTTTAAGGGTTTCATGTGTTCTTTGTTTTTATGTTTTTAGGGGTTTTCAATGTTTTGAGGGGTTTTTAGGATTTTTGGATTTTTGGGATTTTTTTAATTAATATGTATTTTTGGAGTTTTTAGGGATTTTGAAGAGGTTTAGGTATTTTTATAGTTTTACTGGTTTTGTTTGGTTTTTAGGTTTTTAGGGGGTTTAAGTGGTTTTTGGTTTTTACGATTTTCTTAGGGGTTTCCAAGGTATTTAGGGGGTTTGACATTTTTTCAGTATTTTTAGTGTTTTTAGGATTTTTATAGTTTTTTTGTGATTTTGACTATTTTTTTGCTTTTTTTTGGGGGTTTTAAGTATTTTCTGAGTTTTTTATAGGTTTAACGTTTCTATAGTTTTTTAACATTTTATGGGGTTTAATGGGATTTTAGAGTTTTTAGGGTTTTATGATTTTATGGGTTTTTGGGTTTTTATGGTTTTAAGGGTTTTATGTATTTTTGGGGGTTTTATTTGGTTTGTGGTTTTAGTTCCATTTATTGGTTTTTTTATTTTTGAGGTTTTTAGGAGTTTTATGTCATTTTTGGTTTTTATGGTTTTAATTTTGGTTTTATGTGTTTTAGGGTTTTTACATTTTAGGGAATTTTAAGGGTTTTTAAAGGATTAAGTGATGTTTCAGGGTTTTAGGGTTTTAGGGTTTTATATGTTTATATTTTTTGATGGTTTTTGGATGTTTTTTTTAGGTTTTTTTGGGTTTTAGGATTTTTAAGTGTTTTTATCTATTTTATATGTTTAAAGGGTATTTTAGAGTTTTAGTGGTTTTAGTGTTTTTATGGGATTCAAAGGAATTTTACTTTAATAGGGTTTTTAGAGATTTATGTGTTTTGAAGGATTTTATATATTTTTAGGTTATATGTTTTTTAGGTGTTTTTTGGTTTTTTAGGTGTTTTTTGGTTTTTCAGGTTGTTATAGAGATTTTTAGGGTTTTTAGGGTTTTTACGTTTTTCGGGTGTTTTAGGTATTTTAATGATTCAATGATTTTTAGCGATTTGTAGGGTTTTTGGGGTAATTTTTGGTTTTTTGGGGTTTTTTTTGAGTTTTTATGGATTTTAAGGATATTTAACGATTTTAGGGGTTCAAAGGGATTTTAGAGTTTTTAGTAGTTCTTTTAGGTTTTATGGATTTTTAGGGATTTTTATGGTATTTGGATATTTTACGGTTCTTAGGGGTTTTAGGGTTTTTTTGGTTTTTTGGGGTTTTAGCACCTTCAGGGTTCTAGGGGTTTTAAGTGTTTTTAGGTTTTTAGAGTTTTTAAGGGTTTTCAAATATTTTTATGTTTTTAGGGATTTTAATGGATTTTCTAGGATTTTTATGGTCTTTTTATGGGTTTTAGGTATTTTAAGAGTTTTAGGATTTTTATAAGTTTTTTTAGTTTTGTATTTTTAATGTTTTGATTTAGTTTTTTATGGTATTATATGATTTTAGTGTTTTTAAAGTGTTTTTTGGGTTAAAAGGGTTTGCATAAATTTTAGTTGCTTTTTATCATTTTTATGGGTTTTTATATTTTTATGGTGTTTAGTTGCATTATGGGTCTTGGGGTTTTAGGGTATTAAATTTAATGAACGGTTTTTAGTGGTCATAGGGTTTGAGGGGTTTTAACTATATTTATGTTTTTTAAGTTTTCATAGGGGTTTTGATTTTTTTAGGTTTTTTTATGTTTTTTGGGATTTTTTATGATTTTCATTTTTTAAAGTTTTTATAGATTTGAGGTTTTTCATAGTTTTTAGCATATTTAGGGGTTTTATGGTTTTTTGGGGTTATTAGTATTTTTTTGATTTTTAGGGGTTTTTAGTTTTTTATATTTTTTAACATTTTATTGGTTTGAAGACTTTTTTGATTTATAGTTGTTTTTAGGCTTTGATGGGTTTTTAGGGATTTTTAACATTTTATCGGTTTTTATGGTTTTAGTGGTTTTTATAGTTTTTAGGTTCTTTTAGGGTTTTCTAGGGTTATCAGCATTTTTAGGTTTTTAGGGGTTTTAGTGTTTTTAAGTTTTAAGGATTCCTATATGTTTTTCCAGGTTTTTATACTTTTTTATGTTTTTAGGTGCTTTATGGATTTTTATGGTGTTTTATGGTTTTATATATTTTTAGGATATTTATTGGTTTTACATTTTAGGGGTTTTATATTTATTTTTGTTTTTGTGATTTTATTATTGGTTTCATGTTTTTTATGGATATTACATTTTTAATGGGTTTTTATAATTTTTAGGATTTTTACGGTGTTTTAGGGTTTTTGGATTTTGATGTTTTTAGATATTTTTTTGGTGTATTAGCATTTTTTTGTTTTTTTAGGCATTAGGATTTTTGTGTTTTATAGATATTTTATAGTTTTTTGTGTTTTGTAACATTTTATGGATTTAAAGAGTAAATTAAATTTTTAGTGGTGTTTTAGGATATTTATGGTTTTTAATGGTTTAAACGGGTTTTAATGGATTAAAGGGTTTTATGGGTTTTTAATTTTTTTCCAAGTTTTAAGGATTTTTATGGGTTTTATTGAATTAAGGGGTATTTAGGGGTTTTGGGGGATTTTAAGGCTTGTTGGTGTTTTTATAATTTTTTGGGGTTTTAGGGGTTTTAAGTGTTATAGGGTTTTAAGGTTTTCTTTGAGGATTTCATGTTTTTCTTGTTTGAGGGATTTAATGGATTTTAGGATTTTTTATGTTTTAGGAATTTTTAGTGTTTTTAGAGTTTTTAGGGTTTTAATTGTTTTTTTTAATGGTTTTATGTGTTTTTTGTTTTTAATGTTTTCTTTGGGGTTTTAAGGGATTTTATAATTTTAGGGATTTTTAGGCCTTTTGAGTATTCTATTTTTTAAGGATTTTTAAAAAATTTATAGTTTTTATGGTTATTTTGGAATTTTGGTTTTTTTGAGAATTATATGATTTTATATGTTTTTCTGTTTTTTTCTCATTTTTTGGGGTTTAAATGTTTCTTAGAGTTCTTAGTGGATTTTATAGACTTTTATGGGTGTCAATGGTATTTTATGGTTTATCTGTGTTTTATGAGTTTTAGGGGTTCTAAGGTTTTATGGTATTTTTTTTGGTTTTTAGGGTATTTTTTCATTCTTATGTTTTTTGGAGTTTTATGTGTTTTCAGGTTACTATGGTTTTTAGGGTTTTTTTACATTTTTTGGATTTTAATAATTTTTTAGTATATTTATTGTTTTTAGGATTTTTTAGGATTCTGAGGGTTTTTTGGGGGTTTTAAGGGTTTTGGGGTTTTAGGGGTTTTAGGGGTATTAAGTGTTTGTTGGTTTTATGGATTTCTTACAGTTTTTCCATTTTTTGTGGGTTTTTACGTTTTTATTTATTTTCTGGATTTTTTAGGATTTTACTATTTTTAGGGAAATTAAGGATTTTTAGAATTTTTAGGTAATTTATGGTTTTTAAGGTATAATAGCATCTTTAGAACCTTTTAGGATTTTAGGGGTTTTGAGTGATTTTAGTATGTTAAGGTTTTTTAATGGGTTTTCATGGTTTTCAGTGTTTTCTAAATTTTTATGTGTTTTTAGAGATTTTTTTTTGAATTATATTGTTTTTAGGTTTTTAAGGATTTTTCTAGTTTTGAGTGGTTTTTTGGGTATTTGTGTTTATAATTTTTTTTGAGTTTTTGGTGTTTTTAATGTTTTTTATATCTTTTAAAATTTTTAGGATTTTAAATGGATTTTAGAGTTTTTAATGATTTATAGGGTTTTTATATATTTTCAAGGTTTATTTTGGGATTAATGGATTTTATGTTTTTAGAGTTTAAAGGTTTTTGGGGATTTAATTTTTTTAGGTTTTAAGGATTTTTCATGTTTGGGGGGGGGGGGGGGGGCGTATATTTTATGAATTTTTATTTTTTAATGTTTTTATGGGGTTTTTGGGTTTTTTTGGGATTCTTTGGGTGTTTATGGTTTTTAGAGGTTTAAATGGGTTTTATGGTATTTTAGGTATTATATTTTTGTTGATTCAAGTGTCTCTAGTTTTTTAAGGTTTTATTATTTTTTTCAAGGTTTTTAGTGTTCTTTACATTCTTTGATATTTTATGATATTGTTAAAAAAATTATTATATTGTTTAATATTTTGGGATTTTTTTGGTTTTTATATTTTAGGTTTTTATGGTCTTTAAAGTTTTTATATATATTTTTATAGTATTAATGGTTTTTAGAGTTTTAGTTGTTTTTAGGGTTCCTATGAATTTTTAAGATTTTTAATATATTTTAATTGTTTTTATGGTTTTTAATGGATTTTAGGGTTTTAGGGTCTTTTAGGGTTTTAAATTTTTTTATATTTTTATGGGTTTTATGTGTATTTAAGATTTTAAGGTTTTCTTAATGTTTTAAAGGTTTTTAGGGTTTTTACATTTATATATGTGTTTAATGATTCGTAGATTTTTTTTTGTTTATTATTTTTAGGTATTTTTTGTTTTTTGGGTGTTCTTAGGTTTTTTGGTGTTTATTGTACTTTTGATTTTCTAGTGTTTTTTTAGTTTTTAATGTTTACATGTTTTTTAGTGATTTTTAACTTTTTAAGGGTTAAAATGTTGTTTATGAGTTTTTAGGGTTTGGGGGGGGGTTTATGAATTTGTAAGGTTTTTATGGTTGTTAGTGGGTTTTATTATTTTTGGGGGTTTTCTATGTCTCTACATTTAATGATTTTATTTGTATTATTGTTGGTATTTAAGTGTTCTTAAATTTTTATGGATTTTAATGTTTTTTTAGTAATTTTATGGTCTTTAGGTTTTTTAGGGATTTAGATTGTTTTTATGGGTTTTTATGTTTTTATGGTTTTTTGGGTATTTGGGTATTTTTGTTTTTAGGGTTTATAAATTTTTTATAGTTTTATATAATTTTCAGGGGTTTAAAGTGTTTTTATAATTTTAGTGAAATTTTTATGGTTTTTAGTGGGTTTTAAGGGTTTTAAGGATTTTAGTGATTTTAGGTTCTTTAGTGTTTTTAGGTTTTTTAGGGGATTTATGTTTTTTAGGATTTTAAGTGTTTATTAGGGTATTTTATGGTTTTTATGTTTTTTTCATTTTATGGATTTTTACAGTTTTACGGTTTTTCAATTTTTATCGATTTTGATGGTTTTTTGGTGTTATGGGTTTTATGGTTTTTATCGTTTTTTGTGTTTATAATGGTTTTTTTGAGATTCTATGATTTTATGGTTTATAGAGTTTGAATGTTATTAGGGGTTGAAATGGTTTTATTGTTTTTAGTGGATTTTAATATTTTTATTAGTTTTTAGGGATTTAAAGGGTTTAGGGTTTTTTAGGATTTCTTAACGACTTTGTCATTTTTATGTTATTAGGGGTCTTAATTTTTTTGTTCTCTAGGGTTTTCTTAAGGGTTTTCTTGGTTTTTAATGTATTTTTTGTTTTTAGTGATTTTTATGCAGGTTTCAGGATTTTCATGGAACTTTGGTTTTTAGGGATTTTAAAGGTTTTTAGTGTTTTTGGGTTTTTAGGGTTTTATGGGGGTTTAGGGTTTTTTAGATTTTAGGGTTTTAGTGTTTTCTAACATTTTTAGGTTTTGATGGGTTTGTAGAGTTTTTATTGATTTTTAGGGTTTTATTGGATTTTTAGGGTTTTTTCTATATTTAGTTGTTTTATAGTTTTTAGGGGTTTTAGGGTTTTAGTGTCTTTTTTGGGTTTTAGGAGTTTTTAAACATATTTTTTGGTTTTTATGGTATTTAGGGATTTTAAGTGTTTTTTATGTTTTCAAAGGATTCATAGTCGTTTTCAAGGGTTTTAGGGGTTTTTATATTTTTAAGCATTATTAGTGAATTTTAATGATTTTGATATGTTTTAGGGTTTTGGGGATTTTAACGGTATTTTATGTTTTTAGTGATTCTTTGGGGTTTTAGGGTTTATAGTTTTGTTTGTGTTGTCTAGGTATTTTAAGTGATATAAGGTTTTTATGATTTTCTCAAGGTTTTTTTGATTTTTTAAGGTATTCTTTGTTTTAGGTATTTTTATGGATTTTTTATTATTTTTACATTTTTTAGGGTTTTTAGTGATTTTGAGCCGTTTTAGGGTTTTTTACGGTTTTAGGGTTTTTAATACTTTTTGGGATTATAATGTTTTTTGATTTTTTAAGGGTTTTCAAGATTTTTTAGAATTTTTAAATATTTTTAGGGGTCTAAAGAGTTTTTAGATTTTTAATTGTTTTATGGTTTTTTATATTTTAGGGGTTTTTAAATATTTTTTTGGTTTTTATTGTTTTTAGGGGGTTTTAGTGTTTTATGTTATTTTTAGATTTTTAAGGGTTTTATAATCTTCTATTATTTTTATAGGTTTTATGTGTTTTTTGGTTTTTATGGTTTTCTTCGAGTTTGAAGGGATTTGGGTGTTTTATTGTTTTAGGGATTTAAGGTATTTTCACATATATTTAGGGGATTTAGGTTTTGGGTTTTTTTGGTTTTTAAGGTTGTTAGGGGTTTTTAGGGTTTCATCATTTTTAGGTTTTTATGGGTTATAAGTGATTTTAGGATTTTATGGTTTTCTTAGGGTTTTCCAAGTTTTTTTTGGTTTTTGTAGATACTTAGTGAATTTGTAGGATTTTAAATTTTTTTGTGGTTTTTATGGATTTTAAGGGTTTTTTGGTTTTTTTATTTTTTTGTATTTTAGGGTTTTAAACTAGTTTTAGATATTTTAATGTTTCAGTGTTTCAAATGGTTTTTATTTTTTAGTGGTTTTACGGTATTTATTGGGTTTTTTGGGTTTTATGGTTTTTAATGATTTTTTTAGTTTTTATGGGTTTTGTGGTTTTGGATGGTTGTTATATTTATTAGGTTTTAAGGGTTTTATTTTTATTATTGATATTATGGTTTTATTTGGGGTTTTCCATGTTTTTTGGGTTTTTATGTTTTTATGGATTTTTAGGTATCTTTTAGTATTATTCTGTTTTTAGGGTTTTTGGGAATTTTGTGGGTTTTTATTGATTTTTTGGGGTTTTTGGGTTACAATTGAGTTTTTAGGGGTTTATGGTTTTTAAAGTTTTTTTAATTTTTAGTGGATTAATGGATTTTGATAGTTTTAGTGGGTTTTAGTGTTTTAACAGATTTTACAGTGTCTAAGTTATTTTGGAATTTTATGATTTTTAGGTGTTTTAACAGTTTTTATGGTCATTTTGTGGGTTTGTAGGACATTCAATATTTTAAGGTTTTTATTGGTTTTATGTGATTTTTTATGTTTTTGTTTAGCTTTTAAAGTGTTTATAAGTTTTTTATGTTTTTAGGGATTTTTTAGAATTTTTATGATTTTTACTATTTTTATGTTTTTCAGTTTTCTAGGGTTTTTCATGGTTTTTAGTGTTTTTATATTTCTATGTTTTTTTTACAATTTTAGGTTTTTTGGGGTCTAATCATATATAAGGTTTTTATGGTTTTATGTTTTTTATTATTTTTTATGTTCTTGAGGAGCTTCAAGTGTTTTTATATTTTTAAAGTTTTCTTAAGAGGTTTCAGTGTTTTTTGGGTGGTTTACATTTTTTGGAATTTTTATGACTTTTTTTGGATTTTATGGGTTTTCGAGTTTTTTTGGATTCTAGGTTTCCTATGGTTATCAAGGTTATTTTTTTTCTTATTTTTTTTAGTTTTTTTTAATGTTTATAGGTTTTCATATAATTTTTTAATGATCATAATGTTTTAATGAATCTAAGTGTTTTAGAGGTTATTATTAGTTTTTTTAGTTTTTATAATTTTTAAGAGGTTATGGATTTTATGGTTTTTTTGGGTTTTAGGGGTTTTAGGGTTTTTAGGGTTTTTAATTTTTTTTATTTTTTTATGGGTTTAGGTGTTTTTATGATTTAAAGGTGTTCATAAGGTTATAATGGTTTTTAGGGTTTTTAAATTTTTAGGTATTTTTATGTTTTTTTCAAGATTTTTATTTTATTTATGTTTTTTAGGTATTTTTAGGGTTTTATGCGTTTTGGGGTTTTTTACATTTTTATGTTTTACAGGGGTTTTATGATTTTTTGGGAATTTTAGGGTTTTCGGTGATTTTTTGGTTTTTATGGGTTTTACGTTTTTTTAGTTTCTTAAGGATTTCATAGGGTTTTTACATTTTTAGGGATTTTATGATATATTTAGGATTTTTATGATTTTTTGGGTTTTTAGGGGTTTTAATGTTATTAGGTGTTTAGGGGTTTGATGTGTTTTTAGGGTTTTTATGTTTTCTTCCATTTTAATGTTTTAATGGGTTTTAAATATTTTCATGTTTTGTGTTTTTCTTACGGTTCTTTAGGGGTTTTAGTGTTTCTAAGTTTTTTTGTATTTTTATGGATTTTTAGGTATTTTTATGGTTTTCAGGTGTATTAGGGTTTTTTGGATTTTTGTGTTTTAGAGTTTTTATCTTTTTAGTGGTTTTAAGCATTTTTTTGGTCTTTTAGTTTTAATAGGTTTTTTATGATTTTAGGGTTTTTAAATATTGATGTCTTTTTAGGGATTTTATAGGGTTTTTTATGACTTTGTAGAGTTTTATAGTGTTTAGAAATTTATGGTACTATTGTTTTCTGGGATTTTAGGGTTGTTTGGTCTGTATTATTTTGACTTTTTAAGGGGTTTAAAGGGATTTTGAGTATATATTGATTTTGGGTCTTTACTGGTTTTTAGGTTTTTTAGTGTTTTCATGGGATTTATGGTATTAGTGATTTTTCGGTTTTTAGTGTATAGGTGTTTATTTTTGGACTTTTAAGTGTTTTAGGTTTTCAAGATTATCTTGGGGGTTTTCAGGGTGTTTTGGATTTTTTATGTTTTTAAGGATTTCTAGGGAACTTTTAGGATTTTATGTTTTTTTTAATGTTTCTAGGTTTTTGTGGGTTTTTAGAATTTTGGGGGTTTTATGGTTTTGTTTTTGGGGATTTAGGGGGTTTTTATGTTTTTCAAGGGTTTTATGGTTTTTTATTGTTTTTAACATTTTGATTGCTTAATGGTTTTTCAAGAGTTTTGGAGGTTTTTAGGGGTTTTATGGGGTTTTATTTCCTTTAGGTGTTTTAATGATTATTAGGGTGTTTATTGTATTTTAGGGTTTTGTTGGATTTTTATGTTTTTAGGGGTTTAATGTGTTTCTAGGTATTTTAGTGTTTCTTTGAGTTTTTTAGGAGTTTTATTGTATTTAAGTTTTTTGGGATTTGAAGGTCATTTTTTAGGAATTTAAGGATAACTTAGGGTATTTTGATATTTTGAGTGTTTTTAGTGTATTATCGTTTTTTATGTTTTAAGGGTTTTAAGTAATTTTAGTGCTTTAAGTGTTTGTTTTAGTTTTTTGGGTATTACAGTATCTTTTAGGTTTTTATTTATTTTAAGGTGTTTTTAAGATTTTTATGGTTTTTGGGGATTTTGGGATTTTGGAGGGTTGTAAGGGTTTTAGGGGTTGTAGGGGTTTCAGTATATTTATGAATTTTTTTAGGTTTTAGGTGTTATTTTGAGATTTTAGGGTTTTTATGGTTTTTGGATGTTTTTAAAATTTTTAGGCATTTGGGTGATATTCATTGTTTTTAGTGATTTTTTGGTTTTTTGTGGGTTTTTAAGGTTTTTATGTTTTTAGGGGGTTTTATGGTTTTTAGGGTTTTTTGGGGTTTTAGTGTCTTTTATGGTTTTTATGGTTTTAACGTATTTTTATGTTTTTATGGATTTTTAGTGTTTTTAGGTTTTTAATTATTTCTTATAGTTTTTCATGGTTTTTAGGGTGTTTTATGTTTTTTGGGGTTTTTAAAGGTTTTTTCAGCTTTTTTATGGGTTTTTGTGTTTTTAGAAATTTGTGATGGTTTTAAAGGTTTTTTGGTTTTCTCAAGGATTTTTCAGTTTTTAGGTATTTATGGGTTTTAATTATTTTTTAGGATTTTAATGTTTTCATAGCATTTTTTAGGGTTTTTACATTTTTAGTGATTTTTGGGATTTTTTAGGATTTTTATGTTTTTTAGGGATTTTGATGGTTTTATGGTTTTAGAGATTTTATCATTTTTTATGTTCTATTGTTTTTTATGATTTTAGGGGGTTAATGGTTTATAAGATTTTTGAAATATTTTTATGGTGTATAAATGTTTGTAGAGTTTTTCCCTGTTTTTAGGGTTTCTAGGTGTTTTGATGGTTTTTAAACTTTTATGGGTTTTATGGTTTTTACGGATTTTATGTGTTTTATTTTTTAAATGTTTTCTTATAATTTTTATAGGTTTTATGGTTTAAATGTTTTTAGGGATTTTTTGGTATTATTATGTTTTTAATGGTTTTAGCGGTTTTGAGGGTTTTGATGGTTTTAGGGGTTTTAACATTTTTTACATTTCTATGGTTTCATGTGTTTTTTGGGTATTAAATTTATCTTATGGGTTTTAATAGTTTTATGGTTTTTTTTAATTTTTTATTATTTTATGGATTTTTAAAATTTTATTGTGTTTTTGTAGTTCTTGGGGATTCTGGGGGCTTTGTTACGGTTTTTGTTTGTTTTTTGGGTTTTATGAAATTTTTTGTTGTTTTTATGGTTTTTTGAGTTTTTAAAATTTTTAAGGTTTTCATGTGTTTTTATAGCTTTTAGTGGTTTTAAATATTTATGGGTTTTGGTGTTTTTATGGTTTTTTTGGGTTTTGGGGGGATTTTATGTTTTTTTAGCATTTCTTATATTTTTAGGGGTTTTATGTATTTTTAGGCTTTTAATACTTTCTTAGTGTTTTTATGGAATTTATGGGTTTTTACATTTTTAGGTATTTTAGGTCCTTATTAGGATTTTTATAGGTTTTTCGGTTTTTAAGTGTTTTTAGAGTTTTTAGTGTTTTCAGTGGGTTTTTAGGATTTTTAATTTATTTTAAGTGTTTTTATGGTTTTTAATGGTTTTTAAGGATTTTAGGGTTTTTAGGGTTTTAGAATTTTTTAGATTTTTATAGGGTTTTATGTGTATTTAGGATTTTAATGTTTTCATAAATATTTCAGGGTTTTTCGGGTTTTTACATTTATATATATATTTAATGATTCGTATACTTTGTGAGTTTATTTTTTTAGGGATTTTTAGTTTTTTTTGGGTTTTCTTAGGTTTTTTTGTTTTTATTGTTTTTTTTGAGTTTGTAGTGTTTTTTTGATTTTTTCATGTTTTCATTTTTTTAGAGTTTTTTTACATTTTAAGGGTTAAAATGTTGTTTATGATTTTTTAGGGTCTTTATGGTTTTTAGGATTTTTATGAATTTTTAGAGTTTTTATGGTTGTTAGTGGTTTTTATAATTTTTGGGGGGTTTTATGTTCTTTTAAATTTTAAGATTTTCTTTAGGTTTTATTGGGTATTTAAGAGTGTTTACATTTCTAAAGATTTTTAGTGTTTTTTAGTATTTTTATGGTATTTAGGTTTTTTAGGGATTTAGATTGTTTTTAGGGGTTTTTCGGTTTTTATAGTTTTCTGTCTATTTTGAATTATTTTTTGTTTTTAGGGTTTATAAATTTTTTTAGTGTTTTTATCATTTTTGGGGTTTAAAGTGTTTTTAGAGTGTTAGTGCAGTTTTTTGTGTATAGTAGTTTTTAAGGGTTTTAGAAATTTTAGTGATTTTAGGTTCTTTAGTGTTTTTAGGTTTTTAGGGGATTTATGTTTTTAGGATTCTAAGTGTTTATTAGGGTATTTTAGAGTTTTTAAGATTTTTATCATTTTATGGGTTTTTACGGTTTTATGGTTTTTACAACTTTTATAGATTTTTATGTTTTTTAGGGGTTACGGGATTTATGGTGTTTATCATTTTTTGGATCTATAGTGGATCTTTTTTGAGATTTAATGGTTTTATGGTTTTTAGAGTTTCACAATTATTAGGGGTCGAAATGGTTTTATAGTATTTAGTGGGTTTAAATATTTTTTATTAGTTTTAAGATATTTAAATGGTTTAGTGTTTCTTAGGCTTTCTTAAGGATTTTATCATTTTTAGGTTATTAGTGGTTTTAATTGTTTTTTGTCCTCTGAGGTTTTCGTAGGGGTTTTCTGCGCTTTTAATGTTTTTTATGTTTTTATTGATTTTTATGTAGGTTTCATGATTTTTATGAAACTTTGGGTTTGAGGAATTTTGAAGGGTTTTAGTGTTTTAGGGTTTTTAGGGATTTTATGGGGGTTTAGGGTTTTTTAAATATTAGGGTTTTAGTGTTTTCTATAATTTTTAGTGTTTTGAAGGGTTTGTAGAGTTTTTAGTGCTTTTTTGTATTTTTAGGAATTTTTAGGGTTTTATCTTTTTTAGGGGTTTTACAGTTTTTATGGTTTTTAGGGTTTTAGTGTCTTTTTTCTGTTTTTGGATTTTTTTTAACATTTTTTTTGGTTTTAGGGTCTTTAGGGTTTTTAAGTGTTTTTAATGTTTCCAAAGGTTTCATAGGTGATTTCCGGGGTTTTAGATGTTTTATATTTTTATTCATTATTAGTGAAATTTTTTGATTTTTATAGTTTTCTGGGTTTTGGGGATTTTGAAGGTTTTTTTTTGTTTTTAGGGATTCTTGGGGGTTTAGAGTTTATAGTTTTTTTTTGGGATGTCTATGTATTTTATGTTATATAAGGTTTTTATGATTTATCAAGGTTTTTTTCATTTTTTAGGATATTTTATGTCTGAGGTATTTTTTTGGATTTTTTTTATTTTTAGGTTTTTAGGGTTTTTAGTGATTTTGAGCGGTTTTAGGGTTTTTAGGGTTTTAGGGTTTTTAGTAGTTTTTTGGTATAATTTTTTTTAGTGTTTTAGGGTTTTATGATTTTCTAGAGTTTTAAACATTATTAGGGGTCTAAATTGTGTTTAGATTTTTATTTGTTTTTAAGTTTTTTTTATTTTAGTGTTTTCTTATATATTTTTTGGTCTTTATTGTTTTTATGGGGTTTTAGAGTTTTATGTTATTTTTATATTTTTAGGGTTTTAGCATCTTCTATTTTTTATGGGTTTTAGGTGTTTATTTGTTTTTATGGTTTTCTTAGAGTTTTAAGGGTTTTTTAGATTTTAATATTTTATGGATTTAAGGGATTTTCTCATATATTTAGGGGTTTTAGGGTTTTAGGTTTTTTTGGGATTTATGGTTTTTATTAGTTTTTAGGGTTTTCACAATTTAAGGTTTTTATGGGTTATAAGTGTTTTTTGATTTTAATGTTTTCTTAGGGTTTTCCATGGTTTTTTGGTTTTTGTAAATTTTTATGGATTTTTAATGAATTTTTGGGATTTTAAATTTTTTTATGGTTTTTATGGATTTTAAGGGTTTTTTGTGTTTTTTGGTATTTTTGAGAATTTTTGGGTTTTAATGGAGTTTTACGCATTTTTAATGTTTTAGTGGTTTAAAAAGTATTTATTTTTTAGTGGTTTTTGGGTATTTATTCGGTTTTTTAGGTTTTATGGTTTTTAGAGATTTTATATTTTTTTAGTTTTTATGGGTTTTATGGTCTTTTATAGTTGCTGTATTTCTTTTTGGTTTTTTGGTTTTTATGTTTATTAATTATATTATGGTTTTCATTGGGTTTTTCCATGTTTTTAGGGTTTTTTATGTTTTTATGGATTTTTAGGTATCTTTTAGTATTATTCTATTTTTTGGGTTTTTTGGAATTTTGACGAGTTTTATTGATTTTTTGGGGTTTTAGGGTTTCATTTGAGTTTTTATGGGATTTATGGTTTTTAAATTTTGTTTATCATTTTTAGTAGATAAATTTATTTTGATAGTTTTTAGTTTTTTAGTGTTTTATGGTATTTTATGGTGTTAAGGGTATTTAGAAATTTTATGGGTTTTAGGTGTTTTAAGGGTTTTATGGTCATTTTTTGTGTTTGTAGGACATTCAATATTTTTAGGTTTTTATTGGTTTTAAGTGTTTTTTAAGGTTTTCTTTAGTTTTTAAAGGGGTTTTAGGTTTTTTAGATTTTTAGGGATTTTTTAGGATTTTTAGGGTTTTCACGGTTTTTAGGATATTCAGTTTTTAAGGGTTTTTTAGGGATTTTTGTGTTTTTATATATTTATGGGGTTTTTTACATTTTTTGGTTTTTTTAGGTCTTATAATTTATAGTGTTTTATAGTTTTATGTGTTTTATTATTTTTTATGTTATTTAAGAGCTTCAAGTGTTTTTAGGTTTTCAATTTTTTCTTAAGGGCTTTCAGTGTTTTTATGGCGGTTTACATTTTTTGAGATTTTTATGGACTTTTTTAGATTTTATGGGTTTTGGAGTTTTTTTGGATTCTAGGGTTACTATGGATTTCATGGTTTTTTTGTTTTCTCGGGTTTCTTTTTAGTTTTTTTAATGTTGATTTGTTTTCATATAATTTTTTAATGATTATAAGGTTTTGAGGAATCTTAGTGTTTTAGTAGTCTTTATAGGTTTTTTGAGTTTTTATAATTTTTAAGAGTTTATGGTTTTTTATGTTTTTTTGGGGTTTTAGAATTTTTTAGGGGTTTTTATTGTTTTTAGTTTTTTAGGGGTTTGGATATTTTTATGTTTTAATGGTGTTGATAAGGTTATTCATGGTTTTTAGGGTTTTTAAATTTGTAGGGAAAGGAAGGCTCAGGGCCAGGCTATTCCTGACGCCCCCCATTAAATTTGTAGGGATTTTATGTTTTTTTTCCGTATTTTTATGTTTTTTATATTTTTAGGGATTTTGAGGGTTTTTTGTGTTGTTATGATTTTTTAGGGTTTTTATTGTTTTAGGGGTTTTGAGTATTTTGTGGTTTGTATTACATTTGAGTGTTTTTAACTTTTTTGGGGTTTAAAGGTTTATTAGATTTTTAATGTGTTTTTAGGGTTTTATGGGTTTTGGGGTTTTTAACATTTTTATGGTTTCCAAAGGTTTTATGGTTTTTATGTTATTTTAGTGGTTTTTGTGTGTTTTTTTGGTTTTTATGGTTTTATGTTTTTTAGTTTTTTAAGGTTTTCATTGGGTTTTTAATTTTTTTGGGATTTTGGTACATTTATAGGATTTTTATGATTTTTTGGGTTTTTAGGGGTTCTACTGTTATTAGGTTTTTAGGGGTTTAAAGTGTTTTTAGGTTTTTAATGTTTTCTTATTGGTTTTCTAGATTTTTAGTTTTCTTTATTCTTATAGGTATTTTAGGGATTTTAGGGATTTTATATTATTTTAATTTTTAGGGTTTATAAGAATTCTTATGTTTTTTTAGGTTTTTATTTTTTTTGGGGTTCCAAGGGTTATTTTGGGTTTTTAGGGGTTTTAAATCTATTTAGGGTTTTACAGATTTTTTGATATTTTAATTTTTTAGGATCGTTAATTTTTTCTATTGTTTTTAGTATTTTTTTGGGTCTTATGGGTTTTTTTATTATTATGGTTCTTAGGATTTTTATGGTTTTTATGAATTTTAGGGTTTTTTAAGGTCTTTAGAATTTTCAGCATTTTTAGGTTTTTTAAGGTTTAATTTATGTTGGGGTTTTAAGGTTTTTAGGGTTTTGAAGGTGTTATCATTTTTATGGATTTGTATAGTTTTTAGGGTTTTTAGGGATTTTGAGGGTTTTGAGGGGTTTTATGGTTTTTATCCTTCTATATATTTTTAGTGGGTTTACGTGTTTTTTGGTCATTCATGTTTTCTTACGATTATCATGGTTTTAGGGTATTTTATGTTTCTAGGAATTTTTAGGTATCTTATGGATTTTTATGGTTTTTTGGGATTTTGAGGGGCTTTAAGGTTTTTTACAGTTTTATGTTTTTATGTATGTTTTTAACTTTTTTAGGTGTTTCAAGGGTTTTTAGAGTTTTTAGAGTGGTTTTAGGGTTCTTATGGCCTATAAGGGCTTTAGGGGTAAGGGGTTGAGGTTTTTATGGTCTTTAGGGTTTTTATGTTTTTTACCATTTTAATGTTTTAATGGGTTTTAAATATTTTTTTGTGTTTTTCTTAAGTTTCTTCAGGGGTTTTAGTGTTTCTATTTCTTTTGGTATTTTAATAGATTTTGAGGGATTTTTATGGTTTTTAATGTTTTATGGTTTTCAGGTGTATTAGGGTTTTTGGGATTTTTTTGTTTTAGAGTTTTTATGTTTTTAGTGGTTTTAAGTATTTTTTTGGATTTAATAGAGTTTTTCATGATTTTTTATGTTTCTAAATGTTTATTTATTTTTAATAATTTTATAGGATTTTATTTGTTTTTATGATTTTTTAGATTTTTATAGTTTTTAGATATTTAGGGTTCTATGGTTTTTTGTTATTTTAGGGTTTTTTGGTCTTTATTATTTTGTCTTTTCAAGGGGTTTAAATAGATTTTGAGTATTTAGTGATTTTGGTTTTTTATTAGTTTTTAGGTTTTTAATGTTTATAAGGGGTTTTTGGGTTTTTTGGGTTTTTTGGGTTTTTTGGGTTTTTTGGGATTTTAATATATAGAGGTTTATTTTAGGTCTTTTATGTGTTTTTAGGTTTTCATGATTATCATAGGGGTTTTCAGGGTGTATTGGGTTTTTATGTTTTTAAGGATTTTTAGGGTTCTTTTAGGATTTTATGTTTTTTAAATTTTTTTAGGTTTTTGTGGGTTTTTAGAATTTTGTGGGTTTTATGTTTTTGTTTTTTGGTTTTTAGGGGTTTTTTAGTTTTTATGGGTTGTATGGTTTTCTAGTGTTTTTTAACATTTTTACTGGTTAAAATTTTTTATAGACTTTTGGAGGTTTTTAGGTTTTTATGGGGTTTTATATCCTTTATGTGTCTTTAAGGGGTTTTTAGGTGTTTAGTGTCTTTTATGTTTTTTTGTATTTTTATGTTTTTGGGGTTTAAAGTGTTTCCAGGTATTTTAGTGTTTCTTTGGGTTTGTTAGGATTTTTATTGTTTTTATGTTATTTGGGATATGAAGGTCATTTTTTATGAATTTAATGATTTCTTTAAGTATTTTAAAATTTTGAGTGTTTTTAGGATATTATCATTTTTAGGTTTTAAGGGTTTTAAGTACTTTCATCTCCTTAAGTGTTTTTTTAGTTTTTTGTGTCTTAGGTTTTCTTTTAGGTTTTTATGGATTTTATGGTGTTTTTATGATTTTTATGGTTTTTTAGGATTTTGGGATTTTGGAAGGTTGTAAGGGTTGTAGGGGTTTTAAGGTATTTATGAATTTGTTTAGTTTTTAGGGGGTTTTTTTTGGGATTTTAGGGTTTTTTTGTTTTTTGGAGACTTTTTAAAAAAATTTGGCATTTAGATGATATTCATTGTTTTTAATGAATTTTATGGTTTTTATGGGTTTTTATGGTTTTTATATTTTTAGGGGGTTTATGGTTTTTAGGGTATTTAGGGGATTTAGTTTCTTTTAGGCCTTTTATGGTTTTAACATATTTTTATGTTTTTAAGGGTTTTTATTGTTTTTGGTTTTTTAATGTTTTCTAAGGGATTTTTATGGTTTTTTGGGTGTTTTATGTTTATTGGTGTTTTTAGAGGTTTTTTCAAGATTTTTATGGTTTTTAGTGTTTTTTAGAAATTTTTGATGGTTTTAAGGGTTTAATGGTTTTCTCAAGGGTTTTTGAGTTTTTAGGTTTTTAGGGGTTTTAATTATTATTTAGGATTTTAAGGTTTTCATAGCAGTTTGCAGGGTCTTTTCATTTTTAGTGATTTTCAAGGCTTTTTTAGGATTTTTATGGTTTTTAGGGACTTTGATGGTTTTTTGGGTTTTAGGTATTTTATCATTTTTTTTAGGTTTTAATTTTTTTTATGATTTTAGAGGTTTAATGGTTTTTAAGATTTTGTAAATATTTATTAGGTGTTTAAGTGTTTGTCGAGTTATTTTCTATTTTTAGGGTTTCTATGTGTTTTGAGGGTTTTTTTAACCTTTTAAGGGTTTTATGGTTTTTATGGGTTTTATATGTTTTATTGTTTTAATGATTTCTTATAATTTTTATAGGTTTTATGCTTTATTGGTTTTTACGGATTTTTTGTTATTATTATGTTTTTAATGGTTTTAGCGGATTTGAGGGTTTTGATGGTTTTTAGAGGTTTTAGCATTTTTTTACCTTTTTTTGGATTCTTATGTTTTTTTGGTGTTAAATTTATCTTATTGGTTTTAAGAGTTTTATGGTTTTTTTACATTTTTCGATATTTTTAGGGATTTTTTAAATTTTATTGTGTTTTTATAGTTATTTGGGATTCTGAGGTCTTCTTAGGGATTTTATTATTTTTTGGGTTTTATGAATTTTTTTTTGTTTTACAGGTTTTTTGAGTCTTTAAAATTATTATGGTTTTCATGTGTCTTTATAGTTTTTAGATCTTTTACATATTTGTGGGTTTTATGGTTTTTATGGTTTTTTGGGTTTTTGAGGGATTTTATGTTTTTTAGCATTTCTTGTGTTTTCAGGTGTTTTATGTAAATTTAGGTTTTTAATGTTTTCTTAGTGTTTTTATGGTATTAAAGGTTATTTACATTTTTACGGATTTTATGTCATTATTATAATTTTTAAGGGTTTATTTGGGTTTTAAGTGTTTTAGAGTTTTTAGTGGGGTTTTTTTTGGGTTTTTTGCATTTTTATGTTTTTTTTTGGGTTTTAGATATTTTTAGTTTTTAATTTTTTATCATATGTTTTTAAATATTTTTATGGGTTTTATTTTTTTAGGTATCTCTAATTATTTTTTAGATTTTTTTTGTTTTTTAGGGTTTTATTATTTTGAGTGGCTTTAAGGATTTCTAGGCCTTTTAGGGGTTTTATGCTTTTGTTTTGGGATTTTAGGGGTTTTTTGATTTTTAGGATTTTAAGGGTTTATATAGTTTTAGAATGTTTTTAGGTGTTTAAATTGGTTTTAGAATTTTTAGTTTTTTTATGGGTTTTTAGAGTTCATTTGTATTTTAGGTGTTTTTAGGGGTTTTGGGGTCCTTTTAGGGTTTTTAGATTTTCTAGGTTTTTATCATATTTTTGTTCTTTAGGATTCTATGGTTTTATTAGGGGGTTTTCAGTTTATTTTAGGTTCTTAACGTTTTTTGGGATTTTTATAGATTTTTGCGTATTTTAAATTTTTTTAGTGTTTTAGGGATTTTGAGGGATTTTAGTGTTTTTTACAGTTTTTTGGGTTTTTTGGGTTTCTTATTGTGTTAACGACTTTTAGGGGTTTTTTGGGTTTTTTGTTTTTAGGGGTTTTAGTGTATTTAGGAGTTTTTAGTGGTTTTTTGGGTTTTAGAGTTTTAGGAATTTTTAGGTTTTTATGATTTTCTAGGAGATTATATGGTTTTTAATTTTTTTATGTTTGTGGGGATTTTTAGGGATTTTTATGTTTTTTCTAGATTTTTATGGATTTTGAGGGTTTTGAGGGTTTTAGGGTTTTTAGGGTGTTAGTGCTTTTATGATTTAGGGGTTTTAAGGGTATTTAATTTTAAAAGGTATTCTTAGAGTTCTTTAGGGAATTTAGGGATTTTACATTTTATGGTTTTTTATTCGTTCTTATGGTTTTAATGAGTTTTTATGATTTTTTGTGGTTTGTAGGGGATTTCAGTTTTTTACGATTTTCAGGGTTTTTAGGTTCTTTATGGTTCTTATCATTATTTATTTTTAGGGGTTTTATTTCTTTTAGGTTTTTTTTTATTTTCTTAGGGGTTTTGAGGGGTATAGGGTTTATTACGTTTTAAAGGATTGTTAGGATTTTTTCATGTTTTTAGGATTTTTAGGGTTTTTATGGGGTTTAGGGTTTTTTGAGTTTTTTGCGTTTTAAGGTTTTTAGAATTTTTATGGGTTTTAAGTGTTTTTAAGGTTTTGAATTTTTCTTTTGGTTTTTTAGAGTTTTTATGTTTTTATTGAATTTATTATAATTTTTTGAATTTCTAGGGGTTTTGTGGTTTTAGGGTTATGAGGGATTTTAGGGATTTTAGGGTTTTTATGGTTATTTTGGGTGTTTTGATTTGTTTGGGGTTTTAATTGTTTTTAGATTTTTATAATATTACTTGGGGATTTTTGGGTTTTTAGGGTTTTTAGTGTATTTAGTGGGTTTGAATGGTTTTTTTCAAGTTTTTAAGGTTTATAGGGGCTTTATGGTTTTTAATGTTCTTAGTGTTTTTTTAGGTTTTTTGGGGGTTTTTTATGGCTTCAGATTTTTGAGTTTTATTAGTTTTTTTTCATGTTTTTTGGGTTTTTTACATTTTTTCAAATGTTTAGGATTTTTAATGATTTTTTGTTTTTTCAGTGTTTTTAGGGGTTTTGAGGTTTTTTTCATATATAAGGGATTTTGATTTTTTTTGTATTTTATGTGTTTAATTATTTTTAGGGGTTTTAGTGGGTTTTGTGGAATTTTATGGGTTTTTAGGGGTTTTAAAGGGTTTTTGGGTTTTTTTTATATTTTGTTTTTTAAGTGATTTTAGGGTTTTTAGGGGTATCATGTTTTTTTAGTTTTTTTGGATATCATAGGGATTTCTAGGGTTTTTAGATATTTTATGTTTTTTGAGATTTTTATGGATTTTTAGTTTTTTATGAGTTTTTTTATATTTTTGGATCTTGAGGATTTAGAGGTTTTTATACTTCTTTATGGATTTAGGGTTTCTCTCAATTTGTTTGGGTTTTAAGGATTTTTAGAATATTTTAATATTTTTGTGGGTTTAAAGGGTTTTTAGATGTTTTGGTATTTTTAGGTCATTTATGGGTTTTAGGGGATATATGGTTTTTTGTGGGGTTTATGGTCTATATGGGTTTATGAGTTTTTCTGTTTTTTAGGGTTTTTTAGGATTCTGTGGGTCTTAAATGCTTTTTATTTCTATTTTTCTTAGCATTTTTCAAGTATTTAAATGTTCTTAACTTTTTTATAGACTTTTAGGGGTTTTTAGGATTTCAATGGATATTTATGGTTTTTAGTAATTTTTAGGGTTTCATAGTTGTTTTAGATTATTTTAGTTTTTTTAGAGTTTTCCTAGTTTTTTTAGTATTTAAGGGTTTTAAGGTTTTTTAGGATTTCTAAATGTTTTTTGGAATTTATAGTTATTTATATTTTTTTAGTTGGTTTTTATAGATTTTTAGGTTTTTTAATGGTTTTTAGATGTTTTTATGCTTTTTAGGGTTTTTTGGATTTACTGTTTTTTTATGGAATTTTTTCATTTTTAGGTTTTTTTGGGATTTTAAGTGTTTTTAGGTTTTTAATGTTTTCTTAGGTTTTTTCAAGTGTTTTAAGTTTTTTTCCATTTTTTCTGTATTTTTATGGAGTTTTTAAATATTTTATGGTTTTTATGGTTTTAGGGTTTTATGGGTTTTATTTTTTAGGGGTTTAAGGGTTTTTATATATTTAGGATTTTTTTGATTTTTTTAGGATTTTAATGGGTTTTTAGAGTTTAAGTGGGTTTTTAGGGTTTTTAAGGTTTTTTTGGTTTTAAACATTTTAGGGCATTCTACATTGTTTATATTTTTAGAGTTTAAGTGTTTTTATATTTTTAATATTTTTTAGGGTTTTTCTTGATTTTTAGGGGTTTTTAAAATTTTAGTTATTTTTTTGGATTTTTTGGATTTTTAGGGATTTTTAGAATTTTATAATTTTTTAGTGTTTTTTGGGTTTTTTGGGTTTTTTGGGTTTTATGGGCTTTTAGGTGGTTTTTCAGTTTTTTGGGGTTTAATGTTTTTCATGCATTTTTAATATTTTAGTGGTTTTAATGTATTTTCAGAGTTTTTAGTTGTGTTTTATGGGTTTTATAGGTTTGTAGCCATTTTTAAATGGTTTTAAGGGTTTTTATTGTTTTTGGAATTTTTAGGGGTTTTAGTGTGATCTAGGATTTTCAGGGTTTTAGGGTTTTATGGTCTTTTCAAGTTTTTTAGCATATTTTAGGTTTTTCAGGGGTTTTATGTTTTTTAGGCTTTTAAGGACATCATAGTATTTTTTACGGTTTTAGGAGTTATTTATGTGTTAAAGTATTTTATGGATATTTCTGTATTTTTATGTTTATTTAGGGACTTTGGGTATTTTGAGATATTTTAGGGTTTCTAGGGGGTTAGGGTTTATGATTTTTAGGTTTCTAGGGGTTTTATGTGTTTTCTGGTTTTTAAGATTTTATTAGGGTTTTAAGGGTTCTTAAGGATTTTTAGGCCTCTTTTAGGATTTTTGTTTTTTAGAGTTTTTATGTATTTTTAGGGTGTTTAGGGTTTTTATGGTTTCATGTTTTTTTTTGTTTTCTATAGGATTTATGTGGTTTTAGGTTTTTAATGGTTTTATGGGGTTTTGGGGTTTTTTGGTTATTTTAGGTTTTCAGGTATTTTTAGGATTTTAATGGTTTTTAGGGTTGTTTGGGATTTTGTGGGTTTTGAGGATTTTTTTGGGTTTTTATGGGTTTTTTGGGTTTTTGGGTTTTTTAGTTTTTTATGTATTTAAGGTTTTATTGGTTTTTAATGTTTTGATCTTTAAATAGTTCTTAGATTTTTTAGTGGTTTTTAGGAATTTTATGTGTTTTATTTTTTTCATGGTTATAGTTGGTTTTATGGTTTATAGTGTTTCTATGGTTTTAAAGCGGTTTCTATGGGTTTAGAATTTTTTTGGGTTTCTAGGGGTTTTATGTGTTTTTAGGTTTGTACATTTTTCATAGGGTTTTTAGGGTGTTAAGGTTTTATATGTTTTTAGGTATTTCTAGGACATTTTGAGATTTTTGTGGGTTTTTATTGTTTCTAGGGATTTTGAGGTTTCATAGGAATTTTGTGGTTTTTTTTGTGTTTTTATAGTTTTAGGGGTGTTTTCATTTTTAAATTTTTAAAGTTATATTTAGATCTTTAGGTTTTTAAAGGATTTTTATATTTATTTAATGTTATAGAGTTTAAAGGGATTAAAGTGTTTTTAGGTTTTTAAGGCTTTATTTGGTTTATTTATGATTATAAGGTTTTTTACATAGTCATGTAGTTCCTTGGAACATGTTTTCTGGTTAGGAATCACTTCTTGTAGGTGGTTTACATTGGATTTATTTGGGGAACTGGAAATACCCATAAGTTCTTTATCTAAAAAGGATCTTACTTACAAATTTAGGCATTCATTATGTTTGAACTTATGATACATAAGAAAATGCATTGGTTGAGAGGATGGGAGGTCATACTCATCACACCATTTTGGGAGGAATTATTGGCTACTCCGGTACTCTCCTATAGATTTGAGATATTTTCACGAATCCTTATTAATTAACCAATTATAAAATAGGGTTCCCTTTGAATTTTAAATAAATTATTATCATGTGTGAAATTTAGAATGATCTGTATGTATTTGAGGTTCTTTACTAGTGGAGACATCCCTATGTATTTGAGGTTCCCCATCAATGGTATCCTCTCATATACTATTTAGAGATTCTTTTAACCATAAATATGATGATACTAGTTTTTATGTCACTCAGTGGGGCTCTCTGGAATGTATTTTCATCCAGGGAGACGAAGGTTTGTTTTGATGTTGGGATCATACCCATAATTGGGATTCAATGTATCCTTGTGAAAGGAATCCTAACCCTCATATTCTGGTGTTCCATAAAAGGACACATCATACCTTCTATGTTCATGTGATATGGACCTATCCAAACAGTTTAATTTGATAAGGTGGGGACATCTAACTCAAAGGGTCTTAGTCAAGGTTTGGTGTGGAAGTTATGCCTATGCAGCCCAAGGAAATTGGAAAGAATATGGGTTTCCAAGTTAAATCAGACCCTGTTGGGAATATGGCCCACAACGAATAGGGTTTATATGAATAGTTGGGATTGAATATTAGGTAGGCTTCCTATGTATCCATTTTGGGTGAGAATAAAAGACCACATAATTCAATTAGGTCTCTTAGGAGAGTATAGTCCTTTGAGATAAATGAGTTTGTTATTACTTCTGGAAAAGTATTCCTTGATAATTTGGGTGCTTAATTTGAGGTTAACTCATAAGGATAATTCCCAGATTAAGGCAATTAGTGTGAGATTTCTGAAGAGGTTAACCAGTGAGCTCGGTCCAGGATGAAGGCTTCATATGTATCCTAATTATGGTTGGAATCAGAGTTCTCGTAGTTCAAGAAGTTGCGTGATTGTGTTGATGGTGTGGTCATCATAAATCTCTAAGACCACATGAGTCATGCTTAGTGTGAGAAACACAAGGATTTGAATGATTCAACAAATGCACCCACAATTTTCCTCCTACACTGGTGGAAGAGGACATTCCTATGGTGGCGACGGTAGAAGAGGGTGAGGCAATCGAGGAAGAGGGAAAGGCGATGAGCGTTCACACTATTCTCTTTACATTGGATAGGGTCCAATGTAAGTAAGGAGTTAAGGTGAAGGAAGTAGAGAGGAGCAAGACTACAACCTCATACTAGGATGGTTAGGGTCTTACACCAGGATGTCTGCCTTAAAATTGATCATGGTTAGGGAGGGAGAATTTTTCTTTGTTCAAAAGGAAAAGTAGGTGTGAACCATACCTTCCCTACTATAGACCTGAGGTTCTGGGTTTTAGAGATGTGAAGGGGAGTTCCAAACCCAAACTATAATCCTCAAAAACTAGAACATCCCAAAATTGTTCCTAAGAGAAAGTTTCATGTGACCATAGATATACAAACCACAAACACTCCATGAATCCTAACCCCATTCGAAACAAATGTGGGAAACCTTTGACTTTGGACATACAAACCAAAATAAAAGACACACTGATGTGCCTTTCCCAAAGGTTTGATATTTCAGGAGGTTTTGGTGGAGGTTTCAACATAATCCATTTCAGACAAGGGATCTAATGAAGAAGAAGCCAATTCATGAATGGATTTGAATAAGGCCTGATGGCCTGTAGGATGAAGGGAGTAGGTGAATCAAAGAAGGGCTTCAAAGTAAGTATCTAGTGTGAATTTATGGTCATGTTAGTAGTCTTTTGAAACTTGATGTTCACTTAAGTGATGAAAAAACATGATATTAATACTTCGGAAATACTTGAATCAATCCTTTAAGAGTATTCACTGGTTTTTCTAGTAATGGTGTGCTCAAGTTATTTTGAGAGGAATATGGGATGTGAAAGTGTTTTTGATTTACTTAGGTTAGGAACATTAGGCATGCAAGTGTTATGGATTTCAAAACACTGAAAGGAATTAATTCTTATGATCCGACTTCAATTCCTCCACTCTAGGTGTTAAACAACTATATCGAATGTTTCAGAAGACTTGACTGAATCACTAGGGTGACGAGAGAAGAAGAGTGAATGGAACACATTTTATGGTGTCTACATACATTTTTATGGATTTTCAAGGACTTTTAATCTTTTATGGTTTTATAGTTTTTAGGTATTTTGAGTATTTTTATGGGTTTTAGAATTTTTTAATGTTTTTAGGGGTTTTATGTTTTTTAGGTTCTAAAAGTTTGCTTACAGTTTCTTAGGATTTCAGGGTTTATTACATTTTATGATATTTTTATGAATTTTTAGGATTTTTAGGATTTTTAGTGTTTTAGGGATTTTGAGGGTTTTATGGTTTTGGGTTTTTTAATGTTTTTTGGGTTTTAGGGATTTTGTAGCTTCAAAAGGGTTTCTAATGTCTGTAGAGGTTTTTTCATTTTTAGGGATTTAACATGTTGTCAGTTCTTTTAGTTATTTTTAGGGTTTTTATGGGGTTTTAGTGTTTTAGTGTTTATATGGGTTTTTATGGTTTTTAGATAGTTTTTAGGTTTTTGTGGGTTTTAGAATTTTTTCTATTTTTAGGGGATTTAAGTGTTTTTAGGTTTTAAGGTTTTCTTATGGGTTCTCAATTTTTTTTGGGTCTTGTTATGTTTTTCATATTTTTTAGGAATTTTTTTTATTTTTATTGTTTTATTGTTTTTTAATGGTTTTGACGGGTTTTTGGGTTTTTTGTTTTTTTAGTGTTTTATGGTTTTTTAAATTTTTTATCATTTTTGTTCCTTAATGAAATTTAGGGTTTTTAGTGGTTTATTATAGTTTTTAAGGGTCTTTAGGTTTTTATCTTTTTGAGGGGTTTTTATGGTTTTTATTGGTTTTATTGATTTTTGTGGGTTTTTTGGGGGGTTTAGAGTTTTTTAAGTCTTTAGAGGATTTAAGTGTATTAGAATTTTTATTGTTTTCTTAGGGGTTTTCTAGGTTTTAGGTATTTTTATAGTTTTTGGGAATTTAAGGGATTTTATGGAATTTTTTGTTTTGAGGGGTTTATGGAGTTTGAGGGATTTTAGAGTTTTTTAGTTTTTTTAGGGTTTTATTGATTTTTTAAGGGTTATAGGTTTTTAAGGTTGTTTTTTGAGTTTTAGGTTTTTAAATTTTATAGATTTTATTTATCAATTTTAAGGATTTAAAATTTTTTATATTTTTTACTGGTTTTTAGAGTTTTATGGTTTTTAAGGGTTTTGGGAATTTTATGGCATTATGGGGTTTCTAGGTTTTGAACATTTTTTAAAATTTGGGGACTTTAAGCGTTTTTAGGTTTTTATGGTTTTCTTTGTGTTATTAAGTATTTGAGGTTTTTTTAGAGTTTTAGGGACAATTTTTTAAATTTTTTGATTTTTTCTGTTTTTTAGGTATTTTGAGAATTTTAGGGTATTTAGGGTTTTTATGGTTTATTAAGTGTTTAATTTGTTTTAGATTTTTAAATTTTTTTTAGGAGTTTAAAGGATTTTTAAAAATTTTAGTTGGTTTTAGCATTTTAATATTTTTTGTGGTTATAAAATTTTTATAAGTGTTCTTATTGTTTTAGGGTTTTTTTGGTTCTTCGGTTTATAAATTTTTTTAGTTTTTTCAGGGTTTTATGTCTTTTGGGTTTTTTATGGTTTTATTTTTGGTGTTTAGGGTTTTTTTTTATAATTTTAGGGGTTTTAAGTATTTAAGGGGTTTTTAGGTTTTATATGTATTTTGAGGGGTTATAGTGTTTGTGGTGATTTTATGGTTTTTTGGGTTTTTAATGTTATTTGAGTTTTTAGGAATTTTTTGGGTTTTTAAGAATTTTTAGGAGTTTAAATATTTTTAATATTTTATCAGTATAATTTTCATGTTTTATGCGGTTTAGGGGTTTTTATGTTTTTATGGGGTTTTGCAGTTTTTATGAGGATTTCGGGTTTTGAGTGTTTTTAAATTTTTATGGGTTTCTTAAGGGTTGTCTTGGTTTTTATTTCTTTATGATTTTAGGTATTTTTATGATTTTTTTAGGAATTATATGGGTTTTAGGGGTTTTATGAATTTTATTAGATTTTAGTGGTTTAGGGTTTTTAGAGTTTTTCGCGTTCTTACGGGTTTTAAGTTTTTTAGGTTTTAATGGTCTTACTAGGTATTTTCATGGGTTTTAGGGGTTTTAGGGTTTTTATAGTTTTTCGTGTTCTTATGGGTTTTAGTATTTTTCGGTTTGAAAGGTTTTATTAGAAATTTTCTTGGTTTTTAGGGGTTTTACATTTTTAGGGTTTTTAGGGATTTTGATTATTTTTATGGTCATTTAGGGTTTTTAGGGATTTTGAGGGTTTTATGGTTATTAGGGGTTTTAGTGTTTTTATGGGTTTTGGGGTTTCTATAGTTTTTGGAGTTTTTAGGGTTTCTATATTTTTTTCTGTTTTTTTAACATTTTTAGGAATAAAAAGTGGTTTTAAAATTTTAGTTATTTTTTAGGTTTTCTATAGGTTTTTTCGGTTTTAGGGATTTACGGTTTTTATAGTTTTTATGGGGTTAATCATTTTTAGGTTTTTAGTGGTTTTCGTGTTTTTAGGTTTTCAACGTTTTCTTAGAATTTTTTTATGGACTGAAAGGGTTTTTAAATTTCTAGGGATTTTATAGATTTTTTTTGGATTTTTATGGTTATTTTGGGTTTTTAGGGATTTTGAGGGTTTAAGGGTTTTAAATTATTTTAACAATTTTTAGGTTTTTTATAGTTTTAGTGATTTTAGTTATTTTTAGGTTTTAATTGTTTTTAAGTCGTTTGAGGTTTTTATGGTTTTCTTAGGATTCTTAGGGTTTATACATTTTTAGGGATTCTAGATATTTTTTAAGATTTTTATGGTTTTTTTGAGTATTTTTAGATTTTGAGGGGTTTGGGGGTTTTTTTAGTGTTTAAAATGTTTTTATAGATTTTTTAATGTTATTAGTGTTTTAAAGGGGGTTTATTTTCTCTATGGGATTTTAGGGGTTTTTAGGGTATTTTGGGGTTTTGTGGTTTTAGCATTTTTACTGTTTTTAGGGTTTAGGGTTTTAGGGTTTTAGTGTTTTTAGTTTTTAGGGGTTTTATGTGGTTATAGGCATTTATTGTTTTCTTTGGGGTTTTGTGGTGTTATAGTGGTTTTTTATTTATTTGGGATTTTTAGAGATTTTTTTTAGGATTTTTTTGGATTTATGGGTTTTAAAGATTTTGGAGGGTTTTATGGGTTTTAGAGATTTTATGGTTTTTTATGGGTTTTTGGGTTTTTGAGTATTTTAGAGGTCTTAAGTATTTTTATATTTTTTTAAACATTTTTAGGGGTTTAATGGGTTTCTAGTGTTTTTTGGTGGGTTTTATGGGTTTATGTGTTTTTACGGGGTTTTTAGGATTATAGTGGTTTTTTTATGTTTTGAAGACTTTTTAAGGTATTTTTTGTTTTTTTATTGTTTTTACATTTTAGGGGTTTTATGTTTTTGTTTTCTTTTTAGGGTTCTCTTAGGGGTTTCCATGGGTTATAAGATTTTTTGTTTTCATGGATTTTAAGGGTTTTTTAGAAAATATAAGGATTTTAGGGTTATTAGGGATTTTTTTACCATTGTGGGCTTTTAGAATTTTTAGAATTTTTTGGTTTTTTACGATTTTACGTTTTTAGGTTTTTTAGGTTTTCTTAGGGTTTGTCAGGTTTTTAGGGTTTTTATGTTTTTAGGTATTTTTAGTGCTTCATTTGGATTTTTATTATTGTCGTTTTTTTCTATAGTTTTTTAATGTTTTTATGGGTTTAAAGGGTTTTATAGTTTTTAGTGAGTTTTATGGTTTCATTAGTTTTTAGGGGGTTTAAGGATTTTAGGAGAATTATGGGTTTAGGAGGTTTTATGGTATTTTTGGGGTTTTAACATTTTTAATGTTTTTGTGGGGTTTTATTTTTTTTGGTTTTAATGTTGTCTTAGGGTTTATAAGGTTTTTTTGTATTTTTATATCTTTACATTTTTAAAGGATTTTTTATGGTTTTTAGTTTTTTCATAGATTTTTAGCGCATTTTAGGGGGTTTTGATGTTTTTTATTTTGGGGGTTTTAAGTGTTTTTATTTTTTATGGTTTTATTATGGATTTTTAATGTTTTTAAGGGTTTTATGTTTTTAGGTATATTTTCGATTTTTTTTGGTTTTAATGGATTTTGAGGGTTTCTAGGGTTTTTAGGGTTTTAGGGTTTTTTATGGTTTTTTTGGGATATAGAATTTTCTTCTAGTTTTTATGATTTTTAAGGATTTTTTATATATTTTTTAAACATCCTATGGGTTTTAAGGGTTTTTAGATTGTTTTTTTTGTTTTTAGGATTTATATATTTTTCAGGGTTTCTATGGTTTTTTGAGGATTTGTGCCTTTTAGGTTTTTTAGGCTGTTTTATGTTTTTATGATTTTCTTAGTGTTTTAGTATTTTTTTAATTTCTCGGGATTTTTAGTGATTTTCTAGGATTTTTATAGTTTTATGGTTTTTATGGAATTTGAGGGGGTTTAGAGGTTTTTTGGGTTTTTAGCGTTATTTAGATTTTTGGGGGTTTAATTTTTTTAGATTTTTAAGGTTTCTTAGAGGGTTTCATTATTTTTTATGCATTAAGTATTTTAGGGAATTTTTGGTATTTAATGCTCTTTTTGGGTTTGGATGTATTTTTAGTGGTTTATGGTTTTTATGGTTTTGTGGACTTTTATGGTATTTTCTATTTTTTTTAGTTTTTGTGGTTTTAAATGGTTTCTAGAGTTTTTAAAACTTTTTAGGGGTATAAAGTGTTTTTATAGTTTTACTAGGTTTTAGGGGTTTTATGGTTTTTATGGTTTTTTATAGTTTTTAGGGGTTTTGTAGTTTTTAGGATTTTTAATTTTTTTAGGGGTTTAAACTGTTTTGTGGTTTTTTTTATGAGTTTTAAGGTTTTTAGTAGTTTTTAGGTTTTTTAGGGTCTTTTAGGGTTTTTAGCATTTTTAGGTTTTTGTAAATTTTAAGTGTTTCCAGTTTTTTAATTTTGATCATGGGGATTTTAGGATTTTCTATGTTTTAATGGATTTCATGAAATATTTTATTATTTTTAGGCTATTTAGAGTTTTTTGGGTTATTTATATTTTTAGGTTTCTTAGAATTTTTAGGTTTTCTGTGATTTTAAGTGGCTTTATGATTTTATATATTTCTTAGCGGTTTTAAAGGTTTTTAATTTTTAACATTTTTAGGAATTTTTAGAATTTTTAGGATTTTTATCATTTTAGGGTGTTTAATAATTTTTAGGGTTTTATGGTTTTTAGGGGATTTTGTGTATTTTTTTTATAGTTTTTTGAATATTTATGGTATTTAATGTTCTTAGAGTTTATAACAGTTTTTGGGGTTTAAATAATTTTTATTATTTGTAGTGTTTTTTTGTTTTTTTTGTTTTTAGGGATTTTTTGTTTTTTAGGGGGTTTTATGGGTTTTAGGGATTTTAGGGTATTTTTATGATTTTTTAGTTTTTTTTGGTATTTTTAGGTTTTTAAGGTTTTTAGGGGTATTCATGGGTTTTATAGTTTTTAAATTATTAGGTATTTTTTGTCCTTTTAAGATATTTTTAGGATATTATTTTTATTGTTTTTTTTTTGCATTTTGAGGGTTTTTATGGTTTATAAGGTTTTTAGAAATTTTAGGTTTTTTTGGGTTTTTTTAATTTTTTTGTGATTTTTTTGGGATTTTTATGTTTATATTGTATTTTGGGTTTTTTGAAATTCTAGGGTTTTAGGTTTATTTGGGGTTTTTAGGGTTTTTATGGTTTTGTTGGAAATTTTTGGGTTTTTATATTTTTTTTTAGATTTTAAAATTTTATGTGTTTAAAGGGTTTTTAATGGTTTGGGGGGGGGGGGTTTATGGTATTTGGCGGTTTTAGGGTTTTTAGGGTTATTTTGAGGTTTTTAGCATTTTTTATGTTTTTTGGGTTTTATGTGTTTTTTGGTTTTTAACATTTTCTTCGTAATTTTCACTGTTCTTAGTTTTTTTTTGTTTTTAGTTAATTTGATTGAAATTTTAATATTTTTATGGGTTTTTGTAGGTTTAATTGTTTTTATCATTTTTTAGGTTTTAGGGTTTTTATGTGTTTTTAGGTTTTTACGGTTTTCATAGGAATTTTCTTGGGTTTTAATATTTTTACATTTTTTGTGATTATTGGGGATTTCTTAGGATTTTAATGGTTTTTAGGGTTTTAGGGATTTTTAGGGGTTTTAGGGTTTTTTTGGTTTTTTTGGGGTTTTTGGTGTTTAAATTTTTTCTGGGGGTTTTGGGTTTTTATGGTTTTTCAATTTTTTAATGTTCTAAGGGTTTAAATGGTTTTTGTGTTTTTATTGTTTTAGTGTTTCTATGTGTTTTAGGGTTTTTATGGTTTTTAGGGGTTTAGGGTCTTTTACGGTTTTTTGGGTATTTAGCATTTTTTTGGTTTTATGGGTTTTTAGTGTTTTTAGGTTTTTATGGCTTTATTATGGGGTTTTAAAATTTCCTATGGTTTTTATGCTTTTAGGTATTATTTGTGATTTTTAAGGATTTTTATGGGTTATATGTATTTTTTGCGTTTTATGGTTTCTAGGTATTTTAATGGTTTTTAGCGTTTTTTATGTTTTTTTAGTGTTTTCCTATTTTTTAAGGTTTTCATAGGTTATTTAGGTTATTTATGGTTTTTTATGTTTTTAGGGATTTTTATGGATTTTTTAAGATTTTTAAGGAATTATAGGGTTTTTTTATTTTTCTAGATTTTACAGTTTTGTAATTTTTTAGTATTTTTATGGTTATTTAGAGTTTTTAATGTTTTTAGGGGTTCAAAGGGTTTTTTATAGTTTTTATTGGTTTTTTAGTTTTTAGGGTTTTTATAATTATTAATGCTTTTAGGGGGTTTTAAGGGGTTTTATGTTTTATCTGGTCTTTTCAGTATTTTAGGGTTATTAGTGTTTTTAGAGTTTTTAGAGTTTTTAGTGTTTTTAGGTTTTTATGAGTTTCTTCAAGGTTTTCTCTGTATTTAGAGTTTTTAAGAGATTTTTAGGGGTTTTTTGTTATTTTTATGAGTTTTTGGGTTTTTATAATTTTTTAGATTCTTTTGGAGTTTTAATTTTTTTTCGTTTTTATGGTTTTATTAGGGGGCTTCAAGGTTTTTTGTGTTTTTTATGTATTTTTAAAATTTTAGGTTTTTTTAGGTTTTTATGGTTTTTATGGTTTTTGAGATTTTGATGGGTATTATAATTTTTATGGTTTTTGGGGTTTTATGGGATTTTATGAGTGTTTATCTTTTTTATTGTTTTTTAACATTTTTAGGCTTTTAAAGGTGTTTTAATGTTTTTAGTGATTTTAGGGTTTTTATGGGTTTTTGGATTTTCACTTTTTTTTGGGTTTTTATGGTTTTAGGGGATTTATGATCTTTTTAGGGTTATTTAGGATTTTTTGATTCTTTAGGATTTTAGGGGTTCAAAGAGTATTCAGGTTATTTAGGTTTTATTATGGGTTTTGATAGGATTTAGGATTTTTTACGTTTATATGGATTTTTAGGGATTTTTTGAATTATTAGCAAATTTTATGGGTTTTAGTTATTTTGATTGTTTGTTGGGTTTTTAGGGTATTTACAATTTTAGGCATTTCATGTTTTTATTTGTTTTTAGGATTCTAAAGTTTTCTAAGGGTTTTTAAAGGTTTCTAGGGGATTTAATTTTGAGGTAATTTTAGGGAATTTATAGGATATTTATGGTTTTCAAGGTTTTTAGGTATTTTGAGGGGTTTTAGGGTTTTAGTGTTTTTTGTATTTTCTTAACATTATAGGGGTTTAAATGGTTTTTAAATTTTTAGTTTTCAGGTTCTAATGGGGTTGTAGGGGTTTTTAATATTTTTATGGGTCTTTATGGTTTTTAGGGTCTTTAGGGTTTCTAGTGTTACTTGTGTATTTTCGGTTTTTTAGGAATTTAAATTAATTTTAGTTTTTAAGGTTTCTTAAGTGGTTTTTTGTGTTTTTAGACCTTTTTATATATTTATTAGATGTTTAGATATTTTAAAAAATTTATTGGTGTTAGGGTCTTTAGGGATTTTTATGATTTTCTAGAGTTTTATTAATGTTTTTGGGGGTTTAATGGGTTTTCAGATAATTTATTAGTTTAGGGTTTTTAATGGTTTTAATTATTTTATGTGGTTTTATAGTCCGTATAGGTTATTAGATAATTTTATGGAATTAACATTTTTAGTTGTTTAGGGGGTTTAGGTGTTTTTATGTTTTTATAATTTTTTAGTGTTTTTGGTCTTGAGGGGTTTTACATTTTTCGGGATTTTTTTAGTATTTTTATATTTTTTTATGGATTTTCAAATATTTTAGGGGGTTTTATGATTTTAATCATTTTTTAGGTTTTTAGTGGTTTTAATTGTTTTTATGATTTTAACCTTTTCATGGGGTCTTTTTGGGTTTATAGGGTTATTTATGCATTTGGAAATTTTTACGAAATTTTTATGATTTTTATGTTTTTTTACAGTTTTTTGGATTTTTGGTTTTAGGGGTTTTTAATGTCTTTACAGTTTATATGGTTTTATTATTATTTATGGTTTTTTGAGATTTTAGGTTTTTAAGATATTTTAGAGTATTTAAACATTTTTAGGGGTTTAAATGTTTTTTATGTTTTCTACGTTTTAAGGTATTTATGGGTATTTCTGGGTTTTAGGGTTTTAGGATTTTTAAGTGTTTTAGAATTCTTTAGATTTTTAGGGGTTCTAAGTATTTTTAGGTTTTTATGATTTTCCTTGGGGTTTTTGGGAGTTTTATGGATTTTTTAACTTTTGAGGGATTTTATAGGATTTATACTATTTCTAGGGTTTTTAGGGATTTTGATTGTTTTTGGGTTTTTAAGTTTTTTTGTTTTTCTGGGTTTTTTTGAGTTTTTATAGTTTTTAAAAAAATTTAGTGTTTTAAAGGGTATGTATTATTTTGGGGTTATTAGAGTTTTTATTGGGTTTTAGTGTTTTTAATTTTTTTGGAGGTTTTATGGTTTTTAGTTGTTTTTATTGGTTTTAGGGTTGTTTAGAATTTTTTCCATTTTTTTTATTTTTATAGTGTTTATGTGTTTTTATATTTGCATGTTTTTTATAGGGTTTTACTGTTTTTTATGTTTTTATGGATTTTAAGACATATTCATATTTTTATGGGTTTTATAGTCTTTAGGGTTTTGAGAGTTTTTATAGTTTGTAGAGTTTTCATGGTTTTATAGGATTCTTAACATTTTTTATATTTTTAGGGGTTCTAGATATTCTTAGGATTGTAATGTTTTATTATGATTTTTCTTTGTTTCATGGTTTTTTATGTTTTGCTGATTTTAAGGGATTATGAAGGATTTTAACGGGTTTATAGGTTCCTAGAGATTTTTATAATTTTGTGGTTTTTTTTTGAGTTTTTATATTTTTATAGATTTATATGGATTTTTAGTGTTTTATGAGTTTTTTTTATATTTATGGATCTTGATGATTTTAGGGGTTTTTATACTGCTTTTTGGATTTAGGGTTTCTCTTAGTTTTTTGGGTTTTAAGGAATTTTAAAATATTTTAATTTTTTTGTGGGTTTAAAGGGTTTTTATATTTTTTTTTATTTTTAGGTCATTTATGGGTTTTAGGGGATATATGGTTTTTTGTGGGGTTTTATGGTCTATAGGGGATTATGAGTTTTAATATTTTTTGGGTTTTTTAGGATGTTATGGGTCTTAAATTCTTTTTTTCTATTTTTATTATCATTTTTCCAGTATTTAAATGTTTTAACCTTTTTATGGATTTTTGGGGAGTTTTATGATTTCAATGAATTTTTAAGGTTTTTAGTAATTTTAGGGTTTCATAGTTGTTTTAGAGTTTTTTATGTTTTTGGGGTTTTCTTAGTTTTTTTTGAGTATTTAAGGGTTTTAAGGTTTTTTAGGATTTTTAATTTTTTTTGTGTTTATAGTTTTATATATTTATTAGTGGGTTTTTAAAGATTTTTAGGGTTTTTAATGGTTTTTAGAAGTATTTATGCTTTTTAGAGTATTTTGGATTTAGTGTTTTTTATGGTTTTTTTCATTTTTACGTTTTTTTTTGGATTTTAAGTGTTTTTAGGTTTTTAATGTTTTATTAGGGGTTTTTAACTGTTTTAAGTTTTTTCCGCTTGTTGGTATTTTTAAGGATTTTTTAACGATTTTATGGTTTTTATAGTTTTTAGGGTTTTATGGGTTTTTGTTTTTAGGGGTTTTAGGTTTTTTATGTTTTTAGGGATTTTTTTGAATTTTTTAAGATTTTAATGGGTTTTTAGAGTTTTAGTGGGATTTTAGGGTTTTAGTGTTTTTAACATTTTAGGGCTTTCAACATTTTTTACATTTTTAGAGTTTAAATGTTTTTAGATTTTTAATATTTTTTAAGTTTTTTCTTGATTGTTAGGGGTTTTTTCAATTTTAGTTATATTTTGTGATTTTTAGGTTTTTTGGGATTTTTAGAGTTGTATTATTTTTTACCGTTTTTAGGGTTTTTAGGGTTTTAGGGGTTTTAGGGGGTTTTCAGTATTTTGGGGTTTAATGTTTTTATGTATTTTTAATGTTTTTGTGGTTTTAAAGTATTTTCAAGATTTTTAGTGGTCTTTTATGGGTTTTATAGGTTTGTAGGCATTTTTAAAGGGTTTTAAGGGTTTTAATTGTTTTTGGGATATTTAGGGTTTTTAGTGTCTTCTAGGGTTTTCAAGGGTTTTGGGGTTTTAGGGTCTTTTATGGGTTTTTAGCATCTTTTTGGTTTTTAGGTGTTTTATGTTTTTTAGGGTTTTATGGTCTTCATATTATTTTTTTGGGGTTTAAGAGTTATTTATGTTTTAAAGTATTTTATGGATAGTTTTGAATTTTTATGATTATTTATGGTTTTTAGGTATTTTGAGAGATTTTAGGGTTTGTAGAGGGTTATGGTTTATGAATTTTCGGTTTTTAGGGGTTTTATGTGTTTTCGGGTTTTTAAGAATTTATAAGGTTTTTAAGCGTACCTTAAGGATTTTTAGGTTTCTTTTAGGATTTTTGGTTTTTAGGATTTTTTATAGATTTTGAGGGTGTTTAGGGTTTTTATGGTTTCAATTTTTTTTGATTTTCTATAGGATTTATGTGGTTTTATCTTTTTAAGGGTTTTATGGGTTCTAGGGGTTCTAGGGTATTTTAGGTTTTCATGTATTTTTAGGATTTTTATGGTTTTTAGGGCTGTTTCAAATTTTGTTGGTTTTGAGGATTTTTTTTTGTTTTTTATGGGTATTTTTTGGGTTTTTGGATTGTTTAGTTTTTAATGTTTTGGTGTTTAAAGAGTTCTTAGATTTTTTAGTTGGTTTTAGGAATTTTAAGTGTTTTATTTTTTTCATTGTTTTAGGGGGTTTTATGGTTTATAGTGTTTCTATGGTTTTATAAGGGTTTCTATGGGTTTAGAATTTTCAAGGGTTTCTAGTGGTTTTATGTGAATTTAGGTTTGTACGGTTTTCTTAGGGTTTTTCCGTGTGTTAAGGTTTTTTATGTTTTTAGGTCCTTTGATGAAATTTTATTATTTTTTGTGGGTTTTCATTGTCTTTAGGGATTTTGAGGCTTCATAGGGATTTTGTGGATTTTTTGTGTTTTTATGGTTTCAGGGTTGTTTTGGTTTTTGGAGTTTTAATGTTCTATTGAGAAATTTTGGATTTTAAAGTATTTTTATATTTTTCTTAATGTTTTAGGGTTTAAAGGGATTGAAGTGTTTTTTGATTTTTATGGTTTTATTGGGTTTATTTATGATTATAAGGTTTATTTACATTGTTCTGTAGTTCCTTGGAATATGTGTTCTGGTAAGGAATCACTTCTTCTAGGCGATTTCCATTGGATTTATTTGTGGAACTGGAAATATCCAACAGTTCATTATCTAAAAGGGATCTCCTTTCCAAATGTTGACATTCATTATGTTTGATCTTATGATACATAAGAACATGCATTGGTCGAGAGGATGGGAGGTCAGACTCATGACACCATTTTGGGGGGAGTTATTTCCTTCTTTGGAACACTCTTATAGATTTGAGATATTTTCTTGAATCCTTATTAATTAAACAATTATAAAATAGGTTTTCCTTTGAATTTTCAATCAATTATTATCATTTGTGAAATTTAGAATGACCTGTATGTATTCGAGGGTCTTTATTAATGGAGACATACCTATGTATTCAATGTTCTCCATCAATGGTATCCTATTATATACTATTTAGCGAATCTTTTAACCATCAATATGATGTGACTTGTTTTTGTGTCACTCAGTGGGGCTCTATGGAATTTATTTTCATCCAGGGAGATGATGGTTTTTTTTGATGTTGGGGTCATACCCATAATTGGGATACTATGAATCCTTGTGAAAGGAATCCTAACACTCATATTCCGGTGCCTCCTAAAATGACACATCATACCTTCTAAGGTCATGTGATAAGGACCTATCCATACAATTTAATTTCATATGGTGAGGACATCTAACTAAAAGGTTCTTAGTCAAGGTTTGGTGTGGGAGTTCTGCCTAAGCAGCCCAAGGAAATTGGAAAGAATATGGTTTTCCGAGTTGAATCAGACCCTGTTGGGAATATGGCCCAGGAAGAACAAGGTTGATATAAATTGTTGGGTTTGAACCTTAGATCAGCTTCCTAAGTATCCCATTTGGGTGAGAATAAAAGATCGCATAGTTCGATTAGGTCTCTTAGGAGAGTACAGTCCTTTGGGAGAAATGATTTTGGTATTACTTTCTGAAAAGGATTTCTTGATAATTTGGGGGCTTAATTTGGGGTTTACTCATAAGGATAATTCCCAGATTAAGGCAATTAGTGTTAGATTTCTGAAGAGGGTATCTGGTGAGCTCAGACCCAGATTAAGGCTTCATATGTATCCCAATTATGGTGGGAATCACAGTTCTCGTAGTTCAAGAAGTTGGGTGATTGTTCTGATGGTGTGGTCATCATAAATCTCTAAGCCCACATGAGTCATGCTTAGTTTGAGAAACCCGAGGATGTGAAATATTCAACAAATGAACCCACTCATTTCCACTTAAAGTGGTGGAAGAGGACATTTCTGCGGTGGTAAAGGATGAAGAGGGTGAGGTAATTGGTGAAGAGGGAAAGGCGATGAGCATTCCCTCTATTATCTTTACATTGTATAGGGTCCAATGTAAGGAAGGAGTTAAGGTGAGGAAGTAGAGAAGAGACATACTAAAACCTCATACTAGAATGTTTATGGTCTTATACCAGGATGTCTGCCTTAAAATTGATCCTGGAAGTTGAGGGAAAATTTTTCTTTGTTCAAAAGGAAAAGTAGTTGTGAACCATACCTTTTCTACCAGTGACCTATGGTTTTGGGTTTTAGAGATGTGAAGGGGAGGTGCAAACCCAAACCATAATCCTCCAAATCAAGAACATCCCAACATTCATCCTAGGAGAAAGGTCCATGTGACTATAGATATATAAACCCACAGACACTCCATGAATCATAACCCCATTGAGAAAAAAATGCAGGAAACCTTTGACTTTGGACATACAAACCCAAATAGGAGACACACGGATGTGCCTTTCATAATGGTTTTATATTTCAAGAGGTTTTGGTGGAGGTTTCAACATAATCCCTTTCAGACAAGGGATCTAATGAAGAATAAGGCAATTCGTTAATGGCTTTGAATAAGTCCTAATGGCTTGTAGGATGAAGGGAGTATGTGAATCAAAGAAGGGAATCCAAGTATGTATCTGGAGTAGAAGTATGGGAATGTAAGTAGGATTTGGAAACTTTATCTTCACTTAAGTGATGAACAAACTATATATTAATATTCCGGATAGACTTGACTCAATCCCTTAAGAGTATTCACTAGTTTTCTTAGAAATGGGGTGCTCATGTTCTTTTGAGAGGAATATGTGGTGTGAAAGTGTTTTTGATTCAGGGTGGTTAGGAACTTTAGGAACCCAAGTGTTATGGATTTCAAACACTCAAAGGACTTAAGTTCTATGATCCTCCTTCAATTCCTCCTCTCTAGGTGTTAAAAAACTACATCAAATGTTTCAGAAGACTTAACTGAATCACTAGGGTGACTAGATAAGAAGAGTGAATGGAACACATATTATGGTGTCTACATATATTTGTATGGATTTTCAAGGACTTTTAATCTATTATGGTTTTATAGTTTTTTTGTATTTCGTGGATTTTTATGGGTTTTAGCATTTTTTTATGTTTTTAGGGGTTTTATGTTTTTTAGGTTCTAAAGTGTTGCTAAAGGTTTTTTAAGATTTCAAGGTTTATTACATTTTATGATATTTTTATAAATATTTAGGATTTTTATGATTTTTATGGTTTTATGGGTTTTGAGGGTTTTATGGTTTTGGGGGTTTTAATTTATTTTGTGTTTTAGGGTTTTTTAGTTTGGAAAGGGTTTCTAATGTTTATTGAGTTTTTTACATTTTTAGGTATTTAATTTGTTTTGAGTTCATTTAGTTATTTTTAGGGTTTTTATGGGTTTTTAGTGTTTTAGGGATTTTAGGGGATTTTATGGAATTTATGTTTTTAGGGGTTTATGGAGTTTGAGAGATTTTAGGGGTTTTTATGATTTTTAGGGTTTTATGGATTTTTTATGTTTTATGGGGTTTTATGGTCGTTTTTTGAGTTTTAGGTTTATAAAATTTTTAGTGGTTTTTTTATCAATTTTAGGGATTTAATATTTTTTATAATTTTTTCTGGGTTTTAGAGTTTTATGGTTTTTATGGGTTTTAGGGTTTTTATGGTTTTTAGGGGTTTATATGTTTTTAACATTTTTTAAAATTTGGGGAGTTTATGTTTTTAGGATTTTATGGTTATCTTTGGGTTTTTAGGGGTTTGAGGTCTTTTATAGAGTTTTAGGGACATTTTTTTAATTTTATGAATTTTTCTAGTTTTTAGGTATTTTGAGAATTTTAGGGTATTTATGGTATTTATGTTTTTTTGAGTGTTTAATTTGTTTTAGATTTTTAAAATGTTTTTAGGAGTTTAAAGTGTTTTTTAAATTTTTAGTGGGTTTTAGTAATTTCTAGTTTTTTTTGTTATGAAAGGTTTATAGGTTTTATATGGATTTTGAGGGGTTCTAGTGTTTGTGGTGATTTTATGGTTTTTTGGTTTTTAATGTTTTTTTGTGTTTTTATGGGTTTTTAGGGTTTTTAAGAATTATTAGGGGTTTATATATTTTTAATATTTTTGAGTAGTATATTTTTCATTTTTATGCGGTTTTGGGGTTTTTATGTTTTTATGGGGTTTTTTAGTTTTTATGAGGATTTTTGGTTTTAGGGGTTTTAAATGTTTTTAGCTTCTTATGGGCTTCTTAAAGGATGTCTTGGTTTTTTTCATTATGATTTTAGGTATTTTTAGGAATTTGTTTATGAATTTAATGGTTTTTAGGGTTTTTACGGAATTTAATGAATTTTAGGGGTTTAGGGTTTTTAGAGTTTTTGACATTCTTATGGGTTTTATTTTTTTTAGGTTATAAAGGTTTTATTAGGTATTTTAATGGTTTTAGGGGCCTTAGAGTTTTTAGAGTTTTTCACTTTCTTATGGGTTTTAATATTTTTAGGTTTAAAATGTTTTATTAGGCATTTTCAGGGTTTTTAGGGGTTTTTACATTTTTAGGGATTTAAGGGATTTTGATTATTTTTTCGGTCATTAATGTTTTTAGGGATTTTGAGGGTTTTATGGTTTTTAGGGGTTTTTGGGTTTTTATGGGTTTTTGGGTTTCTATAGTCTTTGTTTTTTTTAGGGTTTTTATAGTTTTTTTTAACATTTTTAGGAATATAATGTTGTCTTAGATTTTTAGTAGTTTTTTAGGTTATCTATATGTTTTTTTTGGTTTTTAGGGATTTATGGTTTTTATGGTTTTTATGGGGTTAATAATTTTTTACTTTTTTAGGGGTTTATGTGTTTTTAGGTTTTTAACGTTTTCTTAGAGTTTTTCATGAATTGTACGGTTTTTTACATTTTTAGTGATATTTTAGATTTTTTGGATCTTTATGGTTATTTTGGGTTATTTTGGGTTTTTAGGGATTTTGAGGGTTTTAGGGTTTTTTATTGTTTTAATAATTTTTAGGTTTTTTATAGTTTTATTGATTTTAGTGATTTTTAGGATTTTAGGGTTTTTAAGTCGTTTGAGGTTTTTATGGTTTTCTTTGGTTTTTTAGGGCTTATGAATTTTAAGGGATTCTAGAGATTTTTTAGTATTTTTATGGATTTTTAGAGTTCTTTTAGATTTTGAGGGGTTTGGGGGGTTTTTATTGTTTTAAATGTTTTTTATATTTTTTAATGTTCTTAGGGGTTTAAAGGGTATTTATTTTTTCTAGTGGATTTTATAGGTTTTTATGGTATTTTTCATTTTTATGGTTTTAGTGTTTGCATTGTTTTTAGTTTTTAGGGTTTTGGGGTTTTAGTGTTTTTCGGCTTTAGGGTTTTTAAGTGGTTATAGGTTTTTAAGCTTTTATTTGGGGTTTTCTAGAGTTTTAGGGGTTTTATATTTTTTGGGATTATTTGGGATTTTAATGATTATTTGGATTTATGGGTTTTAATGAGTTTGGGGGATTTCATGGATTTTAAGGATTTTATGGTTTTTAATGGGTTTTTGGGTTTTAGAGTTTTTTTGAGGTCTTCAGGGTTTTTAGATTTTTTAACAATTTTATGGGTTTAAAGGGTTTTTAGAGTTTTTTGGTGGGTTTTTATGGGTTTATGTGTGTTTAGGGGGTTTTTAAGATTTTAGTGTTTTTTATGTTTTGACGAGTTTTTAAAGCATTTTTGGTTTTTTATTATTTTTACATTTTAGGGATTTTATGTTTTTGTTTTCTTTTTACAATTATCAAAGGGGTTTCCATGGTTTTTAATATTTTTTTTTGTTTTTATGGATTTTAAGGACTTTTTATAAAATATATAGTTTTTAGGGTTATTAGGGATTTTTTACCATTTAGGGATTTTAGAATTTTTTGAATTTTTAGGTTTCTAAGGTTTTCATAGGGTTTGTCAGTTGTTTTAGGGTTTTTATGTTTTTAGGGATTTTTAGGGCCTCATTACTATTTTTTTGGTTGTTGATTTTTTCTATAGTTCATTAATGTTTTTATGGGTTTAAAGGGTTTTATAGTTTTTAGTGAGTTTTATGCTTTCATGAGTTTTTAGGGGTTTTAAAGGATTTTTGAAGTATTGTGATTTTAGGAGGTTTTATGGTATTTTTTGGGGTTTAAAATTTTTAATGATTTTCTTGGGTTTAATTGTTTTTTGGTTTATATGTTTTCTTAGGGTTTATAGGGTTTTTATATTTTTATATTTTTACATTTTTGAAAGGATTTTTTTTTCGCTTTTTAGTGTTTGTAGGGATTTTTTAGCGCATTTTAGGGGGTTTTGATGTTTTTTATTTTAGGGGTTTTAAGAGTTTTTATTTTTTATGGATTTCTTATGGATTTTTATAGTTTTTAAGGTTTTTATTTTTTTAGGGATATTTAGGATTTTTATTTTTTTAGTTTTAAGGGATTTTGAGGGTTTCTAGGTTTTTTAGGGTTTTAGGGTTTTTATGGTTTTTTGGGATATAGAATTTTCTTCCAGTTTTTATGATTTTTAAGTATTTTTATATATTTCTTAAACTTTCTAGGGGTTTTAAGGGTTTTTTGATTATTTTATTGTTTTTAGGATTTATATATTTTTTCATGGTTTTTATGGGTTTTGGGGGATTTATGCTTTTTAGGTTTTTAGGCTATTTTATGTTTTTATGTTTTCATAGGATTTTAGTAATTTTTTCACTTCTCATGATTATGAGTGATTTTTTAGGTTTTTTATTGTTTTTATGGTTTTTATGGGATTTGAGGGGTTTAGGGTTTTTTGGGTTTTTTGGGTTTTTAGCGCTATTTATGTTTTGGGGGGTTTAAATTTTGTTAGGTTTTTAATGTTTCATAGGGGGTTTCATGATTTTTATGCTTTAAGTATATTACGGAATTTTTTTTATTTTTATGCTCTTTTTGGGTTCTTATGTATTTTTAGTGGTTTATGGTTTTTATGGTTTTATTAATTTTTATGGTATTTTATTTTTTTTTAGTTTTTTTGGTTTTAAATGGTTTCTAGAGTTTTTTAACCTTTTTAGGGGTTTAATGTGTTTTTATTGTTTTACTGGGTTTTAGGTGTTTTATTATTTTTAGGGGTTTTATGGTTTTTATGGTTTTTATAGTATTTAGTGGTTTTGGCGTTTTTAGGATTTTTATAGTTTTTAGGGGTATTAAGTGTTTTGGTGTTTTTTTAGTTTCTTATGAGTTTTATGGTTTTTAGTTTTTTTTAACTTTTTTAGGATTTTTAGTGGTATTAGGGGTGTAAAGATCTTTTTTATTAGGTTTTTTATGGTTTTAGTAGTTTTTAGAGTTTTAGGGTCTTTTAGGCTTTTTAGAAATTTTTAAGTTTTTAAAAATTTGAAGTGTTTCTAGTTTTTTAATTTTCATCACAGGGATTTTATGATTTTCTATGTTTTAATGTATTTTGAGAAGTAATTTATGTTTTTTAGTGTGTTTAGTGTTTTTTGGGTTATTTAGATTTTCTTGTTTTTTAGCATTTTTAGGTTCTCTGGGATTTTAAATGGTTTTAGGATTTTATATATTTCTTAGGGGTTTTAAAGGTTTTATTGTTTTACATTTTCAGGAATTTTATGCAATTTTAGGATTTTTATCATATTTAGGGGGTTTATTCATTTTTAGGGTTTTAGGGTTTTAGGGGTTTTGGGTATTTTTTTAGGGTTTTATGGTTTTTTAAATATTTATGGTATTTATTGTTCTTAGAGTTTTTAACAGTTTTTGATGTTTAAAGAATTTTTATTATTTGTAGTGGGTTTTTGTGTTTTTTGATTTTTTGGTATTTTATGATTTTAGGGGGTTTTTTGGGTTTTAGGGGTTTCAAGGTATTTTTATGATTCTTTAGTTTTTTGGGAATTTTTAGGTTTTTAAGGTTTTTAGGGGTATTCATGGGTTTTATAATTTTTAACTTTTTAGGTATTTTAGGGCACTTTAAGATATTTTTAGGATTTTTTTGATTTTTGTTGTTTTTTTTATTTTGAGGGTTTTTATGGTTTTACGGTTTTTAGCATATTTTTATGTTTTTTGGGTTTTAAGTGTTTTTAGGTTTTTAATGTTTTCTTAGGGTATATCTGTATTTTTTGGTTTTTTAATTTATTTTGGTGTTATTTGGATTTTTATGTTTATATGGTGTTTTGGGTTTTTTGAGATTCTAGGGGTTTTAGGTTTATTTAGGGTTTTTAGGGTTTTGTTGGATATTTTGGGGTTTTTAGAGTTTTTTTTAGATTTTTATTTTTTTGTGGGGTTTAAGTGTTTTTAATGGCTTTTGGGGGTTTTATGGTTTTTTGGGGGTTTTAGGGGTTTTAGGATTATTTTGAGGTTTTTATAAATTTTTATGTTTTTAGGGTTTTATGTTTTTTTAGGTTTTTAACATTTTCTTATTAATTTTCATGGTTTTAGATTTTTTTTTTGTTTTTAGTTAATTTTCTATAATTTTTAATATTTTTAAGGGTTTTTATAGGTTTTATGGTTTTTAGCATTTTTTAGCTTTTAGGGTTTTAAAGTGTTTTTAGGATTTTAAGATTTTCTAAAAAAATCTCATGGGTTTTAGTATTTTTTACATTTTTTGTGATTATTGTGGATTTCTTAGAATTTTAATGGTTTTTTGTGTTTTAGGGATTTTGAAGCGTTTTAGGGTTTTTAGGGTCTTTTGGGTTTGTTGTTGTTTATGGTTTTTCTGGGGGTTTTGGGTTTTATGGTTTTTCAATTTTTTTAATGTTCTAAGGGTTTAAATGGTTTTGGTGTTTTTTAATTTAGTTTTTTATGGGTATTAGGGTTTTTATGGTTTTTAGGAATTTTATGGTCTTTTATTGTTTTTTTGGGTATTTAGAATTTTTTTATTTTTAAGGGTTTGAGTGTTTTTAGGTTTTTATGGTTTTCTTATGGGGTTTTAATATTTCTTATGGTTTTTACGCTTTTAGGTATTATTTGTGATTTTAAGGATTTTTATGGGTTTTAGGTATTTTTAGGGTTTCATGGTTTCTAGGTTTTTTATGGTTTTTAGCATTTTTTTCTATTTTTTGGTGTTTTCTTATTTTTTATGGTTTTTAAGGTTTTCTTAAGTTTTTTAGGATATTTAGGTTTTTTATGTTTTTAGTGATTTTTATGGATTATTTAGGATTTTTATGAAGTTTTATGGTTTTTTATTTTTCTGAATTTTAGGGTTTTTTGATTTTTTTTTATTATTTTTTGGGTTATTTAGAGTTTTTAACGTTTTAGGGGTCAAGGTGTTTTTATAGTTTTTATTGGTTTTTTAGTATTTAGGGATTTTATAATTTCTAATGCTTTTTGGTGTTTTAAGGGGTTTTATGTTTTATCCGGTCTTTTCAGTGTTTTATAGTTATTAGTGATTTTAGTGTTTTTAGCATTTTTAGTGTTTTTAGGATTTTATGGTTTTCTACAAATTTTTCTATGTATTTAGGGATTTTTAAGAAATTTTTAGGGTTTTTTGTTTTTTTATGAATTTTAGGGTTTTTAGAATTTTTAATGTTCTTTTGGAGTGTTAATTGTTTTTTAATTTTTATGGTTTTATTAGGGGGTTTCAAGGTTTTTTTGTGTTTTTTATGTTTTAAAAAAAATTTAGGTTTTTTTTAGATTTTATGGTTTTTATGGTTTTCTATATTTTGATGGGTATTATATTGTTTATGGTTTTGGGGTTTTATGGGGGTTTTTTTGAGTTTTTAACTTTTTGATTGGTTTTTAACATTTTTATGGGATTAAAGGTGTTTCAGAGTTTTTAGTGATTTTAGGGGTTTTATGGATTTTAGGTTTTTTAATGTTTTTTTGGGTTTTTATGATTATAGGTGATTTACGATCTTTTTAGGGTTCTTTAGGATTTTTTGATTCTTTATGATTTTAGGGGTTTAAAGAGTATTTTGGTTATTTTTGTTTTATTATGGGTTTTGATAGGATTTAGAATTTTTTACGTTTATATGGATTTTTAGGGATTTTTTGGATTATTAGCGGATTTTATGGGTTTTAGTAATTTTGATTGATTTTTGGGTTATTACTGTATTTACAATTTTAGGCTTTTCATAATTTTAATTTTTTTTGGATTCTAAACTTTTCTAAGGGCTTTTAAAGGTTTCTAGGGGTTTTAATTTTGAGGTAATTTTAGGGATTTTATTGGATATTTATGGTTTTCAATGTTTTTAGGGATTTTGAGGGTTTTTAGGGTTTTAGTGTTTTTTGTTTTTTCATAACATTTTTAGGGGTTTAAATGGTTTTTAAATTTTTAGTTTTTTAGGTTCTAATGGGGTTTTAGGGGTTTTTAATGTTTTTATGGGTATTTACGGTTTTTAGGGTTTTTCGGGTTTCTAGGGTTAAAGGTGTATTTTAGGTTTTTAGGCATTTAAATTCATTCTAGTTTTTTAAGGTTTTATTAAAGGGGTTTTTTAGGCTATTTATATTTTTATTGGTTTTTTAGATATTTTAATTTTTTTGTTAGGGTCTTTAGGGATTTTTATGGTTATTCGGGGTTTTTAGGGTTTTTTGAGTTTTTTTTTATTTTTAGGGATTTTTGGGGTTATTTAGATTTTTATTAATGATTTTGGGGGTTTAATGGGTTTTCATATATTTTAGTGGTTTATGTTTTTCATTGGTTTTAATTATTTTAGGTGGTTTTATGGTTTGTATAGGTTATTAAGAAATTTTAAGGTTTTAGTATTTTTAGTTTTTTAGGGGTTTTAGGTGTTTTTATGTTTTTATGTTTTTATAGTTTTTTAGTGTTTTTGGTATTTAGGTGTTTTACATTTTTAGGGATTTTTTTAGTATTTTTATGATTTTTATGGATTTTCAAGGATTTTAGGGGGTTTTATGACTTTAATCATTTTTTAGGTTTTTAGGGGTTTTAAATTTTTTATGATTTTAACATTTTCATGGTGTATTTTAGAGTTTATAAGGTTATTTATGCTTTTGGAAATTTTTACGACATTTTTATGAATTTTATGTTTTTTACAGTTTTTTGGATTTTTGGTTTTAGGGGTTTTTAATGTTTTTACGGGTTTTTTGGTTTTTTATTTTTTATGGGTTTTTTAGTTTTTTGGGTTTTAAGAAATTTTAGAGTATTTAATCATTTTTAGGGGTTTAAATGATTTATAGGTTCTTTAGATTTTTAGGGGTTCTAAATGTTTTTTGATTTTTATGATTTTCCTTGGGGTGTTTGGGAGTTTTATGGATTTTTTAACTTTTGAGGGATTTTTTAGGTTTTTTACAGCTTCTACGGTTTTTAGGGATTTTGATTGTTTTAGGGTTTTTATGTTTTTTGGTTTTTTTGGGTTTTTTTAGTTATTATATATTTTAAATATTTTTAGTGGTTTAAATGGTATGTATTTTTTTTGTGTTTATTAGAGTTTTTATTGGGTTTTAGTGTTTTTAATTTTTTTTGGAGGTTTTATGGTTTTTAGGAGTTTTTATTGGTTTTAGGGTCCCTTAGATTTTTTTTCCAATTTTTGTATTTTTATGGTGTTTATGTGTTTTTATATTTGTAAGTTTTTTGTAGGGTTTTAGTGTTTTTTATGTTTTTATGGATTTTAAGACATATTGATATTTTTATTGTTTTTATAGTCTTTAGAGATTTGAGGGTTTTTATAGTTTTTAGAGTTTTCAGGGTTTTATAAGGTTCTAAACATTTTTTATATTTTTAGGGTTTTTAGATATTCTTAGGTTTGTAAGGTTTTATTTGGATTTTTCAATGTTTCATGGTTTTTTATGTTTTTCATATTTTAAGGGTGTTTGAATGATTTTAACGGGTTTTTAGGTTTCTAGAGATTTTGATGATTTTGGGTTTTTTTTTTGAGAATTTAATGTTTTAGTGTTTTTAAATGTTTTCAGGTCTTTAAAGGGTTTTTATAGTTTTTTCTTAGATTTTTTAGGAGTTTTTATAGGTTTTTTTCTATTTTTAAGTGTTTATAGGATTTTATGATTTTCTTATTTTTAGAGGGTTTTAGGGTTTTTAGGAATTTTAATTATTTTAGTGGGTTTTTTTGTTTAAAGAAATTTTTATGATTTTAATCGGTCTTTTGGTTTCTTATGGATTTTGATGGTATTTAGGGGTTTAATTGTTTTATTTTGTGTTTTTTTGTTTTTCATTGAGTTTTTAGGTGTTTTATTGTGTTTTATAGTATTTTAATATTTTAGCGGTTCCAAGGGATTATAGTGTTTATGGTGGGTTTTTTGGATTTTTATGAGTTTTTAAGGGTTTTTAAGATTTTTATGGTTTTTATGGTATTTAGAGTTTTTCTGGTAATTGACGCTTATGGATGGTTTTTTAGATTTTGTTATTTTTAGGTGTTTTATTTGTTTTTTATGTTTTTAAGGTTTTATTAGGGGTTTTCAGGGTTATTATTGTTTTTCACATTTTTAGGGATGTTTTAGGATATTTATGGTTTTTGAGGGTTTTTAGGGATTTTGAGGGGTTTTTGTGTTTTTAGGTTTTTATAGATTTATTAAGTTATAGAGTGTTTAAATGGTTTTCAGAGTTTTTGGTATGTTTTAAGGTTTTTTATTTTTTTGGGACATTAATCATTTTAGGGGTTATATGGTTTTAAGGGGTTTTAGGACCTTTGTAGTATTTTTAGGGGTTTTAGAATTTTTTAGGTTTTAGGGGGTTTTATTGTTTTTAGATTTTTAAGGTTTTATAAGGGGTTATCATGTTTTTTAGGGTTTTTATGTTTTTAGGTATTTATCGGGGTTGTTTATGATTTTTATGGTTTTAAGGGTATAATGAACTATGCGGGTTTTTAGGGTTTTCTTCATTTTTTAAAATTTTAGGGGTTTTAATTATTTTGAGTATTGTAATTTTCTTCGGGTTTTTCATGGTTTTAGGGTTTTAAATTTTTTAGGTTTTTATGGGTTTTTGGGTTTTTTATGTTTTTATTGGTTTTGGGAGATATTAGGTGTTTTACTGGTTTTTATGGTTTTTAATATTTTATTTGGTTATCAGGGTTCCAAATTTTTTTAGGTTTTTTAAGGGTTTATAGATTATTTTGAATGTTTTTAGTGCTTTAAAGGGGTTTTAATGTTTTCATTTAGTTTTTATAGGCTTTCATGTTTTTAGGGGTTTTATGCATTTTTTATGTTTTTATGTTTCTAGTTGTTTAATTGTGGGGTGCGAGCAATCATCGAAAGTTCAATTACAACCATCGACACACATTGAACAGAAGAGATTTCGTCACAGGGGCCTCTCTGTGATATCATTTTCAAAGGAAGAGGTTAGGCTCTTGGCTTCTGATTTATGCTTTTCTCTTGTTGGAAAGTTTATCAAGCGTAGGCCTTCATTATTGTTTCTAAGAAACACCTTGGAAGATCTTGGTTTTGCGAACTTTCATGTTGGCCTTTTAAATTCTTCGCATGTGTTTTTTCATTTCTTGTCTGAAAATGACTATTATCAGCTATGGATGAGAGGTTTTATGGTCCTTTGGTGGTTGTCCCATAATGGTTTTGAAATGTTCCCCTGATTTCCGCACAGACTTTTAGCCTCCTATCACCCCTATTTGGTTAGGGTTTCCTGGTCTGTCGCTTCACCTTTTTAATCAAGAAGCACTTTTTACGATTTCTAGTCTTATTGGGCATCCCCTAAAGTTAGACTCTACTACTAGATGCCTCTCTCGACCTTCTGTAGATAGAATCTGTGCTGAAATTGACATTTCACAGTCCCTTCCACCCCACATCTGGATAAAAAAATGGGGATACTAGATTCCTCCAAGAGGTTGCTTTTGAAAATATTCTAGACTATTGGACTGATTGTCTTAAGATTGGTCAATCCGCAAAGTCTTGCGGAATCAAATCTTATGATGCACCCCCCCCCCTAATAAGATTCAACTCAATCTCAGTTGAAAAATGGGATCATAGGGGGCTAACCAATGTTCCAGCTGAAAAGTCTAGAGATTCTTCTTATAAGGCTGTTGATCAGATCCAGACTAGACTTTCTAATCCTCACCCCTCCCAATGAACTACCTAGAGCAGTGGATGCTTCTCCAAGTGCTCATCCACTTGATGAGGACTAGGCGCCCCTGAACAAGCTTGGGAAACCCGATCTCACAGATTCCTCACAATCCTTGCATAAGGAGGATAGGAACGATCACCCTGATTCTAGTGAACCCACACATGATGATTATGATAATTCTTGTTTGGTTGAGGAAGCCTATTTGTAGTCGAGTGCAAGGAATGTTAAAAAAACCCATGATTGATTCGGATAGCTTCATCACTCTGAGCTACAAAAAGACTCAGAGAAGTAAAGACTACTCTACCCTCGAGAGAACAATAGTCACTAGAGCCTTAGAGGCCTCTCAGAAAGAAAATCCCATGATTCCACCATATCTAGTGGTTACTGAACCTTCAATGACATATTCTGATGATTCAATCATAAACAACGATGAGGATGGCCCTGTGGTGCGGGATGCATATCAGTATTTTGACGAGGTGGGTGAGGAATTAAAATCTTGGATGGAAGATAAAGATAAAACAGTTTTTAATCGATACATTAATAGAGAAATCTATGGAGATACTTATCTTCAAATCAGAAAGCGTATGTTCAAGAATTTAGTGGAATAATACAAACATAATCCAGATTTTAACTTCAAGGACATCCCATGGGAATGATTTTTTTTCCTTAGGATGACTTTTTGACTCCTTGTTTTAATACATGAGGTTAGTCCTTTCATTATGCGTTCCAATATACATGCTCCTCCGGTCTACTACAACATGTCTTCTGGATCTGCTCACTTCATCTCTTGCTCACTCTCTGATGGTTTGTCTTGAATCTTCCTGATGTGTTCTGTTGGGTTTTCATGTTTTTTTCTATGCATTTATTTTGTCCATGTGATATCCTACACTTGTTGCCGATCGTCCCAGAAGGAATTCATTTTCAATATGTTTCCCATCCTGTGGTTACTCTGTTGAAGCTGGCATGAAGGATATTGGGTATTTACAGTGTTGCGCAACATTGGTTCAACAGTATTGGTTCAGGTTCGATGAAGAGTTGTTGTTTACGGAATTCCTCAATGGAGTTATGTCTTTGATTTTGTATTTCCCTCAATCCCCTTTTGGTGTAAGCTATATACACCTCATGTTTTCTTTGTAACCCTTTATTTTAATAAATTCTTTTGGGGCATGAATTGGGTGACCAATTCATGTCACCACTTTTAAAAAAAATGTTTCTAGTTGTTTAATGTTTCTTTAGAATTATTTTTTTCTTAGGATTTTTATCTTTTTTTACATTTTTAGGAATTTTTATGGATTATTATGATTTATTTGGGGTTTTAGGGATTTTTAAGGTTTTTAGGGGTTTTAGCATTTTTAAGGATTTTAGTGGTTTTAAGTGTTTTCAGGTATTGATGGTTTTCTTATTTATTTTCATGGTTTTTAAGGTTTTTTATGTTTTTAAATATTTTTAGGTTTTTTTTGGTTTTTATAGTTTATAGGGAATTTGAGGGATTTTAAGGGTTGTTATGATTTTTAGGTTTTTTTGTTTTCCTTGTTTTAGTAGGGTTTTTAGAGTTTTTAGGGCTTTAAGGGTTTTAATAGTTTTTATTGTTTTAGGGTTTTTAGGGGTTTTTAGTGTTTTTTTGTTTTAATGAATTTTTGGGAATTTAGGGGTTTTCATAGTTAAAAGGTATTTTTATGGTTTATAGGGTTTTATATGATTTTTAGGGGTTTTATCATTTTTAGGGTTTTTAGGGGTTTTAAGTATTCATAAGTATTTATGGTTTTCTTTGGGGTTTCTAGGGTTTTTAGGTTTCTAATGATTTAAGGAATTTTAGGCCCTTTTAGGATTTTGAAGAGTTTTTAGTGTTTTATGTATTTTTAGGGATTTTAGGATATATTAGGGTTTGAATGGGTTTTATGGTTTTTTGGGGGTTTTGGTTTTTCTCTGAAATTCTAGGTGTTTTAAGGGTTTTTATAATTTTTATATGTTTTAGGGTTTTAAATGGGTTTAATATTTTTAATGGGTATGTAGGGATTTCATATTTCAAATTTTTTTTCTAGATTTAGTATTTTTTTTATAGCATTTAATTTTTTTAGGGGTTTCTTTTGTTTTTATGGTTTTAGTGATTTTCAGGTTTTTAGGGATTTTACCATTTTTAAGGTTTTTAGGGGTTTTAAGTGTTATTAGGGTTTTAAGGTTTTCATATGTTTGTTAAGGGTTTTTAAATTATTAGGTATTTTTTGATTTTTATTATTATTTAGGGTTTTAGGAATTTTGAGGGGTTTTAGAGTTTTTTTTGGTTTTTTATTTTTTCTAATGTTTTTATGTATTTTATTATTTTTAGATCTCTATAATATTTTTGGGGGTTTAAAGGTTCTTAGGGTTTTTCTCAGGTTCTTAGGTATTTATGGGTTTTTTGGTGAATTTATTATTTTTTGGTATTTTAATGGTTTTTAGGGTTTTTTTGGGGGATTTAGGTTTTTTAGAAATCGTTATGTTTTTTGGGATTTTAAGTGTTTTTAGGTTTTTATTGTATTCTTATGGGTTTTCTGGGATTTTAAATTTTTCATTGTTTTAAGTTATTTATAGATCTTTTTAGTTTTTATAGGGTTTTAGGATTTTTTATGGATTTTTGTGGTGTTTTAGATAGTATAAGGATTTTAGTGTTTTTATGGATTTTTTGGGGTTTTAGGGGATTTTTGAGTTTATTAGGGGTTTTAGTGTTTTTTCGATTTTTTTAATATTTTTTAGGGTAAAGTAGATTTTTAGAGTTTTTTGTGGTTTTTAGGTATTTTAGTGTTTTTTAAGGTTTTGGGGGGGGGGGGGTTATGATTTTTAATGTATATTAGGGTTATTGAGGTATTTTTAGGGTTTTTAGACTTTTCAGAGTTTTTAGGTTTTTATGGGTTTTAAGTGTATTTAGGTTTTTATGTTTTTTCTTAGTAATTTTTAATTTTTTTAGGGGTTTTTATATTTTTATGTATTTTTTGACTTTTTGGATTTTATCCTTTAAAGGAGTTTTAATGATTTTGATGGGTTTTAGGATTATTTAATGTTTTTTGGGTTTTTTGAAATTTTTAGTTTTTTAGGGGGTTTTTTGTTTTATTGTTTTTAATTTTTTTAGGGAATTTTATGGGGTTTAAGAGATTTTATTTTTTGTTTATTTTGAGTGATTTTTTTTGTATTTTTATAGTATTTAGGGTTTTATGAATTTTGAGTTATTTTTTAGGTTTTTAGGGTTTTTGTGGGTTTTAGGTTTTATTAAATTTTTTATGGTTTTTATTGTTTTTTATGTTTTTATGTATTTTGGGATTAAACAAATGTTTATATTTTTTAGTAGTTTTATGTTTTTTTGGGTTTTATGATTTTTGTGGTTTTTATTGGTTTTGTGGTTTTTATGGGGGGTTTTGATATCTTTAATGTCTTTTTAGTGTTTTTATGGGTTGTATCATTTTTTAGATTTGTAGTGGTTTGAATTGTTTTTCTATTTTTAAGATTTTCTTACAGTTTTATAAGGTTTAAGTGATTTTTATGTTTTTAGGTATTTTTACGAAATTTATGGTTTTAGTGTTTTTTGGGTTTTAACTTTATTTATATTTTTTAGGGGAACTAATTTTTCTATATTTTTTAGGTTTTATCAGGGATTGTTAGGGGTTTTTGGGGTTTTTATATTTTTAAGGATTTTTGGGGGATTTAGGATTTTTATGTGGTTTTAGGGTTTTAGTGATTTTCAGGGGTTTTAGGGTTTTTATTGTATTTTGGGATTTTAGGGGTTTTTTAGTTTTTCATTGTTTTTATTGTTTTTATAGTTTTTAATGTTTTTAGAGGATTGAAGAGTTTTTAGTGTTTTAGTGGGTTTTATGGGTTTTATGGGTTTTTAAAAGTTTTTAAGGTTTTTACATTTTATTGGTTTTTGAGGGGGTTTTACGGTATTTATGGTTTTCTTATATAATTAATGGTTTTTAAGGGTTTTATGTGTTGTTAGGTTTTTAATTTTTCTCATAGGGTTTTTTTTTATTTTTAGAGTATTTTAAATTTTTAGGTATTATTAGGTATTTTTATGATTTTTAAGGTTTTTAGGTGTTTTAGGGATTTTGAGGGGTCTTTTTTGGGGTTTTAGGGTTTGTTGGGTTTTAAGGTTATTTGGTTTTTTAGTGGTTTCAATTACTTTAAAGTTGTTAAGGTTTTTATAGGGAATGTTTGAGTTTTATGGTTTTTTTATATTTTGAGGGATTTTCATGGATTTTTATTGCTTTTAGGGTTTTTATGATTTTTAGGGATTTTGTGGATTATTATGGGTTTTAGAGACTTTCGGTTTTTATGGTTTTTTTATGTTTTTAGGAGTTTTTGAGTTTATACTAGTTTTAGGGTTTTTAGTGTTTTTTATCATTTTATTAGTTCAATGGGTTTTTACATTTTTTCAAGGATATTAGGTTTATATGGGATTTTGGGGTTCATTAATTTTTTAGCGGGGTTTTATTGTTTTTAGTGTTTTTGGGTTATTAGGGGTTTTAAGTATTTTTTAGGGTTTTTTGATTTTTTATTGTTTTCATAGGTTTAAATTATTTATTGGTTTTCATATATTTCTAAGTGGATTCAAGGTATTTTATGGTATTTTGTGTTTTTTGAATTTTTTATATCTTCTTTAGTATTTTAAAGAGGTTTAGGGTTTTTAGTGATTTTAGAAGTGTCTAAGGATTTTAGGGATTCTGTGGTTTTTTTGTTCTTAGTGGTTTTTTTTATGTTTTAGGGGTTTAAGGGGGTTTATATTTTTTATTTTTTTAGGGTTTCAAAGGGTTTTTAGTGTTTTTAGTTGTATTTAGGATGTTTATTTTGTTTTAGGGGTTTTTCATATATTTATGGGTTCTTATGGTTTTTAGGCTTTTAAGAATTTTTAGGATTTAGCGAGTTTAAGTATTTTTTATTTTTTATGGTTTTAGGGGTTTTAAAGGTTTCTGAGTTTTTTTATTTTTTTAGGGAATTTACTGTTTTATGGTATTTAATGATTTTATAGTTTTTTGGATTTTTTTATCATTTAAGGGTTTTAAATGAGATTTTTGGTTTTTGAGGGTTTTCAGAGTTTTTTCGGGGTTTAATTTTTTTTATAATTTATTAACATTTTTAGTTGGTTAAAAGGGTTTTAGAGTTTCTATGGTTTGTAGGGTCTTAGGGTTTTATGGTTTTTAGGGGTTTTGATGGTTATTATGGATTTTAGGAGTTTTTTCATGTTTTAGAATTTTAGGCGTTTTAATTTTCATTAAGGTTTTATGGTTTTCTTTGGGGTTTTCAGAGTATTTAGTTTTTTTATTTTTTATAATTGATATTTCTTATTTTTTAAGAATTTTATTGGTTTTTAGGGTTTTATGGATCATGAGGGTATTTAGAGTTTTTAGGGTTTTAAGGTTTTAAGGTTTTTTGGGTTTTTTTGTGTTTTTAATGGTTTAAATGTTTTTAGAATTTTTTAACATTATAGGTGTTTAATGTTTGTTTACATTTTTTAGTGGGGTTTCCGATTTTTAAGGTGGTTTTATAGTTTAAAAAAAATATTAGTGGTTTTTATGGTTTTTAGGGTGTTTTAGGCTCTGTAGGGATTTTTTTTAATAGTTTTAAGTGTTTTTAGGTTTTATGTTTTTTAAGGTATTTTCAAATTTATAGGGTTTTCTATGTTTTTTTGGATGTTTGGGGTATTTTTCATTTTTTAGGGGATTATTATTTTTACCTTTTAAGGATTTATTTGGGATTTTTTTGGGATTTTTGGGTTTTTATGTTTTGAGGTATTTTTTGTGATTTTAAGGGTTTTTTTGGGTTTTTACAGGTTTTAGAGAATTTTAGGATTTTAGAATTTTTAGAATTTTTAGTGTTTTGTGGGTTTTTAGTTTTTTAGTTTTTTATGTCTTTATTTTTTTTCTAACATTTTAGGGGTTTAGATGGGTTTAATAGTTTTTAGTGGCTTTTAGGGTTTTATTGTTTTGTATAGTTTTAAGGTTATTATGGTTTTAGGGGTTTTGGAGTATTTTTATGTGTTTTTAGGTTTTTTAGTGTTTTTAAGGTTTTTAGGGTTATTGAGTGTTTTTAGGTTTTTATTGTTTTCTTAGGGTTTTTAGGTTTTTTACATTTTTAGATATTTTTAGGGATTTTTAGGTTTTTTATGTTTTTAGTGTTTTTAGGGATTTTGGTATGTTGTAGGGGTTTTAGGGTTTCTAGTGTTTTTAGAGTTTTAAGAATTTTTTATGATTTTAGGGGTTTTAAGTGTTTTTTTGTTTTAAGCTTTTCCTTTTGTTATTCATTTTTTTAGGGTTATTTTATGTTTTTAGGATTTCATGAGTTTTCTAGGGTTAGAATGGTTTTGGAGTTTTTTAATTATTTTATGGGTTTAATGAGTTTTTAGTGTTTTTAGTGGTTTTATGGGTCTTATGTGTTTCTAGTGTTTTAATTGTTTTTAGTGGTTTTATAGTTTTTAGGGATTTTAAGCATTTTTTGAATTTATGGTTTTCTAAGGGGTGTTTAGGATTTTTTTGAATTTTAAGGATTTTTACAGATTTTATAGATTTTTATGGTTATTAGGGTTTTTAAGGATTTTGAGAGTTCTTAGGGTTTTTAGCATTTTTTTTGGTTTTTAGGGGTTTTTATATGATTTCTAGGGTTTTAAGGTATTCTTAGTGTTTCTCTGGGTTTTTTGTGTTTTTTTAAGTTTTTATAGTTTTTTAAGGATTTTGAGGATTTATTTTTTATTTTTTATTTTTTATGGTTTTTAATTATTTCAAGGGTCTTGGGGGTTTTTACGTTTTTAGGGTTTTCAGGATTGTTTTTTGGTTTTTGTGTTATTACTTTAAGTTTAGTCTATTTTTAGTGTTTTTTTAGAGTTTTTAATTTTTTTTCAACTGTATAAAAAATTTATTTTAAGGGGTTTTAATATTTTTTCATGGTTTGTAGGGTTTTATTGGGTTTTATGGTGTTTATTATTTTTAGTAGTTTTTCGGGTTTTAGGATTTTTTGGGTTTTTAGGGGTTTTAGATATTTTAGGATTTTTGATGCTTTTAGGGATTTCAATTTTTTATGTTATAAATGATTTCCTAGGATGTTTGAGGTTTCTTTTGAATTTTTTGGATTTCTATGGGATTTTAGTTTTTTTATAGATTTTGAGGGTTTTTAGGGTTTTGTATAGTTTTTAGAGTTTTTTATATTTTTAACTTCATTAGGGTATATAAGGGGTGGAGTTTTTTCCCTTTTTATGTATTTGTTAGGCATTTGGAGGGTTTTTAAGGGTTTTTTATGTCTCTAGGTATTTTTATGTATTTTTAAAATATTATGGATTTTTGGGTTTTTAGGATTTTAGGGGTGTTTGGAAATTTTTATGTTTTTAGTGTTTTAGGTGATTTTATGTTTTAAGGGTTTTTAGGTTATTTCATGGTTTTTGTTATTTTTATGTTTTTAGGTATTTTTAGGGATATTTTTTAAATTTTATGGGTTTTAGGGGTTTTCTATTTTAATAGTGTATAGGTATATTTGGGCTTTTAGAGTTTTAATTTTTAGGGGGTTTTTTTTGATTTTTTATTGTTTTAAAGGGTTTTAGAGTTTTTAAAGTATTTCATGTGATTAAATAGGATTCATATTTTTCATATTTTTAGGGTTTTTTGGGTTTTAGGTTGTTCTTAATGTTTTTAGGGGTTTTCTTTACATTTATGGTCTTTTAGGTATTTTTATTGAATTTTCGGGTTTTTATCATTTCTATGTTTTTAGGGGTTTACAGAGTTTTTATTTTTATGATTTTCTTATAGTTATTTGGGTTTTTATGGGTTTTTACAATATAATTAATTTTAGGTATCTTTTAGGATTTTTATGGTTTTTAGGGTTTTATAGATTGTTTGGTTTTTTAGTTTATTGATGGGATTTGTTGGGATATTAGGGAATTTTTGAGTTTTTTAGGGTTTTGAATATTTTTTGAAGTTTTTGTTATTATTTTTAGGGGTTTAAATGTTTTTTAAAATTTTTAGTGGGGTTTTATAGGTTTTATGATTATTACTGTTTATAGGGTTTTAGGTTTTTTAGGAGTTTAGATTTTATTATGGTTTTTAGGGGTTTTAAAAATTTTAAATTGTTTTGTTTTTATTAGGGGATTTCATTTTTTTTGGATTTTTTTATTTTTATGGATTTGTTGTGATTTTTTTGGATTTCTTTTGATTTTTTTGGAATTGTAGGGATTTAGGGTTTTTACACTTTTTAATGTTTTAGGGGTTTTAACTGTTATTAGGTTTTGATGATTTTCTTTGGGTTTTAAGAGTTGTTTATCTTTATAGGGATTTTAATGGGTTTTTAAAAATTTTATGGATTTTTAGTGGTTTTAGGGATTTTTAGGGTTTTAGGGTTTTATCGTTTATAATATATTTAGGGTTGTTTTTGTGTTTTAGGGGATTTAAGATTTTTTATAGTTTTTTTATGTTTTTAGCGGTTTAAAGGGTTTTAAATGTTTTTATTGTTTTTAGGGTTTTAATTAGTGTTAGGGGTTTTAAGGAATTTTTGGTATTTATGGTTTTTAAGCTTTTTAAGGGTTGTATGATTTTTAATAATTTTTTAGATTTTTAAGGGTTTTTGGTATTTTTAGGTTTTTAATGTTTTCATAGGATTTTTAAGGGGGATCATGGTTTTTAAATATTTAATTATTTTTGTTAATTTTTAGTGTTATTTTGGAATTTATAGGGTTTTTCTTTATTTTGTGAGTTTAAGAGGTTTTAGGGGGTTTAGGGCGTCTTTTTTTAGTTGTTTGGGGTTTTAAGGTTTTTAGAGCCACTTTAACATTTTTGTGGTTTAAAGGGTTTTTTTGGTTCTTTAGGGGTTTTTTAAGGTTTTAATGGGTTTTTAGTATTTTTAAGGTTTCAAGTTTTTTATGATTTTTAAGTTTTTTATGTTTTTTATAGTATTTAGTTTTGGGGGGTTTTATATGTTTTTAGGGTTTCTTAGGTTTTAAGTTATTTTAATTGGTTTTTTGTTCTTATGGTTTTCTTAGTGGTGTTCAGGGGTTTTTACATTATTAGGTATTTTTAGGGATTTTAGGTATATTTTAAATTCTTTATGGGGTTTTAGGGTTTTTAAATAGTTTGAGGGTTTTTTAGTATTTTTATGGTGTTTTGATGGAATTGGGGTTTTTTTGAGATTTAAGGGTTATAAAGGATGTTTAAGGGTTTTTACCATTTTTAGGGGTTTAATGGGATTTTAGAGTTTTATTGATTTTTTACAATTTTAATGGGTTTTTGGGTTCTAGGGTTTTTAGAAATTTTTATTGTTTTTATGGTTTTTATGATTTTTACGATTTTAGGGGTTTTCATCTATTTTAGGTTTTATGGTTTTATTAGGGTTTTTAGGGGTTTTAAGGCATTTTATTTCTATAGTTATTTTAAGTATTTTATTTAATTTTTATTGTTTTTATATTTTTAGGTGTTTTAAGGGTGTTAGGGTTTAGAGGGGTTTTTTAGCATTTTAGGGTTTTAGGGTAATTTGGGTTTTTAAGGTTTTTAGGTTTTCATTTTTTATGTGTTTTACGTTTTTTGAGTTGTACTAATGTTTTCATTTGTTTAAAGGGTTTTAGGGTTGTTTGTATTTTTTGGATTTTATGTTTTTATTGGTTTTTGGGGGTTTATGGGTTTTTTAGCATTTAGTGATTTTTAATTTTTTTAGGTGTCTTAAGTGTTTTTCAGTTTTTAAGGTATTCATAATTTTTTTAGGGTTCTAGGTGTTTTTATGTTTTTTGGGGTCTTAGGTATTTTTTAGGATTTTAGTGGTTTTAAGAGATTTTGAGGTTTTTAGAGTTTTTTGTGTTTTTATTTTTTTAGGGCTTTTAAGTGTGTTTAGGTTTTTAATGTTTTTTATGTGGTTTTAAGTATTTTTCGGTATTTTAGGATTTTAATGATTTCATAGTATTTTTATGTTTTTATATTTTTTAGGGATTTTTATTTTTTTATCATTTTGTAGGGATTAATGGGTTTTAAGAGTTTTTTAGATTTTTACGGGACTAAAGGGTTTTTATAGTTCTTAGTGGTTTTTAGGTTTTTATGAGTGCTTAGGTTTTTTAAGGTTTTTAGAGGTTTTTATGGTCTTTATGATTTTCAGGGTATTTTAGGGTTTTTAGCGTCTTTTAGGTTTTTATGGGTTTAATGTGTATTTTGGGTTTTACTTATTTATTTGGGAGGGTTCCGAGTTTTGAAGGTGTTTACATTTTTAGGAATATATAGCATTTTTTTGAGTTTTTAGGGGTTTTAGGGCTTTGGACCTTTAGCGTTTTTACATTTCCTTTGTCTTTTTTGTGTTTTTTTTTGTTTTCAAAGTTATCTAATGGGTTTTCATTGTTTTATGTTTTTTTTTGTTTCAAAGGATTATTAAGGATTTTTATGATTTTTATGGGTTTTATGGATTTAAAGTATTTTAATGGGTTTTTGGGTTTTTAGGGGTCTTTGGGGTGGAATGTTTTAGTTTTCACTATTTTTAAATTTTATGGTTTTTTAGATTTTGTGGGTTTTAAGGTGTTTAAGGTTTTTTGGGGTTTTTTGGGTTTTGGGGGGTTTTTTGGGGTTTTTAGTATCTTGGAGGTTTTAAATTCATTTGGGGTTTAATTTTTTTTGAATTTTAAGTGGGTTTTTTTTTGTTTTTATGAGTTTTTAGGGTTTTTATGGTTTTATGGGTTTTGTGGGCATTAGGATTTTTAGGGATTGTTTGGGTTTATTATAGTTTTGATCATTTTTAGGTATTTTAGGGTTTTAATTTTTTTTTGCGTTTTCATATTTTCTTATGGGATTTTAGGGATTTTAGGGTTGTATATATATATATATATATATTTATGTTTTTTATATTTTTATTTTTTAGGGTTTTTAAGGAATTTTAGGGGTTTTAGTAGTTTAGGGTTTTATGGGATTTAATAACTTTTATTAGGTTTTTAGGGTTGTATGTTTTTTAGAGTTTTCTAAAATTTTACATGTTTAAAGGCTTTATAGAGTTCTTACTGGATTTTAGGGTTTTTATGGGTGTTAGGGTTGTTTAATATATTTTGGGTTTTTAGGGATTTATGTATTTTCTGGTTTTTATGGTTTTAAGGTTTTTATCCTTTTGTCATTTTTATGGGTTTTAAGTGTCTAGGATTTGATGTTTTTTCTTAGGGTTTTTAGGTTTTTTATGGTCTTTATGTTTTTAGAAATATTTAGGGATTATTTTTAGGATATTATGCTTTTTTGCAATTTTAGCGATTTTCAAGATTTTATGCTTTTTTTGAAATTTTATGGTTTTTAACGAATATAATGGTTTTTATGATTTTTATTTTTTTAATTTTTTATGTTTTTTTAACATTTTTAAGGTATTTATGTTTGTAAAGTTTTTGAAAAATTTAGCAATTTTAATTGTTTTTAGTGTTTTTAGTGGCTTTTAGGGTTTTTAGGGTTTTTAATATTTATATGTTTTTTAGGGTTTTTATGGTTTATAAGGATTTTAGGGGGTTTTGGATTTTTTGGGGTTTTAGACTACTAGGGTCTTTTAGCATTTTTAGGTGGTTTAGTGTTTTAGGACTCTTTTACAAGGGAAAAATAATTATATATCAAATGAATTTAAATTTTTAGGATTTTATGGGTTTTAATTTTTTAGGTGTTTATGGTTTTATGGGTGTTTTATTTTCTTTTGGGAGTTTTAAATTTTATGAATTTCTTGGGTTTTTTAATATTTTAATTTCTTTTTATGTTTTAAGATATTTTGAGGGCTTTATGGTTTTTTAGTATTTTCAACCTTTTTTAGGGTTTTTGGGGTTTAATTTTTTCTAATTTTTTATGGTTTACTTCGGGTTTTTTTGGGTTTTTACGGTTTTATATTTTTAAAAAATTTTAGGGAATTTTTTGATTTTTTTATTTAGGTTTGTTGGGATTTTAAGGGATTTAGGGTTTCTTTGAGTGTTTAATGTTTTTACAAGTTTTTTATTGGTTTTAAGGGTTTAAAGGTTTTTATATTTCCTAGTGTTCTGTAGGTATTTTATTGGGTTTTATTGTTTTCATGGTTTTAGGTGGTTTTAGGGGGTTTTATGGTTTTCCAGGTTTTCTAGGGGTATATCTGGATTTTAGAATTTTAGATGTTTTTTAATTGTTTAAAGTGTTTTATGTTTATATGGTTTTCATAGACATTTTGAATAAGTTGGGGGTTTTATTTTTTTTGTATTTTTAGTGCTTATTAGGAATTTTAAGGTTTTTAGGGTTTTTTCTGGATTTTGAGGGTTGTAAGGGGTTTTTTGAATTTTTATTTTTTAGTGTTTTCTAGTGTTTTATGTTTTTATGGTTTTTTATTGTTTTTCAAGGTTTTTATCATTTTTGGGGATTCTTTAGGGTTTTTATGATTTTTATGCCTTATAAGGGTTTTAGATATTTTTAGGGTGTCTAGGGGTTTTTTGGGTTTTACGGTTTTTAGGGTTTTTATGGTTTTTAGTGTTTTTAATGTTTTTAGGGGATTAAAGTGATTTTATATTTTTTTTTGGTTTTTATGGGTTTTAAGGTTTTTATGGGTTTTTAGGGTTTTAGGGTTTTTATGGGTTTTTAGAGGTTTTAGGTTTTTCATCGTTTTTAGGTTTTTTACAAGTTTTAATTGATTTTATGTTTTTAATGTTTTCTTTGGGAATTTCATGGTATTTATAGTTTTTTAATTTTTTATATATTTTAATGGAAGTTTAGAATTTTAATAGTTTTTAAGGATTTTGAAAGGTTTTGGGGGTTTTGAGGATTTTTTGGTTCTTTGGTCATATTGGATTTATAGAATCATTTTGAGTTATTAGGTATTTTAATGTTTTTAAAGTATTTTAACATTTTTAGGTTTTAAAGTCTTTTATATTTTTAGTGGTTTTTATAGGTTTTTAGGTTTTTTATGGTTTTAGGGCCTTAAGGTTTATAGGGGTTTTAGGGTTTTTAATATTTTAGCGTTTTTAGTTTTTTAAGGTGTGATAAGTGTTTTTTGTGTTTTAATATTTTCTAAGGGTTTTTTTGGGTCTTTACAATTTTATTAATTTTATGTTTTTAATGATTTTTATGGAATTTTATTGATTTTTTTTTTGAATTTTTAGGGTTTTAAGGATTTTGGGTTTTTTTTGTTTTTTGAGGGGTTTTAATATTTTTCTGGGTTTTTTGTGTTTTTAAAATTTTTAGGGTGTTGAATGTTTTTTATACATTATAATTTTTTAGGGATTTAAATTGATTTTAGATTTTTTAGTGGTTATTTGGAGGTTTTATGTGTTTTTGGGGAATTAATGGTTTTTAGGGTTTTTGATGGGATTCATGGGTTTTATTTTCTTCCTTTGGTTTTACAAAATTTGGGTTTTTTATGGTTGTAAAGTGTTTTTAGTTTTCGAGGATTTCTTATGAGTTTTTCGGGATTTTTTTATTTTAATTTATTCTTGGGTTTTTATGATTTGTATGGTTTTTTAGGGTTTTAAGAATCTTTAGTGATTTATGGGTTTTCATGTTTTTTTGGGAATTTAAGGTTGTTAGTGTTTTTAGGATTTTTAGAAGTTTTTAGTATTTTTAGGTTTTTTAGGTTACCTTGGAGTTTTTAAATTTTTTTTGGTATTTAATGTTTTTAGATATTTTATTTGGCATTTTTTTATTTTTATGTTTTATTTGGGATTTTGAGGTGTTTTATGGGTTTTAGGGTTTTGGTGTTGGGGGGGGGGGTTAGGTTTTTTTTAGTTTTTCTATGGTTTTTATATTTTTCTAACTTTTTTTGTTTTTTAAAGGGTTTTTATGAGTTTTTAGTGGGGATAGGGTTTTTATTGGTTTTAAGGGTTTTTAAGGTTTTAGGGGTTTTCATGGTTTTTAGGGTTTTATGTTTTTATGGTTATTTATTGGTTTAAAGGTTTTTTATGAGTTTTTTTAGTATTTTTACATTTTTATGTATTTTTATGAAGTTTTTAGGTTCTTATGGGGTTTTAAGATTTTTTATGGATTTTTAGGGTGTTTAAAGGCTTTATGATTTTTAGGATATTTTGGGATTTTACGGTTATTTTATTTTTTATGGGTTTTAATGTTTTAATGGATTTATAGTGTGTTTATATATTTTGTTGGTTTTTATAATTTTTATGGTTTTTTGGGGTTTTAAGGTTTTTAGGGGTTTTAGGGTTTTATGTTTTGTTTAGGATTTTTAGTTTTTTCCATTTTCTATGTTTTTTAGTGGTTTTTGTGTTTTTAGGTATTTAAGATTTTCTTAGGGAATTTTACGGTTTTCAATGTTTCTATGTTTTTAGGTATTTTAGGGGTTTTATAGTTTTTATGGGTTTTTAGGGGTTTTAGAATATTTATAGTTTTACAGTTTTAGGGTTTTTATCATTTTTAGGTTTTTTATGTTTTCCTAGGGTTTTCAGGGTTCTTTGGGTATTTATGTTTTTTTCGAAATCTCTATATTTTTTAGTATTTTTATGGAGTTTAATGGATGTCGGAGATTTTGAGGGGTTTTAGGGTCTTTTACTGTTTTTAGGGGTTTCTGGTTTTTTTAGGATTTAGGGTTTTTTTAGGTTTTTGGGTTTAATGTTTTCTTGGAGTTTTTAATGTTTTTATTTGTTCAAAGTGTTTTTATAAATCTTAGTTGTTTTTAGGTCCTTTTATAGATTATTAATATTTTTTTATGGTTTTTATCATGTTTTACAGCTTTTTATGGATTTTAGGGTTTTAAGGTTTTTAGTGTTTTTAGGTTTTTATGGTTTTAAGTTTTTTTGATTTGTAAAGATTTCTTCAGGTTTTTCAATATTATTATAATTTTTTGTTTTTAGTTATTTTTGGAGATTTTTATGTTATTTATTGTCTTTTAAGGTTTTTATGGATTTTAATTGTTTTTACATTTTTAGGGTTTTGGTGATTTTTTATTTTTTATAGGATTTACATATTTTTATAGTTTTTCACAATTTTAGGGGATTAAAGGGTTTTTATGTTTTTAGTGTTTTTTTGTGATTTTATGGGTTTTTAGGGTTTATAAGGTTTTTAGGGGGATTTATGGTTTTTAAGGGGCTTTATGGTTTTTGGGTCTTTATAGTCATTAGGGGTTTAAAATTATTAGGTTTTTATAAGTTTAAGATATATTTATTTTTTATATTTTTCTTTATTTTTAATGGGTTTTAATGTTTTTTACAATTTTTGTATATTTTATGGATTTTTTAGTATTTTTATTATTTTTAGGGGTTTTCAGAAATTTGAGGGGGTGTAGGTTTTTTTTTGTATTTTCATGGGGGTTATAGGGGTTTTACCATTTTGATGATTTTAGTGTTTTTAGGGTTTTGATTATTTTTTGGGTTTTTGGGGTTTTTTTGAGTTTTTAGGGGTTTTAGAGATTTTTGACGTTTTTAAGGGTTTATAGGGTTTTAGAGTTTTAATTCTATTTTTAGGAGTTTTATGAATTTTTTGGGTTTTTAATGGTTTTTAGGGTATTACAGCTTTTTTTTTTTTTAGGGTTTTAGATTTTTATGGACTTTTTAGGGGTACAAATTATTTTTATGTTTTTATATTTTTCTTAGGATTTATCTATGTTTTTTGGTATTTTATGTTTTTAATTATATTTAAAAAAATTAGGGTTTTTATGGTTTTTCAGGGTTATTATGGTTTTTAGGGTTTATGGGTTATTAAAGGCTTTTTTTGGGTTTCATGGGATTTTAGCGTTTTCAGGTTATTACGTTTGTTTATACTTTTATTGGTTATAAGTTTTCTTTGGTTTTTATGGTTTTCTTATGGATTTCATGTTTTTTATGGCTTCTTGTGTTTTGGAGTTATTTTTGGAGGATTTTAAAGATTTTTATCGATTTTAGGGGTTTTATGGATTTTGATGGTTTTTTTGATTTTTTGGGTTTTCAGGGTTTTCTGTTTTTTTTTTTGTTTTGTTGGGGTTTTCTGAGTTTTTAGGGGTTTAAACTTTTTATATGTTATTTATCATTATACTGGTGTATGGATTTCTAGAATTTTTAATTGTATTTTAGATTTTTCAGGTATTTTTCAGGATTTATTAGGGTTTTAGAATTATAGAATTTTTTAGGGGTTTTTACGTCTTTTTATGTTTTTAAAATTTTCTTAGGGTTTTAAGTTTTTTAGAGATTTTTATGTGTTTGAGTATTTTTAGGTATTTTTCAGGATCTTATGGTTTTTTATGATTTAAGGGATTTTTATTGTTTTTTTGGATTATTATAATTTTTATGGATTTTGTGTTCTTTTTATTTTTTAATATTTTTTAATATCTTAGGGGTTTTATGGTTTTTAGAGTTTGTTAACGTATTTATTGGTTTAAATTAATTTATGAGTTTTATGTGGTTTTTAAGGTTTTTATGGGTTTTAGGTTTTTTAATATTTTTAGGGTAGTTTTGGTTTTCTAGTTTTTTTTCGTTTTTTGGATAATTTTATTGATTTTTATGGTTTAAATTTTTTTTAGGTTTTTATATATTTTATGAGTTTTATGGTTTTTAGGTTTTTATTTGGAGTTTTTAGGGTTTTTATATTATTCTACGTTTTTAGTTGTATTTGATATTATTATGGTTTTTATGGTTTTCATGGATTTTGAGGGGTTTTAAATGTTTTTATGAATTTTTTAGTTTTCAAAGATTTTTAACATTTTTAGAGTTTGCAAAGTTTTTCAGGGTTAAAATGGGTTTTCTAGTTTTTAGTGGGGTTTTAGCGATTTTATAGTTTTTTATTTTTAAATATTTTTAATATTTTTAAGGTTTTTAGGAGTTTTATGGTTTTATTGTCTTATTTGAGTTTTTAACATTTTTTAGGTTTTTAGGGGTATTATGTGCTTTTAGGATTTTATGGTTTTCATAGGGGTTTTTGGTGTTTAAGTTTTTTTTATGTTTTTTGTGATTTTAGGGATTTTTTAATATTTTTATATTTTTATTTTATTTTTATGGATTTTGAGGGGTTTGGGGGGATTTTATGGGTTTTTTGTATTTTAATGTTTTAGGAATTTTTAGGTTTTTAGGGGATTAAGTGTTTTTATTATTTTAGGTTTTCTTAGGGTTTTAATTGGTTTTAGGGTTTTTACATTTTTATGGTTTTTTGGTATTTTTGAGGAATTTTTTGGGTTTTTTTGTTTTTAGGGATTTTGGGGACGTTCAGGTTTTTTAGTGTCTTTATTCCTTTTTAAGATTTTATGTGTTTTTATTTTTTTCAGTTTATTCTGATTTGTTATAGGGTTTTAGGGATTTTCACGTTTTTTTGTTTTTAGTTATTTCTACGGTTTTTAATATTTTATGGTTTTAGGGATTTAATGTATTTAGATGTTTTATATGGTTTTATATGGTTATTATGGGTTTTATAGTTTTTAGGGGTTTTGATTTTTTTTATGGTTTTAAGGTTTGTTAGAGTTTTTAATGTTTTTAGGGGACTAATGTGTTTTTATAATTTGGAGTGGTTTTTTGGGATTTTTGGGTTTTAGGGTTTTTTGGGTTTTAGGATTTTTAAGGTTTTTATGACCTTTTATAGTTTTAGAGGTTTTTTGGATTATTTGGTTATTTTTAGGGTTTTTAGTGATTTTAGAATTTTAATGAAGAAAGTAGTTAGGGATGGGTTCGTAAAGAGCGTTGCCAAATAGGATCTCCCGTAGAAGGTTTAGGGTTTCCTTATCGACACCCCTCTCCTCCCCCTCCTCACTTCCTTACCTCCTCGCCTTTCCGTCTCCTGGGGATGGCGCAGTCCTCAATCTAGCCAAGTGTCATCGATTTTACAATGTAGTATTACCTCGATGTCCCTTTAGTTTTGAGAATTTATGTATTGACGAAGTTTCCAACATCGATCACCCCATCCAATGAAACTAGTTTGTAAGTCCTTGTTATTTCCCTCAACCTACCTCACTCCCTTTTGGTTCGGCTTTGATGGAACCTTATACCTTTGTCTTTTGTGGTTGGCATTCGACGCCAGGATTCCATTCAGATCAATGGCCCTATGGTTCTTATTTCATGATCTCTGTGGATAGAAATTTTCACGTTCTGATCCTACGAAGCTTTGAAAGATGCTCTTGGCCTCCGATCATGGTCCTGATGTAGAATCTTTAGTTTTTCTATGGTTTTATATTTGGTTTTGGTTCTGAAGGAATCGTCATAGACACATTTTTAGTGGTTGATATAAAGATGATTCTAGGTTCATGCATCATTCAAGGAGACTCTGTGCTTCAGGATGGTTCTTCATCTCTTTGGATTCCTCTTCTATTTCATCATTATCCTTCACACACAACCTCATTTTGGTCGGGTTCGATCGATTACAAAATGATTTTGATCAGGTTGGTCACTTCGGAAAAGGTAGGTATCTTAGGGTTAATTTCTTGTCAATTATCCATGGTGAGGAGTTCATTCTTTATTGTCAATGTTCACCCCAGTCTATGTGTTGTATTCTTCATTGGCGGGTCATTTATAGGTCACATTCTGAACGGTTTTTTATCTCGGTTCATTTCCTCAGTGATTGTGTTTTGTGTGCATTCGGTGCAGTCAGTTCCAAAATTTTGAGACGGTGCGGGGGTGACGGTCCTCGGGATTGTGTGATATGGTCACCTCTTGAGGTGGATTCATATGTTTTGTAGTGATATGAATGATCATGTTGTAGGGAGATTTTGGTTCCAGGGTCACACACTGTAGATGGTGTGGCAATACATTGTTCATGAATTTGGTGCTGATTTTTTTGTCAATAATTTATCTAGGGGATGACTCGTGTGGTTTCTAATATCTATATAATACAACATAAATGTGTTTTTTATTTGAAAATAAAAACAAAATATTTTGTGGTAGAGTTTTTCTCGTTTTTAACTGTTTTAGGGGTTTTAAGTGGTTTTTTGTTTTTAATGGTTACTTTGGGTTTTGATGGATTTATAAGGTTGTTAAATTTTTAGGGATTTTATGGTTTTTTTATTATTTTTATGGTTTTATGTGGTTTTAGGGATTTTTAGGTTATTAGGGGGGTATTGGGGTTTTAGGGTTTTTAGCATTTTATTTAGTTTATGTGTTTTTTAGTTTTTTAGGTTTTTATGGTTTTTAATAGATTTTAGGGTTTTTAGGGTTCTTAAATTTTTTGGTATTTTCTATTTTTTATTGTTATTAGTGTTTTTTATTATTTTGAGTGGTTTTTTTGAGTATTTATGGGTTTTTAGGGTTTCTATCATTTCTTGGGTTTTGGTATTTTATGTGTTTTTATGATTTTCTTAGGGTTTTTATAGTATTATGATTTTTTTTAAATTTTTATAAATTTTAGGGATTCTTATTGGTTTTATGAGTTTTTAGTGATTTTTTAAATTATTTTAGTTTTTTTAGGTTTATTAGAGTTTTTAACATTTTTAGGGTTCTAAATAATTTGGATAGTTTTTAGTGGCATTTTATGGGTTTTATGGGTCTTTAGGGTTTTATAGTGTTAAGGGGTTTTTAGGGGGTTTTATGGTCTTTTAAGTTATTTAGGGTATCTATCATGTTTTAGGTATTTTGGGGTTTTAAGGTTTAATAGGTTTTTTTGTTTGTATTTTTCATTTTCAGGTTATTTAGGATTTTTTAGTTTTTTTTGGAAATTTTTGGGATTTTTATAGTTTTATGTTTTTGAGGGATTTTGAAGGTGTTTAGTGTTTTTCATGTTTTTAGGGTTTTTAGACATTTTAATTTTTTTAACATTTTAATGTTTTTAGGAGGTTTTTAGTGTTTTCTGGTTTTTATGGATTTATTATGTTTTTAGGGTTTTTAAGGATTTGTATTCTTTTATAGATTTTTAGGTATTTTATAGTATTTTAATGGATTTTTGGGTTTTTAGTGATTTTGAGGGTTTATATGGTTTTTAGGGTTTTTATAGGTTTTTTGGTTTTTTGGTTATCTGATTTTTTAGTGTTTTATGGGTTTTCAATGTTTTTAGTTGTTTAAAGGGTTTTTATGTTTTTTTGAGTTTTTAGTGGTTTTTAAGGGTTTTTTTATTTTAATATTTTTAGGGGTTTTTGGGTATTAAACATTCTTGCATCATTTTTTAAACATTTTGCTAGTTTTACATATTTTTATGTTTTAAAGTTTTTAAAAGGTGTTTTAAGGGTTTTAGGGTTTTTTATGTTTTATAGATTTTCAAGGATTTTTTATGATTTTTATGGTTTCTTTGTGTTTTAGGGATTTTTATGGGTTTTAGGATTTTTTAATGGTTTTTTTGGGTTTTGAAGATTTTTACTGTTTTATGTTTTTTACGAGTTTTAACTATTTCTATGTATTTATGGTTTTCTTAGGGTTTTCATAGATTTAGGTTTTTTTATGTTCTGAGGGATTTATAGATATTTTTTATATTTTTTATATTTTCTTAGGGCTTTTACTGATTTTGATACTTTTGAGGGTTTGTAGGGTTTCAATGGATTTTTTTGGGTTCTAGTGTTTTTTAATTTATTAGGGTTTTTAATGTTTCTTGAGTTTTTTGATGTTTTAATGGTTTAAAATATTTTAATATTTACTACCAGTTTTTATAGATTTATGGGTTTTTAGTTTTTTTAATATTTTTCTGGGTTTTTATGGTTTTCAAGGTTTTTTTGGGTTTTTAGTGTATTTATAGGGTTTTATGGATTTTTAGTGTTTTTAGGGGATTTATGTGTTTTTACGACCTTAAGGTTTTCTTGTGATTTGTTTGTTTTTTATGGGGTTTTATGCCTTTAGATATTTTTATGGGGTTTCATATTTAAAATCTATTTTAGATTTTTTTTTTTGATTTTTAGGGATTTATGGATTTTAGGGGTTTAAAGGTTTTTTAGGGTTTTTATTTTTTTACGGGTTTTAAAATTTTTTAGGTTTTATTGTTTTAGAGGATTTCATAGGGATTTTCTTCATTTTTAGGTGTTTTATGATTTTAGTTATATTTAGTTTTTTTTCAAATTTGTCGGGTTTTATGTGATTTTATGGATTTTTAGGGGTTGAGGATTTTTTTATTTTTATTGGTTTTTTAGTTTTTAGGTTATTTTTATGATTTTTTCAGTGATTATGAGTTTTTAGAGATTTCTAAACATTTTTAGGGGTTTAATTAGTTTTATAGTTTTTATTGTCTTTTATTGTTTTTTATGAGTCATAGTGGCTTTGTGGTTTTTAATGGGTTTTGGGATTTTAAAAGTTTTTTAGGAAATTTTAGGGTATTTAGGGGTTTTATCATTTTTATCTTATTAAAAGTTTTGTGTGTTTTTAAATTTTTTATTTTCTACTAGGTTATTTCAAATTTTTAGGGTTTTTTTCTATTTTTAGGGGTTTTTATGGATTTTTTTGTTTTTAGGGTTTTAGGGATTTGAATGGTTTTTAGGGTTTTGGGTTTTTGGGTTTTAAGTATTTTAACATTTTATAGGCTTTCATGTGTTTTATGATATTTTATATGATTTTGGTTTTCATTGTTTTTTAGGGTTTTTTGGGAGTTTTATGTTTTTAGGGATTTTTAGGGATTTTTATGTTTTGTTGTGGTTTTAAGGATTTTAAGTTTTTTCTGGTATTTATGGTTTTTTTCGTATGTATTGTTTATTTTGAATGTTTTTTGTTTTTATTTTTTTCTATAGTTTTTAAAATTTTTAATGATTCAAATGAGGATTTTTATGTTTTATTTTGTTTTATGGTTTTAATGGGATTTTAGTGTTTTTAAGGCTCTAAGGGGTTTATGTTTTTTGGGATTATATGATTTTTTGAACGTTTTTTGGGGTTTTATTAATTTTAAGTTTTTTTAGGTTTTTTCGGTTTACATAACGGTTTTCAAGGATTGTATCATTTTTTACCTTTTCATAAAATTTTAGGGAAATTTCATTATTTTTATGGTTTTAGGGTTTTTAGGGAATTTGAGGGTATTTAGTGATTTTAGGGTTTTTATATATTTTTACTATTTAGGTTTTTATTAATTTTTTTTGTTTCAATGTTTTTATAGTTTGTTTATATTTTTTTGTTGGTTAAAGGGATTTTGTAGATTTTAGTGGTGTTTTAGTGGATTTATGGGTTCTTAGATTATTTAATGATTTACAAGATTTGTGTTTTTAAGGTTTTTTAGTTTTCTAAAGGTCTTTTTGGGTTTTTAGGGTTTCTACAATTTCTAGGCTTTTGGGGGTTTTACGTATATTTATATTTTTGATGTTTTCATAGGGTTTTTAGGCCTTTTAGGGTCTTTTAGGTTTTTAGGTATTTTTAGGGATTTTTTAGGTTTGTTATGTTTTTTATAATTTTTTGGGATTTTGAGGGTTTTTATAGTTGTTTGGAATTTTTTGGGGTTTTTCGTATTTTTTTGGTTTTTAACATTTATTATATTTTGATGGGTTTTAAGTGTTTTTAGGTTTTATGGTTTTCTTTGGGGTTTTTAGTGGTTTAGGGTATTTCGTGTTTGAGGGATTTTTTGGCGTTCTTATGATTTTTTCTAGTTTTGTAGGTTTTTAGGAATTTTAATGATTTTTAGTAATTTTTATTAGTTATTTAGGGTTTTTTTTATTTTTTAGGGGTTTTAGTGTTTTCTATTTTTCGGTGATTAAATATTTTTTAATGTTTTTGTTGATTTTTACGGGTTTTAGGTGTTTTTTGGGGTTTTACGGTTTTTTTGGTTTAAGGGGTTTTATGGTTTTGGGGGGTTTTAGTGTGTTTAGGGAATTTTAGGGTTTTTAACTTTTTCTATAATTTTAATGGATTTATGTTTTTTTAGGTTTTTAAAGAATTATTAGGGGTTTTATGAGTTTTTTCATTTTCTGGGATTTTTAGGGCCTTTAAGAATATTTATGGGGTTTTAGGGTTCATTGGATTTTGAGGATTTTATTTTTTTAGTGTTTTTACAGTTTTATGGAGTTTTAGAGGTTTTTAGAGTATTTTATGATTTTAAAGGTTTTCAGAGTTTTTAAAAATTTTGGGGTTCAAATGACTTTTAGAGTTTTTATTGGGTTTTAGGTTTTTAGGGTTTTTATTTTTTTAATATTTTTAAGGCTTTTTATAGTGTTTGGAGGTTTTATTTTCATTTTAGGGGGAATAGTATTTTTTAGTGTTTTTAGAATTTTAGGGGTTTTAATTGTTTTTATTTTTTTATTGTTTACTTAAGGGTTTTCAGGGTTTTTCTAATATTTTTGTTTTTGGGTAATTTCATTGATTTTTTTGGATTTGTTTTAATTTTTGGGACTTTTGGGGGGGGGGTTTATGGGTTTTTATGATTTTTAGGGTTTTTAGTGTTTCTTAGGTTTTAGAGGTATTATGTGTTTTTAGGATTTTATGGTTTTCTTTTGGGTTTCCAACCCTTATTGGTTCATTTATGTTTTATGTATTTTTAGTACTTTTTTATATTTTTTGATTTTTAGGGTTTTTAAGAATTTTGAATGGTTTTTCAGTTTATTTGGGATTTTAGGGTTTTATGTTATTTTTTAGTTTTTATAGGTTTCATGAGATTTTATTGTTTTTAGGTATTTCTAATTTTTTTCTAGTTTTAGGCTTGTTAGGGTGTTTTAGGGTTTTAAGCATTTTAGATGTTTTTTATGGTTTTAAGTGTTTTATGTATTTAATTTTATCTATAGGTTTTTTCATGTTTCCATGTGGTTTATGTTTTTTGGGATTTTTAGGGGTTTTAAAGGATTTTCTAGATTTTCTGGTTTTTAGTGATTTTGTGGTATTTTAAGATATTTGGGGGTTTTATGAATTTTTTATTTTTTAGGGGTTTTAAATTTTTTATCCTTTTACATGTTTAAAGGGTTTTTAGTTTTTTATGGTTTTTTGTGTTTTTTGTGGTTTTTTGGGAATGTTATGTTTTATGAGTTTTGGGGTATTTAGGGTTCTTAAGTGTTTTATGGTTTTTATCTTTTTTATGTTTTTATTTGTTTTAAATGTTTTTAGGTTTTAAAGGTTTTCTTACTGTACTTCAAGGATTTTTGGGTTTTTTACATTTTAGGTACTTTTTGGAAGCTTTTAGGTTTTTATGTTTTTTTAGTGATTTTGAGGGGATTTAGGGTTTTTAGCGGTTTTAGGGGTTTAGTGTTTTTAATTTTTTTAATAATTATGAGTTTTAGGTATTTTTGGTTTTTATGTTTTTTAGGTTTTTCTTGGTTTTAGGTTTTTATTTCTTAAAAATATTTGTAAGCTTTTTTCAATATTTTAATTGTTTTTATTTTTTAAGGGTTTTGAGGGATTTAAGGGTGTTAAGGTTGTTTTACATAATTAGGGTTTTTTAGGTTTTAGCATTTTAAGGTTATTAGAGTTTTTTTAAACATTTTTATGGGTATAATGGATTTTTGGAGTTTTAGTGTTTTTAGGGTTTTTTAATGATTTAGGGTTTTTAGGGTTTTTAGGGTCTTCTTATGGCTCTTTTACTGTTTTATATTTTCATAGATCTTACGGATTTTAAGTGATTATATATTTTTAATGTTTTCAAATGTTTTTTCTGGGTTTTTAGGGTTCAATGCAATTTAGGAATATTGGGTGATTCTTTTTGTTTTTAGTGTAATTATTGATTCTGAGGTTTTTAGGAGTTGTTAGGGTTTTTAGAGTTTTTATGGTTTTAGAATTTCTATTTTTTTAGAATTAACACTTCTTAAGGGTTTTATGGTTTTCTAAGGGGGTTTATGGTTTTCTAAGAGTTTTTCGTGGTTTTTAAGGGGTTTTAAATGTTTTTAGGGGGTTTTATGGTTTTTAGAAGTTTCTATGTTTTTATCGTGTGTTAAGGGTTTTAGGGTTTTTTGAATTTATTTAGTTTTATTTAGAGGTCATAGTTGTTTTTATGTTTTTATAGTTTTATTATGAATTTTTAGGTTTATTCAGGTGTTTTACATTTTCATGGATTTTAATTGAATTCTTACGCTTTATTTGGTTTTATAGTTTTTTGGGGATTTTTAGGGTCTTTTAGGGTTTTAGGATTTTTATATTATTTTAAGGATTTAGGTTTTTTTGGGGTGAGTTAAGATTTTTACGGGTTTTTAGTGTTTTATAACATTTTTAGGTATTTAATGGGTTTTTAGAGTATTAAATTTCTTAGTGTTTTTATCGGTTTTAGGGATTTTAGTGTATTTTGGGGTTTTATGTTTTTTCGGGGTTTTGGTTTTTTAGTGGCTTTTAGGGTTTTCTAGGGTTTTTATCATTTCTTTTGTTTTTAGGGGTTTTTTGTCTCTATGTTTTTAACATTTCTAGGGTTTTTTAGGCTTTTAAGGGTTTTCTACATTTTTACGGACTGTTAGGGGTTTTTAGTTTTTTTTGGTTTTCTATGGTTTTTATATATTTTTGGGGCTTCTCTGGTTTTTTAGGGTTTATAGGGATTTTTATTGTTTTTAGATTTTCTTAGGTTTTTAGTGATTTAATGTGTTTTTATGTTTTTATGTTTTTCTTAATATTTTCATGTTTTTTTACAATTTAATGGATTATTATGGTATTTTTGGGATTTTTATGGATTTTTAGGGGTTTTAGGTATTTTTCGGGGTTTTAGGGGTTTTATGGTTTTATGGTTTTTTTTGGTTTTGTTTGTGTTTTTTGAGTTTTTAGAGTTTTTAATTTTTTAATGTTTCATGTTTTTGAAGGGTTTCTAGATATTGTGTTGGTTTTTTAAGGGCTTTAGTTTTTTATGGTTTTTAGGGGTTTATTATTTTTAGAGTTTTTATCTATTTTGGGGTTTTAGGGGGTTTTCGTATTTTTTGGTTTCTAAGGTTTTCTATGGGTTTTCTTATTGTTTTAGGTGTTTTTTGTTATAGGGATTTTTTGGATATTTTAAATATTTTTAGGGGTTTTAGGTATTTTAGGGTTTTAGGGACTTTTAGGGTTTTTATGGTTTCTTGGTTTTTGGGTTTTTAAGTTTTTTATTTGAGTTTATAGGGTTCCTAGGGTTTTTCTTACATTTTTTGGGGGTTCAAAGGTTTTATAAGGTTTTTAGTCTTTTTATGGGGTTTTAGGTGTTTTTTTATTTTTTATGGTTTTGGTGGTTTGTTATGGTTTTAGGGGTTTTATGGTATTTTTAGGGGTTTTAGAGTTCTTATGGGTTTTAGGGGTTTTAAGTGTTTTTGTTTATTTTTATTTTTTTCATACGTTTTTTAGGGTTCTAGTATTTTTTATGTTTTGAGGAATTTTTAGGGATATTTTTAAGATTATTATGGGGTTTTAGAGTTTTAAATTTTATTAGGGTTTTAGAACTTTTTAGGTTTTTAAGGATTTTATGTGTTTTTATGGTTTTATGTGTTTCTTAGGAATTTTTAGGGGTTTTAGAGTTTTTATACCTGTATGTATTTTTAGGGAATTTTTAGGATTCATATGGTTATTTAAGGTTTTCATGGATTTTGATTATTTTTATGGTTTTTATGGTTTCATCAATTTTTGGGGATTATATTTTTTATTATTTAAGGATTTTAAGGTGTTTATATTTTGTATGAATTTTTAGTGGTTTGAAGTGTTTTTAGATTATTCTATCAATTTTATAGTTTTTATGGTGTTTTAGGGTTTTCCAAGGTTTTTGGGGTGTTACAGTTTTAGGATATTTATAGCATTTGGTGTTTTTAGATATTTTATGGATTTTTTGGTTTTTAGTGTTTCTTAAGATTTTAGGGGGTTTATGTTTTTTTTGGTTTCTAAATATTTCATTGGGATTTTAGGGGTTTTATGGTTTTTAATTTTTTATAATTTTATGGAATTTTATGTGTTTTCGGGTTTTTAGGTATTTTTAGGGTTTTGTGGGTTTTTATGGATTTTAGGGTTTTTAGTTAATTTAACATTATTTAGGTTTTCCGGGGTTTAAACTATTTTGAGGTTTTTTGTGTTTTCCTACGGGTTTTCATTGTTTTTAGGGTGTTTTTTATAATTTTAGGTGTTTTTAGTATTTATAAGGTTATAATGACTTTTAGGGTTTTTAGAGGGTTTTTGGATTTTTATGGGTTTAATGGTTTTTATGATTTTTTGGGGGTTTAGGGTTTTTTAGTATTTAATGGTTTAAAAGTTTTTAATAGATCTGTAACATTTTTTGGGTTCAAATGGGTCTAAGAGTAGTAAGGGTACTTTTAGGGATTTTATGGGATTTTATTATTTTAAAGTTTTATGGGGTTTCTTGGGTTTTTAGGGGTTTTGGGGGTTTTTTGAGTCTTTAGGGTTTTAAGGGTTTTTTATTGTTTTTTGGTGTTTTGGGGTTTTTAGTTTTTTTTGGGTTTCATTAATATATTTCAATATTTTTATGGGGATTTTATATTTATTGATATTTTTAGGGGTTTTTTGGATTTTAATTTTTTTTGGGGATTTGGGATTAGGAGGGGTTTAGGGTTTTTTTAGGTTATGAGGTTTTTATGGGTTTTGGGGTTTATTTTTTATTTTCTGCTGGGATTTAAGTTTATTTGTATTAAACCATTAGGCCAGAGCCCTTTTATTAACAAGAAAAGAAAACAAAGAGATGGTGAACGGGGTCATACAAGCAACATGCCCTCATGCCAAGCAAAAGAAAAAACATAGAAAATAATAGACATATTAGGCAGCATCATAATAATCATCCCAATTAGACTCACAATCAAAAGGACCATGGGACCGGGTGACCATAGTTGGCTTCAGATGTGAGTAGTCTTTCCTCAGTAAGAGGAACAGGTTGTAACCCATCGTCATTCACAACTGATTTTACTTTGGATAAAGTCTGGTTATAAGTTAGCGTTCTTGAGGAATCATCCTCAACATCATCCCATCTCCCATGGATTCCATGTGTCTCCCTTAATTTAGTAATTTGCTCCTAAAATTTTGAAATTCCACTTGTATTTTGTTTCCCCTCGCGTGCAGGAAAAAGGTCATGCTGCTCTATTCATGAGATCATGCCACCCTCAACACCCTGCTCAGGAACCCACACAAGGCATAAACCTGGCTCAGATCTAGTCAAGTCAAGCCTACCTTCCCCTGCATGCATAGGCAAGCTTGATTCAGCCTTCTGAACAACCTGAAACCCTTGTTCCAATTCACAAGGAATATCTTCCACCGCTTGTGGAGCACTAACATAATTAAAGCTTTTGTCATTTCTAGCACAATTGTTCTGCAATGTATGCTTCTTCAACATCATCTTACCAGAGGCCTCATGGTTCCCTTTCTGCAAGCAAAGAGAGAATATAATGTTTATGAAGCACTTATCTTTGACATGACCAATTACTTTACATTCTAAGCAGAAATTTGGAAATCTCTCATAATCATTTTTAAGGGAGATGTCGTCATCCAATGCAGACAAAAGCATATTATGAATTAGACATGAACTTAGGTAAACTTCAACTAGGACCCTAGCATAATCACCAAACTTCTCATCTTCAGTCGTCTTATCCATTTTGATTGGAATTCCCACAGTAGAGGCAATGTCAAAAAGAATCATAGGATGCCACAAAATCCAGTGACGACCAAAAATTTTATTCCAAACATGAGCCCTGGTATTTTTTTACAGAGAAAGGATTGAAGCGAATGTCCCATTCATGAAAACAAATGATACTTGGATTTAGTGGAACATATCCAATCCCCCAAGTATGTCATTTCATATCCTCCGAAGCAATAATAATGTGAAATAATACTCGACCTATTGATATGCATTGCCAGTCAGAAAAACACCAAACAGAAGTCAACTTATTGACCAAATCATCAATCATCTAATTATTTCCTCCATAAGGAAGAATAAGTCTGGCAATGTGTGAATGATTGCAATGTTTAAATATATCCAGTATTATTTCTCTTTTTGCAACCACACGGGTTGTATCACCTTTTTTCACAATTTTTTCAGTAGCACCATCCCACATGGATTTGAAATGTCGTCAGGAAAAATCCATTTCCATCCTGACATGGTACCTACTAGGGTTTCCTATGCCAGTCATTCGAGCCACATTATCATAAGTCCTCGCTGCAACCCCCATGGTTTTAGACCATATCTCCACTGCACAAGACACATCCCCTCATGGCAACACAGCCTCATCCCCCAATGAGGGGTTCATAACCTTTGAAGGCAATTGACTGCTCTGATCCATCACTGCCACTGCATCGCTCACCACCACAGACATTTCCGGAGACCTACAATCAGAACATTTTTAAGATCTATCCACAATTGGGGCAGATCCCTCAGCCAATTCACGCAAAAAAAACAGCTCACTCAGCAACACCACCCGCGACTAGTGCATCACTCCTCGCCACCGCCATGACCACTTCATCATTCACCACCACAGACATCGCTGAATCTTTTCAGCCTTCACCCGTCTTAGATCTTGTATAAAACGGTCCATCTACCTCAGGTCTGAAAGATAAATCATGCTTCTATACCGCCATCACTTGTTGGCACTCAACCTCGACACCCAACATCGTATCATGAAGATCTGCATCACCTGCGACCAGTGCCGTCAATCCGTCAAATTTGCATAACTTTGTCGCAGCGGCTATTTATTTCACCACAGCCTTCTTGGGAGGTCTAACAAACACCTCGGGGATATTTGGGGACTTTTTTTATTTTTTGTATTATAAGGGTTTTATGTATTTTGGGATTTTTTAGTGTTTTATGGTTTTAGGGTATATATGGATTGGGGGGGGGGGGTAGGGATTTGTTGATTTTTAGTGATTTTTAAGTTTTTTTAGAATTAGTTTTTATGTTTTATGGGTTTTAAAGGGATTCTAATGTTTTGGTGAGTTTTAGTGTTTTTAGGATTTTTAGGGGTTTTGTGGTTTTTAGGGTTTTTATGTTGTTTAGTGTCTTGTATGTTTTTTAGGTTTTTAAGATTTATTTACTTTTTTAAGTGATTTAAATTTTTTTATATTTTTATGGATTTATTATGATTTTTTAGGGTTTTAGGGATTTTTTCTCTTTTATAGATTTTTAAGGCATTATAGGTTTTTATGCTTTTTTTCAGTATTTAGGATTTTGAATAGTTTTAGGGGTTTTAGGGATTTTACTAATTTTGGTTTTTAGTGTTTTTTAATGTTTTTAGGGTTTTTAAGTGTTTTTATATTTTTATTATTCCTTATCATTTGTCATTTTTTTAGGTGTTTAGGTATTTTTAGTGTTTTTTAGTAATTTTATGGTTTTTATGGTTTTTTGGGATTTTGAGGGTTTTAAGGTTTCTTTGGGAGTTTAGGGTTTTTATGTTTTTTTGGGTTTTAGGGGATTTTTTGATTTTTAGGTTTGTTAAGGTTTTTAGTGATTTTAATCTTATGTAGGGGTTTAAATTATTTTAATAGTTTTTAGTGGATTTTTTTATTTTTTCGATATTTGGGGGGTTTATGGTTATAGGGTATATTATGGTTTTTATGGGTTTTCGGGCTTGTAGGGAATTTAGTGTTTTTGGGTTTTTTTAGTTGTTTTAAGTGTTCCTATGTTTTTATGTTTTCTTAGTGTTTTCAGGTGTTTTAGAATTTTTATGTTTTTAGGGATTTTTAGAGCGTTTTAAGGAATTTTATCGGTTTTTTTGGGTTTTTTGGTATTTTGAGGGTTTTTATGGTTTTTAGGGGTTTTAATTTTTTAAGGCTATCTTTTCATTTTTTAATGTTTATAATGGTTTTATGTTTTTATTTTTTTTATGTATTTTTATGATTTGTATGGTTTTTTTTTGAGTTTTTAGGGATTTTTTGTGGTTTTTTTGGATTTTTTAGAGTTTTTAGAGATATCTGTTTTTTTAGTTTTCAATTTTTTTTTGAGTTCTTGTGGATATTTTTTTATATTCTTAATTTTTAATGTGTTTTTGATATTTTATTATTTTTTATGGATTTTAAGAGTTTTATGGTTTTTAGGGTTTTTAGATGTTTTATGGGTTTTAGGGTCTTTTGTGGTTTTTAGGGTTTTTTGGGTTTTTTCTGGTATTAATTTTTTTTAGGTTTTCAATGATTTATTAGGTTGTTTTTGGGTTTTTAGGGTTTTTAGGTTATTTAGTGTTTTTTATGTTTTTAGCGATTCATCTGTATTTTTATGATATTTATGGTTTCAAGGTTTTCATAAATTTTGAGTGGTTTTAGGGTTTTTTGGGTTTTTGGTTTTGTAGCATTTTTAGTTTTTTTAAGGGTTTTTAGTTGCCTTAATGTTTTGATTTTTTCTTATAGGATTTTATATTTTTAGTGATTTTTATGTTTTTAAGGAATGCTAGGGATTTTTTAGGATTTTCTGAGTTTTTAGTGTTTTTAGGTATTTTGAGAGTCTTAAGAGTTTTAGGGTGTTTATTGTTTTTTGGGATTTTAGGGGTTTTTATTTTTTTAAAGTTTTTATGTTTTTTATATTGTTTTAACTTTTTTAGGGGTTTAATGTTTTTTTATATTTTTGGTGGTTTTAGGGTTTTTGTGGATTTTTTCTTGTTTTTTATGTTTTTAGGGTTTTTATAGTTTTAAGATTTTTTAGGGTTTTTAGCATTTTTAGGCCCTTTTGGGGTTTTAATTGATATTATGTTTTTAATGTTTTCTTATGGGTTTTCAATGTTTATAATGTTTTTACATTTTCAAGGATAATTTTGTATTTTTTGGAATTTTATGGGTTTTTATGATAATTAATAAATTTGAGTCTCTCTAGGGTTTTTTTTGGGTTTTAGGGTTTTTATGGTCTCTTTTGACTTTAGGTGGTTTTTTGGGGTTTTAGGGATTTTATGCTTTTATATTTTATTAATGTTTTAATGTTTTTTGATGTTTTTAGTGGGTTTTCATATTTTTAGGGTCTTTTAAGGTTTTAGGGGTATTAGGGTTTTTAGGGCCTTTTTTTTAATTTTTGATGGTTTTCAGCATTTTCTAGTTTTTATGGGTTTTTTATATTTTTTATAATTTTGATGTTTTTATTAGGGTTTTTATGGTTTTTAAATTTTTATTATTTTAAGGGATTTTAACGATTTGTTTTGGTTTTTGGGTTTTTATGGTTGTTGAGAGTTTTTAGGTTTTTAGGGGTTTTAAGATTTTCTAGGTATTTTATTACTTTTTATGTTTTTAAGGTTTTAATAGTCCTTTTATGTTTTTTATGGTTTTTTACAATTTTTTAGATTTTTACGTATTTTATGTTTTTTATTGTTTTTATTTTTTTATGGATTTTGAGGTCATTTAGGTATTTTAGTGTTTTTATGTGTTTCTTAGGTTTTTAGGGATTTTATAGTTTTTTTGGACTATATGGTTTTTAATTTTTTATTAGTTTTAAGTGTTGTATATGTTTTTTTCAACATTTTCATGGGTTTAAAGTGTTTTTAGAGGTTTTTAGGTTTTTTTATGGGGATTTGCTGTTCTAAATTTTTAGGGGATTTTAAGGATTTTAGGGTTTAAATGGGTTTTAGGTGTTTTTAATGTTTTTAGTTATTTTAGCATTTTTATAGGTTTAAAGTGTTTTTTGGTTTTTAAGGCTTTCTTATGGTTTTCAAGTTTTTAGTGTTTTGACGTTTTTATACATTTTTATGGTATTTTTAGGATTATCATAGGTTTTAGGGTTTTTAGTTATTTTTATGTTTTTAGGGGTTTTATGGTTTTATGGTTTTTAGTGTTTTAACAATTTTTATTTTTTTAATGTTTTCATAGGGGTTTTCAATAACTTTAATCTTATTTAAACTTTTTATGAATGTTTAGCGATTATCTAGGATCTTGATAGGGTTTTTAGTGTTTTCAGTAATGTTGTGGGTTCTTTAATTGTTTAGGGTTGTTACGGTTTTATGGTTATTTGGGTATTAGGGTATTTTATATTTTTATGGGGTTTTAAAGGGTTTTTATAGTTTTTATTGATTTTAGGTATTTTATGGGTTGAGTAACCTTTTTAGGGGTTTTATGTTTATTATGGGTTGTAGGGTTGTAGGGTTTTTCTATATTTTAGGTTTTTAGGGGTTTTATGTGTTTTTAGTTTTTTAAGTCTTTCATAGGGTTTTCTAAATATTTATTCTATTTTTATGTTTTTTTTGTATTTTTGTGTTTTTATAGAAATTTTATGGTTTTGAGTGGTTTCGGGTATTTTTAGTGTTTTATGGGTTTTTATCATTTTTATGTTTTTAGGGGTTTTAAGTGTTTTTATATTTTTAATGTTTTCTTATGGTTTTCCAACACTTTTTATGATAATTTTTATTTTTTAGGTCTTTTTTATTATTTTGAGTTTTTTTGGGAATTTGAGGGGTTTTAGGGTTTTTTGCAGTTTTTGGGGTTTTAGGAGTTTTTTTGTGTTCTTTAGGGATTTCAAAGAATTTTTAGGTTTTTAAAGTTTCAGGGATTTAAATGGTTTTTAGATATATTAGTGTGTTTTTCGGTGTTTTGTGTTTTTTAGGGGTTTTTAATGTTTTTAGGGTTTCTTCTATTTTCTATGGTTTTTTTGGGGTTTAGGGTCTTTTCATGTGTTTTATATTTTTTATCATCTTTTATGTTTTCAAGTGTTTTAAGATTTTATAGCTGTTAATCTTTAAATAGAGATTTGTAGGGTTTTCAGGGTTTTAGTGGTTTTTAGTTTTGATGGATTTTAATGGTTTTTTAGTATTTTCATTGTATTTTAGGATATTCATGAGTTTTTGTGGTTTTTAGAATTTTTTTTTACATTTTTACGGTTTTTTGGGTGTTTTGGGTTATATTGATTATGTTTTAGTTTTTTTTATTTTTAGAGTTTTCTAAACATTTTTAGGAAATTAACGTATTCTTAGAGTTATTAGTTGGTTTTAGGATATTTTATGTCTTTTAAGGGGTTTTTCGGGGTTTTTCAATTTTTTAGGGTTTTTGGGTTTTTTATGGTTTTTCAAATTTTTTGATTTTTGGGGGTTTTATGTTTTTGAGGGGTTTAATGTTTTGTAGTGATTGTATGGGTTTTTAGGGGTTTTATAATTTTTAGGTATTTTTGGGATTTGTTTAATGTTTCGATGGTTTTTAAAGGATTGGTTTTGATATTTTGACGGGTAGTGTGATTTTTCGGGTTTTTGGGTTTTTTTGTTTATTTGGGATTTTTTAGTTTTTAAGGGTTTTAAGTTTTTTAAATATTCAAGCCATAAAAAAGTTTTATGTTATTTTACTAGGTTTTAGTGTATTTATGGGGTTTTATGAGTTTTATGGTTTTTAGGAGTCTTTGGCTTTTAGTGTTTTGGGGTTTTTAGGGTTTTCTTTTGGTTTTTTAACATTTTTAGGGATTTTATTTTGTTTTTATGTTTTTATGGTTTTCTTAGGTATTTTATGATTTTTAGAGGGTTTTATAGATTTTTATTTCTTATTTTTGTTTACTATTTTATAGTGTTTTTAGGTTTTTAAGGATTTTATGGGTTTTTAGTGTTTTTTGGGTTTTTAGAAATTTTTTGGTTTTTTAGGGTTTTTAATTTCTTTTGTATTTTCACATTTTCTTTGGTTTCTTCTTTTTTTTAGGGTTTTTTATATTTTTATGGATTTTTAGTGATTTTTTAATATTTTGATGGGTTTTATGGTTTTTAGGTATTTTGGAGGGATTTATGTTTTCTAGGGTTTTATGATTTTTTTGTGTTTTTAGGGTTTTCTTTTAGTTTTTATGGTTTTAATATTTTTTAAGAGTGTTTTAACATTTTTAAAGGTGTAAAGGTTTTTTGAGTTTTCTGTGGTTTTAAAGTTTTATGGGGTTTAAAGGGTTTTATATCTTTTAAGAATTTTTATGGTTTTTAGGATTTTTGGGTTTTCATGTTTTTAAGCATTTTAAGAATTTTTAGGTTTTATGGAGTTTAAGTGTTTTAACAATTTTAGTATTTCATAGGGGTTTTCAAGGATTCTAGATATTTTTAGGTTTTTATGTATCTCTAAGTATTTTTTTGGATTTTTATGGTTTTTAAGGGTATCATGTTTTAATTATTTTAGGGGTTATACAGTTTCTATTGTTTTTTATTTTTTATTAATTTATAGGTTTTTAGGGATTTCTAATCATTTTTAGCATTTAATGAGGTTTTATATTTTATACAATTTTTTGGGGGTTTTATGTTATATTGGGTTTTAGGGTTTTTAGGAGTTTTATGGATTTAGTGGTTTTATAGTTTTTAGGTTTTTAGGGGGTTTTAGGGTTTTTAGAATTTTTTGTTTTTGGGCTATTAAGTTTTTTTAGTTTTTAAGGTTTTCATAGGGTTTTTTATCATTTTAATAGCTTTATTTTTGGTATTTTAGTTATTTTGGGATTTTAATGGGTTTTAGGATTTTTAGGGATTTTGAGGTTTGTGGGGTGTTTATATGTTTTTTAGTTTTAGGGTTTTTTGAGTTTGATAGTATTTTAATGTTATTTTGTGTTTTTATCATTTTTAGGGGTCTGAAAGGGTGTTAGAGTTTTTGTTTATTTATTTTTAAAAGTTTTAGGAGTTTTAATGTTTTTAGTGGTTATTTTATTATTTTTAGTGGTTTAGGGTTTTTTGGGAGTTTAGGTGTTTTTTCATGTTTTTAGCATTTTTAGGTTTTTAGGGGCTTTAAGTGTTGTTTGGTTTTTAAGGTATTCTTCATGTTTTTTAGGGTTATTATAGTTTTTTCATTTTTTGATATTTTTAAGGATTTTTTAGAATTTTTATTCGGTTTTAGGTTATTATAGTATTTTGAGGGGTGTTGTAATTTTTTCATGGGATTAGTGGTTTTTTGGATTTTTGGGTATTTACATTTATTTTTAGTTTTTCGTGTTTTAGGGTTTTTATCATTTTTAATGTTTTAGGGGTTTAACGTGATTTTTGAGTTTTTAGTTGTTTTAGGGTTTTGTGGGGTTTTCAGAACTTTTTTAATGTTTTTAAGGGTTACGGATTTTATGGGTTTTTAGGTACATTAGGGTCTCTTTAAGGATTTTAGGTTTATTATTGATTTTAGGTTTTTAGGGGTTTTAAGTGTTTCTTGGTTTTTAACTTTTTCTTAGGGTTTTTATGTGTTTATGGATTTTTATGGATTTTTTGTTTTTCATTATGGTTTTTAGGTTGTTTACATTTTTGGGTTTTTAGTGATTTTCCAGGATTTTTTTTTAGTTATTTTTAGTGTTTTAATGTTTTTATTGGTGTTTTGTGTTTTTGGGGATTTTTTGAGTTTTTAGGGGTTTTAATGTTTTTTAAAGTTTGTTAACATGGTGTTTTAATGGTTTTTAGAGTTTTTTTGTGGTTTTCAGGTTTCTGTGGGGTTTTAGGGGGGGTTGTGTTTTTAGGTGTTTTATGGTTTTTAATAGTTTTTATGGTTTTGCGTTATTTTTACATTTTTATGGGTTTTATCATTTTTTAGGTTTTTAAGGGTCTTAAGTGTTTCAAGGTTTTTAAGATTTCCTTATTGTTGTTCAAGGTTTTTTTGGATTTTTGAGGTTTTTATAGATTTTTAAGGATTTTAAGGATTTTAATTAGTTTTAGGGTTTTCATAGTTTTATAGTTTTTAAGGTTTTAAGGGTTCTTTAGGGGTTTTAGAGTTTTATAGGTTTTTAGGGGTTTTATGAGTTTTTAGGTTTTTAAGGATTCCTTGGGTTTTTAATATTTATTATGGTTATTATGTTTTCTAGTGTTTTTTAGTTTATTTGGGGTTTTATTATTTTATTGTTTTTAAAGGGTTTTACATTATTTTAGGAATTTATGATTTTCATATAGGTTTTTATGTTTTTTAGGGTTTTTATACTTTTGGTGGATTTTTAAGTCTTTTATAATTGTTATGGGTTTTTAGTATTTTTTGGATGGTAAGGGTTTTTATGGTTTTAGGGTTTTTAAGGTTTTATTTTTTTATAATTGTTAACATCTTTTGTGGTTTAAAATATTTTTATTGTTTGTAGAATGTTTTAGGGTTTTTATATCTTTTGGGTTATTTATGGTTTTCAGGTGTTATGAGGATTCTTAGAGTATTTGTGGTTTTATATTTTTTGATTTTTAGGGGTTTTATGTGTTTTTATGGTTTAAAGTTTTCGTTTATTTTTTAGCGTTTTTTTAGTTTTTATGTATTTTATGGATTTTTAATATTTTTATGGTTTTTTGCGTTTTTAGGTATTTTTAGTGGTTTAGGGTTTTTTGGGTTTTTGAGGGTTTTTAGGATTTTTCATTTTTTGGGGTTTTAAGTGTTTTTAGGTGTTTATGTATTTTACAGTATTTTTTAGGGTTGTAGGGTTTTTTATGTTTTTAGGGATTTGTATATCCTTTTTAATATTTTTACGGCATTTATGGTTTTATAGATTTATTGGTTTCTTGGGGTTTTAGGGTTTTTATGATTTTAATGGTATTTTTTGTTTTTCAGATTTTTTATAGGGTTGAATTGGGTTTTTATGGTTTTGTAGTGTTTTTCAATGATTTTAATAGTTTTAATGGTTTTTAGGGGATTTAGGGTTTTTATGGTATTTTTATTTTTTAGGTGTTTTAGTAGTTTTTAGGATTTTTGTGGTTTTAAGAGATTATTGGTTTTTATGTTTTTTATACGGTTTTTTAGGATTTTTTGGCGTTCTTTACGTTTTTTTTGTTTTCTTTATGTTTTTAAGAATTTTTATAGGTTTTGGGTTTTATAGGATTTCAAGGGGTTTAAATTTTTTAGGGCTTTGTGGATTTTTTGGGTTTTAGTTGGTTTTATTTAGTTTTGGTGGAATTTTTAGGTTTCTATAGTTTTTTAATGTTTTAGGGGTTTAAAGGGATTTTATATTTTTAGTGGGATTTTAGGATTTTCTGGGTGCGGATGGGTTTTAAGACTTTTAGTGGGTTTGTGGTTTCGATGGGGTTTACTATTTTAGGGTATTTTAGGGTTTTTAGGGTTTTAGGGTCTCTTAGGTTTTCATGGAATTTAATATTATTTAGATGTTTAAGGTGTTCTTATGGTTTTTCAGGTTTTTAGGTTTTTTATTTATTTGGGGATTTCAAGTATTTTTATGATATTTTTGGGTTTATGGGATTTTAGGGATTTTCATGATTTTTTGGGGTTTTCGAGTTATATGCTGTTTTAGGGTTCTTAATGTTTTTTTAGTTTTTTATGCATTTTAATCTATCTTTGGTTTTCAATGGTTTATTTGCGTTTTTAGGTTTTTTAAAATTTTTAGGGATTTCAATGATTTTAATGGGTTTTTAGGGTTTTTAGGGATTTTGAGGGGTTTTAGGGTTTTTAGTGTTTTTAGGGTTTTTATTATTTTTTGAGCTTTTAGAGTTTCAATAGTTTATTTAGAGTATTTTAGATATTTATGGGTTTAGAGGTTTTTAGAGTATTTTTAGGATTTTATGGGGTTTCTTGATTCATTGTTGTTTTTTGGGTGTAAGGATTTTTATAGTTTTTATGGGGTCTAAGGATTTTGATGGTTTTAGAATTTTAAGGGGTCTTAAATTTTTACGTGTTTTACGATTTTCATTGGGGATTTCTATGATTTATGGTTTTTATTTTTTCAGGATTTTGTGGGATATTTGATTATTCTTTTGGTATTTTTGGTTTTTAGGGGTTTTAATGGTTTATAGGGTTCTTATAGTTTTTAGGGTTTTGTTGATTTTTTTTGGATTTTTATGGGTTTACAGTGTTTATAATGTTTTTATGGGTTTAAAGGGTGTATAGAGTTTCTAATGATTTTTTATGATTTTTATTTTTTTTTTATAGTTTTTAATGTTTTTAGGGGTTTCATGGTTTTTTCATATTTTTAGGGTTTGTATGGTTATATAAGGAATTTAGATTTTTTTTTTGGTTTTTTTGGGGTTTCAATAGTTTTTGGGTTTTTTGGTAATCTTAGTTTTTTTTTTTGATTTTATATTTTTTTATGTTTGTAGATATTTTTTGGGTTTTTTTAAATTCTTATTGATATTTAGGTGCTTTAGTGATTTTGAGGGATTTTAGGGTTTTAGGGTATTTAAGTGTTTTGGGTTTTTTGGGTTTTTTGAGTTTTTTAAGGTTTTATGGGGTTTTAGGGTGTTTTATCATTTTTAGGGGTTTGAATGGTATTTAGTTTTCTAGTGGTAATCTAGGGTTTTTTCGGTTTTTTTTGGAATTGAGGTTATTTATGGTTTTTATTGTCTTAGGGTATTTATAGTGTTTTAGAGTTTTATCATTTTTATTATTTTTATGGGTCTTAATTTATTCAGGTTTTTTAGTATTGCTTATAAGTTTTTAGGTTTTTATGGTTTTTTTATGTTTCAATGGATTTTTATTGTTTTTAGGGTTTTAATTGATTTTTTAATGTTTTTCAGATTTTTAGGGTTTAATGTTTTTAGGATTTTTAGGGTTAGAGGGTCCATTATTTTTTTTTATGATTTTTAGGGTTTTATAAATTTTAAAATATTTTTATGTATTCATAGTATTTTTTATTGTTTTTAGGGATTTTCATTTAATTGGGATTCTTAGTGTTTTTTTTGGAATATATTGATTTTTAGAGGTTTTAAGGATTTTGTGGGTTTTAAGATTTTTATGTTCTTTAGGGGTTTTGGGTTTTTTATTTATTTATTATTTAGTTTCTTAAGGATTTTAATGGTTTTCAATGTTTTTAAACTTTTTAGGGGTTTAATGTGGTTTTAGATCTTTTAGGGGGTTTATGGGTTTTTACAATTTTTTATTGTTTTAGGGTTTTTTTGTTTTAGGGGTTATAGGGTCTTTTATGGCTTTTATGGATTTTAGTATTTTATGGTTTTAGTGGTTTTATTTGATTTCAGTTTTTTAATATTTTATTAGGGTTTTTGATGTTTTTTAAATTTTTCTATATTTGATGTTGTTTTTGTTCCTTTTTAGGATTTTTATGGTATTTAGGTTTTTTGGGATTTTGACTGGTTTTAGGATTTTTAGGATTTTTTTGTGTTTTATAATTTTTATTGATTTTAGGTTTTTTGGTTGTTTTAAGTGTTTTTTTATTTAAGGTATTCTTAATATTTTTTCAGCTTTTTAGGGTTTTTTACATTTTTAGTTATTTTTATAGATTTTTTAAGGTTTTTATAGATTTTCTTAGGTTTTCAATTTTTAGTGTTTTGGGGTTTTGGGGTTTTTTGGGTTTTAGTGTTTTACATGTTTTTGTGTTTTTAAGGTTTTTATATATTTTTAATATATTTAGTGGTTTAATGGGTTTTAGAGTTTTTTGTTAGATTTTATGGGTTTTTGGGTTTTTAGGTGTTTGAACATTTTTTGAAGTTTTTATGGTTATTAGGTTTTTTTTATATTGGGGTTTTAGCGTTCATAGAATTTCTGGGGTTTTAAGTGTTTTTAGTATTTTAAGGATTTCTTATGGGTATTCACGGTTTTTATAGCTGTTTAAATTTTTAGGATATTTTAAGGAATTTTAATAATTTTTATGGATTTTATATTTTTTATTGATTTTGATTGTTTTACATTTTTTGTGACTTTAATGGGTTTCGTGTTTTTTTAGATGTTTTTTGGTTTTTAATGTTTTTTATAGATTTTAATGTTTTTTTTTGTCAAAAGAGTTTTTAGATTTTTTTGTGGTTTTTCGGCTTTTATGGGATTTTAATGGTTTTAGGGGTTTTTATGGCTTTTATGTGTTTTTAGGATCTTTTTAGTTCTTATGATTTTTTGTGTTTTTTAATTTTAGGGGGATTTTAGAGTTTTTAGTATTTAATTGTTTCATAGGGTTTTTAGGGTGTTTCGGGTTTTTTATGTTTTTTATGTTTTAAGTGATTTTTATGTATTTTTTATGATGATTATTATTAGGATTTTTAGGGATTTTGATGGTTTTATCGTTTTTATAGGATTTAGTGTGTTTAATGTTTTTAATGGTTTTAATTGTTTTTATGTTTTAAATTTTTTCATGTTGGATTTCATGTTTCTTAGTGTTTTTTACATTTTAGAGCATTTTAGGTCTTTTTTTTGTTTTTAGATGTCTATTTTTAGGTTTTTATGGATTTTGATGGGTTTTAGGGTTCTTAAGGGGTTTTAGGGTTTTTATGGTTGTTTTTGCAGTTCTAGGATTTTTTTTTGAGTTTTTAGGGTTTTTTATGTTTTTTGAGTTTATTAACATTTTTAGGGGTGTAAACAGTTTTCAGAGTTTTTAGTATTTTTTAGAGTTTTATTGTGTTTATGGGTTTTTAATGTTTTAAGGGTCATTATGCTTTTATGTTTTTTAGGTTTTTAGGAGTTTTTGCATTTTTATGAATTTTAAGGTTTTTAAATGTTTTTAGTTTTATAAGGTTTTCATGGGTGTTTTCCAGGTTTTTCATGGTTCTTTCAGTTATTTTGCATTTTTAAGGATTTTTTGTGATTTTTATGGTTTTTAGGATTTTGAAGGATTTTAAGGGTTTTTAGGATTTTTAGCGTTTTTATTTTATTCCTGTTTTTATTAGGAGTTTTTTTAGGTGGTTTATTGGTTTTCTATAGTTTTGAATGTTCATATGGGATTAATGGGTTTCTTGAGTTTTTAGTGTGTTTTAGTAATTTTATGGATATTTAGGGTATTTTACGATTTTATGGGTATTTATGGTTTTAGGGGTTTTAGTGTCTTTTTAGAGTTTTTATCATTTTTTAAGGAATTTTATTTTTTTTATGTTTTTATGGTTTTCCATGGGTTTTCTGGGTTTTTAAGGTTTTTTTTGTTTTTAATGTTTTTAGTGATTTTTTTGAATTTTTATTGGTTTTTTGGTGTTTTGAATAAATTTTTGGGGTTTTATAGGTTTTTAGGTTTTTAGGTTTTTAGTGTTATTAGGGATTTTAGGGGTTTTAATGTTTTAAGGTATTTAATGTTTTTCTATGGTTTTTCAATGTTTTAAGGGTTTTTTGCCTTTATGGATTTTAAGGGTTTTTAGGATATTTATTGGTTTTTAGCGATTTTGATGGTTTTTGGAGTTTAATGTTTTTTGGGGGTTTTAGGGAGTTTTTGATGGTTCTTAATTTTTTTAATGTTTTATAGGATTAATGTGATTTTATAGTTTTTAGTAGTTTTTAAGAATTTTATGGGTTTTAGGTTTTTTATCTTTGTTTGTGGTTTTTATAGTTTTTGGGGTATTCTGGTGTTTTTATAATATTTTATGTTTTTACGTGTTTTACATGTTTTTATGTTTTAATATATTTCTTATGGTGTTTAATTATTTTTAGGTTATTAGGTGATTAGATCTTTTTATGTTTTTTATGTTTTTTATGGTTTTTTGGGTTTCAATAAGTTTTTAGGGGTTTTACGGTTATTCAGAATTTTTTAGGGTTTTAGGGTTTTTATGGTTTTTAGTGTATTTTGGATTTTATTGTTTTTTTAACATTTTGGGGTTTAAATGGTTTTGATTGTTTTATTGGGGTTTTGGTGTTTTATGGGGTTTTTGGGTTTTTATGGTTTTTAGGAATTTATCTTTTTTAGGGTTTATCTGGATTTTATTATATTTATGTTTTTTAGCATTTTTTATGTTTTCTAGGGTTTTAAGTGTTTTAGGTTTCTTTATCATTCTTAGGTTATTCAGGGATTTTATTTTTTTAATTTTAATGTATTTTATTATTTTTTAGTGTTTTTATTACTTTAAGTGTTTTATAGGATTTTGATTGTTTTTTTAGTTTTTTTTTTAATTTTGGGGTTTTTAATTTTTTTGGGTTTTAGGGTTTAGTTGAGTTTTTTAGGTTTCAAGGTTCATTTATATTTTTAACATTTTTAAGAGTTTTGAGTATTTTTAGATTTTTAGTGGGTTTTAGGGTTTTTATCGGCTTTTTTGGGTTTTATGGGTTTTAGGAGTTTTTATGGTTCTTGGGATTTTTATAGTATTTATGGTTTTTAGTATTTTTGTATTTTTAATGGTTGTAAGTGGTTTTAGTTTTTTAAATTTTTCCTTGGAATTATTTTTGGTTTTAATGTTTTTTTACATTTGTAGGGATTTTATGGTTTTTTAGGAGTTTTTGGTTTTCTATGGATTTTAGGGATTTTGAGGGGTTTTATAGTTTTTAGGGTTTTAGGGGTTTTTAGGTTTTTAGAGATATTTTAATTTTTTAAGGTTTCAAAATTTTATTAGAGTATTTAAATGTTTTTCGGGGATTAATGGGTTTTTAGTGTCTTTAGTGTTTTTTTGTATTTTATAGTTTTTATTTTTTTGGGTTTTTATGTTTTTTTTGGGTTTTAGGTTTTTTAGTATTTTACCTATTTTATTTGTTTTTAGGGGTTTTATGATTTTGTGGGTTTTAAGATTTTCTTATGGGTTTTATGTTTTTATTACGTTTTTAGGTATTTTACTAGGTTTTAGTAAATTTATATGTTTTTTTAGGTTTTTAGGGATTTTGATGGATTTTAGGTTTTTTAGCAATTTTTTGTTTTTAGGGGTCATATGTGTTTTTATGTTTTTATAGTTTTCTTAGGGGTTTTTATGGATTTTAGGGGTTTTACATTTTTAAGGATTTTTGTGGATTTGATGGAATGTTTATGTGTTTTAGGGTTTTTAGTCATTTTTTTTGGGTTTTTAGTGTTTTTTGGGTTTTTATAGTTCTTTTGGTTTTTTTTGTTTATTTATAGTTTTTTATGTTTTTTAATTTTTTTTGAGTTTTTAATGTATCTTGGGGTTTAAATAGTTTTTTTAGTTGTTATTGGTTTTATTGGGTTTTTATGTGTTTATAGGGTTTTATTTATGTTTTTATGGGGCTTATGGTTTTAAGGTGTTTAGTGTTTTTAGGTTTTTAGGGATTTTAGGTGTTTTTAATATTTTTTATGGTTTTAGGATTTTTTTGGTTTTTTAGGGTTTTTTGAATTTTAAGGGTTTTTAAGGTTATTATTTTTTTAACGTTTTTATGGGTTTAAAGGGTTTTTAGATTTTTTGAGTGTTTTAGAGTTTATATGGGGTTTAAGAATTTTTAATGTTTTAGGGGTGTTTATGGATTTTACGGTTTTTTGGGGGGTTTAGGGGTTTTATAGTATTTATCATTTTGTAGGTTTTTAGGTGTTTTAAGTGTTTTTAGGTTTGTGTGGTTTTATAAGGGGCTTTCACGATTTTTTAGGTTTGTTTCATTCTTAGGGATTTTTTAATAATTTTATGGTTTTATAGGTTTTTTATGGATTTTTATGGATTTTAGGGATTTTTAGTGTTTTTTTGGGAATTTATGGGTTTTTTGGGTTTTAGGCAATTTTTTAGTTCTTTAGGGTTTTTATGGTTTTGTAGAGTTTTTTTCTCATTAATATGGGTTTTAAGAGTTCTTAGAGTATTTTTGTTGGTATTAGGGTTTTATGGGTTTTTAAGGTTTTTAGGGGTTTTTATGATTTTAATCAGCTATAGGGTCTTATAAGGTTTTTAGTGTTTTAGGCTTTTGAATAATTTTAGTGTTTTTTGGTTTAAAGGTTTTCATAGGGGTTTTTGACGTTTTTTTCATTTTAGTGATTTTTAGTGTTTTTTAGGATTATGATGGTTTTTTAGTGTTTTTAGGGATTTGAGGGTTTTTAGGATTATTAAGTGTTTTGGGTTTTTTAGGGTTTTAACATTTTTAGGTAAAGGAAGGCTCGGGGATAGGCTATTCCTAACACCCCCCAAAGACTATTAAAAAATAGACACAAGGACACTGCAGACAAGGGAGGGGTGGGGTCGATCAACCCACACCCAAAAGCCATTAACAAACACACACCCAAAGACCGCAAAAAAAAGAAAAATCAAAAGAAGAAAAAACACAACTCCCAACTCATATCCGCTTCAGCACCTTCTCATCCAATTCCAGCAGTCGGCAGCTCCATAACCCCTTTATCACTTCCCAGCCAAACAGAAACCAGCATCCAAAGCTCATAGCCAAGCAGTGACCAGCATCCAATCTCACATGTTCTAGCATCCAACACCTTCTCACAAAGAAGCTCCGCCATAAGAAGCTCCATTATCCAGCATTCATCAGTAACCAGCAGCTCACAGCCAACCAGAGACCAGTGTCCAAACTCACAAAACCTAGCATCCCGCACCTTCTCACCAAGAAGATCCACCACCGTCAACACAGAACCATCCGAACCAAAGTCAAAAAACTCCCCTTCATCACATCAGGACAAAGCAGCAGCTCCACAACACCGAATGGCAGAACAAAGTGCCGCACCACTCAATAGAACGAAGACCCAGCATCAACACTGAACCACAACCAAACCAGCTTCACCACCTCGTAGCAGAACATCAACCATCACCAAGCACCAGCATCCATAACCAAAGGCCAGCGCCAGCAACGAAACACAACCGAGAAAACCATAGCACATAAGAATATAGGTAATATCCAAACCGCAGCACTGATGCAACTCCCTCTCAGAATACCAAGCCAAACTCATCCACCTAAGATGCCAGCATCAACCTATGACAAACAATGGCACCAACACTCCAACATCAGCAACAAAAGCATCACCACCTCCAAGCCAACCAGCTCCAATCAACTTGCAGCACAAAAAATAGCAACCAGCACATCCACACCCATTGTCTCCCAAGGAATTTTAGCTCAGCATCCAGAAATCAAGGCCGTCAGACCAGACCACATTCATCATTCCACACCTCATTGCATAATTAACCGCATACCACCAACAATAGCACATCAAAAATCTTCTATCCCATTTCAGCAAAACCAGATGATTCATAACCAACATCACAACCAAGAAATTGGAGTAAATGGAAAACCAAAAGGTCCGACTAGATCTAGTATCAACAGCATGGAGCAGAGACGGAGCCGAGAGATAAGGAAGAGCACGCACCTGCATCTGCTTCACGAACCGAGGAGAGGATTGAGCCAGAATATAAAACAAACCTTCTGCAACACGAGATCGGGAATTGGAGAGCTGAAAGCAGAAAAAACCATTGTTTCCATTCACCTTTGAGCCCGAGAAACCCGTTGATGACTGTTGTAGCCAAGATCTCCCCCTCAGAGCAAGGTCGGAGAAGGGATCTGATGTTGACACACCAGTCAACACCATCAACACCGATGCTTGCCGAATATGAGGGGTAACTTTCACCTTTGATCTAGAGAATGCAGCTGAGGGCCTCCGTTTCCGAAACCCCGATCCGCACCAAGATCTCCCTCCAACAACATGAGAGGGATGGGTCGGGAGGATTGTAGAAACCTCGATCTATGACGCCCCATGAAAATCGTGAGACCGCCAAAAAGCAACTTCCCCACCGAGAGAGTCTGCATCAGCCCGCCACCGCCACAAGCATCCCCCGTAAGTCCAAGAGGGAAGGGGAAAAGGACCAACACCGCCAAATTTAGGGGTTTTGAGGGTTTCATTGGATTAAGGTTTATATAGTTTTCATAGGGTTTTGTAGTTATTTTATGCATTTTCATGTTTTAAAGGGTTTTTAGTATTTTTATTATTTTTAGGGATTTTAGTGATTTTGAGGGGTTTAAATGTTTTTTAGGGTTTTAGGGTTTTATGGGTTCTTGAGGGGATTTTGGGGTTTTTCGTTTTTAAGAGTTTTTTAGGATTGAATTGTTTTTAAACATTTTTAAGGGTTCAAATAGTTTTTAGAGTTTTTAGTATAATTTTAGTGGTTTTATGGGTTACAAGGGTTTGTAATGTTTTAAGGGGTTTTATGGTTTTTAGGGTTTTAGGTTTTTTATTGGTGTTAGGTTTTTTTAGGTTTTTATGGTTTTTAGGGGATTTAAGTGTTTTATGGGGGTTAACTTTTCAAACATTATTATGGATTTTTTAGTATTTTTATGGGTTTATGGTTTTTATGTGTTTATAGGGTTTTATGGTTTATAGGGGTTTATGGTTTTATGGTTTATTAGGGTTTTTAGAGTTTCCTTATGTTTTTAAAGGTTTTAGGGTTTTTAGATCTTTTTATCATTTTTACGGGTTTAAATGTCTTTAGAGTTTTTTGTGGTTTTATTTTTTTAGTGTTTTTGAATATTTTAAGGATCTTTATGGTTTTTAGGGGTTTAATGGGGTTTAGGATAATTTCATGTTTTAATGGATTACACTTTTTTTAGCTAATATAGGGGTTTTAAGTGTTCTTAGATTATTAAGGATCTCTTATGGGTTTTTAAGGTTATTAAGGTATTTCATTTTTTTGGGGATTTTAAGTATTTTTTTATGATTTTATTGTTTTTGTAGTTCTATAGTTGTTTTATTGTTTTTATAATTTTTTGGTCTTTTAGGAGTTTTATGTATCTAAAATATTTTACTGTTTTCTTAGGGATTTATGGGGTTTAGGGTTTTTATGTTTTTAGGGTCATTAGGGATTTTTTAGTATTTTAATGGTTTTTGGGTTTTTAGGGACTTCGACGGTTTTTCATGTTTTCTTCCTTTTTTTGTTTTTATGATTTTTTAGGGGATTAAGTGTATATTTATTTTTATCAGTTTTACATTTCTTTCAATTTTTTATCATTTTAGGGGGTTAATTCATTTTTATTTTTTTTGTGGTTTTAGGGTTTTTATGGATTTATAGTTTATTTAATGTTTTCTGGGATTTTATTATTTTTTGTGTTTTAAGTTTTTCAGGGTTTTTTAGGTTTTATGGTTTTTTAGTGATTTTAGGTTTTTTAAAGTTTTCTTTGGAATTTTCTGGGTTTTTAGAGATGTCTATGTTTTTTGAGAGTTTACGGTTTTTTAGGATTGATATGGGTTGTTGTGATTTTTAAGGATATGGAGGGTTTTGTGGGGTTTTTAAGGATTTTTTTTTATTTTTTTGGGTTTTGTGGGGGGTTTTGAGTTTTGGGGATTTTAGGTTTTTTTATATTTTTTAATATTTATAGTGATTTGATGGCTTTTTAGATTTTACAGTGTATTTTAGGTATTTTATGGGACTTTAGGGTTTTATGTGTTTTATGGTATTCTATTTTTTTATTTATGCTAGGGATTTTTTATGGTTTTTAACATTTTTTAGGTTTTTATGGGTTCCATTTGTTTTTAGGGTTTTTTGGCTTTCTTCAAGTTTTTCATTATTTTTTGGGTTTTTTATGTGTATAGTGATTTTAGGATATTTTTATGATTTCTATGCTTTTAGGGGTTTTAGGTATTCTTAAGGTGTTTAGGGCTTTATGGTTTTGGGGGGTTTTAGGGGTTTTTTGAGTTTTTATGGATTTAAATTTTTTTATAATGTTTTTAATGTTTTTGTGGTTTAAATGGTTTTTAGAGTTTTTAGTGGGGTTTTAAGGGTTTTTAAGGTTGGTAGGGTTTATATTTTTTAGGAGTTTTGGGGAATTTTAATGTTTTTTAGTGGTTTTAGCATTTTAAGGTTTGTAAGGGTTTTAAGGGTTTTTTGATTTTAATGTTTTTCTTAGTTTTTTTAGTGCTTTTAGGTTTTTTAATGTTTTTAGGTATTTTTTAGTAGTTTTATGATTTATAGAGTTTTTGGGGATTTATTAGGGGTTTTTTGGTGTTTTCACGTTTTCACAATTTTTTAGGTTTTTAGGGGTATTTGAGGTTTTATTTATGTTATTCATGTTTTTTAGTAATTTTTAAATTATAGGGATTTTTTTGGATTATTTAGGATTTTATGGTTTGTATGGTTTTAATGGATTTTGATGGTTTTTAGGGATTTTTAAGGTTTTTATGGGATTTCTGGTTCGTTTCAGTTTAATTGTTTTTTGGGATTTTAATTTTTTAGAGTTTTAAAACGTTTTAGAGGTTTTAAGGGTTTTCAAAGTTTTTAATGGGTGTTTAGGGTTTTAGGGTTATTCATGGTTTTAGAGTTTTTATTTTTCTAGGGGTTTCAAAGACTTTTTTGGGTTTAGGGGTTCTAGCGGTTGTTTTATGTTTAGGGATTTAAATTTTTTTCCTGTTTTTAAGGTTTTGTTAGGGTCTTCAAGGTTTTTAGGTTTTTTTACATTTTTATATATTTTGACATATTTTCATTATTTTGAGGGTTTTAAGGGATTTTGATGGCTTTAAGGGATTTTTAGGGTGTGTAATTTTTTTTAGAGTTTTAGTTTTTTTGTTTTATATTATTTTAGGGTTTTTAGGTTTTATTATTGTTTTTCATTGTTTTAGGTGTTTTTACATTTTTAATGATTTTTAGGTATGTTTTAATATTTTTAAAAATTTTAAGTTATTTTTGGATTTTGAGGGTCTTTTAGGTTTTTGTGGTATTTTTTGGGTTCTTTAGAGTTTTGGGGTTCATGGGTTTTTAGTTTTTTTTTATTTTTTTAGTGTTTTAAATGGTTTTTTCATTTTTTAGTGGTTTCAAGTATTTTTTTGGGTTTCTAGAGGTTTTAAGGTTCTTAATGGTTTTAAGGGATTTAGTATATTTTTAGGGTTTTTAAGGGTTTTTAGATTTTTTTGGGTCTAATGAATTTTTTTATTTATAAATTTTTCTTAAGGTTTTTTGGGTTTTTAGAATTTTTTAGGTATTTAAGGATTTATTTAGGGATTTCATGGGTTTTAGGGGTTTTAGGGGATTTTAATTGTTTAGGGATTTTGGGGAATTTTTTTATTTTTATGGTTTTTATGGATTTTTTTGATTTTAGGGTTATTTAGGGTCTTTAATGATTTTGGGGGGGTTTTAGTTTTTTGGGGTGTTTTGAGTTTTTTGGGGTTATTTTATTTTTTTGTTTTTTAAATTATTTGGTGTTTAATTGTTTTTTATAGTTTTTATTGGTTTTTACTCTTTCTATCCACTTTGAGAGTTTTTCATTTTTTTTATGGTTTTTAGTGGTTTTTAAGATTTTTAGGGATTTTTTCATCTTTTCAGTTTTTAGTGTTTTTAAGTGTTTTTAGGTTCTAATGGTTTTCATAGGGTTTTTTTTCTTTATAGGTTTTTTATATTTTTTAAGGATTCTAGGGGTTTTATTCTTTTTATAGGGGTTTATGGGTTTTAATTGTATTTATGAGTTTTTTTATTCGTAGGGTTTTTAGTTGTTCATCTGATTTTTGGGATTTTTAAGGAAGTTTGGGATTTTTATGGAATTTTAGGTTGTTATGTATTTTGAGGGTTTTTATGAATTTTTATATTTTATGGGGTTTAGGGTGTTTTTTTGAATTTTTTAATGGTTTAAATAATTTTTAGAGTGTTTTATCCTTTTTATGGATTTGAAGGGTTTTTTGGATTTTTAATGTTACTTTTTTGGGATTTAGGGTCTGTTTTTTAGTTTCTATTGTTTTTAAGGTTTTTTTTAATTTTATAATGTTTTTGGGATTTTGAGAGGTTTTATATATTTTAGTGGTATTTTATTTTTTATGGGTTTTCTGGGATCTTATAGGTTTTATGGTTTCTGTGGGTTTTTATTTGTTTTGTGTATTTTAGGGGGTTTTACTGTTGTAGGATTTTTATGTTATTATGGGCTTTATGTTTCTTAATGTTTTAAAGGTTCTATAAGAGTTTTCCACAGTTTTTGAGGTGTTTTATTTTTTTATATATTTTTAGTGCTTTTATATATTTTTTTATTGTTTTTATGGTTTTTTTCAATTTTTGGGTCTTTAGGGTTTATTGGTTTTTAGGAGTTAATGGTTTTTATTAATTCTAAATTTTATTTGGGTTTTAAATGGTTTTTTGAGTTTTTAGTGGATTTATAGGGTTTTTTATGATTTTTAGGGGTTTTATAGTTTTTAGGGTTTAGGGTTTTTAGGGTTTTTTAGATTTTTATGGTTTTTAGGGGTTTTTATGGTTTTTAAGGATTTTAGTGATTTATAAGCCTTTTTATTATTTTTAGGGGTTTTTAGGGTTTTATGGATTTTTTTGGTTTTTATGGTTTTTATGATTTTTGGGTTTTTTTGGGTATTTTTGGTTTTTTTACAGTGTTTTGATTTTTAGAGATTTTTTACATTTTTAATGGTTTAAAGTTTTTTCACAATTTTATGTAGTTTTTATAGGTTTTATGGGTTTTTAGGGGTTTTCATGGTTTCAATCATTTTTTTTATTTTTTAGGGGTTTAAATTTTTTTAGTGTTTTAATGTTTTCTTAGGTGTCTTCACTGTTTGTTTGGTTTTTATGTTTTTTATTTTTTTATGGGAATTTTTCTAGATTTTAATATTTTGTTGGTTTTTATCGATTATAAGGGTTTAGGGGTTTTTATGATTTTTGGGGATTTTATAGTTTTTTTTTTGTTTTTCTAGCTGCTTTTTTTTATATTTGATAAAATTAATAGTGGTTTTTAGGGTTTTGAGATTTTTAATAGTTTTATATATATTTAGGGTTTCTTATTATTTTTATGAGGTTTATTCTATTTTTGGATTTTTGGATTTTCTATGGTTTTAGTGTTTTTAGAATTTTTAGATTTATATGGATTTTAGTTGTTTTTTGGGTTTTATGGTTTATAGAGGGTTTTCCTGGTTTTTTAATTTTTTTTAAATAATTAGCTATTTTTAGGGATTTTTAGGGTGTTTTATTTTTTAATGGTTTTTGAGGGTTTCATTATTATTTTTAGGTTTTATAGTTTTTTATGAATTTTTCGATGGTTTAATGGTTTTTTAGAGTTTTATTAGTTTTATGGGTAAAAAGGGATTTTATATTTTCTAGTGGTTTTAGTTTTTATGGGTGTTTGGATTTTTTAAGTATTTAGGGATTTTTATTTTTTTATGGATTTTCGCGGTTTTGGGGGCCTTTAGGGGTTTTATGGTTTTTTGGAATTTTTAGGTTTTTTAGGGATTTGATGTGTTTTTATATTTTTACTATTTTCTTATTTCTTTTCATTTTTAAGGGTTTTTAAAAATATTAAGTATTTTTTGGGATTATTTATGATTTTTATGGGTTTTAGTGTTTTTTGGTATTTTTAGGGATTTAAATGTTTTTAGGTTTTCATGGGTTTTTAGGGTTCCATGGTTTTATTAGGATTTTATGTGTCTTTTACTCTTTTAGGGATTTTATGAAATTTTTATGAATGGTATGGATTTTAGGAGTTTTATTGATTTTTAGGGGTTTTGGGGGATCTTATGGTTTTTGGGTGTTTTTGGATTTTTTGGGTTATTTTTGGGTTCTTAGGTTTTTTGGGATTTTAGACTTTTTTTTAATTTTTTTAGGTTTTTAAAGTGTTTTTATATTTTTAGTGAGATTTTTGGATCTTTATGGTTTTAAGGATTTTAGGGGGGTTCATGGAATTTAGGGGTTTTATGGTTTTTAGCATTTTTTGATTTTAAGAGTTTCAAGTTTTTTTCGGATTTCAAGGTTTTCTTTAGGGTTTTCAGTATTTTTAGTGGTTTTGACATTTTTAGGGAATTGTAGGTCTCTTTTAGTATTTTTAAGGATTTTTAGTGTTTCTAGGGATTTTAAGGGTTTTTATAATTTTTAGTGTCTTTAGGGTTTCTAGCAATTCTTTAATTTTTTAAGGGTTTTTTGTGCATTTATAGTTTTATTGTTTTATTAGTGTTTTCTTATTTTTTACAGGGGGTTTTACATTTTTATGTATTTTTAGATATTTTTTAGGATTTTAATGGGTTTTTATGGTTTTAATGGGGTTTTAGTTTTTTTAGGGTGCTTTTAGTTTTTTATGGTTTTATTGTTTTTTAGAGTTTTTAGCATTTTTGGGTTTAAGTGGTTTTATAACGTTTTTTAGTTTTTAGTATTTTTTATAGGTTTTAGGGATTTAAAATGTTTTAAGTGGTATTAATGGTTATCATTGTTTTTTTTTTTGGTTTTTTAGGTATTTATCATTTTTAGTTTTTTGGGTTTTTTGAATTTTTATACTTTTAATGATTTATTAGTGGTTTTCAAGGATTTTAGAAGTTCTTACATTAATTTTTAGTTTTATGTATTTTTATGTTTTTGTGATTTTTAGTGTTTTTTGGGATTTTGAGAGTATTTTTGTGTTTTTTGTGTTTTTTCGGTTTTTTTGATTTTTTTCATCGGTTATAATGTTTTCTTGAGTGTTTTTAACATTTTTCTGGGTTTATAGGGTTTTTAGTGTTTAGTGGTTTTATGGGTTTTATTTATTTTCAAGTTTTTAGGTTTTCTTATGGTTTTTACAATTTTTAGGGTTTTATGTTTTAAAAAAAAAATTAGAGGGGTGTTTATTATTTTTATGGTTTTTTCTATATTTTTATGTTTTTTGGGTTTTATAGGGTTTTTTAGGGTTTTTAGGTGTTCTATGGTTTTTATAGTTTTTTGGGTTTTCATGATTTTTACGGGTCTAGGTTTTTTGGGTTTCTAGTATTTGAGGTATTCTAAGTGTTTTCAGTTTTACGGGTTTCTGAGAGTTTTTATAGGTTTTAATATTTTTATATTTTTATGGATTTCTCAGAATTTTTAGAATTTGTATATTTGTTCGGGGTTTTTAGGGATTTTGATGGGTTTTTTGGTTTTTATTTTTTTTTTGTATTTTTGGGTTTCTTATTGAGGTTTTAGGGTTTTAAATATTATTTAGAGTTTTTAATTTTTTTTTGGGGGGGGGGGGTTTAATGGTTTTTTAGAGTTTTTAGTGGTCTATAGGGTTTTAGGGATTTTTAAGGTTTTTAGGAGTTTTATGGTGTTTGGTTATTTTTTCTATTTTTAAAATCATTCATGGTTTTTCTGTTTTTTATCATTTTAGTTTTTTAGGGGTTTAATGTTTTTTTAGGGTTTTAAAGGATATTTATGGTTTTCATGGTTTTAAGGATTTTTTATGTTTTTATGGATGTTTAGTTCTTTTTTGGAATTTTATGGTCTTAGGGATTTTTGATATTTCTTTTGATTTTTGGGTTTATAGGGTATTTATGGGGTTTTAGGGTGTTTTTGGTTATTTGGGTTTTAAGTGTTTTTTGTTTTTTGGTTTTCTTATGGGTTATTCACAGGTTTTAGGGGTTTTATGATTATTTAATTTTTTGGGACTTTTAATTATTTTATGGTTTCTTGTGATTTTAAGTATTATGATGGTCTTTTAGCTGATTAAGGGTTTTTATATTTGTTATGTTTTTTATTTTTTAATGGTTTTGGGGTTTAGGGGTCTTTTGTTTTTTTATTGTTTTGACAGCTTTGTAGAGTTTTTATATTTTTAGGTTTTTAAATTACTTGTTATAATTTTTATTGGGTTTTTAGGTTTATTAGGTTATTTATTATTTTTAGGCCCTCTTATGGATTTTAGTGGGTTTTGGTTTTCTAGGGTGTTTTAGGGTTTTTAGTGTTTTTAGGTTTTTAGGCGTTTTAAGTTGTTTTAGGTTTTTAGGTTTTTCTTATGATTTTCCTATTTTTTAGGGTTTTTTAAGTTTTATGTATTTTTAGCACTTTTATATTATTTTTAGGTTATTTCAATTTTTTAGAGATTTTGAGTATTTTGAGGGTTTTTATTTTTTGTTGGTTTTTATCATTTTTTTTGGTTTTGGTGGTTTTTATGTTTTTTGGTTTTTAATGTTTTCTTATGGGTTTTCCATGATTGTATGTGTTTTTATATTATTAGAGATTTTATTGGATTTTTATAGTCTTTTAGTGTTTGTAAGAATTTTGAGGGGTTTTAGGGTTTTTATGGTTCTTTGGGTTTTTTGTCTATTTATGGGTTTTGTGGGTTTTCAGATTTTTTAATGTTATTAGGGGTTTAATGTGTTTTTAGAGTTTTTAGATGATTTTTAGTGGTTTTATGGGGAAATTTTAGAGTTTAATTTTTTAAGGGGTTGTTATTATTTTCAGTTGTTTTTTTGGGTTTTTTGGTTTTTTGCTTTTTTTATTTTTTAGGGTTTTAAGTGATTTTTGGATTTAAAGTTTTTTAAGGTTGTTGAATTTGTTTGGTGTTTTTATGATTTTAGGAATTTTGGGGGGTTTTAATGATTTTTATATTTTTTTAGGGTATTTATTAATGTTGATGGATTTTATGGGTCTTATGATTTTTATGGGTTTTTGGGGGGTCTAAGAGTTTTTTTAGATTTTAATAATTTTTATGGTTTTTAGATTTTTTGATGGTTTTTATAGTTTAAATTTATTTTATAGTTTTAGTGGGTATTTTTGGTTTTAATGGGTCCTTAGGGGTTTTTTGGTTTTAGGTGTTTTTATGGCCTTCTTGTGTTTTTAGTGTTTTATGGTCTTTTTCGGATTTTTAGGGTTTTCAATATTTCGTAGGTTTTTAGGGGTTTAAAGTGATTTTAGATTTTTAACATTTTCATAGTGGGTTGTAAGGGTTTTAAGGATTTTTTCGTTTTTATGGAATTGTTGGTTCATTTAGTATTTTTATTGTTTTTTGGGATTTAAGTGATTTTGAATGTTTTTAGGGATTTAGGGTTTGAGGATTTTTATGGATTTTTTCAATTTTTATAGGTATTTTGAGTTTTTTAGGGTTTAATTTTTTTACATTTCTTTTAACATTTTCCTGGTTTGAAGATTATTTTTAGTTTTTAGTGGCTCTTTATGGTTTTTTTTGGATTTTTTGGGCTTTTATGTTTTTTAGGTTTTTAGAGTTTTTGGGGTATTTTATTAGTTTTTAAGGATTTTATAATTTTTCATTTTTTTTATTGGTTTTAATATTTTTTTAGGTTTTTAGGTTTTCCTTATGGTTTTTTAGTTTTTAAGGTTTTTTAAGTAATAGGTATTTTTAGGAATTTTTTTGTATCTTTATGGTTTTTAGGGTGTTTTAGGAATTTTGAGGGGTTTTAGTGTTTTTTATTTTTTTTTGGGTTCTTATGGTTTTTAAGGTTTTTCTGATTTTTTATGGTTTTCAATATTTTTATAGTTTTTTAATGTATTTAATGGATTAAAGGGTTTTAGTAGTTTTTGGGGTTTTATTGTGTTTTGGGGTTTTAGGGGGTTTTATGGTTCCTATGGTTTTAGGGTTTTTAGTATTTTTTTTGTTTTTAGACTTTTAGTGATTTTAATAAATTCTATGATTTTATGGGTATCTTAAGGTTTTTCTAGGTATTTAGTGTTTTTACATTTTTTAGAGATTTTTATTGAATTGTAATATATTTGTGGTTTTTTAGGATTTTATTGAATTTTGAAGGTTTTTTGTATTTTTGGGTTTTTTATTATTTTGGGTTTTTTATAGGTTCTTATGTTTTTTAGAGTATTTTAACATATTTCAGGGTTTAAAGAGTTTTTAGTGTTTCAGTGGGTTTTTATAGATTTTATGGGTTTTTAGGTTTTTTAATATTTTAGGGGTTTTTATTGTTTATAGGGATTCTAGGGTTTTTATGGACATAAACGTTTTAGGTGTTTTTTATTTTTATGGTTTCTTATGGTGTTTCAAGGTTATTATTGTTTTCTGGTTTTCTATGGATTTTTAGTGTGTTTTTATGTATTTTATGGTTTTTATGGTTTTTATCGATTTTGAAGGGTTTAAAGGTTTTTAATTATTTTTAGTGTCTTTATGGGATTTTATGGATTTTTTAGTTATAGGGGTTTTAGTGGTTTTTAGAGTTTTTTTATGTTTTTAGGGGATTAATGTGATTTTAGAGAGGTTGTGATTTTTTTTGTTTTTTATTGTTTTCTAGAGGTTTTTAATTTTTAGTGGTTTTATGGTTATAATGGGTTTTTAGGGTGTTTAGGCAGAAAAGGTGTGGGGTTAGACAAAGCTGATCCCATGATTTATTAAAGAACATAAAAGTAAAGTACAAAGCATTACAAGGGAGGCTTACATATCCTAGTGTGGTCATCCCCTTCATGTCTAAGTCAACTGAAGACAAACATAAGCCTGGTGTCTTAAAAGACCATACCGAAGTTCCTTCATCAGTCGATATTTTGGAAAGAGCATCTGCAACCCAGTTTGCCTCCCTATATGCACGTGAAATGCTCAAGGTAAGTATCTTGGAAGCATCAAGGAACTCGATCTAGTGCTGGAGAAGCCACCATTGTATAAGTCGTGACTGCTTCCTGAAGGCCTCCACCACCAATGATGAATCTGATTCAATCTAGAGCTTATTCCATCTGAAATGGGTTTCATATTGAATCGCTTTTATGATGGCCCAAAGTTCTGCCTCATACGCAGTACCGCTCCCAAGGAAGTGGTAAAAGCATCCTTTCACAAAGCCCCGAGAGGTACAAAATACCCCGCCATATCCTGAAGGACCCGGCGCACCCTTGGAAGCGCCATCAACGATGACCTTGATATAACCTGCAATCGGAGGGATCCACCAGATAAATTTCAACATCTTCAGTCTTCTACATCTCCCTGTAATTCCAATTCTGCGCAAGATGAGGAAGTCATTCATATCATTATGCATCTCCCCATCCTAGATACCTGCCGCCGCATGGATAGCCCTGTGAATGCTTACCACCCCTTCATGGAAGGAACCTGTTTCATTCTAATGTTCCACCTCATTTCTGGCAAACCAAACATAGGAGAGCAGTGCTGCCACCGCTGCCAAAAAAAGATTGTAAAGATGTGGGCTTAGACCGACCTCAGTTACCGCACCAAGAAGAATCTCAAGCTCCTGTTGCCTACTCAAATTAAGATGAATTCCAAAGACATCCTGAATATAAAGCCATAGCTCAGAAGCCATACTGCAGTGTATGAAAATATGACTACTAGTTTCCTTCGCTCGCAAGCAAATGTTACAGCCTGAAACGATCTGCCATCCGACCAATTTTAGCGCTCCATGTTGAGGTAGTCTTCCTTTCCATATTTTCCATAGGAAAATCTTCCTTGAAGGAGGAATAAATGACTTCCTAAATTTGGAAAGCCATTCTGGAACAGAGGAGCTATGATCACATTTTTTCCGATATAATCCTTTGGTATCAAGAATTCCGCACCGAACAGGTTTCCACACTAAATCATCAACATTGAAAAATTTGTATCTCTTTATTTCCATGGCTGTCCTGCTTGGAATCATGCAAGCCATGCTTTCAAAATTCTGCAAAAACTAAGAAATTTCCATATTCTGCATGTTGCCTGGCGGCTGAAGTATTGTATTTAGCGGAGTGTCCAACCAAGTACTATTCCAGCAGTTCAGGCCAGATTGATTCGAGAAAATCCACCTTGAATTGAAGATAATATCATGGTATGCTGCCTTGATGGAGGGCCAAACCGAAGAGAGAGAATAACCAGCGAATTCATTCATCAGCCTGCAGACAAACCTATCATTTAGGAAATCCAGACCTTCATTTCTAGAATTGATCAGATTCCAGACAATGTTACCCAGTAGTGACTCATTGAACTTCCTCAAGTCCTTGATACCAAGGCCACCCATATCAATTGGTTCAGTACACTTTTTCCAGGCCACTGTGACAAGATTCATTTCATTGATACATCCCGTCCACATGAATTTCTTGATTTTCTCTTGCATTTTCTTAAGCACACTGACCAGACACCTGTAAATCAAGAAGGTATGCACCAACATGGGTATTAAAACCGAATTTATTAGACAGACCCTTCCTGCTTGTGATAGATATTTTCCTTTCCACAGGGCATGTTGGTTGATGGCTCTTGCTGCAATCGATTCAAAATGATAACATCTTGGCTTTCCCCAAAAGAGAGGAACCCCGAGGTACGTAAATGGTAACAAAATCCTCCTCCCACCTATAAGATGGGCATATCGTATCTGCCGAGAATTGGATATTCCTTTTCCAAAGATGATGAATGATTTCCCCCAGCTAATAGATTGCCCTGAAACCACCTCATAATGCCGGAAGAGCGTCTTTGTTGAAATAAGTGGTGTACGGTTTACCTCCCCAAAAAGAATTATATCATAAGCATAGAGTAGAGGAGATGGTACATGAAGGTCCCTACTTGCTTTAAGAGGTGTGAAGAGATTGTAATTAACCAAGCCAATAAGACAACGGCTTAGATAATCCTCAGCAATGGCAAAAAGAAGACCTGATAGAGGGTCCCTATGCCGGACTCCACGAGAGCAGCGAACGAAACCTTTGGGGATCCATTTATCATGATAGACATTCTTGCACTCTCCAGGATAGATTTTATAATCCTGATGAAATTGCCAGAAAACCCATATTTTCCAAGGTTATCGAAGATGAAACTCCATCTGATTATGTCAAAAGATTTGGAGATGTCATGCTTTAGAGAAAAGCTGCCATGTCTGGTTTTCCTACGCATAGAATTAAACCCCTCTGAGGCAATGTATAAACAAATTTTAATATATCATCCTGCAACAAATCCAAACTAATTTGGAGTAACAATAATGTTGAGGATCTTTGACAACATGATAATAATGAATTTACTGATGACCTTTGGGATAGTGTTCCCAAGTGCAACTGGGCGAAATTCATTGATTTCAATTGCATTCTCCAACTTCGGATGCAAGGAAATGAAATTAGAGTTAGCCCCATGTGGTATAGATGCAGCCCTGAAGAAGTAATTTATCGTAGAGAATGCCTCAACATGCACAATATCCCAAAAAAATATGAAGAACTTATTACTGAAACCATCAGGACCCACTGCACTATCCATGTTTAGTGAAAATAGAGCATTCCTGATCTCATTTTCAGAGGGAATAACAGCCAGATGCATGTTCTGCTGCTCATTGATACATAGTTCAATGGAATTTAAAAGCTGGAAGGTCTGGGATGTTCGAGGTTCTGTATATAGATCCTGGAAATAATACACCACTACTCTAGCTATATCAGGCTCTTCTGTAAAGAGGGCTCCATTAACCCGCACGACACTAAAAACTTCCTTTTCATTTTTCTACTTCTGGAGACAGTGGAAGAATCTTGTGTTCTTGTCTCCTTCTTTGATCCATGTCACACTGAACTGATTTCTTATCAACCTCTCCTTTAATAGAAGAATATCATCCAGTTTTGAGGTAAGCCGCAATTCCTCCCTCGAAGGCTCATGCTGCTGCTGGTTCAGAAGCTGGCAATGAGCAAGCTAAGATTCTGCTTCATTAATTTCATCATCCAATTTGGAGAATTAATTCCTACTCCATTCTCTCAGCTTTGATTTTATACTTTTTAATCTAGAGACCACTTTAAAAAAGGAATTTCCTTGGGTATTATGACTCCAACCACTAATGACAGCTTCCCTGCACCCAGGAATTATGAGCCATGCATTATTAAACTTGAAGGGTAGATGGGATGACCTTTCTGGACCATCTTGAAATTTAATCACCAATGGGTTATGGTCCAAGTGATACTTTGGAAGGCTGTGCCCAGTAATTTCCATAGGCACACCATTCTCATTTATTCGAAGAAAACATCCGTCAAGCTTACTAGCTTGCTGCCAATTTCTATTGAACCTTACCCATGTAAATTTATCCCCAGCAATTGGGATCTCTGTCAAATTGCAAGAATCATTGCAATAGGAGAATTCATCTCCAGCAGCACGAATGAAATGAGGAACAATTTTCTCTTCAGGCCTTAGGACTGTATTAAATTCCCCCACCATAATCCAGTGACAATACACTTGATGGTTGATTCTTTCCAGATCTCCCCACAACTCCCGTATTCTGATGTAAGAACAGGATGCACAAACGAAGGAGAAACAAGCTTGAAGCCCATAAAAACTCTCTAATATGGTTATAATTTGAGGGCATACTTCTAAAGAAAGAAGTTGAACCCCCTGATGGTTAAGGATCCATAATGATTCACTTCCATTGGAATCCCCATTGTGTGCCGCCAGGGAGTAGTGAAGGGAACTCCAACTGAAGCCCTTCCATTTACTAAACTCAACCTTGGGCTCGACAATTGCAATCATCCCTAGTTTATAATGAGAGATAAAATATCTAAGAGCAGAATTCGTTGGGGAATTCCCAAGTACTCTGCAATTCCAATGTAGATTCTTCATTGATCCTGACGGTGTACCTTTCCACCGTTTTTCTTGGGTGGTCTTCCAGCCGGTCTCTTGCTAGGCTTAGATTCAACAACCATGTTTGCCCTATCATCTTCATGTTGTTCTTGTGCCTAATCCGAGTCATCATCCCAAAACTTACCTGAAAGCGGAGAGAAAGTATTCAATGAGCACATTCCTTCTTGTATGGTTTGACCTTCGGGGTTCTTCTTCGCACATTTCTTTTAGTGATTTTTATGATTTTTATCATTTTTAGGTGTTTTAGGGTTTTTAGGTTTTTAAATATTTCATAGAGTATCTAGGGTTTTTAACATTTTATGGGTTTTTTTGGATTTTTATAATTTTTATGTTTTTTAGGGTGTTTAGGGATTTTGAGGTATTTTAGGGGTTTTACAGTTTTTAGGGTTATTAGGGTTTTCATAGTTTTTAGGGATTTTATCATTTTTAGGTTTCTAAGTGAATTTAAGTTTTTTATGGTATTTAATGTTTTAGCTGGGTTTTTCATGTTGTTTAGGGGTTTTTTACATTTTTAGGGATTTTAGGGATCCGTTATTTATTTTTTATTTTTTTAGGATTTTAATGGTTTTGGGAATTTTATGGTTTTTTTTGGGATTTTAGGTTTTAAGAGCTTTTATTATTTTTAATGTTTTATGGGGTTAAAGTATTTTTATAATTGTTATTGATTTTTAGTGTTTCTATTATATTTTAGTGCATTTTCTATTTTAAGGAGTTATGCGGTTTTTAGTTAATTTAGTGGGTTTTAGGGTTTTATCATATTTATTGTTATTAGGTATTTCATGTGTTTTTAGGTTTCTAAGTAATTCTTAATGGAAATTCATTATTTTTAGGAATTTTTACATTTTTATGTAATTTAGTGTTTTTTAAATATTTTTATGGTTATTTAGGGCATTTTAATGATTTTGAAAATTTTAATGGTTTTATGGTTTTTCATTGAGTTCATAGGGTTTAAAAGGTTTTTAGATATTTTTTAACATTTTTTGGGTATTAAAAGTGTTTTTGAGTTTTTTTTTGTTTTTTGGGTTTTTACAGGTTTTATGTTTTTCAATTATTTTAGTGTTTTTAGGGTTTTAAGGGTTTTTAGGGTTTTAATGTTTTTTAGGTTTTTAGGGGTTTTAAGTGTTTTTATGTTTTTAAGGGTTTTTTAGGGGGTTTCATGGTTTTTATGTGGTTTTTTTGTTTTCATGGTTATTTATAAATTTTTTAATGATTCTTATATGTTTTGGGTTTTAATGTATTTTGAGAGCTTTTTGGAGTTTTAGGGTTTTTATGGTGTTTTATATTTTTCAGTTTTCTTATAGGGTTTTATGCTTTTCTTATGGTTTTTTAATGTTTCTATGGGTTTTTACGTTTTTATGGATTTTTTTTGTTATTTTTAGTATTTTTAATGTTCTTTTTAGTTTTTTGGTATTTTGATTTTTTTTGGGTTTTATGATTTCAATGGTTTTATGGTTTTTTTGGGTTTAAAGGGTTTTTTAGTTTTCATGGGGTTTAAGGGTTTTCATAAAATTTTATCAATTTTACATGAATAAATGAATTTTATAAATTTTAGTTGTTTTAGGGGGTATGGAATCTTAGGTTTTTATGGGTTTTTTGGGTTTTTTGGTTTTTAAAGATTTTTTGGGTTTCTGGATATTTTTAAAATATTTTTTGTGTTTTTAGTATTTTCGGTTTTAGTGGTTTTATTTTTTCTATGTTTTCATAAGATTTTTATGTGTTTCTACATTTTTAGTATTTTTTAGGATTTTTATGGTTTTTTTTTGTTTTAAAGATTTTGAGAGATATTGGAATTTTTCGCATTTTTTTTTGGGATTTTGATGGTGTTTATATTCATTAATCATTTTAATGGTATGGTAGTATTTTCAATGTTTTTAGGGTTTTTTAGGAGCTTTAGGTGATTTTAGGGTATTTTATGGTTTTAAAGGTTATAGGAGAGTTTAAGGGATTAGGGTCTTTTAAGTTGTTTTAGGGGTTTTAGGATTTTTATTCTCTTAGGGGGATTAAGTGTTTCTAATTTTATAGTATTTTATTAATAATTTTTATGTTTTTATGTATTTTAGGTATTTTTAGTATTTTTATATATTTTATGTTTTTTAGGGATTTTGAGGTATTTTGGGGTTTCAGTGTTTTTAGCATTTTTATGGTTTTTAGCTGTTTTTATATTTTTTTGTAGGTTTTAAATTTTGTTTAAGGTTTTTATGGGTTTCTAATTTTTTAGGGTTTTTAGGTTTTTTTTAATTTTTTTTATTTATAAATATTTTATAATTTTTATGGCTTTTGGGATTTTAGAAATTTTATGGGTTTTTATGGTTTTCATTATTTTTTAGGGATTTTAGTTATTTTTTATTTTTTGTGGTTTTAAGGTTTTTTTAGAGTTTTTAAACATACTTAAGTGTTTAAAGTGTTATTAAATATTTTAGTTGTTTATATTTTATATAAGTTTTCTGGTATTTTTACTATTTTTAGGGTTTTATATGGTTTTTAGTGTATTTAGTGTTTTTTAGGTTTTATAGGGTTTTATGTTTTTTTGGTATTTATTTTTTTCATAGGGGTTTTTTTGGGTTTATAAGGTTTTTTTTCCATTTTTATAGAATTTTAGGGATTTTTTATGATTTTGTGGTTTTTAGGGTTTTAGGGATTTTTAGGATTTTTAGGGTTCTTTAGGATATTTAGGATTTTTTAGTTTTTTTATGTGTATTATTTTTTCTTTGTTTTCAGGATTTAATATTTTTCCATGTTTTTAATGTTTTTAGTGGTGAAATGGGGGTTTATTAATTTTTTAGGATTTTTATGGATTTTTAGTGTTTTCCAGATATTATGCTTTAGGGTTTTTTATTTTTTTATGTTTTTTATGGTTTATTGAGGTTATTATCATTTTTATGGGTTTAAAGGTTTTTTACAGTTTTTTTGGGTTTTAGTGTTATTATATATTTTAATAATTTTTTAAGGTATTTAGGAATTTTATGGTTTTTAGGGGTTTAGGGTGTTTATGGGTTTTTTTGTTTTTATTGATTTCTAATATTTTAGGGGTTTTACGTATTTTCTTTTTTTAATGTTTTCTTAGGTTTTTTCTATGTTTTTATACATTTTTCATTTTTATGGATTTTTGGGGACAGTATAGAATTATTACTAGATTTTAGGGGTTTTAGGGTTTTTTAGGGATTCTAGTATTTTAGGGGTTTAGGATTTTTTGGGGTTTTAGAGATTTTTTGATTTTTTTGGTGATTTTCGAGTTTTAGTGTTTTCCAAAAATTTAGCGTCTTAAATTATTTTATAGTTTTTTGTGTGTTTTTAGGTCTTTTAGGGGGTTTAGGCTTCTTAATGTTTTAGGGTTGTTTATGTTTTTAGTTATTTTTGGGGACTTTAGGTTCCTATAGTGGTTTTTAATTTTTTATAATTTTTTAGGTTTTTAGGGGTTTTAATTTTTTTAGGGTTTTATGTTTTTCCTAAGATGTTTTACATTTTTTATGGATTTTTAGGGATTTTTAAGAATTTTATGATTTTGAAGGTTTTTAGTGATTTTTTTTTCATTTTTAGGAAATTTAAGGCTATTTTTGTTTTAGGGTTTTTAGTGTTTTTAGGTTTTTTATGAATTTTAGGTGTTTTTAGTTTTTTAATGGTTTCATTGGGGTTTTCTGTGTTTTTTGGGTTCTTCTTTTTTACAGAATTTTTGTGCCTTTTTAGGATATTTATGGTTTTTAGGGTTTTTAGTTTTTTTAGGTTTTTTGGGTTTTTATAGTTTTTTTGGTTTTACAGATTTTTTTAGTTTTAATGGATGGTGTTTTATTGTTTTTTAATTTGAGGGTTTGAAGGGTTTTTAGACGTTTTTGTGCTTTTATGGATTTATGGTGTTTTAGGGGCGGTTTTATTTTTATAAGGGTTTTCATGGGTTTAGGAGTTTTAGAGTTTTTATGGTCTTTTTACTATTTTAGGATTTTTAGGATATTTATGTTTGTAGAGGTTTTATGTGATTTTATGTTTTTATGGTTTCCTTATAGTTTTTTGTGGGTTTACAGATTGTTACATTTTGATGTATTTTTTGGTATTTTTTAGGCTTTTTAGGCTTTTAGGGTTCTTTAGGTTTTTTAGGGGTTTTAGGGATTTTTAGGTTTTTAGGGTTCTTTAGGTGTTTTAGTGTTTTATAGGTTTTTATGGGTTTTATATGTTTTTATTATTTTATGTTTTCCTCAGTTTTTTCATGGATTTTAGGGTTTTTTACATTTTTGGGAAATGAAGATGCGAGGGCCGGGCTATTCCCGACCCCCGAAATTTATTATAGAGAAAAAAGAGACACAACAGACAATGGAGGGGAGGGGTCAATCAACCCACACCCAAGAACCCCTTACAATCCAAGATACAAAAGATGACAAAAAAAGAAAAATCAAAAAACCAAAACAGCAACCATCATCCCACAACAGATCTTCCATCATCCATCACCTCCTTTCTAATCATGTCCACCACCATCAGCACAGAACCACCAGCACTAAAATCATAAGCATCAACCTTGTAACATCACATCCATACATCAACTAGGATCCAACACCTCATTTTCAAAAAACCAGCACATCTTTTTCTCACCAAATATCTCCCAACACCCCGCTCTAGTTCCAGCAACCAGCAACACCAATTCCAATCATCACAGCCATAACATCGGCAGCCAGTGACCAGCCGCTCAGCATCCAGTGACCATTGCTTCCAATCCAAAGCATATCCACCACCATTATCGTCGAACCACCAGAAATAACAGCAATCAACAACCAGCAACAGAGAGCTGCCAATAACCGAGCCATAGACAGAAACTTCATCCTTTAGCCAACCAGCAGCCAAACTCCAGCACCTTAAATTCCAGTAACCAATACCGCCTTCAAGTGTACCCAGCAAAGTAGCATCCAGCCATCAGTAGTTCCCATCAACATCACTGGACCAACAGCTCCCATGGCCATAATTAATGGCTTCATCACATCCTAGCGCAACACCAAGCAGCATCCCACACCAATGATTCCGACAACTAGAAATTCCTTCCAAACCTCATAACTAAGCAGCATCGCACAACCAAAAACATGTAGCGGAACAAGACAATTCCCACAGAAGCATCAAAATAAGTAAACAGACCATAGAAAACTCTCTCATAACCTCAAAAAGGATACCCAAGCCAGAAGAACAACCCAACCCATAGGCCAAACCACCAGAAAACCAATCCATAAAATCAGGCAGTGCGAGAACCCACTAAACAGAAGGAAGTTGAAACCCCAAACCACCAAAACACCATGAACTGAGAGAAATCGCTGGATCAACACCACAGAAGAGACAAAATACCGGATTTGTAGCATCGTCGAAGAAGAAACCGAAGATCGAGGTGGTAGACCAGAAAAGTTGACCAAGTGTTGATGAATCAAACTCATGTGTCGCAGCTACAACCCCCTATGTCGTTGAAGCCTTCGACGTTGTTGACCCATCCGTGGAAACCCAAGATCTGCAAGATCAACCCTGATCTGCAGTAGAGGAAAAGGAGGGTTTCCATCCTCCAAGGGTCCATCTGCATCATCACTTTCCGACTTGATCCAGACAATTAGCACATCCGTCTGTGCATCCTCCATAGTCAACGATGCCCAAACACATCGAATCATGACTGGATCCATGTCCAGGAACCCATGCGACAACAACACTTTGGGGAGTCGAAGCCACCGAAGAATGGAAACCACAATTGCCTTGATATTGAAAGCCTTTATATCCCACCGTCGCTGATAAATTGTAATTAGCACGAATCCATAACCAAAGCTCCAAGACGAATCTAGGGGAAGACCTGGAGAAATCGCTGAGTGAGAGAGAGACCCGGGAGAGTGTGCCGCCATCTTATCTTTTTACATTTTTAGGTATTTTTCATATTTTTTAGAATTTTTATGGTATTTAATGATTTAGATATTTCAAGAGTTTTAGGGGTTTTAGGGTTTTATGGGTTTTTAGGGGTTTTTTAATTTTTAGATGCTTTATAGCGTTTTTAGGGTTTTTATGTTTTTATAGAGTCATCTAATGTTTTAGTGGTTTAAAGGGATTTGAAATTTTTTAGAGTGCTTTATGGTTTTTGTGGTTTTTTTAGTTTAAGGTTTTTATTGGTTTTGTGGTTTTTAGGGTTTATAGGTTTTTTTAGTTTTTAGGGGATTTTTAATTTTATATTTTTTTATGTTTTTTAAGTGTTTCTGGGCTTTAAATGTTTTCTTATTGGGGTTTTCAATGGTTTTATTTTTTTTATGTTTTTAGTGATTTTTTAAGATTTTTATTGGTTTTTAGTATTTTTTGGATTGGGGGGGGTGGATTTTTTAGGGTTTTTGGTTTTTATGTGTTTTTTTATTTCATTGATTTGTTTAGGTTTTTTGTTGTTTTTAAGTGTTTTTAAAACATTTCTTGGATTAAAGTTTTTTTAGAGTTTTATCAATTTTATTGGGTTTTGTGTTTTTAGGGTGTTTATGGTTTTTAGGATTTTTAATGATTTTAAGGGTCTTTTATAGTTTTTATTGTTTTTTTATTTTTAAGGGGTTTAAGAGTTTTTTGGGTGTTAAATTTGTATTAGTTGTTTTTAGGGTTTTTTGATATTTTAGGGATTTTAGGTATTCTTTTATTTTTATAGTTTTTATTGTTTTTAGGTATTTAAGGGCTTATTCGGTTTTTACGGTTTCATGGGGTTTAAAGGATTCTTGAATTTTTAGGTTTCTATGGGTTTTAAGTTTTTTTTAGGTTTTTAAGGTTTTCTGAGGGTTTTCCATGGTTTTTAAGGGATTTTAGGTTTATTGTGATTTTTAGGGATTTTAAATATTTTTATGGTTTTTAGAATTTCATAATGTCTTGGGAGTTTGGAGTTTCTATGGTTTTTGGTGTGGTTTTAGGTGTTTTTTCATTGTTTTTTACATTATTATTGTATTAAAAGAGATTTACAGTTTTTAGATGTTTTTAGGGTTTTTTTGGGTTTTTAGGGTTTTTTATGTTTTTAGGGGTTTTTAAGGATTTTAGTGATTCGTAGGTTTTTAAGGTCTTTTAATTTTTAGGCGATTTAAAGATTTTAGGTTTTTAATATTTTCTTAGGGATATTTGGATTTTTTGTGTATTTTATGTATTTAGGGAATTTTCATCCCTTTTTAGGATTTTTATTGGTTTTAGGTTTTTTTTCGATTTTTATGGTTCTTAGGATTTTTTATGGTATTTATGGTTTTTAGGGTTTTTTGTTAAGTTTTTTTTGTTTTTAAGGTTTTATAACGTTTTGAACATTTTAGGAGTTTAAAGGGATATTATATTTTTATTTGGTTTTTGGGTTTTTATGGGTGTTTATGGGTTTTGATGCTTTTGGGGTTTTATGGATTTTAGGGGAATTTAGTGTTTTAGGGTAGTTTAGTGTTTTTGGGGTTTTTAGTGTTTTTTTGATTTTAAGGTTTCCTTAGGGGGTTACAGGTTTTTATGGTTTTTTAGATTTTTGGGGGTTTTTTGATATTTTTAGGGTTTTTAGGGGGTTTGAGGGGGTTTGCGTATTTTTTTGTTTTCAGGGGTTTCACAGATTTCAGTTTTTTTATTTTTATAGGGGTTTAAAGTGTTTTTTCTTTTAAGGGTTTGTTAGGGATTTTAGGTTTTTTTATATGTGTAGTGATGTTTTGGTCCTTTTTTGATTTTTATGGTTTTAGGGATTTTGAGTGGATTTAGGGTTTTTAGGGTTTTTATGGGTTTCAAGGTTGTTTATGTTTTTTAGGGGTTTAATTTTTTATATATTTTGTAATGTTTTAGGGGTATGAATAGTTTTTTGATTTTTTTTATTGGTTTTTAGGTTAATTATGGGTTCTTATGGGTTTTAATGTATTTTTTGTTTTAGGTTTATTATGGATTTTAGGGAGTTTGGGAATTTTGAGGGGTTTCAAGGATTTAGGGGTTTTTATTTTTTTAGTGTTTTATTATTTTTTGATTTTTTTAGGTTTTTTATGTTTTTAGGGATTTTACTAGATTTTATTAGATTTTCTGGTTTTTTTGGTTTTTATGTATTTTAAGTGTTTATAAGGCATTTTATTTTTTTAGTGTTCTTATATATTTTGAGATTTTAGGGATTTTTTGAGTTTTTTATTATTTAACGTTCTTTATAAATTTAAATGTTTTTTGGGTTTTAAATTCTTTTTAGAGTATTTAGTGTGTTTTTATGTTTTTTATGGGTTTTTAGAGTTTTTAAGTTTATTTATCATTTTTAATGTTTATTTGGATTTATAGGTCGTTTGAGGGTCGTTTAAGGTTTTTATATTTGTTTTAAGTTTTTTGGGGTTTAAGGTGTTTTTATGTTTAATTGGGTTTTTAATTTTTTTTTCGTGTTTTATATGATTTTTTTGTTTTTAGGGATTTTTAAGGGTTTTTTAGGATTTTTACGGGTTTTTGGGATTTTTATTGAATTTTTCAAATTTTACATATTTTTGAGTCGTTTTAGGGGGTTTTAGTTATTAGGGAATTTATGGTATTTTATAATTATTTAGCATTTTTAAGGATTTAAATGGTTTTAAAATTATTGCGGGTTTTTAGGGTTTTATGGGTTTGGGGTTATTTAAGGTTTTTATGTGTTTTATGGATTTAGGGGGGGTTTGTGTTAGTGTTTTTATAAAGTTATTTAGGTTTGTAGTGTTTTTAACTTTTTTTTAGGATTTTATAGGTTTTAAGTATTTTTCTGGAAAATAAGGTTTTCTTAGGGGTTTTCAGGGTTTTTAGAGTTTTTTATGATTTTAGTGATATTTAGGGATTTTTATAGTTTTTAATGTTTTTTCATATTGTTATGGTTTTAGGGTTTTTATTTATTTAGTTATTTTTAGGGATTTTTATAATTTTCCTGATTTTTAGGGTTCTTTGGTATATTGAGGGTTTTTAGGATATTTTTAGGCTTTTAGGCTTTTAGGCTTTTTTGTATTTTTACGTTTTAAGGGTTTTATTTATTTTTTTAATGTATTCCCAGTGTTCTTTTTGGGTTTTGGGGTTTTATAATTTTATTGAGATATTTTAGTGGTTTTTAGAATTTTAATGGTTTTTAGGGGTTTTAGGGAATTCTTTTGGGGTTTCATTGTTTTTTTGGTATTTAGATTGTTTTTGGTTTTTTGAGTTTTTTAGGGGTTTTAGTGTTTTCAAAATTATTAGGAGATTAAAGGGTTTTTAATGTTTCTAGTGGTCTTTTGAAGTTTTATGGGTTTTTATGGGTTTTTATGTTTTTAGGGGTTTTGGGTTTACAGGTTTTGAGGGTCTTTATGTTTTTCAGAGTTTTTTTCATTTGTAGGTCTTTTATGGGTTTTATGTGTTTCTAGGTTTTTAAGGTTATCTTATGGGTTTTCTATGTTTTTCAGGTTCTTTACATTTTTATGGATTTGTATAATTTTTTTTGAATTTTTATATTTTTTATTATTTTTAAGAATGTTTCGGGTTTTTAAAATTTTTTCTTTTTTAATTTTTTTTATATATTAGTGGGTTTTTTGGGTTTTTTATTTTTATTTTTTTATTGTTATATAGTTTTTAGTGTTTCTAATATTTAAAGGGATTTAAAGGGGTTTTAGAGTTTTTAATGGGGTTTTAGGGTTTTATTAGGTATTTAGGTTTTTTGAAATGTTTAATGGGTTTTAGGGGTTTTAGGGTTTCTTATATTTTTATGATTTTTAGGGTCTTTAGTTTATTAGGGGTTTTATGTGTTTTTATATTTTTATGGGTTTCATATGAGATTTCATGGTTTTATTCATTTATAAGGATTTTAGGGAATTTTAAGTATTTTATGGTTTGTATGGGTTTTATGTATTTTGAGGGGGTTTATGGGTTTTTAGTGTTTTAGGGTCTTTAGGGTTTTTTGAGTTCTTATGGTTTTAGTGGTTTTTCGTGTTTTTGACGTTTTAGGGGTTTCAAGTGTTTTAGAGTTTTTTGTGGGGTTTTAGGGTTTTTATGGGCTTTTACTGTTATTAATGTTTTAGGGGGTTTTGGTTTTAAGGGTTTTTTGTGTTTAACTGATTTTTAGGTTTTTAGTGGTTTTAAGTATTTTTTTGGTTGTTAAGGTTTTCATAGTGGATTTCATGAATTTTAGGGTTTTTTATAATTTTTTTGAATCTTTGGGATTTTTAAGAATTTTATTTTTTAGGGGGTTTAGGGGATTTGAGTGGTTTTAGGGGTTTTTAGGTTTTTTTGTGGTTTATGGTTTTTATGATTTTTAGGTTTTTAAGTAATTTACATGTTTGAAGGAATTTAAAGATTTCTTAGAGTTTTTAATTATTTTTATGTTTTTTATGGTTTTTTTCTTTTCTAGGAATTTTTAGGGAAATTTTAGGTTTTTTTTGTATTTTTATGGTTTTTTTGGGTTTTCATGGATTTTGGATTTTCTGGGTTTTTATCGTTTTTTAGATTATTGGGGTTTTAAGGGAGTTTATATTTTTTTAACTTTTTAGGGGTTAAATGGGATTTTAGAGTTTTTAGTGGGTTTTAGTGGGTTTTGGGGATTTAGGGTATTTATGTTTTTTATGAGTTTTGATGGTTTTTATGTTTTTCAGGGTATTTTGTGTTTTTTTCATTTTTGCATTTTTAGGGTTTTAAAGAGTTTTAAGTGTTTTGGGTTTTTAAGGTTTTCTTACTGGTTTCATACTTTTTACAGGTTTTATATTTTTAAGTATTTTGGTGGTCATTAAACCATTTAAACCCTTAAAAATTTTATAAAACATTAAAAAACCTAAAACCGATAAAAAATAAAAAACCCTTGTAACTCAAGAAAATCATAAAAAGATCTATAAACCCACAAAAACCATAAGAAAATATGAAAACACATAAAAACATAAGAAAACATGAAAACACATAAAAACCTAAAAACCACTAAAAATTTGAAAAACACTTTAAACCCATAAAAAGATAATTTTTTTTTATTAAAACCTTAAAAGTAAAAAAACCCCTCAAAATCCAAAACCCCTAAAAATCATAAAAATCCAAAAAATCAACAAAAAAATCCTTAAATACGTAAAAAACAATAAAACCCTAAAAATCCCTAAGAAATGCTTTAAAACTAAAAACACATAAAACCAATAAAAACCTAAAAAATTGCTAAACCCCTAAAAATACTAAAAACCATAAAAACTATAAAACCCTAAAACCTCTAAAAATGTATAAAGCCTTAAAAACCCATAAAAACAATGATAACAACTAAAAACTCTTAAATCCATTTAAACCCTGAAAACATTAAAAACTCTCGAAACCCATAAAAACCTTAAAAACTCAAAAAACATAAAAAACATAAAAACATAAAAACCCTCAAACTCATCAAAATCCTTATAAACCATAAAAATCATACGAAAATCCAAAAATACCTAAAAATTTTAAAATACCCTAAAACCACCTAACAAAACCTAAAATCTCTGAAAACACTTTAAAACCCATAAAAACGTAAAAAAATGACAAAACCACAAAAAATTCAAAAAACTATAAAACCCCATAAACACCTTCATAATCCCTAGAAACACTAAAAAACCTAAAAAAACATAAATGTCCCTAAAAGGTCCTAATAACATAAAAAGTCATAATAACCTTGAAAACCCATATGAAAACCAAAAACCCCTAAAATACTTAAAACACCTTAATACCCTATAAAACACCAAAAACCAAAAAAGACACCAAAACCCCAAAAAACCCAAAAAAACCCCTAAAAACATAAAAAAACAATAAACCTCTAAATCCAAAAAAAAACTAAAGAAACCCATTAAACCAATAAAAATGTTAAAAAAAACTATAAAACCCATAAAAAAGCTAAAAACTCAAACAAACCTAGAAAACCCTAAAAACCCCTAAAAACCATAAAACCCTAATAAAATTAAAAACCCTAAAAATAACTTAAAATCATTAAATCCCCAAAAAAACACTGAAAACCCTAAATTAAACATTAAAAACCATAAAAACACATAGCACCGGAAAAATCCTGAAAACCCTAAAAAATTCCAAATCCCTAAAAACATTAAAAATATTGAAAAACCTAAAAACCCATAAAAACCATTAAACCATTGAAAACTCTAGAAACCATGAAGCCCCTAAAACGTTTAAAAACACTAATCCCCTTAAAACCACTAAAATAATCAAATAAACCCTAAAATCTTAAAAAACTATAAAAACCTAAAATTCTAAAAAAACCCTCAAAATAACTAAAATACATAAAAATTTTAAAATCCCTAAAACCCCCCAAAAAATAAAATCCTTAAAACCCCTGAATACCCATTTGAAAACCATAAAAAAACTAATTACACATAAAACCCCTAAAAAATTAAAAAATTCTAAAAACACTAAAATCCTAAAAACCCAAAAACCTGTAAATATCCCAAAAATCCCTAAAAACAAAACAAAAATAATAAAATGGACTAAAAATACATAAAAATTTAAGAATCCCTAAAACCCTAAACAAGCCTAAGAAAAACATAAAAAACTAAAACCACTTAAAACTAAAAGAACCCATAAAAACCTAAAAAACTCATTAAACCATAAATTCCCAAAAAACCCATAAAAACCAGAAAATCAACAAAAATTCTAAAAACCCATTAAACCCGAAAAAATATAATAACTCTAAAAAACATAAAACCCTAAAAACTAAAAACCCATAAATCCCCGAAAACCCAAATAAATTCCTAAACACCGTAAAAAATCAGAAAAATAAAAACAAATCCATAAACCCCAATATTGTAAAAAAGAGAAAAAAAACCTGACAAATGAAAAAAAACCTTAATACCTAGAAACACTACAACCCCCTAAAAACAAATAAATACTACATACTATAACAGACCCTAAAAACCCAAAGAACCATAAAAACCACACAAAACATTAAAACCATAAAACCCATATGAACCCTAAAACGCCTTAAAAATATGAAAACCATTTAACCTCATATAAATTCTAAATACTATAAAAACACTTAAAATCTAACAAAAAACATAAAAACAAAAAAAAACATAAAAGACCAAAACCTCTAAGAAAACCTAAAACCACTAAAAATACAAAATATAATAAAACCCTAAAATTTAAAACACCCTAAAACCCTAGAAAACATTATGAAAACCTTAAAATCCTAAGAACACATGAATCCCCTAAAACTCTAAAAGAAATTAAAACCCTAAACCCCCTCAAAATCCCTAAAAACGAAAAAAAGCCCATAAAAACAAAAAAAAAATCCTTAAACACTCTAAGGACCCTAAAAACCCCAAAGAAAACCATAAAAACATATAAATTATAAAAAAAATAAAAAAATTTAAAAAACCATAAAAACCCTATAAGATCTTAAAAACCCTAAAACCCCTAAAACCCATAAAAACCCCAAAAAAACATTCAAAATCCTAAAAACGATAGAAAAACTAAAACCACATAAAACTATAAAAAACCTATAAACATTTAAATATTATAATATAATCATAAAACCCATAAATACTCAAAAAACAACAAACAAAAACGCCTATAAAACCCATAAAACCCCTAAAATACCTACAAAAAACTAAAGTACCTCAAAATCCCTAAAAACCCTAAAATAAAGAAATCATAATGAATCTCAAAAAATATTTAAAAATATAAAAACACAAAAAACCCTTAAAATCCAAGGAAAACCTTAAAACCTAATACATTTTAAATCCCTAAAAACCTAAATAGCACTAGAAACCCTAAAAACCCAAAAAAAAACTAAATCCATAACAGCCTTAAAAACCTATAAATTCTAAAACCACAAAAAACCTTAAAACCCACTAAAAAAAATCTAAAAACCCTTCAAACCCCAAAAAAAATTAAAAATCACTAAAAAATCTTAAAAACCATAAAAAACTCAAAAAAAACATGAACACCCTAAATACGATCAAAAATACTATAAAACCATTGAAAACCCTTAAAACACACTAAAAACCATAAAACCATTGAAAACCCTTGAAACCCAAAAAAACCCTCAAATCTCTAAAAACCATAGAAATACTAAAAACACTAAAATTTAAAAACCATAAAACCAAAAAAACATTGGAAAATATTTAAAACCAATAAACACATAAGAAACCTAAAAAACTAAAAATTCTATAAGCCCCTTAAAACCCTTAAAACCCCATAAAACCCTTTAACCCCCTAAAAACATTAAAAACCCAAAAATCGATAAAAACATAAAAACCACTAAAAACTCTAAAAATCATTTAGACCCCTAAAAATGTTAAAATCCTCTAAAAAATTAAAAGCCTTATCCATATAACAAAATCCATGAAAACCCAAAGAAACAATTACAAACATAACCCCCCAAAAAACCATTAAAATACCTAAAACTCCAAAAAACCATGAAAATAGTAAAAAATACCGGAAAATATGTAAATATTTAAAACACCCTAAAACATTATGCATTTCCCTAAGAAAAACATAAAAACCTAATAAATATAAAAAAAACCTAAAAACATAAAAATGCTAAAAACCCTAGAAACCCTAATACCCATAAAAACCATAAAACCAATAAAACCATAAAAAACTGAGGAATACATAAACACAACTAAAAACTCAAAAAAAACCTATAAACCCCAAAATATGTTAAAAAACTATAAAAACCTTAAAAATCATAAAAAAAATATGAAACACTAAAAACCCCTAAAAACCCTATAATCCCCAAAGACCCATAAAATTAAGAAAAATACCTAAAAATCCCAATAAAGTAAAAACCCCAAAAAACCCTAAAATCCCAAGGAAACCCTTAAAAAGATAAAAATACTTAAAACCTAAAATAAATTTAAAAACAACAAAATCCTGAAAAAACGCTAAAACCCAAAATTCCCTAATAACAAAAAAAACTCCAAAAAACCTAAAAGATTTTAAAAATCCTAAAAAAAATAAAAAAAATACAAAATAACCTTATACAACCTGAAACTCCTAAAAAATACTAAGAAAACCTCAAAAACATAAAAACACTTAAAAATCATAAAAAAACATAAAATCCATAAAACATCCTAAAAATTTAAAAAAGCCCCAAAAACAATAAAAACCCTAAAACCACAAAAAAACTATAAAAATCATTTAAACCCCCCAAAGGTTAAAAACTCTAAAAAATATTAAAACCCATAAAAAACGAAAAAAACACTAAAAACCCCAAAAAATATAAAACCCCTCAGAATCCCTAAAATTTTTAATAAACTGTAAAAATACCTAAGAAACCCTAAAACGTAAAAAACATTAAATACCATGAAAACCCCTAAGAAAACCGTAGAAACCTAAAAACACATAAAACCCCTAAAAACTAAAAAATCACAAAAACCCATAAAAATCCCTAAAACACTAAATATCCTTATAACCCCACAATATCACTAAAACCGTATTGAACAATAAAAATATTAAAAATCTATCAAATACCTAAAAATGTAAAAATGCCTAAAAACCCTTAAATCACTAAGAAATCCTTAGGGTTTTCTGGTTGCTGAGGTGGAAGCGGGATGCTAGGAGAGGATTGGTGATTGAAAGATGATCTGGTTGTCTGGAAATGAGGTGTTGGATCCCTATTGTTGTATGGATAAGATGTGATGAAGCTGGTATTTATGGATCTAGTGCTGGTGACTCTGAGTTGTTGGCAGTTGTTCTGACTGGTGAGGAGGTTCTAGAGGCTAGAGATAGTGAAGTGGGATGTGGGTTTCTAGATGCTAGTTGTCTAGGATGTGATCACTACTAGAAATGGGGTCGTTCCCAATGGTTCAGAACCATTGGGAAATCCTGTAGAACCGTTGGTATATGTTATAACAACGGTTTTGAAAACTGTTGGGAAGTAAGCTGTTTGGAAAACCTATACCAATGGTTTTCAAAGAATCGTTGGTATAGGTTAGTAAAATTAACCTTTTCCAACAGTTTGGTCAACCGTTGGCATATGTTTTACAAATGGTTTTGTGTAAACCATTGGTAAAACTAAGGAAATTAACTCTTTCCCGATGGTTTCTAAATCGTTGGGAATGGTTTTTGCCGACGGTTCTCATTGAACTGTTGGGAAAAAATCCCAGGAAACCTTACCCAATGGTTTGTAAACCATTGGGAAAGGGTTTTTACCAATGTTCGGAAGCCTATTCCAATGGTTTGAAACCGTTGGCATAGGCTATGCTGTGCAAATTGCACAGCAGCCTGGAATTTGCACAGCAGCCTCAAATGATGTCCATTCTGCTCATTTCCAATTATTATACCTACAATAACAAACTAAGACATACATATAGAGAACCAATTCATAAACATTTTACATATAATGCATTCTTGAACTATACACATCCAGAATTAAATCATAATTCATAACGTAATTATAAACATACATAATTGATTTAGAATTCAATTTACAATTTAGATAACAATTATATGTGCAATCTGGAATTCAATTAATAATTTAATAAATACATAATTTAATTATCAATTATCAATAAAATACATAAAAAACTGAATAAGTATCAATAGAATACGAATACTTTTTTTTGGTTTTTCATATACCAGTTGTTTTTACTAAAAATGATGTCCATTTTAAACAAAATACAAACACATAGAGTGATATCAGACACACCATGCCTCTAATTGAGGCGGGGTTGACTCGTACACATTAAATATGACCCATGGATCGTTTTCCTAAAGTATCAACACATTCTGAAAGCATTTGGTCAGTTTTCTATATGCCAGTTATTGTTTTCACTTAAAATGTTGTTCATTTCAAAAAAGAAATGAGACACTTTGAGTGGTGCTGGTCGCACCATGCCTAGGATTAAGGCAGAGTTAACTCTTACATGTCACATAAGACTCATTGATTGTTGTGCTAAATTTCAACAAATTCATAATGTGTTTGGTTAGTTTCCCATATGCCAGTGGTTGTTTTCAATTAAAATGTTGCCCATTTCAAATAAACATGAGACACTTTGAGTGTTTTCGGCCACAACGGGCCTCAGATCGAGGCATGGTTGACTCTTTAATGTCACATATGACTCATGGATCGTTTTTCTAAAGTTTCAACGGAATCCGAATGCGTTTGGTCAGTTTTCTGTATGTCAGTAGTTGTTTTCACTTAAAATGATGTCCTTTTGAAACAAAAGAGAGACACTTTGAGTGGTTACGGCCACACCGCACCTCGGATTGAGGCGAGGTTGACTCTTACACATCACATATGACCCATGTATCATTTTCCTAAAGTTTTAATAGAATAAGAATGTGTTTGGTCAGTTTTTTGTATGCCAGTTGTACTTTTCACTTAAAATGTTGTTCATTTCAAATACAACTGAGACACTTAAATTTGTGCCAGCCACACCGTGCCTTGTATTTAGGCGGGGTTGACTCGTAAACATCACATATGGCCCATGGATCTTTTTTCTAATGTTTCAATGGAATACGAATGTGTTTGGTCAGTTTTCTGTATATCAGTTCTTGTTTTCACTTAAAATGATGTCCATTTTAAACAAAAGAGAGACACTTTGAGTGGTTCCGGCCACACCAAACCACTGATTGAGTTGGGGTTCACTTTTAAACGTCACATATAACCCAAGTATTGTTTTCCTAAAGAATCAACACATTTAGAATGTGTTTGGTCAGTTTTCAATATGTCAGTTGTTGTTTTCACTTAAAATGTTGTTCATTTCAAAAAAAATGAGACACTTTGAGTGAGCCAGTCACACCATGCCTCGGATTAAGGAAGGGTTGACTCATAAATGTCACATATGACCCATTGATCATTTTTCTAAACTTTCTACACATTAAGAATGCATTTTGTCGGTTTTCTGTATACTAGTTGTTCTTTTCAATTAAAATGTTGTCCATTTAAAATAAATGTGAGACACTTTGAGTGGTTCTGGTCACACCAGGCCACGGATTGAGGCTTAGTTGACTAATACACAACCCATATGATCCATGGATCGTTTTCCTAATTTTTCAATGGAATCTGAATGCATTTAGTCGGTTTTCCGTATGTCATTTATTGTTTTCACTCAAAATGAAGTCCATTTAAAACGAAAGGGAGACACTATGAGTGGTTCCGGCCACACCGTGCCTCAAATTGAGGCGGGGTTGACTTGTACATGTCACAAAGGACCCATGGATCATTTTACTAAAGGTTCAATATAATCCAAATACGTTTGGTCGTTTTCTGTATGTTAGTTCTTGTTTTCACTTAAAATAAAGTCCATTTTAAACTAAAGAGAGACACTTTGAGTGGTGATGGCCACACCATGCCTCGGATTGGGGTGAGGTTTACACTTACATGTCACAAATGAACCATGGAACTTTTTCCTAATGTTTCAATACATTCCAAATTTGTTTGGTCAGTTTTCTGTATGTCAGTTGTTGTTTTCACTTAAAATGTTTTCCATTTCAAATAAAAGTGAGACACTTTGAGTGGTGGTGGAGACACCAAGCCTCGGATTGAGGCGTTATTGACTCGTACATGGGAAAAATTACCCATGTATCGTTGTGCTAATGTATCAATACAATATGAATACATTTGGTCGGTTTTCTGTATGCTAACACTACTAAAAATGGACAATTTCCCAATAGTTTTGAACCGTTGGGAAAGCCTACATGATTATATCTTATACCAATGGTTCTGCAAATCATTGGTAAGTAAGCCGTTGGGAAAGCTTTTCCCAATGGTTTACACAGATCCATTGGGATAGGTTAGAAAAATGAACCCATCCCAATGGTTTGGCACAACCATTGGGATAGTTTTTTCCAACAGGTTGGCTTGAACCGTTGGGAAAACAAACCATATGACTTCTTTCCCAATGGTTTCTAAATTGTTAGGAAAGGATTTTTACTAATGGTTTATAGAGAACCATTGGGAAAAAAATACTGAGAATCCTATGCCAATGGTTTGAAACCGTTGGCATAGCCTGTGATGTGCAAATTGCGCAGCAGCCTGCAATTTGCACAGCAGCCATAGAGCATGGTGTCCATTCCCTCTTCTTTCCAATTCCCTCTCATTTAAAATTATTATACGTGTAATAATCAACTAAAAAATACATATAAAATTATTGTACCAGAAATATCCAACTAACACATACATATACTGATCAAATTCATACACATTTAACATATAATGCATCCTAGAACTATACACATCCAGAATTAAATCAGAAATTATAAAGTAATTATAAACATACATAATTCATTTACAACCCAATTTAAAATTTAGATGAAAATTATTTGTGGAATCTGGAATTAAATTCATAATTTGATTGGTTTTTTATATACCCGATGTTTTTACTAGACATGATGTCCATTTTAATCAAAATACATACACCTAGAGTGATAATGGCCACACCATGCCTCAGATTGAGGAGAAGTTAACTCGTACATGTCAAAAATGACCCATGGATCATTTTCCTAAAGTATCAATATATTTCTAAAGAATTTGGTTGGTTTTCTGTAAGTTAGTTGTTGTTTTCACTTAAAATGAAGTGTTTTTTAAATAAAAGAGAGAAACTTTTAGTGGTGTCGGCCACACCGCACCTCGGATTGAGGTGAGGTTGACTCGTACATGTCAAAAATGACCCCTGGATCATTGTGATAAAGTATCAACACAATCAGAATCTGTTTGGTCGGTTTTCCATATGCACTTAAAATGTTGTCCATTTTAAACATAAGAGAGACACTTGGGTGGTGTCGGCCACACCGCAACTCGGATTGAGGAGCGGTTGACTTGTACACGTCACATATTACCCATGGATCGTTGTCCTAAATTTTCAATAGATTCAAAATTCCTTTGGTCAGTTCTTTGTATGCCAGTTTTTCATTTCACTTATAATCCTGTCCATTTAAAAAAAGAGACATAGTTAGAGTGGTACCGGCCACACCACACCTCATATTTAGACAGGGTTGACCCGTACACATCTCAAATGACCCATGGATCAATTTCCTAATGTATCAACCCAATCCGAATAAATTTGGTCAGTTTTCTGTATGCCAGTTGATGTTATCATTTAAAATGATGTCCTTTTGAAACAAAAGAGAGACACTTTTAGTGGTGCCGACCACAACGTGGATTGGATTGAGGCAGGGTTGACTCGTACACATAAAAAATGACCCATGGATCATTTTCCTAAAATATCATCACAATCTGAATGTGTTTGGTCTGTTTTAAGTATGCCAATTGTGGTTTTCACATAAAATCTTGGCCATTTAAAACAAAAGAGAAACACTTTTCATGGTGTTGCCCACACTGGCCCTCAGATTGATACAGGGATGACTCTTACACGTCACATATTACCCATGTATCATTTTCATATTCTTTCAACAAAATCTGAATGCATTCGTCGGTTTTCTGTATTTCAGTTGTTGTATTCACTTAAAATGATGTCCTTTTGAAACAAAAGATAGACAATTTGAGTGGTACCAGCCACACAACGCCTCGTAATGAGGCAGGGTTGACTCGTACATGTCGCAAATGACACATGGATCGTTTTCCTAAAGTATCAACACAATACGAATGTGTTCGGCCGGTTTTGACCACCCTACGCACGCTTTTTGAGCGCGCCAAACACCTAAAAACACATATTCAGCTGTTCCGCGCAAACCGCACGTCCGAATGACGTTTTGTATCCTCTTACACGCCAAAAATAATAATTAGCGTGTTTTAATCCGATTTCAAGTCATTATGATGTCATTCGGCATGCATTTGACCGTTAAACCCACGTTTTGCCCATTTATGACATGTGGAGTGCGTTTTCAGACAACGTGGTCACAGAACAACTCTGATTGACGTGCCGTCGGGCTGACCATTTCAGAATTCACCCAAAATTTGTTTTTGTCCGATTTCATGGCATTCTGAGGTTTTTCGGCCGGCTTTGACCACCCCACGCGTGCTGTTCATGCGCGCCAAACACCTTAAAACACATATTATATTGTGCCACACAATCCCTGCGCCCGAATGAAGTGATGTCTCCTCGTACACCTCACGAATAATAATTAGGGTGTTTTGTGTGATTTAAAGTCATTCTGATGTCATTCGGCATGCATTTGACCATTAAACACATGTTTTGGCCATTTACGACAGGCGGAGTGCATTTTTGGCCAGCGCGGTAACACGACACCTCTGATTGACGTGCCGTCAGGCCGACCATTTCACAACTCACCCACCCATTGTATTTGTCTGATTTTATGGAATTCCAAGGTCGTTCGTCCGGTTTCAACCACCCCATGTGTGGTTTTCAAGCGCGCCAAACACCTAAAAAACACATATTCAGCCGTGTTGCGCAAACCGCGTGTCTGAATGATGTGTCGTCTCCTCGTACACCTCACGAATAATAATTAGGGTTTTCAGTTGATTTCAAGTTAGTTTGATGTCGTTTTCCATGAATTTGACCGTTAAACGTATGTTTTGGCCATTTACGACACACAGAGTTCCTTTTTGGCCAGCACGATCACACGAAACCTCCGGTTGATGTGCCGTCTGGTCGACCATTTTACAACTCACCCACCCTTTGATGTCGTCCGATTTCATGGAATTCGGAAGTTGTTCGTTTGGTTTCGACCACCCCACGTGTGATTTTCAAGCGCGACAAACTCCTAAAAAACACATATTCAATCATTCCGCACAAACCACGCGTCCGAATTACATTTTTTCTCTTCATACACCTCCTAAATAATAATTAGGGTGTTTTCGTGTGATTTCAAGTCATTCCGAAGTCGTTAGGCATGCATTTGACAGTTAAAAGCATCTTTTAGACATTTACGACAGGCGGAGTGCGTTTTCGGCCAGCGCGATCACACGACACCTCCGATTGATGTTCAGTCTGGCTGACCATTTCACAATTTACCCACCCTTTATTGTCATCCAATTTTATGGCATTCTGAGGTTGTTCGGGCGGTTTCGACCACCCCACACACGCTTTTCAATCGCGCCAAACACCTAAAAAACACATATTAAGTTGTTCCATGCAAACCGCATGTCCTAAAGACGTTCCATATCCTCATACACCTCATGAATAATAATTAAGGTGATTTCATGTGATTTAAAGTCATTCCGAAGTCGTTCAACATGCATTTGACCGTTAAACACATGTTTTGGAAATTTACGACACGCGGAGTGCGTTTTCGGCCAGCACGGCCACATGACACCTTTGATTGATGTGTCATCTCGCAGACAAGTTCACAATTCACCCACTCTTTGTGGTCGAACAATTTCATGGCATTCCGAGGTCGTTCGGCCTATTTCGACCACCCCACGTTCGCTTTTCAAGCGTGCCGAACACCTAAAAACACATATTCAGTCGTGTCGCGCAAACCGCACGTCCGAATGACGTTCTGTCTCCTCGTACACCTCACTAATAATAATTAGCATTTTTTTGTGTGATTTAAAGTCATTATAATGTCTTTCTTCATGCATTTGACCGTTAAACACATGTTTTGGCCATTTACGACATGTAGAGTGCGTTTTCGGCCAGCGCGGTCACACGACACCTCTGATTGATGTGCCGTCTGGCCAACCATTCCACAATTCACCCACACTTTGTTTTCATCCGATTTCATTTCATTTAGAGGTTGTTTGACCGGTTTTAACCACCCCACATGCACTTCTCAAGCGTGCCAAACACCTAAAAAACACATATTCAACCGTGTCGCACAAACTCCACATCCAAATGATGTTTCGTCTCCTCTTACACCTCAAGAATAATAATTAGGGTGCTTTCATGTGATTTCAAGTCATTCTAATATCGTTCGACATGCTTTTGACATTTAAGCGCATATTTTGGCCATTTACGACACACGGAGTGCGTTTTCGGCCAGTACGGTCACACGACACCTCCGATTGGCGTTCCATGTGGCCGACCATTTTACAATTCACCCACCCTTTGTTTTCGTCTAATTTAATTGCATTACGAGGTCGTTCGGCCGGTTTCGACCACCCCACGCGCGATTTTCAATCGCGCCAAACACCTAAAAACACATATTCAGTCATACCACGCAAATTGTTTGTCCGAATGACATGTTGTATCTTTGTACACCTAATGAATAATAATTAGGGTGTTTTTGGGTGATTTTAAGTCATTCTGATGTCGTTCGGCATGCATTTGACCGTTAAACGTATGTTTTGGACATTTACGACACGTGGAGTGCCTTTTCGGCCAGTGCGGTCACACAACACCTTTGATTAACGTGACGTATAGCCGACCATTTCACAATTCACACACCCTTTGTTGTCGTCCGATTTAATGGCATTGCGAGGTCATTAGGCCTGTTTAGACCACCCCACACGCGCTTTTCAAGCATGCCAAACACCTATAAAATACATATTCAGTCGTGCCATGAAAACCGCGTGTCCGAATGATGTGTCGTCTCCTCTTACACTTCAAAAATAATAATTAGGCTATTTTAGTGTGATTTATAGTCATTCCAATGTTGTTCGGAATGCATTTGACCGTCAAACGCATGTTTTGGCCATTTACGACACGCGGAGTGCGTTTTCGGCCAACGCGGTCACACGACACCTCCAATTGATGTTCCGCCTAGATGACCATTTCAAAATTCACCCACCCTTTGTTGTCGTCCGATTTCATGTAATTACAAGGTTGTTCGGTCAATTTCGACCACCCCACGTGCGCTTTTCATGTGCGCCAAACACCTAAAAACACATATTCAGCTGTGCCGCGTAAACCGCACATCTGAATGATGTGTTGCCTCCTCGTACACCTCGAAACTAATAATTAGGGTGTTTTCGTGTGATTTCAAGCCATTCTGATGTTTTTTGGAATGCATTTGACCATTAAACACATGTTTTGGCCATTTACGACACGCGGAGTGCATTTTCGGCCAGCGCGGTCACATGACATCTCTAATTAACATGTCATCTGGCTGACCATTACAAAATTCACCCGCCCTTTGTATTCGTCTGATTTCATGGCATTCCAAGGTCTTTTGGCTTGTTTTGACCACCCAACACGTGCTTTTCACGCGTACCAAACACCTAAAAAACACATATTCAGTTGTTCCGCACAAATCGCGCGTCTGAATGATGTTTCGTCTCCTCGTACTCCTCAAAAATAATAATATGGATGTTTTCGTGTGATTTCAAGTCAGTCTGATGTCTTTTGAAATGCATTTGACCATTAAATGCTTGTTTTGGCCATTTACGACACACCGAGTGCATTTTTGGCCAGCGTGGTCACACGACAGCTCGAATTGACGTTCCTTCTAATCGACCATTGCAAAATTCACCCACCCTTTGTTGTCGTCCGATTTCATGGAATTTTGAGGTCATTCAGGCCGGTTTCAACCACCACACGTGTGCTTTTCAGGCCCTCCAAACACATAAAAAACACATATTCAGTCGTGCTGCACAAACTGCACGTCTGAATGACATGTCATCTCCTCTTGCACCTCAAGAATAATAATTATCATGTTTTCTTGTAATTTCAAGTCATTCCAATGTCGTTCGGAAAGCATTTGACTATTAAATGCATGTTTTGTCCATTTATGACACGCGGAGTGCGTTTTCAGCCTGCGTGGTCACAAGACACCTCTGATTGACGTGTCGTCTTGACAACCATTTCACAATTCACCAACCCTTTGGGTTCGTCTGATTTCATGGAATTACAAGGTCATTCGACCAGTTTCAACCACCCCATGTGCGCTTTTCAAGTGCGCCAAACACCTAAAAAACACATATTCAGCCGTGACGCGCAAACCGCACGTCCGAATGATGTTTCGTCTCCTCATACACCTCAAGAATAATAATTAGGGTGTTTTAGTGTGATTTAAAGTCATCCCATTGTCGTTCGGCATGCATTTGACCGTTAAACGCTTGTTTTGGCCATTTACGACAGGCAGAGTGCATTTTTGGCCAGTGCGGTCACACGAATCCTCTGATTGACGTGTCTTCTGTCCGACCATTTCCAAATGAACCCACCCTTTGTTTTCATCTGATTTCATGGCATTCTGAGGTAATTCGGTCGGTTTCAACCACCCCATGTGCGCTTTTTAAGCGCGCCAAACACCGAAAAAACACATATTCAGTTGTTCCGCACAAAACGCCCATCTGAATGACGTGTCGTCTCCTCGTACACCTCAAGAATAATAATTAGGGTGTTTTTATGTAATTTCAAGTCATTATGATGTTGTTCGGCATGCATTTGACCGTTAAACGCATGTTTTGGCCATTTACGCCACGCGAAGTGTGTTTTCGGCCAGCGCGGTCACACGACACCTCCGATTGACGTACCGTCTAGCTAAATATTTCACAATTCACCAACCCTTTATTATCGTCTGATTTTATGGCATTATGCGGTCATTCGGCCGGTTTTGACCACCCGTCGCGTGGTTTTAAAGCGCGTCAAACACCTAAAAACACATATTCAGTCATGCCACTCAAACTGCGCATCTGAATGATGTGTCATCTCCTAGTACACCTCACGAATAATAATTAGGATGTTTTAATGTGATTTAAAGTCATTCCGATGTCATTCAACATGAATTTGACCATAAAACCCATGTTTTGTCCATTTTCGACATGCAGGGTGCGTTTTCGGTCAGTGCGTTCACACGACACCTCCGATTGACGTGCCGTTTGGGCGACCATTTCAGAATTCACCCATGGATCATTGTGTTGAAGTATAAACACAATCCAAATGTGTTTGGTTGGTTTTCCATATACCATTTATTGTTTTCACTTAAAATGTTGTCCATTTCAACTAAAAGTGATACACCTTGAGTGGTGCCGACAACACCGCGCCTCAGATTGAGGAGGGGTTGACTCGTACAGGTCACAAATGACACATGGATCATTTTCATAATGTATCAACACAACCCGAATGTGTTTGGTTGGTTTTCTATATGCCAGTTGTTTTTTCTTAAAAGATTATCCATTTTAATCAAAAGAAATACACTTTGAGTGGTACCGGCCACACCGTGCCTCAGATTGAGGCGGGTGGGGGGCTGTCCAGGGGGGGCTATCTGGGAAGGAGGGTGGGTAATGTATCTAAAACTCTATTTTGGTATCATACATCAAATTCTGACAGGACGGAGAACCGCCGCGGGGTGTCCTCCTGGAGCAGGGCCAAATCATGACATTACTACGACGTGACCACAGCGTGTTGGCCTGGTTCAGCGACACCCGCGGGGCAGCATCTTCCGGCCAGGATTCCAAATAAATCCTATGTAGTTGTCCTTCACATTATAGGAACTGATCTTATGTTAAAAAAATAGACTCTTGATTCGGAAATCTAAGACCAACATTTTACTTTACCAATTCCAATTACATAATATATGCAGCACCAACTTATGTTTTATGAACCAATCAATTAAAGGGAAAGAAACTCCTCACAATAACCCATAAAATCTCATATAGCATAAGTCACCTCAAAACCATTATAACATCATTAGGAAACCATATTTGGACAAAAATAATGATTTATACTGAATTCCAAAATATACATACTAGACAGCCCCCCGCACCACCCAGATAGACACTACACCACCCAGAAAACCCCTCTAACCACCTGAAAAGCCCAACCACCCCCGGAAAGCCCTTCGTCAACCCGGACAGCCCCCCCCCCCCCCGAAAAGCCCCCCGACCCCCGGACAACCCCCACCCCCAGACAGCCCCCCCCCCCCCCCCCCCCCCGACCCCCAAACATCCCCCCCTCACCCCGGACATCCCCACCCCCTGACAGTCCCCCCTATCCCGGACAGCCCCCCAACCTCGGACAACCCCCACCCCGAGAAAGTCCCCCCCCACCCCCCGGACAGCCCCCTGCACCACCCAGACAGCCCCCCACACCACCCGGACAGCCCAACCACCCCCAAACAGCCCCCAACCCCCAGACAACCCCCCTGCACCTCCCCCCGACCCCCCCCCCCCCCCCCCCCCCCCCGACAGCCTCCCCTCACCCCGGACAGCCCCCCCCCCCCCCCCACCCTAAACATCCCCCACCCCAGACAACCCCCTCACCCCCCGGACAGCCCCCTCACCCCCAGACAGCCCCCCGAACCCCCAGATAGCCCCCCAAACCCCCAGAAACATTGTTAAAAATTAATAAACACATATAAATGAATTCACAAATAACAATTAATTAGAAGATGAAGAAAATTCATAAAAACAGATACTTAGATAATATGGAATCCAACTGCACCAAATCTAAGATGTTTCACCTCCATCGGAGGGTTAAAGATTTAATTAATTAAATAGATCTAATGGGATGGAGAAAATCTAGGTTAATTCAAAATAGATAAAAAAGAGACACATCAAAATCAAAACAAAAATCTAAAATATTAGATGAATAACAATAATAATAAGGTAACACTTAAAGATTTTAAGTGTAGAAAGAAGAAAATACCTGATTTGAGATGGATCTGATGGAGATTTAGCAGTTTGGATGGGGGAAGTTGAGCGAGTAGGGCGTCCACTACTGCACATTCACTTCTGTTCGTGAATGAGGAGGGTCTTCTTAATTGGGGAAAACTTTTCCCAACAGTTTTTAAAAACAGTTGGCAAAGAGTTACTATACCAATAGTTCTTATAGAACCGTTGGTAAAATCCTCTAAAAACAGGTTTTACCCAACAGTTTTGTAGAACTGTTGGTAAATCCTACTACAAGGAAGCCTTTCAAAATGGTTCTAGAGAACCGTTGGTAAAGGGTCTTCCAAACAGGTCTATACCAATGGTTTTGTTCAACTGTTGGTATAGGCTCCCTATCTCAACGGTTTTTGTAAATCGTTGGGATAAAAGTGTTTGGAAAACACCAATTTCCAGTAGTGGATGGTTGCGGGATGCTGGGCTACTGGTTATGGGATACCCCTATCGTGGAAGTTGCTATAGATGATTTTGAAGCTGCTGGATAATGTTTTCTATTTGGATGGGATGTGATGCTGGGGACAATTTGGTGTTATGATTTTTTTTTGGCTTTGGGTGTTTTTTCTTTTTTGATTTTTCTTTTTTTGGGGTCTTCTGTGTCTTTGGTAGTAAAGGGTTTTTGGGTGTGGGTTGATTGACCCATCCCCTCCCTTGTCTGATGCGTCTTTTTTTCATAATAAATTTTGAGGGGGTCGAGAATAGCCTAGCCTCATACCTCTTCTACCTATGAAATCCTTAAAATGAGAAAATAACATAAAACCTCTTAAAACATAAAAATGCTAAAAAAACCTAAAAACCTAAAAACCACAAACCCCTAAACACTGTGCAAATGATAATAACCCATAAAACCACTTAAAGAACTTAAAAATCTAAATACCCATTAACCCCTATAAATGTTAAAACTATAAAAACCCTAAAAACTCAAAAGAACCCAAGAAACCCAAAAAACAAAAAAAACCTAAAAATCCTAAAAATACATAAAGACCCTAAAAACCCCAAAAATCCAAATAAAATCCCTTAAAATTACTAAACACATAAAAACCATGAAAAAACATAAGAAAACATTAAAAACACGAGAAAACCCTATAAACCCTCAAAATACCATAAAACCATAAAAAACCATAAAACCCATAAAATTATTAAAAGTCCTAAAAATCAATAAAAACATAAAAAAACCCTAAAACCCAAGATAAAATCTTATAAAAATAGAAATCAAACAAAAACTAGAAACCCTAAAAACCTTAAAACCCATAAATAACCAATAACCCTAAATCCCCCAAAAAACCTGAAATGTCCTGAAAAACCCATAAAACCCGAAAACTGCTAAAAATTATAAAAACCAATTAAACCCCTAATTTTTTTAAAAATATCTAAAAAAACCTCAAAACCCCCATTAAAACTATCAAAATCCTTAAAAATCCTAAAAAAATTAAAAATTCTAAAAAATATATAAAAATACGTCTAAATTCAAAAACCCGAAAAACCCTAAATAATCTTATGAAAACATTAAAAATAAAAATTAAACATAAAACGTATAAAAAACCAAAAACAGTAAAACATTTAAAAGACCTTAGAAACCATAAAACCCCCTAAAATCTTAAACACCCCTAAAACCCAAAAAAACCCTAAAAACCACTAAAAACTCTAAAATCCATTTAAACCCTTAATAATGTTAAAAAACTATAAAGAACATTAAAACCCAAAATACCCTCTAATTACTAAAAAATCATAAAACCCATAAAACCTCTAAAAATTCTTATTACCCCTAAAAATCATAAAAAACCTAAAAAATCCCTAAAAATCACTAAAATCCTAAATCCATAAAAATCCTAAAAATCCCTAAAAATAATTAAAACTGATGACAATTAAATTTATTAAAAATATAAAAAAACTCTAAAATAAAAAAAATGATAAAACCACTCAATGTCCATAAATTCCATAAAATCCATGAAAATCTAAAAAATCTATAAAAACACCAATACAATACTCACCCCCCCAATGATGAAAAACCTAAAAAAACTTTAAAAACCTAAAAACACTTAAATCCCTTAAAAAAATGATAAAAAGCATAAAAGTCCTAAAAATGCCCAAAAAATCCTAAACCCCCCCCCCTAAAATATATTAAAACCCATAAAAATTAAACAAAAACCAAACCATAAAACCCCTAACAATCACTAAAAACTTTAAAAACCATTTAAACCCATAAAATATTATAAAATCCAAAAAAATAAAAACCCTAAAAAATCATAAACCTAAAAACTCAAAAAAACATAAAAACCCTAAAAAATAATAACCCTTAAAGCACTAAACCCCTAAAACCATAAAAATCATAAAAATCCCTAAAAATACCAAAAATATAAAATACCCTTAAAACCCCCTATGAAATTCATAGAAAACTAAAAATACTTAAAACCCCTTAAAACCCAAAAACATTAACAACCCTATAACCATAAAACCATAAAACAATCAAAATATCTAAAAACTCAAAAAAACCATAAAAATCCTAAAAAAACATAAAAATCTATAAAAAAATAGAAAACATAAAACCCTGAAAAACCCTATGAAACCAATAAAATAAAAAAAACATAAAAACACAAAATCCCTAAAAATGATAAAAACCCTAAAAATCCCTAAAACTCTAAAACCAATAAAAACCAAAAAAATGCCTCAAACCCATGAAAACCCTAAAAACACTAAAACCATTTAAAACCCTAAAAACAATAAAAAATATAAAAAACCTAAAACCATAAAAATCTAAAAAACCCCAAAAGGGCCAAAAAACCATAAAAATCCAGAAACCCATAAACCAATGAAAACCCACAAAATACCAAAAAACCCTACAAAACCATAAAATTCCTAAAAATACCTAAAATTCCCTAAAAATGTAAAAACCCCAAAAAACCTGGAAAACCCCTAAGAAAAACCCATAAACCTATAAAGAAAATAAAACTTAAAGACACATAAAACCCATAAAAAACCAAAACACTAATAAAAACTACAAAACACTAAAAATCCCAAAACCCCTCAATATCTATAAATACCATAAAAACCAAAAAAATCCTAAAAATACCTAGAAATATAAAAAACCCTTAGAAAATCATTAAAACCAAAAAACAATTAAAACACATAAAAATCCAAATCAAAATGATAAAAAACCAAAAAAAATTCCTAATTTTTTTTAAATTCCTAAAAATCATAAACCTTTAGGAACTCTTAAAAATTGTAAAAAACATAAAACAACTATTAATTCCAAAAACCCTTTAAAACTCTAAAAGAATTAATAAAATCTAAAAAACATAAAAATACCAAAAATATCAAAAAAACCTAAAACCCCAAAAAGACCTATAACCCTCAAAATTTATAAAAACCGTAAAAACAAAAATAGTAATAATAAATCCCAAAAATTCCCTAGAAATTAAAAAAAACATAAAAATTCCATGAAAAACATAAAAACAGATAAAACCCTTAAAAAATAAAAAATGTTATGAACCATAAAACCCCTGAAAACTCGAAAAACATTAATAAGCATAAAAACCCATAAAATTGTTAAAAATAAATAAAAAATCATAAAAACTCTAAAACCTGCTGAAAAATATAAAAACCATTTACACCACTAAAAATTCTTAAAAATATCTAAAAACTACAAAAACCCAAAAAATATCAAAATATCAAACCCAAAAATCCCATAAAAACCATAAAACGTAAAAAACCCTAAAACCCTAAAAATATCTAAATCCCTAAAAATTCATAAAATCTCTATAATCCCTACAAATCCCTAAAAAAGAAAAAAACTCTAAAAACCCTAAAAACCCCAAACAAAAACATAAAAATATAATAACATTTAAAGCCCCCAAAAAGCTAAAAACTATAAAAACCCATAAAACATTAAAACCCCTCAAAATAAAAAAAATAATAAAAACAATAAAATTTATAAAAAAGCCTTAAGAGTCCATAAAACAAAAAAACACTAGAAACCCTTAAAACCCTTATGTAATCCTTAAAAAACAAAAAATCCTTAATACCCCTAAAACCCTAAATGATGCTAAACCCCCTAAAAGACCATAATATCACTAAAAACCCATAAAAATATAAAAAAATAAACCCTCTAAAACCATAAAAACCCATAAAATCCTCAAACCCCACTAAAAACTATAATAAAATTAAACCCCTAATTTTTTGGAAAAACTATAAAAAACCATAAAACTTTAAAAAATTCATAAAAACCCTAAAAATTCAAATGGGAATGATGGAAATTATAGGTATGGGGGAAGCCTAATGGATCAAAGGGGATCATAACATGAAATATTTCAGGAACGAGATTCTTGGGAAAACTGTTTCTATCTAGTTCTAGGAGAGATGGAACTTGAAGACGATATTGTGCAACCACGAAGATGGATGGACGTTATTGAGGAAGATAACAAGGGTGGTGGAAAAAGCACGACCATCGTTCGATTCATATATGGGAAGGAAAATGGGAATGGGGGTTACAATGCTCTCCCAAAGAGGACGCCAAAGAAGAAGTACTATGTTCTGCCAAATCTCATGGCCACCAGGGCCTCCTATAAGGCCTCCAAAATTTGTTGATGATACCAAGTGAGGTCAGCGCTCTATGGAGCAACAAAAACTCATAGAAGCCAATTTTTCACTTTTTAAGCAACATGAATCTAAATGGGAGACAACAAATGATGATTTAGCTTCTAGATATGGCATTGATGAAGATCCTTTTGATTATGATGGAGTGGTCGATCCCTATGAAATGTAACTTGTTTTGGGTGTGGGTTGTTTGAATCTACATTTCTTGTTTGTGTCTATTTTTTTCTCAGGGTTTTTGGGTGTGGGTCAATTGACTCCACCCCTCCCTTGTGTGTTGTGTCTTTTTTCTAATAATTTGGGGGGGGGGGGTCAGGAATAATCTGGCCCTACATCTTCCATTCCCTAAAACACACCAAAAAACCCAAAAAACCCCTAAAAACACAAAACAAAACCCCAAAACACCTAAAAATTTCAAATACCCACAAAAACCATAAAAAAACTAAAAAAATCCATAAAAATAACTAAAATTTTCAAAAACCGTAAAACCCTAAAAACCACTAAGAAAATATTTAAAATCTAAAAACACTTTAAACCCATAAAGACCCAAAAACACTAAAACCCTAAAAACCTTAGAAAACCCTAAAATATAATAAAAACTATTAAAAAAATTAAAAACCCCCAAAACCCACTAAAAACCCTAAAAACCCAAATAAAGTTTAAAAACTCTAAAAAATGTTTAAACATAACACCCCCTGAACACCCTGAAAACCCTAAAAAACTATAAAAACCCTAAAATCCCTAAATTCCTTAAAACCCTAAATATCATAAAAAAACATAAAACCCTAAAAATACCGAAAAATGTAAAAACTCAGAAAACATTAAAAATTGATAAGAAAAATTTAAAAACCTAAATCAAATAAAACCCTCAAAACCTAAAAAAATATAAGAACCATAAAACCCCAAAAAACCATAAAATCCTAAAAACTATCAAAAGCATTAAAACCCTAAAAAACCTAAAAAACCTAAAGATCTAAAAAACACAAAAAAAAACCGAAAAACCATGAAAACCCCAAATAAAACATGAAAAACTAAAACACTAAAAACCCCTAAAACATAAAAACACTAAAAAACCTAAAAAATCCTAAAAGGACACTAAAAGGGGAAAAAACACTAAAAACCACTAAAAACCCCAAAATCCATAAAAAACATAAAAACCTAGAAGCCAAAAAAACTATAAAATCCCATTAATCCCTGAAAAATGAAAAATACTATAAAAGCCTTTAATCCACAACCAAACATAAGAAAACCCAAAAAATCCAAAAAAAATATATCGTAAAACACTAAAACCCAGCAAAATCCCTAAAATCCCTAAAAACAATAACAATAATAAAAAAACCCTAAAAATACTAAAAAAATTAAAAAACCCTTAAAAAAATAAATCCATAAAAACCAAAAAAAAAATAAAACCCCTAAAACCTAAAAAAGTCTAAAACACTAAAAACTACAAAGGCACTCAAAATCATTAAAACCCTAAAAATCCATAAAAATCCTAAAACTCCCAAATAACATATAAAACCCTAAAAACATAAATACATTCAAAACACCTAAGAAAACTATAAATACCTAAAAAAACTTTAAACCCACCAAACCCTAAAAATGATAAAAAAAACATAAAAATCCTTAAAAACAACTAAAACTTCTAAATAGATAAAAGAAAAAAACCTCCAAAAACCTAAAAACATATATAATCCCTAAAAGAACTCATAAAAACTATATAGTCACTATAAACCCAAAAAATGTAAATAACTCCAAAAAACATTAAAACCCTAAAAACCTCACAAAAAGACACTAAAAACCCAAAAAACCATAAAAATCCTGAAACCCCTAAACACCCTAAAAGTCCCTAAAACACCTAAAAGCATAAAAACCCTTTAAATACATAAAATCCATACAAATGTAAAAACATAATAAACAACTCAAAATGGTAATAAAACCATAAAACCTAATAACACTTAAAACCCAAATAACCCACAAAATATTAAAAACCTAAAAAACTAAAAACCCTAAAAACCCTTAAAATCTTTAAAAACCCTAAATTAATTAAAAATATAAAAACCCCTTAAAATCCCTAGAAATGTAAAAACCCCTAAAACCATTAAAAATGTAATAAAACCTTAAAAACATTAAATAATTTAAATCCCTAAATACCAAAAAAACACAAAAATCCTAGAAACCCTAAATGACCCTAAAAACATAAAAACCATAATCCCCAAAAAATAGAGAAAAATCTTAAAATCCATGAAAATCTATAAAACCCATTTGGAACTCTAAATGAATTAAAAAAAATCTAAAAACCATAAAAACCAAAAAAAACTAAATAAACCCTAAGACCCCTAAAAATAATAAAAACCCTAAAACCCAAAAAATTCTGAAAAACCAGAATAACCCACAAAAAATCCTAAAAATACCAAATAATTTAAAGACCCTAAAAATACTATGAAAATTTTAAAAGCTAAAATCACTTAAACACCTAAAAACCTAAAAAATACTAAACATCATAAATAATAATAAAAACCTAGAAGTCCTAAAAACAAAAAAACCCAAAAACATTTAAAACCCCTAAAATCCCTTTAAAACCCAAATAATTTATTAAAAATGTAAACAAAATTTAAACCACTATTTTTTTTAAAAAAACCCAGAAAATTAAAAAACCACAACAACCCTAAAAACCCTCGAAATCAAAAAAACCTTAAAAACCAGAAAAACCTTAAAAACAATCAAAATCCATAAAAACACTAAAAACCACAAAATCCTAAAAAGTGATAAAATCCCTAAAAACATAAAAAAACTAATAACTAAAAAAACCCCTAAGAAATCCATAAAAATAATTAAAACCCCCAAAACCCTAAAAATTATAAAAATCTTAAAAACCTAAAAAAACCTAAAAATCCCTAAAAAACCGTAAAAACCATGAAAAAAACCAAAAAATCCAAAATAATGAAAAAAAAACACTGAAAACACTGAATAATAATATGAAAACTATAAAAACCAAAAAACTCATAAAACCCCCCAAACTCTAATAGGATCTAAAATCCTTCAAGATCATAAAAACATGAAATCCCTAAAAGAAAATAATAACCATAAGACCCACTAAAACACTAAAAAAAATTAAACCCCTTTAAATAATAAAAAACTCTAAACACCTAAAAACCCAAAAAAACTGGAAAAAAACACCTAAAACCCCTAAAACCCATAAAAACAACAAAAACCAAAAAATACACTTAAAATCTCTAAAATCCCCCAAACCATTAAAATAATAAGAACATAAAAAATCTCTATAAACATAAAAAACCCTAAAAACATGAAATCCATGAATAAAACATTAACAACAAAAAAAAAACTTAAAACCAGTAAAAACCTATAAACACTAAAAACCCTAACAATCCATAGAAACCCTAAAACCCATAATAGTACTTAAAACCTTTGAAAACAATAAAACCCCATAAAAACCTTATTAACTATTAAGGACTCTAAAAAAATTCTAAACACATGAAAATGATATAAAACACCAAAAACCATTTAGAACCCCAAAAAAAAAAAAAATCCCTAACCCCTCCCCCAAAACAAATTCTAAAATTGCTCAAAATCCCTAAAAACTGAAAAAATAATAAAAAAACAAAAATCCCAAAAATCACTAAAAATTTAAAATCCCCTAAAATCCGAAAAAAAACTTAAGCAAACCTTAAAACCTAAAACACATAAATCCCATAAAAGCTAACAAATTTCAAAAAACCCTAAAAACCCTAAAAACCATAAAACCCCTAAAATCCCTCAAAATCCCTAAAAACCCTAAATAATCATAAAAATAAAAAAACCTTTAAAACACTCCAATATTTAAAAAGCCTACAAACCCTGAAAACTCTTAAAAAACATAGAAACCTAAAAAAACTTGAAAAAAATACCAGCATAAGAAGCACTATAAACTATAAAAGCCTAAAAATATGATAAAACACTAAAAACCATCAAAACCACTAAAAACCATAGAAACCCAAAAAAACTCACAATATACCTAAATACACTAAAAACTATAAAAAACCTTTTAACCCCTAAAAACGTTAAAAGTTCTACAAAACCTTAAAACCCTAAAATGTTATATAACTATAATCCCAAAAAAGTCATAAAAACCCAGAAAACACTAAAACCCCTCAAAATCCCTAAAACCCTAAAACACAAAAAATTCAAAAAACATCCCTAATAATATCTAATTTTTTTTAAACCCATAAAAACCCTAATAAAAAATTAAAATCCTAAAAAACTCAAACCACCTAAAAACCCTAAAACTAATAAAACCCCTCAAAATCCCTAAAACCCCTCAAAATCCCTAAAAATAATAAAAAACATGAAATATCATAAAATGTTTTAAAAATATATAAAAACGTAAAAACCCTAAAAACATGGAAAACCCAAAAGAAAACCATCAGAACATAAAAACATGTAAAAACACTAAAAACATAAAAAATTATAAAAATTATAAAAATCCCAAAAAACCCTAAAAATCATAGAAACACATAAAAACCTTAAATACCATAAAACCCTGAAAACCCGTAAAAAGCACTAAAAACTCAAAAACCCATTAAACCCTATAAAAAATTCATAAAAATATAAAAATTCTAATAAACCTAAATGGTGTAAAAACAATAAGAAATAAAAAACCATAAAAACACTCATACCCCAAAAAACTATAAAACCCCTCAAAATACCTAAAAACATTAAAACCCAAAAAAATCCTAAATAATCCATAAATATATGTTAAATGGTAAAACCTCCAAAAACTGTGAAATCCTGTAAGAAAACCTTAAAACCTAAATAAAAATATAACCGTTACAAAACCATAAAACGCAAAAAACCTGAAAGACTCAAAAAAACCCTAAAACACCTCAGAATCTATAAAAACCCTAAAAAATTCATAAAATCCCAAAAAAACATTAAAAGACCTAAAACATAAAAACCCTAAGAAAACGATAAAATCCTAAAAATAATTAAAACCCCTAAACACCAAAATAAAACACCGAACACCCTAAAAGCCCAAAAAAAAGACAATAAATCCCCTAAAACCAAATAAAACTCATAAAAATCCCTAAAACCATAAAATCCCTCAAACCCAGTAAAAACTCTAAAATCCCATTTAAAAAAATAAATTCATTAAAAACTCTAAATAAAATTTAAACCCTTAAGAAACTCATTAAAAACACTAAATTCCCAAAAAATATTAAAAACCCTAAAACACTCAAAATTCATAAAAAGCATAAAAACCCAAAAAAATATCACAAATCCCTAAAAATATCTAAAAAAATAAAAACACTAAAAACACTAAAAACCATATGAATACCTTATAAAACTAAATACACTAGAAACCTAAAAAAATTTATAAAAATATGAAAAACCATAAAACCCTATAAAATCATAAAAACCCTAAAAACCATATGAATACATTATAAAACTAAAATCACTAGAAACCTATAAAAATATAAAAAATGTGAAAAACCATAAAACCCTATAAAATCATAAAAACCCAAAAACAATGAAAATCCAAAAAAACATTAAAAATCCTAAAAAGATATAAAAACCCTTAAAACTACTAAAAACACTAAATAAATCTAAACTACTAAAAATGTTAAAAACTCTAAATAAATTAAAAACCTTAAAAAATTCTAAAAACCCTCAAAACCAAAAAACCTCAAAAACAATAAAACCATAAAAACCCTAAGAAATTTAAAATTCTAAAAAATCCCTTAAATCCCTTAAAAAGTAAAAAACTCTAAAAACCATAAAAACCCAAAGAAAATCATAAGACCATAAAAACAGTATCCCATAAAAACCCTAAAAATGATAAAAGCCCTATACACCTAAATCCCCCAAAATCCATAATACTCCTAATAATGAATACAATCCTAAAAAATACATAAAAATACCCAAAAACATAAAAAAACTAAAAACCCTGAAAACCCCTAAGAAAAACCTAAAATAATAAAAACACATAAAACCCATAAAACCCTAAAATTCACTAAAAAACCTAAAAACCAAAAAAAACCCCTGTAATCCTTAAAACCCCAAAAATTCCCTAAAAACCCACTAAAAACATAAAATCAATTTAAACCACTAAAATATTTTAAGTACTCTAAAAAACCATCAACCATTAAAAAATAGAAAAATGCAAAAACCCAAAAAAAACCAAAAAAACCCTAAAATACAAAAAATCCAAGAAATCACTAAAAATGTAAAACCCCCAAAAAAACCAAAAAACCCTATGAAAATTTTAAAAATAGAGAAACTCAAAGAACCCCTAAAAACTAATAAATGTTACAAATCCTAAAAAACCCAAGAAAACCCTAACATCCTAAAAAACATAAAACCCCTCAAATCATTAAAAAACCTAGAACCCATAAAATTCATAAACCACTTAAAACTATAGAAACTCTTAAAACCCCTAGAATTTTTAAAATAACTATTGAGAACCATAAAAACCATAAATAAAATAAAAACACTAGAAACAAAAAAAACCCTAAAAATACTCCAAATCCATAAATAACTAAAAACCCATAAAAATAACCCAAAGTCCCTAAAAATACATAAAAATATAGAAATCCTAAAAACCCCTATGAAATCTTTAAATACAATAAAACACATAAAATCCATAAAACAATAAAAACCCATAAAAATATCCAAAAATACCTAAAATCATAAAAACTGTAATAAACCCTCATAAATAATTAAGAACATAATAACACTATAACCGCTAAAAACCTAAAAATATGAAAAACCCAAATATCCCGGAACACATAAAACCCCTAAAAATCCATAAATTCAATAAATCCATAAAAAAACTAAAAAATCCCTAAAATTGCCTAAAAATGTAAAAAACCCAATCTGTTTTTCAAAAACCCTAGGAAAACCATAAAAACCCATAATCAATTAAACCCATTAAAATATACAAAATTATAAAAACCCTTAAATGATCTCAAAACCCCAAAAACAACTTAAAAACATAAAAATCCATAAAACCATAAAAACTTTGAAACCAATAAAAACATTACAATCCACTAAATACACTAAAAGAACCCTTAAATCCCTAAAACATTAAAAAACACGAAAAACCCTTTCTAACCCTAAAAAACTAAAAAACACTAAAATCCAAAAAAACCCTATAAAATCCCTAATACCCTAAAAACCATAAAATTCTCTAAAAAACCTAAAACACATCAGAATACATAAAAAGTACTATAAATACCAAAAAAATGTATGGACCCTAAATACCTTGATAACCCATAATAAAATGTTATAAACCTAAAAACACTTAAAAACACTAAAAAACATAAAAACACTAACAACTCCAAAACCACAAAACTAAAAAAATTCCTAAAACCTTAAAAACCCATAAAACCCATAAAACCATAAAAATGTACTAAAAAATAAGAACCCTATGAACCCCTAAAAACATTGAATTTTTTTAAAAAAACATTAAAACTTTAAAAAATCAAAAAACCCCTAAAACCCTAAAAAACCTAAAAAGCCAAAAATTAATTAAAAACCCTATAAACCATCAATATCACTAAAACCATAAAAACTATAAAAATCCTAAAAATCCAAAAAAATATCTCGAAGGGTAAAAATTATTAAAAACCATGAAAACACCAAATAAAACCTTAAAATCCTACAAATAATTAAAACCCTAAAAACCCTATAAAATACGAATAACCTAAAAACACCAAAAGAATAAAAACCCCTCAAAATCCCCCCAAACCCTAAAAACCATAAAAATCATAAAAAATTATAAAACCTATCTAAAATTTTAGAAAAAACTAAAAATAAATAATATCCTAAGAATACCTTAAAAAACTAAAACCCCTTAAATCCACTAAAAACCCTAAAATATAAAAACCCTAAAAAATAAAGAAATCACTAAAAAGACCCTAATACACTAATACCCCTAAAAACCATAAAAACCCATTAAAACCTTAAAAAATATAAAACTCATAAAAAACCAAGAACAATTTTATAAACTCTTTAAACACATAAAAATGTTAAAACATTTAAAATTCATAAAACCCTAAAAACAAAAAAACCCTAAAAACTAAAAAATCTAAATATCCATAAAAAACAATAGAACCCCAAAAAACCCAGAAGCCCCTCAAATTACCTTAAACAAAAATCCTAAAAGCCCCTAAAAATGTAAAATAACTATAAAATCCCTAAAAACTGATATTGAAAACATAAAACCCTATAAATACATTAAACCTCTAAAAATTTCAAAAATTTCTAAATACCTTAAACCCCCTATACTAAAAAACAACTAAAACCCCTCAAAATCACTAAAAATCCTAAAACACTTTAAATATCATCTAAAAATATCTAGAACCCCTAAAAATATAAAAAACTTAAAAAACATAAGAAAACATTAAAATCACTTAAAACTCATAAAAACCTAAAAAAAGGAAAAATCCTAACTATACCCTAAAAACCCTAAAATCCCCTAAAAAACTATAACCCCCCCCAACCATAAATATCCAAAAAACACCAAAAACCAACTAAAGAACTACTATAAACACTAAAAAACATTAATCCCCGGAAATGTTTAAAACCTATAATAAAAATAAAAACCCTAAAAACCCTTAAAATCACTTAAAATCACTAAATGACAAAAAAAACAAAAAAACACCTAAAAAATACCTAAAAACATAAAAATTTAAAAATGCGTAAAACCCCAAAAACCCTTATGAAAACATTAAAAAACCTATGAAATAATTAAAAACTCAAAATACATAAAATCCCTAAAAAACCTAAGAATATCTAAATCCCTTAAAAACCTAAAAACACTAAAAACCATAAAACACCCAAAAACCCCCCAAAAACTATAAAATAACAAAAAAACAACAAATTAATACACTAAAAAACATTCCTCAGTTTCCTTGGTTTAGGGGATATTTGTGTGTGTTGGTTATCAGAATTTTCTTGGTCTTGCATCTGTGGGTGGTGGTACTGGGGGCATGGTCGAGGTTTGGGTTTCAGGTTTTGTTGTTGTGATATTCGGGCAGTTTTGTCTAGGTTGTGATGTTTTTATAAGTTGGATTAAGGCTTTAGTGTTTGGTGTTTCTATAGATTCTGTTGGATATGGATTCTCTTGCATGGTTCTTAGATAATGATGTCAAATTCTTATTTTGGGTGTGTGATTGTGGGTGGAGTACTACGTGTGTGTGTGTGTGTGTGTGTGTGTGTGTGTATGTGTGTGAGGATAGTGGTTTGTGTATGTCTATATGGTTATAGATTGTGGTGCGTACATTAGTGCGTGGGTGTTTGTAGGTATACATATGTTTTTTATTGATGTTTTTGTGGTGTTTTCTTGTCAGAGGTTTGAGTAACTCAGAGTGTCTATTGGCCAAGTGCTTGGGAGTTGTGGTGGTTCCTTCTACTAGTTCAGTTGGTGGTTGTAGTTACTTGGTGTGTTGTTGTGTATCTTTCTATTATATATCCACTTCTTCTTGGTGGGTGTCTTGTTCTCTTAGTGTGTTATTCGTGTTAGGCCATTTCAGTTGAATACTTTCATGGACATTCTTTGGTGCCTTATTTGGAGTTTCTAGATTGAGTTGGTCTTAAAACATTGTTCCTAAAGCAACTGTCACTTTTCATCTTTGGGTTATTTTTCTTTAATTCATTTTCTTTATATATACTTATTACCTTTTGATTTCCAAGAATACCTATACAGCCATAAAAACCATTAAACCCACTATAAACTCTAAAAATCCATTAAAAACCCAAAAAAATTAAGAATCTCTAAAAAATATAAAACCCAAATAACTCGATAAACCCAAAAAACCCAAAAAAACAATAAACAACCCTAAAAACCTCTGAAGATGGCAGAAAATACTATTCTCTCTCGTGATGGAATTTCCCCATGGCATCCTTAAAGGCGACGATGGGTTTTTCACATCTCCATCCCCCCGCTGCGGGGGAGGGGCCTTCACGGGCTTTCACAAATGATCGACCTTTTGTCATTTTCATGACTTCGGGCCTTCTGACCCCATTTCCACGGATTGAGATTTTCCCTAAATTTTTTGGCCTTCTTGATGGCCCCTCGCAACTCCAGCACTTTATTTCTGAGTTTAATGAAGCCTCTGATTTGCATAAGTTGAACTTGGTTGCTCGTTTCATGAGCTGGAATACAAAGGTGGACATTTTTGACATATTCGTATTTGAAAGTTGGGATCTTCAAGATCATGATATAGTTGGTCTTGTGGATAGATCCCATATTTTGATTTTCTTTGCGTCTGAGGAAGATCTTATCTGTGCCTTGTCTGTGTCTCCTTGGAACTATGGTGGTTCCGAGTTCTCTCTTTTTCTATGGATTTTGATCATAACTTGAACCGTGATTCACCAATGGTGGAAACCTAGGTGATATTTCTAGAAATTCCTCTCCCCTTCCAAAATGTGTCTATTATTTTGATTTTGGGGAACCTGGTGTGAAGGTTCCTTTGTGTGGACAGCCGGACTCAGGTTGTATGCCATCCGGTCTCTCCTAGGGCTTCTGTTGAGGTGGATGCTTCTAAGGAGCCACTGGACTTTGTGTGGATCGTTGTTGGTGAGGAGCTCTGATAGAGATAGCCGGTGATATTTGAGACGTGGGTAAATTTTTATTCCTCTTACCAGCATCTTGTCCATGATAACCATGTATGTGGGAGAGGCTTAAGGGGGTCTGGTGTTTTGAATCTAGCTCTGGTGGGATATGGTGAAGGATTCTAGAATCCGGTGGGGGGGGGGAAGGAGGTGCTTGTCAAGGCTTATCAGTGCTTGCCTCCCTAACCAAAGGTTACAAACATCATTGATTTCTTGAAAGTGGATCTTAATTGTGATTGTGATAAAGAGGAGGTAAGGTTAGATCCTTGCGACTTGGGGTTGGAGACATCAAATAACAGTAGCGAGAATGAAGAGGGTAATGTAGTAGTCATGAATTTTGATGATGGTTTTAATGGTGAACAGGGTGGAAAAAGGGAGGTGAATTATCGAAGCGATACTTACTTATATAATTGGATTGAGTGCCTTGTGTCTATTGATCTAGAGTGTGATACAACGATATAGGGGGATGTGGAGGATCATGGGATTATGGAAGAATTCGGATATGTGTCCAGGAAGGGGGAGACGATCCATTTTTTTCATGAGCAGAATGGAGCTGAAGTGGTTGTGCGGGACTTGAGATGTGGTGAAAATGGTGAAGATGGGGTGTAGGTTATACAAGCAAAGAGCAATGTGGAGATTGGGTAGGTCAGTGTCAAGGGTGTGGCTGGATGTAGGACTTCAGGCCTCCCTGTGATAATGGCTGGGGTGGTTCTTGATGGACCTGATGCTTGTGAATCCTCTGGCGCAGTTGGGATGGGGAGGGTGGATAAGCAGGGGAAATGGATAAGGAATAGGTGGTGGCTAAGATGGGGGGATCTCTTGTGGAAGGAAAGATGTATGAGTAGAGTAAGGGATCTGAATAGAGAGATGTGTTCCACTTCAGTAAGGTGCTGTGGGGAGGAGGCTAAGCAGGGGGAGGTTCCTAGGAAAGGGGCACTGGCAGAGCAGTGTTATGTGGTGATGGAGGGTTCCCTACAGCATGGGAAGGGGCCATTAGATTTTATGGTGCATGAGGGGGTTTCTTAGGGTGAAGCTCATGAGAAGGGGGAGGCTTGTACACTTAGGGTGGTGATGGAGCCTGTTGTGGATGTATGCAAGCTGCCTAAGGAGGAGGGCAATTGCAGCTGGCCCTGGCTAGTGTGGTGTCTCCTAGCGTTCTTACCGACTGCTCACTAAATCAAGAAGCCTCATTCATCCCTGATAAATTTTTTTTCTAGGAGGATTCTTGATGAATGAATTATAATATGGCTATGATTAGTGTGGAGAGTGCCTCTCTAGAGGTGGTCATTCAATATGGGAAGGAAATTTGTTTTTTCAGTTGTCTCTTTAGACCCCCAAAAGAGAAATCCAAGAACTATTCCACTTTGCTAAAGACAGTGTCCATAAGAGACTCTTACAAATCTAAGGAAGTCACCTGAGGTAGGGGAGGTCGGTGTGTCAAGGCGCAACAAAATGTGGAGCAACAACATCTCCGAGAGTACTACACTTCCTTCCTAAAGCAATATGAATCATCTGAATGGAAGTCGGTGGAGTCAGATGCTTCCTCTAGTAATGATGATGATGGGGACCCATATGGGGATGGAGACGTTGATTTGTAGTTACTGCTTGTTTCTTTTCTACTCTTCATGTATTTTGGTGTTATGGTGTCTTGGGGGGTTTAGGGTTTTTGGTGTGGGTTGTTTCGCCCCACCCCACCCTTTTCATCATTGATTTTCTTTAAATAAATTTTGGCGGGCTAGGAATAGCTCGGCCTCACACCTTCCTTTCCATAAAACCCTCAAAATCCCAAAAAAACTATAAAAACCCTAAATATCCCTAAATTTTCCTAAAACATAAAAACCCCTAAAAATCCTAAAAAACCATGTAAAAAACATAAAAACCTAAATACAATTAAAATGCCCCAAAACCGAAAAAATTCTAAAAACCTTAAACACCCATAAAACCCTAAAATTCCCCAAATATCCCCAAAGACTATAAAATCCTTTAGAATCATAAAAAATAGATAAAAATAAATCAAAACATAAAATCATCAAAAAAACCCTCAAAACACCTATGAAAACCTTAAAAACTTAAAAACACATAAAACCCCAGAAAACATAAAAAATCAAAATATCATAAAAACCCTTAAAAATAAAAATCCCCAAAAACCATAAAACACAGAAAACCCATAAAACCACTAAAACTACTAACTAATATAGAAAAACCTATAAAAACCTTAAAATATTTGAAATCTATAAAACCCTAAAACCACCTAGAAAACCCAAAAACCCCAAGAAACTAAAAAAACTAAAATAACCCTAAATTACACAAACATCCCTCAAAAACCCAAATAACACTAAAAACCATAAAAATGCATAACAAATGAATAAAATTACCTAAAAATGAAAAAACACTAAGTAAACATTAAAAACCAAAAAACACATAAAACCTCTAAAAACCAGAAAACCCTTAAAATCCATCAAAAATCCTAAAAAAACAGAAATAACATAAAAATCCTAAAAAATCATTAAAATACCTAAAACATAATAAACCCTAAAAAAAATTAAAAACCAAAATGAAACATTAATAACCATTAAACACTCAAAACCCCTAAATCCCTGAAGACAAAAAACCCATAAACCCCACTAAAAATCCTAAAATCCAAAAAAACCCAAAAACCACTAAAACCCATATAAAATAATAAAAATCCACTAAAAACTATAACAACCATTTACACTCCTAAAAATGTTTCAAAACTCCAAAAAATCCATATAAACCTTAAAAACTCAAAAAACTACTAAAACCCATAAAAATCATAAAACCCAAAAAACCCCAAAAAACCCTAAAACCCCTAGAAATCCCAAAAAACCATAAAAACCCGTAAAATTTCTGACAAAATCCTAAAATCATTAGAAATCATAAACCCCATAAGAAAACCTTAAAAACCTAAAAACACTTAAACCCCCTAAAAACACTAAAAACCCTAAAAACCCTAAAATACTCAAAAAACCCCTAATAAACTCTAAATTCAAAAAACCCATAAAAATAATGAAAATACCAAAACAACCTAAAACATATAAAAATCATAAAAACCCATAAAAATATGAAAAAAGTAATGAACCCAAAAAAAACCATGATTATCAATAAGAAAACCTTTAATACCTGAAAACACTCAAAACCCCTAAAACCTACAAAATTATAAAAACTGAAAAGGCCCTAAAACACATAAAAACCTTAAAAACCTACAAAAAACATAACATAAAAATAGTAACTCTAAAAACCCATTTGAACACATAAAATCATTAAAAACACTAAAAACAATTAAAATCCATAGAAATTAAAAAATATCTAAAAACCCAAAAAGTTAAAAAACGAAAACCCCTCAAAATACTCAAAATCACTAAAAACATAAAAATCCTAAAAGCAATAAAATTCAGAAAAACAAGAAAAATCCTAAAAACACAGAAAACCCCTAAGAAAAACATTAAAACCAAAAAAAATCATAAACCCCCTAAAAACATAAAAAACAAAACACCCTAAAAACTATAATACCCCCAAAAACCATTAAATCCCCAAAAACAATTAAAAAACCTAAAAACCATTAAAAACTCTAAGAATAATTTAAACCCATTAAAACATTAAAAAACCAAAAAAATACACAAATCCTAAATATAAATTAATCTAAAATAAAAAAAACCCCCTAAAAACCCTAAAAACATTGAAAACCCCTAAAACTATTTAAAACAAACAAATCCAAAAAACCCCGAAACATTTTTGAAAACATATAAAATATAAAAATATAAAAACCATGGAGAAAATATTAAAAACCAAAAAACACATTAATCTGATAAAAAAACCTTAAAACACAAAAAAACCATGAAAAAGTCCTAAATCCCTAAAAAAACTAAATACCCTAAAAATCACTAGAAACCCTAAAAAGAATAAAAAATCCTAGAGGCCAAAAAAATCCATAAAAATGTAAAATCATTAATATTATTGAAAATCCTTAAGAAAACTACAAAAGATAAAAATACTAAAACCCCCAAAAAAACCTAAAAATGGTAAAACACTAAAAACCTTTAAAGAACCAAAAACCCCTAAAAACCATAAAAACCTTAAACCCCCCCCCCCAAAACCCATATAACCAACTAAAATTCAAAAAAAACTATAAAACCCTAAAATTGTCAACAAAATTTAAAAAACATTAAAAATAACATAACTAATAAACCCAACAAAAACCCTAAAAACCAGAAAATCCAAAAACCCCTAGAAAACCCTTAAATTCAATAAAAACCCTAATAAAACCATAAAACAATAAAAATACCCAAAAATCCCTAAAAACATAAAAAACCATAAACCATGACAACCCTAAGAAATAATTAAAACCCAAAAAAACATTTAAAAGACCTAAAAAACCAAAAAACCGCTAAAAAAAATAAAAACCCTGAAAACCCAAAAAAAATACCTAAAAATTTTAATGACCATAAATATTCTAAATAATCCACAATAGTACATAAATATATAAAAAACCCTAATAACCCTGAAAACCCCTAATAAAACATAAATACCCTAAAAAAACTTAAAAAAATAAAAACCTAAAAATGATATAATCTCTAAAAATCCAAAGAACCGCTAAATATTATAAAATCCCCTAAAACCCTAAAACCCCCATAAAACCCTAAAATAATACTAAAAATCTAAAAACACTTTAAACCCCCCAAAACACTAAAACACTCAAATAAACTGTAAAAACCATAAATAAAATAAAAACCCTAAAAACAAAAAGAAAACACTTAAATACCATAAAAACCTTAAAAACCCATAAAAATTTAAAAAATCATAAAAACCCTAAAAAACCATAAAAATATTAAAAAATATCTAAAATATCTAAATATTTTTGAAACCTAAAATCCTATGAAAACCTAAAAAACCTAAATAAGCATTAATTCCTTAAAATCCTTAAAAACCAGAAAACCCCCCAAACCCACAAAAAATCCTCAAAATGCCTAAAAACCATAAAAAAATAAAAAAAAATAAAAAAAATAACTATACATACGTATAATCATAAAACCCCCTATAAATCCCAAAAACCCATAATAAAACATTAAAAACCAAAAATATAGTTAATACCTATAAAAACCACAAAATGATAAAACCCATAAAACCCTAAAAACCATAAAAGTCCATAAAAACTATAAACCCCCCCCCAATAAAAAACACTAAAATATTAAAAAATCCTCAAACCTAATAAAAACGTTATAAAACATTAAAAACATTTAAACCCATAAAAACATTAAAAACTCTAAATCCATAAATCCCCTATCAAAAAAAAAGAATAACAACACAGAAAACTTTTAAAACTTCAAAACCCCCAAAAACCCTTAAAATCCCTAAAAAACTACCAAACCATAAAAATACTAAAAATATCAAATCAAAATACCTAAAAATGTTATGGAAACCTAAAAACCATGAAAATATTAATAAAACATCAAAAACCAGAGCACAATTTAAACCCCTAAAAACCCTAAAAATGATACAAAGCCTAAAAAACTAAAATCCATAAAAACCACTAAATTTTTAAAAATACATAAGAAACCACTAAAACTATAAATAAAATTCAAAACCTTAAAAACATTATAAAAACCACTATGTGATGGTGGAGGTTCATCTCTCGCAACGGTTTCTCCCCTCCTCGCCATGGATGGTGATGATGAAATAGATTATGGATTCATCAACATTGCCCCACCCTATGCCCTAGCCAGGGGAGGCGGTGGATGGGACTTCACCACAGAATCTCTCTTTCCCTAATTCTACTCTTGCTCATCTTCATTGTTTTCTCGAGATTGACATTTTCCAAAAATTCCCCCACTGTGAGAATGGTGTGCCTTCATTTCAGGTATCTTCTCGAGAGTTCTCAATGGCTTTTGCTCTCCTGGATCTTAAGTTGGTGGCTCGTTTTGGAAGGATAAGGGCCTCCATGGCTGATTTTGACAGGTTTGTTGATTCCTCTTGGAATATTCATGCACAAGAGGTTATAGGGTTGTTGGATGCTCGACACTTTCTAATTCAGTCTAGAAATGAGGAGGAATTAATTTCGGTATGGGAATTTTCTCCATGATCTTTTGATGGCATTCGGTTTCACCTTTTCCATTGGAATTTTTACTTTCACCTACACCCTGATCCCACGAGTGTGGCATTGTGGATTACCTTTCCTAGTCTAGCCATGCCCTTCCAAAACACATCCATCCTTCGCATCATTGTAAATCTCATTGGTATATACCATTGTATAGATTCGTAAAATAGTGTTTCCAGCCACCCAATTGTGCTGGGTACTTGAATTGAGGTTTATGTGTCTAATGATTTAGTTAACTCTGTCTGCATTGAGATTGAAGGTGAGCTCTGATGGCATCAGATTATCTATTTTGAATCTTGGGTGCCTTTTATCTCATTTTGCTATAGACCGGGCCACTATGCCTCTTCATGTATGCATGATAGTTCCTTCAAGCCTACACTTGAGTGGCCATATGATCCAACTTTTGGTTTTCAAAATGATGCACCTCCTGGGGGGCCATGGATTATAGGATGTAGTTTTCTTTTCTAGACAGGCTAATGTGCCTCTAGTGAAGGATCATGTCGATATTGTGGTTGGGGATGTTCCATTGATGGTTTCTCGATAGTCCCCTTCCAACTAGAGGTTCTATGATGTCTTTGATAGGCAGAAATGAGACTTTGGAATTGAGGCTGGAAGGGGGTGATGGAATCCTCAGAGGGAGGAAACTGTCTGAGGATGGTGGAGTCACAACAGATGGGGCTGTATGGGCTGTCTCTTGATCCAGGAGGATTGGAGGGGGCCAGAGACTATTCAGAATAATTGGCAGTGCATGAGGTATATGATGGTGTCCCTTTGAATAATCAATTTTATGGCTTGGTTTCGGGGGATTCTCCTCAGGAGCAACACACTGTGCGACAAAAGTTGGCCAGTGACTTGGATGAACAAGTTGGGAAAAATGCTTGCTCTGGGATTCAGGGAGAAGCTTGTAATGATAGGGTTAAGGGGTTATAGGACAACTCTAGTGAAATTATATTGGCTGATATAGGGGATGAAGATTTTGATACTATGCGTGATGGTAGTGTTATGGTCTATGGATCTCCAGGATAGACCAGAGGGGCTGCATCTTTGTACATAATGGAGTACTTGCAGCTCGACCCACTGGTAATGAGAAGGAGCTCACAGGTGCTGATGTGCAGGTTTCCTTGTCTAGTAATGATGTTAGTGCTGGGATTGAGAGATTTTTACATGCTGAGACAGAGGGGAAAGTATCTGTACATAGGGACATGGCTGAGTAGAGGGTTTTGGCAGAACATGAAGAGGTCTTCCTAGTGGTGATCATTGTGGCAGTGGTGGAGGCTGGTTTTGACGGTGTGGTCGGTCGCAGGCTTTCTGGATTGGATTTATATATTCCCAGGGTGGTGCTTGAGTGGAATGATGGTGGTTATTGTCATGTGACTGAGCATGAGGAGGTGGAGGATTAGGGGACAATGGATAAGTTGGAGGAGGCGGTTGATCAGGGGGAACATCTGCGGAAGGGAAGGCGTGCGGACAGGGGGAGGGAGCTGGGTTGGGGGATGATCTCGAGCAAGGGGACGCCACCGCACAAGAGGAGGTGATGGGGACGGTCATGGAGGTACATGACGAGACTCTGGATGATAGTCCTGGAAGTATGGGCTTGCATGAGTTGGAGCTGGTGGACTGCTCAGGTGTCCCTTGGCTGGGCAGCCACATTGTGAACCAGACCGGGTGGATGGAGGTGTTCGATGGCCTAGCTTCTGAGGTCCTTGAGTTGGTCCTGAGAAATCTGAATTGTGGGGTTTTTTCAGGCTGTTCACTTAACCAGGAAGCCTCATTCATTCTCGAACATTTCCAGGAGGATGTAAGAGCTATGATCAGAGGGCCTTTCTTGAGGAGGCCATTGGAAAGGAAAACAAGCCTTTAGGAGTGCATGTTGACTCATGAAGGAAGAAGAAGAGGAAGGAATACTCTTCTTTTCCAATGATTGTTTCCACAAGATCCTCCTGTAAGGATAAGGAAAATTCCTCTGGAAGGGGAGGAAGGGTTGTTAATTTGCAGCATAATGTGGTTCAACAACATCTTATGGAGTATTTATCTAACATTCCCAAGCAATATGAATCATCTGAATGGGTGTCGGTGGAATCAGATGCTTCCTCTGGGTATGGTGCTGATGGGGATCCCTATGGAGATGATGCAGCTTATGGATATAGTTCAGAGGGTATCCCTTATAACACTACTGGTTATGACTTCAGTGGAAATGTTGACTGACTTTTTTTCTCTTGGGTTTTTTCTTTTTATTTATTTTTTGGTTTTGGGGTGGTTAAGGGTTTTTGGGTCTTGGTTGATTGACCCCACCCCTCCCTTGTCTAATGCGTCTCTCTCTACAAATAAATTTTAGGGGGAATGTGATTAGCCTGGCCCCACACCTTCTATTCCCTAAAAACATTACAAACTCTAAAAAACTATAAAACTCCTAAAAACAAAAAACCCTAAAATACCAAAACAAATCATCCAAACCCTAAAATATCATAAAATTCTCAAAATCACTAAAACCCAAAAAATCATAAAAGAATAAAGAATCCCTTAAAATACCTAAAATGTAAAAAACACCAAAACCCTGAACACCCCTAAGAAATCCTTTAAAACAAAAATATAGTTAACACCATTAAGAAAACATTGAAACCCTAAAAATCCGTAAAATCCATAAACACACCAAAAAATCCTAAAAACCCAAAATAACTATAAAAAAAATAAGATTGCAAAAAAAATTAAAAAAACACTAAAAAACCTATGAAACCCTTAAAACAATAAAAACACTTAAAACCCCAAAATCATAAAAAATCATAAACCCATAAAAACCCTAAAAACCCATAGGAAAATATAATAACCCTTGAGACACATAAAAAAGTTAAAAAACTCTTAAAAATTTTAAAAACCTAAATCTCAAAAATAAAACACTAAAACAAAAAACTATAAAATCCCTAAAATCTCTAAAAACTCTAAAAAGTCCCTAAAACCCCTAAAACCAATACAAACCCTAAAAAATTCCTACAATTTCTAAAAATTTACAAAACCATATAAACCATAAAAATTCCTAATAAAACCTTAAAAAGATAAAAGCACATAAAAAACTAAAAAAAATATAAAAGAGACTAAAAACTATAAAAACCCTTAAAGCCTAAAATCCACAAAACCCTTAAAAATCCTAAAAATCATAAAAATCAAAAAAAAATCATTAAAAACATTAAAAACCATAAAATCCATGAAATTCATAATAAAACCTTAAAAACATACAAAACAATTAAAACTACCAAAATACATAAAATTCTAAAAACACTAGAATCCCATAAAAAGACCATAAAAAATAAAAACACATAAAAATCCTAAAAACCCTTAAAATCATTTAAAACCTGAAAACCCCTTCAAACCCCTAGAAATATTAATAACTCTAAAAACCATAAAAACCCCTAAAAACTCAAAAACCCTATAAAACCAAAATAACACAAAACACAAAACCACTAAAACCCCCCAAAATCCCCAAAATCACTAAAACCCAATAACATTGCTAAAAAAATCTAAATATCCCAAAATACATAAAGAACCTAAAAACCTAGAAAAAATCTTATGTAAACATTAAAAACATAAAAACACACAAAACCCATAAAAAACGTTAAAATCATAATAACCTTAAAAACACTAAAACCCTCAAATCCCTTAAAACCCATAAAATCATAAACAAGCCCATAATAGCCCTGAAAACATAAAAAACCACTATAAATCCATAAAAACCCCTTATAAAACCCTTAAAACCCAAAAAAAATTAACAGTTAAAATCAAAATAAAAAAAACACTAAAAGAACCTGAAACCCCTTATACCACCTAAAAAACACAAAACCCCTAAAACATAAAAAAACCTACAAACCCATAAAGACACAAAATCCCCAATAAAAACTCTAAAACCATTAAACCTAAAATATTTTTAAAAACAATAGAAATCCTTAAAAACTAAAAAATAAAAAACCCCCTAAACCCCCCAAAAATCTCAAAAACCCTAAAAAACCTAAACAACCCTCAAAATCCCCAGAACAACAAAAAAAATCATAAAAGTCCAACAAAAACCCTAAAATTTTACTAAAAATGTAAGAACATTGAAAAACCACAAGAAATACATAGAAACCATAAAAATACATAAAACCTCCTAAAAACCTAAAAAAGAGTAGAAACCCAAAAAAACCAAAATAAACACCAAAAAACGAAAAAAACCCTAAAACCCAAAAAATCCATAAAAATGTTAAAATACTATAAAAAAATAAATACTATAAAAACTCAAAAAACACCAAATACACAAAAATATATAAAACCCTAAATACGTAAAAGGCCCTAACCCCCTAAAATTCCCTAAAACCTCAAAAACACATAATAATCCTAAAAATATAAAAAACATCCTATAAATTTAAAAATCACTAAAAACCCTGAAATACTTTAAGAAAACCTTAAAACTCTAAAAAAATCAACAAAAACCCCAAAAAATTATAAAACCCTTAAAACTCCAAAAAGTCCCTAAAACACCTTAAAACAATAAAAACATAAAAAAAACATAGAATCCTAAAATCCCTAGAAAACCATAAACCCCTCTAAAAACTATAAAATCTATCTAAACCCCTAAAAATTAAAGAACTCTAAAAATCCATAAAACCCAAAAAAAATTAATAAAATCCATGAAAACCCCTAAAACCCTAAAAACATTTAAAACCACTAAAAACATAAAAAGTTATAAAAACATCAAAACCCATAAAAACATAAAAATCCATCAAAACCATAAAAATCTATTAAAACCCCTAAAGTCCCAAAAAAATCATTAAAAGTGTAACCCCCCCCCCCTAAAAACTATGAAAACCCCTGATAAATCCATAAAAACATAAAAACACTTAAATCCCCTATAAAATTAATATTGCTAAAAACCCAAAAAACTCAAAAAAGACCCTAAAAACTCAAAAAACCATAAAAACCATAAAAACACATAAAATATAAATATCCATAAAACAATATAAAATCCATAATAATAAAAGAACTCTAAAACCCATTATACTGCAAAAAAATGTTTAAATCCTCTAAAAAAACCCCTAAATACCCAAAAAACCCAAAAAAACCCTAAAAGGCCCTAAAAATCCTTAAAAACCATGAATACCCCTACTAAAACCCTGAAAACCTGATAAAACTTAAAACCATTAAATCTTTAAAAAAATAAAATCCCAAAAGAACTCTAAAAACTCTAAGAAACCATAAAACCCCTACAAATCGTAAAATCTATAAAACCCCATAAAAACCCTAAAAACCATTGAAAGTATTAAAACCCAAATAACATTAAAAACTATAAATACCCATAAAACCCCACAAAACCTAGGAAACCCCTAAATCACTAAAAACCCATAAAACCCAAAAACCACTAAAAATGCCTACAAACCCCCAAAATCCGTTAAAAAGTATGAAAATAACCAATAAAACCATAAAAAATGAAAAATAGTAAAAACCCTTAAAAACCTAAAAAAACTAAAACCCCTAAAAACCCAAAAAATCCAAAATAACATAAAAACCCAAAAAAATCTTAAAAACCCAAAAAAACAAATAAAAACACTAAAAACTCTTTAAAACCCTAAAAGAGTTAATAAAAACATGAAAAGCCCATAAAAACTCACAAAAATACTTAAAACCCAAAAACCATAAAAGAACCCTGAACACCCCCAAAACCCAACAAAATCAATATAAAATGTCTAAAACCCATAAAAATAAAAATAAAATCTAAAATTCCCTAAAATCGTAAAAACTCATAAACCCTAAAAACCCCTAAGACATCCTTAAAACCTTAAAAACACTTTAAGATCCCAAAACATTAAAATTATAAAACCCTTATAAATCCCTAAAAGACATAAACCCCACAAAATACAAAATACACTAAAAATGAATTGCCTAAAAAATCTCAACCCCCCCCCCCCCTAAAAACATATAAAACCCAAAAAAACAAGAAAACCTCTAAGAAGACATTAATAACCTAAAAACACTTAAAACCCATTAAAAACCTAAAAAATAAGAGAAACCCTACAAACCTAAAACACCATAAACCCCTAAAAATCACTAAAAACTCTAAAAACCCTTTATGCCCCTAAAAATGTTTAAAAAACTAAAGAAACATTTAAAAACCTAAAAACATAAAAAAACCCTAAAACCCAAAAAAAAAAATCAAACCCCTAAAACCTCCCAAACCCTCAAAATCCCAAAAAATCATAAAAACCCATAAAAATCCAAAAAAAACAATAAATCTATTAAAACGCTATAAACTCTAAATACCATAAATGCCCATAAGAAAACCATAAATTCCAAAAAAACACTTAAACCATAAAAAATCCTAAAAACCACTACACTCCGTTAAAACCATACAACTCCATAAAATAATTAAAACCAAAAAAACCCATAAAAATCTGAAATCCAATAAAAACACTAAACCCATTTAAACCCTGGGATACATTAAAAAACTCTAAAAACCATTTAAAACCCTAAAAACAAAAACAAACAAAAACCAAAAAAACATAAATAACCAAAAAACTGTAAAAAATGCTAAATACCCTCAAAATCCTTAAAATCCTAAAAGCATAAATATCCTACAAAAATCTTAAAAACTGCAAAAATATTAAAAACCCTAAAACCACTAAAACCCTAAGAAAACATTAAAAACCTAAATACACTTATGAACCCTAAAAAAAATTAATACACTAAAATCCCAAACAAAAATCTTAAAACACATCAAAATCCTGAAAATCAATAAAAAACCAAAAAAATACTAAATCTCCATAAAATCCCTAAAATGTAAAAATTCATAAAAACCCATAAAATATCACAGAAATAACTAAAAACCTTATAACACTTAAAACCCATAAAAACTTAAAAATAGTAAAAACCCCTAATATCCTATAACACATCAAAACCCCTAAAACCCATTAACCGTAAACCAAATAAAAACTATAAAAGCCCATTAAAACCCTAAAAATGTTAAAAAACAATAAAAACCTTAAAACCCTAAATACCCAAAACAACTAAAAAACTAAAAAAATCCATAAAAACCCCTAAAACTGTAAAAAACAATAAAAACACCTAAAACCCTATAAACCCTATAAACACATAAAAATCCTAACAATTTCCTAATGATCCATAAAAATTTAAAAAACTCTAAAACCCTAAATATCCTTATTAAATCCATAAAACATAAAAATGATAAAACACCAAAAAAACCTAAAAAATAATAAACCCCTAAAAACCCATAAAGAATTCTAGAAACCCTAAAAACCCCAAAACCATTAAAAACCCAAAAATCTATAAATCTTGTTTCCCTATATTATTCTATTCGGGTATTTTGGGGTTTTGGTGTCTTGGGGGGGCCTAGGGTTTTTGGTGTGGGCTGTTTGGCCCCACCCCTCCCTTGTCTATCCTGCTTTTCTTTTAATAAATTTTGGGGGGTCAGGAATATCCTGACATCGCACCTTCCTTGCCAAAATCTATAGAAACCTTAAACCCCCTAGAACCACTAAATACTCTAAAGACCATTTACACCAAAACTAATTCAAAAAAATAAAAATAAAAAAATGTAAAACCCATAGATAACTGAAAAACTGAAAAAAAAACCAAGAAACCCAAAAAATCTAAAAATCACTAAAAATCATAATAGCCTAAATATATTAAAAATCCATAAAAATCCCAAAATATGTATGAAAACCTAATAACTAATAAATTTTTTAAGATAACCTTAAAAACCTAAAAACCCAAAAAACCCCTAAAAACCTAAAATTGCTAAAATTGATGAAAAACCATAAAAACCCCTAAGATCACTAAAACACATAAAACCCCTAATAACCATAAACCCCGAAAAAACCTAAAAACCCTAAAACCCCACTACAAACTCTAAAACCCTTTACACTAATAAAAATGATTAAAAACTCAAAAATCCTTAATACCCTAAAAAACTCAAAAAACCCCAAACCTTCCGAAAACCCATGTAAACCCTAGAAACCCCTATAACATATCAAAATCCCTAAAAACCCTAAAAACACATAAACATCCAAAAAAATCCTAATAAACCTTAAATCCTGGAAAAACCCTATGAAACCCTTAAAAGCATATAACACTTAAAACCCCTAAAAACTCAAAAAAAAAACCCTAAAATACACTAAAACCCATAAAAGCCAAAGAAAATCACCCAAAACACTAAAACCATACAAAAATACTAAAGAAGACATAGAATCCTCAAAAATATAAAACCCCTAAAAACCCTGATAACTCCTAAGGAAACATTAATAACCGAAAACACCTAAAACTCCTAAAAAACCAAAAATTGCTAAGACCCCTAAAAACACCTAAAGAGGCAGGAAAAACCCAAAAACCAATAAAACCCCTAAAAATATTTAACACCCCAAATTCCATAATCTTTAAACTCCTATAATGTTAAAAAACTCTAAAACCCAAAAAACTCATAAATTCTAACAAAAATCATAATACCATAAAAAACTACCAAAACTCTAAAACCCCTGAAAATTCCTAAATGCATAAAACCCCATAAAATACAACAAATCTCTTAAAATACATAAAAAAATTAAAATATAAAACACTTAAAAACCCTATAAAACATGAAAAACATGAAAAACACTTAAACTGCCAATAAATGAAAATAAATGATAAAACCCCTTAAACCCCCTCAAAATCCAAAAATATCCCTAAATACCAATGAAATACCTAAAAACCCTAAAACATAAAAATCATAAAAATACCCTAGAAGTACCTAAAAACATAATAACCCTAAAAATACATAAAACCCATAAGAAACCATCAAAAACTAAAAACAATTAAAACTCTTAAAAACCCTAATAACATAAACAACTAAAAAACCTAAAACCCCATAAAAATCATAAAAAAACATAAAACCCACTAAAACTAAAAAAACACAATAAATCCATAAAAATATTGAAAAAACAAAAAATACCATAAAATCTATAAAAGATTAAAAAAACTAAAAATAAAAAAATATAAAAACCCAAGAAAACCTAAATCCCCTCCAAATCCATAAAACCTTTAAAACCATAAATAACAAAAAAATGCTTTAAAAACCACAAAAAAAATCATAAAAACTATGAAAACCCCTAATAAAAACATATAATATTAAAACCACTAAACCCCCCTAAGACACTAAAACCCCGTAAACTCGAAAAAAATACATAAAACCCCTAAATCCTAAAAAAACCATAAAAATCCAAAAAAGGAACCAAAATCATTAAAATGAAAATAAAATATAAAACCCTAATAAAAATATAAAAATATAAAAATAAATAAAACCCTTAAAATCTGGAAAACATTGGAAACTCCAAAAGACCCTAAAACCCCGAAAACCCATAAAACCCCCTAATAACACACAGAAACTTGAAAAACACCTTAAACCATTAAAAACATTAGAAAATTTTAAAACCTTAAAAACCATAAAAAAGTAAAAAAACCCTAAAACACCCAAAAAATTCATAAAATATCTAGAACCCCAAAAAATCCTAAATTCCCAAAATAATCCTTAAATAACCTAAAAACCCATAAAACTACTAATATGGCCTTAAAATCCCAAAAAACATAAAATACCTAAAAAAGAATGAAAATCCCTAAGAATTACGTCAAATACTAAAATAATTGAAACACCTAAAAACTAAAAATGCACTAAAACCCGAAAAAAACCAAAACCCCTAAAACCCTAAAAACCCTCAAAATCCCCAAAATATATAAAAAACATAAAAATTAAAAATAATCCCTAAAATTACCACAAAATATAAAAATACATGACATCTTAAAAACCCCTATGAAAACATTAAAAAAATAAAAACTATTAAAACCACTAAAAACCTAAAAATGATAAAAACGCTAAAAGACCCTGAAAACCATAAAATCCCTAAAAATATAAAAACCCCAAAAATACCTAAAAACCATGAAAACCCATAAAAACTCTAAAAACCACAAAAATCCCTAAAATCCATTGAAATCAAAAAATAATGTTACAAATTTATTATAACCTTAAAATCCCTATGAAACATAAAAACCGTAAAAACCCTAAAAAAATATAAAACCCCAAAATTCCCCAAAACTGTAATAAAATCCCTAAAAACCCAAAAACCCATAAAATTTAAAAAAAACATAAAATTAATAAAATAATAAAAACCATGAAAAACCCATAGAAAACCATAAAAACCTAAAACAACTTAAAACCCATAAAATCCTAAAAATGATAAAACCCATAAAAACCCTAAAAACCATAAAAAATTAAAACCACTAAAAATACCTAAATTAATATAAAAATATAAATCCTAAAAACTCCCTAAAAATCCTAAAATTGTAAAAACCCTAAAAAAATCATGAATACCAATTTGAGAACCTTATAACCCATAGAACACTTAAGACCCCTAAAAACCTAAAAAGGACAAAACCCATAAGAAACTCTAAAAGGACAATAAAAACCCTAAAAACCCTAAAATACATTAATACCATCAAAACCCTAAAACCTCATAAAACCCTAAAACCCCCTAAACACACTTTAAACCCATAAAAATGTTAACAAACCCTAAAATTTTCAAAAACACTTAAAACTCAAAAAAAACACAAATATTTCATAAAACCCTGAATCCCTAAAAAACCATAAAAACCTTCAAAATCCCTAAAACTATAAAAAACATATAAATCCTAAAAAATCCATAAAGATCCCTCAAAATGTAAAAAAACCTAAAACCTTGAAAACCCCTAAGAAGACCTTAAAAAGAAAAAAAACTAAAATCCTTAAAAACATAATAAAAATTAAAATTGTAAAAACCCTCAAAATCCCTAAAACCCATAAAATCTATAAATAATCCCTAAAAATCCCGAAAAATATAAAAAACCCCTAAAACACTGAAAAACACTAAGAAACCCATAAAAAATAAAAATAGTTGAAATTTATAAAAACCTAAATAACTCTGAAAACCCAAAAAACCCTAAAAAACCCTAAAAACCCAAAAAACCCACTGAATCACTAAAACCCCTTAAACCCCAAAAAATATTAAAAAACAATACACAAACATAAAACCCCTAAATAACTAAATAAAACCACTAAAATTAAAAAAACATAAACCCTAAAACCCATAAAAACCCATAAATCCATCAAAATACACAAAAACGTAAAAAAATAACCTAAAAATCATAAAAAAGATGTCAAAAACCCTAAATCCTTGAAAAACAGAATCAAAACCTTAAAAATATAGAAACATATAATACCCCTAAATACCTAAAAAGTTGTTAAAATCCTAAAACCCCTAAAAACCCCTAAAAACATAAAACCCCTCAAAATCCCAAAGAAACCCAAAAAGCCATAAAATTTTAAAAATAAATAAAAAACACTAAAACATAAAAATCATAATCCTTGAAAACCCCTATGAAAAACTCAAAAACCTAAAAAAAATTAAAATCCTTACAAAATTCTAAAACCCCTAATAATTATAAAACCCCTAAAAACCCTAAATCCATTATAAAACCTTAAAATCATAAAACCCCATCAAACCTGTAAATGTCCTAAAACCCCATTAAAGCTGTAAAACCCACTAAAAACACTAAACACTTATAACCCCTAAAAACAATAACAAAACTCTAAAAACAATAAAAAATTAAAAAGACTTAAAAATCCTAAAACCCGTAAAACACTAAAAACACTAAAACCCCCTAAACCCCTCATAATCCCAAAAAACCCAAAACCATAAAAAACATAAAAACCCACTAAAATAGCTAAAATGTAAAAACCAAAAAAACCATGAATAAACATATAAAAATTTTAAATTCCTGAAAACACTTAAAACCACTAATAACTAAAAAAACTAAAAACCCTAAAACCTTAAAAAATCTAAACACCCATAAAAACTCTAAAAAACCCTAAACCCATGAAAATCCATAAAAAAACTAATAAAATCTCTAAAACCCCTAACATTTTAAAACACCCTAAAATCTCATAAAACCCCTATGATAACCATAAAAACATAAAAACAAATAAATCCCCTAAAAACCCAAAAAACACTAAAATCAATAAAACCCACAAAAAAACTCTAAAAACTCTAAAAACCCTAAAAACCAGTAAAAACCTTTTAAATCCCTAAAAACCTATAGAAACCCTAAAACCCTCTAGAAACTCCAAAAACCCTTTAAACCACTAAAAATGTTTAAAAAATGATAAAAACATTAAAACACCAATAATATTCAAAATAACCCTTAAACACAAAAAAAAATTGAAAAATATCCCTAAAACCCACAAAATCCCTAATAACACAAAAACCAAAAAAATCCAAAAAATGACCAAAAAACATCAATAACATTAAAAATTATGAAAAACCATATAAAAAACATAAAAACATAAAAACATTAAACCAACTAAAAACCCATTGAAATTCTAAAAACCCTAAAATCACAAAACATGAGATAAAATCCCTAAAACCCCTAAAACGAAACAATCCCTAAAAACCCTAACTACCTAAAAACCTAAAACACACTAAAAACTATAAAAACCCATTAAAACCCTAAAAACAGGAAAAAACTATTAAAACCATAAAAACACAAAAAACACAAAAACCATAAACCCCCATAAACCATAAATGCTCTAAAAACCACAAAATCCTAAAAAGTCCTAAAATCCATTAAAATTTAAAATCCCCTAAAAACCCTGAAAACCTTAAAACATAAGAGCACTTAAAACCCATAAAAACTAAAAAATTATAAAAATCCATAGACCCCTGAAAGCCGTAAAACGCCTAAAACCCCTAAAACCCTAAAAATCACTAAATTATCTAAAAACCATAAAAATAATAAAAATCCCTATAATTTCGTAAAAACATAAAACCCCTAAAAAACTATAAAATCCTTATGAAAACATGAAAAGCATAAATAAAATAAATCCCCCCAAAAAACTATAAATGCTTAATACCCTAAAAACTCTAAAAGTCCATAGAACCCCTAAAACCCTGAAAAAATCAATAAAACCCCTAAAGCCTATAAAAAACCTAAAACCCGTAAAAACCCATAAAACCCAATAATAACTCTAAAAAACTTTAAACACCTAAAATCGTTAAAAAAGTCAAAGAAACCATAACGGCCCAAAAAACACCTAAAACCCACAAAACCCCCAAAAAACCAAAAAAAATCTAAAAACCTAAATAACCATAAAAACCATAAAAACTACTAAAACCATAAAAAAAATATAAATAAAATCCTAAAACCACTAAAAAATATAAAGCCCCATTAGACAGCTAAAAATTTTAAAAACCCTAAACAACTATAAAAACCCATAAAAATCCATAAATTCCCAAAATATCCAAAACAACAATAAAAACCCAAAAACCTCCTAAAACCCCTAAAACCCCTAACCCCCTAAAAAAAATAAATATAAATCAAAATGACTAAATTCCACAAAACCTAAATTACCCTGAATATATTGAAAATCCATAAGAAAACCCTAAAAAACTAAAAACACATAAAACCCATGAAAAACATAAAAAATGTTAAAAACCCAAAAAATTCCTAAAAATCATAAAAACCATCAAAAACCATAAAGCTCATAAAAACATTAAAAACCATAAAACACCATAAAAACTCTAAAACCCACTATAATAATTAAAAATGCATTTAATCCCATAAAAATGTTAAAAACTCTAAAAAACATTAAAATAATATAAAACTCAAAAAATTACCTAAATCCCTAAAAAACCTTAAAACCCCAAAAAACACCTCAAATCCCTAAAAACAGTAAAACCATGAAAATCCTAAAAAATTCATAAAAATGTAAAAAACACAAAAAAAACCAAAAAACCCTAAGAAAACATTACAAATAGAAAAACACATAAATCCCTTAAAAACTAAAAAAAAAGTTAAAACCCTATCGAAACCCAAAAAAGACCATAAAAACCCTCAAACCCCACAAAAATGAAAAAAATTACAAAGCCTGAAAACCCTAAAACCCATAAAACCCTAAAACAGACTAAAAAATCTAGAACCCCATTAAACCCCTAAAATCATTCAAAACTCTAAAGAACCTTTAAAATAAAAAAAACACTAAAAATCTAAAAAAATATTAAAATCCTTAAAAACCCTAAAAACCTCTAAAATCCCAAAAAAACCCTAAAAATCATAAAAATCCTAAAAAATCGTAAAAAACCCAAAAACATAAAAACCTCTAAAAACATAATAAAACCATAAAACCTGAAAACACTAAAACACCTAAAAACCTAAAAATTTTATAAATTTTAAAACCCCTAAAACCCTAAAAAATAGTAAAACCCCGCAAAATCCTTAAAAAGCATAAAAATTATGAAGAATCCCAAAACATACCTAAAATTGTAAAAAAACCCAAAAATAATGAAAACCACCAAATAATCCCATAAAACTTAAAAACTCTTTAAACCCCTAAAAACCTAAAATCAATAAAAACCATAAAACCCCTAAAAACATAAAAACCCATAAAACGCTAAAAAACTACCAAAACCATAAAAACTATTTCAACTCTTAAATTTTTTTTAAAAACACTTCAAAACCATTAAACCCCAAAAACCTAAAAAACCAAACACCCCAAAAAACAATAAAAGGCCTCAAAATGCATAGAAACCCTAAAATTCCACAAAATTTCCAAAAATTCATTAAAAACTAAAAAAAAGCCTAAAACCCCTGAAAACCCTAAGAAAAATTTAATAACACATAAAACACCTACATAATTAAAAATTCATAAAACTCTAAAACCCTCAAAATCCATAAAACCCCTAAAAACCATAAAAATACTAAAATTCCTAAAAATTCAAAAACACAAAAAAACCCCCAAAAAATCCCCTAAGAAAACATTAAAAACCTAAAAACACCTAAAACCCCCTAAAAACATAAAAAATCAAAAAAAAACTATAAATATGTTAAACAGTATAAAACCCCATAAAAATTAAAAACCCCTAAAAACCATAAAAATCCCAAAAAATAATAAATGCCATCAAAACCACAAAAACACTAAAAACCATTTAAACCTCTAAAATGTAAAAAAAAACTAAAAAACCATAGAACCCATAAAAATTTAAGAAAAATCCTAAAATCCCCAAAAACAATGAAAACCCTAAAACCCATAAAAATCCCTAAATTCCATAAAACCCATAAAATCCTAAAAAACCATAAAAATACCAAAAAAATGTAAAAAACTTTATAAACCCTAAAATCCCTATGAAAACTATAAAAATCTAAAAACATTTTCAACACCTAATAAACCAAAAAACACTAAAAAAACAACACTCCCAAAAAACTAAAAACCATAAAACCCCAAAAAACCTTAAATACCCCTAAGAACCTATAAAAACACTAAAAACCACTAAAAACTCTAAAACCCCTTCAAACCCATACAAATTTTATTAACACTAAAAAACATAAAAACACTAAAATAATTTAAGAAAATATATAAAACCAAGAAAAACAAAATAAAAACCCTAAAGACCATAAAAACCATAAATATTCTTTAAAAACATAAAAACAATTAAAAACGTTAAAAGTCCCTCAAAATCCCAAAAAAAGTAAAAACCCCTAAAAATCCTGAAAACCCATAAGAAAACATAAAAACCTAAAAAACATAAGACACCTAAAAATCCTAAAATGATAAAAAAACCAAAAAAACCCTAAAAAACATTACAATCTAAAAAACCACTAAAACCCCCAAAAATCCATAAAAAATATAAAATTCACTAAAAACCCAAAAAACATTAAAAAAATTAAAAAAATGAAAATCCAAAAGAAAATATAAATAACCTAAAACCATTTATAAACTGAAAATACCTAAAAACAAAAAAACCTAGAAAACCCCAAAACACTCAAAAAACACTAAAAAGCCTCAAAATCCCAAAATAAAAAAAAACCTAAAAAATACCTAAAAACATAAATAAACCAAAATTCTCCAAAATAACTTATGAAATGCTTATAAATATAAAGCCCTTAAAACCCTTAAAAATCTAAAAATTATTAAAAAACCAAAAAATAACTAAAAAGACACTAAAAACCAATAAAAACCATAAAACATCATAAAAACATAAAAACCCCTAAAAATAGATAAATCCTTAAAAACTCAATAAATGCTATAAAAGTCCTTTGAGCCAAAAAAAATTAAAATCTCAAGAATAACCTAAAACCAAAAAAAACATAAAAACCTAAAAACAATAAAAACCCTCAATATTCCTAATAACCTAAACCCCATAAAACCCTAAAATTACCCTAGAAGTCACTAAAATGTAAAAAAACCTAAAAATATAAAAAAAAACTATGAAAAAATAAAAAAACTAAATCCATTTAATAGCCTTAAAAACTGAAATTTCTAAAACCCCAAAAAACTATAAAAGACCCTAAAAATATTAAAACCCTCTTAAAAATATAAAAACCACAAAAAACATTAAAAATCTATAAAAACAAATTAAAACACAAAAAATCAGTAAAAAATTTAAACACCATTGAAACCCCTAATATATAAAAAATATTAAGAGATCATAAAACCCTTAAAACTCAAATAAAAATCTATAAAATGAATAAAACCCCCTAAGGACCCTCATAATTGCTAAATACCCTAAAAACCATATAAATCCAAGAAATCTCTCAATATACCTAAAATGATATAAAACACACAAACCCTCAAAACCGCAAATAAAAACCATATAACACAAAAACATAAAACCTGTAAAAACCCAAGAAATGGTAAAACCCATAACAAAACCCTAAAAATCATAAAAAACCATAAAACCCATAAAAGAACACAAACATCCAAAAAACCCTAAACCCCAAAAAAACACTAAAACCCCACTAAAAACTCTAAAAACCCAATGAACCCCTAAAAATATTAAAAACTCTAAAACCCCTTAAAACCCATAAAATATAAGAAAACAACTAAAACAAAAAAAACCATAAAACAATAAAAAACCATAAAATCCCTAAAAATCCCTAAAACCATAGAAACAATAGAAATCCTAAAAAATCCATAAAAATTTATAAAATCATAAAAACCATGAAAAATTTGAAAACCCATAAGATACCCTTAAAACCAAAAAACACATAAACCCCTAAAAATGTTGAAAATTCTAAATACCCTAGAAAACCATAAAAACCCTCAAAATAACTAAAAACCCTAAAAAATAAAAAAAATTATAAAAATAATAAAACCCTTAAAACCTTTAAATCCCCTAAAACTCATAAGAACCCTAAAACGACTAAAAACACTAAAATCCCACTGAATACCTAAAAATATTAAAAAATTATAAAGAACCATAAAACCCATAAAAACTCTAATAAAACCTTAAGAACATAAAACAATCATAATCATCCGAAAATCTCTTGAAAAAACACTAAAAACCATATAAATCCAAAAAAACACCAAAAACACTAAAAATGTAAAAAAAACCTAAACCCCAAAAAACCGCAAAGAGAACATTAGAAACATAAACTAATTAAATCCTATAAAAACATAAAAATACTAAAATTCTAAAAACCACCAAAGACCCTAAAAACCCTAAAACCCATAAAATTCCCTAAAGCCAATAAAACCCTAAAAACCTAAGAAAACAATAAAAACTATAATAATACAAAAAATACATAAAAATACATAAAAACCTAAAACCACTAAAATCCTAAAAACCCAACTAAATTATTAAAAACCTAAAAAAACATAAAACACCAAAAAACCTAAATAATCTAAAAACCCTCAAAGTATTTTAAAACACCAATCCCACTAAAAACAATAAAAACACCCAAACCCCATAAAAATATTAAAACCCCACTAAAAACCCTTAAAATCAGCTAATCCCCAACAAATTTGAAAATCTATAAAAACCCTTAACACCATAAAAGCATAAAAATCCCTAAAAGTCCTAAAAATCCCAAAAAAACAAAACATTCTAAAATTCCCTAAAATATCCCTAAAAATGTAAAAAATTCCTAAAACCCTAATAAAACATAAAAACACAAAAAGAACCAAAAAACACTTTAAACCTATAAAAACTAAAAAACTATAAAACCCCAAAAAGCATAAAAACCCGTAAAAACCATAAACCCCCCTAAAAACCTTAAAAACTCTAAATCCCATAAAACCCTAAAACTACTAAAAAATAAAAACCCTTTGAACCCCTAAAAAATAAAAAAAATATAGAATCACATAAAAACAAAAAACACTCAGAAAACACTAAAACCCAAGAAAAACTATAACAAACCTACAAACCCCTAAACCCCCACAAAATCCCTAAACACATGAAAAACCATAAAAATCCTAAAAAAGTATTAAAATCCCTAAAAATGTAAACAATATATAAAAACACTAATAAAACCATAAAAATATAAAAATACCAAAAACCCCTAGAAACCCTAAAAAATGTTAAAAGCCCAAAATACCCTAATACCCTAAAACCATTATAATCCATAAAAACCCACTCAAACCCTAAAAACCAATAAAAATAAATTAAATTCATTAAAAATCCATAAAAAATAAAAATTCCATGAAAAAAATTAAGAAAATCCTAAAAAACCATAAAACACATAAACCACCTAAAACAGAAAAACACAAAAAATGCTAAAATCCCTAAAAACCCTAAACCCCAGAAAATCCCCTAAAAGGAACAAAAACCCTAAAAACCCATAAAACCCTAAATAACTATAAAAATACTAAAATACCAAAAAAAAATTGAAAAACCTAAATACTTAAAATGCATAAATAAATAATTAAAAACCTAAAAACACTGAAAAACCCTAAAAATAAAATAAAATACTAAAAACCCTAAAAAGTCATTAAAATCCTTAAAACCCTAAACACCATAAAAATCCTAAAACCCCACTAAAAACTCTAAAACCCATATAAACACCTAAAAAGATTAAAAAACATTAAATACCCATAAAACATATAGAAACTCAAAAAACCCTTAAAACAAAAAAACCCACACAAACCCTCAAAATTCATAAAATACAAAAAAACCATAAATATTCCTAAAAATATAATTAATTTTATTGTTTTTAAAAACCCTCAAAAGCCCTAAAACCTATAAAAACATAAATCATTTAAAACCCCCAAAAACCAAAAAACTATAAAATCCCTCAAACCCTTAAAACACTAAAAACCATAAAAACCCTTAAAAACCTTACCAAAACCTAAAAATCCATAATAATAGTAAAAAATACTAAAAACACTAAAAACCCTTTAGACCCCTAAAAATGTAAAAAACTCCAAAAACACATAAAATAATAAAAGACTCAAATAAAACTAAAACTCAAAAAAAATAGAAACCCTTTAAAACTCCTACAAAACCTTAAAAACCAAAATTAATTAAAAACCAAAAAAATCTAAAAACCCTAAAAACAGTAAAAACTATAAAACCCCAAAAAAAATAATAAACACTAAAAACCCATAAAAATAGTAAAAAATACTACAAATATAAAACCCCATTAAAATTAAATCCTATGGATTTTTCAAATCTGGTTCCCTTTGCAGGTGGTCTCCACTACGTCTTCTCGTGTTGTGGGCTGGGCTCTTCGGATTCCACTATTCAGACACCTTTCAAGTAAATTATTATGGCCTCAGGTTTTGTTTTATGGCAGATGGATTTGGTTGGATGCTGGACCTGGGATGTGGCATGAGGTATAACTTTTTTTTCCTTTGTTTATTGGTTTTGTGCTTCTGGTATGACTTGGTGCTCAAATGTTTCAATTGTGGTGGTTCTTATTCTCAGAATACTGATTCTGGATCCTCAGTTTCGAAATGGTAATGGTTCCTATCATTCTGTTGGTGTAATGCTTCTGGTTGTAATTAGGTGGATGTTGGATATTAATTGGTTTCAAGGTGATAGATGCTTTTATGGTTGTCTCCTATTCGGTTTCATGTTGCTGGTGCTGTCTGATGGGGTTGATGCGAGGTGTTTTCTAGATTTCGATCTGATTAAGGATGTTTGGGTGCTGCGGAATGGTCCTAGGTGAGGGAGTTGGTTGTACTATAGTACTATTGATGTTGAAATGATGGATGATGGCTGGTTAAAAGGTCATGTTTTGCTGGAAATCCAAGAAATGGATGCCCTTTCTTGCTTTGATGAGGAATGTTGCTCGCTACTTTTGTGTGATGTTCTTGGTACGGTTTTACCTTGTTTGGTGCTGCTGGAATATGAATTTTGGTGGTAATGCTGATATGCGGTGTTTGGATGATCTTTAAGGTGACTATTGGATTTGGATGCAGGGGTGTGGCTACTTACCGTTGTCGTTCCCCTTGACTCATGTGCCCACAACTACTCTGGCTTCCCTCCCCATTCCATTGGACTCAATCTTGGTCCAGTATGATGGAGCATGTGGCTATTTTTGATGGTTTTTCTTGTTCATCTCGGCATCAAGGGTGTGTCTTGGTGGGGTGGCGCTATTAAGTGGTGGAGGCTTGAGAAGCTAATATTGAAGCTTAGGCCGATGGTTTCCGAACATGGTACGGTGACGAAATATGGTGGTGATGAGACAAGTTTTATTGTGGTGCTAGTGATTTTGTGCTGATGAATTGACGAAGTTTTTTTATGGTTATGGTGTGGTTGGATGTTGGTTGCTATGTGGCTGGGAGGTGCTAATGGATAATTTTCTGTTTTTCTGCTTTTGTTGGATTTTGTGGGATTTTTGGATTTTTGGATTTTATGGGTTTGTGGTTGTTAAGGGTTTTCGGTGCGGGCTATTTGATCCCTACCCATTTGTCTACCGCATCTTTTTTCTAATAAATTTTGGGTGGAGGGGGGGTGGTGGGAATAGCATGACCCTCACATCTTCCTTTCCTAAAACCCAAAAAAAACTATTAAAACACTAAAATCCCTAAAACCATCAAAATCAATAAAAACACTAAAAAACATAAAAATGATAAAATGGATCTAAAAACATAAAACCCCTCCTAACACCCCTAATAAAAACTTTAAAACCTAAAAACACTTAAATACCTAAAAACCTAATACGATAAAACCCTAAAATACACTAAAACCCCTAAATTCCCCTAAATTCCCTTAAAATCCGTCAAAATTCATTGAAACTCTAAAACCATAAAAATCATAAAAAAGGCAAAATAACCCTTAAAATAACCATTAAAACCTTAAGAAAACCATAATATCCTAAAAATACATAATACCCCCAAAAAATCCTAAAATCACTAAAAACCTAAAAAACCCTAAAAAGCCCTTAAAATTACTTAAAACCCCTAAAAACATAAAACCCCAAAAATCCATAAAAACATAAAACCCATGAAAAAATTTAAAACCCACTAAAAAAATCTCAAAACTATTGAAACACCTAAAAAAATTTAAACTCTAAAAAATGTTAAAAGACCTATAAAAGTAAAAAAACCATGAAAACCCTAAAACCCCCTATGAATCATGGAAACACCTTAAAACCCTTAAAACAAGAACAAACCATAAAACACCTAAAAATCCATAAAAATGTAAAAAATCCTAAAAACCATGAATATACCTAAGAAAAAAATAAAAACCAAAAAACACTTAAAACCCCTAAAAACTAAAAACTGCTAAAAACCCTAAAACCAGAAAAACCTAAAACTAGAAAAACTCCATAAAACACTAAAAACATGAAAACCACTTAAAACCCCTAAAACCACTAAAAATATTAAAACACTTTAAACCCCATATTTTTTTAAAAAAAATCCCTATAAAAACATGGAAACTCTAAAAACTCAATACACCTCTAAAAACTCATAAAACCCATCAAAATCCAAAAAAAATTCAAAAAACCATAAAAATACTAAAAATCACTAATCTCCTTAAAAATGTAAAAAACCTTAAAACCATAGAAAATGCTAATAAAACCATATAACCAAATAACATATAAAACCCAAAAAACCTCAAATATTCTAAATACCCTAAAACCCCAAAAACCCCAAAAATTGCAAATCCCCTAAAAACCTTAAAATCCATAAAACCCATAAAATCCTTAAAACCACTAAAAAATATAAAATCATTTTAAAACCCAAAATTTTTTAATAAACTATAAAAATATTTAAAATCTTAAAAATTAAAAAACACTATAAAATAACAATAAACCATAAAAACCATAAAAACACAAAAAACCCTCAAAAACACTAAAACCTTAAAGAATTAAAAATCCTAAAATTTTCAAAATCATAAAAACCCCAAAAAACTAGAAACCCCCAAAGAAAACCTTAAAAAACTAAAAACATTTAAAACCCATAAAAACATAATAACACCAATATCACTAAAAATATAAAACTCTAAAAATCTCTATAAACCATCCAAATCCTTAAAAACACTAAAAATCCTAAACATAAAAAAATCCATAAAAATCCCATAAAAATTAAAAAATATTAAAATCAATGAAAAACCCTAAGAAAATGTTAGAAACCTAAATACACTAAAAACCCTTAAAAACATAAAAAATCATAAGACCCAAAAAACTCAAAAAACCAAAAAACCCCCAAAAAACCTATAAAAATTGTAAAATCCCTTTAAAATGATAAAAACCCACAAAAATTTATAAAACACTTCAATATCATAAAAACCATAAAAATATTACAAACATTAAAACCCTAAAAATATATAACCCCCATAAAAATCCAAAAAACTATAAAAACCATAAAACCATAAATCCCCAAAACCCCTAGAATCCAGAAAATAAAACATTCTTAAAAAATCTATAGAAACCCTTAAAAAATAACAAAAAACAAAAAACATTGAAAATCCAAATGAAAACCATAAATAACTAACTCCCTAAAAAACCAAGAAACCTGAATTTCTAAAATACAATAAAATTCTTAAAAACTCTACGAATCTCTAAAATCCCTAAAATATAAAAAAACCTAAAAATGCCTAAAAAATATAAAAACATGTAAAAACCATTAAAACCCCTTAAAGCACTACAAAAACATTAAAAACGTTTTAAACCCCTAAAATACAAAAAAAGCTAAAACTCTTAAAAACCCTAAAACCCCAAAAAACTTTTTAAAACCTAAAAACCACTTAAAATATGGAAATCATTTAAACCCCCAAAAAAACATTAAAAAACATAAACCCCTAAAATACCTAAAAACCATAAAACCCTAAAAACCATAAATCCATAAAAATCCTAAATAATCCTTAAAAATCACTAAAAACCTAAAACCTTGAAAAACACTTAGAAAATATTAAAAACATAAAAACACATAAAACTACTAAAAAACCTAAAAATACTAAAAATCCTAAAACACTAAAGACACTAAATAACCATAAAAACCAAAACAACTATAAACATATAATGGCCACTAAAACCATCAAAAACACTAAAAACCCCATAGATCCCTTAAACCCCACCAAAAACTCATAAAACTTTTTAGACTCCTTAGAATATTACAAAAATCTACAAAATATTAAAACCTATGAAAACTGAAAAATCTCAAAAAAAACCATAAAAACATAAAACCCCCAAAAACCCCTCAAAATCTCAAAAAACTCTAAAAACCCAAAAAAAAACCCTAAAAATGATTAAAAATCCCTCCAAATGTAAACAATCTAAAAAACACTTTGATAAAATAAAAACATAAAAATAATTAAACCCACTAAAAACCCTAAAAATTGATGGAAACCCCTAAAACCCTAAAAACCATAAAATCCCATAAAAACAATTAAAACCCTAAATACCCATAAAAACCATAAACCCACTAAAAACTATAAATTCCCTTTAAAAACCATAAAACGTTTAAAAAACACTAAAAACCCTTAAACACACTAAAAAACTCAAAACCCACATAAAACCCCATAAAAACTCATAAAAACCCTGAAAACACTAAATAACTCGAAAACGATCAAAATCACTAAAAAATAAATAAAAACTAAAATTCCTAAAAGAGCCCTAAAAAGTATCTAACAACCTAAAAACCCCTAAAACCCCTGAGATACCCAAAGAAGACCTGAAAATCCAAAAAAAACACTTTAAACACCTAATAAACCAAAAAATATATAAAAACCATAAAAACACCAAAAACATAAAAACTCTTTTAACTCAAAATCCATAAAACTCGTAAATTTACTAAAAAACCCTAAAATCCCAAAACAAATTTAAAAAAACCCTAAAATCACTAAAAACCCCAATGAAAACCACCAAAACCTAAAAACACATAAAAACCATAAAAACCTAAAATACTGTAAAAACAATAACAAGACTAAAACCCCATAAAAGACCTAAAAACTAAAAACTCTATAAACCTATTAAACACCTACACGTATAAAAAATTTATCATAAAACCTTAAAACCCATAAAAATAATAAAAACCCCTAAAACCAAAAAAAACTGTTAAACCCAAAAACCCATTAAATCCTCAAAATCCAAAAAAAAATTAAAATAATATAATAAACCTAAATATCAATACAAATACCTAAAAATATAAAATACATGAAAACTTTGAAAACCACTAATAAAACCTCGAAAACATAAAAACACTTAAAAACCTAATACATAAAAACATTAAAAACCGTTAAAAACATTAAAAAACCTAAAACTCTTAAACCCATCAAAATTATTAAAACCCATGAAAACCATAAAAATTATAAAAAAATCCCGAAAAGTCCCTAAAAATGAAAAAAATATAAAAACATTGAAAACCCATAAATAAGCCTGAAAATGTTAAAATAGTAAATCCCATTAAACCTTACAAATGAACAAAACCCTAAAAAACCATAAAGACCCTGAAACCCTAAAACCCCTAAATTCCATAAACCCCTAAAAACCATATAACTAGAAACCATAAAACTACTAAAAATGGTAAAACCCATTTAAACCCCTATAAGCATTTAAAACAGTAAAAATCCATAAAACCCCTAAAAACTAAAAAAACCCTAAAACTGAAATAAGCCATAAAACCTAAAAAATCTTCAATGTGACTAAAAACCCTAAAGAACCATAAAAATAAAACAAGTCCCTAAAAATATATGAAAACATAAAGACTCTAAAAATCCTAAAAATCCCTAAAAAGCATAAAATCATAAAAACACTAAAAACCCATAAAAATTTCTAAAAAGGCACAAAAAATACTTAAAAACATAAAAGAACACAACAAATTTTGAAAAAACCTAAGAGAATGATAAAAACCTAAATGAACATAAAACCATTAAAAACACTGAAAATGATAAAAACCCTAAAAATATAGTAAAACCCATAATAACCTCTACAAACCCGAAACCACCCTAAGAACCTTAAAAATCATAAAATCACATAAAAAAAATAAAAACTCACTAAAAATATAAAAAACTTTTAAACACTTAAGAAAGCTAAAAACATTAAAAATACTTAAAACCCAAAAAAACTCAAAAAACCCTTAAAACCCAAACAACACCTAAAAACCCTAAACCCTCAAAATCCCTAAAAACCCAAAAAACCATAAAATTTTTAAAAATACCAAAAAATCACTAGAAATGTAAATACCATAAAATACTTGAAAACCCCTAAGAAAACATACAAAAACCTAAAAACACATAAAAACACTAAATCCCCAAAAAATCCAAATAACCCTAAAATCCAAAAAAAAACCTTATAAACCAACCAAACCCCTAAAAATCTCTACCATGAAAGAAATACATAAAAATCATAAAACCCCAAAAATTCACTAATAATAAAAAACCCCTGAAAATGGTGAAAGCCTTGAAGAAAACCTTAAAAACTAAAAAACACTTAAAACCCCTAAAAACCTAAAAATATTAAGACCACTAAAACCCTAAATAACACTAAAAACCCTCAAAATCTCTAAAAATTAAAAAATACTAAATAAGCTCTAAAAATCCCTGAAAACATAAAAATACCTACAACCCCAGAAATTGTTCAAAACCCAAAAACACAATAAAATACCCAAAAAACCAAAAAACAGTAAAACCCATAAAACCAATAAAAACGCTAAAAATCCTATGAAACACTATAAATGTTAAAAAACTATAAAAACCATAAAAACCAAAAAAAAATCTATAAAAAAATACAACCCTAAAATCGCCAAAACTAATAAAATCCTAAAAATCCTAAAACCCTAAAACCCCTCAAAATCCCAACATCCCCTAAAAACTCTAAAAAATTACTAAAATAATAAAGTCCCATAAAAACCAAAGAAACCCTTAAAAACATTAAAAAATTGTTACAACCCTAAAAACCCCTCAAAATTATAAAAACCTTAAAAACACCTAAACATCCTAAAAACCATACAAACTCTCAAAATCCATAAAAACCCTAAAACCCCATATAAATCTAAAAAACACTATAAATCTCTAAAAACAAAACAAAACCTAAAAAACATGAATACCACTAAGAAAAAACTAAACCCCTTAAAATAATAATGACCCATAAAAATGTAAAAGGCACTAAAACCCCAAAAAAACTATAAAAAGAAATTTAAAATGCTAAAAAACCCCTAAAAATGATAAAACACCAAAAAAACCTAAAAACCCTAAAACCCATAACACCCCAAAAACCTTAAAAACCTAAAAATAATAAAAACCACTAAAAACCTTAAAAACCTAAAAAATTACAAAAACATCCAAAAAGGCCAAAAAACCCATAAAACACTAAAACCCTAAAAATCCATAAAATATCTAAAAACAATAAACAAAAAAATGATTAAAAAACTCTAAAAATGTAGAAAACCCTAAAATCCCTAAAAATACAAAGAAAATCATTTATTCCTAAAAAAATAAAAAACCCCAAAAAATATAAAAAAGAAAAAAAACTAAAAAATTTAAAAACAAAAAATTCAAAAACTCTAAGAAAACATCAAAAACATAAAAAAACCTAAAACCCCTTAAAAAACTAAAATTCTAAAAACCCTATAAACCACTAAAATCCTTAAAACCCTAAAAAAACCAGAAAAACCAAAAAACACATAAAACCTATGAAAACATAAAAAGTGATAAAACCCATAAGAAACATTAAAAGGACCCTAAAAACCACTAAGCCCCATAAAAACCCCTAAAAACATTGAAAACCTATACAAAACCCATAAAACCTATAAAACCCTAAAAATAACTAAAACTATAAAAGCCATTAAACCCCCAAAAAATTAACAAACTCTAAAAAACATTAAAATCCTTAAAAACTCAAAAAAACCCTTAATGAAAAAATACATTAACCCCTAAATCCCCTAAAAGCCTTCAAAATCCCTAAGATCACTAAAAACTGTAAAAATACAAAAAAGACACTAAAATACATAAATACATAAAAAACCATAAAACCATAAAAACACAATGAAATCCTTATATCCCTAAAAAAACTTAAAACCACTAAAAACATAAAAATTCTAACACCCCTAAATAACAATAAAAAGCCTAAAAACCATAAAATCCTGAAAAAAAATCATAAAATGAAAAAAATCCTAAAAAATCAATAAATATACCTAAAAATCTAAACAGAACCCTTAAACCATATATAACACACTAAAATCCATAAAAACCTAACAATAGTTAAAATATATAAAATACTAAAAAACGATAAAGCACTAAAAAACCATAAAAAGGGCATAAAACCTCTAAAACCCCATAAAAACCAAAAAACCACCTAAAAATATGAAAATCCCTTTAAACCCCCCAAAAAATTAAAAAATCTAAAAACACAAATAAATTTTAAAAAACCAAAAAAAACCAAAAACCGAAATACCCCATAAAAACCCTAAAAATCCTAAAAACCATCAACATCCATAAAGTCCCTAAAAACATAAAAATACTGAAAATTCTCTAGAAATCAAAAAATATATTAAAGCCCCTAAAAATTATGAAAACACCTAAGAAAACCTTAAAATACTAAAAACAATTAAAACCCTTAAAAATCTAAAATGAAAAAACCCTAAAACCCCATAAAAGCCCAAAAATCCTTCAAAATACAAAATCGTAAAAACACATAATACCCCTAATAATATCTAAAAACAAATAAAAGTATAAAAACAACAAATCCCTAAGAACCTCTAATAAAAACTTAAAAAAAATAAAACACTGAAAACCCCTAAAAACCCAAAACCCCTTACAACAATAAGAAACCCTAAAGACATTAAATAACCTGAAAACCCATAAAAACCAAAAAATGAATAAAACTATAAAAACACATTATTACACTAAAAAAGTTCAAAAACTATAAGAAATTGTAAAACGCCTATTAAAAAAAATATCTGAATACCCAAAAAAACATAAAAACACTAAAACCCCTCAAAATCCCTAAAAACCCTAAAAACTATAAAAATACTAAAATTGACCTAAAAATCCCTATAAATGTAAGAATACATAAAAACCATGACACACCAAAGAAATAATTTAAAACCTTAAAACACTTAAAACCCCTAAAAACCTTAAAATTCAAAAAACCCTCAAAATCCCTCAAAACCATAAAAATCAATAAAAATATAAAAATATCCCTATAAAAACTAAAATGTAAAAACCCCTAAAAACCTTGACAACACTATGAATACCCTAATAAAATCATTAAAACCTAAAAATAATTAAAACCCATAAAATAACTGAGAAATTTTAAAAACCCTAAAACCGTAAAAAGATCGTAGAAACCCTTAAACACCTAAAAATATAAAAACCACGAAAAACACAAAAAAACCATAAAAACCATTAAACACTCAAAAATATCTTTAATCACAAGAAAACATTAAAAAAACTAAAAAACATTAAATCACTAGAAAAAAATTACCCCCTAAAACCCCTAAACCCCTAAAAGTCCCAAAAACCTAGAAAACCACTAAGAAAACCATAAAAAGATAAAAAAATAAAACCAAAAAAACCTAAAAATCATAAAAATTCCAAAAAATGTAAAAAAACCCATTAACCTTGAAAAATAATAATAATACCTTAAATAACTAAAACACTAAAAACACCCAAAACCCCTAAAAATAAAAAAAATCCCAAAAACCCAAAAAAGACAAAAAAAAATAAACACCCTTGAAAACCCGAAAAACCAATTAAAGTATTAAAAACTCTAAAAACACATAAAAATTCATAAACACACAAAAACCATTAAAAACTGTTAAAAACCCTAGAACTCCATAATGACCCCTAAAACCCACTAAAAACTCTAAAAACACATTAAACCCCAAAAAATGTTTAAGAAATCTAAACACATTAAATAAAAAAATACACGAAAATACACTAAAAATACAAAAAAAATACCTAATGACCCTATGACAATAAAAATCTGTAAAAATCTAATAACCAATAATAAATCCTAAGAACATCGTAAAAATACATAAAAACGTAAAAAATCATAGAACTCTGAAAACACATAGAAAACATTAAAAACCTCAAAACACATAAAACCCGTAAAAACCATAAAAATCTAAGAACTCTAAAGTACTTAAAAACCTAAAAATACCCTAGAAACCCTAAAAACCCCTAAAAACATAAAAACCATTAAAACTTGCTAAAATTTCTAAAAACCCTTTAAACCCCAAAAACTATTAATGAAATCTAAAAACCCATAAAATCTTTAAAAAATGATAAAACACCATAAACACCCTAAAGCCCATAAAACCCCTCAAATTAAATTCCTTGAAAAACCCCACAAAATCCACAAAAACTATAAAAACTATAGAATTCATAAACAATCCAAAAAATATCCCTCAAAATGTAAAAGACATAATTTTCATGAAAATCCCAAATAAAACCTTAAAAACCTCAAAATAATTGAAATCACAAAATACCTAAAAATTATAAAACCCCTAAAAACACATTAAATCCTAAAAAAACCTAAAAATTTTAATAATCCATAAAAAAACTAAAAACTATAAAAAACCAAAATAGGTTATAAAAATACTTAAAACATAAAAACCATTAAAAAACCTGAACACCCCCAAGAAAACCTTATAACAAATAAAAAAATAAAACCCCAAAAAACAAAAAGAAAAAACTAAAAACCCTAAAACCCTAAAAAAAGTCCCTAAAACCCATAAAAACCATAAAAATCTCTAAAACATTGAAAAACCAAAAAAACCCAAAAAAACCCTTAAAAAGACACTGAAAATCTAAGAACCCTTAAAACCCCTAAAAACATAAAAATTCAAAAATTACATTAAAACCCAAAAAACTAAAAAAACCTGAATACCAAAAAAACCAAAAAAAAGGACTACAAACCCTAAAGACCCTAAAAATCCCAAAAAACATGAAAACCACAAAATTCCTACAAAATCCAAAAAAAATCTAGAAGTGAAAAAAACTATAAAACAATAAAAACCCTAAGAAGACCATCAAAATCTAGAACACCTAAAACCCCTAAAAACCTAAAAAATTATAAAAACCCTAAAAACCCTAAAACCCCTAAAAACCTAAAAACATTAAAAACCCTAAAAATCTATAAATTTTACTCAAATCCATAAAAATCCTAAAAACCCTGAAAATCCTAAGAAAATCCCTAAAAATCCCAAAAAACATAACAAATCATAAAAACACCTACATCCCCCTAAAAAATAAAAAAATTTAAAAGCCCTAAATAGACCCTAAACCACCTAAAAACATAAAAAATACCTAAAATCCCTAAAATCTCATAAAACCTCTAAACCCCCACTAAAAACCATAAAAAACCTTTAAACCCTTAAAAACAATAAAAACACTAAATGCCTTCCAAAAAAACTCAAAAACCCCCAAAACCCCCCAAACAACTATAAAAACTCTATAGGCCCTAGGAAACCCTAAAAACCCTAAAACCATATAATTCGTGAATGGTCCTAAAAACCATCAGAAGTAAAATCCCAAAAAACCTAAAAAATATATAAGGAAATATTAATAACATAAAAAAACAAAAAACCCCCAAACAACTTAAAACAATAAAACCCTAAAATTCCATAAAGTACCTAAAATCATGAATCCCGAAAATTACTTAAAAACAATAAAAAATTATAAATATCCTATAAAATCCCCAAATAGTAAAAAATCCTAAAACCCATGAAAAACCATAAGAAAAAATTCACAACCTAAAAAAATTAAAAACATGAAAACCATATAAAATTATAAAAAATCCTAAAGAAACATAAACACCCCTACAACACTAAAACCCAAAAAAACTCTTAAAACCCCTAAAACCCCAAAAAAATCATAAAAATATCTGAAACTATAAAAATTATTTAGACCCCTAAATGTTTTTAAAAAACCTAAAAACTCTAAAAGATCTAAAAAATAAAATAACACACAAAATAAATAATATATATATATAAACCCAAAAAACCCCAATAAACACTTAAAATCAATAAAAACCCTACATACCCAACAAAATCCATAAAATCCCTAAATAATTCCTAAAACAAAAAAACCCAAAAAACCATGAAAGACCTTAAAAACATAAAAACCAAAAAACACAAAAAACCTATAAAAAAATCATTAAAACCGCTGAACAACCTAAAGACAATAAAAACCCCTCAAAATCCCTAAAACTCACAAAAAACCTAAAAAATCCCCAAAATACCTAAAAAAATAAAAATCCATAAAAACATGAAAACCCCTAAGAAAACGTTAAAAAATGAAAAAAATATAAATCCCCTAATAAACTAAAAAATGATAAGACCTTTAAAATTCACAAAAGACCCAATAAACCATAAAACCCCTAAAACCCTTTAAAACCCTAAAAACCCATAAAAGCCTAAAAATAAATTAAAAACAATAAAAACCATTTAAACAAATAAAATTTCAAAAACTCTAAAACCATTAAAAACCTAAAAAACTAAAAAACCCTCATAAAAAAAATAAACCATAAAACATAAAAAAATCGTAAAAATTCACAAGAAATCCCTAAAAAAATAAAAAAAATAAAACCCATAAAAACCCATATGAAAACATTAAAATCCTAAAAAATACATAAAACCACTAAAATATTGAAAATTCTAAAAATCCTAAAAATCCATAAAACCCTCAAGATCCCTAAACCTGTGAAAAACCCATAGAAATCCTGAAAAATACGTAAAAATACCAAAAATCATAAAAAATCCTAAAACTCTTGAAAATTCCCAAGAACACCATTAAAAACCTAAAACAAATAAAACACATTAAAAACCAGAAGAATGATAAAAACCTAAGAAAACCCTAAAAAGGAAAAAACCCTAAACATTATAAAAACCCCTAAAATTATTAAATACTATTAAAAACCAAAAAAAATCACTATAAGGTTTAATGATCCTTTAATATAATAAAAAAATTAAAAAAATATAAAAACCATAAACCCATAAAAAACTCAAAAAAATCCTAAAAACCATAAAATTAGTAAAAACCCTAAACACCCTCAAAATCCTTAAAAACCTAAAATCGTAAAAATGCTAAAAAATACCTAAATATATCTAAAACAAAAAATTACTAAAACCAATCAAAAACCCCAAATAAAACCACAAACACCTAAACCACCGAAAAATCTAAAAATGCTAAAAAAACCCTAGAACCCCTAAAATCCCTTAAAATCCTTAAAAACCAAAAAAACACATAAATATACCAAAAAAACTCCAAAAATTATCTAATGACGTAAAAACCTCTAAAAATCTAGAAAAACACTAAGAAAAACATAAAAACCTAAAATAAATTAAAATCCCTAAAACATGAAAACTATAAAAAACTCTAAAAACACAAAACATACACAAAAGACTAAAAACAAATAAAAACCTAAAACTAATAAAAAAACATCAAAACCCTAATAACCAATAAAACCCTAAAAATCACTAAAAAGACTAAAAATACTTTAATCACCAAAAAACATTAAAAACACTAAAAACTCAAAAGAAACACAAAACTGAAAAAAAAAACTAAAACCCCTAAAAACCCTAAAAAACCCTAAAACACCTCAAAATCCCAAAAAACACCAAAAACCATAAAAATCTAAGAAAATCCCTAAAAACATTAAACCCCTAAAAAAAGAAAAACCCTAATGAAAACCATTGAAAATTATTAACACTAAAAACCCATAAAAATATTGAAAAATCGAAAAACCATAAAAACCCTAAATCCCTAAAAAAATAAAAAATCCCTCAAAATCCTTAAAAAACCAAAAATCCCTCAAAATCCCTAAAAACACTAAAAACCATAAAGATACTAAAAATAAATAAAAATACCTAAAAATCCAAAAAATGATAACAAAATAAAAACCCAAAAATCCCTTATGAAAATGTAAAAACCCAAAAAAAATTAAAACCTATAAAACCCCAAAAAATGATAAATACCCAAAAAGTTCCTACAACACTAAAAAATAAGAATGGATGGAGGGAGAGTTTCCAGGATCCTCTCGTGCTTAGGTTTTCCTGGGATGTTGCCTCCTCTCACGGTGTATCTTCTCTGGTGCGGAAACATTCTCCTTGTGGTTCTGGATTCTCAGGCATCGGCTCTCTCAGCATTGATTCTCCCTCCTCCCGTGGTATATTTCTTCTAGATTGGGGTTTCCCTTGTAGCTTGCGAGTCTCAGGATTTTTTCTTCAGATAAAGAATTAAACATTGGAGGAGCGGGTCATATCTAGTCTCTATGGTGCATTGCATTGAGAATTCATAGAGGGGTAGGCCAGATCTGGTCTTTCCTTCATGTGGCATTGCAGATCCTTGGAGGAGATGCTCAGATCTAGACATTTTGGCCTCAGGAATTGCAGATCTAGGGAGGAGCGGGCCTTATCTAGACGGTTTCTTTGGTGGCTTTGACTTATCCAATCAAGGGATTTTCTTGGGTCTTTGGTCTTAGTTCTTATCATAGGCTGGATTTTGCAGTGGCGAGGATTGGATTTGGTGGTTCTGAAAGACACACAGAGAGTAGCAGTTTTTTCTTGGATTGGTTATTGGGTGATGGCACATGTTCCTCAGATCATCACATAGTTCTATTTGGAGTGAAGAGGCGGAAGATATAGGTTTGTGTTTGATCTGGTTCTTCATCTTCACCTTCGTTTCACTATATTGATGTAGGACTATTTAAGGGGAGGTGTGATATGGTCTTGTTGATGTATTTTGGATTTCTTGTAGTGCCAAATAGTTTCAATTGGTACAGTGATTATTTCTGAATGTTCTAATGAAGTTCGTTTCATTTTAAGATTTTTTTCTTATTGGTCCCAGCTAGTTTGGCCATGAGTTACTATGGGTATTGTATCTTGGGATTGATGATAGATGATGGTAAGTGTTTGATGATGATGTGAAATTATCGGCCTACTGAAGTGGAGGTTTAGAGCTCTAAGGGTTGTGCGGATCTGGTTGTGGATGATTGTTTACAAGGTGAGGAAGAAGATGTTAGTTTTTGGAAATTGTGGTGCTGGTGGCTGTTTTCTACTAGGCTAGGATTTGATGAAGTTGGTTCTTGGGGGATTTGTGGTGGTCGCTCTACATTGCTGGCGGTGAATCTCCTTGGTGAGGAGGTACTGGATGATGGAAATGGTGTGACGAGATGTTGGTTGCTACTTGGCTAGGAGGTTATGAGTATTTTCATTCACATTTCTTAATGCTAGATACTAAACTACGAATGGATGAGCGATGATAGGCTAGGTGGTGCTGAATGTGAGGATCTAAGATGCTGGATGTTGGTTTTTGATGGGTTATGAGGTGCTGAATGCTGGAATATAAGCCACAAAATGATAGGATCTGGTTGGCTCGGAGGCAGTGAATTCTAGAAGATGAGTTATTGGATACTATTTGTTACATGGTTAAGAGAGGAATTGTTTGGAAAAGAGGAGACAGATGATGGGAGATGTGTTGAAGGATGCTATATGATGTTCGACTAGAAGGTTATGTTGGAAGTGCTTTTGATTTTATGCTTTGTCTACTTTTTTTGTGCCTTTTGGGTTTCATGGGGGTGTCTGGGTTTCTTGGGGTTGTCCAGGGCTTTTTGGGTGTTGGTTGATTGACCTCGCCCCTCCCTTGTTAGCTATTTATTTTTCCTAATAATTTTTTTTGGGGGGGGGTCAGGAATAGCCTGACCCTGAGCCTTCCTTGCCCTATAACACTAAAAATCCTTAAAAAACATAAAACCCCTCAAAATCCTAAAAAACTATAAAAACCCCAATAACATTAAAAACACTAAATACCCTTTAATTCCCTATAATTGTTAAAAAGATATAAAATCCATTAAAACTCCTAAAAATATATAAAAACACCTAAAACCGTAAAAATATCATAAAAACACTTACAATCATCAAAATTCCTAGAACCACAAATAAACCCATAAAATTCTTAAAACTTCCTAAAAATCCCTATATTTTAAAAAAACTAAGAAAACTGAAAACCCTTATGAAAATATTAAAAACCTAAAAACACAAAAAAACACTAAAAAGATAAAAAAAATACTAAAAGCACTAAAAACCCAAAAACCCTCCAAAACCATAAAGCCCCTCAAAATCCCAAAAACCTTTTAAAATGTAGTGAAGCCTTAAATCTGAAAAATTATAAAAAAAACTAAAACCCCTTAAAACACCTAAGAAATCCTTAAAATCCAAAAAACACTTAAAACACTTAAAAACATCTAAAATCCTATACAAATCATAAAAATACACTAAAAACCATTAATACCCCTAAAAACCATAAAACCCCTGAAATGTTAAAAAGTATTAAAATCCTATAAAAACCCTAAAAACCACTAAAAACTATAAAAGGCCTTTAAACTCATGAAATTTTTTAAAAACTCTAAAAATATTAAAAACCCTAAAAACTCAAAAACAGAAAAAGATAAAAATCCTAAAACCCCTCAAAATCCCAAAAAACCCTTAAACCCCAAAAAATCCTTAAAAATCCCCAAAAACATAAAGATCCATAAAATCCCTGAAAAAAACTAAGAAAACCATAAAAACGTAAAAACACTTAAAAAACCTAAAAAACCTAAAAAACCAAAAAACATTAAAATTATAAAAAATCTAAAAATCCCTAAAATCCCATAAAACCATAATATCCCTTAAAACCTTATAAACCTTAAAACCCCTAAAGCCCATAAGGAGATTGAGGTTTTGGAGTCTCGGATCTTTCATGATAGCTACTTCCCTTCCCTCACAGGTAAAAGACGATGGTGGCTCAAGCGTCTCTCCACCACTATGCTGGGGAGGGTCCTCCCTCTTAGGACCACTGTTTTACTCCTTTCTCATCCCCTAACTCGCTTCCCACCTTCCCATGGACGATTCTTGGTAAAAAGGTCCCTGAAATTTTTGATGGTTGACCAAAACTCCCTCTTTCACTCTAGGAGTTCAAAAAATCTTCAGATCTTCATCTTCTGACTCTGGTTTTGTGGTTCCTAAAGTGGCGCCCCCTGTTGGAAATTTTTATAGGTTTTCTTCTGAGCTTCTGAATCATTAGGACTGTGTAATGGTAGGTCTGGTTGAAAGTTCTCACGTCATGATTCACTTTTCGTCTGAGGAGGACCTGATTCTCACCTGGTCTGTGACACCTCAAATCTATAATGGCATGCACTTCTCCCTCTTCTGGGGGATCTTTGGCTTTCATCTGAAGTGTGACACCTTGATGGTTGTGACTTTGGTTAGGTTTCCAAAAAATCCCCTCCCATTTCAAAATTTCTCTATCATTTCAATGCTAGGGAATCTGGTGTGGAGGTTATACTATGTGGATAACAGGACGTGGTCCCTTTGCCATCCTATTTCCCCAAGGTCCTTCACTAAGGTTGATGATTCAAAGGATCCGGTGGATTCTGTTTGGATTGTTGTGGGGGAGTAACTCTATTGGAAACAACTAGTGAATTTTTTATTGTGTCTTTCCTTATGTTTTATCTATTGGAATTTTGGGCATAATGATTAGACTAGCAGACGTGCTGCCTCTGGTAGGATTGGCATAAATATGGCCCAGTTTGGGCTTGGTGAGAGTAAATGAAATTTGGTGGAAGAGTAGGAGGTCAGGGGAGTGACCGAGACTTCATCCAATCAGGCAATGGTTGTTGCAGTCTTTGATCGGATCAAGACAGGTTTGATGATTGAGAGTGTTCTGGAAATGGAAATGGTTGATTCGGGCGAGATCCGTTTGAATTTGGATGGGAACATTTGTGGATTGGGAGCTGCTGACTTTGAGGGGGCGCACACGGTCGATTGAAATAACCTAATTTTTATATGTGAGAATTTTGGAAGTGTTGAGATATTAGGGAGAGGGAAAGAGTAGGAGAAGGTGGTTGATCAAGAAGACTGGACTTGGAATGACCTTTAGGAAGGACCCTGGATGTAGCCCTAGGGCGGAGCAGTTATGGACTGGAGGAAGGGCAGTGGAGGATCCAACAATAGATTTTAGCTGGATGTGAATGATGTCACTCTGTCAAATAGGTTTCAGGACTCAGCCTCAACTGAGACAGTTGGGGATGATGCTATGTAGGGGGAAATCATGAGTACGGGGGTCAATGTGCTGGAGATGAGAGTTAGGGATTGGTGGGAGATGCTTATGGTTGGTTAGTATATGATCTTGGTGGATGAGTAGACCCTTGATCATGAAGAGAGATGCCCTAGTTGGAGCATAGACCCCTTGGTGTTGTCTACCGAAAGTGGTGACGCGGAGAGGGTTTACATGGGGCCTGTGCCAGGTTCCCTTATTGATGAGGTTGGTACTATTTGTGTGGAGGGTTTGGCTGGACTTCCTCCTCCAGAGTCCATTTCTAGAACTCCAAATGTGGAGGACCTGGCTAGGCTCCCTCTACCGGAGTCCAAAACTGATGAAGGTGGGTTGGGCCCAGACTAGCAGAAGGCCATGGTTTTTTATGGTTTCCAATCTACTAAAGACCACTGTATGATTCTCTATGACATAACGATGGTTTAATAGAGTAGGTTTCCACTTGAGGATGACACTAAACGTCTTGGGGAGAGGTTTTCTAAGGATAACCATAGGATACATGTTGTTATGGCCTGGTTCAATGAGGAAATAAAAAAACACAAAATAGGAAATGTAGCATATCCTAGGATAGTATGGATGATAAAAAAAGGGGCCTCAAGTGCGGCCAGTGTTGGATTTTTACATGAGAAAGATGTTCTTGAGGAGGGATTCATCTCCCCCCCCCCAGATGGAGGCAGCGGAAGGATTACTCTGCTCTCCCACGGCCCATTGCGACTTGGGCCACTTCCAGGAAATCCAATCTAAAATATATAGTTATCAAGAAAGAGTGGCCTTCATGTAATGTAGAGCAGGAATGGGTTGGAGAGACACTCTTGACTATTCCCAAAATGTAGGAGGAATTTGAGTCAAGATGGGACTCTATGGATGTAAGAGTTGACTCAGACTTTTGCATTATTGATGTGGATGATGGTCTTGGAGCTTGTTTTGGACCTTTTAGTGTGGATTTGGATGACATTGGTGGTGAAATTGAATGAATTTTCCTCCATTGTGTTTGTGGACTTTTTTAGGGTATGGGTTTTGGGTTGTTTTGGGGTTTCAGGTGTGGAATATTTGGCCTTTCCACTCCCTTTGTGTTTTGATGTTTGTTGTGTCTTCTTTGAAATAAACATTGGGGGGGGGTCAGGAATAGCATGTCCCTACACCTACCTTACCATAAATCCCATAAAATCCCTAAAAACCACTAAAAACTCTACAAAAATTTAATCCCCTAAAAATATAAAAAATACTAAAATAATTTAAAAACCCTAACAAACTCAAAAAACCAAAAACGCCAAAAACCCTAAAAAACCTAAAACCCCTAAAAATCCCTAAAACCCCAAAAAAATCTATAAAAATACTAAAAATACCGAAATCTTTAAAAAATTAATAAAACCTAAAAAATATAAAAAACCCATAATAAACCTTAAAACATTTTATAAACCCTAAAAACTCAAAAAACACTAAATATCAAAAAAAACACTAAAACCCCCAAAAAATAATAAAATCCCTACAAAATAAAAACCATAACGACCTAAAGAGTCCTAAAATCCCTAAAATGTAAAAAATCATAAAAACATTAAAAATATATTAAATCATTAACAACCCAAAAACACGTAATACACTTAAAAAAATAAAAATTGATAGAAACCCTAAAAATCTTAAAAAGTCCTAAAAACCCTAAAAACCCAAAATAACCACAAAAACCCCAAAAAATCATAAAACGCACTAAAACCCATAAAACCCACTAAAAACACTAAAACCCCTTTAAACCCCTAATTTTTTTTAAAAAAATATAAAAACCCTAAAACCCTAAAAAACTAAAAAAACCCTAAAACCCAAAAAACCATAAAAACATGAAAAAAACAAATAAAAACCCCAAAACCCTCCAAATATCTAAAAAACCAAAAAAAAATTGTAAAAAATCCCTAAAAATAAATAAAATGTAAAAAATTCTTAGACACCTAAAAAACCTATGAAAACTTTAAAAACCTAGAAACTGTTAAAACACCTAAAAACCTAAAAATTGAAAAAACCCTAAAAACCCCTAAAAATCCTAAAAACTCCTAAAAACCCTAAAAATCCCTAAAATAACTTAAAAAAAATAAAAATCATACAAATTCCTTGAAGACAATAAAAACATAAAAACCCCTAAAAACCCTGAAAACCCATATAAAATCCATAAAACCCATAAAACATTTTAATCTCCTAAAACATAAAAAATGACCCTAAAAAACAAAAAAAAAACCCTAAAAATCAAATACCCCCCCCCTAAAACCTTAAAAATCCTAAAACCCCTAAAAACCTCTAAAATTTTATAAACCCCACAAATCCATAAAATTGTTAAAAATTATAAAAAACATAAAAACCACTAAATAGTTTAAAAAATCACTACAATCCAAAAAATAAAAAAACCCCCTAAAATAGTAAACCCCTCAAAATCCCTAAAACCCTTAAAGACCATAAAATTCCTAAAAAATCACTAAAAATCCATAAAAAAATAGACAATCCTAAATAACCTAAAAACCCCTAAGAAAATATTAAAAATCAAAAACCTCTAAAGACTTCTAAAAACCCTAAAAATGAGAAAAACCATAAAACCCCTAAATGACCCTAATACCATAAAACCTCTATAAACCACAAAACCCAAAAAGATTTAAAAACCAATTAAAAACAAAAAAAACCCACAAAAACCCACAAAAACACTAAAAACTCTCTAATCCCTAATACACGATAAAAAACTATAAAGCACCTATAAAACCCTTAAAAATCAAAAACTCCCTCAAAACACCAAAAACCCTAAAAATCCTAAAACCCCCTAAAAACTCATAAAATCATTATAAATACCAAAAAGTTCATAAAAGAGCAAAAAACCTATAACCTTGAAACCAATTAGAAAACCATAAAACCATAAGAACATAAAAAACCCCTAAAACCCCTAAAAATGCTAAGGAAACCTAAAACGCACTAAAGACCTTAGAAACCATAAAACCCACAAAACTGTAAAAACCCTGAAAACCTATAAAAATCATTAAAAGACCCTAAAACCCTAAAAACCCCTTTAAACCACAAAATAGCATAAAACTATAAGAATCCATTCAAACCCATAAAAACAATAAAACCCCATAAAATTATGAAACTCTTTTAAACCTTAAAAAACGTTAAAAAATTATAAAAAACCTTAAAACCCCTAAAAACTAAAAAAACCCAAAATAACCCTAAAACCCTACTATAAATCCATAAAAATATAAAATAGCATAAAAACCATGAAAAAAATTAAGAAACCCCTAAAACCCTAAAAAAACACATAACACCCCTAAAATCATGAAAAATGATAAAAAAACTAAAACTCCCTAAAAACCTTAAAAATCCCTAAAAACTCAAAGAACAAAAAAAGTACTAATAAATCCATAAAAAACATAAATACCATAAAAACCCTAAAAACATTGAAAACCCCTAATAAAACCATAAAAAACTAAAAATAGTTAAAACCACTAACAACCTAAAAAACACTAAAAAGCTTAAAAACACTAAAAAGATCATAAATCACCTAAATCCTCTAAAAACCCCTAAAACCTCAAAAACCATAAAAACCCAAAACACCCAAAAAAAGTTTGAATAATACTAAATATAATAAAAGACCAAAATACTAAAAAAATACCTTAAACCCCAAATAATCAAAAAAACCTAAATCCCTAAAAACCCTAAAAATACTTAAAACCCAAAAAACAATAAAATCCTAAAAAAGCCTTGAAAATCCCTAGAAATGTAAAATACCCAAAAACCTTGAAAGCCCCTATTAAAAACATAACAACCTAAAACAATTAAAGTGCATAACAATGCTAAAAATGGTAAAAACCATAAAATTTCTTAAAAATAATAAAAAAAAAACTCTAAAACCCCTCAAAACGATGATAACCATAAAAATCCTAAAAATTCTGTAAAAGTCACTAAAAACACAAAAAAACATAAATCCTAGTAAACCACTGAGAAAACCATAAAAACCAAAAACAATTAACCCCCCCCCCCAATATAAAAATGGAAAAAACATTAAAAACTTATACTCCCAAAAAATCATAATAACTATAAAAAACACTAAAAACGTAAATAACCCTGAAAACCCATAGGAAAAATTTAAAAACATAAAAACACTTAAAATAAATGAAAACCTAAAAAAATTAAAAACCCAAAGAAACACTAAAAGACCCAAACACATTCAGAACCCCAAAAACCACAAAACCCCTAAAGCAATAAAGACCATAAAACCCATAAACACCATAAAAGAAACTAAAGACTTTGAAAACCACTAAACCCCATATAAAATATAAAAAAATCTAAAAAACCATTATAACGTAAAAAACTGAAAAACCATAAAAACCCAAAGAAACCCATAAAAATTCTAAAAACCCTAAATATCTATACAAACTCATAAAAAAACTAAAATGTCTTAAAAATCCCTAATAACATAAAATACCCTGAAAACCTTCAAAAAACCCTAAGAAAACCTAAAAACATAAAAACACATAAAAATATAAAAACCCTAAAACATGAAAAATAAGAAAACCCTAAAAAACCTCAGAAAACCAAAAACTATAGAAATACTAAAAAATCCCTAAAATATCGAAAAACTAAAATTCATTAAAAACCATGAAAAATATTACGAAAACCATAAAAACCTAAAAACACTTAAAACAATTAACACCCTAAAAACAAAAAAAAACCCAAAAAATATTAAAAACCTGAAACCCCTAAATAACCAAAAATAATAATAACCCCTAAAAACCATAAAAAAAATAACTTTAAAATCAATTTAACCTTATAAAAACATTAAAACACTCTAGAAATCTATTAAACCCCAAAAAACTCAAAAAACACTAAAATCCAAAAATACCATAAAATTCCTAAACATATAGAAAACCATAAACCCATAAAAATCTCTAAATAAAAGATGGCTATGAAGCTTTGGAAGCATGACCAACAACCTTTGGGGTTAACCTCGACATCAACAGTCAGAAGGGGCTATCTAGATTGCTAAAGGTAGCAACCGACATTGATATGAGCCCACATCTCTTTAATCTCTTTCTTACGGAAATTGCGGCACTTCTCTCTTATGTTTGGGCTACCTGTAATGTTGTTGTCCACAAAAATCAGGCATTCTCATTCTATAAGGGAGCATTGTCCATTCATAGAGAAATTCATGCCACAACTAGCATATAAACCGGTGATATGGCTAATCACACTAATGACCTTTCGATCCTTCAAGAAATTTGGCATCCTTGGTAGGTGCAAGAAACCAATGATACTGAAATTCATCTTCTGGATTCTCCCAACCACGACACGGGTTAAGGTCAATGCGGACGGCGTGGCTTCAGGCACAATTGGACCATCGGGCAGTGGCGGTATATTCCACACCTACCATGGCTTCGTTAAAGGATGCATTTTTTATTTTATCAGATATGAAACTGTCTATGAAGCATAAATCTGGGCATTTATAATGGCATTAAGCTATACCAACCACTTCTTATGGAATCAACTTTAGATTGAGTCTGACTCACTTCTATGATTTAAGGCCTTCAAAAGAAAATCAAGACAAGTAACTTGGTGGCTTCTACTTCAATGGATAGAATTTTTTGACACCGCCCATGCCCTTATGCTCAACGTCACACTTTCATATAGAGAGGCAATTATGGTGGCAGACATCCTCTCCATGAAGTCAATTGAGGAGAGGATCTCATTGTGGTCCTTTGTTACCCCCAGCTTTTGTACGTCCTTGGTGGACTCAGACATGAATGGGGTTTCTCATACCGGATTTTGCAAACCTTCTCTGTAACGCCTTGTACATTATTTTTCTTAATAAATCATGGGGGATTGGAAATGCCTTCCCCGCACCCTATTTTCTTAATACCGTATAACTCCATAAAATCCAAAAAACACTAAAATCCCAAAAAATGTAAAACCCTTTAAAAACCCTGGAAACCACTATGAAAACCATAAAAACCAAAAAATAATTATGAAACCTAAAAAACACTTAAACCCCTAAAAATCCAAAAACCCTTAAAACCACAAAAAAACATACAAATCCCAAGAAACCCTAAAAACCATAAAAATATTAGAAAATACCAAAAAATCCCAAAATGTTAAAACCCTACAAAAGACAATGAAAACATTTAAACCAGAAAAAAATTTTAAGTCTATAATAATATAAAATATGATAAAACCCATAATGGGACATAAAATCCTCAATAACATAATACCCCAAAAAAAACATAAAACCCCTAAAAACAATAAAAACACCAAAAAACAAATTAAAACCCAAAACCCATGAAAAAATTGAAGAATGCTATAAATACATAATAATGTTACAAAACTATAAAACCCCTTAAAACCTAAAAACTCAAAAAAAAAACTCCCAAAAACACAAAAAAACATAAAAACCCTATAAAACATAAAAAACCAAAAATAAAACTGAAAATCCAAAAAATCCATAAAAAACCATAAAAATTTAAAAAATCCCTAAAAATACGTAATCATAGAAAACCCAGAATAATCATAATAATCCCTTAATACTTAAAAAATAAAACCACTAAAAATCCTAAAATTCAAAGAAAACTGTAAAATATAAAAATCCCTAAACCCCTCAACATCCCAAAAAACCATAAAACACTTAAATATCCTAAAAATCCCTAAAAATCCAAAAAAAGATAAAAAAATCTGAAAAAACCAATTAAAACCATAAGAAAACCTTTAGAACCAAAAAAAACATAAATCACTAAAAGAAAAATATTTAAACACCTAAAAAGAACATAAAACATATGACCCCAAACACCCAAAACTCTAAATCCCCAAGAAAGAAAAAAAAACAACACAAAAACATATGACCCCAAACACCCAATACACCTAAAAAAACCGTTCAAATCACTAAAAACCACAAAAAATCTAAAAAAAATTCTAAAAACACTTAAAATCATTAAGCACCTAAAAAAATAAAAACTCTAATAAAAATTGGGACACTAAAAAACATAATCAAATCCTAAAACCTAAAAAAATTAATAAAAACCCTAAAACACTAAGAAACCCTAAATCCCTAAAAATCTCTAAAAACTCTAAAATCAATAAAATGAAAAAGAATCCCTAAAAAATTAAAATATAAAATCCGTAAAACGCATAAAAACATGAAGAAAACCATACAACTTGAAAAACATAAAACCCCTAAAAACCTAAAAAATTCAAAACACCTAAAAATCCTTAAACCCCTAAAAGACCTAAAAATGACAAAAAACCAAAAAAAACATTAAAACATTAAAAAGTCATAAAAATAACTAAAAACATAAAACCCCAAAAATCCCTAAAAACCCATAAGAATACCATGAAATCTTAGAAACACTTAAAACCTCAAAAACAAAAAAAAATTCTAAAAAAACTAAAACCCCAAAATAGACCCTAAACAACCTAAAAACAAAAAAACCCTAAAAACCAAAAAATACACTAGAAACCATAAAAACTATAAAAACCATAAAACAAATAAAAATTCTAAAAACCTATTAAACCCCTAATAAAATAAAAAAACTCTAAAAAAATATAAAAACCCTAAAAACTCAAAAACCCAAAAAATAAAAAGAAACCATAAAACCCAAAGACACTCAAAATCCCTAAAACACCTAAAAACCCATAAAAAACCAATAAATATATCTAAAAACTAAAAAATGTGAAAACCCCTAAAAACATAGAAAACACTAAAGAAAACCTAAAAACCCAAAAACACTTTAGACCCCAAATAATCCTAAAAGCGAGGATAACCTTAAAAATCATAAATACGTCAAACAGATTAAAATCCCTAAAAACCAAAAAATATATATAAAATAACCATAAAATCAACAAAAAAATAAAAAATCTTGAATCACTATAAGAAAACCACTAAATTAAAAAAAACACTTAAAACCCCTAAAATAACTAAAAAATGTTAAAAACCCCCCAAAACCCTAAAAATCCCAAAAAATCCCTTAAAACCATAAAAACCATAAAAATACTAAAATTTCCTAAAAATCCATATAAATATAAAACACCATAAAACCCCCAATAATCCATTAAAATTGATAAAAAACTAAAAACTCATAAAACTCCTAAAAATATAAGAGACACAAAAAACCCTAAAATAAAAAAACATCCTAAAAACCCTAAAACCCACTAAAAACCATAAAATACCCTAAAACCAATTAAGACATTGTTGACGCTCCTTTGGTCACAGAATCTAAAAATCGAAAAAGGGGAATATATGAGCTCAAATTGATTCAACCTCTGAAGAAAATATCAAAAAATCGACAAAGTCATGAACAAAGGATCAAAAGCAACTGCACCGCACAAGTTATATCACTATCGTGCAAGTCCACTTGCGCGACGCCCTTACGGTCGCGCAAGTGACTTGCGCGACCTAATTGATAACTGCTCTGTAACCGCCCGGGGTCTTCTCCTGCCTATAAATAGACCCTGTGGGTCCCCCATTCGAAATGATTTTTTTTTTCAGAAACTCGGATTGAAGCTCCCGACGCCCAAGTCTCTTCTCAAAGCTTCTGGAACACTTCTAAGGTAATTTCTTACCTATAACGGAAGATCTAAAGATAGGGAGGAAGGCCTATGTGTTGAAACTCATCAACACTTGCGCGCCTGAGTGGCCATCCCTTAAGGGAAGTGGTCACACTTGCGCGCCGCCTTACTCCTTCGATAGAACTTGCACATCCCTTTTCTGGAAGAACCTCAATAGGATTCTAAAGACTTTAATATAGAGTCGCTCAAGTATTTCAATACTGGTTGACCATCGCGCAAGTACACCACGTGTCGCGCAGGTATACATGTGTGACCAATACTTGCGCGCCCCCACAATACTTGCGTGCCTTCCAAGACTTGCGCGCCCCTTCCTTTTTGGGTTCCTTTCTTGCCCATTCCACCCCTCTTAAGCCATTACACCTTTCCTTTTCAAGATTCAGTCTTCAAGACACTCTTTAAATCCATTTATGGAATGATTTCTTGATTTGAATTCCTTATCTGAAAGCAATTCTGTGGAAAATCTCTCAAAACCTAGTGATTTAAATATCCTTATGTCACTAAATATGGAGAGTTCATTCATTCAACCTCATCCTTTAAGATGATAGAATCCTTAACCTGGGTCTCCTTTTCTGGAATAATCCCCAGTCATAAGTCCTCTAATTTGGGCATCCTTTTCAGGAGTAAGCCCCAAACCTTAATCCTTAACCTGGGTCTCCTTTTCAGGAATAAGTCCCAGTCATAATTTTGGGCTTCCTTCTCAGGAGTAAGCCCCAAGTCCCCTAACCTGGGTCTCCTTTTCAGGAATAAGTCCCAGTCCTAAATCTTGGGATTCCTTTTTCCGGAATAATCCCCAAGTCCATTAAATTCTCTTTAACCGGTCCTAATTTACGTTTGATCTGGGATTCCTTCTTAGGAGTAAAACCCAGTTATCAATCCATTCCTAATTTGGGTTTCCTTTTTAGGAATAAGTCCCAAGTTAGAGTATTCAAATCTCCATGAAGCACATATACCTTTATGGACCCTGTTCCTAGATTTTCTCCCTAAAGTAAATCCTCTGGGAAGTCATACATACATAAGCCCCAAACCATTTCTTATTATTACATCTTTCATGGCTCAATTGTCTATTTTATTACCAATACCTCTTGTTTCTCACACCGAGCATGACTCACTTGAGCATAGAGGGTAAAAGTAATTATGACATCCTGCTTTGAGCCATCAATCATAAACATCATAATCTTCCATTAGAACTATGTGGGTTCTAATTCCTTTTCCAAAACAAAGGATACGTAGGTAGCCCATCTATGGGTTTGATCCCAACATTGAAATAATTCATGTCCTTCTGAATGACAATAAACTTCAAGTGCCCCACTGAGTGGCTTTAAAACTAGCCTGGTCATCATAATGACCAAGAGACTTTTATATGAATGTTTTGAAGGTTACCATTGACCAAGAATCTCTAAATATATATAGAAGATTCTCTATTGATGAAGAACCTCGAATACATATAAAAGATTCTCTAAATTTCTTAGATATTAAATCATTGATTGTCAAAAGTAAAGGAAAAGCTCATTTTATACTTGGTAATGTAATAAGTATTCACGAACATAACATAAATCTATAAAGAGAGTCCCATAATAGACAATAATTCCCCTCAAAAAGGTGTGATGAGTCCGACCTCCCATCCTCTCGACCAATGCAAATTCCTAAGCCTCATCAGTCCACAAGCTAATGAGCGCCTACCTTTGGAAAGTAGGTCCAAATGGATGTGGAATCATTGGATGTTTCCGGTTCTACGAACAAACCCGTTAGAAACCGATCAGAACGTTTGAATCTCCCATCTAGGAGGTCATCCCCGAATTCCGAGGGAAACAAAAAATGGTGAACCCGACTTGAATCCTTAACCAAGTTAAAATGATGTTTTACCTATTTGTTAAGCCCCTATTTAAAACTCAATAAGAGGGCTAACAAAAAAAATCATTGACATGTGTGCTCATCGAAGGGATGAAGTGGCTGAATTTTATCTTGATTACGTATTTTATTTCAAACATGCACTCTTTTCCAAGATCTTCTGTATTTCCTTAATGGCTGCTCTCAAATTCACATCTGTGAATACTGCTGCTGCAAATACCACTGCTGCTATTCCTACTAGATCGTCATCCGCTCTGAGGATGACATCACCTACTCAGCGTCTTCAACGCTAGGTATCAAATGCGCTGGTTAAGGAGTATCGTCAACATGGTACCATCCCAACTTTGGAGGCTGCCCGACAGGCCCTCCAAGTGAACAAATCACACAGGTCGTCCGGACAATGAAGACCAGTGATCAAGAGACAGGCGGTGCTGACTACCATCTCCAACCGTTTCGGTTCGTTATCCCTGGAACGCAATTTCCATTCGCTCCCTTACTCTGAGGAAGTGAATGAGAAGGTCCCTCATGGCCTTAATTCAAAAAAAACAGGAGTCCTTCCCGAGTTCTCCCATCAACAATCGCCGCCAGACTCGTGCGGCAGTGCGCCCTCAACATGATGAGGGTACCAACTCCAGGCATTCAGCTCAGGTTCCTCGAACCCGAGCAGGCAAGAGGAACCGCCAGAGACGGAATTCGGTTAACAATGGGCAGTTTTTCATCCCTGCCATCTCCGGAGAAGTCCACCAACCTAACATGGTGGTGAACAACGAGCAGGCACACACACCTATCCGTTTTAATTCCATTGTCCAGCAGACTCGTCTGGCAGCATCACGCCAATCCCGCCAGGCAATTCCGGCGGAGTACTATAGGTAGGAACATACACCTACTTATACATCATCAGTTAGTCAGCAGGCTCGCCTGACTACATATGATGGATCTCGTCAACCGCGTTTGGTGAAGTGTAATCAGCAGGCACATACACCTACTAGTACTAATCAAGCCTACCAACAGTCTCGCTTGGTAGCACACGGAGAAGTCAGTCGGAAAGCTCCGACAACAAACAAAAGGCAGACTCAACTCTCTACCTCCACACTTAAGTACTGTCAGGATTCACTGACAGGAAAAGGAGGACAGGAGAAGGCACATACACCTACTCCAAGCCCAGAATGGACGTATATCCCTGTTCCGGAGGCTGAAGTCACCAAGCATATTTTGTCAATGGTGAAAGAGCAGAAGCAAATTCCTGCTCATATTCTGGATGCTTGCCAGGATATCATAACAGCTTCAGCATCATCTCAGGTAAAGACACATAAATCTATCCCTAGCAGTGGAGTTACACATCAACGATTCACTCCGGAACAGACACGCACATCTGTTCCAGTCCAAGAGGGTTTTGGGGAATACTCCCCCATATCATACGGACAACCAAGTCAGGCACATACCCCTGATTTGAGTGGAGATTGTCATCCTAACCTGACCATCTTTCCTGATCAGGCACATACACCTGCTCAGAGTAACCACTTTCGTCAACAAGTGGTTTCCAAAGTGAGTAAGAAGGCATCTAAGAAAAATATCTGCCCAGCACAGTCAGGAGATCAAAGGACAATCTGTAACAAGGCCTTGCTCGATGCTGGAGTTCTTGAAGCCCTCAGACATTTATCTGTTGGAATTCAAGATTCTACTCCCTCAGTTCCCAATAACAGTAACATTAATTCTGAAAGTCTTCAACAGACACGTCCTCATGAAGGCTTGATTCATGAAAATTCGGTCAATCTTGAAGTTTCTTCTTCAGATGAGAGCCACAAGAACCCTCTGTGTGGTCAGAAGACCAAGGAGCAAGAGATCTCATCTTTTGTTGTAACCCATTATTGTGGTCCTCCCCATGATGATGAATTTCGATGCGAAAGTCCTCGCCGCAGTAGTGATTCACATTGCCTGGAAAATACTTCAGTAGACAATGTAGTGCTGAGAAAGCCCTCTTATCTTGAGGCACTTGAAAATGCGAAACCAGTCATGTCTGATGCTTTATCGCTATCAAGTGAAATAATTTTTCAATCAGACGATTGCCCAGGGTGTAGGTCATTCTTCGAACAACCCCTAAGTCATACATCTTCTAGTTTGATCAATGATCTCTCTACCAATCTTTTTGAATCTGATTAAGCAACAAGGAAACTCCAACTCTGGTCAAAACACGTAGACCAATCTTCATTTAATGATTAAGAGGAAATGATGAACATGAGGAAAAAACTGGCGAAAAGTGAGGTACCCGTCATGTTTTGGCCTTTGGCTGACTCCCAGTATGATATTCCAAAGATGTTGACGGAAGATGGAGTCCATGATATTTGTCTCAACATATGGAAAACTCTTTGTCAATTGAAGAAGAAGGAATTATCTTATGATGAATATGAAAATCATATTAAGATAACAGAAGCTCTACAACGTCAGATTGATTTGGCATCTCTATCATTCTCTCGGTATCCGAAGGCTGAAAAGCAACAGAGAACCCTTCAACGTTCATGCCTTGGGGCACTAAGAAAATTGCATTAGTTAATTTCCAATGCTCCATCTGGTGTTCATATTAGAGGATGAGGTGTTCACAGAGCACTACATTTCCCAGTGCTTTGCAGTCAGCAAAGCCTGCTGAAAATGGTCTCATGCAATTATATTGCCCATGGCCGGCCACCGTCAATGGGCTTTGTTCATAATCAAAAGCTTTCTCAAAACTGGCTTCAACTAGTTCCTCTCAAAATCAAGCATATAGATAAAAAGTTATTGAATTGATCCTACATCAAGCAGGCGAGAATATTTCACAAGCATCTCGTATGGAGCAAACACATCATCAAATGACAGATGTTTCAGAAATCATCCAACGGTCTGTTAAACCAGGTGATAAAAGTGGATACAGGCTAATGCATCCAGCTAATTTCCGAACTAAGATTCGCAAGATCAAGAGAGCTTTTAAGAAGGTCTCAGACATAGCATGTCAAGAGCCACCCTAGCTTCTCAGACTGGGGACTCCTTTAACCCAACCCTCAGAGTCAACAAATGGGATTCGAGGAGTTGAGTGGAAGTAGCAGGAACATCCCCAGTTCTCGGGACTGGGGACTCTTTCAAATCATCAATCCCCTTCTCAGAGAATATCGGTCTTTTCTCGATTGGGGAAGAAGCCCCAAGAGGAACGAAGAGCCAAATTATCAGGATATTCCCTCCAAGTTATAGCTCGTCAAGAAGTTCCTAAATGATTAAATCAACAAAAGGCAATGTCTCATCAAAGACATGATAGAAGACAATATCACAGAAATGTTGATAGAAGGGATGCGATGCATTATACATCAATCAATTTCATCAATGACATTGTTGCTAATCCACCAGAGGAGAATCACTCAGGGGACTCAGATGAAGAGCGTCCTGCTCAAGAAAATGTATGCGCCGATACAAATGAAGAAGGTGTGCATACATGAAGTCAAAGGATTACTCAGAACCTAGGTAATCTACTTCCTTCTCTCCAAAAAGTATCCAACAAAGGGAGGGGAAAGAATCAGGTTACATATCCTTCCTCTAGATAAGTTCAATCACTCTCGTTAGAGCAAAGGTTTGCATAAAAAGAGGAATAAATGAATGAATTAAGAAGGTTGAATGCAGAACTACTTCAGAGTAGTCTTCTTCTTAAGAATGTTGAAGTCCGACAGCCGAAGGAATTTATTGCAGTTACTGAGATGGATCGAGAATATCCTCCTTTATCAGTACACCCTCAGAGTTCTAATCCCGTGGGTCAAGCGCAACAACGGTTGGCAGTGCTACCATCAGTTGCAGCACCAACCACCACGTCTGTCCAAGCTCCATTCATTGCACCTACCCAAGACCATATTCAACCTGATGTTTCTCAAAAGTTAATAACTACTATTGAGTCATTAACATCTCCGTTAGAAACTATGGAAGGGAAAAGGGAACAAGTTCAACCAGAAAAGAAAGTTTACCCTGAATGGGTAGATTCAATTTCTCCTCCATCTAGTTTTGGAAACCCTATTTTCTCTACTTTCAATGGATCATGCGACCCTGAACAACATTTGACGCATTACGTGTCTTTTTGTGATCCTATGATGGGAACTCCAGAGCAGCAAGAAGCAGTGAAACTCAGATTCTTCGTGTGAACCTTGCAAGGACAAGCTTTTGTCTGGTATACAAGTTTGCAATCCCGGTCAATCATCGGATGGGAGGATCTTTGTCAAAAATTCCTTCTTTAGTTCAGCTCAACTTTGCCAAAAACGACAGTTTTAGATCTTACAAACTGCAAGCAAAGGGAAAATGAAAGAGTCTCTGATTTCATTACCCATTGGAAGGGATTAATGTATTCCCTGAGTTTAGCACTCCCTCAAGAAGAGCTGTTGCCAATCTGTGTGGAAAATTTGTGTGACGAATTACGCACGCCATTGATCCCTGTGAAATACACAGGAGGGTTTTGAGACCTTACTTCAATCGCTCAGTAGATTGAAGATTCCCTTATACAGGCTAAGGTTAAATCTCGTGTAATTCCATCAGCTCCAGGAAGGAGAATGGGTAAAGCAGAAACTGCTACAGTTATACTTAAACAAGAACCTGTACCTATTTCTACTTCAAAACCTTTATCTTCTCGAAGGGCTCCACCTCCTGAACGCCAACAACAAAGGCCGTTTCGTCCAAATGATCAAAGAGATCAACGACGAAAACAATTTAAGGATTTGAAGAGTAAAACATACTCCTTCCGAAATGAGAAAGTTCCTGGTTAGTTCATTTCAGCTCTGGAAAATAATTTGGTTCAATTACCAGTGCCCAAGAGGCCAAACAAGGAAGGATATGAAGACCGTCCCAATTATTGTCCCTTTCATAAAATGTTAGGGCATCCCATTCAGGAGTGTTTTGTCTTCAAAGACCTCCTGCAAAAGATGGTCGACTTGGGACAAGTCAAGTTGAAAGGTTCTTCGACTCAGGTAGCATGTGTTACTGCTACAGTTCCAGAGGAGGAAGGTAAAAGGAAAGAAGTCAAAAGCAGAAATGTACAGAAATATAATGATTGGATGATCCGAAAGACAATCAATCGGACTCATGCCATTTTGCGAACACAATTAAAAAAACCAATTGTGTTATCTGCCATGAATATTGTGGTAAAACCCTCTTTGTAAGAGGGAAAGTCCTCAAAGAAACGGTTTGATTCAAAGAAATAAAAAGAATCAGAAGAAGATGAGTATGTGTCAAAGCCTAAATTGTCTTTGACTCTGGCAGATTTTATGCCATCTACTTCAAAACAACGGGCACCGCCCCATAAAACGACACAGCCTAAACAGGCTAGTCAGGCAGAGTCTTTATTAGACGAAGAGTTAATCTTCAGTTCTGTTAATATGATTCAATTAACAGATCCATATTCTAGTCGTAATTTCAATTTTAACGAGCCTTAATTCCCTGTATCAAATAAGGGAATCCGAGGAAGTTCCAGAGGTTCAGGATACCGGGGATGACGTGGATCTTTCCGAAGCCACTTTCCAATTCTACCCCTGCTAGCACTGTGTATGCAGCAGAAACTCATGGTAGAGCCCTTCAGCGATCTCAAAAAGAACAAGCATGTTCTTATGCCAATAGTCAACTCAGTCTTGGCATAGTTATTTTGGAAGACTGATTGAAAATTCCATCTTATTTATCTCAGCATGTAAATTGATCTAATCGGTCTAATCTTCCAAAACCAAGGATGTTGCCAACTTCTATCCCAATACAAGATGCATCAGCTTCCAAAGCATCTGCTTCCAAGGTACCTGCTAAACCACATATTCCTGTTGGGAAACACAGACCTCTAGATCAAAAGTATGATATATTGAAACACATGGACCAAGTACCAGCCAAGTTATCAATTTTAGATGCTTTGAATCTGTCAAAAGATCTTCGGGAAGCATTCATCGAAGCTTTGTCTAGTCCTCAGGAGTTTGAAGCTGAAATTGTTGCAGCTGAAGTCTATCACATAGAGAATAATCCTGAAGAATGCCATGCAGTGATATCTTTTACTGATAAAGATGAAGATGATGTTGTGCATGGGAACATAAAACCTTTGTACTTATCTGGAAAATTCAATGGTGTAGATATCCAAAGAGCTTTCATTGACAATGGTTCAGGAGTCAACCTCATGCCCATCCGTACACATCGTCTATTGGGCCTCACGGAATCTGATTTATCTCCTTCTACCATGATGTTACAAGGATATGAGAAAAATGAACAAGAACCACTAGGCGGAGTTACACTCAGAACTCAGTTTGGAGATCTTGTATCCAATTCGGATTTCATGATTGTTGATCAAGACTCAGCTTTCAACGTCTTGCTTGGAAGACCCTGGCTACATCAGCATGCAGTTATTCCTTCACCATACCATCAATGTCTCAAATATTGTTTCAATGGTCATGTTGGAACATTGTATGGTGATAAGACCCCATTCAAGACATGTGAGTCTCAATACATTGAGGTAGAATTTTATCACATGAAGGGAAGAGAAAAATCTATAATGAAGGAAATTACCAAAGTTAATGCTCCATATGGTTTGGAGAAGATTCCAATAAATCCATTTACACATGTGAGTACAGATTATGTGTTACCTATCAGTAAAATAGACAAAATAGGCCCAAATCAAAATACTCTTATGGAAAGATCCATAATGTCAATTACGACAATTGATCCAGACAACATGGGAGAAATTGGTAACCTACCAAACAGTGATGGAAGCACAAGTGGTGACTTCTTCATTTCATCTACTGAAATCCAACAGGTCTATACTTCGCCATTCAGGAGAGAAGAAGTTATAGCAACATCGGAAGTAAATAATGATGTCAATTCTCAATCCATCATCTCCTCTTTATTTCCCAAAGAAGGCCATTTATCATCAATAGGGTCGTAAATAGAAGCTTCTTCTTCAAAATGTGCAAATTTTGACATCTCTTCTGATCATGAAAATTTCGTTTTGTCATCTACTATGCAAGTAGAAACGGAAGAAATAGCACATGATGAAGAAGTAGAGGAAGATCTTAGAGATGCTCCTCCAGCATTTGAAGAGGGTATCTCTACCACTGTGGATGAACTCAGAGAAATAAATCTGGGTACAGAGAAATATCCACGCCCCACTTTAATTAGTGCGACCATGACCTTTGAAGAGAAAAAAATGTATACTTCTTTTCTAGATAAAAATAAATATATTTTCGCTTGGAACTATACAGAAATGCCTGGGATTGATCCTAATATTTCTACTCATCATTTGGGTTTATCAAAAGAACATCGAGGATTTAAGCAAGCCGCGAGAAGAACACACCCAACCTATGATTCCAAAATTGAAGCTGAAGTGGATAAGCTGATCAAATCTAACTTCGTCGGAGAGGTTCGGTATCCCAAGTGGTTGGCTAATATTGTCCCTGTAAATAAAAAGAACGGACAAATTAGGGTTTGCATCGATTTCAGAGATCTTACTCAGTATTTTCCTAAAGATGATTTCCCAGTTCCGATTACAGAACTCTTAATTGATGCGACGGCTGTCTATGAAATACTTTCCTTCATGGATGGATATTCCGGATATAATCAGATCCTAATGGCCCCAGAAGATGAGGAATCTACAGCCTTCGGAGCCCCTCAAGGTGCGTTTTGTTACCGGGTGACGCCCTTTGGTTTAAAGAATGCAGGTGCAACATATCAACGCACCATGCATCATATCTTCAAACCTTTCTTAGGGAAGTTTGTTGAATGCTATGTAGACGATTTGGTGGTTAAATCCAAACAACGTTATAATCACTTGGCTGATTTGGAAGTCATATTCCACAAGCTTCGACAACATAATTTGAAGATGAACCCCTTTAAATGTGCTTTTGGGGTAACCTCAGGAAAATTCCTCAGCTTTGTTGTACGCCATCGTGGTATTGAAGGCGATCCTGAGAAGACCAAATCAATCCTTGGTATGTCACCTCCTCAGAATTTGAAAGAATTAAGAGGACTTCAAGGACACTTAGCCTATATTCGGCGTTTCATCGCCAATTTGGTAGGCAAATGTTTACCCTTTACCAAATTATTGAAAAAAAGAGTGACTTACCAGTGGACTGAAGAATGTCAAGAAGTGTTTGATGTTCTCAAGATATACCTCTTGAGTCCACCAGTACTCATGCCACCTGTTGAAGGTAGACCACTTATCCTCTATGTGACAGCTCTAGAGCGATCATTGGGTGCCTTTCTCGATCAAAAGAATGATGCTGGGAATGAAAATAACCTCTACTATCTTAGTAGAACCATTCTTGAAGCAGAAACCCGGTATTCAAGTATTGAGAAGTGCTGTCTGGCATTAATCTTTGCAGTTCAGAAACTGAGACACTACCTGCAACATCACGAGGTCCAATTGGTATCTCGCAATAATCCGCTCAAATTCTTCCTTAGTCGTCCAATGCTTACAGGACGTCTAGCAAGGTGGGCAGATATTTTGCAGTAGTTCGACATTCAGTATGTATCTCAAAAGGCAATAAAGGGCCAAGATCTGGCTGATTTCCTGGCTGAACATCCTTCAGTAGAAGACACGTCTTCAGATATTGAACTCCCTGAGGAGGAAGTTTTTTCTATTCAAGAGTGTCCCCAAACATGGGAAATGTATTTTGATGGTGCTTTCAGAAGTCCAACAGGGAATAAAATGGAAAATCCTAAATTCAACAAAGATGGTTTTGGAATTGTTCTCATTTCTCCAGATAAGGCATTGATACCTTATTCCTTTTATTGTGGGAAGGTGGTACCAATAATGAATCCGAATACCAAGATCTTATCACAAGCTTGGAGTTAGCGCTTCAAGCACAAGTGAATCACTTAAAGGTGAAAGGTGATTCAGACTTGGTAATCAAACAAGTCAATGGTGATTATGCCATCAGAAAAGAAGAGTTAATCCCTTTGTATGATTATGTTAGAAAGTTAATGGCGGAATTACCTTCAGAACCGGCATTTTCTTATGTCCCAATATCACAAAATGCTCAAGCTGATGCACTGTCTAATATAGCCACAGCTCTAGCAGATCCAAATCGGGACGAGACAACCATCAGTATTGCCCACCGTCGTGCAATTTCACCTTATGTTCAAGCCAGAATAGAGGAAATTAATGAAATTAGTCCCATTCCTGAACCGTATGGTCATACTATAGGATGGATGTCACCTATCAGGGAATACCTTCAAAATGGAACACTTCCACCTGATAGAGCCGAGAAAGAACAAATCTGGCGACGTGTGGTCAATTTTACGCTTTATGATGGCCCAAACCACCTAGAGAAAATTCTCTACAAACGTGGTTTTGATGGAGTTCTCTTCAGATGCATTGATGGTGAAGAGACAATGGTTGTCATGAAAGAAGTGCATGCAGGAGTCTGTGGTGCCCACCAGTCTGGACATAGATTGTCTGATCAAATTCGAAGGCTTGGATAATTTTGGCCTTCAATGATACAAGATTGTGTTGATTTCACAAAGAAGTGTCATTCATGACAAGTACATGCCAACTTCATTCATCAACCTCCAGAGTTGCTTCATACAGCTAAATACTCATGGCCATTTGCTACATGGGGAATGGATGTGGTGGGACCTTACCCTTTAGCTACGGCCAAGCAGTTTAAGTACATTCTTACTGCTACTGATTTATTTTCCAAATGGGCAGAGGTAGTACCTCTCAAAGAAGTCAGTTCTAAATGCATTGTTAGCTTCATCAAGTCTAATATCATTACTAGATTTGGTGTCCCTCATACCATATTGATGTACAACAACACCAACTTCTGTTCTTCCGAGGTGAAGAAATTGCATCAAGAATACAACATTAAATCCAACCATTCATCTCGGTATCATGCGGAAACCAATGGCCAAATAGAAGCCTTTAACAAGACTCTTTCAAATATACTGCAAAAGATGGTGGATTAAGATAAGAGGTCATGGCCTGATAAACTATTTCATGCTTTATGGGATTATCGGACTACCACCCGCAATGCAACGCGGTCAACTCCATATTTGTTGGTATATGGAACAGAAGTAGTCTTGCCAATTGAAGTTCAATTGCCCTCACTCAGAGTAGCCATTTGTGATCAGTTATCTACATATGAGCAATCCAAAAAGCGATTGAATGAATTGGAATGGTTAGATGAGAAAACATTGTGCACTTTGCACCACTTGGAAATCTATCATAATCGAATAGCACGAGCTCTTAACAAAAAAGTTCGTCTTCGTTCATTCATTCAGGGAGAATTGGTATTAGTTCTCAGAACTCCAATGATACCAGGAAAGAAACCTCCCAAGCATGAACCAAAATGGGAGGGACCTTATTCAATACATAGGGTCTACTCCAATGGAGCTTATTCATTAATCTCGATGGATGGAGAACTCATTACTACTCCAACTAATGCCAGATTTTTGAAGAAATATTTTGTATAAAATACAAAGTATTCGTATTATGTCCCCGCAACATGAAACTAAATTGTGCAGCACCAGTTTGTCCTTTCTATATGACGTTAAACTATACAGCAATGGTCTTGTATGACGTTAAACTTCCACTTCGTCCCACACGACGTTAAACTGTGAAAAAGTTCCCTAAATGGGCCAGTATGACCTTAGACTGCAACTAGGTCCAGTATGACCTTAAACTGCATCATCAATGGTCCATGCATATGACCCTAAACTATTTGCAAGTCCCTTACGTCCAGCAAGACGTTAAACTGTGATGTCCCCACAACATGACACTAAACTGTGCAGCACCAGTTCAACCTTGCTATATGACGCTAAACTATACAGCAATTGTCATGTATGACCTTAAACTGCAACTTCGTCCCACACGACGTTAAACTGTGAAAAAGTTATCTAAATGGTCTAGTATTACCTTAAACTGCATCATCAACGGTCTATGCATATGACCCTAAACTATTTGCAAGTCCCTTACGTCCAGCAATACGTTAAACTGTGACGTCCTAACTACATGATGCTAAACTGTATAAAAGTCCCTTAGGTCCGAAAAGACGTTAAACTACAAAATCATCAAAGGTCTTGTATGGCCTTAAAACAACACCACCGTCCATCAAGACATTAAACTACACCATCCATGGTCCATTTATATGACCTTAAACTATTCTCCCTTTCGTCCAACATGACGTTAAACTGTGAAAAAAATCCCCAATGCGTCCAACATGATGTAAATGGTGTGTTATTTTTTCCTTACTGCATGACATTAAACTGTGCAGTCCCCCTTTCGTCCAACATGACGATAAACTCTATTGTCCCCATCGTCCTAACTACATGATGCTAAACTGTACAGAATATTCATGATACGTCCTACATGACATTAAACTGTATTTTGTCCCTGCTACATGACACTAAACTGCACAGCACCAATAGTCCTAACTGCAAGAATTAAAGCTACATAGTCCCTTTATATGTCCTATATAACATTAAAATATGCATCGTTAAAGTTGTTGTTACCTCTTGTTTCTCACACCGAGTATGACTCACGTGAGCTTAGAGAAAACCTCAACCGTAACACTCTCTTTGGGCCGCTAACCATGTATAAGTCCCAACAACATTTTTTTTATTAGATCATTGTCCCCAAGAAAAACTTGATCATTAATTCATTCTTTAATTGAACTACACAGACTTTGATCCTTTCCCTCCAGGATGGGTATGTAGGCAACCTCCCAGGGTTCAAGCCCAAAAAACAATCTCTTCATATCGGTTCACCACCATCTCATATGATGTTGATTCGTGAAACCTCCCCTAGAATCAATATCTTTATAGTGATTAACTTTCATCCTTATTATATGACGTTACACTATGCAACACTTTTGTCTGGTACGACAATAAACTACAATACTCTTTTATTTCCTCATTTGAGAGAGAACTATTATTGACATTGATTTTTCAATCATGTTTCATTTCAAAAGACTATGTGCATACATGGTAATACCTAAAATTTTTATCTCAGGTTAAACCATCATTTCACTAAAGTCCCCTTTCACCCTTCACATGTACGAACCAAATTTGTACAAAGGTTAGTTCTAGAACTACGTGGGCTTGATTCCCATCCTTATGGGATACGTAGGAACGTTTGAGTATCCCTCGAATCCAGCCCCAAGTCTTTTGGGCCTAACCCCAAATTTCACTTTCAGCCCCTTGGCTGAAAAGTCCTCATGAAAACACACACTGTGTATTCATTATTATGGTCCAAACTCTATGACCCTAAACTAAGATCTATCATACTTTCATCCTGCACGACGTTAAACTGCATTTCAAGAACTACGTATGGCTTGATTCCCATTCTTATGAGATACGTAGTGAAGTCCAAAATTTCAATTAAGGACCCAGCCACAACATGATTATGGTTATCATTGACCTATGTATCTCTATATACATTGGAAAATACCCATATTTATGTGTTATAATCCTAACCTTAAATATTTACAGATCTTCATAACCCTTTTCATGACTTTTAGTCACAAAAATGTCAAACTTCTGAGAATTCTTTTGCCTGACTATGCAGTACGTTCCCATAGGTGGATTTGCATAAATAGTCCACATAACAGACTTGTTAGCCAAAAGTTACTATTTATTTGACTATGCCTCCAATGCCCTTAGGTGGCCCTGTATAATTCAACCCCCTAATGGGTTCTTCAGATAGTGGTAACTTCATTCTTTGGAAGAATGCCTCTTTTGTCCTTCTTTGTCTTAAACAAAAGTATGTAGGGATCCGCAAAAAAATAGCCATCCTTAACATATTTGTCCCATATCCTTTTTCATGATCTGAAAGTATTCAAGTCTATGGTTTATTTTTCTTCCCTACGTTTGGGTCAGACCTTATTAGGAGTGATATTCATCCAGTTCTTCGATAATCTTGTCCGGAAATATCTTCTCCATATTCAAGTACCTCTTTCCATACAGCAAACTCTATACTTTAGAAAATTTGAATCTCCATAAACTTTCACTGGATTTTAGCACTAGGAAAGTAAATTTCTGAGAGTTCTTTTTGCCTGACTATGCAGCACGTTCCCATAGGTGGCCTTGCATAAACAGTCCACATAACAGACTTGTCAGCCGAAAGATGCTATTTATTTGACCATGCATCCAATGCCCTTAGGTGGCCCTGCATAATTCAACCCCCTAACGGGTTTTTGTCAAATAATAGTAACTTCATTCTTGGAAACTAATTCTTCTAATTCATTTTAGCTCTTTTTCATATCATTCCTCATATTCAAATATTCTTAAGCCATAGTTTACATATTTTCCCTCATAATTGAGTATGGTAATATGTTTTCAGATAAATTATCAAGGAATTGAATCAATTTTTAATCCATTTTGGTCAAAGCTATTTCGACCTTAAAACATTAGCCCCTTTATGTCCGGCATGCATGACTTTAAACTGCCCACAAAAGACAAAGGAACTCTGAATAAAAGTCAAGTTCCAGCTCACTGAACATACATTCTGTATGATTTAGGTAATATTGAGCAATTAAAAGATTCAAGGTTTAAAGGGTTATTTCTAAATAATCCTAGTAAAAATTAAACTATGCTTTCTAAGCCCATTGTATTAAGTAAATTTGAAGCAGGTAGTGAAAGAATGCAGGTACAAATGATTGAAGATGAAAGTTTTTTTCATTGATACACAAGAGTTAGAAGAACATCCACAGACTAGAGTCTCTTCTCTTTTTCAAAGAATTACAATAGGCTTTCAACATAACTCTTCATTTGATTTACGGCATCCTGAGATTTATCAGCAGTTACTTGAAGCTCGTGCACTTGACCAGATTCACTCTTTTCATCTTGATGAAGTGCCTTCTTAGCATCTGCGATGGCTTTCATGACATTCATATGAGTTTCATCCAATGATTTATTAAGCTGATCAAGTTCCCCAATAATAGCATCTAACTGTTGCTGGAGTTGCACATGCTGGACAACTTTTTCTTTAATTTTATGCTTCAGCTCCTTCATCTTGGCAGCATAATTAGCTTCATCTTGGGATACCGCAGCCTCAAATTCACCTATGTTGACTGACAGTTTCACTCTGATCAAATCTTCGCGACTTTTTTGAGCCTGCTCCCTCCTGAAAATGATCTATTTCACCGTGGTGTGGATCTTTTCATATCCAAAACCACCAAGTCCAAGTATAACAAATTGGGATGACAATAGAGGAATTTTCGATGGTATCTCTTCTAAAGGCACCCCAGATATGATGTTCCATATGTTGTTCCATGCCTTACGTCGTGAAAAGCTGAACGCTTTAAGCATCTCTGGATTTGATTCAACATCATCGTCAGAGGGGGGCATGTAATCTGGAATTAATGCACTTAAAGAAGTGCCCTGTCCTGCTTTTTTCCCCTGATTAGTGCTTCTTCACTTTCAATTCCTGTTGGGGCAGAGGCTGAGGCCTCACCTCCGGATCTAGTCATTGCAGTTGATGGTCCTACATGATTAATTGAAAGATTTAGTTTGTTTCAAAGGATAACAAAAGAATAGATTGTCTTGCGAATAAAGTACAATCACAAATATTGTTATCCCTTACCCAAGGATGGTTCAGCAACATGAGAAGTCTTTTCCCCATATTTCTCTGTCTCAACATGATTTTGAAGATGGGTCTCAGTAGGGATTATTGGGTTTAGCTCTACTTGAGCTAATGTTTCTGCAATGGTAGGGTTGACATCAATGTCCACACCCTCTTCAAGCATTGGCAGTTCAACAGCTTCTACGGAAGAAACTGCATATTGTTTTCAGTCATGGTTAGAAGTGTAAATTTTTTAAAAAAAATGGGCGAAGGGTAGCACTCACGCCCAAGGTCTTCGAAATCACATGGAAACTTAGCATGATCATAAAATTCTTTGAAATTCATTCCTTGATTCATCATTTAATCTAATGATATTTCAGAATCCTGGTTAGTCTCACCAGTGGAAGCATTTGATACATCTTCTTTCCAACTTATGTCCTACAACCCCTGACCCTGGACAACATCTTCAGTAGTAGGAGGGATACTGGGAATGGATGGTAGCTCTTCTCCAGGAGCAACCAAGTCATCTTGGGTCTGTGATTGTTCTACAGCACCCTCCACAGCCTTTGAAGGAGGGTCAGTCCCTTCCCTCAAGGGGGAAATTGAAGAAGCCCCTGCAATCCTCATAAATATGAGTAACCATGTGATTATGAGTATAAACTCATGATTATTTGAAGGACATACCGCTACTAATGAAGCGTTTATCTATGGATTTCCTCCTTCGTTGCCTTGGCTTCTTTTGTTTTTTCGGAGTATCAGTAGTCTCCCTTTTTGGCATTTGGATTGACGAATGGAAGGCTATGTCCAACGCCTCATTCATGGCCTACTGGCCTGGAGATATCTTGCCTGGTTCGCGAGTAGAATCAGCAGCATCCCCGATAGCAGTACCACCAAGGCTATACTGTGGCGAATGAACCCCATTTCCTTTCTTTGCATGCAGCGAGATGAAGAAAATAACTTCCTTAAGTAACAAAGCTTCTACTGAAATCAAGTTGCAAAGAAAATAAGGAAAGAAAACTTATATCTTCAGGAGCCACGTACTCTTGCCATTCCTCATCTCCAGAACCACCAGCCCCCTCAGTGGCTCCACGATCAATCATTTCCTTCACCCGCCTGGTGATAGGAACCGAGTCATTAGTGGAATATATGAGCATTTCCAGCTCTCTGATGTAAGCTCGCACTTCATTGGGGTTATTATCGTATTGAAGATTTTTAGAAGCTATAATATTTCCTATTCCAGGAAGTTGTAGGCCCTCACACAAATCCAGCCAGGCGGTCTTAGTACCATAGTATAAGCTCTTCCATAGCTAAAAAGCCTATGGCCTTAGATATGAAAGCTGTGAGGAAGGTCCTACAATTTTTTATTTTAATTTCTTCCCATCTCCTACAGCTACAGATAGAGAATAAGAAGGTAAGACTTATTACTTTATAAAGAGTAGAAGTGATTGAAATTACTACAATGAAACAACTCACCAAGAGTTGATGGAGTGGGTCTTTTAATTCTGGTCGGAGGATTATATCGGGCACGAAACCGCTTTGCTGCCGGTTGTGCCTCATCATCCCCATCATGATAATCCGATGAATCAGTTCTAGAAGAGGAGTCTGTTGAACCTAGTTCGGGTGGGGAAGTGTCACCATCATGAGGAAGGGTTTCTTTCTCTACAGTCCTCTTCCTCTTTCCCACTTGATATACTGGGTGATTCAATATCCCTTTTGGGGTACGATGCTATCTAGTGTTCGGCATAATTTGTAGTCAAATTATGTTCTGATTTTTCAACTAGTAGATCAAATACTGCCCCAGTCTTCTCTCTTGATGTCAGCAGCCATAGTTGTCGAGCAACCATCAGATGTTGCTCTAAACTGACATGTACCGGAGGGGATACAACAATCTGTTGAAGACATTGGAATTGGCATGCAAATCTATATGGAGAATAGGCCTCACATATGATCTCTCCATCAATCCTGGCTACTAACACACCATCTCTGCAAGCTAGCATGTATGCCCTCAAATCCAAATGGGTTGTCCCATCATCAACAAACCGCTCGGATGGCATACTTCCATAGGGAATGAAGTTGAATTCCTTAAACATGCTCAGCCTCACTTTCATGTCATAACCATTAACATCTAATGGAGAAATTCCAGAGAATGCTTTCATTGACGGTCTGAAAGAGTTTCAAGGAATTTATAATCCATTCTGTACATTGTAAGTCCTGAAGTGAGTGGCGATCCATCCCCACAAAACCTGGAATGGTCCCACTATTCTTAAAAGAGATTTACCCAGGAAGACATGAAGTAAACTCCTGTGAATCTTTGCTAAAATGGGGGTAGATAACCCAACCATTTTTCCCTCATCCAACTTTGCCGCAATGACGAAGGTCCCTGGCCTAACGCCTCCCTTCGAATCCCTGACCGACAAGAGATAAACATTGAGCCACATTGCCAAGAAACCCGCCAGACGAGTTTTCTTTGGAATTCTTTGATTCACTTCATAACCCAACTTTTCAAAATCTCCTGCTTCTAGAGTTGGCCAGAATGTTCCAGGAGATCCTCTCTTCTTAGGTTTTGGACAGGTGGTAGGACGTCTAGGCCTGGTATCCTTGGATTTCTTTTTCTTGGATCATTTTTCTTTTAGCTCCATCCCTTTATTCTCAATAAGAAACACATTCATCCATTCTTCCGGATGAATATCTTTTCTAAAATGAGTTAATGAGGTCTCTGAACTCTTGATCCTGTTGATGATTTTAAATAATTCTCGAGCTAAAGCGGGAGTCTTCTCTGAATCATTCCAAGTCACCTTGGGAGGAATGAATTCATCATACATATCGCCCAAAATTGGAGCCCCTGAGATCTTGTGGACATCCCACAAACTGATACCTACTTCTCCATGAGTCAAATTGAAAGAATTAGTTGCTGGGCTCCAGTGGATGAGTATCTCTGGCACGAAGTTATCATGTCTGTAAACATATGTTTGCCCAACCCAGACAGCCTCATATATTGCAGCTCTCTTCAGATCCTCGATAAACTTTGCGCAGGTCTGTCGCACCCAGTATGCCCACATCCAAGTTGGCTTCACACCTCCCCTAGGACGGAAATCCCAACTTTTCTTCCAGCCTTTGGATTGATCCATCTGAGCATTTCGGAAGATTGAAGGATGACAATGTGGTTGAAGCTCAGGTGTATGTTTTTTCAGATCTGGTGTGCAAGGGCTATGATGCATCACATAGGCCTTCTCCACTCTTCCAGCAGTTAGAAATACTCCTCCACCTGAGATATTTGCTGAAGCAAAGTTGTTATAATTATGAAACCACGAAAATGGAAGATAATTCTTTACTTCTAGAATAATGACTTCTTGTAGATGACCATAGCCATAAAAGGTAGATAAGTGCTTTGAGGAAAGTTGAGATGATATTTCTTCAGATACTTAGCCAAATCTGGAAGAGTACTATCTTTGACAGTATAGTAATCATGGCCAATGATGTTCATCATATCATCTATCCGCTTGCTAGCCAGTTCATCAATTAATCCGGGTCTAAGAGTCATTACTTCTGCACAAAGAGTTGAATAAATTAATTTATAAATGAATTAATTTTTCACAAACTTTGTGAAAGAAATAAAAAAAAGCTAAGGCATTAATGCGCGCAAGTATAGAGATGTCGCGCAAGTGTTACATGTGTCGCGCAAGTTTTTGTCACGCATGTGTCACCGCGCAAGTCCTATTACCTTGAGAGTAGCGCGGCAGCGAGGAAACAGTGGAAAAAAAGAGACTTGCGCGGCGAAGATGACTTGAGCGGCGAGAGCTCGAGAAATTCTGGATCAGATGCTATACACGACCAAAAGATGTGTATTTATCGGCCAGGAAGCCTATCTGCGCGTCGTACCCAGTGCGCTTAAGGCCTGCGCGGAGAGAACTTGCGCGCCGCCTCTATGCCATCAAGACTTGCGCGCCCCCTTTTCCTTTGGATGTTTTCTATTTCCTCAGAGTCAAATCCTCATTTCTCTCCAGATCCAACTCTGAGGGGGGGACTTTTGTTGACGCTCCTTTCGTCACAGAATCTAAATATCGGAAAAGGGGAATATCTGAGCTCAAAGTGATTCAACCTCTGAAGAAAATATCAAAAAATTGACAAAGGCATGAACAAAGGATCAAAAGAAACTGCACCGTGAAAGTTATATCACTGTCGCGCAAGTCCACTTGCGCGATGCCTTTACGGTCATGCAAGTGACTTGCGCGACCTAATTGATAACTGCCCGGTAACCGCCCGGGGTCTTCTCCTGCCTATAAATAGACCCTGTGGGCCCCCCATTCGAGAGGATTTTTTTCCAGAAACTCGGATTGAAGCTCCCGACTCCCAAGTCTCTTCTCAAAGATTCCGGAACACTTATAAGGTGATTTATTACCTAGAACGAAAGATCTAAAGAGAGGGAGGAAGGCCTAAGTGTTGAAACTCATCAACACTTGCACGCCTGAGTGGCCAGCCCTTAAGGGAAGTGGTCACACTTGCGCGCCGCCTTACTCCTTCGATAGAACTTGCGCATCCCTTTTCTGGAAGAACCTCAAGAGGATTCTAAAGACTTTAATAAATAGTCGCTCAAGTATTTAAATGCTGGTTGACCATCGCACAAGTACACCACGTGTCGTGCAGGTATACCTGCGCGACCAATACTTGCGCGCCCCCGCAACACTTGTGCGCCTTCCATGACTTGTGTTCCCCTTTCTTTTTGGGTGCCTTTCTTGCCCATTCCACCCCTCTTAAGCCATTACACCTTTCCTTTTCAAGATTCAGTCTTCAAGACACTCTTCAAATCCATTTATGGCATGATTTCTTGATTTGACTTCCTTATCTAAAAGGAATTCTGTGGAATATCTCTCAAAACCTAGTGATTTAAATATCCTTATGTCACTAAATATGGAGAGTTCATTCATTCACCCTCATCCTTTAAGATGAGTGAATCCTTAACCAGGGTCTCCTTTTTTGGAATAATCCCCAGTCATAAGTCCTCTAATTTGGGCATCCTTTTCAGGAGTAATCCCCAAACCTTAATCCTTAACCTGGGTCTCCTTTTCAGGAATAAGTCCCAGTCATAATTTTGGGCTTCCATCTCAAGAGTAAGCCCTAAGTCCCCTAACCTGGGTCTCCTTTTTAGGAATAAGTCCTAGTCCTAAATCTTGGGCTTCCTTTTTCAGGAATAAGCCCCAAGTCCCTTAAATTCTCTTTAACCAGTCCTAATTTACGTTTGATCTGGGATTCCTTCTCAGGAGTAAAACCCAGTTATCAATCCTCTCCTAATTTGGGTTTCCTTTTTAGGAATAAGTCCCAAGTTAGAGTATTCAAATCTTTATGAAGCACATATACCTTTATGGACCCTGTTCCTAGATTTTCTCCCTAAAGTAAATCCTCTGGGCAGTCATACATACATAAGCCCCAAACCATTTCTTATGATTACATCTTTCATGGCTCAATTGTATATTTTATTACCAATACCTCTCGTTTCTCACACCGAGCATGAATCACATGAGCTTAGAGGGTAAAAGTAATTATGACATCCTACTTTGAGCCATCAATCATAAACATCATACTCTTCCATTCGAACTACGTGGGTTCTGATTCCTTTTCCAAAACAAATCATACGTAGGTAGCCCATTTATGGGTTCGATCCCAACTTTGAAATAATTCATGTCCTTCTGAATGACAATAAACTTCAAGTGCCCCACTGAGTGGCTTTAAAACCAGTCTAGTCATCATAATGACTAAGAGACTTTTATATGAATGTTTTGAAGGTTACCATTGACCAAGAATCTGTAAATAGATATAGATGATTCTCTATTGATGAAGAACCTCGAATACATATAAAGGATTCTCTAAATTTCTTACATATTTAATCATTGATTGTCAAAACTAAAGGAAAAGATCATTTTATACTTGTTAATGTAATAAGGATTCATGAACATAACTTAAATCTATAAAGAGAGTCCTGGAATAGACAATAATTCCCCTCAAAAAGGTGTGATGAGTCCCACCTCCCATCCTCTCGACCAATGCAAATTTCTAAGCCTCATTAGTCCACAAGCTAATGAGCGCCTTCCTTTGAAAAGTAGGTCCAAATGGATGTGGAATCATTGGATGTTTCCGGTTCTACGAACAAACCCGTTAGAAACTGATCGGAACGTTTGAATCTCCCATCCAGGAGGACATCCCCGAATTCTGAGGGAAAAAAACACTAAAATCCATAAAAACCCTAAAAATACATGAAAACTATAAAATGACTTTAAACCCAAAAAAACCTAAAGAACTTTATAAAACCTTAAAACTCCAAAAAAACCCTAAAACCTGAAAAACCTATAAAAATACTAAAACCCTAAAAACAAAAAAAATCCTAAAAAGCCATAAAAGTCAACAAAAAATGTAAAAACCCCTAAAAACCACAAAAATATTATGAAAACATTAAAAACATAAATAAACATAAAACCCATAAAACCCTAAAAATGATAAAAATAATAAAAAGAAAAAAACCCCTAAAACTGTAAGAGCTGTCAAAGTGCGTAAACCCTAAAACCCATAAAAATACTAAAAACCTCTAAAAATCCCTAAAAAAATAAAAACCCTAAAAAATCATAGAAACCATGAAAACATAAAAACTCATAAAAACTACTAAAATATTTAAACCTATAAAAATGATATAAAAACTATAAAGAACCTTAAAAACCATAAAAACTCAAAAAACCCTAAAAATCCAAAAAAACCAAAAAAATCCCTATAAACCCTATAAAACCCTAAAACCCCTAAAAATTTCTAAAACCTAAAAAACCATAATAATAATACAAAATCCCAAATATCTATAAAAACATAAAAAACTATAAGAAAAATTGAAACCCCTATGAAAAAAATAAATCCTAAACACACTTAAAACCCCTGAAAACCTAAAAAATTCTAAAAAAATTTAAAATATTAAAACCCTATAACCCTTAAAATTCATAAAACCCTAAAAACCATAAAAATCATAAAAAACACAAAATTCCCTCTAAACATAAAAATGATAAAAACAATGAATAACACTAACAAAACCCTAAAAACCCAAAAATGTTTTAAACCCCTAAAAACCTAAAAAACACTAAAATACCTAAACAACAAAAAAACACAAATCCATGAAAAACCCTAAAAACCCTAAAAATATCAAAAACACCAAAAAATCACTAAAAACATAAAAAAACATAAAACCCTAAAAACCCCTAATAAAAAAATTAAAAACGAAAAAATGGTTAAAACCCATAAAAACCCTATAAAATGAAAAAAAATTATAAAAATACCTAAAACCACTAAAAACTCTAAAAAACCTTTAAACCCCTAAAAATGGTAAAAAAACTATTAAAACCCTACTAACCCTAAAAACTCAAACCCCCCTCCCCCTAAAAACCATAAAAACTTAAAAACCCAAAAAATTTCCATAACCCTAAAAAGCATAAAAATCCAAAGAAATGGATAAAAAACCCTATAACATAAAAAATATCAAAACGTTGAAAACCCCTAAAAACCTTAAAATCTAAAAACACCATAAACTCAAAAAAACGTAAAAAGGAAAAATACCCTAAAAGCCCTTAAAAACCCTAAAAATTTCCAAAACCCCCAAAATACATAAAAACCATAAAAACCAATAAAAATCCTAGAAAATCCTAAAAATTCCAAACAAATGTAATAAACCCTTAAAACCACTACGAAAACATTAAAATCAAAAAAAAACAATTAAAACCCAAAAAACAAACGCTAAAACCCCTAAAACACCCAAAAAACCATCAAACCAATACAAAATCTCTAAAACCCATAAAAACCCTAATAATAAATAAAAATACAATAAATCCACTAAAAACGCTATAAAACCTATATACCATGAAGATTGTAAAAAACTCTAAAACCCCTAAAAAACTCCAAAAAAATCTAAAACCCCAATTAAACCAAAAAACACCCAAAACTTCTAAAACACCGTAAAACCACATAAAATCCCTAAAATCCTTAAAAACCATAAAAATCCTAAAAACCTCAAATAATTCCAAAAAACATATAAACCCCCTAAAAACACTGAAAACCCCCAAAATATCCTTAGAAACATAAAAACCAAAAAACCACTAAAAACATTAAAATATATATAAAATGAAAGTTCAAAAAACCCTAAAAACCCATAAAAAAATATCTAAAATGTAATAACCCCTAAAAACCTTGAATAACTATAAGAAAAACTTTAAAAAATAAAAACACCTAAAACCCCAAAACCCAAAAATGTCTAAAACCCTTAAAGGACCCTAGAAACCTAAAAACCATTAAATCCCTAAAACCCCATAAAAACCAAAAAACATACTAAAAATGTAAAAAACCTATAAATATATAAAAATGTTAAAAATAGAAAAACCATAAAACCCCTAAAAATTAAAAAAACTAAATCCCAAAAAAACAATCAAACCCGTATGACCCAAAAACCACGAAAATACCTAAAAACCCATAAAAATACAAAAACAAATCCTTAATAATTTTTTAAAACATAAAGACCCTAAAAACATTGAAACTTCTTGATAAACCCTTAAAACCTAAAAAATCTAAAACCCCTAAAAAACCTAAAAGATACTAAAGAACCTAAAACCCTAAAAACATCAAAAATACTAAAACCTTATATTCTATAAAAATCATTAAAAATCCCTAAAAAGGTAACAATCCCTAAACCCTTATGAAAACATTATAAACCTTAAAACACATAAAAACCTAATAAATTCTAAAAACCATAAAATATCTTAAAATACCTAAAAACCATAAGACCCCTAGAAGCGTAAATAAGCATAATAACCCATAAACCCCCTAAAAATTACTAAAAAACTAAAAACCCTTTATTCCCCTACGAATGCTAAAAACCTTTAAAACCCTAAAAACATAAAAACCCCTAAAAACCCCAAAAATCCTTAAAAATCACAACCCCCCTCAAACATCCTAAAACCCCTCAATGTCCCCAAAATCCATAAAGAACCATTAAAATCCAAAATAATCCCTAAAAATCCCTTAACATATAAAAAACCATGAAAATCCCAAAAATACATATGAAAACCATAAAAAACTAAAACATTCAAAACCCCCAAAACCCTTAAAATTGGAAAACCCATAAAAACCATAAATAGACCCTAAAACCCGAAAAACCGATAAAAATAATAAAATCCAATAAAATACTTTAAAATCCAAAACCCCATTAAACCCTATAAATGAGTAAAAAATATAAATACACATTAACCCACTAAAAAATAATAAAGACTATAAAAAAACCTTAATCTCAATAAAAATCCAAAAAAACCCCAACCCGAGAAAAGACTATAAAACCAAAAAAACCCTCAAAATCCCTAAAAACAACAAAAATCCATAAAATTTATAAAATGTCCATAAAAATCCATAAAAACATAAAAAACCCTAAAAACCTCAAAAGCCCTAAGAAAACCAAAAAAACCAAAAAACACTAAAATCCCCTTAAACCCCCAAAAAACTCTAAAAACATTATAAACCCTAAAAACCATAAAAACCCTCAAAATCCCTAAAACTTCGAAAAATGAATACAAATCCTAAAAATTACTAATAATTTAGAAAAAACTAAAAAACATGTAAACCATAATGAAAAAAATAAAACCCTAAAAACAATAAAGTCCCTAAAAACCATAAAAACGTTAAGGTCCCCCAAATACCCTAAAAACCCTAAAACCCCTAAAACTCCTCAAAATCCCTAAATACAATTAAAATACTTAAAACCCTAAAAATACCTAAAAACATAAAAACTCTAAAACCCACTTAATAAACCTAAGAAAACTAAAAAATACTAAAAAAAATTAAAACACCAAAAAATATAACACCTCTAAATAGCCTATAAACCCCTAAAAAGACCCTAAAAACCAAAAAAACCCTAAAACACATAAAAAACCTAAAAACATAAAAACCGCTCAAAAAACCTAAAAACTAACTAAAAAATATAAATACTTTTTAAATACCTAAAAACTTTATAAATCTCTAAAACCATAGAAACCCTAACAAATTCAAAAAAAACCCACCAACCCAAAAAAATGAAAAACCGAAAAATTCCTAAAAAACCTAGAAATCCTATAAAATCCCTAAAAACATAAATAAACCCTTAAACATCTAAAAGGACCTAAAACCTTAAAAACTAAAAAAACATAAAACCCCTAAAAACATAATATTTGAAAAAAACCTCTAAATCCCCTAAAACCCCTAAAAATATTCAATATATCTAAAAAACGTAAAAACCCATAAAATCCTAAAAATACCTAAAAATACATTAAAATGATAAAAAACTAAAAACCCTAAGGAAAAACTTAAAAAACAAAAAACACCTAATACCCCTAAAAACAAAAAAAACTCTAAAAACCCAAAAACCCACTAAAAAGACCCCAAAACCCCCAAAAATCCTGAAAACCCATATAACCCAAAAAAATACTTAAATCCCCATACAAATCCTAACAATCACTTATCACTCGAAACACCCTTTAAACCCCCAAAAATGATAAAAAATATAAATACCTTATAAACCCTAAAAAACTCAAAAAAACCCCTAAAAACTGGAAAAACCATATCAACACTAAAATTCATAAAAACATAAAAACTTCAAAATCCCTAAAAACCCTGAGAGATAAAAAAACCCAAAAAACCCCAAAAATACCTAAAAGAATAAAATAATCTAAAAAATCTAAAAAATTATATGAAATTAATAAAAACCCTAAAAGAATTACAACCCCTAAAAACACTAAAAACCATTAAAACCTTGTAAATCCCTAAAAACCATAAAAACCGTAGCAATAAAAAAAGACCTAAAAATACCTAAAATAAAAAAATCTCCAAAAAACCATAAAACCCATAAGAAATCATGAAAAACATAAAAACACATAATACCCATATAAACCTAAAAATACTAAATACTCTAAAAACCCATAAAAAGACTCTAAAAACTATAAACCCTAAAAAACATAAAACCCCCTAAAAGCTTCAAAACCCCCATAAAACTCTAAAACCCACTAAAAACACCAAAAACCATAAGAACGCAAAAAACTAAAAAAAAATTTACAATAATAAAAATATAAAAATAGTCTAAAAACAATAAAAACACTAAAAACCCTAAAAATCATAAAAACTCTAAAAATCCCAAAAAACACTAAAAACCATAGAAATCCTAATAAATACCTAAAAATCCCAAAAAATGTAAAAAACCCTAAAACCCCTGAAAATAACCAAGAAAACCTTAAAAAACTAAAATTACTTTAAACCACTAAAAAATCAAATGATAATGACAATAACAAACTACTAAAACCCTAACAACTCTCAAATGCCATAAATCCCTAGAAGCCTTAAAATTCTAAAAAATATCTAATATCCATAAAAATGTAAAAACACCTTAAACCCCCAGAAAAAACCCTATGAAAACCTAAAAACCATAAAAAAACTTGAAACACTTAAACAACCTAAAAACGGTAAATCCCCTAAAACCCATAAAAAGACTATAAAAACTAAAACCCCCTAAAAACCATAATACCAAAAAACCATGTAAAACCCAAAACCCCATAAAAACCTAATATCCCACTAAAACACTAAAAACACTTTAAAACCCTAAAAATGTTTAAAAAACACTAAAAACACTAAAACCCTAAACAGTAAAAAAACAAGAATGCCCCAAAAAACCCTAAAAATCCTTAAAACCCTAAAACCCCAAAACCCGTCAAAAATCAATAAAACCCTAAAAACAATAAAACTACTTGAAATGTATTAAAACCCATAATACATAAAAACCACTAAAAACTTGAAAACTGATAAGAAATCCTTAAAAACAAAAAAACACTTAAAACCCCTAAAAAACTAAAAACCCTAAAAACCCTAAAAACCGTAAGAACACTAAAAACCATAAAAACCCCAAAATCCCTAAAAACCCTACAAAACAATAAAAATTTAAAAAACTAATAAAAAATTTTACAAACAAAAAAAATCTATAAAAACTTTGAAAACACATATAAAATCCATAAAAACCTAAAAAAGCTTAAACTCCCTAAAAACCAAAAAAACACTAAAAATATAAACGAATCAAAAAACCCCTAGACACAATAAAAACCCACAAAACACTAAAACCCCATAAAAACACTAAAAACAATAAAAACCATTTAGTCCCCTAAAATGTTAAAAAATCTAGAAAACATTAAAAACCAAAAATAAATCAAAAAATTCTAACCCCGCAAAAAACATAAAAATCCTAAAATCCTAAAACCCCTCAAAATCCCTAAAACCCCTGAAATACCTATAAATTACTATAATTTTAAAAACCATTGAAAAAAAAGGAAACCATAAAAACATAAAAACACATAAAACCACTAAAAATATAAAAACGCTAAAAAACCTAAAAACCCTAAAAACCTAATACCTATCAAAATCCCTAGTAAATGAAAAAATAAATAAAATCCTAAAAAATCCAAAAAATATAAAAAAAACAAAATAAAACCTTAAAAACCAAGAAATATATAAAACCTCTAAATTCTAAAAAATTCTAAACCCCCCCCCAAAACCCCAACAAAGATCCTTAAAACCCAAAAACCACTAAAAACCATAAAAATCCCTAAAACCCAAAAAACCCATAAACCCCTAAAAATAAATGAGAAACTCAAAACCCCATTAAAGCCCTAAAATTTTAAAAAAACTAAAACCCATAAAATCCAAAAACTCAAAAAACTCGAAAACTATAAAAAATCCTAAAAATCCTAAAAATCCTTAAAAATCCTTAAAAAATATGAAAATTCTAAAAATACCTAAATATACATAAACACCCCAAAACCAAAAACCCCCAAAAAAATTACTAAATCCTTAATAAACTAAAAACACATAAAACCTAAAACTAATAATAAGTCTAAAAACACAAAAAACTATCAACATCATATAAAAAACTAGAAAACCGATAAAAATATTATAATTCCCTAAATCCCCAAAAAAACATAAAAAATCATAAAACCCTTTTGAAACCATAAAGAACCTTAAAAATGTAAAAAAACACATAAAACCCCCATAAACATAAAACCAGTTAAAATCCCAAAAAACCCATAAAAATCATAAAAACCCTAAAACATTAAAACCCCTAAAAACCATCAAAACCCTAAACCCACTAAATACTCTAAAACCCCTTTAAAGCCCAAAAAATGTTAAAAACCATGAAATATACTTAAAACCATACAAAACTAAAAAAACCCATAAAAACAAAAAAACCGTAAAATCCTTAAAACCCTAAAAATCCTCAATATCCCTAAGAACTCTAAGAACCCATAAAAATCCCAAAAATCACTAGAAATGTAAAAAACCATGAAAACACCTACGAAATACATAAAAACCTAAAAAAATTGAACCCAAAAAACAAAAAAATAATAAAACCCCAAAAACACCTTAATATCCATAAAAATCATATAACCCATTAAAATCCTAAAAGCCATAAAATCCGTGAATATGTAAAAACCTCAAAAAACTCAAAAAACCTGAAGAAAAACATAAAACCTAAAAAAAATTATAACTCTTAAAACCACAAATAACCAAAAACCCCAAAAACCAAAAAACCCATAAAAACCCTAAAAACCAAATAAAAACTCTAAACCCCCATAAACCCATAAAAATGATAAAAACTAAAAAAACCATAAAAATCCTAAAAACTCAAAAAAACCTAAAAACAAAAAAGAACATAGTACCCCAAACCCCAAAAAACCTTCAAAATCCCTCAAAATCCTATAAAACAATAAAATCATAAAACACCCAATAAGTTGATAATAACATAAAAACCATAAAACCCTAAAAATGGTAAAAACCCCAAAGAAAACCTTAGAACACTAAAAACTCTTAAAATACCAAAAATTTCCTAAATACCATAAAAATCATAAAAATGACCTGAAAATCCCTAAAAAAAAAATTAAAACCCTAAAAACCGAAATGAAAATATTAAAAATATAAAAATACTTAAAACCATTAAGAAACATAAAAATCTAAAAACCCTAAAAGACAATAAAACCCTTAAAATCCCATAGAGACACAAAACAACTAAAAACATTAAATACCCATAAAATACCCAAAACCACTCAAAACATTAAAAACCCATAAGGAACCTAAAACCAATAAAATTTATAAAAACCCTAATAACCCCTAAAATCATTAAAAAACTAAAAATTATTAAAACCATAAAATACAAAAAAAACCATAAAAACCACAAAAAACGTAAAAATCCAGAAATCCCTAAAAACTCAAAAACCCAAAAAAACACTAAAAACATCCAAAATTCCCTAAAAATGAAAAAACATTAACAATACTTAAAAATAAATTAAAATTATTAAAAACATAAAAACCCTTAAACACTTGAACCCCATAATAAAACAATAAAACCCAAGAAACACTTAAAACCCTTACAAACCTAAAAAATGATAAAAATACTAAACACCATAAAACCCTAAAAACCCATTAAACCCTCAAACTCCCTGAAACCCCTAAACACCATAAAAATCTTAAAAATTACCTAAAAATTACTAAAAATGTAAGAAACACTAAAAACATTGAAACCCTATAAGAAAAACTTAATAACATAAAACACATAAAGCTCATAAAAACATAAAAAACTCCAAAAACCATAAAAACTGTAAAAATATCCTTAAACCCATAAAAACCCAATAAAACATTCAACCAGCTAAAAATATTAAAACCCTAAAAAACAAGAAATACCCTAAAACCACTAAAAACTATAACAACCCTTTCAGCCTGAAAAAATATTAAAAACTCTAAATAACCTTCAAAACCCTAAAAACCTGAACAAAAAATTCTATAAACCCAAAAAAAACCTCTCAAAACCCACAAAATCCCTAAAACCCACATAAATTGTTAAAAGACTCAAAATGAACAAAAATCCATTAAATCATAAAAAACTCTATAAATCCTGAAAATATCTAATAAAACTTATAAAACCTTGTTTCCCTCGGAATTCGGGGATGACCTCCTGGATGGGAGATTCAAACGTTCTGATCGGTTTCTAGCGGGTTTGTTCATAGAACCGGAAACATCCAATGATTCCACATCTGTTTGGACCTACTTTCCAAAGGTAGGCGCTCATTAGCTTGTGGACTAATGAGGCTTGGGAATTTGCATTGGTCGAGAGGATGGGAGGTCGGACTCATCACACCTTTTTAGGGTAATTATTGTCTACTCCGGGACTCTCTTTATAGATTTAAGTTATGTTCGTGAATCCTTATTACATTACCAAGTATAAAATGATCTTTCCTTTAGTTTTAACAATCAATGATTAAATATGTAATAAATTTAGAGAATCTTTTATATGTATTCGAGGTTATTCATCAATAGAGAATAATCTATATCTATTTAGAGATTCTTGGACAATGGTATCCTTCAAAACATTTATATAAATGTCTCTTGGTCATTTATGATGACCAGGCTGGTTTTAAATCCACTCAGTGGGGCACTTGAAGTTTATCGTCATTCAGAAGGACATGAATTATTTCAGAGTTGGGATCGAACCCATAGATGGGCTACCTACGTATCCTTTGTTTTGGAAAAGGAATCAGAACCCATGTAGTTCGAGTAAGGTAGTATGACGTTTATGATTGATGGCTCAAAGAAGGATGTCATAATTACTTTTACACTCTATGCTCATGTGAGTCATGCTCTGTGTGAGAAACAAGAGGTATTGGTAAAAATTAGACAATTGTTCCATGAAAGATGCAATCATAAGAAATAATGTGGGGATTATGTATGTATGACTGCCCAGATGAATGAAGTTTAGGATTTACTTTAAGGAGAAAATCCAGGAACAGGGTCCATAAAGGTATATGTGTTTTATGGAGATTTGAACACTCTAAATTGGGACTTGTTCCTGAAAAGGAAACCCAAATTAGGAAAGGATTGATAATTGGGTTTTACTCCTGAGAAGGAATCCCAGATTAAATGTAGATTAGGACTTGTTAGAGATAATTTAAGGGACTTGGGGCTTATTTCTGAAAAAGGAAGCCCAAGATTAGGACTGGGACTTATTCCTGAAAAGGAGACCCAGGTTAGGGGACTTGGGGCTTACTCATGAGAAGGAAGCCCAAAATTATGACTGGGTATTATTCCTGAAAAGGAGACCCAGATTAGGGATTAAGGTTTGGGGCTTACTCTTGAGGAGGATTCCCATATTTGAGATTGGGGCTTATTCCTAAGAAGGATGCCCAAATTAAGGGACTCGGGGCTTACTCCTAAGAAGGATGCCCATATTAGAGGACTTGGGGCTTACTCCTGAGTAGGATTCCCTAAATTAAAGTACTATGATTGGGGCTTACTCCTGAGGAGGATGCCCAAGTTAAGGAATTAAGGTTTGGGGATTACTCTTGAGGAGGATGCCCAGATTTGGGAACTTTAAGAATTTGGGACTTACTCCTGAGGAAGATGCCCAGATTAAAGGACTTATAACTGGGGATTATTCCTGAAAAGGAGACCCAAGTTAAGGATTCTCTCATCATAAAGATGAGGTTGAATGAATGAACTGTCAATCTTTGGTGACATAAAGATATGTAAATCACTAGGTTTTGAGAGATATTCCACCGAATTCTTTTCAGATAAGGAAGTCAAATCAAGAAATCATGCCATAAATGGCTTTGAAGAGTATCTTGAAGACTGAATCTTGAATAGGAAAGGTGAAATGGCGTAAGAGGGGTGAAATGGGCAGAAAAGGCACCCAAAAAGGAAGGGGCGCGCAAGTCTTGGAAGGCGCGCAGGTATTGCGGCGGCGCGCAAGTATTGGTCGCGCATGTATACTTGCGCGACATGTGGGGTACATGCGCGATTTTCAACCAGCATTAAAATACTTGAGCGACTCTTTCTTAAAGCCTTTAGAATCCTCTTGAGGTTCTCCCAGAAAAGGGACGCGCAATTTCTATTGAAGGAAATAAGGCGGCGCGCAAGTGTGGTCACTTCCCTTAAGGGATGACCACTCAAGCACGCAAGTGTTGATGAGTTTCAACACATAGGCCTTCCTCATTCTCTTTAGATCTTCCGTTCTAGGTAAGAGAAGTGTTCCGGAAGCTTTGAGAAGAGACTTGGGCATCGGGAGCTTCAATCCGTGTTTTTGGAAAAAGATCCTCTCGAATGGGGTGCCCACAGGGTCTATTTATAGGCAGGAGAAGGCCCTGGGCGGTTATCGGGCGGTTATCACTTAGGGCGCGCAAGTCACTTGCACGACCACGGTCGTCGCGCAAGTGTACTTGCGTGACAGTGATATAAATTGCGCGGTGCAGTTGCTGTTGATCCTTTGTTCGTGACTTTGTCAATTTTTGATATTTTCTTCAAATGTTGAATCACTTTGAGCTCAGATATTCCCCTTTTCCGATTTTTTAGATTCTGTGACGAAAGGAGTGTCAACAAAAGTCCCCCCTCAGAGTTGGATCCAGAGAAAAATGAGGATTTGACTCTGAGGAAATCGAATCCATCCAAATTAAAAGGGGGCGCGCAAGTCTTGAGGGCATAGAGGGTGGCGCGCAAGTTTGCGTCACGCCGGCCTTAAGCGCTCTGGATCCCGGCCGCGTCTATAAATAGAGGGCCTCACTTCCTTACAAGAATCCGAATTTCCGGACTTCATACCTTCGAGCTCTCGCCGCGCAGGTCACCTTAGCCGCGCAGGTTGCTCTGTTTTCTAGTGTTTTCCTTGATGTCGCGCTACTGTAAAGGAATTTGTACTTGCGCGGTTTATACTTGCGCGTCAAAAACTAGCGCGGCACACGAATACTTGCGCACCATTTTTTAGACTTGCGCGCCTTAATTCCTTAGCCATTTTTTCGAAATCTTTCACAAATTTTATGAAAAATAAACCCATTTAAGAGTTTAATTTATTCAACTTTTGGGCAGATTCAATGGCTACTAATGGAATTAAAATATCTGATGAACTGGCTAGCAAGCGGATTGATGACATGATGAACATCATTGGCCATGATTACTATGATATCTGCAACAGCACTCTCTCAGATTTGGCTAAGAACTTGAAGAAATATCATCTTAATTTACCAAAGAGCATCTACCTACCTCTATATGGTCATGGTCACCTGCAAGGAGTCAATGTTCCAGATGCAAAGAACTATACACCTGAAATGCAGCTGCGCTGCTACTCCTTCATTTCGGTTATGTTGTGCATTAAGAGAAACAACAATGGTGTGAACTTTCAAATTCTTCCTCCATGTCATTTCCTTGTAGATATGAAAATGGAAAACCCATGGGCTGAAATTTTTTCCACTGCCGGTTGGTGGAGAGAAGACAAACAGGGTCTTAGAGCAATATCTGAAAAGAGTACTCTCTCCAAATGGATCTTTACTTACAATGCTCCATTTTCAAATCCATGTATCCATCTTCCAAGTCTCTTGGACAGAAATAGAGTCACTGTTTGATCAGCAGAAAATTTTCTCAAACCGCACTCAAGAACATCCTTTTACAATTGTTCCAAGAGGAGCTGGTATCACTGCATCTCCTATTGTATCCAGTTGAATGAATAAATTCCAGGTGGTTGCTGATGAAGCTCGGAATGCCGTAAATCAAATGAAGTGTTATGTTGAAAGCCTCTTGTAATTCTTGAAAAAAGAGAAGAGACTCTAGTCGGTGGATGTCCTTCTAACTCTTGTGCATCAATGAAAAACACTTTCACTTTAACTTATTTGTACCTTCATTCTCTCACTACCTGCTTTAAATTTACTTAAACCAATGGGCTTAGTAAGTATAGTTTGATCTTTACTAGGATTATTACAAATAACCCTACAAACTTTGAATCTTTTAATTGCTCAATATTACATAAATCATACAAAAATGTATATTTAGTGAGCTGGAACTTGACTTTTATTCAGAGTTCCTTTGTCTTTTGTGGGCAGTTTAAAGTCATGCATGCCAGACGTAAAGGGGCTAATGTTTAAGGTCTAAATAGCTTTGACCAAAATGGATTAAAATTGATTCAATTCCTTGAAAATTTATCTGAAAACATATTACCATACTCAAGTATGAGAGAAAATATGTAAACTATGGCTTAAGAGTATTTGAATCTGAGGAATGATATGAAAAAGAGCTAAAAGGCATTAGAAGAAGTAGTTTCCAAGAATAAAGTTACTATTATTTAACAAAACCCGTTAGGGGGTTGAAATATGCAGGGCCACCTAAGGGCATTGGCTGCATGGTTAAATAAATAGCATCTTTCGGATGACAAGTCCGTTATGTGGACTGTTTATGCAAGGCCACCTATGGGCACATGCTGCATAGTCAGACAAAAGAACTCTCAGAAATTTACTTTCCTAGTTCTAAAAGCCAGTGAAAGTTTATGGAGATTCAAATTTTCTAAAGTATAGAGTTTGTTGTATGGAAAGAGGTACTTGAATATGGAGAAGATATTTTCAGACAAGATTTTTGATGAACTGGATGAATATCACTCCTACGAAGGTCTGACCCAAATGTAAGGAAGAAAAATAAAGCATAGACTTGAATACTTTCAGATCATGAAAAAGGATATGGGAAAAATATGTTAAGGATGACTATTTTTTGTGGATCCCTACATACTGTCGTTTAAGACAAATAAGGACAAAAGAGGCATTCTTCCCAAGAATGAAGTTACCATTATTTAACAAACCCGTTAGGGGGTTGAAATATGCAGGGCCACCTAAGGGCATTGGCTGCATGGTCAAATAAATAGCATCTTTTGGCTAACAAGTCTGTTATGTGGACTGTTTATGCAAGGCCACCTATGGGCACGTGTTGTATAGTCAAGCAAAATAATTCTTAGAAGTTTTACATTTTTGTGACTAGAAGTCATGAAAAGGGTTATGAAGATCTGAAAATATTTAAGGTTAGGATTATAACACATAAAGATGGGTATTGTCCAATATATATAGAGATACATAGGTCAATGATAACCATAATCATGTTGTGGCTGGGTCCTGAATTGAAATTTTGGACTTCACTACGTATCTCATAAGAATGAGAATCAAGCCATACATAGTTCTTGAAATGCAGTTTAACGTCGTGCAGGACGAAAGTATTAGAGATCTTAGTTTAGGGTCATAGAATTCGGACCATAATAATGAATACATAGTGTGTCTTTTCATGAGGACTTTTCAGCCAAGGGACTGAAAGTGAAATTTTGGGTTAGGCCCAAAAGACTGGGGGATGGATTCGAGGGATACTCGAACGTTCCTACGTATCCCATAAGGATTAGAATAAAGCCCACGTAGTTCTAGAAATTCCCTTTTGTACAAATTTGGTTCGTACGGGTGAAAGGGGACTTTAGTGCAATGATGGTTTAACCTGAGACAAAAAGTTTAGGTATTACCATGTATGCACGTAGTCTTTTGAAATGAAACATGATTGAAAAATCAATGTCAATAATAGTTCTCTCTCAAATGAGGAAATCAAAGAGTATTGTAGTTTATTGTCGTACCGGACAAAAGTGTTGCATAGTTTAACGTCATATAACAAGGACGAAAGTGAATCAATGTAAAGATATTGATTCTAGGGGCGGTTTCACGAATCAACATCATATGAGATGGTGGTGAACCAATGTGAAAAGATTGTTTTTGGGCTTGAACCCTGGGAGGTTGCCTACATACCCAGCCTGGAGGGCAAGGATCAAAGTCTTTGTAGTTCAATTAAAGAATTAATTAATGATCAAGTTGTTCTTGGGGACAACGATCTAAAAAAATGTTGTTGGGACTTATACATAGTTAACGGCCCAAAGAGAGTGTTATGGTTGATGTTTGCTCTAAGCTCACGTGAGTCATACTCGGTGTGAGAAACAATAGGTAACAACAACCTTAACGATTCATGGTGTAATGTCATGTAGGACATAAAAAAGGGACTATGCAGTTTAAAGTCTTACAGTTAGGACTATTGGTGCTGCACAGTTTAGTGTCATGTAGCAGGGACAAAATAATAGTTTAATGTCATGTAGGACATATCAAGGACTTTCTGTACAGTTTAGCGTCATGTAGTTAGGACGATGGGGACAATACAGTTTAACGTCATATTGGATGAAAGGGGGACTGTGCAGTTTAATGTCATGCAGTAAGGACAAAATAACACACCGTTTATGTCATGTTGGACGCATTGGGGATTTTTTTCACAGTTTAATGTCATGTTGGACGAAAGTGCGAATAGTTTAAGGTCATATGCATGGACTGTGGATGGTGCAGTTTAATGTCATGCTGGACCTTATATAGTTTAACGTCTTTCCGGACGTAAGGGACTTTTATACAGTTTAGCGTCATGTAGTTAGGACGTCACAGTTTGACGTCTTGCTGGACATAAGGGACTTTTATACAGTTTAGCGTCATGTAGTTAGGATGTCACAGTTTAACGTCTTTCTGGACATAAGGGACTTGCAAATAGTTTATGGTAATATGCATGGACCAGGGATGATGCAGTTTAAGGTAATGCTAGATGGTTTAGGGAACTTTTTCCACAGTTTAATGTCATGTTGGACGAAGTTGCAGTTTAAGGTCATACTGGACCATTGCTGTATAGTTTAATGTCATATATCAAGGACGAATTGGTGCTGCACAGTTTAGTGTCATGTTGCGGGGATATCTTTTCTATAGTTTAACGTCATTTTGGAGGAAAGTTTAAATAGTTTAAAGTCATACTGGACTTTTAAGTGCTTATGTAGTTTAACATCTTTCCGGACATAAGGGACTTTCCTACAGTTTAACGTCATGTAGGACGAAGTTGCAGTTTAAGGTCATACTGGACCATTGTTGTATAGTTTAACATCATATAGCAAGGACGAACTGGTGCTGCACAGTTTAGTGTCATGTTGCAGGGACATCTTTTCTATAGTTTAACATCATGTTGGATGTAGTTGCAGTTTAAGGTCATACTGGACCATTGCTGTATAGTTTAATGTCATATAGCAAGGACAAAATGGTGCTGCACAGTTTAGTGTCATGTTGCGGGGACAAGTTCTTTTTTTCTACAGTTTAATGTCATATTGGACAAAGTTGCAGTTTAAGGTCATACTGGACCATTGATGTATAGTTTAACGTCATATAGCAAGGACGAAATGGTGCTGCACAGTTTAGTGTCATGTTGCGGGGACAAGTTCTTTTTTCTACAGTTTAACGTCATGTTGGACGAAGTTGCAGTTTAAGGTCATACTGGACCATTGCTGTATAAACCAATTGTAAGATTCTCGGTTCTGGGGACCATATTTTGTGTTTATAAAAAATATTTCTTCAGAAATCTGGCATTGGTTGGAGTCGTGATGATTTCTCCATCCATTGAGATTAATGAATAAGCTCCATTGGAGTAGACCTTATGTATTGAATAAGGTCCTTCCCATTTTTGTTCAAGCTTGGGAGGCTTCTTTCCGGGTATCATTGGTGTTCTGAGAACTAATACCAATTCTCCCTGAATGAATGAACGATGGCGAACTTTTTTGTTAAAATCTCGTGCTATTTGATTCTGATAGATTTCCAAGTGGTGAAAAGTGCACAATCTTTTCTCATCTAACTGTTCCAATTCATTCAATCGCTTTTGGGATTGCTAATCTATAGATAACTGATCACAAATGGCTAATCTGAGTGAGGGCAATTGAACTTCAATTGGCAAGACTGCTTCTGTTCCATATACCAACGAATATGGAGTTGACCGCGTTGCATTGCGGGTGGTAGTCCGATAAGCCCATAAAGCATGAAAGAGTCTATCAGGCCATGACCTCTTATCTTTATCCACCATCTTTTGTAGTATATTTTAAAGAGTCTTGTTAAAGGCTTCTATTTGTCCATTGGCCGCCGTATGATACCGAGATGAATGGTTGGATTTAATGTTGTATTCTTGATACAATTTCTTCACCTCAGAAGAATAGATGTTGGTGCTGTTGTCCGTCAATATGGTATGAGGGACACCAAATCTAGTAATGATGTTAGACTTGATGAAGCTAACAATGCATTTAGAACTGACTTCTTTGAGAGGTACTACCTCTGCCCATTTGGAAAATAAATCAGTATCAGTAAGAATGTACTTAAACTGCTTGGCCGTAGCTGAAGGGTAAGGTCCCACCACATCCATTCCCCATGTGGCAAATGGCCTTGAGTATTTAGCTGTATGAAGAAACTCTGGAGGTTGATGAATGAAGTTGGCATGTACTTGACATGAATGACACTTCTTTGTGAAATCAACACAATCTTGTATCATTGAAGGCCAAAAGTATCCAAGCCTTCGAATTTGATCAGAAAATCTATGTCCAGACTGGTGGGCACCACAGACTCCTGCATTCACTTCATTCATGGCAGCCGTTGTCTCTTCACCATCAATGAATCTGAAGAGAAATCCATCAAAACAACGTTTGTAAATAATTTTCTCTAGGTGGTTTGGGCCATCATAAAGAGTAAAATTGACTACACGTCGCCGGATTTGTTCTTTCTTGGCTCTATCAGGTGGAAGTGTTCCATTTTGAAGGTATTCCCTAATAGGTGACATCCATCCTGTAGTATGACCATATGGTTCAAGAATAGGACTAATTTCATTAATTTCCTCTGTTCTGGTTTGAACATAAGGTAAAATTGCACGACGGTGGGAAATACTGATGGTTGTCTCGTCCCGATTTGGATCTGTTAGAGCTATGACTATATTAGCCAGTGCATCAGCTTGAGCATTTTGTGATCTTGGGACATAAGAAAATGTCGGTTCTGAAGGGAATTCCGCCATTAACTCTCTGACATAATCATACAAAGTGATTAATTCTTCTTTTCTGATGGCATAATCCCCATTGACTTGTTTGATTACCAGGTCTGAATCACCTTTCACTTTTAAGTGATTCACTTGTGCTTGAAGCGCTAACTCCAAGCCTGTAATAAGATCTTGGTATTCGGCTTCATTATTAGTACCACCTTCCCACAATAAAAAGGAATAAGGTAACACTGCCCTATCTGGATAAATGAGCACAATTCCTAAACCAACACTGTTGAATTTAGGATTTTCCATTTTCTTCCCTATTGGACTTCGGGAAGCACCATCAAAATACATTTCCCATGTTTGAGGATTCTCTTGAATAGAGAAAACTTCCTCAGCAGGGAGTTCAATATCTGAAGATGTGTCTTCCACTGAAGGATGTTCAGCCAGGAAATCAGCCAGATCTTGGCCCTTTATTGCCTTTTCAGACACATACTAAATGTCGAACTGCTGCAAGATAACTGCCCACCTTGCTAGACGTCCTGTAAGCATTGGACGACTAAGGATGAATTTGAGCGGATTATTGCGAGATACCAATTGGACCTCGTGATGTTGCAGGTGGTGTCTCAGTTTCTGAACTGCAAAGATTAATGCTAGGCAGCACTTCTCAATACTTGAATACCGGGTTTCTGCTTCAAGCCTAGTTCTACTGAGATTGTAGAGGCTATTTTCATTCCCAGCATCATTCTTTTGAGAGAGAAAGGCACCCAATGATCACTCTAGAGCTGTCACATAGAGGATAAGTGGTCTACCTTCAATAGGTGGCATGAGTACTGGTGGACTCAAGAGGTATTTCATGAGAACATCAAATGCTTCTTGACATTCTTCAGTCCACTGGTAAGTGACTCCTTTTTTCAATAATTTGGTAAAGGGTAAACTTTTGCCTGCCAAATTGGCGATGAAATGCCGAATATAGGCTAAGTGTCCTTGAAGTCCTCTTAATTCTTTCAAATTATAAGGAGGTGACATACTAAGGATTGATTTGGTCTTCTCAGGATCGACTTCAATACCACGATGGCGTACAACAAAGCTGAGGAATTTTCCTGAGGTTACCCCAAAAGCACATTTTAAGGGGTTCATCTTCAAATTATGTTGTCGAAGATTGTGGAATATGACTTCCAAATCAGTCAAGTGATTATAACGTTGTTTGTATTTAACCAACAAATCATCCACATAGCATTCAACAAACTTCCCTAAGAAAGGTTTTAAGATACGATGCATGGCGCGTTGATATGTTGCACATGCATTCATTAAACCAAAGGGCATCACCCGGTAACAAAACACACCTTGAGGAGCTCTGAAAGCTATAGATTCCTCATCTTCTGGGGCCATTCGGATCTGATTATATCCGGAATATCCATCCATGGAGGAAAGTACTTCATAGCCTGTGGTCGCATCAATTAAGAGTTCTGCAATCGGAACTGGGAAATCATCTTTAGGACAATAACGATTAAGATCTTTGAAATCGATGCAAACCCTAATTTGTCCGTTATTTTTCTTTACAGGGACAATATTAGCCAACCACTTGGGATACTGAACTTCTCTGATGAATTTATCTTTGATCAGTTTATCCACTTCAGCTTCAATTTTGGAAGCATAAGTTGGGTGTGTTCTTCTCGCGGCTTTCTTAAATCCTCGATGTTCTTTTGGTAAACCCAAATGATGAGTAGCAACATCAGGATCAAGCCCAGACATTTCTGTATAGTTCCAAGCAAAAATATCTTTATTTTGATTTTGAAAAGAAATATACATCTCTTGCTCTTCAAGGGTCATTGCCGCACTAATTAAAGTGGGGCGTGGATCTTTCTCTGTACCCAGATTTATTTCTCTGAGTTCATCCACAGTGGTAGAGATACCCTCTTCAAATGCTGGAGGAGCATCTCTAAGACCTTCCTCTTCCTCTTCATTATGTGTTATTTCTTCCATTTCTACTTGCATAGTAGATGACAAAACGGAATTCTCATGATCATAAGAGATGTAACAATTTTCAAATTTTGAAGAAGAAGCTTCCATTTTCGACCCTATTGATGATAAAGGGACTTCTTTGGGAAATAAAGAGGAGATGATGGATTGATAATCGACATCATTAATCACCTCTGGTGTTGCTATAACTTCTTCTGGCCTGATTGGCGAAGTATAGACTTCTTAGACTTCAGCAGATGAAATGAAAACGTCACCACTTATGATTTCATCACTGTTTGGTAGGTTACCAATTTCTCCCATCTTGTCTGGCTCAATTGTCATAATTGACATTATGGATCTTTCCATAAGAATATTTTGATTTGGGCCTATTTTTTCAATTTGAATAATAGGTAACACACAATCTGTACTCACATGTGTAAATGGATTTATTAGAATTTTCTCCAAACCATATGGAGCATTAATTTTGGTAGTTTCCTTCATTGTAGATTTTTCTCTTCCCTTCATGTGATAAAATTCTTCCTCAATGTATTGAGACTCACATGTCTTGAATGAGGCCTTATCACCATACAATGTTCCAACTTGACAATTGAAATAGTATTTGAGACATTGATGGTATGATGAAGGAATAACTGCATGCTGATGTAGCCAGGGTCTTCCCAGCAAGACGTTGAAAGCTGAGTCTTGATCATTAATAATGAAATCCGAATTGGATACAAGATCTCCAAACTGGGTTCTGAGTGTAACTTCATCCAGTGGTTCCTGTTCATTTTTATCATATCCTTGTAACATCATGGTAGAAAGAGATAAATCAGATTCCGTGAGGCCCAATCGACGAAGTGTACGGATGGGCATGAGGTTGACTCCTGAACCATTGTCAATGAAAGCCTTTCGGATATCTACACCATTGACTTTGCCAGATAAGTAGAGAGGTTTTATGGGCCCATGCACAACATCATCTTCATCTTTATCAGTAAAAGATATCACTTCATGGAATTCTGCAGGATTATTCTCTATGTGATAGACTTCCGCTGCAGGAATTTCAGCTTCAAACTCCTGAGGACTTGACAAAGCTTCGATTAGTGATTCCCGAATATCTTTTGACAGATTCAAAGCATCCAAAATTGATAAATTGTCTGGTACATGGGCCAAGTGTTTCAATATATCATACTTTTGATCTAAAGGTCTGCGTTTCCCAACAGGAATATGCGGTTTAGCAGGTACCTTGGAAGCAGATGCTTTGGAAGCTGATGCATCTTGTATTGGGATAGAAGTTGGCAACATCCTTGGTTCTGGAAGATTAGACTGATTAGATCCATTTACTTGCTGAGATAAAGAAGATGGAACCTTTAATCGGTCTTCCAAAATAACTGTGTCAAAAATGAGTTGGTCATTGGCAGAAGAACTTGCTTGTTCTTTTTGAGCTCGCTGAAGGGCTCTACCACGAGTTTTTGCTGCATACACAGTGCTAGTAGGGGTATAATTGGAGTAGTGGCTTCAGAAAGATCCACATCTTCCCCTGTATCCTGAACCTCTAGAACTTCCTCGGATTCCCTTATTTGATACAGGGAATTCAGGCTAATCAAGACTGGAATATGGATCTGTTAATTGAATCATATTAACAGAACCGAAGATTAACTCTTCGTCTGATAAAGACTCTGCCTGGTTAGCCTGTTTAGGCTGTTCCATTTTGTGGGGTGGTGCCCGTGGCTTTGAAGTAGATGGCATGAAATCTGTCAGAGTCAAAGACAACTTAGGCCTCGATATATACTCATCTTCTTATGATTCCTCTTTCTTCTTTGAATTGCGCTGCCCTTTTGAGGATTTGTCTTTTGATGGAGGCTTCACTGCAGCTTTTGTAGGAGACACAATTGGCTTCTTCAATTGTGTTTTCAAAATGGCATGGGACCAATTGATTGTCTTTCTGACCATCCAATCATCATATTTTTGCGCAGTTTTTCTTTTGACTTCCTGCCACTCGCCTCCTTCCTATGGATCGGTAGCAGTAACATACGCTACATGAGCTGAAGAACCCTTCAATTTGACTTGTCCCAAGTCTACCATCTTTTGAAGGAGGTCTTTAAAGACAAAACACTCCTGGATGGGATGCCCCAACATTTTATGAAAGGGACAACAATTGGGACGGTCTTCATCTCCTTCCTTGTTTGGCCTCTTGGGCACCGGTAATTGAACCAAATTATTTTCCAGAGCTGAAATAAAGTAACTAGGAACTTGCTCACTTTGGAAAGAGTATATTTTACTCTTCAAATCCTCAAATTGTTTTTTTTTTGTTGATCTCTTTGATCATTTGGACGAAACGGCATTTTTTGTTGGCGTTCAGGAGGTGGAGCCCTTCGAGAAGATGAAGGGTTTGAAGTAGAAATAGGTACAGGTGATTTTTTAAGCATAACTATAGTAGTTTCTGCTTTAACCATTCTCCTTACTGGAGCTGATGGAATTACACGAGATTTAACCTTAGCCTGTATAAGGGAATCTTCAATCTGCTGAGCGATTGAAGTAAGGTCTCGAAACTCTCGAGTGTATTTCACAGGGATCAATGGTGTGCGTAATTTGTCACGCAAAGTTTCCACACAGATTGGCAACAGCTCTTCCTGAGGGGGTGCTAAACTCAGGGATTACGTTAATCCCTTCTAGCGAGCAATGAAATCGGAGACTCTTTCATTCTCCCTTTTCTTGCAGTTTGTAAGATCGAAAACTGTCGTTTTTGGCAAGTTGAGTTGAATTGAAGAAGGAATTTTTGACGAAGATCCTCCCATCCGGTGATTGACTGGGATTTCAAGCATGTATACCAGACAAAAGCTGGTCCTTGCAAGGTTCGCACGAAGCATCTGAGTTTCACTGCTTCTTGCTACTCTGGAGTTCCCATCATAGGATCACAACAAGACACGTAATACGTCAAATGTTGTTCAGGGTCGCCTGATCCATTGAAAGTAGGGAAAACAGGGTTTCCAAAACTAGATGGAGGAGAAATTGAATCTACCCATTCAAGGTAAACTTTCTTTTCTGGTTGAACTTGCACCTGTTTCCCTTCCATAGTTTCTAACCGAGCTGTTAATGACTCAATAGTAGTTATTAACTTTTGAGAAACATCCGGTTGAATCTGGTCTTGAGTAAGTGCAATGAATGGAGCTTGGACAGACGTGGTGGTTGGTGCTGCAACTGATGGTAGCACTGCCAACCGTTGTTGCGCTTGACCCACGGGATTAGACCTCTGAGGGTGTACTGATAAAAGAGGATATTCATGATCCATCTCAGTAACTGCACCAAATTCCTTCGGCTGTCGGACTTCAGCATTCTTAAGAAGAAGACTACTCTGAAATAGTTCTGCAATCATTCTTCTTAATTCTTTCATTTCTTCCTCCTATTGTGAAAACCATTGCTCTAATGAGAGCGATTTACCTTCTCCATAGGAAGGATATGTAACATGATTCTTTCCCCTCCCTTTGTTGGATACTCTTTGGAGAGAAGGAAGTGGATTACCTATGTTCTGAATAATCCTTTGACTTCGTGTACGCACACCTTCTTCATTTGTATTGGTGCGTACATTTTCTTGAGCAGGACACTCTTCATATGAGTCCCCTGAGTGAGTCTCCTCTGGTGGATTAGCAACAACGTCATTGATGAAATTTATTGATGCATAATGCATCGCATCCCTTCTATCAACATTTCTATGATATTGTCTTCTTTCATATCTTTGATGAGACATTGCCTTTTGTTGATTCAATCCTTTAGGAACTTATTGACAAGATATAATTTGGAGGGAATCTCCTGATAATTTGGCTCTTTGTTCCTCTTGGGGATTCTTCCCCAATCGATAAAAGACTGATATTCTATGAGAAGGGGATTGATGATTTGAAAGAGTCCCCAGTCTCATGAACTGGGGATGTTCCTGCTGATTCCGCTCAACTCCTCGAATCCCATTTGTTGACTCTGAGGGTTGGGTTAATGGAGTCCCTAGTCTGACAAGCTGGGGTGGCTCTTGACATGCTACGTCTGAGATATTCTTAAAAGATCTCTTGATCTTGCGAATCGTAGTTCGGAAATTAGCTGGATGCATTAGCCTGTATCCACTTTTATCACCTGGTTCAACAGACCGTTGGATGATTTTCGAGACATCTGCCATTTGATGATTTGTTTGCTCCATACGAGAGGCTTTTGCAATATTCCCGCCTGCTTGATGTAGGATCAATTCAACAACTTGTTCTCTATATGCTTTATTTTGAGAGGAACTAGTTGAAGCCTGTTCTTGAACAAGCTTTTGATTATGAACAAAGCCCATTGACTATGGCCGGCCATGGGCAATAACATTGCATGAGACCATTTTCGGCGGGCTTTGCTGACTGGAAAGCACTGTGAAATGTAGTGCTCCGTGAACACCCCATCCTCTGATATGAACATCAGATGGAGCATTGGCAATTAACTGACGCAATTTTCTTAGTTCACCAAGGCATGAACGTTGAAGGGTTCTCTGTTTCTTTTCAGCCTTCGGATACCGAGAGACTGATAGAGATGCCAAATCAATCTGACGTTGTAGCCCTTCTATTATCTTAAGATGATGTTCATATTCATCATAAGATAATACCTTCTTCTTTAATTGACAAAGAGTTTTCCATATGTTGAGACGAATATCATGGATTCCATCATCCGTCAACATCTTTGGAATGTCGTATTGGGAGTCAGCCAAAGGCCAAAACATGATTGGTACCTCACCTTTTGCCAGTTTCTTCCTCATGTTCAGCATTTCCTCTTTATCATTAAATGAATATTCTTCTACCTGTTTTGACCAGAGTTGGTGTTTCCTTGTTGCTTCATCGGATTCAACAAGATTGGTAGAGACATCATTGATCAAACTAGAAGATGCATGACTTAGGGGTGGTTCGGAGAATGACCTACACCCTGGGCTATCTTCTGATTGAGAAAGTATTTCACTTGCTAGCGATAAAGCAACAGAAATGACTTGTTTCGCATTTTCAAGTGCCTCAAGATAAGAGGGCTTTCTCGGCACTACATTGTCCACTGGAGTATTTTCCAGGTAATGTGAATCACTACTGCGGAGAGGACTTTTGCAGCGAAGTTCATCATCATGGGGATGACCACCATAATGGGTTACAGCAAAAGATGAGATCTCTTGATCCTTGGTCTTCTGACCACACAGAGGGTTCTTGTGTCTCTCATCTGAAGATGAAACTTCAAGATTGACCGAATTGTCACGAAGGAAGCCTTCATGAGAAAATGTCTATTGAAGACTTTTGGAATTAATGTTCCCGTTATTGGGAACTGAGGGAGTAGAATCTTGAATTCCAACAGATAAATTTCTGAGGGCTTCAAGAACTCCAACATCGAGCAAAGCCTTGTTGCAGATTGGCCTTTGATCTCCTGACTGTGCTGGGAAGATCTTTTTCTTAGATGCCTTCTTACTCGCTTTAGAAACCACTTGTTGACGAAAGTGGTTACTCTGAGCATGTGTATGTTCCTGATCAGGAAATATGGTCAGGTTAGGCTGACGATCTCCACTCAAATAAGGTGTATGTGCCTGACTTGGTTGTCCGTATGATATGGGGGAGTATGCCCCATGACCCTCTTGGACTGAAACAGATGTGTGTGTCTGTTCCGGAGTGAATTTTTGATGTTTCACTCCACTGCTAGGGATAGATTTATGTGTTTGTCCCTGAGATGATGCTGAAGTTGTTATGATATCCTGGCAAGCATCCAGAATATGAGCAGGAATTTGCTTCTGCTCTTTCACCATTGACAAAATATGGTTGGTGACTTCAATCACCGGAACGGGAATATATGTCCATTCCGGGTTTGGAGTAGGTGTATGTGCCTGCTCCTGTCCTCCTTTTCCTGTCAGTGAATCCTGATAGTACTCAAGTGTGGGGGCAGAGAGTTGAGTCTGCCTCCTGTTTGTCGTCGGAGCTTTCCGACTGACTTCTTCGTGCGCTACCAAGCGAGACTATTGGTAGGCTTGATTAGTACTGGCAGGTGTATGTGCCTGCTGATTACACTTCGCCAAAGGTGGTTGACGAGATCCATCATATGTAGTCAGACGAGCCTGCTGACTAACTGGTGATTTATAAGTAGGTGTATGTTCCTGCCTATAGTACTCCGCCGGAATTGCCTGGCGGGATTGGCGTGATGCTGCCAGATGAGTCTGCTGGACATCGGAATTAAAACAGACAGGTGTGTGTGCCTGCTCGTTATTTTCCACAAAGTTAGGTTGCTGGACTTCTCCGGAGATAGTAGGGATAAAAACCTGCCCATTGTCAACCGGATTCCGTCTCTGGCGGTTCGTCTTGCCTGCTCGGGTTTGACGAACCTGAACTGAATGCCTGGAGTCGGTACCCTCATCATGTTGAGGGCGCACTACCGCACGAGTCTGGCGGTGATTGTTGATGGGAGCCCTCGGGAAGGACTCCTGTTTTTTTGAATTAAGGCCCTACGGGACCTGATCATTCACTTACTCAGAGTAAGGGAGTGAATGGAAATTGCATTCCGGGGATAAAGACCCGAAACGGTTGGAGACGGTAGTCAGCACCGCCTGCTTCTTAATCCCTGGTCGTCGTTGTCCGGACGACCTGTGTGATTTATTTACTTGGAGGGCCTGTCGGTCATCCTCCAGAGTTGGTATGGTACCGTGTTGATAGTACTCCTTAACCAACTCATTTGATACCCAGCGTTGAGGACGCTGAGTAGGTGATGTCATCCTCAGAGCGGATGACGATCCAGTAGGAATAGCAGTAGTGGTATTTGCAGCAGCAGTATTCACAGATGTGAATTTGAGAGCAACCATTATGAAAATACAGAAAATCTTGTAAAAGAGTGCCTTTTTGATATAACAGATGTAATCAAGATAAACTCAGCTACTTCATCCATTGGATGAGCACATATGTCAATGATTGTTTTTGTTATCCCTCTTATTGAGTTTTAAATAGGGGCTTAACAAATAGGTAAAACATCATTTTAACTTGGTTATGGATTGACGTCGGGTTCACCATTTTTTGTTTCCCTCGGAATTCGGGGATGACCTCCTGGATGGGAGATTCAAACGTTCTGATCGGTTTTTAGCGGGTTTGTTCATAGAAACGGAAACATCCAATTATTCCACATCCGTTTGGACCTACTTTCCAAAGGTAGGCGCTCATTAGCTTGTGGACTAATGAGGCTTGGGAATTTGCATTGGTCGCGAGGATGGCAGGTCAGACTCATCACACCTTTTTTAGGGGAATTATTGTCTACTCTGAGACTCTCTTTATAGATTTAAGTTATGTTCGTGAATCCTTATTACATTACCAAGTATAAAATGAGCTTTCCTTTAGTTTTAACAATCAATGATTAAATATGTAAGAAATTTAGAGAATATTTTATATGTATTCGAGGTTCTTCATCAATAGAGAATCATATATATCTATTTAGATATTCTTGGTCAATGGTATCCTTCAAAACATTTATATAAAAGTCTCTTGGTCATTTATGATGACCAGGCTGGTTTTAAAGCCACTCAGTGGGGCACTTGAAGTTTATCATCATTCAGAAGGACATGAATTATTTCAGAGTTGGGATCGAACCCATAGATGGGCTACCTACATATCCTTTGTTTTGGAAAAGGAATCAGAACCCACGTAGTTCGAGTAAGGGAGTATGACGTTTATGATTGATGGCTCAAAGATGGATGTCATAATTACTTTTACACTCTATGCTCACATGAGTCATGCTCGGTGTGAGAAACAAGAGGTATTGGTAAAAATTAGACAATTATGCCATGAAAGATGCAATCATAAGAAATAATGTGGGGCTTATGTATGTATGACTGCCCAGATGAATGAAGTTTAGGATTTACTTTAAAGAGAAAATCCAGGAATAGGGTCCATAAAGGTATATGTGTTTTATGGAGATTTGAACACTCTAACTTGGGACTTGTTCCTGAAAAGGAAACCCAAATTAGGAAAGGATTGATAATTGGGTTTTACTCCTGAGAAGGAATCCCAGATTAAATGTAGATTAGGACTGGTTAAAGAGAATTTAAGGGACTTGGGGCTTATTCTTGAAAAAGGAAGCCCAAGATTAGGACTGGGACTTATTCCTGAAAAGGAGACCCAGGTTAGGGGATTTGGGGCTTACTCCTGAGAAGGAATCCCAAAATTATGACTGGGTATTATTCCTAAAAAGGAGACCCAGATTAGGGATTAAGGTTTGGGGCTAACTCCTGAGGAGGATGCCCATATTTGAGATTGGGGCTTATTCCTAAGAAGGACGCCCAAATTAAGTGACTTGGGGCTTACTCCTAAGAAGGATGCCCATATTAGACGGCATGGGGCTTACTCCTGAGTAGGATTCCCTAAATTAAAGGACTATGATTGGGGATTACTCCTGAGGAGGATGCCCAAGTTAAGGAATTACGGTTTGGGGCTTACTCCTGAGGAGGATGCCCAGATTTGGGAACTTTAACAATTTTTGGGACATACTCCTGAGGAAGATGCCCAGATTAAAGGACTTATAACTGGGGATTATTCCTGAAAAGAAGACCCAAGTTAAGGATTCTCTCATCTTAAGGGATGAGGTTGAATGAATGAACTCTCAATCTTTGGTGACATAAAGATATGTAAATCACTAGGTTTTGAGAGATATTCCATCGAATTCCTTTCAGATAAGGAAGTAAAATCAAGAAATCATGCCATAAATGGATTTGAAGTGTATCTTGAAGACTGAATCTTGAATAGGAAAGGTGAAATGGCTTAATAGGGGTGAAATGGGAAGAAAAGGCACCCAAAAGGAAGGGGAGTGCAAGTCTTGGAAGGCGCGCAGGTATTGAGGCGGCGCGCAAGTATTGGTCGCGCAGGTATACCTGCGCGACATGTGGGGTACTTGCGCAATTTTCAACCAGCATTAAAATAATTTAGCGACTCTTTATTAAAGCCTTTATAATCCTCTTGAGGTTCTCCCAGAAAAGGGACGCGCAATTTCTATTGAAGGAAATAAGGCGGCGCGCAAGTGTGGTCACTTCCCTTAAGGGCTGACCACTCAAGCGCGCAAGTGTTGACGAGTTTCAACACTTAGGCCTTCCTCCTTCTCTTTAGATCTTCCGTTCTAGGTAAGAAATTACCTTAGAAGTGTTCTGGAAGCTTTGAGAAGAGACTTGGGCGTCGGGAGCTTCAATCCGAGTTTCTGGAAAAAGATCCTCTCGAATGGGGGGCCCACAGGCTCTATTTATAGGTAGGAGAAGACCCTGGGCGGTTACCGGGCGATTATCACTTAGGGCGCGCAAGTCACTTGCATGACCACGGTCGCCGCGCAAGTGTACTTGCGCGACAGTGATATAACTTGCGCGGTGCAGTTGTTGTTGATCCTTTGTTCATGCCTTTGTCGATTTTTGATATTTTCTTCAAAGGTTGAATCACTTTGAGCTCAGATATTCCCCTTTTCCGATTTTTTAGATTCTGTGATGAAAGGAGCGTCAACAAACCTTAAAAATAATTAATACCCCAAATGAAACCTAAAAACACATAATAGCTAAAAAACCCTAAAACCATAAAAATCCCTACAAACCTAAAAAACAAAAAAATTGTAAAAAATACCAAAAATTCCCTAAACACGTAAGAAACCTAAAATCCTGAAAAAAAATCCACAAAATTATTAATACCCTAAAAGTCCCTAAAAAACCTAAATAACCCTAAAACAATAAAACTCCTAAAAACTATAAAAACCAATAAACCCAAAAAACCCACAAAAACTATAAACATATTTTAAACCCCAAAAGAAATTAAAAACTCTAAAAACCCTTAAATACCCATAAAAAATTGAAAACCCCTTAAACCCCCCCAAAAAACCCTATAACCCCCCAATATCCAGAAAAAACTTATAAACCATAAAAGTCATAAAAAACCCAAAAATTTACTAAAACATAAGAATCAAGAAAATCCGGAAAACACCTATTAAATCATTAAAAACCTAAATAAACATCAAACACCAAAAAATAAAAAAAAACTAAAAACCCTCAAAATCTCTAAAATCCGTAAAAACCATAAATATCCCAAAGCATACCTAAAATTCCCTAAAAATGTATGAAATCAAAAAACCCTAAAATCCCCTAAGAAACCTTTGATATAATTAAAACAATTAAAATCCCTAAAAAATAAACCCTAAAAACCATAAAATACACAAAAAAACATTAAAAATCCCTTAAAACCATAAAACACCTAAAACAATAAAAACCTATAAAATAACCAAAAAAATATAAAAACCATTTATACACCTAAAAATTTTAAAACCTCTAAAAACCTTAAAACCCCTAAAAACTCAAAAAAAACACTAAAAACCCAAAAAAAACCATAAAACCCACAAAATCCATAAAAACCTTAAAATCCTATGAAAATAAAAAATAATCGCCAAAATACTAAATAATGTAAAAACCCCTAAACACTCCATTGAAAACCACAAAAAACTAAAAACACATAACATCCCCAAAAAACTAAAAACGCTAAAAACACAAAAAAAACCCTCGAATTTTATGAAAATCCTAAAAAGTATAAAAATACTAAAAAATCCCAAAAATCCTAAAAAATTTAAACAACCCAAATAACCATTAAAAAAAATAAAAAATAAAAAAAATAACAAACAATTAAATCCCCTAAAAACCTTAAAAATTGTGAAAACCCCTAAAAGGCCCCAAAACCCTATACCCTCTAAAAACTGAAAAAACCATTAAAATCCTTTTAAAACCCTAAACCCCATAAAAACACTAAAACCCACTAAGAAATCACAAACCCATTTTACACCTAAAAACCAAAAAAAATATAATAATCCTTAATACCCCTAAAAACTAAAAAACAATAAAACAATAAAAAAATCATAAAACCCCTAAAAACCCTCAAAATCCTGAATAACCCTAAAAACCATAAAAATACAAAACAAAATTGCAAACAGTCCCTAAATGTCTAAAAAGCCCTAAAAACCCTAATGAAACCTTATAAAAATAAAACCACTAAAAACCACTAATAACATAAAAATGATAAAAATTGAACCGAAAATCCCTAAAAATCCCTAAAAACCAAAAAACCCCTAAACAAATTAAAAACCCTTAAGCCAATAAAAACCCAAAAACCACTAAAACTATAAAAACCCTTTAAACTCATAAAATCTGAAAAATCACTAATAATAATTAAAACCCTAAAATACTAAAAAAACCCTAAAAACCAAAAAAACATTAAAACGCTAAAAACCCCAAAAACCCTAAATTCAATAAAAACCTAAAAACCCATAATAGTTCAAAAATCCCTAAAAATTCCTAAAAATATAAAAACCATTAAAAATTGAAAAATCCTAAGAATACCTTAAATCCATAAAAATAATTTAAACCCTACAAACCTAAAAAATACTTAAAATCCTAAAAACCCTAAAAAAATAATAACAATAAAAACACATAAAAATACTCAAAAATCCTCAAAATCACTAAAAATATAAAAAACCCAAATACTATGAAAACCCATAAGAGAACCTTAAAAACATAAAAACACTTAACACCACTAAAAACAAAAAAAAACTCTAAAACCATAAAACCCCTAAAAACCCTAAAAACCATTTAAATCCCTAAAAACCCTAAAAACAAATAAAAACTCAAAAGACACTAAAAACTCTAAAAACACTTTAAAACCTTAAAAAATTTTAAAATATAAAAAACCATGAATCCTAAAAAACATAAATTCCCAATAAAATATAAAATACCTCAAAAACATCAAAACCCCCCAAATCCCTAAAAACTATAAAACCATAAAATGCCTTAAAATGATCTAGAAATCCTTAAAAACATAAAAAAACCCTAAAACCCTTGAAAATCCTTATGAAAACCTTAAAAACCTATAAAAAATTTGGACATTTAAAAACATTAAAATGCTAAAGACTCTAAAAACCCTAAAACCCTGAAACCCATAAAAATTTACAAAAAATCATAAAATTAAAAAACTCATAAAATACATAAAATTACCTAAAAACACAAAAGCCCCTAAAAACTATAAAAATATAAAAACCAATAAAAATGGTAAAAAACACTAAAAAATTTTTTTACACAAAAATAAATTAAATTCTCTAAAAACCGTTAAAACCATAGAAAACTAGAATGACCCTAAATCCTAAAAAACTCTAAATACCCCTCAAAATCCCTAAAGACACTAAAACCCTTAAAAATACTAAAAAATACCTAAAAATCCATAAAAAGTAAAAACCCCTAAAAACCCTGAAAACACCAAAGAAAACCATGAAAAACTAAAAAATAATAAAACCACTAAAAACATAAATAATGCTAAAAACCCTAAAACCCATACGAACTCTAAAGAACCTCAAAATCATTAAAAACCCAAAATACAATAAATATCCTAAAAATCCCTAAAAATATCTAATATCCCTAAAAATGTAAAGAAACCCAAATCCCCAAAACCATTTTAAAACATTAAAAACCTAAAACACTAAAAACCCCTAAAAGCCTAAAAATACTAAAAACCATACAAGAACTGAAACCCCCCTGAAAATCCTTAAAAACCATTAAACCCCTAAAACCCTTAAACCCCCAAAAAACCTATACAACCCTAAAAATGACCAAAAACTATAAAAATCATTTAAAAACCTAATAATGTTAAAAGTATAAAACATTAAAGACCATAAAATCTAAAAAAACCACTAAAACATAAAAAACCATAAAACCCTTAAAACCCACGAAAACCCATCAAAGTCCGTAAAAAACAGTAAAAACCCCTAAAATCCCAAAATTATCCTTAAAATTTTTAAAATCCATAAAAACCTCTTATAAAACCCTGAAAACCAAAAAACAATTAAAAACCCCAAAAAATATTAAAACAATGAAAATTCTAAAAACCCAAAAAAACCCTCAAAATATATGAAACCCCTAAAATGTATAAAAATCCTAAAAAATCCCTAAAAATAAATAAAAATGTAAAAAACACTAAAAACCATAAAATAACTATAATAAAACTTTAAAAACCAAAAACTACTTAAAACCTATAAAAACATGAAAATGTTAAAGTCTCTAAAGGACCGTAAAAATTTGAATCCCCCTAAAAAACATAAAAATCTCTAAAAACCTTTTATAATACTAAAAAGCAATAATAACATAAAAACAAAATAAAAAAAATGAAACCTATTTGGACCCACAGAAAATTTAAAAACTCTAATAAGCCTTATGATCACCAACAACTCAAAAAAACCTAAAAACACATAAAAACCATAAGAACCCAAAAATCCAAAAAATCCAAAAAAAATACCTAAAAATACCTAAAAGTGTATAAAACCCTAAAACCCCCTAAGAAAACCATAAAAACATAAAAAAAATAAAGACACCTAAAAATTAAAAGAAGCAAAAACTGAACCTAAAATGCATAAAATCTCCAAAAAACCATAAAACACATAAACACATTTAATCCACTAAAATCCAATAAAAACCATGAAAACCACTCAAAACACTTAAAACCCTCTAAACCCCCAAAAAAGATTAAAAATATAAAAACCCATAATAATAATAAAAAAACTCAAAAAACCCTAAAACCCTAAAAAACCATAAAACCCATAAAACCCTCAAAAACCTCAACCGCGGAAGAACCCTAAAAACCCATAAAAATCCAAAAAATCTCCATAAACAATACAACCCCTAAAAACCATCAAATCCAATGAAAAACATAAATACTAAAACCACTTAAAACCCCTAAAGAAAGAAAAACAACCCTAAAATTTTAAGAAAACTGAAAACTCGTAAAAATTTATAAAATCTCTAAAAATAATAAAAATCCAAAAAAACTCTTGAAAATACATATAAATTAAAAACCCTAATACCTATTAAAACAATAAGAAAAACATTAATATAAAAATCATATAAAACCCCTAAAAAACAAAAAAACAAAAAAACAAAAAAAACACAAAAAGACCTAAAAAACAAAAAAAATCCCAAAAATCCATAAAAACCACTAAAACCCTTAAAACCCCAAAAAACACATAAAAACTATAAAAATAACGACAAACACTAAAACAATTTTAAACCCCATGTTTTTTTTAAACTCTAAAAATATTTAAAAAAACATAAAATACATAAAAAACCACTAAAAACCCAAAAAAACCATAAAAACCGCTAATCCTCAAAATCCCAAAAACCCCTAAAAACCATAAAAATACTAATAAAAACCCCTAAAAAAATATAAAAATCCAAAAAACCCTATGAAAACTTTAAAACCCTAAATACACATAAGACCTCTAAAAACATAAAAATAAAAAAACCCTAAAATCCCTTAATGCCCTAAAACCCCCTAAAACCCATAAAACCCGTAAAAAACCAAAAAAACCCTTAAAACCCATAAAAACTCTAAAACCGACAAAAACACTAGAAACCCATTAAACCGCTAAAAATGATAAAATTATAAAAAACCATAAAAATTAAAAAACGCACTAGAAATGAAAAAACATCTAAAATCCCTAAATACCCTAAAAACCATGGAACCCCTCAAATTTCATAAAAAACCCTAGAAACCATAAAGATACTAAAAAATACCTTAAAATTTAAAAAAAAACCCTAAAAACCCTAAAAACCTCAAAAAAACATAAAATAATACAAACACTTAAACCCCCTAAAAACCTAAAAATGCTAAAACTCCTCAAAATCTATAAAATCACAAAAACCGAAAAAATCCCTAAAATCCATAGAAACATAAAAACCCATAAACACCTTAAAAACCCTAAGTAAAACTTAAAAACATAAAAACACATCAAACCCAAAAAAATTAAAATAAATGAAAAAATTCAAGACCCATAAAACCCCCTAAAACGACAAAAGAGTTAAAACCCTTAAAACTAAAAAATCCAATAAAACCCCTAAAAACCGCTCAAAACTCATTACCACTTAAATGCTCTAAAATGATAAAAACTCTTCAAAACGTTAAAACCATAAAAAATATCCTTAAAACACAAAAAAAATAAAAACCATAAAAACCCTAAAACCCCTAAAATGACTAAAACCCCAAAAAATAATAAAAAATCCAAAAAATATAAAAAAAATCCCTAAAAACATTAAACCCCTCAGAAACCATAAAAATCCTAAAACCCCTCAAAATTCTTATAAAACCTAAAAAATACCATAAATAACTAAACACTGTAAAAATCCCCAAAAATGTAAAAGATAATAAAACCATGAAATCCCCTATGAAAAACATAAAAAAAAATAAAAACACATAAAACCCTAAAAAACCTAAACAACCATAAAACCCCATAAATACTCTAAAACCCCTAAGAATATATAAATACCAAAAAAACCCTAAAGACCTAAAAACCAAAAAACCTATAACAACATTAAGAATCTACTAAAACTCCAAAACCCCTTTAAACGTCTAAAAGGAATAAAAAACCTTAAAACCATAAAACCCCTAAAAACCCAAAAAAAAACATATAATCCTAAATGTTTAAAAACCCTAAAACCCTCAAAATCCCTAAAAATCATAAAAAAAATAAAATAATAATAAAATACCTAAAAACAATAAAAACATATAAAATCCCTAAATCCCTGAACACCCCCTGAGAAAACCTGAAAACCCTAAAAACACTTTAAACCCCTAGAAACCTAATAAATGATAAAAACCCGAAAAGACCCAAAAAACAGTACTACTCCCCAAAAACCATAAAAACATTAAAAACCCTAAAATACCATGAAAACCCTAAAACCCCACTGAAATCACTAAAAACCCTATAAACAACTAAAAACAATAAATCTAGAAAACATTAAAAACATAAAAAAGTCAAAAAAACCCCCTAAAATCCAAAAAAAAACTAAAAAAATGTAAATACCCTCAAAATCCCAATAAACTCGCAATAAACCATAAAAATCCTAAAAAATTCTTAAAAATCGATCAAAACATAAAAAACCCAAAATACCCAAAAAACCCCTAATACGACATTAAATACATAAAGCGCCTTCAACCCCTAAAATCGTAAAAATTGCAAAAAAAAAACCTAAAAAATCCTAAAACCCATAAAAATTCGAAAAAATCCCTAAAAATACCTAAAAATGTGTAACTCAAAAAAACCATTAAAACCCCTAAGAAAAAATAAAACCCTTCAAAATCCTAAAAAACCCTAAAAACCATAAAATCATAAAAATGCCCTAAAAACCCCAAAAAACATAAAAAACACTAAAAACCCTTAGATAACCTAAGAAATCCATAAAAACCTAAAAAAATTAATACCCCTAAAAATATAAAAATGCTAAAAACCCAAAAAACCCCTGAAAACCCTAATAAGACCTAATAGTCCTCAAAATCCCTAAAAATCCTAAAACCCATAAATTTATAAAAATATGAAAAAATGTAAAAAACCCAAAAATTCCTTTAAACCCCCTAATAAAACATTGAAAACCCAAAACACATAAAACTATAGGAAACCTAAAAATGATAAAACCCTAAAAGAAAAAAAATAAAAATGTAAAAACCCCATAAACACATAAAAACCCTAAAAACACATGAAAAATATAAAAACTCATTAAATCCCTAAAAATGAAAAAAAACACTAAAAACCATAAAAACACTAATAAATAAAAAAACCGAAAAAACCAATAAAACATAAAAAATCATAAAACCCCCTCAAACCCTAAAAATCCCTAAAAATCCTAAAACCAATACAATTCGAAAAAAAATACAAAAAAATATTCAAATTCAAAAAAACATAAAAACCCTGAAATCCCCAAGCAAAACCTTAAAATCCTAAAAACACATCAAACCCCTTTAAAACCTAAAAATATAAAAACCCAAAAAAGCCGAGAATTCCTAAAAAACCTCAAAATCATTAAGAATACAAAAAACGCATAAAATACTAAAAAATTCTTATAAATCACTAAAAACCTTGAAAACCCAAGAAACCCATAAAACAAAAATACAAAAAACCCCATAACCTCCTAAAAACTGCTAAAAACCTAAAATAACCCTAAAAATCATAAAATGTTTAAAATCCATAAAAACCACTAAATACCCTAAAAATCATAAAAACCCAAAATAAACACTAAAACATTTAAAAATTGAAAAATAATAAAAAAACTCTAAACACATTAAATTTCGAAAAACTCAAAAAAATCCTAAATACCCAAAAAAAACTTTTAAACCCCTCAAAATACATAAAACACATAAAAACAATAAAACCCTAAAAACTTAAAAACCCCTGAAAACCTGAAAAACACTTAAAACCCTAAAAACCATTTGATAACTATAAAAAACTAAAAACACTTAAGACCCATCAAAATCCCAAAAAAACCTAAAAACCCATAAAAATACAAAAAATACCTAAAAACATAAAAAAACTCATAAAACCCTAAAAACAAAAAGAAAACCATTACAACCTAAAAGGATTAAAAACTCTATGAACGTAAAAAATGTGAAAAAACCCATAAAAATAAAAAAACAATAAAAATACTAAAACCAGTTTAAAACCATAAAAATATTTAAAAACAATAAAACATAAACCCCTATAAAATGAAAAAAACCCTGAAACCCCAAAAAACCATAAAATTACTAAAACCCATAAAAATCATAAAAACCCTCAAAATCCCTATAAACCCTAAAACCCATAAAAATCCAAAAAATATACCTAAAAGGATAATCAAACCTAAATACCAAAAAATCCAAATAAAACCTTGAAAACAATGAAAACTTAAAAGACCAAAAAATCTAAAAATTTAAAAACACTAAAAAAATCCTAAAAACCATAGAAGCTCTAAAAAATAAAAATCCCAAAAAACTTAAAAATCATTAAAATCCTAAAAATTCCATAAAAATACCAAAATACATAATATCCATAAAAGAATTGAAAACCCCTAGTGAAACCATTAAAATCCAAAATCACATAAAATGAATGATAAACCTAAAAACACTAAAAACTCTAAAACACCATAAAAATCCTATAACCCCCAAAAAACCATTAAAAACCTAAAACCACTAAAAACATTAAAACTCATTTGAATAATAAAAATTCTAAAAATGCTAAAAAATCATTTAAACCCCAAAAAACTCAAAAAACACTAAAACCCCAAAATAACACATAAAAACCTAAACCCTTAAACCCCTCAAAATCCCATAAGAACCCTAAAAAGTACCTAAAATCCCAATAAGTTGTAAAATCCATATAAACCATCAAAACCCCTTAGAAAACATAAAAAAACAAAAAAAAAACACATAAAACCCCTAAGAAATATAAAAACACTAAAACCCTAAAACACCCTGAAACCAATAAAAACCACTAAAAAACATAAAACCCAAAAAACCCTAAAAAACTAAAAACTCTTAAAACCCTTTATACCCCTAACAACGTTAAAAAATGTAAAAAATCATAAAACCCCTAAAAATTAAAAATAAATCTAAAAACACAATAATATAAAAACCCAAAAAATTTAAAAAACACTTGAACCCACAAGTCCCTAAATTCCATAAAAACCAAAAAAATCATAAAAAACCCTCAAAATCCCAAAAAAATATAAAAAACCCAAAAAACCCTTACATCGCTAAAAACCATAAACAACCCTAAATCCCTAAAAAACTTAATCCCCCCAACATCCCTAAAAACCATAAAAACATAAAATACATTAAAATACCATAAAAATACCTAAAAAGACAAAAAACCCATAATACCCCTATTAAAAACTAGAAAACCCTAAAACACGTAAAACCCCTAAATAACCTAAAAATACCCTAAGTCCCCAAAAAAATACTAAAATGCCAAAAACCCCAAAAAACATAAAAATTAAAGAAACCAAAAATTCCCCTTTAAGCCCTTAAAACATTAAAAAAATTCAAATACTCTTTAAATACTAATGAAATAAAAAACCCAAATTCCCATAAAATCCATAAAAACCTTTAAAACCCCTAACTCCCTAAAAACAATCAAAATCCCAAAAAACCTTAAAAACAATATAAATCATTAAGAAAACCTAAAAACCCTATAATATAATAAACCATAAAAACACAAAAATCTCTAAATAATACTTTAAAAATTAAAAACACTAAAAAACCCTAAAACCAAAAAATGCAAAAAACCATTAAAAACTCATAAAATATATAAAAACCCTAAAATTCCTAAAAATTATAAAAAATCTCTAAAAATACATAAAAATAAAAAAACACTTAAAAACATAATGAAACCTAAAAAACATTAAAAAAACATACAACCCCTAAGAACATAAACACACTAAATACCCTAAAACCCCTAAAAACTATAAAACCTATAAACCATAAAAACCCTAAAATCGATAAATACCCTAAAAACCCCACTAAAAATATAAAAACCCTAAAACCCTATAAAACCCATAAATCCCTCTAAAACCTCATAAATCCATAAAACACCTCTAAAAATATAAAGACACCTTAAACTAATAAAAAAGTTAAAAATCTAAAAAAATTTAATACCTAAACACTCCAAAACACCTTAAAACTCCCTAAAACCATAAAAAAATAAACCCTCAAATCCCTTAACACTCAAAGAAACCATAAACCCCCCAAAATTACCTAAAATACCTATAATCTAAAAAACTATGAAAAAGACTAAGAATATCTTAAAGACATAAAAACACATAAAACCACTAAAACCCCTAAAAATCCTAAAAACCCAAAAAACCTTTAAAATCCCCAAAAACTCTAAAAAAATAAATCCTTAAAAAGAACAAAAATTCAATAAAAATGTAAAAAAAACCAAAGCACCTGAAAATCTCTATGGAAACCTTAAAAACCTAAAAAAACATAAAACCCCAAAAAATATTAAAAATACCCAAAAACACTAAAACCCTAGAAACCCATAAAACCCCCAAAACTACTAAAACCCCTTTAAACCACTTAAACTGTTAAAAAATTCTAAAAACCTAAAAAATTATAAAAACTCAAAAAAACCCAAAAACCCATAAAACACCTAAAAACCCTCAAAATTACCAAAACACTAAAACCATATATATCTATGAAAATCCTTCAAATCCCTAAAATTATCAAAACCCTAGTAATACATTAAAAAACTAAAAACACTTCAATACCATAAAGACAAAAAAACCCCTACATCCCTCAATATCCATAAAACACATACAATACTAAAAAGTCTCTAAAATTACCTAAAAAATAAAAAACCCTAAAACCCCTAAAAAACAATGAAAACCTTAGAAACCTTAACCCACCGAAAATCCCTGAAAACCTTAAAAATTTAGAAAACCCAAAAGACCCTAAAATAATAAAAACCCTTAAAAACAAAAAAACCTTGAAAATCATAAAACCCATATCACCCTAAAAACCACTAAAACTCTATAAACACTAAAAACCCTAAAAACTTTAAAAACACTAAAACACCATAAAATTCTAAATCAATGAAAAACCATAAAACACCAAAAACTCCATAAAACCCCTAAAGTCCCAAAAAATCCATTAAACCATAAAAATCCCTAAAACCCTAAAAAACTCTAAAAGTCTAAAAACCCAAAAATCCATGAAAAAATATAAAAACCCATAACGACCTAAAAACTTAAAACCCATCAAAAACCTAAAAATTTAAAATACCCAATAGACCATAAATACCAAAAAAACATTCCATATTACTAAAACCCTAAAAAATCCTGAAAATCCTAAAAATACATAAAATTCCCTAAAAATTAAAAAAAATTGTAATAACCATGAAAACCCCAAGGAAAAACATAAAAAACTATAAACACCTAAAACCCATAGAAAATTAAAAATGCTAAAAAATACAAAAGATCCTAAAATGCTAAAAACCCCTCAAACCCACTAAAACAATAAAAACCCTTTAGACCCCTAAAACATAACAAACTCTAAAAAACCCTAAAGCCGAAAAAATCATAATACCCTTAAAACCCAATTAAAATCCCAAAAAACCCTAAAAATCATAAATATACAAAAAAATACCTAAAAATTCCTAAAATATAAAAACTCTAGATCCATGAAAAAACCTAAGACCACCTTAAGAATGTAAAAACACTCAAGAAACCTAAATACCCTAAAATTTCTAAAAACTCTATAAACTAGTAAAAACCCCTAAAATCTACAAAACCCCGTAAAATCATAAAAAAATATAAATACCCATAAAAACAATAAGAATAAAAAACACTAAAAACCCATTAAACCTTAAAAAAATTTAAAAACTATAAAAAACTTAAAAAACATATTAAACTCAAAAATCCTAAGAACCCCAAAAACCATAAAAGTACTAAGAAAACCCTAAATATCCATAAAAACATAAAAAAACCTAAAACACATGAAAACCCCTAAAACCCTTGAAAACCCCTAAGATAAACTTATAATTCAAAAAACACTTAAAACTCTTAAAAACCTAAAAAAAACCTAGAAAACCCTTAAAATATCTAAAACCCCTATAAACCTATTAAAATCATAATAAATCATAAAAATATTTATAAAAATAAATACCACAAAATCCTCCTAAAAACCCCTAAGGAAACATTAAAAAGCTAAAAATACTTAAATCTCTAAAAAATGATGAATCCCTAAAGACCCTTAAACCCCTAAAATTCCTAAAAACCATAAAACCAATAGAAACCTTATAACCCTTAAAACTAATAAAAACACAAAAATACCACTAAGAACTCTTAAATTCCTTTAAACTACTAAAAAATTTAATACTTTTAAAAATCCTAAAAAACTCAAAAAAAGACAATAAAACACTAAAACCCCTAAAAACCCAGAAAACCCCTCAAAATCCATAAAAATTATAAAAACCATAAAAATACAAAAAATCTAAAAAAATATGAAAATATGTAAAAAGTCCTATAAACCTAAAAACCCTTAATAAAGAATTAAATAACTAAAAACACTTAAAATACATAAAACCGCTAAAAAATGAAAAAACCCCAAGCCCCTTAAAAATCACTTAAAACCCCTAAACCCCATATTAAAATAAGATAGTGGTGCACTCCCCTGGTGCTCTCTCCCTCACGAATAGATTCCTAGGGTTTTCAAATGGAGATGGTGGTGGCAGACCTTTTCCCATTCTATCTCGTGCTCTTGGGGGGCGCTCTTGGCGGCAGCAGGCTGGGGCGGTGTTCTTCAGTGTGGAAGTGATTCATCAGCGACATTGTGATTTTCAAGAGATGATATTGGTTGGGTGTTTGGTTTTGGAATCTCTCACGGCCTATCCCTCTCACGATTGGGGGGGATGTTCTCAGCGACAACGGGCCTCAACAACGTTCTCCAGACCGCCGATGGGTATCTGGAAGCTTTCTCCGTTCCGAGCGGTGGTGTTTCTCGTGATTTAGGCTTCCCTAGAAGCGTGGAAGGATTCTACTTTGGTTTGGATTTGGTTGTCAGGAATCAGTGTTGCTTCCTCTTTTCTATTTTCTAATTCTCGATCTCGCAATTCCTATGAATATCGGAGCTTTTCGAGAAGAGGTTATGTGTTCAACCCTTTGGAGCTTGGATGTGCTTGCGCTCTTCAGCTATTGTTCCAAATTCTTCCATGGATGGGTCAACAGCTTCGAAGCTTTCAACGGTGGACGGGATTTCATTGGTGGTGTGGTTTCTGGACTCTTCTATTATGATATGTGGGGGTCTGGATTTCTCATTTTTCGATGTTGAAAGCTTCCATCAGCTGTCTTGTGGGTCTCATTGGCAAAGAAGGTGGTTTAGGTGTGTGAAGAGGTTACATGATTGGTTTTATGGTCTCTTAGATATGCTTCATGCTTTTGATGTTCTGCTCGCTAAGTTTCGATGTGTTATGACGGCTGCTCTAGTCTGTGGTTTTCTACGTTTGGACTAGCTTGGTTGTGATCTGTTGAGGGTCCAGGATGTTTTGTTCATGTTTTGATCGATTTGGTTGATGCTGTTATGGACTTCGGTGTGTGCCGGGAGGAGAAACATGGTGTTTTTTGCATCTTGTTCACAAGGTGTAGAAGAAGTCTCTAGCTGTATGAATTTTTGGTGCTGGATGGAGCCTAAAGCAGATTTGTTTTATTTTTTGGTGATGGAGGAGGTTCTAGAAGCTTCAAATGGTGTGAATTGATGTTTCTTGATTTCTGGCTGCATGTTGGACCTGGATACAGGTGCTTCTGTTCTTGATTTTCTTTCTTATAAATGGGTGCTGCTGGTTGTGAGTTATTGGTCGCTGGATGGTCTTCGGGCTCTGTGTCGTGGTTCTCGATTTGGGTGTTGGCACTCCTGCACTACTTTTGTTTTTCCATTGCTTGTCATTAGATGGTTGGAAGGTCCGGGTGGATATACAGATGAACAGTGTTTGAATGATCAGCTAGGTGAATGCTGAAATTGGCTGCTACAGTGTGCCTGCTCACCGTTGTTATTCCCCTTGACTCGTGCACCCACCTCTGCTCTTACTTCCCTTCCCAACACACTGAACCCCATCTTTGTCTGGTTTGATGGTGTATTGGTCGGTTTTGGGATGGTGTTGGTGGTTCACCTCGGCGTCAAGGGTGTGTCTCGATGGTGCGGTATGTTTAAGTGGTGTAGGTTTGATAAACTTTTGTAGGAGTACAGGCTGATGGTTGCAAATCTCAGTACAGTGCTAAAATAAGGTGCTATTGTGGCTGGTCTTTTCTATGGTGCTTCTGATATCGTGATGATGAATGTTGATGAAGCTATTGTTATGGTTATGGTGATGATGAATGATGGTTGCTGACAGGCTGGGAGTTGATGATTGATAGATTTGGTGCCGATGGATGTTTCCTGCTGATCGGTTGGGAGGTGATGTTGGGGACATTTTTTTTTGTCTTCTTTGTTTGGCATTGTGTGTTTTTTCTTTTATGATTTTTTTGGGTTCTTTTGTGTCTTGGGTTGTAAGGTTTTTTGGGTGTGGGTTGATTGACCCCTCCCCTACCTTTTCTACTGTTTCTTTTTCTATAATAAATTATGAGGGGGTCGGGAATAGCCTGGCCTCACACCTCTTCTGCACTAAACCCCATAAAAACATAAAAGAACCATAAAATCTCAAAAAAATGTAAAAAACCCTAAAACCTTGAATACCCTTAAAATCCTTGAAACCCTAAAAACACTAAAATCCCCTAAAAATTTAAAAACCCTAAAATACCCTAAAACCCCTAAGAACCACGAAAACCATAATAACCCATTAAAACTATAAAACCCTATAAAATCCCAAAAAATATCTAAAAACATTTAAAAAACCTTTAAACCCCTAAAATGTTAAAAAAACTCCGAAAAACCTTAAAGCCCCAAAAAAACTCCAAAAACCATAAAAACCCAAAAAACCATAAAAACTCTATAACCAAAAAAAACACTAAAACCTTTAAAATCCCAAAAAAACACGAAAAACCCATTAAAATCCTAATAAATTTCTAAAAATACCCAAAAAAATAAAAAAATTTAAAACCCTATGAAGAATAGAAAAACCTAAAAACACAAAAAACCCATAAAAAGCAAAAAACAATAAAATCCATAAATCCCCTAAAATACCCTAAAAACACTCAAAATACCTAAAATCCCTTAAACCATAAAAATCCTAAAAAATCCCAAACACTACCTGAAAATGTTAAAACACCTAAAAATATTGAAACCCCTTAGGAAAACCTTAAATAACTAAAAACACATAAAACCCCTCTAAATACCCAAAAAATACTGCTACAATCCTAAAAGACCCTAAAAACCATAAAACACCTAAAAACATTAATAAACACTTAAAATACATATAAACCCTAAAACCCACTAAAAAACTGAAAACAATTTAAACCCCTAAAAGCATTAAAAACTCTGAGAAACCATTAAAACCCTAAAAACTCAAAAAAAAAACAAATACTAAAACCCAAAAAAACTCTTAAACAACCCTAAAAACCTTAAAAATATCAAAAACCTAAAGAACTATTAAAATGATATTAAAAATACATAAATTCACTAAAAAATTAAGTACAATGAAAACCCATAATAAACACTAAAAATAAAAAAAACACAAAAAAACCCTAAAGATATAAAATTAAAAAAAACCCCAAAAACCAATAAAATCCCAAAAAACCAAAAAACCCAAAAAATCCCTAAAAACCCAAAAACTATAAAAATCCAAATAAATTTCCAAAAATGAAAAAAAGTAAAAAAAATATAAATACCTTGAAAATATCTAATAAAACCATTAAAAACTAAAATCACATAAAATCTACCAAAACCTAAAAACACTAAAAACCATAAGAGACTTTAAAAATACTAAAAATCCATAAAAACCAAAAATCACCTAAAAATAATAAAATGGAAAACAAATCCTTAAAAACTATAAAACCACTAAAAACTTTTAAAACCTTTAAACCCCTACAAATATTAAAAAAGACTTAAATCCTTAAAAACCCTAAAAACTAAAAAAAATCCAAAAACACCATAAAAACCGTAAAACCCCTCAAAATTGATAAACCCATAATTAACCTAAAAAATATCTAAAACATAAGAAACCCTAAAAACCTTGGAAACACTAATAAAACCTTAAAAAACACATAAAACCCCTAGAAACTAATAAACACTAAAAACCATAAAAACTCTAAAACCGATAAAATTATCCTAAAACACCTCAAAATACCTAAAATACCTAAAACCCCATAAGAATCAAAAAAATCCTTAAAAATCCATCAAAATCTAAAAAACCCTAAAAACATTAAAAACCACTAATAAAACCTTAAAAATCTAATAACACTTAAAACCACAAAAAGGTTAAGAAAACCTTAAATCCCTAAATATACATAAGACCCCCAAAAACATAAAAATAATAAAAACCATAAAATCTCATAGAAACCCAAATTATCCTAAAACCCCCTAAACCCCATAAAACCCGTAAAAACCATAAAAACCCTAAAAACACATAAAAACCCTAAAATCAACTAAAAATTCCAGTAACCCATTAAACCCCTAAAAACATTAAAATTATAAAAGACAATAAAAATTCAAAAACACCCTAGAAATCAAAAAACATGTAAAATCCCTAAAAACCCTAAAACACCTAAAATTCTCTAAAAACCCATAGAAACCATTAAAATATTAAAAATTACCTAAAAACGTAAAAAAAACCTAAAACCCCTAAAAACCCCAAAGAAAACCTTAAAATACTACGGACACTTAAACACCCCGAAAACCTAAAAATGATAAAACCTTTAAAAATCTATAAAATCATAAAAAAGAAAAACAAATCCATAAAATCCATAAAAACAAAAAAACTCCCAAACACCCTCAAAAACCCAAGGAAAACATAAAAATAACACATCAAACCCAAAAAAACAAAAAAAATTAAAATAAATGGAACAACTTAAGACCCATAAAACCCCCCAAAACCACAAAAGAGTTAAAACCCTTAAAACTAAAAAATCCAATAAAAACCCTATAAACCACTCAAAACTCTAAAACAACTTAAATGCCCTAAAATGTTAAAAACTCTTAAAACATTAAAACCATAAAGAATAAAAAATCAATAAAATTCAAAAAAAACCCAAAAAACAAAAAAAAATCCAAAAAATTAAAAAAAATCCCAAAATCATTTAACCCCCCAAAACCATAAAAGTCCTAAAACCCCGCAGAATTCCTAAAAACCCAAAAATACCATAGAAAACTAAACCCCGTAAAAATCCCCAAAAATATAAATAACCCAAAAACCCTGAAACCCCCTATTAAAAACATAAAAAAATAAAAACACTGAAAACCCCAAAAAACCTAAATAGCCCTAAAACCCCAAAAATAATCTAAAACCCCAAAAATACTCTAAAATCCCAAAAATACTCTAAAACCCCTATGAATACATAAATACCAAAAAACACCTAAAATCCCAAAAAAACCCTAAGAAAACCTTAAAATCCTAAATACACATAAGACCCCTAAAAACATAAAAATTATAAAAACCCTAAAAGCCCCTAGAAACCCTAAATACCCTAAAACCCCTAAAACCCATAAACCCATAAAAAGTATAAAAACCCTAAAAACTCATAAAACCCTAAAAATGACTAAAAACACTAGTAACCTATTAAACCACTAAAAACATTAAAATTATAAAAAACCATTAAAATTCAAACACACCCTAGAAAACAGAAAACATCTAAAATCCCTAAAAACCCTAAAAACCATAATACCACTCAAATTCCATAAAAAACCCTAGAAACCATAAAAACACTAAAAAAATCCTAAATATATTAAAAAAACCTAAAAACCCTAAAAACCACAAAGAAAACATTAAAAATACTGCAAACACATAAACCCCTTAAAGAACCAAAAAATGCCAAAACCCCTCAAAATCATTAAAATCACAAAAAACCAACAAAATCCCTAAAAATACATAACAACATGAAAACTATTAAACCCCCACAAAAACACTAAGAAAAACTTAAAATCTTAAAAACACATCAAACCCAAAAAAATTTAAATAAATGAAATAAATCAAGACCCATAAAATCACCTAAAACCACAAAAGAGATAAAACCCTTAAAACTGAAAAATCTAATAAAACCCTAAAAACCATTTTAAATTCTATAACCACTTAAATGATCTAAAATGTTAAAAACTCATAAAAAACTTTAAAACCATAAAAAGTAAAAAATACGTAAAACCCAAAAAAACCCTAAACCCCCAAAATGACTAAAAACCCAAAAAATTATTAAAATCCAGAAAAATAAAAAAAATACCTAAAAACATTAAACCCCCCAAAACCATAAAAAATATAAAACCCCACAAAATTCTTAAAAACCCAAAAAATACCATAAAAAACTAAACCCCGTAAAAATCCACAAAATTGTAAAAAACTGTAAAACCCTGAAATCCCCTATGAAAAACATAGAAAAATTAAAACACTTAAAACCCCAAAAAACCTAAACAACCCTAAAACCCCAAAATTACTCTAAAACCATTAAGAATACATAAATACCAAAAAACCCCTAAAGACGTAAAAACACCCCAAAACCCATAACAACATTAATAATCTACTAAAATTCCAAGAACCCTTTAAACATATAAAAGAAATAAAAACTAAAAAAACCAGGGAAGAGCGGGCCAGATATTGGTGTTACGGTTCATGGCGATTGGCCTCAGTGGTGTTCCTTAGAATCACAGTTACAGGTGCTCTTCGTATTCTTAGGAAAATCAGGTATGTTGTATTTGATGCGGTGTTGTTCCTCCATTTTTTTTCTTCTCCTGGTGTTTCGTGGGTTCGCAGATTCAGCACTCTACTACTTAATGGGTGCGTTTTTGATCTGCTGTTATGTATTGTTTGGCCGGTGGATTAGTTAGCTTGTTGGTTTCTTCATCTGGTAGAAGTATTTCTGTTTAAGCTTATGGCTGAGGTTGTTCAGGCTGTTTTGAATTTGTTGATGTTGTTGTGGCTTTTGGTGTGTGCTAATGAGGGAGATAAGAGTTGTGATGCTGCTTGTTCATGAGGTGTTGAAGGGAATGTTGGCTGGCTGAAACCTTGGTGCTAGATGATGTTTGTTGCTGGACTGGGATGCGTGGAAGAATATGGATTTGGTTCTAATGTTTATGTGTTACTGGCAGTGGATCCTCCTGGGAAGGACATGCTGGTAGTTGGAATAGGTGTGAATGTGAATGAATCGGTTGTGAATCGATGGTGCTGCGGTTTTTTGGTTGTGAATGGTCGGTTTGAGATGCTTGGTCTGGAGGCTCTGGATGCTGAGTCTGGTGATGCTGGTTGCAGGATGGTGAGTAGCGTTGTGCTAGAGGATGGCTGTTTAGGTGATGATGGATGCAGGAATGAGAGACCCTGGTCTGGGAAAGTACTGAAGGAGACGTTGATGCTGTTGGTGGGTGATGCTGGGCTGATGAAATTGTTGGTGATAGATTTGGTGTTGCTGGCTTTGGATCTGATGAATGCAAGATTTGGTGTTGATGGATGTGAGCTGATGATTGGCTGGGAGGTGTTGTTGGGGACTTTTCTGTTTTTCTGCCTTTTTTATCTTTTTCTTTTTTGATTTTTCTTTTTTGGGGGTCTTTTGTGTCTTGGGTTGTAAGGGTTTTTGGGTGTGGGTCGATTGACCCCTCCCCTCCCTTGTCTGATGTGTCTCTTTTTTCCTTTCTAATAAAATTGGGGGGGGGGGGGGGGGGGGCTGATAATTTCCCGACCCTCACATCCTCCTTGTCCCTAAGAAAACATAAAAAACCAAAAAAAACCCACAACCCTAAAAACCAAAAAAATGCTAAAATCCCTAATAATTCTAAAAACCCTCAACCACCTAAAACCCATAAAACACCTAAAACATTAAAAACTGTAAAAACCTATAAATTCCTTAAAAATACACTAAAACCTATAAAATCAATTTATACCCATAAAAATAATTAAAAACTCTAAAAAACCGTAAAATCCCAAAATCTCCAAAAAAAATATATAACCCAAAAAAACCCAAAAACCCTCAAAATCCTAAAAAACCCTAAAAACCATAAAATCCTAAAAAGGCCCTAAAAACATAAAAAACACTAAAAACCATGAAAAATAATAAGAAAACCATATAAACCTAAAAACACTTAAAACCCATAAAAATATAAAAATGCTAAAAACCTAAAAACCCAAAAAACCATAATAAGAACTAATAGTCTTCAAAATCCCTAAAAACCCTAAAACCCATAAATTCATAAAAATATGAAAAAATGTAAAGTACCCAAAAACCCTTAACACCCCATAAGAAAACATTGAAAACCTAAAACTCTTAAAAACTATAGGAAACCTAAAAATTCTAAAACACTAAGAGACACAAAAAATAATAAAAACGTAAAAACCCCTTAAACACATAAAAACCCTAAAAATACATGGAAAATATAAAAAACACATTAAATCCCTAAAAATGCTAAAAAACTCTAAACACCATAAAAAAGACTAAAAAATCAAAAAACCCAAAAAAACCAATAAAAAATCAAAAACCATAAAACACCAGCAAACCTTCAAAATCTGTAAAAACCCAATAAACCATAAAATTCGAAAAAAATACTAAAAAATATTTAAAAAATAACATAAAAACCCTAAAAACCCCCAAAAATACCTTAAAATCCTAAAAACACATCAAACCCCTTTAAAACCTAAAAAAATATAAAAACCCAAAAAACCCTAGAAAACCTATAAACACTCAAAATCACTTAAACAAAAAAAACACTTAAAATTCTAAAAAATTATTAAAAATCCCTAAAAAACCTGAAAACCCAAGAAAAAAATAAAACCAAAATACAAAAAAACCCATAACAACCTAAAAAATTCTAAAAACCTAAAATAACCCTAAAAACCCAAAAATGTTTAAAAACCATAAAAACAACTAAAAACCCTAAAATCATAAATACCATAAATAAACACTAAAAACATTTATGCACTTAAAAATTATAAGAAAACTATAAACACCTTAAAATACTAAAACTCATAAAAACCCTAAATATGCAAAAAACCTTTAAACCCCTTAAAATACATAAAAACCATAAAAACAATAAAAATACTAAAGAAGCACTAGAATCCCGAAAATCATAAAAAACCCTAAAGCTTGAAAAACCCTTTGATAACCATAAAAACCTAAAAACACCTAAAATCCTAAAAACAGAAAAACACTAAAAATCCTAAAAATACCTAAAACCACTAAAACACCTAAAACCCATCTGTAGGTTCCTGAAAAATCTACAAAGGAGATTTTACCCAAATTCCCCAAAGAATTGGGGCAAATAATCAAAGTAGAGCCACAAAAGGACCAGTCCACGAAGCGGTCCATAGAAGTGCGACGCGGCCAGACACAGGGATGCACCCCCTCCGCGAACTATTGTCGTTCACGAAAGAGAGGCGGAGAGGCTTCACGGTCATGAGGTAGGATGGGCACAAGTTCGGTTCACCATCACGAACCGCCCCAACCATGGACCGCGTCGACCAGCTCAAGCCGCACCTGCTGTCATTCGCGGAATGGAGGTGGAACCCTCCGCAGCCGCGGAGCACCCCCTGAGTTCGCCTCATGGAGGAGGGGAGTAGTCAATACCCACCGCGAATCACAGATTGGCCAAGTCAGCTGTGAACCAGGTATTTGGTTATGGGCCTCCGCAAAAGGTGTCGTATGGCCATAGATACATTCTATTTTACACTCTATAAAAGGAGACCAAGGGGGAAAGAAGAAGGGATCGGAGAACTGGAATCAGATTCGAAGGGATAGGAGATCCGTTGAAGGAAGGCTTCAGATTTCGCAAATAGTGAAATTCTCATCCGCAAACTACAGCAGGTATATGAATTAAGAAGGAATTGGAAAACGCATAATAATTTGGTGAACTGCAAACCTAAACAATAAAAAAAGGAGAACAGTGAACCATACCCCCTCCACGGATGACTTCCCCGTGGACCAGGGAGTTTATGCCTCTTTTTCCATCCGTCGTACCGCGGAGCACCCTCCCCCGCGGACGAAGCCCCGACCGACGAGCCTCCGATCGGCGCTGCCCTTGTCCACTGATGCCCGCCTGGAATCCTCTACGAACCACCCTGGTTCTCGGATTAAAACCGAAGGGGAGAACCACCTTGGTTCACGGATTGAACCTGAAGCTGCGAACCACCCTGGTTCGCGGATTGAACCTGCAGCCGCGAACCACCCTGGTTCGCGGGATGCCAATCAGTCCGCGGACCACCCTGGTTCGTGGACGGATTCTCTAGCCACGTGTAACTTCCCCACGCGAAGGGCCCCACCACCCATACCTCTCGGTGGCTTTCCAAATACTTCGGGGTTCTCATTTCCAGAGCTAGGTAAAATCCTTCCGATTCAGCCAGGTCATCTACAAATCCCTCATTGGCCTATTCATCGGCCCCGAGCCAAGGCCTCCTCTAGAGCCACCAGATCTGCGTGGTATAACTATTAGTCACATCAAAGAGACATTTTGAGTTCACATACCCACGGTAAACAGGGGAAAAGGGGTTGCCCCGACCCTTGAGCATATTCTTGAAGCATTCTTGGGTTCACGTTCCCACGGTAATGTGGATTCTGAGCTCGGGAATTCCTTTTATGCCCCTCCACTTGTTGAGGGTTTCTCAAAGATGGTAAAATACCCATCGTAAGGAAGCCCTCGTGCACTGAAAGAGAGTAGATGAGAACAGAAGCACCCCTTTCGCTTTCCCGCTAGGCTTTGTCGCCCTGGGCATCAATCTCGGAGTAAGGCCTGATCCATTATTTTGGTCCTCCTCTGAGTGTAATCCCCAATCCATCACCTTGGTTCGTCTTCATGTGTAAGCCCCACTCTGCTTCTCACAGACGCACCTTTCGCGATGTGATCATCTGGTCCCTACTGCCTCTTGTTTCCCACACCGAGCATGACTCGCGTGGTCTTAGAGTAAGCATCGACCATGACATCCTTCTATGAGCCTCCTCAGAGTGAAAGCCCCAACCCATCATTCTGGGATTCCCCATAGCATAAGTCCCAAGGCAAAGAAAACTACGAGGACTTTGATCCACGCCAAAGCATGGTACGTAGGAAGCCTCCATGAGGTTCAAGCCCACCACTTGGTCATTTATTCATGTCGAGTTCCACCCTTGTCCAACATGACGTTAAACTGTATGCCCCTGTCCAGCATGACGTTAAACTATTTATGCAAACTACGTGGACTTTGATCCATGCCTCGTAGACAGGGTACGTATGAATCCTCCATGAGGTTCAAGCCCACCATCCATTGGACCACCTGGTCCCTCTCCACGTTGGTTCCCCGACACCTATCCGAACTACGTGGACTTTGATCCCTGCTTCCTAAGTACGGTACGTAGGAAGCCTCCCTGAGGTTTAATCCCAACAGCTGATCGATCTTACCATCTCCATGTTAGTTCACTACACCACTCCTAGTGCCTCCTCAAGTGAGTTCCAACCCTTCGGGGTCGTTAATCCAACAAGGGATGGTAATACTCAGGCATAAATGATTCTGAACCCCTGCGTCCAGTTGACCGTTTCCCACCAGGGTTGAATCTGTGGATACTATGTTTGGGTATAATCCAAAGATTCATGAACATATGAATACCTCTTAAATCTATAAGTGAGTCCCAGAATAGGAAATAATTTTCCCCCCAAAAGGGTGCGATGAGCCCGAATTCCCATCCTCTTGACCAATGTGAGTTCTAAAGAGTCGTTGGTCGGACCATCCGGCGAACACCTGCCTTTGGAATGTAGGTCCATCAATCATTGGATACAGAGCCGTTGGGCGTTTCGTGGCCAAAAACCAAAATAACGAAACAAAAAAATGGTGAACCCAACGTGAATCTTTAACTAAACATGACAGATTCAACCTAATCTCACCTGGTGCCCCCTTATGCTCCAAAGGAGGGCCAAGCGAGATCATTAATTATGCATGGGATTATGAGTTGCTGCTTTGATGGGTTTGCTGCTTGTATTTGCTAAAATGTTTTGCAGGAACTAATTTCATAACTCCATTCGATCCAATGGCATCGCAAAGGAACTCACAAGTGCACGCTTCCAACAACGCAAGGACGGGACTTCCTCAAGAATGGAGGACCCCGTCACCCACCCAGCATCTACAACACTGGGTTTCAGACGCACCGATATGAGAGTACCACGTGAATGGTACTCTCCCAACGGTGGAGGCAGCCATGAAGGCCCTCCAATCCGTCAAGGTTCGTCGGTCGCTTCCCCAACAATGACCAAAAAGGCAGACCCAAACAGCCCCTATCACTATCTCCAACCATTTCAGGAGTCTATCCCTAGAACGAGACAATGTGTACCTCCCATATCTTAGGGAGGTGGATGTGGTCGACATTGAGGAATTCATCCCTGTCGAACGGGGGTTCCGCTCCCCGACCCCTGCCGAAAGACGTCATTGCGGTCACGTCGTGACCAGACATCCTCGCACCGAGGAGGATGTCTCCCATAGGCTTCAGGACCATGCTCCTTGAACACCGGCCCCTCGGACCACCCGATGAGGGCAGCAGACGTACAATTGGGGACCAGTCATCACCCTGGTCTCTAAGGAGGAGCTCCACTTCTCAGCCATGGAGACGTACCACGAGCAGGCACCTACACATGTTCGCTCCTCCTGAGCCCGCCATCCAGACATGGTGGCATCATACGAGCCGGCGCCCATCCCCGCCGAGCTCCATAAGGCTCGTCTCTCACGCAGGACGACACTTACCCGGTAGGCACCTCTCCCTGCCCAGCGTCGTGAAGCCCACCGGCTTGACAGGGTGGTAACCCGACACCTGCATGACTAGCTCCTGGTAGTTGCTTCAGACGCCCGCCATCCTGATCTGGTGGCGATCAACAAAGCCCGCCACCCAGATGTGGCAGAAAATCATAGGCGGGCATGACTTTCTGTCAACAAAGGCCACCGACTCGATACGGTGGGAAACCAATATATGCAGGGACAGCTCCCTGCGGATGCAAGTAATGTCCGCCACCCCGATGTGACGGAAAATGGTGAGAGAAACCGGCGTATCCCAGTATAGCGGCAGATTCGTTCACCTGCCCCGACATAGGTGAATTGTCAGTACCCACTGACCACTGGAGGACCGAAGAAGGATATTCCTACTCCGATACTGGAATGGGCCTTCATACCTGTTTCAGCCAACGATGTCTCTCTACATATCATAGAAATGATGGAGAAGCAGGTATCGATCCCAAATCATATCTTGCATACTTGCCAGCATGTAATTGCATCAGCGGAGACAGCAAGGACTCGGGCCCATGAGCCCGTCTCCCCAATTGAGGCGACTCATCTAACAGACAATATTGCCGCCTCGGAGCAGATCTACATCCCTGATTCAGCCCAGGTGGGTCGCCGGCTATATTCTGAGACGCAAGGGTAGTCGGATTGAGCATCATCACTCGTTCCAACTGGGGGACACCTGTCCATCATGGTGGATGCTCCAGAGCAGGCATATATCCCTTCTAAAAGTCAAGATGTTCATCTACATATCCTGGAAACGTCACGGGACCCAATTAGACAGGGACCCAAAGGTGAGGGCCGTTGTCAACAGTAGATGGTCCCCGATGCCTGTAAAAGAGCACCCCGAACGCGCCGAAGGCAGCCGAAAAATAAAGAGCGGGTTCATGACTCTGCTCTGCTGGAAGATGGGGTTCTCAATTCCTTTAAGCACACATCAAAGGCTCAAAACCCTGCCTAACCATTACCATATTATGAGAGTGGAAGTAGCAGTTGCGAAGTTCCTCCCCGCTATGTCGCTACTAGCTGCTCTGAAGTTCCTCCCCAGAGCACCTGTGGGGGCCTCCCCCACGAGCATATAATGATTGGTCATGAGATCTTCTCTCTTGATGAGAGTCATGGAAACCCTCCATGTGACCAGAATATCGAGCAGCAAAAAGGTCCTCCACTTACTGTGGTCCACCCTAAAGTTCCTCCCCGGGGTATACACTGCAATCACTATCCATGCAGTGGGACCATAGATTATGATGGTAGTCCTCGCTATCATAGTCACAACTATAGAGGCCCTCCCCATAGTGACGTCTCATCACAAAAAGAAGGTCCTCCCCTTATCGTGGCCTGCCCTGAAGGTCCTACCCTGGGGTCACGCTGCAATAGAACTCCACGTAGCGAGGCATCAGGTCACAGTGGTAGTCCTCACCGCCCTGATAACGGAGGTCCCACCCCCTTAGAGACGTCGAGCAATGAGAAGGACCTCCCCTTGTTTTGGTACATTCTGGAGGCCCTCCCCAGGATGTATCGCACAGATATTCTCCCTACGGTAGCAGCAATGGTAGTCCTCGCCATTGTCGCAGCTGTGATGGTAGTCCTCGTCACCATGGCCGCCATTGCGAAGGTCCTTCCTGCAATGGCCCCAAGTGACAAGAAGTTCCTCCCCTTGTCGCGGCATGTCCTGAAGGTCCTCCCTAGGATGTGCGTCGAATGTCAATCCATGATGGTCATCCTCCCCATAATGGCAGTTGTTCTGAAGGTCCTCCCCGTAATAACGCTACGCAGCCAGAAGGTCCTCCCCTTGCTGCAACATGCATTGGAGGTCCTCCCCAGGGTGTGCACTGAAAAATTCCTCTATGCAGTGAAGCATCAAGCTGTGATGGTAGTCCTCGCCACCACTGCCTCCATTGTGAAGGTCCTCCCCACAATGGCCCCAAGCGACAAAAGGGTCCTCCCCTTGTCGTGGCATGTCCTGAAGGTCCTCCCCAGTATGTGCGTCGAACGTCAAGCCATGATGGTCATCCTCACCATAATGGAAGTTGTTGCGAAGGTCCTCCCCGTAACAACGCTATGCAGCCAGAAGGTCCTCCCCTTGCTGCAACATGCCTTGGAGGTCCTCCCCAGGGTGTGCACTGCAAAAGTCCTCTATGAAGTGAAGCAACATGTAGTAATGGTAGTGCTCATCATTACGACCGCCATTGTGAAGGTCCTCCCCACAATGGCCCCAAGCAACAAGAAGGTCCTCCCCTTGTCACGGCGTGTCCTGAAGGTCCTCCCCAGGATGCGCGTCGAACGTCAAGCCATGATGGTCATCCTCACCATGATGGCATTTGTTGTGAAGGTCCTCCCCGTGACAACGCTACGCAGCCAGAAGGTCCTACCCTTGGTTCAACATACCTTGGAGGTCCTCCCCAGGGTGTGCACTGAAAAATTACTCTATGTAGTGAGGCATCAAGCAGTAATGGTAGTCCTCGCCATTATGACCGTCGTTGCAAATGTCCTCCCTGTAACGACTCTACACAGCCAGAAGATCCTTCCCTGGATGAAACATGCCTTGGAGGCCCTCCACAGGTTGTGCACTGTAAAATTCCTCTGTGCAGTGAGGTATCAAGCATTAATGGTAGTCCTCGCCATTACGGCCATCATTGCAAAGGTCCTCCCCGCAATGACATATTATATCGACAGGAAGGTCCTCCTTTTGCCGAATCAAGCGTCGAAAATCCCTCATATTCCGAGGCACTCAGAAGGACATAATAGAGCATGTTAGATTCCTAGCTTGTCGCTAACGACACCCTTCTTCGATCAGGAGACGGTCCGGGGCCGCATTCATCTTCGGAACCACCTCGGAATCGCTTACATAATGACTCAGCACCTACCGGTCCCACTGCCTCTGATCAAACTAGCAGTGAGCGCCTCAGTTGGGCTGACCAGGTAGAGGAATCACAGGTGGAGGAGTATGCCGATATGCTGCACCTGAGGAAATGACGGGCTAGGAATGATATACCAGTTATGTTATGGCCTATGACCACCTCTCAGTATGACATACCCAGTGAGTTGTCGGAAGAATTCATGCACATCATCTGCCATAATATATGGAAAACCCTCTGCTAGCTAAAATAGAGATTCCTGACCTATGACGGGTATGTAGACCGTGTCAAGAGGATAGAGGACCTCCTGTGTCACATCGACCTGGAGGCCCTTTCCTCGACGCGACAACAACGCCCCGAGAGGCGCAATGGGAATATGGAGGCAGCTTGCCTCCGCGCACTGCACCAGCTGCGCCGCCTCGTCGGTGACGCTGTAGTGGGAGTCTATATCAGGGGCTGGGGGGATTACGGAGCCCTGCATTTCATTGTGCTCCCCGCCAAGAAGAACCCGTTCGGTATGGTGTCTTGCAACGTCGTCACATCGAGACGTCAATCGGGTGGACCCCCTGTTCAGGAAAGGCAACACACCCAATAGAGACGGGCCTCGAGTAAGTCCCAGAAGCGTCAGGCCCGGTAGGAACGATCCATTCAAAAACTCATGAATCAGGCCACCGAGATCATATAGCAGGCCTCTCGCCTAAGAGAGGCCAATCAATGACCTATGCCTGCCTCCCTAGAAGGGATTGATCCACAGGCGAATTCAGCACCAGATCCGGATCACCCCCTGATGGGGGCATGTGAGATCAGGCAGGTCGCGATAGTCGCAGCCACTGCCGCAATCCAGGGTCAACCCTAGCCTGCCGGGCTGGGGGAATTTTTAACAAAAAATGCCCCCGTAAGACCAACAAAACCGGGAAGAGACTCAATATCTAGGGAATGGAGCCAGCCCCAGCCCGCAGTGTTGGGGGAATTATTACCCCCTCAACAAGAACCTCCCCCATGAGAATAGATATTCTCTCATCTAGGGAGGACAATCAGAAGAGGAGGTTGTCTTCCTATACCATCGTATGAATCATCATCCCCTTTGAGAGGAAGGTGCACCATGAGATTGCATCAAAGAACACTATGTGTCACCCTTCGTCAAGAAGTCCGTGCGCAACCCTTGGTCATGAAAGGGAAGGCCAGCAGAAGACGCGGGAGATCCTCTTCCTATTTGGAAGATGACTTTACCTCCACTCCACAATATACATTCATTATTGCCATAGAGGCTAACCCCGCAGGTGACATAGGAGAAAATGAAAATCCAGACGGATTGGGAGACGATGGTTCCGGCCAAGCTGTGACTCACAACAAACCCCCAGGTGTGCACACCCAGAACCAGAGGGCCGCTTTAAATATGGACGCCCCTTCAGATAACCTCCCTCCGCCTACCCTACGAGCTACCAACAAGGATAAAACAAAGGAACGTTTACCCTTAACCCGTCCCCCTCTCTTGATAAAAACGATCCACTCACCCTCGAAGAGAGGTTTGCTTGACAGGAAGAGGAGACGAAAGAATTGAGGCGGCTTAACACCGAGCTACTCCAGAGGAACCGCCTTATCAAAAGTGAGTCCCAAGAAGAGCCACGTCATGCACTCCCAGCAAGTGCACCTCAAAGACTAAGGCTTTCCCCGGAAAATGAAGCACGATCGGGGCTCCTACCCAATAAGGCGCCTGGTTCATCCAACTACCTCGATGTGGATCTGGACGAATACCAGGATTTCCCTCCACTTAGGAGGCAACCAAATAAGGTATTCCTGAACCCTCTGAGGGTACCCCAAACGGAATATGCACCCTTGGTGCCGGCCAATCTGGATCCTCAGGCTACGCCTGCCCAGGACCGGGCCCAACAGGATGTAAACCAGGGAATCACTGATACCATCAAGGCATTAACATCTCGATTGGAAGCGATGGAAGGTCGACGCGCTCCGATATAGCTGGAGTGGAAACCCTACCCAGATTGGGTGACCAAGACACCACCTCCATCCAATTTTGGGAGCCCTGTATTCCCCATATTCAATGGATCAGGAGATCTAGAGCTGCATTTGATGCACTATGTGTCCTATTATGACCCTATGATGGGGACTCCAGAACAACAAGAAGCAGTGAAACTCAGATTCTTCATGCGGACCGTGCAAGGACCCGCCTTCGTCTGGTATACGAGTCTGTCGGCCCAGTAGATAAAGAGTTGGGAGTACCTCCGGCAGCAGTTCCTGTTCCACATCAACTCAACGCTGCCTAAGACAACAGTCAGCGATCTCAGGAACTGCAAGCAGAGGGAGAATGCGAGGGTCTCAGATTTCATCGCTAGATGGAAAGGCCTGCCCTATTCTCTAAATAGTCCAATGCCTCAAGATGAGATGCTCTCCATATGAATCGATAATCTTAGAGATGAGCTGCGAGCACCGCTCATACTGGTGGAGTGCTGCACTGGCTTCCGCCATCTCTCAGCCATTGCCCAGAGAATTGAGTAATCCCTACAGCGGAAGAATTCAAAGTCCAGAATAGCCTCATAGGCTCCGGTGAACAGAGCTCATAGAGCTGAAGCGTCCACTGTCATGCTCAAGCCAGCCCCTTTTCCCGATCCTTCGCTCAGGCCTCCACTAAATCGCCAAGGGCCCCCTGCATATCAACAGCCGCCACCGCCTAAAAGTGATTATCAGAGAGGACCAAAGTGGAACTATTTTGAGGAATGATGACAAAAAGTATATTCATTCTGAGATGATCAAGTCTGCGACTACTTCATCGCTGCTATGCAACTTTCTCCGCCTCCCAGAGCCAAGGATACCTGAAGAAGTCGGCTGCAATGACATGCCAGATTACTGCCCCTACCATCAGATGTTGGGGCACAGTATCCGAGAGTGCTTCTTCTTTAAAGACCTCCTGCAGAGGATGGTAGATTCTGGACAAGTCGAGCTGGGACAACCCTCAGCACATGTGGCATGTATCTTTGCTACCAAATCTGACAAAGAGGAGGGGTGTCAGAAAGTCTCCAGCAAGCAGGGGCAGAAATTTAACAACTCGATGACTGGGAAGACTATCAACCGAGCCCAGGGCATACTCTGAGATCAACTATAGCAGCCGGTGTAGCCACCAGAAGCCCCTAAAGCCGTAAAGCCGAACACATCAGCCTCACAACCCTCCACAAGCCAGTCATCCGGACAGAGCCGAAGGAGGAAACAATCACAAGAGGAGTAGTCCGTGACAGGACCAAAGTTAGTCCCGACCCTGGCGGATTTCATGCCCTCGAATCTGGCATAACGGGCACCGACCCGCCAAACGGCATCATCAGAGACAACCGACCAGGTTGACCTGTCAGAGGATGGGGAGCCAATATTTGGTTATATCAATGTCATCCATCTCATGGAATCATTCCCTGATGAATGGTTTGATTACGAAACCGAGTTTCCTACACGAGGAGTCGGGAGGAGGAATCGCAGAGGTAGGGGATACCAGGGGAGGCGCAGCCGTGGCCGAAACCAACCCTATGGTTGGACCCCATCCCAGACCGTCAATATTGCAGAAACCCATGGGAGAACCCTTCAGCAGACTCAGCGGGAGAGGGAATGCCCCGCCTCCCCCACAAGCAGCTGCTCTGGCCCTGTTGTTCTGCGATACCCACAAGAGGAGGAGAAAGTGTCTGGTCACCTAGGGCGCACAAACGGACCGGCCATGCCAAGTCTTCAAAACATGGAAACATCATCGACATCTATCCCCACGGCCGGTCCCTCCTCGTCAAATGCTCCAGCTCCCAAAGCACCCGCTAAGACTCTACCGCTAACGGAGAAGCATTGACCGCTGGAGCAAAAATACGACATCCTTAAGAAGCTGGCAACAGTACCAGCCATGTTTTCAGTCCTGGATGCCCTGGGTTTGTCATCCGACCTTAGGGAGGTTCTTATCAAAGAATTGATCAGCCCCCAGGAATTCCAAGCCGAGGTAGCCGCCACTGAGATTTACTGGATGGAGACTGGCCCGACTGAATGAAATGTCGTGATTTCCTTCATCGATTAGGATGAAGATGCCATAATTTAGGGACACATCAGACCACTATATGTGTCCATCACACTGAATGGTTTTGAGATCCGAAAATTCTTTATAGACAATGGCTCTGGAGTTAACATCCTTCCCCTACGGACACTCCGTAAGTTGGGCTACAGTGAGGATGATCTAATTCTCTCAGCCACAACTCTGTGGGGATACAACAAGAGTGAGCAGAAACCAATGGGACAGATTAATCTAAAGACCCATTTTGGTGACCTGGTATCCTACACAGAATTCCTGGTGGTCCGGCAGAGCACAACATTCAATGCCCTGCTGGGAAGGCCATGGCTCCATAAGCACATGGCTTCTCCTTCATCATACCACCAGTGTATCATGTACTGCGTCAAGGGAAAAAGCGGGATGTTTCACGCCGACAAGGCCTCTTTTGATCTCTCCGAGTCACATTAAATCGACGCTGGGTTCTATGAGAAAAAGAAGAAGAATCCTTTGATCGACGACGTCAACTGGATCCCCACTCCAAATGGCATGGAAATAGTCCCCGATGACACCCTCAGGCAGCTTGGCAGAGATTATGTCCTGCCCATCAACCATGTCGAGAGTGGAAGTTCGAGTCTGGAAATGCACATGGATGTCCTCATGACTTCATCCACGATGGTCGAGCACGACAATGCAGGAATTTCTACCAACCCTCGACTTCAAGACGAATACTCAAGAAGGGATGCCCACGATACCTCTCCCTCAGACCCTCGAAGGCTCAGATCGGAAACTCTCTCCTCTCCAGATTAAGAAGATGAGGACTTGGGAGAAGAAGAGGGGGAATATCTCAGGGATGCACCTCCGATATTTGAGGAAGGTATCTCCACCACTATGGATGAGCTCAGGGAAATAAACCTGGGTACCGAAAAAGACCAGAGGTCTGCTCTCATTAGCGCGACCATGTCTCCTAAAGAACACAAGGTATATACCTCCTTCCTAAGGCAACATTGAGATGTCTTTGCATGGAATTACACAGAAATTCTAGGACTCGATCTCGAGGTGGCAACTCATAACCTGGGTCTTCCAGAAGACCACCGAGGCTACAAATAGGCCGCCAGAAGGACACACCCCACACATGCTGCCAAGATAGAGGCTGAAGTTGATAATATCATTAAGGTAGGCTTTATCAGGGAGGTACAGTATCCCATTTGGTTGGACAACATCATCCTTGTCATGACAAAAAATGGGATAATCCGCCTCTACATTGACTTCAGAGACCTTAATCATCATTTTTCGAAAGATGACTTCCCGGTTCCAATCACCGAGTTGTTAATTGATGCGACGGCCAGGTATGAGGCTCTATCCTTCACGGACGGCTATTCTGGATATAATCAAATCAGGATGGCCTGAGAAGACGAGGAATCCACTGCCTTCTAGGCCCCTCCAGGGGTATTCTATTACAGGGTCATGCCCTTTGGTCTCAAGAATGCTGGCGCCACGTATCAGCGTGCCAGGCATCGGATATTTAAGCCATTCCTGGGGAAATTCATTGAATGTTACGTGGATGGCCTAGTGGTCATGTCCAGACAGTGCTCAGATCACATGTCAGACCTTGAGACCTTCTTCAATAATCTCTGATATCATAGCTTGAATATTAACCACTTGAAATGTGCCTTTGGGGTTACCGCAGGGAAGTTCCTTGGATTCCTCGTACGCCATCGTGACATCGAAGTCGAACCTAAGAAGACAAAGGCTATCCTGATCCTACCACCCCCTCAAAATCTCACTAAGCTGAGTGGGTTCCAAGGACACCTAGCTTATATTAGGCGGTTCATAGCCAACCTGGTAGGAAAATGTTTTCCCTTCACCAGGTTGATGAAGAAGGGGGTCACATACCAATGGACGAATGATTCCCAAGAGGCGTTCGAAAACCTGAAGAATTACCTCTTAACCCCAATGGTTCTCATCCCCTCGGCCGATGGAAGGCCTCTAATTATATATGTAACAGCCCTAGAATGGTCATTGGGAGCCTTCCTCACACAGAAGAATGACTCCGATAGCACAAACAATCTATATTACCTCAGTCAAACCATGATTGATGCGGGGACTCGATACACAAATATCGAGAAGATCTGTATGGCGTTGGTCTTCGCGGTTCAAAAGCTGCGACATTATCTGCAGCGTCATGAGGTCCATTTGATCTCACAGAGTAACCTGCTCAAGTACATCCTCAGTCGCCCGATGCTAACCGGATGCCTATCTCGATGGGCGGTCATCCTGCAACAGTTCGACATCCGGTTTGTGCCTCAAAAATCCATCAAGGGCCATGCATTAGCAGACGTTCTGGCAGAACACCCTTCAACAGGGACCACTGCACCAGATGCTGAACTACCTGATAAAGATATCTTCTGGGTTCAAGAGGAGGTCCCAGCATGGGAAATTTACTTTGATGGCGCGTCCCGAAGCCCCATCGGGAAGAGGATGGAGGATCCCCGATTCAACAAAGTGTGTCTGGGGATAATAATCATGTCCCCAGAAAAGGCAGTTTTTCCATATTCCTTCCTCCTGTCAGAGGGATGTACGAACAATGAAGCAGAATATCATGCCCTCATTGCAGGCCTGGAACTCGCACTCTAGGAACAAGTACAACGCCTTAGGGTAAAAGGTGACTCGGAGCTCGTCATCAATCAAGTCAACGGTGACTATGCTATTAAAAAGGAGGAACTAATCTCTTTGTTTGACCGTGTCCGAGGGTTAATGGTCGAGTTCTCCACAGAACCATCATTGACCTATATTCCCCGGTCCCAAAATGATCAGGCTGATGCATTAGCCAATGCGGCCACAGTCCTAGCTGACCCAGACCAGGATGAAACGATTATTAGTGTTCCTCACCATCGAATAGTATTGCCATTTGTTCAAGCTAAGACAGAAGAGATACACGAAGTCAGTCCTGTCCCTAATCCATATGCTCTTGCTACCGGCTGGATGACCCCCATCACGAACTACCTTCAACAGGGAGAGCTTCTATCAGACAGGGCTGAACGAGAGAAAATACGGAGAAGGGAAATCAATTTTGTCCTATATGGTGGCACAGGTCAGCAAGAGGTCCTCTACAAATGAGGCCTCGATGGAGTGCTCCTCAAATGCATTAACGGAGAAGAAACCGCTACCGTCATGACTGATGTACATGCAGTAGCATGTGGAGCACATCAACCAGGGACCAAGCTTTCCCATCAGGTTCGAAGGCTTGGGTACTACTGGCCCACAGTGGCACGAGACTGTGATCATTTTACAGTGAAATGCCACTCATGCCAGATCCATGCCAACTTCATTCACCATCCCTCAGAGTTTCTTCATCAAGCTAAGTGCTCCTGGCCATCTGCCGTCTGGGGGATAGACGTCATGTGACCATATCCTCACTCTACGGCCAAACAGCTGAAGTATATCCTCACGACAACTGACTTCTTTTCCAACTGGGCAGAAGCAATACCCCTCAAGGAATTCGGGGCAAGAAATATCGTCAGCTTCATGACGACCAATATCATTACCATATTTGGTGTCCCTCATACTATACAGATAGACAACAGAACCAATTTTTTCTCTGCTAAGTTGGTAAAGCTATACCACGAGTATGGTATCAAGGCTAGCCACTCATCCCGCTACAATGCAGCGGCCAACGGATAGATAAAAGCTTTCAACAAGACCCTGTCCAACATCCTACATAAAATGGTGGACAAAGACAGGAATTCATGGCCGGATAAACTCCTCCATGCATTGTGGTCTTATCAAACCACAATCTGCACCGCTACTCGGTCCACCCCGTATTCATTGGTGTACAGCACGGAGGCGGTCCTGCCCATTGAACTCCAACTTCCCTCACTCCGTGTTGCCATATATGAATAATTATCTGATGATGAACAGTCAGAAAAATAGCTAGGTGAATTGGAACAGCTAGACGAGAAGCGACTGCACACTCTGCACCACTTGGAAGTGTACCAGAACCGGATCGCATGAGCCTTCAACAAAAAGGTCCACCTCCAGTCTTTCTTGGAAGGAGAATTATTGCTGGTCCTCTGGACCGCAATGATACCCGGAAAGAAGCCTCCAATGCTGGAGCCCAAGTGGGAGGGACCATATGTTATACACAAGGTCTACTCCAATGGAGCATACACCCTGATCTCCATGGACAGGAAATTCACTACAACTCCTACCAATGCGAGATTCCAGAAGAAGTATTTCACATAGAGACAGGGATGTATTCACGTCCTCACCGCATGACGTTAAACTACATGGAGTTCGTCCTTACCGCACGATGATAAACTGAACAGATGAAGAGAAAAAAATGAGATGTACAGTTCGTCCGAGCAGTATGATGTTAAACTGCCAAGAAACTCGTCCTAACCACAAGACGTTAAACTATATGGCCTTCGTCCGAGCTGTACGATGTTAAATTTCCAAGCACCTCATCCTCACCGCATGACGTCAAAATGCACGGAATCTAATAATTCCCCCTCGTACTAACCACAAGACGTTAAACTGTATAGACCACATCCTCACCGAATGACGTTAAAATGAACGGATTTCAGAGAACTACGTACGACTTGATTCTTGCCCTCGCAGGATACGTAGAGACACCAGGATTCCCTATCCTGGCCCAGCCACTTCAAAAAAAAATTCCCCTTTCCCCCGTGTATGGGCCAGACTGACACGGGGTGTATCATCTTTACAGAGAACTATGTGAGGCTTGATTCCTGCCCTTGCAGGATACGTAGCGACACCGGGATTCCCTATCCCGCCCCAGCCACTTCAAAAAAAATTCCCTTTCCCCCGTGTACGGACCAGACCTGCACGGGGTGTATCGTCTTTATAGAGAACTATGTGAGGCCTGATTCCTGCACTCGCAGGATACGTAGTGACGCCGGGATTACCTATCCTGGCCCAGCCACTTCAAAAAATAAAAATAAAAGTGCTCGTTCTCCCGTGTACGGACCAGACTGGCGTAGGGTGTATTCGCGTCCTCACCGCACGACGTTAAGCTGCATGGAGTTCATCCTTACCATGTGACGATAAACTGCATGGATGAAAAAGAATTATGAATGCCCCTCCACCTGTGTATGGACAAGACCTGCAAAGGGTGGGCTCATAGTCCTAACCACATGACGATTAAACTGTATGGACTCCGTCTTCACCGCATGACGTTAAACTGCACGGATTCCAGAGAACTACGTACGGATTGATTCCTACCCTCACAGGATACGTAGCGACGCCAGGATCCCCAGTCATGGCCCAACCCTTCAAAATTAAGAATGCCTCCTTTCCCCCGTATGGACCAGACCTTCATGGGGTGCACTTCTCATCCTTAACGCACGACGTTAAACTGCACGGACAATGATGTTAAAAATGCCCCTTCCCCCGTGTACGGACCAGACCTACACAGGGTGTGTATCTCCGTCCTTACCGCATGACATTAAACTACATGGAATTTGTCCCCACCACACGATGTTAAACTGTGCAGACCACCTTTTTCCTTTCACGTCGGGTCACCTTCGTCCATACCGCATGATGTTAAACTGCATGGAGTTTGTCCTCACCGCATGACGTTAAACTGCACAGACTTCGTCGTGACCCACCTAGGAAACATGGCTATATGAGATGGAGATACTCCTTGCACATTTGGACACATCCTTTCTGTACATCAGACTCAACGACCCGGATAATTATGGATCTTCATAGCCACTCATGGCCATTGGAAGTGGAATGTTATTGACCCATACACACCTTTGTATGACTATGCATACCATGCCCTCAGCGGCTCTGCATATTGATAGCCCCTGGATTTTCTACCAAAGGCAAGATTTCCACAGGCGATGCTCTTCCTAGCTCCGTACACTTACCAGCCTCAGAGCCCCCACACCATATCTTTTGATCCAGAAGTTTATGGCGAAGTGGTTTACAAGTTCATTCCCCTTTTCACATTCGGGTGTTGCCAGGGTTTCCCTATCTGTCTAGCCTGTGTGTCCCCCAGTGGATCACATAGTGACCTACATCAACAAACATCAAGCCAGGACTAGGATACGTTGACTCAACAGACAATTGGGGTGAAGATGTTTCCTGTATACCCGGACACCATCATCCCCACATGCCGAACTCTGTGCTAGGATTAATCACAGATTCTCATAATCATTCATGGCCATCGGAAGTGGAAAGTTATCGACCCGGGGACACCTTTGTACAACTATGAATACCATTCCCTCAGCAGCTCTGCATAATGATATCCCCTAGCTCGTCCATCAAAGGAATGATTTCCTCGAGCGGTACTTCTCCTAGCTATGTACGCCTACCGGCCTCAGAGCCCCCACCCCATACCTCCTGATCCGGGAAAGCTCAATGTTGCAGTTTAAGACCTTCATCCCCCACCCTGTTCTAAGTATATCAGAACATTTTGACCCAGTTATCCTTCGAGTGACTATAGAAATAGACACCCAATGTTCCAAGCTCTATGACCGATAAACAAGGAGTACATTGTCCTCACCGCACGACGTTAAACTGCATGGAGTGAAGGCACACCCCCGTGAGCAAGATAAATCGGCGCAGGGGGGATCTTTGAAACTCAACAAGCAACCAGGGACGGATATCCCCGACATGTCCAGACATTCCACTTCCAAATGACAGACTTCTTGGCCCGGACAATCGCGGATCCTCATAACCACTCACGGCCATCAGAAGTGGAAATTTATCGACCTGTGGACACCTTTGTATGACTATGCATACCATTCTCTCAGCGGCTCTGCATAATGATAGCCCCTGGCTCATCCATCAAAGGTAAGATTTCCATAGGCGATGCTCTTCCTAGCCCCGTACACTTACCGGCCTCAAAGCCCCCATATCACCTCTCCTGATCCAAGAAGCCTCGGAACCAGGATTTACACCATGAACCCCTCTTCCACGTCTGGGGAATGTTGAGGTATTCAATCCCAGTTATATTCTGATGAAGAGCAGCCTTCGCAATAAGGCTCCCCGTCCTCGCTGCATGACGTTAATCTGCATAGAGACCTTCAAAAATGCCCCCTGTCCTCACCACATGAAGTTAAACTGCATGGAAACCTTTAATAATGCTCCTCGTCCTTTTCACATGACGTTAAACTGCATGTTCGAACCCATCATGGGTTCAGTAAAAAAACAGAGGCTTTTCTCTATCTTGCAGTGCACAGGTCAGACCTGCACGAACCACCGCCTCACACCAGCGTGAGAAAGAATTACTTTACCTATTCTCAGGAAGTATAGTCTAGATATTTTCCCCCATATTCAGTCTCCCAGTCATCATAAACCATACTCTATAATTAGAAAAAATCCGAACTCTCATAAGCCACCCTTGGTGGTTCCAAATCTCAACTTCCCTAAAGTTGCTCGGCTATCAGAAGTGGATAGTCTTTGACTTAAGGACACCTTTGTACTAATATGCATACCATGCCCTCAGTGGATCTGCATATTGATTTCCCCTGGCCCATCTACCAAATGCAGGATTTCCTTAGGCGATGATTCTCTCCATACGCCTCTTGGCCTCTGAGCCCCCATTTTTGTCCCGGGATTCGGAAACCCTCTGAGAAATAGTTTACCAACCTCTTCCACAATCCTACCTGAATGCGGCGAAACGTCTTTGACAAGATTATTGAGAACCAGGAAAAGTCGTTCCATTTCAAATGACGTCCCATCTGCATGACTTTAAACTGTGTCAAGCCTTAACCATCTCTTATGCTAACTAAATGCGTAGGGAGGTGGTCTCCAGACCATGCTCTTGATTAGTACGGATGTTCCCAAAACCCTTTCAGATGTTACACTCCCCTTCCGAGCCACCCCTATTGGTTTTCATTTCATTCCATGCCACCCATTGTGGTTTCCATAATCTGGACTTCTATGAAGTCTTATGAACATCATAAATGGATAAGTCTTTGACATAAGGACACCTTTGTATGACTATGAATACCCTAACCTCAGTGGCTCTACTTATTGATTGCCACTGGCCAGTCTACTGAAGGCATGTTTTCCTTAGGCAATGCTCTTCCTGCCTCTATACGCTGACACGACTCCCATTCCTTGAAACATGCCCTGCATGCCGCTCAAATCCAAATATGTTTCCCCCCACGTGTGTCTGAAGTGTATTAAGACATATTTTAATCAGTTGAATCCTATTGGGGGCCTCGCCCCACCTTACTTGGTCAATGTTGTTTGACCTAAAACATCTGTAATGATAGTCTTTTCGGCGGGACATTAAACCACTCACAGAAGAAAGATCCACAAAGCCTGTTATGCTGAAAACCCGAAAAGGGCGACCTAAGAAAAAGTAGGGTTATACCCACTGAATCCACATTAAGGGGCCCAGGAAAAATCAGGGCATTAAAAGAAGAAAAAGACTAAAAAGTCTGTAGGGTTTTCCTATAAAACCATAGCAATAGTCAGACTACGCTCGCTGGATCCCATGGTCCAGGAAAAAATTAGAGCTTGTTTTCCTGAGTTATTATTAGTTATGATTTAGTGAATTGTTATTTTCACAACAATTGTTCTAAGTGACAATCAAATTCCACAGCAACGAGTGATCGATGGAGACTGTATTTCATTCGAAAAAAGGGAGGACGTCTACAAGCTGGGGTCTCTCCTTTATACAAAGAAAAAAAAGAAAGGGGGACAGAGGGGTAAGAGAAACAGGGGATACAAAAGTAGCACTGATAGTTATAAATGAGCTTGACTTGCTCTCCCCACCAGATTAGTGACTGCACAGCGAAGGTCGTCGCATGATTGTTCCAACACTACCTTCTCCCTGGTCTTAGCCTCAGCCACCGGACGGATACGCTCCACTGCGGTTTGGAGATTGTTGATCACTTTTCTGGTGACTTAAAGATAGCTAGTCATAGCCGATAACTGATCCCTCAGAATCGCATCTCATTCCTCGCATGCATGAAACTTGGAGGATAGGATGGCCGCCTGATCTTGGGAAATCGCCTCTCGTTCTATTAGTTGATGGAGATTTTTTTTGTGGTTTCCTACAAGGTTCGGGCCCCGAAATGAGTGGTATCGAAGTGAGCGAGCATGAATTCACTAGTAACAGCTTCCTCGCGGGCCATGACAACTTGGAAAGAAAGAGAATGGAGGTTCCGATAGTTAAAGCCACCTGACCCCAAACCCAAGAAGAGATGACGAAGAGATTCGGTTTTCGTTTCCATTTCGGCTAAGGGGGTTTCGGTGATGATCTCATAGATTCGGGGCTAGTCCCAGCTGCACACTTCCCTATGGTCCGCCATGATGCGAGGATCTTTGGTATCCTCGCTGGATGACACAAGAATAAAGTCTGGCATGGCAGCCCGCGCAGACGTGTGCTCACTAGAAGTTGGCTCTGAAGCTGGAAAGTCTAGAGATCCTAACCCCGGTTCAGGATTAAGGACCAAGTTTCTAAGCCCGATATCGACTGGAGGAACCTCCGGGATGGTCCCGCTGGGATCTGACACCATAGGGTCATCCTCATCCACGCACAATAAGGATGAACTTGCCCAAACTACGACCACCTCAGGGTCGGGAGAGGAAAGTTCTTTGAATCTCTTTGATCAGCGAGCCATTAGTCAGTCCTCCCTTGAAACTAATGAGGAAGGTGTAGTGGACGCAGCAGCCACCATGCCTCACGATTTGGGAGTCTTCCAAAAATCCCTCCCTAGGATTTCGTTAGGATAGTATTTTACCCATGTCTTTTCATATTCCAGGGAAAGGCTGGAAGCCACGACCGTATCAGGCAGGGGAACACTTGCGTCAGATCCCTCCCGCGTCAGCCTCAGCCACCACTGACGAAGTATGGATGGATGCAGTCCTTGGGCCTGAGGAGGGGGAAGGGAAGCATGGACTTTCTTGCACCCGAACTGGCAATAAAAGCGATACGGGATGTACAGATCGCACAAAGAGACACCGTCAATCCGTGCAGACAGAAACCCATCCCGCAGAGAGACCAAGTAAGAACCCTCCTCCACACTCCCCCGGCGGTTTTCATCTAAGACGCCAGAAGTGGTTGGGTAGGGAGTGAATATGAATTGGGAGAAGTCACTCAGGAGCTCAAGAACACCACTGGAGTTGAGAGATTTCAAGCGAACTCCGGCTATATCCAGTAGGGTAGGCCGAAAGGTAGGAAGCGGGATGGCCGTGTTGTGACGATACTCATAACAGCGACAATGATCCGCCACCTAGCCATACAAAAAATGAAATGGCCCGCTTAGACAGTAGGGTGACCTGCCCACATGCATGTGGCCTAGTGGCTCGTAGATACAGGCCAAAGTAAGCATAACTTAATTCACCAAGCGGCCCTCTTCTAACTCGGCCGCCATCATCAAAGTGCAGGCCCGGACAGCTGGGTTGACATCCCAGGAGGGAAATTGCCATCCGCTCAAAAACATAGCAAACAGACCATCCAACCGGAGAATAGGCGACACACCAGGGCGCGCCTCGTAACCCTATGAAAGGTAGTCGCCTGCTTCCAGAACCGCCCAGTAAGAACCTTGAATGGTTAGTGACTGCTGGGAAGGATTAGTCCTGGGATGATTAATCTTCTGCGCAGGACTGGTGGTGTTCAGAAATAACTCTATCCATGTGCCGTAAGGAATAAGTGTGCAGGCACGCTAGGCCTGACCCAGTGACTACTCCGCAATGATCAACAACTCTTTCTCCAATAAAGGCACCTGTTCAATGTCATCCCAGGCATCGGGAGTGGTAAAAAATTCGTCATACATCTCTCCAGCAATAAGAAGTCCTCCCATCTGGTATATTTACCACAGACTGATGCCGACTTCACCATGGGAAAGCTGGAAAGTATTAGTACTTGAACCCCAGTGGCTAAACAGGTCGGGCAGGATCAAAGATGGTGGGTAGACAGCAAATTGGGAAGCCCACACTGTGGAGTATAGGTTGACAACTTCCAAGGAATCGAGAGACTCCCGACAGTGGTGATGGACCCAGAAAGCCCAAGCCCAATCATTTGAGAAGAGTTCGTCGGACCGAAGATCCCACCTGGGAACACACCCCACATCAGGATGCCTTCGAGCAAGATTAATTATAGAAGGGTAGTCCTTAAGGACAGCTCTCTGAGAAATGTCTTGAGTGCACTAATCGCTTTGGGTCCAGATAGATCCCCTCAGAATAGATGTGTCTTTCGGACCAAAATTAGAGATTATCTCCCCAAATTGGGTAATGTTTTCCTAAATACATTTTGAAGGCGCTTCTAGGAAAGGAGAAGGGAGACCTGCAAAATTAGGAAGGATAGGGACGTCGTCCAAGAGACCGAAGCCGTAGAGCAGTAGCCGATTAGAGAATGGATAACTCAGAAGCTTCTGAGAGAGTAGGTTCTTCAATACACTGTCATTAGGAATGATGGACTGGCTAGGGTCCCCTTTGACGCTCTCCGCTCTGCGAATCATAGCCGAACGTCTCTCTAAGGTAGTTGAGAGGGGCTCTGCAGCAGGCCTCGGCGCAAAACAAGGGGGAACAATATTTTCTACCTTCACAATGAGAGAAATCAGTCTAGAATATAAATCCAGATAGTAATAACCAAAATGAATGGTTAAGGAGCCTTCATAACCAAATACACAAGGAGGCCTTGGAGGGTGGTTCACGATGACATCATTCCGCGAAACAGCCCTTCGCGAAATCAGTTCTCGAAGCCCTGGCCCGCGGAGCGTTGGCCAGGAAACCACGAACCAACTCACTCCGCGGAAATTCAATCCCAGGTTCATTTGAAAGACTCAGATACTTTTTAAAGTTCAAGAGGTGTTTAGTCCACGGAACATCGAAACCACGAAGCAAGTTCCTCTGTGACCCGTCATCACTTGCTTTGTAATTAATTAAGGGTAATGGTTTGTGGTTGGGAAGTCGGTTTGTGGGTGAAGGTGACCGTGATGAAGAAATGGTTCGCGGAAGTTGCTGCCGATTCGTAGACGAGGCACTTCGTGAAGAAGCAAACATGCGGAGGCGAAGGAGCTCCGATTTCGCGAAGAATTCGGTATAGGACAAAGTAAGGGCTCCTCGTATTTATAGGCATGTCCCCCTATCGAGTCCACCTTTCTACCTCAAACCATCTCAGTTTCTGGACCTCTGTGCATCAGAATAGCCTCCTCTTCATTCTGACCGGACCCCATTCTGATGGGGGGCATTTGTAGGGTCCGGAAAAATCAGCAAAAAAGACTTTTCCCAAATTCCCCAAAGAATTGGGGGAAAATAATCAAAAAAGATCCACATGAAGGACCGGTCTGCGAACCTATCCATGGAAGTGCGACGCGGCCAGATGCCATGAGGCACCCCCTCCACGAACCATTTCCGTTTGAGAAATGGAGGCAGAGAGGCTTCACGTTTGTGAGGCAGGATGGGCGCCAGTTCAGTTCACCGTCACGAACCGCCCCAATCGCGGACCGTGTCGACCGGCTCAAGCCACACCCGCTGTCGTTCGCGGAATGGAGTCGGAACCCTCTGCAAGCACGGAGAACCCCATGAGTTTGCCTCACGGAGGAGGGGAGCGGTCAATACCCACAACGAATCGCAGATTGACCAAGTCAACTGTGAACCAGGTATTTGGTTATGGGCCTCCGCAAAATGTGCCACATGGCCACATATACATTCCTTTCCCAACTCTATAAAAGGAGACCAAGGGGGAAAGAAGAAGGGATCGGAGAACTGGAATCAGATTCAAAGGGATAGGAGATTGGTTGAAGGAAGGATTCGGATTTCGCAAACAAAAAAAATCCCATCCATGAACTACAGCAGGTATATGAATTAAGAAGGAATTGGAAAACACATAATAATTTGGTGAACCGAAAACCTAAACAATAAAAAAAGGAGAACCTCTAACCATACCCCCTCTGCGGATGACTTCCGCACGGACTAGGGAGTTTATGCCTCTATTTACATCCGTCGTACCACGAAGCACCCTCCCCTGCAGACGAAGCCCTGACCGACAAGCATCTGATCGGCGCCGCCCTTGGCTACCGATGCCCGCCTAGAATCCTCCGCAAACCACCCTAGTTCGTGGATTGATCCTGAAACTGCGAACCACCCTGGTTCACGGATTGATCCCGAAGCCGCAAACCACCCTGGTTCACGGATTGAACCTAAAGTCGCGAACCACCCTGGTTCGTAGGATGCCAATCAGTCCGCGGACCACCCTGGTTCACGGACAGCTTCTCCAGCCGCGTGGCACTTCCCCACGTGAAGGGCGCCACCACCCATACCTCTCGGTGGCTCGCCATATACTTCGGGGTTCTCATTTCCAGAGCCAGGTAAAATCCTTCTGATCCAGCCAGGTCCTCCGCGACACCCTCGTTGGCCTATTCATCGGCCCCGAGCCAAGGCCTCCGCTAAAGACACCGGATCCGCATGATATAACTTTCAGGTGCATCAGCGTGCCATTTTGAGTTCACATTCCCACGGTAAACAGGGGAAAAGGGGTTTCCCCAACCCTTGAGCAGATTCCCGAAGCATTTCTGGGTTCACATTCCCACGGTAATGTGGATTCTGAGCTCGGGAATCCCTTTTCTGCCCCTCCACTTGTTGAGGGTTCCTTGAAGATGGTAAAATACCCATCGTAAGGAATCCCTCATGCACTGCAAGAGAGGAGACGGGAATAGGATCACCCCCTTTCACTTTCCCGCTGGGCTTTGTCGCCCCGGGCATCCATCTCGGAGTAAGCCCCGATCCATCACCTTGGGTCGTCTTCATGTGTAAGCCCCGCTCCGCTTCTCACGAACGCACCTTTCGCGACGTGATCATCTGGTCCTTGCTGCCTCTTGTTTCTCACACTGAGCCTGACTCACATGGGCTTAGAGTAAGCAACGACTATGACCTCCTCTTATGGTCCTCCTCAGAGTGTAAGCCCCGACCCATCATTCTGGTCTACCCTAGAGTGTAAGTCCCAAGACAAAGCGAACTATGAGGACTTTGATCCATGACAAAACATGGTACGTAGGAAGCCTCCATGTGGTTCAAGCCCACCACTCGGTCGTTTCTTCACGTCGAGTTCCACCCTCGTCCAACATGACATTAAACTGTATTCCCCCATCCAGCATAACGTTAAACTGTTTATCCGAACTACGTGGACTTTGATCCATGCCTCCTAGACAGGGTACATAGGAAGCCTCCATGAGGTTCAAGCCCACCATCCATTGGACCACCTGGTCCCTCTTCACGTTGGTTCCCCGACACCTATCCGAACTATGTGGACTTTGATACCTGCTTCCTAAGAATGGTACGTAGGAAGCCTCCCTGAGGTTCAACCCCAACAGTCGGTCGATCTGACCATCTCCACGTCAGTTCACTTCACCACTCTTAGTGCCGCCTCAAGCGACTTCCAGCCCTTCATGGCCATTAATCCAACGAGGGATGGTAAACCTCAGACATAAATGATTACAAACCCTTGCGTCCAGTTGACCGTTCCCACCAGGGTTGAATCTGTGGATACGATGTTTGGGTATAAACCAAGGATTCGCGAACATATGAATACGTCTTAAATCTAGAAGAGAGTCCCGAAATAGGCAATAATTTCCCCCCAAAAAAGGGTGCGATGAGTCCGACTTCCCATCCTCTCGACCAATGTGAGTTCTTAAGAGTCGTTGGTCAGACCATCCGGCGAACACCTGCCTTTGGAAAGCAGGTCCATCAATCATTGGATATGGAGCCGTAAGGCGTTTCTTGGCCAAAAACCAAAAGAACGAGACACCATCAAAATCCCTAAAAACCTAAGAACCAATAAAAATACTAAAAATACATAAAAACATAAAAACCCCATAAAACCCTAAAAACCAAAAGAAATCCTTTAAACACTAAAAAGGATTAAAAACTCAAATAACATAAAAAATGTGAAAACCCCCCAAAAAATAAAAAAACAATAAAAATACTAAAACCCCTTTAAAACTGTAAAAATATTTTTAAAAAATAAAACTTAAACCCCTAAAAATGAAAAAACCCTAAAACCCCCAAATCCATAAAAACCCAAAAACCCATAAAAATAAAAAAAACCCTCAAAATCCCTATAAAACCTAAAACCCATAAAAATGCATATAAAATACCTAAAAAGATAACAAAACTAAATAAAAAAACCAAAAAAAACCTTCAAAACCTATAAAAAATTAAAAGAACTAAAAACCTAAAATGTTTAAAGCACTAAAAAATCTTTAAAACCATAAAATCCCTAAAACAATAAAAAACCCTAAAAAATAAAAATAACTGAAATCCAAAAAATTCCATAAATATACCAAAATACATAAAAACCCTAAAAGACATGGAAACCCCTATTGAAACCATAAAAACCTAAAAACACATAAAATGCATTAAAAACCTAAAAACACTAAAACCTCTAAAACACCCTAAAAATCATGCAACCCCCAAAAACCCATTAAAACCTAAATACCACTAAAAAAAATCTAAAACTCATTAAAAAATAAAAAATATAAAATTGCTAAAAATAATTTAAACCCAAAAAAATTCAAATAACACTAAAACCCCAAAAGAACCCATAAAAAACCTAAACCCCAAAACCCCTCAATATCCCTAAAGAACCCTAAAAAATACACAAAAATCCCAATAAATGGTAAAATCTATATAATACCTCAAAACCCCTAAGAAAACATAAAAACTAAAAAAACAGTAAAAATCCTAAAAAATATAAAAACACTAAAACCCAAAAACACCCTAAAACCCATAAAAACCTATAAAAATCATAAAATCCCATAAAACCCTATAAAAATTAAAAACACTAAAACCCCTTTATACCCCTAAAACGTTAAAAAATGTAAAAAATCTTAAAACCCCTAAAAATTAAAAATAAATCGAAAAGAAAAAATAATATAAAAATCCAAAAAACTCTAAAAACTCTAAAACCCACAAAATCCCTAAATTCCCTAAAACCCATAAAAATCATAAAAACCCTACAATCACAAAAAATATAAAAACCTTGAAAAAACCCTTAAAACGATAAAAACCCTAAACAACCCTAAAACGTAAAAAAACTAAAACCCCTAATACTCCCTAAAAATCCTAAAAACATAAAATACCTTAAAATACCTTAAAATTACCTAAAAATATAAAAAACCACAAAACCCCTGAAAACCCCTAATAAAAACTAGAACACCTAAAAACATGCAAGACCCCTAAATACACTAAAAATACCCTAAGTCCCCAAAAAATTAATAAAATCCCAAAAACCCCTAAAAACTTAAAAATTAAAGAAAACCACTAATACCCCATTAAACCCATAAAATATTAAAATAATCTAAAAACCCTTTAAACCCTTAAGAAATCAAAATAAACCCAAAATCCCACAAAACCCATAAAAACCTTTAAAACCCCTAAAATCCCACAAAAACACTCAAAATCCTTAAAAACCCTAAAACCCAAAAAAAATCCAAGAGAAACCATAAAACCCCTAAAATGTAAAAAACCATAAAAACCCAAAAATCCCAAAAGAATAATTTAAAAATTAAAAACACTAAAAACCCCTAAAAACCTACAAATGCTAAAAACCAATAACACTCATAAAATCTATAAAAACCCTAAAAATACTTAAAATCCTAAAAAATCTCTAAATATCCCTAAAAATAAAAAAAACTAAAAACATGAAAAAACCTAAGAAAACATTAAAAAAAATCCATCCCCTAAAAATATAAACACACTAAATTCCATAAAAGACCCTAAAACCCTAAAAAATACTACACCTAAAACCCATAAAAACCCTAAAACTGATAAATACCCTAAAACCCCCACTAAAAATCTAAAAAATCCACTAAAAAATAAAAAACCAAAAAAATAATAAAAAAATAAAGAAATCCTTAGAAACCCTAACAGCCTAAAATCCCTAAAAACCTTAAAAATTCAAGAAAACACAAAAGAACCTAAAATCATAAAAATCCCTATAAACAAAAAAAACCCTAAAACCATAAAACCCATATCACCCTAAAAACCACTAAAACCCTATAAACACTTAAAAACCCTAAAAGCGTTAAAAACACTAAAACACCACAAAACCCTAAATCAATTAAAAAACCCCAAAAACCCAAAAAAAACCCCATAAACCCCCTTAAGTCCCCAAAACTCTATTAAACCATAAAAGCCTCAAAATCCATAAAAATCCCTAAAATAGTAAAAACCCTAAAAACCAAGAAAAAATATAAAAACTCATAAAGACCTGAAAAAACATAATACCCATCAAAAACCTAAAAAATTACAAAACCCAAAAGAATATAAATACCCAAAAAAACATTCCATATTCCTAAAACCCTAAAAAATCATAAAAATCCCCAAAAGCCCTAAAATTCCCTAATAATTTAAAAAAACATAACAACCATGAAAAACCCTTGGAAAAACATAAAAAACAATAAAAACATAAAACCCCTAAAAACCTAAAAATTCTAAATACCCCAAATGTTCCAAAAATACTAAAAACCCCTCAAACACACTAAAACAATAAAGACAATTTAAACCTCTAAAAACATAACAAACTCTAAAAACCCCCTAAAACCCAAAAAAATCATAAAAACCCTAAAAACCAATCAAAAACCACCAAAACCCCAAAAATACATAAATATACATAAAAATACCTAAAAATAGCTAAAAAATAAAAATTCTAAATCCATGAAAACCCATAAGAAAACCTTAGGAACTTAAAAACACGTAAATCTCATAAAAACCCTTAAATGCTAAAACACTAAAAACTATTTAAAAACCCTAAAAACCAAACACCCCCTAAAAACATAAAAAAATATAAACACCCATAAAAACACTAAAAAAATCTAAAAATATATTAAACCATAAAAACATAAAAAATATATAAAAACCTTAAAATCCATAATAAACTCAAAAAACCTAACAACCCAAAAACCATAAAAATCATAAGAAAAACCTAAAAATACATAAAAACATAAACACCCCTAAAACCCTTGAAAGCTCCTAAGATAATCTTATAAATCAAAAAAACACTTAAAACTCCTAAAAACCCTAAAGCCCCCTAAAAACCAAGAAACCCATAAAAACCCTTAAAATCACTAGAACCCCTAAAAACCCATTAACATCATAAAAATTCATAAAAATCCATATAAAAATAAATACCCCAAAAGCCTCCTAAAAACCCCTATGAAATCCTTAAAAACCTAAAATACTTAAATTTCCTTAAAAATGATAAAACCCTGAAGACCCTAAAACCCCCAAAAGCCCAGAAAACCCCTCAAAATACCAAAAAATTCTAAAAACCATACAAAACAAAAAAATCAAAAAAAAATATGTAAATATATAAAAATACCTAAAAACCTAAATATCCTTAATAAAACTTTATAAAACTAAAAACACTTAAAATCCCTAAAACTGCTAAAAACCTAAAAACCCTAAACCCCCTCAAAGTAACTTAAAACCCATAAATCCTTTCAAAATCACTTAAAAAACCTAATGCCCATAAAAAAAATAAAAAACATTAACGTCCCAAAAAATGTAAAAACCCTAAAACCTTGAATACCCCTAAAAACCATGAAAACCTAAAAAAATTTAAATCCCCTAAAAATCAAAAACCCCTTAAAGACCCTAAGAACCCCTAAGAACCACGAAGACCATAATAACCCATAATAACCATCAAAACTCCATAAAAACCCAAAAAATAAAAAAATAATTAAAAAACCATTAAACCCCTAAAATGTTAAAAAACTCCTAAAAACATTAAAACCCTAAAAAACTCCAAAAAACCATAAAATTCCAAAAAACCATAAAAACCCTAAAACCCCAAAAAAACTCTAAAACCATGAAAATCCCTAAAAACACCAATAACCCAAAAAAATCCTTATAAATTTCTAAAAATACCCAAAAACTAAAAAATTTAAAACCCTAAGAAGAGCAGAAAAACCTAAAAGCACTAAAACCCCATAAAAAATAAATAACTCTCTAATCCATAAATCCCCTAAAATACCCTAAAAACACTCTAAATATTTAAAATCCATAAAACTATAAAAATCCAAATAATTCCCAAGAAAAACCTAAAAATGTTAAAACACCTAAAAATATTGAAAACCCTTAGGAAAACCTTAAATACCTAAAAACACATAGAACCCCCTAAATACCCAAAAAACTATTACAATCCTAAAAACCCTAAAAACCATAAAAACATTAAAAAAATAAACACCTTAATAAACCATTAAAATACATATAAACCCGAAAACCCACTAAAAACTGAAAACTATTTAAACCCCTAAAAATATTAAAAACTCTAAGAAATCATTAAAACCCTTAAAACTCAAAAAAAATACTAAAACCCCAAAAAAACCTCAAACCCCTAAACAACCCTAAAAACCATCAAAATATCAAAAACCTAAAGAACTATAAAAATGATAATAAAAATACATAAAATACTTAAAAAGTTAAAAACAATGAAAACCCGTAAGCAACACTAAAAATCAAAAAGCATATAAAATCCCTAAAGATATAAAATAGAAAAAAAAACCCAAAAAAACAAATAAAATCTCAAAAAACCATTAAAACCCACAAAATCCAAAAAAAACCCTAAAACTATAAAGATTATAGAACCCTAAGAGACACAAAAAACAATAAAAATGTAAAAAACCAAGTCTTGCGATGCACTATGGGGTCGTGGGGAAGAAATGTGCGCTACCTGGTGGTTTATTAGAGAAGGTTGGGTTACACCTAATCACTCATATCGAGTGCACCGTTTTCCACCTCGAAATGCCCAATAGGTCTATATCCAGCAATACATGGACCTGCTTTCCAAAGGTAGGTGTTTGCTGGGTGGTTTGACGAGTGATGCTTAAGATCTCACATTGGTCAAGAGGATGGGAAGTCAGGCTCATCGCACCCTTTTGGGGGAATTATTGCCTTTTCTGGGACTCTTATATAGATTTAAGACGTATTCATATGTTTGGGAAGCTTTTATTTATACCCAAGCATAGTATCCACATATTTCTCCTGATTGGAAATGGTCAACTGGACATAGGGATTCAGAATCATTTATGCCCAAGGTTTACCATCCCTCATTGGATTAATGACCCTGAAGAGCTTGGACTCATTAAGGTGGCACCAGGGTTGGTGCGGTGAACCAACATGAAGATAGTGGGATCAGCTGGTTGTTGGGATTGAACCTCAAGGAGGATTCCTACGTACCCTGCCTGGGAGACATGGATAAAAGTCCACGTAGTTATAATTGGGGTGTCGGAGAACCGACATGAAGGTGGACTTGAGGGATGGTAAACCTCGAGGGTCCGACGGTGATCAGGCTTGAACCTCCTGGGAGGCTTCCTACATACCCTGCCTAGGAGACAGGGATCAAAGTCCATGTAGTTCAGATGAGTGGGGATTACGCTCTGACGCATCCCATAATAGGATTTCAGGGTCGATGATTACCCTAAGACCATGTGAGTCATGCTTGGTTTGAGAAACATGAGGCGACAGGGACCAGACGATCACGTCGTGTAAGGTGCGTTCGTGATAAGTGGAGTGGGGATTACACAAGGAGCGGCACATAAGTTCAGTGCTTACTCCAAGATGGATTCCCAATGTGTCTTCCTCATGTAGGGCCATGATGGAATCCCAACCCATTGGTGGGATGAGGAATATAATGGGGGCAACGCCTTTGCGCAAGTGCACAAGCAGGATAACGCCAAGGGAATTGGAATCATCCCGAACAAAGGGAGATGAAAAGTGTGAATCATATGCCCGACATTTGAAATGCAATGAGGGTGGAATGGCAATGGAGGATAACTGTTGACCATGTTCAAAACACAACATCCATATCATGTCAGCCTGAAATGGGGACAAACAAATGAGGGCCGACTACTGACCGTGTTCGAAACACAGGACCTTACTCAAAGTGTTGTCAAAAGTCTTCCGGGTCATTGGCCTAGGATAGTAGGTGAGATGATGCAGCATGGGACCTGGCCGTTAGGGGGTCCCTTCAGACATGAAATAGAATGAAGATCCTAATGAAGGACATGAAAAGCATGGGGTGGAGTGATGGAATGTTTGAATGGATTACAGCGCTCTTGAAATTATGCCACTATAAACATGGCATGCGACATCTAATGCTTGGAGCACAAGGCATCTCTTTCATAGAGCAAGTGGCATCCCATGTTTGGGACATAGGGAATACTACAGTTTAAAGTCATGTAGATAGGACTATTTCCATATAGTTTAACATCATATGGATAGGATGAGGGCCATACAGTTTAATGTCATGTGGCCAGGATGACTAGGTAGGAGTGACCTAGCAATGGTTGGTGTGGGACTTACGCAAGGGCGGCCCTTTCTGGATGAACATAGAAAAAGGAGCTATGAAATGGGGTTATAGGAGATTCATGAGGAATAGCTTGACTCGTGGAATATATAGGACAAATGTTGGGGCGGTGCGAGGGTGCAATGTAAAATACTGTTGACCTGACCTGAAAAGTTCATGGTGCGACTCTCCTTTTTTTATGGGGATCTGTGATGGTAGCGAAGGGACTAGCCTGGAGGGTCGGGACCGCAACCCGGCAGTGATCCTGAGCGGGGGTGTGGGGGTTGCGCCACCACGGTATGGAGTAGCGAGTGCATGGGTTTTTCTGCATGGGGCTGGCCGCATAGGAGCTGGCCACGAGGAGCTGACCTCAAGGGACTAGCCACATGTGGTTCGTGATTTGGTTGTCCGTGAAGGGTGTCCGTGGAGGAGCTGGCCGCGAGGGAGCAGGCCGAGAAGGATGTTGTTCGTGAAGAAGTCGGTCGACGAAGGAGGCTGTTGCGGAGGAGGCAGGCCGTGAGGGAGCATGCCACAAGGGGGGTGCCCGCGGAGGATCTGGCTGCAGAGGAAATGGCCGCAAAGGGCGTCTATAGAGGGGCTGGCGCCCTTCCTACTTCGCGCCCACAGAGGGGTTCCCGCCTCCATTTCACGAACAAAACTGGTCCGCGGAGGGGGTAGCTGTTCGCGGTGGATATAGCCGCATGTGGTTTGCGGTTTGCTTTCTCCTCTATGATGAAGAGTGCATCCGCGGACGATATGGGGTCCATGGATGGTCCTGGAACATTACCACTGGGAGCGATTTCTCCAGTGTCTCCCCACGAGTTTTCACCCATCCTTCCTCTCCCTCATTTTTGGTGCCCCTCGGTGAATATTTTTAGTGCCACGAAGGGGATATGGCACACTACACTTTTTGCAGAATCCTATGAAGGAATCCCCACTCGTGAACGACTTGGTCAACCATGGATTTTTAGAACCGAGATTTGCGGAATTTCTCCACAGTTGTGCACCACTCCACCTCAATTCCGTGAATGACGAGGTTCACGGCCGTAACACCTCTGTTTCACGAACGACGGTGCATGCGGCATGGGCCGGTTGGCGCGGTTCGTGGCGGTGGATCGTTCTGGAGTTCGTCCCGCTTCATGGCCGTGGAGGGGCTTCCGCCTCCATTTTGCAGACGACAACGTCTATGAGAGGGCGGTTTTCCGAACCGGCCGCGTGCTGTTGCTGGGAGTCGGTGCATTGACTGGTTCGGTCCTTTCTCAAGTCTTGGTGTAATTGGATTTCCCCTTGCAGAATTTTGAGGACCCTACAAATTCCCCCCATCAGAATGGGGTCCGATCAGAATGAAGAGGAGGCCATTTCGATGTAGAGTGGTCCTAAATATCGATGAGTGATTGGACAATGCTCTAAATATTTCCTGAGCCAAGGGACTCAGCGAGCATAGTTCGACTATTTCTAGGGTTTTGTAGAAAACCCCACAAAATTTTTGTCTTTTCTTTTCAGGCCCTAATTTTTCCTGGGCTCATTTATTGTGAACCCATTGGGTAGGGCCTGACTTTTTCTTAGGGATCCCTTTTCGGGTTTTCAGCCTAACAGGCTTTGTGCCTCTTTTCTTGGGCGGTTTAAAGTCTTGCCGTCAAGACTATCATTACTGTAGTTTTAGGTTGAACAGTTTTGACCAGAAAAAGTGGGGCGAGGAACCCAATGGGGTTTAACTGATTAAAAGATGTCTCAACACTCTTCATATGCACGTTGGGGGACATGTTAAGATTTGAATGACACGCAGGGCATGTCTCAAGGCATGAGAGTTGTATCGGCGTGCAGAGGTGGGAGGAGCATCACCTAAGGAAATCTTGCCTTTGATAGACAGGCCAGGGGCGATCAATATGCAGAGCCGCTGAGGGAATGGTATGCATAGTTGTGCAAAGGTGTCCTTAAGTAAATGACTCTCCATTTCTTATGGACATAGGACTTCGTTAAAGTCCAACTTATGGAAACCACCATGGGTGGCTTTGAAAATTATGAAAACCACCAGGGGTGGCTTGGAAAGGGTATGTGACGTCTGAAAGGTTTTCAGAACATCTGTATCAATCAGGAACGTGGAAGCAAGGTTCCCGTCCTACGCATTTATCTAGTGTAAAGGACGGTTGGGGCTTGGCGCAGTTTGAAGTCATGCAGCTGGGACATCATCTAGAATGGAGCGTCTTCTCCTGGTCCTCAGTAATCTTGTCAGAGAAGTTCCACCATATTTAGTCAGGGATGTGAAAGAGGTTGGTAAACTATAGCTCAGAGGGTTTCCAAATCCCGGGATGGGCATGGGGGCTCAGAGTCCAAGAGGCATACTGAGAGAATCATTTCCTAAGGAAATCTTTCCTTTGGTAGACTGGCCTGGGGTGATCAATATGTAGAGCTACTGAGGGCATGGTATGAATAGTCATGCAAAGGTTTCCTTAGGTCAATGATTGTATTCCCCTGATAGCCAAGAAACATCAGCGAAGTTGAGATTTGGGACCACCATGGGTGGCTTATGAGAGTTCGGATTTTTCTAAATACAGATTATGGTTTATGATGAGAGGGTGCCTGGATATGGGGAAAACATCTAGATTGAACTTACCGAGATTGGGTGAAGTATTCCCTTCTCACGCGAGTGTGAGACCATGGGTTGTGCAGGTCTGACCCGTGCACTGAAGGACAGAGAAAAGCCTATGTTCTTTACTAAACCCGTGACGAGTTTGACCGTGCAGTTTAGTGTCATGGGGTAAGGACGAAGAGAATTATTAAAGGATGTTGTGTAGTTTAACGTCGTGCAGCGAGGACGATTGACCGTGCAGTTTAACGTTGTGTGTTAAGGATGAGGGGCATTATTAAACCAGTGAAAATTCTTTTTGTTGGAGGCATTCCCTTGGATGATTAATGCTTGGTCTTTGCATCCCTATGCCAAGCAGCCAAGAAGTGCTCTGTGCCGGTTGACGTCATGCGGCAAGGACATAGTTAAAAAGGCCTCTCTTGATGAGAATGTAACTAGGCCTGAGTATCCTGTAATTTCCAAGACGTGGAGGGGGTTGATGGTGTAAATCATGGTTCTGGGGATTCTTGGATCAGGAGAGATGACATGGAGGATCTGGGGCCAGTAAGCATATGGATCTAGGAAAAGTATCGCCCGAGGAAATCTTGCCTTTGGTAGACAAGCCAAGGGCAATCAATATGCAGATCTCCTAATGGCATGGTATGTATAGTCATGCAAAGCTGTCTCCGGGTCGAAGAATTTCCACTTATGGTGGCCATGAATGGTTATGAAGATCCGCAATTATCCACGCCACGAAGTCCGTCATCGGGGAAAGAAATGTCTGAACATGTCGGGCATACTCGGCCCTGGTTGCTGTTAAATCTTAGAGAGCTCCTTGCGCTGATTTATATTGCACGTGGGGGTGTACCTTCACTCCATCCATTTTAACCTTGTGCGGTAAGGATGAGGTACTTCTAGTTTAGCAATCATATAGCTCAGACCATTGGGTGACTATTGCTGCAGTCACTCGAAGGATAACTAAGGCAACACACTCTGATATACTTGGGACAAAGTGGGGGATGAAGGTCATAAATTGAAACTTTGAGTTTTCTCGGATCAGAAGGTGTGGTGTGGGGGCTCTAAGGCCGTTAAGCGTACAGAGCTAGGAAGGTTGTCGCCCGAGGAAATCATGCCTTTGGTAGATGGGCCAGGGGATATCAATATGTAGAGCCGCTGAGGGCATGGTATGCATAGTCATGCAAAGGTGTTTCTAGGTCGATGAATTTCCACTTCCGATGGCCATGAATGGTTATGAGGATCCGTGATTTCTCACAGTGTAGAGTTCGGCATGTGGGGATAATGGTGTCCAAGTATATAAGAAACATCTTCACTACAATTGTCCGTTGAGTTAAAGTAGCCTAGTCCTAGCTTAACGTTCGTTGATGCAGGTCATCACGTGAACCACGATCTGATATATAGGCCAACCGGGTAGGGTACCCTAGAAACATTTGGATTTGAAAAGGGGAATGAACTTGTAAACCACTGCTCCATAATTTTTTGTCTCGGGAGATGTGATATGGGGGCTTTGAGGCTGGTAGGCATACGAAGCTAGGAAGAGTGTCGCTCAAGGAAATCTTGCCTTTGGTAGACAGGCCAGGGGAAATCAATATGCAGAGCCACTGAGGGCATGGTATGCATAGTCATGCAAAGGTGTCCAATGGTTGATAACATTCTGCTTCCGATGTCCATGAATGGTTATGAAGATCCTCAATTATCCGGGTTGTGGAGTATGATGTATGGAGAGGATGAACCCTAATGTGCAAGGGGTATTCCCATCTTGTTTCTCCGTATATCTTGGGTGGGCCACGACGAAGCCCGTGCAGTTTAACATCGTGCGGTGAGTATGACTTCCGTGTTGTTTAACATCATGGGGTGAGGATGGCTTTCGTGCAGTTTATCATCATGCTTTGAGGACGACTTTTGTGCAGTTTATCGTCATGGGGTGAGGAAGACTTCTATGCAGTTTATCATCATGCGGTGAGGAAGACTTTTGTGCAGTTTATCATCATATGGTGAGGACGACTTCCATATAGTTTAACGTCATGCGGTGAGGACAAAGTACACACCCCATTCAGGTCTGGTCCATACACGGGGGGAAGGGGGTATTTTTAACTTCATATCAGGGGGTGGTCGGGCCAGGATGAGGAACCCTGGCGTCCCTACGTATCCTGCGAGGGCAGGAATCAGGCCGAACGTAGTTCTTTAAAAGATGATACACCCCATGTAGGTCTAGCCCATACACAGAGGAAGGGGACATTTTTAACTTCTATCCCACCTGGTAATGGCTGGGCCAGGATAGGGGATCCCGCCATCACTACGTATCCTACAAAGTCAAAAATCAAGATGTACCTCGTTCTCTGAAAGAAGTAAATCATGTGCATGTTTGGTCCATACACGGGGGAAAGGGGCATTTTTATCTTTTGTTCGGGAGTGGCTGGTCCACTACGGGGAACCCTGAAATCACTACGTATCCCGCGAGGGCGGGAATCAGCCGTACATAGTTCTCTGCTAGATACACCTTGTGCAGTTCTGGTCCATACACGGGGGAAGGGCATTAATTTTTTTAACGTCTTGTTCATGTAGTTTAACATCGTGCGGTGTGGAAGAAAAACTCTTAGTTTGAGGTCATAGAGTTTGGACCGTTGGGTGCTTGCCAGTTTATCGTCATGCAGCTCGGACGAAGAATACACCCCATGCAGGTCTGGTCCGTACACGGGGGGAGGGAGCATTCTTAACTCTTACTATCCATGCAGTTTAACATTGTGCGGTAAGGACAAAATTCTCTTAGTTTAAGATCATAGAGTTTGGACCGTTGGCTGCTTGGTAGTTTATCGTCATGCAGCTCGGACGACGAATACACCCCGTGCAGGTCTGGTCAATACATGGGGGAGGGAGCATTCATAACTATTATTATCCGTGCAGTTTAACGTCGTGCGGTAAGGACGAAATAATCTTAGTTGATGTTAATATATTTTGGAACGTTGGGAGCTTGGCAGTTTATCATCATGCCGCTCGGACAAAGAATACACCTCGTGCATGTCTGGTCCATACATGGGGGGAGGAAACATTATTAACTCTTATTATCAGTTCAGTTTAACATCATGTGGTAAGGAAAAAATGATCTTGGTCTTTATGTGAAATACTTATTCTGGAATCTCGCATTGGTAGGAGTCGTTGTAAATTGTCCATCCATGGATATTAGGGCATGCGTTCCATTGGAGTAGACCTTGTATACAACATATGGTCCCTCCCACTTGGGATCTATCTTTGGAGGCTTCTTGCAGGGTATCATTGGGTTCCGGAGGACCAAAACTAATTCTCCTTCCAAGAAAGACCGAAGACGAACCCTTTTGTTGAAGGCTCGTGCGATCCAGTTCTGGTATACTTCCAGATGGTGAAAAGTGTGCAACCACTTCTCGTCTAGCTATTCCAATTCACCTAGATGCTTTTCTGATTTCCCATCGTTGGATAATTGATCCCAAATGGAAACACGGAGCGAGGGTAATTGGATCTCAATTGGCAGGACCGCTTCTGTTCCGTATACTAATGAATACGGAGTAACCTGAGTAGCAGGGTAGATTGTGGTTCGATATACCCAAAATGCATGAAGGAGTTTATCCAGCCACGACTTCTTGTCTTTTTCCACCATTGTCTGGAGAATGTTGGACAAGGTCATGTTGAAAGCCTTTATCTTTCCGTTGGCCGCTGCATGGTAGCGGGATGAGTGGTTATCCTTGATACCATACCCGTGGTATAGTTTCTCCAATTCCGCAGAGCAGAAGTTGGTGTTGTTGTCCGTCAGTATGGTATGAGGGACACCAAATCTAGTGATGATATTGGTCTTCACAAAGCTGAAAATATTTCTTTTCCCAACTTCCATGAGGGGTATGGCTTCTGCCCATTTTGAAAAGAATTCGGTTTCTCTGAGGATATACTACAGCTGCTTGGCCGTGGTGGGAGGATATGGTTCCACGACGTCCATCCCCCAGACGACAAATGGCCATGAGTACTTGGCTTGATGAAGTAACTCTGGAGGTTGGTGTATGAAGTTGGAATGAATCTAGCATGAGTGGAATTTTGCGGTAAAATGCTCAAAGTCTCATGCCATTGTGGGCCAGTAGTACCCAATACTTTTAACCTGATGGGAATGCTTGGTCCCTGGTTGATGTGATCCACATGCTCTGACTTGTACTTCATTCATTACAGCAACAGTTTCTTCTCCATAAATTCATCTGAGGAGAACTCCATCGAGGCCTCATTTGTAGAGGACCTCTTGCCGACTCGCGCTGCTATATAGGACAAAGTTGATTGCCCTTATCCGTATTTGCTCTCGTTCAGCCCTGTCTAATGGAAGTTCTCCCCGTTGAAGGTAGTTTGCAGTGGGGGTCATCCAGCCGGTGGCAGGAGAATATGTCTCAAGGACCGGACTGACTTCGTGGATTTATTTCATCTTATCTTGAACAAACGACAATACCATTCGACAATGAGCAATATTGACAACTGTTTCATCCCGTCTTGGGTCAGCTAGGGTTGTGGCCGCATTGGATAATGCATCAGTCTGAGCATTCTGTGACCAGGGAATATAGGTCAATGTTGGTTCCGTGGAAAATTCCGCCATTAACCCTCGGACATGGTCAAATAGGGGAATCTGCTCCTCCTTTTTGATAGTATAGTCACCATTGGCTTGCTTGATGACTAGTTCCGAGTCACCTTTCACCTTGAGGTGCTATACTTGTGGCTGGAGTGCGAGTTCCAGGCCTGCAATTAGATCTTGATATTCCGCTTCATTGTTTGTAAATCCCTCTGACAGGAGGAATGAATATGGAAATACTTCCTTTTCTAGGGACACGAGTATTATCCCCAGACCCACTTTGTTGAATCTGATATCCTCCATCCTCTACCCGGTTGGGCTTCGGGATGCGCCGTCTATGTACATTTCCCATTCTAGGAACTCCTCTCGAACCGAGAAGATGTCTTCATCAGGTAGCTCGGCGTTCGGTATAGTGGTCCCTGTCGAAGGGTGCTCTGTCAGATAGTCTGCTAATGCCTGCCCCTTAATGGCCTTCTGATCCACAAACCGGATGTCAAACTATTGCAGGATGACTGCCCATTGAGATAGGTGCTCGGTCAACATTGGGAGGCTGAGGATATACTTGAGCGGGTTATTACACGAGACCAAATGGACATCATGATGCTGCAGATAATGTCACCACTTTTGAACCACGAATACCAAGGCCAAACAACTCTTCTCGATGTTTGATTATCGAGTCTCAGTATCAATCATTGTTCGAATGAGGTAATAGAGATTGTTTTCACTACCTGCGTTGTTCTTTTGTGCGAGGAAGGCTCCCAGTGACCACTCTAGGGATGTCACGTATAGGAGTAGAGGTCTTCCTTAAACCGGGGGCATGAGCACTAGTAGTCTTAAGATTTACCTCTTCATGTTTTCGACAGCCTCTTGGCAGTTGTCCGTCCATTGGTACGTGACCCCCTTTTTCATTAACCTAGTGAAGGGAAAACATTTTCCTGCAAGGTTGGCTATGAATCGCCTGATATAGGCTTGGTTTCCTTGGAATCATCTCAACTCAGTGATATTATAGGGAGGAGGTAGGTATAGGATATCCTTTGTATTTTCAGGTTCGACTTCGATGATGCAGTGGCATACAACGAAGCCAAGGAATTTCCCTGAGGTAACCTTGAAGGCGCACATCAAGGGGTTCATATTCAGGCTATGCAGTCAAAGTTTTTTGAAGCCGGTATCAAGGTCTGATAGGTGATCTGAGTGATATCTTGATTTGACCACCAATTCATCTACGTAACATTCAACGAATCTCCCTAGGAATTTCTTAAAAATACGATGCATGGCGCGTTGATATGTGGTGCTAGCATTCTTGAGGCCAAAGGGCATGACCCTATAACATAATATTCCTTGGGGGGCTCTGAAGGCAGTGGCTTTGTCATCTTCTCGGGCCATTCGGATTTGATTATACCCATAGTAGTTGTCCATGAAGGATATAACATCATACCTAGTCGTTGAATCGATTAATAACTCGGTGATCGGGACTCGGAAGTCATCTTTCGGGCAATGATGATTGAGATCCCTGAAATCGATGCAGACGTGGATTTGCCTGTTATTTTTTTGATGGGGATGACGTTGGCCAACCAGATGGGGTACCAGGCCTCCCGAATGAAGCCCGCTTTAATGATCTTATTGACTTCAGCCTCTACTTTGGCAGCATGTGAGGTATGTGTCCTTCTGGCGGCCTGTTTATAGCCCCAGTGGTCTTCTGGAAGACCTAGGTGATGTGTCGCCACTTCGGGATCGCGTCTCGGAATTTCTGTATAATTATAGGAAAAAACATCCCGATGTTGCTTTAGGAAAGTGGTATATACCTCGTGCTCCTCAGGGGATATGTCTTCACTAATGATAGTAGGCCTCATATCTTCCTCGGTACCCAAGTTTATTTCCCTGAGCTCGTCCACCGTGGTGGAGATACATTCCACAAATCGGGAGGTTCATCCCTGAGATCTTCTTCCTCTTCTTCTCCCAAATCATCATCTTCTAGATCTGATTGGGGGGGAGAGCCCCCAACGCAGGTTCTTGGGAGTCCGGAGGTGAGGGCGAGGCATCGTGGGAATCTCCGCTCGAGTATTCGTCCCCAGGTTGTGGTTTGGCGGACGTTCATGCATTTTCACGTTCGGCCGTTGTGGCTGAAGTCAGGAAGATAACTGAGTGTGTGTCCAAACAAGAACCCATTCTCTCTATATGGTTGATGGGTAGTACGTAGTCTCTTCCAAGCTACCTGAGGGGGTCATCAGGAACCACTTCCAGACTATTTGGAGCGAGGATCCAGTCAACACAATCAGCCAAAGGCTTCTTCTTCTTTTTCTCATAAAATCCGGCATCAATGTAGTGTGACTTGGAGAGATTGAAAGGGGCCTTGTCGGTGTAAATTGTCCCACTTTTCCCATTGACTCCGTACTTAATGCACTGGTGGTATGACAAAGGAACGACCATGTGCTTCTGGAGCCATGGCCTCCCCAGCAGGGCATTGAATGTTGTGTTTTGTCAGACCACCAGAAATTTTGAATAGGCCACAAGGTTTCCAAAATGGGTCTTTAACTTAATTTTTCCCATTTTCTTCAGCTCTCTCTTGTAATAACACAACAGAGTTGTAGCTGAGGGTATTAGATCATCCTCACTATATCCCAACTTATGGAGTGTCCGTAGGGGAAGGAGGTTAACTCTAGAGCCATTGTCGATGAAGAATTTACGGATCTCAACATCATTCAATGTGTTGGACATGTATAGTGGTTTTATGTGTCCTTGCATGATGGCATCTTCATCCTGATCGGTGAAGGAGATCGCTGCATTGCATTCAGTCAGGCCAATCTCCATCCAGTAAACCTCGGTGGCAGATACCTCGACTTGAAACTCTTAGGGGCTGAGAAAGGCTGCAATAAGCGCCTCACTGAGTTCAAATGATAATCTCAGGGCATCCAGGATTGACACCATGGTTGGTAATGATGCCAGCTGCTTAAGGATGTCATACTTTTTCTCCAACGGCCTACGCTTCTCCGCTGGCAGGAGGGTTCTAGCAGGCGGCTTGGAAGCTAGAGTATGTGACGAGGAGAGCCCCGTTGCAGGGTTGGATACCGACGATGTTCCCACGTTCGGGGGACTTGGCCCGGCTGGTCTGTTTTTTCACACTAGGAGGTTAGATGCTTGTTCCTCCTCTGATGGGTATCACAGAATAACGGGGCGAGAGTGGTAGCTTGTGGAGGTGGGGGGATATTCATTCTCTTGTTGAGTCTGTTGAAGGGATCTCCCATGGGTTCCCGTGATATTGACAGTTTGGGCCGAGGTCCAATCGTAGGGTTGGTTTCGGTTGCGACTGTGCCTCCCCTGGTATCCCCTTCCTGTGCGATTCCTCCCCTAGGTCCATTGTGTCTGGAAATTAGGTTCATAACTGTATCCCTTGTCAGGGGAAGATTCCATAAGTTGGATGACGTTGATGGAACCAAATATTGGCTCTTCATCCTCTAACAGGTCAACCTAGTCGGTTGTCCCTGATGGTGTCATTTGGTGGGTTGGTGCTGGTGGTGCCAAGTTTTAGGGCACGAAATCTGACAGCATCGGGGCTAACTTCGGCCTTGTTCCAGATTTCTCCTACTGCGCTTGCCTCCTCCCTTTTTTATTATGCCTAGATGACCATCTTGTGGAGTGTTGTGAGGCCGATACTGTCAGTTGTGCATCATCAGGGGTTGTTGGTGGCAACACTGGCTATCGTAGCTGAGCTCAGAGTATGCCCTGGGCTCGGTTGATAGTCCTCCAAGTCATCAAGTTATCAAATTTCTGCCCCATTTTTCTGGTGACTTCCTGCCACCCCTCCCTTTTGTCGGAGTCAGTGGTATCAATATATGTCACATGTGCTGGGAGTGGTCCTAGATCGATCTGTCCGGAGTCTACCATCCTTTGCAGGAGGTCTTTGAAGACGAAGCATTCCTAAATATTGGGCCCCAACATTTGGTGGAAGGGACAATAGTCTGGTCTATCATCGCAACCAACTTCTTCGGGTTTCCTCATATTTGGGAGGTAGAGCAAGTTTCAATTCATGGCGGTGATGAAGTAGCTGCGGACTTGGTCCTCTCGGAACAATTATTCTTTATGTTTTCATTCCTCAAACTGGTTCCGCTTCGATCCTCTCTGATCATCCCTCCTAGGCGGAGGTGGATGCTAATGTACAGGGGGCCCTTGACGATTTGGTGGAGTCCTGAGCGGTGGAGCAGGAATAGGGTCTGGCTTGAGCGTGACATAGGATGCTTCAGCTCTTACTGTTCTCTTCGTAGGACCCTGTGAGGATATTCGAGACTTCAAATTGGTCCGCTGAAGGGAGTCCTCGATTCTCTGGGCAATGGATGAGAGATGGTGAAAGCCAGTGGTGCACACCACTGGTATGAGTGGTGTTCTCAGCTCATCTCGAAGATTGTTGATGTGTATGGCAAGCAACTCATCTTGATACATTGGCCTATTCAGGGAGTAGGTCAGACCTTTCCATCTAGCGATGAAATCTGAGACCCTCTCATTCTCCCTCTGCTTTTAGTTCATTTGGTCACTGACCATTGTCTTAGGCAAGGTTGAGATGAAGTGGAACATGAACTACTGTTGATGGTCTTCCCATCTTTTGATTGATTGGGCTGGCAGACTCGTAAATCAGACAAAGACAGATCCTTGCAAGGTCTGTACGAAGCACCTGAGTTTCACTGATTCTTATTGTTTCGGAGTTCCCATCATGGGGCCACAATAGGATGGGTAGTGCATCAAATGATGTTCCGGATCACCTGATCCATTGAAGATAGGGAATAAAGGGCTCCCAAAATTGGGTGGGGAGGCAGGTTTATTACCCAATCTGGGTAGGTCTACCACTTTGGCTGTATCGGAGTGCGTCAGCCCTCCATCACCTCCAATCGAACTGTCAGTTCCATGACGGTCTTGGCGAGACCCTGGTTTACATCCTGTTGGGCCCGGTCTTGGGAAGGTGCAACATGAGGCATTACTCGAAGATTCGGCTCAGCCGGAACCAAGGGTGCATATTCTGTTCGGGGAAATCTCATAGGGTTCATGCGTACTTTCTCTGGTCACATCCTATGTGGAGGGAAGTCTTGGTCTTCATACAAATCCACTTTTAGGTTGTTTGATGGAACAGGAGCCTCATTGGGAAGAGTAATCCTAGGTCTTTGAGGTTCACTTACTGGTAGTGCAAGACATGGATCCTCTTGGGACGCGTTTTCAATAAGACGCTTCTTATGGAGCAGCTCGGCGTTAAGCCGCTTCAATTATTTCATTTCCTCTTCCTGTCGAGCAAACCTCTCTTCGATCATGAGTGGCTCGTTATTGTCGAGAGAAGGGTATGGATTAAGGGTAACCGGTCCTTTGTTCTTATCCTTGTTGGAAGATATCAAGGTATGCAGATGAGGATTGGCTGGAAGGTTGGAAATACTTAGGGTGGCCCTCTGGTTTTAAGTGTGATCACATGGGGGTTCGTTGTGAGACACAGCCTAACTGGAACCATATTCTCTCAGTCCATCCTGATTTGCAGTATCTCTACTGTCATCCGTGGGGTTAACCACTATGACGTTGATAGATGCATATCGTGGGGTGGAGAAGATTTCATCTTCTAAACAGCAAAATGAACTCCCGCATCTTCTACTGGCCTTTTGTTTCACACAGAATTCGGGGATGACCTCCTGGATGGGAGATTCAAACATTCCGATCGGTTTCTAGCGGGTTTGTTCGTAGAACCGGAAACATCCAATGATTCCACATCCGTTTGGACATACTTTCCAAAGGTAGGAGCTCATTAGCTTGTGGACTGATGAAGGATAGGAATTTTCATTGGTCGAGAGGATGGGAGGTCGGACTCATCACACCTTTTTTAGGGGAATTATTGTCTACTCCGGGACTCTCTTTATAGATTTAAGTTATGTTCGTGAATCCTTATTACATTACCAAGTATAAATTGAGCTTTCCTTTACTTTAACAGTCAATGATTAAATATGTAGGAAATTTAGAGGATCTTTTATATGTATTCGAGGTTCTTCATCAATAGAGAATCATCTGAATCTATTTAGAGATTCTTAGTCAATGGTATCCTTCAAAAAAAATTATAAAAGTCTCTTGGTCATTATGATGACCAGGCTGGTTTTAAATCCACTCAGTGGGGCACTTGAAGTTTATCGTCATTCAGAAGGACATGTATTATTTCAAAGTTGGGATCGAACCCATAAATGGGCTACCTACGTATCCTTTGTTTTGGAAAACGAATCAGAACTCACGTAGTTCGAGTAAGGGAGTATGACGTTTATGATTGATGGCTCAAAGAAGGATTTCATAATTACTTTTACACTCTAAGCTCACATGAGTCATGCTCGGTGTGAGAAACAAGAGGTATTGGTAACAAAATAGACAATTGTGCCATGAAAGATGCAATCATAAGAAATGGTTTGGGGCTTATGTATGTATGACTGCCCATATAGATGAAGGTTTAGGATTCACTTTTAGGGAGAAAATCCATGAACAGGGTCCATAAAGGTATATGTGCTTCATGGAGATTTAAATACTCTAATCTTGGGGCATACTCCTAAAGAGGATGCCCAAGTTAGGAGGGGACTTATGATTGGGTTTTACTCCTGAAAAGGAAACCCAAATCAAGGGTAACTTAGGACTGGTTAAAGAGAAATTAGGGGACTTGGGGCTTATTCCTGAAAAGGAAGCCCAAGATTATAACTGGGACTTATTCCTGAAAAGGAAGCCCAGGTTAGGGGTTAAGGTTTGGGGCTTACTCCTGAGGAGGATGCCCAAATTTGAGGTTGGGGCTTACTCCTAAGAAGGATGCCCAAATTAAGGGACTCAGGGCTTACTCCTAAGAAGGATGCCCAGATTAAAGGATTATGATTGGGGCTTACTCCTGAGTAGGATGCCCAATTTAAGGAATTAAGGTTTGGGGCTTACTCCTGAGGAGGATTCCCAAGTTTGGGAACTTTAAGAATTTGGGGCTTACTCCTAAGGAAGATGCCCAAATTAAAGGACTTATAACTGGGGATTATTCCTAAAAAAGGAGACCCAAGTTAAGGATTCTCTCATCTTAAAGGATGAGGTTGAATGAATGAACACTCCATATTTAGTGACATAAGGATACTTAAATCACTAGGTTTTGAGAGATATTCCACATAATTCCTTTCAGATAAGGAAGTCAAATCAAGAAATCATGCCATAAATGGCTTTGAAGAGTGTCTTGAAGACTGAATCTTGAAAAGGAAAGGTGTAATGGCTTAAGAGGGGTAAAATGGGAAATATGGGCACCCAAAAAGGTAGGGGCGCGCAAGTCTTGAAAGGCGCGCAATTATTGCGGCGGCGCGCAAGTATTGGTCGCGCAAGTATACTTGCACGACATGAGGGGTACTTGCGCGATTTTCAACCAGCATTGAAATACTTGAGCGACTCTTTTCTAAACCCTTTAGAATCCTCTTGAGGTTCTTCCAGAAAAGGAACGCGCAAGTTATATCGAAGGAGTAAGGCGACGCGCAAGTGTGACTACTTCCCTTAAGGGCTGACCACTCAGGCGCGCAAGTGTTGATGAGTTTCAACACTTAGGACTTCCTCCCTCTCTTTGGATCTTCCGTTCTAGGTAAGAAATTAACTTAGAAGTGTTCCGGAAGCTTTGAGAAGAGACTTGGGAGTCGGGAGCTTTAATCCAAGTTTTTGGAAAAAGATCCTCTCGAATGGGGGGCCCACAGGGTCTATTTATAGGCAGGAGAAGACCCCGGACGGTTACCGGGCGGTTACCACTTAGGTCGCGCAAGTCACTTGCGCACCAAGGTGCGTCGCGCAAGTCCACTTGCGCGACAGTGATATAACTTGCGCGGTGCAGTTTCTGTTGATCCTTTGTTCATGCCTTTGCCGATTTTTGATATTTTCTTCAAAGGTTGAATCACTTTGAGATCAGGTATTCCCCTCTTCTGATTTTTAGATTCTGCGACGAAAGGAGCGTCAACAAAATTCCCCCCTCAGAGTTGGATCCAGAGAGAAATGAGGATTTGACTCTGAGGAAATCGAATCCATCCAAAGGAAAAGGGGGCGCGCAAGTCTTCGGGGTACAGATGTCGGCACGCAAGTTTGCGTCGCGCAGGCCTTAAGCGCACTGGGTACGGCGCGCAGATAGGCTTCCTGGCCTATAAATACATGGCTTTTGGCTGGGTATAGCATCTGATCCCGAATTTCTCGAGCTCTCGCCGCGCAAGTCTCTTTTTCCATTGTTCCCTCGCTGCCGCGCTACTGTAAAGGTAATAAGGCTTGCGCGGTGATACATGCGCGACAGAAACTTGTGCGGCACATGTAACACTTGCGCGACACCTCCATACTTGCGCGCCTTAATGTCTTAGCCATTTGTTTTGATTTCTTTCACAAATTGTGAAAAAATAATTCATTTATAAATTAATTTATTCAACTATTTGTGCAGAATTAATGGCTCTTAGACCTAGATTAATTGATGAACTGGATAGCAAGAAGATAGATGATATGATGAACATCATTGGCCCTGATTACTATACTGTCAAAGATAGTACTCTTCCAGATTTGGCTAAGTGTCTGAAGAAATATCATCGCAACTTTCCTCATTGCACTTATCTACCTTTGTATGGATATGGTCATCTACAAGAAGTCATTATTCCAGAAGTAAAGAATTATCTTCCATTTTCGTGGTTTCATAATTATACCAACTTTGCTTCAGCAAATATCTCAGGTGGAGAAGTATTTCAAACTGCTGGAACAGTGGAGAAGGCTTATGTGATGCATCATAGCCCTGGCACACCAGATCTGAAAAATCATACCCCTGAGCTTCAACCACATTGTCATCCTTCAATCTTCCGAAATGCTCATATGGATCAATCCAAAGGCTGGAAGAAAAGTTGGGATTTCCGTCCTGGGGGAGGTGTGAAGCCAACTTGGATGTGGGCATACTGGGTGCGACAGACTTGCGCAGAGTTTATCGAGGACCTGAAGAGAGCTGCAATATATGAGGCTGTTTGGGTTGGGAAAACATATGTTTACAGACATGATATCTTAGTGCTAGAGATACTCAGCCACTAGAGCCCAGCAACTAATTCTTTCCATTTGACTCATGGAGAAGTAGGTATCAGTTTGTGGGATGTCCACAAGATTTCAGGGGCTCCAATTTTGGGCGATATGTATGATGAATTCATTCCTCCCAAGGTGACTTGGAATGATTCAGAGAAGACTCCTGCTTTAGCTCAAGAATTATTTAAAATCTTCCACAGGCTCAAGAGTTCAGAGACCTCATTAACTCATTTTAGAAAAGATATTCATCCGGAAGAATGGATGAATGTGTCTCTTATTGAAAAGAAAGGGATGGAGCCAAAAGAAAAAGGATCCAAGAAGAAGAAATCCAAGGATACTAGGCCCAAACATCCTACCACCTGTCCAAAACATGAGAAGAGAGGAGCTCCTGGCACATTCTGGCCAACTCTAGAAGAAGGAGAGTTTGAAAAGTGGGGATATGAAGTGAATCAAATAATTCCAAAGAAAACTCGTCTGGCGGGTTTCTTGGAAATGTGGCTCAGTGTTTATCTCTTGCGGTCAGGGATTCTAAGGGAGGCGTTAGGCCAGGGACCTTCATCATTGCGGCAAAGTTGGCTGAGGGAAAAATGGTTGGGTTAGCTACCCCCATTTTAGCAATGATTCACAGGAGTTTACTTCATGTCTTCCTGGGTAAATCTCCTTTAAGAATAGTGGGACCATTCCAAGTTTTGTGGGGATGGATCGCCACTCACTTCAGGACTTACAATGTACAGAATGGATTACAAATTCCTAGAAGATCTTTCAGACCGTCAGTGCAAGCATTCTCTGGAATTTCTCCATTAGATGTTAATGGTTATGACATGAAAGTAAGGCTGAGCATGTTTAAGGAATTCAACTTCTTTCCCTATGGAAGTCCGCCATCTGGGCGGTTTTGTTGATAATGGGACAACCCATTTGGATTTGAGGGCATACATGCTAGCTTGCAGGGATGGTGTGTTAGTAGCCAGGATTGATGGAGAAATCATATGCGAGGCCTATGCTCCATATAGATTTGCACGCCAATTCAAATGTTTGCAACAGATTGTTGTATCCCCTCTGGTACATGTCAGGTTAGAGCAACATCCGATGGTTGCTCGACAACTATGGCTGCTGACATCAAGAGAGAAGACTGGGGCAGTATTTGATCTACCAGTTGAAAAAGCGGAACATAATTTGACTACATTTTATGTCGAACACTGGATAGCATCATACCCCAAAGGGATATTGAATCACCCAGTATATCAAGTGGGAAAGAGGAAGAGGACTGTAGAGAAATAAACCCTTCCTCATGAAGGTGACGTTTCCCCACCTGAAATAGATTCAACAGACTCCTCTTCTAGAACTGAATCATCAGATTATCATGATGGGGATGATGAGACACAACCTGCAACAAAGCGGTTTCGTGCCCGATATAATCTTCCGGCCAGAATTAAAAGACCCACTCCATCAACTCTTGGTGAGTTATTTCATTTTAGTAATTTCAATCACTGCTACTTTATAAAGTAATAGGTCTTATTTTCTTATTCTCTATCTGTAGCTGCAGGAGCTGGGAAGAAATTAAAATCAAAAATTGCAGGACCTTCCTCACAGCCTTTATATCTATGACCAGAGGCTGTTCAGCTATGGCAGAGCTTATACTGTGGTACTGAGACCACATGGATGGATTTGTGTGAGGGCCTACAACTTCCTGGAATAGGAAATCTTGTAGCTTCTAAAAATCTTCAATACGGAGATAACCCCAATGAAGTGCGAGCTTACATCAGAGAGCTGGAAATGCTCATATATGCCACTGATGACTTGGTTCCTATCACTAGGAAGGTGAAGGAAATGATTGATCGTGGCGCCACTGAGGGGGATGGTGGTTCTGGAGATGAGTAATGGCAAGAGTACGTGGCTCCTGAAGATGTAAGTTTTCTTTCCTTATTTTCTTTGCAACATGATTTTAGTTGAAGCTTTGTTACTTAAGGAAGTTATTTTCTTCATCTTGCAACTTGCAAAGAAAGGAACTGGGGTTCCTTCGCCACAGTATAGCCCTGGTGGTACTGCTATTGGGGCTGCTGCTGATTCTCCTTGCGAACTAGGCGAGATATCTCCCGGCCAGCAGGCCATGAATGAGGCGCTGGACATAGCCTTCCATTTTCCAATCCAACTTCCAATAAGGGAGACTACTGATACTCCGAAAAAACAAAAGAAGCCAAGGAAATGAAGGAGGAAATCCACAGCTAAACGCTTCATTAGTAGCGGTATGTCCTTCGAATAATCATGAGTTTATACTCATAATCACATGGTTACTCATATTACTGAGGATTGCAGGGGCTTCTTCAATTTCCCCCTTGAGGGAAGGGACTGACCCTCCATCAAAGGCCGTGGAGGGTGCTGTAGAACAATCACAGACCCAAGCTGACTTTGTTGCTCCTGGAGAAGAGATACCATCCATTCCCAGTATCCCTCCTACTAATGAAGATGTTGTCCAGGGTCAGGGGTTGCAGGACATAAGTCGGTAAGAAGATGTAGCAAATTCTCCCACTGGTGAGACTAACCAAGATTCTGAAGTACCATTGGATGAAATGATGAATCAAGGAATGAATTTTGAAGAATTTTATGATCATGATAAGTTGTAATGTGATTTAGAAGACCTTGGGCGTGAGTGATACCCTTCGCCCAATTTTTTTTAAAATTTATACTTCTAACCATGACGGAAAACAATATGCAGTTTCTTTCGTAGAAGCCGCTGAACTGCCAATGCCTAAAGAGGGTGTGGACATTGATGTCAACCCTACCATTGCAGAAACATTAGCTCAAGTAGAGCTAAACCCAATAAACCCTCCTGAGACCCATCTTGAAAATCTTGTTGAGACCAGGAAAGATGGGGACAAGTCTTCCCAGGTTGCTGAACCATCCTTGGGTAAGGGATAACAATATTTTTGATTTTACTTTATTCGCAAGACAATCTATTCTTTTGTTATCCTTTGAAGCTGAATAAATCTTTCAATTAATCATGCAGGACCATCAACTGCAATGACTAGATCCGGAGGTGAGGCCTCAGCCTCTGTCCCAACAAGAATTGAAAGTGAAGAAGCACAAATCAGGGGGGGAAAAGCAGGACATGGCACTTCTTTAAGTGCACTAATTCCAGATTACATACCCCCCTCTGACGATGATATTGAATCAGATCCAGAGATGCTTAAAGCGTTCAGCTTTTCATGACGTAAGGCATGGAACAACATATGGAACATTATATCTGGGGCGCCTTTAGAAGAGATACCATTGAAAATTCCTCAATTGTCATCCCAATTTGTTATACTGGGACTTGGTGGTTTTGGGTATGAAAAGATCCATCCCGCGGTGAAACAGATCATTTTCAGGAGGGAGCAAGCGCGGACAAGTCGCGAAGATTTGACCAGAGTGAAATTGTCAGTCAACATAGTTGAATTTGAGGTTTCGGTATCCCAAGCTGAAGCTGATTATGCTGCCAAGATGAAGGATCTGAAGCAAAAAATCAAAGAAAAGGTCGTCCAATAGGTGAAACTCTAGCAAAAATTAGATGCTGTTACTGGGGAACTTGATCAGCTTAATAAATCATTGGATGAAACTAATATGAATGGAATAAAAACCATCGCAGATGCTAAGAAGGCACTTCAGCAAGCTAAAAAGAGTGAAGCTGGTCAAGTGCAGGAGCTTCATGTAACTGCTGATAAGGCTCAGGATGCTATACATCAAATGAAGACTTATGTTGACAATCTTCTGTAATTCTTGAAAAAGAGAAGAGACTACAGTACGTGGATGTCTTTCTATCTCTTGTGTATCAATGAAAAAACACTTTCATCTTCAATCATTTGTACCCGCATTCTTTCATTACCTGCTTCAAATTTACTTAAGCCAATGGGCCTAGTAAGCATAGTTTGATTTTTACTAGGATTATTTACAAATAACCCTACAAACTTTGAATCTTTTAATTGCTCAATATTACCTAAATCATACAAAAATGTATATTTAGTGAGCTGGAACTTGACTTTTATTCAGAGTTCCTTTGTCTTTTGTGGGCAGTTTAAATTCATGCATACCGGACATAATGGGGCTAATGTTTAAGGTCGAAATAGATTTGACCAAAATGGATTAAAATTGATTCAATTCCTTGACAATGTATCTGAAAACATATTACCATACTCAAGTATGAGGGAAAAATATGTAAACTATGGCTTAAGAATATTTGAATATGAGGAATGATATCAAAAAGAGCTAAAAGGAATTAGAAGAAGTAGTTTCCAAGAATGAAGTTACTATTATTTAACAAAACCCATTAGGGGGTTGAAATATGCAGGGCCACCTAAGGGCATTGGATGCATGGTCAAATAAATAGTATCTTTCGGCTGACAAGTCTGTTATGTGGACTGTTTATGCAAGGCCACCTATGGGCATGTGCTGCATAGTCAGACGAAAGAACTCTCAAAAATTTACTTTCCTAGTGCTAAATGCCAGTGAATGTTTATGGAGATTCAAATTTTCTAAAGTATAGAGTTTGTTGTATGGAAAGAGGTACTTGAATATGGAGAAGATATTTCCAGACAAGATTATCGAAGAACTGGATGAATATCACTCCTACGAAGGTCTGACCCAAACGTAGGGAAGAAGAATACACCATAGACTTGAATACTTTCAGATCCTGAAAAAGGATATGGGACAAATATGTTAAGGATGGCTTTTTTTTGCGGATCCCTACATACTGTCGTTTAAGACAAATAAGGAAAAAAGTGGCATTCTTCCCAAGAATGAAGTTACCATTATTTAACAAACCCGTTAGGGGGTTTAAATATGCAGGGCCACCTAAGGTCATTGGCTGCATGGTCAAATAAATAGCATATTTTAGCTGACAAGTCTATTATGAGGACTGTTTATGCAAGGCCACCAATGGGCACGTGCGGCATAGTCAAGCAAAAGAATTCTCAGAAGTTTGACATTTTTGTGACTAGAAGTCATGAAAAGGGTTATGAAGATCTGAAAATATTTAAGGTTAGGATTATAACACATAAAGATGGGTATTTTCCAGTATATATAGAGATACATAGGTCAATGATAACAATAATCATGTTGTGGCTGGGTCCTGAATTGAAATTTTGGACTTCACTACGTATCTCATAAGAATGAGAATCAAGCCATACGTAGTTCTTGAAATGAAGTTTAACCTCGTGCAGGACGAAAGTATGAGAGATCTTAGTTTAGGGTCATAGAATTTGGACCATAATAATGAATACACAGTGTGTGTTTTCCTGAGGACTTTTCAGCTAAGGGACTGAAAGTGAAATTTGGGGTTAGGCCCAAAAGACTTAGGACTGGATTCGAGGGACACTCGAATGTTCCTATGTATCCCATAAGGATGGGAATCAAGTCCACGTAGTTCTAGAACTACCCTTTGTACAAATTTGGTTCGTACATGTGAAGGGTGAAAGGGGACTTTAGTGCAATGATGGTTTAACCTGAGACAAAAAGGTTAGGTATTACCATGTATGCACGTAGTCTTTTGAAATGAAAACCATGATTGAAAAATCAATGTCAATAATAGTTCTCTCTCAAATGAGGAAATCAAAAAGTATTGTAGTTTATTGTCATACCAGACAAAAGTGTTGTATAGTTTAACGTCATATAACAAGGACGAAAGTGAATCAATGTAAATATATTGATTCTAGGTGCGGTTTCACGAATCAACATCATATGAGATGGTGGTGAACCGATGTGAAGTGATTGTTTTCGGGCTTGAACCCTGGGAGGTTGCCTATATACCCATCCTGGAGGGCAAGGATCAAAGTCCGTGTAGTTCAATTAAAGAATGAATTAATGATCAAGTTGTTCTTGGGGACAATGATCTAATAAAAAATGTTGTTGGGACTTACACATGGTTAGGGGCCCAAAGAGAGTGTTATGGTTGAGGTTTGCTCTAAGCTCACGCGAGTCATACTCGGTGTGAGAAACAAGAGGTAACAACAACCTTAACGATGCACAGTTTAATGTCATGTAGGACATATCAAGGGACTATGCAGTTTAAAGTCTTGAAGTTAGGACTATTGGTGCTACACAGTTTAGTGTCATGTAGCAGGGACAAAATAACAGTTTAATGTCATGTAGGACATATCAAGGATTTTCTGTACAGTTTAGCGTCATGTAGTTAGGAAGGTGGGGACAATACATTTTAACGTCATATTGGACAAAAGGGGGATTGTGCAGTTTAATGTCATGCAGTAAGGACAAAAGGGTGTACCATTTTAACGTCATGTCAGACGAAAGTGCGAATAGTTTAAGGTCATATGCATGGACCGTGAATGGTGCAGTTTAATGTCATGCTAGACCTTTGAGATTATATAGTTTAACGTCTTTCCGGATGTAAGGGACTTTTATTCAGTTTAGCGTCATGTAGTTAGGACGTCATAGTTTAACGTCTTGCTGGACGTAAGGGACTTTTATACAGTTTAGAGTCATGTAGTTAGGACGTCATAGTTTAACGTCTTGCTGGACGTAAGGGACTTGCAAATAGTTTATGGTCATATGCATGGACCATGGATGATGCAGTTTAAGGTCATGCTAGATGGTTTAGGGAACTTTTTCACAGTTTAACATCGTGCGGGACAAAGTTGCAGTTTAAGGTCATACTGGACCATTGATGTATAGTTTAATGTCATATAGCAAGGATGAAATGGTGCTATACAGTTTAGTGTCATGTTGCAGGGACAACTTCTTTTCTATAGTTTAATGTCATATTGGACGAAAGTGAAAATAGTTTAAGGTCATATGCATAGACCGTAGACGATGCAGTTTAAAGTCATACTGGACTATTAAGTGCTTATGTAGTTTAACGTCTTTCCGGACGTAAGGGACTTTCCTATAGTTTAACATCATGTTGGACATAGTTGCAGTTTAAGGTCATACTGGACCATTGCTGTATGAACCAATTGTAAGAATCTTGGTTCTGGGGACCATATTTTGTGTTTATACAAAATATTTCTTCAGAAATCTGGCATTGGTTGGAGTCGTGAAGAGTTCTCCATCCATTGATATTAATGAATAAGCTCCATTGGAGTAGACCTTATGTATTGAATAAGGTCCTTCCCATTTTGGTTGAAGCTTGGGAGGCTTCTTTCCTAGTATCATTGGTGTTCTGAGAACTAATACCAATTCTCCCTGAATGAATGAATGGAGAAGAACTTTTTTGTTAAAAGCTCGTGCTATTCGATTCTGATAGATTTCCAAGTGGTGAAAAGTGCACAATGTTTTCTCATCTAACTGTTCCAATTCATTCAATCGCTTTTGGGATTTCTCATCTATAGATAACGGATCACAAATGGCTACTCTGAGTGAGGTCAATTGAACTTCAATTGGCAAGACTGCTTCTGTTCAATATACCAATGAATATGGAGTTGACCCCGTTGCATTGCGGGTGGTAGTCTGATAAGCCCATAAAGCATGAAAGAGTTTATCAGGCCATGACCTCTTATCTTTATCCACTATCTTTTGCAGTATATTTGAAAGAGTCTTGTTAAAGGCTTCTATTTGGCCATTGGCCGCCGCATGATACCGAGATGAATGGTTGGATTTAATGTTGTATTCTTGATACAATTTCTTCACCTCAGAAGAACAGATGTTGGTGCCATTGTCCGTCAATATGGTATGAGGGACACCAAATCTAGTAATGATGTTAGACTTGATGAAGCTAAAAATGCATTTAGAACTGACTTCTTTGAGAGCTACTACCTCTGCCCATTTGGAAAAGAAATCAGTAGCAGTAAGAATGTACTTAAACTGCTTGGCCGTAGCTGAAGGGTAAGGTCCCACCACATCCATTCTCCATGTGGAAAATGGCCATGAGTATTTAGCTGTATGAAGCAAATCTGCAGGTTGATGAATGAAGTTGGCATGTACTTGACATGAATGACACTTCTTTGTGAAATCAACACAATCTTGTATCATTGAAGGCAAAAAGTATCCAAGCCTTCGAATTTGATCAGACAATCTATGTCCAGACTGGTGGGCACCACAGACTCCTGCATGCACTTCTTTCATGACAGCCATTGTCTCTTCACCATCAATGCATCTGAAGAGAACTCCATCAAAACCACGTTTCTAGATAATTTTTTCTAGGTGGTTTGGGCAATCATAAAGAGTAAAATTGACCACACGTCGCCAGATTTGTTCTTTCTCGGCTCTATCAGGTGGAAGTGTTCCATTTTGAAGGTATTCCCTGATAGGTGACATCCATCCTGTAGTATGACCATATGGTTCCGGAATGGGACTAATTTAATTAATTTCCTCTTTTTTGCCTTGAACATAAGGTGAAATTGCACGACGGTGGGCAATACTGATGGTTGTCTCGTCCCGATTTGGATCTACTAGAGTTGGGTCTATATTAGCCAGTGCATCAGCTTGAGCATTTTGTGATCTTGGGACATAAGAAAATGTCGGTTATGAAGGGAATTCTGCCATTAGCTCTCTGACGTAATCATACAAAGGGATTAATTCTTCTTTTCTGATGGCATAATCCCCATTGACTTGTTTGATTACCTGGTCTGAATCACCTTTCACCTTTAAGTGATTCACTTGTGCTTGGAGCGCTAACTCCAAGCCTGTAATAAGAGCTTGGTATTCGGCTTCATTATTAGTACCACCTTCCCACAATAAAAAGGAATAAGGTAACACTGCTCTATCTGGATAAATGAGCACAATTCCTAAACCAACTTTGTTGAATTTAGGATTTTCCATTTTCTTCCCTGTTGGACTTCTGGAAGCACCATCAAAATACATTTCCCATGTTTGAGGATTCTCTTGAATAGAGAAAAATTCCTCATCAGGGAGTTCAATATCTGAAGACGTGTCTTCCATGGAAGGATGTTCAGCCAAGAAATCAGCCAGAACTTGGCCCTTTATTGCCTTTTGAGACACATACTGAATGTCGAACTGTTGCAAAATAACTGGCCACCATACTAGACGTCCTGTAAGCGTTGGACGACTAAGGATGAATTTGAGCAGATTATTGCGAGATACCAATTGGACCTCGTGATGTTCCATGTAGTGTCTCAGTTTCTGGACTGGAAAGATTAATGCTAGGCAGCACTTCTCAATACTTGAATACTGGGTTTCTGCTTCAAGCATAGTTCCACTGAGATAGTAGAGGCTATTTTCATTCCCAGCATCATTCTTTTGAGCGAGAAAGGCACCCAATGATCGCTCTAGAGCTGTCACATAGAGGATAAGTGGTCTACCTTCAACAGGTGGCATGAGTACTGGTGGACTCAAGAGGTATTTCTTGAGAACATCAAATGCTTTTTGACATTCTTTAGTCCACTGGTAAGTGACTCATTTTTTTAATAATTTGGTAAAGGGTAAACTTTTTCCTGCCAAATTGGCGATGAAACGCCAAATATAGGCTAAGTGTCGTTGAAGTCCTCTTAATTCTTTCAAATTATGAGGAGGTGACATACCAAGGATTGATTTGGTCTTCTCAGGATCGACTTCAATACCACGATGGCGTACAACAAAGCCGAGGAATTTTCCTGAGGTTACCCCAAAATCACATTTTAAGGGGTTCATCTTCAAATTATGTTGTCGAAGTTTGTAGAATATGACTTACAAATCAGCCAAGTGATTAGAAAGTTGTTTGGATTTAACTACCAAATCATCCACATAGCACTCAACAAAATTCCCTAAGAAAGGTTTGAAGATACGATGCATGGCGCGTTGATATGTTGCACCTGCATTCTTTAAACCAAAGGGCATCACCCGGTAACAAAACACACCTTGAGGAGCTCTGAAAGCTGTAGATTCCTCATCTTCTGGGGCCATTCGGATCTGATTATATCTGGAATATCCATCCATGAAGGAAAGTACTTCATAGCCAGCGGTCTCATCACTTAAGAGTTCTGTAATCAGAACTAGGAAATCATCTTTAGGACAATACCAATTAAGATCTCTAAAATCGATGCAAACCCTAATTTGTCTGTTCTTCTTCTTTACAGGGACAATATTAGCCAACCACTTGGGATATTGAACTTCTCTTATGAAGTTAGATTTGATCAGCTTATCCACTTCAGCTTCAATTTTGAAAGCTTAAGTTGGGTGTGTTCTTCCCGCGGCTTGCTTAAATCCTTGATGTTCTTTTGGTAAACCCAAATGATGAGTAGCAATATCAGGAACATGCCCAGGCATTTCTGTATAGTTCCAAGCAAAAATATCTTTATTTTGCTTTAGAAAAGAAATATAAATCTCTTTCTCTTCAAGGGTCATGGCCGCACTAATTAAAGTGGGGCGTGGATCTTTCTCTGTACCCAGATTTATTTCTCTGAGTTCATCCACAGTGGTAGAGATACCCTCTTCAAATGCTGGAGGAGCATCTCTAAGACCTTCCTCTTCCTCTTCATTATGTATTATTTCTTCAATTTCTACTTGCATAGTAGATGACAAAACGAAATTCTCATGATCATAAGAGATGTCAAAATTTTCACATTTTGAAGAAGAAGCTTCCATTTTCGATCCTATTGATGATAAAGGGCCTTCTTTGGGAAATAAAGAGGAGATGATGGATTGATAATCGACATCATTATTCACCTATGGTGTTGCTATAACTTTTTCTGGCCTGATTGGCGAAGTATAGACTTGTTGGACTTCAGTAGATGAAATGAAAACGTCACCACTTATCCTTTCATCACTGTTTGGTAGGTTACCAATTTCTCCCATATTGTCTGGCTCAATTGTCGTAATTGACATTATGGATCTTTCCATAAGAGTATTTTGATTTGGGCCTATTTTGTCAATTTGACTGATAGGTAACACATAATCTTTACTCACATGTGTAAATGGATTTATTGGAATTTTCTCCAAACCATATGGAGCATTAATTTTGGTAATTTCCTTCATTGTAGATTTTTCTCTTCCCTTCATGTGATAAAATTCTACCTCAATGTATTGAGACTCACATGTCTTGAACGGGGCCTTATCACCATACAATGTTCAACTTGACCATTGAAACAGTATTTGAGACATTGATGGTATGATGAAGGAATAACTGCATGCTAATGTAGCCAGGGTCTTCCAAGAAAGACGTTGAAAGCTGAGTCTTGATCAACAATCATGAAATCCGAATTGGATACAAGATCTCCAAACTAGGTTCTGAGTGTATCTTTGCCCAGTGGTTCTTGTTCATTTTTATCATATCCTTGTAACATCATGGTAGAAGGAGATAAATCAGATTCTGTGAGGCCCAATTGACGAAGTGTACGAATGAGCATGAGGTTGACTCCTGAACCATTGTCAATGAAAACTCTTCGGATATCTACACCATTGACTTTTCCAGATAAGTAAAAAGGTTTTATGTTCCCATGCACAACATCATCTTCATCTTTATCAGTAAAAGATATCACTGCATGACATTCTGCAAGATTATTCTCTATGTGATAGACTCCAGCTACATCAATTTCAGCTTCGAACTCCTGAGGACCTGACAAAGCTTTAATGAGTGCTTCCCGAAGATCTTTTGACAGATTCAAAGCATCAAAAATTGATAACTTGGCTGGTACTTGGGCCAAGTGTTTCAATATATCATAATTTCAATCTAGAGGTCTGCGTTTCCCAACAGGAAAATGTGGTTTAGCAGGTACCTTGGAAGTAGATGCTTTGGAAGCTGATGCATCTTGTATTGGGATAGAAGTTGGCAACATCCTTGGTTTTGGAAGATTAGACTGATTAGATCCATTTACTTGCTGAGATAAAGAAGATGGAACCTTTAATCGGTCTTCAAAAATAACTGTTCCAAAACTAAGTTGGCCATTGGCAGAAGAACTTGCTTGTTCTTTTTGAGCTCGTTGAAGGGCTCTACCATGAGTTTATGCTGTATACACAGTGCTAGCAAGGGTAGAGTTGGAGTAGTGGCTTCGGAAAGATCCATGTCTTCCCCTGTATCCTGAACCTCTAGAACTTCCTCGGATTCCCTTATTTGATAAAGGGAATTCAGGCTCATCAAGACTGGAATATGGATTTGTTAATTGAATCATATTAACAGAACAGAAGATTAACTCTTCGTCTGATAAAGACCCTGCCTGACTAGCCTGTTTAGGCTGTGCCGTTTGATGGGGAGGTGCCCGTTGCTTTGAAGTAGATGGCATGACATCTTCCAGAGTCAAAGACAACTTAGGCCTCGATACATACTCATCTTCTTCTGATTCCTCTTTCTTCTTTGAATTGTGCTCCCCTTTTGAGGATTTGTCTTTTGATGGAGGCTTCACTACTGCTTTTGTAGGAGACACAATTGGCTTCTTCAATTGTGTTCGCAAAATGGCATGGGTCCGATTGATTATCTTTCTAACCATCCAATCATCATATTTTTGTGCAGTTTTGCTTTTGACTTCCTGTCACTCGCCTCCTTCCTCTGGATCTGTAGCGGTAACACATGCTACATGAGCTGAAGAACCCTTCAATTTGACTTGTCTCTGGTCGACCATCTTTTGCAGGAGGTCTTTAAAGATAAAACACTCCTGGATGGGATTCCCCAAAATTTGATGAAAGAGACAATAATTGGGACAGTTTTCATCTCCTTCCATGTAGTGTCTCAGTTTCTGGACTGGAAAGATTAATGCTAGGCAGCACTTCTCAATACTTGAATACTGGGTTTCTGCTTCAAGCATAGTTCCACTGAGATAGTAGAGGCTATTTTCATTCCCAGCATCATTCTTTTGAGCGAGAAAGGCACCCAATGATCGCTCTAGAGCTGTCACATAGAGGATAAGTGGTCTACCTTCAACAGGTGGCATGAGTACTGGTGGACTCAAGAGGTATTTCTTGAGAACATCAAATGCTTTTTGACATTCTTTAGTCCACTGGTAAGTGACTCATTTTTTTAATAATTTGGTAAAGGGTAAACTTTTTCCTGCCAAATTGGCGATGAAACGCCAAATATAGGCTAAGTGTCGTTGAAGTCCTCTTAATTCTTTCAAATTATGAGGAGGTGACATACCAAGGATTGATTTGGTCTTCTCAGGATCGACTTCAATACCACGATGGCGTACAACAAAGCCGAGGAATTTTCCTGAGGTTACCCCAAAATCACATTTTAAGGGGTTCATCTTCAAATTATGTTGTCGAAGTTTGTAGAATATGACTTACAAATCAGCCAAGTGATTAGAAAGTTGTTTGGATTTAACTACCAAATCATCCACATAGCACTCAACAAAATTCCCTAAGAAAGGTTTGAAGATACGATGCATGGCGCGTTGATATGTTGCACCTGCATTCTTTAAACCAAAGGGCATCACCCGGTAACAAAACACACCTTGAGGAGCTCTGAAAGCTGTAGATTCCTCATCTTCTGGGGCCATTCGGATCTGATTATATCTGGAATATCCATCCATGAAGGAAAGTACTTCATAGCCAGCGGTCTCATCACTTAAGAGTTCTGTAATCGGAACTAGGAAATCATCTTTAGGACAATACCGATTAAGATCTCTAAAATCGATGCAAACCCTAATTTGTCTGTTCTTCTTCTTTATAGGGACAATATTAGCCAACCACTTGGGATATTTAACTTCTCTTATGAAGTTAGATTTGATCAGCTTATCCACTTCAGCTTCAATTTTGGAAGCATAAGTTGGGTGTGTTCTTCCCGCGGCTTGCTTAAATCCTTGATGTTCTTTTGGTAAACCCAAATGATGAGTAGCAATATCAGGAACATGCCCAGGCATTTCTGTATAGTTCCAAGAAAAAATATCTTTATTTTGCTTTAGAAAAGAAATATAAATCTCTTTCTCTTCAAGGGTCATGGCCGCACTAATTAAAGTGGGGCGTGGATCTTTCTCTGTACCCAGATTTATTTCTCTGAGTTCATCCACAGTGGTAGAGATACCCTCTTCAAATGCTGGAGGAGCATCTCTAATACCTTCCTCTTCCTCTTCATTATGTGCTATTTCTTCAATTTCTACTTGCATAGTAGATGACAAAACGAAATTCTCATGATCATAAGAGATGTCAAAATTTTCACATTTTGAAGAAGAAGCTTCCATTTTCGATCCTATTGATGATAAAGGGCCTTCTTTGGGAAATAAAGAGGAGATGATGGATTGAGAATCGACATCATTATTCACCTATGGTGTTGCTATAACTTTTTCTGGCCTGATTGGCGAAGTATAGACTTGTTGGACTTCAGCAGATGAAATGAAAACGTCACCACTTATCCTTTCATCACTGTTTGGTAGGTTACCAATTTCTCCCATATTGTCTGGCTCAATTGTCGTAATTGACATTATGGATCTTTCCATAAGAGTATTTTGATTTGGGCCTATTTTGTCAATTTGACTGATAGGTAACACATAATCTTTACTCACATGTGTAAATGGATTTATTGGAATTTTCTCCAAACCATATGGAGCATTAATTTTGGTAATTTCCTTCATTGTAGATTTTTCTCTTCCCTTCATGTGATAAAATTCTACCTCAATGTATTGAGACTCACATGTCTTGAACGGGGCCTTATCACCATACAATGTTCCAACTTGACCATTGAAACAGTATTTGAGACATTGATGGTATGATGAAGGAATAACTGCATGCTAATGTAGCCAGGGTCTTCCAAGAAAGACGTTGAAAGCTGAGTCTTGATCAACAATCATGAAATCTGAATTGGATACAAGATCTCCAAACTAGGTTCTGAGTGTATCTTTGCCCAGTGGTTCTTGTTCATTTTTATCATATCCTTGTAACATCATGGTAGAAGGAGATAAATCAGATTCTGTGAGGCCCAATTGACGAAGTGTACGAATGAGCATGAGGTTGACTCCTGAACCATTGTCAATGAAAACTCTTCAGATATCTACACCATTGACTTTTCCAGATAAGTAAAAAGGTTTTATGTTCCCATGCACAACATCATCTTCATCTTTATCAGTAAAAGATATCACTGCATGACATTCTGCAAGATTATTCTCTATGTGATAGACTTCAGCTACAGCAATTTCAGCTTCAAACTCCTGAGGACCTGACAAAGCTTTAATGAGTGCTTCCCGAAGATCTTTTGACAGATTCAAAGCATCAAAAATTGATAACTTGGCTGGTACTTGGGCCAAGTGTTTCAATATATCATAATTTCGATCTAGAGGTCTGCGTTTCCCAACAGGAAAATGTGGTTTAGCAGGTACCTTGGAAGTAGATGCTTTGGAAGCTGATGCATCTTGTATTGGGATAGAAGTTGGCAACATCCTTGGTTTTGGAAGATTAGACTGATTAGATCCATTTACTTGCTGAGATAAAGAAGATGGAACCTTTAATCGGTCTTCAAAAATAACTGTTCCAAAACTGAGTTGGCCATTGGCAGAAGAACTTGCTTGTTCTTTTTGAGCTCGTTGAAGGGCTCTACCATGAGTTTATGCTGCATACACAGTGCTAGAAAGGGTAGAGTTGGAGTAGTGGCTTCGGAAAGATCCATGTCTTCCCCTGTATCCTGAACCTCTAGAACTTCCTCGGATTCCCTTATTTGATAAAGGGAATTCAGGCTCATCAAGACTGGAATATGGATTTGTTAATTGAATCATATTAACAGAACAGAAGATTAACTCTTCGTCTGATAAAGACCCTGCCTGACTAGCCTGTTTAGGCTGTGCCGTTTGATGGGGAGGTGCCCGTTGCTTTGAAGTAGATGGCATGAAATCTTCCAGAGTCAAAGACAACTTAGGCCTCGATACATACTCATCTTCTTCTGATTCCTCTTTCTTCTTTGAATTGTGCTCCCCTTTTGAGGATTTGTCTTTTGATGGAGGCTTCACTACTGCTTTTGTAGGAGACACAATTGGCTTCTTCAATTGTGTTCGCAAAATGGCATGGGTCCGATTGATTATCTTTCTAACCATCCAATCATCATATTTTTGTGAAGTTTTGCTTTTGACTTCCTGTCACTCGCCTCCTTCCTCTGGATCTGTAGCGGTAACACACGCTACATGAGCTGAAGAACCCTTCAATTTGACTTGTCTCTGGTCGACCATCTTTTGCAGGAGGTCTTTAAAGATAAAACACTCCTGGATGGGATTCCCCAAAATTTGATGAAAGAGACAATAATTGGGACAGTTTTCATCTCCTTCCTTGTTTGGCCTCTTGGGCACTGATAATTGAACCAAATTATTTTCCATAGATGAAATGAAGTAACCAGGAACTTGCTCACTTTATAAAGAGTATGTTTTACTCTTCAAATCCTCAAATGTTTTTCATCGTTGATCTCTTTGATCATTTGGACGAAATGACCTTTGTTGTTGGAGTTCAGGAGGTGGAGCCCTTCGAGAAGATGAAGGTTTTGAAGTAGAAATAGGTACAGGTGATTGTTTAAGCATAACTGTAGCAGTTTCTACTTTACCCATTCTCCTTCCTGGAGTTAATGGAATTACACGAGATTTAGCCTTAGCCTATATAAGGGAATCTTCAATCTGCTGAGCGATTGAAGTAAGGTCTCGAAACCCTCCTATGTATTTCACAAGGATCAATGGCGTGCGTAATTCATCACGTAAATTTGCCACACAGATTGGCAACAGCTCTTCCTTTGGGAGTGCTAAACTCAGGGAATACGTTAATCCCTTCCAGCGATCAATGAAATCAGAGACTCTTTCATTTTCCCTTTGCTTGTAGTTTGTAAGATCGAAAACTGTCGTTTTTGGCAAAGTTGAGATGAACTGAAGACGGAATTTTTGACGAAGATCCTCCCATCCGATGATTGACGGGGATTGCAAGCTTGTATACCAGACAAAAGCTGGTCCTTGCAAGGTTCGCACGAAGCATCTGAGTTTCACTCCTTCTTGCTGCTCTGGAGTTCCCATCATAGGATCACAACAAGACACGAAATGCGTCAAATGTTGTTCAGGGTCACCTGATCCATTGAAAGTAGGGAAAACAGGCTTTCCAAAACTAGATGGAGGAGAAATTGAATCTACCCATTCAGGGTAAACTTTCTTTTCTGGTTGAACTTGCACCCGTTTCCCTTCCATAGTTTCTAACCGAGCTGTTAAGGACTCAATAGTAGTTATTAACTTTTGAGAAACATCCGGTTGAATCTGGTCTTGAGTAGGTGCATTGAATGGAGCTTGGATAGACGTGGTGGTTGGTTATGCAACTGATGGTAGCACTGCCAACCGTTGTTGCGCTTGACCCACGGGATTAGACCTCTCAGGATGTACTGATAAAGGAGGGTATTCTTGATCCATCTCAGTAACTGCAACAAATTCCTTCGCTGTCGGACTTCAGCATTCTTAAGAAGAAGACTACTCTGAAGTAGTTCTGCATTCAACCTTCTTAATTCTTTCATTTCTTCCTCTTTTTGTGCAAACCTTTTCTCTAATGAGAGCGATTAACCTTCTCCAGAGGAAGGATATGTAACCTGATTCTTTCCCTTCCCTTTGTTGGGTACCTTTTGGATGGAGGGAAGTGGATTACCTAGGTTCTGAGTAATCCTTTGACTTCGTGTACATACACCTTCTTCATTTGTTTCGGTGCGTACATTTTCTTGAGCAGGACGCTCTTCATCTGAGTCCCCTGAGTGAGTCTCCTCTGGTGGATTAGCAACAACGGCATTGATGACATTGATTGATGCATAATGCATCACATCCCTTCTATCAACATTTCTGTGATATTGTCTTCTTTCATATCTTTGATGAGACATTTCCTTTTGTTGATTCAATCCTTTAGGAACTTCTTGACGAGATATAATTTGGAGGGAATCTCCTGATAATTTGGCTCTTCGTTCCTCTTGGGGATTCTTCCCCAATCGAGAAAAGACCGATATTCTCTGAGAAGGGGATTGATGATTTGAAAGAGTCCACAGTCTCGTGAACTGGGGATGTTCCTGCTGATTCCGCTCAACTCCTCGAATCCCATTTGTTGACTCTGGGGGTTGGGTTAAAGGAGTCCCCAGTCTGACAAGATGGGGTGGCTCTTGACATGCTACGTCTGAGATCATCTTAAAAGATCTCTTGATCTTGCGAATCATAGTTCAGAAATTAGCTGGATGCATTAACCTGTATCCACTTTTATCACCTGGTTCAACAGACCGTTGGATGATTTCCGAAACTTCTGTCATTTGATGACGTGTTTGCTCCATACGAGAGGCTTGTGCAATATTCTTGCCTACTTGATGTAGGAGAAATTCAACAACTTGTTCTCTATATGCTTGATTTTGAGAGGAACTAGTTGAAGCCTATTCTTGAGAAAGCATTTGATTATGAACAAATCCCATTGACTGTGGCCGGCCATGGGCAATAACATTGCATGAGACCATTTTCGGCGGGCTTTGCTGACTGGAAATCACTGTGAAATGTAGTGCTCCGTGAATACCCCATCCTCTGATATGAACATCAGATGGAGCATTGGAAATTAACTGACGCAATTTTCTTAGTGCGCCAAGGCATGAACGTTGAAGGGTTCTCTGTTGATTTTCAGCCTTTGGATACCGAGAGACTGATAGAGATTCCAAATCAATCTGACGTTTTAGCCCTTCTATTATCTTTAGATGATGTTCATATTCATCATAAGATAATAACTTCTTCTTTAATTGACAAAGAGTTTTCTATATGTTGAGATGAATATCATGGATTCCATCATCCGTCAACATCTTTGGAATGTCGTACTAGGAGTCAGCCAAAGGCCAAAACATGACTGGTACCTCACCTTTTTCCAGTTTCTTCCTCATGTTCAACATTTCTTCTTTCTCATTAAATGAAGATTCTTCTACCTATTTTGACCAGAGATGGTGTTTCCTTGTTGCTTCATCGGATTCAACAAGATTGGTAGAGAGATCATTGATCAAACTAGAAGATGCATGACTTAGGGGTGGTTCGGAGAATGACCTACACCCTGAGCTATCTTCTGGTTGAGAAAGTATTTCACTTGCTAGCGATAATGCATCAGACATGACTGGTTTCACATTTGCAAGTGCCTCAAGATAAGAGGGCTTTCTCGGCACTACATTGTCCACTGGAGTATTTTCCAGGCAATGTGAATCACTACTGCGGAGATGACTTTCACAGCAAAATTCATCATCATGGGGAGGACCACCATAATGGGTTACAGCAAAAGATGAGATCTCTTGCTCCTTGGTCTTCTGAACACACAGAGGGTTCCTGTGGATCTCATCTGAAGAAGAAACTTCAAGATTGACCGAATTTTCATGAAGCAAGCCTTCATGAGGAAGTGTCTGTTGAAGACCTTCAGAATTAATGTTCCCGTTATTGGGAACTGAGGGAGTAGAATCTTGAATTCCGACAGATAAATGTCTGAGGGCTTCAAGAACTCCAGCATCGAGCAAGGCCTTATTATAGAATGGCCTTTGATCTCCTGACTGTGTTGGGCGGATCTTTTTCTTAGATGCCTTCTTACTCGCTTTGGAAACCACTTGTTGACGAAAGTGGTTAGTCTGAGCAGGTGTATGTGCCTGATCAGGAAAGATGGTCAGGTTAGGCTGATGATCTCCACTCAAATCAGGTGCATGTGCCTGACTTGGTTGTCCGTATGATACGAGGAAGTATGCCCCATGACCCTCTTGGACTGGAAAAGATGTGTGTGTCTGTTCCGGAGTGAATCGTTGATTTTTCACTCCACTGATAGGGATAGATTTATGTGTCTGTCCCTGAGATGATGCTGAAGCTGTTATGATATCCTGGCAAACATCCAGAATATGAGCATGAATTTTCTTCTGCTCTTTCACCATTGATAAAATATGTTTGGTGACTTCAGATGCCAGAACGGGGATATACGTCCATTCCGGGTTTGGAGTAGGTGTATGTGCCTGCTCCTATCCTCCTTTTCCTGTCAGTGAATCATGACAGTACTGAAGTGTGGAGGGAGAGAGTTGAGTCTGCCTCCTATTTGTCATCGGGGCTTTCCGACTGACTTCTCCGTGCTCTACCAAGCGAGACTGTTGGTAGGATTGATTAGTATTAGCAGGTGTATGTGCCTGCTGATTACACTTCGCCAAACGCGGTTGACGAGATCCATCATATGTAGTCGGACGAGCCTGCTGACTAACTGGTGATGCATAAGCAGGTGCATGTTCCTGCCTATAGTACTCCGCCGGATTTGCCTAGCGGGATTGTCTTGATGCTGCCAAATGAGTCTGCTAGACAGTGGAATTAAAACGGGCAGGTGTGTGTTCCTGTTCGTTGTTCGCCACCATGTTAGGTTGGTGGAATCCATCATATGTAGTCAGGCGAGCCTGCTGACTAACTGATGATGCATAAGCAGGTGCATGTTCCTACCTATAGTACTCCACCGGATTTGCCTGGCGGGATTGGCTTGATGCTGCCAGACGAGTATGATGGACAGCGGAATTAAAACGGACAGGTGTGTGTGCCTGCTCCTTATTTGCCACCAAGTTAAGTTGGTGGACTTCTACGTAGATGGAAGGGATGAAAACCTGCCCATTGTCAACCGGATTCCGTCTCTGGCGGTTCGTCTTGCCTGCTCGGGTTCGAGGAACCTGAGCTGAATGCCTAGAGTCGGTACCCTCATCATGTTGAGGGCGCACTACCGCACGAGTCTGGCGGCGATTGTTGATGGGAGCCCTCGGGAAGGACTCTTTTCTTTTTGAATTAAGGCCCTGAGGGACCTGCTCATTCACTACCTCAAAGTAAGGGAGTGAATGGAAATTGTGTTCCGGGGATAACGACCCGAAACGGTTGGAGACGGTAGTCAGCACCGTCTGCTTCTTGATCACTGGCCACCGTTGTCCGGACGCCCAGGTAGAGTTGTTAACTTGGACGGCTTGACGAGCGGCCTCTAGAGTTGGGATAGTACCGTTGTGACGGTACTCCTTAACCAGTGCATTAGAAACCCGGTGTTGAAGACGCTAAGTTGGTGATGTCATCCTCAGAGCGGACGACGTTCCAGCAGGAGTAGCAGCATTGGTTTTCACAGCAGCTGACCTCACAGTAGAGGTGTTCACAGCAGCAGTATTCACAGGGGTGAATTTAAGGAAAACCATTTTGCAAAAGATCTTGAAAAAAGAGTTCCTGTTCCATATAACAGACATAATCAAGATGAATCCGACCACTACATCTTTTGGATGAGCACATTTCAATGATTGCTTTGTTGGCCCAAGGGTCCTAACAAATAATAAGAACATCACTTTAACTTGGTTAAGGATTCACATCGGGTTCACCATTTTTTGTTTCGCACGGAATTCGGGGATGACCTCCTGGAGGGGAGATTCAAACATTCCGATCGGTTTCTAGCAGGTTTGTTCGTAGAACCGGAAACATCCAATGATTCCACATCTGTTTGGACCTACTTTCCAAAGGTAGGCGCTCATTAGCTTATGGACTGATGAGGCATAGGAATTTGCATTGGTCGAGAGGATGGGAGGTCGGACTCATCACACCTTTTTGATGGGAATTATTGTCTACTCCGGGACTCTCTTTATAGATTCAAGTTATGTTCGTGAATCCTTATTACATTACCAAGTATAAAATGAGCTTTCCTTTAGTTTAACAATCAATGATTAAATATGTAAGAATTTAGAGGATCTTTTATATGTATTCGAGGTTCTTCATAAACAGAGAATCATCTGTATCTATTTAGAGATTCTTAGTCAATGGTATCCTTCAAAAAAACATTTATAAAAGTCTCTTGGTCATTATGATGACCATGATGGTTTTAAAGCCACTCAGTGGGTCACTTGAAGTTTATCATCATTCATAAGGACATGGATTATTTCAAAGTTGGGATAGAACCCATAAATGGGCTACCTACGTATCCTTTGTTTTGGAAAAGGAATCAGAACCCACGTAGTTCGAGTAAGGGAGTATGACGTTTATGATTGATGGCTCAAAGAAGGATGTCATAATTACTTTTACACTCTAAGCTCATGTGAGTCATGCTCGGTGTGAGAAACAAGAGGTATTGGTAACAAAATAGACAATTGTGCCATGAAATATGCAATCATAAGAAATGGTTTGGGGCTTATGTATGTATGACTGCCCAGATAGATGAAGGTTTAGGATTCGCTTTTAGGGAGAAAATCCACGAACAGGGTCCATAAAGGTATATGTGCTTCATGGAGATTTGAATACTCTAATATTGGGGCTTACTCCTAAGGAGGGTTCCCAAGTTAGAAGGGGACTTATGATTGGGGTTTACTCCTGAAAAGGAAACCCAAATCAAGGGTAAATTTGGACTGGTTAAAGAGAAATTAGGGGACTTGGGGCTTATTCCTGAAAAGGAAGCCCAAGATTATAACTGGGACTTATTCCTGAAAAGGAATCCCAGGTTAGGGGTTAAGGTTTGGGGCTTACTCCTGAGGAGGATTCCCAAATTTGAGGTTGGGGATTACTCCTAATAAGGATGCCCAAATTAAGGGACTCGGGGATTACTCCTAAGAAGGATGCTCAGATTAAAGGATTATGATTGGGGCTTACTCCTGCGGAGGATGCCCAAGTTAAGGAATTATGGTTTGGGGCTTACTCCTGAGGAGGATGCCCAAGTTTGGGAACTTTAAGAATTTGGGGCTTACTCCTAAGGAAGATGCCCAGATTAAAGGACTTATAACTGGGGATTATTCCTAAAAAAGGAGACCCAAGTTAAGGATTCTCTCATCTTAAAGGATGAGGTTGAATGAATGAACTCTCCATATTTAGTGACATAAGGATACTTAAATCACTAGGTTTTGAGAGATATTCCACAGAATTCCTTTCAGATAAGGATGTCAAATCAAGAAATTATGCCACAAATGGCTTCGAAGAGTGTCTTGAAGACTGAATCTTGAAAATGAAAGGTGTAATGGCTTAATAGGGGTAAAATGGGCAAGATGGGAACCCAAAAAGGTAGGGGCGCACAAGTCTTGAAAGGCGCACAAGTATTGCGGCGGCGCGCAAGTATTGGTCGCGCAAGTATACTTGTGCGACATGAGGGGTACTTGCGCGATTTTCAACCAGCATTGAAATACTTGAGCAACTCTTTTCTAAACCCTTTAGAATCCTCTTGAGGTACTTCCAGAAAAGGAACGTGCAAGTTCTATCGAAGGAGTAAGGCGACGCGCAAGTGTGACTACTTCCCTTAAGGGCTGGCCACTCAGGCGCGCAAGTGTTGATGAGTTTCAACACTTAGGCCTTCCTCCCTCTCTTTGGATCTTCCTTTCTAGGTATGAAATTACCTTAGAAGTGTTCCGTAAGCTTTGAGAAGAGACTTGGGCGTCGGGAGCTTTAATACGAGATTCTGGAAAAAGATCCTTTCGAATAGGGGGCCCACATGGTCTATTTATAGGCAGGAGAAGACCCCGGGCAGTACCACTTAGGTCGCGCAAGTCACTTGCGCTCCTGGGTGCATCGTGCAAGTCCACTTGTGCGACAGTGATATAACATGCGCGGTGTAGTTGTTGTTGATCCTTTGTTCATGCCTTTGTATATTTTTGATATTTTCTTCAAAGGTTGAATCACTTTGAGCTCAGGTATTCCCCTTTTCTGATTTTTAGATTCTATGACGAAAGGATCGTCAACACCTTTCCTTTCATGACCTGGGATTTCCTTAGGACTTCCTGACGAAGGGTGACAAAGAGAGTTCTTTGATGCGACCTTATGGTACGCCTCCCTCTTGGAGGGGATGATGATTCAAATGATAGGATAGGATGAGAACCTCCTCTTCTGACTGTCCTCCCTAGACGAGAGAATACTGACTCTCGTGGGTGAGGTTGTTGTTGAGGGGGTAATAATGCCCCTAGAACTGAGGGCTGGGGTTGGCTCCATTCCTTGGGCATTGAGTCCCCTCCTGTTTTTATTGGTCTTACGGAAGAATTTGTTGTTAAAAATTCCCCCAGCCCTGCAGGATGGGGTTGACCCTGGATTGAGGCAGTGACCGCAGCTATCTCCACCTGCTTGATCTTTCGTGCCCCCGTTTGTGGGTGAACTTGGTTTGATGCCATGTTTTTCAGGGCCCCAATCCCTTCTGGGAGGCAGGATGAGATCGCTGATTGGCCTCTCTTAGGCGAGAGGCCTGTTGTATGCTTTCAGTGGCCTGATTTAGGAGTTCTTGAATGGCTTGTTCCCGTCGGGCCTGATGCTTCTAGGACTTATTCAAGGCCTGACTCTGTTGGGTGTGTTGCCTTTCCTGAACAAGGAGACCACTCGATTTTCGTCTTGACGTGATGACGTTTCAAGACACCATGTTGAACGGGTTCTTCTGGGTGGGGAGCGGAATGAAATGCAGAGCTCCATGTTCTCCCCATCCCCTGATATGGACTCTCGTTGGAGCGTTACCGATGAGGCAGTGCAGCTGGTGCAGCGCATGAAGGCAGGCTATCTCCATGTTTCCCTTACGCCTCTCGGGTAGCTTTTGTCATGCGGAAGAAAGGTCTTTCAGGTCGATGTGACGCAGGAGGTCTCCTATTGTCTTGTCATGGTCTACATACCCGTCATAGGGCAAGAATCTTGATTTCAGTCGGCGTATGGTTGTCCATATATTATGACGGATGCTGTGCACGCATTATTACGACAACTCTCTGGGTATGTCGAATTGAGAGGTGTCCGTGGGCCAAAACATAAATGGTATATCATCCCTGGCCAGTCGTTTCCTCAGGTGCAGCATATCGGAATACTCATATGCTAGTGATTCCTCTACCTGGTCAGCCCAACTAAGGCGCTCGCTGATAGTGTGGTCAGAGGAAATGGGACCGGTAGGTATTGAATTGTCATGTGGGTGACTCCGAGGTGGTTCCAAGGATGAACGCGGCCCCGGACCGTCTCCTTATTGAAGAAGGATGTCATTGGTGACTAACTGGTAACTTGACATGCTTAATCCCGTCTTTCTGAGTGCCTCGGCATATGAGGGATTTTCTGTTCTTGATTCGGTAGGGGGAGACCTTCCCATCGATATGACATGTCATCGCAGGGAGGTCCTCCGCAATGGCGGCTGTAATGGTGAGTACTACCATTACTTCATGATGCTTCACTGAATAGAGGACTTTTACAGGGCACACCCAGGGGAGGACCTCCAAGGCATGTCGCAGCAAGGGGAGGATCTTTTGGCTACGTAGCATCATTATGGGGAGGCCCTTCACAACAACATCCATCATGGTGAGGATGACCATCATGGCTTGACGTTTGATGTGCATCCTGTGGAGGACTTTCAAGACACATTGCGACAAGGGGAGGACCTTCTTGTTTCTTGGAGCCAATGCGGGGAGGACCTTCTCAATGGCTGCCGTGATGGCGTGGACTACCATCACAACAGTGGAAATGGGGAGGACTACGATTACAGCTACCACATGGAGAATATATGCGAGTTACACCCTGGGATGGGCCTCTAGAATGTACCGCAACGAGGGGAGGTCCTTATCATTTCTTGACGTCTCTATGGGGAGGACCCTTGTTATCAGGGTGGCGAGGACTACCACCGTGATCTGATGCCTGACTTCGTGGAGTGTCGTTGCAATGTAACCCCTGGGGAGGACCTTCAGGGCAGGCCACGACAAGGGGAGAGAATTCTTGTCATGATGAGACGTCACTACGGGGAGGGCCTCCATAGTTGCGACTATAATAGCGAGGACTACTGTCATAATCTGTGGTCCCACTGCATGGAGAGGGCTTGTAGTGTATACCCCGGGGAGGACCTTTAGGGTGGACCATAGAAAGTGGATGACCTTCTTGTTGCTCGATATTCTAGTCACATGGAGGGTTTCCGTGACTTGCATAAGAAGAGGAGCTCTCGTGACCGATCGTTATATGCCGATGGGGGAATCCCCTGCGGGTACTCTGGGGAGGACCTTCAGAACTGCTGGTAGAAACGTTATGGGGTGGACCTTCGCAACTGCTACTTCCACTCCCATATTATGGTAATGGGTGGGCAGGGTTTTGAGCCTGCGATGTGTGCTTAGTGGAATTGGGAACCCCAGCTTCCAGTAGAGTGGATTCATGAACCCGCTATTTATTTTTTGGCTACCTTCGGCGCATTCGGGACACTTTCTTGTGGGTAATCGGGACCGTCTTTTGTTGACAATGGCCTTCACCTTTGGGTCCCTGTCTAATTGGGTCCCGTGATGTTGTCAGGATACTCTGACGAAAATATTTACATTTATAAGGGATATATGCTTGATTTGAAGCATCCATCACGATGGACGGGTGTCCCCCAGTTGGAACAAGTGAAGCAGCTCAATCTGGTTGCCCTTGCATCGCAAAATATGGCTGGAGACCCTCCTGGGAAAAAGAAGGGATGAAGATCTGCTCCGAGGTGGCTATCTCATCTCTTAGATGAGTTGCCTCAATTAGGGAGATGGGCTCACGGGCCTGAGTCCTTGCTGTTGCCGTTGATGCAATTACATTCTGGAAAGTCTGCAAGACATGATATGGGATCGATGCCTACTCCTCCATCATTTCCAGAATATGTAGAGAGACATCTTTGGCTGGAATGGGTATGAAGGCCCATTCAGGTATCGGAGCAGGAATATAATGCTCCTATCCTCCAGTTGTCAGTCGGTACTGACAATTATCCTATGTCGGGACAGGTGAACGAATCTGCCCCTGTGCCGGGATACGCCGGTTTATCTCTCCGTTTTTCACCACATTGGGATGGCGGACTTTACTTGCATCCATAGGGAGCCAGACCTGCATTTGTTGGTTTCCCACCATATCGAGTCGGTAGCCTTTGTCGGCGGGGAGATGTGCCTGCCTATTAATTGAAACCACATATGGGTGGCGGGCTTTGCTGATTGCCACCATGTCAGGATGGCGGGCGTCAGAAGCAACTGCTAGGAGCTGGTCCTGCAGAGCCCGGGTCGCCACCACGTCAAGATGGTGGGATTCATGACCCTAGGCAGGGAGAGGTGCATGCTGGGTAAGTGTCGTCCTGCATGAGCGACGAGCCTGATGGAGCTCAGCAGGGATGTATGCCAGCTCTTATGATGTCTCCATGTATGGATGGAGAGCTCGGGAAGAGAAAACAGGTGTAGGTACCTGTTCGTGGTAGGTCTTAGTGGCTGGGCAGCGGAGCTCCTCCTTAGGGACCAGGGTGATGACAGGTCCCCGGTTGTACGTTTTCCTCCCTCGTTGGGCGGTCCGAGGGGCCGGAGCTCGGGGAGCGTGGGCTTGAATACTCGGGGAGACATCCTCTTCGGCGTGAGGATGTCAAGTCGCAGCATTTCCGTGATGAAGCCTTCCAATGGGGGCCTTGGAGTGGAACCCCCGTTCGGCAGGTATGATGTCCTCATTGTCGACCTCATCTACCTCCCTAAGATAAGGGAGGTACGCACTATCCCGTTTCAGGGACAGACTCCCGAAACGGTTTGAGACGGCAACAGGGGCCGTCTGGATCTTCTTCTGTAGCCGCTTCTGGGCAAGCGACCGGTGAGTTCTGGCAGATTGGAGGGCATGCATGGCCACCTCCACCGTTGGGAGAGTACCGTTCATGTGGTACTCTCGAATCAACGCGTCTGGGACCCAGCGTTGAAGATACTGGATGGGTGACAGGGTCCTCCATTGGTGAGGACGTCCGGTCATTGCGTTGTTGGAAGCACACGCTTGTGATTTCCTTCAGGACGCCATTGGATCGAATGGAGTTCTGTGTGGTACGTGTAAAAATATTTTAACAAATACAAACAGCAAACCTGTCAAAGCAGTATCTCATGACCCCATGCCTAATTAATGATCTTTCTTGTCCCTCCTTGAGAGTATAAGGGGGAACAGGGTGTGATTAGGTTAAATTCGTCATGCTTGGTTAATGATTCACGTCTGGATAATAATTTTTTATCTCACAGTGCACGACGGGGTCGTGGGGAAGAAACATGCACTACCCGATAGTTGATTAGATAAGGTTGTGTTGTACTTAATCACTCATATCGAGTGCATCGTTTTCCTCCTCGAAACGCCCAACGGTTCTATATCCAGTAATACATGGACCTTCTTTCCAAATGCAGGCGTTTGCTGCGTGGTTTGATGAGCGATGATTAAGAACTCACATTGGTCGAGAGGATGGGAAGTCGGGATCATCGTACCCTTTTAGGGGAAATTATTCCCTATTCCGGGACTCTCTTATAGATTTAAGATGTATTCATCTGTTCGCAAATCATTGGTTTATACCCAAGCACAGTATCCATTGATTTCTCCTGATTGGAAACGGTTAGCTGGGCGCAGGGATTCAGAATCATTTATGCCCGAGGTTTACCATCCCTCGCTGGATTAATGACCCCGAGGAGTCTGGACTCATTAAGGTGGCACTAGGGTTGGTGCGGTGAACCGATGTGAATATAGTCAGATCAGCCAGTTGTTGGGCTTGAACCTCAGGGATGCTTCCTATGTACCCTTCCTGGGAGACAGGGATCAATGCCCACATAGTTCGAATTGGGGTGTCAGAGAACCGACATGAGGGTGGACCCAAGGGATGGTAAACCTCGAGGGTCCGACAGTGATCGGGCTTGAACCTCTTGGGAGGATTCCTACGTACCCTGCCTAGGAGATAGGGATCAAAGTCCATGTAGTTCGGATGAGTGGGGCTTACGCTCTGAGGCAGCCCATAAGAGGATGTCATGGTCGATTCTTACTCTAAGCCCACATGAGTCATGCTCGGTGTGAGAAATAAGAGGCGGTAGGGACTAGACGATCACGTCGCAAAAGGTGAGTCCGTGAGAAGTGGAGTGGGGATTACGCATGGAGCGGCCCATAAGGTCGGGGATTACTCCGAGATGGATTCCCAACGTGTCTTCCTCATGTTTGGACATGAGGTAATCCTAACCCATTGGTGGGATGAGGAATATAATGGGGGACAACATCTATGTGTAAGTGCACAAGCGGGATAATTCTTAGGGTATTGGAATCAGTCCGAACAAAGGGAGATGAAAAGGGTGAATCACATGCCCAACATTCGGAATGAAATAAGGGTGGCATGGAGATGTAGGATAACTATTGACCGTGTTTGAAACACAGCATCCATATCATGTTATCCTGAAATGGGGACAAACAAATGAGGGTCGACTGCTGACCGTGTTCGAAACACATGACCTGACTCAAAGTGTTTTCAAAAGTAATCTTGTGGGGGTTGGCCTAGGACGGTAGGTGAGCTGATGTGGCATTGGACCAGGTCGTTAGGGGGTCCCTTCATACATGAAATAGAATGAATATCCTAATGAAGGACACGTAAAGCATGGAGTGGAGTGATGGAATGTTTGAATGGATTCCAACACTCTTGAAATTGTGCCACTGTAAACATGATATGAGGCATCTTATGCTTGGATCATAAGGCATCTCTTGCATGGAGTAAGAGGCATCTTACATTTGGGACATAGGGAATACTATAATTTAAAGTCATGTAGGGAGGACTATTTCCATATAGTTTAATGTCATATGGATAGGATGAGGGCCATACAGTTTAACGTCATGTGGTCAGGACGACTAGGTAGGAGAGACCTAGAAATGGTTGGTGTGGGACTTACGCAAGGGCGGACCTTTCTAAATGAACCTAGAAAAATGTTCTAAGAAATGGGGTTATAGGAGTGTCATGAGGAATAGATCGACTCATGGAATGTATAGGACAGATGTTGGGGAGGTGCAAGGGTGAAATGGAAAATAATGTTGACCCGACCTGAAAAGTTCGCGGTGAGACTCTCCATTTTTCATGGGGGTCAATGATGGTAGCGAAGGGACCGGCCCAGAGGGCTGGGACCACAGCCCAGTAGTGATCCTGAGTGGGGGTGTGGGGGGGTGCATCCCCGCGGTATGGACGAGCGAGTGCATGGGGTTTTCCACATGGGGCTGGCCGCGTAAGAGCTGGCCCCGAGGAGCTGGCCGCGAGGGACTGGCCTCATGTGGTTCGTGGTTTGGTTGTCCACGAAGGGTGTCTGCGGAGGAGCTGGCCGCGAGGGAGCATGCCGTGAAGGACAAGGCCGAAGAGGAGTCTATCCGCGAAGGAGGCTTTCCGCGAAGAAGGCGGTCTGCGAAGGAGGTTTTCTGCGAAGGAGGCTATCGCGGAGGAGGCGGGTCGCGAGGGAGAAGGTCCCGAAGGGGTGCCCTCAGAGGAGCTAGCCGCGGAGGAAATAGCCACGAAGGGCGTCTGCAGAGGGGCTGACGCCCGTCCTACTTCGCGCTCACGGAGTGGTTCCCGGCTCCATTTCAGGAACGAAATTGGTTCACGGGGGGGGGGGGGGGGGGGTGGGTGGCCGTCCGCGAAGAAGATGGCTGCATGTGATTCACGGTTTGGTTTTTTCTCTATGCGGAAGAGTGCATCTGCGGATGATATGGGGGTCGCAGATGGTCGCAGAACATTACCGCTGGGAGCGATTTCTCCAGCGTCTCCCCATGGGTTTTCACCCGTCCTTCCTCTCCCTCGTTTTTGGTGCCCCTTGGTGAATATTTATAGTGCCACGAAGGGGATATGGCACACGACACTTTTTGCGGAAGCCCATGAAGGAATCCCCACCCCCAAACGACTCGATCAACAATGGATTTTTGGAACCGAGATTCGCGGAATTGCTCCGCGGCTGTGTACCACTCTGCCTCTATTCCGCGAATGACGAGATTTGCAGCCGTATCACCTCTGTTTCGCAAACGACGGCGCATGCGCCGTTGGCCGATTGGTGCGGTTCACGGCCACAGAGGGGTTTCCGCCTCCATTTCGCGGACGACAACGTCTACGGGAGGGCAGTTCCCTGAACCGACCGTGTGCTGTTGCTGGGAGCCGGTGCACGGACTGATTCGGTCCTTTCCCATGTCTTGGGGTAATTGGATTTCCCCCTTGTAGAATTTTCAGGACCCTACGACCCCTTAAACACATAAAAACCCTAAAAACACATGAACAATATAAAAATTCATTAAATACCTAAAAATGCTGAAAAACACTAAAAACCATAAAATCACTAAAAAAATAATAAAATCCAAAAAACCAATAAAAACATCAAAATCCATAAACCCCCTCAAACCCTCAAAATCCCTAAAAACCCTAAAACCCATAAAATTTGAAAAAATACTAAAAAAATATTAAAAAACATTAAAAAACATAAAAAACATAAAAACCCCAAACAAAACCATAAAATTCTAAAAAGACATCAAACCCCTTTGAAACATAAAAAATTATTAAAACCGTAGAAAACCTAAAAATCCTAAAAACACAAAAAAAACCCCTTAAAATACTCAATAAATCATAAAAATCCCAAAAAACCATTAAAACCCAAGAAAACCATAAAACCAAAATACAAAAAACCTATAAAAAATAAAAAATGCTAAAAACCTAAAATAACCCTAAAAATCCTAAAATATTTAAAAACCAAAAAAACCACTAAATACCCTAAATATCATGAAAACCCAAAATAAACACTAAAAACTTTTAAACACATAAAAATAATAAAAAACTTTAAACACCTTAAAATCCTAAAAACTCATAAAAAACCTAAATACCCAAAAAAACTTTAAAACCCCTCAAAATACCTAAAACCCTTAAAAGTAATAAAAATTGAAAAAAAAGTACTAGAATTCCTAAAAACATAAAAAACACTAAAATCCTGAAAACCCCTTTGATAACCATAAAAAACTCAAAACACTCAAAAACCTAAAAACCTAAAAGACGCTAAAAACCCTAAAAATACCAAAACCACTAAAACACCTAAAACCTATCAAAATCCCCAAAAACCTAAAAACCCATAAAAATACTAAAAATACATTAAAAAGTAAAAAACCCCTAAAAACCCTAAAAACCAAAAGAAAACCTTTAAAAGAAAAAATGACTTAAAAACACTAAGAACTAAAAAAATATGAAAAAACCACAAATAAATTAAAATTATCAATAAAAATACTAAAACTCCTCTAAAACCATAAACATATTTAAAAACGCATAAACCCTTATAAAATGAAAAAACCCCCCAAAATCCATAAATATATTTAAAACCCTCAACATCCCTATAAACCCTAAAACCCATAAAAATAAAAATAATAATACACAAAAGGATAAACAAACCTAAATACCAAAAAACCAAAGAAAACCTTCAAAACCTATAAATACTTAAAAGACCTAAAAACCTAAAATTTTTAAAAACACTAAAAATTCCTAAAAACCATAAAACCCTAAAAATAAAAAACCCTAAAAACGTAAAAATCATTGAAATCCTAAAAATTCGATACAAATACTAAAAAATATAAAATCCATAAAAGACAAGAAAAACCCTAGTGAAACATTAAAAACCTTAAAACACATAAAATGCATGAAAAACCTAAAAACACAAAAAACTCTCAAACACCATAAAAATCCTGAAACCCCCCAAAAACATTAAAAACATTAAAACCACTAAAAACTCTAAAACAGATTAATATAATAAAAATTCTAAAAATGCTAAAAAACATTTAAGCCCCAAAAAACTCAAAAGACACTAAAACCCTAAAAGAACCCATAAAAAACTTAAACCCCTAAACCCCTCAAAATCCCTAAAGAACCCTAAAAAAATTCCAAAAAATCCCAATAAATTGTAAAATTTATATTATCCCTCAAAAAACCCTAAAAACATAAAAAACTAAAAAACTCATAAAACCTCTGAAAAAATAAAAACACTAAAACACTAAAACACCCTGAAACCCATAAAACCTCTAAAAATCATAAAACCCCATAAAACCCTAAAAAAATAAAAACTCTAAAACCCCTTTAAACCCCTAAAATGTTAAAAAATGTAAAAAATCATAAAATCCCTAAAAACTAAAAATAAATCTAAAAATAGAAAAAATATAAAAACCCTAAAAACAAAAAAACACTAAAACCCAAAAAAATCCCGAAATTCCCTAAAAAACCATAAAAATCATAAAAACCCTAAAATTCCTAAAAATTATAAAAAACCAAAAAACCCCCTTAAATTGCTAAAAACCCTAAACAAACCTAAAACCCTAAAAAAATAAAACCCCCTTAAATCCCTAAAAACCATAAAAACATAAAAAACCATAAAATACCATAAAAATACCTAAAAAGATAAAAACCCATAATACCACTAAAAACCCATAATAAAAACTAGAGAACCTAAAAACACGTAAAACCCCCAAATACCCTAAAAATACCTGAAGTCCACAAAAAAATACTACAATCCCAAAAACCCCAAAAACCTTAAAAATTAATGAAAACCACTAATTCCCCTTTAAACCCTTAAAACATTTAAAAAAACACAAAAAACCTTTAAACCCTACAGAAATCAAAAAAACCGAAAATCCCATAAAACACATAAAAACCATTAACATCCCTAAAATTCCACGCTCAAAATCCATATAAACCCTAAAAACCATAAAAATCCTAAAGAAACCCTAAAAACCCTACAATATAAAAATCCATAAAAACACAAAAATCCCTAAAGAATACGTTAAAAATTAAAAAAATAAAAACCCCTAAAAACATGAAAATTCTAAAAATCATTAAAAACTCATAAAATCTATAAAAACCCTAATACCCTAAAAATCCTAAAAAATCTCTAAAAATCCCTAAAAATAAAAAACACTAAAAACCCAAAAAAACCTAAGAAGATATTAAAAAACTTACAACCCCTAAAAACATAATCAAACTAAAAATCATAAAATAACCAAAAAACACTAAAAACAATACCACCCCTAAAAACCATAAAAATTGTAAAATAGATAAAGACCCCAAAACCCCACTAAAAATAAAAAAACCCTAAAACCCTATAAAACCGATAAATCCCTCTAAAATCCCATAAAAACATAAAACACATCTAAAAATAAAAAGACACCTTAAACACATAAAATGTTAAAAAATCTAAAAAAATTAAATAGCTAAACACTCCAAAAACACCTTAAAACTCCCCAAAACCATAAAAAAAATAAACCATCAAAATCCCTAAATAACCAAAGAAACCATAAAACCCTTAAAAAGTACCTGAAATACATATAATGTAAAAAACCCTGAAAAATCCTAATAATATCTTAAAGACTTAAAAACACTAAAACCACTAAAAACCCTAGAAACCATAAAAACCATCAAAATCTCGAAAAACCTAAAAAACCAAAATAAATCCTTAAAAAATCACTAGAAATATTTAAAAATGTAAAAAAACAAAAAACCCTGGAAATCACTCTGGAAACCTTAAAAAACTAAAAAACTTAAAACCCAAAAAAATAATAAAAATACCAAAAAACCTTAAAAGCCAAGAAACCCAAAAAACCCCAAAAACTACTAAAACCAATTTAAACAACTTCAACAGTTACAATACTATAAAAACCTAAAAAAATAGATAAAAACTCAAAAAACCCCAAAAAACCAAAAAACACCTAAAACCCTAAAAATTTCTAAAAACCCTCAAACCATATTTATATATGAAAATCCTAAAAATCCCTAAAATTATAAAAACCCTAGTCATACCTTAAAACCCTAAAAACACTTAAAACCTATAAAGACCAAAAAACCCATATATACCTCAATATCCATAAAACCCAAAAAATACTAAAAAGGCACTAAAAATCAATACAAATAAATAACCCAAAAACCCTAAAAATCAATGAAAACCATAGAAACATTATCACACCAAAAATCCCTAAAAACCGTAAAAATTCAAAAAAATGACCCTAAAAAATAAAAACCCGTAAAAGCAAAAAAAACCCTAGAACCATAAAACCCATATCACCCAAAAAACCACTAAAACGCTATAAACAATAAAAAACCCTAAAATTATTAAAAAAAACTAAAACACCATAAAATCCTAAATCAATAAAAAAACGCTAAAAACCCCATAAAACCCCTAAAGACCCCAAAAATCCATTAAACCATAAAAAACCTCAAAACCCTAAAAATATCTAAAAGAGAAAAAACCCTACAAACCATGAAAAAATATAAAAACCCATAAAGACCTAAAAAACATAAAACTTATCAAAAATCAAAAAAATTACAAATCCCAAAAGACCATAAATACCCAAAAAAAATTCCATATTCCAAAAACCCTGAAAAACCATAAAAATCCTAAAAAGACCTAAAATTCCCTACAAATATAAAAAAATCGTAATAACTATGAAAAAACATAAAAAACTATAAAAAATTAAAACCCATAAAAACCTAAAAATTATAAAACCCCAAAAGATCCTAAAATGCTAAAAACCCCTCAAACCCACTAAAACAATAAAAAAACATAAAACCCCTAAAAACATAACACACTCTAAAAAACCCCTAAAATCCAACAAAATGATAAAAACTCTAAAAACCAATTAAAATCCCAAAAAACCCTAAAAATAATAAATATACATAAAAATACCTAAAAATACCTAAAACATGAAAACTCTAAAGCCATGAAAAAACCCTAAGAAAACCTTAAGAACATAAAAACACTTAAAACCCATAAAAACCCTAAAATTCTAAAAACACTAAAAACTAGTAAAACCCCCTAAAAACCATAAAACCCTTAAAATCATAAAAAATATAAATGCCCAAAAAAACAATAAATAATAAAAATCAATAAAAACCCATTAAACCCTAAAAACATTAAAAAAATATATAAAAACCATAATAAACTAAAAAACCCTTAGAACCTGAAAAACCATAAAAATCCTAATAAAACCCTAAAAATCCATTAAAACATAAAAACCCCTAAAAACCTTGAAAACCCCTAAGATAACCTTATAATTCAAAAATAACTTTAAACTAAAAAAAACCTAAAAACCCCTAAAAATCTAGAAAACCCAAAAAACCCTCAAAATCCTTAAAACCCCTAAAAACCTATTCAAATCATAAACATGCATAAAAATACTTAAAAGAATAAATACCCCAAAAGCCTCTTGAAAAAAAAAATGAAAACATTAAAAACCTAAAACTAATTAAATCTCCTAAAAATGATAAAACCCTAAAGACCATAAAACCCCAAAAACTCCTAAAAACCATAAAAAACTAGAAACATTAAAACCCTTAAAACCCATAAAAACCTTCAAATCCCAATAAAAACTCCTAAAATCCATTAAACTCTTAAAAAAATTAAAAATTTTAAAAACCATTAAAAACTCAAAAAAACCAAAAAGACCATAAAAATACTAAAACCCCTAAAAGCCCAAAACCCCTCAAAATCCATAAAAATTCTAAAAACTATACAAATAAAAAAAACAAAAAAATCTATAAATACATAAAAAGATTTAAGAACCTAAAAACCATTAATAAAACATTAAAAAACTAAAAACACTTAAAATCTCAAAACCCGCTAAAACCCTAAAAACCATGAACCCCATAAAACCACTTAAAACCCCTAAAACCCATAAAAAACAAAAAAAAATACATAAAATCATAAAAAATGTAAAAAACCATAAAACCATGAATATCCCTAAAAATCATGAAAACCTAAAAACACCTAAATCCCCTAAAAATATAAAAACCCTAAAAGACCCTAAGAACCCCTAAGAACCACAAAAACCCCTAATAACCCATAAAAACCATAAAAACCATCAGATTTAGTCTTTCTAGTGTGCAGTGCTATAGATATTTGTTGGGGTGGGTTGGATATGGTATTTCCTCTGTATAGATCTTCAGATCCATGGAAGAAATGGCCAGATCTAGATTTTTTGGGGTGCAGATTTGCAGTTTCTCAGAAGTTTATGGTAGATCTAGACCCGCCGATGTGCAGCGTAGCAGTTCTTTGGAGGCGTTGGGTGGATTTTTTATTTCATTTTCATGGTGCTATAGTTCCATGTAGGAGTGTTAAAGATACAACTACCTTGGTCTTGGATATGGATACTCAGATTCGGGCGCTACACCTTCCATAACTTCATGGATCTCCTCTGGGTTTCGTGATGCTCTGCTTGGAGATGGAATTGGTCATGATGCTTATTTCTACTGTAGTTTCACTCTGAATTTTTTGAGTGTTTGAAGTGGAACCAGATACAACTGGTATTTTTTCTTGTTTGGGTTGCTGGATGATGGTTGCAGGTGCAGCAGGAAGTCGGGATGTGTTGGGTTCTCTTTCTGGAAGTTCAACGGTCTCAGTAGTGGGCATGACTGGTGGAGGATTTGGCGGATGCAAAGGGAGTTCCACTAGATTGGCGGTGGCATGATTAGATCTCAGGTGTGGGATCCCAAATCGGCTTGGCATCATTTTTTTGCAGAACATGAAAGTCTGTGTCTCTAGTTCCTCAGTTTATTTTTTCAATACACTTTTGATGGAAGGCTGGTTAGGTTGTGATGTGTGGCTGCTATGCTAGGCTGTGATTTACTGATTTATTGCTGGTTTGGATGTGAGTTTTTGTTTTTGCTAGTTTTTGGGTCCGTTGAGTGGTGCTGGAAGCTGTCCAACCATGAAATGTGTCATCGGAATGGATATATGGTTATGGGTATGAACAATGACTTTTGGGTGCTGCGGTTTTTCTCTAGGAATTGGTGCTAGTGGTCTTATGTATATGGCTATGTTACTAGATGTGGAAGGATAGAAGCTGCTGCCAGTTATATGCTGATGGTGAGTGATCTTCATGGAAAGGAGGTGATCGATGGTGGGAACAGTTCTGAGGGAGGTAGGATGATGATGATGGGTGCTTCTTAGCTGCGATGTGATGAAGGTGATCTTTATACTGTTGGTGCTGGAGGTTATGTGTTGCTGGAAATGGATATTCTTGGAAAGGAGGGTTTATTGTGGTGCTACTCATATCGTGCTGATGATTGCTGATGATTTTGCTGCTTGTGGTTATGGTGCTCCAGGATGTAGGTTGCTGATTAGCTGGGAGGTAATGATGGTAATAGTTCAAAATTTCTCTTTGTCTGTCTTGTTTTTAACTTTTTGGTTTTCTTATTTGGGGTTTTTTGGGTTTGGGGTTGTTAAGGGGTTTTTTGGGTGTGGGTTGTTTGACCCCTCCCCTGCCCGGTCTGCTACATCTTTTTTGTAAAAAATTGGGGGGGGGGGGATTAGCCTAACCCTCGCATCTTCCTTGCCCTAAATCCCCTAAAATACCCTAAAAACACTCAAAATACCTAAAATCCCTAAAACCATAAAAATCCTAAAAAATCATAAAAACTACCTAAAAATGTTAAAACACCTAAAAATATTGAAAACCATTTAGAAAACCTTAAATACCGAAAAAATACATAGAACCCCCTAAATACCCAAAAAACTGTTTCTATCCTAAAAGACCCTAAAAACTCTAAAAACCATAAAACACCTAAAAACTTTAATAAGCCCTTAAAATACATATAAACCCTAAAACCCACTAAAAACTAAAAACTATTTAATCCCCTAAAAACATTAAAAACTCTGAGAAACCTTTAAAACCATAAAAACTCAAAAAAAATACTAAAACCCAAAAAAGCTCTAAACAACCCAAAAAACCGTCAAAATCTCAAAAACCTAAAGAACTATAAAATTTCTAATAAAAATACATAAAATCCCTAAAATTTTAATAACAACGACCCCTCCCCTCCCTTGTCTATTGCGCCTTTCTTTTCATAATAAATTTTGAGGGAGCTCGGGATAGCCTGGCCTTACAACTCTTATACCATAAGAAACCCTAAAAATAAACCCCCCACCTAAATATATAAAATTTTAAAAAACCAAAATCCCATAAAACAAATATAAACCTTTAAAAACCCTAAAATCCCTAAAAAACAATCAAAATCCAAAAAACCCCTAAAAACTATAAAAATCCTAAAGAAACCCTAAAAACCCTAAAATGTGAATATCCATCAAAACCCAAAAATCCCTAAATAATACTTTAAAATTTAGAAACACTAAAACCCCTAAAAACCTAAAAATTTTAAAAACCATTAAAATTTCATAAAATCTATAAAAACCATACATATCCTAAAAATCCTAAAAAATAACGAAAAATACCTAAAAATAAAAAAACACTAAAAAACCTGAAAAAACCTAAGAAAACATTAAAAAATATACAACCCCTAAAAACATAAACACACTAAAAACCATAAAGACCCTAAAAACCCTAAAATCTATACAACCCTAAAAAACCATAAAAACCCTAAAAACCGATAAATACCCCCAAAACCGTACTAAAAATCTAAAAACCCTAAAACCCTATAAAACTCATATACCCCTCTAAAACCCCATAAAACCATAAAGCCCATCTAAAAATATAAATACACCATAAACACATTAAAAAATTAAAAATATAAAAAAATTAAATACCTAAACACTCTAAAACACCTTAAAACTCCCTAAAACCACAAAAACAATAAAAACCTCAAAATACCTAATTACCCAAAGAAACCATTAAACCCCTAAAAGTCCCTAAAATACCTATAATGTAAAAGACCCTGAAAGATCCTAAAAATATCTTAAAGACAAAAAATACATAAAACCACTAAAAACACTAAATACCCTAAAAACCTTCAAAATCCACAAAACCTTAAAAACCAAAATAATTCCTTAAAAAAGAACTAAGATTCTCTAAGAATGTAAAAAACGAAAATCTCTTAAAATCCCTATGGAAACCTTAAAAACTTAAAAAAACATAAAACCCACAAAAATAATAAAAATACCAAAAAATCTTAAAAACCTATAAACCCGTAAAACCACAAATACTACTAAAACCCCATTAACCACTTCAACCGTTAAAAAACTCTAAAAACCTAAAAAAATATAAAAACTCAAAAAACCCCAAAAAACCATAAAACACCTAACAACCGTCGAAATTCCTAAAAACCCTAAAACCATATATATCTATGAAATTCTTTAAAATCCCTGAAATTATAAAAACTCTAGTAATACCTTAAAAACCTAAAAACACTTCAAACCCATAAAGACCAAAAAACACCTACATCCCTCAATATCCATAAAACCCATACAAATACTAAAATGGCTCTAAAATCCCTAAAAAAATAAAAATACCCAAAAAACCCTAAAAAACAAAGAAAAACTTAGAAAACTTAACACGCCTAAAATCCCTAAAAACCTTAAAAATTCAAAAAGAAAAAAGAACCCTAAAATCATAAAAACCCCTAAAAATAGAAAAAACACTAAAACCATAAAACCCATATCACCCTAAAAACCACTAAAACCCAATAAACCCATAAAACCCTAAAAATGCTAAAAACACTAAAATACAATAAAACCCTAAATCTATAAATAACCCTAAAAACCTAAAAAAAACTCACCATAAAACCCCTAAATTCCCCAAAAATCCATTAAACCATAAATATTATCAAAATCCCTAAAAATAACCAAAAATATAAAAACTCATAAAGACATAAACAAAACATAAAACCCATCAAAAAACTAAAAATTTACAAAACCAAAAAGACCATAAATACTGAAAAACAATCCATATTCCTAAAACCCTGAAAAATCATAAAAATCTTAAAAATCCCTAATATTCTATAAATTTTTTAAAAAATCATAACAACCATGAAAACCCCTAGGAAAAACCTAAAAAACTATAAAAACATAAAACACCTAAAACGCTAAAAATTCTAAAAACCCCAAAAGTTCCAAAAATTATAAAAACCCCTCAAACCCACTAAAACAATAAAAACCCTTTAAACCCCTAAAAACATAACAAACACTAAAAAACCCTAAAACCCAAAAAAAATCATAAACACCCAAAAAAAACCAATCAAAATCCCAAAAAACCCTAAAAATCATAAATATACATAAAAATATCTAAAAATATCTAAAACATAAAAACTCTAAATCCATGAAAAACTGTAAGAAAATCATAAGAACTTAAATACACTTAAAACCCCTAAAACAGTAGAAATGCTAAAAATAGTAAAAACTTGTAAAAACCCCTAAAAAACCTAAAACACCCTAAAATCAATAAAAAATATAAATACCCATAAAAACACTAAAAAATAAAAAACACTAAAAACCCATTACACCCTAAAAATATTAAAAAAAGATAAAAACCATAATAAATTCAAAAAACCTTACGAACCCCAAAAAACATAAAAATCCTAAAAAACCCCTAAAAATCCATAAAAACATAAAAACCCCTAAAACCCTTGAAAACCACTAAGATAGCCTTATAATTTAAACATCAATTAAAACTCCAAAAAACCCTAAAAAACCCCTAAAAACCTAGAAAACACTAAAAACCTTAAAATTCCCTAAAACCCCTAAAAACCCATTGAAATTATAAAAATGCATAAAAATAATTATAAAAATAAATACCCCAAAATCCACCTGAAAACCCCAATGAAAACATTAAAAATCTAAAAAAACGTAAATCAACTAAATATTTATAAAACCCTAAAGACCCTAAAACCCCTAAAACTCTTAAAAACCATAAAACCACTAGAAACCTTAAAACCATTAAATCCCATAAAAACTCTGAAATCCCACTAAAAATTCTAAAAGTCCTTTAAACTTATATTTTTTTAAAATTTTAAAAACCCTTAAAACCTCAAAAATACCAAAAAAGACCCTAAAAACACTAAAAACCCTAAAAACCCAAAAACCCCTCAAAATCCCTTTAAATTTTAAAAGCTATAAAAATCCAAAAAATCCAAAAAAATATATAAATATGTAAAAAGATCTAAAAATATAAAAACCATTTACAAAACATTAAAAAAATAAAAAAACTTAAAATCCCTAAAACCGCTAAAAATCTGAAAACTTTAAACCCCCTCAAAATCACTTAAAACCAGTAAACCCCATAAAAACATAAAAAAACCATATAATCCTAAAAAATATGAAAACCCTAAAACCTTGAATACCCCTAAAAACCATTAAAACCTAAAAACACTTAAATACCCTAAAAATCTAAAAACCCTAAAAGACCCTAAGAACCCCTAAGAACCACAAAAACCATAATAACCCATAAAAACCTAAAAAACCCTATAAAAACCAAAAAATAACTAAAATATTTAAAAAACCTATAAACCCATAAAATGATAAAAAACTCCTAAAAACATTAAAACCCTAAAAAACTCCAAAAAACATAAATATCTAAAAAACCATAAAAACCCTAAAACCCTAAAAAAACTATAAAACCTTGAAAATCGCTAAAAACAGCAAAAATCGATAAAAATCCTAATAAATTTCTAAAAATTCAAACAAAAAAAAAAATTTAAAACCCTATGAAGAACAAAAAAACCTAAAAACAGTAAAAACCCATTAAAACTAAAAAACTCTAAAATCCCTAAATCCCCTAAAATACACTAAAAACAATCAAAATACCTAAAATCTCTAGAACCATAAAAATACTAAAAAATACCAAAAACTCCCTAAAATGTTAAAACGCCTAAAAATCCTGAAAACCATTAGGAAAACCTTAAATACCTAAAAAAACATTGAACCCCCTAAATACCCAAAAAACTACTACAATCCTAAAAGATCCTAAAAACCCTAAAAACCATAAATACCTAAAACCATTAATAAACCCTTAAAATACATATAAAACCAAAACCTACTAAAAAGCTAAAAACTATTTAAGCCCCTAAAAACATTAAAAACTTCGAGAAAACTTTTAAACCCTAAAAACTCAAAAAACAAATACTAAAACCCAAAAAACCCAAAAAACCCCTAAAAACCCTAAAAACCTTGAAAATATCAAAATCCTAAAGAACTATAAAAATCATAATAAAAATACATAAAATCCCTAAAATGTTAAAAATAATGAAAACCCATAAAAACACTAAAAATCAAAAAACATATAAAACCCCGAAAGATATAAAACTGAAAAAAACCCAAAAAACCAATAAAATACCAAAAAACAAAAAACCCCACAAAATCCCAAAAAACCCTAAAACCATAAATATTCTAATAAATACAATAAAATGCCAAAAAAATGTAAAAAAAAATATAAATACCTAATGAAACCTTTAAAAACTAAAAAAAAGTAAAATCTACCCAAACCTAAAAACATTAAAAACCATAAAAGTCCCTAAAAATATTAAAATTCCATAAAAAACATAAATCCCCTAAAAACCATAAAATAGAAAAAAAACTTAAAACCATAAGACCACTAAAAACTATAAAAACCATTTAAACCCCTATAAATACTAAAAAAATTCTTAAAACCAAAAATACCCTAAAAACTCAAAAAAAACCCTGAAAACATCGTAAAACCATAAAACCCTCAAAATCCATAATCCCATAAATCTCTTAAAAATACCTAAAAAATAATAAACCCTAAAAAACTTTACACCACTAATAAAAAAATAAAAAACCAAAAATACATAAAACCCCTAGAAACTAATAAACACTAAAACCCATCAAAATCCGAAAACCCATAAAAATACCCTAAAACCCCTCAAAATCCCTAAAATCCCTAAAACCCCATAAGAATCATAAAAAATCCCTAAAAATATATAAAAATCTAAAAAACCCAAAAAACATTGAAATCCCCTAAAAAACCTTAAAAACCTAATAACACTTAAAACCCCAAAAAACCTTAAAAATGCTAAAAACCTTAAAAGACCATAAACCCAGTAAAAATACTTAAAAACCAAGAAATATCTAACTAATGTAGAAACCCTAAAATCCCATAAAACCCCAAAAAACCACTGAAAACTCTAAAAAATCTTTAAACACCTAAAAGGCTAAAAGACCTAAAATATATAAAACACTAAGAACTCAAAAATAACACCAAAACCCAAAAAACTCCTAAAACCTCTGACACCCCTTAAAGTCTCTAAAACCTCTAAAATCAAATAAAAACCCAAAATATCCAAAAAAAATCTTTAAAAACATAAAAAAATCGCAAAAAACTAAAAAATAAAAATAAACACTTAAAAACCAGAAATGCAATAAACCCCCTTAAAACATAAAAAACACTAAACCCCTCAAAATCATTTAAAACCATAAAAACCATAAAAATACTAAAAATCCCTAAAAATGTAAAAAACCTAATGAACATGAAAACCCCTATTAAAACCCTAAAAATAGAAAAGCACTTCAAAAACCTAAAAATCAAAAAATACTAAAAACCATAAAAAACCCTAAAATCCCTAAAAACATCTAAAACCCATAAACCCCCCTAAACCCCTAAAATACCCTAAAATCCCATAATCCCCTAACAACCTCTAAAAACACTAAAAATCCTTTAAAACCCAAAAATTGTTAAAAACACTAAAAAACCCTTAAAAACACAAAAAAAAATTAAAACACCCTAAAAACCCGAAAAAGAATTCAAATATTATAAACCTCTAAACCCCTAAAAAATATCAAAATCACTAAAAACCCTATAACCCATAAATATACTAAATATCACTATAATCCCCTCAAAAAATAAAAACCTAAAAATGATAACAACCCTAAAAACCCAAAAAATCCTAAAAATCCTGAAAACCCTTAAAACCCATAAAATTATATGAAACCCAAAAAAATACAAAAAAAACGTAAAAGACCTTAAATCCCTAAAAAATAAAACCTAAAAACCTAAAAAACATTAAACCCTTAAAAACATAAAAAATGACCAAAACCCAAATTGACCATCAAAAATCATAAAACCCATAAAACCCACTGAAACCCTGAAAACCCATAAAAACATGAAGAACAACTGAAAACTCTAAAAATATTTTAATCCTATAAAAATGTTGAAAACCTTTAAAAACCTTAAAACCCTAAAATCATAAAAACCATAAATCTCTAAAAACTCATGAAAACTCTCAAAACCCTAAAAACCTAAAAAATTCCTAAAAACCCTAAAAACACAGAAAGTCCTAAAAAATATTTACAAATCCCCAATCCCTGAAAAACCCAAAGATAACAATAAAATCTAGGAACACATAAAATCCCAAGAAAACATAAAAATGTGAAAAACCATAAAAAACCTCAAAATACTTATAAACCTAAAAACCCCAAAAAATCATAAATAAATCCAAAAATTCCTTAAAAAATTAAAAAATGAGAAATTTTTTAAGAAAACTATAAAAACGTAAAAGCACTTAAATACCCTAAAAATATAAAAAATGCTAAAACCCTAAAAGACCCTAAAACCCCATAAATACCATTAAAAAAAGAAAACCCATAAAACCCTTTAAACCCACATAACAATCTAAATCACCTTTTAAACATTTAAAAATTTTAAAAACTCTGAAAACTATAAAAAAATATAAAATAAAAAAAAACATAAAAGTTCTAAAAACCATTAAAAACCCAATGAACCCATTAAAATCTTAAAAGATCCCTTAAAATCCCAAAAAACATTAAAAACCCTAAAAACATTGAAAAACCCTATGAAAAACATAAAACCCTAAAACACATGCAACCCCTAAAAATTCTATAAAAACATAAAAACCCTGAGACTGCTAAAATTATAAAAACCATAAATCCCATCAAAATCCCTAAAACCATAAAAATTCATAAAAATACTAAATAATCCCTAAAATACCTAAAAGTTTAAAAACCCCTAAAAACCACTAAAAAACTTAAAATTCTAAAAGCAATTACCACCCATAAAAACCAAAGAAATTTTAAAATCCTATAAGATTTTAATTCCCTAAAACCCATAAAACCCCATAAAACCCATAAAACCAAAAAACAAAAAAAAAACAAAAAAACACCCTAAAAACCCTAAAAACCATTTTAACCCCTAAAAAGATTAATAACTATAAAACAAAAAATCATTAAAAACTATAATAATCTAAAAAAACCCTAAAAACCCAAAAAAACCCAAAAAGGCCTCGAAATCCATAAAACCCTAGAAACCATAGAATCCTAAAAACCCTAAAAATACTAAAAACAAAAAAAAATCCTAAAACCCTAAGAAAACCTTAAAAACTATATTTGTTTGAAACCCCTAAAATATAAAAAAATGATGGATTCCCAAAAAACCCAAAAACCCCTTAAAATTCCTCAAAATTTATAAAAACTCTAAAAACCCATCAACATCCTAAAATGTCTTAAAAATCCATAATAAATTAAAAACATAAAAACCCTAAAAGCCCTAAGAAAACCATTAAAACCAAAAAACACTGAAAACCCTGAAAACCTCAAAAATTCTAAAAACCCTAAATGTCCCTAACACCCCTAAAACCCCCTAAAACCATAAAACCCCTAAAACCATAGAAATCCCCAAAACCCGAAAAAATGCTAAAAATGACTACAAAAACTAAAAACCCTTCAAACCCCATTATATGTTAAAAAATATAAATAAAATTAAAAACCAAAAAAAACTCAAAACCCCTAAAACCCAAAAAACAGTAAAAATCCTAAAAATCCGAAAAATTATTTAAAAAGACGTAAAAATCATAAAAATCCTTAATAATACCAAAAAACATAAAAACTATAAAAATCCTAAAAACCCCTAAGGAAACATTAAAATTTTTAAAAAACTTTAAAACTTTAAAAACCCAAAAAATGATAAAAATCCTAAAGACTCTAAGAACCCTCAAAATCATTAAAAACACGAAAAACATTAAAAAAATAATAAAATCCTAAAAATCCCTGAAATTATCTAAAATCATAAAAAACCCTAAAAAAACATAACAAGACCTTCAAAACCTAAAAATACTTATAAACAATAAAACCCTAAAGAAGGATAAAATACCTAAAAGACTTTAAAACCACAAAAACCCTTAAAAATCACTAAAAACAATAATCACCATAAATCCCATAAAATTCATGAAAATAACTAAAAAATCTACAACCCCATTAAACCACAAAAATCATTAAAAATCTATAAAAACCCTTTAAAACACTAGAAAACTGAAAATCCCTAAAAACCCAAAAACCATAAAATCTCTAAAATCCTAAATATGGCAAAAAACCCCTCCAAATCCCTAAAAACCCTAAAAATCATATAAATCCGAAAAATGCTAAAAATAACTAAAAAAAGTAAAACCCATAAAAACCCTAAAAAAACCTAACGAAACCTTAAAACCTAAACACACTTTATTCCCATAAAAATCATAAAAAAATCTTAAAACTCTAAAAACTTTTAAACCCCTAAAAACCATTAGAATCTCTAAAATCCAATAAAATCCCTAATAAAATTAAAATAAATCCAAGAAAATGTAAAGACCCTAAAACCCCAATAAAAACCTAAGAAAAACATAAAAAGATAAACAAAAATAAATCCCCAGAAAACACTAAAAACCCAAAAAGACAATAAAACTCTTAAAACCATAAAAATCCCTAAAAACCATAAAAATACAAAAACCCCATAGAAACCCTAAAACCCACTAAAAATACTAAAACCTGTAAAACCCCTAAAAACAAGAAAAAAATATAAGACACAAAAAACATCTAAAAATTAAAAAAAAAACTAATAACTAATAGACTATAAAACCCTTTAAGCCCTAAAACCGCTCAAAATCCATAAAATCATAAAATCCATAAATATATTAAAAATAAATAAAAAACCAATAAAATGTAAAAAAACCATGAAACCCTAAAAATCATAAGAAAAATTTAAAACATAAAAACATATAAAACCCTTTAAAACATAGAAATTATAAAACCATCAAAACCATAAAATCACAAAATTCCACAAAATCCGTAAAAATCCCTAAAAACACTATGGACCGAAAAAAAATCATAAAAGGTCCTAGAAATCCCTAAAAATGTGAAAACCCCTAAAAACCCTAAAAATCATAAAAAACCCAATGAAAAAATTAAAATACTAAAAACAATTAAATCCCTAAAAAATATGAAAACCCTAAAAAGACCCTAAAATACCCTAAAATACCTAAAAATATAAAACTCCCTTAAAACAATAAAACCACTTAAACCTATAAAAATACTAAAGCAACTAAATAATCTAAAAAACTATTAAACCCCTAAAAGGTTAAAAACTCTAAAAATTGTGAAAAATCCGAAAATCTCAAAAAACTCTAAAAACAAAAAAAAAACCATAAAAACCCAAAAAACAATCAAAATACATATAAACCATAAATATGATAAGAAATCCCTAAAATCCCTAAAAACTTCAAAACCACTTAAAACCCTAAAAATCCCTAATAAAATTATAAAAACCTAAAAACACGTAATATCCCTAAAAACAATAAAAATTCCATATAACCTAAAAGATCCTAAAACTCATAAAAATCCCTTAAAATCCCTAAAAAATGTAACAACCCTAAAATCACATAAAAACTATAAAAAAATTTAAAACTATAAAAATTTATTAATCCCTTAAAAATGTAAAAAAATATAAAATAATTAATACCATAAAAAACTAAAAAATTTTGAAACCCATACCAACCCTAGAACCCCTAAAAACCCTTAAAAACCTCAAAATCCCTAAAACCACTAAAACAATTCCTAAAAATACCGAAAAAAATCTAAAAAATAAAAACCCCTAAAAACCCTGAAACCCCCTAAGGAAACATTAAAAACCTAAAAAACACTTAAAACCCATGAAAACCAAAATAAACATTAAAACTCTAAAACCCCTAAAAACCCTAAAAACCCCAAGATACCTTGAAATCTATAAAACCCCTAAAAATCATAAAAAACATAAAAAATACTAAAAAATACCTCAAAATGTAAAAACCACGAAAACCCAGATTAAAACCTTAAAAAACTAAAAACACATAAAACCCATAAAAAATAAAAAATTCTAAAAACCCTAAAATACACTAAAATCCTAAAAAACCCTAACACCTATAAAAACCCTGTAAAAACCGTAAAACCACTAAAATTACATAAAAATCTTATAAACACACTAAAAATTATAAAAATAATTTAAACCTCTAAATGAATTTAAATACTCTAAAATCCTTTAAAACTGTGGAAAACTCAATAACCCTGAAACCCCCAAAAAACCTAAATACCATCCAAATCCCAAAAACCCTAAAATGGTAAGAAACCTAAAAAATACCTACAATCCCTAAAAATGTAAAAAACTCTAAATCCCCTTAAAACAATAAAGAAAACCTTAAAAACCTAAAAACACTTAAAAGACCTGAAAACCTAAAAAGGCTAATGACCCAAATGACCAAAAAAACACCAAAACCATAAAAACACACAAAATATATAATAACCCTATGTTTCCATCCCTAAATATGTGTGGTGTATTTCTGTAATGTGATTAATTTTGGGGATTAAATGATTTACACTCATTCACACAGTGCTCACTATCTCTGTACGGGTTCCAACATGTTTTTTTATGGAACCAGAAACACCCAATAGTTCCCTTATTAGATATGTTTCACAAAACTCATTTCAAAAGGTTTTTAGTTTATGGGAAATGATCCAAGAACACTTAGGGATTCACATTGGTCAAGATTATGTGAGTTTGGGATCATCACACCCTTTTGGGGTGAAATTATTATCTACTTCGGGTCTCTCTTATAGATTTAAGACATGTTCAAGAATCCTTCATTAAATTTCAAGTATAACATTGGTTTCCATTAATTTAACAATATATTTTTATCCTGTATTGATTCTAGAATCAATTATATGTATTTTAGGTTCTTCATCGATAAAGGATTCTGTTTATATCTGAGGTTCTCCATCGATGGCACCCTTTTGTATGTGAGGATTATATATTCTTTAGTTTTGTATTATTATGATGCTAGTTTTAATGCATAGAGTGTGATTCTATAGAAGTTATCATTATATTGGAATATTAGAGATGTTTTGATGTTAGTATTAGGCCCACGATATGACCTTACTATGTATCCTTGTGAATGGAATAAGAACCCACTTAGTTTAGTGAAACTTAATGGTACATCATGCCTTTTAAAATCATGTGAAAATGACCAAACAGTGTAGTTTAACATCAATAGGAATGAAATTCTAGATTAAAGGTTCCTACAAAAGGGTTGGTGTATGAATTATGCCAATGAAGACCATGTAACCTAGAGGGAGTGTGGTACCTTATATTGGTGAAGACCCTACTGGGAATGTGTCCTAGTGAAGATTACAATTGATTTGGAGTTTTGGGTTTGGACCTCAGAGAGGCTTCCCACATATTCCATTTATAAAGGAATTAACACCCACATAGTTATGTTTTTTTGAGGACCCATTCATATGAAGGGCCTATTAAGGTTTGTCTTATAGGGGAATGTGGCCCTTTGGGAGGACGATAACATGGTTTTGGGGCTTACTCCTTAGATGATTCCCCATATGTGTGTAATCATGAGGAATGTATGGAATCATGGTGATTTAGAGGTTTGTTTAAAGCTTATAACAAGGAGGATTCGCATATGGGTGAGTATGGTTGATTGGGCCTTACACCAAATAGGGGTCCCTTTTCAAGGTGAAAGGAAAATCTGTCATAAGAATTCTTGATTGAGACAACATCTAATTTTGTAGATGTCATGAACATTTCATACCTCTAATCTCATGTGAGTCATGTTTGGTGTGAGAAACAAGATCAAGTATATGATCTATAAAGCTACAAAATATTTTTCATTCACTTCTGTGTGTGGCTGAGGCTACAAGAGATATAGAGGACCTTGATGTTCCCATCTTCACTTTTGTTTTGTAAACCAAGATAGTCACATATTACCATGGATATGGTCTATAGGAAGGGATAAGGGATTACTTTCAGAGGGATTCAACACTCTTCTCTTAGTTTCAGAATAAGAGTTGAGGATACTCCACTAATACGCATCAAATGTAAAAGTAAGTGTGATCCACCCACACATCATTTGAAATGGTAGGTCTCTGTTCTTAGAGATGATGAGGTAATTATAGTCTCTAGCACTTATGTCTAGAACCAGGAAGTCCCTGGTCATAGAGAAAAAATGGGAAGTACAATTCTCTATTCCTAGTTTCTAGTTCAAAGAGGCCATTGGAACATCCCCTAGGTTTGGGGTCCTCATAACTAAATGGATACATAACTGAGCACACCCCCATATCCCTACATGTTAGGTGGGACATGTGTGGGACAACTATTATATAGGGAATTAATAAAAAAATGGGAGACACAGTTGTGTGACTCTCTCCATGGTTGTGTATGTCTGGAGGCTTCGATGGAGGTATATATTTGGTCCATATCAGATTAAGGATCCCAATGAAGAGGATTCCTGCCATCGGTGGCTTGAAATATGGATTAGTAGGTGGCTTGCACAGGTTATTACTGGGCTAGCCGATGGGGTCTCACTCTGGGTGTACCTATGTTAATTGGATGTTATTTGTGATGGGTGGGTATTCTCAAGCTATATATATCTTAAAGATAGACCACATGGGAAAAACACTTGGGTAAGACCTTTGTCAAGGTTCTTATGGGTTTCCTCGAGTGTCCCTAGAAGGGTCTCAAAAAGGTCCTGTGTTTGGGAAGGGACCTTCATGCTTGCACTTTTTAATTAGAAAGAGGGGTCATAACATAGGCGTCACATGTTTCAGATCCTAGAGGAACATTAATACCATTATAACCCATAATTTCATCTTTTATTGGGTTTTGAATATCCACCACAGATGTTCTGATGGTCTTGGAAAAGGAATGGGGTGGGAAGATCTTTGAGGATTATTTGGGATTTTCTATCATTCAAATGAGGAGACCTATGGTCCTATTTATTGGAAAACATGGGACCCTAGTAGAAGGAGGTGTCTATCATAGTTACCCCTCAAAGGTATCCTTTGTAGGTACCTTATGTAAAGGTAAATGATATTTCTAGTTCGTATAGTTAGGTCATTTGTGACCCTTCTAGCGTGCAGGCTATGTGTATGCAGTACCACTTGGGCAAGGTCTCTTAACCTCTTTACTACTTGAGATATTTTATGAAAAAAATTTATCCGATGTGAAAAAACATAGTGTCAACCCCCCCCCCTCAATATAGGATCCCATCAGAAGAAAATGTTCCATCCTGAAGTATAGGGAGGAAAATATTATTAAGGTCGTGTAGGTTGTCCACATAGGTTTGGTACATAGCTTATCTACCTCTACATATAGCACTGAATATATAGTGAACTATTCCTTTAACTTTTTTCTTATTCTCCCATTATATAGGTATTTCCTATCGTATTTCTATGCTTATTGTTCTCACAAGTATTCCAAAGAATATAATTCATGCACATAGCTAGTATGATCTTTTCAACTTGTCATAGATCCTTCGGCGAGTGACATACACAAGTTCTCATGGTTGAGTGACCTATGCATGGTCATTTTTAAGAGTGACTTGTGTGAGGTTATTTTTACAAGTGACCTATGCAAGATCACTTGTGTGAGTGAGATAAATGTGTTTCTCTCCCTTTCCAATACTTCTGAACATTATGAAAGCAATATGTGTCTTTAATAAAATTATGGATGTTTCTTTGAAAATCAATAATGGATGCTTCGCAAGATTCCCACAGATAAAATGTTGGACATGTCTCATATATGGTTAAAGATTTTGGTTCTAATTATTATTTCGTGTTTGAATCCAACCTTCCAGAATTAGAAAAGAACTTGAAGTATGGAAAGCATGATTACCCATGAAGTGACTATCTACCTTTGCATGGAAATTGGTTTTGAAAGACACACTTATTCTGATGATCTAGAGTTACCTTTGGAAGTCCAATTTTTCAGAACATACCAATTTTCCCATCTCCAATGACACTTCCAAGGGTGTATTCATCCAGGAAGGAATAGTTCTTATCACCTGTGTCATGTATCATAGAATGTGTTCCCTAGATCCGAATCCTCACACCCAATAACGAAAACCTCACTAATATAAGTCAACCATTCACAATTCCAAGATAGACCAATCACATGGATATGAGGTGGATCAAGAATTCCACTCTGAAAGGGGAGTCAAGAATTAATGGATGTGGTTATACTAGGTGCGCAAAACCAATACATATTTTAATACTAAACTGAAAAACATCAGTGTTTATGAGGCTATTTGGGTGGTGTAGACATATGTCTACAAAAATATGAAGATCATTTCTGAATTTCTGAGCTAATAGAGCCCTCAAATGAATTATTTCCATAAGAAATGTGGTAATTTTGGGATTAATTTATGGGATGTCTACAACATACATTGATATTCTATCCTTAGAGAAATGTATGATTAGTTAATTTCACCAAATGTTATGTGGGATGATGTCAAAACGATGTTCTCTTTATCCCACAAGCTATAGAAGTTGGCTCAGATGATCAATAAGGGAGACCCTCTCCCAAAAAGTGATATAAATCTTGAATCATGGATGAAGTCCTTACCACAACAAGAAGGGGATGTTTCTACCTATCAATGATCGATGGGATGACCCAGATTATAGAATTGAATCAATCTTGGAATGTTCTAGATTACATTGGAGCAAGAAAAGTATCTCGGGTGGGGTTATAAAGTAAAACTTTACACATCCTCAATTACTCGTCTTGTACTCTTTCTTGAGAAGTGTTTTAGAACCTACCTATTATCATCCCATGATCCCAATGATGGTGCAAGGCTAGGTAAATTCATCATAGTTTCCAAATTAGCAGAAGGGTGACACATAGGGATGGATACCCCTATTATAGGGAATATCTAATAGTGTTTAATGAATTTGTAAAATAGCAAGTCTTCATTATGAATTTTAGCGCCCTTTAATGTGTTGTGGGGATGGATTATAACAGACTTTAACTCTTACACCATGTTGAGTATAGTTCAAGTTCAAGATGTATTTTATGCCTATTCATTGATGTAGTTTACAACATTTAAAAATTATCCCTGAAACATGAAAAATACCTAAGTAATCTAAAAATATTGAGAGAGTTAAACTTATTCTCATATAAATATCCACCTACCGGGACATTCACAAAAAATGGAAAAGGGGATGAATATATGAGGTTTTACATGATTACGTTTAGAGATGGTGTATTGGTGGCTCGTATCGATAGTGAGATCATATGTAAGGATTATTCTCTATATCAATTTACCCTCTAATTCATTTTTATGCATCAACCAAGTGTATATAATACCACAAAAAATAGTATTGAGAAACAAAAAATGTTGGATTGACAATTTTGGATCCTGATGACCTTGTAGGTATCCCAAATTTCAATCAAGCTACCACTATCAGGTGCATCGATCGGGCTAGAATATGCATATTATATTTCTCAGATTTCTTCATACTATCAAGGGGAGTTAACAAGAATAATTCCTCGAGTTGTGATTATGATAAATGATGGCCATGGAAAGCATGATAGGAGGGTTCATCTCGATGGTGATAATGATAAATCTATAAAGTATTCAGAATGATCTTTGGAAAAGACTATGGATTATGTTAGAGATAATAAGACCATGTCTTCAGGGGAAAGGCATTCCACTCATCACCACTATGAAGATACTCCATCTATACTGACCCAACACACTGATAGATAATAGAGTTATAAAAGTTATTCAAACTCAAAATATTTGAGGTATTTCTCACAACCTAGTGCATTATCATCAATGTATGTACAACCTTTGGAAACTCAAGCCTGGAAGGGCATGTCTTGTGACATAAATGATATATGGGGGTTTCTATGGAATGGAATGCATATCCTGGATCTTGGAGATATTCGAGTTCCCTACGATCTTCACAAAAAATAATTTTTTTATGAGGTGGGAAAATATATTTGAGAATATGAGATGTTAATTCATTCCACTAATGATCAAATCCCATACAATAAATAGGTATCTGAAATGTTATACCAATATAATTCTGAGGGTATATCTGGTCTATCTGATGAGGAATGGGAAAACTACGTCGATATTGATGTGTTATCTATCTATTTCCCCTTTTACTTTCACTACTTAATCCATAATAATTAATTTTGATGTGATTTATTGTAATGACCCGAAATTTTGAATAAATTTTGTTTCCTAAATTTGTGTGTTATTTTATTTTATACTCAACAAAACTATTTCATTTAATAAAATAAGTATAATTAAAATAATACCGTTGGGTTTCGACTGTTATATGACCGTTGGTCAATATGATTATTGGAAACTAAATGTTGCGATTATTGTATATAAATACTAGTGATCTTGATTAATTAAAATATAAAGAATATTCGATGGCCCCATCCAGTAGTCTCGGGCTGATCGAAGCCCATCTGACGGAACTCGGGAAGGAGGTAGCACCTTTGGGATTTTCTCTGGACCAAACCCAAGCCGAACTTCATCGTGTGAAGTTGGAAAAGAATCTCCTTCACGAGAAGATCAAGTTAATAGAAATCAATACTCGGGCAATATTGGTCGAGCCACCCCAAGATTCTATCACCCTAGAACACCTTACTCTTTGGTCATATGCTGGTGTTATAAGGGGCTATGTAACAAAACCGAAACTGCCTTGTGTAATCCTTTGATTTAAATAAAAATTGTGATTTCTTCTTATGGTGAAGTTTGTGAATTATCAAATGTCCAGATAAATATAGTATGCATATTATTGATGATTTTTTTTGGAAAAAATTATATTTTAAAATATTTATGTAAACCTTAAATAATTAAAAATGTGTAATGATTTTCAAAAAATGGTCTTCTACAGTTGTGTTCAGTATGAAATTTAGAGTCTAATAAGATAAACATAATTTTTTTATGAATAGTAAATTATGAATATTTATTTTACGCTTAGGATTAGTAATGTGACCAAGTGGATTAGTAATCTCACTTAAAGAAAGTATTAATATAATTTAGGCACCTTGATTAAGTGATATGATTCAATAAAATAGGTAAATAACTATTTTAGAAAGTCTTAGACTAGTAGTAGTTTTCTTGGATGAAGTTTTTTTTAATTAAAAAATTAATTAAAAATATTTAGAAAATTATTTTTATAAAATCGATTCGTTTTTGAATTCAGAGCATCGATATTAGGTTATGGTGATTTTGGGGGATTTTTCTCAAAAAAAATAAATTTTTAGTGAATAGTGTTTTTATTTAAAAATTAAATAAAGAATATTTGGAAAATTATTTTCATAAAATGGATTTCATTTTTGAAATCATAGCATTGATATTTGGTTGTGGTGAAATTTTGGGATTTTTCTGAGAAATTTGAATTTTCGGTGAATGGTGAAAATACAATTTTTGAGTTTCGGGTGTTTAATGACATCATTAAGGATGTAATAATTTTGAAATAATTTTGGTCGACATATTGATAGTAATATAAGGTATTAGGTGTCCCAAGTGACCAATAACATGGGCAAATTCCCTGAGAAAGCCCATGGTTTTTCCAATACCACCAATGAGGTGTCCCTTGGCCATTAATGCCTTGTCCCCTCACTTCCCCTATAAATATGAAGCCATTCTCTCATCCTTTCCTTTAAAAAATCCTCCTCAACTAATTTCTGGTCTCCTTACCTCCCAATGAGTCCTCCCACGGTTCCCTCAAGACTCCCAAGGTCCCAAACATCAAGATTTTGAAGTTACTATTCATGGTAAGGGATCCTAACTCTCGCGTTCTTTTCATGTATTCTCCTTTATGTAATTTATTTTAAGCTCCATGTTCTCATGTTGGGGATGTTATTTTATATTAATACTACCATCCTTTTCATTCTCATTTGATTAGAGATTACCTCTTTCTCTCTTCAATTAATTTTAATAATGTTTAAGTGGGGCCATTAGGCTGCCGAATTTTTATAAAGGAATTTTTCACCCTTCTCATTTTCAAGTTCTATTTTCATGTAAAGAATTTAAAATTCATTTTTATTAAGTTTTGGTATGATATATATATATACATAATACTTTTATTTTATGTTCATAAGATTATATACCCTATTTGATCTCATCAACTCATTTTTTTGATGTTTTAAGTGACACAATCAGGCTGCTGAATTTTCATAAGAGAAATCTTATTTTTGTTTTCCTTCCATGTTCTTCATTTCATATGGTATGTATTTAAAATTTTATTACCATGTTCTTGTATCCTTTATATTCATTCCCTATACTTTTTTATGGATCATTTATTAGTGGGTGACCCATGTCTTCTCTCTTTTTCAGTATTTTCTAAAACCCTGTAACATAGCTGTTATGCTGCAGAATTTTCATCTCGAAATGTCTCTCTCTTTTTCACAAATTATTTTGTTTTATTAAGTGAATACTCAATGATCTTTCTTATATTGGGGTATTTACATATATATCAAAATGTTCTATTTTAAATTTTTTGATTTACATACATGAGACCCGCTTTCCTTTTCTGCGGGTTTAAATTAACATAAATATCTCATCTTTAAAGCAGTTTTTAAAATGTTATGACTATGAAATGAAACCCATTTCTTTTATGATATATGGGTTATTTATTAAATTATTGATGATTAGATATGTGTACCACATGATAATAAATAAAAATTAAGGGTGATCCCTGATAGCGCTCCAATGCATTGGGTAATGATGTAATCTCTAGGGATTACAATTTCAACGATACCTTGGTGAATAACCTTGGTAATTTTTTTAAATGACACCTTGGGGATGGACCTTGGTGACATGTTCATGATTTTATAAGTTAAATTTTGTAGCCACATCTTCATGTTATGAAACACATTATTTTTATTATGATATGCCTCATGATCTTTTTCTCCTGCCTCAAAGTTATCATGACTTTAGTGATGTATCGCAAGTTCACATGTAAAATGTTTCTCTTGTTTCCCTTACTGGGACTTCTGCTCAACCTTTTCCTTTTATGTATGCTCCCAGGTTTTGAGATGCTATAATAAACTTTGTATTAACAATGAATAATCCTTACAAGTGGTTTAGAATAATGTGTTATGTTGTTCTCATGTTTTATGGTCCTAATTTACAAGACACTAAACTTTAAAGATCCTCTGTTTGTAAAATGTAATGAAATGTTATGTAATAAAAAGGTGGGATAATATAGTTGGTCTCAAAGGATACTTTAGTTATTTATGGCAATTAGGATATGAAAAATTTAGGAATAACCCTATAGAAAATTTTAAATATAGGGAATCTTCCTGGTATTTTGGTGAGTATTGAGTAAGTGGTTTATCAAGAAAATACATCCTTGTCTGAATATGAGCAGGTAGAGGTGGCTCTGGCATAGATGTACATAGGGTTAAAACCCGAAAACACCTCTTTGAGCTATACTAGAACGGGAACTGGTACATGACAATGGGCATTGCTGAACTCTTGGTTATGACACTCTCGGGGGATATGTTTCGTTAATCACAAGCTTTTTATGAATCCTTATGAAGGAATTATAGAAAATATAATATGTCTAAGCATGAAGTTTTAAGACATAAAATACTTTTTAGTTAAAAGATTCATAAATGAAATTAGTTTCTCATGAAGGATTTATTATTTTAGAAAATTTCCCCATCGTCTAGGAATACATTGAAGTACTTCCTGAGGAGTTACCCGAACCTTCCCCAGAAAGAGAGGTAGAGTTCTCCATTGAACTCATACCTGGATCTCATCTGATGTCAAAGATACCCTATAGGATGGAAAATGTAGAGATAGAGGAGTTAAAGAAACAATTATGAGATCTTATGGCGAATGGGTTTATCCGACCAAGGGTGTCTCCTTGGGGAGCACCAGTTCTCTTTGTGAAGAAGAAGGATGGATCAATGCAGGTATGAATTTATTAAAGATAACTGAATGTGATCATAGTAAAGAAAAAATACTCTCTTCCAAGAATTGATGACTTATTTGACCAAATTCGTGGGACTTAATCCTTCACTAAGATTGATCTTTGTTATGTTTAGTATCAATTGAGGGTGAAGAATGATGATATTCCAAAAAATACCTTCCAATCAAGACATGGGCATTATGAGTTTTTTGTTATGCACTTCAGACTGACTAATGCACCTACTATTTGTATGGATCAAGAATAAGTTGATTTTGGAATCATTTATTTTATCAAATGGATATCCTTTGTATAGGAAAATGATATGGTGATTAAATGATAAAGGTTATTTTGGATGATGTTTTCTCTTTTGGAGTACTATATGGCTCAGGTAAATAAAATACTATAGGATTTAAATTGAGTGGTAATGGTTGATTTTTTTTAAGAATTTATGTATTTATTGTGGGCATTTGGTTATTTGGGATATTTCTTGAAAATGATGAACCTAGCATAGAGAATATGTGAGTAGGTTAATTACACTTTAGTATGATACTTTAATAGTAATCGATGTTATTGGGAGATAAATGTTAAAATTTCTTGGGGAAGACTATGTGATTAAATCCTTCTGAGTTTTGGGTTCCATTCTTAGTTTGGATTATTCTGAAGAATTTTGAGGATGGTTGTGTATTGAATGGTCTTTCTAGAACTTTGGGTACTTTTTTTGAATTTTTGAGATTAATAGTGATATTTATTTTTATAAATGATTATCCTTTTTGGGGATTATATGAACTCATACTAATAATTTTAGTTTTAGTTGATGACTAAAGACAAGGGGAATATATAGTTCTTCTTTTGTGGATTATGTGATTCTCTAGAAGATGATTGTTGTGCTTTTGATGAGACCAAGTCTTTTTTAATGCTCATTGTTTGGAGAAAATACTATTCTTTGTGGAAATATATCAAGGGATTAAACACTACTTGAAGCTAAATATATTTCCTTATGTTTTTATTCTATGCAGTAAATTATTTCCTCAAAATTATGAAAAAAAACATAAAACAAAAATGTTGTTGGTTTAATATTTTTACGGGGTAATCAAAGACCATTTAACACGTCTTAAGTTTGCGATCTCCATGTGGTTAATTTTCTCCTAATCATGTTTTTTATCACTCTCCATCAAAACTTGACTCTTTGTTTTCTCTTCCATATCCATGTTTTCCTACATGGAATCCTAGTATGAGTTAACTCGGGTGACCTTTGTACTTCCATTTCTTTCTTTTAAAGTAATAGATTTACTGAATCTTTTCCGATGTGGGACCTTCAACAAAATTTCCAAGACCAATTTTAAAATCGCAAGAATGCAATTTCTTAAGGTGAGGAGATTGTAATGACATGAAATTTTGAATAATTTTTTTTTCCTAAATTTGTGTGTTATTTTATTTTATACTCAACAAAAGTATTTCATTTAATAAAATAGTTATAATTAAAATAAGGTCGTTGGGTTACGAATGTTATATAACCATTGGTCAATATGAATGTGGGAAACTAAATGTGGCAATTATTGTCTATAAATAAAAGTAATATTGATTAATTAATATAGAAAGAAGATTTGATGGCCCCATCCATTAGTCTCGGGCCGATCGAAGCCCATCTGACGGAACTCGGGAAGTAGGTAACACATTTGGGCTTTGATCTCGACCAAACCCAAGATGAACTTCATCGTGTGAAGCTGGAACGGAATCACCTTCGTGAGAAGTTCAAGTTAATAGAAATTACTACGCAGGAAATGTTGGCCGAGCCACCCCAAGATTATATCACCCTAGCACACCTTACTCTTAGGTCCAATACTGGTGTTATAAGGGGCTATGTAACGAGACCGTAACTTCCTTGTGTAATCCTTTGATTTAAATAAAAATAGAGATTTCTTTTTATGGCGATGTTTTTGAATTTTCAAATGTCCGGATAAATATAGCCTGCATATTATTGATGAATTTTTGTAAAAAATGATATTTTAAAACATTTAAGTAAACCTTAAATAAATAATTATGAAATAATTCTGTTCGACTTATGAATAGAAATATATGGTATGAGGTGTCCCAAGTGGCCAATACCATGGGAAAATACCATGGGAAAGCCCATGGTTTTTTCAATACCACCAATGAGGTGTCCCTTGGACATTAATACCGTGTCCCCTCACATCCCCTATAAATACAAAGCCATTATCTCATCCTTTCCATCCCAAAATCCTCCTCAAAGAAGTTCTGATCTCCTTACATCCCAAGGAGTCCTCCTAAGGTTCCCTCAAGCCTCCCAAGGTCCCAAACATCAATATTTCAAAGTTACTCTTCAAGGTAAGGGATCCTACCTGTCTCATTCTTTTCATGTATTCTCCTTTATGTCATTTATTTTAAGCTCCATGTTCTTATGTTGGGGATGTTCTTTTATATTCATACTACTATACATCTCATTTTCATTTGATGAGATACCCCCTCTTTCTCTCATCAATTCATTTTAATAATGTTTAAGTGGCACCGTTAGGCTGCCGAATTTTTGTAAGGGATTCCTTCACCCTTCCCATTTTCAAGTTCTATTTTCATGTAAAGTCATTCAAGTTCATTTTTATTGAGTAGGGGTATTATCTATATATCCATAATACTGTTATTTTTTTCTATATGATGAGAGACCCTATTTTATCTCATCAATTCATTTTTTTGAAGTTTTAAGTGACGCGGTTAGGCTGCCGAATTTACATAAGAGAAATATTATTTTTGTCTTCCTTCCATGTTCTTCATTTCATATGGTATGTCTTTCAAATTTCATTACCATGTTCTTGTAAACATCAAATTTAGTCCCTATATTATTTTATGGATCATTTATGAGTGGGTGACCTATGTCTTCTCTCTTTTCAATATTTTCTAAAACCCTGTAACATAGCCCTTATGTTGCAGAATTTTCGTCTCAAAATGTCTCTCTCTTTTACTCAAATTCTTTTGTTTTATAATGTGAATACTCAAAGGTATTTCTTCAATTGGGGTATTTAAATATATATCAAAATGTTTTATTTTAAATTCTTGGATTTACATACCTGAGACCCACTTTCATTTTTTGTGGGTTTAAATTGACATAAAGATCGTCTTTAAAGCAGTTTTTAAAATGTTATGACTATGAAATGATCCCCATTTCTTTTATGCTATGGGGGTTATTTATGAAATGATTTATGATGATATATGTGTCTCACATGATAATAGAGACAAATTAATTGTGCACCCTGATAGCACTCCAATGCATTGGGTAATGATGTAATCTCTAGGGATTACAATTTTAAAGATACCTTGGTGAATAACCTTGGTAATTTTTTTTAAATGAAACCTTGGGGAAGGACCTTGGTGATATGTTCATGATTGTCTAAGTTAAATGGTGTAGCCACATCTTCAAGTTACGAAACATGTTATTTTTATTATGATATGCCTCATGATCTCTTTCTCATGCCTTAAAGTTATCATGACTTTAGTGATGTATCGCAAGTTCACATGTAAAATGTTTCTCTTGTTTCCCTTACTGGGCCTTCTGCTCACCATTTCCTTTGATGTATGCTCCCAGGTTATGAGATGTTGTAATGAACTTAGGATGAACAATGAATCAGCCTTAAAAGTGGTTTAGAAGAATTTTTTATGTTGTTCTCATGTTTTTTGTTCCTAATTTCCAAGACACTAGACTTTGAAGATCCTCTGTTTGTAAAATTTAATGAAATGTTATGTAATAAAAAGTAAAGATGTTATATTTATCTAATAGTTGTGAGGATTAAAATAAGAGGCACCAATTATAGTTCTATAATTATCTAAATAGGGGATTACATGCACCCCATATTGAAGTGGGGGTTGATTATGTCAAGTCATCGGACTGTCCTCATTTCATAAGATGATGGTGGAGGATATAGAGGGAGGTTATTCTCAACTTCCACCTATATTTACTATAACATAGAGGACCAATATAGTCCCCTAACCTTCTCACAAAAACAAATTAAAGAGGGAGAAGAAGTTTTCCATGGTTATGAGTCGTGGTAAACATTTATTCCATTACATAATATCATGATTCTCCCGACATACCCATTTTACCATGTTTACCTCTTACTGGATCTTCTTAACTTTCCTCCCTTATGTGGTCTGACACCAATTTTTATATTAATGAGGTGGATATCCTGGATGAATAATAAAATTGTAGTGATTAATTTATCCCCTTGACAGAAGTGTTGAGAAACAAATTAATTTCATCTGTCATTATTGAAAATAGGGAAGATTTTCCTCATAATGTTAGACTAATATCACAAGATGTAATGTGATGGTCCTTGAAATTTCTTCCTTTTGATATTTCAACGATGTCATATACACCAGAGAATCCTATAGCAACCAACACTAGACTTGTCATTATTCTGGAAGTGAATGACATGGATCTTGGAGTATCCAAGAAAGGTATCGATGTTGATCCTGAATTTGTAGGGTTCAAAGATATTGTTCATACCAAGATGCTGGTGGATAAAATTGATGATGGAGATAATTTTTATCCTTGGACATGTGCCTTAGATAACCCATTGGGTGAGGATGTTGTGAGATATCAGTGATTTTTTAATGAACTAATGGATATTTATGAAATTTTAAAAAATTTGATATCCCTGCCACTATAGGGGAGTTATGGGACTTTAATAGGTTATTGAATGGATGTGAGTTTTCTATTTCATTAATATTTAAAGTAATTAACCTCCATACATTTGATGGATTACATCGGAGCTTTAATTGTTCAACTTTTTCAATAGAAACTATTTTCAGGGAAATCCATGACCATGTTTTCCAAGTCCATCCTACTCCCATTTTTTAGAGGGATTATCAGTTGAGGTCCTCAATTTTGGTGATTCATGAGATCCATATATCTTGGTTATCAAATAAAATCATGGGGGTGTTAATTATTAGGATTTTCTTACTTAGAACACTGAGATGATGAGTATTTTGGTTGAATTAAATCCAACTATTATTTCAATGACTGGTGAGTGTTTTCAATAGTTCTACTTTCATCAAATACTTTAATATCTTTTAACCTCCCATTATTAAAGAGGGGTACCATTTTCTGTCCATTACTATTAGCTTTAATAGAAAATCTTGATATGAGATCTTCCATGAAAAATCATCCAAAACTAGTAGGAAAAATGATTCTATTTTTAATGGGGAAGAGAAAGGTGACTTGTTTAGTGTGTTAATCCCAAAATACATCTCTTATTTTAAAATTAGTTTTGAGTAAGATTTGGATAGACAATAATCCTTTTTCCCCATACACTGTATGGTATGGAGAGACTTCTGGAAGAAAGTCTCAAAAACACCCCATGAAATCCTATCGTTGTGACTTTACTGAATTCCAACCGTGTTTTCAATCTTAAGGTATGGAAAATTTTATTAATGTATGATCCATCATTCTATTAATTTGATAGTCCAGAAATGAGTTGAGGATAAAATATTTTAGCAGGCCAAGTCACAGTTGGTAGGAAAATTTTCATATCTCTGGCCCTCTGTATCCCAAGTTGAGATTAACCATAATAAGGATATAGAGAAATACCAACATCTTCTTAATGATAAATCCTTCCAAATGATTCTCCTTCAAGATTAATTGGACATCATTAAGGAAGATATTGTCCAAATCCACAAATCCTTGAATGGGTACTTGGAGTAAGGAAGATATTTCCTTTCTATAGAGAATAATAAACTCAATAACTCCAAGGAGTCACTTTCAACACTATTGGATGAGTTTAGAAAAATTATACGCAATTATCGGTTAATATTCTAATAGATCAAGATATATGTCAAGGAAAAATTGTAAACATAGAAAAAAGGTTCCAATGTGTGGATGTTACTTTATATTTTAATACATGAATGAAAAGAATATATATATATATATATATATATATATAATTTTTATATCTAATTTTGTTTTGATTTTCTCATCACAAACATAAAATATCATGAAGAATTGATAATTAATTGAAGCTTAGTGAGTTAATGTATTATGGTTTGAGTGAGGAATATATTTTTTTCTAAGCCTTTAGACCTAGAAAGCATTTCTAAAATGTTTTTAGGGTCACATAGTTGTCCCTATAATCCTTGTTTCTTTTGTTTCATTGCCTTAATTTCTTTTCATAATATAGGATTAAAAATGACTTAGTGGGTGAAACCTGGATTTTTATTAGGCCTTTCTTTATCGGTTTTCAACATAACTTATTTTTTGGATCTTCCTTTTTAATGAACATTTTTTTATCTAAACCATGAAGAGTGCACGTCTAGTAATCTGAGACTCAATTTCTATCCAGGGTTCCCATTGTGGGTTTTCAATATGATTAATACTATTTCTCATTTTTTGGGAAGTTTAGAGTATTTCAATATGGACTAATAAAAATTGCGTTTTAGGTTGAAAAACATTAACCCCTAATTTTTTAATGGAGAACCAATAAGGGATTGTGGGAAAAGAATGTTATGACATTTTTCAAATACAAAAAGGAAGGGATTTTGAGTCATGATTTTGTGAACTACAACACTAAAACATGAAATTATATATGTTTGTGAGGAATTTCCACAGACCATGTTCGAAAATTGGATTCCATCATGATGTCATTGTGGCTTATGGATATAGTATGGGTCTCTTTTGAGAATGAATGTACCTCTAGATGATAGGCCCTTTTTGTGGGATATTTATTCAAAGACAACTAGGGAGTGTTTCTGAATAGTCAGACAAAGAAGTACTCAGGAAGTTGGCATCCTACTATTTATAGACTGGTAGTTTGTGAACACCTGAATTTCTCAAGACCATGGAGGATGGTTTGTTAAGGGAATGTTTTTAAGAATAAAGGGATCATCTATGATGGAACTTTTCATTAATGGGGAAACCGCACCTATGAAAATTTGGTATGTGAAGAGGAGGGGGAATTATATTTCGATAATAATCTTGCTTTGTTGGGGTCTTGGAAGAATTCTGGAACTTCCAAGTCAGATCAGGGTTATTTCCTTGAATATAGGAACACATGTTTTTTTCTTCTATAGTATTTGGGCCTGGAATAAAGGATCTAGGCATCACTACATTCCCTAATGGAATTATCATTAATTCATATGTTAATATTTGGGGTGATGCGGTGGATGAACAACATTGGTAAAAAATGATCCTCCCTTAAAAGGGTTGAAGTATCATTCAAATTAATGTTATGTGACCAGGATATGGAAAATGTGTTTTAACATCTTATGACAATGACATTATAGGCTAAAATTTAGTGTTTTTTATATTTGATCAAAAGATTAGTATTTTCCTATTCCATGGTTATATGATAGATAATGTTCCACCATATTCAGGAATAAAGGTTTGAAGTTTTATGATATAATATAGGGGTTTCTAGATCTTTAGTGTGATATGGGAAATTTTTTTAAGGAATGACCACTAACCATGTTTGAAAAGAAGTGTATTGTATAATGTTATTAGGGATTATAGAGATAGAAGTGTCTTCTCATGAGGATGAATGTGCCACTAATTGAAAAACCCTTTTATGGGTGACTTTATGAAAGAAAAACTGGGGTTTTTTAATGGAAAGTCAGTCAAAGGTGTCCTTCGGTTTTATACATTCTATTACCGATAGACAAGGAAAGATTGCGGAGATTCAGATTTCCTTGTACACGGAGTTCACTTCATGGAAGGAATGTACCTGAGTATTGGGGGATAATTTCATCCCAAAACCTCCTTGAATGGAGTGATGTGTTTCCCTAAATAGGTATGACATGTATGAAGGGGATTTGTTTTATTGAACCTGGGATAGAAATGTAGGATCTAGGCATAACTGTGTATCTTGTTGAAGCGAGAATCAGTCGATATGTATTTCTATATATAAAATTTCCACAATGATAGAATTCTTGACTGGAGAGGGGTTTTTTTATTGAGTATGGTCTCATAAGCTGGGTGAAAACCCATACTGGATCCTCATGTGTATATCTGTCTCATACATAGGAGAGTGGGAGTACTTTTATATAGTTATTGGCTGGAATAGGACATAGGATAAGGGTGTCACTACATATCTCAATGGAATATGAATCAGTCCATATATAGTTCTGGAAAACCATGATGTTTAATGTCATGTGACATAAATGAATTTTGCAGCTTAACATCATGCAAATAGGAAGATATGGTGCGTTTTAGTGTAAGTTATACTACTAGGTCCATGTTATTAATGAAGAAACATGTAATATGAGTCCTACCGGACCAAAATGTTCCACCATTCTTCAAATTTAAGGGATGAAATGGTAATAAATATTGGGGGTTCTCAAATCATGAGAAATGATATGGGAAAGCATCTAAGGAGTAAATGTAGACCCTATTCGAATAGATATTTCAAACATTTTTTCTTTGGAGATTATATAAACATAAGAGGATTCTCTCAATGGTGAATGCATCATTGGATGACCAACCCTTTTTGTGGGTGACTTTATGGAAATCCATCTAGGGTGTATTACTGCAGAGTCAAACAATGACATCCTCAGGTTTGAAAATCCTTTTTTTGTGGGGAGACTTTAAGTAAAGTTAACTAGTCAATTTTACCGCATTGTCAATACAAAGGTGTCTCCGTGTATAAAGCTCTCTCCCAATGATGGCCAGAGAAAGTTTATGGAGACCCAAACTTTCCCTTGAATAGGGGTAGGATGTGTTTAAGGGATGTGTATGGACATAAAATAAGAATTTGGAACAACAATTTCCATGGAGTATGGGGTTCCTTACACATATCTTAATCATATATAGGAGGGAAATTTCAATTTCCTTGATGGATTACTGAATGAGGGAACCCAATTTAAGACCCCCTTCATAGATATTTGTTTGTATACAATGGAGAGGTATGTTTTCTTTACCCCATGGATGGGCCTAGTAATTAAGGTATATACATCACTACATATCCCATTAATATTATAATCAACCCACATGTAGTTCTTGATATGTGGTGTGGTGGTAGACCATCATTGAGGATTGTGATCCACTCATGTATTGATCTAAATGTTACCAAGTTTTACATATTGAAACATGGACGTAAACTATTTAGTTTTTCATCTGGAGGTATGGATATTTGGGTGTTCCTTTTTATGCCTTACAACCAAAACCTAGTTTATACCTTTTTTGAATTGATTTCCATTGATCATGAGGGGAATCCTTTATAAAAAATCCTAAACCCATGTGAGTTATATTCAGTGTGAGAAAAAAAGAGTGGAAAAGGTTTATTTCACCACACATAAATGATAAGAGGAAGGATAGAGAAATTTTGATATTGTGGTGGCTAGAATAGGATGTAGAATCCTAACATCTGTACATATCTCATCAAAATAATAATCAATACATACAAAGTTATACGAAACCCTAACATTGAATGAGAGGGATATCAACCATGCAGTTTAACATATTGATGTAAGGATGTAGGTGATTCAATAGGAAGAAGGAATATTGTAGTTTGAACTAGGATTGTAGATTTGGACTTCACTATGTATCTTGTAATGATATTAATAAATACATACATAGTTATTGAATTAGTTCTCAAAATTAATTAGGTTTAGACACAGGGAAAATGAGGTTATTTTATTGAATGATGTATGGGACCATCAAATAAGGCATGGGATTAATTATTTATCCCATTGAAATGAGAATCAAGACACATTTAGTTCTGTAAAGTAGGTATGGTAGTATACCATCACCATGTATTGTGATCTTCTCATGTGTGGATTGAAATTTTATTCATTTTGACATCGTGTAACTTGGATTTAAACCATGCAGTTTTATGTCAGGCAACAAGGATGTTTTCATATAATTTATCATCATGCAACCAGAATATTATCATTTTAAATATGAATAGGTAGTATTTCAACTATGAAGTTTAACACTATGTGGTAAACATTAATCATGAATTTTAACATCATCAATCATTGACAAGAGTATTTAAACGTCAAATATATAAGACGTCAACTACGTAGTTTAACTTCATGTATTAAAGAAAAATTTTGTAGATTAACATCATGTCACGAAGATGAGATTTAGGGATTTATCACATGAATTAATTATTAAGAAATATTTCATTGGTAGGGACCATGATTAGATATCCATCCATTATGATCAATAAAAAATCTCTATTATAGGGGACATTGTGTATGGAATACTATCTCTCCAACTTTGATTTGAACTTTGGAGGTTTCCTCCCTTTTATCATTAGAGTCCAGAGGACTACTATCATTTATCCATGAATGAATGAGTGGAGTCAAACATTATCATTAAAATATCATGCTATAAAACTATCAAGGACTTCCATGTGATTCAAGGTATACAAAATTTTCTTATCATGTACATCCAACTCATCCCTCAATTTTTAAGATTTTTAACAATGGATAGTTGATAAAATATTCCAATGTGAAGAGAGGTAATCTAAACCTCAATGTTTAGGAATTATTTTTTATTATATACAAGTGAATACAAGGCCTCCCGTGTAGAAATTTGGGTTGTAATATAGTAATCCCACAAGGCATGAAAGAGCTTTTCAGTCCTCTAATTTTTATCCTTATCCACCATTTATTAGAGTATGTTTTATATGGTCTTATTGAAGGCCTCTATTTATCCATTATCCAGTAAATGATAGTGGGATTGGTGTTTGGATTTGATATTATACTCCTGATATAGCTTCCCCGACATAGAAAGCATAAATTGGTGTTGTTGCATGTCAATATTGTATAGGTGAAACCAAATATTGTATTGTGTGATCCTTCAAAAATATAATAATGACTTTGGTTCTGACTTCTTTAAGGGGTATTTCTTTACCCCACATGGAGAGGAAGTAGGTAGAATTAGGGATGTACACGAATAGATTAGATATTACTAGAGTATTTGACCCTATAATATCCATTCCCCATATGGAAAATGGGAAGAGTTTTTAGATGTGTAATGAAAATCCAGGGGTTGATGGATGAAGTTGTAATGCACATGAAAGGAATTAAAATTCTTAGTGAATATTATGAACTCTTGTTTCATTGATGTTCCAGTTACATACTTATGATGAGGTTTTGATATTACACCTCATTATTTGTATAGCCTTCAGACAATAGGAATATGTAAATGAAGACAGCCATTGTATGAGAGATAGGAATGGCGCCCAATCAAACTATTTTGAGATTGGGGCCTTCCATTATCTTCCATGTTGGGCTTTTTGATGTTCCATTTAAATATATATCCCATGTCTTGAGTCCAAAATGAATAAAGAAAATCACTTCATCAAGAAATTTAGTATTTGACAATGTTGTTTCTATAGATGGGTTCTTTGTAATTAATTCTACCAAATCATGTCCTTTTACCACTTTCTATGGCATTAACTAAATGTAAAACTGTTGAAAAATTTCCACCCACCATTCTAAACATCTGGTAACGATAGAATGGATTATGATATATTTTATAGAGCTTATATGATAGTCCAAATTGACCTTATGGTGTTTCAGGTAGTTTCTCATTTTTTGGATGATGATGCTTGATGCTAGATAGATATTCTTGATATCTAATAACATTTATTAGTATATAACATCCTTATAATGAGATAATAAAGGCGTTTTTCACTCCCAACATCATTCTTTTGTGTGAGGAATAAACCTAGTGATCGTTCAAGGGTTTTTACATACAAAAAAGTGCATTTCCATCAATAGAAGATATCAGTACTAGTAAACCATAGAGATATTTCTTGAGACTATTGAATGCTTATTGATAATCATTGGTCCACTAATATGTGACCCCCTTTTTCGTTAATCCACTGAAGTGAAAACACTTATCTGTGAGGGTCGCTATAAATTACAGAATTTAGGCAAGGTGTCCCTAAAATACTCTCAACTCTTTAAGGTTTTTAGGAGGTGACATATTAAGGATTGACATTGTCTTATTAGGGTCAACATTGATTCCTCAATGGAATAAAATGATGCCAAAAAATATTCCCTAGGCCACCTTGAAATTAGATTCCATTGGATTTATCCTCAGTCTATACAGAGTTTTCTGAAGATGGTATCGAGATTGGCAAAGTGGTCAGAATGATATCTAGACGTAACCACTAGATCATCATCATAGAATTAAAAAAACATCACCAGGTTAGGTTTGAAGATTTTATGCAAGAAATTTTTATATTCATCACCATCATTCACCAAGATAAAGGTAATTAACTAATAAAAAAATACTCCATGTGGGCCCTAATGGTGGTGGATTCTTCATCTTATGAGTTGGATTGATTTTATTTCTAATTATCCAATTAATTAACTTCTATTTATTCTTACTAGTACCTTTATTCTATTTATTTACTCCTTCAAGATCAATGATAGAAAAAAATTACTTGGGTGGGCGGATTTCCGAATATTACTTTCCTAGTGTCCAAGATTTTCTGTAGGATATATTTGAAATCAAAATTTTCTTGGATGGTGTCCCCCAACTTCCTGGGGAATGGGAAATAATATTTTCAGTATTTAAGACCATCTTGGTTAGTCTTGTTGGGATTCAACAATTAGATTAAGTTTTTCTCTAAATCATTGATGATGTATCTAGAGAATTAGTTATCTCATAAAGAACAACTATTATCCATAATATCCCCAATGTGTTTTGGACTCTACTCTCTTTTATAATCTAGATGAGGTTGTTATTTCTTCTGATGCTTATGAGGGAGAGTTTCATGATATAGTGTGAGGTTTAGAGCTTGAGTGGGTGTAGGGGATGGATTAATAATGGCAAAAGTTTCCTTTTATTTCTCTATTCTATTCCCTTGAGCTGATGGAATTAATCTAGACATGGCATTGGTTCGTGAGATGGAGTCTTATAATATTTTATCTATCATGAAAAAGGTACCAGAACCCTACTTTATATTTCACGTGGATTAGCAATGTTTGAAACTAATAAATAATATTATTTATGAAAATGGAAAATAAATCATCCTTAGGTGATGTAGTCCTAGCGAGTTTGTCAACCCCTTTCACTGAGGGATGAAATTCAAGACCCTTTCATTCTACCACTTTTTTTACTTTTATAGGTCTATGAATGTTGTCTTCTGTAGTGTTGATCTTTATTGGAAGATATACATTCAATGGAGATCTTCCCATCCCACTATTGATGGATCCAAAAAGCTGGTATACTATTCAAAGTATGTCCCTTGCATTGTTTTCATGAATCACTTATGTTTCACTACAACTTATTTTTCATAGGTACCCATCAGGGGATCATAGTGGGAAATGAAGTGCATCAAATACTACTCCGGGTCCCCCGATCCATTGAAAATTGGAAATGTGGGGTTCTTGAAATTTAGTGGGGGGTGGTGGATCAACCAATTCATGGTAAGGATTGTTTTCTGACTATACCGTGCATAAAAATCCTATAAACATTTGAATTTATCCACTAAAAACTCATCTATATTTATGATTTGTGGAGGAATGTCTGGATGAACATGATCTCAAATGGGGGAAGAAATAGTTGGGGCCAATTTTGGTGCCTTTGTAGGTATCCTTCATGGGTAACCTATATGTGATGTTCTGTATGATTATACTTAACCCTATTCATCTTGAGCACCCAATCGAGGTATCTCTAGATCTGTTAATATGGGATCCAAATATATTGGCTTTCGGAACCCCACATTGAGCAGATTTTTTGGATCCCTTTAGGTTGTTGTGACAAACCCTATATGTTGTGGTATATCAGAAGGGAGCGCCTGGTGAGGCTCTTCTCATAAAATGTATCCCTGAGGATTGTTTTAGAGTGGTTCTATATTGAGTCTTCTCATATCATTTATCCATTATTCTTATTGAGTGAATCTTTCCTCAAGTGTGAGGGGTTCAAACTCTTTAAGGGGTGGGTGTGGTATGTCTTTACCTTTACCCTTTTCCTTAGATGATACTCACTAATGGGGAGGAAATAAAACCTTTGGAGTATTTATCATATTAATTGAAAGACTCTATTTCTAGGTACACACATTTCCTTAAATCATTTCATTGTGGACCGTAATATGAACCGAAAATTCCTCCTCCTGATCCTCTATATTGGTATTATGTTTTGTAGCATTCGAAAGGGTGGTGTTAAAAACATTCACTAACATGTAATGCATCATGGGAATTTAAGTAGTTTATCTAGGAGATATCCTTTATTTATTCCTGCAACAAGGCCTCATCCAATCCTTCGTTAGTCCTATTAGGATCATCTTACAATGGGTGGTCCAAAGGGAATATTCAGATAGTTTTTTCATATGTGTTCCACGTGTGGACATTGGGTCCTAGGATAGGATGATTTGAGAAGATCTATTTTTCACTTTTCCCCCTAATAGAGAGAAGGGAATATTACCCTGAGGATAAAGCATAGGTGTAAAATCCCCCAACCCTATGGGTTGGGGCTATTCCTATCCTGTCATCACATCCTTTGGATCCTATTTTTATGACCTTGAAGGTTGTCATAAAAAATCCCTATACACTATGATCTATTTTTAAACCTGGATCTCAATGGATAATTCTACAATAAATTCTTCCTTCAAATTAAGAATCTTTGTTTGAAAATGGTTTGGATTCATGATACGACCAATACCTAAGCTAAATGCTACCAAAAAAATTGTGACATTTCTGATATCTTCGCTATCTAACAGTTTACTTCCCTCAAGCGGGAGGATTAATCAATATTTTCATATTCATGATGAAAAAGTCTTTCAATATCTATATCTCTTAGGGATTTATTTCTTCAAGATTTTTTTAGGTAGGTTTTTTTAGGGTGCACTATATATCGTGAAATAATTACATTTGTTGAAGCTAACCAAAAACAATGAAATTTCACAATTTAAACTTTAGAAGGATTTACTGATTAGGGAGAAATGTTAAGTGAATCATCCCATTCTTTTCCTATCCTTTTATATGAACACTATATGGGTAATTTTATATTATCTAATACAATAATTTTAATGCATAGAGACATGCACATTGAATGCATCATTACTATTTTCCCAATTTTGTGTTTTGTGTAGGTAGGAGGGACACCATGTTGATATGATGATGTATCCCTTATATTACCTTGATGTTTATTTGATACCCATCATAATGCAATAAATTTTCTTTTAATGATTAAGAGTGTTACATATATTGAGGTGGATTTTGTGCACATAATATTTTGAAAATGCCTCTATAATTCTCTATTGAGGAACAACTAAAGGGAAAACATGATTGGTATATTTCCTTTACTCAACCATATTCACATGTTCAGCATACCTTATTTTTCTATTAATATAGGTTCCTTAACCTGGTATGATCAAAGTGGAAACTTCCTAGCTACGTTGTTATAAATAATAGTTTTGGCAGGGATTTCCTTGGTCATATTGGAAGGTAGTAAGTCCAAGGTTATTTCGATGAATGGCCATTTCATTGGGTTTTATTTGGAATAATAAATGATTTCACTTGTCAATGATAAGGAATCATGCATTAATAGACTCATTTTCACAAGTTCCTCATGATAAGAGGGATTCCCCATCATGAAATTAGTAACGGGAGGTCTTTTTGTTAATGTGAAACACTACTACAGGGAGGACCTTTGCAATGAATTCCATCAGGGGGAGGACTACCATTATGGACTGAAATTTGACTAAAATGTGAATTACTACAATATATACCCTAGTAAAGAACATTATGGTGGAAATTATCAAGGGGAGGACCCTCTTACTTATTAATCTTCTGTCCACATGGAGGGATATCATAGTACTCATCAGGAGATGAGTTCTCAAGATTGTTCAAATTTTGGACATGATGAAATCATTCATAGTATGAGTTATGTGGATGAACTTTAGAACTAATACTAGGGTTTCTATAATTAGTTAATATATGAGTAGGATCCAGAGCTTCTAGAGAAAAATTTCCAAGGGCTTAATGAAATCCATTATTAAGCAGATCGAGATCATAATCTGTATCATAACTTTACAATCACATTAGGTGAGACATATTTTGGGATTCCTTATTATGGGTGAATGGGTAAACTTTTTGGTGATAAATATTTTTATATACATAAGCTTGTTTGATTAGCTCCCATAGCACTAATGGTATTTTCTAATAGATATCTAGAATTTTGGCTGGTGTTTGTGCCTGCCTTGGAATTTCCATTAGGGTAGACCAACGACATCCAGTTGGGACAAGAGTTTGTTCTAGATATGGTTTTCCATATATAATTGTGGAATTTTTACAAAAACCCTCCTATAAGAGATAAAATATGTATTTATAAATCAGAGTGATATGTGGATGAGTCACCCCTATTTGGGGGAAAGAGTTTTGTGTATACCCCTCTACCACTACTATTGATGTTATAATATACTGAAAAGTTTTTAAGATGTAAGAATGAATTTTTGTATAAAATTTTTCTATCCTTATGATGTGATGGGTACATTTATTGGTTGTAATAGGGATATATTCCCATGTTGTGGCTGGATATGGTGTGTGTTTTCTCCCTTTTCCTTAGTGTCTTGTTAGTAGGTACTGGCGTTGCTATGTTATAGGGACATAAATGTAGGTCTACCCCTAGTTCTTTCACCAGGGTTTTAAACTAATTTATCTAGATGCTATCGTATGAGGTTGTTTTCAAGATTGATAGATTTTGGAAGGTGTGTACGCCTTCATACGGTGTGATGCCAAAAAAATTTTGGCTGCCTTGGTTGGTGTGGGTAGGTGTTTGTTCCTGCTCCCTATTTTATGCCGATTTTTTCTAGAATTATTATCGGAGTGATTTTAGATTATTGTTCTTGAAATATTGATTAGTATAGGATGGTCTGTCTTCATAATAACTATTTTCCATATAATTTTTATGGTTGTATTTTTTGGGTGCTTCCAGATGATTCTTCTAGTAATCTTGGTTAGCATGGACAAGTGTGTGCACCCACTCTCTATTTGCCGCTAAATTTTGTTGGTGGGATTATCTAGAGAGAAAATATGTGTATAAATGTTACCATTTGGAAAGAAACTAACCATGATAGGCCATCTTCTATTCTTGGGTCTAGGTGACCAGTGCTAGACTTCAGAGGAAGACAACCTCATCATGTCGATGGTTCATTTCTGTGTGGCATTGGTGGTGGTATTTATTGGTAGGATCCCTATATAGGTAGCCCTGTGTCTTATAAATGAGGTATTAGGTGGACTCTTGATCTACCTTCCTATGATAAGTTTGAAGCTGATTTCTATGTTATAGGGGTTGGCTCTAGAAATGGTAGGCGATGGAAATTGGTGTCGCCTGCTTCTTGGACACCAGCCATCATTTAGTGGATGTTTGGTGGGTATTTATGAACTGGATGGCTTGATAAGTAGTGTATAGGGTCATGATGGTACCACTTTGGTGGTACTCCTGAACTAGTACATTCGAGACCCATCATTGATGATGTTGGGTTGGTGATGTTTTCCTATTCTTAAACAAGGACCCAACATTTTCAATAGTTGAAGCATATTTCTGCAAGAATGGGTAAGATTCCATTGGAATGAATGGAGAATTGAGATGAAGTTCATGGAATATAGGTGACAAATAAAAAAAATAAAACCTTGGAAAAGTATCATCTCAATGAACAAAAGGATTCATAATTGATTATTTTAGATCCATGTTTTTCCCACTTTCAACTTATGAGATAAAGGGGCCTAAAATGTGGGTGATGTAGTCATCTCGATTAATGATTCCCATAAGGTTCACCATTTTTGTTTCTATCCTCCAATAGATGTGTTGTGTTTCCCTTGTGTAATTTATTGTGGGGATTAAATGTTGTAAAATATTTCTGATCGGGAACACTATATCTGGATGGTTTCCAATGGGGTTTGTTCATGGAACTAAAAACACCTAATGGTTCCCTTATTCGAGATGTTTCATGAACCTACTTTAAAAATGAAGTTGGTTATTGGTAAATGATCAAAAAACACATAGAGACTCACATTGGTCTAGACAATTGGAGGTGGGTCTCATCATAGCCCTTGGGTGGAAATTATTTCCCACTTTGGGACTCTCTTATAGGTTTAAGATTTCTTCATAGGTCCTTCATTAAATACCAATTATAACACAAGTTTACCTTGAGTTTAAAATCAATTATTATCATGTATTGATTCTCTAATAATCAATATATATCTAAGGTTCTTCATTGAAGAATTCATTTATATATATATGAGGCTCTCCATTTATTGTATCCTTTTGTATGTTTGTATTAGATATTTTCCATTTATTATTATGATGCAAGTCTAATGCCATAGGGTGGGGTGCCCCGAAATTTATAATCATCTAGGGATAAGAGAGTTGTTTTGATATCAGGATTAATCCCATGATATGATATTCCTACATATCCATGTGAAATGAATTAGAACCAATTTATATAAGTTCCACATAATAGGACACATTATTCCTTTTAAGATCATGTGACATAGACCAAACCATTCATTTTAATGTCACACAACAAGTACGTCTAGGTGAAAGGTGCCAAGACAAGGGTTGCTGTGGGAATTATGATGAAAGATCCTAAGGAACCAAAAGAGATTTTGACCTCCTAGGTTGGTAAATATCATACTAGGAATGTATCCTAGAGAATATTATCGTTTAATTGGGGTTTTGAATTTATAACTCAAAGAATCTTCTTATGTATTTCATTCATATAGGAATAAAATACCACATAGTTTGGTTGTTTTGTGGACCCATGCCTATAGAGGATTTTAAAGGTTCATCGCATAGGGGACTGTGTCCCTTTGAGAGTATGGTAACATATTTTTCATTCTTCAACCTAGGATGGTTCCCTTATGTCTGTAAGAATGAGTAAAGTATCAACTCATGGATATTTAGAGGTTTGATTAGGTATTATACCAATGCAGATGGCCTTGTGGGTGAGTATGGCTGATTAATGGTTACACCAAATAGGAGGTGCTTGTCAAGGTGAAAGGAAGTTATGTCATATATATTTTTTAATTAGATAACATATAATTTTGTTAATGTCATAATCCTTGTTAAACTCTAATACCATGTGAGTCATGATCATTGTGAGAAACAAGACGAAGCAGTAGATCTGAAAAACTAAACAATATCCGTAATATGCTGGTGGATGAGGCCAGGGATATGGGAGAGAGAGAGGGAATTGATGTGACTATCTCCTATATTTTTTTAGTAACTATGATAGTCATATCTACCCATGGCTATAGACAATAAGAAGGACCCGGGTCTTGATTTTGGACAAATGACCTACTCTGCTTCTAATTTCAAAAGAAGAGAGAAGGATAACTTAGTAATCCTCATAAAAAGAAAAATAAAGCATGAAACCTCACTCATCATCTGAAAAGGAAGGTCCCTGGTCTTATAGATTACAAGGTAATGACCTAGCTCTCTCACTCATGTCTGATACTTGGAAGTCCAAGGTCTTAGAGACAACTTGGGAATGAAAATTCCCTATCCCTCACATATATGAATTAGAGGTCCCTCGAACTATCCCCAAGGTTGGGGTCCTCTTGACTAAAGGGATTCATAATTGCATACACCCCAAATACCCTAAACTATAGGCGAGATAGGTGAGAGAAATCTCTGACTAAATGAATGCATAACTAATTGAGAGACACACAGGTGGGCCTCTTTCCATAGTTATGAAAGTCTATAGGCTTGGTAGAGGTTTTGATTTATCCTCCCTCAGAAGAGGGATCCAAAGGAAGTTGTTCTTGTCTATTGGTATATTGAAATAAGTCTTATAATGTGGCTCTCATAGGTAAGGGCTACGTGAGCCGAAGGGGTCTTTCACAGGGTGGACCTGGGAAAATTAGAAGTGTTTCACATAGGGTAAGTTTGTGTGAGATAGAAATGTCTTGATGAAATATCAGCTGGGAAAAAATACATGGGGTGAGACCTTACTGAAGGATCCAAGGGTTTGTTCAAAGGTCACTAGGAGGTTCTCGGGTAGGTCCATGGTTTAGGAAGGGAACTTTTTGATAGTTCTTATCAGCAAGGGGGAGGGGGTCCTTGGATAGATGTCTGGTGTTTAAGACCATGGTGGAACATTAGTCATACTCTCCCTATAAACTCTCTCTTATAAGGATTTAGAGTGCTACCTGAGAGGTTCTGAGGGCATGGGAGAAGGATTAGGGAGAGCATAGCTTTAAGGATTCTTTATAACTTTTAGTCATTCAAATGATGATCCACATGGTCCTATTTATAGGTGAAAACTAAACCTTAGGAGAAGTAGGTTTCTCGGATAGGTATCCAATGTCGATACCTTGCTCAGGGGTATCTAAAACTTTTGGGACAAGCTAGTAGGTCATGGAAAAGCCTTATGGACTATAGTGTATGTGTGTGCAGGACCACCTTGGTGAGTTACCTTGACCCTTTTTGGGGATATTCACCTCTTTACTACTTAGGATATTTTATTAAATATTTTCATCTAATGTGAAAAAATGGATCTCTAACTCCCAAAATAACCATAACACGCCTAAGGAATCTATCAAAATCTCTAATAACGTTAAATACCCTAAAAACCATGAAAAAACCCCACAAAAACTTTAAAAACCTAAAAAAAATAAAACCCCTAAAAACAAAAAAAAACTATAAAAAACATAATGATCCAAAAAGAACTAAAAATCCATAAAACCATATAAACCACTAAAAACCTTAAAACCCCCCGTGAAACCCATAAAACCCTAAAACCCACTATAAACTATAAAATCCATTTAAACCCTTAAAAAATAATAAAACCCTCCAAAACCTTAAAAACTCTAAAATACTAAAAAAAACACCCCTAAAATCCCAAAAATCCCAAAAGAAACCTAAATACCAAAAAAATCCCCAAAATGCTTCAAAATACATAAAAACCCCAAAAACCAATAAAAATCTAAAAAACCCTCAAACTCCCTAAAAACATAAAAACCCTAAAAACCCTGAAAAACTTAAAAGAAAACCTTAAAAACCTATAATCACATAAACCCCCTAAAAACATAAAAATACTAAAAACCCTAAAGACAAAAAACACCCTCAATATCCCTAAATACCATAAAGTCCATAAAATTCATAAAAAATTATTAAAAATTCCTAAAAATGTTAGAAACCCTAAAAACCATGAAAAACCTTATAAAAAACACAAAAATATAAAAGCACATAAAACACATAAAAACAAAAAAATAATTTAGAAAATCTACAGAACTATAAACCCCTAAAAATCATAAAACACTTGAAAATCCCAAAAACCCAATAAAACGAATAAAAATCCTAAATACACCCAAAATCCCTAAAAATAAAAAAATACTATATACCTAAAAACCCCTAAAAAAATTAAAATCCTAAAACACTAAAAACCCATAAAAATGAGGGTAGGGGCTCCCTATCCCATCATCTGCTCTCAACCACCTTATAGGGTTTCTAGATTATCTCAGCGGTGATGCATCCTTCTCTCACTTCTTCAGCCTTCTTCACTCCAGGTTCTATTCCTTATTATTTTCTTTCCCTTCTCTATAGTGACCCCACCCTTCTAGGGTTTCCTTCTTCCAAGCATGGCTCCTCCAATTATTTTTTATTCTTCCATATTTTTATTCCTTCCGGGCTCTCTAGTTTGGTTTCTTTTCCCCTCTCCCACACTTCTCTACTGGTATAACTCAACAAACTCGACCCCATATTGGTTAGGTGTGCTGGTTTCTCGGATGTGTTTGGGATATAGTGATGGGAGAAGTGGTAATACAGACCTTCTCATTTAGTGAGTTATTACCTTATTTTCTCTCATTTATTGTATTGTTTCTTAATACTGTGTTCTTAGGGTTTCTTCCCTGGTTCCCCCTTCCTCATTATTTTACATTACTTTCACAGATGTTTTTCACTTAATATTCTTCGTTTCCTAGGGTTTCATTCCTATTATCCATTTTTCATTCCATGATGGTAATTTCATTCAAGGATCCTGGTTAAGTTCTCCATTCACTTCCTATATACTCTTGTCACTTGATCCTTTTATTTTGGACCCCATCTTGGTATGGTGCAAAGGCTCTTAGGGTGGCTTTAGAGGTGTTGATCGAGCATCAGAGGTTTTTCCAAGAGGTTCATCTAGTGTTGGATTTATTTTTTTACATCTATCCAGTGATAGTGATATGACGTTAAGGATGAAGATGTGTGGAAGGAGTCATTATGTGGTCATGCCTAACTTCAAGATGCAGGTTTTCTTTGGTGGTTGTTGTATTTGTAGGGATTTTTTCTTGATGAACGATTCCCATTGGTGTTAGTGGGCTCCAGTGGATGTCTGTCAGGCATCACCAGTGTTGCGTTGGTTTTGTTCTAATGGTTATGGTGTGATGCTCAAGGAGGATCAATGTCCAAGGAACATAATGGACAACATCCAAAACTTTGTGGTGGATCGACATCTGTAGAGGTGATGATGATATGAGATTGATTTCAAACTGATTTTGAATTTTGATTTCTTTTAATGGATCTATTCTCTCAATGGAGGAAACGAAGTTATGAATGATGTGGCATAGAGAAAAAAATATGATGTGAAGGTGTGGTTTGAATTTCCAAATTTTTCTCGGATATATTTGGAGTTTTGGCTCTTGTTGTGGGTTGTTTGTGATTCTGCATGCAAGGTTTTCTGAAAGGTTCTCACTTATATTTAAAGTGTTTTTTATAAAATAAAAAAGAGATCATGGTGTAAAAACCCCTAAAAACCTATAAACTCTATAGCCCTTAAAGACCCTAAAAACCCTAAAAACCATAAAAATCATAAACCCATAATAATTTTAAAAACCAAACGACATATAAAAACCGTAAAAATCAACTAAAAACTAGAAAAAACCCTTCAAACCCATGAAAATGTAAAAAAACTATAAAAATTCATAAACATATAAAAAACTCAAAACCCCCCTAAAACCCCAAAAGACAATTAAAACTCTAAAATTCCAAAAAAAACCCTGAAACCCCTCAAATTCCCTTAAAACTCTAGAAACCATAAAACCTTAAAAAATACCTAAAAACACATAAAATAAAAAGGCTCCTAAAACCCTTAAAACCCATAAGAAATCATTAAAAACCTAAAATCACATAAACCCCTAAAAACTAAAAAACGATAAAAACCCAAAATGAACCTAAACACCCTAAAACCCCTAAAAATGATAAAACCCCATAAAAACATGAAACCCCCCTAAAAACCAATAAAAAATAAAAAAACCACTAAAATCTAAAAACAATTAACCACATAAAAATATTAAAAAAATATGAAAAAATTTAAACCCCCCCCAAAAATAAAAAACCCTAAAACCCTAAAAAACACATAAAAACCCTAAAAAACATAAAACCCCTCAATAACATAAAAACCCTAAAAGACCATTAAAATCCAAAAAATCCATAAAAACTCCTATAAGTGTAAAAAACCCCAAAAAAACCTTCAAAAACCTAAGAGAAAATTAAAAAAATAAAAACACTTAAAACCCTTAAAAACCTAAAAATGATAAAAATCAAAAAAAAAACATTCAAACCCTCAAAATCCATAAAGCCACAAAAACCCATAAAAATCCTAAAAAAACTCCTAACTATCCCTAAAAATTTGAAAGACCGTAAAACCCTAAAAAACCACAATAAAACATTTAAAACCTAAAAACACTTAAAATACCTCAATGACGTAAAAATTAAAAAAACACTATAGGACACTAAAACCCATAAAAACAATAAAACCCCTACAAATCCATAAAAACATAACTAGAAAAAAAAAACATTAAAAACCCTTTAATCCCATTAAAAGTATTAAATACTCTAAAAAACATTAAAAACATGAAATAGTAAAAAAACACTAAAAACCAAAAAAAAAATAAAACATAGAAAAAACACTAAAAACCTCAAAATCCCAAAATACCATGAAAAATATAAAATTCTAAAAAATAAAAAAAATCCCAAGAAGCATAAAAAATCCTAATCACCTAAAAAACTGTAATAAAACATAAAAGACCTAAAAACTATAAACCCCCCCAAAAAACCCAAAAAACACTAAAACCCTAAAAACCCATAAAAATTGTAAAACCCTAAAACTCCTTAAAATATCAAAAAAATTGAAAACCCATAAAAAATCCTAAAAAATACCTAAAAATACATAAAAACATAATAAACCCAAAAAACACTAATAAACCTTAAAAAGAGTTAAAAATTGAGAACAGTTAAAACCTATAAGAAAACTTAAAATGCTAAAATCCCAAAAGACACTAAAAATCCAAAGAACTTTTAAAAACCATAAAACTTTTAAAAATTATTAAAACACATAAGATACCATAAAACCCCTAAAACCCATAAAATCCCAAAAAACCATTTAAACCCCTAAAACATTAAAAACTCCTAAAAACCTAACAAACCTAAGAAACTAAAGAAATCATGAAAACCCCCCAAAACACCAAAAACCCCTAAAACCACTAAAATCCCCTAAACCACACAGAATATTTAAAAACCCAAACCCCCCTAAAAATACCAAAAAATACCATAAATGAAAAAACACTAAAGACCATGAAATCCCCAAATAAAACCATAAAAAACAAAAAAAAAGTCAATAAAAAACTAAATGAATATAAAATACGTAAAAACCCTATAAACCCACAATATCCATAAAAACCTAAAAAACCATAAAAATCAAAAAACATCCATAAAAATATCTTAAATCATAAAAAACACTAAGAACCATGAAAAAATAATAGAAAACCTTAATAACCAAAAAGCACATAAAACCCTTAAAAACTTAAGAAATGTTATAAACCCCGAGATAACATTCAAACCCTAAAAAAACTAAAAAGATATAAACCCCAAAAAACAATAAAAATTTATAAAAAACCTAGAAAATCACTAAAAACGCTAAAAACACTTTAAACCCCTAAAAACATTAAAAAACACTATAAAACCTAAAAACTCAAAAAAACCATAACCCCCCCCCCAAACCCATAAAAAACCTAAAAACTATAAAAATATCTAATTCCCTAAAAACCATAAATATCCTAAAAGCCCTAAAATATCTAAAAACATAAAAACCCCTAAAAACATAAAACCCAATGAAAAAATTAATAACCAACATACAATCCCTAAAAACCATAAAAACACTAAAACCCCAAAAAAACCAAAAAGATCCTACACAACCCTAAAAATCATAATGACCATAAAAAACCCAAAAAACCATCAAAAAACTAAAAAATCCCTAAAAATCCCTAAAATGTGAAAAAAATTCTTAAAAACCTAAAACCATATGAAAACCAATAAAACCTAAAACACTTAAACCCCCTAAAAAATAAAAAATCTATAAAACATTAAAATATCATAAAAACCTAAAACCTCTAAAAACTATAAAATGCATAAAAACAATGAAAACCCATAAACTCTAAAAAACACAAACAACTTTGAAAACCCTTTAAAACCCTAAAAATGATAAAATCTCTAAAAAAATCAAAACCCCCTAAAAACCCTCTAAAATAATAAAACCCTAGAAACCCAAAAATTCCCTTAGAACACTAAAAACCATAAAAATCCTAAAAACACTAAAAATCCCAAAAAATGTAAGAAACCTAAAAAATTTAAAAACCCTAAGAAAACCACAAAAACATAAAAATTATTAAAACCCTTAAAGTCCTAAAAACACTAAATTCCCTAAAAAACCCAAAACCTTAAATCCTTAGAAAAAAAAGTCCCTAAAACCCCTAAAAACCATAAAAATCCTAAAATATACCTAAAAATATTTAAAAACAAAAAAAACCAAAAAAACCAAAAAAAACTATAAAAACCTAAATAAATTATATCCTTTATATACATAAAAAATGATAAAAACCCTAAAAACCCTAAAACCCCTAAACACATTAGAAAAAACTAAAAATTAATAAAACCCCCTAAAAACCACTAAAACTCTAAAAACTTCTTTACCCATAAATCATTAAAAAATATAAAAAACTATAAACCACTAAAAACTAAACCCCCCCCCCCAAACCCATAAAACTATGAAAAACCCTAAAATCCCTCAAAATCTCAAAAACCATAAATACTCAAAAACAAATCCTAAAAAATCCATAAAAACTCTAAAAACATAAAAAATAAGAAAAATCCTAATAAAATCTTAAAAACCTTAAGACACTATAAACTCCTAAAACCCAGAAAAATTAGAAAACCATAAATGCCATAAAATTCTTCAAATTCCCTAAAAACGTTAAAAGACCATGGAAATCCTATAAAATCCCAAAAATTCCGTAAAAATATTGAAAAACCAAAAAACACCTAAAACCTTAAAAACCATTAAGAAAACCCTATAAAACAAAAACAACTAAAAACCCCTAAGAACCCGCAAAATGCTAAAAACCCTAAAATCACCTAAAACCCACAAAACCCCGAAATACCTCAAAACCCCTAAACACATCATAAAAACCATAAAAATCCACTAAAAACTCTAAAGAAGCTTTAAATCCAAAAAAATGTTTAGAAAATATAAAAAACATTAAAAACCATAAAAGCACAAAAAACCCTAAAACACCAATTTTTTTGGGGTTTTTGGGTGTGGGTCGTTCGACCCCTCCCCTCCCTTGTCTGCAGTGTTTGTGTATTTTTGTTTAATAAATTTTGGGGGGTTCCAGGAATAGCCTGGACCCGAGCCTTCTTTGCCTAAAAATACTAAGAATCATAAAAATCCAAAAAATCCCAAAATACACTAAAAAAAACAAAAAACCATGAAATTCCCTTTGAAAACCTTATAAACCAAGATAATTTAAACCTATAAAAAACTTAAAAACACTAAAAACCCTAAAACCCCCCAAAAATCCCAAAAAACCCAAAAAACCCCCAAAAAACATAAAATACCCCTAAATCCATTAAAACCAAAAAACCAAAAATAACCCTAAAACCCACTAAAAACTCGAAAACTGCTTTAATCCCATAAAAATGTTAAAAAAACTCTAAAAAACATTGAAACCCCTAAAAACTATAAAAACCCTAAAAACCATAAAAATCCTAACAACCCAAAAACCCTGAAAATCACAAAAACCCCAAAAAACCTAAAAATCCTAACGAATCTATAAAAATGTAAATAACCATTAACCCCATGGAATCCCTAAGAAAACCTTAAAAACCTAAAAGAACATAAAATACATAAACATCTAAAAAATGCTAACAACTGAAAAAAACCTATAATCCCTCAAAATCCCAAAAAACTATTAAAAACATAAAAATCCACAAATTCCATAAAAATCCCTAAATGATTAAAAAATCATAGAAACCCTCAAAAACCAAAGAAAACTTTACAAACCTAAAGACACTTAAAACGACTAAAACCCTAAAAAACCCCCAAAACCCTAAATGAAAATAAAATCCCCAAACCCCTAAAAACAATAAAAACCCCTAAAAACCTTAAAAATCACTAAAAACCCATAATTACTAAAACCCCAAAAAATACTAATACACATTAATCCCCTAGTAATGTAAAAACTCTAAAAAATCGTGAAACACCTATAAAACTCAATAAAACCCCACCTCCACTAAAAAACCATAAAAAATCTAAAAAACCATAAAACTTATCGAATTCCATAAAAGCCTAAAAATCATGAAAATACTAAAAAACCATATAATCCATAAAACACTAAAAATAATAAATACCCTAAAACCCCTAAGAAAACATTAAAAGCCACAAAACACATAAAAAACCTAAAAAAATACTTAAATCCATAAAAAATCTAAATACTCTAAAAACGTAAAAACCCTCAAAGTCCATAAAAACCCTAAAACCCCATAAACACACTATAGGAGCCATAAAATCCTTAAAAACTTAACCACCCAAAAAACCTTGAAAAACACTAAGAAAACATTGAAGACATAAAAAAAATTAAAACACCTGAAAAACCTAAATAATACTAAAAAACATGAAAACACTAAACCCTCGAAAAAAGCTAAACCCCTACAAATCCCTAAAAACTCCAAAACCAATAAAAACACTACAAAATCCCCAAAAATCCCTAAAAATGTAAAAAACCAAAAACTCTAAATACATTAAAAAACCACAAAAAAATAAAAATACTTAAACCCACAAAAAACGTAGAAAACCATAAAAACAATAAATAAACCTTAAAACCCATAAAAACCATAAAACCCCTCAAAATCCCTAAAAACCCTAAAATCCTTAAAAACTATAAAAATAAAAAAAAACCCAAAAATCCTTAAAACGATAAAAAACCCTAATAACTCTTAAAACCCCTAAGAAAACCTCAAAAACCTAAAAAACCTAAAATCCCTAAATACCTAAAAATGCTAAAATCCCTAAAAGATTCTAAAAATCCAAAAACACCACTAAACACAATAAAACCCCCTAAAATCATAAAAAACCCTCAAACCCCTTAAATACCCTAATAGCCACTAAAAACTCTGTAAACCTTTTATACCCCTAAAAACATTAAAAATATCTAAAAACCATAAGAACAATGAAAACAAAATAAACTAAAAATCCAAAATGAACCATAAAAAAAATAAAAAAAACCATTAAAACCCAAAATATCCTCATAATCACTAAAACATTAAAAACTATAATAATACTAGAAAATCGCAACAAATCCTGAAAAAAAAACTTAAAAACCCTGAAAACCCTTATGAAAACCTTATAAACACAAGAACACATATAAGTCATAAAAATCCAAAATAATGTTCAAAAATATAAAATACAGAAAGCCTTTAAAACCCTCAAAACCCTTAAAATCCCTAAAACCCTAAAAACAATATAAATATATAAAAAATCATAACAAATCAAAAAACACAAAACCCCCCAAAAAACATAAAAACCCCTAAGAAAACCTTAAAACCCTAAAAACACATAAAACCCCTTAATACCTAAAAAATTATAAAAACCCTAAAAGACCCTGAAACCCCTTACAACCCCTAAAAATAATAAAACCCCAAAAAAACATAATAAAATCATAAAGAATCCAAAAAACCCAAAATACTAATAAAATTTCTAAAAACCCTTTACACCAATAAAAAAAATAAAAAAAAATCTAAAAACATTAAACACTCTAAATTAATAAGAAACCCTAAAAATACAAAATACAATAAAAACCCCAAAAAATCATCCCGAAATACCCTACAAAACCATAATATCCTAAAAAATCCAATAAAATCCCTAAAATTTAAAAAATCATAAAAACATTGAAAAACTATAAGAAAATTTCAAAAACCTAAAAACAATTAAAAAACCTTAAAATCTAAAAAATGATAAAAAATATAAAATACCCTAAAAAACCTAAAACCATAAAACCCTCGTAGTTTTTAAAAACCCTAAAAACCATATAAATATTTAAAGTCCCTAAAATTCATTAAAAACATAAAAAACCATAAATAAACTAAAAACCCTAAAGAATACCTTAGAAACCAAAAATAAATTTAGAACCCTAAAAAACATAAAAAACAAAAATCCACTACAATACCCTAAAGATCCAAAAATCACCAAGAATCCAAAAAACCCAAAAAAACCTTAAAAACCCACAAAACCCCATAAAAACCCTAAAAACCATTAAAAACATTAAAAACCCTTTTAACACATAAAAAAATTTAAAAACTCTAAAAACTCTAAAAAAACATAAAAAACTTCAAAAATCCAGAAAAACCAAAAAAACCCTAAAAAGACATAAAACCCGTAAATACCCTTAAAACCCTCATTATACCTAAAAACCCTAAAAACCATAAAATATAAAAAATACTTAAAAATAAATTAAAACATAAAAAACCATGAAAACCTATAAAAACACTAAGAAAAACATTAAAACCTCAAACACATAAAATCTCTAAAAACCTCAAAATGCTAAAAACATACAAAACCATGAAACCCCAAAAAAACCCAAAAAACCCCTAAGAAACTATAAACCCACTAAAAACTATAAAAACCCTAAATGACCAAAAAATACTTAAAAGCATAAAATCCCCTAAAAAACATGAAATACACTAATAAACCCATAACAAAATAAAAGAATATAATACCCCTAAGAAACAAAAACCAAATGATAAAAACCCTAAGAACCCAAAAAACCTCAAAATCCCTAAACACGAAAAAACCATTAAAACAATAAAATTCATAAAAAACACTAAAAATACATAAAAACATAAAAACCCCTAAAAACCCTAAAACCCCAAAGTAAATATTAAATACCTAAAAACACTAAACACCAATAAAAACATAAAAATGAACAAAACCCAAAAACCCCCCTAAAAAATCCAAAAAACCATTAAAATCCTAAAATACCCTATAAACAATATAAATCCTTGAAAATCCAAAAAACAATAAAACCCCTAAAAACCCTAAAACCTCCTAATAAATCCTTAAGAACATAAAAACACATTAAACCCCTTAAAATATAAATGACGCTAAAAACCATAAAAGACCCTGAAAACCCTAAAACCCCCTGTAAAACCATAAAAACCATAAAAACATTAAAACCCATAAAAACCATAAAACACCATAAACCCTTAAAAAATAAAATAAAAAATCATAAAACCTTTTAAACCCCTAAAAACATAAAAACCCATTGAAACATTAAAAACCATAGAAAACTCATGAAAAGAATAAAAAACCAATAATTACATAATACCCTAATTACCTACAAACCCTAAAAATCAATAAATAACATAAAAACCCTAAAACCCATAAAAATCATAAAAAATCCACAAAAAACCCCTTAAACATAAGAAACCCGAAAAACCCTAAAACTCTAAGAAATCCTTAAAAACCTAAAAACACTTAAAACCTCTACAAAAACTAAAAAATTCTAAAAACCTGAAAACCCTAAAAAACCACCAAACCCCCCCCCCCCAAAGTCCCTAAAACATCCAAAAAATAATCAAAATCCTAAAAAACCATAAATGTCCTTAAAAAAATAAAACCACCTCAAACACCTAAAAAATACATGAAAATATTAAAAACCCAGAACACTTAATACCCTGAAAAAACCTAAATAAATAAATCCCTAAAAGACCCTGAAAATCATATAAACCATTAAAACCATTAAAAACCATAAAAAACATTAGAAACCCCTAAAACCCTATAAAAATCATTAAACCACTGAAAACTATGAAAACCCTTTAAAACTATAAAAGAATTTAAAAAAATATAAATAAATTAAACCATAAAAAACTCAAAAAAACCCTAAAACGAAAGAGAACATTAAAACATTAATAACTCAAAAAAACTATAAAACCCCTAAAATTCACTAAAAACTCAAACACAACCATAAAATCAGAAAATAAATATAAAAATTCTTTAAATTTTAATACCCCCTTAAAACAATTAAATACCCTTAGAAACCCATAAATACCTAAAAACACGTAAAACCCTAAAAAAATTCATAATCCCTGGAAAACCATAAAAACAATGAAAACACCTCAAAATTCAAAAAAACCCTAAAATTCCATTAGAATCGAAAAAAATCCCAATAAAGGAAAAAAACCATAAAAACCCATAAAAACCCATAAGAAAACCACTAAAACCTAAAAACACTTAAAACCCCTAAAACCTAAAAAATAATAAAATAGTAAAACACCCTTAAACTCCTAAACACTATAAAACCTTTTAATATCTAAAATACTCTAAAACCCCATAAAAACCTATTAAACCACTAAAAACAATGAAATCCATTTAAATCCCTAAAATAATTAAAAAACTATGGAAACCCTATAAATCCTTAAAAACATAGAATAAAAAATAAAACCCCAAAAACACCATAAAACTCTAAAAAACTTGAACACCCACAAAACCCTAAAGATACCAAAATACCCTAAATAACATAAAAACTTAAAAAATACATAAATTCCTTAAAAACATAAATACTATAAAAACCTTGAAAAACCTAAAAACCCTATGGAATTCTTAAAAATTTAAAAATACATAAATCCTCTAAAAATTAAATAACCCTAAAAAACAAAAATACCCTAAAAACCTTAAAAACACAAAAAACAACCAAAATTCTTAAACCCATAAAAACGTAAAAAGTACCTCAAATCCCAAAAAATTGTAAAAAACCCAAAAAAAACCTTGAAAACCCCTAAGAAAACCTTAAAACATAAAAACAATTAAACACCCTAAAAATAAATAAATGGTAAAAACCCTAAAAGACCAAAAAAATTGTATAAAGCCCTAAAAACCATAAAACCCCTAAAAACCTTACAAATCCACAAAAACCTAGAAAAATTATAAAAACACACTAATACTATAGAAAACCATTAAAACCCTAGAAATGATACAAAAAATCTAAAAGCCTTAAAACCCTAAAAAAATAAAAAAACCAAAAAAACTGGAAAACAATAAGAAAACCATAAGACCATATAACTCTTAAAACTCCAAAAAACCTAAAAATGATAAAAAAAATTAACAACTTTTTAAAAAATCATAAAATCTATCAAAAACCGCAAAATCCCAAAAAACCATAAAAATCATAAAAATCCCTAATAATACCTAAATAATCTAAAACCCTCTAAAAACCCAGAAATCCCATAAAAAACAAAAAAACCTAAAATCACATCAAACCCCTAAAAACCTAGTAAACCTTTAAAAAACATAAAAGAAAGGAAGATAGTCGTCGAGTCTCTGGGTGCTCTCCCTTCACCATCCCTAGCGTTGCCACTTCCGGATGATTCTTTGATGCTTCTTGGAGACATTGCCTTCATATTTCCGGTTGTCTGGGATTTGTCTCGTAGGATCAACTGGCTTGGGCACAGCAGCATCGACTCTCCTTGGTGGCGTGGTATGAGTGTATGAGGGTTTTCTAGGTCAAAGGTAGTGTCAAAGCTAGATCCAGATGTGAGTTTTTGGTCACTTATATGGCTTTGCGACTGTGATAGGAAGGTGTGATGGGTGTCCCAACGTCTTAGTGGTGCATTGTCTCGGCCTTTGGCGATGAGGTACCTTCCAGATCTGGGTTTGGAAGGATTATGGTGTTGGCTTTATGATGGATTGATTTAGGTGTGTGGGTCTGGATCTTCGACATTGGCCCAGTTTCTCACTGGTTTTGCAGGTCTTTTTATGTTGTGTTGTGATATGGTTTCTATGTTCATCTATAGATTTCTGAGATATCATAGTTAGAGAATTTTGAATCTAGGTATTTTTAGTTCATAATGTCTGGATGCTTTGTGGTGGCAATTTGGTCGTCTCACTAGTTGTTCTTGGTTTGGTTGGGTCTCGATGTTGGTGCTGGTTGATGGTTTTTCTATGATGTGTTGGACTGTGTTTGGTCATGTGGTGAGTTTTCTGGGTTGGTGGAGGGGTGTTCTGGATTTGGGTCCAATAAAGGTTTTTGGGGCGCTGTGGAATGGTGCAAGGGTTCGGTGCTGGTGGTACTATGTTGCTATCTGTGATGATGTTCGTGGTATGTTGTGTGTTGATTGGTCAAGAGGTAGTGGTTTCTCATATTGGAGCCGTTGTGTGTTGGTTACTACTTGTATGGGAACCACTGAAGGAGGTGGTGGCTATTGGAAGTTGATGTACTGGATAATGGATGCTGCTTGGCTGAGATGTAATGAATCTAACGTTTATGATTTTGGTGTTGGTCGTTTTGTATTGCTGGTGGTGAACTTGCTTGGAGAGATGGCGCTGGATGTTGGAAACTATGATGTCGGCTGCTGGCTGCTGCTTAGCTTGGAGGTGCTGAAGGAGAGTGTCAAGTTATTTGTGAGCGGTTTTGGTGCTTTGATTACTTGTATTGGAGATGATGAGGTTGCTTCTTATGGTAATGGTGTTTCTGGATACTGTTTGTTGATTGGTTGGGAGGTGATGAAGGTGATGATGATTGGACTTAGGGCTGCTAAAGATTGGTGTTTGTGGCTTCGAGGTGCTGAAGCTGGTTCTGTGTTTTTGGTTTTTTGTGTCTTTTTCATTCCTTGTTTTCCTTTTTTTGGGATTGTCTTTGGGTTTGGGTCATTTGACCCAACACCTCAATCTGATTTTCTTTTTCTTTAATAAATTTTGGGAGGCCAGGAATATACTGGAGCCGCACCTTCCTTTCCTTAAAAAACCTAACAAATTCTAAAAGCCCAAAAATACTTTAAAACCCCTAGACCCCCTAAAACCATTAAATCCCCTCAAAAAGTTAGAACCCCTAAAATCCCATAAAACCTAAAACCCTCTAAAAACATTTTAACCACATAGAAAGATAAAATACACTAAAAACGTTAAATAGCATAAAAACTAAAAAACCATAAAATTATAAAACCCCAAAAAACCCAAAAAACCCACAGAATGCATTAAATCCTTAAAAACTATCAAATTAATAAAAAATCACAAAAAATACTTCAATGGAAAACACCCAAAAAAAAATAGAAAAACCTAAGTAAACCATAAATAACTAAAAACACTAAAACCACTTAAAAACCAAAAAAATGTTAAAGATCCTAAAACACCAAAAACCCTAAAAACCATAACAACCCCTAAAAACCATAAAAAACCTAAAAACTCATAAAAATTTTATAAACCCCTACAAATAAAAACAATCCCTTTAATTACATAAAAATGAAAAACAACCTTTAAAAAACCTTTAAACCCCAAAAAATCAAAAAAAAACCCAGGAAACGTAAAAGAAATGATAACCTTAAACCCCCTAAAAATTTAAAAAATATAAAAATGCATAAAAATTCAAAGAATTACTAAAAATTACTAAAAACATAAAAACCCCTAAAACTTGTAAAACCCTTAATAAAACCTTAAAAAACAAAAATAACTTAAAAATTTTTAAAAATTAAAAAAAAGTAAAACCAAACAAGGACCCTAAAACCCTAAAAACCATAAAACCAATTAAAACCCATAAAAACCACAAAAAAACTAAAAACCTTTAAAAACCATAAAATCCACTATAAACTCTAAAAACCCATTAATCCCATAAACCTGTTTAAAACTCTAAAAACATATTAAATGCCTAAACACAAAAAACCATAAAAACCTTAAAACCCTCAAAATCCCTAAATACCATAAACATAGTAAAATTCCTAATAAAGACATAGAAATACCTAAAAACATAAATACACTGAAATCTAGAACACCATTAAGAAAAACTCAAAAACTGAAAAAGTTTTCAAACCCTTAAAAACTCTAAAAATCCAAAAACTCCCTAAAAACACTAAAAACCCCAGAATTCATAAAACACCTAAAAATCAATAAAAACATTTAAAAACCCATAAAACCCCTAAAACCCACTAAAACACTAAAAACCCTTTAAACCCATAAAAATTTAAAGAAACTCAAAAATCCATTAAACCCCTCAAAACACAAAAAAACCAAAAACCCCAAAAAACCCAAAAAAAATCCCTAAAATGTAAAAGAAACCTAAAACCCTAAAAATACATAAAATGGAATGAAACCATAAATATTCTAAACAACCCCTAATAACCATTAAAAATAAAAAAACCCATAAAAATCCTGAAAAACTCTAAGAAGGCGTTAAAACTAAAAAATAGTTAAAACTCCTAAAATACCTAAATATTCTAAAAACACAAAACCCCCCTTAAATCCTAAAAAACCTAAAAAACCTCATAATCAACAGAACCCTAAAAAAATAAAATTAATTAAAATGTATAAAACCCATAAAATTTTAAAACCCCTAAAACCCTTATGAGAACCATTAAAACCAAAAAACACTTAAACCCCCTAAAAACCTAAAAAAATGCTAAAACCCCAAAATCCCCCCTAAAAATACCCAAAAACCCCCAAAAAACCCAAAAAACCCAAAAAACACAAAAGAACCCATTAAACCATGTGAAATATTAAAAAATCTAAAAAACTTTTGGAATTTTAAAAACTAAAAAACCCCTAAAAACAACAAAACCAATAATCCCAAAAATCCGTAACAACTTTAAAACACCATAAAAATCCTTAATAGCCCTAAAATCCCAAAACAAATGTAAAAATACAAAAAACCCTAAAAACATTAAGAAAACCTTAAAACCCAAAAACTCTTCAAACTCCAAAAAACATAAAAAATGATAAAAAATCTAAAAGACCATAAAATGCCTAAAACCACTGTAAACATAAAACCCCCTATAAACCTTTAAAACCCATAAAAACCCTAAAACCCATTAAATAATATTAGAAACATTAAATCTATAAAAACATTAAAAAACTTGAAAAACCATCAAAACCCTAAAAATCACAAAAAACCGTAAATACTCAAAAAATCCATAAAAATCCTAAATACCCAAAAACCCCTATAACCTTGAAAACCTCGAAAATCCTTAAAAACATTAAAAATCCTTAAAAATCCCTAAAAACCACTAAAAATGTGAAAACCCTAAATACATGAAAACCCCTAAGAAATAATTGAAAACCTAAAGACATTTAAAACCCCTAAAAACCTAAAAAATGTTAAAAAACTAAAAAACCCAAAAACCTAACAATTCCTAAAAACCATAAGAACCATGAAAATCCTAAAATATCCCTCAAAATCCTCAAAAATATAAAAAAACTTAAATACCAGGAAACCCCCTATGGAAACCATAAAAACTTAAAAAAAAATTCAAACCCCTAAAAAAGATAAAAAATAAAAAAATCCCTAAAAACCAGAAAACCCCAAATATCATAAAAAACTTTAAGACCCCATAAAAACTCAAAATTTTCACTAAAAACTCTAACAAACATTGAATCAGTAAATATATTTAAACCATCTAAAAACCATAAAACCCATAAAAAAGCTCCAAAATCCCTAAAAACCAGAACAACCCTAAAAACCTAAAAAACCTAAAACCCCACAATGCCAATAAAAACCATAAAAATACTCAAAATCCCCAAAAATCACTTAAAATTTAATAAACCTAAAAAACCTATAAATCTCTAAGAAAACATAAAAACCTAAAAATTCTTAAAACACCTAAACAGCCTAAAAAACACTGAAACCCTAGAAGACCCTAAAAACTGTAAACCCCTTAAAAACTATAAATACACATAGGAACCATAAAAAAGACTAAAACCGCATAAAAACCCAAAAAACCGCTAAAAAATTCAGAACTCATTAAACCCCAAAAAATGTTAAAAAACTCTAAAAACCATAATAACCCCTAAAAAATAGAAAAACATAAAAATTGACAAAAACCAAGAAACCCCTAAAAACCCTAAAAAAATCTAAAACCGCGGAGAATGCATAACACCCCTAAAAATAACTAAATATATATAAATCTTATTTTCTTGGAACATGGCTGCGATGAAGATTCAGCGGTGGGGTGCGGACAAGGAAGACATGGAGTCTGCTTTAAAGGTTTCAGGAGCTGCGGATCTGGCAGTGACGCTCAATCGGGGAGGCAAGGTTCATTTTTTTCTTGCTTCTGTCGATCTCCTAGATTTTGGCTGCATGGTGGTTTCTATGTTGGATTTTGGAAGTGCTTTTCATGTTCCTGGTAGCCGCTGTGGTGATGTTGCTTGGTCTGGTTGTGCTTTATTGTTACTGTTGATTCATGTGCTTGCTACAAGACTTGAGTTCTGCTTCTTAAGGTGGTATTGCTTGCGGTTGATGGGTTATGATATGGTTTGGTCCTTTGCTTGGCTGCGGGTTATTTGCCACTGATTTTGCTGTTGGGTGCGAATTAATGGATTTTTGGCTGCTGTATGTTTGAGACGTGATGATGTTCGGGTCCTTGCTTTGGCTGGCGGTGGCTCTAAAAAAGGGTGTGCTGGAAAATGTTGGTGTTATTTGTTTGCTGTCTCTGGTTCTATGCTGCTGTTTAGGGAGCTGGATGGCGTGGAGGTACTGGATGTTGTGGAGGCTGGTGTTTGTGGCACTGGTGATGTGCTGTTATTGGCGGTGAGTCTCCTTTGTGGGGAGTTGTCAGGTGCTTTCTGGTTGTTGGGAAGTGATAGTGGTTGGGATTGGCTGCAGTTGTGCTGGTGCTTGATGCTGCTAGTTGTGATTGGCTGTGTTGTCTGTTTTGGTACTACTGGTTGCTGGGGCTGGTTGGTTTGTTTGTGTTGTTGCTGCTCTGTAGCTGTGATGACTGGATGTGGTGCTGCTGGATGCCGGTACTGGCTGGATGTGAAGTGATGCTGCTTCTATTGTGTCTGTTTTTGAGTCTTTTTATCTCTTTTTTTTCTTTTTTGGCGTGGGTTGTAAGGGGCTTTTGGGTGTGGGTCGATCGACCCCTCCCCTCCCTTGTCTGCAATGTCTATATCTTTTTGTTTTATAAATTTTTTTTGGGGGGGGGGGCAGGAATAGCCTGGACCCGAGCCTTCTTTGCCTAATAAAACCTTTAAATCCCAAAAATAGTTAAAACCCCAAAAAACTAAGAAAATGTAAAAAGCTGTACAAAATCCTAAAACTCCTAAAACCCATAAAACCCCAGAAATCCCTAAAACACTAAAACCCATAAAAATCCGTAAAAATTCATAAAAATCCCAAAAACATCAGAACAAAAAAACCATGAAAACCCCTAAAAAATAAAAAAAACCTAAAAATAATTTAAACCCCTAAAAACATAATGGAAAAATTAAAAACCTTAAATGACTCTAAAAACCCTAAAACACTCAAAACTATAAAACACCTAAAAACCTTAAAAATCACCAATCCCATAAAACCCCTAAAAACCCCACAAACTCTCTAAAAACCATTTAAAACCCTAAAAGGTAAACAAATCTCTAAAAACCCTTTTGAAACTCTAAAAAAATTCAAAATTCCTAAAAAATATAAAAATCCTAAAAACCATAAAAATGAATAAAATCCTAAAAAACACTAAAACCCCGAAAAACCATAAGAAACCCTTTAGATCCTAAAAAAATTTAATACCCCTAAAAATGCTAAAACCCTAAAAACCCTAAAAAACAAAAAAAACCTTGAAAACATTAAAAGCTATAAAAACCCATTAAAACACTAAATAACCATAAAATAACTATATAAAACCACTAAACCTCTAAAAATGTATAAAATTATTAAAATTCTTTAAAAATTGAAAAACCAGTAAAATCTAAAAAACCAAGAAACCAAAAAAAAACAATAAAATTCCCTAAACCCACTAAAAATTCCTAAAACCCCTAAAAACGAAAACAATCCTAAAAAATCCATAAAAATCCCAAAATAGAAAATCCTAAAACCCTAAAACCCCTAAGAAAACATTGAAAGCCTAAAAATACTGAAAATCCCAAATACATTTTAAAACCATAAAAATCCTTAAAACCTAAACAAACCACTAAAAACTCTAAATCCCCTTTAAAACCCTAAAAACATTAAAAAAACTAATAACCTAAAAAAATATAAAACCCTGAAAATCCCTGAAAATCTCTAAAAACCCTAAAAACCCATAAAATTATAAAAAATCCGTAATAATTCCAAAAAATGTAGAAAACCTGGAAATCCCTAAGAAACTATAATAAAACCTTAAAAAACTAAAATGCCTTTAAACACCTAAAAACTAAAAAATTATAAGACACCTAAAAACCATACAACCCTAAGGCCCCAAAAGCCCTCAAATTTCCAAAAAACATAAAAACCATAAAAATCCTAAACAATCAATAAAATATTTCATTATATAAAAAACCCTAATAGAATCAGAAAACCTAAAAATAGTTATAACCCCTAAAAACCTAAAAACTTGAAAACTCATAGAAACACTAAAAACCCCTAAAACCCCCTAAAAATAATAAAAACCCTAAAACCCCTAAAACCCTAAAACCCATAAACACCCAAAAACCCATTGAAACTCTAAAAACCCAAAAAACCCTAAAAATGTTTAAAAACCCAAATTAACCTAAAAACCCAAAAAAATAAATAAACCCCTAAAAACCCAAAAAATAATCATTATACCCAAAACCCTAAAGGCCCTCAAAATCACTAAAAACATCAAAATACATAGAAATACTAAAAAATCACAAAAAACACTAAATATACCTATTAAAATCTCAACAGACTAAAAACATTTAAAGCCCCGCCAAGAGACCAAAACATGAAAAGACCGTAAAACCCCTTAAACCCATAGATTCCCTAAATACCCATAAACCCCTAAAAACCAATAAAAAATCTAAAAACACATTAAATGACTAAAAAATTAAAAATTCTCTAAAAACCATTCATACCAAGAAAATAAATAACCCCATAAATCATAAAAACCCCCAAACCCCCTGAAAACCCTCAAAATATCTGAAAACCCATATTAATAATAAAAACTCATAAAAATATCCGGGAAAATAAAAAAAACTAAAACCCTAAGAAAACAATAAAGACATAAAAACACTAAAAATGCCTAAAAATATAAACCCCCCAAAACTGTAAAACCCCTCAAAAACCCTAAATCCCCACTAAAATCTCTAAAACCCTAAAAAAGTCCAAAAAATCACTAATACCCTAAAAACCCCTCAAAATCCCAAAAAACCCTAGAAAACCAAAAAATATGAAAAATACCTAAAAACATAAAAACCATGTAGATATTATCAAAACCACTAAAACCTAAAAACACATAAAACCCTAAAAAACCTAAAAACTCTAAAAACATTAAAAAACCTAAAGCTCCCAAAGATCTATAAAAATCCTAAAAACTCAAAAAAATCATAAAAAAGTTGTAAAAATAAATAAAAACATAAAAACCCTAATAACTCTAACAACCCAATAGAATACCCTAAAACCCATTAAACACTTAAACCTTATAAAAATAAAAAAACAAAAAAAACATAAATCTCCCTATAAATAATAGGAACCCAAAAAAACCCAAAAAAACCCAAAAAAACCATTTAAACCACTAAAAACGCTAATACCTATTGAAACCCCTAAAAACATAAAATAATCTAAAAACAATAAAAACCTTAAAAACGAAGAAAACCCATAATAAACCCTAAAACACCTCTAAATCCCTTTAAACCCTAAAAACCATTAAAATCAAAAAACCCCAAAAAATCATAAATCTCAAATAACCCTAATAACACTAAAAACCCTAACAATTCCTGAAACACTAAAAACCATAAAAATCCATAAAAATACTTAAAAATGTAAAAAATCATTAAACCCCCTAAAACCCCAAAGAAAATATTAAAAATTTAAAATAATTAAAACAAATAAATTCCTTAAAAATGCTAATACCCCTAAAACCATAAAAACCATAAAACCCTAAAAGAACCCCAAACCCCCTACAAATCCCTAAAACCATAAAAACCATAAAATCTAAAAAGGATATAAAAATCCCTAAAGATATAAAAATATTGAAAATTCTTAAAAATTACTTAAAAAACTAAAAACACTTAAACCCATAAAAACATAAAATGGATAAATATCATAAAAGACCCCAAAACCCCAAAACCGATTAAAAAACATAAAAAAATAAAAAAACATTAAAAAACCTAAAATCCATAAAATCATAAAAACCACTATTAAAACCCCCTTAAAACCCTATAAATTTCTAAAAACCATGAAAACTAAAAATCATTACAAACAAAAAGATATTACATAAAAACAAAAAAAACCATAATAATAATAAAAACCATAAAAAGAATAAAAATATGTGAAATCCCTAAAGCGAAGACAGATACGGAACTCAGGAAGTATTGTGCAGCCTTCCACAAGAAATGTTAATCTCTTGAATGGGATTCGGTGGAATCAGATGATTCCTTAGGCTAGGGTGCTGATGGAGACCCTTATGGGGAAGGTGAATTTGGTTTGTAGCTTTTTTCCTTTTGTGTTTTGGGTCTTTTGAACTTTTGTGTGTGGGGTTTCAGACATTGGTGTGGGTCACATGATCCAACCTCCCTTGTTTTTGTCTTTTTCTATTTCTATATATTTTTGGGGGCCTGGACTAGTCTGGCCTCACACCTTCTTTGCATAAAAACTTTAAAAACCCATAAAAATTCAAAAAATCCAAAAAATCCATAAAAATCACTAAAAAGTATAAAACACTAAAAACCATGAAAAAAACCAAATAAAACCTAAAAAACATAAAAGAAATTAATTTACCTAAAAAAATGTTAAATCCTCTAAAAAACCTAGAAACCCCTAAAAACCATTGCACCTTAAAAACCCTAACACCCTTACAACCCTAAAGACCCATAATAACCCTAAAAATGCACAAAAAATTTAAAATCCCTTTAAATCCTAAAAATGGAAGAAAAAATGATAAAAAATCTTAAAACCCATAAAATAAAAAAACATTAAAAACCATAAAACCATAAAACAATAAAAAACTAAAAATCACAAAAACCACTAATAACCCCTAAAACCCTTACACCCATAAAAATTGTAAAAAAACCATAAAAATACCTACAAACATAAAAACATCTAAAACCCTGAAAACCATAAAGAAAACATTAAAAACCAAAGAAAACACATTAAACCACTAAAAACATAAAAAATGATCAAAATCCTAATAAACCAAAAAAGAACCTGAAACCATAAAATCATAAAAACCCTAAAACCCCAAAAAATCATAAAAAAACTCTAAGAACCCATAAAAACCCTAAAAATATATAAAACCTAAAAAACCCTTTAAAATCCTAAAAACTATAAAAAATATAAAAAACCATTAAACACAAGAAACCCTAAAAACCCAAAAAAACAAAAAACCACTAAAACCCAAAAAACCCTCAAAATCCTTGAAAACAGTAAAAACCCACAAAATTCCTTAAAAAGTACTAAAAATACATTAAAATGTCAAAAACACTAAAAACATTGAAAACCCCTAAGAAAACCTTAAAAACCTAAAAACATATAAAACCCCTAAAAAAACTAAAAAAAAAACTATATCTCTATAAAACTGAATAAAAAACATAAAAACCGTAAAACCAAATAAAAACATAAAATTCACTAAAAAAATTAAAAAAATTTAAACCCACAAAAACATTTATACCTCTAAAAAATCATAAAACCCAAAAAACTATTAAAACCCCATAAAACCCCAAAACACTAAAAATCATTGAAAAATCCTAAAACCATATGAAATACATAAAAACATAAAAACACTTAAGACCACTAAAACCATAAATAACACAAAAAATAGTCAAAAAATAAAAAATCACTAAAAATCCCTAAAATCATAAAAATCACAAATAACCCTAAAAAATTTAAAAATCCTAAAAACCCATAAAATTTTCTAAAAACGTAAAAACCAATAAGAACCATGAAAAAAAAACTAAATAAATTACTAACCTAAAATAGTGAAAACCCCTAAAATCATAAAAATGTTATGAACCCCAAAACCCATAAGAACCATAAAAACCCCTAAAAACATCAAAAACACCAATCCCTGAAAACTCTACAAACAGCTAAAAACTCTAAAACCCCATTGTACACATAAAAATGTTTAAAAAATCAAAAAAATTAAATTAAAACACTAAAAAAGCACGTAAAATGAGGAAAACCATAAAAAACATAACATCTATAAAATCCATGAAACCCTTAAAAAACTCTAAAAAACCTAAAACCCATAAAAATCCTAAAAAATACATAAAATCCCTAAAACATTATAATTCCTACAATCATTGACAATCCCTTAGAAAAACACAAAAATATAAAAATACAAAAAACTGCTATTAAAAAAAATAAAAACGTTGAATACCGTCAAAACCGAAAAAACAATAAAAACTCTTTCAAATTATCAAAATCTTAAAAACCCTAAAACCCCATAAAAACCCATAAAAATCCCAAAAAATTCATTGAATTCCCTAAAAACATTAAAAACCCTAAAACTCATAAAAACCCTAAAACCCACAAAAACCCAAAAAACCCGCAAAAAGTCTAAAAACTCTATAAACTACTAGAAATGTAAAAAAACTATAAAAGCCCTTTAAACCCCTAGAAATAGTAAAAAACTTTAAATAACATAAAAATGAAAACAAAACTCAAAATGAAATCCATAAAAACATAAATACCATAAAAATGAAAAAACTATAAAAAACCCTAAAACCCCTCATAATCCGTAAAAATATAAAAAATGTTAAAAATTTTGAAAACCCCCAAAACCTTTAAAATATTAAAAAACCTAAAAAAAACAAAAACCCCTAAAAATTAAAAAACCCCTAAAAACCCTAAAACACCTAGAAACTATAAAATTCATCAAAAATCCATGAAAACCATAAAAGCATGAAAAAAAATTAAAACCCTAAAGAATCTTAAGAAAAACATTAAAACCTAAAAACACTTAAAACCCTTAAAAACTAAAAATTCTGAAACCCTAAAATAATTTAAAACCCCAAACCCCATAAAAACATAAAAATCATAAAAACCTTACAAAACCATGAATACCCACAAAATATAAAAAACCTTATGAGACACAAAATCTATAAAAAACCTAAAAATGTTAAAAACCATTTAAACCCCTAAAAATGGTAAACAAATCTAGAATAACTTAAACCACTAAAACCCATAAACCCCTAAAAACCGTAAAAAACCATAAAACCCTAAACCCATATAACTCCCAAAAAATCCCTTAAAACTATAAAAAACTATAAAAATACAAAAAACCCCAGAAAAAAATAATACCCCTATTAACACTAAGAAAACATTAAAAATATAAAAACATATAAGACACCCAAAAACATAAAAAAAAAAATAAAAAAAGTCCCCTAAAACCCATAAAAACCATAAACTCCCTGAGACCTTAAAGACCATAAAAACCCTAAAATCCCTAAAAATAAAAAAAATCTATAAAACAAAATTTAAACCCGTAAAAATGTTAAAAACTCCTAAAACTTTAAAAAATATAAAAAATGTTAAAACCCCTAAAAAACTCAAAAAGATCCTAAAAACCCCAAAAACCATAGAAACCATAAAACCCCTTAATGCCCATAAAAATCATCAAAATTCCTAATACCCTAAAAACCATAAAAGTCCAAGAAATCCCTAAAAATACATAAAATCATAAAAAAACCCAGAACCCCCTCCCCCCAAAAGTAAAAAACCTTAAAACCTAGAAAATTTAAAACTGTTAAAAACCCTCAAAATGCAAAAAATCGAAAAACCATAAAAACCACTAAAAACATTAAAACCCTAAAACTAAAAAAACATAAAATTCCCTAAAAAATGTAAAAAAAATTAAAAACCATGAAAAAATCTAACAAAACCTAAGAAAACTAAAAATAATGAAAACCACAATAAACCTAAAAATGCTAAAAACCCAAAAAGACCAAAAAACCCCAAATGAACTACAAATCGTAAAAACCCTAGAATCATTAAGAACCGGAAAATTACATAAAAACCCTAAAACCCATGAAAAACTAAAAAAACCTTCAAACCCCTAAAAATGATATAAAACTCTAAGAACCTTAAAAAACCTAAAAAAATATAAAACCCCCAAAAAACCATAAAAATTATAAATCCCTAAAACCCCTCAAAATCCATAAAATCCATAAAATACCCATAAATTCCATAAAACCCATCAAAATCCAAAAAAATGTAAAAATCCAAAAAAATCCTTGAAATCCCCCATGATAAGCTAAAGAACCTGAAAACACATAAAACTACTAAAAACAGAAAAAATGTAAAAATCCCTTGATAACCCTAAAACCCAAAAAAACCTAAATACCATAAAAGTTCCTAAAAACCCAAAAAACCCAAAAAACCCATAAAAATGTTGAAAATCCCATAATGCCGAAATTTTTTAATAACCCTTAAAAACATGAAAATGCGTAAGAAAACCTTAAAAAATTAAACACACATAAAACCACTAGAAACCTAAAAATCCCTTAAAACCCCTAAAAACCATATTAACCCCTAAAATAACAAAAAACCTAAATACCCTATAAAAAACCTAAAAAAATTAAAAATATAAAAACCCTTTAAATCACTAAAATGATAAAAAACTCAAAAAAAACTAAAAACCTTATAAACTCATAAAAACCGTAAAAACCATGAAAACCTCAAAATCCCTAAAAATGTAAAAAAATCAAAAAAAAACATTAAAAACAAAAAGAAATCCATAAAAAATATAAACACGTAAAACCCCTAAAAAAACTAAAAATTATTAAATTAACAAAAACCATAAAGACCTTAAAAACCATAAAAAACCCTAAAAACCTTAAATCCCCTAAAAACCTTAAAAAATTAAATTCCATAAAAATCCTAAAAACCCTCTAAAAACTATAAAAATATTTTAAACTGATAAAAGCATTATAAAATTATAATAAAACATAAAACCCCTAAAAACAAATAGATACCCTAAAACTCAAAAAAAAACCAAGAAAACCCTAAAAATCCCCCTAAATCCTTAAAACCCTCAAATCCCAAAAAACACCACAAAATTATAAAAATCCTAAAAATCCATAAAAATCCCTAAAAACCTAACCCTCCACCCCAAACACCCATAAGAATACATTAAAAACAAAAAAATAATTTAAAAACCCTGCAACATGAAAAATGATAAAAAAACTAAAAACCCAAAAAATCCTAAAAACCATCAAAATAACTAAAAACCCAAAAAAATTGTACAAATCCTAAAAAGAATCCATAAAAATACCTACAATGTAAAATATCTCAAAAATCCTGAAATGCCATAAGAAAACCTCAAAAACCTAAATACACATAAAACACATAAAAACCTAAGATATCTAAAAAAACTATGAAATAGAAAAAACACTAAAAATCATAAAAACCCATAAAAAGATTAAAACCACTAAAAACCCATAAAAACCTAAAGAACCACAAAAAACCTAGAAATATCTTCACACCCCTAAAACATTAAAAATTCTAAAAACATTAATCACACTAAAAAACTAAAAACAAAAAATACTAAAAACAAAAAAGACCCATAAGTCCCTAAAAACATTAAAAAAAATAGAAAACCCTTAAAAATTCCTAAAATCCATAAAAACCTTAAAAAACCTAAAATATATATAAAATTATCGAAACACATAAAAACCCTAAAACCCATAAAACTTGAAAAAAACATAGGAAAAACCTAAAAATATAAAATAATTAAAACCCCTAGAAACCTAAAAAATGGCAAAAACAATAAAGAACTCAATATCCCTAAAAACCATATAAATCATAAAAATACATAAATTCCCTTAAAACCAAAAAAACAATAAAATTTGAGAAAAAATCTAATAAAACCTTAAAGTAATAAAAACAATGGAAGCCTACAATATTTCAAAAAAACACTAAAAACTCTAAATAACGCTAAAAGTACCCTAAACCCTTAAAAACCATGAAAAACCTAAAACCCATGAAACACTTAAAAACTATAAAAACCTATAAAACCCATAAAACAATATAAACCCACTAAAAAATCTAAAAACCGTTTATTCCCATAAAACATTAAAAATTTCTAAAAACATAAAACCCCTAAAAACTAAGATGGACCTAAAACCCCAAAAAACCATAAAAAACCCAAAACCCCCCAAAACCCTTAAAACACTAAAAATCCGTAAAACCATAAAAACAATGACAATCCTACAAATTCCCTAAAAACCAAAAAATGACAAAATCCTAAATAACCCTAAAAATTTCTAAAATCCTTAAAACCCATAAATATAATAAAAATGATCTAAAAATCCATAAAAATGTAAAAAACACTAAAACACCTAAAAACAATTATAAAACCATAATATCCTAAATACACTTAAAACCCTTTAAAACATAAAAAATACTAAAAACATAAAGATTCCCTAAAATCCCTAAAATCCTCAAAATACCTAAAAAACCCTAAAAACCATAAAACCCCATAAAAACAATAATAAACTAAAACACATAAAAACCCTAAAACCCCTAGAAACTCTATAAACCCATTAAACCTTTAAAAATTTTAAAAACACTAAAAACCCGTAAAAATAATAAAAGCTCAAAAACCCTTTAAAATACAAAAAACAATATACACTCAAAAAAATATTAAAAACAATAAAACAATTAAAATAAATGTAAACAAAAAAATCCATAAAAACCCAAAAATCCCTAAAAACCCAATAAAGCATACAAATCCTAAAAAATCCCTACAAATTCTGAAAAACATAAAAATCCCAAAAAACCCCAATGAAAGCCTTAAATACATAGAAACACTTAAAACCCATAAGAAACTTAAAAAACAAAAAAAACCTACAAAACCCAAAACCCCTAAAAACCTTAAAATTCATAAAATTACATAAAAATCTGAAAAAGAAATAAAAACCTATAAAAGGCTCAATGATCCATATAAACCTAAAACCCCTAAGGAAACTATAAAATCCTAAAAACAATTAAAACCCCAAAAAATTGAAAAAAACACTAAAAGACCCTAAAAACCATAAAACAACATAAAAACCATAAAAACACCTAAAACCTTTACTCAAAACACTCCCTAGAGAAACAAAGAGGCAGGGAGGAGCACGAGGTGCTCCTCAAACTTCATAATGATTTTGAGTCAGGATGGGAATCGATGGACATAGGTGCAGACTCTATCTTCTACTTTAATGACGCGGCTTCTAGGTACGATACGGAGGGTGACCCTTATGGCGCAACATTTGTTTCTGAATTTGGTGGTGATGTTGACTGATTTGTCTCTCTTTTTTTTTGTTTTTGTTTTTTGGGATTGTTAAGGGTTTTTTCGGTGTTGGTTGATTGACTCCTTCCCTCCCTTGTCTTCTGTTTCACTTTTTCTTAATATTTTTTTTGGGGGGGGGGGGGTCAGGAATATCCTTTCTCTACACATTCCTTTCCTTAAAAACCTTAAGAACCCTAAAATCCAATAAAAACTAAAACAATGAAAAACTATAAAAATCATTTTAACCCCAAAAAAATCTGAAAAATAATAAAATCCCTATAAACCAGAAGAAAACTCAAAAAACCTCTTAAAACTGAAAAAACATTAAAAACCATAAAAACGAAAAACCCCTCAAAATAAAAAAAACAATAAAACACATAAATATCCTATAACAATGCTAAAACTGAAAAAATTAAAATAGACATTAAAAAATAAAAACCTCTAAGAAAAACATAAAAACCAAAAAAAAACATAAATCACCTAAAAATAAAAAAATAATATAAAAAGTAAAAAACCCCTAAAACTATAAATCTAAAAAGGCCATAAAAATATGAAAAATTATTAAAAACCCTTAAAAATTTTAAAAATACTTTAAGCCAGTAAAAATGTTAAAAACTATAAATATCCTTAGAAACTCAAAAAACACTGGAAAAAACTTAAATACCCAAAAAACACTTGAAATACATAAAACAGTAAAAATGATAAAAATCCAAATAAATCCATAAAAAACACAGAAAACCATATAAATCCACTAAAGACTCTAAAAACCATTTAGACCCAAAAAATTAGATAATATAAAAAACAAAAAACCACTGAAATCTCCAAAAAAATTCCTAAATTCCCAAACAACCCATACAAACCTAAAAATATAAAAAACCCCCATAAAAACCATAAAATAATAAAAATCCCTAAAAACCCCTAAAAATTAAAAATACTATAAAACCTTGAAAAGACCAAACAAAACCTTAAAAATGTAAAAACACTTAAATACCCTAAAAACCTAACAATACTAAAAACCTTAAAATATATTGAAAAACCTTAAAACCATTAAAACCCCTAAAATTTATAAAAACTTTAAAAACCAAAAAAACTAAAAAAACCCTAAAAACTAAAAACCCATTAAACCATTACAAACGATAAAAACTCTAAAAACCTAGAAAACCCTAATATACCCAAAAAAATCCTAAAACTCAAAAAACCGTAAAAAACCATAAAAACCACCCAGAAACCCTCAAAATTTCTAAGACCCCTAAAACCCATAAAAATCCTAAAAAATTCATAAAAATCCCTAAAAATATATAATCCCCCCAAAACCCTAAAAAATACTTAAAAATATAAAATCGCTTTAATATCCTAAAAATTACGAATGCTAAAAACCCTAAATAAATCTAAGAGAAACCCAAAAACACACTAATAACCCTTTAAACCCAATAATGTCAAAGAACACTAAAAACACATTAAACCCAAAAAAAACTCAAATAAACACTAAAACCCCAAAAACTGATAAAAATACAAAAACCCCTAAAACCCCCCAAAAAAAACCTAAAAACCCTAAAAATAATAAAATCCTTAAAATACCTAAAAACCAAAAAACATAAAAAACCATAAAAGTCATAAAGACACCTAAGAAAACCTTAAAAACCTAAAAAGGCCTTAAAAATTCCAAAAAAATATTAAAATACCTAAAAACCATGAAAACACCAAAGAAAACCTAAAAAAATTAAAAACACATAAACCCCCCAAAAAACCTAAAAATCAATGAAAACCTAAAAATCTCTAAAACCTGTAAATTCAATGAAAACCATAAAAGATCCCTATAAATACATAAAAATCTAAAAAATCCTAAATAAACTATAATCAATAAGAATACCTTAAAACCAACAAACACATAAAACCCCTAAAAACATAAAAAACACTAAAATCCCTAAAATAAACTAAATCCCCTAAAAACAAGAGAAACCCAGAAAAAGTATAAAAACCCTTAAAAACCCATTAAATCATTATACGACTAAAAAAATAAAATCCCATTAGACCCCAAAAAACACAAAAAAATCATAAACACCCAAAAACCACAAAAATAAATAAATACCATAAAATTCCAAGAAAATAACAAAAAATACCTAAAATGAAAAAAACCTAAAACCCCTAAGAGAACCTTAAAAACAAAAAAAACTAAAATACCCAAAAAACCTAAAAATGATAAAAATAATAAAAACCCTAAAAAAATATAAAACCCTTTAAAACCCAAAAAACATTATAAACTATAAAAAACATTAAAAACCATAAAGAATAAACAAAACCCTAAAAACCCCAAAAACCCCTAAAACCGGTAAAAATCACTAAATTGAATAGAAACCCATATTCATTCTGCAAAATCCCCAAAATTCACCCAAAATGTAAGAAACCCAGAAAAAACCATATTAAAACGATAAAAACTAGAAAAACATAAAAAACCTACAATACCTAAGAATGCTAAAAACCCTAAAACCCCTAAAAAGACCATAAAACGGATAAAAACTATAAAAACACCTAAAAACATTAAAAACCCATAAAAATATAAAAATTCCCAAATAAACCACTAAAAACCCATTAGACCACGAAAAATTTTAAAAACACTAAAAACCATTAAACCCTAAAAACTAAGAAAACCATAAAAAACTAAAGAAGCCCATAATTACACTAAATCCAAAAAAGTACATAAATCTCCTCAAAATCACTAATAAAACTAAAAATCATAAAAATCCATAAAATTTTAAAAAAAACCTAAAACCCAAAAAAACTCCTAAGAAACATTGAAAACCTAAAAACACTAAAACCCGTAAAAACTAAATAATTAAAATAACTATAAATCCCTTAAAATTCAATAAATTTCAAAAAATTCCTAAAAACTATAAAAATCCATAAAACCCCTAAAAAATTTAATAAAAATAAATACATGTAGAACTTATAAAACCCATAAAAGACCCTAAATACATTAAAATGATAAAAACCCTAAAAGACCCAAAAATATCTAAAAAACATAAAAAACATAAACCCCTAAATATAATAAAAACTTATAAAACCCATAAAAACCCCAAAACCCACTACAAATCTAAAAACCCCTATAATCCCCTAAAAATGGTAAAAAGTATAAAAACATTAAAATCCCAAAAACTCATAAAACACAAAAAAACAAAAAAAAAACAAGAAAAACTCTTAAACAAATAACAAACCATAAATACTCTCTGAATCCATAAAACCCTATAAAAAAATAAAAAAATTAAAAATTAAAAATAATCTGTATATACATTAAAAAAGGCTGAAAACCCTAAAAACCTTAAGAAAACCATATAAACCTGAAGACACTTGAAACCTATAAAAAACATAAAACTACAAAAAACATTGTAAACCATAAATCCTCTAAATACACTAAAATACCTAAAAATTAAAGAATGCTAAAATCCTTAAAAACACAAAATATCTTTAAAATCTAAAAAACACTTGAAACCCCTAAATAACTTTAAAAATATAAAACCCTTAAAAGTCCATAAAACTAAAAACACTAAAAACTTTAAAAATCACAAAAACTGATTAAAACCCCAAAACCCCACCAATAACTCTATTAAAATTTTAAACCTCTGAAAATTTTAAAAAACACTAAAAAACTAAAAAACCTAAAACCCCAAAAAAAACAACACCCTAAGGTTCTAAAAAACCATAAAACCATATGAAAACCCCCAAACCACTCAGAATCCCTAAAAAGCCTATAATGTCATTAAAATCCCTAACAAATCCATAAAATTACAAAAAAATATAAGAAACACTAAAAACCAAAATCCCTCTAAGAAAACCCTAAAAACCAAAAAAACGTAAAACCCCGAAAAACCTAAGAAATGATAAAAACCAAGAAAACCCTAAAACACTAGAAACCATAAAACTCATAAAAACCAAAAAACCCAAAAAATCCCAGACACACTCTAAAAACCAACTTAAATCTCTAGAAACCCTTTAAATCACTAAAAACATTAAAAACCCTAATAACCATTAAAATCCATAAAAACTCCCACAAATCCTAAAATTTGAAAAAAATAAACCCTAAAAACCTAAATACCCGAAAAACCCTAAATAACCGAAATACCATAAAAACCATAAGAAACCTAAAAAATATATAAATATCCCTAAAAACATAAAAACCATAAAACATTGAAAGCCCATTATAAATCCTTAAAAAAACACTTTAAACCCATAAAAACATAAAATATACTAAAAACCCTAAAAATCCATAAAACAAAAAAACCCCTAAAAACCATAAAACACCCTAAAAAATTGATAATCCATAAAACTCTAGAATTCCACAATAAAATATAAAAAACGTTTAATCCCCTAAAATATTGAAAAACTATAAAAAACCATAAATCCCTAAAAATTCTAAAAACCCTTAAAACCTAAAAAAACAATAAACTCCCTAAAAACCTAGAAAACCAAAAAACCCAAAAAAACTCCTAAAAATAATAATGATCATAAAAATACCCAAAAAACACCTAAAAAACATTAGAAACCGTAAATCCTATAAAGTTTAAACACTCTACAAACCCTTAAAATCCCTAAAAATCTATAAAAATCTTAAAATCATAAAGTAACTAAAAACCTAAAATCCATACAATCCAATAAAACTCTTAAAACCCACTTAAAAATATTAAATATCTTTAAACCCTGAAAAGCATTAAAAACTATTAAAATTATTAAAAATCCTAAACAAATCAAAAAGACCATAAAAATTCATAAAACATATAAAAAACCCAAAAACGTGAAACCCCCCTAAACATACTCACAATACATAAAAACCCAAAATATTCCCTGAAAATCCCAAAAAATAATTAAAATCATAAAAAACATATAAACCCTAAAATCCCTTAAGAAATCCTTTAAAATAAAAAACACTTAAACCCCCAAAAAACTAATAAAAGATAAACACCCGATAACCCCTAAAACCAAAAAAAATCTAAAAACCCTCAAAAACGTAAAAACTATAAAAACCCATATATTTTTTTATAAAATCAATAAAAATAACTAAAAGGTAATAAATATTAAAAACCCTAAAAATCCTTATGAAGACTAGAAAAACCTTAAAAACCATAAAACGCTTAAAAATATTAATAACTATAAAAAACCCCAAAAATCTCTAAAAATCCATAAACCCATAAAAACCATTAAAACCAGAAGAATTTTAAACTAAAATTCAAATACCCTAAAACCCATAAAGTCCCTAAAACCTCCAAAACCCATTTAAGCCACTAAAAATGATAATAAAACACTAAAAACCCATAATACCCAAAAAAACTCAAAAAACCCAAAAAACCCCCTAAAAACCCAAGACCTGTTAGAATCCCTATAAACCATGAAACCCTATAAAAATAATAAAAATAAATAAAATTCCCTAAAAACATAAAAACAATTTAATACCTAAAAAACAATAAGAAAATATTAAAAGAACTTAAAACCCTAAAAACCATAAAAATGATAAAACACTTAAAAATACTAAAAACTATAACACCCCTGAAAACCATAAAAAACCATAAACCCATAAAACCCCCTAAAACCACTAAAAACATTAAAACCAATTTAAAACCCTAAAGACCTTTAAAATCTATAAAATTATTTGAAACCCTAAAAATCTCAATACAAAACCTAAAATCCCATGAAACCATAAAAACCACAAAAGCTTTAAACCCCCCAAACCCCTCAAAATCTCAAACCACCCTAATTAACCATACAAATCCTCAAAAAATCAGAAAAATAAATAAAAATGTAAAAATGTTTACAAATATTAATACCCATTAAACCGCAAAAAAAAATAGTAAACACCATAAAAAACCCAGAATAACCTAATAAACATAAAACCACTAAAACCCTTTAAAATGCAAAAAAACAATAAATACCTTAAAATCCTATAAACCACTAGAATCTCTAAAAATACGTTATACCCCTAAAAATAAAAAAACTCTAAAAACCATGAAAACCCTAAAAAATAAAATATAACTCTGATACCCCAAAACAACCATAAAAACCCTACAACCCAAAGAAAATTCTAACCCCCCCAATCAATAAAAACCATAAAAACCCATTAAAATACTAAATGATAATGAAAATCCCGAATAACATATAAATACCTTAAAACCCCTGAAGCACCCTAAGAAAACATTAAAAACCAAAAAAACCTAATACCCCTCAAAAACCATAAAAACAAAAAAAAAATGTGAAAACCCTTAAAACCACTAAAAACCACTAAAACCCCATTAAAATCCCTAAAAACCTTAAAAAATATAAAATAAATAAAACGATAAAAATAACTAATTAATTCAAAAAACAAAAAAACCTCGAAAACCCCTATGAAAAACATGAAAACTGAAAAAACATAAAACCTCTAAAAAACCTAAAAAGAGCCAAAAATCCAAAAATACCCTAAAACTCGTAAAACCCCTAAAAACCCAAAAACCAAAAAAACCAAAGAAACCCATAAAACCTTTTTAACCCCTAAAAACAACAAAAAACTCCAAACACACTTTAAACCCTTACAAATTAAAAAAACATTAAAAAACCTTAAAACTAGATTAAAAACTCAAAAAACCTCGGAAGACCTAAAAACCCTTAAAAACCCTAACATCCCTAAAAACCCATCATAATCCCCCAAAACTAAAAAAAATCATAAATATACAAAAAATATATAAAAATATCAAAAAATGTGAAATACCCTAAAATCCCATAAGAAAACCTGAAAAACATAAAATACCTAAAGCCCTAAAAACCTAAAAAATGCTAAACACCCAAGAAAACCCTAAAAATCCCAAAATACCCTAAAATCATAAATCCCCATGTAACCAATAAAAAAAATTAAAACCCCATAAAATCCTAAAAATATACTAACAAATATTAATACCCATTAAACCGCAAAAAGCATTAAAAAGACTAAAAACATTAAAACCCATAAAAACACAACCCCCCCTGAAAAACACATAAAAACCATAAAATTGTAAAAGAACACCAATCCCCTTAAAAATCCCTAAAAACTAAAGGCCATAAAAACCTAAAAAATCCTTCAAAATTTAAAAAATGTAAAAACCCTAAAATTCCTAAAACCCCTAAGAAAACCTTAAAACCTAAAAACACATAAAACCCCTAAAAACAAAAAAACACTAAAATACATAAACAATCTAAAACCCATAAAATCCACTTAAAGCCATAACAACCCTTGAAACCACAATAACACCATAAACACCATAAAACCATTAATAATTAAAAAAACAATTAAACCCCTAAAAGGCTTAAAAACTATAAAAAACATTAAAACCATAAAATGTCAAAAAAAAATAACCTAAAACTAAAAAAACCCCATAAATCCCTAAAACCTCTAAAATCCTCTAAAAATATCTAAATCCCAAAAACACTAAAACATCTAAAAATCCTATAAAATCCCTAAAATCCCAAAATACAAAGAAACCCAAAAAATCTTAAATTCCCAATAAAACCATAAAAACATAAAAAGTAATAACACACCTAAATACCTAACAAACAAAAAACCCATAAAACACTACATACCCTAATTAACCTTTAAACCATCAAAATCCCTAAAAACACTAAAAACCCATAATTATCCTAAAAAATTCATAAAATCCCAAAATATGTGAAAATCCATAAAGACCATGAAAACACCTAAGAAAAACATCCTAAAACACATAAAATCCCTAGAAAGCAAGAAAAACCATAGACCCCTAATAATCCATAAAATTCCCTAAAAATCCAAAACTGCCCTAAATACCCTGAAATCCCAAAAACACTAAAAAACCAAAAAAAATCTAAAACACCACTTAAAAAACTCAAAACAATTTAGACCCCTAAAATGTAATAAATCATTAAAAACACAAAAAACCGAAAAAAAACTATAAAAACCCTAAAACCCTAATACCCTAAAACCCTGAAAATCACTAAAATCCCTAAAACACTCAAAGCACTAAAAACACCTAAAAATCATTAAAATGTAAAAAAACCCTAAAAACCTTAAAAACCCTAAAAACCATTAAAAAACATAAAACTAGTAAAAACAAAAAAAAACTTTAGAAAACACTAAAAACCATAAAACCCACAGAATCCCTAAAAACCCTAAAAACCCATAAAAAAGCTAAAAACATTAAAAAATCTGAATAAAATAAAACCAAAAAAACCTAAAATCCATAATAAATCCTTAAAAACCTAAAAACAATTAAATACCTAAAAACCTAAAAACATAAAACCCAAAAACCCCCAAAAAATACCGTAAACCCTGAAAAACCCCTAAAACCCATAAAAACTGAGATAAAAATTTAAATCACCAAAACCCATAAAAACCCTAAAAACAATAAGAATGTTAAAACCCCTTTAGACCCATATGAGTATTAAGAACTCTAAAAACATTTAAACCCCTAAAAACAAAAAACCCAATAAAACCATAAAAACAATAAAAACCTTGAAAAATCATAAAAACCATAAAATCCATAAAAACCCTAAATACAAACAAAAAATATAAAACCCCCTAAAATTTTTATAAATCATAAAAAATAGCTGAAAATGTAAAAACCCCTAAAAACCTTTAAAAACATTAAAAACCACAACACACTTAAAACCCCTAAAAACCAAGATACACTAAAAACCGTAAAAGACCCTAAAACCCCCTAAAACCATAAAAATCCAAAAAAACATTAAAAACACTAAAAACTAATTAAACCACAAGAATCCACTAAAAAATATAAAAACATTGTAAACTTCTAAAAAAGTAAAAAAAATTCAAAAACACCATAAAGACCCTAAAACTCAAAAATCCTCAAAAAACATAAGAACCCTAAAGCCCTAAAAACCATTAAATCGCCACAAAATACCTAAAAATCTAAAATCTATAAAAATCCAAAAAATAACTAAAAATCATGAAAAACATAAAAACTCTAAAAACCCTAAGAAAATCATAAAAACAGAAAAATACATAATACCCCTTCCTACCTAAAAATCACTAAAAATCATAAAATACACTAAAAACCCTAAAGACCATAAAATACATAAAACCCCTTGAAAACAATTAAAATCCATAAAAACCCATAAAAACTCTAAAAACCCTTTTAACCTATAAAAATATTAAAATACTCTAAAAAACCATAAAACCATAAAAAATAAAAAAAAACCAAAAAACTTAAAAAAACATAAAACCCATAAAATCCATAAAAAACCTAAAAAACCTCAAAATCATAAACACTCTAAAAACCATTGACATAATAAAAACGCCCTAAAATCCATTAAAATGAAAATAACTAAACCCCCCTAAGAAAACCATAAAACTCTAAAAACATTAAACACCCTAAAAATACCCTAAAACACCAAAACCCCTTAAAACAAAAAAACCCCTAAACCCTTAATAACCACTAAAAACTATAAAAACCCATTAAACCCATAAAAATTTCAAAAAACTATAAAGAACCACAAAAACACTAAATAAATGAAAAAACCCCTTCAAACCCAAAAAAAAACATATAATCCCCAAACCCTTAAAATACTCTAAAGTATCCTTAAGTCCCAAAAATCCCTAAAAACCTAAAAAGTGATAAAAATGATAAAAATGAAGACAAATATTTAAAAACATAAAAACCTTTAAAACCCTCAAAAACACTATGAAAACCATAAATACAAAAAAAAAAACAATTTAAATCCAAAAAAACATTAAAAAAACTCTATGAATACCTAGAAACCCACAAAATACCCAAAACCATAAAAATACCCAAAAAAAATACCTCGAATCTCTAATAACTTAAAAAACCATAAAACCCCATAAATCCCCTATGAAAACCTTAAAAACTATAAAATCAAGACACCTAAAACGCTAGAAGATGTAAAATCCCTAAAAGAACATAAATCCCTTATAACCTGTAAAAATCATTAAACCCCCAAACCCCTTAAATGACCCGAAAAAAAAAATAAAAATAAAAACACTACAATCTCTAAAAAGTTTTTAAAACCCTACAAACGTTAATAAATCTCTAAAACCCCATAAAAACCCTAAAAACTCAAAAAAAAACCAAAATCTCAGAAAACCATAAGAACTCTAAAAAACCAATACCATAAAACCTATAAAAACTATAAAACTATTTAAAATCCTTAATGATTATAAAAAACCATCAAAATATAAACACTCCAAAAAATCCCTAAAAACATAAAAAACACTGAAAATTATGAAAATCATAAGAAACCCATAAAAACATAAAAACTCTTAAACACCCTAAAAACATAAAAAATTATAAAGACTCTAAAAAACACTAAAAACAAAATAAATTACAAAACATCTAAAAAAAATAAATATCTATAAAAACCGTAAAACCACTAAAAACTAAAAAACCCCTTTAAACACCTAAAAAACCTAAAAAATGTAAAAACCATTAAAATCATCAAAAACCCAAAAATATCCTAAAAACCCAAAAAAACATCCAAACCCAAATTTTTTAAAAAACCCCCAAAATCCAAAAATCCCCTAAAACCATAAAAATCGTAAAAAACCACTAAAAATATATAACCCCCTAAAAACCCTAAAAATACCCAGAAAAACCTACAAAAAAATAAGAACACATAAAACCCATAAAAAATACAATAAAAACCCAAAATTGCTGAAAACGCTAAAAACCCCTAAAACCCATGAAAAACCATAAAAATGCGAAAAACTATAAAATCCCATTAAACCCCCAAAAAGTAACAAAACTCTAAAAGCCATGAAAAACCTACAAAAACTAAAAAACCCTTGAAACCCAAAGAAACCATAAAAACCTAAAAACTCTAAAAAACCCTAAAACAATTAAAATCACTAAAAATCATAAAAACCCATAAGAATCCTGAAAATACCTAGAACCCATAAAAACATAAAAAACCCTAAAACCCTAAAAACCCCAAAGAAAATCTAAAAACCCTAAAAACACTTAATACCCCATTAAAACCTAAAAATAGTAAAAACCATAAAAAACTCTAAAAATCCAAAAAATTACTAAAAACCAAAAAAATAAAAAAAGATCCCAAAATCCCTAATATTTTAAAAAACAATAAAACCCTAAAAAACCTAAGATACATATAGAAACCTAAAATCACTTATAACCTATAATTCCCTAAAAATTATAAAAACACAAAAGGACACTAAAAAAATAAAACCCTTAAAATCCAATGAAAATTCTAAAACTCCTTAAAACCATACGAAACTCAAAAAATCCCAAATAACCAAAAGAACATTGAAAACCCTAAAAGCCCCCCAAATCCACAAAACCCCTAAAACCCCATAAAATATTCTAAGAATCCCTAGAAATCCATAAAAATGTAAAAATCCCTTAAAACCCTGAAAACCATAAAACCCCTAATAACCATAAAAAAACCCCAAGACCCCAGGAAACCCCTAAAAACCACTAAAAATAAAAAAACCCTTCAAACCCCTAAAATCCTTTAAACCCCTATGAACAAAAATAAACTGTAAAAACCCATAAAAATTTATAAAAAGCATAAAACATTAAAAAACTCAAAAATACCTCAAAATCCCTTAAAACCATAAAAATTCTTAAAATCCTAAAACTATCCTAAAAACCCATAAATATATAAATAACCAAAAAAGGATGAAAACCCAATGGAGAACTTGAATACCTAAAAACACTTAAAACTCCAAAAACCTAAAAAATTATTAAAATCATAAAACACTAAACGAACCTAAAACCCTAAAATCCCCTACAAACCATAAACACAAAAAACCCTAAAAGACCTAAATATTGAAGAAACTCTAAAAAAATAAAACCTTTAAAACCCACTTAAACGTCTTAAAACTTTAAAAAGATCTAAAAACATTATAACCCTAAAACCCATAAAAATCCAAAAAACCAAAAAACCCTCAAAATCAATAAAAACCATAATAAAACATAAAATCCAAAAATATATAAAAATCACTAAAATAAAAGAGAAATCATAAAAACTATGAAAAACACAAATAAAATCCTAAAAACCTAAAAAAACATAAAATTCATAGGAATATAAAAAAGCTAAAACCCCTAACAATCCCAAAAATATAATAAAAACTAAAAACCCTATGAAACCATATGAAAATCTTAAAACCTCAAAAATACATAAAACCCATAAAACCCTAAATAAAGAAAAAACATAAAAACCCTCAAACCCCTAAAACTATAAGAACCCTAAAAACCATTAAGTGCCCTAAAAACCCCATTAAACCCCTAAAAACCACATTAAACTCCAACACAACTTTAAACCCTTAAAAATATAAAAATCTATGAAACCCTTAAAAGCCTTGAAAACTAAACTAAACCGATAAAATCCTAAAAAACCTTATATATCCTAAAAAAACCAAAACTATATAATTCATAAAATCTCTAAAAATCCCAAAAAACATAAGAAAACAGAAAAACACCTAAAACCCCACAAACCTAAAAAATGCTTAAAAGAAGCTAAAGCCCTAAAAACTATAAAAATCGATAAAAAAATCCTAAAAACCACTAAGAACTCAAGAAGACCCTTTAAACACCTAAAAATTATAAAAAACTCTAAAAAATGAAAATACCTTAAGAACTCAAAAAAATATAAAACCAAAAAAACAAAAATCCCCTAAAAACCAAAAAAACAAAAAACCCTAAAAAATCCCAAAACCCTAAAATCCATAAAGATCCTGAAACAACCTAAAAGTAACTAAAAATAAAAAAACATAAATAATTCAAAACTAAAATAAAATCCTAAAAACAAAATATATAAAACCCCTAAAAATATTAAAATTCTAAAAACCCTAAAAACCCTAAAAACCCTAAATACCAAAGAAACCTGTAAAACCATAACTAACCATAAAACCTATAGAAATTTATATATACTACTTAAAATATTAAAACCCTAGAAAATATTAAGAAATTATAAAATACATTAAAAAACTAAAAACTCCAAAATAACCTAAAACCCCAAAAAACCATTAAAACCCTAAAAACCTAAAAACCCCTATAATCCCTAAAAATACACAAAACCCCTAAAAACATTGAAATTCCTTAAAACCCATAAAAATAACTAGAAGTGTAAAAAACTCTAAAAACCCTAAAGAACTGTTTTAAAATATAAAAAAACCAAAACACTTAAAATACCTAAAAACCTCAAAAATACCAAACCCCAAAAAAACCCAAAAAACCCATTAAAACCCTAAAACCCCTAAAAATCACTAAAACCCATAAAAACACATAAAAACCTAAAAAACCCTAAAACCCCATAAAAAGTTAAAAAAGAAAATAACCCTAAAATCCCCTAAGAAACCCTTAAAACCATAAAACTCTTAAAACCCCTAAAAATTTTATAAAAGGAAAAAAACACTAAAAGTCCCTAAAACCCCCTAAAACCATTAAAACCCATAAAACCCCTAAATACCTTTAAATCTGTAAAAACACATGAAAACAATAAAACTAATAAACAATATACAAACAAATTAAACCTCTAAAAATCCTCTAAAACTCTAAAAAAAACAAAACCCCTAAATAGTGAAAAGAAATCCTAAATAACTAAAAAACCCCTCAAACTCATCAATCCCTAAAAACCAATAAAATTCCAATAAATCCCAAAAATTCCTTAAATACATAAAAACCTCTAAAAACCCTGAGAACCCCTACAGATACCTTATAACATAAAATCACTTAAAACCCTCTAAAATCTAAAAAATACTAAAATCTATAAAAAACCATAAGATGATCTACAAACACTAAAAGCTATAAAACCCCCTGAAAACCTTAAAAAACCTAAAACCCTATAAAAACCACTAAAATCATTAAAAACCGTGTAAACCCCTAAAGACCACAAAAAAATGAAAAACATTGAAATACATAAACAAAGTAAACAAAAAAACCCTAAACGCCCAAAATCAGTAAAACCCTAAAAAACCTATAAACCAATCAAAATCCTTAAAAACCCTGATAATCCAAAAAAATCCAAAAAATACAAAAAAAATCTCAAAAACGTAAAAACCGTAGAAAACCTATGAAGACTTTTAGAACAAAAAAAACTCTCAAAACCTTCCAAAAAACCAAAAAACTTTTAAAAACCATAAAAACCTCAAAAACCACTAATAACTATAAAATCCCCTAAATCCCCTAAACACCTAATAATTGCAAAAACCATAAAATACCCTAAAAACCATAAAAACCCCTAAAACCATAAAAACCACAAAACCCATAAAACATTAAAAACCACTAACTATTATAAAGTCCCTTTAAAACCAAAAAACATTAAAAAACTATAAACAATCATACAATCCATAAAAAAATAAATAAAACCTAAAATCTTAAAATAACCCAAGAAAATCGTAAAAACCATAAAAAACCTCATAATCCAAAAAATTCTAAAAACATTAAATTTCTAAAAATTCTTAAAAATATAAGAAACCCTAAGCCCCTAAAAACCCCTAATAAAATATTAAAATAGAAAAAAAAACTTGAATCCTTTTAAAAACCAAAAAAACGCTAAAAACCTAAAAACTCTAAGACCCTAAAAGATATCAAATCCCTAAAAACCCAAAATAAAATATAAAAAATACAAAAAAATACCTCAAAATAACCCAAAACATAAATAACCGTAAAAAAAATAAAAACCCTAAGAAATCCTAAAACATAAAAACACTTAAGACCTATAAGACACCTAAAAATGATAAAACCCCTAAAAAAACCTAAAACACTTAAACCCCCCCCCCCCCCCTAAAGACCAAAAAAACCTCCTAAAAAACATATAACCCATTAAAATCCTTACAAACCCAAACATAAACTAAAAAACATAAAACCCTTTAAACATTTTAAGAAATTTAAATAACTCTAGTGTTCGTAAAAACTCAAAAAATATATAACTCCAAAAACCATAAAACCCTAAAAACTATAGATAACCCTAAAACCCCTCAAAATCTCAAAAAATCATAAAAACTATTAAAATCCTAAAAATCCCTAAAAATCCCTAAAATCATAGAAACCCCAAAAAACTATGAAAATACCCTAAGAAAACAATAAAACCCTAAAAAAATTTAAATCTTTTAAAAATGAAAAAATACTAAAAACGTGAATACCGTAAAAATCCTAAAAACACTAAAGAACCTACAAAACATTAAAACCCCTCAAAATCCCTAAAACCATAAAAAACAAAAAATTATTAAAAAACCCAAAAACTTTCTAAAAAGTAAAAAAACCATAAAACCATGAAAAACACAACGAAACCCTTAACAACCTAATAACTATTAAACCACCTAAAATCAAAAAATCTGAAAACCCTAAATGGCGATAAAAACCTAGAAAACACCTCCAATCCATAAGAACCACTAAAACCCATAAAAAAACTAAAACCCATAAATACTCTATAACTCCACTAAAAACTCTAAAAACCCTTTAAAACCTTAAAAAGATTAAAAAACTCTAAAAACTCTTAACACCCTAAAAACATAAAAACCTATAAAAAACCATACAATCATATAAAATAACTATAAATCCTTAAAAACATAAAAAACCATAAAAACCTTGAATCCCCCAAAGAAAATGTTAAAAAAATAATATCCCTAAAAACCTCAAATACCTAAAAACAATAAAATCCGTTAAATTTATAAAAAATCCATAAAATCCCTAAAAACAAAAAAAACATAAAACCCACAAAAACCAAAATGAAAACCAAAAAAAAACCTAAAAACATTAAAAATATTTAAATAACCTAAATAATCTTAAAAATCCTAAAAAAATAAATACCCTATAAGCCCCTAAAAACCATAAAAACCCCTAGAAACATTAAAAATCCATTATAACCCATAAAAACCTTAAAACCCAAAACAAACTTAAAAAAACCTATAATCCCCTAAAAATGTTAAAAACTATAAAATACCATAAAAACTGAAAAAATAACCTAAAAACCTAAAAAAATCAGAAACCCCTAAACACCCCAACAACACTCAAAATCCTTGAAAATTGTAAAAAACCAAAATAAATAAATAAAAACCCCCTATAAATATTTTAAAACCTAAAAACCATAATAAACATAAAAACATGAAGAAAACCTTAAAAACATAAAACACATAAAACCCATAAAAACCTAATAAATGATATCTCTAAAAAACTCGAAAAACCCAAAACACCCAAAAATCCTCAAATCCCTAAAAACCATTAAAAAATATAAAAAACCTAAAATAGAACGAAAAATACATAAAAACCAAAACAAATCATTAAAAACATGTAAAATCATAAGAAATAAATTTAAAACCAAAAAATAATTAAGACCAATAACAAAGCTAAAAAATGCTAAGAACTCTTAAAACCCCTAAAACCCCATAATAACCATAAAAACATTAAAACATTAAAACCCCCTAAAAACCTAAAAAAACACTGAAAACTAAAAAACCATAAATATCATAAAAAATCCTTAAAAATACCTAATAACATAAACACCACTTACAACCCAAAAGATCCCTAAGAAAAACTTAATATCCTTAAAACACTTAAATCTTCAAAATAACATAAAAACTCTAAAAACCCTAAAAAAATCAGAATACCTTTAAAACCCTAAGTAATATAAAAAAGCTATAAAAACATGTAAAACCCTAAAAAATGAAAAAAATCCCTAAACACCCAGAAAATCAATAGGATCCCTAAAACCCTCAAAATCCCTAAAAAAACTAAAAAACATAAAAAAAATCAAAAATCCCTAAAAACGCTGAAAACATCAAAAACCCTAAAACCCCCAAAACCCTAATAAAACTCTAAAACCGTAAAACACATTAAATCCCTAAAAAACTTAAAATAGAATAAATCACTAAAACCCTCTAAAATCCCAAAAAACCAAAAAACCCCTTAAATCCTTTAAACCCCAATACCCCTAAAAACCCAAAAAAAACTAAAAACACTAAATAACATTTCAAACCCTAAATATTTTAAAAATTCCATAAAAGGTAAAAACCCTAAAAAACTGAAAACCACGTAAAACCGAAGAAAACCATAAAATCCATAAAAATCCAAAAAAACCTTGAAGGCCATAAAAATCTTAAAAGACCTCTAAAAATCCCTAAAATTTTAAAAAACACCTCAAAACATTGAAAAGTAAAACAAAAAACCTAAAAAACTACATACTCTTAAAACCCTAAAAATAATAAAAATATTAAAACCCCTAAATAATTAAAAAACCCCTAAAATCCATCAAAAAACCAAAAACCCATAAAAACATAAAAAACCTAAAGAAACCTACAACCCAAGAAAATTCTAAAAAGGCCCCAAAAATTTACAAAAATGAATATAACTCTAAAAACACTGAAAATCCATATGTAAGCCTTAAAAATCCCAAAAACTGAAACCCTTACAAACCTAAAAAATATTAAGACCCTAAAAGATCCTAAAAACCCTAAAACCACATAATATCCATAAATCCCCTAAAAGCCCTAAATACCCTAAAAACATGGAAACCCTAAAACCCCACTACAACTCTAAACACCCTTTAAACCCCTAAAATTTTTTAAAAAATAAAAAAACCATAAAAATCATAAAAACTGAAAAAAACCATAAAACCCAAATAAAACCTCAAAACCATAAAACCCCATCAAATGACTAAAATACCTATAACCTAAAAAAGCATTAAAATATTAAAAATTAACTAAAGATATATAAAAATGTAAAACACCCTCAAAATCCAAAAATACCCTCGAAGAAGTGAAACAAAACTAAAAACCCTTAACCTCCCCAAAACCTCAAAACCCAATAAAACCCACAAAATACATAAAAATTCATAAAAATCACTAAAAATATAAAACACCTTAAATAACTATGAAAAACATAAAAACCTAAGAACACTTAAAAACCCTAAAAACCCAAAATGGCTAAAAACCATAAAAATCACTATAAATGCTAATAAAACTAAAAACCATTAAAATCCATAAAAATAAAAAAAATCATTAAGATCCTTAAAAATAAAAAATAAAAATAAAAAAATATTGAAATCCATGAAAATAACTAAGAAAAACTTAAAAAAATAAATACAATTTAAACCCGTAAAAACCTATCGAAACACATAAAAACCTAAATGACCCTAAAAACCATAAAACCCCCTAGAAAAACATTAAAAACCTTATAACCTTATTAAATCATAAATACCACTAAAAACAATAAAACACCATTAAACCCCTAAAACCATTAAAATCTATTAAAACACATAAAACCACATAATACCCTTAGAAAAAAATGCCAAAACCATTAAGAACACTAAAAACCCTCAAAATTCATAAAAACACTAAAAAATTTAAAAAACCCAAAAACCCCTAAAAATCATTAAAATAGTACAAAACCTTAAATACCTAAAACCCAAAAGAAATCCTTAAAAACATTAAACAACATAAAAACTCTAAAACTCAAAAAAAATAAAAAAACAAAAAAAACTATAAAACCCCTAAAAACCAACAAAATCCATAAACACCCAAAAAATCAATAAAATTTTTAAAAATAGCAAAAGTTCCCTAAAGGTGAAAAATATCTTAAATACCCTAAAACCCGAATGAAAATCTTAAAAACTATAAACACTTAAGACCCCTCAAAAACATAAAAACCCTAAAAGACACTAAAAACCATAAACCCCATATAAACCCTAAAAACCCTTTAAAATCAAAAAAACCCTAAAACCCACTAAAAATTCTATTCATGCTTCAAACCCCTGAAAACATTAAGAAAATCTAAAAACCAATACCAGCCTTAGAAAACACAATAAAACCGTAAAAATCTAAAATAATGTAGTAAAACCCTAAACCCTAAAAATACCTAAACACCAAAAAATCATTATAATCCTAAAAAATAATTAAAAATCCAAAAAAAGTTTCAAAACCCATAAAAACTATAAGAAATCCATAACAACCCGAAAACACTTAAAACCCTTAAAACCAAAAAATTCTAAAAAACACTAAAAACACTAAAATCCACAAAAACCATATAATATAATAAAAATCCATAAAAAGTCCATAAAAATTTCTAAAAATGTAAATAACCCTAAAACACCGGATAACCCAATGAAAACATTAAAAACTTAAAAACACTTAAACCCATAAAAACCCAAAAAAATTCCAAAACCCCTCATATAACATAAAAACCATAAAACACCTAAAAAATAAAAAATCATACTAATATAAAAACCATAAAACCCCTAAAACCCTAAAACTACTAAAAACTGTAAAACCCGTAAAAATATTTAAAATCTCTAAAAATGATAAAAATAAAAAAACCATAAAAACCCTACAAACTCTAAATATCCAAAAACCTCTCAAAGTCCCAATAACCCTAAAAATAGAAAAAGTCATAAAAATCCCTAAAAATCTATAAAAACCTTAAAGAACCTAAAAACCTTGAATACCCCTAAGAAAACCATAAAATACTAAAAGCACATAAACCACCTAAAAATGATACAAAATGCTAAATTCCGTAAAAACCAAAAAAAATATTTAAAACCATGAAAATCCATAAAACCCCTAAAATCCATAAAATTTTTAAAATCCCTAAAATTAAATAAAAACATAAAAACATTGGAAACCTTGAAAAACATAAATAAACCCTTAATATCTTAAAAACCCTTTAAACCTCTAAAACCCCTACAAGGATAATAACTCCAAGTGAATCTAAAAACCCTGAAAACACCTAAAACCCATAAAAATGTCATAAACCATAAAAACCCATAAAATACATAAAAATTCTAAATTCCCACTAAAAAATATGAAAAACCATTAAACCCTTAAAAATTATAAAACTATAAAAAACTTTAAATCCATAAAAAATAAAAAACCCTAAAAATATAAGAATCCTAAAGAAACATGAAACTAAGAACCATAAAAAACCTGAATCCCGCCAACGACAATAATAAACACCTAAAAAACATTAAACCCTTAAAAACATAAAAAACGCTCAAACCATTAAAACTGTAAAACTCATAAAAACCCTAAAAATATATAAAAACCTTGCAATCAATAAAAATACTAAAAAAGCACTAAAATATCTAAAAAATTAAAAACTCAAAAAACAAGAAAATTCCTAATAAAACCATAAATACTTAAAAACTTTAAATATATATAAATAACCTTAAAAATGATTAAAACTCTAAAATACACAAAAAACCGTAAAAACCCCTAAAAATCCTAAAAACCCAAAAAAACAATTAAAATACCCCCAACCTACTAAAAACTCTAAAAACCCATTAAACTACTAAATTTTTTTGAAAAAATCTAAAAAACGTTTACAACCCTAAAATCTAAAAAAACCCTAAAAACTAAAAAAAATAAAAAACCCCTAAAACCCTAAATATCCTCAAAACCAATATAAACCCTAAAAAGAATAAAAATTAAAAACCCCTATAAATCCATAGAAAATAAAAAAAACCTTAAAACCCAAAAAAACCCTTAAGAAACACTTAATAACCTAAAACACATAATACACGTAAAAACCTTAAGAACCCTAAAAACCCTCAAATCCCTAAAATAAAAAAAACCCATAAAAACCCTATAAAATCCCTAAAATTACCAAAAACATAAAAAGATACTAAATTTCATGAAAAACCCTAATAAAATATTAAAAAACTAAAAAACACTTAATACCCCTAAAACTCTAAAAATTACATAAACCCCTTACATACCATATAAAATCTAAACCCCTCTAAAACCCATAAAACCCCTAAAAACATAAAAACCCATAAATAACCTTGAAAACCATCTTAAATCTCTAAAAACCTTTTGTACCCCTAAAAATGATTAAAAAATCTAAAAAACCATAAAAATCCTAAAAAGATAAAAAAAACCTAAGAACCCTAGAAAACCATTAAAACCCTAAAAAAATATAAAACTCAAAGAAACCTCAAAATATAAAAAACCCTAAAAACATTAAAAATCAAAAAAAGTAAAAAAAAAACCCTTAAACTCTAAAATCCAAAAAAATCCAACAACCAATAAATAATAAAAAATCCTTGAAAATTACTAGAAATGTAAAAACCCTTAAACCCTTGAAAACCCCTAACAAAAACTTAGAAACCTAAAAATTCTAAAAACCCTAAAACCCTACAAAACACTATGGTCCTCCAAATCACTAAAACCCAAATAAATCAAGGAAAATCCTAAACAAATCCCAAAAAATCACTATAAATGTAAAAAACCATAAAAACCTTAAAACCATAAGAAAAAATTAAAAACCTAAAAAACAGAAAACCTCGAAAAACATAAACAAAGCTCAAAACCCTAAAAGACCCTAAAAACCATTAGAACATCTAAAACCAATAAAACTCCAAAAACATAAAAACGACCAAATACCAATAAAAACCCCAAAATCCATTAATAATTCTAAAACACCCTTAAACGCCAAAAAACACTAAATAAAAATAAAAAACCATAAAACCACTTAAAAATTAAAATACACCAAAAATAAAAAATACCAAAAAAAACCTAAAACACTAAAAACCTAAAAAATCCCAAAAATCCCTAAAAACCACATAAATCCTTAAAAAATCCCTAAAAAACCTAAAAAAGTAAAAACCAATAAAATGAAGAATACCCCAATGGACACCTTAAAAAAACAAAACTCATAAAAATACTAAAACCATTAAAACACTAAAAACCATAAAAATCACTAAAAATACTAAAAAAATTCTAAAACATCTTATAACTCTAAAAATCACTAAAAATTATAAATACCATTTAAACACCTAAATATATTTAAAAACTGTAAAAATATTTAAAAAGAAAAAAAATATAAGAAAACCAAAAACCCTAAAAAAACATGAAAACCACTAAAACCATAAATAACATCAAAATTCCTAAAAACCCTAAAAACCAAAAAATAAAAACCTAAAAATACCAAAAAATGTAAAAATCCTTGTTTCGTTTGGTTTTAGGCCTCGAAACGCCCAACGGATCCGTATCCGATAATGGATGGACCTGCTTCCCAAAGGCAGGCATTCACCAGGTGGTTTGGCCAGCGATGCTTAAGAACTCACATTGGTCGAGAGGATGAGAAGCTGGGATCATCACGCCCTTTTGGGTGGAATTATCGCCTGTTTCAGGACTCTATTATAGATTTAAGATGTATTCAAATGTTTGCGAATATTTAGATTATCCCCAGACATAGTATCCATGGATTTAACCCTGGTGGGAAATGGTCAGCTGAACGCAGGGGTTCAGAGTCATTTATGCCTGAGGTTTACCATCCCTCGTTGGATTAATGACCCCGAGGAATCGAAACTCATTGAGGCGGCACTAGGAGTGGCGTGGTGAACCGATATGAGGACAATCAGATTGACCAATTGTTGGACATGAACCTCTTGAAGGCTTCCTATACACCCTACCTAGAAGGCATGGATCAATGTCCTCGTAGTTCGCATGGGAGTGTTGGAGAACCGACGTGAATTTGGACCCGGGGGTCCGAAGGTGGTCGGGCTTGAACCTCTTGGAGGCTTCCTACGTACCCTACCTAAGAGGGAGGGATCAATGTCCACGTAGTTCGGATGATGGATTGGGGTTACACTCTAAGGATGACCACGGTAATGGATTAGGGCTTACACTCTGAGGAGGCCCATAAGAGGATGTCATGGTCGATTCTTACTCTAAGCCCACGTGAGTCATGCTCGGTGTGAGAAACAAGAGCAGTAGGCACCAGAGGATCACGTCGCGAAAGGTGTATACGTGAGAAGTGGATTGGGGCTTACACACTGAGAAGGCCCATTATGTTGGTAAAATGACGTGAAAGGGCTCGGAATGACCCATTGTTCGGCTTGAACCTCGGGAAGTCTTTCTACGTACCTCGCCAAGGATACAGGGGTCAAAGTCCACATAGTTCGGATAATGGATTGGGACTTACACTCTGTGGAGGCCCAAGGTAATGGATCAGGGATTACACTCTGAGGAGGCCCATAAGAGGATTTCATGGTCAATTCTTACTCTAAGCCCATGTGAGTCATGCTCGGTGTGAGAAACAAGAGGTAGCAGGGACCAGAGGATCACGTCGTGAAAGGTGCATCCGTGAGAAGTGGAGTCGGGCTTATGCATGAGGGCAGCCCATTAAGTTGGGGCTTACTCCAGGTTGGACACCCATAAAGTCTTTCTAATGTCTGGCCATGAGGGAATCCCAACCGATTGGTGGGTTGAGGAATATAATGGGGGTTGATGCCTATGCGTAAGTGAACAAGTGGGATAACGCTAAGGAAGTTGGAATCAGTCCAAACAAAGGGAGATGAAAAGTGTGAATTACATGCCGGTCATTCAGAACACAATGAGGGTGGCATGGTGATGAAGGATAACTGTTGACCATGTTCGAAACACAACATTCATATCACATTATACTAAAATTGGGACAAACAAGTGAGGGTGGATTGTAGACCATATTCGAAACACAAGACCTATCTCAGTGTGTTGTCCAAAGTCTTATAGGGCATTGGCCTTGGACGGTAGGTGAGCCGATGCGGCATGAGTCCAGGCCGTTAGAGGGTCCTTTCAGACAGGAAAGAGAATGAAGATCCAAATAAAGGAAACACAAAGAGTGGGGTTGAGTGATGGAATGTTTCAATGGATTTCAGCGCTCTTAAAATTACGCCACTATAATCATGGCTAGAGGAATCTTATACTTGGAGCATACGGCATATCTTGCATGGAGAAAGAGGCATCCAATTATTGAATGAGAGAGAATGCTACAGTTTATAGTCATGTAGAGAGGATTGATTCCATATAGTTTAACGTCATGTGGATAGGAATAGGGCCATACAGTTTAACGTCATGTGGTCAGAATGAGGGCCATATAGTTTAACGTCATGTGGTCAGGACATCTAGGTACGACAGACCTAGCAATGGTTGCTGTGGGACTTACGCAAGGGAGGACCTTTCTGGATGAACCTAGAAAAAGGAGCTAGGAAATGGGGTTATAGGAGAGTCATGAAGAATAGCTGGACTCATGGAATGTATTGGATGGATGCTGGGGTGGTTCAAGGGAGAAATGTAAAATACTGTCCGTGAGCAGCTGGCCGCGAGGGACTGGCCGCGGAGGAGCCATCTGCGAAGGATTGGCCGCAACGGACTGGACGCATGTGGTTCATGGTTTGGTTTTCCGCAAAGGTTATCCACGGAGTATCTGGCCGCGAGGGAGCAGGCCGCGAAGGAGGCTGTCCGCAAAGGGTGTTGTCCGCAGTGGAGATGGCCTTCCGCGAAGGGTGTATGCAAAGGGGCTGGCGCCCGTCCTACTTCACGCTCGCAGAGGGGTTCCGCCTCCATTTCACGAACTACACTAGTCCGCGGAGGGGGTGTCTGCGACGGGACTATCCGCGAAGGAAATGGCCGCTACGGGATCCCCGCGGAGGAGCTGGCCACTTGTGGTTCGCGGACTGATTTCTCCTCTCCGCGGAAGAGTTCATCCACAAACAATACGGAGTCTGCGGATGGTTGTGGGACTTTATTGCTGGGAAGGGTTCTCCAGCGTCTCCCCACGGGTTTTCACCCGTCCTTCCTCCTTTTATTTTGGTGCCCCTCTATGGATATTTATAGAGTCGGTACAGAGGTAGTATTGATGGGCCCATGGCACTTTATGCGGAAGCACATGAAGGGATTCCCACACGCGGACGACGTGGTAAACCAGTGATTTTTGGAACCGAGATTCGCGGAATTGCTCGGCGTATGTGCACCACTCTGTCTCTATCCTATGAACGACAGTGGTCCGCAGAGGGGGTGGCTCACGGCAGTGGACCGGCCTGGCACCCATCATGCTTCGCACCCGCGGAGGGTCCCCACCTCTATTTCCCAGACGACGCTGGTCCGCGGAATTGCGGGAGGGCGGTTTGCCGAACCGTCCGCGTGCTATCACTGGGAGCCGGTGCGCGGACCGGTTCGGTCCTTTTCCAAGTCTTGTAGAAATTGGATTTCCTCATTGGGGAATTTTCAGGACCCTACAATCCCTTAAAATCCTGAAAAAATAATGAGAAACCAAAAACACCAAAAACACATAAAAAACCCTAAAACCCTAAATATTCGAAAGACCCTAAAAAGATCCTAAAAACTGTAAAAGCCCTAAAACCCCCAAAACCTACAAAGGTCTTAAAAGCCCTAAAACCCCATAAAAACCAAAAAAAACCCACTAAAAACTCTAAAAATAATTTAAACCATTTAAACCCCCAAAAAATATTAATACATTAAAAAACACTGAAACCCATTAAAACTAAAAAAACCTGAAAAAACATCATAACATAAAAACCCTAAAAAACCCCTTAATCCCCTGAAAATCTAGAAAACCCCTAAAAGACCATAAATATCAAAACTTCCCTAAAAATAACTAAAAACCTAAAAAAACCATAAAAATCATAAAAACTATGAGAAAACCTTAAACACCAAAAAACACACAATACCCCTAAAAACCTAAAAAAAAACTAAAAAACTTAAAAAACCCTAAAACATTAAAAGACATTAAAATACCTAAAATCCAAAAAACCCTAAAAACCTTAAAACCCATAAAAACATTAAAATCCCTAAAACCTATAAAACCATAAAAATCTTAAAAAATCCCTCAAAACATAAAAAAACCCTGGAAACCCTAAGAGAACATTAAAAATGTAAAAAACCTTAAAACCCCAAAAAACCTAAGAATTAGACAAACCATAATAACCCTCAAAATCCCTAAAATCCCTAAAAACCCATAAAATTTATAAAAAGACCTAAAAATTCGAAAAAACATAAAAAACACTAAAACCCCTAAAAACACATAGAAAACCATAAAAGCCTAAATACACTTGAAACCCCTAAAAACTTAAAAAAACTAAAAATATAAAAAATCCCTAAAATCACCAAAATCCCTAAAAACCTCTAAAAACCATAAAACACCATAAATATTTAAAAAACTATAACCCATGAAAACCCTTAACCCACTAAAAACTCTAAAAATACATTAAACCTTTAAAACTGTTAAAAACACAAAAACCTCATAAGAATAATAAAATATCAAAAAATTCCCTTAAACCACAAAAAAATATAAACTCTAAATAATATTTAGAAAAATAAAAACTGAAAAAAACCCTAAACCCAATAAAATCTTAAAAATCATTAAAATCCTAAAAAACAAGAAAAACAAATAAATCCTAAAAAGTCCCTACAATTCCTAAAAAACATAAAAACCCCAAAACCCCAAAACCCCAATCAAAGCTGTAAAAATATAAAAACACATAGAAACACTAAGAAACCTAAAAACCTAAAAAACACTAAAACCCCTAAGAAACCCAAAAACCCTAAAAACCATAAAATCCATAAAATTACCTAAAAACCTGAAAACCAAATAAAAACCTAAAAAAGACTCAACGATCCCTGAAAACATAAAACCCCTAAAACCTCTAAAAACCATAAAATACTAAAAAAAATTAAAACCCCTAAAAATTAAAAAATCTCCGAAATGGCCCTAAAACACCTAAAAAAATAAAACCCTAGACACCCCTAAAAACTATAAATCCCTAAAAACCCAAAAAACCCTAAAACCATGAAAAACTCTAAAAACCATTTAAACCCCCCAAAATTCAAAATAAACTAAAAACCATACAATCTTGGAAAACTCAAAATACCTCTTAAAACGAAAAAACATTAAAAACTATAAAAACTGAGAAACCCCTCAAAATCCCCAAAACACTAAAACTCATAATGATATTATAAAATCACTAAAACCATAAAAATTAAAAAAACCTAAAAAAGTAAGAACCTCTAAGAAAAACAAAAAATCCTAAAAACACTTAAAACACCTAAAAAATATAAAATTCTAAAAATGAGAAAAATATTAAAACCCCTAAAACATGAAAACCCATAAAAATATGAAAAATATTAAAAAACCCTAAAACCCACTGAAAATTTAAAAATGATTTAAACCCCTAAAAATGTTAAAAACTCTAAAACCCTTTAAAAACTACAAAAACCCCATAAAAACCCTAAAACCCCCAAAACAATCAAAATCCTTAAAAATAATAAAAATTATTAAAATCCAAATAAATCCCTAAAAACCATGAAAACTGTATAAAACCACTAAAAACTATATAAAAACCTTCAGACTCCTAAAACATTATAAACTATAAAAAAACCCCTTAAAATGTCCAAAAAAAACCTAGAAACCCAAAAAACCCATAGAAACCTAAAAATGAAAAAACCCCCAAAATAATAAAAATACAAAAAATCTATAAAATACTAAAAGTTAATAAAACATTAAAAAATTTAAAATAATAGAAGAAACCTTAAAATTTTAAAAACACTTAAAAACCCTAAAAACATAAATAATACTAAATACACTAAAATCTCTAGAAAACCATAAACATAATTAAAACACCTAAAATCCATAATAACATTAAAACCCTATAAAATACAATGAAATCACTAAACAATCTAAAAACCCATTAAACCATTACAGACATTAAAAACTCAAAAAACCTAGAAAAACATAATAAAACCAAAAAAATCTTTAAACCTAGAAATCCATAAACAACCATAAAAATCATAGAAACCCTTAGAATACCCAAAATCCCGAACAACCCCTTAAAAATCCTATAAAATCACTAAACCTCCCTAAAAATGTAGAAAACCCTAAAAAACCCTAACAAATCCTTAAAAACATAAAATTAGTTTAAAATCCTAAAAACCAATAGATGCTAAAACCCCTAAATAAACACTAGAAAATCCTAAAAACCTATAAAAACCCACTAAAAACCTTTTAAATCAAAAAATGTCAAAGAACTCCAAATAACCATTAAACCCTAAAAACAAAAATAAACACTAAAACCCTAAAAAACAATAAAAAACATAAAACCCTAACCCCCCCAACAAACCTAAATACCCTAAAATAATAACAATCCTAAAAAATCTAAAAACAAAAAAACCCCTAAAAATCCAAAAGACCCCTATGAAAACCCTAAATCCCTAAAAATACCAAAATCATAAAAACATTAAAAACCCAAGATTACCGAAAATCATAAAAACCCTCAAAATCCATAAAACTCTAAACACAATAAAAATCATAAAAAATCACTAAACATAAATAAAAATATTTAAAACCCTAAAAACCATAAAAACCCCTAATAAAACCGTAGAAACCTAAATACATATAAAAACCCAAAATTACTAAACCCCTAGAAGAACTTAAAAACCCAAAACGTCCTAAAACAAAAAACCCCTAAAAATATTTAAAAACATAAAAATCCATAAATCCATTAAAACCACTAATAACCCTAAAATCCCTTTAAACCCATTAAAATGTTAAAAAAACTAAAAAGCCTTTATTCCCCAAAAAATAAAAATAATATTACTTCCCAAAAAAGTCTATAAGAACGCTAAAATCCCTAAAAAGTACTAGAAACCCTAAAAAAATTAAAAAAACTAAGAATCCCTAAAACCCAAAAAAGGCCCTAAAAACCCTAAGAATGTAAAAATACCTCAAAAAACATAAAATACCCTAAGGAAAACTCAAAAAACACATACCCCTTCCCAAAAAACCAAAAAAAAAACTAAATTACTCAAAATCTATAAAAAACCTAAAACCCATAAAAATCCTAAAAGATCAATATAAATACCTAAAAATGTAAAAAAAAATGGAAGACCCTAAAAACACTAAGAATACCTTAAAACCCAAAATCCAATTAAAACCCCAAAAAACATAAAAACACTAAAATCCCTAAAAGATGCTAGAAACCCCTAAAAATAATAGAAACCCTTAAAAAGTACAAAAACCCCTAAAAACCCATTAAAACTATAAAACCACTAAAAACTATAGAATCCCATTAAACCCCTAAAAACACAAAAAATCATAAAAACAGAAAAATCCATCAAAATAAATAAAAAACCGTAAAACCCCATAATATTCTCAGAAAATAACTAAAAACACATATAATGTAAAACCCCTAAAACCCTTAACAACCCTTATGAGAAACTAATAAACCTAAAAACACTTAAATACCCCAAAAATATAAAAAATTCAAAAAACACTGAAAATCCTAAACAAATCATTAACCCTTTAATACCCAAAAAAACATTTTCAACTGTAAAAAATATTATAAACCCTAAAAATAAACAAAACCATAAAATCCCAAAAAACCCTAAAACACGTCAAAATACATAAGACGAATAAAAAACCATAATAATCATAAAAAATCTTCAAAATTCCCAAAAAATTTAAAAAACCCTATAAAACCCTATGAAAATGATAAAAATCTAAAAACACTTAAAATCTCTGCAAAACCTAAGATGTCTAAAAACTTTAGAAAACCCTAAAAAGACATTAAAATGGAATAAGACTATAAAAACACCTAAAAACATTAAAACGCCATAAAAACGTAAAAAATCAAAAAAAACACTAAAAACTCTAAAATAAATTTAGACCACAAAAAAATATAAAAACATTAAAAACCTTAAGACCCTAAAAACTAATAAAACCATAAAAAATGGAAAAAACCCATAACTACCCTGAATCACAAAAATGTCCCTAAAAACCTCAAAATCACTAATAACCCAAAATATCAAAAAAATCCCTAAAAATGTTAACAAACCTAAAACCCTAAACACACCTAAGAACACATTAAAAACATAAAATAAAAATACAAAATAACTATAAAAACCCTTCAAAATCCCTAAAAACAATAAATAACTACAGAAAACTATAAAAATCATAAAAACCCTAAATTTTTTAAAAACAACTAAAAACATGTAGAATCTCTAGGAATACCATAAAACCCTAAAAAAATTAAAACCCATAAAAACACTTAAAAATGATAAGAACCCTAAAAAAATATGAAATCCCTAAAATATCATAAAAATTATTAAAATCCCTGAAAACCCTAAAAACTACACAAATTCTATAAAATCCCAAAAAATCAGTATAAACATATAAAACCTAAATACCTCAAACCCCCCCCCCCCAAAAAAAATCCTTAAAACCCTAAAAACACATAAAACTCCTAAAAAGATGAAAATTCTAGAAACCCTAAAAGACCCAAAAATCCCTAGAAATGTATAATAACCATAAACCCATAAAAACCATAAAACCTATAAAACCCAAAAAAACCCAAAACCCATTAAAACTATGAAATCACCTACAAGACCCTAAAAATGATAAAAATTCTAAAAACATTAAAATCCCAAGAACTAAATAAAAAACCTAAAAACACAAAAAAATCCACAAAACTCTTAAACGAATTACAAACCATAAATAATCTTCAAATCAATAAAAACCAAAACAAAAATATAAAAAAATTAAAAAATCAAAAACAAAACCTTAAATACAAAAAACCCTTAAACCCCTCAAAACCTAAGAAACCCATATAAACTTGAAAACACATAAAACCTCCTAAAAAACATAAAACTACAAAAAAAACAATGTAAACCTTAAATAATCTAAGTACCCTTATAATCCTTAAAAATTAAAGACACCTAAAAACCTTGAAAACCCAAAAAAAAATCCTTAAAATCCAAAAAACAAATTCAACCCTTAAATAACCTAAAAAAATGATAAAACCCTAAATGTCTTAAAAATCCTAAAACCCCTAAAAAACCTAAAAACCCTGAAAACCCAATTAAAACCCCAAAAAACCCACCAAACCCTATTAAAATTTTAAAAAACACTATAAAAACTAAAAACCCTAAAAATCCCAAAACACACAAAACATTAAAGACCTAAAAACCCATAAATCCCTACCCCCCCTCAAAACCCCTCAAAATCCCTAAAAACCTAAAAATTCATACACATCCTTAAAAAATCCTTAAAATTACTACAAATGTAAAAACACTAAAAACCTAAAAAAAAAAACTAAGAAAACCCTAAAAACTAAAAACACGTAAAACCCCTAAAAATCTAAACATGATAAAACCATAAAAAACCTAAAACACTAGAAACCATAAAATTCCTAAAAATAAAAAAACCATAAAACCCAGACATACCCAAAAAATCAACTAAAATATCTAGAAACCCTTTAAATCCCTAAGAACATTAAAAACTATAATAACCCTTAAAATCAATAAATTACCAAAAAATCCTAAAATCCCAAAAAAATCATAAAACTAAGAAACCTCTAAACCCAAAAAACCATAAAAACCATAAGAAACATTAAAAAAATATAAAAATCCATGAAAATGAAAAAAACCTTAAAAACACTAAAAACCCACAAAAACCCTTCAAAACATAAAAACACTTAAAATCCATAAAAACATAAAATACACTGAAAACCATAAAACCTAAAAAAGAAAAAAACACCTAAAAACCATAAACCACCCTAAAAATTGAAAAGCCATAAAACTCTAAAATTGCACAAGAAAATATAAAAAACCATTAAACCCCTAAAATATTGAAAAACTATAAAAAACCATAAACCCAGAAAAATTAAAAAAACCCTTAAACCCCCAAAAAACAATAAAGCTCTTAAAAACTTAAAAACCCTAAAAAACACAAAAACCATAAAAAACAAATAATGATCATAAAAATTTCGGAAAAGGAAAAAACCCTAAAACCCCTAAGATAACAGTAAAACCTAAAAAACCAAACACTCTAGAAACCCTAAAAATCCCAAAAAATCCATAGAAACCCTAAAAAAACATAAAATACCTAAAAACCTAAAAACTATTAAATCTCAATGAAACTCTAAAAACCCACATAAAATTATTAAAACTCTTTAAACCCTAAAAAATTAAAAACTATAAAAAATCATAGAAAACATGAAAAACACAAAAATACCCTAAAAATTAAATAAAATATAAAAAACAAAAAAAACCCTAAAAATCCTCACAATACATAAAAACACATTAAATCCTATGAAAATCCCAAAAAATCACAAAAAATATCTAAAAATGTAAAAAACCCATAAAATTCCTAAAATCCCCAAAGAAAACCTTAAAAACCAAAATAACTAAAAATCCTAAAACTAATAAAAGAAAAAGGCTCCTAAAACCCAAAAAACCATAAAAACATAAAACCCCTCAAAATCCCAAAAAACCATAAAAACCCATAAAATTTATAAACAATCTATAAAAATACCTAAATCGTAATAAACCCTAATAACCATTAAAAAAATCATAAAAACCATAAAAATATAAAACCCCTAAAACATTAAAGACAATAAAATCCCCAAAAGTCTCAAAAAACCTAAAAAAACTTAAAAACCATAAAAACCAGAAGAACCTTAAAGTAAAATTAAAAGGCCCTTGTACCTGTAAAGTCCCTAAAAACCATGTAAACCTATAAAACTCATTTAAATCACTAATTTTATTAAAAAAATCAAAAAACCAATAAAACCCTAAAAACTCAAAAAAACTAAAAAACCCATAGAACACTCAACCCCCCAAGACCCCTTAAAATCCCTAAATATAAGGAAAACCTATAAAAATCGTAAAAAATCATCAAAAACCCCCAAAACCAACTAAAAACTATGAAAACCACTATAAACCCCTAAAAATGATAAAATTTCTAAATACATTAAAACACAAAAACTTAATAAAACATATAAAAAACAAAAACCCAGAAAAACTCTTAAATTAATAACAAACCATAAATAATCTCCAAATCAATAAAAACCCAATAAAACAGTAACAAAATTAAATAAAAAAAATAGTTAAATACATAAAAACCCTTAAACCCCTAAAAAACCTAAGAAAACCATATTAACCTCAAAACACTTAAAACCTCTTAAAAACCAAAAACTACTAAAAATAATGTAAACCCTAAATACTCAAAGTACCTTCATAGTCCTTAAAAATTAGAGAACCCTAAAATCGTTGAAAACCCAAAATAATCATTAAAACATGAAATACACTTTAAACCCCTAAAAAACCAAAAAATGCTAAAACTCTAAATGTCCTAAAAAAAACTAAAACCCCTAAATACCATAAAAACACCTAAAACCCAATAAAAACCCAAAAACGCAGCAAAAACTCTAGTAAAATTTTAATCCTTTGAAAATTTTAAAAAACACTATAAAAACAAAAAAAACCCTAAAAGGACCAAAAAAACACAAAACCATAAAGTCCTAAAAACCGTAAATCCCTAACACCCCCTACCCATCTAAACACCTAAAATCCAATAAATTCATAAAAAATCTTAACAAATCCATTAAATTACAAAAAAAATGTATGAAACACTAAAAACCCAAAAATCCCTTAGAAACCCCTGAAAACCAAAAAACACATAAAACCCCTAAAAACCTAAAAATAAAAAAATTAGAAAAACCCTAAAACACTAGAAACCATAAAATTTCTAAAAACTATAAAAGCCCATAAAACAAAAACACAGCCACAAAACTCAAGAAAATATCTAAAACCCCTTTAAATTCCCAAAAACTTTTAAAACTCTAATAACCCTTAAAATCCATAAAAACACCCAAAAATCCTAAAATTCCAAAAAACCCTTAAATTCTAAAAAACATCAAAACACTAAAAACCTTAAATAACCTAACTACAATAAAATCCATAGGAAACCTAAAAAGTATATAAAAATACCTAAAAACATAAAAAATCATAAAAATAGTAAAAAACCCATAAAAAATCTTCAAAACATAAAAACACATAAAACCCATAAAAACCTAAAATACACTAAAAACCTAAAAGCAAAGAAAAGGAAAAAAACCCCTAAAAACCATAAAACACCCAAAAAATTAAAAATCCATAAAACAATAAAATTACACTATAAAATCTAAAAACCCTTTAAACCCCTAAAATATTGAAAAAATATAAAAAACATAAACCCCTAAAAAAATTCTAAAAACCCTTAAAACCCAAAATACCAATAAAAATCCTAAAATCCTAAAAAACCAAAAAAGCCTAAAAAATCCCAAAAACCAATAATGATCATAAAAACCCCAAAAAAAGAAAAAACCCTAATAAAAATGTAAAACATAAAAATCCTAAACACTCTACAAACCATAAAAATCCCTATACATCCATAGAAACCATAAAAACCATAAAATAACTAAAAAACTAAAAATTATAAAATCCCATAAAAATCTAAAAACCCACTTAAAACTTTTAAAACTCTTTAAACCCTACAAAAATTTAAATTCTCTAAAAAATGTAGAAAACGTAAAAAAACTCAGGAAGACCCTAAAAACTCAATAATATATAAAAAACCAAAAAACCAAAATAACCCTAAAAATCCTCACAATATATAAAAACCTGAAAACCCCCCATGAAAATTCCAAAAAATCACAAAAACGTATCTAAAAACGTAAAAAACCATAAAATCCCTAAAAGACCCTTAGAAATCCTTAAAATCCAAAAAACACTTAAAACCCCAAAAAACAAATACAATATAAAACCCATAAACCCCCTAAAACTAAAAAACCAGAAAATCTTAAAAATCCTCAAAATCCCTAAAAATCATAAATAACCATAAAATTCCTACAAAATACTTAAAAATACCTAAAACATAATAAAACATAAAAAATTTATTAAAATCAGAAAAACTGTAAAAAACCCTAAAAATATAAAAACTATATAAACCCCAAAAGCCTCTAAAAATCCATAAACCCTTAAAATGCATGAAAACCATAAGATCCTTAAAGTAAAATTAAAAGCCCCCACCCCAAATGGCCTGAAGTCCATCATTTTTATTAACTTTTGATAACCCTCTTTCAAGGGATGAATGAGAACCCTTACAAGGCCCATAGGCTCAAAGATTACATGGCCCGTAGGCTTAGGAGAATACATGACCCAAAGGTATTAGGGAATTCAACCAGACTATCTACAATGAATTGCCCCTCCCCGGCATCTGCATCATAATAGTAGCTATCCACCTTCACATGGCCATTTGGCTAGGATTCCTGTGCTAGCACAGGCTGGTCCCGATGGCATAGTCATACCCTCTCATTCTGACAAATCCATTTGGCTCTGATCTGGTGAGTGGACCTACTTTGAATCCTCTTTTGAGGCTGCTCCTTTTTTCTAGTGTGTCTCGGGCAACTGCATGTGGCCCGAAGGCCTTGAGGTGGCTTGAAGGCCTTAAATCTGGCCCGAAAGCCCTACTGACCCGAAGGCCTTGGTGGCCCGAAATCCTTAAGGACTCCAAGCCCAAACCAGTGGCTCAAGTTGAAGTACCTGCACTGTGTACAATTCTGCTACAGTACCCACACAATTTACAGCATTGCTACAACACTACTACATGCCTGCTACAGTACCTGGAAATATGCCTCTACCTGGTTTTGAACCTGGGTCCAGTAGTGCAAAAAAAAATTTACGTCACCATTTTTTATGTCGGTTATATATAACTGACGTGATAATATGTGAAATGTGGTTTTTTACGTCGGTTATTTTATAACAGACGTAAAAAATGCGGTGAGTATATTTTTTACGTTGGTTATTTTAATAACCAACGTTAAAAATCGCGTGAGTTCGTTTTTTACATCGGTTATAAATTAACCGATGTAAAAAACCAAAGAGCGGGGTTTTTTACGTCGATTATTTGATAACCGATGTAAAAAATGAGATATCTATGAGTTTTTTATGTCGGTTATTTTATAACTGACATAATAAACGCAGATTTTGAGGCCTTTTTGACGTTGGTTATTTATAACCGACGTAACAAAACAACCCGCAAAAGTTTTTTACATCGGTTATAGAATAACCGACGTAAAAAACTGTGATTTCTGATGTATTTTTTATGTAGGTTATTCTATAATCGGCGAAAAAAACAAACACACAGATTTTTTTACGTTAGTTATAAAATAACCGATGTAAAAAAAGCCGTCACTGATACATTTATAACGTCAGTTATTGTAATAACTGACCTTATAAATGTAAAAAAATAGTTGATAATGTCAGTTATTAAATAACCGACGTTATAAAATATTTAAAAAATTAACAAGCCCCATGGATTGTCATTTACGATTTTTTGATCGACTGTCTGGCGGCTCGTCTCTCTCACGCAGTAAACCCTAATCGGCTCGTCGATCTCGCTGCGTTAAACTCATTTTTCCTTCATCCTTTATCATCTTTACTCTCCTCAAATCTATCATCTCAACTCGAAAAACTCATGTAAGCCTTCCATGAATTTATTTCATTCGTTTTTTTATGGATAGTCTATATTTATGTTTTGTGATTTTTGTGTTTAAACTAGGTAAGATTCTTCCATTTCAAACCCTCTTACCTCTTTTTTCCATCATCATCTTATTTATCATCCCCATATCTATTAGATCTACTCGCAATATTCATGTAAGCCTCAACTACTTCTATTTAGTTTGTTTTTATTTCTCGAATGCCCGACATTGATGGTAATTTTTGTTGTCATTGACAACTAATGACCTCATTCACCTATATTACTGCATAGAATGGTTATTTATTAAATGTACGAATTTGGAAATGATATTTCATGTGTTGTTGTTGCTTATTTTTATCCTCTTTTATATGAGAATCTATTATACATATAATGTAATGGATGTTGACCTCTATGGCCCTTCAATGCATCGCTATGTCTCATGATTCCAAATAAAAATAGGTTCTGATGAGGGCATACCCTAGTATTTTTTTAGGCCTTGGCCAAGGCCTTGATAATATGTTTAAGATCTCTATAATTATCCATTACCTCATTATGATATTAGTTATTGAGAAAACTTACGATCATTTGACTAGTTGAATATCATTGTTTATTTTTAATTATCATACGATCATTTAAGTAGCCATATTTTATAATATTTAATTCCATCTATTTCATGATGAAGTATATATAAAATGCATGTGTTTTTAATTGTTCACCATGCCTAGTTTTTATATGTAAACCATTGATTGGGGGGTTGTCCGGGGGGGTGGGGGTTTTAAAGAGTGTTGGGTGGTGTCTAGGGGGGTTTCCAAGGGGGTGGGTGGGTGTGGGGGGATGTCCAAGGGGGTGGAGCCTTTTCAGAGGGTTTTGGGGGTTGTATGGGGGTGTCTAAGGGGGTCGGGGTGGGGGTGGTGTCCAGGAGGGGTGGTGGTGCTGTCTAGAGGGGTGGGGTGCTGTCCAAGGGGTGGGGGCTGTCCAAAGGGTTGGGGGTGTCCAGTGGGGTGTCCAAGGGGGTAGGGGGTGGGGTAGTGTCCAAGAGGGGTGGGGTGAGGTCGAGAGGTGTGGGGGATGTCCAAGGGTTGGGGGGCTGTCCAGAGGGTTGGGGGTGTCCAGGGGGTGTCTAAGGGGGGTGGGTGGCTCTGGGGGGTTGTCCAAGGGGGTGGGGGCCGATCCAGAGGGTTTTGGGGGTTGTCAAGGGGTAGGGGCTGTCTAGAGTGTTGGGGGTGTCCAAGGGGGTGTCCAAGGTGGTAGGGGGTGGGGGTGGTGTCTAAGAGGGGTGGGAGGTGCTGTCGATAGGGGTGGGGCTGTCCAGGGGGTGGGGGCTGTCCAGAGGGTTGGGGGTGTCCGGTGGGGGGTGTCCAAGGGGGTGGGTGGTTGTGGGTGGCTGTCCACGGGGGTGGGGGCCTATCCAGAGGGTTTTGGGGGTTGTCTGGGGGTGGGGGGGGGGGGGGGTTGTCCAGAGGGTTGGGGGTGTCCAGGGTGTGTCCAAGGGGGTAGGGGGTTGGGGTGGTGTCTAGAAGGGGTGGGGGGTGCTGTCTAGAGGGGTGGGGGCTGTCCAGGGGGTGGGGGCTGCCCAGAGGGTTGGGGGTGTCCAGGGGGGTCCAAGGGGGTGGGTGGGTGTGGGGGTTTGTCCAAGGGGTGGGTCCTGTCTAGAGGGTTTTGGGGGTTGTCCTGGGGGTGGGGGTGATTCTCAAGTTTACTCTATTTTCTCCAATTTTCTATCAACCATATAGGCGCAATGGTTTTATTTGATTTAATGAATTTAAAATTGTTATATCTAACTATATTTTGTTTTAAAAATAATATTCTATCATATTTTTTAAAATACCCATAGATTTGTTTTATATTTCAAACTGTTTTACATTCAAATTATGATTTTTTCATATAAACATATATTTTTATTATCTTAAAAATAAAAATATTTTTGATATTTGTTATAGGTAATAATGAGTCAAAGTTAGATTATGACACATCGAATGAGAAATGAATATGAGGAAGGTGTTGATGCCATTTTGGAATTTGCTAAACGAAATGTTCCAAGTAGTGACATTTTTTTCTGTCCATTCCTGAAATGTTTGAATAGGAAGAAGTTGAAAAGTAGAGAGATAAAAGATCATATTATTTGTCATGGTTTTAATCCGAGTTACAGCCCTTGGATTTGTCATGGTGAAACTGGACGGAATTTCACTGATGATGATGATTCGCAAGATGGTAACTCTGATGGAATTGAATAAATGATTTGCGATATTGTAGCAGAACAAATTGAGACAGGACCGATAGTTGCGCGTCTATATGGTGATGCTGAAAAACCATTATATCCTGATTGTAAAGATTTTACGGTTTTTTCGGTAGTGTTAATATTGATTAACCTGAAGGAGAAACATGGATGGAGTGACAGAAGTTTTACAGAGCTGTTACAATTGATGAAAGACATTCTTCCAAAAGATAACGATCTTCCAGATTCCCATTACAAGGAAAAGAAAATATTATGCCCGATGGGATTGGGATACAATAAAATATATGCCTGTCCAAATGACTGCATTATATATAGGAAGGAATATGAATTTCTATCAGAGTGTCCTAAATGTGGGACATCACGGTATCAGGTGAAAGAAAAATTACAGGCTGATGTAGAGATTACAAAGCTCCCTTTAAAGGTATTTTGGTATCTTCCTATAATTCATCGTTTCAAACATTTATTTGCTAATTCACATGATGCAAAAAGGTTATGATAACATGCTGATGAGCGAGTATGTGATGGAAAAATACGTCATCCAGCTGATTGTCCTCAATGGAAGAAAATTGATGCGCAGTATTCTACATTTGGAAATGAAATTAGAAATCTCAGACTAGGGTTGTGCACAGATGGAATGAATCTTTACCTAACCCTCAGTATCACACATAGTTCATGGCCTATTTTATTGGTAATTTACAACCTCTCTCCTGATGTTTGTATGAAGAGAAAATATATCATGTTGAGTATAATGATATCTGGTCCAAAGAAACATGGAAATGATATTGATGTTTACTTTTCACCGTTGATTGATGATTTGAAACTGTTATGGGATGATGGTATTAGGGTGTATGATTCTTATAAAATGGAATATTTTCAACTACATGCAGTGCTTCTGTTCACTATAAATGACTTCCCAACATATGGAAATTTGTCTGGATACAGTGTTAAAGGGCATAAAGAATGTCCAATTTGTGAACAATAGATGTCATATTTTCAATTACATCATGGGAGGAAAACAGTGTACATGGGTCATCGAAAGATTTTGCCTATGGATCACCCTTATAGATAACTAAAAAAGGCATTCAATGGCTCACAAGAATTTGATACTGCTACAAAACCTTTATCCCCTGATCTATATTTTGATAGGGTGAAAACCTTAATGTGACATTGGGAGAGACACAGAAATCTGGTAATTATAGACATATTTGGAAGAAAAGGCCAATATTTTTTGAGCTACCATATTGGAGGTATCAGGAAGTTAAACATAATATTGATGTCATGCACGTGGAGAAGAATATCTATGTTTTTTTTATTGGAACATTGTTAGATATTAAAGGAAAGAAAAAATATGGGTTAAATGCAAGATTAGACTTACTATCAATGAGAATACATTTGGAGTTAGCTCCCACTACTAAAGGAAGATGAATATTTCTTCCACCGGCTTGTCATACATTATCGAAGAGGGATAAAATTAGCTTTTGTCAGTGTCTTCATGATATCAAAGTGCCTCAAGGTTATTCTTCAAATGTAAAACATTTTGTCTCATTGAAGGACTTGAAGTTGATAGGTATGAAATCACATTATTTTCACGTCATGATGCAACAAATTCTACCAGTTGAATTGCATGGAATATTTCCCATTCGTGTCAGAAAGACTATAATGTAGTTGTGTTATTTTTTCAAATCAATTTGTAACAAGGCGATTGATGTGAATGCTTTGAACATTTTGGAAAAGGATTCAATTTTTATACTTTGTAAATTGGAAATGTATTTTACTCCAACTTTTTTTGATATAATGGTGCATTTAATGATTCATCTATTCGAGAAATAAAGATTTGTGGACCTGTATATCTTTGTTGGATGTGTCCTTTTGAAAGGTATATGAAAATATTAAAGGCGTATGTTAAAAATCCATATCGACCTGAAGCCTCTATTATTGAAAATTATATTTCTAAGGAGGTAGAAGAGTTTTGTACGAGCTACTTGGTTGTAGCGCAACACATAGGTTTGCCTCCATCTCGCCACGAATGAGTTAATAATGAGGGAAATGGGATTCGTGGCTTGAAAGTCAAATCATTGTCAGCTGAACAGATGAAGAAGTTAGAATCATATATCACGAATAAAATAGATGATGATCAACCGTATATCACATTGCATATTAATGAGTTGAAACAATGTCATCCAAAGAAGAAAGAAATGTGGATTTTGAATGAGCACAACAAAATTTTTTTGTCATGGATTAAAAAGATTTTCTTGGTAGATCAGATGTATCAGAGACATTAAAATGGATAGTGGGTGTTCCATGTTTAAATATGATAACATGGTCCGGTTATGACATTAATGGATATACATTTCATACGAAAGATCAGGACAACAGGAGTGCAGTTCAAAATAGTGGTGTATTGGTGTTTGCAGAAGAAATGAATTTTTCGAGTCCTAAGGACAAAAACCCAATTTCTGCATCAAGTGCATATTATGGAGTGATTGAAGACATATGGGAGGTTGATTACATTAAAATTAAAGTGCCTGTTTTTAACTGTAAATGGTTTATCGGTAACAAAAGTGTCAGACACGATGAATTTGGAATGACACTTGTTAATCTGAATAGATTAGAAGACACATCTGATTCTTTTATAATGGAAACACATGCAAAACAAATTTTATATGTAGTATATCAATCAGATATGCAGTGGGCTGTTGTTTTACAATGTAAAAAACAATATGTTGGTGAGGATGAACTTGATGAAGATGCTGATTTATGTGATATCCATACATCCATGGAATTATTAACAGAACATAATGATGAGCATGTTGAAGGCATGGTTTGTGCCATAAGGAACGGTCACGACGAAGGAATTTGGGAAAAAAATCCATTTGTACATTCCTAAAATTATAGGTAACATATGTTTATTTCTTGTTTACATTTATTTTTTTCATAAATGTTAGGTATTATAAGTTTTTTATTTATTAAAACTTGTTTTAAAACAAAATAACTATAAGTTTTTGTTTGTTTTAAGTTTGTTTAGTTTTCTTTATCACGTTTCTAACAATTACATGAATTATATATCTATTATTTTTGTTCAGTGACAATAAATTTACCAGGTTTACCAGGTTTACCATGTTTACTATCTTGACCATCTTGACCATCTTGGCCATAATTACCATTGTTTAATATGCTTACCATATTACCAATGTTTACTATTATGTAACTTAGTACACTTTTCTATTTTTTTTATTATAGTAGTATTAAAATATTTGAATTTGTATATTTTTGAACTAACATTTGTTTTTTTTTATTTTAAGGATAATGACAGATCATTTAGTTGATCAACCACATGATTCTGGAGATGATCATATTGGTCATACCTCTGGGGATGAACATTCACATGCTACTATTACGACAAAGAGTTCAAAGGTTGGTAAACGTGGGTGCACACATTTTGCAAAATTATCACTTGCCCATATGCAGGATCAGAGGATAGTCATTGAGTTTGACGATGATGATATTCCTAGAGGTCCGATTGCAAAATATTTTAAGAGTTTTTTAGCAACTCAGGCTAAGAGAAAAGTAATCATTCTGTATGATGACTAGAGAAGTGTGGATAAAGCGGTAATCTCTCAGTTGTGGGAGACGATTTTGGTAAGATCTTTTGTTTTTGTTTGACTATTCTTTTAATGTTTCTAGTATATATAATATGTTTAACCTCCTCTTTATCAAATGACATTTGATATTCCTGACATTGGAGGAGTCAGGAAGAAATGATTATCGTTGGCTTCCAGGAGATGGAGGGATTTCAAATCAACCATCTCATCTGATTTCCTTTATGGTCATAGGATTCATGACAATCCATGTCATATATATCCTTTTATATATGAAGACACATGGATATAGTTTTTTGAAATTAGAAGAAAACAGTCATTTTTGGTAAGGGCAATGTAAAATTTTATAAGCTTTCTTATATAAATGATCTTATTAATGTTTTGTTAATGCTTTCTTATTCTTAATTTACAGCATACACGGAAATCTCATCAGGAGATCCAATCTAAAAATTTATACCCTCATAGTTTATCTCGGGGAGGGTATGCATTTTTGGAAGAACAAATGATGGCGGAAAAATTTCAACAACTAAGAGTTGAGTCTTCAAGATCTGGAGAGGTGGCCCCTCCATCCCCTCCAGCTAGACATGAAAAATGGAAGAGAGCTCGGAAGGGAAAAAAGGAAATATCTTTCGGAAGAATCAATAATCATAGCTGAGAGGATTGTAACATATCTATTTTATTTATTTAAGTTAACTATTTCTTTATATAATTTCAATCATTACAGAAATATTCAATTAATTAATACAAGACTCTCTTGAGGAGCAGAGTTCAGAGGGGATATTTACATCTACTGAGAGGGAAGATATTTTATCTGTAGCATTGGGAAGGCCTGAACATCCTGGTCATGTAAGAGGATATCTGGTAGGTGTATCAGTAAAAAAAGTGTTGTCACGTTCTTCAACTTCTAACGTTGAGGGGGTTTATAAAAAAATAGAATCCTTGGAGGATGAAATTCATAATATTAATGCGATGATGGAGGACAATATTAGAGCATCGTTGCAGTCTATGATTGTAGACATGAAAAAACAATTTCAGACTGCAGCTCCCACTCCTCCACCTCCCCTACAGACCCCATTATTTATCCTCCACCTCCGCCAGTAGCTCCCACTCCCCCACCTCATCCTGCGGACCCCATTTTTTATCCTACTCCTCCGCCGCAGCTTCCTACTTATTGCGAGTTGTATGTTGATGATTCTCAACATCATATAGTCGCAAATGGGTTGGTATATTTTATAGGAGATACAGTTCATCATCAAAAATTAGAGGTAGAGAATCAGAGGGTCACTGTACATGATATTATATATAGATCAGCTCGGGTACCATTTCCTACAGATGAGGTGGCGATAGTTGGACATAGTATCAGCCATTTTTTAATTTTTCCATCCAGACTTCTTCGACACATTACCATAGTGGGATGAATGTTATATATTTTATTTTAATTTTTTATTAAAGTTGTTTTTTCATTTGAAAACTAATATATTTTTCAATTTATTTATACAGGAATACTTCAAAGGTAAATAAATACTCTATAGACAACAATAAAGACAAATGGTTATGACATCATATACAAATTCTAGTAGTCATGACAGATTGTCAAGATATTCAAATTTTTTGGCGGGTCATTATGAGTTTCCAATGGAAGCTCATGTTTGTGGACATGAAATAAGTGTGGGGATTATGAAAACAGGTATCATGGAGCTTGAAAATGGAGATAAGTTGGGAATCAATGTGGTGCAAATTTTTTCCATGTAAGTCTTAACACCTTTTCCCTGCGTTATATTTATTAAAAATGTATACTTATGTATGTTTTGTATTAGGTATCTTTATAAATTTTTTGAGAGGAATGAGCTGACAGATGTATATGGATTCATGGACCCACAATTGGTTTCCCCTAAAGAATTGGAATTGAATGTGGAACAAAGAATTGTTTATATTTCTGAAAGACTTGAAAAGAATATAGTCACACAATGTTGGATGATGCCTTTTTGTGAGAGGTATGAAACACATCTCTATCAAAGAGTAAATTATCTTTTAAAATAAAAAACCACTAACGTTAAATTTCATTTTATCCGAGATCATTGGATGTTAGGGGTTTTTTGACCAAGGGAGAAATAACTTTATTGGATATGCTCTGTCCATGATGATGTGAAGGAAAGTTTTAAGAATATATTGGAAAAGTAAGTTTAAATTTCTCAATAGTTTTATATATTATAATGAATTTTAAATTTACCCCATTCATATTATTTTCCAAAAGTGCATGGGCCTACTTTCTAATAGTTCATGGGCCCACTTCTTCTTGCATTCCACCCTACTTGTGCACCTTATAAATAACCCTCAGCTTGTGCGCCACTGATAACATGCGTGCCACTTCTGTTTGTGATCCACTATCTACTACTTGAGCGATTAGAGCTCAAATGTTTTCTTAAGTGTTGAGAATTAAAAATGAGGAGGCTTGTCATCTATTTATAGGAATTTTGGTGACTTTTGCATCACCTACACTTGCACGCCGCTCCAGCACTTGCACGCCGCTCCAGCACTTGCACACCGCTCCCGCACTTGCACGCTGCTCCAGCACTTGCACGCCATTCCAGCACTTGAACTCCATTCCATCACTAGCGCAACACTTTCATTCCTTTGTCATATTTTGATATGATGATGTTGAAATATGACTTGCACGCAACATACACTTGTGCGCCACATATACTTGCACGTTGCTTATACTTGCACGCTAGTTTTTGACTTGCACTCCAACCTTTAACTTCCACACCACATTATTTCCTATGTCATATTTTGATGTTATGATATTGAAATATGGCTTTCCAAAAACACTTCTTTACACTCTCTATCCTTAATAAGTCTTGTATCCCATGTTCTCCTTACTTATGATATTTGTGAAATACATATCAGCAAAGTATCATCAGTTTTTCAATTCCTTTACAAAGTGAATTGATTTAGATTATTTGACAACAAAAAACAACACTTTGTAATAGTAAACTCTTCTTACTTCCTTATCCATACAACTTGCTCCCAACATGTACAGTATATGTTCTGAAGTGAGTAGCGATCCATCCCCACAACACTTGGAATGGTCCTTCTATTCTAAAAGGAGACTTAACTCTATAAATTTGCAGCAAGATCCTATGAATCTTGGCCAAAATAGAAGTGGCCAACCCTACCATCCTTTTCTAATCCATCATGGATGAAATAAAAAAGGTTCCTGGCCTCACTCCACCTTCAGAGTATTAGACTGGTACCAAATACACACTAATCCGCATGTCTAGGAAACCTACCAGATGTGTATTTGTAAGAATTTTTGGGTTGACTTCATATCCTCATTTATCAAATTCTCCTTTCTCCAATGTTGGCCAAAAAGTGTTAGGGGTACCTCTCTTATCTACCCTTGGATAACTAGTCAGATGGGTGTATGAGGGACCCTTTTCCTTCTTCTTTATCAAAAATATTTCCATCTATTCCTCTGAATGAATATCCCTCTGGTTGCGAGACTTCATAGTGGTTGTGTTCTTAAGTTTGATAAATGTTTTAATCAATTCACGAAATAAAGCTAGTGTCTTCTTCGAGTCATTCCATGTCACCTTGGGAGGAATAAACTCATCATACATGCCTATAAGGATTGAAGCTTTGAAAATATTTTAAACATCTCACAAGCTGATGTCTACCTTCCCATGTGTTAAATGGAAGGATGTATTCTCTGGGCTCCATCGACTTAATAATTCCAGCACGAAATCATTGTTCATGTACACATATGTTTTCCCAACCCAGGTAGCCTCATAAATCCCAATGCCTTTCAGGTCATCTATAAATTCATTACATGTATTGAGAACCCAGTATGACCACATCCATGAGGGTTTTACACCTCCTCCTGAGAGGAAATACCAACTTTTCTTCCAACCCTTGGACTGATCCATCAGAGAATACCAAAAGATGGATGAATAACAATGTGGCTGAAGCTTGGGTGTGTGTGCTTCCAAATCTGGAGCACATGGTCTATGATACATGATATGAGATTTATCTGATGTCCCAACATTAGCAAATCAGCCCCCAACAGAAACATTTTCAGATGAGAAGTTGGTATAATCATGAAACCAAGAATGTGGGACATAGTTCTTTTGGTATGGAATATTAACATCCTACAAATGGCTATAGCTATACAAATCCAGATAGGTACATTGAGGAATGTTGAAATGATATATCTTCAAATATGTTTCTATGTTTGTAAGGGTGGGCCCACAAGCGTTGAAGTAGTCATGACCGACAACATTCATCATGCCATCAATCCTCTTACATGATAGTTTATCAGCAGTTCCAATTATTTTGAGAGCCATTGTACCTGAAAAAGTATAGAAAATAATTTTTTATGTAAGTTCATTTTTGATATTTGAAAAAATAATTGAATGAATCGGCAAAGGCATTAAGGTTCACATGTATAAAAATTTGCATGCAAGTGCAAACCAGCATGCTAGTGTCGCACCCCGGTTATAGCGCGCAACTAAAAACATACAAAAGAAGCACGGAGAAATAGAAGTGTCCAAGTTAATGAAGAATTACATGTCGAGAGATGAAATAATGGTAGTACCGAGGCTTTTCAGGGAAGTGAAGCCAGTATATATAAGAAATGGGCATCACCTTGTGTGCCAAAAGCCTGCGCAGTGTCAGCTTGCATGACCAGTTGTTCTACGCACATAAAACATGTGCTCCTTTGTACTCTCTACTTTCTCCTTCATTACTTAACCTTAGTATATGACCCTCTTTTCATCCTAGATCCAATTATGAGGGGGGGAATTTTTTGACACTCCATTCCATAAAAGATTCTAAAAAATGACAAAGGGAAATACCTTAGAAAGAAGAGAGGAAAATTCATAAAGAAAATCAAGATTTGTAAAGGCACGATCTTTGGGTCTCCCATGTTAGACCAAAAGGGTGTAGGCGCACAACCTACTTGCATTACCCCATCTGTCACACATCCTACTTGTGTTCCCAAACTCTTTTCTCCCAAGGTCCTATTTTTTAGTATAAATAGACCCCTGGGCCCTTCATTTGTACAAAACAATTTCCAGTAAGCCCAATTGATTCTCTAGTCTCCCTAGTTCTTCACCCAAGTCCTATAAAACTTTAAAGGTAGTTATTTAACACCTAAATAATAGAAATTGAGGGAGTATGATAGGAATTAATTCTTTATAGTGTTTGAAATCCATAACACTTGCGCGCCTAAAGCGCCCAACCTCCTAAAATTAGAAACACTTATGCACAACCTATTCCTTTCATAGGAACATGAGCACCCCACTTCTGGGATCACTTTTTAATACTTATGAAGGCATGAGCCAGGTCTCTACCAAGTATTACCAAATAGGTTGTTCATCACTTAAATGACTATCAAGTCACCAAAGCCTACTTTCATTCCCATACTTGCACGCTCTTCTCTACTTGGGTGCCCCTCATTGATTCACTTAATCTCTTTAGTCTAAAAGCCATCAACCCTCTTCAAATCCATTCATGGAAATAATTCATCTTCATTGGATCCCTTGTTTGAAAGGGATTCTGTTAAGACCTCCGTCAAAACATCCATACTTATCAAAAATTTGGTAAAGACACATCAGCAGGTCTTTTATTTGGGTTTGTATATCCATAGTCATAGGTTTCCCACATTTGTTTCAAAATGGGGTTAGGATTCATGGAGTGTCTGTGGTTTTGTATATCCACATTGACATGAAACTTTCTCCCAGTAATAGTTCTAGAAAGTTCCCAGTTTTGAGAATTAGGGTTTAGGTCTTGACCTCTCCCTTCTCAAAGAGACAAAACCTCATATTTCTGGTATGAAAGGTATGGTTCCCACCTACTTTTCTTCCTTTTTAACAAAGGAGAAGTATCCCTCCCCTATAGGGAACAATCATTGGGCAACCATATTGGTGTAATCCCCTAACTTTCATCCCTTTTCCCTTTAATTGGACCCTTGTCCAATGTAAAGAAAAATGATGGAAGGCTCGTCGCCTCACCCTCTTCCCAAGTCTCCTCTCCCTCGTCCACTATCGACACCGTAGGCACGCCCTCTTCCCCTAGTGGAGAAGGAATAGTGTGTGTCATTGTTGAATCTTTCACATCATCTTGTTTCTCAGACTGAGCATGACACACATGGGATTAGAGATTCGTGATGATTATAACATGTTCAAAAACACCCACGGCGAATGAACCATGAGAACTCTGATTCCCATCATAATTGGGATACGTAGGAAGCCCTTTTAGGGCCAGACCTCACTAGATATCCTCATTAGGAATCCAACCATAATTCCCTTAATCTGGGCATCCTCCAGAAAAATAAGACCCAAATCAAACCCCTAAAATCATCATGACATCCTTTTTAAGAAGTAATCCCAAACTAATTTCTCTCAAAGGAATATTCTCTTCTATGAGATTCATCGAACTACGTGGGATTTGATTCCCATTCACATGGGATACATAGGAAGCCTCTTTGAGGTTCAAACCCGATACCTTAAATCAACCATATTCTCCTTGGGCGATATTCCCAATAGGGTCTAATCTAACTTGGAAACCCATATCTTTTCCAAGTTCATTAGGTTGTTTCCGCATATGTCCCACACCAATCTATAACTAAGAACCTTTCGCTTAGATGTGCATACCGCATGACAGTGAACTATACAGATAGGTCCTTATCACATAACCTTAAAAGGTATGATGTGTCCCCTTGAGTGTCACCGAACTACGAGGGTTCTGATTAATTTCATAGGGATACGTAGGTAACCCATTTCATGGGTACGATCCCAATATCAAAACAAACCTTCGTGTCCTTGTATGACAATAAATTCTAGAGTGCCCCGCTGAGTTTCTTAAAACCCAATATCATCATAAATATTATTAAAAGAATCTCTAAATTGTATATAAGAGCATACCATTGATGGAGAATATCGAATACATAGGATATATCCATTAATGAAAAACATTGAATACATATTGATGATTTTAAATTTTACACATGTTAATTAGTGATTGTAAATTCCAAGGGAAGCTTATGTTATACATGGTGAATTAATAAGGATTCAGGAAAATATCTTAAATTTATAAATAGAGTCTTGGAGTAGACAATAATTCCCCCCAAAAGGATGTGATGAGTCTGAACACCCATCATCTTGACCAATTAACGTTCCTAAGTATCATAAACATCAAACTTAATGAACGCCTGCCTTTGGAAAGCATGCCCCCTTTGGATAAATGACTCCTGAAAGTTTCTGGTTCCATAAATAAATCCAATGGAAAATGCCTAGAAGTAGTAATTCTTAAAACTAGAACACATGTTTCAAGGAACTACGAAAAACCATCAAACCCTAAAACCCCATAAATACCTTAAAACCCTAAAACCCTATAAAAATCCTATGAATCCATACAAGTACATAAAAACATAAAAACCCCAAAAAACCTTGATAACCCCTATGAAAACCTTAAAACCTAAAAAGCACATAAAACCCCTTAAAAATATAAATAAAATACTAAAAACCCTAAAAAATCTAAGATGATCTAAAAATACGAAAATCCATAAAAACCCCAAAAACCGTAAAAACCCTAAATACCCATAAAACCACTAAAAACATTAAAAACCATGTAAACCCCTAAAGACCATAAAAACACAGAAAAATATTAAATTCCCTAAACAAATCAAACAACAAACCCCTAAAAACTAGTAAAACCCTAAAAAACTATAAAACAACCCAAATCCATAGAAACCCTAATAAACCTTAAAAATCCAAAAAAACAAATTCCTAAAAATCTCAAAAAATTAAAAAACCAAGAAACCCGATGAAAGCCTTAAAAACCTAAAGACACTAAAAACCTTCTAAAAACCCTCAAAAACCTTAACAACCATAAAATCACCTAAATCTTCTTAAAACCTAACAATTTCTAAAATTATAAAAGACCCTAAAAACCCTAAAAACCCATATAAACCATAAAACCCCTAAAACCATAAAAACATAAGACCCATAAAACCTTTAAAACCGCTAACAATTCTAAAAACCATTTAAAACCAAAAAATATATTAGAAAATTCTCAAAATGCATACAATCCATAAAAAACACAAAAAACCCTAAAATCATGAAATAAACCATGAAAACCATAAAAACTGTAAAAACCATAAACCCCCTCAAAATCCAAAAAAATATAAAAATGTAATAATCCATAAAATCCCAAAAATACCTAAAAAAATAAAATACCCTAAACTCCCGAAAAACCCTAAGAAAACCTTAAAACTGAAAATACGTGAATCCCCTTAAAAACAAAAAATAAGATAAAACCCTAAAATCCCCTAAAATCCAAGAAAAATATCAAATCCTAAAAAAAAATGAAAAAAATAAAAATTCCAAAACAATTCCTTAAAATACCCAAAAAGATAAATAACCCTAAAATCACTAAAACCCCTAAGAAAACCTAAAATACATAAAACCACATAAAACCCCTAAAACTCCTAAAAATGATAAACCCCCAAAAAAACCAGAAAACCCTAAAACCCCTAAAACCCACAAAACCCCTAAAAACTTTTAATCCATTAATGTCCATAAAAACCCTAACATCAACTAAAAACTCTTAAAACCATTTAAACCTTTAAAAAAAATTAAAAAAATCTAGAGTCCCTTAAAACTCAAAAAAAATCTAAAACTCCAAAAACTATAAAACCCTAAAAAATATAAATAAACCTAAAAACCCTTGAAATAAAAAAATACATAAAAATAATAAAAATCCAAAAAACCCTAAATATCCCTAAAAAAATAAAAAACCCTAAATATCCCTAAAAACATAAAAAACCCTAAAAATCATGAAACCCCCTATAGAAACATTAAAATCCTAAAAACATTTAAATCTCTTAACAATTAAAAAATTTCTAAAAACTGTAAAAATCTTAAAAACACTAAATTCCATAAAAAACCTTTAAAGCCATCAAAATCCCAAGAAACCTTAAAAACAAAAAAAAACCTAAAAATCCCAAAATTTCCTAAAAATTAAAAAACCCTAAAACCCTGAAAAACACAAAGAGGCCCTTAACAACCTAATAACTGTTAAAACACATAAAATCGAAAAAGCTAAAAACCCTAAATGGCATTAAAACCCTAAAAACACCTTATAACCATAAGAATCACTAAAAACCATAATAAACCTAAAACCCATAAAAACCCTATAACTCCACTAAAAACTCTAATAAACCTTTAAACCATAATAAAATTAAAAAACTCAAAAAACCCTAAATAATCAAAAAACCATAAAAATCGCAAAAAATACATAAAAGACATTAAAAACCAGAAAAACACTAAAAATAATGAAACCCCCAAAGAGAAGTTAAAAACCTAAAATCCCAAAAATCCCTAAAATACCCAAAAACACTGAAATCTATAAATTTCTAAAAAATACCTAAAATTCATAAAAACATAAAAAGCATAAAACCCTTATGACAACCAGAAAAACCTAAGAACATTTAAAATCCCTAAATAACCTACAAAATGTTGAAAACGCTGAAAGACACTAAAATCCCCAAAAAAACCATAAAAACTCCTAAAATCCTTAAGAATCCCACATAACCCATAAAAACCATTAAACCCACGACAAACTCAACAAATCATTGACCCCCTAAAAATGTTTAAAAACAATAAAAACCCACAAAAAATATAAAAAAACTAATAAACTAAAAAAACCAAAAACCCCCAAAAACCCAAACAACACTCAAAATCCATGAAAATTATTAAAAAAACCATAAATGCATAAAAACTCCCTATAAATACCTAAAAATATAAAAACCATAAAAACCCCAAAAAATTTGAAGAAACCCTTAAAAACATAAACCACTTTAAACACCAAAAAACCTAAAAAATGTTATCCCAAAAAGCCTAAACCCCCTAAAAACACCAAAACCCACAAATACCTAAAAACCCTTAAAAACATAAAAATCGTAAAAAGTCACTAAAAATCCCTAAAAATGTAAAAAATCCTAAAAACAATGAAAAAATCTATGAAAACATTAAAAAAAATAATTAAGACCACTAACAAACATAAAAAATGCTAAAAAGCCTTAATGACCCTAAAACCCCATAATTACAATAATAACCATAAAAACATAAAACCCCATAACAACCTAAAAAACCCAATTAAAACTCTAAAAACCCTTCAAACCAATGAAATTGTTAAAAAATATAAAAAACCAAAAAACCCCACAAAAACTCACAAAAACTCGAAGACCCCAAAAAAACCATTAACCTAAAAAAGTAAAAAAACCCAAAACCCTGAAGCCCTAAAAACCTAAAAACCTCTCAAAATCTCTAAAAACCCTAAAAATGATAAATATCATAAAAAATCCATAAAATCTATAATAACATAAAAACCACATAAAACCCTGAAGAACCCTTAGAAAACCTTAATATCCTAAAAAACATAAATCCCATAAATAACCAAAATAATCTAAAAACCCAAAAACTATAAAAACTATAAAAACCCGTAATACCCCAAATAAGGTAAAAACACTCTTAAAAACCATTAAAACCATAAAAATGAAAATATCCCTAAAGACTCAGAAAATCAATAAAATCCCTAAAACCCTAAAAATCCTTGAAAGCCCTAAAAACCTTGAAAACCCTAAGAAATATCTAATACCATAAAACACTTAAAATCCCTAAAAAACATAAATTATAGTAAATCCCTAAAAACACCTAAAATCCCTAAAAACCCTAAAAACCTTTAAAACCTTTAAAACCCTAAGACACATAAAAACCCTAAAAACCACTAAATGAACTAAAAAATACCTTAAACCGCTAAATTTTTTAAAAATTCAAAAAAAACCCTAAAAAACTCCAAACCACCTAAAATCCAATAAAACTATTAAATCTTTAAAAACCCCTAAAATACCTAAAAGACATAAAATTCCGAAAAACCTCTAAAATTCCCTAAAAATATAAAAAACACCTCAAAACATTGAAAAATAATAGAAAACCCCTAAAAACTGAGATATACTTAAACCCCCAAAAAACCTAAAAACATTAAAAACCCTAAAAAATAAAAAACCACTAAACCCCTCAAAAAACCCATAAAAACATAGAACACTTAAAAAATTATAAAACCCATGAAAATCCTTAAAAAGACCTCAAAATCTATAAAAAAGTAAAAAACTCTAAAAACACTAAAAATATCTAAGTATACCTTAAAAACCTAAAAACACTGAAACCCCTAAAAACAAAAAACACAATCAGACCCTAAAAGATCCTAAATACCCTACACACCCTAAAATCCATAAAAAACCATAAATCCTTAAATTCCCTAAAAATACAAAGAAACCCTAAAACACCACTAAAAAACTAAACATCCTTTAAACCCCTAAAAATGATAAAAATCTCAAAAAACCATACAAACACTAAAAACACAGAAAACCCTAAAAACCCAAAAAAACCTCAAAACCCCAAAATCCCTTCAAATGAATAAAATAAATATAACCTAAAAAAATTAAAAAATTAAAAATTACCTAAAAATCCATAAAAATATAACACCACCTTAAAATCCAAAAAATCCCTAAAAACAAAAAAACACCAAAAACTGTAAAACCCAAAAAAAACCTCAAAACCCATAAAAACCCACAAAATTCATAAAAATCCCTATAAATTGGTAAAAACATAAAATCCCCTTAAATCCCTATGAAAAACATAAAAACCTAAAAACAAATAAAACCCCTAAAAACCCAAAAAATTATAAAAACCTTAAAAACACTACAAACCCTAAAAAAATAAAAACTATCAAAATCCATAAAAACTAAAATATCATTAAAATCCTAAAAAATCTCAAAAAAACATAAAAAGTATTAAAATTCATGAAAAATCAAAGAAAACCATAAAAACATAAAAACACTTAATACCCCAAAAACCTAAAAAACACTTAAAACTCTAAAAGACCCTAAAAAACATAAACACTCCAAAAAACAGAAAAAAATCCGTAAAAACCGTAAAACCATATTAAACCCTATAAACCCTAAAAAACTCTAAAATACCTTTAAACTGCTAAAAACAATAGAAATATTATAACCCTTAAAATGATAATAAACTATAAATCCCCAAAAAAAACCCAAAAAAAGAAAACCCAACCCCCTAAAAACCATCAAAATCCCTAAAACCCTAAAATTTTAAAAAATCCACAAAAACCCCTAAAAACCCCAAAATCGTAAAAAAAACCATAAGAACCTGAAAGCCCTAAAAAAAATAATACAAACAACATTAAAACCCCTAAAAACTCAAAGAAAAAATTGAAAAAACAAAAAAACAAAAAAACCCCAAAAAACCCTCAAAATCCATAAAACCCCTAGAAATCAATAAAATTCCAAAAAATACTGGAAGATCTCTAAATTTTCTAAAAATACTAAAAACCCTGAAAACCCCAAAAAACCCCTTAAAAAACTAAAAACAGCTAACAAGCCTCAAAAACCTAAAACCCCTAAAAGACACTAAAAACCATAAAACCCATAAAACCCATAAAGAGCTTTAAAACTCATAAAAATCCTAAAAACCCACATTAAATTCTATTAATTCTTTAAACCCATAAAAACATTAGGAAACTATAAAAACCAATACAAGCCTTAAAAACACAATAAAAATGTAAAAATATAAAATAAACCAAAAAACCCTAAAATCGTAAAATCCCTAAAAACCCTCAAAATACATAAAACCCCAAAAAATCATTAAAATCCTAAAAAACCAAAAAAATCCCAAAAAACATGAAAATATATAAAACCCATAAATACTATGAGAAAAATATAAAAACCTAAAAACACTTACAACTTATGAAAACAAAAAATAATCAAAAAAACACATAAATCCTTAAAAAACTTATAATATAATAAAAAACCATAAAAAATAAGTAAAACTTCCTAAAAATGTAAATAACCCTAAAACCCCTAAAAACCCAAAGAAAACCTTAAAAACCTAAAAATACACAAAACCCGTAAAAACATAAAAAAAAGTTCAATGCCCCTAAAATAGCCTAAACCTTAAGACCCCTAAACCCATAAAAGTACCTATTACCTTAAAAAACCATAAAACCCCCTAAAACCCTAAAAACAAAAAATACTCTTAAACACCTTAAAATATATAAAATATTTAAAATCCCTAAAAATGAAAGAAAAAACATAAAACAACAAAAAACCAAAAACCCCAAAAAACTCTAAATATCCGAAAAAACCCTACAATATCCCCAAAACCCTAAAAACTATAAAAGTTATAAAAATCCCTAAAAATATGTAAAAACATCAATGAACATAAAAACCGTTAAAACCCGGAAGGAAACCTTAAAATCCTAAAAGAACGTAAACTCCAAAAAATTATTAAAAATGCTAAATACCATAAAAACCTAATGAAACATTTAAAACTGTTAAAATATGTAAAAACCATAAAATTCATAAAATCCCTAAAATCCCTAAAAACATAAAAACCCGTAAAACCATAAAACCCCAAAATAATCCCCTAAAATTTTAAAAACAATTAAAACCCCTAAAACCCCTACAAAGATAAAAACCCCGAAAATGCCTAAAACCCATAAAAATGTTAAAAACCCTAAAAAACCATAAAACACATAAAACCCCTAAAAAACCACTAAAAACACTGAAATCTCAGTAAACACTTAAAATTAAAAAAAAACAATAAAAACCTTAAAATCCATAAAAACTCATAAAACCCAAAAAAACCCCATAATAATCCTAAAAAATACTTAAAATACGATCCATAAAAAATCCTAAAAACCCCAAAACCCCCAAAGTAAAACATAAAAACCTAAACAAAATTAAACCCTCAAAAAACAAAAAATATATAAAACCCATAAAAACTGTAAAACCCCTAAAAACCCTCAAAATCTGTAAAAACCCGAAAAACAATAAAAATCCTAAAAAATCCATAAAAATATCTACAAATTTTAAAAAACCTAAAAATCTGAAAATCCCCTAATAGAACCATAAATAGATAAAAACATTAATAATATCTAAAGCACCTTAAAATTTTCAAAAACCCTAAAAGACCCTAAAAACAATAAAAAGTCCCTAAAACCATAAAAACTCTAAAACATTAAAATTATCTGCCCCACCCCCAACCCCACTAAAAACTCTAAAAACCCATTAAATCTCTAAAATTGTTAGAAAAAATATAAAAAACGTTTTAAACACTAAAAACACAAAAAACCCAAAAAAAATTCCTAAAACCCTAAATATCGTCAACATCAATAAAAACCCTAAAAGGCATTAAAATTAAAAAATACCCTATAAATCCCTAAAACCGTAAAAAAAATTAAATCCCATAAAAAACCTGAAGAAACCCTTAAAAACCTAAAACACATAAAACCCTTAAAATCATTAAAAATGATAAAAACCCTAAAAACCGTTAAATCCCTAAAAACACTAAAACCCATAAAAATACTAAAAAAATCCATAAAATGAATAAAAACATAAAATGATACCACAAATAATTAAAATCCCTTTGAAAAACATAAAAAACCAAAAATCAACATAAAACCCCTAAAACTCTAAAAATTTCTAAAACCCCTTATAGACCCTACAAACCCTAAAACCCTCTAAAACCCATTAAATACCTAAAAAACATATAAACCCATAAAAACCTGAAAACCCAGATAAATCTCAAAAAATACTTTAAATCTGTAAAAATATTTAAAAAATCAAAAAATTAATAAAAAACCTAAAAATTGAATAAAATACTAAGAACCCAAGAAACCCATTAAATCCCTAAAAACCTTAAAACTGCAAAAAAACTCGAAATCTAGAAAACACTCTAAAAATAAAAAAACCCTAAAAACTAAAAAAAACCTAAAAGCCCAAAACACCCCTTAAACTCTAAAATCCTAGAAAAATTCAACAACCAAAAACTAATAAAAAGCCCTTGAAAATCCCTAAAAATCTATATCCCTAAAACCCCAAAAAACCCTACAAAACCCTATGGTCCTCCAAATTACTAAAATCCAGAAATATCAATGTGAATCCAAATAAAAATCACGTAAAATCGTTAAAAACGTAAAAATACCTAAAAACCATAAAAACCCTAAGAATAAAATAAAAACATAAAAATCATAAAAACCTAAAAACCTAAACAACGTGAAAAAAAATAAAAGACCCTGAAAACCCTAAGAACCCCTAAAACCAATAAAAACCCCAAAAATATAAAAATCCCCCAAATACATATAAAAACCCTAAAATGAATTAAAAATTATAACAACCCATTAAACCACTAAATATGATAAACAATAATAAAATACCTTAAAATATCTTAAATCTGAAAAAACCCCTAAAAATAAAAAACCCATAAAAAACCTAAAACATTAAAAACCCTAAAAATCCCTAGATCCCTAAAAACTATAAAAATCCTAAAAATACCTAGAAACCCTATAAAAATAAAAAACCCTTAGAACCCTGAATAACCTATTTAATACCTTAAAAACCACAAAAAAACCATAAAAAACCTAAAAACGCTAAAAACCATTAAAAACCAGAAAACCCTCTAAAACCATAAAACTGCTAAATTTTTTAAAAAATCCTCAAACACCTTATAAAAATAAAACCACTAAAATTTCTAAATATCATTTTAATCCCTAAAAATATTTAAAAACTATAAAAAGACTTAAACCCCAAAAAACACATGAAAACCAAAAACCCCAAAAAACTAGAAAACCACTAAAACCCCAAATACCCTCAAAATTCTAAAAAACCCTAAAAAACAAAACAAAATTCTAATAAAAACATAAAAATCTAAAAATCCCTTAAAATTACAAATAAAAACATAATAAAACCAGAAAAACAAAAAAACTCATAAAAACCATAAAAGTCATAATAATGCTAAAAAAGCCTAAAAAGATCCTAAAACTGTAAAAACCGTTAAAACCAAAAAAAAACTAAAAAATCCCCAAAAGTCCTAAACCCCCATAAAAATCCTAAAACCCCAATAAAAACTCTAGAACTCATTTAAACCCTTTAAACCCTCCAAAAATGATTAAAAATATTAAAAACACTAAAACCCTTAAAAAAACAAGAGAAAACATAAAAACATAAAAAACCTAAAGACCCTTAAAACCCCTCAAAATCAATAAAAAATCTAAAATATGATAAAAATTCTAAATTTTACCTCAAAATTACTACAAACATGAAAAACCCCTATATGTCACCAAAACTATAAGAAAACCATAAAAACCTAAAAACACCTAAAACCCCTAAAAACCATAAAAATGCTAAAAACCATAAAAAACCTTAAACATTGAAATACATTAAAACCCTAAAAACAAAAACAATCCCAAAAATCCCTAAAAAACTCAAAATACCTAAAAACCTCTAAAGCCATAAATATCCTAAAAATCCCTCAAAACATAAAAAATCCTAAAACCCTAAGAGAACCTTAAAAACATAAAAAGACATAAAACCGTTTGTTTCGACTTCAAGGTGGTGTGTTTACGGGTGGTGTAGAGATGGAACGATGAGTATCATCACCCGTCCCATTTTCCATAGTGATGGGATCTCACAGAATTAATCATTCCTTTGTTTCAACTTGTTAAGCATCATTATCCTTTAAAGAAGGTTGAATTACCCCTGTGGGGAATTGTTGTTCCCAATAGGTGATTGTGTGAGGGTCAAGCACTCATTAAATCAATCCTTCTCAGATATAGCTTCCTCATATGGTGTCCACTGAGTTTATTCATAGAGCCAAGAATTCCCAATGACCCTGGTATCCATGATTCATGGACCTGCTTTCCAAAGGGAGACGCTTGTTGGGTGGAAATTTGGCCAACGACACTTAAGGACTCCATTGGTCGAGAGGATGGGAGGTCAGGTTCTCCTCACCCTTCTGTGTGAGAATTATTGCATATTTTGTGACTCACTTATAGTTTTAAGTCGTGTTCATATGTTCGTGAATCCTTGGTTCATTCTCTAAGAGTGTGTCAATGAGCTACCCTTGGTTTGCAAGATCTACGTGAGCATGCATATGTTTGAGGCTGTAGAGGTGACGCTAAATTAGCCATTTTTTATGGCGCTCTGGAGTTTATCATCATCTAGGGGGTACAAAAGGTGACTTGATGTTAGGATCAGGCCCACAGGAAGGGCTTCCTACGTATCCTCAGGTGAGGAATCAGAACCCACATAGTTCGATCATGTGGGAATTACGCATGAAATCTTCCCATTTGAGGGGGGCATGATTGGGTAGACCCTTTTTGGATGGGCACCCATTTGAGCTGGGGACTTCTATTAGGAATTATAAAATCTTGATTTGGTCATGAATCAGAGTTATTGTAGTTCAGATTGTGTGGGTCTTACGCATGGAAGCTTCCCATGTAATAGACATGATTAGGTGGAACCTTTTGGGATGGGCACCGCTTTTGAGCTCGAGCCTTCTAGAAGGCATCCTACGTATCCTTATTTGGTCAGGAATCATAATTGTTTCAGTTCAGATTATGTGGTTCTTATACATGGAAGCTTCCCATTTTATTGACATAATTGGGTGGAAGGTTTTCGGATGGGAAACCCTTTTGAGCTCGGGCCTTCTGGTAGGTGTCCTACATATCCTGATTTGGTGAGGAATCATAGTTCTCATAGTTTAGATTATGTTATGATGTTTTAATCCTCAAAAACCTCTAATCCCATGTGATTCATGATCGGTGTGAGAAATAAGAGGATTTGAATGATTCAACAATGCACATGCCTCCACTTGTTGGTGGGGGGAGGGAGAGCCCACAACGGAAGAGGATGATACGACCATGGGTGAGGGCGCAAAACAATGATGCTTTCAATGTGAAATGACATTGATGGTCATGATACCTAGTGTAAGAACCCGAATCTTCATTTCAGGTATGTTTTTCCTTTTCTGGTCGTTTTTAAGAAAAAGAGGAAAATCTGGAAATTTTCTAAGTACACACCATGTACTTTATAAGTACACGCTGTGTACTTTGATGCAACGCCATGTCGTGTGCTGGCCATGTCCAGGCCACACACACGGTGTGTAGGGGTGATGTGGAGGCCGTGTAATGTGGAGTATGGAAAGTCTGAGTACACGCCGTGTACTCAAGAAATACATGCCATGTATTTTATATTATTTTTTCCTTAAATCAACCAGGGTCACGCCTAATCGCCAGAACGACCTTCTTCTACGTCTCGTTCGGCCAAGAGATTCCGTACGCCCGAGATAATTCTCCGATCCCCCAAGCCTCTGTCCGTTCTCTGAATCGACCACCGTCAATTTCTTTGGAACCACAACGGTAAGCCCTTCCTTCTCAAAGATATTTGTTTTCCAATTCCTCCACTTTCTCAAGATATCTTGGGTTGAGTGTTTTGGACGTTTTCTCAGATCATCGACGTTCTAAGGAGAATCAATCATCATGGTTCATGTATATCGATCTCTTAGCATGTAGGTAGGTTTTTTGTGCCTTTCTGTAAGTATTCTTTTAATATTTTGTGCAGTTCCACCAATTCCCTTGAACAGGGTATTGTGTGTTTCCTATTTTTTCCCTTGCTGTTTTCCTAATTTTCTTGATTTCTTCAGTAGAGGTCAATGCTTGTGAATAGGTTAATTTTTACTATTCTCTGGATGTTTCCCATGCATTTTTTGCCTGTTAGGCATTTCTCTAGTTGCCATGCCTAGTTGTAGGATAGTGGAGCTGTTGTACTATTATGATGTTGTGCCATCGAATGTTAGACAAGTAGTTCTTGGGGTTTACATGGGTCGGTATGTGTGCTATGCATGTCTGTGTTTCACAGATCTGTGAGAACCTAGTGTAGTGAACCATAGGGAGAATGGACGTAAGGGATTATCTAGAGTGTCTTATTAATTCGATGCGAGACCACAGGGGGAATTGAAGATGTGTGCTTCCTCCGAGAGTCTGTAGTTGCTCAATGTGGTCCACAAGGGGAATGAGATGTTGAGTTCTTCCCTAGAGAGCCATTAGTACGATACGAGACTATAGGGGGAATTGACGGTGAGCGCTTCCTCGGAGAGTCTATTCTTTAGCTGAGCCAGAGGGGTGAGACTGTGTGTGCCTCCCGGAGGGTTTATAGTACTTGTATTTTTAACCATAAGGGTAAGGCTGTGAGAACTACCCTAGGGGTTACCTGTTGTTCTACTTGTTGATTGTCTATTACTTGTTTAATTTCTATGCTAGACACTGTTGATTGTAGATGTTGTGTGCTTTCCTGTTTACTACTACCTGTACTTTTACTTTCCATCTATTCACTGACGGTTAGACACAAATTTTTGGGTGGTTGCCTACTGGGGCCTTGTCTCACACCCTGTTTGGGCCATACTTTTGAGCTCAAGAAGATTATATTATTTCAAGTATAGGTAAGGGCAAGAGCCCTTCTACTCGAGGTACTTGACTTGTTGTGGATCTGGAGAGCATGGGACCAAGCTATGGCTTGCGATGCTGAGGAGTTTACCTGTTTTATTTTTCACTTTGGTTTAGTATTGTATTCAGCATTGTGACTTGTTTGACTACTTTCGTAGACATATGTATCATGAATAACTTTATATATATGTTTGTGTGCTTCAGTTGTTTACTATTTGTCTTCTGCTGTTTATCATTTACACTTGTATGGATGTTTACAGTTTCTGCTATTGTTTATTTTTTTTCTTCCATTGTGTACTCTTCCAATGAAGGCATAGTTTCCCCACTATCAATCCCAAGACACTCACTACTAGTTGGAAGCCTTTGTAATTTGGGGAAATGCGTTTGAGGCCATATGACTAACATGATATGGGGAGCCTCTTGGTGGATTCCATAACCAGGATATTACAAAGTGGTATCAGAGGGTTTATTTTCTCTTGATTTATTGTTTGGAGCCTTTATCCAGGGATAGGAAAGATTCGGTACTTGGTATTAAGTTTTTCTCGGGAGTAGCTAACCCGTGTACATGGAAAATCTAGTCTACCTCACTTATTACAGTTCTCTAGTTTTGCTATGTTACAGTTGATCTGATTTCACCTAGAGTGATTCATATGCTTTGTGTTGTTATTGTTTTTGATATTTTGTTTCTATTTCTGTCACAACCTGATGAGATGAGGGTATTTCATCTCATGCATCATATATGCACTTGTTAGAAATCACATTCCACGCATTCTTACCATTCCATATAGGGTACATTATAAATTTCATGTTGTTGTGATAGACGTTGTGTAGATTATGCATGTTGTTTTTAAAGATTCCTTGATAGAATTCCTATAGTTTTATAGAGAGGTTGTTTGTATTGTACCTTGATTAAATGAATGCCAAATTTTGGTTCTTGAGGTGTTATGGTCCCTCATGAATCAGGACATGGAGGATCATTGAATTTTTTCCCTTATATATGATATGTTGGAGATTCGAAGCTTCAATCCACGGGGAGTATGTGCCCTCATGAATTGGAATTTGGAACCTTCATGATTGTTTTTCAGTGTTTTCTGGGCTTCGGTGCAGTTTCAGAGATACTGCTCGAAAAAACATAGAATACACAGCATGTACTTTATATATACACACCCTTTAGTTTTTAAACCATGTAACTGACTGTGTGAAAAAAAACACAGGTTGTGAAAAAAAATCTCCAGGAACACACTGTGTACAGTAGATACACGCCATGTAGAAGTGAGTCGTGTACCCGGCCATGTCACTAACAACACGGGTCTGGGAAGCTCATGTAATACACACCGTGTTTTGTATGAACACGCCGTGTAGCCTTGTTTTAGGTACCCAGCTGGGTCACGAACAACACGGGATGGTGTTATCTCCTCCTATACACAACGTGTTTGTTCGGAACACGCCGTGTACCCGGCCGTGCCACCAACAACACGGGTCGGGAAAAATCTTCAAGTACATGCCATGTTTGTTCAGAACATGTCGTGTAGTCTCAACCGTGTAACCGACTGTGTAACTAACAACACAGATCATTGGAACCGTTCTACTACAAGCTGTGTCCATAGGGAACATGCCATGTAGTCTCAGTTTAAGAATACCGTGTGGGTTATCCGTGCATCGAGACTCGGGCAGGGGAATAGAGTTAAGTACATGCCGTGTAGAGTTTATACACGCCATGTAGTCATGTTTTGTAAAACTTTAGTGTTTCCTTCTTCTGTTTCCATTTTGTACACCTTTGTTCCCTACCCTTGATATTCCTGATCTAAGGTATGATTTTGATCTTTCATAGTTGTGCCTCTGAAATGTCCACCAGTTGTACGCCAGTTGAAGGATAGTGATCAGACGTCAGATATGGCTGATCAGGGACTTCCTGCCAATCCTCCAGTCATGCTAGACTTGGAACATGCTTTCATACCAGTTTCGGGCGTTGATGCGTAGTTTAGGGAAGGCTTTATGAGGATCATGTAGACCTTTCAGGGAGAACCGCCTCCGGCCATGACTATGACAGACTTGACAAGAGTTTTCCAGTAGCATCATCCTCTTACTTTATTGGGTGAAGGAGGACCATAGGCTGCAGAGTCATGGATGGAAGCCATGCAGACTATCTTTGAGCATCTGGAAACGCCTCCAAAGAGGTGGGTCAATCTATCTACCTACATGCTACGAAACTCCGCCAAGAGGTGGTGGGAGATGATCTCATAGGCAGGTCATTAGCAGGTTACGACCTGGGAGGAGTTCCAGCACGTGTTTTACTATTACTTTTACCTGGAGACCCTGAGGTCCGATCGAGCCTGAGAGTTCATGAGTATAGAGCAGGGTACTGTTTATGTTATGGAGTATTCCTATTGTTTAACCAAGATGTAGTGTTTCACACCCCTCCAGGGTGGATAGGGGACGTCCTTAGCATGAAAGTTTGAGGATGGTCGTAGGCGGGAGATCCGTTTGCAGGTGAATATCTTCCAGTTAACTTCCATCACTTTCATCGTCAACCAGCCCCTGATTTTGGAGCATAATCTGAGAGACTCCAGAGCTGTGAGCCAGGGCGGTTCTGCTTCCAGAGCTAGTATTGCTCCAGTTGATAGCAGGAAGTGCCATAGGGATTCTACGCATGGTGATCTGAGGAGGAGAGATACATCTTCAAATAGCCAGGTAGTATGATACTAGTGTGGAATGGTAGGGCACACGAGGCCATAGTTCCAGAGAGACCTAGTGGAATTCCGATCTTGCAGAAAGATGGGTCACCTTCAGCATTTCTACCAGGTTTTCTCACCAGTAGCTGGTGACAGGGATTCTTCCATGACTCCTCGTTCAAGAGCCGCACCACCAATTTCTCACCAGTTGGGGAACTGGAGTTCTTCTGGATGATCGGGCCGAGGTGGAGGTCGAGGTCGTGGTGTTCAGTCACCAGTATTTCATTGTAAGCAGGGAGGATCATCTCAGAGTGGTCATGAAGGGTCACAGGGCCGCGGGGTAGGCCAGACATTTGTGGTAGAGCAGACCTGTCAGGAGCAGGATCCCAGACATTATACAGTTCGAGGTACGATCTTTGTAGCCTCGGTTTTATCATCATCTATTTTTGATACTGGTTCTACTTGTAGCTGTATCTCTATTACTGTTTTAGAGAGCCTTGGGATCTGTATCTTTTCTTCTACAGACTTGTTGACACTAGACACACCTTTTGGGATGAGGACATCTAGTGCCCCTCAATGCAAGGAGTGACCTCTTGAGGTTGTAGGGTATCGTTTCTTATAATATCTCTATGTCCTAGAGATAACAAGCTATGATTTCCTTATCAGGATGGACTGGTTGGTTCCCTTCTAGGTAGTCTTCGACTGTTATCACTTCAGGGTGAGTTTCATTTCACCAGAGGGTGAATCTTTTATTCATAGAGGCGAATGGGATGTTCAGGCGAGTCGAGCAGGACTCAAGCATCATGGGGTAGGAAGGGTTACAACCTAGATTTCTAGTCATTGTCTGGATGATCAGGGGACTTCACAGTTGGACTTTCCTCCAGTGGTGGATTGTTTCAGGTATTTCATCCCAGAATGCTTTTCAGGTTTTCTTCCAGAGTGAGAGGTAGACTTCTCGATTGAGCTCGTTCCAGGAGTGGAACCGGTGTCCATTCCTTCTTATTGGATGTCTACACCTGAGTTGTAGGAGCTCAAGAAGAAGTTGGAGGAGTTACAAGCAAAGGGTTTCATCGGACCCAATACTTCTCATTGGGGTTCACCTGTCCTGTTTGCGAAGAAGGACAACGGTACCCTTAGACTCTGTGTGGATTATAAGAAGCTAAACCAGTTGATGGTCAAGAACCGATATCCCCTGCCGAGGATTGATGATCTTTTCGATCATCTTCAAGGATCCCATGTGTTCTTGAAGATCAATTTGAGGTCCTGTTATCATCGTTTTCACGTTATACTATCAGATATACCTCTAACAGCATTCAGGAGCATGTATGGTCTCTACGAGTTCACGGTTATGTCGTTCAGTCTCACAAATGCGCCAGCAGTTTTCATGGCACTGATAAACCGAGTCTTCCATCCTTACTTGGATTCCTTTTTCATGGTCTTCGTGGACGATATCTTGGGGAAATCTCACACTCAAAACAACCATGATACCCATCTTGAGATCATTCTGAGTACACTGAGAGAGCATAAGCTTTATGATAAACTCTCAAAGTGCCACTTTTGGATGGATCATATTCACTTCATGGGTCACGTCATCTCAGAGGCAGGAGTATCTGTGGACCTAGAGAAAGTGATATCTATAGTTTCCTGGGAGTATCCGAAGAATTTTTTTGAGGTACGGAGTTTCCTAGGGCTTTCTGGATACTACAGACTCTTCATTCAGGACTTTTTATGCCTAGCAGTGACAGGTCTGACCAAGAAGGGGGCGAAGATCTTATGGTCAGATTCTTGTGAGTCATCCTTTCAAGAGATGAAGGGGAGGTTGACGTTAGCACCGATACTAGTCTTTCTAGATCTAGGAAGGACCTATACTATTTATTATGATGCTTTAAGTATCAAGCTAGCCATTGTGCTTATGCAGGGAGATGGAGTCGTTGCGTACGGGTCTTGGCAGTTGAGGCCACATGAGAGGAACTACCCAACACATGATCTAGAGTTGGCAGCTGTTGTTCATGCCTTGTTCTGTTGGAGACATTACATTCTGGGAGAGCACATTGTGGTTTTCACCGACCACAAGAGTCTCAAGTATATCTTCACTCAGCGTGATTTGAATTTGAGAAAGCGTAGGTGGGTCAAGTATCTTCAGTCTTTTGATTTCGAGCTTGCATATACACCGGGAAAGGGAAACACAATGACAGATGCATTGAGCAGGAGAACTCAGTTTCAGGTAGTTCAAGAGGCCAACACTGAGTAGAAACTTATGGCTCTATTCTCCAAGATGCATCTGGAGGTGCACGACAGACATGGACAGAATTACCCATATTCTATAGTTGTTACCTCTACACTTCTTGATCGGGTACGGATGAGGTAGCTATTACACTTAGAAGGCCTAGTCTTGTGGGAGAGTGTGTCAGGAGAGTATCCTCTTCTTGGATGTATAGTGGGCGAGGATGAGATCTTGTGTTTCCAGGGACGCGTATGGGTGCCAGAATACATACATGAGGAGCTGATGCGGAATTTCCATTCCTCAGTTTGGATAGATCATCCTGGCGTCACCAAGATGTATCAGGATCTTCATCGCCGGTACTAGTGGCCAGGTATGAAGATAGATGTTGCTGGTTTCATCTCGAGGTATTCTACTAGTCAGGAGGTGAAGGCAGATCATCAGCGACCATCAGGCCTTTTACATCAGTTACCCATTCCAGAATGGAAGTGGAATAATGTCACGATGGACATTGTGACAGGATTTCCGAGGTCGCCTAGAGGGAACGCTGATGTTTGGGTTGTCGTCGACAGGCTTATGAAGGTTTCTCACTTCTTACCGATCAAGGAGACCTTTAGTGTTGATGATTTGGGACGACTATACATCCAAGTTATTGTAAATCTATATGGAGTTCCACACTTCATTTTTTTAGACAGGGATGCACGCTTTACTTATTGGTTCTGGAAGGGGCTTCAAAGGTCTTTGAGTACACAGGTACTTTTGAGTACAACATACCATCCCCAAACAGATGGCCAGTCCGAGTGTATGATCCATGTGCTTGAGTATATGCTCCGAGCTTGCCTTATAGTCTTTCGTGGTTCTTAGGAGAAACATATCCCTCTTGTGGAGTTTTCCTACAACAACAGTTTTCAGGTGATTATTCAGATGGAACCTTAGAAGGCTTTGTACGGTAGGCCATGCTAATCACCTTTATGTTGGATGGAGGCTGGAGAGGCAGTTTTTCTAGGACCTATTCTTGTTCAGGAGACCTCAGAGCAGATATAATTGATTCAGAAGAGGATGGATATAGCATAGTTTCGATAGAAGTCTTATGATGATCAGTGGAGACGACCTCTGGAGTTCGAGGTCGGGGATCAGGTTTTCCTACATGTTGCACCGAGGTTGGGACACAAGAGGATTCAGAGAAAGGTTAAGCTTTTACCGCAGTACATCGGGCCATTTGAGGTATTAGAGAGAGTTGGTCCGGTTGCCTATCGATTGTAGTAGCCTTAGAGGTACCGTGCCATGCACGACGTCTTCCACGTCTCTCAACTCTGATGTTACTTTTCAGACCTGTTTCATCCCTTTCAACCCAAGGAGGTTGATCCGGAAGCAGATGCATCATTTGAGGATCATCCTATCTGGATTTTTGATCATAGTACGAAGGTTCTCCATGGTCGGTCTATTCCTCTGGTACGGGTGCTATGGCAGCATAGGAGAGTACATGACGAGACCTGTGAGAGGGAGGCTAATGTATGATCGCAATGGCCAGAGCTATTTAGTGTTTCTTCTTCTACGCCTCGCTACGGAAATTCAGGGATGAATTTCTTTAAGGGGGGAAGTTTGTAAGAACTCGAATCTTCGTTTCAGGTATGTTTTTCCTTTTCAGGTCGTTTTTAAGAAAATGAGGAAAATCTGGAAATTTTCTAAGTACATGTCATGTACTTTGATGCATTGCCAGGCCATGTGTTGGCCATGTCCGGGCCACACACATGGAGTGTAGGGTTGATGTGGAGGCCGCGTAAAGAAGAGTACGAAAAAGCTTAGTACATGATGTGTACTCATGAAATACACGTCGTGTATTTTCTTTTTTATTCATTAAACGGACTGAGGTCGCACCTAATCACCAGAACGACCTTCTTCTAGGTCACCTTCGACCGAGAGCTTCCGTACGGCCGTGATAATTCTCCAAGCCCCCGAGCCTCCGTCCGTTCTCCGAATCGACCATCGTCAATTGCATTGGACCCGCAGCAGTATTCCCTTCATTCTCCTAGTGCATTGTTTTTCAATTCCTCTTCTTTCTTAATATATCGTTGGTTGAGCATTTTGGACGTTTTCTCAGATCGTCGATGTTCTAAAGAGAATCAATCATCATGGTTCATGTATATCGATATCCAAGCACCGAGGTAGGTGGTTTGTGAATTTCTGTTGGAATCCTTTGAATATTTTGTGAAATTTCACCAATTCCATTGAACATGGTATTGTGTGTTTCCTATTTTTTCCCTTGTTCGCCTGCTTTGCTTGTTTGCTTGAGTAGATTTCAATGCTTGTGAATAGGGTAATTTTTACTGTGATCTAGATGATTTCCCATGCATGTTTTTCCTGTTAGGTGTTTCTCCAGTTTCCATTCCTATTTGTAGGATAGTGGAGCTATTTTACTGTTATGATGTTGTGCCTTAGAATGTTAGCCAAGTAGTTCGTTAGGTTTACTTGGGTTGGTACGTGCATTATGCATGTTTGTTTTACACAGGGAAGTGAGAACCTAGTGTAGTGGACCATAGAGAGAATGGACGTAAGGGCTTCTCTTGAGTGTCTTCTAAATTCAATGTGATAACACAGGTGGAATTGATGATTAGTGCTTCCTCAGAGAGTCTGTAGTTCCTCGACGCGGGCCATAGGGGGAATGAGATGTTGAGTGCTTCCCCAGAGAGCCTTTAGTACGATACAAGACTATAGGGGGAATTGACGGTGAGTTCTTCCTTAGAGAGTCTATTATTTAGCTGATTTAGAGGGGTGAGATTGTGTGTGCCTCCCTAAGGGTTGCTAGTACTTGTAGGTTGAACCATAAGGGTTAGGCTGTGAGAACTACCCCGGGGGTTACCTATTGTTCTACTTATTGATTAGCTGTTACTTGTGTACTTTCTATGCAAGACACTGTGGATTGTAGCTGTTGTGTGCTTTCCTATTTACTGCTACCTATACTTTTAATTGACTTGTATTCACTGACTGTTAGGCACAGATCTTTGGATGGATGCCTACTGGGACCTTGTCTCACACCCTGCTTGGGACATGCGTTTGGGCCCAAGAAATTTATATTGTTGTAGGTATAGATAAGGGCAAGCGCCTTTCTACTTCAGGTACATGACTTACTGTGGAGATGGAGAGCATGGGTCCAAGCTATGGCTTGCGATGCTGAGGAGTTTACCAGTTTTCTTTTGAACTTTGGTTCAGTATTGTATTCATCATTGTGACTTGTTTTATTGATTTCCTAGAAATACATATCATGCATCATTTTATATGTATGTGTGTGTGCTCCATTTGTTTACTGTTAGTCTTCTGTTGTTTATAATTTACTCTTGAATGGATGTTTATGATTTCTACTGTTCTCCATTTGTTTTTCTTTCGCTCTGTACTATGCCAATGAGGGAATAGTTTCCCCACTATCACACCCAAGGCCCTCTCTACTAGTCAGCAGCCTCTGGCATTTAGGGAAATCCTCTTGAGGTGATGTGACCAACCTGATACGGGGCACCTATGGGTGGCTTCCAGAACCAGTTTGTTACACCCGACCTCAGGGTATCAGGGACTTACCTCAGTGGGAGGGCCTCAGAGCATGTTTTGGGAAGGGGGAATTTTTTCCTCATCAAAGGGGGAGATAACATAACCACTTCTACGGATCATTATTCGACATTGAATGGAAGAGAAAGTGATCACCCCTAATCCCCAGAACAGGGACATTCACGTTGGCATCTCAAGGATGGACTCCGAGTTACCATGGGAATGTATCCTTACAGGTATTCCAAAATATCACACCTTTCTGAGGAGGGCCTTTGGAACTCCGCTTACCTTGGGTATTTTGACTCAATGGGGCGTGCTAATGCAACCGATAACCTGATCATAGAGGTCCAGTGGATTTATGGGAGGCATTGGCCCTGCACCGGAGAACTGGTCAACGAAGGGATTGCAGAGGACTAGATGGTAATGGATAGGTGATGATGGAACAAAAGGGAATTATACCCAAAAACACCCCATTCCATGTACTGGTTTCTCATGCGGGGTGGAGAAGGCTCCGCGTACCGTAGTGGTATGCGGGTAGGAGGGACATCTGTGTGCCAGTGTGGTGTGCATGCATGTGTATCTCCAACCTCGTACCAAAGTGGTACGTGAGTCACAGTGCCCATTTGGGTTATATCTGCATACCGATTAGGTATGCAGTGCCAGGTTCGGTCCACGTAGCGGTACACTATGCAGAGCAGCATATTGAAGGGGGTCATTGGAACTACCATTCAAGGAAAATTGATCTGCGAGAAGTCTTTGGTTCTCATTTTACTAGTTTGGTTTGTGGTTATTATCATTATTATTCAATTCCCCATTTTATGGTTCATGTCCAGCTATACCTGTGGAAGAATTGGTTCACTGTTCGTGCTTCGCCGATGAAACAAGACGGAAGCCAGAAGTGCAACCTCTAAGCTTCCCTCAAGCTTTCGCCACCCGTCATCCTTCTATCTGTATCCTCTCTTCCTCCTTTTTTGTCTCTATCTTCCACTTTATTGTGCTCCTTTTATATAACATTAGAGGGATCATATCTACTGGGCACATGACACCATTTTTGGAGGCCAATGGAAGCAATTTTCTAACCCCTGGATGACTCTGTCAACATAGGTTTGCAGAGACTTTGGTTTATGATAATTTTTTTTGGAACCCTGCTCAGCTGCTTAATCTATGAACTAAGGGGTTCACGACATGGCACACAGATGTTCTTCTGTGCAGAACTCCACTATTTGATGTAGCTCGCAGTTTTCCCTGCTCGTTGGACATCGTTCAGTGGGCCAGCAGTTTGTTGTCCGTCCCACATACTTGGTGGTTCGTGATTTATATTCTTTGTGTACATTTCCCGATGATGGTGGGAAGGCCATTTCAAAAGATTAATTCCTTCAAGTTCCTTCAAATAAATACAACTCAATTTTTTTCCCTTCACCTTGATAAACTTGTAGAAGTTCTTAATTCCTTCTTCAAAGTGATTTCGGGGGTATTCCTTCTCCTTAGAAAAATTTTTAGGACACGACAAATGCCCCCATAGGAATGGTATCCGTTCGGAACAAAAAGGGAACAATTCTGATGTAGAAGCGGTCCTGAACTGAAATAGTTCATGGTAGAACAGGTAGACCCAATAGGAGGGGACCACACTTATATACAGGGGCCCATGTCATTTTTATTTTACTATTTCTCACAGTGTAATGTTATCCTTATTTCCTAGCCTACTTCAATTTTTCATACTGTGCTCCTTGTGAAAACAGTGTTTGAAAACTATTCTGTATGTTTTGTGAAACAATTTCCTTGCCATTTTCCATGTTCATGTACTACATTTTGGTTCTTGTGAATGGGGATGTGGAATTTAAAACATAAAATCCAATTTCCACCTAGAAAAAGGATACATGTTAGACTTGTTCACATACCGAACATGGATTGGCAAAATGATCCTCAAAAAACTATTAATACAGAATTAAATTTTAATCCACATCTTCTAAATTCCAACATGATGGAGACCAGGGTTCACAGTTTCTACATTCTGTGGACTGTTCTGTTCGCCAGCCAACGGTTCTCAGGCCTGTGCCTCGCAGACATTCCATGAACCATGTATGTACGTAGTGAATAGTATCTGTGTACTATAGTTGTAGGTAGAGTATCTTGAACGTGTTATATTGTATGTGGACCACTCCTCCCACATACCATTTTTAGGGATAGTACATGGAGCCTTTTGTAGAAATGTTTTAAGTTTTTTAGCCATTTGTTTCATAGCCTATGCCCAATAATTTTTATTAGACTAACTTCTCATCAACTTCAGGATCTTCTTATGCTGACTAAAATGGATGATTCTCAGGCTGCTAATAAAGAGATGAAGAAGAGGGCTGTCATGTCAGGGAATGGTGATGATAATCTCTATTCCCATGTCATTCCTCATGATAGCTTCTTGATGGACTTCTTAATGCTAGAGATTCTAGATTATTTTATATCTTTTCAGCCGCCACATTATGACTTTGGGTTTCTTGCTGATGTGCCTATGGGATTTCCTAACCCCGACATCCCTTTCGTCCTTTTAGAGGCACCATGAGATCATGATCGTGCCAACATTTGCCCAACCGGAGAAGTCATCGCCAATCCCACTAAGGAATTTTTTTTTTCATATTATGAGGTTCATAATGGACTCAAGGAAATTGTGGGTGCCACAATGGTGTCCCGAGACTAGAAATCCGAGAATACCCATCCATTATCAGCATTTCTCTAAAAAATCCAAGTGGTGGGTGGATAACCAAGTGGGATTTACAGGCTGGAGGATGTTTCTCCGATGAGTGTGTCTGGGCATTTTGGGTGCATCAGACCTATCTGAAGTCCCCTGATCAGTTGGATGTGGTGGGCTTGCACTAGGCAGCCTGGGTGCCTCATTTTACAACCTACTCTCCAGGAGAAATCCTCCTAGAATTGTTGAGTCACTGGTGTTCAAGCACCACCACCTTTCATCAACTACATGGAGAAGTGGGGATCAGTCTGTGGGATATCTATCAGCTTTGAGGTATCCATATCCTCAGTGATATGTGTGACGAGTTTGTCCCCAAATCCCCCACATGGAATGAAAATGATCACGTGTTTCCTTTGATGAATAATTTACTGGTCATAGTAGTGGGATCTTTGGATCATCCCCTCGATGCCTATTTCCTCATCCCATTCGAAGCATGGATAAGGTTATTCTTGCCGATGAACGGTAATAAGCTGAAGGTGATCTATAGTCGAAATCACCCATACTGTCAGTTTTGTTAGACTCTAGGGTCATATTTTCATACCCTTAAAGCAGGGCGGTATGCCACGTGGGGATATGAGCTTCAGACTGAAAATTCACCTGCGCTTAGGCTCGTAGGTTTCTTTCACCATGTTCTTAAGTGTATGGATCTTCCCATCCCGTGACGTATACAATGTGGTTCGTTCTTATACCTTGATGATGTAATCCATGCTGGCAGAGGGTCAAACCATTAATTTGGCCCTTCCTACCCTCACTCAGCTTTATGAATTGTTAGGAAAGATTCCGAAAGGCGGGTATCCACACCATCTTAGTAGTCCATTCCAATTCCTGTACGGATGGATGAAAGAACACATACCCTGTTATGAGTATCGGCATACCACATGGGATCCCCATTCCGAATTTAATTCGGATTTTCTCAGAAGTTCTATTGTTTGTCTCCAGACTTGGACTATTACTGATATGGTTGGGCTATTGAATAAAGCCTCTTATTTCTCATTTTCAATGCATCCAACCGCTCGTGGATCATTGAGAGGTGACAAGGGTAGATCCTTGGAGGACTGTTCATACCTCATCAATCTTCCGGATGAGATTCTCACCGCCCGTATAGATTGAGTAGTTATCTGGTAACCATACCACCCCTACTGTTTTACCAGGTAGTTTAGATGCCTTCAACACACTGCATTGCATCCGATTTTTCAACTAAGGGGAGAATGTTATCCTATGTATCTCTGTCAATTGTCGCTTATGATGATGCACGATGGTGCTACTAGAGAGATTATCCTTCTTAAAACAACAGGGGTGGGGGCACCATTCTATCGAAGAAGTATGCCCAACCGCTGATTGATTGTTACCCCGCAAGGATGCTTCAAGAACCACTCCATAGGGTACTGAAACCTTTGACCATTTCCTATCACATTCCCGCCTCCAACCACAACACCACACATTCCCCTCATCGTGAGAGGTCAAACAACCATGCTTTCTACTTCTGTCCCTTCAGAAAATAACATGGATATACCCCATGCTCCTACTCCCATAGTGATAAGGTGCTCAATCCATTGTCAAAAGTGCCTGAGAGGGGTTTTATCTACACAACCCATTTCAGTGGGGAGAAATGCAGACTACTGCACTCCTATGGATATTTCCCAAGATCTGGATGAGACGGGCACCAGCTGAGCATCACCGATCATTATGGAGACTGCATTTAGTCCTCCACGTCTGACTCCAGTGGCTAGGACATCTGAGGGAAAAGAGGGTCTCCCATATTGGGTGTCTGGCCTTAGGCCCCTCCCCACTCCTACGCCGATGCTTCCTGCATACAAACACGTGGCATTAGGGGAGGATCGATGTGCCAGTGCCATGGCAAGACACCAGGTAGTGACAAGAGAGGCATGTCCCCAGATACATTCTCTTGTCGTGGAGACACCCCTGGACAATTTCGCCATTGAGGGTGACAAATTTAAGCAGTTATTCGCTAAGATGGGTTCTGAAATCATTGATTATCATCAACTTCACTTCCTTATTTACCAAATTGCCATTGCCCGAGAAGACCTCGCCTCCTACGAGGAAAAGCTAGCCATGTTTAATTCTTCCTATCCCCAGGTGCAAACTTTCCGAGATATTTCAGAAGAATTTGATCATTTGACGGCTGAGGAGGTGAAGGCCCATGATTTGGTGGCTACTCAACAGGAGGAGTTGCAAGAATGTGAAGCCCGCATAGCTCGGTTGAGGGAGAAACTAGCCTTTTTGTTTGCTAATCATGAATCCATCGAGAAAAAATGGCGGGGCCTTAACGATTTCCTAGAGCGGGTGTGCTCAAAAGTCAAAACCGAAACAGAGGAAATAAATTATTTGGAACAAACCATTGATGAACCATGATAATCATATTCCATTATTTTGGAAAGGGAAAACTGGGATCTATTGTAGCTCTATCTCAAATTAAAGCATGTACCCTCCCCCCTTCTTTTTTACTCTGTAGAGACTCCGAATTGGGGATGTTCCACCATTTCTGATGAACCCAATGAAAAAAATTTGGCATTTAAATATCTCTTCTCCATCTCTTCCTGTCATAATTTTTTAATCAAGTGTTAATTTTTAAACGAGGACTTGAAATTAGTAATCTGAGATAACCGAATCGAGCTCTAATTTTTTCCTGACCCAAGGGACTCACTAAGAAAAGTTTGGCTTTTTCTGAGATTTTAAGGAACACCTCACAAAATTTTGTGCCTTTTTCATTGAATCCCTATTTTTTCCTAAGCCTACTTGATATAATCTTAGCGAGTATAAGTTAGATTTTTCTTAGCCTACCCTTTGTGGGTTTTCTACCTAACAAGATTTACACCTTTTCTGATAGCTCAATGCATTTATTTTATTTCTTTTTTTTCTTTTTAGAGATCTGATACTTGAATGTTACCCAGAGGGGCCTTCGGTGGATATTCCCTCTGGATATCATAACATCTTTTTTAATAGCAATTCACAGTCCTACCATTCAAACTTATTACTGATGCTTTAGGTCGAAAAACTTTTACCATGTTTAACGGGGTAAGGCCCCGACATGGGACCGTTAGTCAGGAATGATCTATTATCCTTTAGACATGGGTTAGGTATTTTTCCTGACCTAGGATTTGTGGATCCTAGACATGCATGAGGCTCAAGGGCCACTTTAGGTTTACAGAGGTAGGAATAGAATCTCTTAAAGGCAAATTATCCTTTGACTGACCACCATTTTTATGGTCATCATATGCAGATCCACTATGGCATGATGTACATAGTCAATCAAAAGTGTCCCCAGGACACTGGACTTCCTCCTCTGATGGCCTAGTGGTATTTTCCAAATTTTGGATTTATCCTGATGTTGGGAGCCACAATAGGTGGCTAGCTTGAGTAGTGTTGTCTGAGAACATTATAAACATTCACATCAGCCTTGAGTGGACAATGTTTTCTAAACATTTCTTAATTGTGTGAGGGAGAGCTGGAAAGTGGTCAGTTCAATTAAGAGTCCATTATGTGTCAGGGGCACTTGGGAAGAAGGATGTAATACATTGAGAGTACATAGGTAGGAGATGACTCTCCTGGGGAAAAATTTTCCTTTGATTGACGACCATTTTTGTGGGCGACATATGTAGAGCCACGAGGGCATGATATGCATAGTCAATCAAAGGTGTCTGCAATACACTGGCCTTCCATCTCAGATTTCCTTGGAGGTTTATGGGGATTCAAGATCTCTAAAAGCACAGAGTTCGGAATATGTCAGGGGTATACTAGGACATATTGGGGACATTTGGGATGTGATTTACTCACGGAATGTTGCCCCTTATAGACATGAAAATACGTAAAACCTTTAAAAACATAAAAAACCCTAAATACCTAAAAACCCTGAAGAAAACATGAAAAACCTAAAAACCCATACTACCCAATAAAAACCTATGATTAGTAAAAACCATAAAAATATCCAATAAAAAAAATACATAAAACCCATAAAAACAATAAAAATGGAAAAAGATCCAAAAAATCTCTAAAATTTTAAAAAAACCCCTAAAAACCTGAAAATAACTATGAAACATATAAAAACCTAGAAACACATAAAACCCCTAATACCAAAAAAAATTCTATAATCCCCAAAATACACTAAAAACCCTAAACTCTTAAAAAACAATAAAAACTATAAAAACCCTGAAACCCTAAAAATGAATTAAAAACACTAAAAACCCTTAAAACCCTAAAAACATAAAAAATCCCTAAAATCTCTAAAAAATAAAAAAAACCCTAAAACCCCTCCAAAGAATTAAAACCCCTAAAAACAATTAAAATCCCAAAAGAATCATTAGAAATTCCTAAAAATGTAAAAATACCTTAAAACCCTGAAATCCATTAGATAACCTTAAGAACAAAAAGCACTTTAAGCACTTAAAAACCGTAAAATGGATAAACACCCTAAAAACACCTTGAAACCCTAAAATATATAAAACCCATAAAAACCTTAAAAACCCAAATACACCATGAAACCTCTAAAACCCAATAAAAATAAAAAAACCCTTCAAACCCCTAAAAATAAAAAATCTCTAAAAAACCTTTAAACCCCTATAAATACAAAAAATCATAAAAACCCAAAAAATCTACTAAAAAAATAAAAACACAAAAATCACTCTAAAATTCCTAAAACCTTAAAAATTATAAAAAACCTAAAAATATCTTAAAAAACCATAAAAATACTAAAAACCCCAAGTACACCTTAAAAACCTAAATCAATTAAAACCCATAAAAACCTAAAAATGATTAAAAACCGAAAAACATTAAAGACCCTAAAACCAAAAAATCCCTGAAAACCCATAAAAAACCTAAAAACTATAAAAAACCTAAAAACCAAAAAAAATCCAAAAAAAATAAAAAACTCTTAAATCCCTTTAATCCACTAAATTTTTTAAAAATCTATAAAAAAATTAAAACCCTAAAAACTCAAAAAAACCTAAAACCCAAAAAACCCAAAAAAACCATAAAAACCCAAAAACCCCCAAAATAAATTAAAACACAAATAAACCATGAAATCATAAAAATATCTAAAAACACTAAAAACATAACAAAATCATAAATAATATGAAAACACTACAAAAATATTAAAAGTCTAAAAACAGTTAAAATCCATGAGAATCTAAAAATACTAAAACCACTAAGATACCTAAAAACACCAAAAACCAATAAACCCCCTAAAAACACTAAAACCACTAAAACCATTTTAAACCCTTAATAATGATAAAAAATTATTGAAAACCACTAAAACCCAAAAAAACTAAAAGAAACCCCAAACCCCCAAAAAATATATAAAAGTATAATACTACTAAAAACCCAAATTAACATTAAAATATTTAAAAACCCTAAATCCCACAAAAATATTAATAATCGCTAAAAACATTTAAAAATGTAAAACTATAAAAACCCTGAAAAACTTATGAAAAACACAAACCCTAAAATCACATTAAACCCCTAAAAAACCTAAAAATGATAAAATCCTTCAAAACATTAAAAATACTTAAAAACATAAAACCCTAAAAATCCCTAGAATCCCTAAAAACCATAAAAATCCTTAAGGTTCCCTAAAAATTCCTAGAAATGTAAAAAAAACTATAAAACCCCAGAAAAATCTATGAAAACCTTACGAACATAAAAACTATTAAAACCCCAAAAAACCTAAAGAGGAACCTAAAAGAGAGTCCTTTGAGTGGCTGCTCCTTCCCCTATGAGATCTTTGTCTACATCTTCCTCTCTGTGTTTCCCCTGCCTCCTCCAGTCGCTTGGGGTATCTTGGGATCAGATGGTTCATCCTAGACTCGGTGCTAGTTCTTCATGCTTTTCCAGGATCCTATTCCACTATGTTTGTTTAGGCATTCCTCGCGTGGTGGTTTATATGGTTTTGATTTTAGATAAATGACTGATATGGCATATTTTTGGCATCGTATTAGCTTTAGGACCTCGGATTAGGGTTGGCGTGGCTCTATCTCGGCTCAGGATCCAGTGTCTTCCTTGGTTAAGCAACAGATCTGGTGTGTTTTTGTTGTCAGTTCTGGAGTGCTTTCGGTGTGGTCATCATCAGGTCCTTGGGTCGACATCGGCGTGAAATGTCTTGTCTTTCCTGTACCTTGGTGATGGTTTTTTGGATCTATATTTGACCTCATCTTGACAACAGATCTGGTGGTGATCTCGTTCAGGTATTCTCCTAGTGTGAGTTTGGTTTCGTTTCCTGGGTGGGCATTGGCACTACATGGAATGCTCTTAGATTCGGTCATCTTTCATGAGGATACTCCTACGTGACTTCAGAGGTTCTGGTGGTAGTTCTTCCATTGACCTCGGATTGGCATAGGTCCTGATGTGCTTCCTGTTCTGGGAGGGTTCGTATACTGATCCTGCGTAGTTTCGGCAGTTCATGGGATGGCTACATTGCCTTGTTGGATTGGCTTGGCGTTGTCTGTGGAGCGTCCTGGAGGGGGGATCTATTGTTTTTTTCATTTATGGTCTTGTTATTTCTACTGGTGTTTGAAATGGGGCAAGATGCTGCATTTGGAATGGAGTTGGGTGGGGGCGGTGCTGTCGATTCCTGATGAAGGTGATGATTTTGGGAATTTTTTGAGTTGGTGTTTGGTCATGATTATCTGTGTGCTGCGTGCTACTGATTGGTTTGATGGTGATGTGTGCTATTAAATGCTGGTTGTTGCTTGGTTGTCTAGAAGCTGTTTCTGCATTTGGTCTTTTGTGTGTCTTTTTCTTTTTTTCTTTTTTCTTTTATGGGGTTTCCTTTGGGTTTTGGTTGTTTGAATCTGCCTCTCCATTGTATGTTGTGTAATTTTTATAATAATTTATTTGGGGGGGGGTGGGGATAGCCTGGACCTGCACATTCCTTGCATTAAAAACCTAAAAACACTAGAAATTCTAAAATACCATATAAACCATAAACCCATAGAAACTATAAAACCACTATAAACCTTAAAAAACACTAAAAATACATAAAATTAATAAATACTCTAAATACCCTTTAACCCCCTAAAAATTTTAAAAACTTTGAAATCCTTAAAACCCAAAAAACTAAAAAAATCTTAAAAACCACAAAAAACCCATAAAAGCCTAAAACACCTAAAACCCCCTAGAAACACTCAAAATCCATAAAAAACCATAAAAACCAGAAAAATCCTTAAAAATCTCTAGACATCCCTTAAAATATTCAAAACCTTAAAAATACTAAAAAACTATATAAAAACCATAAAAACCTTAAAAAATAAAACACATAAAACCCCTAAAAAAACTAAAGACATAAAACCCCATAAAAACCATAAGTCATATAAAAACAATTAAACCCTTAAGAGAAAAAAACCTAATATCCCATAATACTCTAAATAACCACTAAAAATATAATAATACTTTAAACCCCTTAAAAAATTAAAAAATCTAAAACCATAGAACCTCTAAAATCTCAAAAAAAACTTTAAAACCCATAAATACCCTAAAAACCATAAAACCCTTCAAATCCCTAAAAACCATAAAAATCCAAAAAAAATCCCTAAAAATTCATAAAAAAACAAAAAAACCTTTAAACCCTCTAATAAAACCTTAAAAACATAAATTCACTTAATCCCCAAAAAACCTAAAATGAAGCTAAAACCCCTAAAAACGTAAAAACCCCCAAAAGTACTTAAAACCGCAAAAACCCATAATAACCCCTCAAAACTTCAAAACCGAAAACCCCCTAAATGTCAAAAACTATAAAAACCCTTTGACCATAAAAAAAACCTTAAAAATTTACAAAACACCATAAAACCCTAAAAAACTGAAGAAAAAAAATCCTAAAACCTAAAAACCCATAAAAACTATAAAAACCCCTAAAACCCATCAAAATTCCTAAAAACCCTAAAATCCATAAAAATCCTCAAAACCCATAAAATCACAAAATATGTAAAAAAACCCTAAATACCTTGAAACCCATATGAAAACCATAAAAACCTAAAAACAATTAAACCACTAAAATACCTAAAAATGATAAAAACCCAAAAAGAACATAAAAGCACCCACAATCATTAAAAAACATAAATACAATAAAAATCCAAAAAACCCCTAAAAATTGCACAAATTATAAATATGCTAAAAACCCTAAAACCCCATAATAAAACTTTAAAAACCTCAAAACACATGAAAACCCTTAAACCCCTAAAAACAATAAAAAACATAAAAGAATCTAAAACCCATAAAACCCATAAAACCCCCTAAAGTACATAAAAATATCAAAACAGATAAAACCCTAAATCCCACTAAAAACTCTAAACACCCATCTAACTCCTAAAAACGTTAAAAATATCTAAAAACCCTTTAAATCCTTGAAAATTAAAATAACCCTAGAAACTCAGAAAAACCATAAAGAGCCTAAAAACCCTGATAACCTCAAAATCCACAAAACCCTAAAGCCATAAAAATCCAAAAAAATACAAAAAAATCCTTAAAAATGTCAAGAACACTAAAAAACCAAAAAAAAAGAAAACATTAAAAAAATAAAAGCTCATAAATCCCCTAAAAACCTAAAAAACATTAAAACCTCCAAAAACTGTTAAAACCCCAAAGGACCCAAAAAACCCTAGAAACCCTAAAAACCATTAATCCCGTAAAACCACTAAAAAATATAAAAACCCTTTAAACCCCTAAAAATGATAAAAAAACTCTAAAAAACATAAAACCCTAAAAAATTAAAAAAACGCACCCCTTGAAAAACCATAAAAACCAAAAAAAACCTCAAAATCCCTAAAACCCATAAAAATCCTAAAAATCCATATAAATCCCTAAATATTTTAAAAACCCTTAAAAATCCAAAATACCAGAGAAAACATAAAAACATAAAAACTCCAAAAACCTAAAAATGATAAAATCCCTATAAACATTAGAAATCCTAAAAGAATCTAAAAATCCTCAAAAATGGTAAAAAACCAAATATACATAAAAAATACTAAATTGTAAAAAAAATCCCTAAAAATGTAAAAACTCTAATAACCATCAAAGTCCTAAGAAAGTATTAAAAACCAAAAAACACATAAAAACCTAAATAAGCCTTAAAAGACCAAAAACCCTAAAATTCCTTTAAAACCCCCAAAATAATAAAACCCCCAAAAAACCTTAAAATGCCTAAAACCCCTAAAACCCCTAAAACACCACAAAAAACTCTAAAAAAACTTTAAATCCCTAAAAATGTTGACAAACTCGAAATAACAATAAAATCCTATAAACACAAAATAAAACTAAAAAACCCAAAAACCATAAAAACCCTAAAAACCTCTAAAAACCATCAAAATCCCTAAAAACACAAAAACCAATAAAATCATAAAAAAGGCCCAAACCCCTAAAAATGTAAAGAAACATAAAAATAATTAGAAACCCTAATAAAAACATAAAAATATAACAGCACTTAAAACCCCTAAAAACCTAAAAATTATACAACCACTACAAAGTCCTACAAACACCATAAAAACCATAAAACCTCATAAAAATCATAAACCCCCTTTCAAATATTAAAAAACCTTAAAACCGTTAAAACCCACTAAAAATATAAAAACCCATTAAACCCTTTAAACACTTAAATTTTTTAAAAACTATAAAAACATTAAAAACACTAAAAACTCCCAAAAAAATTAATGCAAAAAAAAACCATAAAATCCATAAAGACAATAAAAATATCTAAAAAAATAAAAACCCATAAAAACCCAAAAAATCCCAAAAAATCCTTAAAAACCTAAAACACCATAAAATATAAAAACCCTACAGAATCCATAAAAATCTAAAAACACTTAAACCCCATAAAAACCAAAAAACACTAAAAACCTTAAAACCCCACAAACCCACTAAAAACCCTAAAAACCATGAAAACCATAAAACCCCTAAAAAAATTATAAAAACCAAAAAACCCATAAAATCTAGAATAAACCACTAAAAAATCTAAAATATCTTTAAACCCATGAGAAAATTAAAAAAAACCTTATGAATATTTAGAAACTCTAGAAAATAGAAAACCCCAAAAAATCCATAAAAACCCTAGAAACCCATCAAAATCCAGAAAAAACCCAAAAACCAAAGAAAATACTAATAATAACTAAAAATACCTATAAATGTAAAACCCCTAAAACCCCTGGAATACCCTATGAAAACCTTTAAACCCCAAACACACATAAAACCAGAAAAACAAAAAAAACACTAAAACCAATAAAAATACACTAAAACCCCTTAAAAACTCTAAAATCCGTTAAAAATCCTAAATACTGATAAAACCATAAAAACCAATAAAAATATAAAAACCATTTAAACCATGAAAAACATTAAAAAAATATAAAATGTCTAAATAAGCATAACAAACACAAAAAAATTTAAAACCCCCAAAATAATAAAAACTCTAAAAACCCTAAAGACCCCAAAAACCCCTATGAAATTTAGAATCCCTAAAATCCCATAAATGTCTAAAAAGAACTAAAATAACTAAAACATAAAATCAATAAATATACATAAAAAATTAAAACACCTTAAATATTCCATTAAATAATTAAAAAGAAAAAAACACTAAAACATTGAAAAACACTAAGAATGCCGCAAAGACAAAAAAAACCCATAAAATTCTAAAAAATTTAAAAACCCTAAGAACCCTAAAACCCTAAAAAGATAAAAAAAATTAAAAGCCTAAAAACTCCCATAAAACTCTAGAAACTAGTAAAAATTCTAAAATCCATTTAAACACCTACAAACATTAGAAAATGTAAAAAATCTTAAAACCCAAAAATGACTCAGAAAAATTGAAAACCAAAAAAATCCATAAAAACCTTAAAAACCATAAAACCATAAAATCCTAAAACCCTCAAAATCCCTCAAAACACTAAAAACCCAAAAAACTATAAAAATCCAAAAAATTACCTAAAAATTTAAAAAACCATAAAAACCCCAAAAACCCCTTCGGAAAACCATAAACCATAGAACACTTAAAACTATTATAAAACCTAAAAATTCATAAACACTTAATCCCATAAAACCATAAAACCCCTCAAAACCTTAAAAACACTAAAACTCCATAAATCCCTAAAACCACTAAAAAAATCTAAAAACCCTTTAAAGCCCTAAAACGTAAAAGCTCTAGAAACCATTAAAATGAAGAAATAATGAAAAAAAATACTAAAACCCAAAAAATAGCCAAAAACCCCTAAAAACAATAAAAACCTTGAAAATCCCAATAAAACCTAAAAAATTAAAAATCTTAAAAATCCCTAAAAATCAATAAAAACATAAAAACCCAAAAAACATATAAAACCCCAAGGACAACCATAAAAAACTAAAACCACCATTACTCATAAAAATTTAAAAATATTAAAAACCCTATGAAAAAATAATACTATATAAACCCCTAAAAACCATAAAAAACCCTTAAACCCACTAAAACTAAAAAAAATATTTAAATACATAATAATGATCATAAACTCTAAAAACACATAAAAATACAATAAAACTCAAAATACAATAAAATAAAAAAACCTGAAAACCCTAATAACCCAAAATAAACATAAAACCCTAAGAATCTCATAAAGCCCTAAAAACAAAAAAAATACTAAATATACCAACAAATATATAAAAAACCCAAAACCCAAAAAATACATAAAGAAAACTATAAATAACTAAAAACACCTAAATACCCTAATAACCTAAAAATTATTGAAATTCTAAAAAATGAAAAAAGGCCTTAAATCCCTAAAGTCTTCTAAAAATCATAAAACACCTAAAAACCTAAAAACCCAATAAATCACATAAAATACCTGAAACCCAATAAATAATCTAAAAACCATTTAAACACCTTAAAACTCAAAACAACATAAAAACCCTGAAAACCCTAAAAAATTATAAAAACCCTCAAAATCACTAAAAATTAAAACTATAAAATCCAGATAAGTCCATAAAAATGTTTAAAATGAAAAAATCCCTGAAAACCCCTAAAAACTATAAAAATATAAAAACAAATTAAACCCCTAAAACCTAGAAAACAATAAAAATCATAAAATACCATAAAATTTCCTAAAAAATTTAAAACACCAAAAAATGTTAAAAAACATAAAAACCTATAAAAACACTAAAACACTAAAAAATTAAAAAACCTTAAAACACTAAAACATTAAAAGAGTCCAATAATCATTTAAAACATAAAAAACCAAAAAACCCCCAAAAAATCGAAAAAAGTATGAACCCTAAAAACCATGAAAACCCCTAAGAAGTCCTTAAAAAACTGAAAACCCAAAAAACTCCAAAAAAACACAAAATTATAAAAACCCAAAAAAACCTGAAATCCCTAAAACCCTAAAAACAAAAAAACACTTAAAATCCTTAAATAACATAAAACCTAAAAACCCACCAAAAATATTTTAAAATTTAGAAACCCTTTAAACCCCTAAAAATTATAAAACCCATAAAACATTAAAAAACCTAAAAACCCCAAAAAAATGATAAACCTAAAAGAACCATAAAACCATAATACCCTATAAAATACTAAAACACCTAAAAACCTAAAAAACCTTAAAAATTCATAAAAACATAAAAACTATAAAAAAATAAAAACCCTAAAAAAATATTAAAAACTAATTACCAAAGAAATCATAAAAAACCAAAAAATTCTAAAAACCCTAAAAAATCCTTCTCGCCCCCCAGATCCTTAAAATCATTAAAAACCCATAAAATAATTAAAAAGCCAAAAAATCCATAAAAATCCCAAAAAGCATATAAAATCATATAATCCTTGAAGAACCCTAGCAAAACATTAAAAACATAAAAACTTATAAAACCTCTAAAAACATAAAAATGTTAAAAATGGTATAAAACTCTTAAAGGCCTTAAAAACCCTAAAAACCATAAAACCCCCCCTAAAACCCTTAAAAAGGACTAAAAATCATAAAACTCCTAAAAATAATTAAAAATATGAAATCCCATCAAACCCCTAAAAATGTTAAAAACCTAAAAAATATTAAAAACATATAAAATCCAAAAAACTAAAAAAACCAAAACCCCCAAAAAAAACTATAAAACCCTAAAACCTATAATTAACCCAATAATATCCTAAATACCCTATAAAATTATAAAAACCCTAAAAAGAGTTAAAAATATCTAAAAATGTAAAAAAGTTAAAAACCTAGAAAACCACTAAGAAAACCTTAAAAACCTAAAAACACTATAAATTCCTTGAAAACATTAAAAATTATAAAAAAACTAAAAACTAAAAGGTCTAAAAACCTAAAATCTTCAAAATCCCTAAAAACTGTAAAAACCTCAAAAAATACAAAAAACCAAAAAAACCAAAAAAACTCCTAAAAACCAATAAAACCCTAAAAACCAATAAAAACACTAAAAACACAAAAAACTCATAAAACCCTTGAATACCCTAAAAATGTTAAAAACTCTATGACCATAAAAACTGTAAAGACTAAAAAATAAAAAATAAACAATAAAAAATACCATTAAAACACTAAAAACCCTAACACCCATAATACTCAAAATCCCCAAAACTCTAAAAAACATAAAAATCCTAAAATTCCCTAAGAATACCTAAAAATTTAAAAACCCTAAAAACCCTGTAAAACAATAAGAAATCCTTAAAACCCTAAAAACACATAAAATCCTTAAAAACCTAAAAAATAGTAAAAACATTAAAAAACCAAAAATATACCATAAATATCATAAAATTCCCTTAAGACCAAAAACCCCCTAAAAAACTAAAATCCATAAAAGACCATGAAATAAATAAAAACTCAAAAATCCTTTAAACCCATAAAATTTTAAAAATTATAAAAACCTAAAACCCCAAAAAAATCAAATAATTCTTAAAAACTCAAAAAAATATATAAAACACCTAAAACCCCATACAGCCCTCAAAATCCCTATAACCCCTAATACCCTATAAAAATTTGAAAAAATTATTAAAAAATAATATAAATGTAGAAGACCATAAAAAATATTAAAAAATATTGAAAACCAAAAAATGATTAAAACCCATAAAAGGCTAAAACCCCTAAACCCATAAAACCCCAAAAAACATAAAAACCCCAAAACTCCATAAAAAAACTAAAACCCACTAAAAAATCTAAAAACCCATTAAAACCCTAAAAATGTTAAAAATCTATAACAAAATTAAAACCATAAAAAAAATAAAAAAAACTTAAAGCCCAAAAACCATAAACACCTAAAACCCTAAAAGCCTCAAAATGCCTAACAACCCAAAAACTCATAAAAATCATACAAAATATCCTAAAATACAAAAAATGAAAAAACCATAAATTAATTGAAAAACCATTAGCAAGTTACAAAAACCAAAAAACACTAAAAAACCCTGAAAACACTAAAAACTATAAAGGCCCCAAAACCCTAAAATCCCTAAAAATCATAACATCCCTTTAAAACCATAAAAATCCCGCAAAACCCATAAAAACCCAAAATCCCAAAAAAAATCTAAATACCCTTTATACTCGTAAGACATTAAATAATATGACAAACCTTCCAAACCCTAAATACTTAAAAATAGAAAAACCACAAAACACAAAAAATCCTTAAAATCCATAATACCATAAAAACCATAATAATAACAGTAAATCTCTAAAATCCATAAAGACATAAGAATGCATAAAAAACCAAAAAAGCCCTATGAAAACCTTAAAAACCTAAAAATTATTAAGACCTTGAAAGACAAAAAAATAATAAAACCCCTAAAAAAATAAAAAACATAAAACCCCTAAAACCGTAAAAAACCTAAAAACCCATAAAAACACAAAAAAAACACAAGAAACTATAATAAAACATTCAAACCCAAAAAAAATTTAAAAAATCTAAGACATATTAAAACCATGATAAACTCAGGAAAGAAATATAAATAAAAAAATCAAAAATACCATAAAACCCCAAAAAATACTCAAAATCCCAAAAAACCTAAAAACCCATAAAAATTTGAAAAATGCACAAAATATCACTAAAAATATAAAAATCCTTAAAAACTATAAAACCCCATAAGAAACCATTAAATCATTAAAACACTTCAAACCCATAAAAATCTAAAAAAATATAAAAAATCCTAAAAATCCCCAAAAAAACTAAAAACCGGTAAAACCCATGAAAACCCAAAAAAAAACCATAGAAAACACATAAAACTGATAAAAAATCTAAAAATACTAAAAAAATCTAAAAACCCTTAAAAACTATTAATATTTTAAAAACTCTAAAATCCCATAAATCCATAAAAAACTAAAATATCACTAAAAACGAAAATAAACCAATAAAAATCTCTAAAACCCTAAAATCCATAAAAAACCAAAAAAATATAAAAACCCTAAAAAACACTAAAAATATAAAAAACCTTTAAACCCCTAAATGTTTTTTGAAAATATAAAAGTCTTAAAACCATAAAAACTCAAAAAAACCCTAAAACCCAAAATACAATTGAAAAAATAAAAAAACTAAAAAACATAAAAACCATGAAAATAACTAAAAACACTAAAAAACCATAAAATCCTAAAAATGTAAAAACCCATGAAATCTCTAAGAAAATATTAAAAAATTAAAAACACCTAAACACTCTAAAATCACTAAAAACCACAAAACCCAAAAAACTATAAAAAATACTAAAACCCTAACAATTAAAAAAACCCCCAAAAACATCAAAAAATCATAAAAACCCTAAATAAACATAACACTCTAGAAACCCTTTAATGTCATAAAAAAGTTAAAAAACTATAAATTTTTTTAAGTCCCATAAAAACAAAAAAAAATAACCAAAAAATAAAAAAAACCATACAACCCACAAAAATCATCAATATCCCTAAAACCCTAAAAACCATAAAAATCCTAAAAACCCTAATGACACTCAAAATCACTAAAAACCCAAAAACCCTTAAAAATACTAAAAATCTATAAAATTCACTAAAATAAAAAAAACACTAAGATATTGGGGGAGGGGCCACCTATTCTCCCCTATTAAAGATAGATTCTCACCTTTATTGGATCTTGATTCTCTTCCTGCTTTCCCACAGAATGACCTCTTCCCTAAGGTGGTGTGTTTTCATGAAGGGATGCCGAAGCTTCCTATGTCATTTTCAGAGTTCAAGAAGGCCTCTTCCCTCCATAGAATGACCTTGGTAGCCATGTTTATGAACTAGCATCCCCCAGTTGATGTTTTTGACAGGTTCATGTTCGAGCATTTGGATCTCAGGGACCGCGCCACAATTGTTTTGGTTGATTCCACCCACATTTTGATTTGGTTCTCGTCGAAGGAAGACCATATCTAGGCCTGTTCAACTACTCCTTGTAAGTTTGATGCTGCTCACTTCTCCAATTTCTGTTGGAACTTTGAATTACATTTAAGTCGTGACTCCCCAGTGATGGTGATCTAGGTAAGGTTCCCTGAACTCCCCCTACCCTTTCAAAACATGTCCATTATTACTATGCTAGGAAATTTGGTCTGACTGTTTCTGTATGTGGACAGTTGAACCAGGGCCCTTTTTTCATCAAGTTTCCCCGAGGGTTTGTGTTGAAATTTATGTCTTGAAGGAAGCAGTCAAATTTTCCTGGATTGAAATTGGCGAAGAGCTTCGATGGATGCAGCCGGTGGTGTTCGAATCATGGGAGAATTACTACATCTCGTGCTTTACTCTTGGTCATATGAAAAGGGATTGTAGACGTAGGGATGGTGTGGTAGCCAGGCTTGGAAATGAGGCCATATCCCTGATGGTAAGCTCAACAGGGGGCTTGGAGGTGAGGAATGACGCTACTCAGGATTCTCTGCTGGATGCTCGGAGGGGCGACAAGATGAAGGAAGGGGGATCATCCACTGGCTTGGTGCTGAGGAGAAAATCTTGGTCAATGACATCTTTAAGAAAATTAAGGGTGATTTGGGACTAGGGGTGATGCTTCTTCTTTAGTAGGGGATTTCAATTCTAGTGGAGTTTGGGCCTTGGTCTTATATTCTGATCCTGGTAGGGGAACGAGCATGGAATAAGGCCATCCAACCATGGGATGGAGAGGGCGTCTTTTCCAATCCCTCCAAAAGATGATGGAAGTGGTTACAAGCTGGTTTTATTCTCGAACCAGTTCAACGGCCTGGACACTTTGGACTCTGTGGGAGTTGAGGAAGGGGTTAGGGAGGACTAAAATTACAAGAGGTGGTGGTTGCTGATGTCCTCCAGGATGCAGAACAACCTTCCCCTAATGATGGTTCATGGGCCTTGGGTGTGGAACACCCCTACCCATTGTGCCCTCTCCGTAGCAAGTGCTGCTGGACTCTGTTGTGCCTGGACTTGGTCTGAGTGATGCCCCTCATCCAATGCAGAAACTTGGTAGTCCACATACTGATAAGAGGAGGATCGAGTATCCCGACAAGAACTCAGATCTTTTTTGTTTGAGAAGTTTCATCCCTGTGTTCAATAGTCTGACTTGATTATGTTGGATTGTTCAGAAATCCCGATTGAGCAGCATATATATGATAACTTTCAAAAGACGGACCTGTATCCTGTGATCCTTCTTGGGGATGATAATCATGAACAAATAAGTCTTGGATAAATACATTGGTATCATGATGACCTTATGTATGCCTGCTTGAATAGGATTAAGAGGGCACATGTGACGATGGGCCTCTCTGACACCTCTAGTTGTAATCTAAAGAGAAGGCCATGGTCTGATCTTGAATGTAGCAGACATGGTGACATAGTTACCCCTAATTCAACTACCAACAGGAAGGATAAGATGATGAGTGACCCTCTAGTGAAATGAAGGGATAGGAGGGACTACTCCTCCCTACCCAGGCCAACGACTACTAGGGCCTTCTCCAAGACCAGAAAATGTAAAGGAGATCCACATGGCGAGAATATCGGGCTACCAAAGTGAAGACGAATGTGGAACTCAGGAAGTATTATGCAGCCTTTCTCAAGTAATATGAATCTTCTGAATGGGATTCAGTAGACTCGGATGCTTCCTTGGGCAACGGTGCTGATTGGGACCCATTTGGGGATAGTGATTTTGTTCCGTAGCTGTCTTCCTTTTTGCATCATAGGATTTTTGGAATTTTGTTTTGTGGGGGTTTCCAGGGTTTTGGGTGTGGGTTATTTGACCCCGCCCCTCCCTTGTCTGTCATGGGTTTCTCTTCTTAATATATTTGGGTGGTCAGGAATAGCCTGACCTCGCACCTTCCTTTCCCTAAGAGAAACTTAAAAACCATAAAGCACATATAATCCCTACAACCCTAAAAATTATTAAAAACCATAAAACCCTATAAAAACCATAAACCCTAATAAAAATTTATAAAACAAAAAAAACCTAAAAATACACAAAAAACTCTTAAAAAAATTAAACCCTTAAAAATTGTTAAAACACTAAAAACTCCAAAAAAACACTAATAATCCAAAAACAATTCCCATGAAACCCTAAAAACCTCCAAATCCCTGAAACTCTAAAATACATAAAAATCTATAAAACTCCTAAAAATTAATAAAAATTTAAAAAATATAAAAACACTAAAAAACTATAAGGAATCATTTAAAACAAAAAAACACTTAAAACCCAAAAGAACCTAAAAACCCTAAAAACTATAAAAAGCCTAAAACCATCACACCCCCCATAAAACCTGAAAAAACCTCAAATCCCTACAAACCTTAAAACCAAATAATACTAAAAAAATCCAAAAAACTAAAAAAACCTCAAAATCCATAATACCCTAAAACCCATAAAAATCCTAAAAAACCCAAAAAAATCCCTAAAAACTATAAAATCCCTAAAAACCCATCAAAAACTTAATAATACCATAAAACTCTAAAAATAATTAAAACCCATGAAAACCAAAAAAATACAAAAAACCCTAAAAAACTGAAAAACCCATAAAACCCCAAAAAATCACTAAAACCATATAAATTCCTAAAACATATAAAAACCCAAATCCCCAGAAAATCCCTAAAAAGAAATAATATATAAAACCCATTTAAGACCAAAAAAATGTTAAAAAACTCTAAAAACCTGAAAACACTAAAAAACACCAAAATAGCCTAAAAACATAAAAAATCATAAATCCCATAAAACCATAAAACCCTAAAACTACACAAAATACCAAATAACTATTAAAACCATGAATTACCTAAAAAAAAAAAAATTAATGGGGGTCTGGATCTCATGGCACTAATTGTAGTAATCTAAAGGATGTTCCTCATGTCCAGTTTTCTGAAACCCCTGGTGACTATGGTACTTCTTATGGAGCTAACTTAGCCCCTGTGGAGGCTAGGGATTTGGGATCTCACGGCATTGAATGAAGTAACCTACTCGCTGCTCCCCTTCCGGAGGAAAGGAATGTTGAGTCTAGATCTGTAATTGAGGGAAAGGTATCTTCTGAGGCCTCTGGTATCATATTAACTGATGACATGGGGTTTAAGGAGGTTGGGGAACTACTGGACAATCCAAAAGAAATGGTTGTCGGATCTCCCTCCCCTACTATTTCTGGAGGATTTGTTCCAGACTTACATAATTCCCCTGTCACACCTTTGGATAGGGAAACTGAGGAGCCAAGATAGCTAGATCCATACTCAGGGAATGTCATCGTGGTTTCCAATAAGGGGACACCATCTGATGAAACTCCTCAGGATGCACTGATCCTAGTTAATGATCAAGTGAGTTGGGCAGTGGAGCAGTCCTTACCTGTTCTTGATCAGGAAGTCGTAGGAACTGATGGATTCACAATAGTTTCTTCAAAAAAATGTGAGAAGCGGAGCCCTGAAGGAAAAACCATGTAGGAAATAATGTGCTCTTTGAACACCTTCAATCCGTTATCAGGTAAATTTTGGGAGAATTTCTCAGATCAGGCACAAGGACAACATGAAGTGACAGGGATAACTTGTTTATTGAATACAAGCCTAGAAAGAGACTGTCTGGACGACCAACCAAGAAGAAGGGTGGAAAGGTACACCGTCAGGATCAATGAAGATACTATATTGGAATTGCCGAGGACTGCGTAATTCCCCAACTGCCTCCACTCTTAGATATTTTATTTCTCATTATAAACCAATGAAGATTTCGATTTCAGAGCCCAAGGTCGAGTTTATTAGATTTAAAGGCTTCATTTGGAGTTCCATTTATTATTCCCTAGGGGCACATAATGGGGATGTCAATGGGTGTGAATCATTATGGATCCTCAACCATAATGTTGTTCAACTTCTTTCTGTAGAAGTCTGTCCTCAACTCATAACCATATTTGCGAGTTATTATGTACTTGAATCTTTCTTCTCCTTCGTCTATGCATCCTATTCATACATTAGAATATGGAAGATGTGGGGAGACTTGGAATGATTCAACAACCAAGTGGATTTTCACTGGACTATGGTGGGAGACTTTAACACATTCCTAAGTCCTAAGAAGAAACTAGGACCTAATTTCAATCGTTCTGCTGCAGATTAATTCTCTTTTTTAAGTGATTCCTGTAACTTGATAGAGATCCCAATTGTTGGGGATAAATTTACATGGGGAAGTTTCACTAGAAATGGAAGGAAAGCTAGTAATCTTGACAGGTGTTTTCTCTGAATAAATGAGAATGGGGTGCCTGTGGAAATTTTTTGGCACACCCTTCCAAAGTATCATTCGGACCATAACCCAATGATGATTAAATTTCACGATGGTCCATCAAGGTCATCCCCTCTATCCTTCATGATTAATAATGCATGGCTCACAATTACTGGGGGCGGGGAAGCTGTCACTAGTGGCTGGAGTTATCATACCCAAGGTAATTCATTTTTTAAAGTGATTTCTAAATTAAAAATTATCAAATCCAAGCTGAGAGGGGGGAACAAGAATTCGTTCTCCAAATTGGATGTTGAAATCAATGATGTTGAATCTCAGCTTTCTCATTGCCAACTTCTGAACCAGTAGCAACATGAGCCCTCTAGGGAGGAATTGTGGCTGACCACAAAACCGCATGACCTTATTTTGCTAAAAGAGAGGCTGATAAGACATCATTTCAATGTGACATGGCTTAAAGAAGGAGATAATAACACCAAATTCTTCCACCATCTTCAGAAGGAGAAAAAGGAAAAGAAAGTTTTTAGTGCTATCCGGGTAAATGGAGCCCTCTTTACGGAAGAGCAGGATATAGGTAGTGTAGTGGTGCATTATTTCCAGGATCTATATACAGAATCTAGAACACTGATGACTTTCTCGCTTCTGGATTCCATTGTACCATGTATCAATGAGAAGAAAAACTTTCACCTGGCTTCTACTCCCTCTGATGATGAAATCAGAAATGCTCTATTTTCACTCAACATTGACAGCGCAGTGGGTCCTGATGTCTTCAACAATAAATTCTTTATGATTTTCCGGGAAATTTTGCACGTTGAGGTATCCTCTACGATAAGGGACTTCTTTAGGACTGCATATATACAATATGGGGCCAATTGCAATTTTATTGACTTGCTTCCGAAGCTGTAGAATGCGATTGACATCAAGGATTTTCGCCCAGTTTCCCTTGGGAATACTATCCCGAAGGTCATCAGCAAAATCATTGTTATTAGGTTTTCAAAGATCCTCAATGAAATTTTTACTTAAAATCAGTTCGGATTTGTTGCAGGAAGAAATATTCAAATCTATTTATACATTTCCTCGTAGGGAGTTAATTTTATGCATAGGAAAACCGGATATGGTATCTTTTCTCTAATGCTTGACATTTTCAAAGATTTTGACATAATTATATGGAGTTTTGTCTTTGATATCCTTGGAAAAAATGGTTTCTCAGGAAACTTCATCAAGATTATAAAATCTATCCTGGAGAGTGCAAGAATGTCTGTCATGATAAATGGATCTCCAAAAGGTTTTTTTTGCTGCTCTCGTGGAGTCCGACAGGGGGATCCACTATCAAGACTTCTTTTCTCCATTTCTGAGGATTATTTAAGTCGTTGTCTTATAGTCTTAGTTAACTACATATTCTTCATACCTCTTAAAGAATGTAAGGATCTTCATGTACCATGACATCTGCTCTATGTTGATGATATCATTCTTTTTGGGGAGGGAAACCGTACAACACTTATTTCAATCAAGAAGCTCTTCCGGGATTATGAGGAGGCAGTAGGGAAATCCATTAGCTAGAGTAAATCATTTATCATATTTGGAAAAGGAATATCCAATTCTAGGAAAATATGATATTCCCATCTTATGGGTGTAAAGAGGAATACCCTGCCATTTACATACCTCGGGGTTCCTCTCTTTTGGGGTAAGCCTAGATGATCTCACTTTGAATCCATTTCGGCACGATCCATCAACCAACTTGCCAGGTGGAAAGGGAAATCTCTGTCACAAGCAGGAAGGGTTTTTCTGATCAATTCGGTACTAATTCCCATGCGGGTTCATGCATTCTCGATTTATAGGTGGCTGGTCATCATTCATAAGAAAATGCAATAGAAAATAAGAAACTTTATTTGGATGGGATGCATAAATGAAAAGAAGCTTTTCACAGTGGCTTGGAAAAAGAGCACTGAACAAATTGAAATGGGCGGTCTTGGTGTCAAGGACTTGAGGAAGTTCAATGAGTCACTCTTGGGTAACTTTGTCTAGAATCTGATCAATTATATAAATGAGGGTTTGGATTTCCTCAAGGATCGGTTTGTTTACAGGCTGATGAATGAATCTACTGGTTATTATCTCTCTTCGGTTTGTCCCTCCATCAAGACAACATACAATGATATTTTCTCAAATTCAAGTTGGATTTTCTCAAAGAAATCCAACTTGAACTGATGGACAAGTACATTGTTGGACACTCCGCTATATACAATACTCTAGCCGCCGGATAGCATGATGAAAATTCCAATTTTTGAGTTTTTTAAGAATCTTGACAACATGGTTGGAATGCATCCGAGCATGATAGAAATGGAGATAAAGAGATATAAATTTTTCAATGGTGATTATTTAGTATGGAATCCTGATCGGTGCAGTCTTCTCGACACCAAAAGGTTATATCGGCACAAATGTGAACATAATTCCTATGTTCCAATGTGGATTTCCAAATTTAAAAAGACGTTTATTTCTCCCTCAAGGAAGATTTTCTTATGGAAAATATGGAAAGGGAGACTGCCCCTACATGGGGCGCTACAAATGGCTAGATGGTAGATTGTTTCAGGCTGTAACATTTTCTTGCAGGTGGAGGAAACTAGTAACCATCTTTTTATACACTGCAGTATGACTTCTGAGTTGTGGATTTATATTCAGGATGTATTTGGAATTCATCTTAATTTTAATAGGAAAAAGGAGCTGGTGAATCTTCTTGGTGTTGTAGCTGAGGTCGGTCTAAGCTCATAGCTTCGCAAACTTCACCTAACAGCTACGGCGGCGCTTCTCTCCTATGTTTGGTTTTCTAGAAATGTGGTGGCACATCGGAATAAAACAGATCATTTCCATGAAGGAGTAGTGAGCATTATCATGGCTATTCATGCAGAGACAGGTATCCAAAATGGGGAGATGAATAATGATATGAATGACTTCCTGGTCCTGCGTAGAATTGAAATCCCGAGAAGATGCAGAAAACCGAGGATGCTGAAATTTATTAGGTAGATCCCTCTGATAGCAGGCTTTATCAAGGTCAATGTTTATGGCGCTGCCATGGGTTCGTCAGGACCCTCAGGGTGTGGTAGGGTTATTCATACCTCTCAGGGCTTTGTCAAAGGATGCTTTTACCACTTCCTTGGGAGCAGTACTGCGTATGAGGCAGAATTTTGTTCCATCACAAAGGCGATTCAATATGAAACCCATTTTAGATGGAATAAGCTCTGGATTTAATCTGATTCATCATTGGCGGTGGAGGCCTTCAGGAAGTAGTCACGATGTGTACCATGGAGACTTCTCCAACACTGGATCGAGTGCCTCAATGCTGCCAAAGCTCTCACCCTGGGCATCTCACATGCCTATAGGGAGGAAAACTGGGTTGCAGATACTCTTTCCATGAGATCGATTGACGAAGGGACTTCGGTATGGTCTTTCAGGACTACGGAATTCTGTCTGTCTTCAGTTGACTCAGACATGAAGGGGGAGACCCACACTAGGATATGCAAGCCTCCTTTGTAATGATTTTTACTTTACTTTTTGTGTTCTTTAATAAATCATGGGGTCAACTTTTTCTGATCCCTCACATATTCTTCCCTAAAAACCCTAAAACCCATTAAAAGCCAACAAAACCCCTAAAAACTCTAAAAACTCTAAAACCCCATTAAAACCCCAACAATGTTAAAAAATAGAAAATCATTAAACCCAAAAAAACTAAATAATCCAAAAATTACTCCCTTAAAACCCTAGAAAACCCTAAATAAACTCAAAATCCCTAAAAATACAAAAACAATAAAAATACTAAAAAAGATGGAAAAATCCCTAAAAATGAAAAACCCATAAAAACCTAATAAAATATTAAATACCAAAATAAAATTTAAACCGCTAAAAAACTAAAAAATGATAAAAACTATACAAACCCTAAAAATCCCTAAAAATCCCTAAAAAAACCATAAAAACCATAAAACCACAAAATACCATAACACCCCAAAAATTTTAAATACCTCTAAAAACTAATTATCCCTTTAAACACCTAAAAATGATAAAAAAAGCTCAAAAAAACTTTAAAATCCCTAAATAAATAAAAAACCCTATAACCCCCTAAAAACCAAGAAACTGTAAATACCCTAAAAACCATAAAACCACTCAAAATCCTTAAAAACCCCAAAAACTAAAAAATTCAAAAAAATCACTAAAAAATAAAATCCTATTAACTAGGAAATCCATTAAGAAAAACATAAAATAATAAAAACACTTAACCTCTCTAAAAATCCAAAAAATTCTAAAACCACAAAAAACCCTAAAAGGACTCTAAAAACTCTAAAAACCTAAAAAATCAAAAAACCCATGAAAGCCTTAAAACCATAAAACCACATAACACTCTAAAACCCCTAAAAACACTAAATGGGGGGGGGGGGAGTAGCCCGACCGTCGCATCTTCCTTGCCCTAGAAACACTATAAAACCTTTAAACCACTAAAAATGTTAGAAAACTCTAAAAAGCCATGAAAATCATAAAAACCCTAAAAACCATAAAAATACCAACATACACTCAAAATTCATAAAATAGATAAAAATCATAAAAGGCCCTAAAATCCCTAAAAACTTGAATAATGAAAAACCCAGAAAAACTATAAGAAAACTATACAAACCAAAAAATACTTGAAACCACTAAAAACCCTAAAACCATATAAACCATAAACGCCTAAAAATCATAAAAACCTCAAAACCCATAAAAACTCTAAAAACCCATAAAAAGACTAGAAACCATTTCAAAACCTAAAAACTTTACAAAACTCTAAAAACTTCTAAAATCCCAAATATAAAAAAATCATTAAACCCTAAAAAAACTAAAAACCATAAAAATCACTAAAAACAAAACAAAATCATTAAAATCCCATAAATCTCTAAAAACATAAAAAACTTTGAAAACCCCTAATAAAATGTTATAACATAAAAACACTTAAAATACATAAAAAATAAAAACATAAAAGGCCATAAACGAATAAATACCCTAAACATCATAAAAAAATCAAAAAACATTAAATCCCCTAAAACTACATACAAACCATAAAACCCATCAAAAACTCCAAAAACCCTTTAAAACCATAAAAATGTTAAAATACTCTAAAAAAGGGTAAAACACTAAAAAACTCAAAAAACACCCTAAAACCGGAAAAAAACACATAAGTACTAAACACCCTAAAACCCCAAAAAATCTAAAAAAATCCTAAAAACCATTAAAATCCAAAAAATTCCCTAAAAATAAAAAAAATAGAAAAACCCTCAAAACCCGGAAATACTATAATATAGCCATTAAAACCAAAAATACCTCGAAACCCCAAAAAGACCTCAAAACCCAAAAAATAACCCAAAACCCTTAAAATACCTCAAAATTATATAAACCATATAAACCCTAAAGTCATAAAAAAACAATTAAGACCCCTAAAACACTAAAGACACCTAAAACCCATAAAACACTAAAAACCCACAACAATATCTAAAAAAACATTAAACCCCTAAAACGATAAAATGTAATAATACCCCTTAAGAACCATACAACCACAAAAAACCCCAAAAAACATAGATAACATAAAAACAATAAAAATCCTCACAATTCCTAAAAACCATAAAAACCAAAAAAATTCTAAAAAATCCCTATAAATCCCAACAAACATAAAAACCCCTAAAACCAAGAAAACCCCTATGAAAACCTTATACCTCTAAAACCCACTAAAATATTTAAAAACTATTAAATCCCAAAAAAAAAATTTAAAAACATTAAAAACATTAAAACCCCAAAAAAATAAAAAACCCAAAAACCAGAAAAAAACCATAAAACTATAATAAAAATAAAAACCCCTAAAAACCCTCATAATCACTAAAAACCATAAAACCCCCAAAAATCAAAAAATTTCCCTAAAAGTCCATAAAAATGAAAAAACACGAAAAACCTGAAGAACCCAATGAGAACTATAAAACCTAAAACATATAAATCCCATAAAAACCTAAAAACATGAAAATTTCTAAACAAAATAAACCCCCCTAAATCCCGTAAAAATAATACACCTCATAAAATCAATAAAATCCATAAAACTCTAAAAACTATTTAAACACCTAAAACTGTTAAGTAAAACTCTACAAAATTTTGAAACCCCTAAAAAGTACAAAAAAAAACCCCAAACCCCCAAAAAACCAAAAAACCACATAAATACCATAAAACCCTCAATATCCCTAAAAAATAAAAATAACCATATGTTTTTTTAAAAATCCCAAAAATGTAAGACCCCCTAAAACCACTAAAAATATCTTAGACATCCTTACAAACATAAAAACACATAAAACCCCAAAATATCATAAAAATGATAAAAGACCTTAAAAAACCTAATGAAACCCTAAAACTCTTTAAAGCAACAAAACCGCCAAAAACCTTAAATATACCATAAAAACCTATAAAAACACTAAAAACCACAAAAATATCTAAAACCCATTAAACCCCAAAAAATGATACAATATTATAAAAAGAATTTATAACATAAGAAACTAAAAAAACAAAAAAACCAAAATACTAAAACAATCCATAAAACCCTAAAACCCCTTAAAATACCTAAAAACCCTAAAACCCATAAAAATCCATAAAAAATCTTTAAAAATCAGCAAAAACCTAAAAACCCTGAAAACACTACAAACACCGTAAAAACTTAAAACCACTTAAACCCCCTTAAAACCTAAAAAACTAAATCCATAAAAACCCTAAAAACCCTAAAAATAAAAAAACCCTTGAAAACCTTAAAACCCCTATAAAATCCAAAAATGACAAGGAATAGAGTAAAAACTCCAAAAAAACTATATCCCAAATAACTATTTAAATCCTAAAAAATGTTAAAAACATTAAAAAACTTAAAACCTGTAAAAATTAAAAAAACCCAAAAACTAAAAAACTATCATAAAACCCTAAAAACCTAAAAATTCTCAATATCCCAAAAAACCAAATACCATAAAAATACAAAAAAATCCCTCAAAATCTATAAAAAACCCAAAATATAAAGAAATCGCATAAGGAATCCTTAAGAACATAAAAATATTTAAAACCCTTAAAAACCTAAAAACACAAAAAACAAAACACCCTATAAAACCATAAAAATAACCAATCCCCTAAAAACATTAGAAACCCATAAAACCAAAAAACCACTAAAAACGTAAAAACCCCTTTAAACCCCTTCAAATCTGAATAAATACAAGAAACCTACAAACCCAAAATACTAAAAAACCCATAATATTAAAAAAAATCCATAAAAACCTAAAAACCTTAAAAAACTCTACAAACCATCAAAATCTCTAAAAACTCTCAATATCCCTAAAAACTCTAAAAATCATAAAAATCAAAAAAACCTAATAAATCTCTAAAAACATAAAAAAACACCAAAAACACTAAAAAATTATAAATAACCATTAAAAACTAAAAAATAATTAAAAAACTAAAACCCAAAAAACGATAAAGACCATTCAAAATCGAAAAACCCCAAAAAACCAAAAAATCCCAAAAAACCTTAAAACCCCTAAAACCCCTTAACAATAAATAAAGAACCAAAAAAATTGTATAAACCCCTAAAAATATTAAATCCCTCTATAAATCAAAAAAAAATATAAGAAACTCAAAAAAAATCCCTGAATCCCCAAAATACCATAACATCCCTAAAAACCCCTAACAACCTAAAAAGACTCTAAATCCCTAAAAACCCTAAAAACCATAAATATCTTTAAAAATCCCAAAAATACCTAGAAAATTAAAAATCCCTAAAAACCATGAAAGAAACAAAGAAAACCTTAACACCACAAAAACTATAAAACCCTAAAACCCTAAAAATCCCAAAGTCCATTAAAAATTATAATCCCCAATATAATACCTAAAATCCCTAAAAATGTATAAAATCCAAAAAACACAAAAAAATCATAAAAACCATAAAAACCATAAAAAATTAAAAAAACCAATATCCATGAAAACCCTAAAATCCCATAAAAAGTGTAAAAAATCCAAAAATATCCCTAGAAAAGAAAAAATCCCTATATCCCCTAAAAACCCCAAGGAAAAGCTTAAAAGCCTAAAAAACACTAAAAACCCAAAATGCTAAAAAACCTGAAAACCAAAAAAACTCTAAAACCCCAAAAAACCTTAATACCTGTATGAACCAATAAAATCCATAAAAACTAATAATAAAAATAAAAACCCTTTATACCCATGAAAATGTTAAAGAACTCAAAAAAACCGTAAAACCCCTAAAAATCAAAAAAACCCACTAAAAATCCAAAAAACCCTAAAACCCCTAAAAACCTTAAAAACCCTAAAACCCTAAAAACCTTAACATCCCTGAAAACCCCAAAAACTATAAAAATCATATAAAATTCATAAAATTCCAAAAAACGTAAAAACCTAGAAACTAAGAAAACTCTAAAGAAAACTGTAAAATATAAAAAAGACTCAAAACCCCTAAAAACATAAAAAACGCAAGAAAATCTAAATCCCCATGAAGTCCATAAAACCGCAAAAAACCCTAAAAACTCATAAAACCAATAAAACCCATAAAAGAACAAAAAAATCCCAACAAATCCTTAATAATATAAAAATCCCTAAAACCCTAAAAAACTAAAACCCCTCAAAACCCTAAAAAACCCAAAAACCCTAAAAATTCCGTAAAACCCATAAAACCCATAAAATACTAAAAAACCCTAGAAACCCCTAAAAAAGAAAAATATCCTAAAACCCAAAAAACATGAAGAATACTATGAATACCTTACAATCTTGAAAACACTTAAAACCCCTAAAACCCCAAAAAATCCTTTAAATACATTAAACAAAAAAAACCCTATAAAAACCATAAAATCTAAAAATAATTAAAATCCCTTGAAAACCTAACCCCCCCCCCCCAAAAGCCTAAAATTCCCCTAAAACCCTAAAAATTCCTAAAAGACTAAGGAAATGATAAAATACTAAAAAATCCAAAAAAATCCATAAAAACATAAAAACCCTACACACTATACAAACCATAAAAACCTTGAAAACTTAAAAACCCCTCATAATCTGTAAAATGCCTAAAAAACAAAAAAAATCATAAAAAGACGTAAAAATCCGTAAAAATTTAAAAAACACTAAGAACCCTAAAAAAGTCTATGAAAACCATATAATCTAGAAAACAATTAATAATCCTAAAACCCTAAAAAATGTTAAAACCCCTAAGGAAACTCAAAAATACAAAAATCCATCAAACCCTTAAAAACCTTAAAAAACCTAAGAACCCATAAAAACCCTAAAACCCACTAAAACTACAAAAACCCTTAAAACCCCTAAAAACATTAAAAAACAAATTATAATTAAAAAACCTAAAAAACTAAAAAACCATAAAACCCAAGAAACCATAAAACCCCGAAGAACACTAAAAATCCAAACAATTGTAAATACCATAAAAATTATAAATAGGACCTAAAATCCTTAAAACATTAAAAACCATTAAAACCTTGAAAAACCCTAAGAAAACTTTCGAAACTCAAAAATACTTAAAGCCCAGATAAAACTGAAAAAAACTAAAAAAACTACAACCCCTAAAAATCCTAAAAACAAAAAAATCGTAAAACACCCAAAAACCTTTAAACCCCTAAAAATCCATAGAACTCCACCCCTCCCCCCAAGCCACTAAAAACTCTAAAAACGATTTAAACCCATTAAAACATTAAATATCAGTACAGGAACTTCAAAATCCTAAAAAATCCGAAAAATCCTAAAACCCAAAAAAACCCCAAAACCGCTCAATCTCCCTGAAAACCCTTTAACCCAAGAAAATCATAAAATTCCTAAAAAGTACTAAAATCCCAAAACACAAAAAAACCTTAAAATTCTAGAAAATACCTAAGGAAAAATTTAGTACAAAAGCATTTTAAACCCCAAAAAATATCAAAACTGCTAAAAACCCGAAAACCATAGAAAATACTAGAATTCCTATAAATACAAAAACCCCCTAAAATCCCTAGAAACCATAAAATCTTAAAAATAATTAAAACACTTAAAAACCCTAAAAATTACCACAACCCTTAAAAGAGACTAAAACCCCTATAACTCCTAAAAACCATAAAATCCCCTAAACCTATAAAACCCCCAAAATCATAAAAAACCTAAAAACCCATAAGAACCCTAAAAACTACTAAAAATATAAAAAATCCCATTAAACCCTTAAAAACATTAAAAGCTCTAAAAACCCTTAAACCCTAAAAAGTCAAAAAAAAAACTCTAAAACGCCCAAAAAACTATAAAAAATTTAAAATCCTAAAAAATCCAAAACACATAAAAAACCTAAATCCCTAAAAACCATAATAAAACCTTAAAACCAAAAAACAAATAACACCATAAAAAAATAAAAAAATTCTCAAAACCCATAAAAAACCCAAAGGCCTTTAAAAAAACCATAAAACCCCATAAAAAAATAAAGACACTAAGAACACTAAAAACCCCTTTAAATCTACAAAAATTCCAAAAAACTCTAAAAAATATTAAAACCATTAAAATTTTAAAAAAACAAAAAACAAAAACATATATAAAATCCCTACAACCCCCTAAATATCCTAAAAATTCAAAAAATCCCAAAAAAATTAGAAAAATCCAAAAAGTTCCAGAAAAACTAAAAATATAAAAAACCTAAAAACTGTTAAAACTCATAAGAAAAACATAAAAACCTGAAAACACTTCAAACCCATAGAAAAGCTAAAAACACTAGAAACCATAAAAACCCATAAAAACCATAAAACCCCAAAAACCCTTAAAATTCGTTAAAAACATTAAAACCCCTAAAACCCATAAAAACTAAAAAAACTAATAAAAACTCTAAAAAACCATAAAAATATTAAAAAAATTCAAAAAACCCTTCAACCCTGAAAAAAACATTGAAAACTCTATAACCACAAAAAAACTTAAAAACCCTAGAAACCATCAAAATCCCATTAAATTGTAATATCAATAAAATTTTAAAAAACATTAAAATAACAAACCATGAAAAACCATAATAAAATTTTAAAAACCTATGAACACTTAAACCCCATAAAACCATTAAAAACTCTAAAAACCCTAAAACCCCAAAAACCCTAAAATAATAAAAATCATAAAAACCAAAAAAACCCCATAAAACATTAAAAAATCACTAAAAACACTAAAAATCCTTTAAAACCCTAATACATTAAAAATTCAAAAAAAAATAAAAATCCAAGAGAAACAAAAAAATTTGTAAAACACCAAAAAACTATAAATACCCTAAACCGTAAAAACCATCAAAATCCGAATGTCCCCCAAAATCCCAGAAATTCTTAAAATGGTAAGAATCCAAAAAAAAATCCTAAAAATAAAAAAAAACCTAAAAACCCATATAAATACATAAAAACACTATGAAATCCTTAAAAACATAAAAACACTTAAACCCTCTAAAATCCTGAAGAATTCTAAAAGGCTTAAAAACCCTAAGAACCCAAAAAACCTAAAAACCCTTAAAAACTAACATGCCTTAAAACCCATAAACATTATAAAACCCCTATAATATCCTTAAAACATTAAACAACTCTATAAATTTTAAGAACAAAAAAATGTTCTAAAAACCCTAAAACACCAAAAACCAATAAACACCCTTAAGTCCAAAAATCACTAAAACCCATCAAATCCTTAAAACCACTAACAAACCATAAAAATCATAAAACAAAACCCTAAAAATAACTAAAAAATTAATAAACCTTAAAAAACTTGAAAACCCATAAGAAATCCTTTTAAAAATAAAAATAATAAAATCCCTTAAAATTGATAAAAACCATTAAAATAATAAAAAAATCTGAAACCCCGAAAAACATAAAAACCCTTGAAAATGTTTTAAATTCCTAAAATCCGTTCAACACCAATAGACAGTATAATAACCCTTTAAACACATAAAACAATAAAACACTAAAACCCCTCAAAAACATTAAAAAACTAAAAAAATAAAACCTAAAAAAATCATAAAAACTATAAAACCGAAAAAACCATGAAAATCCAGAAAAAAATAAAATTCCATAAAATTTCTAAAAAATACCTAAAATCCATAAAAACATAAAAAACTATAAATACCCAAAAAATCAAAAAATACCAAAAAAACTAAAATCCCTTAAATTCCAAAAAAACCTTAAAAGTCAATAAAAATCTTAAAATGGCCTCTGAATCCCGAAAAACATAAAAACCCTAAAAACCCATAAAAAACCAAAAAATGCTAAAAACCTTAAAAAAACCTAAAACACAACAAAAACCATAAAAACCAATAGGACCATAAAAACCTTAAGAACCCATAAAACCCCTAAAAAAGTAAAACTCGAAAATTACATTAAACCCATACAAAAATTAAAATACTGTAAAAACCTTTAAAACCCTAAAAACTCAAACCCCCCTAAAAACCAGCAAAAATACCCCCCAAGCCCTAAAAACAATAAAATCCTAAAAAGTTATTAAAATCCCTAAAAATGTTAAAAACCAAGAAACCTAGAAAATCTCTAAGAAAATCCTAAATGAGTAAAAAATTCCTTAAAACCCCTAAAAACCAAAATAAACTAAATCCCCCAAAACCGTAAAACACCTAAAAACCCTAATAATCTTTAAAATCCATAAAAAAATAAAATAGAAAAATATCTCTAAATTTCATTTAAAATATAAAAAATACAAAAATCCTTAAGACCCCTAAAAACAAAAATTACCCAAAAACATTCAAAATCCATAAATACCCTAAAATCCATAATAATACTAAAATAGTACTAAAAAATCCCTAATAATATAAAAACCTAAAAACCATATAAACTAAGAAAAACATTAAGAAAAACATAAAATCAATAAGATAATTAAATCCTCTATAATCCAAAACACAATAAAACCCTAAACACCTAAAAATAATAAAAATATTAAAACCACTAATAGCATTAAAACCCAAAGAAATTATTAAATGACTAAAAATACATATAACCCCTAAAAAAACCAAAAAACCCTAAAACCCTAAAAGACCATAAAAACCTAAAAAATTCTATAAACCATGAAAACACATTAAAAATCTAAAAGATCAATAACAAATCCTTAAAAATGTAAAAATCCCGAAAAAACCCAAAAAAAATCCTCAAAATCCCTAAATCCTTAAAAACCATAAAAATTCGTAAAAATTCATAAAACCCAAAAAATGTATAAACCCATAAAAACTTTAATAACACTATAAAAACCATAAAATCCTGAAAACACAAAAAACCACTAAAAATAAAAATCATTTAAACCCTAAAAACCATCAAATATTTTAAAAACTCTAAAAATAATAAAAACCCCTAAAACCCATAAAAGGCATAAGATCCCAAAAACCCCTATAAAAAAACTCTAAAATCCTTTAAACCCCTAAAAATATTAGAAAACTCAAAAAATCATAAAACTGATAAAAACTCCAAAAACCCTATAAGAAAAATCCCCTAAACCCCTAAAAATCCTATGATCCCTCAATATCATTAAAACCCCTAAAACCATTAAAATCATAAAAGGTTCCAAAAATTCCAAAAAACATAAAACCCCCTAAAATCCTCAAAACCCCTTAAGAAAACCATAAAAACATAAAAATATTTAAAACACTTACAAAACATAAAAAATGAATAAAACCCTAAAAACCACAAAACCCCCAAAAACGATTAAAAAAAATTAAAAATCCATAACCCCCCCCCCCCAAAAAAAACCCCTGAAAAGCTCTAAAACCCTTTAAACCTCTAAAATAATAAAAACACTATAAAACCCCATTAAAATACTAAAAACTAAGAAAAACACTAAAATCCATAAAAAACTAAAAAACTTAAAGAACTCCTTAAATCCATAAAAACCCTTCAAACCTTAAAAATCCCTAAAACCCCTAAAAACTCATAAAAATCCTAAAAAAAATCCTAAAAATCCCTAAAAACCAAGATACATCTAAAAACCCAGAAAAAACTCTATGAAGTACTTATAAAACTAAAAACACTGAAATCCTCTAGAAAACTAAAAAAACATCAAAACCCCTAAAAAAACTTAAAAATAAGAAAATACCTCAAAATCCCAATAACCTAAAACCCATATAAATCATTACAAATCCATAAATTTTTTTAAAAAAAAAACACCCTGAAGACCCCAAATAAAACCATAAAACCCAAAATACCCTTAAAACCCCTAAAACCCTAAAAATTGAAAACTATAAAACCCTAAAATCCTTAAAAATAATAAATTACTCTAGAAACCTTAAAAATCATAAAAACCCATATTACCTTAAAACCCACTAAAAAAATCAAAAATACATTTAATCAACTAAAAACATTAAAAAATATAAAAAAACCACTAAAAATCAAAAATCAAAATTTAAAAACCCTTAACCCCCCCCCCCCCAAATCCTAAAAACACATAAACATCATAAATACCCTAAAATTCAAAAAAAAAACATAAAATACCTAAAAACATAAAAACCTAAAAACATTGAAAAATATTATGAATACCTTAAAAATATTAAAAAAACTCATAAAATATAAAAAATGCTAAAAACCATAAAAAATCCTAGAAATCCATTATATACTTAAAACCCCAAAAAACCTAGAAACCTGAAAAACATAAAAACACTAAAACCCCTTAAAAGCCTAAAAATGATAAAAACCATTAAAATAAACTAAAAACCCTAGAAGTCCTGAAAACCATAAAACCCCCAAAAAACATTAAAACCCAAAAAACCCCAAAACTCCCCTAGAAATATTAAAAACACTAAAACATTTTTTACCCCTAAAAACATTAAAAACTCTAAAACCATTTGAAAACGTAAACTCTCAAAAACTCATAAACACCAAAAAAACATAAAAACCCTCAAAACCCTAAAACCAAAAAAAATAAAAAAAAATCAACAAAATCATAATAAATCTAATATCCCAAAAAACCTTAAGAAAACCTTACAAACCCAAAAATCACATAAAACATATAAAATAGTAAAAAATGCTAAAACCCCCAAAAAATATAAAAACACCAAAAACCATAAAACCCATAAGACCGTAAAAATCATTTAAACCCATAAGTACTCTAAAAAACTACTAAAAACTCAAAAACCATTTATGCCGATAAAAATTCAAAAAATCTAAATACCCTTAAAAACCTTAAAAACACAATAAAACCCTAAAACCATAAAAACACTCATAATCCCCAAAACGCAAAAAATCATAAAAATACTTAAAAATCTCTAAAAACATAAAATCCTAAAAACATTGAAAACCCCTAAGAAACCGTAAAAACCTAAAATCCATTCAAACCCCTAAAAACCTAACAAATGGTAAAAACACTGAAACCTTGAAAAAAACATAAAAAACCCTGAAATGCATAAAAAACATTAAAAACATTAAAAACCTAAATCCCCAATAAACCCAAAAAAATCCATTAAAAACTCTAAAATCTCTTTAAACCCCTAAAAATGTGATAAACAGTAAAAACCTAAAACCACTAAAAAAACCCTAAAACCCAAAAAAACCCCATAAAAAGCTTAAAAACTTTAAAACATTCATGATCCCTAAAATTTCCTAATACCATAAAAATTCTAAAAACACTAAAAATCCCTAAAAAGATAAAAAAACTTTACACCCTTATAAAAAATTTAGAAACATAAAAACACATAACAAAACTCAAAACCAAAAAAATGATAAAATCCCTAAAAACCCTAGAACCACTAAAAACCATAAAATGCATAAAACATTAAAAAAAGCATAAAACTGTTAGAAACTCTATAAATTCAAAAAACACTTTAAACCTCTTAAAGTGTTTACAAAAAATAAAAATCACTAAAAACCTAACAAACTCTAAAAAAACTTAAAAAACCCAAAATCATTAAAAACCCTAAATACCCGAAAAACAATAAAAACCCAAAAATCCCTAAAACCCTTAAAACACATAAAAATCATAAAAAATCCCTAAAAATATCAAAAAACCCTAAAATACCTAAAACCCCAACAAAAACCTTAAAAACCCAAGAACCATTGAAAACCAAAAAAACATTAAAATGATGAAACCCTTAGACATCCTAAAAAAATCCAAAAACCTTAAAATCCATAATAACCCATAAAACATTTAAAACCCATAAAACCCACTAAGAATTATAAAAAACATTTAAACCCATAAAAACATTAAAAACTCTAAAAACCCTAAAAACTCATAGAATCTCAAAAAATTCCTAAAACACCAAGAAAACATCAAAACCTAAAAACAAAAAAATACCCTCAAATCCCTAAAAACATTAAAAATATAAAAATTCTTAGAAAATACATAAAAATTCATAAAAACATAAAAAACCCCTAAAAACCCTAGGAAAACCTTAAAAACATAAAAACACTTCAAACACCTAAAAACCCTAAAAATGTTAAAACCCCTAAAACCCCATAAAAACCCTAAATACCTAAAAACACCTGAAAACCATACAAAATCTTAAAAATCCTATAGACTAATAAATAATCTAAAAAATATTTAAAACCCAAAAAGGTTAAAAAAAATTCTAAAACCCTTTAAAAACTAAAAAAACCTGTAAAACCCCTTGAAAACACTAAAATCCCTAAAATAATGATAAACCCCTCAAAAACCTTAAAATCAAAAAATATAATTAAAATAGTAAAAAAAATAAAAACCTTGAAAACCAATAAGAAAACATTAAAAACCAAAAAAACACATAAACCACCAAAAAACAAGAAATAAACATAAAAACCGAAAAGACCCTAAAAAACCAAAAAACATGACAACCTCTAGAGACCTAAAAACCCTAAATCTGAATCAAAACTCTAAAAACCCTTTAAATTCATAATAATGTTAAAAAAATATAAAAAAAATCAATACACAAAAGAAAATCCTAAAAACCCAAAAACCCATATAAACTCTAAAACCACTAAAAAACCCCTAAAACCCCTCAAAATCCTTGAAACCCATAAAACTAAAAAAATATTAAGAAATACCTAAAAAAATACAAACATAAAAACCATAAAACCCTAAAAAACCTTAGGAAACCATAAAAACCTAAGAACACTTAGAATCCTAAAAAACTAAAAAATACAAAAAAACCATACAAATCCTAAAAACCACAAAAAATCTAAAATACTGTTAAACCCCTAAAATGTTAAAAACTATAAAAACAAAAAAACCCTAAAAACACAAAAAAAACATAAAAATTCAAAAAACCATACAAACCATAAAAATCCACTGAAATTTTAAAAATCCAAAAAACCCAAAAAACCCAAGAAATTCCTAAAAAACATAAAATCCATAAAAATGTAAAAAACCCTAAGAACCTTGAAAATTAAATGAAAACCATAAAACTCTAAAATTTTACAAATATCTTAAAAACCCTAAAACCCAAAAAACCCTTAAAACATTAAAAATACAAAAAACTTTAAAAGAAACTAAAAAAATAAAACCACTTTATACCACTAAAAAGATTAAAATCTCTAAAAATCTTTAAAATCCTTATAAAATTAAAAAAACCCTGAAAATCCAAAAAAAATATAAAAACCCAAAAAATACCTAATTCCCCTCAAAATCATAAAAAACAATAAAAAACTAAAAAATATTTAAAAATCCCAAAAAATATCTAATAATGTAAAATACCCTAAAAATTGAAAATTCATAAGAAATACTTAAAAATCTAAATACAATAAAATACCATAAAAATGATATAAATCTTAAAACACCCTTATAATCATGAATCCCCAAAACCCCAATAAATCCATAAAAACCTAAAATATTTTAAAACCTTAAAAACATTTAAAAACAATAAAGTCCATTTAAACCAATAAAAATAAAAAAACATTAAAACCCAAAAAACCATCGAAACCATGGTAGCCCGAAAAAAATCAAAATCCCTCAAATTACCTAAAACCTTAAAAATATTAAAAATCATAAAAATATAGGGAAAAACTAAAATAACTATTAAAACCCCCTAAGAAAGACCTAACACCAAAAAAATCCCAGAACCCCTAAAAACGCAACAAATGCTAAAAACCATGAAATCCTTAAAAACCATAAAACCCTGAAAACTCAAAAAATCATTGAACCCCTAAAATCAATAAAAAACTAAAATTCCATTAAAACCCCTAAAAACTAAAAAAAACCCCAAAACCTAAAAAATATAAAAACCCTAAAAATATCTAAAATCCTTAAAAATCATAAATATACTAAAAAACCATAAATATCCCTAAAATTGTAAAAAAATCCAAAAACCCTTAAAACCACAGGAATGTTTTAACAAACTAAAAACACTTAAAACCCTATAAACCTAAAAAAAATTCTATAGCCCTAAAAATCCTAAAAATCCCTAAAAACTATAAAAACCATAATGAAGCCTAAAAACCTAAAAAACACTACAACCCATTAAAAATAAAAAAACCCATTTAAACCCCTAAAACCAGAAAAAACACTAAACACCATAAAATCCATAAAAACCTCAAAAAACATGAAAAACCCAAAAATCCATAAAACCATAAAAACCAGTAAAACCCACAAGATCCCTAAAACCTCTAAAAACCCATAAATATCCTAAATAATCCCTAAAACTAACTAAAAATATAAAAAGTCCTAAAACCATAAAAATAATAAAAACCATAAAAACCTAAAAACACATAAAACACATAGGAAAAACATTAAATGATGAAAAGAACAAAAACCCATAAGCACCCTAAAAACATAAAACACTCTAAAAACCACAAAAATCTAAGAAAACCCATAAAAACTCTGACAATCACTAAAACGTATAAGACCCCATTACACCCCTAAAATGTTAAAAGACTCTAAAAATAACTTATAACACTAAAAACCTCTAAAAACCCAAAAAACCAAAAAACCCCAATAACCCCTAAAAATCTAAAAACCCTCAAAACTCCTAAAAACCAATAAATTTAAAACAAAAATACCTAAAAACCGTAAAATTTTAAAACAAACATAAACACCTTGAAAATCGTAAGAAAACCATAAAACATCAAAACACTTAAAACACCTAAAAACATAAAAAATGTTAAAAACCCAAGAAAACCTCTGAAATCCCAAAAAGTGCTATAAACCCCTAAAAACAATAAAGACCCTAAAACCCCATAAAGCCCTAAAAATCACTAAAAAATCTAAGATCCCTATAAACCCCTAAAAAAATTTCGATTGTCCTCTCCATGAACTTATGAAAGTTCCACAAGGTCTGCAACACGTGACTATCAATGAGCTCAACGCCAGGCTGATGGAGCTGGATGGAATTCTGCCATCACACATCATCTCCCAGATCCGTTGTTATAAATATGTTGATTCAGACACTCTCTTATGGAAGCCGGATCTGATTGGCCAGCTCACTGCAAGGGGTTTCTACGAGCATTAATGTCGGCAAGGTTCGGACCCCCCTCATGGCTTCTGAAATATAAGTGTCAATTCATTCCCCCTAGACACTTTCTTCTTCTTTGGAAAATTTGGAGGCGTAGGTTGCCAATGCATGGTCAGCTTCAAAAAACTGGGTTGCAGATTGCCTCGGTCTGCAGCATCTGTTTGCGAGGTGCTGAAAGCATACAACACCTCTTTATTGATTGCAATCTTGCACACAGATTATGGTGCTACATGCAGGATGTTTTTGGTCTCCACTTACCTCCTCGAACCTTTTCTCAATGGATGCTTTTTATCAATGATTTTAGTTGCAGTGAGCAGCTTCATAACCTTCTTCTTGCAGCATCGGCATCCATTGTCTCTTTCCTATAGACTGCAAGAAATTCTGCTATGTTTCGGAACAAATCATGCTCCACGCATGAGGGTATTATTTCCATGCATAGTGATGTTCGGCTGGCTGGGAGTCTCCAATCAGGTACGATGAAAAACTGCTTCAATGATCTTGTTACACTTCGCACCCTTGGTGTCCCTAGTAGGTGAAAAATCCCAATGTTAATGAAGTACATTAGATGGATTCCACCAATCCCGTCATGGATCAAAGTTAATGTTGATGGTGCGGCGGTAGGCTCACCAGGCCCTTCAGGTTGTGGTGGGGTCTTCCGTACTTGTCGAGGATTTATCAAGGGTATTTTCTATCACTACATTGGGAATGGATGTACTTATGAGGCAGAGCTTTGGGCTATTATCATGGCTATTCGTTTTGCAATTCAATTTGGGTGGTTGCATCTATGGATCGAATCAGACTCAATGCTTGCAGCGGAGGCGCTTCGCCAAAACTCAAGGAAGGTTCCATGGTGGCTTCATCCTCAGTGGATTGAATGCCTTAGCCTATCCAAGAGCTTGACTCTAAGGATTTCTCATGCATATAGGGAAGTCAATATGGTGGTCGATGCTCTCTCCAAGATGGATATTGAAGAATGCTTCTCACGGTGGTCATTCATTTCTCCTTCCTTTTGTACGTCTCATTTAGTCTCTGACATGATGGGTGCTACCCGCACACGAATGTACAAGTCCCCCCTGTAATGTTTTGTACCTTTTCTTTTTATTAATTGAGGCGCTAGGCTTTCTGCTTGGCACGCGCCTTCTTTTCCCTAAAAAAATTAAAAACACTTCAATACATTGAAAACCTATAAAACTCCAAAACGCCCCTAAAAACACAATTAAATCATAAAAACCCGAAAACCCTAAAAGTCCATAAAAACCTTGAAAACCCATAAAAATCCAAACAATTCAAAAAATCCCTTAAAATGTAAAAAATGCAAAAAATCCTTAAAACCGTATGAAATCAATAAAAACAAAAAAAAAGAGTCAAAACCACTAAAACCGAATAACAAAAAATCATATAAAACCCTAAAAACCCATAAAAACAATAAAACAACCAAAAACCTTTTAAACCCTAAAATCCAATAAAAAATCTAAATCAACTAAAAACTATAAAACCTATTAAAACCCTAAAAATATTAAAAACTCTAAAAACCATGAAATTCTAAAGATCTAAAAAACCCTAAAACCCCAAATGAAACTAAATCCCAAAATATCCCTAAAAACATAAAAACGAAAAAAAATCCAAAAAACCCCTAAAAATACCAAAAACGTAAAAAACCCTAAGACCCTGAAAAACCCTAATAAAATCATTACATTCCAAAACCAATTAAAACCCCTAAAAACTATAAAAACATGAAAACACCTAAAAACTACTAAAAACTCTAAAAACCCTTTAAACCCCTAAAAACATTAAAAAACATTACAACCCCTTAAAACCCCTAAAAACATAAAAAAAACCATTAAACCTAAAAAAACCATAAAAACCTTAAAACCCCTAAAACACCTCAAAATCCTTTAAACCCCTAAAAACAAATAAATTAATATAAATACCTAATATCTCTAATAAATAAAAAAACCCTGAAAACCCTAAAAACCCATATGAAAACATCAAAAACCTAAAAATAATTAAACCCATTAGAAACCTAAAAACTACTAAAAATACTACAATCCCCAAAAAATGATAAAAATAATAAAAACATCTTAAAACCTTAAAACCCCTAAAATCCCATAAAACCCCTAGAAACCACTAAAAACTATAGACCCAATTTATACCCCTAAAAATATTAAAAAAATATATCAAAACCCTTAAAACCCATAACAATTTAAAAAAATCCTAAAAACCCAAGAAAACCAAAAATCCAAAAAAAACCCCCATAAAACACAACGAATTCCCTAAAAAACCAAAAACCAGAAATTTCCTAAAAAGTCCTAACATCCCTAAAAATGTAAAAACCCTAAAACCCATGAAAACCCCAATGAAAGCATTATAAACATAAAGACACATCAAACCCCTAAAAATGTTAAAAAACTCAAAAAACCATTAAAAACACTAAATACACAAAACCCCTAAAAACCATGAAAAACCTCAAAAACCCCAAAACCCCTCAAAATTATTAAAAATATTCAAAACCATAAATATCCTAAAAATATTCCAAAAAACCCTAAAGAAAAAATAAATTGTAAAAACATAGAAAAATCCTAAGAAAACCATAAAACCTAAAAAAATATTTAAAACCCCCAAAATCCATTAAAACCCAAAAAACCATAAAAACCATAAAAATTAATAAAAATAATAAAAACCATTCTAACTAAAAATATGTTAAAAAATATAAAAAATTTAAACCCTAAAAAACTCAAAACAAACCTAAAAATACAAAATAAAACCATAAAACCCTAAAAACCCCAAAAAAACCCTCAAAATCCATAAACCCTAAAAGATCGAAAAAATCCAAAAAAACCATAATAATCCCAAAAAAATATAAAAAAACATGAAAACCCTGAAAACATTAAAAATCACTAAGAAAACCTTAAATATCCTAAAAACGCTTAAAATATCTATAAACCTAAAAGAGATAAAACCATCAAAATCTAAAAAATATAATACACCCTAAAAACCATTAAAACCCCTAAAAACATTAAAAAATCCTAAAAACCATAAAAATCTCAAAAAACACTAAAAACTATAAAAATATTTTAATACCCTATAAATGTTAAAATATCTGAAAACCTTAAACACCCGAAAAAAAACAAAATACCACAAAAGATTAAAAACATAAACCCCTAAAAACCCTAAAAATCATAAAATCCTTAAAAACTCTAAAAAACTGTAAAAAACATAAAATCTTAAAGATCCCTAAAAACATAAAAAACAATAAAACCCAGAAAAGAATCCATGAAAAACATAAACAAATAATCTCACTTAAAATACCTATGAAACATAAAAATTCTAAAAACATTAAAAACCCTAAAACCCCTAAAAACATAAAAACCCCTAAAAACCTTAAACACCATTAAAACCCTAAAACCACTAAAAACTCTAAACCCCTTTTAAACCCCTAATAATGTTAAAAAATACATAAAAATCTTAAATCATTAAAGTATTTAATAAATAGTAAAAAAACACATAAAAACCCAACAAAACAATGAAAACCCACAAAATCCCTAAAAATATTAAAGACCATAAAAATCCTAAAAATCCATAAAAATCCATAAAAACATAAAAAATACTGTAAAACCAAAAAAACCCCATAGAGATCCATAAAAAACAGTAACTATTTAAAACACATAAACACCCTAAAAAACTAAAAACCATAAGAAACCCAAAAAACAAAAAAAAAACATAAAATCCCCTAAAAAATTAAAAATAGTAAAACCAAATAATAACAAAAAACCCATTAAAACTCTAAAACCCATTTATACCCCTAAAAAAGATAAAAAAAAATATAAAACCCCTTAAAACCGCTAAAAATAAAAAAACCTAAAAACCCAAAAAAACCATCCCAACACTAAAAAACTTAAACAATCCTAAAAACCCCAAAATTTCCAATAAATCGTAAAAATGCATAAAAATACAAAAAAAATCCATAAAATCATAAAAGGTTCCTAAAATTCCTAAAAACATAAAACCCCCTTAAATCCTCAAAACCCCTAAGAAAACCTTAAAAACATAAAAATATTTAAAAATCTTAAAAATCATAAAAAATGAATAAAACCCTAAAAACCAATAAACCCCCAAAACCATTAAAAACCTTAAAAATCCATAACACCCCCCTCAACCCGAAAAAACTAAAAACTAAGAAAAACACTAAAAACTAAGAAAACCAAAAATCCCTTTAAAATAATCACAAAAACTATAAAACCCCATTAAAACACTAAAAACTAAGAAAAACACTAAAATCCATAAAAACCTAAAAAACCAAAAAAAAACTCCTTAAATCCATAAAACCCTTCAAACCCTAAAAATCCCTACAACCCCTAAAAACTCATAAAAATCCTAAAAAATTCCTAAAAATCCCTAAAAACCATGATACATCTAAAAACACAGAAAAAACCTTATGAAGTACTTATTAAACTAAAAACACTGAAAGATTCAAGAAAACTTAAAAAACATAAAAACCCCTAAAAAGACTTAAAAATATGGAAATACCTCAAAATACCAAAAACCTAAAACCCATAAAAATCATTATAAATCCCTAAAAATTCCTAAAAAAATAAAAAACCCGAAAACCCCAAATAAGACCATAAAACCCAAAATACCCCTAAAACCCTAAAAATTGAAAACTATAAAACCCTAATATCCATAAAAATAATAAAATCCTCTAGAAACCTTAAAAAACATAAAAAACCCTAAAACCCTAAAACCCACTAAAAAATAAAAAATAAATTTAATCAACTAAAAAAATTAAAAAATAAAAAAAAACCCCTAAAAATCAAATATCAAAAACCCTTAACCCCCAACCCCCAAAACAAAATCCTAAAAACACATAAAATTCAAAATAAACCTTAATTTCAAAAAGAAACATAAAATACCTAAAAACATTAAAACCTAAAAACATTGAAAAATATTAAAAAAACCTTAAAAATATTAAAAAACTCATGAAATATAAAAAAAATGCTAAAAACCATAAATAATCGTAAAAATCCAATATATACTTAAAACCCCAAAAAACCTAGAAACTCAAAAAAACTAAAAACACTAAAACCCCTTAAAAGCCTAAAAATGATAAAAACCGTTAAAATAAACTAAAAACCCTAGAAGTCCTAAAAACCATAAAACCCCCCAAAAACATTAAAACCCAAAAAACCCCATAAAAACCCTAAAAATACTAAAAACACTAAAACATTTTATACCCCTAAAACATTAAAAACTCTAAAAACCCTTTGAAAACATAAACTCTCAAAAAACTCTTAAAAACCAAACAAACATAAAAACCCTCAAAACCCTAAAACCAATAAAAATAAAAAAATCAATAGAATCATAAAATTTCTAATAGCCCAAAGAACCCTAAGAAATCCTTACAAACCCAAAATCATATAAAACTCATAAAATACTAAAAAAATGATAAAACACCAAAAATATATATAACCACCATAAACCATAAAACCCATAAGTACTCTAAAAAACTACTAAAAACTCAAAAACCATTTATGCCGATAAAAAATCCAAAAATATAAATACCCTTAAAAACCTTAAAAACAGAATAAAACCCTCAAACCATAAAAATACTCATAATCCCCAAAACACAAAAAGCCTAAAAATACTTAAAAATCTCTAAAAACATAAAATCCTAAAAACATTGAAAACCCATAAGAAACCATAAAAACCTAAAATCCATTCAAACCCCTAAAAACATAACAAATTCTAAAAACACTAAAACCTTAAAAAACATTAAAAAACCCTAAAATGAATAAAAACATTAAAAAAATTATAAACCTTAAATCCTCAATAAACCCAAAAAATCCATTAAAAACCCTAAAATCTCTTTAATCCCCTAAAAACGTGATAAAAACTAAAAACCTAAAAAAACTAAAAAAACCCTAAAACCCAAAAAACTCCATAAAAGCTTAAAAACCTTAAAACATTCATGATCCCTAAAATCTCCTAAAACCATAAAAATTCTAAAAACACTAAAAAACACTAAAACTATAATAAAACATTAGAACCCTTATAAAAAATTTAGAAACATAAAAACGCATAAAAACACTCAAAACCTAAAAAATGATAAAAACCCTAAAAACCCTAGAACCACTAAAAACCATAAAACTCATAAAACATTAAAAAAGCATAAAACTGTTAGAAACTCTATAAATTCAAAAAAACTCTTTAAACCTCTTAAAGTGTTTATAAACAATAAAAATCACAAAAAACCTAACAAACTCCAAAAAAACCTAAAAAAATCCTAAATCATTAAAAACCCTAAATACCTAAAAAACAATAAAAACCCAAAAAAATCCCTAAAACCCTTAAAACACATAAAATTCATAAAATCCCTAAAAATATCAAAAACCCTAAAATACCTTAAACCCCAACAAAAACCATAAAACCCCAGAACCATTAAAAACCCAAAAAACATTAAATTAATGAAACCCCTAAACATCCTAAAAAAATCCAAAAACATTAAAATCCATAAAAACCCATTAAACATTGAAAACCCATAAAAACCCTAAAACCCACTAAGAATTATAAAAAACCTTTAAACCCATAAAAACATTAAAAACTTTAAAAACCCTAAAAACTCATAGAATCTCAAAAAACGCCTAAAACACCAAGAAACCATAAAAACCTAAAAACAGTAAAATACCCTCAAAATCCATAAAAATAATAAAAATATAAAAATTCATAGAAAATACATAAAAAGTCATAAAAACATAAAAAACCACTAAAAACCCTAAGAAAACCTTAAAACATAAAAACACTTCAAACACCTAAAAACCCTAAAAATGTTAAAACCCCATAAATAACATAAATACCTAAAAACACATGAAAACCATACAAAATCTTAAAAATCCTGTAGACCAATAAATAATCTAAAAAATATTTAAAACCCAAAAATTTAGAAAATTCTGAATCCCTTTAAAAACTAAAAAAACCTGTAAAACTCCTTGAAAACACTAAAATCCATAAAATACCATTAAACCCCTCTAAATCCTTAAAATCAATAAATAAACATAAATTGTAAAAAAAAATTAAAAACCATTAAAACTTATAAGAAAACCGTAAAAACTAAAAAAACACATAAACCACCAAAAAAACAAGAAAAAAACTTAAAAACATAAGACCCTAAAAAACCAAAAAACATGAGAACCTCTAGAGACCTAAAAACCCTAAATCTGAATCAAAACTCGAAAAACCCTTTAAATTCATATAAAGGTTAAAAAAATAAAAAAATAATTCAATACACCAAAAAAAACAAAAATCATAAAAACCTAAAAACCCATATAAACTCTAAAACCACTAAAAACCCCTCAAACCCCTCAAAATCCTTGAAACCCATAAAACTAAAAATATATATTAAAAAATACCTAAAAACAATACAAACATAAGAACCCTAAAACCCTAAAAAACATTAGAAAACCTTAAAAACCAAAGAACACTTAGTACCCTAAAAACCTAAAAAATGCAAAAAACCCATAAAATTCCTAAAAACCACAAAAAACCTAAAATACCGTTAAACCCCTAAAATGATAAAAACTCTAAAAACATGAAAAATCTTAAAACTCATTAAAAACATAAAAAATATAAAAACCATACAAACCATAAAAATACACTAAAATTTTAAAAATTCAAAAAACCCTAAAAACCCAAGAAATTCATAAAAACCATAAAATCCATAAAAATGTAAAAAACCCTAATAACCCTGAAAAAATAAATGAAAACCATAAAAACTCTAAAATTTTATAAAACTCATAAAAATCCTAAAAACCCTAAAACCCTAAAAATAATTAAAACCCTAAAAATACAAAAAACCCTAAAAGCAACTAAAAAAATAAAACCACATTATACCACTAAAAAGTTTAAAATCACTAAAAATATTTAAAATCCTTAGAAAATTCAAAAAATCTTGAAAATCCAAAAAACTATAAAAACACTAAAAATCCCTAATTCCCCTCAAAATCATAAAAAACAATAAAAAACTAAAAAATATTTAAAAATCCCAAAAATTCTCTAATAATGTAAAATACCCTAAAAAATTAAAATTCTTAAGAAATACTTAAAAATCTAGAAATAATTAAATAGCCTAAAAATGATATAAATATTAAAACACCCTTATAATCATGAAACCCCAAACCCCCAAAAAATCCATAAAAAACCTAAAATATTTTAAAACCTTAAAAACATTTAAAAACAATAAAGTCCCTTTAAACCAATAAAAATAAAAAAAAACACTAAAACCCAAAAAACCATCAAAACCAAGGTAGCCCTAAAAAACTTAAAATCCCTCAAATTACCTACAACCTTAAAAATCCTAAAAATCCATGTAAAAAATAAAATAACTATTAAATACCCTAAAACCCCCTAATAAAGACCTCACACCAAAAAACACTCAGAACCCCTAAAAACCAAAAAAATGATAAAAACCATGAAATCCTTAAAAACCAAAAAAACCCTGAAAACTCAAAAAACCATTGAACCCCTAAAATCAATAAAAAACTAAAATTCCCTTAAAATACCTAAAAACTCAAAAATAAACCCCAAAACCTAAAAAACATAAAAACCATAAAAATATCTAAAAACCATAAAAATCACAAAAATACTAAAAATCTATAATATCCCTAAAATTGTAAAAAATCCAAAAAAAACCCTTAAAAACATAGGAATGTTTTAACAAACTAAAAACACTTAAGACCCCTATAAACGTAAAAAAATTCTATAGCCCTAAAAATCCTAAAAAACCCTAAAAACCCTAAAAACCATAATACCCCTAACAACCATAATAAAGCCTAAAAACCTAAAAAACATTATAACCCATTAAAAATAAAAAAACCATTTAAAATCCTAAAATCAAAAAAAAACACTAAAAAACACAAAATCCATAAAGACCTCAAAAAACACGAAAAACCCAAAAATCCATAAAACCCTAAAAACCAGTGAAACCCACAAGTTCCCTAAAACCACTAAAAACCCATAAATATCCTAAGTAATCCCTAAAACTCACTAAAAATATAAAAAGTCCTTAACACAGAAAAATAATAAAAACCATAAAACCTAAAAACACTTAAAACACATAGAAAATCATAAAAGGATGAAAAGAAAAAAAAACCCCTAAGCACCCTAAAAATGTAAAACACTCTAAAAACCAAAAAACCTAAGAAAACCCATAAAAACTCTAAAAATCACTAAAACATATAAAACCCCATTACACCCCTAAACTGTTAAAAGACTCTAAAAATAACTGATAACACTAAAAACCTCTAAAAGAACAAACAACCAAAAAACCCAAAAAAACCCCAACAACCCCTACAAACCATAAAACCCTCAAAACTCCTAAAAACCAAAAAATTCCAAAAAAAAACCTAAAAACCCTAAAATTTTAAAACAAACATAAAAACCTTGAAAATCATAAGAAAACCATAAAACATCAAAACACTTAAAACACATAAAAACTTAAAAAATGATAAAAACCCAAGAAAACCTCTGAAATCCCAAAAAACCCAATAAACCCCTAAAAACCATAAACACCCTAAAAACCCGTAAAGCCCTAAAAATCACTAAAAACTCTAAGATCCCTATAAACCCCTAAAAATTTTAAAAACACTCCAATACATTGAAAAACTATAAAACTCAAAAATTCCCCGAAAAACACAAATAAATCATAAAAACCCTAAAACCCTAAAAGTCCATAAAAACCATGAAACCCCATAACATTCCAAACAGTCCAAAAAATCCCGTAAAATGTAAAAAATGAAAAAAAAATCCTTAAAAACTTATGAAAATAATAAAAATCAAAATAACAATCAAAACCACTAAAACCTAATAACAAAAAATCACATAAAACCCTAAAAACCCTTAAAAACAATAAAACAACCAAAAACCCTTTAATCCCTAAAATCCAATAAAAAACCTAAATCAACTAAAAACTCTAAAACCCTTTAAAATCCTAAAAATATTAAAAACTTTAAAAATCGTGAAACCCTAAATATCTATAAAACCCTAAAACCCCAATTGAAACTAAAACCCAAAATATCCCTAAAAAACATAAAAACGAATAAAAATCCTAAAAAACCCTAAAAATACCTAAAAACGTAAAAAAACCTAAGACCCTGAAAAACCCTAATAAAATCATTACATTCCAAAACCAATTAAAACCGCTAAATACTATAAAAACATGAAAACACCTAAAACTACTAAAAACTATAAAAACCCTTTAAACCCCTAAAAACATTAAAACCCCTTAAAACCCCTAAAAACATAAAAAAACCATTAAACCTAAAAAACCATAAAAACCTTAAAACCCCTAAAACACCTCAAAATCCATTAAACCCCAAAAAACAAATAAATTAATATAAATACATAATATCTCTAAAAAATAAAAAATCCCAAAAAACCAATATGAAAACCTCAAAAACCTAAAAATAATTAAACCCCTTGGAAACCTAAAAACTACTAAAAATACTACAATCACCAAAAAACGATAAAAATTAAAAAAAAAATCTTAAAACCTTAAAACCCCTAAAATCCCGTAAAACCCCTAGAAATCACTAAAAACTCTAGACATGATTTATACCCCTAAAAATATTAACAAATATATCAAAACCCTTAAAACCCATAACAATTTAAAAAAACCAAAAAATCCATAAAACACATCGAAATCCCTAAAAACCAAAAACCAAAAAATTCCTAAAAAGTCCTAAAATCCCTAAAAATGTAAAAACCCTAAAACCCAAGAAAACCCCTATGAAAGAATTAAATCCTTAAAGACACATAAAACCCCTAGAAATGTTAAAAAACTCAAAAACCCATTAAAAACTAAATACACAAAAAACCCTAAAAACCAGGAAACCCCCAAAAACCACAAAACCCCTCAAAATCCTTAAAAATATTCAAAATCATAAATATCCTAAAAATATTCCAAAAAACCCTAAAGTCAAAATAAATCGTAAAAAATAGAAAAATACTAAGCAAACCATAAAACCCAAAAAATATTTAAAACCCCCAAAAACCATAAACACCCCAAAAACAATAAATACCATAAAAATCACTAAAAATAATAAAAACCATTTTGTCTAAAAATATGTTAAAAAATATAAAAAATTTAAACCCTAAAAAACTCAAAACAAACCTAAAAATACAAAAAAACCATAAAACCCTAAAAACACCAAAAAACCCCTCAAAATCCATAAACCCCTAAAGATCAAAAAAATCCAAAAAAACCATAATAATCCCAAAAAAATATAAACAAACATTAAAACCCAAAATACATTAAAAATAATTAAGAAAACCATAAAAAACCTAAAAACGCTTAAAATATCTATAAACCTAAAAGATATAAAACCATAAAAATCTAAAAAATATAATACACCATAAAAACCATAAAAACCCCTAAAAACATTAAAAATTCCTAAAAACCATAAAAACCTCAAAAAACACTAAAATCTATAAAAAACAATTTAAAACCCTATAAAAGTTACAAAATCTGAAAACCTTAAACACCAAAAAAACAAAATACCACAAAAAATAATAAAACATAAACCCCTAAAAACCCTAAAATTCATAAAAATCCTTAAAAACTCTATAAACTGTAAAAAACATAAAATCCTAAAGATCCCTAAAAACATAAAAAACAATAAAATACCAGAAAAGAAACCGTAAAAAACATAAAAAACTAAACTCACTTAAAATACCAAAGAAACATAAAAAATCTGAAAACATTAAAAAACCCTAAAACCCCTAAAAACATAAAAACCACTAAAAACATTAAACACCATTAAAACCCTAAAACCACTAAAAACTATAAAACCCTTTTAAACACCTAATAATGTTAAAAAAATACATAAAAAATATTAAATCATTAAATTATTTAAAAAATACTAATAAAAACACATAAAAACCCAACAAAATAATGAAAACCCAAAAAATCCCTAAAAATATTAAAGACCATAAAAATCCAAGAAATCTATAAAAATCCATAAAAACATAAAAAATACTGAAAAACCTAAAAAACCTCATAGATATCCATAAAAATATAAAACTATTTAAATCATTTAAACACCCTAAAAATACTAAAAACCATAAGAAACCCAAAAAACAAAAAACCATAAAATCCCCTAAAAAATTTAAAATAGTAAAACCTAATAAACACAAAAAACCCATTAAAACTCTAAAACCTATTTAAACCCCTAAAAAAGTTAAAAAAACTATAAAACCACTTAAAACCGCTGAAAATCAAAAAACCTAAAAACCCAAAAAACATCCTAACACTGAAAAACCTAAACAATCCTAAAAACCCCCAAAATCCCAATAAATCGTAAAAATGCATAAAAATCCAAAAAAAATGATAAATATCCCTAAAAACATAAAAACAACTAAAACCCTTAAAAACCATAAGACAACCATAAAACCTAAAATCACATTAAACCCCTAAAATACATAAAATTCTATAAACCCTAAAAACCGTAAAATAACATAAAATCCATAAAACCCCTAAAACCATAAAACCTGTAAAAACCTATAAAACCATAAAAATCCATTAAAAACATTAATAACCTTAAAAAATCTAAAATACTCAAATACCCCCAAAACCCATAAAACCCATAAAAACCAAAAAACACTAAAAACCATCAAAATTTTCAAAAATGGTTAATATCATAAAAATACTAAAAAAATCTCTAAAAATCCCTAAATTGTAAAAAATACAGAAAACCCTGAAAATCACTAAGAAAAACTTAAAAACCAAAAAACACATTAAACCACTAAATACTATAAAAATTTTAAATACCCAAAAATCCATAAAAAATATAAAAACTCCCAAAAATCATAACATCCCATAGAAAACCCATAAAACACCGCAAAAAACTCTAAAAACCCTTTAAACCCATAAAAAAATTAATAAATCTCCAAAGACCAGAAAAAACATAAAAATCATAAAAAATCCTAAAAACCCAAAAGAATCCAGAAAAAAAAACCAAAACCCAAAATACACTAAAACTGCTCAAAATACCTAAAACCCGTAAAACCCCATAAAATCATAAGAAATAACTACAAATCTATTAAAACTTAAAAAAATTAAAAAACATGGAAAACCATAAGAAATCCTTACAAACTTAAAAACACATAAATCCCAGAAAAACCCTAAAAGAACTAAAAACCCCAAAAAACAAAAAACCCAAAAAAAATATCAATCCCAAAAATACCATAAAACCCCCTAAAAATAATAAAGCCATTAAATACTATAAAAACCCTTTAAACAAATATAAACATTAAAAAATCTAAAAAAAACCCTAAACAACTCAAAAAAACCCCTAAAACCCAAAAAAGATCAAAATCCATAAACAATCTAATAGCCCTAAAAATCCGAAAAATCTTTAAGAATCCCTAAAAACATAAAAATCCCTAAAATCTAAAAAAATCCATAAGAAAACCTTAAAAACATAAAAACTATTAAAAATTCTGAAAAACCTAAAAAGCTCTAAAATCCCTAAAGTACCCTCAAACCGCAAAAAACCATAAAATCCCATAAAACCGTAAAACCCCATAAAACCATAAAAACCTAAAAAACAGCTATAAACTCTAAAAGAATTTAAACCCGTAAAATCATTAAAAAACTATAAAAACACATTAAAAACTAAAAAACTCAAAAAACCCTAACAACCCAAAACACCATTAAAACCCAAAAACCCAAAAACCCAAAAACCCTAAAAATTCCCATAAAAATCTATAAAAACTCTAAAACCAAAGAAAATCCAAGAAAAATCTCATAAAATACCTAAAAACATTGAAACCCTAAAACCCTAGAAAATCTTAAAATTCGGAAAACACTTAAAACACTTATAAAACCTATAAAATATTAAAACCACTAAAAGTCAATAAAAATAATAAATTACCTAAAAAACATAAAACCCTAAAAACCTTAAAAAACCCAAACCCATAAATACCCTAATAACAGAATAAAAACTCTAAAAACCCTTTAAACACCTAAAAATGTTAAAATTTTCTGAAAAACCATAAAACGATGAAAAACTAAAAACACAAAAATCACAAAAACCATAAGAACTCCCAAACTGTAAACAACCTTAAAACCCATCAAATTCCGTAAAAACCCTAAAATCCAAAAAAATCATAAAATATCCTTAAAAATACATAAAATTGAAAAAAAACCCGTAAAATCGTTGAGAACCCCTAAGAATACCATAAGAAACTAAAAACACTTAAAACCCCCAAACCCCCCAAAAAATCATAAAACACCCTAAAATCTTTAAAACCCCCAAAGAACTCATGAAAACCCTAAAAACACAAAAACAAAACTTCAAACACCCTTTAAACTCATAAAAATGTTAATAGACTCTAAAAACCCATCAAAACCATAAAAATTCAAAAAAACCTTAAAACCCCAAAAAAATCAATAAAATCCCTAACAATACTAAAAACAATCAAAATACATAAAAACCCTAAAAACCATAAAAATACTAAAAACACCTAAAATCCCTAAAAACATAGAAACTATAAAAACCCTGAAACTCCCTAAAAAACTTTAAACCCAAAAAAACATAAACCCTAAAATAGAAAAAAACACTAAAAAATATATAAATCCTAAAATCATAAAAAAACATAAAACCTCAAAAAATGCCTAAAAATACTAAACCAATAAAAACACTAAAATCTAATTAAACACCTACAAACATTAAAAAATATAAAAAACAATAGAAACCCTGAAAAACATAAAATCCCCTAAAAACCCAAAAAAACATAAAACCCTTCCAAATGTTAAAATCCTAAAAATAACCCTAAACCACTCAAAATCCATAAAAAACTCTAAAATCTCTAAAATCCTAAAAATAGCACAAAAAGTCTCTAAAAATAAGAACACCTAAAAATAGGGACACCCTAAGAAAACATTAAAAATATAAAAACACATAAATCCCCTAAAGATCAAAAAAAAACAATAAAAATGATAAAAACCATGAATAACCATAAAAACCTCAACTTCCCAAAAACCATAAAAACCATAAAAATTTCTAAAAAGGACCTAAAAGTACATAAAAACAAAAAAAATTCTTAAAACACCTGAAAACCCATAAGAAATCCTTTAAAACCTAAAAATAGTTAAAACCACAAGAAAACCTAGAAACACTAAAACCCTTAAAAGAAAAAAACAAAACCATTAAACCCCCTAAATACCTTGAAAACCCCTAAAACCTTAAAATCCCTAATATACCATAAAAGCAAAAAAAATCTCTAAAATCACTAAAACCCCTTCAAACCTTAATGAACATTTAAAAATCTATAAAACATTAAACCCCTAAAAATATAAAAAAAACCCTAAAACCCAAAAATCCATAGAAAACCCTAAAACCCGTAAAAAACCCTACAAATCCTCAAAATCCAAAAAAAAAATCCCTAAATACAATAATAATCGTCAAAATAAATAAAATCCCTAAAAAACATAATAATCACAAAAACAATTAACACCCCTAAGAAAACCTTAAAACCTAAAAACACATAAAATCCTAAAAAAGTAAAAATCACTAAAACCCCTAAAAACATAAAACCTTAAAATGCTAAAAATCCCAAAAACCCCCCAAAACCCCAAAAGAACCCTAAAACCCCAAAATCCGATTAAATCCCTAAAAACCCTAAAGATAATAAAAATCATTAAAAATCCCTAAAAATCCCTAAATATATAAAATATACTAAAACCATGAAAACCCTTAAAAAAAATTAAAAACCCAAAAACACATAAAACCCCTAAAAACCAAAAAAATGATAAAAACCCTAAAACCCATAAAAGTCCAAAAACCCTAGATACCCCTAACAAACTTAAAAATCCCAGAAAACCAATAAGAACCCAAAAAACAACTAAAAACTCTAAAAATCATTTTAATACCCTAAGAATGTTAGAAAATTATAAAAAACCTTAAAATCTTAAAAACCTAAAAATTCAAAAACAAAAACAAAAAAACCGAAAAATAAACAATAAAACCCCTAAAAGACCAAAAAACCCCCAAAAATTACTAATACATTAAAAACCATAAAAATATTTAAATGGCACACAAATCCCTAAAAATATAAAAAACATAATAAACCTGAAGAAAACCTAAGAAATCATTAAAACCCTAACAACACTTTATACCCCTAAGAACCTAAAATCTCTAAAAAACCCCTAATAACCCCTAAAACCCCAAAAAAACCTTAAAACCCTAAAGTTACTCAACATTCCTAAAACCCATAAAAATTAAAAATACCCTAAAAATTCCAAAAATGAAAAAAAACCAATTCAACCTTGAATAACCCAAAGAAAACCATAAAACCTAAAAATAATTAAAACCAAGAAAACCTAAGAAATGAAAAACCCTAAAAACCAATAAATATTAAAAATCATAAAGGACCTAAGAAACCCTAAAAGCCAACTAAAAACTCTAAAAAACCATTAACACCATAAAAAATTAAAAATAATAAAAACCTTAAAACCCCTAACCCTTAAAAAATAAAAAAAATCCAGAAAACCCAAAACACCTTAAAATCCCTAAAACACTAAAAACTATAAAAATCCTTAAAACCCTAAAATCCCCTAAAAATGTAAAAAACCCTATAAACCCCTAAGAAAACATTAAACACCTAAAAACACTTTATGTTTCTAAAAACCTAAAAATTCTAAAAACCACAAAACCTTAAAAGTCCCTAAAACCCCTAAATCTTATAAAACCATAAAAACCTCAAAAAACAACAAAAAAACCTAAGTACCCGTAAAAACAATATAACCCCTTAAAAAAATAATAACTATTTAATCCCTTAAAATAATAAATAACGATAAAAATTATTAAAACCCTTAAATTCACAAAAAACCTAATAACTCCAAAAACCACAAAAACTAAAAAAACCAATAAAACCCTCAAAATCCAAAAAAACTAAAAACCTATAAAAATATTTTGAAAACCCTATAAATACCAAATACATGTAAAAAACACAAAAAAACTGGAAAACCCTGAGAAAATTGAAAAAAATATAAAAAAATCTGAACCACCTAAAAATGCTAAATGAACTAAAAACCATAAAAACCTATCAAAACCCTCAAAATTCTTAAAAACCATAAAAACCAATAAATCTCCTAAAAAACCCTCAAAATACCTAAAAAGGTAAAAAACCCTAAAACCTTATAAAAACCCTATGAAATACTTAATAAATTAAAAATGTTAAATACCACTAAGACACCTAAAAACAATAAAACCCCTAAAAGACCCTAAAACCCCAAAAACCCCCTAAAATCATAAAAATTACTAAAAACCATAGAAAATTTAAAATCCCATATAACCCCTAAAAACCCAATAAAACCACTAAAATCCCTTTAAACCCATAAAAATTTAAAAAAAATCTAAAAACCCTAAAATATTCAAAAAAAACATAAAAATCCCCAAAACCATAATGACCCTGAAAGCCTAAAAACCCAATAAATAACTAAAAACCCTAAAAATCATTAAAGTTCCTAAAATACCTAAAAAATATAAAAAACCTAAAAACCTTGAAAACTCTACGAAAACGTTAAAAACCAAAAAAATATTTAAAAACCCAAAAAACATAAAATATGTCAAACCCCATAAAAACCCTCAGACAATAAAAACCATAAAACCCCTAAACCCCATTAATACCACTAAAACCCATTAAAAACCCTAAAAAACCTTAAACAACCATAAAATATCTATAAAACCTTTAAAATCCTCAAACATTTAAAACTTTAAAAAAAATTAAAACCCCTAAAAAACCCCTAAACACCAAAAAACAAAAAAAACACTAAAACTGCTCAAAATCTCCAAAAACCCATAAAAATCCTTAAAAGGCCCTAAATTTCCATAAAAATATAAAAAAACCTAAATTAATGAGAAACCTTAAGAAAAACATAAATCCTAAAAACATATAAGAACCCTAAAAACTTAAAAATATCTAAAAACACAAAAAAACATTAAATCCATAAAAACCAAAAAAAACCATCAAAATCACTAAAAACCATAAAAATTATTAAAATATACTAAAAATAATTATATATGTAAAAACCCCTAAGAACCCTGTAAACCCTGAATAAAACCAAAAAAACCTAAAAAAAATTTCAACCCCTAACAACTGAAAACTATTAAAAACCCAAAAAAACTCGAAAAAAACTATAAAAACCCTAAAACCATAAAAACCCTAAAAACCAATAAAATCCCTAAAACCAAATAAAAACATTAAAATCCATTTAAACTTATTAACACATTAAAAATCTATAAAACCACATAATGTTCCTTAAAACTAATAAACCATAAAAACTATAAAACCTCAAAACCCTAAAAATCACTAAAAAAACCCTATAAACATAAAATTCTTAAAAATCCCTACCCCCGCACCCGCCCCCAATGTAAAAAAACCTAAATACACTAAAATCCCAAAATAAAAACCATCAAAACCAAAAAACATTTTAAAACCCTAAAATATCAAAAAATAAAAAAACCCTAAAAACCTTAAAAAACCTAAATACCCTAAAAAACAAAAAACCCATTAAAAACTTTAAAACCTATAGAAAATTAAAAAACCTAAAACTACTAAAAACTATAAAATCCCTTTAAAACCCTAAAAAACCCAAAAACCACTCAAAACTCAAAAAAAACAATAACCCATAAAAACCATAAAACCCTCAAAATATATAAAACCTTTAAAAACCTATAAAAATATGAAAAACCCCTAAAATTGGTAAAAATTTTAAAAACACCTAAAACCATGAAAACTACTCATAAAGCCTTAAAAACCTAAAAATATTTAAAAAAAATTAAAAACTAAAAAAACAAAAAACCTTAAATCCATAAAAATTATATAAATCCCTAAAACTATAAAAACTATAAAAACCCATAAAAACCGTTAAACCCCATTAAAATTTATAAAAACCCTTTAAACCACTAAAAATGTTAAAAACTCTAAACCATTAAAACCCTAAAATATTAAAAAAACCATAAACACTCAATAAAACCAAAAAAAACATAAAACCCCTAAAACCCCATAAAATTCCTAAAAACCCTAAAACCCATACAAATCTTAAAAGCCCCTAAAATTTTATAAATTTTAAGAAACTCTATAACCATTAAAAAGACAAAATAAAACATTAAACATATAAAAACACTTAATACACCTAAAAACCTAAAAATTATAAAAACCCTAAAATACTAAAAATCCGTAAATTCCCAAATAAAAATAATAATCCTAAAAAATCACAATTTTTTTAAAAACATAAAAAAAATAAAAAAACCTAAAAACCAATAAATACCTTTAAAACCTGAAAACACTTTAAACCCCTAAAACCTAGAAAAATATGAAAACCCCCTAAAAATACCTAAAAATACACTAAAACCTATAAAAACCCTAAAAACCATTACAAACCTTAAAAACACTAAAAACCCAAAAAAACCCCAAAAAACCACTATAAACTCTAAAAACCCCTTAAACCCCCATAAACAACAAAAACTCTAAAAACCATAAAAATCCTAAAAAATAAAAAACCCCTAAACCCTCAAAAAACCATAAAACCCCTAAAATTTTTAAAAACATTCAAAATACCTAAAAACCCACAAAGCTACTAAAAACCATAAAAACATAAATATTGAAAAAAGGACCTAAAAGTCCTTAAAAAGGTAAAAAACCATGAAAAACATAGAAACCCCTAATAAGAAATTTAAAGCCTAAAACCAATTTAAACCCCTAAAAACCTAAAAATTTCATAAAACCATAAAAAAACTAAAAACCCTCAAAATTCTTAAAAACATAAAAATCCCTAAAAACACTGAAAACATCTAATAAAATAGTAAAAAAAATAAAATCACTTGAATCACCTAAAAAACTCAAATAAATCATAAATACCCGAAAACCATAAAAACCCTAAAGACCCTAAAACCCTCAAAATACCTAAAACCCCTAAAAACCCAAAAAAATCCTATAAAAATACCTAAAAATCACTAAAAATTTAAAAACACCTAAAAACCCTAAAAAAATTAAGGAAAAAATAAAAACGAAAAAACAATTAATACCCATAAAAACCAAAAAATATATAAAAACCATAAAAACCATAAAAACCCTCAAAAACATTAAAAGCCATAAAATCCCTAAAACCCATAAAACCCCGTAATAATGATAAAAAATCACTAAAAATCAGTAAAAACATAAAAACCTAAAAATCCAACCAAAACTAATAGAAACTTAAAAAACACAAAGCAGTTAAAACCTCAAAAAACCTAAAAAAGATAAAAAAACCCTAAATGACCTTAATAACCCAAGATCCCTTAAAAACCATAAACTTCTAACAACCATAAAAATATTTAAAACCCCCAATAATCCACTAAAACACTAAAAACATTTAAACCATTAAAAACTCTAAAAACCATAAAAACCCAAAAAACCTCAAATACCTATAAAAACACAAAAAAACATAAAACCCTAAAAATCATAAAAAAACCTAAAACTACCAAATTCCCTAAAAGCCATAAAAACCCACAAAAATGATAAAAATATATAAAAATCCATAATAAAAATAAAACCCTAAAAACATGAAAATCCCTAAGAAAACCTTAAAAACATAAAAATTCTACATACCCTTAAAAACATAAAAAAATGTTAAATCCTTAAAAAACCTTAAACACTTTAAAAACCCTAAATTCCATTAAAACCACAAAATCCTTAAAACCCCATAAAATCCTAAAAACCCATTGAAAAATAAAAAAACCCCTTCATACCCCTAAAAACATTAAATTCTATAAAAAACATTAAAAATCCAAAAAAAACTCAAAAATGCTAAAAACCAAAAAAACCCTAAAACCTATAAAATAACTTAAAATACCCAAAGACACTAAAAACCCATAAAATTCCAAAAAATACCTAAAAATAAATAAAAAAATAAAACCCCCAAAAAACAACTAAAAATCTAAAATAAAATTAAACCCCTACAAATATTAAAAAACTTTAAAAACCTAAAACCCCAAAAAACTAGAAAAAACACCCTAAAACCCCAAAACCCCAAAAAACCTAAAAATACCAAAAACCCTAAAACTATAGAAAACCTAAAACTCCTTAAAAATCCATAAAAATTTGAAAAACCCATAAAACCTTGAAAACCACTAGGAATACCTTAAATACCTAAAAGGAATTAAAACCCTAGAAATCCTAAAAAAATAAAATAAAATCCCTTAAACCCCTCAAAGTACATAAAAACCCAAAAAATTCCTAAAGACATAACAGACCCTAAAATACCTAAAACCTCAAATAAAAAATTAAAAACCAAAAAAATATAAATCCCCTAATAAACCTAAAAAAGGGTTAAATCCCCAAAAAAATAATAAAAACCCTTAAAACCCATAAAAACGATAAAAACATTTGGGAACTATAAAACCCTTGAAAATTCTAATAACCATGAAAAAATCTAAAAACTATTTAAACCCATAAAATCATAAAAACATCTAAAAAACTATAAAAACTCTAAAAACTAAAAAAATCCCAGAAAAACAAAAAAAAAATCCATAAACTACCTAAAATCCGTAAAACCCCTCAAAATCCCTAAAAACCCATAAAAATCATAAGAAATCCTACAAATACCAAAAAAAAAATTTATCCCCTTATAACCATGAAAACTCTTAAGAAAGCCTTAGAAACCTAAAAACACATAAAAAATCTAAATACCCTAAAAATTCCAAAAATGAAAAAAAAACCAATTCAACCTTGAATAACCCTAAGAAAACCATAAAATCGTTAAAAATAAATTAAAACCAAGAAAACCTAAGAAATGAAAACCCCTAAAAACCAATAAATATTAAAAATCCTAAAGGACCTAAGAAACCCTAAAATCCAACTAACAACTCTAAAAAACCATTAACACCATAAAAAATTAAAAATAATAAAAACCTTAAAACCCCTAACCCTTAAAAAATAAAAAAAATCCAGAAAACCCAAAACACCTTAAAATCCCTAAACACTAAAAACTATAAAAATCCTTACAACCCTAAAAACCCCTAAAAATATAAAAAACCCTAAAAAACCCTAAGAAAACATTAAACACCTAAAAACACTTTATGTTTCTAAAAACCTAAAAATTCTAAAAACCACAAAACCTTAAAAGGCCCTAAAACCCCTAAATCTTATAAAACCATAAAAACCGCTAAAAACAACAAAAAAACCTAAGAACCCATAAAAACAATATAACCCCTTAAAAAATAATAACTATTTATTCCCCTAAAATAATAAATAACGATAAAAATTATTAAAACCCTTAAATTCACAAAAAACCTAATACTCCAAAAACCACAAAAACTAAAAAAACCCATAAAACCCTCAAAATCCAAAAAAACTGAAAACCTATAAAAATATTTTGAAAACCCTATAAATACCAAATACATGTAAAAAACACAAAAAAACTGGAAAACCCTGAGAAAACTGAAAAAACTATAAAAAATCTAAACCACCTAAAAATGCTAAATGAACTAAAAACCATAAAAACCTATCAAAACCCTCAAAATTCTTAAAAACCATAAAAACCAATAAATCTCCTAAAAAACCCTCAAAATACCTAAAAAAGTAAAAAACCCTAAAACCTTATAAAAACCCTATGAAATACTTAATAAATTAAAAATGTTAAATACCACTAAGACACCTAAAAACATTAAAACCTCTAAAAGACCCTAAAACCCCAAAAACCCCCTAAAATCATAAAAATTACTAAAAACCATAAAAAATTTAAAATCCCATATAACCCCTAAAAACCCAATAAAACCACTAAAATCCCTTTAAACCCATAAAAATTTAAAAAAAATCTAAAAACCCTAAAATATTCAAAAAAAACATAAAAATCCCCAAAACCATAATGACCCTGAAAGCCTAAAAACCCAATAAATAACTAATAACCCTAAAAATCATTAAAGTTCCTAAAATACCTAAAAAATATAAAAAACCTAAAAACCTTGAAAACTCTAGGAAAACGTTAAAAACCAAAAAAACATTTAAAAACCCAAAAAACATAAAATATGTCAAGCCCCATAAAAACCCTCAGACAATAAAAACCATAAAACCCCTAAAACCCATTAATACCACTAAAACCCATTAAAAACCCTAAAAACCTTAAACCACCATAAAATATCTAGAAAACCATTAAAATCCTCAAACATTTAAAACTTTAAAAAAAATTAAAACCCCTAAAAAACCCCTAAACACCAAAAAACCAAAAAAACACTAAAACTGCTCAAAATCCCCAAAAACCGATAAAAATCCTTAAAAGGCACTAAAATTCCATAAAAATATAAAAAACCCTAAATTAATGAGAAACCCTAAGAAAATCATAAATCCTAAAAACATATAAGAACCCTAAAAACTTAAAAATATCTAAAAACACAAAAAAAACATTAAATCCATAAAAACCCAAAAAAACCATCAAAATCACTAAAAACCATAAAAATTATTAAAATATACTAAAAATAAATATATATGTAAAAACCCCTAAGAACCCTGTAAACCCTGAATAAAACCAAAAAAACCTAAAAAAAATTTCAACCCCTAACAACTGAAAACTATTAAAAACCCAAAAAACTCGAAAAAAACAATAAAAACCCTAAAACCATAAAAACCCTAAAAACCAATAAAATCCCTAAAACCAAATAAAAACATTAAAATCCATTTAAACTTATTAACACATTAAAAATCTTTAAAACCACATAATGTTCCTAAAAACTAATAAACCATAAAAACTATAAAACCTCAAAACCCTAAAAATCACTAAAAAAACCCTATAAACATAAAATTCTTAAAAATCCCTACCCCCGCACCCGCCCCCAATGTAAAAAAACCTAAATACACTAAAATCCCAAAATAAAAACCATCAAAACCAAAAAACATTTTAAAACCCTAAAATATCAAAAAATAAAAAAACCCTAAAAACCTTAAAAAACCTAAATACCCTAAAAAACAAAAAACCCATTAAAAACCTTAAAACCTATAGAAAATTAAAAAACCTAAAACTACTAAAAACTATAAAATCCCTTTAAAACCCTAAAAAAACCCAAAAACCACTCAAAACTCAAAAAAAAAACAATAACCCATAAAAACCATAAAACCCTCAAAATATATAAAACCTTTTAAAACCCATAAAAATATGAAAAACCCCTAAAATTGGTAAAAATTTTAAAAACACATAAAACCATGAAAACTACTTATAAAGCCTTAAAAACATAAAAATATTTAAAAATAATTAAAAACGAAAAAAAACCTTAAAACCATAAAAATTATATAAATCCCTAAAACTATAAAAACTATAAAAACCCATAAAAACCTTTAAACCCCATTAAAATTTATAAAAACCCTTTAAACCACTAAAAATGTTAAAAACTCTAAACCATTAAAACCCTAAAATATTAAAAAAACCATAAACACCCAATAAAACCATAAAAAACATAAAACCCCTAAAACCCCATAAAATTCCTAAAAACCCTAAAACCCATACAAATCTAAAAGCCCCTAAAATTTTATAAATTTTAAGAAACTCTATAACCATTAAAAAGTCAAAATAAAACATTAAACATATAAAATCACTTAATACACCTAAAAACCTAAAAATTATAAAAACCCTAAAATATTAAAAATCCGTAAATTCCAAAATAAAAATAATAATCCTAAAAAATCCCAATTTTTTTTAAAAACATAAAAAAAATAAAAAAACCTAAAAACCAATAAATACCTTTAAAACTTGAAAACACTTTAAACCCCTAAAACCTAGAAAAATATGAAAACCCCCTAAAAATACCTAAAAATACACTAAAACCTATAAAAACCCTAAAAACCATTACAAACCTTAAAAACCCTAAAAACCCAAAAAACCCCAAAAAACCACTATAAACTCTAAAAACCCCTTAAACCCCCATAAACAACAAAAACTCTAAAAACCATAAAATCCTAAAAAATAAAAAACTCCTAAAACCTCAAAAAACCATAAAACCCCTAAAATTTTTAAAAACATTCAAAATACCTAAAAACCCACAAAGCTACTAAAAACCATAAAAACATAAATATCCAAAAAAGGACCTAAAAGTCCTTAAAAAGGTAAAAAACCATGAAAAACATAGAAACCCCTAATAAGAAATTTAAAGCCTAAAACCAATTTAAACCCCTAAAAACCTAAAAATTTCATAAAACCATAAAAAAACTAAAAACCCTAAAAACCCTCAAAATTCTTAAAAACATAAAAATCCCTAAAAACACTGAAAACATCTAATCAAACAGTAAAAAAATAAAATCACTTGAATCACCTAAAAAACTCAAATAAATCATAAATACCCGAAAACCATAAAAACCCTAAAGACCCTAAAACCCTCAAAATACCTAAAACCCCTAAAAACCCAAAAAAATCCTATAAAAATACCTAAGAATCACTAAAAATTTAAAAACACCTAAAAACCCTTAAAAAATTAAGGAAAAAATAAAAACGAAAAAACAATTAATACCCATAAAAACCAAAAAATTGATAAAAACCATAAAAACCATAAAAACCCTCAAAAACATTAAAATCCATAAAATCCCTAAAACCCATAAAACCCCGTAATAATGATAAAAAAATCACTAAAAATCAGTAAAAACATAAAAACCTAAAAATCCAACAAAAACTAATAGAAACTTAAAAAACAAAAAGCACTTAAAACCTCAAAAAACCTAAAAAGGATAAAAAAAACCCTAAATGACCTTAATAACCCAAGATCCCTTAAAAACCATAAACTTCTAACAACCATAAAAATATTTAAAACCCCCAATAAGCCACTAAAACACTAAAAACATTTAAACCATTAAAAACTCTAAAAACCATAAAAACCCAAAAAACCTCAAATACCTATAAAAACACAAAAAAAACATAAAACCCTAAAAATCATAAAAAAACCTAAAACTACCAAATTCCCTAAAAGCCATAAAAACCCACAAAAATGATAAAAATATATAAAAATCCATAATAAAAATAAAACCCTAAAAACATGAAAATCCCTAAGAAAACCATAAAAACATAAAAATTCTACATACCCTTAAAAACATAAAAAAATGTTAAATCCTTAAAAAACCTTAAACACCTTAAAAACCCTAAACTCCATTAAAACCACAAAATCCTTAAAACCCCATAAAATCCTAAAAACCCATTGAAAAATAAAAAACCCCTTCATACCCCTAAAAACATTAAATACTATAAAAAACATTAAAAATCCAAAAAAACTCAAAAATGCTAAAAACCAAAAAAACCCTAAAACCTATAAAAAAACTTAAAATACCTAAAGACACTAAAAACCCATAAAATTCCAAAAAATACCTAAAAATAAATAAAAAACTAAAACCCCCAAAAAACAACTAAAAATCTAAAATAAAATTAAACCCCTACAAATATTAAAAAACTCTAAAACTCTAAAACCCCAAAAAACTAGAAAAAACACCCTAAAACCCCAAAACCCCCAAAAACCTAAAAATACCAAAAACCCTAAAACTATAGAAAACCTAAAACTCCTTAAAAATCCATAAAAATTTGAAAAAACCATAAAACCTTGAAAACCACTAGGAATACCTTAAATACCTAAAAGGAATTAAAACCCTAGAAATCCTAAAAAAATAAAATAAAATCCCTTAAACCCCTCAAAGTACATAAAAACCCAAAAAATACCTAAAAACATAACAGACCCTAAAATACCTAAAACCTCAAATAAAAAATTCAAAACCAAAAAAATATAAATCCCCTAATAAACCTAAAAAAGGGTTAAATCCCCAAAAAAATAATAAAAACCCTTAAAACCCATAAAAACGATAAAAACATTTGGGAACTATAAAACCCTTGAAAATTCTAATAACCATGAAAAAATCTAAAAACTATTTAAACCCATAAAATCATAAAAACATCTAAAAAACTATAAAAACTCTAAAAACTAAAAAAATCCCAGAAAAACAAAAAAATCCATAAACAACCTAAAATCCGTAAAACCCCTCAAAATCCCTAAAAACCCATAAAAATCATAAGAAATCCTACAAATACCAAAAAAAAATTTATACCCTTATAACCATGAAAACTCTTAAGAAAGCCTTAGAAACCTAAAAACACATAAAAAATCTAAAAACCCAAAAATTTATAAAAACAGTAAAATCCACAAAACCCTAAATATCATAAAAACCCATTAAAACAATAAAACCACAAAAATTCCATAAAAACCCTAAAACCACTAAAAATTTTAAAATCCCATAATACCCTAAAAAGTAAAAAAATAGAAACAATAAAAATATTAAAAATCTCCAAAAACCCTAAATACCTAAAAACCCATAGAAACCCTAAAACCACCTAAAACTATGAAAATCCTTAAAAAACCGAAAGACCCATAAAAATTCTAAAAATTAATAAAAATCCCCAAAAACAAAAAAGATTCTAAAAAATTTAAAATCCCTAAGAATACCTTAAAAACCAAAAACAATTAAGATATATAAAAACCACAAAAATCTAAAAACCCTAAAACCCTAAAAACCCAAAAAACCCTCAAAATCCGTAAATACTGTAAAAATATATAAAAATCCAAAAAAATACTAAAAACGTAAAAATCACTAAAAAACATGAAAACACATAAGTAGAGCATAAAAACCTAAAAAACATAGAAGCCCTAAAAATCTAAAAAATTATAGAAACCCTAGAAACCATAAAGAGACCCCAAAACCCCCTTAAAAAACCGTAAAACACCTAAAAACCTCAAAAACTCAAAAAACCCTTAATGACTCTAAAATGTACTAAAAAATCTACACCCCTTAAAACCCTAAAATCATTATAATCTCTAAAAACTATAAAATCCCAATAAACTAAAGAAACCATAAAGTTGAAAAAAGAAAAAAAACCTTGAAAACCCTTAAAAATATTTAAAAACTCATAAAATCCCCTAAAAACATAAAAAACATAAAACTTCATATAAAACCTTAAAAACCTAAAAAACCTTTAAACCCAAAAAAACACTAAAATACCTTAAAACCATAATAACTCTAAACACCCTCAAAATCCTTAAAAATCATAGAAAACTGTACAAAACCAAAAAAAATACCAAAAAAACCCATGAAAAACATAAAAAACCCCTGAAAACCCCTAAGAGAAACCTACAAATCAAAAGACACTTAAAACCCCTATATATGATAAAAACCCTTAAAATACTAAAAATCATAGAAACTCTTAAAAATACGAAAACCACTAAAAACATTAATACCCCTATAAAATACTAAAAAATCAAAAAACTCATTAAACCCCAAAAAATGTTTAAAAAACTCTAAAAAAAACCCCAAACAAATCTAAAACCCCCTAAAACCCCAAAAAACCATGAAAATCCAAAAAAAATTAATAAAACAAAAAATCCATGAAAACCCACCAGTGAAAACCTTAAGAAAATAAAAATGCAAAAACCCACTAATAACTTAAAAGATGTTAAAAACCCAAAAAAACCTTAAAAATCCTAAAAACCCTCATAATCCATAAAAACCCTGAAAACCCTAAAAATACTAAAAACCAAAAAATTCCCTAAAAATGAAAAAAATCCATAAAAACCCTAAGAAAACTGTAAATGTATAAAAACACTTAAAACTGTTAAAAACATGAATAATTATAAAACCCTTAAACCCCTAAAGGTACCCTAAAAACTATAAAACCACTAAAAACTATAAAAATACCAAAGATCTTAAAACCCCTAATGAGGCATAAAAAACCCAAAACCACTAAAACAATAAAAACCCATTAAAACCCAAAAATATGTTAAAAATCACTTCAAACGCTTAAAACCATAAAAAAACAAAAAAAACCCTAAATCCCAAAAAACCCATAATAACCCTAAACACCTTAAAACCCATCAAAATCTGATAAAACCATCAAAAACCAAAAAATATCCCAAAAAAATCCTTAAGAACCCTAAAAATGAGAAAAACCCTAAATCCCTGAAAAAACCTAAGAAATAATTAAACAATACAAACTCTTAAAACCCCTAAAAATTGAAAAAAAAAACCTTAAAAAACCATAAAACCCCTTAAAAACCCTCAAAATCCCTAAAAACATAAAATTATTAGAATTTTAAAGAATCCATAAAAACCATAAAATGTAGAAAACACTAGAAACCCATTAAAACCCAATGAAAACATTAAACACCTAAAATCCCTGTAAAAAAAATCCCTAAAACTCTAAAAACCACTAAAAAGACCCTAAACACCCAAAACACCTTAAAACCCATAAATACCCCTAAAAGCCATAAAAACATAAAATACCATAAAAATATAAAATCTCACTAAAATATCTAAAAACCCATTAAACCCTTAAAATTTATAAAAACTGTAAAACCCATAAAAAACTTTACAAAACCTAAAATCACAACAAAAAAATATGAAAACCCTAAAAAACATCAAAATCCAAAAAAACTCTAAAAACCCTAAAAATATTACAATACCTCTAAAAATTGGTAAAAATTAAAAAAGACCCCTAATACCCTAAAACCCACTTAGAAAACCTTATAACTTAAAAACACAGAAAACACCTAAAACCCTAAAAACCCTAAAACTATAAAAAACCCCAAGAACCCTAATAACTCAAAAACCTCAATATCCCTAAAAAACCATAAAAATCTTAAAAAATTCTGAAATATCCCTAAAAACATAATAATCCCTAAAAACCTTGAAAACCTATAAGAAAACCTTAAAATCTAAAAAACAGAAAACCCCTAAAAATGCTAAAAACCCATAAAAACACTAAATTCCATTAAAACCCTTAAAAACCTAAAAACCATAAAAATACTAGAAATAAATAAACACTATAAAAACATTTTTAAACCCTAAAATAATTTAAAAGACTCTTAAAAACATTAAAAAATCTACAAAACTCAAAAAACCCTAAAAACAAAAAAAACTATAAACACCTAAAACCCAGAAAAACACACAATATCCCTAAAAAACTAAAAGAAATAAAAATCCTAAAAAATTGATAAAAATGAATGAAAACATAAAAAAACCTAATAAATAATTAAAAACATAAAAAAATTAATACCCCTAAAATCCTAAAATAAGATAAAACCCCAAAAAACTAAAAAAACCCCTCAAAAATTCTAAAACCAGTAAAAATTTGAAACAAAAATTAGAAATCCATAAAAATGTAAGAAACTATAAATACCCTGAAAATCCCTAAGAAAGCCTTATAAACATGAAAACACTTAAATCCCCGAAAAACCTAAAACCTAATAAAAACCCATAAAACCATAAAAAACATCAAGATCCCTAAACTCCCTAAAATCAATTTAAATATTAAAAATTTCCAAATATCCTTAAAATTTTAAAAAAACCTAAAATACATGAAATACCCTAAGGAAATATTAAAACCTAAAACACATAAAACCCCTAAAAACCTAAAAAATGTTAATACCCATAAAAAGACACTCAAACCCCAAAATTCATAAAAACCCCTAAAAACCATAAAAACCCATAAAATCATAAATATCATTTAAACACTAAAACCATTTAAACCCATAAAAATTATAAAATCTCTAAAAACCCATTAAAACCCTAAAAACAAAAAAACCTTGAAAAATCCATAAAAACCATAAAATTCATAAAAAACCCCAAAACCCCTCAAAATCCATAAAACCCTCCAAAAGTTCAAAAAATTAATGAAATCCCTAATAATCACTAAAAACATAAAACGCCTTAAAAACTATGAAAATTATTATGAAAACCATATAAACATAAAAAAAATTAAAACCCGTAAAATCCTACTAATGCTAAAAATTCTAAATACCATAAAAACCATAAAACCCATTAAACATTAAAAAACTCTAAAACCCATAGAAACCTAAACAAAACTACTACAAAATCGGAAAACTATTTAAAACCCTAAAAACATCAAAAACTCTAAAAAAATTAAAATCCTTATAAAACTAAAAAAACCCCCCAGAAATCCAAAAAATGATAAAAACCATAAAACCCCTAAAAACTTAAAAACACCTCGAAATCCCTAAAAACCTGAAAACCATAAAATTTCAAAAAAATTCCCAAAAAAACCCTAAAAATTTTAAACTCCTCAAATCCTTAAAAAACCTAAGAAAACCATAAATACACAAAAAGGCATTAAACCTCTTAAAACAAAAAAATGCTAAAAACCCCAAAATCCACAAAACCGTTAAAATCATAAAATTCTTAAAAATCCCTAAAAATAAAAAACCCTAAAACCATGAAAAACCCTAAGAAAATATTAAAAACCTAAAATCAATTAAAAACCCCTAGAAACCAAAAAAAATCAAAAAACAATAAAAGACCCTAAAACTATTTAGAAGCCGAAAAATCATAGAACCCCTAAAACCTTAAAACGCCCTAAAAGCTCAAAAAATCCCTAAAAACTACTAAAAACTCGAAAAAAATTTAAACCCATGAAAATGTTAAAATAATATAAAAACCATAAAATTCTTAAAAAATTCAAATTAACTTTCAAGCCCAAAAAACTATAAAACCCTTAAAAACCGTAAAAACCATAAAATCCATCAAATTCCTTAAAACTCCAAATAACAATAAAATCCTAAAAATCTCTAAAAACACAAAAAAAACCCCAAAAAAATAAAACTCTAAAAAATTATTAAAAACCTAAAAATATATAAACCCCTAAAATACTGAAAAATGATAAAAACCCTAAAAACATTAAAATCATTAAAACCCTTAAAACCATAAAACAACATAAAACCCCTAAAACCCCAGTAAAAACTCTATAAACCCTTTAAACTCCTAAAAAAGTAAAAAAACTAATAAAACATTTAAACCCGTAAAACTAAAAAAAATCTTCGAAACCCAAATAACCATAAAAACCCAACAAACCCTAAATACCCTAAAAATCCTCAAAACCCAAAAAAACCCTAAAAACAATAAAAATCATAAAGAAGACCTAAATGAATAGAAAAAAATCCCTAAAAACTCTAAAAATGATTGAAATCCCTTTGAAAACCTTAAAATAAAAAAATTACTAAAAACCACTAAAAACCCAAAAAACGTTAAAATCGCTAAAAACCAAAAAAAAACTCAATGGCCTTAAATACCATACAAACCATTAAAAATATATAAATACCTAAGGTTTCTGAAATTGTAAACACCCATAAATTCCATAAACCCCCAAAAACCCTTAAAACCTAAAAGAACATAAAACCCCTAAAAACCCATAAAAAACCCTAAAACCCATAAAAACCCAAAAAAACCCTAAAATTCATAAAAAACCTAAAAACCTTATAAACCCATTAAAACCCTAAAAAATAAAAACTATAAAAACCATTTAAACTCTTAAAAACATTAATGAAATATAAAAAAACCATAAAACCCTAAGAACCAAAAAAACCCATCAAAATCCCTAAAAACTGTAAAAAAACCATATAATCCTAAAAACCCTAAAATTCTTGAAAGACATAAAAAATAATAACAACCATGAATAATCCAAAGAAAACATTAAAACCCTAAATACATTTAAAACCCATATAAACATATTAAATTATAAAACCTCTAAAACTCTAAACCCCATAAATCCCTAAAATCTATAAAACCTCTAAAAACATTAAAATCCCTAAAAGGCCATAAAAAACCTAAAACCCAAATAAAAACCATAAAACCCATAAAAACCTTTTAAAAACTTAAAAACCCATAAAAAAACATAAAAAAGTTTAAAAACTTTTTAATATACTAAAACATATAAAAATATAAAACTCATAAAACCCCTAAAAAACTCAAAAGTAACCTAATAAACACACAAAAAACCCAAAAAAACTAAAAAAACCCTCAAAATTCTCAAAAACCCTAAAAAATAAAATAGAGACCAAAAAAACACTAAAACACCTAAAATTTTAAAAAACATTATAAACCATGAAAAACACAAAAAACCTTTAAAATCGAAAAACACTAAAAACCCTTAAAACCTAAAAACCCTAAAAACCTTAAAAATCCTAAAACCATTAAAAACCATAAAAAATATAAAACCCCTGTAAACCCAAAAAACTGTAAAAAACACTACAAACTCTAAAATTCCTTTAAACCCCTAAAATTTTTAAAAACTCTAAAAAAATAAAAATACTAAAAAACTAAAGGAAACCATAAAACCTCAGAAACACAAAAAAACATAAAAACTTTAAAAAAACTCCAAAACCAATAAAATGTTTTTAAAAAATTCCAAAAAAAATCAATTCAATATAAAAAAACTTAATATTCCAAAAAATCGTAAGGAAACCTTAAAAACCTAAACACATAAAACCACTAAAAACATAAAAAATGCAAAAATACCTAAAAACCCAAAAATATAAAAAATCCCTAAAAACCTAAAAACCCCATAAAATCATTAAAAATACCTAAAATCCATAAAAATATAAAAACCCTATAAAACCCAAAATACACCTAAGAAAAACTTAAAAACTAAATATATATATATATATATATATAATCCCTAAAAACATAAAAAACACTAAAACCCCCTAAAACCCTAAAACAAATAAAACTGGAAACCTCAAATACCCTGAAACCCTAAAAACCAAGAAAAAATATAAAAACCATTTAAAATTGTAAAGTCATTAAAAACTATAAATTCCTTAAAAACTATTAAAATACTCGAAAAAATCCCATAAAAACTAAAAAACCCCTAAAAACCTAAAACCGCTAAAACCATAGAAATACTAAAAAATCTCTAAAAACAAAAAAAAACTCTGAAAACCCTTATAAAAACATAAAATCCTAAAAAATATTAAAACACCTAAAAACCTAAAAAACATTAAAACCCCTAAAATACCCCAAAAAACCCCAAAAATTCCTCAAAAACATATAAAACCCAAAAGCCTTAAAAACCCTAGAAACCCGTAAAAAATCATAAAAACTATTAAAAAATTTAAAAACACTTTAAACCCCTTAAATGTTAAAAAACTCAAAAAAACCTTAATCCCCCTAAAAAACTCGAAAATCCATAAAAACCAAAAAAAATAACAAAACACTAAAACCCCCTAAAAACTCAAAATCAATAATACCCTAAAAATCATAAAAATCCTAAAAATTACCTGAAAATTCCTAAAAACATAAAAAAACTATTAAAACATTGAAAACCAAAATGAAAACCTTAATAACCTAAAAACAATAAAAACCCATAAAAACCAAAAAAATACTAAAACATATAAAATACATACAATCTATAAAACCCTATAAACTATAAAAACACCTAAAAACCCTAAGAGAAATAAAACCCAAAAAACACTAAAAACCCTAAAAATCTATAAAACACAAAAACACATATGTATATATTTAAAACCTAAATACACTAAAAATCACTAAAAACCTAAAAAACACTAAGACCCCAAAAAACAATAAAACCCCTAAAAATCCTCAAAACACCTAATAACCTAAATAACCATAATAATCCTTAAAATACCCTAATATCCCTAAAAAATAATAATCCCTAAAAACCTTGAATAACCCTATGAAAATCATAAAACTATAAAAAAAACTAAAACCCCTAAAAACCTAAAAAACCTGAAAACCTAAATACCCTAAAACACCTAAAAACACTTCAAATCCCAAAAGTCTATAAAAATACTAAAAAAGACCAAAAAATCACTAAAATATAAAAAACCCTAAACCCTTTAAAATCCCTAATAAAACCAAAAAAACCTAAAAATGTTGAAACCCTAAAAACCCTAAAAGTCCCTAAAAACACTAAAACCCCCTGAAAACTAAAAAAACCCTAAAGACCAAGAAAACTCCTAAAGACCATAAAATTCCCTAAAAACCACTAAAAACTATGAATCCCTATAAACACAAAAAAATGATAAAAAACTATAAAATCCATAAAAACACTAAAAATACAGAAAACCCCTGAAACCCAAAAATACCATAAAATCCTAAAAACCTAGAAAACCATAAAACCCCTTAAACTTACTACAATCTTTAAAAATCCATAAAATTAATTCAAAATCCTTATAAATACCTAAAACCATAAAAAACCTAAACCCCTAAAAATCCCTAAAAACATTAAAACCCTAAAAAAATAAAAAACCTAAAAAAATTCTAAAAATTATAAAATCTCTTAAAACCCTAAAAACCCCATAAAACCTAAAAACTCCTCAAAATACCTAAAAACCTAAAAACCCGAAAAATTAATAAAAAAAGAATTAAAAATCCCTAAAAACATAAAAACACTAAAAACCCTAAAACCCTAAGAAAACCTTAAAAAATTAAGAACACTTAGAACCCCTAAAAACTAAAAAAATTCTAAAAACCCTAAAAACCCTAAAATAACCTAACACCCCTAAAATCCATAAATCCCATAAAACCTCTAAATCATTTAGAAATCCCTAAAGTCACAAAAGACCCCTAAAACTAAAAAAACCCTTTAAACACCAAAAAATGATAAAAACTCTAAAACCCCTTAAAACCATAAAGAATTCCAAATACCCTAAAACCCCAAAACCCCAAACCCTAAAAACCATCAAAATCCCTAAATCCCAAAGAACCCCTTAAAATCCTAAAAATCCCTAAAAATTCATATTAATGTAAGAAACCTTGAAACCCCTGAAATCACATATGAATACTTATATGATAAAAACACTTAAAACCCCTAAAAACCTAAAAATTTATAAAAAATATAAAAGACATTAAAACCCTAAAATACCCCGAATAATCATCAAAATCCCAAAAAACCCAAAAAAATCATAAAAATTACCTAAAAATCCCTAAAAACATAAAAACCCTTAAAAACCCTAAGAAAACATCAAAAAACTAAAAAAAACCTAAAACCCAAAAAATCATAAAAAAGCTAAAACCAATTAAAACCTCTAAAAAGATAATGTTTCTGAAGAAAACCCACCCACCTAACAGTTGATTGTGGGGGTTAAGTATGGTTTCACAATTTTTCACGTTCAATACAACATTTCTAAACGACTTCCAAATTGGTTGTTCATGGAGTAGAAAACACTCAATGGTTCCCACATTTGAGATGTTTCATGAACCAGCTTGACAAATGCATGGGATCATTGGAAGATAGTCGAAAAACACATATTGGATCACATTGGTTGAGATTATGGGTGCTCACGATCATCAAACCATTTTGGGAGGAAATTATTTCCTACTCTATGACTCTTTTAAATATTTTACTTGAGACATACTCATGAATCTTTTGTTCATTCTAAAGTATAACATGGTTCACCCTAAATTAATGATCAATTATTAGCAGAAAATGATTCAGAATCATATGTATATATCTGAGGTAATACATTAACGGGTATATCTATATGTATATGAGGTTCTCCATCAATGGTTCTTCTTTTTATATGGGTAAGATATTCTTATATAATATTTCATTATGATTTTAGTTTTAATCCACATAGTGAGGCACTCTAGAATTTTTTATCATCTAGGGAGATGAGAGTTTTTAATGTCAGGATTGAACCCATAAGATGGTATTCCTATAAATCCCCAGGAAAGGATTCAAAATCCACGTAGTTTAATGCAACTTAATAGGACACATAACATTTTAATTTCGTGTGATAAGAATAAAACAATGTAGTTTAATGTCATTAAGCATAGATTTCTAGGTGGAATGCACCTAGCCATGTAGGGTGTTGTCCTTAGACCAAAGTGTCCTAAGGATCCCGGATGGTATGTGATCTCCATGGTTGGGTATGATCCTATCAGCAATATTGACTAACAAAGGATGGTGATGAAAGGAACTAAAAGGAGTGTGGCCCTATGGGTTGGTTATGACCTCATCCAGGATGTATCTCAAATAACATTAGGTTGGATTTGAATATTGGTTTTGGACCATAGGGATTCTTCCTATATATCATATTTTTCTTTGTAGAAAATCCCATATAGTTTGGAAGGTTGGGGCTTAAACCAATGGAGGAGGCCCATAGATGCTTCATCTAAAATATATATCTTTGAAGGTTGGTCTCCTAAAATATATGTCACTTTTAGAGGATAGTAACATCATTTTGTGGATTTTATGGAATAAAGGCCCATTGTTTCTAGAACTATGAGGATAGTCTCATCTCATGGTGGTTTGGAGGTTTGGTTGGTTATTACACCTACTAGGATTCCAATTTTCTTGATTCATTGGGAATGTGTCCATTTTAATGTTTATCTCATCAGAAATATGGCCCTATAAGAGGATTGAGTTGGGCCTTATACTGAATGGGAGGCCCATAGGTTCATGGGATCATGCGGACGTCACGACCAGTACTAACCCCTAATCCCCCATGGCGTAAAAAACAAGAGGAAGAAGTAGATCTGAAAACCAAAAAATAACACTTTTCTACTAGTGGAAGAGGGTTGAGCCCAAACAAAGAATAAAAGAGAGAGCTATTGTGCATATCCCATCTCATGTTTTTATATCCTAGCACCAAAGGGAGTTTGAAAGGGAACTGAAAGTGTCTATATCTTTTCTTATTTGGGAAGTTATGATAGTCATGTAAGACTAACCATATTTCTATGTCTTGGTAGACAAAGAGGAGGAAGATAACATACTTCAGAAGGAAAATATAGGGGATTACTATTGGTGGTATTAACTTACCCTAATTTTCCCCTCATCCCCATTCGTTAGGTGGAAGAGTGGACGAGGGAGGGAGAAAGAACAATAAATGTCATTGCCCAACCCAAATATCCATATGGCATTGTACTAATGGTTGGATCCCTTGTTAATATGGGAATGTATGCTTGAAAACATTCCAAGGATCCTCCTTATTAATTAGGATTCCAATGGGACCCCATTTACCATCGATATGAACACTCGAGAGGAAACATTGATGTTCCCAGGGATCTGATCATATATATCTTGTGGTTTAGGGAGAGGTCTTGGCCTAATTCCTCACAAGGTGGCCACTTAGGTCTTAGCGTTTACCATAAAAATGTTTTAGGAAGAAGGATATTAGGGAAGTACATGGAGGGGGTTAGATCATGATGAACACTAAATTAGAGTAATGCAATGAGAGCAGAAAATCAGAGAACCTGAAAATTCCCCATTCTGCATGGAATTTTTCTATATGGGATGGAGTTCCCTCCTCATATTGTTTCTTTATGTGGGTGTAGGTTCTATATGTGTTTCATTTTTCTATGAAGGTATGTGTTCCTCCATCATAGTGTTTTCCTACATGGTGTAGGGATACCTCCCCATATCCTTTTACCATGTGGGGAAACTGACCATAAAGAGGTCATCTTCTTATAAATTGTAGAAACATGTATGGAAAGGGGTTTGGGTATGTTTATGATCAGGTGATTTCCATTTATACCTTATCATTATATGGTAAAATTACCAAGCGAAAATCAATGTCTCTCACACCATTCCTCAAGTTTTTCCCTTTCCTCTTAGCCTCCCCATTGGGGATATTTTATAGAGTAATTGTGGTAAATAACTATCATGATGGACGTTCTATGGAAGTGGGAACTTTTTTTGAGGGTGGGAAACACTTTTAGGGCCTAAAAATTACTTTTGTATTTTTAGAGGATGGGAAACACAGCTCCCACTAGAAAAAAATCGTTTACGGGGGCTAGGAAGCACTACCCGCACCCATAAATGACTTTTTATTTACAAGGGACTAGAAACACCACCCACACCCACAAAAGGATTTTTCATTATTAGGGAAGGTAAACACTACCCACCCTATAAAACAAAATTTTCAATTGTAGAAAGAGATATATTATTGGTGGATTCCATGTGGAATGTAGATCCACATAGTGATATCAACTATGCAGACCTGATCCATCATTCATGACATTGTGTCCTTAAATAATACTTCAAAATTTCCTTTTAGGTGAATATTTCCCTTCACCAAATTTGTGTAATTATTTCTTCCTCATATGTATATTTTTTAGTACATAAGAATTCCACCATCAGAATGGGCTCTGATTAGGAAGAAGATGAGGCAATTCTGAAGAATGAATTGGTGTTGTTTTAAACCATTTATTGATATGCATGTGGAATCATGAAGGGGACCATGCATATAAATAGGGTTCAGGATCATTTTTCATTTAACCATCCTTTAATAAAACTAGCACTTTGTTGTTCCTAGATCACTTTTTTCTCCCTATATAGTGTTCTAATTTAAGGATTGATTTTCCATGAACTCATATGTTATCACCCAAAAATGGTATCTCTTCTCACATGCATAATAATATGATCGTCTTCATGGAGGTATGATTCTTTGTGGACTGACTGAGCACCTCACGAGTATTTTCTTCATTGAAAATGTTTTGTGGGCTGATGTTTCATGGACTTTGCAATGTGGTTTTGAACTTTTCTATGTACTCTTTTTAATGAACCTCACATAGTTTTTTGATCTTAAAATAAGGATAAAATGGATCTTGTTAAAAATGATTATGGAGTCTAATTCCATGATATTGATTAAGAGAAGAACTTACATTGTTGAGAACATCGAAAATGGTCTTTGAAATCACATCAATCCTCATGATGGTACTATGAAGAGTCTTCTTTAACCAGAGATTCTGAATTATACATTTCCTAATAGGTTACCATGTTACCACAATTGAATTCAAGATGATTATCTCATTCCCCCATATGATTATAATTCTCCAATTACTTAGTTTATGTTGTCCTCAGATCTTGTTCAAGTGAACATTTATGCCATGAGACACATTATTTTGTGTCTGAGTCAATAAGAGGTTTTCATTCTGGATGGATCATCATAGACACAATGAAACCATTATAATGATGATATATCCTTGTAGTCCACCATTTAATATTATACATCCATTTTTAACCTCTCATAAAGATAGTCAAACATAGAGTGGAGTTCTTAGTGGGATTTGTGATCTGTAGAAATCTTTTCTGATGAATGGGATTAGGAATTATAGGGGTGCCAGAACTGAGTATAATTTCTCAAATGACTATAATTCATCATAAAATACCATTATATATGAATTTCTTAGTTTTTGGTAAATTCCCCAACCAAGGTTTTCCCAAATTGATTAGTTATTGGGGTTTAAGAACCAACACCATTCATTTAACTCATAGTGAATTCGGGATCAAACTATGGGATATCTTCTAATTAGAAGGAATTAATATTCTAGGAAACATGTATGATGAATTTATTCCTATATATAATACCTGGGAAGATAATAAATAGGTTCTTCCATTAGAAAGATATTTTACTATTGTAGTAGAGAAATCAATGGGTCATCCTCTTCACACCTATTCACTCATTCCATTTAGCGACTGGATAAATCTATTTTTGAAAGCTAGTGGTGAAAGTGTGAAGGTTAGGCACACTAATACTCAACAACCATAAGGTATTATAGGTTCATAATGGGACTCTCTCAAGGAAGGAAAATATACGATATGGGGTTACCAAATCCTGCCAGACATATCTCTTGAATTCATGTTGGTAGGCTTTTTCCATGTTCTTGAGTAGATAGATCTTCCCATATTGTGATGTCTATACTGGTGTCAGGGTATTCACCATAATGATAGAATCCACATAGGTGAATGGAAAAATGGTCAATCTAGTTATTCCCACTCTTTATTGAATTTATGAGTTACTGGGACATCTATAAGAGGGTAGATACCTAAATCATATTTGCATGATGTTTCTATTTTTAAATGGTTTGGTGGAAGAACACTTATGATTCTACAAATATCAATATAATAGAACAATACATTATTCCTAATTTCACCCCATGCTAATCTATATTGTTGTTTTTTTTCTCGAAATCCCTATGAATCAATGGTTCTGTTGAGTTTTTAAATTATTTATCCCTGTTTTCTTTCACTCCTTATTCCGTACCCTATCAATTAATGGGAGATATTGGCAGAGGTTCTCTTGTTGAATGCCCCTATATAATCTCACTGAGAGATGGGATTCTAACTAATCAGAAAGATGGGATAACCATTTTTTAACCTTACACTCCCAATTGATTTTCATGAAAATTTGGATGCCAACAACATGTCACTTATTTACCCCTTACTAAGATTAAAAGGGAATCAAAGCCAATCATCATTCACTTGTTGTGTTTGATGATGATGTGTGAGGATGTTGGAATGGAAATGTTTTTAAATCCTATGAAATCTCTAACCAATTGTCCACAGGTTTATTCCAAAATGTTGGTGGAATACTATCTTGATGGGTTGATGTGGAAGCTACTCTAACATGTGCATAAACTGATGGCCTCTCCTAGTATTTCTCCCATCATGTTATATTTACCAAAATTTGTAGGAGGAAGATATTCATCTTGTCATTATAATTATTCAGAGGGAGTTTTATCCTGAAGTTCTATTTTTATAGGGAGTTGGGTAGAGCTTACACTTATGATTAGAAACTTTGGTAGCCCTACTAACACCAATCCCAGTGGAATAGTATTTGGCATTCCACTGATTGATGATAAAATTTTCAGATCTATTTCTAAATTAAACAAAAGGCGTAGATAGAGATCTTGCGCATACTATTTTAATTATTTAGAATGATCCTATATATCTCAAATGTGATCCCAGATTATATACCCATTGTGGTGGGTGAACAGGTTCAGGATCCTAGTGTTGCTATTGAACATTAGGATGTATGAAAATGGGCTTGAAACCAAATTTAAAATTTCATCATATATACTCTTTGGTGAATTTTTTTGATTATATGGGCAAGCTTCATTAAATTTTACTTCGATTAGTCATAGGCAGATCAGATTATCGGAACTTTCTTATCCTTATCCATCAAGTCCCCATACCTTAGGAGGTGTTTACCAATCATGAATGTGATCTGACCTAATTTAATCTCTCTAATATTCATGAATATGTTTTAAAGCATACTAGTACTAAGTTTCATAACATAGTTTCTGAGGAAGAACGAGTTTACGATCATAAGGTTTCACAGAATATGAATCTATAAGATTATGAGTCTCACATTTCTAGAATAAAGGCATAATTTCATAAAAAATATGGGACTAGAATCCATTAAAAAGAAAGGTCATTGGATGAGGTCCATTAATAAATAAATGAAGCCATTAGCAAAATCTGAAGCTGGGTAGAGAACAAATCTAGAGCATACCATTGATGAATCATATCATATATTAGTTGATCTACTAAAAAAGAATTTCAAGATTCACTATAGTGATTTAATTTTTTTTTCATTTCCCAATAACATCTTAGAGGGAATCCGAGATGTGGATGGTCCTCCAAAATTTTTCCAATGAAGGAAAATTTTGTGGTTCTCAATCATCTGTCTCTTTTTTTCTATTTCCTTGAAAAATTTTATAGTAACAGTCGAGTTGACATATTTTTATTGTCATAATTTCTATGTATTAATATATTTAACTTGAAATAATGACTATAGGGGAAGGCTTTAAAATTGGTATTTTTGGGTCATTCAGGACTGGTATTTTATGTTTTAGCTTTAATAAAATTGGCCATTAATTATGGGGTGATAACCCCAAAATTCCTTGTGTTCTAATAATGTACCGATATTATTTAGATATTTGAAGCGGAATTTTAATCCCAGATCTCATTATTTTGTAATCCAAATAATGATGTGGGATAACTACATGAGGAGTGACCAAAGAGCATGTTTGAATATTGGGTTCCAACATGATGTTGTTGAGGCATATGAAGATAAGAGAGGTCACTCATGAGGATTAATTTTCCCATTTTTTGCTGACATATTCATATTTTTAATCAAATTTTAATTATTTTTAAAAGAATTTAAATTAATAATACCCGCTAAATTAATTTTGTAATAATTTTTTCAAAAATATGAGAGTCAAATTAATTTTTATTATATTTTTTGAAATGTTTATTTTTTAATTAGTAAATTATTTTTTACTTTAGGAATTTTTTCATCGAATAATTTTGAGTTATTTTCTAACTTGATTTTATTATTTTTCAAGTGTGTAATTATCTAAAAAAATCAATACTAGACCCAGGCCTGCCCTCAACCTTTGAAATATCACCACCTAGCCAAGACAAATGAGGCCTGACCAACCAAACAACATGGGGAGAGATAGTTTGATCCAATAATATCTTGGGGGATCAAATATAATTCAGGATTGGACCATGGGTGGTGAACCCCATGGAAAGTAGAGGTGGTATAAAAAGTCCTTAAAATAGAAAAATAATAAAAACCATAAAACCTAAAAACACTTAAGACACAGAGAAAATCATAAAAGGATGAAAAGAAAAAAAACCCCCTAAGCACCCTAAAAATGTAAAACACTCTAAAAACCAAAAAACCTAAGAAAACCCATAAAAACTCTAAAAATCACTAAAACATATAAAACCCATTACACCCCTAAAATGATAAAAGACTCTAAAAATAACTTATAACACTAAAAACCTCTAAAAGAACAAACAACCAAAAAACCCAAAAAACCCCAACAACCCCTAAAAACCATAAAACCCTCAAAACTCCTAAAAACCAAAAAATTCCAAAAAAAACCTAAAAAGACTAAAATTTTAAAACAAACATAAACACCTTGAAAATCATAAGAAAACCATAAAAAATCAAAACACTTAAAACACATAAAAACATAAAAAATGATAAAAACCCAAGAAAACCTCTGAAATCCCAAAAAACCCAAAAAACCCCTAAAAACCATAAACACCCTAAAAACCCATAAAGCCCTAAAAATCACTAAAAACTCTAAGATCCCTATAAAACCATAAAATTTTTTAAAAACACTCCAATACATTGAAAACCTATAAAACTCAAAAATTCCCCGAAAAACACAAATAAATCATAAAAACCCTAAAACCCTAAAAGTCCATAAAAACCATGAAACCCCATAACATTCCAAACAGCCCAAAAAATCCCGTAAAATGTAAAAAATGAAAAAAAATCCTTAAAAACATATGAAATTAATAAAAATAAAAAAAACAATCAAAACCACTAAAACCTAATAACAAAAAATCACATAAAACCCTAAAAACCCATAAAAACAATAAAACAACCAAAAACCCTTTAATCCCTAAAATCCAATAAAAAACCTAAATCAACTAAAAACTCTAAAACCCTTTAAAATCCTAAAAATATCAAAAACTCTAAAAATCGTGAAACCCTAAATATCTATAAAACCCTAAAACCCCAATTGAAACTAAAACCCACAATATCCCTAAAAAACATAAAAACAAATAAAAATCCTCAAAAACCCTAAAAATACCTAAAAATGTAAAAAAACCTAAGACCCTGAAAAACCCTAATAAAATCATTACATTCCAAAACCAATTAAGACCGCTAAATAATATAAAAACATGAAAACACCTAAAACTACTAAAAACTATAAAAACCCTTTAAACCCCTAAAAAAATTAAAACCCCTTAAAACCCCTAAAAACATAAAAAAACCATTAAACCTAAAAAAACCATAAAAACCTTAAAACCCCTAAAACACCTCAAAATCCTTTAAACCCCTAAAAACAAATAAATTAATATAAATACATAATATCTCTAAAAAATAAAAAATCCCTAAAAACTAATATGAAAACCTCAAAAACCTAAAAATAATTAAACCCCTTGGAAACCTAAAAACTACTAAAAATACTACAATCATCAAAAAACGATAAAAATTAAAAAAAAAATCTTAAAAGCTTAAAACCCCTAAAATCCCATAAAACCCCTAGAAACCACTAAAAACTCTGGACTTGATTTATACCCCTAAAAATATTAACAAATATATCAAAACCCTTAAAACCCATAACAATTTAAAAAAACCTAAAAACCCAAGAAAACCAAAAAACCAAAAAATCCATAAAACACATCGAAATCCCTAAAAAACAAAAACCAGAAAATTCCTAAAAAGTCCTAAAATCCTTAAAAATGTAAAAACCCTAAAACCCAAGAAAACCCCTATGAAAGAATTAAATCCTTAAAGACACATAAAACCCCTAGAAATGTTAAAAAACTCAAAAACCCATTAAAAATCTAAATACACAAAAAACCCTAAAAACCAGGAAACCCCCAAAAACCACAAAACCCCTCAAAATCCTTAAAAATATTCAAAATCATAAATATCCTAAAAATATTCCAAAAAACCCTAAAGACAAAATAAATCGTAAAAAATAGAAAAATACTAAGCAAACCATAAAACCCAAAAAATATTTAAAACCCCCAAAAACCATAAAAACCCAAAAAACAATAAATACCATAAAAATCACTAAAAATAATAAATACCATTTTGTCTAAAAATATGTTAAAAAATATAAAAAATTTAAACCCTAAAAAACTCAAAACAAACCTAAAAATACAAAAAAACCATAAAACCCTAAATACACCAAAAAAACCCCTCAAAATCCATAAACCCCTAAAGATCGAAAAAATCCAAAAAAACCATAATAATCCCAAAAAAATATAAAAAAACATTAAAACCCAAAAAACATTAAAAATAATTAAGAAAACCATAAAAACCTAAAAACGCTTAAAATATCTATATACCTAAAAGATATAAAACCATAAAAATCTAAAAAATATAATACACCATAAAAACCATTAAAACCCCTAAAAACATTAAAAATTCCTAAAAACCTCAAAAAACACTAAAATCTATAAAAAAAAATTTAAAACCCTATAAAAGTTACAAAATCTGAAAACCTTAAACACCAAAAAAACAAAATACCACAAAAAATATTAAAACATAAACCCCTAAAAACCCTAAAATTCATAAAAATCCTTAAAAACTCTATAATCTGTAAAAAACATAAAATCCTAAAGATCCCTAAAAACATAAAAAACAATAAAATCCCAGAAAAGAAACTGTAAAAAACATAAAAAACTAAACTCACTTAAAATACCAAAGAAACATAAAAAATCTAAAAACATTAAAAAACCCTAAAACCCCTAAAAACATAAAAACCACTAAAAACATTAAACACCATTAAAACCCTAAAACCACTAAAAACTATAAAACCCTTTTAAACACCTAATAATGTTAAAAAAATACATAAAAAATATTAAATCATTAAATTATTTAAAAAATACTAATAAAACACAAAAAAACCCAACAAAATAATGAAAACCCACAAAATCCCTAAAAATATTAAAGACCATAAAAATCCTAGAAATCTATAAAAATCCATAAAAACATAAAAAATACTGAAAAACCTAAAAAACCTCATAGAGATCCATAAAAAATAAAACTATTTAAATCATTTAAACACCCTAAAAATACTAAAAACCATAAGAAACCCAAAAAACAAAAAAAAACATAAAATCCCCTAAAAAATTTAAAATAGTAAAACCTAATAAACACAAAAAACCCATTAAAACTATAAAACCCATTTAAACCCCTAAAAAAGTTAAAAAAACTATAAAACCACTTAAAACCGCTGAAAATCAAAAAACCTAAAAACCTAAAAAAAACATCCTAACACTGAAAAACCTAAACAATCCTAAAAACCCCCAAAATCCCAATAAATCGTAAAAATGCATAAAAATCCAAAAAAAATGATAAATATCCCTAAAAACATAAAAACAACTAAAACCCTTAAAAACCATAAGACAACCATAAAACCTAAAATCACATTAAACCCCTAAAAAATATAAAATTCTAAAAACCCTAAAAACCGTAAAATAACATAAAATCCATAAAACCCCTAAAACCATAAAAACTCTAAAAACCTATAAAACCTTAAAAATCCATTAAAAACATTAATAACCTTAAAAACACCAAAATACTCAAATACCCTAAAAACCCATAAAACCGATAAAAACCAAAAAACACTAAAAACCATCAAAATTTTCAAAAATTGTTAAAATCATAAAAATACTAAAAAAATCTCTAAAAATCCCTAAATTGTAAAAAATACAGAAAACCCTGAAAATCACTAAGAAAAACTTAAAAACCAAAAAACACATTAAACCACTAAATACTATAAAAATTTTAAATACCCAAAAATCCATAAAAAATATAAAAACTCCCAAAAATCATAACATCCCATAGAAAACCCATAAAACACCGCCAAAAACTCTAAAAACCCTTTAAACCCATAAAAAAATTAATAAATCTCCAAAGACCAGAAAAAACATAAAAATCGTAAAAATCCTAAAAATCCAAAAGAATCCAGAAAAAAAATACCAAAACCCAAAATACACTAAAACCGCTCAAAATACCTAAAAACCGTAAAACCCCATAAAATCATAAGAAATAACTACAAATCTATTAAAACTTAAAAAAATTAAAAAACATGGAAAACCATAAGAAATCTTTACAAACTTAAAAACACATAAATCCCAGAAAAACCCTAAAAGAACTAAAAACCCCAAAAAACAAAAAACCCAAAAAAAATATCAATCCCAAATATACCATAAAACCCCCTAAAAATAATAAAGCCATTAAATACTATAAAAACCCTTTAAACAAATATAAACATTAAAAAATCTAAAAAAAACCCTAAACAACTCAAAAAAACCCCTAAAACCCAAAAAAGATCAAAATCCATAAACAATCTAAAAGCCCTAAAAATCCTTAAAATCTTTAAGAATCCCTAAAAACATAAAAATCCCTAAAATCTAAAAAATCCATAAGAAAACCTTAAAAACATAAAAACTATTAAAAATTCTAAAAAACCTAAAAAGCTCTAAAATCCCTAAAGTACCCTCAAACCGCAAAAAACCATAAAATCCCATAAAACCATAAAACCCCATAAAACCATAAAAACCTAAAAAACAGCTATAAACTCTAAAAGAATTTAAACCCGTAAAATCATTAAAAAACTATAAAAACACATTAAAAACTAAAAAACTCAAAAAACCCTAACAACCCAAAACACCATTAAAACCGAAAAACCCCAAAACCCTAAAAATTCCCATAAAAATCTATAAAAACTCTAAAACCAAAGAAAATCCAACAAAAATCTCATAAAATACCTAAAAACATTAAAACCCTAAAACCCTAGAAAATATTAAAATGCGGAAAACACTTATAAAACCTATAAAATATTAAAACCACTAAAAGTCAATAAAAATAATAAATTCCCTAAAAAACATAAAACCCTAAAAACCTTAAAAAACCAAAACCCATAAATACCCTAATAACAGAATAAAAACTCTAAAAACCCTTTAAACACCTAAAAATGTTAAAATTTTATGAAAAACCATAAAACGATGAAAAACTAAAAACACAAAAATCACAAAAACCATAAGAACTCCCAAACTGTAAACAACCTTAAAACCCATCAAATTACGTAAAAACCCTAAAATCCAAAAAATCATAAAATATCCTTAAAAATACATAAAATTGAAAAAAAACCGTAAAATCGTTGAGAACCCCTAAGAATACCATAAGAAACTAAAAACACTTAAACCCCCAAACCCCCCAAAAAACCATAAAACACCCTAAAATCATTAAAACCCCCAAAGAAATCATAAAAACCCTAAAAACACAAAAACAAAACTTCAAACACCCTTTAAACTCATAAAAATGTTAATAGACTCTAAAAACCCATCAAAACCATAAAAATTCAAAAAAAACCTTAAAACCCCAAAAAAAATCAATAAAAACCATAACAATACTAAAAACAATCAAAATACATAAAAACCCTAAAAACCATAAAAATACTAAAAACACCTAAAATCCCTAAAAACATAGAAACTCTAAAAACCCTGAAACTCCCTAAAAAACTTTAAACCCAAAAAAACATAAACCCTAAAATAGAAAAAAACAATAAAAAATATATAAATCCTAAAATCATAAAAAAACATAAAACCTCAAAAAATGCCTAAAAATACTAAACCAATAAAAACACTAAAATCTAATTAAACACCTACAAACAATAAAAAATATAAAAAACAATAGAAACCCTGAAAAACATAAAATCCCATAAAAACCCAAAAAACATAAACCCTTCCAAATATTAAATTCCTAAAAATAACCCTAAACCACTCAAAATCCATAAAAAACTCTAAAATCTATAAAATCCTAAAAATAGCACTAAAAGTCTCTAAAAATAAGAACCCCTAAAACTAGGGACACCCTAAGAAAACATTGAAAATATAAAAACACATAAATCCCCTAAAGATCCAAAAAACAATAAAAATGATAAAAACCATGAAAAAACTTAAAAACCTCAACTTCCCAAAAACCATAAAAACTATAAAAATTTCTAAAAAAGACCTAAAAGTACATAAAAACATAAAAAATTCTTAAAACACCTGAAAACCCATAAGAAATCCTTTAAAACCTAAAAATTGTTAAAACCACAAGAAAACCTAGAAACACTAAAACCCTTAAAAGAGAAAACAAAACCATTAAACCCCCTAAATACCTTGAAAACCCCTAAAACCTTAAAATCCCTAATATACCATAAAAGCAAAAAAAATCTCTAAAATCACAAAAACCCCTTCAAACCTTAAAGAACATTTAAAAATCTATAAAACATTAAAACCCCTAAAAATATAAAAAAAACCCTAAAAACCAAAAATCCATAGAAAACCCTAAAACCCATAAAAAACCCTACAAACCCTCAAAATCCAAAAAAAATCCCTAAATACAATAATAATCGTCAAAATAAATAAAATCCCTAAAAAACATAAAAATCACAAAAACAATTAACACCCCTAAGAAAACCTTAAAACCTAAAAACACATAAAATCCTAAAAAAAGTAAAAATCACTAAAACCCCTAAAAACATAAAACCTTAAAATGCTAAAAATCCCAAAAACCCCAAAAACCCCAAAAGAACCCTAAAACCCCAAAATCCGATTAAATCCCTAAAAACCCTAAAAATAATAAAAATCATTAAAAATCCCTAAAAATCCCTAAATATATAAAATATACTAAAACCATGAAAACCCTTAAAAAAATTAAAAACCCAAAAACACATAAAACCCCTAAAAACCAAAAAAATGATAAAAACCCTAAAACCCATAAAAGTCCAAAAACCATAGATACCCCTAACAAACTTAAAAATCCCAGAAAACCAATAAGAACCCAAAAAACTACTAAAAACTCTAAAAAAAATTTTAATACCCTAAGAATGTTAGAAAATTATAAAAAACCTTAAAATCTTAAAAACCTAAAAATTCAAAAAAAAAACAAAAAACCGAAAAATAAACAATAAAACCCCTAAAATCCCAAAAAACCCCCAAAAATTACTAAAACATTAAAAACCATAAAAATATTTAAATGGCACACAAATCCCTAAAAATATAAAAAACATAATAAACCTGAAGAAAACCTAAGAAATCGTTAAAACCCTAACAACACTTTATACCCCTAAGAACCTAAAATCTCTAAAAAACCCTAAGAACCCCTAAAACCCCAAAAAAACCTTAAAACCCTAAAGTTACTCAACATTCCTAAAACCCATAAAAATTAAAAATACCCTAAAAATTCAAAAAATGAAAAAAAACCAATTCAACCTTGAATAACCCTAAGAAAACCATAAAACCTAAAAATAATTAAAACCAAGAAATCCTAAGAAATGAAAAACCCTAAAAACCAATAAATATTAAAAATCCTAAAGGACCTAAGAAACCCTAAAAGCCAACTAAAAACTCTAAAAACCCATTAACACCATAAAAAATTAAAAATAATAAAAACCTTAAAACCCCTAACCCTTAAAAAATAAAAAAAATCCAGAAAACCCAAAACACCTTAAAATCCCTAAAACACTAAAAACTATAAAAATCCTTAAAACCCTAAAATCCCCTAAAAATGTAAAAAACCCTAAAAACCCCTAAGAAAACATTAAACACCTAAAAACACTTTATGTTTCTAAAAACCTAAAAATTCTAAAATCCACAAAACCTTAAAAGCCCTAAAACCCCTAAATCTTATAAAACCATAAAAACCGCTAAAAACAACAAAAAAAACCTAAGAACCAGTAAAAACAATATAACCCCTTAAAAAATAATAACTATTTAATCCCCTAAAATAATAAATAACGATAAAAATTATTAAAACCCTTAAATTCACAAAATACCTAATACTCCAAAAACCACAAAAACTAAAAAAACCCATAAAACCCTCAAAATCCAAAAAAACTGAAAACCTATAAAAATATTTTGAAAACCCTATAAATACCAAATACATGTAAAAAACACAAAAAAACTGGAAAACCCTGAGAAAACCGAAAAAACTATAAAAAATCTAAACCACCTAAAAATGCTAAATGAACTAAAAACCATAAAAACTTATCAAAACCCTCAAAATTCTTAAAAACCATAAAAACCAAAAAAATCTCCTAAAAAACCCTCAAAATTCCTAAAAAAGTAAAAAACCCTAAAACCTTATAAAAACCCTATGAAATACTTAATAAATTAAAAATGTTAAATACAACTGAGACACCTAAAAACAATAAAACCCCTAAAAGAGCCTAAAACCCCCAAAACCCCCTAAAATCATAAAAATTACTAAAAACCATAAAAAATTTAAAATCCCATATAACCCCTAAAAACCCAATAAAACCACTAAAATCCCTTTAAACCCATAAAAATTTAAAAAAATCTAAAAACCCTAAAATATTCAAAAAAAACCTAAAAATCCCCAAAACCATAATGACCCTGAAAGCCTAAAAACCCAATAAATAACTAAAAACCCTAAAAATCATTAAAGTTCCTAAAATACCTAAAAAATATAAAAAACCTAAAAACCTTGAAAACTCTACGAAAACGTTAAAAACCAAAAAAAACATTTAAAAACCCAAAAAACATAAAATATGTCAAACCCCATAAAAACCCTCAGACAATAAAAACCATAAAACCCCTAAAACCCATTAATACCACTAAAATCCATTAAAAACCCTAAAAAACCTTAAACAACAATAAAATATCTAGAAAACCTTTAAAATCCTCAAACATTTAAAACTTTAAAAAAAAAAACCCCCTAAAAAACCCCTAAACACCAAAAAACCAAAAAAACACTAAAACTGCTCAAAATCCCCAAAAACCCATAAAAATCCTTAAAAGGCCCTAAAATTCCATAAAAATATAAAAAACCCTAAATTAATGAGAAACCCTAAGAAAAACATAAATCCTAAAAACATATAAGAACCCTAAAAACTTAAAAATATCTAAAAACACAAAAAAAACATTAAATCCATAAAACCCCAAAAAAACCATCAAAATCACTAAAAACCATAAAAATTATTAAAAGATACTAAAAATAAATATATATGTAAAAACCCCTAAGAACCCTGTAAACCCTGAATAAAACCAAAAAAACCTAAAAAAAATTTCAACCCCTAACAACTGAAAACTATTAAAAACCCAAAAAACTCGAAAAAATAAATAAAAACCCTAAAACCATAAAAACCCTAAAAACCAATAAAATCCCTAAAACCCAATAAAAACATTAAAATCCATTTAAACTTATTAACACATTAAAAATCTATAAAACCACATAATGTTCCTAAAAACTAATAAACCATAAAAACTATAAAACCTCAAAACCCTAAAAATCACTAAAAAAACCCTATGAACATAAAATTCTTAAAAATCCCTACCCCCGCACCCGCCCCCAATGTAAAAAAACCTAAATGCACTAAAATCCAAAAATAAAAACCATCAAAACCAAAAATCATTTTAAAACCCTAAAATATCAAAAAATAAAAAAACCCTAAAAACCTTAAAAACCCTAAATACCCTAAAAAATAAAAAACCCATTAAAAACCTTAAAACCTATAGAAAATTAAAAAACCTAAAACTACTAAAAACTATAAAATCCCTTTAAAACCCTAAAAAAACCCAAAAACCACTCAAAACTCAAAAAAAAAAAAACAATAACCCATAAAAACCATAAAACCCTCAAAATATATAAAACCTTTAAAAACCCATAAAAATATGAAAAACCCCTAAAATTGGTAAAAATTTTAAAAACACCTAAAACCATGAAAACTACTCATAAAGCCTTAAAATATTAAAAATATTTAAAAATAATTAAAAACTAAAAAAACAAAAACCTTAAAACCATAAAAATTATATAAATCCCTAAAACTATAAAAACTATAAAAACCCATAAAAACCCTTAAACCCCATTAAAATTTATAAAAACCCTTTAAACCACTAAAAATGTTAAAAACTCTAAACCATTAAAACCCTAAAATATTAAAAAAACCATAAACACTCAATAAAACCATAAAAAACATAAAACCCCTAAAACCCCATAAAATTCCTAAAAACCCTAAAACCCATACAAATCCTAAAAGCCCCTAAAATTTTATAAATTTTAAGAAACTCTATAACCATTAAAAAGACAAAATACAACATTAAACATATAAAAACACTTAATACACCTAAAAACCTAAAAATTATAAAAACCCTAAAATCCTAAAAATCCGTAAATTCCAAAATAAAAATAATAATCCTAAAAAATCCCAATTTTTTTTTAAAAAACATAAAAAAAATAAAAAAACCTAAAAACCAATAAATACCTTTAAAACCTGAAAACAATTTAAACCCCTAAAACCAAGAAAAATATGAAAACCCCCTAAAAATACCTAAAAATACACTAAAACCTATAAAAACCCTAAAAACCATTACAAACCTTAAAAACCCTAAAAACCCAAAAAACACCAAAAAACCACTATAAACTCTAAAAACCCCTTAAACCCCCATAAACAACAAAAACTCTAAAAACCATAAAAATCCTAAAAAATAAAAAACCCCTAAAACCTCAAAAAACCATAAAACCCCTAAAAATTTTAAAAACATTCAAAATACCTAAAAACCCACAAAGCTACTAAAAACCATAAAAACATAAATATCCAAAAAAGGACCTAAAAGTCCTTAAAAAGGTAAAAACCCATGAAAAACATAGAAACCCCTAATAAGAAATTTAAAACCTAAAACCAATTTAAACCCCTAAAAACCTAAAAATTTCATAAAACCATAAAAAAAACTAAAAACCCTCAAAATTCTTAAAAACATAAAAATCCCTAAAAACACTGAAAACATTTAATCAAACAGTAAAAAAATAAAATCACTTGAATCACCTAAAAAACTCAAATAAATCATAAATACCCGAAAACCATAAAAACCCTAAAGACCCTAAAACCCTCAAAATACCTAAAACCCCTAAAAACCCAAAAAAAATCCTATAAAAATACCTAAAATTCACTAAAAATTTAAAAACACCTAAAAACCCTAAAAAAATTAAGTAAAAAATAAAAACGAAAAAACAATTAATACCCATAAAAACCAAAAAATTGATAAAAACCATAAAAACCATAAAAACCCTCAAAAACATTAAAAGCCATAAAATCCCTAAAACCCATAAAACCCCGTAATAATGATAAAAAAATCACTAAAAATAAGTAAAAACATAAAAACCTAAAAATCCAACCAATACTAATAGAAACTTAAAAAACACAAAGCACTTAAAACCTCAAAAAACCTAAAAAAGATAAAAAACCCTAAATGACCTTAATAACCCAAGATCCCTTAAAAACCATAAACTTCTAACAACCATAAAAATATTTAAAACCCCCAATAAGCCACTAAAACACTAAAAAAATTTAAACCCTTAAAAACTCTAAAAACCATAAAAACCCAAAAAACCTCAAATACCTATAAAAACACAAAAAAACATAAAACCCTAAAAATCATAAAAAAACCTAAAACTACCAAATTCCCTAAAAGCCATAAAAACCCACAAAAATGATAAAAATATATAAAAATACATAATAAAAATAAAACCCTAAAAACATGAAAATCCCTAAGAAAACCTTATAAACATAAAAATTCTACATACCCTTAAAAATATAAAAAAATGTTAAATCCTTAAAAAACCTTAAACACCTTAAAAACCATAAATTCCATTAAAACCACAAAATCCTTAAAACCCCATAAAATCCTAAAAACCCATTGAAAAATAAAAAAACCCCTTCATACCCCTAAAAACATTAAATACTATAAAAAACAATAAAAATCCAAAAAAACTCAAAAACGCTAAAAACCAAAAAAACCCTAAAACCTATAAAATAACTTAAAATACCTAAAGACACTAAAAACCCATAAAATTCCGAAAAATACCTAAAAATAAATAAAAAACTAAAACCCCCAAAAAACAACTAAAAATCTAAAATAATATTAAACCCCTACAAATATTAAAAAACTCTAAAAACCTAAAACCCCAAAAAACTAGAAAAAACACCCTAAAACCCCAAAAACCGAAAAAACCTAAAAATACCAAAAACCCTAAAACTATAGAAAACCTAAAACTCCTTAAAATCCATAAAAATTTGAAAAACCAATAAAACCTTGAAAACCACTTGGAATACCTTAAATACCTAAGAGGAATTAAAACCCTAGAAATCCTAAAAAAATAAAATATAATCCCTTAAACCCCTCAAAGTACATAAAAACCCAAAAAATACCTAAAAACATAACAGACCCTAAAATACCTAAAACCTCAAATAAAAAATTAAAAACCAAAAAAATATAAATCCCCTAATAAACCTAAAAAAGGGTTAAATCCCCAAAAAAATTATAAAAACCCTTAAAACCCATAAAAACGATAAAAACATTTGGGAACTATAAAACCCTTGAAAATTCTAAAAAACATGAAAAAAATCTAAAAACTATTTAAACCCATAAAATCTTAAAAACATCTAAAAAACTATAAAAACTCTAAAAACTAAAAAAATCCCAGAAAAAAAATCCATAAACAACCTAAAATCCGTAAAATCCCTAAAAACCCATAAAAATCATAAGAAATCCTACAAATACAAAAAAAAAGTTTATCCCCTTATAACCATGAAAACTCCTATGAAAGCCTTAGAAACCTAAAAACACATAAAAAATCTAAAAACCAAAAAATTTATAAAAACAGTAAAATCCACAAAACCCTAAATATCATAAAAACCCATTAAAACAATAAAACCCCAAAAAATCTATAAAAACCCTAAAACCACTAAAAATTTTAAAATCCCATAATACCCTAAAAAGTAAAAAAAATAAAAAACATAAAAATATTAAAAATCTCCAAAATCCCTAAATACCTAAAAACCCATAGAAACCCTAAAACCACTAAAAACTATGAAAATCCTTAAAAAACCGAAAGACCCATAAAAATTCTAAAAATTAATAAAAATCCCCAAAAACAAAAAAGATTCTAAAAAATTTAAAATCCCTAAGAATACCTTAAAAACCAAAAACAATTAAGATATATAAAAACCAAAAAAATCTAAAAACCCTAAAACCCTAAAAACCCAAAAAACCCTCAAAATCCGTAAATACTGTAAAAATATATAAAAATCCAGAAAAATACTAAAAACGTAAGAATCTCTAAAAACCATGAAAACACATAAGTAGAGCATAAAAACCTAAAAAACATAGAACCCCTGAAAATCTAAAAAATTATAGAAACCCTAAAAACCATAAAGAGACCCCAAAACCCCCTTAAAAAACCGTAAAACACCTAAAACCTAAAAAACTCAAAAAACCCTTAATGACCCTAAAATGTACTAAAAACTCTACACCCCTTAAAACCCTAAAATCATTATAATCTCTAAAAACTATAAAATCCCAATAAACTAAAGAAACCATAAAGTTGAAAAAAGAAAAAAACCTTGAAAACCCTTAAAAATATTTAAAAACTCATAAAACCCCCTAAAACCATAAAAAACATAGAACTTCTTATAAAACCTTAAAAACCTAAAAACCCTTTAAACCCAAAAATACACTAAAATACCTTAAAACCTTAATAACTCTAAACACCCTCAAAATCCTTAAAAATCATAAAAAACTGTACAAAACCAAAAAAAAAATACCTAAAAAACCCATGAAAAACATAAAAAACCCCTGAAAACCCCTAAGAGAAACCTACAAATCAAAAGACACTTAAAACCCCTATATATGCTAAAAACCCTTAAAATACTAAAAATCATAGAAACTCTTAAAAATACGAAAACCACTAAAAACATTAATACCCCTATAAAATACTAAAAAATCAAAAAACTCATTAAACCCCAAAATATGTTTAAAAAAACTCTAAAAAAACCCCAAACAAATCTAAAACCCCCTAAAACCCCAAAAAACCATGAAAATCCAAAAAAAATTAATAAAACAAAAAATCCATGAAAACCCACCAGTGAAAACCTTAAGAAAATAAAAACACAAAATCCCACTAATAACTTAAATGATGTTAAAAACCCCAAAAAACCTTAAAAATCCTAAAAACCCTCATAATCCATAAAAATCCTGAAAACCCTAAAAATACTAAAAACCAAAAAATTCCCTAAAAATGAAAAAAATCCATAAAAAACCTAAGAAAACTGTAAATGTATAAAAACACTTAAAACTGTTAAAAACATGAATAATGCTAAAACCCTTTAACCCCTAAAGGTACCCTAAAAACAATAAAACCACTAAAAACTATAAAAATACCAAAGATATTAAAACCCCTAATGAGGCATAAAAAACCCAAAACCACTAAAACTATAAAAACCCATTAAAACCCAAAAATATGTTAAAAATCAAATCAAACGCTTAAAACCATAAAAAAACAAAAAAACCCTAAATCCCAAAAAACCCATAATAACCCTAAACACCTTAAAACCCATCAAAATCTGATAAAACCATCAAAAATCAAAAAATATCCCAAAAAATCCTTAAGAACCCTAAAAATGATAAAAACCCTAAATCCCTGAAAAAACCTAAGAAATAATTAAACAATACAAACTCTTAAAACCCCTAAAAATTGAAAAAATGAAAAAAAAACCTTAAAAAACTATAAAACCCCTTAAAACCCCTCAAAATCCCTAAAAACATAAAATTATTAGAATTTTAAAGAATCCATAAAAACCATAAAATGTAGAAAACACTAGAAACCCATTAAAACCCAATGAAAACATTAAACACCTAAATTCCCTGTAAAAAAAATTCCCTAAAACTCTAAAAAACACTAAAAAGACCCTAAACACCCAAAACACCTTAAAACCCATAAATACCCCTAAAAACCATAAAAACATAAAATACCATAAAAATATAAAATCTCACTAAAATATCTAAAAACACATTAAACCATTAAAATTTATAAAAACTGTAAAACCCATAAAAAACTTTACAAAACATAAAATCTCAACAAAAAAATATGAAAACCCTAAAAACATCAAAATCCAAAAAAAACTCTAAAAACCCTAAAAATAGTACAAGACCTCTAAAAATTGGTAAAAATTAAAAAAGACCCCTAATACCCTAAAACCCACTTAGAAAACCTTATAACTTAAAAACACATAAAACACCTAAAACCCTAAAAACCCTAAAACTATAAAAAACCCAAAGAACCCTAACAACTCAAAAACCTCAATATCCCTAAAAACCATAAAAATCTTAAAAAATTCTGAAATATCCCTAAAAACATAATAATCCCTAAAAACCTTGAAAAACTATAAGAAAACCTTAAAATCTAAAAAACACAAAACCCCTAAAAATGCTAAAAACCCATAAAAACACTAAAATCCATTAAAAGCCTTAAAACCCTAAAAACCATAAAAATACTAGAAATCAATAAACACTATAAAAACATTTTTAAACCCTAAAATAATTTAAAAGACTCTTAAAAACATTAAAAAATCTACAAAACTCAAAAAACCCTAAAAATAGAAAAAAACTATAAACACCTAAAACCCAGAAAAACACACAATATCCCTAAAAAACTAAAAGCAATAAAAATCCTAAAAAATTTACAAAAATGAATGAAAACATAAAAACACCTAAGAAATAATTAAAAACAAAAAAAATTAATACCCCTAAAATCCTAAAATAAGATAAAACCCCAAAAAACTAAAAAAACCCCTCAAAAATTCTAAAACCAGTAAAAATTTGAAACAAAAATTAGAAATCCATAAAAATGTATGAAACTCTAAATACCCTGAAAATACCTAAGAAAGCCTTATAAACATGAAAACACTTAAATCCCCGAAAAATCTAAAACCTAATAAAAACCCATAAAACCATAAGAAACATCAAGATCCCTAAACTCCCTAAAATCAATTTAAATATTAAAAATTTCCAAATATCCTTAAAATTTTAAAAAAACCAAAAATACATGAAATACCCTAAGGAAATATTAAAACCTAAAACACATAAAACCCCTAAAAACCTAAAAAATGTTAATACCCATAAAAAGACACTCAAACCCCAAAATTCATAAAAACCCCTAAAAACCATAAAAACCCATAAAATCATAAATATCATTTAAACACTAAAACCATTTAAACCCATAAAAATAATAAAATCTCTAAAAACCCATTAAAACCCTAAAAACAAAAAAACCATGAAAAATCCATAAAAACCATAAAATTTATAAAAAACCCCAAAACCCCTCAAAATCCATAAAACCCTCCAAAAGTTCAAAAAATTAATGAAATCCCTAATAATCACTAAAAACATAAAACCCCTTAAAAACTATGAAAATTCTTATGAAAACCATATAAACATAAAAAAAAATTAAAACCCGTAAAAGCCTACTAATGCTGAAAATCCTAAATACCATAAAAACCATAAAACCCATTAAACATTAAAAAACTCTAAAACCCATAGAAACCTAAAAAAACTACTACAAAATCGGAAAACTATTTAAATCCCTAAAACATCAAAAACTCTAAAAAAATTAAAATCCTTAAAAAACTAAAAAAACCCCCCAAAAATCCAAAAAATGATAAAAACCATAAAACCCCTAAAAACATAAAAACACCTCGAAATCCCTAAAAACCTGAAAACCATAAAATTTCAAAACAAATTCCCAAAAAAACCCTAAAAATTTTAAACTCCTCAAATCCTTAAAAAACCTAAGAAAACCATAAATACACAAAAAGGCATTAAACCTCTTAAAACCAAAAAAATGCTAAAAAACCCCCAAAATCCACAAAACCGTTAAAATCATAAAATTCCTAAAAATCCCTAAAAATAAAAAACCCTAAAACCATGAAAAATCTTAAGAAAATATTAAAAACCTAAAATCAATTAAAAACCCCTAGAAACCAAAAAAAAATTAAAAAACAATAAAAGACCCTAAAACTATTTAAAAGCCTAAAAATCATAGAACCCCTAAAACATTAAAACGCCCAAAAAACTCAAAAAATCCCTAAAAACTACTAAAAACTCGAAAAAAATTTAAACCCATGAAAATGTTAAAATAATATAAAAACCATAAAATTCTTAAAAAATTCAAATTAACCTTCAAGCCCAAAAAACTATAAAACCCTTAAAAACCGTAAAAACCATAAAATCCATCAAATTCATTAAAACTCCAAATAACAATAAAATCCTAAAAATCTCTAAAAACACAAAAAAAACCCAAAAAAATAAAACTCTAAAAAATTATTAAAAACCTAAAAATATATAAACCCCTAAAATACTAAAAAATGATAAAAACCCTAAAAAACATTAAAATCATTAAAACCCTTAAAACCATAAAACAACATAAAACCCCTAAAACCCCAGTAAAAACTCTATAAACCCTTTAAACTCCTAAAAAAGTAAAAAAACTAATAAAACATTTAAACCCGTAAAACTAAAAAAAAATCTTGGAAACCCAAATAACCATAAAAACCCAACAAACCCTAAATACCCAAAAAATCCTCAAAACCCAAAAAAACCCTAAAAACAATAAAAATCATAAAGAAGACCTAAAATGAATAGAAAAAATCCCTAAAAACTCTAAAAATGATTGAAATCCCTTTGAAAACCTTAAAATAAAAAAAATACTAAAAACCCAAAAAACGTTAAAATCGCTAAAAACCAAAAAAAACTCAATGGCCTTAAATACCATACAAACCATTAAAAATATATAAATAACTAAGGTGTCTGAAATTGTAAACACCCATAAATTCCATAAACCCCCAAAAACCCTTAAAACCTAAAAGAACATAAAACCCCTAAAAACCCATAAAAAACCCTAAAACCCATAAAACCCCAAAAAAACCCTAAAATTCATAAAAAACCTGAAAACATTATTAACCCATTAAAACCCTAAAAAATAAAAACTATAAAAACCATTTAAACTCTTAAAAACATTAATGAAATATAAAAAAACCATAAAACCCTAAGAACCAAAAAAACCCATCAAAATCCCTAAAAACTGTAAAAAACCATATAATCCTAAAAACCCTAAAATTCTTGAAAGACATAAAAAAATAATAACAACCATGAATAATCCAAAGAAAACATTAAAACCCTAAATACATTTAAAACCCATATAAACATATTAAATTATAAAACCTCTAAAACTCTAAACCCCATAAATCCCTAAAAACTATAAAACCTCTAAAAACATTAAAAACCCTAAAAGGCCATAAAAAACCTAAAACCCAAATAAATACCATAAAACCCATAAAAAACCTTTTAAAAACTTAAAAACCCATAAAAACACATAAAAAAGTTTAAAAACCTTTTAATATACTAAAACATATAAAAATATAAAACCCATAAAACCCCTAAAAAACTCAAAAGTAACCGAATAAACACACAAAAAACCCAAAAAAACTAAAAAAACCCTCAAAATCCTCAAAAACCCTAAAAAATAAAATAGAAACCAAAAAAACACTGAAACACCTAAAATTTTAAAAAACATTATAAACCATGAAAAACACAAAAAACCTTTAAAATCAAAAAACACTAAAAACCCTTAAAACCTAAAAACCCTAAAAAACTTAAAAATCCTAAAACCATTAAAAACCATAAAAAATATAAAACCCCTGTAAACCCAAAAAACTGTAAAAAACAATACAAACTCTAAAATTCCTTTAAACCCCTAAAAATTTTAAAAACTATAAAAAAATAAAAATACTAAAAAACTAAAGGAAACCATAAAACCTCAGAAACACAAAAAAACCTAAAAACTTTAAAAAAACTCCAAAACCAATAAAATGTTTTAAAAAAATTCCAAAAAAATCAATTCAATATAAAAAAACTTAATATTCCAAAAAATCGTAAGGAAACATTAAAAACCTAAACACATAAAACCACTAAAAACATAAAAAATGCAAAAATACCTAAAAACCCAAAAATATAAAAATTCCCTAAAAACCTAAAAACCCCATAAAATCATTAAAAATACCTAAAATCCATAAAAATATAAAAACCCTATAAAACCCAAAATACACCTAAGAAAAACATAAAAACTAAATAAATATATATATATATATAATCCCTAAAAACATAAAAAACACTAAAAACCCCTAAAAACCCTAAAACAAATAAAACCGCAAACCTCAAATACCCTAAAACCCTAAAAACCAAGAAAAAATATAAAAACCATTTAAAATTGTAAAGTCATTAAAAACTATAAATTCCTTAAAAACCATTAAAATACTCGAAAAAATCCCATAAAAACTAAAAAACCCCTAATAACCTAAAACCGCTAAAACCATAGAAATACTAAAAAATCTCTAAAAAAAAAAACTCTGAAAACCCTTATAAAAACATAAAATCCTAAAAAATATTAAAACACCTAAAAACCTAAAAAACATTTAAACCCCTAAAATACCCCAAAAAACCCCAAAAATTCCTCAAAACCATATAAAACCCAAAAGCCTTAAAAACCCTAGAAACCCGTAAAAAATCATAAAAACAATTAAAAAAAATTAAAAACACTTTAAACCCCTTAAATGTTAAAAAACTCAAAAAAACCTTAATCCCCCTAAAAAACTCGAAAATCCATAAAAACCAAAAAAAATAACAAAACACTAAAACCCCCTAAAAACTCAAAATCAATAATACCCTAAAAATCATAAAAATCCTAAAAAGTACCTGAAAATTCCTAAAAACATAAAAAAACTATTAAATCATTGAAAACCAAAATGAAAACCTTAATAACCTAAAAACAATAAAAACCCATAAAAACCTAAAAAATACTAAAACATATAAAATACATACAATCTATAAAACCCTATAAACTATAAAAACACCTAAAACCCCTAAGAGAAATAAAACCCAAAAAACACTAAAAACCCTAAAAATCTATAAAACACAAAAACACCTATGTAAATATTTAAAACCTAAATACACTAAAAATCACTAAAAACCTAAAAAACACTAAGACCCCAAAAAACAATAAAACCCCTAAAAATCCTCAAAACACCTAATAACCTAAATAACCATAATAATCCTTAAAATACCCTAATATCCCTAAAAAATAATAATCCCTAAAAACCTTGAATAACCCTATGAAAAGCATAAAACTATAAAAAAAACTAAAACCCCTAAAAACCTAAAAAACCTGAAAACCTAAATACCCTAAAACACCTAAAAACACTTCAAATCCCAAAAGTCTATAAAAATCCTAAAAAAGCCCAAGAAATCACTAAAATATAAAAAACAATAAACCCTTTAAAATCCCTAATAAAACCAAAAAAACCTAAAAATGTTGAAACCCTAAAAACCCTAAAAGTCCCTTAAAACACTAAAACCCCCTGAAAACTAAAAAAACCCTAAAAACCAAGAAAACACCTAAAGACCATAAAATTCCCTAAAACCCACTAAAAACTATGAATCCCTATAAACACAAAAAAATGATAAAAAACTCTAAAATCCATAAAAACACTAAAAATACAAAAACCCCTGAAACCCAAAAATACCATAAAATCCTAAAAACCTAGAAAACCATAAAACCCCTTAAAATTACTACAATCCTTAAAAATCCATAAAATTAATTCAAAATCCTTATAAATACCTAAAACCATAAAAAACCTAAACCCCTAAAAATCCCTAAAAACATTAAAACCCTAAAAAAATAAAAAACCTAAAAAAATTCTAAAAATTCTAAAAGCTCTTAAAACCCTAAAACCCCCATAAACCCTAAAAACTCCTCAAAATACCTAAAAACCTAAAAACCCTAAAAATTAATAAAAAAAGAAATAAAAATCCCTAAAAACATAAAAACACTAAAAACCCTAAAACCCTAAGAAAACCTTAAAAATTTAAGAACACTTAGAACCCCTAAAAACTAAAAAAATTCTAAAAACCCTAAAATAACCTAACACCCCTAAAATCCATAAATCCCATAAAACCTCTAAATCCTTTAGAAATCCCTAAAGTCCCAAAAGACCCCTAAAAACTACCAAACCCCTTTAAACACCAAAAAAATGATTAAAAACTCTAAAACCCCTTAAAACTATAAAGAATTCAAAATACCCTAAAACCCCAAAACCCCAAACCCTAAAAACCATCAAAATCCCTAAATCCCAAAGAACCCCTTAATGTAAGAAACCCTGAAACCCTTGAAACCACATAACAATACTTATATGATAAAAACACTTAAAACCCCTAAAAACCTAAAAATTTATAAAAAATATAAAAGACATTAAAACCCTAAAATACCCCAAATAATCATCAAAATCCCAAAAAACCCAAAAAATCATAAAAATGACCTAAAAATCCCTAAAAACATAAAAACCCTTAAAAACCCTAAGAAAACATCGAAAAACTAAAAAAAACCTAAAACCCAAATAATCATAAAAAAGCTAAAACCAATTAAAACCTCTAAAAAGATAATGTTTCTGAAGAAAACCCACCCACCTAACAGTTGATTATGGGGGTTAAGTATGGTTTCACAATTTTTCGCGTTCAATACAACATTTCTAAACGACTTCCAAATTGGTTGTTCATGGAGTAGAAAACACTCAATGGTTCCCTCATTTGAGATGTTTCATGAACCATCTTGACAAATGCATGGGATCATTGGAAGATAGTCAAACAACACATATTGGATCACATTGGTTGAGATTATGGGTGCTCAGGATCATCAAACCATTTTGGGAGGAAATTATTTCCTACTCTATGACTCTTTTAAATATTTTACTTGAGACATACTCATGAATCTTTTGTTCATTCTAAAGTATAACAAGGTTCACCCTAAATTAATGATCAATTATTAGCAGAAAATGATTCAGAATCATATGTATATATCTGAGGTAATACATTAACGGGTATATCTATATGTATATGAGGTTCTCCATCAAAGGTTCCTCTTTTTATATGGGTAATATATTCTTATATAATATTTCATTATGATTTTAGTTTTAATCCACATAGTGAGGCACTCTAGAATTTTTTATCATCCAGGGAGATGAGAGTTTTTAATGTCAGGATTGAACCCATAAGATGGTATTCCTATAAATCCTCATGAAAGGATTCAAAATCCACGTAGTTTAATGCAACTTAATAGGACACATAACATTTTAATGTCATGTGATAAGAATAAAACAATGTAGTTTAATGTCATTAAGCATAGATTTCTAGGTGGAATGCACCTAGCCATGTAGGGTGTTGTCCTTAGACCAAAGTGTCCTAAGGATCCCGGATGGTATGTGATCTCCATGGTTGGGTATGATCCTATCAGCAATATTGACTAACTAAGGATGGTGATGAAAGGAACTAAAAGGAGTGTGGCCCTATGGGTTGGTTATGACCTCATCCAGGATGTATCTCAAATAACATTAGGGTGGATTTGAATATTGGTTTTGGACCATAGGGATTCTTCCTATATATCATATTTTTCCTGGTAGAAAATCCCATATAGTTTGGAAGGTTGGGGCTTAAACCTATGGAGGAGGCCCATAGATGCTTCATCTAAAATATATATCTTTGAAGGTTGGTATCCTAAAATATATGTCACTTTGAGAGGATAGTAACATCATTTTGTGGATTTTATGGAATACATGCCCATTGTTTCTAGAACTATGAGGATAGTCTCATCTCCTGGTGATTTGGAGGTTTGGTTGGTTATTACACCTAATAGGATTCCAATTTTCATGATTCATTGGGAATGTGTCCATTTTAATGTTTATCTCGTCAGAAATATGGCCCTATAAGAGGATTGAGTTGGGCCTTATACTGAATGGGAGGCCCATAGGTTCATGGGATCATGCGGACGTCACGACCAGTACTAACCCCTAATCCCCCATGGTGTAAAAAACAAGAGGAATAAGTTGATCTGAAAACCAAAAAATGTCACTTTTCTACTAGTGGAAGAGGGTTGAGCCCAAACAAAGAATGAAAGAGAGAGCTATTGTGCATATCCCATCTCTTGTTTTTATATCCTAGCACCAAAGGGAGTTTGAAAGGGAATTGAAAGTGTCTATATCTTTTCTTATTTTGGAAGTTATGATAGTCATGTAAGACTAACCATATTTCTATGTCTTGGTAGACAAAGAGGAGGAAGATAACATACTTCAGAAGGAAAATATAGGGGATTACTATAGGTGGTATTAACTTACCCTAATTTTCCCCTCATCCCCATTCGTTATGTGGAAGAGTGGACGAGGGAGGGAGAAAGAACAATAAATGTCATTGCCCAACCCAAATATCCATATGGCATTGTACTAATGGTTGGATCCCTTGTTATCATGGGAATGTATGCTTGAAAACATTCCAAGGATCCTCCTTATTAATTAGGATTCTAATGGGACCCCATTTACCATCGATATGAACACTCGAGAGGAAACATTGATGTTCCCAGGGATCTGATCATATATATCTTTTGGTTTTGGGAGAGGTCTTGGCCTAATTCCTCACAAGGGGGCCACTTAGGTCTTAGAGTTTACCATAAAAATGTTTTAGGAAGAATGATATTAGGGAAGTTCATGGAGGGGGTTAGATCATGATGAACACTAAATCAGAGTAAAGCAATGAGAGCAGAAAATCAGAGAACCTGAAGATTCCCCATTCTGCATGGAATTTTTCTATATGGGATGGAGTTCCCTCCTCATATTGTTTCTCTATGTGGGTGTAGGTTCTATATGTGTTTCATTTTTCTATGCAGGTATGTGTTCCTCCATCATAGTGTTTTTCTACGTGGTGTAGGGATACCTCCCCATATCCTTTTACCATGTGGGGCAACTGACCATAAAGAGGTCATCTTCTTATAAATTGCAGAAACATGTATGGAAAGGGGTTTGGGTATGTTTATGATCAGGTGAGTTCCATTTATACCTTAGCATTATATGGTAAAATTACCAAGCGAAAATCAATGTCTCTCACACCATTCCTCAAGTTTTTTCCCTTTCCTCTTAGCCTCCCCATTGGGGATATTTTATAGAGTAATTGTGGTAAATAACTATCATGATGGACGTTCTATTGAAGTGGGAAATTTTTTTGAGGGTGGGAAACACTTTTAGGGCCTAAAAATAACTTTTGTATTTTTAGAGGATGGGAAACACAGCTCCCACAAGAAAAAAATCGTTTACAGGGCTAGGAAGCACTACCCGCACCCATAAATGACTTTTCATTTACAAGGGACGAGAAACACCACCCACACCCACAAAAGGATTTTTCATTATTAGGGAAGGTAAACACTACCCACCCTATAAAACAAAATTTTCAATTGTAGAAAGAGATATATTATTGGTGGATTCCATGTGGAATGTAGATCCACATAGTGATATCAACTATGCAGACCTGATCCATCATTCATGACATTGTGTCCTTAAATAATACTTCAAAATTTCCTTTTAGGTGAATATTTCCCTTTACCAAATTTGTGTAATTATTTCTTCCTCATATGTATATTTTTTAGTACATAAGAATTCCACCATCAGAATGGGCTCTGATTAGGAAGAAGATGAGGCAATTCTGAAGAATGAATTGGTGTTGTTTTAAACCATTTATTGATATGCTTGTGGAATCATGAAGGGGACCATGCATATAAATAGGGTTCAGGATCATTTTTCATTTAACCATCCTTTAATAAAACTAGCACTTTGTTGTTCCTAGATCACATTTTTCTCCCCAGATAGTGTTCTAATTTAAGGATTAATTTTCCATGAACTCATATGTTATCACCCAAAAATGGTATCTCTTCTCACATGCATAATAATATGATCGTCTTCATGGAGGTATGATTCTTTGTGGACTGATTGAGCACCTCACGAGTATTTTCATCATTGAAAATGTTTTGTGGGCTGATGGTTCATGGACTTTGCAATGTGGTTTTGAACTTTTCTATGTACTCTTTTTAATGAACCTCACATAGTTTTTTGATCTTAAAATAAGGATAAAATGGATCTTGTTTAAAAAGATTATGGAGTCTAATTCCATGATATTGATTAAGAGAAGAACTTACATTGTTGAGAACATCGAAAATGGTCTTTGAAATCACATCAATCCTCATGATGGTACTATGAAGAGTCTTCTTTAACCAGAGATTCTGAATTACACATTTCCTAATAGGTTACCATGTTACCACAATTGAATTCAAGATGATTATCTCATTCCCTCATATGATTATAATTCTCCAATGACTTAGTTTATGTTGTCCTCAGATCTTGTTCAAGTGAACATTTATGCCATGAGACACATTATTTTGTATCTGAGTCAATAAGAGGTTTTCATTCTGGATGGATCATCATAGACACAATGAAACCATTATAATGATGATATATCCTTTTAGTCCAGCATTCAATATTATACATCCATTTTTAACCTCTCATAAAGACAGTCAAACATAGAGTGGAGTTCTTAGTGGGATTTGTGATCTGTAGAAATCTTTTCTGATGAATGGGATTGGGAATTCTAGGGGTGCCAGAACTAAGTGGAATTTCTAGAATGACTAGAATTCATCATCAAATACCATTCTCTATGAATTTCTTAGTTTTTGGTATATTCCCCAACCAATGTTTTCCCAAATTGATTAGTTATTGGGGTTTAAGAACCAACACCATTCATTTAACTCATAGTGAATTCGGGATCAAACTATGGGATATCTTCTAATTAGAAGGAATTAATATTCTAGGAAACATGTATGATGAATTTATTCCTATATATAATACCTGGGAAGATAATAAATAGGTTCTTCCATTAGAAAGATATTTTACTATTGTAGTAGATAAATCAATGGGTCATCCTCCTCACACCTATTCACTCATTCCATTTAGCGACTGGATAAATCTATTTTTGAAAGCTAGTGGTGCAAGTGTGAAGGTTAGGCACACTAATACTCAACAACCATAAGGTATTATAGGTTCATAATGGGACTCTCTCAAGGAAGGACAATATACTACATGGGGTTACCAAATCCTACCCGACATATCTCTAGAATTCATGTTGGTAGGCTTTTTCCATGTTCTTGAGTAGATAGATCTTCCCATATTGTGATTTCTATACTGGTGTCAGGGTATTCACCATAATGATAGAATCCACATAGGTGAATGAAAAAATGGTCAATCTAGTTATTCCCACTCTTTATTGAATTTATGAGTTACTGGGACATCTATAAGAGGGTAGATACCTAAATCATATTTGCATGATGTTTCTATTTTTAAATGGTTTGGTGGAAGAACACTTATGATTCTACAAATATCAATATAATAGAACAATACATTATTCCTAATTTCACCCCATGATAATCTATATTGTTGTTTTTTTTTCTTGAAATCCCTAGGAATCAATGGTTCTGTTGAGTTTTTAAATTATTTATCCCAGTTTTCTTTCACTCCTTATTCAGTACCCTATCAATTAATGGGAGATATTGGCAGAGGTTCTCTTGTTGAATTCCCCTATATCATCTCACTGAGAGATGGGATTCTAACTAATCAGAAAGATGGGATAACCATTTTTTAACCTTACACTTCCTATTGATTTTCATGAAAATTTGGATGCCAACAACATGTCACTTATTTACCCCTTACTAAGATTAAAAGGGAATCAAAGCCAATCATCATTCACTTGTTGTGTTTGATGATGATGTGTGAGGATGTTGGAATGGAAATGTTTTTAAATCCTATGAAATCTCTAACCAATTGTCAATAGGTTTATTCCAAAATGTTGGTGGAATACTATCTTGATGGGTTGATGGGGAAGCTACTCTAACATGTGCATAAACTGATGGCCTCTCCTAGTATTTCTCCCATCATGTTATCTTTACCAAAATTTGTAGGAGGAAGATATTCATCTTGTCATTATAATTATTCAGAGGAAGTTTTATCCTGAAGTTCTATTTTTATAGGGAGTTGGGTAGATCTTACACTTATGATTAGAACCTTTGGTATCCCTACTAACACCAATCCCAGTGGAATAGTATTTGGCATTCCACTGATTGATGATAAAATTTTCAGATCTATTTCTAAATTAAACAAAAGTCATAGATAGAGATCTTGCGCATACTATTTTAATTATTCAGAATGATCCTATATATCTCAAATGTGATCCCAGATTTTATACCCATTGTGGTGGGTGAACAGGTTCAGGATCCTAGTGTTGCTATTGAAAATTAGGATGTATGAAAATGGGCTTGAAACCAAATTTAAAATTTAATCATATATACTCTTTGGTGATTTTTTTTGATTATATGGGCAAGCTTCATTAAATTTTACTTCGATTAGTCATAGGCAGATCAGATTATCGGAACATTCTTATCCTTATCCATCAAGTCCCCATACCATAGGAGGTGTTTACCAATCATGAATGTGATCTGACCTAATTTAATCTCTCTAATAGTCATGAATATGTTTTAAAGCATACTAGTACTAAGTTTCATAACATAGTTGCTGAGGAAGAATGAGTTTACGATCATAAGGTTTCACAGACTATGAATCTATAAGATTATGAGTCTCACATTTCTAGAATAAAGGCATAATTTCATAAAAAATATGGGACTAGAATCCATTAAAAAGAAAGGTCATTGGATGAGGTCCATTAATAAATAAATGAATCCATTAGCAAAATCTGAAGCTGGGTAGAGAACAAATCTAGAGTATACCATTGATGAATCACATCATATATTAGTTGATCTACTAAAAAAGAATTTCAAGATTCACTATAGTGATTTAATTTTTTTTTCATTTCCCAATAACATCTTAGAGGGAATCCGAGATGTGGATGGTCCTCCAAAATTTTTCCAATGAAGGAAAATTTTGCGGTTCTCAATCATCTGTCTCTTTTTTTCTATTTCCTTGAAAAATTTTATAGTAACAGTCGAGTTGACATATTTTTATTGTCATAATTTCTATGTATTAATATATTTAACTTGAAATAATGACAATAGGGGAAGGCTTTTAAATTGGTATTTTTGGGTCATTCAGGACTGGTATTTGATGTTTTAGCTTTAATAAAATTGGCCATTAATTATGGGGTGATAACCCCAAAATTCCTTGTGTTCTAATAATGTACCGATATTATTTAGATATTTGAAGAGGAATTTTAATCCCAGATCTCATTATTTTGTAATCCAAAGAATGATGTGGGATAACTAAATGAGGAGTGACCAAAGAGCATGTTTGAATATTGGCTTCCAACATGATGTTGTTGAGGAATATGAAGATAAGAGAGGCCACTCATGAGGATTAATTTTCCCATTTTTGGCTGACATATTCATATTTTTAATCAAATTTTAATTATTTTTAAAAGAATTTAAATTAATAATACCCACTAAATTAATTTTGTAATAATTTTTTCAAAAATATGAGAGTCAAATTAATTTTTATTATATTTTTTGAAATGTTTATTTTTTAATTAGTAAATTATTTTTTACTTTAGGAAATTTTTCATCGAATAATTTTGAGTGATTTTATAACTTGATTTTATTATTTTTCAAGTGTGTAATTATCTAAAAAAATTAATACTAGACCCAGGCCTGCCCTCAACCTTTGAAATATCACCACCTAGCCAAGACAAATGAGGCCTGACCAACCAAACAACATGGGGAGAGATAGTTTGATCCAATAATATCTTGGGGGATCAAATATAATTCAGGATTGGACCATGGGTGGTGAACCCCATGGAAAGTAGAGGTGGTATAAAGCCTACACGAGCTACATTTATCATGGCCCATAGGTTGTGTGTTAGTGTAGAATACAGGAGTCTGTCTCCATAGTTGGCGATATGGACCAAGCTCCAACACCTTGATTTATATAAGACTCACCATTTATTCATGTTTTTGGATGTGGGATATCTATTTAGTGGGGTGCTATTCATGCTCGCTCAACTTCACTATGCTCCACCCATGCCGCCACCTTCATCTCAGACCATCGTTGTCGCATTAACCATGGAGCACCATTTTATCTATTGATCGACTATGAATTCAATCTTCTTACCACTAGAGAATCATGTGTCTAACTCTAATCACCAAACACCCCATTAATATCCCCATTCAACATTTTTCAAAGTTCATCTATCTACTTAAAATTATGGATGATGAAGGCCACCACACACTGATCTTCATCAGAAGTCTATCATTGTCAACCCACCTGATCAATTATCTCCATCCACGGGGAACTACATAAAAGAATATAGCCACCATCCCATGTAAGGTGTTTCCTCGAAGAAGATGCTAGTCTATATAGAAAATTTAAACCAAGTGGTCCATGGGTTTAAACACCCATGATTGTTGGGTTTTTTAAAGAACACAGTCTTGGGTCTTCGGGAAGCCATAAAGGCCGATGAATACCATCAAATACCCCTTCGCTGCCAATAAAAGGATGGATACCACCACTGCCAAAGGATTCCGAAACCATGAGGTATGAGGCCATATTAGAGTCCAAACCCCCATGATGCATTGTCTACTTCTTTATTTACTTCTTTTATTTTCATTTTTTTCATTTTTTTTTATTTTCACTGTAATGATAATTTAATTTAATTTTAAATATAATTCCATGAAATTTTCTTTAAAATGTTTCTTATTCAATCCCTTAATTCTTATTCTTCATTTTTAACATTTTATTTTAATTAATATTATTATTATTATTATTATTATTATTATAACATTATTGTTTTTATTATTTTATTTATTATTTTATTTTATTGGTACTCTCTCTTCATCCCAATACTTTTTATTTTCTTCTTTTTATTTCTGTATTTTATTTTTATTTTTTTCTCTTTTTATTCTATCCACCAAAGTGATCTCTTACTACCGATAATAGGAGGTTGACCCAAGTAATGGCCCAAGGGAGGTTACAGGTTCTTGCATTTTTCTTATAGTTTATTTATTATTTTTGGTAGATATGAGTAGCATGACTGGGTGTGGTGAATGTCCCCATTGTGGTGACTATACTCTATGACATGTAACTCAATTTATTTCCATTATATTTTAACTCTTTCCCTCTCTTCATTAGACATCTATTCACATTACGGGGTTGGGAAAATCATTTGATGAAATGAAATCGATAGAGATGGGTCCAAGAATATGAAACAACCTTGAACAAGGTGTGTCATCAACCTTGACTATAGAAGGAGGTGGAATGGATTTTGTTTTGGTATTCAAGGATTCCATAATTTCTAAATATCAAATAATAAAACCAAAAAAATAAAGGAGAATAATTATTTAACCCAAAACCAAAAAAAGAAAGAAGAATATCCAAAATCAAAAAAATCAAAAAAAAAATCAAAAAAATAAAGGAGAATAATTATTTAACCCAAAACCAAGTTCTTTCTTCTTTAAAACATTATGTTTAGAATTTCATATTAGATTAGTTTAAATTCCCATTTTTCATGTCATTTAAATATCATAAGAAGTAATAAAAACCAAAAAATATTATTTATTTTTGTTTTAATAAAATAAATAAAACAACAAAAAGATGAAATTTATATGATTTTGAATAATCAAGTGAACAAAATGGAAAGATCCTCATGTGAGATGAACCTGGTCAGCCATTGTGCTGCACTAGGAAAATAATTTTCCTTTTCCACACCCTACGATTGGAATGAATTCAATACTGGCATCATTTCTAGAGATCCAATAATTTATTTTCATATTTTAATCCTATTTCATAGAAGATATATTTAAAATTTATTTAAAAAATAAATGATTTTTTTCATGATGTACTCAAATGACTATTATTTTGCCTAGACTGGAATTTACTCACAACTACAGGAACCGATGTTTGAATTAACATGGTATACCAATGAAAATATTTTAGTTGGTATAGATGGATCAGGGGAGCCCAGAGGCAAATTAGCATAGTGGAGGAATTCATGGACATCATACAACATCTCAAATATACCATCAAGAGAAAAGTACTAGAATGATTGGATAGAGAAATAACTAAATTGTGAGAGTATATCCTGGAATTTAATCAAAAACTGGAAAATAAATAAGAAGGGTATTCCTTGATTTATACTAACATTTTTGAAGAATTTCCCACATAAAAATTATAGGATAATGTGGATAAACATGAACCCTAATACGATATTCAAGAGCTTGAAGAGATGGTGTACAATCGACATGGGAAATGGATTTGATAACTGCATATTTCCAAAAAAAAATTAGAGAAACCTTAACCTGAAGTAGAATATAAGACACTTTTCTTACCTGATATGCCTACGTATACCATGAAGTAAGACCTACATACTAAGCTTCTTTTGGGAGATCAAAAATATATTTATGAATTTCAGGAAAAATATTTGAGGAACTACTTGATCTCCCCATACCTTGTAATGGAGAAGAGCCAACACCGATTAAAGAAGACATCCATGTGGTGGAATTTGAAGTAAATATAAAGGATTCCAACTACCTACCTCTATCAATTAATATCTAACAATAAGAGAAAATTTCCATTGTTGTAGTGATTAAAACAAAAAACCTCATAGGTGTGTTCTTTCGTTGATCTTTTTATTTTTTGATTTTATTAAATATAATTTTATTATCACTCATTATTGTTTTAAATTTTTATATTTGGTCAGTTATTTCCATGCGTTAGAGGTAGATGAAGAAATTTTAAATGTACCTATTAAGAAACACATGAAGATCCCAAATTTTGATGAACATACATTTGAGGATCCCCTTTGGGAAATCCAAGTAGCTAAGCCTGAGAAAATAAGAATAGATATTGTTAATATTGAAAGAGATAAATTACATATTAAAAATTAAAATATAAATTTTATTCAAGTAAAAATATTTTTTTAGTTTCGCATTGATCATTCAACACATCAATCTCATGTTAATCCAGCACTGGATAATATGGAGAAGGTTTCACAAGTAGAAACCAACCAAGAGGACGACGTTTATATAATAGTACCCCCACCATACAAGATACAACTACTTGTTAAGGGGATATATCTGGTATACTCTATTTGTGGGTCATTATTCACCAAAAAAATGATTCGTAGACTGGGAAGATCTACATGTGGTGGTTCCAATCAAAGAAGCGTTATCCATCATCATACTTTGGACAACAGCTGGTACTTCTATTTGGAGGTAATAAGATTACAAGGCCCACTTGTGGGATAATACCGAGATTTATCTTTACTATTTTTTCTAGGATTTCAATTTTTTAGTCCAGCATGAAGCCTTGCTCCCTCTATGTTATTAAACATAAATGACATGATCCTTGTGCTTAATTTAGTAACTTTATTTTATAGGCTTATAAAGATAGAATGAATCCCTCAAACAGTGGAGGAAATATGAACAAGCTTCAAGGAAAAGGTAGTTCACATTCATTCTTTATATTTTGATGTCCTTAAATTTTTTTCAACAATATTTTATGGGATTTAAATTTGAAATTTCATGCCCATGCATGAATTATGTTTTATGTGACTTCTCTAGGTGACATAATTTTTTTAGGAATCTTTTTATTACATGTTTTATATCTCAATGTTAATGAGATTGAATGAGTAAAATTGATAATTGTGTTATTAAATTGAATCATGGATATTAAAACGAGGACTCGTGATTTGAATGAATTAGTTGATTCTTATAAATGAAAATTATGAATCAATTTTCATGCGTTGAATTTGTGAAATTCATGTTAATTGATTTGATATTATTAAATATAATGTATGTGATTGTCAAATATCAAATTTCCCATTCCTGAGAGGATTTCTAGATCACATATTTCCTATTTACCTTAATCATAATTCTTGTGCGATCTTGGGACATGTCACTAAGTAGAACATTAATTTCATTTTTTCAAAGCTATTAATGTACAACAATATATTTTAAATGATTGATGAATCCTTTTAAAATAAATTATCCTTAAAATATATCATTTACAACAATCTTTATTTATCCCATAGAATCCATTAATGACTTTTTAAGGAATGAGACATGTTTCAAGAAATTTTTTATCCATTCCTACCCTCCTTAAATATTTTTATGATATTTTTACGTTTAAGAATGGAGGTGAATTATATCACAATGGAAGGGATTATTTTTATTATATGGAAAAAGTGAGGAGGTGTTAATTGTGGGTACAGATAATGGTTGTTTACTCGTTCATCATACTCTTTATTTTTCCACTTTTCAATAAACAAATTACAATTATAAAAAGTAAAAAAAAATGTGAAAAATTGGTTTTCATTTGGGAAAAACAAAAAATACCATTACTAGACCTATGGTTTTTATCATATGTATTTAGTTGGTGGATGTGATGTTCATTCTAAGAATAAATTTTCAAAAAAGAAAAGAAAAGGTTCTTTGAAAAAAATAATTTGAGAAAATTTCAATAGGGTGCCAAAATCATTCATTATGGTTAATTTGATCAGAATATTTACATTGATTTTTGGGGATGTTAGTAGTTGTACAATTTTAAGGGGATAATTCCATTGTACATTCGTTTTTGATATCATGCTTTCTTTTTTAAGAAAGAACCCTCCTCCTTGAACCTTAATTTTAAACATTAATTCCCAAAAACCATAATCCTCAAAGAAATTTGAACCTCAATTAAAATCCCTCTCAATTTTTTGTGATTTTTTGTCTTTAAAAAGTGTATAAAGTAGTTCATTTACCAACCTATGGATAAGGATAATGTATTCATGATATGAGGATAAATTTACTTGAATTAATATCATGAATTATGAGTGAAAAAGATTCAAAATTTGAGATAAATCTTGATTTATAATGATTAATAATAATGATTTCAGGAACTTGAATGAATGAGAAGATAAGATCAGTCATTTTTTAATGGGGAAAAGGAAACTTCATGATTTAATTATTTTTGTAAATTAGAGAAATTTAATTGATATTTTCTATGTATTTCTAAAATTTTGATTTGACATTGAAAATTATTTGATTTTATTACTTTAATATATGAATGTTGATAACATTGGTTCCCTCTTTAATTTAATTTCGAGATTTTATGCTGGAGTAAAATTATGGATTAAGTGTGGGGTTATTCGATATAGTCATAGTTAGTGCATATTTTTAATCAAATTTCAATAAATTTTAAATGAATTTTAATGAATAATAGCCATTAAATCAATGTTTTATCTATTTGCGGTAAAATATGAAAGTAAAATTAAATTTTATTCAAATTTTTGAAAATATTATTTTTGAATTTGGAATTTTTTTTCAGACATTAGGAATTATTTCCTTGAATATTTGTGAAATGATATTATAACTTGGTTTTGTTATTTTCTAGGTGTGTACTTATCTAAAAAAATTATGCTTGGACCCAAGACATCGCTCAACCTAGGAAAGCTCTTCACCTGGCCCGGAAAAAGAAGGCCCATCCAGCCAAGACACTTGTTGAGATTTATCATGGCCCATTATAGTAATGGGGGATCAAATCTCATCCATGAGTGGGCCACGAGTGGTGAACCCCGCATCAATTAGGGGTGGGATGAAGCCCACATGGGCCGTGTTTGTCATGGCCCACAGGTGGTGTGTGAGTGTGGAATGTGGGAACCCATCCTTGAAATAAGAGATATAGACTAAGTTCCCACGTATTTATTTATAAATAATATCCATTTATTTAGTAATTTCAATGTGGGAATGATTTTTAGTGGTGTATTGTTCACGCCTTATCAACTGAGCTATACTTTTCCCATGCCATTTCCTTCGCCTCAGCCCTCTATCACTTCATTCACTAGGAAAAACCATTTACAATAGTTATCAACCTCAAAATATATCTCTTTTACATAGCTAAAGCATGGGGCTACCACTAATCACCTCTTTCCCCTTTTATGACTTCCATACAACATTTTTTAGGGTTCGTCGAGCCATTTTAAAGGCAGGGTAATGACGTTTTCCACACACCACTCTACCTCTAAAGGACACCCCTATCAATCCCCCTAAGACACATCTCCATCCACATGATACTCCATGCACTACTCCATCTATGAATCCTATTAAAGTCGCTTCCTCGAAGAATTAACTGGTCCATGCTACAAATTTACAGCATGAGGTTTGCAGGTTTTAACACCCAAGATCCTCACAGTTTTTAAAGATCAAAATCCTAGGACTCAGAGAAGCCATATAGGCTAAGGAAGACCATCCAATGTCCCTTAGATGCATATAAAAAGAAGGCTACTCCCACTTATAAAGGTGTCTCCAACCGTGAGGGAGGATTCCACAATAAAGGATGAACCTTCGTGGTAGATTTTTTCTTCTTTATTTATTTATTTATTTTATATGTTTTTATTTTTTATTTTTATTTTAATTATTTTGATACTTCTATTCTCTTTAAATATAATTACATAAATTTTTCATTAAAGTGTTTCTTTTTCAAACCCTTAATTATTCTGCATAATTATTCATAAAAATAATTTAATTATTATTATTATTATTATTATTTAAACATTATTCTTTATATTTTATTTATTTATTTATTTATTTTATTCTTAACCTCTCTCTCTTATCCCAATTATTTTTATTTTCTATTTTATTTTCATTATATTTTATTCTTCCTCCATCCGCCAATGTGATCACTTACTCTTGATAATGGGTTACTGACCCGAGGCTTGGAATGGGGGAGGTCAAGGTGTTCTTGAATTATTATTAATTTTTATTTAATGTTTTTGGTATATATGAGTATCATGCATGGGTATGACAAATTTCCCTAGTGTGGTGATTGACCCCCATGAAATGCAACTCAATCTATTTCTATTATTTTATCTAAACTCCTTCTACTATATTCGTTAGATATATATTTACATGATATATTTGACCAAATAAATGGATGAAAGGATATCAATAGAGATGGGTCCTAGAAGATGAAACACCCTCAACCAAGGTGTTTTATCAACCTTGATTACAGGATATGGAATTGTGATTGCTCATGAATTCAAATATTCCAGAAAATTATAAATAAAAAGAATAGAAATTCATAATTATATTTCACATGTGGATTATAAAACTAAAATAAAAAATGAAGGACAAAAATGATTGAACCCAAAACCAAGTTCTTTATTCCTTAACATATTCTATTTAGCATTTCATGTTATTTTAGTTTAAATTATCATTTTCATGTCATTTAAATATATTAGACAGTGAAAAAAACCAATAAAATATTTATTATTATTTTCCTCAAATAAATAAAAAAATAAAAATATGTAGTTTAGGTGATTTAGAATAAGCGATTGAACAAAATTGAGAAACTCCTCAAGTGAGATGACCATGTTCAGCCACTATACTTCACTAGAAAAATAATTTTCTTTTCCCACGCCCTATGACAGGTGTGATTCATTTACTGGCCTTTTATGGGTGATTTATTCAAATACAATTGGGTTATATTATTCATAGTCCACCAAAGGTTTCCTCAAGAAAATGACACCCTATTACTGATGGATGGGTGGATTCTGAAGATATATATTTCTCAAAATCATGATGTGTGGTTTTTATTGGAACTATCCATGAATGGAAAACTGCTCCTACACAAATTTGTATTATGTGAAGGTGGGTTGAAACATAGTGTGATTTAATGTCATTCAACTAGTAAATGTATCATGAAATTTATCAACTTATGGTACATAAATTTTAGGTCTATGATTTAACGTTATTAGCTTTGGCCAAAATTATAGGGAATTTCCCTTTAATTAATAATATTTCAAAGATTATTCCATTATCTTCACGAATGATTGGGAATGTTTGTAAGATAAAATATAGGGGATTCTGAATCAGATGATTGATATTGGACATTAAAATTTATTGGGTATTATGTAGATAGAAAAGGAATCTCCTAGGGACAAATTTTCTTTTGGGGGATATGCTTTTTTTGTTAATGGTTTATGAAAATCCAAATGGGGTGTATCAATGTATAGCCAAACAAAGGCCTCTGTAGGAAACTAAAATTCTATTTTCAATGTATAGAGAAATATTATGTAGATTTAGACTTCTTATAACATAGAGTTTGGTTTGTATAGGGAAATGGACAAGAATATTGAAGGATAGTTTCTTGTGAAAATTTCCTGAGAATGGGTAGAAATATTTTCCTCACATAGATCTAAACCATACACTGGAAAGAGGGGTACTTTTTTATTATAGCTATTCTAGATACATAAGGTATGGGAATAACTATGTATCTCAACAAATAGATAACCAATCCATAATTATTTATATGGTAGATTCCCCATGCTGATTGAATGCTTGGGTGTAAAGGGGAATTTCATTTTGAATATGGGCTCACAAATGAGGTGAGAACACATACTAAAACTTCTTACTTAGATCTAGAATATATATATATATATATATGTATATGAGAGTGGGGTAATGTTTTGTATTACTAGTGTACTAGGATATAGGATCTGGGCATCACTACGTTTCTCATTGAAGTGAGAATCAATCTATATATAGTTCTCTTGTGAACGTTCCTTATACAGGTCAAGCCCATGCATTGGGCGGGGGCATTTTTGATGTTCTAAATAGACCCAAAATTAGAGATTTTGGTGTCAGTATATATATTATGATAATATGAATACAGACAAACATAGTTCTTGGAATTCATATATTTTATAGTCATGAGAAGAGAACACCAGCCATGCAGTTTAACCTAATTCGATAAGGACATTTGATATGACTTTTAAGGCCTTTCTACCAGGTCCATGGTAACCCTGATGTGAAAAGATATTCCTTGATCATGAGAGAAATACCTTACCAAAATTCAAAATCTCACACAATTTATGCTCAATGTGGGAAATAAGGAGTGGAAAATATTAATTCCAATACGCAGATGTGATAAAAATAAAGGACGTGGTCATTTTGATTTTGTAGTGGCTAGACTAGGATACATGACCTGAGTGTTGATATTTATCTCATTGGGGGGATAATCAATCCATACATAGGTTATGGATTTTAATGCTGTGTCAAAGGGATCTGAGACATGAATTTTATCATCATGTCGTAAGGGAAAAAGTGACCCCACATTGAAAGGAAGGGATTAATCCCCATAAATATTATTCCAGAATTTAAGGAATCACCTTACGAGTGGAATCTCATGTTAGTGACATGATTCCTGCTAAGCTAGTTTCCTATGTCATCATATGTTTCTATCATAGGGTAAGGATAAATTTAAATGTATTTGATAAATACAATCTCATACATTTTAATGTCATGTGGCTAGGATGACATGTTGTATTGCTGTTTTTTTGGTCATATGACTACAACCATATATCATGGAAACAATGAGTGATCAAAATAATATCGGGCCAAGACATTCCGATGTGCCTTGAATGTAATGAGGTAAAAACTAAACCATGATCAATAGTCTTCTCAGGTTAGGAGAAATTTGATGGGTCATGTATGCAAGGAGTGACCATGGACAATGTTGAAAAAGAAACTTCCAATAATATTTTATTGGGTCTTACAGATATAGAAGAGGTCCCTCATGAGGAAGAATTTTCCATTATTTTACATTCACTTTTGTGAGTGATTTATGTAGATCCAAACTAGGTAATATTATTCATAGTCAACCAAATATTTTCCTAGGAAATTGATATCCTTTTACTGATGTAAAATGGATGTTTATGTAAATATCACATTTCATAGGATAAGGATTGGGATTTGTCATATGAATTTGTTCGAGCACACAAGATGCATTAAAACTAGAAAAGTTCGTAGAGAGTGAAGTTCCCTACATAGACCAAGATCATGTGTAGGGAATGGAATATTTTTTTATTGTAAAATGTGTTTGGGATAGGAAAAAGGATCAAGGTGTCACTATGAATCCTCTATGGATTGGAATCAAGCCACATGCTGTTCTGAATGGAAAATTATCCATGCAGGTATGAAACATATGTATAGGGGGAAGTTTTACCATTTATTATTATGCATTGACCTGAGATTAGAATTCTGAGCATCACTACATATCCCATGATGATAGTAATCAAGCTACATGTAGTTCTTGAAACATGGAATGGTAGAAGACCAATTTTAGGGACAGTCTCCTCTCTTGTGAGGACATTGAGATATATTTAATTTATATAAGAGGCATAACATGTTTATTATATGCGTCATGACTATATTTTAGTGTCATGTTCTAAGGATATTTACCTTTCAGTTTAACATCATGTGGTAATGACCCTTCCCATTCAATTTTATGTCATGAGGTCATGGTGAAGATGCTTTGAAATTTGAAATTATATAGCAAGGGCATGGGTGTAACATGGTTTATAATCATGTGAAATGGAATAAGGTTGTGTAATCACACAATTTTTTTTTACGACCCCTCCCTCAAAAGATACCCCTCCTAGGATGGTAATAAATAAAGAGATATAATAACACCCCAAGTCCTGCCTTCAGTAGACCATTGGTTAGAGACTATCACTAAGGGTTTATTGATCTCACAGTATGAGAGGCATTAAACATTATAAGAAATAATATCCAGTGATAGAAAGAATCATCCAAAACAACTCTAAGGAATAATATAAAAGAAAAATCCAAAAACCATCCCACATGAATTCAAAAGGTATAACTAATACAAAAATAGTAAAGTCTCTAATGTAAATACTGTAAAGTAAGGTTAAATCATTGACACAACAAATATCCCAATGTCTAAGCTAGTAATTCCCAGCACAATCCACATAATCCTCCAGAAAACATAAAAATGTTTTAACATACATAGGTTGAGCATACATGTATACTAAGTAGGAAATCCAAGGTCTCTCATGAACATGTGAAAGAAGTATACTAATTCTCGTGTGAGAAAACATCAAAACTAGACAATACCTAAATAGGTTTACTAACCAAACCCAACCTCACCAAGGAATTATAACCATGTAAAGAAATTAAAGTAATATAATATGTTATAAATCACATAGATGATAGGGTACACCACACCTCTTTCCCACTGTTATGCTACTCTCTCCCAACGTTGTACATCTTGACACTCACATCTCTTCCATATACCGCATCACATACTATCCTCACACACATGGGCCTCACAACACATTTGGCATGCACACACACCTAGGCCTCACAACAAATCACGTCACATCACATCTCATTATATCTCATCACATGTCATCTCTAAGACACTTAGGAAATCACATCACAACTCATCCTAAAGACACATGGGAAAACTCAAACCACCTCACCCACAAACACCTGGGATATCACATATCACCTGAAAACACTTGATCCATCACAACCACCATCTAATTAACTAATAAACCTATTAAAATCACATCATGTTCCATACCAACCTCTCTTGTGAGAGAGAATAAAAGAGTGGGTACCCAGCCATCTATACTTCTCAGTAGATGTTAGGAAAACACCCCCTCTATAACTATACGAGTGTTTAAAACATATTTATCAACATCAGTGGGGTGTGAATAGAAAATAAAAGATTATAAAAATATTTTTATAGTAAAAAACTCTTCAATCCCATTCTATGGGTTCACACACAAACAAGCCATCTCACAACACCTTCACTTTTTCTACCACCTCTAAATGAATTTGTTAGTATCTACAACAATCATTTCAGAATGTGAAGAGCCCTAATAAATTTAAGGGGATTCACATTCCCTCTTTATTCAACACCCATTCATTTAATTAATTAGAATAAACTGTATTTAATTACACATCTAACAGTTAATATTTCATTAACCAATTTTATCTCCTTAACCAAACAGACCCAAGTGAGTCCAAACATTATTAAACAATTATTTATTTATTCCATCACTAGTCATGAAACTATCAAGAACTAAAAATATCAAGAAACATAGTAAAAATCATTCACAATCATCCAAGGGATGAATATCCTTATATAATTAATGCACTTCACATTTAATACACATCATAACACCACCCCTAAATACATGGTGTAACTTTATGCATGTTATTAATGGAGAAGACTCCACTAATTACCTAGACAAACACTGTTTTACTTCATCAAACTCATCTTCCTAGTTTATCATATTTATGAAACGAACCCCCAACTCAAAACCATATCCAGCAACACATTACAAAATAACCAAAATCCACATCCTTACTGCATAATTTCCCCACACCCTTCACAATCTTAATGTACAACCGCATGTCATCCACTTCTCCAACACACAAAAACCAAATCAATCACACATATCAAATCACCTCACATACCAAGGGAAAAAATATTTGTATATTTAATAATGTATACATTATTTAATTGTCCTCGTTAATTTAGGGGTTTTCATAGAAACAATATGATCCTAGTGCATCCATTTATTAACATTATATATATGGTTAACCAACTTATATATATAAGGGTTCAAAAAAACCAAACAACATGCATTCAAAAAACCATCCCATTCAAAAACAAGGACCCCCAATAGCCATAATTTTTAGTGGGTAGTTAGCCTATACAAATCACAAAATCAACAATAATAATAACACAACAAGATCATGCATCAATTTTCCCCACACCCTATATACTATTTCTTAAACCAATTATATTATCTTTATTAATTCATAATCAACTATCATCATAAGGGAAAGCATAAATATACACATCCCTCACGATGAACAATTTTGAAAGATGAAATAAATATTACTCAGAAGAATCACAATTAGCACTTCTTGGTTGTCACAAAAATATGGGCTCACATACAATAGGTAACCCTCTAAGGAATCACAAACCAACTACAACAACAAGTTACTTGACTCCTATGGGAAGATGGATTCAACACTTCCCATATCAAGAAAAAGCTAGAAATGAATGTATAAGGGGTAGGATATCATGGATTTTAGAATATTTAAATAGATTCATGTGATTAGATATTGTTTTGATTTTCCATTGAAGGAATATTCAATGAAGGCCATGCGTTTTTACCTTTTAAAAGCCAACATGCCCTTAGGGAATTAACGATTTAATTTATGGACTTTGAATTTGTATCAAATCCTTTTAAATAAGGAATTAAACTCATTTTACATCAAAGATAGATGTTAAAAGGAAAAAACTAGAAGAACTAGGAAAACTATTTATGAGGAACTGTTAGGGAGACAAGGCACCGCTGGATGACATACTACTATCAATACACTTCCAGATGAGGCACTGTTGGACGAGGCACCACCGGATGAGGCATCTCAAAGGAGGAACCACTAGACGTGGCATCGCCAGATGAGTGACCACCAATAATCCTCTAATGACGAGTGACTACCAAGGTGAGAAATTGAAAATGATCCACCACCAAGGAAAGAAACCACCATAGTGAGACATCGCCAGTAAACTACTACTAGGTGAGACACCACCGGTGAGCCACTGCCAGGGTGAGACACCGCCAGGGTGAGACACCGCCAGGGTGAGACACTGCCAGGGTGAGTCACCACTAGGGTGAGATACCATTAGTGAGACATCTTCAATGTGAGACACCGCCAGGGTGAGACACCGCCAGGGTGGGACACCGTTTGGATGAGGCACCATTTGGATGAGGCACCATTGGAAAAACAGGGAAAATGTTAACTTTTTAAAGTGTTGAAAAGAGTCACCTTGAATTTTTAGTACACCTTAAACACTAACTTTACCACAAAGTAGTGGACTATAAAGGTTAAATCCATTACCCCCAACACCTATAAAACTATTCTATAAATAAATAATTCAAAACAAACCTAAATGAAAGAGATTAAGAGTCTAAAAAATCATCCCTTGAGATACCTCTCAAGGATCATGTCACACATGGAACACTACTATCAACTAAACACATCGATGTTCAATGATAAACAACCCTATGTTGTTCAAAAGATGGATTGGAAACCTCTACAACCAATAAAACCCCTCAGAGATCTGTTAACTAGGACTTATCATCATGGTTTTTGAAACACCAACCAAAACAAATAAAAAAGCATTTGAACAACCAAAATAAATATCACCATCTGAACACATGAATCCGGGAATTCCATCCTTCATGTCAAGATATTGTCCACTATAGGTGGAATTGACTCACCTACACAAGTGTAATTATATCACAATTAATGAATCTAGGTTAAGAATTGGGTCCTCCCCATTTCATATGCCATTACTTTATCATGCATCACAACCCAAGGGAAAACAACTCATCTCATAATTAACAAAGTTCAAACATCATGTCACAACTCAAGATAGAACAAAGAAAAACTCAAAATAAATCTGGGTACTAGGCACACATTTGATTCTATCTCTCCTAATTATAGTCCTCCTAGCCACCATTCCTCTAGAAAACAGAGAACAAATGAATGGTCTATCCCCACAGTGTCTTCTCTCATCGATTATGGATCTCTATTGGTCGCTCCACAAATGTCACATTATCCTCAATATATAACTATCCTTAGTCAATGACATGGGAGTCGTAATGAAGATACCAACAAAGTTGAGAGACATGGAAGAATTCATGGATACTCTCCAACCATGATGGAAATGGAAACTGATGTGCCACATCTCTAACTCACCCTAACACCTCAAAAGTCCCAACAAACCTGGTAGAAAACATACTCCCTCTACCAAACCTCCACTTCCCACGTCGAGAAGAAACCGTCTATAAAATGTTATCTCCAAAATTGAACTTAAATGGTCTACTTCTATGGTTAGAATACGAATTTTTCTAGACTTTTGATGCTTTAATCATATCACAAACAAGTTTAACCTTTTCTTATTGTGCTATGCACCACATGGGGACCAAGAATGGCTACCTCCCCAACCACTGTCCATCACAATGGATAACAAAATGGTATCATATACAAGTACTCAAATGGGTCCATACCAATAGAAGAGTGATAGATATTATTAGAAAAAACTCCAAAATGGTAGGTGTCATACCCAAGATCCACTAAAGTCCAAGATGTATGCTTACAACATATCCTCTAATATCTAGATAGTTTGTTCTGTCTGCCTATGTGTCTGAGGGTGTAAAGCAGTGCTGAGGCATAACTGAGTTCCAAAAGCATGTTGTAATACCCTAAACACTTGTGAGGTAAACCATGCATCCCGGTCCAAGACAATAGACCTTGTAAATCCATGAAACTATACCATCGTATCCATGTATTTATTAGCCAAAGCATCCACTATTCCTGACTCCTTGATCATAAAGAAGTGAAATGATTTCTTCAACCATTCCACAATCACCCAGACATTATTACAACCTCCCTAAGATCTGAGTAGCCCTATGACTAAATCAATCAATATTTCATCCCATTTCCACTCAAGATCATTCAAGGTTTTCAATAAACCTGTAGAAACATGACACTTTTCCGTTACATGCTGGAAAACCAAGCACATCACTACAAACTCCACCACTACCCACTTCATCCCGAGCCACAAAAACTACATCCTTAAGCCATGAAACTTCTTGGAAACTCCTAGGTTTACCACCAAAGTTGATCTTTGAAACTTTCAAAGAACTCCATAATGAATCACTACTGGAACAAGAAATTTCCTCAAAATGACATCGAGTTCTGATCATCCTCCAACCACACATCTGAAGAATCTTCATGGCCAACATGATCAGGTGTCACCTTTGCCTATGAGTATCCCTACTAAGACCCCCCTACTAGATAACTCAAATAACACTACACAATCATATAAAACAAATATCCTTTACCACCATACACTCTTGCATCAGAGCACATGGCTTCCAACTCCTCCATAACTCTCCAAGCATCTGTAGATTCTCGAACAACCTATTTCTATGAATTTGTGGTCAAATAATTTACCATAAAATTTTTATTTCTAGAGTTTTAGGAGATATAAAAATTATAATCCTAAAGAAACATGACCGACCTATTTTTTCATAGATTTAGGCCATGTTGGGAAAAGATATACCTCTAAATTTTGTGATCTATGAAGACCAAAAAGTGCTCCCCAATTAGGTAATGTCACCAAAACATCAGCATAAACCCAAATACTGTTAGCACTTGATCATGGGCGGAAAAGTCACACACATGGAGATGTAACTACCTAGACCTTTAATAGATCACATCTCACTATTTCCTCATCACGCATCCAAAACCCATATGGAAATTGTCACCAAACACCTAAAACAATACCCCTCCATCAGGCAACCAGTACACTAGGGAACTGACCAACTTCCCCTTCAAATGACCAAACACTAATTGGAAATGATCACTACACACAAAATCCTGGTCCTTCCTTATCAAATAATTAAATGGTGCTACAACTCAACATAAATTGAGCACAATACTCTAATAATTTCCTACAATGAAAAAAAATTGCAAACCTATACCACATTCTTAAGTACTTACCACGAAAGAAAATCTTCAACCATCAAAGGTTTAACTAGCACACCCTGCTAAGACACCACATGCCTAAGAAAATGCACCTATTATGTCCAGAACATACACTTGGAAAACATTACATAGAGTTGGTGGAAGAATAAGGAAGAACGTTTTATGATACTAAGAGTTATCCTCCTCCAACTCTAATCAGATTAATATATCATTGATGAATAAGATGATGAACTGATCTTTGAACTCAGGGAACATGGAGTTTATAAGCCCCATGAACACGGTTGGTGAATGACATGAAGACAAACCTGAAGATCCTATACCTACATCTGAAAGAAGTATTTAGGATATCATCCTCTATTACCCTCCATTATTGATATCTAGACTAAATTTTGATCATATAAAACCAACTCTCCCCTCTTAGCTGGTCAAAAAAGACCATCTATCCTTAGAATAGGGTAATTGTTTTTGACCATTAACTGATTTAAACTTTATTATTCTATACACAACCTCAAGAAACCATCTGCCTTCTTTGAAAACAACACTGGAGCACCCCATGGTGGTAAATTGGGCAAAACAAAACCCTTTTGAAACAGATCATCAATTTGAGTCCTCAACTCCAACAACTCAAAATGATCCATCTGATAAGGATCCATAGAAATTGGAAAAGCATCGGGTGGTAAGACTATCCTAAATTCAAAAACACATAGAGGGGTTACTGTTAAAAACTCCTTAAAAAACATCCAAGAACACCCCAATGACCCTAGGAACCTCTAAAATCTTAGTGTCCATTGATTCCACTTAAAGCTCATCCAACAAAAAAAGAGGGGTCTCTACACACCGACTACCAACATAGAAACTCCTCTCACCGATAAAAACCAAAATCCAACCATCCTTCTCTAAATACAAAAATATCCTCCTGAAGTATTAGATAATATAATGTATAGAATGAAACCATTAGATTATGAGGATGACATCATATGGTTGCATCTTTATCAAGAATATTTCTCCATGTGACTGATGTGCTCCCATCATCTGTCGGCATCCCGAAACACATCAAACAAACCATTCTAGATTCTTACTGGTGTACTCAAAACTAAGGGAATGGGAAGCCTTCCTATGTATCGTATTAGGTCATGGGCTTGATTAGGTGAAATAAAGGAGTGAAACCCCCATTAATCAAAAAATTCACAAACAACTGTACTAAAAAAACATATCTTACCTATAATGATCTCTGGACCCTTTGGAACTGTTGCCTCCAGTGCATGAAACAGACCATGACCATCTCATCTAACTCTATACTAGAGACCAACTGTATGTTCATGCTCATATCATGGTCCCTAAACATAAGGAACATCCTAAGGTCAACCTCTATCAGCTCCATATCCCCTCGGTGGAGAAAAATCCCATTGCCCCTGCTACTGATATAGTCTCATTGGAAACTATAGCTGAGGCTAGCAGTGAACCTGTCCACCTCCACCAAAATGATCTCAATGAACTACTAGGAACTAAATATAATAATGAACATGAACCCCACAACCAAAAAGCATTGGGGGTAAATCTCCTAGGAAATGCATAGAAACCACTAGCACTAAAAGGATGAAAAAGAAACTGCTCAGGTCAACTCCCGGAAAATAACTACCTCAAAGTTCCTAGCACCTTATATATGGAATTGAAAACTATACCTCCCAAAGAACTCTAATTTATACCCTATCATGGTAGACCTCCTAATGAGTGCATCCGCTCAATCACATCTATCTTCTTATGAACCTCCAAATACATTGGAAATGTAAAAGTAGTAACTCTATATTGGATAAAAGGAAAAAGATCATCCTCAAGATGTCTCGCATGAGACTTATCATCTAGAAATTTTTTTGGGTAAAATTAATAAGGTACTTGAACTTGATTCCCATCTCCTACACTGAAATACTCTCCTTCTGAAGGTAGATTAACTCCTTCCTCTTCTTATCTTTCATGGTAGACAAATGGAACTCTGCTCGAAACTCCTTCTAAAATCCATTCCACAAAATTTATTCATCCTTCCACTCTCCCATATTTAGTTTACACCTATAACATGTATTACCCTACATATGAATGACTACCAAAGGGACCCGTTACTTATTCTGTGCCCACATGAAACTGAAATAGATATCAAGCTCCTTCAGCCATCTCTCCGTCTCCATGTTTGAAACACTACCCTCATACTCCCCCAAAGCCTTCCACAGGAAAGTGTGAAATTTCTTTTTCCACTGATCATCCTCCTCAACTGTATGAACCTTACAACGATCAATCAGATCATCATACTAAACCTCAACTTCCTGAACCACATGTGAACAATGACCTAGATCCATAGTTGAATGGAAATCCAAGATTTTCTATACCCAAGTAGTATGGAATTTTTATTAAGACATATTTTATTTTATTTTGACCTTCCCAAAAAAACCCAATTCAAACAACAAGAAAATTTATTATGATGAATTTATATCTCCTATGTCTCTACCTAGTAAGTAGTCATATCTCACTTGGCCATTCAATAAGCTCAGAGTTCTTGCACTAGATCATGGGGGCCCTAAAATCCTATGTCCAAGCTGGTATCCCTTTCCTTTTTCATGCACCAAGGTTAAATGGAATTGTTTCCACACTGCCCCATGAAATCCCCACTATTCCTAACTCCAAAATGCATCATATCTCTCAACCATATTCTCTAATAACACTCTTTCGTGACCCCCTTCATCTAAAGATACATCTCCTATGCTAGAAATGAAGAAAAAAAGATAATGACCCCCTGAGTCTTGCCTCTAGTATCCCCATGGTTGGAAACTAGTGTCAAGGTTGTACTGATGTTACAGTATGGGAGGTATTACCCTTTATAAGAAACAATATTAGGAGATATAATGAATAATCCAAAAACATTTCAAGGAATAATATAAAATAAACATCTAAAAACCATCCCACCTGCATGTAAAAAGTAGATTTGATACAATAAAAGTAAAGTATTCAATGTAAATACCCAAAATTAAGGCTAATGTAGTGACACAATAACTGTCCATAGGCCTAAGATAGTAATTTCCCACATGGTCCATGTAATCATCCTAGAAACCTAAATGTAATTTTACATATATATAGGGTTAGTATAAAAATATACATAGTAGGAAAACTAATTTCTATCCTGAATATGTGAAATAAGCATACTAATGCCAATGACAGAAAATAATAGAACCAAACAACACCTAAAAATTTATACTAACCAAACTGAGACTCACCAAGGAACTCTAAACATGTAGAACAATTCAAGTAATATGATATGTTATAAAGATGGTTTATGATAGTGTACCCCACACCACTTTCCCACTGGTATGTTGATCATACCCAAAATCATATTTCATGGCATCCATATCCCTTCCATATACAACATCACATCCTACTCACACATACGTAGCCCTCAAAATACATCTCGCCTGCACACACATATGCCTCATGACACAACACATCACATCACATCACATCAAATATCATAAAATATCATCCCAAATACACCTGGGAAAGAAAATAATATGTCGTCTTGAAGAAACCTAAGAATGCACAAACCAGCTCTCCTGCAAACACCTAGGGTATCACATCTCACTCGAAAAACATGGACATAAAAACTCGCATCTAAAGCACTAACAGAACTGCATCCATCAAATCATATTCCATACCTACCTCACCTAGAAGAGAGAGAGGAAAATAGTGGGTACCCAACCATTTATTTATTCCATCACTTCCCAAGAAACAATCAAGAAAGACACATATCAAGAAACATAGTAACAATCATTCATAGTCATCCAAGGGATGAAGAGACTTGGTAAAATAACACACATAAAAATAAACACACATCGTACCACCACCCCTAGATAAATTGTGTATCTTTATACATGTTATTAATGGAGAAGGATCTGAAAATTACCCACACAAACACTACTATCCTTCTAAATCATCTGACCATTTCATCATATTAACAAAACCAACCCCCAATTCACAGCCACATCCTACAACATATTACATCACAACCAAAATAAGTAGCCCTACGAAATAATCACACCACCCTCATCACATCCACACTATAGAACCACATGTCATCAACTTCACCCACAAACATAAACCACATCAATTCCACACATCACATCACCTCATGCACTAAGGAAAAAAAAATTCAGATTTAATAAGGCATTCCTTATTTAATTCCACTTGTTAATTTAGGGGTTTTCATATAAACTGTATGATCCTAGGGAATCCATTTAATAGATGAATATATGTGGTTAACCCACTTTTATAAATATGTGTACAACAAAAACAAAACAACATGCATTCCACAGACCATCCAATGCCTGAAAAGGACCCCCAATGTCCATGATTTTCAGTGGGTAGTTATCCCATTCAAATCACTATATTAACAAAAAAATAACACAAAAAGATCATTAATCACATTTCTCCATCCCCTGTATGTTTTTTCTTACACCAATTAGATTATCATTATTAATTCAGAATAAACTAACTACACACGGGAAAAAATCTCTATATCCATCCCGTATGATGCACAATTTAGAAAGATGAAGGAAATACTACATGGAAGAATAAATATCAGCACTTCTAGGTAGTACCAAAAATAGGGTCTAGCCTATAGTAGGTAACCCTACAAGGAATCACAAAAAAGATATAGAAATAGGTTACTCCACTCATATAGGGAAGAAGGATTTGAAACATCCCATATCAAGAGAAAGAAAAACATAATAAACAAGGGGAGAGATATCTCAACCTCAGGAAGATCAAAATAGAGTCATAGGATTCAATGTATTTTTGATTTTACATTAAATTCAGCTCTGGAAAAGACCACACATTTTGACCATTTAATATTCTTAGAACACTTGGGCAATTAAAGATATAATTTATGGACTTTGAATTTCTCTCAAAGGCATTTAAATGAGGCATTAAACTCATTATACAACAAATAAATATGCCAAAAAGGAAAAAATGGAAGAACTAAGAACACTGTTCATGAGGCACCACCAGTGAGACAGTGTCAGACGAGGCACCGCTATATGAGACACCAACAGAAAGACACCACCAAATGAGGCACCTCCGGATGAGGCACCACCATAAGAGCGACTTCTAGGGTGAGCGACCGCCAGGGTGAGACGCAGTGAGAGAGCCACCACTATAGTGAGACACTTCTAGTGAGCCACCGCAAGGGTGAGTCACCACCCGAGAGAGACACCTCTAGTGTGAGCTACTGTCAGTGAGGCACCACCATGGTGAGACACCTTTGGAATGAGGAACTGTTGGAAAATGTGGAAAACTAGGAATGATTAAAAGTGTTGAAAAGATTCACCTTAACATCCCATGACACCTCAAACACTAGATTTCCTATAAAGTAATGGACTAGAATGTTCTGGGAGATTATATATTTCATCCGGAACTTTTCATTGGTGTGGGATATGGTAATATGTTTATCCATCATGATCAAAGAATAATCTCCTTTGGAGTAGACTTTGTGTATAATAATAAGGTCACTCCCACATTGGTTCCAACTATGGAGGTTAAATTCTTGGTATAATTCGGTTTGTGAGGACAAGTACCATATCTCCCTCATGGAATGACTAGATGAAATATTTTTTGTTAATAGTTGACATGATCTAGTTTTTATGGACTTCAAAATGATGAATGGTGTGAGATAACATCCCATCCATTCACTCTAATTTGTCTATCCCCTTTTGGATTTCCCATGAATGGATAGATGATCATATATGGACATGTAGAACAAGAGAAATTGATCCTCGATGGGTAGGAATGCCTCTATCCCATATATTAATGAGTATGGGGTTGCCTATGTGGCAATGTAGGTTGTAGTCCAGTAATCCCACAAGGAATGAAAGATATTTTCATTCAAATACTTTTTATCTATATCTACTATCTTCTGGATTATATATTATAGGGTCTTGTTGAAGTCATCTATCTTTACATTATTTTCTATGTGATAGTGAGATAAATGGATGGACTTGATGTTACAGTACTAATTTAGTTTCTCTAAATCAACAGAACATAAATTTATGCCATTTTACATCAGTATTGTATCAGAGAAACATATATGTTGAGGATTATGGCCTTAAAAAGCCAATGATATTCCTTTCCACAACTTCATTGAGGGGTAAAGCTTCAGCACAGTTGGAGAAGAAGTCAGTTTCAATGAGAATGTAAATTAACTACTTGGATGTGGTATGAGGATATGGTATTCCAATGTTCATTTCCCATATGTAAAAGGTATATGATTACTTGTAAGTATGAAATAACTATGGGGTTAATGGATAAAGATGGATAATAATTGGTAGGGATGTATCTTTTTGATAAATTTTGTGAAATCCTACATTATATTTTGCCATAAGTACCTAAGACTCTAGATTTGATGAGAAATCATGAACCTAGACTGGTGGGTACTATAGGATTTGGTGTAAACTTCTTTCATGATAGTATATGCATATTCTCCATCAATGCACCTGAGAAGGACCCCATCATGATCCCACTTATAGAGGACCCTTTGATTATTTATGTTATTATATAGAATAATGTGAATTTCTCATCATTGTATTTTCTTATTCCCAGCTCTATCAAGTGTTAGTAATTAATTTTGAATTTAGTCCATGATGAGTATCATCCATCTAGTAATAGGACCTTGTGGTTTAGGGATGGGTCTAACTTCATCAATCTCATCTATGTTGCTTTGAACAAAAGGTAATACGATTTAACAATGCACAATGTTGATGAATGTTTCATCCCCATATGGATCTTCTAGAGCCATGGATACATTTTACATAGCATATTATTTAGAATTTTGTGAGTGTAGGACTCGAACTAGTGTCGGTTCCAAAGGTAATTATTCAATTTGTCCTCAGATATGGTATAACAAGGGGGATTAGCTCTTTCTTTTTGATGGAATAATAAATAATTACCATCTTGTTTACCAATTCTGAATCACCCTTTATCTTCAAGTGATTTACAGGTACATTTAATTCTAGTTATATCCCTATAATGAGAGCCAGATACTCTACATTATTGTCCATTCACCCTTCTTATAGTAGGAAATAGTAAGTTAGGATTTCCTTTTTCAGAGAAATGAGTATAACTCCCAAACCAACATTGTTGAGCTTGGGGTATTCCATCCTTTTCCCTGTTTGGATTCTATTCATGCCATCAAAATAAATATCTCATGTTTTCGGGGGCCTCTTGAATAGAATATATCTATTAATTGGCTAGATCAGTATCTACTAATATTGTTTCTACTGAGGGATGTTCTACCACAAAGTCTACCAATGCCTAGACTTTTACATCTTTATGAGGCCCAAACTATATATTGAACTACTAAAGGATCACCTCCAATCTATAAAGATATCCAATCAACATTTTATGGTTGATAATGTATTTTAGAGGGTTTCTACAAGATACCAAACAAAACTCATGATGCTACAAGTAATGACTCAATTTATAAAATGTAAATATTTTTTCCAGAAATATCTTCTTGATATATGAATACCAAGCCAAAGATTCAATATTTTTATGGATATGGTAATAAAATATGTTTTCGATGTCGGTATCATTTTTTGTGCTAGGAAGGCACCAAATAACCTCTCTATGGTTGTCACATACAAAATAAGCAGTCTTCCTTTGACAGGTCGCATTAGAACTTGCATGCTCAAAATATATTTCTTTAGAATGTTGAATGCTTCCTGATAATCATCATTACCCTTAAATGTAACCCTTTATTTCATCAAACTATTAAAGGGAAGACATTTTCTAGGAAGGTTTGATATAAAGCATCGAATGTTGGCCAAGTTTCCTTGAAGTCCTCTATCTCTTTAAGGTTTTGAGGAGGCGACATGCTAAGGTTAACCTCTGTCTTATTAGAGTCGAAATTGATTCCTTGATGGTGTATGATGAAGATGAGAACATTTACATAGGTAATATTAAAAGTACATTTCAAGGGGTTTATTTTTAGGATGTTCTATCATATTTTATTCAAGATGATTTCATGATTGATCAAGTGGTAAAAAACTATTAAGATTTAACCTCCAGATCATCAATGCGGCATTCAAAAATCTTCCCCTAAAAGGGATTAAATCTGAGATGAATGAAATGTTGGAATATAGTGGCAATATTATTCATTCCAATGGTAATTAACTGATATAAGAATACTCCCTAGGGGAACCTAAAGTTGGTGTCTTCTTCGTATTCTCGGGACATTCAGATTTTATTATACCCTAAATATCAATTCAAGAAGAAGAGGTATTGATATCTGTTCATTACATGAATCAGTAGATCTATGATTAGGGTTGAGAAATCATCCTTTGTATATTTTCAGTTGATATCTCTAAAATTGATGTAGAATCTGATTTCCCTAATATTTTTATTAATAGTGGTTGTATTGGCCAGTCATTTTAGATATGTGACATCCTGAATGACATTTTATTTGACAAGATTTTCAACTTCATCTTCAATTTTGGTAGCATGTTCTTGATGTGTCATTCCGGCTACATATTTATAGGCCCGGTGGTCCTCAAGAAATCCTAGGTGGTGAGTGGCCACCTCATTACTTAGGTCCAACATTTCTATGAAATTCCTTGAAAACATGTCCCAATAATTAATTATAAAGGAGGTGTATACCTATTTTTATTCATATGTAAAGGAAACACTAATATAAGTGGGTCGTGGGTCCTCTTTTATACCTAGATTTATCTCTCTGGTTTTGTAAATTATGTTAGAGGAAACCTACTCAAATTCTAGAGAGGATTCCCCTAGGTCCTCCTCCTCCTCCTCCTCTCCTTATTCTTCCTCCACTTCAACTTTACCCTCAGGGGGAGTAGTTCATGAAAGAAATTCATCAGGATTAATAGAGGAGTAAATATTTTGACATCTGAAAGATAATCTGACTTCCTTTGACCTGACCAATGATGTAGGTTGTATTTGAAGTTAGGAAGGAAGATGAAGGTCTTAGAATAATCATCTTCATTTTCTCCTTATGATAAGATGGATTCGTACGACTCCGGTGATGAAGCAATGATCTATAAAAATAAAAGGGGTTTCATGAGGGAATTTTTATCTATGGTTTTACCACTTTATGGATATCCAATGATATTTTTCATCACTGATGGGACAATTTTTCATGAATTATATCATGGAGGTTGTTGAATATGGGAATGAACATGGGTCCATGTGCTCAAAACATATCATGGGTAATAGATACTCTTACTTGATATATTTGAATCAGCTGGAAGGAGTTGTTTATAGAACATTTGGGAAAGTGACCCAAGATACACTTCCAATCATTGGTCTATTTATCATCCCCTTGATAAAATCATTCATCTACATAAACTGATTGGAAAGATTCAAATGGGGCCTTATCAACATGAAACATCCTAATTTGTCCTTTGATGTATTATTTGATGTATTAATGGTATGATGAGTGTATTTATGTTTTTTGATTCATCCAAAAACATCCTAAAAAATTAATTTCATATCCTACCAAGAAACTAGATATTATGAATCGAATAAAAGGCCCCCTAAACTAAGCCCCAGAGTTGATTTAACCCAAGGGATTTTTCTCACATTTTTCATAACCCTAAAGTGTTATGTAGAAGGGTCCTTGGTTAGCCAAATTGTATCCTATCAAATGAATTGTCTATAATATAATGATATTAACTCTATATCCATTTTCAATGAAAGATATTTATACATTAATGTCATATATCATACTAGATAAGTATGAGGGTTGCATGTGTCCCTATATAACAGTATCATTATATTTATTTTTAAATTATATAACCATGTAAAATTCTACAAGATCAATCTATTTTTTATTTACCTCTAAAGAGGAAACCTCATCTTCAAAATCCTAAGGTCTTAGAAAATCCTTTACGAGTGCTTCCCTGAGGTCTTCTAATAGACTCCAGGCATCCATGATTGAAAACATGGATGGTACCAAGGATAGTTGATTCAATATTTCATTCTTATGGGTTAAATACCTGTGCTTATGGGCATAGGTATTCTCTTAAATATGCACTTTAGGGAACCAGTGTGCTGTATATAGATGGATCTTCCATCAAAAGAAGAATTCTCGGTACTCTTGTTCTTATTTGTTTAGGTCGAACATGTCTGCCTACTTTACAATGGTGATCATTCACCTATACCCCCTATTATTAATATTATATAATGATTGGGTCATGTGGATTTTGGAAAATTTATGGGGATTTACCTTATCCTTTTTTACTCAATGAAGGTTTCATCTATAAGTTTCTACAACACTGACGGTCTGATTAGAGACATGGCTAGAATTTTGGTTTTCTCCAGGATTGTGTCTTCACCTTTACCCTCGGATCCTACCCTCGGATCCTATAGAATCTTATTTCATCTCCCCAATCTGGTGTGGGGAACTCAATTTCTTATCCATACTCATTATCAAATAAAGGATCCATTAAATTAATGACATTAATAGAACTGATGATTAACTCCTCATCTAATGAGGATTTTCTCTGCCTAACAATTTTTGGTGGTACCATTAGGTGGGCTAACACCCATTGTTTCAAGATCAAAGGCATAAATCTTGAGAGGGTAAATTCCAAATTTAGCCTTGTTTTAGGTTCATCTTCCAACATTTCTCCCCTCCCTTCCAACCATATTTTTTCTTATATGTATGGTTTTTTAGGGAATGTGATGTTGATGGAGTCACATGGGTCATACTGGGAGCAACTGGGGGAATAGTTGGTTTTTTCAACCGTACTTGGAGTATACCATGAGTTTTGTTTATTGTATTTTGATTCAACTAATCTCCGAAATTATAGGTCCCATTTTCTAGAAACTTCTTTCCATTTGCCTCCATTCTTAGGAGTTGTATTGGAAACATATTCTACTTGTGATGGTGGTTTCCCAAGCTTTAATTTCCCAGAGTATACCATTATTTCTCGAATTTATTTGAAGATAGTTTATTTTTGAATGATATCCCCCAATGTTCAATGAAAGGGAAAATAATATGGATATTCATCACGACCTATCCGGTCAGGCCTCTTGGGATCTATAAGGTGGACTGAATCATTTTTAATAGCTGTTATAAAGTATCTGCATACTTTATCATATTAAAATGAGTATGATTTGTTTTTTTCTCGTCAAATTGATTTTAATTTAGTCCTCTCCACTCATCCTGGTGATGTGGTGGTTAATTTTGACACCCAAGGGGTTCTGCGTGATATAGTTCAAGTTTCGGTGCTGGGGCCAGTGTGGAGGATGGTTTAAGTAAGACAGTCTTTTCCTCTACCTTTCTTAATATTTTCTACATGATTTATGGAATCATTCAGAACATGAGATTAGTTTTTTATATGGAATCTTCTATTATTTTGAGAAATTGTGGTGAGATTTCAAAACCTGAAAGTACATCACACTAGGCTAATAAGTGTTTATAACACATCACAAAGGTTCTCTTATAAATTAGAAATTAAATCCTCTTGGGAAAGTTGTAGGATCATAGAGTAGGACATCCCTTTCCATTTCGAAATGAAATATGAGACCCTATTATTCTCCCATTGTTTTCAGTTTGAGAGATCAAGGATCATTGTCTTTGATAGTGTCAAACTAAACTAAATGAGAAACTATTGGTGGAGATCTTTCCACCATGTGATTTACCGAGTTGGTAAACTAGTGTTCCATATGAAGGTTGACCCTTTCATGGTTTGATTGAAGCATATAAGTTTCATGAATTATTCTTTCATATGGGTTCCTATTATAATATTACAATGAGACAAAAAGTGTGTTAGATACTATTCTGGGTCTCCTGGTCCATTTAATATTATAATTGTATGAGTTTTGAAATTCATCGAGGGGGGGGATGTTGGTCACTAATTCCAGGTAATATTTCTATTCGTGCTGTGTTGGTATGCATCGTTCCTCCAAAACTTCCAATTGAGTTTCCAATGATTTGATCATGTCGATAAGCCCTTGATGAATGTTTGGTCAAACAGAATCTTTAATATTGATAAAAATGGGCATGGCATGGCATTTTGGATCTGCCAATATCAATAGATAACATCTTGGTGGGTCTTTAAGTATTAGAGGATGTAATTAATGAAATTAATTGAGGAATTCCAATGGAAAATCTTTATACAACTTCTCTGGTCATGGATTCATTTCATATAGAATGGATTATAATTCAATTTGATGATTAATCTCCCTAATAATTTATCATTTTTTATACCCTTCGTATGGTAAGAACTTTTCTTTCAGGTGGCTTAATGTTATTTACAGAATCAAATAGATTCAGTTACTGTACCCCTCTAACAATGCCTATGGAATGTCGAACAAAGAAGTGAGCTCGGTCCAAAACATGATGGGTTTATCATCCCTAAAAAAATATTATTCTCATGAGTAACATATCTTTTTTTTTCTTCTGCTAGAGATTCCTCAACTTGATCAGGAAAACCTTGGTGTTTGTTAGATATTGTTCATAGAAAGTATGAAAAATAGGGGTCTCATTGGAATTGAAGTGTTTTGGAGGTGGTCTAGATGATGAATATTTTCTCATACCATATTATAATTGATAAAGAATGTTTGTTTTCATGGATAGAGTGTTGGGAAAAAAATGGAATCATCTATACAAGAACCTCAGAATATGAGGGCCTTCCCATATTTGGTCTGCTATGGGGTGGACCTTAATATTGAATGATATTCTATCCATGAGGAATGATTTTTTGAATCTCATCAAGAGATTCATTCTAATGATTATTCATATCATTCCAAGGAAGAAATATTTCATATTAATAATTCTGGGGTGGACCTTTATAGTTGTTGGTATCAGTGATGCAAGGAGGACCTTCGTTAATGCGATAGGAAATTTCGTAATTGGGTAAATAATTGGTAGGATCATGGTCCATCGTTGATAGATGTTTTATGGCCTCAATAACTAAAACTTATATCAAATATTTTTTTTGAGTCTACATTTAAATTTTGAACTGTCTCAGGAGGGATTTATTTTTTGATACTCTCTCATGGGTAGTTAGAACCACATATTGTGAATGGCGATTTCCATGAATGGAAGTGGGTTTGAAAAAAATCTCATGTTGCTTTCATAGTTTCAGTTAGGATATATTCCAACCCTAGAGTGCCCCAAAAAATGGTTTGGTAATCCCCATTACAATGGGTATGAATACCTAATCCAATTGTCCATTTATTACAGAATGTTTTTGATAACTTTCCATGATGGGAGCAGGTATGTATGCATTCTTCTGAGTGACCCTCCCATTATGCAGTCGAGTCACCCCACTTGAGGATGTGGGGTCAAGGGACTGGATCCTAGCTATTTACATTAACAAAATTATGACTTGGAAGGTTTGTATTATGGGGTCAGGAATTGGCGTCTAGCCTTCCATAATTTCTTGAACATGTTGAGAAACATCCACAGTAGTAATAGGAATATAAAACCATTCCAATATAGGGGATGGAATGTTATTCTACCCATAGTTCATAGTTGAGTTATGTCAACTAGGTCCTCTAATTTCCACCATATTTAGCTATCAGTCTTGATATTCATGAGTATGGATTTTCATTTTCTCATTGTTTTCCATCGTATTTGACCAACAAGATTGATATGTGCAATCATGGATTTTCATATTCTCATAGTTTGTTTCTATATTAGACTGACATTCTTGATATCCTTGATAATGGATTTGCATCTACTTATTGTTCACCATCATATTTTACTGACAATATTATCATATGTGATCATGTATTTTCTTATTCTCATTGTTCACTACTACATTTTACCATATGTGTTGATATTTTTGGGTTGGTATTTGCATCCTCTCATTGTTTTCAACAGTATTTAACTGATTAGCTTGATATGTGTGAGAAGAAATTTGTATGTGCTTATTTTTTCCACCATATTTGACTGATGGTATTGATATATGTGAGTATGGATTTTCATTTTATCATTGTTTGATTCAATATTTGATTGATGAGATTGATATATGTGAACATGAATTTTCATCTCCTCATTGTTTTCCACCATATTTGACTGACATGCTTGATTTTTGTGAGAACTTATTTTCTTCTAATGGTTTATTCCACTATATTTGATTGATGTTATTGATATGTGTGCGAAGAAATTTGAATCTTGTCATTGTTTTATATTTTATTTGACATACATGTTTGATATATGTGAGAAGGAATTAGCATATACTCATTGGTTGTCACTTTATTTGACTAAATGGATTGATCAGTAGGAAAAACAATGATGGCTTGTCTGAAGTTGTTTGAATATCTCCCTCTGTGGGATACCCAGGGGCTGGGTCCAAATCACTTGGACTGGGGACTGTGTGGTAATGTTCTCTTTATTCAGAGGATTCTGGGCCACACAGAATTAGTGACAACAATTTATAGCATGAACCCTTTGGCGGGAAAACTATGTCATCGAGGTGAAGTCATCGGTGACCACTTAATCAACCTCCCTAAGGAAATAGAGGGAATCAATTTCATGTTCTTGTGAAAGGATCCAAAAATAGTTTGAGATAGTTATTGGTATCATCTAGATTTGGATTATTGACCGTCATTGAGTGAATGACTGGTGGGGATTCATAAGCTGGAGGGCATGTCAAGCTAACTCCCAGGTTGGAAGAATACCATTTTGGTGGTACTCTCTAACAATTGAATTTGAAACCCAGTGTTGAAGACAATGGGTGGATGATGGAATCCTCTATTTGGTCAAGGACTCAACTTGTGCAGTGGATGATGTTCATGTCTGTGGGAACCGGTGAGATTATATTTGGATCAAAGAGAGTTATGGTGAAATTTTTCTACCATATATGTGACAAACACAAACAAGAGTACCCATTCAAAGAATCATCTCCATAAATGAACACATTCTTCATTAATCGATCTCTTTTTCTCTCAATAATTTTGAGAGCGAAAGGGGCTTGTCACGTGGGTGAAACAGTCACCTTAGTTAAGGATTCATGTTGGGTTCATCATTTTTGTTTCTGATGGAAACTCTGTCACCCAACGGTGGATTATGGGGGTTATGTTTGGTTGCACAATTATTTACATCAGGTCCAACATTTCTGAATGTCTTTTAATGAGTTGTCCATTGAGATGCAAACACCTGATTGTTCCAAAATTTTATATGTTCCATGAAACTGCTTTACAAAGGTAGACAATCCTTGAGATACAAACTAACAATACTTAAGGACTCACATTGGTCTAGAGGATGGGTGGTCAGGCTGATAACACCTGTTTGCGGGAAAATTATTTCATATTTTGGGACTCTTGTATAGATTTTATTTAATACATGTTCTTGAATTCTTTGTTCATTCCCAAGTATAACATGGGTCACCCCTAAATTATAGATCAATTATTAAAAAGTGTGGATTTGGAATTATTTTTATGTGTTTGAGGTTCTCCATTGATGGGTATATCTATATGTATATGAGGTTCTCCCTCAATGGTACCGATTTGTATCCAGATTATATATTCTTATATAATTTTTCATTATGACATTGATTTTAAGACATGAAGTGATGTGATTTGGAATTTACTATAATCCAGGGAGACATGATTTATTTGGATGTCGAGATTGAACCCAAAATATGGGATTCCTAGTTATCATCATGAATGGAATAAAAACCCATATAGTAAATTGCCACTTAATGGGACACATCGTCTTTTATGGTCATGTGATGAGGAACAAACTGTGAAGTTTAACGTCATGTGACGAGGATGTATAGGCAGAAGGTTCCTAGCCAAGGAGAGTGTGGGACTTACACCAAAGTTGACAGATGATCCTGGAAGGGATGTGAGCTACTAGGTGGGTTATAGTCATATCAAAAATATGGCCTGACTAAGGATGGTGATTAAAGATGCCAAAAAAGAGTATGCCCCTCCAGGATTGATTTGACCCTATTAGGGATGTATCTCAAAAAACATTAGGTTGGATTTTATTCTTGGGTTTGGGCCTCAGGTAGGATTCTTACATATCTCAGTTAGTCAAGAATAATATCCCACATAGTTCATATGGTTATGACATACACTTATGGAGGATTCTCATAGGTTTTTTATCAGGAATATATACCTTTGAAGGTTTTTCTCATAGGGAATATGACCCTTTGAGAGGATAGTAACATGGTTTTGGGGCTTATACTGAATAGAAGGCATGTTGTTTTTGCAACCCTGAGAAAAGTCTTATCCCATGGCGATTTAGAGGTTTGGATGGGATTTATACCTAGGAGGATGGAGTTTTTTTTTCTTCACTGGGAATATAGACCTTTGAAGGATTGTATCACAGGGAATATGACCCATTTAGATGATTGATCTTAGGATTATACTAAATGGGAGGCCCATATAGATTCTTGGGATTAAGAAGATGTCATGATCACCACTAACCTCTCTGCCCATGTGAGTCATGATCAGTGTGATAAACAAGAGGAAGTGGTCGATCTAGAAACCACATAGTCTCACTTGTCCTCTAGTGGATGCAGTTGGATCCCAAAGGATGAGGGAAATAGAGAGCTCTAGTGTTCATCTCCTCTCTTGTTTTCATATCCTACACCCAAAGGGAGAGAGAAAGGGGATTGAATGTGCTCATCTCATCTCTTGTTTTTCTAGCTGGGATAATCATGTTTGACTACCCATCTGACTATGGCCCAATACACAAATAGGAGGGAGAGTGCATCCTCTAACAAGAAAGGATAAGGTCTTACTCTATGACGGATTCCTTGTACCTAATTTTCCCCTTATACCCATTCAATAGGTGGAAGAGAGGATGAGGTGGGGGGAGATAAACAACAGATTTCGCTGCCTGACCTGGGGATCCATATGGACTCGCACCCATGGTTGGAACCCTTGTTACCATGGTAATCTATGATCATAATCTTCATAAGGATCATATTTGTTATGAAGGATAATAATGGGACCCCATTTAGAATGGTTATGTATGATTGAGAGGACTTTCTAATGTTCCTAGTGATCTGATCATACATATATGGTGATTTTAGGAGAGGGCTTGGTCTGATTCCTTGCTAGGGGGGCCACATAAGGACTAGAGATTCACATATGACGGGTTGATCAAGAAGTCCATTATGGCAGTTCATAGAGGGGGTAAAAGTGGGATAAATCACTACATTGGAGGAAGGTAACGAGAGTAAGAAATCAGAGCACCTGAAGATGCCTCATTCATCATAGCGTTTTGCTATGTGGGATGGGGTTCCATCTGCTTAGTGTTTTTCTACGTGGGTGAGGGTTCTATACACATAGAAATTTTCTATATAGGTCTGAGTTCCTATCAAGTAACATCTTTCTACATGGGGCATGGATACCTCCATGTATCCTTATACTACACAGGTCAATCGAATGGAACAAGGACATCCACTTATGCTTTGCAGAATGGTGTCCGCAAAGTGTTTGGGTCTTCGGATGGTCAACTAAGTTCTCTTTCTACCTTAGTGATATGTGGTAAAATTAACTAGTAAAAATTGATGTCTCTCCCAACATTACTTGAGTTTTCATCTTATTCTATTTGGATCCCCCTCTAGGGTTTTTATAGAGGAATGAAGGTAACTAACTACTGGGATGACCAGTCACCTATAGTGGGTACATCATTTATGGGGGATATAAAACATCATTTGGGCCTTCAAAATATTTTTGTATTTCAGGAAGACAAGAAACACCATCTCCACCCACAAACAACATTTTTGTTTTATGAGGATCAGAAACACCACCATCACCCACAAATGAATTTTTCATTTACGCAAGATGAGAAACACCACCCACACCTGAAGATGACCTTTTCATTTGAAGTAGATGAGAAACATTGTCCGCACCCATAAATGAATTTTTCATTTGTAGGAGTCTAGGTAGAGTGGTGGTCCACATAGTGAGATATTCTATGTGAACCCATACCCTCCTTTATGAATTTGTGTCCTTAAATAATTTTCCAACAGTTCTTTCAGGTGGTTATTTCCCATTACCAAACTCATGGAATCCTTTTCTCCATGTATACAGAGTTTTTTGGACCCAAAAATTCCAAAAAACAATAAAAACCCTTCAAAAGCATAAAACCCCTAAATACCATAAAAATTTATAAAACCCATAAAAAGCATTTAGACCATTAAAAAATTAAAAAAAATAAAAACTATAAAAACTATAAAAACCCAAAAAAATAAAAGAAACCTTAAAAACATAAAAACCCATTAAACCATAAAGAACCTAAAAGATTTGAAATCCCAAAAAAACACTAGAAAACCGTAAAAATCCTAAAAATACCAAAAAAACTATAAAATTTAAAAAATCCCAAAACCCATGAAAACCCCTAAGAAAACCATAAAAACCTAGAAACATATAAAACCCTTAAAAGGATAAAATCCTAAAAAACTCTAAAAACCATAAAAAGTCATAAAAACCCTCAAAACCCATATAAATAATAAAAATTCTCAAAAAATCCTAAAAAACCAAAAAGACCCTAAAAACACCAAAAAACAACGAGAATACTATAAAAAGTAAAAAACAATTAAATCCCCTAAAAACCTAAATTACACCAAAACCCCTAAAACCCATGAATAACATAAAAACTATAAATCAAAAAAATATCTCAAACCCCATAAAACCATAAAAACACACTAAAAACTTTAAAAAATCTTTAAACTACTAAAACATTAAAAATCTATAAAAATTCCTCAATACCCAAAAAAATTCATGAAAACCCTATAAACACCCCAAAACCATAAAACCCTAAAAACCTAAAACATTAAAAACCCGCAAAATCTCAAAAACCCTAAAACCATAAAAATCCTAACAAGCCCTAAAATACTAAAAAACATAAAAATTCTTAAAAACATTGAAAAAAATGAAATACCCTATAAAAAACTATAAAACATAAAAACACATAAAACCCTTAAAAACCTAAAAATGCTAAATACCCTGAAAGCCCTAAAAACCTCAAAATATATAAAAACCCTAAAAGACATTAAAAATCAAATAAAACCCTAAAAATCCCTAAAAATGTAAAAATCATAAAAACCATGAAAACGCCTAAGAAAACCTGAAAATCCTAAAACACTAAAAACCCCTAAAAACCTAAAAAAATAACAACAACTATAAAATAACCTAAAAAATTAAAAACCCATAAAAACAAAAAAACACTAAAAACGTTAAAAAAACCTAAAACCAATAGAACCCCTAAAACCCACTAAAATATATAAAAATACTTTCAACACATAAAATATTAAAAAAATCTAAAAATCCTTATATCCCTAAATTCCCTAAAAACACTAAAAACCCTGAAAATCCCTAAAACCCTTAAAACCAAAATATTCTGAGAAAATACCGAAAAACATAAAAACCCTAAGAAAACCTTAAAAACCTACAAACACTATACCCCCATAAGAAATCTAAAAAAAGATAAAAACCATAAGTACCATAAAACCCCTAAAACCATAAACACCTATAAAACATTAAAAACCCTATTAACCCATAAAAACTGAAGTCCACTAAAAACTCAAAAAAACCCATTAAACCTATAAAAACATAAAAAAACACTAAAAAATATTTAAACACGTAGGAAACTCAAAAAACCCCTATAAAGTCAAAAAACCATAAAAACCCTAAAAACCCTAAAAACCATAACCCCCTTAAAATCCCTAAAAATTGTAAATAAAAAAATCATAAATAATCTCTAAAAATCCCTAAAGACACTAAAAATCATAAAAATCCCTAAGAGAACCTTAAAAACTTAAAATCACATAAAACCCCTAAGAAACGTAAAAAATTAAAAGAAACTAAAAAATTAAAAAAAAAACCCTAAACCCCTCAAAATCCCATGAAGCCCTAAAAGCCCTAAAAATCATAAAAATCCCTAAAAATCTCAAAAAAACATAAAAACCCTGAAAAAAAACTAAGAAATCATTAAAAACATAAAAACACATTAATCCACTAAAACCCCCAAAACCCCTCAAAATACATAAGAATCCAAAAAACATAAAAATCCTAAAAAAATCCACAAAAAAGTAAAAACCCTGAAAACCTTGCAAAAACCCTAAAAAACGTAAAAACCAAAAAACACATAAAATTTTTAAAGCACCTAAAAAAGATAAAAAAATGATAAGAACCCTAAAAGACCCAAATACATTAAAACCCCTAAAAACCATAAACCCTTATACACCTTAAAAACCCTAAACACCCATATAAACCACTAAAAACATTAAAACCCCTTTAAACCCCTAAAAACGTTAAAAAACTCAAGAAACCCCTAAAAATATAAAAACTCAACCCCCCAATACCATAAGACAAAAATAATTGTAAAACCCTAAAAACCCTAAAAACACAAAAAAAATATGAAAAATCCTAGAAAAATCCCTAAAAATCCCTAAATATGTAAAAAACCCAAAAAATTCTGAAAACCCTTAAGAAGCATATAAAAACAAAAAAAAACAAAAAAACACAAAAAACACCTAAAAACCTAAAGTCTCTAAAAAATAAATAACCCCAGAAACCATTAATATCCCTAAAACTCCACAAAATCCATAAAAATCCTAAAAACCAATAAAATCCTAAAAAGTTCCTAACAATCTGTAAAAATGTAAAAAACCCTAAAAACACTAAAACCCCCTAAGAATCCCTTAAATACCTAAAAACAATTAAAATTAATAAAAGAAATTAAAAATTGATAAAAAAATTTCAATACACTAAAAAGATCCTAAAACACAAAAAACCACAAATAACTATAAAATACCATAAAAACCGTAAAACCCCTAAATACCCAAAGAAATGATAAAAACCCAATAAATACCCTAAAACAAATTAACCCCAAAAAATGTTAAAAAATATAAAATCCATAAAACCTTACAAAACTTAAGAAAAACCCTAAAATCTCAAAAAACCATAAAAATAATAAAAACCCTAAAAACATCTAAATATCCTCAATACCAATAAAAACCCTAAAAACCCGAAATATCTAATAAATCAATAAAAATCATAAAAATGTTAAAAACCCTGAAGAAACCTAAGAAACCCTTAAAAACCTAAAAACACATAAAATCTCTTAAAACCTAAAAAATGATGAAAACACCTAATAACATTAAAACCCCACAAAATCCTTAAAAACCTTTAAAAATCATAAAAAACCTTAAAAATATCTAAAATAAAACAAATGTAATATCCCATAAAAACCATGAAAACCCCTAAGAGATCCTTAAAAAACCAAAAAACACTTAAATTCGATAAAAAAATAAAAAAAATATTGAAACTCTAAAAACCACTAAAAATTCCCTAAAACCCATAAAATACCCTAAAAACATTGAAAACCCTAAAAAACCATAAAACCCTAAAAAATAATAAAAACACTAAAAACCTTTTAAATCCCTAAAAACGTTAAAAAACACTAAAAACCTAAAAAATCCTAAAAAACTAGAAAAACCATAAACCCCGAAAACAAACATAAAACCCATAAATCCAAAAAAAACCTTAAAACACCTCAAAATACCTAAAAACACTAAAAACCCCTAAAATCATAAAAAATATTTAAAATCCATAAAAACATAAAAACCCATAAAAACCCAAAAAGCCCTAAGAAAACCTTAAAAACCTAAAACAATTAAAACCCCTATGAAACTTATAAGATTATTAAAACCATAAAAAACCCATAAAACCCTAAAAACACCTAAAAACCATAACACCCCCTAAAATCCAGAAGAAAACTAAAAACCACTAGAAACCTTAAAAACACTTTAGACTACCAATTTTTTTTTAAAACTCTAAAAACCCACAAAACTATTAAAAAATAAAAAAACTAAGAAACCTAGTAGACGATAAAACCCTAAAAAACCCTAACACCCCTAAAAATCTATAAAAACCATAAAAATCCTATAAAATACCTAAAAACATAAAAACCATGAAAACCCCTAAGAGAATATTCAAAAACTAAAATCACCTAAAATCCCTAAAAACCCAATGATTATGATCACATCATGATTTAGTTTGAAATAGAGGATGATCTTATTCTTGCTTGGTCTGTGACACCTCGAAGATGCAATAGTGCTTGTTTCTACATTTTTGGTGTGGTTTTTATCTTCACTTGAACTAAGAAACTTCAATGATTGCAACTTGGGTAATATTTACTATTCTTCCCCTCACTTTTCAAAATCTTTCCATTATTTAAATGTTATGGAATCTAGTGGGAAGGTTCTTATGTGTGGATAACAGGACTCAGGCTCTCTATCATCCTATCACTCTGAGGAATTTTGTTATGATTGATGATTCTAAATAACTGGTTGACTTTGTGTGGATTGTTGTTGGTGAAGATCTCCGATGGAAGAAACTAGTGGTTGTTGAGGGATGGGATGAGTTCTATTCTTTATGCTAGAAGCTTGGGCATTGTGATCAAGATTTTAGGTTCAGTTCTAGAGAAAGTGGTGGTGTGAACATGGATCAGGTGGAGTCTGGTGAAAGAAGTCTAGCCTCGGTCGAAGAGTGGTAGGTGGTGGTACTAAAGGATCCCACGCTCCTTCCTCCCCATCTAAAGGTTGGTACAGTTATTGAGCATTTGAAAAATGATTTGAACGTAGTGTGTGATAAGGAAGTGGAAGTGGTGACTTCATGTGTCATGGGGAAGGTGGATGATCAGGGTGAGTTGGTTGATGAGGTGGAGATAAATGGGTTTTGGTGTAAGCAAATTCTGTTTAAGGGGCCTCAGAAGCAGCCCCTGGGTAGGGTTGCAGTGACCTTGAGCAGCAATAGTGGGTAGGTTGGAAGAATTAAGATGACGACTCAGTATAATGCCTCTATGAGTAATAGGTTTGGGTATCTGGATGTTGTGGAGTCTACTGGTGGAGGTGCTGTGTAGGGGGGGTGGCTGAGAAGGGGGAGATGGCAGAGAAGGGGGAGGTGGCTTGGATTTTTCATGAATAAATGATGGATAAGAAGGACATTTTATTTGATTAGAGGCCCACTGATTAGTGTGTTGGTGACTTTTTTGTGCAAATCACTGGGTGTAGTGACATGAAGAGGGATGACCTATGGGTTCTTCATTTATTTCACAATGAGGAGGTTTGTGCAGATTGTGATGAGGATTTGAATGGACTCTTGTATCTTGGGAATGCTAGCACCTCTAGTGAAGGAGGTATAGACAACAACTAGATGTTGTGGTGTATTGAGGGGCTACTGTTGTTGAGAACCAATGTGTGGTTCTACATGACATGGTCTTGGTGGAGCGACCAAGTGTATCCATTACATATGAGGCTAAACAATTAGGTGAGATTTTTGCTAAGGATGACTGAAGGATCAATGCCAATATGGCCCAGTTTAGTAGGGATAAGTCTATGGGGGATCCCTCTTAAAGGGGAAATGAAATATCTCGGCAGGGCTCACTCTAGGTGTTGCAGGGTCCACTGGACATGTTGTTAACCATCTTCTGTCAAAATGTGAGAATAGGTATAACGACCCGTACTTTACATACATTGTTAATACTTTAAAATTGAAGCACACTTATTACAACATATGACAAAACCACAAAGGACCGTATAGGTATACTGTCTTTAGAAACTGGGAAACATAAACAACTGGTTCATAAATCTTCTACAGTGTCTCCCATTTATTTCATCATATCTAGGGTCCCTTTTAGCATATTCTGCTTAATATCCATCTTCCTGGCCTGGGGAAAAGAAAACATAAAAGGGTGTGCTCAAATGCTCAGCAAGGGAAAATAAAGGAAATAAAAATCATATCATATCTTTATGAAAATCAAAACCTGCAAAAGAGATCATAATATCTTAACATGGAATAAATCATAGAAGTGAAAATGAGATCCCCATAATCATAACATAAAACTTGAAACTTTGTGGCATGCACACATAATCATGGAAAATCATTTCTTGTTAGTCATGACTCATTGCCAAGACTATCTTAGTGGACAAAGTCCCTTTCTCAACCGAGTTCACTCCTCGTTTCAGTCCTGTATCACTGAACCGAAATAACCTTCCGTTCCAGCCATGTCTATCTCATGAGATATAAAATCTTTACCCAATGCATTGGAGGGAGATATAGGTCCCACCCATCTTATAATGAATCCTTTCTTATGTGTGCCACATAATCATAAATCATAAATCATCGCATAACACATGTAACAAAAATGGGATTCTTGAAACATCATGAAATCATAAAACAAACCATATAAGGTAAATGACTTAATAAAAATAATCCCTCACAACATAATCAAATCAATGTAATAATAGGGATAAAAACAGAACCCTATATTATCTTAGATGGAAAATAATTTTGATAAAACATTTGAACTCCATTATTGAGGAAAATATCCTTTCTTCTTCAAAAAAACATTTTTCCTTTCATAACATGTCATACATCTTTAAAATAAAAGAAGTTGATTACAAATAAACTTGAAAACTTGTAAAGGAAGCATCTTGGGAACAATGTTTTAAAAATCCATTCATGCCGTATAAGTTAAAAAAACATTCTTCGTACTTTTGTCGGAAAAGTCAAAAAGTACCTCGTACGAAAAACGACAAAAGATTCCTTTCATACATATTACTAAAAACTCACCGAAGTGTAAAAATGGATTTAAACAATTGTAGGTGGATGTAAATAATATTACATATTGATGAAACATGGATGTGGATGATAAAATGCACCCCAGTAATTACCAAAGTAAAAACAATCTCGGATAAAAGTGAGATTGTGATATTTCCCTTACCTTAGGTCCGATTTGCTTTGTTCGTGTCCGAAGCTCCTGTATAATGGTTTAAATAATGTTATTGACTTATTCCATAATCATACATATTGATATGATATCATATATGGTCATATTATTAGCTTCTTGTTAGTAATATTTCATTGTTACTTGTTACTCGGGTCTTTATAACTTTTTGTTCTTATGCGTGTTTTGTCGAATAAATTCTTATTCTTATCTTTAGGTTATAGATAATTCATTTACAGAATGGTATTAGTGTAGTATATACCATATTCATTCATTAAATTCATTTATATAATCATTATGAAATGAAGATCATGTAGAACGAGTCGCATCACATCGTGGAGACGATATTCCGTACGTACGCACGAGTGATGATATCGTTCCTATGTTCATGGAATTGTATTGGAGTATATATATATTATTTCAGTATCAATATTACTTTATAATAATCATAAATAGTTACTCATTACACCATTATACCCATCCTTGTAAAGTGATGGTGGAAAAATAGATTACACCACGGCGTGGAGACGGTATTCCGTACGTACGGACGCGCGGTGATTTCTTTTTCCGTAGGATGGATAGATTGTGAAATAGGGTTGTTTCATACTTATAATAACATATCAGTATATGAGTAATACTGATGTTATTACTTCATAATGAAAAAACCTAAGAAGAAGAAGTGGAAGAAGAAATAAAGATGAAAGAATTGGTAACGGTAATTACCTCTTCTTTGAAGCGCCTCTTTGAGACCTCCTCTTAGGGCACTAAAATTGGTCTTTGAGGAAGACCAGAACCTCTAAGAAGTTTCTAGGGAAGTGGATAAGGGAAAATGGCAGGGGTTGGCCGAGCTTGAGTGCTCAAATTGGTGTGAGGAGGAGGGGGAGGAGGTGCCCTTTTATAAGGGAGGAGAGGGGCACCTTAGGAATATCTCAAAATATTATTTTATATTAAAGTCAAAATCGGTTTATAATGGCTCCAAAGGGTCTTATTTCGAAGATAAGGTGGGGATGGGCCGAAATCCTATCAACCAATAGGATTTAGACAGGTTTAAGGTATTATTTTAACCTTATCAATTAGATTTAACTCTAAGTTAAATAATTTAACTTTTACCATGTCTTTTTGTTTTCTTTCACTATATGGTTAATAAACTTACTATAACATGCCAAACGAACCCCAAATTGTTTATTATTAATATATATATCCTTATCTAAGTCATTTGGCCGAACCTTAGATTTTTAGGAATAAAATAACAATTAATAATATAATATTTGATTTAAAAACTATTTTGTGTCAATTTTGACACTATTTGATATATGATTTTTGTGAAAGTCATAACAGAATTATATGTTCGAACCAAGTTGATTAAATCAACATTAATATATCATAGTAACCTAGAAAATTAGTGTAATTCATAAAAAGTCTTAAATTACATTTATTTTGGTGTTTATATTATCAATTATGTCAATATTTCATTAATACGATAATTACTGCATCATCTTTGTCTCATAAATAAATTAAATTATTTGATGTCTAAAAATTACAAATAAAATACCATCATGTAGGAAATCGTTTTATCTTTCTAATTAATATTTACAATTGAATTTATCTTATGTATAACCCCATATTATAAATGATTTACTTATTAAACTTTGATTTTAACTATTTTAACCCTTCTTTAAATAAATTAATAATAAATGTCCTAATCTAATCCAAGTGGGCCTAAATGGTCATATTTTATTCCTAAGTTTGTTTTTGGTCGAATTACACTTGTCCAATATAATTAGGACATGTGTTAGGGTAATATTAATATCATATTTACCCTTAGTTACCCTATTTACTATTAACCGCGGTAAAAAAAAGTAAAAAGTTAATATTCACCAAAAAATTATTTTTATCTCATTGAACAACATTTTACTTACTGATATCAACCGTGTCTGTCGGATTTTCGAAATTCCATTCACAGAAGCGGTAAAATTAAGTTTTATGCAAAATTCGGTTTTTAACCTACCACTTAGTGGTTTCACTATTCATCAAAAATTGAAAGTTTTCAGAAAAATACCAAAATTTCACCCTAGGCTAATTTCGATATTCTGAGTCCAAAAATGAAGTCAATTTTGATAAATAAAATTTATTAAATTTCAAAAAGTGGTTATTGCTATTCATAACGGCTAGTTTTAATAGCATATTGTTGTTTAGTGAAACTCGGTATTGCGTACAACGCAAGCTATCGAGGAAGGTCGCGATTGCGTGTAAAGCAAGCCAAGCAAGTGTTGCGTAGAAAAAGATCCCTTTGATGATTTATATAACATAAAAGTCTCGGGTGTTACATTCTACCCCCCTTAAAAAGAATTTCGCCCTCGAAATTCGTCACTTTGTAACAAACAGATGAGGATACTTATCCCTCATCATATCCTCAAGCTCCCATGTAGCTTCTTCAAGTTGGTGGTTCCTCCATAAAACTTTCACCAATCGAGTGGTCTTGTTTCATAGGACATTTTCACTACGATCCAGAATCTCTATCGGCTGTTCTTCATAAGAAAGATCTTGCTCCAGTGGTACCACTTCTGAGCTGAGTACATGTGAAGGATCTGGTATGTACTTTCTCAGGAGAGATACGTGGAACACATCGTGAACTTGAGAGAGATTCGGTGGAAGCACCAATCGGTAAGCTACCTTCCCAACACGATCCAGTATTTCGAAAGGACCGATATATCTAGGGCTCAACTTCCCCTTCTTTCCAAATCTCATAACCCTCTTCCAGGGAGATATTCGTAAGAACACTTTATCACCCACTTCAAACTCTAGGTCTTTTCTTCGGTTGTCGGCATAACTTTTCTGTCGACTCTGAGCTGCTCTTATGTGTTGTTGAATAGATCTGACCTTTTCTGCCATTTCATCAACGAGATCAGGTCCTAATAGCTTTCTTTCCCCAACTTCATCCCAGCAAGTTGGAGTCCTGCATTTCTTTCCATAAAGAGCTTCATAAGGAGCCATCTGAATACTGGAGTGAAAGCTATTATTATAAGAAAATTCCACCAAAGGTAGGTGTTGATCCCAACCTCCTTTGAAATCCATAGAGCAAGCTCTCAACATATCTTCTAGGGTTTGAATTGTTCTCTCAGACTGACCGTCTGTCTGGGGATGATAAGCAGTGCTGAAACTCAACTCTGTATCCAGAGTATGCTGAAGACTTTGCCAGAACTTCGAGGTAAATCTCGGATCTCGATCAGATATAATAGAAAGTGGTACTCCATGAAATCTTACCACTTCCTTTACATATATCCTGGCAAGCTGATCTAGAGAGAAATCCTCTCTAATAGCAATGAAGTGTGCAGACTTTGTAAGACGATCAACTATGACCCAGATAGCATTATTGCCTTTGGATGTTTTAGGAAGTCCTGTGACAAAGTCCATAGTGATGTTTTCCCATTTCCATTCAGGTATGGGTAATGGTTGTAACATCCCCTTAGACTTCTGTCTCTCAGCTTTAACTTGTTGACAAACCAAGCATCAAGAGACATATTCAGCAACATCTCTTTTCATGCCATCCCACCAGAAGTACTCTTTCAGGTCCCTATACATCTTCGTGCTTCTAGGATGAATTGAGAATGAAGAACTATGAGCCTCATCCAGCAGCTCCTTCTTTAATTCGGGGATGGAAGGAACACAAACCCGATTCCTGAACATTATTATCCCATCACAATCAAGGTTGAATTCAGGAACATTTCTTACCTTCTTTTGTAACTCGACATCTTCTTTCTGTGCCTCTTTAATCTTCACATGTATAGAGGGTTGGACATTCATTTGAGAAAGATAAGATTTTTCCCCTTCGATTATAATTCCAAGATCCATCCTTTGTAAATCCATAAATATTGGATCCTTTGTGATCCTCATCATGGATAAACTAGCATGGTCTTGTCGACTTAATGCATCCGCCACCTTGTTTTCTTTCCCAGGGTGGTAATGGATTGAGCAGTCATAATCCTTAATCAGCTCCAACCATCTTCTTTGACGCATATTCAGCTCCTTTTGTGTGAAAATATACTTTAAACTTTTATGATAAGTATAAATATCACACCTTTCACCATAAAGGTAATGCCTCCAAATCTTTAATGCAAAGATTACCGCAGCCAACTCCAAATCATGTGTTGGGTAATTTTTCTCATGGATTTTCAAATGTCGTGAGGCATAAGCTATCACTATATCATTTTGCATAAGAACACACCCCAATCCCTTCTTGGATTCATCACTGTAGATCACAAACCTTTCTCCACTACAAGGCAGTGTGAGCACAGGTGCACTGGATAACCTTCTTTTCAAATCCTTGAAATTATCTTCACATTCCTCTGTCCAGACAAACTTAACTCCCTTCCGAGTCAACTTGGTGATTGGATTAGATAATCGTGAAAAATCTTTTACAAAACGTCGATAATATCCATCCAAACCAAGAAAACTTCGGATCTCAGTTACTGTTGTTGGTCTTGACCATCTTTCGATAACCTCTGTTTTTGCTGGATCCACAGATATCCCCTCTTTTGAGATTATATGACCCAAAAATGAAACTTTTTGAAGCCAAAATTCACACTTGGTAAATTTGGCATAAAGCTTCTCCTTTCTCAGGGTCTTCAATATAATTCTCAAGTGATCTTCATGCTCTTCCTTGCTCTTTGAATAGACAAGAATATCGTCTATAAATACTACCACAAATTGATCAAGATAGTCTCTAAAGACTCTATTCATTAGATCCATGAAGATAGCAGGGGCATTAGTAAGACCAAATGGCATCACTATAAGTTCATAGTGTCCATACCTTGTACGGAAAGCCGTCTTTGGTATATCCTCCCTTTTGACCCTTAATTGATGATACCCTGAACGAAGATCAATCTTGGAAAAGTATTGAGCTCCGCGTTGTTGGTCAAATAAGTCATCAATGCGTGGGAGAGGATATTTGTTCTTGATAGTGATCTTGTTAAGTTCTCGATAATCAATGCAAAGTCTCATTGATCCATCTTTCTTCTTAACAAATAGAACAGGTGCTCCCCAAGGTGACGCACTAGGGCGTATGAATCCCTTATCAAGATTCTCTTGGAGTTTCTTCTTCAATTCCTACAACTCAATTGGGGTCATTCTATAAGGTGTCTTTGAAATAGGCAAAGCACCCGGTACGAGTTCTATTGAAAACTCAACTTCACGATTTGGTGGAAGACCCGGCAATTCCTCCGGAAAGACATCATCAAACTCCCGTACAATGGGAATATTCTTAATCGTGAGTTTCTCACCAACCATTTGAGATAAATAACCTTCATTTAGTGGAATCAATACCCATAAGATGGAAGAAATTTCCACTGGAAGGTTATGCTCATCCTTGCATTGATAGACGATCGTAGATTGATCTGGAATATGAAATGTGACTTCCCTTCTTTGGCAATCGATATGAGCTCCATGTAGAGAAAGCCAATCCATGCCAAGAATCACATCAAATTCCACTAAAGGAAGGATCACAAGATTTGCAGGAAGCACTTTCCCACAAACTTCGATCAGAGAAGAATTATAAACTTTTGATGCGATTGATGTGCCATTAGGTGTTGTCACAGCTAACTCAACATCTAATTGTTGAGGTAATACGGTTATACCCATAGAAAAGTCTTCAGAAATAAAAGAGTGGGTGGATCCAGAATCAAATAAAACATTTTCTACTTTAGAGTGGATGGTAAGTGTACCTTTCACCACATCGTTATCGTACTCCACATCACTGATAGAAATTGCATGTGACTTTCCTTTGTCTTTAGCCTTAAGAGTTTGTTGACGTCGACCATCATCATCAACCCTTGGATTTGGGCATTGATTGGCATAATTCCCCATCTCCTTGCACTTGATACATTGAAGTGTAGTAGGTTCATTCTGTGTATCCCTTCCTTTGTTTGCATCATTAGACATCTTCTTCCCATTATCACGGCATTCAAATGCCCGATGACCTTCCTTTCCACATTTAAAACATTTACTTGTCCCTTTAAGACAACTCCCTCCATGTTTCTTTCCACACTTTGAGCATAAGGGAAAGTTCATCTTCTTTTCAGTGTGCTCTTTAGAGTTTCCTTTGAATTCCATCTTCCTCTTCTTATCAAACCCATGCGACTGATGGGTTACTCCAATCTCTATCTCGACTTTGAGAGCACATCGAGCGATTTCCTCGTAGCTATTGAAGTCCCTTATGGCTAACACCCTTCGAAGACTTGGTTTTAAGCCACTAAAGAATCGATCGATCTTACTCTCAGGTTGGATAATAATACCAGAAGCGTACCTTGCAAGTCTTGTAAAATTTTCTTCATAGGTACCACCAGATTCATCATCCCTTTTCTTCAGTTCAAGAAACTCTTTCTCCATCTTTGTTCGGAGAATACGAGGGAAGTACTTATTGAAAAATAAGTTCTTGAACTCGTCCCATTCCATAGACTCAATTTCATCCCTTTGCCTCGTATTCTTAACAAGATTCCACCATTGATCAGCATCTCCTTCCAAACGATACACTGCTAGGATGACTTTATCATGTTAAGAACATTGAAGAACTGAAAATATCTTTTCAGTAGTACTAATCCATTGTTCAGCAACTAATGGATCAGTAGACCCGCTGAAAGAAGGTGGACGCTGCCTCATGAAGGATTCAACAGAATGTTGCTCCCTCCTTTGCTCATTTGGAAATCCTGCATGATTTATAGCTTGAGAAAGTTGTGTGAGCATGGCTACAAGATTTTTCATTCCAGCTCCCATATCGTTTGGTTGCTCAGGGGGACAATCATTGCATTGCCCATCACATTCCGCATTAACACGGTTCCTTCGGGTTCCAGCCATTGACTAAAACCAAGAAGAATAGTGTGAGAAACACTAATTATAATAGGAAACCACATAATTCAAGAATAAAATTTTCATGCTTAAGGTCTTATCCTAGGTTATTCAAGGCCATTTCTAAAACACTAAGATTGTGTTCTATGCTTAGACTTATCCTTAGGGTTCTTACTAAGGCTTTCACATCCTAGTTTCCAAAGGTTGACTATACCTTTCCTCTGATACCAACTATAACGACCCGTACTTTACATACATTGTTAATACTTCAAAATTGAAGCACACTTATTACAACATATGACAAAACCACAAAGGACCGTATAGGTATAGTGTCTTTAGAAACTGGGAAACATAAACAACTGGTTCATAAATCTTCTACAGTGTCTCCCATTTATTTCATCATATCTAGAGTCCATTTTAGCATATTCTACTTAATATCCATCTTCCTGGCCTGGGGAAAAGAAAACATAAAAGGGTGAGCTCAAATGCTCAGCAAGGGAAAATAAAGGAAATAAAAATCATATCATATCTTTATGAAAATCAAAACCTGCAAAAGAGATCATAATATCTTAACATGGAATAAATCATAGAAGTGAAAATGAGATCCCCATAATCATAACATAAAACTTGAAACTTTGTGGCATGCACACATAATCATAGAAAATCATTTCTTGTTAGTCATGACTCGTTTCCAAGACTATCTTAGTGGACAAAGTCCCTTTCTGAACCGAGTTCACTCCTCGTTTCAGTCCTGTATCACTGAACTGAAATAACCTTCCGTTCCAGCCATGTCTATCTCATGAGATATAAAATCTTTACCCAATGCATTGGAGGGAGATATAGGTCCCACCCATCTTATAATGAATCCTTTCTTATGTGTGCCACATAATCATAAATCATACATCATCGCATAACACATGTAACAAAAATGGGATTCTTGAAACATCATGACATCATAAAACAAACCATATAAGGTAAATGACTTAATAAAAATAATCCCTCACAACATAATCAAATCAATGTAATAATAGGGATAAAAACAGAACCCTATATTATCTTATATGGAAAATAATTTTGATAAAACATTTGAACTCCATTCTTGAGGAAAATATCCTTTCTTCTTCAAAAAAACATTTTTCCTTTCATAACATGTCATACATCTTTAAAATAAAAGAAGTTGATTACAAATAAACTTGAAAACTTGTAAAGGAAGCATCTTGGAAACAATGTTTTAAAAATCCATTCATGCCGTATAAGTTAAAAAAAACATTCTTCGTACTTTTGTCGGAAAAGTCAAAAAGTACCTCGTACGAAAAACGACAAAAGATTCCTTTCATACATATTACTAAAAACTCACCGAAGGGTAAAAATGGATTTAAACAATTGTAGGTGGATGGAAATAATATTACATATTGATGAAACATGGATGTGGATGATAAAATACACCCCAGTAATTACCAAAGTAAAAACAATCTCGGATAAAAGTGAGATTGTGATATTTCCCTTACCTTAGGTCCGATTTGCTTTGTTCGTGTCCGAAGCTCCTGTATAATGGTTTAAATAATGTTATTGACTTATTCCATAATCATACATATTGATATGATATCATATATGGTCATATTATTAGCTTCTTGTTAGTAATATTTCATTGTTACTTGTTACTCGGGTCTTTATAACTTTTTGTTCTTATGCGTGTTTTGTCGAATAAATTATTATTCGTATCTTTAGGTTATAGATAATTCATTTACAGAATGGTATTAGTGTATTATATACCATATTTATTCATTCAATTCATTTATATAATCATTATGAAATGAAGATCATGTAGAACGAGTCGCATCACATCGTGGAGACGATATTCCGTACGTACGCACGAGTGATGATATCGTTCATATGTTCGTGGAATTGTATTGGAGTATATATATATTATTTCAGTATCAATATTACTTTATAATAATCATAAATAGTTACTCATTACACCATTATACCCATCCTTGTAAAGTGATGGTGGAAAAATAGATTACACCACGGCGTGGAGACGGTATTCCGTACGTACGCACGTGCGGTGATTTCTTTTTCCGTAGGATGGATAGATTGTGAAATAAGGTTGTTTCATACTTATAATAACATATCAGTATATGAGTAATACTGATGTTATTACTTCATAATGAAACAACCTAACAAGAAGAAGTGGAAGAAGAAATAAAGATGAAAGAATTGGTAACGGTAATTACCTCTTCTTTGAAGCGCCTCTTTGAGACCTCCTCTTAGGGCACTAAAATTGGTCTTTGAGGAAGACCAGAACCTCTAGGATTTTTCTAGGGAAGTGGAGAAGGGAAAATGGCAGGGTTTGGCCGAGCTTGAGTGCTCAAATTGGTGTGAGGAGGAGGGGGAGGAGGTGCCCTTTTATAAGGGAGGAGAGGGGCACCTTAGGAATATCTCAAAATATTATTTTATATTAAAGTCAAAATCGGTTTATAATGGCTCCAAAGGGTCTTATTTTGAAGATAAGGTGGGGATGGGCCGAAATCCTATCAACCAATAGGATTTAGACATGTTTAAGGTATTATTTTAACCTTATCAATTAGATTTAACTCTAAGTTAAATAATTTAACTTTTACCATGTCTTTTTGTTTTCTTTCACTATATGGTTAATAAACTTACTATAACATGCCAAACGAACCCCAAAGTGTTTATTATTAATATATATATCCTTATCTAAGTCATTTGGCCGAACCTTAGATTTTTAGGAATAAAATAACAATTAATAATATAATATTTGATTTAAAAACTATTTTGTGTCAATTTTGACACTATTTGATATATGATTTTTGTGAAAGTCATAACAGAATTATATGTTCAAAACAAGTTGATTAAATCAACATTAATATATCATAGTAACCTAGAAAATTAGTGGAATTCATAAAAAGTCTTAAATTACATTTATTTTGGTGTTTATATTATCAATTATGTCAATATTTCATTAATAAGATAATTACTGCATCATCTTTGTGTCATAAATAAATTAAATTATTTGATGTCTAAAAATTACAAATAAAATACCATCATGTAGGAAATCTTTTTAGCTTTCTAATGAATATTTACAATAGAATTTATCTTATGTATAACCCCATATTATAAATTATTTACTTATTAAACATTGATTTTAACTATTTTAACCCTTCTTTAAATAAATTAATAATAAATGTCCTAATCTAATCCAAGTGGGCCTAAATGGTCATATTTTATTCCTAAGTTTTTTTTTGGTCGAATTACACTTGTCCAATATAATTAGGACATGTGTTAGGGTAATAGTAGTATCATATTTACCCTTAGTTACCCTATTTACTATTAACCGCGGTAAAAAAAAGTAAAAAGTTACTATTCACCAAAAAATTATTTTTATCTCATTGAACCACATTTTACTTACTGATATCGACCGTGTCTGTTGGATTTTTGAAATTCCATTCACAGAAGCGGTAAAATTAAGTTTTATGCAAAATTCGGTTTTTAACCTACCACTTAGTGGTTTCACTATTCATCAAAAATTGAAAGTTTTCAGAAAAATACCAAAATTTCACCCTAGGCTAATTTCGATATTCTGAGTCCAAAAATGAAGTCCATTTTGAAAAATAAAATTTATAAAATTTCAAAAAGTGGTTATTACTATTCATAACGGCTAGTTTTAATAGCATATTGTTGTTTAGTGAAACTCGGTATTGCGTACGACGCAAGCTATCGAGGAAGGTCGCGATTGCGTGTAAAGCAAGCCAAGCAAGTGTTGCGTAGAAAAAGATCCATTTGATGATTTATATAACATAAAAGTCTCGGGTGTTACAATAGGGCTGGGGAATCAGGGGCCTCAAGTGTGGCTAGTGACAACATATTATATGGTAAGGATTCTATGGTCGATGGTTTGACCACTGCCCCCCCCCAAGGAGAATGATGAGTTATTATTCTACTCTTCCTTGACCCACGACTACCCGAGCTTCCTCAAAGGTGGATAAAATGAATGTTAAAGTCAACAAGACGGAGTGACCTTCGTGCACCTCAGAGAAAGAATACGTAAAGAGATGTATCTGGCACTTTAGGAGGATCTTCATTCCAGATGGGAATCGATGAACATAGGGCGTACTTTGACTTCTACTTTGCTGATGTGGCCTCTGACTGTGGTGCGGATGGTGACCCATATGGTGTAGTCCTTGTTGATGACTTTTGTGGTGATGTTGACTGAATTTTATCCCTTTTGTGTTTTTTGATTTCTTAGGGATTTTTTTTCTAGGGGGTGTTAAGGGTTTTTGGGTGTGGTTCATTTGACTCCTCCCTTAGTTGTGTTGTTTGTATTTCTAATAAATTGGGGGGGGGGGGTAGGGATAGCCTCGTTCAGCACCTTCCTTTCCCAAACAACATTAAAAAAGTCTAAAAAACCTTCAAAACCATAAAAATACTCTAAAAACCATAAAACGCCAAAATAACCTAAAATACCCCTAAAAACTCTTAAACTACCTAAAAATCCGTAAACAAAATCCCTAAAAATCCATAAAAATGAAAAGAACCCAAAACTCTAAAATCCTTAATAAGGCCTTAAAAATAAAAAATAACTTACAACCATAAAAAATCTAAAATATACTGAAGCCCTAAAAACCATAAAAACCCTAAAAACATTTAAACCCCTAAAACCCTATAAAAACCTTAAAAACAACAAAAAACTCGAAAACCCCTTTAAACCCCTTAAAACATTAAATCACTCTAAAAAACCTAAAATCTAAAAAAACATTAAACCCCTAAAAAAACATAAACCCTAAAAAACTCTAAAATCCTTCAAAACATCTAAAATACGTAGAAACTATAAAAATACAAAAACAATCAAAAAACCCTAAAACCACTAAAACCGAAAAATATATAAAAACCCATAAAATCCTAAAAATCCATAAATAATAGAAAAAAACATAAAAGACCAAAATAACTTTAAAACCCTTAAGAAAATAGTAAAAACCTAAAAAACGTAAACCCTTAAAAATCTAGAATTGCTAAAAACCATGAAAACCCCCCAAAAACCCCCTAAAACAATAAAAAACATAAAACCCCTAAAACCATTAAAACCCCAAACCACTAAAAAACTATAAAGCCATTTAAACCCATAAAAACATTAAAAAACTAAAAAAACCCTTAAACCCCCTAAAAATCAAGAAACCTTAAAAACACAGGAAAAAAACCTTAAAAACCATAAAACCATAAAAACCATAAAACCCTCAAAATCCATAAAATCAATAAAAACTAGAAAAATCCTAAAAATAACTAAAATTACCTAAAAATTAAAAAACAAAAATCCCTGAAAATCCTTATGAAGACCATAAAAACCTACAAAAATGTAAAACCTATAAAAAGCCTAACAATGATAAAACCCCTAAAAACCCTAAACAATAAAAACCATAAAACCATTTAAAATCCTTAAAAACCCAAAAAAAACCTATAAAACCATAAAAACCCACTAAAAACCATAAAAACCATAAAAACCCTAAATATTAAAAAACCCTCTAAAACCATAAATAACATAAAAACTCAAGAAAAGCCAAAAACTCAAAAAACACATAAAAACCCAAAAAACCCTAAAAAAACATAATCCCGAAAAATCCCTTAAAATCATTAAAATACTAAAAAATCTGATAAGTTACCTAAATATGTAAAAAAACCCTAAAAACCCTAAGAAAACTTTAAAATCCTAAAAACACACTAAAACCCCTAAAACACATTTAAAACCCTAAATTCCTAAAAAAACTAAAAACCCAAAAAACCCTAAAAAACCCCTAAAAATCATTAAAATACATAAAACCCCTTAAATAACCAAAAAACTAATAAAACTCTAAAACCCTTCAAACCCATATATGTTTAAAAAGTCTAATAAACCATAAAAACCATAAAAACTCAAAAATAAACACTGAAACCCCCAATAAATCATAAAAAACTCTAAAAAAATATAAAAATCATGAATTATCCTAAAAACCATAAAAACCTTAAGAAATACCTAAAATCCCTAAAAACAATAAAAACCCTAAAACCATAAAAAATTATAAGAAAATCCAAAAACACTATAAAAAATTGAAAACCCAAAAAAACATAAAAATACTAAAAACCCTAAAAACCATAAAAACCTAAAACTCCTAAAAATCCCTAAAAACCCAAAGAAAACATAAAATCCTAAAAAATCAATAAAAAACGTAAAAACATACAAAAAACATAAAAACATAAAAAATCCCAATAAAACCTTAAAAACAAAAAAAACACATAAAACACTAGAAACTCTAAAAAACCCTAAAAACCTAAAACCCACAAAGCCCCTAAAAAAACATAAAAACCAATAAACCATAAAAACCTAATAGAAACTATAAAACTCTAAAATCACCAAAAAATGTTAAAAAAACTAAAAAAATACTTATAAACCCTAAAAGACTAAAAAAACCATAAAACCTCCCAAAAAAACCAAAAAACCACTAAAACCCCTATAAATCATAAAAACCCTAAAATCCTCAGTATCCCTAAATACCCAAAAAACCATAAAATCATAAAAATATATAAAAATCCCTAATAACATAAAAACCCCTAAAACCTTAAAAAACCCTAGGAAAAACATAAAACCATAAAAGCACTTAAAAACCAAATACCTTCAAACTACTAAAAAAATAAAAGTACCTAAAAATAATAAAAACTCCTAATAACCATAAAAACCTTAATAACCCTAAAAACCACAAAACCCATAAAAATAATAAAACACTTAAAAATATTAAAACCATTTAATCACCTAAATAGATTAAAAATTAGAAACCCATAAAAATTAAAATAAAGTAAAAACCCTAAAAAAACCAAAAAACTAAAAAACCCTAAAAATACTAAAAAACACCTAAAATATTTTATATCCCCAGAAACCATAAGAACCCATAAAACTCATAAAAATTCCATAAAAATCCCTAAAATATTAAAACACATAAAAACCCTGAAAACCTCTTAGGAAACCTTAAAATCCAAAAAACGCTAAAAACACTAAAAACTCAAAATTAGGAAAACCGGGAAAATGATAAAAAAACTAAAACCCCTAAAAACACTTAAAACCATAAAACTCCCTAAAACCATATAAAATCCAAAAAAACCATAAAACCCCTTTAAACCTTATAAAAACACTAAAAACCCTAAAATCCCCAAAAAATGTTAAAAACACTAAAATACCTTAAAACCACCAAAAAACCCCTAAAATTAAAGAAAAATATAAAATCCTATAACCCAAAAATCCCCCAAAAAACCCTCAAAATCCATAAAAACCATATAAATCCTTAAAAATCCATAAAAACTACCAAATTTTTAAAAAACTCTAACAACCCTGAAAAACCCTAAGAAAACCCTAAAAACCTAAAGACACTTAAAACCCCTAAAAACCTAAGGATGCTAAAAACCCTACAAAATCCTAAAACCGTAAAACCCCTCATGATACAAAATACCCCTAAAAACCATAAAAATCATAAGTGATTTATAAAAATCCCTAAAACGTTAAAAACCATAAAAACCAAGAAAAACATTATGAAAATAATAAAAACATAAAAACAATTAAAATTCCTAAAACCCCAAAAAATATAAAAACTATAAAATACCCTAAAAACCATAAAACCCTAAAAACCCTAAAAACCCAAAACCCCTTAAATTCTATAATACCCCCTAAAAACATTAAAAACACTAATCCCATAAAAACTCTAAAACCCACCAAAAACTCTAAAAACCATAAAACACTAAAAATGTTAAAAACTCTAAAAATCCATAAAACCCTAAAAAACTAAGAAAACCTAAAAATAAAAAAACCATAAAAACCATAAAACCCATGAAAACCCCAAAAAAACATAAAAATCCATAAACCCCTTGAAAACAATAAAAATCCCTTAAATTCCATTAAAATCCCTCGAAATGTAAAAACACAAAAAATAGTGAAAAATCGTTAGAAACGTTAAAAACATAAAAACACTTAAAACCACTTAAAACCCCAAAATGTAAAAACCCTTAAAACAAAAATAACCCTAAAAACAATAAAAACCTATAAAACACTAAAACCCCATAAAAACCCCCTAAAAGCTCAAAAATTCCATCAAAACCCTAAAAACATTTAGAAACTATAAAATACCTTAAATTCCTAAAAAAATCAAAGAAAACTCTAACACCCCACCCCCAAATAAAAAACCCTACTAAACCCTAAAAAACAAAAAAAAAAACAAAAAAACCCTAAAAACCTTGAAAAACATTAAATTCCCCAAAAACCCATAATGTAAAAAACCCCAAAAATCATGAAAATTCTTAAGAAAGCCTTGAAAACTTCAAAATGATTAAAACCTAAAAAAAGATAAAAACTCCAAAAAACCCTAACACCCATAAAACCCCCAAAAAGCTCAAAATCTCGAAAACCTCTAAAAATCAATAAAAAACCGAATAAATCTGAAAACATCCCTAAAAACTTAAAAACCCTAAAAACTTGAAAAATATAATAAAACATTAAGAATCTTAAAAACCCTAAAAACCAGTAAATAATCTAAAACAAGAAAACTCTAAAAACAAAAAAACACTATACTCTATAAAACCATAAAAAGCATAAAAATTTTAAAAAACCTAAAAACCCATAAAAACCATAAAAAAACTAAAAAATCTAAAAATACATTAAATCCATGAAAACATAAAAAACTATAAAAACCATTTAAAACCCTAAAATACAAAAAAAAACTGAAAAACACAAAAAAAACCATAAAACCATAAAATATGTAAATACACTCAAAATCCATAATACCCATAAAAATCCATTAAAATATTAAAAAATCAATAAAAATCACTAAAAATTGAAAAAAAAAACATTGAAAACCCCAAAGAAAAAATAAATATACTAAAAACACTTAAAAACCCTAAAAATAATAAATAATAAACCATAGAAAACCTAAAAATATAAACCCTAGAAACTGTAAAACCCCGAAATTCATAAAACCCCTAAAAACCATATAAACACTAAAAAAAAATCCATAAACCACTGAAAACTCTAAAAATAATTTAAACAAAAAATTATGTTAAAACTCTAAGAAATACTAAAAACATTAAAAACTCATAAAAACCATAAAAACGAAAAAAAAACATAAAAACCCTAAAAAACCAAAAAACCCTCAAAATCCCAAAGAACCCTAAAAACCTGTAAAAATATTAAAAATACCTAAAAATACCTAAAAACATAAAAAATATTAAAAACCTAAAAACCCATATGAAATCTATAAAAAACTAAAAACACTAAAAACATCTAAAAACATAAAAATGCTAAGAACCTAAAAAACACTAGAAACCATAAAAATGTTCAAAATCCCTAAAACCATAAAAACTATTAAAATGAAAAAAAAATCATAAACTTTATTAAAAACCCTAAAAACCCTAAGAAAATATTAAAAACCAAAAAACATATTAAACCCCTAAAAACCTAAAAAACTCTAAATACCGTAAAAATTACTAAAAAGTCACTGAAAAACCCTAAAACCCCTTAAACACCATAAACCCCCAAAATAGTAAAAAACCATAAAACCCATAAAAATCCAGAAATGATGAAAAAAAATATAAGAACCCTTTATACCCATAAAATCATTAAAAACATTAATAATAATAATAAATTAAAAAAACACGAAAAAACCCTCAAAATCCCTAAATATCCTAAAAACCATAATATCTTAAAAATGCCAAAAAAATCTCTGAATAAAAACCATTAAACCCATTTGTAGTTCGTGATCCAAAAGAGGGGGAGTGTCCAGATTCACTGGCTGATGCTCAGGCTGATGAGGAGTGGCATCTCATTGAAAAACACTTTTAAGAGATGACCTTAAATACCACATGTGATGAATTAGGTGGTTCCAAGGCCACCCCATCTGTTCATTTGCTGGAATAGGAGCGATGTGATGCAACCCCTTCTGATGCTAAGTAGATTGTGGTGCAACAGAGTTCAAGAATGGAGATTTTGGTCTTTGAAAAGCTACCTACCTATGTTGAACTCTCTGAGATGATCATGCTGGACGATTCCGAAATTCCCCTTGAGCAACACCGACGTGAGATTTTACAGCATCCCAAACTAAAGATGATGTTTGACTGTGATAACATTGACGAGAATGTTAAATATGATTTTGTATTTAGTGACCATAATGAATTCATTAATGCGAACACACCTAATAATTGGAGGACGAGGACCTTGATGGATGGCATAGTTCATCCTGACACGGATCCAAGATGAGGGTCTGAGCCTGTGGCTATTTATTCTAGGAAAGAGGGGAGCTCCAAGGTGGTGAGTGCTGATGATGTCCTTCACAGCAGGAGGAACGGGAGTGCTTCCCCTTCCAAGAGGAGGGAAAGGAGAGACTATTCATCCCTTACAAAACCAATGGTAATAAGGGCCTCCTAGAAGGCTTCCAATGCTATGGAGGATGCTCTCGCCAAGGATCGAGTGGAATGGAAGTTGGAGAAGAAGCGACTCAGGATGTATTGTTCTAACTTCCTCATGAAGTATGATCCATCTGAATGGGAGATGGTGGACTTGGATGCCTCCTCTGGGTATGGTGCTGATGGGGATCCATATGTTGATGATGCGGCCTTCAGTTTTAGTGGTGATGTTGACTATCTTCATAAAAATCACAAAATCATAAAAATCCCTAAATTTATCTAAATTTTTTTAAAACCCTAAAAACCTTGAAAACGCCTAAGAAAACCTTAAAAACTAAAAACACTTAAAATTTATAATTAATATAAAATAATAAATACCCATAATACACTTAAAACCCTAAAAAATTAAAAACCCCTAAAAATCCCTGACCCCCTAAAAACCAATAAAATTCCTAAAAACACCAAAAACAAAATCGCTAACCCCCCCCCCCCCTAAACTCCCTGAAACCCCTAAGAAAACCCTAAAAAAATAAAATAATTAAACACCTATAAAAACCTAAAAATTGTACAAACATAAAACCTCAAAAGACCCTAAAATTCCTAAAACCATAAACACCATAAAACATAAAATGTCCTGAAAATAAAAAACCCACTATAAAATATAATAATACTTTAAGCCACTAATAATATTATAAACTAATAAATCCAAAAAAACATAAAAAAACTCACAAAACAGTAACATCCCAAAAAACCAAAAAACCCAAGAAAATCCTAAAAACCCCAACAACCTCCAAAAGTCCCAAAAACCCCTAAAAATTTCTAAAAAATCCTTTAAATTCCCTAAAAATTAATAAGACCATAAAAATCCTGAATACCCCTACGAAAACCTTAAAAACCTAGAAACACTTAAAACCCATAAAATGCCTAAAAACACAAAAACCCAAAAGAAACCCTAAAAACCCAAAAAACAATCGAAATCCCTAAACCCCTAAAAATTAAAAAAATCCTAAAAGGCATGAAAATCCCTAAAAATGAAAAAGGACCCTAAAACCCTAAAAACCCAAATAAAACATATTAAAGCCCTAAAAAACATAAAAACGATAAAAACCATAAAAATCACTAAAAGGCCCCAAAAACCATACACACCCTACAAACTATAAAAATTATAAAATCCTTAAAAAACCCTAAAACCCTAAAAACTAATTAAAGATCAAACAACCATTAAAACACTAATAATTTATTTTTTTAAAAACCATTAAAATCAACAAAAAAATTAAAACCCTTTAAAACCCAAAAAGTCCCTAAAACCCTAAAAACCCATAAAAATCATAGAAACCCTAAAAACCCACGAAGCCCACAAAATCCTTAACACCCTTAAAAAACAATAACAATCCTAAAAAATCCCTAAAAATCCCCAAAAATTTATTGACCCCTACACCCCCTCAAAAACACTTAGAAAACCATAATAACCTAAAAAAACGTTAAATCCCTAAAAAACCAAAATATTCTAAAAACCTTAAACCCCCCCCCCCAATATCCCTAAAAACACAAAAGACCATAAAAATCATAACAAATCCCCGAAAGTCCAAAAAAATATAAAAAAGACATGAAACCTAGAAAATCCCTAAGAGAACCATAAAGAACTAAAAATAATTAAAACCCCTAAAAAATATAAGAAACACTAAAAACCCTAAAAAACCCTAAAAATCCTAAAACCCTCTAAAACCCTCTAAAACCCTAAAAACCACTAAAAATCTAAAACCCCGTTAAACTCCAAAAAAAATTAAAAACCCTAAAAACCTTAAAAACATAAAAAACAAAAAAACCCTTAAAATCTTAAAAAACCATATATGCATAAAATCCCTAAAAAACCATAAAATCCTTCAAAATCCCTAAAAACCCATAATACAAGAAAAATCATAAAAAAGACCTAAAAAGACCTAATAAACTAATAAACAAAAAGAAAACAGTAAAAAAATGAAAAAAACTTTAAACCCCCATGAATCCAAAAAATGCTAAAAACCCAAAAAACCCTAAAGCCTAAAAAACAAAAAAAACACCAAAATAACTTAATAAACCATAAAAACCAATAAAGCGCTGAAAACCAATAAAATATATAAAACCCATTAACCCCTAAAAATATTAAAAAACACTTAAACCTATAAAAACCATAAAACCCAAAAAAATAAACAAGAGTTTGGAAACCCAAAAAAGTATAAAAACCCTTACAACTATAAAACCCATAAAAAACCTAAAACAACTCTAAATACTAAAAACCATAAAACCCAAAAAATAACCCAAAAAATCCCTAAAAATATCTAAAAACCAAAAAACCCCAATTACCCTTTCAAACCCTAAGTAAATCTTTAAAACCTAAAATCAACTAGAACCTCTAAAAACATAAAAATTACTAAAAACCAAAAGAAACACAAAAAAAAAATAAGAAACACAAAGAACCTTAAAGACCTAAAAACCTTCAAAATTATTATAATCCCTAAAAAACCATAAAAATCATAAAATCCCTAAAAATCTATAAAATGTGAAAAATAATAAAAACCCAAAGGAAATGTTAAAAACCTAAAAACACTTAAGGCCCCTAAAAACCAAAAAAATTACTAAAAACCCTAAAAGACCAAAAAACCCTAAAAGCGTCTAAAACCCATAAAACCACTGAAAACCATTAAAAACCTAAAGCCCATAAAAAATCATAAAAACAACTAAAGAATATAAGAACACTTGAAACCCCAAAAATGTTAAAAATCATTAAAAAAATTTAAAATCAAAAAGCTAAAAAAACCCAAAAACAAAAAAAACTATAAAAACCCCAAAAACATCAACATATATAAATACACTAAACACTTATAAAAAAACCTAAAATCCCTAAAAATATAATAACCCTAAAATCACTGAAAACCCATATAAAAATCTTATAACCCTAAAATAATTATATTTACCACAAAACCTAAAAAACTCTAAACACTTAAAATACTCTAAAAACCCTTTGAAACATTATAAACCATAACCCCCCTAAAACCATAAAAACCCTTTAAAATAAATAAAACTTCTAAAACCCACTACCAACTTTAAAAACCATTTAAACCCATAAAAACATTAAAAATATCTAAAAATATTTAAAATCCAAAAAAAAATAAAAAATCCATAAAACCCCAAAAAATAAAAAAAATAAAATCAAAAAACCTCAAAAAACACTCAAACCCCCCTGAAACCCTAAAAACCATAAAAACCCATAAAAATACTAAAAGGCCCCTAAAATCACCAAAAAAATGTAAAACCCCCTAAAAACACTGAAAAAATGTATAAAACATAAAAAACCTAAAACAGTTAAAACAACTGAAAACCTAAATTTTTTTAAAACCCTAAAAACCCTAAAACCCCTCCAAATCCATAAAAATCCTAAAAACTAAACAAACAAATAAAAAATCCCTAAAAATCCATAAAAAAAATAAAAAACCCAAAATACCCAGAAAAAAACCTAAGAAAACCTTAAAACATAAAAAAAACTTTACACCTCTAAAACAACTAAAAATTCTAAAAACCATAAAAAACCAAAAAATCCTAACAAACATAGAACCAATGCAAACCTAAATGACCCTAAAATCCCTCAAAATCCCTAAAACCCCTAAAATCTCTAAAAACTTATTAGACCTCTAAATATGTTAAAAAACTATAAAAAACCTTTAAACCAAAAAAAACATAAGAAAACCTAAAATAAAATAAATCATAAAAACACAAAAGCTTGCACAAAACCCTAAGACCGCCAAAATCCCTAATAAGAATACAAATCCTAAAAACCTCGAAAAAATAATGAATATGTAAAAAACAATGAAAAACACTACGAAATCCATAAAAACCTAAAAACAATTCAAACACTTAAAAAACCAAAACAATGTTAGAAATTCAGAAAACCCTAAAAACCCCAAAAACCAAAATACCAAAGAATCCTACAAAAATATTAACAAACCAGAAAAACCCATAAAACCCATAAAACCCCACTAAAATCTCTAAAAACCCGTTAATCCAACCAAAATGTTAAAAAATTCTAAATACATTAAACTCCTTTAAAACTAAAAGAACCTAAAAACTCAAACAAACCATAAAAACCCTCAAAAAACCCTCAAAATCCCTAAAAAATAAACATCCTAAAAATACCCCGAAAATATCTAAAAAAATAAAAAACCATAAAATTTGGAAAAAAACCCTAAGAAAACAATAAAACCTCAAAACACTTAAAACCCATAGAAGACCAAAAATATTAAAAATCAATAAAAAAACCCTGAAAATATTAAAACCCTAAAAACCATAATAACCTTTAAAAACATAAAAACCCACTAAAAACCTATAAAACACTAAAAAACTACTGAAAACTCTAAAAAAACTTTAAACCTCTAAAAGGGTAAAAAATATTTAAAACTCTAAAAATGATAAAAACTTCTAACAACCCCAAAAAACCATAAAAACCCTAAAACCCTTGAAACCTATAAAAATCTTAAAAACCCTAAAAATCCTAAAAAATAAATAAAACCATAAAAACCCAAAAAAACACAAAGAAATCCATTAAAACCTAAAAAACATAAAACCTCTATAAACCTAAAAATTATACAAATCCTAAAAAACAAAAAAAACCTAAAAACAATAAAAACCAAAAAAACCCTAAACACCTCAAATTCCATAAAAACTAAATAAACTATAAAAATATTACAAATACATAAAAATTCTTAAAAGCATAAAAAACCCTAAAACCATGGTAAAAACTAATAAAACATTAAAAAACTAAAAACACTTAAAACCCCAAAACCAATAAATAAATATAACGAAACTAAAAACCCTAAAACCCTAAATAAATAAAAACTATAAAACCCATAAAATCCGTAAAAACCTTTAAAACCATAATAAACATTAAAAAAACAGAAAACTCTAAAACCGTTTAAACCCATAAAAACATTATAAAACTCCAAAAACACTTATAAACTCTAAAAAATAAGAAAACCCCTAAAACCATAAAAACCCTAATGCCAAAAAAACCTTAAAACCAGAAAACCCTCAGATGCACTACAAATCCAAAAACCTAATAAACCTAAAAACCCCTAAAAATCACTAAAAATCATTAAAAATGTAAAAAACAATAAAAACCATGAAAAATAATAATAAAATATTAAAATCTAATAAAAACATATAACCCCTAAAGCCCTAAAAATTCTGAAACACTAAGAGTTTCTATTGAGGGATGATTTAGTCCCACCAGAAAATAATTTGTTACTATGGAAATTATGGAAGATTAGGGTTCCCATCAAAGAGCTACTGTAGAAGGATAGTTCATTCTATCCTTTGTATGTTATCATTTCCTGGGGTCAATGAAGATTATTCAACAAACCTTTCTGCAATGTATGTTTTCATTGTATTTATGGATACACTTGAAAAGGTTTATTCGGTATGAATATTAGCTATAACTATCTAATATTTGACAAGATTTTTAGCCTTATCGAGCATAATTTTAGTTATCATGTTTTTAATTTTCTACCCACCATTGTTTCTATTTTTTCCCTATATTTGGGAAACTAGAAATGATGTGGCTTTCAACAGGAAGCACATTTCATTTCATAGTGGTGGTGTTTCTATCTACATTGTGGTCCATGAAGCGTCTTGAATTAAAATAGTTGTGATGGCTAATGATGTAAATGATCTAATTACCTTGTTTTTTCTTGTATTTTTTTTATGTACAAAAAACCACAAGTTTTAAAGTTTATTAGTTAGATTCCTATGATCATATCACGGATCAATATCAATGTGGATGAGGCTACGTTGGATGCGCCTAGCCCTCGAGGTGTGGAGGGGTTTTTCGGACACACTGAGGATTAGTGAAAGGGTTATAATATCATTTTATTGGAGGTGGAAGTGATTATGAATATGGGAATTGTGAAATGATGAAAGTAGTCAAATTTATAGTTCATTTCGGGTGGAAGTTTCTTTTGCTTGAATATGACTCGATGCTTGAGGTAAATGATCTCAAGAACAAGTCTTGGAGAGTCCCTCAAAGGCTTCTCACATAATGGATTGAATGTCTCATCCTTTTTTAGGCTCTCACTCTCAATGTTACAAATTCCTATAGGGAGGTGAACTCGATTGCAGATGCTCTCTCCAAGCAGGAAATTGTGGAAAGGGGATTGATGTGGTCCTTCATCAGCCCGTCTTTTTGTTCACCCTTTTCGGATTCTGACATGAAGGGTGATTTTCACACCTACGTTTTTAATCCCCCCTTTCAACGCTCTCTTGTTTAATTTTTTAATAATTTTTTTGGGATTAGGAAAACATACTCTCGAGTATACTTTTCCTTAACAACTGTTAAAAAACCCTAAAACATCATAAAAATCATAAAAACCCACTAAATACTTTAAATTCACTTTAAACCACTAAAAACATTAAATAACTATATAAAACCTTAAAATTACCAAAAAATTAAAAAAACCCTAAAAACCCAAAATACAAAAAACCCTAAAATTAATAAAAAAACCCTAAAAACCTCAAAATCCATAAAACATATAAAATTCATAAAAATACTTAAAAAATTCCTAAAAATAACTAAAAACATTAAAAACCCATAATACCCCGAAAATCCCTAAGCAAACCATAAAAATAAAAAAATAGTTAAAACCCCTAAAAATGTAAAAACATTAAAAATGATAAAACACAAAAACCCATACAAACATTAAAACCCACTAAAAAATATAAAACCACTTTAATCCCCTAAAAATGAATAAATAAATATAAAAAATATTAAAACACCTACAAAACTAAAAAAATCCAAAATTCCATAAAATCCCAAAAAAACATCGAAATCCCTAAAAACCATAAATAACATAAAAATCCCTAAAATTCATAAACCCTTAAAACCCTCAGAAAAAATTGAAATCCTAAGGAGACATAAACCCCTAAAAACCTAAAAAAATTAAAACCCTAAAAAACACTAAAAACACCTAAAAACACAAAAACCCCTTAAAATCCCTAAAACCCCTAAAAATCATAAAAAAATCCCCAAAATCCTCAAAGATAAAAAACCCTAAGAAATCATTAAAACCCAAAAACAAAATAAAACCCCTAAAAAACTAAAAAAATCTAAAAAACATAAAAGACCATAGAAACCCTAAAATCCCTAAAGACCAAAACCCCCCTAAAAACCATAAAAACCGTAAAACCCATGAAAACCCTAGAAACCAATAACAAATATAAAAACCATTAAACCCATAAAATTGTTAAAAAACTCAAAGAAACCATAAAAAAACCTAAAAATACTCAAAACTCACTAAAAACCCAAAAGATAATAAAAACAATAAAATCAAAAAACCCCTAAAAACCATAATGATTCTAAAATGTCCCTAAAAACCACTAAAATATAAAACCACCTAAAAACCCTATAAAAACCTTATAAACCTTGAAATAATTCAAACTAATAAAAAATGAAAAAGAGATAAAATCCTTAAAACCCCTAAAACCCTTTAAAAATGTAAAACCCCTAACAACCTTAAAAACACTAGAAATCCATAAGAATCCACTAGAAAATCTTAAAACCCTTTTAAAACCTAAAAAAATAGAAAGAATAAAAAAATTATATCTAAAAAAACAAAATAACCCAAATAACCAAAAAACCCAAAAAACTATAAATCCCCTAAAACCAGAAAAACGAAAAAAAAATCCTAAAAATTTTATAAAAATATATTAAACGTAAAATACCCTAAAAACCATGAAAACCCCAAAAAAGACATTAATAACCTAAAAATAGTTAAAATACCTAAAAACATAAAAACCCTAAAAATCCTAAAAATTTCTAAAAACCATAAAAACACTGAAACCCCTCAAAATCCTTAAAACCATAAAAATACTAAAAATCCCAAAAAAATATGTAAAAACATAAAAACCCCTGAAAACCCAAAAACACCCCTAAAAAACCATGAAAACCTAAAATAACTTAAAACCACTAAAAAACCTAAAAACAGAAAAAAAAAAGCTAAAAACCATAATACCACTAAAAACTGTAAACAATATAAAAACCCATATAATCCAAAAAAATCCCAAAACACTAAAAACCCATTAAAATGATAAAATCATTAAACAATTAAAATAACATTTAAAACATAAAAACTCAAAAAAAAACTAAAATTAAAAAAAACCAGAAAAACCAGAAAAACCCTACAACCCAAAAACCCCTCAAAATCCCTAAACCCATAAAAACCATAAAAATCATAAAAAAACACTAAAATCCGTAAAAAAGTAAAAACCCATAAAAACATATAAATACTTTTATAGAAACATAAAAACCTAAAAAACCTAAAACCCCTAAAAACCTGAATAGCGATAAAACCCCAAAACCCCTAAAAACCCTAAAACCCCAAAAAACTATAAACCCCAAAAAACAATAAAAACCTAAAACCCAAAAAATCCTAAACACACTAAAAACTATCCAAATCCTTTAAATACCTATAAAATAAAAAACCTTTAAAACCCATAAAACCCCTAAAATAACAACACTCTCAAAATCCTTAGAAACCATAAAAACCCTTAAAAATCCTAAAAATCCCTAAAAATATATAACAACATAAAACAACCTAAAAACCTTATGAACTCCTAGAAAACTATAAAAACTTATAAAACAATTAAAACCCCAAAAAACCAAAAGAACGCTATAAATCATAAAAAAACAAAAACCCCTAAAACCCCTAAGAACCATACAAACTGAAAACATTTAAAACCATAAATACCCAAAAAAAAATTAAAAACCAATAAAAACTCTGTGAACCGTTTATGAAAATAAAAATATTAATAAATATAAAAACCTTAAATACCCTAAAAACTATGAAAATTGAAAAAAAAACATAAAACCCCTAAAAATTCCTAAAAGCCATTGAAAATACTAAAAATACTTATAAATACCTAAAAACATAAAAAAATTACAAATACTTAAAAACCCTAATAAAACCATACAAACCTAAAAATACTTAAACCCCCTAAACACCTAAATACGTTAATAACCCTAAAAAAACCTAAAAATGATAAAAACCCAAAAAAACTCTAAAAACCAAAAATCCAAAAAATATCAAAAAAATCCCTAAACATGAAAAAAACCAAAAAACACTTGAAAACCCCAAAAAAAACTTTAAAAACCTAAAGAAAAAAAAACAAATAAAATAATCTAATACCATATAAGACCCTAAAACCATCAAAACCACTAAAAACCATAAAAACCACTAAAACCATAAAAAATCCCAAAACCCTATAAAACCCTAAAAAGATACTAAAAACTCTAAAAACCATTTATGCCCCTAAAAATTTTATAAACCCTTAAAACCCCTAAAAACTCAAAAAAAACCTAAAACAAAAAGTTGAAAAAACCCTAAAACTCTAAAAAACCCCTCAAAAACATTAAAACCCATATAAACCATAAAAATCATAAAAAGCATATAAAATCCCTAAAAACATAAAATCCTCATAAGAACAATAGAAACCCACAAAAAACCTTAAAAACATAAAAAACAATTAAAACACATAAAAAACTATAAAACCCAAAACAAAACCCGAAAATATAAGAAAAACAAATAAATCCCTAAAACTATAAAATTCCTAAAAATATTAAAAAGCCCTAAAAATACTTATAAATTTAAAAGCAATTAAAAACCATGAAAATCCCTAAGAAAATAATAATAACCTAAAAACCCTAAAACCCCTAAAAACCATAGAACCCATGAAAACAATATAAAAATCTAAACTCCGACAAAAACCCTAAATACCACAAAAAACTCTAAAAACCCTTCAAACCCCTAGAAAGGAAAAAAAACTCTAAAAAATCCAAAAACCCCTAAAAACCTCAAAATACCCTAAAAACTCATCAAAAAGCAAAAAAACAATAGAAAAACCTAAAAACACTCCAAATCTATAAAAACCCTAAAACCCTTTAAATACTATAAATCCCTTAAAACATAATAAACCCTAAAAACTATGAAGAACCCCACAAAAGCCTATAAACCTAATAAAACATAAAACCTCTAAAAACCATAAAAAACACTAAAATACTATAAAACTATAAAACACTTAAAACCATAAAATCCCCTAAAATCTTTAAAAATCCCTAAAACTCCATAAAACACTAAAACCCACTAAAAACTCTAAAAACCATTCAAAACCCTAAAACATTAAAAAAATTAATAACTTTCTGAAACCCATAAACTCAAAAAACTCTAAAAACCCATAAAAACCATAATAATCATAAATTCCTAAACCCCCTCAAACCCTAAGAACCAAAAAAATAATAAAAATCCCTTAAAAATCCTAAAAAAGTAAAAATATATAAAAATACTAAATAACATAATAAAACTTTAAAAACATTAAAAGAAAAAAAACCCTAAATACATAAAAAATTAAAAAACCCAAAAACACATTAAAAACTCTAAAAACTGGAAAACCATAAATAAAACCTAAAAAGACCATAAAAATCAAAAAACCCATTAAAACAAAAAAAAATTGTAAAAACAATAAAAAACTAAATAAAATGAAACCCTAAAAATACAATAAAAACTATTTAAACCATTTAAACCAATGCTAATTACATAAAAATATTAAAAAACTAAAAAACCCATAAAACCCTAAAACCTCTAAAAACCTTCAAAATCACAAAAAACCATACAAGACCATAAAAAATATAAAAAATTCCTAATAATCCCTAAAAACAAAAAAACCATAAAACCCTAAAAATTATTAACAAAACCATAAAATCCTAAAAAACAATTAAAACCCCGAAAAAACATAAAAACACCTAATAACCCTAAAAAATACTAAAACCCTAAAACAACGTAAAACCCCACAAAATCACAAGAAACACTAAAAAACATAAAAGGCCCTAAAACCCCCTATAAATGTAAAAATATTTAAAACCTTGAAAATACCTAAGAAAATCGTAAAGAACATAAAATAATTAGATCCCCAAAAAACCTATAAAAACTAAAACAACTAAATGACCATACAAACCCTAAAAACAAATAGAAATCATAAAACCCATAAAAACCATAGAAAACCCTAAACACCCATAAAAAACATAAAACCATTAAATAATTTATAAATCTATTGAAACCCCCAAAATGCCAAAATAATCTATAAAATATTTAAACCCCTAAAAAATAAAGAAAACCAAAAATAATAAAACAAAACCCCTAAAACCCTAAATACCCTAAAACCCTTCAAAATCCCTAAAACCCATAAAAAAGAAAAAAGAAGAAAAAAATACCATAAAACATACAAACCCCTAAAACCCTAAAAACCCCTATGAAAAACTTAAAAACATAAAAAAAACTTGTAACCCCTAAAAACCTAAAAAACTTATACTCTTTAAAAACCCTGAAAACCATAAAACACTATAGTCCCAATCTATGAGAATAGTGTGCCTTCATTCCAGATCTCTTCCCGAGAGTTCTCGATGGCCTCCGCCCTTCTAGATCTCACACTGGTGGCCCGATTTGGAAGGACACAACCCTCAGTGGATGATTTTAACAATTTTGTTTCTTCTTCATGGAATATCCATGAACAAGTGGTTTTAGGATTGTTGGACTCTCGGAACTTTCTGATTTGGTTTAGAAATGAAGAGGATCTTGTCTCTCTCTGGGCTTTTTCTCCTCGATCTGCTAATGGTCTTTGGTTCCATTTATTCCATCAGAATTTTAACTTTCCCCGACAATGTGATCTTAAGAGCATGGATTTATGGATTACCCTTCCTGGTCTCACCCTACCCTTCCAAAACCCATCCATCCTTCACATCATTGGTAACCTCATTGGTAGATTCTTTTATATGGATGTTCAGACAAGTGTATCCTGTCACCTAGTTGCGCCGATGATTTCTGTTGAGGTGGATGTGTCCAATGTTCCGATTAACAGAGTTTGTTTTGATATTGAAGGTGAGATCAGGTGGCACTGGGAAATTTTCTTTGAATCCTGGGTTCCTTTTTTCTCATCCTGCCATAGGCTGGGCCACTATGCCTCTCCTTGTAAGTGTTTTATCTCTGTCCTTCCAGCTCCTTAGTGGAAATTTGCTTCACCTGATGGTATTTTAAAAGTTTCTCCTACGTGGGGGGAACATGGAATGCATAATGAGGGTCCCCCTTCAGGATTGGATAATTTTACTCTGGCTATGGATCATGAGGTTATCATGGTAGGGGACATTCTGATGCAGGTTGATCGACAACCCCTTTCTACCCCGAGGGTCTGTGATGGCTTTGAAAGGATGGAATGTTATCTAGGAATTGTGGACAATATGGGAGTTGTGAAACCTATGGAAGGAACCAAGAGTCTGAGGATGGTAGAGTTGTGGATGATGAAGCTGCCTGGTCCTTCTCTCGTTCCTGGTGGTCTAGAGGTGGCAAGAGTTTTTGATAAACCATTGATTGTGCATGATGGAGATGATGGTGTCCCCATGTACAATCAGTTTGATGGATTGGTTTCAGATGAGTTGACTTAGAAGCATCACAATGTACAAGAAAAGTTGGCTGGTGACTTGGATGAACAAGATATACAGAATACCTGCTTTGGGACTCAGGGAGCTGCTTGTGAGGATATGGGTAAGGGGTTGCAGGACTCTTGTGGTGATTGGTCAGCTGGTATAGAGGGTTAGGATCTCGGAACTATGGATCCCCCGACTCATACCAGAGGGGCTTCATCTGTAGAGCTTAGTGGAGTGCTGGTGGCGCCACCTGCTGGTAATGAGAAGGTGTCTGCAGGCACTGATGGGTAGATTCCCTTTCTCAGCAATGTTTCTAGTGACATCTTTGATAATTCTAGACATGCTGATCCAGAATAGGAAGTAACAGCATGGGGGGGGGGAGGGGAGGATGGCTCTGAGGGTGTAACTGGTTGCTGGTCTACAGGACTGGATTTGAATACGCCTGAGGCGGTGGTTGAGGGGGCTATCAGTGATGCTTCTCGCCATCTGACAGAGCAGGGGGAGGTGGAGGTGTAGGTGCTAGTGAATAAGTTGGAGGAGGTGGCTGGGAAGGGGTGTGGGCAGGGGGAGGGCACAGGGACGGGGATGATCACGGGCAAGGGGATGCTGCTAAACATGGGGAGGGGTTGAAGCCAATTATGGAGGTGCATTAGGGTGCCCGGGATGACTCCCATCATATAGTTCTGATTGTAGTGGATGCATTAGAGGCACTCGTCCCCTTTGGGTCACATGATGCTAAATTTGTTGAAGATGGGATGATTAGGGACAATGAGGAAGGGAACTCTAAATGTTTGGTTCTGAAAGACATGGCTATGGAGGACTCTAATGTGATGAATGTACCTTTGTAGGTTTCTCTATTGCAGGAGGGAATGAAACCCTAGTTCTCGATGTTTTGGGGGAGTGTCTATGATGATGATTCTAGGATGAAATCCAACATGGCCCAGATTTTGATGGACAAGGTCCTACTTGTATATTTTTCCTCTTTTGGGAATGAAAAATTTGCAGGGGAACTGTACCAAGTGAGTTTTCCACCTCCCACCTCTTGTTTACTCAACCAAGAAGACACTGTTATCCCTATCTAGAAAAAACATTGTGTTGTTGACACTGCTTTCCTGAAAATGAGGAGGCCAAGGAACGAATACTCTTCCATTAAGAGAACAGTTTCTATGAGGGCTTCTAGCAAAACATCAATGAACTCATATGGCAAGGTGGGGCGGCCTGCCAAGAAGCATCTGAATGTGGAGAAGGTGATGTTAAGGGAGTATTACACCAAATTAATGAAGCAATATGACTTTTCTGAATGGGAGTCAGTAGAATCTAATGCGGCCTCCGGTTGTGGTGCTGATGGAGACCCCCCTGGTGCGGACTATGATGATGGTGGTGGGGAAGGCTGGTAGACCCTGTGATTGTGTTTTTCCTTTTCCTTTTCTACTTTCTTCTCTCCTTTGGACTTTCTCTTTCTCTTTGTTTTCCTTTTGAGGCTTTTTTTCGGGTATGGTTCGATTGACCCTGCCCTGCCTCTGTTTGTTGCATCTTTTTTCTTAGTAATAACTTTTAGGGGGGTCGGGAATAGCCTGACCCCACACCTCTTCGTTCAATACAATAATAAAAAATCCTTTAGACCCATAAAAGGCTAAAAAACTCCAAAAAATAATAAAAAACCTAAAAACAAAAAAAAACCATAAAACCCCAAAAACCCTAAAAATCCTTAATAATCTCAAAACGAAAAAAACATAAAAATAATAATAATCCTAAAAAAGACATAAAAATCCATTAAAAAGTAAAAAACACTGAAAACCCTAAAAACCCCTATGAAAAATTTAAAAACATAATAACTCATAAAACCCCAAACAAAACAAAAATAAGCTAACCCCCCCAAAAAGACAAGAAACCCATAAAATCCCTAAAAATAAAAAAACAATAAAATCCTAAAAAAATTCTAAAAATACCTAAAAAAACAAAAAACATAAAAAACACCTATGAAAACCATAAAAACCTAAAAAACTTCAAACCCCTAAAATATTGAATATTCTAAAAACCCTAAAAACCATGAAAACCAAAAAACCCCAAAACCATAAAAAAACAAAAACATTAGAAACATAAAACCCATAAAAATCCTAAAAACCCACTAAAAACTCTAAAACCCCTTTATAATTATAAAAATGTTAAAGAACTCTAAATAACCTTAAAATAATAAAAAAACTCAAAAAACCCCCTAAAACAAAAAAAAATATAAAAACCCCAAAACCCCTAAAAACCCTAAAAACCGTAAAGACAATAAAAATCCTATAAAATCACAAAAATACCTTAAATACAAAAGGACCCTAAAAACCCTAAAAAAACCCTAAAAACCTAAAAAAACATAAAACCCATTAAAAATTTAAAACATGATAAATACCAAAAGAAATCTATAAACCCCCAAAAACCCTAAAAACCAAAAAAACCCTAAAACTCTTAATACACCCTTAAAAAGCTCAAATAACCATTAAAACCCCTAAAACATAATTAAATCCCAAAAAAGATAAAAAACTCTAAAAAACCATTGAAACGAAAAAATTGAAAAAAACCGAAAACCCAAAAAAACCATAAAACCAAAAAAACACTAAAACCTCTCAAAATCCCTAAAAACTCTAAAAAATCATTAAAATGTTAGAAAAGATCCAAAAATCACTATTAATGTAAAATACCATAAAACCCTAAAAACCCTAAGAAAACCTTTAAAATCCAAAAGATATTAAAACCCCAAAAAACCAAAAAACCACTAAAAACCCTAAAAATCTTAAATCCCTAAAAACACTCAAAATCCCTAAAAATAGTAAATACCCATAAAAATAATAAAAATACGTAAAAATACCTAAAAATACCTAATAACATAAAAACCCATAAAATCATGAAAACCCCAAAGAAAACCATAAAAATCTAATAATAATCAAAACCCTTACAAAATTAAAAAATGTTAAAAACCATAAAAAATGCTAAATTTTTTTAAAAACCCTAAATGTGCCTAAAACCAAAAAAACACCCAAAAAATATAAAAACCCCTAAAAACCTTAAACCACTAAAAACTCCAAAACCCCATTAAACCCGTAAAAACGATAAATGTTAAAGACCCCAAAGCCCTAAAAACTAAAAAAACCCTGAAAAAATCACAAAATCCATAAAACCCTCTAAAAACACTAAAGACCCTCAACATCCATAAAAACTAGAAAATAAAATAAAATTCCTAAAAATCCCTAAAATCCCTAAAAACATAAAAAACCAAAAAACCCTAGGAAAGCCTAAAAAATCTTAAAAACATACATACACTTAAAACCCTTAAAAATAAAAAACACTAAAAAAACCTACAAATCATAAAGAATCCTAAACACCCAAAAATCCCAAAAATCCCTAAAAAACCATAAAATCTGAATAAAGACCAAAAAATACCTAAAAATATAAAATACCATAAAACTATAAAACCAAAAGAAAATATTAAAAAATTGGAAACAGTTAAAAAAGCTATAAATTAAAAAATTATAAAACCCTAAATAACACTAAAAATATTAAAAACTTAAAACCACTAAAGAATGTAAAATACCCTAAAAACAATAACAACCCTAAGAACCCACCAAAACATTCAATGCATTTTGAACCACTGAAAACATTTAAGACTCTAAAAAATTAAAAAAAACCCTGAAATAACCCTACCCCCCCCCCAAATCCCTAAAATCCAAAACTCAGAATATCCCTAAAATGATCCCAAAAATCCTTAAAAAGTATAGAACCCTATAAACCATAAAAATATCCTAATAATACTGTAAAAATATAAAAACACATAAACCCCCTAAAAACCTAAAAAATGCTAAAAACCCTGAAAATCCTAAAAAGTCCCTCAAAACCTAAAAACCACTAAAACCATAAGAACCCATAAAATCCTAAAAACCATAAGCTCCTAAACCACTAAAATCTCAAAAACCCATTAAACCTTAAAAATATTATAAAAATCAAAAAAATATTAAAAAACATTAAAACTCAAAAAACACTATAACCCAATAAACATAAAACCTTAAAATTCATAAAACACTAAAAACCCATAATGAGCCTCAAAATCCCTAAAATACCCTAAAAATCTTTAAAAATCCCTAAAAATACCTAAAAACATGAAAAACCTTAAAAATGGTGAAAAACGTAAGAAAATATTAAAAACTAAAAACATTTAAAGCCCACAAAAATGACAAAGACCCCCCAAAGCGCAACAAACCATAACAAAATCCCAAAACCTTCAAAATCCCTAAAATTCATAAAAAGCATAAAATTCCTAAAAAATACCTAAAAATCAATAAAAAAGTAAAACACCCTAAAATCTGGAAAAATCCCTATAGAAACCTAAAAAACATAAATAGACCCTAAAAACCCTAAAACCCATAAAAACACTAAAACCGATAAAAAACTAAAAAACTCTAAAGATCCAAAAAATGAATAAAAACTCTAAAACAACTTTAAACCCCAAAAAATGTTAAAATAACTCTAAGAACAAAATTAAAACCCTAAAAATCAATAAAACCCAAAACCCACAAAAACATAAAAATCCTATAACCCCTAAACAAGATTTAAATTCCTAGAAACGTTGAAAACCATAAAAATCCTATAAATTTCGTCAAAATAAATGAAAAAAACAAAAAATAATAAAACCCCTAAGAAAACCATAATAACCTAAAAACAATTTAAACCCGTAAAAAACTAAAAACCCTAATTAAACCGAAAAACAATAAAAACCTAAAAAACTATACAAAACCTAAAAGTCCCTAAAAAACCTAAAAAACCATTAGAATCCTAAAAATCCCTAAAAATTCTTAAAAATGTATGAAACCCCAAAATCCTGAAAACGACAAAACAAAACCTCAAAATCCTAAAAACATGTAAAACCCATTTAAAACCTAAAAAATTCTAAAAACCCTAAAACCCACTAGAAACCATAAAAAAATTAAAACCCCATAAAACCATAAAACTAATAAAAATTTTAAAAAACCTTTATACAAATAAATTTTTAAAAAAATATTCTAAAAAATATTAAAAACACTAAAAAATCATAAAAAATCCCAAAAAACCAAAAACGACCTAAAATACCTACAACACTAAAAACCCTCAAATCCCTCAAAATCCTTAAAATCCCCAAAAACCCATTAAATCCTAAAAACATTGAAAACCCCTAAAACATAAAAACACAAAAACCCCATAAAACACTTAAAACCCCTAAATACCTAAAAATGGTAAAATCTCTAAAAACCATAAAAACCTAAAACCCCTATAAACCATAAAAACCAATAAAAACCCTAAAACACCATAAAACACTTAATACCCCTAAATACCTAAAAATGGTAAAACCACTAAAAACAATAAAAACACTAAAACCCTTATAAACCATAAAAACCAATAAAACCCCAAAACCCACTAAAAACTCTAAAAAATATTAAAACCCTAAATATGATAAAAAAACTAAAAAGAACCTTTAAAACCATAAAAAAAACTCATAACAAACCATAGGACCCTAAAACCCCATAATAACCCAAAAACCCGAAATCCCTAAAAAGGTATAAAAACCATAAAACCCATAAAACCCTAAAAAAGCCATAACAATCCCTAAAAAATAAACACTCTAAAAATCTTAACAACCCATAAGAAAACACAAAGAATATACAAACACTGAAAATACTAAAAAATGATGAAAACATTAAAATCCCTAAAAACCAGAAGAACGCTAAAAATACCTCAAATCCCTATAAACATTAAAATCCAAGAAAAATACCTCTAAATCTGTAAAAACATAAAAGGCCATATAAACCCTAAAGAATCCTAAGAAAACCTTGAAAACCTAAAAACACTTCAAACCCCTAAGAAAGCTAAAAAAATCTAAAAACCCTAAAAAACCTAAAAACCTAAAAACCCTAAATCTGATAAAAACATTAAAAAACCTAAAAAAAAATTAAAAACTCTAAAACCTATAAAACCCCCAAAAACCTCTAAACACCTAAAAATATAAAAACTCATTGAAAAACCTCAAAACCCTTAAAAATTAAAAAACTAAAAATCACCAAAAAACCTAAAACCACTAAAAACACTTCACCCCATCAAAATACCTAAAAAATACAATAAACAATAAAAAACCTAAAAAATTCATAAAAATGTAAAAAACCCCAAAAACTGTGAAAACACTTAAGAAAACCATAAAAATTTAAAAACATAGAAAACCCCTAAAACAAAAAAAAACAAAAAAAACCCACGAAAATCATAAAAAACAAAAAACCCCTAAAAACTTTAAAAACCCAAAAAGTCATTAAAACCCTAAAACCCATTAAAACCTATAAAAATCCCTTTAAACCCACAACAAATTAAAAATCTCTTAAAAACATTCAATACAAAAAAACTCAAAAAAAACACATAAAAATGAAAAAACCATGAAAACCTCGAAAACCTTAAAAAACACTAAAAATATATAAAAATCCTAAAAAAATAAAAATCATAAAAAAACCTAAAAAACAAAAAAATCTAAAAAAAAATAAAACCCAGAACAAATATAATAAAAACATAAAAACATAAAAAACACAAAACTCCTAAAAATTCTAAAAAATCCTCAAAGCCCTAAAAAACCCTAAAACCTTAAAAATCCCAATAAACCCTCAAAATCCCAAAAACAACCTAAAACGCCATAAAAATATTAAAAAATTTCTAGAACCATTAAGAATGTAAAATCCGTAAACACTTAAAAACCTTAATAAAACAAAAAATATCTAAAAATACCTAAGACCCTTAAAAACATAAAATTGTAATAGCCCCAAAATTCCCAAAAACCATAACATTCACTAGTGCCTATAAAAAACCCTAAAAATCATAAATAAAAAAATTAAAAAACACTATAAATTCTTTAAAACCCTCTAACATTAAAAACTATAAATACCTTGAAGGCCCTAATGACTCAAAAAACCATAAAAAATAAAATGAATCAAAAAATCCCTAAAACCCTAAAAATACCTAAAACCATAAAATTCCTTAAAACCCCTAATAAACAATAATATCATAAAAATCCCTGAAAATCCCTGAAAATAAAAAAACCCTAAAAACACTAATAAAACCTTTAAATCCTAAAACCACTTAAGATCATAAAAAACCTAAAAAATCCTAAAACCCAAAAAGACCCCAAACACACTCAAAATACCTAAAAAAAATAAAAACCATAAAACTCCTAAAAATTAATAAAAATACCTAAAAATGTAAAAATCCTCAAATCCCTGAAAATACCTAAGAAAACCTTAAAACACAAAAATCAGTTAAAAAACCAAAAAACATAAAAAATGATAAAAACCCAAAAAAACCCTTAAAACCGAAAAAATCATGAAAACCATAAAAACCACTAAGAGACTTAAAAACCCTAAAACTCCATTAAAACCCCAAAAAACAACTAAAAAAACAAAAATCCCATTAAATACCAAAAAACATAAAAAACTCTAAAAACCCTTAAAACCCATAAAAATTCAAAAAACCATAAAAACAAAAAAACCATAAAAACCCTAAAAACTGTAAAAACCATCCAAATACCTACAAACCATATAAAACCCTAAAAATCCTAAAAAAATCCCAGAAATCCCTAAATATGTAAAAACCCCTAACCACTCAATAAAACCCTAAGAAAACCATAAATACTAAAAATACATGGAACCCCTAAAAACTAATAGAATGCTAAAAAGCCAAAAAAACCTTAAAAACCCTAAAAAACCTAAAAACCCTAAAAATCCCAAAAATAAGCTAAACATCGTTAAAATCATAAAATACCTAAAAACTAATAGAATGCTAAGTAGGTATGATTTTATCCTTGCAGTTTAACGTTTTTTGGTGAGGAAAATTTTGGACTTGCAGTTTAACGTCATGCGATGAGTAAAATTTGGGCCATGAAGTTTAACATCGTATGGTAGGGATGATTTTGGCATTACAGTTTAGCATCATACGGTGAGGAAAATTTCGGCCTTGATGTTTAACATCGTGCGGTGGGGACAATTTTGGACTTGCATTTTAACGTCATGTGGTGAGGAAACTTTTGGTGTCATAAAGGTCTTCAAAAGTTTTAGGTTAATCGTAATCATAATTTTTCAGTGTTCCATATATGTGAATGATGATAGATGGTTTAAACCATAGTCCCGAGGGAGACTAGAATTAGGAGGGATGACATGGGGCTTGAAATCCATTAGGCTTACTGAGATAGGAGAGGAATCTCGTGGGGAGGAATTTTCCTTTGGTTGATGGCCATTTTTGTGGGAGGCATATGAAAAGTGACCAGGGCATGATATGCAGTCAAGAAAAGGTGTCTACAGGACACTTGTCTTTCATCTCAGATGGACTTGAATGATTTTGAGGATCCATGTTTTCTCGAGGTATGGAGTGTGACAAATGGGAAAGATGTGCTTGGGAATGTGAGAATACTCGGACCTTGATTAACCATGAACTACTAGATCTTCCACATAGGTATGACCCATATGTATATAGGGAAGCAGGATCTTTTGACTTCTCATGACTGAGAGGCATGTGCGGAATCTCATAATACTAAGGAGTGAGCCACACATTACTCTTGGAGAATTTCTCAATTTTATTTTCATGCGACATGACTTTTCATGGACTTCCTAGTACAAGTATAACCTATACATGGAGGAAAGGGGCATTTGTTGGATGGTGACTAGGCCAGGATGTCGAATCATAGCGTCACTACGTATCCTATTGGGGAAGGAATCAAACAACATGTAGTTCTAAATGTTCCATAAAATTGTTTACTCTATGTGTTAGGGACATTTGAGGGAATTTTTTTTATAAAGATGATGACTGGGCTGAGATCAAAAAGTGAGGCATCAATATGTATCATTCGAGGGCATGAATCAAGCTACATGTAGTTCTAATAGTTCCCTATACAGATTTGGCTCAGTCCATGCATGAGGACATGTAAGGGAATTTTTTTAATTGATACAGGTTCTAGGCCTACCATATTCCCAAATGATTTATTTTCATAATATAATCCTCACCAATTATCCTATGCTCATGTGAGTTATACTCAATGTGAGAAACAAGGAGTTGTTACAGAGTCTCCTTCACAGGTTTTGGGAGGTAGAGGATATGATAGGGGAATTTTCTCCTTTTTTTCCGGATGAGTGTTGGGCCAAAATTGAAGATCAAGGCATCACGACTATCACGACCCGTCCTCAGGACCCATGATGTGACTACCCCAAGCCCTCCTTCCATTGGCCAGGGGCTGGCGAATAGCACCAAGGCATAATTCCAAATCAAAAGGGAAGGCATTGCCTTTGTAAAGTAAAGAATCACTATAGAGAAAGCAAGCATAAGTAAACACTAAGTAAAAACTGGGTACAACAGTAAGTGCGGAAATGTAAGTGGGCCAGAATACAAACCCAAACTAGAAGTAAAGTACAACTGAAAAAGGGAGTACAAAAACTAAAAAGTAAAGCTGCAGCCTCGAGCCGACCACTGGAAGTCCCACCTGAAGGGTGGGTACAGAATAGCCTCCACAGCTCCTCGGGTCCAGTAGTCTACTCCGAGTACGCCCCGCCCAGTGGTCCACCTCCGGGTAATGTCCTGCTCCTCGTACCTCAACCAAGATCAGCGTTGTCTGTCATCTGCAACCAACATAACGTAGTGCGGGCATAGCTCGTGAAGGGGTGAGTATAAGCTACTCAGTAGGGACCCTGAGACCCACAAAGGTCTCCAGGAATCCACAATGGATAATCCACAAAGGAAAGATACAATCACGAAGTAACATCTGACACTACTTAGTTATATGCCCATACATATACCTAAGTCACCAATTCCAGTTTGGCTCCAATATCCGAGCCCAAGTTCGATCACGTTCACATAGGATACCACAACACAATCCACATAGGAAAGAAAATCAAGATTCATCTCACACAGGTATACTTTTTTGTAAGACGATAGATATGATCAGATATTTCCATTGATGCATCTAAGTCGTCGGACCCACACAGGATCGATAGGTACTAACCCCTGCAATGACCCACACAGGATCGATAGCTAACTAACCCCCGCAATGTCCCACATAGGATCGGACCCACAGAGGATCTGTAGGCGCTGGCCCACACAGGACCGCTGAGCGCTGACCCATACAGGATCTGACCTACACATGATCAGTATCACTCATACACGTAGGATCACTAAGTACTGTAGTCATCGCCATCGAATCCACGGAGGATTTTTGTATAGTCGTCATTGTCGTCGCAGTCGTAGCCAACTCTAGGTTTCCCGCACACAGCAAGATCGTTCGGGAGGGTCTGCTCCACGAGTCGAGGGGCTGATACATCAACTGACACATAGTCCAGAGTTGATGTATCCAAAAGTTACATATTGTCAATAGGAACTCAACGTCATAGACGAAGCGTCAATCGGACGCCCGGTCTGAGAGTTACTGGATTTTTTGTCCCAGGGGCCCGATTGGTTTTTAAGTCAAAACAAACCTGACCATACTCCAATTGCGTCCAAACCTCGATCAGATTAAGCCAAAAGGTCTGTCTCACTAAGAGGAATCCATCAAAGTCGACGGCACGTGAATCGTATGTCCGGAGCTCAAACTATAAGCATTTCCGCTCCGAGGGCCCAGTTGGTTTCGTGTAAGAACCAACCCTGCTGAACCCAATGTCCTCCGAAACCTTGAGTGTAATATACCTAAACAATCGTCGCGATCCAAGGATCTCTACTCCACTGACGGTGCGTCGATCAGAGGTCTGTAGCTCATGTTATGGGCAATAGACCGAAAACGTCCGGTATTAGGGGGTTCAGGCCCGGTCCGACCCGGCTCGGTACCCCCCTGGGTCGGCCGAACCGGGTCGACCCGACCCAGGTCCGGGTCTGGTCCGTTTGGGCGCGGCCTGGCCCGGCCTGGGCGCTGCCCAGCGCGCTGGCGCTGGCCAAGCGACCGCGCAAATGGGCGCCACCCCCTTGAATGAAACTATGGCCCCTCGTGGGGGCCACTCCTTGCCAATGGATGCGGCTGAGTGCCACGTCATGCCTCCCTCGATCCTGCACGGTCGTGGGACGAGCGGCCTACCGCCGCGGCTTCAGCCGCGGTGGCCTCTTCCCGGCGGCGCGCCGGGCGCCACCGCCTCCGGCCGCCGGCGCCGCCGTGCCGACGAGGCGTGCCGGCGGAGTTTTCTGCAGACCACCAGATGAGCTCCGATGGGTAGTTTTACCTGTCATCTTCGCCAACAGCCCTCTCGGGACCGGTTCTTCACTGCGAAGACCTCAAAACTCCCTTGCGGCCTGCTTTGTCGTCGCCTGCCGATCCGCACACCAAGAACGAAGAAACGGTGGGTTTGGACTTGTTCGTTGGTCCGCGCCCACCACGTTAGCGGTTATAAAGGCTTCTGCAAATTTTAAACACATGCCGAGGATATAAATCTCATAGATTTAATTGAACCAAAACCCCTACCTCAAGCGTCGTCGAGCGAGGGTTCATTGCGGAATTGCACGTCGCGGAAGAAGGAACTTCACGGAAGAAGCGTCGCGGAAGGAGGATCGTCGCGGAAGAAGGCGGATCGTCGGGTCGCAGAGAATTTATTCGTTGGCATCACATCGTCGATCTCCGAGGATCTGGTGTTCTTGTCGACCTTCGTTGGAGGTCGGCGTTCTTCGCGTTCTTTGCGTTCTTCGTCAAGGAAGATGAAAGTCAAGAGCTTGAGTGATTTCTCCCAAGCCTCTCACAACCCAAAAACCCTTAATAAAATAATATTTGTCTTATTTTATTTTTCAAGCAATGCATTTGAATATAAAAAATGAAACAATCAATTAAAATGAATTAATTGCAAAGTTTTAACCATCCAAATTAATAGAGACGTTTCTTAAACAGAAAAACGCAAGGGTTGACTTCATTAAAAAGGGGTGCGAGTGCGTTACTTAATTAAAGGAGGGGGGTTGAAAAAGGTGAAAGAAATGGTGGGTCTCATGTGGTTCCCACCTCACAAATATCCTACATAGTGGGGTGGATATTGTGGGTCCCACTCCCAACACTTATCTTAGGTTGAAAAACCTGAAGAAAAATAAAAAATTGTGCATCCAATTTTTATTTTTTTCCTTTACATAACCCCAAAAATTAAAAACCAAAACCGAGCAAACAAAACTCCAGAAAAGTTGTTTCTAAGCAATTACCGGCGCTGCAATTCCATCGGTGCCCTTAGAATTTGATTTCGAGCATCTGTTCAAAGTTAGAAAAACCCGCTCGTTCATTCACTGAACGTACCTGAGATAAACTTCGGGAAAAGATTCCAGGAACACCGGGCCTCAGAATTAGGTGCTGTCAGAAATTGTGTTCTTTTAAAATCCCAAAGAAAATTAATAAAAAAAATTCCTTGAATTTCTAAGGGTGTTTACATTACTCCCACATCAGGTATTTACGTCCCCGTAAAGATAAATAAAAAACTAGGGAAACAAATGTGAGTACTGAGCACGCATCTGAGCCTCCCGCTCCCAAGTGCTCTCCTAGAGGTTTCTGTGCTGCCATCTGATGTACACTAGAGGAATCGTCCGTCCACGTAGGACCCGCTCCTATCGATCCTCAATCTCCACCGGGACCTCCGCAAAAGTCTCCCCATCATCAATTTCCAGCTCCCCATGATCGATGATATGCATCGGGTCATGCATGTATCTCCTCAGCTGGGATACATGGAAGAAGTCGTGCACCCGGTGCAACTGAGGTGGTAGAGCCAGACGATAAGCCACCTCACCAATCCTGCTGAGGACCTGGAATGGTCCGATGAAGCGCGGAGATAACTTTCTGCCTCGGCCAAATCTCTATAATCTGCGTCAAGGTGAGACCCGCAAAAAGACGTGGTCGCCATCCTCGAACTCCAGTAGCCTCCGCCTCCTATCAGCATAAGACTTCTTCTGGCTCTGAGCTGTCCTCATCCGCTCTAGGATGACCTGGACCTTCTCCGTCGTGGCCTGGACCATCTCAGGTCCCACAAGTGCTGACTCCACAGGGTCTGTCTAGTACAGAGGTGATCTGCAAGTTCGGTCGTACAATGCCTCGTATAGTTCCATCCGTATGGCGGAGTGGTATCTATTGTTATACGTGAACTCCACCAAGGGTAGGTGGTCCTCACAGATGCGACCAAAGTCAAGGACACATGCGCGGAGCATTTCCTCGAGAGTCTGAATGTTCCTCTCTATCTGACCATCTATCTGAGGGTGAAAGGCGGTGCTCAGATATAGCTGTGTCCCGAACACCTCCTACAACCCCTTCCAAAGCCAGGAAGTAAAGCATGCATCTCGATAGGAGATTATAGATGATGGAACACCATGAAGCCATACAATCTCCTGAACGTGGAGACTTCCCAAGCTCTCCAATGAGCCCTGCTCTCTGATGGGTAAGAAGTTAGCCGTTTTGGTGAGTCGGTTGACAATCACCCAAATGGAGTTGTGACCTATGGAAGTGTGTGGAAGTCCAGTCACGAAGTCCATAGATATGCCATCCCACTTCCACTCTGGGACCTCCAAGGGCTGTACCAAGCTTGCTGGTACCTGGTGCTCTGCCTTCACCTGTTGGAAGGTGAGGCATCGAGAAACAAACTCTACCACAACCTTCTTCATGACCAGCCACCAGTCCTGTCTTCTAAGATCCTGGTACATCTTCGCCACTCCAAGATGTACCGCCAAAGGGGAAGTGTGAAACTCTCCCAGCACCTCCTCCCGTAAATCAACTGGTACCAAGGTACATCCTCTGAAAAGCACGTCGTGCTCTCCTCCTAAGAAGAAACCATCAGGTACCTGTCCTGAGGATATCTATGCACGCCGCATATCACAGTCGGCATCCCCATGCAGTGCCTCTCTGACCCGCTGCAGTAGAAAAGGAGTGACTGTGAGTGACTGAAGAAAGGCTGCTCCATCTCTATCCACGAAGGATATCTGCAAAGCGGCTAGCTTCTCTGTTGCCTCCCCAAGTAGCAGAATGACCGTCCTCCTACTGAGAGTATCAGCTACTACGTTCCCCTTCCCAGGAGTATAGACTATCTCATAGTCATAGTACTGGAGTAACTCGAGCCATCGCCGCTGTCTCAGGTTCAGGTCCTTCTACAAGAAGGTGTATCTAAGACTCTGATGGATAGAATAGACTGTAAAGTGCTCTCCCATCAGATAGTGTCTCCACATCTTCAGAGCGAAGACCACTACTGCTAACTCCATGTCATGGGTAGCGTAGTTCTACTCATGTTGCCTCAACTGACGTTATCCGTAGGCGATCACGTCCCGCTCCTACATCAGGACACATCAGAGTCTGATCCCTGATGCATCGCAATAAACTATGCACCCAACTCCCTCCTCTATTATCCTCAAGATAGGTGTGCTGGTCAATCTCTGTCTCAGCCCCTGGAAGCTCTGGTGACATCTGTCTGACCATACGAAGGGTTACCCCTTCCTCCTTGACGTTCTGGAAAGCTACAAATATTTCTCCTTTGTCGAAAAGGGAAATCTGGTCTCATCCCCTGGATGAACCACGTTCCTTGCCTAATATATTCAATCCCGTCATGATTAGTTAATTCACGGCATGGATGATGTCGAAAGGCCTCGACGCTACTACCAAGATATTCAACCGTTACGCTTGTCTCCAAGGGTTGAGTCACACTGTCGGCATCAGTGTGTGGTCACTGGGTCTCTTCCAGTAAGAATCTCATAAGGGAGGGTCTAGTCAACAGTTTTTAACCGGTACCTCTCTGTATCATCCAAAAAAAAGTACAGGAAGGCAACATCACAAGGATACGTGTCTTTTTATTATTGCAGCTCTTAGTACAAAGACATGAATACAACAGTAACATGGAACTAGAAGTACAAGGGTCGTATCCACTAGTTATGCTCCTGTCCACCTGCTCCCGGATCTCTAATGCCTTGTCCACTACTCAACTTATTCTCAAGCACCTACCGCTGCTTCTGCCTCAGTGGCTCCTCTAACGCCTACGGATTGACTGTGCGAGGAGTCGGATAGTCACATGCCATGTGACCCTTCCTGCCGCAGAAGAAACACTGTCTGTTTCTGGCACGCCTGGCTTTGACTCCATCCCGGGTTCCCTACACTACTGATCCTATAACCTGAAGGTCACCCACCTGTTGTTGTGGTTCTCTTGGAGCTAAGCATCATCTTTCTACTGCCAACAGATGACTCAGATACTATTGGGAAAGCATGCGGCAAAGGCATCAGCTCTTGAACATTCCCGGGGTGCAGAGCTTCTATTACAAACTCCACCTTGATGAATATCTCGAAGTCTCCCCATGTGAAGGTCATCCTATCGCAAATATGGAACATCTGGCTCCACCATCTCTCAGCTTCTGCCTGAAAGAGGCTGACAGTAAAGATCGCCATGAAGTCTGTTGGCATCCCCACTAGCCTGAAGACTCTCACCATAGTCTCCAGCAAATCCTCAGCCACCTGCGGGTCCATCTCTTCCTAGAACCTGGGTGGCCTCTGGCGCTGGAACTCATGCAGTTCACTAAGGCGACGTGCATCGTCAGTGGTTGGGGCTGGTAGCATCGGTGGCTCGGCGGGTAGAGGTACCGCCAGTGCCTCTACTGTCAAAGGACCCTGTACCGAGGCCTCGTCGCACGGTGGGCTGTTGTCATGCACAACGCTCGGAACCCTAGCTGGCTTCCATCGTGGGGCCATCCTGAAAAGAAATAGGTTCACAACGGTAAAACAGTATACCTGGTGAGATGACAGAAACTAATCACAAAGAAAACTTGAAACACACATGCAATCAATGTTTTCGTGCATTAAGTCGGAAATCAGAAGTCATGGTCCTGGTGTATGGATACGTCGGCCTCCGCACCAACACCGTACTCCTTGGACTGATAACCACACTCAATACCCTTAACACTATTGCTTAACATAGAAAAAGATCAGAGTTCTGAGTTCTGTGGTAGAACCAAACTCCTTTGATACCAATTTGTCACGACCCGTCCTCGGGGCCCATGCCGTGACTACCCCAAGCCCACCTTCCTTAGGCCAGGGGCTGGAGACTAGCACCAAGTCGTAATTCCCGGTCAAAAGGGAAGGCATTTCCTTTATAAAGTAAACAATCACCACAGAGCAAGAAAGAAGAAAAAATCACTAAGTAAAAACTGGGTACAACAGTAAGTGTGGAATAGTAAGTGGGCCAGAATTCAAACCCAAACTGAAAGTAAAGTACAACTGAAAAAGGGAGTACAACAACTGGAAAGTAAAGCCGCAGCCTCGAGCTGTCCACTGGAAGTCCCACCTGAAGGGTGGGTACATATATCCTCCACAGATCCTCGGGTCCAGCCGTCTGCTCTGAGTACGCCCCACCCAGTGGTCCACCTCCGGGTACTGACCTACTCCTCGTACCTCAACCACGATCATCGTTGTCCACTGTCTGCAACCAACACAACGTAGTACGGGCATAACCTGTGAAGGGCTGAGTATAAGCTACTCAGTGGGGACCCCAAGACCCCCGAAAGTCTCCCAGAATCCACAAAGGATAACCCACAAAGGAAAGATACAATCACGAAGTAACATCTGACACTGCTTAGGTATATTCTCATACATATACCTAAGTGACCAAATCCAGTTCGGCTCCAACATCTGAGCCCAAGTTCGATCACGTCCACATAGGATAACACAACACAATCCACATAGGAATGAAAAACAAGATTCAGCTCACACAGGTATACAACTTCGAAAGACGATAGATATGATCATATATTGCCACAGATTCATCTAAGCCATCGGAAAAACATAGGATCGAAAGACACTAACCCCCGAAATGACCCACACATGATTGATAGGTAACTAACCCCCGTAATGACCCACACAGGATCAGACCCACACAAGATCTGTAGGTGTTAGCCCACAGAGGACCACTGAGTGCTGACCCACACTGGATCTGACCCACACAGGATCGGTAGCATTGATCCACGTAGGATCGCAGAGTGTTGTATTCGTCGCCGTCGAATCCACAGAGGATTTCTGTACGGTCGTCATCGTCATCGCAGTCACAGCCAGCTCTAGGGTTCCTGGACACAGCAAGCTCGTTCGGGAGGGTCCTTTCCACGAGCCGAGGGGCTGATACATAAACTGACACATAGTCCAGAGTTGATGTATCCAAAAGATCTGTATCGTCAACAGGAACTCAACGTCACAGACGACACGTCAATCAGACGCTCGGTCTGAGAGTTATTGGCTTTTTCGTCCCAAGGGCCCGGTTGGTTTTTAAGTCAAAACCAACCCGACCATACTCCAATTGCATCCAAACCTCGAGTTGAGTAATCCAAAAGGTCCTTCTCACTAATATAAATCCATCAAAGTCGATGGCACGTCAATCGGACGTCTGGAGCTCATGTTATAAGCGTTTCCGCTCCGAGGGCCCGGTTGGTTTCGTGTACGAACCAACATGGCCGAACCCAAATTCCTCCTAAACCTTGAGTGTAATATACTGCAACGACCGTCTCGATCCAAGGATCTCTACGCAACTGACAGTGCATCGATCGGAGGTCAGTCGCCCATGTTAATGGCAACAGATCAAAAACGTTTGGATTAGGGGGTTCGGGCCCGGTCCGACCCGGCCCGGTACCCACCAGCGTCGGCCAAACCGTGTTGACCCGACCTGGGTCCGGGTCCGGGCCGTTGGTCACGGCCCCGCCCGGCCAGCATGGCCCGACCCAGCCTGGGCCCGGCCCGGCCTGGCAATCCGGTCGGGCGGCTCGGCCCGGCGCGCTGGCGCTGGCCAAGCGGCCGTGCAAAGGGGTATGACTCCTTGAATGAAACTGCGGCCCCGCATGGGGGCTGCTCCTTGCCAATGGACGCGGCCGAGCACCTCGTCCTGCCTCCCTCGGTCCCGTGCGGTCGCGGGACCAGTGGCCTGCCGCCGGCGCCACCGTGCCGGTGAGGCAAGCCAACGGAGTTTTCCGCGGACCACCGGACGAGCTCCGGTGGTTATTTTTGCCTGTCGTCTTCGCCAACGGCCCTCCCGGGACCAGTTCTTCACTACGAAGACCTAAAAACGCCCTTGCGGCCAGGTTCATCATCTCCCGCCGATCCGCACACCAAGAACAAAGAAACGGTGGGTTCAGGCTTGTTCGTTGGTCCGCACCCACCGCGATAGAGGATTAAAAAGGCTTCCGACATATTTTAAACACATGATAAGGATATAAATCATATAGATTTAATTGAACCAAAACCCCTACGTCAAGCATCATCGAGCGAGGGTTCGTTGCGGAATTGTACGTCGCGGAAGAAGGAACGTCACGGAAGAAGCGTCGCGGAAGGGGGATTGTTGCGGAAGAAGGCGGATCGTCGCGTCGCGGAGAATTTTTTCATTAGCGTCGCGTTGTCGATCTCCGAGGATCCGGCGTTTTTGTTGACCTTCGTCAGAGGTCGGATTTCTTCGCGTTCTTCGTGTTCTTCGTTGAGGAAGAATAACTTCATGAGCATAAGTAAATTCTCCCAAGCCTCTCACAACCCAAAAACCCTTAATAAAATAAGAGTTGTCTTATTTTATTTCTCAATCCATGCTTTTGAAAATAAAAAATGAAACAATCAATTAAAATGAATTAATTGCAATGTTTTAACCGTCCAAATTAATAGAGACGTTTCTTAAATAGAAAAACGCAAGGGTTGACTTCATTAAAAAGGGGTGCGGGTGTGTTACTTAATTAAAGGAGGGGGGATGAAAAAGGTGAAACAAACGGTGGGGATAGTGTGGGTCCCACCTCACAAATATCCTACCTAGTGTGTAGGATATTGGGGGTCCCACTCCCAACACTTATCTTAGGTTGAACAACCTGAAGTAAAATAAAAAATTGTGCGTCCAATTTTTATTTTATAACTTTAGTTAACCCCAAAAATTAAAAACCACACCCGAGAAAATGTAACTCCGGAAAAGGTGTTTCTAAGCAATTACCGGCCCTGCGATTTCATCAATGCCCTCAGAATTCGATTCCGAGCACCAGTTCAAAAGTTAGAAAAACATGCTCGTTCGTTCACTGAATTTACCCAAGCTAAATTTCGAAAAAAGATTCCGGGCACACCGGACCTCGGAATTAGGTGCCGTCAGAAACTGCGTTCTTGTAAAATCCCAAAAAATATTAAGAAAAAATTTCCCTTGAATTTTTACAGGTCTTTACAACTACATATCCTGAGAGGTCAGGAATAAAGCAACATATAGTGTTGTGTGTACTCCATACCGATTTGGCTGGGCCCAAAGGGTAGGGTCACTTTCATTCTACCCACCACGGTTTCCAGGTCTGCCATGTTACCCCATAGTTGACCTTCGTAAGACAATCTCTATCACCAATCCTATGCTCATGGGATTTTTACTCGATGTGAGATACATGGAGTGATAAGGGTTTCCTCTATGAATGTGGGTAGATTGGGGGTGTGATGGAGGAATTTTTTTCAATGAGGGTTGTACTAAGATCAAGGTGTCACTACGTATCCTACAATGGCATGAATAAACTCGTACATAGTTTTTTGAGAGATAATGTGTTTTATTGTCATGAAATTAGGACGTTTTATGATATATATTTTAACTCCTTACAGGGAGGACATGGGTCATAGTTTAACGTCATGTTTCGTGGATGAGTTCCTTACAATTTAACTTCATGGGGAAAGGAAGATGACTCGTAACTTATGGTTTTAGAGTTTGGAAGTCAGCATTTGGGGTATTTTTACTCATAGTTTTGGGTTTTAGATCTTGAACCTTATCTCCATGGTGTTTTTCCTTTTCTCATAGTTTAAGGTCTTAGAATTTGGACCTCGATATGGAGGAAATTTTTAACTTATAGTTTTTCATTATAGAGCTCAAACCTTTGATCCGTGGTGTTTTGCCTTTACTCATAGTTTAAGGACTTAGAGTTTGGACCTCGATATGGAGGGATTTTTTTGTGGCTTATAATTTAGGGTCATAGAGCTTGGACCATGATATTAGAGGCATTCTTTACTCATAGTTTAAGGTCTTAGAGTTTGGACCTCAATATGGGAGCATTTTTAACTCGTAGTTTAAGGTCTTAGAGTTTAGACCTCAGCATCAGGACATTTTTATGACTCATAGTTTAGGGTCATAGATCTTGGAACATGTTATGGGGACATTTTTATGACTTATAGTTTAGGGTCATAGAGCTTGGACCTTGTCATGGGGGACATTTTTATGACTCATAGTTTAGGGTCCTAGATCTTGGACCTCGATATGGGGACATTTTTTATGAATCATAGTTTAGGGTCATAGAGATTGGACCTTGATATAGAGACATATTTATGACTCATATTTTAGGTTCTTAGAGCTTGGGCCTCAATATAGGATTACACGAATTATTTCTTAAAAACCTTCTCATTTGTAGGAGCTGTGATGAGCTACCTGTCCATTGATATCTAGGAGTATGCTCCATCAGAATAGACATTGTGTATAACATATGGTCCTCCCCACTTTGGTTCAAGCTTTGGGGGATTCCTCCATAGTATCATTGGGATTCTGATGACTAACACCATTTCTCCTTCAAGGAAATATCAAAGGCGAGCCTTTTTGTTGAAGGCTCATGCAATCCCATTTTGGTAAATTTCTAGATGGTGTAGAGTGTGCTACCTTTTTTTCATCTAACTGCTCCAATTCATCAAACTATACATGGGATTTAACTTTCATAGAAATTTGATCACAAATGTCCACACGAAGTGATGGTACTTGGATTTTTATAGGAAATATCTCCTCTTCCCAATATACTAGTGAGTACGGGGTTGCCTGGGTGGCGGTGTGGGTCGTGGTCTGATAACCCACAAAGAAATGAAGGAGATTGTCTAGCCACGATTTCTTATCCTTATCAACAATGTTTTGATGTATGTTTTATAGAGTCTTTTTTAAGCCTCTATCTTCCCATTGGACACTGCGTGGTGGAAGGATGACCAGTTGGCCTTGATTCCAAATTCATGGTACAACTTGTCCAGCTCAGTAGAGCAGAATTTGGTATTGTTGTCCATCAGTATTGTATGAGGGATTCCAAATCTAGTGATTGTGTTGGATTTCACAAAGATGATGATGTTTTTTGCCTCTACCTCCTTAATGGGTATTGTTGCGGCCCATTTAGAAAAGAATTTGGTTTTAGTGAGTATGAATTTGAATTGTCTAAATGAAGTAGGTGGCTATGGAAACCCAACATCCATCCCCCCAGGCGACAAATGGCCTAGATTACTTAGCTGAATAAAGTAAATCTGGGTGCCAGTTTAGGAAATTATCATGGAATTGGCAGGAATGGAACTTCTTAGTGAATATGGAACAATCTAGTATCATGGTGGGTCAATAATACCCAAGCCACTGGATTTGGTGAGAGATCTTGGTTGCCAAATGGCATTCTCCACAAGCTCCAATGTGCACCTCTTTCATGATGGAAGTGGTCTCTTCTCCATCAATACACCGGAGAAGGACTCATTCAAGGACATGTTTGTATAGAACCTTCTCTTGGTTTACCCAATTTTTACATGATAAAATTGACTTCCCATATTCGTACCTACTCCCTTTCATCCCTAACTGGTGGGAGTTCCCTTATATGAAGGTAATTTGTAATTGGTGTCATCCAACTTGTGGTATGACCATAAGGATCTGGAATGAGGATAATTTCATAAATTTCCTCTGTATTGTCTGGATGAATGGAAAGACCATTCGATGATGAGAAATGATAATGACTGTTTCATCTCAGTTAGTATCATCCAAGGATATGGCTACATTTTCTAAAGCTTCGGCTTGAGCATTCTCTGACCGAGGTACATGAGTCAGCGTTGGTTCGGATGGGAATTCTTCTATCAGTGCTCGAACATTGTTCATCAAGAGAACCCATACTTTTTTTTGATAGAATGGTCACCGTTGACCTGTTTGATGACTAGCTCTAAAACACCCTTTATTCTTAGGTGTTTGTCTTGCACTTAGAGTACCAATTATACGCCTATAATGAGGGCTTGATACTCCACATCATTGTTCATACATCCTTCTAAAAATAGGAAAGTTTAAGGCTAGGTTTTATTTTTGGGAGATGCGAGTATTACTCCCTTACCACTTTGATGATCTTGGGATCCTCTATCCTTTTCCCTTTTGGGATTCCGGAAGCACCGTCAAAGTATATTTCCCACATCTGGGGGTTATCTTGGATAAAAAACACTTCTTCATCTGGATGTTCAGAATCCAACAGTGTTGTTTCTTTGAAGGTATGCTTGGCCAGAAAGTATGCTAATGTCTGGCCTTTGATGGCCTTCTAGGGTACGTACCATTTTTCAAACTATTGTAGGATGACCTCCCATCATGATAGGCACCCATTTAACATGGAAAATTGAGTAGATACTTGAGTGGGTTGTAGAGGGAGACCAGGTAGACCTCATGGTGCTACATGTAATGTCCGAGCTTCTGAACTATGATGATTAGGGAAAGGCGGTTCTTTTCAATCTTTGAATACTGATTTTCGGCATCGATCATTGTCCGGATGAGGTAGTAGAGGATGTTCTCACTACCGGAATCATTTTTTTCATCAGGAAGGCACCTAATGACCATTCCAGGGTAGTTACATATAAAATGAACAGTCATCCCTCAACTAGAGGCATCATAACTAACAGGATGGTTAGATATCTGTTAATGTTATCAAACGCTTCTTGACGATCGTTATCCCATTCATACATAACTCATTTCTTCACGAGCTTGGTGAAGGGAAAACATTTACCTACTAGGTTGGATATGAAGTGCCCAATGTAGGTGAGGTTCTCCTAGAGACGTCTCAACTCAGTGAGATAGCAAGGTGGGGACATGCCAATAATGGATTTGGTCTTCTCGGGGTCGGCTTCGATGCCATGATGGCGTATAGTGAAGTTGAAGAAAATTTCCCAAGGTAACACCAAAGGCACATTTCGGGGGATTCATTTTTAAACTATGGGATCAAAATTTGTTGAAGACCATTTCAAGGTCATCCGGGTGGTTCGAACATTGTTGTGACTTAACCACCGGGTTGTCAACATAACACTCAATAAAATTTCCCAAGAATGGATTGAAGATGTGATGCATGGAACGTTGATACGTGGAGCTGACATTCTTTATATCTAAGGGAATTCATTTATAACAGAACATTCCCTGAGGGGACCTAAAAGAGGTATCTTCTTCAAATCCTCAGGCCATCTGGATTTGATTTTATTCAAAATAGCCTTCCATGAAAGAGAGGGCTTCATATTTAGTTGTTACGTCGATCAAAAATTTTGTGATTGGGACCAGGAAGTCATCTTTACAACAATACTAATTAAGGTCCCTGAAATCAAATCATATTCTAATATGTCCATTCTTCTTTTTGACAGAGACTATGTTCTCCAGCTAGACCGGATATTAGAAATCCTGTATGAATTTGGCTTTGATCATCTTGTCAACTTCATCCTCTATTTTGGAAGCATGTGTCGGGTGGGTCCTTCTGGATGCCTTTATATAGCCCCAGTGATCTTTTTTAAGACAAGATGATGGGTGGAGACTTCAGGATCGAGGCCCAACATCTGTATGTAATTATAGGAAAATTCATCATGATTATTCTTTAGGAAGGAGGTGTATGCTTGTTGTTCCTCAACAAACATGGCCATACTGATCAGAGTGGGCCACATGTCATTTTCAGTACCCAGTTTTATCTTCTTAAGTTCATCGATTGTGTTGGAGACACCTTCTTTGAATGTAGGAGGGGTATATTTGTGGTCTTCTTCCTCATCTTATTCTTCTTCTTCATCTTTGTCATCTTCCTCTTCTAATGTAGAAAGGATGTTTTAGATAACATCCCCAATATTGGAGGTAAAATCGCCTATTTGGCTTAGTATGTGAGGAAAGGGTAGTTTGATGTCCCAAGGACAAGCCAAGAGCATCTTTGATAGGGATTTTCCTGACAACATGGGAGTCTGAATACTATTTTGTGTCTTTGGACTTGGTGTTCATAACAGAGACCATGCAAACAACTGAGTCTTTATCCAGAATTGTACATATGCATTCAACTATGTTTATGGGTAGTACGTACTCCTCCCCAAGCTGTTGGAAGGGGTTGGGGGATCTATCTTTAATCTGTTTAGGGCACTGATCCAATCAACCTCATTGGATGAAATATGTTTTTCTTCGGACTCATAGAACCTAGCATCATTATAGTTTGATTTACAAAATTTTAACGGGGATTTGTTGGCGTGAAACATCCCACTTTTCCCATTAGTGAAATAATTGATGCAATTACGGTATGAGGATGGAATTGTAGCATGAAGATGCAGCTAAGGCCTCCCTAACAGAACATTTAAGGCTGTACTTTTCCACACCACTAGGAACTTGAAGTCTTATATGAGACCTCTAAGCCATGTTTTAAGCTTGATTCATCCCAATGATTTCTCCTTACATTTTTCATATCCTAGTCGAGTTGTAGTGAAGGGTGTCAAGACTTCTTCATCATATCCCAGCTGATGAAGCGTTCTTAGTGGAAGGAGGTTAACTCCAAAGCCATTTTCAGTGAAGATCCTTTGAAAATCAAATCCATTTAATTTGACAGACACATATATGGGTTTTATGTTCCCTTTCAGGGTGGAGTCTTCATCTCTAAATGTGAAGAAGATAACAATGCGACATTCTTCAAGACTATTCTATATCCTGTATAATTAGACTGCTTCTACTTCTGCCTCGAATTCCTAGGACTTAGCATGTCTTCGATGAATTCCTACCTAAAATCTATGGATTGGATAAACGCATCTAGGATTGATAGCTTTGCTGGTACTGTGGCAAGATTCTTTAAAATTTTATACTTCTTCTCTAATGTTCAGTGCTTCCTGGCTCAGGGTTTCTCTTTTACAGATACTTAAGGGGTTTGAGATTTGGATGTAGATGATTTGGCCTCTATAGTAGGGGACCACAGTTCTGTATTACTTTTAACATTTGGCTGAACTAGTCCAGCAGTATACCTTGAGCGGTTTGGTATTTTTTATTCCTCATATGGATATTCCAAGATAACTGGGCATTGATTTCTTCTGAATGGGGTGAATGAGTATTCTTGTTCTTTTCGTGTCTAATGGAGGGTCCTTCCACAAGTTTACATGATGTTAATGGTTATACTTGTGGCATGGCCAGAAATTTGACTCCTTCCATGATCATACCTTCATGGTAACTTCCATCCTCTGCGACCTCCTCCTCCAACTCTCTAGTTGGGCATGGGGAATTCAGGTTCTTGGACATAGTCTTTCTCAAAGAAGGGTTCCATCAAGTGAATGACCCTAATGGAGCTGAAGATTAGTTCTTGTTCTGACACCATTCCCATATGACTATCTCCTTCTGATGGTGTCATTTTGCAGGGTGGTGCCTATTGTGCCACTTGGTAGGGAGGTGCCTGTTGTTCCAAGACTGTTGGCATGAAGTCGGAAAGCATCAACAATGACTTTGTATTTGGTATCAGCTAACTTTCTTCCTATTTCTTTCTACTCTTCTGGACTTTAGAGGACTGCGAGGCTAAAGAGGATGGTTGTGTTTTATTAGAAGATTATGGGGGCATAGTTGGTTGTTTAAACTATGCATGGAAGATTCCATGGACTTGGTTGATGGTCTTTCAGATCATCCAATTTTCAAACTTTGTCTCCTTCTTGCTGGTGACCATTTGACACTCCTCTTCCTCTCTTGACTTTGAGGTGGAAACATATGCTACTTATGCTTGTGGCAGACCCAAATTTACATGCCTAGAATCCACCATTTTTTGTGGGAGATCCTTGAAAAGAAAGCACTCATGGATGGTATGTCCTAGTATTCAGTTATACAAAAAATAATTTGGACGGTCATTGTGACCTACTTCATTAGCTTGATTTGGCTCTAGTATCTAGACCAAATTACAATTCATGGAGGCTATGAAATATCCATGGACCTGGTGGTATTGGAATGAATAAACTTTATTTCTTCATTCTTCAAACTAATTTCTCTTAGAATCACATCGCTCATCTTTCCAAGGTGGGGGAGGATGTTGGCATCCAGGGGGTCCCGCATAGTTTGGTGGGGGCCTCACAACAAAAGATGGTGTTGGGGGTGGATTAAGAATGACAGAATCCACTTTGTATTTCCCTATACATTTCCCATGGGCTGATGGGGCCACTTGGGACTTAATGTTGGTCCTTTGCAAAGATTCTTCTTTCCAATGGACAATGGCAGATAATTCTCTAAACCCACTGGTTTACTTCACTAGGATGATCGTAATTCGCAATTCATCAATAAGGTTATCGATGAAAATGGGGAGCATCACATCCTAGGAGAGTGGTTAGCTAAGAGAATATGTCAGGCCCTTCCATCTGACAATGATGTTTGAGACTCTTTTTTTCTCTCACAGCTTGCAGTTCATGAGATCACTGACCGTTGTCTTGGGCAGCGTCGAACTAAACTAGAATAGGAACTATCGCTGGAGGTCCCCCCAACATATAATTTAATTGGTTGGTAGAATAGTATACCATATGAATGATGATCCCTACAGGGATCGTACGAAGCACCTGAGCTTTACAGCTTCTTGTTGCTCCGGAGTGCCCATCATGGGATCACAGTAAGAGGAATAGTGCATCGAATGCTATTTCGGGTCCCCCGAGCCATTGAATATTGGTAATATAGGGTTCCCAATGTTTTTTGGTGGCAGAAAATTGATCACCCACTCAGGGAAGGGTTTGATATTTGGTTATATCAGAGAGAGACTCCTCTACCAGACTTCTAGTCGAGCTGTTAGATTGTCAAGTGTGTTTAAGATCCCTTGATGCATGTCCTGTCAGGTTTGATCTTGAGCTGGAACAGTAGTGGCCAAGACTGGGCCTGCTGGCACAACTAGAATATGGGGTTGATACACAGCCAAAGGTATCATTTGAGGGTTTACCTTGATATATTCTGGATTCCTTCCCACCAGGGGCAAGTCTTGTTGTCCTTTAGGGGTTAGGATGAATGATCCTATGAGCTTGGATTCATTCGCTGGAATGAGTTCATGTGGAATGGGAACCTCTTCTGGGAGCACCTGCTGACATTCCATTGAGGGAACACATCTGGTTAGATAACTCCATCGACATTACTTGACAATAATTTTCCTAATCACTTTCATTTCTTCCTCCTTCCTGGTGAACCTTTCCTCGAGGGTGAGGGACGAATTCTCAAGGGGAGGAGGAGTTGGGACATAGATGACCTTGGACTTATTTTTCTTCTTGTTAGAGTTTTTCGAGGGAGGTAATGTTGGATTGATTTAGGGGGCTCCTAGATTTAGGACTGCCCTATGGTTTCGGGTATACACTCCATCGGGCTCGGTGTGGGATGCATCTTGGAGGGAACCATCTTCTTTTGATTACTCCTTAACTTCATCATTTCTTGTAAGATCCTTGTGGTTTATGTATACCATGTTCACTGTGGAATACCGCATTGGGGGTGGTATACCCAGTGTTGAATGGTAGGAAGTCTTCCTATTCCATTTATTGGACTTCCACATTCCATTATGTGGTATTATTTGGACTTCTTGATGAATATTGACCTGAACGACACCATGGTCTGGCTTTTGTAATGTCCCATTGTCTCGGAGGGTGTGAACCATGAGAAGGGGTGGAACAACCAACATCTATGTCTATCATTATTCCTAGATGGTGGAAGACATACATCCAGTGTGTGGGGATTTGAGGTAAAAATTCCCCCATACATGTGGGCTAGAGATGTCCCTGTTCTCTTTTCGCTTTGCTACGACCTGAATATGTTAGTCTTCACGGAGAATTTTGATTTAAAAATTCTTCCATACCTATAGGTTGGGGCTATTCCCATATCGAGTCATTATCCACCACTATTTACTCCCTTTAAATTTGACGAACTTCCGTAAGGGGTGGACCCGAGTATGGAATTGGGCCTGCACGGAGTCTATGGCCTTTTGAGGACATGGGAACTACTTGCTGGTTTCCTTCTCTAAGGTGGGAATCCTGCTAGATGTTTCTGGTCACCTGACTCAGAATCTTTTCGATGGATTTATCAACTTGGACCTGACTCTTTTGAGACTTACCCCAAGCCAATTTTTGTTGAGTATTTCATATTTTCTTAGTAGGGGTTTCACTTGATTGTTTCCCCTTGGTGACGACATTATGGGACCTCATTTCCAATGGGGCCTGGTGAATGGGATGTGGGGTGAAGTGAAAATATCCATGTTTTCCCGTCCCCAATTTTGGACTCCAACTGAGGCATTTCTAATGAGGTGACACAATTAATGCAGTGCATGGAGGCAAGCTAGTTCAAGCTTCTCCTTTCACCTTTCTGCTCATGGATGCCTTGCAGATGGGAAGGCTTCCAAGTCGATCAAATGGTGAAGCTCCCCTATTGTGCTGACATGGTCTACATACCCTTCATAGGGGATGAATTTTTCTTTCATCTTGTGAATATTTGTCTATATGTTGAGACTAATGTCTTGCATGAATTACACAAATAACTCTCCTAGTATATTGAAATGAGAAGTGGTCATAGGCCAATACATCAATGGTATATTATCCCTAGCTAGTGGTCTTCTCACAAGAAACATATCATGTTGTTGTTCTTTTGTAGCCTCCTCTACTTGATATTCCCAGTTCGACTACTTATTAATAATTTTGTTCCATAAAACTATGATGGTGGGAGAATTATTGATTTGTGGATGGCGCGGGGGTGGCTCAGAAGATGAGTGTGGCCCCAAGCCATCCTCTAGTTGAGAAATAATATATGTCATTATAGATTGAGTTCCTGATGTGTCTGACTCCTTTCCAAGCGCATCAATAATGGAGGCCATTCTCAGATTGGTTCTGGAAAGGGGAGGACCTTCTTGTTAGCATGGATTTTGGTTGTGAGGAGGATCTTCTCAAGTGGTGATGTGATGGTGAGGGCTACCATTGCAACTTGATTCCCGAATGCGGGAATATTCTTTACAACGTATACCTTAGGGAGGACCTTTCGGGTTGGTTGTAGAAAGGGGAGGAACTTCATGCTTCTTAATGTCACTGTGGGTAGGACCTTCACAACAACTTTTATTGCAGGGAGGGACTTCGCAATGACCATCATCATGGTGAGGAATACCATCATCACATGATACCTAGCTACAGGGAGAACTTCTGCAGTGTTCATCCTGAGGAGGTACTTCGGGATGTACTGTAATGAGGGGAGGAACTTATCATTTCTTGATGTTACAATGGAGAGGACCTTCACAATAACTACTATTATGGAGAGGGACTTCGCAATGACTGTCATCAGGGCGAGGAGTACTATCATGAATTGAAATCTGACTAAAAGGATAAGCATATCTGTAGTGTATACCCTACGAAGGACCATCAGGGAGGATGAGAGCAAGGGTAGGAACTTCTTGCTATCTGATCATCGGGTCGAGGGGAGGGACAACCCTTGCGCATTAGGAGACAGGCTCTCATGATCGATCATTTTTGACCCATGGCGTAAGCCCCTATGGGTGCTCTATGGAGGACCTTCAGAGCTACTGGTGGAAACATTGCCTGTAGGACCTTCGCAATTCCTACTACCACTTCCATAATTTAGTAATGAAATGACAGGGTCTTGAGCCTTTGTTGGTATATGTTTTAGGGAGTCAATAACCCCAGCTTCTATAAAAGCAGGATCATGTATGTGCTCTTTGTTTTCCATTTTCCTTTACAAATTTTCATTTCTGGGATCTCTCTTGCAGGTAATTGGGGCCATCTGTTGTTGGTAATGGCCTTCATATACAGGTTCCTATCTTGTTGGGTCCCATGATGTTGTCAGGATACACCGACGATCATCTTGAGTTTTTTAGGGATATATGGCTGCCCTGGAGTGGCCACCACGTTGGACCGACATCCACCAGTTGGAATGGGTATTTATTCCTGATCCAATTGCCAGTATGTCCCAGGATATTTCCATCAACCCTCCTAGATTAGAGAAGGGATGCATAACTGCTCTGGACTAACTAAATCATTTTGCGAGTGAGTCATTACATTCGAGGAAACCGGTTTTGGGGCCCAATTTCTCTCCTTTGCCGCCAATTCAATGATATATTGGAATATTTGGAGAATATGGTCTAGAATCTACATATGATACTCCGTCATTTATAGGATGTGATGAGATGCATCTTTGGTGGGAATGGGTATGAAGGCTCATTCCGATTTCAGGCAGGAGTTTGTGCCTACTTTGGTCCTCCATGAGTTTCCAATAGATATTGGCAGTTCTCTTGTTCTAGGACAGAGGAACGAGTCTATCATCTGTTATCTTCTCTAGTTTCCACCATATTTGACTAGTGGTCTTCATATTCACGAGTGGGAATTTTTATCTCCCCACTTGCTGCTGTATTTGTCTTATGGTCTTTGTATGCATTTTCATGAATTTAAATCTGCTAGTATTTAGTTTCCACCCTATTTTGTTGAAGGGATTCTTGTGCATTAGAAAGTATTTGAGCCTGCATATAACTAGTTTCCACCCTATTTTGATGGAGGGATTATTGTGCATTGGATTATATCTACATATGCCTATAGCTCGCTGCTTTCTCTACACGGTGGGACTGGTGAGAATTAGTAGGAACATGCATGTGCCCATATTGTGACACTCTATTTTTGTGGTGTACTTGAGTGGAGAGGCCAGAGTTTTGTGTCTACCCATCGAATGCCACCACGTTAGTAACGCGGAGCTGCTCCTCAGGAACTAGGGTGATAGTGTGTTCTTGGTTATATATTTTCCGCTCTTGGTAGGAAGCCTGAGGGGCCTGGGTCTCCTATACTTTGATTGGTTCCCTCAGCATGAGGTCCTCCTCAACGGGAGGAGGCTTGGTCATCCGGTGTTAGTGGCGACGCTCTCTAGCGAGGTCCTATGAGTAGGACCACTATGAAATTGAGAAGGAATTGTCAACATTGACTTCATCTTACTCTCTAATGTAAGGGAGGTAGTCATTGTCATGTTTCGGGGATAGGCTCTCAAAACAATTTGAGATGACCATCGGGGTCGTCTAGTGCTGGGGTGTCGGTAGCGGCTGACGAGGCGGCTGACAAACCTTTTCAGACATGGGGGCTTGTCTTGCGGCTTCTAGAATGGGGAGAGTATCATTTCGGTGTTACTCCTTTATCAATGTATTGGATACCCAACATTGAATATTCTAGGTAGGCGAGGGGGTCCTTCTCTTCATTGAGGCCCCGAACGCCCACGAGATCACTAAAGCTTGCATCTGCATAGATCTTGGGGATTTCATTTAGATCGAAGGTCACTCTCGGGGAACCTATGATATACATATATGATATAATAACCAGAAAACATCATTAAAGTAGAATTACTTTTGACATATTCATATTTGGAAATTCTTCTTGGACCCCATCCCCTTTTCCTTTGTCATGGGAAGAAGGGGCATGAGTGAGGTAGAACTGCCACCTTGGTTACTAATTCACATCGGGTTCACCATTTATTTCCACCTCCGAGGTGGCGTGTTTTTCACGTACCAGGGTGAACAAATTTTTTTGGACATGTAGTATCCTTTTTTCTTTTATCATTAGGGTAGAACTGCCACCTTGGTTAAGGATTCACATTGGGTTCACCATTTTTCTTCCGCCTCTGAGGGGGCATGTTTTTCATGTACAAGGGTGAAAAAATGTTCTGACGTGCAGTATCCTTTTGTCTTTTATCATTAGGGTAGAACTGACACCTTGGTTAAGGATTCATGTGGATTTCACCATTTTTTCCACCTCTGAGGTGGCAAATTTTGGGGGCGGTGCAGAAGTGGCTGATGAGGATCGTTACCCATCCATTTTTTTATATATGTGGGTTCTCGTCGAATTTACCATTCCTTTTTATTGACCCATTCAACATCATTATCCTTTAAAGAGGGTTGAATTAACCCTGTGGGAACAGTTAGTCCCAACGAGTGATTTTGTGGGGTCAAGTACTCATGTTATCGGTCCTTCTCAAATGTAACATCCTCGGATGGTCTCCAATAGCTTTATTCGTGGAGCCAAGAATGCCCAACGACCCTGGTATCCAAGATTTATGGACCTAATTTTCAACGGTAGGTGCTTGTCGGCTGAAGATTTGGCCAACGACATTTGAAGACTCCATTGGTCGAGAGGATGGGAGTTCAGGCTCACCGCGCCCTTCTGAGGGTGGATTGTTGCCTATTCTGGGACACTCTTACAGATTTACGTCGTGTTTATATGTTCATGAATCCTTGATTCATTCTCGATGATTTTATCCACAAGATACCCTTGGTTTGCAAACAGAATCATCGTAAGCATGAATATATTTTATGTTACAAAGGCGATGCTAAAATGAGACATATTATAAGGAGCTCTAGACTTTATCGTCATCTAGGGGGGACAGATGATGACTTGATGTTGGGATCAGGCCCACAAGGAGGGCTTCCTACGTATCCTTAGGAGAAGAATCAGAACCCATGTAGTTTGGAATGTGTGGGGCTTACACATAGAAGATGTCCATTTGAGGAAACATGGTAGGATGAACCCTTTTGGTTGGGAACCCATTGGATCTTGAGCCTTCTAGAATGCATCCTACATATCCTGTTTGGATCAGAAATCAGATTTCTTGTAGTTGAGAAGCATGGGGATTACGCATGAGAGCTCCTCATTTGATAATCATGATTGGGAAACCCCTTTAAAAATGGGAACCCATTTGATCTTGAGCTTTCTAGAAGGCGTCCTACATATCCTGTTTCGACCAGGAATTAGAGTTCTAGTAGTTCAGAAGTGCACTGATGTTGTTATCATCACTAACCTCTATGTCCACGTGAGTCATGATCGGTGTGAGAAACAAGTGGATTTAAAAGAATAAACAATGCACATTACTCTTCCCCTGTTGGTGGGGGAGGGAGAGCCTGCGACGATAGAGGTCATGGAGACCGTGGGTGAGGGCACGGAGCGATGAAACTTTCTATGTGAGATGGAATTAAAGGTCACATATCCTAGCCTTGGAATATTGGGGACTTACCTTAGTGGGAGGGCCCCAAAACCTCATATGAAGTAGAATATAGTTTAAAGTCATATAGCATAGACGATGGCATCACAATTTAACATCATGTGGATAGGACTATTTAGGGTCTTGTTGTTTAGGGTCATGAAATGAGGACCACTTGTTATATAAACCATGATTAAATGGAGGAAAATCATTTTTGGATATTCCGATGTGCCACGAACATGAGAGGGAAGGAATGTGTAAACCATGATTTTAGAGGATCCTGGATCCGGAGAAATTATATGAGGAATGGAAGCCATTGAGGCATACATAGGTAGGATAGGACTCTCTTGAGGATTAATTTTCCTCTTGTTAATAGTCCATTTTTACGGTCAACATATGTAGAGCCACCTGGCCATGATGTGCATAGTCAAGTAGAGGTGTCCTCGGGACACTGGCCTTCTATTTTTGATGGCCATGGAGGTTTATGAAGATCTAAAATCACCTGGTATACTACAGTTTAAAGTCATATAGCTTGGATGATGACATCAATGTTTAATGTTGTGTTGCTGGGACTAGTTCCATTCAATTTAATGTCATGTGGTTAGGACGATAACAAATAGTTTAAGGTCATAGAGTTTGGACCATTTCTTGTAGGAGACATTATTAACTAAAGGATAATTAGGATGGGATGTTGTGACATGCCTCAAAAATGAGAGGGAAGGAAAAGTGTAAACTATTACTCTAAGGGTTCTCAGATCAAGAGAAAATACATGGAGCATGGAAGCCATTGATGCGTACAGAGGTAGTAAAGGACTCTCCTATGAATGAATTTTCCTTTGGCTGATGACCATTTTTGTGGGAAATGTATGAAGATCCACCAGGTCATGTTGTGAATAGTCAAACAAAGGTGTCCTCAAGGCACTGACCTCCCTCTTTTGATGGCCATGGAGATTTATGAGGATCCAAAATCACCAGATAAACAATTCTGGATGAATGGAAAGGATGTGTTCTGGAATTTAAGAAACATTCAGGATGTGATTGTCCATGGATTTATGGGTCAACATGGCATAAGAGGTTGGTGATAGGGATTTTCAAGAGGTGCATGAAGAATGTCTCTTTTCATGGTATTTAAGGGAGAAATGATTGGGAAGCATAAGGGTGGAATGAAATATGTCGTCGACCCAGCCCGAAATGTTTGTTTTGTGACTCCATTTTTCATGGGGGTTAGCGACAGAAGTGAAGGGACCGACACTGAGCTCAATTGGGTGTGTGGGGGTACATCCCTATAGTATTGACCTGTGGGCATGAACTTCTTTCTGCATATGGGTGTCTACAAACCGCTTTCCACATATGGGCGTCTATGAACCATTTCCGCATAAACCTAGCCATGTAGGAGCTAGCCTCTTAGGATGGTTTCCAGAGGAGTTGGCCGTATATGAAAGTACACAGAAGAGCTTTCCGTGTATGATGGTACGTGGAGGAGCTTTCTCTAGAATGTCTTTTACATAGGGGGCATGCGTACTGTCTTCTGCATATGGGCGTTCACGAACCGCTTTCCACATATGGGAATCCATGAACCATTTTTATTATATATATATATAATTGGTTTGTGGGTTGGTTGTTGAGGGTCTTCTGAATACAATTCAAGAGGAGGACTTCTCTGAACTTTTTTTGCATATAATTCATAGGGATGACTTTCTCAAACTGTTTTGGATGCAGGACAAAGTCCCTAGAACTGCTTCGAGTGTGGGAGAAATTTCTCCTACACCCTCCGCATTCTTCACCCCTTTTCTATCGTCCCAAAGATCTCTCTCTTTCTTTTTTTCAATTCACATAGTGGTCCTTTTAAATATTTTTTAGGAATTTGTATATGCAGTACACGTGACACCTTCTCAGCAAGCCCATGGAGGAAATATGACCCGCGAAATACTCAGTAAATCTAGGGTTTGCGGATGTGGGGTATGCCATCGACATCTCCTCATCTACAAACCACATAGTTCGCAAGGATGGTATGTGTGGCGGGATTTTTTGGGATTCTCTCCAGCAAAATTAGTTCGTGGCGGCTTCAATTTGCAGGTGGAAATTTCCCTTGAACTGCTTCCCTCGCTGGCCAACTCCTCACGGTCCAGCACAACAGAGGTCATATGCCTACTGATGGTTTGTGTTTTATTCCTTTCAAGAACCTTTCTTTGTAATCGGGACATGGTCGGGCCAAATTACTTTGCAAAATTTGATTTCTTCAAATTTCTTCTCATATTTCCAATCCGACATTTATATATTTGCTTCACCCAACTTGCAGGAGTATTTCCTTCCTATTTATGAATTTTCCAGACCGTACAAAAACATAAAAATGTTAAAAATCTCTAATAAAATTTACAAACCCTAAAAAACAAAAAAAAACTCCACAACAACCCAAAATCCCTTAGAAACCATAAAAACTCTCAAATCCCTAAAAACCATAAAAATCATGGAAAGCCCAAAAATCTATAAACACACTAAAAACCCCAACAATCCCAATAAATCATAAGAAAACCTCAAAAACCTAAACCACTTATAACCCCTAAAATCTAAAAAATTGCTAAAAATTCTAAAATAACCTAAAACCCATAAAATCCTTTAAAATCCCAAAAATCCCAAAAATCCCTAATAACAAAAAGAATCCTAAAAAATTCATAAAAATACTTAAAACCAGAAAAAACTGAAAAACCTAAAAACACTTAAAACCCCCAAAAGAATGGAAAGATGCTAAAAATACTAAAATACCATATGACTTTAAACACCCCAAAATATAATAATAACCCCTAAAACCCATAATATCCATAAAAACCCTAAAAATGAATAAAAACTCAAAACCCCTTTAAACCGATAAAAATTCATAAAAACTAAAAAACATACTAAAAAACACTTTTAAACCTCAAATTTCAAAAAAAAAATCTAAAAATCATAAGAAACCATAAAAAACACTAAAACCCCAAAAAATCATTAAAACCATAAAAATCCTTAAAAATCACTAAAAATGTCTAAAAACATAAAAAACCCTAAAACACTAAAAAACTATAACAAAACCTTATAAACCACAAAATCATTAAAAATTAATAAAAACCACAAACACATAAAAAATATAAAACCCTAAAGACACTAAAAACCCTAAAAACACTAAAACCCTTTAAACCCCTATAAACATAAAATAATATAAAACCCTAAAAAATGAAAAAAATTCCCTAAAAACCCAAAAATAATAATAAAACACCTATAAACCCTAAATCCCAAAAAATCATCAAAATCCCTAAAACAATAAAAATCAAAAAAAATCATAAAAATACCTGATACCCTAAAAATACCAAAAACTCCATAAAAACCATAGGAAAACCTTAAAACCTAGAAACACTTAAAACCCCTAAGAATATAAAAAATCCAAAAAATCATAAAAATCCCAAAAACCATAAAAACAGAAAAAACCACAAATACCCACAAATACCCTAAAAACACTAAAAATTAAAAAAACCCTTTAAACCCCTAAAATGATTGAAAAACACTAAAACACTTAAAACCACTAGAAAAATTGAAAAACCCAATAAACCCATAAAAACCATAAATCCCTAAAAACCCTAAAACCCACAATATCCCTAAAAACTCTAAGACCCATAAAAATCCTAAAAAAATCGTAAAATTCAACAAAAATGTAAAAACCCCTAAAACCCTAAGGAAACCTTAAAAATGTAAAAACACATAAAACCCATAAAATTCTAAAGAACTCTCAAAACCCTAAAAACTATCAACCCCTAAAACCCCTAAAAACAAATAAAATCCCTGAAATCCAAAAAATCCCTAAAAACTTTTAAAATCATGAAATCTCTAATAATACATAAAATTGTAAAATACCCAAAAAATCCTCGAAAACCCGAAGAAAACATTAAAAACCCAAAAAAATTAAAACCTCTGAAAAACCTAAAACCCACAAAAAATCATAGAAAAACTAAAAACACTCAAAAAACAGAAAAACCGATAAAAACCATAAAACTACCAAAACCACAAAAATCCTAAATGACAATACCACTCTAAAAACCCACTAAAAACGCTAGAAACCATTTAAACACATAAAAATATTTAAAATATCTAAAACATAAAAACCCTAAAATGATTCAAAGAACCCAAAAGCCTCAAAAAACCTAAAAAACCTAAAAACCCTACAACCCCCAAAACCCCAAACCCCAAACCCCCCAATCCCTAAAAAACCTTTAAAAGTTTAAAAATAAAATAAATCCCTAATCATTCTTAAAAATATTAAAACCCTAAAACTGCTAAAAACCATTAGAAATCATTAAAAACCTAAAAACACTTAAAACCCCTAAAAACCAAAAATAATATAAAACCTTTAAACACCCTAAACCCCTAAAATCCCTCAAAATCCTAAAAAACATAAAAAAATAATTATTATCCAAAAAATCACAGAAATATCTATAAAAACACTAAGAACCATGAAAAACCCTTTGAAATACTTAAAAACAAAAACAATTTAAACCCCATGAAAACCAAAAAAAATGCTAATAACCCTAAAAACTATAAAGGACCCTAAAAACCATAAAAACCCAAATAATCATGAAAACCCTAAAAACCCACAAAAAATTATAAAATCCCATAAAAACCCTAAAAATGTTTAAAAGCATTAAAACCCTTAAAACGCATAGAAAACACCATCCCCCAACCATAGAAACCCTAAAAACAGTAAAAAACAATCAAAACACAAAAAATCATAAAAATTCCTAAAAATCCCTAAAAAATAAAAAACCCTCAAATACCCTAAGAAACACTAAGAAAACCTTAGAAAATTAAAAACACATAAAACCCTTAAAGACCCAAAATATGATAAAAACATAATAATTCCTGAAAACATAAAAACCTCAAAAAATTATGAATTTTTTTTAGAAAACCATAAAAAACTAAAAACACATAAGACAAATAAAAATCCTAAAAACTATAAAAACCACTAAAAGAACCAAACATCCCAAAAACCGCTTAAAAAACATAAAAACCATAAAAACCATTAAAAACCTTCAAACCCCCTAAAATCAAATAAAAATAGTAAAAATATAAAAACCCTTAAAACCCTAAAATGATGATAATATCTATAAATTCTATAACCCTAAAAAACAAAAAAAAACTATAAAACCCTCCCAAAAATATTAAGAACCCAAGAAACCCAAAAAAAAACCTAAAAGCCATCAAAATCTCTAAAAACCCTAAAAACCAAAAAAATCCAAAAAAAATATCTAAAAATACATAAAAATGTAGAATACCCAAATAACCATGAAAACACATAAGGATAACTTAAAGACCTAAAAATCATAAGAGCCTTAAAAACTCTAAAAAATGTTAAAACCCCTAAAAACATTAAAACACCCAAAACCCCTCAAAATCCCTAAAAACACAACAACCCAAAAAACCCAAAAAAACCTATGAAAACTTTAAAAACCTAAAAACACTTAAAATCCCTAAAAATTAAAATATCCTAAAAATCCTTAACTGCCTAGAAAAAACCCTAAAAATCTTAAAACCATTAAAACCCAAAAAACCTTTAAAACAATAATAAAACCCTAAAACCCATATAATCTATATAAACAATGAAAAACTCTACACCCCCATTAAACCCATAAAAATGTTAAAAAACGCTAAAAATCACCAAAACTCTAAAAAACCGTAAAAATATAAACAAACAATAAAAATCCTAAATAACCAAAATTCCATAAAAACAGAAAAGTGCTAAAAAATGCAAAAATCCTAAGAAAACCTTAAAAATAGAAAACACTTGGAACACGTGAAAAACAAAAAAACTCTAAAAACCTAAAAACCCTAAAAACCCTAAAGACCAAAAAAAACCAAATAATCCTCTAAACACCATAAAAACCCATAAAACCAAAAAAAATCACTAATAAAATCTAAAAACCCTATAGAAAAAAATAAAAACGTCAAAAACACCAAAAAAATTTAGAAACCCTAAAAAAAACCCAATATCCAAAAAAACCATAAAAATTATAAAACCCATCATAAATCCTTAAAAACCCTAAAAACAATAAAACTCTCAAAAAACACAAAAAATACCAAAAAACATAAAAACCATAAAACCCTAAATAACATAATAAAAACATAAAAACATGAGAATACTTAAAAATTCTAAAAATCCAAAAATGATAAAAACTCTAAAATCCCCAAAACCCTAAAATAACCAAAATACCGAAAAAACCCTAAAAATCCATAAAACTTGTAGAAGACTTATAATAATCCTTAATAATATAAATAAATCATATACAATTAAAATACACAAGAAAACCTTAAAAACCTAAAAACACCTAAAACCCCTGAAAATGTTAAAACCATAAAAAAACCCAACATCACCCTAATAAACCAAAAATTCCATAAAAAACCTAAAAGACCCAAAAAAAATCTAAAAACACATAAAAACAGAATGAACCACTAAAAACTATAAAAACCAATTAAACCCCTAAAATCATAAAAACCCTAAAAATCCCAAAACCCCAAAAAAATTCCTTGAATCCCTAAAAACCCATAAAACCCATAAAACCCTCAAAATATCCCAAAAAATGTAAAAAAAAATTAAAACCCTAAAAATCAAAGCAAATCCTTAAAAACAAAAATACACTTAAAACACTTAAAATAAAAAAAATGGCAAAAAACCTAAAATCCATAAAATAACTAAAAAATCTAAAAAAATCCATTAAAACATAAAAAACAATAAAAACCTAAGAAACTCAATGAAAACAACAAAAATAAAAGAAACAAAAAAAACTCCTAATAACCTAAAAATATTAAAAACCTAAAAACCCAAAAAGTCCCTAAAAACCCTAATAACCATAAAACCCCCTAAAAATTGTAAAAAACCTTTAAAATCCATAAACCATAAAAAATACTAAACACTCTAAAAAATTTTAAAACCCTAAAAATTTTAAAAAGTATAAAACCCCTTAAAACCCCTAACAATCATAGAAAAACTATAAAAAACTGAAAAACCATATTAACCACTAAAACCCCTAAAAGAATAAAAACTCTGAAATCCCTAAAAACCCTAAAAATTGATTAAAATCCTAAAAAATCCAAAAAGTCAATAAATAAGTAAAAACACTAAAACCCTGTTATAAATCCTTAAAATCCTAAAAATGCTTCAAATCTTCTAAAAAACTAAAAAATGAAAAAAACCTAGAAAACCGAAAATAACACTTAAAATCACTAAAAACATAAAAACCCATAAAAATCATAAAAAATGCTAAAAACACAATAAACCATAAATCCCTGAAAACCCATAAGAAAACATTAAAATCTCAAAACACTTTAAACCCCTAAAACCCTAAAAAACATTAAATACTTTAAAACCCCCTAAAATAATAAGATCCTTGAAAACCATAAAAACCTAAAACCCCTTAAAAACAGTAAACCCACTTAAAACTTTAAAACACCAATAAACCCTTATAAATGTTAGAAAAACTCTAAAAATCCTCAAAAACCGAGAAAAAACAAACAAACCCCCAAAAAACCATAAAAATACAAAAAAAAACTAAAATACCATAAACACCCTAAAAACTATGAAAATCCTAAAACATCACTAAAATTCACTAAAAATGTAAAAAACCTTGAAAAACCCCAAGAAAAACCGAAAAAGATAAAAAAAACTCATTAGACCCCTAAAAACAATACAAACCCTAAATAACAATAAAAATCATAAACCCCCTAAAAATTCTAAAAATCCCTAAAACCTATTAAAACCATTAAAATTACTAAAAATCCCAAAATTACAAAAAAAATCAAAAAACCCTAAAAGCCTTAAAACTCTGAGAAAACCATAAAAACCTAAAAACACATATAACCCATAAAATCCTAAAATAAATAAACCCTAAAAACCCTAAGACATCCAAAAATAACTTAATATTGTATAAAACCTCTAGAAAACCCTAAAAACATTAAAAACTCTAAAAAATCATCAAAATGCTAAAAACTACTACAAAATCTAAAAAGCATTTATAAAACTAAAAACATTAAAACACATTAAAAAAAATTTAAAACCTAAAAATAAAAAAATAAAAATACATAAATCCCTAAAAACCCTAAAACCCCTCACACTCCTTAAAACCCATGAGAAACCAAAAAAATACTATGAAAGCCCTAAAGATCTCTAAAAATGTAAAAATCCATAAAATGTGAACCCATTATATCTAAAACAATATATCTTTGATTTAAATTATTATAGATAGAGAAGAAATATGAGATTATCAACTATAATAATGATATTATATACTTCTTAAATGATGATGAAATGACATCCTTTTGTGAATATTAAAATGGAAAAGAATTGATATTTCCCCGATTTGAAGAGAAATTAAGATGGAAGAATGGATATAAAATGATAAACCTGATTTCTTGCAAGTAGGATTTGATACAAATTGGTATGTGATATATGACTATCTAGGAAATGTCGAAGAAACCTTTTTAATGTTTTTATGTTGATCACATAGATCTCCACAGGAAGATAATTGAGAAGGGCTATAAATAGTGGAAATGGGGAAAGAAAGAGATTTGCTTAAAGTAGAACCCAATGAGAACTTTTCTCTATGAAGTTTAGCCATAAGATGATATAATGGATGGAAAATACTTTGTTAAGTCAATAATTACGAAATAAAACAAAATTTTCAAGAAAAAATCACCATAACAACATTACCTTAATTCTATATGTCCAAAGAGTACATGGGGTGGCTATTTATAAACAAAGAGTGATACAAAAGTCTAACTCTTAGTTTCCAAAAGTCAATAAATCTAAATAAATCTTCTGAAAATTTTGACACTTTCCCATTACTTTAAGAGACAAATTTAACACCCTTTTGGAAAGTAAAGAAACCAAGCCCACCACTTTTAACTATGATGATTATATAGTGGGGTGGGCTTGAAATTCATAGAAAACCATGGGATGGGTCTTCGAAAGAAAGTTTGTGCCTTAATTAATGTAAATATAGTCTTATATTCTTCCCTAAAGAAAGGTAATTTGGCCTCACCAAAGATAATCATGATTAATCCATGGAGGGCCTCCTTCATCCACTTTATTTTCTCCCTTATCATTAGGGCACCAATTCCTTGTAACTAGTCTTGTGTAATCATGTTCATTAAGCATCCTCATCATGTCAACCATCAACCCTTCAATTCCCATGTGTTCTATTAGCCTTATCAAAAAATCTAAAAACCCTTTAATCCCATAATAATATTAAAAATTTCTGAAAACATTAAAAATTTAAATAAATAAAAAACCCTAAAAACCTAAAAAACCATAAAACCCCTAAAACCCCCCAAAACCATTGAAGATCCTAAAAACCATTAAATTCCAAACAAATACCTAAAAATCCCTACTATGATAAAATCCCTAAAATCCATGAAAAAACCCTAAGAAAAATTTATAAAATAAAAACAAAAAAACACGTAAAAACCCTAAAAAACAAAAAAAAAAGACAAAAAAAACTAAAATACCCAAAAAATCAAAAAAATATTAAAACCCCAGAAATACCCTAAAACTATATAAAACCCCTAAACAAACACTAAAACACCAAAAACCAGTAAAACACTTAAAATATTTAAAAAAATAGAAAGAATTTTAAACAAATAAAAAACTAAAAAAAACCCTAAAATAAAAAAACCATAAAAATATTAAAAATACTAAAAACAATAGAAACTTAAAAATACCCAAAAACACTAAAACCATCGAAATACCAAAAATACCTAATTTCTAAAAAAAACCTAAAAACACTAAAACTCTATAAAAATATAAAACCCCTAAGAAAACGAAAAAAACCAAAAAAACACTTAAAACACCTAAAAACCTAAAAACAGTAAAAAACGCTAAAAACCCCTAAGGACACTAAAAAAACCTAAAAATCATGAAATTACTGGAAAATCCTAAAAATAATTAAAAATCGTAAAACCCCACTAAAAATACATTAAAACATAAAAAAACTAAAAATCATAAAAACCCCTATGAAAACCATATAAACCTAAAAAACATAAAACAATAAAAAATATTAAATCACTAAAAAACTAAAAAACCCTAAAATAATAAAAATCACAAAACCCATAAAACTTGAAAATCCCATTAAAACCCTAAAAACCCAATACAAACTCTAAAACCACTTTAATCGTCTAAACATTTTCAAACACTAAAAATAATAGGAAAAATTAAAAACTAAAAAAACATAAAAAACCAAACAAAATCATAAATACCATAAAAATCTAAAATAACATAAAAACTATCAAAAGCCTTAAAAACCATAGAAACCATAGAAATAATAAAAATCTGTAAATATCCCAAAAAATGTAAAAGAACATAAAACCTTTAAAACCCTATAAAAACCATAAAAACAAAAAAACAATTAAAACCCCTAAAAATAGAAAATCACTAAAAACCATAAAAAACCAAATAAACCCTTAAAAACCTAAAAACATTCCAAATAACTAAAAAACCTAAAATCCCATAAAACCCTAAAAAACCCTTAAAACCATAAAAACATAAAAAACCATAAACTCTAGAAAACCCTAATGTAACCTTAAAAAATGTAAAAACACATAACACCCCCTAAAAGAAACTGAAAATGACTAAAATCCTAAAAGACACTAAAACTCGAAAACCACTAAAACCATAAAAGCCCCTAAAAACGTTAATAACCCTTAAACCCCATAAAAACCCTAAAAACCACTGCAAACATTAAAAACCATTTATACCCCTAAAAATCATAAAAACTCTAAAAACCATAAATACATAAAAACAAAAAAAAACCTAAAACCCAAAAAAAAAATAAAACATTAAAAACTATAAAAACCCTAAAACACCCCCAAATCCTATAAAATCCTAAATCCATAAAAATACAAAAAATCCACAGAAAATCCCTAAAATATAAAAACTCCTAAAATCTTTAAAAACTGTAAAGAATACATAAAGACAAAAAATCACTCAAAACCCCTAAAATACATGAATTTCTTGGATGTATCCTTATATTTTTGATCTATTTTGGAGGTGGATGGCATTTTTATGGGCGGATGTTGGTTCTATTTGATGGGATTGAAATGAGGCTATGGGTTCTAGTGATGCACTGTGGGTCATGGGCTGCTGGAAGGGGGTTTTGAGCTATGTACAGGTTCTTGTACTGGGTGAGGGTGATCTTGGCTACTGGTTGCTGGCTGAGTGATTTGTCGTTTCTGCTACGTGCTACTTGCTGCTACTGCTGGTTTGATGGTGATATGCGTTGTTGTTTGATGGTGCTGTTTGGTTGGATGGTGATGTGTGCTACCGGATGCTGGTTGTGGTTGTGATGATTGGTTTTTGGTGCTGTTGGATGCTGGTGGTTACTGGTCTGTTTGTTGGATGGTGATGATGTGTGATACTGTTTTCAGTGATGTTGCTATGGTTTAAAGCTGCTGGTGATGAATGGTTGTGATGTATGGTATTGGTGCTATTGGATGCTGATGAGGACTGGTTTGGACGTGCTGAAGCTGTTTGTTGTGTGGCGATGCTTTATTTGGTCTTTGTGTCCTTTTTTTCTTGTTTTATTTTCTTGGATTTTCTTTTTTTGTGGTCGTTAAGGGTTTTTGGGTGCGGGTCGTTTGACCCCTCCCCTCCCCTATCTGATGTGTCTCTTTTTCTTTCTAATATATTTGGGGGGGGGGGGGGGAATAGCCCGACCCTTCCATCTTCCTTGCCCTAGAACCTTAGAAAACACTAAAAACCCTTTAAACCCCTAAAAAGGATAAAAAATTCTAAAAAACCATAAACCCTAAAAAACTATGTAAACCCAAAAAACCAAAACAACATACCCCCCCTAAAACCAAAAAACCCTCAAAACCATTAAAAACCCTAAAACCCCTTAAAAATCCAAAAAATTTATAAAAACATAAAAAATCCATAAAACCCTAAAAATTAATACCTCAAAACATTTAGAACCCCTAAAAAACTAAAAAACACTAAAAACCCTAAAAACTAATAAAAACACAACCCCCCCCCCAAAACCCTCAAAATCCCTAAAAACATTAAATTCTAATAAATTCATTAAAAAAATAAAATCCATAATAATTTAAAAAACACCCCAAACAACCTTAATGAGACCTAAGAAAATCATAAAAAATTCAAAATACATAAAACCCCTAAAAACCTAAAAAACATCAAAACTGATAAAAACCCTAAAGCCCACAAATCCCAAAAACCTGAAAATAATAAAAAAACATAAAAAACTCTAAAAAAATTAAAAACCCCCAAAACCAATAATAAACCTAAAACACTAAAATCCTTTAAACCCCCCAAAAATGTTAAAAACTCTAAAAAACCGTAAAAACACTACAAAAATAAAAAAACCCTAAAAAATCCATAAAAATCCCAAAAATGAAAAAGACCCTAAAACCCTAAAAACCCAAAGAAACCCACAAAACCCTAAAAATTAAAACCCCTAATAAACCTTTAAATGAAAAACTTCTACAAATCCAAAAAAAAATTCAAACACAATATAATCCTTAAAACCCTACACATCCCAACAAATGTAAAATACCCAAAAACCCAAAAAATCCCTAAGAAAACCTTAAAAACAAAAAAATAATTAGAACACCTAAAAACCTAATAAATGTTAAAAAACCTCAAAAACTATGAAAAGATATAAAAACCCCTAAAATCATTATAAAACCTAAAAACATTAAAAACCTCTAAAATCAACAAAAACTTTAAAATCCAATATAAAATAAATAAACCCTTTAATACCAGAAAAGTGTTAAAAACCATATAAACCCTTTATAATAATAGAAACCACTAAAAGAACCCTATAATTAAAAAAATCCTTAAAAACCATAAAAATTATAAAACCCCTAAAAATTCCAAAAAACCCCAAAAAACTAAAAAAATCCCATAAAACCATAAAAATCCCTAAAAACATGAAAAAAACATAAAAACCTTCAAAACCAATAAGAAAACTATAATAACCTAAAAACACTTAAACCCCCTAAAAAACTAGAAAATCCTAAAAATCCTTAAAACCCTGAAGACTCTCGAAATCCCTAAAAAACCTACAAAATCATAAAACCATAAAAATCCCTATGAATACCATAAATTTTAAAAAACAAAAAACATTCAAAATTAATATGAAAATATTTATAAATTTAAAACACATAAAATCCCAGAAAACCTAAAAAATCAAAAAACCCTAAAGACCCTAAAACCCTAAAACCCTAAAAAACTAAAAAAAATTAACCCCTAAAACATTCAAAGATCTAAAAACCCATAAAAACCATAAACCCATTAAAAAAAATTTAAAAACACTTAAAAAAATAAAATCATTAAAAAACACTAAAAAACATTAACACCGAAAAAAATCCTAAAAACCAAAAAAAACATGAAAATCCTAAAAACCCTAAAACCCCTAAAAACCCCAAAAATAAAAAAAAAATAAAACCCATAAACATACTAATAAATAGATTAAAAAATCCAAAAATTGTAAAAAACCCTAAAAACCTTGAAAACAACTAAAAGACCATTGAAACCTAAAAACAATTAAACCCCTAAAAACACAAAAACGTTAAAAACCGTAAAAACCAAAAAATCCAGAAAATACCTAAAAAACTTAAAAAAAACTAAATATCTATAAAAAATAAAAAAATATAAAATCACTTTAAACAACTTAAAATGTTGCAAAACTCTAGAAAACCTTAAACCCCTAAATAATTCAATACAAAAACCATAAAAACAAAAACATATCTTAAAAACCCTTATAACATTGAAAACCCTTAAAATCTGTGAAAACTATAAAAACATTAAAAATCCAATAAAAAACAAAAAATTCCCTAAAAACATAAATACCCATAAAAAATATAAGTACCCTATGAAAACCATAAAAACCTAAAAACACATAAAAACCCTAAAAAACTAAAAATGATCAAAACCATGAAAAATTACAAAAACCCCTAAAAAACAAAAAACCCAAAAAAACCATCCAAATCCATAAAAACCATAAAAAACCATAAAAATCATAAAAACCTAAAATCCAAAAAAACTTAAAAATCACTAAAATCCAGGAAAAAACCCTAAGAAAACCATAGAAACCAAAAAAAAACTTTTAAAACCCTAAAAACCCTGTAAAAAGACAAAATCATCTAAAAATCATAAAAACTCTAAAAACCCATAATAGCACAAAAAGACTAAAAAATATAAAAACCATTTAAATATCAGAATACATTAAACAACAAACCTATAAAAGCCCAAAAATAACCTAAAACCCCTCAAAATCCCTACAAAACATAAAAATTATAAAAATTATAAAAATCCCTAAAAATAAATAAAAATATAATGAACCCTAAACCCTATGAAAACCTCTAAGAAAACCATAAAAATGTAAAGACGCTTAAAACCCCTAAAAACCTAAAAAAAATACTAAAAACCCTAAAAACCCTAAAAACAATAAAAACCCATAAATCATTAAAAGAACCTAAAAACCTATTAAAAACATTAAAGTACTAAATACACTAAAAACCCTTAAAATCAAAAAAACCCTAAAAACAAATAAAATAAAAAACCCTCATAATCCCTAAATCCACTAAAATTGATTAATGAATTAAAAATTTCCTAACATTCACTAAAAAAGAAAAAATACCAAAAAACATCTAAAATACCTAAAAAAGTTTAAAAAACCTAAAATCACTTAAAACCCCCCAAAATATTAAGATGATAAAAACCCTAAAAGACCCTAAAATCCCTAAAACAACTAAAATCCTTAAAAACCCAAAAAATTAAAAAACCCTAGAAATTCATAAATAATCTGAAAAACTATAAAAACACTAAACACCTTTTAAAACCCTATAAACATTAATAAAATAAAAAATACATTAAAATCCATAAAATATAAAAAAAACTAAAAAAACCATAAACCCCCCAAAAATGTTAAAACCCCTCAAAATCCCTAAAAACTATAAAAACAAAAAAAAATCCAAAAAAATCCCTAAAGATACATAAAAATGTAAAAAACCATAAAAAACTAAATATCCCTAAGAAAACAATAAAAACAATAAAAACCATAAAACAAATAAAAGACCTAAAAATCTAAAAATGCTAATTTTTTTAAAAAACCCAAAAAATCTTAAGACACATAAAACCCCCTAAAACTCCAAAAACCACTAAAAATTTAAAAACCCTTTAATCCCCAAAAATCACTAAAAAAATAAAAAACCATTAAACCTCTAAAAATATGAAAGACCCTAAAACCCTAAAACCATAAAACCCTATGCCCCCTATAATCCATCAAAATACCTAAAAACCCTAACAATCCATAAAAATCTTAAAAATTACCAAAAAAATATTTATAAATGTAAAATACCCAAAAAAAACGCTTAAAATCTCTAAGACAATCCTTAGAAACATGTAAAAAGCCTAAAAATATAAAAACCATAAACCCCTCCAAACCCTAAAAAACCCCTAAAACTCTCAAAATCTCTAAAAGCCCTAAAAACCCATAAAAATCATTAAAATGCCTTAAAATCCCTAAAACATAAAAATCCAAAAAACACTAAAAAACATAAAAAAACCTTAAAAACCAACCCCTGCTCTAAATCCCTAAAAAAGGAAAAAAACCCATAAAAAACCAAAAACCCCTTAAAATCCATGAAAAATCCCTAAAATGATTTAAAACCCTAAAATCCTATATGAACCCTAAAATCAAAAAAAAAACCTAAAACCCTTTAAATCCCTAAAATCATTAAAAATCTCTAAAGACCTTTAAAACACCAAAAAACTCAAAAAACCAAAAACCCCCAAAAAACCTATAAAAAACCTAAAACCCTAAAACCCCCAACCCTCAAAATCTCTAAAAACCCTAAAAACCATAAAAAACATATCAAATCCCTTAAAATCACTTAAAACATAAAACCCTAGAAATAATTAGAAAACATTAAAAACCTAATAAAATTAAACCCCCTAAAAATATAAAAAAAGATAAAGACCCTAAAAACCCTAAAACCAAAAAATCCCCCAATAAAGCCCTCATAATCCGTAAAAATACTAAAATACAAAAAAAAATTAAAAATTCTCTAAAATTTCATTAAATGTAAAAAACCGTAAAACCCTAATAAAACCATAAATATTCTTAAACCCACTAAAAAAGATATAATATTATAAAAAAATCCTTAATGACCCTAAAAACCCTAAAAACCATAAAAATGATAAAACCCTAAAATTCCAGAAGAACCCTAGAAAACTCCTAAATTCTCAAAATTCCCTAAACCCTAAAAAACCATAAAAATCCAACGAAATCCTTAAAAATCCCCAAAACCTAAAAAATCATAAAAACCCTAAAAACCCTAACAAAATCTTAAAAACTTAAAAAAAATAAAAACCCCCTAAAAACTAAAAAATTATAAAACCTTAAAAATAATAAAAACCATAAAACCATAAAAATATCTAAAATCCCACAAAATCCTAAAAAAACTAAAACTCTAAATCCCTTTAAACCCCTAAAAATTAAAAAAATATTAAAAACCCTAAAATCCAAAAAGAACACAATAAACCCTAAAACCCCCAAAACACAATAAACCGTAAGAAACCCTAAGCCCCTAAAAATACAAAAACAATCATTAAAAATCCTTGAAATTTAAAAAACACTAAAAACCCTAAAAACCCCAAAGAAAATCTTAAAACCCTAAACTCACTTAAACCACTGAAAACCTAAAAATTATAAAAACCCTAGAAAACCCAAAAAAACCAAAAAAACCCAAAATCCTTAAAGTTCTTAAAAATTCATAAAATTCTAAAAAATCCCAAAAATCCCAAAAAAACATTAAAAAGCCCAAAAACCCGGAAAATCTAAAAAACCTAAAAACACTTACATGCTCTAAAAAACCAAAAAAATGCTAGGAACCTTGAAAAACCTAATAAACACTAAAAACGTATAACCCCTAAATGCGTTAAATACTCTAAAACATATAAAAACTCTAAAAAACTAAAAAAACCCCTAAAAACCAAAAAAATTAAAAAAAATAAAAAACCTAAAAACAAAAAATCTCTAAAAACTATAAAAAACGATAAAACCCCTAAAAATAACAAATATCTATAAAATATTTAAAAAACCTAAAAACTATAAAAATCCTTAAGGAAACCATAAAAACATAAAAACGCTTAAAACCCATAAAAACATATAAAATGATAAAAACCCTAAAAAATCCAAAACCCTAAAAACCCTAATATTTTCAAAATCCCAAAAAACGTGAAAAACAATTTTTTTTATAAAAATCCCTAAAATACCTAAAAATCCATGAAAACATAAAGAACCATAATAACCCTGAAAATCCTTATGAAAACCATAAAAACCAAAAATAAAACACTTAAATCCATAAAAATCCTAAACAATGCTAAATACCCTAAAACCTCTATAAGGACCCTAAAAACCGTAAAATCAGTAAAAACAATAAAAACCCTAAAAATAGTTAAAAAACCTTAAAACACATAAAAACCCTAAAATAAAATAAAGCCATAAAACCCCATTAAACCCCTAAAAATGATAAATATATAAAAACCATAAAACAGTAAAAGAAATTAAAAGGACCAAAAAGCTATAAAACCTATAAAAACCATAAAACCATCATAATCCCCCATAATCTAATCTACCATAAAAACCATAAAATCAATAAAATTCCTAAAAATAAATAAAAAATAAAAATCCTAAAAGTTTTGAAAATCCAAAGAAAATCTTAAAAATTTAAAAACACTAATACACATAAAAACATAAAAAAACATTAAAACACATAAAAAACCCTAAAACCTTAAAAACAAAAAAACCATAAAACCCACGGATGATATTAAAAACCCAAAAAACCATAAAATATTAAAAAACCCCAAAATTCTATAAAAACCATTTAAATCTCCAAAAATGTAATAAAACTCTAAAAACCCATAAAATCCCTAAAAACTCATAAAAACATTAAAACCATAAAAAACCCCAAAAAAATAGAAAAATCATTAAAACCCCTAAAACCATAAAAATTATAAAATCCCAAAAAAAAAATCCCGAAAAACATAAAAAACCTATTAACAATGAAAAATTGTAAGAAAACCTTGAAAATCTTAAATCAATTTAATCAAAAAAAACATAAAAAATCTAAAAACCCTAAAAATCCCAAAACTCCTAAAAGTCCTTAAAAAATCCTCAAAAACACTAATTACCCCTAGAAAAATATTAAATAACTAAAAATACTAAAAACCTTTAAAACCATAAAACCCCCTAAAAACCCATAAAAACCTAAAAACCACTAAAAACTCAAAAAACCCTTTAAACCGTAAAAACATTAAAAGACTATAAAAACCATAAAAACCAAAAAAACTAAAAAACAAAACCTAAATGAAGAAAACCCTAAAGACCCTAGAATTCCTAAAATACCCCAAAAACCAAAAAAATCATAAAAATCCCTAAAAACCAAAAAAATCCTAAAAACACATGAAAATATGTAAAAATTTAAAATACCCTAAAAATACTGAAAACCTTAATAAACGCTTAAAAAAAAACACATAAAACCCCCAAAAACCTAAATATTTGTAAAACCCCTAAAATCCCCCAAACCCTAAAATCCCTAAAAACCATAAAAGTCCTTAAAAACTTTAAAAATCTTAAAAATCCTTAAAAATCCGTAAAAATTAATAAAAATGTAAAAAATCCAAAAAAACGCAAAAAACCCATAATAAAACCATAAAAACCTAAAAACACATAAACCCTATAAAACCTAAAAAAGAGATAAAACCCCTAAGAACAGTAAAGACCATAAAAACCAAAACACCCAAAAAACCCTAAAAATTAAGAAACCCTAAAAACCGATAAAATCATATACAACAAAAAAAAATGTAAAAACCCTTAAAACACATAAAAAATTTAATAACTCGAAGAAATATAAAAACTAAATTCCCCCTAAAAACCCAAAAACCTCAAAAACCTCAAAAACCTAAAACCCCCCTTCAATCCATAATGAATCCCTAAAATCTATAAAACTGCTAAAAATAGTAAAAAATACTCTAAAATATCTAAAAAAACAAAATATACAAGAAACGTGAAAAACCAAAAAAAATACTTAAAAACCAAAAAACATATAAAACCCCTAAACACTCAAAAAATTCTAAAAACCCTAAAAACAATAAAAAACACTAAAAACAATAAAAATCCATAAAGACCTTAAAAATAATAAATATCTATAAAACCCTAAAAATCTCTAATAACATAAAAATGATAAGAAAATTTTAAAACAATAAAACAATAAATTCCCCTAAAACGTAAAAAAAATACTAAGAAAACTATCCTTTAAACCCAAAAAATTATAAAAAACATCTAAATCCCAGGAACCCTAAAAATCATAAATGCTTAAAATGGCACTACAAATCCAAAAAATGTATAAAGTACTAAAAAATCAAAAAAACCCCATAATAAAGCCTTAAAAACCTAAAAGCACATAATCCCATATAAAACCTAAAAGCATGAAAAGACCTAAAACCCTAAAGACCCTTAAGAACCGAAAATCCGCTAAAAAGCTGAAAATCCTTTAAACTCCAAAAACCATAAAAAACCTTAAAACCCTTTAAAACCACAAAAAATTCAAAATACCATAAAAAACCAAAAGGAATTAAAACCCTTAAAACACATAAAGACCATAAAAACCCTCAAAATCCATAAAAACCCTAAAAACCTAAATTTCATAAAAAATCCCCAAAAAATACTTATAAATATAATAAACCCTAAAAACATTGAAAATCCTAATAAAAAAATAAAGACGTAAAAACCTAAAAACACATAAAACCACTAAAAACAAAAAACAACCCTAAACACCCTCAAATACCCTAAAACACCTAAAAACCAAAAAGGCCTAAAAGCCCTATAATCCCTAAAAAATAATAAAGATCCTATGAAGACAATAAAATTATCTAACAAACTATAAAACTTTTAAACCCCTATACACCTTAAGAAAACCTTATAAAAATATAAAAACATTAAACCCCTAAAAATATAAAAAACATTAAAACCATAACATACCACAATAAACCACCCTAAAAACCATAAAACCACTAAAAATATTTAAAAACACTAAATAACCAAAAAATACCATAATGAGATCTATAATCCATTTAAACCCCAAAAGATGATAAAAAACTATGAAACCATAAAAACCCTAAAAACACAAAATACCCAAAAAAACCCCCAAACCCCTAAAAACGCCAAAAAACACCATAAAACCCAAAAAACAACCTAAAACTCTCAAAATCCTTACAATCCATAAACCCCATGAAAACCATAAAAATTCTATAAATTCCTAAAAATACCAAAAAACATAAAAAACCTAAAAACCCTAAAAACTCGTAAAACCAAAAAAACTTAGAACCAATGAAAACCCAAAAAATTATAAAGTCTCTAAAAAAAACATAAAACCGCGAACACTATAAAACCATAAATAAAGTTATAAACCCAAAAAAATATCCTAAATCCCTAAAAAATCAAGCACCTCCCCAAAATCATTAAAAACATAATGAAACATAAAACCCCTAAAACACTAAATATCCTTAAAACATAGAAAACCATAAAAACCACAAAAAAACTAATAGAAGCATAATACTTAAAAGCACTTAAAATGCATAAAAAATCTAAAAAATGCTAAAAATTCTAAAAAACCCTAAAAACCATATAAAACCCTAAAATCCCTAAAAAACCAAATGACCATTAAAATCATATAAAAGCAAAAAAATCCCTAAAAACATAAAAAACATGAAAAACATTATGAAAACCTTAAAAACCTAGAAACACTAAAAATCCCAAAAATCCCAAAAAACACTAAAACCATTAAAACCCAAAAGGACCCTAACCCCCTAAAAACCATAAAACCACTAAAATCTAAAATATCCTTAAAACCAAAAAAATCCCTTAAACCCCACTAAAAACTCTAAAAACTATTTAAACCCCTAAAAATTTTAAAAATTTATATAAATCCTTAAAACAGAAAAAAATCCAAAAACACCCATAAAACCATAAAAAAATAAAAACCCTCAAAATCACTAAAGACGTTAAAATGACATAAAAATCATAAAAATCATTAAAAATCCATAATAACATAAGAAAAAACAATAACAAAACCGTTAAACCATAAAACACATAAAATCCCTAAAAACATAAAAAAAGATAAAAACCTTAAAAACCCCAAAAACCCAAAATACAATAAAAACCCATTAAAACCCTAAAAACTCACTAAAAACTATGAAAACCCCTTAAAACAATAATTTTTTTTAAAAAACACATAATAACCTTAAATCTATTAAGAACCTCAAAAACCCAAAATAACCATAAAAATACCGTATAACCCTAAAACCCTAAAAACTCCTAAAAACCATAAAAAATATAAAAACCTTAAATGAACCTAAAACCTCTAAAAATTATAAAAACCCTTTTAATATAAAAAATGTAAAAATTCTAGAAATCGTATAACCCTAAAAACTAAAAAAACCCAAAAAACCAAAAAAAGAAACCATGAATCCTTAAAAACCATAGAAACCCTCAAAATCCATAAAAACCATAAAAACATATAAAGGTAAAAAAAACTATGAAATCCATCAAAAACCTAAAAATACATATAAACACTAAGGAATCCTTAAAAAAAATTTAAAACCCCTAAAAACAAAAAAAACACTAAAACCCTAAAAACCATAAAAATAATAAAAAAATCCCAAAAATACATAAAAAGATAAACATACCTAGAAACCATGAAACCCCCTAGGAAAACATTAAAAATCTAAAAACACTAAAAAACCTAAAAATCATAATAAACCCCTTAGAAAACCATATAAACCTAAAAAACATAAAATCAATAAAAAATCTAAAATCACTAAAGAAACTAAAAAACCCTAAAAAACATAAAAATCACAAAACCCATAAAACTTGAAAATTCAATTAAAAACCTAATAACCCAATACAAACTCAAAAACCTCTTTAATCTCCTTAAAATTTTAAAAACACTAAAAATAATAGGAAAAAAATAAAAACTAAAAAAACATAAAAAACCAAACAAAATCATAAATAACATACAACTCTAAAATACCATAAAAACTATCAAAATCCTTAAAAACCATAGAAACCATAGATATAATAAAAATCTATAAATATCCCAAAAAATGTAAAAGGACATAAAACCTTTAAAAACCTATAAAAACCTTAAAAAAAATAATTAAAACCCATAAAAACATAAAATTACTAAAAACCATAAAAAACCAAATAAACCCTTAAACACCCTAAAAACATTACAAATTACTAAAAAACCTAAAATACCATAAAACCCTAAAAAATCCCTAAAACTAAAATAACATAAAAAACCATAAACTCTAGACAACCCAAAGGAAACCTTAAAAAACATAAAAACACAAAACACCCCCTAAAAGAAACTGAAAATGATTAAAATCCTAAAAGCCACTAAAACTCTAAAACCCCTAAAACCTAAAAACCCCTAAAAACTTTAATAACCCCTAAACCCCATAAAAACCCTAAAAACCACTACAAACTATAAATACCTTTTAAACCCCTAAAAATCATAAAAACCTTGAAAACTATAAATCCATAAAAACTCAAAAAAAAACTAAAACCACAAAAAAACATAAAACATTAAAAACTATAAAAACCCTAAAACACCCCAAAATCCTATAAATTCCTAAAATCCATAAAAATACATAAAATCCCCAAAAAATGCCTAAAATATAAAAATCCCTAAAATCTTTAAAAACTGTAAATAATGCATAAAAACCAAAAAACACTCAAAACCCCTAAAATACCTGAATTTATTGAATGGATCCTTCTGTTATGGATCTATTTTGGAGGTAGATGTCTTTGCTATGGGTTGATGTTGGTGCTATTTGCTGGGATTGACATGAGGCTATGGGTTCTGGTGATGCACCACGGGTCATGGGATGCTGGAAGGGCGTTTTGGGCTGTGTACTGGTTCTTGTGATGGGTGAGGGTGATCTTCGCTACTGGTTGCTGGCCGAGGGATTGGTCCTTTCTACTACGTGCTGCTTGCTGCTGCTGCTAGTTTGATGGTGATGTGCGTTTTTGTTTGCTGGTGTTGTTTGGTTTGATGGTGATGTGTGCTGCCGGATGCTGGTTGTGGTTGTGATGATTAGTTTTTGGTGCTGTTGGATGCTGGTGGTTACTAGTCTAATTGTTGGATGGTGATGATGTGTGATGTTGTTTGCGGTGATGGTGCTGTGGTTTGATGCTGGTGGTGATGAGTGGTTTTGGTGTCTGGTATTGGTGCTGTTGGATGCTGGTGAGGACTGGTTTGGACGTGCTGAAGCTGTTGGTTGTGTGGTGATGGTTTGTTTGGTCTTTTGTGTCCTTTTTTCTTGTTTTCTTTTCTTGGATTTTTTTTGTGGTCATTAAGGGTTTTTGGGTGTGGGCTGTTTGACCCCTCCCCTCCCTTGTCTACTATCTCTCTTTTTCTTTCTATTATATTTGGGGGGCCGGGAATAGCCCGACCCTCACATCTTCCTTTCCCTAGAACCTTAGAAAACACTAAAAACACTATAACCCCTAAAAAGGATATGAAATTCTAAAAAACCATAAACCGTAAAAAACTATGTAAACCCTAAAAACCAAAACAAAATACCCCACCTCAAACCAAAAAACCTTCAAAACCATTAAAAACCCTAAAACCCCATAAAAATCCAAAAAATTAATAAAAACATAAAAAATCCATGAAAACCTAAAAATTAATACCTAAAAAAATTTAAAACCCCTAAAAACTAAAAAACACTAAAAAACATAAACACTAATAAAAACCCTAAAACCCCCCATAAAACCCTCAAAATCCATAAAAACATTAAATTCCAATAAATTCATTAAAAAATTAAAATCCATAATAATTTTGAAAAAACACCCCGTACAATCTTAATGAGACCTAAGAAAATCATAAAAAATTCAAAATATATAAAACCCCTAAAAACCTAAAAAACATCAAAACTGATAAAAACCTGAAAGCCCATAAAACCAAACAACCAAAAAATAATAAAATACATGAAAAACTCTAAAAACATTAAAAACCCCCAAAACCAATAAAAAACCTCAAACACTAAAATTCTTTTAAACCCCCCAAAAATGTTAAAAACTCTAAAAAACCATAAAAACACTAAAAAATAAAAAACCCCCTAAAAAACAAAATAAATAAATAAAAATCCATTAAAATCCAAAAAATGAAAAAAACCCTAAAACCCTAAAAACCAAAGAAACCCACAAAACCCTAAAAATTAAAACCCCTAATAAACCTTAAAATAAAAACCCCTAAAAATCCTAAAAAACATTAAAACACAATGTATTCCTTAAAACCCTAAACATCCCAAAAAATGTAAAATACCCAAAAAACCTAACAATCCCTAAGAAAACCATAAAACCCAAAAAATAATTAGAACACATAAAAAAACTAATAAATGTTAAAACCCATCAAAAACTATGAAAATATATAAAAACCCCTAAAATCATAATACAACCTAAAAACATTAAAAACCCCTAAATTCAACAAAAACTATAAAATCCAATATAAAATAAAAAAACCCTTTAATCCCATAAAAGTGTTAAAAACCCTAAAAACCCTTTATAATACTAGAAACCACTAAAAGAACCCTATAATCACACAAATCATTAAAAACCATAAAAATTATAAAACCCCACAAAATTCCAAAAAACCCCAAATAACTAAAAAAACCCATAATACCATAAAAATACCTAAAAACATGAAAAAAACATAAAAACCTTGAAAACAAATAAGAAAACAATAAAAACATAAAAACATTTAAACCCCCTAAAAACTAGAAAATCCAGAAAATCCTTAAAACCCGGAAGACTCCCCAAATCCCTAAAAACCCTAAAAAATCATAAACCCATAAAAATCCCTATAAATATATAAAATTTTAAAAAACAAAAAACATTCAAAATTAATAAGAAAATATTTATAAATTTAAAACACATAAAACCACTGAAAACCTAAAAAATCAAAAACCCTAAAGACCCTAAAACCCTAAAAAATAGTAAAAAAATTAAACCCCTAAAACATTCAAAGATCTAAAAACCCATAAAAACCATAAACCCACTAAAAAATGTAAAAACCCTTAAAAATTAAAAGCATTAAAAACACTAAAAAACGTTAACACCCAAAAAAATCCAAAAAAACAGAAAAACCATAAAAATCCTAAAAATCCTAAACCCCTAGAAACCCCAAAAATCCAAGAAACCCATAAAAACCATAAATATACCAAGAAAGAGATAAAAAAAATCCAAATAATGTAAAAACCCTTAAAAACCTTGAAAACCACTAAAATACCATTGAATCCTAAAAACAATTAAACCCCTAAAAAAATTCTAAAAACCTTAAAAACCCAAAAAAAACCATAAAATACCTAAAAAATTAAAAAACACTAAAAATGAATAAAAAATAAAAAATATAAAAACACTTTAAACCACATAAAATGTTACAAAACTCTAGAAAACCGTAAAACCCTAAATAATTCAATACAAAAACCATAAAAACAAAAAAACCTTTAAAACCATAATAACTTTGAAAACCCTTAAAATCTGTAAAAACTATAAAAACATTAAAAATCCAATAAAAATAAAAAAATACCCTAAAAATATAAAAAACCCATAAAAAATATAAATACCCTATAAAAACCTTAAAAACCTAAAAACACATTAAACCCCTAAAAACTAAAAATGATCAAAACCATGAAAAATTACAAAAACCCCTAAAAAACAAAAAACCCAAACAAACCATCCTAATTCCTAAAAACCATAAACAACCATAAAAATCCTAAAAAACCTAAAATCCATAAAAACTTAAAAATCACTAAAATCACGGAAAAATCCCTAAGAAAACCATAGAAACCCAAAAAAAATAAAATCCCTAAAAACCTAATAATGCTAAAACCCCTAAAAGGCCGTAAAAATCATAAAAACCCTAAAAACCCTGTAAAAACACAAAATCATCTAAAAATCATAAAAACCCTAAAAACCCATAATAGCACAATAGACTAAAAAATATAAAAAACATTTAAATATCAAAATACATTAAACAACAAACCTCTAAAAGTCCAAAAATTCCCTAAAACCCGTCAAATTCCCTACAAAACATAAATATTATAAAAATTATAAAAATTCCTAAAAATAAATAAAAACATAACCAACCATAATCCCTATGAAAACCTCTATGAAAACCATAAAAATGTAAAAACACTTAAAACCCCTAAAAACCTAAAAAATACTAAAAACCCTAAAAACCCCTAAAAACTATAAAAACCCATAAATCATTAAAAGAACCTAAAAATCCTTTAAAAACATTAAATTACTAAATACTATAAAAACCCTTAAAATCACAAAAACCCTAAAAACACAAAAAATATCAAAACCCTCAAAATCCCTAAATCCCCTAAAATTGATTAATTAATTAAAAATTCCCTAACATTCACTAAAAAAGAAAAAATACCGAAAAACCTTAAAAATACCTAACAAAATTTTAAAAAACCTAAAAACACTTAAAACACCCCAAAATATTAAAATGATAAAAATCCTAAAAGACCCTAAAATCAATAAAACAACTAAAATCCTTAAAAACCCCAAAAAATTAAAAACCCTAAAAAATCATAAATAATCTGAAAACGTATAAAAACTCTAAAAACCCTTTAAACACCAATAAAATTTAAAAAAATAAAAAATATATTGAAATCCCTAAAAAATAAAGAAAACCTAAAAAACCATAAACCCCCCAAAAATGTTAAAACCCCTAAAAAACCATAAAAAACAGAAAAACCAAAAAAATCCAAAAACATCCCTAAAGATACATAAAAATGTAAAAAACCATAAAAAACCTGAATATCCCTAAGAAAAAAATAAAAACCATAAAACAAATAAAAGACCTAAACATCTAAAAATGATAATTTTTTAAAAAACCAAAAAAATCCTAAGACACATAAAACCCCCTAAAACTCCGAAAACCACTAAAAATTTAAAAATCCCTTTAATCCCCTAAAATCACTAAAAAATAAAAAACCATTAAACCTCTAAAAATATGAATGACCCTAAAACCCAAAAAACCATAAAACCATATGCCCCCTAAAATACCTCAAAATTATTAAACCCCCTAACAATCCATAAAAATCTTAAAAATTACCAAAAAAATATTTGTAAATGTAAAAAACCCAAAAAACACTTAAAATATCCAAGACAATCCTTAAAAACAAGTAAAAAACGTAAAAAATATAAAAACCATAAACACCTCCAAACCCTTAAAAACCCTTAAAACTCTCAAAATCTCTAAAAGCCCTAAATACCCATAAAAATCCTTAAAATCCCTTAAAATCCATAAAACATAAAAATAAAAAAAACACTAAAAAACATAAGAAAACCTTAAAAACTCACCCCCACTCCAAATCCCTAAAAAGGATAAAAACCCATAAAAAACCAAAAACCCCTTAAAAACAATGAAAAATCCCTAAAACGATTTAAAACCCTAAAATCCTATATGAACCCTAAAATCACAAAAAAACCCTAAAACCCTTTAAATCCCTAAAATCATTAAAAATCTCTAAAGACCTTGAAAACCCCAAAAAATTCAAAAAACCCAAAACCCCCAAAAAACCTATAAAAAACCTAAAACCCTAAAAACCTCGAACCCTCAAAATCTCTAAAAACCATAAAAACCATAAAAATCATATCAAATCCCTAAAAATCCCTTAAAACATAAAAACCCTATAAGTAATTAGAATACATTAAAAAGATAAAAACCCTAAAAACCCTAAAACAAAAAAATCTCCCAATAAACCCCTCATAATCCCTAAAAATACTAAAATACAAAAAAATAAAAATTCTCTAAAATTTAATTAAATGTAAAAAACCCTAAAAACCTAATAAAACCATAAAAATTCTTAAACCCTCTAAAAAATATATAAAATTAAAAAAAATCCTTAAAGACCCTAAAAACACTAAAAACCATAAAAATGATAAAACCCAAATATTCCAGAAGAATCCTAGAAAACTACTAAAATCTCTAAAATCAGTTAAACACTTAAATACGTTATATAATAATAAAAACCATTAAAACCCCAAAAATATCAAAAAACCCTAAACCCAAAAAAACCATAAAAATCCAAAAAAATCCTTAAAAATCCCCAAAAACCTAAATAATTATAAAAACCCTAAAAACCCTAACAAATTCATAAAAAATAAAAAAATAAGAAACCCCTAAAAACTAAAAACATATAACACCCTAAAAACAATAAAAACCATAAAACCATAAAAATATCTAAAATACCACAAAATCCTAAAAAAACTAAAACTCTAATTCCCTTTAAACCCCTAAAAATTAAAAAATATTAAAAACCCTAAAATTCATAAAGAACACAATAAAACCTATAAACCCCCCAAAAAACAATAAACCTTAAGAAAACCTAAGCCCCTAAAAATAGGAAAACAATCCTAAAAATTCCTGAAATGTAAAAAACACTAAAACCCCTAAAAACCCCAAAGAAAATCTTAAAACCCTAAACTCACTTAAACCACTGAAAACCTAAAAATTATAAAAACCCTAGAAAACCCAAAAAACCCAAAATCCTTAAAATTAATAAAAATTCATAATATCCTAAAAAATCCCAAAAATCCCAAAAAAAAACATAAAAAAGCCCAAAAACCCAAGAAATCTAAAAAACATAAAAAAACACTTACAAACTCTTCAAAACCAAAAAAATGATAGGAACTATGAAAACCCTAATAAATACTAAAAACATATAGCCCCTAAATGCATTAAATACTCTAAAACATTTAAAAAATCTAAAAACTCAAAAAAAAATCCCTAAAAACAAAAAAAAACCTGAAAAACAAAAAATCTCTAAAATATGTAAAAAACAATAAAACCCCTAAAAATAAAAAATATCTGTAAAATAGGAAAAAAACCTAAAAACTCTAAAAATAAATAAGGAAACCATAGAAACATAATAACACTTAAAACCCATAAAAACATATAAAATGATAAAAAACCTAAAAAAACCAATACCCTAAAAGCCCTAAAATTTTCAAAATCTCTAAAAACGGGAAAAACAAATTTTTTTATAAAAATCCCTAAAAATACCTAAAAATCCTTGAAAACATAAAGAACCATAATGACCTTGAAAATACTTATGAAAACCATGAAAACCAAAAAAACACTTAAACCCCTAAAAATCCTAAACAACGCTAAATACCCTAAAACCCCTATAAGGACCCAAAAACCCTAAAATTTGTAAAAACAATAAAAACCCTACTATAGTTAAAAACCCTAAAAACACATAAAAACCCTAAAATCCAATAAACCCATAAAAACCCATTAAACCCCTAAAAATGATAAATATCTAAAAACCATAAAATAGTAAAAAAATTAAAAGGAAAAAAAGCAACAAAACCTATAAAAACCATAAAACCATCATAATCCCCAATACTAAAATCTAACTTAAAAACCATAAATACCTAAAAATATATAAAAAAATAAAAAACCTAAAAGTTTTGAAAATCCAAAGAAAATCATAAAAATTTAAAAACACTTAAACACCAAAAAACATAAAAAAACATTAAAACACAAAAAAAACCTAAAACCCTAAAAACAAAAAAAAACAATAAAACCCATGAAAGATATTAAAAACCCAAAAAGCCATAAAATATTAAAAAAACCCAAAAATTCTATAAAAACCATTTAAATCTCCAAAAAAGTTATAAAACTCCAAAAACCCATGAAATCTCAAAAAACTCAGAAAAACATTAAAACCATAAAAAACCCCAAAAACTAGAAAAATCATTAAAACCCTTAAAAACCATAAAAATTATAAAATCACAAAAAATCCCTAAAGACATAAAAAACCTATTAACATTGAAAAATTGTATGAAAACCATGAAAACCTTAAATCACATTAAACCAAAAAAACATAAAAAAGCTAAAAACCCTAAAAATCCCAAAACTCCTAAAAGTCCTTAAAAAAATCCTCAAGAACACTAATTTCCCCTAGAAAAAAATTAAATAACTAAAAATACTAAAAACACCTAAAACCATAAAACCCCCTAAAAACCCATAAAAAACTAAAAAACCACTAAAAACTCAAAAAACCCTTTAAACCATAAAACCATTAAAAGACTATAAAAACCATAAAAACAAAAAAAAACTAAAAAAAACCTAAATGAAAAAAACCATAAAGCCCCTATAATTCCTAAAATACACGAAAAACCATAAAAATCATTAAAATCCCTAAAAACCAAAAAAAATCCTTAAAACACCTGAAAGTACGTAAAAATATAAAATAACCTAAAAACACTGAAAACCCTAATAAACCCTTAAAAAACAAAAACACTTAAAACCCCCCAAACCTAAAAATTTGTAAAATCCCTAAAATCCCCAAAACCCTAAAAACCCTAAAACCCATAAAAGTCTTTAAAAACGTTAAAAAATCATAAAAATCCTTAAAAAATCGTAAAAATCAATAAAAATGTAAAAAATCCAAAAAACACTAAAAACCCATAATAAAACCCTAAAAACCTAAAAACACCTAAACCCTCTAAAACCTAAAAAAGAGATAAAACCGCTATGAAAAGTAAAGACCGTAAAAACCAAAACACTCAAAAAACCCTAAAAATTTAGAAACCCTAAAAACCCATAAAATCATATACAACAAAAAAAATGTAAAACTCCTTAAAACACATAAAAAATTTAATAAATCTAAAAAATCTAAAAACTAAATTCCCCCTAAAAACCCAAAAACTACAAAAACCTCAAAAACCTAAAAACACCCTTAAATCCACAAAGGATCCCTAAAATCCATAAAACTGATAAAAACTTTAAAAAATACTCTAAAATATCTAAAAAAAATAAAATGTACAAGAAATGTGAAAAACCAAAAAAAAATCCTTAAAAACCAAAAAACACATAAAACCCCTAAATGCTGGATGTAGTGTTGTTGGATGCTGGTACTAGATGGATGTGACGTGATGATGCTCTAGTTTTGTCTGTTTTTGTGTCTTTTTCTTTCTTTGTTTTTCTTTCTTTAGCGTGGGTTGTAAGGGTTTTTGGGTGCGGGTCGTTCGACCCCTCCCCTCCCTAGTCTGCAGTGATTTTGTCTTTTTGTTTAATAAATTTTGGGGGGTGCCAGGAATAGCCTGGACCCGAGCCTTCTTTGCCTAAACACTCAAAAAATTATTAAAACCCAAAAAACAATAAAAACACTAAAAACCATAAAAACCCATAAAGACCTTAAAAAAATAAAAAACTATAAAACCCTAAATATCCCTAAAAACATAAAAATGATAATAAAATATTAAAACCATAAAACAATAAAGTCCCCTAAAACCTAAAAAAAATTCTAATAAAACTATCCTTAAATCCCAAAAAAACTATAAAAAACTTCTAAATCCCAAGAACACTAAAAATCATAAATGCTTAAAATGGCACTAAAAATCCAAAAATTGTATAAAATACTAAAAACTCAAAAAAACCCCTATGAAAGCCTTAAAAACCTAAAAGAACATAAATCCCATATAAAACCTAAAAGCGTGAAAAGCCCTAAAACCCTAAAGACCCTTAAGATACGAAAATCCGCTAGAAATCAGAAAACCCTTTAAACCCCAAAAACATTAAAAAACCTTAAAACCCTTTCAAAGCACAGAAAATTCAAAATACTATAAAAACCCAAAAGTAATTAAAATCCTTAAAACACTATGAAACCATAAAAACCCTCAAAATCCATAAAAACCCTAAAAACCGTAAATTTCATAAAAAATCCCCATAAATGCTTATAAATATAATAAACCCTAAAAACATTGAAAATCCAATGAAATACTTAAAAACATAAAAACCAAAAAACACATAAAACCACTAAAAACCAAAAAAACCCTAAACACCCTCAAATACCCTAAAACCCCTAAAAACCAAAGAAGCCCTAAAATCCCTATAGTCCCTAAAAAATAATAAAAATCCTAAAAAGTCAATAAAATAATCTAACAAACTATAAAACCTTTAAAACCCTATAAAACTTAAGAAAACCTTAAAAACATATAAAAACTTTTGACCCCTAAAAATATAAAAACATTAAAACCATAACATACCACAATAAACCACCCTAAAAACCATAAAAACCACCAAAAATGTTTAAAAACACTAAATAAACAAAAAAACCATAAAGAGAACTAAAACCCATTTAAACCCCAAAAGATGAAAAAAACTATGAAACCATAAAAACCCTAAAAAGACAAAAAAAAATAAAAAAACCCAAAAAACCCCCCAAACCCCTAAAAACTCCAAATAACACCATAAAACCCAAAAAACAACCTAAAACCCTCAAAAACCTTAAAACCCATAAACCCCATAAAAACCATAAAAATTATAAAAATTTCTAAAAATACCAAAAAACATAAAGAAACCTAAAAACCCGTAAAACCCGTAAAACCAAAAAAACATAAAACCAATGAAAACCCAAAAAATTATAAAGTCTCTAAAAAAACCTAAAACCGCGAGCACCATAAAACGATATAAAACCTTAAAACCCCAAAAAATATCCTAAATCCCTAAAAAATCAAACACCTCCCCAAATCCTTAAAAACATAATGAAACATAAAACCCCTAAAACACTAAATATCCTTAAAACGTAAAAAACCATAAAAACCACAAAAAACCTAATAGAATCATAAAAACATAAAAGCACTTCAAATGCATAAAAAATCTAAAAAATGCTAAAAATTCTAAAAAACCCTAAAACCTTAAAAAACCCTAAAATCCCTAAAAAAACTAAAAACCATTAAAATCATAAAAAAGCACTAAAATCCCTAAAAACATAAAAAACCTAAAAAACATGAAAAACATTATGAATACCTTAATAACCTAGAAATGCTAAAAATCCCTAAAAACCCAAAAAACACTAAAACCATTATAACCTAAAAGGACCCTAACCCCCCAAAAAATCATAAAACCACTAAAATCTTAAATAACCTTAAAACCCAAAAAATCCCTTAAACCCTACAAAAAACTCTAAAAACTATTTAAACCCCTAAATTTTTTAAATATTTATATAAATCCTTAAAACAGAAAAACAATCCAAAAAACCCCTAAACCCACAAAAAAATAAAAACCCTCAAACTTACTATAGACCATAAAATGACATAAAATGACATAAAAATCATAAAAATCTATAAAATCCATAATAACATAAGAATAAAAAAATAACAAAAACGTTAAACCATAAAATAAATAAAATCCCTAAAAACATAAAAAATGATGAAAACCTTAAAAACCCCAAAAACCCAAAATACAATAAAAACCCATTAAAACCCTAAAAACACACTAAAAACTATGAAAACTCCTTAAAACAATAAAAAATTAAAAAAAACTCCTAAAAACCTTAAATCTCTTAAGAACCTCAAAAACCCAAAATAACCATAAAAATATCGTATAACCCTAAAACCCTAAAAACTCCTAAAAACCATAAAAAATATAAAAACATTAAATGAACCTAAAAACCTCTAAAAACTATAAAAACCCATTTAATATAAAAAAATGTAAAAATTCTAGAAATCTTATAACCCTAAAAACTAAAAAACCCAAAAAATTAAAAGCATTAAAAACACTAAAAAACGTTAACACCCAAAAAAATCCAAAAAAACAGAAAAACCTTAAAAATCCTAAAAATCCTAAACCCCTAGAAACCCCAAAAATCCAAGAAACCCATAAAAACCATAAATATACCAAGAAAGAGATAAAAAAATCCAAATAATGTAAAAACCCTTAAAAACCTTGAAAACCACTAAAATACCATTGAATCCTAAAAACAATTAAACCCCTAAAAAAATGCTAAAAACCTTAAAAACCCAAAAAAAAACCATAAAATACCTAAAAAATTAAAAAACACTAAAAATGAATAAAAAATAAAAAATATAAAAACACTTTAAACCACATAAAATGTTACAAAACTCTAGAAAACCGTAAAACCCTAAATAATTCAATACAAAAACCATAAAAACAAAAAAACCTTTAAAACCCTAATAACTTTGAAAACCCTTAAAATCTGTAAAAACTATAAAAACATTAAAAATCCAATAAAAATAAAAAAATTCCCTAAAAACATAAAAAACCCATAAAAAATATAAATACCCTATAAAAACCTTAAAAACCTAAAAACACATTAAACCCCTAAAAACTAAAAATGATCAAAACCATGAAAAATTACAAAAACCCCTAAAAAACAAAAAACCCAAACAAACCATCCAAATTCCTAAAAACCATAAAAAACCATAAAAATCCTAAAAAACCTAAAATCCATAAAAACTTAAAAATCACTAAAATCACGGAAAAATCCCTAAGAAAACCATAGAAACCCAAAAAAAATAAAATCCCTAAAAACCTAAAAATGCTAAAACCCCTAAAAGGCCGTAAAAATCATAAAAACCCTAAAAACCCTGTAAAAACACAAAATCATCTAAAAATCATAAAAACCCTAAAAACCCATAATAGCACAATAGACTAAAAAATATAAAAAACATTTAAATATCAAAATACATTAAACAACAAACCTCTAAAAGTCCAAAAATTCCCTAAAACCCGTCAAATTCCCTACAAAACATAAATATTATAAAAATTATAAAAATTCCTAAAAATAAATAAAAACATAACCAACCATAATCCCTATGAAAACCTCTATGAAAAACATAAAAATGTAAAAACACTTAAAACCCCTAAAAACCTAAAAAATACTAAAAACCCTAAAAAACCCTAAAAACTATAAAAACCCATAAATCATTAAAAGAACCTAAGAATCCTTTAAAAACATTAAATTACTAAATACTATAAAAACCCTTAAAATCACAAAAACCCTAAAAACACAAAAAATATCAAAACCCTCAAAATCCCTAAATCCCCTAAAATTGATTAATTAATTAAAAATTCCCTAACATTCACTAAAAAAAAAAAAATACCGAAAAACCTTAAAAATACCTAACAAAATTTTAAAAAACCTAAAAACACTTAAAACACCCCAAAATATTAAAATGATAAAAATCCTAAAAGACCCTAAAATCAATAAAACAACTAAAATCCTTAAAAACCCCAAAAAATTAAAAACCCTAAAAATTCATAAATAATCTAAAAAACTATAAAAACTCTAAAAACCCTTTAAACACCAATAAAATTTAAAAAAATAAAAAATATATTGAAATCCCTAAAAAATAAAGAAAACCTAAAAAACCATAAACCCCCCAAAAATGTTAAAACCCCTAAAAAACCATAAAAAACAGAAAAACCAAAAAAATCCAAAAACATCCCTAAAGATACATAAAAATGTAAAAAACCATAAAAAACCTGAATATCCCTAAGAAAACAATAAAAACCATAAAACAAATAAAAGACCTAAACATCTAAAAATGATAATTTTTTAAAAAACCAAAAAAATCCTAAGACACATAAAACCCCCTAAAACTCCGAAAACCACTAAAAATTTAAAAACCCCTTTAATCCCCTAAAATCACTAAAAAATAAAAAACCATTAAACCTCTAAAAATATGAAAGACCCTAAAACCCAAAAAACCATAAAACCATATGCCCCCTAAAATACCTCAAAATTATTAAACCCCTTAACAATCCATAAAAATCTTAAAAATTACCAAAAAAATATTTGTAAATGTAAAAAACCCAAAAAACACTTAAAATCTCCAAGACAATCCTTAAAAACAAGTAAAAAACGTAAAAAATATAAAAACCATAAACACCTCCAAACCCTTAAAAACCCTTAAAACTCTCAAAATCTCTAAAAGCCCTAAATACCCATAAAAATCCTTAAAATCCCTTAAAATCCATAAAACATAAAAATAAAAAAAACACTAAAAAACATAAGAAAACCTTAAAAACTCACCCCCACTCCAAATCCCTAAAAAGGATAAAAACCCATAAAAAACCAAAAACCCCTTAAAAACAATGAAAAATCCCTAAAACGATTTAAAACCTTAAAATCCTATATGAACCCTAAAATCACAAAAAAACCCTAAAACCCTTTAAATCCCTAAAATCATTAAAAATCTCTAAAGACCTTGAAAACCCCAAAAAATTCAAAAAACCCAAAACCCCCAAAAAACCTATAAAAAACCTAAAACCCTAAAAACCTCGAACCCTCAAAATCTCTAAAAACCATAAAAACCATAAAAATCATATCAAATCCCTAAAAATCCCTTAAAACATAAAAACCCTATAAGTAATTAGAAAACATTAAAAAGATAAAAACCCTAAAAACCCTAAAACAAAAAAATCTCCCAATAAACCCCTCATAATCCCTAAAAATACTAAAATACAAAAAAAATAAAAATTCTCTAAAATTTCATTAAATGTAAAAAACCCTAAAAACCTAATAAAACCATAAAAATTCTTAAACCCTCTAAAAAATATATAAAATTAAAAAAAAAATCCTTAAAGACCCTAAAAACACTAAAAACCATAAAAATGATAAAACCCAAATATTCCAGAAGAATCCTAGAAAACTACTAAAATCTCTAAAATCAGTTAAACACTTAAATACGTTATATAATAATAAAAACCATTAAAACCCCAAAAATATCAAAAAACCCTAAACCCAAAAAAACCATAAAAATCCAAAAAAATCCTTAAAAATCCCCAAAAACCTAAATAATTAAAAAAACCCTAAAAACCCTAACAAATTCATAAAAAATAAAAAAATAAGAAACCCCTAAAAACTAAAAAAATATAACACCCTAAAAACAATAAAAACCATAAAACCATAAAAATATCTAAAATACCACAAAATCCTAAAAAAACTAAAACTCTAATTCCCTTTAAACCCCTAAAAATTAAAAAATATTAAAAACCCTAAAATTCATAAAGAACACAATAAAACCTATAAACCCCCCAAAACACAATAAACCTTAAGAAAACCTAAGCCCCTAAAAATAGGAAAACAATCCTAAAAAATTCCTGAAATGTAAAAAACACTAAAACCCGTAAAAACCCCAAAGAAAATCTTAAAACCCTAAACTCACTTAAACCACTGAAAACCTAAAAATTATAAAAACCCTAGAAAACCCAAAAAACCCAAAATCCTTAAAATTAATAAAAATTCATAATATCCTAAAAAATCCCAAAAATCCCAAAAAAACATAAAAAAGCCCAAAAACCCAAGAAATCTAAAAAACATAAAAAAACACTTACAAACTCTTCAAAACCAAAAAAATGATAGGAACTTTGAAAACCCTAATAAATACTAAAAACATATAGCCCCTAAATGCATTAAATACTCTAAAACATTTAAAAAATCTAAAAACTCAAAAAAAAAATCCCTAAAAACAAAAAAAAACCTGAAAAACAAAAAATCTCTAAAATATGTAAAAAACAATAAAACCCCTAAAAATAAAAAATATCTGTAAAATAGGAAAAAAACCTAAAAACTCTAAAAATAAATAAGGAAACCATAGAAACATAATAACACTTAAAACCCATAAAAACATATAAAATGATAAAAACCCTAAAAAAACCAATACCCTAAAAGCCCTAAAATTTTCAAAATCTCTAAAAACGGGAAAAACAATTTTTTTTATAAAAATCCCTAAAAATACCTAAAAATCCTTGAAAACATAAAGAACCATAATGACCTTGAAAATACTTATGAAAACCATGAAAACCAAAAAAACACTTAAACCCCTAAATATCCTAAACAACGCTAAATACCCTAAAACCCCTATAAGGACCCAAAAACCCTAAAATTTGTAAAAACAATAAAAACCCTACTATAGTTAAAAACCCTAAAAACACATAAAAACCCTAAAATCCAATAAATCCATAAAAACCCATTAAACCCCTAAAAATGATAAATATCTAAAAACCATAAAATAGTAAAAAAATTAAAAGGAAAAAAAGCAACAAAACCTATAAAAACCATAAAACCATCATAATCCCCAATACTAAAATCTAACTTAAAAAACCATAAATACCTAAAAATATATAAAAAAATAAAAAACCTAAAAGTTTTGAAAATCCAAAGAAAATCATAAAAATTTAAAAACACTTAAACACCAAAAAACATAAAAAAACATTAAAACACAAAAAAAACCTAAAACCCTAAAAACAAAAAAAAAAACAATAAAACCCATGAAAGATATTAAAAACACAAAAAGCCATAAAATATTAAAAAAACCCAAAAATTCTATAAAAACCATTTAAATCTCCAAAAAATTTATAAAACTCTAAAAACCCATGAAATCCCAAAAAACTCAGAAAAACATTAAAACCATAAAAAACCCCAAAAACTAGAAAAATCATTAAAACCCTTAAAAACCATAAAAATTATAAAATCACAAAAAATCCCTAAAGACATAAAAAACCTATTAACATTGAAAAATTGTATGAAAACCATGAAAACCTTAAATCACGTTAAACCAAAAAAACTTAAAAAAGCTAAAAACCCTAAAAATCCCAAAACTCCTAAAAGTCCTTAAAAAAATCCTCAAGAACACTAATTGCCCCTAGAAAAAAATTAAATAACTAAAAATACTAAAAACACCTAAAACCATAAAACCCCCTAAAAACCCATAAAAAACTAAAAAACCACTAAAAACTCAAAAAACCCTTTAAACCCTAAAACCATTAAAAGACTATAAAAACCATAAAAACAAAAAAAAACTAAAAAAAACCTAAATGAAAAAAACCATAAAGCCCCTATAATTCCTAAAATACACGAAAAACCATAAAAATCATTAAAATCCCTAAAAACCAAAAAAAATCCTTAAAACACCTGAAAGTACGTAAAAATATAAAATAACCTAAAAACACTGAAAACCCTAATAAACCCTTAAAAAACAAAAACACTTAAAACCCCCCAAACCTAAAAATTTGTAAAATCCCTAAAATCCCCAAAACCCTAAAAACCCTAAAACCCATAAAAGTCTTTAAAAACGTTAAAAAATCATAAAAATCCTTAAAAATTCGTAAAAATCATTAAAAATGTAAAAAATCCAAAAAACACTAAAAACCCATAATAAAACCCTAAAAACCTAAAAACACCTAAACCCTCTAAAACCTAAAAAAGAGATAAAACCGCTATGAAAAGTAAAGACCGTAAAAACCAAAACACTCAAAAAACCCTAAAAATTTAGAAACCCTAAAAACCCATAAAATCATATACAACAAAAAAAATGTAAAACTCCTTAAAACACATAAAAAATTTAATAAATCTAAAAAATCTAAAAACTAAATTCCCCCTAAAAACCCAAAAACTACAAAAACCTCAAAAACCTAAAAACACCCTTAAATCCACAAAGGATCCCTAAAATCCATAAAACTGATAAAAACTTTAAAAAATACTCTAAAATATCTAAAAAAAATAAAATGTACAAGAAATGTGAAATACCAAAAAAAAATCCTTAAAAACCAAAAAACACATAAAACCCCTAAATGCTGGATGTAGTGCTGTTGGATGCTGGTACTGGATGGATGTGACGTGATGATGCTGCAGTTTTGTCTGTTTTTGTGTCTTTTTCTTTCTTTGTTTTTCTTTCTTTAGCGTGGGTTGTAAGGGTTTTTGGGTGCGGGTCGTTCGACCCCTCCCCTCCCTAGTCTGCAGTGATTTTGTCTTTTTGTTTAATAAATTTTGGGGGGTGCCAGGAATAGCCTGGACCCGAGCCTTCTTTGCCTAAACACTCAAAAAATTATTAAAACCCAAAAAACAATAAAAACACTAAAAAACATAAAAACCCATAAAGACCTTAAAAATAATAAAAATCTATAAAACCCTAAATATCCCTAAAAACATAAAAATGATAATAAAATATTAAAACCATAAAACAATAAAGTCCCCTAAAACCTAAAAAAATTCTAATAAAACTATCCTTAAATCCCAAAAAAACTATAAAAAACTTCTAAATCCCAAGAACACTAAAAATCATAAATGCTTAAAATGGCACTAAAAATCCAAAAATTGTATAAAATACTAAAAACTCAAAAAAACCCCTATGAAAGCCTTAAAAACCTAAAAGAACATAAATCCCATATAAAACCTAAAAGCGTGAAAAGCCCTAAAACCCTAAAGCCCCTTAAGATACGAAAATCCGCTAGAAATCGGAAAACCCTTTAAACCCCAAAAACATTAAAATACCTTAAAACCCTTTCAAAGAACAGAAAATTCAAAATACTATAAAAACCCAAAAGTAATTAAAATCCTTAAAACACTATGAAACCATAAAAACCCTCAAAATCCATAAAAACCCTAAAAACCGTAAATTTCATAAAAAATCCCCATAAATGCTTATAAATATAATAAACCCTAAAAACATTGAAAATCCAATGAAATACTTAAAAACATAAAAACCAAAAAACACATAAAACCACTAAAAACCAAAAAAACCCTAAACACCCTCAAATACCCTAAAACCCCTAAAAACCAAAGAAGCCCTAAAAGCCCTATAGTCCCTAAAAAATAATAAAAATCCTAAAAAGTCAATAAAATTATCTAACAAACTATAAAACCTTTAAAACCCTATAAAACTTAAGAAAACCTTAAAAACATATAAAAACTTTTGACCCCTAAAAATATAAAAACATTAAAACCATAACATACCACAATAAACCACCCTAAAAACCATAAAAACCACCAAAAATGTTTAAAAACACTAAATAAACAAAAAAACCATAAAGAGAACTAAAACCCATTTAAACCCCAAAAGATGAAAAAAACTATGAAACCAAAAAAACCCTAAAAAGACAAAAAAATATAAAAAAACCCAAAAACCCCCCCAAACCCCTAAAAACTCCAAATAACACCATAAAACCCAAAAAACAACCTAAAACCCTCAAAAACCTTAAAACCCATAAACCCCATAAAAACCATAAAAATTATAAAAATTTCTAAAAATACCAAAAAACATAAAGAAACCTAAAAACCCGTAAAACCCGTAAAACCAAAAAAACATAAAACCAATGAAAACCCAAAAAATTATAAAGTCTCTAAAAAAACCTAAAACCGCGAGCACCATAAAACGATATAAAACCTTAAAACCCAAAAAAATATCCTAAATCCCTAAATAATCAAACACCTCCCCAAATCCTTAAAAACATAATGAAACATAAAACCCCTAAAACACTAAATATCCTTAAAACGTAAAAAACCATAAAAACCACAAAAAACCTAATAGAATCATAAAAACATAAAAGCACTTCAAATGCATAAAAAATCTAAAAAATGCTAAAAATTCTAAAAAACCCTAAAACCTTAAAAAACCCTAAAATCCCTAAAAAAACTAAAAACCATTAAAATCATAAAAAAGCACTAAAATCCCTAAAAACATAAAAAACCTAAAAAACATGAAAAACATTATGAATACCTTAATAACCTAGAAATGCTAAAAATCCCTAAAAACCCAAAAAACACTAAAACCATTATAACCTAAAAGGACCCTAACCCCCCAAAAAACCATAAAACCACTAAAATCTTAAATAACCTTAAAACCCAAAAAATCCCTTAAACCCTACAAAAAACTCTAAAAACTATTTAAACCCCTAAATTTTTTAAATATTTATATAAATCCTTAAAACAGAAAAACAATCCAAAAAACCCCTAAACCCACAAAAAAATAAAAAACCTCAAACTTACTATAGACCATAAAATGACATAAAATGACATAAAAATCATAAAAATCTATAAAATCCATAATAACATAAGAATAAAAAAATAACAAAAACGTTAAACCATAAAATAAATAAAATCCCTAAAAACATAAAAAATGATGAAAACCTTAAAAACCCCAAAAACCCAAAATACAATAAAAACCCATTAAAACCCTAAAAACACACTAAAAACTATGAAAACTCCTTAAAACAATAAAAAATTTAAAAAAACTCCTAAAAACCTTAAATCTCTTAAGAACCTCAAAAACCCAAAATAACCATAAAAATATCGTATAACCCTAAAACCCTAAAAACTCCTAAAAACCATAAAAAATATAAAAAAATTAAATGAACCTAAAAACCTCTAAAAACTATAAAAACCCATTTAATATAAAAAAATGTAAAAATTCTAGAAATCTTATAACCCTAAAAACTAAAAAACCCAAAAAATTAAAAGCATTAAAAACACTAAAAAACGTTAACACCCAAAAAAATCCAAAAAAACAGAAAAACCTTAAAAATCCTAAAAATCCTAAACCCCTAGAAACCCCAAAAATCCAAGAAACCCATAAAAACCCTAAATATACCAAGAAAGAGATAAAAAAAATCCAAATAATGTAAAAACCCTTAAAAACCTTGAAAACCACTAAAATACCATTGAATCCTAAAAACAATTAAACCCCTAAAAAAATGCTAAAAACCTTAAAAACCCAAAAAAAACCATAAAATACCTAAAAAATTAAAAAACACTAAAAATGAATAAAAAATAAAAAATATAAAAACACTTTAAACCACATAAAATGTTACAAAACTCTAGAAAACCGTAAAACCCTAAATAATTCAATACAAAAACCATAAAAACAAAAAAACCTTTAAAACCCTAATAACTTTGAAAACCCTTAAAATCTGTAAAAACTATAAAAACATTAAAAATCCAATAAAAATAAAAAAATTCCCTAAAAACATAAAAAACCCATAAAAAATATAAATACCCTATAAAAACCTTAAAAACCTAAAAACACATTAAACCCCTAAAAACTAAAAATGATCAAAACCATGAAAAATTACAAAAACCCCTAAAAAACAAAAAACCCAAACAAACCATCCAAATTCCTAAAAACCATAAAAAACCATAAAAATCCAAAAAAACCTAAAATCCATAAAAACTTAAAAATCACTAAAATCACGGAAAAATCCCTAAGAAATAAAAACTATAAATCCTTAAAAACCATAGAAACCATATAAATAATAAAAAACTATAAATATCCCAAAAAATGTAAAAGGACATAAAACCTTTAAAACCCTATAAAAACCATAAAAACATAAAAACAATTAAAACCCGTAAAAACATAAAATCACTAAAAACCATAAAAACCAAATAAACCCTTAAACACCCTAAAAACATTACAAATAACTAAAAAAACCTAAAATCCCATAAAACCCTAAAAAAACCCCTAAAACCATAAAAACATAAAAAACCATAAACTCTAGAAAACCCTAAGGAAACCTTAAAAAACGTAAAAACACATAACACCCCCTAAAATAAACTGAAAATGATTAAAATCCTAAAAGACACTAAAACTCTAAACCCCCTAAAACAATAAAAAAAACCCTAAACAAATTAATAACCCTAAACCCCATAAAAACCCTAAAAACCACTACAAAATTTAAAAACCATTTAAACCCATAAAAATTATACAAACTCTAAAAACCATAAATCCATAAAAACTCAAAAAAAACTAAAACCACAAAAAAACATAAAACGTTAAAGACAATAAAAACCCTAAAACACCCCAAAATCATATAAAATCCTAAAATCCATAAGAATACATAAAATCCCTAAAAAATAAAAATCTCTAAAATCGTTAAAAACTGTAAAGAATGCATAAAAATCAAAAAACACTCAAAACCCCTAAAATCCCTGAATTTCTTAGATGGATCCTTTTGTTATGGATCTATTTTGGAGGTATATGGATTTTCTATGGGTTGATGTTGGTTCTATTTGCTAGTATTGACATGAGGCTCTGGGTTCTGGTGATGCACCACAAGACATGGGATGCTAGAAGGCCGTTTTGGGCTGTGTACTGGTTCTTGTGCAGGGTGAGGGTGATCTTGGCTACTGGTTGTTGGCCGAGTGATTGGTCCTTTCTGCTACGTGCTAATTGCTGCTGCAGCTAGTCTGATGGTGATGTTCATTTTTGTTTGCTGGTGCTGGTTGGTTTGATGGTGATGTGTGTTGCCGGATGCTGGTTTTGGTTGTGATGATTAGTTTTTGGTGCTGTTGGATGCTGGTGGTTACTGGTCTGTTTGTTGTATAGTGATGATGTGTGATGTTGTTTGCAGTGATGGTGCTGTGGTTTGAAGCTGGTGGTGATGAATAGTTGTGGTGTCTGGTATTGGTGTTGTTGGATGCTGGTGAGGACTGGTTTGGACGTGCTGAAGCTGTTGGTTGTGTGGTGATTCTTTGTTTGGTATTTTGTGTCCTTTTTTCTTGTTTTATTTTCATGGAGTTTCTTTTTTTTGTGGTCGTTAAGGGTTTTTGGGTGCGGGCCATTTTACCCCTCCCCTCCCTTGTCTACTGTCTCTCTTTTTATTTCTAATATATTTGGGGGGGCCAGGAATAGTCCGACCCTCGCATCTTCCTTGCCCTAGAACCTCAGAAAACTCTAAAAACCCTTTAAACCCCTAAAAAGGATAAGAAATTCTAAAAAACCATAAACCGTAAAAAACTAAGTAAACCCTAAAAACCAACACAACATACACCCCCCTCAAACCAAAAAACCCTCAAACCATTAAAAACCCAAAACCCCATAAAAATCTAAAAAATTTATAAAAATATAAAAAATCCAAAAAAACCTAAAAATTAATACCTAAAAACATTTAAAACCCCTAAAAACTTTAAATTCCAATAAATTCATTAAAAAATTAAAATCCCTAATAATTTTAAAAAAACACCCCATACAACCTTAATGAGACCTAAGAAAATCATAAAAAATTCAATATACATAAAACCCCTAAAAACCTAAAAGACATCAAAATTGATAAAAACCTGAAATCCCACAAAACCCAAAACCCAAAAATAATAAAAAACATAAAAAACTCTAAAAACCTAAAAAACCCCCAAAACCAATAATAAACCTAAAACACTAAAATCCTTTTAAACCCACCAAAAATGTTAAAAAATCTAAAAAACCATAAAAACACTAAAAAAACCCTAAAAACAAAAAAAATCATTACAAATCTATTAAAATCCCAAACATGAAAAATACCCCTAAAACCGTAAAAAATCAAAGAAACCCACAAAACCCTAAAAATTAAAACCTCTAGTAAACCATAAAATGAAAAATCCCTAAAAATCCTAAAAAACATAAAAACAAAATGTAATCCTTAAAACCCTAAACATCCCAAAAAAATGTAAAATACCCAAAAACCCTAACAATCCCTAAAAAAACCATAAAAACCAAAAAATAATTAGAACACCTAAAAAACCTAATAAATGTTAAAAAACCTCAAAAACTATGAAAATATATAAAAACCCTAAATTGATAATACAACCTAAAACATTAAAAACCCCTAAAATCAACAAAAACTCTAAAATCCAATATAAAATAAAAAAATATTTAATCCCATAAAAGTGTTAAAACCCATAGAAACCCTTTATAATACTAGAAACCAATAAAATAACCCCATAATCACAAAAATCCTTAAAAACCATAAAAATTATAAAACCCCTAAAAATTCCAAAAAAACACCAAATAACTAAAAAAATCCCATAAAACCATAAAAATCCCTAAAAACATGAAAAAAACATAAAAACCTTGAAAAAAATAAGAAAACAATAAAAACCAAAAAATACTTCATGCCCCTAAAAAACTAGAAAATCCTAAAAATCCTTAAAACCAGGAAGACTCTCCAAATCCCAAAAACCCTACAAAATCATAAAACCATAAAAATCCCTATAAATACATTAAATTTTAAAAAACAAAAAACATTCAAAATTAATAAGAAAATATTTATAAATTTAAAACACATAAAACCCCTGAAAACCTAAAAAATCAAAAAACCCTAAAGTCCCTAAAACCCTAAAAAACACTAAAAAAATTAAATCCCTAAAACATTCAAATCTCTAAAAACCCATGGAAAACATAAACCCACTAAAAAATATAAAAACCCTTAAAAATTAAAATCATTAAAAAATACTAAAAAACCTTAACACCCAAAAAAATCCTAAAAACCAATAAACCGATAAAAATCATAAAAATCCTAAAACCCCTAAAAACCCCAAAAATCCAAAAATATCATAAAAACCATAAATAAACTAAGAAAGACATAAAAAAAATCCAAAAGAAGTAAAAAACCCTAAAAACCTTGAAAACCACTAAAAGACCATTGAAACCTAAAAACAATTAAACCCCTAAAAACACAAAAATGCTAAAAACCTTTAAAACCAACAAAACCATAAAATACCTAAAAAAATTAAAAAACACTAAAAATGAATAAAAAATAAAAAATATAAAAACACTTTAAACCACTTAAAATGTTACAAAACTCTAGAAAACCTTAAAACCCTAAATAATTCAATTCAAAAACCATAAAAACAAAAAAAACCTTAAAAACCCTCATATCTTTGAAAACCCTTAAAATCTGTAAAAACTATAAAAACCATTAAAAATCCAATAAAAAACAAAAAAATCCCTAAAAACATAAATACCCATAAAAAATATAAATACCCTATGAAAACAATAAAAACCTAAAAAAACATAAAACCCCTAAAAAACTAAAAATGATCAAAACCATGAAAAATTAGAAAAAAACCCTAAAAAACAAAAAACCCAAACAATCCATCCAAATCCCTAAAAACCATAAAAAACCATAAAAATCCTAAAAAAACCTAAAAAAACCTAAATTCCATAAAAACCTAAAAATCACTAAAATCCCGGAAAAACACCATAAGAAAACCATAGAAACCAAAAAAAATTAAAATCCCTAAAAATATAAAAATGCTAAAACCCCTAAAAGGCCGAAAAAATCATAAAAACCCTAAAAACCCTTTAAAAACACAAAATCATCTAAAAATCATAAAAACCTAAAAACCCATAATAGCACAAAAAGACTAAAAAATATAAATTTTTTTTCAAATCTCAGAATACATTAAACAACAACCCTATAAAAGTCTAAAAATACCCTAAAACCCCTCAAAATCCCTACAAAACATAAAAATTATAAAAATTATAAAAATCCCTAAAAATAAATAAAAACATAATCAACCCTAAACCCTATGAAAACCTCTATGAAAACCATAAAAATGTAAAAACACTTAAAACCCATAAAAACCTAAAAAATACTAAAAACCCTAAAAACACCCAAAAACTATAAAAACCCATAAATCATTAAAAGAACGTAAAAACCTATAAAAACATTAAATTACTAAATACTCTAAAAACCCTTAAAATCACAAAAACCCTAAAAACACAAAAAATAACAAAACCCTAAAAATCCCTAAATCCCCTAAAATTGATTAATGAATTAAAAATTCCCTAACATTCACTAAAAAAGAAAAAATACCTAAAAACCTTAAAAATACATAACAAAAGTTTAAAAAACCTAAAAACACTTAAAACCACCAAAATTATTAAAATGATAAAAACCCTAAAAGACACTAAAATCCCTAAAACAACTAAAATCCTTAAAAACCCAAAAAAAATTAAAAAACCCTAGAAATTCATAAATAATCTGAAAACCTATAAAAACTCTAAAAACCCTTTAAACCCCAATGAACATTAAAAAAATAAAAAATACATTAAAATCCCTAAAAAATAAAAAAACCTAAAAAACCATAAACCCCCCAAAAATGTTAAAACCCTCAAAATCCCTAAAAAACATAAAAACCAAAAAAATCCAAAAACATCCCTAAAGATATATAAAAATGTAGAAAACCATAAAAAACATGAATATCCCTAAGAAGACAATAAAAACCATAAAACAAATAAAAGAACTAAACATCTAAAAATGCTAATTTTTTAAAAAACCCAAAAAATCCTAAGACACATAAAACCCCCTAAAATTCCGAAAACCACTAAAAATTTTAAAAACCCTTTAATCTCCTAAAAGAACTAAAAAATAATAAACCATTATACCTCAAAAAACATGAAAGACCCTAAAACCCAGAAACCATAAAACCATAGGCCCCATAAAATCCCTCAAAATTCTTAAAACCCCTAACAATCCAAAAAAATCTTAAAAATTACCAAAAAATTATTTATAAATGTAAAAAATCCAAAAAACACGTTAAATCTCTAAGAGAATCCTTAAAAACATGTAAAAACCCTAAAAATATAAAAACCATAAACCCCTCCAAACCCTAAAAAACCCCTAAAACTCTCAAAATCTCTAAAAGCCCTAAAAACCCATAAAAATCATTAAAAGCCCTTAAAATCCCGAAAACATAAAATTAAAAAAAACACTAAAAAAACATAAGAAAACCTTAAAAACCAACCCCCCACTCCAAATCCCTAAAAAAGGATAAAAACCCATAAAAAACCAAAAACCCCTTAAAAACCATGAAAAATCCCTAAAACGATTTAAAACCTTAAAATCCTATATGAACCCTAAAATCAGAAAATAAAACCCTAATACCCTTTAAATCCTGAAAATCATTAAAAATCTCTAAAGACCTTCAAAACCCCAAAAAACTCAAAAAACCCAAAACCCCCAAAAACCTATAAAAAAATTCAAACCTAAAAACCCCAAACCCTCAAAATCTCTAAAAACCGTAAAAACCATAAAAATCATATCAAATCCCTAAAAATCCCTTAAAACATAAAAACCCTAGAAATAATTAGAAAACATTGAAAAACATAAAAAATTAAACCCCCTAAAAATATAAAAAAGATAAAGACCCTAAAACCCCTAAAACCAAAAAATCCCCCAATAAACCCCTCATAATCCCTAAAAATACTAAAATTAAAAAAAAAATTATCTAAAATTTCATTAAATGTAAAAAACCCTAAAACCCCAATAAAACTATAAAAATTATTAAACCCTCTAAAAAAGATAAAACATTATAAAAAAATTCATAAAGACCCTAAAAACCTTAAAAACCATAAATAAGATAAAACCCTAAAATTCCAGAAGAACCCTAGAAAACTACTAAAATCTCTAAAACCAGTTAAACACTTAAAAACGTTATAAAATACTAAATACCATTAAAACCCCAAAAATCTCAAAATACCCGAAACCCTAAAAAACCATAAAAATCCAACAAAATCATTAAAAATCACCAAAAACCTAAAAAATTATAAAAACCCTAAAAACCCAAAAAAAATCTTAAAAACATAAAAAATAAATAAAAAACCCCTAAAAACTAAAAAATTATAACACCCTAAAAACAATAAAAACCATAAAACCATAAAAATATCTAAAATCCCACAAAATCCTAAAAAACTAAAACTCTAAATCCCTTTAAACCCCTAAACAAATTAAAAAAATATTAAAAACCCTATAATCCATAATGAACACAATAAACCCTAAAACCCCCCCAAAACACAATAAACCTTAAGAAACCCTAAGCCCGTAAAAATACAAAAACAATCCTAAAAAATTACTGAAATATAAAAAACACTAAACCCCTAAAAACCCCATAGAAAATCATACAAACCTAAACTCACTTAAACCACTGAAAACCTAAAAATTATAAAAACCCTAGAAAACCCAAAAAACCCAAAAAACCCAAAATACTTAAAATTCGTAAAAATTCATTAAATACTAAAAAATCCCAAAAATCCCAAAAATCCCAAAAAAACATAAAAAAGGCAAAAAACCCAAGAAATCTAAAAAACCTAAAAACACTTACAAACTCGTAAAAACCAATAAATGCTAGGAACCTTAAAAACCCTAATAAACACTAAAAACATATAACCCCTAAATACGTTAAATACTCTAAAACATTTAAAAACTCTATAAACTCAAAAAAAAACCCTAAAAACAAAAAAATTTACAAAAAAAACACAAAAAACAAAAAATCTCTAAAAACTATAAAAAAAATAAAACCCCTAAAAATAAAAAATATCTATAAAATAGGGAAAAAACATAAAAACACTAAAAATACATAAGGAAACCATAGAAACATAAAAACACTTAAAACCCACAAAAACATATAAAATGATAAAAACCCTAAAAAACCAAAACCCTAAAAGCCCAAAAAATTTCAAAATCCCTAAAAACCTGAAAAACAAATTTTTTTATAAAAATCCCATAAAATACCTAAAAATCATTGAAAACATAAAGAACCATAATGACCCTGAAAATCCTTATGAAAACCATAAAAACAAAAAAAACACCTAAACCCCTAAAAATCCTAAACAACGTTAAATACCCTAAAACCCCTATAAGGACCATAAAACCCTACAATCAGTAAAAACAATAAAAACCCTAAAACAGTTAAAAAACCTAAAAACATATAAAAACCCTAAAATCCAATAAAGCCATAAAAACCCATTAAACCTCTGAAAATGATAAATATCTAAAAACCATAAAACAGTAAAAAATATTAAAAGGACCAAAAAGCTATAAAACCTATAAAAACCATAAAACCATCATAATCCCTAATACTCTAATCTACCTTAAAAACCATAAAATCCCTAAAAATAAATAAAAAAATAAAAACCCTAAATGTTTTGAAAATCCAATAAAAATCTTAAAAATTTTAAAACACTTAAACACCTAAAAACATAAAAAAAACATTAAAACACATAAAAAACCTAAAACCCTAAAAATAAAAAAAAAACTATAAAACCAATGGAAGATATTAAAAACCCGAAAAACCATAAAATATTAAAAAACCCCAATATTCTATAAAAACCATTTAAATCTCCAAAATGTTATAAAACTCTAAAAACCCATGAAATCCCTAAAAACTCAGTAAAACATTATAACCATAAATAACCCCAAAGACTAGAAAAATCAATAAAACCCCTAAAATCCATAAAAATTATAAAATCCAAAAAAATCCCTAAAAACATAAAAAACCTATTAACAATGAAATTTTTTAAGAAAACCTTGAAAACCTTAAATCAATTTAAACCAAAAAAACATAAAAAGCTAAAAACCCTAAAAATCCCAAAACTCTTAAAAGTCCTTAAAAAATCCTCAGGAACACTAATCACCCCTAGAAAAATATTAAATAACTAAAAATAATAAAACCCCCTAAAACCATAAAACCCATAATAACCCATAAAAAACCTAAAAGCCACTAAAAACTCAAAAAAAACCTTTAATCCCTAAAAACATTAAAAGACTATAAAAACCATAAAAACAAAAAAAAACTAAAAAACAAAACCTAAATGCAAAAAACCAAAAAGCCCCTATAATTCCTAAAATACACAAAAAACCATAAAAATAATTAAAATCCCTAAAAACCTAAAAAAATCCTAAAAACACCTGAAAATACCTAAAAATTTAAAATACCATAAAAACACTGAAACCCCTAATAAACCCTTAAAAAAACAAAAACACTTAAAACCCCCAAAAACCTAAAAATTTGTAAAACCCCTAAAATCCCCAAAACCCTAAAATCCATAAATCCCATAAATGTCCTTAAAAATGATAAAAATCATAAAAAACATTAAAAATCCGTAAAAATTAATAAAAATGTAAAAAAATACAAAAAACGCTAAAAACCCATAATAAAACCATAAAAACCTAAAAACACCCAAACCCACTAAAACCTAAAAAAGCTAAAACCCCTAAGAACAGTAAAGACCATAAAAACCAAAACTCCAAAAAAACCCAAAAAATTTAGAAACCCTAAAAACACATAAAATCATATACAAAAAAAAAATGTAAAAAACCCTTAAAACAAATATAAAATTTAATAACTCTAAAAAAATAAAAACTGAATTCCCCCTAAAACCCCAAAAACTACAAAAACCTAAAAAACCTAAAACCCCCTTAAATCCATAAAGGATCTCTAAAATCCATAAAACTGATTAAAATAATAAAAAATACTCTAAAATATCTAAATAAATAAAATGTAAAAGAAACATGAAAAACCAAAAAAAAAAGCCTTAAAAACCAAAAAACACAAAAAAAACCCTAAACACTCAAAAAATTTTAAAAACCCTAAAAACAATAAAAAACACTAAAAACCATAATAATCCATAAAGACCTTAAAAATAATAAAAATCTCTAAAACCCTAAAAATACCTAAAAACTTAAAAATGATAAGAAATTATTAAAACCATAAAATAATAAAGTCCCCTAAAACCTAAAAAAATCCTAAGAAAACTATACTTTAAACCCAAAAAAACTATAAAAAAAACTTCCAAATCCCAGGAACCCTAAAAATCATAAATGCTTAAAATGGCACTAAAAATCCATAAAATGTATAAAATACTAAAAACTCAAAAAAAAACCCCTAAGAAATCCTTAAAAACCTTAAAGCACATAAATCCCATATACAATATAAAAGGGTGAAAAGCCCTAAAAACCTAAAGACCCTGAAGATATGAAAATCCGCTAAAAATATGAAAACCCTTTAAAACCAAAAAATTTCAAAATACCATAAAAACCCAAAAGGAATTAAAACCCTTAAAACACTAAGAAACCATAAAACCCCTCAAAATCCATAAAACCCCTAAAAACCGTAAATTTTATACAAAATCCCCAAAAATCCTTATAAATATAATAAACCCTAAAAACATTGAAAATCCTAAGAAAAACATAAAAACATAAAAACCTAACAAATCATAAAACCACTAAAAACCAAAAAAACCATAAACACCCTCAAATACCCTAAAACCCCTAAAAACCAAAAAATGCCTAAAAACCCTATATTCCCTAAAAAATAATAAAAATCCTAAAAAGTTAATAAAATTTTCTAACAACCTATAAAACCATTAAAACCATATAAACCTTAAGAAAACGTTAAAAACATATAAGAACTTTAAACCCCTAAAAATAGCAAAAACATTAAAACCATAAAATACCACAATAAACAACCCTAAAAACCCTAAAAACCACTAAAAATGTTTAAAAACAGTAAATAACCAAAAAAACCATAAAGAGATCTAAAAACCATTTAAAATCCTAAAAATTCCTAAAAATACCAAAAAACATAAAAACACCTAAAACCCCAAAAAACTCGTAAAACCAGAAAACACTTAAACCCAATGAAAACCCAAAAAATGATAAAGTCTCTAAAAAAACCTAAAACCGCAAACACCATAAATCCATAAAAAACCTTAAAAACCCAAAAAAAATAACTTAAATCCCTAAAAAATCAAACACCTCCCCAAAATCCGTAAAAACATAATGAAACATAAAACCCCTAAAACACTGAATATCCTTAAAACGTAAAAAACCATAAAATCCACAAAAAATCCAAATAGGAGCATAAAAACTTAAAAGCACTTAAAATGCATAAAAAATCTAAAAAATGCTAAAAATCCTAAAAAACCCTAAAAAACTTAAAAAACCCTAAAATACAATAAACACCCATTAAAACACTAAATACTCACTAAAAACTATGAAAACCCTTTAAAACCATAAATAATTTTAAAAAACTCCTAAAAACCTTAAATCTCTTAAAAACCTCAAAAACCCAAAATAACCGTAAAAATACCCTAAAACCCTTAAACCCTAAAAACTCCTATAAACCCTAAAAAATTTAAAAACCATAAATGAACCTAAAAACCCCTAAAAACTATAAAAACCTTTCTAATCTCAAAAATTTATAAATTATAGAAATCGTATAACCCTAAAAACTAAAAAAACCCCAACAAATCACAAAAAGAAACCATGATTCCTTAAAAACCATAAAAACCCTCAAAATCCATAAAAACCATAAAACATAAAAGGTAAAAAATATTTAAAATCCATTAAAAACCTGAAAATACATTAAAAAACCTAAGGAATCCTTAAAAACAAAAAACAATTAAAACCCCTAAAAACAAAAAAAAACACTAAAACCCTAAAAACCATAAAAATAATAAAAAAATCCAAAAAAATGCCTAAAAACATAAACATCCGTAGAAACCATGAAAACCCCTAGGAAAATAGTACAAATATAAAAACACTAAAAACCCTAAAAATCATAAAAAAACCCCTATGAAAACCATATAATCCTAAAAAACATAAAATCAATAAAAAATCTAAAATCACTAAAAAATCTAAAAAACCCTAAAAATCATAAAAATCACAGAACCCATAAAACTTGAAAAACCCATTAATACCCTAAAAACCCAATAAAAACTCTAAAACATCTCTAATCACCTTATCATTTTAAAAACACTAAAAATAATAGGAAAAAATAAAAACTAAAAAAAGACATAAAAAACCAAACAAAATCATAAATACCATACAACTCTAAAATACCATAAAAACTATCAAAAGCCATAAAAACCATAGAAACCATAGAAATAATAAAAATATGCAAATATCCCAAAATATTTAAAAGAACATAAATCCTTTAAAAACCTATAAAAACCTTAAAAACATAAAAACAATTAAAACCCCTAAAAACATAAAATCACTAAACACCATAAAAAACAAATAACCCCTTAAACACCCTAAAAAAACCCAAATAACTAAAAATCCTAAAATCCCATAAAACCCCAAAAAACCTCTAAAACCATAATAACATAAAAAACCATTAACTCTAGACAACCCTATGAAATCCTTAAAAAATTTAAAAACACATAACACCCCCTAAAAGAAACTGAAAATGATTAAAATCCTAAAAGACACTAATACTCTAAAACCCCTAAAACCATAAACACCCCTAAAAACTTTAATAACCCCTAAACCCCATAACAACCCTAAAAACCACTAAGAACTTTAAAACCCATTTAAACCCATAAAAATCCTAAAAACTCCAAAAACCATAATTCCATAAAAACTCAAAAAAGACCAAATCCCCCCAAAATACATAAAACATTAAAAACTATAAAAACCCTACGACACCCCAAAATCCTATAAAATCCTAAAATCCATAAAAATACAAAAAATTCCGAAAAAATACCTTAAATATAAAAAACCCTAAAATCAATAAAAACTGTAAAGCATGCATAAAAACCATAAAACACTCAAACCCCTAAAATACCTGAATTTCTTGGATGGATCCTTATGTTATGGATCTATTTTGGAGGTAGATGGCTTTGATATGGGTTGATGATGGTGCTATTTGCTAGGATTGACATGTGGCTATGGGTTCTGGTGATGCACTATGGGTCATGGGCTGGTGGAAGGGCATTTTGGGCTGTGTACTGGTTCTTGTGCTGGGTGAGGGTGATCTTGGCTACTGGTTACTGGTTGAGGGATTGGTCCTTTCTGCTACGTGCTGCTTGCTGCTGCTGCTGCTGGTTTGATGGTGATGTGAGTTGTTGTTTGCTGGTGATGTTTGGTTTGATGGTGATGTGTGCTTCCGGATGCTAGTTGTGGTTGTGATGATTGGTTTTTGGTGCTGTTGGATGCTGGTGGTTACTGGTCTGTTTGTTGGATGGTGATGATGTGTGATGCTGTTTGCGGTGATGGTGCTATGGTTTGAAGCTACTGGTGATGATTGGTTGTTGTGTATGGTATTGGTGCTGTTGGATGTTGGCGAGGACTGGTTTGGACGTGTTGAAGCTGTTGGTTGTGTAGTGATGCTTTGTTTGGTCTTTTGTGTCCTTTTGTGTTGTTTTCTTTTCTGGGATTTTCTTGGTTTTGTGGTCGTTAAGGGTTTTTGGGTGCGGGCCGTTTGACCCCTCCCCTCCCTTTTCTGTTGTGTCTCTTTTTCTTTCTAATATATTAGTGGGGGGGGGGGGAATCGCCCGACCCTCACATCTTCCTTGCCCTAGAACCTTAGAGAACTCTAAAAACCCTTTAAACCCCTAAAAAGGATAAAAAAATTCTAAAAAACCATAAACCCTAAAAATCTAAGTAAACCCTAAAAACCAAACCAACATACCCCCCTCCCCTAAAAACAAAAAACCCACAAAACCATTAAAAACCCTAAAACCCCATAAAAATCCAAAAAATTTATAAAAACATAAAACATCCCTAAAAACCTAAAAATTAATACCGAAAAACATTTAAAACACCTAAAAAACTAAAAAAAACACTAAAAAACATAAACACTAATAAAAAGCCTAACCCCCCCTAAAAACCTCAAAAATCCCTAAAAACATTAAATTCCAATAAATTCATTAAAAAATTAAAATCCATAATAATTTAAAAAAATACCCCAAAGAACCTTAATGAGACATAAGAAAATCATAAAAAATTAAAAATACATAAAACCCCTAAAAACCTAAAAAACATCAAAAACTGATAAAAACCTGAAAGCCCACAAAACCCAAAATCCCAAAAATAATAAAAAACATAAAATACTCTAAAAACATTAAAAACCCCCCAAAACCAATAATAAACCTAAAACACTAAAATCCTTTTAAACCCCCCAAAAATGTTAAAAACTCTAAAAAACCATATAAACACTAAAAAATATAAAATCCCCCTAAAAACAAAAAAAAATCCATAAAAATCCATAAAAATCCCAAAAATGAAAAAAACCCTAAAACCCTAAAAACCCAAAGAAACCCACAAAACCCTAAAAATTAAAATCCCTAATAAACCTTAAAAGGAAAAACCCCTAAAAATACTAAAAAACATTAAAACACAATATAATCCTTAAAACCCTAAACATCCCAAAAAATGTAAAATACCCAAAAACCCAAACAATCCCTAATAAAACCTTAAAAACCAAAAAATAATTAAAACACCTAAAAACCTAATAAATGTTAAGAAACCTCAAAAACTATGAAAAGATATAAAAACCCCTAAAATCATAATATAACATAAAAACATTAAAAACCCCTAAAATCAATAAAAACTCTAAAAACCAATATAAAATATAAAAACCTTTAATCCCATAAAAGTGTTAAAAACCCTTTATAATACTAGAAACCACTAAAAGAACCCTATAATCACAAAAATCCTTAAAAACCATAAAAATTATAAAACCCCTAAAAATTACAAAAAACCTCAAATAACTAAAAAAATCCCATAAAACCATAAAAATCCCTAAAAACATGAAATAAAACATAAAAACCTTGAAAACCAATAAGAAAACTATAAAAACCTAAAAACACTTAAACACCCTAAAAAACTAGAAAATCCTAAAAATCTTTAAAACCAAAAAGACTCCCAAAATCCCTAAAAACCCTACAAAATCATAAAACCATAAAAATCCCTATAAATACCTAAAATTTTAAATAACAAAAAACATTCAAAATTAATAATAAAATATTTATAAATTTAAAACACATAAAACCCCTGAAAACCTAAAAAAGCAAAAATCCCTAAAGACCCTAAAAATATAAAAAACACTAAAAAAATTAAACCCCTAAAACATTCAAAGATCTAAAATCCCATGAAAACCATAAACCCACTAAAAACATCTAAAAACCCTTAAAAAATAAAAGCATTAAAAAACACTAAAAAACCTTAACACCCAATAAATACTAAAAACCATAAAAATCCTAAAAATCCTAAAAACCCTAAAACCCCTAAAAACCCAAAAAATCCAAAAAACCATAAAAACCATAAACATACTATGAAAGAGATAAAAAATCCAAAAAATGTAAGAACCCCTAAAAACCTTGAAAACCACTAAAACACTATTGAAACCTAAAAACAAATAAACCCCTAAAAACACAAAAATTCTAAAAACCTTAAAAACCAAAAAAACCATAAAATACCGAAAAAAATAAAAAACACGAAAAATCCATAAAAAATAAACAATATAAAAACACTTTAAACCACTTATAATGTTACAAAACTCTATAAAAACATAAAACCCTAAATAATTCAATACAAAAACCATAAAAACAAAAAAAACCTTGAAAACCCTAATAACTTTGAAAACCCTTAAAATCTGTAAAAACTATAAAAACAATAAAAATCCAATAAAAACCAAAATATTCCCTAAAAACATAAAAACCAAAAAAAATATAAATTCCCTAGGAAAACCATAAAAACCAAAAAAAACATAAAACCCCTAAAAAACTAAAAATGATCAAAACCATGAAAAATTACAAAAACCCCTAAAAACGAAAAACCCAAACAAACCATCCAAATCATTAAAAACCATAATAAACCATAAAAATCCTAAAAAACCTAAAATCCATAAAAACATTAAAATCACTAAAATCCAGTAAAAAACACTAAGAAAACCATAGAATCCAAAAAAAAATTAACATCCCTAAAAACCTAAAATGCTAAAAACCTTAAAAGGTCGTAAAAATCATAAAAACCCTAAAAACCCCATAAAAACACAAAATCATCTAAAAATCATAGAAACCCTGAAAACCCATAATAACAGAAAAATACTAAAAAATATATAAAAACCATTTAAATCTCAGAATACATTAAACAATAAACCTCTAAAAGTCCAAAAATACCCTAAAACCCCTCAAAATCCCTACAAAACATTAAAATTATAAAAATTATAAAAATCCCTAAAAATAAATAAAAACATAATCAACCATAAACCCTATGAAAACCTCTACGAGAACCATAAAAATGTAAAAACACTTAAAACCCCTAAAAACCTAAAAAATACTAAAAACCATAAAAAACCCTAAAAACTATAAAAACCCATAAATCATTAAAACAACCTAATAACCTATTAAAAACATTAAAGTACTAAATACTCTAAAAACCCTTAAAATCCCAAAAACCCTAAAAACACAAAAAATAAAAAAACCCTAAAAATTCCCAAATCCCCTAAAATTGATTAATGAATTAAAAATTCCCTAAAATTCACTAAAAAATAAAAAATACCTAAAAAAAGTTTAAAAAACCTAAAAACACTTAAAATCCCCAAAAATATTAAAATGAAAAAAACCCTAAAAGACCCTAAAATCCCTAAAACAACTAAAATCCTTAAAAACCCAAAAAAAATTAAACAACCCTAGAAATTCATACATAATCTGAAAACGTATAAAAACTCTAAAAACCTTTTGAACCCCAATAAACATTAAAAAAAAATACATTAAAATACATAAAAAATAAAAAAAAAAACTAAAAACCCATAAACACCTCAAAAATTTTAAAACCCCTCAAAATCCCTAAAAAACTTAAATACCAAATAAATCCAAAAAAATACCTAAAGATACCTAAAAATTTAGAAAACCATACAAAACCTGAATATCCCTAGTAAAACAATAAAAACCATAAAACAAATAAAAGACCTAAAAATCTAAAAATGCTAATTTTTAAAAAAACCCCAAAAATCCTAAGACACATAAAACCCCCTAATACTCTGAAAACCCCTAAAATTTAAAAAAACCCTTTAATCCCCTAAAATCACTAAAAAATAAAAAACCATTAAACCTCTAAAAACTTGAAAGACCCTAAAACCCAAAAACCATAAAACCCTATGCCCCCTAAAATCCCTCAAAATTAATAAAACCACTAACAATCCATAAAAATCCTAAAAATTATGAAAAAATATATTTATAAATGAAAAAACCCCAAAAAACACTTAAAATCACCAATACAATCCTAAAAAACATGTAAAAAACCAAAAAATATAAAAACCATAAACCCCTCCAAACCATAAAAAACCCCTAAAACTCTCAATACCTCTAAAATCCCCAATAACCAATAAAAATCATTAAAATCCCTTAAAATCCCTAAAACATAAAAATCCAAAAAACACTAAAAAAACATAAGAAAACCTTAAAAACCAACCCCCACTCCAAATCCCTAAAAAAGGATAAAAACCCATAAAAAACCAAAAACCCCTTAAAACCATGAAAAATCCCTAAAACGATTTAAAAACCTAAAATCCTATATGATCCCTAAAATCACAAAAAGAACCCTAAAACCCTTTAAATCCGTAAAATCATTAAAAATCTCTAAATACCTTAAAAACCCCAAAAAACTCAAATAACCCAAAACCCCCAAAAAAAACCTATAAAAATCTGAAACCCTAAAAACCCCAAACCCTCAAAATCTATAAACACCCTAAAAACCATAAAAATCATATCAAATCACTAAAAATCCCTTAAAACATAAAAACCCTATAAAAAAATAGAAAACATTAAAATCCTAAAAAAATTAAACCCCTAAAAATACAAAAAAAGACAAAGACCCTAAAAACCCACAAACCAAAAAAGCCCCCAATAAACCCCTCATAATCCCTAAAAAACTAAAATACAAAAAAATTAAAAATTCTCTAAAATTTCAATAAATGTAAAAAACCCTAAAAACCTAATAAAACCATAAAAATTCTTAAACCCTCTAAAAAAGAAAAAAAATTATAAAAAAAATCCTTAAAGTCCCTAAAAACCCTGAAAACCATAAAAATGATAAAACCCTAAAATTCCAGAAGAATCCTAGAAAACTACTAAAATATCTAAAACCAGTTAAACACTTAAAAACGTTATAGAATACTAAAAACCATTAAAACCCCAAAAAACACAAAAAACCCTAAACCCAAAAAAACCATAAAAATCCAACAAAATCCTAAAAAATCCCCAAAAACCCAAAAAATTATAAAAACCCTAAAAACCATAACAAAATCGTAAAAACTTAAAAAAATTAAAAAAAACCCTAAAAACTAAAAAATTATAACACTCTAAAAATAATAAAAACCATAAAACCATAAAAATATCTAAAATCCCACAAAATCCTAAAGAAACTAAAACTCTAAATCACTTTAAACCCCTAAAAATATTAAAAAATATTAAAAACCTAAAATCCATAAGGAACACAATAAATCCTAAAACCCCCCCAAAACACAATAAACCTTAAGAAACCCTAAGCCCCTAAAAATACAAAAACAATCCTAAAAAATCCCTGAAATATAAAAAACTCTAAAAACCCTAAAAACCCTAAAGAAAATCTTAAAACCAGAAACTCACTTAAACCACTGAAAACCTAAAATTTTTAAAAACATAGAAAACCCAAAAAATGCAAAAAAAAACCTAAATCCTCAAAATTCATAAAAATTCATAAAATCCTAAAAAATCCCAAAAATCCCAACAAAACATACAAAAGCCCAAAAACCCAAAAAATCTAAAAAACATAAAAACACTTACAAACTCTAAAAACCAAAAAAATTATAGGAACCTTGAAAACCCTAATAAACACTAAAAACATATAACCCCTAAATGCATTAAATACTATAAAACATTTAAAAAAACTAAAAAACTCAAAAAAACCCTAAAATCCAAAAAAATCTAAAAAATTAAAAACCCTAAAAACAAAAAATCTCTAAAAACTCTAAAAAACCATAAAACCCCTAAAAATAAAAAATATCTATAAAATAGGGAAAAACATAAAAACTCGAAAAATCCATAAGGAAACCATAGAAACATAAAAACACTTAAAACCCATAAAAACATATAAAATAATAAACCCCTAAAAAAACCAAAACCCTAAAAGTTTCAAAATCTCTAAAAACGTGAATTTTTTTTTAAAATCCCTAAAAATACCTAAAAATCCTTGAAAACATAAAGAACCGTAATAACCCTGAAAATACTTATGAAAACCATAAAACCAAAAAAAACACTTAAACCCCTAAAATCCTAAACAACGCTAAATACCCTATAACCCCTATAAGGACCCTAAAAACCATAAAATCAGTAAAAACAATAAAAACCTTAAACATTTAAAAAACCTAAAAACACATAAAAACCCTAAAAACCAATAAAGCCATAAAAACCCATTAGACCCCTAAAAATGATAAATATCTAAAAACCATAAAACAGTAAAAAAAATTAAAAGGACCAAAAATCTATAAAAACTATAAAAACCATAAAACCATCATAATCCCCAATACTCTAATCTACCTTAAAAACCATAAAATCCCTAAAAAAACCCTAATAGTTTTGAAAATACAAAGAAAATTTTAAAAATATAAAAACACTTAAACACCTAAAAACATAAAAAACATTAAAACACATAAAAACCCTAAAACCCTAAAAACAAAAAAAACCATAAAACCCATGGAAGATATTAAAAACCCAAAAACCATAAAATATTAAAAATCTAAAAAATTCTATAAAAAACCTTTAATTATCCAAAAATGTTATAAAACTCTAAAAACCCATAAAATCCCTAAAATCTCAGAAAAATATTCAAACCGTAAAAAACCCCAAAACTAGAAAAATCATTAAAACCCCTAAAAATCATAAATATTATAAAATCCAAAAAAATCCCTAAAAACATAAAAAACATATTAACAATGAAAAATTGTAGGAAAACATTGAAAACCTTAAATCACATTAATCCAAAAGGACATAAAAAGCTAAAAACCCTAAAAATCCCATAACTTCTAAAAGTCCTTAAAAAATCCTCAAAAACACCAATTACCCCTAGAAAAATATTAAATAACTAAAAATACTAAAAACCCCTAAAACCATAAAACCCCCTAAAACCCCATAAAAAAGCTCAAAACCACTAAAAACCTAAAAAACCCTTTAAAAACTAAAAACATTAAAAGACTATAAAAACCATAAAAACAAAAAAAAACAAAAAAAATAACCTAAATGAAAAAAAACATAAATCCCATATAATTCCTAAAATACACCAAAAACCATAAAAATCATTAAAATCCCTAAAAACCAAAAAAAAATCCAAAAAACATATGAAGACACCTAAAAATTTAAAATACCCTAAAAACACTCAAAACCCTAATAAACCCTTAAAAAACAAAAAACACTTAAAACCCCCAAAAACCTAAAAATTTGTAAAACCGCTAAAATCCCCAAAACCTCAAAAAACATAAAACCCATAAATGTCCTTAAAAATGTTAAAAAATCATAAAAATACATTAAAATCCGTAAAAATTAATAAAAATGTAAAAAATCCAAAAAACGCTAAAACCCCATAATAAAACCATAAAAACCTAAAAACACCTAAACCCCCTAAATCCTTAAAAAAAGATAAAACCCCTAAGAAAAGTAAAGACTGTAAAAACCATAACACATAAAAAATCCTAAAAATTTAGAAACCCTAAAAACCCATAAAATCATATACAACAAAAAAAATGTAAAAACCCTTAAAACACATAGAAAATTTAATAACTATAAAAAATATAAAAAATTAATTCCCCCCAAAAACCCAAAAACTACAAAAACCAAAAAAACCAAAAAAAACCACCGTAAATCCATAAAAGATCCCTAAAATCCATAAAACAGATAAAAATACTAAAAAATACTCTAAAATATCTAAAGAAATAAAATGTACAAGAAACATGAAAAACCAAAAAAATCCTTAAAAACCAAAAAACAAATAAAACCCATAAATAGTCAAAAAATTATAAAAACCCTAAAAACAATAAAAAACACGAAAAACCATAAAAATCCATAAAGACCTTAAAAATAATAAAAATCTATAAAACCCTAAAAATCCCTAAAAACATAAAAATGATAAGAAAATATTAAAACCATAAAACAATAAAGTCCTCTAAAACCTAAAAAAATCCTAAGAAAGCTATCCTTTAAACCCAAAAAAACTATAAAAAAACTTCCAAATCTCAAGAACCCTAAAAATCATAAATGCTTAAAATGGCACTAAAAATCCCAAAAATCTATAAAATACTAAAAACTCAAAAAAAAACCCCCTAAGAAAGCCTTAAAAACCAAAAAGCACATAAATCCCATATAAAACCTAAAAGCGTGAAAAGCCCTAAAAACCAAAAGAACCTTAAGATCTGAAAATCCACTAAAAATATGAAAACCCATTAAACCCCAAAAACATTAAAAAACCTTAAAACACTTTAAAACCAAAAAAAATCAAAAAACCATAAAAACCCAAAAGCAATTAAAACCCTTAAAACACTAAGAAACCATAAAAACCCTCAAAATCCCTAAAAACACTAAAAACCGTAAATTTCATACAAAATCCCCAAAAATCCTTATAAATATAATAAACCCTAAAAAAATTGAAAATCCTAAGAAGAACTTACAAAAATAAAAACCTAAAAACACATAAAACCACTAAAAACAAAAAAAAACCCTAATCAACCCCCAATACCCTAAAACCCCTAAAAACAAAAAAAGGCCTAAAACCCTATATTCCCTAAAAAATAATAAAAATATTAAAAATTCAATAAAATTCTCTAACAACCTATAAAACCATTAAAACACTATAAAACCTTAAGAAAACCTTAAAAACATATAAAAACTTTAAACCCCTAAAAATATTAAAAACATTAAAACCATAACATACCACAATAAGCCGCCCTAAAAACCATAAAAACCACTAAAAAAGTTTAAAAATAGTAATTAACCAAAAAAAACCATAAAGAGATCTAAAAACCATTTAAACCCCAAAAGATGATAAAAAACTATAAAACCATAAAAACCCTAAAAACACAAAACCCCAAAAAACCCCCAAACCCCTAAAAACGCCAAAAACACCATAAAACCCAAAAAAAAACCAAAAACTCTCAAAATCCTTAGAACCCATGAACCCCATAAAAACCATAAAAATCCTAAAAATTATTAAAAATACCAAAAAACAAAAAAACTAAAAACCCTAATAACTCGTAAAACCAAAAAACACTTAAAACCAATGAAACCCAAAAAATTATAAAGTCTCTAAAAAAACCTAAAACTGCGAACACCATAAAACCATAAAAAACCTTAAAATCCCAAAAAAATATCCTAAATCCCTAAAAAATCGAACACCTCCCCAAAATCCTTAAAAAAATAATGAAACATAAAACCCCTTAAACAATAAATATCCTTAAAAAGTAAAAAACCATAAACACCACAAAAAATCCTAATAGAAGCATAAAAACTAAAAAGCACTTAAAATGCATAAAAAATCTAAAAAATGCTAAAAATTCTAAAAACCCCTAAAAACCTTTAAAAACCCCTAAAATCCCTAAAAAACCTAAAAACCATTAAAATCATAAAAAAGCACTAAAATCACTAAAAACATAAAAATCCTAAAAAACATGAAAAACATTATGAAAACCGTAAAAACCTAGAAATGCTAAAAATCCCTAAATACCCAAAAAACACTAAAACCCTTAAAACCCAAAAGTACCAAAACCCCCCTAAAAACCGTAAAACCACTAAAATAATTAATAACCTTAAAACTAAAAAAATCCCTTAAACCCCACTAAAAACTCTAAAAACTATTTAAACCCCTAAAAATTTTAAATATTTATATAAATCCTTAAACAGAAAAAAAATCCAAAAAACCCCTAAAACCATAAAAAAAAATAAAAACCCTCAAAATCACTAAAGACCTTAAAATGACATAAAAATCATAAAAATCCATAAAAATCCCTAATAACATAAGAAAAACCACTAAAAACCGTTAAACCATAAAACACATAAAAGTCCTAAAAACATAAAATACGCTAAACACCTTAAAAACCCCAAAAACCCAAAAATACAATAAAAACCCATTAAAACCCTAAAAACTCACTAAAAACTATGAAAACCCCTTAAAACCCTAAAAAATTTGAAAAAACTCTTAAAAACGTTAAATCTCTTAAAAACCTCAAAAAACTCAAAATAACCATAAAAATACCTTAAAACCCTAAAAACTCCTAAAAACCATAAAAAATATAAAAACCTTAAATGAATTTAAAAACCCCTAAAAACTATAAAAACTCTTTTAATATCAAAAATCTAAATATTCTAGAAATCTTATAAACCTAAAAACTAAAAAAACCCAAAAACCCACAAATAGAAACCATGAATCCTTAAAAACCATAAAAACATAAAAAGGTAAAAAATCTATAAAATCCATTAAAAACCTGAAAATACATAAAAACCCATAAGGAATCCTTAAAAACAAAAAACAATTAAAACCCCTAAAAACAAAAAAAACACACTAAATCCCTAAAAACCAAAAAAATGATAAAAAAATCCCAAAAAATGCATAAAAACATGAACATCCCTAGAAACCATGAAAACCCCTTGGAATAAATTAAAAATATAAAAACACTTGAAACCCCAAAAAACCTAAAAATGGTAAAGACCATAAAAAATATAAAAAGGCCATAAACCCCTAAAAATAATAAAAACACCTAAAACCTTCAAAAACCCTAAAAACCCATAAAACTCTAAAATTCACAAAAATCATTATTAACCATTTAAAGAAATAAAATAGCTAAAAGACTCTAAAAACAATAAGCCACTCAAATGTTCTAAAAACCCATAAAAACAATAAAAACAAAACAACCATAAAAAAGAACTAAAAATTCTCAAAATCCCTAAAAACCCTAAATTGCTATAAAATTCCTCGAAAATTTATAAAAAACCCTAAAAAATAAAAACTCCAAAACCCTTGAAAACAAATAATAAAACCATAAAAACCTTAAAATAATTGAAACTCCTACAGAATCTAAAAAATCTAAAAACACCTAAAATAATAAAAACCTTCAAAATACCTAAAAACTATAAACACCCATAAAATTACAAAAAACACAAAAAATGAATAAAAACATAAAAAATTGTAAAAACCCAAAAAAGAAATCCTAGTTAATTTAAAAATACTTAAACACTTGAAAAACCAAAAAGACACTAAAAATCCAAAAACCTAAAAACTATAAAAACCTTGAAAACCATAAAACAATAAAAATCTATAAACACACTAAAGCAACTAAAAACACTAAAACCCATATAAAACTATAAAATAGTAAAAAACTTTTAAATCCTTAACACCCTAAAAACACAAAAAATCAATAAAAATAAAAAATCCATAAAACTCCTAAAAACCTAAAAACCCTAAAATCCTTAAAATACCAAAAAAATAATACAAACCATAAAAATCATAAAAAACTATAAACCCCCAAAAAAATTATAAACCATGAAAACCACTAAGAAAACAATAAAAAAATAAAAAAAATAAAACTGTAAATACCTAAAAATTTATAAAAACCTAAGAAACACAAAAAAACCCCAAAAACCCTTAAAATCCCAAAAACCATAAAAACTGTAAAAATCCAAAAAAAAACTAGAAAGAACACAAAAAATTTGAAAAAAAAATAAAACCCAAAAAAATCCTATGATGAAAACCAGCATACATGTAAAAAACCCCTGACACCAAAAATGTTTTAAAACACTAAACCCCTAAAAGACCCAAAAATATCTGAAAAACCATAACAATCTATAATAACCATAAAAACCCTATAAACCACTAAACATTTAAAAAACTACAAAACCCATTAAATAATTAAAAAATGTAAATTACTATAAAACAACTTAAAAAATTCACCATAAAATCCCAAAACCCCATAAAACTATAAAAAGCTTCAAAATCCATAAGATCCATAAAAACCATAAGAATACTTACAAATTCCTAAAATTCACTAAAAACATAAATAACAATAAAAACCATGAAAACCATAGAAAACCATAAAAAACATAAAAAACATAAACCCCTTAAAACCCCCAAAACCCTAAAAACCTCTAAACACTCTAAAAATCCCTAAAAGCCTTAAAAGTTGTAAAAATCTTAAAATTCGGTAAAAAAAATTAAAATGTGCAAAACAATAAAAACATTTAAAAATATTATGAAACCATAAACAAATAAAAAATGATTAAAATACATAAAAACGTAATAAAATCTAATGTACCTAAAAAACACTAAAATAGTAAAAAATTTAAATCCACCAAAATCCCTTAAAATGATAATAGGAATAAAAAGCCAAAAAAATGCATAAAAATATATAAAACATAAAAAACCCAAAAATCCCTAAAAACCACAAAATAAAACCATTAATACCTAAAAAATGTATTAATCCCATAAAAATATCAATAACTCAAAAATCTCTAAAAAACCTAAAAACCAGGAAAAACCCTGAAACCCTAAAAATCCAAAAAATCCTAAAAAACCACTAAAAACTCTAAAAGTCTTTAAACCCATAAAAACACTATAAAAAATAAAAAACCTAAAATAGATCTAAAATTCATAAAAACAAAAAAAACCCAGAAAACCCAAAACTTCCCTAAGAAAACCTTAAAACCCTAAAAAATATAAAAATCCTAAAAATGATAAAAAGCCTAAAAACCCAATAAATACCTAAAAACCATAAAAACACCAAAACCCAAAACCATAAAACGTCTAAAAACCATAAATCACCTTAAAACTCTTAAAACCCTAAAAATCCTCTGAAAACTCTAAAAACCGTAAAACCCATAAAAATGATAAAAAACATTAAAACTGTAAAAAACTAGAAAAAACCTTAAAAGAACAAAAAACCATAAAAACAGTAAGAACCCTAAAACCCAAAAAACCCTGAAAATTCCTTAAATCTTTAAGATCATTAAAATCTATAAAACCCTATAAAATTCATAAAGGCCCTAAAATTATAAAACCCATAAAATCCTAAAAAATCCTAAGAAAATCATTAAAAACATAAAACACTTAAAAACCTTGAAAATTATAAAAAACCCTTGAATACCATAACGGACCCTAGAAACACTAAAAACCTAAAAACCTAAAAACATAAAAACCATTAGAATCACTAAAAACACTGAAAATTCCCTAAAATCATTGAAAATATAAAAAACCCTAAAAAATATAAAAACCCAAAAGAAAAATAAAATACTATAAGAAACCCTTAAAAACCAAAAGACACATAAATTCCCTAAAAACCTAAAAGCGTTAAAAACCTTAAAAAAACAAAAAGACCATAAACCCCCTAAAACCCATTTAAAACCATAAATACCCTAAAACCAAAAAGAAATACTAAAACCCTTAAAACCAGAAAAAAAGATAAAAACATTAAAACAAGGTAAAAACTCTAAAATCAGATTAAATTCCTTAAAACATTAAAAACTCTAAAAAACATTAAGAACATAAAAAATACAACTAAAACCCCCCAAAACCCTTAAAAACCTGAAAAATCAACAAAAAAATCCAAAAAAATCCCTAATGATCTTTAAAAACATACAGTTCTAAACCCCTAAAAATCCCTAAGAAACCCATAAATAACAAAAAACACATAAAACCCATAAAAATCCTAAAACACAAAAATAACCAAAGACCCTTAAAATAAATTAAAACCCAAAAAATTTATAAAAATCCTAAAATACCAAAATATAATAAAAATTTAAAAGACACTAAAAAACATGAAAAACCAAATGAAAACCCTAACTAACTAAAAACACATAGCCTCCTTAAAAAACCTAAAAAATGATAAATACCAAAAAACCTAACAACTATAGAAACCAATAAAAACATTTGAAAAATATAAAACCCTTAAAATCCCTAAAAACCAATGAAAAATCTAAAAACTATTTAAACCTATAAAAATTTAAAAAAACTCTAAATAAAATAAAAAACTATAAAAACCATAAAAACCCAAAAAAAATCTATAAACCTCAAAATTATTAAAAATCCTAAAGATCATTAAAATTTCCATAACACTTAAAAACTTTATAACCATTAACAAATCCTAAGAAAAAAATAGAAACCTGAAAATCATTGAAACCTAAAAAAAACCCAAAACACGATAAAAACCATAACAATCTTAAGGCCCCCTAAAAACCCTAAAAACCATAAAACCCCAAAAACCATTAAAAACCCCAGAAACTCATAAAAACCCAATAAACCACTAAAAAATCTAAAAACCCTTTGAACTCCTAAAATGTTAAAAATATATAAAAAACTATAAAACCTAAAAAAAATCCCAAAACCAAAAAACCATAAAACAACATAACCCCTCAAAATCCCAAAATCCCTAAAAACCCTAAAATCGTAAAAACCCATAAATTTTTTTTTTAAAAAGTAATAAACACTAAAAACACTAAAAAATTCTATGAAAACCTTAAAAAAATAAAAACACTAAAAATCCATAAAACCCAAAAAACCCTCAAAGTCCATAGAAACCATAAAATCCATAAAATTATAAAAAGGCCTTAAAAATCCGAAAACTGAAAAAAACTATAAAACACAAAAAAGCCCTTAATAAAATATTATAAACCTAAATACACATAAAACCCTATAAACCTAAAAATGATAAAAACCCGATAAAACCCTAAAAAAGTTCATAAACCCCAAAATCCATAAAACCCCCTAAAAATCGTGAAGACCATAAAACCCCCTTAAAAATGAAAAAACCATCAAAAAACATTAAAAAAAAATTAATCTCCTGAAAACATAAAAACACTCTAAAAACATTAAAAACACTAAAAAATCCAAAAAATATAAAAACTAAAGAAACACAAAAAATCACAAAAACATTAAAATCCCTAAAATATCTCCAAATCCTTAATAATAATAATAATAATCATAAAAATTCTAAACAATCCCTAAAACCCATAAAAAATAAAAAAAAAATTAAAACCTAGAAAAACCATATTGAAACATTAAAAAACAAAAAATAGTTAAAATACCTGAAAAACCTAAAAATGAAAAAAACTGAAATGCTAAGATATATAAAAACCATAAAAACACGTAAATACCATAAAACCCCATAAAAACCTAAAAACACTAAAACCACACTAAAAAATCTAAAACTCTCTATACTCCTAAAAATGTTGAAAATTTTGAAAACCCTTTAAACCCCTAAAAAAGTCAAAAATTTCCTAAAAACCAAAAATACCCATAAAAACCATTAAAACATTGAAAATTCCTAAAATCCCAAAAAACCAGAAAAATCCTAAAAATTCAAGAAACTCAATAAACATGAAAACCATTATTATAAACATCACAACCCAAAAACAATTAAAAAACTTAAAAACCTAAAAATGATAAAACATTAAAACCCCTAAATACTTTAAAAAAAATAAAGTCATAATTTTTTTTAGAACCCATAAAAACCCAAAAAACACTAAAAACATGAAAAATCCCTTTAAAAACATACAAAAGCCCAAAAACCCAAAAAATCTAAAAAACATAAAAACACTTACAAACTCTAAAAACCAAAAAAATTATAGGAACCTTGAAAAACCTAATAAACACTAAAAACATATAACCCCTAAATGCATTAAATACTCTAAAACATTTAAAAAATCTAAAAAACTCAAAAAACCCCTAAAATCCAAAAAAATAAAAAAAATTAAAAACCCTAAAAACAAAAAATCTCTAAAAACTCTAAAAAACCATAAAACCCCTAAAAATAAAAAATATCTATAAAATAGGGAAAAACATAAAAACTTTATAAATCCATAAGGAAACCATAGAAACATAAAAACACTTAAAACCCGTAAAAACATATAAAATAATAAACCCCTAAAAAAACCAAAACCCTAAAATTTTCAAATTCTCTAAAAACGTGATTTTTTTTATAAAAATCCCTAAAAATACGTAAAATCCTTGAAAACATAAAGAACCGTAATAACCCTGAAAATACTTATGAAAACCATAAAACCAAAAAAAAATACTTAAACCCCTAAAATCCTAAACAACGCTAAATACCCTATAACCCCTATAAGGACCCTAAAAACCATAAAATCAGTAAAAACAATAAAAACCTTAAACATTTAAAAAACCTAAAAACACATAAAAAACCTAAAAACCAATAAAGCCATAAAAACCCATTAGACCCCTAAAAATGATAAATATCTAAAAACCATAAAACAGTAAAAAAAATTAAAAGGACCAAAAATCTATAAAAACTATAAAAACCATAAAACCTTCATAATCCCCAATACTCTAATCTACCTTAAAAACCATAAAATCCCTAAAAAACCCTAAATGTTTTGAAAATCCAAAGAAAATTTTAAAAATATAAAAACACTTAAACACCAAAAAACATAAAAAACATTAAAACACATAAAAACCCTAAAACCCTAAAAACAAAAAAACCCATAAAACCCATGGAAGATATTAAAAACCCAAAAACCATAAAATATTAAAAATCTAAAAAATTCTATAAAAAACCTTTAATTATCCAAAAATGTTATAAAACTCTAAAAACCCATAAAATCCCTAAAATCTCAGAAAAATATTCAAACCATAAAAAACCCCAAAACTAGAAAAATCATTAAAACCCCTAAAAATCATAAATATTATAAAATCCAAAAAAATCCCTAAAAACATAAACAACATATTAACAATGAAAAATTGTAAGAAAACATTGAAAACCTTAAATCACATTAAACCAAAAAAAATAAAAAAGCTAAAAACCCTAAAAATCCCAAAACTTCTAAAAGTCCTTAAAAAATCCTCAAAAACACTAATTACCCCTAGAAAAATATTAAATAACTAAAAATACTAAAAACCCCTAAAACCATAAAACCCCCTAAAACCCCATAAAAAAGCTCAAAACCATTAAAAACTCAAAAAACCCTTTAAAAACTAAAAAAATTAAAAGACTATAAAAACCCTAAAAATAAAAAAAAAACTAAAAAAATAACCTAAATGCAAAAAAACATAAATCCCTTATAATTCCTAAAATACACCAAAAACCATAAAAATCATTAAAATCCCTAAAAACCAAAAAAAATCCAAAAAACATATGAAGATACCTAAAAATTTAAAATACCCTAAAAACACTCAAAACCATAATAAACCCTTAAAAAACAAAAAACACTTAAAACCCCCAAAAACCTATAAATTTGTAAAACCGCTAAAATCCCCAAAACCTCAAAAAACATAAAACCCATAAATGTCCTTAAAAATGTTAAAAAATCATAAAAATCCATTAAAATCCGTAAAAAATAATAAAAATGTAAAAAATCCAAAAAACGCTAAAACCCCATAATAAAACCATAAAAACCTAAAAACACCTAAACCCCCTAAAGCCTTAAAAAAGATAAAACCCCTAAGAAAAGTAAAGACTCTAAAAACCATAACACACAAAAAATCCTAAAAATTTAGAAACCCTAAAAACCCATAAAATCATATACAACAAAAAAATTGTAAAAACCCTTAAAACACATAGAAAATTTAATAACTATAAAAAATATAAAAACTTAATTCCCCCCAAAACCCCAAAAACTACAAAAACCAAAAAAACCAAAAAAATCACCTTAAATCCATAAAGGATCCCTAAAATCCATAAAACAGATAAAAATACTAAAAAATAATCTAAAATATCTAAAGAAATAAAATGTACAAGAAACATGAAAACCCAAAAAAAATCTTAAAAACCAAAAAACAAATAAACCCCATAAATAGTCAAAAAATTATAAAAACCCTAAAAACAATAAAAAACACGAAAAACCATAAAAATCCATAAAGACCTTAAAAATAATAAAAATCTATAAAACCCTAAAAATCCCTAAAAACATAAAAATGATAAGAAAATATTAAAACCATAAGACAATAAAGTCCTCTAAAACCTAAAAAAATCCTAAGAAAGCTATCCTTTAAACCCAAAAAAAACTATAAAAAAAACTTCCAAATCTCAAGAACCCTAAAAATCATAAATGCTTAAAATGGCACTAAAAATCCCAAAAATCTATAAAATACTAAAAACTCAAAAAAACTCCCTAAGAAAGCCTTAAAAACCTAAAAGCACATAAATCCCATATAAAACCTAAAAGCGTGAAAAGCCCTAAAAACCAAAAGAACCTTATGATCTGAAAATCCACTAAAAATATGAAAACCCATTAAACCCCAAAAACATTAAAAAACCTTAAAACCCTTTGAAACCAAAAAAAATCTAAAAACCATAAAAACCCAAAAGCAATTAAAACCCTTAAAACACTAAGAAACCATAAAAACCCTCAAAATCCCTAAAAACACTAAAAACCGTAAATTTCATACAAAATCCCCAAAAATCCTTATAAATATAATAAACCCTAAAAACATTGAAAATCCTAAAAAAAACTTACAAAAATAAAAACCTAAAAACACATAAAACCACTAAAAAAACCCTAATCAACCCCCAATACCCTAAAACCCCTAAAAACAAAAAAAGGCCTAAAAACCCTATATTCCCTAAAAAATAATAAAAATCTTAAAAATTCAATAAAATTCTCTAACAACCTATAAAACCATTAAAACACTATAAAACCTTAAGAAAACATTAAAAACATATAAAAACTTTAAACCCCTAAAAATATTAAAAACATTAAAACCATAACATACCACAATAAGCCGCCCTAAAACCCATAAAAACCACTAAAAAAGTTTAAAAATAGTAAATAACCAAAAAAACCATAAAGAGATCTAAAAACCATTTAAACCCCAAAAGATGATAAAAAACTATAAAACCATAAAAACCCTAAAAACACAAAACCCAAAAAAAACCCCAAACACCTAGAAACGCCAAAAACAACATAAAACCCAAAAAAACAACCAAAAACTCTCAAAATCCTTAAAACCCATGAACCCCATAAAAACCATAAAAATCCTAAAAATTCCTAAAAATACCAAAAAACTAAAAAAACTAAAAACCCTAATAACTCGTAAAACCAAAAAACACTTAAAACCAATGAAACCCAAAAAATTATAAAGTCTCTAAAAAAACCTAAAACTGCGAACACCATAAAACCATAAAAAACCTTAAAATCCCAAAAAAATATCCTAAATCCCTAAAAAATCGAACACCTCCCCAAAATCCTTAAAAAAATAATGAAACATAAAACCCCTTAAACAATAAATATCCTTAAAAAGTAAAAAACCATAAACACCACAAAAAATCCTAATAGAAGCATAAAAACTAAAAAGCACTTAAAATGCATAAAAAATCTAAAAAATGCTAAAAATTCTAAAAACCCCTAAAAACCTTAAAAAACCCCTAAAATCCCTAAAAAACCTAAAAACCATTAAAATCATAAAAAAGCACTAAAATCACTAAAAACATAAAAATCCTAAAAAACATGAAAAACATTATGAAAACCGTAAAAACCTAGAAACGCTAAAAATCCCTAAATACCCAAAAAACACTAAAACCCTTAAAACCCAAAAGTACCAAAACCCCCCTAAAAACCATAAAACCAATAAAATCATAAATAACCTTAAAACTAAAAAAATCCCTTAAACCCCACCAAAAACTCTAAAAACTATTTAAACCCCTAAAAATTTTAAAAATTTATATAAATCCTTAAACAGAAAAAAAATCCAAAAAACCCCTAAAACCATAAAAAAAAATAAAAACCCTCAAAATCACTAAAGACCTTAAAATGACATAAAAATCATAAAAATCCATAAAAATCCCTAATAACATAAGAAAAACCACTAAAAACCGTTAAACCATAAAACACATAAAATTCCTAAAAACATAAAATACGCTAAACACCTTAAAAACCCCCCAAAACCCAAAAATACAATAAAAACCCACTAAAACCCTAAAAACTCACTAAAAACTATGAAAACCCCTTAAAACCATAAAATTTTTAAAAAACTCTAAAAAACCTTAAATCTCTTAAAAACCTCAAAAAACTCAAAATAACCATAAAAATACCTTAAAACCCTAAAACCCTAAAAACTCCTAAAAACCATAAAAAATATAAAAACCTTAAATGAATTTAAAAACCCCTAAAAACTATAAAAACCCTTTTAATATCAAAAATCTAAATATTCTAGAAATCTTATAAACCTAAAAACTAAAAAAACCCAAAAACCCACAAATAGAAACCATGAATCCTTAAAAACCATAAAAACATAAAAAGGTAAAAAATCTATAAAATCCATTAAAAACCTGAAAATACATAAAAACCCATAAGGAATCCTTAAAACAAAAAACAATTAAAACCCCTAAAAACAAAAAAAAAACACTAAATCCCTAAAAACCAAAAAAATGATAAAAAAATCCCCAAAATGCCTAAAAACATGAACATCCCTAGAAACCATGAAAACCCCTTGGAATACATTAAAAATATAAAAACACTTGAAACCCCAAAAAACCTAAAAATGGTAAAGACCATAAAAAATATAAAAAGGCCATAAACCCCTAAAAATAATAAAAACACCTAAAACCTTCAAAAACCCTAAAAACCCATAAAACTCTAAAATTCACTAAAATCATTATTAACCATTTAAAGAAATAAAATAGCTAAAAGACTCTAAAAACAATAAGCCACTCAAATGTTCTAAAAACCCATAAAAACAATAAAAACAAAACAACCATAAAAAAGAACTAAAAATTCTCAAAATCCCTAAAAACCCTAAATTACTATAAAAATCCTTGAAAATTTATAAAAAACCCTAAAAAATAAAAACTCTAAAACCCTTGAAAACAAATAATAAAACCATAAAAACCTTAAAATAATTGAAACTCCTACAGAATCTAAAAAATCTAAAAACACCTAAAATAATAAAAACCTTCAAAATACATAAAAACTATAAACACCCATAAAATTACTAAAAACACAAAAAATGAATAAAAACATAAAAAATTGTAAAAACCCAAAAAAGAAATCCTAGTTAATTTAAAAATACTTAAACAATTGAAAAACCAAAAAGACACTAAAAATCCTAAAAACCTAAAAACTATAAAAACCTTGAAAACCATAAAACACTAAAAATATATAAACACACTAAAGCAACTAAAAACACTAAAACCCATATAAAACTATAAAATAGTAAAAAACTTTTAAATCCTTAACACCCTAAAAACACAAAAAATCCATAAAAATAAAAAATCCATAAAACTCCTAAAAACCTGAAAACCCTAAAATCCTTAAAATACCAAAAAAATAATACAAACCATAAAAATCATAAAAAACTATAAATCCCCAAAAAAAATTATAAACCATGAAAACCACTAAGAAAACAATAAAAAACTAAAAAAAATAAAACTGTAAATACCTAAAAATTTATAAAAACTTAAGAAACACAAAAAAACCCCAAAAACCCTTAAAATCCCAAAAACCATAAAAACTGTAAAAATCCAAAAAAAACTAGAAAGCACACAAAAAATATTAAAAAAAAAGAAAACCCAAAAAAATCCTATGATGAAAACCAGCATACATGTAAAAAACCCCTGACACCAAAAATGTTTTAAAACACTAAACCCCTAAAAGACCCAAAAATATACGAAAAACCATAAAAATCTATAATAACCATAAAAACCCTATAAACCACTAAACATTTAAAAAACTACTAAACCCATTAAATAATTAAAAAATGTAAATTACTATAAAACAACTAAAAAAAATTCACCATAAAATCCCAAAACCCCATAAAACTATAAAAAGATTCAAAATCCATAAGATCCATAAAAACCAAAAGAATACTTACAAATTCTTAAAAATCACTAAAAACATAAATAACCATAAAAACCATGAAAACCATAGAAAACCATAAAAAACATAAAAAACATAAACCCCTTAAAACCCCCAAAACCCTAAAAACCTCTAAACACTCTAAAAATCCCTAAAAGCCTTAAAAGTTGTAAAAATCTTAAAATTCCGTAAAAAAAATTAAAATGTGCAAAACAATAAAAAACATTTAAAAATATTATGAAACCATAAACAAATAAAAAATGATTAAAATACATAAAAACCTAATAAAATCTAATGTACCTAAAAAACTCTAAAATATTAAAAAATTTAAATCCGCCAAAATCCCTTAAAATGATAATAGGAATAAAAAGCCAAAAAAATGCATAAAAATATATAAAACATAAAAAACCCAAAAATCCCTAAAAACCACAAAATAAAACCATTAATACCTAAAAAATGTATTAATCCAATAAAAATATCAATAACTCAAAAATCTCTAAAAAACCTAAAAACCAGGAAAAACCCTGAAACCCTAAAAATCCAAAAAATCCTAAAAAACCACTAAAAACTCTAAAAGTCTTTAAACCCATAAAAACACTATAAAAAAAACCTAAAATAGATCTAAAATTCATAAAAACAAAAAAAACCCAGAAAACCCAAAACTTCTCTAAGAAAACCTTAAAACCCTAAAAAATATAAAAATCCTAAAAATGATAAAAAGCCTAAAAACCCAATAAATACCTAAAAACCCTAAAAACCCCAAAACCCAAAACCATAAAACGTCTAAAAACCATAAATAACCTTAAAACTCTTAAAACCCTAAAAATCCTCTGAAAACTCTAAAAACCGTAAAACCCATAAAAATGATAAAAAACATTAAAACTGTAAAAAACTAGAAAAAACCTTAAAAGAACAAAAAACCATAAAAACAGTAAGAACCCTAAAACCCAAAAAACCCTGAAAATTCCTTAAAACTTTAAGATCATTAAAATCTATAAAACCCTATAAAATTCATAAAGGCCCTAAAATTATAAAACCCATAAAATCCTAAAAAATCCTAAGAAAATCATTAAAAACATAAAACACTTAAAAACCTTGAAAATTATAAAAAACCCTTGAATACCATAACGGACCCTAGAAACACTAAAAACCTAAAAACATAAAAACATAAAAACTATTAGAATCACTAAAAACACTGAAAATTCCCTAAAATCATTGAAAATATAAAAAACCCTAAAAATATAAAAACCCAAAAGAAAAATAAAATACTATAAGAAACCCTTAAAAACCAAAAGACACATAAATTCCCTAAAAACCTAAAAGCGTTAAAAACCTTAAAAAAACAAAAAGACCCTAAACCCCCTAAAACCCATTTAAAACCATAAATACCCTAAAACCAAAAAGAAATACTAAAACCCTTAAAACCAGAAAAAAAGATAAAAACATTAAAACAAGGTAAAAACTCTAAAATCAGATTAAATTCCTTAAAACATTAAAAACTCTTAAAAACATTAAGAACATAAAAAATACAACTAAAACCCCCCAAACCCTTTAAAACCTGAAAAATCAACATAAAAAATCCAAAAAAAACCATAATGATCTTTAAAAACATACAGTTCTAAACCCCTAAAAATCCATAAGAAACCCATAAATAACTAAAAACACATAAAACCCATAAAAATCCGAAAACCCAAAAATAACCAAAGACCCTTAAAATAAATTAAAACCCAAAAAAATTATAAAAATCCTAAAATACCAAAATATAATAAAAATTTAAAAGACACTAAAAAACATGAAAAACCAAATGAAAACCCTAACTAACAAAAAACACATAGCCTCCCTAAAAAACCTAAAAAATGATAAATACCAAAAAACCTAACAACTATAGAAACCAATAAAAACATTTGAAAAATATAAAACTTTTAAAATCCCTAAAAACCAATGAAAAATCAAAAAACTATTTAAACCTCTAAAAATTTAAAAAAACTCTAAATAAAATAAAAAACTCTAAAAACCATAAAAACCCAAAAAAAATCTATAAACCTCAAAATTATTAAAAATCCTAAAGATCATTAAAATTTCCATAACACTTAAAAACTTTATAACCATTAACAAATCCTAAGAAAAAAATAGAAACCTGAAAATCATTAAAACCTAAGAAAAACCCAAAACACGATAAAAACCATAACAATCTTAAAACCCCCTAAAAACCCTAAAAATCCTAAAACCCCAAAAACCATTAAAAACCCCAGAAACTCATAAAAAACCAATAAAACACTAAAAACTCTAAAAACCCTTTGAACTCCTAAAATGTTAAAAATATATAAAAAACTATAAAACCTGAAAAAAAATCCCAAAACCCAAAAACCATAAAACAATATAACCCCTCAAAATCCCAAAATCCCTAAAAACCCGAAAATCGTAAAAAACCATAAAAAAATTTAAAAATGTAATTAACACTAAAAACACTAAAAAATTCTATGAAAACCTTAAAAAAATAAAAACACTAAAAATCCATAAAACCCAAAAAACCCTCAAAGTCCATAAAAACCATAAAAACCATAAAATTATAAAAAGGCCCTAAAAATCCCAAAATTGAAAAAACTATAAAACACAAAAAATACCTTAATAAAATCTTATAAACCTAAAGACACATAAAACCCTATAAACCTAAAAATGATAAAAACCTGATAAAACCCTAAAAAAGTTCATAAACCCCAAAATCCATAAAACCCCCTAAAAATCGTGAAGACCATAAAACCCCCTTAAAAATGAAAAAACCATCAAAAACCATTAAAAAAAATTAATCTCCTGAAAACATAAAAACACTCTAAAAACATTAAAAACACTAAAAAATCCAAAAAATATAAAAACTAAAGAAACACAAAAAAATCACAAAAACATTAAAATCCCTAAAATATCTCCAAATCCTTAATAATAATAATAAAAATCATAAAAATTCTAAACAATCCCAAAAACCCATAAAAAATAAAAAAAATCTTAAAACCTAGAAAAACCATATTGAAAAATTAAAAAAAATAGTTAAAATACCTGAAAATCCTAAAAATGAAAAAAATTGAAATGCTAAGATATATAAAAACCATAAAAACACGTAAATACCATAAAACCCCATAAAAACCTAAAAACACTAAAACCACACTAAAAAATCTAAAACTCTCTATATTACTAAAAATGTTGAAAATTTTGAAAACCCTTTAACCCCCTAAAAAAGACAAAAATTTCCTAAAAACCAAAAATACCCATAAAAACCATAAAAACCTTGAAAATTCCTAAAATCCCAAAAAACCAGAAAAATCCTAAAAATTCAAGAAACTCAATAAACATGAAAACCATTATTATAAACATCACAACCCAAAAACAATTAAAAAACATAAAAACCTAGAAATGATAAAACATTAAAACCCTTAAATACTTTAAAAAAAATAAAGTCATAATTTTTTAGAACCCATAAAAACACAAAAAACACAAAAAACATGAAAAATCCCTTTAAATCTATAAAAATTATAAAAACCTCTAAATATCATAACATCCCTAAAATACCTCAAATACAATAAAAATCATGAAAACCCTAAAAACACTAGAGATCTATAAAAACACTAAAACTCCATAAAAATCATAAAAATCCCTAAAAATCTATTAAAATATAAAAAAACCATAAAAACATGAAAACCTATAATAAAATCTTAAAAAACTAAAACCACATAAAACCTATAAAAACCAACAGGACACTCAAAACCCAAAAAATACTCTAAAAGTACCTAAAACCCATAAAAAATAATAAAAAACATAAAAACCCTAATAATCTTTAAAACCCATAAAAAACCTAAAAACCCACTAAAAACTCTAAAAACCTTTTAAACCCCTAAAAATGTTAAAAAACACTATAAAACAATAAAACCCTAAACCTCCCCCGTAAATCCCAAAAAAACATAAAAACCCAAAAAACCCCTAGAACCCAGAAAATCTCTAAATACCCAAATAACAATAAAAATCCTAAATACCCCTAAAAATTTAAAAAAGACTCAAAACCATAAAAACCCTAAAACCCCTATGAAAACCTTAATAATAGTAAAATTATTTAAACACCTAAACCTCTTAAAATTTTAAAATCCCTACAAACCGAAAAAACCATACAAACCATAAACCCCTATAAACATTAAAAAATCATAAAACCTATAAAATCCCTAAAAGAAACTAAGAAAATCCAAACACTAATTAATTTCATAAAAAACATTAATATCCTAAAAAACCTAAAAAATAACTAAATATACCTAAAACCATAAAACCCATAAAACCTTAAAACCCTAATAAAACCTTAAAAACTAAAAATACTTAAAACCCATAAGAAACCAAAAAAATCCTAAAACCCCTAAAACCTTCAAAATCACTACAATCCCTAAAAACCCATTCAAAACCTAAAACATCCCTAAAAATACCAAAAAATTGAAAACCCCTGAAAATTCATAAGAAATATTGAAAAATTAAAAAACAATTAAAACCCCAAAAAAACAAAAAAAAATCTAAAAACCCAAACCACCCCCATAAAAAGACCATAAAACCCCCCTAAAACCACTAAAATCCCATAAAAACCATAAAATTAATAAAACTGCAAAAATTATTTAAATTCCAAGAAACATTCAAAAAATTTAAAACCCTGAAAAAATCTAAAAAACTAACCCCCCCCCCCCATAAAAACCCATAAAACCCCTCCAAATCTCCAAAAACCATAAAAGTCCAAAAAATACCTAAAAATGTCTAAAAACGTAAAAACACATAAAAACAATGAAAAAACCTAAGAAAACATTAAATCCTAAAAACACTAATAACCCATAAAACCTTAAAAGAAACCAATTTATTTAATATATACCTATTTTTTCCTTGAAAACGTACTAATGTTAAAAACCCTAAAAACCTTAAACGACCCTAAAAATTCTAAAAACCCTTTTAAACCATAAATCCCCTAAAAACCCAAAACACTGATACTTGAAAAAAACAATTAAAACTATAAATACCATTTATGCCCCTAAAATAACTAAAAAATCTAAGAACAAAAATCCCATAAAAATAAAAAAAAATTCCACAAAAAAACCGAACAAATCATAAAACTCTTAAACAACTCTAAAAATAGTCACACTCAATAAAAACTCCAAAAACACATAAACACTAAAAAATGAAAAAAAATAACTAAAAATCATGAAAACCCATTAAAACCATGAAAAACATGAAAACATTGAAAATACATAAAAATATAATTCACTTAAAACCCCTAAAACGCTAAATCCTAAAAGTTCTTAAAACCCCAAAACACTAAAAATGCTAAAAACCCAAAAACTCCCTTAAAACCCTAAAAAAACATAAAAATCCTAAAATATACCTAAAAATACATAAAAACATAAGAACTATAAAACACTAAAAACCCTACGAAATCGTTGAAAATATTAAAACACGTAAAACCCTTAAGAAATATAAAAAATTATAAAACCCTAAAAACTCTAAAAGACCATAAATACTAAAAACCATTAAAACCATAAAACCTCTTTAGAAATTTAAAAGTGTGTATCATCAAAAAAATCCAATGAATAATGGAAAATGATAAAAACCCTAAAATCCCTAAAAATCCCTAAAAACCCTCAAATCCCTAAAAACTCTAAAAAAGCATAAAAATCCTAAAAAGGCCTCAAATTACATAAAACGTAAAACCCAAAAACCTTGAAAACCCCAAAATAAACCTTAAATATCTAAAAAAATTAAAACTACTAAAAAACACTAAAACCCATACAATCCCTAAAAAACCTAAAAACCTAAAAACCTCAAAATAATTTAAAAACCATAAAACTCATAAAAACACTAAAAATTATAAAAACACTAAAAAAATAATAATACTCCTAAAAACATTAAAAACAAGATAACCCATAAAACCCCAAAAAACAAAAAACCATAAAAATAAAAAAAAACCCTCAAAATCCCTTAAAACTCATAAAATCCTAAAAAATCCAAAAAAAATCTATAAAAATTAAAAAACCCATTAAAACCCTTCAAAACCTTAAGAAAAAATTAAAAACATTACAAAACATAAACCCCAAAAAACCCTAAAAATCCTAAAAATCTTAAAAACCCTTAGAACTCATAAAAACCAAAAATCCTATAAAAATACTAAAAATATAAAAAACCGTAAAACCTATAAAAACCCTAAAACCCACTCAAAAAATAAAAAAACCTTCAAACCCCTAAAAGTTTTAAAAATAATAAATACATTAAAAACCCTAAAAACTCAAAAATACCCTAAAAATCCAAAAAACCCACAAAAACCATAAAAACACAAAACCCCTCAAAAATCGCAAATGCACTAAAAATGAAAAAAATCCTATAAATCCATAAAAATGAGTAGTATCCTTAATAAACATTCAAACCTGAAAAAATCTAAGAAACATGAAAATACCAAAAAATTATAACCCCTAAAAAACCTAAAAAAATTATAAAAACCCTAAAACACCTAAAAATCCGGAAACCCCTACAGATCCCTAAAAATGAAATAATCATAAAAATCCAAAAAAATCCTAAAAAAACTGATAAATCACCAAAAAATTAAAATCCCCCATGAAAATTGAAAACCCCTAGGAAAATATTTAAAACCCTAAAACACTTAAAACGCCTTAAAACCAAAAAATGCTAAAAAAACTAAAAACTTTTAAACACTATAAACCATAATACCCCCTAAAAAGCCTGAAAAACTCTAAGACCCCTAAAAACCAATGAAGTTCTAAAAACCATTTAAACACCTAAAAATATTATAAACTCTTTAAAACATTAAAAACCCAAAAATAACTCAAAAAACTCCAAAAAAAACATAAAACCCTAAAAACACAAAAAAACCCACAATATCCCAAAAAAATGACAAAACCCTAAAAAATCATAAAAACCTTGAAAACATTGAAAACTCTTAAATACTTAAAAAGACCATCCTATACTATAAAACACCTAAAAAAATTAAAAACCCTAAAACCCCTTTAAAGAAATAATTTTTTAAAATTATAAAAACATTTGAACCCCTAAAAATCTAAAAAAATCCTAAAACCCCTAAAAAACCCTAAAACCCAAAAACACTAAAAACACTAAAAACATTCAAAATCCCCAAAAAACCCTAAAATCATAAAAATAAAAAAACCCTAAAACCATAAAAATGAAAAATACGATAAAACCCTAAAACTCCCAAATAAGTCCTCAAAACGTTAAAACCTGAAAAAATTTAAATCCATAAAAACCCATAAACCCCAAAAAACAATAAATATACAAAATAATGCAAAAAATCCTTAAACAGTTTTTAAAAATATATAAAAATCTAAAAATATTTAAGAAGAACATAATAACACAAAAAATTATTAACCACAAAAAAAACCTAAAATTTTTAATACCCCAAAATCCCCTAAAATACATTAAAAACCCTAAAACCACAATGAATCTGAAAAGACCATAAAAACACTAAGAAATCCATAAGAATCTTTTAAAATGAAAAATCCCTAAAACCATGAAAATATTAAGAAAACAATAAAATACTAAAACACACAAAATCTATAAAAACCCTAAAATCCCTAAAATCCCTAAACCCACAAAAATAAGCTTTAAAAACCCTAAAACCATAAAAAACCTAACACCCATTAAAGACACTAAAAACGCATTAAATCACAAAAAAATAAAAAAACATAAAAACATAAAACCCCCCTTAGAAACTCATAAAACACCATAAGACCCCAAATCCCCTAAAAACCATAAAAATACAAAAAAACATCAAAATCCCTAAAACCCTCAAACTAATAAAAATAATAAAAATCTTAGAAACCCGCAAAAATAACTAAATAACGAAAAAGACCTTAAAGTAAATAAAATAAAAAAATCTTAAGAAAACCTAAAAATCCCAAATTCGTTTAAAACCCTTAAAAGCCTAAATATTTATAATACCATAAAAAACCTTAAAATACACTACAAACCATATAGCCCTTAAAACCCAAAAATCTTACAAAACCACTAAAAATATTAAAAACCATAAAATCCCTAAAACCACAGAGAACACTAAAATATCTTTAAACCCCCCAAGACATTAAAAATGTTGAAAAACTATAAAACCCTTAAAATCTCATAAAACAAACAAAACCAAAAAAACTCAAAAAACTGAAAAAAACCTAAAAAGCCTAAAAACAATAAAAACCTAAAAAACGCTAAAAATACTAATAACCATAAATGTCTCAAAAATCCCTAAATATCTCTAAAAACATAACAAAGTCAAAAAACATGAAAACCCTTAAGAAAACCTTATAAATCTAAAAAAAATTAAAACCTCTAAAAAACAAAAAAAATATAAAAACCCTAAATACAATAAAAACCAAAAAACACCAAAAAAATCCCAAAAAACCATAAAAACCTAAAAATACCTAACAGTCTCTAACAATGTAAAAAATATAAAAAACCTAAAAACACCCTAAGTAAACATCTAAAAATTAAAAACACTTAAAACCACTAAAAACAACGAAAAAATGATAAAAACCTATAAATCCCATAAAAAACTCTTAAAACCCTAAAACCCACAAAACCATAAAAACTATAAAAACATAATATCCTAAAAATGCATAAAAACCCTAAGACCACTAAAAAAATAACCATTTAAACCCCTAAATAAGTAAAAAAATTCTAAAAACAATAAATACCCTAAAAATTTTAAAAAAAGCCGCAAAACCCCAAAAACTATAAAAACACTAAAACACCCAAAATCCTCAAAATCCCTGAAAATAAAAAAACCAAAAACATATACTATAGATTCTCTAAAAATATCTATAAATGTAGAAAACCCAAAAATCATGAAAAACATTAATAAAACCTTAAAAACCTAAAACCACTTTAATTAACCAAAAAACCTAAATAATGCTAAAAACCTTAAAAATCTTAAAAATCACGAAAAACATAAACCCCAAAAACTGTGAAAAACACTAAAACGCATAAAACCTCTAGAAACATTTTATACCATAATTTTTTCTACAAAGCTCTAAAAACCTTAAAACCCCTAAAAACATAAAAAACATAAAAAACCATAAAACCCATAAAACTGTAAAAGTCAAAATAAAACAATAAAAATCCATAAAAATCCTAAAATCCAATAAAAATAATAAAAATCCATAAAAATCACAAAAAATGTAAGAAACCCCTAAAAGTGATAAAAACCTTAATGAAAACCTTAAAACCTAAAAAAATATAGAATCCAAAAAAACATAAAATGTTAAAACCTTAAAACCCTAAATCCCATCAAAATCCCCCCAAAACCCCAACACCCTAAAAATTCCCTAATATTTTTTAACAATGTAAAAACCTTTAAGAACCCTAAAAACCCCTAAGAAAATATTGAAATCTTAAAACACTTAAAACCCCTAAAAACCTAAAACATTATAAAAACCCTAAGAAACCCTATAAGGCCTAAAAATGCCCACAAAGGCTCTAAAAGCCCAAAAACACATAATAACCATAAAAAACTTAAAAACCTATAAAATATCTAAAACCCAACAAAAACATAAAAACTATTTAAACCCACACAACATAAAAAATTATTAAAACCTAAAAATTTCAAAAAACGCCCACAAAAATGCAAAAAAAACCCTAAAACCCCTAAAACCCTTCATAACCTTAAAACCATTCAAAATCTCTAAAAAGCCCCAATACAAATCCTAAAATTTTCGAAAAAAATCGAAAAAATTGATAAGACCACCAAAACCCTGTAAAACCCTAAGAAAACCTTAAAAACCAAAAATCACTTAAACCCCATAAAAACCCTAAAAATTCTAAAACCCTCCAAAAAAACCCAAAACCCCTAAAAATCCATAAATCACCTATAATTAAATAAAAAACCAAAAAATTAACTAAATTTCCTAAAAACCTAAAAAATCTAAAAACCCTGAAAAACACTAAGAAAACCATAAAAACCTAAAAACACAAAAAACCACTAAAAACCGTAAAAAATGTAAAATACCCATTATATATCCTAAGAACAATAAAATCCCCTAAAAGCTATAAAACCATAAAAAATCATAAAAAACTCTCAAAAGCGGAAAAAACCTAAAAACCCACTAAAAACTCTAAAAACTCTTTAACACCTTAAAACATTAAAAAACACTAAAAACCCTCAAGAACCATAAAAACTTCAAAATGTCACTAAAAACCAAAAAAACCATTAAACCCATAAATAAACTAAAAATATATAAATATCGTCAGAATATCTAAAAACCCTAAACATTTTAAAATCCTTAAGAAATTCCAAAATACCTAAAAAGCTAAAATACCCTTAAAACTCAAAAAATTATTAAGAAAACCTTAAAACCCTAATAGGACTTAAAACCCCTAAAAACCCAAAAACACTGAAAATTATAAAAAACACGAAAATCTCTAATAACTATAACCACCTTTAAATAGTAAAAAACCCCTAAAAATCCCCGAACATCTTAAAAATCCTAACAACCAATAAAAAATATAAAAAACATTTAAAACACTAAATATAATAATAAAAGTCTAAAACCTTAAAACCCTAAAAAATAATAAAAACCCGTAAAACCTGAAAAAATCTAAAACCAATAAAATGAAAAAAAAAACATAGAAAACCCTAAAACCCATAAAAAACTAAAAACATTTAAAACCTTTAAAAAACATAAAAACCCAAAACCCCCTAAAAACCCCTAAAACCATAAGAATAAAAAAACCCTAAAAGATCCTTTAATACCACAAAATACTAAAAAACTACCAAAAATAATAAAAATCATTTAAACCCCTACAACATTAGAAAACTTCATAAACCTTAAAATCACTAAAAAACTCAAAAAACCCTAAATAATAAAAAAACCAAAAAAACCTAAAACCAAGAAACCATTAAAAATACATAAAATAATAAAAAGCATAAAAATCCATAAAAATCCCTAAAACCCCCCTAAAAATCATAAAAACCCTAAAAACCAAAAAACCATAAAATCCCTAAAAAAATCAAATATCCCTTCAAAACCATAAACTATTTTAAACCCAGAAACACATAAAACCCTAAAAAATCAATAAAACAACAAAAATCTAAAAAAACCAATAAAAAACTTAAAAACTCTTAAACCCTCAAAATCCTTAAAACCCAAAAAACCCATAAAAATAAAAAAAACATAAAATTCCCTAAAATGTAAAGTCCTAAAAACCCTAAAAAACCTAAGAAAACATTAAAAATCTAAAAACACATAAAAGCCTAAAGTTATAAAACACTAAAAACCCTAAAAACCTAAAATATCAAAAAACCCTAAAAACTTTCGAAATACCTAAAACCCTAAAAATCTTAAAAATCCTAAAAAATCCATAAAAATACCTAAAAACATAAAATATTTCAAAACCCAAAAGAACCCTAAGAAAATCATAAAAACACATAAAACCCATAAAAATCCTAAAAACACTAAGAACCTAGAAAACCCTTAAAAACCCTAAAACCCCAATAAAACATAAAAACATTAAAAACCCTAAGAACCAATAAAAACCCTATAATCCCACTTAAAACACTAAAACCCCATCAAACCCCTAAAAGATTACAAAAATCTAAATAAACCATAAAAATGATAGAAAAGACCCTAAAAACAAAATAAATACCTCACAAACCCTTAAAACCTCAAAATCCCAAAAAATACAAAAAACTAAAAAAATACTAAAAAATCCTATAAGTATATAAAATTTTAAAAAACAACTAAAAACCATAAAGAAATAATAAAACCTTAAGTATATAAAAACACTTCAAACCCCTAAAAACATAAAAACTGAAAAAACACATAAAAACCACTACAAATCTAAAAATATAAAAACTCCTCCAAATCCCTAATAACACTAAAACCATAAATGACTAAAAAACCATAAAATCCCTAAAAATATAAAAAACCCTAAAATCCAATTAAAACCCAAAACCCTAAAAACCAAATTGATAATAAAACCCTAAAACATTAAAAACACTAAAAATTGATAAAACCAAAAATCAAAAAAACTCAAAAAAAAGTTTATTTAAAATATTAATAAACAATAAAAATTCTAAAACCCCTAAAAATCTCAAAAACCCCCAAATGGGAAAATAATCATAAGAACATTAAAATCACTAAAAACCCATAAAAACATGTAAAAATTATTAAAAAATACCTAAAAATCATTAAGAATGTAAAATCCCTAAGAACGATTAAAATCCCTATGAAAACCTTTAAATCAAAAAAATTATCAAACCAATAAAAACCTAAAAAACAATAAAAACACTAAAGAAACTAAAAACCCTAAGATCCTAAAAACACATTAAACCACTAAAAAAACCTTAAAACCCATAAAAACAGTAAAAAGTATAAAAACCCATTTAAGACATTAAAACCCCTTTTAAATTCCTAAAAACACTAAAAAAACCTAAAAACACATAGAACCCCTAAAAATTTAAATTACACTAAAAACTTAAAAACACTCAGAACCCCTAAAACATTAAAAAACACAATAACTCTTGAGGACATTAAAAATAAAAAACCCAAAAAAACACCAAAAACCACTAAAAACTCTAAATAACCATTAAACCCCTAAATATATTAAAAACATCTAAAAACCATAAATCACTAAAAAACTGAAAAACTCTCAAAATAACAAATCCCAAAGAAGCGTAAAAATAATAAAAACCCATAAAACTCTCTAATCATGAAAAAACCTAATGACCATAAAAATCCTAAAAAATGGTAAAAATCCTAAAAATCGCTAAAAATACATGAAAACATAAAACCCCATAAAAACCATGAACATATCTATGAAAACCTTAAAAGGCTAAAAATAATTAAAACCCATAGTAAACCTAAATATGGTAAAAATGTTAAAAAACACTAAAACCCCCTAAAAAAACCAAAAACCTTGAAATACCCTAAACCCCTTAAAAACCATAAAAACCATAAAAAGCCACTAAAAACACTAAAAACACTTAAAACATAAAAAATGATCAATGACTCTAAAAACCCATCAAACCCCAGAAAACTCAAAAAAACCCTAAATCCCGCAATATACATAAAATCTATAAAAATCTAAAAAAAACCCTACCATCGCTCAAAATCCCAAAAAACCCCATACAAATTCATAAAAATCCCTAAAAATGTAAAAAACCATGAAACGTGCTAAGTAAACCTTAAAAAACCAGAAACACTAAAACCCCTAAAATTTGTAAAGTACTAAAAAAATCTAAAACCCCCTAAAAATCTAAAACCCCTAAAACCCTCGACATCCATAAAAACCCAAAATGTTCATAAAATCCTAAAAAACCCTAAAAATTCATATAAACATAACGAACCCTAATACAATGAAAAACACTAAGAAATCATTAATAATGAAAGAAAGTTTAACCCCCTTTAAAACAAAAATATGTTTAAAACCCCAAAAAATCCGTAAAATCACTAAAACCCCTTTAAACCACTAAAACCCCTTTAAACCCCTAAAAATGTTAAAACTCTAAAAAACATAAAGCCATAAAAAACTCCAAAAACTCAAAAAAACCAAAACAACAAAAAACCATAGAAACAATAAAATCTTTGAAAACTATCAAAAAAATCTAAAAATACCTAAACCGCTAAAAATCCTAAAAAATATAAAAACCATAAAACCCTATAAAATCAATAAAACCCAAAAAAACCCTTAAAACCACTAAAAAGGTAAAATACCTTTAAACCTCTAAAGATGCTAAGAAATTATAAAAATCATAAAAAACTGAAAAACTGAAAAAATACAGTATAATACCAAAAACCATAAAAACTTAAAAATCCTAAAAAACCTCAAAATCCCTAAAAACCCTAAAAACATAAAAATTCTAAACAATACATAAAAATCCCAAATACCGTAAAAATCATAAAAACCTTGAAAATTCCAAAGAAGATCTTAAATACCAAAACCTACTTAAAACATATAAATCCCCTAAAAGGGTTGAAATCCCTATAACTATAAGAACACTCAAACCCCTAAAATTCCCAAAAAAATCTTAAAAATCCCCTAAAATTCCCTAAAAGTCACTAAAAATGAACAAAAAACTAAAAACTTTAAAAAAACTATAATAAAACCATAAAAACCTAAAAACACATAAAACCCCTAAAAACAAAAAAAACAATAAATACCATAAAACCCCATAAAATACCAAAAATCCCTAAAACCCCTAAAACCATAAAAATCACTAAAAACAAAAAACCCATAAAAAAAATAAAAATCATAAAACCAGTAAAACCTAAAATATCACTTTGAATCATTAAATGATTTCAAATACACTAAAAACCTTTAAACCCCCAAAAAACTCAAAAACACCTAGAATTAAAAAAAAAACAAATACACATAAAACCTTAAAAACATTAAAAATACCTAAAAATACTAAAAACCAAACATAATATAAAAACTCTAAAAATAAATAAAAACCAAAAACCCCCTGGAAAATCCCTAAAATCCCTAAAAACCATAAAAATAAATGAAAATCCCTAATGACACCTAAAAACATAAAAAATCCTAAAAAACCTAAAAACCCTTATGGAAAACATAAAAACCATAAGATGATTCAAACCCCTAAAAACCTAGAAACAATAAAATCAATAAAAACCCACAAAATCCCTAAACCCTCCCAAAATCCATAAAAATATAAAAAACTCTAAAAATCCCTAAAAACATAAAAACCCCTAAAAATCGTGAAATACCTAATAAGACCTCAAAAACAAAATAACACTTACCCCCCCCCAAATCCTAAAAAATGTTAAAACCCAATAAAATGCTTAAAAACATAGAAAAACATATAACTATAATACATTTAAAAACCGTAAAAGCTAAAAAAACCCATAAAATCCATAAAGCACACTAAAAACTCCAAACCCCCTCAAAATTCCTAAAAATACTAAAAAACTATAAAAATCATAATATTGAACTAAAAATATCTAAAAACGTAAAACCAACGAAAACACTTAAAAACCCCTCAGAAAATAATAAAAACCCAAAAAACCCTAAAAAATAAAATCCCTAAAAACCATAAACCCCTAAAACCCATAAAACCCCCAAGACCCCAAAAATACAAAAAGATCACTAGAAACTATAAAACCCCTCTAAAACCCTAAAAATAGTAAAATCTCTAAAAATATTAAAGCTCTTAAAATCTCAGAGAAAACCCAAAAAATCCCAAAAATACCATACAATCCTGAAAACCCTAAACACCCTCAAAATCCATAAATACCCTAAAAACCCCTATGAACCATAAAACCTAAAAACTCTTAAAATTATTAAAACTGAAAAAAATAAAAATCACCTAAAATTTATAAAAACCATAGACAACATAAACAACATAAACACCCCTAAAAACATTAAAACCCCGATAAACTGCTAAAAACCACTAAAAACTCTAAAAACCCTTTACTCCCCTAAATTTTTTAAAGAACTCTAAATAACCTTGAAACCCTAAAAAATCAAAAAAACCATAAATACCCCAAAATACCATAAAACCTCTATAAACCCTCAAAATTCCGAAAAATAATAAAAAACCATAAAAAACAAAAAATCAATAAAATTCCCTAAAAACGTAAAAACCTCTAAAACCCCAAGGAAACCTTAAAAATATAAAAAACAAAAACCCCTAAAAAACCTAAACTTACTAATACCCTATAAAACTAAAGATAATAGAAACCAAAAAAACATAAAAAACATTGAAATCCCTAAAACCCCATAAAAATCATCAAAATCACTAAAAAAATCAAAATACCCTTTAAATCCCAAAAAATGTTAAACAACACTAAAAAACATTAAAACCCAAAAAATTATTTTTTTTTATAAAAACCCATAAAACCCAGAAAAACCCTAAAACCCCTAAAAATCCAAAAAAACACCAAAATCACTTATGATAATAAAAAAGACCTAAAATCCCTAAGAACACAAAAACCCTAAAAATATGGGAAAACACTAAAAAAACTTCAAATCCTAGACACAATTAAAACACCTAAAAACATAACAAAACTAAACACCTTAAAACCCTAAAAAGAACAAAAAACCCTAAAACCCTCCAAATCCCAAAAAAATATAAATTCCATAAAAATCCTAAAAATGCATGGTAAATTATTAAAAACATAAAAATCCACAAACCCTAAAAAACCCTAAGAAAAAAATAGAATCCTAAAAAAGTATAAAAAACTAAAAAAAATAAACAATTATAAATACCCTAAAAATCATAAAACACCTAAAAACCATACAATCCCATAAAAATACTAAAAATTATAAAAAACTATAAAACCCTTTAAACTCTAAAAGAAAAAAACAACGATAAAAAATAAAAAACTAAAAAACATAGAAAAACCCTAAAGACTAAAAAACCATAAAAATCCTAAATATACTAAAAAACACTAAAAATAAAAAAAATGAAAAAACCTCCTAAAACGAAAAGAAATACTAATAAAACATTAAAAACAAAAAAACGCTTTAAAAAAATAAAAAAAATCACAAAAATAATAAATCCTTAAAACCCCTAAAAAGATGAAACCAACAAAAACAAAAAAACCCCAAAAACCCGAATAAAGATTCTAAAAACCACTAAATACTCTACAAACATTATACCCCTAAAAAATTTAAAAAACTCTAAAACCATTAAAATCCCAAAGGAACTAAAAACCCTTAAAACTCCAATGAAACAACCAAAAACCTAACACCCCTCAAAATTCTTAAAAACCCAATAATCCATAAAATTTCTAAAAATCCTTAAAAATAAATAAAAAAATAAAATCCCCCAAATCCTAGATAAACCATAACAAAACCATAAAAATCTAAAAGCACTTAAAACCCTTAAAAACATAAAAACACTAAAAAACCCATATAGCCCTAAAACCCCTCAAAATCCCAAAAAATCCTTTCATTCCATAAAAATACTAAAATAAATCCCTAAAAATATGTAAAAACATAGAAAACCAAAAATACTTGAAAAACCCTATGAAAACCATAAAAACCAAAAAAATATATAAAACTCCTAAGAAACCTAAAAACGATAAAAAAAAATAATGTTAAAAACCCCTGAAAACCCAAAAAACCCTAAAAAATCTAATAACCTTAAAGAAACCTAAAACCCAAACCCCCTAAAAACCAATAAAAATTCTAAAACCCCTTAAACCACCGAAAAACACCAATGAAACTCTAAAAACCCTCAAAACCCTAAAAACATAAAACCCCAATAGATCCATAAAACCAAAAAACCCTAAAAAACATCAAATCCTAAAAACCATAAGAACCATAAAAATCAAAACATCCAAAAAATACCTAAATTGTAAAATCCAAAAAAAACATAAAAACCAAAAAAAAGATAAACCACCACCCCCCCCCCCCCGCCCCCCCCCCCCCCCCCCCGCCAAAATAAAATCACTAAAACCCTTAAAAACATTAAAAACCCTAAAAACAATAAACATTCCTAAAAAATATAAAAAACATCAAAATACATAAAAATCATTGAAAACATAAAATAACACTAAAACCGTGATAAACTTTTAGAAAACCTTAAAAACCGAGAAACACTTAAAATCCATAAAATCCTATAAAATTATAAAATCCCTAAAATAACGTAAAGACCCTAAAACCGTAAAACCCATAAAACCCACTAAAACACTAAAAATCATTTAAACTCATAAAAATGTTAAAAACTCTAAAAAACCTCAAACCAATAAAAACGCAATAAACTATAAAACCAAAAAAACCCAAAAAAACCCCAAAAACACTCCAAGTCCAAAAATAACAAAAAATTCCAAAAAGTCCATGAAATCCCTAAATAACTAAAAACCCTAAAAACCTGAAAAACCCCGAATAAAATAAAAAAAAACCTAAAAACGTATAAAACACTAAAACCACTAAAATATTATAAAATGTATAAAAAATACCTAAACCCCTAAAAACCCTCAAAATCCCTATATATTGTAAAAATTATAAAAATCCAAAAAAAATCCCAAAAAACATAAATAAACTAAAATCCCTAAAAAAACCTATAAAAACCATAAAAACCAAAAAACAAAAAAAACACATAAAAATCCCTAAAAACCAAAAAACATTAAAAACATAAAATCTCTAAGACCCATAGAACTCACAAACCCCTAAAAACCTTAAAATACTTATAATTCCGTAAATCTTAAAACTATTAAAGAATTCAAAAACCCCATAAACCACGAAAAATGTCAAAAAATCTAAAACCCAATAAATTACCTAAAAACATAAAAAAACCGAAAATACCAAAAACAAACCCCTAAAACCCTTAAAAACCCTCGAAATCTGAAAAAACCATAAAAATATAAAAAATCCTAAAAAACACTAAAATCCCTAAAACATAAAAAACCCTAAAACCCTAAAATATCGCTGGAAATCCCTAAAAACTAGAAACAATTAAAAAAAAGAAAACCTACAGATTGATAAAAATCCTAACACCCATCAAAATCCGTAAAGACCCTAAAAACAATAAAAACACTAAAAATAACTAAAAATCTCTAAAAATTTAAAAAACCAAAAACCCTGATAACCCATATGAAATCCTTAAAAAACTAAAAAAACTTCAACACCCTTGAAAACCTAAAAACCCCTAAAAACATACTAAAAGCTTTAAAAACACCTAAAATCATAAAACCCCTAAAAATATTAAAATTCCATAAAATTACTAAAACCAAAAAAAATCTAAAAACAATTTAGACCCATAAAAACATTAAAATACATTTAAAAATCTTGAAAACCCTAAAAACTAAAAAAACCATAAAACCCCAAGAAACCCATAAAACCTAAAAAAACCACTAAAACCTTCAAAATCCCTAACTCCCTAAAAAAATAAAACTCCTAAAAGGCCCTAAAAATCCCTAAAAATGTAAAAACCCTTGAAAAAATAAATAACACTAACAAAACCAAAGAAACCAAAAAACACTTAAACCCCATAATAACCCTAAAAATGAAAAAATCTCTAAAACCCATAAGTACCTTAAAACCCCAAAAAACCATTAAATACCCAAAAGCCCATAAAAACCATAAAACCCCACTAAAAAAATATAATATCCCATTAACACCCTAAAAACATTAAAAAACTCAAATAAATCCCCTAAAAACTCAAAAAAAATCCTTAACAGAAAAAACCATAAAACCCTAAACCCCCTAAAAACCCTAAAAACTATAAAATCAAAAAAAATCTCTAAAAAACATGAAAAAAGGAAAAGACTAAATGAAGTTTGAAACCCGCTAAGAAAACATAAAAAACAAAATTCACTTAATGGTGCTAAAAAACAAAAGAATGAAAAAAATCTTACAAAATCATAAAAATCAATAAAAATCATCAAGATCACTAAAAATTATAAAATACCATAAGAATCCAAAAAAATACCTAAAAATACTAAAAAATGTAAAAAACAAAATATAGTAAAAAACACTAATAGATCCTTAAGAAACATAAAGCACTTAAAATCCCCAAAAATCTAAGAAATCCCCAAAACCCTAAAAACTAGAAGATACACTAAAACACTAAAAACTCAAAAGAACATAAAAACCCATAAAACCCTTAAATCCCTAAAAATTAATAAAAACCATCTAAACCCCTAAAAATTAAAAACTCTAAAAATATAAAAACCTAAAAAATGTAAAAAACGTAAAAACTCAAAACCGTAAAACCCCTCACATTTTTAAAAAAACCTAAAAAATCCTAAAAAATCCTAAAAAGTTTAAATAAGACCTAAAATTTTAAAACCTTTAAAACCCCTAAAACCCCAAAGCAAAACTTAAAACCCTAGAAACACTTAAACCCCTAAAAACCTAATAATTATAAAACCCTAAAAAACCATAAAAACTCTAAAAACCCTAAAAACCTTAGAAATCCCTAAAATACCAAAAAACCATAAATTCCTAAAAAATATACTAAATAATCCCTTAAAATATCTAAAAACATAAAAAACCCTAAAACCCTGAAAACCCATATAAACAATAAAAAATAAAAAACAATTAAATACCCTATAAACCAAAAAATTCACCAAAAATTACTTAAAAGACCATAAAACCCTAAAAAATCACAAAATCCATAAAACCCCCTAAAACCATAAAACCCAAAAAATCATTAAAATCCTAAAAACCACTAAAAAAAATAAAAACAATTTAAACCCCTAAAAATGTTAAACAACTCTAATGAAATTTAAAACTAAAAGAAATAGTAAAAACTATAAATCCAATAAAACCAATAAAAATACAAATAACCAAAAAAAACCCTAAAAATCCAATAAAACACCAAAAGGCTCAAAAAATATTTTAAATCCCTTAAAATATATAAACTTTTAATAAAACCCCTAAAAACACTAAAATTCACTAATATAACCTTAAAAAATAAAGAAACATTAAACACATAAAAACCTAAAAATATATAAAACCCCAATAACACTAAAAAACCCTAAAACCCATAATAACCCTAAAAATCCGTAAAAACCTTAAAAAATACTAAAAACACATAAAACCTTAAAACCCCACTAAAAAAATCTAAAACCCGTACGACCCCTAAAATTTTAAAAAAATATAAAAAACATATAAACCCAAAAAATCAAAATAACCCTAAAAACATAAAAAAACAATTAAAATCCTAAAAACTCTAAAAACCCTTAAAATCAGTATAACACTAAAAGGAATCAAAATACTAAAAAATACCTAAAAATCACTAAAAATTATAAAACCCTAAAAACCACTAAGGAAACCATAAAAATATCAAAACACATAAAATCTCTCAGAAACATAAAAAAATCTACAAACCCTAAAACCCATAAAAAACCCTATAAAAATAAAAACCCATGAAAACCCAAAATACCACTAAAAACCCTAATAAAACATCAAACCCCTAAAATGTAAATAAATATATAAAAAAATTTAAACCCTACAAAACATTGTAATCCTTAAAAATCCAAAAAACCATAAATCCCTAAAGAACCTAAAAAAACTAAAAACCCACAAAAAATAACTAATAAAACATAAAAAATATAAAAATCCATAAAAATACCTAAAAACATATAAACACTAAAAAAATTTAAAACCTATTATAAATCTGTAGAACTATAAAACCATTGAAAGTCCAGAAAACCTAAAAATTCTAAAAATCCTAAAACCCTAAAAAACCCTAAAACCTTTAAAAAAATTAAAATCCATGAAACCCTAAAACCCTCTCAAAACACTAAAATCCCTTTAAACCCCAAAAATGATAAAGAAATCAAAAAACCCTAAAAAAACCTAAAAACTCAAAAAGAAACCCTAACACCCCAAAATAAACATAAAAGGATAAAAATCCTAAAAACACTACAAATCCCTAAAACTCCTAAAAACCACAAAAACCCTAAAAACACCCTAAAATTAACTACAAACATAAAAAACTATAAATACTTGAAAAATACTAAAAACACATTAAAAATATAAAAATCCTTAAAACTACTTTAAAACATAAAAAAGCTATAAACCCTAAATCCCTCAAAATAACAAAAAACTCTAAAAAATATAAAAAACATAAAAAATACATTAAAATACCTAAAAATGTAAAACACTCTAAAAACATGAAAAACCTGAAGAAAACCTTAGAAACCTAAAAATACTTAAAAAATAAAAAACCTAAAAAAAGTTAAAACCTCTAAAACCCAAAAAAATAATAAAACCCATCAAACCTCTCAAATCCTTTAAAAACTCTAAAAACCACTAAAAACTCAAAATACCATCTCAACTCTTAAATTTTTTAAAAACCAATAAAAACCATAAATCCCTAAAAAACTCTAAAAATACTAAAACCATTAAATAACCTAAAACCCCTAAAAACCCTTAAATTTCTAAACACCCTTAAAAACAAAAAAAATTCAAAAATCCCAAAAATATCCTTAAACCCCTAGAAAAAGAATAAGAAAAACTTAAAACCATAAAAATAATTTAAACTAATAAAAAAAACCAATAATGATAAAAACACTAAAACCCATAAAGACTACAAAAAACCCTAAAACCCATAAAAACACTAAAAAAATATAAACCCTAAAATATACTAAAGATAATAAAAATTCATTATAACCCCTAAAAAATTTTAAATACTCAAAAAATCAAAAAAAATCCTAAAAACTCAAAAAAACACACTAAAAATTCAGAAACCATAATAACACTAAAACCAATAAAAACCTAAAAAATCCCAAAAATTTCGCTGAAAAAATAAATAACCCTAAAAAATTTGAAAACCTAAAAGGAAACCCTAAAAACCTAAAAAGACATAAAACCCCCCAAAACAATAAACAACACTAAAAACCCTAAAAACACTATAATCGTTAAAAAAAACCATAAAACCCTAAAAACTTAAAAATCCTTAAAAACCCAAAAAAAACAAAAAAATTATAAAAAATCTATAAAATTCACAAGAAGTATAAAAAAAATCATAAAACCCTAAAATCCCATAAAAAACATAAAAAACTAAAATCATAAAACACATAAAAACCTAAAAAACTCTAAAAATCCTAAAAAACATAAAACTATAAAACCCCTAAAACTATGAAACCCCCTAAAAACCCTAAAAACCCTTAAAACTCTTGAAAGAACACTAAGAAAATAAAAACCCTTTAAACCCCAAAAAATGTTAAAAAATTTAAAAATAAGGAAAATCCTAAAAAATCTATAATACAATAAAACCCAAAAAACGAGTAAAACCTAAAAAACCCCAAAACCCACAAAATCATTAAAATAACAAAACAAAATAAAAAACATAAAATAATCCCTAAAATCCCTAAAAATATGAAAACCATAAAATCTGGAAAAAATATGAAAAACCCTAAGAAAACCTTAAAAATATAATAACACTTAAAACCACTAAAAATAATAAAAACCCTAAAAAACCTTAAAACCCATAAATCCCAAAAAAATCTAAAAATCCCTAAAAATCCTAACAAACCATAAAAATCCTAAAAATCCCTAAAATTTTAAAAAAATGTAAAAAATCCTGAAAACCATAAAAGATATATAAAAACATAAACCAAAAAACACATAAAATCCCCAAATACGTAAAACAACTAAAAACCCTTAAAACCCTAAAATAACTCAAAAAAACCTAAAATCCCGTAAAACCAATAAAAACCTATAAGAACCTTTAAACCCCTAAAAACCCTAAAAATAACTAAAAATACTAAATCCCCTTTAAATCCATAAAAATGTAAAATGATCAAAAACAAAAAAAACAAAAAACTCAAAGAACACATAAAACCCAACAAAACAATAAAAACCCAAAAACCTTAAAAATTATGAAAATCACTAAATACCCTAAAAATCCTAAAAATCCTAAAATATATAAATAATATAGATACCTAGAAATCCCTAAACATCCTGACAAACCCTAAGAAAACCATAAATACTAATAATACTTAAAACCCTTAAAAACATAAAAAATGATAAAACCATAAAAGACCATAAATCCCTAAACACCCTAAAAACCACAATATCCCTAAAAAAATCTATAAAGATCCCTATAAATGTAAAAAACACTAATAACCCTAGAATCCCCTAAGAAATAATTAAAAACAAAAAAATACTCAAACCTCGAAAACCTAAAAAAATTATCAAATCCCTAAAATCCCCAAAAACCCAGAAAAAATCCTAAAAACCCCTAAAAAATCCAAAAAACATAAAAATCCTAAAATCCCAGAAAACATGTAAAAATCCTAACACCCCTAAAACTCTTAAAAAAATAGAAACCCATAAAATGCCTAAACCACTAAACTTTATGAAAACCATTTGAACACCTGAAAACATTAAAAACACTAAAAATGATTAAAACCCTAAAAAACACAAAACCCATAAAAACTCCAAAAATCATAAAAACTCTAAAAAATCTATATAACCATAACCCCAAACCCAATCCCAAAAACTATTAAAAAATCATTAAATATTAAAAATACATAATAATCTTTTAAAATATAAAAAACCTAAATACTCTAAAAACTCTAAGAAACCCTTAAAAATCTAAAACAAGTAAAACTACTAAAAACCTAAAAAAATATAAAAAACCTATAAAATAAAAAATCCTGAAAAAAACAATTAAAACACCTTAAAACCATAAAAACGATAAAACCCATAAAATTTCTAAAAAATAACTAAATCCCTAAAGAGCCATCATATCCATAAACATTAAAAACCTCTAAAAACTTTAAAACCCCTATAAACCCAAAAAAAATTATAAACACCATAAAAAATAAAAAAACCCTCAAAATTCATAAAAACCATAAAAATAAAAAAAACCTAAAAAATCCCTAAATATCCTTGAAAACGTAACCTAAAAGCACTTAAAACCGCTAATAATCCTAAAAAATGATAAAAACCCGAAAAAACCATAAAATCTCTATAACCACAAAAAACCAAAAACCCACTAAAAACTATGAAAACATTTTAAAGTCATAGAAAAATATAAAATCTCTATAAAAAATTAAAAAACTCAAACCCCCACCACAAATCCCAAAAAACCATAAAAAATATAAAATCACTCAAAATCCTTAAAACCCTAAAAACAAAAAAAATCCTTAAAAAGTCCGAAAAAATACCTATAAGATTAAAAAACCATAAGAACAATGAAAACATTTATGGAACCTTAAAAACATAAAAACCCCTAAATAACCTAAAAAATGTTAAAACCGATCAAAATCCTAAAATCCCAAAGACCATGAAAACCCAAAAAACCATAGAAACTATAAAAACCCTAAAACCCATTATAAACCCTAAAAAACTCTAAAAACTCAAAAAGTCATTTAAACCCATAAAATATTAAAAAATTATAAAAAAACATAAAAACCAAAAATACTCTAAAACTATTAAAACCAAGAAAAACACCCAAAAAACCCCTGAAACTCTTAAAAACCCAAAAACCTCTAAAAATATCTAAAACCATTAAAATCCTACATATTCCCTCAAAATTATTAAAAACATAAAAACCATAAAGCCCCAAAAACCCCAATGAAAACCTAAAAACGAAAAATTCATAAAATCCCTAAACACCTAAAAATGCTAAAGCCCCCCCCCCCTCAAACCCTTAAAATCCTCAAAACCCTCAAAATCAATAAAAAAATAAAGACCATAAAAATTAAAAAATATCTCTAGTCCCTAAAAATGAAAATAAACCTAAAACCCTGAAACTCTGTAAGAAAACACCAAAAAACCGAAAACATTTAAAACCCCCAAAAACCTAAAAACACTAAATATCCTAAAAATCCTTAAAACAATAAAAACATTAAAAATCCCCCCATTAAAAACCATAAAAACCCAAAAACAAATAACCCTAAAACCACTGAAACTATAAAAACCCTTTAAACCCCTAAAAATATTAAAAAAATCTAAAAAACCTTAAAAACCTGAAAACTAAAAAAAATATTAAAACCCCAAAACCCATAATAACCATAAAACCCTAAAAACCTTCAAAATACCTAACAAACCTAAAAAACTATAAAAATCCTAATAATTCCCTAAAAAACCCTATAAACATAAAAATATATAAAAACCTTTTAAAACCCAATGAAGTCCTTAAAACCCAAAAAAACACTTAAAATCCCTAAAAAATAGAAAAACACTAAAAACCCTAAAAACCCCTAAAAATATTAAAAACCATAAAACCACTAAAAACCATGATAATATCTAATAACCAATAAAACCCTTAAAAATAGACTAATAACTATAAAAACCATTTAGACCCTTAAAAAATGTTAAAAAATCTCTAAAATCTCTAAACCCTTCAAAACATAAAAAATATAAAATACTATAAAACCCTAAAAACCTGAAAAATTACTAAAAACCCCTCAAAATCCATAAAAACCCTTAAATCCAATAAATATCATAAATAGACCTAAAAATACCTAAAATTTAAAAAACACTACAAACCATGATGAACTTAAAGAAAACCATACAACATAAAAATATTTAAAACCCCCAAAATCATAAAAAATATGAAAAACACTAAAAACCAAAAAACCCCTCAAAATCCCTAAAAACCCTAAAAACAATAAAAATCCTAAAACGCACTAATATCCCTAATAATGTAAAAAATGCTTAAAATCCATAAAAGTCATTATAAAACAGTAAAAACCTAAAGCAATTAAAGCCCTTAATAACATAAAATTTTTAAAACCATAAGAAACCCTAAAATGACTATAAAACCCCAAAACCCCCTAAAAACCTTAAAAACACCAAAAAACCTTAAAAAATCATAAAACCCCTTTAAACCCTTAAAATTTTTAAAAAACCCCTAAAACTATCAAAAAACCCTAAAAACTCAAAAATCCCAAAAACCATAAAAACCCAAAACCCCTACAACCCTAAACCCCTAAAAATCCGTAAGAACCCTAAGAACCCATAAAAATCCTAAAAAATTCCTTAAAATCCAAAAAAATAAAAAAACCCATAAACCATGCACTACTAAAAATTTGACCATTAGTGACCACCAAAAGCAGTTTCTAATAGTCTTTAGTGATCGCTCATCGACCGCCAACGACGGTCACATTTTTCCTGTCAATAAAGGCCAATATCAACCGCCATTGGCCGTCGCTATAGGGCCTCTATTGCCGATTGTTATAGCGGTCGTTGAGAGGAGCAGTAGCGACCGCCGTAATTTTTCAATAATGACCTAGAAAAATGACAGAATTAGCGACCGCCTAAGGCGGTCGCTAACTTAGGAATTTTTGTCAAAAAAATAAGAACTTCGACAGCATCCAAAGAACAAAAAAACATCCTCCTACAAAGATAAGCATGTGCAGAAGGTTCCATGTGGTTGTGTCTTTTGATTAACTGGAAGGCTATTGAAATTTAGAACACACCTAAGGTGAACAACATCCAGACGTCACCCCAGGATCGATGTAGAAGGGTTTCTCCTTAAACACAAGGGCATGGAGCGACACCATAGGAAATATCTAGACAAAAACTTTTAAAAAACCCAAACATGAAATCAGATGCTGCCATGCTGAATAAAAAACTAAGGAAACATTCAGAAAGAGAAAATTATAGACACAATGTCACCAGTAACCATAATAATTGTGAGAAGATCCATTTAATCTATTTAAAAAAAACTGATAAACTATTATACCTGAAGAGAAGGTAAAAAATGAAAGTGACAATCCAACTATAAAGATATATGATAAATCATCAGCATTGAGTGAAAGGTTCAAGAAATCTCATTTAACAAAGGGTGGTTATCATGAAATTGCAATAATTAACTGATATCATAGTTTTCATAGCAGGTACGTCAGACTGATTATCAATCTTCAAAGATAATAAAATCATAATTCCTTATTGATTCTAAAATAATACACAATAATAAGCTCCATGGAGAAATTGTAAATCAATATTAATGTTTGGATGAATCTTCCCTGCTCGTGAGACATCCAGCTTTCCAAGAGGCCATAGAAGACAACATAGGCACGAAAATGAAGAAACCAAAATGAATATAAACCAAAAAACAAAATTGAAACTAGATATATAACAAAACAAAAGATGGAAAACCAGATATATAACATCAAAAAACCATCTACTGATCAAAAGTATGCGGTTTTCATTCTTGATATTCCTTCCAATGAAATCATCATAGAATCATCCCATCAAAATCACCATAAATATATTTCATCTAGATAAAAAAATCACAATATAAAGAACCAGTATTCAGACAACTTAGGACCTTATAATCTAATTTCTCAATCATCCTAAAATTATAATACAAAAAAAATAAATAAAGAAAATATAAATAAGCTCTTTCCTCTCTAGGAAAAAACATAAATTTTTTTATAAGAAATCTCATAATATAATTTTCCAAGAGAAAATTCAAGAAGTAAATAGTGTGTGGATTATGGAATTGTACCAGAAATGCATTCTTCTTGGAAACCTACAAACATAAAACTAATAAGCAATACTTGAAAAAACTTGTATACATAGAAACATATACTGATAAGAAATAAAATAACTTTTATCACTAGTGGTGAAAAACAATGGATACCTTTATAACATCACATTAAAGCATGCTTATATGTATCTTGATATCCAATCTAAATTAAATGCCAGTTTGAACAATTCCACATTAAAAAAGATTAAATTGTATTGAACACAACATATTGGTAAATAAATTTCATTGAACACAATATATTACTATACATTTCAGTGAGATACTACTCACTATGTGGGATACAATGTATGCAATAATATATTCTTGTACATTTTAGTGCGATACAATAATATATAGGATAACTAATATATTCCCATTTATTCCTGAAACATTTCAGTAAATGGGATAAATAATAAATCAATGAAGTATTAAAAAATTACAGTATGATTTATTAGCTATCACATTCAGAAAAGAAGGGTAGGTCCTCCGTTGAAATTAATAATTATCAACATCGCCTAGTATTTAAAAAAACGACATTGTATAACTGTAGACAAACCATTAAATGGGTGGTGTATAACATTAGACCGTATTTAATAACCATGTATAATAATAGTCAATAATAAATGATAGTGTATGTCAATATACATTGAAAAAAGTGATAGTGTATAATAGAAGACAGTATAACAGTAGACAATGTATAATAGTAGACAGTGTTAAATGGGCAGGTTTTGACAGTGTATTAACAACACCTAATCAAAGCTCAAAAATCATGTCATCTCATCATCCATATAGGTACCATGAAAAATAATTAAAGGATAACCAAGAAATGCATCTATGAGAAGTGGTATCAAACAATGCTGCCAAAAAATCCAATTTTAGTCAAGATTATGTCACAAATTAAATCAAATGCAACAAAAAATGGAAATAAAATACATACTTGTTTAATAACTATATTTTGTGCATGATTAACCTATAAAACCAATGAAAACATAAAATATAGTCAATTATGAAGTAAAATAATTTACGAAATGGAATAAAAAAATAGATGAACCTAAAAGAGAGTCAATATTTTGATGAACATGCGATTAATTAATTTAAAACAATGAGAGATCATTGTATATTATGTGCATGATTAACCTAGGGAGAAAATGAGATGACATTTCACAGAATATTGAATATCAGGATGTAAATATTATTGGAATAATGCTAATTGGGAGAAAAATTATCCACATATTAGATACTTGGAATACAAATCATCCAAAAATAAAATAATGCTAACCTACACCCCGAGGCTACCGAGATCTGTAGATGGGAGATGCTGGAGGTAAAATCATGGGAGGGGACGGAGGCGGATGTCGGGTGAGGTGCAAGGGAGTGGCAGCGGTGAGGGAGGATGGGTTGTGGCAACAGATTTGGGTGCAGCGGTGTAGGCGGGGGCAGAGGAAGGGGTCCGACGAGGCATGATGGAGGGGCAGTGGTGGAGGAGGATGGACGGCAGCCGCGACTCCAAGTGCAGCGGTGAAGAAAAACCTTGGTGCGAAGGCGGAAAAGGGCGAGGTGGATGGGCGGCGGCGACGACTAGGTCTCTGCATGAAGGGAAGGAATCGGGGGAAGAAGGCTTAGGGCATGCGGGAATGTTTTGGGGAGGGGGCATGGTTGCACAATTTTTTTTAAATTCAGGTTAGCAGCCGCTGATGGCGGTCACTGTTGATAACCATTAGCGACCACCAATGGCGGTTCCCCATTCCAAGGGCCTAAAATGACAAATTTTCTAAGTGTGATGAAAACCATAAAAACCAGAAAAACACTTAAAACCCAAAAAAACCTAAAAAATCTAAAAACCATTTAAAACCATAAAACCCGTATAATACCCCGAAATCCACAAAATCCGTAAATTCCTAAAAAATTTAATGTACTAGAAAACGCTACAAATCCCTAAGAATGTAAAAAACCTTAAAAAACCCAAAAAAACAAAAGAAAACTGAAAAACCTAAAAACACCTAAAACCACTAAAAAACCTAAAAAACACTAAAAACCTTACAAAGACCCTAAAAACCATAAAAACATTAAACCAAAATACCCTAACTACAAATAAAACCCTCAAACCACACTAAAGACTCAAGAAACCCATGAACACATAAGAATGATAAAAAATTACAGAAAACCACAAGAAACATAAAAACTAAAAAATCCCAGAAACCTAAGGAACCAAAAAACACCAAAAAATCCCAAAAAACTCTAAAAACCCTTAGAATCTTTAAAAACCCAAAATGACCTTAAAAATCCTAAATAACCCTAAAATTCCATAAATGTAAAAATACTAAAAACCTGTAAAAAGCCTACGAAAATATTCAAACCCTCAAAACAATTTAAGCCCCTAAAAGCCTAAAAAAATGATAAAAATAGTAAAAACCATAAAAAAATCATAATAATCATAAAAACCCCTTAATCATTAAAAACCTGAAAACCAATAAAACCCCTAAAACCAATAAAAAACTCTAAAAATACTTCAATACCCTAAAAATGATTAAAAACTATTAAAAAATTAGAACCCCCAAAACACTCATAAAAACCCCTGAAAACCAACAATACCTTAAAATCCTAAAAAACCTCAGAATACCTAAAACCCTAAAATCCTAAATATAATCTAAAATGTCCTTCGAAATTCCCAAAAAATAAAAAACCCTAAAAATATGGGAAAACTCTAAAAATCCATAAAACTCTAAAAATCCATAAAACCCAAAAATTTCCAAAAACCTGAAAACCCCAAAAACCCATATGAATGCCAATTTTTTTAAAAACCCCTTAAAACCAATAAATTTTTTAAAAAACTATAAATCTCTAAAAACCCTTTAAACCCTTAAAAACATTAAAAAACCCCTAAAACCCAAATAAACCCTAAAAATCATAATATCCTGAAAAATCTATATAAAACACTAAAAAACTTAAAAATATTATAGAATACCTAAATATACAAAATAAAAAAATCCTCCTAAAACACCTTAAAACCCTAAGAAAAAAAATAAAAAACCAAAAAACAAAATGCTTTAAACCCCTAAAAACGTTAATAACACAAAAAATACTAAAAATCCTAAAAACAATAAAAACATTAAAACCCCTTTAAAACCATAAAATTCATATAAAAAACCTAAAATCCACAAAAAACTAAAAAAACATAAAACCCCCAAAAAATCAATAAAACTCCTGAAATCCAAAAAAATCCATAAAAAAACTAAAAAATCCTAAAAATCCTAAAAAACCATAAAACCCCTAAAAATCTTAAAAATTCCCTATAATTCCCTAAAAATGTAAAAACACTAAAAACCACTAAAAACCTTACAAATCATTAAAATACTATAAACACATAAAACCCCAAAAAATCTAAAAACAGTAAATACCCTAAGTACCCAAAAAACCCTAAAAGTCATCAAAATCCCTTAGACCCCTAAAAACACATAAAAATAAAAAAAATCCATCAAAATACCAAAAAACATAAAAACCATAAAACCCCTAAAAATCCCTATGAAAACCGTAAAAACATAAAAACACTTAAAACCCTTAAAATCCTAAAAACGCTAAAAAACCATAACACACCCTAAAAAACACTAAAACCCAAATAAACCGTAAAAACATATAAAATCCTAAAACCCCATTAAAACTCTAAAACCCACTAAAAAATCTAGAAACCCTTAAAATCCCAAAAAACCATAAAAACTATAAAAACATAAAAATTGGAAAAAATTTATAAAAAAAGTCCCTAAATTACAAAAAACCATAAAAACCATAAAAACCCTCAAAGTCCCTAAACAAACAAAAAACCCTAAACTCCTGAAAATGAATAAAAAATTTAAAAACCCTAAAAAACAAAAACATTCCAAAAAAATCCCTAAAATAGTTAAAATTTAAAAAATCATAAAAAAACCTAAGAACCCTTAGAAAACCATAAAAACCTAAAATTATTAAATCCACTAAAAACATAAAAACTCTAAGCATGATAAAAAAAACATAAAAATGGTAACCCCCCAACCCCTCATAATCTTTCTAAATTAAAAATCTATAAAATCCAAAAAGGTCTTAAAATCGCTAAATACATAAAAACAACTAAAAACCTAATAAAATCGTAAAAAGATAAAAAATATTAAGACTCCTAAAAAATATAAAAACCTTTAAACCCCTAAATATAACAAAATCCCTGAACACCATAAAAACAATAAAAATCCAAAAAAATATTCCTTAAATCATAAATAATGTAAAACCCATAAAACCTTGAAATACCATATGAAAACCATAAAAAACTAAAAAAATTAAAACACAAAAAAAAAAGCTATAAACCCTAAAAACCAAAGATACCACAAAACCCTAAAAATTATAAAAACCATTAAACCTCAACCCCCACTCAAAAACCAATAAAACCCATAAAAAATCACTAAAAAAATAAAACCTATTTAAAACCCTAAAAATGTAAAAAACTATAAAATTACATAAAACCCATAATAGACTAAAAAACCACTAAAACACAAAAAAATCATAAATCCCAAAAAATAACCTAAAACCCCATAAAATTCCTAAAACCCAAAAAAACATTAAAATTAATAAAAATCCCTAAAAATTATAAAAACAATTAAACACCCTACAAAACATAAAAAATATTTTGAAAACAATAACAACATAAGAAATGATAAAACACATTAAAAATCTAAAAAAATAAAAAATCCTACAAAATGATAAAAACAATAAAAACATTAAAAACAATAAAAATCCATAAAAACTCTAACAAACCCTAAAAATACAAAAAAAATATAAAAAATCCATAAAAGGTAAAAAACCCCTAAAAACTGTAAAAACTATAAAAATTCTAAAAAACATAAAAACACCTAAAAATCATCAAAATATCCAAAATTCTTGAATTAAATAAAAACCATAAAAATCTAAAAAAACCCTAAATACCCTAAAAAGGTAAAAACCCTTAAAACATTGGAAACCCCTATGAAAAACATAAAATCCTAAAAACACTTAAAATCCATAAAACACTAAAAACACTAAAAACCATAAAATCCTAGAACACCATAGAAACCATAAAACCCTTTAAAATCCATTAAAATCCCTAAAAACCCAGAATAATAGAAAAAACAATAAAAATTAAAAAACCTTATAAACCACTAAAAAGGATAAAATAACTCTAAAAACCCTAAAACCATCAAACCCTCAAAAAACCTTAAAATCACAAAAAAACAAAAAAAAACCTCAATCCCTTAAAAAACCACAAAACTCTTAAAATCCCTCACAAACTAAAAACCATTAAAATCCTAAAAAACCCCTAAAAATACATTAAAAATTAAAATCTTAAGAGAACCTTGAAAAAACCTAAGAAAACCTTAGAAAATAAAACACATAAAACCCCTAAAAACTCTACAAACCCTAAAAACACTAAAAACCATAAAACCCCATAAAAACCCTAAACCCTAAAATAATAAAAACTCCAAAAACCATTTAAATCACTAAAAAATTTAAATTTCTATAAAAACCTATAAAACTAAAAAAAATCAATTAAAACCTAAGAGGAAAAAAACATAAAAACACATAAAAATCCTAAAACCCCTAAAAATACCTAAAAAACAAAATAACCATAAAATCCTATAAAATAACTAAAACATAAAAAACACTAAAACGCATGAAAATTAATAAGAAAACATTAAAGACCAAAAAAACACTTAAAAACACCAAAAACCTAAAAATACTAAAAACCCTAATAGACCATAAAGAAAAGCCTACAGATGGCGGCTCACCACTCTCACGATGGAGACCTTTTGTGGAATCCTTGAAGACGACGACTGCTCTTGCACCTCACCATCCCCCCTCCGAGGGGGATGGGCCTCCACTGGTTCTTGATGATGAGCGTCATTTTGTCCCTTTCTCAATCCTTGACCTTATTCCTCCTATTCCGCGGATTGAGATATGTCCTAAGGTTTCTACCTCCATTGGTTGCTAATTTCATAAACTGCCGACCTCCGGTGGATGTTTTCGATAGATTTGTGTTTGAACAATGGGGCATCTAGGATCGTGCTACGGTAGGTCTTCTTGATAGTAGTCACATTTTGATTCGCTTTATTTCAGAAGAGGATCTGGTTCATGCCTGGTCAGCGGCCCCAAGAAGATGAAACGGTGCTCGATTTTCCCTCTCCCTGTGGAGCTTCGATCAGCACATAAAATGCGATTCACCACTGGTGGCAACATGGGTTAGATTTCCGGAGATTCCCCTTCATTTTCAAATTTTCTCCGTTATTTCTATGTTGGGGAATCTTGTGGGAAGGTTCTTATGTGTTGATAGCCAAACAAGGGCTCCTTGTCACCCGATTTCCCCAAGGGCCTTTGTGGAGATTGATGCCTCTAAAAAACCGATTGACTATTTTTGGATTGCTGTTGGTGAGGAGATTCAGTGGAAACAACCGGTGATCTTTGAGTCGTGGACCGATTTCTGCTCATCTTGCTGGCTTTTGGGTCATAGTGCTCGGGAATGTAGGTATAGTGGAGGTTTTTGTTGTGTTTTGGACCGATCTCAGGAGGTGTCCAGTGAAGATTTGTATATTCAGGGCGAGGTGCAGGAGGTTGTTCACATGGATCCTGATGTTCAGAATGAGCCTGGTGAAGAAGGTCAGGCTCAGGTGGAGATGAATTTGGCGGAGGTTGCAGCGGATATTTCAATCAAGCTTAAAAGGAATGCTGCTGAGGGGGTGGCGCATGCTTCTGGGATTGGTTCTGAATCTTTGGGTCAGATGTTTGTGCAGGAGGGACCTCCGGTTTTGCGGGGGGAAATAGATCTGTAGTTGATGGAGGTAAAGTGGTTATTGAGTGCCAACCCAAGGTGGCCATCATCTTCAATCATTTGAGGAGTGACCTGAAGCTCTCGGATGCTGAGAATTCCTTATGCAGGGAGGTTACTAATGGTGGGAAGTCAAACTCATCTGATATTAGGGAGGACATCCCAACCTTTAATCGCTTTGAAGGGAAGGAGCTTGAGGAGGAGGTTCAAGGGTCTCCAATTGTTGAGGTTGGGAGTGAGAAGTCCGAGGTTCCGAAGAAAGGGGTGAAGTCTGTTGTTGTTGAGAGGGGTGGAAGGGGTGTGGCCCAGCAGGCTAGTGAAGTTGAGCCACTGTTGGACAGCACTAGGCACTCAGGTGGTGTTGATGAGCAGGAGATAAGGGAGTTACAGGCTCCTAGACACAACTCTGATGTTTTTGATATGGATAAGGGAAAGGTAAGCAATATTCATGGAGAGGAGGAGAAAGGGGCTCCGGTTGCTGGTGATGGGAGTGTAAGGATTGCTGTACAGATGCTAAGTGTGAAACAGTATGTTGTTCTAAATGCTGAGTCAATTCTAGACATTATTGGCCCCTTGAATGTTGCTGGCGAGCAGGGGAAAAGGAAAAATCATGGGTTGGAGCCTCCATTGGATGAGGGGAATTTGCAGCTGGCCTTGGCCGGTGTGGTGTCCCCTCTTTGTATGGATTCTGATGAACCTGTTCTTACTGACTGTTCCCTGAATTAGGAGGCCCCCTTCATCCCGGATCACACAGGTCTTTGGAAGGGCAATCCTGCACATGCTCATGAAATGACTTTGACAATGGTGGACATCCCAGGTCCTTGTGGGGTTCTTGCGGGCTATCCACTTGACCAGAAATCCTCCTTCTTTCCCGACCAAGTCCAGGAGGATAATAGCAGGATGGATCACAACATGGCTATGGTCCTTAAGGAGACGGCCATTCTTGAGGAGGCCACCAGGAGGGAAAACAAGCATGTTGGGATCCATGTTGATCCAAAAAGGAGGAATCCGAGGAAGGACTACTCTTCCTTGATAAAGATTGTGTCCACAAGAGCATCCTACATGGCTAAGGAAAATTCCTCTGGAAGAGGTGAAAGGGCTGCCAAGAAACAGCTGAATGTGGAGCAGGTGAGGTTAAGGGGGTATTATGACAATTTCTAGAAGCAATATGACTCTTCTGAATGGGAATCAGTAGTCTCTGATGTGGACTCTGGTTATGGTGCCGAGGGAGACCCCCCCTGGTGAGGACTATGAGGATGATGAAGGCTAGTAGATCCTGTGAAGGGGTGGGTTGCTGATGGAATCTTGGTGCTTCTTTTGGGTTTTCTTTTCTTTTTTTCTTTACTTTTCTCTTCTTTTCTTTTCTATTTTGCGGTCTTTGGGTGTGTGTTCTTTAATATCTTTTGGGTGTGGGTTGATTGACCCCGTCCCTCCCTTTTCTACAGTGTCTTTCTTTTCTTTAATAAACTTTGGGGGGTGTCAGGAATAGCCTGGCACTGAGCCTTCCTTGCCTAAAAGACCATAAAAACTCTAAAACACCTAAATAGAATAAAACTAAAAAAACATATACAACCCCTAAAACCCACTTGAATCTATAAGAACATTTTATACCACTAAATATGTTTAAAAAATTGAAAACCATTAAAAACCTTAAAAACATAAAAAACCCAAAAACCATAAAAACCTTAAAACACCTCAAAATCACTAAATCACCCAAAACCTATAAAAATCCTTAAAAAATGACTAAAAACCTGATAAAAAAAATAATAATAACTCATAAAACCCGTAAAAAAACATTAAAAAAATATGAGACATAAAACCCCCAAAAACCTAAAAAATGATAAAAACCCTTAAAATTCCTAAAAATCCAAAAAACCAAAAAAACCATCAAAACCATAATAACCCATAAACCCCATAAGACCCACTAAAAACACTAAAAACCTATTAAACAACTAAAAGTTTTAAAAAATACTGTAAAAACCTTAAAATCCCTAAAAAACTCAAAAAAATTAAAAATCCAAAAAAAACCATAAAACCCTATAAACTGTGAAAACCCAAAAAACACTAAATCCCAAAAAACCAAAAAACCAAAAAAATACCTAAAACCCATAAACATGTAAAAAACCCTAAACACCAAGAAAAACTCTAAGAAAAACATAAAAACTAAAAAATAATTAAAACACCTTAAAAACTCAAAATTATTAAAAACCATAAAATACCTAAAACCCTAAAAACCCTAAAACCCCTCAAAATACTTAATAACATAAAATCCATAATATTAATAATGAATATCTAAAAAAATATAAAAATATAAAAATATTTAAAACACCATAAAGACTCTGAACAACCATAAAACCAAGAAACACCTAATACCTCTTAAAAATAATAAAATGCTAAAACCCTAAAACTAATAAAATTTTCTTAAAATACATAAACACAATAAAAAACCCAAAAAACCTTAAAAAATAAAAAACCCACCAAAATCCCTAAAAATATTTAAACCCATAAAAACATTATAAAACATTAAAAACCGTAAGAAAACTAAAAAACACTAAAACCCTAATAAAACCATAAAACCCTAAAACCCTAAAGAACCCTAAAAACACTAAAAATCCCTAAAAACCCTAAAAACACTAAAAACCCTAAAAACCATAAATAACATAAAAACAACTAAAAATACATAAAAATGTAAAAACCCTAAAAATTATTAAAACCCCTTAGAAAAACATAAAAACCTAAAAACACTTAAAACCCCTAAAATATTACTAAAACCCTAAATACCACTAAATTTATAAATACCATCTATGTTCTTAAAAACCAAAAAAATTAAGAAAATCTTACAGAATCACTAGTAATCCATTAAAAAATAAATAATCCTAAAACCCTTAAAGCCTCATAAAAGATTCTAAAATCATAAAAAGACTTAAGCCCCCACAAAACCCTAAAACTGCTGCAAACCCTAAAATACCCTAAAAACCTCAAAGACCCCTGAAAATCATAAACCCCCCCCCCCCCCCCCCGAAAAACATAAAAACCCATAAATACAATAAGAACCCTAAAAATAACTAAAAAAAGTAAAAACCATTTAAAGATCCAAAACCATAAAAACCTCTAGAAAACAGTAAATATTAACAAAACCATAACAAAAAACACCATCAAACCCTTAAAATCCTTAAAACCCTAAAAATCTCTAAATACCCTAAAATATAAAAAGTCCAAAAAAATTAAAATACTTAAAAATATAAACATTAAAACCCATAAAAAATCCATAAAACCCTAAAAACACTTAAAAAATCCTAAAAACATAAATAAAATTCTCGAAACCCTAAACACCCCTAAACCCCCTAAAAAATTAAAAAAATGTTAAAACCCCATAAAAAGATTAAACCCACTAACAACTCTAAAAAACATTAAACCACTAAACCAAGATAAAAATACTCTAAAAATTCCTAAAACCTTAAAATAAACTCAAAAAAATAAAAACACCCAAATAAACCCAAAAAATAATAAAAATTCTTGAAATCCCTAAAAGTTCTTAAAACCCCAAAAAACAATAAAATCAATAAAATTCCAAAAAAAATCCCTAAAATTCCCTAAAATATTAAAAAATCATAATACTTAGAACACCCTAAGAAAACCTTAAAAAACACTTAAAAACCATAAAACCTAAAAACAATTAAAAACCCCAAATCCCCTAAAACACACAAAATACCTAAAATCCATAAAAACCATAAAAATCTTAAAAACACTAAAAAATACTAAATATTTAAAAAAATTTAAAAACCCTAAAAACCAATAAGAAAACATTAAAAACAAAATAAACCACATAAAATCCCAAAAAACCTAAAAATGATTAAAACTGTAAAAACCAAAAAGAAGCCTAAAAATAATAAAAACCACTAAAAACATAAAACCCCACAAAACCCGAAAAAAACTCTAAAAGCCATTTAAACCTCCAAAATGTTAAAAAGATCTAAAAAACCTTTAAACCCAAAAAACTCAAAAATAACACCTAAAACCATAAAACCTCCCAAAATCCTAAAAACCACAATACCCATAAAAATTTTAAAAATACCAGTTTTTTTGGAAAACATAAAAAATACCCTAAAACCACAAAAAATCCCAAATATAGCCTTAAAAACATAAAAATACATAAAAAATCCCAAAAAAACAAAAAAAATGAAAAAAAAACCCTAAACAATTTAAAACTCTAAAAACCCATATAAACCCATATAACTATAAAAACTCACTATAAGATCTAAACCCCTCTAAACACCCTAAAAATTTTAAACAACGCAAGAAATCCCAAAATCCATAAAAACACAATAAAACTAAAAACTAAAAAACCATAAAAAACCAAAAAAACATGAAGATTATAAAACCCTAAAAATTCCGTTAAATAAAGAAAACATAAAAAATACCCTATAAACTCTAAAAACCATAACAAAACCATATAAAAATAGGACCATTTAGAACCCCTAGAAAATTAAAAAATGATCAAAAACCAAATAAACCTAAAAACACTAAAAACACTAAAAACTATAAAACCCCTATTACCATAAAAACTCTAAAACCGATAAAAACCATAAAACCCACTGAAATTATAAAACCCATTTAAACCCCTAAAAATTTAAGTAAATAGCATAAAAACATTCAAATCCCTAAAAAATCTAAAAACCACTAAAAATAAAAAAAATTATAAAAAATATGAAATCCCTCAAAATCCAAAAACCCAAAAAAACCATAAAATTACTAAAAAATCCCTAAAACCTAAAAACATAAAACCCTATAAACTCTAAAACCCCTATGAAAACATTAAAGGCCTAAAAAATATTAAAGAACTAAAAACCTAAAAAAAAATTAAATACCTTAAAACCCTACCAAACTTTAAAAATCCTAAATAATGTATAAAAACACTAAAAACATATAATATCCAACAGAACCATAAAACCCTTATCAAAACCATAAAAACATAAAAACAATTAAACCCCTAAAAAATAATAAAACTCTAAAAATCATAAAATACACAAAAACAAAAAAACCCTTATAATCGATAAGACCCCATAAAAACATTTAAAAACCCAGGAAAACCCATGAAAACAACTAAAACTATAAAAACAAATGAAACCCCAAAAAATGTTAAAAAACTATAATAAAACATAGAAACCATAAAAAATTCAAAAAAACTTAAAAACTAAAAAAATCCAAAAAATCCAAAAAATCCTGAAAAACCATCAGAATCCATAGAAACCCTAAAAATACATAAAAGTACTACAAATCCCCAAAAAAACCCAAAAAATATAAAAAAAAACCCCAAAAACCCATAGGAAAACCTTAAAACCTAATAAAACTAAAATCCTTAATAACCTAAAAAAAGCTAAATACCATAAATACCCTAAAACCCCTAAAAAAATATTAAAATCACTCAAAATACCTAAAAACTATAAATACCCATAAAAATCATTAAAAAACTCTAAAAAACCCAAAAAACTGAAAACCCCTCAAAACCCTAGGAAAACCATATAAAAAAATGAAAATAAATAAAAACCGTAAAATTGATAAAAACCCTAAAAACCACTACAAACCCATTGAAACCCTAAAACCCATAAAAACCCTTAAAACCTAAAAACCAATAAAAACTCTAAGAACTCCTTATACCCTTAAAAACTTTAAAAATTTAAAAAATACTAAAAACCCAAAGAAACTCAAGAAAAACATTAACACCCTAAAAATACCATAAAATCCCAAAACCTATAAAAACTCTAAAATAAAAAGACTTTAAAAACACTAAAAACCAATAAAAATAATAAAAATCCCAAAAAAATTAAAATCCATAAAAAAACTAAAAAAATCTAATAAAATCATAAAAATCATAAAAAACATAAATCCTATAAGAAACCTAAAATATGTTAAAACCCCTAAAACCCCCAAAAATCCCTAAAACACTTCAAATAAATAAAAATTCTAAAAACTCCATAAAAACCATTAAAATGTGAAGTACCATAAAAATCCTTTGAAAACAAAAAAAACCCTAAAAAATTCAAACTCCCCCAAATCTGAAAATGATAAAAAACCTAAAACTATTTTAAACCACTAAAAAAACCCAAAAACCCCAAAAACATAAAAACCCATAAAAAAACTCAAAACTATTAAAAACTCTAAAACCCGTACCACACATTAAAATTTTTAAAACTCTAAAATCCTAGAAAAAAAAATAAAAAACCCGTAAAACCCCAGAAAAACATAGAACAATAAAAACTATGAATACCATAAAATATCTATAAACCATAAAAATAATAAAAAAATCAAAAAATCCCTAAAATATCAAAAAAAACCATGAAATCCCCTAAGAAAAACATAAAAACAAAAAAATCTTAAAACCCCTAAAATCCCTAAAAAGGCTAAAAACTCTTAAAAACCAGAAATCCAAAAATCCCGTAAAACCCTCAAAACCACTAAAACCCCTATAAAATATAAAAAATCTTAAAATCCCAAAAAATCACTAAAACATAAAAAGCCCTAAAAACATTGACAAACCAAAATAAAACCTTAAAAAACAAAAACTCATAATACCTCTAAAAATTCTATAAAACTCTAAAAATCCTAAAATACCATACAATCCCTAAAACCACCTAAAATCCGTAGAAACCCATAAAAACATAAAAATTTCCTAAAACACCTAATAACCATTCAAAACTCTAACAACCATTTATGCTTCTAAAAAGATTAAAAACACAAAAATCACTAAAAAATGAAAAACAACCAAACCCCTAAAAATCCTAAAAACCTACAAAATCCACAAACCCCTTAAATGCCATAAAAATCCAAAAAAATCCTTTAAAATTATAAAAATATTAAAAAACCTAAATGCCTAGAAAAACATGAATAATCATTAAAAATAATAGAATCTCTTAAAACCCCTAAAAATATAAAAAACACTAAAACCCCAAAAAACCCATTAAAAACACAATAACACAACAAAAATCTCGTAAAACCATAAAAATCATAAAAACCAATAAAACCGTAAAAACCCTATGAAAAATATAAATAACCTTCAATCCCCTAAAAACATTAAAACATAAAGGAATCTAAATACACTGAAACCCCCTAAAAACCAAAAATGATAAAAAAATATAAAACCAATAAAAACCCAAAATACAACAAAATCCCTAAAAACATTAAGAATCCTTAAAAACCCATAAAACCAATTAAAATGCACTAAAAACTCTGAAAATCTTTTAAATCGACGAAAATGATAAAAAACACCAAAACCATACATCATCTGAAAATTCCTTAAAAACATAAAAAACCATAAAAACACATAAAACTCTTAAAACCCCTAAAAACCTAAAAAATCTTCAGAAACTAAAAAACCCCAAATACCCTAAAAATGTTGAAATCCCTCTATGTCTCTAAAAACCATAAACCCCTAAAAAACCCACAAGACCCTAAAAACCATAAAATCCAAAAAAACAAATCCATAAAAATCCATAAAAATAAAGAAACCCGTAAAACCTATAAAATCCCCTAAGAAAACCTTAAAAAATAAAAACACTTAAAATCAATAAAAAATCACAAATGCACTAAAATACCCAAAAACCCCTAAAAACCAAAAAACCTCTAAAAACCATAAAAAATTTAAAACCCCATAAAAACCATTTGAATCCACTAAAACTCTAAAAACCCATTAGGCCCTTAAAAATGTTGAAATACTCTAAAAACATAAAAAACATTAAATACTCAGAAAAAACCTAAGAAGCCAAAAAAGCCATAAAATCTTAAAACCCTAAAAACCATAAAAATACCTAATTACCCTAAAATGATAAAAAAATAAAAGTCCCTAAATATCCCTAAAAATATAAAAAATCCTAGAAATGTAAAAAAAACCGTAAAATGCCCAAAAAACCTAAATAATGTAAAAAACATAAACCCCAAAAGTCCTAAAGAATTATAAAACCCAAAAAACTCTAAAACCATAGAATCCATAAACCCCTAAAACCAATAAAACCCTTAAAATAAATAAAAAGACTAAAAAAACTAAAATGTCTAAAGAATCCTTTAAACCCGTAAAACATCAAAAAATTCTAAAACACATAAAAACACTAAAAACCCAAAAAAACGTTAAAAACACAAAAAATTACTAAAAATTCTCAATCCCTAAAGAAATATTAAACTAAAAAAAGAGAAAGAAAACCCTATAAACCAACAAAAAAAATTAACAAAAATTATAAAAACCATTTAAATCCCTACGAAAAATTTAAAACTATTAAAATCCATAACACCCTAAAAACCTCTAAATCCCATAGAATTCTAAAAAACCATTAAAACCCTAAAAATCTTGAAAAAATATCTAAAATTTCATAAAATAATCTTAAACCCTATAAACATGTAATAAAACCTAAAAACCAATAAAATATTGAACCCGTAAAAACCAAAAAAGGGATAAAAACTGTAAAATGCCTAAAACACTTAAAATCTCTAAAACCCAGAAAATCCAGAAAATCCCTAAAAACCATTAAAATCATAAAAAATCCCTAAAACCCCTTAAAAAACTAAAAATCTCAATAACTCTTAAAAAAACTAAGAAAATCGTGAAAAAATAAATAAATAACGTAAAACCATTATAAACCAAAAAAATGATAAAAACCCTAAAAGACCCTATAAATCCTAAAACCCCTAAAAAACATAAAACCCCACCAAAACCATAATATCCATAAAGCCACTAAAATGTCAAGTATCTATAAAAACCTTAAAATCCATAAGCACTAAAAACCCCTTAATACCCAAAAAACTATAAAAAACTCTAAAAAACATAAATACTATAAAACCTCTAAAAATCCCTAAAAACTATAAAACCCATTAAAATATTAAAAAATCCCTAAAATTCCATAAAATGAAAGACACCCTAAAAAACTATAAATAATAAGAAAACATTAAAAACCTAAATCCTATTAAAACCATTATAAAATTAGAAAATTCTAAAAACCCAAAAAAACCCTAAAAACAAAAAAAACACTAAAAACCATAAAATAACAAAAAGACCATCTAAAACCTAAAAAAACCTAAAAACTCTAAAACCACTAAGAACATAAAAAACTAAACCCATGACAACATTAAAAAATCAAAAAAAACTTTAAACCCAAAAAACTAAAAAAATTTATAAACACATGAAACAACCATAAAAACCCTAAGAACCCAAAAATACTCTAAAAATGCTCAATAATTTTAAAAAACATAAAAACTATATAATTCCTAAAAATTTATGGAAAATAAATTATACCCCAAAACTCCCCAAAAACTGATAAAAACCATATAACACTTAAAACCCTATGATCAAAAAACTGCTAAAAATGCTAAAACCCCTAAAAATACTAAAATCCCTCAAAATCCTTAAAAACCATAAAATCATAAAAAACCACAAAATCCCTAAAAATGAAAAGAAACTAAAAAACATGAAAACACCTAATAAATCCATAAAACCAAAAAACACATAAAACACTTAAAAACAAAAAATGCTAAAAACCATAAAGAACTCTAAAACACCTAAGACCCATAAAAACTCTTAAGAATCTTAAAACATATAAAAACACATAAAAAAACACAGAAACCTTCAAAACTCATTAAATACCTTAAAGTTTTAAAACCCTAATAATAATGAAAACCCTAAAAAATTTAAAACAACCCCCCAAAACCCCCAAAAAACCAAAAAACCATAAAAATCATAAAACCCATTAAAACCATAAAAATCCTAAAAACCACTAAACCTATAAAAATATTAAAAAATCCCTACAAAACCCAAAAAACCCTGAAAAACCCTATGAAATAATTAATATACTAAAAAAACATAAAACCCGTAAAAACTGAAAAATATAAAAACCCTAAAAAACCCCAAAAACTCATAAGAAAACCTTAAAATATTAAAACACTTAAAACCCCTAAAAACCATAAAAATGCTAAAATCCATAAAAGACCATAAAACCCTAAAAAATTATAACAACCTATAAAAAATATTAAAACCCTTTAAACACAAAAAATAATTAGATACTCCAAAAAGCCAAAAAACCCTTAAAACCCCAAAAAACCAAAAACACTAAAAACGCAAAAAAAAACATTAAAACCCAAAAAACCCAAAAAACATAATCCACCCAAAATAAAATAAACCCCTAAAAACCATAAAAATCATAAAAGGGCCTAACATTACCTAAAAAATGTAAAAATAAACTAAATACCTATAAAACTCTTAAAAACCTTAAAAAAGAATTGAAGCCCTAAAAACCATAATAACAATAAAAACCCTAAAAACACCTAAGACCCTAAAATCCATAAAAACTCCTAAAAACCTTAAGAACTCTAAAAAATCTAAACAAATAAAAATCTAATAAAAATATGAAATCCCTTTAATCCCCTAAAAACATAAAAATTATAAAAAATCCATAAAATTCCCTAAAAATGTAAAAAACCATAAACCCTAAAAAACATTAAGAAAATATTAAAAAACTATAAACACATAGAATATCTAAAAACAAAAAAGGCTAAAAACACTAAATACCCTAAAAACCGTCAAGATTAGTAAAAACCCTTAAAAACGCCAAAAATCCAAAAAATACCTAAAAATACATAAAAGTATAAAAAGCCCTATAACCCCAAAAATACACTGAGAAAAATTAATAACCTAGATAAACATAAAACAAATAAATGAACTAAAAACCGCTAAAACGTCTAAAACCCCATAAATGACCCTTTGACCCCAAAAAATCCATAAAAACCATAAAACCCCTAAAACCAAAGAAAACACAAAAAAACCAATAAAAACCCTAAAACCACTAAAAATGATAAAAATATATTTAACCCCCGAAAATGTTAAAAATCCTAAAAATCCTACAAATCCATAAAACATGTAAAAAACACAAAAAAACTAAAAATAAAAAACCATTAAAATCCAAAAAACGCAAAAAAAAACTCAAAATTGCTAGAAAACCTTTACAAACCAAAATAATCCAAATGAGTCCCTAAATTCTATAAAAACAAAAATAACCAAAAAACACTGAATACCGCTAATAAAAAAAGTAAAAACATAAAAACACTAAAAACACAAAAAAACCAAAAAACAATAAAAACCATAAAAACCCTAAAAACGTAAAATCTGTCAAAATCACTAAAAACGATAAAACCCATAAAATCCTAAAAAGTCCCTAAAAATCTATATAAACATAAAAAAACTAAAAACACTATGAAAACCTTAATAAACTAAAAAAATCATAAAACCCTTAGAAAACTAAATACTCCAAAAGCCCTAAGAAGACCCTAAAATCCATAAAACCATAAAAATCCCCCAAAACCATAAAACCCCTAAAAACCCATAAAACCCCTAAAAATACTAAAAGTTCTAAAAACCCTATATAGTACTAAAAACCAAAAAAACTCTTAAAAATATTTACAAAATAAAAAAACACAAACAATTCCCTAAAACAGAAAAAAACAAACAAAAACCTAAAAACCATAACCCCTACAATCCATATAAATCCCAAAACCAGAAAAATACTAAAAATCCCAAAAAATAGCTAAAATCATAAAAAACACTAACAACCCTAAATATCTCTAATAAACCCATAAAAACCTAAAATACGTTAAAAAACTAAAAAGCCTAAATATAGTAAAACCCATAAAACCCCATAAAAACTTTCATAGTCCCTAATCCCCTAATAAACCATATAATCCTAAAAAGATCTAAAAATTCTTATAAACGTAAAAAGATCTAAAAACCATAAAAAACCATAAAAAACTAAAAAAACATAAAAACATAAAATCTATTAAAAACCCTAAATATCTGAAAATTATAAAACCCGTAAAAATCTCGTAAAACCCCTAAAAATACAGAAACCATTAAAACCACACAAAACCCCAAAAACACTTACAATTCTAAAAATACTCTAAACCCAATTTTTTTAAAAAAACTCTAAAATACATTAAAATCCCTACAAAACAAATAAAATACCACCAAAACCCGTCCAAATTCCTAAAATCCCTAAAACCCCATTACAATCCTGAAAAATCCCTAAAAATTAAAAACCATTAAAAACTCTAAAAACCCATAATAAAACATTAAAAACCTAAAAACACTTAAAACCACTAAAAAATAAAAATTCCAAAATTCATTAAGAAATAAAATAAACCCTAAAAACACTCAAAATGCCAAATATGCCAAAAAAACTTAAAAACCAATATAAATCATTAAAATTCCTAAAAAAATATTTAAAATTTAAAAAACACTAAGAAATCTAAAAATGGTAAGAAAACCTTAAAATCCTAAAAACACTAAAAACACATAAAAACCCTAAGAACACTAAAAACCCAAAAAATACATGAAACCATAAAAACCCCAAAAACCATAAAACCCCTAAAGCCCTTAAAAATGATTAAAACATAGAAACCCTAAAAATCACAAAAAACACTAAAATCCCTTTAAACCCTTAAAAACGTTAAAAAAACTCTATCAAATACTAAAACACCTTAAAAACTAAAAAAACATAAACCCCCAAAATCCATAAATACCCCAAAACCCTAAAAAACTCTAAAACCCTCAAATTCCATAAATATTATGAAAAACATAAAAATTGTAAAAAAATTCCTACAAATCCATTAAAATGTAAAATACATTAGAAAAAATGAATACCCCTAAGAATACCTCAAAAACCTAACATCACATATACCCCTATAAAACATAATTAATTATAAAACCCAAAAAAACAACAAAAACATTAAAATTCCCTAAAATCCCTAAAAACAAAAAAATCCCTAAAAACATAAAAATCCGAAAAATATTCCTCAAATAATAAATATTTTAAAACCCCTAAAACATTGAAATACCTTATGAAAATCTTAAAAAACGAAAAAAAATAAAAACCCCCAAAAAAGATATAAACCCAAAAAACCCAAAAAACCAAAGAGACCATAAAACCCTAAAAATCATAAAAACAATTAAACGTCAACCCCCACTCCAAAACCAATAAAACCCCTAAATAACCACTAAAAAATATAAAACCTATTTAAACCCCTAAAAATGTTAAAAACAATAAAATTACACGAAACCCATAAAAGACTAAAGAAACCACTAAAACCCAAAAAAATCATAAATCCCCAAAAATACCTTAAAACCCCATAAAATTCCTAAAACACAAAAAAACATTAAAATTAATAAAAATCCTTAAAAATACTAAAAACCATTAAAAACCCTAAAAAACCTAAAAAATCCTCTAAAAACAATAACAACATAAAAACCCATAAAACCCGTATAAAACCTAAAAAAACAAAAAATCCTACAAAATGATAAAAAAATAAAAAAATTAAAAATAATAAAAATCCATAAAAACACTGACAAACCAGAAAAAATACAAAAAAAGAGAAAAAATCAATAAAAGGTAAAAAAACCCAAAAAACTGTAAAAACTATAAAAACTCAAAAAACCATAAAAACCAAGATAAACCATAAAACCCCTAAAAATCATAAAAATATCCAAAAAACCTGAAACAAATAAAAACCATAAAAATCCTAAAAAATCCTAAATACCCTAAAAATGTAAAAAGCCTTAAAACCTTAAAAACCCCTCTGAAAAACATAAAATCCTAAAAACACTTAAAATACCTAAAACACTAAAAACACTAAAAACCTTAAAAACCCAAAAAACCATAGAAACCATAAAATCCTTTAAAATCCATTAAAATATTTAAAAAACAAGAATAATAAAAAAAAACATTAAAAATTCTTAAATAATATAAACCACTAAAAAGGAAAAATAACTCTAAAAACCATAAATCCATAAAACCCTCAAAAAACCTTAAAAATAAAAAAAAATATAAAAAACCCCTCAATCCCCTAAAAACCCACAAAACTCTCAAAATACCTCACAAACTAAAAACCATTGAATTCTTAAAAAATACCTAAAAATCCATTAAAAAAATCACAAGTGCACCCTGAAAATCCCTAAGAAAACCATAAAAAATAAAACACTTATGAGAGGGTGATTTGGACTTTCTCAAAGAACGATTTACTGGGAAACTATGCAATGGTTATACTGGGTACATGCTCTTCTATGTCTCGACAACGGTTACATACTCATACAAGGACATTATCTCTCAATCTACTTGGGTTTTCTCGAGGAAATCCATCTTGAATTGTTAGTCCACCCCTTGGCTCAAGAGTCCGCTGCATGAATCTATGCAAGGTCCGCATGGCTTGCAACACATGTCCATTAATGAACTCAACACCAAACTGCCGGAGCTGGCTTGGATCTTACATGCCCATATCATTTCTGAGATTCAACTCTATAGTTACATGGATTAGGACAAAATTATCTAGAAACCAAACTTGATTGGCCTGCTTACTGCAAAGGAATTTTACAATCACAAATGCCGGCAAGGAATAGATCCCCCCTCATGGATCATGAGATAAAAATGTCATTTTATTCCTCCTAGATATTTTCTGCTCTTCTGGAGGATCCGGAGGAATCAGTTGCCCATGCATGGCCAAATTCAAAAAGTTGGTTTGCATCTTGCGTAGGCTTGCTGTATATGCATGCAGGATGCTGAAAATGTGCCACATCTTTTTGTTGAATGCAATCTTGCCTATGGTCTGTGGAAGTATCTGTAGGATGTCTTTGGTTTTCAATTTCCCCTGGATAGAACCTTTTCTCAGATGATGTCTCTCATCACGGAATCGAGGTATAGTGAGCAGATCTACAATCTTCTCCTTGCTACTTCGGCAGCCATTGTGGCTTTTCTATGGGCTACCAGGAACTCTGCTGTTCGGATGACCGGGGGCATTCAAACAGGTGCGATGAACAATTACTTTACTGACCTTATCACTCTCTGCACTCTTGGTGTCTTTGGTAGGTGCAAAAAACCATTGGTGGTGAAGTCAATCCGATAGATTCCACCTATCCTGTCTTGGATCAAAGTCAATATTGATGGTGCGACAATAGGCTCTCCAGGGCCTTCTGGCTGTGGTGGCGTCTTCCGTACTTATAGAGGGTTTGTCAAGGTCACTTTTTATCACTTCATCGGAATTGGCTGTTCTTATGAAGGGGAGCTTTGGGCCATCATCAAGGCGGTGCGGTTTGAAAACCAGTTTGGTTGGAAGCAACTCTAGATTGAGTCTGACTCCATGCTTGCGGTTGAGGCCTTTCGTCAAAATTCAAGGAAGGTTCCCTGGCGGATTCTACCCCAATGGATTGATTGCATTAGTTTATCAAAAAAAATATGGTTTTTAAGATCACCCATGCATACAGGGAAGTTAATATGGTAGCTGATGTGCTTTCCAAGATGGCTATTGAAGAACGCTGCTCATGGTGGTCTTTTTTTGCTCCCTCATTTTGTGAGTCAATTGTGGATTTGGATATGAAGGGGGCTACCCGTACCCGGTTGCATAAGACCCCCTTGTAATGCCTTTCACTTTATTTTTCATTTATACACTTGAGGGACCAAGCCTTCTGCTTGGCCTCGCGACTTCTTTGCCATAAAAACCCTAAACTCTAAAAACACCGAAAACACTAAAAACCCTTCAACTCCCTAAAATTTTTAAAATTCTCTAAAAACCTAAAAAACCCAAAAAATATATTAAACCCTAAGAGGAAAAAAACATAAAAACACTTAAACCCCTAAAACCCCTAAAAATCCCTAAAAACCGCAAAATAATCAAAAAATCCTATAAAATTCCTAAAAAATAAAAAACCCTAAAAACCATGAAAATACATAATAAAAAATTAAAGACAACAAAAACACTTAAAAACACTAAAAACCTAAGAATACTAAAAACCCTAAAAGTCCATAAAAAATCTAAAACCCCTAAATAACATAAAAACCAAAATAACATATAAAACCCATAAAACCCATTTGAAACTTTAAAAACGTTTTATACCACTAAAAATGTTAAAAAACATTTTAAACCCTTAAAAACCTTCAAAACATAAAAAACCAAAAAACCATAAAAACCCTAAAACACCTCAAAATCCCTAAATCCCCCAAAACACATAAAAATCCTTAAAAATGACTAAAAACCCAATAAAAAATAAATAACCATAAAAACACAGAAACCCCATAAAAACATTAAAAAAATATGAGACATAAAACCCCCCAAAACCTAAAAATGATAAAAACCCGAAAAATTCCTAAAAATCCAAAAAACCAAAAAAAACCCTAAAAATCAAAATAACCCATAAACACCATAAGACCCACTAAAAACTCAAAAAAAACCTATTAAACAACTAAAATTGTTAAAAAAATACTCTAAAAACATTAAATATCCTAAAAAACTCAATAAAATTAAAAAAAATAGACCATAAAACCCAATAAACCGTGAAAACCTAAAAAAACACTAAAACCCTAAAGACCAAAAAACCCCAAAAAACCTAAAACCCATAAAAACGTAACAAACCCTAAACACCCATAAAAACTCTAAGAAAAACTTAAAAACTAAAAATTAATTAAAACCCCTTAAAAAGCATAAAATTATTAAAAACCATAAAATACCTAAAACCCTAAAAACCATAAAACCCCCCAAAATATTTAATAACATAAAAACCATAAAAATAATAAAGAATATGAAAAAATATATAAAAATTTAGTACACCATAAAGACTCTGAACAACAATAAAACCAAGAAAAACATAATACCCCTAAAAAGAATAAAATGCTAAAACCCTAATACCAATAAAAAAATCTTAAAATATATAAACACCATAAAAACCCTAAAAACCTTAAAAAATAAAAAACCCACCAAAACCCCTAAAAATATTTAAACCCATAAAAACATTAAAAAACATTAAAACCCGTAAAAACACTAAAAAAATAAAAAAGAAACACTAAAAACCCAAAAAAAACCATTAAACCCTAAAACCCTGAAAAACCCTAAAAACACTCAAAATCCGTAAAAACCCTAAAACCTCTAAAAACCATAAATAACATAAAAATATATAAAAATATCTAAACAAGTAAAAAACCATAAAAATTATGAAAACCCCTTAGAAAAACATAAAAACCTAAAAACACATAAAACCACTAAAATATTACTAAAACCCTAAATAACACTAAAATTATAAAAACTTTATATGTTCTTAAGAACCAAAAAAATAACGAAAATCCTTCAAAATCACTAGTAATCCATTAAAACATAAATAAAACTTAAACCCTTAAAGCCTCAAAGAAGACTCTGAAATCATAAAAACACGTAACCCCCCTGAGATCCCTAAAAATTCTACAAACCCTAAAATACCCTAAAAACCCCAAAGACCCCTAAAAATCATAAAACACCCGAAAAACTTAAAAACACCTAAATACAATAAGAACACTAAAAATAACTAAAAAATATAATACCATTTAAACATCCAAAACCATAAAAACCTCTAAAAAACACTAAAGATTAAAAAACGAAAACCAAAAACACCATCAAACCATAAAAATCCCTAAAACCCCTCAAAATCTCGAAACACCATAAAACATTAAAATACAAAAAAAATTAAAATACATAAAAATGTAAAAACTAAAACACCTAAAAACCCATAAAAAATCCATAAAACCCTAAACACTTAAAAATCCTAAAAAAATAAAAATTTATAGAAACCCTAAGAACCCCTAAAACCCCTCAACACCCAAAAAACATTAAAAAAACTTTAAAACCCCATAAATCACATTAAACCCACTAACAACACTAAAAAACCTTTAAACCACTAAACAAAGAAAAACCTACTGTAAAAAATCATAAAACCCTAAAATAAACTAAACAAATCTAAACACCCAAATAAACCAAAAAATACTAAAACCTCTAGAAAGCCCTAAAAGTTCTCAAAACCCAAGATAACTAAAAAATAAAAATAAATTCCAAAAAAGCCAAAACAAATCCCTAAAATCATTAAAATATCATAATACCTGGAAAACCCTAAGGAAAACTTAAAAAACTCTTTAAAACCACAAAACCTAAAAACAATTAAAAACCATAAAACCCCTAAAACACACAAAATACCTAAAAACCATAAAAACCATAGAAATCTTAAAAACACTAAAAAATAATAAATATTTAAAAAGACTTAAAAACCATAAAAACCCATAAGAAAACATTAAAAACCAAAAAAAGACATAAAATCCCAAAAAACATGTAAATGATAAAAACTGTAAAAACCAAAAAAAACCTAAAAATAATAAAAACCACGAAAAACCTAAAACCCCACTAAACCCTAAAAAACTCTAAAAACAATTTAAACCCCAAAAAATGATTAGAATATCTAAAAAACCTTAAAACCCCAAAAAACCCCAAAAATAACACTTAAAACCCATAAAACCCCCAAAATCCTAAAAACCACAATACCCATTAAAATCCTAAAAATAACAATTTTTTTTGGAAGACATAAAAAACCCCTAAAACCACAAAAAAACCCAAATAAAGCCATAACGACTTAAAAATACAAAAAACCCCCCAAAATACAAAAAAAAATTAAAAAAAGCCTAAACAGTTTAAAACTCTAAAAACCCATAAAACCAATAAAACTATAAAAACTCACTAAAAGATCTAAAACCCTCAAAACAAATTAAAAATGTAAAACAACTCCGGAAATCCCAAAACCCCTAAAAAAACTAAAAAATAAAAAAACCATAAAAACCCATAAATACATGATGTCCATAAAAACTGTAAAAAAATCCATAAAATAAAGACAACATAAAAAACCCTATCAATACTATAAACCCTAACAAAACCTTATAAAAATATGTCCACTTAAAACCCCTATAAAATTAAAAAATGATAAAAACCTAATAAACCTAAAACACTAAAAAACTAAAAACAATAAAACCCCTATTACCTTATAAACTCATAAACCGATAAAAACCCTAAAACCCACTAAAATTATAAAAAACTTTTAAACGCATAAAAATTTAAAAATTAGCATAAAAACCATTAAACCCATGAAAACTCCAAAAAAAACTAAAAATAAAAAAAATTATAAAAACTCTGAAATCCCTAAAAAACCAAAAACCCAAAAAATCCATAAAATTACTAAAAAATATTTAAACCCTAAAAGCATAAAACCCTTAAAAACATTAAAACCCCTATGAAAACCTTAAAATCAAAAAAATATATTAAACCACTAAAATCCTAAAAAATTATAAAAACCTTAAAACCCTACCAAAAATTAAAAACCCAAAAAAACCCCTAAAAACACTAAAAACGTAAAATATCCAAGAGAACCATAAACCCTTATCAGAACCATAAAAACATAAAAACAATTAAAACCCTAAAAATAAAAAACTCTAAAAATCCAAAAATTATCTAAAAACCAAAAAACCCCTATAATCCTTAAGACCCCATAAAAACTTTAAAAACCAATGAAAACACATGAAACCCACCAAAACTCTAAAAACACATGAATCCCCAAAAAAATGTTAAAAAACTAAAATAATAAATAGAAACCATATAAAATTCAGAAAAAACGTAAAAACAAAAAAAATCCATAAAATCGCAAAGATCCTAAAAAGCCATCAGAATCCATAGAAACCCTAAAAACATATAAAAGTCTTAAAAATCCCAAAAATTACCCAAAAATGTAAAAAAGCCCAAATTACCATAGGAAAACCTTAAAACCAAATAAAAATAAAACCCTTAAAAACCTAAAGAAACCTAAAAACCGTAAATACCCTAAAAACAAAAAAATAGTAAAACCCCTCAAAATACCTAAAAACCATAAAAACCCATAAAAATCATAAAAAATCACTAAAAAACCCAAAAAAACCGAATATCCCTCATAATTCCAGGAAAACCATATATAAAATTTAAAATAAATAAAAACCCTAAAATTGATAAAAACTCTAAAAACCACTACAAACCCATTGAAACCATAAAAACCATAAAAACCCTTAAAACCAAAAAAACCTAAAAAACATAAAAATAAATAAAAACTCTAAGAACCCTTTAAACCCTTAAGAAATTTAAAAATATAAAAAATATTTAAAACCCAAAGAAACTCAAGAAAACCCTTAACACCCAAAAAATAACATAAAAATCTAAAACCCCTAAAAACTCTAAAATAACAAGATCTTAAAAGCACTAAAAACCAATAAAAATATAAAAAACCCCAAAAATTTTAAAAACCATAAAAACACTAAAAACACCTAATAAAATCATAAAAATCATAAAAAAACATAAAACCTATAAGAAACCAAAAATTTTTTATAACCCCTAAAACCCCCCAAAATCCCTAAAACACTTCAAATAATAAAAAATTCTAAAAACTCCATAAAAAGCCTAAAAATGTGAACAACCATAAAAATCCTATGAAAACTACAATAACCTAAAAAATTCAAACCCCCCCAAACCTGAAAATGATAAAAACCCTAAAACCATTTAATGCCCCTAAAAATAAATAAAATCATAAAACCCCAAAAAACACAAAAACCCACAAAAACAATCAAAACTACTAAAAATTATAAAACTCGTACAACCCATAAAATTTTAAAAACACTAAAATCCTAAAAAAATATTCAAAAATTCGTAAAACCCCAGAAAAATATAAAACACTAAAAACTCTGAATACCATAAAAATCTCTAAATACCATAAAAATAATAAAAAAAATCTAAAAATTCCAAAAATACCTAAAAAGAAAAAAACCAAAAAACCCCCTATGAAAAACATAAAAACAAAACAGTCTTAAACCCCCTAAAATCTTTAAAAATGCTAAAAACTCTTAAAAACCTGAAAATCCTAAAAACTCGTAAAACCCTTAAAACCCCTAAAACCCTATAAAATATAGAAAATCATAAATTCCATATAAATCACTAAAAACAGAAAACCACTAAAAACTTTGAGAAACCATAAGAAAACCTTAAAAAAACAAAAACACATAATACCCTAAAAATTCTATAAAACTCTAAAAATCCTAAAATAACACACAAACCCTAAAACCAGCTAAAATCCATAGAAACCCCTAAAAAATAAAAATTTCCTAAAACCCCTAAAAAAAACTAAAAACTCAAATACCCATTTAAACTTATAAAAACATTAAAAGTAAAAAAACCCTAAAAATTGAAAAACAACAAAACCCCTAAAATTCCTAAAAACCTACAAAATCCACAAACCCCGTAAATACGATAAAAATCCTAAAAAATCCTTTAAAATCATAACAATTTTAAAAATCCTAAATGCCCTGATAAAATGAATAATCCCTAAAAATAATAGAATCACTTAAAACCCCTAAAAATATAAAAAAACACTAAAATGCCAAAAAAAAATAAAAACCCTTAAAACACAAAAACACAACAAAAATCCAGTAAAACCTTTAAAATCATAAAAACCCATTAGACCTTAACAACCCTGTGAAAAATATAAATACCCTTCAAGCCCCTAAAAACCTTAAAACATAAAGAAAACAAAAGACATGAAAACCCATGAAAACCAAAAATGATAAAAAAAATTAAAACCAATAAAAACCCTAAAAACCATAAAATCCCTAAAAACATTAAGAATCCCTAAAAACCCATTAAACCAATTAAAATGCAATGAAAACTCTGAAAAGCCTCTAAATTGATAAAAAATGAAAAAAACATAAAAACCATACAACACCTGAAAATTTCTTAAAAACATAAAGAACTATAAAAACACATAAATCTCTTAAAAACCCTAAAATCCCTGAAAAATAAAAGAAACATTAAAAATTCTAAAACCCTATAAACCACTAAAAACGATAAAATAACTCTAAACACCTTAAAACCCTAAAACCCTCAAAACCACTTAAAAATCACAAAAAAACAAAGAAAAACCCTCAATCCCCTAAAAACCGACAAAACTCTCAAAATCCCTCAAAAACTAAAAACCCTTACAATCCTAAAAAACCCTAAAATTCCATTAAAAAATAAAAATCCCAATAAAACCCTGAAAAACCCTAAGTAAACCTTAAAAAAATAAAACCCTTAAAACACCTAAAAAACTCTAAAAACCCTAATTACACTAAAAAGCATATAAACCCATAAAAACCATAAACCCTAAAACACTAAAAACTCCAAAAACCCTTTAAATACCTATAAAATTTAAATTGCTCTAATAAACTAAAAAACCCAAAAAAAATCAATTAAACCCTAAGAGGAAAAAATCATAAAAACACATAAAACCCCAAAACACCTAAAAATTCCCTAAAAACCCAAAAAAAATACAAAAATCCTAAAAAATCCTAAAAAAAACCTAAAACATAAAAAACAAAAAACCATTAAAATTAATTAGAGAACATTAAAGACCATAAAAACACATAAAAACACTAAAAACCTAAATACACTAAAAACCCTAAAAGGCAATAAAAACTCTAAAAACCCCATAAATAGCATAAAAACCTAAAAGACACCTCAAACCCACATGAAACTCTAAAAACAATTTATACCACTAACAATTTTAAAAACATTGAAAACCATTAAAAACCTTAAAAACAAAAAAAACCCGAAAACTATAAACACCCTAAAACACCTCAAAATCCCTAAATCCCCCAAAACCCATAAAAATCCTTAAATATCACTAAAATTCCTAAAAAAATAAATAACCATAAAAAACTCAGAAAACCCATACAAAGATTAAAAAAATATGAGACATAAAACCCCCAAAAACCTAAAAAATGATAAAAAACCAAAAAATTCCAAAAAATCTAGAAAACCAAAAAACCCCTAAAAACCATAATAATCCATAAACCCCATAAGACCCACTAAAAACTCTAAAAACCTATTAAAAACTACAAATTTTAAAAAATACTGTAAAAACCTTAAAATCCCTAAAAAACTCAAAAACAAAATTAAAAATCCAAAAAAAAACCATAAAAACCTAAAAACCAAAAAATCCAAAAAATACCTAAAACCCATAAAAATGTAACAAACCCTAAACTTCTAGAAAAACTCTAAGAAAAACATAATAACTACAAAATAATTAAAACCCCTTTAAAAACTCAAAATTATTAAAGACCATAAAATACCTAAATCCCTAAAAACCCTAAAACCCCTCAAAATACTTAATAACATAAAAACCATAAAAATAATAACAAAATATCTAAAAATATATAAAAATTTAAAACTCCATAAAGACTCTGAACAACCAGAAAACCAAGAAACACATATTCCCCCTAAAAAAGAATAAAATTATAAATCCATAAAACCCAAAAAAAATCTTAAAATATATAAACACTATAAAGAACCAAAAAACCCTTTAAAACACCCCCACCGAAACCCCGAAAAATATTTAAGCCCTTGAAAACATTAAAAAAGGTTAAAAACCATAAAAAACTAAAAAACTCAAAAAAAAAACAATAAAAACCCAAAAAAAACCATAAGACCCTAAAACCCTGAAAAACACTAAAAACACACAAAATCCCTAAAAACCATAAAAACCATAAATAACCCAAAAATATCTAAAAATCCATAAAAATGTAAAAAACCATAAAAATGATGAAAACCCCTTGAAAAACATAAAAACCTAAAACACTTAAAACCCCTAAAAATATTACTAAAACCCTAAATAACCCTAAAATTATAAATACAATATATGTTTTTAAAAACTATAAAAATAACAAAAATCCTACAAAATCACTTGTAATCTATTATAACATAAATAACACAAAAAACCTTAAAGCCTCATAGATGAATCTAAAATCACAAAAACACCTAACCCCCCCTCAAATCCCTAAAAACCATAAAAACCCTAAAATACCCTAAAATCTCAGAAGACCCCAAAAAATCATAAAACCCCCAAAAAACCTAAAAACCCCTAAATACCATAAGAAACCTAAAAATTAATAAAAAAATATAAAAACCATTTAAACATCCAAAACCATAAAATCATCTGAAAAACACTAAAGATTAAAAAACAAAAACAAAAAAACCATCAAACACTACAAATCCCTAAAAACCCTCAAAATCTGTTAAAACCCTAAAACATAAAAATACAAAAAAAAACTTAAAATACATAAAAATGTAAACACTAAAACCCCTAAAAACCTAAAAAAATCCATAAAACCATAAAAACACTTAAAAAACCTAAAAACATAAACAATTATAGAAACCCTAAGAACCCCTAAAACCCCTAAACCTCCTAAAAACATTAATAAAACCCTAAAACCCTGTAAAACCAATCAAAACCACTAAAAACTCTAAAAACATTTAAACCACTAAACAAAGATAAAAATACTCTAAAAAAATAATAAAACCGCAAAATAAACTCATAAAAAATCTAAACAACCAAATAAACCACAAAAAATACTAAAACCTCTCGAAAGCCCTTAAAGTTCTCAAACACCCAAAAAAAACTATAAAAACAATAAAATTCCAAAAAATCCCTAAAATATTAAAAAATTATCATACCTAGAAAACCCTAATAAAACCTTCAAAAAAACTCTTAAAACCCATAAAACCTAAAAACAATTAAAAAACTAAAACCCTTAAAACACACAAAATACCTAAAAACCATAAAAATATTAAAAGCAATAAAAAATACTAAAAATTTAAAAACCCTTAAAAACCCTAAAAACCGATAAGATAACATTAAAAACCAAAAATACACATAAAATCCCAAAAAAACCTAAAAATGATAAAAATTGTAAAAACAAAAAAAACCTAAAAAAAATAAAAACCACTATAAATCAAAAACCCCACAAAACACTAAAAAACTCTAAAAACCATTTAAACCCCAAAAATGTTAAAAAGATCTAAAAAACCTTGAAACCCCAAAAAAACTTCAAAATAACACCTAAAAACCATAAAACCCCCCAAAATCCTAAGAACCACAAAACCCATAAAAATCCTAAAAATACCATTTTTTTTGGAAAACATAAAATATCCCATAAAACTACAGAAAACCCCAAATAAAGCCTTTAATACCTAAAAATACCTGAAACCCCCAAAAAAATTCTAAAAACCCTAAACAATTTAAAACTCTAAAAACCCATAAAACCCATAAAACTATAAAAACTCACTAAATGATCTATAACCCTCTAAACCCCATTAATATGTTACACAACTCAAGAAATCCCAAAAACCCTAAAAACACAAAAAAAACTAAAAAAACCATTAAAAAGTAAAAAATTATAAAAACTCTAAAATCCCTCAAAATCGAAAAACCCCAAAAACCATAAAATTCCTAAAAAAGCCACAAACCCTAAAAACATATTGACCCCTAAAAACTCTAAAACCCCTAAGAAAACCTCAAAACCCTAAAAATTATTAAACCACTAAACACCTAAAAATTTATAAAAACCTTAAAACCCTACCAAACCATAAAAAATCTAAAAAATCCATAAAAACACTAAAAAGTCTAAAATATCCAATAAAACCATAAAACCCTTATCAAAACCATAAAACCATAAAAACAATTAAACCCCTAAAAAATAAAATTTTTTACAAATAATAAAATACACTAAAAACTAAGAAAACCCTATAAACCATAAAACCCCATAAAAATATTAAAAAACCCATGAAAACCCATGAAAACCACTAAAACTCTAAAAATCCATGAAAACCCAAAAAATGTTAAAAAACTATAATGAAACATAAAAAGCCTAAAAAATCTTAAAAAATGTAAAAACTAAAAAATCCATAAAATCCTGAAAACCCATCAGAATCTATAGAAACCCTAAAAACATATAAAAGTCCAAAAATTCCCAAAAAATCCCAAAAAATTTAAAAACCCCTAAAACCCACAGGAAAACCTTGAAACCTAAAAAACTAAAACCCATAAAAACCTAAATAAATCTAAATACCATAAATACACTAAGAACCCTAAAAATAATAAAATCCGTCAAAATACTTAAAAACCATAAAAACCAAGAAAAATCATAAAAAAACTCAAAGAAGCCCAAAAAACCAAAAACCCCTCCAAACCCTAGGAAACCCATATAAAACAATTGAAATCCATAAAAACCCTAAAATTGATAAAAACCCTAAAAAACACTAAAACCCATTAAAACCCAAAAACCCAAAAAACCCCTTAAAACCTAAAAAACCTAAAAATCAATAAAAACTCCAAGAACCCTTTAAACCCTTAAAAACATTAAAAATATAAAAAACATTAAAAACCCAAAGAAACTCAAAAAAGACCTTAACACCCCAAAAATACCATAAAAAACAAAAACACCTAAAAAATCTAGACAAAACAAGAGCCTAAAACCCTAAAAACAATAAAAATAATAAAAATACCAAAAAAAAGGAAAACCATAATACAAAAAAAACACCTAACAAAATCATAAAAAAGATAAAAAAACATAAAACCCATAAGAAACATAAAATATGTTAAAACCCCTAAAACCCCCCCAAAATCCCTAAAACACTTTAGATAATTAAATATTCTAAAAACTCTATAAAATCTATAAAAATGTGAACAACCATATAAATCCTATGAAAACATTAAAAACCTAAAAAATTCAAACCCCCCTAAACCTAAAAACGATAAGAAACCTAAAACCTTTTAAAACACCTAAAAACAAAAAAAACCTAAAACCCTAAAAATCATAAAAACCCAAAAAAACAATCAAAACTACAAAAAAATATAAAAACCATACAACCCATAAAAATTTTAAAAACTCTAAAATCCCCCAAAAAAATAAAAAAACCCTAAATCCCCAAAAAAACAAAAAACACTAAAAACATTGATTACCATAAAAATCTCTAAAAACCATAAAATTAATAATAAAATAAAAAAATCCTTAAAAAAAATAAAAACCATAAAATCCCTTAAGAAAAACATGAAAACAAAAAACTCTTAAAAACCTTAAAATCTCTAAAAATGCTAAAAACTCCTTAAAACATGAAAATCCTAAAAACCCGTAAAGCCCTCAAAACCCCTAAAACCCCTATAAAATATAAAATATCTTAAAATCCAAAAAAATCACTAAAAACATAAAAAAAACACTAAAAACGCCGAGAAACTATAAGAAAACCTTAAAAATAAAAAACACATAATACCCCTAAAAATTCTTTAAAACTCTAAAAATCCGAAAATACCAATCAAACCCTAATAATACATAAAATCCATAGAAACCCCTAAAAAAATATAAATTTCTTAAACCCCCTAAATACCACTAAAAACTCTAATACCAATTTAAACACTTAAAAACATCAAAAACACAAAAAAAAAACCCTAAAAACCAAAAAACAACAATACCCATAAAATCCTGAAAATCGGCTAAATCCACAAACCCCCTAAATACCATAAAAATACTACAATATTATTTAAAATCATAAAAGTATTAAAAAACCTAGAGTCCCTGAGAAACATGAATAATCCTTCAAAATAATGGAATCACTTAAATATAAATACCCTTCAAGACCCTATAAAAATTAAAACATAAAGAAAACTAAAGACACTAAAAACCCCTGAAAACCAAAAATGATAAAAAAATCTAGAACCAAGAAAAACTCTACAAACCATAAAATCCCTAAAAACATTAAGAATCCCTAAAACTGAATAAATCCAATTAAAATGCACTAAAAACTCAAAAATCCTTTTAAAATGATATAAATGGTAAAAAACACAAAAACCATACATAACCTAAAAATTCCTTAAAAACATAAAAAACCATAAAAGCACATAAAAATCCTAAAAACCTAAAAAACATTAAACCCTTAAAAACCTAGAAATTCATAAAAAACTAAAAAACCCCAAATACCCTAAAAATGTTGAAATCCCCAAATGGCCCTAAAAACCCTAAACCAATAAAAATTCATAAACCCCCTAAAACCATTAAATCCAAAAAAACAAATCCTGAAAAATCCATAAAAACAAATAAACTCCTAAAACCTATAAAATACCCAAAGAAAACCTTAAAATATAAAAACAACTAAAACCCATAAAAACAATTAAAACCCATAAAAACAAAAAAAATGAAAAATGCACTAAAATACACTAACAACCCCTAAAACCACAAAACCCCAAAACCGCATAAAGAATCTGAAACCCCATAAAATCTCTTTTGAAACCACTAAAACTCTAAAAACCCTTTAGGCCCTTAAAAAGTTGAAATTCTCCAAAACATAACAAAAATTAAATACTCAGAAGAAACCTAAGAACCCAAAATAACCATAAAAATTCTAAAACCATAAAAATACCTAATTACCCTTAAAAATAATAAAAAAATAAAAGGCCCTAAAAAGCCTTGAAATTGTAATAAACCGTAGAAATGTAAAAACACCATAAAATGATCCAAAAACCTAAATAATGTAAAAAAATACAAAACCCAAACTTCTTAAAAAATTATAAAACCCAAAAAACTCTAAAACCATAGAAACCGTAAAAACCCTAAAAACAATAAAACCCTAAAAATAAATTAAAATACTAAAAAAACTAAAAATTCTAAAAAAACCTTTAAACCCTCAAAACATCAAAAAACTCTAAAACACATAAAAACACTTAAACCCAAAATAAACATTAAAAACACAAAAAATTCCTATGAAATTCTAAATACCTAAAAAATATAAAACTACAAAAAGATAAAGAAAACCTCTAAAACCTACTAAACACAAAAAATTAACAAAAACTCTAAAAACCATTTAAACCCCTATGAAAATTTTAAATCTAAAAAAATCCTTAACACCCTAAAAACGCCTAAATCACACAGAATTATAAAAAACATGAAAAATCATAAAAATTATGAAAAAATATCTAAAATTCAATAAATAAATCTAAAACCCCGAAAACTTGTAATAAAACATAAAAAATTAAAAAATTAAACACATAAAACCCTAAAAAGTGATTAAAACCGTAAAATACCTAAAATTCTTTAAATCTCTAAAACCCCAAAAAAACCAATAAAATCTATAAAGACCATTAAAATCATAAAAATCCCAATTACTCTTTATAAAACTAATAAAATTGTGAAAAAAATAATTAAATAACATAAAACCATTATAAAACCAAAAAATGCTAAAAACCCTAAATGACCCTATAAATACTAAAACCCCTAAAACCCATAAAACCCCATAAAAACCATAAAATCAATAAAACCACTAAAATCTCAAATATATATAAAAAACCATAAAACCCATAAGCACTAAAAAACCATAAACACCCAAAAAACTATAAAAAACCATAAAAACCATAAAAACACTAAAAGCTCTAAAATTCCCTAAAAACTATAAAACCCATAAAAATATTAAAAAATCCATAAAATTCCATAAAATTTAAAACACCCTAAAAACTAGAAATAATAAGAAAAAATTAAAATCCTAAAACCTCTTTAAACCATTAAAAACCTAGAGAATTCTAAAACCTAAAAAACCCAAAAAAACCCTAAAAACCATAAAATAACAAAAAGACCATAAAAAACGTAAAAAACATAAAAACTCTAAAACCACTAAGAACGTACAAAATATAAACCCATAAAAACATTAAAAAAATCTAAAAAAACATTAAACCCCAAAAAACTAAAAAAATTATAAATACTCAAACAACCATAAAAACCCTAAGAACCCTAAAATACTCTAAAAATATTCAATAATTTTAAAAACCATAAAAAACTATATAATTCCTAAAAAAATATGAAAAATAAATTATACCCCAAAAACCCATAAAAACCATATAACACTAAAAACCATATGATCCAAAAAACTGATTAAAATGCTAAAACCCCTAAAAATACTAAAATCTCTAAAAATCCTTAAAAACCATAAAATCATAAAAAACCACAAATTCCCTAAAAATAAAAAAAACTAAAATCCTTTAAAACACATAATAAATCCTTAAAACCTAAAAACACATAAAACACCGAAAAACAAAAAAATTCTAAAAACCATGAAGAACTCTAAAACACCAAAAAACCAAAAAACCCCTAAAAATCTTAAAAAATATAAAAACCCAAAAAAATCACAAAAAACTTGAAAATAATTAAATACCTTAAATTTTTAAAACCCTAATAATAATTAAAACCCTAAAAGGTCAAAAAAACCCCCAACCCCCCCCCCCCAAAAAAAAAACCAAAAAACCATAAAAATCTTAAAACCCATTAAAATCACCAAAATCCAAAAAACCGTTAAAACTATAAAAATCTTAAAAAATCCCTAAAAATCATAAACAACCCTGAAACCCCCTATTAAAAATTTAATATACTAAAAACAATTAAAACACATAAAAACTAAAAATGATAAAAACTAAAAAACCCAAAAAACCCTTAAGAAAACCTTAAAACCATAAAACACTTTAAACCCCTAAAACCATAAAAATGCTAAAATCCTTAAAAGAAGAAAAAAAACCCTAAAAATCCTAACAACCTATAAAAAAATTTAAAACCCTTTAAACCCATAAAAGAATTAGGAATTCCAAAACACAAAAAAATCTTAAAATCCCAAAAAACTAAAAGAACGATAAAAAAACAAAAAAACCATTAAAACCTAAAAAATCCAAAAAACCCCTAAACCACTATAAATAAAATAAGCCCCTAAAAACCATAAAAATCCTAAAAGGTCCTAAAATTACCTAAAAATGAAAAACCCCAATAAATACCTAGAAAACTCTTAAAAACCTTAAAAACAATTGAATCCCTAAAAAACTAAAATAAAATTAAAAACACTAAAAACACATAAGACCCTAAAATCAATAAAAACTCTTAAAATACTAAAAATCTCTAAAAAATCATGAAATAGTATAAATCTAATAAAAATATGAAATCCCTTTATTCCCTTAAAAACTATAAAACCCCAAAAAACCCTCAAAATACCTAAATACCCAAAAAAACATAAAAATTATAAAAAATCAATAAAAATCCAAAAAAATATAAAAACCATAAAACCTGAAAAACATTAAGAAAATATTAAAAAACTAAAAACACTTATAATCCCTATACAATAAAAGGGCTAAAAACACTAAATACACTAAAAACCCTCAAGATTAGTAAAAATCATTGAAAACCAAAAAAATCAAAAAAATACTATAAATACATAAAAATGTAAAAACCCCTTTAACCCTAGAAATCCATTGAGACACCTTAATATCCTAGATAAAAATAAAACCAATAAATGAAATAAAAAACCCTAAAACCTCTAAAACCCCATAAATGACCCTTTAACCCCAAAAAATCCCTAAAAATCATATAAACCCCTAAAACCAAAAAAAACACTAAAACCAATAAAAACCCCAAAACCACTAAAAATCATAAAAAAATATTTAAGCCCCCCAAAATGTTAAACATCCTGAAAATCGATAAAACTCGTAAAAAACAAAAAAAATAAAATAAAATACCATTAAAATCCAAAAAATCCAAAAAAACTCAAAATTGATAAGAAAAACCCCATTCTAACCTTAATAATCTGAATGAATCCCTAAATTTATGAAAATAAAAATAACCAAAAAACACTAAATAATGATAAGAAAAATGTAGAAACCTAAAAACCCTAAAAACCACAAAAAACAAAAAAACACTAAATACCTTAAAAACCCTAAAAACCATAAAATCTCTCAAAATCACTAAAAACGATAAAAACCCATAAAATCCTTAAAAATTTCTAAAAATCCATAAAAACATAAAAAAAAATCAATACCCTTAGAAAACATTAATAAACATTAAAAAATCATAAAATCCTTAGAAACTGAAATACTCTAAAAGCCCTAAGAAGACCCTAAAATCCCTAAAACCATAAAAATCCCCAAAAACCATAAAACCCCTAAAAACTAATAAAACCCCTAAAAATACTAAAATCTCTAAAAACCATTTATACTACTAAAAACAATAAAAACTCTAAAAATATTTAATAACAAAAAAAACACAAAAAAATCCTCTAAAACACTAAAAAACAAAAAAAAACTAAAAACCATAACCCCCACAATCCATATAAATATCAAAACCAGAAATATCTTACAAATCCCTCAAAATACATAAAAACATAAAAAACACTAACAACCCTAAAAATCCCTAAGAAACCCTTAAAAACCTAAAAAACATTAAACCACTGAAAAGCCTAAAAACACTAAAACCCATTTAACCCCATAAAAACATTCAAAGCCCCTAAAACCCTAATAAAACATAAAATCCTATGAAGACCTAAAAAATCCTATATACGTAAAAAGACCTAAAACCCTAAAAACTAAGAAAACATAAACCCTAAAATCTATTAAAAACCCCAAATATCTGAAAATGATAAAACCCAAAAAAATCTCATAAAATTCCTAAAACTACTAAAAACCTTAAAACCATACAAAACCCCAAAACCACTAAAAATTCTAAAAATACTCTAAACCCATTTTTTAAAAAAAACTCGAAAAAAATTAAAATCCCTAAAAAACAAAAAAACTACCCTAAAACCCCTCCAAATACCTAAAATCTCTAAAACCCCATTACAATTCTAACAAATCCCTAAAAATAAAAAACCATTAAAAACCCTAAAAAACAATAAGAAAACGTTAAAAACCAAAAAAACATAAATCAAAAAATCTCCTAAAAATGTTAAAATACATTAAAACACGAAAAACCCTAAAAATACTCAAACTGCCAAAAACGCCAAAAAACCTAAAAACCAATAAAAATCATAAAAATTCCTAAAAATCATTAAAATATAGAAAACACTAAGAGCTCTAAAAATTATTAGAAACCCTTAAAAACCTCAAAAAACATAAAACACATAAAAAACCTAAAAAACTAAAAACCCAAAAAATACCTGAAACCCTAAAAACACCAAAAACCATAAAAACCCCTAAAGCCCTTAAAAATGATTAAAAACATAAAAAAACTAAAATATCGCAAAAAACTCTTAAATCCCTTTAAACCCTTAAAAACATTAAAAACACTAAAAAAATAATAAAACACCTTAAAACTCAAAAACCCTAAACCCCCAAAAAAACCATAAATACCCCAAAACCCGAAAAAACTATAAAACCCACAAAATCCATAAATATTATAAAAATCATAAAAATTATAAAAAATCCCTAAAAATCCCTTAAAATGTAAAAAACCTTAAAAAACCTGAATATCCGTAAGATTACCTGAAATTCCTAGAAAACATATACCCCTATAAAACATAAAAAAATTATAAAACCCAAAAAACCATAATAAATTAAAAATCCCCAAAATCCCTAAAAACAAAAAAGTCATAAAATTTTAAAAATATCTGTAAGAAACACAAAAAATATAAAAAAACCCAAAAACCCAAAAACCCCTAATGAATTAATTAAAAACCTGAAACACATAAAACCCCTAAAAGCCAAAAATATTCTAAAAACCATATAATCATTCAAAGACCCTAAAACCCAAAAAATATTTAAAACCCTATACCCCTTAAACACCATAAAAAAACTAAAACCATAAAAAACCGTAAAACCCTATAGAAACTCTAAAAATAATTTAAACCCTCAAAAAATTAAAAATCTCTAAAAACCCTGAAAACCCAAAAAACTGATGAAAAAACCTAAAAACCCTAAAAAACACCAAAACTCTAAAAATTTCTAAAAACCATAAAACAATAAAAATAATAAAAAATCCTTAAAAATGTAAAAAAACCTAAAATTAAAAAATCCCCAGAGAAACAAATTATGAATATAAAAACACATAAAACCCAAAAAACCAAAAAACCCTTGAAAACCCTTAAAATCACTAAAAACTATACAAAAATATAAAAGTTATAAATAATATATTAAAATAAATAAAAATATAAAGACACCAAAACACTAAAAAACCCTAAGAAAACATTTAAAACCTAAGAACACAAAAAAAACATAAAAAACTAAAAATTCTAAAAACCCTAAAAGACCCTAAAACAGAAAAACTTCTAAAAAATCATAAGAAACCCCTAAAAACCATAAAACTCTAAAAAAATAACCATAAAATCCACTACAATCTTAAGAAAATCTTTAAACAACTAAAAATATAAAAATTCTCTAAAACCCATAAAACACCTAAAAGATGATGGCGCCGCTCTCGCCTGGGTTTCTCCCGACTTCGCGATTTCCTTCATCTCTTCATGGAGGATCCGTCTACCAGGATGTTCGTGATGCGGATTGGCTGGTCAGTTGCGGCTCGCTTTGGGGTGCGGTGTTGTTACTCGACGGCAGAGGTTCTTGGAAGCCCTCGGCGGCGTCGGTCTTTGGTGGTGTTTCTTCCCATGGCATCAGCTGTTCTGCTTCGACTTCAAGCTTGGTGGATCTGGATGTGTGGACAGCGGATCTTGCCGTTGCAGTCATCTTTGGGCTTCCACTTCTCAGATCTGCGCTGGGAGGATCTGGCAAGGGCGGCGTTGACTTGACTCGGCAACGACTTTCTTTGGTTTCATTGGATCTGGTATATGCTCCTCCTAAGGCGAGTCCTCGCTACTCGTCTATTCTTTTCGGTCCCGGATTCTCGAGGATCCATGATGCGGTGGGTCTCGGCATCATTGAGCTGGGGATGGATGCTCTTCAATGGTGTACTTGTTTATGAGTCAAATCTTGGAATTTGATGCTCGCTGCTACTACGGATTGGTGGCTGTTTAAGGCAAAGATACAGGTTTTCATTTCTGGTTCTGATATCTTGTCCTTGGCGATTTCTGCTGATGAAGGTTCGAACATGTTGTGTTCTGTTCTTTTTGAGTTGCTGTTTTGTGTGTTCTTGAAATGCGGCTGGTTTGGTTCTGTGCTGTGGTTTCTACTGTCTGATTTGTTTAAGGTGTTGAGGATGCTGCGGATTATGGTTAGGCGTGGGTGATGGTGGGTATTTTTTCCTGTTTTTGATGGGATTCTGGATTTGGTCTGGTCGGTTAATGATGTTCGCTGGGTTCTGAGTTGCTATATGATGTTTGATGCTGGTTTTTATTCCCATCATAACATGCTGCTGATTTCTGGTCGGTTACTGAGTTACTGGACTTTGTCCACCACATTCTTTGAGTGGAGGTGGTGGGTGCTGGAATTTTGGTATGGTGGTGTTGTTTGGTGTTCGATGAAAGTGGAATGGATGGGTGCTTTTGACTTGCATAATGGAATGTTGTTGGCTGTCTTGGTCGTGATGCTGGATGTGGCTGGACGTTTTCTGACAGGGTTAGCTTGCTGCGGTGTGCTTGGTAGTGGGCACCCTCTTGTGCTTGTGGTTGTTAGGGAAGAAGAGTTACTGAGGTCTGGAGGCTTGTTGGTGCTGTGGGATTCTTGTTCTAGTTGGACGGGTGATTATGTTGGAGATGCTGCTAAGCGATGTTGTGGCGGTGATGGCTGGAATTTTGCGGATGCTGGAGCTGGTAAGTTTGGAGGCTGGTTGCTGCTTGGTGGTGAGCTACTGGATGCTGGTTGATGCTGCGGATGATGTTGGTTGCTGCTTGGTGCTTTGTTTTTTGTTTGGTTTTTTTTTGCTTCTTTTCTTCTTTGATTTTTCTTTTTTTGGCGTGGGTTGTAAGGGGTTTTTGGGTGTGGGTCGTTCGACCCCTCCCCTCCCTTGTCTGCGGTGTCTCTTTTTCTTTCTAATAAATTTGGAGGATCCGGGAATAGCCCGACCCTCGCATCTTCCTTTCCATAAAACACCTAAAAACTCAAAATAAACTGTAAAATCCCAAAAAACCATAAAAATCATAAAACCCCTTGAAAACATCAAAATCCTAAAAAGCATAAAAAACCATAAAAATTTAAAAAACTCTAAAAATACCTAAAAACATAAAAACCCCAAAGCACCTTCAAAATTGTAAAGAAAACCATAATACAATAAAAATGATAAAACCCCATAAAAACATAAATAACAATAAAAACTATAAAAACCATAAACTCATAAAAGCATAGAAACCCATAAACCCATAAAACCCCTAAAACCTCTAAAACCTTTTAAAACCCCAAATAATTTTTAACAAAATATTAAAGAACAAAAAACCCAAAAAACTCAAAAAATATAAAAAACCATAAGAATAATAAAATCCCAAAAAACCAAAAAAAAACTAAAAATCCTAAAAATACCTAAAAACCTATAAAAAGACATAAAATACAAAAAACATTAAAAACCCTAAAAGCACTATAATACCATAAAAACATTAAAAACCTACAATTACTTAAAACCACTAAAAATAAAAAATGATAAAAACCCAAAAAACCCTTCAAAATCCGTAAAAACACTAAAAACTCATAAAAATCCTAAAAAATGTAAAAATACCTAGAATTTTAAAAAAATAGATTGATCTTGAAAACCCCTAAGAAAATATTCAAACCATAAAAAACATAAAACCACTAAAAACCATAAAAAACACTAAAATTCCTAAAAGAGCCTAAGTTTCCTAAAAACTATAAAAAATAAAAAACTGAAAAAAACCATTAAATCTAGTAAAAACTCTTAAAACCCTTGAAGCCACTAAGCATATTATGAAACTAAAAAATCCATAAAAACCCTAAAAACTAAAAAAATCCTAATACCCAAAAAAAATAAAACACATAATACCCCTCGAAACCCCAGAAAACATAAAAATCTTATAGAATCCCTAAAAATCCCAAAAAACAGGAAAACATCTAAAAATATTGAAAACCCCTATGAAAACCATAATTACCTAAAAACACATAAAACCCATAAAAACCAATAAATTGATAAAAACTCTAAAAACACTAAAATTCATAAAATCCCAAAATTCCATAAAATCCCTAAAAAGTCCTAAAACCTTTAAAAAATTAAAATCCGTTAAATCCTTTAAAATCCAAAAAAACAAAAAAAAAGACCCCAGAAAACCCTATAATAAACTTAATAGCATAAAAACACTTAAAACCCAAAAAATCCTAAAAGTCCTAAAAACATTAAAACCCTAACTACACCCTAAATACCCTATAACCATTAAGACCCTAAAAACACCTAAAATTCTTCTGAACCACTAAAAACCCACAAAACCATAAAACCCACCAAGAACTCTAAATACACTATAAACCCTTGGAAGCATTTCAAAACTCTAAAAACCTTAAAACCCCTTAAAAGTATAAAATAAACCCTAAAATCCAATAAAACCATAAAAACCCTAAAAACCTAAAGAATACATGAAAACCCTAAAAATAAAAAAAATAAAACCCCAAAAAATCCATAAGAACATAAAAATACTAAACACTTGAAAACCATAAGAAACCCCTAAAAATGAAAAAAAAACATAAATACCCTAAAACATAAAATGATAAAATCACTACAACCCTAACAATGTAAAACCCATAAAAATAAAAATATTGATCTTAATTCCCTAAAAACATAAAAACCCTTAAAATTTTGAAAACCCTATGAAAACCATAAATTAAAAAAATCTATACAAACCACTAAAACCCCCAGAAAACCCCCTAAACACCATAAAAATCATAAAACACCATAAAACCCCAAAAAAATCATCAGAAAATCGAAAATCATTTAAACCAGAATTTTTTTAAAAAAACTCTAAAAAATTAAAATAACAAAAAAACTAAAAAACCCTAAAAACCGATAAAAACCATAATCCACCTAAACCCCTAAAAAACCAGAAACCCCTTAAAATACCTAACAACAAATAAAATCCTAAAATACCTAAAAACGTAAAAATCCATGAAACCCTTATATAACCATAAGAAAACATTAAAACTAAAAATACTGAAAACCTAAAAACATCAAAAATTCATAAAAACCTAAAACCCCTAAAATCCATAAAAAAACGTAAAAATCCCTTAAATCACATAAAACTCCCCCAAAATATAAAAAACGCTACAAACCCTATAATAAACTAATAACTTTAAAAATATAAAAATCTATAAAAACCTTAAAAATATTAAAAAACTCCTAAAACCTAAAAAAAGACAAAAAACCCTAAAAACCCTTGAAAGCCATCTAAATCCCTAAATACTCTAAAATACCATAAAATAACAAAAACATGAAAAATCCATTAAAATATAAATTAACCAAAAAACACTGAAAAACCATAAGAAAACCGTAAATACCTATAAACACTTAAATCCCCTAAAACCCTAAAAAAGATAAAACCATAAAAACACAAAATTCCCAAAAACCCTAAAAACCACCAAACCACTAAAAACCTATAAAGATCCCTAAAACCCTTAAAAATAATAAAACCACTTAAAAATCAAAAAACACATTAAACTGCTAAAAAAATTAAATACCCAAAAGCCTTAAAACCACTTTAAACACTAAAAATCCTAAAAACCTTAAAAACCCATAAAACAATAAAAACAATAAAAACCCAAAAACCCAAAAACCTCTCAAAATCCCAAAAAACCCAAAAAACCTATAAAAATACTAAAAACCCATAAAAGTATCTAAAAAAATTAATAACATAAAAATCTTAAAAACCCAAAATAAATCTTATAAATATAAAAACATATAAAATATTAAAAAACCTAAAAAAATTTAAATACCAAAAAAACCCTAAAAACATAAAAACCCAAAAAACCTAATAAAACCCAAAGAACCGGTAAAAACCCTAAACCCACTAAAAAATATAAATACTCTTTAAGTCCCATTAAATTTTGAAAAACTATAAAACCACTATAGATCAATAAAAAACAAAAAACCCCTAAACCCCCCCCCCAAAAAAACCCCTAAAATGCTTCAAAATCTATAAAACCCTAAAAAATATACAAATACAAAAAAATCGCTAAAAATATAAAAAAACATAAAAACTCAGAAAAATCATATGAAAACTATAAATACCTAAACACTATTCAAACACATGAAAAACATAAAAACACTAAAACCCCCAAAAAACCCCTAAGTCCCTAAGAAACCGTAATCCACTCAAAATTCCAAAAAACACTTAAAAACATTATATATGAAAAATACCATAAAAATACCTTAAAACATAAAAACCCTAAAAACCATGAAATCCCCTACAAAATCCATTAAAACCAGAAAACCCATAAAACCCCTATAAACTATAAAAAATTAAAACCCTAAAAGAACCTAAAACCCCTAAAACAAAAAAATAAAACCCTTATAACCCATTGAAAACCCAAAATATCCATCAGACCCTAAAAACCATATAAAATTATAAAAAGCCTTTGAAACCCTAAATAATTTAAAACACTAAAAACCCTAAATTCCCAAAAAAAGAAAAAAATAAACCCTAAAACCCAAGGAAACCATAAAAAGCAAAAAAAACCTAAAACCCCTCAAAATACCTAAAAACCTTAAAAAATACTAAAAAAACTATAAAAATTACTAACAACCTAAAATCCTTGAAAGCTATAAAAAACCATAAGAAAGACCTAAAATCCCACAAATAGGTAAAACCCCTAAAACATAAGAAACCATAAAAACCCAAAAAACCCATGAAAACAATAAAAAACCTCAAAAAACACTTCAAGCCCCTAAAATACCTAAAAATGATAAATCTCTAAAACCCTCAAAATATCTAAAAACACATAAAAATAAAATTAAAAATAATCCCTAAAAATTCATAAACATGTAAGATCCATAAAAAACAAAAAACCTTAAGAAAATTATAAAAACCTAACAACAGTAGAAACCCCAACAAAAAATAAAAGCCCCAAAAAACACAAAAAACCATCAAAATCCCAAAAAACCTTAAGAATCATACAAATCCTTTAAAATCAACAAAAATCCATAAACACATAAAAATCCTACAAACCATGAAAACAAATAAATAATCTTAATCCTAAACAAATACATAAAACTAATAAAAAACCTAAAAACCCGAAAGCCTAAAAAGACTTTTAAAATACTAAAAATACTAAAGCCCTTAAAACTCCCATAAAACCATAAAAACCTAAAAACCACTAAAAACTGCTAACAACACTAAAACACCTTTAAACTCCTAAAACATTAAAAAAATATAAAAACCATAAATCCCCAAATGAAATCAAGAAAAACCCTATAACAACAGAAAAATCATAAAGAGACCAAAAAACCCAAAACTCCTCAAAATCCCTAAAAACCCTAAGAATCTATAAAAATCCTAACAAAATCCCCCTAGAATCACCAAAAATTCCCAAAAATCATAGAAGGACCCTAAAAATATTAAAACTAGTATGAAATCATACAAATCTAAACACACGTAAAACCCATAAAAACCAAAAAATTCTTAAAACAATAAAAACGCTAAAATCCTAAATACCCTAAAACCCTAAAAATCCCTACAACACTAAAAACCATACAAATACTAAAAACCCCTAAATATACTTAAAAACTATAAAACCTAAAAAATGTAAAATTACATAAGAAAACCATAAAAACATAAAAAAACATAAAAACTCTAAAAAAATAAAAAGAGTACCTAAACACCATAGAAACTATAAAAAACCCATAAAACCATAAAAACTCTAAAACCCCATTAAACCCATTAATCCCAAAAAAATCCATAAAATCACTAAAACCCTTTAAACCCCAATAAATGATACAAAACTATAAAAAACATTCAAATGAAGAAAAATGAAAAAAAACTATGAAGCTAAAAAAATATAAATCATAAGAACCCTTAAGAATCACTAGAATACCTAAAAATAATCAAAACCAAAAAAATCCTTAAAATCATTAAAAATCCCTAAAAAGGTAAAAAACCCATAAACCTAGAAAATTACTACCATAAATTAAACCCTAAAATCATTTAAAAAGACTAAAAACCAAAAAAAAAATTATAAACATGAAAAAAACCCCAAAAAACACTAAGAACCATAGAACAGTTAGAATCCCTAAAAATAATAAATCCAAAAAAACCCTAAAATACTAAAAAGATTAAAAACCTAGAAATACCCTAATAAAAACATAAAAACACATAAAACACTTAAAACCCATAAAAACATAAAAAACACTAAAAACCTAAGAAGACCATAAAAATCATAAAATCTACAAAAAAATCATAAACACCCCAAAAAACTGAAAAAAAAATCCAAATAACAACCAAAATCTCTAAAAGAAATTTAAACCCTTAAAGACAAAAACATGGCTGCGTCCTGGCCTCCCCCCTTTGTGGGGGGAAGGGCTGACTCTCCCCTTATTAAAGACATATTCTCACCTTTCTCAGATCCTGATTCGCTTCTTGCTTTCCCGCTCACAGACCTCTTCCCTAAGGTGCTGGGTTTTCACGAAAGGATTCTGAAGCTTCCTCTGTCGATTGTGGAGTTAAATAAGGCCTCTGCACGCTATAGCCTAACCCCGGTTTCCATGTTTTTGAATTGGCGTCCACCAGTTGATGTTTTTGATAGGTTTGTGTTCAAGCATTGGGATCTCAGGTACCGTTCCACTATTGGTTTGGTTGATTCTAGCCATATTTTGATTCGGTTCTCATTGTGGGAAGTCCTTATCCAAGTCTGGTCAATATCTCCTCATAGGTGTGATGCTGCTCGCTTCTCCCTTTTTTGTGGAACTTTGAATTACATTTAAAACATGACTCCCCACTGATGGAAATCTAGGTAAGGTTCCCTGAACTCCCCCTACCCTTTTAAAACTTGTCCATTATTACTATACTGGGAAATTTTGTCGGACGGTTTCTATGTGTGTATAGTTGAACCAGGGCCCTTTTTCATCCAGTTTCCCCGAGGGTTTGTGTTGAAATTTATGTTTCGATGGAACCAGTAGACTCCATATGGATTGAAATTGCTGAAGATCTTCAATGGAAGTAGCCGGTGGTGATCGAATCATTGGAGAATTACTACATCTCATGCTTTACTCTTGGTCATATGAAAAGGGATTGCAGACGTAGGGATGGTGTAGTGTCCATGTTTACCAAAGAGGAAATCTCTCCGATGGTAAGCTCAATAGGGGACCTAGAGGTGAGGAATGACGCTCCTCAGGATTCCCTGCATGATTATCGGAGGGGAAAAAGATGGAGGAAGGGGGATCATAATCCCAGATGGGTGCTGAGGAGAAAATCATGCTCAAGGACATCTTTAAGAGCATGAAGGGTGATTTGGGACTAGGGGGTGATTCCACTTCTGCAGTGGAGGATGACACTTCTTGTGGAGTTAGGGTCGCGGTCTTACAGTCTGATCCTGGTAGGGTCACGAGCATTGCATCAAGGCCATTTTCCATGGAATGGAGAGGGTGTCTTTGCCAAGCCCTCTAGCAGATGTTGGAAGTGGTTACAAGATTGTTTTATTCTCGAATTAGTTCAATGGCCTGGACCCTCTGGACTCTATGGGAGCTAAGGAAGGGGGTCTGGGAGGACTAGGACTACATGAGGTGGTGGCTGATTATGTCCTCCAGGATGTAGATATGCCTTCCCCTATTGATGGTTCATGGTCCTTGGGTGTGGAACACCCCCTACCCAATATACCCTCCCAGGAGCAAGTGCTGATGGAGTCTGCTATGCCTGGACTTTGTCTGAGTGATGCCTCTCAGCCCATGCAATAACTTTTTAGTCCTCATGCTCATAATAGGAGCATCGAGCAGCCCGCCAAGAACTCGGTTCCTGTTCTGTTTGAGATGTTTCCTCCCAATGTTTAATTGTCTGACCCGGTCATGTTGGATTGTTCACAAATCCTGCTTGAGCAGCATATATATGATATCTTTCAAAAGTTAGACCTGCAGCCGGTGATCTTTCTTGGGGATGAGAATGATGAACACATAAGGATTGTTGAAATCCTCGGGGACTGTGATGACCATATGTATGCCAGCTTGAATATGATTAATAGGGTGCATGCGAAGATGGGCCTCTCTGACTCCTTTGGAGGTAATTAGAAGAGAAGGTCGCGGTCTGATCCTGAATGTAGCTAGCAGGGTGACATGGTTGTGCCTACTGCCACTGCCCACAAGAAGGTTAAGATGATGAGTGACCCTCAAGTGAAAGGGAGGGATAGAAGAGACTATTCCTCCCTACATAGGCCAATGGCTACTATGGATTCCTATAAGGCCAGCAAAGGTAAAGGAGATGTACATGGTTGGGAAGACAGGGCTACCAAAACGAAGCCGGATGTGGAAAAAATGATGTATTGCGCAGCCTTCCTCAAGAAATATGAATCTTTAGAATGGGACTTGGTGGAATCGGATGCTTCCTCAGGCTATGGTGCTGATGGGGACCACTATGTGGATGGTGATTTTGTTATGTAGTTGTCTCTCATTTTGTATAATGGGAATTTTGGACTTTTGTTTTGTGTGGGTTGACAGGGATTTGGCTGTGGGTTGTTGGACCCCACCCCTCCCTCGTCTGTCGTGGTTTTCTCTACTCGATATATTTGGGGGGTCAGGAATAGCTTGGCCTCGCACCTTCCTTACCCTAAAACCCCCTAAATCCCTAAAACCCTAAAAAACATAATCTCATAATAAACCCTAAGAAAACTCTAAAAACATAAAAACACATAAAACCCTAAAAACCTAAAAAATTTAAAAACTCTAAAACCCCTAAAACCCCTCTTAAAATTACAAATCCACAAAAAAACCATAAAAACCCTTAAAACCCATAAAACCCTAAAACCCCATAAAATTCATTAAACCGCTAAAAAACTACAATCCATTAAACCCCTAATTTTTTTAAAAAAAAACTCTAAATTCATTAAAAACATAAAATGAATAAAAATAAAAAAGCCTAAAAAAGCCATAAAATCCCACAAAATCCCACAAAATCCTTAAAAAACCTAAAAACCTAAAAATCCTACGAAATTCCCTAAAAATACCTAAAAACCCTAAAAACACTAAAAAACTCTTATGAAAACCTTAAAAACCTAAAAACCCTTAATACCCCAAAAAACAAAAAAACACTAAAAACATGAAATAAATTAAAACCCCAAAACCCTACAAAACCACAAAAAAATTCCTAAAAACATTGAAAACCCAAAAAATCATAAAAAATCCCTAAAAATTCCTAAAAACATAAAAATCGTAAAATCACTAATACCCATAATAAAAAAATAAAACCTAAAATCACTTAAAAACATAAAAACATAAAGTGTCTACAAGCCTAAAAACCCTAAAAATACCAAAAATCTCTAAACCCATTAGACCCCCTAAAACCATAAAAACATCAAAAATATATATAAAAACCTCAAAAAAACACTAAAGACACTAAAAACCCATTAAACCCCTAAAAATTTAAATAACTATAAAAACCATAAAACCCCTAAAAACCCAAGAAAACCATAGAAACATTGAACAAAATAAAACCCATAAAATCGATAAAAAACATAAAAAACATTAAAAAACATAAAAACCCAAAAAAATGTAAAAATACCTAAAAATACTAAAAATACATTGGAAAACCATAAAAACCTAAAAACACATAAATCTCGTAATAACATAAAAACCACCAAAACCACTAAGAGACCTTAAAAACCCGAAAAACAAAAAAACCATGTAATCCATAAAATCTATAAAAATCAATAAAAACCCAAAAAACCCACTAAAAATTTAAAAACCCATTAAAACCGTAAAAACAATAAAAACCTTAAAAATTCTTAAAAGCCCTAAAATTCAAAAAAACACTAAAACCCCAAAAAAATAAAACCCTAAATATTCCAACAAAAATTAAATACCCTAAATTTCACTAAAAACCCAAAAAACCATTAAAATCCTTAAAAATAACTAAAATTCCCCAAAAACAAAAAAACCCCAAAACCACTTGAAACCCCATAATAAAGGCATAAAAAATAAAAAAATTTACACACCTAAAAACCAAAAAATGATAAAAACCCTAAAAATTCAATAAAACCCTAAAACTCTCAAAATATACAGAAAAAACAAAAAAACCTTAAAATCCTAAAGAATATCTAAAAATAGAAAAAAATGTAAAAAATCACTAAAACCCTAAAAATACTCAAAAACCCAAAAAACGTAAAAATCATAGAAAATTACCTTGCAATCCCCAAAACTATTAAAAACATGAATAACCCTAGAAACCCTTAAGAAAACCTTAAAAACAAAAAAAACTTATGAACCCCAAAAAACTAAAAATATGCTAAAACCCCTAAATTATCCAAATAACTCATAAAATTAATAACATCCCCTAAAAACCTTAAAACCCCTAAAAATTCAAAATAAGCCTCAAGCCCAAAAAATTATTAAAACCATTAAAAACCCAAAAACCCAAAAAAATCTCAAAAACCATAAAAGCTGTAATAAAATAAAAAAAATCCATAAAACCAAAAAAATTCATAAAACCCTAAAACCTTGAAATCCTCAAAGCCCACAAAATTTCCAAAACCCTCAAAAAATTCATAAAAATCCGAAAAAAATCCCCAAAAATCCCTAAAAACATAAAAACAATTAAACAATGAAAATCCATATGAAAACCTTAAAACCCTAAATTCACTTAAAATCCATAAATACTTGAAATATGTTAAAAACCCTAATGAAACTGAAATCCCTAAAATCTATAAAATACCCAAAAAACCTAAAAACCATGAAAATATTTATAAATTCCTAAAAATCATTTGATATATAGAACCCCAAAAAATTCCTAAAATATCCTATGAAAACCATTACAACCTAAACACAATTAAAACCCTAAAAAATAAAAAATGATAATAACCCTTTAAAACCCAAAAAATCATACAAAAATCCCTAGACACCTTAAAATACAATAAATCCCTGAAAATCCAACTGAATACCTATAAATACCTAAAAATAGAAAAATACCTAAATCTTAAAAAAAAACTCTATGAAAAAATTTAAAAGGTAAAAATACTTTAAAACACCAAAAAACCTAAAAATGATAATGACCTTGAAAGACCCTAAAAACTACTTAAAATCATAAACCTTAATAAAAAACCTTAATACCACTAAAACCCCATAAAACCCCTCAAACCAAATAAAAATTATAAAAACAATACAAATCCTTAAAAAAGGTAAAAAAAACTATAAAACCTCTTAAAACCCATAGAAACTAAAAAACCCCAAAAAACAATAAACACCCTAAATATCCTGAAAATCAATAAAAATCATCAAATCCCATAAAAATAATAAAAACCCTAAAAACACTAATAAGATAAAAAACCATAATAATCCTAAAAAATATTAGGAAAACATTAAAAACCTAAATACACATAAAACATTAATAACCTAAAAATTATAAAACCCTAAAATCCCTAATGAATCATAAAAACCACTAAAATCTATAAAATCCAAAAAACCCCTAAAACCCTTAAAAATATATAGAAAAGTAAAATACCCTAAAAACTCTAAAAAATACTAATAAACCCCAAAAAACAAAAAAACATATAAAACCCCTAATAATCATAACAAACGCCAAAAAATCTAAAAGATCTTAAAAACCCTAACACCCCCTAAAACCATAAACACCCCTAAAACCATTAAAACCTAAAACCCTTGAAAAAAATTAAAAACAATAAAAACCCATTAAACAACTAAACATGTTTAAAATCTATAAAAATATTAAAACCTCCAAAACCCCCAAAAACCTCAAAAACGATTAAAACACAAAAACCCAAAAAATGAAAAAAGTCCCTATAAACCCTAAAACCCCATAAATATCCCAAAACATCATGGAAACTGATAAAACTAAAAAAAATGAAAAAACCTTACAATCCCTAAAAACCTTAAAATACAAAAACACTTAAAATGCCTAAAAAACCCAAAAAATGAAAATAAAAGTAATAAACCCTAAATCCCTAAAAACCCATAAAAACCCTAAAACCCTATAAAAATCCCTAAATACAAAAAAAATTACCAAAAAAATTCAAAAAACATAATAAAACCTTAAAAACCTAAAAACACTTACACACCCTAAAAACCAAAAAATGCTAAAAACCGTAAAAATCGTAAAAACCCTAAAACCCCTCAAAATAGGTACAAAACCTAATCCCATAAAAATCCTAAGAAAATCCCTAAAAACATAAAAACCCAAAAAATTATTAAGAGAACATAAAAAACATAACGACACTTTAAACCCTTAAAAACCCGATGAAAGTTAAATACATTAAAACTCCCAAAAACCCAAAAACCGCTAAAAAACAAAACCATTAAAGGCCAAAAAAACTCTAAAAATATATTAAATATATAAAATCAAATTACAATTCTAAAAACCATTTAAACCCATAAAACATTAAAAATCTATAAAACCCTTTAAAATCCTAAATAACTCAAAAAACCAAATATCCCATAAAAACCCAAAAAACCCAAAAACCAATGGGAATCCTTAAAAAAATCTAAAAACCATAAAAATTATAAAAATACCTAACAAATCAAAAAATGATAAAAAACCCTAAATACCCTGAAAACCAATAAGAATACTTAAAAACAAAACAAAAATACATAAAACATCTAAAAAACTAAAATGGGTAAAAACCTTAAAACCCCTAAAAATCCTTAAAAATATCTAAAATCCCTAAAAACAATAAAAATTCTAGTTAATCTCTATAAATCCCTAAAACCATGAAATCCCTAAAAACCCTAAAAACCCTAAGAAACCATTAAAAACATAAAAACACCTAAATCCAAAAAAACAAAAAATGCTAAAAACACTAAAAATGACATAAAAACCAAAAAAAACCAAATACCTTAAAACACCCAAAAATATTAAAAAGCCAAAAACCCCTTTAAAACCCTAAAAGAACTAATTAATCTATAAACCCTTTAAACCCCTAAACATAATAATTAACTCTAAAAACATTACAAACCACAGAAAATCTTATAAATCCCCAAAAATACCAAAAAATATTAAAAATCATAAAACCCTAAAAACCCCTATGAAAACCATAAAAAACTATAAATAATTAATACCCCAAAAAATCTAAAAAAACTAAAAACCCAAAAAAACCCTAATTCAAAAAAACCTAAAAACACATAAAAATATTAAAATATATGAAATATAAAAAAAACTATTCAAACGCTTAAAAAGGGTTAGAAAAACTCAAAACCATAAAACCCCTAAAAACTCAAAAGAACCTAAAAACAAAAAAAACATAAAAATTATAAAAAGGCTTTAAAATCCATCAAAATAAAAAAGCCCCTAAAACTATGAAAACCACAAAAAGAATCCTTAAAATCTAAAAACACATAAACCCTAAAAAACCCCCCCAAAACAAAAAATACCTAAAAACACTAAAAACAATGAAAAGCCTACAAACAAAAAAAACACCTAAAACCCTTAAAAATCCCATAGAACTGATAAAAACCTTAAACCCACTAAAAACTTAAAAACCCTTTAAACCCATAAAATCTTTAAAAACATTATAAAACATTAAAAAAACCATTAACCTAAAAAACCCTAAGAACCCTCAAAATCAATAAAAACCCTAAAGACCATAAAAACCATAAAAAACCTAGATAACCCCTAAAAATCTATAAAATTGTAAAAAACCCAAAAAAACACTATGAAAACCTAAAAACCCTAAAACCCTTAAAAACTCTAAAAACCATAAAAATCCCAAAAATCCAAAAAAACCCAAAAAATACAAAAAAATACCTAAAAATCCCTAAAAGTGTAAAAACCCTAAAAACACTTAAAACTCATAAAATCCTAAAAATGATAAATACACTAAATTTCCCTAAAATACCATAAAACCCTTTAAACCCCTAAAAGCCCATAAAAACCGTAAAAAATACTTAAAACCACTAAAAATATTAAAACCCCAATAAAACATTAAAATCACTTTAAACCCCTAAAAACGTTAAAACTATAAACAACCTTTAAGTCCATAAAAACTCAAAAAAATCCAACCACACCCCCAACCATAAAAACCCTCCATATACCTAAAAACCCCTAAAAATCATTAAATCCTAAAGAAGTCCTTTAAACTATATATATATAGATATATAACTATAAAAATTCTAAATAAACATAATAACGCCCTAAAAACTAAAAATAGAGAAAAACCTTATAACATTAAAAACCTAAAAAACACTCAAAACCCCGAGAAACCCTAAATTCCAATTAAAATCCAAAAAATCCCTAAAATTCCAAAAAAAACATAAAAAAAGCCTAAAAAACCATAAAACTCCTAAAAATCTGAAAACATAAAAGACCCTAAAATACCCTAAAAATGCATCAAAATCCCTAAAACACCCTAAAGCCAAAAAAAACACCTCCAAATCCTCAAAACCCAAGAAACCCATAAAACCCCAAAAAATCACAAAAATATCTAAAAACCATTTAACCCTAAAAAAATATTAAAATGATCTATAAAATCATAATACCCATGAATACTCAATAAAACACTAAGAAACCCAAAAAAATTTTGAAAAACCCCTAAAACAATCAATACCTTTATATACCATGAAAATCCTGAAAATCTTTAAAAACCCCTAAAAACCCCTAAAAATTTAAAAAACCATAAAACCATGAAAAAACATAAACCAACCTTAAAAACCAAAAAATGAATAAAACCCCTAAAAAATATAAAAAAAATTAAGAATTATAAAAACCTTAAAAATAAAAAAATCATAAAACCTCTTAAAATGACTAAAACCCCGAAAACCGTAAATAACCTAAAAAAACCATCAAAATCACTAAACATGTAAAAAACCCTAAAAACCTTGAAAAATCATAATAAATACTTCATAACGTAAAAATTCATAAAACCCCTAAAAACCTAAAAACACTGAAAACCATTAAATACATAATATCCCTAAAAACCATAAAACCCTTAAAAACCATAATAACCATTAAAACCCAAAAAACCCCATAAAAACACAAAAAAACACTAAAATATCTAAAAACCCATTAACACCCAAAAATTGTTAAAAAATTATATAAAAACATAAAACCAATAAATACTCAATAAAACAACTAAAAACCAAAACATAACTTAAAACCCTAAAACAATCAATACCCCTATAAACCCTGAAAATCCTAAAAATCCCTAAAAAGGTAAAAAAACCAAAAAACCCTGAAAAACATAAATAAACTTTAAAAACCAAAAAAATAAATAATAACCCTAAAAATATATAAAACACTAAGAATTATAAAAAACCTTAAAAAATAAGAATCCATAAAACCTCTTAAATTCAAAAATACCCTAAAACCATAAAAATCCTAAAAAATGCATCAAAATCATTCAAAATGTAAAAACCATAAAAACCCTAAAAAATCCTAATAAATCCTTAATAACATAAAATTACATAAAAACCATAAAACCCTAAAAACACTAAAAAACCATAAAAACCTAATACTTCTAAAAATCATAAAACCATATAATCCTCTAAAATTTTAAAAACTCTAAAAACATTTAGAAACAAAAAAACCCTAAAGCCCATGGAAACCATAAAAACACTAAATCCCAAAAAGTCATCAAAATACCAAAACCCAAAAGATCAATAAAAATCCTAAAAAACACCTATCAATTCCTAAAAACTTAAAAACCCATAAAAAACATAAAAACCCATAAAAACATAAAAAAACATAAAACCCAATAAGACCTAAAAATTATAAAACCCCTAAAAACCCTAAATCCCCAAAAAATCCCTGAAACATATAAAACCCCTAAAAATTCATACAAAATCCCTAAAAGTCCCTAAAAACATAAAAAATCCTAAAATCCCTAAAAACACATACAAAAACATTAAAAACCAATAAACATGAAAAAATAAAAAAAATAAATGACCTTAAAAGTCTTAAAAATACACAAAAAATAAATACACCTAAAACCCATAAAACCTCCTAAAAACATGAAAACCCCTAAACACCCAGAAAAACTATAAAACCATTAACAACTATAAAACCCCTTTAAAACACTATGTAGTTAAAATACCCTAAAAACTATTAAAAACTAAAAGACTTAATAAATCAATAAAACCCTACATAATCTAAAAACCCCTAAAAACCCTCAAGACCCCTAAAAACCCTCAAAATCCATAATTAGCCTAAAATGGCCCTAAAATATCTAAAAACATAAAAAATTCCAAAAAAACCAGAAAACCCCTAAAAAAGATACAAACCTAAAAAAACTCATGATCACTAAAAAACTAAAAAATACCGAAAACAGCGACCGACAACCAACATCACCAAATCCGACATCACAGACAATCACAACCAGTAGCATCAAACCACACCACAAGAACCGCAACCAAATGCGGACATCATCACCTCCCAGCAAACAGCGACCAGCAACTAGCAGCACAATAGCAAAGTCATCTACAGCAGGAGGGAATAACCAAACAACCACAAGCATTGGCCCCCAATTAGCTTTAAACAACTAGTCAATAATGCAGCCTTTCCCCAACCAGCCTCCATTCACAGCCTTTCCATCAACCGAAATTTCCTCCCCAGGAGGATCCACTGCTAGTAAAACAAGACCATCAGCATGAAATTTATCCGCTTCCACCCATCCCAGTCCATCATGAAACGATCTCTAAGAATAAATTAAAACCCAAAGAACTCTTAAAACCCCAAAACCCGAAAAATGTTAAAACCCTAAAATACCTAAAAACCTTAAGAACCCTAAAAATCCCAAAACCCTAAAAACCATAAAAACACTTAAAAATACCTTAAAATCACTTTAACTATATAAAACCCTAAAATCCCTAAAAATTATTTAAAACCTAAATACACCTAAAATGACTAAAAACCTAAAGGACACTAAAACCCATAAAACCCCTAAAGAGTCCTAAAAAACACTAAAAACCATAATAACCATAAAATAAGAAAAAAAAACAAAAAACCAAAAAACCCAAAATACCTCTAAAAACCCTCCAAAACACTTTAAACCTTCAAACCCAAAAAAATATTAAAAACTCTAACAAATCATAAAAACCATAAAAACACAAAAAGAACCTAAAAACACAAAAAAAAAATAAAAAACATATTAATATTAAAAACCCCATAAATCCCTAAAAACCTAAAAAATCATAAAAATCACAAAAAATATGCATAAAAAGATATAAACAATTATATACCACTAAAACCCCTAAAATACTCCATAAATACCATAAAAACCAAAAATCACTTGAAACCCCTAAAAAATTAAAAACTATTAAAAATCCAAAAAAACCTAAAAACAATAAAAACCCTTAAAACCTTAAAAATACTAAATTCATTAACACCCCTAAAAACTCACTAAAAATTCTAAATACCATTTAAACCCCTAAAATGTTAAAAAACTCTAAAAAACTATAAAACCCACTAAAAAAATCAAAAAACCCATTAATCCCAAAAACTATAAAAACCATAAAACAACTAAATCCCTAAAACCCCTAAAATGATAAAAAACAATAAAAATCATAAAATTAAAAAAACTCTAAAAAACCCTAAAACCCATTATAAAACCGTAAAAGGTAAAAACACATAAAACCCCTAAAAACATAAAAAAACTCCAAACCCCCCATAAAAAAACCCTAAAACCCCAAAAATAACTAAAAAACCTCGAAAACTATAAAATCCAAAAAATTACTAAATATCCCCAACAACATAAAAAGACATAAAAACCCTAAGAAGACATTAAAAACCTAAAAACACTTAAAACCCGTATAAATGCTAAAAACCCCAAAACCATAAAAGACCCTAAAATCCTTAAACCCCCTTGAAACCCATAAAACCATAAAGACCATAAAAACTATAGTAAACCATAAAAACTATAAAAACCAATAAGAACTCCAATACCCATTTAAACCATTAAAAAAGATAAAATATCTAAATAACTCAAAAAAAACCATAAAAACGCTCAAAATCCCCAAAAAACCTAAAACCCAATGAAAATATTAAAAGCACCCTAAATACACATATAAGAATAGAAACCCCAAAATAACCCTGAAACCCCCAATGAAAACATTAAAAATTTAACAAAATTAAAAAAAATAAAAACATAAGAACCACTAAAAATGAAAAAAAACCACAATACCCTATAATCCCTAAATACAATAAAACCCCATAAAAACCATTAAAAAACCTAAAAACTATAATACAATAAAAACTCTACATCTCTAAAAACCTTATAAACCCCTAAAAAAGTAAAAAAAACCCAACTATAAATCCCATTAATAGCATAAAAATTCAATAAACCCCTAAAACCCCAAAAAACTCATAAAATCCATAAAAACACTAAAAAACTAAAAATCTACTAAAATCCTAAAAACAATAAAAAAACCCTATAAAATCCCTAAAATCATGGAAACCCTAAAAACGCTACCACAAAACTGGGTTACCATAGTGCCACCATTTAACAGCACTAAAAAGTGCTGATAAACGGTACTTTTAATGGCATTAAAAACCCACTGTTAAAAGCACCCTTTTATCAGCTCTTTTTTAGTGATGATAAAGGAACCCCCTTTATTAGCACTTTTTTCGGGCTGTTAAAGGGGACCCCTTTATGAGCACTTTTTTAGTAGTGCTAATAAAGGGGGTGCTTTAGCAGTGCTTTTTTCCCCTTGCACTGATAAAGTGTATATATCAAAAAAATATTTCATAAAAAATTATATATTGATATATAAATATATAAGTATATTTATACTGATATAAATATAATATATATATATTAAATATGTTTTATATAAGTGTAAATAAATATTTTCAATTAATATATAATATATGTAGTGAAAATAAATTATAAATATCATAAAAAATTATTAATTAAAAAATTTCTAATTATAATAGACAAATAATCATTTAATAAAAAATTTAAGACACACAAAATCAAAAAAAATCTAAAATAAGTTGAAAACGTAACTCATACTTAAAATACCCTAACTCACTTTTTCAAATATGGCATTTATCAGTGCCTATATATATATATATATATATATATTTGTGTATGTGTATTTGTGTGTGTGTGTGTGTATGTTTGTGTATCTGTATTGACAGACAGATATATATTATCTATATATTCAAAACATATATATATACATATTAATATATAATATTTTGTAGATATATATAAATATGTATAATTATACTTACAGAAACACTAATAATATATATGTGTGTGTGTGTTGTATATATGTATTTATTTATTTATAAACACGCACAAAAAAAGCATATTTTTTAAATGTATTTAAAACTGATCTTATGAATATATATATATATATTAATATATGAATAAATATATGAATATATAAATATAACTATATGTATATTAATATACGGATATATATATCTATATATTAATATAAGTAAATATATATTAATAAGAATATATATATATATTAATATAAATATATATTAATATACGAGTAAATATAACTAAATAAACATATAAATAAATAGATATATTATTAAATAGAGTGAAAAGCATTATGGTGGAGTGGTAATGGTTTAGGCACGCATTCATGAGTTTCCAAGTTCAAATCCAAGGGGAGGCAGGCGCCCGTGCATGGGTGGAAATGGGGCTGAGTGTTGTTAAAGGATGGGGTGGTTGCTGGGGCATGCGGGCTATGGTGGGATGTTGAAGGGGGCTTCAATTGCTGTTGAAGGGGGCTTCAATAACTATTGAGGCCCCTCCCTGAATTGTAGAATTATTATTTTTATTTATTTTTAATGTTAATTTAACATTTATCAATGTTCAAAAAAGAACTGGTAAAGGACCCATCTATCATCACTTTTTTTAGCAATGATAAAAGGGGTCTTTAGAAGCTCTTTTTTCAGTGGTGATAAAAGGGACCTCCTATTATCAACACCTAAATTAACAACACATTTTTAGATCTTTAAATGGAATTTTCGAGCACTGATAAAGACTATATTAGTAGTAGTGAAAGCTCAATGAAAAGCATAAAAACACAAAAAAACTTAAAACCCCTAAAAAACCTAAAAACAGTAGAAAGAATAAAAATCCAAAAAGACCCCAAAACCCTAAAAAGATTCAACAACCATTAAAACCCTTAAAACATTTAAATACTTTAAATCCCATAAAAACTCTAAAATTACATAAAAAAATACAAAGTCCCAAAAAAACCCCTACCAAGCCTTTAAAACCTAAAACACATAAAACCTCTAAAAATTTATAAAAACCATAAGTGACCCTAAAAACCCTAAAAATTTAAAACCCCTAAAACCTATTAAAACACCAATACCCAAAAAGACCCTGAAAACCACTAAAAAGTAAAAAATATATTTAATCCCCTAAAAGTGTTAAGAAACTATAGAATCCTAAAAACTTGAAAAACCATAAAACCCTAAATACCCTAAACCCCCCAAAATCCTCAAAAACCCTCAAACACATACATATACTAAAAACACTATAAAAATTCCCAAAAATGTAAAAAACCATAAATACCCTAAAACCCCCCTAAGAAAATACTAACAACCCCTAAAAACAATAAAAATCTAAACACACATAATTGCCTTAAAAATACAAAATAAAAAATACCCTAAAACCCCCCAAAAAACACGAAAATCGACAAATATCCTTCAAAAATTAAAATCCAAAAAACTATAAAGACACTAAAAAACAACTGAAAACTCTAAAAACCCTTTAAAGAGTTTAAAATTTGAAAGAAACTACAAAAACTATTAAACCTGTAAAAAATTAAAAAAACATAAAAAACCAAAAAAAACTCAATAAAAATATTCAAAACCCAGAAAACACCTAAAACCCCTCAAAATCCCTAAAATCTATAAAAACCATAAAATCTATAAAAATCCCTTAAAATCCCTCAAAACATAAAAAACCCTAAAAAACCTGAAAACCCCTATTAAAACCGTAAAAACCCTATAAACACATAAAACCCCTAAAAACCTAAAAACTATAATACCCAAAAATACCGTAAAACCATAATACCCATAAAAACCAATAAAAACCAAAAAAACTAAACCCCGTATAAACCCTAAAATCCCACTGAAAACATTAAAACCCTTTATTCCTTTAAAAACATTAAAAACGTTAAAAACCAGTAATTTCTATAAACTCAAAAAAACCTAAAATCACAAAAAAACACATAAAAACATAAAACTCTAAAAACCCCTAAAACCCCTCAAAATTCCTAAAATAATATAAAACTAAAAAACTAAAAAGTCCATAAAAATTCAAAATACCCTAAAACCCTAAAAAAAAAGATAACCTTTAACACAAAAAACATAAAATCCCATAAAACCCTAAAATCCTAAAACCCTACAAACCATAAAATCCTTGAATGATATTTAAACCCTTAAAACCGACTAAAAATCAAAAAACCCTGCAAACACCTAAAGATGTTAAAAAAATGAAAAAAAATCCCTTAAAACATGGAAAAAATAAAAGTATACCCCTAAAAATCCAAAAAACCCAAAAAACCTTAAGAACATTAAAAAACTAGAGAACCATAAAAATCCTTAAAGATCTTTAAAACCATAACAACCCCAAAATATATCTACAAGTTCCTGAAAATAAAAAACCCTAGAAACCCTAAAAAACCATAAAGATACTTCAAACCACTAAAAAACCTAAAAAGACTAAAAACCTAAAAACCCCATACTAGTCAAAATCCATAACAACTCTAAATATCTTTAAAAATGAATAAAAATTTCTAAAAACATAAAAAAACCCTAAAAACCCTAAAAAACCCTAAAAACATAAAAATCGCTAAAACCCCTAAAAACCTAAAACATGTTTCAAACCATAAAAACTCCTACCAAGACCCTAAAACCCCTAAAAATACTAAATCCCATAAAAACCACAAAACCCCTTAAAACCCTAAAAACCACAAATCCTTTGAAAATCCATTAAAGTCCTAAAACGTTTAGAAACACTAAATATCTTAAAACTGCTAAATAACTCAACAAAACCGTAAAAACCCAACAAAACCATCAAACACTAAAAAGCCTAAAAAGCCTCAAAATACTTAAAAAGCCTTAAAATATCTAAAAATTCTAAATAACCTAAAAAATCTCTAAAAACATAAATCCCCTAAAATACCTAAAAACCCCTAAGAAACCCATAAAACCTATAACACTTAAACATCCTAAAAATGAAAAAACCATAAAATACACTAAGAACCCTAAAAACCCTGAAAACTCAAAAAACATTAAAAACCCTAAAAACCATAAAAGCCTAAAAAATCCACTAAAAACTATAAAACACGTTATTCCCCTAAAAACTAAAAAAACCAAATAACCAAAAAAACCATAAAACCCTATCAAATGAGAAAAGACAAAAAATACCTTAAAAATACATAAAAATGATAAAAATACTAAAAGGCACAAAAATAAAAAAAATAAATTAACACCCCTAAAAACTGTGAAAAAAACACTAAGAAAATGTTAAAACTTAAGAAAAGATCAAACCTCTAAAAACATAAAAATGTTAAAACCCTTATAAACGGCAAAAACCTTGAAAACCCCTGAAACCCAATAAAACCCAAAAAAATCACTAAAAACTATGAAAGCCATTTATACACATTAAATCATAAAATACTCTAAAAATCATTAAATACCCTATAAGGAAAAAAACTATAACACCCTAAAAACCTAAAAATCCATGAAAACCCACAAAAAAACTAAAAACCATAAAAACCCATCAAAATAATAAAAATCCCTAAAAATCCCAAAAAAAGATCCAATAAAAACCCAAAAAAAATCTAATAAAACCATAAAAACATAAAAACACTTAAATCCCCTATGAAAATATAAAAACCCTAAAAACTAAATACTCTAAAAACCCTAAATCCCATCAAAATCCCTAAAAACCCAAAAAACCATAAAAATCATAAAAAATACCTAAAACCCCAAGAAATGTAAAAATACCTAAAACCCTACAGAAATTATAAAATACCCATAAAAATAAAAGCAATAATAACCCCTTAAAACCAAAAAATGCTAAAAACTCTAAAAATGCCCAAAAAACCATTAAATTACATAAAAAACATTAAAAACCCTAAAACATTTAAAAAATCCTAAAATCCATTAAAAACCATTTAATCCCCTAAAAGGATAAAACATTCAAAATCCTTAAAACCCCTAAAAACAAAAAAAACACTAAAACACCAAAAAAACCCATAAAACCCAATAACCCATAAAAATTCAAAATCCCATTAAAACCCTTAAACCCCGTTAAAATCCTAAAAAAATATAAAAGATAAAAAAATGTAAAAAAACTGTAAAATTTAGAAAACCCCTAAGAAAATAATAAAAACCTAAAAATGCTTAAACCCCTAAAAACCTTAAAATCTTAAAAATAAAAAAACCTTAAAAATATTTATAATCCTAAAAACCATAAGTCCTCAAAAACCATAAAACACATAAAAACCCGTAAAACCCTATAAATTGCTAAAAAATCTAAAAAAACCTTTCAACCCGAAAAAAATTAAAAAATCTCAAAAAACATTCAAAACATAAAAAATTTAAAAAAACCCATAAAAACAAAAATCTATAAAAACCCTCAAATCCCTAAAAAATACTAAAAACCTTCAATATCCATAAATACTCTAATAAATCATATACATCCTAAAAATCCCTAAAAATACATAAAATCCTAGGAAATCCTAAAACCCCTTAAAACCCCTAGGAAAATCGTGAAAACCTAAAAAACATATAAAACCCCTAAAAACCTATAAAATTTATAAAAACCATAAAACCATAAAACCCTAAAATCCTCTAAACCCTTAAGAAACCATAAAACCCCATAAAACCCTAAAACCACTTAAACTCTAAAAGCCATTTAAAACTCTAAAAACCATTTAAAACTCTAAAAATGTTAAATTTTTTGAGAAACGATAAAACTCTTAAAAACCTCAAACAAACCCTAAAAACAAAAAACCAAAAAAACCATCAAAACACTAAAAACCATAAACCCCCTCATAATACCTAAAAACTCAAAAATACCAAAAAATTCCCTAAAACCCTAAAAATGTAAAAAAACCTAAAAAATATAAAGGAAAACATTAAAACCTAAAAAAATTAAAACTCATAAATCTATAAAAACAACTAAAAACCCTAAAACCCTAAAAAAATAAAAATCAAAATACACTAAAAACTAATAAAGTTCTCCTAAAAATAATTAAAACTCAGAAAACACTTCAACCACTGAAAATGAAAAAAAAAATATAAACCTATAAAAACTAAAAAAATAACTTAAAACCCCAAGGCCATAGAAACCCTAAAAACCATTAAAAACATAAAATCACTAAAACCCATAAAAATCCAAAAAATCCAAAAAAATCCCAAAAACCAATAAAAACATAAGAAAATATTAAAAACCAAAAAACACATAGAATCCCTCAAATACCCAATATGCTTAGAAAAATCTCATCCACATGACATATTCCAAATCTTGGACACTTTTAGACAATCCTAATCATTCTTCAGCTCCTGGTGATATAATGTTTGATACCTAAGGACTCCATTGCCTGAGTATTCTATAATACTCCCTGGTTGTATTTTTATAAAATAACCCAAAAAATGGTTTCTCATCCAATGTATTAAATTTTTTACTATGTTGTAATACCCCCCCCCCCCCAATTGTATTTGTATAAAACATCCCACAAAATGGGGTTTTCAATATGTGGTAACTTCACCGTCAAGAGAATCCACTTATGTCATCATAATATTTGATGAAAATATATTAGAACCCATGATTTTAAATAGTATGTGGCTACCCCTGGAATATTTTCCCAAAATCCTTAAACCTCATCCGAGAACCCCCAAGGAAATGGATTACAATTTTCACCCTAATGTTCGATGTATTTCGGAATAAACAAGGTCTGTTATGCCACTTATCACCTGTTTCTTCCATGATGTTATGATCCGAGTGGTACGACCTAAAAATACAGGCACCATGTTTCTTATGTTGGGTGAAACCGGTGGAGGATACATTTTCCCCCAATTCTATGGTGATTTTGACTTGAAATAATCATGTCTTGTTCAGGTATTTACTTTCCACAAAACTAGACCTTGTATCTAGAGAAATACTAATCTATATAAAAATCCTTCAACCATTAATGATAGAATATCGAAATTCTTGAGAACACTAATACCTTACTATGTTATAATCTACCCTAGTTGGATTTTTATAATTTTTCCACAAAAAAACCTTATCAGCCAAAGGATTCCACTATTTTACTATGAAAACAAATTCCCTAGATGACATTTAATAAAGTATCCCACCAAATTGGTTTGTCAAAAATCTATTACTTCATCATTAGGAGATACCTCCTCTACTTCCATTATCCCTTTTATTATACCACTCCTTGTATTCTGAAATCCCCAATTCACAGCTTACATAATTTTTCCCCTAACACCAAAATATGGTAGCACATTCCCAAGAAGATGACCAATAATGGAAGAATTATCAACCATTCAGTCAAATATAATGATCTAAAATTATATCCCCTATAATCTCATTATTATATGAATTTAGACTATATAAACTAATGTTATTTTTGTAATACTTTAAACAATGTTGTGTAATGTCTTATTTAAAAGACATTAAATTTAATGAAAATTTCCTTATTGTTAGACATTATACTATACGATCAATTTCCTAGTTACATGACATCAAACTGAATAATGCTTAAATCCCTTATCAGAAAGGGGCTTATTCCCCATGGACATCTATCATTCAAAAAAATGTACCCTAGTTCACACAAATAAAATACTTTTGGGACTGGATTCTCATTCATGGATAATTCCAAAAATAAATGCTCCCTTCATTCTCAGACATATTCCTTTAAAAAAACACCTATCATGGTCTTGATAAATACAGATCTCCAGAAACATCCTTCATCCGTCATGGATAGAAAGTCTAAATTCTAGATAACTCATTTGTTAAATTTTTTGTAACATGCCCCCAATGTATTTTCATAAGTCTCCCACAAAATACACTTATCAGTGGAAGGATTACACTACTTGATTATATAATAACACAACCCAACTGGACTTACATAAATCAGCCTACAAAATAGGTTTGACAATTAGTGGTAACTTAGACCTGAGGAGAGACCTTATTTATTCCCAAATATCATGTTTTATGTTTCAAAACCCACAAATTTTTGGCTCAAGATTATCCATCATCTATCTAAGTAATTTCATAACATTCTGAACCCACATTCCCTGTTTGGGTTATCATTTCAAAATATATGGTAAAAAATGTTCTACCTGAAACACGAGTCTCACTAGTCAAGATTTTATGACATTAAACTACCAAAAAAACATAGTACTCACCAATGTAAATACCCAAAAATTGAACTCTAAAAAAATTCAAGTCTCTTCTCACTAGACTTGCACTATGTATAGTTTAGAAAAAAATTGAGTAATGAAAAAAATAAAAGGAATCAAACTTGTCAGGATGAAAACTTAATATGAGTGATTTATGAAAAATCCAAGTCTCACCTACTAAGTCTCCTCCATACTGTACATAGGACAAATTTAAGGTGATGACACAAAGGACACAAAGTTAGTTGGGTGGTCTATCTGACCCTAGAAATAGTTGAACTAGGCCTACTCGACTCCATGGATTACGAAAAAATTAAATCATCCTTCCACAATTGAAATAACTCCAATCAAACCTAATGACGTTTGATTAAATCAAAGTTCCCTACTTTTACCTTATAACCAGATTATTTTTATTCCAAATGAATCAAATTATAATGGAGAATTTTATTCACACCATAAAATGTGTTTCATACACTTTTCCAAAGAATTCATGATGTGACCCTCACTTAGACAAAAAATGTTGAGTTATAGTAGAGATGCGTCTTCATGAACTAAAAATATATAAGTTTGATATCCAGACACCCCCTGAGTACTCCATAATATTAGAAAATTGGAAAGAAACCCCCACTAATAGTAGGCTATGGATTTCCAATATTAATTATAAAAAAAATCCATGCAATAAAATCCATATTTTTACATTTATTTATAGATAATTTGGTGAATTAGCCAAACCAGGAAGAATACATCTCTATGAAATCATCAATTTTATAGGGCTTGGAGCCCAAATGGGCGCATGAATAAAAATACATGGATCTCAGAATTTGGACTCATTTTGGAAAGGTATTTATGTCACAACATATGCCATTCACATAGGGTACCATCACCTTAACCCAACACATTGTACCTACACATCATTCTTATGCATCAAACTTGTGCATCATCCTTTCACATAGGAATTTCACATCAACATTGTGCATTAGACATAAAAATCAACCATGCTCATTTGACATGTGCATCAACCATGGGCATCAAACCAACACATTATCCATGGGCATCAGACATAGGCATTAGCCCCGTGCATAAGACCTATGCATCAGCATTTCACATGGGACCTACACATCATTCTATATCAGCCAACACCTTCTCCTAGGGTTCGATATTTTCTTATATATAATACCATGGGGCTCATCATTTTTAAATAAAAAAAATCTTGAAGGCGTCCAGACGCTCTGCACAGCCTAGTCCTTCACCCAAGCCCTTAGATCCCTTATAGGTACTTCTATAAAGCCTAATGTAAATGCAATTAAATGTTGGTAGTGAAACTAAATTCCCCTAATTGTTTATAATATATAACACCTATGAAAGGAACTCCCTATCCCATTGTTAACAAACACTATCATGAGGTCCCCTTATCTAATAATGGACCTACACAATCCACCTCATAGAACACCAGTGGAGACACTTGAGAGATTTAGAAAATAATTTCGCAATTCTTGTTTCCCAAGTGGTCATTCGATCAAGGTACCATCACCTTTCACAGGTCTATATGCATGAATCACCCTTTGCAAGATCCTCCATTGGCTCACCCATTCCTACTTGTACGATCCAGAATCGGATTTCCCTAACCTCTACCCAGCACAAACCTCTAATCAGGCCCTCTTTAAATCCACCCATGGAAGGGCCTATCTTCCTCTGGTTACATCTCCTAAAAGGGACCAAATTGAAACTCCCACTAAAGCCACTAAACCGGAAAAACCATGGGGAAAGGTGCACCATCATGTCCCCCATTTGGATTTGTGTTCCCACAGTTAGAGGTTTCATGAAATTGTACCACTTGATGGTTAGGGTCCTCAGGGTGCATGTGGATTTACATTCCTGTTGTCATGAGTACCTAGACATTTTGAATGGTCTTAAGGAGTTCTTGGTATCAGTTAATAGGGTTAGGAAAATTTCATACTCATGTCATCTCTAAGACTCGAAGCCTCTAATTATAGGCGGGGAGGGTGAGGATCAGACATGAGTTTCCTTTTGACATGGACTGAAATCCTCATATCCTACTACGAGAAAAATATTATGGAATCCTTCTCAGGGGTAATAACCTAGAATTTATTTTGGGAGGATGCACTTCCACTCTTCTTCACCTCCTTGGACATATTAATTAATATAGTCTAAAATGACTATCCTGAATATAAAGATTAAAGAGGGAAAGTTCACCACAACTCTTCCCATATCCCATACCTTCGGCCACTTCCAGCAATGGAGGTAGAGAAGTGTGTGGTTTTATGGTTCTTCCACTTCCTTTTATTTACCACATTAAATAATGACTCCTCATGATTCATGTGGACATAGATACTAGTTGTGATAATGATAAACTCATATTTATAAGCATGTTTTGGTAAAGATAATTTTTTCAAATATTCCTCTCACCTTCCTTCAGAGTTCCTCCCTAAGCATGAGTCATAAAGGCAATGTATACAACCTTAGGGAAAAATAGATTGTGTGTTTTTTCGAATATTCTGTTTTCTCTTGTTTCTTACACCGGGCATGACTACATGGGTTTAGAGTTTGATGGTAATCATAATATCTGCATGGTCCCCCATCCATAAAGGAAACATATGTGTGTAATCCCTAAACTATTAAACCTTGAGAAATATGATTCCTTCTATAATCAATATACGTAGGGATACCTACCTAGAGCCTAAGCTCAATATAACTCTATCCATGTGTAATCCCTAACCACCTATGGTCATCCTTCTCATGAGTAAGCCCGAAATCAAACAAACTTATGGGAATATTTATTAGGAGTAACCCTCAAATAAAAATAAACTACAGTCATCCTCATCATGATTAATCCCCAATAATAACCCTCCATTAACAAAGAAATCCTATTTATGAGTAAGCTACAAAAAAACATCAAAACACTCATGTATCCTTCTCCAGAGTAACCCCAAAACCAAACCCCTAATTATCCATGAGTCGAGTCAGTTCTCATGGAAACAAATAATTTTCTAGGGAATTCTACTTAGGAGTAAATCTAAAATTAATTCTCTCAAAGGGATATAACTCCTCTAAGACAAATAAAAGGGCCTCCATAGGCATAGATCCTTTTAACAGAACTATGATGTCTTGGATCTTCATAAAAATGAGATATATAGGAATCCTCATTGAGGTTCAAACCCAACACTCCAAATCAAACATATTCATCCTGGTCCACATTCCCTGTATGGTCTAATTCAACCTATAAATTCATATTCCATCCAGGTTCTTTGGGCTCCTTCAGTCTACATCCCACACCAAACCATGACTAATAACCTTCCACCTAGAATTCCTTTTCACATGAACTAAATTGTATGGTTTAGTCATTATCCCATAAACATAAAGGGTATGATGTGCCTAGTTAAGTGGCTCTGAACTAAATGGATTGCAATTCCTTTCTCAATGGTATATAGGAATCCCATATCATTCATCTGATCCTAATAACAAAACAACTCTCATCTCCCTTGTTTCCCTCAGAATTCGGGGATGACCTCCTGGATGGGAGATTCAAACGATCCGATCAGTTTCTAGCGGGTTTGTTCATAGAACCGGAAACATCCAATGATTCCACATCCGTTTGGACCTACTTTACAAAGGTAGGTGCTCATTAGCTTGTGGACTAATGAGGCTTGGGAATTTGCATTGGTCGAGAGGATGGGAGGTCGGACTCATCACACCTTTTAGAGGGGAATTATTGTCTACTCCGGGACTCTCTTTATAGATTTAAGTTATGTTCGTGAATCCTTATTACATTACCAAGTATAAAATGATATTTCCTTTAGTTTTAACTATCAATGATTAAATATGTAAGAAATTTAGAGAATCTTTTATATGTATTCGAGGTTCTTCATCAATAGAGAATCATCTATATCTACATAGAGATATTTGGTCAATGGTATCCTTCAAAACATTTATATAAAAGTCTCTTGGTCATTTATGATGACCAGGCTGGTTTTAAAGCCACTCAGTGGGGCACTTAAAGTTTATCATCATTCAGAAGGACATGAATTATTTCAGAGTTGGGATCGAACCCATAGATGGGCTACCTACGTATCCTTTGTTTTGGAAAAGGAATCAGAACCCACGTAGTTCGGGTAAGGGAGTATGACGTTTATGATTGATGGATCAAAGAAGGATGTCATAATTACTTTTACACTCTAAGCTCACGTGAGTCATGCTCGGTGTGAGAAACAAGAGGTATTGGTAAAAATTAGACAATTGTTCCATGAAAGATGCAATCATAAGAAATGGTTTGGGGATTATGTATGTATGACTGCCCAGACATATGAAAGTTTAGGATTCTCTTTTAGGGAGAAAATCCAGGAACAGGGTCCATAAAGTTATATGTGCTTCATGGAGATTTGAATACCCTAACATGGTACTTATTCCTGAAAAGGAAGCCCAAATTAGGAGAGGATTGATAACTAGGTTTTATTCCTGAGAAGGAATCCTAGATCAAACGAAAATTAGGACTGGTTAAGAGAAATTAAGGGACTTGGGGCTTACTCCTGAAAAGGAAGCCCAAAATTTATGACTGGGACTTATTCCTGAAAAGGAGGCCCATGTTAGGGAACTTGGGGATTACTCCTGAGAAGGAAGCCCAAGATTATGACTGGGTCTTATTCCTAAAAAGGAGACCCAGATTAGGGATTAAGGTTTGGGGCTTACTCCTGAGGAGGATTCCCATATTTGAGATTGGGGCTTACTCCTAAGAAGGATGCCCAAAATTAGAGGACTTGGGACTTACTCCTAAGAAGGATGCCCAAAATTAGAGGACTTGGGGCTTACTCCTAAGAAGGATGCCCAAAATAAGTGACTTGGGGCTTACTCCTAAGAAGGATGCCCAAAATAAGGGACTTGGGGCTTACTCCTAAGAAGGATGCCCAAAATTATGACTGGGACTTATTCCTGAAAAGGAGACCCAGGTTAAGGATTCTCTCATCTTAAAGGATGAGGTTGAATGAATGAACTCTCAATATTTGGTGACATAAAAATGTATAAATCACTATGTTTTGAGAGATATTCCACAGAATTCCTTTCAAATAAGGAAGTCAAATCAAGAAATCATGCCATAAATGGCTTTGAAGAGTATCGTGAAGACTGAATCTTGAATAGGAAAGGTGAAATGGATTAAGAGGGGTAAAATGGGCAAGATGGGCACCCAAAAAGGTAGGGGCGTGCAAGTCTTGAATGGCGCACAATTCTTACGTGGGCGCGCATGTATTGGTCGCGCAGGTATACCTGCGCGACATGTGGGGTACTTGTGCGATTTTCAACCAGCATTAGAATACTTGAGCGACTCTTTATTAATCCCTTTAGAATCCTCTTGAGGTTCTTCCAGAAAAGGGACGTGCAAGTTATATTGAAGGAAATAAGGCAGCGCGCAGGTGTGGTCACTTCACTTAAGGGATGGAAACTCAGGCGCGCAAGTGTTGATGAGTTTCAACACTTAGGCCTTCCTCCTTCTCTTTAGATCATCCGTTCTAGGTAAGAAATTACCTTAGAAGTGTTCCAGAAGTTTTGAGAAGAGACTTGGGCATCGGGAGCTTCAATCCGAGTTTATGAAAAAAGATCCTCTCGAATGGGGGGCCCACAAGGTCTATTTATAGGCAGGAGAAGACCTCGGACGGTTACCAAGCGGTTACCACATAGGTCACGCAAGTCACTTGCGCGACCAAGGGCGTCGCACAAGTGGACTTGCGCGACAGTGATATAACATGCGCAGTGAAGCTGCTTTTGATCCTTTGTTCATGCCTTTGTCGATTTTTGATATTTTCTTCAAAGGTTGAATCACTTTGAGCCCAGATATTCCCCTTTTCCAATTTTTAGATTCTGTGACGAAAGGAGTGTCAACAAAAGTCCCCCTCAGAGTTGGATCCGGAGAGAAATGAGGATTTGACTCTGAAGAAATCGAATCCATCCAAAGGAAAAGGGGGTGCGCAAGTCTTCAGGGAACAGAGGCGGCATGCAAGTTTGCGTCGCGCAGGCCTTAAGCGCACTGGGTACGGCACGCAGAGTCCCGGTCGCGTCTATAAATAGAGGGCCTCACTTCCGTACAAGCATCCGGATTTCCGAACTTCAAACTTCTCGAGCTCTCGTCGCTTAGGTTATCTTAGCCGCGCAAGATGCTCTGTTTTCCAATGTTTTCCTTGATGTTGTGCTATTGTAAAGGTATTTGTACTTGCTCGGTTTAGACTTGCGCGTCAAAAACTATTGCGGCACACGAATACTTGCGCACCATGTTTTAGACTTGCGCGCCTTAATGTATTAGCCATTTTTTCAAAATTTCTTCAAAAATTTTATGAAAAAATAAATCCATTTAAGAGTTAGTTTATTCATCTTTTGTGCAGATTCAGTGGTTCCCAAGGGAATTGGAACGGCTGATGAGCTGGCTAGCAAGTGGATTGATGACATGATGAACATAGTTGGCCATGATTACTATGATATCTGCAACAGCACTCTCCCAGATTTGGATAAGTATTTGAAGAAATATCATATTAATTTCCCACAGAGCATCTACCTGCCACTATATGGTCATGGTCACCTGCAAGGAGTCGATGTTCCAGATATAAAGAACTATATACCTGAAATGAAGCTGCACTGCTACTCCTCCATTTTGGTTATGCTGTGCATTAAGAGCAACAACAATGGTGTGAACTTTCAAATTCTTCTTCCATGTCGTTTCCTTGCAGATATGAAAATGGAAAACCCATGGGCTAAAATGTTTTCCACTACCGGTTGGTGGAGAGAAGACAAACATGGTATTAGAGCAATATCTGAAAAGAGTACTCTCCCCAAATGGCTCTTTACTTCCAATGCTCCATTCTCAAATCCATGTATCCATCTTCCAAGTCTCATGGATAGAAACAGAGTCACTGTTTGATCAGCAGAAAATTTTCTCAAACCACACTCAAAAACATCCTTTTACAATTGTTCCAAGAAGTGCTGGTATCACTGCATCTCTTATTGTATCCAGTTGAATGAATGAATTCCAGGTGGTTGCTGATGAATCTAGGGATGTCGTAAATCAAATGAAGAGTTATGTTGAAAGCCTCTTGTAAGTCTTGAAAAAAGATAAGAGACTCCAGTCTGTGGATGTCCTTCTAACTCTTGTACATCAATGAAAAACACTTTCACTTTCACTTATTTGTACCAGCATTCTCTCACTACCTGCTTCAAATTTACTTAAGCTAATGGGCTTAGTAAGCATAGTTTGATCTTTACTAGGATTATTACAAATAACCCTACAAACTTTGAATCTTTTAATTTCCTCAATATTACCTAAATCATACAGAATGTATTTTTACTGAGCTGGAACTTGACTTTTATTAAGAGTTCCTTTGTCTTTTGTGGGCAGTTTAAAGTCATGCATGCCGGACATAAAGGGGCTAATGTTTAAGGTCGAAATAGATTTGACCAAAATGGATTAAAATTGATTCAATTCCTTGACAATTTATCTGAAAACAAATTACCATACTCAAGTATGAGAGAAAATATGTAAACTATGGCTTAAGAATATTTGAATCTGAGGAATGATATGAAAAAGAGTTAAAAGGCATTAGAAGAAGTAGTTTCCAAGAATGAAGTTACTATTATTTAACAAAACCCGTTAGGGGGGTTGAAATATGTAGGTCCACCTAAGGGAATTGGCTGCATGGTCAAATAAATAGTATCTTTCGGCTGACAAGTCTGTTATGTGGACTGTTTATGCAAGGCCACCTATGGGCACGTGCTGCATAGTCAGGCAAAAGAACTCTCAAAAATTTACTTTCCTAGTGCTAAAATCCAGTGAAAGTTTATGGAGATTCAAATTTTCTAAAGTATAGAGTTTGTTGTATGGAAATATGTACTTGAATATGGAGAAGATATTTTTAGACAAGATTATCGAAGAACTGGATGAATATCACTCCTACGAAGGTCTGACCCAAACGTAGGGAAGAAGAATAAACCATAGACTTGAATACTTTCAGATCACGAAAAAGGATATGGGACAAATATGTTAAGGATGGCTATTTTTTGCGGATACCTACATACTGTCGTTTAAGACAAATAAGGACAAAAGAGGCATTCTTCCCAAGAATGAAGTTACCATTATTTAACAAACCCGTTAGGGGGTTGAAATATGCAGGGCCACCTTAGGGCATTGGCTGCATGGTCAAATAAATAGCATCTTTTGGCTGACAAGTCTGTTATGTGGAATGTTTATGCAAGGCCACCTATGAACACGTGCTGCATAGTCAAGCAAAATAATTCTTAGAAGTTTGACATTTTTGTGACTATAAGTCATGAAAAGGGTTATGAAGATATGAAAATATTTAAGGTTAGGATTATAACACATAAAGATGGGTATTGTCCAATATATATAGAGATACATAGGTCAATGATAACCATAATCATGTTGTGGCTGGGTCCTAAATTGAAATATTTGGACTTCACTACGTATCTCATAAGAATGAGAATCAAGCCATACGTAGTTCTTGAAATGCAGTTTAACATCGTGCAGGACGAAAGTATTAAATATCTTAGTTTAGGGTCATAGAATTCGGACCATAATAATGAATACACAGTGTGTGTTTTCATGACGACTTTTCTGCCAAGGGACTGAAAGTGAAATTTGGGGTTATGCCCAAGAGACTTAGGGCTGGATTCGAGGGATACTCGAACGTTCCTACGGGATATTCAAACGTTCAGATCAGTTTCTAGCGAGTTTGTTCGTAGAACCGGAAACATCCAATGATTCCACATCCGTTTGGACCTACTTTACAAAGGTAGGTGCTCATTAGCTTGTGGACTAATGAGGCTTGGGAATTTTCATTGGTCGAGAGGATGGGAGGTCGGACACATCACACCTTTTTGAGGGGAATTATTGTCTACTCCGGGACTCTCTTTATAGATTTAAGTTATGTTCATGAATCCTTATTACATTACCAAGAATAAAATGAGATTTCCTTTAGTTTTACCTCCTGGATGGGAGATTCAAACGTTCTGATCGGTTTCTAGCGGGTTTGTTCGTAGAACCAGAAACATCCAATGATTCCACGTCCGTTTGGACCTACGTTCCAAAGGTAGGCGCTCATTATCTTGTGGACTAATGAGGCTTGGGAATTTGCATTGGTCGAGAGGATGGGAGGTCGGACCCATCACACCTTTTTGAGGGGAATTATTGTCTACTGCGGGACTCTCTTTATAGATTTAAGTTATGTTCGTGAATCCTTATTACATTACCAAGTATAAAATGATCTTTCCTTTAGTTTTAACAATCAATGATTAAATATGTAAGAAATTTAGAGAATCTTTTATATGTATTCGAGGTTCTTCATCAATAGAGAATCATGTATATCTATTTAGAGATTCTTGGTCAATGGAATCCTTCAAAACATTTATATAAAAGTCTCTTGGCCATTTATGATGACCAGGCTAGTTTTAAAGCCACTCGGTGGGGCACTTGATGTTTATCGTCATTCAGAAGGACATGAATTATTTCAGAGTTGGGATCGAACCCATAGATGGTCTACCTACGTATCCTTTGTTTTAGAAAAGGAATCAGAACCCATGTAGTTCTAGTAAGGGAGTATGATGTTTATGATTGATGGCTCAAAGAAGGATGTCGTAATTACTTTTACACTATAAGCTCACGTGAGTCATGATCGGTGTGAGAAACAAGAGGTATTGGTAAAAATTAGACAATTGTTCCATGAAAGATACAATCATAAGAAATGGTTTGGGATTATGTATGTATGACTGCCCAGACAGATGAAAGTTTAGGATTCTCTTTTAGGGAGAAAATCCAGGAACAGGGTCCATAAAGGTATATGTGCTTCATGGAGATTTGAATACTCTATCTTGGGACATATTCTTGAAAAGGAAGCCCAAATTAGGAGAGGATTGATAACTAGGTTTTATTCCTGAGAAGGAATCCCAGATCAAACGCAAATTAGGACTGGTTAAGAGAAATTAAGGTACTTGGGGCTTACTCCTGAAAAGGAAGCCCAAAATTTATGACTGGGACTTATTCCTGAAAAGGAGGCCCAGGTTAGGGAACTTGGGGCTTACTCCTGAGAAGGAAGCCCAAGATTATGACTGGGTCTTATTCCAGAAAAAGAGATCCAGATTAGGGATTAATGTTTGGGGCTTACTCCTGAAGAGGATTCCCATATTTGAGATTGGGGCTTACTCCTAAGAAGGATTCCCAAAATTAGAGGACTTGGGGATTACTACTAAGAAGGATGCCCAAAATAAGGGACTTTTATACAGTTTAGTGTCATTTAGTTAGGACGTCACAGTTTAACGTCTTGCTGGACATAAGGGACTTGCAAAAAGTTTATGGTCATATGCAAGGACCAGGGGTGATGCAGTTTAAGGTCATGCTGGACGGTTTAGGGAACTTTTTCACAATTTAACGTCGCATGGGATGAAGTTGCAGTTTAAGGTCATACTGGACCATTGCTTTATAGTTTAACGTCATATAGCAAGGACGAACTGGTGCTGCACAGTTTAGTGTCATGTTGCAGGGACATCTTTTCTATAGTTTAACGTCATGTTGGACGAAAGTGAAAATAGTTTAAGGTCATATGCATAGACCGTGGATGATGCAGTTTAAAGTCATACTGGACTTTTAAGTGCTTTTGTAGTTTCACGTCTTTCCGGACATAAGGTACTTTCCTACAGTTTAACGTCATGTTGGACGAAGTTGCAGTTTAAGGTCATACTGGACCATTGCTGTATAGTTTAACGTCATATAGCAAGGACGAACTGGTGCTGCACAGTTTAGTGTCATGTTGCAGGGACATATTTTCTATAGTTTAACGTCATGTTGGACGTAGTTGCAGTTTAAGGTCATACTAGACCATTGCTGTATGAACCAATTGTAAGAGTCTTGGTTCTGGTGACCGTATTTTGTGTTTATACAAAATATTTCTTCAGAAATCTGGCATTGGTTGGAGACGTGATGAGTTCTCCATCAATTGAGATTAATGAATAAGCTCCATTGGAGTAGACCCTATGTATTTAATAAGGTCCTTCCCATTTTGGCTCAAGCTTGGGAGGTTTCTTTCCTGGTATCATTGGAGTTCTGAGAACTAATACCAATTCTCCCTGAATGAATGAATGAAGACGAAATTGTTTGTTAAAAGCTCGTGTTATTCGATTCTGATAGATTTCCAAGTGGTGCAAAGTGCACAATCTTTTCTCATCTAACTATTCCAATTCATTCAATCGCTTTTGGGATTGCTCATCTGTAGATAACTGATCACAAATGGCTACTCTGAGTGAGGGCAATTGAACTTCAATTGGCAAGACTGCTTCTGTTCCATATACCAACAAATATGGAGTTGACCGCGTTGCATTGCGGGTGGTAGTCTGATAAGACCATAAAGCATGAAAGAGTTTATCAGGCCATGACCTCTTATCTTTATCCACCATCTTTTGCATTATATTTGAAAGAGTCTTGTTAAATTCCTCTATATGGCCATTGGCCGCCGTATGATACCAAGATGAATGGTTGGATTTAATGTTGTATTCTTGATACAATTTCTTCACCTCAGAAGAAAAGAAGTTGGTGCCTTTGTCCATCAATATGGTATGAGGGACACCAAATCTAGTAATGATGTTAGACTTGATGAAGCTAACAATGCATTTAGAACTGACTTCTTTGAGAGGTACTACCTCTGCCCATTTGGAAACGAAATCAGTAGCAGTAAGAATGTACTTAAATTGCTTGGCCGTAGCTGAAGGTTAAGGTCCCACCACATCCATTCCCCATGTGGAAAATGGCCATGAGTATTTAGCTGTATGAAGCAACTCTGGAGGTTGATGAATGAAGTTGGCATGTACATGACATGAATGACACTTCTTTGTGAAATCAACACAATCTTGTATCATTGAAGGCCAAAAGTATCCAAGCCTTCGAATTTGATCAGACAATCTATGTCCAGACTGGTGGGCACCACAGACTCCTGCATGCACTTATTTCATGAAAGCCGTTGTCTCTTCACCATCAATGCATCTGAAGATAACTCCATCAAAACCATGTTTGTAAAGAATTTTCTCAAGGTGGTTTGGGCCATCATAAAGAGTAAAATTGACCACACGTCGCCGGAGTTGTTCTTTCTCGGCTCTATTAGGTGGAAGTGTTCCATTTTGAAGGAATTCCCTGATAGGTGACATCCATCCTATAGTATGACCATATGGTTCAGGAATGGGACTAATTTCATTAATTTCCTCTGTTTTGGCTTGAACATAAGGTGAAATTGCATGATGGTGGGCAATACTGATGGTTGTCTCGTCCCGATTTGGATCTGCTAGAGCTGTGGCTATATTATCTAGTGCATCAGCTTGAGCATTTTATGATCTTGGGACATAATAAAATGTCGGTTCTGAATGGAATTCTGCCATTAACTCTCTAACGTAATCATACAAAGGGATTAATTCTTCTTTTCTGATGGCATAATCCCCATTGACTTGTTTGATTACCAGGTCTGAATCACCTTTCACTTTTAAGTGATTCACTTGTGCTTGAAGCGCTAACTCCAAGCCTGTAATAAGAGCTTGGTATTCAGCTTCATTATTAGTACCCGCCCTCCCACAATAAAAAGGAATAAGGTAACACTGGCCTATCTGGAGAAATGAGCACAATTCCTAAACCAACATTGTTGAATTTAGGATTTTCCATTTTCTTCCCTGTTGGACTTCTGGAAGCACCATCAAAATAAATTTCCCATGTTTGAGGATTCTCTTGAATAGAGAAAACTTCCTCATCAGGGAGTTCAATATCTTAAGACATTTCGTCCACTGAAAGATGTTCAGCCAGGAAATCAGCCAGAGTTTGGCCCTTTATTGCCTTTTGAGACACATACTGAATGTCGAACTGCTGCAAGATAACTGCCCACCTTTCTAGATGTCCTGTAAGCATTGGACGACTAAGGATGAATTTGAGAGGATTATTGCAAGATACCAATTGGACCTCGTGATGTTGCAAGTAGTGTCTCAGTTTCTGGACTGCAAAGATTAATGATAGGCAACACTTATCAATACTTGAATATCGGGTTTCTGCTTCAGGCATAGTTCTACTGAGACAGTAGAGGCTATTTTCATTCCCAGCATCATTCTTTTGAGCGAGAAAGGCACCCAATGATCGCTCTAGAGCTGTCACATAGAGGATAAGTGGTCTACCTTCAACAGGTGGCATGAGTACTGGTTGACTCAAGAGGTATTTCTTGAGAACATCAAATGCTTCTTTACATTCTTCAGTCCACTGGTAAGTGACTCCTTTTTTCAATAATTTGGTAAACGGTAAACTTTTTCCTGCCAAATTGGCGATGAAATGCCGAATATAGGCTAAGTGTCCTTGAATTCCTCTTAATTCTTTCAAATTCTGACGAGGTGACATACCAAGGATTTATTTGGTCTTCTCAGGATCGACTTCAATACCACGATGGCGTACAACAAAGCCGAGGAATTTTCCTGAGGTTACCCCAAAAGAACATTTTAAGGGGTTCATCTTCAAATTATGTTGTCTAAGTTTGTGTAATATGACTTCCAAATCAGTCAAGTGATTAGAACTTTGTTTGGATTTAACCACCAAATCATCCACATAGCATTCAACAAACTTCCCTAAGAAAGGTTTGAAGATACGATGCATGGCGCGTTGATATGTTGCACCTGCATTCTTTAAACCAAAGGGCATCACCTGGTAACAAAACACACCTTGAGGAGCTCTGAAAGCTGTAGATTCCTCATCTTCTGCAGCCATTCGGATCTGATTATATCCCGAATATCCTTCCATGAAGGAAAGTACTCCATAGCCAGCGGTTGCATCAATTAAGAGTTCTGTAATCGGAACTGGGAAATCATCTTTAGGACAATACCGATTAAGATCTCTGAAATCGATGCAAACCCTAATTTGTCCGTTCTTTTTCTTTACAGGGACAATATTAGCCAACCACTTGGGATACTGAACTTCTCTGATGAAGTTAGATTTGATCAGTTTATCCACTTCAGCTTTAATTTTGGAAGCATAAGTTGGGTGTGTTCTTCTCGCGGCTTGCTTAAATCCTTGATGTTCTTTTGGTAAACCCAAATGATGAGTAGCAACATCAGGATCAAGCCCAGGAATTTCTGTATAGTTCCAAGCAAAAATATCATTATTTTTCTTTAGAAAAGAAATATACATCTCTTTCTCTTCAAGGGTCATGGCCGCACTAATTAAAGTGGGGCGTGGATCTTTCTCTGTACCCAGATTTATTTCTCTGAGTTCATCCACAATGGTAGAGATACCCTCTTCAAATGATGGAGGAGCATCTCTAAGAACTTCCTCTTCCTCTTCATTATGTGCTATTTCTTCCGTTTCTACTTGCATAGTAGATGACAAAACGAAATTCTCATGATCATAAGAGATGTCAAAATTTTCACATTTTGAAGAAGAAGCTTCCATTTCCGACCCTATTGATGATAAAGGGCCTTCTTTGGGAAATAAAGAGGAGATGATGGATTGAGAATTGACATCATTATTCACCTTGATATAACTTCTTATGGCCTGATTGGCGAAGTATAGACTTGTTGGACTTCAGCAGATGAAATGAAAACGTCACCACTTATGCTTTCATCACTGTTTGGTAGGTTACCAATTTCTCCCATGTTGTCTGGCTCAATTGCCATAATTGACATTATGGATCTTTCCATAAGAGTATTTTGATTTGGGCCTATTTTGTCAATTTGACTGATAGGTAACACATAATCTGTACTCACATGTGTAAATGGATTTATTGGAATTTTCTCCAAACCATATGGAGCATTAATTTTGGTAATTTCTTTTATTGTATCTTTTTCTCTTCCCTTCATGTGATAAAATTCTGCCTCAATGTATTGAGACTCACATGTCTTGAACGGGGCCTTATCACCATACAATGTTCCAACTTGACCATTGAAACCGTATTTGAGACATTGATGGTATGATGAAGGAATAGCTGCATGATGTTGTAGCCAGGGTCTTCCAAGCAAGACGTTGAAAGCTGAGTCTTGATCAAAAATCATGAAATCCGAATTAGATACAAGATCTCCAAAATGAGTTCTGAGTGTAACTTCGCCCAATGCTTCTTGTTCATTTTTATCATATCCTTGTAACATCATGGTAGAAGGAGATAAATCAGATTCCGTGAGGCCCAAACGACGAAGTGTACGAATGGTCATGAGGTTGACTCCTGAACCATTTTCAATGAAAGCTCTTCGGATATCTACACCATGGACTTTTCCAGATAAGTACAAAGGTTTTATGTGCCCATGGACAACATCATCTTCATCTTTATCAGTAAAATATATCACTGCATGGCATTCTGCAGGATTATTCTCTATGTGATAGACTTCAGCTGCAGCAATTTCAGCTTCAAACTCCTAAGGACTTGACAAAGCTTCGATGAGTGATTCCCGGAGATCTTTTGACAGATTCAAAGCATCCAAAATTGATAACTTGGATGGTACATGGGACAAGAGTTTCAATATATCATACTTTTGATCTAGAGTTCTACGTTTCCCAACAGGAATATGTGGTTTAGCAGGTGCCTTGGAAGCAGATGCTTTGGAAGCTGATGCATCTTGTATTGGGATAAAAGTTGGCAACATCCTTGGTTTTGGAAGATTAGACTGATTATATCCATTTACATGCTGAGATAAAGAATATGGAACCTTTAATCGGTCTTCCAAAATAACTGTGCCAAAACTGAGTTGGCCATTGGCAGAAGAACTTTCTTGTTCTTTTTGAGCTCGCTGAAGGGATCTACCACGAGTTTCTGCTGCATACACAGTGCTAGCAGGGGTAGAATTGGAGTAGTGGCTTCGGAAAGATCCACGTATTCCTCTGTATCCTGAACCTCTAGAACTTCCTCGGATTCCCTTATTTGATACAGGGAATTCAGGATCATCAAGACTGGAATATGGATCTGTTAATTGAATCATATTAACAGAACCGAAGATTAACTCTTCGTCTGATAAAGACCCTGCCTGACTAGCCTGTTTAGGCTGTGCCGTTTGATGGGGCGGTGCCCGTGGCTTTGAAGTAGATGGCATGAAATCTGCCAAAGTCAAAGACAACTTAGGCCTCGATACATACTCATCTTCTTCTGATTCCTCTTTCTTCTTTGAATTGTGCTTCCCTTTTGAGGATTTTTCTTTTGATGGAGGCTTCACTACAGCTTTTGTAGGAGACACAATTGGCTTCTTCAATTGTGTTCGCAAAATTGCATGGGTCCGATTGATTGTCTTTCTGACCATCCAATAATCATATTTTTGCGTAGTTTTGATTTTGAATTCCCGCCACTCGCCTCCTTCCTCTGGATCTGTAGCGGTAACACACGCTACATGAGCTGAAGAACCCTTCAATTTGACTTGTCCCAAGTCGACCATCTTTTTGCAGGAGGTCATTAAAGAAAAAACACTCCTGGATGGGATGCCACAACATTTGATGAAAGGGACAATAATTGGGACGGTCTTCATCTCCTTCTTTTTTTGGCCTCTTAGACACTGGTAATTGAACCAAATTATTTTCCAGAGTTGAAATGAAGTAACCAGGAACTTTCTCACTTCGGAAAGAGTATGTTTTACTCTTCAAATCCTCAAATTGTTTTCGTCGTTGATCTCTTTGATCATTTGGACGAAACGGCCTTTGTTGTTGGCATTCAGGAGGTGGAGCCCTTCGAGAAGATGATGGTTTTGAAGTAGAAATAGGTACAGGTGCTTGTTTAAGCATAACTGTAGCAGTTTCTGCTTTACCCATTCTCCTTCCTGGAGCTGATGGAATTACACGAGATTTAACCTTAGCCTATATAAGGGAATATTCAATCTACTGAGCGATTGAAGTAACGTCTCGAAACCCTCCTGTGTATTTCACAGGGATCAGTGGTGTGTGTAATTCGTCACGCAAATTTGCCACACAAATTGGCAACAGCTCTTCCTGAGGGAGTGATAAACTTAGGGAATACATTAATCCCTTCCAGCGAGCAATGAAATCAGAGACTCTTTCATTCTCCCTTTGCTTGCAGTTTGTAAGATTGAAAACTTTCGTTTTTGGCAAAGTTGAGCTGAACTGAAGAAGGAATTTTTGACGAAGATACTCCCATCCGATGATTGACCGGGATTGCAAGCTTGTATACCAGACAAAAGCTGGTCCTTTCAAGGTTCGCACGAAGCGTCTGAGTTTCACTTCTTCTTGCTGCTCTGGAGTTCCCATCATAGGATCACAACAAGACACGTAATGCGTCAAATATTGTTCAGGGTCACCTGATCCATTGAAAGTAGGGAAAACAGGGTTTCCAAAACTAGATGGAGGAGAAATTGAATCTACCCATTCAGGGTAAACTTTCTTTTCTAGTTGAACTTGCGCCTGTTTCCCTTCCATAGTTTCTAACTGAGCTGTTAATGACTCAATATTAGTTATTAACTTTTGAGAAACATCTGGTTGAATCTGGTCTTGAGTAGGTGCAATGAATGGAGCTTGGACAGACGTGGTGGTTGGTGCTGCAACTGATGGTAGCACTGCCAACCGTTGTTGCGCATGACCCACGGGATTAGACCTCTGAGGGTGTACTGATAAAGGAGGATATTCTTGATCCATCTCAGTAACTGCAACAAATTCCTTCGGCTGTCGGACTTCAGCATTCTTAAGAAGAAGACTACTCTGAAGTAGTTCTGCATTCATTCTTCTTAATTCTTTCATTTCTTCCTCCTGTTGTGCAAACCTTTGCTCTAATGAGAGCGATTGACCTTCTCCAGAGGAAGGATATGTAACATGATTCTTTCCCCTCCCTTTTTTTGATACTTTTTGGAGAGAAGGAAGTGGATTACCTAAGTTTTGAATAATCCTTTGACTTCGTGTACGCACACCTTCTTCATTTGTATTGGTGCGTACATTTTCTTGAGCAGGACGCTCTTCATCTGAGTCCCCTGAGTGAGTCTCCTCTAGTGGAATAGCAACAATGGCATTGATGACATTGATTGATGCATAATTCATCGCATCCCTTCTAACAACATTTCTGTGATATTGTCTTCTTTCATATATTTGATGAGACATTGCCTTTTGTTGATTCAATCCTTTATGAACTTCTTGACGATCTATAATTTGGAGGGAATCTCCTGATAATTTGGATCTTCGTTCCTCTTGGGGATTCTTCCCCAATCGAGAAAAGACCGATATTCTCTGAGAAGGGGATTTATGATTTGAAAGAGTCCGTAGTCTCGTGAACTAGGGATGTTCCTACTGATTCCGCTCAACTCCTCGAATCCCATTTGTTGACTATGAGGGTTGGGTTAAAGGAGTCCCCAGTCTGACAAGATGGGGTGGCTGTTGACATGCTACGTCTGAGATCTTCTTAAAATATCTCTTGATCTTGCGAATATTAGTTTGGAAATTAGCTGGATGCATTAGCCTATATCCACTTTTATCACCTGGTTCAACAGAACGTTGGATGATTTCTGAGACTTCTGTCATTTGATGATTTGTTTGCTCTATACGAGAGGCTTGTGCAATATTATCGCCTGCTTGATGTAGGAGCAATTCAACAACTTGTTCTCTATATGCTTGATTTTGAGAGGAACTAGTTGAAGCCTGTTCTTGAACAAGCTTTTGATTATGAAAAAAGACCATTGACTGTGGCCGGCCATGGGCAATAACATTGCATGATACCATTTTCGGCGGACTTTGCTGACTGGAAAGCACTGTGAAATTTAGTCCTCCATGAACACCCCATCCTCTGATATGAACATCATATGGAGCATTGGAAATTAACTGACACAATTTTCTTAGTGCGCCAAGGCATGAATGTTGAAGGGTTCTTTGTTGCTTTTCAGGCTTCGAATACCGAGAGACTGATAGAGATGCCAAATCAATCTGACGTTATAGCCCTTCTATTATCTTAAGATGATGTTCATATTCATCATAAGATAATACCTTCTTCTTTAATTGACAAAGAGTTTTCCATATGTTGAGGAGAATATCATGGATTCCATCATTCGTCAATATCTTTGGAAAGTCATACTGGGAGTCAGCCAAAGGCCAAAACATGACTGGTACCTCACCTTTTGCCAGTTTCTTCCTCATGTTCAGCATTTCCTCTTTATCATTAAATGAATATTCTTCTACCTGTTTTTACCAGAGTTGGTGTTTCCTTGTTGTTTCATCGGATTCAACAAGATTGGTAGAGACATCATTGATCAAACTAGAAGATGCATGACTTAGGGGTGGTTCGGAGAATGACCTACACCCTAGGCTATCTTCTGATTGAGAAAGTATTTCACTTTCTAGCAATAAAACATCAGACATGACTGGTTTCGCATTTTCAAGTGCCTCAAGATAAGAGGGCTTTCTCGGCACTACATTGTCCACTGGAGTATTTTCTAGGCAATGTGAATCACTACTGTGGAGAGGACTTTCGCAGCGAAGTTCATCATCATGGGGAGGACCACCATAATGGGTTACAGCAAAAGATGAGATCTCTTTCTCCTTGGTCTTATGACCACACAGAGGGTTCTTATGGCTCTCATCTGAAGATGAAACTTCAAGATTGACCGAATTGTCACGAAGCAATCCTTCATGAGAAAGTGTATGTTGAAGAATTTTGGAATTAATGTTCCCGTTATTGGGAACTGAGGGAGTAGAATCTTGAATTCAAACAGATAAATGTCTGAGGGCTTCAAGAACTCCAGCATCGAGCAAAGCCTTGTTGGAGATTGGACTTTGATCTCCTGACTGTGCTGGGAAGATCTTTTTCATAGATGCCTTCTTACTCGCTTTGGAAACCACTTGTTGACGAAAGTGGTTACTCTGAGCAGGTGTATGTTCCTGATCAGGAAAGATGGTCAGGTTAGGCTGATGATATCCACTCAAATCAGGTGTATGTGCCTGACTTGGTTGTCCGTAAGATATGGGGGAGTATGCCCCATGACCCTCTTGGACTGGAACAGATGTGTGTGTCTGTTCTGGAGTGAATTGTTGATGTGTCACTCCACTGCTAGGGATAGGTTTATATGTCTATCCCTAAGATGATGCTGAAGCTGTTATGATATCCTGGCAAGCATCTAGAATATGAGCAGGAATTTTCTTCTGCTCTTTCACCATTGACAAAATATGCTTGGTGAATTCAGCCGCCGGAACGGGAATATACGTCCATTCCGGGTTTGGAGTAGGTGTATGTTCCTGCTCCTGTCCTCCTTTTCCTGTCAGTGAATCCTGACAGTACTCAAGTGTGGGGGGCAGAGAGTTGAGTCTGCCTCCTGTTTGTCGTCGGAGCTTTCTGACTGACTTCTCTGTGCGCTACCAAGCGAGACTGTTGGTAGGCTTGATTAGTACTAGCAGGTGTATGTGCCTGCTGATTACACTTCACCAAAGGTGGTTGATAAGATCCATCATATGAAGTCAGACCAGCCTGCTGACTAACTAGTGATGTATAAGCAGGTGTATGTTCCTGCCTATAGTACTCCGCCGGAATTGCCTGGCGGGATTGGCGTTATGCTTCCAGACGAGTCTGCTGGACAGCGGAATTAAAACGGACAGGTGTGTGTGCCTGCACGTTATTTGCCACCAAGTTCGGTTGGTGGACTTATCTAGAGATGTCAGGGATGAAAACCTGCCCATTGTCAACCGGATTCCGTCTCTGGCAGTTCGTCTTGCCTGCTCGGGTTCGAGGAACCTGAGCTGAAGGCCTGGAGTCGGTACCCTCATCATGTTGAGGGCTCACTACCGCACGAGTCTGGCGGCGATTGTTGATGGGAGCCCTCGGGAAGGACTCCTGTCTTTTTTAATTAAGGCCCTGCGAGACCTGCTCATTCACTTCCTCAGAGTAAGGGAGTGAATGGAAATTGCGTTCCGGGGATAACGACCCGAAACGGTTGGAGACGGTAGTCAGCACCGCCTGCTTCTTAATCACTGGTCGTCGTTGTCCAGACGACCTGTGTGAGTTATTTACTTGGAGGGCCTGTCGGGAAGCCTCCAGAGTTGGGATGGTACCGTGTTGACGGTACTCCTTAACCATCGCATTTGATACCCAGCGTTGGAGACACTGAGTAGGTGATGTCATCCTCAGAGCGGATGACGATCTAGTAGGAATAGCAGCAGTGGTATTTGCAGTAGCAGTATTCACAGATGTTAATTTGAGAGAAGCCATTATGAAAATACAGAAAATCTTGGAAAAGAGTGCATGTTTGATAAAACAGATGTAATCAAGATAAACTCAGCTACTTCATCCTTTGGATGAGCACATATGTCAATGAATGTTTTTGTTATCCCTCTTATTGAGTTTTAAATAGGGGTTTAACAAATAGGTAAAACATCATTTTAACTTGGTTAAGGATTCACGTCGGGTTCACCATTTTTTGTTTCCCTCGGAATTCGGGGATGACCTACTGGATGGGAGATTCAAACGTTCTGATCGGTTTCTAGCAGGTTTGTTCGTAGAACCGGAATCATCCAATGATTCCACATCCGTTTGGGCCTACTTTCCAAAGGTAGGTGCTCATTAGCTTGTGGACTAATGAGGCTTGGGAATTTGCATTGGTCGAGAGGATGGGAGGTCGGACGCATCACACCTTTTTGAGGGGAATTATTGTCTACTCCGGGACTCTCTTTATAGATTTAAGTTATGTTCGTGAATCCTTATTACATTACCAATTATAAAATGAGCTTTCCTTTACTTTTAACATTCAATGATTAAATATGTAAGAAATTTAGAGAATCTTTTATATGTATTCAAGGTTCTTCATCAATAGAGAATAATCTATATCTATTTAGAGTTTCTTGGTCAATGGTATCCTTTAAAACATTTATATAAAAGTCTCTTGGTCATTTATGATGACCAGGATGGTTTTAAATCCACTCAGTGGGGCACTTGAAGTTTATCGTCATTCAGAAGGACATGAATTATTTCAGAGTTGGGATCAAACCCATAGATGGGCTACCTACATATCCTTTGTTTTAGAAAAGGAATCATAACCCATGTAGTTCGTTTAAGGGAGTATGATGTTTATGATTGATGGTTCAAAGAAGGATGTCATAATTACTTTTACACTCTAAGCTCACGTGAGTCATGCTCGGTGTGAGAAACAAGAGGTATTGGTAAAAAAAAGACAATTGTGTCATGAAAGATGCAATCATAAGAAATAATGTGGGGCTTATGTATGTATGACTGCCCAGATGAATGAAGTTTAGGATTTACTTTAAGGAGAAAATCCAGGAACAGGGTCCATAAAGGTATATGTGTTTTATGGAGATTTGAACCCTCTAACTTGGGACTTATTCCTGAAAAGGAAACCCAAATTAGGAGAGGATTGATAATTGGGTTTTACTCCTGAGAAGGAATCCCAGATTAAATGTAGATTAGGACTGGTTAAAGAGAATTTAAGGGACTTGGGGCTTATTTCTGAAAAAGGAAGACCAAGATTAGGACTGGGACTTATTCCTGAAAAGGAGACCCAGGTTAGGGGACTTGGGGCTTACTCCTGAGAAGGAAGCCCAAAATTATGACTGGGTCTTATTCCTGAAAAGGAGACCCAGATTAGGGATTAAGGCTTGGGGCTTACTCCTGAGGAGGATTCCCATATTTGAGATTGGGGCTTATTCCTAAGAAGGATGCCCAAATTAAGGGACTTGGGGCTTACTCCTAAGAAGGATGCCCATATTAGAGGACTTGGGGCTTATTCCTAAGAAGGATGCCCATATTAGAGGACTTGGGTCTTACTTCTGAGTAGGATGCCCAAGTTAAGGAATTATGTTTTGGGGCTTACTCCTGAGGAGGATGCCGAGATTTGGGAACTTTAAGAATTTGGGACTTACTCCTGGGGAAGATGGCCAGATTTAAAGGACTTATAACTGGGGATTATTCCTGAAAAGGAGACCCAGGTTAAGGATTCTCTCATCTTAAAGGATGAGGTTGAATGAATGAACTCTCAATCTTTGGGGACATAAAGATATGTAAATCACTACGGTTTGAGAGATATTCCACCGAATTTCGTTCAGATAAGGAAGTCAAATCAAGAAATAATGCCATAAATGGATTTGAAGAGTATCTTGAAGACTGAATCTTGAATAGGAAAGGTGAAATGGCTTAAGAGGGGTGAAATGGGCAGAAAAGGAACCCAAAAAGGAAGGGACGCGCAAGTCTTGGAAGGCGCGCAGGTATTGCGGCGGCGCGCAAGTATTGGTCGCGCATGTATACCTACGCGACATGTGGGGTACTTGCGCGATTTTCAACTAGCATTAAAATACTTGAGCGACTCTTTATTAAAGCCTTTAGAATCCTCTTGAGGTTCTTCCAGAAAAGGGACGCGCAAATTCTATTGAAGGAATGAGGAGGCGCGCAAGTGTGGTCACTTCCCTTAAGGGCTGGCCACTCAGGCACGCAAGTGTTGATGAGTTTCAACACTTAGGCCTTCCTCCCTCTCTTTAGATCTTCCGTTCTAGGTAAGAAATTACCTTAGAAGTGTTCTGGAAGTTTTGAGAAGATACTTGGGCGTCAGGAGCTTCAATCCGAGTTTCTGGAAAAAGATCCTCTCGAATGGGGGGCCCACAGGGTCTATTTATAGGCAGGAGAAGACCCCGGGCGGTTACCAGGCGGTTACCACTTAGGTCGCGCAAGTCACTTGCGCGACCAAGGGCATCGCGCAAGTGGACTTGCGCGACAGTGATATAACTTGCGTGGTGAAGTTTCTTTTGATCCTTTGTTCATGCCTTTGTCGATTTTTGATATTTTCTTCAAAGGTTGAATCACTTTGAGCTCAAATATTCCCCTTTTCCGATTTTTAGATTCTGTGACAAAAGGAGCGTCAACATCCCTGGATGAAAAAAAAATCAGAACGCCTCCCTGTGTGGATAGAAAACCAGCATCATCATAACAACGACCAAAGAATCTATAATCAGTATATTAGAGGATACCATTGATGGAAAACACATATACATAAAAATATCTCCATTTATGAAGAACCTAATATACATATAGATTTTTCTAAACACTTTACACGCTAATAATTGATTTTTATTTCAAGGTTGACCAATGTCATACTTTGGAAATACAGAAGGATTCATGAACAAATATTAAATAAATAAAAGAGTCATGGAGTGGGAAATAATTCCACCCAAAGGGCGTGATGAGTTCGACCTCCCATCCTCTCATCCAATTTGAGTTTTTAAGCACCCTTAGATAAACTTCAATATAAGTTCCAGCATTTTGCAAATAGGTCCCTCATTAATAAAGAATGTTTGAGCCTTTATAGTTCCATGAACAAACTCGTTGGAATCTGTTCATAAATAGTGACCCAGATGTGAATGATTACGCACAATTCAACCCCCCCCCCCCATGATCACTAATTAGGTGAATTGATTTCATCAGAAACAAATGATTTTAGGGATTTGAATCAGATTTTTTAATTCTTAAAAAGATTTGAACTGAATTGTTGTAACTATACCATGTTTATATGGTTGTGGTTGTCATGGTCATGAGACATGATCATAGATATTCTAGCATGATATCTAAGAATGTTATTTTTCCATGGTAATATGGTTGAGGTTGGAATGATTTTGAGAAATTCTTATAGATATTTCTGCATGGATCCAAATGAGGTTGTTATTGTATTTTATTAATTATTAAATTAATCAATACACATGTTCATCACTTTATGGAATAAACTTTTTATTAAAATGGTTTGTTTAGACATGGTGGTGTTGACCAATTGAGTAATACTGACATCCTATTTGGCCCAATGTTTGGTACCCAAATAGAGTACATGGGTTCATATTTGGAAAATGTAAACCGGCCTTACTGTTTATTGTTTAATTATTGGTTGGGCTATAGTTTGGAGGATAGAACAACTTGTGGTTTAGGAATGAGGACTTTTGAGTCTTTATTTGAGTCTGCTTAATTATATTTTCTATAACCTTTAATTTAGTTAAATTATAGAACATCATTTCATTATGCCTATTATTATTTAGTAGATTATATAGTTGGATTTTATTATGGGTTTCCTATGTGTTTATAATATGATTAATTTCATTAATATGGATTATTTATACTAAATTTACAAGTTTGTACGTGGGGGTATAGTATCCCCACTATACATTTCACACTCTACTACAAATCGGAATCCTTTAGTATACATAGAGGCGTGCTTGAGGTCTCATAACCAACCCATTTCGGCCACGTGAGAGAGGACCGTATCAGGGGATGTTATAGATAAAAACCCTACACACCCATAAAAACCCCAAAACCCTAGAAAGCATAAAAACCCCTAAAAACATAAAAAATCTCTAAAAACAATAAAAAACCAAAAAAACTACTACAAACTCCAATAATCTATTAAACCCCTAAAACATTAAAAGGCTCTTAAAAACCTTAAAACCCCTAAAAATAAAAAAAAATCCTAAAAACCCAACAAAACTATAAAACCCCAAAATAATCATAAAAATTCCTCAAACTCCATAAAAACCCAAAAAACAAAAGAATTCAAAAAAATCCCAAGAAACCTAAAAAACCCTAAAAACTGTAATAAAACCTTAAATACATAAAACACTTAAAACCCCTAAAAATTCCAAAAACACTATAAATCCTTAAAAAAATCCAAATCACTAAAAAACCTAAAAATATAAAAATCCTAAAAAATTCATAAAAAACCCCAAAAATGTAAAAAAAAACCAAAAAAAAAACACTTAAAACCCTAAAAACCAAAAACCCCTAAAAAATCCTAAAACACCTAAAAGACCATCAAACCCATAAAACCCCTAAAAACATTAAAAACCATAAAAACCAATCAAACCCTAAAACCAATAAACACTATAAAAACCTTTTAAACACCTAGAAATTTTAAAATCACGTGAAAAACCATAAAACACTAAAAAAGATAAAAAACCCAAAAAACCCTCATAATCAAAAAAACCCAAAAACCCAATAAAAATACAAAAAATAGCTAAAATCCCTAAAAATTAAAATACCCTTAAAACCCTGAGAAACCATTAGATGTCCTTAAAATCATAAAAACAATAAAAACCCATAAAAAGATAAAAAAAACAAAAAAACAAAAAGCCCTAAAATACCCTAAAACCCCTCAAAATCAATAAAAATCATAAAAACCCATTAAATTTTCAAAAAATAACTAAAAATACATAAAAACATAAAAAAAACGTAAATCCATGGAAAACCAGAATAAAACCTTAAAAATCTAAATAAACATAAAACCCCTAAACCCAAAAAATGCATAAAATTCTAAAAACACTTAAAAATATCCTAAAAACCCCTAAAAACCATAAAACCACCTAAAAATATTTAAATTCAAAAAAACAAATAAAAACCCTAAAAAGAACTAAAAACTATAAAAACCCTTAAAACACCTAAAAATGTTTAAAAACACTAAAAACCCTTAAAGCTCTAAAAACCAAAAAAACCTTAAATCCACAAAAACCATAAAAATATAAAAAGAATAAATATCCTTAAAAATTAAAAAAATGTAATAAACCCTAATAAATCCTTATAACATAAAGACTCTTAAAATCCCTAATAACCTAAAAATGATAAAAAAAATATAAAATTTCTAAAAAACCCAAAAAAAACTATAAAAACCTTCAAAATACCAAAGAAAATTTAAAAACCACAAAAAAATCTTAAGAATATCTAACAATACCTAAAAATATAAAAAACCTAAAAACCTTTAAAAACCTTAAGAAATTATTTAAAATATTAAAACACTTAAAACCCTTAAAAACACTAAAACCCCAAAAAACCTAAAAAACCCTAAAGACCCAAAAACCCTAATACACATTAAAAAACCAAAATCCCCTAAAAAAATCCCTAAAAATAATTAAGAATTTGAAATGATAAACACCCTAAGAAAATCGAATGAAACATTATAGACCAAAAAAACATAAATCCCCTAAAAACCCAAAAACACAAAAAAACCAAAAAAACATAAAAGAGCCTATAAAACATAAAACCACTAAAAACTCTTAAAACCATTTAATATAATAGAAAATATAAAAAAATTACAAACCATAAAACATCAAAAACTCAAAAAAACTCTAAATCCCAAAGAAACCATAAAACCTATACAACCCCAAAATGACCATAAAAGACCTCAAAATCCCTTAAAACCCTAAAAACTATAAAAAATACTAAAAAATACATAAAAATCCCAAGAAAATAGAAAATCCTATAAACAAATTATAAAACTAAAAATGTTTTAAACCCCAAAAAATCCTAAAAATTTCTAAAACACATAAAAACCCTAAAAACTGAATATCATTAAAAAACATAAACACCCTAAAAAGACCTTAAAAGACTTAAAAACATAAACCACAATAAAATAAAAAAACACTAAGAAAAATTTAAATTCTTAATAACACTAAAACCCATAAAAAACCTAAAAATCGATAACAACTATAAAACCCCCAAAGCACTTTAAAACTCATGAAAACCCAAAAACCCATAAAAATCCAAGAAACCCCCTAAAAATACCTAATAATTTAAAAACCCCAAAAAACCATGAAACCCATAATAAAACCTTAATAACCTAGAATCCTTTAAAACCCATAGAAACCTAAACAAATTCTAAAACCCTCTAAAACAAAAAACAAACCCTAAAAACCCTTAAAGATCCTAAAACTCCCTAAAATCACTAAAACCATGAAAAAAATAAATCTATAAAAGTCCATAAAAATGAAAAAAACCCCTAAAAAACCTAAAAAGCCCTATGAAAACCATAAAAACCTAAAATTACTTAAAACCACAAAAAACCTAAAAAATGATAAAACCCCTAAGACAGTGGTGATTTTTTTATCTTCAGCGGCTTCTTTTTCCTCGTCCTGTGCTCTGGCTCTCGGCTTTGGATGGTCTTCTATGTCGGTGCGCTTGGGGTTCGTCGGACATAGAGTTTTTACAGGATTATGTGGATAGAAATCGGTCTGATATGCTTTTTGGTGAATCAGATTACTCCTTGGTGGTTAGAAATCTTTCTGGAAATTAGACGTGGTTCGGGGTTGACTTTGCAGATCTAGGGTTTCCTCGGACAGATCAGCGGAGTCAGGGTCCTCAACAACAAAGAAGGTTTCTTCGACGTCATAGGTTATGTCATGGCTAGGAGGGGCAGACGAGGTCGTCTTGGCAGTGGTTTGTGAAGAAGATGAAATTTGGGTCATGTGATGTAGATGGTCTATTTTTAGAGCGGTCTTCTTCCCTGGAGTTATGCTTGTGGGAGATGAGGAAGTTTTCTATTGGTGATGGCCTCTATATGTTCGCACTGTTCGAACTCAGGTGGATTGGGAAAAATCACTATGAGGAATTGTTTTGTATCATTGACTTGGGGATGGGTGACTCTCGATGGATCTTCTAGATTTATGGTGGAATAGGGAGATTGGTTCAGGATGCTACTATGGGTGCTTCCGGTTGTTCCCCAAGGTTTCATGACGCGCAAATGATGGTTTTTTGTTCTCACCATCTGCATTTTCTTGCCATCTTTGGTTGCTTCAATGGTTGTTGATTGTTTGGTTGTGTTTTGATGTTGGTTCTTCTTGTTAGCCTTGATGTGAAGGACTCCTTGTCTCTGGTTCAGAACAAAGAGCAATGTGAGATAATTTTTGTCTTTGGGTGTTGGTCCGAGTGGCTTTGCGTTGCTGGCGGGTGTAAAATTTCTCCTTGGTTGAGACATGAGGATGTGTATGTCCTTGTTTCTGGTCCTTTGATATTGTCGGAGGTGAGTTCTATTGTTGCATTTTGGCTGCGAGGTGCGAAAGGAGATGCTGGTTGTCAGACTATGTGGTTTCTGGATTTGAAGTTGGGTTCTAGGAGCTATTTCGTGATAGAAAGCAGTGATTGTTGATTGAAAATGAGGTGTTGGACCTTGGATGATGTTTAGAGAGGATGGGATGAAGCTGATGTCTGTGATTTTAGTTCTGGTGGTTCTGTGTTGCTGGTGGTGGATATTCATGGAAAGGAGGTGATGGATGATGAAAAACGTGTTGCGGGATGCCAGTTTCTAGCTGGCTGGGAGATGCTGATAGAGATGACTTTTTTCCTACTTTTTTCTGGTTTTGTGTGTCTTTTGGGGTTTTTGGTGTCTCGTGGGTTTTGTGGGGGTGTCTAGGGTTTTTGGGTGTGGGTTGATTCACCGTACCCCTCCCTTATCTGTTGCATCTTTTTTCATAATACATTTTTTGGGGGAGGTGGGGGTCAAGAATATACTGGCCTCACACCTCTTCTGCCCTAAAAACATAAAAGACCTTGAATCCCCTAAAACCTTAAAACCCTTAAAACAATTAAAAAACATAAACCCTTTAAATCCCTAAAAATGCTAAAAAGTTTAGAAAACCATTAAAACCCTATAAAACAAAAAAAACATGAATACCCCCCAAAACCATAAAAACCATAAAAACCTAAACACCCCTAAAAACACTCAAAATCTATAAAATCCCAAAACACTGATAACAATCATAAAAAATCCCAAAAAACACTAAAAACATAAAGAACCCGAAAACCCCTAAAAATGATAATAAGATATTAAAAACCTAAAAACACTTAAAAACCTTAAAACAAAAAAAATGATAAAATCCTTAAAAACCCTAAAAACCTTCAACATCCCTAAAAAACCTAAAAACCAAAAAGAATAGAAAAAACAGTAAAAACCCTAAAAAACCATAAAACTCAATAAAACTATAAAAAAACCCTAAAAAACTATGAAAAACTGAAAAAACTAAAAACACTTTAATCCCCTAATAAACCTAAAAAAGAGTAAAAAACATAGATACCCTAAAACCCACAAACCCCCCCCCCCCCCAAAACCCCTCAAAATCACTAAAGACCCTAAAATCCTAAAAATATGAAAAATTCCTTAAATATCTATAAAAACGAAAAATACCCAAAAAAAACTATGAAAAATCTACGAAAACCATAAAAACCCAAAAGACTAAAACCCATCAAAACATAAAAATGATAAAAACCCTAAAAACCATAAAAAGACATTAAAAACCCTAAAAACACCTAAAACCCATAAAACCCCAAAAAAACCTGAAAAACCTGAAAAACCCCCAAAAACCACTAAAAACTCTAAAAACCTTTTAAAACCATAAAAACAATATAAAACTCTAAAAACCCTTAAAACAATAAAGAACATTAAAAACCCTAAAACCCAAAACGTCCATAAAAACCCTAAAAATCCTAAAAAAAGACCTAAAATCACTAAAAAATAAAAAAACTTGAAAAACCCCTTAAAATTCAGAAGATAAAATTAAAAACCATTTAATATTGAAAACTATGAAGAATCCTAAAAATGTAAAAAATGCTAAAAACCCTAAAACCCCTAAAACTCTTAAAAATAACTAAAATCCATAAAACCCACAAAATCATAAAAAAGTCTAAAAACCCTAAAAACATATATAGCTTAAAAACCCAGAAAACCCATAAGAAAGCCTTAAACCCCAAAAAACACTTAAAAACCAAAAAAACTCAAACCCCCCAAAAACCCTAAAAAGAACCTAAAACCCTAAGACCCCTAAAAACATTAAAATATACCTAAAACCTTAAAATCCATAAAATATCATAGAAACCCTAAAACCAACTAAAACCACTAAACACTATTTAAACCCCTAAAAACGTTAAAAACTCTAAAACATTTAAAGCCTTAAAAATATTAAAAAAACAATAAAATCCCAAAAAACCATGGAAACTCTAAAAACCATAAAAATCTATAGGAACCTAAAAATATAACTGAAAATCCTTTAAAATGTAAAAAACCATGAAAACACTAAAAAATATTTGAAAAACATAAAAACCTAAGAACACAATAAACCCCTAAAAACTTGAATAATGATAAAACCCTTAAAACCCCGCAAAATCCCAAAAACCCCTTAAAACATAAAATCCTAAAAAATACCAAAATTCCCTAAAAACATAAAAACCCAAAAAACCATGAAAAAACCATTGAAAATCATAAAAATTGGAAATCACATAAAAACCTTAAAAACCTAAAAAATGCTAAAAACCCAAAAAACCCCCACAAAAGACTATAAAACCACTAAAAACCATAAAAGCCATGAATCCTTAAAAAACCATAAAACCAATAAAAACGCTAAAAACTCTAAAAACTCTAAAAAACCATTCTACCCCTAAAAAAGATTAAAATTATTAAATACGTAATAACTATAAAAATCTAAATAAACTCCATAACCCCAAAAACCATAAAGACCGTAAAAACCTTAAAAACCTTAAAAAACACTAAAAGCCATCAAAATCTATAATAACCATAAAAATACCAATAAAATACCAGTAATCCCAAAAATATAAAAAACCTTAATAAAAACATAAAAAATCTAAAAACACATAAGACCCCTAATACACATAAAAACCTTAAAACCCAAAAAACCCCAAAAACCCAAAAATCCCCCAAATCCCTAAAAAACCTAAACCCCATAAAATCAGTAAAAACCCAAAAAATTCAAAAAAAAATACATAATAGCCCTAAAAATACTGAAAACCCCTAAGCCATCCTTAAAAATCAAAAAAAAAACATAAAATCCAATGAAAACATAAAAACACAAAAAAAAACCTTTAAATCCCTAAACAGACCATAAAACTCCAAAACTCCAAAAACCCATAATACCCCTTAAAACTTAAGAAACCCAAAACACTCATAAAAACCTAAAAAACTAGGAAAAATTAAAAAACCCATTAAACCCCTTAATATGATAAAAGTATTTGAAAACATTGAAAACCCTAAAAACTAAAATAATTCCCGAAATCCCCAAAGACCATAAAACCCTAGAAACCCTTTAATCCCCAAACCCCTCAAAATCCATAGAAACACTAAAGACCAATAAAAAACCTAAAAATACCCAAAACACCTAAATATATAAAAACCCCGAAAACCCCCCAAAACCCGTAACTAAACATTAAAACCCTAAAAAAATAAAACTTCTAAAAAGCTAAAAATGATAAAACACCTCAAAACCATAAAACCCCTAAAAATCCTCAAAGTCCCTAAAAAATATAAAAACCCATAAAAATATTAAAATATTTCTTAAAATCCCAAAACATTTAAAAACCCCAAAAACCCCTCAAAAACCCATAAGAACCAAAAAACACTTAAGACCCATAAACTCAAAAAAAAGGCTAAAACCTTGAAATATCGTAAAAACCCTAGAAGCCATAAAAACCTCTGAAAACCCCTGAAAACCCACTGAAAACCCCTAAAACATAAAAATAACTAAAATATATAAAAAAACATCATACCCTTAAAATGTTAAAAAACTCTTAAAAACCATAAAAAAACTCAACAAAACCATAAAATCCAAAACACCCTAAAAACCGCAGAAACCATAAAACCCTCAAAATACGTAAAAACTATAAAAACCCTAAAAATTCCCTAAAAATACTAAAAACTAAAAATAAACTAAAATCCCTAAAAACCCCTTAAAAATATTAAAAACCTCAAAACAATTGAAAACACTAAAAACATTAAAAACCTTAAAAACCATAAAACCCTAAAACCCAAAAAAATCTTAAATCCCCTAAAACACATAAAAATTAAAAAAAAATCCGTAAAAATCTTGTAAAACCTAAAAACCCATGAAAAATCATAATAAAACCTTAAAAACCAAAAAATACTTAAAACCCATAAAAACCTATAAAATAGTAAAAATGAAGAAAACCCCTAAAAGGACCCTAAAATCCCTAAAAACCCTAAGAACAGTAAAACCCCTTAAAACCTAAAAAACCCTAAATCCCGATAAAAACCCAAAACACACCAAAAACTATAAAACTCATTTTAAAAACTCAAAATTAAAAAACTCTAAAAACCATAAAACCGTGAACAATATAAAAAACTAAAAACACACAGAACCCTAAAAATTTAAAAGACCTGAAATACCTTCAAAATTCCAAAAAAACTTAAAAATAATAAAAATCCTATAAAAATCCCATAAAATCTCAAAAATCCTAAAACAAATAAATTCCCTAAAATCCAAAAGAAAATATTAAAAACCTAAAAAAACTTTAAACCCCAAAAAACATAAAAAAATGCTAACAAAATAAAAACCTAAAAACTCAAAAAACACTAAAACCCTCAAAAACCCCAAAACATTTAAAATTCATATAAACTATAAATGAAACTATTAAAAACTTAAAAAATCCCTGAATATCCCTAAAAACATAGAATACCAAAAAAAAACCCTACAAACATCTAGAAAACCATAAAAACCTAAAAACACTTAAAATCTATAAAAACCTAAAAAACAAAATAACATAAAAACCCTCAAAATGAAAAAGATCCCAAAATACCCTAAAAACCCTAAAAACCTAAAAATATAAATAATCCTAAAAAACATAAATACCCTAATACAAAAAAAACCTAAGAAAACCTTAAAAACATAAAAAAATTCAAAAACCCAAATAACATAAAAACAATAGAACAATAAAAACATGTAAAATACCTAAAACCCCTAGAATCCAAAAACACCTAAGAACCTTAAAAACCCATAACAACCCTAGGAAGCCACTAAAAACTCTAAAAACCCTTTGAACCCCTAAAAATGTTAAAAACTATACAAACCATAAAACCCCTAAACAACTCAAAAATTCCCTAAAAACAAAAAAAAAATAAAAATCCTAAAAACCATAAAAACACATAAAAAACCTAAAAAAACACATAAAAAACACTAAAAATTTACGGGCCCCTAAAAACCCTGATAAAACCTAAGAAAACCTTGAAAACCTAAAAACACTTAAAAATCCTAAAAACCTAAAAATTCTAAGAACCCTAAAAAATATAAAACCCCTCAAAATCCCCAAAATAAACCAAAATACCATAAAAATACTAAAAAAACTATAATTTAAAAAAGGTAAAAAAGATTCAAATCCTTAAAAAAAATATAATAACACCTTAAGAACTTGAAAATACTTATAACCCATTCAATCATAAAACGTAAGAACACTAAAAGCCCTAAGGAAAACCTTAAAACCCTAAAACCACTAAAAACTATAAAACCTCCTAAAAACCCTATAAAGACTAAAAAACATAAATAACCTATAAAAACCTATAAAAACCCAAAAAAAACCCTTTAAAACCATAAAAAATTACAAACATCTAAAAAAAGTTTTGAACCCTAAAAAAATGAAAAACCCTGAAAACCCCCAAAACCATAAAAATCCGTAAAAATCCTAAAAATCCTGAAAAACAAAATACCTAAAATCATTTTAGACCCCTAAGAAACAAAAAAATTCTGAAACCCCTATAACCCCCCCAAAAGAACCTAAAACATCTAAAAACCTTATAAATTCCTAAAAACCATATAAACTCTAGACCACTAAAAACTATAAAAACACATAAAAACACTAAAAATGTTAAAAAAACACTTGAAACTTTATAATCCCTAAAAACTCTCAAAACCCCAAAAACCCATAAAAACCTAAAACCGTAAAATAATAAAAGGTCCAAACCCCTAAAAACTATGAAAAACCATAAGAAATTTTGAAAACCCAAAAAATATTAAAACCCCCCAAAAACCTAAAAATTTCTAAAAACCTCAATAACCAATTAAACCCCTAAAAAACCTTAAACCGCTCAAAACCTGTAACTATAATAAAAACAATAAAAATCCTAAAAAATCCCTAAAAATCCCTAAAAACATAAAAAACCATAAAATACCTAAAAACTCAAATGAATACCTTAAAAACCTAAATATACTTAAAATCTCTAAAAGTCCTAAAAAATGCTAAAAACCCTAAAAATACCTTAAAACACCTAAAATCCCCTGAAAAATATAAAACCATTAAAAACCTTAAAAACAAAAAAAACCATAAACCCCCCCAAAAAATTCCACTAACAACTCTAAAACCCATTCAATCCTAGAAAACGTTATGAAAAATATAAGAAACCATTGGATCCCTAAAAAACAAAAAAATCCCTTAAAACCCAAAAAAAATAAAAAACCCCTAAAAACACTAAAACCCATCAAAATTACTAAAAACACTCAAAAACCATAAATATATTAAAAATATCTAAAAATCCCAAAAAAACATAAAAACCCTAAAACCCCTATGAAAATATTAAAAACCTAAAGCATATAAAACTCCTCAAAAACCTAAAAAATTCTAAAAACACTAAAAAATCCTAAAATCCTTCAAAATACCTAAAAACCAAAAATTCTTGAGTTGTAAGGGGTTTTTGGGTGTGGTTCGTTTAACCCCTCCCCTCCCTTGTCTGCTGTGTCTCTTTTTTATTACAAATAAATTTGGGGGGTCAGGAATAGCCCGACCCTCGCATCTTCCTTGCCCTAAAAACCATAAAACATAAGAACCTAAAGATTCCATAAAAATCCTGTAGAACGTAAAAATGATTGAAAACCATGAAAACCCCTAAGAAAACCCTAAAACTCTGAAAACACATAATCCCCCTAATAACCTAAATTGTTATAAAAACCATATAAAACCTAAAAGACCATAAAAACTCTAAAACCCGTACAAACCATAAAAATCATAAAAAATACTAAAAACTCATAATAACACTAAAAACCACTAAAAACATTAAAAACCCCTTTAAACCCCTTAAAATTTTAAACAACTCTAAAAACCATAAAAACCCTAAAAAATACAAAAACTAAATCCCAAGAAAACAAAAAAAACCCTAAAACCAAAAAAACCTTAAAACCCAAAAATCCAAAAAGAATACCAAAAAACAAAAGAACCCATAAACCCCATAAAAGTCCCAAAAACCCTAGGGAAAACTACAAAAACATAAAAACACTCAAACCCCTAAAAAACCTAAAAAACCCTAAAAACCATCAAATTCCCTAAAAATAATATAAATCTATAAAAATTCTTAAAACCTGCGGAAAAAACGTTTCCAATAAAAAAACCCTAAAATGATTAAAACCCCAAATAAATCCTTCACAACCTAAAAACACATAACACACCAAAAAACCAAAAATTTATAAAACCCGTAAAAAAACCCTAAAAACACAAAAAACACAATAACCCTTAAAAACAATAAAAAGACCTAAAACCACGTAAAGACCATAAAAACCCACTAAAAACTAAAAACACACTAAACCACTAAAATTTTTAAAAACCCTAAGAAACATAAAAACCCTAACAACTTGAAAAACCTAAATACCCCCAAAAAAACATTAAAACCCCTAAAAACTTAAAAACCCTAAAAACCCAAAAAACCATAGCAACCTTAAAAACCCTAAACCCAACAAAATCCATAAACCCCCAAAACACATAAAAATCCAATAAAATCCCTAAAAAACTGTAAAAACATAAAAACCCTAAATACCTTGAAAGATCCTAAGAAAGCCATTAAAACCTAAAAATATCTAAAACTCTAGAAAACCCTAAAAAACTAACCACCCAAAAATCACTATAAATCCTAAAATCGCCTCAAAATCACTAAAAACCTTCATAATCCTTTAAAATCCTAAAAAAACATAAAAATCTAAAAAAATCTAAAAAAACATAAAAATATCCTAAAAATCCTGAATAACCTTAAGAAAACCATTAAAAACGAAAAATACTTAAAAACCCCCAAAAACAAAGAAATTCTAAAAACACTAAACCCTATAAAATCCCCTAAAAATAATTAATACACCTAAAACATTTAAAAACACTAAACCCCATTAAAAACCTAAAACCCACTAAGAACTCTAAAAACCCTTTAAACCCATAAGAACAATAAAAATCTCAAGATAACTCTAATAAATTACATCCTTACAAATCACAAAAAATCCCTCAAAACTCAAAAAACCATAAAACCCGTAAAAACCCTAGAAACCCTCAAAATGTCTAAAAACCCTAAAAACCCATTAAAATAATTAAAACCCTAAAATAGTTAAAAATTTAAAACTCATAAAAACCCTAAAAACCCATAGGGAATACATAATAACAAAAAAATAATTAAAACCACTTAAAAACAAAAAAATAATAATAGAGAAACCTAAAAACCATAAAAAAACCATATACCCCTCAAAATACATAGCATCCCTAAAAACATTAAAAATAATTATAAATCCCTAAAACCATGAAAAACCCCAATTAAAACCTTATAGAACTAAAAGCACTAAAAATGATAAAAAATATATAAAAAATGGTAAGAACCCAAAAAACCCTAAGAAAACCATAAAAACCAAAAAGACTTAAAACCCTAAAAACACTAAAATATACAAAAAAACCCTAAAACTCCCTAATAAAACCATAAATCTAAAAACACTTAAATCCCATGAAAACATAAAAACCCTAAAAACACTAAAAACACTAAAAACACTAAAAACTCAAAAAACCATCAAATCACTAAAAACCTAAAAACCCATAAAAATCAATAAAATCCATAAACATACCTAAAATCATAAAACTCCTAACAACCCTGAAAAACCCTATGAAAACCATAAAAACCTAAAATCACATATAACACCAAAAATTCTAAAATCTCTAAAAACCCTAAAAACCCTAAAACTCCAAATAACCATAAACCAACTAAAACTTCTAAAAATCCATCAAACCCCTTAAAGGATAAAAACTATAAAAGACATTAAGAACCATAAAAACTAAAAAACCATAAAACCAAAAAACATAAAACCCTAAAAACCCTAGAAATCATTAAATTCCCAAAAAACTCTAATAACTATAAAAATCCTAAAAAATCACTAAAAATGTAAAAACCACTTAAAACACTAAAAAACCTAAGAAAAAAATAAAAATCTAAAAATAATTAAATCCCCTAAATACCAATAAAATCTATAAAACCCCTAAATACCAATAAAATCTAGAATATACCAAAAAACCCTAAAATTCATAAAAAAATCTAAAAAATCTAAAACATAAATAAATATAAATACTCAGAAAATCAAAATAAAACCTTAAAACCTAAAAAAATTAAACCTACAAAAACCCCCGAAACACAGAAACCCTAAAACCATAAAATGAATCAAATACCCAAAAACCATAAAAAATAAAAATCCTCAAAACTCTAAAAATCCCCAAATTCCCAAAAATCCCAAAAATCCATAATAAAATTAAAAATATCTAAAAACTCCTAAAAAATAGAAGACTCTAAAATCCTGAAAACACCCGAAGAAAAAAATAAAAACACATAAAACCCCTAAAAATGTGAAAACCCAAAAAAACCTCAAAATCCCTAAAAACCATAAACAATCATAAAAATAAAATAACTCTAAGAAACCCTAAAAATGTAAAAACCCTAAAAACACTAAAAACCACAAATTAAACCATAAAATTATAAAAACTCGTACATACCCATAAATCCCTAAAAATGCTAAAAATCATATAAAAACCTAAAACTCCTCAAAATCATTAAAAACACTAATAAATTAAAATAAAACCTAAAAAAATATCTAAATTCCAAAAAAGCATAATAACCCTAGGAAACCCTAATAAAACTATAAAAAAAAAAATAAAAACACACAAAACCCATAAAACACCTAAAAATGGTAAAACCCCTTAAAATCCAAAATAAAATATCCTAAAACCCCTAAAAACCTTAAAAACTCAAAAAATAGTAAACAAACCTAAAAACCAATAAAAACACTTATAATCCAGAAAACCTCTACTAACGATAAAAAATTAAAAATCCATAAAACCCTAAAAACCATAAAAATACAAAAAAGAAATCATATAAACCCAAAAACCAAAAACCCCTAAAAGTCCATAAAAACCATAACAACCAAAAAATACTAAAAAATAAAAAAGAATCCCTACAAATGTTAAAAATTATAAAAACCCTGAAAACCCCTAAAAAATATCAAAAACCCTAAAAACACGTAGGACCTCTAAGAAACCTAAATACATTAAAATTATAAAACCCTAAAAACCTTAAAACCCCATAAAACCCTTAAAATTAAAAAAAACCCTAAAACACAAAAACACCTAAAAATCCCTAAATATTCTTAAAAACATAAAAAAATTCTAGAAATCATAAAAAACCCTAAGAAAACCTTAAAAACCTTCAAAAACATAAAACCCTTAAAAAATTAAAATTTTAAAACCCTTAACCACCCTAAAAACACTCTTAAGACACTAAAAACTTCTAAAAACCATAAAAAACCTAAAAACCTTAAAAAATCTTAAAACCCCATAAAAATATTAAAACACACTAAATAATCTAGAACCCTTTAAACCCATTTTTTTTTGAAAACTATAAAAAACAATGAAAACCCTAAAAAACTCATAAAAACCTTAAAAGCCCCAAAAACCATAAAAATACTAAAACCATAAAAACCCTAAAAAATAAAAATCCCTAAAAACCCTAAAAACCCATAAATATCATAAAAGATACCTAAAAATACTTATAAAAATAAAAAATACTAAAAATACTAAAACCCTATAAAAATCATAAAAACCTAAAAACACTTAAACCCTGTAAAAACAAAAAAAACTCTAAAAACATAAAAACCTGTCAAAGCCCCCATAATCCCAAATAACCCTAAAAATAACAAAAATACAAAAACCCCCAAAACACCTTAAAACATTAAAACCTCTTATAACCTTGAAAACCCATTAGAAATCCATAAAAACTTATAAAAACTTAAATTCCCAAAAAAACTAAAAACACTAAAAACCCTAAAACCCCTAAAAACTATAAAATCCATAAAAACCCTTAAAACCCATAAAACACACTAAAAACCAATAAAACCATAAAAACCACATAAATCTCAATAAACCCCCTAAAAATTTTCATTTTTTTTAAAAAACTAATAAAAAAATAACCCCCTCCCTAAAAAACAGAATAAATACAAAAAAATCTTTAAAACCCCTCAAAAACCATAAAACCCTCAAAATCCCTAAAACCCTAAAAACCCATAAAAATCGTAAAAAATGAATTAAAAGTTAAAAACCCATAAAAACACAGAAAATTTATAAAAACCATAAAAACTTAAAGAAAAATAAAACCCCTAAAAAAGAAAATCAAAACCCTAAAATACCTAAAACCAAAAAACCCCTAAAAAACCCTAAAATCCATAAAAATCATAAAAAATGCATTAGAATCCCTAAAAAAATAAAAAACCCTAAAACCCTTAAAAATATAAAAACACTTAAAACCCTTAAAATCCTAAAAACATTAAAAACCATAAAATTCCATAAAACCATAAAAATCATAAAATCCATTAAAAATAATAATTAACTCTAAATCCCCCAAAAAACCTACAAACCAAAAAAACTCCAAAAACAATGTATACCCCTAAAAATGATAAAAAAATATAGAAATAATTAGAAATCATTAAAAAATTAAAAAACCCTAATTGTGTAAAAAACCATAATAACCCTAAAACCCATCAAAATCCCTAAAAACCTTACCAAATCATAAAAATCATAAAAATGCCCAAAAATTCTTAAAATCATAAAAAACCTTAAAATCCTAAAAAACGGTAATAAATACATAAAAACATAAAAACACATGAACCCTTAAAAACCTAAAATGCTGAAAACTTTAAAGCCACTAAAAAACAATAACTCCCCTCAAAATCCCCAAAAACCCAAAAACCCGTAAAAATTCTAAAAACCCCTAAAATTACCTTAAAACATAAATACCCTAAAAATACAGAAAAACACTAATAAAACCATAAAATCATAAAAATACATAAAACCCCAAAAATGATTAAAGTCCTAAAATACTCTAGAATTCCTAAGAACCCCTAAATCCATTATAAACATTAAAAATACTAAAAAAAAATTTAAATCCATAAAATCCTAAAAACCTCTAAGACATTAAAAAACTTTTAAACACCTAAAAAAGTAAAAAAACTATAAAAACCTTACACCCCCTAAAAATATGAAAAATGATTAAAAAAACATTAAAACACTAACAATCCTAAAAACCCTCAAAATCACTAAACACCCTAAAACCATAAAATCCAAAAACTCCCTAAAAATAGAAAAAATATAAAAACACAAAATACTCTGAAAAAACCCTAAAAACCTAAAAAACCATTAAACCCCTAAAAGCCTAAAATTTTAAAAACTGTAAAACCTCCTAAAACCATCAAAATCCCCATGAACATTAAAAATCAAAAAAATACTTTAAAATCCCTAAAAATCCCTAAAAACATAAAAATCACTAGAAACCCTATGAAAACCATAAAAACCTAAATACAATTAAAAACCCTAAATCATAAAAAAATTATAAAAACCGTAAAGAACCCAAAACCCTTTAGACCCCTAAAAACATTAAAACACCCTTAAAATATATAAAAACCCTAAAACCCACCAAAAAATATGAAATTAAATTAAAATCCTAAAATTGTTAAAAACTCTAAAAAATTTAATACCCTAAAACAATAAAAAGAACCTAAAAACCCCCAAAAACCATAAAAACCTTAAAACCCCAAAATAACCTAAAAACACTTAAAATAATTAACAACACTAAAACCCATAAAATTCTTAAGGAACAATAAAAATATCTAAAAATTTAAACACCCCTAAAACCCTGAAAAATTGTAAGAAATACATAAATTAATACACTTTAAAAGAAGGGTCATAGAGTAAATAAGAAAGGGAGATAAGACTATTCATACTCACCACTCTAAATGGAGACAGGATGCGCCAACAAATCAAAAGACAAGATAAAGGAAATTGTTCCGAAGAGGTCTTAAAATTCTATTCGGGATTAGGCAGGGGGCCAAGGGGATGATTTATATTTTTCCCCAACTAAAAAAAGGGAATAGAGAGTAGCTATTGAACCAAACATATATCTTGTTATGCATTCATATAAAAAATGAAGGAATTTTATTTGGTGATTAATTCCACTGTATCAGATGCCAAAATGATGATGGGAATGTTCGCTTAAAGTTGAGGTAAATACTAAGCTATGTGCAAGGATTGATATGCAGGATATCATATTGATTAGGGGATTCAATGAAGTGAATGTGACCAAATAGAACTACATGTAGACTTGGGAAAAGTTGGCATCCCATTTTGAAGACCTTCTAATGGAGTATCTGAAGACTCAGGTAATTTCTCTTTTCTGGAAACTATATATAGAAAAAGAGTCTGGTAGACTTATGTTTTTCTAATCACTTCTTATTTTCATTTGGTGTTTGAACTATGGGATTCACACATTCTCCTATAAAGTTTCTTTAATAATGGAAAATGAGGGAACGGTGTTTTATCTCTCTCAATCTGAATCATGGCCTCCTCCGGATCCCAAATTGGGATCGTAACTTCGATCCCTAGAATGTTAAGATTACCTCTTCACAGGTACAAATATATATTTTTAAGCAGAGGTGGCTCTACTGGAATCCCCAGATCCTCTAGGATATAGAATCCTCTATTGGATTTCTTATTCGCATTAACAAATAGATGAATAACACATGGTATGGTCACTATTTGTGGGTACTTGTGGAGGTTGATTTGGAATCCAAATTGGTTGAGGAGGTGGTGCTCAACACTCTGGAAGATAGATTCACTCTTGAAATTTAGTATGAAAGGAGGCATAAACTCTGCTCTCACATAAATCTCCTTGGACATCTTGTTCCTGATTGGTGAAATATGAAAGTGAACTTCTTCTGTAATCTGAAAGGGAATGATGTAGCATCCTACAGGAGGAATCACAGTGCCGAGGTGGGGAAGGGTCAGGTTCTTCCTGTTTCAACCCACATGCCCCCGATGTTCTTGTGCCAAGACAACCCTCGGATAACATGAAGGTGGATTCTATGGTGCCTCCCAAACTAGGCCTTGATGTTGTGTCACCCCTAATACAGGCCCCCTCTCCAGTTCTCTCTTTCTAGGAGACGCCCATTCATCCACAAGAAGTCCTTGCTACCCCAGATTTCTCTCACCGGATCGCCCCGAATTTTGTCTCTGATGGGACTAATTCTATGAGTGATCCCCAGGCAGTTACCTTCCCCCAACCTTCATTTATGGGGATGGTAGTTTCCTGCTCTGATGGGATGCTGGCTGCAATTTCTTCTTCTCCTGGATCAGGTGTGGCAAGAACCACAGCTGAGTAGGCGGAGGCACTAGTGGAGTTTCCTACCCTTGAAGCATATCCTTTGAAAGAGATCATTCCTGAGACTAACTTTTCTGAAACTGATGAATCCTTCTTCATTATTTCATTAGTTAAGGCTGTGAGAAGGAACCTGATAGGGGCTATTACTAAAATAAATTTCCCCCTGAGCAGTTTCACCCCTCTCAGTGGAAGCTTCTGGTCTGATTAGGTAGAGTAACATCTTAATAAGGTTACTGTCTGGATGGAAACATCCAAGCCTGATGAGGTTCATCCCTAGGTGGTTGATTCTTAACTTGAGGATGATCTTACTTCCAAGTACAGGAACACATACATGGATAAATATTATGTTAAGAATAATCATGTAGGTAGGGAAAATAGGAAGGAGAGAAAAGAAAAATTGAATGCTCCTCACGTTTCCCCTAGCTCCAAGAACCTGCCTCCTACGAAGGGAAATGCCTCCCTCACCCAATGAGGATCTTATTATGGAATTTCCAAGGTCATGGGAATTATCCCACGACCTCAACCATCCAGTATTTTAACTTTTCCCGAAGTCCAAACATTATTGTAATTGTTGAACCTATGATCTCCATTGATAGTTTGAGGGGTTTCAATTGGGGAATCCTTGGTTACTCCTTTATTTCTAAAGGCTGTAATGATAGTGATCTTAATACTTTGTGGGTTCTAAAAAATGATGATGTGCAGGTGTTGTCTATTGAGGAGAGTTCTCAAGTCATTAACCTGTGGATTATTTTTAAGGATACTCCTTTCTCTCTTTCCTTTGATTATGATTACTGCTCGTACACTAGGATAAGAGTCCTGTGGAGGAATATTTCTCAGCTATATGAGTCCATTGATTGAAACTGGGTTGTTATAGGTGACATTAATATAGTGTTGGTGCCAGATGAGTATGTTGGATCCAACTTCTCTCCCTAAGCTACTGCATAATTCTCTCAATGCCTTGATTCGTGAGACCTCACCGATGTTCCCATTGCTGGAGCCTCCTTCACATGGGGAAGATTTACTAACAATGGATGAAAAGCTAGCAAGCTGGACAGGTGCTTCCACCAGATCAGGGACAACAGTTTACTCTCTGATATTTTTTGTTTTTACCTCCCCAAGATCCACTTGGATAACAACCATATTATTATTGACTTCTCGGGGGGGTTATTCAAGGTCATCCCCTTTCCTTTTAAGTTCAACAACCCTTGGATCACGATTCCGGGATGTAGGGAAATTATCACTAATGGGTGGATGAGACCTTACCATGGATGTTAGTTCTTCAGTCTAGTATCCAAGATGAAGAAAATTAATAATCTACTCAAATAGTGGAGTAGGTCATCATTTTCAAAGATGGATGAGGATATTAAGGATACTGAACTTTGTCTTTCCTCCCTCTAATATTACAATCAACAGTTGTATTTTCCCTCTCGGGAGGAGCTGCAGGATAATGCAAGGCCGGATAATCTTCTGGCCCTGAAGGAGAAGCTAGACAAGAACCAGTTTAACATAAAGTCGCTCAAATGTGAGGTCCGGAATTCCAAGTTTTTTCAGAATTTAAAAAGGGAAAAAAGGCCAAGAAATGCGTAAATTTTGTTCTCCTTCATGGGTCTACCTTTACCTATGAGGCGTCTATCTATGATGTGGTGTAAGATTACTTTTAGGAGCTATATAATGATAATGATGGGAAGGTCTCCCTCCCTTTTATGGCCTCCATTATAACTATTGTTTATTACTAGAAAAATAAATACTTAACGTGTTCTCCCTTAGAGGAGGAAGTAGGATCTGATCCGTTTTCTCTGAATTAGGAATGTGCACCGAGCTCGAATTGTTTTAGTAAAAAATTCATTATGATCTACTGGGATCTTATGCATGTGGAAATTATGAATGTTTCCAGGGAAGTCTTCCATTCCATCTCTTTTCCACATGGAACTAATGATAATTTCATTGCAATGATTTCAAAGAAAGAGAATGGTCTTGATATTTGAGATTTCTGGTGGGTCTCCATTGTGAACACCATCCCCAAATTTATTAGCAAAATTCTGGTCAAGAGGATGAGGAGACTTATGTGGGAGATTATTACCCCAAAAAAATTTGGTTTTTTTCAGGGAGAAACATTCAGAACTATTTATTTATAGCCTCAAAGGATATCAACATCATGAGGAAATTCTTCTAACATGGAAACTTTTCTTTAAAATTACATATTTCTATGGATTTTGATACCATCAAGTGGATATTTATCTAGAAAGTGATCTTAAAATATGGTTTCTAGGATAGTTTCATCATGTTGGTGGCATACATCTTGAAAGGTTCTAGAGTTTCGGCTCTTATTAATGGCTCCCCTAAGGTGTTCTTCCCGTGTTCACGTGGAGTTATTTAGGGGGACCCAATTTCTAGTATTCTCTTTGCAGTTATTGAAGATTATTTGAGTAGGTGCCTCATCGATCTCATGCAGGCTAGTCTTTTTAATTCAATTAAGGCGGAGAGACCTCCATGTTCCATCCCATATTCTTTACGTCGATGATATCCCACTCTTTGGTTAGGCTGAGAAGAATATTTTTTCCTCTATTCGAATACTATTAGGTCATTATGAATGTGTGGTAGGGAAATACATTAGTCAGAGAAAATCCTCCATCATCTTTGGGGAGGGTATTTATTCATCTTGGCAGTTATGCATTTCCCTTTACCTTGGGGTTAAGATGGGATAACTCCTTTTTGGTTATATAGGCATCCTGATTTTTTGGGGACGGGTCAAGAGAAATTATCTTAAAAACACAGTGAGCAAAATCATCTTACAAATTGTTAAATGGAAAGGAATACTTCTTTCTTAAGTGGATATAGTTTTTTATAGTCAATTTATTTATTACCTATATGTTTACATATGCCTTCTCCTTCTACAGATGGCCAGTTAACCTCATAAAAACCCTATAAGAGAATATTAGAATCTTTTCTTGGATGGGTTATACTATCAAAAGAAAATCGGTCTCTCTGGCTTGGTGGGATTTCACTAAGCCAATTGAGCATGGCAAGCTTGGAATCAAAGACCTTAGGAGATTTAATGACACTATTCTTACCAAATTCACATGGGGTATACATGATTATAATGATAATGGTTTGGTCTTTTTCCAGGAACGGTTTACACATAATCATTGTGATGGATTTTCTGGATATTTTCCATCATCGGTTTGGCCAACTGTCAGAGGCTCTTACAAGGGCATTATGGAAAAAAAGAAATGGATTGTTTTGAAGCACTCAGATCTGAATATTTGGTCAACCACTTGGCTCAATAGGCCACTATTTGATTCTTTGGTACCTCCCATCGATTCAAGGGACATGTCGAATGCTTGCTTCACTCGTCAACTGGGGAAGTTTTAGGCTATTCTTCTAACAAACATTTATATGTAGATTCAAGAATATATTTTTGTTGAAAGAGACGCCTTAATCTAGAATCATAATCTCATTGGGAATATCAATGTGAAATATTTTTATCATTTTAAATGTCCACAGGGTCCAACTCCTCCATCCTAGATTTCAAGCTTTAGAAGATCATTTATCCCTCCGGCTAACCATCTGCTGCTCTGGATGTTATGGAACATTCGGCTACCACTTCAAGGGAAACTACAAAGGGCTGGACACAACCTAACCTCTTTCTTCTTCCTCTGTTGTGGAGTTTAAGAATCCATTTAGTACACTTTTCTTCAACGCAGGTTTGCAGTGGTGCTCTGGGAATACTTGAAGATGCTGTTCGGGTTTCACTTATTCCTAAACATATCGTTTTTAAGCTTCTAGATAGTTTGGTTAACTGGCCTTGTAGCAGGAAGCTGTACAACTTATTTCATGTTTCCATCGCTTCTATTTCCTTCTACAACTAAGCTTCCCAGAATGCGATTGCGTTAAACAAAAAATGGCCCTCTTTCTATGGTGGCGTTATTATTCTCCATATGGAGATTCATTCAGAGTCTCATATCCAGTTTGACTCAACGGAAAATGATGTGAATGATCTTATTCTCTTTCAATTTCTTGGTGTTCCTAGTAGGTCAAAGAAACTGATGGTTCTTAATTTCATCTGTTGGATCCCCCCTATTTTTTCCAGGATCAAGGTCAGCTGGGATGGTGCAACACTAGGAGCACCGGGCCCCTCCGGGTGGGGCAGGGTTTTTCGTACCCATCATGGATTCGTTAAAGGTTGATTTAATAATTTTATTGGGAATGGGTGCACCCTTGAAGCTGAACTATAGGCCATTATAAAGGTGATTAAATTTGTTGTTCAGTTTGGATGGAGTTCTCTCTGGCCTGAATCAGACTCTACGCTTGCGGTGGAGGTCCTTAAATCCAAATAAGGGCAAGTCCCTTGGAGGATTCTTCCCCAATAGATGGAATGCCTCAATTCATGTCAAGGGATGAACCTTGATGTGACACATGCCTATCGGGAGGCGAACTCAGTTGCAGATGTACTCTCTAAGAAGGTGATTGTGGAGAGGAGCTCCATACGGTCTCCTGTTGCCACATTGTGCTGTCTACGGTTTGTGGATTCTGATACAAAGGGTGATTTTTACGCCCGGTTTTGCAACCCCCTTATATCATTTTCTTGGTTTCTTCTTTTTTAATAAATTTTGGGGGACCAGGTTCACCTGGTATCGAGCCGTCTTTGCCCTATAACTTTAAAAGCACTATAAATCATTTAAAACCCAAAAACAAAAACAAAAACCTTAAAATCCAAAAAAATAAAACACTAAAAAACATTAAAATCCCTAACACCATATTGACCCATAAAAATCCTAAAAATCCATAAAAATAACTAAAAATGTAAAAACCCAAAAACCTTGAAAAACCCATAAGAAAACATTTAAACTAAAAAAAGTTAAAACCCCTAAAAACTTTTAAAACCCTAGAAACCCTTAAAATCCCTAAAACCATAAAAATCTTTAAATTCCCTAAAAAGCCCTTAAATCGTAATAAACCCTAAAAAGGTTGGAAACTCCTAAGAAAACATTAAATCCCTAAAAACACTTAAAATCACTAAAAAACTAAAAACACTAAATCCCGAAAACCCTAAAAACCCTTTAAAATTACCAACAACCCAAAAATCCTAAAAATATTAGAAAACCCTAAAACCCATAAATATGTAAAAAACCCTAAATCCCATAAAAACCCTCAGAAACCCTTAAAACCTTAAAACACTTAAAACCACTAAAAACCTATAAGATTATAAAACCCTAAAAACCAATAAAAACCATAAACCCCTAAAAACATTATAAAACTATAAAACCCCATAAACCAACTAAAAATCTAAAAACACATTAAACCCCAAAAACATTAAAAACTCCAAAACACCATAAAACTCTAAAAACTCAAAAAATAAACTAAAGAATAAAATCCAAGAAACACTTAAAACCCTATAAATCCTATAAAACCATAAAATGACGAAAAATGTAAAAAATTAAAAAAATACAAAAAATTCAATAATAATACCTAAAAAATAAAAAAATGACAAAAACAAGAACAAACCAAAAGAAAACCTTATAATCCAAAAAATAAATCAATAAAATAGCTAAAAACCTAAGAAACCAAAAAACCCGAAAAACACATCAATACCCTAAATACCCTAAAATCATCAAAATTCCTAAAACTCCTAAAAACCATAAACAACCTAAAAATCCCTAAAAATCCATAAAATCTCTAAAAACATAAAAACCACTAAAACCCATAAAAACCGTAAGAAAACCATAAAAACCTAAAAAACAATTAGAATCACTAAAAGTATAAAAAATTCTAAAAACCCTAAAAACACATAAAGGAAACTAAAACCTTTAAACCCCTAAAAACAATAAAATCCCATAAAAACCAAAAAACCCGATAAAAACCATTAATAAAAAAACAATATAAACCCACATAAAGCCCTAAAAGTATTAAAAAACTCTAAATGACCATAAAACTCTAAAAAACACAAAAACCCCTAAAAACCCAAATAACACAAAAAACACTAAAAAAACATAAAACCCACTAAATCCTTAAAAACCCTAAAAAGTATAAAATTCCTTAAATCCCTAAAAAAACCTAAAAATGTAAAAAACCATAAATAACTTGAAACCCCCTATGAAAACCATAAAATCCTAAAAACACTTAAAACCCATAAAAATAATTTAAAACGATAAAAAATATAAAATCCAAAGAAATTAAAAAAACATCCAAAACCGTCAAAATCCATAAAAAACCTAAAAACCATAAAAATCCTAAAAAGACATAAAAATCACTAGAAATGTAAAATCCCTAAAAACCATAAGAAAACCTAAAAAACAGAAAAACAATTATAACACCTAAAAAACAAAAAAAACTAAAAAACCATAATATTCCTTATAAAGACTGATAAGACCAGAAATTCTTAAAAACATTAAAACACCTAAAAACCTTTAAAACCCCCTTAAAACACTAAATTTATAAAATCCATTTAAACCTAAAAAAATTAAAAAAATAAAGAGAATTTTAAAAACACTAAAAAACTCAAAAAACCTTAAAAGACCCTAAAAATACTATAAACCCTCAAAATCCCTAAAAACCTTAAAAACCATTAAAATCATAAAAATCTATAAATATCTATAAAACACAAAAAACCATGAAGTGTTAAAAAGACCATAAAACCTAAAACACTTAATACCCCGAAAAATATTAATAACCATCAATACCCTAAAAGACCCTAAAATGATAAAGACCCCTAAAAAACATAAAACCCCAAAAAACCAAAAAAACCATAAACCCAATAAAAATTTAAAAACCCTTAAAACCCCTAAAAATTTTAAATACCCTAAAAAATAAAAATCTTTAAAAACATAGAAACTTTAGAAACCCAAAAAAAACATAAAAACCCTAAAACCCCAAAATCCTAAAAATCAATAAAGAAACCTAAAAACCCCAAAATCATAATAAATACAAAAAAATCCCTAAAAACATAAAAACCCTAAAAACCCATAAAAAACCTAATAAAAACTTTAAACCCTAAAAACAATATAAACCCTTTAAGATCCAAAAAACACTAGATACCCCAAAACCCTCAAACACCATAACAATCCTATAACCCCATAAAACTCCAAAATTTTTCCTAAATTTCACTGAAAACATAAGAACCTAAAAACCCTGAAAACCCCTAATAAATCCTTAAAAATCAATAAAAAAACTTAAAACAAATAAGAACCTTAAAAAACATTAAAACTATAAAAAACTCTAAGAAGACCCTAAAACCACCAAAAATTATAAAAACTATTCAAAACACTAAAAACTCAAAAAAAAACTAAAAACTAAAAAAACAATAAAATCAATTTAAACCACTAAAATGTTGAAAAAACACAAATAATATTTAAAACATTAAGAAACTAAAAAATCCTAAAATCCGAAAAAATATAAAACCCCCAAAAACCGTCAAAATCCATAAAAACGCTAAAATCCAAAAAAAATCATAAAAAAACTCAAAAAATCATTAAAAATGTAAAAACGCCTAAAATACATGAAAAGGCCTATGAAAAACTTAAACCCCTAAAAACACATAAAACCGTATCAACCTAAAAATGCTAAAAACCCAAAAATCTTAAAAAAAATTAAAAAGCCCAAAAAACACTAAAAATCCCTAAAAATATAAAAAAACTTAAAACATTGAAAACTCTAAGAAAAAATAAAACATTAAAAACACTTAAAACCCCAAAAAACCTAGAAATTCTAAAAACCATAATAATCCCCTAAAACCCTAAAACACCCTAAAAACTATACAACACCAAAAAACATTAAAAAACTATAAAAATGAATAAATTGCCAAAACACACTAAAAAATCTAAAAACCATTTAAACCCATAAAATGTTAAAGAAAGTAATAAAGACTTTAAAATACTAATAAAATAAAAAAAACCCTAAAAACATAAAAAACCCTTAAAACCCCTTAAACCCCACAAAATCACTAAGAACCCTATAAAATCATAAAAATCATAAAAAATCCCTAAAAATTCCAAAAAATGTAATAAAGAATAAAACCCCAAAGAAACCTAAGAAAACCTTATAAATATAAAAAACATAAAACCCATTTAAATTTATAAAATAGTAAAAACCTCAAAAACCCATAAAATTTATAAAAAACTCTAATGACCTCAACATCCCAAAAAACACTAAAAAAACATAAAAATCCTAAAATATTCTAGAAATTAATTAAACCTAAAACCATAGAAACTTTAAAACACCCAATAAAACCACCAATAAATATAAAAAATAAAAACCCTTAGGAAACCTAAAAATGAAAAACACCCAAAAACCCTTTAAAATCCCTAAAAACCTCAAAATATCTAAAAACATGAAAACCATCAAATATACTAAAGGGCCCTAAAAATCCTAAAAAATTTCCAAAACCATAAAAACCTTTATAAAACCAAAAAAAACCTAAAGTGGATTAAACCCCTAAAAAACCTAAAAATGCTAAAACCATTAAAAACCCAAAAAACCATAATAACCTCTATAAGCTATAAAAAAACCTAAAACCATAAAAAAATAAACACATAAAAACCCAAATAAAAACTATAAAAACCATTTAAACTTTTAAAAATGTTAAAAAAAACACTAAAAATGTGAAACCACTTAAAATTAAAAAATGCATAAAACAATAAAAAATCACAAAGCCCAAAAAACCTCAAAATATATAAAAACAAAAAACTCCTTAAAATGATAGAAATCTTTAAAAATCTATAAAACTAAAAAAAACCCAAAACCCATAAATACCCCTATGAAATCCATAATAACAGAAAACACATAAAAGTACTTAAAAATTAAAAAATTCGAAAAACACTAAAAACCCTCAAAACCCGTAAAATTCAAAAAAAAACTGAAAAATCCATAATAATTGCCTAAAAATCCCTAGAAATATAAAAACCCTTAAATACCTAAAAATTGAAGAAAATAGTAAAAACTGAAAAACACTTAAAACCCATAAAACCAAAAAAGATATAAAAACCCATAAAGTCCCTAAAACTCAAAAAAACCTAAAATATTTAAAACCCTAAAAACCCATAAAACACTAAAAACACTAAAAAACCTTTAACTCCTTACACAAATTTAAATAAATATAAAATCCATAACACCCCTAACATCACAAAAAATACCTAAAAACATTAAAATTTTATAAAAAATATAAAAAAAGACCTAAAAATCCATAAAACATAAAAAAAATTAAAACTTTGAAAAAACTTAAGAAAACCTTAAGAACCAAAAAACACTTAAAACTCGTAAAAATCTAAAAAATGATAAAAACCCTAAAATCATTAAAAAAATTAAAAACCTATAAAAATATTATAAAAACCCTATAAACTGTTAAAAACTGCAAAATCCCTAAAAACATAAAACCCCTAAAAAGTCTGAAAATCCCTAAGAAAACCAAAATACAAATAAAAGGCCCAAAACCCCTAAAAACCCTAGAAACAACTAAAAAAATTAACAAATCCTCATAAATATAAAAAAATAAATCACGATAAATACCTTAAAACCCATTAGAACCTCTAAAAACCATTTAAACAACTAAAATGTTAATAAAACTCTAAACACCATAAAAATCCTAAAAAACTAAAATAACCCATAAAAACCCCAAAAACATAAAACCCCTAAAAACACAAAAAAAATTAAAAACTCATAAAAACCATAAAACCCCATAACAAACAAAAAAAAATCCCTTACAATCCCTAAAAAGTAAAAACCCCTAAAAACCTTTATAATACCTCAAAACTCAAGAAACACTTAAAACACATGAAATCCCCTAAAAACATTAAAACCCTAAAAATCCCTAAAAACCCGTAAAAATCTAAAATAATTCTTAAAAGTCCCTAAAAATTTAAAGAACCATGACAACTAAAAAAATTATTGGAAAACCATAAAACACATAAAACCACTACAAAACATAAAAAAGCTATAAACCCTAAAAATCCAAAAAAACTCCTAAAACCCATAAAGTCTAAAAAACCCATAACCCCCAAAACCATAAAAACCCTTAAAACCCTAAAAACCCACTAAAACTCTAAAAACCCAATAAATACAGAAAAATGATAAAAACTCTAAAAACAATTAAAACCCTATAAAAAAATGCACTAAAACCCAAAAAACATAAAACCCCCTAAAAACCTATAAAATCCATAAAACACATAATAAACTATAAAATTATAAAAATTCCTTAAAAGTCCATAAAAAGGTAAAAAGCACTTAAAACTAGAAAAACCCCAATAAAAACATAGAAACCTAAAAAAAATAAATCCCCTAAAAACCGAAAAACACTATAAAACCAAAAAAACCATAGAAATACTAAAAAACTCTAATAAACCATAAAATTCCTAAAACCACTAAAAATAATAAAAATACTCAAAATTATTTAAATTCCCTAAAAATAAAAAAACACTAAAAACCTAGAAAAAAATAATAATGCCTTAAAAAACTAAAATCACTTAAAACCCTTGAAAACATAAAAACATGAAAAATACTAAAGACCCTAAAATACCTTAACTACCCTAAATACCCCTAAAAACCACAACACTGCTAAAAATATTTTAAACCTAAATAAACCCATAAAAACAAATAAAAACTATGAAACCCCTTTAAGACCCAAAATAATTTCCAAAATATAAAAACATAAAACACCTAAAAACTAAACAAACCCTAAAACCAGTCAAAATCTATATAAAACATTAAAACCATAAAAATCCTAAAAATTTCTTAAAAACCCCAAAAATGTAAAATACACTAAAAACCCTGAAATCCCTAAAAAACCTTAAAACCTTTAAATCACATAAAACCCCATAATAATCCTAAAAAATGTTGAAACCCATGATAACCCTAAAACCCTAAAAACACTCAAAATCCCTAAAATACCTAAAAATCAATGAAAAATCCCTAAAAATGTAAGAAATTTTCAAAAACATGAAAACCTATAAGAAAACCATAAAAAATGAAAAAACTTAAAACTCCTAAAAACAAAAAAACGTTGAAACCCCAAAAAATAAAATAAAATTCCAAAAAACCACTAAAACACATAAAAACTATTAAAAACACTAAAAACCACAAAAACTATAAAAAAACTATAAACCCCTAAAATTATTAAAAACTCTAAAAAACCCGAAAAAACATGAAAAACCCCAAAAAATGTTAAAAACCCTAAAAACCCATAAAATCTCTAAAACCCCTAAAAACTATAAAAATCATTAAAATCCCTAAAAATATCGAAAAATGAAAAAACCCCTAAATAGTGAAAAACCTTAAGAAAACCCTAAAAAAAACCCATAAAATGCCAAAAAACTAGAAAACGCTAAAAACAAGATAAACCCAAAAATTCTCAAAATCCCTAAAAATTTTAAAAAACCATAAAATACCAAAAAATACCTAAACATGTAAAAACCAAAAAACCAAAAAACCATATGAAAACCTTAAAAACATAAAAACACATAAAATAACTACATAAATAAATAACTATAAAGACTATAAATACCCTAAAAAGACACTGAAAACCCCTAAAAACTAAAAACCCTTAAACAATTAAAATCCCCCAAAACCCATAAAACCCTAAAACTAGTAAAAATAATAAAAACAATTTAATCCCCATAAAATATTACAAAAATCTAAAAATTTATAGAATACTAAACATCTCAAAAATCCTTATTAACCAAAAAAGATCAAAATAACCCAAAAAACCCAAAAACCCAGATATCCCTAAAAGCCATAAAATCCCTGAAAATCCTAAATATACCAAAATATTTTTAAAAGGTAAAAAAACCATTAAAACCCTGAAATAACATAAGAAAACTTTAAAAACCTAAAAAAACATAAAAGTCCTTAAAAACAAAAAATAAAAATATAAAAACACTAAAAATAAAACACCTTAACAACCCAAATACCCTAAAAACTCTAAAAATGCATATAAATCCGAAAATCCCAAAAAAACCCCTAAAAACATAAGAAACCCTAAATAAACTAATGAACCCATAGAAAACATTAAAATCATGAAAAACATAAAACGGTTAGAAACCTTAAAAAATAATCAAAACTGTAAGAAAACCCCAAAATAAACCAAAAAACCCCAAAACCCCCTAAAACCATAAAACCCCCTAAAAACATATAACCCATAAAACCCTAAAAACAACTAAAAACTCTTAAAATCATTTAAACCATAAAGACATTAAGAATATATAATATACGATAAAAACCTGAAAAACTAACAAAACCCCAAAACCCCCAAAAAATACCATTAAACCCTAAAAACCCTAAAAACCTCAATATCCCTAAAAACCCTAAAAACCATAAAAATCCTATGAAATACCTAAAAATACATAAATATAATAAAAAACACGAAAAACCTAGAAAACCCCTATGAAAACTGTGAAAACCTAAAAACACTTAAATCCACTAAAAACCTATAAAATTCTAAAAATTATAAATGCCCTAAAATCCCTAAAAAACCATAAAACCCGTCAAAATACCTAAAACCCTAATAATAATAGAAATCCTAAAAAGCCCAAAAATTCCAAAAATGTAAAAATCCCTAAAAACATTGAAAACCCCTAACAAATCCATTAAAATCGTAAAACCCTAAAAGACCTTAATAATATTATGAACTATAAAAACCATAAAAACCTAAAAAACCTAAAAAAACCCCTTCAAATAAATAATAAACCAAGATATATAAAAATATTAAAAAATTCCAAAAAATACTTAAAAATATAAAAAACCACAATTCTAGAAAACCATAAAATCCATAAAAAACATAAAACATCTAAAAAACCTAAAAATGATAAAAAAAACATAACAAACCCTAAAAGACCCTAAAAAACCATAAAACCACAAGAAATATAAAAACCATAAAAACCCTAAATACATTTTGTAAAAGGTTGGGGTCGAAGTGTAATTTTATTATAAAATCAAATACCTCTTTTTTTTCTAGGTAGAGGGAGACCCAATACATAGCCCGAAGGCCCAAGGCCAAGTGGCCTGAATACAAGGCTTGAAATCCCATTTTGGCCCAAAGGGTCCTTCGATGAATAGTACTACTACAGTACCCAGGACGCTACAGTACCGCTGCCGGTATAGTTATTCTTATAGTGCCTCCATTGCTATAGTTTCACTGCTACTATAGTCTGTCACTGCTAGAGGACCACTACTGCTACAGTACTGATACAATAACCCAGAAAATTTTTCCCTTCCTAGATTCGATCCTGGGTCTTTTGGAAGCCAAGGAGGAGTCTATACCACTTGGGTATAGGCTTGTTGGAAAAAACCACAAAACACCTTAAAAACCCATAAAACACTAATGAAATTATAAAAACTCGAAAAACCATTTAGTCCCCTTAATCCTTAAAAACTATAAAAACCCTTTAAAACCAAAAAACCTCAAAACCACCTTAAAACTCCCAAAAAACTAGAAAAACCCCAAACTCAAAAAACCCTAAAACCCCCCAAAATCAATAAGAAAATAAAAAACAATCAAAAATTATAAAAACTCCATAAAAACATACAACCACAAAAAAACCTTGAAAATACTAACAAAATCCATCAATACCAATAAACAATTAAAACTCCTAAAAACATAAAAATGCTAAAACCCAAAAATCCCTAAAAATCATAAAAAACCATAAATACCATAAAAATCCATAAAAAGCCTAAGAACAACAAAAAACATTCAAATACATTTAACTCCTAAAAATGTTTAAAATTCTAAAAAACATTTAAAACCCTTAAAAAACTCAAAAACCCCATAAAAAGTCTAGAAAAATCATAAAAACCCGTAAATCATAAAAAATAATAAAAATCTTAAAAATCCCTAAAATTATCTGAAAAACATATAAAACCCTTAAAATCATGAAAACCCTAAATAAAACCATAAAAACTAAAAAAACATAAAATCCTTAAAAGATCAAAAAAATGAAAAAACACTAAAAACAATTAGAAACCCAAAAAACCTATAAAAACATAAAAATCCCAAAAAACTAAAAAACATAAAGATCCAAGTAAATCACAAAAAATAACTAAAAATATAAAAATACAAGCAACATTGAAAACCATAAGAAATCATTAAAAACCTAAATCACTTTATATCATTAAAAAACCTACAAACAATAAAAACCCAAAAAAAAAATGGAACCTAAAAAACTAAAAAACCATAAAAACCCAAAAGACACTAAAAAATATTAAAACCATTTAAACCCCTAAAAAAATTAATAACTTAAAAAACATAAAAACTGTTAAAACTCCAGAAAAACTAAAAAAACTCAAGAAACCCGTTGAAAACCTAAAACCCTAAATCCCCTAAAAATCTATTAAAACATTAGAAAAACCATTAAATTCCCAAAAATTCTAAAAACAATTAAAACCATTAAAACCCTAAAAACCCTAAGAAAACCTAAAAAATAAAATACACTAAAAACTTTTAAAAAATATTAAAAATAAAAAAACCTAAAAACCCAAAAAAAATCTGAAAACCCGTAAAACCCTTAAAAATTCCCAAAACCCATAAAAACTATAAAAAACCCTAAAAAACCCTAAAATTTTAAAAACCACTAAATCCCCTGAATAACACTAAAAAAACATTAAAACCCTAAATACACTTAAAAACCACCCAAACCCTAAAAAAACAAGACCATTTAAACCCCATAAAATACAATAAACCCCCTAAAAACAATAAGATATCATAAAACCCATAAAACCCATAGAAACCACTAAATACTCTAAAAACCCATTAAATAGATAAAACTATTAAAAACTCTAAAAACATTTTAAATTCTAAAAAGTTAAAAAAATACCAAAAAAAATACTATGAAACCCCAACAAACCAAAAAACCCCTATATCCCATCAAAATCCCTAAACACCCTCAAAAACCTAAAAAATCCCAAAAATACAAAAAAATGTACAAATCCCTAAAAACCCTAAAAAACCCTAAGAAAAAATTAAAAACCTAAAAACCATTAAACCCCTAAAAACCTAAACGACTCTAACTCCACTAAAAAACCAGAAACCAATAAAACCCTAAAATACCTCAAAATCCCTAAAAACCCGAAAAACCCAAAAATCCATAAAAAACAACTCAAATGTTTAAAAACATAAAAAACCCAAAAAACATTAAAAATCTAAAAATAACCCCTTAAAAACTAAAAGTAATTGAAACCCCTAAAAAATTGTAAAACCCATAATAACCATAAAATATCCACACATCCCAAAAAACCCTAAAAACAATAAACCCCCTTAAAACCTTGAAAACCCAAAAAACCAATGAAAACCCTTAAAACCACAAAAATCATTAAAAACACTTTATACACATAATTTTTTTAAACTCTAAAAAACATTATAAATGGTAAAAAAACTAAAAAACACCTATGAACAATAAATACAATAAGAAAACCTCAAAAACAAAAAAACACTCATAACCTCTAAAAACCTAAAAACACTAAAAACTCTAAGAAAACATAAAAATTCTAAAAACCCCTAAACCCCCATAAAATCTGTAGAAGCCTTATAAAATCATAAAAAACTACTAAAATATCCATAAAAATAAAAAAAAGATAAAAATACCCAAAAAAATATAGATAAACCCTAATAAAACCTAAAAAAATAAAATAACTTTAAACCACTAAAAACCTAACAAATGATAAAAACAAAAAAACATAAATACCTAGAAACTATAAAATGCCTAAAAATCCCTAAAAATCCAAAAAACCATAAAAATCATAAAAAGTCTCTTAAAAACACTAAAAACATAAATAACCATAAAAACTATGAAAATCCCTAATAAATCTAAAAAAATCATAAAGCTTTTCAATGACTTGAAAAACCAAAAAACACGAAATACCATAAAAACCCTAAAAATCATTAAAGCACCTAAAAACCTAAAAACCATTAAAAATCAATAAAAACAAAATAATAAATAAAATCTATAACAACCCTTTAAACCCCTAAAATATTTATAAAACTCTAAGAAAAAATATAATCGAAAAAAATATAAAAAAACATAAAACCTTAAAGATCCCAAAAAACCCAAAAAATCCATTATATCCCTAAAAACATTAAAACCAACCAAAATCCACAAAAAATCCTTAAAAATCACTTAAAACATAAAAATCCCTAAAACCCTAAAAAAATCTATGAAAACATTATAAACCTAGAATAACTTAAAACCTCTAATGAACATAAAAAGTATAAAAATGTAAAAAAACCCCCAAAAAACCCTAAAAATATAAAAGCTCTGAGAATCCCAAAATATCAGAAAAAACCATAAAAATTTATAATATCCCAAAAAATCTCTAAAAATATAAAAAACCTTAAAAACCCTGAAAACCCCAAAAACCCATAAAAACCTAAAAATAATTAAACCGCTAAAAAACCTAAAAAACAATAAAAACCATAATAAACACCAAAACCATAAAAACCCATAAAAACCTTAAAAACACAAAAAAACACATACACCACAAAACCTATAAAACCCCTTTATACCCCTAGATCAATAAAAAAATATAAAACCCCATAAAACCCCTAAAAACTCAAAAAACTACCCTAAAAACCATAAAAATCTTTCAAACCCTAAAAAATCCTAAAATCCATCATAATCACTAAAAACCCTAAAAAAATAAAAATCCTACAAAATATCAAAAAATACATAATAATATAAAAATCCCTGAAAACCCAAAAAATGATAAGAAATATATAAAAACCAAAAAACACACAAAAACCCTAAAAACCTAAAAAATGGTAAAAACCCTAAAAGCTTATAAAACTCCAAAATGCCGGAAGACTCGAAAACGATAAATTTCCTAAACCATCACTAGAATCCCTTAAAACATAAGAAACCCTAAATTACTAGAGAAAAACTAAGAAAAATTTAAAAACCTAGAAACACTCAAAACTCCTAAAAAACACTAAAAACTCTAAAAACCATAAAAACCTCATAAAAACCTTAAAAACACTAAAACACATAAAAACCCAAAAAACCTGTAAAAACTAACAAAACACTATAAATCCTTAAAAAAATTAAAAAACTCTAAAATTCCTTTGAACCCCTAAAAACTAAAAATAACCCAAAAACTCAAAAAAAAATTAAAAAACCTAAAAACCCTAAAAAGCCCAAAAACTTTTCAAAGTCACTAAAACCCTATGAACCCATAAAAATCCAAAAAAGTCCTAAAAATCTACAAAAACATAAAAAATCCTAATAAACATAAAATATAATTAGAAAACCTTAAAAATAAAAAAGATCATTGATACCCTAAAAACATAAAAATACTAAAGTCCCAAAAAAACCCAGAAAACCCTCAAATGAACTAAAAACACCAAAAACTGTTGAAATGTTAAAAAAATAAAAATCACTATATAATTAGAAAAACTAAAAACACATGAACACCCATATGAAATCCTTAAAAACTTAAAAAAGCTTAAAACACCTAAAAACCTAAAAGCACCAACCCAAAAAATCCTAAAGGACCCTAAAAACCCTAAAACCCCAAACCCCTAAAATCGTTAAAAAACTATATAAAAGCAATAAAACCCTAAAAATATATAACACTTCAAAACCCCTAAAACATTAAAAAATTCTAAATATATTAAAAGAACTAACAACCAAAATATCCCCTAAAACCCCAAAAAACCCATAGAAACCCTAAAATCCTTTAAAACCCTAAAACCTCTCAAAATCCATAAAAAACATAAAACCTAGGAAAATACTATAAAATATACAAGCACCCATAAAAATGAAAAAAAAACCTGAAAAATCCTCAAAACCATAAGAAAGTAAAAAACAAAAAAACCTCTAAAAACCTTTAAAATACTCAAAACCCTAAAAAACATGAAAATCCACAAATAACCCAAAAAAACTAAAAACCGACAAAAATAAGTAACCCCTAAAACCTTATAAAGCCACTAAAAACTATAAAACCCCTTTAAAACTTAAGCAAGAAAAAAAATCAAAGATGAAAATGCCAATGCTCTCTCCTATTGCCTATATCTCAACACTGCATTCTATAGGGATTCCTCCTCGATATGGTGGATTTTTTACATGATCTACTACTTATTCCTTCTATTTGCATCCCCCTATCCTCCTTGAAGTGGGAATAATAGTTTGGTTGGGTTGATGGTCATCCTTTTTGGGGTCAAGGGCTCATGCTTCGTGAGCTGTGCCCTTTCTCATCAGATTCCATGTGAATGGGACAGGCTTAGGGTTTCTTTTTTGGAATATCGACTATCTCGATGGCTGGTGTGACTGGTGTCAGTGGAGGTGTGGCAAAATGGTCTGGATTTCTTAGTTGTGGGCGATGTTTTGTTTTTGTTAGAATCCTTGTGAAAGGGCGTACATTAGGGGTTCCTTCTGGGAGATCGGCTGTGGTGGGTGCGACTGGTTTAGGTAGAGTTGCGGCATGATGTCTTAGAATCCGGTGATGTGGTACTCAAATTTGCATCCATATATAATCCTGGAAGGATTTTTAGGCTCTTATAGTTTCATTAAGTGATACGGTGGATGCGGAGGGTGTTACGTCGAATTGGTGGTAGTGTGCTTGATTTGCTTGTGTGGGATTTCAGATCTGTTTGTCATTGGTTTACACAAAAGATATAGGTTCATGTATATGGTTCCTCAACTTTGTCTTTGTTTTATGTTGTTGATGAATGTATGGTTAAGGTGTGCAGCATTCTGGTTGTTATGTTGGACTATGGTTTCCTGATTCGCGGCTGGTTTGGTTGTGAGTCAATGTTGGTGCTGGATATTGGTTTAGTTTCCAAGATTTGGGCACTGTCTAGCTAGGATGTGAGATTACAGGGTAGTTGGGGAGATTTTCTAGTTTTTGGTTTGAACAAGAAGTTATGGGTGTTGTAGATTGGTTCTAGGTTTGGGTGTTGGTGGCCCTGTGTTTCTGGTTGTGCTATAAGGTGTGAAATACTGGAAGCTGACTGGTTAGGTGGAGACTGTTGCTGGAATCTGAGTTGTTGGGTGATGGTTGCTACTTGGCTGGGATGTCATGAAGGTGATGTTTATAATTTTGATGATGGTGGTTCTGTGTTGCTGGCGGTGGATCTGCTCTGCAAGGAGGCAATGGATGATAGAAACTGTGTTGTGGGATGCTGGTTTCTGATTGACTGCATGGTGCTGATGGGGATGATTTTGAATTTCTTATATGTCTGGTTTTTGTGTTCTTTTTGGGTTTCATGGGGGTTTTAGGATTTCGTGGGGAGTGTCTACGGATTTTTGGGTGTGGGTTGATTGACCCCTCCCCTCCCTTGTTTTCTTTCCATTTTTTCTAATAAATTTTGGGGGGCTAGGAATAGCCTGGTCATGCGCCTACTTATCCCTTTAAACACTAAAAATGTTAAAAACCCAAAAAAAATTAAGAATCTAAAAAAACTCAACAAAAAATCCAAAAAACCAATGAAACCCAAAAAAAACATAAACACCCCTAAAAACCCTAAAAATCTATAAATTACTAAAAAAATAAAAATCCTAAAAAATCCTAAAAAACATAAAAACCCTAAAAATCCAGAAAACCCTAGATAAAACCCCAAATAAAACCATAAAACCTAAAAAACCTTAAAATCCATAAAATCATAAGAAACAATAATAACCGAAAAAACCCTAAAACCAACAGAAAACCCTATATATTATAAAGGCAACTAAAATCAAAAAAAATTCTACAAAACCCATAAAAACCTAAAAATTTACTAAAAATAATAAAAACCCCTTAAAGTAATAAAAAAATAAAAAACCATAAAAACCATAAAAACTCATAAAAAACCTCAGAAGTCAACCAAATGAAAAAGACCCTAAAACCCCTCAAAATCCCTAATAACTATAAAAAATATAAAAAAATCATCAAAATCCCTAAGAATCATAAAAAATATAAAACAACCTAAAAACCCTAAAAATATTAAGAAATTCTTACAAACATAAAAACACTTAAAACCCCTAAAATGTAAAGAACTTAAAAAACTCTAAAAACCATAAAACCCTAAAAAAATCCTAAAAACCTAAATCTATAAAACCCCAAAAAACATAAAAATCCCCTAAAAACACATAAAACCCTAAAAAACTACTAAAAAATATAAAATCGCCTTAACCCCCTATAATGTTTTAAAAAATTCTAAAATATCTTAAAGACTCAAAAAAATCCTAAAAACACTAAAACCCCCCCCAAAATTTTAAAAATACTAAAAAATATAAAAACCCTCAAAATCCCTAAAAACCCTAAAATCCATAATAAAATTAATAAATTCCTAAATATATATAAAAAGGTAAAAAACTTAGAGACCTAGAAAAAACCCTAAGAAAATATTGAAAAAATAAAACACTTAAAACCCCTAAAAAATCTCTTAAAAAAATATTAAACTATAAAAGACCATAAAATCATTGAAAACCCATAAAACAGGTAAAAAACCTAAAAACATGAAAAACCCATAAAAACCTAAAAAACTACAAAAACGAGGAAAATCCTTTGAAACCCTAAAAAAAATTAAAAGTTTCTATTACAATAGAACCTCTAAAAACATTAAAAACCAGAAAACCCAAAAAACAATCAAAATCTTAAAACCCTGAAAGTCCCCAAAAACATTAAAACCATAAAAATCTTAAAATTACATAAAAATAATTAAAATCTAAAAAACAAAAAACAAACCATTAAAAAACATAAAATACATAAATCCCTTAAAAACCTAATAATGATAACAACCCTAAAATCCATAAAAACGCTAAAATCCAAAAATACCCTAAAAATCCTAAAAAAGAACTAAAAAACCCTAAAAATTTAAAAACCCTAAAAACCATAAATATTCTTAAGAAAAACATAAAAATATAAAAATACTAAAAACCCATAAAAATGAAAAAAAACTCTAAAAACACAAATAAAACATAAAAGGACCCTAAAAATCAAGAAACCCTAAAACAACTAAAAACATTAGAAAAACTTTAAACCCCTAAAAATTTTCAAAAAAAATATAAAAACCTTAAAAATAATTTAAAAACTAAATAAAAACAATAAAATCCCCAAAAGCACAAAAAACCAAAAAAAAACCCTAAACACCCTCAAAATTTATAAAACCATTAAAAACCATAAAAAATCTGAAAAATCACTAAAATCGAAAAACATGTAAAATTCATAAAGACCCTTAATAACTCTTATAAAACCTTATTAGCCTAAAAACAATTAAAATACCTAAAAATTATAAAAATTCTAAAAACCCTAACCCCCCCCCCCCCCGAAATAAACTTAACAACCATAAAACCCATAAAATTCATAAAAGACATAAAAATCCAAAACATTTGAAAATCAAAAAAATCCCTGAAAAAAAAACCGAAGATAAACTTAAAGCTTAGAAACACTTAAAATCCCTAAAATAGATAAAAAATAATAAAACCCAAAAAATGACCCTAAAAACCATAGAACCCATAAAAACCATAAACCCCTAGAAACCATAAAAACCCTCAAAACCCTTAAATACCAAAAACCACATAAAAACCCACTAATTTTTTTTAAAACCCTTTAAACACAAAAAAAAATTTAAAAAATATAAAATAATTTAAAACCCTAAAAACCCATAATAAAAAAACCAGAAAAACCTAAAAAAAGAAGAAGACCGTAAAACCCTAAAAATACACAAAATCCTAGAATATATTAAAACCCTATAGAAATCCTAAAAAATACCCAAAAATACCTAAAAACGTAGAAAACCCTAAAATCCTACATCCCCAAAACCCCTAAAAATCATAAATACATAAAAACACTTTAAACCCAAAAAAACATAAAAACGCTAAGGTCCCAAAAAAACCTGTAAACCATTAAGATCCTAAAAACTCCTAAAAATCCTTAAAACCCCTAAAAACAATAAAAATAATATTCTACCCCTAAAATCCCTATAAACCAAAAAACCCAAAAATCTAATAAAACCATAAAAACCACTAAAACACTAAAAATCAATAAACCCCAAAAATTGTTAAAAACTATGAAACCCCATAAAATACTAAAGATCTCAAAAAAACACCAGAAAACATAAAAACAAAAATACCCCTGAAAACCAAAAAACCCCTTCAAATCCATAGAAACCCTAAAACCCATAAAAATCATAAAAAATATATAAAAAACCCTAAAAACATAAAAATCCAAAAAAAAGCATAATAAAACCTTATAAACCAAAAAATAGTCAAAAGACATAAAAAACTAAAAAACTAAAAAACATAAAAACATAAAACCCCACAAATTAACAAAAAACCCTAAAAACGAAAAAATTCATAAAAAATCTCTAAAAAACCATAAAAATGTAAAACCCCTAAAATTGTGAAACCCCAAAGAAAACCATTAAAAACTAAAAAACACATAAAATCCCAGAAAACCTAAAAACACCCAAAACCCTAGATAAACCTAAAAAGACTCTTGGAACCCAAAAAACCCAAAAAACCCAAAAACCCCTAATACTATTAACAACACTAAAACCCCATAAAACACTTAAAACTTATATAAACTCTAAAAACCCTTTAAACACAAAAATATTTAAAAGCACTAAAAACCATAAAAATTATAAAAAATCAGAAGAACCCAATAAACCGAAAAAACCATAAAAACCCTAGAAACACTAAAAATACTCAAAATCCCAAAAACCCTTAAAACCCCATAGAAATCGTAAAAAATCCCTAAATTTCCCATAAAACATTAAAAACCCTAAGATCGTAAAATACTATAAGAAAACCATAAAACCATAAAAACACTTAAAACCCCAAAAAAGCTAAAATCTCTAAAAACCCTAAAAACACTAAAAACCCTAAAAAATAAAAACGCTTTGAATAAATAAAAATAATAAAAATAATAAAAATAATAAAAAATCCCTAAAAACCCTTAATAATATAAAAAAATTGAGAAACCTGTGAAAAGTATAAAAACCTAATAACGTTAAAAACCCTGAAAACCAAAAAATCCTAAAAAAGATAACTAACCCTAAAAAACCCCTAAAACCCAATAACAACCATGAAACCATAAAAAACCCCTAAACAACTTAAAAACTTTAAAACCTCATAAAAACCATAAAAACACTAAATCTCTAAAAACATATTAAATCCCAAAAAACATAAAAAGACTCTCAAAACCTTAAAAACCATAAAAACTCAAAAAACCCCAAAAAACCATAAAAACTTAAGAATCTAAATATCCAAGACCCCCTAGAATCCCTAAAAGACATAATAAACATAAAATCCTAAAAAATACCTAAAACCCCCTAATACATAAAACCACATAAAAACCATGAAAACCCCTAAGAAAACCTATAATACCAAAAAATCACTTTAAATCCTTAAAAATCATAAAACACTAAAAACCCTAAACACGCTAAAAACCAAATAAATACTAAAAATAAAAAAATCATTAAGAACATTAAAAACCCATAAAACCCCAAGAAATAAGTGAAAACTATTAAATCCAATTAAACCCTAAAAAACTTCAAACACAGTAAGAAAATATGTCAAACCCTAAAAAACTCAAAAAAATCTTAAAATTCTAGAAATTCAATAAAAACCCTAAAACTCCTAAAACCATAATAACCCTCAAAATCCTTGAAAACCCAACAAAAACCTAAAAATTCTAAAAAAAATTCCTATTATTCCCAACAAAAATAAAAAACCCAAAAACCCTAAAAATCCTAAAGAAAACATTAAAAAACTAAAAACACGAAAAGCCCCTAAAACACCTAAAAAATGATAACAACCCCCAAAAAAACCCCTAATAACCCATAAAAATATCAAAAACCCTAAAAAAATATAAAACACAATAAAATCCTAATAAATCCCTAAAAATCCCAAAAAATAGAAAAAACTCTTAAACACTGAAAAACTATTAGGAAGTATTAAATACCTAAAAACACATAAAAACCTATTAAACCAAAAAATGATAAAAACCCTAAAAGATCGTAAAAACGCAAAAATAAAAGAAAACCGTAAATATAGTAAAAATTTTAAAACCATTTAATCCCATAAAAACAATAAAAACATGAAAAAACCCAGAACCACTAAAAAATCAAGAATAATTATAGAAACCCAAAAAACCCAAAAAATCTAAAACCCCCAAACCCCTAAAAATCTTTAAAAACACAATAAAACCAATGAAAATAAAAAAAACTGTAAACATACCTAATAAAAAACCTTAAATCCATGAAAACCATAAAAAACTGAAAAAAAATTAAAACCCCTAAAAAATATAAAAAATTCTAAAAACTCTAAAAAATCCAAAAAAAATCCTTAAATCCCCTAAAACCCATCAAAATCAAAAAAACAATAAAAACTATAAAAATTGAAGAAAAACCCAAAACCCCTTAAAAATCTAAATAACTTTAAAACCTAAGAGAACCCTAAGATATCCTAAAAAAAGTATAATCAATTAAAACCCCAAAAAACATAATAATGATAAAAACATTAAACCAACTAAAAGGACCCTAGACCCCTAACAACCCCGAAGATCGATAACAACCCCTAAAAACCATAAAACAATATTAAAAACCTATAAAACTCATTAAAAATGTTAAAAACAATAAAAACAGTTTAAAATTATTAAAATGTTAAAAACACTAAAAAACCCTTAAAACACTAAATATCTCAAAAAAAACTCTAATATCCAAAGAAAAATATAAAACCCCAAAAATAATAAAAACCTAAAACCCCTCAAAATCACTAAAACCCCTATAAACCATAAATGCCCTAAAAAATCTCTTAAAATTCCTAAAAGCATAAAGAACCCTAAGAACCCTAAAAACCTATTTGAAAACCTTAAAAACATAAAAAAACGTAAAACCCAAAAAAACTTAAAAGATTATGAAACCAATAAAAACACAAAAACCTTGAAAAAACCCTAAAATCCATAAAAATCCCTAAAAACCATAAAAACCATAAAAATCCTAAAAACCCCATAAAAATTCCTTAAAACGTAAAAATCCTAAAACCCTAAAACCCCTAGAAAACCAAAAAAACCCTAAAAATATAAAAATACTTAAAACCCCAAAAAACCATAAAGCACCAAAACCCTAAAAATATCTAATATACAATAAGAACCCTAAAACCCCCATAAAAACTATAAAAAACCCTAAACCCCGAAATACATTAAAAAACCCCGAAAAACCCCTTAAAACCACTAAAAATTATAAACACCCCCTTAAACCCCTTAAAATGTTAAAAAATTATAAAAATATTAAAAACACTAAAAACCCAAAAATAACCCACACAAACCTGAAAAACCCATAAAACACTAGAAAAACCAAAAAAATCTAAAAACCATGAAACTCCATAAAAGCCCTAAAAATCCCAAAATACATAAAAAGACCTAAAACCTTAAAAACACGAAGAAAATATTTAAAACATAAAAAAACCTAAGACACCTAAAAACCTAAGAACAATAAAATCTATAAATGCCCTAAAAACTCCAAAAACACCTAAAACCCCAAAAATCCCAAAAATCCTTAAAAATAATAAAAATACTAAAAAATACTTGAAAACCAAAAAAATCCAAAATGCTTGGAAAAATCCTAAGAATACCCAAAAAACCGAAAATAACCTAAAACCACTAAAAAGCTAAAAAATGTAAAAACCTAAAACTTGTAAAATTCTAAAAACCCTCAATATCCCTAAAAACCATAAATCCAAAAAAATATCCAAAATTCCCAAAAAACATAAAAAACCAGAAACATTAAAATCCCAATAAAACCCATAAAAACTAAAAATGAATAAAACACATAAAAAAAATTGATAGAAATACTAAAAACCCTAAAACCCTAAAAACCCATAGAAACCCTAAAAACCCAAATAACCCATAAAAATCCAAAAAAATAAATAAAAACAAAAAAACACTTAAAACCCAGAAAACATCTAAGAAAACCTTAAATACTTAAAAACACTAAAAACCCCTAAAATACTAAAAAATGGAAAAACACTGAAAACCAGAAAATACCTTAAAAGCACTAAAATTTTCAAAAAACCATTAAAACATCTGAAAACCTTCTAAACCCAAAAAACCATGAAAACAAATAAAACTCTAAAAACCCCAAATACACTAAATTATTTAAAAACTCAAAAAACCATAATATCCCTAAAAACTCAAATAACCACTTAAAACCAAAAAACCCTAATTTTTATAAAAAAATCCTAAAAGCCTCAAAATCACAAAAAAACCTAAAAACCATAAAATTCCTAAACAATACCTAAAAATAATAAAAAATGTAAAACACCCTAAATCCCTAAAATCCCCTAAGAAAACCATAAAAACCAATAAACACATCAATCCCCTAAAAACAAAAAAAAACATTAGAAACCCTAAAAACCATTAAAATCTAAAACACATAAAAACAATAAAAACCCCTAAAAACTATAAAACCCTAAACACATAAAAACTCAAAAACCACTAAAAACACTAAAACACTTTAATTCCTTAAAAACATTAAAAAATGTTAAAAACCTTCAAAAATACCTAAAAACCCTAAACAACCATAAAAAACTAATAACCTAAAAACCCTAAAACCCTTAAAAACCCATAAAAATCCTAAAATTCCAAAAAATACATAAAAACATAAAACAACCTAAAAACCATAAAAACTCACTAGAAAATCTTAAAAACCTAAAAACACTTTAAACCCATAAAAGCCAAAAAAATGAAAAACCCCCTAAATGACCCTAAAATACCTAAAATCCCTCAAAAATCCTTATGCCTTTTATCTCTCTGGGCCCTACCCCTACTCCCCTCCCTATGGCTGAGAAAACTGGATATAAGGTTGATTCGACTACTAGTAATCCTCCCATCGGTGCCTCTAATTTGATGGAATCGAAGCTAAGGTAGTTTCATGATTGAGCTAGCTCGTATGAGGAAAATGAATTTCTAGATCCAACACGGGTCCCCTAGTACAGGTTCTCGTGGTCTCACTCACTACACAAGCCTCTGCCTCTCAGATCTAGGCTAAGTGTGATGCCCCAGAATTACCGGCCGACATTTTGGTCACCCAGGATGATGCTTTACCAACTAGCCGACATGACCAAAATGATGGAACCTCCATTGTGGTTTCAGTCTCACCATCTATGATCCCCCTAGAAAATCTGATATTCTTGGGGGAATCAGCGGGTATGGATTAGGAGACTGACACTTTTAGGGAGGTCTCCTCATTTATGGTTGTGAGGAATCCAATTGGGTTTTTCTCCAGAGGAATCCATATGCATGATGAACAAGTTTAACCCATTGAGTGGGTTTTTTGGAGTGACATGGATGAGGACCCTCAGGACCAAGATGAATGTTTTTTCACTGGTCCTTCTAAAGATCACACTGATGATAGGAAAAATTTGTGGTGAAATACGTTGCTCTAGAACCAAACAAGAAGTTGACTGGAAGAGCCAAGAAGATGGGTGGGAAAGGGAAGGGGAAGGGGATCACTCTATCCCCCACCAATTTTAAAACCCTCCCCCAATGAAAATCATGGTCTGGAACTCATAGGAGCTCAAGAATTTTCCCACAACCACAACCCTTAGGCACTCTATTTCTCACAGGTCAATCTTAATTGGGTTAGCTGATCCCATGATCATGTTTAAAAGTTTGAAGGTACTTAAGTGGAGGACCTTTTGGTACGCCCTCATATCTTCTAATAGTGAGGACACTGAAACCTTATGGGTTATGAAGAAAAATTATGTTCATGTTATTGTAGTTGAAGTGAGGCCTCAAGTGATCTTCGTTACCATATATTTCAATGATACCTTTCTAACCCTAAGATTTTTGTATGCATCTTGTTCATACATCAAAAGGAGGGATATATGGAGAGAGTTAGTTCAGATAAATGAGTCCATTTTAAAAAATTTGATTTTCATTTTTGTCTTTAATGCTATCCTGAGTCTTGAAGAAAAGATCATCCCTAACTTTTCCTGCACTGCCGTAGAATAATTCTTCTAATGTCGGGATCAGTGTGATCTGTTTGAGATATCCATAGCTAGAGAAAGCATCAAATGGGGAATGTTTACTGTCAATGGAAGACAAGCTAGTAAGTTGGACATTTGATTCTACCAAATCCGTGATAGGAGTACCCCCATGGCCGTCTCTGGTTGCAATCTTCAAAAATTTAACTCGGACCACAGCCCCTTTATCGTTGAGTTATGTTAGGGTAACTCCAAGTCTCTCCCCATGCCCTTTAAATTTAACAACTCTTACTCACAATTCTTGGGTTTAGGGAAGATGATATTAAAGGGGGGAACTCCACCTTTGTTGGAATCCCCAATTTATTTATTGTTTATAAGCTTAGAGAAGTCAACTACATCATGATTTGATGTAGCAGGAAGTACTTTTCATGGATAAAAGATGATATCAAGGTTGTTGAATATTATCTTTCAAACTATCAAATTGATAAACAATAACAACACACCCCCTCACAGGAGGAGCTGTAGCTCCACTTCAAGCTGGATGAGTTATTGGCCCTGATGAAGAGGCTCACAAAGGAACAATTCAGTGTCAAATAGCTACAAGAATAGGATAGAAACTCCATGTTTTTCATCACCTTCATAGAGAGAAATGAGATAAGAATCACGTGAATGCTCTCTGAGTTTGTGGTTTTACCTTTAACTCGATGAAGAAATTTCCAAGGCTATGGTGGGGAACTTTTAGAGGATGTAAATGGATGATGGTGTTTATCCTTATATCCTATTAGATTGCATCACTCGCTGCATTCCCAAACATCAGAATGAGGCTCTTATGGTGGCACCCATTGGAGAGGAGGTGAGGTCTATGCTTTTCTATTTAATCATGGATTGTGCAGCGGGACCGTACAAGCTTAGCAATAAATTCTTTATGTTTTATTAGAACATTCTGCATGAGTATTTTACCATGGCTATCAAGGAAGTCTCTATCTATGGATCAATCCCTCATGGTGAGAATTCTAACTTCATATATTTGATTTCGAGGAATGAAAATTCATCTCTAGAAATCCCTAGAAACACTAAAAACCATAAAAATATAAAAAAATCACTAAAAAGTCCTAAAAATATAAAAAAACCTAAAAGGCCTAAAAAATCCTCAGTAAACATTAAAAACATAAAAACGACTAAAACCCCTAAGAAACCTAAAGAACACTAAAAACACTAAAAAACATAAAAGACCATAAAACCAGAAGTCCCCTAAAACCCATAAAACCACTAAAAACCTTAAAACCCCCCCAAAACCATAAAAAATAGTAAAAAATTCATTAAACTCTAAAAAAAGTTTAGACCGTGAAAACATTAAAAAAATAAAAAAACTTCCATAACACCAAAAATACTAAAAAAAAACCCCTAAAACCCCAAAAGAATTATAAAAACCCTAAAACCGGAAAAACCAAAAAACCCCTAAAAACCCAAATAATTCATAAATACAATAAAAATATTAAAATCATAAAATATCTAAAAATCGCTGAAAACGTAAAAAATCCCCAAAACCATGAATGAAAAAAAGAAAACATTAAAATCCTTAAAACACTTCAAATTGTAAAAAATCTAAAAAATGATAAAAAGACTAGAAAACCAAAATAACATAAAACTATAACCACCCTTTAAACCCTTAAAACCCAAAAAAAAACACAAAAAACCACAATAACCCAAAAAACATAGAAACCCAAAAAACACAAAAAATACCAAAAACCATAAAACAATAACGATTCTAAATATTCCCTCAAAATCCCAAAAACCTAAAAAACATTAAGAAAACATAAAAACATCTAAACCCCATAAAAAACATAAAAAAATTTACACATTAAAATTCCTAAAAACCCTAAGACCCTAAAAACATTTAATCCCCTAAAAATCTTAAATAACCTTTAAAACACATAAAAACTCTAAAACCACTAAAACTCTAAAATCCCTTCAAAAATCAAAAAATTATAAAAAATGATAAAACAACTTTAAACCCTAAAATAATAATAATCAAACCCTAAAATCCCTAACAATCCATAAAACCCCGAAAAAATTGACAACCCATAAAAACCTCAAAATCCCTAAAAATGTAAAATCTCCAAAAAAACAGAAAAAACCATAAGAAAATTTTAAAAAATAAAAACATGTAAATCCATTTAAAAACCTTAAAATTATAAAATCCCTACGAAAAAATTAAAAATCTAAAAGAAATTAAAAACCCTAAACACAATAAAAAGCCTCAAAACCTAAAAAATACCCTAAAACCCCCTAAAAACATTAATTAAAACCATAAATCCCGATAAAAACCCTAAAAACCACTAAAAACTCAAAAACCCCTTTAAACCTTTATAAATGATAAAAAAGCTCTAAAACACCATTAAACCCCTTAAAAACTCCAAAAACCCTAAAAACCCAAAAAAACCCAAAAAAACCCTAAAAACCTCAAAAATCTCAAAAAACCATAAATATACTAAAAAAGGCCTTCAAATCCCTTAAAACATAAAGAACACTAAAAACCATGAAAACCACCAAGAAACAAAGCCAAAATAAAAAACACTTAAGTTGCCTAAAAAACATAAAAAATCGAAAAACCATAAGAAACCCTAAAACACTTAAAACCCTCAAAATCAAAAAAAACCATAAAAATAAATTAAAATAAAAAAAATCACTAAATATTAAAAAATCCCTAAAACAACAGAAAACCCCCTAAGAAAACATTAAAACCAATAAAATACTAAAACCCCCCAACAAACCTAAAAACCCTAAATAGCCTAAAAATCTTAAAGAACTTAAAAAACATAAAAACTATAAAACCCATAAAACCCATAATACCGTAAAAACCCATAAAACCAAATAAAAACATAACCACCCACTAAAAACTCGAAATACTCTTTAGATTCCTACAAATGTTAAAAAAATCTAAAACAACCAAAAAACTAAAAAAAAATTTAAAAACCTAAAAACCTAGAACACAATAAAACCCCAAAAAAACCAAAAAATCCCTCTAAATCCAAAAACCGTAAAAATAAAAAAAATTAAAAATACCAAAAAATTATAAACAAACAAAAACCCATAAAAACCCATAATAAGAACATAAAAAACTAACAGAAATTAAAACCCTAAAAAACCAAAAAATACTAAAAATCCTAAAAACCATAAAAAACCTAAAACACCTTAAAACCATAAAAATCCCTAGAACCCCATTAAACCCCTAAAACCCTAAAACTCTAAAAGACCTTTAAACCAATAAAAATGTTAAAAAGTAATATAAAACCATTAAAACCATAAAAACTCAAATAACCGCAAAAACACAGAAAATAAAAAAATCAAAAAACCCCTAAAACCCCTCAAAAACATTAAAACCCCTAAAACTCGTAAAAAAGAAAAAAATCCCTATTTTTTAAAAAAACACCAAAACCCCCTAAAAAACCTATGAAAACCCTAAAAACCTAAAAACAATTAAAACCCCTAAAAACCTAAATAACCCTAAAAACACTAAAAACCCCTAAACCCATAAAAATGCCCAAATTCCCAAAAAAAACATAAAACCCATAAAAATATCAAAAAATAACTTAAAATGTAAAAATAACCAAAAAACAATCAAAACCCTATGAAACCTTTAAAAACCAAAAAACACATAAAACCCATAAAAATTCAACAACCCTAAAACCCCTTAAATGACTCTAAAAACACTAAAATCCCTAATAAACATAAAACCCGTAAAACCGTAAAACACCCTAAAACCCCTTCAAAACCCTTAAAAAAGTAAAAACTATACAAACCATTAAAACCCTAAAACATTAAAAAACTCAAAAATAACATAAAAACATAAAAAACTCAAAAAAATCCATGAAAAACCAAAAATTAATAAAAACCTAAAAAACTCAAAAAAAATCATGAAAACCAACAAAATAATAAAAACCCTAAAAACCATAAAATCCATAAAAACCCTAAAACCCTAAAATAATCATAAAAACCCTAAAAAATCCATAAAAACCCTAAAATATCCTTAAAATATCAAAAAACATAATAATCCCTTAAAACTATGAAAACCCCAAAGAAAACCATAAAAACAAAAAAACATTATAAACCCCAAAAAACTAAAAAAAGTTCTAAAAACCCTTAAAAACATGAAAACCCTAAAAAATTGAAAACAATCAATATCACTACAGACCATAAGAAAAAATAAATATCCTAAAAATAAAAAAAAATGTAAAAACCACAAAACATAAAATAATCCTAAGAAAACCTTACAAAAATCGCATAAAAAAGTGAAAAGACCTAAAAATGATGAAAACCCTAAAGAACCAAAAAAGACCCTAAAAACCCAAAAAAACCCTAAAACCCCAAGAAACAACTAAAAATCATTAAAAATACTAAAATCCACTAAAAACCCTAAAAACCCTTTAAAACCCCAAGAACATTTAAAAAATTATAAAAAACCATAAAACCCAAAAAACTCAAAAAAACCTTAATAATCCCAAAAATCCATAAAAAACCAAAATAAATTTAAAACCCCTAAAACACCCCGAAATCACTAAAAACTCTAAAAACCATAAAAATAAGTAAAAACATAAAAAACCATAAAACACAGAATATCCCAAATAAGACCATAAAAATCTAACAACACTTAAAATCGCTGAAAACACTAAAAATGATAGATAACTAAAGAGCCCTGAAAACATAAAAATCCCTAAGAACACTAATAAATAAAAATACTCTAAATCCTTAAAAATACCTAAATATATGAAAAAAACATAATAAACTTGAAATACCTACGAAAACATTGAAAACCTAAAAGCACAAAAAACCCCTAAAACCTAAAAATACTAAAACCCTAAAAACCATAAATACCATTTTTAACTGAAGGGGTAACTCCTCAGTTTTTATTAAACCAACAAAACTATCTTATTATCGAGGTAGAGATAGATCCATATTACATGATTATTTAGGTCTTGGGTAATGAAACCGTACCACATCTAGATTGAAAGACCATTTATAATGGCCCAATGGCCCAAAGTTCTACCTAGATTACATCGCCACAACCCACTGCCTTGCACATCATCCCCAACAACACCATCATGTGGACAACTAATATTACTACCATCCACCGTTCAATGTCGACATGTCCCATCACCATCATGACCCATCATCTTGCTACCAAACACCGACCACACACAATCTATCACGACCATCTCACCGCCTGGCGATGGCTGTCCTAAAACGCGATCTGTCGGTGAAAACCATTATCCCACCACACTCCAAGTCATGTTGCCCACAACCATCAAGGCCCACCTCCTACTATAAAACCATCCACTTACTGAATCACGGTCCGTCAACAACCACCATTCTTCCCCACATTATCCCATGTTGTATCACCTACCACCACTCTGGTCCATCACCTTCTTAAAAACCCTAAAAATACCATAAAAATTAAAAAAAAACATAAAAACCCATAAAAACCCAAAAAACATAGAAAATTATAAAAAACACCTTCAAATCTATAAAAACACCAAAAGACTCTGAAATCCATGAAAATAATAAAATATTTAAAACAAAACCCTAAAACCCCAAAAAACACATAAAAACCCTAAAAATCCCCAAAACATTAAAATTCCTTTAAATCCTATAAAAACATAAAAAAACATATAAAATCAACAAGAATACATAAACACATAAAACCCCTAAAAAATCTGAAAACCCATAAGAAAACCATTAAAACTAGAAAACACTTATAACCCCTAAAAACCTAAAAAATATTAGGACCCTAAAAAACCCTAAAACCCAAATAACTATATTCCCCTAATACTATAAAAACCATAAAACTAATTAATATCCTAAAAAACTAATAAATAATATAAAAACATTTAAACCCAGAGAAATGGTATAAATCACTAAAACCATTAAAACCTTAAAAACCCAAAAAAACCCAAAACCGCCCCAAAAACATAAAAACCCAAAAAAACACAAAATGATAATAAAAATCTTAAAATCCATAAATATTCCTACAAAAATAAAAACCCTTAAACCCTAAACACCTAGAAGAAATGTTAAAAACCAAAAAATACTAAAAAAGGGCATAAAAATACATAAAACATACCATAATAAAATCAAAAAATCATTTATACCCCAAAAAAATTAGAAACACTAAAATCCTTAAAATCCTAAAAAAACTGAAAAAAAACCCTAAAAACCAAAATACCAAAATACGAAAAAAAAACATATAAACCCTAAAAATGCTTAAAACCCATAAAAAACCATAAAATACTAAAAAGGTAATAAAAATACATAAAATAAAAAACCTTTGAATCTTGAAAACCCCAAAGAAAATGATAAAAACCATAAAAACACTAAAACCCCTAAAAACTAAAAAAAGGATAAAAATAATAAAAAACACTAAAAATCCAAAAGACCATAAAATTCCTCAAAATCATTAAATACCTAAAAACCATAAATATCCTAAAAATACCTAAACTACCAAAAATATTGAATATCCTATAAACCCTTAAAACCCCTAACAAAACCATAAAAACATAAAAAAATGTTCAAGAATAAAAATATAAAAATACTAAAAAACCTAAAAACGAAAAATGACCCTAAAAACCTAATCCACCCTAAAACATTAAAAAAACTAAACCCCCAAAACCGCTAAAACGGTTGAAAACTTAAAAAACCATTTAAATCACAAAAAACAGCTAAAAACACTAAAAACCGATAAAAACAAAAATAAAAATAAAAATATCCCAAAAACAGTAAAAACATTAAAAACCCTTAAAACCATTGAATCCCTTAAAAATCCTAAAAACCAAAAAAACAATAAACCCCAAAATATCACTAAAATTGTAAAAAACCATGAAAATCCTAAAAAAAACCTTGAAAACCTAAAATAATTTAAATCCAAAAAGACCTAAAAAATGCAAAAAATTGTAAAAACCATAAAAAATGTAAAAATCGTAAATCTTGCAAAAATCCAAAAAACCAAAAAACCCATAAAAATCCCTAAAAATCCCTAAAACCTAAAAATCATCAAAACCATTAATAACCCTAAGAAAACCTTCAAAACCTAAAAGCGTTTAGAACCCTTAAAAACCTTACACCATAAAAAAATACAACCCCCCCCCCCAATAAACTAGAAAACCACCAAAAAACCAGAAGAAAACTGAAAACCAATAAAACCATAGAAAATAACTAAAAACGATAAGAGCCCATCATTCCCCTAAAAACATAAAAAAAAACTATAAAAACCATAAAAATTCATACGAACTCAAAAAACACCCCCTAAAATACCAAAAGAAAATAAAATCATTAAAAACCAAAAACCCTCAAAATCTCTAAAACCCCTATTAACAATAAAAACAACAAAAGACCCCTAAAACCCCAAAAAATATAAAAAGTTCTACAAAACCTAAAAACTCTATGAAATCCTAAAAAACAAAAAACACTAAAAAACTAGAAATGGAAAAAAAGATAAACACCCTAAAATCCCAAAAATACCGAAAACCCTATACAAACCCTCAAAATCCCGAAAATCCATAAAAACCATAAAAATCCTAAAAATACCATAAAAATACCTAAATACGTAAACACCACTAAAAGTCCTTAAAAACATAAGAAAACATCAAAAACCTAACAACACTTAAATATCATGAAAACTAAAAAAATGATAAAAACATTAAAACCCTAAAAATACCATAAAACCCCTATAAAACCCTTAAAAACCATAAAAACCTATAAAACCCATAAAAACCAAAAATACCCTAAAAAACTAAAAAATCTGAAAATTATTTAAATTCCAAAATGATAAAAACTCTTGGAAAACTTAAATTCCCTAAAAAACTCAAAACCCCTAAAAACAAAAAAAACCATTAATACCCTATAAACTATAAAAACCCTAACAAACCAAAAAACCAAAAAATCCCTAAAAACACTAGAAAACCATAAAAATACTAAAAATACTCTAAAAATTCATAAAAATAAAAAAGAACCATAAAAACCCAAAGAAAAACATAATATAGTAAAAACAATTAAAATACATAAAAACACTAAAAATTATAAAAATCCTCAAAATACCTAAAAACTATAAAACCCGTAACAATCCCTAAAATCCATGAAGACCCTAAAAAACCTAAAAATCCCAAAAAACACAGAAAAACCTAAAAACACTAAAAAACCCTATGAAAACCATAAAAACAAAAAACAACATAAAACCCATAAAAACCTAAGATTAGATGGTTACTTTGCTCCACTCCCAAGATGGAATTCAAGCCGCTTCATTGTAGGATTGAAGGAGACGCTAATGGTTGCACCCCAGCCTCCCCCTTTGTGTGAGAGGGGCTTCCACTTCTACCTGTTAAAGATATATTCTCACCTTTCTCGAATCCTGACTCACATCCAGCTTTCCCGTAGATTGATCATTTCCCTAAGGTGTCAGGTTTGCACGATGGTCTGCCGAAGCTTCCTCTGTCAATTGAAGAGTTCAACAAGGCCTCGTCCCTCCATAGCCTAAACCTGGTAGCCAGGTTTTGAACTGGCATCCCCTGGTTGATGTTTTTGATAGATTTGTGTTCGAGAATTGGGATCTCAAAGACAACGCCAATGTTGGTTTGGTTGACTCCAGTCACATTTTAATTCGGTTCTCATAAGAGGAAGATCTTATCTAGGCCGGGTCAACAGCTCCTCACAGGTGTGATGCCTCTCGCTTCTCCCTCTTCTGGTAGAACTTTGACTTCCATCTAAATCATGAATCCCCACTGATGGAAATCTAGGTAAGGTTTCCTTAGCTCCCCCTACCCTTTAAAATTTTTTCCAATATTACTATGTTGGGAAATTTGGTTGGAAGGTTTTTGTGTGTGGATATTAGAACCAGGAACCCTTTTCATCTAGTTGCCCCGATGTTTTTTTTAAATTGATGTCTTGAAGGAACCAGTCTAATTTTTGCTGATTGAAATTGGTAAAGAGCTTCAGTGGAAGAAACCGGTGGTGTTCGAATCACGGGAGAATTACTGTGTCTCGTGCTTTACTCTTGATCACCTGAAAAGGGAATGAATATGTAGTGATGGTTTGGTGGTTAGGTGTGGAAAGGAGGTTATCTATCCGATGTTGAGCTCAACAAGGGAACTGGAAGTGGGGAATCATGATCCTCGGGACTCTCTGCCAGATGTTCTGATGGATGATAGTGTGGAGGAAGGGGGAACATCACCCCGATAGGGTCTTGATGAGAAAATCTTGGTCAAGGAAATTTTAAAGCGAGTGAAGGGTAACTTGGGACTGGGGGTGATGCCTCTCCAGAAGTGGGGGATGACCCTCCTGGTGAAATAAGAGTCATGATATTACAGACTGACCCTAGCAGGGACACAATCATGGCATTAAAACCAGTCTGCCTTGGAATGGAGAGGGATACTTTTCCAGACCCTCCGATAGTAGGTCATGGAAGTGGATAAGAGTTGTTCTTAACCTTGAATCGGTTCACGAGGCTAGACCCTTTGGACTCTAGGGGATTTGAAGAAGGGGGTCTGGTGGGACAGGAACTGCAGGATGTTGAGGCTAATACTGGTGACCTTCCATGATGCGGACCTGCCTTCCTCTCATGATGGATCAAGGGACTTGGGTGCTGAAAACCCCTCGCCCACTGTGCAATCATAAGAGCAAGTGATGATTGATGTTTTTGTGCATAGAATTGGTCTGAGTGATGCCCCTGAGCCTGAGAAACAGTTTGATAGCATTCATGTTGATAGGAGGATAATTGAGTAGCCTGATCCGAGCTATGCTCTTATTATGTTCGAGAATTTTCCACCCTATGTTGAGATATCTGACCCGATTATGTTTGACTGTTCAGAAATCTTTCTTGAACCGCATATAAAAGATATCTTCAAAAATCTAGACCCACAACCTATGGTATTTCGTGGTGATGAGAATGATGAAGACATTAGTCTAGGATAAATTTTTGGGGACCTTGATGACCTTATGCACGCTAGCTTGGCTTGGTTCAAGAGGGAACATGTGATGATGGGTATTTCTGGTTCCTCTAGCTATAATCAGAAGAGAAATATTCAATCTGTTCTTGAATGTGGTAAGCAGGGAAACATGGTCATGCCTGCTGATACAACCCATAGAAAGTCCAAGGTGATGAGTGACCCTCCAGTGACACGGAGGGCAAGGAGGGACTATTCTTCCATTTCTAGGCGAATGGCTACTAGAGCCTCTTCCAAGGCTAGAAAGGAGAAGGAGATGCACATGGAAGGGAAGGTCGGTCTACCAAAGTGAGGCCAGACATGGATCTCAGGACGTATTGTGCAGCCTCCCTCAAGCAATATGAATCTTCTGAATGGGATTCGGTGGATTCGGATACTTCCTCGGGCTATGGTGTTGATGGAGACAATTATGTGAATAGTGAATTTTGTCTATAGTTGCCTTTGCTTTTGCCTTTTCGGTCTTTTGGACTTTCTGGTGTGGGGTTTCGGACTTTGGTGTGGGTCAGTTGACCCACCCTCCCTTTCTTGCATGTCTTTTTTCTTTCTATATATTTTGGGGGGCCCAGACTAGTCTGGCCTCGCACCTTCTTTGCCATAAAAAACCTAAAAAGGATAAAAACCCAAAAAAACATAAAAAAACCTAAGAACCTAAAAACTCGTAAAAACCATAAAATCCCTTAAAACCCTTAAAAATCCAAAAACCCAAAAAACCCATAAAAACAACTAAAACTATCAAAACATTTTAAAACACTAAAACCCTACGGAACCCTAAAAACCCTAAAAACAATCAAAATACCTAAGAACCTAAAAAACATAAAAAGCCAAAAAGCCAAAAAAAATCCATGAAAATATAAAAAATTCTAAAAATAATGAAAAAAAACCAAGAAAACCTAAAAAACCTAAAAAATTAAAATGTTTAAAACCCTAAAAAATGGTTTAAATCCTAAAACAGACTAAAACGCCTCAAAATCTCTAAATCCCTAAAAATCTATAGAAATCCTAAAAATCCCTAAATACCCTAAAAACCCTAAAAGCATAAAAACCCTAAAAACCCGAAAACCACTAAAAACATTAAGAACCTAAAAAGAAATAAAACAAATAAAAAACCTAAAAATGATAAAACCATGAAATCCCATAAAAACCATAAAACCCCTAAGATCAAAAAAACGACAAACCCCAATTAAACATAAAAACCCATTTCAAACTCTAAAACAACATTAAACCCCTAAATATTTTAAAAATATATAAAAACATTAAAATCCATAAAAAAATAAAAAATCCATAATAAACCAAAAACCATAAAAACCCTAAAAAATATAAAATACAATAAAAACCCTAAAAACCCTAAAAACCATAAAAATCCCTAAAAACCATAAAAACCAAAAAAACCTAAAAAACCTTAAAAACCTAAAAACATATACACTCCTTTAAAAGCTAAAAAACTCTTAGGAAACCATAAAATACAAAAAAAAAATAAAACCCACAAGAAACCAAAAAATTAAAAAACCCTCAAAACACTAAAAACCAAAAATACCCCTTAGAAACATAAAAACCCTAAAACCCAAAAAAACTAAAACAAAACTAAAACCTATAAAACCCTTTAAACACATAAAAATGATAAAAACTCTTAAAAACATAAAAAGATAAAAATTAAAAAACATTAAAATCACAAAAAACCCATAAAATCCCTAAAAACAAAAATAAACCCCTAAAAAACTCAAAATCTCTTAAAACACTAAAAAACATAAAATTCCAAAAAAGAAATTAAAATATCAAAAAAAAAACAGAAGATACCCTGAAAACCGAATGAAAAATGTAAAAACCTAAAAACACTGAAAACCGCAAAAAACACAAAAAATAAAAAAAAACCTAAAACCCTAAAAACCTATAAATCATTAAAGTCCATAAAAACCCTAAAAAGAAATTAAAATAAAAAAAACCCAAAAAAACCTAAACAATTTTAAAACACCCAAAAAACCCTATGAAAAAATTAAAAACCATAAAATGATTAAAACCCATAAAAAAACTAAAAACACTAAAAAACATAAATGATCCTAAAACCCTAACACACGCAAAAAAACATACAAACCATAAAATCTGTAAAAAAACCCAAAATCGTCTAAATACTCTAAAATCATTAAAACCCTGAAAACAATTTAAATACTATAAAATCCTTAAAACCCCTTAAAAAATAAAAATATATAAAAGCACAAAAAAATCCAAAAAAAACAAAAAATATCATAATATACGACAAAATCCATAAAACCCAAAAAAATTATAAAAAACAAAAAAATTCACAAAAAATCCATAAAAACAAACAAACCCTAAAACCATGATAAACACTATGAAAATAATAAAATCCTAAAAACAACTGAAACCCCTAAAAACCTAAAAATCCTTAAAAACCCTTAAAAAAGTAAAACCCCTAAAAACAAAAATAACCATCCAAATCCCAATAAACCTGAAAACCCATTAAAAACATAAAAAAATCCATAAAAATATCTTAAGTTTTTATAAATCCATAAAATCCTGAAAAACCCATTATAAATTATTAAAAACATAGAAACACTTAAACCCACTAAAATGAGAAAACATTAAAAACCCTAAAAAACACCAAAAGACATTGAAAACCATAAATCCAATAAAAAACATAAATATCACGAAAAATATAATACCCCCTTAAACCCATAAATACATTAAAAAATAAAAAAACCATTAAATCCCTAAAAACCAAAACAAAAAAGACCCCCCCATAAATCCCTAAATGCCGCAAATACCACAAAACCCCTCAAAATCTATTAAAACATAAAAAATTATAAATTATAAAAAATACCTAAAAATACCTAAAAATATAAAATACTCTAAAATCCTAGAAAAAAACTCTTAAAAACATTAAAAACAAAAAAACATATAAAACCGCTAAAAATTTAAAAACAGTAAAAACCTTAAAAAAACCTTAAATTCACTAAGAAACCCTAAAACCCCTAAAAATCTTTTAAAACGCTAAAAACTATAAAAATCATAAATAATCCTTAGAAATTTCTAATATCTTAAAAACTATAAAACCTAGAAAAAATAAAAACCCTAAAAAGACTTAAAACCCCCCAAAACCCAAAAAACAATAAAAACCCTAAAACACCCTAAAAAGACACTAAAACCCCTAAATATCATAAAAACCCTTTAATCCCTTAAAACCCCTATAAACCCACAAAAACTTAAAAATCCATGAAAACTCTAGAAACACCTTAGACACCTTAAAACGTCAAAAACTCTAAAAAAACATAAAAACTCAAAAAACTCAAAAAACCCATAATCCCAAAAAACTATAAAAACCTTAAAAACCCATAAAAACCTTCAAAATTCCAAAAAACCCTAACCACCATAAATATTCCTTAAAATATATAAAAAAGTAAATGCCCTTATAAACCATTAAAATCCCAAAAGAAAACACAAAAACACAAAAAATCTTAAAATGTATAAAAACCTAAAAATGATAAAACCCAAAACCCCCTAAAAACCCTAAAAACCATAAAAAATTAAAAATCATTAAAACTTCTAAAAACTGTAGAAAACTCTCAAACCCATAAAACACTAAAACACTAAAAACTCAAAAAACCCTTTAAATGACTAAAAACATTAAAAAATCTAAAAAACAATAAAAATCCTAAAAACTAAAAAAACCCCAAACCACTGAAAAAATATAATATCCCTAAAAACCCTATAAACTCCAAAAGACCTAAAAATCTTCAAAATACCGTAAAACCTGAAAAACCATAAAATTTATAAAAAATCCCTAAAAATGTAAAAACCCCAAAAGCCCCAGAAAAATGCTAAGAAAACCTTAAAAAATACCAAAAAATCCTAAAACCACTAAAAACCTAAAAAACACCGAAAACCCTAAGAAATCCTAAAAAATTGTAAAAACCCTAAAAATAAAATACCCCTAAAAAGATAAAAAAAACGCAAAATCCCATAAAACCCCTAAAAGCACTAAAAATTCTAATAACGCACCAAAAGATGTTAAAAAACACTAGAAAACACGAAAACCTAACAAACTAAAAAACCCCAAAAAATACAAAATACCATAAAAACTTTTAAACCCTAAAAACTCTAAAAATAATCAAAATCCATAAAAACCACTAAAACCCATATAAATAAAAGACATTAAATTCCTTAAAAACAATAAACCCCTAAAAAATCTTGAATAGCTATAAGAAATCCATATAAACCTAAAAAATTTCAAAACCCTAAAGAACCTAAATAATTATGAATCCTCCTAAAATCCTAAAAAACCCTATAACCATGAAAATCCCTAAAAACCATAAAAACTAAAAAAAATTCCCATAAAAATATCTAAAAATATAATAAACTCAGAAAAACCATTGAAAACCCCTAATGAAACCTTAAAAACCTAAAAACACATAAACCCCCAAAAAATCTGAAAAACCTAAAGAACCCTAAACAAGACTATAAAAATCTAAAAACAAAAAAACCATAAATACCCCTAAAATAATAAAAAACCAAAAGAACCATAAAACCAATAATACCAAAAAAAATAAAAAACATTTAAACCCCTAAAAATGATGAAAAACTCTAAAAAACCATCAAAAACACTAAAAATCTCAAAAAACCCAAAACACCAGAAAACACTAAGAACCTTCAAAATAAGTAAAAACACTTGAAACCCACAAAAAATCTTAAAATCCAGAAAAATACCTAAATATGTAAAAAAATAGAAATACCAAGATAAATCCTATGAAATCCTTAAAAATATAAAAAAAATATAACCCCCTAAACCGTAAAATCTAAAAAACCCATAAAAATCATAAACACCACTTTAAACTATAAAACTCCTTTATAACCATAAAATGATAAAAAAACATTAAAAATAATTAAAAAACCTAAAAAATAGATTCCAAAAAACCCAAAATACTAAAAAAACTATACAATTTATAAAAAACTATAAAACCACCCAAATCCTTAAAATCTATAAAACCCCTTAAAGTCCTAATAATACCTAGAAACCATAAAAACATAAAAAACATAAAAAATTGGAAACAGTAAGGAAACCATAAAAGCAAAAAAAACTATTCAAACCCTTAAAAAATCCTAAAATCCCTAAAAACCATAAAAATCTACCCCCCATTAAACAATAAAAACATAAAAACACATACAATCCCTGAAAATAAATAAAAACTATAAAAACCATTCAAACCCCTAAAACACCAAAACTCATAAAAAACATAAAACCCCTAAACACATAAAAAATCAATAAAAAATAAAATCCATATAAATTTAAAAAAACTAGAAACCCTAAAACACAAAAAAACATAAAAATCTAAAACCCTTAAAAATCCTAAAAAATCACATAAAACCCTAAAAATAAAAAAAACCACAAAAAACATGAAGAGTCCTAAGAAAACCGTAAATAAAATAAAACACTTCAAACATATAAAAATCCTAAATCCCTCAAAACCCTTTATGTCCATATAAACCCTAAAAAACCATAAAAATTCTAAAAAATCATTATGGATCCTAAAAATGTAAAAAACTAAAAAAACTATGAAAATCCCAAACAATACCATAAAAATATAAATAAACATAGATCCCCTAAAACTGATAAAATCATTAAGAAACCGTAAAAGAACTAAAAACCACTAAAATCATAAAACCGCTAAAAACATTTAAATTCATATACCAATAAAAACTATAAAGACCACTAAAAAGTAAAAATACCCTTTAAACCCCTAAAAATGTTAAAAACCCTATAAAACCGTAAAATACTCAAAAATACCCTAAATCCCCAAAAACCAAAAGCCTAAAACCATAAAGAACCCTATAAACATTAAATATCCTTAAAAACCCTAAAAACCATAAAATCCTACAAAAATATCTACAAATACTTGAAAATGTAAAAAACATGAAAAACCCAAAAACCCAAATGAAAACCTTAAAACCTAAAACACTTTAAACCCCTAAAAACTTAGAAATCATAAAAACCTAAAAACCCTAAAACCCCTAAATCCCATAACAACCCACAAAATCAATAAAAACTCTAAAAACCATTAAAATCGTAAATTCTTTAAAAATCTATAAAAATTTCCAGAAAAAAAACCACAAAACACTTAAAACCCTAAGAAAACGTTAGAAACCTAAACTCACATAAAACAACTAAAAAAATTAAAAACCACTCAAACCCCTAAGAACCCCTAATGGACAATAGAAACCATAAAACCCCATAAAAGCATAAAACCCCCTAAATACATAAAAACCCTAAAACTCGAAAAACCCTTTAAAAATCTAAAACAATTAAAAAATATTAAAACCCGTTATGACCCTAAAATATATAAAAACGCCTAAAACTCTAGAAAACCAAACAAAAATAAAAATCATAAAACCCCCTAAAAATCCATAAAAATACTAAAAATACCTAAAAATCCAAAAAAACTGAAAATCCCATAAAAACCCTAAATAACCCTAAGAAAACATTAAAAACCTAAACACACTGAAAACATCTAAAAATTTGAAAATTGTTAAAAAAACATAAAACCCTTAAAATCCCAAAAAATTGTCAAAACCATAAAAATACAAAAAAATCCCTAAAATCCCTAAAAACATAAAAAAATTAAAAACCTAAAAAAACTAGAAGAAAACATTGAAATACTAAATAAAATAAAAATCCAAAAAATCCAAAAAATATTAAAAACCATCAAACGAGCCAAAAACCGGAAAACACCTTAAAAACCTATAAAAATCTAAAAATCTTATAAACCCATGATATATTAAAAAAGTCCAAAAAATATGAAATATCAATAACAGAAACTAAACCCCCTAAAAATGAATCAAACCATAAAAACAAAAAAACCCCTCAAATCCTTGAAAAAAATAAAAATTATAAAATTACTATAAGATCCCAAAAAAATTATAAACATAAAAAACCCTAACAACCTTGAAAAAACCTAAGAAAACCTTAAAAAACTAAAAACACTAAAATCCCTAAAAATAAGTAAAAAATGAAAAAACCCTAAAAACTGTAAAAAACCTCAAAATTCATTAAACCTTAAAAATCCAAAAAATCCTTAAAAGTCCTTAAAATCGCAAAAAATTTAAAAACCCATAAAACATGAAAAATAATAAGAAAACCATAAAAACCCAAAAACACTTTAAACCCATAAAAAACATAAAAAATATCACAAGAACCTAAAAATCCTAAAAACCCATAAAACCAATGATAACCTTAAATCCCATTAAAACCCCAAGAAAAAGCTAAAAACTCAAAAAAACTGTTAAATCGCTAATAATTTTAAAAATTGCTAAAAACCCATAATAACAATAAAATAGTCTATAAAACCCTAAAACCCCAAAAAATAAAGATTTTAAAAACTATAAAGACCTTAAATACTTAAAAATCTGTAAAACCCCTCAAAATACATAAAATAAACAATCCAATAAATATTTTAAAAATTCCTAAAAATTCTGAAAATGGTGAAAAACTCTAAATTCTCTGAAATACCCTAAAATATCATAAATAAACTAAAAAAAATATAAAACCTAAAACCTAAAAACCTAAAAAAACACAAAAGAACCCTAAATCCCTAAAAAGAATAAAATCCCTCATAATCAGTAAAACCCTAAAAACTATAAAAATCCTAAAAATCCCTTAAAATCCCTGAAAATCATAAAATTGCTAAAAATACAGAAAATGACTAAGAATACTATGAAAATAAAAAAACATAAAACCCTAAAAAACCCTCAAAAATCTAAAAACTCTGAACACCCATAATAGAACCCAAAACCATAAAACCTAAAAAATCAAAAAAACCCTAAAACCTTAAAATACTGAAAAAAAATAAAAACATGTAATTGACTAAAAAATATAAAAACAATTTAAATAATAAAAATGCTAAAAAATAAAAATTCCATTTAAAACCCTAAAAACTAAAAAAGGGAAAAAATTATAAAAATATTACAAACCAAAAAAACCCAAAACCCCTCAAAATCGCTAAAAACTATAAAAACCATTAAAATCCTAAAAACTCCTTAAAATCCATAAAAACATAAAAAACATGAAAAACATTAAAACCCCTAAGAAAACCTTAAAAACCTAAATACGCTTAAAAACCATCAAAATCAATAAAATGATAAAGCTATAAAAAACCGAAAACCCTAAAACCCCATAAACCACATAAAAAACATAAAAACACTTAAAAACCTAAAAACCAACAAAAAAAATCTAAAAATTTATTAACACATAAGAACATAAAAAACTCTATGAAAAAAATTAAACCCATAAATTGTAAAAAAAAACCGTAAAAACGATAAAAACTCTAAATATCTAATAACCCTAAAAATCCCTAAAAATAAAAAAATATAAAAATCATAAAACCCTAAAAATCCCTAAAAACCCGAGAAACAATAAATATATTATAAATAAATCAAACATCCATACAAAATAAATAAAACTAAAACCCTTAAAATCCATATATATCATTAAAAATCTAAAAACACATAAAACCAATAAAAACCCTAAAATCCCAAAAAACCCAAAAACCCTAGAAACCATAAAATCCACAGAATTTTTTTAAAAATCCTAAAAAAGAACAAAAAACTCTAAAACCCTCAAAAACCCTAAAAATTATAAAAAATATAAAATACATTAAAATCCTAAAAACAAAATAAATACCTTAAAACCCAAAAAAACAGAAACCACTAATAAATCGTAAAAAACATCAAAATCCCTATAAATCCATAAATCGTAGAAAAATCAAAAAAAAATTCTAAAAATCCATAAAGACATAACAACCTCTTAAATCCTTAAAAATACAGTGAAAGACCTAAAAAAAGAAAAACACTTAAACATCTTAAAACCCCTAAAACACTAAGAACCCTAAAACCCTAAAAAACATAAAAATGATAAAAAACATAAATCCTCTAAAAACCCATAACAATCCCCAAAAACCTATTAAAAACTTAATAAATCAGTAAAAAATATAAACCCTTTAACCCCCTAAAAATATGATTTTTTTAAAAACCATTCAAACCCTAAAAAAAATAAAAAATACCATAAAAACCCAAGAAAACCATAATAAACCCTAAAAATAATAAAAAAACTCTACCCCTCCCCTAATCCATAAAAACATTAAAAACCCTTAAAAATAATAAAAAACCCTAAAAATCTATAAAAACATAAAAACCACAAAAAACATTAAAAACCCTTAAGAAAACTTTAAAACCCTAAAAACAGTTAAGAATTAAAGAACCTAAAAAATTATAAAAACACTAAAAAACCCTAAAACCTCTAAAGTCCTCAAAATCCATAAAAACTCTAAAAATCAAAAAAAAATATAAAAATACTAACAAAATCCCTAAAAACATAAAAAATGCTAAAATCCCATCAAAACAGTAAGAAAACCTTAAAATCCTAAAAACATTAAATCCCCTAAAAAACCTAAACAACTCTAAAACCCAAAAACCCTTATAAGACCCTAAAAACCGTCAAAACCCCTAAAAACCATAAAAACCCTAAAACCCTAAAAACCCATAAATCCCTAAAAATCCTTTAAAAAATATAATACCCATTTAATCCCTTAAAAACGTTAAAAAATATATAAAATAATTAAACTCCAAAAAACTCAAAACCCCCCTAAAACCCCAAAAAAACATTAAAACCCTAAAAACACTAAAAATCCCCCACATACCTCCAAATATCTAAAATTGCTAAAAAATCATAAAAAATACATAAAATCCCTAAAAATGTAAAAACACATAATAACACTTAAAACGCCTAACAAAACCTTGGAAACAAAAAAAAACAATTAAAATATATCCAAAACTAAAAATGATAAGACCCTAAAAACAATAAACCCCTAAAAACATTAAAAAAATAGTAAAAATAAAAAAACAAAAAAACAACTAAAGACAATAAAACCCTGTAAACCTCTAAAAAATTAAAAAAAAACTCCAAAAAACCTTGAAACACTAAAAAATATAAATAAACCCTAAAATCCTAAAAAAATAAAATCCTAAAAATAACTAAAAACCCTGAAATTCACAGAAATCCCTAAGAAAAATAAAATTCATAAAAGGAGTAAAATTTATAAAAACATAAAAAAAACCCTAAAAACACCAAAAACCCTTAATAAACCATAAAAACCAAAAAATAATTAAAAACCATAAAGAAGATAAAAATGATAAAAATACTAATTCCCCAAAAAACACTATAAACTCTAAAATCATCAAAATACCTATAAACCTAATAAACCATATAAATCAATAAAAATTACAAATAACACATAATAATGTTAATAACATTAAAACCATGAAATCACTAAGAAAACCTTAAAACCCTAAAATAATTAGAACCCCTAAAAAACAAAAAAATCAAAAAAATCATAAAAGTAACATTAAAACACTTAAACTTTTAGAAACAATAGAAACCCCTAAATATTAAAAATCCATAAAAACCCATAAAAACATAAAAACCAGTAAAAACTCTAAATATTCATTAAACCCCTAAAAACATTAAAAAAAATTAAAAACATTAAAACCCCTTAAAACTAAAAAACCCTAAAACCCCTATGAATGATGGGATATGAATAGGTGCAGTTGAATTAAAATTCTTCGAAATGGCTAATCTTGAACCGGGTGATCAAGCTCTAAGTGGGGTTAACATTGATCCTGAATATAGATTCATTGATATAAACCAACAATTAGTGTTTTCTGAAGAGTTGAATAGAACATTAGGGATAATCGATGTAGAAAAAGGAATATGTTTGTAGATTTTTGTACATTACAAGGAATAAATACCTGAAGAAGTCTTCAAGATCAACATACCGGAGGAGGTGGCCATGAGAATATATAAGAGAGTGATTTGTGTTGATATCAATGAGGACAAAATAATATGTATCAATAAAAAAGACCTCATTTTTGATTGAGTCTTTAATAAAAGTATGATCAACTAGGAGGAATATATCCACACATAGGGAAAGATGGCCAATCATTTTGGATTCCTATAAAAAAGAGTCCAAATATATAGGAAATCGTACTTCACTAGGATTTATATATGGTTTTTATTTCCCATAATCATTGACTCTACTTTAATAACGATTTGAGTACTTTCAATTTATAAAATATGTTTTTTGAATAGTGTGGTTTCTCAATTTTCCACAAACAGGTTTCTGAAATAAAAATTTAATTTTCTAGTCTAAAGCTCCAAAAATTCATAAAAAAATAAAATAATAAAAAACCATAAAAACCCATAAAAACCAAAAAAAATCCTAAAAATCCTAAAAAACACTAAAAACCTTGAAATCCCTAAATGACCCTAAAAACCATAAAACCCATTAAAACCATAAATCCCTAAAAACATAAAAACACTAAAACCCAATAAAACTCCTAAAACCCACTAAAAAATATTAAATCCATATAAAGACCTAAAAGCATTAAATACCATTAAAAAATATTAAAACCCTCATAAACTAAAAAAACCCTAAAGAACTCAAAAATCCGAAAAAACACAAAATTCCCCAAAGACCTTAAAAATCCACAAAACCCAAACACACATAAAAATCCAAAAATTCCCTAAAATACAAGAAAAATGTAAAAACTTTATAACCTTTAAAACCTCATAAGAAATCCTTAACAACCTAAAAACACATAAAACCACTAAAAACATAAAAAATGTTAAGACCCTAAAAGACCATAAAACCCTAAAAACCACTACAACCCTTAAAACCCTTAAAATCCTTAAAAGACTCAAAAAACCAGAAACCACTAAAACCTAGTATATCTCTACAAACCATTTAAACACCAAAACATTGAGAATTTCTAAAAAAACATAAAAAATAAAAACAAAACGTCAAAACCCAAAAAAACCCTAAATACCATAAATATCCTTAAAACACTCATAAATCCATTAAACCCATAAAAACCCTAAAAACCCTAAAAATCCTTAAAACAATGTAAAAATGAAAAAATTCCAAAAAATCCCTGAAAACCCAAAAGAAATACTTAAAAACCTAAAAAAACATAATCACACCAAAAAACATAAATAATATCCAACCCTTAAATACAAAATAACCCTAAAATCCCTTTAAACCATCGAAATCCCTAAAAACACTAAAAAACCATAAAAATACTAAAAATATTTAAAGATATCTAAAATTTAAAAAACCTTAAAAACCCCGAAAACACCAAAGATAACATTAGAAACCTAAAAAAATTTAAAACCCAAAAATACCTTAAAAATGATAAAAATCATTAAAAACACCAAAACACCCTAAAACCTCTAAAAACCATAAAACCCTAAAAACCATAAAAAACACTAGAACCCATAAAAACCCTAAAAACCCAATAAAATCCTTAAAAACCCATCAATCCTAAAAAAATGTTTAAAAAATATAAAATACCTTAAAACCCTATCAACTAAAAAACCCTAAAAACCCAAAAAACCAAAAATGTAAAGACCCACAAATTTCAAGGAATTTTTTTTCCTTAAATTATTTGGAATTTTACGATTCCACAGATTCTTACGTTGCCTGATTCCGAGGCTCGGTGTGCCCAGAATCAATTTCTGATGTTTGGTTTGGGTATGTTCAGTAAACACATGTGCAGGTTCTTCTATCCTTTGAACAGGTGCTCGAAATTGAAATTCTAGGGCACTGTTGAACTCAAAGTGCCAGTTTTAGCTTAAGAATAATTTCACCTCGACATCAGATGATTGGGAATGAGTGTTGGTTTTAGAGTTTCACATGTATTTATAAAATAGAATAAGTGACAACTTAATTTTTTTGTTGAACCCATGCCATGTGGATAAGGTTGGTTAAAAGCACCACATGGGAGCTGGTGGTGGGACCGCCACACCCCAACCTCCAATGGGAGGATAATTGGGTTGGGAACCACCTGAGCATCATAACCTCATGCGAGAGGTTATGACGAGGGGTCCACACGGGGATTAACCCCCCATTTAATGGAAGAAGAGGAAACGTCCCAAATCTCTCTCATTAATGAGGTAGAGCCACTTGGCCTCTAACTCCTATCTTAATGAAGGAGAATAAAACCTCCTCAAAACCCCCCCAATTAATGGAAGGGAACCCCCCTTTACCCTCATCACATTAAATTTGGTGGGAACCACCTGGGCCTCTAACACCCTCGAAACTCCCCAATTTTTATTCTGCCAACCACTCGTGTAATTATATTGGTGGAGCCACTTCTCCTTTTTTTGAATTTCAAATTTGTGCCAACATGAACTTAATTAAGTGGGGCCCACTTAATTAATTCACGCCATTGGACATAATAGATTAAAATCTATTATTTTGTCATGTTTGTTCTCTCCATAGGGGAGATCTTGGGAGAATAGAATCCTCCAACGAAGAACGTGAAGATGCCGGCGATGATGAATTCTTTCTCGGCATCTTCTTCGGAACCCCTACCGATATGGGATCTCTTTGACGGCCTTTATTACTTCTTATACGCCGTCAATGGACCGACACACGAGCTCGGAAGTGTAAGCGTACAATGAATGGAGAAAAAAATTTCTTCCCCCACAACGAATGAACGCCCATCGATTAAAAAGGTAGGGGTTTGTTTTATATTGTTTAACGATTAATCTTCTCTCGTTAAATGAACTCCATGACCCACTTGCAATCATTATAATGTGGAGGGTTCAGGCTGAACAAACACGGCTCGACCCCTCCGTAACCATTACTGTTTCGGAACATTGGATCGACGACGAATTAGCAGTGGCATGGCAGTGTGTCGACTGCGACGAAGATGGAAAATAGTGGTCACACTACCCACGGCCTCCGCAAACCGCACCGCCGGCCGAGCGGTTCCCGACCGCCTAACCGAACGATGCCTGACGTGCACCCCAGCCGAGACTGTGGCTAGCCCAGCCGTTGTAACCCTACCCACGCACCGCACATGCTGCAGGCGTGCCCCCTGCCTGTCTGGCACCCCCCGACGCCCTCCCGGCTCCTGCGCGGCACCCAGGCCGCCCTCCCAGCGCCCCAACCACCGGCCCGACGCCCCCCGTCACCCACCCGGTGCCCCCCCGACGCCCATGCCATATTCCCGGTGCCTTTCTGGCGCCCCGTCCACCCTCTTAGAGCCTTCCCGGTGCCTCGGCTGCCTGCTCGGTGCCCCGGCGCCTAGGCCACCTGACCGGCGCCCAGGCGGGCTACCCAGTGTGCCTCGTGCCCTTCCCGGTACACCCCTGGACTGCCCGCGCCCCGTGCAGCCCTCTTTTGGCCTCTCGGGCCAAGCCACCCGATCTGCGCCCCTTGTGGCATCAGCCGAACCAGCCACGGGCCTTCGGGCCGCGTCACCCATGTGGTGACTTTGGCCTGAACTGTCCACACAGTTCGCTGGGTCTGGCCAAGATGTCTGGGCCAAATTTTGCGGGATGACCTGCTCAATAAGCCGAGTCAGACCCAGAAAGACTGAACGAGTTGACCTAGACTGTGTGGGGGCCGAGTCGGTTCAACTGGGTCAGACCGGAACCGGGCCCACTAAAGACCCATTGCTTACATTGGCCATATCTTTGGCACCGGACGTCCGTTTGACGAACCTTTAGCGGCGCTGGTAATATTTTTGACAAAAGGTCCCTTCAAAAATACCCCATGGGAGTTAGGGGTATATTTGAGATACAGTTGGTTTGGTTCGTACACGAATCCAACTGGGCCCCTTGGACAAAAAGGCTAATAACTCACAGACCGGGCGTCTAATTGAAGCACCATCTATTGCATTGAGACCCCTTTGACATGGTGTACCTTTGTGATACTTCATCATAGGACTTAGTGACACTTGGAGTATCAGCTTGTAGCTCATGGAGCGGACCCTCCTGGAGATGACCAATTAGATTACAGAGACCTAAAAGCTGGATGAGACTTGATGACTGCTTGTCTGATTCGTTTCGAAGTGACTTGGATAACCCAGTGGGGAGCACTATAGTGTGAGGCGACAGACCCATGGCGGAGGAGCTCTACTGTGTGAGGTGGCAGACCTGCGGTACTCGATAGGAGGAGTACCTCTGTAGTCTATTAGGGGGAGCGCTACTGTGTGAGGTGGCAAACCCATGGCAGAGAGCGCTACTATGTGAGGTGGAAGACCTATGGTACTTGACAGGAGGAGTACCTCAGCAGTCTATGGTTAGTGAGTAGAACCTCAGAGTTGCGATAGGACCACTGTACTCGACAGTGGAAGAGTTCTCCAGCAGCCATGGTTTTGTTAATGAAAATCATGGTTTGAGCTAAGTCAATGACCTTTGTGTTTTCCTCATGTTTGAGATGGATTACTCAATAACTTAGGTTTATGTATGGGCATATACCTATGTAATGGTTTAGAAATTTCCCTCACCATGTTTTTAATACAATATGAAATAAACTTTAAATCAATTGGACACATATCATATACTATTTCCATTTATGGTCCTAGTTGTATGACCTAAAACTATAGATATAATAACTTTTATGTTTGGGTCAGACCTTCGTAAAAGTATTATTCATCTGATTCTTTGGATATTTTGGTTGAAAATAACCTTTCCATATTTAGGTACCTTTCTCGATAAACCAAACTATGTGCTTTAAAAAAGCCGAATCTCCATAAACATTCTTCATCTTTTAGTAATAGAATGTCAAACTCCTGAGAGCACTTTTTTTGACTATATAGCGCGTGCCCTTAGCAAGCCTTATATAAGTTGCCTACATAACAATCCTATCATTCAAAAGATGCAACTATTTGGCTATGCATCATATTCCCTAGTTGGCCCTATATAATACAGCCCCCATAACAGGTTTTCCATATAATGGTAACTTTTTTCGTCGAAAAGATTTCCTCTAATGGTTTTAACCCTTTCCCCATTTCATTCCCCAGTTTCTAAAATTCCCATATCATAGTTTACAATTTTTCCTTCCATACCTGAATATGATAGTATGTTTCCAAATAAATTATCAAGAAATTTGGAGTGTTTTGTACCTTTGGTCATATCTAAAGACCGTAAATTAAAGCCACTCAATGTCCTCACTACATGACTTAAAACTTCACATTACCAATGTCCACAATGCTTGAATTAAAATGCACAATATAATATCCAAAATTCCCATTTCTGATAACTTGTTTCCATTAATCATACACCAAATATTTATAGAAATGGTTTCCCTATTCATGACTTATGTGGGTATAAAATAACCCTTTTTCATTCTTAAAATTCCATTCCTTGGAAAAACCACCTACTATGGTCTTGAGTCACCCAAATATTATTTTATCCTATATATCTACAGAAAAATGTAAAACATTAAAGAGCACTTTTGTTTGACTATGCAACATGTGCCCTTAGGTAGCCTTGCATAAGTTTCCTACATAACAAGCATGTTACTCAAAAGATTCCACCATTTGGTTATCCAGCATATGCCCCAGTTGGCTCTACATAACACAAAACCCATAACGGGTTTGTCAAATAATGGAAACTTTGTTCCTAGAAAAGAAACCCCTTATGTTGATACATGTTTTATATTTGGTGACCATAAAAATCATAGCACATGATTCCCCTTGGAAATATTTAAAGAATATTAATGTAATTTTTAGCCACAGAGTCCTGTTTGGGATCTAATTTTAAAATTTATGGTTAAAGATATTCGAACTTAAATTCTAGCCCATTATAGTCCAATATGCATGACTCTAAACTTCCAACAAGAGACATGGTACTCACTATTATTATTGGGTCCAATAACCTAGGTTGAACAAAATAAGTTAGAGAAAGTGAAAAAGCAAATGATTAAAGAAAAAATACTTTTCTTTTATGGGAAATTTTCATAGAGGATCATCCACAAATTGGAGTCTCTCTCTTAGAAATTAAAAAGGGATTTCTACATAATTCGTCATTTGTTTGAAAACGTCTTGAGCCCCATAAACTGATTGTTGAAGTTTTTCTATTTGACTAGCCTTGCTCTCTTCATCAGGATGAAGTGATTCTCTAGCATCTGTAATGGATTTTTCACCATACTTCTGGACTTCTCCTAATGAGCTATGAAGCTGGTCAATCTCCCCTGTAATGATATCTAACTCCAGTTGACGGCACAATTTCTGAACAGTCTTTTCATTAATTTTCTGCTTCATTCCCTTCAACTATTCATTATGATTAGCCTTATCTTGGGATAGTGCTTCTTGGAACTCTTTAATATTGATTTATAGTTTGGCTTTTGTCAAGTCTTGTCAAAGATTTTTCTCTTTATCCCTCCTTCGAATAATCTCTTTCACTGTAGTATAAATTTCACGGTATTCAAAAACGCCAAATACTAGCATGATAAACATAGATGAAAGTTGTGGAATTCATTAAGACAGTTCCTCAACAGGAATCTTAGATATTATCTTCCAGATGTTTTTCCATGATTTGCAATGAGCAAGACGAAGAGGCTTCTGTAGTTATGGGTCCAATTCAAAATCACTGTCATAAGGAGGGGTATATTCTGGGACTAATGAACATAAAGAGGTTCTTTTTTTGTTCCATATTGAACTTTGGTTTATCCACCTTCAAATTTTATTTGGTCTGATGAAGAGGCTTCACCTCAAAACCTAGCCATTGAATTTGATATCCCAATACAATAAATCAAGAATTACGGTTTTGATTAGATTAAAGAGATAACAAAATTGAATGCAATCATAATACCAATATCTCACACCTAACAGTAGTTCAACATCTTAATAAGAATCCACCCTAATGTTCTCAGTTTCAGAAATCTTGTTTGATGTATTTGGATGAGGAGTGGTATCTTTGATATGCTCGGGATTTTCAGAGTGAATCTTAGGAAGACCTGCTATCTCAAGATATGCCTAATACAATGTATCCGAAATGTTGGGGTTGAAATTAATATCAATTCTTCCTTCAAGTACCATTGAAGAAACAATTTATTTAGATGAAACTTCATTTGTCAATCCACCATGGTTAGCATGTTAATCATAAGAATATTAATAGGATGAATAATGTGATCTCACGTCTAGTTGATTCTATACAAAGAAATCCAAAATTATCTATGGAATTTTATATATTAACGTGATTTAATAGTTCTTCAAAATACATGCCAAGTTTCATCATTTCAACCAATGATATCTCATATCCCAGTTTAGTCTCACCTATGGGAGCACTTGGTGTGTTTTCTTCATAACCTTCCTCCAAAAACCTTTGAACCCAACTATCTTCTTCAGCAACAATTGTGGGTTTAATGTCAGTTTTTTCCAGATGTTCTAGTGCATCTGATGAACCTAAAAGTATCACATAATGGAATTTAGCTATTGTTACATTTGATTTCTTATGAAGTATTATTTATTATTTAGAATCATCCTCTCCTCTGATAATAGGAATCATAGAAGTTCTGGGAACATATGTTGGTTCCTTTGGCCTCAATGCCTCTTAAAGAACCACTAGATTTGAAGGAATTTTTGTCTGATGAGCAGCACCTTCTATGGCTCCTTGAATATTATCAGTAGTTTCTTTCAAAGATGAAACAAAAGAATACCCTATAATCTTAAAAAAAGATTAAACACATTTTCATGAATAATGACTAAAATTCATGATTATCAAGGATACTTACCACTGCTAAGAAAGCACTTAAACATGGAATTCTTTCTTCAGTGATTTTACTTCATCACCTTTTTGGGAGGGCTTGAATCATCAACTATAAAGACATGTATCAGAGATTCCAATACCCTCTATATTTCCTCCTCCATGGCCTGTTGGCCTGAAGATATTTCTCCTGATTCACGGGGTGACCCAATAGCTCTAAGAGTAGTGCCTCTAGGCCTATACTGTGCTGAAGGAACTTCAATTGTTTTTCCTTTACCCAAATGTAAGTTAAGATGATATTTCTTCTATGTAACAATATTTATACTAAATTTAAAGTTTTAAAATGGAAGATAATGTAAGAGAAAGGAAACATATATCTTCAGTATCTATAAATTCACGCCACTCTTCATCTAATGAAGGATTGATATCTTCAATGGTACCATGATCTATTATTTCATTTACTTGAATTTTGGTAAGAATTGATTCATTAGTAGAATATATAATCACTTACATCTCTCAAATGTAGGTCCTGAACTAGTTGGGATTATCCTTAAAAATAATGTCAAAAGAAGCCCACAAATCCCCTACACATGGAATATGCAGTCCTTTGCACATATCTATCCACATGGTTTCAGCATCATAGTACATATTCTACCATGTATGAACAACATCCAGTTTTATATATTAAGAATGCATGTCTGAGGGTTGTGATGAGGATCCAACAACCTTGGACTATAGTTTCTTATTAGCACCCATAGTCACAGATGAAGGATTAGAAAATGGAACTCTCCACTCTTCATAGTGATGGCGACCAGATTTCCTTGATACGACTTTGGTATGGATTGACGGGGTGGTGCTCTTAATTATGAAACGAGGGTTATGTTTTGCACAAGGCCTATTTGGTGAATTTGTAGCATCATCACATCCACCCTTTGATTCTTTCAAGTCAGCCCCTGATGATGAATAATTATCTTCCAAACGACAGGGTTCCTTCTTGATACTTCTCTTTATCCCCACTCGAGGGACGACATGATTTAATACCCCTTCAAGGTAAGATGCATCCTAGTTCTCAGCATACCAGATGGTCAATCTGTTTACTACATTAGCAATTGGTTAATTAAATACTACCCTAGTCTTCTCTGCAGATGTCAACAACCATAGTTGTCGGGGAACCATTGGTTGTTGCTCTAATATGTCATTCACAGGAGGGGATACAATATTTTGTTTTAGAAATTTGAATTGACGCGCAAATATATATAGAGAATATCCCTCACATATGATTTCTCCATCGATTCTGGTGGCCAACATGCCATCTCTGCAAGCTAGCATATATTCCCACAATTCAAAACTGGCAGTACCATCATCAATGAATCTCCCTATAGGCGGATTCCCATTAGGAAAAAATGTAACTCCTTATGCATGCTCATTCTATCCTTGATTTCATAAGCATTCAAGGAAAAGGGTAAAATACAAGAAAAGGCCTGAACAGATGGTTAGAAAGAACTTCCAGAGACATGTACTCCACTTTGTATCGCTTATGTTCTAAAGTGAGTTTCAACACATCCCCACAACACTTAGAATGGCACCACTATTATAAAGGGAGACTTACCTCTATAAAAATGCAACAAAATCATATGAATCATGGCCAAAAGAAGAGTAGCCAACCCTACCATCCTTTTCTCTACCAGCATAGCTGCAATAACAAAGGTTCCCAACATCAAGCCTACTTTGGAGTCTTAGACTGGTAATAAATATAGGCTGATCCACATGGCTATGAAACCCTCCAAACATGTCTTTGCAGGAATTTTTGGGTTTCTTTCATATCCCCATTTATCAAATTCTCCTTTCTCTAATGTTGGCAAAAAGGCGTTAGGAGTGCCTCTTTTCTCTACCCTTGGACCGCTATTCAGACGGGTGTAAGTGGGATCCATTTCCTTCTTTTTTATTAAAAATATTTCCATCCATTCCTCTAGATGAATAACCCTCCTGGTGTGAGTTTTCATGGTGACTAAATTCTTCAGTTTGTTAAATATATTCATCAACTCACAGATCAAATATGGTTTCTTCTCTGAGTCATTCGGTGTCACCTTGGCAGGAATAAACTCATTATACATGTCTCCAAGGATTGGAGCTCCATAAATCATATAAACATCCCACAAGATGATACCTACCTCACTATGTGTTAAATGGAAGGAATTGGTCTTTGGACTCCATCGACTTAATAATTCTGGCACAAAATCATCATTCATATACACATAGGTTTTCCCATCCCAGATAGCCTCATAAATCCCGATGACTCTCAAATAATCTACAAATTCTACTCATGTATTTTTCACCCAGTATTCCCACATCCATGCGGGTTTTACACCTCCTCCTGGATGAATGTCCCAACTTTTCTTCCAACCCTTGGACTGATCTCTATGAGAATCTCCAAATATGGATGAATAGTAGTGTGGCTACAGATCGGGTGTGTGTGCCTTCAAATCTAGAGCACACAGGCTATGATGCATAATAGAAGCTTTCTCTACTATCCCGACATTAGAAAATGAGCCCACAATAGAAACATGGGCCGACAAGAAGTTGGTATAATCCTAAAACCATGAATGTGGGATATAGTTCTTTGCATCGGGAATGTTAGAATCTTAAAAATGGTCATAGTTATACAAAGGCAGATAGGTTCTTTGAGAAAAGTTTAAATGATACTTCTTAAAATATTTTTCTAAGTCTGGAATAATGGATTCTCAAATTTAAAAATAATCATGACCAAAAACATTCATCTTGTCATCAATTTTCTTACTGGAGAGCTCATCAGCAGTTCTAATTCTTTTATGAGCCATTAAACATACAAAAACATACATATCATCTTTTAAAAGTAAGTTCGATTTTGGTGTTTTACAAAAAAATTGGTAAATCCATTATGGAATGTAAATTTAAAACATGGTTCACAAGTATAAGTAGGTGCGCAAGTATGGTTCCCCACTTATAGTGCATAGCTAAAAAATGTACCGAAGAATGGTGACGAAATAGAAGCACATGAATTGAATAAGCCTTGCACGCCGAGAGCAAAAAATCTGAGAGTTGAGAGAATTTTCAAGGAATTTAATTCATTAAATATAAGTGATGCATGTCACACTATGCGCTAGAAATCTTACGCATTGCAAACTTGCACACCCAATTCCACTATAGAACCAATACTTACATGCCCCTATGATATTTTCTTTCTCATATATTACTTTACCTCAGTATAGGAAACTTTTTTCATTTCAGATCCAATTCTTCTGGGGGGGGGGGGGTTGATGCTCCATTTCATCAAAGATTTTAAAAGTATGATGAAGGGAATTCATTATAAAGAAAATGCGGGAAAATACATGATGAAAAGTCAAGATTTTAGAGGTGTGAGTTTTAGATCACCCAAGTCTAGCGAAAACTCTGTCGGCGCACAACCCACTTGTGTGCCCCCATATGTGACGCAACCAACTTTCATGCCCCATAAGTTGTGAAACCTACTTTCATAACCAACTAATTTCACCCAAGGTCACTGATTTTCCTATAAATAGACCCTTAGGGGCATCATTTGTATAGAAGAATTTCCATGAAGTCCAATTGGTGCTCTGATCTCCCAAGTACTTGTCCCCATTCTTCCAAAACATTCAATGTATTTATTAAATACCTTGAGTAGAGAATTTAAGGGAGGATCATTGGAAATAAGTCCTTTTAGTGTTTGAAACCCATAACACTCACGCACCTAAAGCTCCCAACCTCCCCAAGTCAGAAATAATTGCGTGCTACCCATTCCTCTCACAAGAATTTGAGTGCCCTACTTCTTGGATCACCTATGAATACTCTTGAAGGGTTGATCAAGGTCTCACTCAAGTGTTACCATATAGGTTGTTTGTCGCCTATGTAAACATCAGGTCATCCAAGCCTACTTGTGCGCCCTTACTTTCATGCCCATACTTGCGCGCCCCTCTCTACTGGGGCGCCCTCCTTGATTCACTTACTTTCGTCACTCTCTTCAGTCTACAAGACATCAAGCCGTCATCAAAGACATTCATGGAAAGGATTATTCTTCCTTGGATCCCTTGACTGAAGGGATTCTATTGAAATCATCACCAAAACCTCCTGACTTATCAAACCTTTGGGAAAGGCATATCAGTGTGTCACCTATTTGGGTTTGTATCTCCACAGTCAGAGGATTCCAAAATTTGTTTCAAAATGGGGTTAGGATTCATGGAGTGTCTCAGGTTTGTATATCCACAGTCACATGGACCTTTCTCCCAGAAATAGTGTTGGGATGTTCCCGGTTTGGAGGATGGTTGGGTCCTGGCCTTTCCCTTCTCAAAGAGATGACCCAGAACCACAAGTCACTGGTAGGGGAAGATACAGTTCATACGTACTTTTACTTTTAATGATAAAGTATAAGTCTCCCTCCCCTACCAGGATCAATTTCAGGAAAACCGTCCTGGCGTAAACCCCTAGCTTTTCTTGCATGAGGTGGCATCATTGCTCATCCCCTCTTCTTCGGTTCCAAATACCATAGGAGAGATGCGCATAGGGACTCTTGTTACCCTTTCCCTCTACCGTTAGGCTTTTTCACCATGGGAATCCATCATGGTGTAAGCCCCTACCCTTCATCCCTTCCTCCTTACATTGGACCATTGTACAATATAAATAAAATAGCGGGATGGACCGTCGCCTCGCCCTCTTCCATGATTGCCTCAACCTCATTCAACATGGACAACATAGCTGCACCATTTTCCACCAGCGAAGGAGGAAAATTTTGAAAGTGTGAATGCCTTTGTTGAATCTTTGACATCCTCTTGTTTCTCAGACCGGGAATGAATCACATGGTCATAGAGATTTGTCATGGTCACAAAATTTTTAAAATTTAAAGAACTACGAGAACATTAATTCCTGTTCAAACCAAGATACGTAGGAAGTATTTTCATGGACCAAGCTCATTGGATATCCTCCTTATGAATCCAACCCCAATTCCCTTAATCTGGGCATCCTCCTTAGAAATAAGACCCAAATTAAACCCCAAATCACGAAGGAATCATTTTTAGGAAGCAATCACAAACTCATCTTTCTTAAAGGACCATACTCTCTTATGAGACATATCAAACTATGTGGGTTTTGATTCCCATCCATATGGGATACGTTGGAAGCCTGTTTGAGGTTCAAAGACAACACTTCAAATCAAACCTATTCTCCTTGGGCCATATTCCAAACATAGCCTGATCTTACTTGGAAAACCATATCCTTTCCAGGTTCCTTGGGCTGCTTCAGTATAAGTCCTACACTATGTTTTGACTAAGCACCTTCCGCTTAGATGTCCATACCACATGAAATTAAACCGTACAGATATGTCCTTATCACATGACCTTAAAAGGCATGATGTGTCCCATTAAGTGTCACCGAACTACAACGGTTCTGATTCCTTTTACAAGAATACATAGGTAGCCCATTTTATGGGCACGATCCCGATATCAAATCAAACCTTCATCTCCCTGGATGATAATAAATTTCAGAGTACCCCACTAAGTAGCTTAAAAACTAGTATCATCACAACGATGATTAAAAGAATCTCTATGCAGTATATTAGAGGATACCATTGATGGGAAACCTTGAATACATACAGATATTTCCATTAATGAAGAACCATGAATTCATACTGATGATTCTGAACATTACACATGTTAATAAGTGATTTTAAATTCCAGTGGATACATGTCATATACTTGGACAATTAAGAAGAATTCATGAAAATATCATAAATTTACAAAGAGAGTCCCGAAGTAGACAATAATTCCCCCCCAAAAGGGTGAGATGAGTTTGACCTCCCACCCTCTCGAACAATGAATGATCTTAAGTATCATAAAGTTCCAACTTAACGAACTCCTTCCTTTAGAAAGCAGGCCCCTTTGGATAAAGAACTGTTGGAAGTTTCCGTTTTTATCAATAAATCTAATGGAAATTTCCTGGAAATAGTGACTCTTAAAACTAGAACACATGTTTCAAGGAACTACTTAAAACACTAAAAACCCTCAAAACACATAAAATCCCTAAAAACCACTAAAAAATCCCATTTAAACCCCTTAAAACCTTAAAAAATATACTACCCTAAAAAACACTAAAAAGTTAAAAGACACCCTAAAGACCCAAAAACCCAAAAAACACCAAAACCCATCAAAATCCCTAAAAACCCTAAAAAATCATAATCATCATAAAAATCCCTACAAATCCCTAAAATTGTAAATATAACTGAAAATCCTGAAAACCCTAAATTAAATCTTAAAAACCTAAAACACAATAAATCCCTAAATCCATAAGAAATTTTAAAACCCTAATAAACCATAAAATCACAAATAACACCTTAAAAACTATATGAGCATCTAAAAATCTTAAAACCCTAAATATCAATAAAACCCCTAAAACCCACTAAAAACTCTAAAACCCCTTTAAACCTTTTAAATGACAAAAAAATACAAAATACAATAAAACTCTAAAAATATTAAGAAAAAAACCTAAAACCCACAAAAAACCATAAAGCCATAAATAACCCCAAACACCCCAAAAAACCTCAAAATCCCTAAAAAACTAAAAAACCATAAAAATCCACAAAATTACCTTGAAATACATATATTTTAAAAAACCCAAAAAACTATTAATCATCCTATGAAAACCATAAGAATTGGAAAACGCATAAAACCCCTAAAAACCAAAAAAAATTAAATAACCTAAAAATCATAAAAAGACTCTTAAACTATAAAAAACATAAAAACCTAAAATCCCCATAAAACCCTAGAAAATATAAAAACACATTAAACCTGTAAAAATAATATGAAACTGTAAAAATCCTTAAAAAATAAAAAAAATTAAAAACCAAAACAACAGTATAAAAATCCTTAAAATCCATCAAAATCTCTAACAACCCTAAAAAACATAAAATCATAAAAACACCTAGAAATCCATAAAATTGAAAAAACACCTTAAAACCCAAATAAAGATTTGAAAAATATAAAAACCTAAAAAAACATTACACCCCTAAAACCTGAAAAATGCTAAAAACCCTCAGAATCTCTAAAAACCATAAAATTCCCTAAAAAATCCATGAAAACGTAAAAACCCAAAAAACCCAAAATAAAATCCAAGAAAACTTTGAAAAGATGAAAACACATAAAAGCCCTAAAATCCTATTTTTTTTAAAACTCCAAAATAACCTAAAATATCATAAAAACATAAACCCCCTAAAAACAATAGAAACCAATGAAATCCTTAAAACACTAAAACACTTTAAATACCGTAATGCCACTAAAAATTCTAAAACCCCTTTAAAACCCTAGAAAAATTAAAAAAATCATAATCCTCCCCCAAAAATAAAAAACCCCTAAAACCCAAACAAACCATAAAAACCTAAAATACCATAATACCCCAAAATCCACAAAACCCTAAAAACCCTAAAATCCTAAAAAATAAAAAAAAATCCTTTAAAACATAAAATAATTCTAAAAACCATAAAAACCCATAAGAAAAACATAAAAACAAAAAAAACTGAATTAACCGTGAAATAACCTAAAAAATACCAAGAACCCTAAAACCCCTAAAACATATAAAACCATAAAAAACCCATAAACCCCTAAAACCCCTAAAAAATAAAATTAACATAAAAACCATAAAATATCAAAAACGAAAAAAGTATAAAACCCTAATAATTCCATAAAAACCTAACACACTTAAAACCCCATAAAAACCTAAAAATTCTAAAATCCATAAAAACCCATAAAAATACCCTAAAACCCTAAAATTCCATAAACACCATAAAGATTCATAAAAAAATTAAAAACCCTGAAAAACTATAAAATCATAAAAAATACCAAAAACCTAAACTCTTTAAACACCTTAATATGTTTAAAACTCTAAAAATGTTAAAAAATCCTATAAAACTGAAATAAACCATAAAACCTCAAACACCATAAAAAACCCTAAAAACATAAAAAACCTGAAACCTTAAAAATCGCTACAAAACCCAAAACCGCATAAAAACTAAAAAATCCCTAAAATACCTAAAAAATTAAAAACCCAAATCCCTATAAAATCCTAAGAAAACCTTAAAAATAAAAAAACACCTAAAACACCTAAAAACATGAATTGTTAAAATTCCTAAAAACCCTATAAGAATATAAAAACACTAAAAACCATAAAACCCAAAAAAACATTAAAAACAACTCTAATCTCACAAAAACATTAAAAACCACTACAAGTTTAAAACCATTAAACCCCGAAAAACATTAAAACTTTCTGAAAAACCAAAAAACTATAAACAACTCTAAAAACCCATAAATTACCATAAAATTTAAAAAATGCTAAAACACCTAAAAACAACTCAAAATCCATAAAATTCATTAAAAAAAATAATAAAAGCACTAAAAGTCTCTAAAACTAAAAAAATCCCTAAAACCCTTTAAAACCCTAAAAAATATTAAAATCCAAGAAAGACTTAAAACCCCTAAAAAACTAAAAAACACTAAAACCCTAAACTCTAAAAACACTAATATCATTATAACCCATAAAAACACCTAAAAACACTAAGACCTAAAAAAATACATGAAAACCCTAAAGAACCACTAAAAATATAAAAACCCTTTAAATCCATATAAATGTTAAAAAATAAAAAAAACCCTATAAAACAAAAAACCCCTTAACAAACCCAAAAAACCCACAAAATACCTAAAAACCTTAAAAACCCCTAAATACCCCCAAAATCACTAACAACCATTAAACCATATAAATAACCTAAAAATACAAAAAATTCCTTAAAAATTGATAAAACCCTAAACATCCTAAAAACCCCAAAGAAAACCTTAAAACCAAAAAATAATGAACACCACAAAAAACCTAAAAACGAAAATCCATAAAACCCTAAAAAACAATAAAAACGTTAAAAACACTCAAATTCCATAAAAACCATAAAAATAAAAAAAGTAACAACAAATCCATAAATCCATAAAACCCTAAGAAAACATTACAAGCCAAAAAAACACTAAAAACCCCTAAACATAAAAATTGTAAAAATACTTAAAACCCCTAAAAACCCCAAAATCCATAAAAACTATAAAAAAACAAAAATACTTAAAAAAAATTAAAATACATAATACCCTAAATAATAATAAAAACACTAAAAACCCACCATGCCCATAAAAATTTGAAAAAACACTAAAAACATTAAAGATCCCAAAAAATCTAAAAAACCTAAAAACCCAAAAAAAATCATCAATCCCCTAATAACATCAAAAGACCTTAAAAACCATAAAAACCATGATAATTATAATAAATCACTAAAAATACCTCAAAAAATAAAAAACATTATAAATCTATAAGAAACCCATACAAAACTAAAAGCACTTAGAAACCCTAAAAACCATAAAAATTGTGAAAAAACCCTAAAAATAACTTCAAACGCTAGAAAACCATAAAAATACTAAAAAAATACCTAAAAACCCTAAAAAATAAAAATCCCTAAAGTACTAGAAAACCCATAAGAAAAACATAAAAGAAGAAAAATAATTAAAACCCATAAAAAACAAAAAACCCTAAAAACCCTAAAAATTATTAAATTCCTAAAAAATACCCAAAATTAAATAAAAGCATAAAAACCCCTAAAACCCATGAATAATTCTAGGAAAACCTTAATAACCTAAAAAACATATACCACCTAAAAAACCTAAAAATTTTTAAAACTCAAAATGTCCCTAAAAACCCTAAAACCCATAAAAACCATTAAAAATCCTAAAACCCAAAAAAAAAACTCTAAAACCCAGTAAAAGCTATAAAAACCATTTAAACACCTATGAATGTAAAAAACACTAAGAACATTTAAATCCATAAAATTAAAAAAAAACGAAAAACACAAAAAAAAACCAGACAAACCCCCCAAACCCAATTAAACAATCAAAATACCTAAACCCCCAAATAAACAAATAAAGATTGAAAATCCCTACAATAATAAAAAAAATAAACAAACACTAAAAAATTGGAAGTGCCCTAGGAAATCCTTAAAAACGAAAAAATGCCAAAAAACCATAAAAACCTAAAAACATTAAAAACCTAAAAACAGAAGAAAAAAATAAATAACCCTATAAACCCTCTGAATCCAAATAGCCTTAAAACCCCCACAAAATCCCAAAAAAGTGAAAAAAATATCAAAAAACAAAAAAAATTAAAAACCATGAAATGCCCTAAAAATATCATAAAAACCATAAAACACATAAAATCCAAAAAAAATTAAATAACTCTTAAAACCGTAAAACCCCTAAAATACCATAAAACTGAAAAACAGCCCCTAAAACCATAAAACCCTGAAAAAAAATAAAATCCTAAAACCCATAAATAACATAAAAACCTACTTTTTTGAAAACCCTCATAACACCTAAATTTTTTAAAAAACTCTAAAAAAACTTAAAACCCTAAAAACACAAAAAACCCATAAAAATAAAAATAAAAATAATACCCTAAAAACCCTAAAAACAATATAAATCCCTAAAAATCCTAAAAACCATTAAAGACTAAAAAATACCTTAAAAATCCCAAAAAAAATAAAAAAAATCCTAAAACCCCTAAAAACCCAAAGAAAATTTTAAAAACCTAAAAACACCTAAAACCCCTAAAATCTAAAAAATGTTAACATCTCTAAAAGCCCCCAAAACCTAATAAAAACCCTAAAAACACAAAACCCCTAAAACATTAAAAACCCTAAAACCCTATAAAACCCTAAAATGACTAAAAACTATAAAAACATTTTAAAAACATAAAATTGTTAGAAAAACACCTAAAAACCTTAAAACCCTAAAATCCTAGGAAAACCATAAAAACTCTATAAACCATGAACCACTAAAAATCCATAGACCCTAGGAATAAATTAAATACATAAAACACCTAAAATTCCTAAAAACTTTAAAATTCTACAAACAAACAAAACCCTAAAAGTCCATAAAACATCAAAAACCCCCAAAACCCATAAAAACCCAAAAAACTACTAAAAAATCTAAAACCATTTTATCCCATAAGAATGATAATTTATTAAAAAACCCTTAAAAACCTAAAAACAAAAAATATACCCAAAAACCACAAAAAACCTAAAAACCAAAAAACAAAAAAAAAAATCCTAAAATCCCTAAAAACCCCTAAAAACCCAAAAAAACCCTAAAAACCATCAAAATAATTAAAATCCCCCCCAAAAAAAAATCCAAAAAATTCCCTAAAAATCCCAAAAAACACAAAAGTCCATAAAAACCCCAATTAATACTTACAAGATTAAAAACACTAAAAACCCCATTAACACCAAAAAAATTATAAAGACCCTAGAAACCCCTCTAAAACCCATAAAACCCCTAAAAACAGTAAAAACCCGAAAAAAATAAAAACCCACTAAATAATCTAAAAACCATTTAAACCCCTAAAAACACAAAACAACTATAAAAAACATAAAACCATAAAAAGCTCAAAAAACCCAAAAAATGAAAAAACCTAAAAAACACAAAAAACCCTAAAACCCTAAAATCTCTCAAAATCCATTAAAACCCTAAATAACCATAAAAATACAAAAAATCACTATAAATCCCTAAAACTCTAAAAAGCCCTTAAATCATGAAAAATCCATAATAAATCATTAGAAACCTAAATACACTTCAAACCCCTAAAAAACATAAAAACTAAAAAATTGTTAAATCTTCTAAAACTCTAAAAAGACCCTTAAAACCATTAAAATATATAAAACTACTTACAACATTTAAAAACCCAAAACACTATAAAAACACAAAAAACTAGTAAAAACTATAAGAACCGTTTAAAACCATAAAAACATTAAAAAAAATATAAATCCATCAAATCCCAAAAAACTCAAAAATCCATAAAACCAAAAAAAACCATAAAACCCTAAAATCCCAGAAAACACTAAAAACCGTCAAAATCCCAAAAAATCCTAAAACCCATTAAAATACTAAAAATTCACAAAAAATCCCTAAAAATGTAAAACCCTAATATCCATTAAAAACCCTAATAAAACAATAAAAGGATAAAAACAATTAGAACCCCTAATAAACCTAAAATTGATAAAAACCCTATAAAACCCCGAAATCCCTAAAAACCCATAGAAACCCTAAATATACCTAAAAACCCTAACACCCTATATAAATTTAAAAAATGTTCCAGAAATTAATAAAAAAATGTAAAAACCCCTAAAACCATTGAAAACACTTAGGCAACCATAAAAGCCTAACCACACTTAAAACCTCTAAAAAACCATAAAAGAGCTAAAACCCCTAAAAGACCCTAAAAACTGTAAAAAACAGTAACAATAAAAAAATGAAAACCACTAAAAACTCTAAAAACCCTTTCAACCCATATAAAAATTAAAATACTCAAACAACCTAAGACACCCAAAAATAATAATAAAACACTAAAAACCAAAAGAAAAAACAAAAACCCCTAAAACCCCAAAAAACCCTAAAACACCCAATATCCTTAAAAACCAAAAAAACCTAAACATTACCTAAAAATAATTAAAACAAAAACCCCCAAAAAATGAAAAATCATAAGAAAACCTTATAAACATAAAAACACTTAAAACCTCTAGAAAACATAAAAATCATAAAAACCTTAAAAACCCTAAAAACCCTTAAAAACCCAAGAAATCCATAAAAGCACGAAAATCGAAAAATAATATAAAAAACATTAAAACTCTAAAAACATGAAAAAAAACTATAAAAAATATTAAAACCCCTAAAAGAAAAAAAACAAAAAACCCCTAAAAACCAAAAAAAACTCAAAATACCTAAACACCCTAGAAACCATAAAAATTATAAAGAACCCTTAAAAATCCCAAAAAACATAAACAAAAACTAGAAATGTAGAGAAAACCTTGAAAACCAAAAAAAATTTACTACTAATAAAAACATAAAAATCACTAAAACCAGCAAAAAAACCCTAAAAACCCAAAAAACACATCAGAAAACCCTAAAAACATAAAAATCCATGGAATCCATAAAAATCCTAAAAACTACTACAAAATATAAAAAACCTTTCTAACCATAAAATGTTAAAAACACTAAAAAGATTAAAAACCATAAAAAACTAAAAAAACCCTAAGAACAATAAAACACCTCAAAATCCCTAAAAACCCCCTAAAACCATAAAAAACATAAAAAAGCCCTAAATATTTCTGAAAACATGAAAACTATAAAAATCATGAAAACCCCAATGAAAAAAAATCAAACCAATAAATAACCTGAAAATGATAAAAACCCTATACAACCCTCAAAACCCTAAAAACACTCATACCCATCAAAATCCAAAAAAAAAACACAAAAATCCGACAAAATACCTAAAAATCCCTAAAAGCATAAAAAACACCAAAAGTCCCTATAAAAACATTAAATCCTATAAAACAATTAAAACCCCTAAAACCCAAAAAGCATTCTAAAAATCATAAGAGACCCCAAAAACTTAAAAATCACTGAAAACCTTAAAACCCCTAAAAACCATAAGAACCCTAAAACACAAAAACCCCAAAACAACTGAATACTATAACAACCCTTTAAGCCCATCAAAATGTTAAATATACTCTAACAAATGTTAAAATCCATAAAAACTCAGAAAACCAAAAAAAAACTATTAAAACTTCTAAAACCCCTGAAAACCGACAAAATTCCAACGAAAAAACACAATATAAGTATGAAAAAATACCAAAAAATCCTAAAAAATCTAAAACCTCGGAAAACACCTATGAAAACCTTAAAAAAATAAAAATAATTAAAACCCCTAAAAAACTCAAAAATTATAAAAACCATAAAAAAGCCTAAAACCCGTAAAACCCCACAAAAAAACCTAAAATTCTTAAAAAACATAAAATTTTAAAAAAAACTCCCAAAATTCCATAAAATTTTAAAAAACCCTATAAATCATGAAAAAACCTAAGAAAACATAAAAAAAAATACATGTAAAATACCTAAAAAACCTAAGAAACACTAAAATCCCTAATTGACCCTAAAACCCATAAATCCCTAATAACCATAAATACCCCTAAAAATATAAAAAACTCTAAAAACGCATAAAAATTATAAAACCCACAAAAAATATAAATAACTTTTAAACCCATAAAAACGTTAAAAGACTCCAAAAACCATTAAAACTCTAAAACATCAAAAAATTCACATAAACCCCAAAAAAATATTAGAAAACCAAAAAATCTCTCCAAATCCCTAAAAACCATAAAAAGCCTAAAATCCTAAAATTCCCTAAAGACTTAAAAAATCTTAAAAACCTTAATAAACCTAAAAATAATTTTGAAAACCTTTAAAAAAAACACTCAATCCCCTAAAAATGATACAAATCTTAAGAAATCCTAAAAACCAAGAAAAATATTAAAAACCATAAAATCCCAAAACACTATAAAAACCCCTACAAACCCACAAAAACATAAAAATCAATAAAAAACACCCTTTCAATCCCTAAAAAGTTAAGATTTTATAAAAAAACATAAAACCCTAGAAAAACTCAACAAAAAACTTAAAATCGCCAAAAAATAATAAAAACTCTAAAACCCATAAAAACCATAAAAATCCCTAAAACTTAAAAAAAAATCCTAAAAATAAAAAAACCTAAAAATCCCTAAAAATGTAAAAAACCCGAAAAACCATAAAAACCCCAATTAAAACATTAAAACCTAAAAATGCTAAAAACACTAAAAACCTAAAAAACACTAAAAACCCTAAAAACCCTAAAGATTCATAAAAATCCTAAAAACACAAAAAAAATATCTAAAAACACTTTAAATCCAAAAAACATAAAAACACTCTAAAAAACATAAAGACATAAAAACAATCAAACCCCCCCCCCCCCCCCCAACCCAGAAAAATACTAAAAAATCCATAAAAATTCCTAAAAATTAAAAAACCCTACAACCATGAAAAAACCTAAGAGAACCATAAAATCCTAAAAACACATAAAACCTCTAAAACATTAAATAATTATAAAATCCCTAAAAAAATAAGAAAAATTAAAATCCCTAAATACCATAAGACACCTAAAACTCCTTAAAATACCCAAAAATCCTAAAAACACAAAAAAAAACTTATTAAAGCCCTAAATAGCTAAAAGTGTAAAAAACCCTAAAAACCCTAAAAACCATGAAAAAATTAAAGTAACTACACCCCCCCATAAAAAACCTAAAATTGATAATAAAACAAAAAACCAAAAAAAACCCTAAAACCCATAAAACCCTAAATTCCTTAAAAACCTATTAATCCCAATAAAAACCCTAAAACCCACAAAAAGCTCAATGAACCTGTTAAACCACTATAAACATTTAAAACTTATAAAACCATAAAAACCCTAAATATCAAATAATAAACTCTTAAATCCAAAATGAAAGCAATAAAAACCCCCAAAACATAAAACTCCATACACCATTAAAGTCCATATAATCCCTAAAAACATAAAAATCCAAAAAGATCCATAAAAATCCCGAAAAATGTAAAAAACTATAAAAACCCTAAAAACCCCTAAGAAAACCATAAAAACATAAAAACACATTAAACCCCCAATTAATATAAAAAATATAAACCCCTAAAACCCCTAAAAACTGAAAAACTCTCAAAATCCATAAAACCTATAAAAACCATAAAAATCATAAAAAATCTCAAAAAAATCCATAAATTTGTAAAAACCCTAAAACCCGTTCAAAACCTAAAAACAGATGAACCCCTTAAAACACCTAAAACATCCAAAACCCATGAAAACCATTAAAAGACACTAAAAACTCTAAAACACCTAAAACAATAAAACACATAAAAACCGTAAAAACCCCAAAAATAATACAATCACTAAAAACCACTAAACAATTTAACACCCTTGAATGCTTTAAAAAACTCAACAATACTTTAAAAGCTTTAAAAATCTAAAAAACCTCCCAAAAACAAAACAAACCATAAAACCCTAAAAACCACATAACCACTCAAAATACCTAAAATCATAAAAACCATAAAACCTTAAAAATACACTTAAAATCACTAAAAGCTTGAAAACCTTAAAAACCCTAAAATCCCCCAAGGAAACCATAAAAATAAAAAAATATAAAAAACCCTCAAACCCATAAAAATAAGAAAAAACCTATACACCCCTAAAACCATATAAAACCTAAAAACCCTCAAAATCACTAAAACCCTTAAAAACCATAAAAATTATAAAAAACAATTAAAACATAGAAAATCTTAAAACCCCTAAAAACCCTAGGAAATCCTTAAAAACCAAAAAACATCAAAAACAACTAGAAAACCAAAAATATATAAGTATAGTAAAAATTCATAAGAATATCATAATAAACATAAATGTTTTTAAAACTATAAAACCCTAAAACCATTAAAAACAATAAAAATCACTAAATATTAAAAAAAACTCCTTAAACCCCATACAATGTTAAAAACACTAAAAACCCTAAAATCTATATATGTTTAAAACCATATAACCCAAAAAAATCACCCTTAAAACATATAATACCCAATGAAGACCATTAAATACTAAAAAATGTAAAACCCTAAAAACATAAAAAAAAAACAAATACCCTAAAAACTCCAAAAACCCGTAAAAACCTCAAAATCACTAAAAACCATAAAAACAATAAAAATACAAAAAATACCTAAAGATTATTAAAAACATAAATAACCCTGAAAATCGTAAAAACTTAAGAAAAAATTGAAAACCTAAATAACCATAAACCCCTAAAAATCTAAAAATAAAAAAAATGTTAAACACCCTAAAACCCGTCAAAAGACCCTAAAAACCCTAAAAACACCTAAAAACCATAAAAATACGTAAAACCTATAAAACTAAATAAACATAATAAAAACAGTAAAACACTTTAAACCCCGAAAAACAAAAAAAATCATTAAAATCATAAAACACTAAAAACATTAAAAACCACTAGAATCCATAAAACCCTAAAAAATAGAAATCCAAAAAAACAAAAAAAAACTACGAATACGTAAAAAACTCTAAAACCATAAAAATCCCTAATAAAATCATAAAAACCTAAAAAAACATAAAACCCTAAAAAAACAAAAAAACTCTAAAAGCCCTAAAAACAATAAAAAACCCTTAAAACCCTAAAAACACATAAATATATTAAAAACCTAAAAATAAGTAAAAAAACTAAAAAACCCTTAAAACCCCCAAAACCATAAGAAAACCTCAAAATACTATAAAACACTTAAAACCCATAAAAACATAAAACATTAAAAACCCTAAAGATCCAAAAAACCCCTAATATCCCAAAAAATATAAAAACCCCTAAAAACTAGAGAAAACCCTATACACCCCTAAAAACCTAAAAAACCCTTAAAAAATCTAAAAACACTTTTAACACCATAAAATATAAAAAACTCTAAAAAGACTTTTAAACCTTAAAAGAATAAAAGAAACCCAAAAAACCATACAAACCCTAAAAACATAGAATATTAGTATAAACCATAAAAATGACATAAAAATTCCAAATAATAGCTAAAATTTTAAAAACCCCATAAATCCTAAATCCACTAATAAAACATTAAAACCCTAAAATGCTTATATTCCATAAAAACCTAAAAATGCTAAAAAAACCTAAAAAAAATACAAAACCCACAAAACCCTAAAAACCATAATAGCACCAAAAACATTAAAAACCTTGAAAACCCATAAAAACATTAAAACCACTAATATCACTAAAAAATGTTTAGGACCCCAAAAAATAGATAACTATAAAATCCTTAAAACCCATAAAAACTGGAAAAAAAACCCTAAAACCAAAAAAAAAACAAAACCCCTAAGAAAAATAAAAAAAATAAAACCTAAAAAATACTAAAAAAATAAAAAACCATAAAACACTAAAAACCTATGAAAACAATATAACCCAAAAACACTTAAAACCCCAAAAAAACCAAAAAAATCTAAAAACCCCATTAACCTAAAAACCATAAAAATACCTACACACCCTAAAACTCACAAAAAAATAAAAAACAATAAAATCGTAAAAACCATAAAAATACCTAAAAACACACAAACCATGAAAATCCCTAAGAAAACCTTAAAAACCTAGAAACACTTAAAACCCCTAAAAACCTAAAAAAACTAAAAACCCTAAAAGAACCCAAAACACTAAAATCTCCTAAAAAGGGTAAAATCCCTATAATCCTAAAAAATATAGAAACCCCTAAAAACCATAAAAACACAAAAAAAACCCAAAAATCATGAAAAACCATAAAACCATAAAAATACTGAAAATCACTAAAAATGTAAAAATACCATAAAAGACCTCAAAAATCCATAAAACCCTTTCAAAACATAAAAACCATAAAGAATCTAAAAAACCCTATGAATACCATAAAAACAAAAAAAAGTTAATTAAAACTCCTAAAATCCTAAAATTTGATAAAAACCCCTTAACACCCAACCCCCCCCCCAAATAAAATCCTTTAAATCCATAAAAAAATCATAAAAACCTAAAAATAATAAGAAAACCTAAAAACACACTAAAAATACTAAAAATACATAAACCCCTATAAAAGCTAAAAACCCCAAAAACTTTAAAATCTTAAAGCTCACTAAAAACACCTAAAACCACCAAAAAACCATAAAAACAATAAAAACCGTGAAAAAAACCCAAAAACTCTCAAAATTTTTATGAACATATAAAACCACCTTAGAGGGATAACTACCCCACTTTTCTCCCACAATGGTGCTTCTGTCTCCCCGTTTCTATCTTGAGGACATCACTAATATATGTGCCTTAGCATCCCCCCTCTAAGGGAGAGGGGCCCTCGGTTCTTGCTTATAAAGAATGATTCTTCCATTTCCCTAATCTGGAATTGCATATAGCTTTTCTGCAGATTGAGATTTTCCCTAAGGTGTCAGGATTTCATGAAGATCTTCCAAAGCATCCACTGTCGATTGCGGAGCTCAATGAGGATTTTTCTCTATATAATCTGACCCTGGTAGCTATTTTCTTCAATTGGCATTCGCCGGTTGATGTTTTTGACTGGTTTGTGTGTGAACATAGGGATATCCAGGATCATACCACTATTGGTTTGGTCAATTCCTATCACATTTTGATTCGGTTCTCTTTTGAGGAGGATCTTATCCATGCCTGGTCTGCAGCTCCTCATAGATGTAATGTTGCTCGCTTTTCCATCTTCTGGTAGAACTTTGACTTCCATCTACATTGTGATTCCCTGTTGATGGAAATTTGGGTGATTTTTTCTAATCTCTCCATCCCCTTTCAAAAATATTCTATAATTACAATTTTAGGGAATTTGGTTGGATGTTTTCTGTGTGTGGATAGCAAAAATAGCGCCCTCTGCCACCTGGTTTCTCTGAGGGTCTGTGTTGAAATTGAGGTTTCGAAAGAGCCAGTCGACTTTTTCTGGATTGAAATTTGTGTAGAGCACTGGTGGAAGCATCCGGTGGCGTTTGAATCATGGGTGAGCCACTGTGAATCCTTCTTTACTCTTTTCCATGTGAAAAGGGATTGTAGACGTAGTGGTAGTGAACATCTTGTGGCTGGGAGTGTATAAGAGGCCATTTCTCCAAAGTTGGTATTGACAATGGAGCTTGAGGCGAGGAAAGAAACTTTGCGGGATACCTTGATATTTTTTAGGAGGTATTTTAGGGGGAGAAGGGGAACCCTCCTCCAGAAAAGGCGTTGAGGGGAATTACACGGTTATGGACATTTTCAAGTGACTGAAGGGTGATCTAGGACTGTTCAGTGATTCCCCTCACTCTATTAAGGTGGGGGGTGAATCTCCTAATGAAAAAGAGGTTGTGACCTCTATTTTATAGGTTGATCCTATTTGGTATGAATGCGAGCATCCGAGACTCATTTGTGATGGGGTGGAGAGGGAGCTTTTGCCAAATCCTCCAGCAGTTTTTGTGCAAGGAAAATTATGGGGACAAGAGTTGGCCTTAACCTCTAATAGGATTGTGGGCATGGATCCTATACATTCTGTAGGGAATGAGGAGGGGGTCTTGTGAGTTCAGAATTGTATGTTTTGGTGGTTAAGTATGATTCAGATGACATTAAAGATGCGGATTTTCTTCCCTTTTGTGAGGGATTGAGGCAATTGGGAGCGGAGTTACCTTCTATGAAATTACTGGGGTATGTGCTAAATGTTCCTTCTATGTTTGGAGATGTTCTGAGTGATGCCCCTCAGTCTGAGAAACAGTCTGAGTACCATTCTACAAATAGTATGACTATTGAGAAACCTGGTCCAAGCTCTAATATTTTTATGTTTGAGATTCTACCTCAATGTGTGGAGTTGTCTCAAAATATTATGTTAGATGGTTCGAAAATCCCATTCGAGCATCATCAAAAAGGGATCCTTCAAAAGACATAACTGCAACAAATGATCTCCGTTTGGGATGAGAATGATATACATATGAGGTTCAGGAAATTTTTGGGGATAACGATAACCTTATGTATGATAATTTTGATAGGATTAGGAGGGAGAAATATTTTATGGGTCTCTTTGGTTCCTCTACATTGGAGTCCTGACACCGTAAGTGGAAGCCATGGTCTATTCCTAGATCTGGGAGTCAGGGGGGTTTGGTTAAGACTACTACTACCGATCATAGAAAGGATAGAAATATCAAGCTTGAGGTGTTATGTGCTGATGATGTGACACAATGAAAGACGGTGAGGCCTAGTGCACCCCCAATGAATTGGAGAATAGTGAGTGATTACTCCTCCCTTCCGGGGAAAATTTATATTAGAGCCTCCACGGAAAGTAAAAGTAAGTATAATGTCTATAGTAGGGAAGTCTGGGAAGGCAAGGCATAACTGAATGTGGATCTCAGGAAATATTGTTCAGCCTTCCTCAAATAATATGAATCTTTTAAATGGGATTTGGTGGATTCATATGATTCCTCTTGTTATGGTGCTGATGGGGATCTTTATGGGGATGGAGAAGTCGATTTGTAGTTATCTCTTTCTCTTTTCTTTTGGGTCTTTTGGACTTCGGTGTTTGGGGGTTCATAGCTTTGGTGTGGGGTTTTGACCCCACTCTCCCTTGCCATCTTTTCATTTCTTTTATAAATTTGGTGGGGGGGGGATCCAGGAATAGCCTATCCTCACGCCTTCATTAACCTAAAAAACATAAAACCCAATAAAAATAATAAAAAGGAGATAAAAATCCATAAAATTTTAATAAACACTAAAAGACCTAAAAAACACTATGAAAACATTAAAACCCCTAAAACCCTTAAAACCAAAAAATGATAAAAACCATAAAAACCCTAAAACCCATCTAAATAAAAAACCCTAAAAACGAAAAAAATCCTAAAAGATCCCAAAAAAATTCTAAATACATAAAAAACCATAAAAAACAGAAAACCCTAAGTAAACCATAAAAAACATAAAAACACATAAAATCCTTTAAAACCTATAAAATTTATAAACCCTAAAACCCTAAAAATTGAAAAAACTATTAAACCCATAACCCTAAAACCCATAAATCCCAAAAAACTCCTAAAACCCCTGAAAACCACTAAAAACACTATAACAATTTAAACCCCATGAACCTTAAAACCTGTAAAAACCCTTAAAACCCTAAAAAACTAAAAAAACCATAAAAACAATAAAAACCCTAGAAACACCAAAATTCTCTTAAATCCATAAATATCCTTAAAAACACTAAAAACCCAAAAACATCCTAAAAATAGCTATAGATACCTCAAATGTAAAAAAACCTAAAAACCATGAAAATCCATATGAAAACCATAGAAAACTAAAAACACATAAAAAATAAAAACATAAAAACACTAAAAACACAAAAATCCCTAAATCTCTTAAAACCCCACTCAAAACCCAAAAAAACCCTATGAGACCAAAAAAACAAAAAATACGTAGAAATCATTAAAAATCAATAAATAATATAAACCCTAAAAACCCCTAAGAAAAAATAATAATCCTAGAAGAAATTAAAACCCATAAAAGAGCTAAAAATGAGGAAAACTCCAAAAGAAGAAAAAAAACCCAAAAAACCATAAAACCTATAAAAACATGAAAAAAAAAATTAAAACCCTAAAACACACTTAAAACTCTAAAACCCATTTAAAATTCAAAAAATGATAAAACTCCTTAAAAAACCTTAGAATCGCAAAATAAAATAAAAAACAATAGTATATACCCAAAAAAACATAAACCACTAGAAAATATAAAAACCACAGAGAAACCATAAATATCATTAAACCCCCATAAACTCTTTAGAAAACCATTAAAACCTATAAAAACACCCACAAAACTAAAATTTATTAAAACCCTTTAAACCTCCAACAGAATTTTAAAAACTCTAAAGAACCATAAAACTCTAAAAAAATAAATGAAATAGTAAATACATAAAAAACCCTAAGAACCCAAAAGCCCTAAAAATTACAAAAAATCACCAAACCCTAAATAATTAAAATCTAAAAAATTCCATAAAAATATCTAAAGAAGTAAAAATCAAAAAAACCCAAATAACCCATAGAAAATCATGAAACCTAAAAATGTATAAAACCCATACACAACTTAAAAAATGATAAAAACATTGAAAATCCAAAAAACCCATAAAAACCCACCAAAACCATCAATATCTATAAAAACTCTAAAAATACATAAAAACTAAAAAAACCTTTAAAATACCTAAACATGTAAAAAACCATAAAAACCATGAAGAACCCTAAGAAAAAAAATAAAAACCTAAAAAGACATAAATCCCATAGAAATGCTAAAACCAGAAAAAACTAAAAAGACCATAGACCCCCTAAAATCCTCAAAAAACCATAAAACCCTTGAAAAACATTTAAAAACCCTAAAAACTAACAAACAATAAAAAATCAATAAAAATATATAAACACCTTAAAAACCTAAAATGTTAAAAAAAAAAGAAATAAAATTTAATCCCCTAAAACTAAAAAAACCCATATAAACTCTAAAAAACCGTCAAAATCCCTAAAACCACTAAAAAATATAAGAATCCAAAAAATAGCATAAAAATATATAAAAATTTAAAAAATGCTAGAAACTCTAAAAAAATCGTAAAACATAAAAAACCTAATACCCCTAAAAACCTAAAAATGATAAAACCCTATAAAACCATTAAAAACATTAAAAACCAAAATAACCTTAAAAACTTTAAAAACCATAAAACACTAAAAAACTAAAAACATGAAAAATCCAATAAACCCTAAACCATTAAAAAACAATAAAAAATCTTTAAACCCTAAAAATCCAAAACCCTAAAAAAATAAAAAAAACCCTACAAATATCTAAAACCATTTAAATTTCAAAAAACCCTAAAAACAATCTAAAATTAAAAAACCCTAAAACACTACAAATTTAAAATTCCTACAAACTTTGAAAACACCAAATAATTTTTTAAAAACATAAAAAAATTAAATCCCCAAAAAAACCTAATAAATTTTAAAAACCCTTTAAAACCCTAAAACCCTCAAAATACACAAATACCTAAAATCTAGAAATCCATAAAAATCCCTAAATATGAAAAAAATACAAAAAACCTTAACAACCCCTAGGAGAAAAATCAAATACCTAAAAAAAGTTAAACCCTCTAAAGATACTGAAAATTGTTCATACCATAAAACCCTTAAAAAACTCTAAATACCAATAAAAACCCAAAAAATCCACTAAAAATATTAAACATGCCTTAAACCCATATAAATGTTAAAAAACTCTAAAAACCATTAAAATATAAAAATACCCAAGACCCCCTCCAAATTGAAAGAAACCATAAAAATCGTAAAAAACTACAAAATACTCCAAATCCCCAAAATTCATACAAAATCATAAAAATCCTAAAAAATCCCCAAAAACAAACCTAAAAAACTAAAAAATTCTTAGAAAACTATAAAACCCTAATTACTCTTAAAACTCATAAACTCATACAAAATATATTAAAAATAAATTAATAAAATCATATAACTCCTAAAAACTATTAATAATATTAAAAACCATAAAACCACTTAAACAACCTCAAAATATATAGTTTTTAATGTTTCATGGGTTTTTCAGTTTTTTTATCATTTTTAGGTGTGTAAAATATTTTTCATGTTTTTATGGGTTGTTTTAGGGTTTTAGGGTTTTTTTATTTTTTAGGGTGTTTGATGGTTGTTTGTGTTTTATATGTGTTTTAGGGTAATTTAGGGGTTTTTATGTTTTGTAGTGTTTTGAGGGGGTTTTATGTGTTTTTATGTTTTATGGTTTTTTTATATTTTTTAGTTCATTAATTTTTAAGTTATTTTTTGATATTTTTGGAATTTTATGGTTTTTAGGTTTTAAGAGATTTTTATGTGTTTTTTGGGATTTTAATATTTTCTACGGGTTTTAAGGGTTTTTAGTGGTTTTTATATTTTCAGGTTTTTTAAGTGTTTTTGTGTGTTAAAGTTTTTTAAGGAGTTTTCAAGGTTTTTTTTATTTTTTGTAGATTTTTATGGATTTTTTTGGATTTTAGGTTTTTTAGGGTTTTTAGAGAATTTTAGGGGAGTTTAGAGCTTTTTGGGATTTTTGGTTTTTATAGGTTTTTCGGATTTCATGAGTTTTTTAGTTTTTAGGAATTTTTAATGCTTTTAGGGGTTTAAAGGGTCTTTATATTTTTTAATTTTTCTAGGGGTTTTATGGTTTTGTTGGGATTTTAGGGTTTTTATAGTTTATAGAGTTGTTTAGATTTTATAGGGTTTTTATGTGTTTTTATGATTTAATGGTTTTCAATGGTTTTTCTATGTTTTAATAATTATTAAATTTTTAGGTATTTTTAAGGATTTTTAATATTTATTTATGGGTTTTTAGTGTTTTTAGGTATTTTGAGGGTTTGAAAGGTTTTAGGGGCTTTATGTTTTTTTGGGTTTTAGTGGTTTTTTGTGTTTTTATAAGTTTTATGGTTTTTTACTATTTTTAAACATTTTTAGGCATTTCAATGTTTTTAGAGATTTTATTGGGGATTTAGGGATTATAAGTTTTTAATGGTTTTTATAGTTTTATTGGCTTTAAAGGGTTTTTATTGTTTTATGGTATTTTTTAGGTATTTAGGGGTATTTGGTTTTTTAGGGGTCTTAAGATTTTATAGTTTTTTCATAGTTTTTAGGGGTTTTTACATTTTAAGGGATATTATGGATTTTTTTTTATTTTTGTGTTTTTTTTTGTTTTTCGGGATTTCAATGGTTTTCATTATTTTTTGGATTTCTTAGAATTTTTTTATTTTTTAGAGTTTTTATGGTTTTTAGAGTTTTTATACTTTTTAGGGATTTAGTGGGATTTTCTAGTTTTTAATGGGTTTTTTTGATTTTATGTTTTTAGGGGTTATTTTGGTTTGTAGGGGATTTTGGGTTTTTAGGGTAATTTTAGGATCTTTTTGCATTTTTATCATATTTTATTTTTTAGGAGTTTTATATTTTTTATGTTTTAAATTTTTTCTTTGGGGGTTTTTATGGATTTTATAGGTTTTATATTTGTAGTGAATGTTTTGTATTTTTTATTATTTTTATGGTTTTATTGGGTTTCAAAGATTTTCAAGGTTTTTATGGTTTTTTAGGATTTTCAGGGTTTTTATATTTTTTATGGTTTTTAGTTGATTTTTTTGTTTTTAGGTTTTTGAATTTTTCTTAATGTTTTTATGTTTTTTTAATTTTGTTGGGATTTTTTTTTAATTTTCTCATGATTTAGGGTTTTTTGGGATTTAGGGCGGTTTTTTGTGTTGTTTTGGTTTTTTGTGTTTATTTATGTTTTTTTACTTTTTTGGGATTTTTTGTGTTTTTCATGTTTTTAGTGGTCTTTAATATTTTTATGGGTGTAAAGGAATATTGATTTTATAGTGGTTTTTAAGATATTTAGGTGTTTTTAGGGGTTTTAATGGTTTTAGGGGTTTTATGGGTTTTAGTGTTTTATGGTTTTTAGCATTTTTGGGGGTTTTATGTGATTTTAGTTTTTTAATGTTTTCATTGGGTTTTATGGTTTTATAGGGTTTTTATTTTTTAATTAAATTTTTTGGATTTTTAGTATTTTTATAGTATTCAATGTTTTTAGAAAAATTAAGGATTTTTAGTGGTTTTTAGTATTTTTTCGGTTTTATGGGGTTTTGTTGGTTTTTAGGTTTTCTCAGTTTTTTTGAGTTTTAATTTTTTTAGGGATAAATGGTTTTTTTTGAGTTTTTAGTGTTTTTAGGATTTTTATGCGTTTTTTGGTTTTCCCATATTAATAAGGGTTTTTATGGGTTTTAAGAATTTTTGGGGTTTTTACTGCCTTTTAGGGTTTTTAGTGTTTTTAGGTTCTTTAGGGGTTTAATGTTTTTTGGGTTCTTATATTTTTATTATTGTTTTCATGGTTTATAGGGTATTTAAATTTTTTGGGTTTTTAGTGGTTTTTAGGATATTTTGGGGGGTTTTATATAATTTTTGGATTTATAGGTTTTGTATGGGTTTTAGGTGTTTTAGGTTTTTAGGTTTTTTAGCTATTTTATGTATTTTAATATTTGTAAGGTTTTATTAGGGTTTTTAGGGTTTTATGGTTTTTTATGTTTTTAGGGATTTTTAGTTATTTTTAGGATTTTTCGGCATTTTACGGTTTTTGGGGGTTTTTAGTTTTTTAGGGGTTTTAGGATTTTTATGGTTTTTTGGGGGTTTTAGGATTTTTCTTATTTTTTAATAGTTTTTTAGAGTTTTTAACAGTTTTAAGAGTTTAAATGGATTTTAGGATTTTTACTGCATTTAGGGGTTTTATGGAATTTTAGGGTTTTAAATGTTTTAGGGGTTTTTATGGTTTTTAGGGGTTCTTATGGTTCTTTTAGGGATTTTCATGGTTTTTATCATTTTTATTTTTTTTTGGGTGGGTTTATGTGTTTTTTGATTTTTAATGTTTTTAGGGTTTTTTGGGGTTTTTGGGGGTTTTTTTGGTATTTTTTTTGTATGTTATGATTTTTATGTTTTTAGGGGGTTTAATGATTTTGAGGGTTATCTTGTGTTTTTAGGGGTTTTAGGGTTTTTACATTTTTAATTTTTTATGATATTTAAGTTTTTTTAGGTTGTTAATGTTTTTTGGGGTTTTTAGGGTTTTTAGGGTTTTTATAGTATTTCGATTATTATGGATTTTTATGGATTTATAAGACTTTTATCTTATTTAGGTTTTTAAGTATTTTTAGAGTTTTATGGTTATTTTTTGGTTTATGGTTTGTTTGATGTTTTATTGTTTTTTTTGGAATTTATGAGTCTTACGGATTTTAATGATTTTTTTAGTTTATTTTTGAGTTTGAATGGTTTTTTTACTTTTTAGTGGTTTTTAGGGGATTTTAGAGGTTTCTATAGGTTTTAGGGGTTTTTATGGTTTTTATGGGGTTTTAAGGGTTTTAGGATTATTTATGGTTTTTAGGGTTTTAGCATTTTGTTAATTGTTTAGGGGTTTTATTTGTTTGTATTTTTTATCTATTTAATTTGTTTTTTGGGGTTTAAGGGTTTTAATAATTTTTTAAGTTTTTAATGGATTCATTTTTTTTAGGTTTTTAGGATTTTCTTCAATTTTTTCATGGTTTTTTATGTTTTTAAAGATTTTTTTATGATTTTTATTATTGTTTCAGATTTTAAAGGGTGTTTAGGTTTTTTAATATTTTTATTGGATTTAAGGGATTTTGGGTTTATATGGGATTTATGGTTTTTTTTTATTTTTTTGGGTTTCAAGGGTTTTTGGAATTTTGTATCCTTTTTGTGGTTTAAAGGGATTATAGATTTTAAGTGGGTTTTAGGTTTTTTATGGTGTTTTAGGATTTTTAGTATTTTTAGGGATTTTAGGTTTACTTGGTTTTTTAGGGTTTTTACGGTTTTATTTTTCATTTTCTATATTTTAGGGGTTTAATGTGTTTTTAGGTTTTTATGGTTTTATTAGGGGTTTTCATGGTGTTAAGGAATTTTTTCAATTTTATGAATTTTTAAGGCTCTTTTTTTCAATTTTTATACTTTCTAGGGGTTTTAGGGGTTTATGGTTTTTTTGGGTTTCTAATTTTTTTAGGGCTCTAATGTTTTTTATAGTTTTTATCCATTTTAGTTGTTTAAAGGGGTTTTAGTGTTTTTAGTGTTTTATGGTTTTTATGGGTTTTTATGTATTTTGAGGTTTTTAAGGGTTTTGTGGGTTTTAGGTTGTTTTAGGGTGTTTTAGGTCTTTATTTCCTTATATTTTTTTTAGAATTTTTAGGTTATTTATGGGTAAAAAGTGATTTTAAGATTTTTAAGTTATTCTTACGGATTTTTCTAGTTCTATAGTGTTTTTTACATTTTTATGGGGTTTTGGTGCTTTAATAGGATTTTAATTGTATTTTGGTTTTTTAGGGATTTAAGGGTTTTTAGGGTTTTTAGTGTTTTTAACATTTTAGGTTTTTAATATTTTCTTATGGGTTTTTAGGGTTTTAAAAGTTTTATATGTTTTAGGCAATTTTAAGGCCTTTTAGGATTTTTATAGTTTTTATGTTTTTCTCTGATTTTTAGGGTTGTTAACATTTTTGTTGTTTTTGGGGGTTTTTTAGTATTTATGGTTATCTTAAGGTTTTCAAGGTTTTTTAGGGGTTTTTAATTTTTATGTATTTTTAGTTATTTTTAACATTTTTATGCATTTTAGGGGTTTTAGGGATTTTTGAGGGGTTTTAGTAGTTTTATGGTTTTTAGGATTTGAATGGTTTATAGGGTTTTAAGAGGGTTTTTTGAGTTTTTTATTGTTTTTAATGGTTTTAAGAGTCCTTAATGTTTCTCTATGTTTAATGGGGTTTTTGTTTTTTTTTATGGGTTTTAGGGTTTTATGTTTTTTTTGGTTTTTTTGGTTTTTATGGGTTTTAAGGTTTTTTTTGTAGTTTTTGGGTTTTATGATTTTTTTAGGTTTTTATAGATTTTAATTGTCTTTAGATTTTGAATGGTTTCTTAAGGTTTTTAGGTATTTTTAACTTTTTAATGATTTCTATCCCTTTTACGTTTTTATGGTTTTTATGGTTTTTGGGATATTGAGGTATTTAGGATTTTGGGATTTTTAGCATTATTTAAGATTATTGGGATTTTAAGTGTTTTCTGGATTTGAAGGTTTTGTTAGGGTTTTAATGGTGTTTATGGTTTTTATGTTATTAGGGATCTTTTAAGATTTTTATTGTTTTTATGGTTTTTAGGTATTATGATGTTTTTAGGGTTTTTTGTTTTTATGGGGTTTTTGGTTATTTTTTATTTCTTGAATCTCTTTGGGTTTTTTATTATTTTGTAATATTTAATGGTTTTAATGTGTTTTTAGTGTTATTAGTGGTTTTATGGGTTTTAATGGAGGGGTTTTTAGGTTTTTATGGGTTTCTAAAGTCTTTTAGGCTTTTTTGGGTTTTTAGTGTTTTTTGGTTTTATGGATTTTAAGTGTTTTTAGGTTTTTAAGGTTTTCTTAGAGGGATTTTTTGGGTTTTATAAATTTTTAGATATTTTTTTCATTTTTTTGAGATGTATATTTTTTAGGTTTTTTAGAGATTTTGAGGATATTTATAGTATTAGTGTTTTGTCGTTTTTTAGCATTGGTAGTTTTTTAGTGGTTTTAAGTATTTTTCATATTTTTAATGTTCTTTTAGGGTTTTATAGGGTTTTCTACTTTTATATATATTTTTATGGTTATTGAAAGATTTTTGAAATTTGTATGGTTTTAGAGGTGTTTATAATTTTTAGGGTTTTCATGGTATTTTGGAGTTTCATGGTGCTTTTTGATTTTTTAAGGTTTTTAGAAACTTTTTCCATTTTTAATGTTTAAAATGTTTTTAGGGATTTTAGTGGGTTTTAGGTTTTTCATGGGGTTTTAGGTGGATTTTTAGGGTATAAAAGTAAATTTTTAGGTGTTTTTTGGTTTTGAGGGGTTTTAGCATTTTTAGTTTTTCAGGCATTTTAGGTTTTTAAGGGTTTCTTAGGGGCTTCTAGGGTTTTCAGGATTTTTTATGTTTTATATTTTTTAGTGTTTATTATGATTTTTAGCAATTTTTGGGGTTTTTTATGCATTTTGAAGGAATTATGGTATTTTTGGGTTTTAGGGTTTTATCTGGTTTATGGGGTATTTTAGGGTTTTTAGGGATTTTAACTGTATTTTGGGTTATGATTCTTTCTTAGGGATTTTCAAGTTTTTTAGGTTTTTGTACATTTTATAGTTTTTTTAGGGATTTTAGGATTTTTATAGGATTTAGGGTTTTTAGTAATTTTGTAGGTGTTTGGTGATTTCTATGGTTTTAGGGTTTTTTTTGGAATTTAGGTGTTTTATTTGAGTTTTTATGGTTTTTATCTTTTTTATAGTTTTCAAAAATTTTAGGGTTTTGAATGGTTTTTATAGTTTTTAGTGGTTTTATGTGATTTATGAGTTTTTAATATTTTTAAGGTTTTAGGGGGTTTATGGTTTTTAGGTTTGTATGGTTTTTAGGGTTTTTAGGTTCATTTAAGTGTTTTAAGGTTTTTAGGGGTTTTCTGTGTGTTTTGGTTTTAAGGTTTTATTAGTGGTTTTTTTTGTTTTTTATGGATTTTTTATGAATTTTTAGGATTTCCAATTTTTCCCAAGATTTTATGGATTTTGGGGGTTTTATGGTATTTTATAATGATTTTTATGGTTTTAGTGTTTTCTGGGGTTTTAAGGGTATTCAATGTGTCTGAACATTTTAATATATTTTAGGGTTTTTTAAATTTTTAGGGATTTATATATTTTTTTAATTTTTTATTTATTTTTTTGGGTTTTTATGGATGTTGAGGGTTTTTTGTGTTTCTAATGGTTTATAGTAATTTATTGGTTTTGGGGATTAAGGGGATTTTTTTGTGTTTTTAGGGTTTTTATGGTTTATAGGATTTTTAACGTTTTATTGGTTTTAAGGGTTTTTATTGAATTTTTAGAGATTTTATGAATTTCATATAAATTTATGTTTTATTGTTTTTAGAGATTCTAAAATATTTTATGGTTTTTATTGTTTTATAGGATTCATTGTATTTTGGGGTTTTTTGATTTTTTTTGTTGATGTTTTTAGTGTTTTGTTGGGTTTTTATGTTTTTTAGACTATTTAAAATTTTTAGGGGTTTAAAATATTTTAATAATCTTATATAGTTTTTAGGTCTTTATTGTTTTATAGTGTTTTTATGGATTTTATTGTATTTTATGGTTTTCAGGTCTTTTTGAGTTTTTATGTTTTTAGTGTTTTTAGTTTCTTAAGGGGATGTAATTTTTTTTATGTTTTTGTGGTTTTTTGATGAAATTTTTTGGTTTTATGAGGTTTTTAAATTTTATTAATTTTAGAGACTTTTTTGGTTATTTATGGGTCTCAGGGTTTTATGTATTTTGTGATTTTTAGAGTTTTAGGGTTTTCAGGGTTTTAGGGTTATTTTTATGTTTTTAGGTTTTTATGGGTTTTACGTGTTATAGTTTTTTTTATGTTTTCTTTGGTTCTTTAAGGTTTTCAGAATTTTTTTTTAATTTTTGGTGTTTTAGATTATTTTTTGAATTTTATATTTTTTAGGGTTTTTATAGATGTTTTTTGGATTTAGGGGTTTTTTGAGTTTTTATGTGTTTTTTGGTTCTTTATTTTTTTAAACATTTTTAGGGGTTTGAAGAGTTTTTAGAGTTATTAGTGGGATTTTATGATTTTTATTCATTCTTAGGGTTTCTTATGGTTTTAGGGGGTATAATGTTTTTTCATGGTTTTTAGGGTTTCTTAGATTTTTTTTCATTTTTGGGTTTTTTTACTGGTTTAAAATATTCTTAGGTTTATAATATTTTCTTCTGTTTTCTTAGGGTTTTACAATTTTTTTAGTTTTTAGGGCTTTCTTTTGATTTTCATTGGATTTTGGGGTTTTAGGAATTTTGGGGGTTTTATATTTTTAATGGATTTTAGGGTTTTATTGGTTCTTAGTTTCTTTAGGGGTTTTATGAGTTTTAGGTTTTTGTGGTTTTCTTAGTGTTTTTTAGGGTTTTGAGGGGTGTTTATGTTTTTAGGGATTTTTATTGAATTTTTTGGCATTTTATGGGTTTTTTGGTTTTAGGGATTTTTTGAGTTTTTAGGGTTTTGTAAGGTTTTAGGGGTATTATGGGTTTTTGGTTTTTTGTATCATTTTCTTCTATTGAATTTTTTTAGTATTTTATTTTTTTAGCGTTCTTTGACGTTTTGTGTGGTTTAAGGGTTTTTTAGAGTTTTTAGTGGTTTTAGGGGTTTTATGGGTTCTTAGGGGTTTAAAGTGTTTTAGAGGAATATATGTGTTTTAGAAGGTTTTATGGTTTTTAGGGCCTTTGATTTATTATAGGGGTTTTCATCGTATTATAGTTTTTTAATATTTTAAGTGTTTTTAGTTTTTAAAGAATTTCAAAGGGTTTTTAGGGATTCTAATCATTTTATGCTTATTTTTAATTTTTAGGAATTTTATGGGGTTTTAGTGTTTTTAGGGATTTTTGGGGTTTTTGAGTTTTTTTGGGATTTATAGTATTTTTTTGTTTTTAGTGTTTTTAATGTATTTAGAGGTTTTATGGGTTTTTAAAGTTTTTAATGTTTTTAGGGGTTTATGTGGGATTGTTAATTTTTAGTGGTGTTTTGGGGTTTTATATGTTTTTAGGGTTTTTTAGATTTTTATGGAATTTATTGTGATTTTTTGGGTTTCCAAGATCTTTTAGGCATATTAGAGGTTGTTACATTTTTTTGGGTTTTGAGTGTTTTTATTTTTTAAGGATTTCTTATAGTTTTTCAGAGTTTTTAGGGGGTTTTATTTTTTAGTATTTTAAAGGATTTTTTGTAATTTTTTGGGTTTTTAGGGGTTTTAGAAATTTTTGGGTTTCTTTGGGTATTTTTTGATTCTCAAGGATTCTAGGGTTTTTTATTTTTTTAGGTTTTTTAGGGATTAATAAGTTTTTATACTTTTTTGTGGGTTTTATGGATTTATGGGTTTTTATGGTTTTTAGGTCATTTGGGGTTCTTATGGTTATTAGGGTTTTTTGGGTTTTTAGAATTTCTATCATTTTTAGGTTTTTAGTCTTTTTAAACGTTTCTATGTTTTTAATGTTTTATTAGGTAATTTCAATGTTTGTAGGGTTTTATATCTTAAGGTATTTTTCATGATTTTTTGGGAATTTTATGGGGGTTTAGGGTGTTTACGGATTTTGAGGGGTTTGGGGAATTAATTCTTTTTTATCACTTTTAGGCTTTTAGGCGTTTTATGTTTTTTTTTATTTTTATGTTTTTATTACAAATTTTCAGTGTTTTAATGGTATTTTAAATTTTTAGGGATATTTAAGGATTTTTAATATTTTTATTGGTTTTAGGGTTTTAAGGGATTTTGAGGGGATTTACGATTTTTGGGTGGTTTTGGGATTTTTGAGTATTTTATTGTTTTGAAGGTATATAGATTATTTAAAAAAAATTAGGGGTTTAATGATTTTTTTGAGTTTTTACAATTTTAATGTTTTTAGTGTTTTTTTACATTTTTAGGGGTTCAAATGGTTTTTAGTGTGTTTCATATTTTTTATTTTTTTTATAAGATTTTAGGGTTTTAAATATTTTTTTGGGTTTTTTGGTTTTTAGGGGTTTTAGGGGTTTTTGTTTCTTTTTATGTTTTTATTCTTTTTGAGGAATTTTATGGTTTAAAGTGTTTTTAGGTTTTTAATATATTTTAGGGTTTCTCAAGGGTTTATGTTTTAAAGTATTTTAAGATCCTTTTTATAATTGCTATGTTTTTTTTGTTTTTATGGATATTGATGGATTTTACAGTTTTTAGGGTTTAAATGATATTTTAGGGTTTTTAGAGTTTTTAATCTTTTAGGGGTTTTAAGTGTTTCTTGGTTTTTAAGGATGTTTTTATAGTTTTCAGTGTTTTACAGTTTTTATGTTTTAAGGGATTTGAGAATTTTCATAGGATTTTATGGGCTTTATTGTTTTTAGGGATTTTGATGTGTTTTATGCATGTAGGGGTTTTATTGTTTTTTAGATATTTAGTGTTTTTGGTAATATTTTGTCGGGTTCTTAGGATTTTATATTTCTTTAATGTTTTATGTGTTTGAAGTATTTTGAGTGTTTTTAGAGGTTTTTATAGTTTTTAAAGGGTTTTTAAAGGTATTTAGTAGTATTTATGGTCTTTAATGTTTTTATGAGTTTTAAGTGTCTTTATGGTTTTTATCATTTTTTAGGATTTTATGGATTTTCAGTGTTTTCTATTTTTTAAGTATTTCTTTGGGTTTTGGGGTTTTAGGGTTGTTTTTTAAATTTTTAGGTATTTCTATGATTTTTTATAATTTGTATAGGTTTCTCAAGTTTTAGGTAATTTTGAGGGTTTTTTTATTTTATTTTTTGTGTTTTAGGGTTTTTTTTTGAGTTTCTAAGGTTTAAATGTTTTTAGATTTTTTTAAAAATTCAATTGATTTAAATAATTTTTAGAGATTTTACAGGATTTTATGGGTTTTTGGGGTTTTAAAGTTTGTAGAGTTTTTTATGGGTTATAGTTTTTCGAGAATTTTTTAGGGTTATTTAGGGTTTTATAATTTTATTGATATATTAGGGGTTTTAGGTATTTTTATGTTTTTAAGGGTTTATTATGGGTTTTTATTGTTTTTATGGTATATTTACCTTTTTAAGGGCTATTGGGAATTTTTTTATTTTTCTTGGGTTTTTAGAGTTTTTAGGGATTTTGAGGATTTTTGAGGTTTTATTGTTTTCATGGGTTTTATAGGCCTTTTGTTTTTAGGATTTTTTTTTGTTTTTTAGGTTTTTATAGTTTTTATTTTATTAATGTTTTTATGGGTTTAAAGGGTTTTAAAAGTTTTTAGTTTTTTTAGGGGTTTTATAGGTTTTTAGTAATTTTTAATATTTTTATGGGTTTTATGGTTTTTAGGGATTTAAGGGTTTTATGGTCCTTTAGGGTTTGTAGCATTTTAGGTATTCTAGGGTGTTTATGTGTTTTTAGGTTTTGAAGGTTTCCTAAGGGTTTCTCAGGGTTTGTGAAGATTTTTAATTTTTAGGGACTTTAAGGAATTTTTCTGATTTTAATGTATTTTTAATATTTGTTGGTATTTTGATGGTTTTTAGAGTATTTAAGGGTTTTTGGATTTTTTAGGGATAACTAGTTTTTATTTATTAGGGGATTTATGTTTTCTTAGGTTTGTATGGTTTTCTTTGGGTTTTTAGGGTTTTTAGTGTATTTTATGTTTTTTTGGGAGGTTTAGGGATTTGTTTGATTTTTATTGTTTTTTGGTTTTTAGTGTTTTTAGGGTTTTGGGGTTTTATGGGTTTCCATGTTTGTGTGGGGTTTTTTTTGTTTTTCCGGGTTTTAATGTTTTTAGAGTCTTAGAAAAATTACGGTTTTAAATGGTTTTTAGAGTTATTAACGGGTTTTGGGTTTTTTTGGATCTTTTGGGTTTTTATGGTATTTATGGTTTTATGGTTTTAGGGTATTAGGGTATTTTGGGTTTTTAGGTTTTTATCATTTTTTATGTTTTTATGAGTTTTATGTGTTTTTTAGATATATTTTTTTTATAAGGGGTTTTCCAGGTTTTATGGTATTTAGGATTTTTATGCTTCTGTTAGGTTATTTTGTTTTTTTACAAGGAATATAGAACATAATGTATTAGAAATAAAAGCAATTTCTGTTTGATGAAATTACCCAAAGTGGGAAACCAAATGCCCTCAAGGTCGATGCCAACAATAAAACTGAAAATGGGACTAAGATCCTTTATGAAGACCAAACAACCAACCCATGGAAAATGTTCCTGAGAAACTCATAAACCCCACCCAATCTATTTCTTGGAAAGAATATCGTTGAACCTCATAAATCCAAAACAGAACAAGACAGAAAAGGGTTTTAGGGATTTTTAAGGGTTTTGGGTTTTTAGGGTTTTGGGGTTTTTTTGAGTTTTTAGGGGGTTTCAGGTTTTATAGAGTTTTTCAAATTTTTATATGTTTAAAAGGATATTATATTATTTACAGGATTTTAGGTTTTTTAGAGGTTTTTAGTGTTTTTATAGTTTTTGGTGGTTTTTTGGTTTTTATGGGGCCTTCATGTTTTTAGGTTTTTAGTGTTTATAGGTTTTCATTGTTTTTATGTTATCTTAGGTTTTTATGTTTTTCTTATGTTTGATTAGGGGTTTTATCAATTTTTATGTATTTTAAGATTTTTATGGACTTTTTTTTATTTTATCGGGTTTTAATGGTTTTAGGGATTTTTTTTGTGGTTTTAGGGTTATTATGGGTTTTTTAGTGTTTTAGAGTTTTCTGGTATTTATATTTCTTTAAAAAATTTAGGGCATTAAAGTGTTTTTAGATTTATTTAGTGGTTTTTATTCTTTTTATTGTTTTTATTGGTTTTATGGGTGCTTATAAGTTTTAGGGGTGTTTAGGGTCTTGTTAGGGTTTTAGGGGTTTTTTGATTTTAGGGTTTTCAGGGGGTCTAAGTGTTTGTTGGTTTTTATGATTTTTTAGGGTTTTACTAAGTTATTATGGTTTTTTAAAATTCTATGGATTTTTAAGCATCATTTCATATTTTTTGGGGTTTTCGTGTTTTTAGGGATGTAGAGGGTTTATAGAAATTTTTAGTGGTTTTATGTGTTTTTAGGGTTTTTATAATTTTTTAGGTTCTTTGTAGTTTTAATGTTTTTTTATGTTTTTAGAGTTATCTTAGGGGTTTTATAGGTTTTATGGGGGTTATGTTTTTTGGAATTTTTGTTTATTTTCTATAATTTTCATTGGTTTTTAGTGTTATTATGGATTTTGAGGTGTTTTATGTGATTTATGATTTTTTAATGTTTTTGGGTTCTTTTGGGATTTTTATGGTTTTCAGGGATTTATGAGATTTTCACGTTTTAAGGGTTTGAACAGTTTTTAGAGTTTTTTTGTTGGAATTTAGGGTTTTTATGGTTTATTATGGTATTTTTTAGGTGTGTTCGTGTTTTTAGGGTTTTAAGGGAGTTTTGAATTTTTAGTATTCTTAATTTTTTATGGGTTTTAAGTGTTTTTATGTTATTAATTCCCCCATAGTGCTTTCGAGTTTTTCATGGTTTTTATGTTTATCAGGGTTTTAGTGTGTTTTTAGGATTTTATGCATTTAAGTGTTTTGTTGGTGTTTTTATATTTTTAGGGTGTTTATCGTTTTGAGGTCTTTTATGTGTTTTAAGTGTGTTTAGTTTTATGAGGATTTCTTTTCATTTTCTGTGTTTTTATTATATTCATGTTTTTATAGATTTTTTTAATTGTTATAGTGTTTGTGTGTCTAGGTATTTTGAGGGTTTTTATGGTTTTTTAGTTTTTTAGAGTGTTTAGGGGTTTTTGGGGTTTAATGGTTTAACGAGTTTTTTTAACAATTTTAGCAGTTTTAAAGATTTTTTAGATTTCATAGTGATTTTTATGTGTTTTATGGGGTTTTATTGTTTTTTTGTATTTTAGGAGTTTTTATCGTTTTTAGGGTTTTTAGGGTTTTGATCTTTTTTGGGGTTTTACTTGTTTTTAGTCTTTTATGTTTTTTATAAGGGGTATTATGTGTTTTAGGAATTTATATATTTCTAGGGATTTTTGGTATATATTTAGGATTTATATAGTCATTTATAATTTTTGGTATTTTTGGATTTTTTATGGGTTTTTTTGTGTTTTGGGTTTTAGGGGTTTTTTGAGTGTCATAGGGTTTTAATTTTTCTATAGGTTTACCATTTCTAGGGGATTATATGGTTTTTAGAGGGATTCAATGTTTTTAATATTTTTAGTGGTTTTTATGTTTTTAGGGTTTTTATGTGTTTTTTGGATTTTTCAAGTTTTTATAATTTTTAGGGATTTTAAGTGTTTTCATGTATTTTGGTTTTCTTAGGGGTTTCTAGGGTTATTATGGTTGGTTATTATGGTTGGTTATTATTTTACATATTTTTTTAATTTTTATATATTTTTATTTATTTTAAGTGTTTTTATGGATTTTGACGGGCTTTAAGGTTTTTATTGTTTTAGGTTTTTATGGGTTTTTTAGTTTTTAGAGGGTTTTTTGAGTTTCTTAGGTTTTTTAGAGTTTTAGTGTCTTTTATAATTTTTTAGATTTTTATGTTTAGGGGGGGTTATGGGTTTCATATTTTTAAGGTTTTTCTAGATTTTTTTTATCATTTTTATAATTTTAGGGGTTTAAAGAATTTTATTAGGTTTTCAATGCGGTTTTAGGGGTTTGATGATTTTTTTTATCTCTTTTGGATTTTTAGTGCATTTTTTTGATTTTTATGGGTTTTATGGTGATTAGGTATTTTTAGTTTTTTTATGGTTTTTATATTTTTTTATGGATTATTGGGTTTTAAGGGGTTTTATGGATTTTAGGGTTTTTAATAATTTTTTAAATTTTTTAGGGATTTAAGGGATATTTATATTTTATAGCCATTTTGGTGTTTTATGGGTTTCTAGGATTTTTTTAGATTTTTAGTTGATTTTGTGGTTTTTATAGGTTTTCAGAATTTTGGGTCTTGTTAGGGTTTTGGGTATTTTTTATGTTTTTAGGTGTTTTAGGTTTCTATAGTTTTCAATTGGATTTTAAGGGTGGTTACGGGTTTTTTAGGTTTTTAAGTATTTTTATGGCTTTTTGGGCTTTTTATTTTATTTTTGGTTTTTATGGATTTTGATTATTTTTAGGGATGTTAGGATTTTTGGATTTTGGGGTTCATTTTTAGTTTATTTTTCTTTTAATGTTTTTAATAGTTTTTATCAATTTAGGGGTATAAATGTTTTTTGAATATTTTAGTTCTTTTTTGGGTTTTTATGGGTTTAAGGGTTTTTTTAGTTTTTAAGGGGTTTATGGTTTTATGGTTTTTTAATATTTTTATCATTTTTTAGATTTTTGGGGCTTCATTTGTTTTTAGTTTTTAAGGTTTTTATGGGGTTTCAGGGTGTTTAGGTTTTTTTTATATTTGTAGGGATTTAGAGATTTTTTATTTTTCTTGTTTTTTTGATTTTTTTAGTGACTTTGAGGGTTTTTGTGTTTTTGGGGTTTTGGGGTTTTTAGGATTCTTATGATTTTTTATATTTTTTTAGGTTTTATGTGTTTTAATGTTTTTAAGTTTTTTTATTAATTTTTTGGTTTTTTTGGATTTTTTATATTTTTATTTTTTAGGTGTTTTTTAGTATTTTTATGGATTTTAGGGTCTTTATGGTTTTTGAATGTTTTTTGATTTCTAGAGTTTTTATGGTTTTCTTGGTGTTTTAGGGGTTCTCTTTATTTTCTTTGTTGTTAAAGTTTGATATAGTTTTTTTTAAAAAAGTGGGGTTTAAAGGGTTTTATAATTTTTTAGTCATTTTTAGGGTTTTATGTTTTTCAATGTTTTTTGGGTCTTTTATGGTTTTGAGAGTTTTTATGGTTTTTTATGTTTTTTAAATTTCTGAGGGGTTTAAGAGTTTTTTCGTTTTTATAGTTTTCTTAGGGGGTTTCAAGGGTTTTCATAGTTTTTACATTTTTAGGGTTTTTTAGGGATTTTTGGATTTTTATAGTTTTTAGGGGTTTTCAATATTTTTATAGTTATTTTGGTATTTTATTGTTTTTGAGAGTTTTTGGGGGTTTTTTAGGGTTTTTAAGGATTTTTTGGGGTTTCACCATTTTATAGGTTTAATGGCATTTTATATTTTTTAGTGTTTTTAGGGTTTTTATGTTTTTTAAATATTTTTATTGAATTTCAGGGGTTTTAGGGTTTTTAGGTCATTTATTGTTTTTAATGGTTTTATCAGTTTTAAGTGCATTTATATTTTTAATAATTTCATTGTGTTTTTAGGGTTTTTTATGTTTTTAGGGTTTCTATGAATTTTTTAGGTAGTTATGTTTTCATTAGATTTTTAAGGATTTTGAGGGATTTATGGTTTTTAGCATTGTTATCAATTTTTGGTAGTTTAGGGGTGTTTGGTGTTTTTGGTTTTTAAGGATTCCTTTATGTTTTTCAGGGTTTTTAGGTTTTTTATGTTTTGAGATATTTTAGTGATTTTTTTTGGATTTTTATGGTTTTCAGGGTTTTTTGTTATTTTGAGGGGTTGTATCGTGTTTTGGTTTTTGGTTTTTCAGATTTAGTTGTTTTTCTGAGTTTTTTGCGAATATTTTTTGAGTTTTGAGAGGGGTTTTAAGGTTTTATGGGGGTTTTTTTACCTTTTTACTGTTTTATATTTTTTATGGTTTTTTGGGGGATTTATGTTTCTTCATGTTTTTTACAATTTTTTTCATTTTTAGGTTTCCTAGGGGTTTTAGGTTTTTAATGTTTCCTTAGGGTTTTTATGGGTTTTCGAGGTTTTTTATTTTTTAGGTATTTTTATGGGTTTTAGGGTTTTATTTAAAAGGATTTTGTTAGGAGTTTCATGGTTTTTATGTTCTTTTATGGTTATAGGGTTTGTACATATTTTTAGGGGTTTTATTATTTTTATGTTATTAGTGTTTTTGTGGGTTTTTAGGGGTTTAACAATTTTAAAGGTTTTTTGGATTCTAAGTGTTTTTTAAGTTTTTTTGGGATTTTATGATTATTTAGAATATTAAAATATTTTAGGGTTTAAAAATTTTTTAGTGGGGTTTGGGATATTATGGGATTTTATGTTTTTACAGATTTTATGGTTTTATGAATTTTGGGGGCTTTAATGGTTTTTAGAGTTTGCAGTAGTTTTAGGTTTTTCATAGGTTTTTAGTGTTTTTTTTATTTTTATGTTTTTCATAGGTATTTTCTCATTTTTTGGGATTTTAACATTTAGGTACTTCTAGAGATTTTTATGATTTTTATGATTTTATAGGATTTTTAGGGATTTTGGGGGGTAATGGGGTTTTTAGGGGTTTTACGATTTTCATTATTTTTTGGGTTTTTTATTTTTAATGGATTTTTTTTCATTTTTTTAGTATTTTTATGCTTTTTAGGATTTTTACAAACTTTATAGAGTTGTCAGTATTTGTTTGGGTCTTTTAAGATATTTATGGTTCTTTTTCATTTATATTTTTTTTTTGAATTTATTAGGGATTTATTGTTATTAGAGTTTAATAATTTTTTTTGGGGCTTAAATGGTTTTGATAGTTTATATTGGGTTTTAGAGGTTTTATGGGTTTTAGGGGTTTTAAGGGTTTTATGGATTTTTATGGATTTATGGGTTTTTGGGTTTTTAGGATATTTTATGGTTTTAAGTATTTTCTATGTTTTTAGGGTTTTCATTGGGTTTTTTGGGTTTTTAGTGTTTTTAACATTTTTAGATATTTTTTGGGTTTCATTTGTATTTTTATGCTTTTTAGGTCTTTGAGGTATTTTGATGGTTTTTAGTGGTTTCTGTGTTTTAAAGGTTTTTATATTTTTTTATGTTTTTAGGGGCTTTAAGTTATTTTTGGTTGTTATTATTTTTAGGGTTTTTTGGGTTTTAGGTGGTTTTTAGGTATTTTTTGTTTTTTTTAATGTTTTTTGGATTTTGAGGGTGTTTAGTGTTTTTTTAGGATTTTATGGATTTTTAGAGTTTTTAATGTTTGGAGGGGTTTATATAGTTTTTAGAGTTTTAGCAATTTTGTGGGTTTTATAGGTTTTTAGGGTTTATAATGTTTATGGAGGTTTTTATGGTTTTTAAAATTTTAGGTATTTTATTGTTTTTAGGATTTTTATCGTTTTTAGAGTTCTTAAGGATTTATTCATTTTTATGTTTTTATGGTTTATTGATGGATTTTTGAGGGTTTTAATGTTTTTATTTTTTTTATGGAATTTAGGTATTTTTTGGGATTTTTATACTTTTAAAGGTTTTTATAGATTTTTGGGGGGGGGGGGTTTGGGGTTTGGGGTTTTTATGGATTTTATGTTTTTTTGTGTTTTTTTGTGTTTATTATTTTTTAGGGTTTAAGTATTTTTAAAGACTTTTTAACATTTTTATTTGTTTAAGGGATTTATTTTTGTGTTTTATGTGGTTTGATGGTTTTTATGGTTTTAGGGGGATTTATAGCCTTTTAAGTTTTTAATGTATTTTAGGGATTTTAGTTTCTTTCAATTTTTAGGGATTTTAATATTATTTTGGTTTTAAATTTTACTTAGATATTTTCTAGGTTTTTAGGTTTGTTATGTTATTAATTATTTTTAAGAATTTTTATTTTGTTTTGGGATTTTGTGGTTTTTTGGGTCTCTAGGGTTTTATGGGTTTTTAGGGAATTTAGTGTTTTTTTGTTTTAGTTGTTTTAATTATTTTTTATCTTTTTAATGTTTTATAAGGGTTTTTGTGTTTTTTGGGTTTATTAACATTTTTTGCGATATAGGCATTTTTAGGATGTTTATGGATATTAATATTTTTTAGTTTTTTTAAGTTTTTAGGGCTTTAGAGTTTTAGGGGGCTTGAATTTTTTTGGGTTTTTAGGTTTTGTTGAGTTTTTTTAGGATTTTAAGGTTTTTTAGAGATTTAAAGGGTTTTAGTGATTTTGGTGGTTTTAGGCGTTTTATGGGGTTTAAAGGTTTTTGAAGGGTTTTGGGGGTTTTTATGAGTTTTAAGGTTTTATAGTTTTAGGGATTTTTAGTATTTATCGTTTTAATGGTTTTGAAGGTTTTTATGTTTTTTTATGTCTTCAATGGTTTCTGTGGGTTTTTCAGGGGTTTTTAGGGTTTTAAATGTTTTTTTATTTTTTGGTATTTTAATGATTTTTATGCTTTTCAAGGTTTTTTGGGGGTTTGGGGAATGGGGGATGGGTTTTTAGGGGCTTTAGGATTTTAGTGTTTTTAAAGTTTTAGGTTTTCTAGTTTATTTATGTTATTTTAGGTAGTTAATATTTTGTTATGGTCTTTTAGGGTTTTTGGATTTTTTACTATTTTAGGATTTTTAGGAATTTTTTTAGGATTTTAGGTTTTTAAGGATTTTTGGGGTCTTCAGGTATTTCAAGGGTTTTAGTATTTTTATGGGTTTTAAGGTGTTTTTAGTTTTTAGGAATTATTTTGAGTTTCATAGGTTTTTAAGGTTTTCATTTTTTTTATCAATTATAGTAGTGTAAATGGTTTTTATAGTTTTTTGTGAATTTTTAGTATCCTTGTTGGTTTTCTTTTATTTTTCATGGTTTATGGGATTTTTATGGTATTTTTATTTTTATGGTTTTTATCATTTTTAGGTTATTAGGGATTTTATGTGTTTTTTATTTTTATGGTTCTCTTAGGGGTTTTCTAGGTTTTTACTGATTTTATGTCATTAGGGATTTTTTTTTTGGATTTTTAGTATTTTTATTGTTTTTTTTTTGGATTTTTGGGATTTTGTGGGTTTTGGGGTTTAATTAATTTAGGGGTATTTAGGTTTTTAACATTTTTATTTTTAGGGGTTTTATCGGTTTTTTAGGTTTTTAGTTTTCCTTTGTGGTTTTATGGGTTTTTAGTGTTTTTGACATTTGTAGTAATTTTTAGGGAATTTTGAGATTATTATGGGGGTTTAGGGGTTTGTAGAGTTTTAAAATGTTATTATGTTTTTAGGGTTACTTATGTTTTTTAGGTTTTTTCTATTTCTATGGATTTTATGGGTTTTTAATGTTTTAATGTTTTTTGAGGTTTAAAGGGTTTTTAGGTATTTTTTTGTTTTTAGGGTGTTTGGGGATTTTATTGATATAAAGGTTCCTAGGGTTTTTATGGTTTTTATTTTTTTAGATGTTTTGAGGATTTTTATTGTTTTTTATAGTTTTAGGTATTTTGAGAGTTTTTACAGTTTTTACTTTCTTTAGGGGTTTTAGCATTTTTATGTTTATAGTGGTTTTAATTGGTTTTATATTTTTATGGATTTCGTTAGGATTTAATTTTTTTATGGTTTTTAAATTTTTTAATCATATTTAGGGATTTTATAGATTTTTTATGTAATTTTATGTTTTTTAGATTCTTGAGGGGTTTATGGTTTTATATTTTTTTGGGTTTTTTTTGTATTTTAAGGTTTTTATAAATTTTTACATTTTTAGAGGACTAAATGATTTTTAGAGTGTTTATCATTCTTTTAGTGTTTTTATCAGTTTTTAGGGATTTTATGGTTTTTAGGGCGTTTAGGGGTTTTTTAGTTTTTTAGGGTTTTGAGAAATTATTATGTTTTTATGTGTTTTAAGTGTTCTTAGTTTTTTTTTGTTTTTATTATAGTTTTTTCCAGGATTTTATGGTTTTTTTCATTTTTAGAGATTTTTGAAGTTTTCATGATTTTTATGGTTTTTAGGGGATATGGGATATTGAGGGGTTTTATGGATTTTTAGGGTTTATATAGTGTTTTGAGGTTTAGGGTTTTTTTACTGTTTTAATGGTTTTTTCCGGATTTTAATATTTCTAGTGGTTTCAATGATTTTTATAGTTTTTAGTGGGTTTAGAGGATATATTGGTGTTTTAGGGGTTTTAAGACTTTTATGGGTTTTTATATTTTTTGGGTGTTTTATGGTTAGTTAGGACTTGTAGCATTCTTTAGGTTTTTATGGATTTTAATTATTTTTCAGATTTTAATATTTTCTTTTGGTTATTAGGGTTTTTAGTGTTTTTTATATTTTTAAGTATTTTAGTGAATTTTTAGAATTTTTATGGGTTTTTAGTTTCTTTAGGGATTTTGATGATATTTGGTTGTCTAGGGGTTTTGGGATCTTTGGGTATTTAGAAAATTTTAGTTTTTATGGGTTTTCATTATTTTCTGGTTTTTTTGGATTTCTTGTGGGTACTTAGGGTTTTTAAAATTTTTATAGATTTTGAGGGGATTTTTTGGATATTTTTTTATTTTATTAGGGTTTTATTGTTTTTAGATTTTTTAAATGTTGTAGGATTTTATGTTGGTTTTAGATATTTATTTGGGTTTTAGGGGTTCAATGGGGTTTTATGGATTTTTATGGTTTAAGGGGTTATTATGGGTTTTACGAGTTTTAGGGATTTTAGGGGTTTTAGTGTTTCTAGAGTTTTTAGGTCCTTATATTTTTAGGGTATTATATATATTTTTTATTTTATGGTTTTCTCTCAGTTCTTTGGGTTTTTTTTGAATTGTTAATTTTATGGAAATTTTTGTGAATCTTTAGGTTTTTTATTGTTTTTATGGTTTTTAGGGATTTTGAGGGGTTTTTTTTGGTATTTTGGGTTTTTCAGGTTTTTAGGCTTTTATAGGTTTTTAGGGGTTTGATGTTTTTTAGGATTTTATATATTTATTTGGGGTTTTTAGGGATTTTATGGATTTTATAGAATTTTTAGGAATTTTATGATTTTTTGTGGGTTTTGGGTTTTTATTTTTAGGGGTTTTTGGTTATTTAAGTTATTATGGATTTATGGGTTTTTAGAGTTTTTATCATTTTTAGGAGTTTAAAGGGGTTTTTACTATTTTTGGTTTTTAAGAATTTTTAGGGATTCATATGGATTTATGGGTTTTTAGGGTTTTTATTATATTTTAGGGTTTTTAAGGGATTTAAGTGTTTTTATTTTATTAATGTTTTCCTACTGTATTAGGGGTTTTTAGGGTTTTTTATATTTTTAGAGATTTGATTGATTTATTTAAATTTTTATGGGTTTAAATTGTTTTTAGGGATATTCAGCGTCTTTTTGGGTTTTTAGGGTTTTTCGGTGTTTAACTGTTTTTATGTTTTTATAGTTTTATTAGGGGTTTTGGGGTTTTTCGGTTTCTATGTCTTTTGGTATTTTTACTTCTTTTTAAGAGTATTATGGTTTTTTAGTCTTTTTATTTATTTTTAGATTTTTATTATTTTAAGGGTGTTTGGGGTTTTTTACTGTTTTATGGTTTTTAAATTTTTTTACCTTATTTATGGGTGTATATGGGTTTTAGATATTTTTTGTGTTTTTTGGGTTTTAATGGGTTTTTGGATTTTTTAATGATTTTTCTGGTTTTTGTATTTTTTAGTGGTTTTAGCTTCTTTTTACGAGTTTTCATGGTATTTAGTTTATTTTGGTTTTATGTGATTTTAATGTTTTTATGTTTTTAAAGTTTTCTTATGGTTTTCAATGTTTTTTACATTTTTATGGATTTTTAAGGATTTTTTATGATTTTTATTTTTTTTTTTGCGATTTTTGATTTTTATGGATTTTAAGGGTTTTATGTTTTTAGTTTTTTTATGGGTTTTTATTGGGGTTTTTTTGGCTTTTTATCATTTTGAGGTTTTAAATATTTTTTAGGTTTTTATGTTTTTAGGGGTTTTTAGGGCATTTAGGGGTTTATATGTTTCATGAAATTTTTGGGTTTTTTATTATTTTATATTTTTAGTATTATTCTGTATTTTGTGCGTTTTAGTGCTTTTTACGTTTTTTTATGTTTTTATGTTTTTCCAAAATTTTGGGTTTTTTAGTTTAAGGGGATTTGAGTATTTTTAGTGTTTGTTATCATTTTTTGGTTTTTAAAAGGTTTTTTTGTATTTAGTGGTTTTTAAAGTTTTTATAAATTTTGAGTGTTCTTTTGGTTATTAGGGGGTTTATAGATTTTAGGTACTTTTAGTGTTTTTAGAATCTTTTTGGTTTTTAGAGTTTTTTGGTATTTTAGGGGTTTAAATTATTGTTATGTTTTAGGGGAGGAGTAAAATGACCCACACCCAAAAACCCTTACCAACCTCAAACCCATAAAAAGCAAAAACCCAAAAAACAAAAAAAGGAAACCAAAGTGGATATCCATAACCATCTCCATCAGCACCTCCCAGCCAATCAACAACCATCATCTCATAGCACATATTCTATCACCCGTCACCTTCAGCATAAGAATATCCTTCAACACTTTTCGGGGACATGGTATTCCACCCAGCCCAGAAACAAATAGTATCTAGCAGCTCAAATTCCAGCATCCAGTACCACCTGAATAGACATCTCCCGGAATACCGCTACTCATATTCTAGTAATTAGTACCACCTAAGCAAGCATGCAGAGCCTCCCAACCAATCATCTCGAGCAGACCAGTCACAACCAATAAAAAAACACCACCATCAATTCACAATTGATTAATCCACACACCCCAACCAGCACTCGAGTGATGCAGTGACACAACCACTTGCACCACCTCTATAAGCATCATACAACAACCAGCAACCCATTATCCAAAATCCATCTCCTTCAGTCCTATTACGACCCAAAACCCATCAATTTACATCCATAATTTCACATCTAGAAGCACCATCATCATTATAGGACCACTAGCCCTCTCGCGTAGGACCATTCCCCAACACCCAAATTTCCTTGGGCAGACCCATGAATAATCTTCCCCTCTATTCACCTAGAAATTTCACACCATGAACAGACAACATCCAAAACCTCGCATCATAAACATCTACCAGCACCAAACCAATCCCACCACAGTCCATGAAATAGTAACCACAACCCAACAAAGAACTCAGAACGCAACACTCATCCAGACCAGCATCAACATTATACAATAAAAATGAGTCCCAAAAATGAACCTGCATCTGTTCTGAGATCCAATTTGAGAAATCTACACAATTGTGTGACGAACTGATCCAAACCAAGGCAACTACTCCCCGCACAGCTTCTAGGAACTCCAATTTCATGACTTTCCACCATAATCTAAATAGCGCTGCTTGGAAAGAACAAGACCTCTGAAGAACACTAGACTCCATGGACCTGAAGAACTCCACAATCTCTCACTGCACAACTTCCAGGAACACCATGTTTGATCCTCTCCACACCACCTCTCAGATTTTTATGTATTTTGAGTGTTTTTAGGGGTTTTAGGGTTTTTACGGTTTTTATGGTTTTTAAGGTTTTTACGAATTTTAGGGTTATTGTGTTTTTATGGTTTTTATGAGTTTTAAGTGATTTTAGGTTTTCAATGTTTTCTTATGGGTTTTTATACATTTTAGGGTTTTTATAAATTTAAGTATTTTTAGGTTATTTTTATGATTTTTATGTATTTTTTGGGTTTTTAGGGATATTGAAAGTTTTAATTGTTTTAGGATTTTTAGGTTTTTTGTGATTTTTTGAGATTTTATGTGGTTTTTTGAGTTTTTAGGAGGTTATAGGTTTTTTAAAATTTGTTAATATATTTTGAGGTTTGGGATTTTTTTTTATTTTTTATGGTATTTAGGGTTCTTTAATGTTTTTTATGTTTGTTATTTTTTAGTGTTTTGAGGGTTTTTTAGATTTCTGGGGGTTTTGGAAATTGTTTTGGTTTTATATGTATTTTTAGTTTTTAGGTATTTATGTTTTTCATGGGGAGTTTTATGTTTTTTATTAATTTTCATGTTTTCCGAGATTTTTAGGGATTTTTTAAGATTTTATGGGTTTTAGGGGTTTGGGGGGATTTAATGGTTATTTGGGGTTTTATGGTTTGTATGGTTTTTATTGTTTTAAGGTTTTATGGTTTTCTTATGATTTTTATGGTTTTTACATTTTATAGATTTTTTGGGATTATTAAGATTTTTATGCTTTTTTAGGGTTTTAGAATTTTTTTGGATTTTTTTGGATCCTTTAAGGTTTCATAGGTTGTTATGAGTTTTTAGGATTTAGGATTTTTTTTGTTTGCATGTGTTTCTATGATTTTTTAGATTTAAATAACTTTTTTAGGGGGTTGAAGTGTTTTTAGAGTTTTTTTTTGTGTTTTTCAGGTTTATTAATTATTTTTAGGGGTTTTATTGTTTTAAGGGATTTTTGGGTTTTGTGGGTTTTATCATTTTTGTGGTTTTATAGCATTTTATATTTTTTATGGTTTTAAGGTTTTCAATGGGGTTTTTAGTTTTTTTAATTTTGTTTATGTGTTCAAGGATTTTTTTGGGGATTATTTGGATATTTATTATTTTTTATGGTTTTAGGGATTTTGAGGGTTTGGGGGGTTATTTAGTGTTTTGAGGGTTATTTCAGTTTTTGGGTATTTATGTTTTTTTTTATGTTTTTTAGGGTATTGAGGTTTTTTGAGTTGTTAATTTTTTATGGCTTTAAATTGGTTTTAGATTTTTTAGTGGGTGTTAGGTTTTTATGGGGTATTATGTATTTTTAAGGACTTTAGGTTTTTATGGGTTTTATGGGGTTTTATGATGTTAATGGAAATATATATTTTTTAGTGTTTTTAGGATTTTAAGGTTTTAAGTGTTTTTAGGTTTTTAAGGTTTTCTTAGGGTTTATTAGGGTTGTTAGGGGTTTATACTTTTTTGGGATTTTTTGGGACTATTTTATGAATTCTATAGTTTTAGAGGTTTTAGGGATTTTTAGGGGTTTTGGGGTTTTATGGCGTTCTAATATTTTTAACATTTTTTTTCTAGATGTTTTAAATGTTTTTAGGTTTTTATGTTTTTCATAGGGGTTTTCAAGTATTTAATGTGTTTTTATGTTTTTACGGATTTTATGAATTTATGAGGATATTTCTAGTTTTTAGGTTTTTTATGTTTTTATGGCTTTTAGTGTTTATAGGGTCTCTAATGTTTTTTTTGTTTTTAGTGGTTTTCTTGAGTTTTTAGGGATTATTAGGGTTTTTAGAGTTTTAAAATTTTTAGGGGTTTAAAGGGTGTTAGTTTTCAGTGGTTCTAGTCATTTTATTTGTATTTAGGGCAGAAAGGGTAAGGGGTCAGACAAATCTGACCCCATGATTTATTAAAGAACACAAAAAGTAAAGTACAATGCATTAAAAAGGAGGCTTTCATATCCTTGTGTGGGTCTCCCCCTTCATGTCTGAGTCATCTGAAGACAAATAGAATTCCGGAGTCCTAAAAGACCATACCAAAGTCCCTTCATCAATCGATCTCTTGGAAAGAGAATCTGTAACTCAGTTTTCCTCCCTATAGGCATGTGAGATGCCCAGGGTGAGAGCCTTGGTAGCATTGATGCACTCGATCTAGTGTTGGAGAAGTCACCATGGTACAAATTGTGACTACTTTATGAAGGCCTCCACCACCAATGATGAATCGGATTCAATGCAGAGCTTAATCCATCTGAAATGGGTTTCATATTGAATTGTCTTTATGATGGCCCAAAGTTAAGCCTCATATGCAGCACCGCTCCCAAGGAAGTGGTAAAATAATCCTTTGACAAAGCCCCGAGAGGTGTGAAAATCCCCACCACACGCTGAGGGACCTGACAAACCCATGTCAGTTCCATCAACATTGACCTTGATAAATCCCGCTATCGGAGGGATCCACCTAATAAATTTCAGCATCCTCAGTTTTCTGCATCTTTCAGGAATTCGAATTCTGCACAGGACCAGGAAGTCAGTCATATCATTATTCATCTTCCCATTCTGGATACCTGCCTCCGCATGGATATCCCTATGAATTCTCACCACTCCTTCATGGAAAGAAATTATTTTATTCTGATGTGCCATGACATTTCTGGAAAACCAAACATAGGAGGGCAGCATCACCGCAGATGCTAGGAGAATATTGTGAAGCTGTGAGCTTAGGCCGACCTCAGCTACGGCACCAAGAAGATTCACCAGCTCCCATTGCCTATTAAAATTAAGATGAATTCCAAAGACATCCAGAATATAAAGCTATAACTCAGAAGCCATACTGTAGTGTATGAAAAGATGGTTACTAGTTTCCTCCGCCCACAAGAAAATGTTACAGCCTGAAACAATATTCCATCCAACCATTTGTAGCACCCAATGTAGGCGCAGTCTCCCTTTCCATATTTTACATAAGAAAATATGCCTTGATGGAGGGATAAACAGCTTTCTAAATTTGGAAATCCATGCTGGAAGACAAGAATTATGTTCACATTTGTGCTGATATAACCTTTTGGTGTCGAGATGACCGCACCGATCAGGTTTCTAAACTAAAGATTCATCATTGAAAAATTTATATCTCTTTATCTCTATGGATATCATGTTCGGAAGCATGCCAACCATTTTTTCATGATTATGAAAAAACTCTGAAATTGGCATTTTCTGAATGCTATCCCGTAGCTGGAGTATTGTATTTAGTGGAGTGTCCAACCAAATACTTGTCCAGTTGTTCAGGTTGGATTGCTTCGAGAAAATCTACCTTTAATTTGAGATAATATCATTTTATGTTGTCTTGATGGAGGGCCAAACCAATGAGAGAGAATAACCAGCGGATCCATTCATCAGCCTACAAAGAAAACGATCATTGAGGAAATCCAGACCCTCATTTCTAGAATTGATCAGATTCCATAAAAAGTTACCCAGGATTGACTCATGGAAATTCCTCAAGTCCTTGATACCAAGACCTCCCATGTCAAATGGTTCAGTGCACTTTTTCGAAGTCTCTGTGACATGCTTCTTTTCATTTATGCGTCCTGCCCACATAAAGTTTCTTATTTTCTCTTGCATTTTCTTAAGCAAGTTGACTGGCCATCTATAAATCAAGAATGCATGCACCAGTATGGAAATTAATACCTAATTGATCAGACAAACCCTTCCTACTTATGGAAGAGATTTCCCTTTCCACCTGGAAAGTTGGTTGATGGCTCATACCAAAATTGATTCAATGTGAGAACATCTAGGCTTACCCCAAAAGAGAGGAACCCCAAGGTACGTAAATGACAGGGTATTCCTCTTTGCACCCATAATATGGGAATATCATATCTTCATAGTATTGGAGATTCCTTTTCCAAAGATGATGAATGATTTACTCCAGCTAATGGATTTCCCTCCTGCCTCCACATAATATTGGAAGAGCTTCTTGATTGAAATAAGTGTTGTATGGTTTGCCTCACCAAAAAGAATGATATCATCCGCATAGAGAAGATGTGATGGTACATGAATATCCCCACTTGCTTTAAGAGGCTTGAAGAAGTCGTAGTTAACCAATATAATAAGACAATGAATTAAATAATCCTCAACAATGGGGAAAAGAAGTCCTAATAGGGTTTTAGGGGTTTTAGTGTCTTTTAGGTTTTTAATGGCTTTAAGTGTTTTTAGGTTTTTAATGATTTTTAGGATATTCAATATTTTTAGTATTTTTTACATTTTTATGGTATTTTAGGGACTTTTTAGGATTTTTATGGATGTTAGCGTGTTTAAAAATTTTGAGGGTTTTTAGGGTTTTTAGGTTTTTAGGGTTTTAAGGGGCTTTTGGTTTTTTATGGGTTTTTTTGTTTTTAGGGGATTTTTTTAGTGTCATTGAACAATTTTAGGGTTTTAATGGGTATTTATAGGTTTTTTTAGTTTTTATGGTTTTTATAGTGTTTTAACATTTTAACGTTTTAAGGGGTTTTTGGGTTTTATGGGGTTTTAGAGATTTTAGGGACTTTTGGGTTTTTAGGGTTTATAGGTTTGTAGTGGTTCTAGGTTTTTAATTTATTTTATGTTTTTATTTTGTGGTTTCATTGTTCTTAATGTTTTTTTAAATTTCTATGGCCTTATTTAATATTTTTGGGGATTTTTATAGTTCTTAGGGATTTTGATGGGTTTTATGGGGTTTTAGGGTATTTTAGTGTTTTTGGTGTTTTTTCGTCATTATTATTCTTTAGTGAGGGTTTTATTGGTTTCATAGATTCTTTAATGTGTATTATCCTTTGTTACACTTTTATTTATTTTTAGTGTTTTCTCACATTTTTAATGTTTTTTGGAGTTTTAGGCATTTTGAGGGTTTTTAGGGTTTTTTAGGTTTTGGGGGTTTTTAGAGTTTATTATCATTTTATGGGTTTAAAGGGGTTTTTTAATTTTTTAGATGGATTAAAGTATATTTATGGGTTTTAGGGTTTTTATAATTTTTAGGTATTATATGTGCTAGGGGGTTTTAAGAGTTTTAATATTTTTTAGGTTTTTTAGGGGTTTTAAATGTTTATTTATTTTTAAGAGTTTTAAAAAAATAGCGGTTTAAATTTTTTTAGATTTTTTTGGTTTTTATGGATATATGGGGTTTAGTTTTTTCATGATTTTTAAGTATTTTATGGGTTTTTGGTGTTTTGGGGTCTTTTATAGGTTTTTAGCATTTTTTATGTTTCTAAGAGTATTATGTGTTATTTGGTTTCTAAGGTTTTATTAAGGTTTTTATGTTTTTTGTATTTTTAGATATTATTATGTTTTTTATAGTTTTTTATAGTTTTTAGGAATTACGAGGGTTTTAGTGTTTTTCAGTGTTCTTTAGGTTTTTTAGCATTTTTATGTTTTTGGGGGTTTTATGTGTTTTTATGATTGTAAGGTTTTATTAAGAGTTTTTTTGGGTCTTTTAGGTTTCTTACATTTTTAAATATTTTTAGGGATTTTTTGTACTTTTATATTTTTATTGGGTTTTGAATGTTTTTATGGGTTTTCTAGGGTTTTAGTGTTTTATGGGGGGTTTTGGGGGTTTTTGGATTTTATTTTTTCATTTTCGGGTTATAAAGGTTTTTATAGTTTTTTACATTTCTACGATTTTCATGGATGTTAAAGTTTTTAGTGGTTTTTAGGGTTTTATTGGTTTTTTTGTTATTTAGTAATTTAGGTGTTTTATAATTTTTAGGGTTTTTAGAGTGTTTTAACATTTTTAGGAAAATAAAGGAGTTTTTGAGTTTTTTGTGGTTTTTGGTTTTTTGGGTTTTAGGGGTTTTAGTGTTTTCAACTGTTTTATGGTTCAATGGTTTTTATTTTTTTTAGTAATTTTGGGTTTTTTATGTTTTTTAAGGTTTTTATGGCTTTTCGATGTTTTTTATGGTTTTTAATGTTTTTTACATTTTTAGGAATTTTTTAGGGTTTTTTTGGATTTTTATGATTTTAAGGGTTTAATGTGTTTGTTAGGTTTTGATTTTTGTTAGTGTTTTGTAGGTTTTTATGCATTTTTTCATTTTTTGGTAGTTTTAGATATTTTTGAATATTTCTATGGTTTTTATGGTTTATAGGGATTTTGAAGGGTTATAGAATTTCTAGTGGCCATGTTTTTTTTAGCATTTTTTAGGTTTTATGGTTTTTATGTTTTTTATCTTTTTAAGTCCTTGTTAGGGGTTTTCTAGGTTTTTTCCAAATTTTTATGGAATTTTACGATTTTATGATGTTTTAATGTTTTTAGGGGTTTTATTTTTTTATGTTTTATGTATTTTTATGGTTTTAGAGTACATAGGGGTTACAGGGTTTTTAGCGTTTTTTAGGTTACTAGTGGTTTTAAGTGTTTTTAGGTTTTTAAGGTTTTCTTATAAGTTTTAGGGGGTTTTATATTTTAGGTATTTTAAATATTTCTAGGTTTTTTATTGTTTTTAGGGTTTTAATGGTTTTGATTGTTTTAGGTATTTTATAGTTTTTATGGTTTTTTGGGTTTTAAGAGTTTTTTATTTTATTTAGGATTTTTAAATTAGTTATAGATTTTATCATTTTAGGGGTTCCATGGTTTTTTAGAGTTTTTAGTGGGTTTTTAGTTATTTATGGTTTTAATGTTAATGTGATTTAGGGGTTTTAATGATATTTATGAGAGTTAGGGTATTCTAAGATTATAATCATTTTTCCTTTTTTTATTGATTCTAGGTGTTTTTTGGTTTGTAAGGTTTTCTTAGGGGTTTTGATGTTTTTATTGTTTTTTACAATTTTAGAGATTTTCCCCTTTATAGGATTTTAATGATTTTAGGGATTTTTAGTGGTTTATGGGTTTTTAGGGTCTTTGAATTTTAAGGGGTTTATGGGTTTTAAGTGTTTTAGGGTTTTGATGTTTTCTAATTTATTTATGTTTGTTTAAAAAAATTACATGTTTAGTGATTTAGGTATTTTTTTACGATTTTTATGGGTTTTTACAGTTTTTAGGGATTTGGAGAGGTTTAATGGGTTTTTATGGTTTTTAATGTTTTTATTGTTTTTGGGGTTTTCATGGGTTTTTTTTTTTGATTTTTTTTGGGTTGAAACGTTTTTTAGTGTTTTTAAATGTTTTTGTGGGTTTAAAGGGTTTTTAAATTTTTTTACTTGGTTTTTGGATTTTTATTCATTTTTAGGGTGTTAAGGGTTTTTTTGGGTTTTTGGGGTTTTAGGGGGTTTATCTTTTCATTAATATTTTAAGGGGTTTAAAGTGTTTTTATGTTTTTACGGTTTTCTTATGTTTTTTATGTGTTTTATGTTTTTTATGTTTATTTTGTTTTTTAGAGACTTCATAAGATTTTAGGGTATTTCTAGTGTTTTAGGATTTTGAGGGTTTTTTAGGGTTTATGGGTTTTAATGTTTTTTAGGGGTTTCAATGTTATAGGGTTTTCGGGATTTTATGTGATTTAATGTTTTGATGGCTTTCTTATGGGTTTTCATAGATTTTTAGATTTTTTTTGTTGTTTTAAAAATATTTAGGTATTTATTGGAGTTTTTATTGTTTTTAGGATTTTTAGTGATTTTGAGGGGGTTTTTTTGAGGTTTTAGGGGTTTGTGGGTTTTCTTGGGTTTTGGTGTTTTTTTATCAGATTTATCAAATTATTATGGTTTTTTGTATCATTTTTACTGTTTTTATGAGGTTTTGTACTCTTTATTAGTTTGTTTGGTGTTTTATGGGTTTTATGGTCATATTATTTCCAAGGGTTTTAGAGTTTTGGTGGATTTTCTATTTCTATCTTTTTTTTAGTTTTTAGGGATTCTATGTGCTTTTATGATTTTAAGGATTTCTTTGGGTTTTCAAGTTTATATAGTTTTTATGTTATGGAATTTTTGTGGGATTTTAAGGATTTTTATTTGGATTTTTTGGGTTTTTTGCGATTTGGAGGGATTTTTATGTTTTTTATCATTTTTTAGGTTTTTAGGGGTTTTATGTTTTTTAGGGTTCTTATGTTTTTTTTGGGGATTTTTGGGGTTTTAGGGTTTTTATAGTTTTTATGATTTTCTATTTTTTGAGTTTTAGGGTTTTTGTTTTTTTTATGGTTTTAATGTTTTTGAATGTTTTTAACATTTTTAGTGGTTTTAAATATTTTTAGTGTTGTTAGTTGGTTTTATGTTTATTGGGTTTTTAGGGTTTTTAGGGTTTTTAAGATTTTAGGGAAAGGAAGGCTCGAGAGCAGGCAAACCTGGCCCCCCAAAATTTGTACCAAAAGGAAAGAACAAACAGAGTGCTACAAGGAGGGGTTACATAACCAGGTGTGCAAGTCGCCCTTCAAGTTAGAGTCCACATGCAAAGAGCAGGAGGGCATGGTGACAAAGGACCACAATGAGCAGCTCTCCACAATGGCCTGTTTGGAGAGAGAATATGCAACCGCATTCGCCTCCCGATGGGCATGTGTCATAGTGAGATTCATCCTTTGACACAAGGTGAGGCATTCCATCCATTGGGTGAGGATCTTCCAGGGAACACACCTAGATCTATTTTTAAGATCATTCACAGCAAGCATTGAGTCAGAATCAAACCACGGGATGTTCCACACAACGCTAACAGCATACTCAATCGCCTTAATCATTTCCCACAATTAATCTTCAATGGCGCACCCATCACCAATGAAGTGCTGGAAACATCCTTTTTACGAAGCTCCAATTGGTGCGGAAAACTCCACTGTATCTAGAAGGACCCATCACACCTAGGCCCGCACCATCCATGTTAATCTTAATCCAGGAGAAGAGCGGAGGGATCCATCGGATAAACATGGGAACCATTTATTTTTTTTCCCTACCAGAGATGCCAAGTAGTTGAAGGATGATGAGCTCGCTAACATTGTTCCCCATATGGCCTATCTGAATACGGGAAGCCGCATAAACAACCTTGTGTATCGTCACCACACCACCATGAATGGAGATCCATTTCATATTGAAGGAAACTGCATTCCGGGTGGCCCATATGTAAGAGATAGTGGCGGCAATAGAGACCAGTAGGAGGTTGCGGACCTATTCACTATAATCCCAGTAGGACAGGTCGGCCAGGAGCTTGAAGAGAGGAATGTCCAGGCCAGCTGGGAACCCAAAAATATGTTGTAAGTATCCCTAAAGTTTTGCACTAAATCTACATTGGAGGAAGGTGTGCTGAGTATTTTCTTCCACAACTTGGAAGAGGAGACATATAGAGGCATGTGTGTGCCCAGCATTCTGAAACTGGTTCTACATTGGCATCCGATTCATTCAGATTTTCCAGAGAAGAAGATGGTTGGCTGGTGGGATGAAATTCCTCTTAAATTTGGAGACATAGGCCAGGGGAGGGGATCCCCTAGCATAGTTGTACTGATAATAATCCTTACCAGTTATTCACCCAACTAGGATGGGTTTCCAGATAAAGATTTGAGAGTCGAAAAAGGCATAATGCTTGATCTGAAGCAAGGATTCATTTGGTAGAAGGGCCTCAATCTATTCTAGCTGCGGAATGAAGGCCGCAGTGGGAAGGCTATTAAGTCCAGGAGGGGGAATAATTCATTCCTTTAGGGTCCTATCAAGCCAATGTGTAGACCAAGCATTCAATTCCGAGTTCTTTGAGACGATCCATTTAGAATGAGAAATAATGGCCTTGTACGAATCACGAATTTTCGGCCAAACCGAAGATGGAATCTAACTTGAATATTCATCGCTATGTATAAGCACAAATACTTCTCGAGTGAAACCCAAGAACCCACCACTAGGATTAAAAATCCCCCAAGTGAATTTATCAAGAAGAGTGTCATTGTATCATCTGAGGTCTTTGATACCAAGCCCTCCCAGCACAATTGGTTTGGTGCAGTCCTTCTAGGCCGCTGTAACCAATTTCCATTGGCTAATACACCTCATCCAGGAAAACTTCCTGATCTTTGCTTGCAGGTCTTTAATAAGATTAACTGGACATATGTAGATGGATAATCATAAGTTAACATAGAATTGATCATAGATTAGATAAGACAGATCCTTCCAGTTTGTGAGAGGGATTCCCCTTTTCATTTCGCCAGTATTTGGGTAATTTTGGAGGCAATGCTCTCAAGGTGACAGTGTTTTATACGACCTGAAAAAATTGGAACACCCAGGTTTAAGGTTTTTAGGGGTTTCATAGTGTTTTTGGATAATCAGGATTTTTAAGGATTTTAGCATTTTTTTGGTTTTCTAGTGGTTTTATGTGTTTTTTGTTTTTATAGTTTTCTTGGGGTTTTTAGGATGTTTAGGGTTTCTTACATTTATATATATATATATAGGGATTTCATAGTATTTTTATTTCTTTAAGGTTATTTAGGTATTTTTAGGGTGTTAGGGGTTTTTTTGGGTGGGGGGTTAGGGTTTTTATTGCCTCTTTGTATTTTTTTGGTTTTGAGTTTTTTTAGGCTTTAATGGATTTTAGGGATTTTAAAAATTTCAAGGGGATTAAAGGTATTATAGATTTTTCATTTTTTGGGGGGTTTTATGGGTTTTAGTGTTTTTATGGTGTTTATGGGTTTTTTTGGGTTCCAGGGGTTTTTAACGGTTTTTGGAAATTTTAGGTTTTTTGTCATTTTTTGGTGTTTAAGGGTTTAATGTTTTTAGGATATTATGTTTTTGTTAGGTGATTCATGGTTTTTATAATTTTTTACATTTTCTTCTGATTTTTAGATATTTTTATTATTTTTATAGTTTTGAATAATTTTTCTATGTTTAAATAGTTTTTAGATTTTTTAGTGGATTTTAGGTTTTATGAGTTTTTAGGGATTTTAAAATGTTTTTTAGGGGTTTTAGGTTTTTATGGTTTTCTTTGGGGTTTTCAATGTTTTTAGGTGTTTTTAAATTTCTTGGTATTTTTAGGGATTTTTAGGGTTTTAATTTTATTTAGTGATTTTAGGGAATCTGGGGGTTTTATGGATGTTTATGGTTTTTATTTTTATTTTTGGGATTTTTGAGATTTTTAGGTTTAAATTTTTTATTTTTTTAATTTTTTTTGGGTTTAATGGTATTTAGAGTTTTTAGTTGTTTTTTAGGATTTTTATGGGGTTTAGGGTTTTAATTGTTTTTCTGTGTTTTTTTCGTTTTTATGGTTTTTAGGTGTTTTATAATTTTTATAGTTGTTCGTGTTTTTAGTTTATACAGTGCTTTAAAGTATTTTTAGGTTTTTTATGTTTTTATAAGAGTTTTCTGGTTTTTTTCGGTTTTTGAGGTTCTCCAAGTTTTTTTTTTTATTTTTAGGGATTTTATAGGATTTTTATAGTTCTTAGTGTTTTCACAGATTTTGAAGGTTTTTGTGAATTTTTTATGTTATTTGGGTTCTTAGGACTTTTTTGGGTTTTTAATATTTTTTTTGGTTTTTGTGGGATTTAAATGTTTATAGGTTTATTAGGGTTTCTTAGGGATTTTCATGGTTTTATACATTTTTTGTTATTTTTAGGGATTTTTTTGGATTTTTATGGGTTTGTAGTTCTTTAGGGATTTTAAGAGTTTTTAGGTTTTTAGGGGTTTTAGAGTTTTTAAACCTTTTTTAAGGATTAATTTTTTTATAATTTTTGGTGGTTTTAGATGTTTAATGAATTTTTATGTGTTTTCACAGTTTTTAGGGTTTTTATGTTGTAAGGGGTTTTAGTAATTTTAGGGGTTTTTATGATTTTTACCATTTTTAGGGATTTTTGGTATTTGTTCTTTTTTTTTGTTTTTCATTGTTTTTGATGTTTTTAGGGGTTTAAGAGGTTTTTAGATTTTTTTGTAATTTTTAGTACCTTATGGGGTTTCAGGGGGTTTAACGTTTTTATGTGTTATATTGTTTTTTTCTGGTTTTTAGTGCTTTTAGCATTTTTTTTGTTTTAAAGATTTAATGTTCTTTTAGATTTTAAGTTTTTTCATGGGTTTTGATAATTTTAGGGGTGTGTAAGTTTTATCAATTTTAGGGATTTAGTAGGTTTTTATGAGCTTTGGGGGTTTTAGAGGTTTTTAGGATTTTTATGTTTTTATAGCTTTTTGGGATTTGGGGTTTTTAGTTTTTAGTGTTTAGGGTTTTTAAGTGTTTTGGTGTTTTTTAATAGTTTTATGGGTTTAAAAGGTTTTTTGAGTTTCTAGTGGGTTTTCAGGGTTTTTATAGTTTTTAATTTTTTAGGGGGTTTAGTGATTTAGGGGTTTTATGGGTTATTTAGGGTTTTCATTATTTTTTAGGGTTATTAGATGTTTTAAGTGGTTTTATATTTTTATGATTTTCTTGGGGGATTATCAGGGTTTTTATAGATTTGTATGGTTTTACAGATTTTGAGCGATTTTTTAGGAATTTTAAGGGGTATTAAGGATTTGGGATGTTTTGTTAAAGGGGGGGCATAGGATTTAGTAGTGTTTAGGAATTTCAGGATTGTTATGTTTTTATGGGTTTTCTGTTTTTTTAGTTTTTTAAGGTTCTCTTAGTGTAGTTTAGGGTTTGTATATTAATAGGTGTTTTTATCATTTTTTTTTAAAAATTATAGTTTTTAGGGTTTCAGGGTTTCAGAGTTTTTTGTTTTTGTTTTTGTTTTTTTTTTAATTTTTAAGTTTTTTATTTTTATTAGAGTTTTTTACATTTTTGGGGTTTAATGTGTTTTCATATTTTTTAGTGATTTTTGAGATTTTTATATGGTTTGAGTACTTTTAAAGTTTTTAGTGGTTCTTATGGGTTTTAACGTTTTTTAGTGTTTTTAGAATTTATATGTATTTTAGGAGTTTTAATTTTTTTTAGTTTTTTAAGGTCTTCTTAGGGGTTTTCTAGGTTTTGTGTGGTTTTTATGTTTTTTGAGATTATTAGGATTTTTTAGTATTTGTATGGTTGTTTTGTATTTTTAGGGATTTTATATTTTTAGGTTTTTTAGGGGTTTTAGTGCTTTTGTGGTTTTTAGTTTTTTTATGTTTTTTTTATATTCTTATGGTTTTTGGGGGGTTTTATGGGGTTTTATGGGGTTTTTTATGGTTTTTATGGTTTTTGGGGGTGGTTTAGTTTTTTTATTTTTTGTGCTCTTTCATGCTTTTAATGATTTAATATTTTTGGGGTTTTAATGTGGTTTTAGGGTTCTTAGTGGGTTTTTCGGTTTATAATGCGATTTTATTGCTATTACAGTTTTTAGGGGTTTTTTGGTTTGAATGGTTTATATATTTTTAATATTTGTTGGGGTTTTTCTGGTTTTAGGTTTTTAAGGTTTTCTTATTATTTTTCAATGGTTTTTGGATTTTTTTTTACATTTTTAGAGATTTTTAGGGCATTTTTTAGAATTTTTATATATATTTAGAGTTTTTAGTGTTTTGAGGGTTTTAAGGTTTAATAGTGTTTTATGGATTTATGTTTTTTGGGTTTTTAGCATTTTATTTGTGTTTTTTGGTGTTTTGGGGTTTAATGGTTTTTATGGTTTCTTATAGTTTTGAAAATTTTAAGGGGATTAAAGGGTTTTTATATTTTTTTAATGGTTTTTATGTTTATATGGGTTTTTAGGGGTTTTAATTTTTTTTGGGCATTTATGCTTTCTAATTGTTTTAGGGATTTTTAGGGTTCTTTCGTTTTTTAGGCTTTTAGGGGTTTTAAGTGTTTTTAGGTTTTTATGGTTTTCTAAAGGGTTTTTAGGGTTTTTAAATTTTATAAAATTTTATGTGGTTTTTATGATTTTTATATTTTTTAGGGTTTTAAGGGATTTGGGGGGTTTTATGGATTTTGTTGTTTTTAGTATTTTTATGGTTCTTTGGGTTTTTGGGTATTTATGAGTTTTTAGGGATTTTATGTTTTTCTAGAGTTTTTTATGGTTTGGATGGGTTTAAATGGTTTTTAGTTTTTTATGTGTGTTTTATGGGTATTATTGGTTTTTTGTTTTTTACAGTTTTTAGGGGTTTTTTTGGTTTTTATGGGTTTTAGGGTCTTTTAGAGTTTTTAGCATTTTTTAAGATTTTAAGGTTTTAAGTTTTTTTCTATGTTTATATGGTCTTCATTGGGTTTTTAAGGTTTTTATGGTTTTTATGGTTTTTATGTTTTTAGTTATTATATGGAAATTTTAGGTTATTTAGGTTTTTTATGGGTTTTCGGTATTTTGAAAGGTGTTATGGTTTTTTTGGGATTCTAACTTTTTTTAGGTTTGTTATGGTTTGAATGTGTTTTTATATTTTTAATGTTTTCATTGGGGTTTTCATGGTGTCTGATGTTTTTTAATTTTGTAGCGTTTTTATATGTTTTTATGATTTTTAGGGTTTTAGGGTTCTTAGGTATTTTTAGGGTTTTTAGGGTTTATTTGGTTTTATTGTTTTTTCTGAGTTTTTTTGGGTTTTTTGAGTTATCTAGGGGGTTTTAGTTTTTTAGAGTTTTTAACATTTTTTGGGATTAAAGGGTTTTTATATTTTTTTACTTTTTTTTAGGGATTTCATGTTTTTCGTGGTTTTTTGGAATTATATGGTTTTTAGTATTTTTAGGGGTTTTTAGGTTTTTTAAGGTTTTTAGCAGTTTTTAGGTTTTATATGGGTTTTATGTTTTTTTACGTTTTGAAGGATTTAGAAAACAATTTCATGGTTTTTATAGAGTCTTTTTATAGATTTTTGTATTTTTAGGTATTTTTTAGGATTTTTATTGAGTTACGGTTTTTACGGATTTTCATCATTTTTAAGGTTTTTAGTGTATTTTGGGGTTTCAGAGTTTTTATATGCCTTTTTTATTTATGGATTTCTTTGTGGATTTTAGTGATTTATGGTTTTTGTGTTTTTTTTAGTTTTTAAGTATTTTTGAAGGTTTTTATTGTTTTAGGGTTCTTCTGGTTTTCTGGGGTTTTTATTGGTTTCTAGTGTTTTAGGGGGTTTTTGGTTTTTTGGTTTTTAAGTGGGTTTTTTAGGTTTTTAGGGTTTTTTTGTTTTTTATGTTTATAGGGGTTTAAAGGGTTTTTAGATTTTTTAGTTGGATTTTTTGAGATTTATATATTTTTATGGTTTTAAGGGATTTTATAGTTTTCAGTGTTGTTAGGTCTGACTAAAAATTAATTTTTATTTAGAAAAAACACTTTTGCGGGAAAAGTGAGAAACCATAAAGTCCAATAAACACCCAAACAACCTCAAGCAAAAAGAAAAAAACAGGTTCAAATCGTTCAAGAAACAGTAACAACCACCACCCCACATGTAGGACCACTCTGTAATCCCATGCATGCATGGTCCCTACTGATGGAAAAACTATCCCACTCAGTCAACCAAATCCCAAATGGCCTACAAAGGTGATGGAAGAGTGCTCTAGCCCAACTGAAGATGATCCTGGAAAGATGTCCTGCGAAATACAACTGAAAGGAACACAGAAACCCAAAACTGGGTTCTAAACCCTAGTTCAGTATCTCCCAAACACAGAAATAGAGACAAACAATTAACTAGAAATATTAAAGTATAATTTGAGCTTCCCAGACTGCGCTTCCCTGAATAGATTCCAAGATAAGGAGGAAACAGGGGTGTTTGGAGACTCTAACCACATCATTTCCTGCTCTGAAGCCATCTGATCCCAATTTTGGATATACTCCTCAATGCTAATCTTCCCTTCATTAAATCCCTCGAAAAGGATAAGGTCCTTCTTGTCCACCCAAACATATTGCTCCTCACTAAGTGTCACTTTTAAAGGCCTCCCCATCATTTTTTCTGCCTCCTCTTCTGAAGCAGTGAGCCACAACACTTTCTCGTTCACTTCCTTTTCATTTCTCAGTAAATGGTCCAAGGATTGCTCACCCTGAACCTTTGAAGGCTGCATGACCACCTCTTCTAGGGATTCATTAATGTCACTAGCTTTCCTAGCCGACTGGGTTTCCATGGGGGGAGGTAAATTGGAATAATCCCTCTTTCCCTTCCTTCTCAAACCAATTCTATCCCTATTAGGTATTGACACTTCAATTGTTGGAATAATGGGTTCAAGACCATGGTCATCACCACCCCCCCCCCCCCATTAATAACATTAGGAATATTCTGAGTTTCACCTAGATCAATATCAGCCAATCCTTCAAACCGGTTGTTCAGAGTAATTGAAGGTAGACTCTTGCCAACCTGAAAATCTTGTAATAAAACTGATTCCTGCATCTTCCCTTTCTCACCACATCATTGACCATCACCCTATAGTGGTGGATTCATTTTACTTTTCATGGGAGGAACCATAGTTGACTGACTCCTAGCCCTTGAAATTATCACAGTATTACCATCACCTTGATTCGTACCTCCATCCATCTTACAACCATCAAGAGGCAGGTGGACAACCACTGCCTCAACATCAGTTCCTTCTCTAGCCATATCCTGCCCAAGATATTCAGGCCTTCTCCTAGCCGTTTCACTACACCCAGCCACCATTCTCCCCATATGAGACATTTATTGATGAATCCAATCTTCCTTTAAATGTATTCCCGCACCATCCTTTGAAAACCTTCCTCCTGCAACTCCCTCCTTATGAGCAGACAAATCCCTTCCACTATCCCTATCCCCCAATCTTCCTGCAGGCTGAACTTCCTGACAGTCATCCTCCATCAAGGGACCCAGCCTCTTGGGAACCGATCCAGGAATGTTCCCCTTAACCAAATTCAACTTCCTTGAGTAACCCCTTCGACATTCGCCCGAGGAATGCCCCTACCGATTGCAACAAGAGAAAAAATCTGTCTGGTTCTCGTAAACCACACGCTGTTTACATCCACACTCCTCACCAGTTGTGATCCAGACAAATTCAAATGGAATTATGGACACATCAATTACCACACAGATCCTCAAATTAACATGATGACAAACCGATTCAGTAAGACTATCAGAACACAAAAACCTACCAACAAGATTTCCCAACATACAAAAAATGGAGGGGTTATGGAATGTTAAGGGGAGATGGGGGAAAATATCCCAAACCACCATGGAAGGGGAATATCGATTCATGTGAAACTCGAAGGACCAACGAAGCAGGAGAAACTAGAGTCTGTTAAATCTTAGAGGGGAACTTGACCAGGAACAGATGAGATCCTCCTCAGAATCAAAATGGATCATAATATGACGATTATCAAGAAGAACCACAGTCTCTCTTTCTTGCAGATCCCATGAAGCAATGAAAAATCTGTCGAACGAATCAACTGAGGATCTCTTCTGTCTAAATCGCGCAACCAATGTTAGGTTGAAGAGTGAAGCTGATCCGAAAAAATCTGAAAGAGAAAGTTAAAGATTAGGATGGCCATCAATAAGATATGCGACCTTATGGAAAAGTGCAACTTCTGGAAAGGGGGGAAGGAAATCGGGGTTAGAAAAGGGGAAAAAATTAAGTCATGTTCTCATGCTGGATAACAAAGATCCCTCCCCCACAGGGGGAGGAGGGACAATCGTAGGCATCCCCACTGAGAGGAGCAGTGACCTAGGGTTCCTCCGCTCACCTTTCTCAAGGTCAAGTCCATCACTTGAATACACACTTCATTCTCTTAGGGTTGTTAAGTGTTTTGGGGTTTTTATCATATTTTGTTTTCTTGGGTTATAATAGTTTTTAGGTATTCCTACTGGTTTTAGTTTTTTTATGTTATTATGGATTTTTAGATTATTTGAGTTTTTTTATAGTTTTAGTGATTTTTTTGGTTTTTATGGTTTTTATAGGTTTTAGGGTTTTTATAAATTTTTGAGGTTTTAGGGTTTTTTTGAGTTTTTAAGGTTTTAAAGGATTTATTAAACTTTTTAATGTTTTTTGGGGTTTAAATGGGTTTTAGAGTTTTTAGTGGTTATTTTGGTTTTTATATGTTTTTGGTGGTTAAATGTTCTTCGCAGTTTTAGGGTTTTCAGGGACTTTTAGTGGTTGTAGTGTTTTATTTTTTTAAATGGGTTTTAATTTTTTTTTGTCTTAAATTTTTCTATGGGGTTTTTATCAGGGTTTTGGTTTCGATATTGTTTTAGGATATTTCAGAATTTTTTATGGATTTATATGGGTTTTCGGGGTTTTATGAGTTTTGATGGTTTTAGGTTTTTTATATTATTTAGTTCTTTTATGGTTTTGAGGCTATTATCATTGTCATCATTTTTAAGGGTTTTTTGTGTTTTTTTTATTTTTTTCTTAAGTATTTCAATGCTTTTAGTATTTTTCATTAGTTGGGATATTATGGATTTTTATGGGGTTTTAGTGATTTTAAGTATTTTATGGTTGTTTGGGGTTCTATGTTTTTTTGTTTTTAGGGTTTTTTATTTTTAGGGGTTTTAATGTCTTTTAGATTTGTCAACTTTTATAGGGATCTAATGGGTTTTTATTTTTTTTGTTTTTAGGTTTTGATGTGGTTTTAGTGGTTTTCATGTTTGTAGGGGGTTTTATGGTCTTTAGTATTTTTTGGGGGTTTAGGGTTTTTAGAATTTTTATGCTTTAGGAGATTTAAATGATTTTAGGTATTTAATGTTTTCTTAGGGTTTTTCAGGGTTTTATAGATTTTGATGTTTTTAGATATTTTTAGGGATTTCTGTATTTTTAAGGTGTTTTGTGGTTTTTATGGAATTGTTTGGGTTTAATGTTTTTTAATTATTTTTGGAATTTTATTGTTTTTAGAGTTTTAGGATTTATTTTGGTTTTTTAGGGTTTCTCTGATTTTTTAGTGTTTTAATGATTTTTTGAGTTTTGTGATGTGTTAGGGGTTTAATGGATTTATGGGGTTTTTAAAGGAATTATTGGTTTTTATAAGGTTTTATAGTTTATAATGGTATTATGTGTTTTTGGTTTTTTGGGTTTTTTTAGTGGTTTTAGAATTTTTTATGTTTTTAGGGGGTTTAAATGTTTTTATGATTTAAAGTATTTCTTGGGATATTTTGGGTTTTTCAGGGTTTTAATGTTCTATAGAGTTTTAGGGATTTTATGGATTTTTATGTGTTTTTATGTATTTTGAGGCTTTTTCTGGATTTTAGGGTTCTTAATTTTTTTAGTGTTTTTATGTTTTTTAGAGGTTTGAGTGTTTTATGTCGTTATGGATTTCTTGTGGATTTTAAAGGTTTTTAGTTTTTTGACATTTTTAGTTATTTTTAGTTTTTTATTAAGATTTTTATCGATTTTAATGGATTTTAGATATTTTGTGGGTTTTTTTGGTTTTTAGGGAATTTAGGCTTTTTATTGGTTGTTCGGATTTTTTGGGGGATTTAGGGATTTTTTGTGTTTTTAGGGTTTTTGATGTTTTTAGAGTTTATTAATGTTTTTATGGGTTTCAGGGGTTTTTGAGTTTTTAGTCATTTATTGGGGATCTAAGGTGTTTATGGTTTTTTTCTTTTTTTTGGTTTTTATGGTTTTAGTGTTTTAGTGTTTTTAGTTTTTTATGTTTTTAGGGTTTTTTCAATGTTTGGGGGGGTGGTTATGGTCTTTACAGATTTTTATGGTTTTTAGGGTCTCTAAGGGTTTTTATATTCTTTGGAATTTTAGGGGTTTAATGTTTTTTTATGTTCGTATGGTTTTTATTGTGTTTATCATGGTTTTAATAGTTTTTTATGTTTTTAGGGTTTTAGGGATTCATTATGTTATTTTTATTTTTAAAAAATTTAAGCGTATGAGTTTTTAGGGTTTTTAGGGGGGTTTACAGTTTTTAGAATTTATAGTATTTTTAGGGGTTTTAAGTGTTCTTAGGTTTTTAATGTTTTCTTAAGGATTTTAGGGTATTTATTTATTTATGTTTCTAATGATTTATAGAGGCTTGTAATGATTTTAATGGATTTTTAGGGTTTTTAGGGATTTAGAGGGTTTTTAAGGTTCATTTGGGTTTCTTGGGGTTTTTAGGTTTTTAGGTTATTTTAGGGTCATCATGGTTTTTAGTGTTTTTTTCTGTTTTTTATGGGTTTTTTGGTTTTTTGGTTTTAATTTTTTCATCTATTTTTTCATATTTTTTAGGCTTTTAACATTTTTAATGACTTATAAGGATTTTTTAGGATATTTTTTGATTTTTGTGTTATTAGGGATTTTTAGTTTTTAAGTGTTTTAGGGTTATTATGGTTTTTTTTGGTTTTCAGGTTTCTATTATGTTTTAGGGTTTTTAATATTTTTTAATTTTTTTAACGTCTTGATGAATTTAAATGTGTCTTATAGTTTTTAGTGTTTTTTAGGGTTTTAGAATTTTTAGGGTATTTTAGGGTTTTAGTGTTTGTTAGGTTTCTATGAGTTCTATGTGTTTTTATGTTTTTTATGTTTTATTATGGTTTTTTGGGTTTTTAGGTTTTTTTATGTGTTTAGGTATTTTTAAGGATATTTTATGTTTTTATGGTTTTTATTGATTTTAGGGATTTTGAGAGATTTTAGGGTTTTTATAATGTTATAGGGGTTTTTAGCGCTTTTTACATTTATTAGGGTTTTTAAGTGTTTTTATTTTTTTAATGTTTTCTTAGGGTCTTCATAGTTTTTCTATGTTTTTATGTTTGTAGGGTTTTAAGTATTTTATTATTTTTATGATTTTTTGGTTTTTTGGAATTTTGAGGGTTTTTTGGGGTTTTTTGTCTTTTTACGATTTTTTTTTGTTTTATGGTTATTTTTTAGGGTTTTATAGCTTTCAAGGTTTTTATAATTTTTTAATGTTTTTATAGGTTTGAACGGTTTTTATATTTTTATTGGGTTTTTATAATTTTTATGGGTTTTTAGTGTTTCTGAATATTTTTAGGGGTATTTATAGTTTTTGGGGATTTTAGGGTTTTTAGTTTTTATGGTTTTTAATAATTTAAATTGTTCTAGGTTTTTAGTATTTTCTTAGTTTTATTAGTTTTTTAGTGTTTTTTTTTGTTTTTATAGATTTTTATTGATTTTTTTGAATTTTATGGGTTTTAGGGTTTTAGGGATTTTGAGCGGTTTTAGGGTTTTTTTTTTGTTTTTTTTGGGTTTTAAGGTTTTTTCCATTTTTAAAATTTTTAGGGGTTTTAGGTTTCTTATGGTATTAAGGGTTTTTTTGGGTCTTTATTTTTTTTAGGTTTGTTTAGTTTTTTGTAATTTTTAGGGAATGTTTTAGAAATTTATTGGTTTTTATAGTTTTTGAGGGGTTTTCGGTGGTTTTAAGGGGTTTAAGGGGGTTGTTTTAGTTTTCTGGAGTTTTTTTAATGTTTTTAGGTGTTTAAAGGGTTTATGTATATCATAGTGATTTTCAAGTGTCTCTATGGGTTTTAGGGTTTTTAAGGTTTTGGGGTTTATGGTTTTAAGGGGTGTCTAGGGAATCTTGGATCTTTTAGGGTTTTTATCATTTGTTTGGTTTTTAGGAATTTAATTTTTTTTCGGTATTTCTTATATTTATTTACGGTTTCTAGGTTTTATTCAATTTATAAAATTTTTTCGGAATTTTTATATTTTTTGGTATTTAGTGATTTGGAGGGTTTTATGATTTTTTGTGTTTTTATTGTGTTTTTAGCATTTATTATGTTTTTAAGGATTTTAAGTGTGTTTAGGTTTTTAAGGTTTTCTTAGGGTATCTAGGGTTTTGTGGTTTAATGTTTTTATTGATATTTAGGGATTCTTTGTGATTTTAATGGATTTTAGGGTTCTTATGGATTTGAGGATTTTTAGTGTTAGAAGGGGTTTTCTGTTTTTTGGGTTTTGATGGGTTTTTTTGAGCTTTAAGGGGTTTTAAGTTCATTTATTTTGAAAAAATTTATGGGTACAAATAGGTTTTAGTGGTTTTAGTGTGTTTTAGGGTTTTATGTGGTTTTAGGATTCTTAAGGTTTTTTTAGTTTGTATGAATTTTATGGGTTTTAGGGTTTTTAGGGTTTTAGAGTTTTTCAGTTTTTGGGGGTTTTATGTGTTTTTAGCTTTTTATGGTTTTATAATGGGTTTTTAGGATTTTCAAGGTTTTTCCCTTTTTATGAATTTTTAGTGTTTTTTTAGTATTTGTATGGATTTTCAGGTTTTTAGGGATTTTGAGGGTTTACAGTTTATAGTGTTTTAGAAAATTTTAGCTTTTTATAGGTTTTAATTGTTTTGAGTTTTTAATGTTTTTTTTGGGGGGGGGGTTAGTGTGTTTAGGGTTTTTTACATTTTTTGGGTTGTGTGGGGTGTTATGTTTTTAGGGGTGTTATGGTTTTTTGGGTTACTATGGAGTTTTTGAGTTTTTATGGGTTTTATAGTGTTTCAAATATTTTAAAAGTTTTTAGGATTATAAAGGGTTTTTAGAGTTTTTTTTGTTTTTTTGGTTTTTATGGGTTTTTATGAATTTTTAAGGTTTTTATGGTTTTTCGTTTCTAGATATTTTATAATTTTAGGGTTTTTTTAGTGCATTTAGCATTTTAGGTTTTATAGGAGTTTTAAATGTTTTTTTTGGTTTTTAAGTTTTTCATACTGTTTTTTATAGTTTTTATGGGTTTTTAATTATTTAGAGATTTGTAGGAATTTTTAAGGTTTTTTTTTATCATTTTTAGTGTTTTCTGTGATTTTCAGGGTTTTATGTGTTGTTATTTTTTTGGTTATTTTATGGCTTTTCAAGGTTCTTATCATTTTTAGGGTTTTTAAGTTTTTTGGGATTTTTTTAGGTTTTCTTATGTTATTTCAGGGATTTTAGGGTTTTTTAGGATTTTGGTATTTTAATTTTTTTTAATATTTTTGTATTTTCTAACAGTTTTAGGGATTTTGAGAGTTTTTAGGGTTTTTATGGGCTATATGGGTTTTATTACATTTATATTTTATATGCGATTTTATTTGATATTAGTTTTTAAGGATTTTTTAGGGTTTTAGGGGTTTTAGGGGTTTTTATATTTTTATGTATTTTAGGGCCTTTTATGATTTTATTGTTTTTAGGGATTTTTTGGATTTTGAAGGTTGTTTGGGATTTTGATGTCTTTAGGGTTTTTTGGGGTTGAAAGGGGTTTTGTGATTTTTTTAGTGGTTTTTAAGTTTTTTAGAGTTTTTATCTTTTTAGGGGATTAAATTGATTTTTGAGTTTCTAGTTGGTTTTTTGGGTTTTTATAGGTTTTTAGGTATTTTAAATTTTTTAGGGGTGTTTGTGGTTTTTATGGTTTTAGGGAATTTTATGGTTTACAGAATTTTTTATGTTTTTTAGGGTTTTATGTTTTTTTTAGTTTTTATGTTTTTCTTAGGGTTTTCTATGGTTTGTACTGTTTTTTATGTTTTTAGGGATTTTTTGGGTTTTTAGGATTTAAATAGAGTTTTAAGGGTTTTTTAGATTTTGAAGGATTTTTAGGGTTTTAGTTTTTTTGGGTTTTTATGGTGTTTCTTGTTCTTAGGTTTTTTGGGGTTTTATGGATTTTTAGGTTTTTAATGTTTTCTTTGGGTTTTCAGGGTTTTTAGGGTTGTTGAAGTTTTTAGAGCTGTTGATGTTTTTAGGGATCTTTATCTATTTTTAGGATTTTTTTGTTTTTTTTATATTTAGGGATTGTGAGGATTTTTAGGGTTTTTTTAGAGTTTTAGGCTTTTAGAGTTTTTAGTATTTTTTAGGTTTTAGGGCTTTTAAGTGTTTTAGGTTCGAATGGTTTTCTTAGGTTTTTTTGGGTTTTTAGGGTTTTGAATGTTTTTATAGTTGTTGAGGGGGATTTTTGAATTTCATGATTTTTAGGTTTTTATCAAAATTGAGTGGTAATAGGATTTGGGTTTTTTTGGGTTTTTAAGGGTTTTTTGTTTTTTAGAGTCTTTTAATGTTTTTAGGGGTTTGAAGGGTTCTTATTTTTAGTGGGTTTTTTTGGTTTTTGTGAAATTTTCGGGGTTTTTTACGGTTTTAGGGTTTTTATGGTTTTTAGGGGGTTTGAGCTTTTTTAGGGATTTTATCATTTATTAGTTATTTAGGGGTTCTTAATGTTTTAGGTTTTTATTTTTTTCTTTGGGGTTTTAAGGGTTTTGAGGTCTTTTATATCATTTTTGATTTTTAGGACTTTTAAGGATTTTATTGTTTTTAGGGGTTTTATGGATTTTGAGGATTTTGGGGTTTGTTTTAGTTTTTAAGGTTTTTAAGGGTTTTAGATTTTTTTATGATTTTAGCAGTTTTAACGTATTTTAGGTTTTTATGGTTATCGTATGGATTTTATGGGTTTTTAGGTTTTTTATTTTTTTATTGATTTTTAATTTTTTTTTTGTAATTTAATGGTTTTTGTTTTCATTGTTATGTTATTTAGGGATTTAGTTTTTTATGGTTTTTTGAGATTTTTTAGTTTTCTGGATTTTATTATGGTATTAATGTTTTTTAGAGTTTTTAACAATCTTTAAGGGTCTAATGTTTTTTTATAGTTTTTAGTGATTTTAGATATTTTTAGGGTATTTATAGTTTTTTATATTTTTTATGTGTTTTATATGTTTTTTGTTTTTTTTTGGGGTTTTATGTGTTTTTTTGTTTTTACGGGGTTTTGTGTTTTTAGTTTTTCAAGGTTTTGTTAGGGGTTTTATGTTTTTTAGTGTGTTTACATTTTTTAGACTTTTAGGGATATCTAAGTATTTTTATGTGTTTTCTTACGAATTTGTGGGATTTGAAGGTTTTAGGGTTTTGGGGTTTTTAGGGTTTTTACCACTTTTTGGGTTTTGATTGTTTTAATATTTTTATGTTTTTCATAGGGATTTTCATTATTTCAATGAATATTTATGTTTTTATGGATTTTTAGTGCCTTTTTAAGAATTTTTTGGTTTGTTAGTGTTTTTAGGGATTCTAAGGTGTTTTATTATTTTTAGGGTTTTAGGGGTTGATTATTTTTTTTTGGGATTTTATGGATTTATTTGAAATTTTTATGGTTTTTTGGGTTTTATAGTTTCTTTTTAATGTCTAATTTTTTAGTGGGGTTTTGTAGTTTTTGTTTGGGTTTTTTGGTTTTATATCATTTCTTAATAATTTTATGGTTTTAGGGGGTTTTAGCGTATTTAGAATCTTTTTAGGTCATTTTGGTTTTTTGGGGTTTTAAGTGTTTTTAGGTTTTTACGGTTTTCTTATGGGTTTTCTCAGTTTTTAGTGGTTTTTAGGTTTTTAGGGATTGTTAGGGATTTTTAGTAATTTTAGGGGTTTTGGGGGTTTTAGTGATTTTGAGCGGTTTTAGGGGTGTTTGGTGTTTTAAGGTTTCAGGATCTTTTTTGTTTTTAGGGGGTTTAAGTGTTTTTATGTTTTTATGGTTTTCTTATGTTTTTAGTGTTTTTTGGGTTTTTATGTTTATAGGTATTTTAATGGTTTTTATATCATTTATACTGGTTTCTAGGTATTTTATGGACTTTGTGGGTTTTTGATTTTTTTTTCTAATTTTTAGGGTTTTTATGATTTTTTTGGATTTTGTGATTCATAGGGTTTTTAATGTTTTAGGGGATTTAGATTATTTAGTTTTTTTGGGGATTCTATGGGTTTTTATGGTTCTTAGGTTTTTGGGGGGTATTATGGTTTTGGGGGGGGGGGGTAGGTTTTTATGGTCTTTTAGGGTGTTTCGTGTTTTTTTAGTTTTTAGTGGTTTTATGTTTTTTGGGTTTTTAATGAATTCCTTGGGGTTTTTAGGTTTTTCGATGTTTTTTACATTTAATGGTTTTTTAGTTATTATTAGGGTTTTTATGTTTTTTATGGTTTTGGGTGATTTTGATGGTTTTTAGGGGTTTTAAGGGATTTTAGTGATTATTTATTTTTAGGGTTTTAGGTGATTTTTTTTATTTAGGGATTTCATTATGGATTTACAGTTTGACATTTTGGTTTCTTAGGTATTTTTAGTAATTTTATGGTTTTTAGAGTTATTAGGTATTTAAAAGTTTTTTAATGTTCTTTTTGGGTTTTAATGATCTAAATTGTTTTTGGGGGTTTTAGGTTTTTTTTAGTTTTTTGTAGTTTTAAGTGTTTTAATTTTTTTAACTTTTATAGGGGTATAATGTATTTAAAGGGTTTTTGGGGGTTTAAGGTATTTATGAGGGTTTAAGGTTTTATGGTATTTGGTGTTTTATGGTTCTAAGGTTATTAGGGTATTTAGGATTTGTTAAGTATTAAGGGGTGTTAGTGTTTTTAGTTTTTTAAGGTTTTCTTAGGGTATTTCAGGGTTTTATGGGTTTTCACATTTTTTGGTATTTTTAGATATTTTTATAATTTTTAATGGTCATTAGGGTTTTTGTGTTTTTATTGGTTTTTTTGGGTTTTGGGTTTTTTAGTTTTTTACTGTATTTAAGGTTTTTATAGTTTTTTAACATTTTTAGGGGTTAAAAGGATTTTTTTAGTTTTTTAATGGTTTTTTGTGTTTTATGGGTTTCTAGGGATTTTTGTTCCTGGGGGTTTTATTGGTTTGTAGGTTTGAATGTATTTAGGGTTTTTATAATTTTAGGGGTTTAAAGTCATTTTTTGTTTTCAAGTATATCATTGGGGTTTTTAATGTATTTATTATTTTTTTCATTTTTATAGATTTTTTATGATTTTATGGGTTTTTATGGTTTTTATAGATTTGTAGGTTTTATAGGGTTTCTATAATTTTTACGGTTTTTATCATTTTTAGCGTTTAAAATTTTTTATATTTTTTTTATGGATTTATGATTTTTTGTGGATTTAGGTTTTTATGGGTTTTTAGGATTTTGTATGGTTTTTAGGGTTTTTATTGGTTATTTAAGGTTTTTAGCGTTTTTAGTGTTTTTACAGACATTTAGGGTTTTTAGTGTTTTTATAATTTTTTATAGGATTTTAGCATTTTTAGGTTTTTAAGGAATTATTATGGATTTTCTATTTTTTGGGGTTTTTTATGTTTTTATATATTTTTAGGGATTTTTAGGTTTTTTATTGAATTTTAGGGTTTTCAGAGTTTTTGATGGTTTTAGTGTTTTTTTGTGTTTAGTTTAAGGGTTTTTTGTGTTTTTAAGGGTTTTATGGGTTTATGTGCTTTTAGGTTTTTACGAATTTCAAAAGGATTTTTAGGGTGCTTATGGTTTTTTATGTTTTCAGGAATCTTTAGTCCTTCTGTAGGATTTTTTTTGGTTTTTATGGTTTTTATGGTTTTTATGAAATTTTTGGGTTGTTTTTTGTTTTTAGGGGTCTTATGGTTTTTATGGTTTTTTTTCATTTTAGTTTTTTTGATATTTTTCAGTTTTTAAGTGTTTTAGAGTATTTTTAAATTTTTTTGTTTTAAACTATTTTTTGGGTTTTAGTGTGATTTTAGAGATTTTATGGTTTTTTATAGATTTTTAGGGATTTATTGGTTTTGTTGTGTTTTATACGGTTTTAGGGTCTCTAGGGGTTTGAAGATTTTTTTTTGGTTCTTAGGGGTTTCAGTTGTGTTATATGTTTAGGTTTTCTTAGGTGTTGTTAGGTTTGTTTATATTTTTATGGGGTTTTAGTGCATTTTTATTATTTATATCGTTTTTATGTTTTTAGGGGTTTTTAGGGTTTTTAGGGGATTAGGGTTTTAGGGGTATTAGTGTTTTTAGGTTTTTTTGGAGGTTTTATGTGTTTTCATGTTTTTATGGCATTATTAAGGATTTTGTTTTGCTTTTAGTTGTTTTTTAGTTTTTATGTATTTTTAGAAACTTTTATGTTTATTTATGATATTTAGGATTTTTATGGATTTTTTGGCATTTTTGGATTTTTTTAGTATTTTTACAGGTTTTTTTGGGTTTCCATGGGGTTTTTCGTTGGTTATCAGTTTTATGGTTTTTAGTGTTTTTAAAAAAAAATAGGGGTTTAAAGGATTTTTAGATTCGTTATAGGGTTTTTAAAAATTTATAGGGTTTAGGGTTTTTAAAGTTTTTGGTGTATTATGGTTTTTGTAGTTTTTATGGGTTTTTTTTGGTTTTAGGTTTTTAGCATCTTATGTGGTTCTATTATGGTTTTTCAGGTTTTTTGGGGTTTCTATTTTTTTGGTATTTTTAGGGATTTTTAAAAAAAATTATGTTCATTAATGTTTTAGAGATTTTGAGGGGGTATATGTGTTTTAGGGTTTTTCAAATTTTTAGGGGTTTTGTCAATTTTTAGGGTTTTTAGGGATTTAATGAGTTTTTTGTTTTGTATTCTTTTATTAGTTTTTTAGCGTCTTTTAATTTTTTTGGATTTTTGGTTATTTATTATGAATTTAATGGGTTTTTAGGGGTTTACGATTTTAGAGGGTTTTCTATATTTTTATGGATTTTTGGGTTTTTAGGGGTTTCATGTTTTTTTTGGGAGTTTTGGGGATTTTTATAATTTTTTATGGTTTTCAGTGTTTTAAGGGATTTTTTTTAGGATTTTAGGGTTTTTATTGTTATATGTGTTTTTGGGTATTTTTGGGTTTTTAGGTGTTTTTTGAGTTTTTTTGGGTTATAATTTTTTTTAGAGTTTATATATTTTTAGGGGTTTATTGGGTTTTTTAAGTTTTTAGTTGGTTTTATGGGTTTTTATGGGGTTTTAGGGCTTTTTAGGTGTTTAGAGGTTTTTATGGTTTGTAGGTGGTTTTGGTTTTTATACATTTTAGGGATTTTAGTATTTTCTAGGTTTTAATGGATATTATTATATTTTTTATGTTTTCAAGGTTTTATTATGGTTTTTAGGGTTTTAACATTTTTAGGGATTTTTTGGGTTGTTTAGATATTTTATATATTTATGTGTTTTAGGGATTTTGAAGGGTATTCTGGTTTTTATGAATTTTAGGGTATTCTATTATTTTTTTAAAAAATTATATTTTTAGGGTTTTTATGTGTTTTAATGTTTTTCATTCTATCTTAGGGGTTTTCAGGGTTTTTAGGTTTTTTATGTTATAGGGATTTTTTGATATTTTTTAGAATATTTTATCGTTTTTCTTATTTTTTAGGGTTTTTGAGGATGTTACGGTTTTAGGGTTTTAGGGTTTTTTCTATTTTTGTGTTTTTTAGTTTTTAAGAGTTTAGTTTTTTTTAATATTTTTAATTTCTTTTGGTGTGTAAACGTTTTTAGAGTTGTTACGGGTTTTTATGGGTTTTTACGGTTTTTACGGTTTTAGGGTTTTTAACGTTTTTAGGGTTTTTAGTGGTTTATGTATTGTTTTTTGATTTTTAAGGTTTTATTTGGGTTTTGAATAATTTTAGGGTTCTTTATATTTTTTGGTATTTTTATGGAGTTTACGGATTTTTATGTTTTTTACATTTTTGTGGGTCTTTAGAATTTCTCAGGGTTATTACATTTTTTGGGTTTTGGGGTATTTAGTGTCTTTTAAAATTGTTTTAGGGTTTTAATCTTTTATAGGTTTTTTGAATTTTACAGGGAATTAAATGGTTTGTAAATTTTTTAGTAATTTTTAGTGTTTTATGGGTTTTTAGGTTTTTAGGGGTTTTAGGGGATTAATGGGTTTGAGGTTTTTGGGTTTTACGGTCTTTTAGGGTTTTAAGTAATTTTTAGGGTATATAAGGATTAAAAGATTCTTAAATTTTTTAATTTTTATTTAGTTTTTTCATCTTTTTTAGAAGTTATTATGTTTTTATGGATTTTGTCGGCTTTTTAGAGATTTTAGTTTTTTAGGGATTTTGAGGGATTTTGGGGTTTTTTAGGATTTTGAGTGTTTTTAGGGGTTTTAAGATTTTTATCAATTTTTATGTTTTTAGGGGTTTTGTGTTTTTTTGGTTTTTGATGTATTATTACCGGATTTCTAGGTTTTTTTGGTTTTGATTTTTTTTGAGATTTTTTGGGTTTTTATGATTTTATGGTTCTTATGGTTTTTAGGGTTTTTGACGATTTTGTGGGTTTTCTATTTTTTAGAGTTTTTTAGATTTTTTTAAATTTTCAAGGGATTTAACGGAGTTTTAGATTTTCTTAGTGGGTTTTTATAGGTTTTTTGGATTTAGGATTTTTAAGGTTCTTAGGGTTGTTTTTAGGGGATTTAGGGTTCTTAGCATTTTTAAGTGTTTTAGAGGTTTTATGTGTTTTAGGTTTTTTAGATTTTTTTTCAAAAAAATTGGGGTTTAAATGGTTTTTGATTTATTAGTGGTTTATAGGTTTTATTGGTTTATGGTTTTTAACATTTTTAGTGGTTTTTATGGTTTTTAGAGATTTCAGGTTTTTCTTGGGTTTTTAGTATTTTTTTCTTTTTTAGGGTTGTAAGTGTTTCTATGTTTTTAAGGGTTTCTTAGGGGTTTTTAGGTTTTTTAGGGGTTGTACATTTATAGGTATTATTAGGTATTTTAGTATTTTATGGTTTTTTAGAGTTTTAGGTATTTTGATAGCTTTTAGGGTTTGGGGTTATTATGGTACTTTAGGGTTTTTAGGATTTTTAGGTGTTTTAATTGTTTAATGTATTTACGGTTTTCTTAGGAACTTTTATTTTTTTTAGTGCTTATTTGTTTTTATGTATTTTTATGTATTTTTAGTATTTTTTTTTATTTTTAGGGTTTTCTTATTTTAGATCATTTTTACGTTTTTATGGATTTTATGATTTATTGGGGGTTTTAGTGTTTTTAATTTTTTTAGGGTTTTAATGGTTTTTACAATTTGAAAATTTTTAGGGCACGGAAGATGCGAGGGTCAGGCTATTCCCGGCCCCCCAAATTTATTAGAAAGAAAAAAGAGACTGATCAGAAAAGGGAGGGGAGTTATCAAACGACCCACACCCGAAAAACCCTTACAACTCGCCCCAAAAAAAGAAAAATAAAAAATAAAAACCCCAAAAAGCACACCCAGGTCCAAGCAGCAACCATCTTCATCGTCCAGCATCAACCAACATCCAGCGGCTCACAAACAAGAAATGAACAGCTTCCAACCTCACATATATCAGCATCCAGCACCTTATCACCACAACGAGCCATCACCAGCAGCGCATAACCATCAACACGAGAATCACACAAGAGCCAGCAACCAGAGTTCACTTCCATACAGCAGCCATCGTCTATTTCCTCAAGATCTAGCATCCAGCACCTCCTCACCAAGAAGGTCCACCGAAAGAATCACAGTGCCAAAAGCCCCAAATTCCAACCCACAAAAATCATCATATTCCAGCCAAACAACAGCCAGCCATCACACCAAAGAAAAACAACAACCAGCAGCTTTCTACCTTCACCAAAGCTCAGCCAGAAAATTCACACCCAGCAGCTGTCATGGGAAAAACCAGCCACATCCAAAATAGACCAAATCAAACAACCCTTCCAGTATTCAAGACCTCTTAGCCTAGAAGCCTCCACCATGCCTCATGTAGAAGTACATATGACATCACATCAGCCAATGAAAAAGGGCCACCAGCACCCCGGATTAGAACCAACAGCTTCATCACAACCCATCTCACCAGCAAGCAGCAATTTCCATAAAGCACCAAAACCATTCATGCCTTGAAAACATGCAGAAACACAGAAAAGGAATCTCACCTCAGCACACATAAAATTCAAGAACCAACACCAGAAATGGTTCACATCAAGAACATCCACATTCACAAAGCAGTGAAAATAGAGCAAGCTAGAAACATCGGGAGGTGACCGTAGATCCGAAGAACCAACTCGAGCAACGATCTGAACCAGAACACATACATGCCTTCCAGACACCACCGGCGGTCCAAGACTAAAGAACCAAGTCAACATGGCCAGAAACCAACTGGATCTGAACCACGCCTCCGAGGAAAGAAACGATCCGAGAAAACTAGATATGAGCATCTCCACCAAAGATCTGCAACACCATAGACCAGATCTGGACCACTTCTTTAAGAAGCTGTAAAGCCGCGTGCCGGAGAGGCTGGATCTGAGCCGGTCCTCCATGGTTGACTTCTTCATCCGAGGCTGACGCCAGGGAAACTACAGAAACAGCACAAATCCAGGTCCAGGAAAAACATACCGCAGGAGAAGGGAGTAGCAGCGCTGTGAAGACCGATGCCTGAGAAGCCACGACCAAAAGGGAAGCATCGTCACACCGTGGAAGAAGCATTGCGAGAGGGGATGAGCGCGAGAGCATCCGAGGGAAACAACCGCTATCTCACCTTAGGGTTTGTCTTAACATTTTTAGGGGTGTAATGGGTTTTTATGGTTTTTATTTGATTTTTAGTTTTTATGGTTTTTTGTGTTTTAATGTTTTTAAGGGTTTTTAGGGTTTTTAGTGTATTTAGGGTTTTTAGGGATTTTAGAATTATTGGTTTTTATGGTTTTTATGGTGTTTTTTTTTGTTTTTTAGAGTATTTTAATGTTTTTGGGTTTAAATTTTTTTATGGTTTTATCATGTTTTTGGGGTTTTATGGATTTTTTGGGTTTTGATGGTTTTTAGGGAATTGTATGGTTTTTTTGGTTTTAGGTTTTTTGGGTTTTTATAATTTTTAGTTTTTAGGGGTTTTATGTGTTTTTATGTTATTAATGTTTTTATAGGGGTTTTTAAGGGTTTTCAGTTTCTATTATTTTTCAAGGATTTTTGGATTTTTTTGGGTTTTTATTATTTTATTAGATTTTTTGGGTTTTTAGTTTTTTATGGGGATTTTCAGGTTTTTAGTGTTTTTAGATATTTTGGACATGGAAGGTGCAAGGTGAGGTTGTTCCTACCCCCCCCCCCCCCCCCATTTATTAGAAAAAAGATGCAGTAGTCAAGGGAGGGGAGGGGTAAAACGACCCACAACCAAAAACACTTAACAACCTGAAACCCAAAAAACCCAAAAAACCAAAAATTACACAAATCCAAACAAAGAAGAAATTCAGAATTGTCCCCATCAGCACCTCCCATCCAATTAGTAACCACCATCCAATAGCACAGCTTCCATCATACAGTGCCTCCTCGCTAAGCAGACCTGCCGCAATCAATACATAACCACCATCACCAAAACCATAAAAATTATCTTCCCCACATCCTAGCCCTAATACATCCATCATCCAGAACCTCATTTTTCAACAACCAAAACCCCCTTCATCCTCTTCCTGCCAGGCAACAATAATCACCCAATATTCCTGTTTTAATCGACCAACACCTCCAAGCCAATCAACATCTAGTATTTCACATCTTTCAGCACCGCCAGCATTACAGGACCACCATCCCTATCACTAAGGACCATTCTACAGCACCCAAATTTCCTTACACACACTCATAACTATCTTCCCTCCAGCCACCCAGAAATTGAACACCATGACAAGAAAGAATCCAACATCGCTCATCAAAACCATCTACTAGCACCAAACCAATCCCGCCACAATCTGTGAAACATCCACCACAACCCAACAAAGAACCCACAACATAACACTTATCTAGACCAGCATCAACATCATATAATGAAAATGTAACCCAAATACAAACATTCATCTACAATAATATTTGAACCGAGAAATCATCACCATTACCTGATGAACCAAGCCAAACCCAGGAAATGGCTCCCTGCGCAACATCTAGGATCACGAATGCCGAGACTCTCCACCACAAACCAAACATATCGTCTTGGAAAACAAAATACCAAAAAAAGAACAAAAGAATCCTTGGATCATAAGAATGTCGTTAACTCCCACCGCATAGCTTCTAGAATCACTAAGGCTGAGGCTCTCCACACCTCCACTCAGAAAAGACTAAGTTGCCGAAGAAATTGGGAAACCCCTTTTTCCATGAACTGAAGTTCACCGCAAAAGTCCATCTCTCCTTAGATCTCCCCTCACAAATGATAAGGGAAAAGAATCTTCAATGCGGCAAACCATATCCCCCAGATCTATCCCACACATCCACAGACCTAAATCTCCTCAAAAAGAAAAAACTAGATCTGAGTGGATCCACCATGGTAGTGCAACGCCGCACCAAGGAAAGACTAGATCTGTCCCACTCCTCCATGAATCTAAAATGACGCATGCTGGGGAGACCAGATCTGACCCGGTCATCTATGGTTTATGCCTTCATTCGATGTCGATGCCTGAGAAATACAGACTGCGCAAGAGGACTGTCAGGCTAGAAGAGACGTACTCCCAAAGGAAGCGGTAGCACTATGATGGCAGACACCTAAGAATCCATAGTAGTAGAGAATGAAACTCCAAGCTGGTAGAGATTCACCACAAGAGGCATTTTAGGAAAACTCGAGCACGAGAGGAGCTTGGAGATTCATCCTCCATCTTCTTTTTAGTGTTTTTGGGGTTTTATGAGATTCTTGGTTTTTAAGGTATTCTTAAGGCATTCCATGTCTTTAGTAATATTTATGTTTTTAGTGATTTTTTGGAATATTTTTTAGAATTTTATAGTTTGTTAGGTTTATTTGGTTTTTATGGGTTTTTTGGGTGTTTATAGATTTTATAGATTTTAGTGGATTTAGTATTTTTAGAGTTTTAAAGCTTTTTTAGGGGTTTAAAGGGTTTTTAGATTTTTTGGAGGGAATATAGGGGTTTTTGGGGTTTTGGGTATTTTAAGGATTTTATAGGTTTTACGGTTTATCATTTTTTAGAATTTTTTTTTATTTTTCTAAGTACTTTTAATGGTTTTATGTTTTTATGGTTTTCATATGGGGATTATTTATTTTTATTGGTTTTTAATTTTTTACGTATTTTATTTCTTTATTATGATTTTTATGGTTTTTATAGTTTTATAGTTTTTATGGGTTTCTTGGTTTTTAGGTTTTTCACTGTTTTTTTAGGGTTTTTCGCATTTCATAGGTTTTTAAGGGATTTAATTTTTGTTAATTATTATGTTTTCTAGGGTTCTTTAGGGTTACTTGGATTTTTATGCCTTTTAGGATTTTAAGTTTTTTTTTGTATTTTTAAGGTTTTTAGGGTTTTTATGGTTTTAGGGTTTTGAGGGTTTTTAGTTTTTTTATGGTTGTTACGGTTATTAGGGTTTTTAGGTGTTTTTTTTGTGTTTTATCATTTTTTATATTTTTTTTAAATGTTTTTAGGGTTTAAAAAAATCAACAATTCTTTTGGTTTTTAGGGGTTTTAGGGAATTTTAGGTATTTTAAATATTGTTAGGGGTTTTTATGGTTTTTATGTTTTTTCGGTTTTTACCATTTTTAGGTTTTAAGGGTGTTTAGTGTTTTTGTTCTTTTAAATTTTTTCTTTGGGTTTTCTAATTTTTTTTATTTTTTTCATATTTATGGATTTTAAATATATTATTTTTTATTTTAATGAGTTTTATCTTTCTTAGGGATTTCAAGGGGGTTTTGTGAATTTAGGGGCTTGGGGTTTTTTTATTTTTTGGGTATTTATGAGTTTTTGAGGGTTTTAGGGTTTTTAGTGTCTCTTGTATTATTGTTTTAACAATGTTTTAAGACTTTTTGTTGGGTCTTTATGGTTTGATGATTTTTAGGGTTTTCAATGTTTTTATGGGGTTTTTATGGTTCTTAGGGGGTTTTGGTAATTTCAGGGCATTTTTGGGTTTTTTATCATTTTTAGGTTTTTAGTGGTTTATGTGTTTTTAGGGTGATAAGGTTTTCATAGGGTTTTGAGGGATTTTTATGTTTTTTTGGTTTATTATGTATTTATTAGGATTTTTGTGATATTTATAATTTTAGATATTTTGATTGTATATAAGATATTTTACAGTTTAGGGGTCTGAGGGTGTTGAGTGTTTTTTTTTGTTTGATGGGTTTTATGATTTTTCTTGTTTTTGCAACTTCCTTATGGTTCATGAGGCTTTTTTGGGGTTTTACCATTAAGTGGTTTTTAGGGAATTGTTTTAATTTATTGTTTTTATTGTCATTAGGGATTTTTACAGGTATTAGGGTTTTTAGTGTTTTGATGAATTATATTGATTTCTGATATTTTATTGGTTTTTGTTTATTGTGGTTTTAACGTTTTTTCAGTTTTTTAACATTTTTAATGGTTTAAAAGTTTTTTAGTATTTTTAGTGGTTTTTACGGGGATTTTAGGGATTTTGAAGGTTTTTATCATTTTTAATGTTTTTAGTGGTTTTAAGTGTATTTTTGATTTTATGGTTTTATTTTAGTTTTTAGGGTTTTACAATTTTTTGGTTTTGAGATTTTTTTTATTTTTATGGTTTTTAGGGTATGTGGGTTTTTTTGGGGGTTTTTTGGGGGGTGGGTTAGGGTTTTAGGGTTTTTATGGTTTTTTGGGTCTTTAGGGTTTTCTTGAGTTTTTAAGGGTTCTTAGTGTATTAGATATTTTTTAGGTTTTTAGGGTTCAAAATTTTATTAGATCTTTAAGTTGTTTTTTTTGGGTTTTAGGGGTTTTAGGGGTTTTTATAGACTTTAAGGGGTTCAGGGTCTTTAAGGGTTTATATAATTTCTTATATTTTTATGGGTTTTAAGGGTTTAGCTTTTTAATTTTTTCTTATGGGTTTTGTTTTGTTTTTAAGGGATTTTATGATTTTAGGTATTTTTATTTCCTTTTTAGGATTTTTATTGGGTTTTAAGGATTTTATGGATTTTTAGGGATTCTAAGGTTTTTACCCGTTTTTTTTTTGCTTTCCTGTGTTTCGACATTTTTTAGTTTTTTATGGGTTTTAATATTTTTTTAGGTTTTTAAGGTTTTCTTATAGTTTTATGGTTTTTAGTATTTTTAAAATTTTTAAATATTTTTAGATATTTAATAATATTTTTATCTGTTTTAGGGATGTTAGGTATTTTGATATGCGTTTTGAATTTTAGGGTTTTATTGTTTTTATGGTTTTAGGATTTTAATAGATTTTAGGTATTTAGGTTTTTAGGTGGTTGACGTGTTTTTGGGTATTTATAGTTTTCTTAGGGGTCTTCAGGGGTTTTCAGGGGTTTTGATGTTTTAGATATTTCTTGGTATTTTATTAGATTTTACTTTTTTAGGGTGTTTAGTGATTCTATGGGGTGGGGGTTGGGCTTCTTTGGGTTTTAAGTGTTTTTAGGTTTGGGGGGGGGGGGGTTAAATGTTTTAATTGTTTTTAGTATTATATGTTTTTATTTTAGGTGTTTAGGGTTTACGAGTTTTAAATTTTTATAGATTTTTTAGGGCTTTAAATATTTTTGTGCATTTTCATCATTTTAGAGTTTTCGATTATTTTTATTCTTTTGGATTTTTATGGGTTTTCTATATTTAGGGGATTTTATTGATTTTTCTGGGGATTTGAGGGTTTTTTATCTAGTCAACATTTTTAAGGTGTTAATAGGTTTTAAAACTTTTGATGGTGTTTTTTTGGATTTTTGGTTTTTGGGTTACTTATGAGGTTTAAGGGGTTTTATGTTTTTAGGGTTTTTTGGGTTTTTACACTTTTTTGGGTTTTTAGTGTCTTTTGGTTTTTTGGGATTTTATGTTATTTTGGTTTTATTCTTTTCTTAGGGTTTTAGGGTATTTACGGTATTTAGTGTTATTAGGGTTATTTAGGGGTTTTATTTTCCTTAATGTTTTTAGTGTTTTTAACATATTTAGGGTTTTATAAGGTTTTTCCTGAATTTTTTTATTGAATTTTTATGGGTTTTGGGGGTTTTATGTGTTTTTATGTTTTTAGGGGTTTAAAGTGTTTTAGGGTTTTAGGTTTTTCTTTGGGTTTTCTTCATTTTTATGGTTTATTTACTTTTTTAGTTTTTATTTTTATTTCTATTAATTTTTTTCATTTTTAGGACTTTTATGAATTTTAAGGGGTTTTTGGGTTTATTAGGATTTCTATGGTTTTTTTGATTCCATTAAATTTTTTTGGGTTTAATGGATTTTTTATTTTTATTAGCGTTTTTAATGTTTCCTTGGGTTTTTAGGTTTTTAGGGAGTTTTAGGGTTTTTAGAATTTTTATGTTTTTAGGGCTTTTAAGTGTTTGTAGATTTTTCAAAGTTTTTTAACATTTTAGGGGTTAAAACAATTTTTATACTTTTATTCTCTTTTTTGGTTTTTATGGGTTTTATGGGGTTTTAAAGGGTTTTTATATTTTTAGTGTTTTTTATGTTTTTTTGGTATTTTGATTGTTTTTAGATTTTAATGGTTTTCTAATGGGTTTTCATGGGTTTTGGTGGGTTTTTAAATTTTTAGATATTTCTTGGGATTCATGTATAATTTTTAGGAATTTTGATGGCATTTAGGGTTATTTTTGTTTTTTTAGGTTTTTATAGTTTTTTTGTTTTTAGGGGTTTTTCACTTTTAGGGGTTTTTATCATTTTTAGGGTTTTAAAGGGTTTTTATAGTTTGTAGTGGGGTTTTTAGGAATGTATGGTGTTATAGAATTTGTTAGGTTTTCAATGTTTATATGGTTGTTAGGGGTTTGTAGGGACTTTTAGGGTTTTACTTTTTTACTATTTTTTAGTATTTTTAATTGTTTTTTTTTCGGTTTTTTATGGGTTTCATAAAGTTTTTCATTGTTTTTAATGGATTTTTTTGGATATGAGTCGTTTTAGGGGAGTTTTAGTTTTTTTGGGTTTTTTGGATTTTTAGATTTTTAAAATATTTGTAGGGGTTTAGAGGGTTTTTAGAGTATCTAGTGTGTTTTTAGGGATTATATGGGGTTTTATAGTTTTAAATGTTTTATAGGGTGTTTGTTATCTTAAAGTTTTTTTTGGGTTTTTTGGTGTTTTGGGTTTTAGGGGTGTTAAGTGTTTTTAGGTTTTTTAGGTTTCTTTGTATTTTCCATGGGTTTTATGATTTTTTTACATTTGAGGGATTCTTAGGATTTTTTTATAAATATAATGGTTTTATGGTTTAAATTAATTTTGAGAGTTTTTTGGGTTTTTTAGGTTTTGAAGGGTTTTTGATTTTTTAGTGTTTTTTAGGTTTTTTAGGGATTTTAAGCATTTTGTGGTTTTTAAGGTTTTCTTTGGGGTTTTTTGGTATTTTTACGTTTCAGGATTTTTTTAGGGCTTCTAAAGGTTTTTTATAGATTTTTATGGGTTTTAGGGTTTAGGGTTTTTAGGGTTTTTGGGGGATTTCAGGGTTTTTTTACATTTGTTATGTTATTTAATGTTTTCTAGAGTTTTTATCATTTTTAGGAGATTAAAGTATTTTTTTTAGTTTTTTGTGGTTTTATATTTTTTATGGGTTTTAGATTTTTTATGTTTTAAAGGGATTTTTTGGGATTTTGGGTTTTTAGGGTTTTTTATCTATTTGAGCAGTCTTAGGTTTTTAGAAATTATAGTTGTTTTGGGTTTTTAGGGTTTTCAAAACTTTTTTTCAGGTTTCTAGGGTTTTTATCTTTTTTTACATTTTTTGGATTTTTATTAATATTTTAGGATTTTTATGGAGTTTTATGGGTTTTTATGGGATTTGATGGAATTTAGGGTTTTTAGAGTTTTTAGGGGTTTTAACATTCTTTTGGTTTTTTATGGTTTTAATTTTTTAAGTTATGTTTTGGGATTTTAAGGGTTTATAGGGGTTTTTTTGTTTTTATGAATTTTTAGGGATTTTAGTAGAATTTAATGGTTTAGGGTTTTTATAGGTTTTGAGTTTTTTATTGTTTCTTGGGTTTTAGGGTCTGATGGTTATTTTGGGTTTTAAGGGGTTTTTTTAGTTTTTTGGGTTTTTGGGGTTTTTTGAGTTTTATAGTTTTTAAAGATTTTATTGTTTTGAAGGGGATTTATTGTTTTCAGGGATTTTATTTTTTTTATGGGTTTTAGGGATTTTTTATGGGTTTTAGTGCTTTTTTGTGGTTGTATCTCTTTTTCAGTTTTTTAGGATCATCTAGTTACTTAAAACTTTTAGGTTTTTAAGGTTTTTAAGTGTTTCTTGGTTTTTAGGTTTTTCTAATGGTTTTTCTAGGATTTTTTGGTTTTTTAAATTTCAAGTAATTTTTTAGGAATTTTATACTTTTTAGGATTTTTATGGGTTTTAAGGTTTTTGGGATTTTGAAGGGTTTAGGGTTTTCGGGAGTTTTAAGGTTTTTTTGGTTTTTTAGAAGTATTGTGTGTTTTTAGGTTTTTACGGGTTTCTTATGGGTTTTAAAGATTTTTATATTTTTTATAGTTTTTTGGAATTTTTATGTATTTTTTAAATATTTTATGGGATTTTAGGGGGTCAACCCATTTTGAGGGTCTTTGGGGTTTTTTGTATTTTTATTGTTTTTAGGGATTTTTTTTGTTTTACTAGAGTTTTTTTTAACATTTTTAGGGTTTTAAAAGGTTTAGAGTTTTTAGTGGTTTTTTAATGTTTTGCTGAATTTTACGGATTTTATAGACTTTAGAGGGTTTTATGGTTTTTTGTGAATTTTAGGGGGTTTATGGTTTTTTATGTTTACTAGTTTCTTTGGGATTAAACTTTTTTAGGTTTGAAATGTTTTCTTTGGGGTTTTTAGGGGTTTTAGTTTTTCTGTGCTTTTAGGGAATTTTGATCTTTTTAGGCTTTTTTGAGTTTTTTTATAGATTTTTAGGGATTTTTATGATTTTTAAGGGTTTTTAGTATTTTTAGATTTTTAGGGGTTCTATGTGTTTTTTGGTTTTTATGGGGGTTTTAGGCATTTTTGGGTGTTTTCATCTTTTATTATTATTAGGGATTGTTTATGATTTTTATGATTTTTATGGTTTTTAAGTGTTTTAAGGTCTTTTATAGTCTTTTAGGGGTTTTCACATTTCTTAGGTTTCTAGGGGTTTAATGTTTTTTATTGTTTATGATTTTTTATGGTTTTTCAAGGATTTTAGCGTTTTAAACATTTTTAGGGATTTTTAGTTATTTTAATGAATTTTAATATTTTGTGGGTTTTAGTGTTTTTTCGGGTATTTAGGGTTTTTTGGGGTTTCTGGGATTTTTAGCATTTTTAGGGGTTTGTTGGTTTTTAGGGGTTTTAAATTTATTTATGGTTTTAAGGTTTTCTTTGGGGTTTTCGAGGTTTTTAAGGAGTATAATTTTTTAGGTATTTTTTTCGTAATTTTTAGATTTTTATATGTTTTGAGGGTTTTTAGAGATTTTGTTTTTTTTGGGTTTTAGGGTTTTTAGGGTTTTTATTCTTTTTTGGGTGTTTAGGGTCTTTTTAAGTTTTAATGATTTTATGTTTTTTTTAGTTTTATTATCATTTTATAGGTATTGATGGTTTTCAGAGTTTTTAGTGGGGTTTTAGTGTTTTTATGGGTTTTATTGGTTTTTGGGGGGTTTTTTGTTTTTTGGGTGCTATAGGGGTTTAGGGTATATTAGGATTTTTTTTAATTTTTGTAGTTTTTAGGGGTTTTAATTGTCTTATGTTTTTAAGTTTTTCATAGGTGTTATTAGCATTTTAGGGATTTTATTTTTTAGGTATTTTAGGTAATTTTTTAGATTTTATGGGGTTTAGGGTTTTTAGGGATTTTTATCGATTTTGAGGGTTTTGTGTTTTTATTGTTTTTCATGTTTTTAGTATTCTTAGGATTTTAGGGGGTTTAGGTGTTTTCTAGTTTTTATGTTTTTTATAAGGTTTTACAGTTTTTTAGGGGTTTTTATGTTTTAATGGATTTTAAGTTTTCTTTTTATTTTTATGGATTTAGGTTTTTTTGGTATTTTTATGGATTTTAGGGTTTTTTATGATTTTTATGGTTTTTATGTTTTTTTGGGTATTTTATGGCTTTTTTAGTTTTTTTGTATTTTTTTATTTTTTTTAAATATTTTAAGGGTTAAAATGATTTTAATACTTTTTAGTGTATTTTTTGGATTTTTTTGGATTTTATTGTTTTTATGGTTTTAGTGGGTTTAAGGTTTTTTCTGTTTTTATTTGTTTTTAGAGGTTTTAGTATTTTTTTTGTTTTTATGGGTTTTATAGTTTTTTTTCTATGGTTCTATTAGGTTTTCCCTTATTTTGATAGACTTTTTCATTTTTAGGCATTTTTAGAATTTTTGGTTTCTTAAAATATTTAGTGATTTTGAGGGGTTATAGTGTTTTTAGTGTTTTGAGGGGGTTTTAGGATTTTATGGGTTTTATGGGGTTTAAATGTTTTTAGGTTTTTATATTTCTCTTATGATTTTTAATGTTTTCAACATCTTTATGGATTGTAGTGTTTTTTACGATTTTATCCTTTTTTTAGATTTTTAAAAGTATGAGGTTTTTAGAGGTTTTTCTGTTTTTTGGGTTTTTTGGTTTTTTGGGGTTTGAGGGGTTATTTCGTGTTTCCTAGTGTTTTAAAAAAATAGGTATATAATCATTTTTGGGGTCTGATGTGGTTTTACCTTTTTAAGTGGTGTGTAGGGTTTTATGGGTTTTAGAGGTTTTATATTTTTTAAGAGTTTTATAATTTTTAATGTTTTACAGTTTTTAGTGTTTTTATTATTTTTAATGTGTTTGAGTGGTTTTTGAGTTTTTTTTTTGTTTTTACGGTTTGGTTTCATTTTTTTCATGGTTTTAGTGTTTTTTATGTTTTTAGGGAGTTTAAGGTATTTTTAATTATTTTTATGATTTTTTAGTTTTTTAGGGATTTTGAGTGTTTTTTGGGGGATTTTTTGGTTTTCTGGTTTTTTAGGGGTGTTTGGTTTTTTGGGGTTTTAGGTGTTTTTTATTTTTTATGGTTTTAAGGTTTGTTAGTGTTGTTTTATGTTTCTAGGGTTTTAAAGGGATTTAGAGTTTTTAGTATCTTTTTAGGGTTTTATGAGTTTTAAGAAATTTAAGTGTTTTATGGTTTTTAAGGGTTTTTAGGATTTTAGGGTCTATAGATATTTTAGTGTTTTTTAGTTTATAGGGGTTTTATGTGTTTTTATGTTTTCAAGGTTATCTTAGGTGTTTTTAGGGTGTCTATGGTTTTAACCTTTTAGGTATTTTTTTATTATTAAGAATGTTATCGTAATATGGGTGTTTAGGATTTTTATGTTTTTTTGGGGTTTTAGATATTTTAAGGGTTTTGTGGATTTTTGAGGGTTTTTGGTGATTTCAAGTTTTTGGGGTTTTATGTTTTTTTAGGGTTTTTTGTATTCTTTATTTTTTCTTACGGTTTCCATGTTTTTTTCATCTGTAGTGATTTTTATGGTTTTTATGACTATTAGGGAATTTTAGGTGTTTTAGGCATTTTTAGGGTTATTATTTTTTAGCGGGTTTTAGGGGTTTTTTGAGTATTTAGTGGTTTTAAACTATTTATTTTTTGTTAATGTTTCAATGGTTTTAATGTATTTTTAGTGTTTTAGGGGGGTATTTAGGATTTTTATGGTTTTTTAATGTTTTTAAGGTTTTTAGGTGTTTTTATTGTGTGTAGAGTTTTTTAATATTTATAGTGTTTTGTATGTTTTTATAGGTTATAGTTTTTTTAAATTTTTAATGATTTCTTAGGATTATTCTAGGTTTTTAGGTTTTTTACATTTTTTGGAATTTTAAGGCATTTTTTTAGTATTTTAGGGTTTTTAGGGTTGTTACTATTTTTAGGGTTCTAGTGTTTTTAGGGTTTTAGTATTTTATGGTCTTCTTGATGTTTTGACGTTTTTTTATTTTTATGGAATTTTTTTAGAGTTTTTCAATATTTTTAGGGGTTTAAAGGGTTTTTAGAGTTCTTAGTGATTTTAGCGGTTTAAATGGTTTTTACATTTTTGAGTAGTTTTAGGGGTTCAATGGGTTTAAAGGGTTGTTTATGTTTTTAATGATTTCATGGATTTTTGGGTTTTTAGGGGTTTTACGGTTATAATATAATTTATCTTTTAGGGGTTTAAAGTTTTTTTAGGGTTTTAAGTATTTCATAGTGTTTTTAATGGTTTTATGGGTTTTCACATCTTTCATCATTTTTAGATTTTTTAGTATTTTTATTGGTTTTTATGGTTTTTAGGGATTTTAATGGTTTTTAGGGTTTTTAGAGTTTTTTTGGGTTATATGGATTTTAAAATTCTTTAGGGTTTTTAGGGTTTTTAATTGGTTTTGTGTTTTTATGGTTTTCTTATGATTTTTATGGTTTTAGGGTTTTTAGACTTTTTAGGGTTTGATGTTTTTTTTTGTTATTAGAGTTTTTTGAGTTTTAGGGATATTACACTTTTTAATGTTTTTAACATTTTTTAGAGATTTAAAGGGTTTTTAGTGTTTTGAGTAGTTTTACGGTTTGAATAATTTTAAATGGTTTTTAGGGGTTTTTAGGGGTTTTGGGGGGTTTTGGGGTCTTTTTTAAATCTTCTAAGGATTTATTAATTTTTTAGATTTTTAGGGGATTTATGTTTTTTATAGTTTTTATGGTTTTCTTATGGGTTTTCTAGTATTTTGTGTGTGTTTAACATTTTTAGGGTGTTTTACGTATTTTTATGATTTATATGATTTTTACAGTTTTTGGGTAATTAAGGGTTTTTGAGAAAGGAAGATGGGATGGTCAGGCTATTCCCAACCCCCCCCCCCCCCCCAATTAATTAGAAAAAAAATGAAGCAGACAATAGTGGGGAGCGGTCAAACAACCCACACCCAAAAACACTTAACCACCCCAAACCCAGAAAAAACCCCAAAATAGTCAAAAATCAAAGCAAAACCAATCAAAAAAATAAATAAAACAAATAAAAGCAGAAACCATCACAATCATCCAACTAACCAGCATCCAACAGCTCACAAACATCACCATCACCCCACATCTAGCACCTCCTCACCAAGAAGGTCCACTGCATGCAGCATAGAGCCATCAACACCAATATCCAACTCGCAAGCTTCATTGCATTCCATGAAAACAGCAACAAGCCCATAACAGCATTATCAGCATTAATCATTTCCTTTCCAAGAAGATCAACCATCAGCAGCACGAACCTATTATCGTCCGCAGCCTCTAGCACCTCCTCACCAAGAAGAAACACCGCCAGCACCTTAGAACTTCCAGCACCAAACTCGTATCCAACAACTGCATCACGTCCCAACCCAATAGCAGGCAGTAGCTAATGACACCATTTCCGGCAACCAATATGTCCATCCGCACCATGAAAACCGGCAATGAAAAATAGCCTAATTCTCACAGAAATAGACAACGATTTCCCAAGCACCATCAAAAGAATGAGAAGATCCAGCACCATCTCAACCAAATACTTAAACAGAAACCTAACCAGATGTCTTGCCCAGCCATCAAGACACACCGCAAACAAAACAAACTGTAGTAGTAGAAATAAAAAACATTGACTTAACTGTTGCAAGAGGAAAACACAAACCACCTACGCACCAGGAAATTAAAAAATCCACACCGCAGGAGAGATAACGTACCAGATTAGAAGAGCCATCAGAGACGAAACCAAGTATCGAAGTCGCAAGCTAGAGTAAAGCCACCAAAACACATATATGGAAAAAGCATTGACTTCACCATTGACTCTGAGTCTATGCCCTGACCATCGGGAAGCCATTGACGCCTCCACCAAAGAACTTTCAGAGAAAAAACACTAGGGATCGTGAAGACGACGCCTGAGGAGGATCTAGAACTACCAGAGCCAAGACAAAACGTCACAAAATTCAAACCAAGCTGTCACACGATCAATGAAGCTGCTGAAGAGGGTTCCAAGAGGAAACCCTGGAGATCACTACGTCGAGAGGGAGATCCCAGGATAGATCGACGACATTTTCTTTTGAGGGATTCTTGGGGTTTCTTGGGTTTTAAGAGATTATTTGGTTTTTAGAGGTTTTAAGTGCTTTTTAGTTTTTAAGATTTTCTTTGGAGTTTTAAATTTTATTAGGGTTTTTTATTTTTTTCAAGATTTTTAGCCTTTTTTACATTTTTTATGGGTTTTGAGGGGTTTTAGAGATTTAGTGGATATTTATGGATTTTTAGGGGTATTAGGGGTTTTGTGATTCTTTTGGGGGTTAGTTTTTTTTTGGGTTTTTAGGATTTTTACGTTTCTTGATTTTTTTATCTTTTTAAGGGTATAATTGGTTTTTGTATTTTTAAGTGGGTTTTAGGGGTTTATGGGGGGTTCTAGGTTTTTTGGTGTATTTATGGTTTTTATGGTTTTTTTGGGTTTTAGGGTATACTAGGGGGTTTTAAATTTATTTGTTTTTAGGAGTTTTAATTGTTATATATATTTATGGTATTATTAGGGACTTTCATTTTTTTATGTTTTTAATGTTTTCGGGGATGTTTATTGTTTTTTGGACTTCTAAGGGTTTTTTTGGATTTTAGGGATTTTGAGGGGTTTTAGGGGTTTAGGGTTTTTAGTATTTTATTTTTTATAGGTTTTTAGATGGTTAATGTGTTTTTATGTTTTTATATGTTTCTTAGGGGTGTTTACGGTTTTAAGGGATTTTATTTTTTTTATAGATTTTTAGTTCTTTTTTATGATTTTTTGGTTTTTTGGTTATTTAAGTATTTTTAGGGGTTTTAGGGGTTTTGGGGATTTTTATGTTTTTTTGGTCTTTTGGGATTTTATGTTTTTTTTAGTTTATATGGGTTTTATGGTTTTTATATTTTTTTTAATATTTTTAGGGGTTTAATGGGTTGTAACATTTTTAGTGGGTTTTAGATTTTTTATAGGGTTTTCGAGTTTTTATGTTTTCAGTGGGTTTTGCTGTATTTTTGGTTTTTGGGGTTTTTAGGGGTTTTTAGTGTTTTCAGATTTTATGGGGTTTTACAGTTTTTAGTTTTCTAAGGTTCTATTAGAGATTTTCTTGATTTTTATAATTTTTAACATTTTAATATATTTGTTGGGATTTTAATACATTGATAGTTTTTATCTTTTTTAGGTATTTTGAGGGGTCTTAGTCTTTTTAGGGTTTTTATTCTTTTAGGGGGTTTAATCATTTTTAGGTTTTTAGGGGTTTGAATCTTTTTTAGTTTGTTAAGTATTTATTAGGTTATTTAATTTTTTTTACATATTTATAGTTTTTTATTAATTTTTTTGATTTTTATATTTTTAGGATTTTATCGTATTTGAGTTTTTTTTTTGGGTTTTTTTTTCAGTTTTTATGGTTTTTGGGGGTTTAAGGGGGGTTTTTTTAACATTTCTAGTGTAATTAATTTTTTTATGGGTAAAAAATGAAATTTTTAGGGGTTTTATGGGGTTTTATTATTTTAAATGGTTTATAGGGTTTTATGGGTTTTAGTGGTGTATGATTTTTAGGAGTTTTATTGTTTTTAGGGTTTTACAGTTTTTAATGTTTTTTAGATTTTTAATGTGTTTTAGGGGTTTTTATGTTTTTTTGGTTTTTAAGGTATTATTTAATCTTTTCTTGAGTTTTAGGTATTTTTAGGGATTTTTTGGAAATTTTATTGGTTTTTAATGTTTTAAGATATTTTCAGCGTTTTTCGTGTTTTAGGGGTTTTTTGGTTTTTTTGGTTATTTTTGTTTTAAGGGTTTTTTTGAGTTTTTTAGGGTTTTAAAATATTTTATAGTTTTTTAATGTTTTTAGCTGTTTCAAGGGCATTCATATTTCTTAGTTTTTTTAAGTGTTTTATGTGATTTAAATTTTTTAAGGTGTTTACGTGTTTTACAGTATTTATGGGGTTTTAGGGTTTCTATGGTCTTTATATATATTATCATTTTTTTAGTATAAAGGTTTTATGTGTTTTTATGTTTCCAATGTTTTCTTACATGTTTTCATGGTGTTTAGGGTTTTAACAATTTATGCATTATTTTTTGGTTTTTTATGAATTTTATGGTTTAGTGGTTTTTAGGTTTTTTATTTTATTTATGCTTTTTTGGGATTTGGAATGAGTTTAGGATTTTGAAGGGATTTTAGGGATTTTATATTTTTTCATTTTTTAAGTTTCTTTTGGTTTCTTGGGGTTTTATGGGTTTTTAAGGTTTTTTATCTTTAGTGATTTTTAGGGATTTTAAATTTATTTTATGGGTTTTTATGCTTATTAGGGAATTTTAGTGGTGTAGGTATTTTTAAGGATTTAAAGGTTTTCATTTCATATAGGGTTTTAAGGATTTTTTAAGTTTTTTGTAGTTTTATGGTTTTTATATATTTTTAATTATTAAAAGGGTTTAAATGATTTTTAGAGTTTTTAGTAGTTTTAGGGTATTTTTGGGGTTTTAATGTTTTTAATGTATTTAGGTGTTTTTAAGGTTTGTAGGGGTTATTGGGTTTTTAGTATTTCATATGTTTCTAGAGGTTTTAGTGTTTTCAAAATTTTAAGGTTTTCTAATGATTTTGCGTTATTTTTAAGGATTTTTATGGATTTTAAGGATTTTAGGGGTTTAGGTTTTTTAGGGTTTTAGGGTTTTAGGGTTTTTAGGGATCTATTGTATTTATGGTTTTTTGGGGGTTTTGGTATTTTTTGGTTTTTACAATATTTATGTTTTTTATTGTTTTGCAATATTTTTATTTGTTTAAAGGGTTTTAGAGTTTTTCGTGGTTTTAGGGGATTAAAGTTTGTTAATATTTTTAATGGTTTTATGAGTTTTATGGGTTTTAGGGTTTTTTAGTCTTTTCAATGTTTTTATTGTTTTTATGATTTCTAGGTTTTTTAATGGTTTTTATCTTTTTTACCATTTTAGTGGTTTTAAGTGTTTTCAAGTATTTAAGGTTTTCTTATGATTTTTAAGGGTTTTTAGGGGGTTTTACGTTTTAAGAGTTTAGGGATTTTTGAGAATTTTTAATTGTATTTAGGTTTTTTAGGGATTTTGAGGGTTTTTAGGATTTTTAGGGCTTTTGGGGATTTTTGGTTATTAATGTTCATCATGTTTTTAGGGGTTTTAATTTTTTTAATGTTTTAAGGTTTCCTTTTGATTTTTATGATTTTTGGAGGTTTTTAGAATTTTTAGGGTTTGATGATTGTTTTTTGGGTTTTAGGGTTTTTTGAGTTTTTATGGTTATTATGGATTTAATTTATTTTTTAATGTTTTAATGGGCTTTAGAGTTCTGAGCGGTTTTAGATTTTTGACGGGATTTTAGGATTTTTTTGGTTTTAGGGGATTTTTTTAGGGGTTTTATGTTTTTTAAGGTTTTGATGGTTTTCTTATGGTTTTTCTCAGATTTTAGTGTTTTAAACATTTTTACTGTTTTTATGTATTTTTATGATTTTTAGGGTTTTTTGTGTTTTTTTTTGTATTTTGAGGGTTTTTGTGGTTTTTTGGGTGTCTTTGGTTATTAGGGGTGTAAGGATATTTTGGTTTTTAAGGGTTTTAAGTGATTTTAGGTTTTTATGTTTTTGTAAGGGGTTTTGGGATTTTTTGGGTGTTTTTAGGTTTTTTTACGCATTTTTTAGATTTTTTTTGAATTTTGAGGTGTCTTTAGAGATTTTGTGGGTTTTTCGGTGTTGTAGGGTTTTTAATATTTTTTAGGGTTTTAGGTGTTTTTTTGAGTTTTTAGGGTTTTAATATATTTTTTCTATTTTTAACTTTATACTGGTATAAATGGTTTTTATAATAGTTAGTTGCTTTTAGGGTTTTTTTGGGGTTTTAAGGGTATTTTGGTTTTTTGGGATTTTTAAGTTTTTTTGTGTTTTTCGGAGTTTTAGGGTATATTAGTGTTTTTTTATATTTTTTGATTTTTAGGGGTTCTAATATTTTTTCTTATATGTTTTTCATAGGGTATTCCATGTTTGTTTAGTTTTTTTTTATGTTTTTGGGAATTTATAGTGATTTTTAGTGTTTTTATTGGTTTTTAGGATTTTTAGGGATTTTGACGGTTTTGAGGATTTTAGGGTTTTTTAGGGTTTTTATTGTTTTTATTTTTTCACGTATTTTTCAGGCGTTTAATAGTTTTTTGGTTATTATGCTTTTCAAAGGGGTTTTTAGGGTTTTTACATTTTCATGGATTTTTAGTTCTTCTTAGGATTTTATGGTTTTTAAGAATTTAGGGATTTTTAGGGATTTTAGGGGTTTCTAGGTTTTGAAATATTTTTATGGTTTTCTTAGTTTTTTTGGTTTCTATGGTGTTTATATTTTTCTAACTTCATTAGGGTTTTAAATGATTTTAAGTATTTTTAGTTGGTTTTTAGGATTTTTATAGGGTTTTGGGTTTTTATGGTTTAAGGGTTATTATGGTTTTTTGGGGTTTTCCTGTGGTTTTAGTGTTTTTAGGTTTTTAAGGTTTTATAGTTTTTAGTTATCTATGGTTCTATTTGGGGTTTTCATGAATTTTATGATTTTTTTACATTTTTATGGATTTTTAGGGTTTTTAATACTTTTACAGTTTTTAATATTTTTATAAATTTTAAGGGGTTTAGTGTTTTTAGATGTTATAGGGTTTTTAGGGGGGTTATATTTTTTAGGTTTTTGGTGTTTTATGTTTTTTTAATGTTTTTAAGGTTTTCTTTGGATTATTTTTTTAACATTTTTATTATATTTTACCATTTTTAAAATTTTGATCCTTTTTAGGGATTTAAGGGGTTTTGGGGTTTTGGGGGGTTTAGGGGGTTTTTTAGATTCCTTGTGTTCTTAAATTCCTTATAGGTTAATAAAATTTTTAGGGGTTTGATAGGGATTTACCATTTTACGTGTTTTATTGGGTTTTACTGGTTTTAGTGTTTTATGGTTTTTTGGATATTTATAGATTTTGGGGTTTTACAGTTTTCTTGTTTTTAATGTGTTTCAATAGTTTTAAGTGTTTTTTTTGTTTTTAAGGTTTATTTTGGTTTTCCTGGTTTTTATGATTATTTTTGTTTTTAGGTCGGTTTAGGGTTTTTTATGAATTTCCTTGTTTTTAGTGTTTTTATGAATTTTTAGGGGTTTTGGTTTTTCTTTTTTAGTGATTTTTTAGTTTTTTTTGGTATTTAGCAAAAAAATTCAGTTTTTAGTGTTTTAATTGGTTTAGAGTTTTTCAATGTTTTTAAGGGTTCAAAGGGTTTTTGGATTTTGTAGTGTGTTTTTATGGTTTTTTGGGATTTATGTTTTTAATTTGTTTAAGAGTTTTATGGTTTTTTGGGGTTTTTATTATTTTGGGTCGTTATAGATTTTAAAATTTTTTAGATTATAGAGGTTTTAAGTGTTTTTATGTTTTTAGGGATTTTATAGGGTTTTTCACGGTGTATAGGGTTTTAACATTTTAGTTTTTTTATGATTTTTTGGAATTCTATGGTTTTAGGTGGTTTAGCATTATTATCTTTTTTGGGGTTTTTAGGAATTTTCTCGAGTTTTTAAGATTTTAAGTGTTTTTAGCCATTTTGGATTTTTATGGTATTTAAGCATTTTTAGGTTTTTTTTGTTTTTCTTTTGTTTTTTTATGTTTTTTTGGTTTTTTTCATCTTTAGTGTTTTTAGAGATTTTTTAGGAATTTTATGGTTTTTTGAGGTTATTAGGGATTTTGAGGGGGTTTAGGGATTTTTTGGGTTTTTGTGGTGTTTATTTTTAGGGGGTTTGGTGGGGGGGGGGGGTTGAGTTTTAATTTGTTTTATTTTTTTAATGTTTTTTTATTTTAAAATGGGTTTAACGAAATTTTAGATTTGTTAGTTTGGTTTTTAGGGTTTTTATGTGGAATATTATTTTTAAGGTTTTTAGATGTTCTTATGATATGTAGGGGTTTTAAGGATTTTAGTGTTTTTTAGGTATTTAGATATTTTATAGTTTTTATGTTTTTAAGGTTTTCTTAGGATTTTTCCAGGCTTTTAGTGGTTTTAACATATTTAGGGAATTTTTTGGATATTTTAAGATTTTAGGGTTTTTATGATTTTTATGGTCTTAGTTTTTTATGGTTTTTTCGTGATTGGGGGTTGTTTTTTAAGGTATCTATGTTTTATAGAATTTTTCATCATTTTTAGGGGTTTAATTGGTTTTTTATTTTTTATTTTTTTAAGGGTTTAAAGGGTTTTTAGTGTTGTTAGTGGTTTTAGTGGTTTTAGGGGTTTTTACATTTGTTTATGTTTTTCCGTGATTTTATGGGTTTTTGGGATTTTAGGGTTTTTCAAGGTTTTTTGTATTTTTATCCTTTTTAGGGGTTTTATGTGTTTTTAGTTTTTGATGTTTTTCTTATGGTTTTTAAGGGGATTTATAGTTTTTTATGTTTTTAAGGATTTTAATGTATTTTAAGGATTTTTGTTGTTTTTTCGGTATTTTTGGGATTTTGAGGTTTTTAGGGTTTTTAGATTTTCTAGGGATTATGGTTTTTAATGTTATTAAGATGTTTAGAGGTTTTAATTGTTTTTATGTTTTTATAGTTTTCTTATGATTTTTTGGGTTTTTGGTTTTTTAGGTCGTTTAGTGTTTGATGAGTTTCTTTTCTTTTTTAGGGTATTCAGAGTTTTTAGGGTTATTATTGGTTATAAATTTTTTTATTGTTTTTCAGAGATTGAAGGGGTTTTAGAGTTTTTACTAGTTTTAGAGTGTTGATGGATTTTTTGTATTTTTGAGGTTTTTAGGGGTGGTTTGTTTTTAAGGGTTTTCAGAGGATTTAGGGCCTTTTAAGAGTCTTTTAGGGTTTTTTTTCATTTATTAGGATTTTAGAGGTTTTATGTTTTTTATGGTTTTTAAGGTTTCTTATGGTTTTTCTAGGATTTTAGTGTTTTTAATATTTTTTCCATTTTTTAGATATTTTTATGATTTTTATTGATTCCATGGTTTTTAGGTTTTTTGGGGTTTTAGAGTTTTTTTGGGTTTTTAGGGGTTCTAAGTGCTTTTATGTTTTTATGGTTTTTATGGGTTTTCACGATTTTTTGGGTTTTTCTCCTTTTAGGGATTTTAGGACTTTTTAGAATTTTTAGGGGTTTTAGGTTTTTTAGAGACTTTGTGGGGTTTTTTGTTGGTTTTTAAGGGTTTTAGAGTGTTTATGCTTTTGTGAGGTTTAGGGGTTTTTTAGTTTATATGGTTTTTATTTTTATTTATATTTTTTTAACTTTTTAGGGGTATAAATGGTTGCTATAGTTTTTAGTGGGTTTTTTTGATTTTTTTGGGGTTTTTGGTTTTTTGGGGTTTTTTGGGGGTTTTGGGGTTTTTATGTGTTTTGGGGGGTGTTTAGGGTATATTAGGGGTTTTAAAAAAATGGGGTTCTAATTGTTTTAGGTTTTATGGTTTTCATATGGTTTTTAGGGTTTTTGGGTTCTTATGTTTTTGCGAATTTTTAGTGATTTTTTGTTATTTTACTGTTTTTAGGGGTTTGGGGGATTTTGAGGGTTTTTTAGGGTTTTAAGGTTTTTTGGTTATTAGTGGTTTTAGGGTTTTAGTGTTTTTAGGTTTTTTATGTTTTTTAGTGGGATTATGTGTTTTTAGGTTTTTAGGTTTTTCTTAGGGGTTTTATAGTTTTTAATTGTTTTTATGTTTTTATGGATTTTTAGTTATTTTTGAGAATTTTTTCTGTTTTTAGGTTTTTAGGTTTTCAAGAATTTCCATCGATTTTAGGTTTTTTGGATTTTTATGGTTTCTATTGTTTTTTTGGGATTTTATGTTTTTTTAGTTTTTATGTGTTTTTTGTTTTTATATTTTTTTAATGTTTTAAAAGGTCTAAATGATTTTAAGAATTTTAGTGGATTTTATTATTTTTTTAGGGTTTTAGGGGTTTTATGGTTTTAGGGGGGTCTTAAAGTTATATGGGATTTTAGTGTTTTTTAGGGGTTTTAAAATTTTTATGTTTTTGGGGGTTTTACAGTTTTTACTTTTCTAAGGTTCTATTTGGGGTTTTCATGTTTTTATGATTTTAAAAAAAAATAGGGGTTTTTTGGGATTTTAATACTTAAGGTTTTAAAATTTTTTATGGATTTTGAGGGGTTTTAGTGATTTTTTATTTTTAAGTATTTTTATGGGGTTTTAGCATTTTTTGTTTCAATAGGGGTTTTATGTGTTTTTAAGGATTTAAGGTTTTAATAAGATTTTTAATTTCTTTTACATTTTTATGAGTTTTTAGTGATTTTTAGTATTTTATCATTTTTTAGGGTTTTTATGTTTTTATGTTTTCTAGGGGTTTTAAGGTTTTTTGGGTTTTTTTTATTTTTTTCTTTTTTTAAGAGTTTTGTTTAATTTTTCTAGTGTTTTTAAATTTTTTATAGCTAATTAACATTTAGGGTTTTGATGGGATTATACTGTTTTAAGTGTTTTTTAGGGTTTTAGGGGTTTTTTTTGGGTTTACGGTTTTTAGATTATTATAGTTCTTAGGGTTTTACCATTTTTAGTGTTTTTCATGTGTTTTAGGGATTTTATGTGTTTTTTTGGTATTCATGGTTTTCTTCCAGTTTTTCATTATTTTAATGGTTTTTATGTTTTATGGGAGTTTTTGGTATTTTTTAGGATATATATAGTTTTATAAATGTTTTTTTTTTGTATTTTTAGGGTTCTTTGGTTTTTTGGTTTTTTTGGGTTTTTAGAGTTTTTAATGTTTTAGTGTTTTAAAAAGGTTTTGGAGTTTTTAGTGTTTTTTAGGGTTTTATGGGTTTTATGGTTTTAAGACACTTAGGTGTTTTATGGTTTTTAGTGTCTTTATAGATTTTAACATTTTTTTATATGGGGTTTAAGGGTATTTATATTTTCAAGGTTTGCATAGGGGTTTTCAGGGTGTTTAGGGTTTTAGAATTTTTTTATTTTTGGAATTTTTTGGAATTTTATGGTTTGAGTGGTTTTATGGATTTTGAGGGTTTTAGTTGTTTAGGGGATATAGGGTTATTATCATATTTTATGTATGTTAGGGGTTTAAGTGTTTTTAGTGTTTCCAGGTCTTCTTATGGGTTTTCACATTTTTAGTTTTTTTTATGTTTTTTGGTATTTTTTAATATTTTATGGTCTTTTGGATTTTAGGGTTTTTGAAGGTTTTTAGAGAATTTATGGCTTCTCTGGTATTTATCATGATTTTATGTTTTAAGGATTTTATGTTTTTTAATGTTTTTTATTATTTTTAGGTGATTAAAAGTTTTTATATTTTAGTGTGGTTTTAGGGTTGTATAGTTTCTTAGGGATTTTAGGGGGGGGGGGGTTACCATTTTTAAGTTTCTTAGGGGTTTTACTTGTTTTTAGGTTTTTAAGGTTTTCCTAGGCTTTCGGGTTTTTCTGGTTTTTTTAAATTTTTACAGAATTTTAGGGGATTTAAGGTTCTTTATGGGTTTTGGGTTTTTAGGGATTTTGAGGGTTTTGATAATTTTTAGGATTGTAGGGGTCTTTTATTTATTTGGTTTTAATGATTTTTTGATATTTTTAGGGGTTTTAATATTTTTTCGTGTTCTTTAATGTTTTTAGGGGTTTAGAGTGTTTTTAGAGTTTTAGGGGTTTATGTATATTTTTTAGGTTTATTAATAGTTTAAGGGGTTTTATTGTTTTTAGAGGGTTTTAAGGTTTATGATCTTTTAGGGATTTAGAATTTTTTTCGTTTTTATAGGTATTTTTAAGGTTTTATTTAGGTTTGTGGGTTTTTTATGGTCTTCTACATTTTTATGGACTTTTTTTGGATTTTAGGATTTTTATGGATTTTCGGGTTTTTATAGAATTTGAGGGGTATTATTGTATTTACGGTTTTTAACATTTTTATATTTTTAGGTGTTTTAAGTGTTTTTATATTTTTATGTTTTTATAAAGTGTTTTCATGTATTTTAGGATTTTTTGGATTTTTTTTATTTTTAGGATTTTATTTAATTTTATGGTTTTTTGGATTTTAGTGAATTTTAGGGTTTTATGGTTTTATATTTCTTATATTTTTTTAATGTTATTTTTTATTTTAAATGGGTTTTAGAGTGTTAATGGGTTTTAGGTGTTTTATGGGTTTAGGGTTTTATGGTTTTAGTGGTTTTTTTGTTTTTTGGTTTTATAGGGTTTTAAAGTTTTCTGTATTTTTAGTTCGTTAGGGGTTAATTTTTTTATATGTTTTTTTAGAGTTTTTTAAATAATTTAGGGAAAAGAAGGCTTGGGTCCAAGAAAAAGGCTTGGTCCCTCAAGTGTATAAATGTAAAATAAAGTTCAAGGCATTACAAGGGGGACTTATGCAACTGGGTATGGATAACACCCTTCATGTCTGAATCCACAATTGACGAACAAAAAGAGGGAGCAACAGAAGACCACCATGAGAAGAGTTCTTCAATAGACTTCTTGGAAAGCACATCATCCACCATATTGACTTCCCTATATGCATGGGTGATCTTAAGAACGAGATTCTGGGATAAACTAATGCAATCAATCCATTGGGGTAGAAGTCGCCAGGGAACCGTCCTTGAATTTTGGCGAAAGGCCTCAACCGCAAGCATGGAATCAGACACAATCCAGAGTTGCTTCCAACCAAACTGGTTTGCAAACCGCACTGCCTTGATGATATCCCAAAGCTCAGCTTCATAAGCCCAACCAATTCTGATGAAGTGGAAAAAAGTGCCCTTGACAAGACCTCTATAAGTACGGAAGACACCACCACAGCCCGAAGGCCCTGGAGAGCCTACTGTCGCACCATCAACATTGACTTTGATCCAAGACGGGATAGGTGGAATCCATCAGATTGACTTCACCACCAATGGTTTTTTGAACCTACCAGAGACACCAAGAGTGCGGAGAGTGATGAGGTTAGTAAAGAAATTTTTCATCGCACTTGTTTGAATGCCCACGGCCATCCGAACAGCAGAATGTATGGCATGAATACCCTCATGAAGGGATCTTGACTTATTCCAGAACATGGCAGAGTTTCTGGCAGCCCATAGAAAAGCCACAATGGTTGTCGATGCAGCAAGGAAGAGGTTGTAAATTTTCTCACTATACCTTGATTCCGTGATGAGAGACATCATCTGAGCAAAGGTTCTATCCAGGGGAAATTGAAGACCAAAGAAATCCTGCAGATACTTCCACAGACCATAAGCAAGCTTGCATTCAACAAAAAGATGCTGCACATTTTCAGCATCCTGCATGCATATACAGCAGGTCGAAGCAAGATGCCAACGAACTTTTTAAAGTTGGCCATGCATGGGCAGCCTATTCCTCCAGATCCTCCAGAAGAGTAGAAAATGTCTAGGGGAATAAAATGGCATTTTTATCTCATGAGCCATGAGGGGGGATCCATCCCTTGTCGATATTTGTTGTTGTAAAAGTCCTTTGTAGTAAGCAGGACAATCAAGTTCGGTTTCCGGATAATTGTATCATAATCCATGTAACTGTAGAATTGAATCTCAGAAATGATATGGGCAGTTAAGATCCCATATAGCTCCGGCAGTCTGGTGTTGAGTTCATTAATGGACATGTGTTGCAAGCCATGTGGAACCTGCAAAGATTCAAGCAGCGGACTCTTAAGCCAAGGGGTGAGCCAACAATTCAAGTTGGATTGCTTCAAGACATCCCAAGTAGATTGAGAGATGATGTCCTTATACGAGGATTTTACCTTTGTCCAGACAGATGAGAGCATGTACCCAGTATAACCATTGCACAGTTTCCCATTAAAGCGTTCTTTAAGAAAGTCCAAATCACCCTCTCTGTGTGTGAAAAGATTCCAAGTGAATTTGGACAACAAGGCATCATTGAAGATCTTGAGATCCTTAATGCCTAGACCACCCATTTCGAGTGGCTTGATACTCTCCTTCCAAGCAACAGTGATCAATTTCCTTTCATTAATACAGCCTGTCCATGCAAAGTCCCAGATCTTGGCTTGAAGGGATTTAATTAGTCTAACTGGCCACTTATAGATGGAGAAATTATGAGCAAACATTGAGGTAACAATAGGATTGATAAGACATATCCTGCTTGCTTGTGAGAGGGTCTTTCCCTTCCATTTGGAAAGCTGCTGAGTGATATTAACATATATTCTTTCAAGATGACAACATTTAACCTTCCCTGAAAATAAGGGAACCCCAAGATAGTTGAAAGGAAAGGATCTTTTTTTGACACAAATGCATCTGACAATCTTGTTCTGTCTCATAGTAGAGCTCCCTTTCCCAAACACAATAGATGATTTACTCCAACTAATGGCCTATCCAGCAACAGCCTCATAACGAGCGAAGATTTTCTGGGGATTTCCAGGGATTTTTTTAGTATTAATATGTTTTTTTTTCTGATTTAGGGGGTTTTTCCACTTTTAGGTTTTTTATGGTTTTATTGTGGTTTTTAGGGGTTTTTTAGTTTTTTAGTGTTTTAGGCTCTTTGTAGATTTTTGACATTTTTAGGGGTTTAGTGGGATTTTAGAGTTTTTAGTTCATTTTGAGTTTTTATGGGTTTTTATTTTTTTTATTATTTTAAGTATTCTTATGGTTTTTAGGAATTTCAGTGTTTTTAGGTCTTTTATGGGTTTTAAGTGTTTTTAGGTTTTTTAGAGATTAATAATTTTTTATGGGTTTAATAGATTTTTAGTGTTATTAGGGTTTTGTTGTTTTTTTTATTTTTTAGGGATTAATTTTTTTTATGTTTTTATGGTTTTCATAGGATTTGTATGGGTTTTAATGTTTAAAAAAAATTATGCATTTTTAGGATTTTTATGTTCTATTAGAATTTTTGTGGATTTTGGGCATTTTTTGGGTTTTAGGGGTTTTTTGGGAATTTTGAGTTTTTTATTTGTTTTTAAGGGTTTTAGGTGATTTTATATTTTTAAGGATTTAATAAGGCTTTTCATTTTCTCTAGAGTTTTATATGTTGTTAGGAATTTTTAATAATATTTTAGGAATGTTATGGTTGTTTGGGTTTTATGGTTTTTTTTCTATTTTTAGGGGCTTTAAGGGTATTTATGTTTTTAATGTTTATAGTTCTTTAAAAAGTTTTTAGACTTTTTTAGTGGGTTGGTAGGGTTTTAGGAGATTTTTTTTGGTTTTTGATGGTTTTTAGGGGTTTAGAGTTTTTAGGGTTTTTAATCTTTTTTAGTTTTTTTGAGGTTCTAATTTTTTTGGTTGTTAAGGTTTTCTTAGGGGGTTTCATGGTATTTGGGGTTTCATATGTTTATAGGTATTTTTAGTGATTGTTTAGTATTTTATTGGTTAGTTGATGTTTTTAGGGATTTTTAGGGCTTTATGACTTTTAATGTTTTTAAATTTTTTTAGAGTTTTAGGGATTTAAAAGTTTTTAGGGGCTTTATTTGTTGTTTGGTTTTTAAGGGTTTTATAGGTTTTTCCATTGGTTTTATGATTTTTCACGTTTATTTTTAGGGATTTTATGGATTGTTTAGTATTTTAATGATTTGTTGATGATTTCTAGAGGTTTTGAAGGATTTTAGGGTTTTTAAATATTAGGATTTTTTGGGTTTTTAGGGTTTTTGAGTTTATAGTGATTAAATGTTTTTTCGAGTTATGATAATTTTTTAGGGATTTAAATGGGTTTTAGAGATTTTACTTATTTTTTGGTTTTATAAGATTTTATGGATTTTCAATATCATTCGTGTTTTTTTGGTTTTTAGCATTTTTATGGTTTTTACGGTTTATAGCATTTTTTTATTTTTTTTTGTTTTAAGTTTTTTATTTTTTTAATGTTTTCATATTGTTTTTAGGTTTATTTACTATTTAGGTATTTTATTTATTTGTTGGATTCTTATGCGGTGTTAGGTTTTTAATGATTTTGTGGGGTTTTTTAAGTATTTTAAGGTTTTATGGGTTTTCATGTTTTTTGGGGTTTTAGGGTTTTTTTATTATTTTGGGGTTTTATAAATTTTTAGGGTATTATTAATGTTTTTTTTGTGGATTAAAGGGTTATGATATTTTTTTAGTGTGTTTTATGGTTTTATGGGTTCATAGATTTTTCTAAGGTTTTCTGGTGGTTTTATAGTTTTTAGTGGTGTCTAGTGTTTTAGGGTCTTTTTTTGTTTTTAGTCATATTTAGTTTTTTATTGGTTTTATGTTTTTAGGTTTCTAAGGATTTCTTATGTGTTTTCATGGATTTTAAAAAAAATTCGGTTATTTAGGGGTTTTTTAAGATATTTATGGTTATATATGGTATTTAGAGATTTTCTAGGTTTTTAGGGTATTTTAGTATTGTTGGGGTTTGGGGTTTTTAGCGTATTTATTATTTTTAATATTTAAATATTTGTTATGTTTTTACGTCTTTCTTATGGGTTTTTAGGGTTTTTTGTGTTTTTTTAAATATTTATGAATTTTTAGGATTTTTATAATTTTGATGTTTCTTAGGATTTTCAGATGTTTTAGGATTGCTTGGGTGTTTAGGGGTATTTTTTTGGTGTTTTTATGAAATTTTTAGGGTTGTTAAAAAATTTAGAGTTATTTTTATCATTTTAAGGGTTTAAAGTGTTTTTATATTTATTGTTGATTTTAGTGAATTTATGGATTTTTTTGGTTTTTTAATGTTTTTCACAGTTTTTTTGTTTTTATAGTATGTTAAGGTTCTAGTAATTTTTAGTTTCTTAGGGGTTCTAAGTGTTTTTAGGATTTTATGTTTTTCTTAGTGTCTTATAATGTTTTTAGTTTTTTTCTATTTTAGGTATATTTAGGGGTTTTTATTAATTTTTATGGTTTTGGAGGGTTTGGGGGATTTTGAAGTATTTTAGGGGTTTTTGGAGTTTTTATGGTTTTTAATTTTTCAGTGGTTTTAATGGTTTAAAATGTTTTTATTATTTTAATTTTTTCATAGTATTTTAGTGTTTTTACAATTTTAGGGATTTTTAGGATTTTTAAGATTTTTCTTCTTTTAGGGTTTGTAGAGTTTTGAGGGGGTTTAGGGGTTTTATGGGTTTTATGCATTTTTGGAGTTGTATGTTTTTTTGTTTTTTAGGGTTGTTAAGGTTTTTAAAGATTTTCATCATTTTTAGGGTTCTGAAGGATTTTTAGAGTTTTAGTGTTTTTTATGTTTTTATGGGTTTTTAGGGTTCTATGGATTTTCAGGGATTTAGGGTCATTTAGTGTTTTATTGTTTTTAGGTTTTTTGGGGGTTTTAATTTTTTTAGGGTTTTAAGGTATTCTTTGGGGTTCCAAAAGTTTTTTCTGTTTTACATATTTTTATATCGTTTTAGGATTTTTATAGTTCTTTAGGGATTTTGAGGTTTTGAGGTTTTTTGAGTTTTTTGAGTTTTTATGTTTTTTATGGTCTTATATTTTTCTTGTTAAAATGATATTAAGTCTTTTTTAGGTTTTTACAGTTTTGCTATTGTTTTTAGTGTTTTTACGAAGTTTTATTAATTTTTAGGGATATTTATTTATTTTATAATATTTTTTCTAGGTTTTATGGGTTTTAGTGATTTTGAGGGGTCTTAGGGTTTTTTAGTGTTATAAAGGGTTTGAAGTTTTTGTTGAGTTTTATGGGTTTTTTTGGGTTTTTAGGGATTTAAGTATTTTTTAAAAAATAACATCTTTAGATGATTAATGGTCTTTTAGAGTTTCTTGTTGTTTTTAAGGGATTTATAGGTTTGGGTTTTTTATGTTTTTTGGGTTGTTAAGGTTTTTAGGGTTTTGAAGGTTTTTAGGGTTTTTAGAATTTTTTTAAATTTTTTGGGTTTAGTGTGTTATTAGGTTTTTATAGTTTTCTTTTGGTTTTTCAGGGTTCAAGGGTTATTTATGTTTTAGGGATGTTTAGGGATTTTTTGGATTTTTTGGTTCTTTGGTGGTTTATGAAATATAAGTGTTTTCAGGGTTTTTATATTTTTTTAGGGTGTTATGGTTTTTGGATTTTTTTTGTTTTTAAATATTTTATGTGTTTTCGGGATTTTACGGGTAGCTTTTTGTTTTATACGGTTTTTAGGGTTTTACGTTTGAAAGGATTTTTAGGGATTTTTAATGATTTTTAATGATTTTTTTTTGGTTCTTGTGGGTTTTATAATTTTTATAGTTTTTTAAGTATTTAGGGATTTTGTGGTTTTTCATAGTTATTTAACGTTTTTAGGGGTTAGAGGGTTTTAGAGTTTTTAATGGAGATTTTATTTGGTTTTATTGGGTTTTTTATTTTTTGGCCTTTATTTTTGTTTTTTATGATTTATTGGGATTTTAGCATTTTTGGGGGTTTTAGGGTTTTTTGTGTTTTTTAGGTTTACAGGGGATTAAAGTGTTTTTATATGTTTATATTTTTGAGGTTTTTTTTGGGTTTTTTAGGTTTTTATTTTTTTGGGGGGATTTTTAGGAATTTCATTGTTTTTTTTTTGTTTTTAGTGTTTTAGGGAAAGGGACATGTGAGCTTCAGGCTACTCCTGAGCCCCCAAATTTATTAGAAAAAAAAGACACAACCGACAAGAGAGGAGAGGGGTCAAACGACCCGCACCCAAAAGATCTTAACAACCCCAAAACCAAAAAAGGAAACCCAAAACAGTCAAAAAGAAAAACAAAACCAAAAAAACACATACAAAACCAAGCAGCAACCATCACCATCATCCAACATTAACTAGCATCCAGCAGCTCACTACCAAGCAGTGACCAGCATCCAAAATCGCCAATGCTAGCATCCAACACCTTCTCCCCCAAACAAACTGCCAACACATAACCATCAGAATCGAAAGCACATGAAAACCATCAACCAGAGCTCACATCCATAAAACAACCATCATCCATTCTCACAGAATCCAGCATCCAACACCTCCTCACCAAGAAGGTCCACCGCAAGCAGCACAGAAATAGTAGCACCAAATTCCAACTTTTAAGCTTCATCACACTCAAGTAAAATAGCAACCAGACCACATCAGCATTACCATCATTAATCACCCCCCTTACTAAGGAGATTAACCATCAACTGCATGAACCCAATATCGTCTGCAGCCTCTTGCACTTCCTCACCATGAAGAGCCACCACCAGCAACATAGAACAACCATCACTAAACTTGTAGAAAATATCTTCACGACTTCCCATCCCTACAACAAGTAGTAATATGCACCATCGTTGCTGGAAAACGACCTCTCCTTCCACACCACTCAAACCAGCAATGCCAAACAGCCTATTTCTCACATTAGTACACATTGATTTCCCCAGTAGCATCAAAAACATCAAAAAAAAACTAGAACCATCTTAACCAAGGACTCAATAAAACCCCTAACCAAATGACATGCCTAGCCATCAAGACACTTCACAATAAAAACAAACTGTAGCAGCAGAATGAACAAACATCCACAAAACTGCCATAGTTGGAAAACACAAACCACCGATGAACCGAAAAAAATGTGGGATCTGCACCGTAGTAGAAACAACATACCATATTCAAAGTGTCATAAGGGACGTGACCAGGAAGAAAAGGAGTAAGTTTGAGTAAAGCCACCAAAAACGTGGATTAGAACCAACGTTGACTTCTCCATCGACCACTGATATTGCGCCCAGACCACTGGGTAGCCATCGATACCTCAGGCGAGGATCAACAAAGACGACGCCTGACGAGGATTAGGATCCAGATCAAATAAATTCATCCCAAAACGTTGCAAAATCCCGACCAAACCATCGCCGCCTTTTCTGAAAACAACCCACCAGATCCCATTTCCATCAAGCATCTTCCTCATTTTCCACCATCGCGCCATCATGCATTCTCCGTGTTTCCACCATCTGCCTCGTTTTAATGGTTTTAAGGGATTTTATAGTATTTCAACATATTTAGGGGTTTAAATGTTTTTGAGGTTTTAGTGGGGTTTTTTTGTTTATTATGGGTTTTCATGGATTTTATAGATTTTATTGGATTTTATGGTTTTTTTTTTGATTTTAGGGTTTTTAGTATTTTTAGGTTATTTAGGTGTTTTTTGTATTTTTATTTGTTTAATTTTTTATTCTGGTTTTTTCTATGCTTTTAGGGTTTTTTATATTTTCTGGTATTTTATAGGTTTTTTTATAATTTTATTGTTTTTTGGGATTTCTAGGGTTTTTACGGGTTTTTGGGGAATTTAAATTTTTTAGGTTTTAGGTTTTTTGTGTTTTTATGTTTTTAAGTGTTTATTTTGGGGTTTTTTTGAGTTTTTACATTATTAGTGATTTTTAGGGATTTTATGGATTTTTTTGTTTTTCTAATTTTATGGAATTTTAAGGCTATTTAGAGTTTTATGTATTTTTTAGGTTTTTTAGAGTTTTTAAACATTTTTTGGTTTTAAAGAGTTTTCAGATTTTTAGTGGGTTTTTAGGTTTTTATGGGCTTTTAGAGTTTTTCAGGGTTTTGGGGGTTTTATGTTTTTATCAATTTTAGGGTTTTTAATAGTTTTTATCGTTTTTAGGTTACTAGGGGTTAAAAGTGTTTTTAGGTTTTTTAGTGTTTTTTTGACATTTTTAGGGGTTTAAAGGGTTTTTATATTTTTTCTTCATTTTTTTATTTTTATGGTTTTATGGAGGTTTTTATGTTTTTATGGATTTTTATGTGTTTTAGGCGTTTTAAGGGTTATAAAGGTTTTTAATGTTTGAAATTTTTTATGTGTTTCGAAGTCTTCAGGATTTTAAGGATTTATTATGGGTTTTCAGTGTTTTTTGGGGTTTTTAACATTTTTAGGTATTTTTAATGATTTTTTATGATTTTTATAGTTTTTGGGTTTTAGGGACTTTGAGGTCTTTTGGGGTTTTGTGGTTCTTTGGGACTTTAGGGTTGTTTAGTAGTTTTTATGGGTTTTTGGATTTTGTTACCATTTTAAGCAGTTTAAATGGTTTTTTGAGTGATTAGTGTTTTGAAAGGTTTTGTGGTATTTTATGGGTTTTTATGGTTTATATTGTTATTAGGGTTTTTGGGGATTAATGGCCTTTTAGGGTTTTTAGGTTTTATAAATTTATTTATGTTTTTTATGGGTTTTAATTATTTTTAGGTTTTCACTGTATTTAAGAGGCTTTCAGGTTTTTATAGTTTTTTTACGGTTTTAGGGTTTTTAGGGAATTTTATTCAAGTTTTATGGGGTTTATAGTTTTTAGGATTTTTATGGGTGTTAGGTTTTTAGTTTATTTTTATGATTTTTTGGGTATTTGGGTTATTTGGGGGTTTTAGTGTATTATTGAGTTTCTAGGGTTTTTATATTTTTTATATTTTTTTAATGTTTTAGGGGTTTAAATGGGTTTTATTATTTTTAGTGGGTTTTTATAGTTTTTATTTTATTTTAGGGTTTTTATGGTTTTTAGGGAGGTTAATGGATTTTACAGGCTTTTTGGGACTTTTTACGGTTTTTAGGGTTTCTATAATTTTTTAAGTTTTAAGGGGTTTGAAGTATTTTTTGGTTTTATTATGGTTTTCAAGGTTTTTATGTTTTGTTTTGGATATTTAGGTATTTTTTGGATTTTTATGGAGTTTTTGGGATTTTTATGTGGTTTTGTGGTTATTTAGGTTTTTAGCATCTTTAAGGTTTTTGAGGGTCTTATGTGTTATATATTTTAAAGGATTTCTTATGTTTTTCAAGGTTTTTGGGTTTTTTAGGTTTTTAGTGATTTTATTTTTATTTTTTGTATTTTTATGGTTTTTAGGGGTTTTGAGTGTTGTTAAGGTTTTATGGGTTTTATGGGCTTTTTAGGGTTTAGCGTTTATTTTATTTTTTTATTGTTTTTTAAGAAAATTTATAGTTTATCAATGTCTTATAGTGTAAAATGTTTTTTATGTTTTTAATTAGTTTTATGGTTTTTATTGTTTTAGGCTCTTTAAATAGTTTTTGGGGTTTTTAGGGTTTTTAGGATTTTTAGGGGTTTGTGTGTTTTTATATTTTTACTCTTTTCTTGGTATTTTTCATGGTTTTTATGGTTTTTTACATTTTTAGGGATATTTAGTGATTTTTAGGATTTTTTTAGTGTTTTTATATATTTTGAGGTGTTTTTTCATGTTTTTATTATTTTGAGGATTTTTTAGGGTTTTTAGCATTTTTTAGGTTTTTTTGGGGTTTTAAGTGTTTTTTGGTTTTTATGGTTTTCGTAGGGGTTTTTTTGGATTTCTAATGTTTTCAAGAGTTTTTAATGTTTTTAGTAGTTTAAAAGGGATTTATATTTTTTTAGTAGTTGTTATGGTTTTGGGGGTTTTTAGGGTTTTTAATAAATTTGGGGTTTTTTGGTTTTTGGGTTTTTGGGTTTCTATGGTATTTTAGGTTTTGTTATATTTTTTGGGTTTTATGGGTTTTAAGTGTTCGTTCGTTTTTAATTTTTTCAAAGGGATTTTAAAAGTTTTTAGAAAATTTTTTTAATGATTTTAGTGATTTTTAGGATGTTTATTCTTTTTTTGGATTTTGAGGGGTTTTAAAGGGTTTATTGGTTTATACAGTTTCTAGGTTTTTATGGTATTAGTTTTTTATCGTATTTCAGTTTTTTAGGGTTTTAAAGTGTTTCTGGTTTTTTATGGATTTCTTATGGTTTTCAAGGTTTTTAGGGTTTTATGATTTTTAATAATAATTTTTTTCTTTTAGGATTTTTATGGTTTTTAGGGATTTTAGGGATTTGAGGGGTTTTATTGTCTTTTAGGGATTTTTAGGATTTTTTTGGGTTTTTTTTGGGGTTTTGGTGTTTTATGGGTTTTAAGGATTTAAAAAAAATTATCATCTTGAGGGGTTGGAAGTGTTTGTATTGTTTTCATGGTTTTTTGCGTTTTATGGTTTTTATGGTTTTTAATGGTTTTTATTTTTTATTGGTTTTATGGTTTTAGGGTATTTTATGTATTTTTAGGGGTATTATCCTTTTTTAGGTTTTGAGGGATTTAAAGACTTTTTAGTTTTTAAGGTTTTCTTAGGTTTTTTCTAGTTTTTTAAGGATTTTTTATTTTTTAATAATTTTTTTGGTTTTAGGATTTTTATTATTTTTAAGGTTTCTAGGGATTCTGATGGTCTTTAAGGTTTTTAAGGTTTTTTGGATTTTGGATTCATAATTTTTTTGTCTTTTTTAGTGTTTTAAATTTTTTAAGTGGTTTTCAAGGCTTGTAAGGGTTAAATTGAATTTTAGTGTTTTCATTAGTTTTTAGGGTTTAATGGTTTTTTATTTTTTAGGGTGTTTAAGGGTTTTTATGGGTATTTAAAAAAAATAGTGTTTATGGTTTTTTTATGGTTATTATCATTTTTATGTTTTTTAGGGTTTCATGTGTTTTTTGGTTTTGAATGGTTTTCTAAGGGCAAGGAAGATTCGAGGGTCAGGCTATTCCCAGCCCCCCCCCCCCAAATTTATAAAGAAAAGACACAACAGACAAGGGAGGGGAGCGGTCAAATGACCCACACCCAAAAAAACATTACAACCCCAACCTAAGGACCCAAAAAAAAGAATGATCAATAGAAGAACAAAGAAGGAAAGGAAAATAGATCAGTCAACGTCGCCACCAAAATCCGAAACAGAAGCCACACCATAAGGGTCACCGTCTGCACCATATCCAGAGGCCACATCATCAATGCAGGAGTCAGAGTCATCCCATCCTGGCTCATAATCCTCACCGATCTTGAGGAGCGTCAGAAAATTCTCCCTATGTTTCTTTTGTTCCAGAGAATGCGGCTGCTCCCGGTTATTAATCTTTACTTTCAGCTTAACCTCTTTTGAAAATCCCGAGTAACCATGGGTCTGGGGAGAGTGTAGTAATCCTACTTTTTCCTCCTCTTTGAGGTGATCGAGGTGGGATCATCCATCTCGTTCACCTTCTAAATATCAAATGAACACTCCTCCGCTTCCATTCCATGAACTTGATCTCAGATAGAGAAGGCTTCCTGATTAAGGGGGCACTCAAAAAAACTTCATCCTGAGGAAAACTGATTATATAGGGTCCTTCAGGTTTTGGGGTTTTTTCTATTTTTTGGTGATTTTGAGGGATTTTTGGGGATTTTATGGATTTTTTAGTATTATTTTGGGTTTTTGGTTTTTAGGGATTTGGATGGATTTTAGTTTTTTTTTATTTTTTGGGGTTTTAGTGGTATTATAGTTTTTTAGTGGATTAATGTTCTTATAGTTTTATATTATTTTTAGGTGTTTAATTTATTAATATATTTTATAGTGGTTTTAAGGTTTTAATTGGTTTTTAGGATTTTTATGGTTTTAATGTTTTTATATTTTTAGATTTTTTAGGTTTTAGATGGTTTATATGTGTTTATAAGGTTTTAAGGATTTCTTAATGTTTTTAGGGGTTTTGGGTCTTTTTAATTTTTTTGTAATTTTAGCAATTTTTTTATTTTTATGGTTTTTTGGGTTTTTTGGGATTTTGAGGATGAATAGGTTTTAGGGTTTTTATGATTTTTAATTATGTTTGTGGTTTTTTTTATTATTTTAGTATTTTTAATGTTCTATAGTGTTTTTAAAATTTTTAATGTTTTTAAGGTTTTTAGGGGCTTTATGGTCTTTAGGGTTTTTAGGACTTTTAGGGTCTTATTAGGGGTTATTGGGATTTTTATAAATTTTAGGTTTTTTAGAGGTCATAAGTGTTTTTTTGGTTTGTAGTGTTTTCTTATGAGTTTTCATTTTTTCGTGTTTTTTTACATTTTTTTGGATTTTAATGGATTTTAGTATTTTTATGGTTTTTAGGTTTTTAGGGTTTTTAGGGATTTAGACTGTTTTTATAGGTTTTAATGGTTTTAGTTTTTTAAGGGTGTTTATCATTTTTTAGTTTTTTAAGGGTTTTATGTTTTTATGCCTTTAAGGATTTATTAATGTTTTTAGAGTTATCTATGTTTTTATTGATTTTTGGGATTTTTTACAATTTTAATGTGTTTTTAGAGTATTTATGGTCTTCAGGGTTTTTTACTGTTTTTAGGGTTTTTATAGTTTTTATGGTTTTTTATGTCTTTATCATTTTAGGGATGTTATGGTTTTTAAGTGTTTTTATGTTTTTAATGTTTTCTTTTGGATTTCAAGGTTTTAATGGTTTTTTTGTCGTTATCTATTTTTATGGATTTTTTTAGGATTTTTATAATTTTTCGGGATTTTAGGGATTGTGAGGGTTTTTATGTTTTTCAGGATTTTTTTGGGTTATTATGGGTTTTTGGGTTTTTTGGGTTTTTGGGGTTTGTATTGTGTTGTTAGGGTTTTAAAGGGGGTTTAGACACTTTAAATTTATTGAGGGCTCAAAGTATTTTTATATTTTTAGTGGGTTTTTAATGTTTATAGGGTTTTTAGGGTTTTTAATTATATATTGCTGATTTTATTATTTTATGATCAATTACGAGAATTAGTGTTTTTAGGATTCTGATGGGTTTTAAGAGTTTTTTGGGGTTTTAGGGTTTCCTAGGGGTTTATTGGGGTTTTAGTATTTTTTATGTTTTTATGGATTTTTTGGTCCCTTTTGTATTTTTAGGGGTTTTAGGTTTTTAGGGAATTTTGAGAGATTTATGGATTTTTTTATTATTTTTCGGGTTTTTATAGTTTCTTTGGTTTTTTAAGGGGTTTAATTTTTTTAGTTTTTATGGTTTACTTATTGTTTTATGGTTTCTTAATTTTTAAGGATATTATGGTTTTTTAAATATTTTTAATTTTATTTAGGTTTTTTACAGGTTATGGTTTTTTTGGATTTTTAGGGGTTTTAGGGTTTTTATGGGTTTTTTGAGTTTTTAGGGGTTTTTAAAAATTTTTGGGTTTTAATTTTTGAATTTTTTTTAAATTTTTTTAGGTTTTTAAAGGGTTTTTATATTATAGTGGTTTATAGACTTTTCTAGGGTTTTAAAGGGTTTTCATGGTTTTATGGTTTTTAAGGATTTTAGAGGATTTCATGTTTTTTAAATTTTTTTAGGGTTTTATGTTTTTTATGATTTTAAGGATTTTAGTGCTTCTTTTAGGATTTTTATGGTTTTTAGTGATATTGAGATGTTTGGGGGTTTTATGATTTATAGAATATTTGGGGATTTTTTTGTTTTTAGGGGTTTCAGATTTTTGGTAGTTTTTAGGTTTTCTTAGGGGTTTTTAGGAATTTATTGTTTTCTACATTTTTAGGTATTTTAGGTATTTTTTTAGTATTTTTATGGATTTTTTTGGGGGTTTAGTGATTATGATGGTGTTTAGGATTTTACGGTTTTTAGGGTATTTTTAGGGTTTTTAGGGTTTTTAATTTTTTTGGGTTTTTATGGTTTTTATAATTTTTTTACATTTTATTAGGCTTAAATGTTTCTTAGAGTTTTGTGGGTTTTTTAAATTCTTTTAGAGGTTTTAGTGGGTTTATGGTTTTTTAGTATTTTAAGAGACTTTTTGGGGTATTTGAGGGTTTTGTTGATTTTTAGGTTTTTAGGGATTATATGTGTTATTTGGTTTTAAGGCTTTCTTATTGGATATCAGGGGTTTTTATATTTTTAGGTATTTTTAGGGTTTTTTAAAATTTTTAATAGGTTTTGGGGTTTTTAGTAATTCTAAGGATTTTATTGTTTTTTGTGTTTTTTAGGTTATTTGAGTAATGTCATTTTTTAGGTTTTTATGTGTTTAATGTTTTTTATGGTTTTTTATATTTTTTTAGGTTTTTTTGAAATTTTTATGTTTTTTATTTTTTTATTGATTTTTTAGAATTTTTTATGATTTTTATGGTTTATTATGGTTCTTAATGATTTTGATGGTTTTTATGGGTTTTTAGAGTTTTAGGGATTTTATGGTTTTTTCGGTTTTTTGGGGGAGATTTTGAGTTTTTTTCGATCTTTTATGGGGTTTAATAATTTTTTAATGTGTTTAGGGTTCAAAATGTTTTTTATATTTGTTTTAGATATTTTAGGGTTAATTTGATTTTTTACTATTCTTAAGGTCTTTAAGGGTTATTATGGTCATTAGGTTTTTTTGGTATTTTTAGGGTTTTTAGGGGTTTATAGTTTTTATGTTTTCTAAGGGTTTTGACTATTTTTTGGTTTTAATGGTTTTATAATTGTGTTTGAGAGTTTTTAGGGTTTTTATGTTTTTAAGGGGTTTTAAAATTTTCATAGTATTCATGCTTTTAAGGATTTTTATTGTTATTAGGTTGTTTTGAGTTTTTAGTGTCTTTAATTTCTTTTGGTGGTTTTAGTGTTTTTGATGATTTTCATGGTTTTTAAGGTGTTTTAGAGTTTTGTTTTAATATTTTAGGTGTTGAAAGGGTTTTTAAATTTTTTTTATAGATTTTAGCTTTTTTGAGGTTTTATGGGTTTTACGGTTTTTAGGGGTATTTATGATTTTTTGGAATTTTTAGGTTTTCTTTTGTCTTTTTATGGTTTTTTGGGTTTTTATATTTTTTTTTTGTTTTTTGTGGGTTTTATGTGTTTTTAGGGTTAAATGTTTTTCTTATGGGTTATTTGGGGTTTTTAGGGTTCTATATGTCTTTAGGGATTTATAGGACTTCAGGGGTTTAGGGTTTTTAGGGATTTTGAGTGGTTTTATCCTTTTTATGGTTTTTAGGGGTTTTGACATTTTTAGGTTTGTTAAGAGTTTAAAGTGTGTTTAGGTTATTAAGGTTTTCTTAGCTTTTTCTATTTTATGGTTTTTTATATTTTAATGATTTTTAGGGATTTTTTTGGATATGTTTTGGATTTTTATGTTTCTTTAGTGTATTTAGGGAAGGAAGATGCGAGGGTCGGGCTATTCCCGACCCCCCCCCCCCCCCCCCCCGCCCCTGCCCAATATAATAGAAGAAAAAGACGCAGTAGACAAGGGAGGGGTGTGGTCAAACGACCCACACCCAAAACCCTTAAAAACCCTAAACCTAGAAAAATAAACCCAAAATAATCAAAAATAAAAACAAATCCAAACAAAAAAACAACACCATAATCAAGTATTAACCAGCATCCAACAGCTCACAACCCAGCAACGATCATCATCCAGCACCTCCTCACCAAAACGAGCACCACATAATCATGATCACCAAATTCAAACTCGTCGACTTCACCACTTCTGAGCCATAATGAAACCATCCTAGATCAGTGAATCCATCCTCAAGCATCTCCTTGCCATAATAGCAACCTTCAGCAGCATATAACCACTTTCATCACCAGCCTTCAGAACCTCCTCACCAAGAAGATCCACTACTAGTAGTACAACGCCACTAGCGCAAAACTTGTAACCAATAGCTTCATCACAACCAATCCCATTAGAAATCAGCATGTATCCCCACCATTTCTAGCATCTGGCATCTCCTTTTTGTAAACGATCGGAAGCACAAAACCATTCTCTCGCCTCGGCACACACCAAATGCCACAACAACAACAAAAATTCCAAGCAAACTAGAGCCATCGCAACCAGAAATTCAAATCGAAAACCTTTAACAAAAGGCACAGCCCAACCACCGGACCAAATCACCAACTAGGAAAACAAAAATAAAGATAAATCATGTACCGACTAAGCATTAGGGATTTGAAGCCACGAGCCACCATTGCACCAAAAATGATGAAAATTGCAGGTTCAACACTGCAGAAGATGCAACATACCAGATCATCTTTGGAGGAGAAATTGATACCTGAGGCAGCACACTGAAGGGGTGAAAAAACGTCTAAGAGACTAGATCCTGGTCCTCCACTATATCCTTCTCTAATGTTGAATCCCTATATGCCACTAAACCTTTTGTAGAAGCCCCAAATATGCAAGATTGACCTCGATCCACTGATGAAGATCAGAATGTTTTCTAGCTGTTAAGATCCATCTACGACGTCACTTAAAACAACCCGATGATAGATCCCAATAGACAGTGAGGCCTCTAAATATTTCGATTCCTGAGCACACATAATCCAATCCCTACCATAATATGAGGCCAAAATATCGATAAAAGACACCAGCAGGGGAAGTTGAAAGCACTGAAAACAGGAAGTCGATGCCGCCAAGAGACCATGAAGTGCCTCCAGAGGACGCCTTTTTCTAGAGCATGGAATAATCGTCAATCTGTGGCCGACTCCCCAAGAATAATCCAAGGGAAAACCTAGGAGAGGCATCGAATGATAGGGAGAGCCAGGGGAGTGTACTGCAATATTCTCTCCTCTTATCATAGAGTTTTTAGGAATTTTAGCGTATTTTGTTTTTTCTAGTGTATTTAGGGATTTAGAGATTTTTTTTGTTTTTATGGATTTAGGTATAATAGGGTTTTTTTGGGGGGTTTAGGAATTTTTTTGAGTTTTCTAGGTGTTGTAAGGTTTTTAGTGGGTTTAATAGTTTTTAGGGTTTCAATGGTTTGTTATATATATTTTTTCATTTTTATGGTTTTTATAGGTTTTATAATTTTTAGGGTTTTATGGATTTGTGGTTTATAGGTTTTTTAGGGTTTGTGTGTTTTTTAAGGTTTTTGGTGTTTTGGTGATTTTATGTTTTTATTGTTTTCGAGGGGGTTTTATGTTTTTTATGCTTTCAGCATCTTTTAGGGATTTTTAATGGTTTTTATGGGTTTTTATATTTTTGGGGTAATTTGTGTTTTATGTGTTGTAGAATTTTATGGTTTTTTGAGAGTTTTAGTGTTTTTTAGATTTTAGGGGTTCAATGGTTTTTAAAAGATTTTTAAAATTCAAATTTTTGAAAGGGGTTTTATATTTTTAGTGGTTTTATGGTTTTTATGGCTTTTAGGGTTTCTAATGTTGTTTGGATTTTTATGGTTAAGGGGGTATAGGGGTTGTAGGGTCATTTAGGTTTTTTAGTGTTTTATCTTTTTAGGATTTTTAGAGTTTGATTTTTTTAGGTATTTATTTTTTCTTATGGATTTTCAGTGTTTTGTACATTTTTAAGGACTTTTAGGGGTTTATTTCATTTTTATAGGGTTTTAGGGGTCCTTGTGATTTTTGGTATTTTTAGGGTTAAAAGGGATTTTAGGGTTTTTATTGTCTTTAGTATAGTTTTTGGGGGTTTTATGTGTTTTTAGGGGTTTATGATTTTCTTTGGAATTTTCATGGTTTTTAGGGGTTTTTTGTTTTTTACAAATTTTTAGATATTTTTTAAGATTTTGATTGTTTTAAGGGGGTTTAGGAATTTTGTTGGGTTTTAGGGGGTTTTAGGGTTTTAAGGGGTTTTTGGGTTTTTGGGGGGTTTTTTTAAATTTTTAGGGTCAGTAAGGTTTTTTAGAGATCATTAATTTTTTAGGGGGTTAACGGGTGTTTATATTTTTCATGTCGAATTTTGGTGTTTTTTGGGTTTTTACGGTTTTTATGGTTTTAGGGGTTTTTAGGGTTTTTAGGTTTTTTAGTATTCATAAGATATTAATATGGTTTTATTTTTTTTAATTTTTTTTACATTTTAGGTATTTTTATGTATTTTTACAGATTTTTAAGATTTTTTATGATTTTATTGAATTTGAGGGTTTTATTCTATTGTAGATTATTTTTCATTTTTGACATTATTATGGGTTTGGATTCGCATTATGTTTTTATGTTTACTTAGGTTTTTATTGTTTTTAGGGTTTTTATGTTTTAGTGATTTTAGGGGTTTTTATTATTTTTATAGATTTATAGGGGTTTTAAGGATTTTGAGGGGTTTTAAGATTTCTATATTTTTTTGGGTTTGTTAGTTTTTTTAGGGTTTTAGGGGATTTTTTGATTTTCTATGATTTTTATGTTTTTTATAGTTTTTAATGATTTTGGGGGTTTAATGGGGTTTTATAGTTTTTATGAACCTTTAGAATTTTTAAGTTTTTAGTGATTTTTCTTCTTTTGGGGGGTGTTTTCTGGTTTTTATGGGTTTTAAGGATTTTATCATTTTTTTGGTTTTAATGGGATAGTGTTCTTTCTGAATTTTAGCGTTTTCTTAGGGTTCTCATATTTTTTAGGGATTTTTCATATTTTTGGATTTTAGAGATCTTTTGGATTTTTATACATTTTTAGGGGTACAGGGATTTTGATGGTTTTTTTGTTTTTGGGGGTTTATGGTTTACAGGGTTTTAGATTTTTTATGTTTTTAGTGGTTTTATGTGTTTTTAGGTATTTTTAGGGAATTTTTATAATTTTTAAGGTTTTTTGTGTTTTCTGGGAGTTTTAGGTGTTTTAAGGTTTTTTGGGTCTTTTTGTTTTTTTGGGTTTTTTTGAGTTTTTAGGGGTCTTAATATCTTTAGAGTTTAAAAAATGGGGAATAAAGGGTTTTTAGTGTTTTTAGTGGTTTTATAGAGATAGTATGGGGTTTTAGGTTCTTTAGGGGGTTTTATGGTTTTTGGTGTTTTTTTATTTGTTTTTTGGGTTTTATGGTCTTTTAAGTGTTTTAGGAATTTTTGTGTTTTTATGGGTTTTAATTGGTTTAATAGTTTTCAGGTTTCTGATGTTTTCATTAGGGTTTTTAGAGTTTTAGGGGTTTTTAAACTTTTAGGGATCCTTAGGGGTTTTCTAGTATTTTTAATATTTTTTACTTTTTAGGGATTTTGAGCGTTTTTAGTGGTTTTTTCGATTTTTTGTGGTTTTATTGATTTTTTGGGTTTTTTAGGGTTTTTAATTTTTTAGGTGTTTTAAATTTTTGTAGAGTTTTTAATTTTTTTTTTATTAAATGGTTTCTAATGTTTTTCATGGTTTTACAGTTTTTATGGTTTTTGAGTGTTTCTTTCAATTTTTATGGGTTTTTATGGTTTATAGTGGGTTTTAGGGTTCTTAGGGTCTTTTTTGGTTTTAGTATTTTTATAATTTTAAGGAGATTTAAGTTTTTTTAGATTTTTAGGGTTTTCTTATGGATTTTCATGGTTTTAGGGTTATTATGGTTTAGGGGGTTTTAGGGATTTATAATGATTTTTATGATTTTTTGGGTTCTAATGGATTTTGAGGATTTTATGTTCTTTATGATTTTTTATCATTTTTTAGTTTTTAGGGGTTTTAAGTGTTTTTAGGTATTTAAAGATTTCATAGGGTTTTTCTGGGGTTTTTGGTCTTCAAACATATTTAGGGATTTTTAAGGAATCTATGATTTTTTGGGATTTATAAATTTTAATGTTTTTCAGGGTTTTTAGTGATTCTATGGTTTTTTGGATTTTAAGGGTTTTAGAGTTTTTAGGGAAAGGTAGATGCGGGAACTAGGCTATTCCTGCCCCCCCAAAAATTTATTAAGAAAAAGAAGACTTTGCAGACCAGGGAGCCGCAGGGTCAATCAACCCATACCCAAAAAACAATCCCCCAAAGGAAAATAAAGAAAGAAAGAGACACAAAATACCAAACAACAAAAGACAAACAAAGTAGAAAAATAGGACTGTCCCCATCATCACCTCTTAGCCAATCAACAACCAGCATACAGTAGCACTATAACCACCAAGAATTCATCCATCATCTCAGCTTCAAAAGGCTAGCACACATCCAACCGGTCAAACAACAAGAAACGCATCCTAACAAAACAACACCCATCACATTACAAAAAACAGTGAAACATTACCACCAATACTGGACTAATAATCCTCATAGCTAACACCCCCTTTACAATTCTTGTCCAACAAGTAACCAGTACCCAGATCCTAAAATTCTTGCAACTAGCACCTCCATGCTAGGCAGCTTCTAAAAAACCACACCTAACAGCAACAACACAGAACTGCCAGCTCCCAATCCTCAAGTCATACCGCAACACCCATAAATCTTTATTCAAACCCATAACCAAGCAAACCCTCACCTCCAATCCAATATCCAGCACCATCAACAAAACACATCCAATACAGCCACAACCAATGCACCAAAAAAAAAGCAGACCCAAAACAACCAGAAACCAAATAAATGAAAGAACCATCACTACACCAATTGTGAAGATCGATGAAGACTAGATCTGTAGTCCACCAATGTAGGGGGGAGCATGCCACCACCAAGATGGCATAACACTGACCGAATCCACACTTCTTCATCGCAAAGCTAGGGAATTCATCACAGAATAATAAATCAAACCTAAAGCTGCAACACAATACAATTCCATCCACACCACGCCAGACATCCATACCATGACACCCCTACTAGATCTATTGACCAAACCCCATCAAGTCGCATCAAGGTTTTCCACATCTTTCTTATATCATCATAGGTCAGGCCAGAAGAAGAGCTGGATCTGGCACAAGCCACCTTAGAACCTTTACATGCCATGAATCACAAGCCATAGGGATATGAGAAACCTAGATTAAACCATCTCGCTGCATCCCGCTGACGAGACCCATCTTCATCCATCACTAACACCATGGTAAATACACCACCACAAGAACTCTGGTACCTGAAGGAGTACTGCAACCAGATCTACCGATCCTAGGATGAAAATCCAAGAAAACTAGCACAATCTGATGCTATCTTGACCCACCCAGCTCCGTCGAAGCCTTTCACTACAGAGAAGAAGCGACAGCCTCCACGAGTCCCCCACCGGAGAGGAGGACCGGACGAACACCTCTTTAACCATGCTATGAAGACTGCACTAAGAGAGGGGCGTCGAATCGAGAAACATGAACCTTAGAGATCAACTTGCTGGGGGAGAAATCCAGGATAGCATGCCTTCATACTTCTTAGAGTTTGTCTTCCCAGTTTTTAGGTTTTTAAAGGGTTTTATGTTTTCTTAACCTTAGTAGGGGTTTAAAAGGGTTTTGGGAGTTTTTAGTGGGTTTTATGGATATATGGCGTTTTGGTATTTCTTAAGGGTTGAAAGGGTGTTATGGTGTTTAAGGTTTGAAAGGGTTTTTAGGTTATTTATAACTTTTATGTTTTTTAGGGGTTTTTTGTTTTTTAGGTTTAAAAGTTTTTCATAGGGGTTTTTTGGGTTTTTATGGGTAATTATATTTTCGACATTTTTAGAGATTTTAATGATTTTATGGGTTTCATTGATTTTACTGATTCTGTGGGTTTATTGTTTTTTAAGGTTTTTATAGGTTTTTATGGTTTTTGTTTACAGTTATAAATATTTTATTATTATTTAATGTTTTAGGGGGTTAAATGGGTTTAGTGTTTTGGTGGTGTTAAATGGGTTTTATGGGTTTCTAAAGGTTTTTAGTTGTTTTTGTATATAAATAGGGATTTTCTATATTTTATTGTCTTTTTGGTGTTTTAGGCGTTTTAGTTTTTTTTATTTTTAGTGGTTTTGAGTGTTTTTAGGTTTTTATGATTTTCTTTGGGGTTTTCTAGGTTTTTATGGATTTTGCGTTTTTAGGGATTTTTCATGTTTTTTATGATTTTTAGGTTTTTTATGAGTTTTTGGGGATTTAGAAGTGTTTTTTTGGTTTTGGGGAGTTTTAGGGTTATAGGGTTTTTCTATTTTCTTAATTTATTAATGGGTTTTATATATTTATAGGGATTTTATGTTTTTATGGTCATCTTGGGTTTTAGGGGTTTTAGTGTTTTTTAGTGGTTTCAGTGTTTATAGGTTTTTATGGTTTTCTCTGGAATTTTCTAGGTTTTTAGGGATTTTTCATTTTAGGGTTTTTTCATTTTTTTGTATTTTTATGAGTTTTTTAGGATATTGAAGAGTTTTATGGATTTTTGGGTTCTTATGGTTTTAATGTTTTCTTAGGTTTTTTTTGGTTTTTTGGGTATATTATTTTTCCTAGTTTTTTAGGGATGTTGTAAAGTTTTTATGGGTGTTTATCATTTTTAGGAATTTTGATGGTTTTTAGAGAATTTTAGTTTTTTTAGTGTTTTTTTGGGTTTTTATGGTTTTTGTAGTTTCTAGGGTTTTAAAGTATTTTTAGAGTTTTTAACAGTTGTCTGGGCTTAAATAGTTTTTAGTGTCTTTAGTGGTTTTATTGGGTTTTATTAATTATTTTTTAAATGTATTTAATGAGTTTTATAGTTTTTAGGGATTCTTAGGTTTTTTGTTGTTACGTTTTTAGGGGTTTTAATTTTTTTTTGTTTTCATGGTTTTTTAGGGAAAGTAAGGAGTAGGTCCAGGCTATTCCTAGCCCTCCAAAATTTATTTAAAGAAAAGGAAACAAAACAAACAAGGGCAGGGCAGGGTCAAACGACCCACACCAAAAAATCCTGGACCCCCCCCCCCCCAAGACACAAAGACACCAAAACCCCAAAGACCCACAAAGAAGAAAAAAAAGAAAATTGAACTAAAAATCAACGTCTCCATCCCCATAAGGATCCCCATCAGCAACATAACGAGAGGAAGCATCTGAATCCACCGACTCACATTCTGATGATTCATATTTCTTGATGAAGGTTGTGTAGTACTCTCTGAGATTTTGCTGCTCCACATTCCGCTGCGCCTTGACAGATTGACCTCCCCAGCCAGAGGAATCTTCCTTAGCTTTACAAGAGGCTCTCATGGACACAGTCCTGGGAAAAATAGAATAGTCCTTCCTCAGCTTCCTCTTTCGGGGATCTAAGGAGACCCCTGTAGATTTTGTTCCTTCCCAAGATAAATGGCCTCCTCTAGCAAGGCCCCCTCCTTAATGATCATAGCCATATTGTGATTAATCGTTCTACCATCCTCAATGAAAAGGTCGTGATCATGAATAAAGAAGTTTCCTAGTTTAGGGAATAAATATCAAGAACCCCACATTGTGGCATGCTATGATCCACCATGAAAGGTTCCTGGAGAGCTAGACAAGGAGAGGGCACGACACCGGCTGCATCCCTTCTCCTCCATGAAAGCAGAAAAACCACATCACCAATTGTGTTATCCACCTCAACTATAGGTAGAGTATGAATCAAATGCCCTTCCTCTCCAGGAATCTTTCTTACTTTCCCCTGGAAAGAAATATCATTCTAAAAAAGCCCATCACTATTGTGCACAAGCACCTGCAACACCCTTTTCTCCTACTCACTAGCATCATTTGAGCACCCCATGGTGTCCAACATTAGCTCGGATTCACAGGCATTCTGGGCCACACTCCCTCCACCACGCCTAGCATGTTCCCCATCCATCATATCGCATCTGGGGAGCAGAGAGTCCTCACTTATCATCTATCCTTCCTCAGCCTCCGTACCATAACCATGTACCTTAATCAAGGGCAACTCCATCACAACACGCCCATGGCTATCATTAATAAACAACGGCTCCATTTGTGTTGAGGGAAGCTTTTAATCAATGATGGAACCAAACCTAGTAGTAAAATGCAAAACCCCTAAGTCACGCAAGCCTCCTGATCCAGCCAACACCATTGCACCCAAGACCATGTCCTCTTGAAAACCTCAAGCTTCCCCTTTGTAAACAACACTCTCCTGACCATAGGAGGCTTTTATCCTAGGTCTTTCACTAATAAATCCATCACTAACATCACCCCTCCCACATGCATCATACTCCAAATTCCCAACTTCATCCATCATAGCCATGTTATCAGCTACCTCTTCTTACTCACCCACTGCCCCCTGATCCTCCACATCCCCTTTTGCATCATTCTCACCCTCCGACTCCACAAAACCAATAAAATCAAACTTTTTACACAAGGGACCACCACCTAAAGCCAGTGCCTCCCTACTTCTATCATTCCCACTATTAAAGTTTGTGAACTCTTTTCCATCAACCACCCCTCTCAAGAAAACATCATCCACCAGATTATCAATAAACTACACCACCCTCTCACCATCCCCTTTATGGCATGCTACCATTCCAAGGATCCTCCAGTTCCAGACAACCAGATGGTGACTTTGTCACCAGCCCCTATGGAATATACTCCCCCTACGACTCCAGCGAACCAAACCAGTTGCACAACGAAGCACCACCCGAAGCTTGTACCTTCATTCTTCCAGCCTTCCCACCCGAAGCTTGTTCCTATAATCTTTTAGCCTACCCCTACTCCTATAATTCTTCACTACTCAACATAATTTATGTATGTCCATCCTCCTTCGATGTCTCCCCCTCTTGAGTCTACACACCCAAACCACAACAAAGTCATTGAAACCTAAAACTGTCTTAAGGATCCTCGCACCTTCATCTTTCTCCATTTCTCCCTTATCACGTACACTCCCCAGATCCCGCTTCAATCTCTCATTCACCTAAGAGACCTTTGGAACAATTGATTGTCAGGGAATTTTTTTTCAGCAAAGGATTACCTATCACAACATTACCTTGTTCATCCACCATTATTGGCCGATAAACAGACCCAACCACCCCAAGATCCCCCTCCATGGCTCCTGTGCTGCTACCCCCTCTTCTACAAGAAGTGCTAGAATATCACATTCTATTACATATAGAACAGAATGAAACAAATGACTCAACCACCACCGGCTATTTGTAATAAAACTATTGCCAATAGTAATCTACACAAATTCAATCAGAGGCTTTGAAACATCTAGTTCAACATAGACTCCTAGGGAAATTAAGTGGAAGATCGCTTGAGTCTGATTTTACAAACACAAATACCAACCCAAAAGATTACCGAGCATAAAGATAATAGATGGATTCTGAAATGGAATAGGGAGTTCTAGGATCCTGACCCATGAAGAAATCACTGACGAGTCCCAGTTCATTTGTTGGTCAATGCTCCTCCTGAAGAGAAAGAATCTGACTTCATTCAAGCTTCGAGGGTCTGTAGACCAAAATCAAATAAAATCTTCTTCCGTTGAAAATTGAATCATAAAGTGGAATCTATACAGTAACCCTAACACCACCCGATATTGAAGATTCCATTATCCAAATACAAATATGTCCAAAGGATCCACCGAGGGTCGGTGGTTAACGAACCGGGAAACCAAGGTCAAGCTATGAAGTGCAAAGGCCACAGGAATCACCGAGTCTGATAAAGATAATTGAGGTTAGCCATCATATAAATCAGGAACCTTTGGGAAAAGATCCATTCCAGGGAAATGGGGAAGAAGATCAGGCATCGGTGGAGAGATGAAGACCAAATCTATATAATAATCATGAAAAAATACCTCCCCCATAAGGGGGAGGAAGGATCACTATTGGTTCCATCAAAGAGTCATCTAGAGAGGGTGGTGCTGAGTGTTCACTTAGAATTCATTATCCTTTAAGGTTGTTTTGGGATATTAAAGGTTTTAGGGTTTTTATGATTTTAGAGGGTTTTGAGGGGTTTTATTGAAATTTAAAGAATTTTTTTTGGGAATTTTGATTGTTTTTATACGATTTTAGGGTTCTTATAGGTATTTTTAGGGTTTTTTTTGAGTTTTTATGGGGTTTTAAGGGACTTTATAGTTTTATTTCATTTTTAGGGGTTAGATTTGGTTTTAGAGTTTTTATTGGTTATAGGATTTTTTTGGGGTCTAAGGTTTTTATGGTTTTTAGTGGTTTTTATGTTTTTGGAGGGGTTTAGGGTTTTAGGTTCTATTTAGAGGTTTTTATGTTTTTTAACATTTTTATGTTTTTATGTGTTCTAAGAGATTCTTGGTTTTTAAGTAATTTTAAGATGTTTTAAGGTTTTTAAAATTTTTCTGTATTTTTAGGTCTTTTTGGGATTTTTATGGTTTTGGGAGGTTTATGGATTTTTAGGGGTTTTATTGAATTTAAGGTTTTAGAGTTTTAGTGTATTTAGAATTTTGTTTTGGTTTTTATGGGTTTTAAGTGTTTTTAGGGTTTTATGGGTTTCATATGGTTTGTATGATTGGATTGGTTTGTACATTTTAGTGATTTTTTTTCCTTTTTATGATTTCTATGGTTTTGAACGTTTTTAGGTATTTTGGGAGTTTTTAGGCTTGTTTACAATTTTTAGTGTTATTTAGGGTTTTTAGAGAGTTTAGGTTTTTAGGGGTTTTATGAGTTTTGGGGGTTTAATGGTTTTCATATGTTTTTTAGAGTTTTCTTAGGGTTTTTAACAGCATTTATGGAATTTATGTTTTTAGGGATATTTGGGGTTTTTAAAAAAATAGGGTTTTAGGATTATTTTAGGTTTTGAGTGTTTTAGGGTTTTTGTGTTTTTTATGTTTTTTATGAGGTTTAATTATTTTTTAGTATTTAAGGTTATCATAGGGTTTTCTTGGTTTTATGGATTTTTTTTTTGATTTTTTACTTTATAGTGATATTATAGTTCTTAGGGTTTTTATGGATTTTTGGGTATTTAAGGGTTTTTATTTTTTTAGTTTTGTAAGGGTTTTTTTAGAGTTTCTTAACATTTTTAAGGGTTTAATTTTTTTAATATTTATTAGTGGTTTGTAGGGATTTATGTGATTTTATTCTTTTTATGTCCTTTTGGTCTTTTTAAGGGTTTTTTGGGTTTTTTGGGTTCTTAGTGTTTTTATGGTTTTTAGTGGCTTTATGTGCTTTTTGTTTTTTGTATGTTTTGGGTTTTTTAGGGATTTTAATGGTTCTTAGGCATTTTTTACATTTATAGGGATTTTAGGTTATTTTTTAGGATTTTTGTAGTTTTCTAGGGTTTTTATGAATTTTAATGATTTTAGGGTTTTATGTTTTTTGGGTTTTTAGGGGTTTTTTGTGATTTTAGGCATTTTATGGGTTTTTAGAAATTTTAAAAAATTTGGGGGTATAAAGGGTTTTTAGCATTTTTAGTGGTTATTGTAGATTTTATGGGGTTTGAGGGCCTTTTAATGTGTTTATGGATTTTATGGGTTTAAGGGGTTATTATTATTATTATAATTTTTTTGGATTTTATAATTTTTAGGTTTCTAGGGGCTTGAAGTGTGTTTAGGATTTTATGGTTTTTAGAGGTTTTTAGGTGTTTTAGGGTTTTTTATGTGTTTAGGTATTTTTATGGAATTTTTATATTTTTTATGGGTTTTAGGGTTTTTATGTATTTTAGTGTTTTTATGTTTTTCTGGGTTTTAAGTGTATTTTAGATTTTTGGTTTATCTTAGGGGTGTTCATATTTTTTAGGATTTTAATTTTTTAGGTATTATTAGGGATTTTTTAGAAATTTAGAGTATTTTTTTAGTTTTTTGGGATTTGTAGGGCTATAATGGGGTTTTAGGATTTTTTGGGTTCTATGATTTTTTGGGTTTTAAGGATTTATTTTTTAGGGATTTAAAGTTTTTTAGAGTTTTTTAGCCATTTTAGGCGTTTAAAGTGATTTTAAATTTTTATTTTATTTTTATCATTTTATGGGTTTTTATGTTTTTTATGGTTTTATGGGTTTTAATGTTTTTTTAGGGATTTAGAATTTGTTATGTTTTTAGAGTTTTTAAATATTTTTAGGTTTTAAAGGTTTTCTTAGGGGTTTTTTGGGTTTTTTGGGTTTTTTACATTTTTAGATATTTTTTAGGATTTTTATGGTTCTATCAAATTTTCAATGTTAATAGGGTTTTTAGGGGGTTTATGGTTTTTTAGGGGATTTTAGGGTTTTTTGGAATTTATAATGGGTTTTAACGTTTTTTATAGTTTTTTTAACCTTATTAATTTATTAAATGATTTTTATTTTTTTTCTTTTTATTAATGGGTTTTTAGGGTTTTTAATGTTTTCTGGGTTTTAGGGTCTTTTAGGGATTTTAGGGTCTTTGTTGTTTTTTTATTTTTAGAGGTTTTATGTGATTTTAGGTGTTTTAGGTTTTCTTAGGGTTTTTAAGGATTTTTAAGGTTTTTTAAATTTATAGGGATTTTTAGTGATTTTTTAGTGTTTTTAAGGATATTAAGGGGTTTTAGGTGTTTTTTGGTTTTCTATTTTTTTGGATTTTATTTTAGTTATTTTTTGTTTTTTGTGTGTTCAGGTTATTTTTATTTTTTTAGAGGTTTAAAGGGTTTTTAGATTTTTTATTAGTTTTTGGGTTTTTATGGATTTTTAGAGTTTTTATGGGTTTTATAGGTTTTTAGGGTTTTTAGGGTGTTTTTTGTTTTTAGGGTTTTTAGAGTTTTAGGGTTTTTAGTGGTTTTATGAGTTTTTAGGTTTTTAATGTTTTCTTCGGGGTTTTTTGTGGTTTTTATAGGTTTTTTATTTTTTAGTTATTTTTAGGATTTTTATGGTTTTTGTGGATTTCTAGGGGTTTTGATTGATTGAATATTAATTAAAGTTTTTATCCTTTTTTATATTTTTAGGGATTTATGATTCATTTTTTTAAGGTTTCAAAGATATTTTTATGCTTTTGTTAGTTTTTTACAATTTTATGGATTTTTATGTATTTTTTGGATTTTAGGGGTCTTAGGGATTTTATTGTTTTTTGGGTTTTTTATGTTTTCTATGGTTTTTCTATTTTTGGGAAGGTTTAGGGTCTTTTTTGGACTTTATTATTGTTTTTATGGGTTTTTATAGTTTTATCATTTTTAGTGGTTTGAAGGTTTTTTATAGTTTCTAGTGGGTTTTAACGTTTTTATGGGGGTGTAGGGATTTTATGGTTTTCGAGGTGTTCAAGGGTTTTGGGGAAAGGAAGTTGAAAATCCAAGCTATACCCCACCCCATTGTATAAAAAGAAAATAACAAACATAAACAATGGTCGGGGAAGGATCAAACGAACCACACCCAAAATCCCCAAAACACCCCTATAAACAAAAACCCCAAAATTGCCCAAAAACAAGGAAATGAAACATGTCAGTCAATGTCACCACCAAAGTCATAAACTATACCTGCACAGTGAGGGTGATCATCTACTCCATATCCAGTATCCATGTCAACAAAACATAAGTCTGATTCCACCCCTATGTCCATAGATTCCCATCCTAACTCAAAGTCCTCCTTTAGTCTGAGAACACAGATCCTGCTCTCACTTTTTAGCTTTTATTTTTAACTTAGATGCCTTTGAGGTATCCCTGGTCATTATGGGCCAAGGGAGAGAAGAATAATACTTTATCTGCCTTCTTTTGGGGGTAGAGGTAAAACAATCTGCATGAGATGCCTTCTCGTATAGGACACTATTGTTGGACACACTTGATGTCCCCTTTTCACCATCATTGTTCACTTGTCCAGACGATGATCCATCCCCCTTTTGAGAGAAATCCCCTTGATTAACTCATTCCCTCTTGAACTCAGCCATCTGGGCATTTATCTTGTGGTCATCCATAGGAAAAAAATCCACACTGTATTAGCCTCATCCTCAAGGGAGACCCTTCGTCATTACCCCACCATCACGTCATCCAGGACCACACAATGGTCTTGAGAAGATGAGGCTCCATGAACCACCATGGGAATCTGCATATCTGGGGCCATACCTTCTTCTCCATTATTACTATAAATATCTAGTAGTGAATGTTCAACCATGTCCGCCGCATGATATGCACCAACCTCTTCCCTATGAACCACTGTAAAACCCACCAGGCGAGCCCTCCCAAGTTCACCACACCTAGGGGTTAGCACCAAGGGGCAACCCATGATCTAACCAGGGGGTCCCTCGTTGAATACATTGGTCTACTTCCCAACCATAATTTTCTCTGTCCCAACCATGATCATCTCCGGCCAATTCCCAGCAACCCCCTCATGCTAATTCATCTCCCTCTGTCCGGGCATCCCCCCTGCACAACATCACCACCAGCTGACCCAACTGAATAAAACTCCTCAAACCTATTACTTAGATCAAAAACATCCATAGGTAGAAACTAGCTACTACTTTCTTTCCCACTACCTTTCCTCCAGTCCACGGCAACACATCCCATAGGCTGCATCAGGGGGGCTCTCTTCCCAAACCCACCCATGTCCCCCTTCTCAGCCACAATCCCCTACTCATTTCCCCTTATCAACTTACTACGTCTATATTTCCTGCTACTACCACTCAGAGCCAAACCTTCATCAGTATGCATCACCTCAGCACCATCCCTTCCTATTCTACAATGATTCGCATCCAAATCTGGACTCATGCCACCTGAAGCCACTACTTCTCCCTCTTTATCGTACCCAACTTCCAAATCCTTTTTTAGCCACTCAAAAAATGCAGTAACTTTTGGCTGAGTGGGCAGTAGCTTGGTAGTGGCCTCCTACACCTCCACCACATTCTATATGCCCTCACCAAAGCCAGCATAAGTCTGATTCATGGTACTTTTATCCTTGGCATCACAACCGCAAGCCTAATCTCAATGACCAAATTTATAGCCATAAGAAAAAAAATTCAACCCCTGATTTAAAAACCATTGGTTTCTTCTAGTGGATCTCCTCACCCATAGAAATCCAAAAAAATCCACCAGATCCATAGAAGCTTCAACTTTTAAAAAATACCTCTGTGAAACTGGGTGACATAGGGTTCATGTCTGGCTATCCATATATACCTTCCCACTAGATTTCCTAACATTGAACTAATATAAAAAATTTACAAGGGTGAGCGGTTTTGGAAATCTTACCCAAGTCACAAACATTGGGGAGTCACATTTCAAATGGACTTCTAAATTACACTAGAAGAGGGATAATCGAGCAACATTGCACATTCAGGGTGTTGTGGACCAATAAATAAAAAGATCCTCCTCAGATGTGAAGAAAGTCATGATATGATCACTTTCAATGAGACCCACCATTGCATGGTCCTAAAGATCTTGATGCTTGAAAACAAACATGTCAAATATTTTCACCAAGGGTCGCCACTTTATATAAATCATAACCAAAGTCAAACAATGTAGTTCGGAGGCTTCATTGAACTCCTAGATTGAAAGAGGGAGCTACGGCAGACCTTTAAAATGTTTTGGCACCTTCAAGAAAAAGGCCAGTCCATGGAAAAGGAGGCAGCATGGAAGGAGACAAGAAAGGTACAAAAGTATGGTTCTCATTGGGAACCAATAAAGGCCCCTCCCCTATAAGGGGATATGTTAGGGATTTCGTCGTCTTCAACTCAGAAGTGGAGGGGAACGACCATCGCGTGGTAGTGTGGGAGGTTCCATCCTATCACTTTTTAGGGCTTTGGGTATTTTAAGTGTTGTTTATTTATTTTTTTGTATTTTTAGCGTTTTATAGTTTTTAAGGGTTTTAAGTCTTTTTAGAGTTTTACTGTTACCTTAGGATTTTTCAGGGTTTTTTTGGTTTTTTGGTTTTTTTGATTTTTAGCAATTTTAACATTTTTATGATTTTTTAGGTTTCTTAAGGATTTTGAATGATTTTTGGGTATTTTATGGTTTTTTTAGTTTTTAGGGGTTTTGAGTTTTTATGTTTTTTACGGGTTTTTAGAGTTTTAAACATTTTTATGGGTTAAAAGGGTTTAACAATTTTTAGTAGATTTTTAGGGTTGGTTAGGGTTTTATCCTTTTATACATTTTTGGGGGTTTTATGGTTTTTCAGGATTTAGGGATTCTATGTTTCTTAATGTTTTTTTTGGTTTTTATGGTTTTAAGTATTTTTAGATTTTTATAGTTATCTTTGTGTTTTTAGGGTTTTTAAGTTTTTAATTATTTTTAGGAATTTTTAGGATTTTTACTATTTTTAATTATTTTAAGGTGTTTTGGGTTTTTATTGTTTTTTTTTCATTATAGGGTTTTTTTTTAAATTTTATGGTTTTTAATTTTTTTTAATTTTTTTTGGAGAATTTTTTGTTTTAAGGGATTTTATATTTTTTGTGGGTTTTTTGGGGTTTTATGTCTTTTTAGTGTATTAAAGGTGTTATGCAATTTATGGTTTGAAAAGTTTTTAGGTTTTTTTCTACGGTTTTTAGTGTTTTTAATTTTGTGGGGAGTAGTGTTTTTAGGTTCTTAAGGTTTTATTAGGGTTTTTTAGGGTTTTATAGGTTTTTACATTTTTATGGATTTTGGGGATTTTTTATGGTTTTTAGAGTTTTTAGGGATTTTTAGGGGTTATATGTTTTTTAAGGGTTTAATAGTTTTTGGGGATTTTAATGGTTTTTTGATTTTTTGTGATATTTAAGGGTTTTTAGAGTTTTTTAACCTTTTAGAGTTTGAAAGGTATTTTATGGATTTTAGTGTTATTAGGGTTTTTAGGGGGTTTAAGGTTTTCATGTTTTTAGGGGTTTTTAGCAGTTTTTAGTGTTTTTGGGGTTTTTAGCGGTTTTTAGGATTTTTCAGTACATTAAGTGTTTTTACATTTTATGGTTTTCTTATGGTTTGTTATGGTTTTTAGGTGTTGTTATGTTTTTATGTATTTTTATGTTTTTTAGGGTATTTAGGCATTTTGAGGGTTTTTAGTGTATTTAGGGTTTAAATGGTTTTTTTGATTTTTTGGGGTTTTGGGTATTTTGAGTTTTTAGTGTATTTAATGTATTAGATTGTCTTATAATGTTTTTAGGAGTATAAAGCGATTTTGGAGTTATTAATGGTTTTTTTTATTTTATGGGTTTTTGGTTTTTTATGGTTTTTGTTGATTCTATAGTTTTAGATTTGTTTTAGCATTTTGAGCATTTTTAGTGTTTTTAGCATTTTTAAGTGTCTTGGGGTTTTTATGGTTTTATTTTTATTTTTCAGGGTTATATTGATTCTTATGTTTTTATGTATTTTTATGGATTTTTCAGTATTTTTATGGGCTTGAGGGTTTTCACATATTTTAGGATTTTTATGATTTTCATGGATTTAGGTTTTTTGTAGTTTTTTTGAGTTTTATGGTTTTTTTGAGTTTTTAGTGGTTTAACAGTTTTTTATATTTTCTTCAAAATTTTAATGGTTTCAATGATTTTTAGTGTTTTTTGTGGTTTTTTATGGTTTTATTAATTGTTAGGTGGTTTTATGTTATTTAGAGTATTTAGGGTTCTCTCAGTTTTTTTGGGTTTTTTGCATTTTTTAGGGTTTTAAGTGCTTTATATATTTTAATGTTTTCTTAGCGTTTTCAATGTTTTTAGGGTCTTTTAAATTTGAAGGGGTTTTTTCATATTTTTTTTCTATTTTTATGTTTTTTTTAGGATTTTTATATATTTTTATGGGTTTTAGAGATTTTTGAGTTTTTTGGGTTTTTAAGAATTTGTAGAGTTTTCAAATTTTTAGGGTTTTTTAGTGGGTTTTTAATTTTTTGTGTTTTTTAATGTTTTTAGGTGTTTATATTTTTTATAGTTTTTAAGGGTTTTTATTTTTTAGGGGTATTATGTATTTTTATATTTTTGTGGTTTTCTTTGGAGTTTTCAGGGATTTTAGGGTTTTTAAATTTTTACATAGTTTTGGGTCATTTTCAAAAAAATTATGGTTTTTAGGGTTTATAGGGATATTTATGGGTTTTAGGTCATTTAGGTTTTTTAGGGTTTTTATGATTTTTAGGGATTTTATTGTTTTTTGTGGTATAGTGTTTTTTTCTTTTAAGGAGTTTTAGAAAATTTTAATGCTTTCAGTTGTATAAAACCGTATTAGTTTTTTTACTGGGTTTTTGGACTTTTTTGGGTTTTAGGGGTCTGAAATGTTTTTAAAAATTTTTATGGGGTATACGATTTTGATTATTTTTAGGGTTTTCTTGGGTTTTTAGCACTTTTAGGTTTTTTAGGTTTTATGTGTTTTATGTTTTCATAATTTTTTAGGGTTTTCATGCTTTTATGGTTTTTTACATATTTAGGGATTTATAAGGTTTAAATTTATTTTTATAGATCTTTAGTGTTTTTAGTGATTTTGAGGGTTTTGGGTTTTTTACCCTCTTTTGATATTTTCAGTTTCTTATGATTTTACGGGGTTTTACAGTTTTTAGGGTCTTAAGGGTTTTGGGAATTTCTTGGATTTGTATCATTTTTATCTTTTTCTTTGGGTTTTAAGTTTTATTAGGCCCTTAAGGTTTTATTATGATTTTTATGGTTTCAAGTATTTCTTAAATTTTTAAATTTTTCATTGGGTTTTATGTTTTTTTCTTTTTTTAAGGTTTTCATATGGTTTTTTATTTTTTAATGGTTTTTTTGCATTTTAAATAATTTTTAGTGTTTTTTTGTATTTTTATGGGTTTTTTATATTTTGGGGATTTTTTTTATTATAGTTTTTAGGGTTTAATGTTTTTTGGGGGTTTTAAATGATTATTTTTGATATAATTATGGTTTTATGGGTTTTACAGTTTTTTCATGTTTTTTGGGTTTTAGAGGGTTTTAGAGTTTTTAGAGGGATTTTAGGTTTTTAACAGCTTTCAGTGGTTTTTGAGTTTTTAGGGGTTTTAGGGATTTAGGGTTTTTAGGGTTTTTTTAGGTTTTTTTAGGGTTTTTTGGGTTTTTATGTTTTATTTGTTTCTTAATTTTTTTTATTGGATTCTTTAGATTTTTATAGAATCTTATGATTTTGAAACTTTTAGGTATTTTTTGGTATTTTTAGGTTTTAAGGGGTTTTTATGCATTTTGGTGATTTTGATGGTTTTATTATGTTTTAGGGTTTTTAGGGTTTTTATGGTTTTGTGAATTTTTAGGTTTTTAGGGATTTTAAGTGTTTCTAGGTTTTCATGGTTTTCCAAGGATTCTTCAGGGTTTTTACTATTTTTTACATTATTTGTGATTTTAGTGTTTTTTAATGATTTTTTTTTGTTTCTTTTGGTTTTTATGGATTTTGAGGGTGTTGATGGTTTTTTAGGGTTTTAGGGATTTTACCGATTTTTTTGTGATTTTAGAGATTTTTGAGCTTTTATGGGTTTTAATGTATTTCAGAGTTTTTAATGATTTTAGGGGTTGGAATGGGTTTTGTACATTCTATTGGGATTTTTGGTGTATTTTGTGGTTTTATTGTTTTTATGGTTTTAATGGGTTCTATGATTTATAGGGTTTTCAAGATATTACGGTCTTTTAGGGTTTTAGTGCTTTCATCATTTTTTGTTTTTTTAATGGTTATATGTTTTTTAGGTTTTTAGGGTTTTTCATGATTTAAGAGGGTTTTTAAATTTTTAGGTATTCTTAGAGCATTTTCTAAATTTTAATTTTTTAGGGTTTCTCTGGATATATGGGTTTTTATGGTTTTATGTTTTTTTGGATTTTTGGGTTTTTAGGGTTTTATTTTATTTTTTTGGGTTTTTAATGTTTTTAGGGTTTTTGGTGTCTTTAGTGGTTAAAAGGGCGTTTAGAATTTTTGGTTGGGTTTTAAAGTTTCTATGGATTTTAGGATTTTTATTGTTTTAGGGGATTTGTGGTTTTTAGGGTTTTTAGGGTTTATACATTATTTTGTAGGTGTTTTAGTGTTTTATAATTTTTTATTTCTTTACGGGTTTAAAGAGTTATTAGGTATTTTTATTTTTCTTATGTTTTTTCAGGGTTTTAGGGTTTCTCCATTTTTAGTGATTTTTAGGGATTCTTTACGATTTTTATGCTTTTTAAGGGTTTTATACATTTTCTTGGTGTTTTGTATATATTTTTGGTTTTAATATTTTTTAGGTTTTTAGGAGTTTTATGTTTTTTATGCTTTTTAGGTTTTGTTTCTGTTTTTATGGTTTTTTATGTTTTTTGGGATTTTTTTAGGATTTTTATGCTTTTTAGGGTTTTCGTGGATTTTGAGGGGCTTAGGGTATTTTTGGGTTTTTATGCTCTTTTGGGTGTTTTACTGTTTTTCTGTGTTTTCATGGGATTTTAAGGTTTCTTAGAGTTTTTTAATGTTTTTAGGTGTTCAAGTCATTTTGCAGTTTTTAGTTTATTATTAGTTTTTTATGGATTTTTTATGGTTTTTGGGGTTTTATGGTTTTTGTTATTTTAAGGGTTTTTTTAGGGTTTTTTGGTATTTTTGCATTGTTTAGGTTTTAAGGGGTTTCCTGTATTATTTGGGTTTTAGAATTTTCTTAGGGGTTTATGGGTTTTTTTTGGTTTTTTATGTTTTTTTGATTTTTAAGGGTTTTTGATTTTTATGGTTTTTTTGTTTTTAGGAATTTTTAGGGTTTTTAGGATTTTTAGGGGTTTCATGTTGTTTTTGGGTTTTAGAATTTTATTAGTTTTTACATTTCTTAAGGTTTCTTAACTTTTTTTTAACTTTTTTTAATGGCTTAAATTATTTTAGAGTTATTTTGTGTTTTTATGGTATTAATGGGTTCATAGGGTTTTTAAGATTTCTGGTGGGTTTTATGGTTTTTGAGGTTTTTGGGGTTTTTGGGTTTTAGGGTACTTAGTATATTTTAGGGTTTCTAGGAATTTAAGTGTTTTTAGTTTTTTGAAGTTTTCATAGGGTTTTTAGGGGTTTAGGTGTTTTTTATTTTTGGATTTTTTGGGATTTTTATTTTTTTAGGATTTTTAGAGATTTTTTGGGGAATTATATATTTTTAGGGTTTTTATATTTTTTAGGGTTTTACTGAGTTTTTAATGTTTTTTAGGTTTCTAGGTTTTTTAATGTTCTTATGGTTTTTAATGGTTTTGTAGATTTTAGTTGGTTTTTTTGGTGTTTTAGGTTTTTTAAGGTTCCTAGTGGGTTTTATAGTTTATAGGGGTGTTTAGGATTTTTTGGTTCTTTTAGGGGTTTTGGGGGGTTTTATTGTTTTTAGGATTTTTAGGGGTTTCAAGTGTTTTAGTTTTTTAATATTTTCTTCGAGGATTCCATTGTTTTATATTTTTTACATTAATAGTTATTTTCAGGGATTTTTTAGGATTTTTATGGGGTGTATAGGTTTTTTATATATTTTTTGCATTTTTATGGTTTTTAGTTTTTTAGGTTATTAAAGGGTTTTAAGTGTTTTTAGGTTTTTATGGTTTTCTTATGATTTTTGAAAGGTTTATAGGGTTATTTATTTTTTTAGTGATTTTATGGTTTTTATGGTTTTTAGGTATTTTGGTGGTTTTTAGGGTTTTTAGAGGATTTAGAGTTTTTATGGTTTTTTTTGGTATTTAGGGTTTTGTTTTCAGTTTTTAGGGTTTTTATGGTATTTTAGATCTTTTCAACATTTTAGAGATTTAAAAGTTTTTTATATATTTTAGAGGGGTTTAGTGTTTTTATTGATTTAAATTATTTTTTAGTTTTTTAGGGTTTATCTTGGGTTTTAGGGGTTTTAGGGTCTTTTAAGGTTTTTATAGGGTTTTTAGTTATTTTTCAGTTTTTTACGGGGTTTATGTGTTTTAAGGTTTTTCTGTTATTTCAAAGGTTTTTTAGGGATTTTAGGGTTGTTATGTTTTTAAAAATTTAAAGGCTTATTTCTATTTTTATAATTTTTAGGGATTTTTGGTCTTTTGAGAGGTTTTTTGGTTTTTTGGGTTTTTGGGATTTTTGGGACTATAGTTTATTTTTTGATTTTTTTTAGGGTTTTAATTTTTTTAGAGTTCTCTATCATTTTTATGGGTTTGATGGGTTTTTAGAGTTTTTAGTTTTTTATGAATTTTATGGTTTTTAGCATTTTTATGGTTTCAAGAGGTTTGGTAGTCTTAGAGGTTTTCAGTGTCTTTACGGAATTTATGAGGCTTTTTATGGTTTTATTACTTTTTACATTCTTATTTTTAAGTATTTTAGGTTTTTAATATATTATTATTAGTTTTTAGGATTTTAGGGATTTTTATGTTTTTATGCATTTTTATGGTTTTTATGTATTTTTATGATTTTTTGGGATTGTGAGGGTGTTTAGGGTTTTTTTATTTTTTCAGGGTTTTTGGGGTTTTATGTTTTTTATGATTTTTAATGCTTTCTTAGCATTTTTTAGGGATTTTATGGTTTTTTATTTTTTATGGTTTTTAGGATTTTTATGGTTTCTATGGATTTTAAGGGGTTTTAGGGGTTTTATCGTTTTATTGTGGATTTAGGGTTTTATGAGTTTTTTAGGATTTTTACGGTTTTTTGGTGTTTTTTAATATTTTATGGGGATTAATGGATTTTTGATGTTTTTATTTGTTTATTAGTGTTTGTACTGTTTTTAGCATTTTTAATATTTTTAGGGGTTTTATGGTTTTATGGTTTTTTGTTCTTTTAGGGGTTTTGGCATGTTTTATGTTTTTTACAGGTTTTAATTTTTTTTATTTTTTAAATGATTTCTTACATAATTTCATGGTTTCTAGGTTTTTCATCCTTTTAGGGATTTTTAGGGATTTTTTTATATTTTTATGTTTTTAGGGTTTTTTGGGATTATGAGAGTATTTATGATTTTTAATATTTTTATGGGTTTTTTTATTTATAGGGTTTTGAGTTTTTTTATTTTTATGTTGTTTAGAGTTACTTTAACATTTTCAAATGTATTAATGGTTTTTAGAGTTTTTAGATTATTTTATGTGGATTTTAGGTTTTTTATTGTTTTAGGTGATTTTATTGTTTTAAGGGTTTTTAATGTTTTTAGGGAATTTTAGTGTTTTTCCTTTTTTAGTATTTTTGGGTTTTTATGTGATTTTACCTTTATATTTTTTTATTGGGGTTTGTCATGGTTTTCAGTGTTTAAACATTTTAGGTATTTTTATGTCTTTTTTTTTGGATTCTTATGTGTTTTTATTGTTTTAGAGGTTTTTATGGGTTTTTATAATTATTCTATTTTTTAATGGTTTTAGGATTTGTTGGGGTTTTAGGGGTTTTAATGTTTTTGTAGTAGTTTTATGTTTCTGTTGATTTTTAGCATTTTTTAGATTTTTTGGAAGTTTGAAGTGGTTTTATATTTTTATGTTTTTCGTAGGGGTTTTCAGGGTTTTTAGTGTTATTTACATTTTAAGGAATTATTAGTCCTTTTATTTTTTTATGTTTTCTTATGGTTATTATGTTTTTTGAAGGTTCTTATTATATTTTAGTGTTTTTCGGGTTTTTCAAGATTTTACAATTTTTTAGGTTTTGTGGGTTTTAATTGTTTTTTGGTTTTTTACGTTTTTATTGGGTTTTAAGGGATTTCATGGGGTTTTTGGTTTTAGGTTTTTAGTTATTTTTAGGGTTTTTATAAGATATTTTGATTTTTGGTGTTTTTCTGGATTTTGAGGGGTTTATGGGATTTTTGGACTTTTAGGGTTTCTATGGTTTTTGGTGGGTTTATGGGTTTTTTTTAATTTTTAGGGGTTTTAAGGTTATTTAGAGTTTTTTAATGTTTTATGTGTTTAAAGGGTTTTTATATTTGTTAGTTTTTTATGGTTTTATAGGTTTTATGGTATTTAAGGTTTTTAGGGGTTTTATGGTTTGTAGGGCTTCGTATGTTTTTAGGTATTTTCATGTTTTTGTGTTTTTTGGGTTTTTAAGTGTATTTAGTTTTTTAATGATTTCTTAGGGGTGTTCATGTTTTTTATTTTATTTTATGTTTTTAAATATTTTAAGAGTTTTTTAGGATTCTTATGGTTTTTAGTGTTTTTATCGATTTTTAGTGTTTTTAGAATTTTCAGGGTTTTAATGTTTTTAAAATTTATTACAATTTTTAGGCTGTTTATGGATTTCAAGTGTTTTTAGGTTTTTAATGTTTTCTTTTTGTTTTTCATGATTTTTATTGTTTTTAATGTTTTTACCAATTTTAGGGATTCTTCATGAATTTTATGGTCTCTTACAAATAATTAAATATTTTTGGGGTTTCTTTTATTTTTTTGGGTTTTATGATTTTTTTGTGTTTTTAATATTTTCTTTTGTTTAAAATGTTTCTATAGTTTTTAGTTGTATTTTAAGGTTTTTATGGGTCTTTAGGGATTTTTATGTTTTTTAATTTATTTTATTGTTTTTAGTATTTATTAGGGTTTTTAGAGATTCTAGGGTATTTTTACTTTTTAAGAAAACATTTTGTATTTTTTTTTGTATTTTTATGGTTTTAAGGTTTTTATGTATTTGAGGTTTCTAGGGTTTTTTTGTTGTTTTTGTTTTAAAAGGGGTTATTGAGTTATTTGGGTTTTTAAGGGTATTTATATTTGTTTTACAATTTTAGGGGGTTAAGGGGTTTTTATTGTTTTTTCAAGGGTTTTATGGGTTTTAGGGTTTTTATATTTTTAATGGGGTTATGTTTTTTTATGGTATTTAGAGTTCTTTAGGAGTTAGCAATTTTAAGTGTTTTTAGGTTTTTTAGGTTTTCATAGGGTTTTTCAGGGTTTCTAGTGGCTTTTATGTTTTTAGATATTTTCTTGAGAGTTTTTAAAAATTTTATGTTTTCTAGGGTTTGTAGTTATATTGATGGTTTTAGTGTTTTTTGGGTTCTAAGGGGTTTTATGAGTTTTTGGGATTTAGTGTTTTTGGAGAGTTTTAGGGTTTTATTTTTTTAGAGCTTTTTTAAATTTTATGGGTTTAAAGTTTGTTTATAATATTTACAATATTTTAGGGTTTTATGGGTTTTTAGGTTTTTCTAGTTTTTAGTTATTTTATTGTTTTTGTATTTTTAGGGCTTATTTTTAATTTCTTGGGGCTTGGCGGTTTTCAGATATTTTTGGGGATTTAATATTTATAGATATTTATGGTTTTTATAGGGTTTTTCGGTTTTTATGGTTTATAATGTTTTTAGGGATTCCTGAGGATTTTTATTATTTTTAGGATTTTTAGGGATTTTAGGGATTTTGAGGGGTTGTATATTTTTTTAGGGATTTCTGGATTTTTGGGTTTTTGTGTGTTTTGTTTTTTTAGGGTTTTTAACGGGTTTTTTAGTTTTTTATGGTTTCAATAATTTAAAGTGTTTTTTTAATTTTAGTGTTTTTAGGGTTTTTATTTATTTTAAGGTTTTAGGGGTTTTTATGGTTTTTTGGGGTTTTTTTTGTTTTTTGGGTCTTTTAGGGATTCTTAGGGTTTTAGAATCATTATGGTTTTTAGGGGATTTAAGTGTATTTATATTTTTACAATCTTGTAAGGTTTTTTAAAGGATTTTAGAGTTTTTTTGTTATTAATGATTTTTAAGGCATATTATAATTTGTATGTTTTTTAGGTAATCTATGGATTTTTTGGGGTTTTAGTGTTTTCAGGATATTTATTGTTTTTAGGGTAATATGATTTTTATTATTTTTAGGGTTTTAAGATTATTTAGGTTTTTATGGTTTTATTAAGGTTATACAAGTTTTTTGGGGGTTTTTATGTTTTTTGGGATTTATAAGGATTTTTAGAAATTTTATGTTTTTAGGGTTTTTAGGGATTTTGAGAGTGTTTATTGTTTTGGGGTTTTTTGGTTATATAATTTTTTTTGGACTTAGGTATTTTTTAGGGTTTTTAATTATTTTTAGATATTTTTTTAAGTATTTAAAGGGGTTTTAGAGTTTTAATGTTTTTAGGGTTTTTAGGGTTTTTATGGTTTTTAGGGGTTTTTATGGGTGATAGGGGTTTTATGGTTTAATAGTCTTTTTAGGGGGGTTTATGTTTTTAATGTATTTAAATATTTTGGGGTTTAAAGTGATTTTATTTTGTTATGTTTTTCTAAGTATTTTTCAAATAAATGGGGTTTTTTATGTTTTTAGATATTTTATCAATTTTTTTGGGTCTTTTTGCTTTTTTTATATTTTTTTTGGATTTTGAGGGTTTTTTGGATTTTTTGGGGTGTTAGGGTTTTGTATAATTTTTAATGTCTATTAAGTATATTTGGGTTTTATATTTTTTTAAGTATTCAATTTTTTCATAGGTTTTTTCTAGGTTTTTAAGGTTTTTATGTTTTTTATTTTTTAGGCATATTTGTATTTTTAGGGTTTTAGGGTTTTTAGGGTTATTACGAATTCAGAGGGTTTTTTTGTTTTTTTGTTTTTTGGTATTTTTGTTTTTTAGTGTTTTTCTAGTTTTTTTGGTTTTTAAAATTTTTTTAAAATGTTTTATGGGTTAAATGGGTTTTATCGTTTCTGTGGGTTTTAGGGTTTTTATTCAAATTTGGGGGGTTTTGTTGTTTTTTTTGGGTAGGCTTTTTACTGGTTTTAGGGGTTTATGGTTTTTATGTTTTAGGGGTTTTAAGTGTTATTAGTTTTTTAGTGTTTCCTTATTAATTTTTATGGTTTTTATCTTTTTTACATTTTTAGGGACTTTTGGTCTATTTAGAATTTTTTTGGGTTTTAGGTTTTTAGGGATTTTGAGGGTTTGGGGGTTTTTTGGGTTTTCAGTGTTTTTTTGAGTTTTTTATAGTTTTTTAATTTTTTCATGGATTTAAATGGTTTGTAAAGATTTTAGTGGGTGTTTAGTATTTTATGAGCTTTAGGGAATTTATGGTTTTAGGGGTTTTTAATGTTATTAGGTGTTTTGTGGTTTCTTGAGTCTTAGGGTTTTAGAATTGTTTAGTATTTTTTATGAATTTTAAGTGTTTTTAGGATTTTGTGGTTTTCTTAGGGTTTTTATAGTCTTTATTATTTTTTGTGTTTATGTATTTTTAGGATTTTAAATCATTAGTGTTTTTATTTATTTTGAGGGTTTTAGAGTATTTTCATTTTTTAGGTTTTTTAAGGGATTTATTGATTTTATTTTTTTATGGTATTTTTAGGGTTTTTAAGGAATTTATAGTTTTTTACATTTTTTGATAATTTTAGGGTTTTTTTATGTTTTTTAGAGTTATTTGGGATTTTTTTTTGATTTTATATTTTTGGGTTTTTATGTTTTTATGGTATTTTGGCGGTTTTAGGGGTTTTTTTGGTTTTTTGGTTTTTAGGGTTTTTAGATTTTTTAATGATTTTAGGGTTTAAATTATTTTCAGAGTTTTATTTATTTTTAGGTATTTTAGTTTCTTTATGGTTTTAAAGGTAATTTTTGGTTTTTATGGTTTTTAGGTGTTTTGAGGGTTTTTGGGGTTTTTGGGGTTTTTGACATTTTTTGGATTTTTATGTGTTTTATATGTTTTATGTTCTTCACAAGGTTTTTCATGGTATTTAGTTTTTTCTACATATTTAGGGTGTTTTAAATATTTTTAGGAATTTTTTAATGGTTTTTAGGGTTCTTATTCAATTTGATGGTTTTTAATATTTTAAGGTTTTTTGGGTTTTTTGGGTTTTTGGTTTTTAGGATTTTTTTGGGATTTTAGGTTTTTATTGTTTTTAGAATTTTAAGCGGTTTAAAAAGGTTTTAAATATTTAGTATCTTTTTTGGATTTTATGTATTTTTAGGGTATTTTAGGTTGTTTTATGGATTTTAAGAGTTTGTAGGGGTTTTAGGGTTTTTTGTGTTTTTCTGAGTTTTTGTTTTTTTTTGGGTTTCTTAGGGGTTTTAAGAGTTTATAGGTATTTATGGTTTTAAAAGGGGTTTTCATGTTTTAAGTTGATTCATGTTTTTTTGTGATTTATTGGTTTTTTGGGGATTTTAATTATTTCTAGGGTTTTATAGATTATAAGGGTATTTACATTTTTTGGGGTTTTAGGTTTTTTTGGGTTTATTTTATTTTTGGTTTTTTTAGAATTTATAAAGTATTAGGTTCTTTTATATTAATTTATTTTTTTATGATTTTAAAGTGTTTTTCGTGAGTTTTTAATGTTATTATGGGTTTTGGGGGGTTTTAATTGTTTTTAGGGGTTTATGGTATTTAGGGGTTTTTTAGGGTTTTGAAATTTTTAGGTTTTTTATTGTTTTTAAGTGTTTTTAGATTCTTAAGGTTTTATAAGGGTTTTTAAAATAGTTTATGGTTCTTTAAATTTTAAGGTAATTTTAGGGTTTTGGGTTTTTTTTAGGGTTTTAAGGGGTTTTAGTGGTTTTAAGGTTTTTAAGATTTTTTCAGTTTTTAGGGTATTATTGAGTTTTTTATGGTTCGGCTGAGTTTTTTAGTGTTTTTAAGGGTTTTTATATTTTTATTATTTGTTTATGGTTTAAAGGGGTTTTGAATTTTTTTTATTGGTCTTTTAGTATTCTTATGGGGTTTTATGGTTTTTAAAGGTTTTTAGGGGTTTACAGATTTTATGGTTTTTAGTGCCATTTAGGGATTTTGGGGTTTTTATCAGTTTTTAGATTTTTAGGCGCATTAAGTGTCTTTAGGTTTGTAAGGTTTTATTAGGTATTTTTAGTTTTTAGGGGTTTTGACTGTTTTTTGGGTTTTATGTTTTTTATGGTTTTTAGCATTTATTACGTATTTATTTGTTTTATGTGTATATATATTTTTAAGGTTTTCTTAGGTTTTTTAGGGTTTTATGGATTTTTACTCTTTTAGTGCATTTTAGTATTCCTATGGGTTTTGAGTGATTTTTTGAATTTTTATGGATTTTGGGTCTATTGTTTTTCAAACATATGGGGATTTTTTGAGTTTTTTAAGAATTTTAACGTTTTTTTTTTTAGTTTTTAATAAAATTAGGTGTTTAAAGGTTTCTTAGAAGATTATGTGGTTTTAGGGGTTTTTATTGATTTTGAGGGGTTTTAAAGGTTTTTAGGGGGTGGGGTTAGGTTTCAGCAGGTTTTTTGTATTTTTAGTGTCATTTAGTATTATTTTTGTTTTTAGTGCTTTTAGGTTTTTCAGGGGTGTGAAGTGTTTTTATGTTTTTATGTTTTTTTGAAAAATAATTCATGGTTTTTCGGGTTTTTATATTATTAGTATTTTTTGGGATTTTTAAAAAAATTATTTTTATAGGGTTTAGAGATTTTGAGGGTTTTATGGCTTTTTAGGATATTAGTGTTTTCATATTTTGTTTTGGGTTTTTGTATTTTTTTGGTTTTTTTAGGGTTTTTATTGTTTTTAGAGTTTTTTAATATTTTGTGGGTTTAAAGTGTTTTTCTGATTTTTTTAGTGGGTTTTAAGTTTCTTATTGGATTTTAATGATTTTAGGGGATTTATGGGTTTTAGAGGTTTTAGGGTATTTTTTGGCTTTATGGTTTTTAATTTTTTTAGTATTCTTTTGGTTTTTAAGTGTTTTTATATTTTAAATGTCTTTTAAGGGTTTTTAGGTATTTTAGGTTTTTTTATGTTTTTAAGGATTTTAGTGTTTTTTATATTTTTAGGGTTTTTGGGGACTTTAAGGGTTTTTCATTTGTTTAGGTTTTTTGGTGTTTTAGGTTTTTTTGTGTTTTTTGTATTTTTTAGGGATTCTAATTTTTTTTACTTTTTTAGGGTATTCTTAGTGGTTTTGGGGTTTTAAGGGTTATAGGGGTTTTTACGTTTTACATTTTTAGATACATTGAGGGATTTTTTTGGATTTTTATGATTTTAAGGGTTTTTATAGATTTTGAGGGGTTTTAGTGTTATTTGGGTGTTTTGGGTTTTTTTGGTCTTTTTTGGTTATAGGTTTTTTTGTTTTTAAGGGTTTTTATGGTTTTTAGAGTTTTTAAATGTTTTTATGGGTTTAATGTGTATTTGAAGTTGTTAGTGGTTTGTAATGTTTTATATCGTTTTATGGTTTTTAAGGTTTGTAGAATTATTTATGGTCTTAGGTGTTTTTCATTTTTTTAGAGTCATTCTAAGGTTTTAGTTTTTATAGAAGTTTTTAGGGTTTTAGGGGTTTTAAGTGTTTTGGTTCTGTAAGAATATACGCAGGATTGAGAGTATCTATCAAGGCACTATGAAGAACACTTAGGGGAAGATCCGAAATACCAGGTAAATTCCCCGCCCTGGAAATTTCTTAGGGAAAGACACTCAAATCGCATTAGACTTGTGTTTGATAAGTCCTTTGTATCCTTTGATGCTTGACTTTCTTTTTTTGTAGGGTTCTCACTTCCCCCTAAATGTGTTTGAAAATTAAAAAGTTAATTTGGATGGATGGAAGTGTTTTGGTTCTTTAAGGCTTTATTTGGTTTTCTCTAATATTATTAAGTTTTTTGATGTTTTTAAGAATTTTTATAGCTTTTTAGGATTTTTTGTGGTTTTTAGGGTGTTTAGGGATTTTGAGGGGTTCTAAGTTTTTTTTTGGGTTTTTAGGTTTTTTAGGGCTTCTAGCATTTTTTAGGTTCTTTGGGGTTTTAAGTGTTTTAGGTTTTTAATGCTTTCTTAGTTTTTTTTACAGTTTCTAGGGGCTTTATGTTTTAATGATTTGTGGGCTTTTAATATTTTTTCGTTTTTATGGTTTTTAGAGATTTTGAGGGTTTCTAGAGTTTTTTAGGTTTTTAGTGATTTTAAGTTTTTTTCAGTTTTTTGGGATTTATTATGCTTTTAATGGTTTTTAATGTTTTGTAGTGTTTTAAAAATTTTATAGAATAAAAGGGTTTTATGAGTTAATGGTGGTATTTTTTTGTTTGTCAGAGTTTTAAGGGGTTTTTATGTGTTTTAGGGGTTTATATTGTTTTTATGATTTTTTTAGGTTTTTCAGGGGTTTTTAGTGTTGTTCAAGTTTTTTGGGTTTTTTAGTGGTTTTAATTTTTTGAGTTTCTTAATGTTTTCATAGGTATTTTCAGTGTTTTTTTGTTTAATATTTCTTTAGGTTTTTATGGGTTTTTTTAGGTTTTTTTGGGTTTTATGATTTTTGAATTTTGATTTTTATTTTTTTTTGTTTTTTAGGGTTTAAGGATTTTTGTGTTTTTTATGTTTTTAGGTGTATAAATGGTTTTTTAGTTTTTATTGGAGTTTATGGTTTTAATGGGTTTTTATGTTTTTATGTTCTTTTGGGTTTTGATGGTTTTTAGGGCTCTAAGGGTCTTTTTTGGTTTTAGCAGTGTTTAGGTTTTTATGGGTTTTGAGGGTTTTATGTTTTTTAAGATTTTCTTAGGTGGATTTAGGGTTTTTAGAGTTTTTTTGTGATTTTAGTTAATTCTATGGATTTTCTTCTCATTTATAGGGTTTTTAGGGAATTTTGGATTTTGAGGGTAGGAGGGTTTTTTAGGGTATTGGGTTTTTAGGGTTTTAGTGGTTCTTGCATTTTTTATGATTTTCGTGGTTTTAAGTGTTTTTTTTATACGGTTTTCAAAGGTATTTTAACATTTTTTGATATTTTTAGTGTTCTTTTTAGTATTTTTTATGTTTTCTTGGGTTATTAGTGATATTAAGGGGTTTTATGGATTTATTGAGTTTATATGGATTTTGTGGGATTTTAGTGTTTTGTTGTGTTTTTAGGGGTTTTAATGTTTTTATTGTTTTTTCATTTTTTAGGGAAAAATAGGCTTGGAGCTAGGCTTTTCCTGGCCCCCTGAAATTTATTCGAAAAAAGGAAACAGGAAACAACGGAGGGGAATGGTCAATCAACCAACACACAAAAACCTTGAACACCCCCACAAAACCCAAAAGCCCCCAAGAAATCCAAAAATCACCCAAAACCAAAAAAAAATCAAAATCATCTCCAATAGTGTCTCCCAACCAATTAGCAACCAGCATCCCACAACATAGTTTTCATAATCCACCACCTCCTTGCCAAGCACATCCATTTCCAGCAACATAGAACCATCGGTATCAAAATCATAAATAGAACCTTCATCACATCGTATCCAAGAAGCAACCACCACCCATCAACATAGATTCCAGCAACCATCACCTCCTAACTAGTCAGCTTCTAGACTTTCACACCTATTAGAACAACGAGAAACACAAGACCACCAGCACCTACACATATAACCATTCCGCAACACCCATAAATACTTGTAAAAACACAGAACCAGTTAGCCCCTCTGGACATACATTGCGCAACATATCACATCAAAGCCAATAACTAGCACCACCAAAGACTCACAACCAATCCAACCACAACTCCAAAACCCACAGTCTAACATAGAAACCAGAACACAACACAACTTGACCAGACCTTCATCAGCAGTGTAAACCAAAGTCATAGCTGAGGAACTAGAAACATATAACTACATCTTCACCCCTCTGCATCCACTATAACCTATCATGAAGCTAGAAGAGCTAGAAAACCCCTCCTAGATTCAGATTTGGAAGCACAGATCTGAGGATAAGACCACGGACGCCACCATTGAGACGTCACAAGGCTCGTCGCACTAACCTTTCAGCATCGTGAAGCTGGAGAGGCCAACACATTCCTCTCAAACCTAGAACCAGTTATTCCTCCAGTAACCCAGATGGGCCCATCTGAAGACACCAAACCATCTCACCACACCTTCGAAGAGAACCGTCATTCCAAACACCAAGAGAGCTGAACTACCAAGAAAAAACCTTGATCTAAAAAACATATCTATGTTTCGGTCCAAGCACACCACTGCCCAATCATCGATTTTTTTTTCGCACTAGCCTTTCATCGTCACGAAACCATAGAAACTAAGGAAAACTCCTATCTAGAGACATCTTTGAGATCTGATTTTCCATTGACCGAGGAGGGGCTATTCGGATCCGCTAGACCTTCACGCCGCATCACTGAAGAGAATAGCTGCATCTATCACTGATCCAGTCTATCCACAGAATTGTTTTGGTTTTTTTAGGGTTTTAACATTTTTTTGGGATTTTTAGGAATTTTTACTCTTTTTATAGATTTTTAGGTTTTTTGTGTATTTTGAGGGTTTTATGGGTTTTTATTTTATTTTAGGGTTTCTATTGTTATTTGGGGTTTTATGGTTTCGTTGATTTTTTTTGGGGTTTCATATTTTTTAAATTTTTTAACATTTTTAGTGGTTTTAAGGGTTTATAATTTTTTTGTAGGTTTCTTTGATTATTATGGGTTTATGGTTTTTTGTTTTTTTATGTTTTTAAAGGGTTTATAATTTTTAAGTGTTTTATGGTTTTCATGGGTTTTAAGGGGTGTAGGGTTATCAGCTTTATTTATTTTTTAATGGGGTTTAAGAGTGTTAATGTTTTTAATGTTTTATTATGGGTTTTTACAGTTATTAGGGTTTTTATATTTTTAAGAATTTTTAGGATTTATATGGTTTTTAGGGAATTTAGTAATTTTTAGGTATTTTGGATTTTTTTAGGTTTTTTTAATTTTTTGTGATTTTGGGGTTTTTTTATATTTTTAGGGATTTAAATCTTTTTAGGGTTTTTAATTTTTTTTTGGGATTAAATGGTTTTTATAGTTATTATTGGGGTTTTATGGGTTTTATGGGTTTTATGGGTTTATGGGTTCTAGAGTTTTTTCTATATTTAAGGGTTTTTATGATTTTTAGAGTTTTTAAAATTTTTATTGATTTTGAAGTTTTTTAGTGTTTTTAAATTTTTCATGGTTTTTATGGTTTCCTAGTGTTTGTCTGGGTTTTTAGGGTTTTATTGTTTTTGATATTTTTAGTGAATTTTATGATTTTTTGGCCTTTTATGATTTTTAGTAATTTTGAGGGGGTGTATGGTATTTAGGGGTTTTTTTGTTTTCTGGGTTTTTAGTTGTTTTTTAATTTTATTGGGGTTTTTTTTATTTTTTTTAATGTTTTTATATTTTAAAGGGTTTTCATTATTTTTAGTGGTTTTTGGGTTTTTATGGGTTCTTATGGTATTTCATGGTTTTTAGGGGCTATGAATTTTAGGGATATTAATGATTTTAGGGCAATTAGGGTTTTATAATTTATATGTTTTTATGGGTTTCAAGTGTTTTTAGGGTTTTAATGGGTTCATAATATTTTTCAGGTTTTATAAGGGTTTTTAAAATAGTTTATGGTTCTTTAAATTTTATGGTAATTTTAGGGTTTTGGGTTTTTTTTAAATTTTTAGGGTTTTAAGGGGGTTTTAGTGGTTTTAGGGTTTTTAAGATTTTTTCGGTTTTTAGGGTATTATTGAGTTTTTTATGGTTCGGTTGAGTTTTTTAGTGTTTTTAAGGGTTTTTATATTTTTATTATTTGTTTATGGTTTAAAGGGGTTTTGAAATTTTTTATTGGTCTTTTAGTATTCTTATGGGGTTTTATGGTTTTTAAAGGTTTTTAGGGGTTTACAGATTTTATGATTTTTAGTGCCATTTAGGGATTTTGGGGTTTTTATCAGTTTTTAGATTTTTAGGCGCATTAAGTGTCTTTAGGTTTGTAAGGTTTTATTAGGTATTTTTAGTTTTTAGGGGTTTTGACTGTTTTTTGGGTTTTATGTTTTTTATGGTTTTTAGCATTTATTACGTATTTATTTGTTTTATGTGTATATATATTTTTTAGGTTTTCTAAGGTTTTTTAGGGTTTTATGGATTTTTACTCTTTTAGTGCATTTTAGTATTTTTATGGGTTTTGAGTGATTTTTTGTATTTTGATGGATTTTGGGTCTATTTTTTTCAAACAAATGGGGATTTTTTGAGTTTTTTAAGAATTTTAACATTTTTTTTGAGTTTTTAATAAAATTAGGGGTTTAAAGGTTTCTTAGAAGATTATGTGGTTTTAGGGGTTTTTATTGATTTTGAGGGGTTTTAAAGGTTTTTAGGGGGTGGGGTTAGGTTTCAGCAAGGTTTTTGTATTTTTAGTGTCATTTAGTATTATTTTTGTTTTTAGTGCTTTTATGTTTTTCAGGGGTGTGAAGTGTTTTTATGTTTTTATGTTTTTTTGAAAAATAATTCATGGTTTTTCGGGTTTTTATATTATTAGTATTTTTTGGGATTTTTGAAAAAATTATTTTTATAGGGTTTAGAGATTTTGAGGGTTTTATGGATTTTTAGGATATTAGTGTTTTCATATTTTGTTTTTGGTTTTTGTATTTTTTTGGTTTTTTTAGGGTTTTTATGGTTTTTAGAGTTTTTTAATATTTTGTGGGTTTAAAGGGTTTTTCTAATTTTTTAGTGGGTTTTAAGTTTCTTATTGGATTTTAATGATTTTAGGGGATTTATGGGTTTTAGAGGTTTTAGGGTATTTTTTGGATTTTATGGTTTTTAATTTTTTTAGTATTCTTTTTGTTTTTAGGTGTTTTTATATTTTAAATGTTTTTAGGGGTTTTTAGGTATTTTAGGTTTTTTTATGTTTTTATGGATTTTAGTGTTTTTTATATTTTTAGGGTTTTTTGGGACTTTAAAGGTTTTACATTTGTTTAGGTTTTTTAGTGTTTTAGGTTTTTTTTTTTTTTTTGTATTTTTTAGGGTTTATAATTTTATTTAGTTTTTTTGGGTATTCTTAGTGGTTTTGGGGTTTTAAGGGTTTTAGGGGTTTTTACGTTTTACATTTTTAGATACATTGAGGGATTTTTTTGGATCTTTACGATTTTAAGGGTTTTTATAGATTTTGAGGGGTTTTAGTGTTATTGGGGTGTTTTGGGTTTTTTTGGTCTTTTTTGGTTATAGGTTTTTTTGTTTTTAAGGGTTTTTATGGTTTTTAGAGTTTTTAAATGTTTTTATGGGTTTAATATGTATTTGAAGTTGTTAATGGTTTGTAATGTTTTATATGGTTTTATGGTTTTTAAGGTTTGTTGAATTATTTATGGTCTTAGGTGTTTTTCATTTTTTTAGAGTCATTCTAAGGTTTTAGTGTTTATAGATGTTTTTAGGGTTTTAGGGGTTTTAAGTGTTTTGGTTCTGTAAGAATATATGCAGGCTTGGGAGTATCTATCAAGGCACTATGAAGAACACTTAGGGGAAGATCCCAAATGCCAGGTAAATTCCCCGCCCTGGAAATTTCTTAGGGAAAGAGACTCAAATCGCATTAGACTTGTGTTTGATAAGTCCTTTGTATCCTTTGATGCTTGACTTTCTTTTTTGTAGGGTTCTCACTTCCCCCTAAATGTGTTTGAAAATTAAAAAGTTAAATTGGATGGATGGAAGTGTTTTGGTTCTTTAAGGCTTTATTTGGTTTTCTCTAATATTATTAAGGTTTTTGATGTTTTTAAGAATTTTTATAGCTTTTTAGGATTTTTGTGGTTTTTAGGGTGTTTAGGGATTTTGAGGGGTTCTAAGGTTTTGTTGGGGTTTTAGGTTTTTTAGGGCTTCTAGCATTTTTTAGGTTCTTATGGGTTTTAAGTGTTTTAGGTTTTTAATATTTTCTTAGCATTTTTTACAGTTTCTAGGGGATTTATGTTTCAATGATTTGTGGGCTTTTAATATTTTTTCGTTTTTATGGTTTGTAGAGATTTTGAGGGTTTCTAGAGTTTTTTAGGTTTTTAGTGATTTTATGTTTTTTTCAGTTTTTTGGGATTTCTTATGCTTTTAATGGTTTTTAATGTTTTGTAGTGTTTTAAATTTTTTATGGAATAAAAGGTTTTTATGAGTTAATGGTGGTATTTTTTTGTTTGTCAGAGTTTTAAGGGGTTTTTATGCGTTTTAGGGGTTTATATTGTTTTTATGATTTTTTAGGTTTTTCAGGGGTTTTTAGTGTTGTTCAAGTTTTTTGGGTTTTTTAGGGGTTTTAATTTTTTGATTTTCTTAATGTTTTCATAGGTATTTTCAGTGTTTTTTGTGTTTAATATTTCGTTAGGTTTTTATGGGTTTTATTAGGTTTTTATGGGTTTTATGATTTTTTATTATTTTTTTTTATTTTATTTTTGTTTTTTAGGGTTTAAGGATTTTTGATTTTTTTATGTTTTTAGGTGTATAAAGGGTTTTTTAGTTTTTATTGGAGTTTATGGTTTTAATGGGTTTTTATGTTTTTATGTTCTTTTGGGTTTTGATGGTTTTTAGGGCTCTAAGGGTCTTTTTTGGTTTTAGCATTGTTTAGGTTTTTAAGGGTTTTGAGGGTTTTATGTTTTTTAAGATTTTCTTAGGGGGATTTAGGGTTTTTAGAGTTTTTTTATGATTTTAGTTAATTCTATGGATTTTCTTCTCATTTATAAGGGTTTTAGGGATTTTTAGATTTTGAGGGTAGGAGGGTTTTTTAGGGTATTGGGTTTTTAGGGTTTTAGTGTTTCTTGCATTTTTTATGATTTTCGGGGTTTTAAGTGTTTTTATTTTTATAAGGTTTTCAAAGGTATTTTTACATTTTTTGAGATTTTTAGTGTTCTTTTTAGTATTTTTTATGTTTTTTTGGGTTATTAGTGATATTAAGGGGTTTTATGGTTTTATTGAGTTTATATGGATTTTGTGGGGTTTTAGTGTTTTGTTGTGTTTTTTAGGGGTTTAAATGTTTTTATTGTTTTTTCATTTTTTAGGGAAAAATAGGCTTGGGGCTAGGCTTTTCCTGGCCCCCAGAAATTTATTTGAAAAAAGGAAACAGAAAACAGCGGAGGGGAATGGTCAATCAACCAACACACAAAACCCCTGAACACCCCCACAAAACCTAAAAGCCCCCATGAAATCCAAAAATCACCCAAAACCAAAAAAAAATCAAAATCATCTCCAATAGTGTCTCCCAACCAATTAGCAACCAGCATCCCACAACATAGTTTTCATCATCCACCACCTCCTTGCCAAACACATCCATTGCCAGCAACATAGAACCATCGGTATCAAAATCATAAATATTACCTTCATCACATCGTATCCAAGAAGCAACCACCACCCATCAACTTAGATTCCAGCAACCATCACCTCCTAACTAGTCAGCTTCTAGACTTTCACACCTATTAGCACAACGAGAAACACAAGACCACCAGCACCTACACATATAGCCATTCCGCAACACCCATAAATACTTGTAAAAACACAGAACCAGTTAGCCCCTCTGGCCATACATTGCGCAACATATCGCATCAAAGCCAATAACCATCACCACCAAAGACTCACAACCAATCCAACCACAACTCCAAAACCCACAGTCCAACATAGAAACCAGAACACAACACAACTTGACCAGACCTTCGTCAGCAGTGTAAACTAAAGACATAGCTGAGGAACTAGAAACATATACCTACATCTTCACCCCTCTCCATCCACTATAACATATCATGAAGCTAGAAGAGCTAGAAAACCCCTCCTAGATTCATATTTGGAAGCACAGATCTGAGGATAAGACCAAGCACGCCACCACTGAGACGTCACAAGGCTCGTCGCACTAACCTTTCACCATCACGAAGCTGGAGAGGCAAACACATTACTCTCAAACCTAGAACCAGTTATTTCTCCAGCAACTGAGATGGGCCCATCTGAAGACACCAAACCATCTCACCACACCTTCGAAGAGAACCGTCATTCCAAACACCAAGAGAGCTGAACTACCAAGAAAAAACCTTGATCTAAAAAACATATCTATGTTTTGGGCCAAGCACACCACTGCCCAATCATCGAATTTTTTTCGCACTATCCTTTCATCGTCACGAAACCATAGAAACCATGGAAAACTCCTATCTAGGGACATCTTTGAGATCTGATTTTCCATTGACCGAGGAGGGGCTATTCGGATCCGCTAGACCTTCATGCTGCATCACTGAAGAGAATAGCTGCATCTATCACTGAGCCAGTCTATCCACCGAATTTTTTTGGTTTTTTTAGGGTTTTAACATTTTTTTGGGTTTTTTAGGAATTTTTACTCTTTTTATAGATTTTTAGGTTTTTTGTGTATTTTGAGGGTTTTATGGGTTTTTATTTTATTTTAGGGTTTCTATAGTTATTTTGGGTTTTATGGTTTTGTTGATTTTTTTTGGTGTTTCATATTTTTTAAATTTTTTATCATTTTAGTGGTTTTAAGGGTTTATAATTTTTTTTGTAGGTTTCTTTGATTTTTATGGGTTTATGGTTTTTTGTTTTTTTATATTTTTAAAGGGTTTATAATTTTTAAGTGTTTTATGGTTTTCATGGGTTTTAAGGGGTGTAGGGTTATCAGCTTTATTTATTTTTTAAGGGGGTTTAAGAGTGTTAAGGTTTTTAATGTTTTATTATGGGTTTTTACAGTTATTATGGTTTTTATATTTTTAGGAATTTTTAGGATTTATATGGTTTTTAGGGAATTTAGGGATTTTAAGGTATTTTGGATTTTTTTAGGTTTTTTTAATTTTTTGGGATTTTAGGTTTTTTTTTATATTTTTAGGGCTTTAAATCTTTTTAGGGTTTTTAATTTTTATTTGGGATTAAATGGTTTTTATAGTTATTATTGGGGTTTTATGGGTTTTATGGGTTTATGGGTTCTAGAGTTTTTTCTATATTTAAGGGTTTTTATGATTTTTAGAGATTTTATAATTTTTATTGATTTTGAAGTTTTTTAGTGTTTTTAAATTTTTCATGGTTTTTATGGTTTTCCTAGTGTTTTTTCTGGGTTTTTAGGGTTATATGGTTTTTTATATTTTTAGTGAATTTTATGATTTTTTGGCCTTTTATTATTTTTAGTAATTTTGAGGGGGTGTATGGTTTTTAGGGGTTTTTTGTTTTCTGGGTTTTTAGTTGTTTTTTAATTTTTTTGGGGTTTTTTTATTTTTTTTAATGTTTTTATATTTTAAAGGGTCTTCATTATTTTTAGTGGTTTTTGGGTTTTTATGGATTCTTATGGTATTTCATAGTTTTTAGGGGCTATGAATTTTAGGGATATTAATGATTTTAGGGCCATTAGGGTTTATAATTTATATGTTTTTAGGGGTTTCAAGTGTTTTAGGGTTTTAATGGGTTCATAATATTTTTCAGGGTTTATAGGGGTTTTATGTTTTTAGATATTTATTAGGTATTTATTAAATTTTTATAGTTTTTAAGGGGTTAATGTATTTAGATGGTTTTTAGGGTATTTAGGTGTTTTAGTGGTTTTTATGGATTTTAGAATTTTTTAGGTTTGTTATGGGTTTTAAGTGTTATTAGGTTTTTATGTATTTCATAGGGGTTTTAAAGGATTTTATGGATTTTCATACTTTAAGTGATTTTAGGATAATTGTGGGTTTTTATAATTTTTAGAGATTTTGAGGGTTTTATGTTTTTTATGGTTTTTAGGGTTTCTTTTTAGTTTTTAGAGTTTTTAGAGTTTTTATGGGTTTTAAGAGTTTTTTAACATATTTAAAGGTTTAAAGGGTTTTAATATTGTTTAGTGGTTTTTAGAGTTCTTATGGGTTTTTAGGGATTTTAAATTTTATTGGGGTTTTTAAGGGTTTTAGGGGTTTATGGGTTTTATGGTCTTTTCATATATTTTTTTATAATTTTTTAGGTTTTTAGAGGATTTATGTGTTTCGAAGCTCTTAAGGCATTCTTACGAGTTTTCTGGTTTTTTAGGATTTTTTTACTTTTTAGGTATTTTTAAGGCTTTTTATGATTTTTATTGTTTTTATGGTTTTTATGAATTTTGAGAGTCTTTAGGGTCTTTAGGGTTTTAATGGTGTTTATTTTGTATCCTTTTAAGGGTATCTAGTGGTTTTATATGTTTTTAGGTTTTTTATGTTATCTTATGGTTTATCAGGTTTTTAGGTTTTTAGGGATTTGTCGGGATTTTGTTTAGATTTTATGGTTTTTAGGGATTTTATGGAATTGGGTGGTTTTAGGAATTTTTTTAGGGCTTTCATGTTTTTATTGGGTTTTCAGGGTATTTTTAGTTATTTATAATTTTGAAGAATTTTTATAATATTTTACCATTTTTAGGCATTTAAAGAGTTTGTGGAGATTTTTATGGTTTTAGGCTTTTTATGGTTTTTAATGGCTTTTAGTGTTTTAAGGGGGTTTTAGGTGTATTGGGGCATTTTTTGAGGTTTTTTTCATTTTTTGTATTTTTTGGGGTTTTTAAGTGTTTTTAGGTGTTTATGGTTTTCTTTGGATTTTCAGGGTTTTTAGTAGTTTTTATGTTTATTGTATTTTTAGGGTTATTAAATTATTTTTATGGGTGTTACGGGTTCAATGGATTTAAAGGTTTTTAATGGTTTTACGGATTTTTGGTTTTTTAGTGTTTTTTAGGTTTTTAGGGGTTTTAAGTGCACTTTGGATTTTAATGTTTTCATAGGGTGTTTCGTAGTTTTTATGTTTTTTTAAATTTTTTGGTATTTCTATGGATTTTTATGAATTTTTTGGGGTTTTGAGTTTTTTTGGTTTTTAGGGTTTTTTTGATTTTTATGGTTTATTTGTGGTTTTTCGGTTTTTTTAGTTTTTTAGTTTTAAAGTTTATTAAAAGTTGTTTAACATTCTTAGGCTATAAAAGGGGTTTTAGATTATTGTTAGGTTTTTAACATTTTTTTGGGTTTTCATGTTTTTAGGGTTTTTAGGGGTTTTAATAGTTTTTATGGGTTTTGTGTTTTTAGGTTTTTAGGTGTTGTTAGTATTTTTAGGTTTTTATATTTTCTTTGGGATTTTTATGGTTTTTTGGTTTTTTTATTATTTTTTCACAAAAATCAGGGCCTTTTTGGATTTTTATGATTTTTTTGATTTTTTAGTTTTCTTGAGCCTTTTAGGGGTTTAATAGATTTATGGTTTTTTTGGGTTTAACGGTTATTTTAGTTGTTGGGGTTTTGACTGTTTTTCTGTGTTTCTTATAATTTTTAATGGTTTAATTGGTTTTTGACGTTTTGATTGGTTTTTATGGTTTTATGTGTTTTTTGGATTTAAGGTTTTTTGGGGTCTTGATGGGTTTTAGGGGTATTCAATGTTTTTAAGGTCTTTGTTGATTTTTTTAGAATTTAGATTTTTTTTAACATTTATGGGTTTATATGTTTTTAGTTTTTTAAGATTTTCTTAGGTATTTTCAAGGTTTTTAGGTTTTTCTTTGTTTTTAGTGATTTTTAGGGATTTTTATGATATTTATCATTTTTGTGGATTTTTATGAATTTTTTGGGTTTCTTCGGTTTCTATGGTGTTTATAATTTTTATGACTTAAGGGGCTTAATTTTTTTAGGTTATTATTGATTTCTTAAGGGTTTTTAGGGTTTTTAGTGTTTTGTCAATTTTAGTGATTTTTAGGGTTTTTAGGATTTCTTTTGGATTTTTAATAGTTTGATGGATTTCGATATTTTTTGGGTTATGGGGTTTTGTGTTTTTTTATATTTTTAAGTGGGTTTAGTTTTCTATGGGTTGAAATAGTTCTTAATGATTTTCAATTTTTAGGGGTTTAAATGTTTTTTACTGTTTTTAGTGGATTTTTTGGGTTCTTATTAGATTTTATGGTTTTTATGTTTTTAGAGGCTTTAGGGTTATTATAGATTTTCAGATTTTTAGGTTTTTTAGGGTATTTTGTGTTTTTAGTTTTTATAGGGGTCTTAAGTGTTTTTAGGTTTTTAAGGATTTCTTAGTGTTTTTCAGAGTTTTTAGGTTTTTTTTAAATTTTTAGGTATTTTTTTCCTTTATTAGAATTTCAATGAATTCTTAGGGGTTTTATAAATTTAAAGGGTTTTTTGTTTTCTTTAGGTTTTTTTAGGGTTTTTGGTATTTTTTGGATTTTAGGTTTTTATATATTTTTCTACAGTTTTATGATTTTTTTTTAGTTTTGAAAATTTCTAGGGGTTTTAAGGTTTTTTAGAGTTTTAGAGGTTTTTTAGGATTTTTAAAACAATTTAAGGGTTTTTTTTATTTTTATGTTTTTATATGTTTTTTTCTATTTAGATATTTGTTTATTATTCTTAGTTTTTTTGGGTTTTATAGGGGTTTTATCTATTTTTAGGTCTTCAAGGTTTTCTTAGGGATCTTCAAGGTTTTTTTATGTTTTTTTTCTTTCTAGATATTTCTAGGGATTTATTTGGATATTTATTTTTTAAAGGTTGTTATTTATTTTGAAGGTTTTTTTGGTTTATAGGGATTTTTATGGTTTTTATGGTTTTTTAGTTTTGTAGGTGTTTTTAGTGTTTTTATTTTTTTATGGTTTTTATGACTTTTTATGGTTTTTCAGGTTTTATGTTTTTAGTGTTTTTAGTGATTCTTTATGATTATTATGATTTTTCTGGGGTTTTAGGGATTTTTATGGGTTTTAGAGGATTTTATGGTTATGGTTTTTTGTGGATTTTGTGGGGTTCTTAGAGTTTTTAGGGGTCTTATGTATTTTTAGATTTTGTAAAATAATTTAGGAGTTTAAAGGGTTTTAAAATTTTAGTTGGTATTTAGGGTTTCTATGGGATTTTGTTGTGTCTTACGGTTTTTATGAACTTTATGGTTTATAGGGTTTTTATTGTATTAATGGGTTCTAGGGATTTTAGCATTTTCAGTTTTTTAGTGGGTTTTAAGTGCTTTTTTTCAGTTTTCTTAGGGTTTTTTCTGGGATTTAAGAGTTTTTTTTCATATTTAGAATTTTTATCTATTTTTTAGTTTTTATGAATATTTAGGGTTTTTAGGTATTTTTAGTGGTTTTAGGATTTTTTTTTATTGGTTTTGTATATTTAAGTGTTTTCTTGTTTTAGGGTTATTTATTTTTTGGGGTTTTATGGTATTTTTGAGTTTTTTAAATTTTTTCAGGTTTAAAATATTTTGATAATTTTAAATGTTTTTTAGGTTTTTATGTGTTTTTAGGGTTTTAATTGTTTTTAGAGGTTTGTGGTTTTTACTATTATGGATTTTAGGGTTTTTACCATTTTTTTTCTTTTAAGGGTTTTAATTGTTTTTAGATTTCTAATGTTTTCTTAGGGGTTTTCATAATTTTTAGGTGTTTTTACATCTTTATGTATTTTTTACGATTTTTTGGATTTTTAGGGTTTTTAGGGGTTTTATGGGTTTTAGCGGTTTTTAGGGTTTTCAGGGTTTTTATGGGTTTTTAGGGTTTTCAAGGTTTCTTGGGTTTTATGGTTAAATTTTTTTAGGGTTTTTGGTTCTTTTACTATTTTTATGGATTTTTAGAGTTTTTTTTATCATTTTTAGTGTTTCAAAATGTTTTTAGATTTTTTATAGGTTTTATGGTTCTTATGGGTTTTTATGGATTGTAATGTTTTGAGGGTTTCTATGGATTTTAGTTTTTTGGGGGGTTTTATCATTTTTAGCATTTTACCAATTTTTCGGTTTTTAGGGGTTTTAAATGTTTTTAGGTTTTTAAGGTTTTCTAAGGGATTTTTAGGTTTTTATTTTTTTAAAATATTTATGTATTATTATAATTTATATTTTTTTTAGGTTTTTTAGGGATTTTCAGGGTTCTTAGTATTTTTTAGGGTTCATAGTGTTTTTTAAGATTTTAGGTGTTTTTTAGTTTTTATGTTTTTTTATTTGTTTTTAGAGTTTTTATATATTTTTATGGGTTTAATGGGTGTTTATAATTTTTAATGGTTTTATGGGGTTTTTTGGTTTTTAGGGTTTTTTGGTCTTTGTGGTTTTTAAAATTTTAGGGTCTTTTAGGGTTTTATAATTTTTTAGGTTTCTAGGTGTTTTAAGTGTTTATAGGATTTTAAGGTTTTCTTATGGTTTTTTTTTTTGGTTTTTTAAATTCTTTATGTTTTTAGTATTTTTTATGGTTTTGGGGGTATTTTGGGATATTTTTTTGGTTTTTACATCTTCATGTTTTTTAGGGGACTAAGTGTCTTTATGTTTTAAAGAGTTTCATAGGTTTTTTCAGGATTTTTATGAGTTTTTACATTTTTATGGATTTTAGTGCATTCTTTTCATTTTTTAAAGGTTTTAATGTTTTTAGCGATTATGGGGGTTTTTTGGGTTTTTTGGTTTTTTGGTTTCTAGGGATTTTGTGGTTTTTGTTGGGTTCAAGTTTTTTTTTAATTTTTTTTCTTCTTTTAATGTTTTTAGATTTTTCTACCATTTTTATGGGATTAAATGGATTTGAAGGTTTTTTAGTTATTTTTAGGTTTTTTTAGGTTTTTTATGGTTATTAACGAATTTTATGGGTTTTAGTGGTTTTTAGGGTTTTTATAGTCCTCTTAGGGTTTTTAGCATTTCTAGTATTTTTATGGTGTTTAGGTGTTTAAAGTGTTTTTATGATTTTAATTTTTTTCTTTTTTTCAATGTTTTTAGGTATTTTTATGTCTTCAGAGATTTTTACATTATAGGGTTTTTACATTTTAGTGAATTTTAGGCCTTTTTATGAATTTTATGTATTTTTTGGTTTTTTTGGATTTTGAGGGGTTATTGGGTTTTTTAGGGATTTTAGGAATTTTACTGTTTTTTAGGGTTTAAATATTTTTTTGGTTTTATGGGTTTTAAGTATTTTTAGGTGATTTATGATTTATTAGGATATTTGGGGTTTTTTAAGTTCTTAGTTGTTATATATATATATTTTAATAAATTTTTGGACATTTGGGGATTTTGATAGTGTTAGGGTTTTTTTAGTTTTTTGGTTTTTTAGGGCTTTTAGTGTGTTTTTTTTTGAGTTTTTAGAGGTTTTACGGTTTTTGGAGTTTTTTTAATATTTTTAGTGGTTTAAAAGTTTTTAATGTTTTGAGTGGTTTTTAGGGTTTTTATGAGTTGTTTGTGATTTTTTTGTATTTTTTTGGTATTTATGTTTTTTCGGGTTCTAATGGTTTTTAGAATTTTTTCGTCTTTTAGGGGATTTAGGTTTTTTAGGGTTTTTAGGTTTTTATAGGTTTTTATGGTTTTTTAGGGTTTATTGGGTTTTTATGTTTTTAGGAATTTTCATGGATTTTAAGGTATTTTATGTTTTTTAGGGTTTTACGGGATATTGATGGGAGTTAGAGTTTTTTAGGGTTTTAGAGTTTTTAGCGTTTTTAAGATTTTTAGGGGTTTTAAGTGTTTTTATGTTTTTAATTATTTATAGGTTTTTTCATGGTTTTTTCGACATATAATAGTTGTAGGGATTTTTAGGATTTTTAGGATTTTTATGGTTTTTAGGTTTTTATAAATTTTGATATGTTTTCGGGTTTTTTAAGAATTTTTAGAGTCGTTATTATTTTTTGTGCTTTTTGGGTATTTCTTGTGTTTTTTTTAGGTTTTTGTTGTTTTTTTTGATATTTTATATATTTTTATAACTTTAAAGGATATTTAGAGATTTTTTTGGTTTTTTCGAATTTCTATGGGGTTTAAGGTTTTTTTAATGTTTCTTGTGTTTTTTAAATTTTTTCATGTTTTTTGTCGTTTTTATGGTTTTATTCTTTTTTAGTGTTTTTCATGGTATTCATAATTTTTTAGGTTTGTGAGGTTTTATTTTTTTTAGGATTTTAAGGTTTCCAAAGACTTTCTCACTATTTCAAGGGTTTTTTCAAATTAGCGATTTTTAGTCCATTTTTAGAATTTTTTTAGTTTTTATATGTTTTAAGGATTTTGAGGGGTTTGGGGTTTTTTAGGATTTTAGGGTTTGTTTAGGGTTTTTAACTTTTTTTATGTTTTTAGGGTTTTTAAGTGATTTTCGATTTTTAATTTTTTTAGTGGTTTTCATGGTTTTTAGGATTTTTTTTTGGATTTTGTGTGGTTTTTTAGTATTTTTTAAGGTTTTTATGGTTTTTATGGATATTGATGGTTTTAAGGTTTGGGGGGGGGGGTTCTGTGGTTTTTATAGATTTGTTTGGTTTCTAGGGTTTTTTGTGTTTTTTATAATTTTTATATTTTTTTGAGTTTTTTAACATTTTTAAGGGTTCAAAGGGTTTTTAGAGTTTTTATTAATTTTTAGTGTTTTATGGGTTTTTAGGTTTTTCTAATGTGATTTGGGGTGTTATGATTTTTTAGGGTTTTTGGGTCCTTTTAGATTTTTAAGCATTCTTAATGATTTTATGGGTTTTATGTATTCTTAGTGTATTTATGGGTTTCTTTGGGTTTTTCAGTGTTTTTAGGTTTTTTAACATGTTTACGGAATTGTTGGGATTTTTTTTCATTTTTATGGTTTTTAGGATTTTTAGGGTTTTTATTTTTTTAAGGGTTTTAGGTTTTTTAGTGGTTTTATAAATTTTTCTGTTTTTATATGTTTTAATTGTTCTTAGGTTTTTATGGTCTTCAAATGAATTTTTAGGTTTTTAGGGGGTTTTACATTTTTTGGATATTTGTGTATTTTTTTTGATTTTTATGGTCTTTTGGGTTTTTAAGGGGGGTTTAAGTATTTTAGGTTTTTAAAGGGTATTATAGAGTTATTTAACATTTCTAAGGGTCTGATGGTTTTAATAGTTTTTAGTGGTTTTTTTGAGTATTTTAGGTTTTTAAAGGGTATTATAGAGTTATTTAACGTTTCTAAGGGTCTAATGTTTTTAATAGTTTTTAGTGGTTTTTAGGGGGTTGTTGGATTTTAGGGTTTTTAAGGTTTTTAGTGGTTTTATGCTTGTTTGGTTCTTTTTATGGTTACTTAGGGTTTTTAGAATTTTCTGATTTTTAGGGGTTTTAGTGTTTTTTGGTTTTTAAGATTTTATGAGGGGTTTTTAGGGTTTATTTTGTTTTAGGGATTTTTATGGATTTTTATGATTTATATGGTTGTCTAATTTGTAGGGTTTTTAGATATTTTGGGGTTTTTTGGGTTTTTAGGGGTTTTAGTGAATTTTTCGTTTTTTTAGGGTTTTCAATGTTTTAGGTTTCATAGTTTTATTAGGGTTATTCATGGATTTTAGGGTTTTTTATGTTTTTAGTGGTTTTGGAATTTTTATCATTTTTTTGGTTTTGGGGGATTTTTGGATTTTTTGTGTTTTATGGTTTTTATAGTTTTAAATATTTTTGTTGGTTTTTAAGTTATTTGGGGTTTTTAACATTTTTATGGGTTTAATGTTTTCTTACTGTTTTTAGTGGTTTTTATTGTTTTTATGGGTTCTGGGGTTTTGAATGGTTTTAGGGGTTTTTATGAACTCTAGGGGTCCTTAGGGTCTTTAGGATTTTGTATGGTTTTGATATTTTTTTAGATATTTGAACAGTTTTATGTGTTTTGGGGTTTCTAATATTTTATTAGGGTTTTTAGGGTTTTATTGGGTTTTACATTTTTAGGGGTTATTATATTTTTAGGGATTTTATAGATTCTTTTATTATTATATTATTTTGGGTTTTAGGGATTTTGAGGGATTTTGGGATTTTTGGGTGATTAAGGGTTTCAAGTGTTTTTATTTTTTTATGGTTTTCTTTGGGTTTTTCATGATTTTTAGGTTTTTTTAATTTTTTTGGATTTTTTTGGGTTTTTTTATTTTAATGTTTTTTTAATGTTTTAAAAATTTTGAGAGTTTTTTTATTATTTTATTTTTTTGGGTTTTTTGGGTTTTTTAGTTTTTAAGGATTTAAGGGTTTTTGAGTTTTTAACATTTCTAAGGGTTTAAATATTGTTTAGATTTTTTAATGTTTTTTATGGTATTTATGATTTTTTAGGGTTTTTATTTTTTTAGGCGGTTTTATGGTTTTTAAGAATTTTATGGTTTTACGATAGTTTTCTAGTATTTATGGTTTTTAAAATTTTTATGTTTTTTATGGGTTTTAGGTATTTTAGTTTTTATGGACCTCTAAGGATTTTTCAGGGTTTTTTTGGGGGGTTTTACATTTTTAGTGATTTTTAGGTATTTTTTAATAACTTTATTTATAATTTTTAGGGATATTGATGGTTTTTAGGGTTTTAGTGTTTTTTTTTGTTTATTAATGGTTTTATGTTTTATAAGATTTAAAATATATTTTATGGGTTTTAAAGGTTTTTAGGTTTTTTAGGTTTTCATCATATTTTTATGGTTTTTAGGGATCGGAAGATTTGAGGGTGTTCATTGATTTCTTAGGGGTGTTCATGGATTTTTGGGGGTTTAGGAATTTATATATTTTTAGGGATTGTTTAGGATTTTTTAATTTTTTAATGATTTTTGGGTATTTTGAGGGTTTTTTAGGGTTTTTATTATTTTTCGGTTTCCAAAGGGTTTTAAGTGTTTGTATGTTTTTAAGGTTTTATTAGGGTTTTTCGGTGGTTTTAAGGTTGTTTACGTTTTTAGGGATTTTTTAAATTTTTTATGGTTTTAGGGGGTTTTGGGTTTTTTAAGGATTTTTTATTTTTAGGGTTTTTTGCATTTTTATTGGTTTTTAGGGTTTTTTAGCATTTTAGTGGTTTTAGAGTTTTAAATGTTTTTAGGGTTTTTATGGGTTTTAAATAAAAATTTATTTGGATTTTAGTTTTTTATGGTTTTAGGGGGTTTTAAGGTTCTAGGGTTTTCTTATGATTCTTAAGGGTTTTTGGTTTTTTAGTGTTTTTTAGATTTCTTAGGGGTTTTATGATTTTTTATGTTTTTGTGGTTCTCAGAAGGGATTTTCGGTTTTTTATGATTTTTATATTTTTTGGGATTTATAGGGATTTTTTAGGGGTTTTTTATGTTTTTTTAGGTATTTGAGGTATTTAGAATTTTTAGGATGATTATGGATTTTATGGGTTTTATGGGTTTTTTTTTGGGTTTTATGGGTTTTCTATATCTTTAGGTTTTTGAGGTTTTCATAGGGGTTTTCAAGTTTTTAGATTTTTTTACATTTTTAGGGATTTTTAGAATTTGTTGTGGTTTTAGGGAATTTATGGATTTTGAGGGTTTTTCTGGTTTTTATTTCTTTTAGGTTTTTATATTTTTTTTATTTTTTTGAGTTTTTAATGCTTTTTAATGTTTTATTAGTTTAATGGTTTTTAATATTTTTTAGTGGTTTTAGTGTTTTTATGGGTTTAAAGGACTTTTTTACTGTTTTGGGGTGTTTTATGGTTTTTTGGGGTTCTTTGGGTATTTATGGTTTTTTATGGTTTTAAGGGTTTTATGATTTTTATGGGTTTTGTGGTTTTCAATGTTTTTAGGGTTTTTAAGCATTTGAAGTGTTTTTATGTTTTTAATTTTTTCTTAGGGTTTTAAGTTTTTTATGTTTTTAGGGATATTTATGGATTTTTAGGTTAATTTTGATTTTTTGGGTTTTTAATGATTTTGAGATTTTTTGGGGGGTTTTAGGTATTTTTTTCATTTTTTTATCATTTTGGGTAGTTTTGGGTTTTAAAGTGTTTTTAGGTTTTAATATTTTCTTATATTTTTTTAGGTTTTTATGGATTTTTTTGTTTTTTGGGATTTTGGGGGGTTTTTATATTTTTATGGGATTTAAGTGCTTTGAGGGATTTTTAGTGTTTTTAGTGTTTTTTATGGTTTTTAGGATTTTTATGGTTTTTTGGGTTATTAGGGTTTTTATTGTTTTTAAGGTTTTTTAATATTTTGGATTATTTTAACATTTTTAGGGACTTAAAGGGATTTTAGACCTTTTTTTTGGTTTTTTGGGATTTTATTTCATTTTAGGGTTTTTTAAGGTTCTCATGGGTTTTATGATTTTTTGCGGTTCTTATGGTCTGTAGGATATTTTAGGGGTTTTATGGTTTTTTTACATTTTTAGGATTTTAGGGGTTTTTTGTTTTTTAGGTTTTTAGGGGTTTATTAGGGTTTTCATAGCTTTTTTCTTTTATTAAAATTTTAGTGATTTTAAAGGACTTTTTAGTTTTTTAATATTTTAGCATTTTAAGAATTTTGTGGGGTTTTTTGGTATTTTAGTTTTTTTTTCAGGTTTTATTTTTTAGATATTTTTAATATTTTTAGGTGATTAAAGTGTTTTTGATTTTGAGTTTTAAGAGTTTTTTGGGTTTTTTGGTTTTTTTGGTTTTTAGGGATTTTTTATTTTTTGGGGGTTTTATAGTTTTCATGGTTTTTTGTGTGTTTACCATTTTTTTAGTTAATTAATGGGTTTATGTGTTTTTTGGTTTTTATGGTTTTATTTCGATTTTTTGGGGTTTTAGGGTTTTTTTATTGTTTATGATTTTTAAGGTTTCTAGGGTTTTTAACAATTTTAGGGATCTAATGGGAATTACAATTCTTAGTGGGGTTTTAGGTTTTTTTTTCTTTTTAGGGGTTCTAAGGCTTTTAGGTGTTTATGGTTTTTAGGGGTTTTAGTGTTTTGGTGTCTATTAGTGTCTTTAGAGTATTTTTAGAGGATTTAAGGGTTTTTTAGTCTTTCAGTTTTTCCATGGTTTTTTCAGGGGTTTTAGTAAGCTTTCTATTTTAGGTATATTTAGGTCTTTTTCTTTGGTTTTTATTGTTTTTATGGTTTCTAGGGATTTGAGGGTTTTTAGGGTTTTTAGGGTTTTTAGGGGTTTCAGTATTTTTTAATGTTTTTAGGATTTTTATGTTTTTCGGGTTTTTAAGTGTTTTAAGTGTTTTAATTGTTTTTATGTTTTTCTTTAAGGGTTTTTAGGATTTTTTGGATTTATAAATTTTTAGGAATTATTAGAAATATTTTAGTATTTTATGGTTTTTAGTGTTTTAGGGGTTTTGATGAGTTTTAGTGTTTTAAAGATTTTCATGATTTTTATTGTTTTTATGGGTTTTTTTTTATATTTTTACGGATTTTTTATAGTTTTTAAGGGTTTCATAGATTTTATAGACTAGTAGGGTTTTTAGGGTTTTAGGGTTTTTTCATTTTTTTGGTTTTTTAGGGGATTTAAGTGTTTTTAGGGTTTTTAGGTTTTCTTAGGGGTTTTTTGCATTTCTTTACATTTTGAGTATTTTAGGTATTTATTAGTATTTTAATTATTTTTTGTGTTTTTCTATATTTTTAGGGTCATTAGGGGTTTAGGGTTTTTAAGGTCTTTGGGATTTTAGGGGTAAAAAGGGTTTTTTGGTTTTTCTGTTATTATTTGGGGTTTTTAGTGTATTAGGGATTTTAAATTTTCTAGTGATTTTTATCACATATTTAAAATTATATGTCTTTTAGAGTTTTTAGGGATTTTTAAGGTTATTAGGTTTTTTACAGTTTTCAGAGGGTTTAGGGTTTATTTGATTTTTTAGGTTTTTATGGGTTTTTAGAGTTTTTTAATATTTTTAGGAGGTTTAACGGGATATATAGTTTTAGTGGATATAAGGTATTTATGGGTTTCTAGATTATTTAATGTTTTTTGGTGTTTTTATGTTGTTTAGGGTTTTTATGTTTTTATGGTTTTAGGGTTTTTTATGCGTCAGAGTTTTTATTTTTTAGGTTTTTTAACATTATTTTATTTTTGTAAAGGTTTTAATTGGGTTTTTATAGTGCTTTTATGTTTTATGGATTCTTTAGGATTTTTTTGGGTTTTTATGGGTCTTAGTGATTTTGAGGGCTTTTGGGTTTTTAGGGTTCTTGGGAATTTTTAGAGGTCTTAGAATTTTAATGTTTTTTAGGGTTTTTATATTTTTTCGGTTTTACGATTTTCTTAGGGGTTTTCATGGATTTTAGGGTTTTTTACCTTTTAGGGATTTTTTAGGGTTTTTAGTGTTTTTAGGTATTTATGGATTTTGAGGGTTTTTTGGGGTTTTTGGTTTTTTATGGTTTTTAGGATTCCTTTATTTTTATAGGGTTTTTAAAGTCTTTAAATATTTTTAATTTTTTAGGGGTTTAAATGGTTTTATAGTTTTTAGTGGATTTTGAAGGTTCTTTTATGGTTTTAGGGTGTCTAAAGGTTTTTAATGTTTTATAGTTGTTCAGGGGTTTTAGCGTATTTTAGGATTTTTTGGGTTTTTATAATTTTTTCTTAGGAATTTTTACGGGTTTTACATTTTTTGTTTTTATGGTTTTCTTGGGGTATTTAGGTTTTTTGGGTTGTTTATGTTTTTAGGGATTTTTAGTGGTTTTTAAATATTTTAAAGGGTTGTTGTGGTTTTTAGGGATTTGGGGGTTCCGTGGTTTTTTAGTGATTTAGGGATTTTTGGGTTTTTTAGGGTTTTCTAGGTTTTTTACCATTTTTTATTTTGTTTGAGGTTCTATGTGATTTTAGTTTTTTAAGTGTTTTTAAGGTTTTTCTAGGGTTTTATGTTTTTAGAGATTTCAGGACTCTTTAAGGATTTTTTGGTTTTTTTGGGTGTTTAGGGATTTTGAGGGTTATTAAGGTTTTTTATTTTTTACGGTTTTGTTTCTTTTTATGATTTTTTTTCTTTTTTAGGGTTTTAGGTTTTTTGAATGTTTTAATGTTTTAGGGGTTTAATGTGATGTCATTTTTTTAGTGGTTTTAGGGTTTTTATGGGTTTTTTTATTTTTCTGAGTTTTTTAGGGTTTATTAAGTTTTTAGTGGTTTTTAGGTGTTTTGGGGACTTTTTTTGGTTTTTTGTGTTCATTTATTTTTAGGTTTTTTAGGGGTTTATGTTTTTTTTGTTTTGAAGGATTTTTTAGGATTTTTCAGGTTTCATGGGTTTTTTATGTTTTTACGGAATTTTAAAGAGTTTTTTTATTTTCAAGTGTTTAGGGTTTTGGGGAATTTTAGTGTTTTTCTTACATGGAATGCATTTCATAATTCTTGTATTACTGTCAATGGAAACATATGTGCCACTTACTGCTTCCTTTTAGGTTATAGGATCATTATTAACAACTAATAATGAGTTACCATCCTCTGTGACTAGAAAACCATACTGTTTTGGTTCTCTAACCTCTCAAGTACTCCTACATAGTAAATCTTTCCCTATAATAATTTCTTTTTTCAACGGGATTTGTGTAATTTTTTCATGTGAAAAATCTTTTTTATCTTGATTCTAGACTTCATCGAAGTCAATTTTCTCATAATATCTCTTTTAGTGGTAAGATCCCCCTCATGAAATGTGGGGTGTCAGTCAACAACAACATTTTTTTGAAGTATTTTTTAGGTAGTATCCCTTTGTTTCTTTGGTATATCCTATAAAAATACGCTTTGTCCCTCATAGTGAAATCTTGTTACCTGAAGAGGCCCGGACAAATACTTCGCAACCCCACACAAGTATGTATGAAAACATGAGTTTTTTTTCATTCCATAATTTGTATGTTATACCATCTGTTTCTTTAGATGGCACACAGTTTAGTACATATGCTATTGTTTATAATGTGTGTCCCCAAAAGGATAATTTATTACTCGTGTGACTCATCTTTGATCTCACCATGTCAAAAAAATATTTGGTTCCTCCTTTCACATATACCATTCCAATGAGGTGTATAAGGAGTTGTAGGTTGAGTAAAAATCTCAAACTCTCATAGATAATCAATGAAGTCTTGATTATGATATTCTTCAGCACAGTTTGAGTGATGTTTCTTAATCGTCTCACCATGATAGTTCTGAAGATCGTTCTTGTATTCATTGAATTTTTCAAAAGAGTACTACTTATACTTCATTAAGTATACATATCCATATCTACTAAAATAATTAGTAAAAATTATGAAGTATGAGTTCCCACCCCTTGCTTCAGTAAGAAATGGTCCACACACATTGGTATGAACTAATTGAATAAGTTCTTTAGCCCTTTCACCTTTCCCACTAAATGAGGATTTGTTCATTTTTCCATATAAATATGCATGACATACAATAACTGTTTTTAGTTCAAAAGAATATAATATCCATCTTTATGTAATTTAGTCAAGTGATTTTCATTTACATGACCTATCTGGTGATTCCAAATTTAGGTGTCGTATAATTTACGTGAAGTAACTTTGTTATCAACTTCCATTATTTGTTTCATGTAATCCAACACATAAAGACCGTTTTTAATGGTTCTTTACCATAAAAATGCTATATTTATAAAATAAGAAACATTTATTCCAAAATTTGAAAATAAATCAATCTATATCAGGTATGGATATATAAATAATGTTTTTGTAACTTTAGTCACATTATAATAGGCCTTTAAAACCCAGATCATTCTGGTTGGAAACATGAGGTGGTAGTCCTCGATAGCCACAACAACGAGTTTTAATCCATTTGATGCTAGAAGATCTACGTCTCCCAGATCAATATTTTTTAATCTACTTTGTTTCTTCATTTGAATACATATGTGATCAATACAATCTATACCTAGTTACCAATTTTTAGAAATAGATAAATTTTACTTGATAAAAAACTCACTTAAATATTACCATTACTTCTTGGTGTGGGTGTATTTTTTCTTCCAGTGGCCCTTCTTTCCACATGGAAAACAGATAGCATCTTGTTCCCTTGCTTGAACCTTGATCTTCCTCTTCCTAGAAGAGCATGATGAAGAGTTGTGATTAAATATCTTCTCATTCACTTTTTTTCATTAAAAGGATGGAAGGTTATTCATTATTTTTATCTTAATCTTCTTTGTGAAGAAGAGTAAGAAGATCTAGTAGAGACATCTCAATTTTTTTCATATTAAAATTCAAAAAAAAACTGGAGAATCTCTTAGGGAGTGATGCCAGAATGAGGTAAGTGCTCATTTCATCAAGGCTTTTAAAACCTTTGACCTCTAATCTCTCAATGTATCCCATGATATTGAATATTTGACGCCCATTAGGGGAACCCTCTCTAATATTTCTCTAGAATATAGCTTTGTAAATCTCAAAATATTCATATCTACCTCTCTCTTGATAAAGACCACAAAGTTTCTCAAGAATTCTATACACATACATGTTTTTTTTAGAATTTATTAGTGCACTATAAATATATGAAAGCATAAAATATTGAACATCGACTACATCAATCATGTTTTCATATAGATAAAAAATATTCATCACTCGCCTCTTTAGCAGGAGGATCAGGGATCGAGCATTTTAGCACATAAGATTTACATTCAGGGTGTAGCTTAACCTGAAGGCCTATAAACAACTCCTTGAAGTTATTGTTAGTTATAAGGTTATATTCCTCCAATATTGATCATAGGTATAGTATAGATGATGAACTCATCATTTTATTCTATAATTTAAAATAAAATATTTTTAGTATTTTTCTTTATTACAAAATAAATGAGATGTAATAAATTAATTGTTTTTATTTCTTTATTTATTAAATCTACCACTACATAATTAAGTCTCAATATCCCTCACCTCTACACTTAGGATTTCTAGTTTCATTAACATTCTAGTGGAAAGGATCCCCATTACTTTTCTTAATTATCCAAACATTGGTAGTGAAATCCATAATAGATTAACTAGGAACGTAGTCTTGTCAACTGAGAAATTATAGCTCCTTGATCCCTTGAGAGGATTCCCCTATCATTAATTCATGACTTATATTTCCTCAACACCTTCCTCCGAATTTGTAATGAAGATACTTAAGATGTTAAAATTAATAAAATTTAGGTTAATTCAACCCAAAAAACTCATGAGAACTCCCCAATAAAAGTAATTGTCCAAACTTTGGCCATGTACTACGCTTAATTTTATGGTTTCATTCCCAATAAAGTAATAAAAGGATTATTCTGAATTAATATTTAATTGAGGTATTTTAATTTATTACGCATAAATTTTTATCCAGTTTTATTCTTTACATGTCCTGTTAATATTATGTGGATGTTACTTATTAATTAATCATTGTTCTGCCTCTGAGGTGGCGCATGTACGGGCGATGTGGATATGGCACAATGATAATTATCACTTGTCCCTTTTCCATAGGGACGGGCTCTCATTAAATTTATCATTCCTTTGTTTCGACCCGTTCAACATCATTATCCTTTAAAGGAGGTTGAATTAACCTTGTGGGTAACTGTTTGTCCTCGCGGGTGATTGTGTGGGGGTCAAACCCTCGTGCAATCGGTTCTTCTCGGATATAACTTTCTCATATGGTCTCTAATGGGTTTATTTATGCATCAAAGAATGCCTAAAATCCCTGTTATCTATGATTTATGGACCTTCTTTCCAAAGGCAGGCAGTTTTTGGATAACAGTTTGGCCAACGACACTTAAGGACTCCATTGGTCATGAGGATGGGAGGTCAGGCTCCCCGCACCCTTCCAGGGGATTATTATTACATGTTATGGGAATCTATTATATGTTTATTTTGTGTTCATATGTCCGTCAATACTTGGTTCATTCATGAAGAGTGTGTCCACATGATACCCTTGGTTTGCAAGATCGTCATGAGCATGCATATGTTTTATGGCACAGAGGTGACATTGACTTAGTCGTATTTTAAGGTGCTCTGGTGTTTTTTGTCATCGAGGGGGAAGAAGGTGACTGGATGTTGGGATCATTCCCACAAGGAGGGCATCCTATGTATCCTCAAGAGAGGAATCATAGCCCACGTAGTTCATATTGTGTGGGGATTATGCCTGGAAGCTGCCCATTTGAGGGGGGCATGGTTGGGTGGACCCTTTTTAATGGGCACCTATTTGAGCACTGGCCTTCTGAAAGGAGTCCTACATATCTTGATTTGATCAGAAATCAGAGCTCTCGTAGTTTGAATTGTGTGTTGTTGTTGTAATACTCACAAACCTCTAAGCCCACGTGAGTCATGCTCAGTGTGAGAAACAAGAGGATTTTAAATATTCAACAATGCACATGCCTCCTCCCCTGCTGGTGGGGGGATGGAGAGCCTGTGGTGGAAGAGGTTGGGGCGACTGTGGGCGAGGGCATGGAGTGATGAACCTTTCCATGTGAAATGGAATTAAATGTCATGTGACCTGGCCTTAGAGGATTGGGGACTTACCTCAGTGGGAGAGCCCTGGAGATTGTTCTAGGAAAGGGAGGAGTTCCTTCCTCGTCAAATGTGGGAGAGAACATAACCCCTTTGATCGATCATTTTTCCCCATTAAATGGAAAATCAAGTGATCACCCCTAATCCAGAGAATGGGGAGGTTCACGTCAGCATCCCAAGGTTGGACTTTAGGTTATCGTAGGAATTTATCCTTACAGGCATTCTCAAATCATGCACCATTATTGGGAGGTCCATCATGACTCATCTTACCATGGGTATGTAGACTCAATGGGGCGCACTAATGCACCCTATGGCCTGATCATATGGGTCCAGTGCCTTTGGGGGAGGCTTTGGCCTAGCACTGGAGAACTGGTTAGTGGATGGATTGTGGAGGACTGGAAAATAATGGAGGGGTGAGGTTTGAACTAGAGGTAACGATACCCAAAAACACCCCATTCGATGTACTGTCTTCTCAAATAGGATGGGGAAGGCTCTGTATACCGTAGTGGTATGTGGGAAGAGGTCCATCCACGTACCGGTGTGGTACGCGGGCGTGGGTATCACCAACCACATACTAGGGTGGTACACGGCTCACCATGCTGCTTTGGGTTATATTTGGGTACTGATTGGCCACACGGCGCCGGGTTCATTCCATGTAGTTGTACGCTACACAGAGCACCATATTGAGGTAGGGTCGGGGGAATTACCATTGATAGGAAATTAATACGCGAGAAGTCTTTGTTTTTCATTTCACCAGTTGGGTTTGTAGTTCTTATTATTATTATTATTCAATTCCCCATTTTTATGGTTCAAAGTCGGTTGTACCAGCAGAAGAAGTGGTTCGCAGTTCGTGCTTCGTAGATGAAACAAGACTGAAGTTAGAGTGCATCCTATGATTTTCCCTTGAGCTTTTGTCACTCATCGTTCCCTCTATCCATCTCCTCACTTCCCCTTTTCTCTTTTTCTATTGGGATCCTTTTATAGAACATCAGAGTGATCATATCAACTGGGAACGTGACACCATTTGTGGAGACCCATTGAAGAAATTTTCTAACCCATGAAAGACTCAGTCATCTGGGTTTTTCAGAGACTTTGGTTTGAAATAATGGTTCGTGGAACCCTGGTCTTCTACTTAATTCACTAACTGAGGGGTTCACGACCCAGCACGTAGATGTTCATCCGCGCAGAACTCCTCCAGTTGATGCAGTTTGCGGTTTTCCCTACTCTATGGCCATTTTTTGTGGGCAAGTGATTCGCGGACCGTCCTGCATACCTGGCAGTTCGTGATCCATATTATTTTCATACCTTTCCATATTATGGTACGCATTCCATTTGAAAACTATAATTCCTTCAAGTTCCTTCAAATAAATACCACTCAATTTGAGTCCCTTTGCTTTGATAGACATATACAAGTTCTTAATTCATTATAGAAAGTGATATCAGCAGTATTTCATCTCCTTTGATGAATTTTCAGGACCCTACAAATACCCCCCATCGGAATGGTATCTTTTCGGAATGAAAAGGGTATTATTCCACTGTTGAAGTGGTCATAAACCGAATTGGTTTGTTGTAGAACAGGTAGTCCCGGTAGGAGGGGACCATACTTATGTATAGGGGCCCATGTCATTTTTATTTTACCATTTCTCATGGAGAAAAGTGTTCCTGATTTACCAACCTCCTTCACATTCACGTACCATGATCCTTGTGAAAACCACATTCGTGAACTGTTCTATACATTTCACAAACTGATTTCCTTTATATTTTCCCTATTCGCGTACCAAATTTTGCTTTCTGTGAATGGGGCTGTGGAATTTTAGGCATAAAAATATAGATCCCACATAGAAGAAAGCTACGTGGCTTAATTTTTCACATACCAGACATGGATTGATGAACCGAACCTCAAAAGCTATTAATATAGACTTAAATTTTAATCCACAACTTCTGAATGTAAGCTTAACTGAGGTCGGGGTTTAAGATTTCTACATTCCAAGGACCATTCTGTTCATTATCCATCAGTTCATGGGCATTATTCTCATAGTAATTCTACGTACCATGTCTATACGTGGTGAATAGTATCAATGTACCATAGTTATAGGCGGAGTAGGTTTCACGTGTTATGATGTAGGCAGAATACTCTTTTGGCATACTGCTTTTATTAATAGTATGTGGAGCCTTCTGGCGGACATTTTTTAAGTCCTTCGATCATTTTTTTCAAATCCTTTTCCCAAAAAAATTATTCGACTAACTTTTCATCTGCTTCTGGATCTTTCTATGTAGACTACAATGCTTGATTCACAGACTGTTAACAAATCGATGAAGATGACAGCCCCCATGGCAAGGAATAGTGATGATAATATTCAAACCCACATCATTCCCCATGACATCTTTCTGATGGTATTCTTATTGCCAGAGCTTCTAGATTATCCATTTTCCATTCAGTTTCCAATTTATGGATTTGGTCTCCCTGTCGACGTGCCTCTGTTGTTTCTTGACCCTGGCATCCCTTTCATTCTTTTAGAGGCACCACGAGATCATGATCGTGCCAACATTTCCCCAACCAGAGAATTTATTTCCACTACTACTTAGGAAGAAAATTTCATATAGCGAGGTTCAGCATGGACTCAAGGAACCACGGGGTCCACAATGGTGTCCCAAGACTAGAAATTTGATAATTCCCATCAATTATCGTCATTTCTTGAGAAACTCCCACTGGAAAGTGGGGCACTAAGTGGGATTTGTAGGCTGGAGGATGTTTCTACGATTAGTGGGTATAGGCATTTTGGGTGCATTATACCTGTTTGGAATCCCCCGATTAGTTGGAAGTGGTGGGCTTGGACCAGCCTGACTGGGTGTCTTAGTTTGCAACCTTCTCTCCTGGAAAAATCCTTCCAGAATTGCTGAGTCTCTGGTGTTCAAGCACTAATAACTTTCATCTACTGCATGGAGAGGTGGGGATCAGTCTGTGGGACATCTACCAGCTTGGAGGTCAACCTATCCTCGGAGAGATGTACGGCGAGTTTCTCCCCACATCCACCACATGGAATGATACTAATCACATGTCTCATTTGACAAAGAGTTTACTGGTCATGGCAGAGGGATCACTCGATCATCCCCTCTAAGCTCGTTCCCTCATCCCATTCGAAGCATGGATAAGGTTATTCTTGCAGATGAATGGGCCTAAGCCGATGGCACACCATGGTCGAACTCACCCAACCCTCCAGTATTTCTAGACTCCAGAGTCATACTATTCTACCCTTGAAGTAGGGCAGTTAGCCTCATGGGGATATGAGATTCGACCCAACATTTTACTTATGCTTAGGATTTCAGGTTTTTTAACTGTGTTCTTAATTGGATGGATCTTCCCATCTCGTGACGTATACAACAGGGTTTGGGCTTATACCTTGATGATGGCGACCATTCTGGGAGAGTGTTGACCCATTAATTTGGCCCTTCCTACCCTCTCCTGGCGTTATGAATTGTTAGGAGAGATTCAGGAAGGTAGGTCTCTACACTTTCTTAGTGGACCATTACAATTCCTATACCGATGGATGGCGGAACACTTCCCATGTTACGAGTATCAACATATTGCACAAGTTCCCCATTCTGACATTCATCTGGCTCTTCTCAGCATTTCTGTTGTTCACCCTCGGACTCTGACTGTTACTGACGCAGTTGGGCTATTGAGTGAAGCCTCTCATTTCTCGTTTGACCACATCCTACCCCTCATTGATCATTGACAGGTGATATGGGAGGTTACTTGGTGGAATTTTAATACCTCATCAATCTTCATGACGGGATACTCACTTCCCATGTAGTTGGAGTAGTTATCTATGAACCATACCTCCCCTACCAGTTTTTCAGGTAGTTTTGATGCCTTAAACCAACTGTGTTTCTTCCAGTTGTTCATCGAAGGGGAGAATGCCATCTTGTGGTTCTCTGTCAATTATGGCTTATTATTATGCACGAAGGTGATGCTAGAGAGATTATCATTCCTAACATGATAGGGACCACCTTTCTATCATTGGAGTATGCCAATCTATGGGTTCATTGTTACCCCGCGGGGATGTTGAAAGAACTAGTCCGGCAGCACAGAAACCCTTGACTGTTTCCTGCCTTGTTCCTACCCCAATAACAACACCATACATTTCCTTCTTCATGAGAGGTGCAACAGCCACACCTTCTACTTTCATTCCTTCAGTAACAGAGATGGATACACCTCCCACTCCTACTCTCATATTGAAAAGGCGCTCGATTCGTCGTCAAAAGTATCTGGGAGGGGTTTCATCATTATAACCCATTTTAGTGGGGAGTGATTCAGACTACCCTCCTCCTGTGGATATTGCCCAAGATCTTGATGGGACAAGCACCAGTTGAGCATCACCAATCATCCTGGAGACCGCAGTTAGACTTCCACCTCTGGCTCCAGTGGCTAGGCCATCTGAGTGAAAAGAGGATCTCCCTCCTTGGGTGACTAGACTTAGGTCCCTGCCAACTCCTATAGTGATGCTTCCTACTTACAAACATGTGGCAGAATGGGAGGATCAAAGTGTCGGTGCTATAGAGAGACACCAAGTACTGCAAAAATATTCATGGTTCCAGTTACGTTCTATTGCCATGGAGACACCCCTATCGAATTTTTCCGAGGAGGGTGACAATTTTCAGATGTTATTTATTGAGTTGGGTTCTAGTGGCTATGATTATCAGCACCTTTGCATCCTTATTTACGAAATATTCATTGCCTGAGAAGACCTTTCCTCCTATAAGGAAAAGCTGGTCAGGTTCAATTCATTCCATCACCATGTGGAAACCTTCTATGACATTTCAGAAGAATTTGATCATCTGACAACCAAGGTGGTGAAGGCCCGTGACTCGATGGTAGCTCAAGAAGAGTATTTGTAGGAGTGTGAATCCCACTCATATAGGTTGAGGGATAAATTTTTCTTTTTGTGTGACAATAATAAATTTGTCTAGAAGAAAGGGTGGGGTCGTAAAGCTATCCTAGAGGGGGGGGGTGCCTGACAGTCAAAGCTGAAATGGCGGAAAGAACTTCTTTGGAATAAATCATTGGCAGCCCACAGAAATCACTCACTATTATTTTGGAAAGGGAAAACCATGCCCTAATGTAGCTCTATCCCCAATTAAAATATGTTCCTTCCCCCCTCTTTTTTACTCTGAAGAGACTCTGACTTGGAGATGTTCCTCTATTTGTTTTGCTGAACCCGATAAACAGTTTTGGATTTTAAATATCTCTTCTCTATCTCTTCCTGTCAGCATTATTTTAATCAAGTGTTAGTTTTTAAACCATGACTTGATATCAGTAAACTAAGATAACCAAATCAAGAACTAGTTTTTTTCCTAATCCAAGGGACTTAGCGAGCGTAGTTTGACTATTGCTGAGGTTTTATGGAACACCTCACAAAATTTTGTACCTTTTTCATTATATCCCTAATTATTTCCTAATACTATTTGATACGGTCTTAGAGGGTATAAATGGGATTTTTCTTAGTCCACCCTTTGTGTGTTTTCAACATAACAAAATTTATGACTTTTCTGATGGCTCGATCTGTTTTTTTAGTGAACCGATACTCAACTTTTACCCAGAGGTGCCTTCGGAGGATTTTCCCTCTGGCGAGTATAACATCTTTTTTTTCTTACTGGAAGTTCACATTATGGCCATTAAAACTTATTATTGATGTTTTAGGTCGAACATCTTTGACCGAATTTAATGGTGTAATGCCTCGACTTGGGACTATTAGTCGGTAATATTCTAGTATCCTTCAAATAGGGGTTAGGGATTTTCTTGACCTTGGATTTGTGGATTCTGGACGTGCATGAGGCTTAAGAGCCACTTTAGGCATAAAGAGGTAATAAATGAATCTCCTAGGGATGAATTTTCCTTTGATTGACAGCCATTTTTTTGGGTGACATATACAGAGCCACCATGGCATGATATGCATAGTCAAGCAAAGGTGTCCCCAAGACACTGGCCTTCCATTCCCGATGGCCTGGTAGGATTTTCTAGATTTTGGGTTTATCTTGATGTCGGGAGCCACAATAGGTGGTTGTACTGAGAAGTGTTGTTTGAAAACACTATGAAAATTCACATCGGCCTTGAGTGGGAAATTATTCATACACATTTCTTACTTGTGTGTGGGGAGCAGGAAAGTGGTCAATTTAGTTAAGAGTATTTTCGGTGTCAGGGGATCTTGGGAATAAGAAGGTACAAAAGTTATCATCCATGAGTTTTCAGAATCTTGGGGTGTGATAAGACGCAAATTTCATTTGATTATATGAAGGCTAGAAAGTAATCTCATAGGGATGAATTTTCCTTTGATTGATATCCATTTTTGTGGGCGATGTATGCAGAGCCACCAGGGCATGATATTCATAGTCAATCGAAGGTGTACCTATGAAATTTTCCATCCACCTCTGATGGACTTTGAGGATTATGGAGATAAGGAAATTTCTGAATACGGTGCATGACCTTTGACCAGCGGTTTCCATAATCAAAAGAATAGGCTTTTTAGATGATCATGTTCAGGGAAACCTGGAAACGATTGGGGGAGCTCTTTATTTTCATATGGATCAACTTTTCAAATGCGGATATGATATCTTTTAGAAACCTCAAAATAGAAAAAAGGTAAATCATGCCCATATGTTCTGATATATTCAGGATGTGTGGAAGGAGGAAAATATAAACCATGACATTGAGGTCCCTTGAGTCAGGAGGGGTGGAATGGGGCTTGGAAGCCATTGGGCATACTGGGATAAGAGAGGACTCTCCTGGGGTCAAATTGTCCTTTGATTAACGACCATTTTTCTGGGCGACGTATGCAGAGCAACTAGGGTATGATATGAAAAGCCAATCAAAGGTTTTTATAGGACTTTATAGTTCCATCCCATATGTCGTTATAGGGTTATGGGGATTCAAGATCACTTATAGCATGGAGTTTGGAATATGGAAGGGGTATACCAGGAAATATTGAGGACATTTGGGTTATGATTCACTCATGGAATGGTGTCCCTTATGTAGATCTGACCTATATGTAGGGTGAGGTATTCATTCTATTTTAGGATACCCGGTCGTTTGCCATCACATGTCCAGGACACAGGGTTCCTCTCAGGGGAGGAAATTGTGATGTGCCTTTTAGTGTCATGCTACTAGGACCAAATTCCTAGTCCATTTTTTCATAATGTCATAGAGAATCTCTTTCTAAGATCCCTAATCTCACATGAGCAATTCTCGATGTGAGAAAAAATTGATCACAAGGGTTCTATGTCAACATATAAGAGTAGTGAATTCAACATTAGGGGGAATTTTTTGGCTAAATCCATTGCTTTGAAATTTAGCGTCGTGTGGTGAGGATGATTTTGGACTTGCAATTTAATGTCATGTGGTGAGGAAGATGTTGGCCTTGTAGTTTAACATCATGTAGTGAAAACGATGAACGCCTTTCAGTTTAACATCATATGGTGAGGATGATGTTGGGCTTTCTGTTTAATCTCATGCAGTGAGGATGAATTTGTCCTTTTAGTTTAACATAGTGTGGTGAGGATAATTTTGTCCTTGAAGAGGCCTTCAAGAGATTCAGGTTAATCGTATTCAGGGTGTTCCATCATTCCATAGACGTGAGTGATGATAGAAGGTGTAAACCATAGCCCCGGGGGTGACTTGAATTATGAGGGATGACATGGGGCTTGAAATCAATTTGTCATACTGAGGTAGGATAGGACTCTCCTGGGGAAGAATTCTCCATTTATTTATGGCCATTTTTGTGGCCGGAATATGTAGAGCCAATGGGGCATGATATGTATAGTCAATCAATGGTGTCCTCAAGACACTGTCCTTCCATCCCATATGGCCTTGGATAATTGTGAGGATCCATTTTTTTCCAAGTTATGGAGTGTGAAAAATGGGAAAGGTATGCCTGGGAATGTGAGAATACCCATACCATGACTAACTATGACCTTCTTGGAGATTTCACATAGTTCTTACCGATTCATGGTGGAAAGGGGCATTTTTTATGGTGTCTAGGCTAGGATATTGAATTCGAGCGTCACTATGTATCCTGCGAGAGCATGAATCAAGCCAGACCTAGCTCTAGATATTCCCTACAAACATTTTTTCAATGTGTTAGGGACACTTGATGGAATTTTGGTTTTACATGATAAGGGTACCAGGCCTACCATACTCATCTGTGGTTTACATGAATAAGAGAATCCTAACCACTGGTCCTAAGCTCACATGAGTTATACTCGATGTGAGAAACAATGAGTGGTTACAGAGTCTCCTTTTCAAGTGTGAGGTGACAGAGAATATGAAGGGGGCCTTTTAATTTTCTTTCCCGATGGGGTTGGGCCAACATCGAAGATCGAGGTGTTTCTACGTATCCGGCAAGGGTATGAATCAAGCCATACATAGTTCTGTGTGTTCCCCATACCCGTTTCGCTCAGTCCAACAGGTAGAGGAATTTTCATTCTATCCATCACAATTGTCAGTTTCTCCATGTTTCCCAATAGTTGAACTTTGTAGGAGAATCTCTATCATCATTCCTAAGCTCATGGGAGTTGTACTCAGTGTGAGAAACAAGGAGTGATAAGGGTCTCCTTTACAAATATGGGAATATAGTGGTTGTAATGGAGGTGTTTTTTTATTTGTGGTGGCTGGGGTAGGATCAAATATTGAGGCGTCTCTATGTATCCTGCAAGGGTAGGAATCAAGACGTGCATAGTTTTTTGAAAGATCATGCAGTTTATTATCATGAAATTAAGACATTTTATGCTACATAGTTAAACATCATACAGAAAGGAAATGTTCTATAAAATTTAATGTCCTTTGGAAAGGATTTTGACTCATATTTTATGGTCTTAGAGTTTGTACCATGACATGGGGGTCATTTTTTTTGTTTCTCATAGTTTAAGGTCTTAGATCTCAGACCTTAATATTGAGTATTTGTTGTTTCTCATAGTTTATTGTCTTAGAGTTTGGACCATGACATTGGGGGAAATTTTTATTACTCATAGTTTAGGATCCTAGAGCATGGACTTATGATATGAGGGGGAATTTTTATGACTCATAGTTTAGGGACATAGAGTTTAGACCATGATATAGGAGCATTTTTTTACCTCGTATTTTAAGTTCTTAGAGTTTGGACCTTATCATGGGGACATTTTTAACTCATATTTTAAGTTCTTAGAGATTGGACCTTAACACAAGGGTTCACCATTACTCATATTTTAAATTCATAGATTTTGAACCATGGGGGAAATTTTAACTCATTGTTTAAGATCTTAGTGTTTAGAACTTAACACGGGAGGTTCTCCATTACTCATAGTTTAAGGTCTTATAGTTTGGACCATGGGGAAATTTTTAACTCATAGTTTAAGATATTAGAATTTGGACCTTAACATCGGGGTTCACCATTACTCATAGTTTAAGGTCTTAGAGTTTGTACCATGACATGGGACATCCTTTTTTCCTTATGACTCATAGTTTAACATCGTAGAGATTTGAATTTATCATTAGGGCATTTTTATGTTAAGTATTTATTTAAGAACTTCCCATTTGTGGGAGCCATGATGCGCTTTCCATCCATTGATATCAAGGTGTACGCTCCGTTGGAATAGACCTGATGTATGACATATGGTCCTTCACACTGTGGTTCAAGATTTGGGGGGAATATTTCCTAGTATAATTAGGGTCCTGAGGACTAACACTATTTCTGCTTCGAGAATATATAAAAGGCGAACCTTTTTGTTGAAGGCTCATGCAACCCAGTTTTGGTAGATTTCCAAATGGTGTAGAGTGTGCATCCTTTTTTTGTCATACTTCTCCAATTCATCATACCATCTTTGATATTTCTCATTTGTGGATAGTTGATTGAAAATGGACAAATGAAGTTAAAAAACTTGGATCTTAATAGGTAACACCAACTCTTATCTATTTACTAGTGAGTACGGGGTTGTCGGAGTGGCAGTGGGATCCTGGTTCGGTAAGCCCACAAAGCATGAAGGATATTGTCTGGCCACAATTTCATATCCTTGTCTACTATATTTTGAAGTATTTTGGACAGAGTCTTGTTGAAAACATTTATCTACCCATTGGTCACCACATGGTTGTAGGATGATTGGTTGGCCTTGATTCCATATTACTGGTACAACTTATCCAGCTCAGTAGGGATAAAGTTGGTGTTGTGGTCCATTGGTATTGTGTGAGGGACACCAAATATGGTGATGGTGTTGGCCTTCACAAAGCTAATGATGTTTTTCGCCCCTAATTCTTTAAGGGGTATGGCTTCAGCCCATTTAGAAAAGAATTCAGTCATTGTGAGTATGAACTTGAATTTTATGATTGTAGCAGGAGGATACGGTCCCATAACATCCATCCCCCAAGTGATGAATGGCCAAGAGTATTTAGCTGCAAGGAGAATCTCTAGGGGGTGGTGTATGAAACTATCATGAACTTGGAAGGAATGGAAATTCTTAGTGAATATGGCACAATCATGTATCATGGTGGGCTAGTAATACCCTAGCCTCTAGATTTGGTGACAGAACTTGGTTGCTAACTGTGTTGCTCCACAAGCTCTGGCGTGCACTTCTTTCGTGACATAAATAGTCTCTTCTCCATCAATGCACCTGAGAAGGAATCCATAAAGGCCTTGTTTATAGAGGACCTTTTCTTGGTTCACCCCATTGTATAAGGTAAAATTGACTGCCAGCCTGCATACCTGCTCCCTTTCATGCCTAACTAGTGGGAGTTCCCCATTCCAAAGGTAATTTGTGGCAGGTGTCATCCAACTAGTGGTATGACCATAAGGATAAAAAATGAGGCTAATTTCATCAATTTTATTTGTACTACTCTATATGAATGGAAATACCATATAGCAGTGAGCAATGCTAATGACTGTTTCATCCCGGTCGGGATCGGCCAAGGCTGTGGCTGCATTTTCCAAATCTTCCTCTTAAGCATTCTGTGACTGGAGGACATGATTCAATGTTGGTCTTGATGGAAATTCTATCTTCAATGCTTAAACATGGCTCATAAAGGGAACCAATACTTCTTTCTTGATATCATGGTCACCATTGACCTGTTTGAGGACTAGCTCTGAATCACCTTTTATTTTTAGGTGTTTGGATTGCACCTGGAGTGCCAACTCTAGTCCTATGATGAGGGCCTGATACTCTGCTTCATTGTTCGTACACCCTTTGGAAGGCAAGAAAGTTTAAGGAAAGATGTCCTTTTTGGGAGATACAAGTATGAATCCCAACCACATTTTATTAAGCATGGTATCTTCCATCCTTTTCCTTATTGGGATTCGGGAAGCACCTTCAATGTAAATCTCCAACGTCTGGGGGGTCTCCTAGATGGAAAACACTTCTTCATCTAGTAGTTAGGTATCCAATAGTGTCATCTCTTATGAGTGGTGCTCATCCAGGATGTTTGCCAACCCCTTTCCATTGATGGCCTTCTAGTTCACATACCATATGTCAAACTGTTATAGGATGACCTCCCATCGTGATAGGCGCCCATTTATCATGGGACGGTTGAGGATATACTTGTGTGTGTTGTAGTGGGAGAATAGGTGGACCTCATGGTGCTGTAGTTAATTCCTAAGCTTCTAAACTACGAATATTAGGACTAGGTAGTTCTTTTCAATCTTTGAATACTGAGTTTTGACATCAATTGTTCTCCGGATGAGGTAATAGAGGTATTTCTCACTACCGACATCATTCGTTAGTGCAAGGAAGGATTCTAATGACTGTTCCAGGGCATTTATGTATGAAATGAGTGGTCTCTCCTCAACTGGAGGCATGAGAACTGGATGGATTATGAGATATATTTTTAGGTTTTAAAATGATTCTTGACAATCATTATCCCATTCATACATAACTCCTTTATTCATGATCTTGGTGACAGGTAAACATTTACCTGCTATGTTGGCTATGAAGCACTGAATGTAGCAAGGTGCCCCTAAAGACCTCTCAACTCGGTGAGGTTGTGAGGTGGGGACATGAAAAGAATGGATTTCGTCTTTTGGGGGTCGACTTCAATGCCATGATGGTGTATGACGAAGCCAATAAATTTTCCTGAGGTAACGCCAAAGGTGAATTTCAAGGGATTCATCTTTAAACTATGTTGTCTCAATTTTATGTAGATAGTTTCAAGGTTGGATAGGTGGTTAGAACACGGTCGTGACTTAACCAACAGGTCATTGATATAACACTCGATGAATATTCCTAAAAAGGGATTGAAAATGTGATGCATGGTGTGATAATATGTGGTTCCACCATTCTTTAGACTTAAGGGAATCAATTTATAATAGAAAACTCCCTGAGGGGCCCTCAAATAGGTAGATTCTTCGTATCCTTGGGCCATACAGATATGATTGTTTCTAGAATATCCATCCATGAAGGAAAGGTCTTTGTACCTGTCTATTTCATCGATCAACAATTCTGTAATCGGAGCTGGGAATTCATATTTTGGGCAATAACGATTAAGAACCCTGAAGTCGATGCAGATTCTAATTTCTCCATTCTTCTATTTGATAGGGACTATGTTGTCTATCCATATTGGATATTGGAACTCCCATATGAAGTTGTCTTAGATCAGTTTATCAACTTCAATCTCTATTTTGGCAGCATGCATTAGGTGGGTCCTTTTAGCTGCCTATTTATAGCCCCAATGATCTTCTGGTAAGCCCATATGATGGGTAGTGACTTCAGGATCGAGGCCTGGAATCTTTGTGTAATTCCTAGAAAACACATCTCGATTCTTCTTTAGGAAGGAGTTATATACCTCATGTTACTCAACAAGAATGGACACACTTATTAAAGTGTGTCATGGGTCATTTTTAGTGCCCATATTTACCTCCTTAAGTTCATCGATGGTGGTAGAAATTCCCTCTTCAAATGTATGTGGGGCATATTTGAGGTCTTCATCCTCTTCTTCTTCTTCTTCATATTTATCATTTTACCCTTCTGATGGACAAATTATTTTTGAGATAAATTTTGTAATATTGAGAAATAAATCGTATTTGGCCTTAGTGTAAGGGGAAAAGGTAGTTTGATGCCCCATGGTTGGGCCGGGAGCATATTCAATAGGGATTTTTCTGACAACATGGGAGTCATCCCATTCTTCTATGTCTTTTGACATGATGGTCATAATAGAGACCATGAAAACAACTGAGTCTGTATTTGTGCTTGTACATACGCATTCAACTTGGTTGATGGGTAGTACGTACTCCTCTCCAAGCTTCTAGGAGGGGTCGGTGGAAGCCATCTCCAATCCATTTGGGGCATTGATCCAATCAAAGTTGTCGACCAAAATATATTTTTCTCCTAACTCATAGGACCCCACATCAATGTAATGTGACTCACATAACTCAAAGAGGGATTTATCAGTGTGCAACATCCTATTTTTCCCATTAGTGCAATATTTGATGCACTAGTGGTTTGAGGACGGAATTGCAGAATGCTTATACAGCCAAGGCTTCCCCAATAAAACATTGAAGGACATACTTTACTACAACACTAGGAACTCGGAATCTGATATGATATCTCTGAGCCAAGTTTTAAGCATGACTCTTCCTAATGGGTTTTTCTCACTTTTGTCGTATCCCAGAAAATTTGTAGTGCAGGGTGTCAAGTTGTCTTCATCATGTGCTAGTAAACGAAGCATTCTTAGTGGGAGTAGGTTAACTCCGGAGCTGTTGTTGATGAAGATACCCCAAACATCAATTTCATTTATCATTCCATACACGTATATGGGTTTTATGTGCCCTTTGATGATGGCACCTTCATCCATATCAATGAAGTAGATGACAACATGAAATTCTTCGGTACTAGTCTCCGCTTGGTAGACTTCAGCTTCTGCTACTTCAGCCTCGAACTCTTAGAGACTTAGCAAGGCATCAATGAGTGCCTCCCTAAGATCTGCAGACAAACTCAATGCTTCTAGGATTTATAGTTTTTTTGGTACTAAAGACAACTTTTAAAATTTCATACTCGTATCTAAAGGCTGGTGCTTCCTGGCTCAGGGTTTCTCTTTCATAGACATTTTAGTAGCTTGATATATTGGAAGTAGATGATTCAGCCTCTGTACTAGGAGCCGAAGGTGCTGTAGTCCTTCCCATTTTTGGACGGACTGGTCATCCTGTATTCTTTTGATGGTTCAGCACTTGTTCTTCCCTTGATGGATACTCCAATACAACTAAGCTTGGGTTTCCTTAAGTGGGGGATAAGGAGCATTCTGGTTCTCATTGCGTCTGCCAGAGGGTCCTTCTGCAGTTTTTTGCAATGTTAACGGTTTGACTTGTGGCATGCCAAGTAATTTGAATCCTTCCATGACCATGACTTCTAGGAAACCTCCGGCCTCTACGACCCCTTCCTCCAACTCTCTAATTGTGCATGGTGAATTCGGTTTTGTGACCATAGTCTTCATTAGATAAGGTTTCCATCAAGTGAATGACATTAATGGAGCCGAAAATGAATTCTTGATCTAATTCTATTCCTATCTAACTGCCTCCTTCTGATGGTAATATTTTGTGGGGTGGTGCCTATTATACCGTTTGGTGGGGCGGTTCCCATTGTACCATTTGGTGGGTCAGTTCCCATTGTACCATGTCTTTTGGCATGATGTCCAAAAGTTTCAATAATAAATTTGGACTTGGTACCATCTCATCTTCTAGCTCATGCTTTCTTCCCTTCTATTCTTTGGAGGACCGCGGGGCTAAAAAAGATGAGTGTATTGTCCTAGGATATTTTGGGGGCACAATAGGTTGTTTCATTTGTGCCTGGAGTATTTCATGGACTCGTTTGATGGTATTCAGGGTCCTCTAATAGTAAAAATTTTTCTCCTTCTTGTTGGTGACTATTTTTGACTCTTATGCATCTCTTGAGTTAGAGGTGGAAAAATAAGCCACCTGTCATAGTAGCAGGTCCAACTTGGCTTGACCAGAATTCACCATATATTGCAGGAGATCCTAGAAAACAAAGAATTCCTGGATGGTTCGTCTTAGTATCTAGTGACACAGATAATAATTTGGACTGTCGTTGAGATCCACTTTATCAGCTCGCTTTGTCTCTGGCAGCCAGAGCATATTACAATTCATGGAGGCTATGAAAATGTTGCGGACCTAGTCATCTCATAATGAATAAAATCTATTTCATCTTTCTTTGAACTGATTTCTTTTAGCTCCTCGTCACTCATATTTCCTAGGTGGTGGTGGTTGTTGGCGTCCATGTGGTCTTGCATGGTTTGTCGGGGGGCTCGCAACTGGGGCTGGTGTTGGGGGTGCTTAAGTGTGACAGAACCTGCTTCAACATTTCTTGTTCTTTTCCCAGGTGATGATGGGGCCATTTAGGACTTAAGGTTAGTTATTTTCAAGGATTCTTCTATCCGTTGGGAAATTTAAGAGAAGTATCTAAACCCACTGTTTTACATCACTTGGATGAGGGGTGTTCACAATTCATCCCAAAGTTTATCGATGAACATGGAGAGTATCTCATCCTGGGGGAGTGGTCGGTTTAGGGAATATGTTAGGCCTTTCCATCTGGAAATGAAGTCTGAGACTCTCTCGTTCTCTTGATACTTTTAGTTCATGAGATCACTGACCATCATCTTGGTCAACATTGAACTGAACTGGAAGAGAAACTATCACCATACGTCCTCCTAGCCCATAATTGAATTAGTTAGAAGGCTAGTATACCATACCAGAGTTGAGACGTATTGGGTTCGTATGAAACACCTATGTTTTATGGATTATTTCTACTCTAGAGTTTCCATCATGGGGTCACAGTAAGAGGCATAGTGCATCAAATTCTATTCTGGGTCACCAAGCCATTGAATACTAGGAATACGGGGTTCTCAAAGTTTGGTGGCAGTAGAACATTCCTCACCCACTCAGGGTAGGGTTTGTGCTCTGGTTGTATCAGAGTGCACCTCCCCTCCATGGATTCTAGCCAGGCTATTAGATACTCAACTGTGTTTAATATCCCTTGATGCATATCCTATCCAGCTTGATCTAGAGTTGGTGTGGCAGGGGCCAAAAATTGGGTGTGCCAGTGCAATTGGAATTTGGGGTGGATACCTATTCAGGGGAATCATTTGTGGGTTTACCTAGGTATATTACGGATCCCTTACCAATGGGGGATTTATTTATGTCCTTCTAGGTTCAGGTTGAGAATCCCTTCAAAATTGTCTTCATTCACTGGAACAAGTTCCTTTGGTATGGGAACCTCTTCTAGGAGCACCTACTGACGTTCTGTAGATGGAACACATCTGGTGAGATAACTCCCCTGACGTAGCTCTATATTAATTCATCTGAGCTCTTTCATTTATTTCTCATGCTTTGTGAACCTTTCCCCAAGGGTGATGGATGCACTATCGTTGGGAGGAGGAGGTGGGTCATAGATGACTGTAGATTTATTTTTCACTTTTTTGGAGTTTTGCGGTGGTGGTAATGTTGGATTGACTGAGGGGACACCCAGATTTAGAATCTCCCTCTGGTTCTGGGTATGCACACCATTAGGCTCCATGTGGAATGCCTCTAGGAGGGAACCATCTTCCTTTGCATCATCTTCCCCTACATTATTTCCAGTGAGATCCATGGGGTTGACACTCACCACATTCACTATGGCATACTATATTAAGGGTGGTGTACCCGGTACTGAATAGTAGGAAGGCTTCCTGCACCCTTTATTGGACTTTCTCTTTCAATTCTATGGTATTCTTAGGGCTCCCTAATGAATATTAACCTGAAGGGTTCCCTGGCCTGACTTCGTAATGTGCCTTTGTCTCTGGGAGTGCAGACCACGAGAAGGGTCGAATGGGTATCTCCTCTGTCCATCATTCTTCCTAGATGGTAGAAGACATATGTTCATTGTGTGGATATTTGAGGTAAAAATTCCCTCAGGCATGTGGGCTGGGGTTGTTCTCGTTCTCATGTCAACGCACTACAACCCAGAGTGGTTGGTCTTACGAGGGCATTTTGATTTAAAAATTCCCCCAACCATATTGGATGGTGTTGTTCCCGTATCGTGGGGGTAGATGCCTCTATTTCCAACCTCTCAATTTCACGTACCCCCACACATGTGAAAGTTTATTGTGGCATTGGGCCTGCCCGGGGTCTATGGTCTTTCAAAGACATGAGCACTACTTGCTGGTTGGAATCCTTTAGAAGGGAATCATGCTCAATGTTCTTGGTTTTCTGACTCGAATTTTTTTTATGGCTTGAAATCATCAGCCTTGACGCTATTGAGACTTACTCCAGGGTGGTTTTTATTGAGTATCACATATTCCCTTAATAGGGTTTTCATTTGATGGATTCTTTTGGGTGATGAAATTTCAGGATGTCATTTCCATTGGGGCCTGATGGACAGGATGTGGGGTGAAGTGAAAAGCTCTATGTTCTCCCCACCCTCGAATGTGAACTCCATCCAGGGAATTTCCAATGAGGTGACACAATTTATGAAGTGAATGGAGGGAATCAAGTTCAAGGTTTTTCTTTTACATTTCTGATTTTGGATGCCTTGGGGAAGGAAGGGCTTCCAAGTCTATTAGACGGCAAAGCTTCCCTATTGTGTTGACATGGTCTGCATACCCTTCATTGGGTAGGAATTTTTCATTCATCTTTTGAATATTTATCCATATATTTAAGGGAATGTCATGCATGCATTCCCTATACAATTCTCCTAGTATGTCAAAGTTATAATTCTTCGTATTATAATTCAACACTGGTATATTATCCCTAGCTAGTTGTATTCTCAAAAGAAACATATCATGATGTTGTTCTATTGGAGACTCTCCTATTTGATATGCCCATATCGACTACTTCTTGATGATTTCGTTCCAGGCAACCGGGATGGTGGGGGCCTTATAGATTTGCGGACGCTGTGGGGATGGCTCTGAAGATGAGCATGGCCCCAGTCCATCCTCTGGTTGAAAAAGAGTATCACTCATTATAGATAGAGTTCCTGATGTTTCTGACTCTGTTTCGAGTGCCTCATTACAGGAGGGCTTTCTCAAATTTGTTCCGGCAAGGGGAGGTCCTTCTTTCCATCAAGTATTTTGGTTGCAAGGAGGACCTTCACAAGTGGTGCTACGAAGTCGAGGACTACCATGGAAACATGATGCCCAACCGCGAGAATTTTTCTGGAGGTGTGTACCCTGGGGAAGACCTTTAGGGTGAGCTATAGCAAGGGGATGACCTTATTGCTTCTTGAAGTCACTGTGGGGAGGACCTTCATAGCAACTGTCATTGCGGGGAGGGCCTTCTCAATGACCGTCATCATGGAGAGGACTACCATCATGACTTGATATATGGATGCAGGGAGAATTTCTGTAGTGTACATCCTAGGGAGGACCTTCTGGGTTTACCGCAATGTGGGTAGGACCTTCTTGTTTCTTGGTAGTACTGTGGGGAGGACCTTTACATCAACTGTCATTGCCGGGAGGGCCTTCGCAATGATTTTCATCATGGCAAGGACTACCATCATGACTTGATGTACGACTATAGGGAGAAGCATATCTGTAGCCTATACACATGGGAGGACCTTCAAGTTGTACCATAATAAGAGGAGGACCTTCTTGTTGCTTGAAGTAACTGTGGGGATGACCTTCACAATAACTTTCATTGTGAAAATGACATTCACGATGATCTCCATCAAAGAGAGGACTACCATCATGACTTGATGTATGACTATAGGGAGAAGCATATCTATAGCGTATACCTGAGGGAGGACCATCAGGGTAGACAGCGTCAAGGGGAGGAACTTCTTACTGTCTGATCTTTAGGTCAAATGGAGGGCTACCCCGACACCCATCAGAAGATAGGCTCTCGTGATCGATAATTATGGATCCATAGAGTAAGCCCCCATGTGTTCTCTATGGAGTACCTTCAGAGCTGCTGCTAGTGAAATTTCTGGGAGGACCTTAACAATTACTAATTACAATTCCATAATTAGGGGATGGAATGACAGGGTATCGAGCCTTTATTGATCTATGTTTAAGGGCATCGAGAACCCCAGCTTCTAGCATAGCAGGATCATATATGTGCTCTTCATTTTTTGGTTTCCTTTGTCGCTTTTAATTTTTAGGATAACTCTTGTAGGTAATTGTGGCCATCTATTGTTGGTAATTGCCATCATTTAAGGGTTCCCATCTCGTTGGGTCCTGTGATTTCATCAGGATATGATGACCAACATCATGAGTTCTGGTAAGGATATATGTCTGCCATGGAGAGACCACCACATTGGACCAGCGTCCCCCAGTTAGAACTATTATTTGTTCCTGATCCGTTTGTTCGTATGTTGCAGGATATATCTGTCAACCATTTTGGAATGGAGAAGGGATACATAACTAATTTAGAGTGACTAAATAATTATGAGAGTGAGTTATTTCATTCGAGAAAATCATCTTGTAGTCCCAATTTGTTTCCTTTTCCACCGATGCAATGATATCTTGGCATGTTTAGAGGGTATTGTCTACAATCGACGTATGATCTTCCATCATGGTCAGGATGTGCTTAGACAAATCTTTGTATGGAACGGGTATGAAGGCCCATTTTGATATCAGAGCCGGATTTTGTGCCTTCTTCAATCCTCCATGAGTTGCTTGTAGATACTGGAAGTTATCCTGTGTCGGGATAGAGTAATGAGACTATCATTGGTTGTATTCTCTTGTTGCCACCGTATTGTACTAGTGGTCTTCATATTCACAAGTGGAGTTTTTTATCCGCTCACATGCCACTGTATTTGTCTCACATGCTTTTTATGCATCCGTAGGAATTTGACTCTGCTCATATTTTATCTCCGCCCTATTTGGATGGTGAACTAGGTATGCATCAGCAGGTATTTGTGCTTGTGTATAGACTGTTGCTACCCTATTTTGATGGCAGGCTTGAAGTGCATCAGCAGGTGTTTGTGACTAAGTATAGATGAGTGCCACTATATTTTTATGGCGAGATTGTTGTGCATTGGTAGATATCTGCATCTTCCTATAGCTAGCCACTTTGTCTTCACGACAGGACCAATGAGAAATAGAAAAACGTGCATGTGCTTGTATTGTGTCACCCTATTTCTATGGTGGGCTTGAGTGGAGAGGTCATAGTTGTGTGTATTTCCATTTAACTCTTCCACATTAGTATGGCGTAGCTACTCCTCATGAACCAGGGTGATAGTGTATCCCTGGTTATATATTCTATGTCCTTGGTTGGTAGCCCAATGGGCCCATGTCTCCTGGACTTTGGCAGGTTCCCTTGGTATAAGGTCCTCCTCTGTTGGAGGAGGTCTGGTCGTCCGGTGTCAGCGGCGATGCTCTCTAGCAGGGGCCTGTGGTTTGGGCCCCTATGTAGTGGGGATGAATTCATCAGTATTGACTTCATATTCCTCCCTATGGTTAGGGAGGAATTAGTTTTCACGTTCTGGGTATAGGCTCCCAAAATGGTTTGAGACAACCATCGGGGCCGCCATGTACTGAGGTACCAGCATCGGATGAAGAGGCAGTTATAGGACCATTACATACCAAAGGGATTGTTTTATATCCTCCAGAATGGGGAGAGTACTATTTCGGTGGTAATATTTGATCTTTATATTAGACCGCCAACGTTGAAGACGTTGGGTAGGAGAAGGGGTCATGATCTTCATTGAGGTCGTGACCACTCGCAGGATCGCCGATGCATGCATCTTCATGGATCGTGGGTATTCAATTTGGATCGAAAGACACTCTATAGGAACCTTCAATATATGTATGACATACAGACAACTAATATCATCAAAGAATATTTCTTTTAAACACATGCATATTTGGGGATTTATCTTGGCCCCCTTCCCCTTTTCTTTTACTACGGGGCGAAGGGGACTAAGTGGGATGAGACTGCCACCTTGGTTAAGTATTCATGCTAGTTTCTCCATTTTTGTTCCACCTCTGAGGTGATGTGTGTTGCGCCTACTGGGGAAAACAAAATGGTCAGACGTGCAATGTCTTTTTTCTTTTATCATTGTTGGTAGGACTGCAACTTTGGTTAAGGATTCACGTTGGGTTCACCATTTTTGTTTTGCCTATGAGGTGGAATGTGTACAGGAGATGTGGATATAGAACGAAGAGGATTATCACCTATCCATTTTTCCATAGGTAAAGTCTCTCATCGAATTTACCATTCCTTTGTTTTGACCCGTTAAATGTCATTGTCCTTTAAATAATGTTGAATTAACACTATAGGGAACTGTTGGTCCTCACAGGTGGTTACGTGGAGTTCAAGAACTCGTGAAATTGGTTCTTCTAGGATATAAATTCCTCAAATGGTATCCAACGAGTTTATTTGTTGATCCATGAGTGCCCAACATCCCTGATATCCATGATTCATGGACCTGCTTTCCAAAGGTAGGCACTCATTGGCTGACAATTTTGCTAACACTTGAGGACTCCATTTGTCATGAGGATGGGAGGTCAATCTCACCACACCCTTTCAGGGGAGGATTACTACATGTTCTGGGACTCTCATATAGATTTAAGTCATGTTAATATTTTTGAGAATCCTTGGTTCATTCCCGAAGAGTGTTTCCACGGGCTACCCTTGGTTTGCATGATCGTCGTGAGCATGAATATGTTTCATGCCACGTACGTGACACTGACTTAGCCGTACTGTAAGGCGCTTTGGATTTTATCGTCATCCAGGGGGCAGAAGGTGACAGGATGTTGGGATCGGGCCCACAAAGAGGGATTCCTACATATCCTCGGGAGTGGAATTAGAACCCACATAGTTCAGATTGTGTGGGACTTATGCATGGAATATTCCCATTTGAGGGGGGAATGGTTGGGTGGACCCTTTTTGATGGGAACCCTTTTGAGCTTGTCCCTTATGATAGGATTCCTATGTATTCGGATTTGATCAGGAATAAGAGTTCTCATAGTTCGTATTTTGCGTTGATGGTGTAATCCTCACAAACGTCTAAGACCACGTGATCCATGATCGGTTTGAGAAACAATAGGATTTGAAAGATTCAACAATGAACAGGCCTCCTCCCCTACTAGTGGGTGAGGGAGAGCCCATAACGGAAGAGGTTGGGGTAACCGTGGGCAAGGGAGCTGAGTGATGTACCTTTCCATGTGAAATTGAATTAAAGGTCATGGGACTCGGCATCAGAGGATTGGGGACTTACCTCAGTGGGAGAGCCCCAGAGTATGTTCTAGGAAAGGGATGAGTTTCATCCTCATCAAAGGGGGGAGTGAACATAACCCCTTTGACTGATCGTTTTCCCTCATTAAATGGAAAATAAAGTGATTACCCCCAGTCCCAAGAAAGGAGAGGTTCACATCGACATCCCAAGGTTAGACTCCGGGTTACTGTGGGAATGAATCCTTACAAAAATTCCCAAATCCCACACCTTTGATGGGAGGGCCTTCGTGACTCCGCTTACGGTGGGTATGTAGACTCAATGGGGTGTGCTGATGCACCCGATGGCCTGATCATACGAGTCCAGTGACTTTGGGGGAGGCCTCGGCCAAGTTCTAGAGAACAGGTTAGTGGATGGATTGTAGAAGACTGTACGGTAATGGTGGGGTGAGTTTGGAACCGTAGGTAACGATACCCAAAAAAAAACCCATTCTGTGTACTGGTTTCTCATGCGGGATAGGGAAGGATCCTCATACCATAGTGGTATGAGAGAAAGAGGTCCATCTGTGTACCGATATGGTACGTAGGAATGGGTATCGCCAACCATGTACCATAGTGGTATGTGGATCACCGTGCCACTTTGGGTTATATCCGTGTACCAATGTGGTACACCGTGCCCAGGTTCAGTCCACATAGAGGTACGCTGTGTGGAGCACCATATTAAAGGATGTTCAGGGGAATTACCATTCGTGGGGAATTCATCCACAAGAAGTATTTGGTTTGTCTTTTACCAGTTGGGTTCATGATTATTATTATTATTATTCAATTCCCCATTATTATGGTTCAAGACTGTCTGTACCTACAGAAGAAGTGGGTCACGATTTGTGCTTTGTCGATGAAACAAGACAGAAGTCGGAGTGCAACCATTGAGTTTCCCTCAAGCTTTCATCACTCTTCCTTACCTCTATCCATCTCCTCTCTTCCCATTTTCCATTTTTCTATTGTGCTCCTTTTATAGAGCATCAGAGCGATCATATCTACGGGGAATGCGACACCATTTGTGGAGGCCCATTGAAGCAATTTTCTAACCCACGGAAGACTTGATCAACAGGGGTTGGTGGAGAATTTTGTTTGCGATAATGGTTCGTGGAACCCTGCTTGTCCACATAATCCGCTAACTAAGGGGTTCCCAGACCTGTACGTAGATGTTCTTCTGTACAGAACTCCTCTAGTTGATGTGGTTCGCGGTTTTCCCTCCTTGTTGGCCATCGTTTTGAGGGCTAGCGGTTTGCTGACCATCCCACATACATGGCGGTTCGCGGTCCATCTTCTTTACATACCTTTCCCGGTGATGGTACATGGGGCATTTGAGAACTTGAATTTATTCAAGTTCCTTCAAAGAAATACAACACAATTTTAGTCCCTTCAACTTGATAGACTTGTAGAATTACTTAATTCCTTCTATAATGTGAATGCAAGGGTATTTCTTCTCGTTATTGGAACTTTCAGGACCCTACAACCATGTTGGATAAAACATTTATGCATAATTAATTTATTTCATCTTCATCATTGTGCAATAGTTCATTAATTAATGTGATCACAACCTTACATCCATAAAATAAATAATTTCATAGAAAGAATTAAATAATTAATTAAATGACCTATTCATTTGATTTATCTAATGGATAATTCAATGAGGAAAAATTAAATAAACCTTTGACCTATTAGAAATAACTCCTATTTCCATTCTTGGAATGAGTTATGGAATTTGACCTATCCACTTGTGTATCACCGGGGTTGTCATCATTATGGTTCCATCTTGAACTTCCTCCATGCACCTAGGGATGCTCCAATAATTAGAAACATTTATTACTCACACACAGGTGAGGGGATATAAAGTATTAGTTAAATGTATTTACATAAATATCCTTGGACATGTAGGTCCTACATAATAATGGAGGGATTGATGACTCGTAGGAAATCATTTAATTTAATATATAATAATTGAAAACTTGTGAAAAAAATTAAATTAAAACATCCAAAAAATACATAGGTCTTGGTCAATCTCGTTAATTGTAAAACAAGCAATGAATATACAAAATTAAATGGATAGAATTAATTTCATTATTCATTTTTTTACTATTTTAGATAAATGTGCTTGTATTAATTATTTAATAAAAACATTCATTAATTCCCATTAATCTTAATGATAATCAATTATTATTTGTAGATACCCATAATTAATGGAATTCATGGAAAATAAATGGTAGAGCCAATAATGAAATATAAATTATAATAATTTATTTGAGCATCTAAAAATCATTAAAACCATTGTTAAATTGTCAAACACACAACCTTGTTCTAATAAATAAAGTAAGGTTTTAATGGTTCAATTTTTAAATTTCATGTAATTTTAATTTTTTCCATTAATGGGAGACTACATGGCATGTACATGTAGATAAATTACATGTAACTTGGTTTACATATTTACAATTCACACTCCAGGGGCTTCATCATATTAACTTAGCCAAACTACATGGTGTGTACATGCCAGCTACACACCTTATATCCACTTTTTGTGTTCTAGGTTGGTATAGTCATCACGTGGTGTGAAATAAAAGCACCATGTGTAACTGATTACCTGGATCAACTAAATACAATGTGCATTATTAAAGAACATATCTCCGATCGCACTCTATGTAACCCAGTTCTACTAACCAATAATTTAGAACTTTCTTATTGAATCTCATGTTTCTCTTCATTTGTTGTTAATCCTTTAAGAAAATAAAACACTAAAAAATATGATTAATAGTTTGATAACATGTTAATTCAAATAATATTAAAGAAATAATTACATAAACTAAAAGCCTAACCAAAATTTTTCATTGATAAAAAATATAATAAGTAATTATAAATTTAAATGTGACCACTCTGATACCACTTGAGGATTCTATGAATATGATAAGTGTGTGAAGTTTAGAGACATATTATAATTTCTTTTAATAATCATTTTCCAAAACCAAGAGCGATGATATCTCACATAAAATTTATAATTAATGGATTTAATATTTGAAGAAAGAAATACCTGGGATTAAGAACATTCTTCATTGGTGAATTTTTATCATACGAAATGACCTTGTCAGATTACCTTCGTTGTGTTTTGAGGATCCAAGTATAGAATCCCTCTAGCAGTGATCCACATGTTCTCCTATGATATTTAAGAAACACCACTCGATCTATGGGTGATGGTGTGGTGATTCAAATGTCTTGAATTGTTTGTTTTTTATTGCACGTTATTCAGTTTTGATGAAATATCTCTTTCACTTATCATTATTTAAAGGAATCAAGAAGGGGGATTTTAGAGAGAATTCATTGTGTACAAAAATTCTCTATTCTCGATTTTGGGGATACTCTATACAATAGACATATCGATATATTTATAGAGTTAGGATTTGTTTAAAATATTATTTAATTGCATACCTACCATTAAATAACATTTATTAACATTAATAAACCACATTCCACATAATAAGAATAATAATATTGTTATTTTGTGGTGTCTAAAAACATTCCCAATAAAAAAATATTATGTAATAGTATTATTAATTATTATTTTCCACTGTACTCAGTCTTCATCCTTCCAAACTTCTCTATAATTTATTTAATTTTTGAATAAATATTGTATTCATAAATAAATATTTTATTCACAATATAATGAATAAATATTTATTAAAATATTTATTAAATAAAATAAATATTTCATTCACTAACTGATGAATAAATATTTATATAATTTATGTGATCAATATAACTTGAATAAAATTATTTCTTGGACTTGAGAATAATATGTATTCCATTAGTTAAACTCAAATATAATTTAATAAAGATCAATAGACACACTTGGTTTGTGACTGACTTAGATTCTTTCTCGCTGGCATTAAGAGGCCTACCTAAAGCCCAGGATTGTTGTGTATCAATTTGTCAAGGTTTCCAAGAGAAATAAATTAATATATCAACACTAAAAACCACATACGAATACTCATAGTTTAATATAATATCTTTTTTACAATATCTCATCAATCAGGTTTCATATCCCTATCACCAACCTATATGCTTGATATGTATTTCTTTGACTATCTAAAATAAAAACATCATTACACCATGTCCATGGAATTTAATGTGACGGTTCTATTCTAATAAAAGGTTTGAGATATCTGCTTCCCTAAATATCAAATGGATAAATCCTTCCTCGACTTATTCATTAATGAAATGTCACTCATGACACACCCAACATATCCAACTTCCCCATGAACTATTATCATCATGGTTTATGAAATACATCTATGTAAGCAAGTTGTAACATGAATTAATAATAATTGTGAATTATAAGGACCATCAAACATGCCCATATATTGGAATATCTGGTCTCACCAAAACATGCAAAATTTCTACTAGTGGTTCTGTTCTAATTATCTCTCATCTTGGAAATTACCATGTGTGAACTTCATGTGAAGAAGCATCATCTGCCTACAAGTACTCACACCAAAAATTCTAAGTACTATGTGTCTTATCATAGTACATTATAAAAAATAAGGACATTATTTGAGAATATCATCATAGCACACTAAGGTTCTCTTCATCGTGGGGAACTACTATGACCTTTTCAATGTGACATATACTCTAAGACATTATTACATTAGAGTCATGCAGAATAACAAAACATATGTAATAAGGCATTTTAATAATATTCAATATAATAAATATTGATGTAATAAAAGTAAAAATAGTTGTCCCAAGGACACAAACATCAAATATTCATGTAATAATAGTAAAAAATAGTGTTTATGGGTTTTTAAGGTTTTTTAGGTTTTCATGTTTTAGGGTATTTTATGGGTTTTCAAATTTCCTCGGTTTTTAGGTGTTTTAAGTCTTTTTAAGGTTTTAATGTTTTCTTTGGGATTTTATAGGTCTTTATGGTTTTTTATGTTTTAGGTATTTTTACAGATATTTTAGTATTTTCATGGTTTTTTGGGTTTTTATGGGTTTTAAGGGTTTTTAGGGATTTTTAAGGGTTTAAGGGTTTTTGGAGTCTTTGGAGTTTTATGGTTTTTTTAGTTTATGGTTTTTTTAGTTTTTTGGGTTCTATGGTCTTTTATAGATTTTTAACATTATTAGTGGATTAATTTTTTTTATAATTTTATTGGTTTGTTGGGATTTTATGGGTTTTTATTGTTTTTTAAAAAAATTTATGGGTTTATAGTAATTCATGTTTTCAGGGTTTTTAGAGTTTTCAAGGTTTTTCGGGGCTTTAAGTGTTTTTAGTTTTTATGTATTTTATAGTGTGTTTAGGGGTTTTAGGTTGATTTTTCATTTTAGATATATTTAAGTATTTTGTTGGATTTTATTGTTTATAGGGTTTTTATTGATTTTAAGAGTTTGAGGGTTTATGGGTTTTAAGGGGGTTTTATCATTTCTTTTAGATTTTATCGGATTTTTTGATTTTTTTATGTTTTAAAAAAATTTATGAGTATTTCAACATTTATAAAGGTTTTTTTGGGTTTTTATAGTTTTTAGTGGTTTTGGTGTTTTTATTTATTTTTTGGGTTTTTTAGATTTTTAGGGGTATTATGGTTTTTAGGGGTTTTAAAGACTTTTTAGGGGTTTTAGGATTTTTAACATTTTTAGGTTTTTGGGTTTTAATTTTTATTATTTTTATTATTTTCATAGGGTTTTTCAGGGTTTTAGAGTTTTTTTAACATTTTTAGGAAATTTTATAGATTTTTTAGATTTTTTATAGGTTTTTAGGGTTTTTAGTGATTTGAGGGTTTTTTGTGTTTGAAGGGTTTTTATGTCCTTTAGTATTTTTTTAGTTTTTTAGGGGGTTTTATTTTTATTTTTTTGATTTTTATGGTTTTCTTTGGTTTTTTTAAATTTTTAGGTGATTGTATTAATTTTTTCATTTTTATGGATTTCTTATGATTTTTATTGGTTTTAGGGTTTTAGGGATTTCCGGGGGTTTTAGTGTTTTTACAGAATTTTGGGTTTTTATGGTTTTTAAGGTTTTAGGGTTTTTTCTATTTTTAGTGTTTTTATGGTTTTTAGATTTTTTTAATGTTTTTGGGGTTTAAATTGTTTTAATGTTTTTAGTGAATTTTAGGGTTTTTATGGGTTTTATTATTTTCAAAGGCCATTAGGATTTTTTTGGTTTTTTAGTGGTTTTAACTTTTTTAGTATTTTTGGGGGTGTTAAGTGTTTTTATGTTATTAAGGGTTTATTCGGGTGTTTCATGGTTTTCAGGGTTTTTTACGTTATTAATCCTTATTAGTTTGTTTGTATTTTTTGTGGGTTTTTAGGGTTTTACTATTTTTTGGGGTTTTATGGTTTTTTTGAGTTTTTTAGTGTTTTCAGGGTTTTTCGTTTTTTCCAAATTTTTTATGGTTTTAATGGGGTTTTTGTGTTTTTAGTGGGTTTTTTGTTTTTAATATGTTTTAGGGTTCTATGGTTTTAATGTTTTTTATGGTTTTTAGGGCATAGGGTTTTGGAGACTTTTTAGTGGTTTTTAGGGTTATTATTTTATTAGGTTTTTAAGGCAGAAGAGGTGTAAGGCCAGGCTATTCCTGACCCCCTCATAATTTATTATGAAATAAAAAGACGCAACATAAAAGGGAGGGGAGGGGTCAATCAACCCACACCCAAAAACCCTTTACAACCCAAGACGCAAAAGTCCCCCCAAAAAATAAAAATCAAAAAAGAAAAAACACAAAAGAGAGACAAGTCAGTCAACGTCGCCACCAAAATCAACAACATAAGTAGATCCAAGAGGTTCACTCACTTCACCAAAATCGAAGGCCGCGTCATTACCATATGGATCCCCATCAGCACCATACCTAGAGGAAGCATCTGAGTCCGCTGACTCCCATTCAGACGATTCATATTGCATGGGAAGGTTGGAGCAATAAACCCTAAGATGTTGATCCACATTCTACCGCACCTTTCCATCCCTTTTTTCCTTTCCATAAACAACTTCTTTAACTTTTAAGGAGGCTCTTGTGGACATAGTCTTTGGCATGAAAGAGTATCCCTTCCTCGGCTTTCTCCTTCATGAGTCGACAGGGACCCCAATGGGCTTCTCTCCTTTCCCAACGGCTTCCTCAAGCAAGGAACTCTCCTTAAGGATCAAATCCCTGTTGTGATTTAATATTCTTCCATCCTCCTCTTGTTAAGGAATGACGAAGTTTTCTTGGTTAAGAGAACATGTAATAAGAACCCCATCACACAGCGTGTTAGGGACCACTTCAGGTGCCTTGGGAGCCTTCCCATCCAATGCCTCCAACTGCTCGGTTTGATCCACCTTGGGGCTTCCCTTCCAGGGGAAAACCGGGCAATCCACCATCTCCTGCTCAAGCAAGCCCGAACAAACATGCCTGTCAGCCAGGGCATCCTCATGTACCTCCATAATTAACTCCAACCCCTCCCCCTGTGTAGTGGCATCCCCTTTCCCATGCTCATCTTCTGTCTCTATGCCCTCCCCCTGCCCACACCCCTGCCCAGCCACCTCCTCCAACTTATTCACTGGCACCTGCAACTCCACCCCCCAATTCAGCCACATGGCAAGAAGCATCACTAGAAACCCCCCAAATCACCACCTCAGGCATATTCAAATCCAGTCCAGTAGACCAACAACTAGCCACACCCTCAGAGCCATCCTCCCCAACCGCCCCCATGCTGCTGCTTCCTCTTTTATATCAGCGCATCCAAAATGCTCGAAGCTGTCACCAACAGCATAGCTAAGAAAGGGGACTTACACATCAGTGCCTGAAGAGGCCTTATCATTACCAGTGGGTGGCGCCATCAACACTTTTCTAAGATCCATATATTCAGCCTCTCTAGTATAACCCAAAGATCCATAGACCGCACAACTGGCGTCATCCATATTTCTGTGATCCTCACCCTCTATCCCATCTAAAAAATCACCACAAGAGTCATGCGACCCCTTACCCATATCCTCATAAGCATCTCCATGAGGCCCAGAGCAGGTATTCTACCTATCTTGTTCATCAAAGTCACCATCCAACTTTGCTTGCACAACATGATGCTCCTGAGTCAACTCCTCTGAAAGCAAGCCATCAAACTGATTGTACAAGGGGACACTATCATCTTTCTCATGCATTGTCAATGGTTTATCAGAAACACTGGCCACCTCTAGACCTCCAGGAATGGGAGAAGGCCCAGGTAGCTCCATCATCCACAACTCCACCATCCTCAGACTCTTGGCTCCTTCCACATGTTTCACCACGCCCATACTGTCCACAATCCCAAGATCACATTTCAGCCTATCAAAGGCATCACAGACCCTAGGGTTAGAACGGGTCTGCCGATCAACCTGTATCAGAACATCCCCGACAGCGATAACATCATGATCCTCAGCCAGAGATGAATTATCTATTCCAGTAGGGAGACCCTCCTTGTGCATTCTTTGTTCCCCCCAGAGAGGCGTAACCGTTAACATACTATTAGGTGGATCATTTTTCCAGTGAGGAGAAGGATTGACAGAGAAAACACACCTACAAGAATAGGCAGAGTTGCCAATACTATGGAAGGATGAGAAAAAAAGAACCTAGGATTTAAATCAGATGACCTAGTGCTACCTGATCTCACCTTCAATCTCAATATAGAAAGAATTAATCAGAACTTTGGACACAACCACGTCAACATAAATCCTTAACGCAACCGGGTGGCAGAAAACACTTGTCCGAGCATCCATACACAGGAATCTACCAATGAGGTTACCATTGACGTGGAGGATGGCTAGGTTTTGGAAGGGAAGGACAACACCAGGAAGGGTAATTCACAAAGCCACGCTTGTGGGATCACAGTGAAGGAGAAAGTTAAAATTCCATCGGAATAAATGAAATCGAAGGCCATCAGTAGAACGAGGAGAAAAAGACCAAACAGAAACAGGATCCTCTTCAATCCTAAACTGAATCAGAATGTGTCGAGCGTCCAAAAATACTATAACCACTTATTCACGTAGTTTCCAAGAAGAAGTAACAAACCTGTTAAAAGCATCCATAGAGGGTTATATCCTTCGAAATCGGGCCACCAGTGTGAGATCTAGAAGGTCGGAGTCCATTGAGAACTTCAGGGAAGAGATTTGGAATGAAGGCACACTATTATCGCAGAGTGGGACTTTAGGGTAGACATCAATCTCTGGAAAGCGAGGAAGCTGTGCAGGATCAGAAGAAGGAGAAGAGGGAAGCTTCGGGGAAGGCCCAACCACTGCCTCCCATAGCCAGGGAGTAGGGCGGGGCGACGTCGATGAAGCCATAGGCTATGTTTTTGTAAACCTCCATGGCGAGGAGGGGAGAACCCATTGCGAGAGCTTAGACACTTCCATCTTCTTAGCCTCTTTGTTATTTAAGGGTTTTAAGTGTTTTTAGGTTTTTATGGTTTTCTTTAGCGTTTTTAGGATTTCTTAAGATTTTTATGTTTTTATGGAATTTTAGGTTATTTTTAATTTTAATGTTTTTATGGATTTTGAGAGGTTTTTATGGTTTTTAGTTTATTGGTGTTTTTTAGAGTGTTTAAAAAATTTTATGTTTTTAAGGGTTTCAAGTGTTTTTTGTGTTTTGAAGGTTTTCAATTTTTTTGGGGTTTTTATGTTTTTTCAGATTTTAAGGCTTTTTGATATTTATGGATTTTAAGTGGTTTTGGGGATTTTGTGGATTTTTAGGGTTTTTAATTTTTTTTTGTTTTTTGTTTTCTTTGGGGTTTTTAGGTTTTTTTATGTTTTATAGTATTTTAAGAGTTTTAAAGATAAAAATAGGACTATAAAGGGTTTTTTTATATTTTTAGTGGGTTTTATGTTTTTTTTTATTTTTAGGGTTTTTGTGGGTTTTAGGGTTTTAGGGATTTTGACGGTTTTAGTGGATTTTATGGTTTTTGGATTCTATTTTTTTTATTTCTAGGGTTTTTTTGTTTTTATGGGTTTTAAGGGTTTTTTGATTTTTTATCATTTTTAAGGGGATAAAGGGTTTTTAGAGATTTGGTTTTTAGTTTTTATGGGGTTTAGGGGTTTTTAAGAGTTGTAGGGGTTTATGGGTTTTAAGGATTATTAAGGTTTAGGATAATTTAAGTGGTTTTTGAAAGTATTAAAATTTTCATGTTTTTTTGGGTTTTAAGTGTTTTTCGATTTTTATAATTTTCATAGTGGTTTTCAGGTTTTTATGGGTTTTTAAATTTTTTACTAAGGTGTAAGGGTTTTTATTTTTTTTGGTTTTTTAAGGTATTTAGGAATTTTTAATGTTTTTAGTGGTTTTTAGGATTTTTAGAGTTTTATGGTTTATTAGTGACGTTTATGTTTTAGGGGTTTTACGTATTTTTAGGCGTTTAATGTTTTTATAGGTATTTATGGTTTTCTTAGGGTTTTCTCAGTTTTTGGGTTATTTACGTTCTAAGGGTTTTTAGAGATTTTTTATGGTTTTTATTTTTTTAGGGGTTTTAGGGATTTTTAGGAGTTTTTAGGTTTTTTTTGAGTTTTTTTGTTTTTTTTGTTTTCAGGTTTTTTTAGTTTTTAGGCGTTTTCAATATTTTAGAGTTTTTAAAATTTTTAGGGCTTTATGGATTTTATCATTTTTAATTTTTTTTAGGTGTTTTATGTGTTAATAGGTTTTTAATTTTTTTCTTAGGTTTTTATGACTTTTAGGGTATTTTATATTTTTAGTGATTTTTCATGATTTCAAAGGATATTATGATTTTTTAGAGTTTTTAAGCATTTTGAGGGGATTTCATATGTTTTTAGGATTTTTCGATTTTTTTGTTTTTTTCTTATTTATTTTTAGTTTTTTAGGATTTTTATAGTTTTTAATATTTTTAAGGATTTTTAGAGTTTGTTAGGTTTTTTAGGTTTTTAGTTTTTAAGGAATTTTTTATTTTTTTAGTGTTTTATGGTGTTTATAGGTTCTTAAAATTTTTAAGAGTTTAAAAGGTTTTTAGAGTTTTTAGTGGGGTTTTATCATTATAATGTTTTTGGGTTTTTAGGGGGGTTTAGGTTCTTTTATGAATTTTTAGGTTTTTAACGTTTTTATTTGTTTCAAGGGTTTTATGTATTTTTAGGTTTTTATGGTTTTATTAGGGTTTTCGTGGTATTTAAATTTTTTATGTTTTTAATGTTTTTATAGATTTTTAGGGTTTTAATGGTTTTTAGTAGTTTTTTGGGATTTGTGGGTTTTGAGGGTTTTTGGGTCTTAGGGTTTTTAGAGTTTTTTAGGTTTTAGGGGTTTTAAGTGTACTTTGGTTTTTAGAATTTTATTAGGAGATTCTAGTATTTTTAGTGTTCCTTATTGTTTTATGGATTTTTAGGGGTTTTTTGGTTTATAGTTTTTTAGGGAATATGAGGGGTTTTATGGTTTTTAAATTTTTTTAAGGATTTTATATATTTTTTTACATTTTTTGAGAATTTATGGTTTTTTTTTGTTTTTCTGGATTTTTTGGATTTCTATGAGTTGTTAGTATTTTTAATAACTTTGAGGGTTTTAAGGAGTTTTTATGATTTTTTGTTTTATTTGGGTTTTTAGGGGGGGTTGAGTTTTTAAGGTTTTATATTTTTTATAGGTTTTAGCATATTTAAGGGTTTAAAGGGGTTTTAGGGTTTTTAGTGGATTTTTTTTATTTTTATGGATTTTTATGGGTTATAAGGTTCTTAAGGGGTTTTATGGGTTTTAGGGGTTTTCAGGGTTTTTAGGGTCTTTTTTGTTTTTAGGTTTTTTATCATTTTTAGAGGTTTTATGTGTTTTAGGGTTTTTATGGTTTTCTTAATATTTTTCCGTATCCTTAGTATTTTTTATGATTTTTTGGATTTTTAGCCATTTTTAGGATTTTTATGGAGTTTTAGGAATTTTTAGGATTTTGTGAATTTTTTAAGGGGTTTGTTTGGGTTTTTTGGGGTTTTATGGGTTTTTCTGTATTTAGGTGTTTTAGGGGTCATTTTATTTGTTATGGTTTTTCTATTTTTTTATATTTTTCCATCATTTTTGTGGGTTTAAAGGGTTTTTGATGTTTTTTGTGGGTTTTTAGTGTTTTAGGATTTTTTTGGTTTTAGGGGTTCTTCACGTTTTTTAGGTTTTTTAGGGGTGTTAAGTGTTATTTTTTTTAAGGTTTTCTTAGGGGTTTTCATGGTATTTAGGTATTTTTACATTGTTTAGATATTTTAGGGAATTTTTATGGTTTTTAAGGATTTTGATGGATTTATGGTTTTATGGTTTTTATATTATTTAGGTTTTATGGGATTTACGTGTTTTTTAGTTTTTATGTATTTCCTAGGGCCTTTTAGGGGTTTTAGGGTTTTTTTATTCTTTTAGGGATTTATAGATCATTTTATGATATTTTTTGTCGTTAAGATTTTTTGTTTTCATGTTTTTAGGTTTTTTTTGTTTTAAATTTTTTATAGTTTTTTTGTGTTTTAGGGGGTTTTTTGTGTTTTTAGGTTTTTTAAGGTTCTTTAGAGTTTTCAACAGTTTTAGAGGATTAAATAGTTTTTATAGTTTTTTTGTTTTTAGGGTTATTTAATGGGTTTAAAAGGGTTTTATTTATTTTATGGTTTGGGGGGGTTACAGTTTTTAGGCCTTTTAGGGGTTTTTATAGTTTTTAGTGTTTTATATTTTTATGGGTATTACATGTTTTATGTTTTAAAAGTCTTCTTAGGTTTTTTTATGTTTTAGGGATTTTGGGGATTTTTTCAATTTTTAAGGGTTTTTTGGGTTTTTGGGTTTTTAGAGGGTTTGGGGGGTTTTAGGTTTTGTGGTAATTATGGTTTTTTTGGGATTTTAGGAGTTGTCTATGTTTTTAGGGTTTTATAGTTTTTAGTGTTTTTAATGGTTTTAGGGGTTTAAATTGTTTTTATAGTTTTTAGTGGATTTATGGTTTTATGTGTTTTTAGTGGGTTTTAAAGTTTTACGGGTTTTATAGTTTTTAGGGTTTTAAGGTATTTTAGGGTTTTACCATTTTTCAGGTGTATTAGAGTTTTGAAGTGTTTTAAGGTTTTAAAGGTATTCATATGTGTTTTCAGTGTTTCCATTTTTTATTTGTTTATGTATTTTTAGGTATATTTTTTGGTTATTTATGGTTTTTAGGGATTTTGATGATTTTTTGTGGATTTAGGGGTTTTAAGGTATTTATGGTTTGTTTGGGTTTTAATTTATCTTATGTTTTCAACTGTTTTTAGGGTTTTTATAGCTTTTAATGTTTTTACTGGTTTAATGTTTTTATATTTTTAGTGGTTTTTAGGGTTTTTGGGGGGTTTTAGGTGTTTTTAAGTTTTTAAGGGGGGAGGTGTTTCTGGTTTTTATGGATTTTAGTGTATTTTTATGAATTTTAGGCTCATTTTTTTGGGTTTTATTTTTTTTATTTTTATGTTTTTATTAGAGGTTTTTAGGGTTTTAGGGGTTTTTAGGAATTTAGTTATTTTTTGGGTTTATTAGGAATTTTATGGATTTTTAATGTTTTTAGAGATTTTGAGGATTCTTATGGTTTTTCTCATTTTTTATGGTTTTTAGGAGATTTATATTTTTCATGTTTTTAATGGTGATCTTGGGTTTTTACATTTTTTTGTGATTTTTTGGGATTTTTATAGTGTTTAGTGTTTTTTTGGATTTCTGAGTTTTTAGGGTATTAAGGGTTTTTTTGGTTTGTATGGTTTTTTTAGTTTTTAGGGGTTTTAAGTGTTTTTTGAGTTTTTAAAATTTTTATGGGTTTAATGTGTTTTAAGAGTTTTCAATTGTTTTTTGGGGTTGTATGGTATTTTAGGTTTTTTTAGGTTTTAGGGGTTTTATAATTTTTAGGGGTTTTATGGTATTTTAGGGTTTTCAACATTAATTAGGTTTTAATGTTTTTAAGTGTTTTTAGGTTTTAAAGGTTTTCTTATGGTTTTAGGGGTTTTAGTGATTTTACGTTGGTATATATTTTTAGGGATTTTTTTGGATTTTTATGGTTTTTAGTGCTTTTAATGATTATGGAGTTTTTAGGGTTTTTTGGAATTTATGGTTTTAGGGTTTCTATGGTTTTTATTTGTTTTACGTTTTTTTATTATTTTAAGGTTTTTTGGTGTTTTTAACGCTATTAGTTCATTAAATTGTGTTTAATGTTTTTAGTGGGTTTTAGGTTTTTTATGCGTTTAGGTTTTTTAAATGTTTTAGTAGTTTTTATGGTCTTTAGGGGTTTTAGGGTCTTTTAGGGCTTTTATGGGTTTTTTGTTTTTTAGGTTTTTATGGGTTTTATGTGATTTTCTGTTTTAAAATTTTTCTTATGGTTTTCAAGGTTTTTGGGGATTTTTATGTATTTATGGATGTTTATCCATTTTTATTTTTATCGTTTTTAGGGTTTTTTGGGATTTTAAGGGTTTTTAGGGTTTTTAGTGGATTTAATTATTTTTATTTTTTTAAGGATTTAATAGGAATTTTCAATTTTTTTAGTTTTTTATGTATTTAGGAAATTTTTATGATTTTTTATGATATTGTTTAGTTTTTTAAAATTTTTTGGGTTTTTATGGGGTTTTAGGATTTTTAATTTTAGTGTTTGTTTGGGGTTTTGTTTGAATTTTTTAGTTTTTAATGTTTTTTCTGTTTTTTAGTATTTTAGGGGTTTAAGGGTTTTAGTGTTATAGTTGTTTTTTACAGTTTTTTTGTGTATTTTTAGAGTTTTATGGTTTTTAGTGGGTTTAGAGGTTTTAGTGACTTTTTTAGGGTTTTTAGCATTTTTAAGGGTTTTATGCGTTTTTAGATTTTTAAGGTTTTAGGCACCATGAAATGTTGTCAATGCAATTTTTTGAAAAATTTCCTCTACTAGGCTTGAGAGGTTTGTGGTGTAACTCTGTAATTTTCATGGGGTTCAGTGACTGAAGCGAAGGCACCGACCCAAAGGGCCGAGACCACAATCCGGCACTGATCCCAATCAGGGGTGCGGGGGTTGCGCTCCCACAGTAAGGAGAAATAAATTTGGCTAAGTCCCTAAAGCGATGCCTAAGGTACCTTTGTGCAAATACCTATGTGCCACCATGCTGGATATGAATGAAGAAATTATTATGGCTACGTCCTCAAAGCGGCACCCCCGTTAGGCCAAATCATTGTCGATGCACAATGTACTTGTGCGCCCAAAGACATTTCACCCATGGTCCCTTATTTTCCTATAAATAGACCCTTGGGGCCTTCATTTGTACAGATGAATTTCCATGAAGCCTAACTGCTAATCTGGTCTCCCTAGTGCTTCACCCAAGTCTTCTGAAACTTTCAAGGTAGTTCTTTGACACCTAGAGCAGAAGAATTGAAGGATGATCATAGGACTTAAGTCCCTTTAGTGTTTGAAATCCATAACACATTATCGCCTAAAGCGCCCAATCTCCCTAAATCAGAAACACTTGTGTGCCACCTATTCCTCTCATAGGAAGTTGAGCGCCCCACTTCTAGGAATACCTGTGAATACTCCTGAATCCTTGATCAATGTCTTGCCCAAGTATTTACATCTATTTTGTTCATCACTTAAGTGAACATCAAGCCACCCAATCTTACTTGTGTGCCCATACTTGCATGCCAATACTTACTGGGGTGCCCTTATTTGATTCACCTATTCTCTTCAGTCTACAAGACATCAAGCCTTCTTCAAAGTCATTCATGCCAAGGCTTCTTTTTTATTGGCTCCCTTGTCTGAAATAGATTATGTTGTAAATTCAATCAAAACCTCCTAACTTATTGAACCTTTATGAAAAGGAAAATTAGCATCAGAGCTTTCCTACATTTGTTTCACAGTGGGTTTAGGACTCATGGAGTGTCTATGGGTTTGTATATCAGCTGTCGCACAGACCTTTATCCCAAGAATAGTGTTGGAAAGCTCCCAATTTGGAGGATTAGGGTTTGTGTTTTTCCTCCCCTTTTAATCTCTATGACCCGGATCCTTAGGTCTCTGGTAGGGAAGGTGCAATTCATACCTAATTTTCTTATTGCACAAAGGAGAAGTCTCCCTCCCCTTCAAAGACCAATTTTAGGGAAACTATCATTGTGTAAGCCCCTAACCTTTCAAGTAGGAGGTTTCAGTCTTGCTCCAACCTACTTCCTTCACCTTCACTCATTCCTTACATTGGACCCTTTTCCAATGTAAAAAGAATAGAGGGAAGGCTCATCACCTCGCCATCTTCCCTAGCCGCCTTATTATTGTCCACTGTTGTCACCGTAGCCACATCCCCTTCCACTAGTGGAGGAGGAAAAGTGTGGGTGCCTTTATTGAATCTTTCACATCCTCTTGTTTCTCACACCGAACATGACTCATGTGGGCTTAGAGATTCATGATGATTACAACATTTTTACAAACATCCACAAAGAATGATCTACGAGAACTCTGATTCCCACCATAATTGGGATATATAGGAATCCTTCCCAGGGCCCAAGATCACTGGATATCCTCTTCAGAAATCTAACCCCAATTCCCTTAATCTGGGAATCCTCCTTAGGAGTAAGCCCCAAATTCAACCCCCAAATAACCAAGGAATTTTTTAAAGGAAGTAAGTCCAAACTCATTTCTCTCAAAGGACTATACTCTCCTATGAGACTTGTCAAACTACTTGGGCTTTGATTCCCATCCAAATAGGATACATAGGAATCTTCCTTGAGGTTCAAACCCAACACTTCAAATCAACCATGTTATCGTTTGTCTATATTTCCAACAGGTTCTAATATTACTTGGTAACCCATATTCTTACCAAGTTCCTTGGGCTGTTTTGGAATATGTCCCACACCAAACCTTGACTAAGCACTTTTCCCATAGATGTCTTTGTGACATGACATTAAATTGTATGGTTGGGTCCTTATCACATGACCATAAATGGTATGATGTGTCCCATTAAGCATCACCAAACTACAAGAGTACTGATTCCTTTCACAAGGATATGTAGCTATCCCATTTTATGGGTACAATCCCAATATCAAAAAATACCTTTGTCTCCCTAGACGATAATAAATTCCAAAGTTCCCCACTGAGTGGCTTAAAAACTAGTATCATCATAATGATGATTAAAAGAATCTCTAAGTAGTATATGAAAGGATACTATTGATGGAGAACGGTGAATACATACAGATGTCTCCATTAATGAAGAACCTCGAATACATACCAATGATTCTAAATTTCACACATGCTAATAATTGATTGAAAATTCCAAGGTAACCCTATGTTTTACTTGGTGAGTTAACAAGGATTCATGAAAATATCATAAATATATAAAGAGACTCCCAAAGAAGACAATAATTCCCCACAAAAGGGTGTGATGAGTTCGACCTCCCATCCTCTAAACCAATACATGCTCTTAAGTATCGTATGTTCAAAATTAACGAATGTATGCCTTTGGAAAGTAGGTCCATTTTGGATAAAGAACAATTGGATGTTTTTAGTTCCATTAATAAATCCAATGAAAACTACATGGAAGATGTTATTCTTAAACTAGAACACACGTTTTGAGGAACTACAGAACAAAAATGGTGAACCCAATGTGAATCCTTAACCATGTTAATAATGCTACCTACCTGTCAGGACCCTATCAATTGATAATGTAAAGATAGAAAAAAGAATAATTCCTACATGTATCCATCTAAAATATTCTTATTTAATGGATTTTATTGTTGTTTTTTCATGTTTTCTCAAAACTTCCTTCACTCCAGAATGGCTTCCTCCAAGGTTTCACCTGTGAATGTGTTGACCGCTGCTCAAGTTGGATCCTCTTCCACTAGAAGGAAGTCATCACCAACTTAGTGTCTAAACACTGGGTCACCAATGTACTGGTAATGTAATACCGTCATTATAGTACTATCCCAATATTGTGGCTATCCTACAGGCTCTCCATATTAATTACATCCCTCGATCATCTTGTCAACGATGACCGATGATCAAGAAGCAGACGGTCCTAGCCACCATCTTCAACCGTTTTGGGTCCTTATCCTCAGAATGCAACAACCAGCCCCTCCATAATATAGGTAGGTGGATCGAGATTTCACTTATGGCCTCAATTCAATGATTCAGTTGTCCTTCCTGAGGACTCCCACCAACAATCACTGCCAATAGAATCATGCGGTAGTGACCCCCCAACATAATGGGGGTGTTTCCTTGGGTTGTTCATCCTAGGTCCCTCAGACCCAGGCATGAAAGATGAACCAATGGGGAAAACTTCTGGATAATAGGTAGTAGTTTCTTAACTTTTCCCCCTTCGTATATGTTCATCAACCTAGCTTGATGGAAAACAACAAGGGTCCACATATAACCATTTGTCCTAATTCGGCTACACAGCAGACTCGTCAGGAAGTGACCCCCCCAATCCTACCAGGTAAATCCAGTGGAGTACCATGAATAGGATTATACAAATATCTACAAATTATCAGTCAGTCTGTAGGCTCGTCTGACTTCATTCATGGAATCCCACCAATCAAATGTGGTGAAAACTGGTAAAAAGGAACACACACCTACTTATACTCACCAATTCTTCTAGAAGTCGCATATTTGAGTATTGAAAGGTGTTTTTTAACCATTATTAAATTATAATAGCTAGCAGTCACATACACCTTCCAGCATTCATCTATCCTACCAATAGACTCATTTTGCAGCACCAGAAGAATTCATTCGGAAAGCTCTGATGTCAATCATGGGGAAGAATCGACTCTCTTACCCCATACATAAGTACTAACAGTATCCACTAATAGGAAAAGGATGACAGGATCAGAAACATACACCTAATCCAAATAAGGAATGTAAATATATTCTTGTTCCGGCTACTGATGTTACCAAACACATCTTAGAATGGTGAAAGGGAATACACAAATTTCTGCACATATTCTGGAAGCATGCCAAAATATCATAACAGCAAATTTAGTAGTATCAGGAGAAAAGAAACATAAATCTATCCCCACACCACGGATGATACATCTACATGCCATTCTAGAGCAGAGATATACCTCTGTTCTAGTCTAGGTGGGTTACGAGGCATACTCCCCCATATCATGTGGACAACCAGATCGAGAACATAAAACCTTTCCAATTGAATGTAATTGGCCGATTCTGATGACTACTTCAAGGTATGCACATACACATGCCCATGATAACCAATTCTCCCAGCAAGTTCCCCAATTAAGTGTAACGAAGAATCCAAGAATAAGTCTCCCAAAACAAAGATGGAAAATCAAGAGACAGTCTAGGATCTAGATCTTCTTAATGTTAGAGTTATTGAATCCCTCATACATTTATCTATTTCAGCTCAAGATCATGTCCTATCATTACCAAATTATTGGAGTAGTAGTGGTAATTTTGATGTTCTCCATTTGACACTTCATCATGAAGTCTTGCTTCAAGAAAATCCGGTCAATCCAGAGAGCCTATATCTAGATGAAAGCCACAACAACCCTTCGTGTGACCAGAAGACCAAGGATCAAGAGGATTTATCACTTTCTATAATCCACCATGGTGTTTCTCCACGTGATGACATTCTCTATGAATGTTCTCTATGCATTATTATTTCACATTGCGATGATAATTCCCTAATCGACAATGTTGTAATGGGAAAGCCCTCTTATCTCGAGGCACCTTCCAAAACAAGGGCATTCATGTCTAATTATTTTTCATTAACAGGTGAAATACTTTCTCCACCAGAAGTCATCTTAAGGGAATATTCATTCTCCAAACCTCCTTTGGGTTATTTTTATTCTAATATAGTAGAGGAAAAATTGACCGATTCCCTTGTTTTTAAATAAACAATCGAGAATAGTCCACTTTGGTCAGACCAAGTGGAGTAACCACTAGTGAACGATGATGAAGATATTTTAAACATGAGAAAAAAATTGGCTAAAGGAAAAGTACGAGTCATGTTCTTTCCCTTGGAAAACTCTCAATATAACACTCCAGAATTGATGGAAGAAGATTTCATTCATGATGTCCGCCTCAACTTATAGAAGACTCTTCATCATTTGAAAACCTAAGTATTACAATATGATGAATATCAAAGTTAAGTAAAGGTAATGGAAGGGTTGAAATGCCAAACCAACTTGGAATCTATCTTATTTTCCCAATATCCAAAGGTTGAGAAGCATCAGAAAACCCTACAGCGTGCATGACTCAATGCTCTAAAGAGGTTGCGTTAGTTAATTTATCATACACCATCTTGTGTTCATATTAGAGGATGGGGTTCTCATAGAGCATTGCATTTCACTGTGCTCCAAAATTAGTAAAGTCCTCCAAAAGTGGTCTCATGCAATGTTATTTCTCATGGCCGACTACAATCAATAGATTTTTTATGTAATCAAGTATACGCTCAAGGACAGGCCTCAACTAGCTCTCATTAGAGTTAGGACCAAAGAAATAAAGTTATTGAGATACATTTTCATCAATCATCTAATAATCTAAATTAGGCCTCCTTCTTAGAGGATTTAAGCCATAATATAATGAAATTTTGTAAAATAGCATAGTGGTCTTCTGAAACAGGTGATTTGAGTGGTTGTTGGATAATGCACCCATCCAATGTCTGAACAAAAATTCATAAAATTAGAAGAGTATCTGCAAAAATCTTAGTTGTAGTAATTCAAGAGCCACCAAATCCTATAGGGTTGGGTGATTGTATAATTCAACCTTCAAATTCAATAAAAAAAAGTTTGATGGTTTGAAGAAGAAGAATTTGAATAGCCCCAGCCTACAGAGCTGGGGGATTTTTCACATATACAAACCCCTCCTCAAAGGAAGTTATTTTTCTCCGGATTAGGGAAGAAGACACAAATAGAACGCACAATTGAACTATCCAAGGATTACCGTCTGGTTACTTTTTTCTTAAAAAGTTGCCGATAATTCATCATATAAGAGAACATAGTCTCATGAAAGATACAGAAGGAGAAGATCTTAAAAAAATACTAATATAATGTCATCAATTCATTATGTATCAGTCAATGTCATTAACACCCTTACATAAGATCCTCTAGAAAATGAGTTTAGTTCATAGGAATCTGAAGATGATGTTCTTATCCATAATACGGTACACACTAATGAAAATGAAGGAGGTGTGCATACCCTAAATAATAGGCTTACCCAGAAACTAGGTTGCCCTCAAGTAACCAACCACCACCTATTAAAAAGGAATCTAACAAGGGTAAAGGTTAAATTCAGATCACATATCAATTTTCAAATAGATAAGGCCAATATATTTCACTTGAAGAATGATTTTCACAACAATAAGAGGGGATGATAGAGTTGAAAAGACTCAATACAGAGTTACTTCGAAGCAGCATTTCTGTTATACATGCTCCCCATGCAGATCCTCAAATTTCACATCTTGTAGGAGATCCTCAGCAAAGATAATTTGTGGTAACTACAAATGCAGATAATGAATTCCCTTCCATTGGTTACACAACCATGGTCGGGTAAAACACATCCTTATAGGCATATCCCTGTGGGTTATCCAAGTCAAATACCAGCAGCAGCAGCACCAGTGGTTTTTTTGGTCTTTGCATGAGTTCAAGATCCAACTATTGTACCTATACAGGTACTAGCTCATCCAAATATTCGTCAAATGTTTATAAACCCAATTAAGGTATTAACAACTTGATTGGATGCTATAGAAGAACAGTGTGTGCTTATTCATCCAGAAAAAAGAGCTTATCCTGAATGGGTGGATCTGATCCCTCCCACACCAAACTTTTTGAATACTAATTTCACAAACATTAATATTCTAGGAGATCCAGAACAACTCTTAACACATTTCATTTATCATTGTGATACCATGATGGGAACACCTCAACAACAAGAATTAGTAAAGATCAGGTGATTCATGCAGTCATTATAGGGACCAGATTTTGCCTAGTATACAAGCTTTCAATCTCGATCAATTACTAGATTGGAATATTTTCATCAAAAAATCCTTCTTCAATTCAGCTCAATGCTACCGATTAAATAGTTGTTGATATTACAAATTGAAAACAAAGGGAAAATAAAATAGTATCATATTTCATTTCTTGATGCAAAGAATTAAAATAGTCCATAAATATAGAACTCCCTCAAGAATATTTACTTCCAATTTTTGTGGAAAATCTACATCATGAGTTATTCACACCACTGATCCCTGTGAAATACATAGGAGGGTTTCAATACCTTTATTCAATTTCCCAATAGGTGGATTATTCCATTGTAGAAACTAAATCTAAATCTTGTGTAATTCCACCATCTCTTTGAAGGAGAACAGGGAAAGAAAAGGCTTCCACAATCACACTCAAGAAATCACTTATACCTTCTTCCACTTCAAAACCTTCATCATATCAAAGGTCTCTACCTCCCAAGAATCATCCACAATGACTGCCTAATCAAGATGATTGAAAAAATCAAAGGCGAAGAGAATTTTAGGAGTAAATGAACAGTGTTTATTCTTTTTCATAATGAACAAGTTCCTGATTACTTCTTCTCAGCTTTGGAAAACAATTTGGTCCAGTTTTCATGGATGAAGAAACCAAAAAATGGAGATGAAGATATTCCAAATTATTATCTCTTTAAATAGATGTTGGGGAATCCCATTCAAAATTTTTTTGTTTTCAATGACCTCTTGAAAAAATGGTAGACTTTGGAAAATTGAATATGAAAAGTTCATCTTCCCAAGTAGCATGTGTTACTACTAATGATCTATGGGAAGAAGGAGAATAGTATGAATTCAAAGGTAAAAATGCATAGAAATATGATGATTGGATGATTAAAAAATGATCAAACGAACTCATGCCATTCTACAAACAAAGTTTAAACAACCGATTGTGTCTTCTGCCACTTCTGCCACAGAAAAACTACCTTCATCAAAAAATCAGTCCTCTAAAGGACACTCCTCAAAGAATCGATGTGATCATAAGGAAAAAAGAGTGGTAAAAAAAAGACAAACTCATGTCAAGGCCAAATTTTTCCTTGATGTTGGAAGATTTCATGACATCTGTTTCAAAATCACAGGCACCACCCTACCAAACGGCACAACCAAAACCAACCTGCCAAGAAGAATCTTCATCAGATAAATAATTGATCATTGGTTCCTTAAATTTTATACACTTAACGAATCCTTATGAAAATAATGATTTTGGTTATGATGAGACTGAGTTCCCTATACCTAACTAGGGAATTAGATAAAGAGGTTATGGTTGGAGATACAGGGGAATACATGGGTATTCTAGAAGCCACTATTTAAACTCTACCCCTTCTTGAATGGTATATATAGTAGAAACTCATGGGAGATCCCTTCAACGGTCTCAACAAGAAAAAGGAAGTTCTCCTGCACATGACAGGATTGGTCCTGACATGATTATTTTGGAGGACTGATTAGAGGTTACACCATAATTCTCTCAGCAAGTAAAAAAATTTAGTCGGTTTCATCTACAAAAACCAGAAGTATTTATAGATTCTGTTATGATAAAAGGTACATCTACATCAGGAGCATCCACTTCCAAGGCACCTGCAAAACTGCATCTCCATACTAGAAAAATCCATCCTATGAACCAAAAGTATGATATTTTGAAATGTTTAGCCTAAGTATCGGCCATGTTTTCAATCTTGGATGCCCTAAATCTATAAAAATATCTTCTAGAAGTTATTATTGAGGCTTTATTGAGTCCTCAAGAGTTATAAACCGAAGTTTATACTACTAAGGTTTACTGTATAGAGAATAATCTTGTATGATTCCATGAAGTTATATCTTTTACAGATGGAGATGAAGATGATGTTGTGCATGGTCATTGTTTCTTGTTTCCATGAAATGTGTGTTCTAGTTTAAGAATCACTACTTCCAAGCGGTTTCCATTGGATTTATTCATGGAAAAGAAAACAGCCAATAGTTCATTATGAAAAGTGGGCATTCTTTACAAAGGCATGAATTCGTTAAGTTTGAACATTGTGATACTTAATAACATGCATTGTCCAAGAGGATGGGAGTTCGGACTCATCACACCCTTTTGGGGGGAATTATTATCAACTCTAGGAATCTCTTTATAAATTTAAGATATTTTCGTGAATCCGTATTAATTCAACTAGTATAACATGGGTTTCCCTTTGAATTTTCAATAAATTATTAACATGTGGGAAATTTAGAATCATCCACATGTATTTGAGGTTCTCCATCAATGATATCCTCTAATATACTATGTAGATATTCTTTTAATCGTCATTATGGTTATTCTGGTTTTTAATCCACTTAGTGGGGAACTCTATAATTTATTGTCATATAGGGAGATGAAGGTTTGTTTTGATATTGGTATTATACCCATAAAATGGGCTACCAATGTATCCTTGTGAAAGGAATCAGAACCCTCATAGTTTGTCCCTTCTTAATGGGACACATCATACCTTTTAAGGTCATGTGATAAGGACCTAACCGTATAGTTTAATGTCATGTGGAAAGGAAATCTATGTGAAAGGTTCTTAGTCAAAGTTTGGTGTGGGAATTATGTTGAAGCAACCCCAGGAACTAGGAAATAATATGGGTTTCCATGTAATATTAGCCCCTGTTGGGAATATCACCTAGGAAGAACATTTTTGATTTGACGTGTTGGGTTTGAATTTAAAGGAGGCTTCATTTGTATCCCATTTGGATGGGAATTAGATCCCATGTAGTTAGATTAGTCTCATAGGATAGTATAGTCCATTGAGATAAATGAGTTTGGGCTTACTTCCTGAAAAGGATGCCTTGGTGATTTGGGGGTTTAATTTGGGGCTTTCTCCTAAGGAAGATGCCCAGATTAAGGGAATTGGGGTTGGATTCCTGAATAGGATATCCAATGATCGTGAGCCCAGATGAAGGTTTTCTACGTATCAAAATTATGGTGGGAATCAGAGTTCCCGTAGTTCATTCCCCAAGAGTGTTTTTGAAAATGTTGTAATCATAGCGAATATGTAATCCCACGTGATTCATTCTCTATGTGAGAAACAAGATGATGTAAAATATTCAACAAACGCAGCCACAATGTTCCTCCTCCATTGGTGGAAGAGGGCACACCTACGACGGTGGCAGTGGATGAGGGTGAGGTGACCAGGGAAGAGGGTGAGGCAACGAGCCTCCTATCTTTTCACTTTACATTGGACAAGGGTCCAATGTAAGGAAGGGGTGAAGTTAAAGGAAGTATATAGGAGTGATACTGCAACCTCCTACTTGAAATATTATGGGCTTACACCAGGATGGCTTCCATAAAATTGGTCCTCATAGGGGAGGGGGACTTAACCTTCTTTCAAAAGGAAAAGTGCATGTGAGCCATACCTTTCCTAATAGAGACCTAAGGTTCCAGGTCTTAGATACCAAAAGGGGAGGTGAGAACCCAAACCCTAATCCTCCAAAACATGAGCTTATTAGAACTGTTCCTAGGAGAAAGTTCCATGTGAATGTGGATATACAAACCCATATATACTCCATGAATCCTAAACCCATTTTGAAACAAATGTGGGAAACCTATGATTTGGATATAAAAACCCAAATAAAAGACACTCTGATGTGCCTTTCCTAAAGGTTTGATAAGTTAAGAGGTTTTGGTGTAGGTATCAACAGAATCCATTTCAGATAGGGGAGCCAATGAATAAGAATCCTTTATATTATTGGCTTTGAGGAGGGCTTGATGGATTGTATACTGAAGAGTGTAGGTGAATAAAACAGGTGTGCCCCAGTAGATATTGGCACTCATGTATGGGCATACAAGAAAGGTTGGCGACCTAATGTTCACTTATGTGATGAGAATCCTAGATGTTAACACTTGGGTGAGACCTGACTCAATACTTCAAGAGTATTCATAGGTATTCCAAGAAGTGGGGAACTTTTGTTCCTATGATAGGAATAGGTGGCGCAAAAGTGTTTCTAATTTATGCAGGTTGGGCGGTATAAGCACACAGGTGTTATTGATCACAAACACAAAAAGGACTTAATTCCTATGATCCTCCTTCAATTCCTTCACTTTAGGTGTTTAATAACTACCTTGAAATATTTTTATGAATTGGGAGAATAACTAGGGAGACTAGAGAAGCAATTAGGCATCAAGGAAATTCATCTGTACAAATGATGTCCCTTAGGGAATATTTATAGGCAAAAATATGACCCTAGGAAAAAGGTATTTTGGCGTACAAGTGGATTGTGTGCCAAAATTGTGGCGCACAAGTACCTTGTGCACTAACACTGTTTTGGCTAGACTGGGGAAACACTTTGAGGACTTAGAGAAAATAACTACTTCAATCAGCTCCATCATGGTGGTACTTAGGTGTTTGCGTGTAGGTACCTTGGGCGCCGATTTAGGGACTTAGCCAAATTTATTTCTCTATACAATAGGGGTTGCGCCCTCGCACCCCTACTTGGGATCTGTTCTAGGCTATGGTCTTGGCCCTTTGGGTCAGTGCCTTCACTACCGTCACTGACCCCCATGAAAAATAAAGAGTTGCACCAAGAACTTTTCGTCCCTGGTTGAGGACATTTTATAGAAAAGTGCATGGAAGACATTTCTTGGTGTCTACAGAAACATTAGTCCCTTGTATCTATCTGGTAGGGTTAATGATATAGACATCTGATGACCCTTCTTTCTTAATGGCTCAAGAGTCAACCTCATTCCTATTCATACACTTCTTCGATTGGGCCTCCATAAATGTGACTTATCTCCTTCACCATTAATGTTAAAAGGTTATGAAAATAATTATAAATAACCTATGGGTGATATTACACTTAGAACTCAGTTTGGAGGTCTTGTGTCTAATTCATATTTTATGGTTTTTCATTAGGACACAACCATTAACATTCTTCTTGGAAGGCCTTGGATTCATAAACATGCATCCATTCCTTTTTCATACCACCAATGTCTCAAATATTGTTTCAATGGTCAAATTGGCACATTGTATGGTGATAAGGCTCTATTCAAAATGTTTGAATCTTATTATATTGAGGCATAATTTTATCACACAATGGGAACATGGTCTACGACAAAGGAGGTAACCCGAATCAATGCTGCGAATGAATGAGAAAAGATCCCAAAAAACCTATTCAAAAATTTGACTATATATTATGTGTTTCATATCAATCAAATTGAAAGGATAAACCCAAATCAAAGCACTCATCTAGTGACTTCCATAATTTCAATCATGGAAATCGAGCCTCATAACTTTGGAGAAATTTTTGATTTACAATGTATTGGTGAAAGCTTAAATGGAGATTTCTTCATTTAATACACCGAACTTCAACAAGTCTCTACTTCACCAATTGGACTAAAAGAAGTTGTCGCAATACTAGAGAAATAAAAGGATGTTGATTCCCAAACCATCATCTCCTATTTATTACTCCAGGAAGACCGATCATCATCAGTAGGGTCAGAAATGGTGGACTCTTCTTTGGGATGTTCAAATATTGACTCCTCCTTTAGCTTTGAAAGTTTTGATTATTCACCTACTATGCAAGTAGAAACATAAGAAGTGACATGTAAGGAAAAAATAGGATGATATCAATGATGCTCCTCCATCATTTGAGGAACGTGTCTCTACCACTATGGATGAGCTTAGAGAAATAACTCTAGGTACAGAAGAAGATCCACTCCCCACTCTAATTAGTGCGTCCATGACTTCTGAAGAGAAATATATGTATACATTATTTATAAAGAAACATTGGGATATATTTTATTATAACTGTATATATATTTTACACGCCTTAATCCCATTGTATCCACTCATCATTTGGGGTTTCTACAAGAGCATCGAGGATTTAAGCAGGTAGTAAGAAGAACACACCCGACTCATGCCTCTAAAATTGAATTTGAATTCAACAATATTAACAAGGCTAAAATTTTCAGGGATATTCAATATCCCAAGTGGATAACCAACATTATCCCAGTGAAAAAGAAGAATGGAAAAATCAGAGTTTGCATTGATTTCATAGATCTTAACAGACATTGTCCTAAAGATGATTTTCCAGTTCCAATCACATAGATTTTAATTGATGAAACAACTGGCTATGAAGCTCTTTCCTTCATGTATGGATACTATGGGTATAACAAAATCCACATGGACCTATAGGATGAAGAGTCTACAGCCTTCAGATCCTATTAAGGTGTGTTTTTCTACCAGGTGATTTCATTTGGATTAAAGAATTTAGGTTCAATATATCAATGTTCCATGCACCATATTTTCAAACACTTCTTAGGAAAATTGGTCAAATGTTATGTGGATGATATGTTAGTTAAATCCACACAATCTTTTGATCACATGGATGATCTAGATACCAAATTCAATAAACTTCAGCAACATATTTTAATGATGAATCCATTGAAATGTTCTTTTGGGGTATCCTTAGAAAATTCCTCGGCTTTGTTGTATGAAATTTGGGCATTGAAGTTGATAACGAGAAGACAAAAGAAATCCTTGGAATTTAACCACATCAAAATTTGAAAGAATTAAGAGTACTCCAAGGACACTTGGCCTATATTAATCGATTTATCACAAATTTGGAAGGCATGTGTTTATCCTTCACTAGATTAATGAATAAGGGAGTCACTTATAAATGGACTAAAGACTGCCAAGAGGAATTTTTTACCATTAATAAATATCTCTTGAGTTCACCGGTATTAATGACACCTATTGAAGGAATACCACGTATTCTCTATGTGATAGTTTTAGAGTGATCACTAGGTTCCTTCCTTGCCCAAAAGAATGATGCTAGGAATTAAAATGGTCTTTACTATCTTAGTTGAACTATTCTTGACACAGAGACTCGATATTCAAGTTTTGAGAAGTGATAATTGGAATTAATTTTTGCACTTCAGAAATTGAGGCACTACCTGCAACATAATGAGGTCCAATTAGTGTCTCTTAATAACCCACTCAAATTTATCCTCAGTCATCCCGCTCTTACAGGGAGTTTGGAATGGTTGGATGTTATTTTAAAACAATTTGATATCTAGTTTGTGCCACAGAAGGAAATAAAAGGAAAAGATTTGATAGATTTCCATGATGAACATCTATCTGTAGAAGATGCATCATTGAATACTAAACTACCCGATGAATACGTCTTCTCTATTCAATATAATCCCCTAATATGGGAAATTTACTTTTAAGGTGCCTCTAAAAGTCCAATAGGGAAGAGAACCAAAAACCCTAAACTCTACAAAGTTGGGTTAGGAATTGAACTTATCTCCATAGAAAAGGAAGTGTTTTCATATTCCTTACGGTTGTTAGAAGGTGGTACCAACAATGATGTAGAATATTAAGATCTCATCATAGGCCTGGAATTGGCACTCGAGGTACAAGTGAACCACCTAAAATAGAAATGTGATTCAGAGTTGGTAATCAAACAAATCAATGGGGATTATGCTATTAGAAATGAATATTTAATCGATTTGTGTGATTACATCATAGGTTTAATGGATGAACATCCCTCAGAGTCAACATTTTCTTATGACTCGTGATCACAAAAGGCCCAAGCTGATGCACTGGATAATGCAGCCATAGCCTTGGAAGATCCAAATTGGGATAAGGCAATCATCAGTATTTCCCATCGTTGTGTGTTTTCAACTTTTTTCAAACATGAATAGAAGAAATTAATGAAATTATACCTATTTATGATATATATGGTCATACCATGGAATGGATGACACCCATCACAGAATACCTTCAAAATGGATTACTTCCACCATATAGAGTTCAAAAAGAACAGATCTGAGGAAGAGTTGCCAATTTTACTCTCTATGATAGTTCATATCACCATAAGATCCTCTAAATACAAGGATTCAATGGAATCCTATTTAAGTGTATTGATGGAGAAGAAAATGCAGTTTCCATGAAAGAAGTACATGCAGGAGCTTGTTGTGTTCACCAATTTGGGAATACACTTTCTGATCAAATCTAAAGGCTTGGATACTTTTGGCCTTAAATGACGTAGGATTGCATAGATTTCACCAATAAATTTCATCCCTACCAAGTGAATTCCAACTATATTCATCAACCCCCTAAGTTGTTACATACAACTAAATACTCTTGGCAATTTTACACATGGGGAATAGATGTAGTGGGACCTTATCTACCAGCTACAACTAAGAAGTTTAAGTATATTCTTACTACTATTGACTTATCATCCAAATGGGATAAGGAAATATCTCCAAAATAAGTCAAATCCAAAATCTTTGTTAGTTTTTTCAAAATTAACATCATCACTAGATTTTGTGTCCTCATACTATTTTTATAGACAACGACACCAAATTATCTTCTATTGAGGTACAAAAATTATATCAAGAGAACAATATCAAATCAAACCATTTATCACACTATCATGTAGTGGCCATTGGATAGATAGAGGCTTTCAATAAGACCTTATCAAATATACTCTAGAATATGGTGGATAAAGATAAGAAATATCGGCTTGATAATCTTTTGAATGATTTATGAGAATATTGGACTACTACCCATACTGCCACTCCAGAAACCCCATATTCATTGGTGTACAGAATAGAATAAGTTTTACCAATTGAAATTCAATTTCCTTCACTTTGAGTTGAAATATGTGAACATTTACCAACAGATGAAAAGTACCAAAAACGATTTGATGAGCTGGAACAATTAGAAAAAAAGAAATTGCATACGCTACATCATTTAGAAGTCTATCAGAATAGAATAGCACATGATTTTAACAAGAAATTTATACTTCGTACATTTCTTCAAGGATAATTGTTATTAGTCTTCAGGAATCCAATTATACTAGGAAGAAAACATCTAAAGATTGAGCCAATGTGGGAAGGACCTTATTCCATACATAAGGTCTACTCAAATGGAGTTTATTCTCTAATCTCAATGGATGGAGAGCTTATTAAAACTCCAAACAATGGGTGATTATTGAAGAAATACTTTGTGTAACTCCATTTTTTCCTCAATTTATGACTCTAATCTATACATCACAAAGTGCTAGTTACAATACATTAAACTGTATAACAACCATAAGCATCCATGATGCACGATGATAAAATGCATAGCATATTTATCCTTATCACATGACATTAAACTACATGACATCATTTTTCCTCATTACACAACATTAAACTTTACGATTAATATCTTATCTATTTGATGTTAGGATCATCCATATGCAAGCATCATTTAAATCATTACTACTCCTCAGGGGCACATGTGTTCCATTCCTTCCTATGTATGAATCAGATCTACATATGTGCCTCATTTCAAGAACTATGTGTGGTCTTATTGTCATCTATATGATATATATAGAGACACTTGGATCTCCAATCTTGTCCTCAGCCATAACCACACAAAAAATTTATTTCCCTTTTCTCCTCCTATACATGAACTGGATCTATACAAAGTGCTATTTTAGGATACATGGTTAGATTTTCATACAAACTTGTGTCTTAAATTTAACCATTCTTCTTGAATGTGTTAAAATCCCTTATATCCAAAATTAAACTCAATGGTGTGGTAAATGATGGTTCAAGAACAATGTTTGGATTGATTCTCATCCATATAAGATACATAGAGATGCCTAGTTCTCAAATCATGAGCCCAACCACGATAAAAACCCCCTTTATTCCCTATGTATGGATAAAACCTGCATAGGGAAAGATCAAAGAACTACATATGGCTTGATTATCATCCATATAAGATACATAGCAGCACGTGGGTTTAATTCCTTTGTCCATCCACAATATTCTGTTTTTATGTTGGAATCACTTCATCTCCTTACTGAATGACTCTAAACTCCATAGGATAATATTGATTCAATGGAAACAAGTAATGTATCCATTTTACATGTGAGTCAGATCAATGTAAAGGACTCTAAACTCATGGCCAATATTGATTCAAATATTTATCTTGTGCATTGGCATTACCCCCTTTCATATTTCTCACTCTTAATATTGAATATTTTTAGATATTTATAATATTTATTATAGTGTATTTGTGGTAGCATTTCTGATATCTTTCATTACTATGAAACATGTGCCCTTAGGTGGCCTTGCATAATTTTCCTATATAATGGGAATTTCAGTCAAAATATGACATTATTTGACTAGGCAGCATATTCCCTAGTTGGACCTGAATAATACAACCCCTATAACGAGTTTTTCAAAAATGGTAACCTCATTCTTGGTTCAACTATGTTTTGTCCCCTTCAATCTTTGATGAAAATATACAAGAATATTTATCTTATATCTTCTTTAAATGTATATTTGTACCATTACCTTTCTCTCAATCTAAAAAATCTTCAAGACCATGGCTTACACATTTCCCTCTCCATATGTTCAAAACAGTATAAAATGACCTTTGATCATTTGACAACATATCATCTACTGTTTTCATTTTGGTCCTAGTTGTATGACCTAAAAATATAGACACCATACATTATATGTTTGGTTCAATCCTTCATAGAAATATTATTCATATGATTCTTTTAAAATCATGATTGGAAATACCTTTTCCATATTCAGGTAACTTTTTCATAAACCAAACTCTGTGCTTTGGAAAATCGAAATCTTCATAATCATTATTTTGATTTTAGTAATATAATGTCAATATTTTGAGAGCTATTTTTCTTGACTATGCAGTATGTTCTCCTATGTGGCCTTGCATAAAATGTTTCTACATAAAAATCCTATTAGTCAAAAGATGACACTATTTGACTATGCAACATATTCCCTAGTTAGAATTGCATAATACAACCCTCATAATGTGTTTTTCAAATAATGGTATTTTAATTCTTAGAAAAACTTCCTCAATTGATTTTATCTATGTTCCCATATCATTATTCGAATCCATAAATTCCTAAAACACAGTTTACAATTATTCACTTCCATACCTGAACATCGTAATAAGTTTCAAAACAAATTATCAAGAAATTGGGAGAGTGTCAAACCTTTGGTCAAATCTAAAGACCATAAAAATAAAGCCACCCAATGTTCTCACTGCATGAAATAATACTACACAATACAATGTCATCACTGCATGACTTAAAATATCACAGTACAATGTCCTCACGGCATGACGTAAAACTGCACAATACAATGTCCTCACTGCATGACTTAAAACTGCATAGCATGATATCAGAAATCCCACTATATGAAAAATTTTAACCATTCCCCATACATCAAATTTGTGTAAGAATTGTTTTTCCTATTCATGATATATGTTGGTATAGATAGCACTTTATTCTTAAAATCCATTTTCTTGGAAAACCCACCCATTGTGGTCTTGAGTCACCCAAATCTTATTTCCCTTGTATATCAACAATAAAATCTTAAATTCCAGAGAGATCGTTTGCTTGACTATGCAATACATTCCCCCAAAGGCCTTGCATTAAATTTTTCTATATAACAGGCCTATCAGTCAAAATATGCCACTATTTGGCTATGCGGCATATTCCCTAGTCGGACCTGCATAATACATACCCATAATGAGTTCATCAAATAATGGTAACTTCATTATTGGAAGAGAAATATTTTATGTTTATTAAAGTTTTAGATTTTGTGACCATAAAAATCAACCCTCAAGATTCTCCTTGGAAGTATTTAAAGAATATTAGAGCAATTCATAGCCACCGATCTTGTTTGGGATCTAATTTCCAACTTTATTGTCAAATTTATTCGACCTTAAAAACTAGAACTTTTCTTGTCCAACAATAATGACTCTAAAATTCCTACAACAAGAGACATGGTACTCACATGATTAGAAACCCGTAAAGGGAAATCTAGACAAATGTCAAGTCCCATCTCACTAAACATATATTCTTTGTATGTTAAAGGTAATATTGAATAGTAAAAAGTAAAAAGATACAATTTTTTTAGGGTTGTCTATATAAACCTAGAAAAAATCAAACTATGCTTGCTAGGCCCCATATATTAGGAAAAAATTTGCGTATCCTTCCAAACATTCCATAGCTCCAAATCTAACCAAATGATGTTGGAATGCATCAAAGTGCCATACTTTTACATTAGAATTGTTGGAGTTGGTGGCCTAGAACCAACTACTTTGTACTTTAATCATTAATAAATGATTTATCACATCTTTATTGTTCTTATGTGTGAAAATTCATGTGATAATGTCCTAAGGATAGTTGTTGCATTAATGGGTCATAGCGGATCCCTACTATGATGAGAACCCGGAAGTTCCATAACGCTGTTCTTGAATATATGTTCTATGGCCGGATGATGTTATTTAAGGGACACAAATAATACAGGCCATTAGGGGTGATTACTCATAAAAATTTGAGACACCCTCTCATGGTGTGCCCCCTTGGTAATATCCAGGAGGATATTATGAGAATGAGACCCTCCAGTAGGAAATCCACATTTCATAGTGTCATTGGATGTTCCTATCTGCGGACGTGTGTATTAGTCCTTAGACATTAAGATTATTATTAATGGGTATTACAACTCACTCACTTAGATGTATTGACAAAAACTATTATGATACACTGTTCGCAGCGAGCTAGGATACGTTTGGTGCGTCATGAGTAATACCGAATTAATAGATAATGCGAGAAAGGATTTGTCCCTTCTGTTCCATAATGGAAGTAGATATCTCAGGCCCTTTGATGGAATTTATATAGCCTAAATAAATACATGGACATGTTAAGGAATGGGCGATTTCAATTCTGGAATGTCAAAGAAGGAATAATTGAGCACATGGGTTGATGACACTAGCATGCAACCTTCTTGATTTGAGATATCGTGAAAAGCGATTATATTACACGGTAAGCATTCGTATGAGGTGACACATCATTGTGGTGTTAACTTCATTCTCTATGGATGCCTTGGCATGTTGCTAGATGCTAACCTTGGACTTTAGGCAGGCTCCACCTAATTCCACTAAGAAAGAGGCCTAGAGGGTCACACACTAAGTGTGTCCATGTATCTCAGTTAAATATTAATTTAACAAGTTAAATCAAAATTATTCCCGACTGTGGTTTAAAAATTATTTAAGGATGCTTGATCAAATTTATTTAGACACTAGTTATTCGAGAAAATATATTGTGGGTGAAATAATATATTTATTGGTGAGTAATGCAGTTATATTTATTTGAGAAATAAATAGCCATTACTCAAGGTCTAATAAATGTGGAGGAGGAGATATAGAAAAGTGGAAAATAAAATTACATGCCGTTTATATTTAATATAAATGCCGTGTAGTTTTATGGAAAACAAGTAAATGCCGTGTATTAATGATTACAAGGTGTTTAGTTTTTCTAGTCGGGATTTTGAGGAAATAATATCATTATTGTGATATTAATTATAATCAGCGTGGGCGCATGTCAAGGAATTAATCATTCGACATGGGAGTTTTCAATAAGGGTTAATGAAATAAATAAAACGTGTAACACATTTATTTATTGTCATAACTCTATGTCCTAAAACACAATTATAAATATCCTCACAACCCTAACACTTTTCAATCAATCGTTGTGCCCAACAATTCTGGAGAATTCATTCAATCCCGAAAGAACTCCTTCCTCCAAGAAAGCTCTCAAGACCGAGACACCAAGGTGATCAATGGCGGACATCGCAAGCGAAGGTTCTTCCGCGCTATCACCCGGAGATCCCTTCAGAAACATCTGGAGATATGTGGCACACATGTGGATCACCGCTAGATGAATACTATACTTGGATTCTACAACGCAATGACGGATCACAAGATCGTGACCGGGGACATCAACGAAGAAATAATTCCACCAAGGTAATTCTTGTGAATTAATTAAATTAATTATAACCAACATATGATGATCCTATATCTATGGTTCTGGGATTCCCTCTTATGTTTTTTGTTCTTCGTTCTATTCCAATGATTTGGCGTTTTAAATCGTGACAAATCTCAGATTGAACTTTTCTTAACGATAAAATTAAAGTTGGCCAAACCCACCAACATGCTTCCGCTGCGCCCAGAACCTTCAAGTGGTATCAGAGGGTGGTTATATCGTTGATTATAATTTTTTAGTTTATTGTTAGTGATTTATGCATTAAATAATTTAGTTTTTTTCAATTCATGTTTAATCATTCTGGAAATATGAATCTCGATATGTGTTCCTCCTCCCTCGTTTCTCATTCACCTCACAGAAACGAATTTTTCATTTAATTTTGATTAAAATAAAATATAGGAACTCATCCGGAGGAGCCAAATGTATCTGGTCGTACAACACCAGAATACATGGCGTGTATTCAGCTGTACACGTCGTGTAGTCTAGGTTCAATGCATTGACTGATCCGCCAAATCATGCCGTGTATTGGAGTATCCCTATGTCATTTATGACACCGTGTGTTGACCAGGAACAAGTGACTCCTGGTTTCCGGGTTACACGCTGTGTGGTCTAACTAAACACGGTGTGTAGTCCCTTCGGGTTAGGGTTGGACCGTGTACCCCGTACACGGTTTTCCTGACTGGAAACTGTGTAACGCGGAAACTACATGGCGTGTGTACCACTACACAAGTCATGTACTCCGAAAATTTCCGAAGTACATTAACAGGCCATGTCCCCGGGCGTGTACTTCGGATGGACGGTGAAGAAAAGTACATGCCATGTACTCACCCAAATTACACAGATTTATTAAAATTTATTATTATATTATACAAACCCTTGAGACGTGTACCATGGTGTAGGCGTAAAGTTGAGGCACAACACATGATAAGTTTTTTATATATGTGTGTTTAATTTAACATCTGCGTAATGAATGGGAATTCACTGGGTTTCCTCCAAGGTACAAGTTACATACTAGGATATTTTTAAATGAATTTATTTGTTTAAAATTTTGATGGATGAGAATCTCAAGGAAGTTTAGAAAATGGTTTAAGATAAAAGGATTGATTAATTAAAGATAATTAATTGATTCGAGCGTGATTTATCTTAAACAAGAACGATTAAAGAATTGAATTCTAGTTTTATTTATGCATAAATATGGTTGCATGTATGGATGATCATGAGTTAGACTGAGACTTTTGTATGTTAATGGTTTCTTTTAATTAATTTATTTAAATTAAATTTGTTGTCCTGCGAGCCATCTCCTCATTAAAATGTAGGGCCTGCACGCCCAAAGATTCATTAAGTAAAAAACCCTTTGTCCCCTCACCTACATGTGAGATAAATGCATATTTAATGGATGGAGCTCCCAAGCTAGTGGAGGCGGATAAAGTCCGGATCCAAGGAGAAACCAATCCAAGGAGATACAAAGGTGGACAGGTGGAAAGCTGTAAACACGAACCCGAAAGGTTCAAGGTGTTTCTCCCCTAGGTCTTGGGTTAGTTTATCAACCGCTAGATAAACTAACCAATAGAAAATCTCATGATCATACCATTTATTTTATTTCTATCAATTTCATGGCTTATTTATTGTGGGTGTGTTGTCACGATCACACAATTAATGAATTAAAAAAGCATGCAAGATGGAACTAAAATAAAAATTGGATTATGCGTAAATATTATCATATACATGGTTAATCACTTAAGTATATCCCACTTAATATTAACAATCATGTAATCAAAGATAATAAATTGGAAATTTACGTATAAGGATAAAATCCCTCAATGAAATATTAAGTCCGTATAGCCTACCATAATCTTGGTTAGAATCAAACCATAGTTCAAAGTGCTTGACCAACCCTATTTGGGGTGCTTTTAATTATCAGGGAATTATAATTCAAGGTTTTGGGTTGACTTGACTTATTTCACATCAAGGGTTGACTCCCACAGCAGGACTTGGTGTGACCAAGAGGCAAAGGATGAGGAAATCCAATATAAAATGGATTTCAGGATTAGGGAGTCCACTCAACGGATCAAGGAGCTGCGAGTTAATGCTGTTGTCATTTGGAATGAATACCAAAAACCCTTCAATTTTCTTGACCAACCCTAGTTGGGGTAATGAGAAGAAAAATATGGATCCTTGCCACTAGAATATTCAGGAAACAGAATATTCGGATGTCAATGGTGAGGGCTATTGGATTTCGATAAAATAGTGGGAGACTAATAAGTATTAATTTATTTATTTGTATCAGTTTTGTAATAATGTGCTAAACCTTTGCTCATATTTATTTGTAGAAACAGTAAGAAAATGACATCAAACATATCATTTCGAACCATACTCGAGAAGTAAAACCTTCTCACCAGCACCAATTTCCAAGAGTGGCAGAGGCGTTTACGCATCATCCTTCACCACGAAAGGAAATTTTATGTGGTGGAAGAGCCTATTCCAGTTGCGCCTGGGAAAGAGGCAAGTGATTAGGAATTATCTATCTATATGAAACACATGGATGACGCCACAGATGTCCAGTGTTTCATGCTATCGGCCATGTCCAATGAGCTCTTGAAGCAACATGAAAACATGGACGCGTATAGCATGATGTCTCACCTTAAGGATCTCTACCAAGAGAAGGTGAGACAAGAGAGATATAAGATCTTCAATGCCTTGTTTACAACTAAGCTTGGAGAGTCTTCACCAGTTGGGCCTCATGTAGTCAATCTTATTGGATATATTGAATGCCTGGACATCTTAGGGATTAAATTCCCGAATTATTTGCATACATATCTCATCCAATCATCACTTCCCAAGTCCTTCTCTAGATTTATTGTCAATTATAACATGAGAAACAATGATAAGAGTCTATCGGATCTTCTGACCTTGATTCCCTAGGTAGACAAGGACATGGGGCGTGACAAACCCACAGTCCTTACGGTGAACAGGAAAAGGAAGGACAAGGCAAAAGGGCCAAAGACTTATAAACGGTCTGAATCCCCTGAGCACCGTCCCTCCAAGAAGGGGAAGATCCAGAGGCTGGGCAAGGAACGGGAGGCTGTGTGTTTTTCATGTGGCAAGCAAGGCCACTGGAAGAGGAACTGTACCCAGAAGCGTGGGGACACCAAAGGTGCATTTGTTATCGAGTGTAATCTTTCTATTTCTACACATTGGGTATTAGATACAGCTTGTGGGGCTCACATCTCTATTAAAATTTAGGAACCAAGTAGATTTATAAAGATTTATAGAGGAGAGGTGGATCTTCAAGGTTCCAATGGTGCAAGGCTGGTTGCGTTGGATATTGGTGATTACCACCTCTCATTGCCGACTGGGATGATTTTGGTTTTACGTAACTGTTATTATGTGCCTAGTGTTACCAAGAACATAATTTCTGTATATTCTTTGGATATGAATGGATTTATTTTCATGTTTATAGATAAGGGTTTCCTATTTTATGAGAACAATGTATGTTATGGTATGGAACATTTAAATAATTGTTTGTATGTATTAAATTAAAAAAACCAAGTGTTGGAAATCGATAACGAAACAAAATCACATGACTCATACATCACCCAGTTGTGGAATCACCGTCTTGGTCATGTGAATGAGAAGTGCTTGACAAAGATCTTCCAAAATGGCTATTTAGACTCTACTAAGCTAAAACCACTTGATAGATGTCACACTTGTTTACAAGGAAAAATGATCAAGCTTCCTTTTGGTGGACAGGGTGAAAGGGCCACATAGCCTCTAGGATTGGTACACACGGATGTGTGTGGACCATTTCTGGTAGAAGCTAGAGGTGGATATTCTTACTTCATTACTTTTACAGATGATTTGAGTAGATATTTCTATGTCTACCTAATGAGGTATAAGTCAGAGGCCTTAGACAAATTTAAGTAATTCAATAATTAAATAGAGAATCATCTTGGTAAAAAGATAAAGAAACTTTGATCGAATCGAGGTGGAGAATATCTGAACCAAGAGTTCATTGATCTTCTATGGGAGTCTAGGATTATATATCCGCTCACTCCTCCTTATACACCACAGTAGAACGGTGTTAGTGAAATGCGGTACCGCACCTTGTTGGACATGGTGAGGTCGATGATGAGTCATGCAGGTCTTCCATTATCCTTTTGGAGATATCCATTACAAACTGCAGCATACACATTAATCCGAGTACCAACTAAGGCGGAAAATGGAATTCCATCTGAATTATGGAATTTAAGGAAACCCACTTTGTCGCACACACATGTATAGGGATTCAAGGTGTTTGTTAAGGCCTTATCAGGAAACAAACTAGCACCCCGGGGCATGAGGTGTATCTTTATAGGATATCCCATGGAAAGGAAAGGATATTACCTATATAACCCTTCAGATAAGAATGTGACTGTCACCAGAGAAGCCGTCTTTCTTGAGAGGGAGCACATCATCAAGAAGGATAGTGGTAGAAAGATTGACTTCGACAAAGATGATGCTAAAGATACACATGAGTTGGTACAGGAACAAGTTCCACAGGTCCCTGTGGAAGAGGTTCCAGAAACACAAGTACTGTGTAGGAGCTCAAGACAGGTAAGGGAACAAGAGAGATTTGGTTTCCTAGTCATCGAGGATGGTGAATCGTTATTGTTGGACAATGATGAACCTCTCTCCTGCAAGAAAGCAGTAGAAATCCCAGAAGCCGCAAGATGGCTAGAAGCTATGAATTCTGAGATGGATTTAATATATCAAAACCATGTTTGGGTTCTGGTCGATGAGCCAGTTGATGCCAAACCTGTTGGATGAAAATGGGTATTCAAGAAAAATATGAACATGGAAGGTCAAGTTAGAACCTATAAATCAAGGATAGTGGCTAAAGGGTTCATACAACATCAAGGAATTGACTATGATGAAACCTTCTCGCCAGTTTCCATGTTTAAATCCATAAGAATCATACTTGCCATAGAAGCTTACCATGACTACGAGGTTTGGCAGATGGATGTCAAAACAACATTCCTTAACAGGAACCTTCAAGAAGATGTCTATATGACACAACCAAAAGGGTTTGTGTCACCAGGTGAAGCCAAACGGGTTTGCATGTTGCAGAAATCCATTTATGGATTAAAGCAAGCATCCAGATCATGGAACATTAGATTTGATGAATCCATAAAGGAATTTGGGTTCATTAAAAACGAATGTGATCCATGTTTTTATAAATGGTTTAATGGTAATGTGATCGTTATCCTAGTAGTATATGTTGATGACATATTGCTTATTAGAAATGATGTACCAGTCTTACAGTCAGTTAAGGACTGGTTGAACAAGTGCTTCTCCATGAAGGAATTGGGTGAAATAGCCTACATTATAGGGATCAAGATCATTCGTGATAGATCCAAGAGGTTTCTTGTACTAAGTCAGAGTACATACATTGACCAGATACTATAGAGTTTCAGTATGGAACAATCCATGAGGGGATTGGTTCCAGTGTCACATGGCCTACATCTTTCTAAGAAAATGTGTCCTTAGACACAACAAGAAAAATATAGAATGAGTAAGATCCCATACGCTTCGGCTATAGGATCCATCATGTATGCCATGTTATGTACCAGGCTTGATGTTGCCTATGCACTGAGCATGGTAGGCATATATCATGTAGATCCAGGAGAAAAGCATTAGACTTCTGTTAAGACTATCCTTAAGTATCAGAGAAGAACTAAGGATATGTTCCTAGTGTATGGATGAGACAAGGATATTTTCATCAGAGGGTATGTTGATGCTGGTTTTCAGACATATCAGAATGATCTGAAGTATCAATCTGGATATGTTTTATGTCTCAATGGAGGAGCTGTGAGCTAGAAGAGTTCAAAGCATCCAGTTGTCGCCGATTCTACAGTGGAGTTTGAATATATAGCGGCTTCTAATGCATCCAAGGAAGCTGTATGGATTCGAAACATTGTCCAGGATATTGATGTGGTTCCTAGTAGTGAAGATCCCATTACATTGTATTTTGATAATACTGCAGTGGTGGATCTTGCAAAAGAACCAAGGTCACATCAACGAACAAAGCACATAATCCAGAAGTATCACCTCTGGATGGATTTCTATCAAAGGGGTGATGTTCTAGTGAGCAGAGTGTCCACATAAGAGAATGTGGAAGACCCCAGACTAAAGGCTTATCTCAGTAGAAGCATGAATATCATGTGAGAGCTAGCGGGTTAAAGGATGTTTTACAGTTGGCTCTAGTCCAAGTGGGAGTCATTTGGAGTTGGTGGCCTAGAACCAACTACTTTGAACTTTATTCATCAATAAATGCCTTATCACATCTCGATTGTACTTCTGTGTGACAATGCATGTGATAATGTTCTAAGGACAACTATTGTATTAGTGGGTCATTGGATCCCTGCTATGATGAGAACCCAGAAGTCCCATAACACTGTTCTTGAATATATGTTCTATGGCCGGATGATGTTATTTGAGGGACACAAATAATACAGGCCATTATGGGTGGGGACTTATAAAACTTTGAGGCACCTTCTCATGGTGTGCGGCCTTGGTAATATCCAGGAGGATATTATGAGAACGAGACCCACCAGTAGGAAATCCGCATTTCATAGTGCATTGGATGTTCCTATCGGCAGACATGTGTATTGGTCCTTAGATTTTAAGATTATTATTAATGGGTATTACAACTCACACACATAGATGTATTAAAGAAAACTGTGATGACACACTTTTCACAGCGAGGTAGGATACATTGGGTGTGTCACGAGTAATACCACATTAATAGATAATGCGAGAAAGGATTTTTCCCTTTTGTTCCATAATAGAAGTAGATATCTCTATCCCTTTGATGGAATTAATATATCCTAAATAAATCCATGGCCATGGTAAGGAATGGGCGAGTTCAATTCTAGAAAGTCAAAGAAAGAATAATTGAGCACGTGGGTTGATGACACTAGCATGCAACCCACTTGATTTGAGATATCGTGACAAAGGGATTATATTACACGTTAAGCGTTCGTATGAGGTGATACGTCATTGCGACGTTAACTTCTTTCTCTATGGGTGCCTTGGTGTGTTGCTAGACGCTAACCTTGGACTTTAGGTTGGCTCCGCCTAATACCATTAAGAAAGAGTCCTAGAGGGTCACACACTAAGTGTTTCCATGTATCTCAGTTAAATATTAATTTAACAAGTTAAATAATGATTATTCCTGACTGTGGATTAATAATTATTTAAGGATTCCTGATCGCATTTTTTTCGATACTAGTTATTCAAGAGAATATATTGTAGGTGAAATAATATATTTATTGGTGAGTAATGCAGTTATATTTATTTAAGAAATAAATATCCATTACTCAAGGTCTAAAAAATGTGGATGAGATAAAGAAATGTGGAAAATAAAAGTAAACACCTTGTATATTTAATATACACGCCGTGCAGTTTTATGGAAAACAAGTACACGCCGTGTATTAATGATTACACGGCGTGTAGTTTATCTAGTCGGGATTTTGGGGAAATAATATCATTATTGTGATATTAATTATAATCAGTGTGGGTGCAATTCAAGGAATTAATCATTCGACGTGGGGGTTTTCAATAAGGGTTAATGAAATAAATAAAACGCGTAAGGCATTTATTTATTGTCATAAATCTATGACCTCAAACATGATTATAAATATCCTCACAACCCCAACACGTTTCAATCAATTGTTGTGCACAACAATTCTGGAGAATTCTTTCCATCCCGAAAGAACTCCTTCCTCCAAAAACGCTCTCAAGGCCGAGAGACCAAGGCAATCGAAGGCGGACATCGCAAGTGAAGGTTCTTCCGCGCTAGCACTCGGAGATCCCTTCGGTGATGTCCAGAGATACGTGGCATACATGTGGATCACCACTAGAGGAATACTACACTTGGATTCTATGACGTAATGACGGATCACAGGATCATGACTGGATACATCAACGAAGAAAGAATTCTACCAAGGTAATTCTTGTGAATTAATTAAATTAACTATAACCAAAATATGATGATCCTATCTCTATGGTTCTGGGATTCCCTCTTAAGTTTTTCATTCTTCATTCTATTATGAAGATTCGTCGTTTTAAATCATGATGAATCTCGGATTGAACGTTGCTTAACATTAAAATTAAAGTTGGGAAAACCCACCAACACGCTTCTGCTGGGCCCGGAACCTTCAAGAACAAGATTTTTTTTCATTCTGAATGAATCAAACTCTACGGGTGTGGGGGGGGGGGGGGGATTTTAAAGACATAATGAAATGTGTTTCATGAATTTTTCTACAATATTTCTTCAACTAGGCTCGAAAAGTTAGCAGTGCGCCTCTAAAAGTTTCATGGGGGTCAGTGGTGGAAGCGAAGGAACCGACCTGGATAGCTGAGACCATAGACTGACACTGATCCCAAGCAAGGGTGTGGGGGCTGCACCCCCATGGCATAGAGTAATACATTTGGATAAGTCCCTAAGCAGTACCCAAGGTACCTATGTTCAAATACCTATGTGCCACCATGCTGGAGTGGAATGAAGTAATTATTTTGGATAAGTCCTCAAAGTGGCACCCCAGTTAAGCCGAATCACCGTCAACTTACTTGGTCCTTGTGCACCATAATTTTGGCATGCAATACACTTACGCATCCGAACTCATTTCACCCAAGGTCTATTATTTTCCTATAAATAGAACCTTGGGGCCTTCATTTGTACAAAAAAATTTCCCTGAAAACTAATTTATTCTCTGGTCACCCTAGTGCTTTGACCAAGTCTTCTGAAACTTTCAGCGTCGTTCTTTAACACCTATAGTGGAGTAATTGAAGGAGGATCATAAGTATTAAGTCCATTTATTGTTTGAAATTTATTACACTTGCATGCCTAAATCACCCAACCTACCTGAATCGGAAACACTTGTGCACCACCCATTCCTCTCATAGGAACTTGAGAAACCCACTTCTAGAAATACCTGTGAATACTCTTGAAGGATTGATCCAAGTCTTTCCAAAGTATTAAGATCCAAGTTGTACGTAACTTAAATGAACATCAGGTCTCCCAAGCCTACATGCGCACCCATACTTGTGCACCAATACTTACTTGGGAACCCTTCTTTGATTCACATATTCTATTTAGTCTAAAATCCATAAATCCTTCATCAAATCCATTCATGAAAAGGATTCTTCTTCATTGGATCCTTTCCAGAAATAGATTATGTTGTAAATTGCACCAAAAACTCTTGACTTATCAAACCTTTGGGAATGGAACATCTGTGTGCCTTCTATTTGGGTTTGTATATCAATGGTCAGAGGTTTCCCACAATTGTTTCACAATGGGGTTAAGATTCATGGAGTGTGTGTGGGTTTGTATATCCGCAGTCACATGGACCTTTCTCCTAGGAATAGTGTTGGAAGGTTCCTAGTTTAGAGGATTAGGATTTGGGTAATGTCCTCCCATATTTTTCTATATGTCCCAAAACCTCAAGTCTCTGGGAGGGAAGGTACGGTTCACAGCTAATTTTCCTTTTGAAAAAAAGGAGAAGTCTCCCTCCCCTACCAGGACCAATTTTAGGGTAGCTATCCTAGTGTAATCCCCTAACCATTCAAGTAGGAGGTTGTAGTCTTTCTCCTCTATACTTCATTTACCTTCACTCCTTCCTTACATTAGACCCTTTTCCAATTTAAAGATAACAGAGGGAAGGCTCGTCGCTTCAACCTCTTTCTTGATCACCTCGCCCTTGTCCACTGTCGCCATCGTAGGCATGTCCCCTTCCAACAATGAAGGAGGAAAGTGTGGATAAATTTGTTGAATCTTTCACATCCTATTTTTTCTCACACCGAACATGACTCACATGGGTATAGAGATTCGGGATGATTACGAAATTTTTACAAACACCCACAACGAATGAACTATGAGAACTCTGATTCCCACCATAATTGGGTTACATCGGAAGCCTTATTGGGTACTGATCTCAATAAATATCCTCTTCAAGAATCCAACCCTAATTCAATTAATCTAGGCATCCTCCTTAAGAGTAATCCCCAAATTAAATCCCCAAATCACCAAGGAACCCTTTTCAAGAAGTATGTCTAAACTCAGTTCTATCATAGGACTATACTCTCCTATGATACTCATAAACTACATGGGATTTTATTCCCATCCAAATGAGATACATAGAATGATTCCTGGAGGTTCAAACACAACACTTCAAATCAAACCTATTCCCCTTGGGCCATATTCCCAATAGGGTCTAATATTACTTGAAAACCCATATTCATTCCATATTACTTGGGATATTTTGGCGTAAGTCCCACACCAAACCTTGACTAAGCACCTTTCTCTTAGATATCCTTACCACATGACATTAAACTGTATGGTTGGGTCCTTCTCACATGACCTTAAAAGGTATGACTCTTCCAATAAAATGGCACCGAACTATGAGGTTTCTGATTCCTTTAGCAAGGATACGTAGGAATACCATTTTATGGGTACAATCCCCATATCAAAAACAAACCTTTATCTCTCAGGACAACAATAAATTTTAGAGTGACCTAGTGAGTGGCTTAAAAACAAGTATCATTATAACAATGATTATAAGAATCTCTAAATATTATATGAGAGGATACTATTGATGGAGAACCTCAAATACATACGGATGTCCTAATTAATGAAGAACCTTGAATACATACAGATGATTATAAATCTCAAAAATGCTAATAATTGATTACAAATTCTATGGTAAACCTATGTTATAATAGGTGAACTAATAAGGATTCATGAAAATATCTTAAATCTAAAAATAGAGTCCTGGAGTGGACAATAATTCCCCCAAAAGGGTGTGATGAGTCTTACCTACCATCCTCTCAAAAAATGAATGCTCTTAAGTATTGTAATTTCAATCTTAACGAATGCCTACCTTTAAAAAGTAGGTCCCTTTTCGATAAAGAACTATTGGATGTTTTTAGTTCCATGAATAAATCCAATGGAAACTTCCGGGAAGTAGTGATTCTTAAACTAGATCACATGTTCCAAGGAACTAAAGAATAATGTTTTTCATTGGTTTTTTATTGGTTTTAGGGGTTTTTACCTTTTTAGGATTTTTTAGGGTTTGTTTTATAATTTCTAAGGTTTTTATGGTTTTAGGGATTTTAAGGTTTTTAGGGTATGTAGGGTTTTAGGCCTTTTGGGGTTTTTAATGTTTTTATTGTTTTTAGGATTTTATGTTGTAAAGACTCAAACCCAAACAATGTTAAAGTTATAACGACACCAAGACCACCTTCATAGGCCGTGTGTGGAAATAATCACTAATAGTTATATCCCAAATGGTAGGCTTTTTCCTAATGTACCTATAGCACACACCCGACCATATCAATACATAAGTGTAGAGTAATAATAATAAAATGGTGAACCAACTAGAAATTAAACCAATCATACAAAACCGTTAGGGTTTACAAGAGTAAAATAGTACAAACTAAAAGGAAAAGTGTAAAATAAACACCAAACGAGATAGATGTAACAACATGAACTAACAAGAAAGAAAAATGTCGAGAGAGACTAGCTCTTGATCTTCAAGCTATGACTACCAAATTCTGTCTCAGGAACCCAATAACCCTAATCTCCTCAGAGGAAATTTTCAACATATCCTTCAGCTACATAATACATGACAAGTTTGGGAAAATAACATGCGTGGGTGAGTATATGCATGCCCAGTAGGATGCCCTGAAAGTTGAAATAGGGAGAAGATAAACTAGAAGAATGGAATGATGGTAGATGATAAATACTAAACAAATCAAGCTAAACCAAGAGAGTAAGCTCATCCAAACACAATGGGCTCCACACAATGTCCAGGTAGACTACACATCGATTCTTTTGAAACCATAGTAGGAATGTTAACACATCCAACGACAAGGAGATCAACACCATGTGTAGGTAGACTACCTCATACATATTTACAACCAATGAAAATAGAGTAACCAAATCCTACAATATTGATATATATATATATATATATATATATTCTGTAAAATAAGCCTAAATGAGAGAGAAAAGGGATATCCATATCATAGACATGCACTGAAAAAGTGTCTCCAATAGTTCCATAAGTTGATCAATGATGCCCAGTATAGCGTACCTCTACCCATAAGTAACCACGAGGAGGCCCATGCCTCACCACTATTTTGAACAGTCAACGGTGCACAATCTATAATTTGAGGACCTGGGTCATGATGCGACATGGGGTCCAATCTAGTGTCTCAGGGACCCACAACCTATCCGATAGGGGGTTACACAATGTAAATAGAGGAACCATTCCCAAGATGATGGGGGGGGGGGGGGTTCCACTCTATAATTTTAGGACCTGCACCCAGGCGCATCATGAGGGTTTCAATATAGTGTCTAAAGGACCTGCACCCGATCAGATAGGGGGGTTCCACTCTATAGATAGAGGACATGCTCCCATCATGATGGGGGTTACACTCTTTAAGTCAAGGACCCACGCCATGGTTTAATAGGGGAGTTCCACTCAAGTGTCTCATGTACACACAACTTATACAATGGGGGGGTTACAATCAGTGGATAGAGGACATCTACCCTATGTAATGGGGGGTTACATTCTATCGGTTTTTAGTGATCCGCTTCATGATCACTGCCATCATTGTGTGCTTCCTAAACAAGTGTCACACCTAGAACATCTCAAATTGTATCCCAAACTCCACAACGATGGTAACCACCATGTTCTACATGAAAAAAATTGAGGATATACTACTTCTGGGAAGTAATATGAGTCCAAAAAAAGAAGACATGAGAGGTTTAAATTTCCTTAAAAGGAGCCATGGGGAACACAATGTTTGAGGGGACCCACACGGTGTGTGGCCCCACTTCATCATTTGTTCGTGTCCCTAGTGGTATACGACTCACTACCCATATATGTCTACATGGTGTGTTGGGGGTATACAAAACATGTCTTCCCACTTGGGTTCCTTCTCATGAACCTTGTCTATGTCTTTGTATGCATCTTGTGTGTGTGTAATTTAGTACATGATGTGTCCATCCATATGGGATTCCACCAATGTATTTTGTTGTGTTAGTGTACTCCAACACATGGCTTGTTGCTGGCCATGCTTGTGTCTGTGTACTCCCATAGTACATATCGGTCCACCAACACAAGGTCACATGACGTGTGGGGATCCCACACAATGTGTGTTATTTTTCAATTGTTGAAACCCTATTCACCACGTTATATGGGATACATGTCATGTTTTTATCACGATATAAGATGTGTTGTCATGTTTTTCACAAAACATAATATCTATGCTCAGGAGTCTAAATCTGGTTTTTATGCCTTCATACCACTCCTCTTCTTTTCCCTAAATTGGTGGATCTATCCATTTATCATCATTTTTGACCATCTAGTGACTTGGAAGTGGTTCCCATTGATCCATTGAGGTTATTCACATTTTCCACACAAACTACGACAACACTGTGTCTGATTCTAGATTCCATTTTAATGAATTAGTCACCCACAACTGGAAAGACATTGTTTCCATCCCTAATTTGATGTTTTGATCATCTCATGTGAAACCATTGTGAGTCCAAGGGTCTAATCGATCTTGTTCCCACCCACAAATGTCGAATCATGACCCTGTGGTCTAACAATGACTAACAGAAAGAAATTGTGGGATAAAATCATCAAATGAAGAGATTTATTGATTGTTTCCAAGAATTCTTTGCCAAATATCATGAATGAGTTTATTAGAGGTCAGAAACAAAAAATAATAATCAATTTAATTCAAAACCTGGGTGCATGCGAGGTTCAACAATTGACACATATCATATAAGGGATGATCAAGCTCAATAAATTTAATTAAAATGGGTGAAAACCAATAATTTATGTGTACTACATGGATATTGAATCATTTCTAATCGAAGAAACTACTCACAAATGATTAAAGGAAGTTTTTGCGTTTGTTTTGTCGTGATCTTCCCCGATCTAGAGTCTCACCACTGTCTGATATGATTTTCCAACAAAAGGAGGAAGAACCCTATGAAATCCTCCCAAGGTTATGTGGATAAACCTAGAGGATTATAAATAGTAGTGGATTTATAGAAAATAGGATTAGGATAATTTAATTAAAATAAATAAATTTTATTATATATTTTAACTAATTCCACCTGCCAAAGATTTCTATTTCCAAATTCCTCAAACTGAGTTATATTAGGATGCATGTATGGAAAAATCACATTCCAAAATCAACATTGGTCACATATTTTTGATCATATATTCCATTTAAGAGTTACCACATTTTCTTTAAGAAACTATATGCATGTAATATAATATATATTTAATATTTTTTTAAATTACATCCAGGGACACCGGGTTGTGATATCACATGTCGTCTTGGTAGCTGACTCTAAAAATATATGTATAAACATCTCAAAGTCTTATAAGAAAAGAATTCTGTCTTTTTATCTTTCCCTCCTTCAATATTTTAATCCCAGAAAAGAAAAACTAAAATAATAGCTTAGGATACTCAACCAGAATCTATATATCCCTCTCCTAGAAGTTCTCCATCACATTCTAGTGCTACCATTACACACAAACTGAGGGGATGGTCCATCCATGCATGGTCCTCTCATGTTTATACTCAATCTCAAGTAGGTGTTATAAAAAGGTGGATCCATCCTCTATGTCCAACTCACTTCTATAAATAAATTTTGGGGGGTCATGAACATATCTCCTCGGATATGACATGTGGATGATATCGTGCACCCTCTCTAGTTGTGGGGGTAGGGAGAGGTAGTATGAAACCTTTCCAAACCTCTAAAATATCTCAAATGGACTAATTAAAATCAAGGATATCTTTCCACTAGATTAACCTCCACATGCCTCATCATGGGGATACTATTAGAAAAATGTGGTCTCCCAACTCTAACTCCAAGTGACTAAAACTATGTTTTTCTAAAGATTTATGTCGACTATGATCCGTCCTCATGCATTCAAAGATAACCTAGACCTTCTATGTTATTCCTCACACCAACTCTAGTCCCACAAGAGATGCCTTGATGATCTTCATACAACATAAGGGTGACCTAAAGGGTCTCCAATACATATACTAAAAAGGTTAAATGTGAATATTATAGTGGAGTTTGGTGATATATGGAAAATATACCTAGGGAAAATGATCCTCCTAGATCTGACCAATGTCTGGTATGGAATCCCTCATCATATCCTCTAACACCTAGATAGTAAACTTAGTCATCCCATCATCAGGGGGTGAAAGGATGTACTCATACTCATCTAGGTCCTAAATTATTCCTATTGGCCTCTCCCCAGCTATGATGTGGACTATGCATCATGATTAAAGATAACACTTGAGAGAACTCCATGGAGGTGAACAATCACCTAAACATACATCCACCCCCAAAATCTCTACCTAAATCTAATCCTATATAGAAAATAAGTGTTTTGACTTCATGAGTATGTAAATTATCAGCCATATGGAATCGTAAACATTCACTATCTGTGGAATCTCTATAAAAAATCCATGGATATGTTGTCCCACATAAACTCCAATATCTCAAGGTGATTCAATAAACAAGCCAGAACCTAGTTCTCACCCTTCACCTGTTGAAAGGTGAGGCACCATGAGATGAAATATTCCATTCTCCGTATCATTTTGGACCACTACAATTACAATTTAAGGTCTCTACACATCTTCCCCACACTGGTATGTATTTTCAAGGGAGAAGTGTGGAACTCTCATATCACCTCCTCCCACATTGTGGTTGAGACCAAAAACTCTCACTAGAAAAGGATGAAGTGATTCCCTGTTTAATAATATCCATAGGGTGAATCCATTGTTTTTATTTGTTCATGAAAGGCATCAATGTCCATGTATCCCAGCTTAGACTCTCTCACATGATTCATAATCATAGGATTCAATGCCATCAACTAAAGAAAAGTTTCACCCTCCTTCTCCAACAATGTCAACTGAATTTAATCCAACTTATCCGAAGCCTCATTGACCCAGAGATACATTGAATTCTTATTAATGAAATTTATTATTACATTTCCCTTGCCCATAGTATAGACTATCTCAAATTCATATTCATGGATGAACTCCAAATGACTCTTCTATCACAGGTTCAAGTGTCTTCGCATGAAGACGTAATTGAGACTTGAATGGTCTGAGTAAACCAAAATTTACTCTTCTAGAAGTTAATTCCTTTACATCCTTAGGGAGGAGACTACCACTTCCAGCTCTAGGTCATGATTCACATTGTTCTACTCATGGTGTCTTAACTACCTCAACACATATATATATCCTACCTGTCGTTGCATCAACATGTAGCTAATCCAAAATAATGAGGAATCATAATACACTATGTACTCCACTCCCTCCTCATATAGTATCAAAATAGGATAACTCATCATACTCAACCTAAAATTCATATAGGATCTCAGGAAATTCTCTGTCCATGTTAAGGGATTCCCTTTCCACGGTAGGGCGGTCAAAGGCGAACCAATCTTAGATAAGTCTGACACAAACCTCTAATAGTTTCCACCAGACCAAGAAAACTATACACATATAACTTGTTCTTGTTTGTATCCCAAGAAACCACTACATCGATCTTCGATGGGTACCTAGCTAAACTATGATTAGAGATGAAATGCCTAAGAAAGTGAACCTCATGAATCAAGAACTGTCACTTTGGGAGCTTTCCATCAATTCAGTGCTCTCAAAGAAAATATAAAACCATCCTCAAGTGATCTTCATTCCCCTAATCTAATGCAGAGTATATGGGTTTGTTTTTTATGATGAAAACTAAACCTAGTCCAAGTATGGATAGGGAATTTTGTTATTCCAAACCATAAACATGGTAGAGTAATTTTTCACACTAAAATGCATCACCATAAAATCATAGTGTCTCTAGTGACATTAAAATGCCAAATTTGGTATATTGTCCTCGAAAAACCTTGAATAATGGTATCCAGACCAGATATCAATATTCAAGAACCATATCAATCATCGTAAATAGTCAAATAGGTCATCAATACTTATCAAGGGTTACTTTTTCTTTATCGTGGTCTGATTCAGCCAACAATAGTCCTTAAAATGTCATAAGCTACTGTTAGCATTTTTCAAAAAAACAATTAGAGATGCCTAGGGAGACACACTTGACATGATAAATCCTTTCTCTTGAAGGTCCTCCATCTGAATCTACAGCTCCCAAAGCATGGTAGGATCCATCCAATATGCCACAGAAGATGTCAAAGTGGTCACAGGATGCAAGTCAATACAAAACTCCAACTCCCATCTCATAGGTTGTCTAAAAACATACTAAATGAGGACATACATATAATCCTACACATATGGAGGAATAAATATTCTTAAATATCCTACTACACTACGGGATACACTCACCATCTAATGGGAGATAGTCTATATCCTCCTTCTTATAGAACTATCTCTCCCTTCCATGAGATCTCTCTCCCCCAAAAAAGGCTAATATTTTCCCACCAATGATAAGGAATCTGAATCATCTATAGTTATAGTGAATTAGGTCTCAGACCATAGAAAACCAATCTATACCCATGATTATGTCATAAGGTTCCATCATTATAACCAAAATGTGTCACATGAACCGATCCCTAATAAGCGATAGATCGCACTAATGACAAATAAAAGATACATAAGAAGTGTTCGCAATAGGAATCTCAAGAAGAAGATAATGGTAAAAAGACTCTTCTAGGAGCTATAGATCTCAAACCAAGAGTAATGTGATGAAGTAATGATTGGGACCTATTTCTACTATTACTGAAGTAAGAGCATAAAACACATAGATCGTACCTCAGATCATATCATGTGTCATATGTTTATAAGCATCAATTGCCTACAGCTTTCTATGACCCTGAATGCTAGCTCCCTGAGCCTGATGTGGACCACCCGGGCGGTGGTGGAAGGATATAATACTTCCATACACAACACAATGCTCCTCCTACTCTTCTAGCCACACCTCCATGGGGGCCTCCCTGCCCACTCCTAGGAGACCCCCGATTAAGAAACTACCTCTGTCATGGATGTCTATATGGTATTTCATTTCGCTCCTCAGAATGTCTGGTTGGGTATTCATGTTCCATGTTACCTTTAACATCACAATAATATCACCACCCTTCTCCGATATGACCTAGTACTATTCACTTCCCCTAACCACGTTCCCAAGTCAGATAATGGGGAGCCTCCTATACTAAGATCCCATCGACTAGAACATTATATCGTTAGAAAATGACTTAGTAATTTAACATCCACTGATATCTTCAGCTTCTTGGAATCACTCTAATAAGAATCTCTTGATCAATAGTGCCCACTCCAACACCTTGACATATGTTGGGATTCCCAAGGGAGACATGCTGGCATGAATCTCTATGCAGATTACCTATACAAACATTTTTTCTCAGGTGTATCCATCTTGGATCATGTTAGGGGAGTATCGTATAGGGTTTGTGAACCTACCTATATACTCATCTATTGTTACCCCTCCCTGATGTAGTTTTATAAGCTTCTAAATCAGATTAGAGCTAAAAAGTTAGTGGTAGTAATCCTCATGGGAAAGATACTATATAACAGGGAATAAGAGTGTGGACTCACTGCGTATCTAGGTAAAAATATTCCAACGGCACGTATCTCCTCTATGGAGAAAGATAGATAATAAAAAACCACCATAACTGTCAGTTTTTGAATAAGACTGAAGATATAGACCACTAACACTATCCAAACCTCTACTACCTAGGGATCTGGATTTATGTGGTACCTCAGTGGTCTCTTGTGATGGAACTCACAAAGTGTGCTAAGCCTGTAAAAATCCTCAGACTACCATGATTAGATGATCTCCTGCCCAATAGGTGGAGGTGATGCGACCTATTAACACAGAAGATGAATCTTGTGGGATGGACCATAAACTGATGCCTCATCACTCATAAGATCATCTTCACAATCTAAAATTAGTATCTTGAATTTCTGCCATCACAGAGGAATCTTAATAATTTAATCAAGACATCCCATGTTTAGATGAGAATACACACACACGCACACACTCACACAATGGGGTATGAATCAAGAATCATAGTCAAAGAATCAATCCTATATGATTAATTCACCATTTATCCCTACAACCATTGTCTCGGTACGCCAAGTCGACAAGCAGGTAGTAAAGGTCCTGGTGAAGGGATACGTCAGCCTCCCATACCATCACTGGATTCCTTGGTCTAAGAGCAACACTTGAGAAACTTTGACACTCTTTCCCTAATCCAAACCAAATCCTCATGATGGGACTACTCTAGAAAACTTCCCAAGGAATGAACTGCTCCAATATCAATCTGTCATGACCAGACCCTTATAGGGGTTCAGTCCGCAACTACACCAAGTATGACTCTATAGTCTAGGGTGTGGAGATAATAACCGAAAGGAATATATTAAATTGAATTCCATTTACTAATGTTCATTTGCAAACACACCTAAAAATATCAATACACAAGTGTGGAGGAATAATAATAAAAAGGTGAAATAGATGAAAATTAAACCATGTATGAAAAACATATAGATTGTACAAGAGTATGATAGTACAAACTAGAAGTTAAATAGAAGAAATACAAACCTAATCATAATGATGTCCCAACATGACAAACCTAGAAAGTAGAAAATTGAGAGATCCCAGCTTCTGATCACCAATATATGACCACCGTGTGTAGTCCCAAGCACCCAATATCTCTATTCTCCTCAGAAGTCACTACTAACCAATGCATCATATGTATAAGACACGAAATGAGCAGGTGAATCCCATATTGGGGTGAGTATATACATACATAGTAGGATTCCCCTAAAGTTGAAGGGGGGTCAGTAAAAGATAAAATAGGAATAGAAGGATTGTTGATAGTAATTAATGAATAGCTCAACCCAAAACAATAGAGTAAGCTCATCCAAATAGAATGGTTTCAACATGATGTGTAGGTGAACTATAGGTCAAATATTTTCCACCCATTGCAAGAGAGTAAATTCATCCAACCACAAGGAGCTCAACACGGTGAGTAGGTGGACTACCTCACATTTTTTTGCAATCTGTGGTATGAGAGTTACCAAATACAACAACATGGATATATATATATATATATATACTCAGTAAAATAATTCCAAATAAGTTAGAAAGGGGATATCAATATCACATTCCATCCCATGAAAAGAGTTGACGACAATTCCAGAAGTCCCTCAATGATGCGCAAAATCTTGCAGATATTCACATAAGTAACCATTTGGAGGCCCACACCTCGACACTATGTTGCAAAAACGAGGGGGGACAATCTCCATGTCTAGGAACCAAAACCTAATGCAATATAGGGGTTTCACTATAGTTTCTTGAGGAACCATGCCCTATCTAATAGGGGTTTCCACTTAGTAGATAGAGGACCTACACCCAAGCTGACAGGGTGTTCTACACTATAGGTTGAGGACCTATGCCCTGGTGCATTAGGGGGTTCCACTGTAGTGTCTTGAGGGCATATTCCCAATATGATAGGGGGTTTCACTTGGTAGATATAGGACCAGTTTCTAGGTTGATGGGGGTGGTTTATACTCTATTGGATGAGGAACCATGCCCTTATGTCATGGGGGGGGGAGGGGGCGGGTGTTACCACTCCAGTGTCTTGAGATCATAAAATCATAAACCTGGTCTAATAGGGGGTTCCACTTAGTAGATATAGTTCCCAAAACAAAGCTGATGAGGATTTCACTATAGTTATTTGGTGCTCCTCCACTTAATAAATATCATCATCAAGTTCTACCTAAACATGTGTCATATTTAGAAAAACCCACATCCTATCCCATAATCTATAGATGAGGGTACCATTGTGTTCTATGTGAAAAAAACTCAGGATAGGATACTAGTGTGAAAAAATATGATTCTAAATGATGTAGACGTGATAAGTTGTTGTTTCGAGAAAAATAACCAAGGGGTACATGAAGTGTGAGGGGACCCTCATGGCATGTGGTACTGCTCCATCAACTACTCAGGTCCCTAGTGGTACATAGCACTCTACCCATGTAGAGCTACACAATGTGTAGGGAAGTATACATGGCTTTTCCATCCAGTCGAGGTCCTTACCATGATCTTTGGCCATGTCTGTGTACCCATACCTTATTCTTGTACTACGACACATGATTTTTTCATCCACACAAAGTTCCACCAGTTTCCATGGCGGTGTATGTATACTCTGGCACATGGAGTGTGTCTGGTCTTGTCCATGTCTGTGTACTCCCGAAGTATACGTCGGGATACCAGGAAAAGGTCACATGGTGTGTGGGGATCCCACATAGAGTGTGATAATTTAAAATCATCGAAACCAAATCTTCCAAAACATAGGGGATACATGCCATGTGTTCATCATGATTCATGGTGTATATTTTTTTCCAAAAAGAAACATAAAATATACACTCGAACATCCATATTAAGTAGTTCTGCCTTCATATCTGGACACATCTTCGCTCAGAATTGGTGGATATAGCCTTTTTTCCTCATTTCTTTCCATTAAGTGGCCGAAAAGGTGTACCCATTTATCCATCCAGGTTTTTGGCATGTCCCACTTGAACCGCCACACCACCTTCTCTAGTTCCATATTTTGTTTCAACGAATTGATCATCCACAACCCAAAAATCCATTTTTTACATCATTGACTTGATGTTCTGAATGTATCACAAGGATCCATCGTGAATCCAGGCTTTGATCAAGCTTGGTCCCCCTCAATAATGTTAAATTGTGATTTCATGGTCCAATAATGACAAACACAAATAAATTATTGGAAAAAGTCATAAAAAACAAAGGTTTATTGATCATTTCCTAGAGTTCTTTTCCAATGATATTGAATGAGTATTTTTAGGTGTTTTTTATGTTTTTTATTATTTTTTGGGGTTTTTATGTATTTTGAGGGTTTTTAGGGGTATTAGAATTTTTTTTGGTCTGGGGGGTTTTATTTATTTTTAGGGTTTTAAGTATTTCTTTACGTTTTTCAGGGAGTTTAGAGTTTTTTTACGTTTTTTGGATTTATTGGTTTTTTAGAATTTTTATGGGGTTTAGGGTTTCATGGTTTTTTTGAGGTTCTAGGGTTTTTTTGGGTTTTAAGGGTTTTTTGAGTTTTAGTGGTTTTTATTGTTTTATGGGGTTTTCAGGTTTTTTATGATTTTAGGGGTTTTGTGGTTTTTAGGGGTTTTAGGGTTTTATATTTTTTATAGTTTTTAGGTTTTTAGTGGTTTTAGTTTTTAAGGTTCTCTTAGTGGTTTTCTTGTTTTTAGGGTGTTTTCATTTTTAGGGGTTTTTAGGAATTTTTAGTAGTTTTATGTTTTTAGGGTTTTTTTTATTTTGAGTATTTTTATGGGTTTTAGGTTTTTAGGGTTTTTAGTGAATTTATATTTTTAGGGTTTTACATGTTTTTAGGTTTATAAGGTTTTTGGGGTATTTAGTTTAGTTTAATTTTTATAGATTTTTTGGGCTTTTTTATTATTTTTATGTGTTTTAGGAATTTTGGGGGGTTTAGGGTTATTATGTTTTTTATGGGGGTTTTTTAGTGTTTTCAGGGGTGTTATTAGTTTTAGTGTTTTTTATCATTTTTAGGGGATTAAATAGTTTTTAGAGTTTTTATTATTTTTTAGGGTTTTTATGGGTTTTAGAGTTTTCTAATGTTTTAATGGTTTTAATGGGTTTTAGGGGGTTTTAGAGGTTTTAGGGTCTTTTAGGGTTTTTAGGGTTTTAGCCCATTTTAGAGTTTTTATTCTTTTTACGTGTTTTTAGGATTTTAAGATTTTCTTAGTTTTTTCAGGGGGTTTTAGTGTTTTCTATGAATTTATGAATTTTTATGGATTATTCTAATTTTATGGTTTTTATCATTTTTTTAGTAATTTGAGATTTTTAGGGTTTCTAGGGGTTTCTAGTTTTTTTAGAGTTTTTAGGGTTTTAGTGGTTTTAAGTGTTCTTATGTATTTAATGTTTTCGTAGGTGTTTTAAAAAAATTAGGTTTTTTTACATTTTTAGTGATTTTAAGTGCATTTTGTATTTTTTGGATTTTAAGGTTTTCAGGGATTTTGAGGGGTTTTATTATTCTAATATTTTTATGGGTTTTTAGGGTTTTTTGAATTTTTATGATTTTTTAGTTTTTTATTTTTTTGTTCGAAGGGTTTTTAGAGTTTTTAGTGGAGTGTTAGGGTTTTCATCGGATTTTAGGGTATTTATGTTTTTTGGGGAGGTTTATTGATTTTAGGGGTTGTTTGTGTTTGTAGGTCCTTTATGGGTTTTTCTGGTTTTTAGTGTTTTTAGGATTCTAGGGGTTTTATGTGTTTTTTGGTTTTTAATGTTGTCATTGGAGTTTTTAGGGTTTTTAGGGTTTTTATTTTTTAGGGGTTTTAGTAATTTTTTAGTCTTTTTATGGTTTTAGGGATTATGAGTGGTTTTTAGGATTTTTTAGGGTTTTAGAGTTTTTATTATTTTCTTGGGTTTTAGAATTTTGAGTTTTTTGGGATTATAATGTTTTTTAGAGTTTTTTAACATTTTTAGGGACTTAATAAGTTTATATATTTCTTATTAGTTTTATGACTTTTATTGTTTTTTGGGTTTTTAATGGTTTTTAGGGGTCTTATGAGTTTTATAGGATTTTAGGGTTTTATGTTCTTTTCGGATTTTATGGTTTTTAGTGTTTTTTAGGATTTTATGGGTTTAATTTTTTTAGGTTTTTAGGTTGTTAGGGTTTTTAGTGTTTTTATGGATTTTTTAGTAATTTTTAAGGAATTTTCAAAATTTTATGGGTTTTTTTGTTTTTTTGTCAGAAAAGGTGAGGGATCAGACAAAGCTGACCCCATGATTTATTAAAGAACACGAAAAATAAAGTTCAATGCATTATAAAGTAGGCTTGCATATCCTAGTGTGGGTCTCCCCCTTCATGTCTGAGTCAACTGAAGACAGACAAAAGCCCGGAGTCCTGAAAGACCATACCGAACTCCCTTCGTCAATCGATCTATTGGAAAGAGCATCCGCAACCCAGTTTGCCTCCCTATAGGCATGTGAGATACCCAGGGTGAGAGCCTTGGAAACATCGAGGCACTCGATCCAGTGTTGGAGAAGTCACCATGGTACAAATCGTGACTGCTTCCTGAAGGCCTCCACTGCCAATGATGAATCAGATTCAATCCAGAGCTTATTTCATTTGAAATGGGTTGCATATTGAATCAAATTTATGATGGCCCAAAGTTCTGCCTCATACGCAGTACCGCTACCAAGGAAGTGGTAAAATCATCCTTTGAAAAAGCCCTAAGAGGTGAGAAAAACCACACCACACCCTGAGGGACCTGGCGAACCCATAAAAGCACCATCAACATTGACATTGATAAAGCCCACTATCAAAGGGATCCACCTAATAAATTTCAGCATCCTTGGTTTTCTGCATCTTCCTAGAATTCCAATTCTGCACAGGACCAGGAAGTCACTCATCATTATTCATCTCCCCATTATGGATACCTTCTGCCACATGGATAGCCCTATGAATTCTCACCACTCATTCATGGAAAGAACCTATTTTATTCTGATGTACCACCTCATTTCTGTCAAACCAAACATAGGAGAGCAGCACCGCCGCAGCTGCTAGGAGAAGATTGTGAAGCTGTGAGCTTAAGTCGACCTCAGCTACATCACCAATAATATTCACCAACTCTCGTTGCCTATTCAAATTAAGATGAATTCCAAATACATCTTAAATATAAATCCATAAATCAGAAGCCATACTGTAGTGTTTGAAAAGATGGTTACTAGTTTCCTCCGCCCGCAAAAAAATGTTACGGCCTGAAACAATCTGCCATCCAGCCATTTGTAGCGCCCCATGTAGGGGCAGTCTCCCTTTCCATATTTTCCCTAAGAAAATATGCCTTGATGGAGGGATAAACGTCTTTCTAAATTTGGAAAGCCACGCTGGAACATAGGAATTCTGTTCAAATTTTTGCCGATATAACCTTTTTGTGTCGAGAAGACCGCACTGATCAGGTTTCCATACTAAAGAATCAACATTGACAAATTTTTATCTCTTTATCTCCATGGATATCATGCTCAGAAGCATGCCAACCATGTTGTCAAGATTCTTCAAAAACATAGAAATTTGCATTTTCTACATGCTATCCAGTGGCCGGAGTATTGTCTTTAGCGGAGTCTCCAACCAAGTACTTGTCCAGGAGTTCAAGTTGGATTGCTTTGAGACAATCCAGCTTTTATTTGAGATAATATAATTGTATGTTTTCTTGATGGAGGGCCAAACTGAAGAGAGAGAATAACCAGCGGATCCATTCATCAGCCTGCAAGAAAACTAATCATTGTGGAAATCCAGACCCTCATTTCTAGAATTGATCAGATTTCAGACAAAGTTACCCAGAAGTGACTCATTGAACTTCCTCAAGTCCTTGATAACAAGACCTCCCATGTCAATTGGTTCAGCGCACTTTTTCCAATCCACTGTGACAATCTTCTTTTCATTTATGCATCCTGTCCACATAAAGTTTCTTATTTTCTCTTGCATTTTCTTAAGCAAGCTGACCGGCCACCTGTAAATCGAGAAGGCATGCACCGGCATGGGACTTAATACTGAATTGATCAGACAAACCCTTCCTGCTTGTGAAGGAGATTTCCATTTCCACCTGGCTCATTGGTTGACGGCTCTTGCTGAAATTGATTCAAAGTGAGAACATCTAGTCTTACCCCAAAAAAGAGGAACTCCGTGGTATGTAAATGTCAGGGTATTCCTCTTTGCACCCATAAGATGGGAATATTTTATCTTCCTAGCATTGGAGATTCTTTTTCCAAAGACGATGAATGATTTAATCCCACTAATGGATTTCCCTGCTGCCTCCTCATAATTCTGGAAGAGCTTCTTAATTAAAATAAGTGTTGTATAGTTTTCCTCCCCAAAAAGAATGATATCATCAGCATAGAGCAGATGTGATGGTACATGAAGATCCTTACTTTCTTTAAGAGGTGTGAATAAGACATAGTTAAACAAGCCAATAAGACAACAGATTAAATAATCCTCAGCAACGGAGAAAAGAAGTCCTGATAGGGGATCCCCCTGTCGGACTCCACGAGAGCAGCGAAAGAAACCTTTTGGAGATCCATTTATCATGACAGACATTCTTGCACTCTCTAGGATAGATTTTATAATCTTGATGAAGTTGTATGAGAAACAATATTTTCCCAGGATATCAAAGATAAAACTCCATCTAATTGTGTCAAATGATTTGGAAATGTCAAGCTTTAGAGCAAAGCTGCCATATCTGGTTTTCCTACGCATAGCATTAACTCCCTATGATGTAATGTATAAACAGCTTTGAATATTTCTTCCTGAAAAAAATCCAAACTGATTTGGAGTAACAATGTCATTGAGGATCTTTGACAACCTGATGAAAATGGTTTTTTTATGACCTTCGGGATAGTATTCCCAAGGGCAACTGGGCAAAAATACTAGATGTAAATCGCCTTCTCTAGCTTCGGAAGCAAGGAAATAAAATTTTAATTGGCCCCATATGGTATATATGTAGTCCTGAATAAGTCCTTTATTGCACATGATACCTCAATGTGCACAATATCCCAGAAAAACATAAATAATTTATTGCTGAAGCCATAAAGACCCACTGCGCTATCAATGTTGAGTGAAAATAGAGCATTTCTGATTTCATCAGTAGAGGGAATAGAAGCCAGGTGCAAGTTCTGCTTCTCATTGTTACATGGTACAATGCAATCCAGAAGTTGTAAAGTCATCGGTGTTCAAAATTATGTATATATATCCTAGAAATAATTCACCACTACACTACCTATATCCTGCTCTTCCATAAAGAGGGCTCCATTTACCTGGATGACACTAAAAACTTTCTTTTCCTTTTTCCCCTTTTGAAGACGGTGGAAGAATTTGGTGTTCTTATCTCCTTTATTAAGCCATGTCACATTGAAATGATTTCTTATCAACCTCTCTTTTAGCAAAATAAGGTCATGTAGTTTTGTGGTAAGCCACAATTCCTCTCTGGAGGGCTCATGTTGCTGGTGGTTTAGAAGTTGGCAATGAGAAATCTGAGATTCAGCATCATTGATTTCAAGATCCAATTTGGAGAACGAATTCTTTCTCCACTCTCTCAGCTTGGATTTGATACTTTTTAATTTATAAATCACTTTAAAAAAGGAATTACCTTGGGTATCATAAATCCATCCACTAGTGACAGCTTCCCTGCACCCAGGAATTGTGAGCCATGCATTATTAAACTTGAAGGGTAGAGGGGATGACCTTGGTGGACCATCTTGAAATTTAATCATCATTGGGTTATGGTCCGAATGATACTTTGGAAGGGTGTGCCCAGAAATTTCCATAGGCACCCCATTCTAATTTATTCAGATAAAACACCTGTCAAGCTTACTAGCTTGCCTTCCATTGCTAGTGAAACTTCCCCATGTAAATTTATCCCCAACAATTGGGATCTCTATCATGTTACATGAATCAATGAAACAAGAGAATTCATCAGCAGCAGAACGATTGAAATTAGGTCCAACTTTCTCCCCAGGACTTAGGACTGTGTTAAAGTCTCCCACCATAGTCTAGTGAAAATCCACTTGGTTGTTGAGTCTTTCCAAGTATCCCCACATCTTCCATCTTCTAATGTAAGAACATGATGCATAGAAGAAGGAAAAGCAAGATTCAAATCCATAAAAACTCACAGATATGGTTATGAGTTGAGGATAAACTTCTACAGAAATAAGTTGAACATCATTATGATTGAGGATCCATAATGATTCACACCCATTGAAATCCACATTATGTTCCCCTAGGGAATAATGAAGGGAACTCCAAATGAAGCCTTTACATCTACTAAACTCAACCTTGGGATCTGTAATCGCAATCAACACTGGTTTATAATGAGAAATAAAATATCTAAGAGCGGAGATAGTTGGGGAATTACCAAGTCCTCTGTAATTCAAATATATTATCTTCATTGATCCTGATGGTGTACCTTTCCACCATTCTTCTTGGGTGGTCGTCCAACCAGTCTCTTTCTAGGCTTGGATTCAATAACCAAGTTCTCCCTGTCATCTTTATGTTGTCCTTGTGCGTGATCCAAGTCATCTGCCCAAAATTTACCTGATAACGGAGAGAAGGTGTTCAAAGAGCACATTCCTACCTGCATGGTTTTACCTTTAGGTCTCCGCTTCACACATTTCTTTGAGGCAACTATCATGAATCCATCAGTTGCTGCGACCTCCTGAGTAATAATAGGTAAGGACTACTCCACTGCCCGACTTGCATGATCATTAACCAGGATCAGTGCATCCTGAGGAGTTTCATCAAATGGCATTCCCTTATTGGAAACCACGATGGCATTCTATGAGTTTCGCTCCAACTGTCTTGGATCCTCCGTTTCCATATCCAAAGGTGTGACAGGGGCATTATGTAAGTCTGGAACAAATCCTCTAGAAACAGTAGGGGAGGGAGATCCAAAAACCATTTCCTTTGGATGGTCCAGTAGTTCCTCGACCTCTTTAAACCCCATGTCACCAGTTAATATGATAACAGAGGCCTCAGAAGTTACCTTGACCTAAAAGCCAGATCTAGGCTCAACATTTCCTTCCTCCGGTAGGGGAACAACCAGTAGATTACGGCATTCAAGGCCATGAGATCCCAAATCCCCAGCCTCCACAGGGGCTATGTTAGCTCCATGAGAAGTACCATTGGCACCAGGGGTTTCAGAAACCTGTACATGAGGAACATCCTTTAGATTAATGTAATTAGTTCCATGAGATCTAGATCCCCCTTCCCTTATGGGGCTTGAAATTATCCTAGGCAGGGAGCTTACTGTAGGTGTCAACACCTCAGAAATCGTTGATTTAACCTTTCTCTTCTGACATTTATCCTCAGCATGACCTGTTGTTTTACAAAAGCTGTAGATTTTGTTCCTTCTTTAGTCATCTATTGAGTGACCTATAAAATTACATACATTGCACAACCTAGGCCTCCTTTCATATTGTATCTTCAAGGTGAGGGTGTCATCAATGGTGGTTAAAACCACCTCTCCAACAAGGGTGCTAGCCATGTCGATCTCCACCAGAACTCTCGTGTAGTGTCTAAATCTCGGATTATCCATTTCTCTGTCAATTCGAATAGGGTATCCGACTGCCGATGTAATATCCCAAAAAATTATGGGATGCCAGTACAACCAGTTCAGCTTGCAAATTCGAATCCATACCTGTGCAAAAGTATTCTTTACATTAGATGCATCAAAATTCCGATCCAATTCTTGCATATGAAGCAGTCCCAGCTTGAGGGAAAGAGATCCATAGCTCCATTCTCTCCTCTTAAATTCATCTTAAGGGAAAACCTGGTGGTAAAAACCATTCCCCATGGCCGTCATTCTCCAATTCAAGAAGCCCCACAAATCAAAAATGCACTTTACAATATCAGAAAACTTCCCGAGGCGTTCACCCTTAGGGACCAAAACCCTTGCGATAATGGAAAAACAACATAGGTTGACTCCTTCTTCAAGAGACTCCCTATATTCCGTGACATGAGCAGTCCTCCCGTTTGGTATGATCCTCCTAGGAGAAGGAGCTTCAAAACCAATGAAGGATAATGAAGCATACAGTTTTAGGGTATTTTTATTTTTTATAGGTTTTAATTTTTTTTAATTTTTTTAGGAGTTTAAAGGGTTTTTATAGTTTTCATGGTTTTTAGGGTTTTTATGGGGTTTTGGGATTTTTAATATTTTAGTGGTTTTTATGGTTTTAGGGTTTTAGGATTTTTAGGGTTTGTATGTATTTTAGTGTTTTTTTGTTTTTTAGTTGTTTTAAGTGTATTTAGGTTTTTAGGGTTTCATAGGATTTTATGATTTTTAGGGTTTTAACCTTTTTAGGTAATTTTAGGCATTTTTTAGGATTTTTGTGGGGTTTTGGGATTTTTATGTCTTTTAAGGCTTTTAAGTGCTTTTAGGATTTCAAGGTTTTCTTTGGGGTTTTTTAAATTTTCTACATTTTATTGTTTTTATGGAATTTTTATGGTTTTTATAGATTTTATGGTTTTATGTATTTTGAGTGTATTTAGGGTATTTATGAGTTTTAGGGTTTTGTTGGGTTTTAGGGTATTTTCATTTTTAAGGGATTTAATATTTTAATGGAGTTTTTAATGTTTATATGAGTTTAAATGATATTTAGAGTATTTATGGTTTTATGGTTTTTATGGGGTTTTAGGATTTTTATGTTTTTAGGTGTTTTATTGGTTTTAATGTTTTAGGGTTTCAGGGTTTTTAGGGTTTTTATCATTTTTCGGGTTTTTAGTGTTTTTAAGTGTTTTTTGGTTTTAGGATTTTCTTAGGGTTTTAGTAATTTTTAGGCTTTTTATGTTTTTAAGGATATTTTGGTATTTAAATTTTTTTTATGGTTTTTAGTGTTTTTAGGTATTTTACAGATTATTATGGATTTTTTTGGTTTTTTTTTTGGGGTTTTTAGTGTTGTTTGAGTTTTAAGGGATTAAAGGTGTTTTAGAGTTTTTAATTGTTTAATGTGTTTAAAGGGTTTTTAAAATTTTTAGTGGTTTTTAGGGTTTTTATAGGTTTTTTTGAATTTATAAGGTATTAAATTTTTATGATTTTTGGGGGTTTAGGGTATTTTTAGATTATTTTTAAGGTTTTTAGTATTTTTTCGGTCATTAGTATTTTTAAGCATTTTTATGAATTTAAGGTTTTATTTTTGTTTTTCATGGTTTTTTGGGTTTTTTATATTCGTAGGGATTTTTACGGCCTTTTAGGTTTTTTATTAATGTTTAGTCGGTTTAGGAATTTTAAGGGTTTTTATTATTTTTAGGGTTTTAGCGTGTTTTTTGTTTTTAGGGGTATTAAGGTTTTTTAGGTTTTCAAGGTTTTCTTATGATGTTTCAGTGTATTTAAGGTTATTTACATTTTTACGGATTTTATTGATTTTTAGGATTTTATGGTTTTATTACGGTTTTAGGGATTTTGAAGGGTTTTTAGGATTTTTAGGGTTTTTAGGATTTTTATGGTTTATGATCATTTTTAGAGGTTCTAAGTGTTTTTATGGTTTTATTAGGGGATTTTAGGGGTTAAGGGTTTTTATGATTTTATTTATTCTTTGGAGTTTTTAGGAATTTATGTTTTTAAGGATTTTGGGTTTTTAGGGTTTTGGGGTTTCTTTTAAATTTTTAGGTATTTTTTATGTTGTTAGTGGTTTTAGGGACTTTGATGGGTTTTAGGGTTCTTTATGGTTTTAAGTTTTTTTTTGGTTTTTAGGTGTTTTAACTGTTTATTGGGTTTTGACGGTTTTTAGGGGTTTTCATATTTATTAGGTTTTTTTTGTTTCAATGATTTCAAGTACATTTTAGGATTTTTAAGGGTTTTTAGCGTTTTTAGGGATTTTGAGGGGTTTTAGGTTTTTTATGGTTTTTTGGGTTTTTAGGTTTTTTTTATTCTTTTAGGATTATTATGTTTTTTTAGAGTTTTTGAATGTTTTTAGGGGTTTAAATTACTTTTTAATATATTTTTTAATTTTTTAAATTTTTTAGGGTTTTAATAGTTTTAGGGGTTTTTAGGATTTTTAAATTTTTAAATAATTTTTTATGGTTTTGGAATTTTTTATGTTTTTAGTGTTTTTGGATCTCATTTGGTTTGTTGGATTTATCTCATAATTTAATGGTTTTGATTATTGTTTGGTGATGGTTTCATTTCTAGTTTGGTTCTGGTCGTGTTTATGTGTTTGATGTGCTAGGATGGTCTATGTCAAGTGGTGTTTGGATGACGGCGATGATGGAGTTGATGGATGAAAATGATATGAGCAGTGATTTTTTATGTTTGTCAATCTGGTTGAACAAATCTATGGTGTCATTTTTTCTAGTCATTGTCTCCGACAGTGATGAATGGCCTTGAGGACATCAGTGGTTCAAGAGGTTGATGATGGGATATAACAGGAAACAAGACTTTAGCTATCGTGAGTGGCTTATGGATCAAGGCCTCCTCGGGCTGGGTACCCCTTTTGAATTTCAAATTTGGTCTGAATCTAGTATTTCGATATCCCGTGTTAATTCATTGGTTACCTTATAAACTCAAATAATCTATTTTGAAAATAAGAAATTGAATTTTCAGTCAATCGAGCATTTTTTGATTTTTTTTTGGATTATTATGGGTTTTTAGGGTTTATGGGATTTAAATGTTTTTATGTTTTTAGATTTTTTGGAGTTTTTTGGGTATTTATTATTTTTTATAATTTTAGGGTTTTTAAACTTTTTTAGTGTTTTTAAACATTTTTAGTCGTTAAATTGGGTTTTTTATTTTAAGTAGTTATATGGGTTTTATTGTTTCTAGGGTTTTTAGGTTTGTAGGGGTTCCAAGTGTTTTTAGGTTTTTAAGGTTTCTATAGAGTTTTTCAAGATTGTTCAAATTTTTTGGGATTTTTAGGATATTTATGGTTTTCTGGTTTTTTAGGGATTTTGATGTTTTCAGATTTTTTAGGGTTTTTACAGTTATTTTTAGTTATAAAGGGTTTTTCTGTTTTTTTATGGTTTTTAAGGTTTTTTTATTTTTTTTAACGAATAAAAGTTTTTTAGGGTTTTTAGTGGGTTTTTAGGGTTTTAGTTTTTTTGGTGGGTTTTTGTGGTTTTTATGGAATTTTGGGAATTTTGGGGTTTTAGGCTATTTTTAGATGTTTTTACGGAATTTATAGTTTCTTAGGTTCTCCAGGGACTTAAATTTCTTTATATTTTTTTAGGTTTTTATGATATTTAGTTTTTTTATGTTTTTAGGGATTTTGACAATTTTTTAGTATTTTTAGGGATTTTGAGGTCTTGTAGGCGTTCTTGGTGTTTTGAGGGTTTTTTTAGTGTTTTAATTTTTTTAGGCTTTTATGGTTTTAAGTGTTCTTAGAATTTTAAGGTTTTTATAGAGGTTTTGAGGGTTTTAAGGTATTTACATGTTTAGTTATTTTTTGGGATATTTAATATTTATATGGGTCTTAGGTTTGTTAGGGATTTTGGGGGGTTTTGGGTTTTTTAGGGTTTTTAGGATTTTTAAGGTTTTTTGGGAGTTTTTGGGATTTTTTAGTTTTTAATGGTTTTAAGTTTGTTTTCGTTTTTAAGGGTTTAATGAGTTTTTAGTAGTTTTTAAGTTGTTTATGAGTTTTCGGATTTTTTAAATGTTTTTAGGGATTTTTATGGTTTTTAGGATTTTACGGTTTTTTAGGCTTCGGACATTTTTCAGGTATTTAGTGGTTTTAGTGTTTTTAGGTTTTCCATGGATTTAAGGGTTTTAAAATTTCGGTCTTTTAGGTATTTTTTATGATTTTTATGGTTTTTATAGTTTTTAGAGATTTTGATGTTATTTATGGGTTTGTTGTGATTTTTTAGGGGTTTAGGTTTTTTAGTAGTTTTAAATGTTTTAGGTTTTTAAGGTTTTATTAGAGTTTTTAATAGTTTATGGTTTTCATATTTTTAATTAATTTTATTTATTTTTATGTTTTTTTTAATTTTAAGGGTTGTATGGAATTTGAGGGTTTTATATTTTTTTGGTTTTTGGGGGGGGGGGTTATGGTTTTTAATGATTTTATATTTTTTAATATCTAAATGGTTTATAGGGGTTTTAGTGTGTTTTGGGGATTTTAGGGATTTTATGGTTTTTTGGGGGTTTTATGGTTTTTAGTGGTTCTAGTTTTTCTAGGCCTTTTTTGGTTTTTAGGGTGTTTATAATTTTGTTTTTATTTTTAGGGTTTTTAGTGTTTTGAGGTTTTTAAGGTTTTCTTATGAGGTTTTAGGTGTAATGTATTTTTACTTTTTTTGGGATTTGAAGGATTTTTTTGGTTTTATGATTTTTAGGGTTTTAGTGACTTTGATCGTTCTTAAGTTTTATATGGTTTTTAGGGTTTTTGAGTTTTTAGTGTTTTTTTTTCTTTTTTTAGATTTAAGTGTTTTCGGGTTTTATGGTATCCTTAGGTGTTTTCAGTGATTGTAGGGTTATTTAGGTTTTTTGTAATGTTTAGGGTTTAATGATTTTTATTATTTTTAGGGATTCTGAGGGATTTTAGGGGTTTTATGGAATTTATAGTTTTCTAACATTTTTATAGGTTTAAATGGTTTCTATATATTTTAGTGGTTTTAGGGATTTTTATGATTTTTTTATGGTTTTTAACATTTTTTGTGCTTTTATGGTTTTAGGGGTTTTAGTGTTGTTAGTGTTTTTAGGGTTTTATTAGTTTTAATGGGTTTGAGGGTTTCTGTAGCTGTTTTTAGTATTTTTAGGGGTTTTTATGTTTTTAGGTATTCTTATGGATTTTTAATATTTTTATGGGATTTTAGAGGATTTAGAGATTTTGAGGGTTTTTCAGTTTTTTAGGGTTTTAGTTTTCTTATGGTTTTTTGGGTTTTTAGGGTTATTTTAGATTTTTATCGTTTTTACTGTTTTAGATTTTTTTAACATTTAAATGATTTTCAAAGTTATTAGTGGGTTTTCTGGTTTTCTATGATTTTAGGGGGTTTTAGGGTATGTTAAGAATTTTAGTGTTTTTGGCGTTTTTTTATTTTAAGGGTATTAAATGTTTTTATGTTTTTATGGTTTTCATATGGTTATTTTTGGGTTTTATGGGGTTTTACCTTTTTGAATATTTATAGGGTGTTTTTGAATTTTTATGGGTTTTGTCGGTTTCTGGGTATTTTGTGGGTTATTTCTGAGTTATAGGGGCTTAAGGTATTTTAGGGGGTTTTACGTTTTTAGGGTTTTAGGGGTTTTAAGTGTATTTAAAGTTTTATGTTTTTCATTGGGGTTTTCATGGTTTTAGATTTTTTTATGTTTTTATGGATTTTTTTAGGATTTCAATGGGTTTTAGGTTTTTAAGGAATTTTTGTGTTTTTAGGTATTTTTAGGGTTTTGAGGGTTTATAATGTTTTTTTGGGTAGTTTTTTTTTGGGTTTTCTGAGATTTTAGGGTAATTTATAGTTTTTTAACGTTTTTAGCGATTTAAAGGGTTTTTATTGGTTTTAGTATTTCTAGGGGTTTTATGTGTTGTCAACAGAATTAAGGTTTTAGGTGTTTTAGTATTTATTTTATGTTTTCATATTTTTTAGGTTTTTAGTGGTTTCAAGTGTTTTTAGTTTCTAAGGTTTTCTGAGATTTCTTTGGGGTTTTTACTGGTTTTTACGTTCTTAGTTCATTTAGGGATTTTTTAAGATTTTTTTAGTTTTTAGGGGTTTTAGGGATTTTTATGGTTTTTCGGGTTTTAAGTGATTTGGGTATTTTACAGGATTTAGCATTTTTATGTTTTTTAGGTGTTTTATGTGTTTTTAGTTTTATGGTTTTTCTAGGAGTTTTCATTGTTTTAGGGTTTTTATGTTGTCGGGAATTTTAGGGTATATTGTTATTTTATTGATTTTTATAGTTTTAATGGATTTTGACAAGTATTTAGGGTTCTTAGGTTTTATGTTTTTATTTTTTGTTTTTAAGGTTTTTTAGATTTTTAGGGGTTCTAAAGTTTTTAAATTTTTTTATTTCAAAAGTGTTTTTGGTTTTTTAGTGGGTTTTTGGGGTTTTAAGGTGATGTGGCAATGTTTTCATGTTCTCTACCACATACTTTTCTATATTTTTGTTTATTTTTTTTAAATTAAACCTTTTTATTTTATGTAATATCTATCAATTGTTGTATTTTGTAAATTATATTATAAAAAAATGTGTTTATTTATTAAAAGTGTGTTTTTATTATTATTTTTATTATTTTTTTCAATAATAAAATTAAGTTGTTATTTTAATTTAATTAATTCTCTTAGTATTAGTTTTCAATAATTTTAAATTCATTATTTTAATTATTTAATTATTTATTCTTTAAATGGTAAATAGATAACCCATTTTAGTTGTTAGTCTTCTAATAAGTTAATTAGTTTTAACAAATTAATTATATTCAATGAATTTTTCTTATTCTTTACTTCACTTTATTTATTATTTAGTCAATTGGTTTATTAATGTAGAAGGTGACTTTAGTTATTTTAGTTTGTTTTAAATTAAGTTTGTTTATAAATTTTAATAAATTCATTCTTTTAAATAAAACAAAATTAATTTTATTATTTCATTTTGTTTTATTTATTCAGTTTTTAATTCAATTTAATTTGTTAATCGACTTTTAGTTTTATTTAAATTATAAATTTATTTAATTTTTTCCTTTTAATTTAGGCACGTCAGACCATTTCCATCATGGTGTCTCCATTCTTATCTCATCGTGACACTCACGGTTCCTCCTTTCCTTACTCACCATTTCCTCCTCATGGTCTCACCGTGAGTGATGCTCACAGTGCCACCGTTTCACACCTACTATCTCATCGTTCCACCTCCAGCCACCGTATCTCAAATATCTTGGCACCGTTTCAAAGACCAGCCACCTTCTCATCCACCCACACAGCTCCTCTTCTTTCCTCCATCCACGCACCACAAACCCGCAAATTACCAGTAGCAAGACAAAACCCAAACTCAAATCCCAACAACATCATTTTACTCAGTCACAAATTGAAACATTGAGCTCAAAATCACAAATCAGTAAACTAGATTCAAAATAGAACCATAGGATAAAATTGAAACACCAATTCCTAAACATACCTGAAAACTTAGCCTCAAACCTCACCTAATTCAAGTCCGAGCTCACCGGTTTTACCTCACACTGCCTCTGTTTGCCACAGATCAGCACTTCTTGTGCCATCTCGACCCCGAGACTCCTGTGCTGAACGAACTGAAGCGAATCTTGCCGCAATCCCTTATTGCTTCCTCGCCTCTCCAGCCATGATTCTTCTTCCGAGCCGCCGCAATCCCCTACTCGGCCGCGTACCACTTCATCCCTTCACTCAAACTCGCCGCCTCCTCTACTCGAGCTCCGCCGCGGACCGCAACACTTGCACGCCGAAGCCACCTCATTCCATTGTGCCGGCCTGTCACACCAAAGTCGTCGCCTCCTGGACGAACTCCCCCTTTCTCCCCTCTCATCTGCGCTGAACAGATCCCCCCCTCTTCATCGTTTTTTTATTTTATATACTATATAATAACATATATATACTTAATATATTTATAATAATACTATTATAGCATATTATATAACATTATATATCATTATATATATATCATATACTATACAATAATAATAAAAGGTGCATTAATGAATAGAATATAAGTTTTTATATATCATAATAATATATTGATTAATTAAATAAAATAGTTATTAAATATATATTAATCATAATTTAGGTATTATAATATATATATATATATATATATTAATAAGTTTTTTAAGTAGTAATATTAATATATAGTATATATATATATAATAGTTTCATTTTACTTGACTCATGTGTGTGTTTTTTTTGTTTCGTGCAGGGGAAGCTACTGGTAGAAGCAGGTATAAATTTAGCCGTTCATGGAAAGGTGCAAGAATATTCTCAAGGTCGTTGCAAGGGATTGTTTGCACTTACATGGAGTTCACTCGGGAGCTGGTTATGCGCACTCAAAAGTGCGCCACGTGGATCTGTTGTCTGTTAGGTTATTTATTTCTTTTTTCTGTTTTCATCTCCGAATAAAAGGACTCTGGACTCTTCTAAAAAAAGGTCAGCCGAGAGGCCCAGATCCAAGAGCAGAGTACCCTGGGGAGGGCACCATTCCACAGTGGGATGAGGAGACTCCACCCGATTCACCACCCATATCATCCACTTCTCACGAACTGGGAACGTCTTCGACCTGAAGACGGAACCTGCTCCTCCATTCACTTTATCACACTCGTTGCTTTGTTCTAGTATTAATTTCAATCGTGTCTGTAAATACTTGCGTGTGTGTTTTGTTAATTGAATTGTGATGTTTGTTTCATTTGTTTTGTGTTGTTTATTCGTCCTCGTTTCGTGTCATGATCTGTAATCTCTAGAAATGGAGATCTAATTTTCACGACAGGATCCAGTTTATGAAACCCAATGCAATCAAGAGATCCGCACATTAATGTGATCACATTCTTTTTATTCCCCTTGGTAGATTGTGATTGTGAGTTAGATTTAGCAAGAGTGAGATCTTTCATAGGACGATTTTCTACTCTCTCGTCTCATTTCTTCTCCCCTTCATGTCTTGATTTCTGAAACTAGGAATCAAGATTGGTTGTGCGATGTGATGATCTTAGTGGAATCATTCTGGATTGTGAGAAATTCTTTCCAGAATGACCTTGCTGGGTGAGTCACCTTGCAGATTGGAGGAACGCTTGAGTATTGAAGAACTTCAATGCTTGAGTGTTCAATTTCTAGGCGAGATTGGTGCGTGAATCCGAGACATTGATCATGCACTGTGTGAATTTGAGAATGGTTCATGTTGATCTAGGAAGGTGAGTAGGGGGTGGATTACCCTAGGCCTAGCCTTGTTCACACTATATTTTATCTTCTGTGTCTTGGTGTCTTTTTTTCGTTTTGTGTCTTGTGTTTTTATGCACCTATTTTCTTTTCTTGGTTTTGTATTGTGTCTCTTTGTTTTTGAACTTTTCCATCTTTGTTTCTCCTCTGTTCGTCGCTATTCTACATCCACTATGCTCTCCAGCACTGATTAGTAATTTCTTAGGAGTGTGTTTTTATGTTTTCAAAGTATTTTAAAAATACAAAAAAGATTTTTAGAACAGACCACTAGGGCTCTCGACACTACTTCCTTGAGAGCGACCCCGAGGTTAGTCACTGTGCTATATCATAATCCTTTCTAAATGTAACCTTGACTGTCCTTGTGACAAGGACGCCCGTCATAAGGTTATTATGGGTTTCGATGGGTTTTATGTGTTTTTGGGTTTTTAGTTATTTTATTGTTTCTATCTTTTTTGGTTTATTATACTTTAAGTGTTTTTTTTGTTTTTAAGGATTTATTATGGGTTTTCATGGATTTTAGGGGTTTTTACATTTTAGGGATTTTTTATGATTTTTATCATATTTTATATTTTTAAGGATTTCTAATAGGCTTAGGGGTTTCAAGGTCATTACAGTTTTTAGTATTTTTTTAGTTTTTTAGAGGTTTTAAGTGTTTTTGGATTTTTAGATATTTCGTATGGATCTTCAGTGTTTTTTGTTTTTTTTATGTTTTTTGCATTTTTAGTTTCTTTTTTATTTTATGGGGGTTTTGGATTTTTTTAGGATTTTGAGGGGTTTAAGGGGGTTTTTGGAGGTTTTTCAAGTTTGAGGAGTTTTTTTGAGTTTTTTTAATGTTTCTATGTGTTTTTAATTTTTTTAAACTTTTTAGATTTTTAATGGAGTTCTAATGTTTTTAGTGGTTTTAGGGTTTTTATGTGGTTTTAGGGTTTTTATGTGGTCTTAGAGTTTTTACGATTTTTAGTTGTTTTATGGTTTTTGGGTTTTTTGGGGTTTTATGGTTATTATGGGGTTTAGGGGTTTTAGGAGTATAATTTGTATTTATCAATTTATGATTTTCTAAATGGTTTTCCTGGTTTTTATGGATTTTTATTTTTTTGTGAATTTTTATGGTTTTTAGGATATTTATTGTTTCAAGGATTTTTATGGAATTTGAGTGTTTTTTGAGTTTTAGGTGTTTTAAGTGTTTTTTTTTGTTTTTTTGGGTTTTGGATTTTTTACAATTTTTATGGGCTTTAAGGTTTTTAATTTTTTTTAATGTTTAAAGGGGTTTTAGATTATTTTTATTTTTTTAGGGTTTTATGTTTTTTAAGGTTTTTAGGGGTTTATTTGGGTTTTAGGGGGTTTTATGGTCTTTTGGGGTTTTATGGTTTTTTGTGTTTCTTAGGTTAGTAGGGATTTTAAGTGTTTTTATGAATTTGTGATTTTCTTAGGGTTTTTTTTAATTTTTTGTGATTTTTAGATATTTTTATGTATTTTTATGGTTTTTTATGGTTTTTATAGATTTTTAGGTTTTTTGGGGTTTTATGATATTAAGGTTTTCTTAGGGGTTTTTACATTTCTATGGATTTTTGGGTCTTTTAAAGATTTTTATTTATTTTTTTCGGTTTTAATAATTTTGTTAGGTCTTTATTATTTTTAGGCTTTTACGTTTATTTTGGTGTTTTCTGTTTTTAGGGGGATTAAGATTTTTAGTGTTTTTGATATGGTTAGGGGTTTAAAGAGTTTTCATTGTTTTCAGTTGTTTTATAATTTTTATAGGGGGTTTGGGGTTTTAAGGATTTTATGGGTTTTTTGGATTCTCTGGTTTTAGGGTTTTTTGGGGTTTTAGGGTATTTAGGTTTTTCTAGTATTATGTGTTTTAGGTTTTTAAGGATTTATTAGGGTTTTAATGGGTTTTTTTATGTTTTTTAAATTTTACGGGATTTCAGGGTTTTTAGGATTTTTTTGGTTTGTTATGGGTTTTTGGGATAAAGAAGGCACGAGCCAAGTGGAGAGCTTGGTGCCTTAACTTATAAAAAAGAAAAAGTACACAACATTACAGGGGGGACTTGTAAATTCGGGTGCGAGTAGTGCCCTTCATGTCAGAGACTACATGAGACGTGGAAAAAGAAGGAGCATTGAATGACCACCGTGAGCAGAATTCTTCAATAGCCATCTTAGAAAGAGCATCAACCACCATTTTGACTTCCCTATATGCATGAGTGATCTTCAGAATCGGGTTCTTGGATAGGCTAAAGCATTCAATCCATTGGGGTAGAAGCCGACATGGAACCTTCCTTGAGTTTTGGGGGAGAGCCTCCACTGCAAGCATCGAATCCGATTCAATCCATAGATGCATCCACCCAAATTGATTTTCAAAACGAACAGACTTGATAATAGAACAAAGCTCTACCTCATAGGCACATCCATTCCTAATGAAATGATAGAAAATACCCTTGATAAAACCATGATAAGTACGGAAAACACCACCACAACCTGAAGGGCCTGGTGAAGCTACTGCCACACCATCAACATTGACTTGGATCCATGACGGGATTAGTGGAATCCATCTAATGTACTTCATCAGCATCGGGTTTTTTCACCTTCCAGGAACACCAAGAGTGCAGAGTGTAATAATATCATTGAAAGAGTTGTTCATCGTACCTTATTGGATACACCTAGCCATTTGAACAACATTGTGTATGGAAATAATACCCTCATGTTTGGAGCATGATTTATTCCAAAACATAGCAGAATTTCTCGCAGCCCATAGGAAGGAAACAATTGCTGCAGATGCAGCAAGAAGGATATTGTGAAGCTTCTCACTACAGCTGAAATCTGTAATAAAGATCATCCTTTGGGAAAAGGTTCCAGGGGGTAAACGGAGAACAAATACATCTTGAATGTAGTTACATAGTCTATGCGTAAGGTTGCATTTAACAAAGAGGTGTTGTATTCTTTCAGCACCTCGAAAACAAATGCTGCAGGTAGAAACAATCTTCCATCTAGCTTTTTACAGCTGACCATGCATAGACAGACTATTTCTCCAAATCGTCTAGAGAAGAAGGAAGTGTCTAGGGGGAATGAATTAACTCTTGTATTTAATAATCCATGAGGGGGGATCCAGGTTTTTCCGGCATTTATGCTTGTAGAACTCACCTGTAGTGAGCTAGCCAATCAGATTTAACTTCCATATGAGAGTATCTGAATCAATGTAGTTGTAACGATGAATCTGGGAGATGATGTGTGGTGGTAGAAGTCCATATATCTCCATCAGCCTAGCTTTGAGATCATTAATAGACATGTGTTGCAGACCCTGAGGTACCTGCATGATTTCATGTACAGGATGATTGAGCCACGGAGTGAGCCAACCGTTCAGATTAGAGTGACTTGAAACATCCCAAATAGATTGAGAGATGATGTCATGGTGTGAGGATTTAATTGTGGTCCAGACAGAGGAGAGCATGTACCCAGTGTAACCATTGCACAGGTGACCAGTAAATCTTTCTTTAAGAAAATCCAGATCACCTTCCTTGTGTACGAAGAGGTTCCAGGTGAATTTGGCCAACAAGGCCTCATTGAAAACCCTGAGATCTTTAATTCCAAGACCACCCATTTCAATGGGTTTAATGCAGTCCTTCCATGCAACGATGACCAATTTCTTTTCATTAATGCATCCTATCCATGCGAAGTTCCGAATCTTGTCTTGAAGAGACTTGATTAGACTTACTAGCCATCTATATATAGAGAATCCATGGACAAACATTGAAGTGATGACAGAATTGATAAGGCATACTCTGCCTTCTTGGGACAGGGACTTTCCCTTCCATTTAGCCAACTGCTGTGTGATGTTGATAGAGATGATTTCCAAGTGGAAATGCTTTACCTTCCCCCAAAAGAGGGGAACCCCAAGGTAATTGAATGGGAGAGATCCTTTTTTGATGCCAAGACATCTAATGATTCTGTTTTGCCTCACAGAGGAGCTCCCTTTCTCAAAGGCAATAGATGATTTACTCCAACTGATTGCATGTCCAACAACATCTTCATAGTGATTAAATATTTTCCGGATAGCTGATATAGTTCTCATATAAGCCTTCCCAAAGAGAATGATATCGTCAACATAAAAAAGATGTGAGGGTACAAAAGTCTCCTTGTTAGCTTTGATAGGACAATAGAATCCAGCCATCATTGCATTGGTAACAATATGACTTAGATAATCTTCTACAAGTGCAAAGAGAATCCCAGAGAGTGGGTCTCCCTGTCTGACCCCTCGTGAACATTGAAATAATTCATTATGATTTTATGTGTTTTTAGGTTTTTATGGTTGTATTAAAATTTTCAGGGTTTTAGTGTTCATAAAGTTTTATATATTTTTAGCTATTTATTTTGATTTTTATGGTATTATAGGGTTTTAGTTGATTTTGAGGGTTTTAAGGGTTTTAAGGTTTTTATCGTTTTCTGTTTTTATGGTTTTTTTTTGAGTTTTTAGGGTTCTTAGAGTTTTTGTTATATTTCTATTTATTTTAAAACATTTTAGAGTTTCTATATAGATTAGGATTTTAGTTTTTTATGGGGTTTAAGTGTTTTGTGGTTTTAGGGTGTTTTAGGGTTTTAGGGTATATTAGGGGCTTATAGAGTTTTTTCATTTTTTAGGATTTATGGATTTAAAGTGTTTTTATGTTGTTAAGGTTTTCCAAGGGAATTTCTGCATTTTTAGGGTTTCTTTTGTTTTAGGGATTTTTACGTTTTTTTATTTTTATGGTTTATTAGGGTTTTTGGGATTTTAAGGGTTTTTAGGGTATATATGGTTTTATATTTTTTAGAGTTTTGAGCGATTTATGGGTTTTAATTATTTTTATGTTTCTAAGGGTTTCTTATGGTTTTTCAGGTTTTAATTTTTTTTTTAATTTTTTAGGGATTTTTAGTTCTTTTTTGTATTATTAATGGTTTTTTGGGGTTTTAGGGTTTTAGGGTTTTTTTGAGTTTTTTAGGGATTTATGGTTTCTTATTTTGTTCTAAAATTTTAGGGGTTTTATCATTTTTAGGGTTTTTAACATTTTTATATTTTTAGGGGTTATAAGTGTTTTTAGTATTTTTATGTTTTATTTGGGATTTTGACTATTTTTATGGGTTTTTATGTTTTTAGGGATTCATAGGGTATTTTAGGTTTTTATGGTTTTTAGTGATTTTGAGTGTTTAAGGGTTTTTTTTAGTTATTTTAGGGTTTTTATTGGTTTTTTTGTGTTTTTAGGAATTTTTGAGGTTTTTAGGGTTTTTATGGTTTTTTTAGATTTTCAACTTTTTTAGGGGTCTAAAGTGTTTTTAGAGTTTTTAGTGGTTTATTTGGATTTATTGATTTTATTAGTTTTTAGTGTGTTTATGGTTTTTATGTGTTTTAGGGTTTGTTAGGGTTTTTAGAGTCTTTAGGTTGCTAGGGTTTTTAATTTTTTTAGGTTTTTATGATTTTCTTAGTGTTTTTAACAGTTTTTTATGGTTTTTATGTTTTTATGGATTTTTTTATATTTCTCTGGATTTTTATGTTTTGTAGGGTTCTTAGAATGGTTTTGGAATTTTATGGGTTTTAGGGATTTTAGGGTTTTTTATTTTTTGGGGGGATTTTAGTGTTTTTTTAGTTTTTTATAGATTTAAGGGTTTTAGAATTTTTAAACCTTCTAGGGATTTAAAAGATTTTCATAGTTTCAGTAGTTTTTAAGATGTTTTTGGGTTTTAGGGGTTTTGAGGTGTTTGGTGGGTTTTAGGGTTTTATACGGTTTTAGAGTATTTTATAATTTTTATGATTTTTATGTTTTATTAGGTTTTTATGTTTTTCCTTGGGATATTTAGTATTTTTGTGTTATTTTATTTTATAGTTATATTTTTTATGTATTTTTATTATTATTTGGGTTAATATGGTTGTTATGGTTTTTAAGTGTTTTTTTGGTGTTTTAACGTTTTTTAGAGTTTGGGGGGGGGTCAGTTTTTTATAATATTTTTAATAATTTTAGGGGTTTAAATGGTTTTTAGATATTTTAGTGAATATTAGGATTTCTTGGGTTTTAGGGTTTTTAGGGTTTTTAGTGGTTTTATGATTTTTAGGGTTTTTAGTGTTTTATAGTTTTTAAGGTTTTTATGTGTTTTTAGGTTTTATGGTTTTCTTATGGTTTTAAGGGGTTTATAGGTTTTTTGGGTTTTTTAGGGATTATTTAGAATTTTTATGCATTTTAGGGTTTTTAGTGTTTTTAGGGAGTTTTAGGTTTTCAATGGGTTTTTGGATTTTTTTTGAGTTTCATAGGGGTTTTAAGGTTTGTTCTAATTTTAACATTTTTCATTATTTATAGGGTTTTATATTTTCTTATTGGATTTCCAAGGTTTTGTGGATTTTTTTGGTGTTTACATTTTTTAGGTATTTATTGGTTTTAGGGGTTTTAGGGGTCTTAGGGTCTTTTAGGGTTATTTAGGGTTTTTATACATTTTATGTTTTTACAGGTTTTGAGTGATTTTAGTTTTTTACGAATTTCATAGGGTTTTCATGGTTTTTATTATTATTTTAAACATTTCGAGATTTTTAACGATTTATCAGTATTTGTATGGGTTTTAGGGTTTTAGGTATTCAGATGAATTTTAGGATTTTTAATGGGTTTTAGCATTTTTATGTTTTTGGAGGTTTTAAATGTTTTTAGGGTTTTAAGGTATTCTTATGTTTTTTAGGTTTTTTAGGTTTTTTATGTTTTTTAGGAATTTTTATGGAGTTTCTAGGATTTTATGTGTTTTTGGATTTTTAGGGTATTAAAGGATTTTTGTGGTTTTAAATCTTTTTGGGGTTTTATCATTTTTATGTATTTATGGGGTTTAAGGTTTTTTTAGTTTTTTGGGGTTTCAAGGATTTTTCATTTTTTTATCATTTTTCTGGGTTTAATGGGGTTTTTGTGATTTTAGAGGCTTTTTTCGGATTTTCAGATTTTTGGGTTATTTAAGGTTTTGAGGGGTTTTAATAGTATTTAGGGGGTTTTAAGGGTTTTAGAGATTTTAGGGTTTCAAGTTTTTTTGCATTTCTAATGTTTTCTTATTTTTTTCAGGGTTTATATGTTTTTTTACATTTTTAGGGATTTTTAGAGATTTTTAAGGATTTTTAGGGGTTCTGAGTTTTTTTGGAATTTTGAGGGGTTTATGGTGTTTTAGGGTTTTTAGATTTTTTTATCATTTTTTAGGTTTTCTGGGGTTCTATTTGTTTTTATGTTTTTAATGTTTTCTTAGGGGTTTGTAGGTTTTTAAGGGACTTATCTTTATTTTTTTGGGATTTTAAGACCTTTTATAATGATTTTTATGATTTTTAGGGTTTTTAGGGATTTTGGGGATTTTGGGGTTTTTAAGATTTTTTAGGGGTTTTGGTTTTTTGGGAATTTTACTGTTTTTGAGTTTTTTAAAGATTTTAATGTTTTTTTTACTTTTTAATATTTTTAGGGTTTAAAGGGTTTATTTAATTTTGGTGGTTTTAGCATTTTATGGGTTATTAATATTTTAGGGGTTTTATGGTTTTTAGGGCTTTTTGTTTATTTTTAGGATTTTTAAGGTTTTTATCATTTTATAATTTTTTTGGGGTTTTATATGTTTTTAGGTTTTTAATGTTTTCTTTGGTATTTTTTTGTTTTTTTTTGTTTTAAATTGTTTTTTGATTTTTTTTATATTTTTGTATGTTTTAGGGGTTTTATGGTTTCTAAAATTTTTTAGGGGTTTCATCATATTTTAGGAAGTATTATTTGGGTTTCCAGGGATTTTTGGGTTTTTAATGTATTTGGTGATTATAGATATTTTTTGTATTTTTATGGGGTTTTAGGGTTTTTGAGGGGTTTTAGGGTACTTTAGTGGTATTTTTTGGTATTTGGGGGGTTTTTAGGTTTTTTAGTGTTTTTGTCATTTTTAGGGGTTAAAATTATTTTTAGTGTTATGATTGGTTATTTATATTTTTTGGGTTTTTATATTTTTTATTTTTGTTATGAGTTTTTTGGTTTTTTGGTTTTTTAGGGTTTTCAGGTTTTAGGGTTTTAGGGTTTTTAGTGTTATTTATAATTTTTAATTGTTTTATATATTTTAGGTTTTTAATGGTTTTATGCGTTTTCTGAGTTTTAGGGGTTTTTCTATATTTATAGTTTTAGGTGTTTTGGGGTTTTATAGTTTTTAGGGATTTTAGGTATTTTTAGGGGATTATGTTTTTTATGTTTTTAGGGGTTTTATCATTTTTTTCAATTTTTAGTGGTTTTTTAGTTTACTAATGTTTTAGGATTTTTTAGATTTTTTTTAACATTTTTAACGTTTTAAAGGGTTTTTATAGTTTATATTTGTTTTTAGGGGTTTATGGTGTTTTGGGATTTTATGGGTTTTTTAGTGTTTTTATAATTTTTTGGTTTTAGTGGGTTTAAGTGTTTTTATATTTTTATGGAGTTATTAGGGTTTTTAGGGATTTTTACATTTTTATGGATTATTATTTCTTTTTAAGATTTTTTTTTATTTTTTTTTTGATTTTCGGGGTTTTTGGGTTGTAATTGTTTTTCTGGTTTTTTGGGGTTTTAAGGGTTCTTTGGGTTTTTAATTTTTTGAGATGTTTTAAATGAATTTAGGGGTTTAATGGGTTTTAAGATATTTTAGTGGGTTTTATGGTTTTATTGGTATTTATAGGTTTTTATGATATTTAGGCTTTTAGAGTTTTTAGGGTTTTTAGGGTTTTTAGGGGTTTAGGATTTTTATAATTTTTTAGGCTTTTGAAGGTTTTTTATTTTTTTGGTTTTAATGGTTATATTAGTGAATTTTAGTGTTTTATGATTTTAATTTTGTTAGGTTTTTAAGGGATTTAAATTATTTTTATGTAATTTTATGGTTTTTTGATTTTTAAGGATTTTTAGGGATTTAATGGGATTTTAAGATTTGTTTAGTGTTTTATGGGTTTTTAGGTTTTTTAGAATTTTAACAGTTTTTTGGTTTTTAAAGGGGGTTTTAATGTTTTTAGTTGTTTTTAGTTGTTTTTATAGTTTTTATGGGTTTTTAGAGTTTTAATGTTTTTGGGAGCTTTTATCGATTTTAATGTTTTTGTGTTTTTATGATTTTCGGATTTTTATCATTTTTTCGTTTTTTAGGGGTTTTAGTTTTTAGGCATTTTTGTTTTCCTTAAGGATTTTCAATGTATTTTTAGTTTTTTAAATTTTTAGTTATTTTAAGGATTTTTTGAATTTTTATTGTTTTATAAGGTTTTAGGGATTTTTAGTGGGTTTACGGTTTATTTGGGTTTTTAGGTTTTCATGGTTTTTTGCAATTATTTGGGTATTTTGTGTTTTTTAGATTTTGTGGTTTTATAGAGTTATTTAACATTTTTTTGGGTTTAAGAGGTTTTTACAAATTTAGTGCTTTAGGGTTTTTGGGGTATTTTGTGGTATCTTGGGATTTTTAGAGTTTTAGGGTTTTTTATGATTTTTAGGGTTTTTTGTAGTATCTGGTTTTTTATCGAGTTTTAGTGTTTTTAGGTTTCTGAGGAATCATTTGAGGTTTTCTAGTTTTTAGGGTTTTTCACATTTTAATTGTTTTTTGGAATTTTTAGGATTTTTATAGTTTTAAGGGGTTTTTAGTGTTAGAGCTTTTTTTGGTTTGTTATGGGTTATTAGTTTTTTAAGGGGTTTTTTTGTTTTTAGATTTTTACGGATTTCTTAGGGACAGGGAAGATGCAGGATCCAGGCTATTCATATCCCCCCCCCCCAAAATTTATTAGGAAAACGAGGACACTACATACCAGGGAGGGATAGGGTCAATCGACCCATACCCAAAAAACAATCCCGAAAAGGAAAAAAAGAAAGAAAAGGACACAAAAGACCAAACACAACAGAAGAAGAGAAAAAAGAGGAAACTACAAATCAAAGTCTCCATCCCCAAGTGGGTCCCCATAAGCAACATAACCTGAAGAAGAATCTGACTCCACTAACTCACATTCAAATTATTCATAATGCTTTAAGAAGGTAGTGTATTACTCTCTAAGGTGTTGCTGCTCTACATTAAACTGTGCCTTGACAGGCCGACCTCCCCTACCAGAGGCAACTTCCTTAGCTTTGCAAGATGCTCTCGTGGTCACTGTCTTTGGAAAAGTGGAACAGTCCTTCCTCGGTTTTCTATTTTGTGGGTATAATGAGAACCCTGGCGATTTGTTTTCCTTTCCATATGTAATTCCCACCTCTAGCTAGGCCCTCTACTTACTGACCATAGCCATATTATAATTCATTCGTCGAGCAACCTCCTGGAAAAAAACCTGCTCAGGGAAGACAAAGGATTCCTGATTTAGGGAGTAGGAGGCAAGAACCCCACACTACGGCACACTAGGCGCTACACTAGTTTATGTATATTTTTGGATTATTATGAATTTTAATGTGTTCAAGGGATTTAGAGGGATTATAGGGTTTTTTAGGGTTTTATGTTTTTATAGTTTTTTGGGTTTTTTGGTTTTTTAGAGTTATTTAGGGGTTCTTTGTTTTTTATATTTTCGTAATGTTATAAGGGTTTAAAGTGTTTTTATAGCCTTTAGTGGTTTTTAGGGTTTTATTGGATTTTTGGGGTCTTAAGATATTTTGATTTTTATGGGGATTAAAGGGTTTTTGGGAATTTTTGGGTTTTTAGGGTCTTTTTAGGGTTTATTAATTTTTTTTGGTTTTTAGGGATTTGATTTTATTTTAGGTTTTTATATTTTTCTTATGGGTTTTCATTGATTCTAGGATTTTTTTACGTTTTTAGTTATTTTAGGGATTCATTAATATTTTTGTGGTTTTTTGTTGTTTTTAGGGATTTTAAGGGGTTTTAGTGTGTTTATAGATTTAAGGGTTTTAGTGTTTTTATGGTTTTTTATTTAAGTGTTCTTATGGTTTTAAGGTTTTGTTAGGGTTTTTAGAACTTTTTAAGGATTTTTATTATTTTTAGGGTTGTTATGGATTTTTAGGGTTGTTCGATATTTTAGGGTTTTTGGGTTTTTTTTGGGTTTTTGGGTATCTAGGGATTTTTTTAGTTTTTTATATTTTTTAATGATTTTAGAGGTTTTAGTGTTTTAAGGGGTTTAATGGGTTGTTAGATTTTTTAGTAGTTTTTTAGTGTTTTCAGTATTTTTAAGGTTTTAATGGGTTTTTATTGTTTTTATCTTTTTAGGGTTTTAAGGGTTTTTAGTACTTTTTAGGTTTTTAGGGGTTTTAATATATTTTATGATTTTCTTTGAACTTATCAAGGTTTTTTGGGGTTTTATGTATTTTTATTGTTTTTAGGATTTTTTATGGTTTTTAGGGTTTTTGGAGATTTTGAGGTTTTTAGGTTTTTATGTTTTTTATATTTTTTATTGTTTTTATGTTTTTTAATATTTTTTAATTTTTATTGGGGTTTAAATTATTTTTTGTGTTTTTATTTTTTTAGGGTTTTTATGGGTTTTTTGTGTTTTTTGAATTTTATGTTGTTTAGGGGTTTTAATTATTTTCAACTTTTATGATTTACTTAGGGGGTTTTAGTGTTTTTAGAAGTTTTTATTTTTTTTTGATTTTAAGGGAATTTTTGAATTTGATTGGTTTTTAGGGTTTTAGGGATTTTGTGGGGTTTTAGTGATTTTGTGGGGTTTTAGGGGTTTTTTATTTTCGTGAGTTCTTTGATCTTTTTAGGGGTTTTTTGTTTTTTAGTGTTATTTTATCATTTTCAGGGTTTTAAAGGTATTTAGAGTATTTGATGGTTTTTAAGGTTTTTATGGGATTTTATGTTTCTTAGAGGTTCTTATTTATTCTAGGGGTTCTTAGGGTTTTTATGTTGTTTTTATGTTTTTTAGGTTTTTTATCATTTTTTAGGTTTTTAGGGGATTTAACTATTTTAAGGTATTCAATGTTTTCTACGAGTTTTTTGAGGTTTTTAGAGTTTTTTATGTTTTTAGGTATTTTTAGAGGTTTTTAGGAGTTTTATGGTTTTTAGAGGTTTTTAGGTTTTGGGGGATTTTGAGGTATTTAGGTATTTTACTGTTTTTATCATTTTTATGGGGTTTTAAGTCATCTTAGGGGTTTTCAAGGATTTATTGTCTTCATGTTTTTAGAGAATTTTTGGATTTTTATGGATTTTTAGAGGTTTCGAGGGGTTTTATGGTTTTTGAGATTTTTAGGGATTTTTTGGATTTTAGGGTTTTAGGGTTTTTTTTTGAGTATTTAGGATTTTTAATGGGTTTTAGTGTTTTTAATTGTTTTATGGGATCAAATGACCTTTACATTTTTAGTGTTTTTTATGGTTTTCATGGAGTTTTAGTATTTTTTATGGTTTGTAGCGGTTTTAGGGTTTTAGGTTATTTTTAGGGTTTTAGGGTTTTTATTATTTTTTGGGTTTTTGGGGGTTTAATTGTTTTTAGGTTTTTATGTTTTTATATGGGATTTTAAAGGATTTTAGGGGTTTTTTATGTTTACGTATTATTTGGGGGTTTTAGAATTTATATGATTATTAGGGTTTTTAGTGTTTTTATGTGTTTTTTGTGGGTTAATTATTTTTAGGTTTATAAGGTTTTATTAAGGGTTTTCAAATATTTTTAGGGGATTTATGTTTTTAAGAATTTTTGGGTATTTTTTTTGGATTTTAATTTTGTTTTAATCGGCATTAATTGTTTTTAAGGGAGTTAATTGTATTTTATTATTTTTAGGGTTTTTATTATTTGGGGGGAAGGGGTTGTGGTTTTTTCCCTTTTCTATTTATTTTGAGTGTTTTTATGTAGTTTTTTGGAGTTTTTAACTTTTTTATGGGATTAATTGTTTTTTAGAGTTTTTAGTGGTTTTAACATTTTTATGGGTTCTATGGTTTATTTCAAGTTTTATAGTCTTAGGGTTTTTGGGTATTATTGGGTTTTTAGTATTTTTTAGGGTTTTAGAGGTTTTATGTATTTCTAGTTTTTAAATATTTTGTTTGGGTTATTTATGGTTTTTATGGGGTATTACATTTTTATGTACTTTTTGGGATTTGTTAGGATTATTATGGTTTTAGGGGTGTAAGGTATTTTGACAGTTTTTATGGTTTTTAATGGTTTTTAGGGGTTTTTTATATTTAGAGAATTTTTTTTTGTTTTTAGGGGTTTTAAGTGTTTTTAAATTTTTAAGGTTTTCTTAGGAGTTATTCGTGGTTTTATGGGTTTTTTCTTTTTTAGGGGATTTTTAGTTTTTTTTTATTTTTATGGATTTTTAGGGTTTTATGGATTTTGATATATTTTATGGTTTTTAGGGTTTTAAGGGTTTCTTATGGTGTTTATCATTTTTAGGATTTTTAGGTGTGTTATGTGTTTTTAAATTTTTAAGGTTATCTTAAGGGTTTTAATGGTTATTATGTTTTTTATTTATTTAGTGATTTTAATTGTTTTTTTGGATTTTTATGGGTATTATGGTTTTTAGGGATTTTAAGAGTTTTTAGTATATTTTAGGGATTTAATGATTTTTATGATTTTTTTATTTTTAGGGTTTTTTATTTTTTTTTAGATTTTTAGAGTTTTTTTATTGTTTATAAGGTTATAAAGGGTTTTTATATTTTTATATATATATTTTTTTTATTTTACGGTTTTGTGGGTTTTTATGGTTTTTAGGGTTTTATGGTTTTATGGTTCTTATAGCTTTCATCTTTTTTTGGATTTATTTGTTTTTAGGGATTTTCATGGATTTTTTAGTTTTTTACGGTTTTTAGGGGTTTTATGGATTTTGAGGGGTTTCAGGGTTTCAATACCTTTTTATAATTTTTAGAGGATATTATTGTTTTTTCGTTATATTAGGGTTTTTTTGGTTTTTAAGTGTTTTTTAAATTATTAGGTATTTTTATGGATTTTTTAGGATTTTTATGGTTTTTTGGGTTTTTAGGTATTTTGAGGGGTTTTTGGGTTTTAGGTGTTTTAATGGGTTTAATCGATTTTTTGGTGTTTTAAGGTTTTTATTATTATTTTAGGGTTTTCAAGGATTTTTTATTTTTTATTTTTTTAGGGGTTTAAAGTGTTTTGAGACTTTTTAGTTGGTTTTTAGGGTTTTTATGGGTTTTTTGGGTTTTTAAGGTTTTAGGGTTTTATTGTTTCAGTGTTTTAGGGGTTTTAATGGGTTTTAATGTTATTTATAATTTTTAAGGTTTGTTGAGGTTTTTATTGTATTTATGTACTTAAGGTTTTCATAGGGTTTTAGGGTTATTATGTTTTTATGATTTTTTTTTCAATTTTTTAGGTTTTTTATTTTTTTATGTATTTTATTGATTTTGAGGGGTTTAGGGGTTTTTGGGTATTTATGGTTTTATTTTATTTTATGAATTTTTGAGTGTTATAGGGGTTTAAAGGATTTTTAGAGTTTTAACCTTTTGTGTGTATAAATGGTTTTTAGATTTTGTAGAGAGTTTTAGGGTTTTTAGTTGGTCTTAGGATTTTTTGGTGTTTTAGGGGATTTCATATTTTTATGGATTTCATGGACTTTCAATGATTTTCATGTGTTTTAAAGATTTTAAGGATTTTTTGGGTTTTGAGGGTTTCTATGGGTTTTATGATTTTCTTGGGTTTTTACGATATTTTATTGAGTTTTACAGGTTTTTAAGTATTTTATATTTTTTTATCATTTCTAAGGGTTTAAAGAGTTTTTAATGTTTTTACTAGTTTTTTATTAATTTTTAATTTTTTTATTATTTTATTTGTTTTTTTGTATTTTTATGGGTTTTATGGTTTTTATCATTTTATAGAGTTTTTATGGGATTTATGTCTATTTATTTTTTTTAGGTATTCATAGGGGTTCTTACATTATTTTTCATTTTTTTTATATTTTAGTGCTTTTTAATAAATTTTATGGTTTTTAGGGTTTTTATGGACATTGTGGTTTTTTGGGGTGTTTAGGGGTTTTAAGCATTTTATGTTTTTTTTTGGTTTTTAGGGATTTTATTTTTTTAGTGTTTTTAATATTTTTTATAGTTTTTAAGGTTTTTAGGGGGTTAATGGTTTTTTGAGTTTTTAGTGGTTTTTTAGATTAATCTTTGGTTTTAGGGTTTTAATGGTTTTTATGTGTTTTATAGTTTTTAGGTTTTTTTGGGTTTTAGTGACTTTAGGGTCTCTAGGTTTCTTAGCATTTTTTATCTTTTTAGGGGGTTTAAGTGTTTTTAATTTTTTCTTAGGGTTTTTGACGGTTTTATAGTTTTTTAAATTTTTTGGTATTTTAGCTTTGTTGAATAATTTTTATTGGTTTTTAGGTATTTTAAGGATTTTTAGGTTTTTTAGGGTTTTTACAGTTTTTAAAATTTCGTTCATTTATTAAAAATTTTAAGGGTTTTAAGTGTTTTTAGGTTTTTAAAGTATTCTTAGGGGTTTTCTTATTTTAGGGTTTTTTAAATTTTTAGGGAAGTTTAGGAAATTTTTAGGATTTTTATAATTTTAGGGTTTTTAGGGATTTTTAGGGTTTTTACATTGTTTAAGGTTTTACGGTTTTTATGGATATTCTGTGTTAAGTTGTTTATTTTTTGAGTTTTTTTGGGTTTTTTTTATTTTTTGGATTTTAGGGATGTTTTATATGTTTTTAATTTTTTAGTTTCTTCTGTGTGTTTAGGTTTTAAGGTATACTTTTGGTTTTTTTCTAGAATTTTGGTGTATTTAAAAATTTTAGGGTTTTTAGCAATTTTTTTCAATTTTTTTTGGGATTTTAGGGATTTTGTCTGTTTTTAGGGTCTTTTCGGGTTTTATCATTTTTTAGGATTTGAAGAGGTTTAATGTTTTTTTATGTTTTAAATTATTTCATTAGGGTTTTTTTGGTTTTAAGGGTTTTTTACATTTTAGGGACCTTGAGGTATTTTTTAGGATTTTATGGTTATTATGGTTTTTAGGGATTTTTGAGGATTTAAGATTTTTAGGGGGTTTTTTTGGTTTTATAATTTTTTTTGTTTTTAGGCAAGGAAGATACAAGGGTCATGCTATTCCCGACCCCCGCAGATTTTATAATGAAAAAAGTCGTAGCAGATAAGGGGGGGAGGGGTCAAATGGCCCGCACCAAAAAACCCTTAACAACCCAAGACCCAAAGACCCCAAAAAAAGAAAGATCAAGAAAAGAAAAACAGAAAAGGTCTAAAAGAAAAGACACACAAAAAAGCGCGTCAGTCAATATCACCACCAAAGTCATCCAGCTTCACACTGCAGTAACCGAAGCTCGCACCCAGGATAGTACCCACACCAGTAAATCCAAAGTCTGATTCAGCACCCATATCCATATAATCCTAGCCCGACTCGTACTCCTCCTGCATTCTGAGCATTGATAAAAGCTTCTCTATGGCCCTCTCATGCTCAGTAGTTTGTGAAGGCTGCTCCCGCGAATTGACTTTGAGATTTAGCTTGACCATATTGATGGTGTCCCGGGTCGCCATAGGTGACGAGAGGGAAGTGGAATCCTTCTATAGCCTACGCTTTGGTGGAGTAGAGATGGAACCATCCTCATGCACTGCTTCCTCACGAATGACTCCATCACTAGCAGCAAATGCCGCCTTTTTTCGCACTTTTTTTCTTCCAGACTCAGAGTTTTCAGCACCCCTTTCTAACAGCTGATTATTTTCTTCCTTTGACCTAGCCATAGCATCATTTATCCGGTGGTCATCCTCAGCCTATCTCTCTCCGAGTCTCTTAGATTTTCCTTCAAGGAGAAACCTTTCCCATTCAACCATCATCATATCATTCAACAACACACAATGATATTCAGTAGATGGGACACCAAGAAAACCATGGAACTTTGTAGGTTCAGAGCCATATCACCTAAAAAATAGTGAGTCACAGTGGAGGAAACTTAATTGGGTCCACAATAGAAGCACACGACAGGTCCTCCACTCCGCTGGCCCCTTCCGCAATAGAAGGTGAGCCTGCCTCCAAGAGAGTACTCCGCACATCATCACACCCCACAGGCACCAGGGGCATCCCGCCAATTGGTGCGTCGCACCCTAGGACTCCAGGACTTCTCTTCTATCACAAAACTCTCCTTATCATCCAAAGACATTTTCCAATCATCCCCAGCTCACATACATTGCGCATCCATGTCCCCTTTCTCAAGCTCTCCCATCAACATATCATCATCCAACTGCTTCACCGAGGATATATCATGAAACTTTTTATGTAGAGACACAACATACCCCTCCGGAAGTCTGGTACTACTATAACCCCCACTACTCATCTTGGAGACTATATCCTCCTCTCCTAGTGATGGAACCAGGGGGACTCCAACTGATCATTTCTGCACCACTCTTCCATCACGGCTACTTTCCCTTTGTCCAACTGTCCCCCCCGAAGCTTCACCACATCCGCAAACAACTTTAGCATGGGGCTGATCCTCCCCTTTAGCCATTAGCACTACCTCAGCAATGGAAACTCTTGAATTACAAGCATCTCTAGCCAGACTTATGCTGAAACCACCCGAGTCCATCAATGAATCTTCCAAATCCGTCCCAGGTATCTGGTCTGTCAAACGGGAAAATTTAGCAACCAGAGGATGGGGAAAGGTCTCGATCACACTATTGGATCCCTTCGCCACCACCAGAGAGTGGGTGGTCTCCCCGAAACTCATCTGAACTAGAGGTAAACCAATCCTACCAGGGGAAACACATGCTACAAACTGAGCATTATGCCCAATGCTCTAACAGTTAGAACTGAAAACCGACTATGACTAAAAGATGACTATTTGCCTCCACCTGAGATCCTCCCCTATAGCAATCCAGACAGCATCCACTGGATCTTTTGAAGCATCAACATCAACAAAGTCACTTGTAGAAATGGGGTTGCAAAGGGCTTGAGTCCTACAATCCATATAGAGGAACCTCCCCACCAGATTCCTAAGCATCAAAAGAATAGAGAAATTCTGAAATGTAAGGGGGAGTTCAGGAAATATAACCCAAGTCACAACCATCAGAGAGTCCCGCTTTAGATGAAATTCAAAGCTCCACTAAAAAATGGAGATGCGAACACCATTACATATCTGAGGAGCTGCCAACCAGTCCAGAACCAGAATCCTCCTCTGACGTGAAGCGAATCATGATTTGGGAACTATCGACTAGACCCACCATCACATGATCCCTATGATTCTATAAAGAAGAGAAAAACCTATCGAAAGAGACCGTCGGGGGACTCCTCATATGGAACCTCACAACCAGAGTCAGGCGGTGCAGATTCGAGGCTTCAGTGAACTCCCGAATTGAGAGGGGAAGCTGCAGACAACCTTCAAAGAGCTTCAGAACCATCAGACAAAGCACCGTTTTCGGGAAAGAGGGCAGTAACTCAGGGGAAGATAAAGCCGAGGAAGAGAAGTCCTCAGAGGGAGGTTCCTCCCCCACAGAGAGGGGGTGAGGGTCTTCAGTCGCCATCATCTTCATCCTGGAAGGGAGGGAAAGCCACCATCACGAGAGATCCAAATCGCTGAATCCTACATCCTCTTTTTTGTTTTTAGGGGTTTTAAGTAATTTAGGTTCTAATATTTTATTACAGTTTTTAGGGTTTTTTAAATTTTTACATATTTTTATGGGAAAGGAAGATACGAGGGCTAGGCTTTTCCCGAACCCCCCAAATTTTATAATGAAAAAATACGCAGCAGAAAAGGGAGGGGAGGGGTCAAATGGCCCACACCCAAAAACCCTTAACAACCATAGACCCAAATAACCCAAAAAAAGAAAGATCAAGAAAAAACATATAGAAATGGTCCAAAAGAAAAGACACACAAAAAAAGAGTGTCAGTCAATATCACCACTGAAGTCATCCAGCTCCACATCGCGGCAACCGAAGCTCACACCTAAGCCAGCGCCCACACCCGTAAATCCAAAGTCTAATTCAGCAGTCGTATCCATAGAATCCCAGCCTGACTCGTACTCCTCCTGCATTCTGAGCATCGACAAAAGCTTATCTCTGGCCCTCTCTTTCTCAGCAGTTTGTGAAGGCCTCTATCGCGAATTGGCTTTGAGATTTAGCTTGACCTTTTTAGAGGTGGCCCGGGTCCCCATTGGTTGCGGGAGGGCAGAGTAATCCTTATATAGCCTATGCTTCGGTGGAGCAGAGATGGAACCATCCTCATGCACTTCATCCTCACGAATGACTCCATCACTAGCCGCACATGTGGCCTTTTTGTGCACTTTTTTTCTTCCTGACTCAGTGTTTTCAACACCCCTTTCTAACAGCTTATTCTTTTCTTCCATAATCCTATCCATAATAGTATTTATCCTGAGGCCATCATCATAAACTCTCGCTCCGAGTCACTTATATTTCCCCTCAAGGGGAACCCTTTCCCATTCAACCATCATCATATCATGCAGTAGCACACAATGATCTTCAGCAGATGGGACACCAAAAAAAACCATGGACCTTTGCTGGTTCAAGTCCATATCACCTGAAATAGTAGTGAGTCATGATAGAGGAAACCCAATTGGGTACACAATAGGAGAACAAGGTCAGTCCTCCACTTTACTATCCCCTTCCGAAATAGGAGGTGAGCCTTCTTCCAAGAGAGTATTCCCCACATCATCACACTGCACAAGCACCATGGGGTCATCACGCCAATCGGTGCATCGCACCCTACGACTCCATGACTTCACTTCTGTCACAAACCTCTCCTTCACAGCCAAAGACATTTTCCACTCATCCCCATCTCGCATACCTTGTGCATCCACATCCCCTTGTGCAAGCTCTCCCACCAACATATCATTATCTGCCTACTTAGCTGAAGCTATATCCTGAAACCTATTATGTAGAGACAGAGCATACCCCACCAGAAGTCTTCTACAACTATCTCCCCCAGTACTCATCTTGCAGACCATATCATCCTCTCCCAGTGATGGCTCTAGGGGGGCCTCCAACTGATCATTCCCGCGCCACTCTTCCATCACGACCACTTTCCCTTTGTCCAACTGTCCCCCCTAAGCTTTGCCACATCTGAAAACAACTTCAGCAGGGGGATGATCCTCCCCTTAAGCCATTAGCACTGCCTCAGCAATGACAACTCTTGAATTATAAGCATCTCCAGACAGACTTATGCTAAAAACACCATAGTCTATCAAAGCAACTTCCAGATCAGTCCCAGGCATCAGGAAAAAGGAAACTTCAGCAACTAGAGGATGGGGGAAGGTCTCGATCACCCTCTAGGATCCCTTCGCCTCCGCCAGAGTGTGGGTGGTCTCCCCAGAACTCATCTAAACTGGAGATAAACCAATACTACCAGGGGAAACACATCCTCCAAACTAATAATTTTTTCCAAAGCTCCAACAGTTAGAACAGAAAACCCACCATGACTCAAAGATGATTGGTTGCCTCCCCTGGAGCTCCTCCCCTACAACAATCCAGACAGCATCCACCAGATATTTTGAAGCATCAACCTCAATAGAGGCCCTTGGAGAAATGGGGTGGAAAAGGGCCCAAGTCCTACTATCCACACAGAAGAACCTCCACACCAGATTCCCAAGCATCGAAAGAATAGAGAAATTCTAAAAGGGAAGGGGATTTCATGAAATCTAACCCAAGTCACAACCATCGGAGAGCCCCAGTTTAGATAAAAGTCAATTCTCCACTGAAAAAGGGAGAAGCGAGCGCCATTATATATCTGTGTAGCCGCCGACCTGGACAGAACCAGATCCTCCTCAAATGCGAAGCGAATCATGATGTAGGAAAAATTGACCAGACCCACCGCCGCACGATCTCTAAACTTCTAGAAATATGCGGCAAACCTGTCGAAAGAAACCACAGGGGGACACGGCATCAGAAAAATCACAACCAAAGTCAGGCGGTGAATATACGAGGCTTCAGTGTACTCCCTAAACGATAGGGGAAGCTGAGGAATGCTTTCAAAGATCTCCAGAACCTTTGAAACAAGCATTATTTCCGAGAAAGAGGGTAGAAAATCATGGGAATAGAAAGCCAAGGAATGGAAGTCCTTAGAGGGAGGGTCCTTCCCCACAGAGAGGGGGGAGGGTCTTCAGTCTCTATCGTCTTCAACCTAGAAGGAAGGGTAATTAGCGATCATGAAAGAGAAAAATAACTGGAGCCTCCATCCCTCTAAGGGTTTTTTTCATTTACATATTTTTAGGGGGTTTTTAAGATTTTTTTTTGGATTTTAACTTCTTTAGCAATTTTGAGGTTTTATAAGGTTTCAAGTATTTTTAGAGTTACTATGGATTTTTGGGATATAGAGTTTTTTTGGGTTTTTAGGGTTTTAATGGGTTTTTAGATTTTTTGAATATTTTTAGGGGTTTTACCAGTATTTAGTGGTTTAAATGGTGTAATAGGTTTTTAGGGGTTTTACGTTGTTTAAGAGTTTTTATGGTCTTTAGGTAATTTAAATAGTTTTAGGGTGTTTATAGGATCTTTATCAATTTTTAGGTTTTTAAGGGTTTTAAGAGTTTTCACAGTTTTAAGGTTTTCTAAGGGTTTTTTTTTGGGTTTTAGAGTTTTTAACATTTTTAGGCAATTTGGGATTTCTATGGGGTTTTGGGATTTTTATGGATTTTAAGGGTTTCTTGGGTTTTTTGGATTTTTAACTCTTTTTAGGGTTTTGGGGGGTTTAAATGTTTTTTAGGTTTCTGAGCTATTATTAGGGTTTTCAGAGTTTTTAGGGTGTTTTAAATTTTTATTTATTTTTAGGTATTTTTTCATATTTTTTGGGTTTTTATGGTTTTTTATGTTTTTATGGATTTTTTATTTTTTGGGTTATTTTTAGTTTTTTAGGGTTTTATGTTTTTTAAAGTTTGTTATGATTTTTAGGGTTTTAAATGCGTTTTATTGATTTTAGTATTTTTAGGGGTTTTATGGGTGTTTTTTATTATTTTATGTTTTTAAGGGTTTATGGTTTTTAGGGAGTTTTTGGGTTTTTAGGTTCATTTTAAGGGTTTTGGATATTTTTATTTTTTATGGTTTTGAACATTTTTATGTTTTTAAAATTTTATTTTGGAGGTCTAGGGTTGTTTGGTATCTTTTTTTGGGATTTTTTTAAGAATTTTTAGTATTTTTATTGGTTTTTTGGTTTTGTAAGGATTTTGAGGGTTTTGTTAGTGTTTTTAAGTGTTTTATGGTTTGTATAAATTTTATCATTTTTAGGGGGGTTATGGGTTTTTAGTTCATTAATATTTTCATTGGGGTTTTCAAGTTTTTTTTGGAGTTTTTTACATTTGTAGTTATTTTTATGGATATTGTTTTGGATTTTTATGGGTTTTTAGGGGTTTAAAGCATTTTGAGTGTTTTTATGGTATTTTTAGTTTTTAGTATATTTTTGAGTTTTTTGGGGTTTTAAAGGTTTCTTAAATTTCTTTAACCTTTTAGGGGGTTAAACAGTTTTGGTAGTTTTTAGTGGGTTTTAGGGGCTTTTAGGTGTTTAAATTGTTTTTGTGGTTTTCATAGATTTTAGTGGTTTAAAGTTTTTTAGATACTTTTAGGGTTTTTAGTGTTTTTAGGTTTTTATGGATTTTAACTATTTTTAGGTTTTTAGGGTTTTCTTATGGTTTTAAATAGTTATTATAGATTTTTATGTTATATATTTTTTTAGTTCTTTTTTAGGATTTTACGGTTTTTTTGTTGTTTTTGTATTTTAAGGGATTTTAACGGTTTTACTATTTTTAGTGTTTTTAAGTATTTTAGTTGTTTAAGGGTTTTATGTTCTATAATTTTTTCTTTTGGTTTTTTAGGTTTTTAGGTTTTTTTTACATTTTTCGGGATTTTTAGTATTCTTTTGTATTTTTATGGTTTTTAGTGTTTTAGGGACTTTTTGGGGATTTAGGGATTTTTTTGGGTTTTACGGTTTTTAGGATTTTTTATGTTTTAAATGGTTTTTTAGTTTTTAAGTGTTTTTATTTTTTTAATGGTTTAAAGTGGTTTTTGTGTTTTTAATGGATTTTATTATTTTTATGGGTTTTATTTTGTTTTTATGGTTTTTTTAGGAAGCTATAATTTTATGTGTTATAGGGTTTTATGGATTTCTAACAGTTCTTATATTTTTTTAGGTTTTAAGTGTTTTTAGGTTTTAAGGCATTCTTTTCTTTTTTAGGGATTTAGGTATTTTTTGTATTTAGTGATTTTAAATTTTTTATGATTTTAATGGTTTTTAGGGTTTTTATGTTTCATTTGGGTTTTTATGGTTTTTTTGAGTTTTCATGTGTTTTAAGTATTTTAGAGTATTTTAATGTTTTCATGTCTTTAAAGGGTCATTAAAATTTTTAGTGGGTATTAGGGTTCTTAAGGGGTTTTATAATTTATTTAAGTTTTTAGGGTTTTCATGGGTTTTGGGAGTTTTTTGGGTCTTCTTATGGGGTTTTAGGTTTTTTTATCACTTTTGAAGTTTTTAGGTGTTTTTTGTGTTTTGGTGTTTCTGTGATTTTCTTAGGGTTGTCATTGTTTTTAGATTTTTTAGTTTTTTAGTTATTTTCATCCCTTTTTTTGGATTTTTAACATTTTTTATGGTGTTTATAGATTTTTATGGTAATTATGGGTTTTAAGGTTTTTAGGGGTTTTATCATTTTAAGGTTTTTATGGGTTTAATGTGTTTTATGTTTCTTATGGTTTTTGGGTTTTTAGAGTTTTTTACATTTTTAGTGATTTTTTGGGATTTTAATGTGTTTTTAGAGTCTTATGGATTTCGAGGGGTTTTAGGGTTTTAGGATTTTTAATGTTTTTATGGGTTTTTTTTTGGATTTTTATGGAGTTTAGTTTTTGTATTTTAGGGTTTGTAAGGGTTTTTAAATTTTTTTAATGTTTTTATCGGTTTTAAGGTTTACTAGAGATTTCAATGGTTTTTAGGGGTTTTATGCGTTTTAGCATTTTTATATGTTTTCGGGCTTTTATGGTTTTTGGGAGCATTACAGGTTTTAGGATTTTTAGCATATTTTGGGGGTTTAGTGGTTTAAAATATTTTTTGGTTTTTAAGGGTTTTAAGGTTTTCTTATGGGTTTTCATGTTTTTTAGTTCTTTTACATTTTTATGGATTTTTAGGGAATGTTTTCAAATTTTTATGGGTTCTAGAGATTTTGAGTGTTTTTAGGTTTTTATGGTTTTTATGGGTTTTTATGGTTTTTAAGATTTTTAGGATTTTTTGAGTTTTTAGGGGTTTTTATGTTTTTTTAGTTTTTTAATGTTATTAGGGGTTAATTTGTTTTTAATTTTTAGTGGGGTTTTATGTTTTTTATTAGTTTCTATTTTTTTAAGGTTTTATGGTGTTTCATTTTTAAGGGGTTTTAATGCTTTTAGGGTTTTTATGGGTTTTATAGTTTTTTATGTTTTTATGAGTTTAATGTTTTTTTTATGTTTTGGCGGGTTTATTAGGGATTTTTATCATTTTAGGGTGTTTTGTTTTTTTTTGGTATTTTTACGTAATTTCTCTGATTTTTTTTTGGATATTAGGAATTTTAAGGAAATTTAGGGGTTTTAGGGATTTTAGGGTTTATATGGGTTTCTTGGTTTTATAGTTTTTTGAGTTTTTTATTCTTTTTAGGGGTTTTAAAAAAAATTAGTGGTATAAAGGGGTTTTAGAGTTATTACTTTATTTTTTTTGTTTTCGAAGGTTTTTAGTGTTTTTATGTTTGGGGTTTTAGGGTTTTATCATTTTTTGGGATTTTTAGGGTTTTTTTTTGTGTTTTACGGTTTTAAGTATATTTAGGTTCTATAGGTCATATAAATATTTTTAGGGTTTTATAATATTTTATGTTTTAGGGATTTCAATTATTTTTTATTATTTTCATGTGTTTTTATAGTTTTAAGGATTTTTAGAGGCTTTTGGGTTTTTAGTGTTTTTTGAGTTTTTAAGGGTTTAGAGTAACTTAATGTGTTACGGTTGTTGAGGTGTCTCTAGTGTTTTATTGGGGTTTTTAGGATTTTTAGGGTTTTGGGATCATTTTAGGGTTTTTAGGGATTTTTGTGGTTTTTATGTTTTTTTGGGGTTTTAAGTATTTTTAGGTATTTTTATGTTTTCCTAGGGATATTTACGATTTTTAGGGGTTTTTATTCTTGTAGGGATGTTTTAATATTTTTATTGTTTTTAAGGGTTTTATGGAATTTTATATTTTTTTTTGGTTTCATATGTTTTTAGCATGTTTTTAGGTTTTTAAGGGTTATAAGTTTTTTAAACTTTTTATGGTTTTCTTAAGGGATTTTATGTTTTCGGGGGGTTTTAAATTTTTATGTATTTTTATTTCTGTTTTAGTATTCTTACAGTTTTTAGGGTTTTGGGGGATTTCGAGGGATTTTACTATTTTTTTGGGTTGTTAGGGTTTTTTTGGGGTTCTTAGCATTTAGGGTTTTTTTGAGATTTGTAGGGTTCTGAAGGGTTGTTAGTGTGTTTTAACATTTTTAGGGGTTTAAAGGGGTGTTTATGGTTTTTATTTTTTTAGGGGTTTTAAGGTTATTAGGGGTTTCTTTGGTTTTGGGTGTTTTTATTGTTTTTAATTTTTTTTGGGTTTTTAGTGGTTTTATGTTTTTTAGTTTATTTTTAGGTTTACTTAGCATTTTTCAGGGTTATTTGGGGTTTTTATATTTTTTGGGATTTTAAGGATTTTTGTAATTTTTTAGTTTTTAGGGACTTAGATGGTTTTTAGGATTTTAATTTTTTATCTTTTTTTTTTGGAGATTTAAGAGCTTTTATGTTTTGATGGTTTTTTTGGGGGTTTTCATGTTTTTATGCTATCTTAATTTTTATGGACTTTTAAGGGTTTTAGGATTTTAATGGTTTCTAGGGTTTTTATGAATTTGGAGGGTTTTTATGGATTTTTATGCTTTTCATGTTTTTTTTGTTTTTTGGGCGTTTATGATTTTTTTGAGTTTTTTAGGGTTTTACTATTTTTAAGAGTTTTTAGATATTTTAAGGGTTTTAAATGGTTTTTTGGATTTAGGGTATTTAGGGTTTTGTATTGTTTCTAGGGGGTTTTATGATTTTAGGGGGTTTTAGGGTTTTGGGTTCTTTTAGTGTTTATAGGTTTTTATAGCATTTTTTAGTTTTATAGAGGTATTAGTCTTTTTAGCTTTTTAGTGTTTTCTTTGGTTTTTCTGGGTTTTTAGGTATTTATATGTTTTTAAGGGAAAGGAATATGTGAGATTCATGCTATTATCAACCCCCCCCCCCAAATTTATTAGGAAAAAAGATGCATCAGACAATAGAGGGGAGGGGTCAAACGACCCACACCCAAAAACCCTTAAACACCAGAAACCCAGAAAAGAAACCCACAAAAGTCCAGAAACAAAACAAAACTATGAAAAAATACACAAGAACCAAGAAACAAGAATCACCATCATCCAACATGAAACTGCTCACTGCCAAGCAACAACCAGTATCCAAACTCACAAATTCTAGCCAAACAGCAACCAACATCCAACAACACCATAACCATCAACATCAAATTCATCAACATTCATCAGCATAGAATCAGTATAACTATAGTAAGACCTTGTCTCAATACCACCATATTTCATCACCATACCATGTTCGACAACCATCTGCCTAGAATTCAATATTAGATTCTCTATTCTCCACCACTTAACAGCACCGCCCACCAAGATGCGCCCATGGCACCAAGCTGAACGAACAACACCATCCCAAAACTGCCACATGCACCATCATACCAGACCAAGATGGAGTCCAATGTGATGGGGAGGGAAGAAAGAGTATATGTGGGCGCACGAACCAAGGGGAATGACAACGGTGAGTAGCCATACCCACACATAAAAATCCAATAGTCACCTAGAAGAACATCCAAACATCGTGCATCAGCATTACCACTAAAAGCCATCTTCCAGCTGCACCATCCCGAACATAACTGAACCAAGAACATCACACACAAGCAACGACCAATATTCCTCATCAAAGTAGGAAAGGGAATCCATCTCTTTGATTTCATGCAACTAGGACATTCTAACCAGCCATCAACCATCAATTTGCCATCAAAAGTAGCATAAGACCACCAACGCCCACACCACGAACCATTATGAACCACCCGAACCTTCTTAATCAGATCTAGATCCCAAAAACATCTCTCATCAAACCCATCAGATTGCACCATCAACACGCAACCGAATGAGCGACAACCAGAAGAGCAACCATCAATATCAAGACAATCAATATCCGACATCCAAAAAATTACAACCAGAAGATCCCTACCAAAACCTTGATAGGAACTCCCCCTTTCCAAAACTCAAGATCCAGAATCAACATTTCAAGAATAAGAACCACCACAATTGAATCCCTCAATCACCAAGTCATACCAGAAGATCAGAACCAGTAAATGAAGGAAAACATAAAGTTGTACCTCATGCCACATCCTAGGAGGAACATCTAACCAAATCCATCCACCACATAACAAAACCTGAATCCATGAAAATTTACCTGAATAGTTTCTGAAAGGTGTCCCTCTAAGATCCTAGGCTGCAACCTGAGAAGATACAGCGGGGACCACACGTAAAGGGAACCAAAAAAAAGCTGCATGTTTGAAGCACCATCCAAGTTGAGATCCTAGTGAAGGATCCGTGGAAAAAATGTAGCGACGTCACCTCCCAAAATGATGATATCTAAAGCCACAACAGATATAACAACCTCCATAGCCTTTGAAGCCTGAACACACCAAAAAAGGAGAAATGACCTATAGGGATTAGAAGCCGAATTCCCAAACAAAGGCACAATTTAGTGTTTTTAGGGGTATTTAGTATTTTTAGAGTTTTTAGATTTTGTATGGGTTTTATGCATTTTTAGGTTTTTAATGTTTTATTAAGGGGTATTAAGGTTTCTAAAGTCTCTTATAATTTTATGTAATTTTAGGTCATTTAGGATTTTTATGATTGTAAGGGTTTTTAGGAATTTGAGGGGTTTTTGTATTTTTAGGGGGTTTTATGTTTTTTTGGGATTTTTGGGTTTTTATGGGTTTTTATGTTTTGGAATTTATGGTTTCAATATTTTTTAACAATTTTAGGGGTTTAATTGGTTTTTATATATTTAGTGGTTTTTAGGATTTTTATGGATTTTCAGGGTTTTTAATATTTTTTGGGGATTTATGAGTTTTTATGTTTTTTTTATTTCTTAGGGGTTTTCAGAATTTTTAGGGGTTGTTAGGTATGTTTTGATATTTTTAGGTTTTTTATTTTTTTAAAAATTTTATAGATTTTTAGGGGTTTTAGGGTGTTTATGGGTTTTTAGGTTTTTTAGAAATTTTTTTCTCTATGGGTTTTAGGTGTTTTTGATTTGTATGGGTTTCTTAAGTTTTAATGGTTTTTAGGGTGTTTACATTTTTATGGATTTCTATTCTTGTTTAGGACTATTATAGTATTAAGGATTTTTATGGATTTTGAGGTTTTTTGGGTTTTTTATTATTTTAGGTTTTTAGGGTTTTTGTGAGTTTTTTAGGATTTTAAGGTTTATTAGTGTTTTTTAATGTCCTAGGGGTTTAAAAGGTTTTTCGAACATTCAGTGGGTTTTAGGGTTTTTAGGTTTTTTTGTTATTAAGTTTTATTGTGATTCTTTGGTTTTTTTTTGGGTTTTAGCTGTTTAGGGACTTTTTACGGTTTTTAGGGGTTTTATCATTTTTTTTTCGTTTTTTGGGTTTTAAGTGTTTTTAGGGTTTTAAGGTTTTTATAAGGTTTTTAGGGTTTTTAATGATATTTTCAATTTTAGGTATTTTAGGGATCTCTTTTATTTTTATGGTTTTTTTGTATTTAAGTATTTTGAGGGTCTTTATGGTTTTACTGTTTTCTAGTGTTTTTAGAATATTTAGGTTCTTTTGGGGTTTTATGTGTTTTTTATGTTTTATTGGTTTTTAGGGGTTTTCAGGGTTTTTTTGGTTTTTTTATTTTTATAGATATTTGGGAATTTTTATGACTTTGATGGTTCTTAGGGTTTTTAGGGATTTTTAAGGATTTTGGGTTTTTAGGTTTTTTTGTCTTTTTTGTATTTTTAGTTTTTTGGAGTTCTTTTGTTTTAAAGGTTTTTTATAATTTTTTTTTATAAATTAGGGATTTAAATGGTTTTATAGTTTTTAGTGAGTTTTAATGTCTTTATGGGTTTTAGGTTTTTAAGGGAATTTTAGGTATTTAATGGTTTTTATTGTTTTATGGGGTTTTTAGGGTTTATAGGGTTTTACATTGTTTTTAGGGGGTTTTAGGTTTTTTATATTTATAATTCCTTCTAATAGTTTTCAATGTGTTTAGGTTTCTGTATGTTTTTAGGGATTTTTAGGAATTTTTAGGAATTTTATTATTTTTTTGGGGTTTTAGGGATTTGATGATTTTAAGGCTTTCTAGGATTTTAATGTTTTTAGGGTTTTTTTGGTTTTTTGGATATTTTTTATAGGTTTTCTAATTTTTTAGAGTTTTTAATTATTTTAGGGGTTTAAAGTGTTTTTAGTTATTTTAGTGGGTTTTATGAGTTTCAAGGTCTTTTTGAGTTTAATGGATTTTATGGTTTTTAAGCATTTTAGTGTTTTTAAAGTTTTCAGTTTTTTATTGTTTTTAAGGATTTTTAGAATTTATATTGTTTTGGGGGGTTTGTATGGATTTGATGCTATTGTGTATCTTTAGGGTTTTAGGGTTTTCATGATTGTTTTTGTTTTTTTGATATTTTTAGGGGGGTTTTCAAGTTTTTCTGGGTTTTTAAAGTTTTTAAAGTCTTTAACAGTTTTCTGTATTTTAATTTTTAAGGGTTTTAAGTGTTTTTAGGGTTATTAGTAATTTTTAGTTTTTAGTGGTTTTAATTTTGTTTTTGTTAATAATATTTTATTATGAGATTTTAAGGTTTTTAAAGTTTATTATTTTTTAGGGATTTAATGGAATTTTGTAGGTTTTTTAAAGGTTTTAGGGTTTTTAGGGATTTATTTTTTTTAATTTTTTATGGTTTTCATATTTTTTTAGGGTTTTAAGGGGTTTTAGAGTTTTTTAATGTTTTTGGGGTTTAAACTTTTTTTAGATATTTTATTGGATTTATAAAATTTATGGGGTTTTAATGTTTTTTATATGTTTTTATTTTTGTTAGGTGTTTTATGAATTTTTTAATTTTTTTACAATTTTTATAGTTTTTATGTTTTTTAGGGGTTTTATGTGTTTTTAGTGTTTTATGGTTTTATTATGGGTTTTCAGGGTCTTAGAGGTTTTTAAGATTTTAAAGATTTTTAGGGATTTTTTATAATTTTTTTGTCCTTTTAAGGTTTTCAAGTATTTTGAATGTTTTTAGGGATTTTATTTATTTTTGGGGTTTTAGTTTTTTTTTTGTTTTTCAGTGTTTTTAACATTTTTAGATTTTCTGGAATTTTTTGGGGTTTAAATTTTTGTAATGTTATTGGGGTTTTATGGGTTTTAAGGGTATTTTATTTTTTAGGGGTTTTCTGTTTTTTTTTTGTATTTAATGTTTTATTAGGGGTTTTATGGTATTTATGTTTTTTTACCTTTTTAGGGATTTTTAGTGATTTTTTTGGTTTTCTAGGATTTTAGATATTTTAAGGATTTGTATGAAAATTTGGGGTTTTAGACTTTTTAATGTTTTTAGTGTTTTGAGGTTGTTTAGTGTTTCATATGTTTGTAGGGTTTTATGTTTTCATTAGTGTTTTCAGGGTTTTTTGTTTTTTTATATGTTTTATGATTTTTAAGCAATTTTAGTGATTTTTATGGTTTTTAGTGTTTTTAGAAAAGTTGAGGGGTTTTAGGGTGTTATTTATTTATGGATTTATATAGTTTTACAATTATTTGAGAGTTTTAAAGGATTTTTAGAGTTTTATTAGTTTTTATGGTTTTCATTGGGAGTATGTGTTTTATGGTTTTTTGGGGGTTTTAGGTTTTAGAGATTTTTTTAGGTTTTTTAGGGGTTTTAATAATTTTTAGGTTTTTATCGTTTTAATAGTATTTTAAGGTTTTTTGGAGTTTTTTATGTTTTTTGGGTTTTTAGGGGTTTTGAGTAATTTTATGAGGTTTTAGGGTTTTTCGGGTTTTTTTGGGTTTTTATAATTATTTAGGATTTTTAGTGGTGTTATGTGTTTTTAAGTTTAAAAGGTTTTCTTAGGTTTCTAAGGATTTTTAGAATTTTTAAAAACAAATTAAGGATCTTTTCGGATCTTTTTGTTTTCTTTCATTTTTTAAAGTTTTTTGCGTTTTTAGTTTTTTGGATTTTTATAGGTTTTTTGGGGGGTTTATGTGTTTTTTTGAGTATTTTAGGGTCTTTAATGTTTTTAGGAAACATAAGGCTTTATATATTGTTTAGTAATTTTTTGGGATATTTTTATTTTTATGGGTTTTTAATGTTTTTAAGGGTTTTTTGGTTTTTGAGGTTTTAGGGTTTTTTAGGGTTTTTAGTGTTTTTTTGGATTTTTAGTGATTTTAATTGTTTTTGGGGTTTTAAGGTTTTCTTAGAATTTTTCAGGGTTTTTGATAATTTTTATATTTTCTATATTTTTTTTGGGATTTTAGGTATTTTTTTATAATTATTATGGGGTTTTAGCATTTTCATGATTTTTTAGTGGTTTTACGGTTTTTAGGGTTTTTATGGGTCTTTAGAGTTTTTATGTTTTTTTGTTTTTAAAAGGGTTTTTAGAGTTTTTAATGGGTTTTATGGGTTTTATGGGTCTTTAGTTTTTTTCATGTTTTTTAATGTTTTAGGGGTTTAATTTTTTTAAGGGTTTTATGTTTTTCTTATGGTTTTTAAGGGGTTTTGTGGATTTTTACATTTTTACATATTTTTATGTTTTTTAGGGATTTTCATTTTTTTAGGGCCTTTATGTTTATTTTTGGGTTTTATTTTTTTTTAGATTTTCAAGGTTTTATATGTTTTTTATATTTTTTTATTTTTTAGGGTTCTAAATAGTTTTTATAGTTTTTAGTGGTTTTAGGGTTTTTATTGGGTTTTAGGGTTTTTATTGTTTTTAGGTGTTTTTATTGAATTTAGTGATTTATAGGGTTTTTTATGGATTTTTGTGATTTTTAGGGTTTTGGGGGGTTTGATGTGTTTTTATTTTATTTAGGCTTTCGATGTGGTTTTGACCCTTTTTATGAGTTTTAATATTTTTGGTATTTTTAGGTATTTTCTATAAATTTTATTGGTTTTATGGGTTTTATTGATTTTGAGGGTTTTTAGGGTTTTTTGCTTATTGGGGTATTAGTGTTGTTTGGAGTTTTTTTGGGTTTTTAGATTTTTTAAAACGTTTTTATGGGTTTAAATAATTTTTTATGTTTTTAGTGGGGTTTAGGGATGTGTTTTTAGGGTTTCTAGGATTTTAGGGTTTTTAGGGTGTTTATTATTTATTAAGGATTTTAGGGTTTGTAGGGGTTTTTTCATTTTTATGGTATTAGGGGTTTTTCATTTTTAGGTTTCTTATTGGTTTTAATTATTTTTAGGGTTTTATGGGTTTCTTTTGGATTTCATGGTTTTATGGGTTTTTACGTTTCTAGAGACTTATAGGGACCTTTTAGGATTCTTATGGTATATTAGGGTTTTTGGGGATTTGAGGGGTTTCTAGAGTTTTGGGTTTCTTAATTTTTTTGGGTTTTTTGTGGTGTTTTTTGTATTTTTGGATATTTTTTTTAATAGTTTTCAAAAAATTTAGGAATTTAAAGGGTTTTTAGAGTTTTTATTCGGTTTTAGGGTTTTAATCTTTTTAAATATTTTTAGGGTTTTTTTTAATTTTAGAGTGTTTTAGGGTTTTTAGGTTTTTATTAGGGTTTTTGTGGTTTCTTAGCGTTTCTATGATTTTTTTATGTTTTGAGTTTATTAGGGTTTTTAAGCATTTTTAGTTATTTAAGTTTTTATTATGTTGTTTTAGGCATTTTAAGGGTTTTAATGTTTATAGGAAATTTTAGTTATATTTAAATATTTTAATTTTTTTAGGGTTTTTTGAGATTTTTAGGGTTTTAGGAATTTTTTGGGGGTTTTAGTGTTTTTTTTGGGTTTTAGGGTTTTGAATGGTTTATAAAGGTCGTAAGTGTTTTAAATATTTTAATAATTTCATAACGGTTTTAAGGATTTTAGGGGTTTTTGAATTATTTATGTATTTTAAGGTTTTATTATGTTTTATTTATTTTTAGGGTTTTTTGGGATTTTGAGGGTTTTAGGGTTTTTATGGTTTCTATTATTTTTATGGATTTTAGGGTTTTAGTGTTTTTTTAGATTTTAGGGTTTTAATGATTTTTTAGAGTATTTTAAGGTTTTTAGAGATTTAAAAAATATTTAGAGTTTTTAGTGGGGTTCTATGGTTTTTAACGGTATTAAAAATATTTTTAATGTTTTAAGGGTATTAATGGTGATTAGGTTTTTTTTTATATTTTTTGGATTTTTAGTTTTTTAGGTTTTTATGAAGTTTATGTGTTTTTAGGTTTTTATGGTTTAATAATGTTTTTAGTGTTTTTAGTATTTATTTTACATTTTTAGCTATTTTTTGGGATTTTTTCTATTTTTTATTGTTTTATGGTTTTTAGGGATTTGGAGGAATTTTTGTGTTATTTGGATTTTTTGGATTTTTATGGTTTCTAATTTTTTTTAGGGTTTTATGGTTTTGTATTTTTTTAAATTTTTTTATGGCTTTAAAGTAGGTATAGATATTTTAGAGGTTTTTTGGGTAAATATGGGAGTTTATGGTTATTTAAGGTTTTAAGGGTTTATTTCATTTAGGGTTTTTTGGGTATTAGAATTTTTTTTTGGGGGGGGGGGGGGGGGTTACTGGTTTTAATTGGCTTAGTTTATTGATGTTCTCTTAGGGTTACAATATTTTTTTGGGTTTTCATATTTTTAGGGATTTTATGGCTTCTTATTATTTTTTTGGTGTTTTAGGGTTTTTATTTTATTTCGTTTTTAGAGGTTTAATTTATTTTTATGTTTTTAATCTTTTATTAGGGTTTCAATATTATCATGTTTTTTTATGTTTTTAGGACATTTTTTTTGAAATTTTGGAATTTTTTAATGTTTTTAGTGATTTTGATGGATTTAAATATTTTATTAAGTTTTTATATTTATTTGAGATTTTTGGGTTGTTGGATATTTTATGGTTTTAAGTATTTTTAGATATTTTTAATGTTTTTATTCATTTAAAGGTTTTTTAGAGTTTTAGTGGGTCTTAGGGTTTTATGGTTTTTGGGATTTTTTGGGTTTTATGATTTATATTGTTTTTTGGGTTTTTAGGGTTTTTAGGGTTTTAAACATTTTTATGTTTATAGGGTTTCAAGTGTTTTTAGTTTATTAATATCTTATAAGAGTCTTTTTATGGTTTTTGGTAATTTATGTTTTAGGGATTTTTAGGAGTTTTTAAGATTTTATGGTATTTTAGAGTTTTTATGGATTTTGAGGGTTTTAGGAGTATTTTGTTTTTTAATTTTTTTTGTGTTTTAGGGTTTTTTTGGATTTTTTTAGGGATTTTTAGGATTTTTATATTTTTTTAAACATTTTCGATGTCTAAAGGGATTTTATAGTTTTTAAGGGAAATTACGGATTTTTATGGGGTTTTATGGTTTTTCTGTATTTTAAGGGTTTTAGGGGTTTTATGTGTTTTTAGGTGTTTTAGGGTCTTTAGGGTATTTGGGGTTTTTAGTGTTTTGTTCTGGGTTTTTAGGGGTCCTATTTATTTTTATGATTTTAATATTTCCTTATTGTTTTTCGGGTTTTAGGGTTCTAGGTTTTCTTAAGTTCTTAAGGTTTTTTAGATATTTTTAGGATTTTTATGGATTTTAGGGTATTTTTTCGATTTTGCATGTTTCTAGAGTTTTTATAGGGTTTAATGTTTTTTTAATTTTAAGTTATTTTGGAATTTTTTTTTAGGTTTTTGAGGTTTTCTGATTGTTTGTCTTATTTTTAGGTTTTTTACTTTTTTTGGATTTTTAGGTCCTTTTTAGGATTTTTATTGGTTTTTGGGTTTTTAGTCATTTTGAGAATTATAGGGATTTTTATGATATTTTGTGTTTTAGGGTTTTTATAGTTTATTTGGGTTTGTAGTTTTTTTAGAGTTTTATAGGTTTTTAAGGGTATTTATAGTTTTTTAACAACGTTGGTGTTTTAAAGGTTTTTAGAGTTCTTAGTGGGTTTTAGGGTTTTTATGGGATTATATGGTTTTTTATGTTTTTAATGATATTTATTTTTTATAGTTTTTTGTGTTTTTAGGGTTTTTAGGTCTTTTTTATGTTTTACATGATTAAAGTGTTTTTATTTTTTATGGGTTTTTAGGGGTTTTCAGGGTTTTTACGAGTTTTAGGTTTTATGGGACTTTTATGGATGTTTAATCATTTTAATGGTACATTGGGGTTTTCGGGCTTTTGACAATTTTAGGGTTTTTTCAATTTTTTGGGGATCATGTTTCTTTTGGGTTTGTAGTGTTTTTATTATTTTTTGGGTTTTTAATGTTTTTATGAGTTTTATTATTTGAGGGTTTTTTGGTGTTTTTAATTTCAATTAGGTGTTTTTAGGTTTTTTACCATTTTTTCCATTTTGAGGGGTTTAAAGTGTTTTTAAAATTTTAATTTTTCTTAGGGGTTTTCAAGGGTTTTGTGGGTTTTTAAATTTTTATGGATTTTCATGGGTTTTTTTCGATTTTTATGGGTTTTAGGTTATTTTAGGAATTTGGGGCCTTTTATGGTTTTTATAGTTTTAGTTTTTTATGTTTTTTATGGTTTTTTAGGGTTATATTTGAGTTTTTGGGGTTTTAATGGTTTTTTTATTATTTTAGTGTTTTTAAGGGTTTAATGGTTTCTATTTTTTTAGTGGTTTTTAGGGGTTATATCGGTTTTAAGGAAATCTATAGTTTTTATGGGCATTATAGTTTTCTAGGATTTAGGGTTTTTTGGTATTTTAACTATTTTAGCTTTTAGGATTTTAAGTTTCTTAGGGGTTTTAGGTTGTATTAGGGGTTTAGGGATTTTTTTTACATATTTATTTATTTTTATGGGTTTTAGAGATTTTGAGGTTTTTTAGGGTTTTTAGTGTCTTTATCATCTAATGCGTTTTAGGGGTTTTTACCTTTTTAGGATTTTTATGGGATTTTAAAAAATATTAATTGTTTTTAGGGGTTTAAAGGGGTTTTTGAGTTTTTAGTGGTTTTAGAGATTTTATGTTTTAGGGTTTTTATGGTTTTTAGTCTTTTTAGGATTTTTTAATGGATTTCTTTCATTTTTTAGGTTTTTTAGGGGGTTTTGAAATTTATATATTTACGGTTTTCTTGGGGATTTTAATGGTTTTTAGGGATTTTATTATTTTTCGAGATTTAAAGGATTTTTTTTTGTTTTTTGTATTTTTCTTGGGGTTTTAATGATTTAGTGGGGATTAGGGTTTTTAGGTTTTTTTTGAATTTATGGTTTTGTGGTAACATGGTACTATTTATGAAGAAACTTGAGAGAGGGGGACATATATGTTGGCCTAGTGGCCAAATCTCATTGATTTGAAAGCTCAGTGATGCTTGTAAGTGCTACTTGAGGATGATCCACTATAAGGTTGAGAGGATGTAAGATCCCAAAATTCTTGGAGGTATGTTCTTTTTTAAATTTTCCTTTTAATCCCTTAAAGTTGGATAATTAAATTTTTACCAGGTGTTTGAGGAATCTCAAGGGCGTTTCGGGGGTTTAAGACACATAAGAAAGAGAAATCGGGTTATCTTGCACATGTTTCACAGTTGGTGCAAGGTTAATAGTAACTATGTTCCCAAACTATGCAACCTAGGAGGAGGGGTACTTTGTAAAGTAAATCGTGTAGTGGGGGAGGCCAAACATGTAGCTTAGGAAGAGGATTTCCACATAATTGGAACATAGTTTGTCAAATCATGTGAGCTCTCTATGTATCCATGCGACTTGGACCCCTCCTGGATAGAGGCAAGAACATGATCAATTCATGGTTTGGAAAACCACACAACCAAACCGTACACACCATTAAAAGTGGGTTTTTACAATTTTTCTCATTTGGTATTTTAAGTCTTCTACCTAATTTCTTTTCCCATACTTTCTCTTGCTAACATAGGGATGAACCAAAATAACCAAGGCTTCCCAAGTATCAATATTCTTCATTTTAGGACATTTGGAGTACCATCAGGTTCAAATTGAATGTCCAAGTGATTTAACGATTCTCATTGTTCACATTTCTGAATTTGGACTGTGGATTTGTCCTTATTCTTCCAAATACCTAAAATCTTCTTTTCTAGTGGATCATAGGTTAGGGATTCAAATGGTGTTTGTATCTGAGTCAAAGGATGAGGTTAAGCATGAGTTAATCTTCATAATCGAAATAGGTGGTCTTTAAATTATATCCACTAGTATTTATGTTCATTTGTGCATGTGTGGTTGTGATATTTCTTCTATATTGTTGTGAAATTTATATCTTTAGTGAGATTTCATAAAATGGTTATCTAAATGATTAATTTACCCTCTCATGATCTACATGGGATGCATTTAGATTTATTATATCGGTTTAGGGACACCCATTGGGTATGCCAATATGCCCAAACATGGAAAATTATAATGTTAATCATTTCATTGATTTAAATGTAGATAGAGTCGATGAAAATTATATTGATATATTGGTTCAGTTATGAAGACGTATTTATGGTAGTTGTGTCTAGTCATTAGCATTGGCATAATGGATTTTTTGGTATAATGAAAAAGGAAAAATGAGATAAAGTGAACGTGAAAAATGCTCTATGAGTTTGTAATTGAAATGCATAAATGGGTTAAAGCATGTGAATTTATGAATATATTTATTAGGGATTGTTTAATATGATTAATTGGTTAAGGAAAGGGAAAGGAAATGTGTTAAATAAGCCATGAAATGTAAATGGGAAAAGTGATAGTGGGTTAAGGACTGATGTTTAATAATTAAGAAATGTGAATGTTATGTGTATTGAATATATATGGTTTCTGATATGGTATTTATGGTAAATGGGTAAATAAGAATGTTCACTTTGTTTGGTAGTTTTGGTGTATTAGGCTTGAAGATATATTCCCATAGGTTAGAATAGAATGAGGCTCTAAACCCCACCCATATAATGCATGGGTCAAAGAATGGGATTGAGTCTATATGCCCCTAATGGTTTCATTTGATGAGACTACATGGAATAAGGCTCCAAGGCAAGCGTATTACATTAGTTTGTGAATTGATTATCCTAGTGAGATTGGGAACTTGACTTACTCCCTTATGCATAGTAATTGACTATGTTAGGTTGTAGTTTTAATGATGTAAATTCCAAATCCACTGAACAAAAGAAGAAAAATTTAAAAGTGAATATTGTTAACCAATGACACACAAGTTATCTTTCATTACCTTATCATTTATTTTGTAATTTAATGAAATATCTATTTAGAATGGATATTTTGTAGACACCATTGTTGGTGGCCTACTGAGTTGTACTCACACCCTGGTTAGGCTTCCCTTGGGTACCTAAGTAGATTCCATTTTTGTAGGTCTGGACTAGGGTAAAGAACATATGCAATGGAGTTGATTTAGGAATGGTATGTGCATGGTTGAGGATACATAAATGGATTTAGGAGACATTTTGGGGATTCAAATATTGGTGTTTATTTTTTAAGTTCCTTTACTTTTGGAATTATTATCATGACATGAAATATTTATTGTTTGGTTGTTGTTTTACAATGTTTGGAATTGGTTGGTAATGCATGTTTCTTGTTTATTTCATATTGATCAGTTATTTCATATGTTATATACTATGGATTACTAAGGTAAAGAGGACATAGTATCCCCACATAATCTATCATACTCTCACTGATAGTTAGAAACCTAAGAAATATAGTGAGGTGCGCTTGAGGTCATGTGGCGACTCAGCTTAGGGCACTGGTTTTTTGGTTTCTGGGTCAGGGATGTTATATTTATTTATAGTTTTTAGAGTTATTTTATCTTTTTATGGATATTTACTAATTTTTTTGTGTTTTTCGGTGTTTTGGGGTTTCTAATATCTTTAACATTTTTAGTTTTTTTCTGAGTTTTAAGTGTTTTCAAGGTTCCAAGGTTTTCTTTGGTTTTTAAGTTTTTTTATGATTTTAAAAAAAATTATTGTTATTTAGGGATTTTTATAGGATTTTTATGGTTTTTAGTGTTTCAATGTATTTTGACTGTATTTATTGTTTTTTTGGTTTTTTTGGTTTTTATTGTTTTTTGGGATTTTTTTATGTTTTTTGATTTTTGTGGTGGGTTTTATGGTATTCTAGATTTTTTTAAATTTTTAGAGGTTTAAAGTGATTTTAGAGTTTTTAGTGGGTTTTAGGAGTTTTTAGGGTTTTTAGGGTTTTTATGGTTTTTACCAGTTTTATGGTTTTTAGGGTTTTTAAGGTTTTTTAGTGTTTTAGTGTCTTTTGTGTTTTTTATGTATTTTAAGTGTTTTATGATTTTAATGTTTTTGAATGGTTTTTCACAGGTTATAGAGATTTTTACTTTTTAATGGATTTTAAGGGAATTTCTAATGTTTTATATATTATTATGGTTTTTAACGAAATTGAGGGTATTTTTAGTTTTTTAGGGTATTATGGTTTTTTGGTTTTAGGGGTTTTTTGAGTTTGAAAGGGATTGATTTTTTTAAAGAGTTTTTAAACATTTTTAGAGGTTTAACGTTTTTAGTGTTTTTTGGAATTTTATGTGTTTATAGTGTTTTTTAATGTTTTTAGTGTTTTTTGGTTATTGGTGGTTTGAGGTATTTATATTCATTTATGGTTTTTATAATTTTTTAACTTTTTGGAGTTTTAAGTGTTTTTATGATTTTAATCTTTTTATAGATTTTTTAGTGTTTTAGATTTTTTTTACGTTTTTATGGAATTTTTAGGATTATTATGGGGTTTTACGGCTTTTAGCGTTTTTTGGGGTTTTATGGTTTTTTCTATTTTTTAGGACATGAATATTATTACTGCTTTTTTGAAATTATAGAGGTTTAATGCTATTTTTGAGTCTTTAGTGTTTTTTCAATGTTTTTATGGGTTTTTTAAAACAAAATTGGGGGGGGGGGTTATGGTTTTTAGGGGTTTTTGGGTTTTTTCTGGTTTTTTATGGATTGTAGAATTATTTGGGTTTTTAGGGGGTTTTAATTTTTTCCCTTTTAAGATATTCTTATGATTTTTCATTTTTTTGGGTATTGTACATCTTTAGGGATTTTTACAGATTTTTTATAATTTTTGTTTTTTAAGAGTTTTAGGGATTTTGAGTGGTTTTAGTGTTTTATGTTTATAGGGTTTTATGTTTTTTAGGATTTTTATAATTTTTATGGTTTTTAGGGGTTTATATTGGTTTTAGTTTCTTATGATTTTCTTAGTAGTTTTAGAGTTTGTAGGTTTTTTACTTTTTTAAGGATTTTAGGGATTTTTTAGGATTTTATGGTATTCTATAGTTTTTTTGGGGTTTGGAGCGTTTTTTAGTGTTTTTAGGTCATTTTGGATTATTTTGGGGTTTTACTATTTTTTAGTTTTAAAGGGTTTTAGAGTTTTTTAAACATTTTTAGTTGTTTTAATGGTATTTAGAGTTTTTATAGGATATATGGTTTTTATGGGGTTTTAGGGTTTTTATGGTTTTTAGTGGTTTTTATAGTATTTTAGAATTTTTTAGGTTTTTAGGGTTTTTATGTTTTTCATAGGATTTTATGGTTTTATTATATTTTTCATGGTTTTTATGATTTTTATGTTTTTTGGTATTTTTTGGGATTTTTAGGATTTTTAGGATTTTTAGGATTTTATGGGATATTATGGGTTTTATGGATTTTGATGGATTCTAGGGTTTTATGTTTTTTTAATGTTTTAATGATTTTCTAGATTTAAAGGTTCTGCGTTTTTATGGGATCTTAAGGTTTTCTTAGGGGTTCTCATGGTTTTTAGGATTTTTTACATTTTTATGAATTTTTTGAGTATTTTTAGTATTTTATGTGTTTTTCAGGGTTTTAAGGCTTTTGAGGTATTTTTGGGATTTTTGGTGTTTTTGGAAATTTGGGGGTTTTTTTGAGTTTTTTCTGGGTTTTATGGGTTATTATATTTTTTTTTAAACTTTTAGGGGTTTTAATGGTTCTTATAGTTTTTAGTGGGTTTTTGGGTTTTTTGGGTTTTTGGAGGTTTCTAGGGGGTTTAATGGTTTTTAGGGATTTTATGGTTTTTATAATTTTTAGCATTTTTAGTTGTTTCTGGGGTTTTAAGTGTTTTAGGTTTTTAAGGATTTTTAGTATTTTTAGATTTTTTTTATTTGTGGATTTTTAATACTTTTTATGATTTTTAGGATTTTTAGGGTTTTAATGGTTTTTCGTAATTTTGATGGCTTTTTAGGGTTTTTGGGCTTTTAGAATTTTTTTTTTAGGGGTTTTAAGTGTTTGTTTGTTGTTAGGTTTTCCATAGGATTTTTTCTAGGATTTATGGTTTATTATGTTTTATGGATTATTTCAAAAAAAAAATTAGGATTTTTAAGGTTTGTAGGGTTTTAGGGATTTTAATGATGTCTTGTGGTTTTTAAGTGTATTGTTTTTTTGGTTTCTAGGTTGTATTGATATTTTTATGGTTTTTAAGTATTTTTAGTTTTTTTAAATCATTAGGGATTAAAGTGTTTTAAGAGTTTTTATTTATTTTTAAGGGTTTTAGTTTTTTTATGTTTTTAGTTGTTTTTATGGTTGTTAGGGTTTTTCATGTCTTTTAGTGGTTTTTATGTTTTAGAGTTTTTTTTATTTTTTATGGGTTTTAAGTGTTTTTTTGTTTTTAAAATTTTCTTTAGTTTTTTATGTTTTTTTACATTTTAAGGGTTTCTATATTTTTTTAGGATTGTAATTGGTTTTTAGAGTTTTTAGGGATTTTGAGGGTCTTAAGGGTGTTCAGGGTTTTCAGGGTTTTATTGTTTTTGGGTTTTGGCGGGGGGGGGGGGGGGGGGTTGAGTTTAAGAGTGTTTTTAACGTTTTAGGGGATTAAAGGGTTTTTATAGATTTTAGTGGTTTCTTAGGGTTTTTATTTGTTACTATTGATTTTAATGGGTTTTAAGGGTTTTACAGTTTTTAGGGTTTTTTGGGACTTTTAGGGTTTTTAGATTTCTTAGGTTTTATGGTTTCTAATTTTTTTTGGGTTTTATGGTTTTATTAGGGTTTTTCGAGGGTTTTTTTCTTGTTGGGTAATTTTACGGATTTTTTAGGATTTTTTTCGGTTTTTAACGTTTTTACGGATTTTGAGGATTTTAGGGGTTTTATAATTTTATTTTTTTTATATTTTTAGTAGTTTAAATCATTTTAAGGTTTTAAATATTTTCTTAGGGGTTTTCAAATTTTTTTATGCTTTTTTAATTTTTCATGATTTTAATGCTTTTTTTGTTTTTCATGATTTTAATGCTTTTTTTTGGATTTTTATGGTATTTAAGGGTTTTAGAGTTTTATTATTTTTTAGGTACTAACGATTTTTTGAATTTTTTTGGATTTAAAGGTTTATAAAAGGTTTATTATTTATTATGAGTTTAATGGTATTTTATATTTTTAGTGATTTTTAGGGTTTTAGGGAATTGAATGGGATTTTACAGGTTTTCTGGGTTTTTAGGGGTTCAAGGGACATCTATATATTTTTGGGTTTTAATCATTTTTTAGGTTTTTTGGGGTTCTAATTATTTTTAGGTTTTTAAGGTTATCTTTTTATTTTTCACGGGTTTTGAGCTCTTGACATTTTTGGTGATTTAAGAGTTTTCTAGGATTTTTATGGTTTTAGTTTTTTTTATTTTTATCATTTTTATTATTTTTAGGGTTTTTAATGTTTTTAGGATTTTAGGGATTTTCATTCCTTTTATTTTTTCATCATTTTTAGTGGTTTTATGTGTTTTTAGTTTGTTAAACATTTCATAGGGGTTTTAGGGTTCATTTTGTTTTTTGGTATTTTTTAGTATTTTTAAAACTTTTATGGTTTTTCTAGTTTTTATAGATTTTTAGGGGTATTAGTATCTTTGGTGTTTGAGGGTTTTATATCGTTTTTAGGTTTTTTAGGGTTTTTTGATTTTTTACAATTTTTTGGATTTTTAAGAGTTTTTTTCATTTTAGGGGTATGACAGGTTCTTAGAGTTTTTAGTGGTTTTCAAGGATTTTAATGGGGTTTTATGACATTCTAATGGTTTTATGGGTTTTATGTTTTTTATCTTTTTGAGGGGATTTTAGGGTTTTTAGGGGTTTTATGTGTTTTATGGTTTTAATATTTTCTTATGTTTTTCTGGTTTTTTATGGATTTTGAGGGTTTTTAGGGATTTTGAGGGTTTTATTGTTTTTTGGGTATTTAGGGTTTTTTAGGGTAAGTAGCATATTTTATTTTTTTAGGGTTTTATATGTTTTTATTTTTTTAAGGTTTTATATGGGGTTTTATGGGTTTTAGGGTTTTTATGGATTTTTATTTCTTTTTAGTTTTTTCATGGTTTTTTGGGTTTTTATAGATTTTGAAGGTTTTAAGGGTGTTTTAGGGGCTTTATGGTTATTTTTGGTTTTCTATAACTGTTTGAGTTTATGTTTTTTAAGGGTTTTTATAGTTTTTTATCATTTTAGGTGTTTAAATGGTTTTTAGAAATTTTATTTTTCTTATGGTTTTTGTGGGTTTTTAGGTTTTATAATATTTTTTAGGGTTTTATGATATTTATTTATTTTTGGGGTTTCTTATTGTTTTTACCAGTTTTAGTTTGTTAGGGGTTTATGTGTTTTTATGTTATTAAGGTTTTCATTGGAGTTTTCTAGGATTGTAGAGTTATATAAATTTTTTTGAAATTTTTAGGATTTTTTTGGATTTTTTGGTTATTAGGGTTTTTAGGGATTTTGAGGATTTTGAGGGGTTCTTATGGATGCTTGGATTTTGTATGGTTTTTAAAAAATTTAGGTTTTTATTGGTTTAAAGTGATTATAGGTTTGTAAGGTTTTCTTAGAGTTTTTCAGGGTTTTAATCATTTTTTATTTTTTATCGATTTTTTTAGTTTTTAAGTATTTTTATTATTTTTAGGATTTTTTAGGATTCTGAGGGGTTTTATGGTTTTTAGGGGTTTATAGTTATTTTGGGTTTCTATCGTTTTTTATTTTTTTAGGATTTTTAATGTTTTTTTTATAATTTTTCATTGTTTTTGGGTATTTAAAGTGTTTTTAGAGATCTTATTTGGTTTAAAGGGTTACTTTTTTGTTTTTTAGTTTTTAAGGTTTTAAGGCGTTTTAAGATTTTATGTTTTTTATGGTATTCAAAAAAATTTACAGTTTTTAGTGTTTATTTGGGATTTAAGTGTTTTTATGTTTTTAATAATTTCTCTGTGTTTTGGGGGTTTTAATGTTTTTATGGATTTTAGGATGATTTAGGTGTTTTTGGTTTTTAGGGTTTTATGGATTTTTTAGGTTTTAGGGGGTTTTAGGGTCTTTAATGTCTTTTTTGGGCTATAGGGTTTTTATGTTTTTTTTTGTTTTAAAATTTTTAGAGTTTTTATCATTTTAGGGGGTTAAAGGGTTTTTAGTGTTTTTAGTGGTTTTAGGGGTTTTAAAGTTTCTAATGGTTTGGGTGTTTTGGGGGTATTTAAGGTTTTTTTGGGTTTTTATGGGTTCTAAACGTTTTTATGTTTTTAAGGGCTTCTAAGGGTTTTTAGGGTTTTTATATTTTTTAAATTTCTATTGATTTTAGGGATTTTTTATGTTTTTATTGGTTTTCAGGATTTTTAGGTGTTATTAGGGACTTTAGGGTTTTAAATTTTTTTAGTTTCATAGGGTTTTTCAGTTATTTTAGGTTTTTATGGTTTTTTATCATTTTTAGGTTTTCTTGGTTGTTTATGTTTTTAGGGATTTTTAGTGTTTTTTTTGATTTTTATGGTTTTTTGGATTATGATAGTATTTGGGTTGTTTTAGGGTTTTAATGGGTTTTATTGTTTATTTTTATGTTTTAAGTGATTTTAGGGGTTTTATGGGATTTTTCTGGTTTGATGTTTTTTTTAGTTTTTAGGATATTAATTGATTTTCAGAGTTTTTTTAACATTTTTCAGGTTTAAAGGGTTTCTATAATTTTAAGTGGGATTTCATGATTTTATTGGGGTTTTAAGGGTTTTAGGGGTTTTATGGTTTTTTATATTTTTTTAGGGTTGTTAGTGTTTTTTAGGGTTTGAAGTGTTTTATGTGTTTTTAGTTTTTTCGGTTTACTTAGGGGATTTCATGGTTTTTAGATTATTCTATATCATTTGGGTTTTTGGTAATTTTTATCACTTTTATGGTTTTTAGTTTTTTTAGGTTTCTTAGGGTTTTTAGGAATTTTTAGGTTTTTAGAGTTTCATAGGGTCTTTAGGGTTGTATTACTTTTGGGGGGTTTAAGGGTTTCAATTGGGTTTTTAGGGTTTAATTTTTTTTATTTTTTTAATTATTTTAGCAGTTTAAAGGTGTTCTAGTGTTTTTTTAGGTTTTTAGGTTTATATGGGTAGTTATAAATTTTATGTTATTTAGGGGTTTTATGGTTTTTAGTGGTGTTTAGGGTTTTTTTTGGGACTTATAGGTTTTTTAGCATTTTTCATGTTTTAGGGGTTTTATGTGTTCTTTGGATTTTAAGGTTTTCATAGTGAGTTTCAAGGTTTTTAGGGTTTTAACGCCTTTCGATATTTTTAGGGATTTTTTATGATTTTAATTGTTCTTTAGGGTTTTTAGGGATTTTAGGGGTTTTCATGTTTTAAGGTATTTTTTGGGTTTTTAGAGTTTTTTTGGGTTTATGTGTTTTTAGGGTTTTAAGGTTTTCATAAGGGTTTTTTTGGGTTTTTTGTCTTTTTAGGTTTTGAGGTTTTTTTTATTCCTTAGGATTTTTTTCGGTTTTAGGAATTTTTTATGGTATTTTTGTTTTATGGTATTTATGGTTTTCGTCTTTTTTTACATTTATAGGTTGTAAGGGTTTTAGGTTTTTTTTTATCATTTTAGGGGTTTAATGGTTTTTATGGTTTTTATTGTGTTTTTATATTTTTTATGAATTTTTAGGGGGTTTAATGTTTCTAGGGGTTTTTATGGGTTTTAAGGATTCTTAGAGTATTTTAGGGTTTTTAGCGTTTTCTGTGATATTTAGGTTTTTAGGGGATTTTGTGTTTTTAGGGTTTTAAAATTTCCATGGGGTTTTCAAGGTTTTTTAGGGTTTTTACCTTTTTGTTGATTTTTTGGGAATTTTTATTATTTTTATGGGCTTTAGGGTCTTAAGGTATTTTGAGGGGTTTTGGGTTTTTAGGGTTTTAGGGTTTTAAATTGTTTTAGGTTATTTTATGTTTTAGGAATTTTTAGGGAATTTATTGGATTTTTATATTATTTTAAGGCTTTTAGCGATTTTTAGGTATTTTAGGGTTATTAGGATTTTTATGGTATTTATAGTTTTCTAGGTTTTTTCTAGTTTTTGAGTTTTTTGGGTTTTTAACATTTTTAGATTTTTTTCATGTTTTTATGAGTTTAAATAGTTTTTTAAATTTTTATGGGTTTTAGGATTTTATGGGGTTTTAGGGTATTGATGTTTTTAGCTGTTTATGGTTTTTAGGGGGTTTTAATATTATTAGGGTCTTTTAGGGTTTTAATTTTTTTTAGGATTTTAAAACTTTTTATTTTTAATTGTGTTTCTTAGGGGTTTTCAGGTTTTTTAGGGTTTTTATGTTTTTATTGAATTTATAAAAATTTTATTATTTTTACAGTTTTCACATTTTAGGGGTTTTGACTGTTTTTTTGTGGTTTTAGGGGTATTAGTATTATTATGATTTTTTATTTTTTTATTTTTAATGTTTCCTTAGTGGTTTTCATGGTTTTTAGGGTTTTAATGTTTTTATGTATTTTTATGCTATTTCTATGATTTTATGAGTTTTTAGGGTTTTTAGGGATTTTAAGGGTTTTTAGCAATTTCTAGATTTTCTGGTGGAATATGTGTTTTATGATTTTAATTTTTTTTCCTTATGGTTTTTCAATATGTTTTGGTTTTTATTTTTATAGATATTTTTAGGGAATTATTTATATATTTGTTTTTACTTTCTACTGTTTTAAGGGGTTTTGAGGGGTTATAGGTTTTTTGGTTTTTATGGTTTTTATGATTTTTTTGGTTTTTGGGTTTTCAGGGTTTTTTGGAGTTTTTATTTGTTTTAAGGTCATTTAGGGTTTTTTTTTAAATTAGAGTTTTAAAGGGATTTTCGAGTTTTTACTGGGATTTTATGGTTTTATGGGGTTTAATGTTCTTCGGGTTTATATGTTTTTTTAGCATTTTTAGAGATTTATAGGGTTTTTTATGGTTTTTATATTTTTTCATTTTTTTGGGATTTTAAAAGCAGTTTTCAGTTTTTGCAGTTTTCTTATAGATTTTAGTTGTTTTTACATTTATATATATTTTTGGTGATTTTTTAAGATATTTCTGGGCATTAGGGTATTTAGAGATATTGAAGGGGATTTAGCGGATTTCGGATTTTTTTATGTTTTAGGGGTTTTTTGAGTTCATTTGGGTATTTAAGGATTTTTATTATGTTTTACATTTTTAGGGTTTTAAAGGGTTTTATTAATTTTTAGTCGTTTTTAGGATTTTTTTTGGATTTTAAGGGGGTTTATGGTTTTTAGGTGTTTTATGGTTTTTAGGTTTTAAGGGTGAAGGTCAGTGTAGGATTAGGATATTCCTAACCCCCCCCCCCCCCCCCAAAGTTTATTAAGAAGAAAGGTAGCAAAGAAGATCGGGTGGGGCAGGGTCAATCAACCCATACCCAAAGATAATCCCACAAAGAGAAAAGAAAAGGAAAAAACGAAAATGACTCGAAAACTAGGCACAACAGCAGCATTGTTATAGCACGTCCAGCCAATACCAGCATCCATCACCACTTCCAATCATCGCGACCACAAAATTCCTTCCGCACCTCCCAGCTAAGCAGTAACCAAAGTTCAGCAACACACCATTCAATGTCCAGCAGCTCTGCACCAAGGGGTTTTTAGGTGTTATATGTTTTTTTTTAAATTTTCATGGTTTTCTTAGAGGTTTGCCTAGTATTTGGGGGGGGGGGTTACATTTTTTGTGTTTTCTATGGATTTCTTATGATTTTTATGATTTTATGGGTTTTTAATAATTTTAAGGATTTTTACAATTTTTAGGGGTTTTAGGGTTTTTAGTGTTTTTTAGTTTTTTTCAAATTTTTATGTGTTTCTGGTTTTTTGGGTTTTGTTATGGTTTTTCATGGTTTTTAGTGTGTTTTATTTTTTTGGATTTTTATTGATTATTTTGGATATTTAGTTTTTTTAGACTTTGATGGAATATTGATGGTTTTTAGATTTTTAGGGGTTTTAGGGTTTTTAGGATTTTAGGTTTTTTAATATTTTAGGTTTTTAAGTTGGATTTAATTCTTTTACAGGTTTAAATTGATTATAGTTTTTAGTGGGTTTTAGGGTTTTTAGGGGTTTTCGGATTTTGTTATGGTTTTAGGGGATTTTATAGTTTTTAGGGTTTTTAGGGTTTCATAGGGGATTTTAAGGTTTTTAGAATTTTTATGATATAAGGGGTTTTATGTATTTTTATATTTTTATATTTTTCTTATGGACTTTTATGGTTTTTGGGTTTATTATAAAATAAGGATTTTTTAGGAATTTATAGGATATTAATAGTTTTTTTGGTTTTTATTGATATTGAGGGTATTTGGTTTTTTTGTGTTTTTATGGTTATTTTGGGTTTTTCATTTTTTCAGGTTTTAAGGTTTTTTCATGTCTTTTAACATTTTAGTTGTTTAGATAGTTTTTATAGTTTTTAGTGTTTTTAGGGTTTTTATGTAATTTTACTATTTTTAAGGGATTCTATGTTTTTATGGGTTTTAAGGTATTTGTAGTATTTTGGAGTTTTTAGCATTTTTAGTTTTTTGGGGGGTTATCGGGTTTTTAGGAATTTTATGCTTTTTAGGGTTTTTTTATTCTAAGGGCTTTTATAGGTTTTTAGAGTATTTTGGGTTATGTTGTTTTTTTTGGGTTTTTAGGGGTTTTTAGTTTTGTTGGTTATTTATTGTTTTTTAAGGTTTTTAGGGGTTCAAAGGGTTTTTAATGTTTTTACTGGATTCTATGGTTTTTAAGAGTTTTAGTTTTTTTAAATTTTTTGAGGGGGTTTTATTGGTTTTATGTGTTTTTAGAGTGTTTAGGGTTTTTTGGGTTTTTTATAGTGTTTTTTGTTTTAGGTTTTAAGGATTTCTTATTTTTTCAGTGAATTTGCTAGTTTTAACATTTTAGATTTTTTTTAATTTTTTTGATTTGTATGATTTTTTGGGGTTTAGGGATTTTACGGTTTTCAGGTTTTTGGATTTTTAGTGATCATAATATTTTTAGGGTTTTAGTCGCTTTAATTTTTTTATGTTTTTTATGTTTTCTTAACTAATTTTAGGTTTTTTTATGTATTCAGTATTTTTTGGTATTTTCTAGATTTTTAAAGTCTTTTAGGCTTTTTAGGTATTTTGAGAGTTTTTTAGGATTTTAAAAATTTAATGGTATTATTTATTTTTAGGATTATTTTGAGTTTTATAGGATTTTTATGGGGTTTTAGACTTTTTAACATTTTTAGTGGTTTATAAGGTTTTTAGAGTTTTAAGTAGTTTTTAAGGTTTTTATGGCAGTTTAGGGCTTTTTAAGTTTTTTATGGGGTTTTAGAGTTTTTAGAGGTTTTTTGGTATATTTATGGGTTTTTATATTATTTTTGGTTTTTAGAATTTTTAGGTTTTTTATGGTTTTTTGGGGGGTTTCAATGTTTTTAGGGCTTGCATGTTTTTAAAAATTTTATGGAATTTTTTGGAAATTTCGTTATTTTTAGAGATTTATTAAATGTGTTTTTAGGGTTTTTAGAGTTTGTAGTGGGTTTTATTAGTCTATGGATTTTTATAGTTTTTTTATTGTTTTAGGGGTTTGTATGGTTTTTTGGGTTTTTGGGTTTTTACCTTATATTAGGTTTTTTTGGTGTTTTAAGTGTTTTTAGGTTTTTAAGGTTTTCTTAAGATTTTTATGATTTATGGGTTTTTTTTTGTTTTTAGGTATTCTTGGGTCTTTTTCAGATTTTTATGTTCTTTTAGTGTTTTTATGGATTTTGAGGGGTTTTTGGGCCGTTTTGGGGTTTTTGAGGTTTTACTTTTTTTTTTCAGATTTTAGGGTTTATTGGTTTTTTGAGTTTTTAACATTTTTAGGGGTTTATAGGGGTTTTATAGTTTTGTTGTGTTTTAAGGCCTTTTATTGGTTTTATGGTTTTACGGTTATAGGGATTTAAATGGATTTAGTGTTTTTAGGGTTTTTTAGGATTTTATGGGTGGTTAATGATTTTTAGGTTTTAATTGTTTTTTTTTTGTTTTTTAGTTTTCGTAGGGTTTTTTCATGTATTTTAGGGTTCTTTCGCATTTTTAGATATTTTTAATGAATTTTATGTTTTTTTCGTTTTTTTTTGTTTTTTGGTACGTTGTGGGGTTTAGGGGTTTTTAAAATATTTTTAGGCTTTTTGTTTTTTTAGGGTTATTATGGTTTTTAATGTTTTTTTAATTTTTTAGGGGCTTGAATGGATTTAGGAATTTTTAGTTGTTTTATGGATATTAATGGGTTTTTAGTGTTTTTATCCTTTTAGGGTTTTATATTGTTTAGGTATTTTTAGGGTATTTAAGGGACTTGAGAATTATTTAGGTTTTTTAGAGGTTCAAGGTTTTTTTAGGATTTTTTTCTGAGGGATTTTTGAGTTATTTTAGGTGTTTCTATGTTTCTTGGGATTTTTTTTGGGTTTTTATGGTTTTTAGGGATTTTTAGGGATTTTTATATTTTTTCGGTTTTATGCCTTTTAGGGTTTTTTGGGGATTTTTGATATTTTTTTACTGTTTTAAGGGTTCTTATAATTTTTTAATGTTTTATAAGTTTAAATGGTTTTTTTTAGTTTTTAGTGTTTTTTAGTTTTGTATGAGTTTTTATGATTTTTAATTATTTTTAGTTGTTTTATGGTTTTTAGGGGTTTTAGGGTCTTTTAGGGGGTTTTAGGGTTTTAGATTTTTTAGGTTTTTTATGGTAATATGTGTTTTTAATTTTTTATAATTTTCTTCGTGTTTTTTATTTTTTTAGAGTTTTTTTTATGTTTTTAGAGATTTTTATGGATTTTTAGGTTTTTTAGTTTTTTTGGGTTTCGTGGGATTTTAATGGCTATACGGTTTTTAAGGGTTTTAGGGTTTTTTATGGTTTTTCGCGTTTTTAGGTTTTTATGGTATTTATGTGGTTTTTGATTTTTAATAATTGTTTATGGTTTTTCAGGGTTTTTGGGTTTTTATGTTTTTAGAAAATTTTATGGTTTTTTTGTATTTTTATAGGGCTTTTATGTTTTTAGGGATTTTGAGGTTCTTAGGATTTTAAGGTTTTTTGTGTTTTTTTGTGTATTTTTCATGGTTTTTTGTAATATTTTACATTTTTGATGGTTTTTGAGTTTTCAAAAAAAACATGGGTTTAATGCATTTTTAGTGTTTTTTGTAGTTTTTAGATTTTTTGTGTGGTTTTGGGGTTTTAATGGTTTTTAGGGGGTTTGGGGATTTATGGTCTTTATAAGGTTTTTAGGGTTTTTTTTCATTTTTTAGGTTTTTATGGTTTTTATTATTTTGAGGTTTCTAAGATTCTCTTAGTGTTTTTTTAGTGGTTATGTTTTTCGGAATTTTTAGGGCTTTTTTGGATTATTATGAGTTTTTTTGTTTTAAGGATTTTTAGGTTGTTTATGTATTTTAAGGGTGTTTAGGGGTTATAGAATTTTTAACATTCTTTTGGTTTTTAAGGTATTTAAGTTCTTTTAGGTTTTTATGGTTTTCTTATGGTTTCTCAAGTTTTTTCTGGATTTTTTTACCATTTTAGGGATTTAACATATGTTTTAATATTTTAAATGGTTTTTAGGGTTTTTAGGGGTTTTGAGGGGCCTTTGGGTTTTATGGTATTTTGGGGGTATTATGGGTTTTTTTAGTTTTTTTTTGTTTTTAACGGTTTATAGAGTTTTTTAACATTTTTATTGTTTTAATGTTTTTTTCATGTTTTTAGTGTTTTTTTTGGTTTTTTTGTGGTTTTAATTATCTTTAAGGATTTTATATATTTTCCTGGTTTATAAGGTTTTTAGGGATTTTTAGGGTTTTTAGAGTTTTTTATATTCTAAGGGGTTTAAATTCTTTTTAGGTTTTTAAGGTATTATTATGGGTTTCCAATGTTTTTAGGTTGTTTTGATATTTTAGGGATTTTTAGTGATTTTTTTGGATTTTTATGGTTTTTAGGGATTTTGAGGTCTTTTAGGGTTTTAGTGTTTTTTTGAGTTTTTATGGGTATTTTTTTTGGGTTTAAATTTTTTTTAGTTTATTTTTTGGTATTTTAGGGGTTTTAATTATTTTTTGAGTTTTAAGGTTTTTTTAATGGGTTTTAGGGTTTTTAGGGGCTTTTACATTTTTTGAGATCTTTTGGGGATTTTTAGAATCTTTTTGGTGTTTTGGGTTTTTAGGGATTTTTTCAGTGTTTACAGTTTTTTAGGGTTCAGGGTTTTTAGGGGTTTTATCATATTTGAGGTTTTTAGGGGTTTAATTTTTTATGGTTAGAAGGTTTTATTTGTGGGTTTAAATTTTTGTTTGTGTTTTTTACATTTTGATGGATGTTTTATGATTTTACAAGTTTTTAGGGGTTTTATGTTTTTTTGGGTTTTTTGGTTTTTTGGGTCATTAAGTGTTTTCAGTGGTTTTATAGATGTTTATGGGTTTTATAGGTTTTGAGTGTTTTATGGTTTTTAATATTTTATTTTTTTTCAGGGTTTTTAGGTTTATAATTTATATTTGGTTTTTTAGGGGTTTTTAGGATTTTTATTGTTTTTAGGGTTTTTGTGATTTTGAGGGTTCTTTGAGTTTTTAGGGATTCTAGAGTTTTAGGGTTTTTATCATTTTTATATTTTTAGGGGTTTTATGTGTTATTATTATTTTAATGTTTTTAGGGTTTTTAGCATTTTAGGGTTTTTATATTTTTAGGTTTTTTTAGGATTTTTTAGGATTTTTTTTGTTTTTATGGGTTTTAGGGATTTTTTAGGGTTTTAGGGGTTTTTTGATTTTTTTTCTTTTGATTTTTTATTGTTTTAATGTTCTTTTTTAATTGTTTTTGGGGTTTATGGAGTTTTAGGGTTTTTAGAAGGTTTTAGGGTTATTATGGAATTTTTTGTTTTTTTATGATTTTCAGGATTTTTTAATGGTTTTTAGGATATTTACTGGTTTTAAATTTTTTTATGGTTTTTACCATTTTTAGGATTTTTATGGTTTTTATGTTTTTCATAGGGGTTTTCAAATCTTTTAGTCCTTTTTATGTTTTTAGCAATTTTTCAGGATATTTACGATTTGTATGGTTTCTAGTGCTTTTGATGGTTTTTAGGGTTTTAGGGCTTCAATAATTTTTCAGTTTTTAAGTGTTTAAATTTTTTTAGGTTTTAATTATTTTATTAGGGTTCTCCATGGTTTTTAGGGGTTTTCTTTTTTAAGTATTTTTAGGTATTTTTATAATTTTTATGATTTTATGGTTTTATAGGATTTTAAGGGGTTTAAGGTTTTTAGGGGTTTTCTTGGGGTCTTAGGTTTTTATTTTATTTTTTAGAGGTTTAAAGGGTTTTTAGATTTGTAATGGTATTTATGGTTTAAGAGGTTTGTATAATTTTAGTGTATTTTGTGATTTTTATGGGTTTTTATGTTTTTTATTTTTATTTGGTATTTTTATGGTTTTAGGGGTTTTATGGTTTTATCATTTTTTAGGTTTTTAGGGTTTTAAATATTTAAGGGTATGCAGGTTTTCTTAGTTGTTATAAGGTTTTTACGTTTTATGGTATTTTATCTGCTTTTTAGGATTTTTATTTCATTTAGGGATTTTAGGGTTTGTATGGTTTTTAGGGTTTTTATGTTTTTTATTTAATAGGGGGTTTTTAGGGGTTTTATGTTTATTTTGAGTTTTTTAAACATTTTTTTGGGTTTGAAGGGTTTATAGATTTTTTAATGGGATTTAAAGGATTTTTTTAGTTTTATTATTTTTTAGGGGTTTATGATTTTAAGTTATTTTTGGGTTTTTAACATTTTTAAGGTTTTGAATGGTTTTATTTTTTTTATGGTTTTCATATGGGTTTTTAGGGTATTTATGGTTTCTATATTTTCAGGGATTTTCATGGATTTTTTATTGTTTTTAAGGGTTTCTTTATGTTTTCCATATTTTTAGGGTATTTTACGTTTTTAATGGTTTTAGGGTTTTTTTAGTATTTTTATGCCTTCTAGGGGTTTCAAGGATTTTGAGGCAATACAGGTTTTTATGGGTTTTAGTGTTTTTTTGATTTTTTTCATGATATAAAGGTTTTCTTGAGTCTTTTATAAATTTTATGGGTTTAATGGGGTTTTAATGATTTTAATGATTTTTAGGGACTTTATGGGTTTTCATATTTTTTAAGATTTTTTGTGGTTTTTTGGGTTTTTTAGGTTTTTAGGGTCTTCTAGTTTTTAATCATTTTTGGGGTTTTCATGGTTTTATGAGTTTTTTGGTTTTTAAGGTTTTCATATGGTTTAAGGGTTTCTTTTAAATTTTTAGGGACAATTTGGGAGTTTTTAGAATTTTTATGGTTTTAGGTTTTTTTATTGATTTTGAGGGGTTTTAGGGTTTTTGAGGATTTAAAGGATTTAGTGTTTTTCTGAGTTTTATATGTTTTAATTTTTTTATTTGGTTATTATGGTTTTCTCAGGGGGTTTCAAGGATTTTTTGGGTTTTTACTTTTTTAGGGATTTCTAGGATTTTTTAGGGTTTTTGTGGATTTTAAGGAATTTTATTGTTTTTATTATTTTATGGTTTTTTGGGGTTTTATTGTTTTTTTAATTTATTTAGTATTTTAAAGGTTTTTTTAGAGTTTTTATCATTTATAAGGGATTTAAATATTTTTAGAGTAATTTGTTGGATTTTATGGTTTTTATGTGCTTTTATAGTTTTTTAGGTTTTTAAGTGTTTTATGGGTTTTTCGGATGTTAGGATTATTTAGGATTTTTAGGTTTTTATTCTTTTTAATTTTTTATGGGTTTTAAGGTTTTTAGTTTTTTAATTTTTTCATATTTTTTTTAGGATTTTAAGGGTGCTGTACTTTTTTTAGTGATTTTGACAGATATTTTAGGATTTTTAGGGTTTTATGGTTTTTAGGTATTTTTAGGGGATTAAGGGTGTTTATGGTTTTTAGGTTTTTTAGGGTTTTCTGTGTTTTTATGGTTTTATGGGGTTTTAGTTTTATAATGCTATTATGGGTTTAATGGTTTTATATATTTTTAGTGTTATTTTATGTTTTTATGGGTTTTAGGTTTTTATGGATTTTATGGTTTTTATTGGATTTTATGGTTTTAATGGTTTTTATAGATTTTAGGTTTTTGTGGGTCTTATAGTTTTTATCATTTTTTAGATTTATAGGATTTATATTTTTTTACATTTTTAATTTAATCTAATCAGTTTTTATGGTTTTTTACATTTTTAGATATTATTATGGATTCTAATGATATTTAGGGTTTTTAAAGTTTTAGGGATTTTGAAGATTTTATGTATTTTATAGTTTTAGTGTTATTTATGTTTTTAGAAGATTTATGTTCTTTTTTGGGTTTAATGCTTTCATAGAGTTTCCAGGGGTTTTAGGGTTTTTAGGGGTTTTGAGTTTTTATATATTTTATTGGTTTTATGTGTTTTTTTATTTTTAAGGTTTTATTAGGGTTTTGCAGGTTTAATGTTTGTAGGTATTTTGATAGTTTAGTTATTCTTTTCTTATTTTTTACAATTTTTAGAGATTTTGATGGTATTTTTGGGTGTGGGGGGGGGGGGTTAGGGGTTTTGGGGTTTTCATGCTTTTATGGGTTTTTTGAGTCATTTAGGGTTTTCTGGTTTTTTAGATTTTTTAGTATTTATAGGGGTTTAAAGGGTTTTTAGAGTATTTATTGGGATTTTAGATTTTTTCTGGGTTATTCTTCTTATTATGGTTTTTATAGGTTTTTATGGTTTTTAGGTATTTCAATATTTTTACGGGTTTTAAGGATTCTAGTGTTTCTAGGTTTGTTAGTGTTTTATGAGATTTTAGGTTTTTTTTTTGTTTTTAAGGTTTTTTCATGTTTTATAGGGATTTTTATGTTTTTAGGGATTTTTACTGATTTTTTTGGATTTTTATATTTCTTTAGATTTTTATAGATTTTGAGGTATTTTTGGGATTTTAGGTATTTTAGGGGTTTTATGGTTTTATTTGGGTATTTAGTGTTATTTTATGTTTTCCATGTTTTTAATTATTTTAATGTTTTAAAGGGTATTTATATTTTTTTAGTGTTTTTAGGGGTTTTGAGGGGGTTTTGGGTTTTTGGGTTTTTGATGGGTTTTAGGGATTGTTATTGTTTATAGTGATTTTTAGGGGTTTTAGTTTCTTTTAAGGTTTTCCGTGTTTTTTAGGGTTTTTAGGCATTTTAAGTGTTTTTAGGATTTTATGGTTTTCATATGGGTTTTTATGGATTTAGTTTTTTTGTTTTGTTTTTTGGAATTTTTAGGCATTTTTAGGTTTCTTATCATTTTTAGTGTTTTTATAGATTTTATGGTTTTATGGTTTTTATCATTTTTTAGGTTTTTAGGCGTTTAAGGTATTTTTAGGTTTTTAATATTTTCTAAGGAGTTTTTAAGGTTGAGTGTTCTTTAGTTTTTTAGGGATTTTTATGAATTTTTTAGGATTTTTATGGTCTTAGGGGTTTTAGGGACTTTATATTGTTTTAGTGTTTTAGAGATTTATGGGGTTTATGGTTTCCGTGGTTTATTCTGGTTTTTTTTAGTTGTTAAGGGGTTTAAAGGTTTTTTAGAGTATTTTAAAATTTTCAAGTGTTTAAATGGGCATTATAGTTTTTTTCCATTTTAAAGCATTTTATTGGATTTTAGGGTTACTAAGGTTTTTAATGGGTTTTAGGGATTTTAGGTATTTTAGAATTTTGAGGGGTTTTTATTGTTTTAACAGTTTTTACCGTTTTCTTAGAGGGTTTTCTAGGTTTTTGGGATTTTTTATTTTTTAGGTATTTTTAAACATTTTTTGGATTTTTTGGTTTTTTTGGTTTTTATGGATTTTGAGAGTTATTTGTGTGTTTTAGGGGTTTTGGTGTTTTTAGGGTTTTTAATGGTTGTTAGTGTTTTTAGGATTTTAAGGTTTTCTTTGGGGTTTTTAGGTTTTTTAGTATTGTTTATGTTTTTAGGTTTTTTAAGGATTTTATAGGAATTTTAGTGTTTTTATGTTTATTAGGGTTTTCAGGGATTTTATGGGGGTTTTGGGGTTTTAAGTTATTAATTGTTTTTTGGTATTTTTAGGGGGTTTTTAGTTTTTTATGGTTTTTAGTTCTTTAAATTTTTTAGGGGTTCCAATTTTTTTAAGAGTTTTTATTGAGTTTTTTAGAGGTTTTGTGTCTTTTTATGATTTTTAATGTTTTTATAGTTTTAGGGTTTTTACAGTTTTTAGTGTTTTTATGATTTTGAGGTTTTTTGAGGGTTTTATGTGTTTTGAGGCTTCAAAGGTTTTCATATGGTTTTTCATTGTTTAACATTTTTTTTAAATTTTAGGTATTTTTATGGATTTTTTTATTTTTATGGTTTTAGAATTTTTTCAGGATTTTATGGGTTTTTATAGTTTTTTTGACAGTAGGGTTTTTATGGTTTTTGGGGTTTTTAGGATTTTCTTCAGTTTTTTATGGTTATTAAGGTTTTTAGGGTTTTTAATTTTTTTAGGGTTTCATGGTTTTTATGTTTTTTATGGTTTTTGGTATTTTAAGGGTTTTTAGAGTTTAATATTCTGTAAATGTTTTTCAAGATTTCTTAAGGGTTTTATGGTTTTATTATTTTATCATTTTTAGGGATATTTATCGATTTTTTATGTTATTTATAGGTTTTTAGAGTATTTGGGTTTGTTTGCTTTTAGGGGTTTTTAGGGTTTTAAGGGTTTTTTCTGTTTTTAGAGGTATTTTCATTTTTAGTGGTTTTAAGATTTTTAGATTTGTTTACGTTTATAGGGGTTTAATGGGTTTTTAGAGTTATAGTGGGTTTTAAAAATATTTAAGGTTTTGGGGGTTTTAAGGTTTTTATGGGTTTTTATTGTTTTTTGAGGTTTTTATGGGTTTTTAGGTTTTTTTATGTTATAGTGATTTTTAGGAATTTTTAGGGTTTTCTGAATTTTATGGTTTTTAGTGATTTTAAGTGATTTTAGGTTTTTATAGTTTTTAGATGATTATTGGATTTTTAAAGTTTTTTTACATTTTTAGTTATTTTTCATGATTTTTCAGGTTTGTTAAGATTTTTTTTTATTTTTTTTGGTACATTAAGAGTTTTTATGGGTTTTAGGGTTTTTAGGGGATTTAGAATTTTTTGGTTTTTAAAAATTTTCATTTGTATTAGGTTTTTAATGTTTTCTTAGGGTTTATCACAGTTCTTAGTGTTTTTTTATATTTTTCATAATTTATAGTGTTTTTTTGGATTTTTATGGTTTTGGGATATTTTAGTGTTTTCAGGGTTTTTATGTGTGTTAGGGTTTTTGTGGTTCTTTTGGGTTTTTAGTGTTTTTTAGTTTTTAGGTTTTTAATTTTTTTTAGAGTATTATAATTTGTTTATGGTATTAAAGTGTTTTTAGAGTTTTTCGTGGGGTTTTAGGGCTTTAGGGTTTTTGTTCTTTTAGGGTTTTTTTGGTTTTTATGGTTTTTATGGTTTTTAATATTTTTTCATTTTCTACGATTTTAGGTATTTTAATTGTTTTTAGGTTTTTAAGGTTTTCTTTGCGGTTTTCAATGTTTTTAGGGGGGTTTTAGGGAATTTTAGATATTTTTTCTTAATTTTTCTTATGGTTTTTAGGAATTTTGAGGGTTTCTAGGGTTTTTAGGGTTTTTTATGTTTTATGGATTTTTGGAATTTTTTGGTTTATAGGGATTTTATGTACTTTTAGGTTTTTATGTTTTTATTATGTTTTTTCAGTGTTTTTTGGGTTTTTACTTTTTGAGGGATTTTTAGGGCTATTTTGGTATTTTTATGGGGGTTTAGGGTTTTATGTTATTTTGGGTTTTTTTAATATTTTTTGAAATTTTTAATGGTTTTCTCTACTTTTTTGACATTTTTATGGATCTAAAGGGTTTTTAGAGTCTTTATTGGTTTTTAGGGGTTTTAATGGTTTTGAGGTTTTTTTTAACTTTTTTAGGGGTTTTAATGGTATTGAATTTTTTAGGTTTCTTAGGGGTTTTAGCATTTTTAGGTTTTCTATGGGTCTTATGCGTTTCTATGATTTTAAGGAGGTTGGAGGTTTTTTAGTGGTTTTTACGTTTTTATTTCGTTAAAGGTTTTTTTTGGATTTTAATGGGTTTTAGGGGTTTCGGGATTTTGAGGGTCTCATGGTATTCTAAGGGGTTTCTTTGGTTTTTTGGGGTTTTTGGGTTTTTCTAGTTCCTTAGGGTTTTTAAGTTGATTTAGAGTTTTTTAAAAGTTATAGTTATTAAAGGGGTTTATAGTTTTTGTGGGTTTTAGGATATTTATGGGGGTTTGGGGGTTTAATGATTTTTAGGGTTTATTAATCATTTTTTGGGTTTTAGATTATTTTTTTGTTTTTAGGGATTTCATTTTTTTATTTTTTTGTGGTTTTAAGTTATTTTAGGATTTTAAGGTTTTCTAAGGTATTTTCAGGGTTTTTAGGGTCTTTTTTACATTTTTATGATTTTTAAGGGGTTTTAATTTTTTATTGTTTTCAGGTTTTTATGGATTTTGAGGGTTTTAGGGTTTTTTATGGTTTAATGTTTTTAGTGTATTTTTATTTTTTTGTTTTTAGGGTTTTTATGTGTTTTTTTGTTTTTGATGTTTTCATATGGATTTTTAGGGTTTTTATTTTTTTATTTTTTTAGTGATTTTATTGATTTTTTTGGATTTTTATGGCTTTTAGTGGTTTTAAGTGTTTTGGGGGTTTTATTGATTTTGTGGTATTAATGGTTTTTTGGGGGTTTTATGTGTTTTTCTTAGTTTGTTAGGGTTTCAAAGGTTTTTAGAGTTTTTTTAACATTTTAAATATTAAATTGGTTTTCAGAGATTTTAGTATGTTTTTATGGTTTTATAGGTTTTCCATTTTTTAAGGTTTTTAGAGTGTTTAAAAAATTAAGGTTTTGAATTGGTTTATAGAGTTTTTTTGTAGGTTTTTAGGGTTGTATGGGTTATGGTATTTTTTATTTTTTTAGAGTTTTCAGGTTTTTTTATGATTTTAGGGTTTTATATTTTTTAGGGGTTTGAGGTTTTTTTTATTTTTTGGTTTTTATGGGTTTTTGGGTTTTTGGGATTATATGGTTTTTATGCTTTTAGGGTTTTTTGGGGTTTTTATGGGTTTAAATGTTTTTTAGAGTTTTTGATGTTTATAGGGTTTTAAATGTGTTTTAGAGTTTCTAGAGGGTTTTTAGTATTTTTATGGGTTTTTTGGGTTTTAAATGTTTTTAAGGGTTTTGTATTTTTTTTAGGTTTTTAGAGTTTTAGTGTATTTTAGGGTTTTAAGTGTTTTTAGGTATTTAGGGTTTTTATTTGTTTTTTTTTTGTTTTTAAGGTTTTCATTAGGTTTTTTTAGTGTTTTATGGTTTTTTTCTTCTTTTTTGGATTTTAGTGCTTTTTTAGTATTTTTATCATTTTTAGGGTTTTTCTGGATTTTGAGGTTTTTATATTTTTAGGGTTTTATGGTTTTTTGGGTTTTAGGTGATTTTTTTTTGAGTTTTGTAGGGGTTTATGGGTTTTATAGTTTTTTAAAATTTTAGATTTTTAAATAGTTTTTGCTGGTACTAAGGGTTTTTATGATTTTTAGTGTTTTATGGTTTTTAGGTGTTTTATTGTTTTTATGGTATTTTAGGATCTTTTTGGGTTTTTAGTGTTTTTAGTATTTTAGGTGTTTTATGATTTTTTAGGTTTTTAAGGTTTTATAAGGGTTTTCATGATTTTTAGGTTTTTTTATCGTTTTAGTTATTTTAGGTCTTTTGATTGTTTTTAGGGTTTTGAAGGATTTTGAGGGTTTTTAGTGTTTTTAGGGTATTTAGTGATTTTTAGGATTTTAGTGTTTTTATGTTTTTTTGGGGTTTAAGTGTTTTTAGGTTTTTATGATTTTCTATTGTTTTTATGGGAATTTTATGTTTTGAGGGAATTTAGGGATAATTTTATGATTTTTATGATTTTTATGGTTTTAAGGGTTTTAGGGGTTTTAGGGTTTCATGGATATTTTAAATTTTTGGGTTTTTTATTTTTTTTAACATTTTAATGGTTTCATGGGGTGTATAGAGTTTCTATTAGTTTTTAGGGTTTTAAAGGTTTTACTATTTTTAAGGTTTTTATGGTATTTAGGGTTTTTATGTTTTTTAGTCATTTCAGTGGTTTCTTAGTTTTTTAGGGTTTTTATGAATTTTTAGTTTTTTAAGGTTTTCTTGTGGGATTTTAATGTTTTTTGGGTTTTTTATTTTTTATGGATTTTTAGGAATTTTTTAGGATTTTTATGGTATTAGGGTTTTTAGGGGTTTTAGGATTTATAGTTTTTAGGGGTTTTATGTTATTTTGGGCTTTTATGTTTTTTTTTGTTTTAAAAGATTTTAGGGGATTAAAATGGTATTAAAGGGTTTTTTTGTTTTTTGGGTCTTTTAGAGTTTTTAGAATTTTTTTATGGGTTATAATTATTTTAATGTTTTAATTTTTTTCTTGGTTTGTTATAGTTTATTAAGGGTTTTATGTTTTCGGGTATTTTTAGGGATTTTTTTACAAATTTTTTGGGTTTTTAGGGTCTTTTGGTATTTTGAGGGGATTTCGACTTTTTAGGGTTTTTAGGGGTTTTAACATGTTTTTAGGTATTTTGGATTTTTAGTGTTTGTAGTTTTCTAAAGTTTCTTTTATATTTTTAGGGTTTTTAGGGTTATTTACATTTTTTTGGTGTTTTTAGGCAATTTTTAGGATTTTTTTGTTTTTTATTGGTTTTTAGGAATTTTTTAATTTATAGATTTTTCTGGGGTTTTTTATTTTTTAGGGTTTTAAGGATTTTTATAGTTGTGCAACGTTTTTTGGGGTTTGGTTAATTATTTTAATTTTAAGTGTATTTTTTGTTTTTATGGGGTTTGGGTGTTTTTATGGTATTTAGGGGTGTTTTTGTTTTTAAATATTTTTAGGGGAATGGTTGATGTGAGGATCGGGCTATTCCCGACCCCCTCAAATTTTATTAAGAAAAAGGAGACGCAGCTGACAAGGGAGGGGAGGGGTCAAACGACCAGCACCCAAAAACACTTTAAAAACCCAAGACGCCAAAGACCCCCAAAAAAGAAAGATCAAAAAAGAAAAAACACACAAAACCAAAAAATAATGGACCAACAGCAGTCCCAACCAAGCAACAACCAACATCCAATAGTAGCATCACCATCACCATACACAACAACTTCATCACCTCCAAAGTATCAACAACATCATGTCTCAGCCAAGCAGCAGCCAACATCCAACCCATCAGATTCCAACAGCCAGTAACTCTTTCAAAAGATCCCAGAAAACAGTCCTCAAGCATAGTAGCATCCCCTAACCAGCAACTCAACATCTGACAACCGTCACATCCATGCCAAACAGCATCCAGAAACAACCAGCTCGCACCCAAAAGTGCCCATTCAGGGGACACAACACCACCAAGAAACAATCAGCAACCATTCACACCGAGCACAGCTTCAAGAACTTTCTCAACATCACCAAATTCATCAGCTTTCACACATCCCAATCCAGCAGAGTACATCAGCCAACACCAATAAACCCTACGGCCATCAACTCTCGATGATCTGCACCCCACAACAGAGCAAACAACACACCACCAGCACCCATACCCAGCACCAGGCTGTAGCACCCAGCACCCAAAAGAGAGATCCTAGCTCCAGGAAATTGCCCCAGTAGAATTTCCCAGCATCACCAGACCATGGCTAAAATTTCCCAGCAAATCCAGAAGCCAGAACCCGCAATGGCTCATGTCCATCACCGCAACCAGTGCGTCGTAGGTTTTAAGATTCAAGGACTTCCAACCAGAACCAGCATCAACAGCGAGCAGAAAAGGAGAAAACATACACCCGTGAATCTGGATCTTCTTCACAGACATAAACCAAGAAGAAATGAGCATCCACAGAACCAGAAATAGAGCGGAAACACCAGCCCGGCATCGGACCTTCTACCTCCACAAATGACCATCGCATCTCCTGAGAAGCCACCAAAAACTATCAAAGCAAAAACCAAAGAGGGTGACCGACCATTGAGGAGGTCTCCACCCAAGCTGTCGAGGAAGCTCCCTCCGACGATGAAGATCATGACCCCGATGCATCCTTAGAAGATCCTATCCACAGGAGCCAAGAGCACCACCATGCTGGGACAAACAGAGTCGTCGAGACCTCCATCTCTTCCGATGAAGCCGTTGACCCTTCTGACTTGTCAGGAAACCCATATTTGTAAAAACATCCACAAAAGGATGAAATACAAAAGGGTTCTCGGCCTCCATGGAGTCACCGACATCACCACAACCCGAACTGGGATGGATCAAAGCCAAGAAAAACCGCTGCACAAGCCATGCCAGGATGTTTTTCCATTTTCTCGAATAAAGCCTCTAGATCTCGACACCACCGAGTAGTAGCCTGGTCTCCCACAAGTGAGTGTAATTATCTTGGGTTTTCGGGTTTTTAAATTTTTATGGATTTTTTGGGATTTTTTGTGATCTGTATGATTTTTTAGTATATTTAGGGATTTGGTTGTTTTTATGGTTTTTATAGTTTACTAGGGTTTTTTTGTTTATTAGGTTTTTAGGGGTTTAACGTGTTTCTTATTTTTTTAAGGTTTCCTATGGTTTTTCTGGATTTTTAGGGTTTTTGTATGTTTTAATGGATTTCTATGGATTTTTTAGAATATTTATGGTTTTTGGGGTGTTTAGAGACATTTTTAGGGTTTTTTGAGTTTTTTCAATGTATAATGTTCTTTATATTTTTTAAATATTTAGTTGTGTAAAGGTTTTTAAGGGGTTTTAGAGATTTTAGTGACCTTTAGGTTTTTATGGTCTTTTAGGTTTTTTCGGGGTTTTTATCGTTTTTAGGGTTTTTATGTTTTTAGTTTTTTTCATTTTTTTAGTTATTGAATGTGTTTTTAGGGTATTAAGGTTTTCATTTCTTTCTTTAAAAAATATAGGGTTTCTTACATTTTAATGTATTTTAAGGGATTTTTAGGATTTTTATGGTTTTTATGATGTTAAATGGGTTTGCAGGTTTTATGGATTTTTGGGTTTTTAGGGTATATTAGGGTTTCAAATGTTTTGTAGATTTTTGTCGGTATTATTTTGTTAAGTATTTTAATGTTTTATTAGGGATTTTTCATTATTTTTAACTTTATTAATGTTTTGTTGGATTTTTGGGATTGTTACTATTTTTATAGTTTTATAATATTTTCAAGTTTTTTTAGGGTTTTAAGGTTTTTTTTTGTGTTTTATGGTTTATTTTGGGGTTTTTTAGGTTTTTAATGATTTTTAGAGTTTTTAAAACATTCCATTTGTTTAAAAGTGTTTTAGTGATTCAAGTAGTTTTCTAGGGATTTAATGGGTCTTAGGTCTTTTTATGAATTTAGAGGATTTATAGTTTTTATATTTTTCTGTGTGTTTAGGGTTTTTAGGGGTTTTATTTTTTTATGTTTTTAGGGGTTTTATGTTCTTTTAATGTTTTATGGTTTCCATAGGTTTTTTAGTGTTTTTGTATTTTTTTTATGTTTTTAATATTTTTTAGAATTTTTTATGTTTTATTGGTTTTAAAGGTGTTACAGATTTTGTGTGTTTTTATAGTTTTTAGAGTTTTATCATTTTAGATTTTTAGGGTTTTATGTGTATTTAGGATTTTTGCAGTTTTCTTATGGTTTTTAAGGGATTTTTGTGTTTTTACATTTTTTTATTTTAGGTATTTTCTAAGATTTTTATTGTTTTGTATAGGTTTATGGGGTTTTGAGGGTTCTTTATGTTCTTATATTTTTTTGTGTGTTTTTAATTTTTTTCTTTTTTAGAGTTCATAACTATTTATAGTTTTTTAACTTTTTCAGGGGTTTAATGTTGTTTTATAGTTTTAAATGATTTTTTTATACATATTTGAGGGTATTTTAATGTTTTTATGGGTTTTCAGGATTTTAGGGGTTATATAATTTTTAGGTTGTTTCAGTGTTTTTAGCATTATTAATTTTGTAGGGGTTTTAAGGGTTTTTAAATTTTTATGTTTCTTCTTTGGGTTTCTTAGGGTATTTATATTTTTTCGGTTTTTTAGTGATTTTTAGGGTTTTTTTCTGATTATTATGGATTTTGAATAATTTTAACTATTTTTAGGGGTTTTAGGGGTTTTAATATTTATTAAATGATATTATAGTTTTTATGTGTTTTAATTATATTATGGTATTAAGGTTTTTTTTGTTTTTTATGATTTTCCTGGTTTTTAAATTTTAATGATTTTTCACCTTTTGAGGGTTTTTATAGGTTTTTAGTGTTTTTATGGTTTTATGGATCTTTTGCGTTTTTACTGGGTTTTGGATTTTTTTAGGGGTTTTAATATTTTTAGATGTTTTGTATCTTTTTTATGGGTTTAAAGGGTGTTTATTTTTTTTACTGGGTTTTTAGGGTTTTTTGTGTTTTTAAGGATTTTTGGGGTTTTATGTTTTTAGGGTTTTAGGGTCATTTAGGGGTTTTTGGGGTTTTTATCGTTTTTTAGGTTTCTAAGGGGTTTTAAGTGTTTTTAGGTTTTAAAGGAATTCATAGGGTTATTCAGGTTTTGATGGGTTTTTACATTATTTTAATTTTTAATATTTTTATTGGTTTTTAGTGTAATAATTCTTTGGGTTTTAGGGTTTGGGATTTTAGGGTGTTTATTGTTTTTTTAGGTTTCTTGCTTTTTATTTTCTTTTATGGTTTAAAGGTATTCAGAAGGTTTTTGATGGTTTTTAAGGTTTTTTAAATATCAGGTAATTTTTTAGGATCTTATGATGTTTATAGTTTTTTTGGTGTTAAGGATTTTGAGGGTCTTTAGGATTTTTAGGTTTTTGGGATTTTTTTTGGTTTTAGGGTTTTCAAGATATTTAAAGGGTTTAATTATTTTATAGATTTTTAAAAAATTTAATGCTTAAAAGGTTTTTATATTTTTAGTAGTTTTTTATAGTTTTGTGGGTATTTAGATTTCTCTTCTGTTTTTTGGGGGTTTCAAATGTTTTTTGTGGGTTTTAGTGTTTTTTTTGTTGTTACATTTTTTGGTTTTTTATGGGTTTAATGTTTTTTTAAGATTTTAAGGTTTTTTAATGGTTTTTATGTTTTTAGTGTTCTTTACATTATTTTTTAATTTTTATTTATTTTTTTTGTATTTTTTTTTTGTGTTTTTAGGGTTTTTAGGAAATTTGAGTTTTTTTAGGGTTTTAGGGGTTTTTACATTTGTAGGTATTTATAGGAATTTTAAGGATATTTGTTAATTTTTAGGGGTTTTAAGGATTTTGACGGTTTTTATTGTTCTTTAGTGTTTTAGGATTTTAAGGATTTTAAACATTTCTAGGGGTTTTTGGGGTTTAAACAATTTCTAGGTTTTTTAGGTTTTCTTAAGATCATTCATGTAATTTAATAGGTTTACTATTTTTTGGGTTTTTAGGTATTTTTAATGTTTTTATTTATTTATTTATGGTTTTTAGGTACTTGAGGGTGTTAGAGTATTTAGGGATTTATTGTTTTTATGGATGGTTTGGGTTTTTAATGTATTTTGATATTTTTAGGGTTTTAAGGTTTTTAAGAGTTTTTTAATTTTTATGGGATTTGAAGGGTTTTTGAGTTATATTTATTTAGTGGTTTTATGGGGTTTCAGGGTTTTTATTGTTTTTAAGAGTTGTATGGTTTTTAGGGTTTTTCTAGTTTTTTTGATCTTGCACCTTTTAATTTTTTTTATTGTTTTTAGGTTTTAAAGTTTTCTTAATGTTTTTAAGGTTTTTAGTGTTTTTACATATATTTGAATTTTTGGGATTTACTTAGTTTTTTATTTTTTTAGGGTGTTTAGGTATTTTGAGGGTTTTTAGGGGTTTTAGGGTTTTTAGCATTTTTTAGAATTTTATTAGTGTATTAAGTCATTCTAGTTTTAAGGATTTCTTACAGTTTTTAGGGTTTTTATGTCCTTTTACCTTTTTATATATTTGTAGGTCTTTTGGTATTTTCCTTGTTTTTATAGTTTTTAAGGTTTTAACGGTTTTGGGATTTTTTTGGTTTTTCGGTTCATTTAGTTTTTAGGTTTTTTGTAGTTTTTAGCGGTTCTATAGTTTTTTATATAATTTTAACTTGTTTAGTTATTTAATGGTTATTTAAATATTTTAGTGGTTTATGGAGGTTTAATTAGTTTTTATAAATTTTTAGTATTTTTTGGGGGTTTATGGTGTTTATTTTTTTTAGGTTTTTATGGGTTTTTATGGGATTTTTGGTTTTTATTGATTTTATAGTTTTTTACAGGTTTTATTTGTTAATAGGTTTCTGATATTTTCTTATTTTTTTATTGTTTTTAATTTTTTTTGTAAATTTAATGGAATTTCTAGGATTTTTATTGTTTTTATAATTTTAATGGATTTCGAGTGTTTTAGGGTTTTTGGTGTTTAATATTTTCAGAGTATTTTTCATTATTTTTACTATTTTTTACATTTTTTATATTTTTTGAGATATTTAAAATTTTTGAGGCTTTTTAGGGTTTCATGTTTTTTGAGGTTTTTAGGTGTTTCTGGGTTTTTAGAGTTTTTATGATTTTTTGGGTTTTTATGGTTTTTATTGAGTTTTTAGGTTTTTTAACGTTTATATATTTTTAACGTTTTCTAGGTTTAAAGGGTTTTAACGGTCTTTAGCGGCTAAAGGAATTTTATGGGTTTTTAAGGTATTTCAATTTTTTAGGGTCTTTTATTGTTTATTATTTTTAGGGGTTTTAGAGTTTTAATATTTTGTGTGTGTTTTGGGTTTTTAGGGTTTCTATGTGTTTTAAGTCTATTAAGTTTCTCTTAGGGTTTTCTATGTTTTTTTGGGATTTTTACGTTTTTATGGATTTTTGTTCATCTTTGGGAATCTTATGGGTTTTAACGATTTTTTTCATTCTGAGATATCTTTGGGATTTTTTGGTTTTTTTGGGATTTTTTGGGTTTTTGAGATTTATATTGTTCTTATGGTTTTCATAGTTTTTTTACAATTTTTAGGGGTTTAATTTGTTTAGACTTGTTAGTAGTTTATTAGGTTTTATTGGGTTTTATGAGTTTATATTTATTTAGGGTTTTATTCTTTTTATGATGTTTTAGGTTTTTTTTCATTTTTTAGTTTTTAGTGGTTTTAAGTGTTCTTATATGTTTGGGTTTTTTTTGTTTTTAGGGCTTTAGGTTTTTTAAATTTTTATGGATTTTTATGGATTTTGAAGTATTTGATTGATTTTTTGGTTTCATGGAAATTTTTTTGTTTTATTATTTTTAATGTTTAATAAGTTTTTAGGGGTTATAATGTTTTTATGGTTTCAAGGTTTTCTTATTGTTTTTAGGGGTTTCAATGTTTTTTACATTTTAGGGGTTTTTAGAGATTTTTTTTGGATTGATACGTTTCTTAGATTTTTTTAGTTTTTTTGGAGTTGAGGGTATTTAAATATTTTTTTTGAGTTTTAGGGTTTTTTGAGTTTTCAAAAAAATCAGTTGTTATACATTTTAAGGTGTTTTTTGGGGTTTTAAGGTTTTTAGTGGAATTTGGGGGGTTTTTTTATATAATTTCTTAGTTATTTTAAGGGTTTAGGTCTTTTAAGGGGTTTAAGGTTTTCATTGTTTTTTTCACGGGTTTATGGATTTTATTTATTTTTATGTTTTTAGGGTTTTTATGTATTTTGAGTGTTTTAGGGGTTCTAGGTGTTTTTTTGGTTTGTTTTGTTTTTTAAGGATTTTTTGAGTGTTTTAGGGTTTTTAAGATTATTTAGTGTTATTTTAACATTTTTTGTGGTTTAAAGTGTTTTCTAGAATTTTTAGTTGTCTTTAGGGTTTTTGTAGCCTTTTAGGGTTTTATTGTTTTATGGATTTTTATGGATTTTTATGGGTTTTAGGGTCTTTTAGGAGTTTTATGGGGATTTAGTGTTTTAGTGTTCTTTGGATTTTAGGGTTTTATAGTTTTTAGTTTTTTGGGGGTTTTATGTGTTTTTTAGGTATTTAAGGTTTCATTAGTGGTTAACAAGGTTTTTAGGATCTTTTTTATTTTTTTTGGAAATTTTACAGGTTTTGTAGGATATTTATGTGTTTTATGATTTTTATGCAATCTTTTATAGTTTTTAGGGGTATTTTGGGTTTCAAGGTTCTTTATTGGTTCTTCTGTATTTTGGTTTTTTGGAGTTTTTGGGATTTTTGTGTTCTTAAAGGTTTTTAATGTTTTTTAGAGTTTTTTATTTTTTAGGGGTTTAAATTTTTTTAGAGTTTTTATTGGGTTTAAGTGCTTTTTAAGATTATCAATATTTTAGAAGGTTTTTTAGTTTATTGGGGTTTTCGGGTTTTTAGGGTTTGTAATGTTTTTATGTTTTTAGGGTTTTTAAGTGTTTTTATATTTTTATGTTTTTATTATGATTTTTCATGGGTTTTAGGGGATCTTATGTTTCTAGGGATATTTATAATTTTTTTTAAATTTTATGGGTTTTTAGTTTTTTTGGAATTTTTAGGGGTTTTAGGGGTTTTTACAGCTCTAGGGATTTTCTGTGGTTTATATAATTTATTAGGTTTATAGAGGTTTTATTTTATTTTAGGTCTTAATGTTTTCATTGGGATTTTAGGGTTTTTATGTTTTTTTACAGTTTTAGGTATTTTTAAGGTTTTTAATGATTTTTATGATATTTTGGGTGTTTTGTGTTTTTTGTGTTTTTTGTTTTTTATATTAGATTTAAGATGTTTTATAAATTTTTAATGATATTAGGGCCTTTAATTGTTTTTAGAGTTTTTAGATATTTTTTACTGTTTTTATGGTATTTTTGGGGTTTATTGTTTTTAGTCTGTTTTTTTGGTTTGAAATGTACATGGGTTTTAGGGTTTCTATCTTTCCTAGGGTTTATAGGGTTTTCAGTATTCATGGTTTTTTATATTTTTAGGGATATTTTTGGGTTTTTTAGGGTTTTTATAGTTTTTTGGGTTTTTTATGGATATTGATGACTTTTAGGGTTTTTATAGATATTGATGACTTTTAGAGTTTTTTAGGTTTCTTTGGGTGATTATGGGTTTATGGCATTTTTTGGGTTTCTTTTTTTATTTTTAGGGTCTTCAAGGTGTTTAGTGTTTTTAACATATTTATGGGTTTAAATTATTTTTATAGTTTTAAGTATTTTTTGGGTCATATATATTTTAGGGTTTTTTACTATTTTTCTGGTTTTTATGTATTTTACTATTTTTATTGTTTTTAGAAATTTTTAAGGGTTTAAAATGTATATGTTTTTATTTTTTTAGGGGTTTTCATAGTTTTTAGGGTTTTTTATATTTTTATGTATTTTTTAGTATTTTTCGGTTCTATTGGGTTTTTTGGGATTTTGAGGGTTTTCATTTTTTTTCGAAGTTTTACTGATTTATTGTTTATTTTAGGTATTTGGGGTTTTTTTGTGTTTTTTATGGTTTCATGTTTTTCTGATTTTTTATCATTTTTAGGGGTTTAATGATTTTTTAGTGTTTTTAGTGGGTTTTAGTGTTTTTATTTGTCTTTGGGGTTTTTAAGGTTTTGGTATTTTTATGGTTTTTATGGGTTTTCACGGTTTTTAGGGTTTTTATGGTTTTTAGGTTTTTTAGGTTTTTCAAGGGTCTTAAGTGTCTATAAGTTTTTATGTTTTTCTTAGTTGTTTCCATGGGTTTTGTGGTTTTTTTGTTTTTAGGGACTTTTTGCGATTTTTTCAGATTTTGGGTGTTTTTGTGTTTTTTGAGATATTGAGGGTTTTTATGGATTATATGGTCATTAGGGAATTTATGTGTTTTTTTGTTTTTAGGGTTTTTAACATTTTAGGGTTTTTATTTTTTTGGAGTTTTTTTACATTTTTAGGGGATTTTTGGCATTTTATAGAGTTTCAGGGATATTTTATTTTTAGGAGTTTATGTTTTTTAGATTTATTAGGGGTTTTTAGGGTATTGGAATTTTTTGGGTTTTAGGGATTTTAATTGTTTTTATATTTTTAAGGTTTGGTTAGGTATTCTTTTTTGTTTTTGGGATTTTAGAGTTTTTTAACATTTTTAAGGGTTTGAAGGGTTTTTAGTGTTTTTATGGGGTTTTAGAGTTTTATAATTTTTTTTGGGATCTTATGGTTTCTATAGTTATTTTGGTTTTTAGGTTTTTTAATGCATTTTAACGTTTTTTCATTTTTTAGGTTTTTAGGGGATTCAACTATTTTTATATTTTTAATGTTTTCATAGTGTTTTTTATGATTTTTAATGTTTTTTTGATTTAATGGATTGATAATTATTTTGAGGATTTTTATGGTTTTTTGGGTTTTTAGATATTTTAAATCTTTTTACAGTTTTTTCGTGTTTTTAGGGTTTTTTGGATTTTTATGTTTTTTTTAGTTTGTTAGAATTTTATGATTTTTAAGAATTTTTTAACATTTCTAATGGTTTAAAGGGTTTTTAGACTTTTCAATGTGTTATAGGGTTTGTAAAAGTTTTGAGGGTTTAAAGGTTTTTAGTGGGTTTTAGTGGTTTCCAGGATTCTGGATTTTTTTGGTTTTTAAGGTATTTTAGTTTGTTGAGATTTTTTTTGGGGTTTTATGGGTTTTAAGAGTTTTTTGGATTTTAAGGTTTTCTTATGATTTTTATGGTGTTTTATAGCTTTAGATATTTTTGTGTATTTTTTATGAATTTAATGGTTATTTATATTTTTAGGTTTTTTGATGGTTTATTGGGTTTTTAGAATTTTTTGGGGTTTTATGGTTTTCTGGATTATTAATGGTTTTATTTTTTTGTGTTATTTAGGGTTTTTATAGTATTTCAGAGTTTTCAAAAGTATTTAGGGGTTTAAAGGGTTTTTTCTCTATTTTTTAGTTTTTAGTGTTTTTAAGTATTTTAATTGTTTTAGGGGGTTTTATGTTTGTTATGATTTTTTTCGGGTTTTAGGGTGTTCAGTGTTTTTTGAATTTTTTAGGTTTTCAGGGGTTTTAAGTGTTTTTCAGTTTTTATGGTTTTCCTTTGGGTTTTCATGTTTTTACGTGTTTTTAAATTTTCATGGATTTTTAAGGCTTTTTATAATTTCAATGTTTATTTAGGTCTTGTAGGGATTTTAATATTTTTTAGGGATTTTAGGGATTTTATGGATTCTTGGAGTTTTATGGGTTTTTTGAGTTTTTAGGGGTTTTACATTTTTTAGTCATTTTTAATCGATTTAGGGGATTAATTTTTTTCTATATTTTTTAGTTTTTTATGATTTTTATGGGGTTTATGGATTTTTAATGTTTGTAGGGATTTTTATGGTTTTTATTGTTATTTCGGTTTTTAGGGGTTTTAGGGTTTTTAGTCTTTTTTTAGTTTTTTAGTGGTTTTAATTGTTTTTATGTTTTTATGATTTTCATATGGATTTTCATGGTTTTAAGGTATTTTTTATTTTTAGGTATTTTTATGGATTTTTTAGATTTTTATGGTATTTATGGATTTTAAGTGTTTATATGGGGTTTTATAGATTTTATGCTTTTTAGGTTTCCTGGTTTTTTTATTTGTTAAGGGGTGTGGAGGGTTTTTATAGGTTTTTATCAATTTCAAGAGTTTAAAAGGGTTTTAGAGTTTTTAGTGGGTTTTAGAGTTTTCATGGGTATTTAGGGATTTTTAAGGTTTTTGGGGGGTTTTATTGTTTTTAGGGATTTTAGGGACTTTTCGTGTTTTTACTTTTTTAAGGTTTGTAGGTGTTTTATGAGTTTTAATTGTTTTAATTGTTTGTAGGTTGTTATAGTTTTATTATATTTTTGGGGTTTTTAAATTTTTATTTATTTTTTAGGGTTTTTATGTTTTTTAGGGTTTATGGGATTTTGATGGTTTTTTGGTTTTTTTGGTCTTAGTGTATTTTTAAAATTTTATCAATATATTATGGTTTATTAGATTCTTTTAATGTTTTTTGAGGTTTAAAGTTTTCATAGAGTACATAGTGCTGTTAGGGTTTTTATGGGGTTTTTGGTTTTTAATAGGGTTGGGGGTGAGGGGATTTCAAGATTTTTATGGGGTTACATGGTTTTGGGGTTTTCATCATTTTAAGAGTTTTTAGGGGTTTTAAGTGTTTTTGGTGTTTAAGGTTTATTTAGAATATTTCAGATATTTTGGGGTTTAAATTGTTTTGGATTTTTATGTATTTTGTATGATTTTAAATTTTTTTGGTGGTTTTTAGGGATTTTGAGGGGCTTTAGGGTTTTTGAGTATTTATGATTTGGGTTTTTAGGGATATTTTGAGTTTTTTAGTGTTTTAAGGTTTCATAAATTGTATTAACATTGTTAGGGTCTGAGGTGTTTTTTATCATTAAGTGGGGTTTAGGGTTTTCAGGGGTTTTCATGGTTTTTAATGTTTTTAGGGTTTTTTTTGGGTTTTTAGTGTTTTTAAGGATTTTTAGGGTTTTTAGTATTTTTAGGTTTTAAAAGGTTTTATTTTTTTAATGTTTTTAATGTTTACATAGGGGTTAAGTTGTTTTTAATATTTTTAGTAGTTTTAATGATTTTTATGGTTTTTAAGGGTTTTATATGTTTTAACAATTTTTATGTTTTTTATAGTTTTTATGGATTTTTGGGTTTTTTTGAGTTTTTTAGGGTTTTATAGGTTTTTATAGTTTTTAATTTTTTAGGCGTCTAAAGGGTATTTGTAGTTTTTAGTGCTTTTTAGGGTTTTATGGTTTTTTGGGATTTTAAAAGTATTTATGGTTTTATAGTTTTTCATGATTGTTATGGGTTTTTATGGATTATTGAGGTTTAAGGGATTTTGAGGGTTTTAGATTTATTTTACGATTTTTATATGTTTTATGGGTTTTTTTGGGTTTTAGAGATTTTTTGAGTTGTAAGGGTTTAAAAGTTTTTATATATTTATAATTTTTTAGGGGTTTAATGGGTTTTTAGAGTTTTTATTTATTTTTAGGGTTTTGTGGGGTTTAGGAATTTTTTAGGGTTTTTGCTATTTTTAGGGGTTTTTATGTTTTTAGGGGTTTTATGTGTTTTAGGTGTATATGGTTTTCTAAGGGCTTTTAAGGATTTTTAGGTTTTTTAGGGATTTTGAGGGTTTTAATTTTTTTAGGGTTTTTATTTTTTTTTGTTTTTAGGGTTTCTTTGAGTTTTTTGAGTATTTAATGTTTTTAGACTGTTTCAATGTCTTTAAAAGTTTAAACGGATAATACAATTTTTAGAGGATTTAGGGTTTTTATGGGTTTTTAGTGCTTTTAATGTTTTTAGGGTTTTGTGGGTTTTAATGGTATTTAGGATTTTTAGGATCTTTTAGGGTTTTTAGGGGTTTTAAAATTTTTATGTTTTTTGTGTTTCTATGTGTTTTTAGGTTATTAATGTCTGCATAAAGGATTTTAGGGTTTTAGTTTTTCAAGGTTTTAGGGATTTTTAGTATTTTTATGCGTTTTTTTGGAATTTTAAGGATTTTTAGGGTTCTTAGGGTTTTAGGGGTTTTGTGGGTTTTTAAAGTTTTTATCTTCTATTTAGGTTTTTAAAGGTTTTAATTTTATTAGGGTTTTTAATGTTTTCCTACAGTTTTTCATGTTTTTAGGGTTTTTAATGTTTTTCGAGATTTTAGGGCCTTTTAAATACTTTTATGGGTTTTTGTGTTTTTAGGGATATTTAAGGGTTTTCAATTTTTTTCGTTTTTTATGTTTTTCATGGGGTTTTAGGGTTTTTTTTAATTTTTAGGGTTTTTAAGGAGTTTTAGAATTTTTAATGTATTTAGGTATTTACAATGTTTTTAGAGTTTTTATGGAATTTTAGTGTTTTGAATGTTTTTAGGGGTTTTATGGTTTTTAGTTTCTTTAAGGATTTATAGAGTTTTAGGGTTTTTAGTGTTTTTAGGTTTTTAGGGGTTTTAAGTGATTTTAGGATTGAAAGGTTTTCTTAATTTGTTTTTAGGTTTTTAGTGTTTTTTTACGTTTTAGGGTTTTTTTGGATTTTTTTTAATTTTTATAGTTTTTATGGTTTTTAGGTATTTTGATGGTTTTTAGAGTTTTTTATGGTTCAGGGTTGTTTTCAATTTTTTTGAGTTTTTTTGTTGTCAAGGGTTTTTGAGTTTTTTAAATATTTAGGGGTTTAAAGGATTTTTAGATTTTTAGTGGGTTTTTCGGGTATTATAGTTTTTTAGGGTTTTATGGTATTTGAGCATTTTTTTAAGGTTTTTATGGTTTTTAAGTGTATTTTTGTTTTTAAGGTTTTCTTTGTGATTTTTTAGTTTTTACGGTGTTTTATATTTTTTGGGGTAATTTTATTTTTTTTAATATTTTTATGTTATTATGGGTTTAAAGGTTTATTTTCTATTTTATTGTGTTAAAATTTTTTTAAAGTCTTTAACATTTTCTAGTGTTTAAAGGGATTTTAGAGTTTATTGAGGGTTTTAGGGTTTTATAAGATATTATAATTTTTTATGGTTATTATGGTTTTTGGGTTTTTTATGTTTTTAGGGATTTTTAATGATTTTTTAGGAATTTTAGGGTTTTAAGGAATTTGAGGGGTTTAAGTATTTTTTGGGTATTTTTGGGTTTTTTAGGGTTTTTTGAGAATTTTGTGCTTTAATATTTTTATATTTTTTTTAATGTTTTTAGCGGTTTAATATTTTTCTTGAGTTTTTGGTGTGTTTCTATTATTTTTATACCGTTTATATAGTTTTTAGGGGGTTTTATGGATTTTATTGTTTTATGATTTTTTAGGTTTTTTATGGGTTTAAAATGTTTTTATTTTTTTAATGTCATCTTATGGTTTTTAACGGTTTTTAGGTGTTTTTATGTTTTTATAGGTTTTACAGATTTTTTAGTATTTTTAAAAAATATTTGGTTTTATGTGATTTTGAGGATTTTAGTGTTTTTATAGTTTTAGGGATTTTATGGGTTTTTAGGGATTTGGGGATATTTTGATTTTTTTTGGTAGCTATAATTTTTTTAGAGATTTTTAACGTTTTTAAGGTTTTAAAGGATATTTAGAGTTTTTAGTGGTTTTGTGGGTTGTATAGATTTTTAAGGTTTTTGGGTGTTTTATGGTTTTTTTGTTTTTTAGGGTTTGTAGGATTTTTAGTGTTTTTGGTTTTTAATTTTTTCTTAGGTATTTTATGGGGTTAAGGTTTTTTGTATGTTTTAGGGATATTTAGGGCGTTTTAGGATATTTATGGATTTTAGAGTTTTTTTGGGATTTTGAGGGGTTTTATAAGTTTTATGGTTTTTTATTTTCTTTTTGTGTCTCTTGGTGATTTTAAGATTTGTTGGAGTTTATAAATGTTTTTATGGGTTTAAAGATTTTTTAAATTTTTTGTGGGTTTTTGGGTTTTTATGGGATTTTCGGGGATTTTAATGTTTTTAATGGGTTTTATGGTTTTTAAGGTTTTTATAGTTTTTAGTGTTTTCATTTTTTAGTGGTTTTATGTGTTTTTAGGCTTTTAAGATTTTATTATTGGTAGTTAGGGTTTTTATGGTTTTTTTGATTTTTAAGTATTTTTAGCGATTTTCATGTTTTTATGTGTTTTTAGGGGTTTTATGGATTATGAGGATTTTTATTAATTTATAGGGAATTTTTTGTTTCGTTGGTTTTTTTGTGATTTTAGGATTTTTTTTCTCTCTCTTAGGGGTTTTACGGTTTATTGAATATTTTAATTTTTTAGGGGGTTAAAGGGTTTTCTGTGTTTTTAGTGGGTTTTAATGGTTTTATTGGGTTTTAGGTGTTTTTAAATTTTTATGGGTTTTAAATATTTTAGAGGTTTTAAGGTAATTTTAGGGTTTTTTGAATTTTTAGGTTTTTATGGGTTTTTAGTGTTTTTTTGTTTTTATGGTTTCAATAGGTCTTTTTAGGGGTTTAGTGTTTTTAAATTTTCAGTGATTTTTAATGATTTTTTAGTTTTTTATAATTTTTGGGGATTTGAGGTTTTTTACGATTTTTAGTATTTTTTTCTAAATATAGGGCTTTATCATTTTTATGTTTCTAGGTATTTTATGTTTTTTTAGTTTTTTGTTATTTTCTTAGGTATTTATAGAGTTTTAAGGTTTTTATGTTTTTAGGGATTTTTACGGCTTTTTGGATTTTATGGGGGTTTTAAGGTTTACAGGTATTTTAATGGTTTTTATGGATTTTTTAGTCTTTTGAGGGTTTTAGGGGTTTTGAGTGTTTTTAGGATTTTAATGTTTTTTATAGTTTTTTAACATTTTTAGGTTTTAAAGATTTTTTATAGTTTTTTGTGGGCTTTTAGTATTTTTATGGGTTTTTATGCTTTTTAAGGTTTTAGGGGTTTATATTGTTTTAGGATTTTTAGGGTTTTAAATTTTAATTATGGTTTTTAAGTATTTTTAGGTATTTACGGTTTTCTTAGGGTTTTTTAAGAATTTTATGTTTTTTTTGTATTTTAGGGATTTTTATGTATTTCTAATTTTTTGGGGGTTTTCATGTTTTTAGAAATTTTAATCGCTTTTAGGATTTTTAGAGTTTTTTGGGGTTTCATGGTTTTTTGGGAGTTTTAGTTTTTTTTGAATTTTTAATGATTTTATGGTTTTTGTGTTTCTTATCATTTTTAGCAGCTTTAATTCTTTTTATAGTTTTAGTGATTTTTTGGGATGTTTTTTAGGGTTTTTAGGGTTTTTATGGATTTTAGGGGTTTTAAAGGTTTTTTTTCTATTTTATGGGTTTTAATGTTTCTATGGTCTTTTAGAGCTTTTCAAATTTTTATAATTTTTAGGGGTTTTATGTGTTTTTAGTTTTTAAAGTTTTCCTAAGGTTTTTATGGTTTTTGATCCTTTACATTACTAGTTATTTTTAGATATTTTTTAGATTTTTATGGGTTTAAGTGTTTTTTTGGGATTTTGAGTGTTTTAGGTTTTTTATGGTTTTTAGGGTTATTATTGTTTTTAGAATTTTTAGGTTTTTATAGGTTTTATGTGTTTTTAGGGGTTTACGGTTTTCATTGTGTTTTTCATGGTTTTTAGGGGTTAATAAATTTTTAATTATTTTTAGGGATTTTTGAGTTTTTTTAATGTTTTTAAGTGTTATAGAGATTTTGAGGTATTTAAAGGTTTTTTAGAGCTTTTAGGTTTTTAATGGGTTTTAGGGTTTTAGGTTGGGTTTTTTGAGTTCTTTATGCGTTTAAATGTTTCTTATAGTTTTTTTTTACATTTTTACGGGTTTAAAGGGGTTTTAGTGGGTTTAGTGGGTTTAAGGGTTTTTATGGGTTTTTAAGGTTTTTAGATGTTTTGTGGTTATATTGTTTTTAGGTGTTTATATAATTTTTTTAGTATTTTAAGGGGATTTATGTTTTTAGGCTTTTAATGTATTCTTAGTGGTTTTTCGTGTTTTTTAATTCTAAAGGTTTTCATGTATTTCCTAGTAATTTTATGGTATTTTACTATTTCTAGGGGTTATGCCGGATTTTAGGTTTTTTAGGTTTTTTGGATAATTATGGGTTTTTGGGGTTCTAAGGATTTTTTTGATTATTTTATGGGTTTTATGGTTTTTAGAGTTTATTAACATTTTTAGGGGTTTAAAGAGTTATAATGGTTTTAGTGGGGTTTTAGGGTTTTTATGGGAATATATGTTTTTATTAGGTTTTTAGGGGTTTTAATGATTTTTAGGGGTTTCAGGGCTTTTTTGGTATTTATGGTTTTTAGGTTTTTATATTTTTATTTTTTTGGGTATTTGGGTTTTTTTTGAGTTTTTAGGGTTTTTATGGTATTTTAGTATTTTTTTTAAAAAAATAAGGGTTTTAAGTGTTTTTTAGTTATTATTGGTTTTCTGGTTTTTTTGGATATTTTAAAAGTTTTTCACGTTTTTTATTATTTTTAGGTGTTTTTAGGATTTTAGGGTCTTTTAGGGTCTTTTTAATTTTTAGGATTTTATGGGATTCATGTGTTTTTAGGTCTTTAAAATTTTCTTAGATATTTTCATGGTTTTTACATTTTAGGGATCTTTAGCATTTCTTAGTATATTTATTGTTTTTTGTGGGTTTTAGGGATTTTGATGGTTTTGAGGGGTTTCTAAGGTTTTAAGGTTTTTAGGGCATGTAGTGTTTTAGGTTTATAAGGCTATTTTATTTTTATAGGTTTTAATGTTATTTGGTGATTTCTAGGATTTCTAGGTTTTTTAAGTTTTTAGTTATTCTAGTGATCTTTTCACTTTTTAGAGTTTTTAGGGTTTTAGAGATTTTGAGGGGGTTTTAGGGTTTTCTTGGGTTTTTGGATTTTTCGGGGTGTTTTTTAAATTTTTATGGTTTTATGTTCTTTTAGAGATTTTAATGTTTTTATGGGTTTGAATAATTTATAGTGATTTTTAGGTGTTTTAAGGTTTTTATGGTTTTCAGGTTTTTTTTATTTTAGTTTTTTTTAGGGTTTGTAGCATTTTTTAAAATATTATGGATTTTATGTGTTTTATGGTTTTATGTTTTAATTAAGGTTTTTCAGACGTTTTAGGGTTTTTTATGTTTATATAAATTTTAGGGTGTTTTCTGACTTTTATGGGTTTTTAGATTTTATGTATTTTGATTGTTTTTAGGTTTTTTAATGGTTTTTTGGGGATTTTTAGTTATTTGGGGTTTAGTGGTTTTTAGAGATTTACGTTTTTTATGTTATTTAACATTTTAGGGGTTTAATGATTTTTTATAGTTTTTTATTATTTTTAGGGATTTATGGGGTTTTAGAGAATATAAGGTTTTAAGGGTTTTATGGTTTTTTGTGTTTTTGAGTTCTTATGGTTTTTAGTGTTTTAATAATTTTTTAGGTTTTAATTATCTTTATCATTTTTAGGTTTTTATGAATATTAGAGTACTTTTTCAGTATTTTTAGGGGTTTTATGTTTTTTATATTTTTAGAATTTTTTTAAAATTTTATAGTGTTTTTTGGGTTTTTTATTGATTTTGAGGGTTTTTAGGGACATTACAGGTTTTTAGGTTTTTATTGTTTTTTTAGTTTTTTTGAAGATTCATTTTTTATAGTTTTTTACGTTTTTAGTTGTTTAAAGTGTTTTTACAGTTTTTAGTTGTTTATGATTTTTATTGGATTGTAGGGTTTAAAAGGTTTCAGGGGTTTTTATTATTTTATGGATTTTAGTGTTTTTAGGGGTTTTCATGTTTTTAGTTTTTTTGGGGTTTTAAGTGTTTTAAGGCATTTAAATATTTCTTAGGGGTTTTAAGAGTTTTAGGGTTTTTTATATTTTTAGGGAATTGTTTGATTTTTTAAGAATTTTCTGGGTTTTTAATTTTTTTATGGTTTTTAATTGGTTTTTGGGTTTGAGAGTTTTTTCTTGATTTTTAGGGGTATTATGGTTATTACAGTTTTCTAAAAAATTTAGAAGGTTAATTTTTTTTATTTTTTTGTGGTTTTATGGTTTTTATGGGTATTTAGAGGTAGAATGTTTTTTTGGGTTTTATTGTTTTTAGAGTCTTTAACATTGTTTATATTTTTTAGGTGTTTTAAGTGATATTATTTTTAAGGTTTTCTTATGGGTTTTCATGGTTTTTAAGGTTTTCTATGTTTTTAGGGATTCTAGGGTGTTTTATGAAATTTATGGATTTTAGGGGTTTTTATGTATTTTGTGGGTTTTGAGGGTTTTTTATGGTTTTTAGGGGTTTTTTAGGGTTTTCCAGTTTTTTCAAATTTTTTAAGATTTTACAATTTTTCATGGTTTTAGATTTTTTAAATTTTTTAGGGGTTTAAAGGGTTTTTCTAGTGTTTTGGGGTAGTAGGTTTTTTATAGGGTTTTATGATTTTTTACGTTTTTTAGGGGTTTTTATGTTTTTAGCGAGTTTTATGATTTTAGTGGATTTAGGTTATTTAATGTTTTTAAGGTTTTCAGGGGTATTAAGTGTTTTAGGTTTTTGTGGTTTTCTTATTTATTTTCTTAGTTTTTATTTTTTTTAAAAATTTTATATCTTTTTTTAAAAAAAATAGGGTTTTAAGGATTCTGAGGTGTTTTGGGTTTTTTTTGGTTTTTTGGGTTTTTAGTGTTTTTTGGTGTTTTTTGGTTTTAGTGTTTTTTTGAGATTTTAGGGTTTTAACGTTTATCATTGTATTTTATAAATTTTATGGGTTTAAAGTGTTATAAATTTTTTAGTGGGGTTTTATTATGTTTATATATTTTTATGTTTTTTAATGTTTTTAAGTGTTTTTTAGGATTTGTGGGGTTTTAGGGTTTTTATCATTTTTAGGTTTTCCTAGGGTTTTATTTGTTTTTAGGATTTAACTATTTGTAAGGGTTTTTAGGATTTTGTATATCTTTATTGATTTTTAGAGTATTTTTTCATTTTTTTGGTTTCTATGGTTTTACGGATTTTGATAGTTTTCAGTATTTTTATGGATTTTTTGGTTTCTTTCTTTTTTACTTTTTTTGGGTTTTTATGTATTTTTTGAGATTTTAATGTTTTAGGGTATTTTAATGTTTTTAGTGGTATTTTTGTGGTTTATAATTGTTTTTGGGTTTTTATGGTATTTTGGTGTTTTTACTGTTTTTAGTGATTTTAGGGATTTTTTTTCAATTTTTAGCATTTTATGTTTCTTAGAGGTCATATGTTATTTTTAATTTGTAAGGTTTTATTTGGGTTTTTAGGGATTTTTACAATTTTATAGTTTTTTATGTATTTTTTAGTAGTTTATAGGTTTTTAGTGTTTTTAGAGATTTTGAGGTTTTTAGGTGTTTTAGGTTTTTAGAGGTTTTTTGTTTTTTAATTATTGGATGGTTTTCTTAGGGTTTTAAGGTTATTTTATTTCTTGAGGGAAATTATTTTTTATTTTATAGGATTTTTATTGGTTTTAGAGATTTTTTGGTTTTTATAGTTTTTTGGGTTTTTAGCATTTTTATATTTTTCAGGGGTTGTTAGTGTTTTTAGGTTTTTAAAAAAAATTATGTATTTTTCAGGTTTTTAGGTTTTTGATTTTTTTTATAGATTTTTAAGGATGTTTTAGGTTTTTATAATTTTTATGGATTTTGAGGGTTTTTATCGTATTTATGGATTTTACCGTGTTTTGGGTTTTTAGGGTTTTATGAGTTTGTTGGGTTATTAATGGATTTATAGTTTTTTAATATTATAAGGTTTTAAAGGGGTTTTTAGTGTTTTTAATGGTTTTTAGGGTTTTTATGGGTTTTTAGAGTTTTTAATGTTTTTAGGGTTTTTAGGGTTTTTGGGCCTTTTGAGGTTTTTATTTTTTTTTTACGTTTTTAGAGATTTTATGTATTTTAAAAAATTTCCTGGTTTCTATAGGGGTTTTTATGGTTTTAGTGTATTTAAATTTTTAGATATTTTTTGGAATTTTTTGGTTTTTTATGGGGTTTAGGGATTTTAGGGATTTTTATGTGTTTTATGGTTTTTTTTAGATTTTATAGGTTTTGCGGTTTTATGGTATTTTTCAGTTTTTAGGGGTTGTGACGTTTTTTAGAGTTTTATTTAAAGATTTTTAGAGTTTATTGTGTTTTTTTATTTTTTATTGGTTTTTAGGGATTTCTGAATTTAGAGGGATTTATGGTTTTTAGGGGTTTGTTGTTTTTGTTGGGTTTTAGGGTCTTTTAATGTTTTTATAATTTTTTATATTTTTATGGGATCTATGTGTTTTTAAATTTTCATGGTTTTATTAGGGTTTTTAATGGTTTTTATGATTTTTTATGTTTCTAGATATTTTTTTTGTGTATTTTATGATTTTTATTTTTTTTAGTGTTTATAAAAATTTGAGGGTTTATTCAGTTTTTAGGGTTTTTAGTGTTTTTATTGTTATTTTATATTTTGAGTGGTTTTATGATTTTTCAGGGCTTTATGGTTTTTAGTGTTTTTAATGTTTTTATGTGTTTAATGGGATTTTAGAGTTTTTATTTGGGTTTTAGGGTTTTTGTGGGTTTTAAGGCTTTTAGGGGTTTTGTGATTTTTATGGTTTTGGGTTTTCATGATTTTTAGTAATTTTTTTGTTTTTAGATGATTTAATCATTTTAGGTTTTTTAAGGTTTTCTTATATTTTTTAGGGTTTCTATGTTTTTATAAAATTTGAGGGATTTTTTAGGGTTTTACGGGTTTTACGGGTTTCAGTTATTTTTAGTGTTTTTAGGGATTTTATAGTTTTCTTTAGTTTCTAAAGGTTTTTTATAGTTTTTTAATATTTTTATGTGGGTAAAGGGTTTTTAGATATTTCAGCCAATTTTTTGGATTTTTTTGGGTTTTGTAGGATTTTTTAAGGTTTTAGTGGTTTTATAGGGATTAGTGGTTTTATGGTTTTTGTGTATTTCTATGTTTCTTAGGGTTTTAGTGTTTTTTTATTTTTTATGGGTTTTATGTGTTTTTATGTTTTTGAGGATTTCATAGGAATTTTCAGGGTTTTATATTTATATTACGTTTTAGGGATTTTCGGTTCATTTTAGGATTTTTATTGTTTTTATAGTTTTTAGGAATTTTTAGGGGTTTATAGGGGTTTTATGGATTTTATGGATTTGTTGTGTTTTTAGGGTTTTTTAGTTCTTTAGTTTTTTATGTATTTTTATTTGTTACTATTTTTAATGGTTTTAATGATTTTTAGGGTTTAAATGGTTTTGGGGGTTTAAATGTATTTTAGAGTTTTTAATGAGTTTTAGGGTTTTATGGGTTTTAATTGTTGTTAATGGTGTTTAGGGGTATTTTTGTTTTTTATAGTTTTTAGGGTTTCTTATGGTTTTTAGAATTTTTTGTTTTTTTATGGGTTTAATGTGTCTTTAGGTTTTTAGGTTTTATTATGGGTTTTTGGATTTTTATGGATTTTTACATTATTAGGGATTTTTATAAATTTTATAGTTTTTACAGTTTTTAATAATTTTTAGGGTTGTTTTGGTATTTAGGGATTTAAGTGTTTTATAGTTTTTTTGGCGTTTTAGAGTTTTTTTGTTCTTTGTTTATGAAATTTATTTTTTTAGAGTTTTTAACATTTTTAGGGGATAAATGGGTTTTTTAGTTTCTTTAGATTTTGGGGTTCTCATGGGTTTTATGTGTTTTTATGTTCTTAGGGTTTTTATGGTTTTTATGTATTTTTGCGGATTACTGTGGGTTTTAGTTTTTTTAGATTTTTAGGGTTTTAATGTGTTTTCGGTTTTTAAGGTTTTCTTTTGGTTTTTAGTCTATTTTGGGGTTTTTATGTTTTTTGGGATATTTAGAAATTTTTTAGTATTATGATGAATTTTTCAGTTTTTATGGATTTTGAGGGTTTTATGGGTTTTTAGGGTTTTATTGTTTTTAGAGAGATATAATATTTTTAGGGATTACAGTTTTTTTGAGTTTTTAGTGGGTTTTTAAGGGCTTTATGGGTTTTTAGGTGTTTTCATGGTTTGTAGGGTTTTTAGGATTTTTAGGGTTTTTTTAGAATTCTTAGCATTTTTTATGTTTTAGGTGTTTTTAGTGTTTTTAGGTTTTTAAGGTTTTTATGGGTTTTTGGGTTTTTAGTGATTTTGAGGGTTTTTTGTGGTTTTTAGATTTTTAGAGTATTTTTGTATTTTGTTTTTAGTTTTTTGTTAATTTTTTATGGTTTTTAAGGATTTATTGTTTTAATCACTTTGGGGTTTATATGGTTTTTAGAGTTTTTTGTGGGTATTTAGGCAAAGAAGGCTCTGGTCCAGGATATTCCTGGCACCCCCCAAAATTTATTAAACAAAAAGACACAAACAATGCAGACAAGGGAGGGGAGGGGTCGAACGACCCACACCCAAAACCCTTACAACCCATGCCAAAGAAATAAAAACAAATAAAGAAAAAGACACAAAAACAGACAAAACCGCAGCATCATCACGTCACATCCAGCCAGTACCAGCATCCAATAGCACTACATCCAGCGTTAACCAGCATCCAGCAGCTCACAGCTAACCAACAACCAGCATTCCGACTACAGCAACAAACAACATCCAGCAGCAACAACCAGCCAACCAGCATCCGGTAGCGTATAATCATCACCAACCAGTATCCTTCATCACCTCTCAGCAAAACAGCAACCATCACCAACCAGCATCCTTCGTCTCCCCTCAGCAAAACCGTAACCATCACCAAGCACCAGCATCTTTCATCATCACCACCTCTCATCCAGTCAAGAAGCATCACTCGCATCAATTCACAACCACGACAAACATAACACAGTTGACCATGGTCCAGCACATCAGCCATAGTACAGCACAGCATAACAAACCCTTCATCAACAACATGAAGTAGATCATGCCTTGCCAGTCCCATCTGCCCAAGAAACCAGCAGCAACCTCCGAACCCATCAAACAACCAGCAACCAAATCCTTCAACCCAAACAGCTTGCAGCCTCACAGTACAACTAATAGCACACCACCAACAACCATAACCAGTACCAAACCACAGCATCCAGAATTCATTGGAAAGAGAAAAATTGTGGAGCATCACCAAGCCACGCCTAGCACCTCTCAGCAGATACAAAAACAAGAACTCACATTTACTCACACCCGTAACAGCAACCAGTAAACATAAGAACATGAAGAGCCATGAAATCCGACCCAAGCTCACATCAATTGTATGGAACGGATATAGAACCAAAGGAACGGGTTGAGCACGCACCTGCATCAGCATCACAAATCGAGATCTAGGGCAAGCTAGAGAAAAAACCAAACCTTCATCAGCATCGCGAGAACAGGAAATAGAGATCTGGTCCGAGGAAGCAACACAACCGCCCGACGACCAAGACATAGCCGAAGCATAAATCTCGTGGTGCCGTTGCATCCTCTGAAGGTCATTCTCAAAGGAGTTGACCGCACAAACACAAATCCGTCGAACGACCCTATGGAAGATCCGCGCAGACCGAATCCCTTGGCTTCGTTGACTCATCCGTGGAAAACCCATATCTGAAAAATCATCTTCGAAAGTCTGAACTCCATGGGGGCTTCCTGGCCTCCAAGGAGTCGCCGACTTCGCCACATTCCAGATCTGGAAAAACCGATGCCGAGAAAAATCGCCGCAAGATCCATTCCATATTGTCTTCTCCTTTTTGCGCAAAGAACCTCCAGATCCCGACAATAAGAAGCAGCAGCCTAATCTCCCACAAGCACAGGGAAGAATATCGCTCAACCAGAACTCCATCTTTAACATTAATCCGGAAAAAGCAGCTCCCGGAAAGGATTCCAAGATGAAACCCTGAAAATCGCCACGGCAGTAGGGAGAGTCCAGGAGAGAGCAGCGACATCTTTTAGCTTGTGGGTATTTAGAGTTTTTATGGGTTCTAAGGGGTTTATTAATGTTTTAATGGGTTTTTATGGTTTTTAGGTTTTTTGGGGTTTTTAAGGTTTTTAGCATTTTTAAGGTATTTTAGGGGTATTAAGTGTTTTTAGGTTTTTAAGTTTTTCTTAGGGTTTTCATGTTTTTTATGGCTTTTTAGTTTTTTTAGTGTTTTAACGGAGTTTTTGGGAATTATGTTTTATTATGTTTTTAAGGTTTTATTAGGGTATTCTGGTGTTTTTAGGGTTTTTTACATTTTTAATGACTTATAGGGATTTTTTTATTTTTTATGGTTCTTTTAATTTTTTAGGTATTTTGAGTGTTTTTATATTTTTTACGTTTCTTAGAGATTTTATGGTTTTTTATGTTTTTAAGGGTTTCTGATTTTTTTATGTTTTTTTATGATTTTTTATAATTTTTTAATGTTTTAGGCCTTTAATGAGTTTTTATATTTTTTTATTTTTTTATAGTTTTCAACATTTTTTATGGTTATTGTGTTTTTATGGTTTTTGGGTTTTTAGGGTCTTTCATGGTTTTTTGCATTTTTATGTTTTTTTGGGCGTTAATGATTTTTAGGTATTTAATATTTTATTATGTTTTTTAGGTATTTAATCTTTTCATATGTTTTTTAGGGAATATAGTGTTTTTTACTTTTTTTAGGGATTTTTAAGAATTTTATGGATTTTAGAGATTTTGATTTTATTAATCTTTTAGGGTTCTTAGAGTATTTATGTGATTTTATGGGTTTTAGGGTCTTAATTCATTCTAAGTATTTCAGAATTTTAAGGTTTTTTAGTGTTTTTAGTATTTTTTGTGGTTTAAATGGTTTTTATAGTTTTTGGATGTTTTTTGGTTTCTTACAAGTTTTTAATGTTTTTATCGTTTTTATAGGTTTTTTTGCATTTTAGGGTTTTTGGAGTTTTTTGGGTTTTTATTATTTTTAAGGATTTTTAGGGGTTTGATGTTTCTTTAGTTTTTGGCGGTTTTCATAGGGTTTTTATGGGTTTTACATGTTTAGAAATATTTAGGGAATTTTTATGGTTTTTATGTTTTTAGGGTTTTAAGGATTTATGGGGTTTTAGGGGTTTTATGGATTTTATGATTTTTTTTTATTTTTAAGGTTTCATTTTTGATTTTTATGGTTTTTAAGGCGTTTTAGAGTTTTTGACATTTTTAATGGTTTAAATTGTCTTTATAGTTTTTAGTTGGTTTTAGGGTTTTTATGGGTTATTAAGGTTTTTGAATGTTTTTATGAGTTTTTAAGGTGTTTTGGGTTTTTAGGGTTTCAAGGATTTTTAGCGTTTTTTGGATTTTTGGGGTTTAAAGTGTTTTTAGGTTTTTATGGTTTTCATTAGAGTTATTAGATTTTTTATAGTTTTTATATTTTAATGGATTTTTTATGATTTTTATGGTTTTTATGGTTTTTATGTTTTATATTGATTTTTTGGGTATTAGGGGTTTTAGTGTCCTAAGTGTTTTTATTGTTTTTTGTGTTTTTTGGTTTTTTGAATTTTTAGGCTTTTTTTATGGAATTTTGGAGTTTTTTAATGTTTTTATAGGTTTAATGGGGTTTAGAGTTTGTAGTGATTTTTTAGTGTTTTCATGGGTTTTATGTTTTTTAAGGGTTTTATGTTTTTGGGGTTTTTTAGATTTTTTGGGGTTTTTTAGAATTATTAGGCTTTTAGTTTTTTAGGGATTTAAAGGGTTTTTCGGTTTTCAAGGTTTTATTATGGTTTTATTATTTTTTACGGTATTTTGGATTTTTGAGGAATTTGTAGGATTTCTATGGGTTTTAGGGTTTTTAGTGATTTTGAATTGTTTTAGGGTTGTTTAGGGTTTTTTGGTTTTTTGGGTTTTTTGGGTTTTTTGAAATTTTTAGGGCGTTTAAGTATTTTAAATGTTTTTTACCATTTTTAGAGTTTTAAAGGTGTTTTAATTTTTTAGTGGGTTTTGTGTTTTTTGGTTTTTTTGGGTTTTCTAATGTGTTTAGGGGTTTTAATGTTTTTAGGGTTTCATGGTTTTTAGGGTTTTTAGTTCTTCTTGGGGTATAATGTGTTTTTATGTTTTTATGTTTTTCTAATGGTTTTCCAGGGATTCTAGTTTTTTTATGTTTTTTGAGATTTTTTGGGATTTTTTAGATTTTTTGGCTTTTACGGTTTATTGGGAAAGGAAGATGCGGGGGTCAAGAAATTCCCAACCCCCCCCCCCCACAATTTATTAGAAAAGAGATGTAGAATACATGGGAGGGGAGGGGTCAAATGACCCACACCAAAAAACCCTTACCAACCCCAAACTCAAAAAATCCCAAAAAAGAAAAAAACACACAAAACCAAGAAAAGAAGAAAATCAAAATTGTTCCCATCAGCATCTCCCAACCTAACAGCAACCAACATCTAGTAGCAGCATAACAATAATCAGCATCTTCATTAACATTCATCAGCACGATATCAGTATCATCATAGTATACTCTGCCTCAACACCACCATATTTCAGCACCTTACCATGATCAGCTACCATCAGCCTATACACTAATCTTATCTTGTCAAACCTACACCACTTAATAGCACTGCCCCATCGAGATGCGCCATTGATGCTAAGCTAAACCACCAACACCGTCCCAACACTGCCACGTGAACCATCATACAAAACCATGGTGGGGTTCAGTGTGATGGGGAGGGAAGCAAAAGCAGAGGTGGGAGCACGCACCAAGGGGAATGACAATGGTGAGAAGTCACACCCTAGTATCCAAATACAACAGACACATAGTTTCCAACAACCAATATATCCTTTAACAAATCCCCTCCAAGTAGTGGACATCATCCAGCAGCCCAGTTCCCAGCAACGAGCACCTCCTTGCCAATCGGCTTCCAACTCCAATCAAACCCTCCAAAGACCCGAAACATGAACAGAAAGTGCCCCACACCTCGTAGAAAATCCACCATCCAGCACTAATAGTAGATCACAACCATTCAATGCATACACAAAACCAAAAAAGAACGCTTTGGAACCCCAGAAAACCACATACCAACAAATTAAACTGATCTCAACATAGCTTAATCAATCCTGCATCAACCTCATGAAATGAAGACAAAGCCAAGGGACAATAAAAATAGATTTGCATCTTTGGTACAAACTATTGACCAATATATCTTAGAGCCTACACAAACGAACAATGTACGCCACCAGTAATCTGACACAAAGACTTATAAATCCACCATCTTCTATTGTGAAACCAGAAGAACCACCAAATCACTCCAGACCTCAGATTTGCAAGCATCTATATCACCGACGACTGAGAGAGACAAAACATCACGCCGCACCTCCACCGAAACCAGTCACTATGACAACCAAAACACCAAAATGAAGCAATCAACAAAGCCCAAACCCCCACCGTCGTTGAGATCCATTCCACCATTGAGACTCTCACTGCTACTGACTCTCTATGAAAGACCCAAATCTTCACACTCGAACACAAAAAGACCAGTAGGGTTTCCAAACGTCATAGATCTGTCACCAAATAAGCCAATACCTTCTTGGATCTAAAGCCTAAGGTTCAAACAGTCACTGCTGGGGAAAGAAGAAGTTTTTGATGACAATAAACCACCACCGCCTTGGATGTAAAAATATCTTCCAAAGGACAATGTCGCTGAGATCTCCACCCACAAGCAGAAAATGGTAAAGAACCATCACTGAAGCCCTAAGTGGAAGCCAAAAGAAACCCATGAAGAAGAGCCGAGCAAGAGAGGGATCTAGGATAGTGTGCCCCAATATTAGGGTATTTGAGTATTTTTATGGTTTTCCAAGGGTTTATTGGGGTTTTGGGAATTATTTTTGGTTTTAATGGTTTTAGGGTTATTTCACCATTATTAGTGTTTTTAGGATTTTTAAGGTTTTTAGTGCTTTCAGGTTTTTATGGATTTCTTAGGGGGTTTTGGGGGTTTTAGGGTTCTTAATTTTTTAGTGAATTTTTTGGGATTTTAAGGTTTTTAGGGATTTTTAGTGTTTTTAGGCTTATTTGGGTTTTTAGGGGTTTTTTGGGTTCTTAGTGTTTATTTGAGATTTTATAGGTTTTAATGGTTTTTATAAATTTTAATAATTTTAGGCGTTTAAAGGGGTTGTTAATTATTTTTTCGATTTTTAAGGTTTTTATGGGGTTTTAGAGATTATTTATTTTTAGGGATTTTTTTAGTTATTGGGGTTTTTAGGGTATTTTAGGGATTTTATCGTTATTTAGGTTTTTATTGGTTTTATGTTTTTTAGGATTTTAAAGTTTGTTTTTTTTCATGGCTATCAAGATTTTTTTTATTTTGGGGGATATTTTTTGTTTTTTAGGATTTTTGTGTTTTTAGTATTTTTAGGGATTTTGGGGGGTTTTATTGGGTTTTAGGGTTTTTAGGATTTTTATTTGGTTTTTAGGTTTTTTGGGGGGGGTTTTTTACTCTTGGTTGTTGAGGTTTTATTAGCATATTTTAGGGTTTTTAGATTATTTTATGTATTTAGTTATCCTTAAGTATTTTTCAGTATTTTTATGGTTGTAGGGGTTTTATGGATTTTGAGGGGTTTTAGTGTTTTTAGGGAGTTTATGGGTTTTATGTGTTTTTAGGGGTTTTTATAGTCTTTTAAAAATTTTAGGGGTTTAAAGGATTTTAGTGTTTTTATTTGTTTTAGGGTTTTATATGATTTTATGGTTTGTGGATTTTTAAGGGTATTTACAGTTTTATGGATTTCATGTTTTTTATGGTTTTTAGGGTTTTTAATGTTTTTTAGGTTTTTTAAGGGTTCTATATGTTTTGGGTTTTTTTAGTTTTCCTAGGGGTTTTAAGTATTTTAGGGGTTTTTAAAATTTTGTGGATTTTTAGGTTTTTTAGGATTTTTATGTTTTTTAATGTTTTTAGGGATTTGTGGATTTTTATCAGCTATTTGGACTTTTGGGGTTTTGTGGATTTTTTGGTTTTAGAGGGTTTTTTGAGTTTTTAGGGTATTGTGGTTTTTAGAGTTCTTTATCATTTTTTGGTGTGTCAATAGTTTTTAGAGTTTTTAGTGGGTTTTTGTGTATTTATTGGTTTTTATTTTTTTTTTTGTTTTTTAGATGTTTTTATGGTTATTAGGGGTTTTATGGTTTTTAGTGTTTTTAAGATTTTAGTGTTTTAAAATTTTTCATAGGTTTTAAGTGTTTTTAGGTTGTCAATGCCTCCTTAGTGTTTTCTGGGTTTTCATGGTTTTTTTTGTTTTTAGTTAGATTTAGGTATTTTTTATGATTTTAATGGTTTTTTTTTGGTTTTTTTGGGATTTTGAGGGTTTTTTGGGGTTTTTTGGGTTTTTTGATATTTTATGGTTTACTGTGTTTTTAGAGGATTATAGTTTTTTATAGTTTTTTTACATTTTTAGTGATTTTTTAGGATATTTATGGTTATATAGGGTTTTTTAATATTTTTAAGGTTTTAGGTGTTTTATGGTTGTCCGGTTTATTATTGTTTTAATGGTTTTTTTGGAGTTTTTAGCATTTTTTGGGATTTGTGATATTAAATGATTTTATGTTTTTTAGATATTCTTTGTGATTATAAGGGTTTTAATGATTTTTTTACATATTTTGGTATTTGTAGTGATTTTTTAGGGGTTTTGTTGTTTTTATGGGTTTTAGTGTTTTTATAGTTTTTTAACATTTTTAGGGTTTGATGGGTTTAAGAGTTTTTTGGTTTTATGGTTTTTGGTGTTATTTAATGTTTTTTGGGGATTTCATAGTTTTTTGGTTTACATGGTTTGTACGATTTTATTATTATTCATTGGGGTTTTAGCAGTTTTTAGGGTTTTAAGGGTCTTAAGTTGTTTTAGGTTTTTAAGGTTTTATTAGGGTTTGTAAGGGTTATTAGTTTTTTATTCTTTTCATATTTTTAGGGATTTTGATAATTTTTATGGTTTTTTGGTTTTTTGCTATTTAGAGGGTTTTTAGTGTTTTTTAGGATTTTATGGTTTTTTGGATTATTTGTTTTTTATTTTTTATGGGTTTTAATGTTTATTATAGGTTTTTAACGTTTTTAAGGGCATAAAGGGGTTTTCTAGTTTTTTGTGGAGTTTTAAGGTTTTTATGGGTTTTAGGGGTTTTAAATTCTTTTAGGTGTTTTATGGTTTTTAGGTTTTTTATGATATTTTAGGGTTTTACCATTTTTTGTTTTTTAAAAGGTTCTATGTGTTTCTAGGTTTTTAAAGTTTTCTTAGGGGTTTCTATTTTTTGGGTGTTTTACATTATTAAGGTTTTTAGGGATTTTTTGGATTTTTATGGTTATTTATATCCTTTTGGGATTTTTACTTCTTTACGGATTTTAGGATTTTTAGGGTTTTTATTGATTTTGGAGTGATAAGGTGTATTTTTTGTGTTTTTAGGGGTTTTAATGGTTTTTATAGTTTTTTCTGTTTTTAGCAGTTTAAATGTATTTTAGTGTTGTTAATTCTTTTTTATGGATTTTAGGTGTTTTTATGGTTTTTAATGTTTTCAGGGGGTTTATGGTTTTTAGGATTTTTTTTGGGATTTTAAGGGTCTTTAGGGTTTTTAGGTTTTTAGTAGTTTAATTTTTTTTAGTTTTTCATGTTTTTATTAGTGTTTTTCAGGGTTTTTATGGTTTTTGTGTTTTTTTAAATTCCATTTTAGGATTTTTATGGTTTTTAGTGTTTGAAGGGATTAAAGGGGTTTTGGGCAAGGTAGATGTGAGGGTCAGGCTATTCCCGTCCCCCCAACAATTTATTAGAAAAAAAAACGGAACATACAACAAGCAGACAAGGGAGGGGAGCAGTCAAACAACTCACACCCAAGAACCCTTAACCCCAAACCCATAAAAAACCAAAACCAATAAAACACACAAAATCCAAACCAAGCAGACATCCATAACCATCTCTATCAGCACCTCCCATCAAATCAGCAACCAACATCTCGCATCACATATTCCATCATCAATCACCTTCATTATCAGTATCCCCTTCAACACTTTCCAGGACCAGGATATTCCTCCCAGACAATCAGCAACCAGTATCCAGTAACTCAAACTCCAGCATCCAGTACCATCTAAACAGTCATCTTCCATCTTCCCTCTACTCACCATCCAGCAACCAGCATCACTGAACCAAGCATCCAGAGCCTCCCGACCAAATATCTCAAGCAGGACAATCACTACCAAAAAATAGCAGCACCATCGATTCATAATCGATTAAGCCATAAGCCCCATCCCGCACTTGAGCGATGCAGAAACCCCACCACCTGCACCTCCTCTTAGAGTATCCCTCCCAGCAACACCTCCAAGAAAAGCCAACACGTAGCAATAACCAGCACTTCCTTCACAGCAAGAAACACTTTCCAACCATTCAACTTTTAGGACACCAATATTATACCACCAACATTCACATCCTCCCCCAACAACCTCAGCAGATTCATCCAAATCTATTATCACAAACATAAAAATCTCTTCCAAATAAGCATACACTGAATCACCCAACACCAACAATAAATTCATCTAAGAGTAGATCACACAAAGCATAAAATGAAAAACCACATACCAATATCTTTGACAGCCACTTGAGCACCGCCATGAGGATTGTCCCAGGTGGCCTCCAAGCTTGTTTGCCACAACCAGGAGCCCCATACCATAGTTGTGATCATCGTGTATCCCACCTTCTACTATACCAAAAGAATTCATCCCACCATCCACCTTGGACACCATAGGAACTCAAGATCTGCAGCTCCTTGCACCCTATCCATAGACGGAACTTTTCACGACAAAGATGAAACTATGAAAAGTTCCTTGTTATCCCAAGCCAAGAACAGTACCTTCATGCCTCGAGCCATCCCGCAACAATGCTGAGACCACTCGACAAGCCAGATCCGGAGATCCACCCCACCGCCAAAACTCCACACCTCGCCAGATCTCCTCTTAAGCAACACAGATCTAAATAGGAGAAGCCTGAATCTATCCATGTCGAAACAAACCAGACCCGCAGCCAAAATCACCCAGATCTGCCACACCTGAAGAAGAATGCATGCCGCCATGAACCTCATCACCGTTGAGGACCAACCCCACCGAGGACCGCCTAAAAACACTACCTCCAAGGTCCGAAACCGTTTCATCCCCAACGTGGGTCCTGGAAACTGAGGGAGCCGAGAAACCGGCACCATCGCCTGATGACCCAAGATGAGGAAAGAGCCCTCCCAATCCCAGATCTAGAAAGGTGATGGTCGCATCTACCAGTCTATTTCAAAGCCTTGCCTTGCTAGGAAACTTCACAAGCCTCCTATATTCGTCCTTCGCAGGAACCACACCTCCCATAGAGATGACCAAAGTCATTGCCACAATGAAAAGTCGCCACTACAAGTGAGAAAAACCCCGGAGAAAAGGAGAAACCAGATCTGCTGAGGAAGAGTCCGCCCACCGAAAAAATCAGACCAAACCATCACTTCCCTTGCCCAAAAAGAACCATTAGATCCCTTCGCAACCCAGCATCTTCCTTCTCGCCCGCAAGTACGACACTAGGGTAAGGACCGCGTGAGCAAGATCCCACCCGCATCACCAAGCTCGAACAAATCAACAACACTTCCGGGGGGAAGATAAATCTGTGGAGATCACAACACCGGAAGGGAGAACCCAGGAGAGAGCAGTGGCATCTTTCTAAAAGGGTTTTGGGGTTTTTAGGGATTTTATTTGTTTTATCATTTCTTTGGGTTTTAGGGGTTTTTTGAGTTTTTAGGAGTTTAATGGGTTTTTAGAGTTTTTTAACATTTTTGGTGGTTTAATTGGTTTTTATAGTTTTTAGTGGGTTTTAATGGGTTTTAGGGGTTTTATGATTTTTAGGGGTTTATGTTTTTCAAGTATTTTAGGGATTTTTAAAATATTTTTAGCATTTTCTAGGATTTTTGGGGGTTTTAAGTGTTTTTTATGGTTTTCTTAGGGATTTTATGGTATATAATGGTTTTTAAAATTTATTGGGATTTTAATGATTTTTTTATTTTTGTGGTATTTTAGGTTTTTATGTACCTTTAGGGTCTTTAAGGGATTTTAGGGTTGTTCGGTTTTTTATGATTTTTTTCGGATTTTGGGGTGCTTTTAATTTTTTAGGTTTTTATTGGATTATAGAGTTTTTTAATATTTTTATGAATTTTAATTTTTTTTAGAGTTTTGAGTGGTTTCTTTGGTTTTCATATTTATTTAGTGTTTTTAGGGTTTTTGGGGCTTTTTGATTTTTAGGTTTTTAGGGTTTTTAGGGTTTTTAGGGTTTTTAGGGTTTTTAGTGTTTTTATGGTTTTTATAAATTTTAATTAATTTAGGTTATTATTGTTTTCATTGAGATTTTATGGTTTTTAATGGTTTTTATATTTTATGGATTCTTCAGGATTTTTTAGGATATTTATGGGTTTTTATAGTTTTTAGAGAAATTTAGGGTTTTATGGTTTTTATAGATTTTTTTTGTATTTTTAGGTTTCCCTGAGTTTTTAGGGTTTTGTAGTTTTTTTTTAAAAAAATAATATTTTTAGGGGTTTAAAGGGGTTTTAGATTGTTTAGTGTTTTTATGGTTTTTATCATTTTTTATGATTTCTTATGTTTTTTAGGGGATTTATGGTTTTTAAATATTTTTGGGGGGTTTTGGGGTCTTTTAGGGTTTTTATGTACTTTTAGAGTTGTTTAGGTCTTTTAGTGGTTTTTTGTGTATTTAGGTTTTAAATTTTTCTTAGGGGTTTTTAGGATTTTTTGGATTTTTTCATTTTTGGGGGATTTTTTTGGGATATTTTAGGATATTTATAGGTTTTCAGTTTTTTGTAGATTTTTTGGGTTTCCACGTTTTTAAAGTTTTTTTGAGTTTTTTGAGTTTTCTTATTTTTTATAGTTTTTAATGTCTTTAATGTCTTTAAGGGTTAAATGGGTTTTATATTTTTCAGTGATTTTTGTGTTTTTATGTGGTTTTTAGGTTTTTAATGGTTTTTATGGTTTTTATGGGTGTTTTTGGATTTTATGGTCTTTTATGATTTTTATGATTTTTATTTTTTAGGGGTTTTAAGTGTCTTGGGTATTTTGTAGTTTTCTTTGGGTTTTTAGTGTTTTCAGGTTATTTAAAGTATTATGGATTTTTATGTATTTTTAGTATATTTATGTTTTTTTATGATTTTTGTGGATTGCGATGGTTTACAGGGTTTTTAGAGATTTAGGGCTTTAAGGGTTTTTTGAGTTTTTTTTTGGGTTTTTTAGTTATTTAGTGTTTTTAAGGGTTTTTAGAGTATTTTGAACCTTTTTAGGGGATTAAAGTATTTTTAGGGTCATTATTTTTTTATGGGTTTTATCAATTTGTAATCTTTTTATAGGCTTATAGGGTTGTTCATTTTTCATAGAGGATTTATAGTTTTTTGTGTTTTTGGGGTTTTAAATAGTTTTTATGGTTTTTAGTGTTTTTTAGTTTTTTGTGGGTTTATTGTTTTTAGTGTTTAAAAGTTTTATTTGGGGTTTTAAGTGGTATTTAGGGTTTTTACATTTTAGGTATTTTTAGGGATTTTGAGGATTTTTATGGTTTTTAATATTTTATGGATTTTGAGGGGTTTTATGGTTTTTTAGAGTTTTTAGAGTTTTATGGTTTTTTGGAATTTATGTTTTTAGGTTTTTTACATTTTTTGATGTTTTTTATATTTTTTTAATTTTTATAGGGGTCTAAATGGGTTTTAGTGTTTTTAGTGGATTTTAGGGGTTTTATGGGTTTTTAGGTTTTTTAATATTTTTGTAGATTTTAAGGTCTTTTTAATTTTTAAGATTCTTTAGGGTTTTTAAGGTTATCAGTTCTTTTCTAGGATTTAGGATGGTTTTAGGTGTTTTTAGGTTTTTATGTTTTTCTTAGGTTTTTAGGTTTTTTTACATTTTTTGGAAATTTTTGGGCTTTTAAGGATTTTTATTGTTTTTATGGATTTTGGGAATATATAGGTTTTTAATTTTTTTAGGGATTATAGTGGATTTTTTTTGTTTTTGGGGTTTTTTTTAGTTTTTAGGGTTTTAGAGGTTTTTTATATTTTTAACATTTTTTGTGGTTAAAAGGGTTTTTATAGTTTTTAGTGATTTTTATAGGTTTTCTTGGTTTTTTTGAGTTTTAAGGTATTTAGGGGTTTTATCTTATTTAGGGTTGTTGTGGGTTTTTATTTTTATTTTTGTGATTTTTTGTTTTTTTGTGGTTTAAAGTAAATTTAGGTTTTTATGATTTTCTTAGTGAATTTCTGTGGTTTTAGACATTTTTAATTTTTTTGGGATTTGTCCAGATTTCTTAGGATTTTTTTGTTTGTTAAGAGTTTTGAGGGGATTTAGGGTTTCTATATTTTCAGGGATTTTCATGTATTTTTTATTGTTTTAAGGGTTTCTTTATGTTTTCCATATTTTTAGGGTATTTTACATTTTTAATGGTTTTAGGGATTTTTTAGTATTTTTTGCCTTCTAGGGGTTTCATGGATTTTGAGGCTTTATAGATTTTTATGGGTTTTAGTGTTTTTTTGTTTTTTTCGGGATATAAAGGTTTTCTTGAGTCGTTTATAAATTTTATGGGTTTAATGGGGTATTAAATATTTTAATGATTTTTAGGGACTTTATGGGTTTTCATATTTTTTTAAGATTTTTTGCGATTTTTTGGGTTTTTTGGGTTTTTATGTTTTTATGGTCTTCTAGTTTTTAATCATTTTAGGATTTTCATGGTTTTATGAGTTTTTTTGGTTTTTAAGGTTTTCATAGGGTTTAAGGGTTTCTTTTACATTTTTAGGGAGAATTTGGGAGTTTTTAGAATTTTTATGGTTTTAGGTTTTTTATAGATTTTGAGGGGTTTTAGGGTTTTTGAGGATTTTAAGGATTTAGTGTTTTTATGAGTTTTATATGTTTTAATTGTTTTATTTGGTTATTATGGTTTTCTCAGGGGGTTTCATGGATTTTTTCGGTTTTTACTTTTTTAGGGATTTCTAGGATTTTTTAGGGTTTTTATGGATTTTAAGGAATTTTATTGTTTTTATTATTTTATGGATTTTTTTTGGGGATTATTGTTTTTTAATTTATTTAGTAATTTTAAAGGTTTATTTAGTGTTTTTATCATTTATAAGGGATTTAATGTTTTTTAAAGTAATTTGTGGGATTTTATGGTTTTTATGTGCTTTTATAGTTTTTTAGGTTTTTAGGTGTTTTATGGGTTTTTAGGATGTTAGGATTATTTAGGATTTTTAGGTTTTTATCCTTTTTAATATTTTTATGGGTTTTAAATGTTTTTAGTTTTTTAATTTTTTCATTTGTTTTTTCAGGATTTTAAGGGTGATGTACTTATTTAGTGATTTTGACAGATATTTTTGGATTTTTATGGTTTTATGGTTTTTAGGGATTTTTAGGGGATTTAGGGTGTTTATGGTTTTTAGGTTTTTTAGGGTTTCCTGTGTTTTTATGGTTTTATGGGTTTTTAGTTTTATAATGCTATTATGGGTTTAATGGTTTTATTTAGTTTTAGTGTTATTTTATGTTTTTATGGGTTTTAGGTTTTTTTGGATTTTATGGTTTTTATTGGATTTTATGGTTTTAATGGTTTTTATAGTTTTTAGGTTTTTGTGTGTCTTATAGTTTTTTTCATTTTTTAGATTTATAGTATTTATATTTTTTTTATATTTTTAATGTAATCTAATTAGTTTTTATGGTGTTTTACATTTTTTGATATTATTAGGGATTTTAATGATATTTAGGGTTTTTATAGTTTTAGGGATTTTGAAGATTTTAAGTATTTTATAGTTTTAGTGTTATTTAGGTTTTTAGAAGATTTGTGTTCTTTTTTGGGTCTAATGACTTCATAGAGTTTCCAGGGTTTTTAGGGTTTTTAGGGGTTTTGTGTTTTTAGTTATTTTATTGGTTTTATGTGTTTTTTTCTTTTTAAGGTTTTATTAGGGTTTTTCATGTTTAATGTTTGTAGGTATTTTGATAGTTTAGTTATGATTTTCTTATTTTTTAGGATTTTTACAGATTTTGATTGTATTTTTGGGTGTGGGGGGGGGGGGGTTAGGGGTTTTGGGGTTTTCATGCTTTTATGGGTTTTTTGGATCATTTAGGGTTTTCTGGTTTTTTAGATTTTTTAGTATTTATAGGGGTTTAAAGGGTTTTTAGAGTATTTATTGGGATTTTAGATTATTTCTGGGTTATTCTACTTTTTATGGTTTTTATTGGTTTTTATGGTTTTTAGGTATTTCAATATTTTTAGGGTTTTTAAGGATTCTATTGTTTCTAGGGTTGTTAGTGTTTTATAATATTTTAGGTTTTTTTGTTTTTTAAGGGTTTTTCATGTTTTATAGGGTTTTTTAGGTTTTTAGTTATATTTACTGATTTTTTTGGCTTTTTATATTTCTTTGGATTTTAATAGATTTTGAGGTATTTTTGGGATTTTTAGGTATTTTAGGGGTTTTATGGTTTTATTTGGGTATGTACTGTTTTTAAATGTTTTCCATGTTTTTAATTATTTTAATGTTTTAAAGGGTATTTAGATTTTTTTTTTGTGTTTTTATGGGTTTTGAGGGGGTTTTTGGGTTTTTGGGTTTTTGATGGGTTTTAGTGATTGTTATTGTTTATAGTGATTTTTAGGGTTTTTAGTGACTTATAAGGTTTTCCGTGTTTGTAGGGTTTTTAGGCATTTTATGTGTTTTTAGGATTTTATGGTTTTCATATGGGTTTTTATGGAGTTAGTTTTGTTGGTTTTGTTTGGAATTTTTAGGCATTTTTAGGCTTCTTATCATTTTTAGTGTTTTTATAGATTTTATGTTTTTATGGTTTTTATCATTTTTTATGTTTTTAGGCATTTAATGTATTTTTAGGTTTTTAAGGTTTTCTAAGGTGTTTTTAAGGTTGACTGTTCTTTAGGTTTTTAGAGATTTTTATGAATTTTTTAGGATTTTTATGGTTTTATGGGTTTTAGGTATTTTTTATTGTTTTAGTGTTTTAGGGATTTATGGGGTTTATGATTTCCGTGGTTTATTCTAGTTTTTTTATTTTTTAAGGGGTTTAAAAGTGTTTTAGAGTATTTTAAAATTTTCAAGGGTTTAAATGGGAATTATAGTTTTTTTTTCATTTAAAAGCATTTTATTGGGTTTTAGGGTTACTAAGGTTTTTAATGGATTTTAGGGATTTTAGGTATTTTAGCATTTTGAGGGTTTTTATTGTTTTAACAGTTTTTACGGTTTTCTTAGAGGGTTTTCTAGGTTTTTGGGATTTTTTATTTTTTAGGTATTTTTAGATATTTTTAGGATTTTATGGTTTTTTGGGTTTTTTTTGGATTTTGAGAGTTATTTGTGTGTTTTAGGGGTTTTGGTGTTTTTAAGGTTTTTAATGGTTGTTAGTGTTTTTAGGATTTTAAGGTTTTCTTTGGGGTTTTTAGGTTTTTTAGTATTGTTTATGTTTTTAGGGTTTTTATAGATTTTATAGTAATTTTAGTGTTTTTATGTCTATTAGGGTTTTTAGGGATTTTATGGGGGTTTGGGGGTTTTAAGATATTAATTGTTTTTTGGTATTTTTAGGGGTTTTTTAGTTTTTTATGGTTTTTAGTTCTTTAAATTTTTTAGGGGTTCCAAATTTTTTAGAGTTTTTATTGTGTTTTTTAGAGGTTTTGTGTCTTTTTATGATTTTTAATGTTTTTATAGTTTTAGGGTTTTTAGAGTTTTTAGTGTTTTTATGGTTTTGAGGATTTTTGAGGGTTTTATCTTTTTTGAGGCTTGAAAGGTTTTCGTATGGTTTTTCATTGTTTAACATTATTTTTAACTTTTAGTTATTTTTAGGGATTTTTTTAATTTTATGGATTTAGAATTTTTTCGGGAATTTAAGGGTTTTTATAGTTTTTTTGGCTAGTTGGGTATTTACGGTTTTTGGGGTTTTTAGGATTTTCTTTAGTTTTTATGGTTAATAAGGTTTTAAGGGTTTTTAATTTTTTTAGGGTTTAAAAGAATTTTTAGAAATTTGGGTTGTGTTTTAGGGTTTTATATGTTTTATGGTTTTTACGGGTTTTTAATTTTTTAAGGGTTTCATGGTTTTTATGTTTTTATGGTTTTTGGTATTTTAAGGTTTTTAGGGTTTAATATTCTGTATATGTTTTTTAAAATTTCTTAGGGGTTTTATGGTTTTATTATTTTTTTCATTTTTAGGGATATTTATGGATTTTTTATGTTATTTATGGGTTTTTAGTGTTTTTGGATTTTTTTGTTTTTAGGGGTTTTTAGGGTTTTAAGGGTTTTTTCTGTTTTTAGTGGTATTTTCATTTTTAGAGGTTTTAATATTTTTAGATTTTTTTACGTGTATAGGGGTTTAAAGGGATTTTAGAGTTTTTAGTGGTTTTTAAGAATATTTAAGTTTTTGGGGTTTTAAGGTTTTTATGGGTTTTTATTATTTTTTGAGGTTATTATGGGTTTTTAGGTTTTTTTATGTTATAGTGTTTTTTAGGAATTTTTAGAGTTTTTTGAATTTTATGGTTTTTAGTGGGTTTAAGTGATTTTAGGTTATTATAGTTTTTAGATGATTTTTGGATTTTTAATGTTTTTTACATTTTGAGTAATTTTTCATGATTTTTTAGGATTGTTAAGATTTTTTTTATTTTTGTTGGAACTTTAAGAGTTTTTATGGGTTTTAGGGTTTTTAGGGGTTTTAGAATTTTTTAGTGTTTTCAGGGTTTTTATGTGTGTTAAAGTTTTTGTGGTTCTTTTGGGTTTTTAGTGTTTTTTAGTTTTTAGGTTTTTAATTTTTTTTAGAGTATTATAATTTGGTTATGGTATTAAACTGTTTTTAGAGTTTTTCGTGGGGTTTTAGGGCTTTAGGGTTTTTATTTTTTTAGGGTTTTTTTGGTTTTTATGGTTTTTATGGTTTTTAATATTTTTTCATTTTCTACGATTTTAGGTATTTTAAGTGTTTTTATGTTCTTAAGGTTTTCTTAGCGGTTTTCAATGTTTTTAGGGGGGTTTTAGGAATTTTAGATACTTTTTCTTAATTTTTTTTATGGTTTTTAGGAATTTTGAGGGTTGCTAGGGTTTTTAGGGTTATTTATGTTTTATGGATTTTTGGAATTTTTAGGTCTATAGGGATTTTATGTACTTTTAGGTTTTTATGTTTTTCTTATGTTTTTTCAGTGTTTTTTGGGTTTTTTACTTTTTGAGGGATTTTTATGGCTATTTTAGGATTTTTATGGGGTTTTAGGGTTTTATGTTATTTTGGGTTTTTTTCATATTTTTTGAAATTTTTAATGGTTTTCTCTAGTTTTTTTACATTTTTATGGATCTAAAGGTTTTTTAGAGTATTTATTGGTTTTTAGGGGTTTTAATGGTTTTGAGGTTTTTTTAACTTTTTTAGGGGTTTTAATGGTATTGGAATTTTTTAGGTTTCTTAGGGGTTTTAGCATTTTTAGGTTTTCTATGGGTCTTATGCGTTTCTATGATTTTAAGGGGGTTGGAGGGTTTTTAGTGGTTTTTAGGTTTTTATTTCTTTAAAGGTATTTTTTTGGATTTTAATGGTTTTTAGGGGTTTCAGGATTTTGAGGGTTTAATGGTATTCTAAGGGGTTTCTTTGGTTTTTTGGGATTTTTTGGTTTTTTTAAGCTCCTTAGGGTTTTTAAGTTGATTTAGAGTTTTTTAAAAGTTATAGGTATTAAAGGGGTTTATAGTTTTTTGTGGGTTTTAGGATATTTATGGGGTTTTGGGGGTTTAATGAATTTTAGGGTTTTTTATCATTTTTTGGGTTTTAGATTATTTTTTGGTTTTTAGGGATTTTAATTTTTTAATTTTTTGTGGTTTTATGTTTTTTTAGGATTTTAAGGTTTTCTAAGGTATTTTCAAGTTTTTTAGGGTCTTTTTTACATTTTTAGGATTTTTAAGGGGTTTTAGTATTTTATTGTTTTCAGGTTTTTATGGATTTTGAGGGTTTTAGGGTTTTTTTATGATTTAAAGTTTTTTAGTGTATTTTTATTTTTTTGGTTTTTAGGGGTTTTATGTGTTTTTTTGTTTTTGATGTTTTCATTTGGATTTTTAGGGTTTCTATTTTTTTTATTTTTCTAGTGATATTATGGATTTTTTTTTATTTTTATGGATTTTAGTGGTTTTAAGTGTTTTGGGGGTTTTATTGTTTTTGTGGTATTAAAGGTTTTTTGGGGGTTTTATGTATTTTTCTTAGTTTGATAGGGTTTCAAAGGTTTTTAGAGTGTTTTTAACATTTTAAATATTAAATTAGTTTTCAGAGTTTTTAGTAGGTTTTTAGGGTTTTATAGGTTTTCCATTTTTTAAGGTTTTTAGAGTGTTCAAAATATTAAGGTTTTGAATTGGTTTATAGAATTTTTTTGTAGGTTTTTAGGATTTTATGGGTTTTGGTATTTTTTTATTTTTTTTTTAGAGTTTTCAGGTTTTTTTATGATTTTAGGGTTTTATATTTTTTAGGGGTTTGAGGTTTTTTTAATTTTTTGGTTTTTACGGTTTTTAGGGTTTTTGGGATTATATGGTTTTTTATGCTTTTAGGGTTTTTGGGTGTTTTTATGGATTTAAATGTTTTTTAGAGTTTTTGATGTTTATAGGGTTTAAAATGTGTTTTAAAGTTTCTAGAGGGTTTTTAAGATTTTTAAGGTTTTTTGGGATTTAAATGTTTTTATGGGTTTTGTATTTTTTTAGGTTTTTAGAGTTTTAGTGTATTTTAGGGTTTTAAGAGTTTTTAGGTATTTAGGGTTTCTGTTTGTTTTTTGGTTTTTAAGGTTTTTGTAGGGTTTTTTTAGGGTTTTAGGGGTTTTCTCTTCTTTTTGGATTTTAGTGCTTTTTTAGTATTTTTATCATTTTTAGGGTTTTTATGGATTTTGAGGTTTTTAGATTTTTAGGGTTTTATGGTTTTTTTGGGGTTTTAGGGGATTTTTTTTGAGTTTTGTAGGGGTTTATGGTTTTTATAGTTCTTTAAAATTTTAGGTTTTTAAATATTTTTTGCTGATACCTAGGGATTTAATGATTTCTTAGTGTTTTATGGTTTTTAGGTGTTTTATGGTTTTTATGGTATTTTAGGATCTTTTTGGGTTTTTAGTGTTTTTAGTATTTTAGGTGTTTTATGATTTTTTAGGTTTTTACGGTTTTATAAGGGTTTTCATGATTTTTAGGTTTTTTTTATTGTTTTAGTTATTTTTGGTCTTTTTATTGTTTTTAGGGTTTTGAAGGATTTTGAGGGTTTTTAGTGTTTTGGGGTATTTAGTGATTTTTAGGATTTTAGTGTTTTTTTTGTTTTTTTGGGGTTTAAGTGTTTTTAGGTTTTTATGATTTTCTATTGTTTTTAGGGGAATTTTATGTTTTGAGGGAATTTAGGGATAATTTTAGTATTTTTATGATTTTTTATGGTTTTAAGGGTTTTAGGGGTTTTAGGGTTTAAATAGATATTTTAAATTTTTGGGTTTTTTAGTTTTTAACATTTTAATTGTTTCATGGTGTGTTTAGAGTTTTTATTAGGTTTTAGGGTTTTATAGGTTTTACTATTTTTAAGGTTTTTATGGTATTTAAAGTTTTTATGTTTTTTAGACATTTCAGTGGTTTCTTAGTTTTTTAGGGTTTTTATGAATTTTAATTTTTTACGGTTTTCTTGTGGGTTTTCAATGTTTTTTGGGTTTTTTATTTTTTATAGATTTTTAGGCGCTTTTTAGGATTTTTATGGTTTTAGGGTTTTTAGGGTTTTAGGATTTATAGTTTTTTGGGGTTTTATGGTTTTTTGGGATTTTATGTTTTTTTTTGTGTTTTAAAAGATTTTAGGGGATTAAAATGGGTTTTAAGGGTTTTTTGGTTTTTTGGGTCTTTTAGAGTTTTTAGAATTTTTTTATGGGTTATAATTATTTTAATGTTTTAATGTTTTTCTTGGTTTTTTATAGTTTATTAGGGGTTTTATGTTTTCAGGTATTTTTAGGGATTTATTTACAAATTTTTTGGTTTTTTAGGGTCTTTTCGGATTTTGAGGGGATTTCGACTTTTTAGGGTTTTTAGGGGTTTTAACATGTTTTTAGGTTTCATGGATTTTTAGTGTTTGCAGTTTTCTAAAGATTATTTTATATTTTTAGAGTTTTTAGGGTTATTTACATTTTTGGTGTTTTTAGCCAATTTTTAGGATTTTTTTAGTTTTTTATTGGTTTTTAGGCATTTTTTAATTTATAGAGTTTTCTGGGGGTTTCTATTTTTTAGGGTTTTAAGGCTTTTTATAGTTGTGCAACGTTTTTTGGTTTTTGATTAATTATTTGAATTTTAACTGTTTTTTTTTTGTTTTTATGGGGTTTGGGTGTTTTTATGGTATTTAGGGGTGTTTTTGTTTTTTAATGTTTTTAGGGGAAAGGAAGATGTGAGGATCGGGCTATTCCCGACCCCCTCAAATTTTATTAAGAAAAAAGAGACGCAGCAGACAAGGGAGGGGAGGGGTAAAACGACCAGCACCCAAAAACCCTTTACAATCCCAAGACGCCAAAGACCCCCAAAAAAGAAAGATCAAAAAAGAAAAAACACACAAAACCCAGAAATAATGGTCCAACAGCAGTCCCAACCAAGCAACAACCAACATCTAGTAGCAGCATCACCATCACCATACACAATAACTTCATCACCTCCAAAGCATTAGCAACATCATGTCTCAGCCAAGCAGCAGCCAACATCCATCCCATCAGATTCCGACAGCCAGTACCACTTTCAAAAGTTCCCAGAAAACAGTCCTCAAGCATAGTAGCATCCCCTAACCAGCAACTCAGCATCTGACAACCATCACATCCATGCCAAACAGCATCCAGCAACAACGAGCTCGCACCGAAAAGTGCCCATTCAGGGGACACAAAACCACCAAGAAACAAGCAGAAACCATTCACACTAAGCACATCTTCAAGCACCTTCTCAACATCACCAAATTCATCAGCTTTCACACATCCCAATCCAGTAGAGTATATCAGCCAGCACCAATGAACCCTACGGCCAACAACTCTCGATGATCTGCACCCCAAAACAGAGCAAACAACACACCACCAGCCCCCATACCCAGGACCAGGCTGTAGCACCCAACACACAAAAGAGAGATCCCAGCTCCAGGAAATTTCCCAGTAGAATTTCCCAGCATCACCAGACCGTGCCTAACATTTCCCAGCAAATCCAGAAGCCAGAACCCGCAATGGATCATGTCCATCACCGCAACCAGTGCACCTTTGGTTTTAAGATTCAAGGACTTCCAACCAAAACTAGCATCAACAGTGAACATCAATAGAGAAAACATACACACGTGTATCTGGATATTCTTTGCACACATAAACCAAGAAGATATGAGCATCCACAGAACCAGAAATAGAGCGGAAACACCAGGCCGGCACCGGACCTTCTGCCTCCACAAAGGACCATCGCGTCTCCTGAGAAGCCACCAAAAACCATCAAAGCGAAAACCAGAGAGGGTGAATGACCATTGAGGAGGTCTCCACCCAAGCTGTCGAGGAATCTCCCTCCGACGATGAAGATCATGACCCCGATGCATCCTTAGAAGATCCTATCCACAGAAGCCAAGAGCACCACCACGCTAGGACAAACGGAGTCGTCGAGACCATCGTCTCTTCCGATGAAGCCGTTGAACCCGCTGACTCGTCAGGAAACCCATATTTGTAAAAATATCCACAAAAGGATGAAATCCAGGAGGGTTCCTGGCCTCCAAGGAGTCACCGACATCGCCACAACCCGAAATGGGATGGATCAAAGCCGAGCAAAACCGCTGCACAAGCCATGCCAGGATGTTGTTCCCTTTTCTGGAAGAAAGCATCTAGATCTCAACCCCACCGAGCAGCAGTCTGGTCTCCCACAAGCGAGTGTAATTTTCTTGGGTTTTAGGGTTTTTAAATTTTTATGGATTTTTTGGGATTTTTTGTGATATGTATGATTTTTTAGTATATTTAGGGATTTGGTTGCTTTTATGGTTTTTAGAGTTTATTAGGGTTTTGTGTTTATTAGGTTTTTAGGGGTTTAATGTGTTTCTAATTTTTTTAAGGTTTCCTATGGTTTTTCTATATTTTTATGGTTTTTGTATGTTTTAATGAATTTATATGGATTTTTTAGAATATTTTGTTTTTTGGGGTGTTTAGGGACATTTTTAGGGTTTTTTTGAGTTTTTCAATGTTTAAGGTTCATTAGATTTTTTAAATATTTAGTTGTGTAATGGTTTTTAATGGGTTTTAGATATTTTAGTGCCCTTTAGGTTTTTTATGGTCTTTTCGATTTTTTAGGGGTTTTTATCGTTTTTAGGGTTTTTAGGGTTTTTATGTTTTTTGTTTTTTTCATTTTTTTAGTTATTGAAAGTGTTTTTAGGGTTTTAAGGTTTTCTTTGGTTTCTGTAAAAAAATTAGGGTTTCATACATTTTAATGTATTTTTAGAGATTTTTAGGATTTTTATGGTTTTTATGATGTTAAAGGGGTTTGCAGGTTTTATGGATTTTTCGGTTTTTAGGGTATATTAGGGTTTTAAATGTTTTATAGATTTATGTGGGTATTATTTTGTTAATTATTTTAATGTTTTATTAGGGATTTTTCAGTATTTTTATGTTTATTAATGTTTTTTTGGAATTTTGGGATTGTTACTATTTTTATAGTTTTACAATATTTTTAAGGTTTTTGAGGGTTTTATGGTTTCTTTGGGTTTTATGGTTTATTTTGGTGTTTTTTGGGTTTTTAATGATTTTTAGAGTTTTTAAAACATTCCATTTGTTTAAAAGTGTTTTAGTGATTCAAGTGGTTTTCGAGGGATTTCATGGGACTTAGGTCTTTTTATGCATTAAGAGGATTTATAGTTTTTAGATTTTTCTTTGTGTTTAGGGTTTTTAGGGGTTTAATTTTTTTTAGGTTTTTAGGGGTTTTATGTTCTTTTAATGTTTTTATGGTTTCCATAGGTGTTTTAGTGTTTTTGTATTTTTTTTTATGTTTTTAATGTTTTTTAGAATTTTTTATGTTTTATGGGTTTTAAAGGTGTTACAGATTTTGTGTGTTTTTATAGGTTTTAGAGTGTTATCATTTTAGGTTTTTAGGGGTTTATGTGTATTTAGGATTTTTATAGTTTTATTATGGGTTTTAAGGGATTTTAGTGTTTTTACATTTTTTTTTATTTTAGGGATTTTTTACGATTTTTATTGTTTTGTAGGGGTTTAGGGGGTTTTGAGGGGTCTTTATGTGCTTATTATTTTTTTGTCTTTTTAATTATTTTTTCTTTTTTAGAGTTCATAACTATTTATAGTTTTTTAACTTTTTCAGGGGTTTAATGTGGTTTTATAGTTTTAAATGATTTTTTTACATATTTTAGGGTATTTTAATGTTTTTATGGGTTTTCAGGATTTTAGGGGTTATATAATTTTTAGGTTGTTTCAGTGTTTTTAGAATTATTAATTTTTTAGGTGTTTTAAGGGTTTTTAAATTTTTATGTCTCTTCTTTGGGTTTCTTAGGGTATTTATATTTTTTTGCCTTTTTTAGTGATTTTTGGGGTTTTTTCTGATTTTTATGGATTTTGAATATTTTTAACTATTTTTAGGTGTTGTAGGGGTTTTAATAGTTATGAAATGATATTATATTTTTTATGTGTTTTAATTATATTATGGTATTTAGGGTTTTTTTTTGTTTTTTATGATTTTCCTGGTTTTTAAATTTTAATGATTTTTCAGATTTTGAGGGTTTTTATCGGTTTTTAGTGTTTTTATGGCTCTTTTGGGTTTTTACTAGGTTTTGGAGTTTTTTAGGGGCTTTATTGTATTTAGAAGTTTTGTATCTTTTTTAGGTTTTAAAGGGTGTTTATTTTTTTTACTGGGTTATTATGGTTTTTTGTGTTTTTAAGGATTTTATGTTTTTAGGGTTTTAGGGTCATTTAAGGGTTTTTGGGGGTTTTATCATTTTTTTAGGTTTCTAAGGGGTTCTAAGTGTTTTTAGGTTTTAAAGGTATTGATAGGGTTATTCAGGTTTTGATGGGTTTATACATTATTTTCATTTTTAATATTTTTATTAGTTTTTAGGGTAGGAATTCTTTGGGTTTTGGGTCTTGGGTTTTTAGGGTGTTTATGGTTTTTTAGGTTGGTTTCTTTTTATTTTCTTTTATGGTTTAAAGGTTTTCAGAAGGTTTTTGATGGGTTTAATGGTTTTTTAAATATCAGTTAATTTTCGAGGATCTTATGATGTTTATGGTTTTTTTTTGTGTTAAGGATTTTGAGGGTCTTTAGGTTTTTTAGGTTTTTTGGATTTTTTTGGGTTTTAGGGTTTTTCAAGTTTTTTAAAGGGTTTAATATTTTTTATAGATTTTTAAAAAAATTAATGATTAAAAGGTTTTTATATTTTTAGTGATGTTTTATTGTTTTGTGGGTATTTATATTTTTCTTCTGTTTTTAGGGGTTTCAAATGTTTTCTGTGGGTTTTAGGGTTTTTTTGTGTTGTTAACATTTTTTGGTTTTTTATGGGTTTAATGTTTTTTTAAGATTTTAAGGTTTTCTAAGGGTTTTTAGGTTTTTAGTGTTCTTTACATTTTTTTTAATTTTTATTTATTTTTTTTGGTATTTTTTTTTGTTTTTATGTGTTTTTAGGGTTTTTAAGAAATTTGAGTGTTTTTAGAGTTTTAGGGGTTTTTACATTTGTAGGTATTAATAGGAATTTTTAAGATATTTGTTAATTTTTAGCGGTTTTAAGGATTTTGACAATTTTTAGTATTCTTTAGTGTTTTAGGAATTTAAGGATTTTAAACATTTTTAGGGTTTTTTGGGGTTTTAACAATTTCTAGGTTTTTTAGGTTTTCTTAAGATCATTCATATAATTTAAATTGTTTACTATTTTTAGGGGTTTTTAGGTATTTTTAATGTTTTTATTTATTTATTTATGGGTTTTAGGTACTTGAGGGTGTTAGAGTATTTAGGGATTTATTGTTTTTATGGATGGTTTTGGTTTTTAATGTTTTTTGATATTTTTAGGGTTTTAAGGTTTTTAAGAGTTTTTGAATTTTTATGGGATTTAAAGGGTTTTGGAGTTATATTTATTTAGTGGTTTTATGTGGATTCATGGTTTTTATTGTTTTTAAGAGTTTTATGGTTTTTAGGGTATTTCTAGTTTTTTTGATCTTGCACCTTTTAATTTTTTTTATTTTTTTTATTGTTTTTAGGTTTTAAGGTTTTCTTAGTGTTATTAAGGTTTTTAGTGTTTTTACTTAAATTGGAATTTTTGGGATTTACTTAGTTTTTTATTTTTTTAGGGTGTTTAGGTATTTTGAGGGTTTTAGGGGTTTTAGGGTTTTTAGCATTTTTTAGAATTTTATTAGTGTTTTAAGTCATTCCAGTTTTAAGGATTTCTTACAGTTTTTAGGGTTTTTCTGGCCTTTTACCTTTTTATATATTTTAGGTCTTTTGGTATTTTCCTTGTTTTTATAGTTTTTAAGGTTTTAAGGGTTTTGGAATTTTTTTGGTTTTTCGGTTCATTTAATTTTTAGTTTTTTTTTAGTTTTTAGCGGTTCTATAGTTTTTTATATAATTTTAACTTGTTCAGTTATTTAATGGTTATTTAAATATTTTAGTGGTTTATGGAGGTTTAATTAGTTTTTATAAATTTTTAGTATTTTTTGGGGGTTTATGGTGTTTATGTTTTTTAGGGTTTTATTGGTTTTTATGGGAGTTTTGGTTTTTAGTGATTTCACAGTTTTTTACAGGTTTTATTTGTTAATAGGTTTCTGATATATTCTTATTTTTTTATTGTTTTTAAATTTTTTTGTAAATTTAATGGAATTTTTAGGATTTTTATTGTTTTTATAATTTTAATGGATTTCTAGTGTTTTAGGGATTTTGGTGTTTAGTATTTTCATAGTATTTTTCATTATTTTTACTATTTTTTACATTTTTTCTATATTTTTTGAGATATTTAAAAAAAATTAGGCTTTTTAGGGTTTCAAGTTTTTTGAGGTTCTTAGGTGTTTCCGGTTTTTTAGAGTTTTTATGATTTTTTAGTTTTTTATGGTTTTTATTGAGTTTTTAGGTTTTTTTAAGTTTATATATTTCTTAACGTTTTCTGGGTTTAAAGGGTTTTTACGGTCTTTAGTGGCTAAAGGAATTTTATGGGTTTTTATGTTTTTTCAATTTTTTAGTGTCTTTTATTGTTTATTATTTTTAGGGGTTTTAGAGTTTTAATATTTTGTGTGTGTTTTTGGGTTTTTAGGGTTTTTATGTGTCTTAAGTCTATTAAGTTTCTCTTAGGGTTTTCTATGTTTTTTGGGATTTTTACGTTTTTATGGATTTTTGTTCATCTTTGGGAATCTTATGGGTTTTAGGGATTTTTTTCATTTTGAGATATCTTTGGGATTTTTTTGTTTTAATGGGATTTTTTGGGTTCTTTAGATTTATATTGTTTCTATGGTTTTTATAGTTTTTTTACAATTTTTAGGGGTTTAATTTGTTTAGATTTTTTAGTAGTTTATTAGGTTTTATTGGGTTTTATGAGTTTATATTTTTTTAGGTTTTTATTGTTTTTATGATGTTTTAGGTTTTTTTTTCATTTTTTAGTTTTTAGTGGTTTTAAGTGTTTTTATATTTTTTGGGTTTTATTTGGTTTTTAGTGCTTTAGGTTTTTGTACATTTTTATGGATTTTTATGGATTTTGAAGTATTTGATTGATTTTTTGGTTTCATGGGAATTTTTTTTGTTTTATTATTTTTAACGTTTGTTAAGTTTTTAGGGGTTATAATGTTTTTATGGTTTCAATGTTTTCTTATTTTTTTAGGGGTTTCAATGATTTTTACATTTTAGGGGTTTTTAGAGATGTTTTTTCGGTTTGATATGTTTCTTAGATTTTTTTTAATTTTTTTGGAGTTTAGGGTTTTTAAATATTTTTTTTGAGTTTTTAGGGTTTTTTTGAGTTTTTTAAATAATCAGTTTTTTACATTTTAAGGTGTTTTGGGGTTTTAATGTTTTTAGTGGAATTTGGGGTTTTATTTTGGTTTATATAATTTCTTATTTATTTTAAGGGTTTAGGTCTTTTAAGGGGTTTAAGGTTTTCAATGTTTTTTTCAGGGTTTTATGGATTTTTTTTATTTGTATGTTTTTAGGGTTTTTATGGATTTTTAGTGTTTTTAGGGTTTTTATATTTTTTTGGATTGTTTTGTGTTTTAAGGATTTTTTGAGTGTTTTAGGGTTTTTGAGATTATTTAGTGTTATTTTAACATTTTTTGTTGTTTAAAGTGTTTTCTAGAGTTTTTAGTTGTCTGTAGGGTTTTTATAGCCTTTTAGGGTATTTATGGTTTTATAGATTTTTATGGATTTTTATGGGTTTTAGGGTCTTTTAGGAGTTTTATGGGGATTTAGTGTTTTAGTGTTCTTTGGATTTTAGGGTTTTTTAGTTTTTAGTTTTTTGGGGGTTTTATGTTTTTTTTAGGTATTTAAGGTTTCATTAGTGGTTAACAAGGTTTTTAGGAGTTTTTTAATTTTTTTGGTAATTTTACAGGTTTTGTAGCATATTTATGGGTTTTTATGATTTTTATGAAATCTTTTATAGTTTTTAGGGTTTTTTGGGTTTCAAGGATCCTTATTGGTTCTTCAGTATTTTGGTTTTTTGGAATTTTTGGGATTTTTGTGTTCTTAAATGTTTTTAATGTTTTCTAGAGTTTTTTATTTTTTAGGGGTTTAAATCGTTTTTAGAGTTTTTATTGGTTTTAAGTGGTATTTAAGATTATCAAGTTTTTAGAGGGTTTTTTAGTTCATCTGGGTTTTTAGGGTTTTTAGGGTTTTTAGTGTTTTTATGTTTTTTAGGGTTTTTAAGTGTATTTATATTTTTATGTTTTTATTATGATTTTCATGGGTTTTAGGGGATCTTATGTTTCTAAGGATCTTTATAGATTTTTTAAATTTTATGGGTTTTTAGTTTTTTTGGAATTTTTTGGGGTTTTAGGGGTTTTTACAGCTCTAGGGATTTTCTGTGGTTTATAGAATTTATTAGGTTTATAGGGGTTTTAATTTCTTTTAGGTGTTAATGTTTTCATTGGGATTTTAGGGTTTTTTTGTTTTTTTACAGTTTTAGGTATTTTTAAGGTTTTTTAATTATTTTTATGATATTTTGGGTGTTTTGGGTTTTTTTGGGTATTTGGTGTTTTATATTATATTTAGGATGTTTTATAATTTTTTAATGATATTAGGGCCTTTAATTGTTTTTAGATTTTTTACTGTTTTTATGGTATTTTTGGGGTTTATTATTTTTGGTCGGTTTTTTTGGTTTGAAATGTACATGGGTTTTAGGGTTTCTATCTTTCGTAGGGTTTTTAGGGTTTTTAGTATTCATGGTTTTTTATATTTTTAGGGATATTTTTGGGTTTTTATAGTTTTTTGGGTTTTTTATGGATATTGAAGACTTTTAGGGTTTTTAGGTTTTTTTGGGTGATTAGGGGTTGATGGTCTTTTTTGGGTTTCTTTTTTTATTTTTAGGGTCTTCAAGGTGTTTAGTGTTTTTAACATTTTTATGGGTTTAAATGATTGTTATAGTTTTAAGTGTTTTTTGGGTCATATATTATTTTAGGGTTTTTTACTATTTTTCTGGTTTTTATGTATTTTACTATTTTTATTTTTTTTAGAATTTTTTAAGGGTTTAAATTGTTTATGTTTTTATGTTTTTGGGGGTTTTCATAGTTTTTAGGGTTTTTTATATTTTTAGGTATTTTTTAGTATTTTTCGGTTCTATTGGGTTTTTTGGGATTTTGAGGGTTTTCATTTTTTTTTCGAAGTTTTACGGATTTATTGTTTATTTTGGGTATTTGGGGTTTTTTTGTGTTTTTTATGGTTTCATTTTTTTCTGATTTTTTAACATTTTTATGGGTTTAATGATTTTTTAGTGTTTTTTGTGGGTTTTAGTGTTTTTATTTGTCTTTGGGGTTTTTAAGGTTTTGGGATTTTTATGGTTTTTATGGGTTTTCATGGTTTTTAGGGTTTTTAGGGTTTTTAGGTTTTTAGGTTTTTCAAGGGACTTAATTATCTATATGTTTTTATGTTTTTCTTAGTTGTTTCCATGGGTTTTGTGGTTTTTTTTGTTTTTAGGGACTTTTTGTGATTTTTTTCAGATTTTGGGTGTTTTTGTGTTTTTTGGGATATTGAGGGTTTTTATGGATTATATGGTCATTAGGGAATTTATGTGTTTTTTTGTTTTTTGTGTTTTTAACATTTTAGGGTTTTTATTTTTTTGGAGTTTTTTAACATTTTTAGGGGCTTTTTAGCATTTTATAGAGTTTTAAGGATTTTTTATTTTTAGGAGTTTATTGTTTTTAGATTTATTAGGGGTTTTAGGGTTTTCAAATTTTTTGGGTGTTAGGGATTTTAATTGTTTGTATATTTTTAAGGTTTGGTTATGTATTCTTTTTTGTTTTTGGGTTTTTTGAGTTTTTTAACATTTTTAGGGTTTTGAAGTGTTTTTAGAGTATTTATGGGGTTTTAGACTTTTATAATTTTTTTTGGGATCTTATGGTTTCTATAGTTATTTTGGTTTTTAGGGTTTTTAATGCATTTTAATGTATTTTCATTTTTTTAGGTTTTTAGGGGATTCAACTATTTTTATATTTTTAATGTTTTCATAGTGTTTTTTAGAATTTTTAATGTTTTTTTGATTTAAGGGATTGATAATTATTTTGAGGATTTTTATGGTTTTTTGGGTTTTTAGAGATTTTGAGGCTTTTTTACATTTTTTTGTGTTTTTTGGGTTTTTTGGATTTTTAGGTTTTTTTAGTTTTTTAGAATTTTATGATTTTTAAGAATTTTTTAACATTTCTAATGGTTTAAAGGGTTTTTAGACTTTTCAGTGTGTTATAGGGTTTTTAAAAGTTTTGGGGGTTTATTGGTTTTTAGTGGTTTCTGGGATTCTGGATTTTAATGGGTTTTAAGGGATTTTAGTGTGTTGAGATTTTTTTGGGTTTTTGTGGGTTTTAAGAGTTTTTTGGATTTTAAGGTTTTCTTATGATTTTTAGGGTGTTTTATAGTTTTAGACATTTTTGTGTATTTTTTATGACTTTAATGGTTATTTATATTTTTAGGTTTTTTGATGGTTTATTGGGTTTTTAGAATTTTTTGGGTTTTTATGGTTTTCTGGGTTATTAATGGTTTTATTTTTTTATGTTATTTAGGGTTTTTATAGTATTTTAGAGTTTGCAAAAGTATTTAGGGGTTTAAAGGGTTTTTTCTCTGTTTTTTAGATTTTAGTGTTTTTAAGTATTTTAATTGTTTTAGGGGGTTTTATGTTTGTTATGATTTTCTTGGGGTTTTAGGGTTTTCAGTGTTTTTAGAATTTTTTAGGTTTTTAGGGGTTCTAAGTGTTTTTCAGTTTTTAAGGTTTTCCTTTGGGTTTTAATGTTTTTAAGTGTTTTTAAATTTTCATGGATTTTTAAGGCTTTTTATAATTTCACTGTTTCTTTAGGTCTTGTAGGGATTTTAAGATTTTTTATGGTTTTTAGGGATTTTATGGATTCTTGGTGTTTTATGGGTTTTTTGAGTTTTGGGGGGTTTTACATTTTTAGACATTTTTAATGGATTTAGGGGATTAATGTTTTTCTATATTTTTTAGTTTTTTTATGATTTTTATGGGGTTTATAGATTTTTAATGTTTGTATGGATTTTTATGGTTTTTATTGTTATTTGGGTTTTTAGGGTTTTTAGGGTTTTTAGTCTTTTTTTTAGTTTTTTAGTGTTTTTAAGTGTTTTTATGTTTTTATGGTTTTCTTATGGATTTTCATGGTTTTAAGATATTTTTTATTTTTATATATTTTTATGGATTTTTATGGATTTTTATGGTTTTTATGGATTTTAAGTGTTTATATGGGGTTTTATGGATTTTATGCTTTTTTAGGTTACCTGGTTTTTTTTATTTGTTAAGGGGTGTGGAGGGTTTTTATAGGTTTTTATCATTTTCAAGAGTTTAAAAGGGTTTTAGAGTTTTTAGTGGGTTTTAGAGTTTTCATGGGTATTTAGGGATTTTTAAGGTTTTGGGGGGGTTTTATGGTTTTTAGGGATTTTAGGGACTTTTCGGGTTTTTACTTTTTTAAGGTTTTTAGGTGTTTTATGAGTTTTAATTATTTTAATTGTTTGTAGGTTGTTATAGTTTTATTATATTTTTAGGGTTTTTAAATTTTTATGTATTTTTTAGAGTTTTTATGTTTTTTAGGGTTTATGGGATTTTCATGGTTTTTTGGTTTTTTTGGTCTTAGTGTATTTTTAAAATTTTATCAAGTTATTACGGTTTATTAGATTCTTTTAACGTTTTTCGAGGTTTAAAGTGTTCATAGAGTACTTAGTGGTGTTAGGGTTTTTATGGGTGTTTTGGTTTTTAATAGGGTTGGGGGTTAGGGGATTTCAAGATTTTTATGGGGTTATATAGTTTTGGGGTTTTCATCATTTTAAGAGTTTTTAGGGGTTTTAAGTGTTTTTGGTGTTTAAGGGTTATTTAGAAGTTTTCAGATATTTTGGGGTTTAAATTGATTTTGTATTTTTATGTATTTTGTACGATTTTAAATTTTTTTGGTCGTTTTTAGGGATTTTGAGGGGCTTTAGGGTTTTAGAGTATTATTGATTTGGGTTTTTAGGGATATTTTGAGTTTTTTAGTGTTTTAAAATTTCTTAAATTGTATTAACATTCTTAGGGTTTGATATGTTTTTTATCATTAAGTGGGGTTTAGGGTTTTCATGGGTTTTTATGGTTTTTAATGTTTTTAGGGTTTCTTTTGGGTTTTTAGTGTTTTTAAGTATTTTTACGATTTTTAGTATTTTTAGGTTTTAAAAGGTTTTATTTTTTTTAATTTTTTTAATGTTTACATAGGGGTTAAGTTGTTTTAAAAAAATTTAGTAGTTTTAATGATTTTTATGGTTTTTATGGGTTTATATGTTTCAAAAAATTTATGATTTTTATAGTTTTTATGGATTATTGGTTTTTTTTTGAGTTTTTAGGGTTTTATAGGTTTTTATAGTTTTTAATTTTTAGGCGTCTAAAGGGTATTTGGAGTTTTTAGTGCTTTTTACGGTTTTATGGTTTTTTTTGGATTTTAAAAGTTTTTATAGTTTTATAGTTTTTCAGGATTGTTATGGGTTTTTATGGATTTTTGAGGTTTAAGGGATTTTGAGGGTTTTAGATTTTTTAACGATTTTTATGTGTTTTCTGGGTTTTTTTGTGTTTTAGATATTTTTTCAGTTTTAAGGGTATAAAAGTTTTTATATATTTATAAATTTTTACGGGTTTAATGGGGTTTTAGAGTTTTTATTTATTTTTAGGGTTTTTTGGGGTTTAGGATTTTTTTTAGGGTTTTTGCTATTTTTAGGGGTTTTTATGTTTTTATGGGTTTAATGTGTTTTAGGTGTATATGGTTTTCTAAGGGGTTTTAATTATTTTTATGTTTTTTAGGGATTTTGAGGGTTTTACTATTTTGAGGGTTTTTATTTTTTTGTTTCAGGGTTTCTTTGAGTTTTTTGAGTATTTAATGTTTTTAGACTGTTTCAATGTCTTTAAATGTTTAAAGGTATAATAAAATTTTTAGAGGTTTTTGGTTTTTTATTGGTTTTTAGTGCTTTTAATGTTTTTAGGGTTTTGTCGATTTTAATGGTATTTAGGGTTTTTAGGATCTTTTAGGGGTTTTAGGGGTTTTAAATTTTTTATTTTTTTTATGGTTCTATGTGTTTTTAGGTTATTAATGTTTGCATAAAGGATTTTATGGTTTTAGTTTTTCAAGGTTTTAGGAATTTTTAGTATTTTTATGCGTTTTTTGGAGTTTTAAGGATTTTTAGGGTTCTTAGGGTTTTTAGGGGTTTTGTGGATTTTTAATGTTTTTATCTTCTATTTAGGTTTTTAAATGTTTTAATTTTTTTACGATTTTTAATGTTTTCCTACAGTTTTTCATGTTTTTAGGGTTTTTAATATTTTTAGAGAATTTAAGGCCTTTTAAATACTTTTATGTGTTTTCGTGTTTTTAGGGATGTTTTAGGGTTTTCAATTTTTTTCGTTTTTTATGTTTTTCATGGGTTTTTAGGGGTTTTTTTGAGTTTTTAGGGTTTTTAAGGGGTTTTAGAGTTTTTAATGTATTTAGGTATTTACAATGTTTTTAGGGTTTTTATGGAATTTTAGTGATTTGAATGTTTTTAGGTGTTTTATGGTTTTTAGTTTCTTTAAGGATTTATAGAGTTTTAGGGTTTTTAGTGTTTTTAGGTTTTTAGGGGTTTTAAGTGATTTTAGGATTGAAATGTTTTCTTAATTTTTTTTAGGTTTTTAGTGTTTTTTTACGTTTTAGGGTTTCTTGGATATTTTTTTAATTTTATAGTTTTTAGGGTTTTTATGTATTTTGATGGTTTTTAGGGTTTTTTATGGTTCATGGTTGTTTTCAATTTTTTGGAGTTTTTTTGTTGTCAAGGGGTTTTGAGTTTTTTAAATATTTAGGGGTTTAAAAGATTTTTAGATTTTTAGTGGGGTTTTCGGGTTTTTATAGTTTTTAGGGTTTTATGGTATTTGAGCATTTTTTAAGGTTTTTATGGTTTTTAAGTGTATTTTGGTTTTTAGGGTTTTCTTCGTGATTTTTTAGTTTTTAGGATGTTTTATATTTTTTGGGGTAATTTTATTTTTTTTAATATTTTTATGTTATTATGGGTTTAAAGGTTTATTTTCTATTTTATTGGGTTAAAGTTTTTTAAAATATTTAACATTTTATAGTGTTTCAAGGGTTTTTAGAATTTATTGAGGGTTTTAGGGTTTTATAGGATATTATAATTTTTTATGGTTATTATGGTTTTTGGGTTTTTTATGTTTTAGGGATTTTTAACGATTTTTTAGGAATTTTAGCGTTTTAAGGTATTTGAGGGGTTTAAGTATTTTTGGGTATTTTTGGGTTTTTAGGGTTTTTTTTGAGATTTTTGTGCTTTAATATTTTTATAGTTTTTTTAATGTTTTTAGCGGTTTACGATTTTTCTTGAGTTTTTGGTGTGTTTTTATTATTTTTATACGGTTTTAATTGTTTTTAGGGGGTTTTATGGATTTTATGGTTTTATTATTTTTAGGTTTTTTAGGGGTTTAAAATGTTTTTAGTTTTTTAATGTCATATTATGGTTTTTAACGGTTTTTAGGTGTTTTTTATGTTTTTATAGATTTTACGTATTTTTTATTATTTTTAAAAAATATTTGGTTTTAAGTGAATTTGAGGATTTTAGTGTTTTTATAGTTTTAGGGATTTTATGGGTTTTTTGGAATTAAGGGATATTTTTAATTTTTTGGTAGCTATAATTTTTTTAATGATTTTTAACGTTTTTATGGTTTTAAAGGATATTTAGTGTTATTAATGGTTTTGTGGGTTGTATAGATTTTTAAGGTTTTTTGGGGTTTTTTTGTTTTTTTGTTTTTTAGGGTTTGTAGAATTTTTAGTGTTTTAGATATGTTAAGTGTTTTTAATTTTTAATTTTTTTCTTACGTATTTTATGGGTTTAAGGTTTTTTTATGTTTTAGGGATATTTAGGGCGTTTTAGGATATTTATAGATTTTAGGGTTTTTTTGGGGATTTTGAGGGGTTTTATATGTTTTATGCTTTTTTAATTTTCTTTTTGTGTCTCTTGGTGATTTTAAGATTTGTTGGAGTTTATAAATGTTTTTATGGGTTTAAAGAGTTTTTAATTTTTGTGTGGGTTTTTAGGTTTTTATGGGATTTTCGGGTTTCTTAATGTTTTTAATGGGTTTTATGGTTTTTATGGTTTTTATAGTATTTAGTGTTTTCATTTTTTAGTGGTTTTATGTGTTTTTAGGATTTTATTATTTTATTATTGGTAGTTAGGGTTTTTATGGTTTATTTTATTTTTAAGTATTTTTAGCGATTTTCACGTTTTTATGTGTTTTTAGGGGTTTTATGGATTATGAGGATTTTTATTAATTTATAGGGAATTTTGTGTTTCGTTGGTTTTTTTGTGATTTTAGGATTTTTTCTCTCTCTCATAGGGGTTTTACGGTTTATTGAATATTTTACTTTTTAGGGGGTTAAAGGGTTTTCTGAGTTTTTAGTGGGTTTTAAAGGTTTTATTGGGTTTTAAGGGTTTTTAAATTTTTATGGGTTTTAAATATTTTAGAGGTTTTAAGGGTATTTTAGGGTTTTTAGAATTTTTAGGTTTTCAAGGGTTTTAAGTGTTTTTTGGTTTTTAGGGTTTCCATAGGCCTTTTTAGGGGTTTAGGGTTTTTATATTTTCAGTGATTTTTAATGATTTTTTAGTTTTTTATAATTTTTGGGGATTTGAGATTTTTTATGATTTTTAGTATTTTTTCTAAATATAGGGATTTATCATTTTTATGTTTCTCTGGATTTTAAGTTTATTTAGTTTTTTGTTATTTTCTTAGGTATTTTTAGATTTTTATGTTTTTTATGTTTTTAGGGATTTTTACGGCTTTTTGGATTTTATGGGGGTTTTAAGGTTTATAGGTATTTTGATGGTTTTTATGGATTTTTTAGTCTATTGGGGGTTTTAGGGGTTTTGCGTGTTTTTAGGATTTTAATGTTTTTTATATTTTTTTTAACATTTTTATGTTTTAAAGGATTTTTATAGTTTTTAGTGGGTTTTTAGTATTTTTATGGGTTTTTATGCTTTTTAAGGTTTTAGGGGTTTTTATTGATTTAGGAATTTAAATTTTTTTATGGTTTTTAAGTATTTTTTGGTATTTACGGTTTTCTTAGGGTTTTTTAAGAATTTTAGGTTTTTTTACATTTTAGGGATTTTTAGGTATTTCTAATTATTTGGGAGTTTTCATGTTTATATAAATTTTAATCGCTTTTATGCTTTTTAGAGTTTTATGGGGTTTCATGGTTTTTTGGGAGTTTTTGTTTTTTTTTTTGAATTTTTAATGATTTTATGGTTTTAGTGTTTCTTAACGTTTTTAGCGGTTTTAATTCTTTTTATAGTTTTAGTGATTTTTTGGGATGTTTTTTAGTGTTTTTAGGGTTTTTATGGATTTTAGGGGTTTTTAAGGTTTTTTTTCTATTTTATGGGTTTTAATGTTTCTATGGACTTTTAGGGCTTTTAAAATTTTTATAATTTTTAGGGGTTTTATGTGTTTTTAGTTTTTAAAGTTTTCCTATGGATTTTATGGTTTTTGAGCCTTTACATTACTAGTTATTTTTAGATATTTTTTAGATTTTTATGGGTTTAAGTGTTTTTTCGGATTTGGAGTGTTTTAGGTTTTTTATGGTTTTTAGGGTTTTTACGGTTTTTAGCATTTTTAGGTTTTTATAGGTTTTATGTGTTTTTAGGGTTTTAAGGATTTCATAGTGTTTTTCATGATTTTTAGGGGTTAATAAATTTTTAATTATTTTTAAGGATTTTTGAGTATTTTTAATGTTTTTAAGTGTCATAGAGATTTTGAGGTATTTAAAGGTTTTTTTAGAGCTTTTAGGTTTTTAATGGGTTTTAGGGTTTTAGGTGGGGTTTTTTGAGTTCTTTATGGGTTTAAATGTTTCTTATATTTTTTTTAACATTTTTAAGGGTTTAAAGGGGTTTTAGTGGCTTTAGTGGGTTTAAGGGTTTTTATGGGTTTTTATGGTTTTTAGAAGTTTTGTGGTTATATTGTTTTTAAGAGTTTATTTGATTTTTTTAGTCTTTTAAGGGGATTTATGTTTTTAGGGTTTTAAATTATTCTTAGTGGTTTTTCATGTTTTTTTAACTTTAAGGTTTTTCATGTATTTCTTAGGAATTTTATGGTATTTATTGTTTCTAGGGGTTATGTGGGATTTTAGGTTTTTTTGGGTTTTTTGGATAATTATGGGTTTTTGGGGTTCTAAGGATTTTTTTGATTATTTTATGGGTTTTATGGTTTTTAGAGTTTATTAACATTTTTAGGGGTTGAAAGAGTTATTATAGTTTTAGTGGGGTTTTAGGGTTTTTATGGGAATTTAGGTTTTTATTAGGTTTTTAGGGGTTTTAAAGATTTTTAGGGGTTTTACGGCTTTTTTGGTTTTTATGGTTTTTAGGTTTTTATATTTTTATTTTTTTGGGTATTTGGGTTATTTTTTGAGTTTTTTAGGGGTTTTATGGTATTTTAGTATTTTTTTATAAAAATAAGTGTTTTAAGTGTTTTTTAGTTATTATTGGTTTTCTGGTTTTTTTGGATAATTTAAAAGATTTTCACGTTTTTTATTATTTTTAGGTGTTTTTAGGATTTTAGGGTCTTTTAGGGTCTTTTTAATTTTTAGGTTTTTATGGGATTCAAGTGTTTTTAGGTCTTTAACATTTTCTTAGAGATTTTCATGGTTTTTAAATTTTTAGGGATTTTTAGCATTTCTTAGTATATTTATTGTTTTTTGTGGGTTTTAGGGATTTTGATGGTTTTGAGGGGTTTTTAAGGTTTTAAGTTTTTTAGGGCATGTAGTGTTTTAGGTTTATAAGGCTGTTTGATTTTTATAGGTTTTAATGTTATTTGGTTATTTCTAGGGTTTCTAGGTTTTTTAAGTTTTTAGTTATTCTAGTGATCTTTTCAATTTTTAGAGTTTTAAGGGTTTTAGGGATTTTGAGGGGGTTTAGGGTTTTCTTGGGTATTTGGATTTTTCGTGGTGTTTTTTAAATTTTTATGGTTTTATGATCTTTTAGAGATTTTAATGTTTTTATGGGTTTGAAGAATTTATAGTGATTTTTAGGTGTTTTAAGGTTTTTTGGGTTTTCATGTTTTTTTTATTTTAGTTTTTTAGGGTTTGTAGCGTTTTTAGGTTATTATGGATTTTATGTTTTTTATGGTTTTAAGTTTTTATTAAGGGTTTTTAGAGGTTTTAGGGTTTTTTTACCTTTATAGAAATTTTAGGGTGTTTTATGACTTTTATGGGTTTTTTGATTTTATGTATTTTGATGGTTTTTAGGTTTTTTAATGGTTTTTTGGGGTTTTATAGTTTTTTGGGGTTTTTTAGTTATATGGGGTTTTGTGTTTTTGTAGAGATTTATGTTTTTTAAGTTATTTAACATTTTAGGGTTTAAAGAGTTTTTATAGTTTTTTATTATTTTTAGGGATTTATGGGGTTTTAGAGAATATAAGGTTTTAAGGGTTTTATGGTTTTTTGTGTTTTTGAGTTCTTATGGTTTTTTAGTGTTTTAATAATTTTTAAGGTTTTTAATTATATTTATCATTTTTAGGTTTTTATGAATATTAGAGTACTTTTTTAGTATTTTTAGGGGTTTTAAGTTTTTTATATTTTTAGGATTTTTGTCAAATTTTATAGTGTATTTTGGGTTTTTATTGATTTTGAGGGTTTTTAGGGACTTTACAGGTTTTTAGGTTTTTATTGTTTTTTTAGTTTTTAGTTTTTTATGATTTTTAATGGATTTTAGGGTTTAAAAGGTTTCAGGGGTTTTTATTATTTTATGGATTTTAGTGTTTTTAGGGGTTTTCATGTTTTTAGGTTTTTTGGGGTTTTAAGTGTTTTAAGGCATTTAAATATTTTTTAGGGGTTTTTAGAGTTTTAGGGTTTTTTAAATTTTTAGGGAATTATATGATTTTTTAAGAATATTTGGGGTTTTTAATTTTTTTATGGTTTTTAATTGGTTTTTGGGTTTGAGAGTTTTTTTTATTTTAGGGGTATTATGGTTATTACTATTTTCTAAAAATTTTAGAAGGTTAATTTTTTTTTATTTTTTTGTGGTTTTATTGTTTTTATGGGTATTTAGAGGTAGAAGGTTTTTTTGCGTTTTATTGTTTTTAGAGTCTTTAACAATTTTTATATTTTTTAGGTGTTTTAAGTGATTTTATTTTTAAGGTTTTCTTATGGGTTTTCATGGTTTTTAAGGTTTTCTATGTTTTTTTTGGGATTCTAGGGTGTTTTATGAATTTTATGGATTTTTAGGGGTTTTTATGTATTTTGTGGGTATTGAGGGTTTTTTATGGTTTTTAGGAGTTTTTTTGGGTTTTTCATTATTTCAAAATTTTTATGCTAATACAATTTTTCATGGTTTTAGAGTTTTTTAATGTTTTAGGGGTTTAAAGGGTTTTTCTAGTGTTTTGGGGTAGTAGGTTTTTTATAGGGTTTTATGATTTTTTACGTTTTTTTAGTGGTTTTTATGTTTTTAGCGAGTTTTATGATTTTAGTGGTTTTAGGGTATTTAATGTTTTTAAGGTTTTCAGGGGTATTAAGTGTTTCAGGTTTTTGTGGTTTTCTTAGGTATTTTCTTAGTTTTTTATTTTTTTAAAAAAATTTATATCTTTTTTAAAAAAAATTAGGGTTTTAGGGATTTTGAGGTGTTTTTGGTTTTTTTGGGTTTTTTTTGGGTTTTTCGGGTTTTATGGTGTTTTTTGGTTTTAGTGTTTTTTTTTTGAGATTTTAGGGTTTAAACGGTTATCATTGTATTTTATAAATTTTTTGGGTTTAAAGTGTTATAAAGTTTTTAGTGGGGTTTTATTGTGTTTATATATTTTTATGTTTTTTAATGTTTTTAACTGTTTTTTATGATTTGTAGGGCTTTAGGGTTTTTATAATTTTTAGTTTTTCCTAGGGTTTTTTTTGTTTTTAGGTTTTAACTATTTGTAAGGGTTTTTAGGGTTTTTAGGATTTTGTATATCTTTATTGATTTTTAGAGTAATTTTTGATTTTTTTTGGTTTTATGGTTTTACGGATTTTGATAGTTTTTAGTATTTTTATGGATTTTTTGGTTTGTTGTTTTCTTTTTACTTTTTTCGGGTTTTTATGTATTTTTAGAGATTCTAATGTTTTAGGGTATTTTAATGTTTTTAGTGGTATTTTTGGGGTTTATGATTTTTTTTTTGGGTTTTTATGGTATTTTGGTGTTTTTATTGTTTTTAGTGATTTTTGGGAATTTTTTTCAATTTTTAGCATTTTTATGTTTCTTATCGGTCATATGTTATTTTTCATTTGTAAGGTTTTCTTTGGGTTTTTATGGTTTTTTACAATTTTATATATTTTTATGTATTTTTTAGTAGTTTATAGGTTTTTAGGGTTTTTAGAGATTTTAAGGTTTTTAGGGGTTTTAGGTTTTTAGAGGTTTTTTGTTTTTTAATGATTGGATGGTTTTCTTATGGTTTTTAGGGATTTTAGGTTATTTTATTTCTTGAGGGACATTTTTTTTATTTTATAGGATTTTTATTGGTTTTAGAGATTTTTTGGTTTTTATAGTTTTTTGGGTTTTTTGCATTTTTATATTTTTCAGGGGTTGTTAGTGTTTTTAGGTTTTTAAAAAAAATTATGTATTTTTCAGGTTTTTAGGTTTTTGATGTTTTTATAGATTTTTAGTGATTTTTTATGTTTTTATAAGTTTTTATGGATTTTGAGGGTTTTTATCATATTTTAGGGCTTTTACCATGTTTTGGGTTTTTAGGGTTTTATGAGATTGTTGGGTTGTTAATGGATTTATAGTTTTTTAATGTTATAAGGTTTTAAAGGGTTTTTTAGTGTTTTTATTGGTTTTTAGCTTTTTTATGGGTTTTTAGAGTTGTTAATGTTTTTAGGGTTTTTAGGGTTTTTGGGCCTTTTTGGGTTTTTATATTTTTTTTTACGTTTTTAGAGATTTTATGTATTTTTAAAATTTTCCTAGTTTTTATATAGGTTTTTATGGTTTTATTGTATTTAAATTTTTAGTTATTTTAAGGAATTTTTTTGTTTTTATGGGGTTTCGGGTTTTTAGGGATTTTTATGTGTTTTAAGGTATTTTGAGATTTTATAGGTTTTGCGGTTTTATGGTATTTTTCAGTTTTTAGGGTTTGTGAGGTTTTTTAGAGTTTTATTTAAACATTTTTAGGGTTTAATGTGTTTTTTAGTTTTTATTTGTTTTTAGGGATTTCGGAATTTTGAGGTTTTTTATGGTTTTTAGGGTTTTTATAATTTTTTATATTTTTATGGGATCTATGTGTTTTTAAATTTTCATGGTTTTATTAGGGTTTTTAATGGTTTTTATGATTTTTTATGTTTCTAGATATTATTTTTGGGTATTTTATGATTTTTATTTTTTTAGTGTTTATAAAAATTTGAGGGTTTATTTAGTTTTAGGGTTTTTAGGGGTTTTATTGTTATTTTATATTTTGAGGGGTTTTATGATTTTTCAGGGCTTTATGGTTTTTAGTGTTTTTAATGTTTTTACGTGTTTAATGGGATTTTAGAGTTTTTATTTGGTTTTTAGGGATTTTGTGGGTTTTAAGGTTTTTAGGGGTTTTGGGATTTTTATGGTTTTGGATTTTCATGATTTTTAGAATTTTTTTTGTTTTTAGATGATTTAAGCATTTTTAGGGTTTTTAAGGTTTTCTTATATTTTTTAGGGTTTCTATGTTTTTATAAAATTTGAGGGATTTTTTAGGGATTTACGGGTTTTACGGGTTTCAGTTATTTTTAGTGTTTTTAGGGGCTTTATAGTTTTCTTTGGTTTCTAAAGGTTTTTTTATAGTTTTTTAATATTTTTATGTGGTTAAAGGGTTTTTAGATATTTCAACCAATTTTTTGGATTTTTTTGGGTTTTGTAGGATTTTTTAAGGTTTTAGTGGTTTTATGGGGTTTAGGGGTTTTATGGTTTTTGTGTATTTCTATGTTTCTTAGGGTTTTAGTGTTTTTTATTTTTTATGGGTTTTATGTGTTTTTATGTTTTTGAGGATTTCATAGGAATTTTCAGGGTTTTATAGTTATTTAACGTTTTAGGGATTTTCGGGTCATTTTAGGATTTTTATTGTTTTTAGATTTTTTAGGAATTTTAGGGGTTTATAGGGATTTTATGGATTTGTTGTGTTTTTAGGATTTTTTAGTTTTTTAGATTTTTTAAGTATTTTTATTTTTTACTATTTTTAATGGTTTAAATGATTTTTAGGGTTTAAATGGTTTTGGGGGTTTAAATGTATTTTAGAGTTTTTAATGAGTTTTAGGGTTTTATGGGATTTAATTGTAGTTAATGGTTTTTATGGGTATTTTTGTTTTTTATAGTTTTTAGGGTTTCTTATGGTTTTTATAATTTTTTGGTTTTTTGTGGGTTTAATGTGTCTTTAGGTTTTTTAGGTTTTATTATGGGTTTTTTGGATTTTTGTGGTTTTTTATATTATTAGGGATTTTTATAAATTTTATAGTTTTTACAGTTTTTAAGAATTTTTAGGGTTGTTTTGGAATTTAGGGATTTAAGTGTTTTATATTTTTTTGGGGTTTTAGAGTTTTTTTGTTCTTTGTTTATGAATTTTATTTTTTTAGAGTTTTTAACATTTTTAGGGGATAAATGGGTTTTTTTAGTTTCTTTAGAATTTGGGGTTCTCATGGGTTTTATGTGTTTTTATGTTTTTAGGGTTTTTATGGTTTTTATGTATTTTTGGGGATTACTGTGGGTTTTATTTTTTTTAGATTTTTAGGGTTTTAAAGTGTTTTTCAGTTTTTAAGGTTTTCTTTTGGGTTTTAGTCTATTTTGGGGTTTTTTTGTTTTTTGGGATATTTAAATTTTTTTTAGGATTATGATGAATTTTTCAGGTTTTATGGGTTTTTAGGGTTTTATTGTTTTTAGAGTGATAAAATATTTTTAGGGATTAAAGTTTTTTTTGAGTTTTTAGTGGGTTTTTTAGGGCTTTATGGGTTTTAGGTGTTTTCATGGTTTGTAGGGTTTTTATAATTTTTAGGGATTTTTTATAATTCTTAGAATTTTTTATGTTTTAGGGGTTTTTAGTGTTTTTAGGTTTTTACGGTTTTTATGGGTTTTGGGGTTTTTAGGGATTTTGAGGGTTTTTAGTCTTTTTTAGATTTTTAGAGTTTTTTGTATTTTTCTTTTGGTTTTTTGTTAATTTTTTATGGTTTTTAAGGATTTATAGTTTTAATCACTTTGGGGTTTATATGGTTTTTAGAGTTTTTTTAGGGTATTTAGGGTTTTTATGAGTTCTAAGGGTTTTTTAAATGTTTTTATGGGTTTTTATGGTTTATAGGTTTTTTTGGGTTTTTTAGGTTTTCAGCATTTTTATGGTATTTTAGGGGTATTAAGTGTTTTTAGGTTTTTAAGGTTTTCTTAGGATTTTCAAGTTTTTTTAAGGCTTTTTAGGTCTTTTAGTGTTTTAATGGTTTTTATGGGTATTATGTTTTATTATGTTTTTAAGCTTTTATTAGGGTATTCTGGTGTTTTTAGGGTTTTTTACATTTTTAATGACTTTTAGGGATTTTTTATGTTTTATGGTTCTTTTGAATTTTTAGGTATTTTGAGGTTTTTTATATTTTTTACGTTTCTTAGGGATTTTATGGTTTTTTTATGTTTTTAAGAGTTTCTGATTTTTTATGGTTTTTTATGAATTATTTTAATTTTTTAATGTTTTAGGCCTTTAATGAGTTTTAGATTTTTTTTGTTTTATAGTTTTAAACATTTTTTATGGTTATTGTGTTTTTATGGTTTTTAAGGTTTTTTAGGGTCTTTCATGGTTTTTAGCATTTTTATGTTTTTTGGGCGTTAATTTTTTTGAGGTATTTAATGTTTTGTTATGTTTTTTAGGTATTTAATCGTTTCTTATGTTTTTAGGGAATATAGTGTTTTTTACTTTTTTAGGGCTTTTTAATAATTTTATGGATTTTAGAGATTTTGATTTTATTAATCTTTTAGGGTTCTTAGAGTTTTTATGGGATTTTATGGGTTTTAGGGTTTTAATTCATTCTAAGTATTTCGGGATTTTAAGGTTTTTTTAGAGTTTTTAGTATTTTTTGGGGTTTAAATGGTTTTTATAGTTTTTGGATGTTTTTTAGTTTCTTACAAGTTTTTAATGTTTTAATGGTTTTTATAGTTTTTTTTTATTTTTGGATTTTTGGAGTTTTTTGGGTTTTTATTATTTTTAAGGATTTTTAGGGGTTTGAATTTTCTTTAGTTTTTTACGGTTTTCATAGGGTTTTTAGGGGTTTTACATGTATAAGAATATTAGGGAATTTTTATGGTTTTTATGTTTTTTAGGGTTTTAGGGATTTTATGGGGTTTTAGGGATTTTAGGGATTTTATATTTTTTTTTTGTTTTTAAGGTTTCATTTTTGATTTTTTATGGTTTTTAAAGAATTTTAGAGTTTTTGACATTTTTAATGGTTTAAATTGTTTTTATTGTTTTAGTGGGTTTTAGGGTTTTTATGGGTTATAAAGGTTTTTGAAGGTTTTTTAGAGTTTTTAAGGTGTTATTGGGTGTTTAGGGTTTCAAGGGTTTTTAGCATTTTTAGGATTTTTGGGGTTTAAAGTGTTTTTAGGTTTTTATGGTTTTCATTAGAGTTATTAGATTTTTTTATAGTTTTTCTATTTTAATGTATTTTTTATGATTTTTATGGTTTTTATGGTTTTTATGTTTTATATTGATTTTTAGGGTTTCAGGGGTTTTACTGTCCTAAGTGTTTTTTGTGTTTTTTGTGTTTTTGGGTTTTTTTTGAATTTTTAGGATTTTTTATGGCATTTTAGAGTTTTTTAATGTTTTTATAGGTTTAATGGGTTTAGAGTTTTTAGTGGTTTTTTAGTGTTTTTATGGGTTTTATGTTTTTTAAGGGTGTTATGTTTTTGGGGTTTTTTAGATTTTTTGGGTTTTTTTAGAATTATTAGGCTTTTAGTTTTTTAGGGATTTAAAGGGTTTTCGGTTTTCAAGGTTTTATTTGGGTTTTATTGTTTTTTACGGTATTTTGGATTTTTGATGAATTTTTAGGATTTTTTTGGGTTTTAGGGTTTTAAGTGATTTTGAATTGTTTTAGGGTTGTTTAGGGTTTTTTGGTTTTTTGGGTTTTTAGGGTTTTTTGACATTTTTAGGGCGTTTAAGTATTTTAAATGTTTTTTAACATTTTTAGAGTTTTAAAGGTGTTTTAATTTTTTAGTGGGTTTTGTGTTTTTTTGGTTTTTTTGGGTTTTCTAATGTGTTTAGGGGTTTTAATGTTTTTAGGGTTTTATGGTTTTTAGGGTTTTTAGTTCTTCTAGGGGTATAATGTGTTTTTATGTTTTTCTAATGGTTTTTCAGGGATTCTAGTTTTTTTATGTTTTTTTGGGATTTTTTGTGATTTTTTATATTTTTTTGGGTTTTTGGGTTTATTGGGCAAGGAAGATGCGGTTGTCAGGAAATTCCCAACCCCCCCCCCCCTCCAATTTATTAGAAAAGAGATGTAGAATACATGGGAGGGGAGGGGTCAAATGACCCACACCCAAAACCCCTTAACAACCCCAAACTCGAAAAACCCCAAAAAAGCAAAAAACACACAAAACCAAGAAAAGAAGAAAATCAGAATTGTTCCCATCAGCATCTCCCAACCAAACAGCAACCAACATCCAGCTGCAACATAACCATAATCAGCAACTTCGTTAACATTCATCAGCACGATATCAGTATCACCATAGTATACCCTACCTCAACACCACCATATTTCAGCACCTTACCATGATCAACTACCATCAGGCCATACACCAATCTTATCTTATCAAACCTACACCACTTAATAGCATTGCCCCATCGAGATGCGCCAATAATGCTAAGCTAAACCACCAACACCGTCCCAACACTGCCATGTGCACCATCATACAAAACCAAGGTGGGGTTCAGTGTGATGTGGATGGAAGCAAAAGAAGAGGTGGGTGCACACGCCAAGGGGAATGACAATGGTGAGAAGCCACACCCTAGTATCCAAATACAACAGACACATAGTTTCCAACAACCAATATCTCCTTTAACAAATCCCCTCCAAGTAGTGGCCATCATCCAACAGCCCAGTTCCCAGCAACGAGCACCTCCTTGCCAATCGGCTTCCAACTCCAATCAAACCCTCCAAAGACCTGAAACATGAACAGACAGTGCCCCACACCTCGCAGCAAATCCACCATCCAGCACTAATAGTAGCTCACAACCATTCCATACATACACAAAACCAAAAACGAATGCTTTGGAACCCCAAAAAACCACATACCAACAAATTAAACTGATCTCAACATAGCTTAATACATCCTGCATCGACCTCATGAAATGAACACAAATCCAAGGAACCATAAAAATAGATTTTCATCTTCGGTACAAACTGTTGACCAATATATCTTAGAGCCTACACCACCGAACAATGGACGCCACCAGTAATCTGACACAAAGCCTTCAAAATCCACCATCTTCTATTGTGAAACCAGAAGAACCACCAAATCACTCCAGACCTCAGATTTGAAAGCATCTATATCACCAACGACTTAGAGAGGCAAAACATCATGCCACACCTCCACCAAAACTAGTCACTATGACAACCAAACCAACAAAATGAAGCCATCAACAAAGCCCAAACCCCAACCGTCATTGAGATCCATCCCACCATTGAGACTCTCACTGCTGCTGACTCTCTATGAAAGACCTAAATCTTCACACTCGAACACAAAAAGATCAGCAGGGTTTCCAAACGTCATAGATCTGTCGCCAAATAAGAAAATACCTTCTTGGATCTAAAGCCTAAGGCTCAAACATTCAACGCTCAGTAAAGATTATGTTTTTGATGAAAATAATCCACCACCTCCTTGGATCTAAAAATATCTTCCAAAGGACAATGTCACTGAGATCGCCACCCACACACAGAAAAGGGTAAAGAACCATCACTAAAGCCCCAAGAGGAAGCCAAAAGGAACCCATGAAGAAGAGCTAAGTGAGAGAGGGATCTAGGAGAGTGTTCCCCCATATTAGGGTATTTGAGTATTTTTAGGTTTTTCTAAGGGATTATTGGGGTTTTGGGAATTTTTTTTTTGTTTTAATGGTTTTAGGGTTATTTCATCATTATTAGTGTTTTTAGGTTTTTTAAGGTTTTTTAGTGCTTTCAGGATTTTATGGATTTCTTTGGGGGTTTTGGGGGTTTTAGGGCTCTTAATTTTTTTAGTGATTTTTTGGGATTGTAAGGTTGTTAGGGATTTTTAGAGTTTTTTGGCTTCTATGGGTTTTTAGGGGTTTTTTTGGGTTTTTAGGGTTTATTTGAGTTCTTATAAGTTTTAATGTTTTTTTATAATTTTTAATAATTTTAGGCGTTTAAAGGGGTTTTTAATTATTTTTTCGATTTTTAAGGTTTTTATGGGTTTTTAGAGTTTTTTTATTTTTAGGGATTTTTTTAGTTTTTGGGGTTTTTAGGGTATTTTAGGGATTTTAGCGTTATTTAGGTTTTTATTGGTTTTATGTTTTTTAGGATTTTAAAGTTTGATTTTTTTTCATGGCTATCAAGATTTTTTTTTATTTTGGGGGATATTTTTGGGTTTTTGAGGATTTTTGTGTTTTTAGTATTTTTAGGGATTATGGGGGGTTTTATTGGGTTTTAGGGTTTTTTAGGATTTTTATTTGGTTTTTAGGATTTTTTGGGGGTTTTGTTTTTCTTTTGGTTGTTGAGGTTTTATTAGAATATTTTAGGGTTTTTAGAGTATTTTATGTATTTAGTTATCATTAAGTATTTTTGAGTATTTTTATGGTTGTAGGGGTTTTATGGATTTTGAGGGGTTTTAGTGTTTTTAGGGTGTTTACGGTTTTTATGGGTTTTATGGGTTTTTATTTTTTTGGGTTTTTATAGTCTTTTAAAAATTTTAGGGGTTTAAAGGATTTTAGTGTTTTTATTTGTTTTAGGGTTTTATATGATTTTATGGTTTGTGGATTTTTAAGGGTATTTATAGTTTTATGGATTTCATGTTTTTTAGGGTTTTAAGGTTTTTAATGTTTTTAGGTTTTTTAAGGGTTCTATGTGTTTTGGGTTTTCTTTGGTTTTCCTAGGGGTTTTAAGGATTTTAGGGGTTTTAAAAATTTTGTGGATTTTTAGGTTTTTTTTATGATTTTTATGTTTTTTTAATTTTTTTAGGGATTTGTGGATTTTTATCAGCTATTTGGACTTTTGGGGTTTTGTGAATTTTTTGGTTTTAGGGGTTTTTTTGTTTTTAGGATATTATGGTTTTTAGAGTTCTTTATCTTTTTTAGGTGTGTGAATAGTTTTTAGAGTTTTTAGTGGGTTTTTGTGTATTTATTGGTTTTTATGGTTTTTATGTTTTTAAATGTTTTTATGGTTATTAGGGGTTTTATGGTTTTTAGTGTTTTTAAGATTTTAGTGTTTTAACATTTTTCATAGGTTTTAAGTGTTTTTAGGTTTTTAGTGTTTCCTTAGTGTTTTTTGGGTTTTCATGGTTTTTTTGTTTTTAGTTAGATTTAGGTATTTTTTATGATTTTAATGGTTTTTTGGGTTTTTTGGGATTTTGAGGGTTTTTTGATATTTTATAGTTTATTGTGTTTTTAGAGTATTATAGTTTGTTAGAGTTTTTTTGACATTTTTAGTGACTTTTAGGATATTTATGGTTATATAGGGTTTTTTATGATTTTTAGGGTTTTATGGGTTTTATGGTTGTTCGGTTTATTATTGTTTTAATGGTTTTTTTGGAGTTTTTAGCATTTTTTGGGTTTTGTGATATTAAATGATTTTATGTTTTTTAGATATTCTTTGGGATTATAAGGGTTTTAATTATTTTTTTAAATTTTTTAGTATTTGTAGTGATTTTTTAGGGGTTTTTTTGTTTTTATGGGTTTTAGTGTTTTTAAAGTTTTTTAACATTTTTAGGGTTTGATGGGTTTTAGAGTTTTTTGGTTTTATGGTTTTTAGTGTTATTTAACGTTTTTTGGGGATTTCATAGTTTTTTGGTTTACCTGGTTTGTAGGGTTTTATTATTATTCTTTGGGGTTTAGCAGTTTTTAGGTTTTTAGGGGTCTTAAGTTGTTTTATGTTTTTAAGGTTTTATTAGTGTTTGTAAGGGTTATTATGTTTTTTACTCTTTTCATATTTTAGGGATTTTGATAATTTTTATGGTTTTTTGGATTTTTTATTTTTTATTTTTTATGGGTTTTAATGTTTATTAGAGGTTTTTAACGTTTTTAAGGGAATAAGGGGTTTTCTAGTTTTTTGTGGAGTTGTGAGGTTTTTATGGGTTTTAGGGGTTTTAAATGTTTTAGGTGTTTTATGGTTTGTAGGTTTTTTATGATATTTTAGGGTTTTACCATTTTTTTGGTTTTTAAAAGGTTTTATGTGTTTCTAGGTTTTTAAGGTTTTCTTAGGGGTTTCCATATTTTGGGTGTTTTACATTATTAAGGTTTTTAGGGATTTTTTGGATTTTTATGGTTATTTATATCCTTTTGGTATTTTTACTTTTTTACGGATTTTAGGATTTTTAGGGTTTTTATTGATTTTGGAGTGTTAAGGTGTATTTTTTGTGTTTTTAGGGGTTTTAATGGTTTTTATAGTTTTTTATGTTTTTAGCAGTTTAAATGTATTTTAGTGTTGTTAATTATTTTTTTATAGATTTTATGTGTTTTTATGCTTTTTAAGGTTTTTTGGGGGTTTATGGTTTTTAGGATTTTTTTTGGGATTTTTAAGGGTCTTTAGGGTCTTTAGGGTTTTTTGGTTTTTAGTAGTTTAATTTTTTTTAGTTTTTCATGTTTTTATTAGTGTTTTTCAGGGTTTTTATGGTTTTTATGTTTTTTTAAATTCCATTTTAGGATTTTTATGGTTTTTAGTGTTTGATGGGATTAAAGGGGTTTTGGGAAAGGTAGATGTGAGGGTCAGACTATTCCCGTCCCCCCAACAATTTATTAGAAAAAAAATACGTAACATACAAAAATAAGACGAGGGAGGGGAGGAGTCAAACAACTCACACCCAAGAACCCTTAACCCCAAACCCATAAAAACCCAAAACCAATAAAACACACAAAATCCAAACCAAGCAAACATCCATAACCATCTCTATCAGCACCTCCCATCAAATCAGCAGCCAACATCTCGCAACACATATTCCATTATCAATCACCTTCATTATCAGTATCTCCTTCAAAACTTTCCAGGACCAGGGTATTCCTCCCAGCCAATCAAGAACCAGTATCCAGTAACTCAAACTCCAGCATCCAGTACCATCTAAACAGCCGTCTTCCATCATCCCACTACTCCCCATCCAGTAACCAGCATCACTGTACCAAGCATCCAGAGCCTCCTAACCAAACATCTCAAGCAGGACAATCACTACCAAAAAATAACAGCACCATCGATTCTTAATCGATTCAACCAGACGCCCCATCCCGCACTTGAGCGATGCAGCAACCCCACCACCTGAACCGCCTCTAAGAGTAGCCCTCCCAGCAACACCACCAAGCAAAGCCAACATGTAGCAACAACCAACACTTCCTTCACAGCAAGAAACACTTCCCAACCATTCAACTTCTAGCACACCAATATCATACCACTAATATTCACATCTTCCCCCAACAACCTCAACAGATTCATCCAAATCTGTTATCACAAACACAAAAATCTCTTCCAAATAATCATACACTGAATCACCCAACATCAACAATAAAATCATCCAAGAGTAGATCACACAAAGCATAAAATGGAATAACCACATACCAATATCTTTGACGGCCACTTGAGCACCACCATGAGGACTGTCCCAGGTGGCCTCCAAGCTTGTTTTCCGCAGCCAAGAGACACATGCCATAGTTGTGATCGTCGTGCTGCCCACCTTCAATTATACCAAAAGAATTCATCCCACCAACCACCTTGGCCACCATAGGAACTCAAGATCCGCAGCTCCTCATAGAATATCCACAGACGAAACATTTCATGACAAAGATGAAACTATGAAATGTTACTTGCCATCCCAAGACAAGAACAGTTCATTCATGCCTCGAGCCATCCCGCACCAATGCTGAGACCACTCGACAAGACAGATCTGGAGATCCACCCCACCACCAAAACTCCACACCTATCCAGATCTCCTCTTAAGCCACACAGATCTAAAAAGGAGAAGCCTAAATCTATCCATGTCGGAACAAACCAGACCTGCCGACAAGCCAAAAACACCCAGATCTACCACACCTGAAGAAGAATGCATGCCGCCATGGACCTCATCGCCGTTGAGGACCGAACCCACCGAGGACTGCCTAAAAACCCCACCTTAAAGGTCCGAAATCATTTCATCCCCAATGTGGGTCCTGGAAACTGAGGGATCCGAGAAACCGGCACCATCGCCTGATGACCCAAGCTGAGGAAAGAGCCCTACCAATCCCAGATCTAGAAAGGTGATGGTCGTGTCTGCCAGTCTATTTCAAAGCCACGCCTTACTAGGAAACTTCACAAGCCTCATGGATTCGTCCGTCACAGGAACCGCACCTCCCATAGAGATGACCAAAGTCATTGCCACAACGAAAATTTCACCACTGCAAGTGAGAAAAAGCCCGAAGAAAAGCAGAAACTAGATCTGCTGAGGAAGAGTCCATCCACCAAAAAAATCAGTCCAAACCATCGCTTCCCTTGACCAAACAGAACCATTAGATCCCTTCACAACCCACCATCTTCTTTGTCACCCGCAAGTACGACACCAGGGTAAGGACCGCGCGAACAAGATCCCACCCGCATCACCAAGCTGGAAAAAATCAACAACGCTTCCGAGGGGAAGAGAATGCTATGGAGATCACAACACCGGGAGGGAGAACCTAGGAGAGAGCAGTGGCATCTTTCTAAAAGGGTTTTGGGGTTTTTAGGGATTTTATTGGTTTTATCGTTTCTTTGTTTTTTAGGGGTTTGTTTGAGTTTTTTGGGGTTTATTGGGTTTTTAGAGTTTTTTAACATTTCTGGTGGTTTAATTGGTTTTTAGAGTTTTTAGTGGGTTTTTATGGGTTTTAGGGGTTTTAGGGGTTTTATGGTTTTTAGGGGTTTATGTTTTTTTGGTATTTTAGGGATTTTTAAAATATTTTTAGCATTTTCTAGGATTTTGGGGGGGTTTAAGTGTTTTTTATGGTTTTCTTAGGGATTTTATGGTATATAATGGTTTTTAAAATTTATAGGGATTTTAATGATATTTTTAATTTTTGTGGTATTTTAGGTTTTTTATTTACTTTTAGGGTCTTTAAGGGATTTTAGGGTTGTTCGGTTTTTTATGATTTTTTTTTTCAGATTTTGGGTTGCTTTTAATTTTTTAGGTTTTTATTGGATTATAGAGTTTTTTAATATTTTTATGAATTTAAAGTTTTTTAGAGTTTTGAGTGGTTTCTATGGTTTTCATATGTATTTAGTGGTTTTTGGGTTTTTGGGGCTTTTTGATTTTTAGGTTTTTAGGGTTTCTATGGGTTTTAGAGTTTTTAGTGTTTTTATGGTTTTTATAAATTTTAATTACTTTAGGTTATTATTGTTTTCATAGAGATTTTATGGGTTTTTAATGTTTTTTACATTTTATGGATTCTTTGGGCTTTTTTGGGATATTTATGGGTTTATATAGGTTTTAGAGAAATTTAGGGTTTTAGGGTTTTTATAGATTTGTTTTTATTTTTACGTTTCCCTGAGTTTTTAGGGTTTTGTAGTTTTTTTAAAAAATATTTTTAGGGGTTTAAAGGGGTTTTAGACTGTTTAGTGTTTTTAGGTTTTTTATCATTTTTTATGATTTCTTATGTTTTTTAGGGGATTTATGGTTTTTAAATATTTTTGGGGGTTTTGGGGTCTTTTAGGGTTTTTATGTATTTTTAGAGTTTTTTAGGTCTTTTAGTGGTTTTGTGTGTATTTAGGTTTTAAATTTTTCTTAGGGATTTTTAGGCTTTTCAGATGTTTTCATTTTTGGGGGATTTTTTTGGGATATTTTTGGATATTTATAGGTTTTCAGTGTTTTGAAGATTTTTTGGGTTTCCACGTTTTTAATTTTTTTTTGGGTTTTTAAGGTTTTCTTAGTTTTTATAGTTTTCAATGTCTTTAATGTTTTTAAGGGTTAAATGGGTTTTATATTTTTGGGTGATTTTTGGGTTTTTATGTGGTTTTTAGGTATTTAAAGGTTTTTATGGGTTTTTTGGGTTTTTTGGGATTATATCGTCTTTTTGGATTTTTATCATTTTTATTTTTAGGGGTTTTAAGTGTCTTGGGTATTTTGTAGTTTTCTTTGGGTTTTTAGTGTTTTCAGGTTATTAAAAGTATTATGTATTTTTATGTATTTTTAGTATATTTATGTTTTTTTATGATTTTTGTGGATTGCGATGGTTTTCCGGGTTTTTAGGGATTTAGGGCTTTAAGGGTTTTTTTGAGTTTTTTGGGTTTTTAGTTATTTAGTGTTTTTAAGGGTTTTTAGAGTTTTTTAACCTTTTAGGGGATTAAAGTATTTTTAGGGTCATTATTTTTTTAGGGGTTTTATCAATTTGTAATCTTTTTATAGGATTTTAGGGTTGTTAATTTTTCATAGAGGATTTATAGTTTTTTGTGTTTTTGGGGTTTTAAATATTTTTTATGGTTTTTAATGTTTTTTAGTTTTTTGTGGATTTATTTTTTTTAGTGATTAAAAGTTGCCTTTGGGGTTTTAAGTGGTTTTTAGGGTTTTTACATTTTAGGTATTTTTAGGGATTTTGAGGATTTTTATAGTTTTTAATATTTTATGGATTTTGGGGGGTTTTATGGTTTTATAGAGTTTTTAGAGTTTTATGGTTTTTTGGAATTTAGGTTTTTTGGTTTTTTACATTTTTTGATGTTTTTTATAGTTTTTTAATGTTTATAGGGGTCTAAAGGGGTTTTAGTGTTTTTAGTGGCTTTTAGGGGTTTTATGGGTTTTTAGGCTTTTTAATATTTTTGGAGATTTCATGGTCTTTTTAATTTTTAAGATTCATTAGGGTTTTTAAGGTTATCAGTGCTTTTCTAGGATTTAGGATGGTTTTAGGTGTTTTTAGGTTTTTATGTTTTTCTTAGGTTTTTAGGTTTTTTTACATTTTTTGGAATTTTTTGGGCTTTTTAGGATTTTTATTATTTTTATGGGTTTTGGGAATATTTAGGTTTTTAATTGTTTTAGGGATTATAGTGGATTTTTTTTTCTTTTGGGGTTTTTTTTAGTTTTTTTTGTTTTAAAGGTTTTTTATATTTTTAACATTTTTGTGGTTAAAAGGGTTTTTATAGTTTTTAGTGATTTTTATAGGTTTTCTATGTTTTTTTTAGTGTTAAGGTATTTAGGGGTTTTATCTTATTTAGGTTTGTTGTGGGTTTTTATTTTTATTTTTGTGTTTTTTTGTTTTTTAGTGGTTTTAAGTAAATTTATGTTTTTATGATTTTCATAGTGAATTTCAGGGGTTTTAGACATTTTTATGTTTTTTGGGATTTGTCCAGATTTCTTAGGATTTTTTTGTTTGTTAAGAGTTTTGATGGGTTTTGAGGGGATTTAAGGTTTATGAGGTTTTATATTATTTTTATGGTTTTTTTGGTTTTTATTATTTTTTAGTTTTTAGGGGTTTAAGGTTTATAAATATTTTTAGCCTTTTATAGTGGTTAAAGGGTTTTTAGATTTTTTAGTGGCTTTTAGGGATTTTTTGGATTTTTTGGGTTCTTAATTTTTTAGGGGGTTTTATTTTTTTAAGGTATTTTATGATTTAAAATATTTTTATGTTTTTAATGGTTTTACGTGTTTGTAGTTTTTTAATGGTATTTAGGGGGGTTAACTTTTTTAGGATTTCTTGTGTTTTAGGGATTTTTAGAACGTTTTTATGATTTTTATGGTTTTTTATATATTTAGGGATTTTTAGGGATTTAGGGTTTTCAGGTTTATTGTAGTTTTTAGGGGGTTTAGGTTTTTTTAGTTTTTAGGGGTTTTAAGGGTTTTTAGACATCATTTAATTTTTAGTCATTTGAACTATTTTTTATAGTTTTTAGCAGTTTCAGTATCTTTGGGTTTTCAGTTTTTATAAGGTTTTTAGGGGTTCGGGTTTTCAGGGTTTATGGTTTATATGGTTCTAGAATTTTTATATTTTTTGTGGTATTTTTATTATATTTTTAAGGTTTTTATATGGTTTTTCAGGGATTTTATGGTTTATTACATTTTATAATTTTTAGGTATTTTTAGGATTTTTATGGTTTATTATGGTTTAATGGAATTTTAGGGTTTTATGATTTTTATGGATTTTATTGTTTTATGTTTTTTTGTGTATTATGGTTTTTTAGTGTTTAGTGTTTTAATTATTTTTTATAGTTTTTTAATTTTTTATTGGTTTAAAGGGTTTTATATTTTTTTAGTGGTCTTTTATAGACTTTAGGTTTTATGGGTTTTATGGTTTTTAGGGTTTTAGGGTTTTAGGGTTTTTAGGATTTTAGGGTTTCTTATGTTTCTAGTTTTTTCACTATTTAGGGTTTTTAAGTGTTTTTAGGATTTAACATTTTTAGTGTTTCTTGGGTTTTTAGAGTTTTATACATTTTTGGGATCTCTGTTTTATTTAAGGTGTTTATTGTTTTTTTAGGATTTTTAGGGATTTTAGGGTTTTTATATGTTTTTAGGGTGTTTATGGTTTTCTGAGGTTTTATGGTTTTTTATATCTATAAATTTTAATTATTTTTATATTTTTTAATGTTGTTAGGGTTTCAAAGGGTTTCCTAATTATTTAGTTTTTTATGTGGATTAGGGGTCTATAGTGTTTTTTATTGTTTTTTGGGGGTTCTATGGTATTATGTTTTTAGTGTTTTAGGGTTTCTAGCATCTTTTAGTGTTTTTAGAAAATTTTTGGGTTTTAGGGGTTTTATGTGTTTTTCAATTTTTATGGTTTTCTTATAGTTTGTTGGGTTTTGGTATTTTAGGTTTATAAGGATTCTTAGGGATTTTTATGAAATTTACGATTTTAAGGTTCTATGGATTTGAGAGTGTTTACATTTTTAAGGTTTTTAGGTTTTTTATGATTTTATTGTGTTTTTAGAATTTTTTAGTGTTTACGGTTCATATGGATTTTTAGAGTTATTGAATGCTTTTATAAGTTTAATGGGTTTTGGATGTTTTATAAGTTTTTTGGGGTTTTCATGGATTTATTGGGATTTTATGGGTTTTATGGTTATGGGTTTGTTTTGTTTTTAGGGTGTTTAGGGATTTTAGGTTTTTTACCAATTTTTATGTTTTTAGTGGTTTGAATTATTTTAATGTTTTTATGTTTTTCTTAGGGGTTTTCAGGATTTCAGGGTTTTTAGGATTTCATGGATTTATAAGGTTGTTTTAGGATTTTTATGGTTTATTATCATTTTTATGGATTTTTATGGTTTTATGTGTTTTTTAGTTGTTTTAAGGTTTTATAGTTCTTTTGGTTTTGGGGGTATTTTTTGAGTTTTTTAGGGTTTTTAGTGTTCTTATAGTTTTCAATGTTTTTAAGTATTTAAATGGGTTTAATAATTTTTATTGGTTTAGGTTTTTCATGTTTTTTTAGTTTTTTTGGAAGATTTTATGGCTTTTACGGTTTTAGGGATTTTTAGGGTTTTTAGGGTTTTTTAGTTTTTTAGGTTTTTTATTTGATTTTTGTTTTTTAAGGTTTTCTTGAGATTTTTCATGGTTTTTATGTTTTTTATTATTTATTGGGATTTTTAATTCCTTTTTGGGTTTTTAGGGTTTTTATGATTTTTCAAGATTTTGATGGATTTTTTAATTTTTTTATGGTTTTAATGTTTTTTAGAGTTTTTTATCATTTTTATGGGTATAAAGGGATTTTGATTTTTTAGTTGGTTTATTGGGGTTTGATGGGTTTTTGGATTTTTATTAGTTTTTAGTTGTTTTTATTATTTTTTCGTTTTAGGGTTTTTAGGGTTTTTCAAGAATTTAGTTGTATTTAGTGTTTTACGGGGTTTAAGTGTTTTTAGGGTTTTTCCTAGTTTTAAGGTTTTTTTACATTTTTTGGAATTTTTATGGCATTTTTTATGATTTTGGTGAGTTTTTTTTAGTATTTAGAGAATTTGATGGATTTATGGTTTATTATGGTCTTTAGGGTTTTATTGGGTGTTCATGGTTTTTCAATGTATATAGGGTTTTAAAAAAATTAGAGTTTTTTTAACTTTTTAGGGATTTAAAGGGTTTTTGATGTTTTAAGGGTTTTTCAATATTTATGGGTTTTCGGTTTTTTACAGTTTTTAGGGATTTTAGGGTTTTTAAGATTTTTAGTTTTTTGCAGTTTTTAGGTTTTTAAGGTTTTCATAGAAGTTTTAAAGTTTTTATGAATATTTACATATTTTGGGATATTTTGGCCTTTTAGGGTTTTTTTTGGCAAGGAAGGTTCGAGGCGAGGCTATTCCTGGCCTCCCAAAATTTATTAGAATGAAGAAATTGCAGACAAGGGATGGGAGGGATCAAATGACCCACACCCAAACCCCCCCCCCCACAACCCCCAAAAAACTAAAAGAGAATACCCAAAAAGAAGAACCAAGTTAGTCAACATCACCACAAAAGTCAAAAAACGAAGTTGTGCCATAAGGATCACCCTCTGCTCCATATCAAGAAGTTACATTGTCAGAGTAGAAGTCATAGTTTTCCCCTTTTTCCATCGATTAACATTTTAACTCATATTCCTCATGAAGTTTGAGGAGCGTTAAGAGATTCTTCCGACGTTTATCTTGCTCAAGGGTGTGTTGATGCTCCCGTTTGTTAACTTTGACCTTCGGTTTGACTACCTTTGATGACGCCTGGGTAGCCATGGGTCTGGGAAGAGTTGAGTAATCCCACTTCATCCTCCTCTTCAAGGGACCTTGGGAGGAACCATCATCCATCTTTTTATCCCTCTCCATAATGATCATATCATTATTGTGATTCAACCTTTTACCAACATCATAGAAGTTAGGGATGAAGAGGGATTCCTTGTTAATGGAACAGTCAAGAAGGACTACACACATCGACACACAATGGACCACTAGGTAAGGTACCTCGAGATCTAGATAGAGAGCAGACACCACATCATCCATCACCAGCTACATGCCTTTGTCATCTTTCAAAGAAGAACACCCCACATCACAAATAGAGTTAACCACCTCCACATCAGGAAATTTCTCCTCCTTCCTAGTCAGCTTTTTTTCTAGCAAGAAGGCTCATTCCCAGAAAACACATCATTATTGTGTATGAGCACCTACATCAACCTTTTCTCTTGTTCACCATCACCATCCTAAATGATGTCAATGGCCATCTTGGTCACCCTTTCTCCACCACACAATCCCATTCCCCATCCTCCATGTCACCTCTAGAGACTAGAGAAGCCCCAATAATTCATCCTTCCTTAGCCCCCACACCATCACCACGATCCTTAAAAGGGGGAAACTACATCACATCTCACCTATGGAAAACATCACCAGGCAGAGGCTCCACCAAGGGACCATTTTCATCCACAATGGCACCAGGACTAGCAGTAGTCACGACCCTGTTATCATCTACCTCCCCCTATTCCTCCACCACCCCATGCTCCTCCGCATCCCCCTCTACATCATCCTTGGCCTTTGAATCCATATAACTAAGACAATAAAACCTATTACACAAGGGGGAACCATCCAAGGCCAGCATCTCCCTATGTCCGACATACCCACTATAAGAGAACATGACCTCTTGACCCTCATCAAACCATCCCAAGCATGAAACATCCCCCAAATTCCCTATAATTTGTTCCACCCTCTCACCAGCCTCTTCATGCCCGCTACCATTCCGAGGAGCCTTCATGTCTAGAAAAACAAAGGGTGACGCCATCACCATCCCCTGTGCAACATCCTCCCCCTCTGAGGCTAGCGAGCCAAACCCATGGCATAATGAAACAGTATCCAAAGCCTGCACCTTCATTCTATTCCAACCTGAAGCAAGTTCCTCCACTATTCCAGCCAGCCCCTACTCCTACAAGTCTTCACATCACAACCTAGGGGACCTCACACATTCCTCAGTCTCTATTACTCCCTTCTCATGCACACTCACCAGATCCTGTTTCAATCTCTCATACACCTGAGAGACCTTCGGCCCAGCGGATTTCCATGACATTGTCTTTATCACTGGAGTCCCTATCACAAAAATTCTTTGATCATCCTCCATCACTGGCCATTCACCCTCCATAACTCCAACACTGATACCACCTCTCCTATAAGCATAGATAGAATGACCCAGTCACCTATATATAGAGATGATTTCAACAAAGTAATCCACAATTTCTAGATATTTTTAATGAAACTCCTTTCCAATAGTAATCCACACAAAGTCAATCATAGGTTTTGAGACATCCAATTAAACACATACTCTCAGGGAAACTGGGTGGCAGATGACTTGAGTCTGGATGTACAAACAAAAATACCATCCCACAAGATTTATAAGCATACAAATAATTGATGGATTCTGAAATGGAAGAGGGAGTTTCGAGAACCTAACCCATGAAGCAATCAGTGGTGAGTCTTGGATCATGTGTCGATCAAAGCTCCATCGGAAGAGGAAAAATCTGACGCCATTTAGGCTTTATGGGGTTGCACACCAAGAGCAGATCAGATCTTCCTCTATTTAGAACCAGATCATAAAATGGCGTCCATCCAATAACCCTTCTGTCTCCCAATCTTGAAGATTCCAACATCCAAAAATGAATATGTCAAAATACTCTACTATGGGTCAATGCTTCATGAACCAGGAAACCAGGGTGAAACCATGATGCATAGAGGCCTCACGGAACTTTTAACCCGATAAGGATAAGTGAGGGTAGCCATAATATAAGTTAGTAACCTTTTGGAAAAGATCAATTCAAGGGATGTGGGGAAGAAAATCAAGAATAGGTGGAGAGATAAAGGGAATGTCCCGATCAGTATTGACTGAAAAACCCTGCCCCGCGGGGGGGGGGGGAGGATCGCTACCGACACCATCAAGGAGCCATCGGAAGAGAGGTATTCGTCAAGAGATTTCTATATAGTGGTTTTTCATTAGGATTTTTATGGGTTTTAGGGTTTTTAAGGATTTTTAGGGTTTTAGGGTTTTTTTAGTTTTCTGGGTTTTGAGATTTTTTGCAATTTTTAGGGTTTTTAAAATTGTATATATTATTTATTTATTTAGGGTTTTAAAGGATTTTATAGTTTTTTGTGGTTTTAGTTTTTTATTGGTTTTTAGTGTTTATAAAAGTTTTTAAGGGTTTTTGTATTTTTTAGTGTTTTTAATTTTTTTAGGTTTCTTACGTGTTTTTAGGTTTCTAAGATTTTTTTAGAGGGTTTACATTTATATGGATTTTTTGGAGTTTTATAGGATTTTTATGGTTTTTAGGGTTTTTAGGGTTTTTAGGGATTTGAGGGATTTTATGGTATTTAAGGTTTTTTGGTTTTTTGGGTTTATTGGGTTTTATTTTTTATTTTTGTAAAATTTTCAAGTTTTTTTAGATTTTTTATTATTTTTAAGGGATTAAATGGTTTTCCTATATTATAGTGTGTTTTTGGGTTTCTTTGTTTTTTAGGTTTTTATTGGTGTTCTTTGGTTTTTTGTATTTTGGAGGGTATTTATGGTTTTTAGTGTTTTTTTTTAATTTTTTAGGTTTTCAGGGGTTTTATGTTTTTTTAGGTTATTAATGTTTACTTAAGTTTTTTCATGGTTTTTATGGTTTTTATAGGTTATTAGGATTTTTATGGTTTAAAGGGGATTTATTATTTTTAGGGTTGTTAGTATTTTTTAGGTTTCTTTTGGTTTTTTAGTGGTTTAATGTGTTTTTAGGTTTTTATGGTTTTCTTAGGGTTTTCAAGGGTTTTTTGAGTTTTTATGTTTTGGGGGATTTTTTGAGATTTCTTATTATTTTTATGGTCTTTTAGAGTTTTAAATGGTTTTCTGGGGATTCAAGGTTTCTTAGGGTATTGAAGTTTTTTATGGTCTTTTTGGGTTTTATGTTTTTTTGAGTTTTTAGAAGTTTTAAGGTTTATTAGAGTTTTTTAGCATTTATATTATTTAAAGGGTTTTTATATTTTTTAGTGGGTTTTAGGGATTCCATGTATTTTTAGAGTTTTTAATGATTTTGAGAGTTTTATGGTTTTAATGTATTTGAGGGTTTTTAATATTTATTATGTTTTTTGAGGTTTTATGTGTTCTTCAGTTTTTAAGGTTTTTCTAGGGGGTCTTGGGTTTTTTTGGTTTTTTTTGTTTCTAGGGATTTTTTGGTCTTTTTTTATTTTTTATGTTTTTTAGATTTTTTATGGATTTGAGGGGTTTTAGGGGTTTTCGGTTTATTTTAGTTTATTTGGATTTTATGGGTTTTTTAGTTTTTTCCATTTTTATGTGTTTTTAGACTTTTTAATATGTTTTTTCCTTTAAAATGGTTTTAGAGTTTTTAGTGGTTTTAGTATTTTTTTGCTTTTTATGTTTTCAAATAGTTATCAGGGGTTTTATGGTTTTTAGGAGTTTACAGTTTTTAGGGTTTTAGAATTTTTATGTTATTTAGGGGTTTTATGTGTTATTAAGCTTTTATGGTTGCCATATGGTTTCTAAGGGATATTAGCGTTCATTAAATTTTTACGAGTTTTTAGGGTTTTTATGTTTTAATATGGTTTCTAGGGAATTTTAGATATTTTTAGTTTTGAGGGTTTTTAATGATTTTATGGATTTCTTTGTGTTTTAGGGTTTTATCATTTTTTAGTGTTTTAAGGTTTTTTATAGTTTTTTAACGAATTTAGTGGTTTAAAGTGTTTGACATATTTTAGTGGTAACTTAGGATTTTTTACGGTTTTTATGGGTTTCTAGGGTTTTCATATATTTGAAGGGTTTTATGGTTTTTATGGTTTTTTAATTTTTTATAGTTTTTAGAATTTTCTTAGTTTTTTTGGTGTTTTGAATATTTTTAGGTTTTTAACGTTTTCTTTGGGTTTTTTGTTTTTAAAGTTTTAATGTTTTAGGGAATTCTATTATTTTATATAATTTTCATTGGTTTTTAGAAATTTTAAGGGTTTTTATGTGTTTTTAGAGTGTTTATGGTTTATTTGGGTTTTATGGTTTTTTAATTTTTATGGGTTTTAAGGGTTTCTATATTTCTAAAGTTATTAGGGGTTTAAAGGGATTTTAGATTATTTAGTATTTTTAAGAGTTTTAGGGGGTTTTAGGGTTTTTATGGTTTTTAGGGGGTTCTATGGTTATATGGGTTTTTTATGGTTTTTGGGTTTTTAAAGGTGTTTAAAATATTTTATGTTTTTTAGGATTATAGGTGTTGTTAAGTTTTTAATTTTTTATAAGTGTTTTTATGGTTTTTTCAGTTTTAATAGATTTTTAGGGATTTTTTAGTATTTTTAATGTTTTATTGATTTGAAGTTTTTTTTTAATTCTTTAGTTTTTTAGGTTTTTTAAGATCTTATTAGGTTATTATGTTTTTTGAGGTATTTTGGTTCTTATGGGTTTTTAGAGTTATTGAATTATTTTAGAAGTTTAAAGGGTTTTTGATGTTTCAGTAGTTTTTTAGGGTTTTCATGTGTTTATTGAGTTCTTATGGGATTTTATGGTTTCGTAGGATTTGTGGTTTTCAGGTTATTTAGGTTGTTTGGGGTTTTTATCATTTCTTATGTTTTTAGGGGATTAAAGTGTTTTTACATTTTTATGTTTTTTCTTAGGGGTTTTCACGTTTTTTGTGTTTTTAGGTTTTAAAGTATTTTTGGGGTTGTTTTAATATTTTTATGGTTTATTAGTGTTTTTATGGATTTTGATTGTTTTACGGTTTTTATTCAATTTAGGGTTTTTATGGTTTTTTGGGATTGAGATTATTTTTTTTTATTATGGTTTTTAGTGTTTTTTAGATTTTTTAATGTTTTTAAGTGTTCATAGGGTTTTAAGAATATTTAGTGGATTAGAGTATTTGTGGGTTTTTAATGTTTTATCTGTATTTTATGGTTTTTAGGGTTTTTAGGTTTTTTAGGTTTTTTATTGTTTTTTAGGATTTTAGGGGTTTTATTTTTTACCAGTTTTTAAGTCTATTTTATTTTTAGGGTTTTTATGTTTTTTTTGGGATTTTGAGGGGTTTTTGTGTTTTTAGGGTTTTTAGGCTTTTCCTGGTTTTTTAGGTTTTTAGGGAGTTTTGGATTTTTTTAGGTTTTTAATGTTTTTTAAGGTTTTCTACCATTTTAGGGTATTAAAGGGTTTGGGATTTTTGGAAGGTTTTTGGGTTTTTGTTTTTTTTCATATTTTCTAAAGTTTTGAGGAGTTTTTAATGTTATTTTTTTTAGGGATTTTAGGATTTTTTAAATGTTTTAGTTGTTTTCAGTGTTTTTAGGGGGTTTAAATGTTTTTAGGTTTTTAAGGTTTTATTAGTGTTTTTTAAGGGTTTTTATGATTTGTTACATTTTATGGGAATTTTTATGGAATTTTATGAGTTTTATTGTTTTTTGTTGTATTTAGGGAATTTGAGGGATTTTAGGTTTTATTATGTTTTTTTTGGGTTTTTCTAGGTTTTCATAATTTTTTCCTTTTTTAGGGTTTTTCAAATTTTTTAGAGTTTCAAATATTTTTATGGGTTTAAATGGTTTTTAGATTTTTTTAAGGGTTTTAGGTTTTTATAGGGTTTTAGGGTTTTTACGTTTTTTAGGGGGTTTGGGTTTTAGGGGTTTTAGGTTTTTTTGTTTTTTATGTGTTTTTTGGACATTAAGGTTTTCATTGCAATTTTTAGGGTTTTATGGATTTTTATATATTTAAGGATTTTTAGGAATTTTAAAGATTTTTATGGGTTTCTGGGTTTTTAGTAACATTGAGGGGTTTTAGGGTTTTTAGGTTTTTAGGTGTTTTTTTGGTTTTTTGGTTTTGGGGATTTTTTGAGTTTTTAGGTTTTTTAAGTTTTTTTTATATTATTTAATAGTTTAGGGTTTTAAAAGTTATTTATAGTTTTTGTTTTTTTATGTTTTTAGGTGTTTTTATGGTTTTTAAAAGTTTTTAGGTGTTTTTTACAGGTTTTTGGTTTTTTAGGGGTTTTACATTTATAGGTATTTTTTTTGTAATTTGTTATAATTTTTATGGTTTTTAGTGTTTTTAGGGATTTTGAAAGGTTTTATGGTATTTAGCGTTTTTTTCAGTTTTTAGTGCTTCATTTTTAGTTTTTAAGTGTTTTAATGTTTTTAGAGTTTTTACCATTTTAAGGTCCTAAAAGGTAATAGAGATATTATTATGTTATTGGATTTTGATCGATTTTAGGGGTTTTTATGTGTTTATGGGTTTTATCATTTTTGGGGTTTTAAAGGTATTTAAGTGTTCTTATGTTTTTAATTTTTTATTAATATATTTTATTTTTTTACGGTTTTTTACATTTATATGGATTTTTATGGGTTTTTTGTTATTTTTAGGGTTTTTACAGTTTTTAGGTATTTTTTTGGGTTTTTTTAATTTTTAGTGTTTTATGATTTTATGATTTTTTAGTCATATTTAGGTGTTTAAAAGTTTTTTTTAGGTTTTAGTTGTTTTTTAGTTTTTTTAAGGGTTTATGGTTTTTAAGGTTATTAGGTTTGTTTATGGTTTTTAGAGTTTTTAATGATTTTAGGGTTTTTAATATTTTTTAGAGTTTTTAGGTTGTTTAGGGGTTTCAATTTTTTTTATGTTTTTAAGGCATAAAATAGGGTTTTTTGGGTTTTTAACATCTTTAGGGATTTTCATGGCTTTTTTAATATTTTTATGGTTTTTAGGTGTTTTAGGGCTTTTGATATTTTTAATGTATTTTTATGGTTTTAGGGGTTTTTAGGGTTTTTTGGGTTTTTAGGGTTGCATTTATTTTTTATGTTTTTAAATTATTTTTAGAGTTTTTAACGTATTAGGTTTTTATAGGTTTTTTAGTTTTTTAGTTGATTTTTGTTTTTATTTTTTTATTTGGGTTTTTATGGATTTTTTCAGGTTTTATGTATTTTAAGTATTTTTATTTATTTTTAGTGTTTTTAGTGTTTTTTAGTTTTTTAGGAAATTTAAATATTTTTAGGTTTTTAAGGTCTTCTAAGGGTTTTCATAGTTTTTAGGGTTTTTTATGTTTTTAGGGATTGTTACTAATTTTAGGCATTTTGAGGGTTTTTAGTGTTTTTTAGGGTTTTAGGGTTTTGATGTTTTTTTGGTTTCTTAGGGTTTTATTGATTTTTTTAGAGTTTTAAGGTTTTTATATTTGTAATGTTTTTGTAGGTTTAAATATTTTTTTGAGATTTTAGTGGTTTTATGGTTTTTATGGGTTTTATGCGTTTTAGGGTTTTTAAGGTTTCTTGGGGGTTTATGGTTATTAAGGTTTTTAGGGGTTTTGGGGTTTTTATGGGTTTTAGCATTTATTATGATTTTAGGGTTTTATAGTTTCTAGATTATTTATGGATTTTTAGGGTTTTTTAGATTATATGGTTTTTTGGGTTTTATTTTTTTTTGGAATTTTTACGATTTTAAGTGTTTTTTTAGATTTTTCTCTCATTTTTTTGAGCTTTAAATAGTTTTTAGTTATTTTTTGGGTTTTTTTTTTGATTTTTTAGGGATTTCAATTTTTTTATGGCTTTTAGGGTTTTTATGGTTTTAGAGTTTTAGTGTTTTTATGGTATTTTAGGGTTATTAGTGTTTTTAGTATTTTTGGGGGTTTTAAATCTTTTAGTTTTTACGGTTTTCATAGGGGTTTTCAATTTTTTTGAGGTTTTTACATTTTAATGGATTTTTAGAGATTTTTATGATTTTTATGGTTTTTAAGGATTTTAGGGATTTTGATGGTTTTGTGATTTTTAGGGGGTTTTGGTGTTTTGGATTTTTAGGGGTGTTTTGAGTTTTTAGGGTTTTTAATGTTTTTTATAGTTTTTTCACATTATTTGGGTATAAATTTTTTTTATAGATTTTAGTGGTTCATGGGGTTTTATGGGATTTTAAGGTTTTTATTGTTTTATTTGGTCTTTATTTTTCAGTGGTTTTTAGCATTTTTAGGTTTTTTATGGGTTTTAATTGTATTATGTTGTTTTAGGTTATTATAGGTTCCTAATGGATTTATGGGTCTTTACCAATCTAGGTATTTTTTTTGGACACTATGATTTTTTAGGGTTATATGTATTTTGAGAGATTTTTTGGTTTTTATGGTTTTTTTGGGTTTTTTTGTTTTTTTGGGTCGTTTGGTTTTTTTAAGTTTTATATGGGTATTAAGGGTTTTTAATGTATTTAGGGGTTCAAATGGTTTATAGTGTTTTTTTTGGATTTGTAGGTTTTTTATCAGTTTCTAGTGTTATAAAAGGTTTGGGGGGGGGGGTTAGGGATTTTATGGATTTTAGGGGTTTAGAGTTTATAGTGTTATTTGGTTTTTAGGGGTTTTATGTGTTTTTAGGTGTGTATGTTCTCCTTAGGATTTTTTTATAGTTTTTAGGGGGTCTTTTTTTTATTGGTATTTTTAGGATTTTACGGGTTTTAGGGTTTTTCGTGATTTTGAATTGTTTTAGAGTTTTTTTTGGTTTTTTGGGTTTTGAGAGATTTTTTTGAGATTTTATAGTGTTTAAATTTTTTTATAAAAATCATGGGTTTAAGGGGGTTTTAGAGTTTGGGTAGTTTTTAGGGTTTGGATAGGTTTTAGAGTTTTTTTGGGTTTTTTTGGTGTTTTATAATTTTTTAGGTTTCTATTGTTTTTTAGGGTTTTTTGCATTTTTATGTTTTATAGGGGTTTTAATAGTTTTTATGTTTTTAATGTTTCAGTATGTTTATTAGGGTTTATTGAAATTTAAGTGATTTTTAGGTGTTTTTGGATTGCAATTAGTTTTATGTTTTGAGGTATTTCAAGGGTTTTATGGGTTTTATTATTATTATTTTTTGGGTTTATTTAGTTTTTCGGATTTTTAATGTTTTTATATTTTTTTTATCATTTTTAGGGGTGTAAAGGGTTTTTAGAGATTTTATTTATTTTTAAGGTTTTTTTGTTTTTAATGGTTTTTAGCATTTTTTTGGTTTTCAAGGGTTTTATAGTTTTTAGGGGTTTTATGTTTTTTTTACGTTTTTAGGGTTTTAACATCTTTTAGGATTTTTAGGGGTTTTATGTGTTATTAATTTTTTTCCTTTCATAGTTTTTTTCGGTTTTAGAGTTTTTTATGTTTTTAGGGATATTTAGGGGTTTTTTAGGATTTTTATGGGTTTTAGGGTTGTTTGGGATTTTTAGGATTTTATGGTTTTTTGAGTATTTAGTTTTTTTTATGTTTTTTATAGTTCATTAATATTTTTATAATATTTAAGGTTTTTAGTGGTTTAAAGAGTGCTTTTTGTTATTTTGGGGTTTAAATAGATTTTAGTTTTTTAGTAGGTTTTTAAGGTTTTATTGGGTTTTAAAAAAATTAGTGGTTTTATGGATTTTAGGGTTTTAGGTTTTTAATCATTTTTAGTGTTTTTATGTTTTTATGGGTTAAATGTGTTTTTAGTTTTCTGATTCTTTCTTAGTTTTTTTAGGTTTTTCATTTGTTTTCAAATTTTTTGGTATTTTTAGGGATTTTAGGGTTATTAATTTTTTTTATTGTTTTTGGGATTTTGATGGGTTTTTTTGTTTTTTAGTTTTTAGCGTTTTTATAGTTTCTTCTGGTTTCTAGACTTTTGGGTTGTTAAAAAAAATGGGGTTTAAAGGTTTTTTAGAGTTTTTTTAAAATTTTAGGGGTTTAATGGGTTTTTTAATTATTACTGGTTTTATGGTTTTTGTGTAGTTTTAGTTGTTATTAATATTTTTAGTTGTTTTATGGTTTTTAGGGATTTTAGGTATTTTATGATTATCTAGAGTTTTGGAGTTTTTTAGGTTTTTGAGGTTTTCTTATGGGTTTTACGGTATTTAGGTATTTTTATGTTTTTTTGGATATTTAGGGATTTTTTAGTATTTTGATGGTTTTTAGGGTTTTAGGGGTTTTGACGGTTTTATGAGTTTTTAGAGTTTTTTGTATTAGGGTTTTATTTCAATTTTTATGGTTTTTATGGTTTTTATGTTTTTTAATGTTTTTTAACATTTTTAGGGGTTTAAAGTTCTTTAGTGTTTTAAGTGGGTTTTTAGGGGTTGTCTGGTTATTAGGATTTTTTTATTGTTTTAGGTGTTTTATGGTTTTTATTATTTTAATGGTTATTTTGGATTTTTTGGCGTTTTTTGGGGTTTTTAACTTTTTTTAGGTATTTAGAGGTATTAAGGGTTTTTTGGTTTTAAAGGTATTCTTATGATATTTCATGGTTTATACAGTTTTTTACGTTTTAGGGACTCTTAGTGATTTTTTTATAATTTTTATGGTCTTTTAGGGTTTCTAGGGATTTTGAGGGTCTTAGAGTTTTTTTCTTATTTTTAGGGTTTTATGGATTTTTTGTTTTTTAGGGGGTTTTTTTCATTTTTTAGGGTTCTTATGGTTTTTTAGATTTTTAACATTTTAGGGGTTTATATTATGGTTTTTATGGGTTTTAGGTTTTTTATGGGTTTTAAGGGCCTTTATAGTATTTTGGGTTTTTAAGGTTTTTGTATTTTTTAGAGTTTTTAAGGTTTTTAGGGGTATTAAGTGTTTATAGTTTTTTAAGGTTTTCTGAAGGTATTTCAATGTTTCTAGGGTTTTTTATTTTTTAATGGATTTTTAGGAAAATAATTATGGTTATTTAGGGTTTTGATGTTTTCTAGTGTTTTATCATTTTTTTAGGGTTTTTTGGGGGGTTTTAGAGTTTTTTGAGTTTTGTAATGGTATTTTTTGATTTTGTAGAGTGTTTTTAACAGTTTATAGATTTAAAAAGTTTTCATAGTTTTTAATGGTTTTATGTTTTTATCGGTCTTTAGGGGTTTATAAGGATTCTTAGGGTTTTTAGGTTTTTAGGTTCTTCTCTGGTTTTTAGTATTTTTTATTTTTATGTATTTTAAGTGATTTTATATATTTAAGCATCTCTGAGGGTTTTTTTGGGCATTTAGGTTTTTTTAAATTTTTAGGGATTTCTAGGACTTTTATGATTTTTTTATTTTCAGGGTCTTTTTCAATTGTGAGAATTTTTAGTGTTTTAGGGTTTTAGAGTTCTTAAGGTTTTTAGGTTTTTTAGGGTTTTTTGAGAATTTTCAAATTTTATAGGTTTCTATATTTTTTTAATTGTTTTTAGGGGTTTGAAGGGTTTTTATTGTTTTGGAGGTTTTTTGTTTTTTATGAGTTATTATGGAATTTTAGTGTTTTTAGGGTCTTTTATGGTATTTAGGATTTTTATGGTTTTCTAGGGTTTTCAATTTTTTTAGGTTTTTTAGGGATTGAAGTTTTTTTGTTCTTAATAATTTCATAAAGTTTTCAATGTTTGAATAGTTTTTAAATTTTTTTTGGATTTTTATGGTTGATTTAGGATTTTATATTTTTTTTATATTTTTAGGTATTTTAAGGGTATTAAAAAGTTGTAGTTTTTTTATGAGTTTTTGTGTTTTTATGGGTTTTTTTGTTTTTAGGGTTTCTAAGGGTTTTTAGAGTTTTTAGCGTTTTAATGGTTTAAAGGGGAATTATATATTTTAGTGGGTTTTAGGGATTTTTTGTTTTTAGGGGGTTTTAATGCTTTTAGGGTGGTTTGTGTATATGGTTTTATGGTTTTGAGTATTTTTTGAATTTTTAGGTTTTTAGGGGTTTAATTTGTTTTCTAGTTTTTATGGATTTCTTAGGGTTTTTAGAGTATTCGGGGTTGTTTTTATGTTTTTATGGATTTTAAGGTTTTTTTGGATTTTTATGGTTTTAGGGTTTTTATTGATTTTGATAGTTTTTAGTTTTTTAGTGTTCTAAGGATTTTTTTTGTGTTTTTTAGTGTTTCTATTGGCTTTGAGGGGTTTTATGGTTTTTAGGGGTTTTATGTTATTTAGGGTTTTAGGGGTTTATGTGTTTTTTCGTATTTTAGGGTTTTTAGTGTTTTTTTGTTTTGGATTTTATGTTTTTAGGGTTTTAAGGTTTTCTTATGGTTTTTTGTTTTTTGTTTTTGGTTTTTTAGTGTTTTTTATGTTTTTATAGATTTTTAAGGATTTTTTATGATTTTTATTGTTTTTATAGATTTTAGGTTTTTAGGTTTTTTAGAGTTTCTATGGTTTTTTAGGGTTACTATGAGTTTTTTGAGATTTTAGGGTTTTTAAGGTTTTTTATAATTTTTAACGTTTTTAGTGTATAAATGGTTTTTAGAGTTTTTTGTGGTTTTTAAAATTTTTGTGGGATTTTTAGGTTTAATAATGATTTTAGGGGGTTCTTGGGGTTTTTTGGTTTTTAGGGGTTTTAGGGGTTTTTTGTTTTTTTAGTGTTTTTTATTTTAGGGATTTTATGTGTTTTATGTTTTTTAGTTTGTTACAGTTTTCATAGGGTTTTTATCGTTTTATCCATTTTATGGATTTTTATGGTTTTTTTTGTTTTTAAGGATTTTGAGTGTTTTTTGGTTTTTTTATGGATTTTTGGTTCTTTGGGTAGTTTTTATGTTTTATATGGTCATTAAGGAGTTTTAGATTTTTTTAATGTTTTGTGGGGTTCAAAGAGTTATATATTTTTAGTGTATTTTTAGGGTTTTTATGGGTTACTAGGGGTTTTAAAGTTTTTCAAATGTTTTAGGGTTTTTAGGGATATTAGGGGTTTAGGGTTTTAGGGTTTTTTGATTTTTTATTTTTCTTAGGGGTTTTAAATGTTTTAAGTTTTTATGGTTTTCATAGGGTTATCTGAGGGTTTATGGGGTTCTATATTTTTTTTGATTATCAAGGCTTTTTTAGGACTTTTAAGTTTTTTTTAGGGTTTTATAGATTTTGAGTGGTTTTAGGGGTTTTTGAGTTTTTAGCATTTTTTTGTGTTTTGTGGATTTTTTTTAGTTTTTTTTGGATTGTAAAGGTTGTTAAGATATTTTTAATGTTTTTAGGGGTTTAGGGGGTTTTATAGTTTTTAGTGGGTTATTATGGGATTTATGGGTTTTTATGGTATTTTAATGATTGTAGGGGCTTTATACTGTTTAGGGTTTTGACCGTGTTTAGGGATTTTTATGGATTTTTTTATGTTTTGTAATTTTTCACATTTTAGGGGTTTAAATAGTTTTTAATGTTTTTAGTGGGTTTTAGTGTTTCTATGTGTTTTTTGGGGGTTTTCAAAGTTTTTATGTGTTTTATAGATTTTTTTGGTGGGGGGGGGTATTTATAAAGTTTTTAGTGTTCTAGTGTTTTTTGTGTTTTTAGTATTTTTAGTGGTTTTAAGTTTTTTTAGGTTTTTAAGGCTTTCATATGGTTTTTTAAGATTTTAGAGTTTTTTAACATTTTGGGTTTTTTACACATTTTTAGGATTTTTATGGTTTTTTAGGGTTTTAGGGATATTGATGGTTTTTAGGGTTTTATGGTTTTTTGAGTTTTTAGGGTTTTTTGAGTTTTTTGTTCTTTAAGTTTTTTTACATTTTTAAAGGTTTTTAGTGTTTTTATTGTTTTTAAGTGGTTTAATGGGGTTTTGGGGGTTTTAGGGGTTTAAATTGTTTTTAGAGTTTTTGATTCCTTTTTAGGGTTTAAAAAAAATTAGGGGTCTTTATGGGTTTTTAAGGGTTTAGTGTTTAATAGTTTTTTAGGGTTTTTTGAGTTTTTAGCATTTTTTGGTTTTTTAAGTTTTTGAGGGATTTAATGTGTTTTTATTTTTTTTATGTTTTCTTATCGGTTTTCAATATTGTTAGGTTTTTTTTTATTTTAATTTATTTTCATGTCTTTTTGGGGGGGTTTTAGTATTTTTATGGTTTTCATGGTGTTTAGGGACTTTGATGGGATTGATGGTTTTAGAGGTTTTTTGGTGTTTTTTTGGTTTTTTCTTGTATTTAGTGTTTTTTGAGTTAATTTGGGTTGTTATTGTTTTTTATATCTTTTTAACATTTTTTAAGGTTTAATGGGTTTTATAGTATTTAGTGGTTTTAGGTTTTTTATGGGTTTTTAGGTGTTTTTAATATTTTTAGCTGGTTTTACGGTTTTTCAGTATTTTTATCATTTTCTTGGGTTTTTAGTGTTTTTTTGGTTTGTTAGCGGATTTGGGTGTTGATAAGTTTTTAAGGTTTTCTTATGGTCTTTAGGGTATTTTTGGTTTTTTATGTTTTTTGGGATATTTTGGAATTTTCTATGATTTTGAATGTTTTCTAGGGTTTTTAGGGATTTTGAGGGTTTTAGTGGGTTTTACAGTTTTTATTGTTTTTTTATATTTTATAGTTTTGTGATTTTTTTAGTGTTTTAGGGTTCTTAGAGTCTTTTAACATTTTAAGGGGTTTAAGTGTTTTAGAATTTTAGTGGTTTTATGGGTTTTATGTGTTTTTTGTGTTTTTAGGGTTTTTAGGTTTTTTATGGTTTTTATGGTTTTAAGGGTTTTTTGAGGTGTTTCGCAATTTTTAGGTTTTTAGGGGTTTCAAGTATTTTTATGTTTTAAATGGTTTCTTATTATTTTTCAAGGTTATTAGTGTTTTCAATTTCTTTAGGTATTTTTAGGGATTATTTAGTATTTTTATGGTCTTTCAGGGGTTTTAGGGATATTGCGGGATTTTTGGGTTTTTTTAGGATTTTTTGGGTTTTATGGATTTTCTTTTTGATTTATAGGGTTTTTTTTCTTTTTAAGGGTTTTTAGTGTTTTTAATAATTTTTGGGGTTTATAGGGTTTTTAGAGTTTTTGTCAGTTTTTAGTGTTTTTATGGGCATTGAGGGATTTTAAGGTTTTAGGGGTTTTTTAGTTTTTATGGTTTTAGGGTTTTTTAGCAGTTTTTGGTTTTCTACCATTTTTTTGGGGTATAATGTGTTGTTAGGTTTTTAAGGTTTTATTAGGGATTCAGAATTATTTATGTTTTTTTTAAAAATTTAGAGGGATTTCGGGATTTTATGGTTTTTATGTTTCTTTAATGTTTTTAGGGATTTTTAGGGTTTTTAAGGGTCTTTTGAGATTGTTAGGATTTTTATGATTTTTTTACGTTTTTTAATTTTTTGGACTTTAAAGTGTTTTTGGAGTTTTTATTGGTTTTTATGGCTTTTATCACTTTATCAGTGTTTATAATTTATTAGGGGGATTTATAGTTTTTATGATTTTTAGGGTCGTGGGGGTTTATTCATTTTTATGTTCTTTGGGTTTTAAGTGTTTTTATATATTTAATTTTTTCTTATGTTTTTCTAGGGATTTTTGTATTTTTTACTTTTATTAGGCATTTTTAGGATATCTATATTTTTAGAGATTTTCAGTGTTTCTAATGTTTTTTAGGGTTTTTAGAGTTTTTCAAGTTTTTCTATTTTTAAGGGTTTTTTGAGTATTTTGGGATTTTAATGTATTTTATATATTTTGACATTTTTATGGTATTAAAGTTTTTTTAATGTTTTTGAGGTTTTTTTGTGTTTTTATGTGCTTTTTGTTTATTTTATGGTTTTTAGGGGTTTAGGATTTTAGGGTTTTCATTGTTTTTTATGTTTGTTATATTTTGAAGTGTTTTTAGGTTTTTAAGGTTTTCATTGTGGTTTTTAGGTTTTTTAAGGTTCATTACATATTTAGGGATTTTTATGGATTTTCTAGGATTTTTATGTTTTTCATGGTTTTGTGGATTTTGAGGGTTTTTGTGGGTTTTAGGGTTTTTTTGATTTTTTTTTGGTTTTTAGGGGTTTCTTCAAGTTTTTCAGGTTTTTAATGGTTTTTATATTTGTTAATTTTTTAATGGTTTAAATGGTTTTTATAATTTTTGGTGGTTTGGGTTTTTATGGGTTTTAAGGAATTTTTTAAGGTTTTTGTGGTTTTTATGGTTTTTAGGTTTTTAGGGTTTTTAGGGTCATTAGGGTTTTTAGCTTTTTTTAGATTTTAGGTGTTTAAATTGTTTTTAGATTTTTTTGGTTTTCTTAGGTATTTTTTAGTGTTTTAGTGTTTATAACGTTCTTATGGATTTTTAGGTATTTTTTAGGTTTTTTATATTTTTACGGTTTTTATTTATTTCTATTTTTTTAGTGTTTTTAGTGTTTTTTTTATTAATATGTTATATTTTTTTAGGGTTTGTTTGAATTTTTTTGGGTTATCAGATTTTCATAGTTTTTAACATTTATATGGGTTTAATTTGATTTTGATGTTTTTAGTGCTTTTAAGGGTTTTAATCGGATTTTTAGGGTTTATATTTTTAAGGGTTTTTTACTATTTTTAGGATTTTTTTTGGTTTTTTAGAATTGTAAGTGTTATTTAGGTTTTTTAAGGGTTTTAAGTATTTTCAGATTTTTAATATTTTCTTAGGGTCCTTTAAGGGTATTATGGGTTTATATGTTTTATGGACTTTTTATGGTTTTTTTTGGTTTTTTTGGTTTTTTTGGTTTTTAGGTATTTTTGGGATTTTTAGGGTTTTTAGGGTGTTTAGGTTTTTATGGTTTTTTCATATTTTAGGAGTTTTTTTGAGTTTTTTGGGTGTTTGAGGCTAATTTGAGTTTTTAAATGTTTTTAGGGCATTAAATGGATTTTAGAGTTTTTATTGGGATTTAGGGGTTTGGGGTTTTGGGGGGTTTTCTATTGTTTTATGGGTTTTTATGGTTTGATGGGCAATTATGGTTTTTAGATTTTTTAGGTTTTTGGGGTTTTAAGTGTTTCTAGGTTTTTATTTTTTAATTATGGTTATTTTGGTTTTTTATATTTTTTAGGGATTTTTAGAGATTTTTTAGGATTTTTATGGGTTTTAGGGTTTATATGGATTTTGATGAACTTTATGGATTTTAGGGGTTTTATTGTTTTTAGGGGTTTTATAGTTTTACGATTTTTAGGGTTTTTATCATTTTTAGGTTTTTAGGGGTTTTATGTTTTTTAGGTTTTTAAGGTTTTCTTAGGTGTTTTTAGGTGTTTTATTGTTTTTATTTTTTAGGGATTTTTATGGATTTCTTTTTTGGAATTTTATGGTTTTTAGTGTTTTTATGGATTTTGGTTTTTATAAGGTATTTTTGGTTTTTATGTATTTTTATGTTATTAGGGATTCTTTGAGTTTTTTCGGGGATTTATAGTTTTTATAGTTTCCAATATTCTTAAGTGATTAAAGTGTTTGTGGAATTTTTAATGTTTTTTTAGGGATTTTATAAAGGATTAGGATTTTTATGTGTTTTTATGGTTTTTCAGTGTTTTTAGATTTTTAGAGTTGTTTATGTTTTTAGAGGTTTTATGAATTTTATGGTTTTCAATATTTTCCTAGGATTTTTCAAGGTTTTCATGATTTTTTATATTTTTAGTTATATTTTGGGCTTTATAGTATTTTTATGGTTTTTATACTGTTTTTGGATTTTGAGGGTTTTAGGGTTTTTTAGGATTATTATTATTTTCTATGTTTTTAAAGGTTTTATATTTTTTTATCTTTTTAAAAATTTATTTGGGGTTTTTGGGTTTATAATGTTTTTTTTAATTTTAGTTATTATTAGGGCATTATTATTATTTTTTGGGAATTGGGGTTTTAATGGTTTTCATAGTTTTAAGTGTTTTTAGGGTGTTCATAGTTTCATGATTTTTTTATATATTTTTAGGAATTTAAATTTTTTAGATTATTTTAAAAATTTTAGGGGTTTAAAGGATTTTTAGATCTTTTAGTGGGTTTTTAGGGTATTATCTGATTTTCATGTTTTTTAATGGTTTTAGGGGTTTTTACAGTTTTTTTGGTTTTTACAATTTTTATGGTTATTAAATTTTTATTGATTTTTAGGAATTTTTTATTATATTATAGTTTTAAATGTTTTTAGGGATTTTTAGGGTTTTAAGGGATTTTTAGGATTTTTAGAGTGTTAGGGTTTTTTGGGGTTTTTAACGGTTTTTTGAGTTTTTCATGGTTTTAAGGTTTCTATAGTATTTTATACGTTTTTTGTGTTTAAAGGTTTGTATAGTTTTTATTGGTTTTTTAGTGTTTTCATGGGTTTTACTATTTTTTATGGTTTTTAGGGGTTTTTACATTTTTAGGGGTTTTAGGGTCTTTATGGTTTTTAAGGTTTTTTCCGGGTGTTTAGGTCTTTTATAGGTTTTAAGTGTTTTTGTGTTTTTAAGGATTTCTTAGGGTTTTTATGGTTTTTACAATTTTTTAGGTTTTTTAGTATTTTTAGGGGTTTTTAAGATTTTATGGTTTTGGTGGGTTTGTATTGATTTTGAGGGTTTTTTTGTTGTTTTGGTTTTTTGGGATTTTATGTTTTTTTAAGGGTTTTTTTATGTTTTTATGGTTTTATGTTTTTTTGAATTGTTTAAAATTTTAATTAGGATTTTAGGGTTTTATCGGTTGGTTGGGATTTTAAGGCTTTTATGGGTTTTATGTTTTACCGGGTTACTTGGGTTTTTGGGTTTTTAGAATTTTTTTATTTTTATGTTTTTTAAGTGTTTTTACATTTTTATGTTTTTTATATATTTTTAGGGATTTTTAGGGATTTTTAGGGATTTTAGGGATTTATTAGGATTTTTATTGTTTTTCTTGTTTTTCTTGTTTTTAAGGTTTTATAGTTTTTTATGTTTTTAGAGATTTTTTAGTTTTAGGGGTTTTATGGGTTTTGAGGGTTTTTAATGTTTTTTTGTGTTTTAATGTTTTTAGGGATTTTTTTGGTTTTTAGGATTTTTAGGGGTTTTCATGGTTTTTAGCATTTTTAGGATTCTGAATGGTTTTATGTGTTTTTCGGATTGTAAGGTTTTCTTACATTTTTTCTGAGTTTTAAGTTGATTTTTGTTTTAATGGATTTTTAGGTATTTTTTAGGATTTTTATAGTTATTTATTTGTTTTAGGGATTCTAATGGGTTCCAAGGTTTTTAAAGAATTTTTAGGGTTTTATGGTTTTTTGGGGGATTTTAAGGTGGGGATTTTGAGATTTTTATGGTTTTGAAGGTTTTTTACAGTTTTTAATGTTTTTGGGGGTTAAAATGGTTTTTAGGAATTAAAATGGGTTTTAGGGGCTAAGGGGTTCTTAGGGGATAAAAGGGTTTTTAGTGTTTTTAGTGGTTTTTTAGGGTTTTTATATGTTTTTATATTTTTTAGGGTTTTATGTAGTTTTATGTATTTTATAATTTTTTGGTTTGTTTGGGGTTTTTGGGCTTTCATAATTTTTATGTTTTTATGGGTTTAATAGTGTTTTATGGATATTAAGGTTTTCTTATGTTTTTTCAGGGATTCTAGTTTTTTCTATATTTTAAGGATTTTTTTGGTTTTTAGGTTTTATAGGGATTTAAGTTTTTTTTGGGTTTTTTGGGGTTTTATGATTTCTTGGGGTTTTATAGTGTTTTTTGTGTTTATGTGGTTTTTAAGGTTTTTTTAGAGTTTTTCAACATTGTTTTATGTTTAATGGGTTTCTATAGTTTTTAGTGGGTTTGTAGGGGTCTTTACGGTTTTTATGGGTTTTTAGTGGTTTTTAGTGGTTTTGGGGTTTTTTAGTGTTTTTATGGTTTTTAGTGTTTTTTTTTGGATTTTAAGTTTTTTTAGGTTTTTATGGTTTTCCTATGTATTTTTAGGTTTTTAATTGTATTTTACTTTTTTGGGGATTTAAAAGGATTTTTTAGGATTTTTACGGTTTTTAGGGTTTTAGGGATTTTTTGGGATAAGGCGGGTTTATAGGTTTTTTAGGATTTTTTTATATTTTATGAGTGTTTTTATTTTTCAGAATTTTTTGTGTTTTTAAAAAAATTAGAATTTGAATGGGTTGTTAGAGTTTTTAGTGGGTTAAGGGTTTTCGTCGATTTTTGGGGTTTCTTGATTACTTTGGGGTTTTGATGGTTTTTAGGTTGTTCAAGGTTTTTATGGGTTTTAGGGTTTTTAGTGTTTTATGTTTTTTATAGTTTTAAGTGTTTCTAGGTTTTTGTGGTTTTCTTTGGGAATGGAAGGCTCAAGACCAGGCAAGCCTGGTCCCCCAAAAATTATACCAAGAAGAAAAAAACAAACAGAGTGATACAAGGAGTGGTTACATAACCGGGTGTGCATCTCACCATTTATGTTAGAGTCCACAAGCAAGGAGAAGGAGGGCATGGTGACAAAAGACCACAACGAGCACCTCTCCATAATGGTTTGTTTGGAGAGAGCATCTGCAACCGCATTCGCTTATCGATAGGCGTGTGTCACAATGAGATTCAACCTCTGACACATGGTGAGGCATTCCATCCATTGAGTGAGGATTCTCCAGGGAACGCACCTAGAACTATTTGTAAGAGCATTCACAGCAAGCATGGAGTCAGATTCAATCCATAGGAATCTCTAATCGAAACTGACAGCGGACTCAATTGCCTTATCATGGCCCACAGTTCAGCTTCAAGGGTGCATCAATCACTAATGAAGTGCTGGAAACATCCTCTGACGAAGCCCTGATAGGTGCGAAAAACTCCACCACATCCAGTAGGACCTGACGCACTCAGGGCAGCACAATCCTAGTTAACCTTAGTCCAAGAAGGGAGTGGAGGGTTCCATCAAATAAAATTGGTAACCATGGGAATTTTGGCCCTGCCAGAGATTCCACGCAGCCGAAGAATAATGAGCTCTCTAACATTGTTCGCCAAAGATCCTGTTTGAATACGGGAATTCCTATAGACAGCCTTATGGATCACCCCCACACCACCATGATTGGAGTGTCGATTCTTATTGAAAGAGACTGCATTCCGAGCGGTCCAAATATAAGAAATAGTGGTTGTAACATCAAATATCATGAGGTTGAAACCTGTTCACTGTAATCCCAAGTAGACAGGTCACCCAGGAGCTCGAAGAGAGGTATGTCCAGGAAATTTGGGAACCCAAATATCTATTGTAAGTAACCCCAATGTTCCACACTAAATCTTCATTGGAGGAAGTTCTACTAAGTATTATCTTCTGCAACTAGGAATAGGAGACATATGAAGGCAAGACTGTGCCCGAATTTCTGCAACTGGTACTGCATTGGAAACCGGTTCTTCCATATTTTTCAGAGAAGGTGATGACTGGCTGGAGGGATGAAATTCCTCATAAATTTGGAGAGCCAGTCCAGGGGAGGGGATCCCCTAGCACAGTTGTACCGATAATAGTCCTTAGAATTTAGTCTTCCTACCAGGTTGGGTTTCCAGATCAATATGTCAGAGTCGAAAAAGGCATAATGCTGGATTTTAATAAAGGCTTCAGTTGGGAGGACGACCTCAATCTCTTCCATCCAGGGAATGAACGCCACGATGGACAGGCTCTTAAGGCTAGCAGAGAGAATCATGCATTCTTTCAAGGGCCTATCAAGCCATGTTGTGGACCAATCATTTAGTTCCGAGTGCTTTGAGATGATCCATTTCGAGTGAGAAATAATAGCCTTGTACGAATCATGAATTTCTGGCCAAACAGAATAGAGAAATTAGCTTGCATATTCATCATAGAGTTTAATCACAAACCCTTCCCGAGTGAAGCCCAAGCCCCCACCCTTAGTATTAAGCATCTCCCAAATAAATTTGGCAAGCAGAGCATCATTATATTGTCTGAGGTCTTTGATACCAAGCCCTCCTAGGTCAATTGGTTTGGTGTAGTCTTTCTAGGACACCATAATCAATTTACTTTCGCTTATACACCCCATCCAAATGAAATTTCTGATATTTTCTTACAGGTCCATAAGAAGGTTAATCGGTTTTATATAGATAGATAAAGCATAAGTGAACATTGATGTTATTACCGAGTTGATATGACAGACCCTTCTGGCTGGCGAAAGGCATTCCCCTATCCATTACGCCAGGTGGTCAAAAGAAAGTGACCCTATCTTGAAACCAAGGAACATTGTAATGGATATCATACGGGTTCGTGGGACCCCCTCCCCAACAACAATAAAATACTTTTTGAAACTAATAAATTGCCCCGCCACATTTTCATAATGCCAGAAAATCATCAAGATGGAATCCAAGGTCTATTTTTCAGCTTTCCCAAAGAGAAGAATATCATCAGCATAAAACAATTGAGACGACACATGGAGATCCCTCCCTACCCTGGTAGGATTAAAGAGACCAACTTGGCCAAGGTTAATGAGGCACCTGCTCAAGTAGCCTTCTGAAATCACAAAGAGGATCCTGAATCCAGGTCACCCTATATGACCCCATGGGAGCAGGGGAAGAACCCCTTGGGAGAACCATTTAAAAGAACAGAGACATAGGCACTACTTAGTATGGACATAAACATCCTGATAAATATGTTCAAGAATCTATACATGGAGAGGACCTGGGAGATGAAGCTCCACTTAATAGTGTCAAAAGACTTAGATATTTCAATCTTAATCACAATGTTTCCCAGTTTGGACAGCTTCCGCATAACGTCGATGCTCTCTGAGGATTAGAAAATAAATTCTTGGATGTTCCTCCCCAAGACGAACCAGAATTTATTAGGGGTTAGAATTTCCCCCAAAAATATTTCTATTCGCATGACCAGAAGTTTGCTGATGATTTTGGAAATTGTTCATTCAATGTCCACTGGTCGAAAATTACCAATGTTAATGGTATTGTCTCTTTTGGGAATCAGGGAAATGAAATTAGAGTTGAATCTGTGTGGGAACTCTCTATATAGAAAAAACTCCCTAACAACACTGGTGATTCCCTAATGCACGATATCCCAGTAAGACATAAAGATCATGTTGGTGAAGCCATCTGGTCCCACTATACTATCAATATTCAGAGAGAACAAATCTGCCCTAACTTCCTCCGCAAGGGGGAAAATCATTAGATCCCTTTTTTGTTGCTCGTTAACACGTGGTAGGATGGATTCCATCAATGGGAGGGTATAGTCCCCACCATCATCCATTTAAAGCCCCTAGAAGTTATTGATAATAGCGGTGGAAATATCATCCATATAGGTGAAAGTAGATCTTGAGATACGAATAGCTTTTAAACACTTTTTTTCCTTTTTCTCCCCATTCAAACGATGGAAAAATTTCATGTTCAGATCTCCATATTTGATCCATCTATCATTGAATTGGTTCTTGGCCAGATTTTATTTAAGAGACAAAATATCATCAAGCTTGGAGTGGAGCTATGAATCCTCTCGAGAGGACAGGGGCAGGTGTTGATTAGAGTCCTGATGGAAGGCGATTTGTTGCTCAGCAGCCCAAATGTCATCATCCAGACCAGAGAAGTAGTTCTTGCTCCATTATTTGAGCGAGGCATTAATTTTTTTAGGCCTAGATACCAACATGTAGCAGTGACTGCCCCAGAGGTCCTCATTCCAACAATTGGTGACAATTTCCCAACATCGTGGGACTGTGATCTAGACATTATTGAACTTGACGGGAAAGGGTGATGAACTTGGAGAGCCTATGGAACATATATCCATATAGGGGTAATCATCTGAATGAAATTTGGGTAGGGTAAAGCCTGAGACATCTAGGGGAGGACACCCATCATTGATCCTAAAAAGCAAATATCCACCTTTCTGGCCTACCTTCCATTAATGGTGAAGCACCCCCATGTGAAGGAGGCTCCAGAGATAGGAACTTCCAGGAGATCACAAATATCATTGTAGAAAGATAAGTCCTCAGCAGCTGATCGAGAGAATTTGGATCCAATCTTCTCATCTGGGCATAGAACAGTGTTGAAATCCCCGATCACAATCCAGTTATTCTCGATGATCCCATTTAGGGTAATCAGTTATTTTATAGGGCATGCCTCCTCGTGTATGAGCAAGATTCATACACAAAGGATAGGGAAAGAGGGATAACATTATATGTAGCAAACAAGGTGATGGCCTGGGTACTCACGTCCATAGATATCAACTGAATTTCATCATGCTTTAGCACCCACAAGATGTCCAGACCATTCTCATTGGCGGTCTTTGCAACACAGGAGTAACCAAGGTTACCCCAGTTGAACCCCATCTAGTTATCGAACAAGATCATTGGCTTAGCAATACCAAGAATCATAGGCCTATGGGAAGTGAGTAAATGCCTAAGGGATGAGGGGGTGGGAGGATTCCCAATCACCCAGTAGTTCCAGAAGAGGATCCACATCAAATTAAACAGGATTCGCCCCTCTCATAGGGTTACTGTTAGAATTCAGAGGCGTTGCCTTATCTTTTTCATTTTTCCATTCTTTTTGGGCCTGCCCACAGGGTTCTTCCTAGTGGAAGGATCATCTTCAGCAATCTGATATTTGAGTCTCGAGTCATCCATAGGTTGAGAGCCAACCTCATGTGGTGGGTTCTTATCAGTCGGTCTGGATGACCCTTCCACCTCATTATCATTCTGTTCATCAGCCTCATCAGCATATAAGCTACCGATGAGAGGGGTGAACCTGTTCATGGGGAAGAGTGTCACAGGGGAGGCGCTCTTAGTCGTGTCTTTCCATGCAGCCTTTCTAGAGGAAAAATAGATAAAGGAATCATCATAGAATGACGGGAGGGCCAGAGGTGGGTAGTACTTCTCGGGAAAAGGAGTGCAGGAGGCCCTGGAATGGCAAGGAGGAACAACCCATCATCCACCTCCTGGATGGGAGGGGAAACCCCCTGGCAGCAAGCATGGATCACCACCGTGGTAGGACCAGAATGAGTGGAAGTCTGCCCGAGGTCATCCATGGCTGCCTGACCAGCAGAAGGCTCTGAGTTTAGGATAGGCTCATCCATCACTTCCTGCAGGCCATAGGTGGTAGCAGCGGGCTCTGAGGTAGCCAACTAGTCAGCGGGGGTGGGGGTGGGGGGGGGGGGGGGGGTACACCCAAAAGAAACACCCTGAATGTGGGGGCGTCTCTTGGAAGAATGTATCATTGACCTCTGGATCCCTCCTTGATGAAGTCTGCTCTGAAGGATATCTAACCACTGTGGGATCAGGCTGGGAGGGAGGAGATTCTTGGCCTGGGGCCTTTTTCCCTGCTCCATCTCCTGATTTTCTGTTGGAGGATTCAGCAAAATTCCCTTTAATATTGCACTTTGTGAACACTTTCAGCCGTCGACGGTCAGCTATGAGGTGCCCAAAGAAATTACAATGAATGAAAAATTGGGGTTTGCACTCCTTCTGAATCTCCAGAGTGAAGCTGTCTTCATCAGTGTTGACCACCACTTCCTCAATCAATGTGGAAACTAAATAAACTTCAACAAGGACACGAACATAATGCCCATACATTGAATTTTCTATCTCCTTATCAATGTGTATAGGATAACACACCAAGGAGGAAATGTCACATAGAATCGGAGGGTGCCAATAAATCCAACTAAGCTTACATATGCAAATACATACCTCTGCAGAGGTGTTCTTGACATTCAATGGGTTGAAATTCCGATCAAACTCTTGGATCCTAAGGAGGCCAGGCTTCAAATTGAGTGAGTATAATCTCCAAGAGTGTCGCTTCCATTCATCTGATGGGAAGATAATATGATAAATCCTCTCCCCATAGCAGTCATTCGCCATTCAAAGAGGCCCCAGATCTCCTTGACCCGATTGGTGATGTCAGAAAATTTCCAGAGCTGCTCACCCTTAGGGTTTTTTAGTTTTTAGGGCCTTTATAGTGTTTTCTGGTATTTTTAGAATTTTTTTGGACTTTTGTGGTTTTAAGTTCATTTATTATTTTTCTGTTTTCATAGGGGTTTTCATTGTTTTTTGGTTTTTTTTATTTTTGGGGATTTTTAGGGGTTTTTTGGATTTTTATAGTTTTTAGTGTTTTAGAGATTTTGTGAGTTTCTAATGTTTTTAGGATTTTTAGAGATTTATGGGGTTTTAAGGAGTTTTTTAGTTTTTAATGTTTTTAATTTTTTTAGTGTTTTTTTAAATTAGGGTTTTAAGGGTTTTTATAGTTTTTAGTGGATTGTAGGGTTTTTATATATTTTTATTGTTTTTTATGGTTTTTAATGTCTTTATACTTTTTATGGGTTTTATGGTTTTTATGGTCTTTTAGGATTGTAGTGTTTTTATGTTTTTTAGGGGTTTTCAGTGTTTTTAGGATTTTATGGTTTTCTTATGATTTTCAAGGTTTTAGGGTTTTTGTATATTTTTAAATACATTTTAGGACTTTTTGGGGTTTTTAGGATTTTTAAAGATTTTTTTTATTTTTAGTGGTTTTTTTGGTTTTTTTTGGTTTTTTTGTTTTTTGGGTTTTATGGTTTTTTTGGTTTATGGTTTTTTTGAGTTTTTTTAGAGTCTTAAGGGGTTTTAGAGTTTTTTCACCTTTTTTTGGGATTAAATGATATTTATATTTTTTTAGTTTTTTTAGGGTTTTTATTTGTTTATATACTTTTATAGGACTTTAGGGGTGTTTAACATTTCTATGGGTTATATGGTTTTTGTGTTTTAGGGATTTTTAGTGTTTTTAGGCTTTTAGCATCTTTAGGTTTTTATGGGGCTATAATGAATTTAGGGTTTTATGTTTTTTAGGGGTTTAATGGTTTTTTAGGGTTTTACATTTTTATGTATTTTTAGTGATTTTTGAGTAATTATATAGACTTTAGGGTTTTATGGATTTTGAGGGTTTTTACAGTTTTTAGGGTTTTTAGGATTATTTTTCATTTTTTTCATTTTTATTTATTTATTTATGGTTTTTATGTTATTTTAGTGTTTTTGAACACTTTTAAGGTTTTAAACGGGTTTTAAGTTTTTATTGGTTTTAAGGGTTTTTAGGTTTTTTAAAGGTGTTAAGGGTTTTTATGGTTTTTTAGGTTTTTATATTTTTTAAGGTTTCTAGGGGTTTTGAGTGCTTTTAGGTCATTAGGGATTTCTTAGGGGTATTTAAGGGTTTTACGATTTCTTCATTTTTAGGTATTTTTAGGGTTTTTGGGACTTTTATGTTTTATATGGTTTTTAGGGATATTTGTTTTTGAATATTTCTAGGTTTTAAAGGTTTTATATGTTTTTTTGTGAGGTTTTAGGGCAAAGAATATGCAAGGGTCAGGCTATTCCCAACCCCCCCCCCCCCCCCAATTTTATTTGAATGAAAAAAGAGACACAATCGACAGGGGAGGGGAGGGGTCAAACGACCCACACCCAAAAATCCCTTACAACCCACGCTAAAAAAAGGGGAAAAAGACAAAAAGGAAAACCACACAGAGAGAAGAAGAGAGAGAGGCAGGAACATCAATATAGAGGTCATTAGACTCCATCCTCATATGGGTCCCCATCAGCACCATATCCAGTGGAAGCATCTGACTCCACTGACTCTCATTCAAATGATTCATATTGTTTAAGGAAGGTGGTGTGGTAATCTCTGAGGCGTTGCTGCTTTACATCAAGCTGCACTTGCTCCACATTTAGCTGCTTCTTACCAGACCACCCCACCATGCCAGAGGAGTTCTTCACTTCTTTACTGGATTCCCTAGTAGCCACTATCTTTGGCAGGGAGGAATAGTCCTTCATCAGCTTCCTCTTTCTTGGGTTAGATGTGACACTAGCAGAAAATTTATCCTGAACGGGGATAATAGTGTCCTCTTTATTCATATAGAAAACAGTGGGGATGGACCCCTTAGTATCCCCCTCCCTAGATGAGCCACATGTAAGGTTCTCGTTCCCGAGAGGGAGTTCTTTACCAAACATGGCCTTCTCCTTCATTATCAGCGCCATGTTGAAGTTCATTCTTGATTCATAATCAGAGCCCTCCCCCAAAGCCATTGCGCCATGTAAATCCAGTTCGTTTTATGAGATGGATTTATTCACTACTCTTGGCTTCACATTGGAGACCTTAAAGGTCATGTCCTTTAGTATCTTGGTCAGGAAAACAGCTCCTGTTTTTCCATCCTCATCAATCTGGGCATTCAGTATCCCTTTGCGAACATGCGCATTTGAAAAATCCACTACGACCGGGACCAAATGCCCATTATCATCATAAATTGCTTCATGCAGATCAGAGCACACCACAACAACACATGTCAAATACTCAGTACAAGCATGCTGAGTAGCGTGCACGCCATCAAGCGCATCAGATTCATCCACTACAACACTGGCACCAGGTACAACAGTATCATCAACCCCCATACTGGCCTCATCAGTCTTAGTCGTGAGATCCCCTTCAGGCACACACACATCTGAAACATCCCCCATAGCCGGGACCAGCTGCCTATCATCTGGGGATATGGTTTCAAGAAGGAGGGGGCACGTCACAACAGCTCCATCAGAAGCAGGTCGTGCGGCATGATCCCCTTCAGTAACACCAGCATTCTGCCTTCCGCAGTCAACATGTCCAGCCACCTCAAGACTGTCAAAGGCCTCTGGTGTGTCATGTAGCTGCTCAAGACAGAGGCCTGGGCCGCCACCAATACCCAGAGGCGTAGCACCATGCTGAGTATCATGCTACCCATCATTGCAAGCATCATCTCAATGGATTTCAAAATGCCCCAAGCCAAGCAGCAACCATCACCATCATCCAGCTAACCAGCATCCAGCAGCTCACAATAAAGCAACGACCAACATCCAATCTCACAAAAACCAGCATCCAACACCTCCTCATCAAAATGAGCCACCACCAGTAGCACAGAACGATCAACACCAAAAGGAACACAAAAACCAGCAACCGGATATCACATCCAAGCATCAACAATCATTTATTCTCACAAAATACAGCATCCAACACCTCCTCCCCATGAAGTTCCACCACAAGTAGCACAGAGCCCTCAACACCAATTTCCAACCCCTAAGATTCATCACATTCCATCCAAACAGCAACCAGACCATAGCAGCGTTATCATCATTAATCATTTCCTTTCCAAGAAGATCAACCATCAGTAGCAAAAACCCATTATCATCGGAAAATTCTCACACCTCCTAACCAAGAAAAAAAATCACCATCACCATATAACGTCCAGCACCAAACTTGTATCAAATAGCTCTAATGCTTCCAAGGCCTACCGTAAGAAGTAAACAATGCCACCATTTCTGGAAACTGATCTCTCCTTCCGCACCATGATGTTTCACAATGAAAAAAATCTCATTTCTCGCAGCTACACACACCAATTACCCCAATAGCATCAAAATCATAAAAAGCTCCAGCACTACATCAACAATAGACTCAAACAGACCCCTACCTAAATGGATTTCCCAACCATCAATCCACTCCACATGTAGAATAAACCATAGCAGCATAAAGCAAAAACACCAACTTAATTATAGCAAGAAGAAAACAAAAACAACCAAAACACCATGAAATTGTGGAATCCACACCGCATGAGAGATAATGTACCAGATTAACAGATCCATCAGAGTTGAAACTAATATGCGAATCATTAAACCGAAGTAAATACACTAAAAACACAGATCTAAAAACATTGTTAACTTCACCATCAACCTCTGAGACTACACCCTGACAACCAGGAAGCCATTAATGCCACCACCAAGGAGCTTGAAGATTAGCAGTGCTTAGGATCATGAAGACGATGCCTGAGGAGTATCCCGATCTACTAGAGCCGAGCCAAACCATTGAAAAAACCAGATCAAGTCATCACCACATTTCCGGAAAACAAACCACCAGATCCCATCACCATCAAGAATCCACCTAATCTCCCACAATCGCACCAGGGAAGGATACCTCTCGAATAAAACACCATCTTCATCACTAATCCTGAACTGAACACGATCAATGAATCCACCGATGAGGGTTACAATAGGAAACCCTGGAGATCACCGCATCGGGAGGGAGATCCTAGGAGAGAGCGGTGACATCCTCTAAGGTTTTTTAAACATTTTTAGGGGTTTTAGAATTTTGGTAATTTTTGGGTTTTTTGGGGGGTTTTGGGTTTTTTAGGGTTTTAGGGGTTTTATGGTTTGTATAGGATTTATTTTTTTAGGGTTTTTATAGGTTTTAGAGGTTTTATGTTTTTAGGGGTTTTATGTGTTATTAGGTTTTAAGGTTTTATTATGGTTTCTCCATGTTTTTAGAGTTTTTTACATTTTTAGGGATTTTTTGGGATTTTTTATGATATTTTTGGTTTATTAGTGTTTTAGGGCATTTGATGGTCTTTAGGGGTTTTAGGTTTTAAATTTATTTTTGTTTTTTGGGTTTTAGGGTTTTTTTTGTTTTCAGGTTTTTTAGAGTTGTTAAACATTTTTAGTGGTTTAAAGGTTTATTAGATTTTTTTAGTGGTCCTTTATGGTTTTTATATTTATTTAGGTTTTTTTATGGGTTTTAGGGGTTTTTTGAGTTTTCAGGACTTTTCAGGGTTTTTTTTCATTTTTTAGGTTTTTAGGGGTTTTATGTGTTTTGAGGTTTTTATGGGTTTCCTAAGGTTTTTCAGGATTTTTAGAGTTTTCTAACTTTTAAGATTTTTTAGGGTTTCTTTATAATTTTTAATGTTTTTTATGGTTTTTGGGTATTTTGAGGGGTTTCAATTTTTTAGCGGTTTTATAGTTTTTTGAGGGTTTTAGGGTTTTTTTGAGTTTATCATGGGTTTTAAGGTTTTTTGGACTTTTTAATTTTATTAAGGGTTTAAAATATTTTTATATTATATAGTGTTTTTAGGTTATTTTGGGTTTAATGGGTATTTTATTGTTTTAAGGGGGTTATATGGTTTTTTTGAGTTTTAGGGTTTTTATGGGATTTTAGGGGTTTTTGGAGATTCTAGATTTTTTATGGGTTTTACCGAATAACATTTTTTTGATTATATTAAAAAATAAATTCAATGAAAAGTGAGAACAAACAAAAACCACACAGGAAGATCCATATGTGAGATGTCCAAGGAAACCAGTCTAGAACCAGACCCACCCAAAAACAAAAACCACGCACCCAAAAGCGGTTACCATCAACGGGTCAGTTAGGGAACCCAGTCCAGAACCGACCCACCCAAAACACACCACTCTCCCATGCCGTCATGAATATACTTCCACCAAGGGCCAACACCACCGCACTAACCATTATCGAGAATGACCACCACCGCCAGGAGAGTGCGAAAAATTGCCTTGATGCTAGCTCTAGCTGCAACACCATCACACCCATGTCCTCATCATCAGGATCTCTGACATCCATAGAAATCCACTGGGACATAATCTAGTGAACCAGAGAAATCTTCACCAGATCTGCACTGAACAAAAATACAATCTCACACTAAATCCATGATGGGGGATGACTAAAGGGGAAATCTTAATCGGCATCTCACTAAAACCTCAGATCGATTTAGAGTACTGGTAAGGGGACGTCGCCGACTCCAAGCCTTCTTGAGGATGCTTCCTATAACTGCGTATTAACCTGGAAAGAATATGATTCCCTACCGAGTCTGACCCCGGAAAAACTAGTCACCCCGAATAAGAAAAATATATTGAACAAGGAACTTCCACATGCCCCTAGAATTTCTAATTTCGCCCTCTGTGACCTCGTAGTAACTTGAGAGGAAGACAAAGAACCTAGGGGAAAGTACAGAAGAAAGGGAGGTGAAGTCATTGCGGGAGTCAGAGTGAAGACCTACAAACCAATTCATCAAGGGAGGTTGAACGTCGAGCTCCAAATTCACAAAACCATGGGGTGATCTACACCCTCATTCCATAACCACACAACCCAAACCTCAATATCAGTTTTTATGTTATTTTTATATTTTATTAGGGTTTTTATGGTTTTCTATGTTTTTATTAAATTTTATGGACTTTTTTATGATTTTTATTATTTTTAGGGTTTTATAAATTTGATTTTTGTTTGTTTTTTTTCAGGTTTTTAGGTTTTTAATGATTTCTTGGTTTTTTGTTTTTTTTCAGTTTTTAATGGTTCTTATGGTTTTTTAGTGTTTTTTAACTATTTTAGGAGTTTAAATGGTTTTAGTGTTTTTAGAAGCTTTTTAGGATTTTTATGGGTTCTTAGTGTTATATGGGATTTTCAATTTTTTGGGGTTTTTATGGTTTTTAAAGTGTTTAGGGTTTTAAAGCGTTTTTTGGGATTTGATTATTTTTTAGGTGTTTTGTGGTTTAAAGTGTTTTAATGTTTTTAAATTTTTCTTATGGTTTTTCGAGTTTTTATCGTTTCTCACATTTTTAGGGATTTTTAGGGCAGTTTTAGGGTTTTTATATATTTTTATGGTTTTTAGGGATTTTGATGGATTTTAGTGTTTTTAGGGGTTTTAGGGGTTTTTAGGGTTTAAGGATCTTTTTGTAGTTTTCAAGGGTTTTTAATGTTTTTATAGTTTCTTACATTTTTAATTGTTTAAAGGGTTTTAAGGGTTTTTAATGGTGTGGGGTTTTTATGGGTTTTAAGGGATTTAAATTTTTTGGTGATTTTTCTAGTTTTTATGGGGTTTAGGGGTTTTAAGGATTTTAGTGTTTTTTAGTTTTATGTGTTTTTTCTTTTTTTTTTGTTTTTTATTGTTTTCTTTGTATTTTTTATGGTTTTTAGGTTTTTAAACATTTTTAGGGATTTTAGGGAGTTTTTAGATCATTGTAATTTTTTAAGGATTAAAGGATTTTGAGGGTTTATAGTGTTTTTTTGTGTTTTTGGTTATTTTGGTTTTTAAGGGTTTTATGATTTTTTTTAGGATTGTAAGTTTTTTTAGAGTTTTTTAAAAAATTTATGAGTTTAATAGGTTTTTTATTTTTATTGTGTTTTTATAGTTTTTCTGGGTATTTGGGTATTTTAATTTTTTAGAGTTTTTTATGGTTTTTAGGGGTTTAAAGGGTTTTCAGATTTTTTGTGGGTTTTTATCATTTTTAGTGGTTTTTGATTTTTTAGGATTTTTATGGTTTTTATGGCTTTTAGGGTTTTTTTTAATTTTATGGGTTTTTAGGGTTTTTATGGGTTTCAGTGATTTTTTTTATATTTAGGGATTTAAATTATTTTTAGTCTTTTCTAACATGTTTAGGTGTTTAATGGGTTTTTAGTATTTTTGTGGTTTTCTTCGGTCTTCATGGGTATTAAGGAATTTTATGGTTTTTAGGGTTTATGTTTTTAGGGTTTTAGGGTTTTTAGAATATTTAGTGTTTTTTTCATTTTTTATGTTTTTAGCGGTTTTAAGGGTTTTTAGATTTTTAAGGTTTTCTTATTGTTTTTCCAGGTTTTTATAGATTTTTACATTTTTAAGGATTTTTAGTCATTTTTTAGGATTTTTATGGTTTTTAGGGTTTTTTATGTTTTTAAGGGTTTTTGGGTTTTTTGGGTTTTTAAGGTATTTTAATGATTTAAGGGTATTTATGGTTTTTACAGTTTTTATGGTTTTTAATACTTTCTGGTTTTTTAGGTGTTTTATATATTTTTAGGGTTTTAAATGTTTCCTTAGGGATTTTATAGGTTTTTAGGGGTTTACATTGAAGGTATTTTTAGGATTTTTAGGATTTTATGGGTTTTTAGGGGTTTTAGTTATTTTTCATGCAGTTTAGGGGTTTTTATTGTATTTAGGGTTTTTATGGTTCTTTTAGGTTTTATGGTTTTTTAATTTTCTGGTGTTTTAAATGATTTTTAGAGTTTAAAATTTTTTGGGGGAATAAATGATTTTAATAGATTTTTGTGGGGTGTTAGGGTTTTTATCAGTTTTTGGGGTTTTTTGATTTTATAGATTTTTAGGTGTATTTAGGGTTTTTAGGGTTTTATCATTTTTTAGGTTTTCAGGTTTTTAAATTATTTTTATGTTTTTAAGGGTTTCTTAGGTTTTTTCATTGTTTTTATGGTATTTTAAATTTTTATCTAATTTTATTGCTTTTATAGGATTTTTATGGTTTTCAGGGTTTTTAGGAATTCTATGGGATTTTTGAGTTTTTATAGTTTTCTTGTTTTTATTGTTTTTTCTGAGATTTTTTTGGGTATATGGGTTTTATATTTTTTAACATTTGTAGGGTTTTAAATGGATTTTATAGTTTTTAGTGGGTTTATGAGTTTATGGGTTTTATGGGTATTTATGTTTTTTATGGGTTTTTTTGAGTATTTAGAGTTTTAGGATTTTTAAGGTTTTTAGGGGGTTACAGTTTTTTAGGTTTTTAGGGGTTTTAATTATTTTTAGTTTTTTAAGTTTTTCTTAGGGTTGTTTCAGGATATTTAATGTTTTTAACATTTTTGTGGGATTTTTAGGGATTTTAAGGATTTATAATTTTTTTGGGTTTTAGGGATTTTGATGGTTTTTAGGGTTTTTGAGTTTTTTAGGGTTTCATGGATTTTAGAGTCTTTTTAACTTTTTAGGGGTTTATAGGGTTTTTTTTATTTTTTTAGGTTTTTTATCTAGGTTTTAGGGGTATTTATTGTTTTTAACGTTTTAAGTGTTTTTTATGACTTTTAGATTTTTTGGTATTTTTTGTGCTTTAATTATTTTTAGGTTTTTAAGGTTTTCATTTGGGTTTTTGGGTTTTTGGAGGTTTTTATGTAGTTAGGGATTTTATGGGCTCTTAATTTTTTTATGGTTTTTTACTATTTCTAAGGATTTTGATGGTCGTAGAGTTTTTAAGGGTTTTAGGGGTTTTATGCTTATTTGTTTTTTGGGGTTCTTCATGTTTTAAGGGTTTTAAGGTTTCTAGAGTTTTTAATTTTTTTCTGGCATTTAAATGGTTTTTATAGTTTTTAGTGGTTTAGGGGTTTATGGGTTGTTAGGGTTTCTTAATTTTTAGAGGAGTTTTATGGTATTTATGGTTTTTAGGGTTTTTAGGGTTTTATGGATTTAAAGTGTTTTAGGATTTAAAGGTTTTCATAGGGTTTTTCAGGGTTTTTAGTGTTTTTACATTTTCAAGGATTCTTAAGGATTTTTGTTATCTTTATGGCATTTTACCATTTTTAGGGATTTTGAGGGGTCTTTGGTTTTTTTGGTTTTTTATGGTTTTATGGATTTTTTGAGTTATTTAGGGTTTTTAAGGTTCCTAGTGGTTTTTAACATTTTTAGTGGTGTGGGGTTTTATGAATTATTAGTGATTTTTAAGGTTTTTAGGTTTTTTTTGTTTTAAGGGGTTTTATGGTTTTTACGGTTTTCAAGGTTTTCATATTTTTTTGTTTTTATGGGTTCAATTTTTTTTTGGCGTTTTAAGGTTTTGTTTGGGTTTTTTCATGTTTTTTTATATTTATAATGATTTTTGAGGATTTTTAGTGTTGTTTTTGGTTTTCAAGGGTTTTTAGGGGTTTTAGTGCTTTGGGGATTTTCTGTTTTTTTTTTGGTTTTTTTAGTTTTAGGGGTTTCGTTAAATTTTTAGTGATTTAAAGGATTTTTAGAGTTTTTAACATTTTTAGGGGTTTATGGGGGTTTTAGAGTTTTTACTAGCTTTATGGTTTTTATGGTTTTTAGTGATTTTGAGGTTTTTATTGGTTTTAGGGGTTTTAGGTTTTTTTGGTATTTTAGGGGTTTTATCATTATTTAGGTTTTTAAGGGTTTTAATATTATCTTAGGGTATTTCGGGGTTTTATGGATTTTTAATTTATTTAGGATTTTTAGTTAATTTTTAGGCATTTTATGGTTTTATGGGTTTTAGGTATTTTGAGGGTTTTTAGGATGTTTATTGTTTTGTAGTGACTTTTTTAGGGTTTCTACAGTTTTTTTAGAATTTCATAACATTTTTTAGATATTTAAAGTGTTTTTTGTGCTTTGGTGGTTTTAAGTGATTTTGTGGGATTTTATGATTTTTTATGGTTTTAATGGTTTTTATGGGTTTAGGGTTTTTTTGGTTTTTTTGGTTTTTTTGGTTTTTGTTGGTTTTTAGTGTTTTTTAGGTTTTTTATGGATTTGAATTGTTTTAGGTTGCTAATTTTTTTAGGATTTTTGGGGCTTTTAGGGTTTTTATATTTTTAGATAATTTTATGGATTTTTAAATTTTTTATGTTTTTTGGAGATTCTAATGAATTTTGATATTTTTTAGGGGGTTTTTTTGGTTTTGAGGGTTTATTGATTTTTTATGGTTTTTATATGTTTTTAATTATTTTATGGGTTTATAATGTTTTTGAATTTTTAGTGGATTTTTAGGGTTTTTAGGGGATTTTAGGGTTTTCAATGGTTTTAGGGGTTTTATTTTTAATTTTTTTAGGGTCTTTAAGGTTTTTAGAATTTTTGGGGGTTTTGGGGGGGTGTTAGGTGTTTCTTGGTTTTGACGGGTTTTTAATGTTTTTTAGATTTTTATGTATTTTATATATTTTTAGGTTATTTATTATTTTTATGGTTATTATATTTTTTATGGATTTTAGGGGTTTTAGGGTTGTTTTGGGGCTTTTAGGGTTTCTATGATTTTTTTCAATTTTTAGAGGTTTTTTAAAATTATTTTTGTTTTAATGTTTTTTTGAGTTTTTAACATTTTTATGAGTTTAAAGTCTTTTTAGAGTTTTTATTTGTTTTTAAGGGGTTTTATGGGCTTTTAAGGTTTTTTTTCGTTTTTAGATATTTTATGGTTTTTATGGTTTTTATGATTTTCTAGAGGTTTTAGTGTTTTTAGAGATTTTATCTTTTTTTGGTTTTTTTGTTGTTTTAGGTTTTCTAGGTTTTTATGGTTTTCTTAGGGCTTTCCAGCGGTTTTATAGTTTCTTAATTTTAATGTATTTTAGGTATTTCTTAGTGTGCATAGGGGTTTTTAGGGTTTTTAGGTATTTTCATGGGTTTTAGGGTTTTTAGGGCCAATTGATTTTTTTTGGGTTTTTAATATTTTTTTAGTTTTTATGGGGTTTTAAGGTTTTTTTGTTTTTCTAACATTTTTAGGGTCTTAAAGGGTTTTTATAGTTTTTATTAATTTAGGGTTTTAGGGTTTTTTAGGGATTCTTTAGATTTTTATGGGTTTTTTAGGGTTTTTAGTGTTTTTAGAGTTTTTATGGTTTTCTGGGTTTTTAGTGTTTTAGTTTTTTAGGGGATTCAAGTGTTTATAAGTTTTTAACATTTTATTTGGGCTTTTCATGGTTTTTTAAGATTTTTGTGTTTTTATAATTTTTAGGTATTTTCAGTGTTTTTTATGTTTTTTATGTTTTTAGTGTTTTTAGAGATTTAGGGGGTTTTAGGGTTTTATAGTTTTTTTTGTTTTTATGGGTTTTTTTATTTTTTAGGGTTTATGGTTTTTAGTGTTTTTAACAATTTTATGGATTTTGATACTTTTTAGAGGTTTTAGTATTTTTTTGTGTTTTTATTGGTTTTTATGGTTTTTAGTGTTGTTAAGGATTTTAGGGGTTCTTATTGTTTTTATTGTTTTTATGGGATTTATTTTTTTAGGTTTTTAAGGGTTTTAAGTGTTTTTATGTACTTAATGTTTTATAATGATTTTTTAGGGATTTATTTTTTTATTTTATTTTTATGTATTTCTATAGTGTTCTTTGTATTTTTTGTTTTTTTTTGGATTTTTAGGATTTTTAGGGTTTTATGTTTTTTAGGATTTTATGGGTTTTTTGGTTTAAAGTTTTTTTTTTGAATTTTTTAGTTTTTTACGTGTTTTTATAGTTTTTTAATGTTTTATTGGGTTCAAAGGGTTTTTAGAGTGTTTGGTTGTTTTATTATTTTTATGGGTTTTTAGTGTTTTTATGGTTTTTAGGGGGTTACCTTGATTTCAGGATTTTAAGGGGGATTTAGTGTTTAATTAGGGAATCTATAATTTTTTAGTTTTTTGTAGTTTTCTAAGGGGTTTTCTTAGTTTTGAGGGTTTTTTATGTTTTTAGATATTTGTAGGTTTCTTTAGGTTTTTAATTTTTTAAGGATTTTTATGTATCTTGAGGTGTTTAGGGTTTTTAGGGGTTTTAGGTATTTAGTTTTTTTTTGATTTTTTGGTTTATTGGGGTTTTTTTAGTTTTTTAAGGGTTTCATGGTTTTATATTGTTTTTAAAATTTTTAGGGTTTTAAAGGGTCTTTAGTGTTTTTTGTTGTTATGAGGGAGTATATAGGTTTTTTAGCATTTTTTTGGTTTTAGGGTGGTTTTATGAATTTTTAGTTTTTCAAGGGTTCCTTAGGGATTTTCAGGGATTTTAAATTTTCTATGTTTTCAGGAATTTTTAGGGCTATACTATGATTTTTATGGTTTTTATGTTTTTAGAGATTTTGAGGGTTTTATGTTTTTTATGGATTTTAAGTATTTTGTGGTTTTTGAGGGGATTTAAGTTTTTTCAGTTTTTAATGGTTCTTTGGGTTTTTAATGTCTTTAATGTTTTAGTGTTTTAAATGTTTTTGTGATTTCCATTGGTTTTTAGGTTTTTTAAAAGTTTTAGGGGGTTCTAGGGTTTATAGGGTTTTATTTTGTTTGAGGTTTTAGGGGTTTTATAGGTTTTTTTTATCATTTTTTGGTTATTATGGGTTTTAATTATTTTAATGTTTTTATGGTTTTCTTAGAAAATTACACAGTTTTTAGGTTTTTTATGTTTTTAGTGATTTTTAGGGATATTTTAGGATTTTTATGGATTTTATAGTTTTAAGGAATAAGGAGGGTTTTAAGGTATTTTAGGGATTTTTTTTGGTTTTTTTGGGGTTTTATGGTTTTTTGACTTTTTTAGGGTTTTTAAGGGATTTGTAGCTTTTTTACATTTTTAGGGATTTTAAGGGTTTCTATAGAATGAAGCAGTTGTTTTTGGTTTTTATGGGTTTTAGTGGTTTCATGTTTTTAGTGTTTTTATGGTTTTTAGGATTTTTAGGGTTTTTTTAGTTTTAGTATTTTTAGGGTTTTAGGGGTTTGAAGTTATTTTTTATTATAAAGGTTTTCTTTGGGTTTTTATTATTTCAGCATTTTTTAGGATTTTTATGGTTTTTTATATTTTTAAGGTTTCTAGGGATTTTTTAGGATTTTTACTGTTCTCAAGTGATTTATATATTTTGAGGGATTTTTGGGTTTTATAGGATTTTATGGTTTTTTGGGTTGTATGGATTTCTTAGAGTCTCTTAGGGTTTTAGGTTTTTAATTTTTTTTGATACATTAGGGTTTTAAAGGGTTTTTATTGTTTTTAGTTCCTTTTTGGATTTATATGGGTTTGTTGTTTCTAATTTATTTTGATATTTTTAGGGATTTTGGTGTTTTAATAATTTTTAGGGGCTTTCGAGTTTTTATATTTTTTAGGTTTTTATAATTTTGATGTTTTTTTATGATTATAATTTTTTTGGGGTTTTCATGGTTTTTAGGGTTTTTTACGATTTTAGGGAATTATAAGGATTTTTAGGATTTTAATGGGTTTTAGGGTTTTTATGGATTTTATGGATTTTAGGGTTTTATGGTTTCTTTTTTTTTGTTTTTTTTATTTCTTTAGGAATTTGAGGTTTTTTTAATGTTTTTAAAGAATTTAGGGGATTAAAGGGCTTTTATATTTTTTTGTGGTTTTTATGGTTTTTAAATATTTTTAGGGGTTTCTAAGGTTTTTTTAGTTTTTTATGACTTTTAGGGTTGTTAGGGTTTTTAGCATTTTTTGTGGTTTTTAGGTTTTTTAGGTGTTTTATGTTTTTTATTGTTTTTAGGGGGTTTAGGGTTTTTCGGGATTTTATTGTTTTTATGGTTTTAGGGTTTTTTAGGGTTTTTTGGGTTTCATGAGATTTTTTGGGGTTTTTATGGTCTTTTAACGTTTTTTCTGTTTTAATGGTTTTTTGACTATTTTAGGTTTTTTTTAGTTTTTTAGGGTTTAATGGTTTTTTAGAGTTTTTTAACGTTTTAAGGTCTTAAAATGATTGTGGAATTTTTTAGTGGATGTTTATGGATTTTATCATTTTTTAGGGTTTATTACGGTTTTATGCGGTTTGTGGATTTTAGGGTTTTTAGGGTTTTTTAGGTTTTTAGTATTTTTTTATGTTTTTTGGGTTTTATTGGTTTTCTAGTTTTAAATGTTTTCTTAAGGTTTTTTAGGGGTTTTAGTGATTTTTACGTTTTTGGGGATTATTTGGGATTATTTGTTTTTTTTATTTTTTAGATTTTTTAAGGAATTTAAAGGTTTTTATGGTTTTTATGGTTTATAAGGTTTTTATGTTTTTTTAGTGACTTTTAAATTATTAACAGGTTTAGGGTGTTTTCTAGAGTTTTAAGTTTTTTTAGGTTTTTTATATGCTTTTAGTGTTTTTAAGTTTTTTGGAATTTTATTGTTTTTAGTGTTTTTAGGGTTTTAAGGGTTTTTATGGTTTTTACGGTTTTTTGTGTATTTTAGGTTTTTTAACGATTCTATGTTTTTTAGGTTTTATGGTTTTCTTTGTGGTTTTCATGGTTTTTAGGTTTTTTATGTTTTTAGGAATTTTTAGGGAATTTTTTAGGATTTTTATGGTGTTTTTGGTATTTTAGGTGTTTTTAGGGTTTTTAGGTTTTTTAGGGTTTTAGTATTTTTATGGTTTTTCATTTAGATTTTTATATGTTTTTTTATTTCTTTAGGGTTAGAATTATTTTCTATAGTTTTTAAACCATTATATGGATTTAATAGTCTTTTAGAGTTTTTAGTGGGTTTTTATGTTTTATGGGTTTTAGGGTTTTGAAGGTTTTATGGGTTTTATGGTTTTTATAGTTTTTAGTGTTTTTAAGGTTTTTAAGATTTTTATCTTTTAGGGGGTTTGTGTGTTTTATTTCTTCTTTTATGGTTTTCTTAGGGGTTTTTATGTTTTTAGGATTTTTATGTGTTTAGATATTTTTAGGAATTTTTTTTATGATTTTTAGGGTTATTAGGGTTTTTAATGATCTAGAGGGTTTTAAAGAGATTTTATGGATATCGGGTTTTTATGGTTCTTTGTGGTTTTAGGAATTTTTTTAGTTTTTTATAGATTTTATCGTTTTTAGGGATTAAATGGTTTTTAGAGTTTTCTATCGTTTTTAAGGGTTTTTATGGTTTTTTGGTGTTTTTAATGTTTTTTTGTTTTTTTACTGTTTTTAGGGGTTTCAGGGATTTTCATGGTTTTTTAGTGTTTTTAGCATTTTTTATGTTTTTAAGGGCTTTCATGTGTTTTTAGTATTTAATATTTTCTTTAGGATTTTATCGGATTCTACGGGATTTTTTTTGGATTTTTAGGGCCCTTTTATGATTTTTACAGTTTTTAAGGTTTTTAAGGATTTGAGAGTGTTTTGATATTTATGGGTTTATGGTTTCTCTGACTTTTTAGCATTTTTGGGGTTTTTTATTTTTTGGGTTTTTTGAGATTTTTAGGTTTTTTAAAGTTTTTAAGTATTTTTTTATGTTTTTTGGGGTATAAAGAATTTTTATAGTTTATAGTGGTTTTAGGGATTAAATGGGGTTTAAGGGTTTTTTAAGGTTTTATGGGTTTAAATAGTTTTTATCTTGTTGGTGTTTTAGAGTTATATAATTTTTTAGGTTATTTACGTGTTTTCAGGGTTTTTAGGGATTCTATGGGATTTTTGAGTTTTTAAAGTTTTCTTGTTTTTATTGTTTTTTCTGATATTTTTTTGGGTATATGGGTTTTATATTTTTTAACATTTGTAGGGCTTTAAATGGATTTTATAGTTTTTAGTGGGTTTATGGGTTTATGGGTTTTATGGGTATTTATGTTTTTTATGGTTTTTTTGAGTATTTAGAGTTTTTTGGATTTTTAGGGTTTTTAGTGGGTTACCGTTTTTTAGGTTTTTAGGGGTTTTAATTATTTTTAGATTTTTATGTTTTTCTTAGGGTTTTTTCAGGATATTTAATGTTTTTAACATTTTTTTGGGATTTTTAGGGATTTTTAGGATTTATAATTATTTGGGGTTTTAGGGATTTTGAGGGTTTTTAGGGTTTTTGAGTTTTTTAGGGTTTCATGGATTTTAGAGTCTTTTTAACTTTTTAGGGGTTTATAGGGTTTTTTTATTTTTTTAGGTTTTTTATCTAGGTTTTAGGGGTATTTATTGTTTTTAACGTTTTAAGTGTTTTTTATGACTTTTATATTTTTTGGTATTTTTTGTGCTTTAATTATTTTTAGGTTTTTAAGGTTTTCATTTGGGTTTTTGTGTTTTTTGGAGGTTTTTATGTAGTTAGGGATTTTATGGGCTCTTAATTTTTTTATGGTTTTTTACTATTTTTAAGGATTTTGATGGTCGTAGAGTTTTTAAGGGTTTTAGGGGTTTTATGCTTATTTTTTTGGGGGGTTCTTCATGTTTTAAGGGTGAAAGAGGTTCGAGACCAGGTGAACCTAGCCCCCCAAAAAATATAAAAAAAAGAGCATCGCCAAGGAAGATGTCACATGGGGGGATTACAAACTCGGGTGTGCATCTCACCCTTCATATCAGACTCCACAAATCGAAGGCAGCACGGCGTGGCCACGTGTGACCATATCGAGATCCTCTCCGCAATCGCCTGTTTGGAAAGCACATCTGCAACCGAGTTAGCCTCCCGGTAGGCGTGTGTGACATGAAGGTTGAGCCGCTGGCAGTAGGCAAGGAACTCCGTCCATTGCGGGAGGATCCTCCAAGGGACGCGCTCTGATTTGGCCTTGAGAGCAGCCACTGCAAGCATGGAGTCCGATTCAAGCCAAAGGGGATTCCAGCCAAACTGTTCCGCAAACTCAATCGCCTTAATCATGGCCCAAAATTCTGCCTCAAGGGCACATCCATTTCCGATAAAGTGATGGAAGCAGACTTTGACAAAGCCTCGGTGTGTACGGAAGACCCCTCCACACCCCGAGGGCCCCGGTGCACCCAACGCTGCACCATCCACATTGACCTTGATCCAGGAGGAGATCGGAGGGATCCATCGGATGTATTTGAGGATCATCGGCTTCCTTGGCCTGCCATCAACGCCAAGTAACCGCAGAAGGATGAGATCACTCACATCATTTGCCATCGAGTCAGATTGGATATGAGACGCCGCATGGATCTCCGAGTGAATTTTAACGACGCCACCATGAAGAGAGAGCCGCCCTTTGTTAAAGGCAATCGCATTCCGGGAAGCCCATGTGTAGGAGACAATGGCGGCAATGGTCACATGGAGAAAGTTGGAAATTTTCTTGCTGCATGGCCAGTTGACAAGGCTGTCTAGCATATCTAAGAATGGCCTGTCAAAGCAAAGGGGGAATCCGAACAGCCCCTGCAGATACCCCCAGAGAGCCGCTGGAAATCTGCACTGAAATAGGGTTTGCTGGATGGATTCTGAAGGGTCGAGGCATAAAAAACATACCGAAGCCAGGCTGTGTCCAGCCCGCTGAAGCTGCTCCTGAATCGGCAACCGGTTCCTCCAGATTTTCCAGAGCAAAAGGTGACGAGCTGGCGGTATAAAGGGCTTCCTAAAATTTGAGAGCCAGGCCGGGGGGGGCAGATCCTTGCAAGCATTTTGACCAGTAGAAGTCTTTCACATTCAATTGACCAATAAGGCTGGGCATCCATATGAGAAGGTCTCTTTCAGCAAAGACATAATCCGTAATTTGCCTGTATGTGTCAGCAGGAATAAGGGGCTCAAGCTGATCCACTTGCTGGACAAAACCAGCGATTGACATGTCCCGTGCATCAGCGGGGGGGATCATTCTCTCTATCAGGGGCCTATCAAGCCACATAGTAGACCAGATGTTCATATTCGACTGCTTGGAAACAATCCACTTTGAGTGTTCCATGATGTCAGTGTAGGATCTTCGTATCGCTGTCCAGACCGAGGAGGGCAGATGTCCCATAAAACCATCACAAAGTTTTTGTGTGAACCTCTCACGGCAAAAGGCAATCCCATCATCCGAGTAATCAAGCAGGCTCCATGTGAATTTAGAAAGCAGGGAGTCATTGAATATTCTGAGGTCTTTGATTCCCAGCCCGCCTCGTTCAATTGGCTTAGTGCAGTCCCTCCAAGCCACAGTGACCAGCTTCCGTTCACTGATGCAGCCTGTCCAAACGAAGTTTCTAATTTTCGCCTGCAGGGATTTGATGAGATTAACTGGCCACTGATATAAAGAGAAGGCATAGGTGAACATAGATGTAATAACAGAATTGATAAGACAAACTCTTTTGGCCTGCGATAAGCATTTCCCTTTCCATTTAGCAAGTTGAAGCAAAATTCTGCTCGTCGTGTTCATAAGGTAACTGCTCTTCACTCTTCCCCAAAAGATCGGGACCCCCAGATAATCAAAGGGGATTGATCCCCTCTTCCCGCCAAGAGAGAGGGTGATGCGGGTTTGCCTGGAGGTGGGGACCCCATCCCCGAAGACAATGGAGGATTTACTCCAACTAATGGGTTGTTAGGGTTTCTTAATTTTTAGAGGAGTTTTATGGTATTTATGGTATTTAGGGTTTTTAGGGTTTTTATGGATTTAAAGTGTTTTAGGATTTAAAGTTTTTAATAGAGTTTTTCAGGGTTTTTAGTGTTTTTACATTTTCAAGGATTCTTAAAGATTTTTATTATCTTTATGGCCTTTAATCATTTTTAGGGATTTTGAGGGGTCTTTGGGTTTATTGGTTTTTTAAGGTTTTATGGATTTTTTGAGTTATTTAGGGTTTTTAAGGATCCTAGTGGTTTTTAACATTTTTAGTGGTGTGAGGTTTTATGATTTTTTAGTGATTTTTAAGGTTTTTAGGGTTTTTTTGTTTTTAGGGGTTTTTATTGTTTTTACGGTTTTCAAGGTTTTCATATTTTTTAGGTTTTGTGGGTTCAATTTGATTTTGGCATTTTAAGGTTTTTTTTGGGGGTTTTCATGTTTTTTATATTTATAGTGATTTTTGAGTATTTTTAGTGTTGTTTTTGTTTTTCAAGGGTTTTTAGGGGTTTTAGTGCTTTGGGAATTTTCTGTTTTTTTTGGTTTTATGGGTTTTAGGGGTTTTGTCAAATATTTTACGATTTAAAGGATTTTTAGAGTTTTTATTATTTTTAGGGGTTTATGGGGGTTTTAGAGTTTTTACTGGTTTTATGGTTTTTATGGTTTTTAGTGATTTTGAGGTTTTTAGTGGTTTTAGGGGTTTTAGGTTTTTGTGGTATTTTAGGGGTTTTATCATTATTTAGGTTTTGAAGGGTTTTAATATTTTTTTAGGGTATTTCGGGGTTTTATGTATTTTTAATTTATTTAGGATTTTTAGTTAATTTTTAAAAATTTTATGGTTTTATGGGTTTTAGGTATTTTGAGGGTTTTTAGGAATTTTTTTGTTTTATAGTGACTTTTTAGGGTTTCTACAGTTTTTTTAGAATTTCTTAACATTTTTTAGATATTTAAAGTGTTTTTGTGCTTTGGTGGTTTTAAGTGCTTTTGTGGGATTTTATGATTTTTTTGGTTTTAATGGTTTTTATGGGTTTAGTGTATTTTTTGTTTTTTTTTTTTGTTTTTTTTGGTTTTTAGTTTTTTTTAGGTTTTTTATGGTTTTGAATTGTTTTTGGTTGCTAATTTTTTGAAGATTTTTGGGGTTTTAGGGTTTTTATATTTTTAGATAAATTTAGGGATTTTTAAATTTTTTTATGTTTCTTGGAGATTCTAATGAATTTTGATATTTTTAGGGGGGGTTTTGGTTTTGAGGGTTTATTGATTTTTTATGGTTTTTATATGTTTTTAATGATCTTATGGGTTTATAATGTTTTTGAATTTTTAGTGGATTTTTAGGGGTTTTAGGGGATTTTAGGGTTTTCGATGGTTTTAGGGGTTTTATTTTTAATTTATTTAGGGTCTTTAAGGTTTTTAGAATTTTTTGGGGGTTTTAGGGGTTTTGGGGTGTGTTAGGTGTTTCTTCGTTTTGAAGGTTTTTTAATGTTTTTTAGATTTTTATGTATTTTATATATTTTTAGGTTTTTTATTATTTTTATGGTTATTATATTTTTTATGGATTTTAGGGGTTTTAGGGTTGTTTTGGGGTTTTTAGGGTTTCTATGGTTTTTTCAATTTTTAGAGGTTTTTTAAAATTATTTTTGTTTTAATGTTTTTCGAGTTTTTAACATTTTTATGAGTTTAAAGTATTTTTAGAGTTTTTATTTGTTTTTAAGGGTTTTTATGGGCTTTTAAGGTTTTTATTGTTTTTTGATATTTTATGGTTTTTATGGTTTTTATGATTTTCTAGAGGTTTTAGTGTTTTTTAGAGATTTTATCTTTTTTTGGTTTTTTAGGTGTTTTAGGTTTTCTAGGTTTTTATGGATTTCTTAGGGCTTTCCAGCGGTTTTATAGTTTCTTAATTTTAATGTATTCTAGGTATTTCTTAGTGTCCATAGGGGTTTTTAGGGTTTTTAGGTATTTTCATGGGTTTTAAGGTTTTTAGGGCCAATTGGATTTTTTTTGGGTTTTTAATATTTTTTTAGTTTTTATGGGGTTTTAAGGTTTGTTTGTTTTTTTAACATTTTTAGGGTCTTAAAGGGTTTTTATAGTTTTTATTAGTTTAGGGTTTTAGGGGTTTTTAGGGATTCTTTATATTTTTATGGGTTTTTCAGGGTTTTTATTGTTTTTAGAATTTTTATGGTTTTCTGGGTTTTTAGTGTTTTAGTTTTTTAAGGGATTCAAGTGTTTATAAGTTTTTAAGGTTTTATTTGGGATTTTCATTGTATTTTACGATTTTTGTGTTTTTATAATTTTTAGGTATTTTTAGTGATTTTTAAGTTTTTTATGTTTTTTAGTGTTTTTAGAGATTTAGGGGGTTTTAGGGTTTTATAGTTTTTTTTGTTTTTATTAGTTTTTTAATTTTTAGGGTTTTATGGTTTTTAGTGTTTTTAACATTTTTATGGATTTTGAGACTTTTTAGAGCTTTTAGTATTTTTTGTGTTTTTATGGGTTTTTATGGTTTTTAGTGTTGTTAAAGATTTTAGGGGTTCTTATTGTTTTTATTGTTTTTATTGGATTTATTTTTTTTAGGTTTTTAAGGGTTTTAAGTGTTTTTATGTAATTAATGTTTTATAATGATTTTTTAGGGATTTATTTTTTTATTTTATTTTTATGTATTTCTATAGTGTTTTTTGTATTTTGTGTTTTTTTTGATTTTTAGGATTTTTAGGGTTTTAGGATTTTTAGGATTTTATGGGTTTTTTGGTTTAAAGATTTTTTTGAGTTTTTAAGTTTTTTACGTGTTTTTATAGTTTTTTAATGTTTTATGGGGTCTAAAGGGTTTTTAGAGTGTTTGGTTGTTTTAGTATTTTTATGGGTTTTTTGTGTTTTTATGGTTTTTAGGGGGTTTCCTTGATTTCAAGATTTTAAGGGGGCTTTAGGGTTTAATTAGGGAAACTATAATTTTTTAGGTTTTTGTAGTTTTCTAAGTGTTTTTCTTGGTTTTGAGGGTTTTTTATGTTTTTAGATATTTGTAGGTTTCTTTAGGTTTTTAATTTTTTAAGGATTTTTTTGTATCTTGAGATGTTTAGGGTTTTTAGGGGTTTTAGGTATTTAGTTTTTTTTTGATTATTTGGTTTATTGGGGTTTTTTAGTTTTTTAAGGGTTTCATGGTTTTTTATAGTTTTTAAAATTTTTAGGGTTTTAAAGGGTCTTTAGTGTTTTTTGTTGTTATTAGGGAGTATATAGGTTTTTTAGCATTTTTTTGGTTTTAGGGTGGTTTTATTAATTTTTAGTTTTTTAAGGGTTCCTTAGGGATTTTCAGGGGTTTTTAAATTTTCTATGTTTTCAGGAATTTTTAGGGCTCTACTATGATTTTTATGGTTTTCTGGTTTTTAGGGATTTTGTGGGTTTTATGTTTTTTATGGATTTTAAGTATTTTGTGGTTTTTGAGGGGATTTAAGTTTTTTCAGTTTTTTTAATGGTTCTTTGGGTTTTTAGTGTTTTTAATGTTTTAGGGTTTTAAATGTTTTTGTGATTTCCATTGGTTTTTAGGTTTTTTAAAGGTTTCAGGGGGGTTCTTGGGTTTATAGGGTTTTTTTTGAGGTTTTAGGGGTTTTTTAGGTTTTTTTATCATTTTTTGGTTATTATGGGTTTTAATTTCTTTAATGTTTTTATGGTTTGCTTAGCAGATTAGACAGTTTTTAGGTTTTTTATGTTTTTAGTGATTTTTAGGGATTTTTTAGGATTTTTATGGATTTTAGAGTTTTGAGGAATAACGAGGGTTTTAAGGTATTTTAGAGATTTTTTTGGTTTTTTGGGGGTTTTAGGGTTTTTTAACTTTTTTAGGGTTTTTAAGGGATCTGTAGCTTTTTTACATTTTTAGGGATTTGAAGGGTTTCTATAGAATTAAGCAGTTTTTTTTGTTTTTATGGGTTTTAGTGGTTTCAGGTTTTTAGTGTTTTTATGGTTTTTAGGATTTTTAGGGTTTTTTTAGTTTTAGTATTTTTAGGGTTTTAGGGGTTTGAAGTTATTTTTTATTTTTAAGGTTTTCTTTGGGTTTTTATTGTTTCAGCATTTTTTAGGATTTTTATGGTTTTTTATATTTTTAAGGTTTCTATGGATTCTTTAGGAATTTTATTGTTCTCAAGTGATTTATGTATTTTGAGGGATTTTTGGGTTTTTGAGGATTTTATGGTCTTTTGGGTTGTATAGATTTCTTAGAGTCTCTTAGGGTTTTAGGTTTTTAATTTTTTTTATACTTTATGGGTTTAAAGGGTTTTTATTGATTTTAGTTCCTTTTTGGATTTATAAGGGTTTGTTGTTTCTAAATTATTTTGATATTTTTAGGGATTTTGGTGTTTTAATAATTTTTAGGTGCTTTCGAGTTTTTTTATTTTTTATGTTTTTCTAATTTTTATGTTTTTTTATGATTATAATTTTTTTGGGGTTTCCATGGTTTTTAGGGTTTTTTACGATTTTAGGGAATTATAAGGATTTTTAGGATTTTAATGGGTTTTAGGGTTTTGATGGATTTTATGGATTTTAGGGTTTTATGGTTTTTTTTTGTTTTGATTTCTTTAGGCATTTGAGGTTTTTTAATGTTTTTAAAGAATTTAGGGGATTAAAGGTCTTTTATATTTTTTGTGTTTTTTATAGTTTTTAAATATTTTTAGGGGTTTCTAAGGTTTTTTTAGTTTTTTATGACTTTTAGGGTTTTTTACGGTTTTTAGCATTTTTTATGGTTTTTTAGGTTTTTTAGGTGTTTTATGTTTTTTATTATTTTTAGGGGGTTTAGGGTTTTTCGGGATTTTAATGTTTTTATGGTTTTAGGGTTTTTTATGGTTTTTTGGGTTTCATGAGATTTTTTGGGGTTTTTATGGTCTTTTAATGTTTTTTGTGTTTTAATGGTTTTTTGACTTTTTTAGGTTTTTTAGTTTTTTAGGGTTTAATGGTTTTTTAGAGTTTTTAAACGTTTTATGGTCTTAAAATGATTATGGAATTTTTTAGTGGATTTTTATGGATTTTATCATTTTTTAGGGTTTATTACAGTTTTTATGAGGTTTATGGATTTTATGGTTTTTAGGGTTTTTTAGGTTTTTAGCATTTTATATGTTTTTTGGGTTTTAGTTTTTTTCTAGTTTTAAATGTTTTCTTACGGGTTTTTTAGGTTTTTAGCATTTTTATGTTTTTTTAGTGATTTTTAAATTATTAATAGGTTTAGGGTGTTTTAGAGTTTTAAGTTTTTTTAGGTTTTTTATATGCTTTTAGTGTTTTTATGTTTTTTGGAATTTTATTGTTTTTAGTGTTTTTAAGGTTTTTAGGGTTTTTATGGTTTTTAGGGTTTTTTGTGTTTTTTAGGTTTTTTAACGATTCTATGTTTTTTAGGTTTTATGGTTTTCTTTGTGGTTTTCATGGTTTTTAGGTTTTTTATGTTTTTAGGAATTTTTAGGGACTTTTTTAGGATTTTTATGGTGTTTTTCGGATTTTTTGTGTTTTTTGGGTTTTTAGGTTTTTTAGGGTTTTAGTGTTTTTATGGGTTTTCATTTAGATTTTTATATGTTTTTTTATTTCTTTAGGGTTTGAATTATTTTCTATAGTTTTTAAACCATTATAGAGATTTAATAGTCTTTTAGAGTTTTTAGTGGGTTTTTATGTTTTATGGGTTTTAGCGTTTTGAAGGTTTTAGGGGTTTTATGGTTTTTATAGTTTTTAGGGTTTTTAAGGTTTTTAAGATTTTTATGTTTTAGGGGTTTTATGTGTTTTATTTTTGCTTTTATGGTTTTCTTAGGGGTTTTTTGGTTTTTAGGTTTTTTATGTGTTTAGATATTTTTAGGGATTTTTTTTTATTTTTAGGGTTATTAGGGTTTTTAATGATCTAGAGGGTTTTAAAGAGATTTTATGGATATTGGGTTTTTATGGTTCATTGTGGTTTTACGAATTTTTTAGTTTTTTATATATTTTATCGTTTTTAGGGATTAAATGGTTTTTAGAGTTTTCTGTCATTTTTAAGGGTTTTTATGGTTTTTTGGTGTTTTTAATGTTTTTTTGTTTTTTTACTGTTTTTAGGGGTTTTAGGGATTTTCATGGTTTTTTAGTGTTTTTAGCGTTTTTTAAGTTTTTAAGGGGTTTCATTTGTTTTTAGTATTTAATATTTTCTTTAGGATTTTATCGGATTCTACGGGATTTTTTTGGATTTTTATGGCCCTTTTATGATTTTTACAGTTTTTAAGGTTTTTAATGATTTGAGAGTGTTTTGATCTTTATGGGTTTATGGTTTCTCTTTCTTTTTAGCATTTTTGGGGTTTTTTATTTTTTGGGTTTTTTGAGATTTTTAGGTTTTTTAAAGTTTTTTAGTATATTTTTATGTTTTTTGGTGTATAAAGGATTTATATAGTTTATAAAGGTTTTAGAAATTAAATGGGTTTTATGGGTTTTGTAAGGTTTTATGGTTTTAAATAGTTTTTATTTTTTTGGTGTTTTAAAGTTATATAATTTTTTAGGTTACTTACGTGTTTTATGGCTTTTTAGGTTTCTATTGTTTTCAAAGGGGTTTTCAGGTTATTTAGATTTTTTTTACATTTTTTTTGGATTTTTAGGGATTTTTTAGAATTTTTATGTGTTTTAAGGTTTTTAGGGATTTGTAGGGGTTTATGGTTTTTATGGTTTTTATGGATTTTTAGGTTTTAGGGTTTCATCAACTTTTTTGTGTTTTAAAGGTATATAGAGTTTTTTAACATTTTTAGGGGTTAAAAGGGTGTTTAATGTATTTAGTGGGGTTTAGGGTTTTTTTTGGGTTTTTAATGTTTTTAGATGTCTTAGTTTTTAAGGGATTATGGTTTTTAGGGGTATTTGGTTTTTTGTGTTTTATAGGTTTTATAGTGGATTTAAGAGTTTTTTGTTTTTTATGTTTTTCTTGGGGTTTTTAAAGGGTTTTAGGGTTTTTATACTTTTAGGGATTTTTGGGGATTTTTTAGTTTTTTTTATTTTTAGGGTTTTTAGAGATTTTGAGGTTTTTTATTTTTTTAGGGTTTTAGGGTTTTAGGGTTTTATGTTTTTTTAGGGATTCTGAGTTTTTTTGGGGTTTTAATGGTATTCTGGAGTTTTAAATGTTTTTATGGGGTTTAAAGGGTTTTTAGAGTTTTTAGTTTTTTAGGGTTTAGGGGGGTTTAGGGTTTTTAAGGGTCTTGGGGTTTTTATGGTTTTTAGGGTTTTTATGGTTTTTTGTGTTTTAGTGTTCTTTGGAATTTTAGGGGGTTTAGTGTTTTTAGGTTTTTAATGATTTATTTCGAATATCCTATGTATTTGTGGGTATTTATGTTTTTATGTAATTTTCGGTGGTTTTATGATTATTATGGTTATTTATATTTTTTTGGTATTCTTAGTGTATTTATGCTTTTTAGCATTCTTATTATTTTTGGGTTTTTATAAGGTTTTTTTTGTTTTTTATAGATTTTAATATATTTTAAATATTTATAAAAAATTTTATGGGTTTATAGAAGTTTATATTTTTAAGAGGTTTTAGGGGTTTTATGCATTTTATGGTCTTTTAATGTTTTTAGGGGTTTCTATTATTTTTTAGTGTTTTAGGGGTTTTAGCGTTTTTAGATTTTTAAGGATTTTTATGTTTTTTTGTCATAGTAAGTTTTTCATATGGGTTTTTAACTTGTTTAGTTTTTTTTATGTTTTTATTGATTTTTTAAGAACTTTATGATTTTTAGGTTTTTTAATGACTTTTAGGGGTTTATGGTTTTCTAGGATTTTTAGGATTTTTTTTGGGTTTCTAATATTTTTATGTTTTTTTGAGTATTTTAGGGTTCTTAGTATTTTTTATAGTGTTTAAACATTTTTAGGTTTTTAAAGGAGTTTTAATGTTTTTAGATGTTTTTAGGGTTTTATGGGATTTTATGGTTTTTAAAGTTTTTTATGGTTTTTATAAGTTTTTTTATTTTTAGGGTGTTTAGAATTTTTAGGTTTTATAGGGGTTTTAAGTATCTTTAGGTTTTCATGTTTTAATTAGTGTTTTTCATTGTTTTTAACAGTTTTTACATTTTTAAGGAATTTTGAGGCTTCTATAATTTTTTGGTTTTTTATGTGTTTTGGGGATTTCAAGAAGTTTTAGGCTTTTTTAGGGTATTAGGGGTTTTATGGTATGTTTTTTAATATTTTTTGAGTTTCTTATATTTTTTAGTGGTTTTAGGGGTTTTAGGGACTTTTAGAGGCTTTTAATATTTTGAGATGTTTTATGGATTTTAGGGTGGGTTTAGGGTATTTTTATGGTTTTTAGCTTTTTTAGGGGTTTTAATTACGTTCAGGTTTTAAAGGGTTTCTTATAGATTTTTAGGGTTTTTACGGTTTTTATTTTTTATGTATTTTTATGTATTTTTAGGGATTTTATGAATTTTAAGGGGTTTTATGGTTTTTATGTAGTTTTAGTATTTTTAGGGATTTTAGTTCTTTTTAGTTTTTTAGGTTTTTTATGCATTTTTAGGTTTTTAAGTTCATCTTATATTTATTTAGGGTTTTTATTGTTTTTTACATTTTTAGGGATTTTTAGTGATTTTTTAGGATTTTAGGGTTTTTAGGGTTTTCACAGTTCATGAGTTTTTTTAGGAATTTTATGGTTTTATGTTTTTTTGTGGGGTTAGGGTTTTTTTTATTTTTTAGGGTTTTAAATGTTTTTTAGATATTTTAAACATTTTTAGGGGTTTAAAGGGTTTTTAGAGTTTTTAGTGTTTTCTAGGTTTTTAGGAGTTTTAGAATTTTTTAGAGTTTTATTGTTTTCTTCTGATTTTTTAGGGTTTTTTGGGTTTTCTACAATTTTAGATATTTTATTGGGCATTTTATGTTTTTTAGATTTTTTAGGAATTTTCATGTTTTTTGGGGGGTTTTAGGGTTTTTTAGGATTTTTACTTCTTTTTTTGAGTTTTTGGGCTTTAATGTTCTTTTAGAGTCTTTTAACATTTTTTAGGATTTAAAGGGTTTTTTGAGTTTTTTTTGAGATTTTATAGATTTTTTTGTATTTAGGATTTTTAAAGGTTTTACGATGTTTTTTTAGGGTTTTTCTGGGATTTAAGTTTTTTTATGTTATTAAGGTTTTTTGGGAAAGGGGGTTAGTTTTTTTAAGGTTTTTACATTTTTTGGGATTTTTATGGATTTCTTAGGATTGCTATGGGTTTTGAGGGCTTGTAGGGTTTTTAGGGTTTTAGGGTTTTGATGATATTTTGGGGTTTTAGGGTTTTTTGAGTGTATTTGGTGGTTTCTGGTTTTTTATTGTTTTTTAACATTTTTAGGGGTCCAAACGGTGTTTAAAATTTTTAGTGGTTTTTAGGATTTTTATGTGTTTTATACATTTAAGGATTTTAGCGTATTTTATTGTTTTTGTGGTTTTTATGGTTTTTATGGGTTTTTAGGGCTTTTAGAATTTTCTAGTTTTTTAAGGGTTTTAAGCATGTTTATGTTTTTAATATTTTTTAGGGTGTTTCAAATTTTTTAGGTTTTTTTAAATTTTTCTGCGATTGTAATGGATTTTAGGAGTTTTATGGTTTTTCAGTATTTTAGGGATTTTGATAGTTTTACTGTTTTCTAGGGGTTTGGGGGGGGTTAGTTTTTTATGGTTTTTTTGGTTTTTATGTTATTTAAATTTTTTCACTGGTTTTTTAGTCTTTTATCAAATTTTATAATTTTTATGATTTTTATGGATTTTTATGGTTTTTGTAGTTTTTAGTGTTTTTTAGGATTTTTTTCTTCAGGTTTTTACTATTTTTAGGTTTTTTAGGGGTTTTAAATGTTTTGGTTATTAATTATCTTTTATATTTTTTATAGGTTTTTAAATATTTATGGATTTTTAATTATTTCTTAGGATTTATATTTATTTTTTAGGGTTTTCAAGGATTTTGAGTGTTTTTTTTTTGTCTTTTTAGAGTTTTAGGGTTTTTTTGGGGATTTCTGGGTTTTTTATTTTTTTTAGGTTTTTATGTTTTATAGAGATTTCTAACATTTTTAGGGGTTTAAAGGTATTTTATAGGTTTTAGTGGTTTTTTAGGCAAGGAAGATGTGAGGGTCGGGCTATTCCTGCCCCCCCCCCCCCAAATTTATTAGAAAGAAAAAGAGACACAGTAGACAAGGGAGGGGAGGGGTCAAATGACCCACACCCAAAAACCCTTACAACCAAAAATGCAAAGACCCAAAAAAAAAGAGAAATCTAAAACGAGAAAAGAAAAGACCAAAAAGGAAAGAAAATCAGTCAACATCACCACCAAAGTCCGAAACAAAAGCCTCATCGCAAGGGTCACCATCCGCACCACATCCTGAGGTCGCATCATTAAAGCCGGAGTCAGAGTCATCCCACCGTGAATCATATTCCTCATTAAGTTTAAGTATCGTTAGAAACTCCTCCCTTCTTTTTTCTTGTTCTGGGGAACGCTGCTTCTCCTGATGATTAACTTTGATTTTCAGCTTAACCGCCTTTGATGATGCCCAGGTAGCCATGGGTCTGGGGAGGGTGGAGTAGTCCCTCTTCACCCTCCTCTTCGAGGAGGCATAGGTGGGACCATCACCTTTCACATTCTCGAGCTCATTGAAATGCTTCCCCACCTCCATGCCATGATCACGTTCTTGATCCGGGATAAAGGATGCTTCCTGATTTAGAGGGCACTCAACAAAATTGTCATGCTGCATCAAGCTCGGAGCCATTAAAGCATGTAATTCTGCACTCCCAACGACAGAATCTAGCAGTCCTTGCCCATCCTCCCCAGGCAGTACCGTCCCCCCAACATCATGCAAGTCCAAACAGACAGACCTATCAGCCAGGGACACTTCATGCACCTCCATGGCCAGCCCTATCATTTCCTCTGTTGCAGCAGCTTCTCCTTGTTTGTGATCATCCCCTGTTCTAGCCCCCTCCCCTTGGCAACACACATTCCCTTACTTAGGCATTCTCCCCTGATCAGCAACTTGATCCAAAAGATCTATTGCCTCCTGCTCCTCCACAACCCCACAATGCAGCATGCCAGGGACCACCGTAGGTTCTAGAGAACCCAGACAAAAAGGATCCCCCTGGCAAGAGGGCATGTTTTCCAGGCCCTGCAAAGCCCTTTTCCCCTATTCAGCCTCCATTTTCACCTGGCTGGGAGAAGAATAAAAAACATGTTCATCACCCTCCTCTTTTTTAGACATTATCCCTTCCGCGGACTCCCCCGCCTGCTCGGCCACCACCTTCCTCCTGTCCTGCACCCCCTGCTCATCCATCTTCCCCTTCCCAACTTCAGCAGTGACTTCCCCAACCTCCACATTACTCGCAGCCAACAAAGCGTGCACCTCATCATAATCATTCCCAACACATCTCAAATTCAGCACATTAGTAGCAACCACCAGAGAATCACTCTAGGGCATCCCTCCACCATGTCCAGTGGCAGCGGCCAGCACCCTATTCTGTGCCTGCTCGGCAGGTATATCACGTCCTGCATTTTTAAACGTGGGTTCTTGCACCTCATCCTCATACTCCAGCCCTTCAAAGTGGTTAAGAGTTGGGACCAAAGACTACCTCTGAATCATACTATCATCAGGGGAAAAAGGCATCCCAGTAGCAGCACAGTCCATGTTAAGAAGATCTCTATCGATTGGAAGCATAAAATCACTCCTCAAGCGCCTAAAAATATCACTCACCAAGGGATCTGGTTGACACTGAGAATCCACTTGCGCTAAATCAATATCACCTACTGCATCCCCAGGGCCCTCTAGCACAACTAGACTCACCCCATACCCATGCTTCCCACTACCACAACGATACTCCTTGTCCAGGACACCTGAAGGTGGTTTTTCCACCATCCCATGAGCAACCACCTCCCCCGCCAACTCTATCAGGCCAGACCCATTGCACCACACTGCATCACCCGAAGCCTGTGACTGCTCTAGACTTCCAGCCTTCCCCTGCTCCTCTAATTCCACATTGCAAAACCTTAAGGAATTTGAACCATCCTCCTTCTGGACTGTCACCTTTTGAGACCTCACAACCAATGCGTCCGCAAGGTCACTGGTATCTGATTGTCGCAGCAACGTCCTCGGAAGAGGATTCCATGTCCCATCAATACTATGCTCCTCCACCATCACAACCTGATCAGCTGACCCAGCCATCCCAATATCCCTTTCCAAAGATCTGTTGCTGCTAAATCATCGTCTGCAAAAAGAAATAGAATGACCCAAACGCCTACATCCAGAACAGAATAGCACAACCGACTCAAACACCATCGGCTGTTTATATCAAAACTCCTTGCCAACAGTGATCCACACAAATTCCGTTAGAGACTTTGAAACATCTACTTCAACACAGATTCTTAGGGAAACTGGGTGAAAAATCACTTTTTTCCGGCTATCCAAACACAGGTATCGACCAAAAAGATTCCCAAGCATAGATAAAATGGCTGGATTCTGGAACGGAAGAGGGAGCTGAGGGAATCTAACACATTAAGCAACCAGCGGCGAGTCACGGTTCATATATAGGTCAAAACTCCACCTAAAGAGATATAAACTAACTCCGTTGATGCTTCGAGGGGCTGTGGATAAAGCCTGGATCAAATCAGCCTCAGAAGAAAGCCATATCATCAAGTGTCCGCCATCAAGCAACCCTACTATGGCCCGATCTTGGAGATTCCAGGATCCAAAAATAAATTTGTCGAAAGCCTCCACCGAGGGATGGAACCTCGTAAAACGAGCAACAAGGGTCAAGCTATGAAGTGTAGAGTCCGAATTAAACTCTAGGTCCGATAAGTAGATACGAGGGAAGCCTTCATATAAGTCAGGAACCTTCAGAAAAACCTCAATTTGGGGGAAAGGGGGAAGAAGATCAGGCGTCAGGGGAGGGATGAAAACCAGATCCATATTACCATTATGTATAAATCCCTCCCCCACAGGGGGGGAGGGAGGATCATCGGCGGTGCCGTCATGGAGGCATCGAGGGAGGGGGTAGGATCACAGGTGGCGCCGTAATTATCAAAACGAATCCTAGTGGTTTTTTAGGATTTTATAGGTTTTAGTGTTTTTACGAATTTTAAAGGTTTTATGGTTTTTAGGATCTTTTATCATTTTTAGGGTTTTTATTTAGTTTAGGTTTTTATTTGTTTTGTGTTTTTAAGTTTTTATGGTTTCATAGGGTTTTATTGGTTTTTTACGAATTTTGACATTATTAGGGATTTTTTTAGAATTTTTTGGTTTTTTATGTTTTTTATGTATTTTGAGGGTTTTAGGGTTTTAAGGCTTTTGGATATTTATGGATTTTTTAGAGTTTTTTTGGTTTTTTTATATTTTTTGGGTTTTTTAGGGTTTTATAATTTTTTTACATTTTTTGGGGTTTCAATTTGTTATATATTTTTTCTACATTTTAGGGTTTTTTAATGTTTTAGGGGTTTTACAGATTTTAGTGGGGTTATGGTTTATTGGATATTTCTATTTTTTAAGTGTGTTTAGGTTTTTTTGTTTTTATTGGAGATTTTCTAGGATTTTATGGGTTTTTTGGTTTTTTATGGATTTTTAGGATTTTTATGGTCTTTTGGGATTTTAGATATTTTGAGGGGTTTTAGGATTTTTTATGATTTTTAAGGTTTTTATGGGTTTTTAGGATTTTGTTGTGTCTTTTTAGTATTTTAGGGTTTAAAGGTTTTTTAGATATTCTAAATGTTTTTAGGGGTTTAAAGGGTTTTTAGGGTTCTTAGTTGTATTTAGGGGTTTTATGGATTATTAGGGTTTTTTATAGTTTTTAGGGGTTGTCATGGTTTTTAGGGTTTTTAGTATTTTTAAATTATTTCAATCTTTTAGGTCTTTGAGGTGTTTTAGGTGTTTAAGGTTTTCTAAGGGTTTTGGGGTTTTTAGGTTTTTTAGGTTTTTTGGGTATTTTGGGGATTTTTTAGGATTTTTATTTTTCCTCATGTTTTTAGGGATTTTGAGGGGTTTAGGGTTTTAGGGATTTTAGGGTTTCATCATTTTTTTAGGGGTTTTGAGTTTTTTTAGATGTTTTAGGATTAAAGGTTTGTTTTCAGTTTTTACCATTTTTAAGGGTTTGAAGGGTTTTTTAGGTATTTAGTGGATTTTTAGGGGTTTTAGGATTTTTTTCTTTTAAGGTTCATTTGGGTTTTTTGGGGTTTTAATAATTTTTAGCATTTTTAGGGTTTTAAGGGGTTTTATGTATTTTTAAAATATTATGTTTTTCTTAGTATTTTTCTTGGTGTTTAGAGTTTTTTTTAGTTTTTAGGGATTTTTATAGTTTTTTTAGGATTTTTATGGTTTTTAGGTATTTTAGGTTTTTAAGTTTGTTTTGGGTTTTAGAGTTTTTATGGGTTTCATTCTTTTTACGGTTTTTTTGGTTTTTTTGGGTTCAAAGGGTTTTTTTGAGTTTTTTTAAAAAAAATTAGGTGTTTGAAGGGCTTTAAATTTTTTAGGGGGTTTTTACGGTTTTATGGTACTTATGATTTTTATGTGTTTTATATTTTTAGGTGTTTTTTGGGTTTTTACCTTTATTAGGTTTTTATGGGTTTAAACCGCTTTTATGTTTTTTATGGTTTTCTTAGGGTTCTTTAGGGTTTTAGGGTTTTTTAAAATTTTATGGATTTTTAGGTCTTTCGTAAGATTTTATGGTTTTTTTAGAGTTTTTCGGTATTTTGAGGATTTTTAGGGTTGTAATGGGTTTATGGTTTTTTTTGGGTTTTAAGACTTTTATTCTGAGTTTTTAGTGTTTTTAAGGGTATTATTGTTTTTTAACATTTTTATCGGTTTGATGTTTTTTAGAGTTTTATGGGTTTTAGGTTTTTTTAATGTTTAAAGGGGTTTTATAGTCTTTTGGAATTTTAGGGGTTTTATGGTCTTTTTTTATTTTAGGGGTTTTATGGTCTTTTGGGGTTTTAAGTGTCACTTGTTTATTAAGGTTTTCATGGAGGTTTTCTAGGTTTTTAGGGTTTTAGAGATTTTTTTGGATTGTAATTTCATTTTAGGGATTTTGTGGATTTTTTGGGTTTTTATAGGTTTTTATTGGTTTTTAGGATTTTTTGTGTATTTTAAGTATTTTAGTGTTTCAATGTTTTTTAGAGTTTTTTAATGTTTTAGGGGGTTAAAGGGATTTTAGATTTTTTGTGGATTTATAAGGGGTTTTTTTCTTTTTAGGGGTTTTAGCATTTTTGGATTCTTAGGTCTTTTAGGTGTGTTTAGTTTCTTAAGGATTTCATAGGGTTTTTCAGGTTTTTGAGGATTTTTAGGTATTTAGGGATTTTTATCATTTTTCAAGTTTTAGGGATTTTTTGGGATTTTTTTGGGTGTAATGGAGTTTTAGGTTTTATCTTATATTTGGGGTTTTAGATTTTTTGAGTTTTTTTGAGTTAATTTTTTTCATGATTTTTTAACATTTTGATGTGTTTAAATTGTTTTTCATGTTTTAAGTTTTTTTAGGGTTTTTAGGATTTTTTAGGTTGTTTAGGGTTCTTATGGTTTTTAAAATTTTTATGTTTTTTAGCATCCAATGTTTTTTTGGGGTTTTATGTGTTTTTAGTTTTTTACGGTTTTTATTTTTTCTAGGGTATATATGGTTTTTAATTTTTTTAGGTATTTTTAATGTTTATTTAGGATTTTTATGGGTTTTTTGGTTTTTAGGGTTTTTAGGGTTTTTAGTGGTTTTAACAGGTTTTAGTTTTTTTGGGTTTTAGAATTTTTATGGGTTTTTAATTTTTAGGGATTTTTTTGGTGTTTAATGGATTTTTATATTTTTTAAAAAATTGAGGTTCAAAGGATTTTTAATGTTTTACTTTTTTTAAGGTTTTTATGGGATTTTTATGTTTTTACGGTTTTTAGGATTTTTATGGTTTTTAGGGGTTTTAGGGTTTTTAACCTATTTAGGTTTTTAGGGGTTTTAAGTGTTTTTATTGTTTTAAGATTTTCATAGTATTCTTCAGGGTTTTAGGTTTTTTATATTTTTAGGGAATTTTAGATTTTTTCATGATGTTTATGTTTTTTAGGATTTTTAGGTATTTTGAGGGGTTTTTGGGTTTTATTTTTTTTTTTGGGATTTTAGGGTTTTTTGAGTTTTTTAGGGTTTTATGGTTTTGTAGGGTTTTTAATGACTTTAAATGTTTTAAAGTGTTTTAAGATTTTTGTGTTTTTTTGGGTTTTTATGTGATTATAGGTTTTAGGGATTTTATGTGTCTTCAGGTTTTAAGGGTTTTGATAGCATTTTTTAGAGTTTTAGGATTTTTCATGTTTCTATAGGGTTTTAAGGATTTTTATGATTTTTATGGTTTTTTAGGGTTTTAAAATATTTTGAGTGTTTTGAGGATTTTTTTGGGGTTTTAAGATTTTCATGGTTTTTTTGGGTTTTTAGCGGTTTTTTTATTTTTGTAGGGTTCAAAGGTTTTAAGAGTTTTTTAACTTTTTTTGGAGGTTTAAAGGTATTTTAGAGTTTGGAATGGTTTTTTATGTTTTTATGGGATTTTAGGGGTTTTAGGGGTTTTAGTCATTTTTATCATTTTTAGGATTTTTATGTTTTTTTGGGATTTTACAATTTTTATCCCTTTTTAAGTTTTTAGGCGTTTTATCTGTTTTTATGATTTTAGGGTTTTCTTAAGGTTTTTATGGGATTTTATGGCTCTTAGTTATTTTTACATTTTTAGGTATTTTACGTCCTTATAGGTTTTTTATGGATTTTTGGATTTGGGGGATTTTAAAGGGATTAAATGTTTCTTAGGGTTTTTAAGGTTTTAAGGTTTTTTTTGTTTTTTTTTTGGCTTTTTGGGTTTTTTAAGATTTATATGGTTTTTATGGTTTCTAGAGTTTTTAAAATTTTATGGTTTTGAAGCGATTTTATATTTTTTAGTGATTTTTATGGTTTTTTTGGGTTTTGTGGTTTTTAAGGTTTTGGGGGTTTTATTTTTTAATGGGTTTTACTGTTTTATAGTCTTTTATAGTTCTTTTAGGGTTTTAAAGGTTTTTATTGTTTTTCGGTATTTAGAGTTTTTATGTTTTTATGTTTTTAAGGTTTTCTTAGTGTTTTCTTGGTGGTTATGGTTTTGTACATTTTTTAGGTATTTTTAGAGAATTTTTTTTATTATTATGGTTTTTAGGGTTTTTAGGGATTTGTTGGGTTTTTGGATTTTTTATTGTTTTTTGGGTTTTTATGGGTTTTTGGTTTTTTATCCTTTTTAGTTTTTTTAGGGTTTTTAGTTTTTTGTTTCATTTTTTAATTTTTGAAGGGGTTTAAAGGGGTGTTATAGTTTTAAGTGGGTTTTTTGGGATTTAATGGGTTTTTAGTTTTTTAATTGGTTTTTAAGGTTTTTAGGGTTTTTTCGGGATTGTTAGGGGTTTTAGGGTCTCTTAGAGTTTCTAACACCCCCTTTTGATAAAGAAGTGAAAAAGGATCATGACGAGCATCTTGAATATGTTAAAGTATCAAAGGATCTTAAGAGAAGCTAAGAGACATGTCCCAATGGACCTGCATGCATAACACTTGCATGCCAATAGGCCAGCGTAGCTTCTTCCAGTACAACCCAGAAGGCACATCCCCTCTACACGAAAACCCCACACACCCCAACTACACTGAGGACCAACGTGGAATAGCAATAATTCTAACCATACGAGATTCATCTATGTTGATGACATATGTGGTGGACCTACGCCGAAAAATTCCTTCGACCAAGTCCCATGCTTACCTATAATAGGAACCTCTGGGTCCTCATTTGGAAAATAGAAAAATCAGAAGAAACCCTGGATATCTCATTACACAACCCCTTCTACCGGGTCTCCCAAAATTTCTCAATTAACTCTCTAAAACACGATAGAAGATAAGGTTAAGGGGATAAGAAATATCAAAGTCTCCTCAATGTCTAAAGACACAAGACACATGTACGAAGACCATTCTCCCCTAATGAGAAACTACTTGCGTGAGATCCCTCTCCCTAATCAGTGATTTGCGCGATACCCTTTTAGGAACACAAGAGGTGATACAGGGTGTCTTGGATAAATCCTCATCTAAGTGTTTTCACATTGGTAGCCTATTAATCAAGGAATTATCATCTCACACGTGCCAATACCCCATGTGTGATGCACTTTTAGTTCCTCTTAGGCCTACGCAACCCACCTTCATGACATACCTATACCAAGAACCTACACTTGGGACCTATGTGAGTCACCCATTGATCCCTCTTTCAAATCAACCTATGGAAGGTCTCCTCTATCCTTGGTTCCATTATTTGAAAGGGACCAAGATAAAACCTCCATCGAGACCTCCGGATTTACACAGTGTGAATGAGGGGAACACTAGTGTGTACTCCATTTGGGTATGCATTCTATGGATAGAGGTTCCCCAAACTTGTTCATTTGTATGGTAAGGGATATTAGGGTGCATGTGGGTATGTATCCCTATATTCATGAGGACCCTTAATCCAGAGATAGTGTTGGAGAGTTCCCAATCTGAAGGATTATGATTTGGACCATGTCTAACCCTTCGCATCTCTAAGACCTAGAGCCTACAGTTCCTAGAAGGGGGTAAGGGCCATGCTTTCTTTTATATTTAATAGGAAATTAGATCCTCCTACAGTTGTGGAATAGATTTTTGTGAATCCATCCTGATGTAATCCCCTAGCCTTTACTATGGTAGGTTGCAGTCTTTCTCCTCTCCCCCTCTGTGTCCTTCTCCTTCATTCCTTCCTCGCATTGGACTCTTGTACAATTTAAAGTGAAGAGAGGGAGGTCTCCTAGCCTCAGCCTCTTCCTCCATATCCCCAACCTCTTCTATCATATCCCCATAAACCTCTTCCATCGATGGTATAAAAGTGTGTGGTTTATCGAATCTTCTACTTCCTTCTGTTTCTCAGACCGATCAGGACTCACTTTGGATTAGAGGTTAGTGATGATCATGATACCCACACAATCCACCTGATGGACTGATCTATTAGAACTTTGATTCAGGTTAACCAGGATATGTAGGAAACCCCCTTAGGTTTCGAGTATAATGGGTATCCTCTTTAGGAATAATCCCCAAAAATAATTCCCTTCATCTGAGTATCCTCCTAATGAGTAAACCCCGAGTTAAGCCCCCAAATCACCATGAGTGAAAGCATCCCTCATTGTCCCTTCATAGGGAATATCCATCCCATTATTAGTCCCCAACCTATCATCTCAATGGGCCATACTCCCCTACGATACATACACTTTATGGAATCTATAGGTGTGGGTCCTCACCAACAAACAACGTGGGCTTTGATTCCCAACCAAATGGGATACGCAGGAGGCCTCCCTGAGGTTCAAACCTAATATTCTAAACCAAACCAATTATTCTGGGACATATTCTGATCAGGATCTAATTCAAATTGGAAACTCATATCGCTTCCAAGTTCTTTGGGATGATCTGACATAATTCCCACACTAAACTTTGACTAGACACCTTCTTCCTATATGTACTTCCCACATGATGTTAAACTGTACGATTGGGTCCTTATCACATGGCCATAAAAGGTATGATGTTCCCCCATTAAGAAGAAACAAACTACATGGGTTATCATTTATTTCATAAGGATATATAAGAAGCCCATTTGTGGGTTTGATCCCACCATCAATCAACTCTTGTCAACCTAGATAATGATAAACTCTAGAGTGACATTTGTCTACTTAGATGACAATAAACTCCAGAGTGCCCCACTATGTGGATATAAAACCTGCATCATGTTAATAACTACCAAAGAATAACTATGTAGTATATGAGTAGATACCATTTATGGATAACCTCTGATACATATAGATTTCTCCATCAATGAATAACATCGAATACATACAGATGATTCTGAATTCCACACCTGCTAATAATTGATTCCTAATACTAGGATAAATTATATCATACATGGGAATTATTGAAGGTTTCATTAACACAGCTTAAATATTTAATAGAGTCCTAGAGTAGGTAATAATTCCCCCCAAAATGGTGTGATGATCCCAACCTCAAATCCTCTCAACCAATGCATGTTCTTAAGCATCATGGGTCAAAATCCCTATCAAGCACCTACCTTTAGAAAGTAGGTCCCTATGGATATAGAACCTTTTGGTGTTTCTGCTTCCACAAATTAACCAATTGGAAAATGTTCAGAAATATAAAACTTTTATAGGGAATGAAATGCAAGGGAAATAATAAATATTGAACCAAACATGAATCCTTAACCAATATGATAGTGTCACCGACCTGATCAGCCCCTTCCATTCTCATACGAAATGAGGTTCTGATAGGGTAATCAATCACTCATGTGTTCATTAAAAAATATTATTCTTTAATAAGGTTTTATTGATCAGGTAACTTATATATCTGTGGGAACTTCCTTCCATGAAATCTTTTAGATCCAATTGATTCTTTCAAGTTATCACCAATGAATGTCCTAGTTGCTACTCAGGCTGGATCTTCATCCATGCAAAGGACGTCATCACCGACTCAGTGTCTTCAATGTTGTGTCTCAAATTCACTGGTCCAAGAGTACCATCAAAATGGTATGATCCCAACCTTGGAGGCCACAAAATAGGACCTCTAGCTAAACCATCACCACCAATAGTTCGTTCAATGATGATAAGTGGTCCTGAAGCAGGAGGAACTGACCACTGTCTTCAACCGTTTTAGGAGCTTATCCCCAATATTCAATGACCAGTTCCACCCATATTTCAGGGAGGTGGATTAAGAGGCCACCTCTGGAAGCATTATGAAGATACATGGGTTATTATAAAGGGATATTTCCATCAATCAACTTCACGAACACTACATGGAAGTGAACCCTCAACATGATGAGGGAGTCACCTTTGACTTTTCTATACAGGTCCTTCAAACCTGAGCATGCAAGATGGCCTGTCGTGGATGAAAACTAGGCAATAGAGCGGTTTCATACCATTTATCCCTATGGAGAATCCCAAAAACCCAGTTTGGTGGAAAACAACAAGCAATCACATACACCCATTCGCCTCTATTCAGCCAACCAGCAAACTCACCTGGCAGTATTAAAGGAAGCCCACTAACTAAATACGGTGGCAACCTAAAAGAAATAACATACACATACCTGCACCCACCATGTATACTAAAATACTCATATGATAGCAGTTAAAGAAACCCACTGACCATGATTGAAGGAAAATAGCAAGAAGGCACACACACCTAGAAACATTTATCAGGCCTACTAGCAGCCTTGTTGGGAAACACACAGATAATCTTTTCTAAAATTCCCAATGAAAAGTTGAGGGAATAATCATCTCACTACCCATGAGTATTGTTAGTATTTAATGGTTGGAAATGGGGAATAGGATTAGGCACAAACATTTACTCCAGAAATGTAATGGTCATACATCCACATTCCTATTACTGAAGCCACCATGAATATCTTGGAAATGGTAAAATAGCAGACGCAAATCCCTACCCACATCCTATAGACTTTCCAGGATATCATCACAGTGAAGAAAATAGTACCCAAAGGATGGACACATAACTATTTCCTCATAAATAGGGCTTCTCATCAATATAAAGTCCCATTGAAGACACATACCTCTTCTCTCATGTAGGAGGTTCTTAGGGAAAACTCGCCCATAAAATATGAATAATAGGATCGAGAACATACATCGGATCTAATAATATGTAATCAAAATATTCCAATGGCCAATCTAATGTGGGCACAAACACCAACCCATAATGTCCACTTCTCGGATCATGTGTCCCCAACTTATGGTAATAATAGGTCCAATAAGAAGTCTCATCAAGCACAGTTAGAGAACCAAATGTCGATCTATGGCTAGGCTTCTCTTGACACTAGAGTTCTTGAATCCCTCGAACCATTATTTGTCAGATAACAAGATATTAACCTCCCATTACCAAATTATGGGAGCAGGATCAGAAATTATGAAGGTCCTCATTGGACACTTACTCATGAATACCTACTTCATGAAAAGCTGGTCGATCTCAGGATCCTATCTCTTCATGAGAGCCACAAAAACCCTCTGTGTGGCCAGAATACCAAGGAACAAGAGCTTATTCCCCTTTCTATAATCCAACTTGGTGGTCCATACCATGATTGTTTTTTCTTTGAAATATCTTCCCATATTATTGATTCGCATTTTCAGAAGAATTCTCCAATTTACAATGTACTGATGAGAAATCCATCTTATAGTGAGATTCTTGAAAATAATAGGCCAGTCATGTATAATGCCTTGACACTGGTAAGTGAAATCATTTCTTAACCAGAATACATCCCAAGATGATGATCATTATCCAAACCAACCTTGGGTCATTTTCCTTCTATCATAGTAGATGGAATCCCAACCCATCCCATTGATTTTGGTAAAATAATTGGAAAGCAACCACTCTGTTCGAACAAGGTCATGGAAACTCTAGTGAAAGATAAATAAGATCTTCTAAAAATGAAGAAATAGCTAGAAAATAATGACATACTAGTGATGTTCTGGAATTTGTCCACCACTCAATATAGTATTCCATATGTGTTGGTAGAATATTGTATGCATGACATCTGCCTCAACATATGGAAAACTCTTCAGCACCTAAAATAAAAGGTATTACCCTATGATGATTATCAAACTCATGTCAGTTTAATAGAAGGTTTATAGTTTCAAATTGACTTGGAATATGTCTAGGCTTACTAAAATCGAAAGATCGGGAATAGTAGAGATCCCATCAATGTGCATGCCTTGATGAATTAATGAGGTTGAAAAAGTTGATCTTAGATACCCCATTTGGTGTTCACATCTAAAGATGGAGTGTAAATAGAGCATTTAATTTCACTACACTCCCAAGCTAGAAAATACCACCAAAGGTGGCATCATGAAATGTCAATTCCCCAGTCTAGCTACAAAAAATTGGAATCTATTCATGACTAAACATATTCTCAATAAGAACAAGCCTCAAACAACTCTCACTAATGTCAATCCAGAAGAGAGAAAGTTATTGAGATACTTTTACATTATGAATCTAAGAACATTGAGAAGACATTCCTATTAGAGGATTTTATCCATCATATTGAAGAAATATTATAAATAAAACACCAATCAGCCTACAAGGGTGATTTATGTGAGTTTTGAACAATGAACCCAACCCACATTCAGACTAGAATATGTAAAATTCGAAGAGAAATGATGGTAATATCAATCACAACAGTTCTAGAACAACCCCATACCACAAGGTTGGTTATTTTTTTATCCAAACCTCACTATCATCCAACCATGCTCGATGGCTTGTGAAGGAATAATAGGAATATCCCCAACCCTTAGATATGGGGGTTTTTCCATCTCAACAATCCACTCCTCAGTGGGGATCAGTCTTATCCTGATTAGGGAAGATTTGAAAAAAGTGAATCCTCTTAATTTGTCTCATCCCGTGATTTGGTGTATTCACTTGGAAAACTTATGGGTGAACTCTTTTTGGATTCCCTTCATTTCATTATCTAAAAAAGTTCTTGGGGAACCAACGAAGAAGAGGGCATGGTCTTGTGGAGGATGCAGAATAAGGAGATCTCATAGAGCTTCCAACAGAATGCATGTGATTCACTATGAATCTATGAATTTCATTAATTCCATCATTGAAGACCCTCTAGAACATAAGATAGATTCAGAGGATTCTAAAGATGTTCATATTCAAGATATGTTCCACATTGAAATGAATACTTAATGTGTATGTACCCAAAGCCATAGGATCACACAAAATTTGGTTATCCCCTAAAATAATCCACCTCAACCTCCTTGAAAGGAACATAATAAGGGAAATAGTAAGGTTTATACCATGTCTAACCACTCCCCTTGAGAAGGCCAATCCATTTCACTATAGGAAATATTTTCTCAGTAAGAGGATGAAATGAGAGAGTTAATAAGACTCAATGTAGATTTACTTCGAGGTAGTATTACTGCTAGAAATAATCAAAAATTAGGCCCCCAACTCACATCTCCAGTTTTTGAACCTAAAAAAATAAGATTTTTTGAAACAATTGAAGAAAATAGGGAACATCCACTCAATTTGGTACATCAACTACCCATATATATTAATCCCACAACAGTTGTTGAATAATTACCTCTATTGGTTACAAAGACTGAACATGGTTAGAAACATCTTTATATGCATTTCCTTATTGGTAACCCATGGCAGATACCCGCAGTGTTGCCACCAGTGGTTCTGCCAATCGCTGCACCTAGTCAGGCTCCATCCATAGCACCTATTCAGGTCCAGGATCATACAGACATTCCTCGAATGATTATTAACACCATTCAGTCATTAATCACTCCATTGGAAGCTATGTAAAGATAGTATGAGACTATACATCTATAAGATAATAATTATCCCAAATTGGTGGATCATACCTCTCCTTCACTAAACTTTGGGAATCCTAAATTTCTAGTTTTTAATGACTCAGGAGTTATGGGGCATCACTTGACACATTTCATCTCTTTCTGTAATCCTATGATTGAGACCCCTAACCAAAAAGAAGTAGTGAAACTCAGATGCTTCATACAATTGTTTCCAGGGTCATTCTTTTATAGTATACGAGTTTGTATTCCCGATCGATCACCATATTGGAAGATCTCCATTAGAATATCCTCTTCCAGTTCATCTCAATGTTTTAGAAGAATACTATATTTGATCTTATGAAGAACAAATAAAGGGATACTAAAAGGGATTAATAGTTTATTGCTTGGTGGAAAGGATTGACATAATCCTTGAACTTACTAATCCATAAAGAAGAGTTTTTGGTTATCTGTGTATAAAATATCCATGTCGAGTTGCACACATCATTGATCCCTATGAAATACATACGATGGTTTCAGGATCTAGTCACAATTTATAAAATTCTAATATAATATATCATAAATACCAAATACAAGTCTTGAGTAACCCCATTATCTCCGGGAAGAAGAAAATAAAAGGTATAGGTCGCTATAGTTACACTTAATCAAGCCCTTATACCCGCTCCTACCTGAAATCATGCACTGTAACATAAAGATCCAACTCCTGGGTGTCAATATAAATGAACACCTCATCAATATGATCAAAGAGATTAAAGGTAGAGACAATTTGAGGAGTTTAAAAATTAGGACTATTTCTTTCAGAATGACCATGTCCCTGGCTACTTCATCTCGAATTTGGAAAACAATTTAGTCCAGTTGTAAAATCCCAATATACCTAAAAAAGAAGGTGATGATGATCTCCCAAAATATCTCCCTTTCCATCAAATGATGGTTCTTCCCATCAAATGATGGGTCTTACCATCAAATGATGGGTCTTCGCATCCAAGAGTGTTTTGTTTTCAAGGACCTCTTATAAAAGACGGTGGATTCTTGGAAATTGAAACTTACAAATTCACCATCCCAGGTGGAATATGTTTATGTTACCGATCTAGAGAAGTAAGGTGAATGGAAATAATTTAAAATAAATAATGAGTATAAGTTTGATGATTGGATGGTCAAAAAACTATCAATTGGACTCATGACATTCTATGGACATAGTTTAAATAGCCAGCTGTGTCTCTTGCCACTTCTGCTACAGCAAATATAACTTCATAAAAAGACCATTCCTTTGAAGGCCCATCTTTAAAGAAGAGATGCGGTCAGAAGGATAAAGAAAAAACTAAATATTATGAGCTCATTTCAAGTCCAAAGTTATGTGTGACTTTAACAGATTTCATTCCGACCATTTTAAGAGAATGGGAACTGCCTCACCAAACAGTACAACAAATGTTTTCCCCCAGGAAGAACCTACACAGATGAGGAGTTGATCTTTAGTTCCATTAATGTTATTCAATTAAAAAATCCCTTCTCAAATGATGAATCTAATTATGAACCTGATTTACATGCACATGATTGGAGAACTGAGGGAAGAGTTCATCAGGATTAATGATTCATGGGATGACATAGTTGTTTTATGATCCATAACTTCAACCAAACCCCTGTTCAAACCATCTACACTATTGAAACATGTGGTAAATCTATACACTGATCTCAATAAGAATAATGGAGGTCTTAATCCACACATGAGAGGGTTTTATTTGACACAATTATCTTGTAAGAATGGTTATAGGATATTCCACCACCTCCTTGATAGGTAGGCAGACCTAACCAACCTAATACACCAAGAAAAGGAGAAATTACAACTCATATACCAAGGAGTGATCCATCCACATCAGGAACACCATCTCCTAGGGAACATGTAAAATAGAATCTTCATTCTATAAAGATCATACCTCTAGATCAAAAATAAGATGTCTTGAAGAAACTAGCCCAAATTTCATCCAAGTTGTCAATCCTGGATGATCTATGTATATCAAAAGTCCTCCGAGAAGCACTCATTAAGGTATTGTCAAGCCCTCATGATTTTGAAGTTAAGGTCACTATTACTGAAGTATATCATGTAGATAATGACAATATATAATTCCATGTGGTCATTTCCTTTACCTGCCAAGATGAGGGTGTTCTCATACAAGGACATCTCATACCCTTGTATATATTTATCATGTTAAATGGAATTAATGTCTGGAGAGCCTTCATTAAAAATGTCTTAAGACTCAACCTCATCCTAGTCTAGACAATTTTTCAACAGGGTCTCAATTAATCTCACTTTTCTCTCTCCACTATGATATTACAGGGTTATGATAAGAATGAGAAAGAACCTTACGGTGAGATCACACTCAGAACTCAGTTCAGATATCATTTGTCCGACTCAGGGTTCACAGTGGTCTGGTAGGATGTAGCTTTCAATGTTATGATGGGAAGACCTTTGATACATCAACAGGTGTCCACTCCTTCAGCATACCACCAATGTCTCAAATATTTTTTCAAAGGAAAAATTGGGACATTTTATAGTGACAAGGACCCATTAAAATCCTACAAAACATAATACATCAATGTAGGGTTTTTTCTAAATGAAGGGAATTGATCAATGGATAATGATTCCACCTTAATCAATGCCCCAAATGGCTTGTAAAAGACCCTAGAAAACCCTTTCAAGCATCTTAGTTCAAATTATGTGTTACCTATTAATAAATTTTAAAGGGTGGTCAAGAATTCATGAATTCATTAGACAAATTCCATAATGGAAATCATGAATGTTGATCCTAATAGCATTAAAGAAGTTATCAACCCTCCAAATGATAATAAAATCTTGAATAAAAATGTCTTCATTCTATCCCCTGAGCTTCAAAAAAGCCCAATGTTCTTGATAAATTGGTAGAGTTCATTATGACTATAGGAGAAAGTGCTGAAACTCATTATCAGTACCTTGTTTTACCTTTAGGACTCCAAGAAGCTTGCATTCTAGCAAGTGAGCCTGAAAGCATTGCCTCATCCTATGGATGTCCAAATGGAATATCCCCTATTCTCTCCAAGGAACTTGTTTTATCATATCCTCCCCAGGAAGAATCCCAAACATTTGAACATGAGGAAGAGGATGATAAAGATGGATAAGATCTCAAGGATTCCCCTCCAGCATTTGGGGAAGGCATCTCCACCATTCTGTGTGAACTCATGGAAGTAAATCTGGGTAAAAAATAAGATCCACACCCCACTTTAATTAGTGTGGCCTTTATTCTAGAAGAACATGAGGAATACACATCCTTCCTAAAGTGGAATCAAGGTGTGTTCTCCTAGAACTACAAAAATATTCCAGGCCTTAACCCTAGGGTGGCCACCCATCATTAGGATTTTTCAAAAGATCTTCGGGGTTACAATAAAGCATACAGGAGGGCACACCCAACTCACACCTCTAATATTTAGGCTAAAGTGGAAAAAATCATCAAGGTTGACTTCATCTGAGAGGTGCAATACCCAAAATGGCTAGCCAAAATTTTCTATGTGAAAAAATAATATTGGTAAAATTAGTGTTTTCATTGATTTTAGAGATCTCAACAGGGATTGTCCCAAATATGAATTCCCAGTTTCAATCATAGAACTCCTTATTGACGTAACAGATGACAACCAAGTTATCTTCTCCATGGATTCATACTCTAGGTATAATAAAATTTGGAAGACCATAGAATATGAAGAAGAAAAAGCATTTAGATCCCCTCAAGGTGTATTATGCTATTGGGTAATTCCCTTCATCTTTAATAATTCTAGTGTCACATACCAACATGATGTGCATCACAACTACAAACCCTTCTTGGGAATGTTTTTTGAAATTTATGTTGATGATATAGTGGTCAAATCCTAGCAATGTTATAACCACCTGGCTGACTTAGAGAATATATTCAACAATATTTGACAGCATAATTTGAGGATGAACCCATTGAAATGTTCTTTTGGGGTAACCTCCAGAGAATTTATTAGCCTTATTGTATTCCATCATGGAATTAAATTTTATCCTAAGAAGACTAAATTTATCCTTGTTATGTCCCCTCCTCGAAACTCGAAAGAGTTAAGAGTAATTCAAGGACACTTGACCTACATTTGGCACTTCATAGATAACCTTGCAGAAAAGTGTTTAACCTTCACTAAAATGACGAAAATGGGGGTCACATATCAATTGACAAATGAATATCAAGAATCATTTGATGCCCTAAATAAATACCTCTAGAGCCCACTGGTATTGATGCCACCTATTGAAGGAAATACCCTCATTTTGTATGTGATAACCTTATAGAAATCACTAGATTCTTTTCTTGTACAAAATAATGATGATAGTAATGAAAACAACCTTTACTATCTCATTCAAACCATGCTCAACATAGAGACATGATATTCAGATATTGAGAAGAGCTTCCTAGTGTTAATCATTACAGTTTAGAAGTAGAGGCACTATATGCATCATCATGAGGTCCATTTGGTCTCTCTAAATAACCCTCTAAAATTTATCCTCAGTCATCCTATGCGAACAAGACTTCTATAATGGTGGGAAGTTATCCTGAAGTAGTTTGATATACAGTTTATGCCTCAAAAAGTAGTTAAAGGACATTCCTTGGCTGACTTCCTTACTGAAAACCCATATGAAAAAGAGACATCATTAAATACTAAACTACCTGATTAATAAATCTTTTATATTCAAGAAATCATTCAAATATTGGAAATTTATTTTGATGGTGCGTTTAGAAGTCCAATGGGGAAAATAATGGAGGACCCTAAGCTTAAAAAATTCAGGTTGGGAATTGTGCTTATCTTTAGAGAGAAGGTAGTGTTTCCACACCCCTTCCTATTATTAGAAGGTGGTACTAACAATTAGGAAGAATATCAAGATCCCACTGAAGTCCTGGAATTAGTACTCTAAGTACTAGTGAACCACTTAGAGGTGAAGGGTGATATCTAATTGATAATAAAGCATATTAATGGGGATTAATCCATCAAAAAAGATGAGATAATTCCCCTATATGATTATGTATGAGGGTTAGTGGAGGAATTACCCATAGAGACAACATGGAATGATGTATCTCAATCATAGAATGACTACTCATATGCATTATAAAATGAAAATACTTCATTGGAATATCCAAATTAGGATGAAATAGTAATCATCATTTCCCATTGTCAAATGGTTTCACCTTTTGTTAGGATCAGAGTAGAAGAAATTAATGAAATTAGTCCTATCCCTGATCCATATATTCCTATGATGGGATGGATGACACTCATCTTAGAATATCTCTATGATGGTGTACTTCCTCCAGATAGGGGTTTAAGAGAGAATATATGGAAACAATTGGATAATTTCACTATTTTGATGGCCCAAATCACTAGAAATTCCTCTTCAAGAGAGGCTTATATGGATTAATTCTCAAATTTATTGATGGGGAAGAGATGGTGGTTGTTATGGAAGAAGTACATGTAGGATATTGTAGTCCCCACCAATCAGGGTACAGGCTTTATGACCAAATCCAAAGGCTTGGATACTTCTGGCATTCAATTATATAGGATTGCATATAATTCACTATGAAGTGTCGTCCCTACAAAGTACATGCCAATTTCATTCATCAACCCCTGGAGCTACTACATACAGGTAAATTTTCCTGGTCATTTTCCACATTGGGAATGGATATTGTGGGATGATATCTTCTAGCAACAACTAATCAATTCAAGTACATCCTTACTACTAAAAATTTCTTATCCAAATGGGATGAGGAAATACAACTCAAATAAATTAGATACAAAATAATTCTTAGCTTTATCAAAGCTAATATCATTACTAGATTTGGTGTTCCTCAACCCATATTAATGGAAAATGGCACCAATTTCTATTTTTATGAGGTGGAAAAACTATATCAGGAATATAATATCAAATCTAACCATTCATCCTACTATCATGCAGAGTCCAAGATAAAGATAGAATATTTTAATGAGACCTTATCAAGCATACTTCTGAAGATGGTGGATAAAGATAAGAAATATTGACCTAAAAATATATTGCATGCCTTATGGTCTTATCAGACTATAACTAGTATTGAAACATGGGTAACTTCGTACTCGTTGGTGTATGGAATAGAAGTTGTCATGCCCATTGAGGTTTAGTTGTCATCACTCTGTATTTCCATTTGTGACCACCTATTCATATATGAGCTATCCTAGAAAAGACTGGATGAATTAAAGTGACTGGATGAAAAGAGATTTCATACCTTGCATCACTTGGAGGTGTATCAGAGATGGATAGCATGGGCCTTTAACAAGAAGGTATTTCTTCATTCTTTCCTCTGAGGAATAATGGTATTGGTCCTTAGGACTCTGACGATACCATGAAAAAAGCCTTTGATGCTTGAGAAAAAGTGGGAGGGACCTTACTCAAAACATAAGGTCAACTCTAATGGAGCTTATAAATTAATCTCAATGGATGGAGAACTCACTACAACTCCAAAAAATGAAAGGTTTCCAAAGAATCAATTTGTGTAATCACACAAAGTTTTTCTTAGCTATAAGACATTAATCTAAATAGTACCATCTTAATCCATGTTGCACAATGTTAAACTGTGTAGCATCATCTTCCTTGTCACATGATGATAAACTTCACAACATGTGGTTCTACCTGAAAGACATTAAACTGGATAGAACTTGTTTTCCTCACCACATGACATGAAACTATGTGGTTAACGTCTAAATTCGTTGATGTTAAGAAGTATGCATGATACCATGATTAGACAATCCTTGTGGTCCCTCAAAATAATTTTATCTTTCATGTGTAAACCTCACTCACATCATTTCCACTCCTTAGTGGCGCTTGATCCCCATTTCTTCTTGTGTCTGGATCCGACCTGTATGGGGAATAAAACTCAAGAACTATGTGTGGCTTGATTCTTTCCCTAGTAATATGCATAGTGAAACCTAGGTAATATCCCCTGGTATAGTCGAAATGTTACTTTCACATTAGGTGACCCCATTATCTCACTTAATGATGATAAATTTGACATTGCATCAAAAACTACATGTGGATTTCTTTTCATTCCAATGAGATACATAGTGATGATCAGATCCCCAATATTAGGCCCAACCATAACCATAAATAAACAATTATCCTTTTACATGTGTATGAACCAAATATATACTGGGAACTCCTATAAAAAATATGGATTTATTCTCATACCATTTTGTGCATTGTGTCTAACCATTATTATGGAAAATATCAGATAAATATTAAATCCCTCTTCCTCACATCAAACCTCAGTTTGTGTGGGGGAACCATTGTCAAGAACTATGTGTGTCTTGGTTCTCATCCTATTGAGATATGTAGTGATTCCCGGATCTCCTATCTCGGTTCCAACCACAATGTTTAAAAAATCCCCCACTCCTTGTGTATAGATAAAACCTGCACATGTAACTTTATCAAGAATTACATGTGGCTTGAATCTTGTCTGAGGAATATATATAATGATTCCTAGATCTCCTATCTCAGGTCCAACCACAATGTTTAAAAATCCCCTTCACCCCACGTGTTCATAAATAAAACATACACAAGGAGCATTTCCAAGAACTACTTGTGGATTGATTCACATCCCATTGAGATATGTAGTGGTGCTCGGATCTCCAATCAGGGGTCCATGCATGATTTTGGAAAATAAAATCCCCTTTTTCCCCCATGCACGATCCAGATCTGCACAATGAACCTTTCCAAGACTTATGCCCTGATTCTCATTACAATAAGATACATGGTGATACCTAGAATTCATGATTTAGGCCCAACCATCAATCTAGAAGTAATCAAAAGTCCCCTTACCACATCAAAGATTGATTGGTGTGATGAAAAACCCTAAAGAACTATGTGTGACTCGATTCTTTCAAAAATGAGATATGTAGTGATGCCCAAGTCTCCAATATTAGGTCTATACATGATTGAACCATAAAGCCCCTTTACTTTATATGCATGAATCAGATCTACATAGGAAGCATGTCTAGGACCATGTGAGGCTTGATTCTCATCCCAAAAAGATACAGTGAGGCACTTGGGTCCTATAACTTTGTTTAGTGCAATGTAATCTCCCTTTCACGTTGGTATACTTGGTCTTTAACGCATGATGTTAAACTAAAAAGAATCTAAAAAAACTTTGTGTAGATTTATTCTCATCCATATGAGATATGTGGTGAATCTTAGGTCTTGAATCCTAGTACCAACCACAACACAACATATAAAAGCCGATAATATGTTGTGTATGAGTCATATCTACACGGGGAGATCAAATATGAGTTCCCACTTTACGCATGAACCCGTGTATGTTAGAACTATGTATGCCTTGATTATTTCTCATTGAGATACATTGTGATGCCTGAGCCTTAAGCCCTGCCCAGCCATAATATTCCATTTCACGTTAGAATCACCCATTTCCTAGTTGCATGAATTTAAACTACACAATATAATGTACTTTCTACATGACATTAAACTACACGGTGCCTCTAGAACTACGTGTGGGATGATTCACAGCCCATTGAGATATATATTGAATCCTAGGACTTAATCCCTTGCACAGACATGGGGTAAAACATTTTACCCTATCCTATATATAATAAAAAATATATGGAGGAGACTTTATTTTGGGTCCTCTCCTTAGAGAACCCACCAAGAAAATAATAGATGTCCCCCTTCAACATATGATCCAAATCAATGCAAGGGACTCCAAACTCAAGGACAGTAGTGGTATATTTCTTCCTTTATGCATTGAAGAGTGCGCTTTTCACATGTCACACTACTAATATTTAATACTTTTAGATCTTTATAACCATTCCTTGGATTTTAGTGGAAGAATGTCTGATACCTAAGAGCTCCTTTTCCTGACCATGTCGTACGTGCCCTAGCCGGCCTTTTATAATTTTCTCACATAATAAGACAATCAACTAATGGATTTAACTATTTTTCTACATAGTATGGGTCCCAATTTTCCTTTCATAAAACATACCTCTAAATATAATTTCAAATAGTGGTAACTTATCCCTTAGGAAAAGCATCTTCTTCCCCTTTAAGCTTTTTATGATAGTATGCTGGAACCCGCAATTTATAATCAGTGTTCATACTCTTCATATTTGTACCATATCCTTTATCCCATCCTAAAAGTCTCCAAGAATATTGTTTACACTTTCCCCCTTAATTAATTCAAAGTATAATAGAATAATATGAGGCCATTAGACCACATATCATCAATAGTTTCCAAAATATTATGGTCCTAGTCGTATGACCTAAAACTACAGGCACTATACTTACTACGCTTGGGTCAGACCTGCATAGAGATCCTATTTTCCTGATTCTTTTGAAATTATTACTTGAAATACCTATTTTTTCTTTAGGAAATTTTCTCCACAATCCAACCTTTGTGCTTGGTAATATCCAAATCTCAATAAAATTTCATCAGTTTTTAGGAATAGAATGTCATAATTCTTGAGAGATCCTTTTCCTGATCATACAGTATGTGCCCCAATTAGCCTTGAATAATTTTCCCATATAATAGGTTTTTCATCCAAAGAATCCACTATTAACTATGTAGTAAGTCCCCTAATTGGACTTGCATAAAACAGCCCCATAAAGGGCTTGTCGACTAGTGGTAACTTTGTTCTTAGGAAAGGCCTCCTCTAATACCACTAGCACATTTTCTTATATCACTCTTCAGATCCAATAATCCCCAAATCCTAGCTTAAAACACTTTCCTTCCATACTTTAATATAATAGCGCATTTTTAGACAAATTATCAATATCATGGAATCCATCAAACCCTTGGTAAAACCTAAAGACCATAAATTATAACCCCCTAATGTCCTTACAACATGATTTTAAACTATGTAGCATAATGTCTTTACAACATGACATTAAACTACATAGCATAATGCCCTTACTATATGAATTTAAACTAAAGAACATAATGTCCTTGCTATATGACTTTAAACTGAACATCATAATATCATAAATCCCCTTTATGATAAAATGTACCCTCATTCAAACACCAAACTCATGTAGGAGATACATCCTATTTTATAGCCTATGTCAGTACAGATGATTCTTTTATTCTCAAACATCTTTCCTTGGAAAATCCACACATTATGGTCTTGAGACATCCAAATATTCAACTTCCATTGTTTATCTGTAATATAATTTTGGAATCTCTGGGAAATCCTTTACTTGACTATATAGTACGTGCCCCAGTTGGCTTTGCTATGTTACCCATATAATAGGCCTTTCGGCCCAAGGATACTACTACTTAACAATGCAGTATGCGCCCCAGTTGTCCTTGTATAAAACAAACCTCATAACAAGTTTCCAACCAGTGGTAACTTCATTATTTGAAGAGTCCTTATCTCTTCTCAAATACCATGTTTTAGATTCAAAAATCACAAAAATGTTTCAAGATTCCCCATGAATGTATCTAAAGAATATCTGAACATTTCTAGCCATCTAGCCCAGTTTGGGTTATAATTTCAAAATTCATGGTCAAATATGTTCGACCTAAAACACTAGTATTTTAATCCAACATGCATGAATTTAAAGTTCCCACGAAAAGAGACATAGTACTCACCAGATTAAAAACCCAAAAATATCACTCTAGAAAAAATTCAATTATCATATGTCGATACATATTCTCTGTATGTTTAGTAAATATAGAGAAATAACAATTTAAAAGGCACAAAACATGTTAGGAAAAAAACAAAAAAAGGCGGTCTAAGAAAAATCCAAGTCTTTCTCACTAAGTCTCTTTCATATTGAGATTAGGAAAAAATTATGATGATGAAACAAAAGACATAGATTTTGTATCATTTTTCATATGAACCTAAAAATAGTCAAACTACACTCACTAGACCCCCTTGGTCTAGGTAAAATTTAAAGAACCCTCATCCCTATCTTTTTATTTATGATTATAAGATATGAATATGTAATTCCATGATAATTAGATTTGATGTTATGAATACAAGTGGAAAGTAGGGATGAAGAAATATATGATTGGAAACAATTTTTTTATAGAGAAAAATAATACTAACATCCACAAAATGGAGTCTACCTAATTTATATTACAAAAGGCCTTTGACATAACTCTTCATCTTTTTAACAGCCTTCTGATCCCTATCAGCCAGTTGTTGAAGCTTATTCAACTGACCAGCTTCAGTCTCCTCAGCCAGAAGTACCATTTCTATGGAAGATGAAATGGTAGTTATCCATTCCAATTGGGATTCTCCTGATGATTGATAGAGTTTTTCGAGTCCCACTTGAGCATCATGAAATTCTTGCTGAAGGCGTGACACTTTAAAATGTATTTTCCTTAATTTTTCATTTCAATTCCACCAACTTTCTGTTATGGATAACTTCTTCTTGGGATACAACAGCTCAAAAACCATCAATGTTGGTGAGTAGTTTGACCTTTATAAGGTCTTTCCAAGTCTTATTAGTTTCATCCTACTTGTGAACGTTCTCTTTCACAATATTATAAATTAGACGATAATAAAATCCACTAAATCCCAATATACTGAAAAGAGCTAGAATTCATCCAAAATGTGAAGGTAGTTCTTTCAGAGACATCCTATAGATCATTTTTCAGATGATATGTCAATTCCTTCCATGAGTGACACTAAGAAAAACCAACATATCTAAATCTGAATCGGAGGCACTATCATTGGGTAGTACATATTCTAGAATAAAAGCACTCAAATAAGTGCCTTTTTCTAATCCCTCTGAGATAACTGCTGACTCACCTTCCATTGTTGGTTGAGCTAATGTTGAAGTTGCACCCCTAGACCAGAACATAGAAGATGATAATCCTAAATGATGTAACATATTTATTGTTAGCTTCAAAGGATTAAAAACAATGAAGCATAGTCAAGTCAATCAGTGACATTCACCTATTAATAAGTCAAGAGTTTGAGTATTTTCCTCTCCAATATTCAAAAAATTAGTGTTTGGAGTGAATAATTCTTGGATAGGGCCACTCTTATGAGATTGTTCAACCACCGTGACCATAGGTTTTAAATCATATCCCAATTCATGATTCTCAATTAGTATATCTCCAATAGTGGGGGTAGGATGGATTTGGATTCCCAACAATTAAAGGAATTTTTCAATGTTCTCTACAAAAAAATGCATGGTTTGAACTTCAATGTGAAATATCAGATAAAAGAAGAAAAACAATGCATACAAAATTCCAGAACGAGGAAACTCATGTCCTTACAATTCCTTTTGAATATCCCCAAACTCCATGATGTAACCAAGAATATCAATTTCAGTATTATGATAATCCATTATTTCACATTATATATATTTTTATATTGTAGCATTCACACCATTTAGGGTATCCATGAAATGTTGAGTTGGACCCATACTGGCTCCATATACATTCCTCTCCATCATATCTTCAATTGGAATGCCATTTCTAGGCCTTTTAGAGTCAATATCAACACTGAAACCTTCCTAATACTACCCAAGATCTTTGTTTCTCCCTTATGGGGAAACAAGGGTATCAAAATTTATTACCACAGTGTCCATTGGTGCAGGCAACAAATCTGAAATATTATGATAATAGGAATGTTATAAACAGAATATAAAACACAAAAAGAAGTGCATCTAACACTACCATGACCTTATTCCATCATTGTAGAAGCAGGGACATATGCTTCCACACCCTTTGAAACATAATATTTTATGGTTAAAGATTCATCAACATGAATATATACATCCCCCAATGTATCCTTATCAATACATGAAAGACCATTACCAGATCCCTTAAGTGAGTAAATCCATGTAGGTCCTACAAAAATTTTACCAAGGTCAAGAATGTGTGTCAATAATGTTGTAATACTAGATTGTAGCACGAATAATAACTATGATGTATTCATTGGACCAACTTTAATGCTCTCTTTCACATACTCACATGAGATAGTGAAGAGATCATACTTCTCTTATCATAAATGGAGACCTGAGGCAACAAATGAAGAATTTCCATCACCATCACCTCCATTATGGTCCTCCCACCTGGAGAGAGTTATGGGGACTTGAGGGCCTCATCCACTTCCTCGATAAGAGTGCTCGTAGGCCCATACTTCAGTGAATCTAGCACCTTTGCTACTGATCTTCCTTCTCCTATGTCAATATTCAAAATAAAATACCCTCAGGATTAATGGTGATGGATAAAAGAGAATAGATGGGGAAAAAGAAAAGAGAAATTAATTAGCAGTGTTAATGTAATTGTAACATTTATCTCTATGATGAACTATTACCCCTTCAAGTACTCCTAGATATAGCATGTCAGATACTTTCTTCAAGGTCACAAATTGATCATCAATTGTATATATGGAATACTTCAGCTACATGATGTACTCTGTTACCTCAATCAAATTATTGCCAGGATGAAAATTAGAGGGTTCTTTAATATCACCCAATTATAGAACTCAATGGTCATACTTTAGAAACTCCCATGCATCCCTGATGTCATGAGTTATTCTTTCCCAATAATTAATTACTAATGGTCACACATATTTTGGTTTTAATGTAGCTAGCTCTAGAGAAATTTCAACACCTTCTAATTGGAAATAATATTCAGGCCTCTTTTCTATTTTAGAAAAATAAGAGGATGATACGGTGACTTCCTCCTGATGATTGAGACTAGGCCACCTTGGCACTGGAGTTGTTATCTTCTTAACCTCAACATTCTTAGTGAACTTTGTATGAGACCATTTTTAAGGCTCTGGATCCTCTGCATGATCTTTGGTTCTGGCCTTCTTACTATGCATAACATATCCATAAGTTGTCATGGTATCTAACTAATATGTTCCCTTTGTCAACACTCCCTGAGGGTATGATGAGACCAATGCCATGGCATATCTAGCCTCTAGTATGATTGACACCTCTGACGGAGGTAGCATGATCAACATTTTGGATACCTCTAAAAACATCAAGATCCATAATTTTCAATCTACCATTGGATTATTCCCATGCCTAACATATGTACAGGGAAAGGTGATTGATTATTGAATACAATTAAATAGGAAATCAAACCGATAAAAATAACGTGATCCTTAAAGATAATCTCATTTTCAATACGGGATACCAACACAGTATCCCTAAATGATATCATGTAAACCCTCATCTTATAATTATTTTACTTACCATTATTGATAAATGTTCTAGTTTGTGGGTCACTAAATGGAAAGAAACTAAAGTTTCTAGATACATTAAATGCCTTTAACACCTCATCAGGTCTCAGGTTTAGTGGCTGTATCTCTGGGAATTTTTGAACAAAGGGGAGAAATCGACTATTGGGGATCTTAACTAAATTAAACACTGAATATGAACATAAATGAGATATAATCCATCCCCACAACACCCAGAATTGTCCTAAAAGTATAAACAGGGCCTTCCCATTGTATAAGTGCAACAAGTAGTGACATATTCTTGATAAAACAGAGGTATCCATCCCAATATGATTCACTTCTGCTAATTTTTCTACATTAAGAAAAGTCCATGACGTCACTCTGCCTCAGAACTCATGGAATTGGAGTAGATAAATTCTTAGCCACATGGAAAGAAAGCTATCTTGGTGAACCTTCACATTAATATTAGAGTTAACCTTATAACCCCAATATTTGTACTCACCCTTCTACAATGTGGAAAAAATGTACCCAAATCACCTCTATTATCGGGAGTGGGTCAAATAGTAGGGAACCTGTAAGTAGGACCCTTCTCCTTTAATGGTTCAAAGAAATCCCCCATCCACGTTTCTATATGGACATCAACCCTGGGATAAGAATATTTGTTTTTCTATAGATTCCTCGCTATTTTTAATAGATCATAGTCTAATGGTGGAATCCTCTTACTATCGTCCCACATCTTCTTTGGTGGGATAAATTCATCACACATTTCCCTGAGAATGGGATCCCCAAAGATTTAGTAGACATACCACAAATTGATGTCGACCTCACCATGTGTCAAGTGAAAATAATGTGTCTACAGACTCCATCGGCTCAATAATTCAGGGATAATATCAGGATTCTCTTAAATATTGGTCAATCCTACCCAAATATCATCATAAATATATACATCATGTAACTCATTTTTGAACTCTGTAAAAGTTTGGAACGCCCATTGTTAACACCCACATCCACTTAGGCTTGACTCCCCCTTCGAAGAAGAGATCCCAATATTCATTCTATCCATTATATTAATCTGACTTTGTACCATGAAAGGTTGAGTCATAAAAATTAGGTCTTTTCTCTATGATATGTTTCTTTATATAAAAAGTGCAGCCATTGTGATGTAAAATTCATCCAATGGGGAATGTTCCTTCCTTAAAGATAACTCCCTTCACAGAGATGTTGGCACAGGGATCGTTGATTGGTTTCACAAACCAAGTTTCTATAAAGTATTTATTAAATGATATAATATGAGCTTGCTTTATAATTCCATGCCCATACAGGTGTAGGTAGTCACTTAACAGATACTCTCATTGATATAGAATAAAACACTTCACCAAATCAGTAAGGGTAATCTCAATGATGTCATAATATTCTATTTTGGTGGATTTCAGCATTTCAGTTTGACAAGTCATAGCTTCCTCAGTTGATGTCATGAAAGCATCCATTTAAAATCCTGAAAGAAGACACCAAATTCCCTCTTTACACTTTATGTATTGACTTTATAAAGTTCAAAATTAAACTTATAAGGTTTCAAGAATTTGTAAAAGGAATGTCCCCATGAAGGTCCCTCGACTAGATGACTCCGTACGGCCCTTTTGATGAGGTGACTACATATATCCCTTTCGATGATTTTACTCCACATATCCCCATCACTCAAGTGGTTGATAAAATTATTTAGTAAACCTTCACAAAATCACAATGTAATGAAGCTGGACAAATGAGCTGCATGATGAGAGAAAAAAATCAGAAACTACGGGTAAGGAAAACACCAAGGGAAATAGGGTATTTATATGCACCTCTGACGTACGACCAACACCCTAGGTGGAAAACCTATGTGGGAACACTACGTGGGAACCCTACATAGATACACTATGTGATCTAGATATATGATCTAGCTACATGATCTAACTTTTCATCCTTCAGAATCTATTCCCCATTCTTTATTACCTCAGTACTAGACCATCCTTCTTCATTTTAGATCTAATCCTTAAGGGGGGATTTTTTTTGACACCCCATTTTGATAATGGAGGGAAAAGGGATCATGAAGAGAATATTGAATATGTTAAAATATTAAAGGATATTTAGAGAAGATAAGATTCAAGTCCCAATGGATATATGAACATAACACATACAGGCCAATAGGCCAGAGCATCTCCTACTAGTACAACCCAGAAGATGTAGCCCATACATGAAAACCCTACATAGAAAAGCTATTCCGAGGACCTATGTGGCATAGAAATCCTTCCAACCCTATGAGGGACACCTATTATGACAACCAAAGTCTTGGGCCTATGCAAAAAAAAAATTCAACCAGGTCCCCTACTTTTCTATAAATAGGACACTCAGGCTCCACATTTGAACAACTATAAAATCAGATGAAACCCCGAATATCTCCTTGAATATCCCCTTCTCCCAGGTCTCTTAATATTTCTTAGGTAGATCTCTAAAACAAAATATAATATAGAATTAAGGATATAAGAAATATCAAAGTACCCTTAGGGCCTAATGAAACAAGGCACTTTCATGAGGACCATTCTTCCCTAAGGAGAAACAACCTGCATGAGGTACCTATCCCTAATTAGGGATCTTTATGAGACCCTTTTAGGAACACCAGAGGAGATCTAGGGTTTCTTGGATAAATCATCATCCAAGTTTTTTCACCCATGTATCCTATTAATCATTTCATATCTAGCTCACATAGGCCTATACCCCTTTGCGTGATGCACTTTTAGTTCCTCTTAGGCCATGTGCAGCCCAACTGCATGACATACCTATATCAAGAACCTATTACAAAGACCTACATGAGTCACCCTTTGATCCCTATTTAAAATCCACCTATGGAAGGTCCCCCTCTCATTGGATACCTTATCTAAAAAGGACCAAGATGAAACCTCCACCGAGACCCCTAGATTTACACAACCTAGATGAGTCAAATACTAGTGAGTCCTCCATTTGGGTATATATTCCTATAGTCATAGGTTCCCCAAACATTTCTGGTTGGTCAGTCAGGGTTCTCATAGTGTATATGGGTATGCATCCATATGTTCAGGAGGACCCTTATTCCAAGAATAGTGTTGTGGAGTTCCCAGTTTGAAGGATTATATTTTGGACCTTGTTCGACCCTTTTCATCTCTATGACCTTGAGCCTCCAGTTCCCAGTAGTGGGGGTAAGAACCACACATTATTTTTCATTATACTAGGAACTATATCCTCCTTCATCTACGAAACAAATTTTTGGGTAGCCATCCCTGTGTAAATCCCCTAGCCTTTCATATGTGAGGTTTCATCCTTGCTCCTCTCCACCTTCGAATCCTTCACCTTCATTCCTTCCTCACATTAGACTCTTGTGCAATGGAAAGTGTAGAGAGGGATGTGTTTAAACCCCATCCTCTTCCAATATATTCCCGACCTATTCCTCCATCAAAGGAGGAAAAGTGTGTGGTTTGTAGAATCTTCCACTTCCTATTATTTCTCACACTAAGAATGACTCACATGGTTTTAGAGGTTAGTGGTGATCACTAAACCCACGCAATCCTCCTGAAGGACCTAACTATGAGAACATTGATTATTATAAACCATGATATGTAGGAAAACCGCTCAGGGACTGAGCTCAATGTGAATCCACCTTATAAATAATCCCCAATCATAGTTCCCTTAATCCAGGTATCCTCCTTAGGAGTAAACCCAAATTTAAGCCTTCAAATCACCTTGAGTGAAAACAACCCTCAGAGTCCCTTTATAGGGTATATCCTTCTTAGGAGTAATCCCCAAACTATCATCCCAGAGGTCTATACACCCCTATGATACATACCCTTGAGTACCTCCATAGGCGTGGGTCCTCACCAACAAACTACTTGGGATTTGATTCCCATCCAAACAAGATACATAAGAGGCCTCCCTGAGGTTCAATCCCAACATTCTAAACCAACCCTATTCTTTTGGCTCATATCCCCAACAAGATCTAATTCAACTTGGAAACTCATATCCCTTACAAGTTCCTTGGGGTGTTTTTTTAATAAGTCCCACACTAAAATTTGACTAGACACCTTCCACTTACCCATCCTTTACACATGACTTTAAACATTAAGGTTGGGTCCTCACCACACAACCTTGAAAGGTATGATGTTCCCCATTAATTGGAACCAAACTACGTGGTTTATGATTCCTTTCACAAGGATACATAGGAATCCATTTTTGGGTTTTATTCTAAAATTAAATAAATCTCATCTTCATAGATGATGATAAACTTCAGAGTGACATTTGTCTACCTGGATGAAAATAAACACCAAAGTGCCCCACTATGAAGATAAAAAACCAACATCATCATAATAAAAACCAAAGAATATATAAGTTTTATGTGAGTAGATACCATTGATGGAGAACATCATATACCTAAAATTATCTCCATCAATGAATAACCTTGAATAAATATGGATGATTATTAATTCCACACATACTAATAATTGATTGAAAATATTGGGATAACACACATCATACTTCGGAATCAATGAATCATTCATGAACATATCTTAAATCTATCAGAAAGTCACTATGTAGGCAACAATTCCCCCAAAAGGGTGTGATAAGCCATACCTCTCATCCTATCAGACAATATGAGTTCTTAAGCTTCATGGGTCAAAATCCCAAAAGAGAACTTGAATTTAGAAAGTATGTCCCTATAGATATAGAACCTTTCGGTGTTTCTAATTCCACAAATTAACTCGTTGGAAACTATTCAGAAATAGAAAACTGTTATGGGGAATAAAATCCAAGGGAATCAATGGTTTTTAACATTTTCTAGGTTTTTAGGTGTTTTATGTGTTTTTAGGTTTTTATTTTTTTATTATATTTTTTCATGGTTTTTAGTATGTCTTACATTTTTGGGGTTTTGAAAGATTTTTTGGGGTTTTTTTTGGATTTTTTGGATTTTTAGGGATTTTGATGGTTATTATGATTTTTAGGGTTTAGGGTTTTAAGGGTGGAGTTTTTTAGAGTATTTTGGGGTTTATGGTTTGGGGGGTAGTGTTTTTTGATATTTCTGGGCATTTATGTTTTTTTATATTTTTTTGAATTTTTAGGTATTTGAAGTGTTTTTGGAATTTTTAATGGGGTTTAGGGTTGTTATGAGTATTTAGGGTTTTATGGGGTTTAGGGGGTTTTTTAACATTTTAGGAGTATCTATGGGTTTTAAGGTTTTTAATTTTTTTATGTTTTTTTAGGTTTTTAGTGTTTTTTATGTTTAAAGGGGGTTTATGTGTATTTAGGTTTTTAGGTATTTAATAGGTTTAAGGATTTTTAGGTATTTTGAAGATTTTTATGGTTTTTTAGTTTTTTTGGGATTTTTAGGGGTTTTAGGGTTTTTATAGTTTTGGGTTTTTAGTGTTTTTTGGATTTTTTAGGGTTTTATGGTTTTTAGAGTTTTTAATGGTTTTAGTGTTTCAATGGGTTTTAAGAATTTTAATTGGTTTTAGGGTTTTATGTTTTATTAGGTTTTTTGAGGTTTAATGGTTTTTTGGTGTTTTAGGAGTTTTTTTTTGAATTTTTGGGTTTTTTAATAATTTTAGGCTTTTATGAGATTGAAGCGTTTTTAGGTTTTTAAGGTTTTTAAATGATTTTGAGGGATTTATGGGTTTTTATGGTTTTTAGAATTTTTAGGGGATTTAATTTTTTTAGGTTTTAAATGTTTTCTTATGGTTTTTTAGGTTTCCCAGGGTTTTTTATGTTTATAGGTATTTCTAGGGATTTTTTATAATTTTAGAAATTTTGAGTGTTTTATGGTTTGTGTTTTTTCAGTGTTTATAGGGCTTTAGTGATTATTAGGTTTTTAATGGGTTTAAGCGATTTTACATTTTTATGGGTTTCTTAGATTTTTTAGGGTTTTTACTATTATTTATTTTTTAAGGGATTTAAGGATTTTTAGGGATATTTACTATATTTTAATGTTTTTACTAATTCTAAGGTTTTTTTTATAATTTTAGAGTTTTATGGTTTTCTTTGGGTTTTTAGGGGTTTTTTTGAGTTTTTTAAGGAGTTTAAGTTTTTTAGTGTTTTAAATGTTTTAAGGTATTTGAATTACTTGAAGAGTTTTTAGTGGTTTATTAGTGTTTTTTAGGTTTTTAAGGGGTTTTAGGTATTTTTATGTTTTTATGGTTTTCTTTGGGGTTTACATAGTTTTTGGGGTTTTTAAATTATTAGGGATTTTTTGGGCTTTTTTAGGATTTCTGTGGGTTTTAGGATTTTTAGTGATTTTAAGGGGTTCTATGGTTTTTATGGTTTTTTAAGGAACTTAGGTTTTATTTTTTTTAAGTATATAAGGTTTATTTAGGGTTTTTAACATTTATACGGACTTAATGGTTTTTAGAGTTTTTATTAGGTTTTTAGGGTTTTGGGGGTTTTGGATTTTTAAAGGTATTGAGGGGTTTTTATGGTTTTTTTGGATGGTTTAGGTTTTTTAGCGGTTTTTACGGTATTTATGGGTTTTAGATGTTTTTATGTTTTAAACGTTTTCTTATTGGTTTTTAGGGTTTTTTATATTTTTAGGGATTTTTATAGATTTTTAGGTTTTTTATAGTTTTAAGGGACTTTGAGGTTTTTTGGAATTCATTAAGGGTTTTTGGTTTTTTTTGGTTTTTGGGGTTTTAGGTAAGAAGAGGTGTGAGTTCAGGCTATTTCCGACCCCCCTAAAATTTATTTCTAAGAAAAAAGACGCAACAGACAGAGGCAGGGCAGGGTCAATCCAGCCATACCAAAAAAATAGCCTCAAAGGGAAAACAAAGAGAAAGAGAAAGTCCAAAGGAGAGAAGAAAGTTGAAAAGAACAAGGAAAAACACCACCACAGGGTCTACCGGCCTTCCCCACCATCATTATTATTGTCTGCACCAGGGGGTCTCCCTCGACACTATAACCGGAGGCTGCATCAAAGTCTGCTGACTCCCATTCAGAAGAGTCATATTGCTTCAAGAATTTGGTGTAATACTCCCTTAACATCACCCGCTCCACATTTAGCTGCTTCTTCGAAGGTCGCCCCACCTTTCTAGAGGAGTTCTTCAAAGCTTTGCTAGAAGCCCTCATCGATACTGTTCTCATCAAGGAATAGTAGTCCTTCCTTGGTCTACTCATTTTTAGGACAACAGTGTCAACATCACCATTTTTTTCTTGAAAAGGGATAATTGTGTCCTCTTGGTTGAGTAGACAAGGGGTGGGAGGTGGAAACCTCACCTGGGATAGGTCCCTTGCAAGGTTTTCTTTCCCAAAAGAGGAAAACTCTCCATCTAGGTCCTTATCCTTCAAAATGTGGCCCACGTTGGATTTCATCCTAGAATCATCATCAGAGCCACTCCCCTAAAACATAGAGAACTGGGGTTTCATTCCATCCTAAAATATATAAATCCACATAGGTACGTTCATCACATTAGGGTCCTCCAATGCCATGTATTTCAGAACCAAACATGTGGAGTTCCCATCCTCATTGTCCCTAATCATCCCATCTCCGAGTAGGGGTTTTTTGTGTATTATGGGTTTTAATTGTTTTTATAGTTGTTTTTAAAATAGGTTCTAAAGGGTTTTTAGATTTTTTAGTCGTTTTTTGGATATTTATTGGTTTTAGGGTTTTTATGGATTTCTGGAATTTTTTTGGTTTTTGGGGTATTTATGGGTTTTTATGGGTTTTTAGTGTTTTTAGTGTTTTTTATGTTTTTATAAGTTTTAAGGGGAATTTATGTATTTAATGTTTTCTTAGGTATTTTAAGAGTTTCTAAGGATTTTATATTTTTAGGTATTTTTAGTGATTTTAGGATTTTTATGGGTTTTAGGTTTTTTAGGGATTTTGAGGGTTTTTATGGTCTTTATGGTAATTAGGTTTTCATAGTTCTTAGTGATTTTAAATATTTTTAATGTTTTTAAAAAAATTTATGGTTTTAAGGGTTTTTATATTTTCTTAGTAGTTTTTTAGTGTTTTAATAGGTTTTAGGGTTTTAATGTTTTTGGGATTTTTATGGTTCTTAGGGGTTTTAGGGTTTTTAAGGGTTTTAGTATTTTTAGGGTTTTTAGGGTTTTTTTCATTTTTAGGTTTTTAGTGGTTTTATGTGTTTTTGGTTATTGAGGGATTTTATGGGTTTCATATTTTTAGGGTTTTTTAATTTTTCAGATATTTTAATGCCTTTTTAGGATTTTTATGGTTTTTTGGGTTTTCAGGGTTTTTGGGGTTTTTAGGGTTTTATAGTTTTTTGGGGACTTTTTATGTTTTTATGTTTTTTAATATTATTATATATTTTTTACACTTTATGGGTTTAATAGGATTTTATCGTTTCTTATGAGTTTTAGGGTATTTACAGATTTTAGGGTTTTTAATGTTTTTAAAGGTTTTATGGTTTTTAGGGTTTTATGGAATTTTATCATTTTTTGGGATTTTATTGTTTTTTAGGTTTTAGGTTTTTTAATTGTTTCAAGATTTTAAGGTTTTCTTAGTATTTTTAGTGTTTTTAGGGTTTTTTTAATGGATTTTAAGAATTTTTTAGTTTCTTTATGGTTTTTAGGGTTTTCAGGGATTTTGAAGAGTTTTAGGGGTTTTTAGGGATTTATGGTTTTTATATTTTATGGGTTTTAGGGGTTTTTTAGTTATTTAGGTTTTTTAAGTGTTTTATAATTTTCAAACATTTTTTGGAGTTTTAAGGTTTTTAATGTTTCTAGTGGTTTTTTATATTTTTTACGGGGCTTTCATATTTTTAAGGGATTTTAGGTGTTTAGGGTTTTTAGGTGTTTTTGGGTCTTCTGGGGTTTAAGTGTTTTTTGGTTTTTATAGTTTTCTTGGGGATTTTTAGGGTTTTTAATATTTTTAGTGGGTTTTATGGATTTTAAATTATTTTTTATGGTCTTTTATATTTTTATGGATTTTGAAGGTTTTTAGGGTGTTTTAGGATTCTTCTGTTTTCTATGGGGTTTTAGGATTTTTCTTGAGCATTTTAGGGTTTATGGTTTTTAGAATTTTTAAACATTTCTAGGGGTGCAAATGTTTTGTATATTTTTAATGGTTTTCAGGGTTTTTCTGTGTTTTGAGTGGTTTTCTATGGTTTTTAGGTGTTCTCAGGGTTTTTAGGGGTTTTAGAGTTTTCTAGGATTTTTCAGGGTTTTTGGTTTTTAAGGGTGTGAGGTGTTTTTAGATTTTTATTGTTTTTTACGGTTTCTCATGTTTTTAAGATTTTTAGGGTTTTATGTTTTTAGTGGTTTCTAGGGATTTTTTAGGATTTTTATTATTTTCTGGGTTTTTCAGGATTTTTAGGGGGTTTAGGGTTTTGGTAGTATAGGGTTTTTATCATTTTTTGGGTTTTTTGTGTTTTTTTATTTTTTTATGTTTTTAAGGTTTTTATGAGTTTTTAAATATTTTAATGGATTAATAGGTTTTAGAGATTTTCTGTTGTTTTTTATGGGGTTTTGGAGTTTTTTTGGTTTTTTTGGGGTTTTATGTTTTTAATGGCTTTTAATATTATTTAGGATTTTTTTGGTGTTTTTGAGTTTTTTCCATTTTTTAGGTTTTCTAGGGGTTTTGGGCCTTTTTGGTTTTTTAAGGATTTTTTTGGTATTTTGGGTTTTTTTAATTTTATAGATTTTTGGGTATTTTTTTATTTTTATGGTTTTTATTATTTTTAGGTACTTTTAGGGGTTTTAGGGATTTTTAGGGTTTTAGGTTTTTTATGGGTTTTTTGGATAGTTATGGGTATTTTTACTCTTTAGGGGATTAAAGGATTTTTAGTGGTTTTTAAAATTTATATGGGTTTTAATGTTTTTTTGAGTTTTAAGTAGGTTTTTAATGGTTTTATTGCTTTTTAGGGCTTTGAAGGTTTTTAGGGGATTATGGTATTTAGGGTCTTTTAGTGTTTTTAGAGTTTTTAAGATTTTCTAAGAGTTTTAATATTTTTTTGTTTTAAGGCTTTATTATGGTTATTATGGGTTTTTGTGGTTCTTTAGTTCTTTTCTAAGACTTTTGTGGTTTTTAGGGATTGTAAGAATTTGGAGGGTTTTTTGGGTTTTTTAGGGTTTTAGGGGTTTTGTGGTTATTTTTTGGGGTTTTACGGTTTTTTATTTATTTTTTAGGGTTTTGTAGATTTGTTAACATTTTTAGGGGTTTAAAATGTTTTTAGAGTTTTTTGTGCATTTTTAGGGGTTTTATGTGTTTTTACGGTTTTTAGGGATTTTTTTGGATTTTAGGGTTTTAGGGGCTTTATGAGTTTTTTGGGTTGCCAGCATTTATTAGGTTTTTTAGAAGTTTTAAGTGTTAATATATTTTTAAGGTTATCATATTGTTTTTCAGAGTATTTTTTTCCATTTTAGGTATTTTTATGGTATTTTAGGTTTTTTAATGATTTTGAGGGGTTTTAGGGATTTTTTAGGGATTTTAGGGGTTTTTTGGGTTTTTTGGGTTTTTTGAGTTTTTTGAGTTTTTTATGGTTTAAATGTTTTTTGGAGTTTTTAATGTTTCTAGGTGTTTAAATGGTTTTTATAGTTTTTATTTGTTTTTTGGAATTTTATGGGGTTTTAGTGTTTTTTGAGAGTTTTTTTTGTTTTTTTGGTGTTTTGTGTTTTTAGGGTTTTTAAGGGGTTTTAGGTTTTTTACCAATTTTAGGTTCTTATGGGTTTTAATTATTTTAGGGTTTTAAAGATTTTTATGGTTTTTTAGGGTTTTCAATGATTTTTATGTTTTTAGGTATTTTTAGTACTTTTTTCAAATTTTTATGGTTATTTGGAATTTTAGAGATTTTGAGGGGTTTTAGGGTTTGTTAGGGTTTTTTTATTTTTATGGGTTTTTTTGTTTTTAGTTTTTTGTATTTTTTTAGTATATTTATGGTTTTTAGGGTTTTAAAATGTTTTTATGGGTTGAAAGAGTTTTTTATAGTTTTAATTTTTTTAAGGGTTTTTTGATTTATTTACAGTTTTAGGGGTTTTATAATTTTTATGGGATTTAGTGTTTTACGGTCTTTTATAGTTTTTGTGGTTATTATTATTTTTACGTATTTTAGGGATTTTATGTGTTTTTAGATTTTTGATGTTTTCTTATGGGTTCTCAGGGCTTTAGGGTTTTATGGTTTTAGGGATTTTTATGGATGTGTTTTGTTTTTTAGAGTTTTTAGGGATTTTGTGGGTTTTTATATATTTTATGGGTTTTTATGGGTTTGTTTATTTTTGGGTATTTTAGTGTTTTTAATGTTTGTAGATTTTTTTATCATTTTTAAGGGTTTAGAGGGTTTTTAGAGTTTTAAGTGATTTTTTTTAATTTGTTTCTATGATTTTTTAAAATTTTAAGGGATTTTTTAGTTTTTAGGGGTTTAGGGTATTTTAGGGTTTTTAGAGTTTTTAGGTTTTATAGGGGGTTTTTTTTGCTTTTCTGTTTTTAATATTTTCTTTGTGTTTTTTAGGGTCTCTTCTGTTATTTACATTTTTAGTGATTTTCTGTTCATTTTTTTGGATTTTTATCGCTTTTTATAATTTTTAGGTATTTTGAGGGTTATTAGGATTTTTATGGGATTTACGGTTTTTAAGTTTTTTATGGTTTTTTGGGGCTTTAGTGTTTTATTGAGTTTTTTAGGGTTGTTAGGTTTTTTAGAGTATTTTACTATTTTTAGGTGTTTAAAGGGTTTTAGTGTTTTTTGTGGGTGTTTAGTGTTTTAATGGGTTTTTTAATGTTTTAAGGGGGTTTATGGTTTTTATGGTTTTTAGGGGTTTTATAGTTTTTTAAATTTTTTTGGTGGTTTTACTGTTTTTCATTTTTAGTGGGTTTTATTGTTTTTAGGTTTTTAGGGTTTTTTACATTTTTAGGTATTTTTATGGATTTTTAGGATTTTTATGGTTTTTTGGGATTTTTATGGTTTTTAGGGTTTTATGGTTTTTTTGGTTTTTAGGATTTTTGGTGTTTCTAGGGTTTTCAGGTTTTCAATTTTTTTTGTTTTTAGGGTTTCAATGAGTTTTCAAATTTTGAAGTGGATTTTTACAATTTTTAGAATTTTATATGGTATTTAGTGTTTTCTTGGTTTTTTTGGGTTTTAGGATTTTAAGTATTTTGAAGGGTATTTATTAATTTTTAGTATTTTTAAGTATTTTTCATGTTTTATGGTTATCTTAGGGGTTTTCATGTTTTTATGTATTTTTAGGGATTTTTGGATTTTTATGGTTTTTATGATTTTTGATGATTTTGAGGGGTTTTACTATTATTATAGATTTTAGGGTTTTTTTGTTTTTTGGGTGTTTATGTTTTTTTGAGTTTCTCGTTTTTTTAAAGGGTTTTTAACATTTTTAAGGGATTAATGTGTTTTTAGAGTTTTTAGTGGGGTTTATGTGTTTTTAGGGTCTTTAAATATTTTTAGGTGTATTATGGTTTTTACGGGGTTTAGGATTTTTATAATTTTATAGCGTTTTTATGTGTTTTTTAGTTTTTATGGTTTTTAGGGGAGTTTAGAGGTTTTATAGTTGTTTTTTTTTTGGGATTTTTAGTGTTTTTAGGAATTTTATGGTATTTAATGTTTTTAATGTTCTTGTAGATTTTGAGGAATTTTAGGAGTTTTTTTTGGTTTTTAGGGTTTTATTAATTTTGAGAGGTTTTAGGGTTTTTCAATGTTTTTAATGGGTTTTAAGGTTTTTAGTGCTTTTTACATTTTTAGGGGTTTTAAAGAGTTTTTAGATTCTCTAGTGGTTTTTAGGTTTTCAATGGGGTTTTAGAGTTTTTATGTTTTTTGGGGGTTTTATGGATTGTTTGGTTTTTAGGGTATTTTAGGGGTTTTAGCATTTCTTTTTCGTTTTTAGGGGTTTCCAATTTTTTAGGTTTTGAAGGATTTCTTAGGGTTTTTCTAGGTTTTAATGTTTTATTTATTTTTGTAGAGATGTTTTGTAATTTTTTAAGATTTATATTATTTTTAGGTCTTTTGTTATTTTCTTAGGTTTAGGGGTTTTAGATTTTTAGGGTTTTTGGGTTTTTAGGTTTTTTTTTTAGTTTTTTGGATTTTAATGGTTTTTATAGTTTTTAAAGATTTTACGGGGTTAAAGGGGTTTTTGTGTTTTTAGTGGTTTTTAGGGTTTTATGGGTTTTTGGATTTTTTTTATGTTTTTAGGGGGATTTATCATTTTTAGGGTTTTTTTTATCATTTTAGTGGTTCTATTGGTTTTGGGGAATTTATGTTTTTATTTGTTATCTTTTACGTATTTTATGTTTTTTATGTTTTTAGGGATTTTTATGTCTTTTTTAGGTTTTTTATAGTTTTATGGTGTAAAGGGATTGTTTTATCCCAATTCTCATCATACAAGGGAAACAAAATGGTCCAAAAGATAACAACTATCTGCTTTCTATAATATAGTTTCATGTCGGTTTTATCATTTTTTTCGAATCGATTCCTATCATGGACCTTTTTGGTGGATGAGATGGTTGCACCAGGACTGAGTAGCATGCCCTATTTATATTGCGAAGGAGGCTCCATAGTTTAGTGGTTCTGGTGGGCGATTGTAGAGGGTTGAGTATTTCTACAATCAATCTGCCTCGTGTATGATGTCATCAGATGGTCTCCAGCGAGTTTATTCGTGGATCTAGAAACACCCAATGACCCTTTTATCCATGATTCATGGACCTATTTTCCAAATGAAGGCACTCATTGGATGATTTGGCCAACGACACTTAAGGACTCCACTGGATGAGAGGATGAGTGTTCAGGCCTATCAATCCCTTTTTGGGGGAATTATTTCTTAATATGGGACTCTCTTTATATATTTAAGCAATGTTTATATGTTCATGAATTCTTGGTTCATTCCCAATCATGTGTCTATGGATTACCCTTAGGTTGCAAGATTATTCAAGAATATGCATGGGTTTGGAATCATCTACATGTATTTGAGGTTATACATTAAAAAATACATCTGTATGTATTCGAGGTTCTTCATCAATGTAACCATTTTATGGAAACATTAACAATTATCTTGTATGTTACACAAATAATTATGATTTAATCCATGTTATTAGGCTCTATAGAGTTTATCATCATCTAGGGAGGAAGGATTGTATTTTGATGTCAGGATCAAACCCACTAAATAGGCTTCTTACGTATCCTCGTGATAGGAACCATATTACATGTAGTTTGGTTTCAGTTGGGACTTACCCCTTCTAGGAGGTCTGTTTTGTGGGGGGATTTATTGTGGATTATACATGGGAGCCTACCACTCGAGAGAAATAAGCTAGGGCTTACTTCTAAAGAGGGTACCCTAAAAATTTTAGCAGAATTTTATTTGGACTAACTTGTAAGGAGAATGTCCCTTGAACTTGGGACTTAGGAAATCAACATACGTATCCTGGTTAGAGTAGGAATAATAGTTCTTGTAGTTTATTTTTTGGGGGGCTTACACCTAGGAGGAGGCTCATTTGAGATTAGGCCTTCATAATTTTGTCCTATGTATCCTAGTTATTGCAGTAATCAGAGTTCTCATAGATCATTTCATTTGGGGATTACACTTAGTATGACGCCCATTTTTTCTTGAGACTTCAGACACGCGTCCTATGTATCCTAGTTAAAGTAGGAATTATAGTTCTCATAGTTCATTTAGTTTGGGGATTACTCCAAGGAGGAGGCCCATATTTTGGATTTATGTGTTTTTCATGATCACCTCCAAACTCTAAGTCCACATGAGTCATGTTTGGTGTGTAAAACAAGAGGAGGCAAGGAATCTGGAGATCGCACATCCCACTTCACATGATGATATATGGTACTAGATCCCAAAGGGAGTGTGATAAAGTGGATTTAAATGTCACAATTTCCTCTATTTTGTTGATATCTAGGATATCCATGTTTTCAAATCTATCCAGCCATATCCTGGGCTAAGTCTAAGAGGAGCTGGAGGGCTACCTTCTAGGGAAATGTTAGGGACTTACCTCATGAAGAGTTCACTAAAATGATTTTTGGGAAAGTTAAGAAGCATTGATTCTCCTCAATGTGAAAAGAAGCTGTGATCCCTTTGGCTTTTCACTGCCCCTGATTGAATGGAAAAGTCAGTGATTACTCTTGACCCTTAGAATATGAAGTTTCACATGATTATTCCAAGGTTGGGCCCCAGGTTACCATTGTAATGTAAACATAAATACATTCAGGGGTCCTAGTCCCTTTTGAGAATTACCCATGTGACTCCACTTAAAATGGGTATGTAAACTCAAAAGGACACACTGATGTGCCCCACAGTATTATTATACGGGGATGGTGGTTTCGGAATAGGCTTTGGCCTGATGTCGATGGACTAGTTAGTGGAGGGGATTCAAAGGATTGGATAGAAACAGAAGGGAATGATCTATACCGGAAGGCAGAAATCCTTAAGGTTCCCTATTCCATGTAGCACTTGTTTATGTAGGGTGGGGTACACTCCCCATGCTGTATTGCTATGGAAGTGGAGGGGTCGTCCGCAAACTGAGGTGGTACGAAGACCTAGATTCCATCCGTGTACCACGGTGGTATGCAGATCTAGATGTGTTTCACATACAATAATGCTACATGGCCTCAAGTTCTGTCTGCATACCATAGTGGTATATGGATGTGGGGTCCATCCGTGTAGTGGAACACTATGCGAGGCAGGGTTTTGTCCACATCACGAGGTGTTGTGCGGTACGCCAAATTAGAGAAGGGGTATTGGTCCTGCAGTTCACGGGAAGTTCATCTATGAAGGGGGTATGGTTTTCAGTTCACCAATTAGGTTCTCGGTCTTCCCAAATTATTATTCTTCTTTTATTTTTATGGTTTGTGATGTATTTATACCTGATGGAAACCATTCGTTGTTCCGTACTCTATCAATTGTTTTCTTTCAAGGTCTTCCATTCATAAACTCCATATTCTCTCAAAAAATCCATCCCCTTTTTCTTAATTCTCCTTATAGTACCTTTTATAGAGTGTTGGGGAAGCTGTATCTTTGGGCCACATGACACCATTTGTGGAATCCTATGATGAAATCTCCTATCTCTTGGATGACTCGGTCAACCGAGGTTTGTGGGGCTGAGGTTCATGGGGATGAGGTTCGTAGTTCTATATCTTACAACAGTAGAAATCACCACCTAGATCTTGAGAATGATGTAGTTCACTGGACACTACCAGCCTCACCTCATCCACAATCTGAGTTTGTAGAGACTGTGTGCGGGGTTGTCCTATTCATCACATTTTTCCCAATGACACTATTCGCAGGGCCGCATTTTTTGGGTGGAATTTCTCCACCTCCATATTTCTAATGACATGGATTATAAGGTCATGGTTCCATTACTTATTCCTTCTGAAAAGTTCACAGTTTTATGGACAACACCTCACAGTTAAGCATGTTGTCGGTTGTCCACATACCATTCAGTTCGTAGGAAATATCATCTGCATACCATTCCTAGAAATCAGTACGCAGACCACTTCGGTTCTTTTTCAAATTCGATTTCTTCAATATTCTTCTCAGGTTTTCAATAAAACCTACATATTATTCATTTATCTAATTTGTGAGACTATTTTCATTCCCTTTATAGAGTTTTCCGGACCCGATATATTCCACCATCGAAATGGGTTCTGATCGAGTTGAATAAGATGATATTCCAATGTATAAAGTGGTCACGAACTGAACTAATTTGTTGTTGAAATGTGTACCCATTGGGGGGACCACGCCTATATATAGGGGGCCCATGTCTTTTTTCATTTACCAAAGTTCTTGGTGAAAAGTGCTCCAAAAAGTGCTCTTAGATTTCCCTACTTCCACGTACCAGTTCCTTTGTGAAACTAGTCGCCGGGGAACCCAGCTTCACATTTGATGAACTTCAAACTCTTCACGGTCATTCTCATCTGTGACTAACCTTTGAATCTATGAACCGACTTTTGAAACATAAAATGTATGTTTTAACATCTGCGTAGTAATACAATACAAGATTCACCTGCTCCATGGACTAAACCTAAAATTGGTGAACATAAATTTAAATATCAAACTTAAACTTTTAAGTATTAATTTCGGATGATCACATAGTGAGGCTTGGTACCAGGATTGCCTAGTTCATGAATCATTTATTTTTCTGACCATTTCTTTGTGGGCCAGCATCTGGAAGAGCATTCCATGAACTATTCTCGGTGTCCAGTATGTGAAGCATCATTTTTTGGACTTCTTGTAGTCCTTTTGTAAACTTTTGGCCTTTTCCCAAATTTTTTTTTGGAATGACCCTTTTTAATGGTCCTTTTAATGCATGATAGGAGATGGATATTTCTCTTATCTCAATAGAAGAAACCAGGATGATGGCATGTATGGTTGATAATTCTGATGAAAACCTACATTCCTATATCATTTCTCAATAGGGTATTCTCAGAGACCTTCTATCACAAGAGATCATGGCCTATGTACTATCTTTCCACTATCTCATTACAATTTCAGCCTCCTAGATGACGTTCCCCTAACATTGACCAATCATAGTACTCTTATTATTCGCCCTGAGGCATCCCAAGGGCGTGATCGAGCAAATATCTCTTCAATGTGAGAACTTGTAACTACTTTTACTCAAGATAATGCATTCATAGTGAAAGCATATATGTGGACCTAGAGTGATTTTCTTCATCGTAACACCTATTTTAGGTCATTCATCTGGGAGTACCCATCCATTTTCAATATTTCTCTAGAGAATCCCAATGATAGGTGGATCATCAAATGGGAATTGTGATCTGGAGGATGCTTCTTTGATGAGTGGGTCTGGGCATTTTGGGTGCATCAGATTTTTTTAGAGTCTCCTGGCTAGTTGGGGGTAGTGAACCTATACCAAGAATAATGAGTTTCCCAAATTTCAATCTATTCACCAGGTGATATGGTGCCTGAAATTATTAGCCTTAGATTCCCAAGATCCAATAACTTCCACCAATTTCATGGAGAGTTGGTGATTAGTTTAATGGAAATCCATCAACTTAGAGGGATTCCCCTTCTAAGAAACATGTATGATGAGTTTCTTCTAGTGGCCAATTACTGGGGGAATATCCTAAAATCCTCTCTGCTAAAAAAAATTTATTGGTCATGGAAGAGGGATTAATCAATCAACCCTCAATGATTTTTATCTTATTTCATTCAAATATTGGATTGGGATGTTCTTGTAGGTGAACGGACCTAGGATGAGGGTTCACTGCATCCAGAGTCACCCTACTCAGTAATCACAAAAAATCTCGGGCTCATACTATTCCACCCTCGAGGAAGGTCGATACACCACCCGATGGTATGGAATTCAGTCACACATACCTTATGAGCTCATAATGGTAGGTTTCTTTGCTATGTTTTTGAGTGGATGTCTCTTCCCCTCTCTTAATTTTTACACTGGTTTTAGGGATTTCACTCTGATGGTGGAATCCACATTGGTAGAGGGACAACCCTTTAGCTTGGTTTTTTCTACCCTCACCCGAATCTATGAACTATTTGGGTAGATACATGAAGGGAAACCCCTGAATCATCTCATCAGGTTGTTTCAATTTTTGTATGGCTGGAAAGCACAACATTTCTCCTTTTATGAGTATCAACATACTAAGAGAGTTCCTCATTTGGACATTCCCCCAGCCCTTATCAACATTTCTTTCATTCATACCAAATCATTGAGTGTTGCTAATTCCATCAAACTATTAAGTGACGCTTCTCAGTTTACTTTTTCACCTTACATTATGCCCCACAGATCTGTGATGGATAACAGAAGGGGATCTTAAGAAAATAATTCTTATATCATTGTGCTCTGGGATTGATTTTTCAATACTCTCATAGATAGTGTAACCATATATAAACCCTATGTCTCTTATAGGCTTGCTAGGAAATTTGGATTCCTCCAACAGTTTGTATCTCTCCCTGGTACATTTTTTAAGAGGGAGTTTAATCCCCTAATTCTTCTCCAATTGTGGTTGAACATGACATGGAAGGATGCTAATGTGGATTTTCTCATTCCTATCATAGTAGCCTCAGATTATCTATCATTAGATTATGCCTAATTATTGATAGCTTGCTACTCTGATAGGGCATTGTGAAGGCCAGTTTGATGGGTTCAGAGACCATGGGATGTTTTTCATCCTATCCCAACCATTCTGGTCAAAATATCTATTCCCCTCCCTATGGTTAGAAGGAATTCTACCTACTGTCACATTAATTTGGAAGGGGCTTCACCAACACCACCCATCTCCATAGAAAGCGACTGAGATCCCACATCTTTGGCTAATGTGTTCAGTGGTCCTACAAAAACAAGTCTGAGCGGTATATCACTGGGAGTTCTATTGGTAGTAAAGTCTCCCAACATGGGTAACCTTTCCCAGGGTGCTTCTATCTTCTAGAATTATGCTTCCTCATCACATACCTATCACGGAAGAGGAGGACTAATATTCAGATGCCATTAGAAGGCCTTGAGCTATGAAAAAATGGGCATGGAATCAAATACATACTTTTTCAATAGAAACTCCCATGACAGACTTTTCCAATGAGTATTATACCTTTCGATGACTATTTTTGATATTGGTTTTGGCAACTTCGATTACTAATTCCGACATATTTTTGTGTACCAAATTGTTATATCTCAAGATGATCTCACCACTTTAAAAGGTGAACATGCTTAGTTCAATGCTTCTCTCCACCAAGAACAAACTTTCAATGATATTATTAATGAGTTGAATCATCTGAAGGTAGAGGAATCTATTTCCCATGACCTAGTTATTTCCCAGATGGTGAAACTATGCGAGTGTGAGGCCCGCATGCCTATACTAAAAGCATAAATTGCATCATCATGTGCTAATTACAATGTCCTCAAATAGAAATGGAAAGACCTCCAAAATGTTATTAATTGAGTGTTCCCAATGGTTGAAACTAATGTTGAATAGAGGTATTATTTGTAATAGTCCCTTGACATCCCTTTTCTGGTATTTATCGACCTGTTGGAAAGAGAAAGTCATGCCTCATTATAATATATTAGGCTGCCCTGCACCACATTTTTTTGACATTAGGGAGAGACTCTAGATTGTGGATCCCCCTTGCTCTCACCTATTTTGATAAAATAAAAACAATTTTCTTTCTAGTTATTCTCTTTTACCCTTTTCTACAATATCAATAATTTATGATCAATTTCATTTTAAACCATAATGTCAACTAGATATTGATTTGAATTGTAATATGGGAAAAAAAATAATCAACTCATGCACTAATTTTAACCTGAGTGGAGGGACTTAGAGAGCATAGTTTGAATCTGGCTAGGGTCACATGAAAAAACATACAAACGTTGTGCATTTTTCGTTATCACCCTAATTTTTTCCTAATCTTGTTATGGTGTGGGCCTAGTGGGAATAACTTGACATTTTCTTTGTCCACCCTTTGTGGGGTTTTGAATGAAAAATATTTTCCTATCTTGATGATTTTTTATTGGTTAATGTTTTTCCAAAACCATATGTACTATAGGTTTATCTAGTTGGTTCTCAACTTTCGTCTAGGGTTCCCTTTGCGGGTTTTCACCCTAGCAAGTGTTGTGTCTTTTTCATTGTAATTTTAGAGTCTTGAAAACCATACTATCATTGATAAATTTTTAGGTTGAACATCTTTGACCATGAATTATGGGTAAAGGTATCCTATTTAGGACTAATTGATCGATAATTTCCCAGGAACTTTTAGTCATGGATGAGGGATTTTTCTGGACCATGGCATGAAATTTCTGGATATGGGACATAAAATGCGGAATGAAAGCCATGGGGCGTATGAAAGTGAGAGAATCCCTTCCTAAGGATGAATTTTTCTCTGGTTGACATAGCCTTTTTTTGGGAAACATATGTACAGTTATCAGGGAATTATGCACATAGTCAAGTAGAGGTGTATGCAGAACACTAACTTTCCATTTTCAATGTCCAAGAAATTTGCATAGAATTTTGGATTTGTTTTTCTGTTGAGGGCCAAAGTGGGTGGTCTATTAGGGTAACAACATTTGAAATTATGAGGGAATTCATATTGATTTTGGATTAAAAACCATTCTCACGTGAATTTTACTTATGAAAAGCAGTATTAGTGCATGGTGTAGTTTAGCATCACACAACTTGGATTTTTTTCTCTGATAGTTTGGTCAAAAAGTTTCTATCACCTCCAAGCATGAGGGGGATGATTTAAAATATAATCTGTGGGGTTTCCAAACCCAGGGAGTGAGATGAGATTTTGATTTCATAGAGGCATAAATAAATAGTAAAATCCTCTCTTGAGGACAAATTTTCCTTTGGTTGATAGGCCATTTTGTTTGGGAAACATATTCAGAGCCGTTAGGGTATTATGTGCATAGTCAAGAAAAGGTGGATGCAACACAATAGAAATCCATTTCCAATGGATAGGGATTGTTATGGGGATTCATAACTTTCTAGACACAGAGTATGGTGTGTGGATAGGGGTTCCTAATCTTGAAAATGGGTAATTTCAAGATGAAATTTATTGGGAATACTAGAAATATGTGGAGGAACTTTTATCCAATCCATATGAGTTGTTTACTTATGTAGGCTAGACCCTTGTGCTTGCACAGATGGGACAATTTTGATTTAGGGATAAATCCTGACATATGATATTTAGATGTCACTACATATCTTGTTATGAAAGGAACAAAGTTGTATGTAGTTCTTTGAAGGATCATTCTTATGTAGATCTGATTCACACATTTGGATGGGGCATTTTTTGGATATGGATTCAACAATGAGGTGGGGCATGTGTCAAAAATTTCCTGTAAAAACTCAATTCTTGCATAGTTTCATGAGGGTAAATAACCTTTAATGTGACCTAGCCTAAGATTGAATATCATGTATCAAGTATCGTGCAGTTTAAACATCAAGGGATTTGGATATTGATATAGAAGCCTTGAGTAACTCGATGGTAATTGATCCGTAATTTTATGACATTTCTAGGATGTGGGTAAAGAGGGGAGTGTCCATGATTTTGAGGGTTCTTAGATCAGGAGGAATTACATGGGTCTTGGAAGTCATTAGGCTTATAGAAGTAGGAAAGTCCTCTCTTGAGGATGAATTTTCCATTGGTTGACATTTAATTTTTGTGGGAAACATATGCAAAGCCATTGAGGTATTGTGTGAATAGTCAAGTAAAGGTGTCTTTAGGATACTTTATTTCCATTTCTGATGGCTGTGGACGATTATGAAGATCTCAAATCACTCAGAGCGCAAAGTTTGACACATGGAAGAAGTGTTTTTGGATACATCAAAAGCATTTGGGCCTTGATTTACCCATAGAGTTGGGAACTCCCCAATATAGATCTGAATCGTACGTGGGGTGAGTGATTCTGATTCCCTCGGTGGGGCTATGCCCATGTTTGGAGATCCTGGCACACAAAGATTCGAAACCCTTCCTGGGTTTGATTCATAGGTATGGGGTGGGGCTTTTTTATCTGTTTAGGGTACCTTGTAGTTTTTAATTTCACACGATTAGGACTTTAGGATTCCCAATATAGAGGGTAAAATATTAATATTACTTTCAATGTCATTCTATTAGGGTCAGTCATTGTAAATTTATTTTCCATGACCCTGTGTGGAGTCCCCTGCTGAAATTACTAAGCCCAGATGAGCTATGCTCATTGTGAGAATGAAGGGGTGGAAAGGATTTCAATCAACCACCTAGGGATGGCCGGATCAAAGGAAATAGTGTTTCTAGGCCATGTAGTTTAATGCCATGTGGTGAGGACATGGGTGACGTGATGTGAACAAGATAGCTGTTGTGAGTCCATGTAGTTTTAAGTCTTGAATTAATGATGTTGATGGTAAAATTTAATTGTCATGTTGTAGGGATGAAATATAAAAGGTATCATGTGTAAATATGAGATAATCAGGCCAAGATATTCCTATTACAACCCATACATGAGTAAGGGAAGAAGCTATAAACCAATTTATGGGAGCCCTCAACTCAAGAGAGATGATGTGAGGCTTAGGATCGAATGAGTGTACGAAAGTAGGAACAATATCACTTGAGTAAAAATTTTCATTTGGTTTATAGTCTATTTTTGTGGTAAATATATGTAGATCCACTAGGGCACTATGTTCATAGTCAATCAATGGTTTTTGCAGGACACTAGTCGTCCATTTTCGACAACCTTTAGTGATTATGGTGATCTGATATTTCCCATGGAATAAAGTTTGATGGATTAAAAGGGGTTTCTTGTGTATGTGAAAAATATACAGACCATGATTAGTTTTTAGGTAAGATAACCTGTACATAAAAAAGGATTTTGTATGTAAAGGGAAGAATGTCCTTTTGACACATTTTGGATGTAAGAATATAAATTTGAAATTCCCTACATCTATTTTTATTTCACAATCAGGGGGTTTGGGATTTTTTTTATTTTATTGGCAGATCGACTAGGACTAAGGATCTGGGAATTTCTACGTATCCTATAAGGAAAAGAATCAAGCCATACATATTTCTTAAAATGCCATACAGTTTAATGTTGTTTGGTTAGGAATCCATTGGTCATGCAGTTTAACATCATGCAGTTAAGAATAGAGTGAATCAATGTGAAAAGGATGAGGTGAGTGATGTGTCAAGCTTGAACCTCATGGAGGTTTCCTACATATCCTAATTAGTTGGGAATCAAAGTCCACGTAGTTCTAAATAGCATGTTACCTATTCTAGTTTGACCCATGCACAAAAAAGGAGCAGTTTTTTTGAATGGCGGCTGGACCAGGATGAAGGATACATGTATATCTATGTATCCTGCAAGGGCTATAATCAATCCATACATAGTTTGTGAAAACTCCTTGTTCTAGTCTAACTCATTCATAGAGAGGGGGAATTTTCATCATGTGCTGGCTAGACCAAGAATTAGGGTCAAGGTGTATCTACATATCCTATGAGGGAAGAAATAATGTTATGCATAGTTCATGAAGGAAATAATCTACATATATTTTATCCATACATAGGTAAGAAGGAATTTTTGTTTTAGGTGGCAGCTAGACCAGGAAGAAAAATCTAGGCATCACTACATATCTTCTGAGACCAGGAATCAATCCACATGTAGTTCATGGGATAACCTATAGTTTTTCATCATACATTAAGGACTATAGCCAATAGTGAGTTGGTAGGCCTACAAGGAACCCTCTATCAAGATTCCTAATCCCACGTGAGTAGTACTCTATATGAGAAACAAGGGATGGAAATGGATTACTCTATCATAAAGGGGGTCATAAAGAAGGATGGGGGCATTTTACTTCAATACTTTATTGCATCCAGGCCTATGTTTGAAGATCTAGGTGCTAATTACATATATATATAGGGGAAAGAATAAACCCCTATGTATCTCTTATGATGAAAATACCTACATAGGGCTGACCCTTACACAGGTAAAGGAGGATTTTGATTGGGTGGCGGTTGGACCAGGACAAAGAATCTGAGCGTCACTTTGTATCCTGACATAATAGGAATCAAGACACACTGAGTTCTAGAGCTGCCTCTCTATATATGTTTGGATCATACACTAGGAGGGGTGGATTTTTAACCTTTTTTGATGGGCATGAAATGTACATGTATCCTCTGTTCGTCAAGGGGGACACCTTTACCACCATTCCTAAGCTCACGTGAGCTATTGTCGGTGTGAGAAAAAAAATATCCAAGTTATCAAAACATAATGAAGAGATAGTTGAGAGTAGAATATATTCATTTTGTTAGCAGATAGTGGATGTACCAAGATCTATGATAGAGTCATCTCTACATATCCCATCATAAGATGGGAATAAATTCATACGTAGTTCTAAGACAACATGTTACATGTACCGGTCCAACCCATGCATTGGAAAGGGGGTCATCTCATTTAATTTTTTTATGGAAGTTGGTATAGGTTGAAAGATCCTAGTGTCACTATATATCCCATCGAAAAATGAAAATCAAGACGTATGTAGTTATGTATCACGAAATGGTAGGTGAACGATGTCGGAGGCAATGTACCCTTAGGTGAGAACATTTTTAGGGCCATGTAGTTTAAAGTCATCCAATATGGATGAAGATTCTAAGTAGTTTAACGTCATGCAGTATGAATGAATTCATCATGCTATTTATTTTCATGAGATCAGGATGTCTTCTAAATAGTTTAACATTGTGTGAAATGACATCTTTGGCCATACATTTTAGCGTCATGTGGTTAGGACTCATGAATTTCCCTATGCAAGTCTGACCTATACACAGGGAGAGGGGAATATTTTATTTTGATTGGTGGCTGGATCAAGATGTATAATACATGAATCACTACATATCCCATTGATAAATGGTAATAAATCTATATGTATTTCTATGATACATTATATATGCCTCTCTGACCCATCCATAGAAATTTGGGGCATTTTTACCTTTCCCTTACACATATATTATTAATGCGCAACAAGTCATTATACCATACAAAATAATCATCATATAGTTTAACGTCTTGAGGTAAGGATGAAATTATAAGTTGTTTAATGTCATATAGTGTTGAAGAATATGTCACTATTCAGTTTAACATCTTGCAGCTAAGACTGGGTTGTTAAGAAGTTTAACTTCATGCGGTATGGATGAATTCATAGTGCGGTTTATTATCATATGGTCAAGATGTCTTCTATATAGTTTAACATTGTGTGGAAAGGAAACCTCTCTATGCTTTTAGCTATATGAAATATTTCTTTAGGAACCTTACATTGGTGGGAGCTATGGTAAGTTTTCCATCAATAGAAATCAGGGAATATGCTCCATTGGAGTAAAATTTGTGTATAACATATGGTCCTTCCCATGTTGGCTCCAACTTAGGAGGATTCTTCCTAAGTATCATTGGGGTTCTAAGGACCAATACTATTTCTACTTTGAGGAAATATCAGAGGTGAAACTTCTTATTGAAGGCTCATGCAATCCAATTTTAGTGGACATATAAATTTTAAAAATTGTGCAATATTTTCTCGTCCAACCGCTCCATCTCATCAAAACATTTTTGGGATTTCTTATCTATAGATAGTTGATCACATATAACAGTGTGGAGCAATGGAAGTTGAATTTCAATGGGAAAAAATGCCTATGTCCCATATACTAATGAGTACGGGGTTGCTTAAGTGGTGGCGCGGATTGTGGTCTGGTAAGACCAAATAGCATGGAGATTATTTTCCAACCACTATTTCTTATCCTTGTCTACCATATTTTGGAGTATGTTGGATAGGGTCTTGTTGAAAGTCTCTATATGTATGTTGTCTACTACATGGTAGTGGGATGAGTGGTTAGCTTTGATACCATACTCCTGGTAGAGTTTTTCCAATTCAACAGAGAGTAAATTGGTGTCGTTTTCCATCAGTATTGTATGATGGACATAATAAATCGTGATTATATTTGATTTTACAAATCCAAAAAAAAAATTTTGATCCGAATTATTTAAGGGATAAATCATCTGCCCATTTGGAAAAGAAGTTGGTTGTTGTGATAATAAAATTAAATTTTAGGGCTGTGGTGGGAGGATATAGTGCCACGACATCCATTCCCCATATGGATAATTTATAGGATTACATACTTGTTTGAAGTAACATCAGGGGTAAATAGATGAAATTGGCATGGACTTTGAAGGAATGACGCTTTTTGGTGAAATCGGCACAATCCTGCATCATGGTGGGTCAATAGTACCTGATCCTTTGAATTTTATGAGGGAGTTTGGATGCTGATTGGTGTGACCCACAAGTTTTGGAATGCACTTATTTTATCAAGGCAATGGTATATTCTCTATCAATGTATGTGATAAGGTGTTCATCAAGTCCATTCATATTAAGGACATTTTTTTGGTTTTTACCATCGTACAACATGAAATTGACTACTCTTCTTAAGATCTGTTCCCTTCAAGCCCTATATGGTGGGAGTTATCCCTTTTGAATATAGTCTGAAATGGTGGTCATTCAGCTATCAGTATGACTATGCCGCTTGAATATGGGACTGATCTCATTTATTTCTATCATCTTTCCCTAAACATATGATAAAACTATATGACAGTGGGAAATTTCGATGACATTTTCATCCTGATCCAGGTCGGATAGAGCCGTTGATGTATTGTCTAATGCATAGGCTTGCACATTTTTTGATCGGGGGACATAAGTAATGTCTGCTTCTACGAAAAACCTTCCCTCGGTTCTATGACATGGTTCCTGAAAGGGATCATCTCATATTTCTTAATAGCATAGTCCCCATTGACTTGTTTAATAACTAGTACTTGATTTCATTTTATCTTCAAGAGTTCATCTTGAAATTGGAGTGATAGTTCTAGGCTTACGATAAGGGCCTTGTATTCTAAATTTTTATTTCTAAACCCCTCTGATAGTTGGAAGGAATACGTTAAGGATTCCTTTTCTAGGGATACAAGTATGACTCCCAACCCCAAATTGTTGAGTATAGGGTCTTCCATTCTTTTTTCTTTCGGGCTTCTAGAGGCACCATCGATGTACATTTACCACATCTGGGGATCCTCTTGAGTAAATAACACCTCTTCATTGGGTTATTTGACATCCAATGAAGTCACTTCTGTTGAGGGGTGTTCTACCAATAATTTATCTATTTCCTGACCGTTGATATACTTCTTGGGTATGAAGCATAGATGGAACTATTGTTGGATGAATTCCCACCATGACAGGAATCCATTTAACATTGGATGGTTGGGTATATACTTGAGTAAGTTTCTATGAGAGACCAAGTGGACCTCATGGTGCTACAGATAATGCCCCATATTTTTAACCACAAAGATTTAATCTAGTCAGATCATCACAATATTTTAATACCAAGTATCAACATAAATCAGGGTTCAGCTGTGATAATTGAGATTATTTTTGCTGTCGGCATCATTCTTTTGTGCATGGAAGGAACCTAGGGATCACTCTAAGGTGATTATGTACAAAATGAGTGGTTTTACTCTCAAAATAGTAAGGTTTTGAGGTGGTGAAATTTCAAGGATATGTATTTTATTCTCAGGACCCACTTCAATTCCACAGTGGTGTACAACAAAGCTGACGAATTTCCCTGAGGTGATGCCGAAGTCACATTTTAGGGGGTTCATTTTCAAACTGTTTTGTCGTAATTTACAGAAAATGGTTTGAGATCTAATAGGCAGTTTGAGAACCATCTTGACCTAACCACCAAATCATCCACAAACCATTGAAAAACTTTTCCCAGTATGGGTTAGAAGATTTGATGCATGGCACGCTTGTATGGGTCACTAACATTCTTTAATCCAAAGAGAATTACATTATATAAAAATACTCCCTAAGAAGGATTTGAAGGTAGTGGATTATTCATCTTATTAGGATATCTAGATTTTATTATAACCTGAATAACCTTCCAAAAAATAGAGATCCTAATACCCAATAGTTTCATCAGTCTGTAATTCTGTGATGGGTATTGGGAAATCATATTTTGGGTAGTTCTGGTTAACGTCCTTAAAATCGATGTAGAACCTGATCTTCTTATTCTTCTTCTTGATGTGGAAAATTTTTTCTAAACATATGGGATATTGTATCTCTTGAATGATGTTATATCTGATGATCTTGTCGACTTCATCCTTTATTTTTGTAGTATGGGTCAGGTGTGTCCTTCAGGTAGTTTTCTTATTGCCACGACGATCTTCTGGTAGGAACAGGAGGTGATTGGCCACCTTGGGATTGAGGCCTAGAATTTTTGTATAGTTCCAGGAGAAAACATCCCAATTATTCTTCTGGAAAGAGTTATACACCTATTTATCTTCGGAAGGCATGACCACACAAACCATAGTGGTTCTTAGGCCTTCTTTCGTACCCAAGTTTATTTCTATGAGTTCATTAATGGTGGTAGAGACACATTACTCAAATGCTAGGGGGAATCCCTCATGTTCTCTTCTTATACCTCCTATGAATCCTCATCATTTTCCTCTTAGTCTTATGATGGAGAAACAATTCAAGAGGTGATCATTCTATAATTGAGGGAAGAGTCGTACTTTTGGTGTCTGGGAAGTGGAGCCGCCTCTTCTATCTCGACCATCGACATAGGATTATTCAAAGAAGTCTTAATAAGGGGTAAAAGAGTTTCCTCCTCTTCTTTGAGTGATGAGATACTTCATCCCACCTCAATGGGTCAGGAAAGGATTTATAGAGTTTTCTGATGGTTCAAGGTCATTTTTATCCGAACCTTCCCTATTGTCTTTAGAGCCAATGTGACTTTTATAATTATTAGGCTCAATATCCATAACTGAAATCATCAGGAACACTGAATATGCAACCAAATTTGTACTTTTCCACTCAATGTGATTGACGATTACTACATATTCCTCCATGATATGCTTGAGGGGATTGGTGGGAACCATTTCCAAAATCATTTAGGGGGTGACCTAATCAATTTTTTTAAATGAGGGTTGTTTCCCATTTGATTCATAGAACTCCGTATCAATATTGTGTGATTCATAGGAGTAAAATGGATCCTTATTGGTGTGTAGCGTCCCACTCTATCCACTAATTCTATATTTGAAGCCCTGATTGTACGAGGAGGGGATTTATATGTGTTTATGCTTCCAAGGCCTCCCTAGCAGGGCATTGAAGTTTGTATTATTTCAGAACACTTGAAATTATGGGTGTTCTATGAGGTCACCAAACTAGGTTTTGAGATTAATTTGGCGTAGCGGCTTCTACTCAGTTTTTTACTAGAAAAATAGAGTTGTGGTGAAAGGCATTAAATCATCCACATTACAGTCCAGCTGAGGAAGTTTCCACAGTGGGAGGGGATTAACCCCAGATCCATTTTCAATTAAGAACCTTCATATATAGAGACCATTTATTATTATTATATGATCATATAAGAGTTGGATGTGTTCTTTCATGGTGATGTATTCATATTGATCCATAAAGGAGATAACTACGTGGAATTACACAACAATGGTCTTTGTTTGGTATACTTTAGTGCCAACTACTTTGGATTCAAACTCTTGGGGACTCGTAAAATATTTTATGAGTGCTTCCCTTAGATCTAATGATAGATTTAGTGCATCCATGATTGATAGCTTAGTTGGTACTGAAGTTAATTGTTTCAGAGTGTCATATATCAAAATAGGCATGAAATAAGTTGCTTAACCTCTCTTTAATATTTTTATTGGGACTGAAGGGGCTTCCTGGGACTTGATATTAAAACGTTTCAAGGATTATTATATCCATTGTGAGATGGTGGAGAATTCCCAGAACCCACTAGTATATTTCACTAGAATATATGTCCTTTTCTTCTCATCACCGAGGTTTTTGTTGCACATGGATAACACCTCATCTTCAGGGTGTGGTCGGTTCAAGGAGTAGGTCAAACCTTTCCATCTGGAGATGAATTCTATAACTCTCCATTCTCCTACTGTTTTTAGTTCATGAGATTATTAAATCTTGTTTTTTAAAATAACAAATTGAACTGGAAGAGAAACATCCACTAGTGGTCTTCCCAACCAATTATTGAGTTAGATGGAAAATTATTATACCATACGAATGTTGAACCTTGCAGAGTTTTCATGAAGCATATGACCTTCACTGTTTATTGTTGCTTCAGGGTTCCCATCATAGCATTGTAGTAATAAGAGTAGTTCATTAGATGCTTCTCTGGGTCCCCAGACCCATCAAACACTAGGAATATGGGATTCCTAAAATTCGGTGGAGGCAGGACATTTCTTACCCAATTGGGGTATGGTTTCTTTTCTAGTTGTATTGAAGTATGTTGCCCCTCCATTTATTCCATTAGAGTTATCAATAACTTGATGGTATTCAAGAGAATGTGATGCATGTCCTGTTGGAACATAGCATGAGCGGGTGTAATAGGGAGAAATATTGGATGTGATGACACTAATGGAACTTGAATTGAATAACCAGCTAGGGGAATCCTTTTTAGATTCCCTTGAATCTGTTCTGGTTGCTTCCATAATGGTGGGAAATATTGATATTTTTCCAAGATTTGATTCAAGTAGACTAATGGTCCCAGTGCTACCTTGGACAAGCTTTTCATCCTTGATTCATTTACTAGGATAATCCCATGGAGAAGAGGCACTTTTTTTGGATTCATATGTTGATGCTCTACTTGGTAATGTACTCGATAGGATGACTTTCTTGGAGGAGATCAAAACTAATTCTCCTTATCTATTTCATTTCTTCCTCTTGTCGAGTGAATCTCTCCTCGAGTGTGGGGGGGTCATCATTACAGGGAGTAGGTGGTGGGTCATAATCCTTTCTCTCATTCTTATCATTGTTGGAGATTTGTGTGGGATGTAGTAGTAGATTAACTAAGGGGAACCCAAATTTCTGACCACTCTCTGGTTTGGGGTGTGCGCATCTCGAGGATCGGTGTGGAACATCTCTAAAGGGGAACCCTATTCTCCAATTTACTCATTTTTTTTATTTTTAATGAGGTATGTGGGGATAATTTCCATTATGATCACTGATGAATTCCACATTGGGAGTGGAGTACTAGGTGTTGAATCGTAGGAGAGTTTCTTACGTCCATTGTTGGATATTCTCTAGCCATTTTGTGATACACTTAAGGTTTCTTAGAGAAGAGTGACAAAAATGGAGCCCTTATATTACCTTGCAGTACACATCCATTCCAATGGATGTGAGTCACTAGATGGGATAGAATTGGTGACCCCTCTATCCATTGTTCTACCCATACGAGAGAAGACAGATGTCCTCTAAGCGGGAATTTGAGGTAAAAATGCCCCATCGCTATGGACTGGGGTTGCATCTATTCCTCCATTTATGTTCCTTGGCACAGATTTTCGAGTATTAGGATGTAATTTTGGCTTAAAAATTCCCCCATATCTGCCGTCTGGGGCTTCTCTCGTATTGCGTCTACTGCTGGTGCTATTTTCAACCTCTTGATCTAACACATTCCCATGTGGGTGTGAGCTGGATATGGTGTTGAGTCTGCATGTAAATAAATTTCTTCTAAGTACATGATGAGTTCTCATTTATTATATTCCCTTAGACGGGAGGCCTATTAGATGTCTTGGTGTCCTAGTTCATGAGTTTCTCAATGGTTTTCTCTCATCAGGCCTAATGCTTTCAAGACTTACTCAATGTCGGTTCCTATCATGCGTTCCACTTTTCCTGAGTAGGGAATTTATTTGACTACTATCTAGGGATGATGAAATTGTAGTATTTTACTTATATTCGGTTCTAATATACAGGAAGTAGTGTAAAGTGTAGAGCTCCATGTTCTTCCCACCCCCAGATATGAACACCAAACAGTGCATTGTTGATAAGGAAATGTAGCTTATATAGTGCATGAAGGAAACCCATCCCACGGTCCTTATTTTTTCAATCTGATTATGGTTTCTATATAGACTGGGGGGGATCCCAATTTTATGGTATGGTGAATCCCTCCCCAGAAATTAACATGGTTTTCATACCCATCTCAGTGAATAAATTTTTCCTTTAGATGGTAGATATTTTTCCAGATATTGAAGCGAATATTATGCATACATTCTTCTCACAAATCTTATGGTATGTTGAACTGAAAAGTGTCCATGGGACAATATATCACTGGTATGTCATACCTATCTATTTTTCTTCTCACAAGAAATAAATCTTTTTGTTTGTTATGCTAGGGACTCTTCTTCTTGATCTTCCCAGTTTGATTATTGCATGATGATTTAGTTCCAAGTAGTAGGGATGGTGGGAATCTTGTTAGGATTAGAATTTTATAGAGATGTTTCATAATATAATCATGGCCCTAAGACATCCTATGGTTGATAAGGTAAATCTCTTTTCATTGAGAGAGTATCCATCGTGTCGTACTCCATTTTTCAAGCACTTTGGCGTATGAGGGATTTCTCGCATTTGAACTGATGAGGGAGGACCTTCTCATTGACATAAAATTTTATTTTGGGGAAGAACTTCATAGTCGGTGGTGTTATGGAGAGGACTGACATCATGGATTGGTGTATGGCCTTAGAGAGAAATTATAGAATGTATATTCGAGGGAGGAACTTCAGGGTGGACATCAGAAAGGGGAGGGCCTTCTTGCTGTTTGACGTCATTGAGGGGAGGTCCTTCACAATGACTGTTATCATGGAGAGCACTACCATCATAGCTCTAAATGTAGGGAGAGTATCTATAGTGTAGATTATGAGGAGGGACTTTAGTATGTACTCTAATAAGGGGAGGAACTTCTCATTTCCCAATGTCACTACAGGGAGGGCCTTAGTAGTGACTATCATCATGGCAAGGACTACCATCACAACATGACGTATGACTACGGGGAGAAGAATATCTACAGTATATAAGCTGGGGAAGGGCATCAGGGAGGTTGATAGTAAGGGGAGTACTATCTTGTTGTTTGATTTTATGGTCAGGGGGGTACCCTGACACACATCAGGAGATAGGCTCTCGTGATCGATCATTTCTATCCCATTGGGTATGTCCATGTGGGTGCTCTAGAGAGGACCCTCAGAGCTACTGGTAGTGACATTGCAGGGAAGACCTTCACAACTGCTACTACCACTTTAATAATTTGGTAATGGATAGGCATGATCTTGTGTCTCTATATATATATGTTTGATGTTGTCAAAAACTCCATATTCCAATAGAGCAGAATCACAAATGTGCTCTTCATTTTTCAGTTGCCTTTAGTGCCTATCATATTTGGGTGTTTTCTTGTGGGAAAATAGGGCCACGTTCTATTGGTAATGAACTTCATATACAGGTCCCTATATAATAGGTTCCCATGATGTCACTAGGATATTTCGACAAATATCTTGAGTAATGGTAGGGATATATGTCCTTCTTGGATGGACACCATGTTGGACTAGTGCCCCCTATTTAAAACAAATATTTGCTCCCAATTAGTTATCCTTGTATCCTAGAATATAATTTTTGTCCCTTCTAGACTAGATTAGGTATGTTGGTATCATTTTAAGTGATTATATGATTTAGTGGATAAATCACCCCTCTCCGGGAGATCGGGTTGTGGGCCCAACTTCTCTCTTTTTCCACTGAAAAAATGACATCTTAAAATGCTTAGAGGATATTGTTTGGGATCAATGTCTGATCCTACATCATGTTCAATATGTGTTGAGATATTTCTTTGGATATAAAGGGTATGAATTCCCATTCTGATGTCAGAGCAAGATTTTTTACTTGCTTCAGTCCTCTATGGGTTTCCAGTGGGTACTGGAAGTACTCCTATGTCGGGGCAGAGGAACAAGTCTGCACTCGACTAGCTAGGATACACCAACTATTTTATCTAGTTTCCACGATATTTTACTGGTAAGATTTATATTTATGAGTAGGAATTTGCGTCTTCTCGTTTTTCATTTTATTTGTCTCATGGGATTGATTTGTATCTGTATAAATTTGACTTTGCTCATATTTTCTTGCCACCTTATTTTGCTGGTGGGATTTATATGAACTAGAAGTTTTTTATGACTACCCATAATTTTCCACCCTATTCAGATAGTGTCGTTGTTATGAATTAGTAGGATTTTTTACCTATTTATAGCTGGTTGTCTTCCCATTTGGATGATGGGTTTCTTGCGCATTGGAAAATATTTTTATCTACCTATAATTTATTGATATGTGTGTATAGAGGTACTGACAATCACTGGAAAGAATGTGAATTTTCTCATATCTTGCCACCTTATTTCCATGGTGGTATTTATAGGATTGAGCGAGGATATGCATCTGATCATATATTAATATCATATTTATATGGAGGGATTCAGTAGGAGCGGAAGAATTGTATGCCTGCCCATTATATGTCGCCGCATTTGTGTTATGGAGATCCTCCTTAGAAACCAGGGTGATAACTTGATCTTGGTCATGCATTTTCCTCCCTTAGAGGGTAGTCCATGGGACCTGTGTCCATTGTACTGTAGTATGTTCCCTTAGTATGGTATCCTCTTTAGAGAAAGGATATTAGGTTGTACACTGCTGTTGGCAACGTCCTCCCACAGGAGCCCTCGATCGGGGTTCCTGTGTAGCTGGGATGAATTAATCATTATGGACTTGGTCTTTCTCCTTGAGATATGGTAGGTAATCTCTATCGTGCTCTGGGAACAGGCTCCCTAAGTGTTTTAAGACATCTAGTTGAGTTATCCTATGCTGGATTGTCGCTCACAAATAAACAGGTGGCTAGAGTGATTTTAATGATTGGATGTCCTTCCTTGAAATCTCCACCATAGGAAGAGTACCATTTTGGTGGCACTATTTTATTAGAGTGTTTGAAACCCAGTGTTGAAGACACTGGGTGGAAAAAATATTCAGGTTTTTCCGGGATCTGGTCACCTATGTAGATGCTATTTCATGCATCCATGCAATTTGTTGCGATTCCAATTGAATCGAAAAGAGATCTATATAACCTATAATATATGTAACAATAACAGACAAAGAAACCCCGTCATGGTAGAATCTCATGATCCCAATCATGATTGGTAATCTTTCTTATCCCTCTTCATTTTAATGGGAATGGGGATTGAGGTGGGGTGACCCACCACCTTGGTTAAGGATTTGCATTAGGTTCACCATTTTTGTTTCATCCCAATCCGCATCGTACCAGGGTGAACAAAATGATCTGTTGGATAATAAATAACTACTTGATATTATAAAGTTTCATTTTAGTTTTACCATTTCAATTCGACGTGATTTAAGTTGTGACCCTTTTAGAGGGCGATATGGTCACACTGAGCTAGGCAGTGTGTCCTTTTTTATTTCAAAGGATTTTCCAAAGCTTAATGGTTTGGGAGGGATATTCGAGGGGGTTGAGTGTTTGTACAATCAGTATGTGTCGAGTATGATTTCATCAGATGGTCTCCAATGAGTTTATTTGTGAATCCAGAAACTCCCAATGGCCCTTTTATCCATGATCCATGGATCTAATTTCCAAAGGTAGGTGCTCATTGGATGATTTGACCAATGAAACTTAAGTACTACACTAGTTTAGAAGATGGGAGGTCTATCTCATCACACACTTTTGGGGGGAATTATTTCCTTCTTCAAGACTCTTATAGATTTAAGCAATTTTTATATGTTCATGAATCCTTGGTTCTTTCCCAATCATGTGTCCACGGATTACCCCTAGGTTTCATGATTATTCAGAAATATGCATGGTTTCAGAATCATCTATATGTATCTAATGTTCTCCATTGACAAATATTTCTATATGTATTCAACATTCTTCATAAATGTTACCCTTATATGGACAAATTTAGGATTCTATAGTATTTTACTCACATAATGATGATTTAATCCATGTGATGAGGTTATCTGGAGTTTATCATCATCTAGGGGGGAAAGGCTATTTTTATGTTAGGATAGATCCCACTAAATGGGATTCTTTTGTATCCTCGTGAGAGGAATCATATTCCACATAGTTCGGTCTGTGTTGGGATTTACACCTTCTAGGAGGCCTATTTTGTGGGGGTATGTTTGAGGATTATTCATGGGATCCACCCATTTGAGAGAAATAAGACATAGATTAATTTTGAAGAGGGTACCCTAACATGTTTAGGGGAATTTTATTGGGACTGACTTTTAAGGAAATTTTCCCTTGAGCTTGGGCCTTATGCAAGCACCCCACGTATCCTAGTTAGAGTAGTAATAAAAGTTCTCATAGTTCATTTTATTTGAGTCTTACACATAGTAGGAGGCTCATTTGAGCTCGGGCCTTCAGACAGGCAACCTACGTATCTTGGTTAGAGTAGGAATCAGAGTTCTCATAGTTCATTTCATTTGGGGATTACACCTAAGAGGAGGCCCATTTGAGCTTAGGCCTTCACATAGGCATCCTACATATCATAGTTACAGTAGGAATTAGAGTTCTCATAGTTCATTTCATTTAGGGCTTACACCTAAGAGGAGGACACTATTTTGGGGTTATTCAGGTTTCATGATCACCTACAACCTCTAAAACCATGTGATTAATGCTTGGTGTGAGAAACAAGAGGAGGTAGGGAATCGAGAGATCGCTTGTCCCACTTCATCTGCTGATAGATGGTACTAGAGCCCAAATTGAGAGAGAGAAATGGGATTTTAATGTTCAAATTTCCTCTCCCATGTTGATATCCAGTATATCCATATTTTTAAATATATCCATACATATCTCGAGCTGAGCCTATGATGAGCCAGAGCACTACATCTTATAGAAAGATTAGGTACTTGCCTGAGGGAGAGTGCCTTGAAATGAGTTCTAGGAAAGGAGTGAAACATTTATTCTTGAAAAATGGATACATAGTAGTGATAAAATTGGATTTTCACTGTCCCTCATTGAATGAAAAATATATTTATTAACCTTGACACCTAGAATATGGAGGTTCACATGAGTATTCCAAGGTTGGTCCTCGAGTTACCATGGGAATTTAAAACCAAATACCTTCTGGGAGCTTGTTCCCTTGTGAGGATTACCCACGTGACTTTGCTTAACATGGGTATGTAAACTAAAAACTATGTTCTAATGTGCCCGATGGTGTTATCATATAGGTCTAGCAGTTTTGAAAGAGGCTTTGGCCTAATGTCGATGGACTGGTTAGTGGAGGGGATTCAGAGGATTGGATGGAAATGGAAGGGAAAGATTGGGACCGGAAGGAAGAAATCCCAAAGGTACCCCTTCAACATACCACCTTTTCATGTGGGGTAAGGTACCCTCATCATGGCGTACTTATATGCTGGTGTAGGGACCATCTGCGTATCGAGGTAGTATGTGAACTCAGGTTCCATCCGCATACCGAAATAGTACACGGCGTCAGATTCCATCCGCATACTGAGGTGCTACACAGACCGAGATGTGGTTGGCGTACCATAGTGGTACGTGGCCTTGGATTCCATTTTCATACCATGATGGTATATTGTAATGGGGTCCATATGTGTAGAAGAACACTATGTTGGGTAGGGTTTCATCCACATAATGTTGTGTTGTGCAGTATACCGAATAGAAGAAGGGGAATTAGTCCTACAGTTTGTGGGAAGTTCATCTATGAAGGGGTTATGGTTTGTGGTTCACCAATTAGGTCTGTGTTTCTCCCATATTATTATGCTTCCTTGTGTTTTATGGTTCGCGGAGGATTTACACCTGATGGAAACTGTTCACGATTTCATACTTCATTGATCATTTCCCTTCCACTTCTATAAAAAAGACCTATATCCATGGAACTATAGCCATAATTATATAGTTTCATGGATATAGGTTAATTTATAGTCACAATTCAAATTATACTTGTAGTAGTAGGGTTTAATTGTGTTTCGTCAACTCTATGGCATGATTCTTCTTCCCCGACGGCCTTCGCGACCTCTCATCTCCGCGGAGCAATCCTTATTCTCCAATGGCATTCGTGAACTCCTCTTTATAATCATTATCCCCTGATAGTTCCCTGATGGAATTCAAGAACTCTCATCTCCATGATCCTCATCCCCTGATGGCCTTCACAACACTGTCCCATCCTCATCCCCCTCACGATTCTACCCCTCGCTGCCACCGAACGAGGCAACCCCACCATGAGCTATCATCTCTGACCCTCCTCCCTGATGTTTCCACCGAACATGGGACACCAAACCTCTCCCCACTAATACTACTCCTAGGTGTCCTCCCCACCTCATTCTCTCTCAAGCCTCCCATGCGGAAACCCCCCTCCCGGTGATCATCCACTTCGTTGTGATTCCATTAGATTCATTCATTTCATATTAAATTATTACTACAATTGAGTGAGTATATCTATCTGTTTTGACCCAGTTTGATACAGTTTGATGAATTAATGTGATGATTCCTTCCTAAGTGTCGATAAAATAAATGGTGGGAGTGTTCATTTTGTGGATTTGGTTCTACCTATGAAATTTATTAGTCATACAGTCATTACATACATGCTGTTTAATTATGATAAAACAAAATGTTCCTCCAAATATTCAATCATCATTAAACCTTATAGCTCAATTCTTGTGCCTCTAAGAGACATGTCATGTCTCTCCTATCGATAAATCATGTATGACTCATGGGTTTTTCAGTGTGTATTCAAATGGGACTTGATTTGTTTAAATTACTGATACACCGTGTGTTAACCATGCAAACATGGAATGTGAGTCCATAAAGGGTTAGTTGATGTGTAATACATGACCCTAAGTCACGTGGACCCAAATTTCATGGCATGTAGACCTAGCCACTTGATGTTTGGAACTGGTATGGTCACCCAGCCACAGGGTGTTTGGAAACCAAATATCTAGTGATATAATATTCAATGATTAGAATATTTGTTGATGATTTCTCAATAAGTGTTATTATAGATAATATTAAAATAAATCCTTAGAGTTTAGAAGGTACAAACTTCGGTAAAATTGCCAAATGTCATTTAGAAAATATTTGGTTGTTTCAAAAGTTTAAATTTATTTTATTTTAGAGTTTCATATTTTATTTTGAGTTATTTAGGCCCATTAAATCTATTGATTTATTATCATTAAAAATTTCCTTCTTAATTAACTATGACATATGTTTTTCTAGATTCTGAGTGCAACTTCTAATCAATGAAGATATATGATCTATCTATATTGAAATTTTTAACTAATAGGTCAAAAAATTTATTTGAAAAATAGAATTAAAGGATATTATATTTTAATTGAGGTAACCCACTAATATTCCTCTAATATATTAACAAAATTATAATTTCTAGAAAAATTATATCTCTACACAATAGATAAATAATGTGTTTAGGTTTCAAACTAAGTTGAATATATTTAAATATAAAACAATACTGATTAGTGTTGAAATTACTAAATTCAACATTACAAATAAATTCTAAAAATGTGAAACAAATACTTTTAACAGTCACTTGCTCTTGAAAAATATGAAAGAAAATAGAGATTTCAACAATTCTATGGACCAAATGAATGTATAACCTCCATAAAAATTTACATTATTACATATTACAGATTACCAATTTCAAATTCTCCTCATTTATATAATGAAAACATAAATATATGAGGCATTTTTACCTGAATTATTTTTCCTTTGTTTCCTTATAGGGCATTTCTTCTAATACAAGTTCCCGAACAAATAACTTCAAAAAAATATCTTCATTTTTTATTAACATAACGATAAATATTTTTCACTGAAATATAATAGAAATTATAATATTATATACATGTTGAATGATTTTCCTTTCATTCTTCACTTCTATTACGAATTTGTTCAAATAAAGTTGACACGATTATCAATCCTTTATAATAAAAAAAGTAAGTTGAAGTATGTCATACTTCACAAATGAAATCTATATCATTATGTATTTAAAATTTTCTTTTTTAGTATATCCATTAATCTTTTTCACTATATTCTATGTCATTAAGTATTTCTTTTATGGTTTTATAGTATTTCTAGTGAAAATTTACAGTGTAATTTGTATAACTACATATAATTATAAAGTAATTACACATCAATTAATATTACCATAGCATTATTATGATTCAAATTAAATTTTATATAAAATATATAATATCACAGTACAATTAAAAACGTTTCTATATCATTATTTCTCAACTGTAACTGGCATGTAGAGTTTAAGGGAATCCAAAAATCTAGGTAAAAATATATCTAAGGATTTGTTTATAAGTGTGTTTGATAACTATTTTTGATATTGTATATTTTAAAGACAATTTTCTATGTCTTTTTAAACTCTCTTAAAAAAAAGTTGTTTCTATGTGTGAATGATCACCAATAGAAGATATCTAATTCAATGCGTTTTTGATAAAATATTCATAAAATAAATAATTATTTTTTACTTACCTAGAAACTAGTGAATCAAGGAAATGCATTTGAGCACATTTAGAATTTTTTATAGTTTTGATAGTATAAACAATGTTATTTTACTAAGAAAGCAGTTCATTTATTTCGTACCCATGGAATAAAATATCAATTTTTCTTCAATTGATATTTTAAAAATACAGTTGGGGGGGTCATCAGGGGGGTGGGGTGTCCAGGGGGTGTTCATGAGGGAGGGGGTCCAGGGGGTAAGGGGTGTCCAGGAAGAAGGGAGGGTAGGGGTCCAAGAGGGAGGGGTAGGGGTGTCCAGGAGAGAGGCGGGGTGTCCAGGGGGTGTTTGTGGGGGAGGGGGTGTTGAGGAGGGTGTCCATGAGGGGGGGGGGGTGTCCAAGAGGGTGTCTAGGAGGCGGGGGGAGTCCAAGAGGGAGGGGTGTTTATGAGGGAGGGGGAGGTCTATCAAGGAGGGAGGGGGTGACTAAGGGGGTGTCTAGAAGGGGGTGTATAGAAGGGGGTGTCTAGGAGGGGTGTTCATAAGGGGGTGTCCACGAGGGAGGGGGTGTTCAGAAGGGAGGGGCAGGGGTGTCTATAGGGGAGGGGGTTTTCAGGAGAAGGGGGTTTCTAGGAGGGGGATGTCAAGGAGGGAGGGGGTGTTGAGGAGGGAGGGGTGTCTTGGAGGGAGGGGGTGTCCAGGGGTGTCTAGGGGGTATAGGTGGGAGGGGGTGTCCAAGTGGGTGTCTAGGAGGGGGTTTCTATTTGATAAATCTATAAAAAAACATAATAGGTAATTGTTCAAACATCTAAGTTTTAATGTGGGTGTTTTAAGTACACCAAAATAATCTTTTGTGGCCATAGAAAGGTGGTTTAACAAAACATAGATTTTCTAGAGGTTTGAACTAATTAGAATTATTTTAGAAAGTGTTAATCAGGTAAACTTCTATAGTAAAAAATTCTACGCAATAGGTTTAGGGCCACTCTAATATTGTAAGAATTCTTCAGACTCACTGAATAATATTTCTATTCGCGTGACCATTAATTCCATTATACTGGGGTGTTTACCTAAATGTATCATTTTTTTCTATACCCTTGGATATGATAAACTAGATAAACTCAATATATAATTACTATAATGCATTATCTATTCTCATGACTTTAATTCTCATTCTAGAATGGCTTTGGATAAGCGTTTTACAATATTTAATGTTTTAAAAAGCATCCAATTTGTTTTTAGTGTGTTGATACATACTTATATAAAGTATTAATATATTAATGTAACCTAATATTAACCTACACTATGAGATGTGGTTCTAGAAGTGCCCTATGAATAAGAAATTACATACTACAATGATTGAGAATTCAAAAATTAAGACCTACAAAAATGAACCCTCATAGAGTTAAAGAAAAAGCATTCTTCATAAAATAGGATATTTCTTGGTGTAATAGTATCTAAAATCCTATATTTTAAAAATTCCTCTAATTATATGTGATTTCATACCCCAATATATTATTCTATTATAGGTTATTATCATTATTACTAACATACACCCTTTCTAGTTTCCTTGAATAGGTATTCCCATTTAACACAAAAAATAAATTTACTAAGGATCTTGTGATTATATTCTTAGAGACCTTACTTATCTAACTTAATTATAATTAAGACATAAAGATATAATATTTTTGTTCTTGATCACCCAGGTAAATAAAATTTCATTAAATGTTGGGGACAAAGATAACATTTAGAAGCATCATAAAAGAATTTTCATCTAATTATATTAGAAAAAAACTCATCCTTAAACCTCACACTTCATATTATACCATAATACTACATCCTATTATACCCTCTGAACTAAATTAAATAATGATTCTATTGAGGGAAATATGTGAAAAGGGTAGCCTAAATCAAGAAACCAATCATTAGTGAGTGCACTCCATGATACAATAAAAACATCCCTGGTATCATAACTATAATCAAGAAACCACTCATTAGTGAGTGAATTACATTTTCAAAATGATGTGGTGTTATACTCCATGATTAAAAATAAACAATGGAATATAATCCATCAACACACTATGGTATATTGGAATCTTTCAACACACTATGGTATATGATATGGTTTATATTTTCAAAATGTCTCTAAATTTCATTAAATCTTTTTAGAATTAACACCCCAACTAATTATAAATCCATCCAAAAACTTTTGGTTACTAATTATTTTTATATCATAGATTTCATATAAACTCTTTTTACTATAATAATTCATCATTATTCAAACTTATGTGTGACTATTCATGATTTTTTATAATTTAAAACATTTATGAATTACCTAAACCACAATATTTGTTATGATTTTTTATTAACATATTATTGATGGTTATTTATTATCTTATGAAACAATACATATAATGTTATGTGATTTTATAGATTATTTATTTAATGTATGTTTATATGCCTCAGAATGGATAGATTCTGGATATACATTGATGATCAGATCATTGATGAGTTTTATAAGAAGTTATGATATTTTTTAGACTTTACATTCACTATTGATTTATATGTAGGATTAATTCGATGATTGTGTTTTGATTGTATTGTAAGACTATGGTTAACTGATGAGTAAGTGAGTTACCATATCACTAAACATGGTTTCCAAAACAAATATCATGTTTGATATAACAATGGAGAAAAATCACAAGTGGTGAATGAAATCTATTCAAAAGAATGGATTGGTATGAAAAATATTATTTTTGATTGGTTTCCTTTTGTTTTTGAAGCCAGATCCTCATGTAGACCAATGCAAGTGGAAATGAATATCAGAACAAAATTTTCATCTATTAATTAGGATGATGACATTGAGAGTGTTAGAGATATAATGGAATATGTAAATACCCTAGTATATCAGGCATGTAAAAAATGAGAAAACAAGAGTTTTTAATGTGATTATATCATGAGAAAACAATGTATGGATTTATTAATACTATAGTTTACTATCTTCTTACATTTATTAATTATTTACTGCCTAATGATGCATGTATTCCAGAAAATGATTACATAGCGTCAAATTTGGATAATTTTTTTTGGATTTTCATCTATTACTATTCATTATTTCCCCAAAGATTGTTTTCTGTTCTGGAAGGAAAATACAGAGTTGAGTCAGTCAAGTAGTGTTCCACATCATGGTGGAAGACTAATAAATATGGAACTCAATCTTTCATACTAGAGAAAGTGATGTGAAACTTCCCTTTAATTCACATGCTTCAATAACTATTTATGTTAGAAGAAATGGAAAAGAATATGATATGGCATGAAGATGAAATAAATAAGGATAATTATGAAATAGTGTATCCTATAGATGGGTTGTCTTGGAATAAATTTGATAGGTTACATCCTGAGTTTCTAGCTGACCCATGAAATGTAAGATTGGGATTATCCTATGATGGTTTCACCCCTTTTCTCCAAATGAATACTGCACACATTACTTGTCCTATTTTTATTCACATTTATAACATTCTTTAAGGGATGTGTATGAAGAAGTTGTTTAATATCATGAGTATATTGATATATTAACACAGTGATCCTGGAAATGATATTGATATATACGTGTAGACATTAATAGAGGAGTTAAAGGAGTATTTTATTATTGGTGCACAAGTGTATGATGCATTTGGAAAGGAGTGATGTATTTATCATGAAACTTTATTTGGGACAATAAATGATTTCCCTACCTACAGAATGAGTTATTGTTGGATTACTAAAGGGAATATATCCTACCATATTTTTTTGAAAAATAAACTTTCTTGGAGATTAAATTTTCAATGAAATTTCATCTTTATAGGGAATCCGTGATTTCTACCTATGAATCATCCATAATGAAAAAATCGGAGATATTTATATAATTCCATTGAATAATATGAGACATATCAACGAATTTTAGGGAATTATATTGTTAAATAACTAGATGATTTAAATTTGGTTCTTGGAAAAATTCAATCAAATATCAGAAATTTAAATCATGTTAATTTACATTCTAATAGAAATTGGAGAAAGAAAAGAATATTCTTTGAGTTTATATATTGGTTATCGAATTTATTATGTCATTGTTTGGATGTAATTCATATCAAGAAAAAAATATGTGAGATGCTACATGATACTATTTAAAATGTAAAAGGAAAAAAAGATGATTTATAGTATCATCATGAATTGATGTATTGGGGTATAAGAGAAAAAATTAATCCTGAGTTAATTGGTAAAAATAAGTGGAAAGTCCCTTTTCCCTGTTATTCAATGAAAAATGTAGAGAAGAAACAATTTATTTATGTCTTGTAATGTTTGAAGATTCCATATGGTTATTCGAGTAATATTTTTATAACGGTGAATACACCAGATATGAAACTAAAATCTCTTAAAACCCATCATTTCTATATCTTGTTACATGAGTTGATTCCAATTTCCATTCATAATTTACTTTCACATAATGTTAGAGTTGTTGTGATTGAGTTATATCATTTTTATCAAGACCTTTGATCCAAAATACTGAACAAAAGTATTGTTCAGAAATTACAGAGAGATGCAATGATTATTCTTTGTGACTTGGAGAAAATTTTCCCACCATCATTTTCCAGATTTATGTTAAATCTAACTATGAATTTTCCTACAACGTTCTTCTTGGTGTTCATGTTTTGAGTCGGTGGATGTATCATATAGAAAGAATAATGTTTACATTGAAATCTTATGTGAGAAATAAATATCATCTTGAATTCCCTATTATAAAATGCTATTTAGCACAAGAATGCATAGATTTCTTTTCATCATACATGGTTAACACCAATAAAAGGTCTAATCAACTAATGAGAACTAAAGATGAGCAATATGATACCATTGAACCGGAATTTCCTTCACTTCTCTGAACAAGGGGGATATCTGGATCGTACTCGTTGTGTACTTTAAGTAGGGAAGAGTTGAAAATAGATCATCGTACAATACTATTCAACTATTGTGTGATTGATGATTATATCAAGTAAGTCAACTAATAAATATGATTTTATTTTATTTTTCTATTTCTTCATATATTATAAAATTTTTAAGATTTTCTATTTATAGAGAACATTTAGAAATTATAAAAAGGATACATCTCTTTCTATCTATTAAGAAGAAGGAATTGTTGCACAAAAAAGAATTTGCTGCTTGGTTAAAGTCAAAGGTAATAGATTTTTTTATTCTCATATCATAATAACATTTATATGTTTAATATTTGATGTTGGTATCTTATAGGTTTTATCTCTACCAATGAATGAAGTATTAGATTAAGTAAGGGCATTCTCGTTTGATCCAAATGATGTGATACGTGATTGTAAAGCAATGGTTGTCAATGTATTTAATTTTCTTATAAATAGATTTGTAAAAAAATAGAAACACAACATGATGGTGTCATGATAACCCCTATAAATAATTTTTATGTGAGTTCATCACACAGATAACCTCGATCAAAAAATATATCATATTATGGTGTTATTGAAAGAATCATTTTACTTTATTACTATACACATGGTCGTGTCGCAATGATGAAATGAAAGTGGTTTGATTAAATGACATGATAAGGAATACATATTGATAACTGTGGATTTGGAGTGATTGATATGAGCCGCCAACTTCATACCGATGAACCTTATATTCTTGTGTCATAGGCCAGACTTTTTTTTAATGTAACTGGCCTATTTCAACAACAATTTGGTGTTATTTCTGATTCCATTCCTGGATTTTTTTTAAGAATACATGGATCACAATTATTTTCTGGATAATCCCATTGGTATTTATTCGAATGTTTCATTTGATGACACATATGATTTAATTTCTAGAACAGATTGTGAACCCAAAATTATCAGAGAGCACACCTAGTGTTGAAACATTTTTATGTATTTACCTGAAATTATCGCAATATTGTTCATATTTTTTTAAACTTCCATACATGATATCAAAATAAATAGTATATTTTATACCATTGTCGAATGTATAACTATTTATAGTCTAACCAATTTTTGTTTAATCACATCTCTAGTAATTATTTAACATATAAAAGTCTTGATATTTTATCAATATAAATTTCACACATGAAAATGTATCTTATTATTTTATGATACAATTTTATTATTTAAGATTTTTTATTATTTATATTTATTTTAGAATATTTTTTAAAATTTCCAAGTCAAAATTTCTGAATATGATGATACTAGAAGAAATAGAATAATACAGAGAAATGAACAACGTATGTATCCTATGGCTAACATAATAAGTAAAATTTATATTTGAATATTATAGTCTTTCATATTATTTATCTTTTTATAGTTTGTTTTATTTTATCATATATGTTATTTTAGGCTACATCGTCGAGGAGATGGTTGGATTATACTGCTAAGGCTGATAGTTTGGCAGTGTAATGATTCTACAGTTTAGCCAACTACTATGCCACTTGAGTCTCTAGGAGGTCATCCTCTGATTATTCCACCTCAATATTATCCATACCCACCTTTTCTATATCCATTTCTACCCGCACCCACATCAGATGGTAGTTCTCAGACTCCCATCCCTCCTTATTTTCCATTCCCACCATCCACTATATAGTGCACTACACCCCCATATATCCCACCACCATATCCATATCCATATCCACACTCATCTGTATAGGTTTATCCATTGGGTTTTATCCCTCTATCATTTCAGTTATCATAATCTACTATATAAAGTGCTCATACTATAGATATCCTACCTACTATAAAGGCTAATCCCCCTCAATACGTAGCACTCCAGGGTTCCGAACATCACCCATATACTAGTATGAGTTTAAAAATTTTTGTTATTGATTAATGATAAATTCATATATATAAATTTCCTCTATTATTTTTTTCATAATTAGCTCCAGCCTCCACCAGATGATGAGGCCACACAAAAATGCGAGAGGTTTGGAATTGACACATGAAAATCATGGGTGAATACAATGAGTAAAGTGCTATAATTTAAAAAAAATGGTACATAATGTAAAATATTTTTTGGAATACTTTTTAGACACAACAATATCATTATGGTTCAACTAATAAGTTTAAGGGATATTGGAGAAAAAAATAAAGGACAATGCCTGGGTAGAGATCTGTGTATGTAATTTTAATTAACTTTTATATATATTAGTTTTTAATATTTTCAAAACAAATATTTTTTCCATTGTAGCTTTGATATAATTTTCCTGATTGAGAAAATACTAAGGCTAAATGTTTAATGGATTTAGGTGAAATGTGGTGAGCGTACAAGTATGAATTATATCTTTTTTGGAAAAAGAGAGTTGGTACAGAGCTTGAAGAAGTACCTGTTATTCATGATTGCCCAATATCACAATACAGTGAAGTGATTTATTATTGGAAGAGTCCAGATTTTAAGGTATATGTTAAATATATATATATATTCATTCATTTATTTTAAAATAAATTTTATTTATTTTATTGAAATTATATAACTATTTTTTATAGGGGAAATAAAACTGAAATAAAAGAAATAAGAGTGGAATGAAATACGCTTATACTCGTGGACACACTTCACTCCCAGATCATAAACAAACACAGGTAATTTAACATTTAATATATTTATCTTTGTTTAGTTTAATTATTTTGACTTCCAATTTTGATTTATTTATTTATTTTCCATAAAAAGGCGTTGAATATAGAGGGTGGCATTCTTCTCTGTACTTTTTTTTGTACATACAGAAAAAAGAAATATCGTACTATGCCAAATACTGATACTGAGAAGGCGATTGTAAGTATATTTTAACTTCCTTTATTTTTACTGAATTAATTCCTTATATTGATTTATAAAATAAGTTTATGTTATATATCAATCATTATAATTCTTTGGTGGAATTGGAAGAAAAAATGTAATTCCCCGACCCCAGTTACCCAAAGTCGGTGCATTGTTACATAACATTGGCATGATCACAAAAGATCAAGTCTTGAAAGAACGATTAGTTTAGTAGCCTTGGAATCACTAGATACATTCATAAAGATTACATTACATCATAAAATGAAAAACTAAAACAATAACTTTTCTCCATAGACCACACTAATATACCATCATACTATCCCTACAAGTCATTCATAAAATACTTCTTCACATCTTGGGAAAAATAAAACATAGAAAGGGGTGAGCTCAGATTCCCAGTAAGGATAACAATGTAGCCGAAATTTTCATAAGTAACCATAAATATTTAAGGAAATGTATAACTAAAAAAATCCTTTTAAACCTGAAATTCAGCACAATATGTAAGAAATAAAATGAAATAATTCAATTTACTTATTCACATTGATATTATACTAATCTAATAATCACATACAATATCAATAACCACTTTCATAATGATGGAATGCATAATTACAGACTATCATAACCACATAGTCAAGGCCTTGTGCCAAGACTAAAAATAAGATTTTGTCAAGGCCTTGTTCCAAGACACTAGTTTGTCTCATGAGACCTGCCGATGCATCAAGGAGCTATAGCAGGCTCCACCCGTCACTTATTAAGACCAATGCATTCCTCATATGAACAGGTTTAAACATAACATAAACATTCGTATTAAAAGTAGCATAAGAAATGTAAATAAATTCTCCATAAACCATAAATGGTATAAAAATAACAAATCCATAGTCAAACATATCACAAAACCTTCAAAAAAATATGGATGTTTTGTATCAAAATAAATCAACTTCAGATACGCTTAAAATCCATCAAAAGATGTTAGCATAGATGAAAACAAAACTATTTGAGAGAAATATCTCTTTTTTCTAAACATTAAATGTCACATATAAAAGGAAAAATTTACTTTGAAAATATTCTTATAATATGTAAGGGAATCTTCAACGAATTTATAACGGCAGAAAATAGCCGCACCCACCGTATAAGTTAAAAAAAATACATTCTTACCTTAATTTGGTCGAAAAGGTTAAAAAGGACCTTGTTTGGAAAACGACAGAAAGATTCCTTTATAAACATATTATAAAAATTAAAACAAGTGTATAAATTAATTTAACCCATAGTCTATAAAAAATTTATAATTTTTTGAAATACATTTTTAAGAAACCCGGATGTGGATGATAAAGAGGTCCGAGTAGATAATTACTTATAAACAACCACAGATAATGAAGAGATTGTGAAATAAACCCTTACCTTGTAATTCTCCTCGGTCAATGGTAGTTTAAACTCTTGTATAATGGTGGAATAATTGTTATTAAATTATAAAAAAATCATATACATTATTATGATATCATATATGATCTTTTAACATTGCTTTGTGAATAATATCTTAGTATTATCGTCGTTTCAGGTGTTAACATACTCGTTTTATATCATATGTTTTGTTACATAAGATGTGTTTGTTATGGATATGTTGTATCTTATTTATATACATAATTATATCAAGTCCTTAAACATTATTTTTAATCATAAAATGAGAATTAGATATGAATGGATACGATGGGGGAATGAATCTCATCGCGTTCGTGAAGACGGTAGTCCGTACGTACGCACGAGCGACAATGTCATTCTTTTGATATTAAAATAATATATAATTGGATGGTATATCATATATACAGAATAATTATAATGTTATATTTATTATTTAATTCAATCACACATCATTATCATACCCATCCAAATAATAATGTTTTGAATAACAATTACACCACGACGTGGAGACGGTAAGCCGTACGTATGCACGTATGGTGACATGTCATTCAAAGGATGGATATAATACTAAATATGATTGTACCATATTTATAATAACATCATAGAATATATAATATACTGGAGTTATTATTTTATAATGGAAATAACAATGAAAGAAGAAGTGGAAGAACAAATGAACTTGAAAGAGGGTGGTGAAAACATCACCTCTTATTCAGGTTCTTCCTTTTTATTTGATCAAAAGGGCTCCTTAGGTTGGATTAATGATAAAAATAAGGCCTCTAGGTTGAATTGAGGGACTATTAGAGTATATTTGGGCATGGTTTGGCCAAGAAAAAAGTCTTTTAAGGTATGAATTAGAGATAAAGAAGAGTGCCCTTTTATAAAATGGGTGAGGGCACCTTTGGAAAAGTTTGAAATATTATTTTATAATAAATCCATATTCGGTTTCTAATGGCTCGAAAGTGGATTAGTTTAAAGTTTAAGGTGGGTATAGGTAGAAAACCACTCAACCAACAGGTTTTAGATAGGTTTGGGTTACTATATTAACTTTATATTTTTGATTTAACACTTAGTTAAATAGTTTGACATTTACCATGTCTCTTTGTATTTTTATATTATATAGTTAATAAACATACTATATAATTACAAGAGACCCCCATGTTGTCCATTAATGATACAAAAATCCTTATATAAGTCCTTTGGACGAACCATAGATTTTTAGGAATAGAATATCAATTAATAATATAATATGTTTTTTAAAAACTCCTTTATGTCAATTTTGACACTATTTAATAATTTATTTTTGTTGAAGTATTAAAAACTTTATTAATTAGAACCAAATTAATTTAAGTAATCCTAACATGTCATATTAACCAATAAATTTTTATTATGTCATCAAAACTTTCAAATTATATTTATTTTAACATTTATAATACCAATTATTTGATTCTTTCATTAATAAGCAAAATACTGCATCATTATTGTGTCATAAATAAATTAAATGATTAAATTTATAAAATTTATAAATAAAATACCATTATGTAGGAAATATTTTTATATTAATAATTAATATTTATAGTTAAAAATATAACATATATGATCCTATGTAAAAATTGTTTTTCTAAAAGATATATGCTTATGTGATTTTTGTATTTACTTTAACTTAATTAATATAAAGTGTCATTATCACTTACAAGTGGCTACATGGTGTCCCAAAACCAACCCAAAGATTCCCATGGTCGGATATGTATCAAATAATAGTGTTAGGACATGTTTTAGGGTAATTTACTATTATTATAATATTATTTTTTACCCATATTTAGAGGATTTACACTTTAACAATGGTAAATAAAATATTTACCGAAATAATTATTCAAAATGTCTAAAAATAAAAGATAACTGTTTACAAAATTTGTACCTCCTGATTCTAAATATGGAATCCATTTTTCTAAATTCAAAACACATAAGTGGAAAATTTTAATTTAAAATTAATTACCGTTGTCAAAACAAAAAGCGTGTTTTTAGGAAATAATAACTATCAAAAGATTGACACTTGCTTATGTCCAGTTTAAATTTGAAATTACGTCCAATGACCAAAATTGGATTAAATGGTAAAAATGTAATCTAATTATACATTAAAATCACTAAAATTCATAATTTATCACTGTTAATAATTTCAATTAAAAAATTTGTTTTTAATTAAAATTTAGTAATTTTCACTATTAATCAAAATATGAAAGTTATTAGAAATCTTCAAAAATTTCACCCTAAGATAATTTCGATATTCTGAATCTAAAAATTAATTCCATTTTGAAATATAAAACAGATAAAATTTCAAAAATTCGGTATTACTATTCATAATGGGTACTTTGATTGGTTTTGGTGTGTGTTAGAATCTCGAAGTTGCCTACAACACACGCTATTGTATTAATCAAAGAGAAGCATACCGTGTAAGATTGGGGTGTTACATTCTCCCCTCCTTAAAATAATTTCATCCTCCTAATTTATATAATACTATCACATGAAAAGACTCGGGTGGTTCTTCATCATAATTTCCTCGGGTTCCCACGTTGCCTCTTCCAACTTATGGTTTCTCTATAAAAATTTTACCAGACGAGTCGTCCAGTTTCTCAGCTCTTGTTCTCTGGTATCAAGAATCCTGATGGGATCTTCACAATAAGAAAGATTGGGTTCCAGTTCTACTTCCTCATAGGTGAGTACATGTGTTGGGTCAGGCATGTATTTTCTCAACAGTGATACGTGGAACACATCGTGAACTTGGTAGAGACTTGGCGGCATTTCCAAACGGTAAGTTAGAGCCCCAATTCGTTATAGAATTTTGAAAGGTCTTATATACCTAGGACTCAATTTACCCTTCTTACTGAAATTTATAACTCCCTTACATAGAGATACCTTCATGAAAACATGATCTCCTACATGAAATTCCCAATCCTTCCTTCGGTTATCAGCATATCTCTTCGACCAACATTGAGCTGCTTTGATGTGGGTTTGGATTACCTTAACCTTTTCCATTGTTTCCTCCACAAGTTTTGGGCCTAAAAGTTTTCTTTCACCAATATCATCCCAATAGGTTGGTGTGTGACATCTGTTTCCGTATAACTCTTCATATGGTGATGTCCAAATACTTGAATGGAATCTATTGTTATAAGAAAATTACACTAGAGGTAAATATTGATCCCACATACCCTGAAAGTCAAGTGAGCAAGATCTCAACATGTCTTATAAGGTTTGAATAGTTCGTTCTGTTTTTCAATCAGTTTGGGGGTGGTAGGAAATGCTCAAACGAAGTTCAGTATCCAAGGCTTTCTAAAGACTTTTCCAGAATCTTGAAGTAAAACGGGGATCACGATCAGAAACAATCGATAGGGGTACTCCAAGAAGTCTCACAACTTCATTAATATATAGTCTTGCTAGACGTTCAAGTGGTAGATCTTATCTTATAGCAAGAAAATGTGCTGACTTTGTAAGAAGACCAACAATGACCCAAATTGCATCGTTCCTTCTAGGATTCTTTGGTATCCCCATGAAAATGTCCATCGTAATATTATCCCATTTCCACTTAGGTATGGTAAGAGGTTGCATGACTCCTCGAGGCTGTTTCCTTCCAGCTTTCACTTGTTGACAAACCATACATCCTGACAAAAAATCAGAAATCTCCCTCCTCATGTTGTCCCACCAAAAATGTTCCTTCAAATATCTATACATTTTGGTGCTCCCAAGGTGTATAGAGAAATTGGAACTATGAGAATCATCCAACAATTCCCTTTTTAGATCAGGTATATCGGAAACACAAAGTCTCTTCCCAAATTTCAAAATTCATTTTTCATACACAAAGTCACTCAATACCCCATCATTCTTAACATTAATCTTCTTTTTAAATTATTCATCATTGGTATTAGAACTCCTAATCCTTTCTAGTAAATATGGTTTGGAAACCATTTGAAAAACTATTGATGTTTCACCTTCCATGGTTATTCCCATATCCAACATTACTTGATCTCTGAAAATTAGATCCCTTTGAACTCTCATTTTGTTCAAAACTCCATGATCCTTTCTACTCATAGAATCTACCACCTTATTTTCCATCCTTGGGTGGTAGTGTATCATGAAATCATAATCCTTGAGTAGTTAAAGCCATCGCCTTTTCCTCATGTTGAGTTCTTTCTGTGATAAAATATACTTCAAACTATTGTGATCAGTATATATCTCACATTTTTCACCATAGAGATAATGTATCCATATTTTAAAAGAAACGATTATAGAAGCTAACTCAAGATAGTGAATAGGATAGTTTTGCTCATAAATTTTCAGATATCGTGATGAATAGGCAATAACCCTATCATTCTGTATAAGGACACAACCAAGTCCTTTCTTTGAAACATCACTATAAATAACAAACCCATCATTCCCCGATGGTAGAGTCAATATAGGACCATTGAATAATCTTCTATTCAGTTATTCAAAACATTCTTCACACTCTTTTGTCCAAATAAATTTAACCCCATTATGTGTGAGCTTCGTTAATAGTTTATCCAATCGGGAAAAATTCTGGACAAAATGCTAATAGTAACCTGCTAAACCAACAAAACTGTGTACCTCAGTTGTACTCGTCAGTGCTGGCCATTGATGGACTGCCTTAGTCTTAGAAGGATCAACAGAAATTCCATCCTTAGAGACAACATGTCCTAGAAAAGAAATCCCTTGAAGCCAAAATCCACACTTTCTAAACTTCCCATATAATTCAGGTCTTTTAAGAGTCTTCAGGATAATGCCCAAGTGATTTTCATGATCTTCGTAGCTTTTTGAGTGTATCAAGATATCATCAATAAATACCACTACAAAATCATCAAGATATTCCTTGAAAACTATGTTCATTAGATCCATGAATATAGAGGGTGAATTAGTCAATCCAAAATGCATTTATGTAAACTCGTAATACTCGTACCTGGTTCGAAATGCTGTCTTCGGAATGTCTTCCTTCTTCACACACAACTGATGGTATCCAGATCAAAGGTCAATATTTGAAATGTTTTGAGATCCATACAGTTGGTCAAATAAATCATCAATGTGAGGTAGGGGATACTTGTTCTTTATTGTTATATCATTGATCTCCCTGTAGTCAATACATAACCTCATAGATCCATGTTTCTTCTTAATAAAAAGGACAGGGGCTCCCCATGGAGAAAACTAGGGTGAATAAACCCATTATTAATCAATTACTATAGTTTTTTCTTTATCTCCACTAATTCCATAGGGTCCATTCTCTAAGGGGTCTTCAATATAGGCCTTGAACTAGGAATTAAATAAATGGAAAACTCAATTTCTCATTCTGGAGGATGTCCAGGTAAATATTCCAAAAAACATCTACATATTCTTTCACAATAGGTACATATTCTATTTGAACATTCATTTCCTCACCCATAGTTATTTCATTCTCTTCCTCCCTGATAATTGAATTTAGTTATGCTACTGGGGGTGGATCTAGATAATAACCAGGTGATGACGATTCTGCTCTAAATATAAGGTGTTCTTTATCATCATCATCAAAAATCGTAACCTCCTTCTTCTTAAAATAAATCTTCACATCATGGTCTGAAATACAATCCATACTGAGGATTATATCAAATTCAATCATGGGTATGACAATGAGATTAACATATAAAGAACATTTATGTGCTCTAATGGGGATTGATTCACAAAACATTGTTGCAATGATACTTCCCTTAGGATATTAAACTGAAAACTCCCTTGTTAAATCAAATTGAAAATATCTAATTTTCTTAGCAAACTAGGAAGATATGAAACAATGTGTTGATCCATAATAAAATAAATAATTTTCTAAACATGAGGAAATGATTAAATTACCTACCACCACATATTTCGTAGCTTCTACCTCAGCAGTAGTGACAGCATAAGCTTGGCCTTGATCCCTTGTAATTTTCTGAGGTAAGATCCTCCGACGCTTAGGACATTCATTTGCATAATGTCCCATATCCCTGCAATTGTAGCATTGAACATCGGTAGCTTTTTTATTCCCCTTATAATCATGATTTTTGTGGCCTTTTTCACCATACTTGTAACAGAATACCATTTCCTTCTAACATGTACCGGAGTGTTTCTTCCCGTATTTACTACAGGATGCATATTAGACTTTTCCCTTCTTCCCCTTATTTCCATTTCTAGAGTGATCAACAGATCTCTTCTTCTCTTGATTTTCTTTAAAGTCGTAATACATAGAGAATTTATTTTCTGTCTTGATAGCACATGAGACAATATCTTCGTATGATGAGAAGGATTGTGAGACTAATGTTCGACAGAGAAATGATTTTGACCCATAAAAGAAATGATCAATCTTACTTATTGGTTTACGTATATAATCTGCAGCATGCCTTGTTAACCTTGTAATGTTAGACTCATACTTTGCAACATTCTTATCCTCCTTTTTCCTTAGACTCAGAAATTGTCTTTCCATATCTGCTTGATAGTCATGAGGGAAGTATTTTTATAATAAAAACTCTTTAAATTCCCTCCATTCCATATTTGATACTTTATCATCTTCATTCGTGTTTTGAATCAATGACCACCATTGATCAGCATCTCCAGTGAGGAAGTAAACTGCCATGATAACATTTTCCCTTTCACTACTCCCCAAGGCATGGAATATTTTCTCTAAGGAATTTATTCATTCCTCATCTACTAATGGATTTTTACTCCCATTAAATTTTGGTGGTTTTTGTCTCATGAAGCGATCTAACATTGATCCTCCACGTTGTGGATCTGGGTGCTCGATACTGGTAAGGTTATTATTTATAACCTGAGTGAGTAGTCCCAATATGGTGATTAGCTTATCAGCACCAGTTGCATCACCACCTCCACTATAATTATCTTGACAAGGAGGGAAATCTCTACATGGAGTGTGTGCATTGATACAGTTTCCATTTCTTCCACTAGGCGCAATTTCTAAACAATGGCATACACTAGATTAGTTTATCAATCATAATAAATAAATCCAAACTTGTAAAACACTTAACATGAATTGAACAGTTTATGGATATAATCCGTAATCATAAAAAAAATTCTTTGAGGAAGTATATACTCATAAACCCTTCATAATGGTTTGTCAAGAAAATGAGAATTATCCTAAGCATATCCCCCGGGAGTGTCGTAACGAAGAGTGCAACAAGACCCATTGTTGTGCACCAGTTTCCATTCGAGTCTATCTCAAAGAGGTGTTTTCGGGTTTTACCCCTAGGTATATCTGTGCCAATGCCGCCACTACCTACTCGTATCCAGACAAGGATGTATTGCTCCGAAAACTCACAAAATCTCTACAATACCAAAATTCTAGGAAGTTCTTCTATATTAATCTTCAAAGTACATCTTAGGGCTATGTGCTCCAATTAGAGTTTATCTAAATCTATATTCCAAGGTTTGTACTAAACTTCTTCTGATACCAACTATAACGCCCCGATCCCAGTTACCCAGAGTTAGTGCATTATTACATAACATTGGCATGTTCACAAAATATCAAGTCTCAAAAGACAGATTAGTTTAGTAGCCTTGGAATTACTAGATACATTCAGAAAGTTTACATTACATCATAAAATTAAAAACTACAACAACAACTTTTCTCCATAAACCACACTCACATCCCCTCATACCATCCCTATAGGTCATTCATAAAATACTTCATAACATCCTGGAAAAAATAAAACATAGATATGGGTGAGATCAGATGCCCAGTAAGGATAACAATATAGTGGAAACATTCATAAATAAGCATAAACATTTAAGGTAATGTATAACTAAAACAAAATCCTTTTAAACATGATATTAAGCATAATATGGCAGAAATAAAATGAAATAATTCCATTTACTTATTCACATCGATATTATACTAATCGAATAATTACATGTAATATCAATAACCACTTTCATAATGATGGAATGCATAATGCCAGACTATCATAACCACATAGTCAAGGCCTTGTGCCAAGACTACAAATAAGATTATGTCAAGGCCTTGTGACAAGACTCTATTTTGTCTCATGAGACCTACCAATGCATCAAGGAGCTATAGTTGGATCCACCCATCAATTATTAAGTCCAATTCATTCCTCATATGAACAGGTTTAAACCTAACATAAACATTCATATTAAAACTAGTATATGAAATGTCAATAATTTCTCCATAAACCATGAATAGTATAAAAAAACACATCCACATTCAAAAATATCACAAAACCTTCAATAAAATATGGAAGTTCCGTATCATAATAAATCAACATCAAATAAGCTTAAAATCCATCAAAGGATGCTGACATAGATGAAAACAAACCTATTTGAGAGAAATATCTCTTTTTTTTAATTCATTAAAAGTCACATATAATAGAAAACATTTTATTTTAAAATATTCTTATAATCTTGTATGTGAAGCTTTGATGATTTTATAATGGTGAAAAATAGCCGCACCTGTTGTATAAGTTAAAAAAAGACATTCTTACCTTAATTTTGTTGAAAAGGTTAAAAAAGACCTTGTTTGGAAAACGAAGGAAAGATTCCTTTATAAACATCTTATAAAAATTCAAACAAGGGAATAAATGACTTTAACCCATAGTCTATAAAATATTAAGAATGTTTTGAAATAAATTTTTAAGAAACATGGATTTGGATGATAAAGAGGTCCAAGTAGATAATTACGTATAAACAACCTCGGATAATGAAGAGATTGTAAAATAAACCCTTAACTTGTTCTTTTCCTTGGTCAAGGGTAGTTTAACCTCCTGTATAATGGTGAAATAGTTGTTATTAAATTATACAAGAATCATATACATTAATATGATATCATATATGATCTTTTAACATTGCTTTGTTAATAATATCTTAGTATTATCGTCGTTTTAGGTGTTAATTTACTCCTTTCCTTTTATATGTTTTGTTACATAAGATATATTTGTTATGGATAGGTTTTATCTTATTCATATACATAATTATATCACATCCTTAAACATTATTTTTAATCATCAATTGAGAATTATACTTGAATGGATACGATGGGGAATTAATCTCATCGCGTTCGTGGAGACGGTAGTCCGTACGTACGCACGAGTGGAAATATCATTCTTTTGATATTAAAATAAAATATAATTGGATGTTATATAATATATACAGAATCATTTTAATGTTATATTTATTATTTTCTTCAATTAAAAATCATTGTCATATCCATCCAAATAATAATGTTTTGAATAACAATTACACCACGACGTGGAGACGGTAAGCCATACGTACGCACGTATTGTGACATGTCATTAAAAAGATGGATAGAATACTGAATATGGTTGTAACATATTTATAATAACATTAAATTATATATAGGATACTGGATTTATTATTTTATAATGGAAATCATAAAGAAAGAAGAATTCGAAGAAGAAAGGAACTTGAAAGAGGGTGGTGAAAACATTATTTCTTCTTCGGGTTCTTCCTTTTTATTTGATAAAAAAGGCTCCTTAGGTTGGATTTCAGATCAAACTAATTCCTCTAGGTTTAATTGAGGGATTTTTAGAGGATATTTGGGTAGGTTCTGGCCGAACCAAAAGGCTCTGAAGGTATAAATTAGAGAGAAAGTGGAGTTCCCTTTTATAAGAGGGGTGAGGGGCACCTTTGGAAAAGCGAGAAATACTATTTTATAATAAATTCATATTCGGTTTATAATGGCTCAAAAGTGAATTATTTAATGTTTAAGGTGGAGATAGGTCTAAAAAAACTCAAACAATAGGTTTTAGATAGGTTTGGGTCACTATATTAGCTTTATCTTTTTGATTTAACTCTTAGTTAAATAGTTGGACATTTTCCAAGTCTCTTTTTTTTATGTTATATAGTTAATAAACTTACTATATACTTCCAAGAGACCCCAAAGTGGTCCATTAATGATAAAAATATCATTATATATGTACTTTGGATGAACCTTATATTTTTATGAATAGAATGTCAATTAATAATATAATATTTGTTTTAAAAACTCCTTTATGTCAATTTTGACACTATTTAATAATTGATATTTTTTAAATTCTTAACAACTGTATTAATTCAAATAAAATTCATTTAAGTAATCCTAAAATTTCATATTAACCAATAAAATTTTTATATTTCATCAAAACATTGAAATTATATTTATTTTAACATTTATAATACCAATTATTTGATTCTTTCATTAATAAGGAAAATACCGCATCATTATTTCGTCATAAATAAATTCAATTATTCAAAGTCTAAAAATTATAAATAAAATAAAATTATGTAGGAAATATGTTTATCTTTTTAATGAATATTTATATTCTAAAATATAACATATATGACCCTATGTAAATATTTTGTTTCTAAAAGATATATCCTTATGTCATTTTTGTATTTACTTTAACTTAATTAATATAAAGTGTCATTATCACTTACAAGTAGCTCCATGGGATCATAAAATCGACCCAAATATGCCCATGGTCGGACATGTATCAACCAATAGGGTTAGGACACCTTTTAGGGTAATTTAATATTATTATAATATTATTGTTTTCCCTTATTTTCCGGATTTACCCTTTATCCATGGTAAATAAAATATTTACCGAAGTAATTATTCAAAATGTCTAAAAATAAAAGTTACCTATTTACACAATTTGGACCTCCTGATTCTAAATATGGAATCCATTTTTCTAAATTCAAAACACATAAGTGGCAGAAAATAATTTAAAATTAATTCCCGTTGTCAAATCAAAAAGCGTGTTTTTAAGAAAATAATAACTATCAAAATATTGACACTTGCTTATGTCTAGTTTAAATGTGAAATTACATCCAATGACCAACATTGGATTAAATGGTAAAAATATAATCAAATTATAATTTAAAATCACTCAAATTCATAATTTATCACTGTAAATTATTTCAATTAAAAAAGTTGTTTTAAATTAAAATTTAGTAATTTTCACAATTCATCAAAATATGAAAGTTATCAGAAATGTTACAAAATTTCACCCCTAAGCTAATTTAGATATTCCAAATCCAAAAATGAAGTCCATTTTGAAATATAAAATGTATAAAATTTCAAAAATTGGGTATTACTATCCATAACGGCTACTTTGATTGGTTGTGGTGTGTGTTAGAACTTCAAAGTTGCATACAACACACACTACTGTATTATTCAAAGAGAAGCGTTCCGTGTAAGCATGGGGTTTTACAAAAAAAACCTAACAATTTGGGCTCGAATGATCATCTACATCAGGTATTAGATAATGAGAATCAGGGAAGAGTGCATTGACGACCTGAGAAAAAGATTCCACCATCTCCATACTGGTCTACTGACAACATTTCTTTGAGTACCAGTTTTGGTTTGGTCATAGTGGAACAGTTGAATGCCACAATCAAAGAAGAAACTGAAAAGGTAGAAAAGGTGATAACTGAAAATATGATGAAAGTTATGTCAATAATTTTTTATACATTCCATCAGAAGAAGCTGCAACGGTTTCTGCCTAATTGATGTCGATGTGTTCTGCTAATTTAGATTCTTCTACCTAAGCTGGAGTGGGAGCCGGACCTAGTGCTGGTGCTGATACTGATGCTGATGTTGATGATGATTCTGGTGGTGTGAGATTTGGTGATGGTGTTTCTGTTGGAGGCATGGATGAGGGTTATCATTAATCTAATGATATTGATATTGAGACTCACTATTGATTTGAATTGTATTTTGGAATATTAATATGTTTTGTTTTATTATGCAGTGAAGTTTGATTATTGTAATAATGAATTTTATTGTGGTGTTTATGTCTATTTATACATATATTAAATTTTTTATTATGATTTATGTTTGTTTATGTAGTAGTTAAGTTTTATTACTTTTATATTGAATTTTATCTTCCCCCAACATGACTATCGTACCTCCTCATCGACGTTGCTCTAAGGCAGCCCCTCTATCTCCTCCAGTGCACCTCTGATAGTATGTAGTTTAATTTTCCATTTTTTACTTGAGGCAGCCCCACTATTAGTTTCACTAATCATATTGAGAGTTTGATGTGAATATATGTAGGTTAAAGATCTCAAAAGAGAGTTCATGCCATTATCTAGGCATAGCAAATAGTAATGCACTAATGCTTTCCTAAAGAGGTATTTAGTAGCTTGAAACTAGAATATAGATAAATCCAAGAAGATGTGGAGTCTCTCCTATGAAGATTGACCTATAAGAATAAGTAAATTAATTTGGTGAGTTAGAAATCAGTTTTTTCTTCATGTTTCATTTTAATTTTACCCATATAATAACATGTCCTCCATCAGCATGAGGTTGTAGTTGAGGGCGAGGCTGGGAAAGAAAAAATTGTTAAAACTGTATTTTTTTGCATGCTAGCTGAGAAAACATGTCACAATTAACAACATATGATTATCCATAGGTATTTTTTTAATCGTTTTGATTTTTCCATTCTTCATAGTCATTTTTAGCATGTTGTACATTCTAAATTTTTGAACATATTTTTTTTTATATTTTCAAGAGGTAAGGAAGGTGTCCAAGAGGGGGGAGTGTCGAGGGGGGAAACTATCTAATGGGGTTTCCAAGATAGAGGATATGTGTAAGTTATTTCACTCCCATGTGGACTTGGTTATTATGTTGGTGCAAATATTGGTTCGATTTATGTTTTTGGGGTTTTTATTAACTCTAATTTTCTCCAATTTTATCAGGAGGGAGGGGTGTCTAGGAAGGAAGGGGTGTCCAAAAGGGAGGGTATGTGTGAGGGAGGGTGTCCAGGAGGGGTGTCCCAGGGGGGTTTCCAGGAGGGGGGTGTCTAGGAGGGGGAGGGGGCTGTCCAGGGGGGCTGTTCGATTTATGTTGTTGGGGTTTTTGTTAAAACTATGTCTTTTTTCAGGAAGACTAAGAAAACATGTCATAATTAACTAAATATGATTATCCATAGGGGGTTATCCTGGGGGTGTCGGGGAGGGAGGATATGTGTGAGTGATGTGCCTCCCATGTGGACTTGGTGATGATGGTAGTTCAAATCTTGGATCAATTTATGTTGTTGGGGTTTTTATTAACTCTAATTTTCTCAGGTATTCTTGATGATGCATGTGTGTTTATGTATTGAATTAATACTAGTTTTTTATCTCAATAGACCATTAATAATTGTAATTGTTTTACTGCAAAATGATGTATTTGAAATTCTAATTTTTGTCCCTGTTTCCGTTTCCCAAAATAAGACAATACTGTTAAAATTGTATTTTTTTTGGCAAGGAGACTAATAAAACATGTCAAAATTAACAACATATGATTATCCACATGTATTTTTTTTACTATTTGAATTTTTCCATTATTCATTGTCATTTTTATCATGTTACACATTCTACATTTTTGACCTTTTTTTCTATTTTCAGTGACATATGGATCAATTGGGTAGTAATTTTGTTTTCTTTTGTGATTTTTCATTGTGATTTCTTAAAACTGTTTTTAGTGGTGGGTGCATAATGTGGGCATGCTTTTTTATCATGAAAATGAAAGATGGATGATGTATCTATAAAATGTAATGATTTAGTGTTTTAATTGGTTTTAACATATTAGGTTTCAATATACATTATGATTACTAGGATGGAATGAATGAGTTCCTCAATTCAAGGAGTTTTTGCACCTATTAAGCATGTAATACTTTCTACATTTTCAAATGTATGTTTTCTCTATTTTCAATGGCAGATGGGTAGTAATTTCTTTATCTTTTTGAATTTTTGAATGAAATTTCCTCCACCTTTCATGAACCTATATTGTATGAATCATCCTTAGTTATATATAAACTTCTTCATAAAATTTTATACATGACCACTTAGATTAATCATTATCTCATTTCATGGAGGAAAGAAAAAGTAGAGAACCCTAGAGTTGGTCCAAGTGAGAGAAATAATATCCCTAAAATATGATATTGGTGATCTTAATCAAGTATTATTAGAGGTATTATCCATTTTATTAATGTTTTTTAGGGTTTGGGATGTTTTATTATTGGTTGATCTCAGGGGTTATCTTTAATGCCCAAGATTTTTTGTTCAAAATATCCCCAGAGTACATTCAGGTGGGGTGAAAGGGGGTAGGGGGAAGGGGTTCAGGAGGGATAGGGGGTCTATAGGGGTAGTGGGAAGGGGCAGTTGGGAGGGGGGAGGGTGCAGGTGGGGTGCAAGGGTGGAGGGTGTAGGGGGTCTGCAGGGACAGGGGGAGTGGGGAGGGTGCATAGGGGTCTGCAGGGGTAGGGGGAGGGGGGAGGGTGTGGGTGGGGTAAAATGGGGGAGGGTTCATGGGGGTCTACACAGTTTTGGGGGATGGGTAGTGTGTAGGGGGGTCTATAGGGGCAGGGGTAGGGGGTCTATAGGGGTAGGGGAGGTGTAAGGGTTCAGGTGGGGTGCATGTTGGGAGGGTACAATGGTAGGGGGATAGGGAAGGTTGTGCTGGGGGAAGGGTGAGGGGTGAAAGTGGGGTGTGCGGTGATGAGGGGGAAGGTGGTTCAAGGGGGGAGGGGTGAAAAGGGTAGGGAAAGGGTGCAAGTGGGGAAGGGGGTGTGCACGAGCAGGGGGTGGGGGTGCTGGTGCAGGGTGGGGGGGGGGGGTTGTGGGTGGTGTAGGGGGTTGGTGTAGGGGGGTGTGTATAGGGGGATAGATTTTTATTTCATGTTTGAGGTGGTTTATCCATGGGGTATTGGTTTTCTAGGGATTATAGAGGATTTCACTTCAATGAATCTTTATTTATGATATACCAATGGTTTCTAAACTTGTATTCCATTATTATATAGTTGTTATTTACAATTAGGATTATTCATTATCCACATGAATTATTATATAATAGATATATATGATTTATATTTTTTATATATCCCCTTCCAACTATGTTTTGGTTATACATTTTCTCACATATGAATTTTATTATGTTTTTATCCCATCTTAGCATTTGCTTATGCTTATGTGTAGTGCTTTCATATTTATACATTTGATATCTTCTCAAAGTGGACTTGTTTCCTTCTTCCACTATTATGGGATTAATTCTTGATTTGTATTTTAAGCATACATAACTAAATTAGAAAATCATTTATCACTTCATTGACCACATTGATTATAATTGCAACAAATGGTCTTCATGTTTTCAAAATGCAATAGTCTAGACTTCTCAGAACATCATCTAGAATATAAAAATCTTTGAAAAAGTTTTGATTCTCCTATATTTCTTATTGTTTAGTATGAAGTGTATGAATTATTGAAAATATTTTTCTTGACCTGCAGCAATCAATGTTGGTTTCCACAATAGCATTATGTTTCTACAGCAAAATGCAATAGGCTAGAGATATAATTCTTCACAAGAAACATATATGTTATAGTTTAGTTTTTATTTTATTTTCTTTATCACATTTCCCACTTAGGAATTCTACCACTATCTATGGATGGAGGGTAGTTATATTCTACTAAGGGCTCCAGAAGGGAAGTAGAGGAGGCTACACAGTTTTATTTGTAGGGGAGAGATATCGGGGTAGTGGAGAGATTAATTTGTGTGTTTCATTTTTGTCTGTCTTTATAATGTGTTGCTTATATTTTCTTTTCCATCAGTGTAGATGTCCAACATATGGATGACTCATGCCAAAATACTACTATTGAATAACCATTTCCTTTTGGATTCACACATTTAGTTCAGTTTCACTTAGCCTTTCTGCGGCCACACATTGATTATTGTATTTTTATAAAATTTCATAGTGGAAAGAAAAATTTGGACACACAGAGAAACTATTTGTTTTTTTCTTTTTTAATAGTTCCTTTTTAGTTTTATGCACATACATATTATCACACTAACCTCCAATGTTCAATTAAAATAAAACAATTTATGAATTGGTACTTCATACCCAATGAAATCCCTTATTATTGACACCATAACATTGAGTGTGCATCCAACAAGGAACATCATGGCATGATATGATAGTTTCCAAAAGTTGGTTACCTCCCAACTTCTTGACTCCCAATGGAATTGTATTGTGATCAATATCCACTACAAAGTGACCTATCAAACCTCAACTACTAAGGGGAATTTAATTTTCACTTCCAACTACTCTATGACGTGACCACGAGTCAGTGCAATCATTTCTTCTTGACGCAACTACCTTCTTCGCATAATAACTGATTTTTTATGCATCATTGGAAAATTTTGGTGTGATTAATGTCTTCCCTACACAATTTTATTCCCTCACGATGCAACCTACTATCCCACATAAAACAAAAAGAACTCAAATTTTATGGCCAAACCATTGCAATATGATCTTCATATCATAAAGGACCAACTCAAGAATCTTCACATTTCAGAACCAAATCATGGAATGACAGTATGAATTCTGGCATGATATGTTCTGACTTCACTATTCATTAATCTTATATAGGACTATCACAACTTGATGACTTCTCTTGAAACACGATTTTATTTTCAGCACCAAAACTTCATCAAAACATTACCCTTAAACTCTAATTTTCATTAAATTACTTATAAACATCTAAATGGTATTCAACTATTCGATGTTTGACTCTTCCATCTTATGCAATCACCCTCAAAAGGGATGATTCCTCTTCCTCTTCATCATGGTATATTTACAACATTGAAACTCCATAAAAAACACATATTTTTGTTTACCTCTTCTTTATCCTTTTTTGTGAAGTGTGTACAACACTCATATAACTCCTTTAATTATATACATATTAGTTCAAAAATTAAAAAATTATGGAATAAGGGGGGTCCTCTTGTTTCTTTAAATGAAACACTTGAGTTGGGAGTTCCCTACCATCATTACTTCCTTCTTCTTTTCAATATCAACATGGAATATACACTCTTCTTTGTTGACAACTTTTATAAATTATGCACATATTTTCCTCCCATGTATTGGAACCTCGTGTAGAGTTGTTTTCTCCAAATCAGTTTTCAAGGAACCTATTGTGGGTGAAATTTCAGTCACTTGTTTTCCTTGCTTCATAGATCTGACTTTTACATCCTTAATTTGTGTAGTCTTGGCCAATTTTCTAGGCCAAACCAAGAACTCTTTCTTTGGTTGTCTAACTTCTTTGGGATTATCACATGTCTTCTTGACATCATTAGTATTGCATGACTTCCCCTTTTTATTTTTATGAGTATTCATTATTTTCACAATATAAGAAGTCTTTCCTAGAAGTCTATCCATGAACATATCAACTTTGTGACCTTCTAGTCATCATCTGCTACATACATTTTGTAAAAATTAAATTTGGTTTGGGTTGAACATATTTGGTGTAGATCTGGTCATTGGGGGATAACAGGGGGTGGGGTGGAGTGGGGCTGGAAGGGGGTATGGATGGGGGGAGGGGGGGCTGGCAGGGTGCCTGGCAGGGGGAACTAGTAGGGCGGAGACTGGAAGGGGTGGGGGAGGGAGAGACTAGTAGGTGGGGTGCAAGGGGTAGGGGGTGTAGGTGGGGTGAAAGGTGGAGGGGAAGGGGGTGTGCAGGAGAAGGGGGGGAGGGGTAGGGGGTATGGTGAAGGAGGGGGGGTGTTGGTGGGGTGCAAGGGGGAGGGGTGGAGCAGGGGGTGCAAGGGGGGAGGGTATGGGGGTGTGAAGGAGAAGGGGGAAGGGGTAGGGGGTATGGTGAGGGTGTGCAAGGGGAAGCGGATGCAGGGGGGCAAGGAGGGGAAGGATGGGGGAGGGTTAGGGTGAGGGGGTTTAAGGGGGGAGGGGAAGGGGTGTGTAGGGTGGGGCTGTCCAGGAGGGTCTGTAGGGGGAGAGTGGGGGGGTGTGCAGGGGGTGCAAGGGGGTCTGTAGGGGGGGACGGGGTACAAGGGGGTCAGTAGGGAGGGCTCTTTATAGAGGGGGTGGAGGGGGAGGGGGTGTGCAGGGTGAGGTGGGGTGGCTAGGTGGGAGGGGTGTTCAGAAAGGAGAGGGTGTCGAGGATAGTCTATAGGGGGAGATTGGGGGGGTGACGGGGTGCAAGGGGGTTTGTAGGGGGGAGGGGTGCAAGGGGGGTCGGCAGAGGGTCTGTCTAGGGAGGGTGGTTCATTAGAGAGGGGGGTGTGCAGGGGGTCTGTCTGGGTGGGGTTGTCTAGGAGGGTCTATAGGGGGAGAGTGGGGGTGTGTAGGGGGTGGAAGGGGGATATGCAGGGGGATGGTGGGTGTAAGGGGGGTCTGTAGGGGGATCTTTCTAGGGAGGGGGGGATCCAGAGGGAGTGGAGGGGGGTATTTGTAGGGGGAAGGGAGTGGTTGTAGGGGGAGTGGTGGGGGAACTACTACAGGGGGGTTGGCTATAGTGGTGTATTTTTTTTAAAGAAATGGAAAGTCCTATAGCCATAGTTTTAACCGTGGCTATATGGATTTACCCATAGTTTATAACCATGGATATAGGTCATACCCTATATCCATGCCAATAACAGCCACAATTCATTGAACTGTATCTATATCCTAAATTTATAGTATTGTTTGAATTAATCCATCTGTAAACTCCAAGTTCTCTCTAAAAATATCTCCCCTTTTTCTCATTTCCCTTTGTCGACCATTTTATAGAGTTATGGGGAAGCTGTATCTTTGGGTCATGTGGAATCATTTTCAAAATCCCATGATGAAATTTCCTAGATCATGGATGACTCAATCAATTGAGGTTTGTGGGGATATGGCTTTCCGTGTCGAGGTTTGCAGTTATGCAGTTCGCGACAAAAGAAATAACTGCATCAATCCCACAAACGACGTTGTTCAAGGGATGCTTTCGGCCTCACCTCATCCATGAACTATGTTTGTGGAGAGGGTGTGTGGGGGTGTACCTCTCCGTAATGTTTTATCCAACGAAACTTTTGGAAGGTCTGTGATTTTTGGGTGGAATTTCTCTACCTCTATTCAGCCAATGATGTGGTTCATGGGGTCATGGTTCTATTCTTCATTCACTCTGCGAACTTTCTAGTTCACTAGCCATTTCCTCACAAGAAAGATTTTTTCAGGCTTTCCGCATACCATTCGGTTCGCAGGCAATACTGTTTGTATATCATTCCCAGAAATCAATACGTAGACAACTTTTGTCCTTGGTCAAATTCAAATTCCTCAATATTCTTCTCTAGTTTTCAATTGAACCTGTTTTTTATTCCTTCATCTAGTTTGTGGGAGTATTTACCATCCCTTTGCATAGTTTTTAGGACACTATAGGTATTTTTATGGGTTTTAATTTTTTTTTTTGAATTTATTGCTTCTTTAGGCTTTTAAGGTTTTTTTCCAATTTTTTAGTTTTTATTGAGGTTTTTAAAAAAATTTAATGTTTTTTGGGGTTTAAAGGTTTTTTATATTTTTTAGTGATTTTAGGGTTTTTATGGGTTATTAGGGTTTTTAATTTTTTTAGTGGTTTTATAGTTTCTATTATTTTTAGGTGGTTTATTGTTTTTATTGTTTTTATTTTTTATTGGTTTTAAGTGTTTTTAGGTTTTAAGGGGTTTTCTTGGTTTTTAGGGGTTTAGATAATTTTAGATAATTTTTGTTTTTTATGTGGTTTTGGTGTTTTTATAGATTTTGGGGAGTTTTAGGTGTTTGGGTGTTTTTATATTTTTGGGGGGCTTTATGGGTTTTCTGAGTTGTTTACGGTTTTAATTTTTTTTAGTGTTTTTAAGGTTTTTAGGTGTTTAAAGTTTTTTTAGATTTTTAGTGGGTTTTAGGAGTTTTATAGTTTTTTATGGGTTTTATGGTTTTTAGCGGTCTTTATGGTTTTTAGGGTTTTTATCATTATTTATTTTTTTATGGGTTTTAAGTGCTTTTATGATTTTAAGGTTTTCATAGGGTTTTCATGGGATTGGGTATTTTTATGGATTTTATAGGGTTTTTATCATTTTTAGGGATTTTGAAGTGTAATAGGGGTTTTAGTGTTTTTTTATTTTTTATTTTTTAGGGATTTTTTTTAGTTTTTATGGTTTTTAAAAGGTTTTAAGGTTTTTTAAAGTTTTTAGGTGTTTAAAGGGTTTTAAAATTTTTAGTGGTTTTAGGTATTTTTATGGTTTTTTTGGTATTTTAATGATTTTTAGAGTTTTAGGGGTTTTAATTGTGTTTTAGGGTATTTGGAATTTTTTTGGGTCTTCTATGGATTTTAAGTGTTTATGTGGTTTTAAGGTTTTCTTAGGGTTTTTCATGGGTTTTTGGTTTTTTTTAACTTTTTAGGGAATTTAATTTTTTTGGATTCTTATGGGTGGTTATGGGTTCTAATGTTTTTGAGTGTTTCTAGGGTTTTTTAGGGTTTTAGGGTTTTATGTTTTTGTCGGTTTTAGGGTTTTTTTTTTTTTGAGTTTTTTAGGGTTTTAACAATTTTTAGTGTTTTTAACAGTTTTTGGGGTATAAAGGTTTTTTGGGATTTTTAGTTGGTTTTTAAGGTTGTTATGGGGTGAAAGAGGTTCGATACCAGGTGAACCTGGCCCCCCAAAAAATATATAAAAAAGAGCATCGCCAAGGAAGATGTCACATGGGGGGATTACAAACTCGGGTGTGCATCTCACCCTTCATATCGGACTCCACAAATCGAAGGCAGCACGGTGTGGCCACGTGTGACCATATCGAGATCCTCTCCGCAATCGCCTGTTTGGAAAGCGCATCTGCAACCGAGTTAGCCTCCCGGTAGGCGTCTGTGACATGAAGGTTGAGCCGCTGGCAGGAGGCAAGGCACTCCGTCCATTGCGGGAGGATCCTCCAAGGGACGCGCTCTGATTTGGCCTTGAGAGCAGCCACTGCAAGCATGGAGTCTGATTCAAGCCAAAGGGGATTCCAGCCAAACTGTCCAGCAAACTCAATCGCCTTAATCATGGCCCAAAATTCTACCTCAAGGGCACACCCATTTTTGATAAAGTGATGGAAGCAGCCTTTGACAAAGCCTCGGTGTGTACGGAAGACCCCTCCACACCCCGAGGGCCCTGGTGCACCCAAAGCCGCACCATCCACATTGACCTTGATCCAGGAGGAGATCGGAGGGATCCATCGGATGTATTTGAGGATCTTCGGCTTCCTTGGCCTGCCATCAACGCCAAGTAATCGCGGAAGGATGAGATCACTCACATCATTTTCCATCGAGTCAGATTGGATATGAGACGCTGCATGGATCTCCGAGTGAATTTTAACGACACCACCATGAAGAGAGAGCTGCCCTTTGGTAAAGGCAATCGCATTCCGTGCAGCCCATGTGTAGGAGACAATGGCGGCAATGGCCACATGGAGAAAGTTGGAAATTTGCTTGATGCATGGCCAGTTGACAAGGCTGTCCAGCATATCTAAGAATGGCATGTAAAAGCAAAGGGGGGATCCGAACAGCCCCTGCAGATACCCCAGAGAGCCGCTGGAAATCTGCACTGAAATAGGGTGTGCTGGATGGATTCTGAAGCGTCGAGGCATAAAAAACATACCGAAGCCAGGCTGTGTCCAGCCCGCTGAAGCTGCTCCTGCATCGGCAACCGGTTCCTCCAGATTTTCCAGATCAAAAGGTGACGAGCTGGTGGTATAAAGGGCTTCCTAAAATTTGAGAGCCAGGCCGGGGGGGGCAGATCCCTGCAAGCATTTTGACCAGTAGAAGTCTTTCACATTCAATTGACCAATAAGGTTGGGCATCCAGATGAGAAGGCCTCTTTCAGCAAAGACATAATCCGTAATTTGCCTGTATGTGTCAGTAGGAATAAGGGGCTCAAGCTGATCCACTTACTGGACAAAACTAGCGATTGACATGTCTCGTGCATCAGCGGGGGGGATCATTCTCTCCATCAGGGGCCTATCAAGCCACATAGTAGACCAGACGTTCATATTCGACTGCTTGGAAACAATCCACTTTGAGTGTTCCATGATGTTAGTGTAGGATCTTCGTATCGATGTCCGGACCGAAAAGGGAAGATGTCCCATAAAACCATCACAAAGTTTTTGTGTGAACCTCTCACGGCAAAAGTCAATCCCATCATCCGAGTAATCAAGCAGGCTCCATGTGAATTTATCAAGCATGGAGTCATTGAATCTTCTGAGGTCTTTGATTCCCAGCCCGCCTCGTTCAATTGGCTTAGTGCAGTCCCTCCAAGCCACAGTGACCAGCTTCCGTTCACTGATGCAGCCTGTCCAAACGAAGTTTCTAGTTTTCGCCTGCAGGGATTTGATGAGATTAACCGGCCACCAATATAAAGAGAAGGCATAGGTGAACATGGATGTAATAACATAATTGATAAGAAAAACTCTTCCGGACTGCGATAATCATTTCCCTTTCCATTTAGCAAGTTGCAGCAAAATTCTACTCGCCATGTTCATAAGGTAACTGCTCTTCACTCTTCCCCAAAAGATCGGGACCCCCAGATAATCAAAGGGGATTGATCCCCTCTTCACGCCAAGAGAGAGGGCGATGCGGGTTTGCCTGGAGGTGGAGACCCCATCCCCGAAGACAATGGAGGATTTACTCCAACTAATGGCCTGCCCTGCCACATATTCATAGTGCTGGAAGATCCTCCGGATTGAGGACAACGTTCTCCTGTCGGCCTTCCCAAAAAGTAAGATGTCATCGGCGTAGAAAAGATGAGATGGTACCTGAAGGTTTCTTCCCGCCATGATTGGGCTAAAGAGGCCAGCCTGCGTAAGGTCAATAAGGTACCTACTCAGGTAATCTTCAGTGATTGAAAAAAGAATGCCAGACAACGGATCTCCCTGTCTAACCCCACGTGAGCATGGGAAAAACCCCTTGGGGGAACCATTGATAAGCACCGAGGCTCGGGCACTATTCAGGATGGACGACACCAACTTTATGAAGCTGTCCGAGAAGCCATATCTTGAGAGAAATTGAAAAATAAAGCTCCATTTGATGGTGTCAAAGGCCTTGGATATGTCCCGTTTGAGAGCAAAGTTACCATTCTTGGATCTCCGCCTCATGATGTTGATGCCCTCTGAGGGTGTAAACAAACATCTTTGGATGTTTCTCCTGGGGATGAAGCCAAATTGGTTAGGGGTGATAAGATCGCCCATCAATCGCCCCATCCTCTTAACAAGAATCTTGCTGATAATTTTGGGGACTGTATTCCCCATGGCAACCGGCCTGTAATCTCCTATATCAAGAGCATTTTCGATCATTGGGATGAGGGCAATGAATTTGGCATTGGAGCCGTGCGGGAAGGATCTTGAGAAAAAAATCTCCCTAACAGACCTCTTGACCTCCGCATGCAGGATATCCCAATAAAACATAAATAATTTGTTTCTGAAGCCATCCGGACCCGCTGCACTGTCCATGTTGAGGGAGAACACAGCAGATTTAATTTCCTCCTCTGAGGGGGCAGCTGTAAGGTCGTTGTTTTGCTGGTCGTTAACCCACAGTAGAATGGAGTCTGTCACTGGGAGGGAGAACTCCTCATTATCACTGGTGTACAGCTGCTGGAAGTATTCCACCACTACATTGGAGATGTCCACCTCGGAGGTGAAGGTGCTTCCATGGATACGAACAATGGTCACACACTTCTTGGCCTTTTTCTCCTTATGAAGCCGGTGAAAAAATTTGGAATTGCGGTCCCCATCCTTGAGCCACCGGGTGTTAAACTAGGCCTTGGCCAGCTTCCCCTTCAGGGACAGGAGGTCATCCAGCCTAGCATGAGCCTGGAGTTCCTCCCTAGAAGGCAGGGGAGAGATTGATTGGAAAGCTGAAGGGAGGCAAGCCGGGCCTCAGTAGCCTGAATATCTTCATCCAGCTTGGAGAAAGATGACATGCTCCATTCCTTAAGGAGGGACTTGATTCTCTTCTGCATGGAGACCAGCTTAAAATAGTGGCTGCCTTGCGGAGGAGCCACCCACCCATTTGCGATGACTTCCCTGCAGCCCGGAATTGTGAGCCAACCATTGTTGAATTTGAAGGGCAGGGGGGAGGATCTTTGGCCCCCAGAGAGGTTGATGATAATAGGATTATGGTCCGAATGGAATTTCGGAAGGGTGAATCCAGAGATGTCAGAGAGCGCGCTGATATCACTAATCTGATAGAAGCATCTATCAAGCTTGTTGGCTTGCCGACCATTAGTAGTGAATCTGCCCCATGTGAAGGAGGCTCCAGCGACGGGCACTTCAGTAAGATCGCAAGAGTCAAGGCAGTGGGAGAAATCCATGGCAGCCATACGGGAGAAGCTGGCGCCTATCCTCTCATCTGGTTTAAGGTCCATGTTAAAATCACCAACAATCACCCAATTTCCATTAATAGACCCACAGATTCGGCCAAGATTCCTCCAAAGGTCCCTTCTTCTAGTGTACGAGCAGGAAGCATACACGAAGGAAAGGGAAAAAATAGAATCATTCAGAATGGTCTCCAGTGTGATGACCTATGGATACTCATCAGCGGATAGCACCCTCACATCATCCTGCTTGAGTACCCACAATTGCTCCAAGCCACTATCATTGCAGATTTTAGCAGCAAGGGAGTACCCAAGGCTGCTCCATTTGAAGCCTTTCCAGCTGTTAAAGGGTATCATTGGTTCAGCAATTCCAATTAAATGCAACCTATGAGTCGAGATAAAGTGCCGAAGGGCTGAGGCAGTGGGAGAGTTCCCAATCCCTTGGAAATTCTAGAAAAGTAACCTCATTGAGCAAGGGGGTCATCGCCCCTCGAAGGAGACAGGTTGGTGAATTCATGTGTGACCATCTTGCCTTTCTTCCCTTTCTTCTTGGGCCGACCAACCGGCTACTTCCCCGCCGCGGGGTCCTCTGCATCCGTGCATTGGTACTTTGAAGTATCAACCACCTGGGGTTGCGAAACATTAGGCAGAGGTGAGGACAATCTTTCCTCAGGCTGGTCCTCTGCCTCATCAGACCAGAAGCTTCCACTAAGAGGGGAGAACCTGTTCAAGGGGCATAAAGGAGTAGGGGCAGGCCCTGAAATCGGGATCCTTTTTGCTGCCTTGTCCGAGGAAACAGGTGTGAAGGAGTCATCTGCTGCAGATACAGCTGATTCAGGTGCTTTCACCTCCAAAGGGGCCATAGCGGTCAGATCCGTATGCGGCATCTCCTGCACAGGGGACACAGGAGGGGCAGAGGGAGGCAGCAGCCTCTCAACAGCACAGATATCCTCCGGCTCTGTCGGAGGGGGCCGGGGAGGGGGAAGCTCATTGGGGCTGGCTCCAATGGGGTCAGGTGTCAAAGTGACCGCGGCGGTCCGTGACTGAGAAGGCTCCGCCTGGCATGATGAGGAGTGAGGTGCCTCATGGTCCGGCTTGAGAGGCTCCTCAGGGGTAGCGGCGGTCTATGACTGTGAAGGCCCCACATGGCAGGGTGCAGAGGGTTCATGCGCCCCCTGGACCAGCTCGGGGTGCACCTCAAGGCAAGCAGTGCCATTAACCGAGACCTGTCCGTGCAAAGGCGCAGCGGTATCCAGACTCTTCCCAGGCTCCGCACCGCGTGACCTTCTGCAATTTTCAGCAACATGCCCCTTCATATTGCAGAATGAGCAGAGCATCAATTTGCGGCAGTCAGCAGCAATATGACCAAGAAGATTGCAATGGGAGCATAGCTTAGGCCTTCTTTCATATTGGATTTCGATAGTGAAGGAATTACTTTGTGTGTTGAGGACCACCTCCTCCACCAGTGTAGACGCCAAGTCAATCTCCACAAGAACCCGCGCATAGTGACCAAATCCTGGGTTATCCATCTCCTTATTTTAGATTTTTTATGGGGTTTTAGGGTTTTTATGGGTTTTAGTGGTTTTTATGTTATTTAGGGTTTTTAGTGTTTATTAGGGTTTTTAACCTTTTTTAGGTTTTTATGAGTTTTAAGTGTTTTTAGGTTTTTATGATTTACATAGGAGTTTTCAGTATTTTTAGAGTTTTTTATGGTTTGGTGTAATTAATTTCTTTTTAGGATTTTTATGGGTTTCTAGGGTTTTAGGAATTTTGTGGGTTTTGATGGGTTTAATGGTTTTTTGGGTTTTTATAGTTTTCTGAGTTTTTATGGGGGGTGGGGTTTGTGTTTTTTTAGGGTTTTTAAATTTTTTTAGATTTTTTAATGTTTCTAGGGGTTTAAATTTTTTTTAGAGTTTTTAGTTGTTTTTTATGTTTTTTATGGGCTTTTATTATTTTTTATGTTTTTAGGGGTATTTTGGTTTTTTGGTTTTTGTGTTTTTAAGAGTTTTTTAGTGTTTTCTAGTGACCTTATCAATTATTTGGGTTTTAGGAGTTTTAATTGATTTTATTTTTTTATGTTTTCTCAGTTTTTTAATGTTTTTTATGTTATTATGATTCTTTGGATTTTTTAGGAAGTCTATATTATTTAAGGTATTTAGGGATTTAAAGGGTTTTTATTATTTTTAATATTTTTTTGGGTTTTGGGGGTTTTTTGGAGTTTTTTGTGTTTTTATGGTCTTTTGGAGTTTTAAATGTTCTTTTTGGGTTTAAGGGATTTTTGATTTTTAGTCAGTTTTTTGGGTTTTTATGGGTTTTAGGGTTTTAAAGGTTTTTTGGGTTTTAGGGTTTGTATGGTTTTTAGATATTTTGAATATTTTTAGGGTTAATCACATTTTTATGTTTTTAGGGATTTTTAGTGTTTTAGGTTTTTAAGTTTTTTTGATTGTTTTTAGGGTTTTCAATGTTTTTACGTTTTTATGGATTTTAGGGCTCTTTTTGAATTTTTTGGGTTTTCAAGGATTTGGAGGGTTTTAGTGTTTTTAGGGGTTTCATTGTTTTTTTATCTTTTGGAGTTATTTATTTCTTATGGTTTTTATTGTATCTATGGTTTTTTATATTTTTATGGATTTTAAGGATTTAGGATTTCTAGGGATTCCAGGGTTTTAAAAATATGTTGAGGTTATTCGACTTTTTTTGGATTTTATGGGTTTATATGTTTTTTTGGGTTTCTAGACTTTTTTTTATTTTTTATGGTTTATTATAGTTTCTAGAGTTTTTAATGATTTTAGTGGTTAAAATGTTTTTAAAGGTTTTAGTGATTTATTACAATTTTTATGGGATTTTATGGTTTTTTAAGGTTTTTAGGGAATTTATGGTTTTTAATGTTTTATTGTATTTATGGTTTCTATAGTTTCTATCATTTTTAGGCTTATAGGGTTTTTATGTCCTTTTAGGTTTTTTAGGTTTTTTAGGTTTTTTATGTTTTTTCAATATTTTTAGGGTTCTTATATTTTTGAGATTTATAGGGGTTTTTAGAATTTTATTATTTTTATGGTTTTTATGGGTAATGATATTTTTTAGATTTATTATGGATTTTATGGTTTTTTTGGTTTTTATGTGATTGTTTACAATTTTAGGTGTTTTATGATTTTATATGGTTTTTTTAGTTTTTTGGGTTTAAAAGGTTTTTAGGGTTTTTGGTGGTTCTTAAGAATTTTAGGGGTTTTACTATTTTATAGTTTTAGGTGTTTTTATGGTTTTTCGGGGGGTTTTTTTGGCTTTTTAGGTTTTTAGGGTTTTAAAGTGTTTCTATGTTTTTAGGGTATTCTTAAGGTTTTTTGTATTTTTTACATTTTTAGTTTTTTAGGGTTTATTTAGTTTTTTGTAGTTTTTTTGTGGTTATATGGAACTGCTCGGGGAGGATGAAGCCGCCGAAGAAGCACCATCTTGAGGTTGCAGAACGCATCCGGAGAACACCATCGCCGAGAGCAGATCGAGGAGACATCGTCAATACCACAAGAATAAACCAGGGGAAGAGGCGTCGAGTGATAGAGAGATCCAGGAGAGTGCACCGCCATCTCCCTTCTCTTACGGTTTTAGGGGTTTAATCTTTGGGTAATTATGGGTTTTTTATTTTTTTTGGGTTTTTATGGTTTTTTGAGTTTTTTAATGTTTTTAGGGTCTATAGGATTTTTTTGTTATTAGTGTTTTTTAGGATTTTTATTGGTTTTTAGGATTTTTATGGGTTTTAAGGGTTTTATGTTTTTTTACATTTTTTAGAATTTATAGGGCTTTATGAATTTTTAGGTTTTTAAGGGTTTTAAGTGTTTTTAGGTTTTTATGGGTTTCCTCAGGTTTTTTAGGATTTTTAGTGTTTTTTATGTTTTTACGATTTTTTTTGGGTTTTTAGGATTTTTATGGTTTTTTGTTTTATTTATTTTTAGAGTATTTAGTGTATTAAGGGATTTTATAGATTTTTGGGGGTTATATGGTTTTTTTTGAATTTTTAGGGGTTTTAGTGTTTTTATTATTTTTAGGGGTTTAAAAGGTTTTTAGAGTCGTAGTTAGGTTTTAGGGTTTTTATGGGGTTTTAGGGCTTTTTAATTCTTTTAGAGGTTTTTATGGTTTTTAGGATCTTTATAGTTTTTATGATTTTTTGGCATTTAGTATTACTTATTATTTTTAGGGGTCTTAAGTGTATTTAGATTTTTAATGTTTTCTTTAGGTTTATTAGGGTTTTTAGGGATTTTACATTTTTTTTGGGATTTTTAGGTCTTTTTAGGATTTTTATGGTTTTTAGGGTTTTAAGGGATTTTGAGGGGATTTAGGGGTTCTTTAGTTTTTTTGGATTTTTAAGGATTATTTAGTTTTTTAGTGGATTAAAGGGTTTTTTTGTTTTTTGTGGTTTTAATGAGTTTAAAGGGTTTTTAGAGTTTTATGTGTTTTATATATTCTTATGTTTTTTATGGTTTTGGGGTGTTTTATGGTTTTTATGGTTTTTAGGGGTTTTTGGATTTTTTTATGCTTTTTAGGGTTTTAGAATTTTTTAGGATTTTAGGGGATTTAATTTTTTCTATGGTTTTCTTAGGGGTTTTTAGGTGTTTATTGTTTTTTACATTTTTAGGGACTTTTACGGATTTTTAGGATTTTTATAGTTTTTAGGGGTTTTAAGTGATTTTTTAGTTTTTATATTTTTAATGGGATTTTATGGTCTTTATGGGTTTCTAGGTGCTTTTAGATTTTAGGTGGTTTATGGTTTTGAGGGGTTTTAGGGTCTTTTAGCATTTTTATAATTTTTTTAGGGGTTTTATTTTTTCTAAGATTTTTAATGTTTTCTAAATATTATTTAGGATTTTAGGTGTTTTTAGGGATTTATAATTCTTTTATCTAATTTTTATTTTTTTTATGTTTTTTATACATTCAATGGTTTTTAAGGTTTTATAAGGGTTTTCAGGTTTTTTTTCATTTTTTAAGTTTTTTAGGGGTTTGAAGTGTTTTATGTTTTTATAGATTTCTTTTAGTTTTCAAGGTTCTTAGGTTTTTTTGTATTTAGGAGATTCTAGGGATTTATTTATATTTTAAACAAATTTATGGTTTTTAGGGATTTTGAGGTTTTTAAAATTATTTTAGTTTATTAGGGTTTTATTGTTTCTTAGATTTTAAAACTATTTTAGGTGTTTTACGGGTTTTATGGTTTTTTTGGGTTTTTATGGTTTTTTATTATTTTTCAGGGTTGTATAATTTTTAATGATTTTTGGGGTTTTAGGGACTTCTAAGGTTTTTATCTTTAATTAGTTTTTTAGTGGTTTTTAGTGTTTTTAGATTTTTATGATTTTTTTAAGGGTTTTCTAGTTTTTTAGGGGTTTTCAATTTTTATGGATTTTTGGAGTTTTTTGATTTTTTTTTTGGTTTTTATGGTTTTAGGGAATTTTAGGGTTTTTAAGGGTTTTAGTGAGTTTTGGGGTTTTTCTTATTTTTAGGGCTTTTAAATATTTTTAATTTTCAAGGTATTCTTAGGGATTTTTAGGCTTTTTGGATTTTATATGTTTTTGGAGATTTTTAGAGATTTTTTTGAATATTTATAGTTTTTTATGGTCTTTAAATATTTTTAGTGTTTTTAGTGTTTTTATAGTTTTTTATGGTTTTTTTAGTTTTTTGGTTTTTTTTCATGTTTTTTAGATTTTTTTAATATTTTTGTCCCTTTAATGGGGTTTTAGTGTTTTTAGAGGTTTTTAGGGATTTATGGTTTTTAGGGTTTTTAAAGGTTTTTAGGGTTTATAGTTTTTAGGTTTTTAAAGTTTTTTTTGGTTTTTTAGGGTTTTATCATTTTTTAGGATATTATGTGTTTTATGTGTTTTTAGGTTTTTAAGGCTTTCATATGGTTTTTCAAATTTTTTAAGGTTTTTTACATTTTTAGGGATTTCATCTATTTTTTAATATTTTTATAGTTTTTAGGGGTTATAGGGATTTTTTGGATTTCCAAGGGTTTTTAGGGTTTTTAGGATTTTTAATAGTTTTTTTTGTTTTAATATTTTATTTATTTTTTAGGGTTTTAATGGTTTTTAAATTTTTTAATGTTTTTTAGTTTTAAAGGGTATTAATTTTTTTTGTGGTTTTTTGGGTTTTTCTGGGTTTTTAGGGGTTTTAAGGTTTTTAGGGTTTTTATGGTTTTTAGAGGCTTTTTAGGGATTTTAGAGTCTTTTAGTGGTTTTTAGGGTTTTAAGGGTTATTAACATTATTAAGGGTTTCAAGTGTTTTATGTTTTTTAAGGTTTTAGGGGGGTTTTAGTGTTTTAAGGATATTTTTGGCTTTTTTTGAATTTTATAATTTCTTAGGGACTTTAGGGATTTTGAGGGATATTAGTGTTTTTAGGATTTTTAGTGGGTTTTGGGATTTTTTTTATAGATTTAAGGTTTTTTGAATTTTTAGCGGTTTAAGATTTTTTACATTTGTTAACATATTTATAGTTTTAAAGTGTTTTAAGAGTTTTTAGTCGGTTTTAGTGTTTTTATGGGTTTTATGGGTTTTTATGTTTTTTAATGGTTTTATGGATTTTAGGGGTTTTCGGTGTTTTTATGGTTTTTCTTGTTTTTTAGGGGATTTAAGTGTTTTTTTGGTTTTTATGGTTTTATTAGATGGTTTTTAGGGTTTATAGAGTTTTTTTACATTTTTATAGACTTTGGGGGCTTTTTTAAATTTTTATGGTTTTTATTTTTTTATGCATTTTGAGGGTTTTAACGTTTTTTATGGTTTTTTATTTTTATGTTTTTTTTGGTTTTTTGATTTTTTTTTACTTTTTAGGGGTTATTATAGTTTTAAACTTTTTTAGGGGTTAAAGGGTTTTTAGAGTTTTCAGTGGTTCTTTTTTATCAGTTTTTAAGGTTCTTTATGGTTTTTAGTAGTTTTTATGGATTTTAGGGGTTTTATTATTTTCTAGTGGTTTTTTGTATTTTTATGGATTTTTAGGTTGTTTTATGGGTTTTATGTGTTTTTATGTTTTTAATATTTTATTTGGGATTTTTAGTATTATTATTTATTTAGTATTTTTAGGAATTTTTATGGGTTTTAGGGTTTTTAGGGATTGGGGGTGTTAGGGTTTTTTAGGGTTTTTAAGGATTTGTTTTTTTTTTGGGATTTGAGGTTTTTATCGAGTATTTATGGTTTTTAAGGTTTCTAGAGTTTTTTTTAAAAACATTTAAAGGGATTATTGGGTTATATATTTTTTATTGGGTTTTATAGTTTTAGTGGTTTTTAGGGATTTTATGGGTATTTAGAGTTTTTCTTGGTTTTGAGGGGTTTTATGGTTTTAAGGTTGTTTAGGGTTTTTAGGTATTTTATATTTTTTTAGGTTGTTTTGGAGTTTTATGTGTTTTTTGTTTTTGAAGGTTTTTTAAGGGTTTTCGGTGTTTTTATGTTTTTTTAAATTTTATGGATTTTTAGGGATTTTAAGGACTTTTATGGTTTTTAAGGTTATAGGGATTTTTAGGGTTTAAGGGTATTTTGCGGTTTTTTTGTTTTTTGTTTTTTTATGTTTTCTTGTTTTTTATACTTTTTATAATGTTTTAGGTGTTTAAAGGGATCTCGAATTTTTTTAATGTTTTAGGTTTTTTGTGGATTTTTATGGTTTTTTAAGGTTTTATGGGTTTTTATAGTTTTCAGGGTTTTTTAGGGATCTCATCTTTTATTGGTTTTTAGGGTTTTAAAGTATTTTTTTGTTATTATAGTTTTATTTTTTAGGGTTTTATGTTTTGAGAAAATTTTATGGATTTTTTTGGATTTTTATTAATTTTAAGGGTTTTTATGTATTTTGAAGGTTTTAATGGGTTTTCAGGTTTTTCGGGTTTTTTAGGGCATTAGCATTCGTAGGTATCTTTAGGGTTTTGAGTGTTTTTATTTTATTTGGGTTTTATTAGGGTTTTCCATGTTTTTATGGGTTATTTTTGTTTTTAGGGATATTTAGTGCCTTTTTAGTTTTTTGGGGTTTGAGGTTTTTTGGGGTTTTGTTTGTTTTTATTTTTTTTACAGTTTTTAAGGTATTTAGAGGTTTTTAACATTTTTAGGGGTTAAAAAGATTTCAGTGGTTTTTAGTGTGTTTTAGGGTTTTAGGGTTTTTAATCATTTTTAGGGGTTTTATGATTTTTTGGGTTTTTGAGATTTTTAGGGTTTTTTAAGCTTTTAGTGTTTTTAGGCTATTTAAGGGTCTTAAGTGGTTTTTTTGTATCAAGGGATTTCCTTTGTTTTTTCTAGGTTTTTATGTTTTTTTATCATTTTTAGGGATTTTTATGGATTTTTTTGGATTTTTTTGGTCTTTCAGGGATTTTATGTATATTGAGGGTTTTAGGGTTTGTGGGGTTAGGTTTTTTATGTATTTTTGGGTTTTTAGCTACTTTATTTTTTATTTTTATGGTTTATAAGTGTTTTTAAAATTTAAAATTGGTTTAAAAGGATTTTATAGTTTTTAATTGTTTTTCTGGGGGTTTTAGGTTTTTAGGGATTTTAGAGGTTTTAAGGGAATTTATGGTTTGTATGGCAGTTTTAGGGTTTTTAGTGTCTTTTATGATTTTTAGTGTTTTTAAGGATTTTTAGGAGTTTAAGTGTTTTTTTGTTTTTAATGTTTTCCTATGGTTTTTTATTTTTTTAGTATTTTTTTATGTTTTTAGGCATTTTAAGTATTTTTTGGGATATTTATAGTTTTAGGGGTTTCCAGGATTTTTAGGATTTTATGGGTTAATATTATTTTAGGTTTTTTATGTTTTCAAATGTTTTTTAGGACGTTTAGCATTTTAGGTGTTTTTAGGATTTTATTGGTTTCTAAAATGTTTTCACGGTTTTTAGTTTTTTTTAAAATTTTTATGTATTTTTATGATATTGTTGGATTTTTAGGGTTTTAGGGATATTGTGGTTTTATAGTTTTTTTCGGTTTTAGGGTTTTAATTTAGTTTTTTAATAATATTAAAGGTTTGTAGAATTTTTTTACATTTTTATAGGAGTAAAGTATTTTTAGAGTTTTTATTGGGTTTTTAGGTTTTTATGGTGTTTTAATATTTTCAAGGTTTTTAGTGTTTTTATGGGTTTTTAATGTTTTTATGGGTTTTTGTATTTTTTTATTTTTTTTAGGTTTTTAATTTTTTATTAGGGTTTTTAAGATTTTTGATGTTTTTAAGGATTTTTTTATGATTTTGATGTTTTTTAGGGTTTTAAGGGAAAAGAAGGCTCGGGTCCAGGCTATTCCTGGCACCCCCAAAAATTATTAAACAAAAGGACACAAACACTGCAGACAAGGGAGGGGAGGGGTCGAATGAACCACACCCAAAAACCCTTACAACCCACGCCAAAGAAAGAAAAACAAAGAAAGAAAAAGACATAAAAACAGACAAAACCGCAGCATCATCACATCACATCCAGCCAGTACCAGCATCCAACAGCACTACATCCAACGTTAACCAGCATCCAGCAGCTCATAGCTAACCAACAACCAGCATTCAGACTACAGCAACAAACAACATCCAGCAGCAGCAGCCAGCCAACCAACATCCACAACAAACCAGCAACCTGCATCCTCATTTTCAGACAGCTATCACCTCTTTTGACCACCAAACATCCCCCAACATCCCACTTCCACTCCAACAACATTTTTTTTCACCAACACCAACATTACCATCAAATTCTGACCCAAGCAGATCAAATCAAACCATTTCAGCAAACCAAACAACCCATCAAACCAAAGCAACGCAAGAAAACCAGGAACACAAGGCCCCCCCTCCCTCCAAGCCGCTGGATCCGACTTCGAAACACCGGTGCACGCCAAGATGACGACGAGACAGGGTGAAGCCAAGCAGAAGAATCGGAGCCGGAGGTCACCGTGGAAGACGCTACGCACACCGGATCCGATGCCAGAAGCCGCAATAGAACCAGCAACCATCGTGGCCGACGGTGAGCACACCGGAATCGAAGATGACTCCGAAGCCGCGGTGAGATCCCGAAGCCCAAGACACTCCGCAGTCGACACCAATCCAGTCGACATGAAGCGCCCAAGGCCGCGGGGAGAAACCGAAGCTATGTGAAGCGAATTCAACACCGGACTGAAACCCCGAAGCCAGGAACACCGAGGTCATTGCACGTCGACGCAGATCTGAAAACTCGAAACCACAAGCAAAACAGATCTGGCGTCAAACATACCAGAGCCAAAGCGAGATCCCGAAGTTGAAGGGTTCAAAGCAGTTGCCATTGGACCAAAACCGAAGCCGATCCAACCAGATCCAACACCGATCTACGCCGAGCCAAAGCGAGGCAACCAGCGATGAAGCCAGCCCGTTCCAGAGGAGGGGAGGGGAAGATCGGTCGGAGAAACCCTAGCTGCGCGAGGAGAGGGAAAAAGCCACCGCTCCGAGGCCATTAGGGTTTTAAGGGATTTTCAAGGTTTTTTTTTGGTTTTTTTGAGTTTTTTATTTTTATTGGTTTTTTTGTTTTCGTGGGTTTTAAGGTTTTTTAGTTTTTTTAACATTTTAAGGGTTTTAAAGGGTTTTTGGAGTTTTTATTAATTTTTTAAAGATATTATAGATGTTTATGATTTTTAATGTTTTTATGGGTTTTTATAGTTTTAAGGATTATATGGTTTATAGGGTTTTTTATAGTTTTAAAGATTTTAGTATTTTTTGTTTTTCAGGGGTTTTAAGTGTTTATTAATTTATAAGGTTTTCTTAGGTTTTTTCAAGGTTTTAGGGTCTTTTACTTTTTAAGGGATTTTTAGGGTTTTTTATGATTTTTAGGGGTTTTTAGGGTTTTTATATTTTTTAATGGTTTTAGGGGTTTTAGGGTTTTTATATTTTTTTTGGGTTTTAGGGGTATTTTGTTTTTTAGTTTTTTAAGGTTTTCTTTGGGTTTTTCATCATTTTTATGGTTTATTACATTTTTGTAATTTTTTGGGATTTTTAGAGTTTTTATGGGTTTTAGTGTTTTTAGGGATTTTGAGTACTTTTAGTGTTTTTAGGGTTTTTTATGGTTTTTAGTGTTTTTAAGTTTTTATGGGTTTTAAGTTTTTTAAGGTATTTAAAGTTTTCATAGGGTTTTTTTAGGGTTTTTAGGGTTTTTAGGGTTTTTTAGATTTTAGGGATTTTTAGGTCTTTTTTATAAATTTTATGATTTTTAAGGATTTTTACGGATTTTGGGGTTTTTCATGTTTTTAGTGTTTTTTTGGATTTTCTGGATATTTCGGGTTTTAGAGTTTTTTGGGTTTTGTGTTTTTTATGGTTTTTAAATGTCTTTAACATTTTTAGGGGTTAAAAGGGTTTTTACATTTTTTAGTGTTTTAGGGGTTTTATGGGTTCTTAGGGTTTTTAAGGATTTTAGGGGTTTTTATGATTTTAGGGGTTATGGGGTCTTTATGGTCTTTTAAGGTTTTTAGTGTTTTCAGCATTTTTTTGGGTTTTAATTACTTTTAGGTATTTATGGTTTTCCTTACATTTTTAGGGGTTTTAAGGATTTTATGTTTTTAGGGATTTTTAGTGATTTTTAGGTTTTTATTGGTTTTTAGGGTTTTAGTGATTTTGATTGTTTTTAGGGTCCTTTATGGGGTTTAGAGTATTTCAAGTTTCGTGATTTTTTTTTGGTTTTTTTTTTGGGGTTCTTAGTGTTATTCGGTTTTTATGTTTTTCTTAGGTTTCTTATGGGTTTTAGGTTATTTTATCTTTTTATGTATTTTTATGGATTTTATAAGATTTTTAGGATTTTTAGGCTTTTTAGTGATTTGGAGAGTTATTTGTGTTTTATGGGTATGAATAGTTTTTTTAGGGGTTTCAAGATTTTTGTCAGGTTTTTCAAGGATTTGAGGTTTCCTAATGTTTTTAATTTTTTTAGCGGTTCGAAGTGTTTTTAGAGTTCTTAATTTTTCTAAGGTTTTTATTGGGTTTTAGGTTTTTTGGTTTTTTGGTTTTTTGGTTTTTTTGGGGTTTTATGATTTTTCAGTTTTAGGGTATTTTTACGGGGTTTTAGGGTTTTATATTTTTTTAGGGGTTTTAAGTGTTTTTAGGTTTTTAAGGGTTTTATATAGTTTTCAAGGTTTTTAGGTTTTTTTATATTTTTAGGTATTTTCTAGGATTTTTATGGTTTTTTAGAATTTTTATGGAATTTGAATTTTTAAGGGGTTTTAGTGTTTTTTTAGTTTTTATCATTTTTTAGGTTTTAAATATTTTCGTAGGGTTTTTATGCTTTTAGATATTTTTAGGGATTTTTTATAATTTTTATGGGTTTTTTTGGTTTTTTAAGATTTTGATGATTTTTTGGTTTTTATGGTTTTTATGGTTTTTTTGGGTTTTATAGTTTTTTGAGTTTTGTTTTTGGTTTTTAAGGTTTTTTAGAGTTTTAAATTTTTTTATATGTTTAAAGAGTATATATAAATTTTAGTGGGATTTACGGTTTTATGGGATTTTGTTGTTTTTAAGGTTTTTAGGGGTATTATGGTTTTTTTGGGTTTTAAGAGTCTTTTAGGGTTTTTACCCTTTTTAGGTTTTTTAATTGTTTAAATTCTTTTTAGTTTTTATGTTCTTTGGGGTTTTCATGTTTTTTTATATTTTAATGCATTTTTGTATTTATTGGGGTTTTTTAGGAGTTTTGTGTTTTTTATGTTTTTAGTGATTTTTAGGGGTTTTATGGGGTTTAGGGTTTTTATGAGGTGTTTGGGTTTTTAGCATTATTTTGGTTTTTTAGGTTTTTAAATTTTTATTAGCTTTTAAATTTTTCTTAGGGGTTTTCACGGAGTATTCGGTTTTTTATGTTTTTAGGGATTCCTAGGTATTTTTTTTGGATTTTTATATTTTTCTAGGGTTTTTTAGGGATTTTGTGGCGAATTAGGGTTTTATGGTTTTTTGGAGGTTTTTTTGGGTTTTTATAGTTTTTATGGTTTTAGAGAGTTTTATATATTTTTAAGGGTTTAAAGAGTTTTCAGAGTTTTTACTAGTTTTTTGGGGTTTTATCAGATTTTATTGTTTTTTATGGTCTTCTTGGATTTTTAGGGTGTTTTAGTATTTTTTGTTTTTAGGTATTTTAGTGGTTTTTTTTTTTTATGTTTTTATATTTTTCATAATTTTTAAGGGTTTTAGGGATTTTTAGTATTTTTTGATTCATTATGGATTTTATGTTTTTTTGGGTTTTTAGGTTTTTTAGCATTTATAGTGTTTTTTATATTTTTTATTGTTTTAACTATTTTTAGGTTTTAATACTTTCATAGGATTTTTCATTATTATTATGGTTCTTTAGTTTTTAAGTGATATTTAGGGATTTTAAGGATCTTTATGGGTTTTTTTGGGGTTTTAGGGATTTTTAGGTTTTTAGGGTTTTCTGTGGGTTTTAGGGGTTTTAAGGCATTTATCAATTTTATGGTTTTTTAGGTTTTGATGTTTTTTAGGTATTTATGGATTTCTTATGGGTTTCAATGGTTCTTGGGTATTTTTTTGTGGTTTTTTGCGATTTTATTTGGATTTTATTTGGTTTTATATGGGTTTTAATGATTTAGAGGGGTTTTATGGGTTTTTACTGTTTTATGGTTTTTTAGGGTTTTTAGCATTTTTTGGGTTTTTAAGTGTTATAAGGTTTTTATAGTTTTATGGTTTTTTATGTTTTTAGTGGTTTTTAGGATTTTTTTTTCAGTTTTTAAGGTTTTTACCGATTTTAATAGTTTTAGGGGTTTTTTATGTTTTTTTGGGTTTTTTTGGGTTTTTAAGAGGGTTTAGAATTTTAAGGTTTTTTGTTTTTCTACAGTTTTATAACATTTTTAGTGGTTTAATGTTTTTTAATGTTTTAGTGGTTTTTTATTGTTTTATGGGTTTTAGGGGTTTTATAGTTTTTAGGTGTTTATAAGGTTTTTACGGGTTTTAGGGTTTTTAGCGACTTTTACGGTTTTATGGGTTTTTTTATTTTTTAGGGGGGTTTTTTTGTTTTATTATGGGTTTTTTATAATTTTTAGGGTTTTTATGTTATTTGGGATTTGTAATATTTTTTTGGATTTTTATGGGGTTTTAGGGAAAGGGAGATGCGAGGATCAGGTTATTCCCTCCCCCCCTCCACCCAAATTTATTAGAAATTTGTTGCAGCATACAAGGGAGGGGAGGGGTCAAATGACCCCCACCCAAATACCCTCAACAGCCCCAAACTCAAAAACCCCAAAAGGAACCACAAAAGGAAACCAAAGACAGAAAAAGAATCAAGAAACAAGAGACAGCAGCATCACATAGCTTATCCAATTCGCACCAACAACCAGCAGTATCAGGTCCAGCCAACGTAGCCTCAACATCCCTTCCGCAACTCCCATATAGGCAGTGACCAGAGTCTAACATCACTCCTTTGAGCTACCAGTAACTTCCAACCAAGAAGACTCACCACTAGCAACCTTGAACCACCAACAACAAAGTTTCCATCCTCCACATTAGCCATTACCACCATGCAAGGCAGGTCCATCACCAGCTGCACAGAACCACCAGCACCAGAAACGGAAGCATCAACTTCATCAAATCCTAGCCAAGTAACAACCAATGTTCCAGCATATCACATCTAGTAGCACAACCACAGGCAGAGACCACCAGCATCCAATTAAAGAACCAGTACGCAGCCCAAACATCCCTTCCAGCGACCCAAAAACCACAACGCATAACCAGAATGTGGCACCTCATATCAATCTCAGCAAACAGAACCAACATCAACCCATAGAAGAACCGTCCACCACCGCAATAGATCCAAAATTAGAGGATCCAACCAAAGACTTCATAAATATATGTGGGGCCAAAAATTCTTCTTTGGAACAGCAAGAAAGTAAAGACCAAAACCAAATCGCCACAGAGCATAGACAGACCCGGAACAGTAGCGTGGATCAAAGATAGGGCTGAGAGACGAACCTGAAACTTCTGTGCAGATCGATAACAAGAAAATATTATAACAGAGAAAACCAGATCAAGGGAATCACCACCAAGATGAATCCACGCCTTCTGCATCAAATAATAATCAACACAATGATAGAGGGGCCACTGAAAATCTTCCACTTTTATAATGTTTAGGGTTTTTAGGGATTCCAAGGGTTTTTAGAGTTCTTTAGGTTTCTATGGGTTTAAATTTTCATGGGTTTTTACGTTTTTATTAGGTATTTTTCAAGGTTTTTAGAAATTTTTATGTCTTTAGGAATTTTTTGGAATTTATTAAGTTTTTTATATTTTTTAGGGTATTTATGGATCTTGAGGGGTTTTAGGATTTTTATATATTTTAGTTTATTTGGGTTTTAAGGTCTTTTAATTTTTTCAGGTTTATAAGGTTTTTAGGTTTTTAAAATTATTGTATGGGATTAAATGGTATTTTAATTTTTTAGTGGTTTTTATATGTTTTTGGGGGTTTTAATGGTTTTTAGGAGTTTTATGGGTTTTAAGAGTTTTTAGGGTTTTTAGGCTCTATTGGGGTTTTATCAATTTTTAGGTTTTTAAGTGTTTCTTACAGGTTTTTAGAGTTTTTAGTGTTTTTATAATTTTTTTTATTTTTAGGGATTTTTAATATTTTTATGTTTTTTATGCTTTTTATGGATTTTGAGGGGTTTTCGGGGTTTTTTTGGGGTTTTCATGTTTTCATTGTTTTTTTAGATTTTTTGGTTTTTTTATTTTTTAATGTTTTTAATGTCTTAAAGTTTTTTTAATGTTTTTTGTGTGTTTTTATGGTTTTATGGGATTTTAGTGTTTTTTTTTGTTTATAAAGGATTTTATGGTTTTTAGGGTTTTTAGGGATTTTTAGCGATTTCAAGCAAAGAAGCTGTAGGACCAGGTGAGCATGATGCCCAAATTTAAATAAAAGAACAAAGGTACATGGTCTTATAAGAAGGGCCTACAGAAGCAGGTGTGTGTCTCACCATTTATGTGTTTTATGATTTTAAGGTTTCTTAGTGGTTGTTTAGGGTTTTTTTGTTTTTAAAAACGTTTTTGGGATTATTATGTTTTTTCAGTTTTTTATGGTTTTTAAAGATTTGACGGTTTTAGGGTTAATTTGGATTTTTATGTTTTTTGTGGTTTTTTGGAGTTTTAGGGTTTTTATTTTTGAGTTTTAAGTTTTAATGTTTTTTAATGTTTTTAGAAGACTAAATGGTTTTTACAGTTTTAGTGGGGTTTTAGGGTTTTTATGGGTTTTAGGTGTTTTAAGGTTTTAAGTGTTTTTTATTTTTAGGGGTTTTATTATTATTATGGTATTTTAGGGATTTTATAATTTTTTATGTTTTTATAGGAATTTTAAGTGATTTAGTTTTCAATGATTTTCTTATATTTTTTCAATGTTATTATGGTTTTTTACATTTTTTGAATTTTTAATGATTTTGAATGTATTTTATTTTTTTTATAGATTTAAGGGATTTTGAGAGTTTTATGGTTTTTGGATTTTTGTGTTTTTATGAATTTTAGAAGTTTTTAGGTTTTTAGGGGTTTTAATTATTTTTTTGGTTTTTAATATTTTCTCATAGGTTTTATGGATTTTTAGGGTTATTATGTTTTTATGGATTTTTTGTGATTTTTATGTTTGTTATGGGTTTTTATAGTTTTTAGGGATATTGTTGGGTTTTAGGGATATTTAGTGTTTTTACAGGTTTTAAGTGTTTTTTGGTTTTTATGGTTTTCTTAGGAATTTCCATGATTTTTAGGATTTTTATATATTTAGGTATGTTTATGGATTTTTAATGATTTTTATGTTTTTATAAAAGTTATAGGGATTTTGGGTTGGTTTTGGGGTTTTTAGGGTTTTTAGAGTTTTTTAGGTTTTTTAGCGTTTTTTTAAATTTTTACGGGTTTTATGTGTTGTCACATTTTTAATTTTTTTTATGATTTTGTGGGATGTTTTGGGTTATTTATGTTATTAGTTATATTAAGGTGTTTTTGTATTATTATGGTTTTTAGGGTTTTGGGGGATATTGAGGGGCTTTATGGGTTTTTAGGGTTTTAAAGAATTTTTAGGTTTTTAACATTTTTAAGGTTTTTTAGGTTTTAAGTGTTTTTAGAGTTTTAGTTTTTCTTAGAGCTTTTCATGAGTTTTTATGGTTTTTAAATTTTTAATTATTTTTAGGATTTTTAGGATTTTTAGGGTTCTTAGGGATTTTGGGGGTGTTTAGGTTTTTTCAGCGTTTTAATGGTGTTTTCAATTTTTTTGGTTTTCTTATTTTTTATGGGTTTTTTGATTTTCTAGATTATTTTATATTTTTAGGAGCTTAAATCATTTTTATATTTTTAGTGTTTTTTAGGGTTTTATGGTTTTAAGAGGGGTTTTAAGGGTTCTTAAGGTTTTTAGGGGTTTATGGGTTTTAGGGTTTTTTTTTGGGTTTTTAATGTCTTTTATGGTTTCTAGCATTTTGGGTTTTAGGGGTTTTAAGTGTTTTATATTTTTCAATTTTTCTTAGGGGTTTTAATGGTTTTAGGGGTTTCTGTTTTTAGTGTTTTGTTTTTTTTAGAATTTTACTATTTTTAGGATTTTTAGGGACTTTGAGGGTTTTAGGGTTTTTTTGGGTTTTTATTTTTTCTATTTTTTAATGGTTTTAATTTATTTTATGTTTTTATGGGTTTCTTATGGGTTTTTTGTGTTTTAGTGGTTATTATGTTTTTATTTATTTTAGGGATATTTTAGGATTTTATGGTTTTTAATGTTTTTAGCGATTTTGCAGTGTTTTACATTTTATAGATTTTTTAGTGTTTTCATGGTTTTATGGATGTTTTAGGTTTGGGTTAATAGATTTTATTAATATTTTATGGGTCTAAATTATTTTTTATGTTTTTAATCATTTTTAGTGTTTTTTGGGTTTTTATGGATTTTTTATGTTTTTTGGGGTTTTATGTTTTTTATGGTTTATTTTTGTTATTAAGGTTTTTAGTGATTCTTAGGTTTTTTAGGGATTTAATTGTTTCTAGGTTTTTATTAATTTCTTAGGGGGTTTCATGTTTTTTAGGGGTTTTTATTTTTTTAGGAATTTTAAAGGATTTTGTAGGATTTTTATTGTTATTTAGGGTTTTTAGATATTTTGATTATTTTGAGGATCTTTTGAATTTTTAGGATTTTTAGGGGATTTACCATTCATTGTTTTTTAGGGGTTTTAAGTGTTGTAGTTTCTTATGTTTTTCTTAGGGTTTTTCATGGATTTTAGGTTTTTTTCTGTTTTTATGTATTTTTAGGGATTTTTTAGGATTTTTTATGGGTTTTATGTATTTTGAGGGTTTTATTTTTTTTTCCTGGGTTTTAGGGGTTTTATGGTTTTTATTGTTTTTATTTGGTTTTGGGGGTTTTTTTAGTTTTTGATGGTTTTTAAAAGTTTTTATGGTTTTTTGGTGTTTTTTAACATTTCTAGGGGTTAAAGAAGGCACGGGACCAAGCAGAAAGCTTGGTCCCTCACGTGTATAAATGAAAGATAAAGTGCAATGCATTACAAGGGGGACTTATGCAACCGGGTACGGGTAGCACCCTTCATGTCCGAATGCGCAATTGGCGCACAAAAAGAGGGAGCAACAAAAGACCACCATGAGTAGTGTTCTTCAATAGCCTTCTTGGAAAGCACATCAGCTACAATATTGACTTCCCTGTGTGCATGGGTGATCTTAAGAACCAGATTTTTCGATAAACTAATACAATCAATCCATTGGGGTAGAAGCCGCCCGGGAACCTTCCTTGAATTTTGACGAAAGGCCTCAACCGCAAGCATGGAGTTAGACTCATCCAGAGTTGCTTCCTACCAAACTGGTTTGCAAACCGCACTGCCTTGATGATAGCCCAAAGCTCTGCTTCATAAGCACATCCAGTTCTGATGAAGTTGTAAAAAGTACCCTTGAAAAAACCTCTATAAGTACGGCAGACGCCACCACAGCCCGAAGGCCCTTGAGAGCCTACTACTGCACCATCAACATTGACTTTGATCCACAACGGGATAAGTGGAATCCATCGGATTGAATTCACCACCAAATGTTTTTTTCACCTACCAGTGACACCAAGAGTGAAGAGAGTGATGAGGTCAGTAAAACAATTGTTCATCGCACCTGTTTGAATGCCCCCGGCCATCCGAACAGCAGAATGTATGGCAAGAATACCCTCATGTAGGGAGCTTGACTTATTACAGAACATTGCAGAGTTTCTGGCAACCCATAGAAAAGCCACAATGGCTGCCGAAGCAGCAAGGAGAAGATTGTAGATTTTCTCACTATACCTTGATTCTGTGATGAGAGACATCATCTGAGCAAAGGTTCTATCCAGGGGCAATTGAAGACCAAAGACATCCTTCAGATACTTCCATAGACCATAAGCAAGCTTGCATTCAACAAAATGATGATGCACATTTTCAGCATCCTGCATGCATATACAACAGACCGAAGTAAGATGCCAACCAACTTTTTGAAGTTGGCCATGCATGGGCAGCCGATTCCTCCAAATCCACAAGAAGAGCAGAAAATTTCTAAGAGGAATAAAATGGAATTTGTATCTCATGATCCATGAGGGGGGATATATCCCTTGCTGGCATTTGTGATTGTAAAAGTCCTTTGCAGTAAGTAGGCTAGTCAAGTTCGGTTTCTAGATAATTATATCATAATCCATGTAACTGTAGAATTAAATCTCAAAAATGATATGGGCAGGTAAGATCCCAGCCAGATCCGGCAGTCTGGTGTTGAGGTCATTAATGGACATGTGTTGCAAGCCATGTGGAACCTGCATAGATTCATGAAGCGGACTCTTGAGCCAAGGGGTGAGCCAACAATTCAAGTTGGTTTGCCTCGAGACAGCCCAAGTAGATTGAGAGATGATGTCCTTATACGGGTATTTAACTGTTGTCCAGACAGAGGAGAGCATGTACCCAGTATAGCCATTGCACAGTTTCCCAGTAAAGCATTCTTTGAGAAATTCCAAATCACCCTCTCTATGTGTGAAAAGATTCCAAGTGAATTTGGCCAACAAGGCATCATTGAAGATCCCGAGATACTTACTGCCTAGCCCACCCATTTCAAGTGGTTTGATGCACTCCTTCCAGGAAACAGTGATTAATTTCCTTTCATTAATACAGCCTGTCCATGCAAAGTTCCGGATCATGGCTTGAAGGGATTTAATTAGGCTAACTGGCCCCTTATAGATGGAGAATGTATGAGAAAACATTGAGGTGACAACAGAATTGATAAGACATATCCTGCCTGCTTGTGAGAGGGTCTTTCCCTTCCATTTGGCAGGCTGCTGAGTGATGTTAACAGAGATACTTTCAATATGACAACGTTTAACCTTCCCCCAAAATAAGGGAACACCAAGATAGTTGAAAGGCCTGGATTCTTTTTTGACACAAAGGCATCTGACAATCTTGTTCTGTCTCATAGTAGAGCTCCCTTTCGCAAACAAAATAGATGATTTACTCCAACTAATGGCCTATCTAGCAACAACATCATAATGGGCGAAGATTTTCCGGATAGAAGATATGGTCCACATATTATCCTGCCAAAAGAGGAGGATATCAGCAGCATAAAGTAGATGTGAAGGCACAACTAAATCTCTCCCATAATTAATAAGGCTAGAGTAGCCAACCATCATAGAATTAGTAACAAGGTGGTTTAGGTAGTCCCCAGCAAGTGAAAAGAGAATTCCGGAAAGAGGATTCCCCTATCTGACCCCTCGGGAACACTGAAAGAATCCTTTTGGAGCTCCATTAATCAAAACAGAAATTATGGAACTATTCAAGATGGTGGAAATCATGCAAACAAATTTGTCAGAGAAACCATACATGCAAAGAATCTTGAATAGGAAATCCCACTTAATAGTATCAAAGGCTTTGGATATATCTAGTTTTAAGGAAAAGTACCCGAACTTCGATGCCATCCTCATGGCATTAACTCCTTCAGAGGCCGTGTATATGCAGTTCTGAATACTTCGTCCAAGAACAAAACCAAATTGGTTTGGTGTAATCAAGTTTCCAACAATCTTCCCTAACCGGATAACAATTATTTTTCCAATAATCTTGGGTATAGTGTCCCCAATGGCAATTGGACAAAAATCACCTATCTCAATTGCAGCTTCCTTTTTAGGGGTTTTAAGTGTTTTTAGGTTTTTATGGTTTTCATAGCCTTTTTCCGGGTTTTTAGGGTTTCTTACATTTTTTGGGGTTTTTATAGGTTTTTTTATTTTATGGTTTTTAGTATTTTCATGAATTTTTTAGGTTTTTCTATTTTTTTAGAGTTATTAGGGATTTTTAGGGGTTTTAGCATTTTTAGGGGTTTTTTATGGTATTTTGGGGGTTTTTTGGGTTTTCTCATTTTTTGGGAAATTTTGGACATTTAATGATTTTAATTGTTTTTAGGGTTTTAGGTATTTTGAGTGTTTTTAGGGGTTTTTAGGGTTTTTAGGGTTTTTAGGTTTTTTAGCGTTTTAGTATTTTTTGAGTTTTTTCAGTTTTTAAATGTTTTTAGAGTTTTTTTTTACAATTTTAAGGTTTTAAATGGTTTTTAGAGTTTTTATTGGGTTTTTAGGGTTTTTATAGGTTCTAGGGTTTTCTATGGTTTTTAGGTGTTTCAATGTTTTAAGGAATTTAGGGTTTTTGGGTTTTTATTGTTTTCCGTAATTTTTTTGTTTTTAGGGGGTTTAGATGTTTCCATTTTTAAGGTTTTCTCATCATTTTTCATGGCTTTAGGGTTTTATGTTTATAGTGATTTTTAGTATTTTTATGGTGTTTAGAGTTTTTAGGTATTTTGAGGGGTTATAAAGGTTTTTATGGGTTTTAGGGTTTTTAGCATTTTTGGAATTTTTTGGTATCTTAGGGGATTTTTGTGTTTTTATGTTTTTAAGGTTTTCTTCAGGTTTTTCTCTATTTATAGGGTTTTTACATTTTTTGGGATTTTTGAGGATTTTTAGTGATTTGGGGGATTTTGATGTTTTTATGGTTTTTTGTGTTTTTAGTGTTTTAGGTTTTTAGGGGTTTTAATTTTTTTAGGTTTTAATGTATATAGGGTTTCTTGGGGTGTTTAGGGTTTACTATATTTTTATGTATTTTTAGGCATATTTTATTATTTTTAGGGATCTTTATGGATTTTTAGATTTTGAGGTGTTTTAGGTCTCTTTAGTGTTTTTAAGGGTTTTATTGTTTTTTTATAGTTTTTAAGGTTTTTAGGGTTTCTTAATTTTTTTATTTGTTTAAAGGGGTTTTATAGTTTTTAGTGGGTTTTATGGGTATTATGGTTTTTAATGCTTTTTAGGGTTATTATATTTTTTATACTTTCCATGGTTTTTTGGGTTTTTAGTGTCTTTTTGTGTTTTTAAACATGTTTTAACTTTTTTGGGGATTTAAAATTTTTTTTGTTTTTAAGGTTGTCTTAAGGGTGTTCAGGTTTTGAGAATTTTTTACTTTTTAGGGATTTTTATGGATTTTTTAGGATTTTTATTGTTTTTAGAGTTTTTAGGGATTTTTGGGTTTTAAGGGATTTTTTAGAGTTTTTAGTGTTTTAACATTTGTTATGTTTTTGGGGGGTTTATGTGTTATAGGTTTTTTAGGTTTTCTTTATGTTTTTTAGTGTTTTCATTTTTTTTTGTTTTTAGATATTTTTTTTGGTTTTTTGGGACTCTTATAGATTTTTAGGGTTTTTTGGATTTTAAGGGATTTGGGGGGTTTTAGGTTTTGCTGGGGCTTTATGGTTTTTTGGGTGTTAGGTTTTTTTTAATTTTTTATGGGTTTTTATGTTTTTTTACATTTTTGTATGTTTTTAAGGATTCAAGGTGTTTTTAGTGTTTTTAGTATTTGTTAGTGTTTTTATGGGATTTTAGGGGCTTTTAAGGTTTTAGGGTTTTGTATGAATTTTAGGTGCTTTTGGGGTATTTTACTGTTTTTTAGGTTTTTTGCTTTCTTTGATTTTTTTTGGTTTTTAGTGGTTTTATGTGTTTTTAGGTTTTTAATGATTTCTTAAGGGTTTTCCATGTTTTTAGTGTTTTTTACATTATTTGGGATTTTTAGGCCCTTTTAATGATTTCCATGGGGTTTTTTGGTTTTTATTGATTTTGAAGGTTGGTTAGGGTTTTTAGCATTTTTTTTTGTTTTTTTAGGGGTTTTAATTGTTTTTATGTTTTTACGGTTTTCTTAGGGTTTTTCAAATATTTTTAAGGTTTTTTAGTTGTTGAGGGATTTTTTTGAAATTTTTTAGGATTTGTATGGTTATTTACTTTTTTTAGGAATTTTTAGGGATTTTAGGGGTTTTTAGTGTTTTTAGGTTTTATATGGTTTTTAGGGTTTTAGGATTTTTTGAGTTTTTTAGGGGTTTTAAGGTTTTCTATGGTTTTTTAACATTTTGGGGTTTGGAGGGGTTTTAGATTTTTTTTGTGGATTTTTGTGTTTTATGGGTTTTTAGGTTTTTAAGGTCTTTAAGGTTTTTATGGTTTTTAGGTGTGGTGTTTTTTGGGGCTTTTAGGTGTTTTAAAATTTTTAGGAGTAATAAGTGTTTTTAGGTTTCTAAGGTCTTCCTAGGTTTTTAGGGTTTATTCATTTTTAGGGATTTGTTTTATTTTTTATTATTTATATGGTTTTTGAAAGATTTTGATGGTTTTGAGGGGTTTTTAGGAGTTGTATGGTTTTTAGGATTTTTAGCGTTTATAGGATTTTTATGGGTTTTAAGTGAGTTTAGGTTTTTAAGGCCTTCTTAGGGATTTTTGGGAATTCAAGTTTTTTTATATTTTTAGAGATTTTTAGGGATTTATATTGTTTTTAGGTTTTTTAGGTATTTTGAGGGGTTTTAGGGTTTTATAGAGTTTCTTGAATTGTAGGGGTTTTTTCGAGTTTCTTTGGGTTTTAATGTTTTTTATAATTTTTTAACATTTTCAAGTGTTTAAAGGGTATTGAGAGTTTTTAGTGGGTGTTTAGGGTTTTATGTGTTTTTCTGTTTTTTTTTATGTTTTTTGGGGGTTTTAGGGTTTTAGGGGTTATAAGGGTTTTTAGGGTATTTTAGGGTTTTTGTCATTTTTTTAGGTTTTTATGGTTTTTATGTGTTTATAGGGTTTTAAGGTATTCTTAGAGGTTTTTCAGGTTTTTATTTTTTTTATATTTTTAGATATTTTTATAGAATTATTAGAATTTTTATGGGTTTCTAGGGATTTTTGATATTTTAATGGTTTTTGGGTTTTCTAAGGTTTTTTAGGGTTTTTATGGGTTTTAAAATTTTTTTTTTGAGTTCTTTTAGGATTTTAGGGTTGTTACATTTTTTTAATGTTTTAGGGGGTTAAAGTGTTTTTAGTGTCATTTGGGATTTTTAGAACCATCTTTTGGTTTTTAAGGGTTTTAAGTGTTTTTAGGTTTTTAATTTATTCTTACAGTTTTTCATATTTTTTGGGTTTCATACATTAGAATGGATTTTTGTGGATTTTTGGGATTTTTATGGTTTTTAGGATTTTTTGGGATTTCATTGGTTTTTAGGGTTTCTTAGGGTATTTAGGATTTTTATGGTTTTTTTGGTTTCTAGTTTTTAGATATTTATGGTTAAAAATTATTATATATTTTCTAATGAATTTTAGGGTTTGAAGGTTTTTTAGAGTTTTTTGTGTTTTAGGGTGTTTAGAGGTTTTTATGTTTTTTTACGATTTTTTAGATTTTTTCAGTTTTGGGGGGTTTTTTATTATTTTATATTTTTTATTATTTGTTATTCTTTTTATGGGTTTAATGCTTTTTAGTTTTTTAAGGTTTTCATTGGGTTTTTCGGAGTTTTAGGGTGTTTTATGTTTTTAGGGATTTTTTGGATTTTTATAATTTTTTAGGGTTTTAGGGTTTTCCTGGATTTTGAGGGGTTTGAGGGGTTTTTAAGTCTTTAGGGTTATTTTGGATTTTTAGTTTTTTTAGGTTTTGTTGTGTTTTTTAAGTGTTTTTAGGTTTTTAACGTTTTCGTAGATTTTTTCATGGGTTTTATGGTTATTTATTTATTTATAGATACATGGGAATTTTTTAGGATTATTATGGGTTTTAAGGTTTTTTGGGATTTTGTGGGTTTTTAGAGTTTTTTAGGGTTTTATGGTTTTTTAGGGTTTTTTTGGGTTTTAAGGTTTTTTATATTTTTTAATGTTTTTATGGATATAATATCTTTTTATATTTTTAGTGGTTTTAGGGATTTTATTGATTTTTAGGGGATTTTTAAAGTGTTTAGGGGTTTTATGGTTTTTTGTTTTTTAGTATCTTTTAGGGTGTTAGAGTTTTTTATGGGTTTTAAGTATTTTTTGGTTTCTAAGGTTCAATTAAGGGTTTTTAGGGCTTTTAGGGGTATTTATGTTTTTAGGGATTTTTTTGGTAATTTTACAATTTTATGGTTTTTTACAATTTTTATGGATTATGAGTGTTTTTATAGTTTTTATGTTTTTTAGTGTTTTCAAAAAAAATTAGTATTTTTAGGTTTTTTATGTGTTTTTAGGATTTTATGGTTTTCTTAGGGTTATTTTTAGTTTTTAGGGTTTTTACATTTTTAGGGATTTCTAGGATGTTTTTTGGGTTTTTATGAGTTTTTAGGTTTTTAAGGATTTTGAGGGGTTTTTGTGTTTTTATAGTTTTTAGGTATTTATGGTTTTTTTGGTTTTTAGGGGGTTTTTCGAGATTCTTAGGTATTTTGAGGTTTTTTGGATTTTTTTATCATTTTTAGGGGTTTAATGTTTATTTAGAGTTATTAGTGATTTTTAAGGTTTTTATGGGGTTTTAATTGTTATTAGGGGTTGTTTATAATTTTTAGGGGTATTGGGCCCTTTTAGGGTTTTTAGTGATCTTAGGTTTCTTAGGGATTTTAAGTGTTTTTTGCTTTTTTATGGTTTTAAAACCTTTTTTTACATTTTTAGGTATTTTTAGGGAATTTTATGATTTTTATATTTTTCAAGGATTTGAGGGGTTCTGAGAGTTTTTAGAATTTTTTTAGGGTTTTTAGGTTATAGTTGGGGTTTTCATAATTTTTAGGTTTTCAGGGGTTTTAAGTGTTTTTAGGTTTTTAATTTTTTCTTAGGGTTTTATATTTTTTTATGTTTTTTGGGATAGTTAGGGATCTGTTAGGATTCTTATATTTTTTAGGATTTTTAGGGATTTGAAGGGATTTTATGGTTTTTCTGATTTTTAGAGTTTTTATGATTTTTTTTTATTTTTTATAGTTTCTTCGAGTTTTTTACAGTGTTAAATGTTTTTTGGAGGTCTTTAATGTTTTTAGGGGATTAAAGGGATTTTTGAATTTTTAGTGGTTTTTTAGGATTTTTATGGGGTCTTAGGTATCATGTAGTTTTAGCTGTTTTTATAGTTTTTATGTGTTTTTAGAGCCTTTAGGGGTATTACCGTTTTTTAGGTTATTTGGGGGTTTTAAGTGTTTTTATGATTTAATGTTTTTCTAATGGTGTTCAAGGTTTTAAGGGGTTTTTCATTTTTAGTTATTTTTACAAAGTTTTTAGTTTTTTATGGATTTTTAGGTTTTTTAGGGATTTTTAGGGTTTCTTAAGATATTTAGGGGTTTTGGGGTTTTTTAGGTTTTCCAGATTTTTTTAAGATTTTATAGGTTTAATGTTTTTATTATTTTTGGTTTTCTTATTGTTTTTCATGGTTTTAGGGTTTGTTAACTTTTTGGGGTTTTTTATGATTTTAATGGTTTGTAGGGAAATAAGGGATTTTCAGTGTTTTTAGGGCTTCATAGGGATTTTAGGGTTTATTTGGTTTTTCGGTTTTCTGGGTTTTTTTTGAGTTTTTAGGTTTTTATAGTCTTTTCATGTTTTTCATGTTTAAAATTGATTTTATATTTTTAGTAGTTTTTAGGGGTTTTAGGGATTTTTAAGGTTTTTAGGGGTTTTATGGGTTTTTAGGGTTTTCAGGGTCTTTCAAAGTTTTTAGCATTTTTTAGGTTTTTAGGGGTTTAAAGTGTTCTTTGGATTTTTAAGGTTTTCTTAAGGGTTTTCCAGGTTTTTTTGGGTTTTCTATGCTTTTTGGTTTTTTTTCTTTTTTAGTTTTTTATGTTCTTTAGTTTTTCAGGGTTTTTATTGTTTTAGGGTTTTTATGTGTTTTTTGGGTTTTTAGGAATTTTTATAATTTTTAGGGTTTTAAGGATTTTTATAGTTTATTAATGTATTTAGGGGTTTAAATGTGTTTTATAGTTTTTAGTGGGTTTTTAGGGGTTTTATGGGTTTTTATGGTTTTTATGGTTTTTCTGGATTTTAGGGATTTTAAACCATTTTATGGTTTTTATTGTTTTTTAGATTATTTAAGGGTTCTAAGTGTTTTTAGATTTATATTGGTTTCTTAGGGGATTTCAGGGTATTTCGTGTTTTTTAAGTTTTATGGATTTTTTGGGCTTTTTAGTAATTTTTTGGTATTTTAGGGCTTTTAGTAATTGTGACGGATTTGAGGGTTTCTCGGTGTTTTTATGGTTTTTTGGGATTTTAGTACTTTTAATGTTTTTAGGGATTTTAAGTTTTTTTATGTTTTTAAGGTTTTCATAGGGATTATTAGGGGTTTTATAGTTTTTTCTATTTTTGGGGTTTTTAGGGATTTTTTAGGATTTTTATGTTCTTAAGGTTTTTAGGAATTATGGGGATCTTATGTGTTTTTAGGGTTTTTTATGTTTTTTTTTTTGGATTTTCGGTTTTTTTTTGTTTTTAGGGATTTTAATGTATTTTAGAGTCATTTAACATTTTTAGGGAATTAAATGGTTTTTATAATTTATCGTGGGCTTTTAGGATTTTTAGGGTTTTTATGGTTTTTATGGGTTTTAGTTTTTTTAGGTTTTTAGGGGGTTTTATGGTTTTCAGGGGTTTATGGTTTTAATCATTTTAATTTTTTTATAGGTTTTATGTTCATTTAGGTTTTAAAATTTTTTTTTATGTTTTTCAAGGTTTTTAGAGGTTTTTATGTTTTTATCTATTTTTAGAGATTTTTAGGATATTAATAGTTATTTCAGGGTTTTTAATGATTTTCATGGGTTTTATGCTTTTTCGGGGTTTTAGGGGTTTTTATGGTTTTTAACTTTTTTAGGTTTTTAGGGGTTTTAGGTACTTTTAGTTTGTTAAATTTTTCTTAAGGTTATTCAAGGATTTTATGGTTTGTAAAGGGTTTTTAGGATTTTTTTGGTTTTTATAGATTTTTTTGGGGTTTTATGGTTTTTTTTTGACTTTTTAGGATTTAAATATTTTTAAGAGTTTATTCAAATTTTTAGGGGTTTAAAGGGTTTTTATATTTTTTTAGTGGTTTTTATGGTCTTTATTATTTTTTGGGTTGTTTAAAGTTTTCATGGGTTTTTATGGGTATTAGGGGTTTTATGGTCATTTGGGTCTTTTGGGATTTTAATGTTTGTCAGTTTTTAGTGGTTTTAAGTGTTTTTTGTTTTTAGGTTTTTTAGTGGTTTTCAAGGTTTTAATATGTTCTAGGTGTTTAGGTAAATATAGGTATTTCTTTGGATTTTTATGGTTTTAATTTTTTTATGGATTTTTAGGGGTTTTGGGTATTTTAAGATTTTAGGGTGTTTTAGGGTTTTTAAAAATTTTCGGTGTGCAAGTGATTTTTCTTTTCTAATGTTTTATTAAGGCTTTTCAGGTCATTGGGGTTATTTATGTTTTTAGTGATATTCCGGGATTTTTTAAGATTTATATGTTTTTAGGGTTATTTGGGATTTTGAGGGGTTTTAGGGTTTTTAGGGTTTTTATTGTTTTTTTGTGGTTTTAGGGGTTTTTTGATTTTTTTAGGTATTTTAATGTTTTTTGGGTTTTTTAATATTTTTTAAGGTTTAAAGGGTTTTTAGTCTTCAGGTTTTTTAGGGTGTTTATGGGTTTTTATGGTTTCTAAATTTTTTAAGAGGTTTTAGGGTTTTTCAGAATTTTTTTTCATTTTTTAGCATTTTTTTGATTTTTTAGGATTTATTTGTGTTTATTGGATTTTAAGGTTTTCATCGGGTTTTAGCATTTTTACATTTTTAGTGATTTTTAGGGATTTTTTAGGGTTTTTGTGGTTCTTTAGGGTTTTTAGTGACTTTGAGTGATTTTAGTGTTTCTTTAGTTTCTTTAGGTTTTTCGATTTTTTTAGGTTTTTTAGGGGTTTTATGTGTTTTTTAGTTTTTAATTTTTTTTCTTAGGGTTTTTCAGGGTTTTAGGCAGTATTTATGGTTTTGGGGAATTTTATGGATTTTTAGGATTTTTAGGTTTTTTATGGTTTTTAGGTATTCTCTGGGTTTCAAGGTTTTTAGGGATAGTATAGTTTTTAGAGTTTTTTTTGGTTTTTAGGCATTTTTTTGAGTTTTTAGGGGTTTTGAGGTTTTTGAGAGTTTTTTAATATTTCAGGTGTTTGAAGGGTTTTTATATTTTTTAGTGATTTATAGGGTTTTTTGGGTTTTTATGGTTTTTATTTTTTAGTGGATTTTATGGTTTTTAGGGGTTGTGGGTTTTTTAGGGTCTTTTTGGGTTTTTAGAGTTTTATAGGTTTTTAAGAGTTTTAAGTGTTTTTAAGATTTCATGTTTTTCTTCGGATTTTTCAATGTTTTTAGGGGTTTTTATGTTTTTAGTGGTATTTTAGAATTTTTAATTATTTTTATGGTATTTTTTGGTTTTTATGGTTTTAAAGTATTTTTAGGGTTTTTAGGCTTTTTTAGGGGTTTTATATTTTTTTAGGTGTTTTAATTTTTTTTGGTTTTCAGGGGTTTTAAGTGTTTTTTCGGTTTTTAAGGTTTTCTTAGAATTTTTCATGTTTTTTAGGTTTTTTTTATGTTTTTTGGGATTTTTATGGATATTTACGATTTTTATGGGTTTTTACGATTTTTAGGGATTTTGATGTTTTTATGGTTTTATGGTTTTTATGGTTTTTATTATTTTTTTGGATTTTTAGGGTTTTTAAATTTTATGGTCTTTATGGTTTTTAGATTTTTCTAATGTTTTAGGGTTTTATATATTTTTCAGTGGTTTTTGGGTTTTAGGATTTTTTTACAGATTTATGTTTTTTAGTTTTTTAGCATTTTTTGGTCCTTTTACGGTTTTAGCATTTTTTTGGTTATAGGGGTTTATTTTTTTTAGGTTTTTAAGGATTTTGTTTGGTTTTTTAGGTTTTTTGGGTTTTTATATTTTTAGGTATTTTTAGGGATTTATACTGTTTTTAGGTTTTATTATAGTATTTTAGGGATTTTGTGGGGTTTAGGATTTTTTAGTTTTTTTGGGGTTTTTATCATTTTTAGGGTTTTTATGAGTTGTGTGTGCTTTTAGGTTTTAGAGTTTTTCTTAGGCTTTCTCAGGGTCTTAGGGTTTTTCACATTTTGTGGAATATTTATTGACTGTTTAGTATTTTTATGGAATTTTATGGTTTTTAGGGATTTTGAGGGTTTTATTGTTTTTTGGGGTTTTTGGGGTTTTTGGGTTTTTTGGGTTTTTTGGGTTTTTTGGGTTTTTTGTTTTCTGATTTTTTATGGTTTTTAGATTTTTTAAAACATTTTTAAGTGTTTAAAGGGGTTTTAGTGTTTTTAGTGGTTTTTGGGTTTTTATGGGATTTAGGGTTTTAAGGTTTTTTGGGGGTTTTAGGGTTTTTATGGTCTTTTAAGGATTTTAATATTTTTAGGTTTTTTAGGGGTTTATGTGTTTTAGGTTTTTATGGTTTTCTTAGGGGTTTTCAGGTTTTTGGGTTTTTTTATGTATTTAGGGATTTTAAGGGATTTTTAGGATTTTTAGGTTTTTTAGGATTTTGAAACTCCATTTTGTCACATGAGATGAAAATATTTAATAAAATATATCAATTATTAAAGAGGTGAAGAGTCCGAAGAAGGATCAAGGGAACTCTCCAAGGTATTCCTATGGACACAATGCCTCTGCACTAGAAGGCTCATGCATGACCTTCCTACAGGACCTATAAGAATCAGTTACCCTTGTGCGAGGTACCTGAACGGGATACTTGTATGGAGTACCTGTGTGAGAAATCATCTTTACCCAGGGTCCGGTGTTTTCATATAAATATGACCTTCAAGATCCACATTAGAATGAAGAAAAATCCTGAAGAATCCCTGAATCTCTTCTCTCCCTTGTCCTTCACTCAGGCCCTTAGAACCTCTCATGTAGCTATCAATAACCCAATAAAATGGGTAATTAAAAGGAATAGTTTGATTAAAGTACCCCCAAGGTTTGAAACCTGAGACACTAGTGTGAGGACCCCTCCCCCTAGTTGATTATCACTAGAGTGAAGGTCTATTCCCAAACCTAGAACCTTCTTGAGAACCTTCCAAGGGCACTTGAGGAAACCCTTGGAGCCTTGATAAAGGTCTCACATAACTATTTTTCCAATGTGGTCCCTCGTCAAGACATTTCTAGATCTTGCATACCTACCCTACGTGAAGCACTTCAAATTCACTCAGGTCATCCCTACGTGAGAATCCTTCAACTCTCCCAACCCTTACCTTCACGAGAAAAATTATAGACCCTCTTTCAAGCCACAAATTGTTGGGATCTTCATCATTTGGATCCCTCGTCTGAGTGAGACCAAGTAAACACCTCCACCTAAACCTTTGGAATTCCAAAACCACAGATAGAGGCACACCAGTGTGTCTCCCATTTGGATATGAATTCCTTCAACTGGAGGAGTCCCACAGCTATCTCGTGTGATGGGTAGAGTCTTGGGGGAGTGTGAAGTAATACTTCCCTTTGGTCACTAGGACCCCCACCCTGGGCTCTGTACTAAGGACCTCCCAATCCAAGACTCGAGGGCTAAGGCTTAGTCCTTCCCAAGTTATCTCTAAGACTAGGGACTTCACAGTCACAGACACGAGGGATAGATCCATGTCCTTTAATAATCATCTCTAATACTGGGGACCTACCATTTCATTTAATGAGTTGGGGGATCACTCTTGATTTTCTATTTGATGGGGATTAATGACTTATCCTCCACTCTTCTTATGAAAATGGGAGTAGTGCATAGAATCCCTCCTAGAGTAATCCCCTATTAATTTCAATGGGTCGTAGTCATGAGTATATGTGACTATCCTAGTTTCCAAAAAAAAGTCGAGACAAGAACATCAAGGCCCTCTCCATATCTTGTATCCCCGACCTCATCCACCGACTGATGAAAGTGATTGTGTGGTTTTTCAGATCTTCTATTTCCTCTTTTTTCTTACACTGAGCATGACTCACATGATCTTAGAGGTTAGAAAATATCATTAAATCCACACAATCAAATGTTGTCCATTTGAGAATCCTTATGAAATATCTTCCTTCCACTTTGATAAGGGAATCATATTTAGTGAATTCCCTAATCAACCATACTCAACCACTAGGGAATCCTCCTAGGTATAATCCCCAACCATACCTCTAAATCACCATGAGTTCAGAATTTTCCTATAGTCCCAAACATAAGGGAATCCTCATAGTTGTAAGCCCTAAAACCATGTTACCATCCTATAAAAGGTCCAAATTCTCCTATGGGACATACCTTCAGAGGGCCTCCATTGGCATGGGTCCTTAAAAGAACCAAACTATAGGGGATTTGATTCTTGTTTGAATGGGATATTTAGGAAGACTCTTTGAGTTCCAAACCCAAAAATCCAAATCAACCCTAATCTTCTTTGGGCCACATTCGTAGTAGGTTCTCCACTAACCCAAGAGGAAACACTCCCTTCGGGTTCTTTGGGATACATCAGAATAAGTCCCACACCACCCCTTGGGTAGGAACCTTTGACCCATATTTCCTTGCTACATGACATTAAACAACACATTTTGTTCATTATCACATGACCTTAAAAGGTATTATGTTTCCCGTTAACTAGAACTAAACTATGGGGGTTCTGATTCTATTCCCAATAATACATAGGAAACCAATCTTATGGGCCCGATCCTAACATAAAAACAAGTCTTGTCTCTCTGTTTGATGATAACTTCTAGAGCACCGCACTCTATGGATTAATTCTATAATCATAATAATAAAAAAACCAATTAATCTCTAATTTGAACATAAAAAAGGGTATCATCGATGAAGAACCTCTGGTACATAGAGATGATTCTATAATTGATACATGCTAATAACTGATTGTTCACTCTTGGGAAACCAATATTATACATGGGATTTAATAAAGGATTCAAGAACATGTGTTAAATATATAAGAGAGTCCCAGAGTATGAAATAACCCCTCCCCCTAAAGGTAATATGAGCCAACCTCCCATTCTCTTGACTAACGCGAGTCCCTAAGTATTATTGGATCATTTCCCTACAATCTCATGCCTTGGAATGTAGGTTCATTAAACATATCAAATAAAGGATCCTTTGTATGTTTCTAGTTCCATGAAAAAACCCCAATAGAGAACATCTAGCGATAGTGAAATCAGTTTGAAATATTGTACAAAATTTTTACCCCCATAATCAATCACACAATTGATACAAACCGCATGTATTCATGGATGGAAACAAAAATAGTGAACCTGATGTGTCCCCTTAACCAAGATGACTATGTCACCCACATGACATGCCTCGTTCTCTTATAAGATGATTGAGGGCCAAACATGGATCCAAAATAGTAAATTATGCATGCATTAATCTATTGAGATTCTAATTTCCCATGGTTTTCTTATTTTTGGTTTTAACCTATATTTTAGGTACATTCTATCAAAACTCCCTTCAATCCAATGGCATCTTATTAGTTCAAATAGATGCATGTTTAGATACTGCACATATTGGGTCCTTGTCCAAACAAAAAACATCATTTCCAACCCAAATTCTTCAATGATTGGTCTCAAATGTACTGTTTTGGGTGTACTAAAAATGTGTTATTATCCCGACCCTAAATGCCACTCGATAAGACATCTAACTCATAAATCCCCATCAATTTTCCACCCAACAACGGTTGCTGGCCCAGAATTATACAGTATCAATTTTCGTCTCTATCCATTTAGGGAGCCTATCCATAGAATACAACAATCATACTGTCTATTATCTTAGGGAGGTAGATCGAGAGGCCACCTAAGACCTTATTTAGAATACATAGGTGTCTCTCCAAAGGGATCCTACCAGTAATCACCACCACCTACGCCGCATGGTAGTGAACCATTAACATGATGAAGGTTCCATCCTTAGAAGTCCATCCCAGGTCACACAAACCCAGACATGAAGGATGTACAATAAAGGGAAGCGTCTATCCAATACGGATCAAGGATATACCCTTTCTCCTTCTAGATAAACATGCCAACAACATTTAGTGGTAAACAGTGAGTAGACACACACACACACCTACCCACACCAACCATGTCTGTCGACATACTCATCTGGTAAAACTAGAAAATTTCACCAACAAAATTCAGTGGAAAAAAGTGAGTAGGAACATACAACTACCCCAACCAAACATTCCTTCTTTTAGACTAATCTATAAGTACCCATAAAATCCCACCAGAAAAATGCAGTGGAAAAAAGTGAGTAGGAACACACACCTACCCCGACCAAACAATCCTTCCATTAGACTCATCTAGCAGTACCCAGAAAATCCCACCAAAAAAATTTGGAATCAAACAACGAGTAGGAACAAACACCTGACCGTACCAACCAATACATCCAACTAAATTTGGTGGCACACCATGATCAGGCGCACACACCTGCACACATCTATCAATCATTCCACCATCATCTTCTAACAGTATCTCGAGAAATTAGTCAAAAAACACCACTGAAAAACAAGGGGTAGACCCACCTCTCTATCCGCTTACATGAGTACTGTTAGAACCTATCAATAGGAAGTAGAGCACAATGGAAGGTACATACACCTGCTACATCCACTGAATGGTCATATAACCTTATTCCATCCACTAGAGTTACCCATCACATCCTAGCGATATTGAAAGGGAAGACACAAATTATTTCCAACATATTAAACACTTTCCAATATATTATAATAGAAATGGTACTGATAGAGGGGAAGAAACAAATATTTGTCCCCATAATTGGGGTGACCCATAAACATGCCACTCTAGAGAAGACATACATATCTGATTCATTCCAAGACACACATGGGAAAAATTACACCATGATATATGGACAATAGAATTGAGATCACACTCTCATTACAACTAGAGGACATTAGTCTAAACTAATATCCATTCCAGGGTAGGCATAAACACCTACCAAAATTCCAGATACCTATCATAAAATTCTGATAGGGGAATTGGATATAATCAAACAATATTCCATATATACATTTTTTTATCCTTATCAAGTGAACCTAGTATCCCATAAGAAGGCATATAAAAATAAGCCTCACTAAAGGCTATTGGAATGTGAAAATTCAAATGACAATCCTGATCTTCTTAATATTGGAGTTCTTTAATCTATTATATGATTATCCCTGGTGGTTAAGAATCCTACTCTTCCATTATAAAATTATAAAAATAGTACCAGTAGTTCCATAGGTCCTCCAAAAACATCATACCATGAAGGCTTGCTTGAGGTCTATAATATGATCGATCTTGAAAACTCATCTATTGATGAGCGCCATGTCAACCCTCCATTTGGCCATAATATCAAGTTGTAATAGATTCCTCCACATGATATTTTCCACCTTGAAGGTCTTCCCAGGAGTATACATTGTAGTAATTCTCTTTGCAGTTTTATGTCAATCCATAATGGTATTCCTCCCCATGATGGATTTCACAGCAAAGGTCTCCCCTACAGTAGTGTTTCACATTGATAAGAAGGTCCTCCCCTTGAATATTTAATGATTATAAAACCCTCCAATAACAAGTAACGTAGTAAAATGGGGTAATTCATGCCTAATTCCTCATCATTAACAAGTGACATCCTTTCTCATCTCTAAGATAGACCACATAAATTGTCATTCTCTGATCCACCCTTGGATTTCTTGCCTTCTAATATAACCAAGGAAATTCCTACAAAACCATATATTTACAACAATGTATCTGGGAAGAATCTGCATTGGTTAGACTGGGTGGAGGAACCTTTGTTGAGATATAAAGAAGACATGTTGAACATGAGGACACAGTTGGCTAAAGAAAATATACTAGTCATGTTTTGGCCTATACTCACTCCCCAATACAACATTCCAGAGGTGTTGTAGAAATATTGTGTGCAAGACACCTATCTCAATATATGGAACACTATTCGACACTTAAAATAAAAGGTATTGCCTTATGAAAAGTATCAAGTCCATGTCATTGTAATAGAAGGGTTATATTATCTGATCGACATGGCGGCCCTCCTAGCTACACTGCACAAGAAATCGAGAAAAAAGAAAAGAGCACTTCATCATGCATATCTCTATGCATTAAAAGACTTATATCAGGTGATCCAAAACGCCCCACCTAGTGTTTGCATCATATTATGGGGTGATCATGGGGAATTTCACTTCACTTTTCTACCCAATCAGCAAATCCTACCAAATTTGAAATCATGAAATTCCATATATTAAATCCATATTTAAAAAATTGAATTGGTATATGATAGGTGTTTCAATCAGCAAAAACCATCACTAATCAAATCTTTCAGATGTTGACCCTATAAGGAGAAAATTATTGAAATACTTTTCAATTAGGAATTTGAAAATATCATGAAATCCTCTCACTTACGGGAATTCAACCATCGGATATCACCAATTACATAAATGTTATGAATGTCTTCAGTGGTAGGTAGCTTAGGTGTAGTTCATATCAGGTATCCAACCCATGTTCAGACATGGCATTGTAAAAAAAAAGAAACCATGGAATTAGTATCCATAGTGGGTCAGAAGAAACCCCAACTCATAGTGATAGGGAATTTTTTACCACAAACATCAAGTTTCAAAAAACACTCTCAAAAAGCTATGATGATGGAACAGTAATAGCCACAACTCGTAGGGCTGGGAGATTTTTTTACCTCCACTTCCTCCTCAGTGGAATTCAATCTTCTCTCAATTAGCGGTAATACTGAAAAATGGATCTTCCTAAATCATCCTATCTCATGAAATGGTGTCCTCACTTGGAAAATGGATGAAAAAAATATCTGTATATTCCCTTAATATCACCCTTCATTAGACGATCCTAAGAGAACTAACGAAGGAGAGGATGTGGCCTCATGATAGGAATAAAAAAATATCTCAAAGAAGCTACTAATAATTCCCAAAATATGTTATGTTTCGATGATTGTTTTTAAAACCACCCTTGAAGATGATACAAAACACTATGTCAATACAGAGGAGTGGGGGGAGGAAGTTTTAGTTAATAATATGGTCTCTAATAAATTGATTGAAGGAGGTTTGCATACTTGGAACCAAAGGATCACTATGAATTCAATAAATCTTTAAAATGATTTATTGCCTCCCCATTGGTGATAATCATCCTAATAAAAGGGTAAAGGTACTGACATACCTCACTCACTTCCCGAAGAGGTCAAACCCCTTACACTTGAGGAAATATTCACTATAACATAGGAAGAGTTTAAGGATCTAATAAGACTCAACCTAGAACTAATCCATAGCATTCCAAGGGGATATTTTCTACAAAAAGAGACTCACCTAGTTCTCCCTTCTTATATACCCCAAAAAGTGGGTTCGTCATAGTAATGAGAAGTAATCCCTAACATCCACTCAATGTGGGTTTCTAACAGATGATATATTTTTATCCCATAACACTAGATCAAGAGTTCTCTCCATTAGGTACACAACAAAAATAGGTTCAAGAATATCCTTATGGACAAATATCTATAGGTTACCCAAGGAAGATACCAGCAGAACCACCATAATTGGCCCCACCTATTTATATCCTCATTTGAACTCATATTCAGTTATACATTCCTAAAGGGATCATCAATACAATTGAGTCTAAAATGAATCTATTAGAAGGTTTGGAGGAGCAGTGTGCACTGGTACAGTCGAAAAATAATCCTTACCCTCTAATGGGTTGATCCGAACCCTCCCCCACCATATTAGTATAACCTTATATTTCTAATTTTCCATATCTTGGGTGAATTAGAGTAGAATTTGAGGAACTTATTATCCTGTTCTAATCCCATATGGGGGACCCATGCACAACAAGAAGTAGTGAAACTCAGGTGCTTTGTGAAAACACTGTAGGGTTCAATCTTCATATGGTATACTGGTTTTCCATATCGATCAATCATGGTATGGGAAGATCTTCATCCAAAGTTTCTCTTCTAATTCATCTAAAAAATATAGAAGACAACAATCCTTGACCCATCACTCTAAAAATTGTGGTGGAATTAAAGGGTCTCAGATTTCATCACTCTATGGAATGGGTTTAAATAATCCCTAAACCTATATCTTCATCATGAGGATTTTTTATCCATTTATATAGAGAATCTTTGTGATGATTTGTGAACACAACTCATCCCTATAAAATAAAAATGAGGGTTTTGGGAAATTACCATGATTTCTCAAAGATTGGAAGAATCCATCTTACAAACCAAGGCCAAGTCTAGAGTAATTCTATCAACTCATGGGAAGTGAATAAAGAAATCATAAGACCCTGTTATCATGATTATTCTAGCCCCTACACCTTCTCTATATCCAAATCCCACACCATATCGTGTGACACCCCTCCTGAGCATTAACAAGAATGCCTTCCTCATCGATATGAGAAATGGGAGAAAAGGAAAAAACACTATGAGGAGTTGAAGAATAATGTTTATTCTTTATAAGATGACCAAATCCCTCTATAATTCATATTATCTTTAGAGAACAACGTGATCAAGTTTCTAAAGACTAGGAGTCCATATTAGGATGTTATTAAAGATCTCCCCAATTATTTCCCATTCCATAGCATGTTGGGGCGCACCATCTAGGAATATTTTTTTTAATGAAAAATTGTAGAAAATGGTGGACATTGGGAATGTAAAGCTTGGAAAACCACCCACGCAAGTAGTGTGTGTTTTTTCCACTAATCTATTGGAATAATGAGAATGGAAGAAAGTTACCATAAAGAATACACAAAAGTTCAGTGATTGGATAGTACGAAAGATACTCAACCATACTCATGTTATCCTTTGAGCATAGTTGAAATATAGCCCACTATGCCCCTGCCATTTATGTTGTGGTGATGTCGACTCCATTGGCACCATAATCCCATAATGGTCAGTCTTATGGAAAATAACATGGCAAAAATAGTGGGAAAAAAATACAAGAAGATGATCCTATTTCTAGTCCAAAGATATCCTTGAATCTCTCGAACTTTATTCCTATAGTCATAGGAGGAAGGGGTCCACCTTGTCAAATGGTAAAAAAAGAGTTGACTCGCTAAATGGAGTCCTCATTAGTAGATGAATTAATCTTCAATTTCATTAACATTATTCACTTAATGGATTCTTTTTCTGATGATGAATACGACTATAAACTCGAATTCCATGCATCTTATTGGAGAATTAGATGAAGAGGTCACCAGATATGAGCATATAGGTGAATACATGATTGCAGTAGAAATCAACACTTTGATCATGTCATCGCTTGGACTGTCTATGACACTAAAAATCATAGGAGATCCCTCTAGATGGAATAGAAGGAGAAGTAATATTCGCCCACTAATTCCATGAGTCACCCTGACCGGATTTCCCTAGAGGACCAACTATAGGGAACACAACTTCCTGATTAACCTAAAGAAGTATTTTGAATTGTTCAGACAAACCCAAAAAGAAATTAAGCACATTAAACTTCAGTTCTAGGAGACTCTATTCCTACATCAAGTACGTTAGTCCCTAATGTTCCAGAAAAATAGAATCTTTTGGATGGGAAGCACCGAGATTTATCTCATAAGTATGACATTCAAAATTAATTAACACTAGTGGAATCCAAGTTTTTAATCCTAGATGCTCTCATATTATCAAAATACCTCCATGAAGAACTCATAGAGGATTTTTTATGCCCGCATGAGTTTGAAGATGAGGATTTTGCTGATGATGTATATTGTGTAGAGATAAATCTTATAGAATTCCACACAATCATCTCTTTCGTAGAGAAGGTAAAATATTCCATTATAAAAGTACACATCAGACCCTTTTATGTATTTGTAAGGATCAATGACAATGATATCTGATGGAATTACATTGAAAATAGCTCAGGATTACCTTATTCTAGTTTAAACAGTACATTGATTGGGTTATAAAAAGGCCCATTTCCCCTTACACTACAACAATACAAGGTTATGATAAGATTGAGAAAAATACTCTTGGAAAAATCAAGTTTAGGACTATGTTTTGGGACCTCATATCCGACTCATAATTTCTAGTGGTTCTATAAAATATGGATTTCAACGTTCTGATAGAAATTCCTTTATTACATCCACATGTGATAATTCCCTCATCATGCTGCCAATGCCTCAAATATTACATTAATAGTCAAATTGGATAATTTCATAGTGATAAATCCCCATTCAAGTCTTAAGAATAAAAATATATCGATGTGGGATTCTACTAAAGGGAAGGTAAGTATCCCATATCTAATGATGTTTATCATGTCACTGCCGCAAATGGTCTGGAAATGATCAATCCATTCACATAGATCAGTGAAGAGTATGTGTTACCCATCCATCAGATTAAATATATGAGTCCAAATTCAAGAACATATTCACTGACTTTAATGATATTAGTTATGCAACCAATCATGAAAAAACTAAAAAGGTTGTAAACTCTCTAGAAAATGGTAGAAGATTGGATAGAAATGTTATAATTCCATTCCTTGGGATTTAATAGACTTTTTACTAAACGACTGAATCAGAATAATTCATCATGTCACCCAAATAGAGTGAATATTCTTATTATTTGTTCTTCATCTCCCCTCTAGTGCTTCAAAAATAACCCACACCTTCAGTCGGGTCAGAAGAAGTTGCTTCATCTAAGGAATTCCAAAATTTCAACTATTATCCTAAAGTTCCTTCATCACATACCTCCAATAAGTGTAATGAATAAGAAAGACAGGAAGATCAGGTATAGGATGATGAGGAAGAGAAAGTGGAGGAAGACCTCAGGGATGCCCCTCCATCATTTGAGTAAGGTATCTTTGTAACGACCCAATGTTTTATAAATGGAAATTCCTTTATTAAAATTATGTCATAAAATCACATGAAAACACAACATAATAAACTACTAAGTGGTAAGTTACCTTGAAACATATTTTTTTCACTTTTGTTTTTGGAATTTAGAAAATCTGACATACACAGTTGCGATCAGTAAGTTATTTGGAGTCTGATAAGAAAAACTTAATATTTGGTTAATAGTAACATGCCCATAAGAATAGTAACATACCCTTATGAATAGTGATATAACCTAATGAATATTAACCTTACCTATGATATTATATAAATAATTGTCAAGTTGAAAGTATGATATACCTATATTTTAGAATAAGTAAATGAATGTTTTAAAATTGGGTTTTGATAATAAATTATGAATTTAAATAAATATTAAAATAATCATATTTAGGAAATTATTTTTGAAAAATGGAATTCATTTTTAGATTCTAAACATTGAAAAATGGTTAGGGTGAATTTTTTATATTTTTCTGAAAACTTGAATTTTTAGTGAATAATAAAATACCTTAATTTACCGTATAAATACATTATAGAAAAAATACACTATTACTGACATCAAAAGTGATGTAAGCACCCAAATATAGAACTCACATGAATTTATTACTATTCTTGGTCATGTAATACTTAATATTCCTTGTCTTGTGAAGAAATAATAAACTGAAGATTAAAATATTATGAAAGCCCTCCTATCCTCCACTATAAAAACCCCCTTCACTCCCTCTTCTCTTCACTCCTCACAAGCCTTGTTCCTAGTCAATATTCGGCCCACATCTCTCCCCAACATCCTCCCTAACGTCCAGATGCTCCCAGAATCTTCAAAATACCAAAACCTCTCCCCTTAAGAGGTTCTCAAAGGAGGAAGTCTCAAGAGGTAAATTCCTCTTTCCAATTCCTTCATTTCTTTTATGTTATTCCCTTTTTGTTTCTTTCCTAACCTCCATTCACCAAAATAATATGATAAATATAGTAAAAAACATGTACTATAATTTTTTAATGCTAATGGTATATCCTCTTTTCTTCTCTCCTTTCCCCACCTATTATTTGAAATAAATGAAAGCACCGTTGGAGATGTGCTAATTTAGCCCATTCATGGACATCAGTTTATCAATTTCTATTATTATCAATAAATATGGTCATTAAATCATTTGTGTTATGGTTGAACCAGATTATTATATATTTAATATATCCTATTTTTGGTTTTCTAATCCTTTTTTACAAAAGGTATAAAGCAAAACATTTTCTTTGTAATCAAACCCACCGATTTACAAAAACGGTTGTCACTGTGTTTCTATATAATAATTTGACTTCACTATAAGTAACCAAATTAAATTTAAAACCATGTAATATCTTTTATGTTCACTAGTAGAATATAACTTCAATTCCGAACAACCACTTTTGTCTTACATGTTTATTCAAACATGAATATAAGTGAACCGATCATTAAAACCGAGTAAGAAAACGTGCTCGTACAATAAAATTGAATCTCATAACCAATCAGAATGGTTGTAAATGAACATAAAATGATTACACTAAACCAATTAAATATAGAAGATATTATGGAATTATTTGTTAATAAACCTTATTTGTTTATTCAGGGCTTTAATAATAGGGGGAGAACACAAACAAATTTAAGGTACGCGATCCTCTCTATTTCACTCTTAATCAAGATTGTCCTCTATGCTACACCTTTTATGCTTAATCCAAAATTTTGGGGTACGTTTTCTCACATACCCCATACAATCCTAATGATTTATAAGTTATTACTAACCCCTTTTATATCTCATCAAGACGTCTTATGTACATCTGACACCATGCCAATAAACTGTAATGAATTCTACCCGAACCCTTTTTGTTCATTTGGGTTTCCTTATCTTTTTTATATCAAAGTGGAGTTAACTTTTCTGATTATGTAAATATTCGAAATTATGTTTATTTTAGAAAAATTAATCTATGAAGACCCATTAATCACTCTCTTCTGAGGATATACATGTTTATAAAATATTATCTCATTAGAACTTTTCGATAAGAAAACCTGTTTTAAGGGAACTTTCTAAATTTTTACCCAATTTCAAGTGCACACAATCCTCTATTTTAAGCCAAAATTATCTTTATAAAATAATCCATTTTATTATGGAAACCTTCTTGTTTCAATTCTGGTTTTATATAATAGATTTTCCTCTATTCTATTTTAAAATCTCTATAGCATTTTCCTTAAAACTGCACAAAAATGTATTAATGCTAATGTTACTCAAATACATTTCATATATGATGTCCATTCTATTTGAAACCACTTACCATGTTATATTACTATTTTATCCTATGAACTTCCATGTATGTTCTAATCCTTTTCTTCCTTGGAAACTTTCATGATATGCCCATTGTTTATGATTTATGTCATGTTTTTGGTACCTAATTATTTCCATGGGTATCCTTATGTTTATGTATTGTTGATTATGTATGATTATTTATGTGGAAAGAGTATTAATTAAAATGATGATATGGGTGTGCATAGATAGCACTCCAATGCATTAGGTAATGTTTAATCTCGTGAGATGCGATGTGAAATAGGATTGGAAGTTAGCCTTGACCCATACTAAAATGGGAAACGAGATTGGAGGTTAGCCTTGACCCATAATAAAGAAATGATTAATTATTCTACCACATTTATATGATTCCATGTTTATATTATCCCATTCTTATACGATATGATTTCATATGTTATATTCTTTGTATATCATTATGTCATGCCTCCTAACTCTTATGCTTAAGATGTATCCTTATTTTCATTCCTTTATTGGGTTTTTTATCTCATACCTTTGTTCATGTGTTCCCCAGGGTACCCTATGCAGATGTAAGGGCTCAGAGAAAGATAAGAGGTCTTTATAACGATTAAATAAATAAGTGTTTTTTAGCCCCATGTTTTATGTTCTATGTACCTAGTCTTCCAAGACACTAGGCTTAATGATCCTTGTCTTGTACTCTAATGATTAATTATGCTTAAAATCATGAAATGTTATATGTAAAAGGATTGGGTCGTTATAGTTTCTATTAGACGATGGTCTAGATATTTTTTGAGATTAGGAATAGAGCACCTAGTTAGAACCTTTAGTATGAAAATAAGTATAAGAAAACATTATTAAATTTTGGTGAGTATTGAGTAAGTGGTTTATCAAGAAAATACATCCTTGTCTGGATACGATAAGGTAGAGGCGGCTCTAGCACAGATGTACCTAGGAGTGAAAACTCAGAAAATGAGTTTCAGGTTTGACCTGGGGTATCCTGGTACATGAAAACTGTCCTTGCTGCACTCTTCATTATGACACTCCTAGGGGATATGTTTCGGTAGATTCACGAGCTTATTACAAACCATTAATATTAGACAAAAAAATCCCATAATAATATTATTTAAGAAACGGATTTAAGAAAACCTAGATTTAAACCTAAGTAATCACAAGTTAGGATATACTTCTTATTTATAAGTTTATCCTTTTATGTTTAATTTTTTCTTTTTATACTCAATAGTTAAGTATTCAAGAAATCTAATTATACATTATTTTTCTTTGTTAATGGCGGGAAAAAGAATAACATGTTCCAAAAACCAATGTGATAGACAACATGAAGATTACCCTAATGATATGCCTGATATGACGGGAGTGGGTGCTCAAAACATCATGACAGTACTTGCTCACCAGGCTCAAGTTATGAATAATAACTTGAATCATGCAGAATGACTTCCTCCTCCAAGGAAAGAGCAAGTTAACTTATAATCCTTCATGTGGAAAATGGCTCCCATGTTTAGAAGATCTTCTAATCCCCTCTTCATGGAATAGTGGATTAACTCCATTGAAAAGATATTCTTTGTCCTCCAGTGCTCGGATGAAGAGAATGTTGTACTGGCAGTCTATCATTTTGATGGAGAAGCTGATCAGTAGGGACACTGATCAAGAACACAAAGTCCCAAGAGGAAATTGATTCCATGGATTGGGAGGAATTAAAGGGGGTGTTTTTTAACAAATATTTTCCTCAAACCCTCTATCTCAAGATGGAAAGAGAGTTCCTTATACTGAAGCAGAATTAAGATGAGTCCATCAGGGCATATGAAGAAAACTTTACAAGGATTCCAAGGTATGCCTCTAGCTTTGTCATGAACACCGAAAGTAAGCTGGATCGCTTCTTCAACGAACTAAAGCCGAGTCTACAAAAAGTGTTGAAGATTCAAGAATTTGATAGATATGAGGAGATTTTTCAATGTTCCCTCAAGGTTGAAATGGAGATTGGAGACTCTTAGTGGTCTCATGGACCTAGTGAAAAGAAGCGAAAAATGGAAAAAAACATGTGTGGTTCATAAAAAAAATCCCATGATGGAAAGAAGCCTGACTTTTCCCCTTGTAAAAATTATGGGAAGAAGCATCCTGGTAGCTGTCTGAAGGGAACCAAGAATTTATTCAAATGTGGAATGTTTGGTCATCTTTCCATGAACTGCCGAAGGGATATGAAAAATCATGCTAATGTAGAAGAATAAAGGAAGATAAAATTCAACACTAATCCTTAATTGTTTTGTTACAATTCCATGGAGCATGGGCATTATGCGAACAATTTCCCTAAGTTGAGGATTATCAAAGGAAATCAACAACAACCTTCAAGGAAACAAGGAAGGTCTTATTATATCACTACTACTGAGGTTGAGACAGACAATGATGTGGTGACAGTTATGCTAGTTATGCATTCAATAATAGTGAATGTACTATTTGATTCTAGTTCTACACATTCTTTCATATCTTGCATGGTTAGTAGAACTATTCAAAAACCACCTCAAAATTGGGATGAAAAGTTATCTATGAGAACAAAAATAGGGAAATCATTGCATCCATGATTTATAACTCCTTTCTGGTTAACATTTGTGGACTGAACCTCCCAATAAATCTCATTATACTTCCTTTAGTGGAGTTTAAAGCTATCTTGTCCAGGGATTGGCTATCTTTATACAAAGCCAACTTCAATTGTCGGGAAAGGTATAGCACTTTTCACATCCCAAACCATCCTCCAATTCTTTAAAAGTGTACGGTGGAAGATGAGTCTCCTTTAGAATCATCCTCTCATGTGTCGATATTTTTTCCTTATAAGAAAGCATATCTAGCTCAAATTATTGAGACAATGAAGAGAATCATGCTTGAAGACATGATCATTGTGAGGGATTACAATAATGTATTCCCCAAAGAGTTTCCTGAACTTCCTCCTAACTAAGAGGTTGAGTTCTCAATTGCACTTATACATGGATATCTGCCTATCTCAAAGACTCTTTACAGAATGGACATCGTAGAGGTGGAAGAGATAAAGAAGTTGTTACAGGAGAATACAGAGAATGGTTTTATATGCCTGAGTGCTTCACTGTGGGGTGCGCCAGTCCTCTTCATCAAGAAGAAGGATGGATCAATTCTCCTCTGCATTGATTATAGTGGGCTCAATAAAATCATTATAACAAACAAGTATTCCCTTCCATGGATAAATGACTTGTTTGATCAGCTTCGTGGGGCCAATTATTTATCTAAGGTGGACCTTTGATCAGGATATCACCAATTAATGGCGAGAAAGAAGATTTTCCCAAGACTGCATTTTAAACGTGGTATGGACACTATGAGTTCATAGTGATGCCATTCGGACTCACTAATTCCCCAGAAATTTTCATGGATTTAATGAATAGATTCTTCAGAGACTACCCTAACAAATTTTTGGTAGTCATTATTGAAGATATTCTGATATACTCCAAGAGAATGGAGGAACATGAGGAGCATTTGAATACTATGTTAAAGAAATTGTGAAGGGAGAATTTGTATGAAATGTATAGTAAATGTGAGTTATAGATTGAAGAAGTATCATTCTTGAAGAATATTATCACCAGTAAAGGGATATCTGTGGACCCTTCCAAGAAAAAGGAAATTTAATAGTGACCTAGGCCAACTTCTTTAACAGAGATCCGCATATTTTTGGGGCTAGCTAGGTATTATCGACGATTTGTGAAGAACTTTTCACGATTGTCAAACCCAATGACCAAGATAACATGAAAGGGAGTAATGTTTGTCTAGACACAATAATGTGAAGACTGTTTCAAGGAGTTGAAAAGGAGGATTAACACTGTGAATTTACTCACACTCCCTACAAGTGGATAATTCTTTGTAGTTTATAGCGATTCATCTAAGAAGGTATTAGGTTGTAGGATAATGAAAATGATAAAGTGATTTCATATGCCTCAAGGTAGCTACAAATTCATGAGAAAAACTATCCCACACATGATATGGAGTTGACATAGGTGATCTTTGCGTTGAAAATTTAGCGGCATTATCTCTATGGGGTGAAATGTGAGATATATACTGACCACAAGAGCCTCAAATATATATTCTTGTAGAAAAAGATTAATATTCCCTAGGAAAGACAGATAAGGATCATCAAGGATTATGACTGCTCAACCAACTACCATCTTGTTAAGGAAACCGAGATGGTGGATTCTCTATGTAGAAAGAAAACTGCATCTTTATCAATGATGATAATTGAAAAGGATCTGATCTTCGTAGATTTTAAAAAGGATGGAAATGGGAATCATTAAGGGAGGAAAAACATCAATACTTTATCAAATTATTTCTCAACCATACCTCTTGGAGAGAATAAAGGATGCTCAAAGATAGGATGTGGAACTTATGGAAAGGGTGGAGGCTGTTAAAAAAGGAAAATCCTCCTATTTCAAAATTGATGAGGAAGGAGTTATAAGATTTGGGTTATGATTATCTGTACCATCTGATCCAGAGATAAATAAAGAGCTTCTGAGTGACACACATATCTCAACATTATCTATCCTCCCAGGGAGTACAAAGATGTATCGAGACCTTCGAGAAAACTTTTGGTGGGATAATATGAAATGGGAGATTGCTAAATATACATAAAAGTTCTTGGTATGTCAGCAAGTGAAGGCTGAGAGGAAAAGTCTATGGGGACGATGAAACCGCTACCCATACTAGCATGGAAGTGGGAGAACATTACCATGGACTTTGTCACTGGACTTACCAGGGATTCCAGAGGAAATAATTATATATGGGTGTTGACGCTCCTTTCGTCACAGAATCTAAAGATCGGAAAAGGGAATATCTGAGCTCAAAGTGATTAATCCTTTGAAGAAACATCAAAAATCGACAAAGGGATGGAAAAGGAGAACATTGCCCATAGGTCGCGCAAGTTCCCTCTTGGTCGCGCAAGTACACTTGCGCGCCGCCTCAACACTTGCGCGACACCTCATGATCGTGCAAGGGACTTGCGCGACATATCTGGTAACCGCCCAGTAACCGCCCGGGGTCTTCTTTTTCCTATAAATAGACCCTGTGGGCCCCCCATTCGAGAGGATTTTTTTCCAGAAACTCGGATCAAAGCTCCCGACGCTCAAGTCTCTTCTCAAAACTTCCGGAACACTTCTAAGGTAATTTCTTACCTAGAATGGAAGATCTAAAGAGAAGAAGGAAGGCCCAAGTGTTGAAACTTATCAAACACTTGCGCGCCAACTTAATTCCTTCAATATAACTTGCGCGTCCCTTCTCTGGAAGAACCTCAAGAGGATGGGAAAGGGTTTAATAAAGAGTCGCTCAAGTAATTCAACTCTGGTTGAAAATCGCGCAAGTATCCCTCATGTCGCGCAAGTATACTTGCGCGACCAACACTTGCGCGCCGACGCAGGACTTGCGCGACCTTCAAGACTTGCGCGCCCCTAGCTTTTTGGGTGCCCATCTTGCCCATTTTTACCCCTCTTAAGCCATTTTCACCCTTCCTATTCAAGATTTAGTCTTCAAGATACTCTTCAAAAGCCATTTATGGCATGATTTCTTGATTTGACATCCTTATCTGAAAGGAATTCTGTGAAATACCTCTCAAACACCCAGTGATTTAAACATCTTTATGTCACCAAAGATTGAGAGTTCATTCATTTCAACCTCATCCTTTAAGATGAGAGAATCCTAACCTGGGTCTCCTTTTCAGGAATAAGACTCAGTCATAACCTTGGGCTTCCTTTTCAGGAGTAAGCCCCAAGTCCCCTAACCTAGGCTTCCTTCTCAGGAATAAGTCCTAGTCATAAATCTATGGGCATCTTTCTTAAGAATAAGCCCCAATAAAGTCATTTAATCTTGGGCATCCTCCTCAGGAGTAAGCCCCAAACCTTAATCCCTAACCTGGGTCTCCTTTTCAGGAATAAAGACTCAGTCATAACCTTGGGCTTCCTTTTCAGGAGTAAGCCCCAAGTCCCCTAACCTAGGCTTCCTTCTCAGGAATAAGTCCTAGTCATAAATCTTGGGCATCTTTCTTAAGAATAAGCCCCAAGTCTCTTAAAATTTCTCTTAACCAGTCACAAATTTTCTTTGATTTGGGTTTCCTTTTCAGGAATAAAACCCAATCATAAAGTCCCCTCCTAACTTGGGCATCCTCCTTAGGAGTAAGCCCCAAGATTAGAGTATTAAAATCTCCATGAAGCACATATAACTTTGTGGACCCTGTTCTTGGATTTTCTCCTTAAAAGTAAATCCTAAACCTTCATCTATCTGGGCAGTCATCTATACATAAGCCCCAAAACAAAATTCTTATGATTGCATCTTTTACGGCTCAATGGTCTAAATCTTACCAATACCTCTTGTTTCTCACACCGAGCATGACTCACGTGAGCTTAGAGTGTAAAAGTAATTATGACATTCATCTTTGAGCCATCAATCATAAAACATCATATCCCATTCCTCGAACTACGTGGGTTCTGATTCCTTTTTTAAAACAAAGGATACGTAGGTAGCCCATTTATGGGTTCGATCCCAACATTGAAATAATCTCTGTCCTTCTGAATGACGATAAACTTCAAATGCCCCACTGAGTGGCTTTAAAACCAGCCTGGTCATCAAAATGACCAAGAGACTTTTATATAAATGTTTTGAAGGATACCATTGACCAAGAATCTCTAAACAAATATAGATGATTCTATATTGATGAAGAACCTCGAATACATATAAAAGATTCTCTAAATTTCTTGCATATTTAATCATTGATTGTTAAAACTAAAGGAAAGCTCATTTTATACTTGGTAATGTAATAAGGATTCACGAACTTAACTTAAATCTATAAAGAGAGTCCCGGAGTAGACAATAATTCCCCTCAAAAAGGTGTGATGAGTCCGACCTCCCATCCTCTCGACCAATGCAAATTCCTAAGCCTCATTAGCCCACAAGCTAATGAGCGCCTGCCTTTGGAAAGTAGGTCCAAACGGATGTGGAATCATTGGATGTTTCCGGTTCTACGAACAAAACCCGTTAGAAACCGATCGGAACGTTTGAATCTCCCGTCCAGGAGGTCATCCCCGGATTCCGCGCGAAACAAAAAATGGTGAACCCGACGTGAATCCTTAACCAAGTTAAAGTGATGTTCTTCTTAGATGTTAGGCCCCTTGGGCCAACAAGGCAATCATTGACATATGATCATCCAAAAGATGCAGTAGCCGGATTCATCTTGATTATGTCTGTTATATGGAACAGGCACTCTTTTTTCAAGATCTTCTACAAAAAATGACTTTCCTTAAATTCACCCCTGTGAATACTGCTGCTGAGAACACCTCTACTGTGAGGTCTGCTGCCATGAAAACCAATGCTGCTACTCCTGCTGGAACGTCATCCGCTCTGAGGATGACATCACCAACTCGGCGTCTTCAACGCTGTGTTTCAAATGCACTGGTTAAGGAGTACCGTCGTAACGGTACTATCCCAACTCTGGAGGCCGCTCGTCAAGCCCTCCAAGTTAACAATTCTACCTGGTCGTCCGCACAACGGCGACCAGCAATCAAGAAGCAGGCGGTGCTGACTACCGTCTCCAACCGTTTCGGGTCGTTATCCCCGGAACGCAATTTCCATTCACTCCCTTATTCTGAGGAAGTGAATGAGCAGGTCCCGCGGGACCTTAATTCAAAGAGACAGGAGTCCTTCTCAAGGGCTCCCATCAACAATCGCCGCCAGACTCGTGCGGTAGTGCACCCTCAACATGATGAGGGTACCGGCTCCAGGCATTCAGCTCAGGTTCCTCGAACCCGAGCAGGCAAGATGAATCACCAGAGACGGAATCCGGTTAATAATAGGCAGGTTGTCATCCCTGCCATCTCCGGAGAAGTTCACCAACCTAACTTGGTGGCAAATAACGAGCAGGCATACACACCTGTTCGTTTTAATCCCGCTGTCCAGCAGACTCGTCTGGCAGCATCAAGCCGATCCCGCCAGGCAATTCCGGCGGAGTACCATAGGCAGGAACATACACCTGCTTATACATCAGCAGTTAGTCAGCAGGCTCGTCTGACTACATATGATGGATCTCGTCAACCGCGTTTGGCGAAGTGTAATCAGCAGGCACATACACCTGCTGATACTAATCAAGTCTACCAACAGTCTCGCTTGGTAGCACCCGGAGAAGTCAGTCGGAAAGTCCCGACGACAAACAGGAGGCAGACTAAACTCTCTACCTCCACACTTGAGTACTGTCAGGATTCACTGACAGGAAAAGGAGGACAGGAGCAGGCACATACACCTACTCCAAGCCCGGAATGGACGTATATCCCTGTTCCGGCGGCTGAAGTCACCAAACATATTTTGTCCATGGTGAAAGAGCAGAAGCAAATTCCTGCTCATATTCTGGATGCTTGCCAAGATATCATAACAGCTTCAGCTTCATCTCAGGGACAGACACATAAATCTATCCCTAGCAGTGGAGTGACACATCAACAATTCACTCCGGAACAGACACACACATCTGTTCCAGTCCAAGAGGGTTGTGGGGCCTACTCCCCCATATCATATGGACAACCAAGTCAGGCACATACATCTGATTTGAGCGATGATCGTCAGCCTAACCTGACCATCTTTCCTGATCAGGCACATACACCTGCTCAGAGCAATCACTTTCGTCATCAAGTGATTTCTAAAGCGAGTAAGAAGGCATCTAAGAAAAAGATCCGCCCAGCACAGTCAGGAGATCAAAGGCCAATCTGTAACAAGGCCTTGCTCGATGCTGGAGTTCTTGAAGCCCTCAGACATTTATCTGTCGGAATTCAAGATTCTACTCCCTCAGTTCCCAATAACAGGAACATTAATCCCGAAGGTCTTCAACAGACACTTCCTCATGAAGACTTGCTTCATGAAAATTCGGTCAATCTTGAAGTTTCTTCTTCAGATGAGAACCACAGGAACCCTCTGTGTGGTCAGAAGACCAAGGAGCAAGAGATATCATCTTTTGCTGTAACCCATCATGAAGGTCCTCCTCATGGTGATGAACTTCGCTGCGAAAGTCCTCTCCGCAGTAGTGATTCACATTGTCTCGAAAATTCTTCAGAAGGCAATGTAGTGACGAGAAAGCCCTCCTATCTCGAGGCACTTGCAAACGTAAAACCAGTCATGTCTGAAGTTTTACTATCGGCAGGTGAAACTCTTTCTCCATCAGAAGATAGCTTGGGGTTCAGGTTATTCTCCGAACCTTCCCTAGGTCATTCATCTTCCAGCATGAATAGTGATTCCTCTACCAATCTTGTTGAATCCGATGAAGCAACAAGGAAACACCAACTCTGGTCCAAACAGGTAGAAGAATCTTCATTTAATGATAAAGAGGAAATGCTGAACATGAGGAAAAAACTGGCAAAAGGTGAAGTACCAGTCATGTTTTGGCCTTTGGCTGATTCACAGTATGACATTCCAAAGATGTTGACGGATGATGGAATCCATGATATTCGTCTTAACATATGGAAAACTCTTTGTCAATTAAAGAAGAAGGTATTATCTTACGATGAATATGAAAATCATCTTAAGATAATAGAAGGGTTACAACGCCAGATTGATTTGGCATCTCTATCAGTCTCTCGGTATCCGAAGGCCGAAAAGCAACAGAGAACCCTTCAACGTTCATGCCTTGGCGCGCTGAGAAAATTGCGTCAGTTAATTTCCAATGCTCCATCTAATGTTCATATCAGAGGATGGGGTATTCACGGAGCACTACATTTCACAGTGCTTTCCGGTCAGTAAAACCCGCCGAAAATGGTCTCATGCAATGTTATTGCCCATGGCCGGCCACAGTCAATGGGCTTTGTTCATAATCAAAATCTTGCTCGAGATCAAGCTTCAACTAGTTCCTCTCAAAATCAAGTATATAGAGAACAGGTTGTTGAATTGCTCCTACATCAAGCAGGCGAGAATATTGCGCAAGCCTCTCGTCTGGAGCAAACACGTCATCAAATGACAGAAGTTTCGGAAATCATCCAACGGTCTGTTGAACCAGGTGATAAAAGTGGATACAGGTTAATGCATCCAGCTAATTTCCGAACTAAGATCCGCAAGATCAAGAGAGATTTCAAGAAGATCTCAGACATAGCATGTCAAGAGACACCCCAGCTTGCCAGACTGGGGACTTCTCTAACCCAACCCTCAGAATCAACGAATGGGATTCGAGGAGTTGAGCAGAAGCAACAGGAACACCCCCAGTCCACCGGACTGGGGACTTTTTCAAATCTTCAATCCCTCTCTCAGAGAAAGTCAGTATTCTCTCGATTAGGGAATAAGCCTCAAGAGGAACGAAGAGCCAAGATGTCAGGAGATTCTCTCCAAGTGACGGTTCACAAAGAAATTCCTGAGGGGTCAAGTCAACGGAATGCCATGTCTTATCATGGACATAAAAGGAGACAATATCATAGAAATGCTGATAGAAAGGATTTCATGAAATATGCATCCATTAATGTCATCACTGCCGTTGCTGCTGATTCACCAGATGAGGCTCAATCAGAGGGATCAGATGAAGAGGTTCCTGCTCAAGAAGTTGCGCACACAGACCTAAATGAAGAAGGTGTGCGCACACGTAATCAAAGGCTTACCCAAAATTTGGGTATTCCTTCAAGTAACCCACTTCCCCCTCTCCGAAAAGGATCCAATAAGGGGAAAGGAAAGAATCAGGTTACTTCTCACCCTTCCTCTGAAGGAGGTCAATCGCTCTCATTAGAGCAAAGGCTTGCACAACAGGAGGAAGAAATGAAAGAGTTAAGAAGGTTGAATGCAGAACTACTTCAGAGTAGTCTTCTTCTTAAGAATGCTGAAGTCCGACAGCCGAAGGAATTTGTTGTAACTACTGAGATGGATCAGGAATATCCTCCTTTATCAGTACACCCACAGAGGTCTAATCCTACGGGTCAAACGCAACAACGGTTGGCAGCACTACCATTAGTTGCAGCACCAACCTCCACGGCTGTCCAAGCTCCATTCATTGCACCTACCCAAAACCAAGTTCAACCTGACGTTTCTCAAAAGTTAATAACTACTATTGAGTCATTAACAGCTCGGTTAGAAACTATGGAAGGGAAACGGGCGCAAGTTCAACCTGAAAAGAAAGTTTACCCTGAATGGGTAGATTCAATTTCTCCTCCATCCAGTTTTGGAAACCCTATTTTCCCTACTTTCAATGGATCAGGCGACCCTGAACAACATTTGACGCATTACGTGTCTTGTTGTGATCCTATGATGGGAACTCCAGAACAACAAGAAGCAGTGAAACTCAGATGCTTCGTGCGAACCTTGCAAGGACCAGCTTTTGTCTGGTATACAAGCTTGAAATCCCGGTCAGTCATCGGATGGGAGGATCTTCGTCAAAAATTCCTTCTTCAGTTCAGCTCAACTTTGCCAAAAACGACAGTTTTCGATCTTACAAACTGCAAGCAAAGGGAGAATGAAAGAGTCTCTGATTTCATTGCTCGTTGGAAGGGATTAACGTATTCCTTGAGTTTATCACTCCCTCAGGAGGAATTATTACCAATCTGTGTGGCAAATTTGCGTGACGAATTACGCACGCCATTGATCCCTGTGAAATACACAGGAGGGTTTCGAGACCTTACTTCAATCGCTCAACAGATTGAAGATTCCCTTATACAGGCTAAGGTTAAATCTCGTGTAATTCCATCAGCTCCAGGAAGAAGAATGGGTAAAGCAGAAACTGCTACAGTTATGCTTAAACAGGCACCTGTACCTATTTCTACTTCAAAACCTTCATCTTCTCGAAGGGCTCCACCTCCTGAACGCCAACAACAAAGGCTGTTTCGTCCAAATGATCAAAAAGATCAACGACGAAAACAATTTGAGGATATGAAGAGTAAAACATACTCTTTCCGAAGTGAGCAAGTTCCTGGTTACTTCATTTCAGCTCTGGAAAATAATTTGGTTCAATTACCAGTGCCGAAGAGACCAAACAAGGAAGGAGATGAAGACCGTCCCAATTATTGTCCCTTTCATCAAATGTTGGGACATCCCATCCAGGAGTGTTTTGTCTTTAAAGACCTCCTACAAAAGATGGTTGACTTGGGACAAGTCAAATTGAAGGGTTCTTCAGCTCATGTAGCGTGTATTACCGCTACAGATCCAGAGGAAGGAGGCGAGTGGCAGGAAGTCAAAAGCAAAACTGCGAAAAAATATTATGATTGGATGGTCAGAAAGACAATCAATCGGACCCATTCCATTTTGCGAACACAATTGAAGAAGCCAATTGTGTCTCCTACAAAAGCTGCAGTAAAGCCTCCATCAAAGGACAAATCCTCAAAAGGGCAGCGTAATTCAAAGAAGAAAGAGGAATCAGAAGAAGATGAGTATGCATCAAAGCCTAAATTGTCTTTGACTCTGGCAGATTTCATGCCATCTACTTCAAAGTCACGGGCACCGTCCCACCAAACGGCACAGCCTAAACAGGCCAACCAGGCAGAGTCTTTATCAGACGAAGAATTGATCTTTGGTTCTGTTAATATGATTCAATTAACAGATTCATATTCCAGTCTTGATGAGCCTGAATTCCCTGTATCAAATAAAGGAACCCGAGGAAGTTTTAGAGGTTCAGGATATAGGGGAAGACGTGGATCTTTCCGAAGCCACTACTCTAATTCTACCCCTGCTAGCACTGTATATGCAGCAGAAACTCGTGGTAGAGCCCTTCATCGAGCTCAAAATGAACAAGCAAGTTCTTCTGCTAATGGCCAACTCAGCTTCGGCACAATTATTTTGGAAGACCGATTAAAGGTTCCATCTTCTTTATCTCAGCAAGCAAATGGATCTAATCAGTCTAAATTTCCAAAACCAAAGATGTTGCCAACTTCAATACAAGATGCATCAGCTTCCAAAGCATCTGCTTCCAAGATACCTGCTAAACCACATATTCCTATTGGGAAACGCAGGCCTCTAGATCAAAAGTATGATATATTGAAACACTTGGCCCAAGTACCAGCCAAATTATCAATTTTGGATGCTTTGAATCTATCAAGAGATCTTCGGGAAGCACTCATCGAAGCTTTGTCAAGTCCTCAAGAGTTTGAAGCTGAGATTGCTGCAGCTGAAATTTATCACATAGAGAATAATCCTGCAGAATGCCATGCAGTGATATCTTTTACTGATAAAGATGAGGATGATGTTGTGCATGGGCACATAAAACCTTTGTACTTATCTGGCAAAGTCAATGGTATAGATGTTCGAAGAGCTTTCATTGACAATGGTTCAGGAGTCAACCTCATGCCCATTCGCACACTTCGTCGATTGGGCCTCACAGAATCTGATTTATCTCCTTCTACCATGATGTTGCAAGGATATGATAAAAATGAACAAGAACCACTGGGAGAAGTTACGCTCAGAACTCAGTTTGGAGATCTTGTTTCCAATTCAGATTTCATGATTGTTGATCAAGACTCAGCTTTCAATATCTTGCTTGGAAGACCCTGGTTACATCAGCATGCAGCTATTCCGTCATCATACCATCAATGTCTCAAATACTGTTTCGATGGTCAAGTTGGAACATTATATGGTGATAAGACCCCGTTCAAAACATGTGAGTCTCAATACATTGAGGCGGAATTTTATCACATGAAGGGAAGAGAAAAATCTACAATGAAGGAAATTACCAAAGTTAATGCTCCATATGGTTTGGAAAAAATTCCAATAAATCCATTTTCACATGTGAGTACAGATTATGTGTTACCTATCAGTCAAATTGACAAAATAGGCCCAAATCAAAATACTCTTATGGAAAGATCCATAATGTCAATTACGGCAATCGAGCCAGACAACATGGGAGAAATTGGTAACTTACCAAGCAATGATGAAAGCATAAGTGGTGACGTTTTCATTTCGTCTGCTGAAATCCAACAAGTCTATACTTCGCTAATCAGGCCAGAAGAAGTTATAGCAACACCAGAGGTGAATGTTGATGTCGATTCTCAATCCATCATCTCCTCTTTATTTCCCAAAGAAGACCCTTGTTCATCAATAGGGACGGAAATGGAAGCTTCTTCTTCAAAATGTGAAAATTTTGACATCTCTTATGATCATGAGAATTTCGTTTTTTCATCTACTTTGCAAGTAGAAACGGAAGATATAACACATGATGAAGAGGAAGAGGAAGATCTTAGAGATGCTCCTCCAGCATTTGAAGAGGGTATCTCTACCACTGTGGATGAACTCAGAGAAGTAAATCTGGGTACAGAGAAAGATCCACGCCCCACTTTAATTAGTGCGGCCATGACCCTTGAAGAACAAGAGATGTATATTTCTTTTCTAAAGCAAAATAAAGATATCTTTGCTTGGAATTATACAGAGATGCCTGGCCTTGATCCTGATGTTGCCACCCATCATTTGGGTTTGCCAAAAGAACATCGAGGATTCAAGCAAGCCGCGAGAAGAACACACCCAACCTATGCTTCCAAAATCGAGGCTGAAGTGGATAAGCTTATCAAAGCTAACTTCGTCAGAGAAGTTCAATATCCCAAGTGGTTGGCTAATATTGTCCCAGTAAAGAAAAAGAACGGACAAATTAGGGTTTGCATCGATTTCAGAGATCTTAATCGGTATTGTCCCAAAGATGATTTTCCAGTTCCGATTACAGAACTCTTAATTGATGCGACGGCTGGCTATGAAGTACTTTCTTTCATGGATGGATATTCTGGATATAATCAGATCCGAATGGCCCCAGAAGATGAGGAATATACAGCCTTCAGAGCTCCTCAAGGTGTGTTTTGTTACCGGGTGATGCCCTTTGGTTTAAAGAATGCAGGTGCAACATATCAACGCGCCATGCATCGTATCTTCAAACCTTTTCTAGGGAAATTTGTTGAATGCTATGTAGATGATTTGGTGGTTAAATCCAAACAACGTTTTGATCACTTGGCTGATTTGAAAATCATATTCCACAAGCTTCGACAACATAATTTGAAGATGAACCCCTTAAAATGTGCTTTTGGGGTAACCTCAGGAAAATTCCTCGGCTTTGTTGTACGCCATCGTGGTATTGAAGTCGATCCTGAGAAGACCAAATCAATCCTTGGTATGTCACCTCCTCAGAATTTGAAAGAATTAAGAGGACTTCAAGGACACTTAGCCTATATTCGGCGTTTCATCGCCAATTTGGCAGGCAAAAGTTTACCTTTTACCAAATTATTGAAGAAAGGAGTCACTTACCAGTGGACTAAAGAATGTCAAGAAGCATTTGATATTCTCAAGAAATACCTCTTAAGTCCACCAGTACTCATGCCACCTGTTGAGGGTAGACCTCTTATCCTCTATGTGACAGCTTTAGAGCGATCATTGGGTGCCTTTCTCGCTCAAAAGAATGATGCTGGGAATGAAAATAGTCTCTACTATCTCAGTAGAACTATGCTTGAAGCAGAAACCCGGTATTCAAGTATTGAAAAATGCTGCCTAGCATTAATCTTTGCAGTTCAGAAACTGAGACACTACCTGCAACATCACGAGGTCCAATTGGTATCTCGTAATAATCCACTCAAATTCATCCTTAGTCGTCCAATGCTTACAGGACGTCTGGCAAGGTGGGCGGTTATTCTACAGCAGTTCGACATTCAATATGTGTCTCAAAAGGCAATTAAGGGCCAAGCTCTGGCTGATTTCCTGGCTGAACACCCTTCAGTGGAAGACACATATTCAGATATCGAACTCCCTGATGAGGAAGTTTTTTCTATTCAAGAGAATCCTCAAACATGGGAAATGTATTTTGATGGTGCTTCTAGAAGTCCAACAGGGAAGAAAATGGAAAATCCTAAATTCAACAAAGTTGGTTTAGGAATTGTGCTCATTTCTCCAGATAAGGCAGTGTTACCTTATTCCTTTTTGTTGTGGGAAGGTGGTACCAATAATGAAGCTGAATACCAAGCTCTCATTGCAGGCTTGGAGTTAGCGCTTCAAGCACAAGTGAATCACTTAAAGGTAAAAGGTGATTCAGACCTGGTAATCAAACAAATCAATGGGGATTATGCCATCAGAAAAGAAGAATTAATCCCTTTGTATGATTACGTCAGAGAGTTAATGTCGGAATTCCCTTCAGAACCGACATTTTCTTATGTCCCAAGATCACAAAATGCTCAAGCTGATGCACTGGCTAATATAGCCACAGCTTTAGCAGATCCAAATCGGGACGAGACAACCATCGGTATTGCCCACCGTCGTGCAATTTCACCTTATGTTCAAGTCAGAACAGAGGAAATTAATGAAATTAGTCCCATTCCTGAACCATATGGTCATACTACAGGATGGATGTCACCTATCAGGGAATACCTTCAAAATGGAACACTTCCACCTGATAGAGCCAAGAGAGAACAAATTCGGCGACGTGTGGTCAATTTTACTCTTTATGATGGTCCAAACCACCTCGAGAAAATTCTCTACAAACGTGGTTTTGATGGAGTTCTCTTCAGATGTATTGATGGTGAAGAGACAATGGCTGTCATAAAAGAAGTGCATGCAGGAGTCTGTGGTGCCCACCAGTCTGGACATAGATTGTCTGATCAAATTCGAAGACTTGGATACTTCTGGCCTTCAATGATACAAGATTGTGTTAATTTCACAAAGAAGTGTCATTCATGCCAAGTATATGCCAATTTCATTCATCAACCTCCAGAGTTGCTTCATACAGCTAAATACTCATGGCCATTTTCCACATGGGGAATGGATGTGGTGGGACCTTACCCTTCAGCTACGGCCAAGCAGTTTAAGTACATTCTTACTGCTACTGATTTCTTTTCCAAATGGGCAGAGGCAGTACCTCTCAAAGAAGTCAGTTCTAAATGCATTGTTAGCTTCATCAAGTCTAACATCATTACTAGATTTGGTGTCCCTCATACCATATTGACAGACAACGGCACCAACTTCTGCTCTTCTGAGGTAAAGAGATTGTATCAAGAATACAACATTAAGTCCAACCATTCATCTCGATATCATGCAGCGGCTAATGGCCAGATAGAGGCCTTCAACAAGACTCTTTCAAATATACTGCAAAAGATGGTGGATAAAGATAAGAGGTCATGGCCTGATAAACTCTATCATGCTTTATGGGCTTATCGGACTACCACTCGCAATGCAACGCGGTCTACTCCATATTCATTGGTATATGGAACAGAAGCAGTCTTGCCAATTGAAGTCCAATTGCCCTCACTCAGAATAGCCATTTGTGATCAGTTATCAACAGATGAGCAATCCCAAAAGCGGATGAATGAATTGGAACAGTTAGATGAGAAAAGATTGTGCACTTTGCACCACTTGGAAATCTATCAGAATCGAATAGCACGAGCTTTTAACAAAAAGGTTCGTCTTCGTTCATTCATTCAGGGAGAATTGGTATTGGTTCTCAGAACACCAATGATACCAGGAAAGAAACCTCCCAAGCTTGAACCAAAATGGGAAGGACCTTATTCAGTACATAAGGTCTACTCCAATGGAGCGTATTCTCTGATTTCAATGGATGGAGAACACATCACGACTCCAACTAATGCCAGATTTCTGAAGAAGTATTTTGTATAAACACAAAATATTGTTCCCAAAACCAAGACTCTTACATTTGGTTTATACAGCAATGGTCCAGTATGACCTTAAACTACAACTACGTCCAGCATGACGATAAACTGTATGGTCCGTGCATATGACCTTAAACTATTCGCACTTATGTCCCTGCAACATGACACTAAACTGTGCAGCACCAATAGTCCTAACTGCAAGACTTTAAACTGCATAGTCCCTGATTTTGTCCTACATGACAATAAACCGTATAGAAGTTCCTATATTTTGTCCGAGATGACATTAAACTATATTTTGTCCTAGCGACATGACATTAAACTGTGTGGCACTTTCATCGTCCAGCATGACGTTAAACTGTGTTAAGTCCCTTATTGTCCTACATGACACTAAACTGTATTCTGTCCGAGATGACATTAAACTATATTGTGTCCTAACAACATGACATTAAACTGTGTGGCACTTCCAACGTCCAGCATGACGATAAACTGTAAAAAGATCAGAACTGATATCCTCATATTGATTCACCTTAGTCTTAGCTACATGACTTTAAACTGTACAGCATCAGTTCGTCCTTTCTATATGACGCTAAAACTATACAGCAATGGTCCAGTATGACTTTAAACTGCAACTTCGTCCCACACGACATTAAACTGTGAAAAAGTTCCATAAACAGTCCAGCATGACCTTAAAACTGCATCATTCCTGGTCCATGTATACGACCATAAACTATTTGCAAATATGTCCAGCAAGACGTTAAACTGTGACGTCCTAACTACATGACGCTAAACTGTATAAAAGTCCCTCACGTCCGGAAAGACGTTAAACTATATAATCATCAAAAGTCCAGCATGACATTAAAACTGCACAATCCCCCTTTCGTCCAATATGACGTTAAACTGTATTGTCCCCATCGTCCTAACTACATGACGCTAAACTGTACAGAAAATCCTTGATATGTCCTACATGACATTAAACTGTGCATCGTTAAGGTTGTTATTACCTCTTGTTTCTCACACCGAGTATGACTCACGTGAGCTTAGAGCAAACATCAACCATAACACTCCCTTTGGGCCACTAACCATGTGTAAGTCCCAACAACATTTTTTTTTTTTAGATCATTATCCACAAGAACAATTTGATCATTAATTCATTCTTTAATTGAACTACACAGACTTTGATCCTTGCCCTCCAGGCTGGGTATGTAGGCAACCTCCCAAAGGTTCAAGCCCAAAAACAATCTCTTCACATTGGTTCACCACAATCTCATATGATGATGATTTGTGAAACCACCCTTGGAATCAATATCTTTACATTGATTCACTTTCGTCCTTGTTATATGACGTTAAACTATACAACACTTTTGTCCAGTACGACAATAAACTACAATATTCTTTGATTTCCTCATTTGAGAAGGAACCATTATTAAACATTGATTCTTTTTCAATCATGGTTTTCATTTTCAAAAAGACTACGTACATACATGGTAATGCTTAAACTTTTTATCTTAGGTTAAAACCATCATTGCACTAAAGTCCCTTTTCACCCTTCACATGTACGAACCAAATTTGTACAAAGGGTAGTTTCTAGAACTACGTGGACTTGATTCCCATCTTTATGGGATACGTAGGAACATTCGAGTGTCCCTCGAATCCAGTCCCAAGTCTTTTGGGCCTAACCCCAAATTTCACTTTCAGTCCCTTGGCTGAAAAGTCCTCATGAAAACACACACTGTGCATTCATTATTATGGTCCGAATTCTATGACCCCAAAAACTAAGATCACTCATCCTTTCGTCCTGCACGACGTTAAACTGCATTTCAAGAACTACGTATGGCTTGATTCTCATTCTTATGAGATACGTAGTGAAGTCCAAGTTTCAATTCAGGACCCAGCCACAACATGATTATGGTTTTCATTGACCTATGTATCTCTATATACATTGGAAAATACCCATCTTTATGTATTATAATCCTAACCTTAAATATTTTCAGATCTTCATAACCCTTTTCATGACTTATGATCACAAAAATGTCAAACTTCTGAGAATTCTTTTGCCTGACTATGCAGCACGTGCCCATAGGTGGCCTTGCATAAACAGTCCACATAACAGACTTGTCATCCAAGAGATGCTATTTATTTGACCATGCAGCCAATGCCCATAGGTGGCCCTGCATGTTTTCAACCCCCTAACGGGTTTGTTAAATAATAGTAACTTCATTCTTGGGAAGAATGCCTCTTTTGTCCTTATTTGTCTTAAACGACAGTATGTAGGGATCCGCAAAAAATAGCCATCCTTAACGTATTTGTCCCATATCCTTTTTCATGATCTGAAAGTATTCAAGTCTATGGTTTATTCTTCTTCCCTACGTTTGGGTCAGACCTTCGTAGGAGTGATATTCATCCAGTTCTTCGATATTCTTGTTTGAAAATATCTTCTCCATATTCAAGTACCTCTTTCCATATAACAAACTCTATGCTTTAGAAAATTTGAATCTCCATAAACTTTCACTGGCTTTTAGCACTAGGAAAGTAAATTTCTGAGAGTTCTTTTGCCTAACTATGCAGCACGTGCCCATAGGTGGCCTTGCATAAACAGTCCACATAACAGACTTGTCAGCCAAAAGATGCTATTTTATTTGACTATGCAGCCAATGCCCATAGGTGGCCCTGCATATTTCAACCCCCTAACGGGTTTTGTTAAATAATAGTAACTTCATTCTTGGAAACTACTTCTTCTAATGCTATTTAGCTCTTTTTCATATCATTCCTCAGATTCAAATATTCTTAAGTCATAGTTTACATATTTTCTCTCATACTTGAGTATGGTAATTTGTTTTTAGATAAATTATCAAGGAATTGAATCCATTTTAATCCATTTTTCGGTCAAAGCTATTTCGACCTTAAACATTAGCCCCTTTATGTCCGGCTTGCATGACTTTAAACTGCCCGCACAAAAGACAGAGGAACTCTGAATAAAAGTCAAGTTCCAGCTCACTAAATATACATTTTTTTGTATGATTTAGGTAATATTGAGCAGTTAAAAGATTCAAAGTTTTGTAGGGTTATTTGTAATAATCCTAGTAAAAATCAAACTATGCTTACTAAGCCCATTGGCTTAAGTAAATTTGAAGCAGGTAATAGAAGAATGCAAGCACAAATGATTGAAGACGAAAGTGTTTTTCATTGATACACAAGAGTTAGAAGGACATCCACAGATTGGAATCTCTTCTCTTTTTTAAGAAATTACAGGAGATTGTCAACAAAAGTCTTCATTTGATGTATAGCATCCTGAGCCTTATCAACAGTTGCTTGAAGCTCGTGCACTTGACCAGCTTCACTCTTTTCAGCTTGCTGAAGTGCCTTCTTAGCATCTGCAATGGCTTTCATGCAATTTACATGAGTTTCATCCAATGATTCATTAAGCTGATCAAGTTCCCCAGTAACAGCATCTAACTGTTGCTGGAGTTGCACCTGCTGGACGACCTTTTCTTTGATTTTTTGTTTCAGATCCTTCATCTTGACAACATAATCAGCTTCAGCCTGGGATATCGCAGCCTCAAATTCGCCTAAGTTGACTGACGATTTCACTCTGGTCAAATCTTCGCGACTTGTCTGCATTTGCTCCCTCCTGAAGATAATCTGTTTCACTGTAGCATGGATCTTTTCATACCCAAAACCACCAAGTCCCATTATAACAAATTGGGATGACAATCGGGAAATTTTTGATGGTAGCTCTTCTAAGGGCACCCCCGATATGATGTTCCATATATTGTTCCACGCCTTACGTCGTGAAAAGCTGAACGCTTTGAGCATCTCTGGATCTGATTCAACATCTTCGTCAGAAGGGGGTATGTAATCTGGAATTAACATGCTTAAAGAAGTGCCTCGTTCTGCTCTTTCCCCTCTGACTTGGGCTTCTTCACTTTCAAATCCCATTGGGGCAGAGGCTGAAGCCTCATCTCCGGATCTAGCCATTACAGTTGATGACCCTACATGATCAATTGAAAGATTTTAGTTGAATCTTAAAGAATAACAAAAGAATGGATTGTCTTGCAAATAAAGTACAATCACAAATATTGTTATCCCTTACCCAATGGTGGTTCAGCAACATGAGAAGACTTCTCCCCATCTTTCCCGGTTTCAACAGGATTTTCAAAATGGGTCTCAGGAGAGTTTATTGGATTTAGCTCCACTTGAGCTAATGTTTCTGCAATGATAGGGTTGACATCAGTGTCCACACCCTCTTCAGGCATTGGCAGTTCAGCAGCTTCTACGGAAGAAACTGCATATTATTTTACATCATGATTAGAAATATTTTTCTTTTAAAAGAAAAATTTGGGCGAAGGGTAACACTCACGCCCAAGGTCTTCTAAATCACATGACAATCTAGCATGATCATAAAATTCTTCAAAAGTCATTCCTTGATTCATCATTTCATCCAATGATACTTCAGAATCTTGGTTAGTCTCACCAGTGGGAGCATTTGCTATGTCTTCTTGCTGACTTATGTCCTGCAACCCCTGACCCTGGACATCATCTTCAGTAGTAGGAGGGATACTGGGAATGGATGGCAGCTCTTCTCCAGGAGCTACCAAGTCAGCTTGAGTTTGTGGTTGTTCTACAGCACCCTCCACGGCCTTTGAAGAAGGATCAGTCCCTTCCCTCAAGGGGGAAATTGAAGAAGCCCCTGCAATCCTCAGAAATATGAGTAACCATATGATTATGGGTATAAACTCATGATTGTTCGAAGGACTTACCACTGCTAATGAAACGTTTAGCTAAGGATTTCCTCCTTCGTTGCCTTGGCTTCTTTTGCTTTTTTGGAGTTTCAGCTGTCTCCTTTATTGGCACTTGGATTGGCGAATGAAAGGCTATGTCCAGTGCCTCATTCATGGCCTGCTGGCCTGGAGATATCTCGCCTGGTTCGCGAGGAGAATCAGCAGCAGCCCCAACAGCGGTACCACCAGGGCTATATTGTGGCGAAGGAACCCCGGTCCCTTTCTTTGCAAGCTGCAAGATGAAGAAAATAACTTTCTTAAGAAACAAAGCTTCAACTGAAATCAAGTTGCAAATAAGGAAAGAAAACTTACATCTTCAGGATCCACGTACTCTTGCCACTCCTCATCTCCAGAACCACCAGCCCCCTTAGTGGTGTCACGATCAATCATTTCCTTCACCCGCCTGGTGATAGGAGTTGAATTATCGGTGGCATATATGAGCATTTCCAGCTCTCTGATGTAAGCCCGCACTTCATTGGGGTTATCTCCGTATTGAAGGTCTTTTGAGGCTAGAAGATATCCTATCCCAGGAAGTTGTAGACCCTCAGACAAATCCAGCCAGGCGGTTTCAGTATCACAGTATAAGCTCTGCCATAGCTGAACAGCCTCTGGTCTTAGATATAAAGGCTGTGAGGAAGGTCCTACAATTTTTGATTTTAATTTCTTCCCAACTCCTGCAACTACAGATAGAGAATAAGAAAGTGAGACTTATTACTTTATAAAGTATCAGTGATTGAAGTTATTACAATCAAATAACTCACCAGGAGCTGATGGAGTGGGTCTTTTGACTCTGGCCGGAGGATTATATCGGGCACGAAACCGCTTTGTTGCCGGTTGTGCCTCATCATCCCCATCATGATAATCCGAGGAATCAGTTCTAGAGGAGGAGTCTGTTGAACCTATTTCAGGAGGAGAAGCAGCACCTTCATGAGGAAGAGTTTCTTTCTCTACAGTCCTCTTCCTCTTTCCCACTTGATATACAGGGTGATTCAATATCCCTTTAGGGTATGATGCTATCCAGTGTTCGGCATAAAAAGTAGTCAGATAATGTGCCGCTTTTTCAACTGGTAGATCAAATACTGCTCCAGTCTTCTCTCTTGACGTCAGCAACCATAGTTGTCGAGCAACCATTGGATGTTGCTCTAACCTGACGTGTACTGGAGGGGATACAACAATCTGTTGTAAACATTTGAATTGGCGTGCAAATCTATATGGAGCATAGGCCTCGCATATGATTTCTCCATCAACCCTGGCTACTAATACGCCATCCCTGCAAGCTAGCATGTATGCCCTCAAATCCAAAGGGGCTTTCCCATCATCAACAAACCGCCCAGATGGCGGACTTCCATAAGGAAAGAAGTTGAATTCCTTATACATGCTTAGTCTTACTTTTATGTCATAACCATTGACATCTAATGGAGCAATTCCAGAGAATGCTTGCACTGACGGTCTGAAGGAGCTTCCAGGAATTTGTAACCCATTCTGTACATTGTAAGTCCTGAAGTGAGTGGCAATCCATCCCCACAAAACCTGGAATGGTCCCACTATTCTTAAAGGAGATTTACCCTGGAAGACATGAAGTAAACTCCTGTGAATCTTTGCTAAAATGGGGGTAGCTAACCCAACCATTTTTCCCTCAGCTAACTTAGCCGCAATGACGAAGGTCCCTGGCCTAACGCCTCCCTTCGAATCTCTGACCGGCAAGAGGTAAATACTGAGCCACATTGCCAAGAAACCCGCCAGACGAGTTTTCTTTGGAATTCTTTGATTCACTTCATAGCCCCATTTTTCAAACTCTCCTGCTTCTAGAGTTGGCCAGAATGTGCCAGGAGCTCCTCTCTTCTCAGGTTTTGGGCAAGTGGTAGGACGTCTGGGCCGGGTATCCTTGGATTTCTTTTTCTTGGATCCTTTTTCCTTTGGCTCCATCCCTTTCTTCTCAGTAAGAAACACCTTCATCCATTCTTCCGGATGGATATCTTTTCTGAAATGAGTTAATGAGGTCTCTGAACTCTTGAGCTTATGAAAGATTTTGAATAATTCTCGAGCCAAAACAGGAGTCTTCTCTGGATCATTCCAAGTCACCTTGGGAGGAATGAATTCATCATACATATCGCCCAAGATTGGAGCTCCTGAAATCTTGTGGACATCCCACAAACTGATACCTACTTCTCCATGAGTCAAGTGGAAAGAATTAGTCGCTGGACTCCAGTGACTGAGTATCTCTGGCACGAAGATATCATGTCTGTAAATATATGTCTGCCCAACCCAAACAGCTTCATATATTGCAGCTCTCTTCAGATCCTCAATAAACTCTGCGCAAGTCTGTCGCACCCAGTATGCCCACATCCAAGTTGGCTTCACACCTCCCCCAGGGCGGAAATCCCAACTTTTCTTCCAGCCTTTGGACTGATCCATCTGAGCATCTCGGAAGATTGAAGGATGGCAATGTGGTTGAAGCTCAGGTGTATGTTTTTTCAGATCTGGTGTGCAAGGGCTATGATGCATCACATACGCCTTCTCTACTGTTCCAGCAGTTTGAAATACTCCTCCGCCTGAGATATTTGCTGAAGCAAAATTGGTATAATTCTGAAACCAAGAAAATGGAAGATAATTCTTTACTTCTGGAATAATGACTTCTTGCAGATGACCATGACCATACAAAGGTAGATAAGTGCAGTGAGGAAAGTCGTGATGATATTTCTTCAGATACTTAGCCAAATCTGGAAGAGTGCTGTTTTTGACAGTATAGTAATCAGGGCCAATGATATTCATCATATCATCTATCCGCTTGCTAGCCAGTTCATCAAGGAATCCAGGTCTAAGAGCCATTGAATCTGCACAGGAGTTGAATAAATTAAACTCTTAAATGGGTTTTAATTTTTCATAAAATTTGTGAGAAAATCTGAAAAAAATGGCTAAGGCATTAAGGCGCGCAAGTATGGAGATGTCGCGCAAGTGGTACATATGTCGCGCAAGTATTTGTCGCGCAAGTGTTTGCCGCGCAAGCCTTATTACCTTGAGAGTAGCGCGGCAGCGAGGAAACAGCCAAAATAAGAGACTTGCGCGGCGACAAAGACTTGCGCGGCGAGAGCTCGAGAGAATTCGGGGTCGGATACCATTTACGGCCGGAAGCAGCATATTTATAGGCCAGGAGGCCTACCTGCGCGCCATACCATAGGGTTTAAGGCCTGCGCGACGCAGACTTGCGCGCCTCCCTCTGCACCGACTGGAGACTTGCGCGCCGCCCTTTTCCTTTAGAGGGATTCGATTTCCTCAGAGTCAAATCCTCATTTTTTCTCCGGATCCAACTCTGAGGGGGGACTTTTGTTGACGCTCCTTTCGTCACAGAATCTAAAGATCGGAAAAGGGAATATCTGAGCTCAAAGTGATTAATCCTTTGAAGAAACATCAAAAATCGACAAAGGGATGGAAAAGGAGAACATTGCCCATAGGTCGCGCAAGTTCCCTCTTGGTCGCGCAAGTACACTTGCGCGCCGCCTCAACACTTGCGCGACACCTCATGATCGTGCAAGGGACTTGCGCGACATATCTGGTAACCGCCCAGTAACCGCCCGGGGTCTTCTTTTTCCTATAAATAGACCCTGTGGGCCCCCCATTCGAGAGGATTTTTTTCCAGAAACTCGGATCAAAGCTCCCGACGCTCAAGTCTCTTCTCAAAACTTCCGGAACACTTCTAAGGTAATTTCTTACCTAGAATGGAAGATCTAAAGAGAAGAAGGAAGGCCCAAGTGTTGAAACTTATCAAACACTTGCGCGCCAACTTAATTCCTTCAATATAACTTGCGCGTCCCTTCTCTGGAAGAACCTCAAGAGGATGGGAAAGGGTTTAATAAAGAGTCGCTCAAGTAATTCAACTCTGGTTGAAAATCGCGCAAGTATCCCTCATGTCGCGCAAGTATACTTGCGCGACCAACACTTGCGCGCCGACGCAGGACTTGCGCGACCTTCAAGACTTGCGCGCCCCTAGCTTTTTGGGTGCCCATCTTGCCCATTTTTACCCCTCTTAAGCCATTTTCACCCTTCCTATTCAAGATTTAGTCTTCAAGATACTCTTCAAAAGCCATTTATGGCATGATTTCTTGATTTGACATCCTTATCTGAAAGGAATTCTGTGAAATACCTCTCAAACACCCAGTGATTTAAACATCTTTATGTCACCAAAGATTGAGAGTTCATTCATTTCAACCTCATCCTTTAAGATGAGAGAATCCTAACCTGGGTCTCCTTTTCAGGAATAAGACTCAGTCATAACCTTGGGCTTCCTTTTCAGGAGTAAGCCCCAAGTCCCCTAACCTAGGCTTCCTTCTCAGGAATAAGTCCTAGTCATAAATCTATGGGCATCTTTCTTAAGAATAAGCCCCAATAAAGTCATTTAATCTTGGGCATCCTCCTCAGGAGTAAGCCCCAAACCTTAATCCCTAACCTGGGTCTCCTTTTCAGGAATAAAGACTCAGTCATAACCTTGGGCTTCCTTTTCAGGAGTAAGCCCCAAGTCCCCTAACCTAGGCTTCCTTCTCAGGAATAAGTCCTAGTCATAAATCTTGGGCATCTTTCTTAAGAATAAGCCCCAAGTCTCTTAAAATTTCTCTTAACCAGTCACAAATTTTCTTTGATTTGGGTTTCCTTTTCAGGAATAAAACCCAATCATAAAGTCCCCTCCTAACTTGGGCATCCTCCTTAGGAGTAAGCCCCAAGATTAGAGTATTAAAATCTCCATGAAGCACATATAACTTTGTGGACCCTGTTCTTGGATTTTCTCCTTAAAAGTAAATCCTAAACCTTCATCTATCTGGGCAGTCATCTATACATAAGCCCCAAAACAAAATTCTTATGATTGCATCTTTTACGGCTCAATGGTCTAAATCTTACCAATACCTCTTGTTTCTCACACCGAGCATGACTCACGTGAGCTTAGAGTGTAAAAGTAATTATGACATTCATCTTTGAGCCATCAATCATAAAACATCATATCCCATTCCTCGAACTACGTGGGTTCTGATTCCTTTTTTAAAACAAAGGATACGTAGGTAGCCCATTTATGGGTTCGATCCCAACATTGAAATAATCTCTGTCCTTCTGAATGACGATAAACTTCAAATGCCCCACTGAGTGGCTTTAAAACCAGCCTGGTCATCAAAATGACCAAGAGACTTTTATATAAATGTTTTGAAGGATACCATTGACCAAGAATCTCTAAACAAATATAGATGATTCTATATTGATGAAGAACCTCGAATACATATAAAAGATTCTCTAAATTTCTTGCATATTTAATCATTGATTGTTAAAACTAAAGGAAAGCTCATTTTATACTTGGTAATGTAATAAGGATTCACGAACTTAACTTAAATCTATAAAGAGAGTCCCGGAGTAGACAATAATTCCCCTCAAAAAGGTGTGATGAGTCCGACCTCCCATCCTCTCGACCAATGCAAATTCCTAAGCCTCATTAGCCCACAAGCTAATGAGCGCCTGCCTTTGGAAAGTAGGTCCAAACGGATGTGGAATCATTGGATGTTTCCGGTTCTACGAACAAAACCCGTTAGAAACCGATCGGAACGTTTGAATCTCCCGTCCAGGAGGTCATCCCCGGATTCCGCGCGAAACAATGGGTCATTGTGGATCGTCTTATAAAGATATATCACTTTATCTCAGTTCAAGAAGAATTCTCATTGGATTAACTTGTGTGGATTTAAATCAAAGTGGAAAGGCTTCATGGAGTACCAATATCTATTGTATCATACCATGATCCTAGATTCACCTCAATGTTCTGGAAAAGTCTCCAACATGCTTTAAGAACTGAACTAAACTTTAGTAAGGCCTATCATCCTCAAACTAATGGCCAATCAGAGTGAACTATTCAGACACTAGAAGACATCTTTGCAGCTTGTTCAATGGAATTAAAAGAAGGATGGGACCAACATCATCCACTGGTTGAATTCTCTTATAACAACAGTTTCCACTAGAGCATCCGAATGGAACCATATGAAGCCCTTTATGGGAAAATGTGAATAACACAGGCGTGTTGGGATGAATTCAGTGAGCATAAGCTCTTAGGAACTAAAGTGGTTGAAGAAATGGTGGGGAATGTGAAAACCATTAATAAGCATATCAAGGTATCACAAAGTAGACAACAGTTTTATGTAGAAAATGGGTGATGATACCTAGAGTAAAATGTGAGAGAGATGATATTTATACACATATCTCCATGGAAGAAGGTCATGAGGTTTGGAAAGAAATGGAAGTTAAGTCCCAGGTACATCGGCCCCTTCGAGATCATTGATCGAGTCAGAGCTGTGGCCTATCAACTAGCACTTCCACCTACCATGTCGAAAGTACATGATGTCTTTCATGTATCCCTATTAAATAAGTACATACCAAACCCTTTACATGTACTCTCATCATAGGTGGTGTAACACCCGAGACTTTTATGAGAAATATTTTGTTTTTATGTTATATAAATCATCAAATTAATCTTTCACTACACACAACACTAGCTTGGCATTCTTTACACGCAACCACGGCCTTCCTCGATAGCTTGCGTCATACGCAATACCGAGTTTCACTAAACAATGATATGCTATTAAAATATTATTAAAACTAGCATTTATGAATATTACTAACTGAATTTTGAATTTTATAACATTTTAATTCAAATTATACATTTTCTAGAATGAGGTATAAAAGCAAAATCAGTTTTTTTGGATAAAAGAAATATTTTTCAAAAAATAAAGTTTTGCCGCCTTTTGATGGCGCACCCACATTAAATCTTGTTTTTGACATGTCTATAAGTTCAATTTGACAAAATAGAATTATTCTTTTGAATCAAGGTATAAAAATTTACTTTGGATGAATTTTTTATATTTTTCTGATAACTTTCATATTTTGATGAATAGTAAAAATACGCTAATTTTTAATTAAAAACAACTTTTTTCATTGAGATAATTTATATGGATAAATTATAATATTGAATGGTTTTAAAATATAAATAGAATATATTTTTACTATTTAATATAATGTATTTCATTAGCATTAATGTCACATTGAATTCATAGGTAAAAACATTTCAATCTTTGGCAATGTTTTGACTTCTAAAACCCATTTTCTTAACAACGGGATTTATTTTAAATTAATCACTGCAACTTATATGTTTTGAATTTTGAAAAATCGATTCCATATTCAGAATCAGTGGGTCCAAATTAGGTTAATAGACTACTTTTTATTTTTGGGCATTATGAATAGTAACTACGGTAAATTTTATTTACCATAGTTAAAGGTAAATCAGGTAATTAAGGGTAAATATAAGATTATAAAATTACTCTAAAACCTGCCAAAATCCTATTGAATGATTAAAAGTCGACCCATATCACCTAAGGGTTGGATTAGATTCATTTAATGGACTTTTTTCCATGAAAATAATTTAATTTTTATTAAAACCAAAGAATGTGACAACAAGTCACTTTCTTAAATCTTATAAGTATAATAATTTAAATTTGGTGATAAACTTAATGAAACTTCGAACATGAATAGTATCCAGAAATCTAATACAATTATCGACATCATAGGAATTTATTTAGAATTTTTAGAGATTAAATAATTATCATTAATAATGACACAAGAGTGATGTTGAAATTATTTTATTAATTAAAATATCAAATAAAATTTATTAAAAATATTAAAATAAATATTATATGAACTATTTAATGTGATACACCAATTTTCTAGATACATATGACATTTTATGAATCTATTAAAGCTTTTATTTCGAACATATCGTCTGTATATATTTTATTTAAATACAAATAAATGAATAGTGTCAAAATTGACACTATTGTTATTTTATAAAAATAACATATTATAAAATTGTTTAAAAATCACAAAAATATTTAAAAATTATAAATTAAAATTTATATGGTCGAAAATGTCATAAACCGTCAAATTATGGAAAATTCACAAAACATATGTAATTATTTATAATAATTTAAAATTTAGAATATTATTACCACAAATAAAATTAAATTGATAAATAAGGATAAATCAAGTTGATAATGTTTAAAATAAATTCCTAACATGTATAAATTTTATTGTTTAATGATATTACAACCCTATCTCATCTAAGCTTCGGATATTAGTCATATTGGATGTTTTTAAGTGGGCTTGGGATTTAATATAAACTAATATTTCTTATATTTCCAATGGTGCCCCTCTCCTCCCTTATAAAAGGGCACCTCCTCCCTCTCTTCCTCACACAAATTTTAGCCTTAAAACTCATAAAACCCCTGCCCGTTTCACTTCCCCACTTCCATAGAAACCTACTAGAGGTACTGGTCTTATCAAAAGACCAACTCTAGTGCCTTAAGAGAAAGTTTAAAGAAGGCACTTCGAGAAAGAGGTAATACCTTCTACCGTTTTCTTCAAGTTCCATTCTTCTTCTACTACCTCTTCATTAGTTGTTTCATTATGAGGTAATAACATCAGTATCACTTATATACTAATATGTTATTATAAATATGAAACAACCCTATTTCACCTCTTATCCATCCTACGTAAAACGAAATCACCGCGCGTGCGTACGTACAGAATACCGTCTCCACGCCGTGGTGTAATCTATTTTCCACCACCACCTTACATGGATGGGTATAAGGGTGAATGTAATGAATATATATGATTATTGTAAAGTGGTATTGATTATGAAATAGTAAACATACACTCCAATACAATTCCACGATCATGGGAACGATATCATCGCTCGTGCGTACGTACGGAATACCGTCTCCACGATGTGATGTGATTCGTTCTACATGATCTTCATTGCATAATGATTATATAAATGAATTGAATGAATTAATATGATATATATTACACTAATAACATTCTGGAAATGAGGTATCTATAACCTAAAGAGAAGAATAAGAATTTATTCGACAAACACGTATAAAAACAAAAAGTAATAAACACCCGAATAACAAGTAGTAATGAAATATTACTAATAAGAATCTAAGAATATGACCATATATGATATCATAAAAATAAGTATGATTCTGGAATAATTCAATAACATTATTTAAATCATTATACAGGAGGTTCGGACACATACGAAGCAAATTGGACCTAAGGTAAGGGAAAATATCACAATCTCATTTTTATCCGAGATTGTTTATACTTTGGTATTTACTGGGGTGTATTTTATCATCCACATCCATGTTTCCTCAATATGTAATATTTTTTCCATCCACCTAAAACTTTTTAAATCCAATTTTACCCTTCGGTGAGTTTTTAGTAAAAGATATGAAAGGAATCTTTTTTCGTTTTTCGTACGAGGTACTTATTGACTTTTCCGACAAAAGTACGAGAGGAATGTTTTTTTAACATATACGACATGAATGGATTTTAAAACATTATTTCCAAGAAGATTCCTTTAAAAGTTTTCAAGTTTATTTTTGAACAACTTCTTTTAGTTTAAAATTTTATGACATGTTAAAAAAGGAAAATGTTTTTGAAGTAGAAAGGATATTTTCCTCAAGAATGGAGTTCAAGTGTTTTATCAAAATTATTTTTCATCTATGATAATATATGGTTCTGTTTTTATCCCTATTATTACATTGATTTGATTATGTTGTGATGGAATTATTTTTATGAATTCCTTTATCTTATATGAATTGTTTGATGATGTCATGATGTTTAAGATTCCGATTTTTATTACATGGGTTATGCAATGATGTATGATTTATGATTTTGTGGCACACGTAAGAATTGTATCATTATGAGATGGGTGGGACCTATATCTCCCTCCAATGCATTGGGTAAAGATTTTATATCTCATGATATAGACATGGCTAGAACGGTAGGTTATACCTGTTCAGTGAAACAGGACTGAAACGAGAAGTGAACTCGGTTCAGAAATGGACTTTGTCCACTAAGATAGTCTTGGAAATGAGTATTGACTAATAAGAAATTATTCTCTATGATTATGTGTGTATGCCACAAAGTTTCATGTTTTAAGTTATGATTATTGTGATTACATTTCACTGCCATGATTTATCCCAGGTTATGAAATTATGATTTCATTTGCAGGTTAAGATTTCCAAAATGTTATGTTCTTATGAATATGATGTGATTGATTTTTGTTTTGTTTACCCTTACTGAGAATTTGAGCTCACCCTTTTGTATGTTTTCTTTCCCCTCGGTTAGGAAGACGGTTATTAAGTAAGATATGCCAAAAGGGACTATAGATATGATGAAATAAATGGGAGACAAGGTAGATGCTTTATGAACCAATTGTTTATGTTTCCCAGTTTCTAAAGACACTATACCTATACGGTCCTTTCATGGTTTTGTTATATGTTGTAATAAGTATGCTTCAATTCTGATGTAATAACAATGTTTGTAAATTATTGTTCGTTATAGTTGGTATCAGAGGAAAGGTATAGTCAACCTTTGGAAACTAGGATTTGAAAGCCTTAGTAAGAATTCTAAGGATATGTCTATTCCTAGAACACAATCTTAGTGTTTTAGAAATGACCATGAATAACCTAGGATAAGACCTTAACTGTGAAATTTTATTCTTGATTGTGTGGTTTTCCTATTATAATTAGTGTTTCTCACACTATTCTTCTTCGTTTTAGTCAATGGATGGAACCCGAAGGAACCGTGTTAATGTGGAATGCGACGGGCAATGCAATGATTGTCCCCATGAGCAACCAAATGTTATGGGAGATGGAATGAAAAATCTTGTAGCCATGCTCACACAACTTTCTCAAGCTATGAATTATGCAGGACTTCCAAACGAGCAAAGGAAGGGGAAAAATTCTGTTGAATCCTTCATGAGGCATCTTCCACCTTCTTTCAGCGGGTCTACTGATCCATTAGTTGCTGAACAATTGATTAGTACTACTGAAAAGATATTTTCAGTTCTTCAATGTTCTGAACATGATAAAGTCATCCTATCAGTGTATCGTTTAGAAGGAAATGCTGATCAATGGTGGAATCTTATTATGAATACGAGGCAATGGGATGAAATTGAGTCCATGGAATGGGATGAGTTCAAGAACTTATTTTTCAATAAGTACTTCCCTCGTATTATCCGAACAAAGATGGAGAAAGAGTTTCTTGAACTGAAGAAAAAGGATGATGAATCTGTTGGTACCTATGAATCATATTTTACAAGACTTGCAAGGTACGCTTCTGGTATTATTATCCAACCTGAGAGTAAGATCGATCGATTCTTTAGTGGCTTAAAACCAAGTCTTCAAAGAGAGTTATCCATAAGGGACTTCAATAGATACGAGGAAATTGCTCGATGTGCTCTCAAAGTCGAGATGGAGATTGGAGTAACCCATCAGTCATATGGGTTTGATAAGAAGTGGAAAATGGAATTCAAAGGAAAATCTAAAGAGCACACCGAAAAGAAGACGAGCTTTCCCTTATGCTCAAAGTTTGGAAAGAAACATGGAGGTAGTTGTCTTAAAAGGACAAGTAAATGTTTAAAATGTGGAAAGGAAGGTCATCGGGCATTTGAATGCCACAATGATGGGAAGAAGATGTCTAATGATGCAAATAAAGGAAGGGACACACAGAATGAACCTACTACACATCAATGTTTCAAGTGCAAGGAGATGGGGCATTATTCCAATAAATGCCCTAATCCAAGGGTTGTTGATGATGATCGACATCAACAAAATAATAAGGCTAAAGACAAAGGAAAGTCACATGCAATTTCTATCAGCGATGTGGAGTACAATAACGATGTGGTGAAAGGTACACTTACCATCCACTCTAAAGTAGCAAATGTTTTATTTGATTCTGGATCCACCCACTCTTTTATTTATGAAGATTTTTCTAAGGGTATCACCATATTACCTCAACAATTAGATGTTGAGTTAGCTATGACAACACCTAATGGCACAACAGTCACATCAAAAGTTTATAATTCTTCCCCGATTGAAGTTTGTGGGAATGTGCTTCCTGAAAATCTTGTGATCCTTCCTATAGTGGAATTTGATGTGATTCTTGGCATGGATTGGCTTTCTATATATGGAGATCATATCAATTTCCAAAGAAGGGAAGTCACATGTCATATTCCAGATCAATCTATGATCGTCTATCGATGCAAGGATGAACATAACCTTCCAGTGGAAATTTCTTCCATCTTACGGGTCTTGATTCCACTAAATGAGGGTTATTTATCTCAAATGGTTGGTGAGAAACTCACAATTAAGAATATGCCCATTGTACGGGAGTTTGATGGTGTCTTTCCGGAGGAATTGTCGGGTCTTCCACCAAATCGTGAAGTTGAGTTTTCAACAGAACTCGTACCGGGTGCTTTGCCTATTTCAAATACACCTTATATAATGGCCCCAATTGAGTTGCAGTAATTGAAGAAGAAACTCTAAGAGAATATTGATAAGGGATTCATATGCCCAAGTGCATCACCTTGGGGAGCACCTGTTCTATTTGTTAAGAAGAAAGATGGATCAATGAGACTCTGCATTGATTATCAAGAACTTAACAAGATCACTATCAAGAACAAATATCCTCTCCCACGCATTGATGACTTATTTGGCCAACTACGCGGAGCTCAGTACTTTTCCAAGATTGATCTTCCTTCAAGGTATCATCAATTAAGAGTCAAAAGGGAGGATATACCAAAGACGACTTTCCGTACATGGTATTGACACTATGAATTTATAGTGATGCCATTTGGTCTTACTAATGCCCCTGCTATCTTCATGGATCTGATGAATAGAGTCTTTAGAGACTACCTTGATCAATTTGTGGTAATATTTATAGAATATATTCTTGTCTATTCAAAGAGTAAGGAAGAACATTAAGATCACTTGAGAATTATATTGAAGACCCTGAGAAAGGAGAAGCTTTATGCCAAATTTACCAAGTGTGAATTTTGGCTTAAAAAAGTTGCTTTTTTGGGTCACATAATCTCAAAAGAGGGGATATCTGTGGATCCAGCAAAAACAGAGGTTATCGAAAGATGGTCAAGACCAACAACAGTAATTGAGATCCGAAGTTTTCTTGGTTTGGCTGGATATTATCGACGTTTTGTGAAAGATTTTTCACGATTATCTAATCCACTCACCAGGTTGACTCGGAAAGGAGTTAAGTTTGTTTGGACGGAGGAATGTGAAGGGAATTTCAAGGAGTTGAAAATAAGGTTATCTAGTGCACCTATGCTCACATTTCCTTGTAGTGGAGAAAGGTTTGTGATCTATATTGATGCATCCAAGAAGGGGCTAGGGTGTGTTCTTATGAAAAATGATATGGTGATAGCTTATGCCTCACGACAGTTGAAAATCCATGAGCAAAATTACCCAACACATGATTTGGAGTTCGCTGCGGTAATCTTTGCATTAATGATTTGGAGGCATTACCTTTATGGTGAAAGGTGTGATATTTATACTGATCATAAAAGTTTAAAGTATATTTTCACACAAAAGGAGCTGAATATGCGCAAAGAAGATGGTTGGAGCTGATTAAGGATTACGACTTCTCAATTCATTACCACCCTGGGAAATCAATCAAGGTGGAAGATGCATTAAGTCGACAAGACTATGCCAGTTTATCCATGATGAGGATCACAAAAGATCCAATATTTATGGATTTACAAAGTCTGGATCTTGGAATTATAATGGAAGGGGGAAAATCGTATCTTTCTCAAATGAATGATCAACCATCTATAAATGTGAAGATTAAAGAGGCACAGAAAGAAGATGTAGAGTTACAAAAGAAGGTGAGAAATGTTCCTGAATTCAACCTTGATTGTGATGGGATAATAAAGTTTAGGAATCAGGTTTGTGTTCCTCCCATCCCCAAATTAAAGAAGGAGCTGATGGATGAGGCTCATAGTTCTTCATTGTCTATTCATCCAGGAAGCACGAAGATGTATAGAGACCTGAAAGAGTACTTCTGGTGGGATGGCATGAAAAGAGATGTTGCTGAATTTGTCTCTCGATGCTTGGTTTGTCAGCAAGTTAAAGCTGAGAGACAGAAGTCTAAGGGGATGTTACAACCATTACCCATACCCGAATGGAAATGGGAAAACATCACTATGGACTTTTTCATAGGACTTCCTAAAACATCCAAAGGCAATAATGTTATCTGGGTCATAGTTGATCGTCTTACAAAGTCTACACTCTTCATTGCTATTAGAGAGGATTTCTATCTGGATCAGCTTGCCAGGATATATGTAAAGGAAGAAGTAAGATTGCATGGAGTACCACTTTCTATTATATCTTATCGGGATCTGATATTTACCTCGAAGTTCTGGCGAAGTCTTCAGCATACTCTGGATACAGAGTTCAGTTTCAGCACTGCTTATGATCCTCAGACAGACGGTCAGTCTGAGAGAACAATTCAAACTCTATAAGATATGTTGAGAGCTTGCCCTATGGATTTCAAAGGTGTTTGGGATCAACACCTACCTTTGGTGGAATTTTCTGATAATAATATCTTTCACTCCAGTATTCAGATGGCTCCTTATGAAGCTCTCTATGGAAAGAAATGCAGGACTCTAACTTGCTGGGATGACGTTGGGGAAAGAAAGCTATTAGGACCTGATCTCAATGATGAAATGGCAGAAAAGGTCCGATCTATTCAACACCACATAAGAGCAGCTCAGAGTCGACAGAAAAGTTATGCCGACAACCGAAGAAAAGACCTAGAGTTTGAAGTGGGTGATAAAGTGTTCTTACGAATATCTCCCTGGAAGAGGGTCATGACATTTGGAAAGAAGGGGAAGTTGAGCCCTAGATATATCGGTCCTTCTGAAATACTAGATCGTTTCGGGAAGGTAGCTTACCGATTGGAACTTCCACCAAATATCTCTCAAGTATATTATGTGTTCCATGTATCTCTCCTGAGAAAGTACATACCTGATCCTTCACATGTACTCAGCTCAGAAGTTGTACCGCTGGAGCAAGATCTTTATTATGAAGAATAGCCGATAGAGATTCTGGATCATAGCGAAAATGTCCTATGAAACAAGACCACTCACTTGGTGAATGTTTTATGGAGGAACCACCAATTAAAAGAAGCTACATGGGAGCTTGAGGATATTATGAGGGAGAGGTATCCTCATCTGTTTGTTACCGAGTGACAAATTTCGAGGGCGAAATTCATTTTAAGGGCGGTAGAATGTAACACCTGAGACTTTTATGAGAAATATTTTTTTTTCATGTTATATAAATCATCAAAGTAATCTTTCACTACACACAACACTAGCTTGGCTTGCTTTACACGCAACCGCGGCCTTCCTCGATAGCTTGCGTCGTATGCAATACTGAGTTTCACTAAACAATGATATGCTATTAAAATATTATTAAAACTAGCCGTTATGAATAATACTAACTGAATTTTGAATTTTATAACATTTTAATTCAACTTATACATTTTCTAGAATGAGGTATAAAAGCAAAATCATTTTTTTTATAAAAGAAATATTTTTCAAAAAATACAGTTTTGCCGCCTTTTGATGGTGCACCCACATTAAATCTAGTTTTTGAAATGTTTATAAGTTCAATTTTACAAAATATAATTCTTCTTTTGAATCAGGTTATAAAAATTTACTTTGGATAAATTTTTGATATTTTTCTGATAACTTTCATATTTTGATGAATAGTAAAAATACGCTAATTTTTAATTAAAAACAAATTTTTTCATTGAGATAATTTATATGGATAAATTATAATATTGAATGGTTTTAAAGTATAAATAGAATATATTTTTACTATTTAATATAATGTATGTCATTAGCATTAATTTCACATTGAATTCATAGGTAAAAACATTTCAATCTTTGCCAATGTTTTAACTTCTAAAACCCATTTTCTTAACAACGGGATTTATTTTAAATTAATTAATACAACTTGTATGTTTTGAATTTTTAAAAATGGATTCCATATTCAGAATCAGTGGGTCCAAATTATGTTAATAGACTACTTTTTATTTCTGGGCATTATGAATAGTAACTACGGTAAATTTTATTTACCATAGTTAAAGGTAAATCGGGTAATTAAGGGTAAATATAAGATTATAAAATTACCCTAACACCTACCAAAATCCTATTGGATGACTAAAAGTCGACCCATATCACCTAAGGGTCGGATTAGATTCATTTAATGGACTTTTTCCCATGAAAATAATTTAATTATTATAAAAACCAAAGAATGTGACAACATGTCACTTTCTTAAATCTTATAAGTATAATAATTTTAATTTCGTGATAAACGTAATGAAACATCGAACATGAATAGTATCCAGAAATCTAATACAATTATATACATCATAGAATTTATTTAGAATTTTTAGGGATTAAATAATAATCATTAATAATGACACAATAGTGATGTTGAAATTATTTTATTAATTAAAATATCAAATAAATTGTATTAAAAATATTAAAATAAATATTATATGAACTATTTAATGTGCTACACTAATTTTCTAGATACATATGACATTTTATTAATCTATTAAAGATTTTAGTTAGAACATATATTCTGTATATAGTTTATTTAAATTCAAATAAATGAATAGTGTCAAAATTGACACTATTGTTATTTTATAAAAATAACAAATTATAAAATTGTTTAAAAATCACAAAAATATTTAAAAATTATAAATTAAAATTCATATGGTCGAAAATGTCATAAAGTGTCAAATTATTGAAAATTCACAACACATATGTAATTATTTATAATAATTTAAAATTTAGAATTTTATTACCACAAATAAAATTAAATTGATAAATAAGGATAAATCAAGTTGATAATGTTTAAACTAAATTCCCAACATGTCTAAATTTTATTGGTTGATGCGATTACAACCCTATCTCATCTAATCTTTGGATATTATTAATTTTGGAAGTTTTTAAGTGGGGTTGGGATTTAATATAAACTAATATTTCTTATATTTCCAAAGGTGCCCCTCTCCTCCCTTATAAAAGGGCACCTCCTCCCTCTCTTCCTCACACCAATTTGAGCCTTCAAGCTCGGCCAAACCCTGACCATTTCACTTCCCCACTTCCTTAGAAACCTAATAGAGGTACTGGTCTTATTACAAGACCAACTCTAGTGCCTTAAGATAAAGTTTAAAGGAGGCACTTCGAGAAAGAGGTAATACCTTCTACCGTTTTCTTCAAGTTCCATTCTTCTTCTACTACCTCTTCTTTAGATGTTTCATTATGATGTAATAACATCAGTATCACTTATATAATGATATGATATTATAAATATGAAACAAACCTATTTCACCTCTTATCTATCCTACGGAAAACAAAATCACCGCGCGTGCGTATGTACGGAATACCGTCTCCACGCCGTGGTGTAATCTATTTTCCACCACCACCTTACTTGGATGGGTATACGGGTGAATGTAATAAATATATATGATTATTGTAATGTGGTATTGATTTTGAAATAGTATACATACAATCCAATGCAATTCCACGATCATGGGAACGATATCATCGCTCGTGCGTACGTACGGAATACCGTCTCCACGATGTGATGTGATTCGTTCTACATTATATTCATTGCATAATAATTATATAAATGAATTGAATGAATGAATATGATATATATTACACTAATACCATTCTGGAAATGAGGTATCTATATCCTAAAGAGAAGAATAAGAATTTATTCGACAAACACGAATAAAAACAAAAAGTAATAAACACCTGAATAACAAGTAGTAATGAAATATTACTAATAAGAAGCTATGAATATGACCATATATGATATCATAAAAATAAGTATGATTCTGTAATAAGTTATTAACATTATTTAAATCATTATACAGGAGGTTCATACACATACAAAGAAAATTGGACCTAAGGTAAGGGAAAATATCACAATCTCATTTTTATCCGAGATTGTTTATACTTTGGTATTTAATGGGGTGTATTTTATCGTCCACATCCATGTTTCCTCAATATGTAATATTATTTACATCCATATACAACTGTTTAAATCCAATTTTACCCTTCGGTGAGTTTTTAGTAAAAGATATGAAAGGAATCTTTTATCGTTTTCATACGCGGTACTTTTTGACTTTTCTGAAAAAAGTACGAGAAGAATGTTTTTTTAACTTATACGGCATGAATGGATTTTAAAACATTATTTCCAAGAAGCTTCCTTTACAAGTTTTCATGTTTATTTTTAAACAACTTCTTTTAGTTTAAAATTGTATGACATGTTAAAAAATAAAAATGTTTTTGAATTAGAAAGGATATTTTCGTCAAGAATGGAGTTCAAGTGTTTTATCAAAATTATTTTCCATCTAAGATAATATAGGGTTCTGTTTTTATCCCTATTATTACATTGATTTGATTATGTTGTGATGGAATTATTTTTATGAATTCCTTTATCTTATATGAATTGTTTGATGATGTCACGATGTTTAAGATTCCCATTTTTATTACATGGGTTATGCAATGATGTATGATTTATGATTTTGTGGCACACATAAGAATGGTATCATTATGAGATGGGTGGGACCTATATCTCCCTACAATGCATTGGGTAAAGATTTTATATCTCATGATATAGACATGGCTGGAATGGTAGGTTATACCGGTTCAGTGAAACAGGACTAAAACGAGAAGTGAACTCGGTTCACAAATGGACTTTGTCCACTAAGATAGTCTTGGCAATGAGTCTTGACTAATAAGAAATGATTCTCTATGATTATGTGTGTATGACACAAAGTTTCATGTTTTAAGTTATGATTATTGTGATTACATTTCACTGCCATGATTTATCCCATGTTATGAAATTATGATTTCTTTTGCAGGTTAAGATTTCCAAAATGTTATGTTGTTATGAATATGATGTGATTGATTTTTGTTTTGTTTACCCTTACTGAGCATTTGATCTCACCCTTTTGTATGTTTTCCTTCCCCTAGGTTAGGAAGAAGGTTATTAAGTAAGATATGCCAAAAGGGACTATAGATATGATGAAATAAATGGGAGACAATGTAGATGCTTTATGAACCAGTTGTTTATGTTTCCCAGTTTCTAAAGACACTATACCTATACGGTACTTTCATGGTTTTGTTATATGTTGTAATAAGTATTCTTCAATTTTGATGTAATAACACTGTATGTAAAGTATGGGTCATTATAGGTGGTATAGTTGGAGGATGATCTTTCCTATGAGGAGTATCTAGTTATGATCTTGGATCGTAGATACAATGTTCTATGCAACAAGAATACTCATCTGGTCAAGGTATGATAGAGAAACCATATGTACAAATAGGAAAAATGGGAATTGGAGGAAGCAATGAAGGAAAAGTACCCCCACCTGTTTTTAGCCTAGAATGTAAAAGGAAATTTTGAGGGTGAAATTTCTTAAGGGGGGAAGAATGTAATGACCCAATGTTTTATAAATAGAAATTCCTTTCGTATAAATATGTCATAAAATCACATGAAAACACAACATAATGAACTAATAAGTTCTATGTGACCTTTAAACATAATTTTTGTCACTTATATGTTTGGAATTTTAAAACTGGTTTTTGATAATAAATTATGATTTTAATTAAATATTAAAATAATTATATTTATAAAATTATTTTTGAAAAATGGAATTCATTTTTGGATTCTACACATCGAAAAATGGTTAGGGTGAATTTTTTAGATTTTTCTAAAACACTTGAATTTTTAGTGAATAGTAAAATGCCTTAATTTACCATATAAATACACTATAGTGAAAATCCACTATTCCTGACATAAAAAGTGATGTAAGAATAAAAATATCGAACTCACATGCATTTATTACTGTTCTTGGTTATGAAATACTTACTATTCCTTTTCTTGTGAATAAATAATAAACTAATGATTAAGCAATTATGAAAACCCTCCTCTCCTCCACTATAAAAACACCCCTTCACTACCTCTTCTCTTTACTCTTGTAAAGCCTTGTGCCTTGAAAATATTATGTCCAAGTCTCTCCCATATATCCTACCCCACTTACAAAGGCTCCCATCCTCTTAAAAACATCAAAACCTCCCGCATTAAAAGGTTCCCAAAAGAGGAAGTCTCAAGAGGTAAATTCCCCTTTCCAATTCCTTCATTTCTTTTAAGTTCTTTTATTTTTGTTTCTTTCCTCACCTCCCTTCACCCAAATACTATGATAACTCATGTAACATACATGTACTGAAATTGTTTCATGCTAGTGGGATATTTTATTATCTTCTTTCCTTTCCCCACCTATTATTTGAAAGAAATGAAAGCACCGTTTGAGATGTGCTAATTTAGCCCATTCAAGGATAGTGGTTTATCAATTAATATTATTATATTTAATTATGGTCATAAAACCATTTATGTTATGGTTGAACCATATTATTATATATGTAATATAACCTATTTTTGGTTATGTAATCATTTTGTACTAATTGTGTAAAGAAAAACATGTTCTTTGTAATCAAACCCACCGATTAACAAAAATTGTTGTCATTATGTTTCTATATAATAATTCGACTTCACTATAAGTAAAAAAATTAAATTTAAAACCATGTAATATCCTATATGTACAAAAATATAATATAACATAAATTCCAAACAACCACTTTCATGTTACATGTTTATCCAAACATGAATATAAGTGAACCGGTCATTAAAATCAACTAAACAAATGAGCCCAGACAATGAAATTGAATCTCATAACCAATAAAAACAGTTAATAATGAACGTAAAATGATTATACTAAACCAATTAAATATACAAGAGGTTGTGTAATTATTAATTAATTAACCGAATTTTTTTATTTAGGTCATTAATAACAAGTGGAGAACACCAACAGATTTAAGGTAAAGGATCCTCTCTATTTCACTCTTAACAAAGATTTTCCACTATGAAATGCCTTTTATGAATAATACCAAATGAATGGGTATGTTTTTGAACCTCCCCCATATTGTCTTAATGATTTATAAGCGATTAGAAACCCCTTTTCTCTCTCATAAATACCTCTTAGGTAAACCCGACTCCATTCTAATAAACCGTAACGAATTCTACCCGAACCCTTTTTGTTCATTCAGGTTTCCTTATCATTCTTTATATCAAAGTGGAGTTATCTTATATGTTTATGTACATATTATAAATGATATTTATTTTTACAAAATTAATCTATGTATTCCATTTCATCACTCTATTCTGGTGATATACATTCTTTTAAAAGATTCCTTCCTTATAAATTTCCAATAAGAAAACCTCTTTTTAGGGAACTTCCCAAATTTTTACCCAATTTCAAGTGCACTAGATCCTCTATTTTAAGCCAATATTATCTTTATAAAATAATCCTTTTTATTATAGAAACCTTCTTGGTTCAATTCTAGTTTAATATAAAATATTTTACTCTATTCTGTTTTAAAAGATCTATAACATTTTCCTTAAAACCGCACTAAATTGTCTTAATGCTAATGTTACTCAAATAGATTTCATATATGTTGTCCCTTTTATTTTTCACCAATTACCATGTTATATTCCGATTTTACCCTATGAACATCCATGTATGTTCTAATCCTTTTCTTTCATGGACTCTTTCATGATATTCCCATTGGTTATGATTTATATCATGTTTGTGGTACCCAATTCTTTCCTTGGGTACCCTTTTGTTTATGTATGGATGATTATGTATGATTATTTATGTGGAAAGAATATTAATGAAAATGTTGATATGGGTGTTACAAGATAGTGCTCCAATGAATTGGGTATTTTTAAGTCTCATGAGATGCGATGTGAAATGGGATTGGCAGTTAGCCTTGACCCATACTAAAATGGGAAACAGAATTAGCGATTAGCCTTTACCTGTACTAAATAAATTTTTATTGATTCTTACACATTTATGGGATTCCATGTTTATATTATCCCATGCTAATATGATATGATTTTATATGTTCGATGCTTTGGAGATCATTATGTCATGCCTTCTAAGTCTTATGCATAATATGTATCCTTATGTTTATTCCTTTAATAGGATTTTTAGCTCATCCCTTTGTTTATGTGTTCCCTAGGGTACCCTATGAAAATGTAAGAGATTAAAGGAAGTTAGGAGATCATTATGGAGATTAGATAAAGAATTGTTTTTTTATCCCCATGTTTTATGTTCTATGAATGTATTCATAGAAGACAATAGACTTAACGATCCTTGGATTTTACTCTCATGACTAATTATGTTTAAAATCATGAAATGTTATATGTAAAGGGCTTGGGTCACAATATTTGGAATCATAGGATGGTCTAGTTATTTTTGGAGATTAACAATAGAGCACCTTAGTGAGAACCTTAAAGATGAGAATAAGTATAAGGAAACATTCCTAAATTTTGGTGAGTATTGAGTAAGTGGTTTATCAACCAAATACATCCCTGTCTGGTTATGAGCAGGTAGAGGAGGCTCTGGCATAGATGTACCAAGGAGAGAAAACTAAGACAAGGAGTTTCAGGCTTCACCTGGGGTATCCTGGTATATGATAATGGGCATTTATGTACTCTTGGTTACGACACTCCCAAGGGATATGTTTTGGTAGATTCATGAAATTATTACAAACCATTATTAAGGGACAAAAATGGCCCATAAGAATATAAGTTAAGAAATAGATTGAGGATAACCTAGATTTAAACCTAAGAAATGAAAAGTTAGGATATACTTCTTCTTTATAAGTTTATCCTTTTATGTTTAATGTTTCCTTTTTATGTACAATAGTTATGTATTCAAGACCTCTAATTATATGTTCTTTTTCTTTTAATAGAGGGAAATAGAAGAACAGGTTCCAACAACCAATGTGATAGGAAATGTGAATATTTTCCTAATGATATGCTTGATATGATGAGAGTCGGTGGTCGAAACCTCATGACAGTACTTTCTCAAATGGACCATGTTATGAATAATAACTTGAATCATACGGAATGCCCTCCTCCTCCAAGGAAATATAAAGTTTCCATAGAATCCTTCAAGCGGTAAAGTCCTCCCATGTTTAGCGGATATTCTGATCCCCTTCTCATGGAATAGTGTATTAACTCCTTTGAAAAGATATTCTTTGTCTTCCAATTCTCAAAATAATAGAAGGTTGTACCGGAGGTCAATCATTTTTATTGGGAAGCTGATTAGTGGTGGAAACTAATCAAGAATACAAAGTCCCAAGAGGAAATTGATTCCATGGAATGGGAGGAATTCAAGAGGATGTTTTTCACCAAATATATTCCTTAAAACCTCTATCTCAAGATGGAAATAGAGTTACTTGGACTCAAGAAGAAGGAAGAAGAGTCCATCGGGGCATATGAAGAATACATTACAAGGCTCCTAAGGTACACCTCTGGCTTTTTCATGAACACTCAAAGTAAGCTGGATCGCTTATTTAGCGCACTAAAGCCAATTATATGAAAAGCGTTGTCAATTAGTGACTTCGACAGTTATGAGGAGATTTTATGTTGTTCCCTCAAAGTTGAAATGGATATTGGATACTCTCAGTGGTCTCATGGGCCTAGTGAAAAGAAGAGAAAAATGGAGAACAACATGGGTTGTTAATCAAAAAAATTCCATGATGGAAAGTAGCCTTACTTTTCCCCTTGTAAATTTTTTTGGAAGAAGCATCCTAGTAAATGTCTAAAGGGAACCAAGATTTTCTTCAAAATTGGAATGTTTGGTCATCTGGCCAATAACTCCTGAAGGGATATAAAAAATCTCACTATTGTGAAAGAAGAAAGGAAGGTTCAAGTCAACACTCAGCCCGTAGTGCAGTGTTACAACTGTAAGGAGCATAGGAATTATGGGAAATTTTCCCTAAGCCAAGGGTTGTCGGAGGCAATCCACAACAACCACCATGGAAACAAGGAAGGGCTTATGATATCATTACGGCTAAGGTGGAGCCAGAAAATGATGTTGTGATAGGTACACTAGTTATTCCTTCAAGAATAGAGAACGTACTATTTGATTTTAGTTCTACGCATTCTTTTATATCTTGCAAGTTTATTAGAACTATTAAAACACCACCTCAAAATTTGGAGGAAAATTTATCTATGAGAATAGTGAATGGGGAAATCATTGTATCCATGGTTTATAACTCCTCACTAGTTAATGTTTGTGTACTGAACATCCCAGCAAATCTTGTTATACTTCATTTAGTGGAGTTTGATGATATCTTGAGAATGGATTGCCTATATTTATACAAATGAAACATCAATTTTCAGGAAAGGGAGATCACTTTTCACATCCCAAAGCATCCTATGATTCTTTACAAGTGTAAGGAGGAAGATGAGTCTCCTTTAGAATCATAGTCTCAATTGTGGATATTTTTTCCTTATAAGAAAGAATATCTAGCCCAAATGATTGATAAAATGGATAGAATAATGCTTGAAGACATACCCATTGTGAGGGATTACACTGATATATTCCCCAAAGATTTGTCTGGTCTTCCTCCTAATCGAGAGGTTGTGTTCTTAATTGAACTTATCCCTGGGACACTACCTATCTCAAAGACACCTTACAGAATAGCCATCGTAGAGTTGGAAGAGCTTAAGAATCAGTTATAGGAGAATATGGAGAAGGGTTTTATACGCCCGAGTGCTTCACCGTGGGGTACCCCAGTCATCTTCATCAAGAAGAAGGATGGATCAATGCACCATTACATTGATTATCATTTACTCAATAAAATCACGATAAAGAAAAAGTATCCCCTCCCATGGATAGATGACTTGTTTAATCAGCTTCGTGGGGCTAGTTATTTCTCTAAGGTGGATCTTCGGTCGGGATATCACCAATTAGAGTAGAGGAGAGAAGATATTCCCAAGACTACCTTTCCAACAAGGTACGGACACTATGAGTTCATAGTGATGCCCTTCAGACTCTCTAATGATCCAGTAATTTTCATGGATTTAATTAATATATTCTTTTGAGATTACCTCAAAAAAATTTGGTAGTCTTGATTTATGATATTCTAATATACTCCAAGAGCAATGCGAAATGTGAGAAGCATTTGAATATTGTGTTAAAGACTTTTAAAAGGGATATGTTTTATGAAAAGTATAATAAATGTGAGTTCTGGATGGAGGGAGTATCAATATTGGGGAATGTTATCACCAGTAAAGGGATATCTGCAGACCCTTCCAAGAAAAAGGCAATTGAAGAGTGTCCCATGAAAACTTATGTAACGGATATCTGCAGCTTTTTCGGTATAGCTGGGTATTATCGACAATTTGTGAAGAACTTTTTATGATTGTCAAACACAATGACCAAGCTCACGTGGAAGGGAGTAATGTTTGTTTGGACACGGGAATGTGAAGACTGTTTCAAGGAGTTGAAAAGGAGGCTTATCATTGCTCCAGTACTCACACTCCATACAAGTGGAGAAAACTTTTTGGTGTATAGTGATGATTCTAAGAAGGCATTAGGCTGTGTGCTAATGAAAAATGATAAATTCATAGTCTATGCCTCAAGGCATCTGAAAATCCATGAGAAAAACTATCCCACGCATAATTTGGAGTTGGCGACGGTGATCTTTACGTTGAAAATCTAGTGGTATTATCTCTATGGGAAGAAATGTCAGATATATACTGACCACAAGAATCTCAAATATATATTCACACAGAAAGATCTTAATAATCCCCAGTGAAGATGGGTAGATATCATAAAGGATTATGATTTCTCAATCCACTACCATATTGGTAAGTAAAATAAGGTGGCATATGCTCTATGTAGAAAGGATCCTGCATCGTTATCAATGATGAGAATTGAAAATTATCTAATCATATTATATTTTCAACGGATGTACATGAGAAACATTAAGGGAAGAACACCATCAATAATTTATCAAATGATTTCTCAACCATCCCTCTTGGGGAGAATAAAGGATGCTCAAATATAGGATGTTGAACTTCTGAAAAGGGTGGAAGCTGTTAAAAATTGAAATCCTCTGATTTCAAAATTGATGAAGAAGAAGTTGTAATATTTGGGTCATAATTAGGTGTACCATCTGATCCAGAGATAAAGAAGGAGCTTCTGAGTGACGCACATAGCTCAACCTTCTCTATCCACCCAGGGAGCACAATGATGTATTGAGATCCTTGAGAAACATTTTGGTGGGAAAATATGAAAAGGGAGATTGATGAATATACATCAATGTACCTGGTATGTCAGCAAGTGAAGGCTAAGAGGAAAAAGTCTAAGGGGATGATGCAACCACTACCCATAATAGCATGGAACTGGGATTACATTACCATGGACTTTTTCACTGGACTTCCAAGGACTTCCAGAGGAAATAATGCTATATGGGTCATTGTGGATCGTCTTACAAAGACAACTCACCTTATCATTATTTGAGAGGGATTCTCATTGGATCAACTTGTATGGATTTAGATCAAAGAAGTGTTAAGGCTGCACGGAGTACCTCTATCTATTGTATCCGAACGTGATCCTAGATTCACCTCAAAGTTATGGAAAAGTCTCCAACATGCTCTAAGAACTGAACTGAACATCAGTACAACCTATCATCCTGAAACTGATGGCCAATCTGAGCGAACTATTCAGATACCAGAAGACATGTTGAGAGCTTGTCATATAGAATTCAAATGAGGATGGGACCAACATCTTCCACTGGTTGAATTATCCTATAACAACAGTTTTCACTCAGGCATCTGAATGGCACTATATGAATCCCTTTATGGGAAAAGGTGTAGAACACCAGTGTGTTGGGATGAAGTTAGTGAGAATAAGCTGTTAGGACCTAAAATGGTCAAAGAAATAGTGTAGAAGGTGAAAACCATTAAACAACATACAAAGGCATCCCAAAGTAGACATAAAAGTAATGTAGAAAATCATCGATGATACCTTGAGTTCAATGTTGGAGACATGGTATTTCTACACATATCTATATGGATGAATTTCATGGGTTTTGGAAAGAAAGGGAAGTTAAGTCCCAGGTACATCGGCCCCTTTGAGATCCTTGATCGATTCAGAGTTGTAGCCTATTGACTGGCACTTCCACCTACCATGTTGAAATTATATGAAGTCTTTAATGTATCTCTCTTAAGGAAGTACATACCAGACCCTTCACATGTACTCTCTTTAGAGGTGATACAGTTGGAGGATGATCTTTCCTATGAGGAGCAGCCGGTGAAGATCTTGGATCATATAGAAAACGTTCCACGCAACAAGACTACTCGTCCGGTCAAGGTACGATGAAAAAACCATAAGTACGAAGAGGCAACATGGGAACTGGAGGAAGCAATGGAGGAAAATTACCCACACCTATTTTTGGCCTAGAATGCAAAATGAAATTTCGAGGGTGAAATTTCTTAATGGTGGAAGAATGTAATGACCCAATGTTTTATAAATGGAAATTTCTTTATTATAAATATGTCATAAAATCAATTGATAACACAACATAATGAACTACTAAGTGCTAAGTGACCCTTAAACATAAGTTTGTCACTTCTGTGTTTGGAATTTTGAAAATCTAAAATGCACGATGTCAATCAGTAAGTTATTTGGAGTCTAATAAGAAAAACATAATATTTAGTGAATAGTAACCTACCCTTATGAATAGTAACAAACCCTTATGAATAGTGATATACCATAATGAATAGTAACCTTACCTATGATATTATATAAATAATATTCAAGTTGAAAGTATGATATAATTATATGTTAGAATAAGTAAATAAATGTTTTAAAACTGGTTTTTAATAATAAATTCTGATTTTAATTAAATATTAAAATAATCATATTTAGAAAACTATTTTTAAAAAATGGACTTCATTTGTGTATTCTACACATTGAAACATTATTAGGGTGAATTTTTTAGATATTTCTTAAATACATGAATTTTTAGTTAATAGTAAAATACATTAATTTACCTTATAAATACACTATAGTGAAAATCCACTATTCCTAACATCACAAGTTATGTAAGCTCACAAATCAAGAAATCACATGTATTTATTACTGTTCTTGGTCATGTAATACTTACTATTCCTTGTCTTGTGAATAAATAATAAACTAATGATTAAAAAAGTATGAAAACCCTCCTGTCCTACACTATAAAACCCCCCTTCACTCCATGTTCTCTTCACTCCTCTAAAGCCTTGTGTCTTGCCAATATTCAGCCCAAAACTCCCCCCAAGATCCTACCCCACTTCCAAAATCTCCCATCTTCTTCAAAATACCAAAACCTCTCCCCTTAAGAGGTTCTCAAAGGAGGAATTCTCAAGAGGTAAATTCCTATTTCCAATTCCTTCATTTCTTTTAAGTTATTTTCTTTTTGTTTCTTTCTTCACCACCCTTCACCCAAATAGTATGATAACTCCATTAACATACATGTACTATAATTTTTTCATTATAATGGGATATTTCATTATCTTCACTCCTTTCCCCACCTTTTATTTAAAAGAAATGAAAGCACTGTTTGATATGTGCTAATTTAGCCCATTCAAGGACAACGATTTATCAATTTATATTGTTAACTTTAATTATGATCACAAAAACATTTGTGTTATGGTTGAACCAAATTATTATATATGTAAAATATCCTATTTTTGGTTCATTAATCCTAATGTACAAATGGTATAATGAAAAACATGTTCTTTGTAATCAAACCCACCGATTAACAAAAACAGTTGTCACTATGTTTCTATATAATAATTCGACTTCAATATAAGTAACCAAATTTAATTTAAAACCATTTAATCTCATGGATATGTTCTAATAGAATATAAATTCAATTCTAGACAACCACTTTCATCTTACATGTTTATCCAAACATGAATATAAGTGAACCGGTCATTAAAATCGAGTAAACAAACGAGCCCGAACAATGAAATTGAATCTCATAACCAATCAAAATGGTTATAAATGAAATTAAAATAATTATACTAAAACAATTAAATATAGTAGAGGTTCTGTAATTATTAATTAATAAACCTAATTTGTTTATTAAGGTCATTAATAACAAGTGGATAACAGCAACAGATTTAAGGTAAGGGATTCTCTCTATTTCACTCTAAATCAATATTGTCCTCTATGTTGTGCCTTCTATACATAATCCAAAATTATGGGGTATGTTTTTTCACCTCCCCCATACTTTCCTAATGATTTATAAGTGATGATAAACCCCTTTTCTCTCTTATCAAGAACTCTTAGGCACACCCGACCCATGCCAATAAACCATAACGAATTCTACCTGAACCCTTTTTGTTCATTCGGGTGTCCTTATCTTTCTTTATATCAAAGTGGAGTTATATTATATGTTTATGTAAATATTCTAAATTCTTTTTAGTTTTAAAAAAATTCTTCTATGAAGACCGTTTTTCACTCTCTTCTAGGGATATATTGGTTTTTAAAAGATTCCCACCTTATAACTTTCTGATAAGCAACCCTCTTTTAAGGGAACTTCCCAAATTTTTACCCAATTTTAAGTGCAATCTATCCTCTATTTTAAGCCACCATTATCTCTATAAAATCATAATTTTTATTATGGAACCCTTCTTGGTTCAATTATGGTTTTATATAAAATATTTTTCTCTATTCTATTTTAAATGCTCTATAGCATTTTCCTTAAAACTGCACCAAAATGTTTTAATGATAATGTTACTCAAATACATTTTATATTTGTTGTCCCTTATGTTTGACACCAGTTACCATGTTATATGCCTATATTACCCTATGAAAGTCCATGTGTGTTCTAATCATTTTCATTCATGGACACTTTCATGATACAACCATTGGTTATGATTTATGTCAAGTTTGTAATACCCAATTCATTCCATGGGTACCCTTATGTTTTTGTATGATTGATTATGTATGATTATTTATGTGGTGACAATATTCATGAAACATTTTATATGGGTGAACCGAGATAGTTATCCAATGTATTGGGTAATGTTAAGTCCCATGAGATGCGATGTGAAATGGTATTGGCAGTTAGCCTTGACCCGTACTAAAATGGGAAACAGGATTGGTGGTTATTATTGACCCATACTAAAGAAATGTTTAATGATTCTGCCACATTTATATGATTTCATGTTTATATTATCTCATTCTTATACCTTATTATTTTATATTTTCCATTCTTTGGATATCATTATTTCATGCCTCCTAACTCTTGTGATTACGATGTATCCTTATGTTCATTCCTTTATTGGGATTTTTAGCTCATCCATTTGTTCATGTGTTCCCAAGGGTACCCTATGCAGATGTATGGGATCAATAGAAGTTATGATCTCTTAATGGAGATTAAATAAAGAATTGTTTTTTGATCCCCATGTTTTATGTTCTATGTACCTAGTCTTCCAAGACACTAGACTTAATTATCCTTGGCTTGTACTCTGATGATTAATTATACTTTAAATCATGAAATGTTATATGTAAAAGGCTTGTGTCGCTATAATCTTCACCACCATCGATGAACTCATACAAATAGATCTAGGTATAGAAGAGGATCCATGAACCACATTGATCAGTGAAGCCATGTATTCCAAAAAACAATAGGTATATATATTCATTTTTAAGAAGAATCGGAATTTATTTTCTTGGAATTACACATAAATTCTAGGCCTCAATCCTGAGGTGTCCACCCACCAACTTGGATTCCTAGAAAACCACTAGGGATAGAAACATGAAACCAGAAGGAAACACCCTACTTATGCCTCCAAGAGTAAGACTAATGTTGACAAGATTATAAAGGTTGAAGTTATTCAGGAATTCTAATATCTAAAATGGATATCCAATATATTCCCAATGAAGAAGAAGAATTGAAAAACCAGGATTTCTATTGACTTCAGAGATCTCAACTAACATTGTCCTAAAGACGACTTCCCAATCCTATTCACGGAACTATTGGTTGAGGTTAAATCCAAATATCAATCCATATACATCATGTATAGATACTGAGGGTACATCCCAATTCATATGGACCTAGAATATGAAAAAAAACTCTTTTAGGCCCCCCTAGGGAGTATTATACTATCAGGTAATGCCCTTTGTATTGAATAATGCCGGTGCTACATATCAACTTGAAATACATAAAATATTAAAACTCGTCCTTGGGATTTTATTGAATGTTTAATTGAAAATATGGTTGTTAATTCCTGACAACATTCTAATCACCTAACCAATCTTGATACCATCTTCAAAAAACTTGTGACTGCATAGCCTGAAGATGAACCCCTTGAAATGTGCATTCAGTGTGACCTAGAAAATGTTACTTTACAGCATCATATTCCATCATGGAATTGTATTTGACCCTAATAAAAAAAATTATATCCTTAATATGTCACGTCCTCGAAACCTTAAATAATTGATAGGATTACAGGGACACATTTCCTATATTCGACACTTTATATAGAACCACATAGGTAGGTGTTTTCCCTTATGAGTGGTTATGAAAAAGGGTGTCTTGTATTAATGAAAATATGACTATCAAGAATCCTTCAATAGTATAAATAAATATCTATTGATTCCACTAGTACCGATACTTCCTATTGAGGGAAATCCACTTATTTTGTATGTAACAACCATAGAATGATCATTAGGTGATTTTCACTCACAAAATAATTACACTGGGAGTTAAAAAACCTTTATTATCTTATTCAACCCATTATTGACAATTAAAATTGCTATTCAGATATAGATAAGATCTTTCTAGCATTAATATTTGTAGTTTAGAAGGTGAGGAACTACATATAGCACCATGAGATCCATTTTGTATCTTATAGAAACCCTCTTAAATACATCCTTAGTCGTCATATGTTGAATTTATGTTTTTCATATTGGGATGTGATTTTTAAATAGTTTTATATTTGGTTTATTCCTCAAAAAGTGGTAAAAGGATAATCTTTGGTAGAATTTATTACATAGCACCCATCTGTAGAAACAACCTCGTAAAATACTAAATTTCATTATGAATGAATTTTCTCTATTTAAGAAAGGCCCCATACATGGGAGATATATTTTTATGGAACTTACATGAGACCAACAAGGAAGATAATGGAAGACCCCATGCTCCATAGAGTTGGGTTGGGAATCATTATTATCTCTTTTTTAAAGGAAGTCTTTCCTTACTCCTTCATGTTCTTAGAAGCTTGTACAAACAATATGGTGAAATATCAGGCACTTGTCATAGGGTTGTAACTAGAACTTCAAATACCATTGGACCACATGAAGATAAATGGTAAATCCAAGTTGGTAATAAAGTATATCAATAGTGATTATTCCATTAGAAAGTAAGAGCTAATCCCCTTGATTTACTATGTCTGAGGACTCATGGAATAATTTCCATCAGATCTGACATCAACTCACATACCAGGATCAAGAAATTATCAGGAATATGCATTGGAAAATTTTGTTATTGGTTTGGTATATCTAGACCAGGATGAAACAATCTTCAGCATTATGCACCATTGAATGGTGTCTCCTTTTTCTCACATCATCGTGGAAGAAATAAATGAGGTTAACTCCAACCCTAAAATAAATGGTCTTAAAACTGGTTATATGATACGCATTGTGTACTATATCCAAAATGGATTCCTTATATTTTAAATATCTAAAAAATAGAAACTATGATGACAAGAACCCATCTTCTCCCTTTATGACTACCCAAATCACCAAAAGGCCTCTATAAAATAGTTTTTGATGTATTCCTTCTTAGGTTCATTGATTAATAATATAATATTTGTTGTCATGAGATAATTACATGAAGGAGCATGTGTTGACCACCAATTAGGGTTCAGGATCTCCAATAAAATTTGAATTCTTAGATACTTTTGGACTTAAATGATGAAATAGTGCACAAGATTCACCAAGAAGTCTCATTCCTACCATATGGGCGCCAACTTCATCCATCAACCCCTAGTGTTTCTTCACACATCCAAATAATCATGTTCATTCACTATATGGGTAATGAATTTCATAGTGTCATATCCTACAACTGTTTCCAAGTACTTCAAGTACATCCTTATTTATACCTATTTCTTCTCCAATTAAGTTTTTGAAATACCCCTCAAAGAAGTTAGGACCAAAATAATTATTATTATCATGAAATACAACATCATTTAAAATTTGGTATCCTCATAAAATACTTACAAAAAAGACACAAATTTTTTTACATTGACTTAGAGAAGATATATCATGATTGAAATATCAAATCCATCCACTCATCCAGTTATCATATAGTTTCTAGGGGAAAGATAGAGTCCTTCAACAAGAACCTATCAAACATACTACAGAAGATGGTTGATAAGGATAAAATTATTGACCTGACAATATCTTGAATGACTTGGGGGATTACCGAACTGCAACCCAAATCGCCATATGGGAGACCCCATGTTCACTTGTATATGTTATAGAAGCAGCCTTATCCAATGAGTTTTGTTTCCCTCACTCTATGTATCCAGCTTTGATAAACTATCCATAGAAGATTAGTCCCGAAAATGGTTGGATGAGTTGGAATGACTTGATAATAAAAGACCTCATACATTTCATCACTATAAGTCTATTAAAATTAGATAGAATGATATTTATTCATAATGTTTTCCTTAACTCATTCCTCTACGGAGAAGTAGTATTGGTCCTTCATACTCTAATGATACCATGGAAAAAAACCTCTGTAGCTTGAACCAAAGTTGCAAGGATCGTATGCCTTACACAAGATCCACTATAATGGAGAATATTCCTTGATCTTGATAGATAGAGCTCATCACAACACTTACCAATGAAATATTTATTAATAATTACTTCATTTGATAAAACCATTTATCCCATCATAGTCACATAACGTTAAACTATATGATTTGTCTTTACCACATGGAATTAAACTGCATGGTTGAAATCTGACATATTCGATGTTAAAATTATCTTGTCTTGGTTTCATGATGTTAAAATACACAATTCATCTTTACCATGTGATGTTAAACTTCATGGTTGATTTTATACTTATTTGATGTTAAAATTCCTTCATCCTGGTCACATGATGATAAACTGTGTCACAACATCCTTGTTGGATGACATAAAACTGCACAGTTTATGTAATAGTTACATTATGTAAAACTACATTAAAATTTTTTTCAAGCATGAGAAGATCAAAATACTCGGTGTTGTTTTACTACCACACCTCATTTCGAGAACTAAATAGGGATTTATTCTCGTTTCAATGGGATATATATTGACACCCATGCCTTATGTATTGGACCGAACCATCATTCAAAAAAAATATTTCCCTTTTCCCTATTTCTAAACCTGATTAATGTGGGGAACTAATTTATGAAATACAAGTGTCTTGATTCCTATCTTTATAGGTCATTTATTGATGTCCATATCTTCAGTTTTGGGGAAATCCATAGTATTTCTTTTCCCCGTCAAATCACCTTTATCCTTACTGCATGATCAAAAATTGCAGGATTGGTATACCTCTAATTAGACGTTAGAGTTTCCTAGAACCACATATGGATTTATTATCATTTTTTTGAGATAAATTGTGACACTAGGATCCCACATCCTGGTCTATCCACCAAAATATCAAAATTACCATATCCTTCCTCTGATTGCTTCTATGTGGGGAAAGAAACATTTACCACTCTTTATTTCTCACACCAATCATAGTTCAAGTGGGATTAGGAGTTTTGGTAAAGGATTACCCACATAGTTAAGGTACATAAAATCAAAAAATAGTTATCGTGGTCCTACTTTCATGACCTTAAAAGGCACACCCAAAATTCTTTACCGTATAATGTAAAATTGTATGTTTTATATCCTTATTGCACAATGTAAAACTACGTAAAATTTCTTGACTATGGTTGATTGGATCATAATCCTCGGTGATGGTATCCCACCAAATCTCCTTTCAGTAACTATATGTGGATTGATTATCATCTCAATGGGATATGTAGTGATTCCTAAAACCCATGTCCTAGTCTTATGCATGGGGTAAATAAAAATTACCCGTCTCCTATATAAAAATAAAGATCTATGTAGGAAATCTTAACATTGGTTACCTAATTCCAGGATCCATCAAGGAAACTTAAATTTTCCCTCCTACATATGAGTCAGATCTATATAGGGAACCCTATAATCCATGAAAAATTTCAGTCCAAATTCTTCTTTGTGCTCCGAAAAATCCATTCTACACATCAAACTCTCAATCTTGGTTAATTTCGGGTCTTCAAAAAATTTCTCCGACTATCGATGATAGAAGGCCTGATACATGAGGATACCTTTATTTTGCCTATGTAGTAAAATCCACCGGTTGGATTTTCATAAAATTTCCCCACAAAATGGGTTTTTCAACTAAAGGATTTCATTGTTCGACTATGCAATTATAATCCCCAGTTGGCTTTCCATAAAGTCACCCAAAAAAATTGTTTATCAACCAATGAAACATTCACCCTTTGGAGAAGCCCCTTCCATATTTATAAGAACGAAATATATCATGATAGAAATTGCTATTCGAATACGATCCACATTCATTCATTTCATGTATTACCCATGTCACTTCTCATTATCTGAGAAGCCCCAAGATCTTGGTCTACCATTTCTTCCCTCATTTCCAAAGTATACTAGAACATTCATGGTTTGGTTGTACCCATATTAATCACTGTTTCAATAGTACCTTGGTCATTTTCATATGAACTAAAACTAAAATTCACCATATCATCATGGTTTCATGATGTTTAAATACACAATTCATCCTTGCCACATAACATTAAACTACATGGTTTCCTAGAACAATATATTGCTTGATTCTCATTCTATTGAGATATATTGAAACACCTGGATCTTATGATCCGGTCCAGCCAACTGTAAAATACAACTAATCCTGCTCTCCTATGTACAATCTGTATCTACACAAGAGGGTCCAATATGGGTTTTCACTTAGTTCCTGAGCCCATACACAACAAAAAAACCCTTCTCCATACAATAATTTGATCAATGTGTGGATATTATTTATAGAACTATGTATATAATGATTCTCACTTCAATGAGATAAGTAGTGATTCCTAGATACTAAATCTTTGGCCCATACACAATAAAACAGTCCTCTGTGTATGGGTCAGAAATACTTAGGGAAACACTTCTCTTCATTCTAGGTGATTTTGAGGTGAAATAATCCCCCCATACTCAAGCACTTTACCTCCACAAACAAAATTCTTTGTCTGAGGAAATATCAATATCCATAATCTTTCCATGGCTATCAGTAATGGAATTTATGACACCTAAGGAAACATTTGTTTGAATATATAGTAAAATTTCCCATTTGTCTTTGCATAATGTTTCCTAAAAAAGGAGTTTTTAATCAGCAGTACATTCATCCTCAGTTTAATCCTATTATATCTACGTAATACCCAAAAACATTATGTTGTACACCAGTTTTCGAACATGGTCTATGGTAATTCCTTACATTTTTTTCCATATCACACTTCAGATATTGAAACCCCAGATTACAACTTACAACCTCCCCCTTAATACTTTAAGATAGTGGAAAATTATCTATCAGATCACCGTGGAATTGAAAAATACTAATATTTTGGTAAATGATAAATGACCTTATATTATAGTCCTTGAAATCCTTTACATAAGACATTAAATTAAAAATTACATGACCTCCTCTCATGATATTAAATTGCATGATGATTCAACCCTTTCTAAGGAGGATCCTTTTTTACTGATGTTGTTCATCCACCACATCACCCCAAAGAACTATGTGTGACTTGACAATAATTCTATCAAGGTAAGTAGAGATAAATAGATCCTATATTCTAGGACTAGATGCCACATCATCCCAAAACTTGCATTATTTTATTCATGGACACAACCCTGATCTGAGCAGTAAGTTTTAGACTTCTTAGAGGACCCTTTCGTTGCAAAATTATGATCGAAATATAATCCCCCCTCCTCAGCACATACCAAATTTGTGTAGGAGTGGGTTTTACCATTCATGTCTAGTTCCAATAGAGATGTTCCCTTTATTCTTAGACACATTCCATTAACAAACCACCCTCTATAGTGTTGGGAAATATTTGTTTTAAGAATTTCATTATCCATTGGTAATAGGATATTATCTTCCTAAGGACATATTCGTCAAACCATGAAGTAATAAACCCCAGTTAGCTTTGTATAACCCACCCAAAAAATGGCCTATCAACCAAAGATACATTCATCCTCATAAGAGACCTCTTCTATCTCTATAAGCCTTAATGACATCATGAATGAAACCTATTTTCAAACATGGTCCATGTCCATTCCTCACATACTTATATCATGTAATTTTTTAGATATAGAGATCAAAAAATCATCGCTCAAAATACCATTGTTTGTTTATCTAAATAATGTCAGAACATTCTTGGCTCGTAAGACCTTCTTAGCTCTCTATTCCAAAATCCATGGTCTAATTTATTAGACCTAAAACAACAGTTTCATTTATCTTCCATGAAAGACTCTAAATTACCAATGATAAGATACATTGTACTCATTGGACTAATATTAGGAAAAGGTAAACTTGGATAAAATTCACGTCTTAGATTACTAAACTTGAACTCTTCTTGGTTTAGATAAAAAAATTAGCATAGAATGGAAAGAGCCCCAAAAAAATTCTAGGATGAAAATATTCAAAGAGTGGAATAAGAAAAAGACAATTATCACCCACTATTTCTTCATTATACCCAACCTAGGAAAAAATTAGGGCGATGAAACAAAAGACACATTGTTTTTTGAGACAGTGATGTGACCATAGCAATAGTTGAACTACAATCACTAGGTTTAATGAATTTGGAAATAAAATTATATTTATTCCTCACTCCTACAATAATACAGTAAAATAATGTCATTAAATTAATTGATTAAATTTTCATTTTATGGTATGGTTTCAATGAGGATAAGATCACAAAATTGGACATAAAAATAAAAATAATAATATATATATAAATGTTTCCTTTTCATTCTTGTATTAAAATGAAAAGGAACCTCCATATACTGGGGCCATTTCCAATGTTTAAATTTTTTTATAAACATAGTTCTTCATCCGTTGGACTATGGACCAAGAATTATTTTCACTTTTCCAAAACCCATCCAATTTTCTAGAAATATCCTCCTTGGAATTATAGACTTTCTCCTTCTCTACGGTAATAAAATCTCTTACTTGTTCCAAGGACCCCTTCAAGGATTGGTGGAGTTGGACAATATATTTCTTCATGGTGTCTAATTATTCTTTACAGAATTTCATTTGGAGGGATTTATCATCAACATGACACTGTTTCTCCTCCAAATCCTTGGTATGGCTAAGTTCAACTTGGGAATTAGCGGCCCTGAGATCTAAAAATTGGCCTTCAAACTACACCTTAGCCTACTGTGATCTTTTCTCATCCTCACATTATTGGATGAAAAACATCAAAACATGATCAATAATATCTTAATCAAACCCAATTTACGCTAATATGTAAAACATTTGTGGAATTTAGAGAACTCACAATCGTAGTTTTTCAAGAGGCATCTCTGGGACTATCTTTCAGATGTCTTTCCAGACCATATAACTTGTGGGTTGAATGGTTTCTTGTGTAATAAAGTCTAAATCATAACCACTTTTAGAGGTATATTTGTACTCTAGGAGTAGATCACTCAATGAGTCACCATGATATTCCTCCTATAAAATATTATCAGTTATTCTTTCTAATATTTGATAAATTAGCATGGAAGATCATGTCTCAGACTCGGCTTCCAAATTCCATGGCATTGGATAAAAAATTACACAACGCTTTAACTTCAGGAGGTTAAAATATAGCTATGTTATTGAAACAAAAAAATAACTTAATAAAAATCACTTGTTTTTTGGATTAACTATTATATTTAATGCCTACCCAATACCTCCAATATCATAGTTCTAAGTAAAAACCTACTGAGAATGAACGTCCCCCTATTTTTTTGGTAACTGGGATAGATGGATCTCATGAATATCCCACGTCAAGGCCCTCAAATTATACTAAATTAATAATAGGTGTAGGATGGACTTGGACAGGTTGTTAATTGATTTCCTTATCAATGTTTTCTACAGAAAAAGATTCATAAATCAAGATCTGAGGTAAGACATCAAATGTAAGGAGGTCAAATTTCTTTGAAAATGCAAGAAATAGAAAACTCATATCCATAAAATAACCTATAGAAGTCCCAAACTCCTCCAAAGAGGTGAGGATATTATCATTTTTTAAAATTTCTTCATGATCTGTTAGTTCATTAAATAATACCTCACATATCATAGCATCCTCACTAGTAGGGGTATCCAAGGTGTGTGGCTCAAGATACAAATTGTATCCACTGTCAATTTCATCCACCGACCTCTCGGTAGACATTGTCTCTTTGAATCCTATAGATTTAGGATCATCATCGATAGCTTTATTGGACCATTTAAGATCAATTCCAGCTATTCCAATATGATGATAGGTCATGTGTTAGTTGCTACAAGATCCTTTGATGTATACGACTGATAAAAAATATCATGTGGAAGAAAAGTTAGAGAGGATAAAATGACATATTTTGATATGATTCTAACATTACCAGGAACCTCCTCCCTCTCAGTAGTAACAAGAGTATACATAGATTCGTCTCTTGAAACTTCTTTTATAGGTGGGATGGATTCATCAACATGAGTTTTTTCATCATCCAGAATGTTACCCTTGATCCGAAAAGGATCAATACTGAACCCCTTAAGGGAGTAAAGTGAATCATTTCATACAAGAGGCAAACATGGTCAAATGGGTATGTCGAGCGAGTCATGAGATTAAGAAATGGAGAAAATGTTTATCACGATGCATACACCTGACTAACTTCTTACCCTATTTTTTATTCTTTATTGATATGGTCATGGGCCTATGTTGGTCCTCTCAGTTATGGTAACTAGAGGTGTCATTTGAGAAGACCCTCAAACCCTCTCCTCCACCATAATCCTTTTACCCAAGGATAGCTTTGATTACTCAGGAGACTCAACCCTGAATCTGATAGGTGTTTGTATTTGCCTATATTTCAGCGGCTTGAGCACCTTAATTGGTGTATATTCATCTACCCCTCCCAAATACGAGATAAATCCTCTCAAAATTATTGATTATGGATGAATGAGGGAAATGATAATAGGAAAGGTATAGATAACTCATCAACATCAACATAGTCATCCCATTCCTCTTAAAATAAACCAAATATCCCCCTAATAGAAGATCAGTACAACATGTCGAATTCCCATTTTGTATCTAGGATCAGATCATACGTTTCATTTATTAACATCTCTAGTTCCTGAATATATTTCCCCACATCAAAAAATTGAAGTCGTGGTAATGATCGGAGGGTGTTCGAATATCTAAAAGCTTCAGGATACACATGTCATCCTAGAGAAACACCCATATATCATCAATGTCATGAGACATACCCTACCAGGATTTAATTTCCAAAGGTTGTACATGCTCCATTGATAATGTGGACATATTTGAGGAAGTCCTACCATATTTTGACTTTGAAACAACTTTTTTCACCACTTCTCTTACAATGTAATGGGTGAATAGAGATTTGGTTTCCCCTTGGCAGTGAGGAATGGACAACCTTGGCATAGAATACATGGTCTTATAAACTATGAATTACTCTTCAACCCTTTCCCAAGATCATTTTGAAGACTTTAGAGGTTCAGTTTCATCACCCTCATGTTAAACATTCCTAATATGATTTCCATGACCATCAGTCATTATAGCCATAACTCAAGGAATGATTATCATTAATTCCCCTTTAGGGTATAATGAAATCCAATAAATAGCATGACTAGATTATATATTGATAAATTTACCTGATGGAGGTATCTTGACTAACATTTTGGATACCTACAAGGACATCAAGATCCAAAAATGATGATCCACCTTTGGGAGCTTCTCATGATGAACATGTGTGGGAGGAGAGACACTTGGTTTGGCACTTTAATTGGTGGGTAAATCGATATTGAGCATAGGCCTCACATATTATCTCACTGTTAATATGGTCTGCCGGTATGCTTTCTCTGAACGTATTCAAGTACGAACTTAGATCATCATCTACATTTTCATTTTCCACGAACGTCCTAGTAGGTGGATGACTATATAGAAAGAATTTAAAATATCCCGATATATTTAGATTCCCCAGGGATTTTTCATTAAAAATGGTTAAATGATGAATGCTAAAAAACATGAATAATGTGAAAAAATACACCCTAGGGAACTTGAAATATGGTCAATAATATGTATGAGATGAAGTCTGTTTCAATCCATCCACATATCACTTTAAATGGACCAAAAATTTAAAATGGATCCTTCCTTGTGTACACATGAGGAAACACAAATAGACCTTCACCAGAATAGTGGAAGCTAGCCCTATGTGTCCCCCTTCTACTAGTTTGGATGCTATGACGAATTTCCCAATCCTCACACTACCATAGTATTCATGGACTGACAATAGGTAGGTGCTCAAGCACGTTGCTAGAAATCCAGTGAGATGAGTACTTGGGGAGATGTCAGGTTTAAATTTATATCCCCACCAGTGATACTAGTCTTTCTAAAATGCAGGCTAGAACATACCCAAATGTAACTCCCCACCCCCAATTACCCAGAGTCGGTGCATTATTACATAACATTGGAATGATCACAAGAAAGAACAAGTCTCGAAAGACCGATTAGTTTAGTAGCCTCAGAATAACTATATACATTAATAAAGTTTACATTACATCATAAAATGAAAAATAAAAAAATATAGTATCCATAGTCCACACTTTTATCCCCTCATACTATCCCTGCAGGTCATTCATAAATTATTTCTTCACATCCTGGGAAAAAAACATAGAAAAGGGCTGAGCTCAAATGCCCAATAAGGATAACAATATAGCCGAAACTTTCATAAATAAGAATAAACATTTAAGGCAATGTACAACTAAAACAAAATCCATTTAAACTTGAACTTCAACATAGTATGGAAAAAGGAAAATTAAATAATTCCATTTACTTATTCACATGGATATTCTACTAATCGAATAATCACATGCAATATCAATAACCACTTTCATAATGATGGAATGCATAATGCCATACTATCATAACCACATAACCAAGGCCTTGTTCCAAGACTACAAATAAGATTTTGTCAAGGCCTTGTGCCAAGACACTAGTTTGTCTCATGAGACCTACCAATTCATCGAGGAGCTATATCGGGCTCCACCCGTCACATATTAAGTCCAATACATTCCCATATGAAAAGGTTTAAACATAACATAAACATTCGTAATAAAACTAGCATACGAAATGTAAATACTTAATCCATAAACCATGAATGGTATAAAAATAACACATCCACAGTCAAACATATCACAAAACCTTAAATATAATATATAAGTTTTGTATCATAATAAATCAACTTCAAATAAGCGTAAAATCCATCAAAGGATGTTGACATAGATGAAATCAAAACTATTTGAGAGAAATATCCCTTTTTTTGAAATCATTTAAAAGTCACATAATTATAAAATAAAAAATTTACTTTGAAAATTTTCTTATAAGCTTTTAAGGGAAGCTTCGACGATTTTATAATGGAGGAAAATAGCCGCACCCGCCGTATAAGTTAAAAAAACATTCTTACCTTAATTCTGTCGAAAAGGTTAAAAAGGACCTTGTTTGGAAAACGACGGAAATATTCCTTTATAAACCACTTATAAAAGTAAACAATGGAATAAATGACATTAACCCATATTCTAGTAAACAGTAAAAATGTTTTGAAATACATTTTTAAGAAACATGGATTTGGATGATAAGGAAGTCCCAGTAGATTATTACGTATAAGCAACCTCGGATAATGAAGAGATTGTTAAATAAACCCTTACCTTGTACTTTTCCTTGGTTGGGGGTAGGTTAACCTCCTGTATAATGGTGAAATAATTGTTATTAAATTATACAAGAATCATATACATTATTATGTCCTCATATATGATCTTTTAACATTTATTTGTTAATAATATCTTAGTATTATCGTTGTTTCGGGTGTTAACTTACTCGTTTTCTTTTATATGTTTTGTTACGTAAGCCATGTTTATTATGGATAGGTTGTATCTTATTCATATCCAGAATGATATAGAGTCCTTAAACATTATTTTTAAATCATCAAATGATAATTATACTTGAATGGATACGATGGAGAATGAATCTCATCGCGTTCGTGGAGACGGTAGTCCGTACGTACGCACGAGCGACAATATCATTCTTTTTATATTAAAATAATATATAATTGGATGGTATATCATATATACAGAATCATTATCATGTTATATTCATTATTTACATGAATTAAAAATCATTATTATACCCATCTAAATAATAATATATTGAATAACAATTACACCAAGACGTGGAGATGGTAAGCCGTACGTACGCACGTATGGTGACATGTCATTCAATGGATGGATAGAATAATGAATATGGTTGTACCATATTTATAATAATATTACAGTATATAGGAGATACTGTATTCATTATTTTAGAATGGTAATAACAAATATAGAAGATGTGGAAGAAGAAAGGAACTTGAAAAGGGGTGGTGAAATCATTACCTCTTCTTCGGGTTCTTCCTATTGATTTGATCAAAAGGGCTCCTTAGGATGGATTTATGACTAAAGGAAGGACTCTAGGATGAAGTGAGGGAAGTTGAGAGAGTATTTGGGTAGGGGTTGGCCGAACCAAAAGTCTTTGATGGTGTGAATTAATGAGAAGGGGGAGTTCCCTTTTATAAGAGAGGTGAGGGGCACCTTTGGAAAAGCTAGAAATATTATTTTATAATAAATTCATATTCAGTTTCTAATGGATACAAAGTGGATTATTTAAAGTTTAAGGTGGGGATAGGTCTAAAAAAACTCAACCAATAGGATTTAGATAGGTTTGGATTACTATATTAACCTTATCTTTAAGTATTAACTCTTAGTTAATTAGTTTCACTTTTACAATGTCTCTTTGTATTTTTATATTATATGGTTAATAAACTTACTATATACATACATGCGACCCCCAAGTGTTCCATTAATGATACAACTATCATTATATAAGTCTCTTTTCCAAACCTTTGATTTTTAGGAATTTAATATCAATTAATAATATGATATTTTTTTTAAAAAAACTCTTTTATGTCAATTTTGACACTATTCAATAATCGATTTTTGTAAAAATCATAACAGAATGATTACTTCGAAAAAAATTAATTAAATAAATACTAACATATCATATTATCCTATAAAATTATTGGTATTTATAATAAGTCTCAAATTACTTTTATTTGGGTCTTTATAATATCAATTATTCTAATTTTTCATTAATTAGGTAATTATTGCATCACCATTGTGTCATAAATAAATTAAATTTTATAATGTATAAAAATTATAAATAAAATAACATTATGTAGGAAATATTTTTATATTTATAATGAATATTTATAGTTGAAAATCCAACATATATAACCCTATGTAAAAATAGTTTTTCTAAAAGATATAAGCTTATGTCTTTTTTGTATTTATTTTAACTTAATTTAAATGAAGTGTCCCTATCACCTACAAGTGGCTCCATGGGGTCCCAAAATCGACCCAAAGATTCCCATTGTCGGAAAGTTATCCACCAATAAGGTTAGGACACGTTTTAGGGTAATTTACTATTATTATAATATTAATTTTTAACCCTTATTTACCGGATTTACCTTTTAACCCTTGTAAATAAAATATTTACCGAAGTAATTATTCAAAATGTCTAAAAATAAAAGTTACCTATTTACAGAATTTGTAAATCATGATTCCAAATATGGAATCCATTTTTTCAAATTCAAAACACAGAAGTGGAAGAAATTTATTTAAAATTAATTCCCGCTGTCAAAACAAAAAGCGTGTTTTTAAGATATAATAACTATCAAAAGATTGATACTTGTTTATGTCCGGTTTAATTGTGAAATTATGTCCAATGACCAAAATTGTATTAAATGGTAAAAATATATTCTAAATATACTTTAAAACAACTCAAATTCATAATTTACCACTATTAATTATTTTGATTAAAAAAGTTGTTTTTAATTAAAATTTAGTAATTTTCACTATTCATCAAAATATTAAAGTTATCCGAAAAGTACAAAAATTTCACCTTAGGCTAAATTTGATGCTCCAAATTCAAAAATGAAGTCCATTTTGAGAGATAGAATTTATAAAATTTTAAAAAGTAGGTATTACTATTCATAACAGCTAGTTTGATTGGTTGTGGTGTGTTAGAACTCGATGATGCGTACAACACACGCTATTGCATTATTCAAAGAGAAGCGTACCGTAGAAGCTTGGGGTGCTACGTTCTCCCCGCCTTCAAATAATTTAGTCCTCGAAATTTCTAGAATACTACCGTATGAAAAGACTCAGGTGGTTCTTCATCATAAGTTCCTCAGGTTCCCATGTTGCCTCTTCCATCTTATGGTTTCTCCACAAGACTTCTACCAGACGAGTCATCCAGCTTCTCAGTACTTGTTCTCTTGTATCAAGAATCTTGTTGGGCTCTTCTCAATAAGACAGATCGGGTTTCAGTTCTAATTCTTCCTAGGTGAGTACATGCGTTGGGTCATGCATGTATTTCCTCAATAGTGATACGTGGAACACATCGTGAACTTTGGAGAGATTTGGCGGCATTGCCAAATGGTAAGCTACAGCCCCAATTCGTTCTAGAATTTTGAAAGGTCTGATGTACCTGGGACTCAATTTACCTTTCTTACCAAAATGTATGACTCCCTTCCATGGAGATACCTTCAGGAAAACATGATCATTGACTAGAAATTCCAAATCCTTCATTCGATTATCGGCATAGCTCTTCTGCCTACTTTGAGCTGCTTTGATTTGGTTTTGGATTACCTTCACCTTTTCCATCATTTCCTCCACCAGTTCTGGGCCTACAAATTTCTTTCACCAACGTCATCCCAACAGGTTTGTGTGCGACAACTCTTTCTGTATAACACTTCATATGGTGCCATCTGAATACTCGAATGGAAGCTATTGTTATAGGAAAATTCTACCAAAGGTAAATATTGATCCCACATACCCTAAAAGTAAAGTGAGCAGGATCTAAACATGTCTTCTAAGGTTTGAATAGTTCATTCTGATTGTCCATCTGTTTGAGGGTGGTATGTAGTGCTCAAATGAAGTTCAGTATCCAAGGCTTTCTAAAGACTTTTCTAGAATCTTGAAGTAAAACAGGGATAACGATCAGAAACAATCGATAAGGGTACTCCATGAAGTCTCACAACATCATTAATATATAATCTTTCTAGCTCTTCCAGTGGTAGATCTTCTCTTATAGCAGGAAAATATGCTGACTTGGTAAGACGATCAACAATAACCCATATTACATCGTTCCTTCTAGGAGTCTTTGGTAGTCCCATGACAATGTCCATCGTTATATTATCCCATTTCCACTCAGGTATGGGAAGAGGTTGCATGACTCCTCCAGGCTGTTTCCTTCCAGCTTTCACTTGTTGACAAACCATACATCTTGACACAAAATCAGCAATCTCCCTCTTCATGTTGTCCCACAAAAAATTATCCTTCAAATCTATATACATTTTGGTGCTCCCAGGGTGTATAGAGAAATTGGAACTATGAGCATCATCCAGATATTCCCTTTTTAGATCAGGTATATCGGGAATACAAAGTGTCTTCCCAAATTTCAAAATTCCATCTTAATACACAAAGTATCTCAACCTCCCATCATTCACATCTTTAATCTTCTTTTAAAATTCTTCATCATCGGTCTGAGAACTCTTAATCCTTTCTAGTAAAGAAGGTTTGGAAACTATTTGAAAAAGCATTGATGATTCACCTTCCGTGGTTATTCCCATGTTCATCTTCACTAGATCCATGAAAATTGGATCCCTTTCAATTCTCATATTGTTCAAAACTCCATGATCTTTTCTTCTCTAAGCATCTTCCACCTTGTTTGCCTTCCCCTGGTGGTAGTGTATCGTGCAATCATAATCCATGAGTAATTCAAGCCATCTCCTTTGCCTCATGTTGAGTTCTTTTTGTGTGAAAATATACTTCAAACTCTTGTGATCAGTATAAATCTCACATTTTTTACCATAGAGGTAGTGCCTCCATATCTTCAAAGTAATGATCACAACTACTAACTCAAGATCATGAGTAGGATAGTTTTGTTCGTGAATTTTCAACTGTCGTGATGCATAGGAAATAACCCTATCATTCTGCATAAGGACACAATCAAGTACTTTCTTTGATGCATCACTATAAATAATGAACAAATCATTCCCCGATGGTAGAGTCAATATAGAAGCATTGACTAATCTTATCTTAAGTTCTTAGAAACATTCTTCACACTCTTTTGTCCAAACAAAATTAACCCCTTTACATGTGAGCTTTGTTAATGGGTTAGGCAATCAGGAAAAATTTTGGACGAAACGTTGATAATAACCTGCCAAACCAATAAAACTGCATACCTCAGTTATACTCGTAGGTGCTGGCCATTCTTGGATGGCCTTGGTCTTAGAAGAATCAAGAGAGATTCCATCTTTAGAGACAATATGTCCATGAAATTAAATCTTCTAAATCCAGAATTCACACTTGCTAGACTTCCCATATAATTCATGTCTTCTCAGAGTCTTCAGGATAATGCACAAGTGATTTTAATGATCTTCGTAGCTTTTGGAGTATACCAAGATATCATAAATAAATACCACCAAAAATTCATTGAGATATTCCTTGAAAACTATATTCATCAGATCCATGAATACAGAGGGTGAATTAGTCAATCCAAAAGGCATTACTGTAAATTCGTAATGCCCGTACCTGGTTCGAAATGTTGTCTTCGGAATGTCTTCCTTCTTCACACACAACTGATGGTATCCAAGTCAAAGTTCAATCTTTGAAAAGTATTGAGATCCATGCAGTTGGGCAAATAAATCATCAATGTGGGGTAGGGGATACTTGTTCTTTATTTTTATAGCATTGCTCCCCCTATAGTCGATACAAAACCTCATAGATCCAACTTTCTTTTTAACAAAAAGAACAGGGGCTCCCCATGGAGAAAGACTAGGTAGAATAAATCCATTATTACTCAATTACTCTAGTTTTTTATTTAGATCAACTAATTATACAGTGGCCATTCAATAAGGGGTCTTCAATATAGGCCTTGATTGAGGAATTAAATCAATGGAAAACTCAACTTCTCGTTCTAGAGGATGTCCAGGTAAATCTTCCGGAAGCACATCTACATATTCTTTCACAACAGGTACATCCTCTATTTGAAAATTCCTTTCCTCACCCACTATAATTTCATCCTCTTCCTCCCCAATAATTGAATTTAGTTGAGCTACTGGGGGTGGATATAGATAAGATTTAGGTGGTGACGATTCTGCTCTAAAGATAAGGTGTTCCTTATCATCATCATCAAAAATCATAACCTACTTCTTCTTACAATAAATATTCACATCATGGTCTGAAATCCAATCCATTCCAAGGATTATATCAAACTCAATCATAGGTATGACGATGAGATTAGTGGATAAAGAACATTTATGTGCTCTAATGGGGACTGATTCACAAAACATTGTTGCAATTATACTTCCCTTAGGAGTTTTAACTGGCAACTCCCTTGTTAAATCAAATTGGAAATATCTAATTTTCTTAGAAAACTAGGAAGATATGAAATAATGCGATGATACAGAATCAAATAATGCATTTTTGAAACTTGAGGAAACCCTTAAATTACCTACCACCATGTCTTTCGGAGCTTCGACCTCGGTAGTAGTGATAGCATAAGCTTGGCCTTGATCCCATGGCCTTTTCTAAGGTAAGTTCCCCTGATGCTTAGGAAATTCATTTTCATAATGTCCCATATCCTTGCAATTGTAGCATTGGACATCAGTAGCTTCCTTCTTCCCCTTGTAATAACGAGCTTGGTGTCCTTTTTCACCACACTTGTAACAGACTCACAATCCTTTTAAGCAAGTACCGGGGTGTTTCTTCCCACATTTACTACAGAATGGATATTCAACTTTTCCCTTCTTACCTTTATTTACATTCCCAGATTGATCATCAAATATCTTCTTCTCTTGATTTTCTTTAAAGTCATATGACTTAGAAAATTATTTCTCTCTCTTGATAGCACATGAGACAATGTCTTCGTACGACGAGAAGGATTGTGAGACTAATGCTTGACAGAGAAATGGTTTTTACCCATCAAAGAAATGATCAATATTACTTCTTGGGTTGCGTATATAATCTCCATCATACCTTGATATCCTTGTAAAGTTTTCCTCATACTATGAGACATTCTCGTCCTCGTTTTGTCTCAGACTCAGAAATTTCCTTTCCATATCTGCTCGATGGTCACGAGGAAAGTATTTTTCTAAAAACGGATTTTTGAACTCCCTCCATTCCATATTTGATAATTCATCATCTTCCTTCGTGTTTTGAATCAATTACCACCATTGATCAGCATCTCCAGTGAGGCAGTAAACTACCATGATAAATTTTTCCCTTTCACCACTCCCCAAAGCCTGAAATATTTTCTCTAATGAATTTATCAATTTCTCAACTACCAAGGTATTTTTACTCCCATTGAACGTTGGTGGTTGTCGCCTCATGAAGCGATCTAACATTGATCCTCCACGATGCGGATCAGGGTGCTCCATACGGGTAAGGTTATTATTCATAACCCGAGTGAGTTATCCCAGTATGGTGATTAGCTGATCAGCACCAGTTGCATCACCAGCTCCACTATAATTATCTTGATCAGGAGGGAAATCCCTACATGGAGTGTGTGCATTGAAACAGTTTCCATTTCTTCCACTAGGCGCCATTTCTAAACAATGGTATAAACTAGCTCAGTTTATGAATCAAAATAAATAATTTCATACACTTAACATAAATTGAACTATTTATGGATATAAACCATAACCATAAAAATGTTTTCTTTGAAGATGTATATACTCATAAAACCTACATAATGATTTGTAAAGAAAAATGTGAGTTATCCTAAGCATATCCCCCAGGAGTGTCGTAACCAAGAGTGAAACAATGCTCGTTGTTGTGCACCAGTTCCCGTTGGAGTCTAGCTCAAAGCGGTGTTTTCAGGTTTTACCCCTAGGTACATCTGTGCCAGAGCCGCCTCTACATGCTCGTATCCAGACATGGATGTATTTCTCGGAAAACTCATAAAATATCTACAATACCAAAATTCTAGGAAGTTCTTCTATATTAATCCTCAATGTCCATCTTAAATCTATTTGCTCAAATCAGAGATTATCTAAATCTAGCTTCCAAGGTTTGTACTAAACTTTCACTGATACCAACTGTAACGCCCTGACCCCAGTTACCCAGAGTCAGTGCATTATTACATAACATTGGCATGATTACAAGAAAGATCAAGTCTCGAAATATTGATTAGTTTAGTAGCCTTGGAATAACTAGATACATTAATAAAGTTTACATTACATTATAAAATGAAAAATACAACAATATAGTCTTCATGTTCCACACTCTTATCCCCTCATACTATCCCTGTAGTTCATTCATAAATTACTTCTTCACAGCCTTGGAAAAATAAAACATAGAAAAGGGGTGAGCTCAAATGCCCAGTAAGGATAACAATATAGCGAAACTTTCATAAATAAGAATAAACATTTAAGGCAATGTATAAATAAAACAAAATCCTCTTTAACTTGAACTTCAAAATGGTATGGAAAAAATAAAATGAAATAATTCCATTTACTTATTTACATGGATATTCTACTAATCGAATAATCACATGCAATATCAATAACCACTTTCATAATGATGGAATGCATAATGCCAAACCATCATAACCACATAGCCAAGGCCTCGTGCCAAGACTACAAATAAGATTTTGTCAAGGCCTTGTGGAAAGACACTAGTTTGTCTCATGAGACCTACCGATGCATCGAGGAGCTATAGCGGGCTCCACCCATCACATATTAAGTCCAATTCATTCCCATATGAAAAGGTTTAAACATAACATAAACATTCATAATAAAACTAGCATACGAAATGTAAATAATTAATCCAGAAACCATGAATGGTATAAAAATAACACATCCAGATCCAAACATATCACAAAACCTTCAATACAATTTAGAAGTTTTGTTTCATAATAAATCAACTTCAAATAAGCATAAAATCCATCAAAGGATGATGACATAGATGAAATAAAAACTATTTGAGAAAAATATCCCTTTTTTTGAAATCGTTTAAAAGTCACATAATTATAAAATAAAACATTTACTTTGAAAATTATCTTATATGATTTTAAGGGAAGCTTCGACGATTTTATAACGGCGGAAAATAGCCACACCCACCGTATAAGTTAAAAAAACATTTTTACCTTAATTCTGTCGAAAAGGTTAAAAAGGACCTTGTTTGGAAAACGACGGAAATATTCCTTTATAAACCACATATAAAAGTAAACAAGGGTATAAATGACTTTAACCCATATTCTAGTATATAGTAAAAATGTTTTGAAATACATTTTTAAGAAACATGGATGTGGATGATAAATAAGTCCCACTAGATTATTACGTATAAACAAACTCGGATAATGAAGAGATTGCAAAATAAACCCTTACCTTGTACTTTTACTTGGTTGGGGGTAGGTTAACCTCCTGTATAATGGTGAAATAATTGTTATTAAATCATAAAATAATCATATACATTATTATGTTATCATATATGATCTTTTAACATTTCTTTGTTAATAATATCTTAGTATTATCGTTGTTTCGGGTGTTAACTTACTCATTTTCTATTATAAGTTTTGTTACGTAAGCCGTGTTTGTTATGGATAGGTTGTATCTTATTCATATGAATAATGGTATCAAGTCCTTAAACATTATTTTTAAATCATAAAATGATAATTATACTTGAATGGATATGATGGATAATGAATCCCATCGCATCCGTAGAGACGGCAGTCCATACATATGCACGAGTGATAATATCATTCTTTTGATATTAAAATAATATATAATTGGATGGTATATCATATATAAATAATAATTATCATGTTATATTTATTATTTATATGAATTAAAAATCATTATTATACCCATCTAAATAATAATACATTGAAAAACAATTACACCACGACGTGGAGACGGTAAGTTGTACGTACGCACGTATGGTGACATGTCATAAAAATGATGGATAGAATACTGAATATGGTTGTACCATATTTAAAATAATATTACAGTATATTGGAGATACTGAATTTATTATTTTATAATGGTAATAACAAAGATAGAAGAAGTGTAAAAAGAAAGGAACTGGAAAAGGGGTGGTGAAATTCATCTTCTCCGGGTTCTTCTTTTTGATTTGATCAAAAGGGATCCTTAGGATGGCTTTCTGACTAAAGGAAGGCCTCTAGGATGAAGTTAGGTAAGTTGAGAGAGTATTTGGGTAGGTTTTGGCCGAACCAAAAGGCTTTGAAGGTGTGAATTAATGAGAAGGGGGAGTTCCCTTTTATAAGATGGGTGGGGGCACCTTTGGAAAAGCTAGAAATATTATTTTATAATAAATTCATATTAGGTTTATAATGGCTCAAAAGATAATTATTTAAAGGTTAAGGTAGATATAGGTAGAAAACCACTCAACCAATAGGATTTAGACAGGTTTGGGTTACTATATTAACCTTATCATTAAGTATTAACTCTTACTTAATTAGTTTCACTTTTACAATATCTCTTTGTATTTTTATATTATATGGTTAATAAACATACTATATACATCCAAGAGACCCCCAGGTGGTCCATTAATGATAAAACTATCATGATATAAGTATCTTGGCCAAACCTTATATTTTCAAGAATTTAATGTCAATTAATAATATAATATTTTTAAAAAAAACTCTTTTGTGTCAATTTTGACTCTATTCAATAATTTATTTTTGTAAAAATTATAACAGAATGATTACTTCGAAAAAAGTTAAATAAATAATTCCTAAAATGTCATATTATCCTATTAAATTATTTTTATTTATAAAAAGTCTCAAATTACTTTTATTTGGGTATTTATAATATCAATTATTCTAATTGTTCATTAATTAGGTAATTACTACATCACCATTGTGTCATAAATAAATTAAATTATCTAATGTCTAAAAATTATAAATAAAATACCATTACGTAGGAAATCTTATTATATTTATAATTAATATTTATAGTTGAAAATCCAACATATATAAACCTATGTAAAAATTGTTTTTCTAAAAGATATATGCTTATGTCATTTTTGTATTTATATTAACTTAATTAAAATAAAGTGTCCCTGTCACCTACAAGTGGCTCCATGGGGTCCCAAAATTGACCGAAAGATTCCCATGGTCGGAAATGTATCCAAAAATAAGGTTAGGACACGTTTTAAGGTAATTTAGTATTATTATAATATTATTTTTTAACCCTTATTTATTGGATTTAGCTTTTAACCGTGGTAAATAAAATATTTACCGAAGTAATTATTCAAAATGTCTAAAAATAAAAGTTACCTATTTACATAATTTGGAAATCCTGATTCTAAATATGGAATAAATTTTTTCAAATTCAAAACACAGAAGTGGCAGAAATTAATTTAAAATTAATTCCCGCTGTCAAAACAAAAAGCGTGTTTTTATGATATAATAACTATCAAAAGATTGATACTTGTTTATGTCCGGTTTAATTGTGAAATTATGTCCAATGACCAAAATTTTATTAAATGGTAAAACTATATTCTAAATATACTTTAAAACCACTCAAAATAATAATTTATCCCTACTAATTATTTTGATTAAAAAAGTTTTTTTTAATTAAAATTTAGTAATTTTCACTATTCATCAAAATATTAAAGTTATTCGAAAAGTACCAAAATTTTCCCTTAGGCTAAATTCAATACTCCGAATCCAAAAATGAAGTCCATTTTGAGAGATAAAATCTCTAAAATTTTAAAAAGTAGGTATTACTATTCATAACGGCTAGTTTGATTGGTTGTGGTGTGTTAGAACTCGATGTTGCGTACAACACACACTATTGCATTATTCAAAGAGAAGCGTACCGTAGAAGCCTGGGGTGTTACACCAAATTTCTCTGATTCTATAATATAGGGCGTCTTTCAGCCATTTTTAGGTAGTAACTTCTCATTATGGATTGAGAGAGGCCTTCATCCATTATTCAGAATGGATGTCGCCTCTTGGGTGAGGGTCTCCCTTCTTAATATTCTGATCCAGCTTCAATAGATTTTGGGTCAAAGATGGATTCCATTCAACATAGTCCCACTTCACCTTTGGTGGAATGAACTCATCATACATTTCTTTGAGGATAGGAGCTCTAGAGATCTTGTAGACATCCCAAAAAATAATTTCAACTTTACCATGTGTCATGTGGAAAGAATTCGTGTGAGGGATCCATCGGCTCAGCAATTTAGGGATAATGTATGTATTATTTTAGAAATTTGTCTTCTCCACCCACATTTAATCATAAATTCAGATGTTTTATAGCTTATTATTATACTCTACATAGGTTTGGTTCACCCTATATGCCCACATCCATTTAGAACTTACTCCCCCTCCAGAGCAGAAGTCCCAATCTTCCTTCCACCCTTGTAATTGGTCTACCATGGAAGATCAGAAGGTTGAATCGTAGCAGTGAGGCTCTGATTCTTGGATGTGAGGCTTTAGATTTAGGAACAAAAGCTATGGTTCATGAAAAATGTGATAGGAATCATTCCTTACTTGATGAATATTTCCTTACAAGAGATGTTGGTGATGGGAAAATTGGTATGTTCCATGACCTAGTACTTCTACAGGAAACTATGGATCGTTGGAATAATTTCTTCTTTTAGAATCCCATAGGAATACAAAGGAAAATATACATTTTATAGTTATTCATTATAGTAATGATTCAAGTGATTTTCTATGTTTGGGAGGGTGGAGTCACACATGTTTTAGTAATCTTACCCAACATCTTTAGTCATCTCCATTACATGTGCAACAACTTGTTTGTGAGAATCCAGTGGAGCATCCATTTGAGATATACAAAGAAACATAAAAATTTTCATTAAATTAAAATCTTGGATTAAAAAAATTCAGAAATTTTTTCAAAGGATAGGACCACATGTAGGTCACTCACGCAAGTGACCTCACACATATCACTCATGAAACTAACCTTATGTAGGTCACTTGTATATATGACCTCGTATAGTTTGCTCTCCCATGAGGCCCCACACATTCCACTATCAAAAGGCTCTATTATGCATTTAAAAGGTCATACCAAGCTCTTTAATGAAGGATATTCTTTGGAAGACTTCTGTGAATGACAAGAGTGGAAAGACTACATGGAAGTTCAATGCAACAAGGTTATAAAAAAAATCAAAGTGGAAGGAAGAATTCACCAGATAGTAAAAGATATATATAGAGGCATGTTACCTATATTTATGACCTGTGTGGACTACCTATGTGACCTTAATAATTGTTCCCTACCTATACCTTAGGACTATACCCTCTTTTTCCAATCAGATTCATTCCTAGTGGGGGGCTTTATTGAAACTACTTTTTTCACATGGGATGAAAAGATTAAATAAAATATTTAAAGTAGTAATAGAGGTTAAGATCCCCAAGATAGATCAAGGGAACTCACCCAGGTGGTCCTACACACACACAACCTACATGTCGTAAGGCTCGCATAGGACTTGCATATGCATCCCAGAAGTTTCAGCAAACCCTACATGATTTTTTTGGGTTTTAATTGTCTTTTTGTCCTTTTGATTTTATATATTTTTAAGGGTTTAAATTTTTTTGGAGTTTTTTTTAACACTTTTAGGGGTTAAAAGGGTTTTTATAGTTTTTAGTGATATTTTAGGGTTTTTAAGGGTATTGTTATTTTCAAGGGGTTTTAGGGTCCTTTAGGTTTTTTAGAAAATTTTCAAGGATTTAAAGTGTTTTTAGGGTTTTAAGGTTTTCTTATGAATTTTCATCATTTTTAAGGCTCTTTAGATTTTTAGGGATTTTTAGGGATTTTTGGGATTTTTATTGCTTTCTAGGGATTTTAGGGAGATTTAGAATTTTTAGGGTTTTTATCATTTTTAAGGGTTTTTGGGTTTCAATGTTTTTATGTTTTTAGGGGTTGTATGTATTTTTTAGGGTTTTATGTTTTTCTTAGGGTTTTTTCATGGTTTTGGGGTTTTTTAAATTTTTTGTATATTTAGGTCCTTTTACGGATTTTATGGTTTTTAGGGTTTTTAGGGATTTTGAGGGTCTTGATGGTTTTAGGGTGTTTAAGGTTTTATGGTTTTTTGATTTTTAGTGTTTCTTTGAGTTTTTAGAGGTTTAATGTATTTAGATTTTTTTATTTTTTTAGGGTTTTAAATTATTTTTAGACTTTTTAGTTGTTTTTATGGATTTTATGTGTTTTATGGTTTTTATGGGTTTTAATTTTTTATGGTATTTTAGGGGTTTCAATATTTTAATGGGTTTTAAGTTTTTTTAGGTTTTTAATGTTTTCTTAGGGTTTTTCACTATCTTTTTATATTTTTAATTATTTTTTGAGATTATTTAGTACTTTTATGGGTTTTATTGTTTTTATGGATTTTGAGAGTTTATAGGGTTTTAGGGATTTGGGATTTTTTAGGTTTTAGAACTTTTTTGTGTTATTAAGTATATTTAGTGTTTTTAGGTTTTTAATGAATTTTAAATTTTAAGGTTTTTAGTGTTTTTTAAGGATTTTTTAGGTTTTTAATAGTTTTTTGGTTTTTTTTTGGTATTTTGAGGATTTCTAGGGTTTTAAGGGTTTTATTTTTGTTTGGTATTTTAGTGATTTTATAGTATTTTGCGGTTTTTAAGGTTTTATAGGTTTTTTAACCATTTAGGGGTTTAAAGGGTTTTTAGAGTTTTTGTGGGGTTTTAAGGTTTTTGTTGGTTTTCAAGGGTTTTAGGGGGTTTTATAGTGCTTATGGTTTTTAGGGGTTTTTAGATTTTTTGGGGATTTTAGGGTCTTTAGATATTTTTTTGATTTTTTTATATGTTTTATTTATTTTTATGTTGTAAGATTTTCTTTGTGTTTTTTAGGGTTCTTAATGTTTTTTAAATTTTTTGTTATTTTAGGTAATTTTTAGTATTTTTATGGTTTTGGGTTTTTGGGGGATTTTGTTGCTTTTTAGGGATTTTATGATTTTTTGGGTTCTAGAGTTTATAGGGTTTAAGGTGTTTTAAGTGTTTTTTTCTTTTTATGATTTTAGGGGTTTTAATTTTTTATTGATTTTTAGGGATTTTTAAGTTTTATTATGATTTTTATAGTTTTTCAGGATTTTGAGGGTTTTGAGGGATTTTATGTTTTTTTGGGGGGGTATGGGTTTTTTTTGAGTTTTTTAGGTTTTTTTTGTTTTTAGAGTTTTTACCAATTTTAGGGGTTTAAAAGTTTTTAGAGAATTTTGGGGTTTCAAGGTTTTTAGGGGGTTTTATGTTTTTTATGGTTTTTAGAGGATTTATTGGTTTTTAGGTGTTTTAGGTTTTTTAGTGTCTTTTAGGGTTTTTATAATTATAGGGTTTTTATAATTTTGTAGGGTTTTTAGGGGTTTTAATTGTTTTTTGGTTTTCAAGGTATTCTTAGGGGTTTTCTCAGGTTTTAGGGGTTTAGGATCCATTTTGGGTTTTTATCATTTTTTAGGTTTTTGGGACTTTTATGTGTTTTTAGTTTTTTACGTTTTTCATAGGTTTTTTAGGGTTTTGTGGGTTTTTATTTTTTTAGGGATTTTAATAATTTTTCAGATTTTTAGAGTTTTTAGGGATTTTAGGGATTTTGAGGGGTTCAAGGGTTTTTAGGGTTATTAGGGTTTTTAGGGTTTTTATGGTTTTTATGGTTTTTAGGGGTTTAATGAATTTTTAGTGGGTTTTAGGGCTTTTATTGAGTTTTTGTATTTTTAGGGTTTTAAGGTTTTTTTATTCTTTTTTTTTTGGTTTTTAGGGTTTTTACAGTCTTTTATGGTTTTTGAGTTTTTTAGGTTTTTTAGAGGTTTTAAGTGTCTTAAGGTTTTTTGTTCACAAGTAAAGAAGTAGTAGTATAAATATCAAAGAAAAGTTGAATTACAATAAATCTCTCAAAGGTGAAATGATGGTCGACCAAATAACCCAAAGTCCCAGGACAACCAAACCAAGACATGAACTCAAAAACATATGACCATGAAACACAAAGAAACCATGAAAAAAAAGACCATGTGAGGTCAAAACAAACAACAATCAGAAGGTATGAGTCATATCCAAGCCATCACAACACCATGACCACCAATATTGTAAGAAACAAACCCACAATAATGAAACCATGACCCCATAATGAAAACACCAAGAAGCCACTCGATGTAAGAACCAGAAACAATAAGCGGGGAAGGAGGGAAGATCCATGAGCCGCTATAAGCCCTTCCTTGATCCAAGAGAGGTAGTTAGTGTTGCTATCAAATAAATCTAGTTAGAGATGGGCACACACAACACCAATAGGAGATGAGGTGAATCCTTCTTCCCAGACAGTATCACCACTACAAAGACATAATATCTAAACTCTTAGAAAGGCACTTACATCAGCACCAAAAACCCATAAATCAATTCATGCAATAGAAATGAATATGCCGAAGTGGAACAAGGAAACCACACTACAATCCAAAATCAGAACCTAATATAACCAAACCATGAACACACACACTTGCATGCCACACACTGACACCTCCCAAACCACTCACACAAGGACACACTCACACAAAACCACCCGATAAATCTCCACAAAAATCCCAGAAAAACGGTAGAAAGAAAAAAACGGGTACCCCCTAACTACCATCCCTTAACCAATTTCAAGAAACCACTGCCACACTCTAACCCATCTGAGCCCATACCGTACCAGGATAAAAAAAATAGTCGACCAACACTTTAACCATGCAATAGAAAAGAACACCTCCAACACATCCACAAAATCTAACCACTAAACTAAAAAATGGAAAACCCCATGGAAATAAACCTACAAACAAACCCACACCTACCCAACAGACTCCTCACCAAACTACTCCCAAACTATCCATCTCTATGCCTCAAACCAGCCAACTCCACTCCACCATCCATCAACACCAGAGAACCATCAAAACATTCAGCCCATACTAGCCCCAAAACTTCCACAAGCTCATTACCAAGGAATCCCTAAGAACCTACATAAAACCAAAGAGATTTTTCATGGTATCCCCTGCCCAAAAACAATCAACAAGAACACCAACCGCAAGCCACAAACTACATTCTCCTAGACACCTACTCTAAGGAAATCCACCTACAACCTCACCAACAAAGATCCACACACTAGCCACTGGCCACAGAAAGAACCCACTTACAACGAGCAACCCATCCAAACCAGAAACTCGAAAACCATCAGAAAATATCCTGGCAAGAAACATTGTAGAAGTCTTTAACCCACCCAATGAACAACCATGAAAACATACCAAGCCTCACAATAAGATAACTGAACCAAACACCATGCAAGGGAATACCACCCCAACTGAACCTTTAGACAATATATTAGTATCCCCAAGATATCTCAAGAAGAAAAAAACATCCAAGGAGGAATCACGAATCCATAATAGATCATTCTAAACCAGAAAAAAACCCTCCACAGCTCGGCCACACCAAGATGCACTAGACCCAACCTGTAATGAGAACCCAACCAAATAAATCCATGACCATCACTCAAAAAACATCAAACATCAGCCCAAACTAAACCAAAAACTCCACTCCAAGGTACACCAGGATCAGCCTTCTCTAGACTTAGACCAGAAACCTGTATATGACCAGACAACTAGAAATAATGGAAACAACCAACCCATGCAATAATTACAACAACTTCACCACCAAAACATCCCCTCCAACCTACAGAAGACCCATGGACAATAGCACTATCACCTCTTTCCAACAATCCCATCACCACTAAGGAAAGGTTACCTACAACTGGCTGAAGGACCAAGAAGAAGAGAAGCCCAAAACACATGTATAATCCCCATCATGTACCACAAATACACCCCCTATCCACCTCTAACCACAAGAGACAGTAGCCAAAGACCTCAAAAGACAAGAAACCAAAGAAAAAAATGATGGCACTATAGCTGACTGCACTAGATCAGTGTGACTCCCTACACCCACTGAAAAACCCTACACCAACTGGAGTATCCCATCCCCCTTCCATCATTACCTTAGAAAAAACCTCCATACTAACAATCATAACCATAAACTAAGGCCCAATAACCAAAAAACAATACCCTCCAGACCCAGAAACACCACAACCCATCCATAAGAAGCACCCTTCAACTAAAAACACTGCCACTGTAGAACCAAGTAACATTAAAGAAAAAGAAGAACCCCCGAAAAAGACAACCAACTAGGAGAATCCAAGACGTAATCAAGAATCCAAACCACTATCAAAAAATAGATAGTTTCCACCAAACCTAGTCAGGTCCACAAAAAGAATCAATAAACATCCCTAAGAAAATATCCTAAAAGGTTATATCTTTAAACTAGCACCTGATAGACCATATTATTAGGGAACAGATTGTAAGAACAGATCCTAGATTGAATAATTAGGTCAAAATTCATCCAAATAAAGATGATATAATTAGATGAAGAACCATGTAACTGATAATTAATCTCATTTCAAATAAAATACACTTAATTGAATAGCCCAAGACATCCCAAAACACTTCTTAAGGAATCCTAATAAAACAGGAAATTTCACCAATATAAAATGGAAAAAAGAAGAGAATTAAAAATTAAAGAGTATAAATAAGGACATACAATGCTTATTATATATAATACAATTGAAGAATAAGTGATCAATGTTCTCAGAATCTGATTCACAAAGAAAATAATGATTCCATAAATCTAAAAACCCTTTTCTAAAACCTATAAAATGTGGGAAGATGATTAAGGTTTCCAATCCATAAAATGATGGAGATCCTATGTGGGGAGAAATGATTCCAAACCAAATATCTCTAAGGTACCACATTAAATTTACCCTTAAGATCATCCTAAACCATGTGAAGGGAGAACCCCTTCTATACATTCCATAGAATCCTACCATAATATCTTCAAGACTCATGAAAATAAAGGATCTTCTACCTGATGCCTCATATATCAATCGAAACAACAAGAAGTAGATTCCAAGAACCATTAGAGATATTTTTTTCAACTGAGGAAAAATTACATAACCCCAAATCATAGATTATCTTGTCATCAAAGGCGGAGAAAATAGGTCCCCTAGGGAGCCAATAAAAAAACACAAGTAAATATAAAAAATATTCCTTACCAAAAAAGAAGGATGGTCTCTAAGAAGATCTAGAAACCTCAACAATTTCCTCCATGAAAATTTTCAATTCCATGGTACTTTGGCCACCCAAAATTTTGTGTGACTCCTGATTAATCCCTAATCATTTTCCTCTTTATTTATAGTCAACAAGCTCTACGTCATTATATCCCCATAATTAAAAAGATTAGGGGATTTCTAAAGAATGTTCTAATATTGACCTTAATGGAATTAACTAATTTATTTTTTGAAACATGAAGTAATAACACCAATAATATATAATACTAAATAAAATATATTTAACAAGATATAACCGTAAATATAAGGAAAATAAAATTATTTTTCCAAAATTTAATTCTTCTAACAATTATATCCTCCAAAACCATGTAGTATAAAACTCTATGCTTGGAAGTAATAATGGGAAACCCAAGGTAGAAAAGAGGAAGGTATCCTCCAATAATATCGATAGAAACCTCAACAATACACCATACATCAGAAGAAATACCAGCTGTGAACATTGTGGATTTTGAAATATTAACAGTCAAAATATAAATAAGAAGATAATATATATAAGTCATGTTTCAAGACTACTATAGAATAAAGATTTTCCCATGAGAGTAATAAAAAGTTAATATGAAAAATAAATATGGGAGAATGAAGTTTTATTTCAAAGCCAATGGAACTTGAAGGAGTTGAAGCAGAGATGAGAGACTCCAAAATTCAAAAAAATACCACCATGAAAATAAAAAAAGAAATGAGATATAAGATACCCTTTACTCAAACCTCTATTAATGGTAAAATAACCTTGAAATCAACCATTTATATTCAAAAATAACATCAAAGAGGATACACATCTTTTAACCAGGATGAGAATCTGGCCAGAAAACTAATAAGGTCCAAAGAATCTGAAATGAATTGTCATCTAATAGAATAAAAACACTTAAATAAATTAATCTTAATGGCATATCATGGAACCCTATAATCAATATGATAACCTCATTTCAACTCCTAAAAAATAAAAATGTTATCAGAGATACACCTCCCATGAATAAAAGCTGATTGGGCCTTATTGATTAATGTATGGAGAACCAATATCAATATGGTTGTTAATATCTTATAAATACACATTCAAATAGTATTGTACTAGGATATAGGTATGAAATAAATAATAGAAGAGGTATTGGTACCTTAGGAATCAAGGAAATAATTGAACCATTAGCATTCCACAACTACTCATTAATGAAAAAAGTAAAAATGCAACAGTCATATCCATGAAAACCATATACTAGGCCTTACAGAATCAAAAAACCATTAAATTCATATAGATCCAAATATTTATTGGAATGAAAGGAATATAAGGCCCGATTAACATCCTACAGCTCCAAAGACATGTCCATCATATAAAAAATATCCATATAAACGGAGTGAATCAAAAGGGAATCCATACTTACTCTCCCAGGTTAAGTAGTAGAATGGGGGATCCAAACAACTATTGGAAGAACTCCACATTCTCAATAATAAAAAATTCATGGATAAGTGATAATAAAACTATATACTCTATAAATAAGAACCCACTTATAAGAATAAAATCTAGCATTAACTAAGTTAGAAAAGAAGTTAGAATTAAGGTCTCCATCCTAAATCCATTGGACCTTGCTATTCTTCTTAGTCTAGAGAGCTTCCTTCATCATCAAGAAATTCAATCTATCATTACAACTAAATTCACTCTTAATAACATCTTCAGAGGGAAAATTATATAAAAATATAGATTGACACTTAGATAAGTCATCCCTGATGGAGGTAATTTTTGAATTATTATAGTTAGTAACATAAGAATGAAAATTAAAAAGAGTCCTTTTAAACCTATTAATATTATGATATTCTTAGAAAATTTTAAAACATGTAACACCAAAATTCCATGATATAAAAATTATGTGAAAAACCTATCATAATCATCCTAATGATTAAAAATTTTAAATGAAAACTTTCCAAAGATAAACCCTTCACCATAATAGATTAATATGGGAGTGTGGTTAGAAATATTAAAAGGAAATAAATCAGCACAAAAAGCTGAAAATATATACAAAAAATTATAATTAAGTAAGGATCTATCTTGAATCCTCAAAATTCCAAAAACACTTTTCATCCTAGAAAACCTCAACCCAGAATAATTAAGCTCTACCAAATTAGAGTTCAAAATTACAATGTTTAAATCCTACATCAAATAATTCTAGTCTAAACAACTATGTGATCTGTCCTTTGGAAACCTCATCACATTAAAACCCCAAAGAAAAATATAAGGATAAATATTACTAGGTGTTTAACAGATAGAAATTTATTCAGAATGTATTATACAATCAACAATATGATTGGATCAAAAAATTAAGAAGATAACACAGGAAAATTCCACCTTAACATACCTAGTATGAAATTCAATAAGAAGTGATGATTCAAATTAAGGATCCAAAACCAACAACCTAGGATTCCATAAAAGTAGAATATGTATAGAGGGAGAAGAATAGAGGTTTGAGAAGAAGATCCAAATGGGAAAAGTGATCCTCACAATAGAAGTATGATTATCCTTCCCAAACTTTATTTATTCAATCCTCAAAAAAGCCAATTTATTTTGAAAAAAATGAGAGCACAAACCTCCCTTTTTTTACAAGGGGTGTTGAGACCCCTAACATTACACACTCCAGAATTAAACATTAAAAATAGAGGGTGGGGGGGTTAGAACTAGCCATATAGGGTGTAATTTAGATTGGATAAATCTATGTGTCACATTCAAACAAATTAACTAGTTTATCCCTTAAAGGATTATCACTTAATATAGAATATGCAGGACTGACCTGATCAATGTATCCTAAACATGGAGAAGAAAACCCGCCCTCAAAATCCACTGACAATATAGAAGAATGATATCTATAATGATCTATCATGGGCATAGAATCCTACATTATATCAAAATTATTTGAAAATTTAGAGGAAGATACATGAGAAACATATCTATAATTCCCATACCCAGGGGTTGAATCCTCTAGTTTCTCAGAAACCTTCAGCACGGTTGGAGAGGTAGATGTTTCACTATATTTATTACTAGAATTAACTCCAGCAACTAGACCCATTCCCCCAAGTGTAAGAAAATCACTATAGTGAAAATGGGTAATAAGGTTAGATGCATATGAATCACCTTTATAAGTAGAATCTATCGATAAGAAATCAAATGAGTTGTGAGTTGGGATAGACTAATCCTTATCAGGTCTAGTAAGATTCTTAACCCAAGATGATGAAAAAACACTCTAGAAGAACTTGAATCCTCAGCGAAAGGATTCTCAGATCTACTAGAAGTGGAAACATGATTGGGATCTGGAATCTTCTTCTTCGGAATACCACAAGTAAACAAATCATCTGATTCTAAGGCAGTAACCCTATTTGGTTCTTTCCTCTGAAAAACATATTTTTAGGGAGTAATATTGATCTTGATTGTATGAGAGTTTTCCTTGGTAATATTCAAAAAATGATTAATATGGTTGCTAAATATGTCATAGAATCTATAGGTTTTAGGTACCCAATTGTACTAATCATTTATGGAGGAAGAATAGCCAGAACAGAAGTCCATAGAAATTTACTTTGGAAGGTCATGTTCAGAAAATATTTCCACAAAAATGTGATCAAAATTAATCATTTGAATATAAACTATGGATTTATCCGTGAAAATAGGATTCCCCATATCACTAAAATGTAGATAAGGACTTTATTATATCATTATTCCCGAGGAACGTTCCAAAATTTCACCAAAAATGGAAAAGTAGATATGGATTCCATGATAAGGGGAATACTCGGATGCCATGACCTGAAGATCATTGATCTACATATAAAGAAGTATGGACCACTTGAAAGAATCTCAACAAGGTCACAGACAAGAATAAACCAAAGTAAAATACTTTTCCATCGAACAACAACTCAATTAGGCTCTTCCCCAACACATCATAAGTGACTATAGATATAATTGTGAATGAAAACTTCTTATCCATGAAATATCCTACCATGGTGTTATTCCACCTAGATTATCCTTTATAAAGAATCAAAGGTGGAAGAATATTATTTGGTTGTTTTCTTCTATCCAAGGGGGTATGTAATAAAATACATGGAGTTAATAGTAGGAGAAAAACTTATTTCAACCACATTAGTATCAGTAGGAGAAAATTCACCCTTTAAAGAACTCCAAGGAGAACCACCATCCATAGAACCCCCAATAGCCCTAGTCGAAGAAAGAACTGGGCACTGAATAACCAAATTCACTAGATAATTACCACTAACCCCAATTGAGTGATATGAGCCTGCAATAGATATCATAAAAACAGCTATATTGAGCCCCCATAAGCATCTCCACCCATAATAATATGAATCGAAGCAGCCGAGTGATCCTCAACCTTTGAAACCTAAAAAAAACTAACAACCCCATACACAGTAGGAACATCCTCTTAATTAGTGCACAATGAAAACATGTCTATCATATAAGATTCCTCAACCACAGTTGGGAGAAACATAACCATCACACCTTCTAAATCATCACTATTATCCCCAACTAGAATATAAACTACATCTGAGACCACAACTTCCTATGCCCAAGAGAGACTGCAGATCACCATCTCAACTAGAGAAGACTTCAATGTAAAAAAATAAAACTCACAAATAAAATGTGTTATTATGTACCATAAATATAGAAGGGTTTTTTTTAAACCACCTCTAAATAAAAGTTATAATGGGTTAATAATAACCCCTTCTAATAAGAGGTGGTTTTGGTGAAAATCAGCCACAAATTATTATCTCATCCATGACCTTATTTCCTCTTGACCATCACCCATGTTTTTACTCCCCTCTTCCATATTATTTCCCTAACCCTTCCCCTAATAACCCCTCGACAATAACTCCTCTTAGTGCTACCATATTCCCCTGAATTTCCCAACCCCCACCCCTAAAAACCCTATTTCCCCTATACCATCACCCATCCTAGTGTTCCCCTCTCCCAAAATAGCCGGTATCTACCCTCCCCCTTCCCCATTCGGAAGCTTCCCCTACCTCCCAAAACGTTCTACCCTTCTGTGGTCAATGGATTCTCTTATTTGGTTGACGGATTCCCATTCCTTCTAACATGAAAGTTCTCCTCTACCTTCCGCAGCCAATGGATTCCCTTGAATCCTATCGCAACAACACCCCTCTATAACATGTCACTTATTCATACCCCTTATGAGTGTGATGGTGCCACCTCCCCCTACTCATGAGGTCACCCTCTCTCTTAGAACGTGGAGGTCCCTCACATCGAATATTCTACTCCTTGTTTGTAGGTCTCCATGACACTCCAAAAAATTGGGTACATATCCTCATTGAAACCATGTACTCGTCATATAAACCCCCTTATAGAAGATTCTTTCTTCTGTTCTCCCTTTTGAAACCCTCTCCCAATGGGAACCCTCACCTGGCCAATCAGTTTTTAGGGATTATTCACCCTTTTCCTCTTTCTTCTAAATCCTCTACAAAACCATCATTGAACAAGTTGTTTTAATATTTTTCCCTTTACTAAGGGTAAAAAATATTATTTAGACCCCAAGAATACTAATTATATACTTATGGTACGGTCAAAATCAATGAGGTAATAAATTATGATCTTGGTTTCTTTAGATTTATTTGTAAAATTATTGCTAAATTTTGTTTCCTCAAATTTCAACATTGATTTTATTATGTTAATTTAAATCCTTTGAACCACGTCATATTTATTAAAATATGCCCATACACTTTGATAACCACGAATAATCACCATATATTTTATTATTATTTGAATTATCTAGTATTTGGATTCTGTTGTTATTAACTACCTTTATGTCATATTACTTATAGTATGTGACACTTCTTTAAGTGGTTTTATTCTTAATTTCATGTGAATTTTTTTTATAATTGAACAAAAATTGTTTATTTTTGTAACTTCTTTTCATAACTGATAAAGGATATCATTAATTTTCAATAAGAAATTCCAAACTATTCTGAAGTATGATTTTTTAGCACACCTACCATGTTTTTTCAACATTTTTTAAAGTAAAAAATATTTTTATGCTTTCTAATGGAAAAAATAAACTTTTTAAAAGTATTTTATAATATTCTTAAATTGAAAAGTGATTTAAATTTCATGTTTTTTAATAAAAGTGTTTTATGAAGATATTTTTCTTAGTTGTTTTATATTGTATAAAATTTATTTACATCTCTATTATTTTTTCTTATGTGTGTTTGAACATAATAAATTGGTATATTCAATTTAAATTAATGTAGTAGAAGTGGATAAATCATGAATTTTTGGGTGAATAAAAATTGTTGACTATAAAGAAGGATTAAATAAATTTTTCAATTTCTCATTTGAACATAAATATATTGAGGGAATAATAATATGTCCTTATCATAATTTTAAATTTAAGAAATGGTTTACTATAGTTGAAACATATTCCCATTTGAGTCAAAAGCTATTTCTGATTGAATACACCAACTGGGTATGGCATGGATAATTTAATGAAGTTGAACTATGGAAAATTATAGTATAAGAGAATGATACTTATCCCCATAATATCAATCCTCTAGATCATCCTATATATGAAATGGTCAATGATGAATTTGTTCATGATAATATTCTTGGTGAAAATGAAGCAGACTCATCTCTTGGTGCAACCATGGTTGAAACTTCTACAAATTTTTTTGAGTAATTGAATGATGGGAATAAAGAATTATATAAAAGCTGTAAAAACTACACCAAATTTACTTTTATAATAAGACTATAACACATTAAGTGATTATGTGGAATGAATAATAAGACAGTGACAATGATTTTTGGATTTCCTATGAGATGCTTTTGAACATGCCAAAATCACTAACTCTTTTTACAAGTCTAATAAAGTCATCAATAAACTTGGGCATAATTATATTAAGAAACATGCTTATCAGAATGACTAAATTTTGTGTTTTTTGGGATAATGAGGATAAAGAAAGATGTAATCAATGTGAAGCATCTAGGTGGAAATAAAATGTTGTTAGAAAAAAAGAAACCAACAAAATTTTTCTGTTATTTCCTACTTAAACAAAGGTTGAAGTGGTTGTTTATGTCTTGTAACATTGTGAGGCATATGAATAGGAATTATAGTGAAAAATTTTATGATATATTGGTGAGTAATCCTATAGATTCTAAGTCTTGTAAGAAATTTAATTTCAAACATCATCTATTTTATTTAAATCCTAGAACTGTTGTCTTGGGTCTTGTTGCTTACGGTTTTAATACTTTTAGTGTCATGAGTTCATGTTATATTATTTAGACTATAATATTGATACCATATAATATGCCCCCATGGATGTGTGTGAATCAATCATATATGATTCATTCAATGACCATTCCAGGGAAATGAATTCCGAGAAATGTCATAGATGTTGATTTGGGACCAATTTTGAAGGAGTTGAAAGAGTTGTGGGTGGATGGATTTGAAACCTATGATGTCTATGTGTCTGGAAAGTTTACAATGTGAGTAGCATAACCGTGAAAAAATAGTGACTTTCCCAGAATCAATACCTTATCTAGACGGAATACTTATACTAGACTATCTTATCATACTTGGAACATTGACACAAGTCCATTGTGTTTTCCTCATAATATAAAGTTGTGTTTTTTTGTTTAATCTTCAATTTTTTGGTGATAGTAATAAATTTGGATTGTTGATATTGAATTTTTATAAAAATAATAATTTTCAAAAACCTATATGTACATTGTCTAGCATGAAGATTTTCAAACAGGTAAAAAACATAAATGTCTCTTTATGAAATAAAATAACATGGGATGGTAAATTAAAGAGATATTGGGGGAATACCACTGAGAATGACTCCTAAAAATGTAAAAAGTCTATATTTTTTTAATTTCAATATTAGTAGACAAACATGTTATGTCACAATCTTGATGTTATTCATATTGAGAAAAATATATGGGATAATGTCATTAATAATTTTCTCAATGAAATTGGAAGGAAAAAATATCATATTAAGGAAGAAAAATAACTTCAAATAATTGGTATAAGAATGGATTTGTGGCCTAATGATAAGGGGAAATATCATCCATGTCTTTTTATAATGAAAAATCGAATAAGAGATTCCTTTTTGAAATGTATAGTGAATATGATGTTACCCGATGGTTATTCATGAAACCATTCTAGATGTAAAAATATGAAATATTGTAAAATATATGGCTTGATAATTAATGACTTTCATGTCATTATGGAGAAATTACATCCCATTGGAATATGTACATTTTATATGAATGATGTGTCTACAATATTGATAGAGTTGTTTGTATTTTTTACAAATATGTGGCAAGGTTATCAATCATATTGACCTTGAAAATGTCCAACATCAAAATGTTCTCAAACTTTCTCATTTGTAGATGTTATTTCCCCCATAATTTTTTATTATCATGATATATTGTTTGCGTATATAATCAGTGAACTATAATTTTATGGGATGATACAATATCAATGGATGTATCCTATTGAAATGTAATTAAAAAATTTGTACATATATTATTTTTCACTGTAATATTTTGTTTTCTATTCTTATTATTTGTGTATTTTATATAGATATTTGGGGTATTCAATGTCTTTTGTTTATAATCAGGCTCAATAATAAGGTTCAATTTCTAACAGGCATATATCAAAAGAATGTTTTACATTTTTTTAGGACATTTAGAAGGGATTGAGACTAAATTTAATAGTTTTATTCATATTAATTACAAAGTAATGGATGTTGAAAATGATGAAGTTTATAATATAATTTCAAAGATTGGAAGACCTGTTGGGAGTTTTACTAATTTTGTATTAACTTAAATTGATATGAAATAGGTATACCAACATGTTTTATTCAGTTGGAAAGAGCTGGACATGTTCATAGAGTAGGTTTCAATTTATGTTTTTGTATTTAGTAATTTTTTTATTTGATATATTATTTCAATAATCATTACTTTTAGGTAAAACACATTATATGGGAAGAGAAAAATGAGGAGATGGACACGTTCCTATTTTATAGTGAAGAATATTGTAAGTAAATACTTTTCTGATTAGGTTTCTAGATAGGTAAGAGAAAGGAATGATTGATAATTCAATATATATGGATAATTAATTTCTTAAAGATTATTATTTTTAGGTATTTTTTGAATAGGTGGGTGGTACCCTATTATATGATTTGAAACATCTATTAGAAGTCCCTATTAAGAAAGATAAAAGGTTTTTTGAATTCAATGTTAATGGATTCAAGTTTTGTATAACAGATCATGAAAAGGGATTAAAATATATATATATAGATAGAGTATTCATGACTTTTAGAACCGAATGTGTTTCAAGTATCTGTGATGAAAATGGAATTGATGTTGATCTTTTATATTATGGGATGTTGAAAGATACTATCAAGATTAACTTATTTTGAATTTTTTTGACTCTTTTTAAATATATATGTGCTAATAAAATAACTGATTTAGGTTTTAAAAAGGATTATTGGGGTTTTAATGTTGTAAATTTTAGTAAATTTATTTATATACAATATTTTTAAGAGAATAAACCTTTCATTTATGTATCTCAATGTAAAATTTATTGTTATGTTGAGGAATCTTCTAAATGGATTGTTTTTGTGCATCTTAGGTCAATAGATTTGTAAGAATTGGGTGAAGATGATGAGAATATACCTGAACACACAGCTTTTAAAGTACACTAGTTTTTTAAATATTTCAACAATGAAAGTGAAAATATTCAACTAGAAAGATAATAGTAATATGATGATGGTTTATTATCAAATTTGTAGGAATTTGAAAATAATTTGGAATAAATTCTTGCATTTTTTCTGAACTTTTAGAATTGTTTTGACAAACTAGTGAAAACATATTTATTTTTTATTCATTTATTCTAGCATAAAATTTATGATTTAGGTATGAATTGGTGTTTTCAAGTAATGCGAAAACATTGCGTTGTATTTTTTCCTTAAAATATTTAGAAGAGAAAATGTAATTTTTTTAACAGAACATGTCTTTTTTAATTTATTTTGCTATTTTTTTTGTTTTTTTTCTATATATCAATAAATAATATATGTATTTGAACTCTATGTGGATTTTTTAATCGTTGGTTGTGATAAATATCTATGTATAAATTGATTGAGGATGTTCCATGTTTTAGCTTATGAGAAAATGATGTTTTACAATGTATTATGTGTTAGATCAAAGGAGGAATCAACATTACTAATTAATATTTTATGGTTTATAATATTTTTTCACTATTATTTACATGTAATAATAATTAATTTTTATTTAAAATTGTATATTTACTCAAACTTCTGATAAATCCATGACACTGGATAAGAAGTATATATGTATGAATTGTGAAATTTTGATGTCCCCTTGTTTTCTCACATTGTTATGAAGGAAGCCAACTAGAATTTTGGAGTTATGCTCCACTATAGGCATACTGATGTTATAGACTACACAATGATAGTTTTTATTTCCCTTGTCTCTGACCCAAAGTAGTTTCTATGTTTAGAGTTAGTATTGAAACTGAAGATCACCAACCCATTACATCATGCACCAAGACACACCATCTCATCTATTCATACACACAAGATCTACCCATATTAATTTTTATCCAAATATTCAGTGGACTCTATTTATTCCATAACCCTTGAAGGATCCACCCACAACACATGAGGCACTCTTTGGGAGGATCCCCCTAATAGAATCTGATGACCTCTTGTCTAGGATATTTGTGTCATGATCCACCACAAGGGATTTTACCTGATTTAAAATCTAATGATTAGAGTAGGACATTCCTTTTACCACTCTCTTGATTCACATAGCACCCAATACACCACTACTAACATAATACCATACAATTTTATTTCATTACCATACTGGTTATCCCCCACAATCCAGAATATGATAAATGTATACAAGATGTATACATGTTAAATTTGAAATTTTTTATTGTGCCTATCAATAAAATGAAATTTTCATATTTTTTTATTTTTTATTTTAAACACATTATAATGGTATCCTAAGAAATTTTCATGCTTGTAGTACTCTTATAGATACACCGAAATCAAAATTTACTATTATTAAAAATATAAATGAACAACATACAACAAAATCAGAGATCAATGTGGATGTTCATCCTTCTTCAACTGAAGATGTTCGATCAAGATCAACACATGTGAAGATCATCCAATATTTCTTCCCCTAGAAAAAACATTCATATTATGGTCAATCAACACAGGTCACATTTTCAGAGTCCAATTTAGATGAAAATTCTCGACTATCTAGTCCTAAAAGTGGTTTTGGTATTGAAGTTGAGATGGATGAGAATGTTTCTTTGACATCAATTGGTGTAAGGAGGAAAAAACAATAAACATGTTAGATATTAAATGTTATAGCTAAATTTAATTTTATTCATGCATTATTTTTTAAAATTAATCTATATTTAATTTTATATAATTATTTGATTAGATTTGTAGGGCGTGAAAGAAGTGAAAAATTGTGAATGGAGAAATTTTTTTGATTGGTGAATGAAAAATTTATAGTGAACTTAGATGATCAGGGCCTTCTAATTTGGTAAGTATGAGGTTTATTTTTATGTGCACTGGTATAGATAGCTAGGACTAAAATTCCTATAGATTATTAATCTTTGAGAAGCATACCAAATTATATAAAAGAATATGTGTTATGCATATTGATTATGGTATTTTTTTCTATTAATTTAATGACTTTTTATGTTTTATTTTATAATTTCAAAAAAATGTTTTTATTTTGTTGGAAAATCCAAACTTGTAGTTTTTTCAAGATAATTTGGAAAATTGGTTTTCTAAGCCTATAGTGGAAAAAATATGGAGATATAATATAGGGATTTTGTTTAATATAAATTTTGATTCTAGATTTTATAAAGAATAAAATTTTGAGAAGAACCGTCAAAAAGGTATAACAAAGGAGAAATGTAAAAGTTATATCCTTATCCCTGATAATAAAAAACACAATGTGATTTAATATTTTTTTACTGCCATCATATTTAAACATTTAATTTTTTATATTGATTAAATATTGCTAACATTTTCATCTTTATATGTGTAGGACATGTGTAAAAAAATTCACTAAATCGTAGTATTAAAACAATTCCACATACATCCAAAACTAAAATATTTTCCCACAATAAAGATGTGATGGTAGTATATCATTTAAATTCCTAGAAATTAATTTCATGTTATTTATTTTTATAATATTTTTTATTATTGGAGAATAAATCTGGACATCCGATTGGTGGGGCCAATCTATGGGATGTGGTCCATTAAAAAAGTTACATATCATAAATAAATGATGATGCAAAAACAATAGGAGTAATAATTCATATTAAAATTTTGTTACTTTTTTAGGTGACCAAATTGATTTCATCTTTATGTAGGAAAAAATGAGTGTGGATTTAAGTCAAGCTGAATTGTCACAACATTCAATACTTTCACTAGATTATGCTCTTAAAAAATTATTTAGAAAAGAGAATCTGGGACATGTACATTATATTATGCTGGGAGCATGTCTGAGAAGTGTATTCAACTCATCCTCTTAATGATTTAGAGCTATCAATGACACTATATTTGGTTTCCATCCTACATCTAAAAAAGAGGGTGATAATTTAAAATCCAATTTTAGTCAATTCTAATTAAAATTATAAAGGAATAAAGATTAGTTATCCCAAACAAAAGCATAAATAATTATGATCATTAATGTTCCTAAATGAATGTGGGTCAGTATTCCTTCAATGAATGTAAACATAACAAATTATGGTAGAATGTTTTTTTCATTATCTTTTTTGATGTTAATGCTTAACTTTCCATCACAAACATAGAATACATTCTAGGAATGTTAGGACACATAAAATGTTTCTTCCAAAAAATGTTGTTGCTAGTAAAATTTAGTTTTCCATAATAAACATAAAAAATATTATTTCTAGAAAATGATCAAAATAAAATTCACCCTCCCCCAACTATGTACTCCCCTATTTATCAATCAGCAATAACCCCTACTTATCTTTACCAACCCTAACAACTAACATAGAAAAACAGTTGAAAAAATCCCCTAATTATTCTCCACTACCCACACAGGACCCAAAAAGGGCCCAAATATTCCTAACAATGAGTCTTCTTTTTTTCATAAAACAACCAACTCCCATTTTATTTGTCACACCTAATTCCAAAAATTTGTAAAAAACAATAATTCTTCTACAGATTTGGGTAGAAATACTCAATCATTCCAATATTACACCTATTTGAAAAAATAAAATCAAGTATGCACATGCCAAAAAAATAATAAAATAAACATTTAAACAATCATCAAGCCACAAATTGTTAGCTACAATAACTATTCTATTCAAAAATGAAAAATAAAACACATATCAATTCTCGAGAACATCTGTCTCATGAAAATGACATGGTTCAAGTGAAAGGCCTATAAATAAGGAACATGATAGTGTAAAAACATTTGAAACTACTGGGGGAATGGAAAATAAGTAATTCTTATTTTCAATATGAAATAAAATCAAGTTACCCATCATTAAATAAAAACAATGAAAAATGATGAGATATTTAACACATATTTCTTGTGTAGTTCCATGGGAAGAGAACTACAAATGGACAAGACTGGTTGTAACATCTAAAACATCATGTTTCCCCTCTTTTTGAGTAGGAGTACCTTAAGCACTATAATGGACCTTGAAAATAACAACTTATTCAGGATATAAATAAATGTTCATGGTCACTTTCCAAACAACATAGTGCCTTGGGTTTTGAAAATTGTCAACTCCACAATAAATGTATGCAAAACTATGGTGTCATTGTTTGGATCCAGGATGAAAAATATTCAATTTCCCTAAAACAACATGACATAGAACAATGTGTGGTTCACCATTTTTTTGAATATTCCAACTATGAATATTTTCATATTAGTTTACATGTATGATATGAAAATGAATACCATATGTGGAATTACTATTGGACAGTTCACCAATCCCAAAATCATACACTGAATCCTTGAATTTTTTTTAGGAATATAATTGATCATTTATCTTCTTTTATTATGAAAAAAGTGTTATATTTTAATGTTTTGAAATGTTTAGATTGAAAATCATTGAAAAATACAAGTATCAAGTAGTTATCTATTTATATAGTGTTATCATTTTTATTGTTAACTATAAACATTTGATTTTAATATATTTTTGATGAATTTTAATATTTTTAAATGTTAAAACATTGTTTTTTTAAATATTATTTAGTATTATATTAATGAATAATATGGGGGACATACTATATATCAACCTTCACTGTATCATAGAAGATCATCTGAAGAAAGTAATTTTAATTAACAGGATGCACATTCCCATTTTTTGAGGTATTTGATTCACTAGTGTTCTAATTTGTGGTTTCTCTCTAATTTTTTATCCTTTGATTAGTATCAAGAGTCCATAATCATCATCCATAAGGTTTATCTTCTTCTAATTTCAATATATTCCATTTCAATTATATTAGTGACTCAAATCTTATGTTAACTTAAATCATGGTTTCCAAATCTATCAGTGGTGGCATATATTCTATTATAATATTAGGTATTTGCACATATATAGTCTTGGGGTGGGTGATCATCTTGTATTTCTCTTGTAATATTGAGTGTGGATATTATAGGAGAATGGGGAAAGAGGGAAAAAACAAACCATTTATTTTTATGGAAAACACTTTAATAAAAAAATTGGTATTCTCCAAACCTCAATTGGAATTGGTTATCCCTTACGTCTTTGATCATACCCACTATTTAGTAGTTTTTATTTGGTTACACCCATATTTACTTGAGATCAATTATAAAATTAATAAATTTACACATGTGTATTATCTTGGATTATACCATATTTGTGGTTGTTGCACTTACCTTTTTATTTCCATTGACCCATCTCATTACTTTTGAAATTAAGATATAAATTCAACAAAATCCAAGGTAGAAAAATCATCTTAAGACTAATCACTATGATAATTCATTAGATCATGTTTTTTACGTCATATATAGATTGTAAATCCTTATACTTTTAATATTTTCATTTTATATATATGGATTACCCACTTATCTTCTCATATACATTCAATATTATTTTTCAAATATCAATTCCTAATAGTATTTATTCTCTAAAAAATAAATACTTGGATTAAATTTATCTATGAGGATTATCTTTAAATTTATATCAATGGTGAAATCAATAAGGTCTTTTTCATAACTTTGAATTGTTATCAGAATTTTGATGAATTAGATATATAATTCTTCCACTATTTTATCTTCCCCATTATTTTTATCTTTAAACATATACCAATAGGTATATAACCCTGAATCTTTTACTTAATTATCCACTTTAGGGATTTCATGGAGTGTTTATCATATTACATTCACTATTTTTATCCACTTAAATCTTATGAAATTATTATTTTATAGATATGAATTTTTTTAATTACATGTTATCCCATGAGATTTAATATTTGTCATGTCTTATAATATATATGATTTACTAACATCTAGAATACTTACAACTTTCTTGGTGATATATATAATTTCTATTCCTTGTGATAGACTATATAGAAACATTATCTCTGTCAATGTATGGAATCTATTTCTATAGAATATGTGAAATCCTTTTATATTGATGTTGTTCATTGAATCCATTGATCTCATCGATCAAATATATAAATAGTGAAAAGAAAACTCATATCCCTAAGAAAATATTTATTCATACTGTGTTATATTCCACATGAATAGAATGAAATTATTCATAATTGATAGAACCATAACCTTCTTATATATTAACTGAATATATAAGAAATGATATTAATCTTCACAAGTAGTGTGTCATAATACTAACTAATAGTCCAAATGATATATTAAATAACCACTGAGAAGAGTGGGGGAATATATTGTTAACCAAAAAAAACTCTCAAAATAATGTTTCTCATACCTGGATAGGGAATATGGATTTAATATTTATGATACAATTGAGATAGAAATACTGAGATAAAATAAAAATTGCATAGGGATGAAATATAAGGTTCACAGACTCTAGATATGAATTGTATAATTTCTGATGTGAGCTAGTTGAGATCCTGCGATTCAATTTCATTTTCTATTTTCAATAAGAATGAGGAAATTATTAAGGATATATTCCCACACTCCCATGTACCAGAAAAATCAAAAAGTATTAATAAGTCAATATAACTTTGTTTCCCATACCTGAATTGCATATTAAAGATGAATTTATTGTTCACCGTTATTATTCTCTTCAAGTATCAGCCAAACTATCATAGAAAAAATAAATGAAAAATGGTATTTCTAATAATAGTTTCATAAAAATATCTTACTCTATTTGTATGGGTGAGACTCCCATGTATTTATAGTGTAGATAAACATTGGGGCTTGAAATCCTTACTCATAGTGTGAGGACCAAATATGATATATATATGGAAGGTAAATCCCAAAGATCATCAAACATAATTATGGTATGGATAATTTTCATTCAGTTTAAATTCCATATCTACTCCTATATACTTTTCTCTATAGTGGAACACTTCCAATGAAAAATATTTAAAATATAACATGTTTAAGTCTGACCTCATATGATGTCAAATGTAGTGATTAAAATACACATAGAATAATAAGAAGCATGTTCAAGGTTGACCTCATTCATGGTATGTTGTGATTAAAATACATATGAATCATGAATGGAAAATGGTTAATGGATTAATTATACACCTACCATAATATAGACATGATTATGGAATTTAATATGAAAATTCATTTCTATGATAAAATGTTCAAGAATGAATTAATTTAATGTCACATTTAGCGTTCCTACATGACACTAAATGTTATAAAAGACATGATATTGCTTTAATGTGATCCCTTATAGCAGGATTGTTTTAATTATGGATTGATCTTAATATTCCCTTGCTTCATGTTATAATTTTATCATGACTAAAATGTTTAAGGGATTATTGTTGATAAAGAACATATATATCCATGCTCTTAATGTATTGTACATGAAGGTGTCAATACTTGTTTTGGAATCATATATGTTGAATTTTTTTGCAAGTATATCCTTGATTTATCCTGTGAGATGACCATGGGATTGGTTATAATGTTGGGATATATTCCAGGTATTAAACTATGTAAATATTAAAAAATTGTTTGGATCTACCATGATTTTTGAAAATGGTGGAAGACAACATTATTTTGGCTATTTAATGATTTTGTAAAATGGGTGATAATTCCTTATGTTTGGAAGGGTTAGTAATTGATCTAAGTGTTGGTCTATAATATTTTATAATTAACATTCTAATATTATTTATATATTTATTGAATTTTGTAAAATCTACCCAAGTTAGTTCGCTAATCCTCTAATAGTATGTATATCACAATAAACATATTATTGTATATAAAGTTTCACATACCCATGAAAATCTATTTTCTTTCTTACTTTTTTTTTCTTGTCCTTTATTTTTTTATTTCACCAGGTTGATATTGTTTGATACTTCCACTATATATTTGTTAATGATTCCAGTACTTTGAATTTGGTGGTGAGGGTTCTGCTTTTCATCTAGTAGTGAGGATATTTATTTTCATCTGGTGGTTAGGTTTCAGCTTTTCATATTGGGAATTTGATGATTTTTTGGTGAAATATTTGATGTTTTAATGGAAAATTTGTATTTTCATAAAATCACATGATTTTATTGTTATTTTGAATGGCCTGAATAATTATGTGATCTATTTTTTAATAAAATTATTGTATCTTATTCATAATTTATATTTTCATGATTTATTTAATTGATTTTTATCCATAATTATATTTTTTTTAAATATTGTATAAATTTTTATTTATTAATATTATATTTTCTGGATTTGTGGTGGGTGGAGATTTTGGGGTGGAATTTTTTGGAGAATTTAGATAATATATATATATATATAAGTATGTATATATTTATCGAATTTTTTTCAAAAAATATAAATAAATTTTGAAATATAATTATTTTTTAAAAAATTATTATTTGATTAGAGGTGATTTTAACCACTTCTAATTTTCCCACATTTTAATTTTTTATTACAGGGAGTTAAAAATACCTCTATTTTTTCATAATTGAATCTATTTTAGATTAGAGGTCATTTTAACCCCCTCTGATATTTTTAAAAAATTAAAATTTTAAAATATAAAGGGGTCAAACAACCTCTAATATTTTCAAGAATGTTAGTTTTTTATATTAGAGGTGGTTATAACCCCTTCTAATATTTTTTTTATTAGAGGTGGTTTAAACTGTCTCTAATTTTTAAAGTAATTTTATTTTTTATATTAGAGGTGGTTATAACCCTCTCAAATATTTTTACCCGATTATAGGGGGATAAAATAGCCTCTAAATTTCTCCAGAGATTTTAGTTTTTTCATTTAGAGGTGGTAATAACCCCCTCAAATATTTTATCTCTTAATTAGAGGTGGTTAAAACGACCTCTAAAATTTCTATAGAATTTAATTTTTTTATTAGAGGTGGTTTTAACACCTTATAATTTTTGCCACATTTATATTTTTTAGATTAAAGGGGGTTTTAACCCCCACTAATAAAACCACTACTAATTTTATTATACCAGTGATTCCTATAAATCGTCGCTAAGGACAAGTAGGTGGCCATATTTGTGACGATTTTAAAAACCAACACTAATATGTTTATAAGGGGTTATAAACACTTATAATCTAAAAAATAAACCATTATAATATTATAATTTTTTGTACTCCCTCGATCAAAGGAGACACAACCATCGAAGTCAAGATCATAAGAGAGAAAGCCAAAGGTTTCTCACCACCTCCCCGTCCACACACCAGATCCATCATGAGGGAAAAATATGAGATCAACCAAGGAGTGATCCAATAAGTTTTTTTTAGGTTTTTTAGCTTTTCTTAGGGTTCTTCAGGGTATTTAAAGGTTTTTACATTTTTAGGGATTTTTGGTCTTTTTATGATTTTTATGGGTTTAGGGTTTTTAGGGATTTTCAGGGTTTTGGGGTATTTTTATGGGTTTTAAGTGTTTTCAGTTTTTTGAGATTTTCTAAAAGATTTTTAGGGGTTTTAGGATTTTATGTTTTTAGGGATTTTTTAAGATTTTTAGTGTTTTTGGGGTTTTAGGGTTTTTTTAGTTTTTAGAGTTTTTATGGTTTATAGAGTTTTTTAACATACTTAGTGGTTTAAATGTTTTTATAGTTTTTAGTGATTTTTTAGTGTTTTTATGGGTTTTTAGGGGTTTTAAGGATTTTGAGGCTTCTTTGGTTTTTAGGGTTTTATGGTCTTTTAGGGATTTTAGGTTTCTTATCATTTTTTATGTTTTTAGGGGCCTATGTGTTTTAGGATTTTATGGTTTTCATTGGTTTTTTATGGGTTTTTATGTTTTTTGAATTTTTTTGTATTTTTTAGTATTTTTTAGTTTTTAGCATTTTTAGGGATTTTTAGGGGATTTATGGTTTTTAGGAGTTTTTATGGTTTTTTATGTTTTTAGGTTTTCTGGGGATTCATGTGTTTTATTTTTTAAAGTTTTGTTAATATTTTTGGGTTTTTATGATTTTTTACATTCTTAGGCATTTTAGTGATATTTTAGGATTTTTATGGGTTTTAGGGTTTTTATGGATTTTGAGGGGTTTTTAGGATTTTTAGGTTTTAATGTTTTTTTTGTTTTTAGGTTTTTTAGTTATTTTGGGGTTTAAAAGTTCTTTTAGAGTTTTTAACATTTTAGGGGATTAATGGTTTTGTAGAGATTTCAGTGCTTTTGGGGGTTTAGAGGGTATTTTTAAGGTTTTTAGGGGTTTTAGGGTTTTAGGGTTTTAGGGATTTGAAGGGTTTTTAGAATTTTTAGGTTTTTATGGGTTTTAATTATTTTTATGGTTTTATTGTTTTCTTAGGGGCTTTCAATAATTTTAGGGTTTTTTATGTTTTTATGTATTTGTATGTATTTTTTGAAAATTTTATGTTTTTTTGGATTTTTAGGGATTTTGAGGGATTTTAGAAGTTTTTTTGGGTTTGTATTGTTTTTTTTTGTTTTAGGTCTTTTATAGAGTTTTTTGGAGATTTTAAGGTTTTTTAGAGTCTTTTAAAAAATTTAGGGGTTTAAAGGGGTTTTCGAGTTTTTAGTGGGTTTTTAAGGGTTTTAGGAGTTTTTTAGGCATTTTATGATTTTTAGGTGTTTTATGGTTATTAGGAGTTTTATGGGTTTTAGGGTCTTTATATGGGCTTTAGGGTTTTTTTGTGTTTTTAGGTTTTTAGGGGTTTTATGTGTTTTTATGTTTTTAAGGTTTTCTTAGATATTTCAAGGTTTTTAAAGGCTTTTACATTTATAAGTATTTTTCGAACTTTTTTAGGATTTTTATGGTTTTTAGGGTTTTTAGGGTTTTTAGGGATTTTGAGGGTTTTTTGGTATTTAGCTTTTTTATGGTATTTATCATTTTTTAGGTTTTAGGGGTATTAATTATTTTTTTCTTTATTAAGGTTTTCTTAGGGGTTTTTAGGGGTTTCAGGTTTTTTTATGTTTTAAGTATTTTTAGGGCTTTGTAGGGTTTTTATGGTATTAAGTGTTTTGGGGACATTAAGGGTTTTTAGGAACTTTGAGGGGTTTTATGGTTTTTAGCATATTTTATGTTTTATATAGTTTTTTACTGTTTTTACGATTTCAATATTGTATAGGGTTTTTTGGATTTAGAGGGTATAAAGAAGGCTCGGGTCCAGGCTATTCCTGGCACCCCCCAAAATTTATTAAACAAAAAGACACAAACTTTGGATTTAGAGGGGTTTTATTGTTTTTTAGGTTTTAAGGATTTTTATGATTTTTTATGGTTTTTAGGGTTTTACAATTTTTGAGGGATTTTTGGGTTTTTAGAGATTTTAAGGTATATTAGGGTTTTTATCATTTTTACGTCTTTACGTGTTTTAAGTGTTTTTAGGTTTTGAATGTTTTCCTAGGTATTTTTAGGGTTTTAATTTTTTTTTACTTTTTTAGGATTTATAAGGTTTTTTTGGATTTTTATGGGTGTTTACGTTTTTAATGGATTTTTTGGGTTTTGAGGGATTTTTTGGGTTTTTATGGTTTTTATGGTTTTTTGGGTTTTACGGTTTTTATATTTCTATATGGTTTTTACGGTTTTTTTAATTTTTTAATATTTTAATGGGTTTAATGGTTTTTAACATTTTTATTGTGTTTTTTGGGTTATTATAGATTTTTATGTTTTTAATTATGGGTTTTAGTGTTTTTAGGGGGGGTTAGGGTTTTTAGTTTTTTTGGTTTAGGGGTTTTAATTGGATTTTAGTTTTTAATGTTTTCATAGGTTTTTTCAGGGTATTTTGGGGTTTTAAGTTTTTATGGATTTTTTTGTATTTTTATTATTTTTATGGTTTTTATGTTTTTTATGGATTTGGAGAATTTTGAGGATTTTTAGTTGTTTTTTAGTTTTTATAATTTATTTTTTTTAAGGGATTTATGTTTTTAGGGTTTTAGGGTTTTCTAAGTGTTTTTCGAGTGTTTTTTGAGTTTTTAGCGTTTTATGGAATTTTAGTTATTTTTTATTATTTTTATGGTTTTTATGGTTTTTAGGGTTTTTAAGGATTTTGATGGTTTTAAGGGGTTTCAGGGGTTTTATGGTTTTATGGTGGTTTTAGTGTGTGTTTTTAGTTTTTAGGGTTTTCAATGGTTTTTAGATTTTTTTTATTGTTTGTAGTAGTTTAAAGGGTTTGTAGAATTTTTAGTGGTTTTTATGGGTTTTTAGGGTTTTTAAGGTTGTTAGGGGTTTTAAGTGTTTTTAGGTTTTAATATTTTCTTAAGGATTTCTATGTTTTTTAGTGTTTTTATATTTTTAGTTAATTTACGGATTTTAAGGATTTTTATGGTTTTTAGTGTTTTTAGGGATTTTGTAGGGTTTTTAGGGGTGTTAGAGTTTTTTATGGATTTTAAAGTTTTTATATTTTTATAGATTTTATGTTCTTTTTGGTTTATAAGGGATTATTATAATTTTTAGGGTTTTTTTATGTTTTTAGGTGTTTTAGTTAGTTTTTAGGATTTTTACAGTTTTTAGGGTTGTTCCCCATAGAAATATTTCGGGGTCAGGAATCATTATTTCCAAACGGTTCCCAATGAGTTTGTTTGTGGAACCAAAAACATCCAATGGTTTTGTATCCCTAGGGTCCTGCTTACCAAAGGTAGCTACTCACCGGGGAGTTTTTCCAATGATTCTTAAGAAGTCACATTCATCGAGAGGATTTAAGGTCGGGCTTATCACACCCTTTTGGGGGGAATTATTACCTACTCTAGGACCCTCTTATAGATTTAAGATATGTTCATGAATCCTTTATTAATTTCCAAGTGTGAAGTGGGTGACCCCTGAATTAATAATCAATTATTAGTATTTATGGAACTTGGAATCATCTGTATGTATCCAAGGTTATTCATAAATGGAGAAACTTATATGTGTTTGAGGTTCTCCATCAATGGTATCCTTCTATTCACTACATAGAGAATCATTGGTCATTATCATGATGATGCTAGTTTTCAAGCCACTTAATGGAGTGATCTTGAGTGTATCATCATCCAAGGAGATGGAAGTTGTTTTGATGTTGGGATCAGACCCATGAATAAGTTTCCTGTGTATCCTCATTAAAAAAATCAGAACCCAGGTAGTTTGGTGTAACTTAATGGAGCACATCATACCTTTTAAGGTCATGTGATAAAGACATAACCATGAAGTTTAGCATTATGTGACAACTAAATTTAGGCATAAGGTGCATAGATGAAGCTTTGTGTGGGACTTATGTCAAGGAATCTTGAGAAACCTAGAAGGCGTATGGATTTACATGTTTAATTAGACCTTTCGAGGAAAGTGGAATATAGAGAATTAGGGTTGATTTGGGTGTTCGATTTTTAGAGATTAATCTTAAGGAAGATTTACAGGTTGTTTGATGTTTGGTGGAAGACTAATCTTGAAGAGTATGCCCTGATGAATAGGGTTATGATTGGGGAATAATACTAAGGATGGTTCCCATTGAGTAATATTGTTTGGGTTTACTCATGAGGAGGATTCCCATTTTGTTGTTTTGGGATCATGTGGATGTCATGACCACCATTAACCAATAAACCACATGATTCATTCTTAGTTTTAGAAACAAGAGGTAATGGAAGGTCTAGAAAACCACAAAATCCACTTTTACATGAGACCAGATAGATGACCTTTAGGACCCACACAAAGGGAGAACTCTCGAAACATGCATCTGATGGTGTGGGTGAAATGATCCTGGATATCCTCTATGTCCACATGAGTTGGGATGATATATTATTAAATACGATGAACTAGAGGAAGTATAAGATCTGAAAACGAAACTTCTCCTCCTCCACTAGTGTAAGAAGACAGACATACGGAAGAGAGAGGAGGAGACTCTGGTGCCCATCCCCTCTCTAATCCGGTATCCAGGAGGGAAAGGAGGACAATGAGTGAAACCTCCTACAATAAAAGCTAGAGGATTACTCTAGGAGGGATGACCTGAAATTTTTCCTAGAATAGGGTAGGAGTATCACATTCCATGTTTAATGGAAAATAAAGTTTAATACTCACCCTCCTTGTCAAGGACTTGATGCTCCAGGTCTTAGAGATGAAAAGGGTAGGACATGGTCCTAACCCTAGTATATGAGACTAAGAACTCCCTAGAATCATTCCCAGGGTTGGGGTCATCATGATCATGGGATTATAAATCCACATGAAACCCAAGTATTATAACCGTTAGGTAGGACTAGTGTGGGAATCCTCTGACCGTATGAATACAAATCCAAATTAGAGACACACTGGTGTACCTTTTCCTGTGATTTTTCAAGTCTCTAGGCCTTAGTGGATATAAGGACCGGACCTTATTACATTACATATTCTTGAATTTTAGTCAAGAAATCAGATCCTTTCATATTGAGTATATTATTAAGTTTATATTTTTAGATAATTGGGATACATACATAACATTACACATTCATATAGAGAATATACCACAAAAACAATATCCATTTCTTCCAAAATATAATACTTTTTAAATAAAAAATGTTTTTTTTTTAATATTCATAATATTTAACATGGATTCCTTATTTTTCTTACACATCATTATAACATGTGAAAATAATTTAAAAACATGGGATGAGCCCAAAAATCTAAATAAGGGATATAAAAAGAAGGAAAGAAAACATTAGTCCATGAATACTTGAAACGTATGAAATCATTTAAAAAAACATACTTGCTACCCATATAAAAATACTTTATGAAACTTTATATTTCCATTAGATTTCCAAAAAAACATGTAGAAAATGAATTTAATCATAAATTTATCTTATGTAATTACTTATATTATCTTGTAACCCTCTCATCTACCTTATAATTTGTAACCCTCACAGCTACCTTACAATGTAACCCTCACGACTACCTTATTGTTTGACCATTGTAGTTACACATGGAGTGACCATATGACCAACCTCTAACTTACATATACCCAATTAATTTTATATAGATATAGGTCCCACAATTAATCATAAAAAATCCCCAACAACCAGAACATAATCACACCATGAATAATATCCCAAAAACATTGCTTTTGAATTTTGTAAAATAGAATTTTAAAATATCATTTTAAAAGAAAATCCACTCACTAATATCATATTATTTAAGTGATAATTAATATAGTAGATTTAATATGTATATACACTATAAATAAAAATAATTAAACATAATATAAAAAAATTTATCACACAAACAATTTTAATACAACATAAATAATGAAGTAGAAGGTTAACCCAATGAATGGAAATTGGGTAACGAATTCCCTTACCTCAGATTTGTCTTACATAAAACTTGTTTAAAACTACTGTATAATGGTTAAAAGAGTGTTATTAATATCTTTAAAAAACATATTTATGTTTATAATACCTTATATGATCATTTGATAACACCATTCCATCCTTTAATTATTAGTATTTTGTTCCTTCCAATGTTTTGGGTGCGTTCTTTACCTAATTTTCATGGCCGGTTTGTATTTGATTTTCATGTCATATGGAAATGAAATTACATAAATGGAATGAAATATTATTCATGTTTTTCGTAATATATAATGATACCATAACTTATTTTGTTATCATATATGATTATGGATCATTAGATAAAACATTAATGATGTTTTTTTAGATCATTTTTGGCGGTTCCTCGATAATCATGAACTTTTTTCATTATAAAATTTAATTTGATGTATAGATGTTAATTACAAAACATAAAATAGGATAAAAATACACATTAAATTTTGTTTCAAACGTTAAAAGGGTTTTGTGATCAGTTTTGAAGCAAGTAATAAATATCGTAAACACATCATCTATGATTTTGGTAAATCGGCAAATCGTGGACGGTGTTTTTATTTTTAGAACAAGAGGGAGAGGAGAAGAAGGAATATGATGAATATTTAACATGAAAATGATAACATAAAAAATATATAGGATTCTAGATAAATAATACCTCCCAGATAAGTAGAGGGAAATAGAGTATAATAAAAGAAAGGAATTGGAAAGAAAACACATGAAAAAGGAAGAGGATTCTTATATTTTGATCTATTTTCCTTGAGATCCTCTTTAAGGCCTTTGTTTTTAGAATTTTGGTGAGACTAGAAGTTCGTGTACGTGGGTAAGAGTCTTGGGGGTGGGGGGGGGGGTATTTGGCATAACTTAGACAATTATCAAGGAATTAGAGGTATGAGAGGAAGAAGGGAATGAGGGTGGTATTTATAGTGGAGGAGGGAAGGGATTTTACATTATTTTAATCATTATTATAATATTTTTTCTCAAGACAATGAATAGTCTTGACTAATGTGACACAAAATAGTAATAATTTCATGTGAGTTTGAAAAAAGTGATCTTATATCAGCCTTGAATCACCTATGATGCAGTAAAACAAGTATTTAGCATTTATCGTAATTTACCGTATTTAACTATTCATCTAAAATTTAAGAATTTCATAAAAATCCCAAAAATTCACCCTAACAATTTTTTAACATGTAGAATCAAAAAATAAACTCCATTTTTTGAAAATAATTTTCAAAATTTTATTAATTTAATTTTCATATAAAATCATAATTTATTCAAAAATAACAATTTTAAATCTATAACTCATTTTTTTATCACCTTGAAAAATTAATCAACATCTCATTATATTACAACCTTAATAAAATAAAGTAATAATAAAATTTACTATTCATTAGGTTCATATTACTGTTCATAAGGGTATGTTACTAATCACTATAAATCAGGTTGGTTCTATGAGACTCCAAATAACATACCAATCACAGCTGTAGATGACTATTTTTTGAAATTCAAATCATAGTAGTAGAAAAATTATGTTTAAAGGCTATTTATAACTATCTACTTAAAACAAAGTCTCATGAATTTCAATATATTTTTAAAACCATGGGGGTTGCAATATGGCCACCTTCTGGAAATTGCATCCTCAGAATTTTATTTAGTTGTTAAACAAGTGAGGGTACCATTTCCTCATAGCATTTTCAGATTTCCATGTTGCTTATTCAACCATGTAGTTTCTTCAAAAAACCTTTACTCGGTGGATAAACTTATTTCTAAATAATTTTTCCCTTATATCAAGAATATGAATTGGTTTCTCTTTATAATAATGGTTCTCTTCCAGCTGAACAACCTCTAGTATCTAAACATGATATGAATCTAGAACACACTTTCTCAACATTTAAACATGAAAAACATTGTGTACCTGAGATAAACTCAGAGGAAAATATACTCAGTAAGAGACCGGTCCAACTCTCTCTAGGATTTAATAAGGTCTAATAAACTGTAGACTTACCTTTAATTTCTTAATAAAATGAATAACACTTTTCCATGGCGATATTCTTAGAATAACATGAGCACCTCCCTCAAATGAAAAGCCCTTCCTCCAATTTTCTGCATAACTTTTCTACCCGCTCTATGCTATCCTCATGTGTTGTTTGATCATCTTAACTTTCTCATCCACTTAATCTACTAATTATGGTCCCATTAACTTACTTTACCCAACTTCATCCAAAAAAATATGGAGTTCGACACCGCTTCTCACACAATGACTCAAAAGGTTCCATCTATATACTATAATGAGAACTATTATTATAAGAAGACTCAACTAAAGAAAGATGTTTATCACAACATCCCTGGTAGTCCATTGAATAATCTAAAATCATATCATCCAATGTATGAATCGTTCGTTCTGACTACCCATCTGATTGTGGATGAAAAGTTGTACTGAAATTTAATTTTATGCCCAACAACTTCTGAAGGACCTTCCAAAAGTTCTAAGTGAACATGAGATCTTGGTTAGATACAATGTAAAAGGGAACTCCATGTTACCTAATATCTCTTTGAGGTATAGTCGAGAAAGATGATCCAAATGCATTGTATCTCAAAAATAATGAAAATGTGCAGATTTAGTCATTTGATCAACAATAACCAAAATTACATTGTTACCTTGATAAGTCTTAGGTAGTCCCACCACAAAGTCCATGGATATATTCTCCCATTTCAACTCTGGCACTAAAAGTATCTAAAGAATCACCTTCAGTAACAACCACTCTGCTTTAACCTATTGACATTTCAAACATTTCATGGTAAAATCTGCAATATCTCTTTTCATTCCATCCCACCAGTAATACTCCTGAAGGTCTTTTTATATCTTAGTACTGCTAGGATGAACTGAAAATAGTGAACTATGAGCTTCACACAACATATTTTTCTTGAACTAGGAATCACAAGGCACACACAATCTTTTTTTAAATCTCCAAACACAATATTTATCAATGTTAAATTCAGGAAACTTACCCATTTTAATCAATTATACATTTTTCTATAGGTCATGGTATTCTATTTGTTCTTGCTTAATTCTGTCTGATAATGAAGACTACACTAAATCCTAAAACAAAACAGATGTATTTCATGTACCAATAACTTCTAATCCATAATTCATCAAATCATTAATCAATAGATCATGTTCCAAACATAACATGGTTAATGATACATGATGTTTTCAACTCAAGGAATATGCCACTTTGTTTGATTTTTCTAGATGGTAATTGACCAAGAAGTCATAATATTTTATCAATTCAATCCATCTTCCCTAACTCATGTTTAATTCCTTCTGAGTGAATATATACTTCATACTTTTATGGTCAGTATATATTTTACATTTGGCTCTGTATAAATGATTCCTCGAAATTTTCAAAGAAAAAACCACAACTTCCAATTCCAAATAATGTGTTAGATAATTTTACTCATGAGGTTTTAGTTGTCTTGAATCATATGAAATTACCTAATCATTCTTCCTCAAAACACAACCAATTACCATCAAGGAAGCATCACTATAGATGAAAAACTCACCATTTTGGGAAGATAAGGCCAAAATGGAGCATTCACCAATCTCTTATTCAGTTCCTAAAAAAACATCACATTCTTCTATCCAAAAAAAAATTAACCACTTTTCATGTTAACTTAGTTAGTGGGATAGATAACCGTGCAAATATTTTAACAAACTGTCGATAATAACCTACTAATCCAAGAAAACTATGAATCTATGTAACATTTTTAGGTATTGGCCATTCATTAACCACTATTTTTTTGGTATGATCAAATTTTTTTCCTTATTTTTTATAATATTTCCAAGAAAATAAATCTTTTGCAACCAAAGATCACACTTTATGAATTTTTCATACATTTTATTTTCCTTTATGGTTTAAAAACAACTCTTATATTTTTTTACATTCTCCTCTTTACTCATATAGAAAACCAAAATTTCATCAATAAACACAACTAAAAGCTTATCCAAGAACTCATGAAATATTATATTCATAAGATACATGAATACAACAGGTTCATTAGTTAACCAAAAAAACATAAAAACAAATTCATAATTCCCATATCTTGTACGAAAATATGTTTTCAGGATTTCATCCTCCTTTTCTTTTAGCTGATCGTATCCAGATCTCAAGTCAATCTTACAAAATCACTGAGCTCCTTAGATATGATAAAAAAAGTCAAATATATGAGGAAAAGGATACTTGTTTTTAGTAGTGATGTTATTCAAGTCTCTATAATCAATGCAAAGTCTCATGGAAACATCTTTCTTTTTAATGAACAAAATAGGAGCACCCCATAGTGAAGTTATAGGAAAAATAAAGCCTTTATCAAGAAACTCCTGCAATTAATTTTTCAATTAAATAAGTTCTATTTAAGACATTTGATATGGGGGTTTTGAAATTGGCTTAGCATCAGGAACTAAGTCAATTGTGAATTCTACTTCCCGATCAGGTATGACACTAGGTAACTCATCAGGAAAAACCTCAAGGTATTCATTTACCACTAGCACATAATTAATCTGAACAGTTCCATTGTTTTCAACAATATGATCAAGATAACATTCATTTCCATCTTTCAAATCCTTCTCATCTTCCTGATATATTATCAATTTTCTGGATTATTTCTTGTATACAAACTAAAACTCTTTCTAAAAAACAACTTCTTTATCTCTATTATCAATCTTAGCATGATAAACATAAATCCAATCCATTCTCAGAATGATATCAAACTCTACTAAGGGAAAACAACGAGATTTTTAGGAAATGTAATTCAATATACCACAATATAAAGATTCATATAATGCCACTTTACTATAACATTTTCCCATTGTGTTTTAACAATAAGTTCTGGTCTCATTTGTTAAGGTGATATTTGCAATTTACTAGAAAATTCCATAGAAATAAAAGAATGTGTAGACCCCATATCAAACAATACTTTAGAAAAATATGAGTAAACAAACAAAGAAACCTGATACAACTTCATTGGATGGCCTGAAATATGCTAACGTAGTCATAAAGGATCTCACTACACCTTTCTTCTTATAGTCTGGATTATTTGCATCATTCAGATCTCTCTTTGGGCAGCCATTTTCATAATGAACCATCACACCACATTTAAAAATCTTTATAGTTTACTTATCAGGATTACTATTAGGATAATTTTCATTACAATATCAAGCCATATGTCCAAATATACCACATTGAATACACTTCCCAATTTTGGTAAGGCATTTCCTAGGGTTATTTTTTCCACACTTTTCACAAACTAGAAACTGGATGTTCTAACCATCAGATTTTTTTGACTGATTCTTACCCATCTCTTTACATCTTGACCTCTTCTTGTCATTTTTCTCAATGTTTATGTGATCTTCAGAAAACACCATCTCTACCCTCTCAGCACATCAGAAAATTTTCTCATAACTTTTGAATTCACAGGAGGCTAATTCCCTTCGATACCTTGGATTTAATCCTGAGTAAAAGCGGTTGATTTTGCTATCAAGAACCAGAATAAGACTTGGAGCATACATTTCTAGTTAGGTGAATTTTTCTTCATAATCATCCACTAAGTCTTACTCCTTTTTATTCAATTCTAGTTATTTCTTCTCTATCCTAAGTCTCACCACCTTAGGAAAATATTTTTCAAGGAAAATAATTTTAAATTCATCACACTCTAAGGCATTAATCTCCTCTCTATCCCTGATATTTTTGACCATTGACCACCACTGGTCAGATTTTCCTTAAAATAAATAAATAAAAAGACTTACCTTTTTATTATTTTAACATCCCGTAACATCGAATATATTTTAAAGGGATTTAATCCATCTTTAAGCTGGTACCGAGTCCGAAGATCCACTAAATGCAAGAGAGTGTTGTCACATAAAATTATCCAAAATCATCATGTTCCATTTTGGTACCTCTATTTTTTCTCTTTCATGGATGAAACCACTATGTATTTATGGAATTAACTGATCCATTACTATCACAAACTTCTCTATTCCAATACACACTATTTCATGATGCAGATACGGAAGGATATCATTCTATTAGTGCCTCTTCACTTCATCTTCCTAGATTCTTTTGGGAAAAACCATTCTGAAAAAACATATCATAATCAATAAAACATGGTAGTATTTAAGTCCCATATCATTTAAAATAAAACATAGAGTAAAAATCATTTACGGTATTCTATTAACATCATCCTACCCTATAAATTTATCTAAACCATCCTCTAATACCAACAATAAGGACCCGACCTTATTATATTAAATAATATTTAATTTTAGTAAATAACTCACTTCATTTTATATTAAGGATATTTTCATGTTTATAGTTTCATAGAATTGGGATACATACATAACATTCCACATTCATATAGAGCAGATACAATAAAAAAAGTATAAATTTCTTCCAAAATATAAGACTTCTTAAATATAACATGTTTTCTTTGACTAATTTTCATAATATTTAACTTGGATTACTTATTAGTCTTACACATCATTATAACCTATACAAATAATTTAAATATTTTTATGAGAATAAAAATCATAGTATGAGATATAAAAATAAGAAAATAAAACATTAGTCTATTAAAACTTGTAATCAATGAAATCATTTTAAAAAAACATACTTGTTACCCATATAAACTTACTTCCTGAAACTTGAGATTTCCATGAAATTTCCACAAAACCTGTAGAGAAGTAATATAATCATAAAATTATCTTATTAAATTACATTCATGATCTTGTAACCCTCTCAGTTACCTTATAATTTTCAACCCTCATGGCTACCTTATAATGTAACCATCACAGCGACCTTATTGTGTAACCATCACAGTTACACATTGAGTAACCATATGGACGACCTCCAACCAAAAAATAATCAATGAATTTGAGGGAGATATAGGTCCCAAACTTCATCATAAAATATTCCCAATAACAAGAACATAATCATACAACATGAATAATTTCACAAAAACATTTCTTTTGATTTTTTTTAAACAACATTTTAAGAGTATTTTTAAAGAAAATCCCCCCACTAATATCATATAATTGAAGTGAGACTTAATAGATTAAATATAATATGTATATACAATGTAAATAAACATAATTAAACATAATATAAAAACAATTCATCACAAAAACAATTTTAATACAATATAAATAATGAAGTAGAAGTTTAACCCAAAGAATGGAAATTGGGTAACGAATTCCCTTACCTTGGGTTTTTATTACATAAAACTATTTAAAAACTCAAGTATAATGGCTAAAAGAGTGTTATTAATATCATAAAAAACATATTTATGTTTATAATACCTTATATGATCATTTCATATCATTATTTTACCCTTTAATTATTAGTTTTTTGTTCCTTCCATTGTTTGGGTGCATTCTTTACATGATTTCTATGGACGGTTTGTATTTTATTTTCTTATCGTATGGAAATTAAATTACAAAAATGGAATGAAATATTATTCATTTTTTTCTATAATATTTTTTTTATAAAATAAATAATTTGTTTACCATATATTATTATGGATCATTAGATAAAACATTAATGATGTTTGTTTAGATTATTTTTGGTGGTTCCTCAATAATCATGAACTTGTTTCAGTATATAATTTAATGTAATGCCTAATAATTTATTCTAGAACATAAAATAGGTTACAAAATAAACATTAAATTCTATTTCAACCATTTAATGGCTTTTATGATCATATTTTAAGAATGTAATTGATATTGCAAACACATCATCCATGATTTTGGTAAATCAGCACACCATAGACGGTGTTTTTATTTTTAGTACAAGAAGGAGAAGAGATGAAGGAATATGATGAATCTTTTACATTAACATGATAACATAAATAATATATAATATTAAGGAGATTTCATACCTGGGGGATAAGTGCAGGGAAATAGAGTATAAGAAAATAAAGGAATTGGAATGAAAACACATGAAAAGGGAAGATGATTTTTACCTCTTCATCTCTTCTCCAAGAGATCCTCCTCAATGACTTTGGTTTTGGACTTTTGGTGAGACTAGAAGGTCTTGGACATGAATAAGAGACTTGGGGAAGGTATTTGGAAGAACTTAGAGAATTATCAAGGCATGAGAGGTGTGAGAGGAAGAGGAGAATGAGGGTGGTATTTATAGTGGAGGAGAGGAGAGATTTTACATTATTTTAAACATTATTATAATTTTATTGCTCAAGACTATGAATAGTCGTGATTTATGTGACCCAAAAAAGTAATAGGTTAATATGAGTTCGAAACATGTGTTATTATATCATCCTTTCATCACCTATTATGTAGTAAAACAAGTGTTTAGTATTTACTGTAACTCATCATATTTTACTATTAATAAAAAAATAAAGAATATCAGAAAAATACCAAAAATTTCACCCTAACCATTATTCAATGTGTATAATCCAAAAATGAACTCAATTTTTAGAAAATAATTTTCTAAATATTCTTAATTTAATTTTTAATTAAAATCATAATTTATTCAAAATTAACAATTTTAAATCTCTAACTCATTTTTTAACACCATGAAAAATTAATCAACATCTCATTATCTTAAAAACTTAAGAAAATAAAATAATAATAAAATTTAATATTCATTATTGTCATATTACAATTAATAAGGGTATGTTACTAATCACCCAAAATAAAGTAGGTTCTATCAGACTCCAAATAACTTATTGATCACAAACAAAGATGTCCTTTTTTGAAATTCAAATCATAGAAGTGAAAAAATTATGTCTAAAGGATAGTTATAACTATCTATATAAAAAATTCTCAAGAATTTCAATTTATATTTAAAACCTTGGGGTGTTGTAGTAGAGGTTTCAACTTTGTCCATTTTAGATAAGGGAGCCATAGGAAGAGGTTTCCTACCATTACAAGCTGGGAAAAGGACTTGAAGGGGGCCACATGTGGGTCCTGACATAGAGGGTAGAAGTGTATGGATCAGGTTCTAGGAGGAATTGAATGTGCTCTTCATAAGTGGTATAGTCCTACGTGAGCTAGGTTTTCCTTGGAAAATAGACCTACATGGAAACAAATATTGGGAAATGATTTCTCCTAGGCACCATGGGTATCCTTAGGTGTCCCTGGAAGGGTCTTACATAGCTCCCTTATTAAGGAAGGGAGCCTCGTTTAGGTGGTTCTCACTTAGGGGAGAATAAATCCTTGTGAGAGTGTCAAATTTTTTATACTATTAATGGAATTTTATTCCACTTATCCACTTTAATTAAATATTTTCTCAGGATTTGGAGTGTTTTCTGAGAGATTTTGGAAGACCTGGGTGAAGGGGCTTTGTGACTAGAGGTCGAGGGGCTTCTTCTGAATTTCTGTTTTTGTAAATAAGAATATTGGGGGACTTATTTATTGGTAAATAGGGGACCTTTATTGAAATATGTTTCTTTTTATGGTCTATGGAATAGGTTATAGGTGCAGGAGTCATGGTCAAGGGTGTATTTCCCTTGGATGTTGCACATTGGGTTCTATGTAGGACTTCTAATGTGTAGGTGTATGCATGCATAGATAAAATTTTGAAGTACCATTTGATCATCGTTGGGGTTATTTAGTGATTTAAAATTCTCAAGTTATTCTTCATAATCTTTTCATTAAACTTGAAAATGTGGAGTTTCAAAAAAATCCACCCATCAGGATTGGATCTGATCAAAATAGGAGAGTATAGTACTGAACACGAATGGGGAAAGAGTTATGAAGGGTTATTTAGTGAATCATGATGATCTTTGGAACAAGTATTTTGCACAATGATACGGTGCAGGTCTAGTGCATATACCCATGGCACAGACTAGGTTCATAGTTTCACAGTGCAGGCCAGTGATGTTTATAAAAACTACTAGCTTCTTTATCATTTCCCTTGGTTTTAGGATTTTTATTTTTGACCTTGCCTCAAATTTATTCTACTCAAATGTATTGTGTTTATATTTTAGTGAATTTATCCCGATGTGCTTCCCATGGTATGACCACTTTGGGTTATGAGTATGCATGGGGAGGACCTCATCGAGGATCCTTTAAAAAGGGACTAATATAGGGGCTTGCACCTGGAACCTTTTTGATGGGGCTGTGCGTGGGACCTAATTGAGAGGGTTCCCCCTAGAACCTTATCGAAGGCACCATGTGCTAGACCTGTTTGGAGGGTTTATGTGAAATATTCCCTTAGAAAAAATTTGGAATTCCTTTTAGTCAAAAATTAACTTTTGTAATCAATGTTTTTAACTTAATGGGAGAAATTAGAGCCCTCATGCAGGTTTTTAATGGCCACTTTGATGACTGCAACTAAACAAGATCCATCACATTCTTCTTAGATGATAAAATATATTGTTCCATGTTACTATGACTTTGTTGAGTGTTCATTAATGTATCTAGAAAAACCATTGGCACTATACCAACACGAGTACCCAAAAAGTGATTACCTGCCCTTATACGGGCATTGACTTCTAATGGACGCCTTCATCCCCAGGGTTAAGAATTACTTCCCAGAGTCCTAGTTCATGAATCATATAAACATTTCTTCTATTAATATATCTTTCAAGGTTTTCATTATTAAGGAAGTAATGGTCCCTATTAGATGTATCATTAATTATAGATTCTTCACTCTAGATATGAAATCACATATCCAAGAATAGAGGCCTCATTATTATGATTCAACCTTATTTGTTTCTTAGACGAATCAAACTGGAGGCTATAAGGAGGACTAGGAATTATGCTCTAGATGGGGAGTCAAGACTGAGTGGATGTGGGAATACTAGGTGTGAAAAACTTGTAACGAATTCAAGAAAAATATGAAAGGAATCTATATCTATGAGGCTATTTGGGTAGGGAAAACCTACATTTATAAGAACTTAGATATCATCCCTAAACTACTAATCCAATAAAGTCCACAAAAAAATCTTTACACTTGATGCACGGTGAGGTTGACATCATCTTGTGGGGCGTCTACAAAATTTCTAGGGGCCCCCATTCTTAGGGAAATGTAAGACATGTCCATCCTACTAAAGACAATATGGGAAGATTCTGAAAGGACGCCTCCATTAGACTTCATGGATTAAATATGGAGAATAAATTTTAGATAAAATATCCTCACACCAAGAAAAAAATCCATCCAAGAACATGGATGAAGACTTTCTTAGAACTGGCAGGAGAAGGTCCCACTTCTAGGCCTCCTACTGTATGTCCCACTGAAAAGAATCAGGGCACTCACAGCACATTCTGGCCTACTCTGGAGGATGGAGTGTTTCCCCATTGGGGTTATAAGGTCAACCCCAAGGATGATGAAAATAATTTCTTGGATGGATTCCATTCTATGTTGATAAGCATTTATCTACTTCTAGTCTAAGAGTTTGGTAGTGGTGTGAGTCTAGGGAACATCATGATCACAGCCAAATTTGAAAGGGAGAAGTACCTAGCGTCAGCTACCCCTATTCTGGTAAGAATTTAAAACTTTTTACTACATGAATACAATGGAATGACACCATTTATAATTTAAAGGATGTTTCAAGTGATGTGGGGATGGATCGCAATGCACTTCAGTTCATATGTGGTGCTGAGCCCAGTTAAAATCTTCAATAGACGATTCTTCCCATTCATTCAGGTTGTCTCTAGAATCCAACCTCTGAAGATGGATAATGATAGATTAATGGGGATATTGAATTTTTATTGTAATTTAGCTTCTTTAATCATGGTAATCCATTAATTGGGAAATTTAATGATGATGGAATGGAAAAAAAATTACAATTTGAGGTCATACATGATAGCATTTAGAGATAGTGTACTAGTGGCTCATATTGATAGTGAGATTATTTGTGAGGCTTATACTCTGTATCAATCTTCCTACCAATTTAAATGTCTTCAATAGTAAATAATTTTTCCCCTATGTATGTTAGTCTATGGATGAATCTGTTGGTAGCCTATCAACTTTGGATCTTAATGTCTATGAAGGTATCCAAAATGTCAATCAATCTACCCCTATTGAAGGCATCAATTGTAATGGAGACTTGGTATGACAAGGCATGTATCACTTCATACCCTCAGGGAGAATTGGAAAATGGTGTTTATCAATTCAATATCATGATGAATTTTAGTCATAGTATGCATGGTAAAAAGGCCTGAAATGAAGATGTTGATGATGAATATCTAAAACCTTCAATGAGATTCTGGGTAAAGACCACCAGGGAAAATAATGTTGAGAAGACCAAAACTCTGAAACAAAGGTAGTATAGTATTCATCATTGGGATGAGTTTCTTACAATTTCCCCTTGTTCTCCCATGAGAGGAAAGTGGCCTGAAGTGTCTTCTAGGTCGAAGGTGTTCAGTTCTTCCTCAGAGATAGCCACATTAGGTTCAAATTATGTGTGACCCTTAGCAATCCGAGTTTAAGAGAGAATAAATCATGATATCAGATATTCCTAGGAATTTTTATAGGTTGGATTGCAGATCATATATCTGGGTGATATTATATCACCCTCCAATCTCCACCTTGATTGCGATTTAGATGAATTGATAAGGTATCTTCAAGAATTATAGGCTTTGCTATATGCAACTAATGACCATACACCAAACATAAAATGAGTGTCTAACATGATGAACTGAGAAGTGCATAAGGGGATATCTATTCATACCAAGGATGAATGAGACATCTACCTCAATCCAGCTAATGTATTTATCCTTCATCTTTTCCATTTTTTGATCTCTATTTACTTCTCATTAATCTTGAGATGATTTTATTTTTTAGTTTCTAAGTGAAGAATAAGAGGAACTGGTTGAAGAAGCAGAAACAGTAGAGGTATATGGGTCACCAAAGTATGGTTCCATGGGCACCCCCATTGATTTAGAGGATAAGATCCGCTGTTATCAGGGACTATCCTTGGGTTAGAGGACCATCATGGAGGAGATGGAAGCAGGAACCCCTCAACCATAACCTCAGGTCTCTACTTCCAAGAGGACTGAGATGGGTCCTTTTCCATATAAAGAGAGAAATTAGGGTGGGAAATAAATTTGTCCCAAATAACGTGTCACAGTAAGTATTTGGTGTTGTCATTTGATATCATGAATTTCTGAACATACTATTTCATACCATAAATTTCTATTTCAGAATATTTTTCACTTTCCTCCCATAAGGGGTCTGGCACTGATCCTTCAAGATTCAAATATGATTCCCTAGGTGAGGTATAGATCCAGGATAATGAGTTCATTAATCTGAAGGATGAAGCATCCAAATATGTGTCCACATCTTCCCCCATTCCTAAAGAGAAGGAAGAGGGACATGGTAATGTAAAACACACTTTCTCAGGTGTTATGTAGTGTATGTAACTTTCCTATTTCTCATGATATTTCATATCCATCACCCACAACCTTGGACCCTGCGATAGTCAATGTTAATCTCATTGTTACCCCAGAAGGGGATGATAAGGATCTTGTATGTACATATGAAGGTTCTAATTCTTACCATATCTCCATAGGGGATAATGATTTTGTACTTTATAAGTATTTACAAGAGGCTATTTTCGGTGGATCCAATTCGGTTATTGAGAAATATGTCTTGGATACCCTTGATGGTGAGGATTTTGTGAGACTTGGGGCTATATATCATTAAATGAGGGACCCAATTTATCCATAAATTGGTATTACAGGTTCCTTAAAGTAGTTTAAGGATTTAAAAAAGGAATTAGATGAATGTGAGTTCTATTGTTCATTCATTTTCCAAACATATTTTATTTTTCTTTTACCTAATGCTTCACATTAATGTTCAACTTGTATAACCTTCTCTTCAGAGAACATTTCCAAACCACGTCATGAGAAACAAATCTAAGTTAACCATACTCTAGTTTTTGAGGGAGTTATGGATTATAGTCTTGAGGTATAATATTTTTAGGATCCACTAGTCCCAGTTGCGATGGTGGAGAATCCTAATGTGTGGAATCCTCAGGAGCCTCCAATTCCAGCTATGGAGAAAAAAAAAGAGAATACTCTCTCTAAAGAAGTTCCCACTCCAAGAATTGAGCCCGGGGAATCAAAGAGGGACCAATCTCAATGATCGGCCCAATTATGGGTTAGTGTCATAAAATGTTTTGTTCATTTTTCTACCTTCACCTCTTTTTGACCATTTGATGTTCATGAGAAGCATAACCTATTATCCAGTTCCATCATCTTTAGTAACTATTCTTATAATGGGCGATTTCATGTCATCTCCACCAATATCATCAAGTGAGGATGAGGTTGTTTTGGTGGGATAGGAGGAATGTTCCTCATTGATTTCATTGATCTCATATTATTTCTCTCCCTCTAAGAGAGGCTCTACATCTGATCTGGATATTTAGGAGGATTTTATCTCTACACATCTTCTCGTCTGGAGATATATCTAGAAGACAGTTGGGTAGATTCCTCTTGAGGACATGCCATCGCGAATTCAGTGAATTAAATTCAAGAATTCCATACTGGGATATGGTAGATTTAAATAGAATGAGATCCAAAATATGGTTATGGTGATCAACCAGTAAAGGGAATGGGAGTGAAGGTTGTATAAGGATAAAGTGCAACAGGTAAACCAATTTGAGGAACTCAAAGCTACCACAATCCAAGATTAGGTCAGCCACTATATGAAGGTGGAAGAGTATTAATATTTCCTCAATGGAAATTATCTCCAAATAATGTGCCTCAAATAATAGTTAAATGATGTGAGGGAAAAGGTAGTCCAACTCCACCAATCCCTATAAGGGTCTTTAACACGAAGGAGAGATGTTGTCGGTGCCAAGTAGGAGAAGATTAGTAAAGCTTAGGAGGATGTTTCTACACAAATGGCTATTCTTAGGGAATTTATTCTAGTTTTTCAAGTTTTAGTTCAACTTATTAAATCCTATATTGAGGTAAAATAGTAAAATTTGGCTGAGAGACTCTAGTATGTGGATGTTCCCTTATGTTTCGAAACATAAATGAAAATGGATTTTTAGCTCCCAATAACTTGTTTCTTCATCTCTATTTTATTTGTATGATCATAACATAATGTTGAATCTTATTTTCATAACAAAACAACTTTTTATCAACTTATAATAACCACAGTGACATGTATGGGGAAATGTGCTAATTATTTTCCTAGGCCATGAGGCATAGCGAGCATAGTCTAACAATTATTGTGGTCGTATGTGAAACCCCATAAGCTTTATGTCTTATTTGTATTCACCCTAATTTTTTCTTAATTACAATATAATTAACACTTAGTATGTGAGATTGGGATTTTGTGTAGGCCTCTATTTTTAGGTTTTCGTTCAAACAAGTTTTGTGTCTTTTATATTTTCATTACATGATTTTTCCTAAACCATACAGAGTGTAGGTCTAGTGATTTTAGAATTGAATTTTTTCCAAAGTTACCTTTGTGGTTTTTCAGTATGGTGATTACTATGACTCTTTTTGTGGACCATTTAATTTCCTGAAAAATAGACTAGTTATAAAGGTGTTTTAGGTCAAACAGATTTGATCATAATATTTAAGATGATGACTGAAAAAAGTATTAATAGATAATAATGTTCCTATATTCATTGGATACCTCCAAGGGGAATTTTAAGACACAATTTTGTGGTTTCTGAACCTAAAACATGGTATTCGAGAATATAAGAGTTCTTTCTTGGGGACTAAGTTACCATTATTTAAAAAATATGTTATGATTGTTGTTTCATGAAAGACCAACTAAGGAAATTATTGTATAGTGAAATAGTGAAATCCTTAGGCGGATATACTCATTATATGGGTGACTTATACAACTCCAATAGGGTTGCGTACTACATAGTTTGGAAAAGGAGTTCCTAGGAATTCAAAAATTCTATTATTGATTTCATAAGGGAGTTTATAGATATTTGAATTTCTATAAACTAATAAGGGTGGTTTCACCAAGGGAAAATTTCTAAGAATGAAAAGAGAATCTGTATCAGTATTGGTCGTTAATGATAAACCTTTATTAAATGAATTTGAAGTGTAAAGGAGGTTACATTTTTTAAATGATCACTGTCAAGGGGAAGGACCCTTTCTAAAAAGGATTTATGCATCATGTTGTTTAATTTAATGCAACTAGGACATTGACGGTGTAGTTTAACATCTTATGATAAGGATGTTGTACCATGTAGTTTAAATTTGTACCGCAAAGAAATTATTCTATGCAGTTTAAAGTCATATAGAAAGGAAGTTATTCTATATAGTTAAGATTAATGCATTAAGGACATTAGATGGGCTATGATTAAATGTTTTTTTCTTTGACTAAAAGGTTAAAAATTATCCCATTTGTGGTAATATATCTAGAAATGTGCTTCCATATTCTAGTGTGAGGGGATAAAATGTTGAAATCTATAACTTGGGGATCTCTAGATCTAAATAGTGGTATGGGGAAAAGTGGAATATGGAATCAGAGGAGTTATTTTCCAAAAATTAAGTTTCCACAAATTAAAAACCCCGTACGTGGGTTGTTTTATGCAAAGACAACTGAGGTGTTTTACAGCTTATTCAATAGTTGAATCCTTTTGTTTAAAAAATATTATGTGGTCTATTTTATGAAAATCCATCTGGGGCATGTTACAGCATATTTATGCAAATAAGTCCTTAAAATTTATGACATTCTATTACTAAAGGATGAAGGGAGTTTATAGAGATTCATATTTTTCAAACATAGAGTTTGGTATGTGAAGGGAAAATAACTAGATATGGAAGGATAATTTCAAGTTGAAATTCACAAATAATTGTGGGAATAGGTTTCCTACACCGGTCTGGATCAATGTGAGAAATGTGAAATCTTTATTTTTAAATCATACAACTTAGACCATGGTATTACGGAAACATTAGATGATGTGAGGCCTAATAATCCAAGGTTATTCAAGTATGATTCGAACACATGAAGGGTGAAATTGTAAACCATGGTCTTGAGGGTTCTCAGATCAAGATAAAGGATATGGGACAAATATGAATAATAACTACAAACTATTTCAAATCATGGGTTTCAACATACTGTCATCAATGATTATAAAAATTGAATGTGATTCTACCAAAGAGAAAGTTACCATTGGTTGAAAAACCTATTATAAGGGGTTTTTTGTGCAATTATAACATGGGAATGTGCTGCATAGTTAAGAAAATGATCCCTCAAGTATTAGAAATTGTGTCACTAGGATCTAGATAAATATTATATAGATATGAAAGTATAAAGGAATATAAGTATGATGTGTGAAAGGGGGTATGTCCGAGCATAGAATAATTTTTTGGATCGATGCTTGGCTATAAAGTGTAGAGTCCTGTCCATAGATCTGTCTAATATTTAAAAAGTGGAATCTCTGTTTCCATGGTGGATTCCCTAATAAGGGGGGCCAAAATTAAAATCACTTGTATATATTTTTGTTAGTATGAATGAGAGGGGTAATTTTCCTTACCTTGTGGTTGGGATTAGGATATGAGTCTTAGGTGTCACTACTTATCTCCCTGGAATGAGAATCAACACACAAATAATTCTAAAATAAAAGGCCCCTCACACTGATTGATGTCATGTGTGAAGGGAAAGAGGATTTATTTTTGAAATATAGGCTCAATAATGGGTTGAGGCAGCATATTGAATCCTTTTATGTTGATATGACTTGTATATAAGATATTAGGGGAAATTTACTATATTATATTGTAGATGGGTCCCTGATTGAAGATCGAGATGTCACTGCATATCTCATTAGAATGATAATCAATCCAAACATAGTTATTGATGAAATCACATTGTTTATTGTTATGAAATGAGGAAATACGGTGTGGATTATAAGGCCTTTCAACTAGGACTAGGATAATCCAAATAAAAATTGATATACCTTACTTTTGTAGGGAAATCCTTTACCAAAACTCATAAACCCACAGGTTCTATGATCAGTGTGAGAAACATAGAGTGGTAAAATATTCTTCCATGAAATGAAGGTGACACACATGAAGAATAGGGGAAGTTACATTTTACGATGGTTGGGCTAGGAGTTATGATTCGGGTGTCACTACATATCTCATTGGAATGAGAATCAAGACATATGTAGTTCTTGAATTCCATGTAGTTTAACATCCTACGGTAAAGATGATGTCCATGTATTTTATCATAATGCACTAAGGATGAATATTAACTGATGTCAAAGAGGGGTAATTTTATGGCTATACCTAAGGATTAATACTTGGGTGTCACTACATATCTCATTGGAATGAGAATCAAGCCATAAATAGTTCTTAAAAAGGACCCCCTATGAAAGTTTGATGTCATACATAGGCAGTAAAGGGGGATTTTGTAGTTGTTCCTAGGATTAGTGATCTGGGAATCACTATGTATCTCATTATAATGACAATCAAGACCCATGTAGTTCTAAAAAAGGACTCCCTATAAAGGATTGAACTCATACATAGGGAGTAAAGGGGGATTTCACAGCTGGGGCCATGATTAGATATCTGGGCATCACTACATATCTCATTGGAATGAGAATCAAGACACACATAATTACTTAAAAAACGTCCTATATAGATTTGAACTCATAAACATGGTGTAAAGGGGGATTTCGTGGTTGTGCCTAGGATTAGAGATCTAGGTGTCACTACATATCACATTGGAAGGAGAATCAAGCCACGTGTAGTTCATGAAATTATCATGTATTTTATCATCATGTAATGAGGACATGATAATGTTGGGGATTACATCAATAAAGGATCACATGTACCACTATAGAGAGGAAATGATGTGAGTGGGATTAGGTATGAGAGATACATGTTATTTCTTCCTCGTTTCTAAAAAATAGGGCATCCAAACTCCCTAAGGGGTAAGAGGGATGTGTTTGGGATCTACACCTAATATGGTGGCCCACATTTTGGGGTCCATGAAAAGTGTCAACTCTTGGTATTTTTGGGGTTTCTTAATTTCAAATGAGAGAGATTTTAATCATGATGTTTAACATCATGCAGTGAGGATGAATGGTTTATTTTAGTTTTAAGTCTTACGACTCAGACCAACTATGTATTTCAACATCATACAACTGGGACATATATGGTGATATGCAGTTTAATTCCCTGAAGCTAGGAAAAATTTCATGTGTTTACATGAAATATTTATTCAAAAAACTTTCATTGGTTGGAGCTGTAATAGGCTCTCCATCCATTAAGGTCAAGGAATAAGATTCATTAGAGTGGACATTGTGTATGGACTTAGGTACCTCCCCCATTGGATCAATATTTAAAGGATTACTTGTATCATTGGAGTCCTATATACCAGTACCAATCATCATTGGAGGAATGAATGTTCTTGGACATTCTTGTCAATGTCATGTACTATCTAATTTTGATAGGCTTACAAGTGATGAAAGGTGTGTAATCTTTTTTTATCATGCTGCTCCAATTCATCTAGTCATTTATGGGATTTTTTGTTGGTAGATAGTTGGTCATAAATGGAAATGTAGAGAAATGGTAATTGATCCTCATTAGGAAATATTTCTTCTATTCTATATACCAATTAGTATGTGGTTGCACATGTTCTAGTATAGGTTATAGTCTGGTAATCCCATAAGGCATGTAAAAGCTTTTCAAGACAAGACTTTTTATCTTTTTCAACCATCTAATAAAGTATGTTCAATAGGGTCTTGTTTAAGGTCTCTATGATTCTATTATCTACTGCATGATAGAAGGATGAATAGTTTTATTTGATATTGTATTCCTAATATATAATTTTCACCTCATTGGAATTGAAATTGGTGTCATTTTACATCTTTATTATACGAGGGACACCAAATACGGTGTTGATTTTATATTTTATTAAGATAAAAATGATTTCCCCCCAAACTTCTTTAAAGGGTTATCACCTCTGACCATTTGGAGAATAAATCAGTAGAAATCAAGATATATTTGAACTAATTGGTTGTAGATAGAGGATATGTAACCACAACATCCATTCCCTATATGGAAAATAGATAAGAGTATTTTTCTATATGTAGAAACTTCATGGGTTTATAGATGAAGTTGGTATGAACCTGAAAAGAATGAAATTTCTTTTTTAAATCTATGAAATCATGTGTCACAGTGGGCCAGTAGTACCTAAGCCTTCAAATTTAGTTTGAAAACTTTTATTCTGACTAGTGGGGACCACATTCTCTTGAGTTTACTTCTTTTATGATAGTATAAGTATCTTATTCATTGATACATCTGAGAAAGACTCCATTAAAGCATCATTTGTATAGGGATTTATGGTGATTTGGTCCATCATAAAAAGTAAAGTTGATTTCTCACCATCAAATTCTATCATTCCCACATTTATCCTATATGAGCAATCAATACTGAACATAATCCATGATTGGTGTCATATACCAAATGGTAGGTCCATATGGATCAAGTATGGGACTAAATTCATTAATCTATTCTATTATGATTTGAAAAAAAGGTGATATCATTCTCTATTGGGAAATTCTAATGAATGTTTCCTATTGGATTGGATCTAGAAAAGTGGTAGCCGCATTTTCCATCACATCTTCCTAGGTATTCTCTGATCATAGGACATGAGTAAATATTGGTTATGAATGGAACTCTACCATCAAACATCAGAAAAAATTAAGTATAGTAATTAGATATTATTTTATGATATAAGAATACCCATTGATATGTTTTATCACTACTTCTGAGTTTCCTTTCACCTACAAGTGGTCTATGGGTATTTGAAGCAGCAATTCCAGGCCTACAAAAAATGGACTGATATTCTTCCCCATTGTTTGTACAAACTTCTAATAATAGGAAGGAGTAAGGTAATAATACCATTGCTGGGAATATAAACATTATCCATAACCTGACTTTTTTTGAGACTAGGGGCTTCTATTCGCCACCCTCTTAGGCTCTTGGATGCACTATTAAAATATATTTTCTATTTTTGGGATCCATAATGAATATAAAATATTTCTTCATATGGAAATTTAGTATTTACTAACATATCTTCAATATATGGGTGATCGGTAAGAAAATCATCCAAGTCCTAAAATCTTACTGCTTTTTGAGGCACAAACTATATATCATACTATTGTAGAATAATTTCCCATTGTTCCAGACATCCTGTCAGCATAATATTATTGAGGATAAATTTGTGCAGGTTATTTTGAAAACCCAATTAGTCTTCATGAATATGTGAGTAGTTCCTCAACTTCTAAACTATTTAGATTAATTCCAGGTATCTCTTATAGATATCTAAATAACAATTCTTATAATTGATCATGGTTCGACTAGGATAATAAAGGTTGTTTTCATTCCCAACATTGTTTTTTTTTCAAGGAAGGAACCCAGTTATCTCTCCAAGGTCATTGCATATATAATGAGTATATTTCCTTCTATAGGTGGATTAGTACTAGTGGAATCAAGAGGTATTTCTTGATTTTAATGAATTATTCTTGACAGTCACTGATCCACTGATAGGTGACCCCCTTTTTATTAGTTTGGTGAAGTTAAAACACATGCTTGCAAGGTTGGCTATGAAGATCCAGATATAGGCCAAGTGTCCTTAAAGTACTATAAACTCTTTTAGCTATCTAGGATGTGGAATGTTAAGTATATGTTTCATTTTCTCAAGATCAAATTCGATATCATGATGGCATACAATGAAGTCGAGAAGCATTCTCGAGGTTACCTCGAAATCACTTTTTAAGGGGTTCATCTTTAGGCAATGTTGTCAAAGCTTGTTGAAGATGTCCTCCAAGTCATCTAGGGGGTTAGAATATTTTTATAACTTAATGACTAGATCATCAACATATAATTCCACAAAATCTCCCAAAAAAGGCTTGAAGATGCGATGCATAACAAGTTGGTATGTTGTGTTATCATTATTTAAGAAAAAGGGAATTAACCTATAGTAGAATAATCCCTATGGAGCCCTACTGGTAGTGTATTATTCATCGTCTAGGGCCATATGAATTTGGTTGTACCCATAGTATCCATCTATGAAGGAGATAGATTGATAACTAGTGATTGCATCAATTCAGATTTATGTGATTGGAACTCGGAATTCATATTTGGTACAATTTTTGTTGAGATATCTAAAATCAATGAAAAATATGATTTAACCATTCTTCTTCTTCTTAAGGAGGATTATATTAGCTAGAAATTTTGGATAATTTACCTCTCAGATGAATTCATCCTTGATGAGTTTATCCACTTCATCCTCAACTTTGGAGGTGTGAATTGAGTGTGTCTATATGGATGCCTTTATATATCCTTGATGGTCTTATAAAAAACCCATGTGATGGGTTTCCACCTCGGGGTCAAGTCCTAGAATCTCTGTTTAATTCTAGGTGAACATGTCTCGGTGTTTCTTAAGGAATGAAGTATATAAATCCTATTTTTCCAGACTCATAGTCATAATAGTCAGGGTGGGTTGTGGATCTTCTTATGTATGTAGGCTTATCTATCTATGTTCATCCATAGTGGTGGATAATACTTCCTCTAATGATGGAGGGAAATCCCTAAGTTCTTTTTCCTCTTCCTCCTCCCCATGATTTATATCTACTACCTTTTATTGAGAATTAGGTGATGAAGAAAGTTTCTTAGAGTTAGGGGATGAGACATCATTTGAACATCCGTATGATGAAGCAATTATTTTTGGTTCATTAAATAGAAACATATCCTTTTGGATCTCTAAAGTAGAGATGAGAGACTAAGAATGAGTATCTTCATTTTCACTCACTAAAGTGAAAAATTATTATAGCCCAATTAATGGAGAAAGAATTTATCGAAGCTTTGAGGATGGTATGGAGATAATTTCATCCAGGCTTTCATTATTTCATAGAGATTTGACACCTTCCCCTACATTATCGGGTTCAGTTTTCATGAATTAAATTATATAATTTTTTGGACATGCACTTTATTTTTAACCCATCACTTTGATTTGGATGATGGAGAGAATATACTTCACAATGACATATTTGAAAGGATTATATAGAATTATCTCTAGAATATTTTGGGAATTGATTCATGAAACATCATCAGCCATGGACTATTTTCCTCCGTTGTGGTAGAACCCTAAATCAATGTACTATGACTCACAAGATTTTAATGGGTCCTTATCACCATGAAATTTATCAATTTGACCATTGATACAATATTTTAGGCATTGGTTGTATAAATAAGGAATGATCACATGTTCTTGTAGCCAAGGTCTTCCTAGAATTACATTGAGAGTTGTATCCAACCAAACAACCCTGACTTTTGAGTCCTAAATGAGATCCCCAAATAGAGTTCTGAGTGTGATCCCACCTAGAGGATCTTTCTCATTCTTATCATAAATATACAACATCAGATTGGAGGGGGAAAAGTGAGATTCATTGAAAACAATATGGTGAAGTGTACAGACCAGAATTAGGTTAAATCCTGATCCATTATAAATTAAGGATCATTAGATATCAATGTCCATTATATTTACAAATATATACAAGGGAATGACATGTCCATTTATGATGGATTCCTCACATAGGTTGGTAAAATAGATAACCACATGAAATTCTGAAGGATCATTATTTGCATGATATACTTCAGTAGTGGAAACCTCAACTTCAAACTCTGAGGGGCTTGACAAGGCCTCTATGAGAAATTCTTGGAGGTATTTTTATAGAATCAAAGCATCCAGTACTAACAACTTGGCCAAAACAAGGGATAATTGCTTAAAAACATCACACTTATGATATAGGGGTCTATGATTCCTAGAATGGGTATGCTATTTCACATGTTATTTGGGAGTTTATGTTTTTGATGTAGATGGATCGTCCCGTGGTGTAGGATCTAAAATTGATTCTACCCTTGGTGGATTTTGTCGACTAGTTCTGGCTACACTCCGGGGTTGATTAGGTGATGACATATCTTCTAACCTATATTCTAGGATAATTGTGTTAGGGACAACCCTATAATGTGTGGGGGGATTCAATTATTCTTTTTCATATTGTTGAAGATATCTCTCATGATTTTTTTCCACATATATAGTTCGAGTAGGGGCGTGGTTGAAATAGTGACTTCTGGCATGACTGCATATCCCCCTGTACCCTCGACTCCGACAAACTCTTCCCCTAGTTATCCAATAATGTGTGGGAAATTTAGTTTCATAACCATGCTCATCATATATGATGACATCCATTAGTTTAATAACATTAACGGGACTAAAGATCAACTCCTAATATGATAAATATTATGTCTGAGGGGTAGACTCTTGTTGTACCATTTAGCAGGGTTGTCCCTCTTATTTTGGGAATGTAGGCATGATGTCTGCTAATATCAAGGATAGTTTTGGCCTTGATATAAGCTCATATTCCTATTTTTTCTTCTTACCCTTCCACCCATGATGTTTTGTAAAGACTGGTTTTCTAAGGATTGATCTTCTAATGAAGTTGGTTGTGATGTATCAGAAGAAGATGAAGGAAAAATAGGCCTTTTCCATTGTCCTCAAAGGATAGCATGAGTCAATTTGGTAATTTTACTAACCAAAAAATTACCAAAATTCTATGTACTCTTTCTCTTGAATTCATTACATTGATTATCCTTCTCTGGATTAGTGGAAGAAACATACACAACCTGAGAAGGTGAATTTTGCAACTTTAATTTCCTAGAGTCTACCATCTTTTGTAGGAGGTCTTTGAAAAAAAATCATATATATGGTACCCCAAAAATTTGATAAAAGGGGAAATAATTTAGGAGATCTTCATCACCTTATCTACTGGGCTTCTTGGGATTTGGAAACCTAACCAAGATGTTTTCCAATTCTGAGATTATTTAACCATGGAATTGGTCATTTTGAAAAGAATAGAACATGTTTCTCATCTCCTAAAACTATTTCCACCTATGATATTTTTGATCATATGAATGAGGTTGGAATTTTTACTGATACTTGGGAGGTGGAGCTGCATGATATGGTGTGGGCTTTGAAGCAGGAGTGGGTATAACGACCTACTTGAGTGTAACTAAAGAAGCCTCTTTATTTGTTGCTTTATTCCCTTGAGTTGATGGAATTAATCAGACCTTAGATTCAGTCTCTGTGATAGAGTCCTCCACTCACTGAGAAATAAGGTAGGGTCCCAAAACCCTCCCGTGTATTTCACAGGGTTAAGTGGCGTGCACAACTTATCATGAAGATTATCTACAACGATGGGAAAAAACTCTTCTTAATGGAATGGTGGGTTCAAGGAATATTTAAACCCTTTCCACCAAGCAATGAAATTCTATAGTATTTTATTTTAATTTTGATTATAGTTTAATATATCAAATAATATTGTATTTTGTATCATTGAGTTGAATTGGAAGAGAAAATTTTGACAGAGGTCTTCTTATCCAGCGATTAGCTTATCCTATAAACTTGTGTACCGTACGAAGGCTGGTCCCTACAATGATTTCACAAATCACCTATGTTTAATTAACTATTATTATTTAGGGTTCCCCATCATGATATCGTTAAATGAAACAAAATTCATCAAGAGATGCTCTAGGTCTCCTGATCCATTGAAAATTAGAATTGTTGGGTTCCCAAAAGTTAGTGGGGGAAGATTCAGATCTACCCATTCAGGTTAAGGATTATTTTCCAGCTATATTGGCATGAAACATTCCCCCATGGATTCCAATAGATTCATTAGTGACTCAATAGTGTTCATCAAAATTATTGGAATGTCTGGCTAAGATGGAACCTAGATAGGTTTAGTGGTTAGTACGACCATTAGAAGTGGTACTATTGGAATCTCTCATGGGTAACCCATAGGGGAAGGCCTATAAGTATGAGCTTTACCCTTCTCTGGTTGCACCCCAAACTGAGGGAATTCTTAATCTAATACTATGGGATCAAAATATATTGGTTGTTTTTACACTATATTGAGTGGATGTTCCAGGTCTAGTTCAGTTTCCATGGAAAACTATCTTTGCAAAGGTATGACAGCTGAAAGTTCATGTTGAGAACTTATTATAGAAAATACTGAGTAGGAAGACTGTCTTAGAGTAATTATATATTTATTCTTCTCAATTCTTCCATCTCCACCTCTATTTGAGAAAAAATTCCTCAAGTGAAAGGGGATTAACCTCTATGGGAAGAAGGTGAGGTACCATTTGACCCATACCTTTTTGCTTCTTTCTAGGAGGTAACAATGGGTTGTTCAAGGGAGTGCCAAAATTCAGGGAATGTTTCTAGTTCTGGTTACAAACACCTACTTCAATCATTTCAGTGTGTATCATATTCTGAACCAAAACTTCCTCATATGAATCCTATGAATTGTCCTTGTATTCTGTAGAATCTATGATGGAATCATTTATGACATTCACTGATGTGAAATTTATTTTATCCATTATATTAGTGTATTTGTAAGACTATATTCTTCTATTCCCTCTATAAGGACTTATTTCCCCTTTGCTGATTATCTGAGAACTTCTTGACCGATAGTAATCAGAAGGTAATCTCTAGATAGTTCAGTTGTTCCTATTCCAATTAAAGGTAGGGACCACAATATGGGAAGAACTAGGAGGATCCGTTCTTATGAATTTTCCCTAATCAAGATAAGTCCAATTCTCACTAAGGAGGGGGTTGTTAAGGTGAAAAAACCCCAGCCCTAAGGGTTGGGGCTATTCATGATTCACTTTCATAGTCATTCAGTACTGGTTTTCTAACCTCAAGGGTTGGGATAATCCCATGGTCCTATGGTCTTGGGTTTCTCATGAACTATTGTGGCTGCTAATTTCCATGACCCTCTTATGTTTCTATGGAGTTTTTTTTAATGTGGGTTGGTTTCATCATTCATCAAGCACTTCAATCACCTGTTTTTGAATAACATTGCGTTATTTATGACATTTTAATTATCTAATGTCAGATTTATCCTGAAAGAGATGCTTGATAAATATTCACAGTTGCCTAACATAAAAGGATCTCAATATCCTACTCTCTTCTAGTCTGGAATCAGTAAGCATCTTTCAGAGCCTATTTTTGTTGAAAATTTCTTCAATCATGAGTATATTTTGTTTTTTTAAGTTGGATAGAGGATATAACATTTCACTCTACAACCTTTTCTGGGATTTTATGGTTAGGGACCACAGTAAAATATAATTCTCTATGTGTACCCCATCCTCTAATAAAAACACTAGATGGGGTATCACTGATTAGCTGTAATAATCTCATTAATGCATTGAGGCATTCACGTTGAATGGATCCTTGTTTTTTCTTGATCGTTGGGTTTTGGGAAGCCATGAGAGCTGCCAAGTCAATTTGGGGTCATAAACATTATATTACCCTGAGGTGACTTTGATACTCATCATAAGGTAATACATTTTCTTTCAACTTATGAAGAGTTTTCCATATTTTTAGGTTGATGTTGTGCAAAAAATCTTCCAATAGTGTTCTTAGAATGCCTTATTGAGGTGTGACCAAAGGCCAAAACATGACTTGTATATCATCTTTATCTAGTTATTTCCTCATTTTTTAGCATTTTTATTCATCTTTATCCAATGGATCCCTGCCTGTTCTGATAGAGTGGTCATTTCTTTGCTGTTTTATCATATCAAGTGACATCGGTTGGGATTTCCTCTGTTTCCCTGGAAGGTTAGTGGACTAAGGGTGGTTTGGAGAATGGCCATTTCAATGTGATTCCTTTTGGTTGATAAATTATTTCACCTATCAATGATAAGGAATTAAACATAAATATCCTTGTATTCTCAAGTGACTCATCTTAGGAGTTCTCTCACATTACTACATTACCAATTGGAGAATTATATTGACCACACAAAACACTACTGCAAAGAGAAATTTCATTGTGAACTCCATCATGGGGAGGACCAACATAGTGGATTATAATAAGAGTAATACCCTATTTATCATTTATATTCTAGCCATATAAATATATTTCATGGCTCTCATCAAGATATGGGCCCTCAAGATCGATCAAAATTTGTTGATGAAGCAATCCTTCATGGTGAAGTTTCTGAGGTGGACCCTTGGAATTACTAGTACTTTCTCGGCAATTTGGTAATGAGAGGGTAGTATTTTGATCTACTAAAGATAATAATTTGAGTAATTCAATAAATCCAACATTATTTAGAATTGGATCATAGATCTTATTTGAATTTTATAATCCTTTTTAGTGAGGTTTTCTCTTGGATGACTTCTTACGAGCGACTGGGACCATTTGCTGGGGAAAGTGGTTTTCATGGGAATGTATTTGTTCCTACCTTGAGTAGCCATTAGGATAGTCAAATTGACTGACGTATGAGAGGTTTTATATTTATGATCTTGGTATCTATATAGTATGAGGGATTTTTTCCCACAAGCGTTCTGGAGAGGAGGAAAGGTGTGCATCTATTCTGGGGTGACATGCTGATGAGTCACCCTATTTTGGGGATACAGTTGCATCTTCATCTCCTAGGAACTAATTTCATTGTTGTTTTAATATCCTGGAATGTATTCATGATGTGGTTAGGGATTTGCGTTTACCCTTTCACCATTTTCAGGATATTCTTGGTTACTTCAGTGATCAGAATAAGGATATATAACCATTCCGTATCTGGAGTTGGTTTATGTTCCTACTACTATCCTATCTTTCCTGCTAGTGGATACTGATAGTAATCATATGTGGGAGAAGAGAGTTAAGTATAACCCCTACTTGTCATATGGGATTTCAAACTGACTTCTTTGTGTTCTCCTAGATGAAACTATTGGAAGTCTTAATGAATATAGGTAGGTGTGTGCAGCGGTTTGTAGGTTTCTGCCATATCTATTTGGCGGGCTTCTTTGATTGCTACCAGACAAGCCTACTAGTTGGCTAGGTGGGTAAAGACATGTGTATGTTTCTGCTCGTGATATGACACCAGATTCGAATGAAAGGATTCCTTGGATACCATCAAGCGATTATTCTAGCTGGATTAATTAAGGCGAATGGTTGTATATGCATGCTCAAAATTAGCCACCAACTTTTATTGGTGGGATTCTTTGAATGTCTCCATGAGAGTCTACTGGATGGATGAATAAAGGTAGATATGTGTATGTTATCGCTCACAATTTGACACAAAATTGGGTTGGTGGGCTTCTCGAGAGAGGAGAGGGGTGTGTCCCTGCTCCCTAGTGACCATTCTCTACTCCCGATGGGCCATCTTTCATGCTTGGGTATGAAGGATATGGGATGGATATCCATGGATAACACCTTCATCATGTTGAGGGATCACTACCATATGACATTGGTACTAGTGATTGCTAGAAGGATACCTTGATAAGGACCAATGTGAATTTTGGATGAGGTTGTATATGGCCTCTTGATACACCTACCTAAAATACCAGAGGAACTATTTATTTCATTTTGGGGACAATATCCTAAAATGGTTGAAGATGGTGGTTGTTTCATCTGTGTCTAGACCACCGTTCATCACTGATCAGATGATCGAAGAGGCTCCACAAACTTTAGGGCCTATCTTGAAGCCTCTAGGGTTGGGATTATACTGTGATGATGGTACTCCCAGACCATAGTGTTTGAGACCCAACATTGAAGATATTGGGTTAATGATGGTGTCCTCTACATGGATGAAGACCCTACCTGAGCAATAGCAGGGGAATGCATTGCTGAAAAATGGAAGGACACCATTGGATTAAGGGGAGTTCTAAAAATAAGTTTCTATATATATGAAAAACGAAAATAAGAAAACCTCATCAAATAATAATCTCTTTTTAATGAAGACATGCATAATTTATTGTCTTTATAGACCCTATTTCTTCAAGGGAAAGGGGCTTCACAGATGGTTGACACTATCATCTTGGTTAAGGATCCCCATTGGCTTCACCATTTTTTGTTCCCCACAGAAATATGTCTATTTCAAGAATCATTATTTCCAAATGGTTCCCAATGAGTTTTTTTGTGGAACTAAAACACCCAACGGTTCTATATCCATGGGTATCTTCTTTCCAAAGGCAGGATATCATTGTGGAATTTTTCCAACAATTCTTAAAAACTCACATTAGTCGAGATGATGGTAAGTTGGGCTTATCACACCCTTTTGTGTGTGTGGGTGGGGGGTTTATTTCCTAATATGGGACTATATTATAGATTTAAGATATGTTCGTGAATCCTTTATTAATTTCCAAGTGGGAAGTGGGTTACCCCTGAATTAACAATTATTTATTAGCATGTATGGAGATTATAATAATATATATGTATTAGTGGTTCTTTATAAATGGAGACATATGTCTGTATCTGAGGTTCTTCATCAATGGTATCAGCTTATGCACTACATAGAGATTCTTTTTTCATTATCACAATGATACAGGTTTTTTATCCACTTAGTGGGGTGTTATGAAGTGTATGATCATCTAAAGAGATGCGAGTTGTTTTGATATTGGGATAGGACCCATGAATGGGTTTCCTATCTAACATTGTGAGAGGAATTTGAAACCACATAGTTCGGTTTCACCTAATGGGGCACATCATACCTTTTACGGTCATGTGATATAGACCTAACCATGCAGTTTAGCATCATGTGGTAAGGATGTCTAGGCAGAAGGTGTATAGTTTAATATTGAAGTGCGACTTATGCCTAGTAATCCCTGGGAACCTGTAATGGATATTAATTTATTATTTGAATTAGACCCTATCGAGAATGTGGCCTAGAGAGAATTATGTGTGATTTGGGGTATTGGATTTTTAGGGCTTACACCTAAGGATTGTTCTTTGATTGTTTGAAGTTATGTAGGGTGTATTTCTAAAGAGGATTCCCTGGTGAATGGGGTTATTATTGGGGCTTATTCCTGAGGAGGATTACTATTGAATAATATAGTTGGGGATTACTCCTAAGAAGGATCCCATTGAATGTATTGGGATCATGTGGATGTCATGACCACTGTTAACCTCTAAGACCACCTGATTCATGCTCGGTGTAAGAAATAAGAGGGATGATGTGGTCTAGGAAACCACAAAATCCACTTTCCTCTAAGATCAGATACATGACCTTGAGGACCCATGCTGAGGGAGCACTATGAAGGAATCTGATAAGAAAATTAAAAGGTTGGTTTTCTTCCAAAACATGCATCTGATGGTGTGGATACAATGATCATGGATATCCCTTATGTCCACATGAGTCATAATGATTAATTATTGAATGTGTTTTAGAAGATGATGTGGAATATTTGGAACACCACACATCTCCTCCTCCACCTATGGAAGAGGGTGGGCCTACATAAGAGAGAGGAGGGGTCTTTGATACCAATCCCCTCTCAAATCTAGTAGATAGGTTGGTGAGGAAGAGAAAGAGTGAAACCTTTTGCAATAAATTCAAGTGGCTTACTCCAACAAGTATTCCCTATAATTAGTCTTGTAGATGGGGATGAGAATCTCATTATATGTTGAATGGAAAACTAAGAAAAATACTTACCATGCATGTTGGGGAATGGAGGATCTGGGTCTTTAGAGACGAAAATGGTAGGACATGGTTATAACCCTAGTATCTGAGATTGGGAACTCCCTAGAACCATTCCCAGGGTCGGGGTTATCATGAATATGGTAATAAAAACCCACATACAGCCTTAGGATATTAACCATCTAGTGGAATGATTGTAGGAAACCTATGACATTGGGAATAAAAATCCAAATTGGATACATGTTGGTGTGCCTTGTACCATGGTTTTGTAAGACCATTTTCCTCAGTGGAGGTTTCAACATGGTCCCTTTAGGATAAGGGATATATAGGAAGAGGATTACTATAATTGGAGGTTTATAAAAGGAATTTAAGGGGTTCTCACGCAGATCCTTAAAGGGGAGAGGTCCCTCACATAGGGCCTGGGAGGAACTAGAAGTGCTTCATGTAGGGGGGTATAGGTCTGGGAGATCTAGGTGTGCTTTGGGAAATGGAACTCTTGGAAACAAACATGGTGAATGATTTATCCTACGCACCACAGTTTTCCTCATATGTCTATAGAAGGGTCTCATGCATGTCCCTTATTATGGAATGGGGCCTCGTGAAGGTAGTGATAACTTAGGGAAGAATGGGTCCTTGTGTGAGTGTCTTGTGTTTGAGACCCTAAAGATACTTTGATTCTAATTATACCATTTACTTTACTCATCTCCCAGGTTTCAAATAGATACATGAAATATTTTAGAAGATATTGGCAAAGGGGCTGTGTGACTAGAGCTTGAGGGATTATTTAGAATTTTCACTTGTACAAATAAGGAGTATAAGGGTCCTATTTATAGGAAAATAGGGACCCAAGTAAAAGAAGGTTTCCCATGTTGGTTCCAGGAGTATGTCCCAGGAACATGTGTCATGTTTAGGGTTGTCCAAACCCTCGATTCCTCGCAGGAGGTGCTGCACAAGGCTTCTAATGCGCAGGGATATGCATGCATAGGTCAACTTGGGAAAGTCCCTTTAACCCTTTATAGAGTTCTTTGGTGTTTGAACATTCTTATGGTATGATTCATAATCTCTTCACTCCAGCTGAAAAAACGAAGAGTCAACAATGGTTTTTGAGATGTTGAGGATTTTCAGGGATTTTTTTATGAATTTTATGGGTTTTTTTGGATTTTTAGGGTTTTAGAGTTTTACGGTTCTCAATATTTATTTTGAGTTTTTTAAAATTTTGTAGGGGTTTAAATGCTATTAAATATTTAGTGGTTTTTAGAGGTTTTATGGGTTTCTGGGGTTTTTAATGTTTTAGGGATTTTTATGGTTTTTCATATTTTTAGGGGTTTTATAATTTTTAAGGATTTTATGTGTTTTTAGGTTTTTAACGGTTTCTTATTGGTTTTCTATGTTTTAATGGTTTTTTTTAGGTTTTTTGGTATTTTTAGATCCTTTTATGATTCTTATGGTTTTTAAAAGTTTTAGGGATTTTAAGGATTTTAGGGTTTTTTGTGTTGTTATGTTTTTTTTGGTTTTTAGGTGTTTTTTGTGTTATTAGTTATTTTAAGGTTTTTTAGATTTTTTTAAAATTTTATGGTTTTAGAAGGTTTTTAGAATTTTTAGTGGTTTTTAGGGGTTTTGTGTGTTTTTAGGGGTTTTTACGTTTGTATATGTTTTATTATTTTTAGGGGTTTTATGGTTTTTAGGTTTGTTTTAATGTTTCTAGTGTTTTGTAGGTTTTTAGTTATTTTATGTGTTTTTTGGTTTTTACGGTTTCCTTAGTGGTCTTTAGGGTTTTTATATTTTTAGGGGTTTTTAGGGTTTTATGGGTTTTTAGGGTTTTTAGGAAATTTTAGAAGTTTTATAATGTTTAGGTTTTATGGGATTTATTTGTTTTTCTATTTTTAAAGGTTTCGTAGGGGTTTTAAGTGTTTTTATTATTTTTAGGTTTTTAGTCAATTTACGGATTTTTTGGATTTTTATGGTTTTTAGGTATTGGGTTGTTTTTAAGGGTTTTTCGGGTTTTTAAGGTTTCTATGGTTTTCATGGTGATTTTAGGGTAGTTCTAGAATTTTATGGGTTCAAAGGTTTTATGAGTTTAGTAACATGTTTAGGTGTTTACAGGGTTTTTTATATATTTTAGTGCTTTTATGGTTTTTAAGGTTTTTATGGGTTTTATGTTTTTAGGGGTTTTAAGGTTTTTTATGGTTTTTAATATTTTTAAATTTTTAGGGGTTTTAACTGATTTTATGTATTTATGGTTTTCACAGGATTTTTCTGTGTTTTTAAGGTCTTTATTGTTTTTTGGATTATTGGGATTTTAGCATTTTTATGGGTTTTTAAGGGTTTAATGTGTTTTAGGTTAATTATAATTTTGGGTTTTTTAGAATTTCTAGGATTTTTAGGGTTTCTAGTGTTTTAGATATTTTTAGGGGTTTTAGGGTTTTAGGGGTTTCAAGGGTTTTTAAGGGTTTTAGTTTTTTAGGTTTTATGTGATTTTAATTGATTTTAGGTTTTTAAGTTTTTATTAGGAGTTTTCAATATTTTTAGGGATTTTTAGGTTTTATGTATTTTTTAGGTTTTTTTGGGTTTTTATGGGCTTTATGGTTTTTAGAGATATTCAGGGATTTTAGGGTTTTTATGGTTTTTTTGTTTTTTGATTTTATAGGGGTTTTATGATTTTTAGAGGTTTATAATCTTTTTAAAGTATTAAAGGGTTTTTATATTTTTAAGTGTGTTTTAGGGTTTTATGGTTTGTTAGGTATTTTAATGTTTTTAGGGTTTAATATTTTTATTGTTTTTTTATTTTTACGGCCTTTTAGGGTTTTAAGGGGGTTTTTTCGATTTCAGCTTTTAGGGGGTTTCAATGTTTTTATGTTTTTATCTTTTTCTTAGGGTTTTTCAGGGTTTTTATGTTTTTAGGGATTTTATGTATTTTTAGTAGTTTTATGGATTTGTAGTATTTTTAGGGGTTTTAAGGATTTTTATGGATTTTTAGATTTTTATGGTTTATTTGGGTTTTTAGGTTTTTTTTTGTTTTTAGTGTTTTAGTGGTTTTTAGATTTTTTTTTAAAATTTTTATGGGTTTAATGGGTTTTGTAGATTTTTTGTGGTTTTTAGATTTTTATTGGGTTTTATGGGTTTTAAGTTCATTAAGAGTATTTTATGGTTTTAGTGGTTTTTAAGTGTTTTTAATTTCTTTTAGGGTTTTTAAGGTTTTAGTGTTTTGAAGTTTTTAAGGGTTTATTAGTGATTTTTGGTTTTTAAGATTCTGTTAGGTTTTTTAGGTTTTTAGGTATTTATATGTTCTTACAGAATTATATGTTTTTTTAGGATTTTTACTTTTTTAATGTTTTTTTCGGATTTTGGGGGATTTTAGGGTTTTATGGTTTTTAGTTTTTTAGGTTTCTAGGGTTTATTAGTTTTTTTAGATTTTTAATGTTTTCTTAGGGGGTTTCAAGGGTTTTAGGGTTTTTACATTTTTAGGGATTTTGATTGATTTTTTAGATTTTTTTAGGGTTTTTAAGGATTTTGAAGTTTTTTAGAGAGTTTAGATATTTTTAGAGATTTTTGAGGTTTTTAGGGATTTTTTTGGGTTTTTTTTGGGATGTTGAGTTTTTATAGGGTTTTAAGGTTTTTAGTGTTTTCGACGGTTTTAGGGGTTTAAGGAGTTTTAAGAGTTTTGAATGGTTTATTTTTATTTTTATGGGTTTTATTAGTTTTAATTGTTTTTATGGGTTATTAGGGTTTTTGGGGTATTTTTAGGTTTTTTAGCATTCATAGGTTTTTATGGGTTTTATCTGTTTTACCGTTTTTATGGTTTTCTTAAAGGTTTTCAAGGTTTTTAGGTTTTTTTACATTTTTAGTGTTTTTAGGGATTTTATGATTTTATTATTTTTAGGGTTTTAGGGATATTGTGGTTTTTAGGGACATTTATGTTTTTAGGGGTTTTTGGGGTTTTTGGGTTTTAGTGGTTTTAAGTGTTTTTAGGGTTTTAAGCTTTCTTAGTGTTTTTCAGTGTTTTTATAGTATTTTAAATTTTAAATATTTTATGTTTTTTTAGGTTTTTTAGGGTTTTAGGTGTTTTTTTGGATTTTGTTGGTTTTTTGCGTTTCTTAGGGTTTTTGCGGTTTCTTGGGAATTATAGTTTTAGGGTTTTATTTGTTCTTAGGGGTTTAAAGGTTTTATATAGGTTTATAAATTTTTAAGCGTTTAAAGTTTTTTTTAGTTTTTAGTGATTTTATGGTAGCTATGTGATTTCAGGGTTTTTAATGTTTTTATGAATTGTAGGGGTTTTTATGTTTTTTAGGTTTTTTAACATTTTTATGTTTTTTTGTAGTTTTATGGGTTTTTATGTTTTTAATGTTTTATTATAGTTTTTATGGTTTTTATGTTTTTAGGTATTTTTTAGGTTTTTTATGGTTTTTAGGGTTTTTAGGTATTTCTATGGATTTTATGGTTTCTAGGGTTTTTAGGTTTTTATCGTTTTTAAGTTTTTTAGGGGTTTTATATTATTTTACATATTTAAGGGTTTCTTTGGTTTTTTATGTTTTTTTGGGGGGTTATTCTTTTATGGATTTGTAGGGATTTTTTGGTATTTTGATGGTTATTAGTGTTTTATAATGATTCTAAGAATTTTTAGGTTTGTTGGAGTTTATGGGTTATTCTGTTTTTTGGTTTTTAGGGTTTATGAGTATTTTAGTGTTATTAGGGTTTTTAGAGTCTTTTAATGTTTTTATGGTTTTAAAGGGTTTTTAGAGTTTCTAGTGGTCATTTTGGTTTTTTATCAGTTTTTATGGGTTTTATGGTTTTAAGGGGTTTATGGTTTTTAGTTAATTTTAGGGTCTTTTAGGGGTTTTAGGGTTTTTAGTGTTTTTTAGATTTTAAAGGGGTTTAAGGTTTTTATGTTTTTATGGATTTGTTAGTGATTTTCTAGATTTTTAGGTGTTTTTTAATTTTAAGAATTTTTTAATATTTTTATGGAATTTCAGGGTTAGGAATTTTGTGTGTATTTTGGGTATTTTAGCTTTTTCAGTGTTTTAGCATTTTATAGGTTTTTAGGAGATTTAAGTGTTTCTTGGTTTTCTTGAAATTTTCTGGGTTTTTATGATTTTTTATTTTTTTAGTATTTTTGGATTTTTTTAGGATTAATAAGTTCTTTTAGATTTTCTAAAATTTTTAGAGGTATAATGTCATTTTAGAGTGTTTGGTGTTATTTTTTGTGTTTTTTTGGTTTTTAATGGTTTTAGAGGTTTTTATGGTTTTCAAAGTTTTTATGGTTTTTAGGTTTTTTAATATTTTTTAGGTTTTAGGGGTTTTATGTGTTTTTTGGTTTTTAATTTATTCAAAGATGTTTTTATATTTTGAGTGTTTTTATATTTTTAGGGATTTTTAGGGATTTTTTAGGATTTTTATGGTATTTAGGGAATTTAGGTATTTTGGGGGTTTTTAAAGATTTTATGGTTTATTTGGGTTTATAATTTTTTTTTTGTTTTTAGTGATTTTAAAATTGTTTATAGTTTTTAATGTATTTATGGGTTTAAAGGGTTTTTAAAGTTTTTAGTTAGTTTTTAGGGTTTTTATGGGTTTTAGGATTTTAATAAATTTTTGGGGGTTTTTTGGTTTTTAGGGGTTTTAGGGTTTTTAGGGCCTTTCTAAGGTTTTTATGGTTTTAGTATTTTTTAGGTTTTTAGGGGTTTAATCAGTTTTTAGGTTTTAGAGGTTTTATTAGGGGCTTTCAAGGCTTTTATGATTTTTTTACATTTTTAGTGATTTTTAGGGATTTTGTTGTATTTTTATGGGGTTTAAGATTTTTATGGATTTTTAGGGGTTATGATTTTTTAGCATTTTTAGACTATTAGGGGTTTTCATTTTTTTATAGGTTGTAAGAATTTCATAGGGTTTTTTAGGTTTTTCAGGGTTTTTTATGTTATTAGGTACTTTTTGGAGTTTTTTGTATTTTTACGGTTTTTAGGGTTTTAGGGATTTTGAGGGTTTTTTGGGGTTTTAGGTTTTTAAGGATTTTAATGGTTTTTTGGGGTTTTATGGTTTTTTAAGTATTTAGGGGTATTAATGGTTTTTAGATTATTTCAATGTTTTTTGGAGTTTAAAGGGGTTTTAATATTTTTAGTGGGTTTTAGGGATTTTATGGGTTTTAGGATATTTTAATGTTTTTTGGGGTATTTATAGTTTTTAGGGTGTTTAGAGTTTGTTAATAATTTTTAATGGGTTTTATCATTTTTTTGGTTTCTAGGGGCTTTAAGTGTTTTAATTTTTTCTTCAGGTTGTTTATGGTTTTTTAAGTTTTTCGGTATTTTAGCGTATTTTAATTATTTAAATGGTTTTTGGAGTTATTGGGGATTTTGATTGGTGTTTGGGTTATTATATTTTTTAGGGTATTTTAGGGTTTTAAAAATTTTTTAGGTTTTAAGATGTTTTAAGTATTTTTTATGTTTTAAAAGTTTTATTATGTGGCTTCAAGTTTTTTAAGGGTTTTTTATGCTTTTATATATTTTCTAGGATTTTTATTATTTTTATGGGTTTAGGGATTTTGAGGGTTTTTAAGGGTTTTCAAGGTTTTATTGGTTTTTATGTTTTTTTTTCATTTTAGGTTTTTTGAGCTTTTAGTGGTTCTAATGGTTCTTAGGATTTGTAGCATTTGTAGGTGTTTGAAGGGTTTTTAGATTTTTAGTGGGTTTTAGGTTTTTTATTTATTTGTATAGTTTTGGGGGTTTTTTAGGTTTACAAGGGATTATGTGTTTTTAGGTTTTTATGGTTTTCTTAAGGTTTTTCACGTTTTTATGTGTTTGAGTTTTTTCGGGTTTCTTGTGATTTTTTTGGTTTTTAGGGTTTTAGGGATTCATAGTGTTTTTATAAATTTTGAGTGTTTATTTGGTTTTTAGGGTTTCTAGAATTATTAAAAAAAAATTAGGTTTTTAGGGGTTTTTCGGGTTTTTAGGTTTCTACGATTTTCCTTTTATTTTTATGATTTTTAGATATCTTTATGTTTTTAGGGATTTTTAGGCTTTTTATGATTTTTATGGTTATTTAGGGTATTTAGAATTTTTAGGGGCTTTAGGTTTTTTTAGAAGTTTTATAGTTTTTATGGTTTATTTCTTTTTTTGGTTTTTTTAGTTTTCAATGGTTTTTAAGATTTTTTAATTTTTTTAACATTTTTAGGTGTTTAAAGGGGTTTTAGAGTTTTAAGTGGGTTTTATGGGGTTTTAATGTTTTTAATGTTATTATGATTTTTTGGGTTTTTTTGGTATCAATATATTTTTTTAAATTTTTGGGGATTTTTTTTATGTTTTTAAGGTTTTCTTAGAGATTTTCATGGTTTCTAGGTATTTTATGTTTTTAGACATTTTAGGGACTTTTTAGGATTTTTAGGGGATTTTAGGGTTTTTATGGTTTTAAGGTATTTTTATTGATTTTTTTTGGATTTTAGGGGGTTCTTTTTGAGTTTTTAGGGGTTTTTAGAGTTGTTAATATTGTTAGGGGTTTAAAGGGTTTTTAGAGTTTTTATTGGTCTTTAGGATTTTTATGGGGTCTTAGGGTTTTTAAGTATTTTAAGAGATTTTATAATTTTCAGGAGTCTTAGGATCTTTTTAGTGTTTTTAGGGTTTCCTTTGTTTTTAAGGGTTTTAACTGTCTTGAGGTATTAATGTTTTTCTTAGGGTTTTTAGGGTTTTTAGGTGTTTTATGATTTTAGGTATTTTATGGATTTGTATTATTTTTTGGGATTTTATGGTGTTTATGGGTTTGTATTATTTTTTGGTTTTTATGGGGTTTTTTTTGGTTTTTGTGGTTTTTAGGAGTTTTAGGGTCTTTTAAGGATTTTATAGATTTTTAGGATTTTAGGTTTTTTAGGGGGTTTATATGTTTTTAGGTTTTTAATGTTTTCTTAGGGTTTTTAGTTTGTTTAGTTTTTTTAAATTTTTAGTGAATTTTTGTCTTATTTAGAATTTATATGATATTTAGTGATTTTGAGAGATTTTATGGGTTTTAGAGTTTTTAGCATTTTTAGCGGTTTTATGTGTTTTATGTGTTTTTAGTATTTGACGGTTTTCTTAGGGGGATTCGTGTTTTTTGGTGTTTTTAACATTTTTAGGTAAATTTCGGTCATTTTTAGGTTTTTTATAGTTATTAGAGATTTTCAGAGTTTTTAGGGTTTTTATGGTTTTTCGGGTTTTTAGTTTTTTTTTTTGAGTTGTTTAGGCTTTTTAAGTTTTTTATAGTTTTTTAACATATTTAAGGGTTATAAAGGGTTTTTAAAAAATTTATAGGTTTTTTAGGGTTTTATGGGGGTTTAAGGATTTTTATATTTTTTAGGGATTTTAGGGTTTTTAGGGGGTTTTAGGGTTTTTAGTGTTATTTTTATTTTTTAGGTGTTCTTATGGATTTTTAATTTTTTAGTGATTTTAGGGATTTTTTTGGATTTTTAGGGTTATTTAGGGATTTTAGGGATATAGTGGGATTTAGGGGATTTATGGTTTTCTTGGGTTTTTTGCTTTTAAAAGGTTGTTTTTAGTTTTATAGGCTTTTACGTATTTTATAGATTCCAAGAAAATTAAAGATTTAATGGTTATTTATTTATTTTTTTGAGTATTTTTGGGTTTTCATTTTTCTAAAGTTTTTAGTTATATTGAATTCTTTTTCAAGATTTTGATTTTTTTACAGTTTTTGAGGTTTTTAGCTTATTTTGGTATTTTATATGTTTTACGTGTTGTTATTTTTTTAAGGCTTTCTTAGTGTTTTCATGGTATTTTAAGGGTTTTTACGTATTTACCAATTTTTAGAGTTTTTTGTTTTCTAGGTTTTTTTGGTTTTTATGGATTTTGAGGGTCTTTGGTGTTTGACCATGCTTATGGTATGATTCAAAATATCTTCACTCCACTTGAAAAAACAAAGTGTCATCAATGGTTTTTGGGATGTTGAGAGTTTTCAGGGATTTTTATGAGTTTTATGGGTTTTTTGGGTTTTTAGGGTTTTAGAGTTTTACGGTTCTTAATATTTTTTTTTGAGTTTTTTAAAAGTTGTAGGGGTTTAAATGGTCTTATATTTCTAGTGGTTTTTAGAGTTTTTATGGGTTTATGGGGTTTTTAATTTTTTAGGGATTTTTATGGTTTTTCATATTTTTAGGGGTTTTATAATTTTTAGGGATTTTATGTGTTTTTAGGTTTTTAATGTTTTCTTATGATATTTCTAGGTTTTAAAGGTTTTTTAGGTTTTTTGGTATTCTTAGATCCTTTTAGGATTCTTATGGTTTTTAAAAGTTTTAGGGATTTTTAGGATTTTAGGGGTTTTTTGTGTTGTTATGTTTTTTTGGTTTTTAGGTGTTTTTTATGTTATTAGTTATTTTAAGGTTTTTTATATTTTTTTTAAAATTTTAAGGGTTTAAAAGGTTTTTAGAATTTTTAGTGTTTTTTAGGGTTTTTGTGTTTTTTTAGGGGTTTTTATGTTTGTATATATTTTATGATTTTTAGGGGTTTTATGGTTTTTAGGGTTGTTTTAAGGTTTCTAGAGTTTTGTAGGTTTTTAGGTATTTTATGACTTTTTTGGTTTTTATGTTTTTCTTAGTGGTCTTTAGGGTTTTTTTATTTTTAGGGAATTTTAAGATTTTTAGGGGTTTTTAGGACATTTAGAAGTTTTATAATGTTTAGGTTTTAGGGGATTTATTTGTTTTTCTGTTTTTAACGGTTTCTTTAGGGGTTTTAAGTGTTAATATTAATTTTAGATTTTTAGTGATTTTAGGTATTTTTAGTATTTTTATGGATTTTTGGTATTATGTTTTTAGGGGTTTTTATGGTTTTTAGGGTTCTATGGGTTTCATTGTGATTTTAGGGTTGTTCTAGAATTTTTGGGCAAGGAAGATGTGAGGGTCAGGCTATTCCCAACCCCCCCAAATCTATTAGAAAGAAGAAAAGAGACACAACAGACAAGGGAGGGGAGGGGTCAAACAACCCGCACCCAAAAACCCCTTACAACCCACACCAGAAAAGAAAAAACAAATAAATGAAAAGAAAACCCAAACAAGGACACCCCGGTCCAAGTAGTAACCATCACCTTCATCCAGCAGCATCCAGCATCCAGCAACTCACTACCAAGAAATTCTCATCTTCCAACCTCACATGTACCAGCATCAAGAACCTTCTCACCAAAACGACCCGTCACCAACAGCACATAACCATCAGCACCAGAATCACACAATAACCAGCAACCAGAGTTCACTTCAATACGACCAGAACTAGAAGCATAAACAACATCTTTCTCACATCCTAGACATATCACAGCCAGGATCCAACACCTCATCATCAAACAACCAGCATCTCTTTCAAACACCAAACACCACTCAGCATCCCGCTTCTACTCCAGCATCCAGCAGCAACCACCAACCAGCAGGACCCGCCAACTCCAGCCCTCAAGGAAAGTGGCGGCCAAGACCCAGAAACTCATCATCCAGCAAATTAGAAACCAGCCAAAAACCAGAAGCAGCTTATAGGAAAACCAACCACCAATAACAAACAAAATACAAGGGTTTTATTTTTTTAGGATTTTATGTGATTTTAATTGATTTTAGATTTTTTTTATGAGGACTTTTCAATATTTTTAGGGAATTTTAGGGTTTTATGTATTTTTTAGGTTATTTTGGGTTTTTATGGGCTTTATGGTTTTTAGGGATATTCAGGGATTTTATTGTTTTTATGGTTTTTTTTTGTTTTTTGAGTTTTTAGGTGTTTAATGATTTTTATAGGTTTATAATCATTTTAAAATATTAAAGGGGTTTGATAGTTTTAAGTGTTTTTTATGGTTTTATGGGTTTTTAGGTTTTTTAATATTTTTAAGGTTTAATATTTTTATTGTTTTTTTATTTTTACGATCTTTTAGGGTTTTCAGGGGGTTTCTTCATTTTCAGCTTTTAGGGGGTTTCAATTTTTTTATGATTTTATCTTTTTCTTATGGGGTTTTCAGAGTTTTTATGTTTTTAGGGATTTTAATGTATTTTTAGGAGTATTATGGATTTTTAGGATTTTTAGGGGTTTTAAGGATTTGTAGGGATTTTTTTATTTTTATTGTTTATTTGGGTTTTTAGGGTTTTTTTGTTTCTAGTGTTTTAATGGTTTTTATATTTTATTAAAAATTTATGGGTTTAATGGGTTTTGTAGATTTTTTGTGGTTTTTAGTTTTTGTATTGGATTTTAGGGGTTTTAAGTTCTTTATGAGTTTTTTATGGTTTTAGTGGTTTTAAGTGTTTTTAATTTCTTTTAGGTTTTTTTAAGGTTTTATTATTTTTATGTTTTTAAGGGTTTATTAGTGATTTTAGTTTTTTAAGATTCTGTTAGGTTTTTTAGGGTTTAGGGTTTTAATATGTTCTTACAGAATTAGAGGTTTTTTTAGGATTTTTACTTTTTAAAAGTATTTTTTCGGATTTTGAGGGATTTTAGGTTTTTATGGTTTTTAGGGGTTTATGGTTTTTAGTTTTTTAGGTTTCTAGGGTTTATTAGTTTTTTAGATTTTTAATGTTTTCTTAGGGGGTTTCAAGGGTTTTAGGGTTTTTACATTTTTTGGGATTTTTATTGATTTTTAGGATATTTTTTTTGGATTTTAAGGAATTTGAGTGTTTTTATTGATTTTTTATATTTTTAGAGATTTTTGAGGGTTTTATGGATTTTTTTGGGTTTTTGAGTTCTTTTAGGGTTTTAAGGTTTTTAGTGTTTTAGACGGTTTTTGGGCAAGGAAGGCTTGAGTCCAGGCTATTCCTGGGACCCCCCAAAATTTTATTAAAAGAAAAGACACAGACATTGCAGACAAGGGAGGGGAGGGATCCACCGATCCACACCGAAAATCCCCTACGACCTCATCCCAAAGGCCACAGGAAGAGAGGAAGAAAAGAAAAAGCAAAACAAACAAATCAAAAAGTTCAAATAGAAAAGCACACAAGGGGAGGATCAGTCAACATCCCCACCAAAATCTTCCAACTCCGTACCTTGAAACCCCATGCCCTCACCAAATCCGTCACCTACATTAACAGAACTGAAATCGGACTCAGCACCGATGTCCTTTGAGTCCCATCCAAACTCAAAATCCTACTGCATGCCAAGACTGGATAGCAGCTTCATCCTATCATTCTCTTTCTCTACAGAAGTGGAAATCCGCTCTTGCTTATTCACCTTTAGATTAATTCTTATAGCTCGTGAAGAGGCCCTAGTTGCCATGGGATATGGGAGAGCAGAGTAATCCTTCCTCCGTCATCGTCTCGGAGGGGCATAAGTGGATCCAGCTACAACACCCGCCTTCGCACAAGCGATACCATCACTGGCCGATGTTTCCTTCCCTTTCTTATAGTCTATCCCAAGAGTTTCAGCACCTCTTTTCTCCTTTGGCCTGGCCATAGCAGCATTTATCTGGCGGTTAGCATCAGAGGGTTTTGGGGGGTTAAAGGGTTTTAAGAGTTTTTAGTGGTTTATTTTTATTTTTATGGGTTTTAAGTTTTTTAGTAGTTTTAAATGTTTTTATGGGTTATTAGGGTTTTTGGGGTATTTTTAGGTTTTTTATCATTTTTTAGGTTTTTAGGGGTTTTATGGGTTTTATGGTTTTTATGGTTTTATTAGAGGCTTTCAAGGGTTTTAGGTTTTTTTACCTTTTTAGTGTTTTTAGGGATTTTTAGGATTTTAGTATTTTTAGGGTTTTAGGGATATTGAGGGTTTTTAGGGACATTTATGTTTTCTTAGGTTTTTAGGGGTTTTAGGTTTTAAGTGGTTTTAAGTGTTTTTATGGTTTTAAGCTTTCTTAGGGTTTTCAGTGTTTTTATAGTGTTTTAAATTTTAGATAGTTTAAGGGTTTTTTTGGTTTTTCAGGGTCTTTGGGTGTTTTTTTGGATTTTGATGGTTTTTAGTGTTTCTTAGGGTTTTTGCAGTTTTTTGGGAATTATGGTTTTATGTTTTTTTGTGTTCTTATGGGTTTTAAGGTTTTATATAGGTTTTAAAATTTTTAAGTGTTTAAAGGGTTTTTTCATTTTTTAGTGGTTTTATGGTTTCTATGTGATTTTAGGGTTTTTAATGTTTTTATGAATGTTAGGGTTTTTTATGTTTTTTAGGTTTTTTAACCTTTTTAAGTTTTATGAGGTTTTATGGGTTTTTATGTTTTTAATGTTTTATTTTGGTTTTTATGGTTTTTATGTTTTTAGGTATTATTTAGGTTTTTTATGGTTTTTAGGGTTTTTAGGTATTTCGAGGGATTTTAGGGTTTCTATGGTTTTTAGGTTTTAAACGTTTTTAGGTTTCTTAGGGGTTTTATATGATTTTACATATTTAAGGGTTTCTTTGGTTTTTTATGTATTTTGGGGGGATTACGCTTTTATGGATTTTAGGGATTTTTTAGTATTTTGATGGTTTTTAGTGTTTTATAATGATTCTAAGAGATTTTAGGATTTTTAGGATTTTTAGGGTTTTTAGGGTTTTTTGTTTTTTGGTTTTTAGGGTTTATGAGTTTTTTAGTGTTATTCGGGTTTTTAGAGTCTTTTAATGTTTTTATGGTTTTAAAGGGTTTTTATAGTTTTTAGTGGTCATTTTGGTTTTTTATCAGTTCTTAGGGTTTTTCTGGTTTTATGGTTTTAAGTGAATTTTAGGGACTTTTACGGTTTTTAGGGTTTTTAGTGTTTTTTAGATTTTTAAGGGGTTTATGGTTTTTATGCTTTTATGGATTTGTTAGTGATTTTCTATATTTTTAGGTGTTTTTAAATTTTATGAGTTTTGTAATATTTTTATGGCATTTCAAAGTTAGGAATTTTGTGGGTATTTTGGGTTTTTTTAGTGTTTTAGCATTTTATAGGTTTTTAGGACATTTAAGTGTTTCTAGGTTTTCTTGAAATTTTCAGGGTTTTTATGATTATTTATTTTTTTAGTATTTTTGGATTTTTTTAGGATAATTAAGGTCTTTTAGATTTTCTAAAATTTTTAGGGGTATAATGGCATTTTAGAGTGTTTAGTGTTATTTTTTGTGTTTTTATTGTTTTTAATGGTTTTTAGAGAATTTTATGGTTTTCAAAATTTTTATGGTTTTTAGGTTTTTTAATTTTTTTTAGGTTTTTAGTGGTTTTATGTTTTTTTAGGTATTTAATGTTGTGTTTTTAGGTTTTGACTGTTTTTTATATTTTTAGGGATTTTAGGGATTTTTTATGATTTTTATGGTTTTTAGGGCATTTAGGTATTTTGTGGGTTTTTATGGACATTATTGTTTTTTTGGGTTTTTAGGTTTTTTGTTTGTTTTTTTAGTGATTTTAAAGTTTTTTATAGTTTTTAATGTTTTATGGGTTTAAAGCGTTTTTAATGTTTTTAGTTATTTTTAGGGTTTTTATGGGTTTTAGGATTTTAATAAATTTAAGGGGGGGTTTGGTTTTTAGGGGTTTTAGGGTTTTTAGGGCCTTTCTATGGTTTTTAAGGTTTTAGTATTTTTTAGGTTTTTAGGGGTTTAGTCGGTTTTTAGGCTTTGGAGGTTTTATTAGGGGCTTTCAAGGGTTTTATGAATTTTTTACATTTTTAGTGATATTTAGGGATTTTTTTGTATTTTTTGGGGTTTATGGTTTTTATGGGCTTTGAGCGGTTATGGTTTTTAGCATTTTTAGGCTATTACGGGTTTTCATTTTTTATAGATTTTAATGATTTCATAGGGTTTTTAAGGTTTTCAGGGTTTTTTATGTTATTAGGTAGTTTTTGGAGTTTTTTATTATTTTTATGATTTTTAGGGTTTTAGGCATTTTGAGGGTTTGTTGGGGTTTTAGGGTTTTTAGGGTTTTAATTGTTTTTGGGGGTTTTATGGTGATTTTAATTATTTATAGGTATTAATGGTTTTTGGAGTATTTTAATGTTTTTTTGGAGTTTAAAGGGGTTTTAATATTTTTAGTGGGTTTTAGGGATTTTATGGGTTTTAGGGTATTTTAATGTTTTTAGGGTATTTATAGTTTTTAGGGTGTTTAGTGTTTGTTAATTATTTTTAATTGTTTTTATCATTTTTTTGGTTTTTACGGGCTTCAAGTGTTTTAATTTTTTTCATCAGGTTGTTTATGGTTTTTGGGTTTTTTACGTTTTTTTGTATTTTAGCGTATTTTAATTATTTTAATTGTTTTTGGAGTTATTGGGGATTTTGATGGGAGTTTGGGATATTATATTTTTTAGGTTATTTTAAGGTTTTACTAATTTTTTAGGTTTTTTGATGTTTTAAGTGTTTTTAGGTTTTAAAAGTTTTATTATGGGGCATGAGGGTTTTTAGGGTTTTTTATGCTTTTAGGGATTTTCTAGAATTTTTATTATTTTTACGGGTTTAGGTATTTTGAGGGTTTTTAAGGTTTTTCACGGTTTTTAGGGTTTTTATGTTTTTTTTTGGGTTTTAGGTTTTTTTTTGAGCTTTTAGTGGTTTTAATGGTTCTTTGGATTTGTAGCGTTTATAGGTGTTTAAAGGGGTTTTAGACTTTTACTGGGTTTTAGTTTTTTTAATTATTTGTATAGTTTTTGGGTGGTTTTTAAGGTTTCTAATGGATTATGTGTTTTTAGTTTTTTATGGTTTTCTTAGGGGTTTTCAGTGTTTTTATGTGTTTGAGGTTTTTCGGGATTTTTGGGATTTTTTTGGTTTTTTGGGTTTTATGGATTTAGAGTGTTTTTAGAAATTTTCAGGGTTTTTTTTTTGGTTTTTAGGGTTTTTATCATTATTAAAAAATTATGTTTTTAGGGGTTTTTATGTTTTTTAGGTTTCTAAGATGTTTCTTTTATTTTTATGGTTTTTAGATATTTTTATGTTTGTAGGGATTTTAGGCTTTTTAGTATTTTTATTGTTATTTAGGGGTTTTAGAATTTTTAGGGGATTTAGGGTTTTTTAGAGGTTTTATTGTTTTTATGGTTTCTTGGTTTTTTTGGTTTTTTTTGTTTTTAGTGGTTTTTAATATTTTTTTATTTTTTTAACATTTTTAGGGGTTTAAAGGGGTTTTAGAGTTTTAAGTGGGTTTTATGGGGTTTTAATGTTTTTCGTGTTGTTATGATTTTTTGGGTTTTTTTAGTCTCTATATTTGTTTATAATTCTTTGTGTATTGTTTTATGTTTTTAAGGTATTCTTAGAGATTTTCATGGTTTTTAGGTATTTTTATGTTTTTAGAGATTTTAGGGCCTTTTTAGGATTTTAGGGGATTTTAGGGTTTTTATGGTTTTAAGGGGTTTTTATTGCTTTTTTTATTTTTAGGGTTTTATTGAATTTTTAGGGGTTTTTATTGTTTTTTTAATATTGTTAGGGGTTTAAAGGGTTTTTAGAGTTTTTGTTGGTCTTTAGGATTTTTCTGGGGTCTTAGGGTTTTTAAGGGTCTTATGAGATTTTATGGTTTTTAGGAGTCTTAGGATCTTTTTAGTGTTTTTAGGGTTTCCTTTGTTTTTAAGGGTTTTAAGTGTCTTGAGGTATTCAGGTTTTTCTTATGGTTTTTAGGGTTTTTCAGTGTTTTATAATTTTAGGTATTTTTATGGTTTTTTTTAATTTTTACGATTTTTAGGCTTTTAAGGGATTTTAAATGTTTTTTTTTGGATTTTTAAGGTTTTTTGGTTTTTCTAATTTTATGGTTTTTATGTTTTTCCAAGTTTTTAAGGTTTTGTTAAGGGTTCTAATGGTCTTAGGGGTTTTACGTTTTAAGTGATTTTTAGGGATTTTTGTGGGATTATATTGTTTTTTAGGGTTTTTAATTATTTTTAGTGTTGGGGGGGTTAGGGTTTTTATGGTTTTGTGGTTTGTTGGGGTTGTTAGGATTTTTTTTTGAGTTTTCTAGAGAATTTATGGTTTCTTAGAGTTTTTAACATTTTTAGGGGTTTAAATGGATTTTATAGTTTTTAGTTGTTTTTAGGAAGTTTATGGGGTTTTAGGGGGGGTGGAATTTAGGGTATTCTATGGTTTTAGTGTTTTTGGGGTGTTTCTAATTTTTAAGGGTTTTAGGGGTGTTCAGTGTTTTTAGGTTTTTAATTTTACTTTGGGTTTTCATGTTTTTTAGAGTTTGTTACATTTTTAGGGATTTTTATATCTTTTTTAGGATCTCTATGGGTTTTTAGGGATTTTGAGGGTTTTACGGCTGTTAAGGTCTTTAGGATTTTTTAGGTTTTTATTGGTATTCAGGGTTTTTAGGGTTAAAAGGTTTTATTAGGGTTTTTAGGGTTTTTATGTTTAGGGATTTTTAAGAAATTTTACATTTTTTGGATTTTAATGGGTTTTTGGTACATTTTGGGTTTTAAGGATTTTTTATGTTTTTTTGGATTTTAGGGTTTTTTTGAGTTTTTTAGGGTATTAAGTATTTCTAGAGTTTTTAATTTTTTTATGTGATTAAATGAATTTTTGTAGTTTTTAATGGTTTTTATGATTTTTTGGGTTTTTATGAATTTTTAAGGGCTTTGTGGTTTTTAGAGGTTTTAGGATATTTTAAGGTATTTTAATATTTCTAGTGATGTTTAGTTTTTCATAGGGTTCAAGTAATATTAGGTTTTTATGTTTTTCTAATGATTTTTCAGGGGTATTAAGGGTTTTTACATTTTTATGGATTTTTATGTATTTTATAGAATATTTTTGGGTTTTTAGGGTTTTTATGGATTTTGAGGGTTTTTCATGTTTTTAGGGAATTTAGGTTTTTACTGGATTTATTTTTTTAGGTTTTTAATGTTTTCTAAGGGATTTTTAGGGTTTTAATGGGTTTTTTAAATTTTCCGGGTTTTTAGAGAAATTTTATGATATTTATGGTTTTATGGGTTTTTTGGGATTGGGGAGGTTAGGGGTTTTAGGGTTTCTATGGTGTTTTGGGTTTTTTTGGTTATTTTTTGGGTTTTAATGGTTTTATTTGTTTTTAGATATTTTTAATGATTTTATAGGTTTAAAGGGTTTTTAGAGTTTTTAGTGGTTTTTAGGGTTTTTAGGAGTTTTTCGGGTTTTTAATTTTTTATAGGCGTTTTTAGTTTTTTTATGGTTTTTGAGTTTCTAGGGTCTTTTAGGGGATTTTAGTGGGTTTAGTTTTTTTATGGTTTTTTTTTAAATTATTTTTTATTTTTTATGGTTTTCTTAGGAGTTTTTAAGGTTTTAAATTTTTAGAGATTTTTAGGAACTTTTTAGGATTTTTAGTGTTTTTTGGATTTAAAGTGTTTTTAGGGTTTTATGAGTTTTTAGGGTTTTTAACATTTTTATGTTTTCAGGAATTTTAATTATCCTTAGGTTTTTAAGGTTTCCTTAGGGGTTTGTAGGGGTTTTTTATGTTTTTAGGGATTTTAAGGGTCTTTTATGATATTTATTATTTTTAGGGTTTTTAGGGATTTTGAGGTTCTTCAATGTTTTTCAGGGTTTTTGTGTTTTTTGTGTTTTTTGTGTTTTTAGTGTTTTTAAGTTTTTATGGGTTTTAAGTGTTTTTTGGATTTTATGTTTTTCTCAGGGTTTTTCATGATTTTTCTAGTTTTTTACGTTTTTAGGGATTTTTACGGATTTATTAGGATTTTTATGGTTTTTTTTGGGATTTTGAGGGTTTGTATGTTTTTTAGGGTTTTTAGGCTTTTATGGGTTTTTTGGGATTTTAGGGGTATGATTTGAGTTTTTTAGGTTTTAAAGATATTTTAGTGCTTTTAACAATTTTTGGGGTTTAAAGGTGTTTTATAGTTTTTAGTGGGTTTTAGATTTTTTATGGGTTTTTAGAGTTTTTAAGGCTTTTAGGGTTTTTAATGGTTTTTAGAATTTTTATGATTTTTATGGGTTCTAGGTTTTTTTATGTTCTCAAGTTTTTCATAGGGATTTTCAGGGATTTTATGGTTTTTTATGTTTTTTCGGATTTTTATTGATTTTATAAGATTTGTATAATTTTTAGATTTTTAGGGTTTTTAGGGTTTTGATGGTTTTTTGGGTTTTGGTTATTTTTGAGTTGTTAGGGGTTTTAATGTTTTTATAATCTTTAGTGGGGTTCTGCGTTCAATGGGTTTTTGGTTTTTTAATGGCTTTTTGTGTTTTTTATGGTTTTTACGATTTTTAGGGGTTTTTTTTGGGTTTTTATGGTTTTTAGAATTTTATGTTCTAGGGGTTTTATGTGTTGGTTGGTTTTAATGTTTTCTGAAGGTTTTTCATAGTTTTTAGGGTTTTTACATTTTTAGGATTTTTATCATTTTTTAGTGTTTTTAGGGACATTTTGGATTTTTTTGGGTTTTTAGGATTTTTAGGGTTTTTATCATTTTGTAGGTATATTAATTTTTTTATGGTTTTATTAGATGTTTTTATGGTTTTAGTGTTTTTTAGTGTTTTTAGGTATCATTAGTGATTGTTTTCATTTTTATGGTTTTTTAGGTTTTAGGGATTTTGAGGGGTTTTAGAATTTTAAGGGGTTTTATGGTTTTTTTGTTTTTAGGGGTTTTTAGAGTGTTTATGGTTTAAATATTTTTTTAGAGTTTTTATCATTTTTAGGGGTTTAAATGGATTTCGAGTTTTTAGTGGTTTTTAGAGTTTTTCTGGGCTTTAGGGGTTTTTATGGTTTTTAGGGGTTTTTATGGTTTTAGGAGTTTTTTGGGTGTTATGGTATTTTTATGTACATTTCGGGTTTTATCATTTTTAGGTTTTTAGGGATTTAAGCGTTTTTAGGTTTTAATGTTGTCTTATGGGTTTTCATGGTTTATAGGGTTTTATACACGTTTAGGTATTTTTCATATTTTTATGGATTTTTATCGGTTTTTAGGGATTGTGAGGGTTTTTAGTGTTCTTTATAGTTTCAGGGTTTTAGAGGTTTTAGCGTTTTCAGTTTTTTAGGTGTTTGAATTTTTTTTGGGTTTTAAAGTTTTCTTAGGTTCTTTTCTGGGTATTTAGGTTTTTTTATTTTTATGTATTTTACAAATTTTTAGTATTCTTATCGAGTTTTATGGTTTTTAAGGATTTTGAAGGGTTTTTTGGTTTTTTGGGTTTTCAGGGGTTATTTTGGGGTTTTATGGTTTTTACGGGGTTTTGGGTTTCTAGGGGTTTTTTTAATATTTTTCTATTTTAAATTTTTTCTATTGTTTTTATGGGTTTTAGGGGTTTAAAGGTTTTTAAAACATTTTTGTGTTTTTTATGATTTTATGGAGTTGTAGGGATTTTTATGTTTTTTAGGGGGTTTTAATTTTGGGGGATTTTAGGGTTTTGTAGGGTTTTTTGGATTTTTATCATTTTTAGGTTTATAAGAGTTTAAGGTTTTTAAGGATTTATTAGTGGTTTTTGGAGTTTTTATGGGTTTTTATATTTTTATCTACTTTTATGGCCTTTTAGAAATTTTATGGGTTTTTAGGGTCTTTATGTATTTGGAGGGTTTTAAGGTTTTTTATGGATTTCATTGGGCCTCTAAAGTTCTTTATACTTTTTTTAAGGTTAAGGTTTTTAGTGTTTTTAACATTTATAGGGTTTAAAGGTTTTTTGATTAATTTTTGGGTTTTTAGGGTTTTTAATTTTTTAGTGGTCTTAATCAATTTTTGGTGTTTTTAGAGTTTTTAGGGTCTTTTATGGTTTTAGGGTTTTTATGATTTTAGTGATTTCAAGTGTTTTTAGGTTTTTATGGGTTTCTTAGGTTATTTTAGGGTTTTTTTGGGTTTTTACATTTTTTTGGGATTTTTAGATTTTTTTAGTTTTTTATTGTTTTTTGGGATTTCATGATTTTGATGGGTTTTTTTGGGGTTTTTGGTGTTATTTAGTATTTTTTGGGGTTTAATGTTTTTTTTAGCTTTTTAGGTTTTCTTATGATTTTTATGGAATTTAGAGTTTTTTATGTTTGTATGGATTTTGAGGGATTATTTAGGTTTTTGTGGGGTTTTAGGTGTTTTAGGGATTTTAAGTGGTTTTAGGGTTTTTTAAAGTTTTTAGTGTTTTTGAGTTATTTCAGTTTTCAAGGGTTTCTACAGTTTTTAATGTTTTAATGGGGTTTAAATAGTTTTTAGTGTTTTTTGGTATATAATGTTTTATGGGTTTTTATGGTTTATAAGGTTAATATGATTTCTATGATTTTTATGGTTTTAAAGTTTTTATGTGTTTTGGGATTTTCAGTGGTTTTAGGATTTTTAGGATTATAATGGATTTTCAAGGTTTTTACCTTTTTAGGGATTTTAGGGATATTTTAGGTTTTCATGGGATTTTAAGGAATTTTTTTAGAATTTTTAGGGTTTGAGTGGTTTTATGTTTTTATGGATTTTTTAGTTTTTTTGATTTTTTTTATGTTTTTATGGTTTTTTAGAGTTTTTTATCATTTTATGGGTTCAAAGTGGTTTTCAAGTTTTAGGGTTTTAAAGGATACTAGGGGTTTTTATGGTTTGTAGGGGTTTTTAGGGATTTTTAGGGTGTTTTGGGTTTTTAACATTTTTTTTGTTTTTTAGGGGATTTAAACACGTTTAGGTTTTATGATTTTCTTAATGTTTTAGGGGTTTTTATGCTTTTTAGGATTTATATGGATTTTTGGGTTTTTATGTATTTTGAGGTTTTTTATTGTTTTTTAGGTTTTCTAGGGGTTTAAAGTGTTCTTAAGATTTAAAGTTTTTTATAGGGATATTCATAGTTTTTAGTGTTTTTACATTATTAGGTATTTTTATGTATTTATTTGGATTTTTAGGGGTTTTAGGGGTTTTTAAGGATTTTTAGGGTTATTAAAGATTTTGGGGGTTTTTAGGGGTTTATGGGTTTTCAAGGTTTTTTGGATTTTTGAGATTTTATATGGGTTTTAAGGTCTTTTAGGGTTTTTAGTGTTTTTAGGGGTCTAAAAGGTTTTTCGTGTTTTAGGGGTTTTTATGGAACTTAGGGTTTTTTATGTTTTTTAAGGCTTTTAGGGGTTTTATGGTTTTTAGGGGTTTTATGTTCTTTAGGATTTTTTCTGTCTTTTAGGTTTTTAGGGGTTTTTAATGTTTTTAGGTATTTAGGGTTTATAAGTGTTTTTTGCATCAAATGTTTTATTTTGGATTTCCATGGTTTTTAGGGTTTTTACATTGTTAGCTATTTTTAGGGGATTAGAGGACTTTTCTTGTTTCTTTTGTTCTTAGGGATTTTGAGGGGTATTGCGGTTTCTAGGGTTTTTTTTTTGGGGGTGGGGTTAGGGTTTTTTTAGTTTTTAGGATTTAAAGGTTTTTTTGAGTTTTTAAACCCTTTTAGGGGTTTAAAGTGTTTTAGAGTTTTTACTGGTTTATAGGGGTTTTAGGTTTTTATCATTTTTAGGGAATGGAAGATGCGGGGCCAGGCTATTCCAGACCCCCCCCCCCCCCCCAACATTTATTAGAAAAAAAATAGAAAAAAATGATGGGAGGGGTCAATCAAACCACACTCAAAAACCCTGGACACCCCCACTAAACCCAAAAGTCCCCAAAAAAACAAAATGACACATGAACCAGGAAAGGCAGAAAATCGGAAGCATTTCCAACAACATCTCCCATCCAAACAGTAGCCAGTATCCTGCATAACCATTTTTATCAACCATCGCCTCCTTGCCAAGAATATCCACCGCCAGTATCACAGAACCACCAGAATCAAAGTCATAAGTCTCACCATCACCACCTCACAGTGAGGTAGCAACCATCACCAAATGACACCATCTATCATCACATCCCAGCCAAGCATCATCCATAAACCTGAAACATAGATTCAATCAAACCTCACCTTCAATCCAATCAGTGTTAAACAATTCACACCTAGTATCACGCCGATGAACAAATCTGTAGCACCCAAATGCAAGACAACATCCTCCACCACTCAACAGAACCAATATCCAGCATCCACACCGATTCACAACCAAACTAACTTCAAAACAGAAGACCACAGTCCAATATACCAGCCATAACGCAGCACAATGTAACATTCCCTTCATCGATAGCTTGAGGGGAAACCCGCACCCTTGCCCAGAACCCAACCACAACACCAAAAGCAGCATCCAACGCCACTCAACAAAAAAAATCTAGGTTCCACAACAATTCACAACCAACCCAGCCACAAAATAGAATACTGTAGTCCAACATAGCAGCCGTAATGAAACATAACTTAATGAGACCTTTAGAAAAAACATGAAACAAATCCTAAAGAGAGAAACAAGAAATAAAAACCTGCATCTTCTACACAAAATGATTCCAAGCCGATCTCTTTCGCACCTCCAGCAGCCTCTAAGTATATCCCAAAGCCTCTCCATGACTTCTCACAAGACACCCGAATCCGATCAGTGCAAGAAACTATGACTCCATCTGCATCTTTTCCATTCACGTCCCCCATAACCCATCGTGAAGCCAAAAAAACCACACAACCCCTTCACGACTCAAATCAAGAAGCATGAGTCGGAGCACAAGACCGTACACGCCACCTCCCAGAAGTCGCAAAGCCCATCACACCCACCTATCACTAATGCAAAGCCAGATCCCTCCCAAATATGATACCAGCCGCCTCACCGGCGGCCGATAACGGCCCATCTGAACCTTCTGGATCGTCTCGCCACACCATCGACGTGAACCAAAGCACCAAATTCCATGAGAGCTGAAAATCCAAGACCGAATATAGATATGAAAAACAGATCTGGTGTTTGGTAAAAGCACGCCATTGCTCAAACATCGGGACGCCCGTCGCACCCTCCTTTCACCATCTCGAGTCCAGAGAGACCATTTCAACCTCAGATATAGATCTGGCTTTGAGAGATGTTTTGTCATTGACTGAGAAGGGGACGAATGAACCCGCTAGACCATCCCACTGCCTTGCCAAAAAGAGCATTCACATAGAACACCGAGCCAGTCGATCTGCTAAGACCACTCCAAAACCACTGAGATATCAACAATGCTTCCAAGGAGTAGTGAAGGTCCATAGTTTTTTGGGGTTTTATGGGTGTTGAGATCTTTTAAAGATATTATTTATATTTTTTTATTTTTTAGTTATATTAATTTTTTTAGGTGTTTATGGTATTCTTAGAGGTTTTGGGGGGTTTAGGGTTTTTTACATCTTTATAGATTTTGGGGGTTTTTTAGGATTTTTATGCTTTTTTGGGTTTTTATAGATTTTTAGGGTTTTTTTTGTTTTTTATATGTTTTAAGTGTTTTTAGGTTTTTATGTTTTTCTAAATATTTTTTTGTGGTTTATGGGATTTTATTGTTTTTTGTATTTTTATGATTTTTTTAGGATTTTTATTTATGTTAGGGAAAAGAAGGCTTGGGTCCAGGCTATTCCTGGCACCCCCCAAAATTTATTAAAAAAAAGGACACAAACACTGCAGACAAGGGAGGGGAGGGGTCGAATGACCCACACCCAAAAACCCTTACAACCCACGCCAAAGAAAGAAAAACAAAGAAGGAAAAAGACACAAAAACAGACAAAACCGCAGCATCATCACATCACATCCAGCCAGTACCAGCATCCAACAGCACTACATCCAGCGTTAACCAGCATCCAGCAGCTCACAGCTAACCAACAACTAGCATTCTGACTATAGCAACAAACCACATCCAGCAGCAGCAACCAGCCAACCAACATCCACAACAAACCAGCAACCTGCATCCTCATTTTCAGATAGATAGCACCTCTTTCGACCACCATACATCCCCCAGGATCCCACTTCCACTCCAGCAGCATTTTCTTTTTCACCAACACCAACATTACCATCAAATTCTGACCCAAGCAGATCAAATCAAACCATTTCAGCAAACCAAACAACCCATCAAACCAAATCAACGCAAGAAAACAAGGAACACAAGGCCCCCCCTCCCTCCAAGCCGCTGGATTCGACTTCGAAACACCGGTGCACGCCAAGATGACGTCGAGACAGGGTGAAGCCAAGCAGAAGAATCGGAGCCGGAGGTCACCGTGGCAGACGCTACGCACACCGGATCCGATGCCAGAAGCCGCAATAGAACCAGCAACCATCGTGGCCGACGGTGAGCACACCGGAATCGAAAAGCACTCCGAAGCCGAGGTGAGATCCCGAAGCCGAAGACACTCCGCAGTCGACACCAATCCAGTCGACATGAAGCGCCCAAGGCCGCGGGGAGAAACCGAAGCTAAGCAAAGCGAATTCAAAGCATATTTTGAGTTTTTAGTGATTTTTATGTGTTTCTTGGGTTTTTATGGTTTTTTAGGGTTTATATTGTTTTTTGGGTTTTTAGGGTTTCTATGGTTTTTAGAATATTTAGGAATTTTAGGGTTTTTAAATGTTTCTAACTTTTAAATTTTTTCTCAAATATTTTTAGGGTTTCGTGGTATTTTAAATTTTAAGTGATTTTTATCGATTTGTTAGGATTTTTATGGTTTTTCATTTTTTTTATGGATTTTGTTGGTTTTTAGGGTTTTATAGTTTTTTTGGGTTTTGAGGTTTATTTATTTGGTTTTAGAGTTTTTAATGATATTTAGAGTTTTTTAATGTTTTTTTATTTTAAATGGTTTTTCTATTTTTAGTAGTTTTTAGGGTTTTTATGGGGTTTTATTGTTTTATGGTTTCTAAGAGTTTTTACAAGTTTTTTAGGTTTTAATGGTTTTAGGTACTTCTAGGGATTTATAGGGTTTTTATGGAGATTTAGTGTTTTTAGGTTTTTATGGTTATCTTAGGGGGTTTCAAGGTTTTTAGTTTTTTATGTTTTTTTTGGGATTTTAATGAATTTTTTAGCATTTATATGGTTTTAGGGGTAATAGATACCTTGTTGGTTTTTAGGGTTTTATAGTTTTTAATGGTTTTTGGGTTTTTCAGGAATTTAAGTGTTTTTATGTTTTTATGTTTCTTAAGGGGTTTTTTGGGTTTTTAGGGGTTTTAACATTTTTTGGGATATTTAGGACTTCCATTGGTTTTTATAGTTTTCATGGTTTGTAAGGATTTTGAGGGTTTTTTGGATTTTTAGAGATTTTATTGCTTTCTTTGGGTTTTTAGGGGACTTTTTGTGTTTTCTATGTTTTTTAAGGGTACTTAGTTTTTTTTTAAAAAAATTAGGGGCATAAAATCTTTTAGAGTTTTTTATTGAGGTTTAATGGTATTTTTGAGTTTTTACGATTTTAAGGGGTTTTTTGGTTTTTAGGGTTTTATGATTTTTGATGTTATTTAGAATTTTCAGTGTTTTTATGATTTTTTAGTGTTTTTAGGTTTTGAAAGATTTCTTATGGGGTTTTTGGACTTTTATGGTTGTATGGGGATTTCTAGTTTTTAGGGGGTTTATGGGCTATATGATCTTTTTAGGGTTTCTAAGGGTTTTATATGTTTTTAGGGATTTTCTGTGTTTTTAGATTTTTATGGTTTTCAAAGGGGGTTTCAGGTATTTTAGGGGTTTTTATGTTTTTATAAAATTTATATTTTTTTAGGATTTTAATGGTTTTATGGTTTTTAGGGATTTTTAGGGTTTTTAGGGGTTTTATTATTTTTAGGGTTTTTAGTTTTTTTATATTTTTAGGGGTTTTATTTTTTAAGGTTTTCTTATAGATTTTCTGTGTTTTAGGTTTTTTTATGTTTCTATGGATTTTTGGGAATTTTTAGGGTTTTATGGATTAATGGGTTTTAGGGATTTTAGGTTTTTTAATGTTCTTTTGTGTTTTAAAATTTTTAGGGTTTTAGGGTTTTTTTTAGTTTTTAGGTGTTTTATTATTTTTAGATATTTTTAACATTTTTAGGATTTTAAATGGTTTTTAGAGTTTTATTTCTTGTTTCGGGGTTTTATGGGGTTTCAGGGTTTATATGGTTTTTAGATGTCTTTATGTTTGGGGGGGGGGGGTTAGAGTCTTTGAGGTTATTTTAGTGTTTTAATCATTTTTAGGTTTATTATGAGTTTTAGGTTTTTTTTGGGTTTGATGGTTATATTTGGGGATTTTAGGGTTTTTTTAATTTTTATGGGTTTTACGTTTATCTAGATATTTTTAATGTTTTTAGGGATTTAAACATTTTTTTGAGAATTTGTGTATTTTTTTAGGTTTTTATGGGGTTTTAGGTGTTTTAAATGTTTTTAGGGGTTTTTATGGTTTTAGGGGTTTTTAGGATTTTTATGGTCATTTAGTGTTTTTAAGGATTTTAGGGGTTTTATGTTTTATATTTTATTAATGTTTTCTTATGGGTTTTCAGGGATTTAGGGGTTTTACCTTTTAGGGATTTAGGGATTTTTATGATTTTTATGGATTTTTAGGGATTTAGGGATTTTTATGATTTTTATGGATTTTTAGGGGTTTTAGGGATTTTTAGGGGTTCTAAGGTTTTATGGGTCTTAGAGATTTTTTTTGGGTTTTTACCATTTTTTATGTTTTTAATGGTTTTATGTTTTTTAGGTTTTTATGGTTTTTTATAGTGTTATTTTGTGTTTTGGGGTTTTTTATGTTTTTGGTGATTTTTTTTTTGGTTTTTTAGGTTTTTTATGGTTTTAAGGGTTTTATGGATTTTGTGGGTTTTTGGGTTTTTTTGGGTATTTAGGGTATTTAGGGTTTTGTTGTTTTTTAAAATTTTTACGTGTTGAAAGGTTCATTAGTGTTGTTGGTATAATTTAGGTTTTTATTTTTTTAAGGGTTTTAGTGGTTTTAGATTTTTTGGGGTTTCTAGGGTCTGTTTTGGGTTTTTTATGGTTTTATGGTTCTTATGTGTTACTAGGGTTTTAATGTTTTCTTAAAATTTTTCAGGGACTTTAGGATTTTTTTAGGTATTTTAGATCATTTTAAGTATTTTTATGTTTGTAGTTTTTTAATGTATTTTTTGAGTTTTTAGGGGGGGGGGGGGGTTTTGTTTTTGGATTTTTATGGTTCTTTGGGGTTTTAGTGGTTTTTTGAGTTTTTTATGATTTTTAAGGGGTTTTAGATTTTTTCTAACATTTTTATAGGTTTAAATTGTTTTGGTGTTTTTAGAAGTTTTTAGAGTTTTAATGGGTTTTAGAGGTTTTATGGGTTTTAGGGAGTTTAGGATCTTTTTGGGATTTAGGGTTTGTTATGTTTTTAGCATTTTTATGTTTTTTAAGGATTTTAAGGTTTTTTATGTTTTTAAGGTTTTATTAGGGGTTTTCAGGTTTTTTAGGGTTTTTTAAATTTTTAGGGACTTTTAGGGTTTTATGGTTTCTTAGGGTTTTTTAATGTATTTTTAGGGTTTGGTGGGTTTCTAGGGTTTTTATCATTTTTTTAAGTTCTTTAGGGGTTTAATGTGTTTTAGGATTGTATAGTTATTAGGGTCTTTTAGGGGTTTTTGGTTTTTTATATTTTATGTATTTTTATGGATTTTTATGATATTTGTGGGTTTTTATGGATTTTGAGGGTTTTAAAGGTTTTTTTTTGTGATTTTTGGGTTTTTTAGTTTCTTCGTATTTTTAGAGGCTTTTAAAAGTTTTATGGGTTTAAATTTTTTTAGATTTATTTAAAGGATTTTACGGTTTTTATGATATTTTGGGTTTTTATGTTTTTACGGGTTTTAGGGCTTTATGGTTTTTAGTTTTTTAAGAGTGTTTAGGGTTTTTAGCATTTTTTAGGTTTTTTTAATGTTGTACGTTTTTTTACGGATTTAAGGTCCTCTTAGGGTCTTTAAATTTTTTTAGGTATATTTAAGATTTTATTAATATTTTTATGAATTTTTTGTGAATTTATATGTTTGTCAGGGTTTTTAGTGGTTTTCGTGTATTATGCTTTTTTAGGGTTTTTAGGGGTTATTTGAGTTTTCTCGTGCTTTTAGGGGTTTTTAGAGTTTTTAATGTTTTTTGGGGATTAAGTGGATTTTAGAATTTTTTGGGATTTTATGGTGTTTATGGGTTTGTATTATTATTTTTTTTATGGGGTTTTGTGGGTTTTTCTGGTTTTTAGGACTTTTAGGGTCTTTTAAGGGTTTTTTGGTTTTTTGGGTTTTTAGGTTTTTTAGGGGGTATATGTGTTTTTAGGTTTTTAATGTTTACTTAGGGTATTTAGTTATTTTAGTTATTTTATTTTTTTGTTATTTCTGGTCTTTATTTAGAATTTTTATGGTATTTAGTGATTTTTAGAGATTTTATGGGTTTTAGGGTTTCTAGGTTTTTAGGGTTTTCAGCATTTTTTGGGTTTTTATGTGTTTTATGTGTTTTTAGGATTTTACGGTTTTCTTAGGGGGTTTCGTGTTTTTTGGTGTTTTAAAATTTTTAGGTATATTTAGGTCATTTTTAGAATTTTTATTGTTTTTAGGGATTTTCAGAGTTTTTAGGGTTTTTATGGTTTTTATGGTTTTTAGTTTTTTTTTTAGTTTTTTAGGATTTTTAAGTTTTTTATAGTTTTTTAACATTTTTATGTGATTTAAAGGGTTTTTAAAAAATTTATGGGTTTTTTAGGGCTTTATGGGGTTTTAAGGATTTTTATAGTTTTTAGGGATTTTAGGGTTTTTAGGGGGTGTTAGTGTTTTCAATGTTTTTTATTCATTAGGTATTCTAATGGATTTTTAAATTTTTTAGTGATTTTAGGGATTTTTTATGATTTTTAGGGTTATTTAAAGATTTTAGGGATATAGTGGAATTTAGGGGATTTATGGTTTTTTTGGTTTTTTTGGTTTTAGGAGGTTGTTTTTAGTTTTATAGGCTTTTACGTATTTTATAGTTTCCAAGAAAATTAAAGATTTAAAAGTTTTTTATTTTGTTTTTTTTGGGTTTACATTTTTCTAAAGATTTTAGAGATTTTTATAGTTTTTTCGAGCTTTTGGTTCTTTTTAAAAATTTTAAGGTTTTTAGCTTATTATGGTCTTTTATAGGTTTTATGTGTTGTTATTTTTCATGGTTTTCTCAGTGTTTTCATGGTATTTTAGGGGTTTTTACGCATTTTCTGATTTTTAGAGTTTTTTGTTTTCTTGGTTTTTTATGGTTTTTAGGGATTTTGAGGGTCTTAAGGGTTTTTACGGTTTTATTGTTTTTTTATTTCTTTAGGGTGTTTAAGTAACTTTTGGATTTTAAGGTTTTCTTAGGGTTCTTTAGGGTTTTTATCATTTTTAGGTATTTTTAGTGTTTTTTGGATTTTTATGGTTTTTAAGGTTTCTATGGATTTTGAGGTTTTTTACGGTGTTTAGGATTCATATGGTTATTTTTTTTATGGATTTTTTAGTTTTTTAGCGGTTTTATGGGTTTTTAAATTATCTTAATTTTTTTAGGTTTATAAAGTGTTTTTATATTTTTAGTGGGTTTTAGGGATTTTATGCATTTTTGGGGTTTTTTAGGGTTTTTGGGGTTTTTATGATTTTTAGGGTTTTTAGGGATTTGAACATTTTTAGGGGTTTATTTTTTATAAGTGTTTTTAGTTTTTTTATGTTTTCTTTGGGATTTTCATTATTTTTATTTTTAACATTTTTAGTTATTTTTATTATTTTTTTATGATTTTTAGGGTTTCTAGTGTTTTTAATGATTTTGAGGGTATTTAGGGGTTTTTTGGTTTTTATGGGTTTTATGGGATTTTTGGGTTTTTATGGGGTTTTTATGCTTTTAGAGATTTCAATATTTTTATAGTTCTTTAACATTATTAGGGGTTTAAAGGGTTTTGTAGTTTTTAATGATTTTTTAGTGTTTTTATGGGTCTTTAGGGGTTTTTTGGTTTTTTGGGTTTTCCTGGTTTTTTTTGCGAAATTTAGTTTTTTAGGGGTTTTATGTGTTTTTAGGTTTTTAAGGTTATCTTAGAGTTTTTATGGGTATTAGGGTTTTTTATGTTTTTACGGATTTTTAGATCTTTTTAGCATTTTTAGGGTTCTGGTGTTTTTAATGATTTTGGAGTTTTAGTTTTTTCAGGGCTTAGTGTTTTTTGTGGTTTTTAGGGTTTTAGGGGTTTTAAGTGTTTTTAGGTCATTAAGGTTTTCTTAGGGGATTTCCCAGTTTTTTAGGTTTTTTATGTGTTTTTGGATTTTTAGGGGTTTTTATAATTTTTATGGATTTTTTAGGATTTTAGTGTTTTGAATGTTTTTATGTTTTTTTGATTCTTAGGTTTTTTTATTCTATATGGGTTTTATGGGTTTTTAGAAATTTTTAAGAATTTTTGGTGATTAAAGGGTTTTTATAAATTTTAGCGGTTTTATGGTTTTTGTAGGTTTTTATGGGGTTTTAAGGTTTTTATGGGTTTTATTATATTTAGGGATTTTAAGGATTTTAGGGATTTTAGGGTTTTTATTTCTTTCTAGTTTTTTAGGTATTTTAAGTGTTTTTATGTTTTTAAGGTTTTCTTTGGGGTTTTAAGGGTTTTTAACGATTTGTTATATTTTAATAGTTTTTCGGGATTTTTTTACGATTTTTATGTCTTTAGGGTTTTTAGGGATTTTGAGGGATTTTATTGTTATTTAGGGTTTTTAGTTTTTTGTGAGTATTTTTAGTTATTTTGGAATTTATGTGTTTTTAGGGTTTTTAATGTTTTTTAGAGTTTTTTTATCATTTTAGGTATTTAATGGGTTTTGTAAATGAGCATCAGCCTGGTTGGTGAGGACTCAACAATTGCATGCAAGAGACCCGAGATAAAATCGAGGTGGAGACATATTTCTGAATTACGATAGCAGTACTGTTATAGGTACTGTTTGGTACTGTAGTATCCAGAACAATTCACCCATTTGGGCCTTTGGGCCACTGGTTTGGTCCTCAGTTTCTGCAAGGTCTTCGGGCCACCCAAGGCCATCCGGCCAGTTGTATCTTAAGGACTTTTGGGCACCTCAAGGCCTCAAGGTTCCCCAATGACTTCGGACCACATGAAAAAAATGTATATGAAACCAGGAAGATTAGAAGGGACAAGGATCCACATGAAGATCCATAGTAGGATCATCCATGAGATAAGAGCTAATCGGAATTGAAATATTGAGATGGTATTGTATTTCCATCGGTACCAAGCCTGTGCAGCTTTGCACATGATAGCTTATAGACCATCCTTACGAATGTGGAGTCCTGATATCACAATATTTTCTAGGGAGGAGTAATTCCATGTTATCTTGTCTGCGTGATTTCCTCTAAGACCCACAGGTCATGTAATTTTATCTTAAGCCTTCCGGCCTTGTAATGGCTCCCCCTCACCCTTGAGAGGGGGATTATCAAAAATAAAGAAAACTTAAAAGCCTGCGGGCCATTCAGGCCAGGTGTTTAATGGGGTTTTAGATATTTTTTTCGTTTTTAAGGTTTTTATGGGTTTTGGGGGATTTTTAATGTTTTTAGTGGTTTTATGGTTTTTATGGGGTTATGGTTTTAAGGGTATTTTTACAGTTTTTAGAGTTTTACAATTAATATATTTTAAGTATTTTAGGTTTTATGGTTTTCTTAGGGATTTTTAGGGTTTTTAGGTTTTTAAGAATTTTTAGGGATTTTTAGTATTTTTATGGTTTATTAGGGTTTTTAGGGATTTTGATGATTTTTTGTGGTTTTTGTTTTTTTAAGCTTTTTAGGATTTTAGTCATCTTTTATGTTGCTAAAGGGTTTAATGTTTTTTATTTCTTTAGGTTTTCTTAGGTGGTTTCAAAAATTTTTGGGTTTTTTACATTTTATAGATTTTAGGGATTTTTTTTATTTTTATGATTTTTAAGGTGTTTAGGGATTTTGAGGGTTTTTAAGGGTTTTAGGGTTTTTATGTTTTTTTTTGTGTTTTTTAATTTTTAGCGTTTTAAGTTTTTTTGAGTGTTTTAACATTTTAATAATGTTAAGAGGTTTAAGTCGGTTTTCAGGTTTATTGAGGCTTTTAGGGTTTTTATGGGTTTTAGGGGATTTAGGGTCTTCAATGGTTTTTTGATTTTTTTGCTTTTTTGGGTTTTTTCCTTATATGTTTTAAATGGTTTCTTAGGAGGTTTAAGGTTTTTAGGTAATTTTACATTTTAACGGATTTTTAGGTCTTTTTGTTGTTTTTCTTATTTTTAGGGTTTTTAAAGTTTTTATGGTTTTAGGAGTTTTAGGGTTTTTAGTCTTTTTAGTGTATTTAATGTTTTTGGGTGTTTTAAGTGTTTTTTATGGTTTTCCTAGGGGATTTCAGGGTTTTTAGTGTTTTTTATGTTTCTAAGGATTTTTGGGCTTTTTATTAGAATGTTTATGGGTTTTTAGGGTTTTTAGTGATTTTGAGGGTTTTTATGGTTTTAGGAGTTTTATGGTTATTTTGAGGGTGTAAAGGATGTTTATATTTTTTAGGGTTTTAAGGGTTTTTACTATTTTAGTTTTTATGGGTTTTAATGATATTAAGGTTTTAAGGTTTTCATAGTGGTTTTTAGGTTTTTATGGCTTTTTATGTCTTTAGAGATTTTTAGGGCATTTTTAGAATTTTTATGGTTTTTACGGTTTTTTGGATTTTGAGGCTTTTTTGGGGTTTTATTAGTATTTTGGGTTTTTGGGGGTTTTAGGGTTTTTTCAGTCCTAGAGGTGTTTTAATGGTTTTTAGAGTTTTTTACCTTTTTAGGGGTTTAGATGGTTTTTAGAGTATTTAGTGGTTCTTTAGGGTTTATATAGCATTGTAGATTTTTTATGTTTTTTAGTGGTGTGAATGGGTTTGGGGTTTTTTAGGTCTTTTAAGGGTTTATTGTTTTTAGGGTTTTTAGGTTTTAGTTGTTTAATGTGTTTTTTGTATTTAAAAGTTTTCATAGGATTTTTCAAAGTTTTTATAGATTTATATGTATTTAGGGATTTTTTCGGATTTTTTAGTATTTTTATGGGTTTAGAGTACTTAAGGATCATCAGGGGTTTGGGGGTTTGGGGGGTTTTATCACTTTTCTAGGTTTTTATTGGTTTTTATGGGTTTTAAGTGTTTTTTATTTTTTAAGATTTTCTTAGGGTTTTTCCAGGGTTTTTATTGTTTTGTTTCATTTTAGGGATTATTATGGAATGTTTATAATTTTTATGGTTTTTAGGGAATTTAGGAATTTTGAGGGTTTTATGGATTTATATGTATTTATGGATTTTTTTTTGATTTTTTCAATTTCTAGGGGTTTTTCAGTTTTTTGGGTTTTTAATTTTTTTTATCATTTTTATGGGTTTAAATCTTTTTTTACAGTTTTTAGTGGATTTTATAATTTTTTTGGGGTTTTAATGTTTCATAAGCGTTTTTAAGGGTTAATGATTTTTAGGGTTTTTATGTTTTTTTTATTTTTCAGGTTTTAGCGGTTTTAAGTGTTGTTTTTTTGGTTTTTAAGAGTTTCTTACCAATTTTCAGGGTTTTTAGTGTTTTTATGTTTATATGGATTTTTAGGGAATTTTTAGAATTTTTATGGTTTTTTAGGTCTTTAGGTATTTTTTGGGGTTTTATGGGCTTTTAGAGTTTATAATTTTTTAGGATATTTAGAATTTTTTATGTTTATAGGGGTTTTAAGTGTTTTTAGATTTCTAAGGTTTTATTCATCTTTTTAGGTTTTAGGGTTTTTTGTATTTTTTGGGGATTTTTTGTGATTTTTTGGGTTTTTATGGTTTTTATGATTTTGATGGGTTTTTGGGAATTATTTTGGGTTTTCATGGGTTTATTGAGTTTTTAGTGTTTTATTTAATTTTATGGGAGTTTTTAAGGTTTATAGGGTATTTGATAACATTTTTAGTGGTTAAAAGGGTTCTTAGAGTTTTAAGTGGCATTTTGAGGTTGTTTGGGGTTTTATGGATTTTATGGTTTTTAGAGGGTGTTATGGTTTTTAATAGTTTTTAATGTTTTCAGGGTCTTTAAAGATGTTTATAAATTTTTTGGTTTTTTATATGATTTAAGTGTTTTTATTTTTTTAGATTTTTCATAGGGGTTTTCATGGTATTTAATGGTTTTTACATTTTTTTAGATATTTGTGTTTTTTAGGATTTGAAGGGTTTCTAGGGATTTTGGGGGGTTTTAGAGTATTTTGAGTTTTTTGTGTGTTTATGTGTTTTTTTTGGGTTTTTTGAAAATTTTAGGGGATTTAATGGGTTTTATATTTTTTTAAAATTTTTAGGGTTTTAAGGGGTTTGATATTTTTAGTTTATTTTTAGAGTTTTTATGGGGTGTTCAAGGGTTTTTAAGGGTTTATGGTTTTTATGGGGTTTTAGGATCTTCTAGGGTTTTTATCAATTTTTGGATTTTAGGGGTTTTATGTGTTTTTAGGTTTTTAATGTTTTCTTAGGGGTTTTCAGGGTTTTTAGTGTTTTTTATGTTTTTAGGATTTTCACATATTTTTTATGATTTTTTTTGTTTCTTGGTGTTTAGGGATTTATTGAATATTTATGGGTTTTAGTGTTTATATTGTTGTTTGGGGTTTTTTGTGTTTTTAGGTTTTATGGGTTTAAAGTGTTTTTTGGTTTTTATGTTTTTCTTAGGGTTTTTAAGAGTTTTTAGTGTTTGTAATGTTTTTAGAGACTTTTAGGGATTTTTGTGAATTTATGGAGTTTTCGTGTTTTGGGGTATTTGTTGGAGGTTTTTATGGTTTCGGGGGTGTTTATGGTTTTTTGGGGTGCTATGGTTTTTTATGTCTTTAGGGTTTTTAATGTTTTTAGGGTGTTTTAATGTTTTTATGGGTTTAAATGGTTTTTATATTTTTTAGTGTTTTTAGGGAAAGGAAGGTCCAAGGCCAGGCTATTCCTGACCCCCCCCCCTAAATTTATAAATGAAAAGAAAAGAAGACAAGGGTGGTTGAGGTCAAACAACCCACACCAAAGACCTAAACCCCCACACACAGTAGTCCAAAAGAACCAAAATACAAAAGAACGAGACAACTAAAAATCGACGTCTCCATCCCCATAAGAATCCCCATCAGCACCATAACAAGAGGAAGCATCTGACTCCATCGACTCCCATTTAGAACATTCATATTGCTTGAGGAAGGCTGAACAATACTTCCTGAGATCCACATTCGGTTGCGCCATTCCTACTCGGCCTTCCCTGACATAGACATTTCGCTCACCTTTACTTTCCTTGGAGGAGGCTCTAATAGAAATCGGCCTAGGAAGGGAGGAGTAATCCCTCCTTGTTCTTCGCTTCACTGGGGGTCCACCAGGCCCTGCTGTCTTTCGTTGTATCACATCATCATCACTCAGTTCCATGATATTGATATTTCCATACATTTGTGATATGTAGTAGCAGGCTCAACCACACATCCCTAACTACCATATCTAGGAAAAAACCGCAACTTCCTCTTATGGTGGCATGAATTGAAGCCAGAGGAACAAAAGAGACCCATCAAAGCAAGCTCCCTCCTAATCCTATCCAAATTAGCATACATAAGGTCATTGAGATTCGTAAAAATTTCCCCAATCCTTGTATGTTCATCATTCTCATCCCCAAGGAAGATCACCAGTTGTAGGTCTAGCTTTTACAGGATCTCATTATGATGCTTATCAAAGGGGATTACCGAACAGTCCAACATTATCTTTTTAGACAACTCAACACATGAAGGTATAATCTAAAACAGAACAATATTAGAGCTTATATTATGTTTCTCAACAGTTCTCCAATCTGCAAGAAATTTATTAGACTACTACCCAGGCTAAGGGGCATCACTCAGACTGTCCCCAAACACAGCAGCATCAACTATCACCTGCCCCAATAATTTCACAGATGGTAAAGGATTCCCCACTCCCAATCGCCTCAATCCTTCACAAAATGGAAGCAGAGCCACATCCTAAAGTCCAAGAGGATCATCCTTAGCTGTCACAAACTGCAATTCCTGTCTCACAAGACCCCCATCCTCATTTCCTATGGAATCCATAAGATCCAAGTCCGCAAACTGATTAGAGGTTAAGACCAATTCCTTTCCCCAGAATTGTCATTGAACATAAACTTCTATAGGATTCAGCAATGGCTCCCTCTCCACCCCATCACCAATGAGACTCAGATGCTCACATTCATCCCTAAAAGGATAAAACTATAAAATAGAGTCCACATCTCCTTCTTCATAAAGAGATTCATCACCCACCTCAGAAGAGGTAGGGGCATCACCTACCAGTCCCCAGTCACCCTTCAGTCACTTGAAAATGTCCTTAACCATGGATTTCCCTTCAACGCCATGTCGGGAGGAGGCCCCCCATCTCCCCCCTAGAATCCATCCCAACATCCAGCAGGGTATCCTGTAGAGTTTCTTTACTTGCCTCCAGCTCCATTGTTAACCCCAACTTCAGAGAGATGGCATGCTGAACACTCCCAGCCATAAGACGCTCACTACCACTACGTCTGCAATCTCTTTTCACATGGACAAGAGTAAATCAAGATTCATAGTAACTCACCCATGATTCAAACACCATCGGTTTCTTCCACCGAAGCTCCTCAACAATTTCAAACCATAAATTGTCTACGGATCTTTTGAAATATCAAATTCAACACAGACCCTTGGAAAAAATGGGTGGCAGAGGGCCCTATTTCTGTTATCCACACATAGAAACCTTCATGTAAAATTTCTCAGCATTGTAATAATAGATATGTTTGGAAAGGGGAGTGAGATCTCAAAGAAACCTCACCCAATTTTCCATCAATGGGGAATCACAATGTAGATGGAATTCAAAGTTTTACCAGAAGAGGGAAAACAAGAAACATCACATCTATGAGGATCCATAGACCATGCCCAGATAATATCTTCCTATGAAGAGAACTGAATCAAAATGTGATAGGAATCGACCAAACCAACAGTGGCACGATCCCAGAGACCCTAGTGTTCAAACACAAACTAGTCAAAAACATCAACCGGGGGATGGAAATTCCAGAACATAGCTACCTAGGGTATATTATGAAAAGTAGAGGCCTCGTTTAACTCCTTAATTGACAATGGAAGCTTCAGAATACCTTCATACAACTCGACACAATAGGGAAAATCTCAATCCACGGAAAATCAGGAAGTGAGTCAGGATCTGAGAAAGGGAAGAATCAATCTTTACCAGCAAGTAGTGAGGGCCCCTCCCCCATTGAGGGGGAGGCCAAGGCATAGACATCAACGATATCTTCAAGCCAGCAATAGGGAGGCAGAGGCACCATCACAAAAGCAGAGCATAGTAGACATCATCTTTCCTAGTTTTCTTTTAGTGTTTTTAGTGGTTTCTAAGGGTTTTATGGGTTTTAAATGTTAGGGTTTTTATCATTTTTTATAATTTTATAGGTTTTATGTTTTTTAGGGTTTAAATGTTTTCTTAGGGATTTTTTGGGTTTTTAGTGTTTTTTATACTTTTAGGGTTTTCAGTAATTTTTTTAGGATTTTGATGGTTTTTAGAGTTTTTAGGGTTTTTATGGATTTTTAGTCATTCTATACAGATAGATTGGTTTCTAATTATCCATATGTGGAAATTAAATTTTGATTTTTTTTATTCTGATTCAGGATTTGGATAGGTGTGTGTTTACTACTTCAAAGTTTGGTATGTTTTCTTTTTAAGAGTATAAGAGAATTTCTATTCCTCAGACTCAACATGAAATTTGGAATAATATGATTTGGTGTAATAGTATCCCCACAAAATTTAATTTCCTTTTATGGATAATTAGAAACCAAGCTATCTCTATAGATGAAAATGTTAAAAAAGGGCATTAACCTGGTTTCAAAATTCCACTGGTGTATCCTTAATAAGGAGTACAAATCTGATCATCTATTCTTTGAGAGTTAATGGGCCATGGATACTTGGAGGATCTTTAGAGAATTCAAAAAAATAGAACCTTTTCATACTGGAACATTCTTTCTGGTAAAGTGGTTTCATGGTTTGAATGGTGCTAGTCCTGAAAAAATAGAAAGAGTTGTGATTCTCATTATAGGGTGTTGGTGTATTTGTAAATCAAGAAACAAATCTTATTTTGAAGGTATTCATTGAACAAAGAGATCATTTATCATCAATACAAGACTCGTTCTGGTTGATTTGGTACATTATTCTAAGATATCTAGGGATAATACATATTAGAAGAACATGCAGATATATAGTCTATATTTTCTTTATTCAGATCATATGAGAATAGGTAATTGGGTTCGCTAGATTCCTCCAAGCATGGGTCTTAAGATTAATTTTTATTTCCTATGTGTTGGAGGAATTATTCGAGGTGGGGTATTGTGTTGGATGGGTATGGAAGTATACATCTTGTGTTTACTTGTTTTTATGGTAGGGGGGAGTTAAATCTAGGATGAAACCGAGGTTATGTATACAGGGATCACATTGTGTGTGCAAAGGAATTTATACCTTCATTAAATTGAAACTAAATCAAAGATCATCAACAACTCGGTGAGTGGAAATATGTCTCCTCTTTGGTTTATTTCATATATTATCAAGAATTATTGAGGTAGCCTCGGTATAAAAAAACAGTTTTCTCACAAATGGCTTGAAGGTAACAAAGTAACAGACTACTTAGCATCATTAAGAGTGGAAGATCAAGGGAACATTATTTTTTTATTTTTCTAGTTCTCTTTAGATGGAACTGGAAGGGTTGGTATTAAGTAGAGGATACTAGCTTGGACTCCACTATTTTAGACCACCATAAACTATCTGTATTCTGACCATTTCTCTGGGTATTTATCTTTTATAATAAAAAATGCGGTGTTGGGTAATGGTTTTATGGTATTTTTGGGTTTTTATTAGTTTTATAGTTTTATAGATATTTTTCAAAAATTTATAGGTATAAAGGGTTTTTATATTTTTTGTGGATTTTATAATTTTTATTAATATTTTGGGTTTTTAGGGTTTTTAAGAGTTTTTATGGTTTTATGGGGTTTTAGGGTTTTAATGGTCTTTTTAGGGGTTTTAAGGTTTTTATTATTTTTATGTTTTAGGGTTTAAAATTATTTTTAGGTTTTAAAGGTTTTCTTAGGTTTTTAGGGTTTTGGGTTTTTATTTTTTTATGTATTTTTATACAATTTTAGGTATTTTATGGGTTTTTGTGTATTTAGGAATTTTGATGGTTTTTATGAGTTTTAGGGATTTTATGAGTTTTAGGGGTCTAATCGTTTTTTTAGGTTTTTATAGTTTTTAATTTTTATTAAGTTTTTAAGGTTTTATTGGAGGTTTTTGGGTTATTTGGTTTTTATGGGTTTTTACATTATTTTTTATTTTTATTTCCTTTTGTGGATTTATATGGTTTTTTAGGGGTTTTAGGGTTTTTTACATTTTTGGGATTTTATTAAGTTTTTATGGGTTTTACGGTTTTCTGAGTTTTTAATGTTTTATGGGATTAAAGTATTTTTAGAGTTTTTATTGGTTTTAGGGATTTTATTAGTTTTTAGGGATTTTATGGTTTTTAGGGGTTTTTTGGTTTTCCGGTCATTAATGGTGTTTTTAGTGTATTTGGGTTTTTAGCATTTTTATGTTTTTTGGGGGTTTAAATATTGTTAGGTTTTTAAGGTTATCTTACAAATTTTTATGGGATTCAAGGTTTCTTATGTATTTAAGGATTTTAGGTATTTGAAGAATTTTTATTGGTTTTATGGGTTTTTAGGGTTTTTTTGGTTTTTAGGGTTTTTTTTTGTTTTTATGGGTGTTTTGGGTTTTTATGAGTTTTTTATAATTTTTATTGTCTTTTAGAGTCAATAATGCATTTACGAGTATGAAGGGTTTTTAATGTTTTTATTGGGTTTTAAGGGATTTATGGGTTTTTAGGGATTCTGTATGTTTTTAGCAGTTTTTTTTGTTTTAGGGTTTTAGGGTCTTTTTAGGTTTTTTAGTGTTTTTGGTATTTTTTAGGTTTTTAGGGGCTTTAGTTGCTTTTAGATTTTTATGATTTTCTTAGGGTTTTTTAGGGGTTTAGTGTTTTTTTGTTTTTAGGGGTTTTATGGATTTTTTTATAATTTTTATTGGTTTTTAGGGTTTTTATTAGGTTTTTAGGGTTTTTAGTGGTTTTAGGTAATTAGGGGTTTTAAGTGTTTTTATGTTTTTAGGGGTTTCTTAGGTATTCTCAGGATTTTAAATGTTTTTATGGGTTTTTAGGGATTTTTAGGATTTTTGGGTTTTTCGGATTTTGACAGTTTTAGGGTTTTTAGGGGTTTTATGGTTTTTGGAGGTTTTATAGGTCATATATTTTTTTGGATTTTCTATTTTTTTGTAGTTTTTAATGATTTTGGTGGTTTAACAGGTTTTTACAGTTTTTGTTGGAGTTTTGGGGTATTTATGGGGTTTTATGTGTTTTGGGTATTTTAAAGGTTTTAATGGGTTTTATGGGTTTCTAAGGGCAAGGGAGATGCGAGGGATGGGCTATTCCTGACCCCCCAAATATATTAGAAGAAAAAGACCCAGTAGACAAGGGAGGGCTGGGGTTAAAAAACCCGCACCCAAAACCCTTAACAACCCCAAACCCAGAAAAATAATCCCAGAACAGTATTATGTGTTTCTAAGGGGTTTTAATGATTTTTTGGATTTTTAAAATTTTTAGGTTTTTAAGGGTTTTAAGTGTTGTAGTTTTTAAGGTTTTCTTAAGATTTTTAAGGGTTTTAGGGTTTTCTTATTTTAAGGATTTCAATTCTTTTCAGGATTTTTATGGGTTTTTAGGGATTTTTAAGATTTTATGATTTATTGGGGTTTTGGGTTTTTTATATATATTTTTGGGTTTTAATGGGTTTTTTTTTAAGGATTATTAATATTTTTAGAGTTTTTAAAAAAAATAAGGTGTTTAAAGGAGTTTTGTGGTATTAACTGGGTTTTAGGGTTCTTTTGAGGTTTTAGGTTTTTTAGTGTTTTAATGGGTTTTTATTGTTTTTCAAGGTAATATGGGTTTTACGGTAATTTAATGGTTTTTAGAATTTTTATCATTTTTGGGTTTTTATGGAATTTAGGTATTTTTAGGTTTTTACGTTTTTCTTAGTGATTTTAAGGGTTTTCTAGGTTTTTACATTTTTTTACATTTTTAGAAATTTTTAGATTTTTTTAGTATTTTTATGGGTTTTATAAATTTTGAGGGTTTTTTTTGGGTTTTAGTGTTTTCGTGGTTTTATGTGTTTTTAGTTTTTTAATTTTTTCTTAATCTTGTTCAGGGTTTTAGGGTTTTATGTTCTAGGGATTTTTTGGGGTTTTTATGATTTTTATGGTTTTTACAATTTTAGGTATTTTGAAATTTTTTGGGGTTTTATTTTTTTTGGGTTTAGAGGTTTTTAATGTTTTTAATAGTTTTAAGGTTTTTTAGATTTTTTTAATGTTTTTAGGGTATTAAAGGGTTTGTTGAGTTTTTTGGGGGTTTTAGGGTTTTTTTGTTATTTTAGAGTTTTAAGGATTTTAGAGGATTATATGGATTTTGGTATTTTTTGGGTATTTAGCTTTTTTAGGTGTTTAAAGTGTTTTTAGGTTTTTAATATTCTCATTGTATATTCAAGGTTTCTAGGGTTTTAAATTTTTAGTGTTTTTGTTTCGGATTTTTATGGATTTTATGTGTTTTAGGGATTTTGAGGGTTATTATGGTTTTTAGGGTTTTTAATGTTCTTTTTTGTTTGTGGGGGGGGGGGGGTTGAGTATTTTTGGTTTATATGGTTTTTAGAGTTTTTAAATTATTTAGTGATTTAATGGATTTTTATGTTTTCAGTGGGTTTTTATGGATTTTATGGGTTTTAGGGTTTTTAATGTTCTTATCATTTTTTATTTGTTAGGGGTATAATGGTTATTAGGGGTTTTAGGGTTTTAATAATTTTTTAAGTTTTTAGGGGTTTTAAGTGTTTTTATGTTTTTAGGTTTTCTTAAGGTTTTCATGATTTTTATGGTTTTTACATTTTTTAGGATTATTAGGATTTTTTAGTATTTTTATGGTTTTTAGGATTTTTAAGGATTTTTAAGGTTTTATAGTTTTTATGTTTTTTTGGGGGGGTTTTATTTTTTGTGGGTTTTAAGGGGTTTTATATTTTTCTTAACTTTTTAGGGATTTAAACAGGTTTTGGTTTTTTATTGATTTGTAAGGTTTTTATGTGTTCGTAGTGTTTTTTATTTTTTAAGGATTTTTATGGTTTTAGGGGTTTTAGCATCTTTTTGGGTTTTTATAATCTTTTTAGGGTTTTTGTGATTTTAGAATTTTTTGGTTTTTAGGGGTTTATGATTGTTTAGTTTTTTAGGATTTTAGGGGTTTTTAGTAGTTTTAGCAATTTTTATGTTTTTAGGGATTTTTAGTCCTTTTATAATTTTTATGGTTTTTTTGGTTTTTATGGATTTTTAGGGTTTTTAGGGGTTTTATCGATTTTTATGTCTTTTAGGGGACATAAGTGTTTTTATGTTTTAAGGTTTAATTAGGGTTTTAGTATTGAGTCAATAAGGTTTTCCTTATGACTTTTCCATTCCTTGTTGTTTTGAAAATTACAAACACCTTATCTTTAAGGAAAATTGCTTTTATAAGGAAAATTGCTTTTATAAGTAAAATTGATTTTATAAAGAAAATCGCTTTTATAAAGAAAAATAACTTTTATAAGGAAAATTATCCTTATCATATTTTCATTATCTATATCCATATATTTCTCAAGTATAAGAATCAGATTCATTTCTATATTCTCAGAATCGTTTAAAACCTTGATATGAAGCATTCTGTTTTAGGCTCCAAATTCTGGATGAGAACTGTAATGAAGTTCCACTCTGAATTCTGGATATTAACTCTAATAAAGCTCCAATCCGAATTTTGGATACGAACTCTCATGAAGTTCGACACTGAAATCTAATGACGAATCCTGATTACAAATTCTCATTACGAATTCTAATGACGAATTGTCATTCCGAATTCACCTTTTAAACAGAATCTGATCATCTTTTCTTTATACACTCTGAATTTATTTAGACTCCGAATATTATTTTTTCTTAGACTCTGAACTTTCATTTTTCTTACACTTTTATAATTTGTCTACTCTTTAATATTTTTCTTACACTCAGAATCTTCACTCCGAACTTTTGAGTTAGACAAAAAACGATGTCGTACTTTCGGTTACACTTGTTTTGTTACAAAACGATGTCATCTATTCCATTATAAACTAATTGTTGGTTAAGTGACACATGTACAGGTCCCTCCGATTTTTAAGGAAAATATGACCGTTGGAAAGGAGGTCGACCGAGCTTATAAATAGGAGCTCATTTGAAAGATCTCAAAACAACTAATCTTCGACTCATGTGATTACATGTTTGATGTGATTTCTAGAGAGAGAGGCTCTTATTAACTCTCAAAGCTTTTTGTGACTCCGAATGTTGGTGATTACATTCGAGGACTTCCGGGGATAGGAAGATAGAGGTGCCGACTACCTTAAAGTTTGAAGGCTTCCTTGCTGAGGAAGATAGAGGTTCCACCAACTTTGAAGTTGAAGGCTTGCGGGGATAGCAAGACAGAGATTCCGATCTTCATATCGAGGGCTGACCCAGGTGTGGGCAAGACAGACTTTCTTGAAAGTATAAATCAAGGGACCCTTATCCAAGGTTGTTGGATACCCTTCTCTTTGGGTTAAAAGACTTATATCTTGTTACTTGTAGTTTTACTACTTGTTTGTTTCCGCTGCATATTTTATTGTAAGGAAAGTATAACTTTCTTATACTTCCTTACTTGTACTCTGTTCCATTTAGATTCTATACGCTTTAAGGTGGAATCTCATATTTTAATCTTTAGTTAAGTTTCAATTTCTGGATCCACATTTCCGGAACCTACTTTCGGAATCTCTTTCCAGTTTTAAGCAAGTACATAGGACATGAAGTTTATAACTTCATTCCTTATTCCACATTTTCAATTGGTGTTATAGGTGTTGTGAATTTGCCTAGTTTAACTTTGTTAAACCTAGATTTTCCTTGTCTAAGGAAAACATAGTTATCCATAACTAACTTTAAAGGTTCCAAAGGAATTTTTAAAGTATATAATTCACCCTCCTCTTGTATATTGAGCATCTACATCATTATTTCGATCCTACAATTGGTATCAAAGAAGGTCTCTGAAATACTTGTACTCACGTATAAGTTTTTCTTTCTCACTTTATCATTCCGAACGTTGTAATTCCGAACTTTATCATTTCGAACTTTATCATTCCGAACTTTGTCATTCCGAACTTTGTGGTTACGAACTTTTTTCTACTAACAAGTTGTGTACCGAAAGTTATTTTTAGTATGGCAGGAGTCAATTTTGGTTCCATTGATAATATAAATCCTACAAGACCACCAATCATTTATGGTAATGACTATGAGTATTGGATAGATCGAATGAATACTTTTGTTATCAATACTAGAGTGGACAACTTTGTTATGCTTACTGGAGATTATAAAATTCCTGATAAGGAAGTTAGAACTTTCACTAACCAGGAAAAGCATGAGTATCAACTCAATTATAAGGTACGCAATACTTTACTATGTTCAATGACTAGAAATATATATATCCAAATTTCTTCTTGTGAAGCAGATAATTGTATATGGAAGAAGTTAGAGGTTACACACTTTGGAACTTCTAATGTGATTGAAACTAGGAGAGCTATGCTTAGAGATGAATACCATTGCTTCAATTTTCCTTATGGTGAAACAATTTGTAAAGTCCAACATAGTTTTATGACTATTGTCAACAGTTTACAGTCTATGGGAGCGAAAGGGTTAGACGATGAAGCACTTGTAGATAAGATAATTGATATTATGCCCAATGAGTGGGAATCCAAAAGAACTGCTATAGATGAGAACAGGAAGGTCACTCAAATTTCACTTGATGAGTTATTTGGAACTCTTTTCCAACATGAAACCAGAATGAAGAGAGATGCTGACAACATCAAAAAGAAGAATGGGAATGGTACTGTTGCTTTCACAACAACATCAAATCATATGAAAGCTAAGAATCCTGAGAGAGTAACCAGATCCAAGTCTAAGAAGATAGCTATTCAATCAGAATCTAGTGAAAGTGAAATCTCAGAAAATGAGTTTTCAAATATTTCTCGAAGGATGAACAAGATAGCCGACCAAAGAAGTTTCCAATCCATGTATAAGAAAAAGGAAAGGAAATATAGGGAAGATGGAGAAGTCACGTGTTATGAATGAAATAGAGCTGGACATATTAGACCATATTTCCCTTTACTCAAAAAGAAATAAAGGAAAGAAAGGCATTCAGACAGGAACAAAAAGAAGTATTATAAAGCCAAAGCTAAGAAAGTTCTGAAAGCTAGTGACACCTGGAGTGCCAGTGGTGGTGACTCTTCAGATGAATCTTTTGATTGTGAATCTTCATGACAGAAGAATCTTGGTCTTATATCCAGATTACCTATTGACAATCATTGCTTTATGGATAAGGTATGAAATTCTCAATCATTGACCAATGTATATTTAAATTCTAATGATAGTAAGTATTATAACTCTTCTGATGAAGAATCCTCTTCTGATGAAGAAAATACATTACCTACCTATGAAGAAGTTTCTAGGTTTTCTGAACTTCTTGAAATTTATAATTCCAAACTCAATAAAAAACATTGATAAGGTAAACTCTAGGAATAATATTCTTACGAACGAAATATCAGATCTTTCTAAGGATCTAGATAGAAAAACTAATGATTTTGAAATTATTTCAAAAAATCTTGAGGAATTATGTTCTGAGAAGAACAAACTTCCTAAAGAGTTAGAAAAATTAATCTCTAAGAAAAGTATCTTTGAGCCTAGCTATAGTTCTAAAACTAATGATTTTGATGATAAAAACTTGGTTATCAAACTCATGTCCAAATGTTTTTTCCCTAAATAAGTGTTTTCCAAACTTTACCCATGGTAAAGAAAATTTTGATAAAATGTATTCTCAAATACGACCTTTAAGAAATAAATCCGGATTTGGTTATACCCATGCAAAACCAATTTTTAGTAACAATTATTTTGTTCCTCAAAGTGCCCCATTTTGTACCATGTGTCAATGAGGTGGTCACTGGGCAAGGAATTGTTCCTTATATAAAACCCAATCTCTAGGATTTCATAAAGCCTGTTTTTCTAAGAAGATGTGGGTACCTAAAATTTTGTTATCTAGAAATCTCAGATCCAAAAAATTTTGGATTCTGAAAGTCTAATTATTTTCTTAGTTTCAGGAATATAAAGAGAGTACCAACAACAACACATGGTACATGGATAGTGGATGTTACCGGTACATGACCGGTAATAAAAGCTATTTTGAAAAGATTTTCAAAACAAAAAGAGAAAAGATAACTTTCGGAGATAATGCGAAGGGAGAAATTGTTGGTATTGGTAATATTGTTCTTCCAGGTAAAACCTTGATTTCAAATGTTCTTTTTGTTAAGGGTCTTAAGCACAACCTCATTAGCATAATTCAGTTATGTGATTAAGGATACCTTGTGAATTTTGGGAATGATATGTGCTTAGTTCACAATTCCAAGGAAGAATTTATTCTCTCAGCCAATAGGCAAGAGAATGTTTACACCATAAATTTAGAAGACCTCAGGAGCCAAGATTTACCTTGCCTAAGTGCAATGGAAGATCATACCTGGTTATGGAATAGAAGACTAGGTCATTGTAACCTTAGGAACTTATGCAAACTCTCTAAGAAGAAACTAGTTAAGGATCTACCGGATCTTATATTTGAATCTTATAAAGTTTTTGATCCTTGTCAATATGGAAAGCAACATAAATCTAGTTTTAAATAAATTTGTGAAGTCTCAACAATTGATGCATTACAGTTAGTGCACATGGATCTTTTTGTTCCAACACAAACTGGAAGTATTGGAGGCAAATACTATGTGTTTGTTCTAGTTGATGATTACACTATATTTACTTGGGTTTATTTTCTAGAAAGTAAGTCTGAAGCTTTTTCTTATTTCAAAAGTTTTAGAGCTCATGTTAAAAATGAGAAAAACCTTCCATTGAAAACTATTCATAGTGATCATAGAGGAGAATTTTAAAATTCTGATTTTGAAACTTTTTGTAGTAGGAAAGGTATTACTCACAATTTTTCAGCACCTAGAACTCCTCAACAAAATGGTGTAGTTGAGCGAAAAAATATAATTCTTCAAGAGATAACTAGAACCATGTTGAGTGAATATTCTATAGCAAGACATTTCTGGGCTGAAGCTGTAAGTACTGCTTGCTATATTATAAGTCGAGTTTTGAATACACCTTTTCTTAATAAAACTCCTTGTGAGTTATGGAATGGTAGAAAACCAAGACTATCCTACTTCAAGGTTTTTGGTTGCAAAGTATTCATTTTTAATACTAAAGATAACTTACATAAATTCGCACCAAAATCTGATGAAGGAAATTTCTTAGGTTATTCCACAACTTCTAAGGCATATAGATTTTTCAATAAAAATACTTGTACTGTTGAAGAAACAGTGCATGTAAAATTTTATGAGTCTGATACTTTTGTTTTTAAACTATCCCAAACTACATCCTCAGATGTGTTTTAAAAAACTGATTGTCAACCTTTGATAGAAGATCCTTCCGATAAGGAAAATGTTCAAGAAGATACATTTGAAACATTTACCCGAGAATATTTTCTAATCAATGTGGATGAACAGGCTTTTCTAAACCCAAATCAGGTGTTTCTTAAGAATCATCCCAGTGATAGTATCATTGGTGATGTAAATCAACCTGTAAGGACTAGAAGTTCCTTAAGAAATGAAATAGAACATCTAGCATTTATTTCCCAATTAGATCCAAAAATCACTGATGAAGCTTTAGGTGATGATGATTAGATCAAAGACATGCAAGATGTACTAAATAAATTTGAGAGGAATAAAGTCTGGACCATGGTTGAAAGACCTAATGAAACTTCTGTTATTGGAGTAAAATGGGTTTTCAGAAACAAATGTGATGAAAATGGAGTCATAGTAAGAAATAATTCTAGACTTGTTGCTAAAGGCTATAATCAGCAAGAGGGAATAGACTATGAAGAAACCTATGCTCCAGTAGCTAGACTTGAATTTATCCGTATTCTACTTGCCTTCGCAGCATTGATTAATTTTAATCTTTTTCAAATGGATGTGAAATGTGCTTTTCTTAACGATTATGTTCAAGATGATGTTTTTGTTGAACAACCTTCTGGCTTTGAAGATAAAAAACATCCTGATCATGTTTTTAGACTTACCAAAGCTCTGTATGGTCTTAAACAAGGCCCACGAGCATGGAATGATAGACTCACTGGATTTTTGCTTCAAAATAACTATGTTAAGGGAAATGAAGATCCAACCCTTTTTATAAAGAAATATAAGAAAAATGTTTTGATTGTTTAAATTTGTGTTGATGAAATCATATTTGGTTCAACTCAACAATCTATAACCGACTCTTTTGCAAGTCTAATGAAATCTGAGTTTGAAATGAGTATGATGGGTGAGTTAACTTTTTTCATTGGTTTTTAAATTTCTCAAAAACCAGAAAGAACCTATATATCACAACATAAGTATATTAAATATCTTCTCAAAAAGTATGGTTATGAAAACACTAAAAGTATAAGTACTCCTATTAGTACATCAAACTCTCTAGATCTTGATGAAGCTGGGAAACCAGTAGATCAAACATCTTTTAGAGGTACGATAGGAAGTTTACTTTACTTAACAGCTAGTCGACCATACTTAATGTTCTCAGTATGCTTATGTGCAAGATATCAATCCAATACTAAGGAATCTCACTTAAAGACAGTAAAAAGAATTTTTCACTACCTTAAGGGAACCATGGATCTAGGATTATTTTATACTTATGGAAATGATTTTGTTCTAAAAATATTTTCTAATGCAGACTTTGGTGGATGTAGAATGGATAGAAAAAGTACATCCGGAACTTGTCAATTCTTAGGAGATTCACTAGCTTCTTGGTCTTGCAAGAAGCAACATTCTGTAGCACTTTCCACTGCTAAAGCCGAATAGGTAGCAGCTGGAAGTTGTTGTGCTCAAGTGTTGTGGATGCAACACACACTCACAGACCATGGCTTGAGTTTTACTAAAACTCAAATTTTGTGTGATAACACAAGTTCCATTTCCCTAAGTATGAACCTTGCACATTACTCTCGTGCATAGCACATAGATATTAGCCATCACTTTCTTAGGGATCACACACTAATAAGAGATATTATTATTCAGTTTATCGGAATGCAAGATCAACATGTTGATATTTTTAGAAAATCTTTTCCTTCTGATAGATTTGAATACATTAAACAAAAGTTAGGAATGATAACCATAAGGTAATATCTCTTAATTAAATTTCTGTTGAAAAAGTCTCTTTACAGTAATAAACTCCTTTTCATAGGGGGAGTACATTTGATAGTTAGAGTAACTAAATTTTTCAAAGTTAGTTTTCAAACTTTTCGGAACTAAATTTCTGGAATGGAAAATTTCATACTGGTGTTTCCGTAACGATATTTTCGTAGCGAGACTTTCATAATGACCTTTTCGTATTGAAACTTTTGTAATGAAATTTTCGTACTAAAATCCTTATAATGTTTTTTCATTTTTTTTCTATTCTTTTCGTACTGATTTTTCTGTACTGAGTTTGTTTTTCGTAGTAAGTTTTGAAAACTATGTCTTTTCGTAGTAAAGATTTTTCATAGTTAATTTTTCTTCAAAAAGAATATTTCCCATTACGAATAATTTTCCTAAGCCAATCCAAATTGTATGATTTCCTTACTCATGTTTTCGTAATCATATTTTACTAGCTGTTATTTTCTTATATTTTGTTTTCGGACTATAGTTTTCTTAAATCTTTGTTTTAAAAAAAACCTCAAGAGATCGGATTCAAGTTTTCTTGCAGGATTTTTCTCAACTGTCAGACCAGATCAAAGTTTTTTTTAAACCGTTACATGGATTTTGGAAGACCAATGGTCAAATTCTTTGCCTATATTAAGGGGACCCCGAGACTCGTCCCACATTGGTTTTTCAAGCTCCAATGTTCCGAAGCTCTGCCTCTCCGTTTTAAGGCTGTTCCGATCTTCAGCAATCTCCATTCTGAACTTCCCAGAAGTATTCAGATCCGAATTTCTGTGGAAGTAGCTTCTCAAGACATGTCAACCACTAAGCCGATTTCTCAGTGGTTAGTATATAGAGAAAGGTTGGTTCCTCCTGATTTCCTCAACAAGTATGATTCTCTTATATCCAAGAACATTAAGATTAATGGATGGGAAGATGTTGCTTTGTCTAAGCCTGGGAATCAAGATGAAGTATATTAGGATTTGCTTTTAGAGTTATATGATACAGTTTCCTTCTTTAAGGAAGATGGTAGGGAGAAATTGTCATTTAAGTCTTATGGAAAGACTTATAAGCTTTCTTATTCCAAGGCATCTATATTTGTAGGGCTGACAAATGAAGTAGAAACTGAGTTCATCACTCATGTTTTTCTGGATTCAAAGGGAAGTTTCAACAAGGAAAAAGCTTTGAAGACTCTCGGACTGTCAGATGACAAGGCTCCGAAGATTACTAGTCTGTCTACGAATTTTCGGATTCTAGAATTATGGGTACAAGGCTTTATCGTACCGAGAAAATGTGACAAATATAGTTTGAATAAAAGCGAGATCTTAATCTTAGATTTTTTGATTAATCTAAGGAAGTTTAATCTTATGAGACACATTCTTATTACCATTGAGAATGTTAAGAAAGGGAATCTGAGAGCTCAGATCGTAATGTATCCGGCAATAATCTCGAAGTTAATAGTTTGGTGCCTTGATTCTTTCAAGGAGTCTTGCAAGTCTAAGAAATGATTTTGAAAAATTATGTTGGTGAGTGATGGTACCCTTAAAAGGATGAACGTTTCTTTCAACAAAAAGACTGGTGAGTTCTTCGATTTTCCAGTTCAAGAAGAAGCAGTTCCGAATGTTTCTGAACCCGAATCTTCTAAGCCAGTGAAGAAGAAAAAGTTGAAAGAAGTTGAATTTGAAGCAGAGAATCTTAAAACTAAGGAAGTCCATTCCGCACCTCCAAAACCGAAGAAGAAGAAAGCTTACCCTGATGAGGTAGTTGCTAAGTGGAGGGAATCAAAGAGAAAAGAGTGAAAGGGGAGCCTCAGTTTGGCTTGGATCTTGCGGAGGCTAAGGCAATGAAGGAAAAAAACAGCGGATGAATTAGAAAAACAAGTGAAACAAAAGAAGATTAAGAAGAATATGTCTGAAGCTGAGTCGGTTCAGACATTATTGAAGTTTAATGATATGGCCTCCAAAAACATTCCAGTTCCGAGATCTTTCTCTTTGGAATCTCTACCTGAGACTCCGGGAAGAAATGATGTTACTCCGGAGAAGGTAAAAGCTAAGCATGTTGCGGAAGTTGAGCAGTTTGAGCAAGAGGAAGAAGCAGTTGCTGAAGGTAGTGATGAGACCGGAGATCTATTCAAGCAAGTAGAACATTATAAGGGGACACCTTCGGAACATCTGTCACTCCGAACTTCAGAAGGTGAGTCTTATAAGTTAGTCTCTCCAGGGAAGGATGAGGAGAAAGGAGAATAAGAAGTAGTGTATCATGCAGAGGAGGAACATCTTCTACATGATATTTCTCAAATGGAGAAAGTAGAGGATGGTGCTTAAAAAGATATTGATGATGAAGACAATGTTGTTCAAGTGTCTGATAGTGAACAGAAAACTCCGGAATAGTAATCCATTCCAAAAAAGGACAAGGGAAAGCAACTTGTTGTCGATACCCCGAGCTCAGTGGATGTAAAGAGAAGGGAAGATGGTGATTCTTCTAAGAAGAAGGATGAGCAATTTTAAGAGGAAAATTCTCCAAGAAAAGTCTCAGATTCGGAGTCATCTCCGTTGGGGCATGACTTTGTTGTTCAGTCATTAAAGAAGTTGGTGAGTACTATTCTGACCTTCTCAAGTATTGATTCAAGATGCCAGATGCTCCAACATACTTTGAATCAGAAAACAGACTCAGTATCCATGGTTATGGATAAATGTTTTGAGATCCAGGCTCAGTTCAAAAAAAAATTTGTCGCCTATGAAGCCCACAAAAGGTCTTGTAAGAAAATGAATAGTTGGTCGAGGAAAAATGTAGAAGATATGAGGCTCTTGGATGAATTCCAAGATAATGTTAAAGATGCTTTTGAGATAGAATATAGGAAGATAAATGATCTTACTTATTCCTTTGAAGAAAAGTTGACAGCTGAAATGAATTTCCGGATTCAAGAAGTCAGAAATATGAATGGGAAGCTGAATTCTGTTTCTCAAAACTGCAGGAATGAAAGGGATCGTCAGATTGATATTGAAGAGAAGTTTTTAAATCAAGAACAAGTTTTCAAAGCCCAGGAATAAAATCTTGAAGTCCAGGAAGAAAATATTGAAGCTCAAAGTGCAAGATTAGTTGTGTTAGAGAAGAAAGATGAAGAAGACCATAAATGCTTGAAGAAGATAAAGACGATTATCAAGGGTCTTATGTCAAAGGAAAAAAGATTCAAAATATACAAATCTGATCTTTTGTTGTATCTTAGCTTCCTTGTTTTTAATCTTTCAAACTTAATGAAAATCATGCTTGCTCGTATCTTTTAACTAATTTTTCAGGTACTTTGTTATATTTTCCATTCCCTCCAAATATTTTTAAAAATCACAAAGGGGGAGAAGGAAAAAGAACCCAAACAAAGGGGGAGAAAGAAAATGAACTCTAATGGAGTTTATCTAAGTGGGAGTTTTTCATTAAAGAAGACATTCTTATTCTTAATGAAATTCCATTCTGGAAATCTAGAATATGATCCTTAGAGTTTCAAACCCTAAGGGGGAGTTAGTCGTATTCATCAACATCCATAAGAAAAGGGAGATAAGCCTTAATGTTTTTTCTCCTTTGTCTTTCTTTTTTGTAAGGATGTTTGTGCTTTCAAAAAAGGGAGAGATTGTTGAGTCAATAAGGTTTTCCTTATGACTTTTCCATTCCTTCTTGTTTTGAAAATCAAAAACACCTTATCTTTAAGGAAAATTGCTTTTATAAGGAAAATTTCTTTTATAAGGAAAATTTCTATTATAAGGAAAATTTCTATTATAAGGAAAATCGCTTTTATAAGGAAAATCACTTTTATAAGTAAATTTATCCTTATCATATTTTCATTATCTATATCCATATATTTCTCAAGTATAATAATCAGATTCATTTCTATATTCTCGAAATCATTTAAAACCTTGATATGAAGCATTCTGTTTTAGGCTCCGAATTCTGGATGAGAACTGTAATGAAGTTCCACTCCGAATTCTTGATACAAACTCTAATAAAGTTCCACTCCTAATTCAAGATACGAACTCTCATGAAGTTTGACACCAAAATCTAATGACGAATCCTGATTACAAATTCTCATTATGAATTTTGATGATGAATTGTCATTCCGAATTGTCATTCCAAATTCACCTATTAAACAGAACCTGATCATCTTTTCTTTATACACTTCGAATTTATTTAGACTAAGAATATTATTTTTGCTCAGACTCCGAACATTCATTTTGCTTACACTTTTATAATTTTTCTACTCTTTAATATTTTTATTACACTCTGAATCTTCACTTCGAACTTTTGAGTTAGACTTAAAACGATGTCGTACTTTCTGTTACACTTGTTTTGTTACAAAATGATGTCACCTACTCCGTTATAAACTAAACGTTGGTTAAGTAACACGTGTACAGGTCCCTCCGATTTTTACGAAAAATATGACCGTTGGAAAGGAGGTCGACCGAGCCTGTAAATAGGATCTCATTTGAAGGAGCTCACAACAACTGATCTTCGACTCATGTGATTATATGCTTGAAGTGATTTCTAGAGATAGAGGCTCTTATTAACTCTCAAAGCTTCGTGCGACTCCGAATGTTGGTGATTACATTCAAGTACTTTCGGGGATAGGAAGACAGAGGTGCCGACTACCTAAAATTTAGAGGGCTTCCTTACTGAGGAAGACAGAGGTTCCAACTACCTTGAAGTTGAGGGCTTGCGAGGATAGTAAGATGGAGATTCTGATCTTCGTGTCGAGGGATTACCCTAGTGCGGGTAAGACAGACTTTCTTGAAAGTATTAATCAAGGGACCTTTTCCAAGGTTTTTGGATACCCTTCTCCTTTGGTTAAAAGACTTATATCTTATTAAGTGTAGTTTTACTACTTGTTTGTTTCTGCTTCATATTGTATTGTAAGGAAAGTATAAATTTCTTATAATTCCTTACTTTTACTCTGTTACATTTAGATACTATACGCTTTAAGGTTGAATCTCATATTGTAATCTTTAGTCAAGTTTCAATTTCCGGATCCATATTTCAAGAACCTACTTTCGGAATCTCTTTCCAGTTTTAAGAAAGTACATAGGACTTGAAGTTTATAACTTCATTCCTTATTCCAAGTTTTCAATTGGTGTTAGAGTTGTTGTGAAATTTCTTAATTTAACTTTGTTAAACCTAGATTTTCCTTGTCTAAGGAAAACATAGTTATCCATAACTAACTTTAAAGGTTCCAAAGGAATTTTTAAAGTATACAATTTACCCCCCCCCCCCCCTCTTGTATATTGAGCATCTACATCATTATTTCTATCCTACATTTAGTGTTTGTGACATTTTTTATGATATTAAGGGTTTTTTTAGAATTTTTATGGCTTTTAGGGTTTTAGGGGGTTTTAGGGTTTTTATGGTTTTTAGCCTTTATGGTTTTTAGGGTTTTTTAGTTTTTTATTATTTTTATGGTTCTTAAGATTTTTCTAATGTCTTAGGGGTTTGAAGGGGTTTTGTATTTATTTAGTATATTTTAGGATATTTATGAGTTTTTAGGATTTTTTATGTTTTTTTAGGATTTATATGGTTTTTAGGGTTTTTATGGGTTTAAAATGTTTTTAGGTTTTTTAGTTTTTCTTAGGGTTTTTTGGTATTTTACAGTTTCTTACGTTTCTTGGGATTTTTTGGGTTTTTAATTTTTTAGGTATTTCATGGATTTTTAGGGTTTTTAGGGGTTTTGAGGGTTTTAGGGTTTTTATGGATTTTTTGGTGTTTTTTGGGTTTTAAGGATTTTTTAGGTTTTTATAGTTTTTATCATTTTTAGGGTGTAAAGGGGTTTTATAAATTTTGGGGTTTTTAGGGTTTTTATTATTTTTATGGGTTTTAAGGATTTTAGTTGTTTTATGGTTTTTAGGTTATTTTAAGGTTTTAATCATTTTTAGGGTTTTTAGTGGTTGTAAAGTGTTTTTAGATTTTTAAGGTTTTATTTGGGTTTTATGGTTTTTTGTTATTAGGGATTTTAAGGGTTAAAATTTTTTATTATTATTTTTAGGAGATTTTATCGATTTTTAGGGTTTTTTAGGGTTTTTAGGGTTTTTAGGGTTTTTATTGTCTTTATAACATTAGAATATTTAAGTGTTTTAGGTTTTTAAGGTTTTCTTATTGGTTTTCAATGTTTTTAGAGTTTTTTTTAATTTAAGGATTTTTTTTGGATTTTTTATGGTCTTTACGGTGTTTAGAGATTTTGAGGGTTTTCAGGGATTTTAGGGGTTTTAGTTTTTAAGGATTTTTTCGTTCTTTTGGGTTTTTGAGTTTTTAGGGGTTTTATGGTTTTATAGTGATTTTATCATTTTCCAATGTTCAAAGGGTTTATAGAGATTTATTGGGTTTTGTGAGTTTTTAGGGTTTTTAGGGTTTTTCAAGAGTTTTTGTGTTTTAGGGTTTTAGGGTTTTTTTGGGTTTAAAGGTTTTTGGGCATTTTTGGGTTTTTACGGGTTTAAGTTTTTTTAGGTTTTCTTATGTTTTTTCATGGTGTTAGGGAGTTTTACCTTTTATGGGATTTTTTTGGATTTTTATTTTTTTTAGGTATTTTAGTGATTCCTAGGGTTTTGGGGGGGTTTATGGTTTTTAGGGGTATTTTGGGGCCTTAGGGTTTTTTATTTTTAGGATTTTAACAGTTTTTAGATATTTTTAACATTTTTTGGGGTTTAAAGGGGTTTTATAGTTTTTAGTGGGTTTTCTGGTTTTTATGTGTTTCTTGGTTTTTTTTATTTTTTTAGGGGTTTTATGTTTTTTTTTTGGATTATAGGGTCTTTTTAATGGTTTTAGGGTTTATAAAAAATTTAGGTTTTTGGGGTTTTAAGTGTTTTTAGGTTTTAAGGTTTTCTTAGGGGTTATTTGAGGTTTTAGGGTTTTATTTCATTTTTTTGGATTTTTGGGTTTATTTTTATTTTTATGGTTTTTAGGGTCTTTATGGATTTTGAGTGTTCAATTTTTTTAGGGGTTTTAGGGTTTTAATAGGGTTTTTTGGGTTCTTAGGGTTTTTTTATTATTTGGGGTTTAAAGGGTTTGTAGATTTTTTAATGTTTTTATGGGTTTAAAGGGTTTGTAGTGTTTTTATTGATTTTTTAATGGTTTTAGGTGTTATTAAGGGTTTTTAAGGTCTTAGTTATTTTTATGGTTTTTAAGGTATTAGGGGTTTTTTTATTATTTTTAGGCTTTCGAGTTTTTTTATGTTTTTAGGGGCTTCAGGTTTTAAGTATTTCTTATAGTTTTTCATGGTATTTAGTTTTTTTTTTATGTTTTTAAGGATTTTTATAAATTTTTAGGTTTTTTATTGGTTTTTAGGATTTTTGGTATTTTGTGGTGTTTTAAGGTTTTTTTAGGATTTTTAGGGGTTTTAGAGTTTTTATGGTTTTTTGGGTTTTCTTATGTTTTTAGTATTTTTAAGGTTTTTTGTCGCTCCTTAACATTTTTAAGGGTTTATAGGGGTTTTAGTTTTATTTTGGGTTTTAGAGATTTTATGTATTTTTAGGGATTTTTTATATTTTTAGGGGTTTTATAGTTTTAAGGTATTTTAGTTTCTTTTGTGGTTTTTTAGGTTATCTAATTTTTTTTGTTTTTAGGGGTTTTAAGTATTTTTAGGTTTTTAAGTATTTCTTAAGGTTTTTCATAGTTTTTAGGTTTTTTTATTTTTTAAGTAATTTTTAGAATTTTTATGGGTTTCTGGTTTTTATGGATTTTAAGGGTTTTTAGTGTTTTTTAGGGGTTTTGAGTGTTTTTAGGTTTTTAAAGTTTTCTTAGGGGTTATCAGGATTTTAGGGTTGTTTATGTTTTTAGGGATTTTAGGTCTTTTTTAGAAATTTAATGGTTTTTACGAGTTTTAGAAATTTGTAGTGCTTTTAGGATTTTAGGCGTTTAGGGTTTTAATTGTTTTTTAGGTTTTTAGGGGGTTTTTGAGTGTTTTTGGTTATTAATATTTTTTAGAGGTTCTTAATGTTTTAGGGGTTTATTGGGATTTTATAGTTTTTATTGGGGTTTTATGGGGGTTTTTGGTTTTTTTGGTATTTTAGGGTTTTTATGGTTTTAGGGGTTTTAGGGTCCTTTTAGGGGATTTAGATGTTTTATCATTTTTTAGGGTTTTTAAGAATTTTATGTTATTTAGGTTTTTAAGGCATCATTATTATTTTTCTTGGGTTTTTCTATTTTTTTCATTGTTAAGGGTTTTAATGGAATTTTTTATGATTTTTATGGGTTACAGGGGTTCTAGGGATTTTAGAGTGTTTTATGGTTTTTAGGGGTTTCTGGATTTTTTTGGATTTTTTGGGTTTTTTTAAGTTCTTTGGGTCTTTAAGGATTTTTAGAAATTTTAATGTTTTTTCTAGTTTAAAGTGGATTTAGAGTTTTTAGTGGTTTTATGGTTTTTATGGGTTTTTAAGGTTTTTAGTTGTTTTTTGTATTTAGGGTTTTTAGGGTTTTTAAGGATATTAGAATTTTTTATGTTTTTAGGGGTTTTAATTATTTTCTATTTTTAAAGGTTTAATTAGGTTTTTTCATGTTGGGTAGGGTATTTTACATTTTTAGGTATTTTATGGGGTTTTAGGATTTTTATTGGTTTTTAGGTATTTGGAGAGATTTAGGGTTATTAGTGTTTTTATAGTTTTTAGTGATTTTAGTGATTTTAGGGGTTTTAAGTATTTTTAGGTTTTATAGGTTTTCTTAGGGGTTTTTAGGGTTTTTATGTTTTTTAATATTTTTAAGGTTTTTAGGGATGTTTTTGGAATTTTAGTTTTTAGGGGTTTTAGGGATTTTTGATGGTTTTAAGTGTCTTTTAATATTTTTAGGGGTTTTTAGGTGTTTTAGCGTTTTAGGGTTTTTAACTATTTTTAGGTTTTAAGTTTTTCTTTGGGTATTTCAGGGGTATTAGGTATGCTTACATTTTTAGATAATTTTATGGCATTTTATGATTTCATTGTTTTTATGGTTTTTAGGGGTTTTATGTTTTTGAGGGTTTTAGGGGTTTTTATGTCTTTCAGATTTTTTAGAGTTTTATAGAATTTTTAAGATTTTAAAGGGTTTTTATAATTTTTAGTGTGGGTTTAGGGATTTTATGGGTTTATAGGGATCTTTTAATGTTTTTAGTGGGTTTTTTTAGGGTTTTTAGAGGTTTTGAGGGTTTTTAACATTTTTTAGAATTTTTAGGGAGGTTAATTATATTTACATTTTTATGGTTTTCTTAGGGTTTCTAGTGGTTTTATTGTAACGCCCCGACCCCAGCTACCCAGAGTCGGTGCATTAATTACATAACATTGGCATGATCACAAGAAAGATCAAATCCCGAAAGACCGATTGGTTTAGTAGCCTTGGAAACACTAGATATAATCATAAAGTTTTACATTACATTTCAAAGTGAAAAACTACTACAACAACAAATTCTTCATATCCATACTATTAACCCCTCATAATATCCCTGCAAGTCATTCATAATTTACTTCTTCACTACCTGGGAAAAATAAAACATAGAAAAGGGGTGAGCTCAAATGCCCAGTAAGGATAACAATATAGTGGAACATTCAAAATAAACATTTAAGGCAATGAATTACTAAAACAAAAGCCTTTTAAAATTGAACTTCAACATAGTATGGAAAAAGTAAAATGAAATAATGCCATTTACTTATTCACATGGATATTCTACTAATCGAATAATCACATGCAATATCAATAACCACTTTCATAATGTTGGAATGCATAATGCCAGACTATCATAACCACATAGCCAAGGCCTCGTGCCAAGACTACAAATAAGATTTTGTCAAGGCCTTGTACCAAGACACTAGTTTGTCTCATGAGACCTACCGATGCATCGAGGAGCTATAGCGGGCTCCACCCGTCACTTATTAAGTCCAATGCATTCCCATATGAAAAGGTTTAAACATAACATAAACATTCGTATTAAAACTAGCATACGAAATGTCAATAATTTCACCATAAACTATGAATGGTATAAAAATAGCACATCCATAGTCAAAAATATCACAAAACCTTCAATACAATATAGAAGTTTTGTATCATAATAAATCAACTTCAAATAATCTTAAAATCCATCAAAGGATGTTGACATAGATGAAATCAAAATTCTTTTTAAAGAAATATCTCCTTTTATTTTGAAATCATTTAAGATCCATATAAAATAAAACATTTTCTTTGAAAATATTCTTATAAGCTTGTAAGTAAAGCTTTGAAGATTTTATAACGGCGTAAAATAACCGCACCCGCCGTATAAGTTAAAAAAAACATTCTTACCTCAATTCTGTCGAAAAGGTTAAAAAGGACCTTGTTTTGAAAACGACGGAAAGATTCCTTTATAAACCTCTTATAAAAAGTCAAACAAGGGTATAAATGACTTTAACCCATATTCTTGTAAATAGTAAAAATGTTTTGAAATACATTTTTAAGAAACATGGATGTGGATGATAAAGATATTCCAGTAGATTATTACGTATAAACAACCTCGGATAATGAAGAGATTGTGAAATAACCCTTACCTTGTACTTTTTTTTGGTTGGGGTAGGTTAACCTCCTGTATAATGGTGAAATAATTGTTATTAAATTATACAAGAATCATATATATTAATATGATATCATATATGATCTTTTAACATTGATTTATTAATAATATCTTAGAATTATCATCGTTTTGGGTGTTAACTTACTCATTTTCTTTTATATGTTTTGTTACATAAGCCATGTTTGTTGTATCTTATTCATATCCAGAATGATATCAAGTCCTTAAACATCATTTTTAAATCATAAAATGATAATTATACTTGAATGGATACGATGGAGAATGAATCTCATCGCGTTCGTGGAGACGGTAGTCCGTACGTACGCACGAGCGACAATATCATTCTTTTGATATTAAAATAATATATAAATGAATGGTATATCATATATACAGAATCATTAACATGTTATATTTATTATTTACATGAGTTACACATCATTATTATACCCATCCAAATAATATTATATTGAATAACAATTACACCACGACGTGGAGACGGTAAGCCGTACGTACGCACGTATGGTGACATGTTATTCAAAGGGTGGATAGAATACTGAATATGGTTGTACCATACTTATAATAACATCACATTATATGTGAGATACTGGAGTTATTATTTTAGAATGGTAAGAACAAAGTAAGAAGAAGTGGAAGAAGAAATGAACTTAGAAAAGGGTGGTGAAATCATTACCTCTTCTTCGGGTTCTTCCTTTTGATTTGATCAAAAGGGCTCCTTAGGTTGGCTTTCTGATCAAACTAAGGCCCCTAGGTTGTAGTGAGGGATGTTGGGAGAGTATTTGGGCAGAGTTTGGCCGAACCAAAAGGCTTTAGAGGTGTGAAGAAATGAGAAGGAGGAGTGCCCTTTTATAAGAGGGGTGAGGGGCACCTTTGGAAAAGCTAGAAATATTAATTTATAATAAATTCATATTCGGTTTCTAATGGCTCCAAAGTTTACTATTCAAAGTTTAAGGTGGGGATAGGTCGAAAACCACTCAACCAATAGAATTTAGACAGGTTTGGGTACTTATATTAACCTTATCTTTAAGTATTAACTCTAAGTTAATTAGTTTCACTTTTACAATGTCTCTTTGTATTTTTATATAATATGGTTAATAAACTTACTATATACATCCAAGAGACCCCAAGTGGTCCATTAATGAGGAACCTATCATAATATAAGTCTCTCGGCCGAACCTTAGATTTTTAGGAATTTAATATCAATTAATAATATAATATTTGTTTTAAGAACTCTTTTATGTCAATTTTGACACTATTCAATAGTTGATTTTTGTGGAACTCATAACAGATTGATTACTTCGAACAAAGTCCATTAAATAAATCCTAATATATCATATTAGCCTAGAAAATTAGTTTAATTCATTAAAAGTTTCATATTATGTTTATTTGGGTATTTATAATATCAATTATTTTAATTTTTCACTATTATAGTAATTACTGAATCATCATTGTGTCATAAATAAAATAAATTATTTAATGTCTAAAAATTATAAATAAAATATCATTATGTAGGAAATCTTTTTATCTTTCTAATGAATATTTATAATCGAAAATCCAACATGTATAACCCTATGTAAAAATTGTTGTTCTAAAAGATATATGCTTATGTCATTTTTGTATTCATTTTGACTTAATTAAAATAAAGTGTCATTATCACTTACAAGTGGATCCATGGGGTCCCAAAATAGACCCAAAGATGCCCATGGTCGACTATGTATCAACCAATAGGGTTAAGACACGTTTTAGGGTAATTTAGTATTATTATAATATTATTTTTTTAACACTTATTTACCGGATTTACCCTTAACCATGGTAAATAAAATATTTACCGCAGTAATTATTCAAAATGTCTAAAAATAAAAGTTACCTATTTACACAATTTGAACATCCTGATTCCAAATATGGAATCCATTTTTCTAAATTCAAAACACAGAAGTGGCAGAAATTAATTTAAAATTAATTCCCGCTGTCAAAACAAAAAGCGTGTTTTTAAGAGATAATAACTACCAAAAGATTGACACTTGTTTATGTTCGGTTTAATTGTAAAATTATGTCCAATGACCAACATTATATTTATTGGTAAAAATATATTCTAAATATACTTTAAAACCACTCAAATTCATAATTTATCACTATTACTTATTTTGATTAAAAAAGTTGTTTTTAATTAAAATTTAGTAATTTTCACTATTCATCAAAATATAAAAGTTATCCGAAAAGTACCAAAATTTCACCCTAGGATAATTTCGATATTCCGAATCCAAAAATGAAGTCCATTTTGAAATATAAAATATATATGATTTCAAAAAGTAGGTATCACTATTTACAACGGCTAGTTTAATTAGTTGTGGTGTGTGTTAGAACTCGAGGTTGCGTACAACACACGCTATCGCATTATTCGAAGGGAAACGTACCGTAGAAGCTTGGGGTGTTACATTTATGGTTTTTCCATTTCAGTGATTTTTTGGAATTTTTTAATATTTTGATGGTGTTTATGTTTTTTATTGGTTTTGAGGGTATTTTGGGTTTTTAGGGTTTACAGTTTTATGGTTTTTTGGGGTTTTAGGGATTTTTTGGGATTTTAAGGTTTTTAGATATTTTCTTAACTTGTTTTGGGGTTTAACGGGTTTTTAATGTTTTTATTATATTTTAAAGTATTTTCTGGGTTTTAGTTGTTTTTAGGGGGTTTTAGGGTTTTTATGGTCTTTTGCAATTTTTGGGTTTTTAGTATTTTTAAGGATTTCGTGGTGTTAATTGGTTTTTGGTATTTAATTTTTTCTTAGGTATTTTCATGGTTTATGGGATTTTATGTTTTTAGGGATTTTTTGGTTTTTTTATAATTTTTACAGTTTTTTGGTGTTTTTAAGGATTTTGTAAGTTTTTAGGGTGTTTTATAGTTTTTTTAGGTTTTTAGCTTTTTTAGATTTTTTGGGGGTTTTATGTGTTTTTATGATTTTATGGTTTTATAAGGGTTTTTATGTTTTTTTTATTTTTAGGTATTTTTTACGATTTTTATGTTTTTAGGGTATTTAGGGATTTTGAGGGTTTTTAGGGTTTTTAGGGGTTTTGAGGGTTCTAGAGGATTATTTATTTTTAATGGGTTTTATGGGGTGTTATAGTTTTTTTACATTTTTTGGTGTTTGAAGGGTTTTTTATAGTTTTTATGGTTTTTAGGTTTTTTGGGATTTTAGGGGTTTTAAAGGTTTCTATAGGTTTTTATGGTTTTTAAGGTATTTAGGGTTTTTAGGGTTTTTAGGGTTGTTAGAATTTTTAGGTTTTTATGGGTTTAAAGTTTTTTTAGTTTTTTTTTGTTTTCTCGGTGTTTTATCAGGGTTCTTAGGGGTTTTTATATTCTTAGGGATTTTTGGGGGTTTTTAATATTTTTGTGGGTTTTTAGGTAATTTGAGGGGTTTTATGTTTTTTATGGTTTTTATGGTTTCTTTTGTTTTTTAGGGTTTTTTAATTTTTTTGGGGTTTTATGTTTTTTAGAGTTTGTCAATGTTTTTAGGGGTTTAAAGGGTTTTTAGAGTATTTAGTGGTTTTGGAGGGTTTTATGGGTTTTTAGGGTTTTTAAAGTTTTATCCTCAAAATAATTTTTTTCTATATTTTTAGAAAACCACTTTAAGGGATAAAGTGGGAACCTCAAATAATCCAAAACACACAAAAATAGTGGGAAAATATGAAACTATAAATCCATATGTAGAAATTTGAAATCCACAGATTAGGAAAATCGCGTCAACAACCCCTGAAAATATCATGAGCCACCCAAGGAACCATGTTTTGAGGTTTCCAAAATGGAATCACCATTTCCATCATCGTATCACCGGTGCCATCATCACATCGTCGTTGAAAACCCACCAGAGAATCCCACCACATCATCCATCACATAAAACACCTCACTATCAATGCTTCACCTTCATCGTCACTACTAAAGTCAACTCACATTACCACACCAAAAGAATCACGAAAATCCACTGGAGATTAGCAGACCACCACTGAACATCCGAGTAACTCCCGATGACGAATCACCATAACCAAAAGAAAGACCAACCTGGCAGACCTGAAGACACATAAGAAACCATCACTAGAGACACTCCCTGGGACATCATCAACCATTCGAACTCACATCCCAAAATACCATAAAAACCTCCATAGATATCCAACTAAGATAAGAGTGGTGGAATCCTGGAGCTAGAATAGAGAAAAGAATAGAGTCATGCATCGACAAAGATCTCGTCATCATGGCCACTCTAATCCCAACGGCCGCCACCTCCACCGCTGACTATGAGGATGAAACATCAAAATAGATCCCATATTCATAAGTGGGATTCGACTCAGGCCACGGTGGGACATCGTCGAAACATCATAACCTAAAACCCCTATGTAACAACTACTCCAGATCTGCCTCAGAGAGTTGCAGAGGAATGAGGGGTCAGAGCATTGGCTTGAGTGTCTAAGGTCTTTTATAGCACACACTTCATTAGGACCACCAACCTCCATATTAAATTCTATCAACGGTGAAATTCTGAAACACTGAGCACTGAATAAAAATTGAAATCATATAGAGAAAGAGGAATAGGATGGGCATAGGAAAGATGAAAGGAGGGGGTGGATGGATAGGCACCGGAGAAAAATTCCCCCCTCCCGATTGTTGTCGAAATAGAAACCCTATGGTGAGAGGGAGATGGAGAATATGCCGCTTAGAGACCCCTTCTGGTTTTTATGATTTTAGGGGGTTTTAGGGTCTATATATTGTTTTCAGGGTTTTTTCTGTTTCATAGGTTTTATAGGGGTTTTAAGGGTTCATTAGGTTTTTTTTTGTTTTAGGGTTTTTATAATTTGTATGGGTTTGATGTTTTTAGGTTCTTATGGTTTTCTTATGGGTTTTTGGTTTTTAACATTTTTAGGGTTTTTAGGGTTTTTTATGATTTTTATTGGTATTTATGTTTTTAAGGATTTTGTGGTGTTTAGGGTTTTTAGGGGGAGTATGGATTTTTTTTGGGGTTTTAGGGGATTTTTATAGTTTTTTAGGTTTTGGGTTTTTTTACATTTTTTAAAATTTTTAGATGTTTAAATGGTTTTTATAATTTTTAGTGGTTTGACGGGTTTTTATGAGTTTTAATGAATTTTATAGTTTTTGGGGGGGTTTAGGGTTTTTAGTGGATTTCTGAGTCTTTTATGGTTATTATAATTTTTTTGGTTTTTAGGGTTGTAATTGTTTTTATGTTTTTAAAAATTTCTTAGGGTTTTTTATGGTTTTTATGTTTTTAGTGATTTTTATGGATTTTTAGTATTTTCTGGTTTTTAATGTCATTAGGGATGTTGGGTATTGAAAATTAATCATAAAATAAGAATGGAATTCCATCCATTTTTCAAAGGAGAAGAAAAGATCTGAAGAATTATTTGATTAGAATGTTGGTGAAGACACAAAGGGTCAATTGATCCCATGAAGTGTAAGTCTCTTTTTGGACTGATGCTCTGCATGCCATTCCGCAGCTTCATGAAGCACTCTATCAAGGAAATAGTTCATGGGATGAGATGGACTATCGATGCCTGTGAATGAAACAAATTCATTTTAGGGGTTGTATGGTGATTTCCATCCCAGCGAACAACCATTCCCTACGAATGAAATCATTCATAGGATGAGATGGTTCCACTAGACTTCACAAATGAAACTCAGTCACTTGTGGGGTCGAACAAATATTTCCATCCCCAATAATGGTTGTTCCCCATAAATAAACTCATTCACATGTCAGTTAATACTCTTTGGACTCCTGCTAAAAAAGTATATGGCCCACCGCAGATGACTGACCATGTCGGTATCCAGTCTCCCCATTCCAATATAAAATAAACCCATGGGGAACTAAGAGGAGATGATGAAAAAATAGAGATCACATGAAGTGAGACTGAACGAGAGTTGAAACATAGATCTTTCTACTTTCAATAGGTAAAAATCAACCACATAGATTTAAGAAGGAAATAATAAATCACCAAACCACTTGGGAACCTAAAACCCCATTGAAGACACCATTCTGCAGGGCACAACAGATACCCCCTTTGTATCCTAGAACCCATTATAGAAAAAAAACTATGTGCGTGGAACCCTACCCCACATAGATAAAATCTAAGAGAGAGGAACCCATCCCCACATAGAAATCCTCTACATAGGAAGAACTTGTACCTATGTAGTGACACACTATGCAGATGTATCCTTGCCCAATGTACCAACATGTCTCATGGGATGTACTCTAGTCCATGTAGCACAATAATACGCCGACAATATCATCACCTGCATAGAAACCTTCTATATGGAGGGAATCCCATCCCACATAAGAACATTCTACACAGAATGGTGTGTCCTAGGGTGCTCTATGATCCCACTCTAATCACTCCCTTCTTTCATATCATTTGGATCTATATTGGACCCTCTGTGAACCAATCTAACAACATTCGGACAAGGCCTCTTCTAAGACACGTGAAATGTATTATCATATCATTGGGCACATCAACATGTCATCTTAAGTCTTTATACCCATGGTAATTGGGTCACTTATGTAACCTCTTCAACAAGGGGTTCCATTAGAATGTCTTCAAATCTTTATTCTCATGGTTATGAGGGTTCCGACCATGAATTTTCTCATGTGAAACTCCCTATTCTAATGTTTTAGGGGATTCATTGGCCTTTCACTTTGATGAGATATGGTTCCAACAACTCCCCTATTCCCCAAGGACTATTATGGAAACCTCTGTAGTAGTAATCATCTAGAATTTCTTGTGGGTGATGCTGCTCTGGATGCTCTTCTACAGCCTAGGGCATAGCTGGATTGGTCACAATATGTGACTCTCCTGGATTCCAAAACAAAATAGGATATAGGCACAATCAAAGACCTATCCCTCTCCCTTTATCTTTCAATATTTCATTCACTATATGACAAGGTGGATCATGTGATATTCAAATCCATAGCTTCCTCTTGTCTCTCACACTGATCATGAATCACGTGTGCTTAGAGGTTAGCAGTGATCATGAAATTTTTATGATACCAATTCAATTGGGAATCCCTTTAGTGTAATACCCACCCATATCTACTCAATTGGCCCACCTATATAGTATAATCTATAATCATTTCCTTTCAAATGGGTAGTTTCCATGCATAAGCCCCAACCATAGGGGCATCCACATAGGTGAAATCCCCAATTTTCTGAACTAAGTTGGCTTTGATTCCTAACTAACTATGATATGTAAGAAGCTTCTATGAGGTATGAACCCAACACTCAATTCCTAATAGTGTTCGTCAGGAACATTCACAGTTAGTTTATATCCTCATGGGAGACCACGTCTCTTTTGGGTCCCCTGGTTTGACTTAGTGTGATTCCTACACTATAATTGATCTGACACCATCTGGCTGAGTGACCTTGACACACGAAGTTAAATTGCATGGTTTATTCCTTCTCACAACACGTTAAAATGTGATGTTCCCTATTAAGTGGAACTGAACTATGTGTGTTATGATTCCTCTCATTAGTATACATTGGATCCCATATTATGGGTTCGATCTCGACATAAAAACAACCTCCATCTTCATGGATGATGATAAACTCTAGAGTTACCCACTATATGGATTAAAATCAACATCATCCTAATGAAAAACCAAAGAATATAAGATCCTTATATAAAAAGGGGAACATTTATATAGAAAATTGGATTAATATAGGTCCCTCCTTTGACGGAGAACCATGGATATAAATAGATGATTCCAAAAACATGTATATTCATAATTGATAATTATCTCAGGGTGGTCTATATTATACACACTTGAGAATGAACAAAGATTTCAAAAACAAATCATAAATATAAAAGAGAGTCCTAGAATAGTAAATAGTTCCCCTCAAAAGGGTTTTATGATCTCGACATACCATCGCCTCAACCAATGTGAGTTATTAAGTTTTTTGGCCATGTTCTCCAATGAATGACTTCCTTTGAAAAGTAGTTCCATAAGTAATCACATATATAAGATACATTATGAATTTTTGGATCCATGAACAAAAACCACAAGATACCATTCAATGATCATATACCCAAAATCAGTGATTTCACACAATTTAATCCCTTCAAATGAATCATTGGTCACAAATGGTTTTCATGATAAACAAAATCATGAACCCGGCGTGAAACCTAAATCAATGTGGTGTTGTTACCCGGTTTCAGGCCCCTTTAATATCCAAAATGGAAGAGGTAAAAATGTGACCATAAATTATGCATTTGATAATGATATTCTACTTTTATAAGGATTTTTTGTCTATATTTTTTGCATATATTATGGGAACTCTTCAACATAACTCTATTCAATCCAATAATATCTCACTAGTTCTCAAAAACACACTCATCAGCCATTGCATAGGATGGGTCCTCAACCAAAAAAATGATTTTTTTTCTCCCTCACAACATCTTCAACACATGGAATCAAATGAATTTTTTAGGGAGTACCACTATAATTTTACACTACCCACCATGGAAGAAGCTCGATAGGCCCTCCAGCATGAAGCCACACTAGCATTCCACCAAACAACGGTCAATGGTCTAGAACCAAAAGTCCATGGTATCCATCTCAAACCATTTTTGGAGCCTGTACTCAGAACATGATAATGAGTGACTACCTTACCATAGGGAGGAAGATGAAGTGATCTCAAATGAATTCATCCCAAAAATGCAAGGGCCCCTACCAAAAATTTTCATCATCAATGCTATGTGACCTAGCATCTTTACCATGCAGAAGATACTGCCCAACATTCCCCAAACAAATTCATGAAGACCCAGGTCCCCAGAGAAGCTCACAAAGGGTGATGATCATGAAACATGAAATATTCCATCATCCTTCTTCCTGGTGAAGAATATCGAAAATTAAATACAATGATAAACTTTGAGTAGATGAAAATTCTTATTCACTATTATAGAGCCTCTCATGAATTTACAATGAAAAATGAGAAGATTAAAATTCATTCTTGAAAATATCAATCCTTCCATGAAAATATAGATACAACCAAATACAATTAGATCTATATTCCTTCTCACTCTTATCAAGCCTTGTAGAAAAATATGATGGTAATCAATGAGAAGACATATATTCTTGATTAATATTATGAAGCCTGTCAATCAAATAAATTTGAAATAAATTTGAATATGCAAATTTATGCTCATTCACATCAATCACACCATTAAAATATAGTGGTAAACTACAAGTAGAAGCATATCACTACAGATGCACATTAATCCCACCAATCAAATATGACGGAAAAAATCAGCAGATTTGAATACCTTATTATATATATGAATCCCACCAATAAAATATGGTTGAAAACTATTACCAGACGCAATTACCTACTCATTAAAATCAAGACCATTAGTAAAATACAGTGGCAACCAACTATAGGAAAATATATATACCTACTCACTCTTATCAATCTTATCAGTCAAATATTATATAAAATGAGAATATGAAAATTACTGCTCATCTATATCAATCCCACTATGAAAATACAGTGGAAAATTATGGGAAGATAAAAATTCAGGTGGATTCATACCAAGATATTCAGTTGAATATAATAAAAAATCAACAATTAGATAAAAATAACTACTCCAACACATCAATAATGCCATGAAAATATAGTGTATATTATAGAACATGGTCGATATATCTTGGAAAAAAATCAGGGGTAGACTTACATTACATCCCCAACACTATTATAACATATATTCTCGTTACCACTATGGAAATATCCCAAAACGTCTTAGAAATGATGGAGGTTTAGACATCAATACCTTATCTTATACTATATATGTTTTAAGATGTAATCATGTCCATGTAAATAGCTAGAATATAGGCCCACAACCCTTCCTCCTTAGGTGAGGTGACTCATCCACATAATGGGGTGGTCACTCAGGAGTATACATGCATCCTTACTCCCATCCAAAAAGGTCTTCAGTAATATTCTACAATAAAAGGACAACACGATCAGGCACAAATACCCATTCCAATTGGGGGACACTAGTTCACTTTGGTGGCCACTCCGGGGTAGGCATATATCCCTACTAGAATCCCTGAAGCTTACCGACATAACCCTGTAGCACTGCCAGAGTCACTCCAAACGAAACCTATATATAAAGGCCCTCACTTACGATAATTATCCCCATTCACCTGCAAAGATAACCTAAAAATAAATTTCACTAAAGGAAACTGAAAAATGAAGAGTATACTTATAACCTTTCTATAATGGAAGTTGTAGTTCTGGAGGCCATTAAAAATCTATCACTGGTGGTATAAGTCCTGAGCCTTAAACATTACATAATCTTGAGTTATATCCATAATTCACATTGAGGATATTTTCAGGTTTATATTTTTAGATAATTAGGCCATAAATATTACATTACATCCCAAATATTACAATGTAGACACATCTACTCTATCCAATATTTTTCACAAAAATAAAATTCCTAAAAAAATGAATTATTTTCATGGAAAAAATTTTCATGAATTATTCATTTCTCTTAACCTTACTTATACCCTGTGAAAAGAATTTCAAAAAAAATTGGATGAGAATAAAAATCTCAGTAAGGGACATAAAAATAAAGAAAAACCATTATTATAGTGAAAACCTAATAACCCATTCAATGTTCTTTGAGTATATGAAACAAAACATTTTCACATTAATAACACTCATACGTTTTTCTCAATGAAAAACACTAAAACCAATAGCAAGAAATTAAAACTTCTTTAGGTGACTTATAGAATCATATACATAAAAACTTTTAAAATATCTTCCAATTGGAATAACCTTATGTTTTAATTCCATATTGGAGATCTATAATGGGGATCAACCTTCATATAATCTATATTGGTCTCACCCATGAGCTATAATGGGGATCAACCCGTCGTATAAGCTATATCGGGCTCAACCATGAGCTATAATGGGGCTCAACCATTTGTATAAGCTATATCGGGATCACTCGTGAGCTATAATGGGGCTCAATTCTTTGTATAAGCTATATTAGTCTCACCTGTTTCATATAATTCTCAAGTACCATTTCAAAAACACGTTCACCACAAAACCCTTTTGAAAAACTTTTCTAATCCCATATGAAAAAAATTTCGGTATAAAATTACAATTTTCATTTAAGAAACCATTTTAAATATCAAGATACCCAAATAAATGAATAAAGGATTTATTTTCCTTTTAAAAAACTTTAATTTTTATAGAGGAAGCCAAATATAAAATAATGGTTGTAGCGGTGGAGAAGTCATTGTCTCTGTATACATTAAAAAAACATTCCTTTTGTCATTTTGTAAAAAAAGTAAAATGATTCATATAAAAAGATTCAATTTGAAAACATTGAATGAAAATCAAGATAGATATAAAATTTTATGTATATTCCTTTTATACCCATTTAAATAAATATGTAATTTAATATCATGAAGAAAAATATTTTATAATTAAATCTTTAAACATTCAATGTGTCCCATACTACATTGAAAATTTAAATATTAATCTCCATGATTTAATAAATAACATCTTTATAGATAAAATATGGATATGAAATTTTATAGTGGCTGTATAAACACCTTATAAAATAATAAAGGTGAATATTATCAAGAAATTCCTCAATGAAAGGAGATTGAGATGAAGTCCTTTACCTTGAGTCCGACTTGTCTCATTTGTTCTTTAATGTACTGAATAATAGACATAGGTTAATTTATACTTTATTTATAACATTTTTAAATATTATTATTCATTTTATATCATGTATTACCATGTTAATGTAATTAGTTAATTGTTTTAGTTTATATCATATGTTTTGTTGATGTTGAGTAAAAAATGAACTTGTTTTGATGACAATTATCTATGTGGTCATAAGTACATTATCTAAAGAATATTAGTCATGATTTAAATATTGTATATATCCAGTATATATGTATTTAAAATATTCCATAACATTTGGAGATAATAAATGAAATTCACCGTTCATGGAGACGGTAGGCTATACGTACACATGAACACTACTTTCATTTCTTTATCACATTAAAGGAATATTAAAGGAAAAAAATAATAGATACATAGGTATATTATAATTATTGTATAATATCTATGTTATATATGTTACATAAGTTCATTAACTCCATCCTTCATATGCTCCATGTATGGAATAAACTAGTCATATCACTTTGAGGGGGCGGTAGTCCACACTTTTTCAAATGAAATTATCGTATTTACATATTATGGAAATCATAAAAGTATGTTGTAAATATAAAATTACATAATAATAGATAAAATATTATATATATAATATATAAATATAGTTCCATCATAATTCCCACCATGAGAGGTGGTAGGAGAAAATTGAACAATCATTGTTTTGTGAGGCAGTAGTTTGCAGTACACAGAAACAGTATGTTATATATCCATTAGATGAAGGTATGTATAAGTGTAGGTTAAAAACATAGTATAAAGACATCCGAGTATATTTAGGATACTATTTTTGTCATAAAATAATGTAATAAAATAAACATTGGTGGTGTAGAAGAAAAATAAATGAAAGAAGTTTGAGAAGAGGTGTTACATCTAAATCGGGTAACTCCTTTTGATATGAGCCAAAACGATTTATTTAATTTCCTTATGACCAAAGTAAGGCTTATATAAGTAAGGGAGAAATTTTGGGAGATTATACGAGCATTATTTTTTCTATATAAGGGGCTTGAGATGTGTGAGTAAGTGGGTAGAGGTTGTTTCCTTTTGTAAGACGAAGGTGGGGCACTTTAGGAAGGTCTTGAAATATTATTTTATTATAAATTGATTTTAGAATTAAAATGGATCCAAAGTGATATATATTGAGAATAAGACGAGGAAGTGTAAAAATACTCTCAACCAAGAGGTTCTAGACAAGTTTAAGTCACAAAATTAACCTTATCTTTTATCATGAACCCTTAGTTAAAAACATTAACTCTTACCATGTATTCTTGTATTTTCATAATATATGGTTTCTATAGTTACTATAAAATACCAATGAAACCAAAAGTGGATAATTAATTACATTTTTAAAATTATATAAGTCATTTGGCCGAATATTATATTTTTATGACAATTATATCATTTAATAAAATAGTTTTTTAAAACACATTTATGTCAATTTTTACTCTATTTAGTCATTGATTTTTGTTAAAGTCATAAAAACTTGATTATTTAAAAAGGAATTAACTCATCCATAAAATTTCAATTTAATCCAAAAAATTCATTTATATCATCAAAATTTTTAAATTTCATTTATTTTAATGTTTATAATATCATTTTTTTGAATCTTTCATTAATATGGTAATCACTACAACATCACTATGTAATAAATAAATTTATTTATTTAATGTTTAAAAATTATAAAAAAATACCATGATATAGGAAAAATGATTATATTTATAATTAATATTTATATTCAAATATATATTTTATATAAACCAAATTAAAATTGTTTTAGTTAGGAGATACATGTTTATGTATATTTCCCTTTTCATTAAAATAAATATTATAAAAGGTCATTATCACACCCAAGTTGCTCCATGGGGTCCTAAAATAGACCCAAGGATGATCATGATCGGAATTATCTTATCCAATATTATTAGGACACATGTTTGGGTAGTTTTATATTTTTTTAATATTATTTTTTACCTGTATTTAACGGATTTACCCTTTAACCTTGGTAAATAAAAATAATTACAGAATTTACTATTCATAATGACAAAAAATAAAAGGTAACTATTTGAACTATTTTTACCTTATGACTCAAAATATGGAATAAATTTTCCCAAATTAAAAACTCATAATTTTTAGTAATTAATTTAAAATTAATTCTCGTTGTCAAAACTAGAAAGCTGGTTTTTAAGAAGAAAAAACTATCCAAAGATTGGCATGTGTTTATATCCAATTTAAATGTGAAATTACTTTCACTTACTAAAATTGGATTAAATTATAAAAACATAATCCTATTTAACTTTAAAATTAATTAAAAAGAAAATATAACTATATAAATAAATTAGAAGAAAAATAAGTTTTGAATTAAAATGTTGTATTTTAACTATTCATTAAAATATGGATTTTATCAGAAAAATACCAAAATCTTGTCCAAGGTAAATTTTGATGTCCCAATTCAAAATAATAAGTTTTTTTTCAAATAAAACATATAAAAGAGATAAAAACTAGATTTGAAATGTTTTCTCCATCAAAAGGTGGTAAAATAGCCTTTTGAAAATATTAGAGTATTTTGTTATTAAATTTGGATTAATTCTAATTTTAAGCATCTAAAATTTATTGGATAATTGTAAAAACATTTAAAAACACATTTAATAATATTTTAGTTAGTTTTGGTTATTCCCGCTAATATAATGGCTAGGCGTTAACTACCATTTTAAAAAATAATATTATTATTGTATTATTTTTTTATATAACTCAACGTTGTGTGCAACGCAAGATTTCAGAGAAACCCATTGTTGTCTCCTAAGTATAATATCAGAAAAATTATCCCCTTTAATGTAAAATTATTATCTTAATCATAAATATTATTATATATAGAAATGTATCATTCTATAATTACCTGGGATGTTACAGGTGGCCCATGATCCCATCGATCTGTTACCAAATTAAGGGAGTGGTAATAAAAGTTGTGCAGGTCATCCCCACAAAATTGATACCAGTAGTTTTTGAGGTCCTTACCAAAGTACATACCGTGAAATAGAAAAAATTCCGCACCCTTGCTATTTTTTACCCTGAAGGTCCTCCCCAGGGTATGGGCTGTAGAAATTATCATAATATTCAGACATCTATCTATGATGGCAATCCTCACCATGATATCATTCATTATGAATGTACTCTATGTAGTGACATTTAATTTTAGCAAAAAGTTCATCCCCTTATCATTATGAACCATAAAGGTCCTCCTTAGGGTATATGTTGCAGATATTCTCCCTAAAATCAGACATTGAGCTATGATGGTAGTCCTCACCATGATATCATTCACTTATAAGGACCTCCCAATAGTGACATCTCCTATTGACAAGAAGTTCCTCCCTTTGCGGAGTCAAATAGGAGAAAGTCCTCATATTCTGAGGCACTTGAAAAAATGGGGCCAAACATGCAACATAATATATCAATGAAAAGAGATATCTCTTTTTAACAAAAAGATGGCCCAGGGAAATCACATCCTATGAAGAGACCCCCAGACTGTTCCTATAAAAATGAGACCCCTACCATCCCTACTACTTGTAATAAAATATTCAATAAGAACCCATGTTGGGAAGATAATGTATAGTAGTGTCTCATAGAATAATAAAATAATATATTTCTCTTGAGGAGTAAACTATCTAGGGATTACATACCCTTTGTGTATTGGACCTCATCCACTTATCAGTTCGACATTCCAGAGGCGTTTCTAGAAGAATGCATACACAAAATCCGTATCAATATCTAGAAAAATCATAGCCACCTAGAAGAAAACTTATTTCCTTAAAATGAGTATGCAGACCATATAAAAAATTGGGATTTCTTCGTCATCATATCTACTTGGAAGCCCTTACATGTGTTTGGAATCCACAATCAAAGAAGTGGTGAAAATATCTCCAAACAGTATATCTCAATGCATTTCATAAGTCATGTAATCTAATTTTCAATTCCCCACTTGGTTTTTATTTTTGAATATGGGGGGAACATGGATCTTTTCATTTCACCTCACACCCAATTTAGAGGAACCCACTGAAAATGACATCCTATGATATCATTATTCCAGGGAGCCTGTCAAGAAAAACCCATTCTCAAGAAAGGAAACACACTCCAAAAGAGTAGGCCTTGAATAAGTATCAAATGGATACAACCTTATGAGATCAAGACATTGAAAAATTTCTGAACCAGGAATCTAAGATCATTAAATAGCCTTCTCAGTTAAGGGAAGAAAATAATCAAGCGTTTATAATTTCCTATGAAGAATGAATTTTTCATTCATACTCTTCATTATATCAGGCTCGTGATCAAATAGGGATGTGCGAGATCAAGAGAGAGGTGAAAGCAGTTGCAGCTACTGTAATACATGATCATCCACAACCTATAGGGATGGGTGAATTTTTAACACCAAATTCCCCTATAAGACTGAAAATCCAAACTGAGTCACAACAAAAAGGGTACATGAGAAACCCTAGCCTGCATGGATGGTGAAATTTTTACCTCAACCACCCCCTCAATGAAAATCATTCTTTTCCCATTTAGAGAGAAAAATAAGTGGTATGGTCTCCTATTTAGCCCCGTATCACAACCCATTTCCCCTAGAAGGGAGGCATATGATTAGGCTATATAGATGTTCTCTCCCAGTCACCCTTCACCAAGAAGCCTGAAGAGGATCCTAGAAGGGAACGGAGAGGTCCAACAAGAGATATAAACAACCCTCCTATCATTATACAACTAGTTTGATTACCATAATTCATTATGTATCAGTGAATTTCATGGAAATAAATATTTTAGATGACACCAAAAATGAATCAAATTCATAAGAACGAGGGGAGGATGGTTCCATATAGAATTCTATCCCCATTGAGAATTAAGGTGTGTATAAGAATCTCTATAAATTTGGGTTATCCATTGGTAAATATCATACCACCTCCATAGTGAATCTCTGACAATAATAAAGTCAAGATAATATATGGCCCACCTCCTCCTTACAATGAGGACAATAACCCAATGATTATAGGAAGATTCACCCAATAGGAGGAAAAAATAAAATATTTAAGGTGACTCAATGCTGAGTTGATCTGTGGAAGATTTCATATATAATATACTCTATGAGAAGATCCTCAATATACACTTCTAGAATTTATACCTCAAAAACAAGGATTAATCCTAACAATTTAAATTATGAAAAGGAATCTTCCCAACTAGGTACCTAAACCACCAGTTTACCTAAACCTAATCATTGATGGATATCAATATTTCCATCTTTTAATTAGAAAACCATAATTGGTTCAAAAAACACTCCAAAGAAGTGCCTGGATAGATATTAGTCTCAAATGATGGTAAAACCTTCACACTATATCATGCCAATTACTTCACCTATCCATGATCCTATTCAACCAAACACTCATCAAGGTATTATCAACACCATTAAGTCATTATCATCTTGATTTCCAACCATGGATGAGCGGTGTGCACAAGTTTTTCTATAACAGAAACCTTACCATTATTGGGTGAGTGAAACCCCACCACCACCAAACATCTGGAGTACTATGTTTTTGATATTAAATGGCTCAAGAGACCAAAAAAACATCTGATGCACTTTTCATCCCTTCTGATCCCAAGATGGGAACTCTTGAGAAATAATAATAAGTGAAACTTAGATGCTTCGTGTGTACCCTATAAGGGAAAACCATTACATGCCATACTGCTTTTCCATCTATTTCGACCATTGAATGGGAGGATCTTCATGAACAATTACTCTTTTAGTTCAAATAAATGTTGTAGAAGATAGAAATCAGTGACCTCTCAAATTGAAAATATAGAGAAAATGAGAGAGTCTCGTATTTCATTTCTAGATGGAAAGGGGTGGCCTATTCCTTGAACCGACCACTGCCCCAAGAGGATAATATCACTCTCTATATTTATAAAATTCACAACGAGCTACTAACACTACTCATCCTAGTGAAATATACAAGTTAGTATCCAGATTTCTTCACCATTTCCAAAATAATGGCAGAATCCGTACAACAGACTAAGCTCAAGTCCTATATAACCCCACAAGTCCCATGGAAAAGAGTAGGAAAGGCTAAGGTAACATATTCGACACTTAAAATAGCCTTCATGACTAATCAAGTCCCAAAACCTACATCATATCATGCAATACCCCCTATGAATCAACAAACACCCCTACCTTACTAAGATGAGTGGAGGGGACCCAAGAAGAATCAATTAGAGGAGCGAAAGGAATAAAGTTGACTCATTCTACAATGATCAATTTCATGTCTATTTTATAGTCTCTATGTGAAATTATCTACTCTACCTACCATAGTCTAGAATTCCTAACTAGGTTTTTCTCTATCACTTGTTTGATTAGTTACCCTTTCACCAGATACTGAGACACACCATTCAAGAATTATTTATCTTCAAATAAATCTTATAGATTATGGTACATTCTGAGTAGGTGAAATTGGGAAGGCCACCGGAACAACTGGAAAATGTTTTTTTCACTGCCCTGAGGAAGGAGGTTAGTAGAATGAAGTTGTTAATAGAATGGAACAATAGTTTTATAGTTGGATGAATCATAAGGTGATTAAATGAAATCATAGAAGATAACTTCAATGAGTTATCTAGGAACAATAAAGTCCTCTTATATTAGAAAAAAATAGAGCCTAATCCCATCACACTAGAATATCAATCTAAAGAGGAACAACTGTCAAATCACCCTCGGTGGGTAGGCAGACCTACCCAACCCGACCCATCAAGGACTTGAGTGCCTCCAAATCCTTTCTCGAGGGATGATCCATATACATCAAATACTCAAGCCCCTAAAGTATATATGAAATACTCTCCCCACCTAGGGAATTTTAGGCATTTAGACCATAAATATGGCATCCTAAAATGTTTATCCTTAATACCAACCAATATATCTATCTTGGATCCCCTAAGATTGTAAAAAACCTCAGGGATGATTTTATAGATTCTTTTCTCAAACCTCAAGAGTTTTAATTCAAGGTTTTTATTTCTAAGGTCTATCATACAAAGTCTAATCCTACAAAATTATATGTAGTTGTCTCCTTCATAGAACAATATAAAGATTCCATTATACTTGGGAACATCATACCATTATATGTTTTTGGCGGGATAAATGGTGTTGATTTCCCAAATGTTTTCATTGATAATGGCTCTGGAGTTTATCTTATTTTAGTATGAACACTTCACCAGATGGGATGAGATGAGAATAACTTAGCACCTTCCACTATAACACTGTAAGGCTACGAAAAAATTGAAGAAAATCTATTGGGTCAAATCAATATCAAGGAAAAATTTCAAATCTCATAGTCGAATCAAAATTTCTGGTGGTTTGATAGAACACATCCTTCAACATATTTCTATGATGGCACTATTTTCATCAACATGAAAAATCCACTCATCGCAATATCAACCCATCAAATAATTCATTAATGGAAAAATTGAGATGTTGTACACTAAAAAGGAATTGTCTGAATCCTTTGAGATGTATTATATTGATGCAGTATTCTAACAAGGGAAAGGGTAGCAACCTCAAATTGATGTTGTTTCTTGGATCACCACCCTGAATAGTCTATAAATGATCCCAGTTGACCCCTTCAAATAGAACGGTGAATATTATGTCTCTACCATCAACTAGGTCGAGTATATGGACCCAAATATAGGTTCATATTCCTTAATCATTATGATTTCATCCATAACCACTAAGTCCATCAGTGATGAAAAGTTTGATGACCCCCCAGAAAGTAATTAAATATTGGATAAAAATGACCAAATTCCACCCCCATATATCTAGGAAATCCCTTCCTCACCACCTAAGGTGTAAGATGCAATATCTTCACCAAAATAAGATGAAGACACTCCTTCTCCATCATTCTCTCCATCCTATCCACAGGTTCAAGGAGATCTTGGTCTCGTAGATGGGTCAGAGGAAGTCACTTCATCTTTTGAATGTAAATTTATTGAATCATATCCTAACTTTGGAGAACATATCCCACTAATTCATCCCCTTATGGAAAAAGAGTAAAAATATGAAGAATAAGAATAAGAGGAGGAGGACCTCAGGTACACCTATATATTATTTGAGGAGGGAATCTCTACAACCAATGATGTTCCCAATGAAATAAATATGGGTACATAAGAAGACTCACAACCCACCTTGATTAGTTCAGCAATGTCTTTTGAAGAAAAATATGTATATACCTCATTCTTCAAGTAAAAATGGTATTTTTTTCCTGGAATTACATAGAAATGAAAGGCCTTCATCCCAAGGTTGGAAAATATATTTATCTAAGAAATAGAATGGGAAAATCGAAGTCTAAATCAATTTCATGGATCTCAATTGGAACTTCCCAAAGGATAATTTATTAGTCCCAATCATAGAACTACTAATAAATGAAAAGACCGAATATCAAGTCCTCTTCTTCATGGATGGATGTTCAGAATATAATCAAATCCAACTGTCCTAAGAAGATGGATAATCCACCCCCTTTAGGTTCACCCAAGTTGTATATTTATATTGGGTAATGACATTTTTCTTAATGAATATCAGTTCTATGTACTAACGTTTAATGCATCACATCTTAAAACCCTTCCTGAATTTTTTTTTCGAATGATATATTGATGACTTTGTGGTTAAATATAGAAAATTCTTCAACCATCTAATAGATAATGAAACCATATTTAATAAATTTCAAAAACATAGCCAAAAAATGGAATCTGTAAAATGTGATTTTGGTGTTACTGTAGAGAAATTTTCTGGCTTTATCAGATTCCATCGTGGCATCGAAGTCGATCCTAAGAAGACAAATGATATCCTTGTCATGTCACCTCATCACAACCTCAAAAATTTGGGAGGACTTTAGGGACACATAGCCTGTATCCAAAGCTTCATAGAAAAACTTACAGGTAAATTTTTTTCCTTCATTGGGTCAATGAATATGTGGTTACATATTAGTGGATTTATGATTGTCAAGAATCATTTGACTATCTCAAGAAATATCTCTTGATCCCACTAGTGATTATTCCACCTATTGAATAAAGTACACATATTTTGTATGTGATATCCTTAGAGAAATCAATAAGTGTATTTGTTTCACAAAATAATGACACTCTTAGTGAAAAAAACCTATAAAACATCAGATAAATCATGATCAATGTTGATAAGTGTTACTTTGATATTGATAAGAGTTATCGGACACTAATACTTTTCTATCCAAAAACCAAGGCACAACTTGTAGCATCATGAGGTTTATTTGGTCTCTTGTATAAAACAACATAAATAAATTCTCATTATTTTTTATATTGAACAGACATCCATTATGGTGGGAAGTCATCCTATAGTAGTTTTACATTTAGTTTATTCCTTAGAAAGACTTAAAAGGACATGAATTAATATATTTCCTAGTAGAACACCCCTCAACAGAAATGAATTCATTGGATATTAAACTACCTGATGAGTTGGTTTTATCTATTCTATAGGGCCCTCAGATAAGGGAAATGTATTTTGATGGTGTATTTAGATGTATGACAGGAAAGACGATGGAGTACCCCAATCTCACCAATGTGGGGTTGGGATTCATGCTCATATATCCCACTATGTATGTCCTTTACTTATTCCTATTGTTGGAAGGGTGCACAAACTATCAAGAAGGATATAAGGGTTTCATTGCATGGCCATAGATAGAACTTAGAGTAAAAGTAATCACTTGAAGAAAATGGGAAATTGAAAATTGGTTGTTAAGAAGGTTAACAATGATTATAATCTCAAAAATGAAGAGCTAATCCCCTTACTAAGACATGTTAGGTGACTAATTTCAAAATATAATTTGGATTTGAAATTGAACCACATCCCATGGTCACAGAATTCCCAATCCGATGCATTAGAAAATGCATCCAAAAATCTAGTTGATATAGATTAGGATGAAATAGTCATCAACATTGTGCATCACTAGATGGTATAACCATTCATTCGATCCAATGTGCAAGAGATCAATGAAGTTATTCCCATCCACAAACTGTATGGTCCTACCACTAGTTGGATGACACCCATTGTGGAATACATTCTAAAGGAAGATCTCCCACTATATGAAGTCAAGAGAGAAAAAAATACAAAGATAAGAAATTAAATTTGTTCTATATGAGGGGAAAAATCACTAAAAGGTCATCTATACACTAAAACTTGATGGGGTATTTCTCAGATGCATTGATGGAGAAGAGACCATTATTGTCATGAAGGAAGTGAATACCAGAACGTATGGTGCTCACCAATTAGGACATAATATTTCTCACACAATCTGATTTCTTGGGTTTTATTGGACCACTCTAATTTAGGGTTGCACCCAATTCACCAAAAAGTGCCATTAATTCTAGGTTCATGCCAAATTTATTCACCAATTCCCATAGTTGATTCACATATCCAAATACTCCTGACCATTTTCTATATAGGGAATGAATATTGTGGGAACATATCCCGCCAATAAATAATATAAATTCAAGTACATTCTTACTACAAAAAAATTATTCTCTATGTGGGCCGAATATATACCCCTCAAATAAGTCAGGGCAAGGAACATTGTCAGCTTCGTGAAATCCAACATCGTAACCAGATTTGGTTTCCATTATACAATACTGATGGAAAATAAAACAAATTACTATTATGCGGAATTAGAGAATATATATCTGGAGTATGATATCATGTCCAACCATTTATTCCACTACCATTCAGTGGATAAAGGAAATATAGAGGCCTTAAACAAGAACCTATCAATTATAATCTAAAAGATGGTAGATAAAGCTAAAAATTAATAGATTGAAAATCTATAGGATGCCTTCTGGGCTTACCAGACCACAACCCAAACTACCACATAGGAAACCCCATAATCATTAGTATATGGGACAAAGGAAGTTATTCCCATTGAGGTTTAATTTTCCTCTCTCCTCATTCCTATCTAAGATCAGTTATCCACATATGAGAAAACCCAAAATGGAAGGATTAATTATAGTGACTAGATGAGAAAGGATCGGATAACTTACATGATTTGGAAATCCACCAATACCTGATCTTGAAAGCCTTTAACAAAAACTTTCAAATCTAATATTTCCACAAATGAGAGATGGTGTTAGTCCTCAGGACGTCGATGATACCCAAAACAAAACCTGTGATGTTGGAACCCAAATGGGAGGGGCTATACACTATACATAATTTTTACTCCAAGGGATCTTATTATATAAATTTGACAGATGGAAAGCTTACTACGACTCACACAAATTTCAGGTTCCTGAAGAAGTATTTCACATAATCACAAGACATAATATCTCTGATTGCATGATGCTAAACTATATGGTATAATGTCCGGATCAAATTATGTTAAAATACATGGTAAGTCATTCCAACTACACGATGTCAAACTATATAGCTATTCCTTGTCATAATACCTTTAAAAAGCATGAAATCTTTGTCCACATCACAAGAAAATAAATTTCAAGAAATCAACATCCTTACCTTATGCTGCAAAACTGAACATGAATCACCATTTCAATCAATGATTCAATACACCCGAGATAGATCTATTTGTGAGAAATAAAAAAAAAATCCCATGTCCCTATGTGATATCCAGATCCACGTTTGAAGTATCGTTCTAAATACATATTTGGGGATTGATTCTTGTCATCACATGATATATAGTGATGTTCATACCTCTAATCCTAGGACCATCTACAAAAAATGGGAAAAATGCATGCCCTCTGCATATAGGCCAAACTTTCATAGAGATTTACCATCCATAACTCTATGTGGATTGATTCCTGTCATCGTAGGACATGTAATTATTCATAGAAAACATGCGTTAGTCCCATTTGAAAATTTCCCTCCATTCATAAGATTATTTTCTTAGTGTCATGTGGCCTCAAGGACTCTTTTCACATCAGGATTATGTTACTCACTAGTATACAAAATCATATTTCCCATAACCACAAGACACAATCACCCTAACTACATGACGTTAAACTGTAGGGTAAATCACCCATGTTGTAAAAAAATAAACTACATGACACCAATGTCCTTGTGGTATGATATTAAATTATATAACACCATAATGTTCTCACATGACATGAAATTTACCCCGATATTGTTCATCTACCATTCCATATATAATAAATATGTATCGATTGATTCCTATCATAACATGATATGTAGTTATTCTTGGATTTTAAATCATATCCTAAACATGCCAAAAGAAACAAATGTCCCTCCCTGTGTATGGGACATACCTGTATGGGGTTTTGGGGTTATTTAGATTTTTATGGGTTTTGGGGGTTTTTGGTTTTTTTATTTTTTATTGGGGTTTTATATTTCTTTATGGTTTTTAAGGTTTTTACTACTTTTAAGAGTTTTATGGGTTTTTTATATTTTTTGAGTTTTTAGTGTTTTTTGGTTTTTTAGGGTTTTAATTTTCTTATGGATTTCTTGGGGGTTTCTTATGGTTTTTTAGGATTTTTAGGGGTGTTTATGTTTTTATGTATTTTTAATGATTTTTATGGTTTTACAGTTTTTCGGGATTTCGAGGGTATTTATGGTTTTTTATATCGTTTTAACATTTTATGGGTTTAAAAGGATTTTAGAGTTGATAGTGGTTTTGAAGGTTTTTATGGTTTTAGGGTTTCTAAATATTTTTAGGGGTATTGTGGATTTTTTGTGGTTTTAGGGTTTTCAGTGTCTTTTAGAAGTTTTAGCATTTTTAGGATTTTAGGGTTTTGAAGTGTATTATGTTTTTTGGATTTCATAGGGGGTTTTAAGTGTTTTAGGTTTTTTATGTTTTTAGGAATTTTTATAATTTTTTTAAAAAAATTATGCATTTTAGGGTTTTAAGGGATTTCATGGTTTTTTTTGTGTGGGGGGGGGTTATGTTTTTTGGGGGTTTTATGGTGTTTCGGGGTTTTAGGTTTTTATTTTATTTTTTTTAGGTTTTTAAGGTTTTTATACTTTTTAATGTTTTTAGGGGTTTAAATGGGTTTTACAGTTTTAATGGGTTTTTAGTATATATATATATATTTTTATGGTTTTTAATTTTTTAGTGGGTTTTATGGGTTTTATGGGTTTTAGGGTCTTTTAGGATTTTTTACATTTTTCAGCATTTTATATGTTTTTGGGATTTTATGATTTTTCTAGTTTTTATAAAATTTCATAGATTTTTTCAGGGTTCTTATAATTTTTGTATGTTTTTATGAATATTTAGTGATTTTTTTGGATTTATATTTCATTCTAGAGTTTTGATGTATTTTGAGGGTTTTTTGGATTGTTTGGTTATTTATGGTTTTTAACGTTTATTTGGTTTTTAGGGGTTTTATGTTTTTTAAGGTTTTTATGGCTTTCATAGGGTTTTCCCAAGTTTTTAAGGATTTAAACCTTTTTAGGTATTTTTACGGCCTTTTAGGTTTTTAATGGTTTTTAGGGGTTTTTATGGATTTGAGAGTTTTAGTTTCTAGGGGTTTTATGGATTTTCTTGGTTTCTATGGTTTTTTGAGTATTTGTTTGGGTTTTATGGGTTTTTATAGTTTTTTAACATTTTTTTAGATTTAAAGGTGTTTTATATATTTAGTGGGATTTCAAGGGTTTTTTGGGTTTTTAGGGTTGACCGGGGTTTTTAATTTTCAGGGGGTTTTATTGTATTTTTATAGATTTTATCATTTTTATGTTTTTATGGGTTTTAGGTAATTTATATTTTTAGGGTTTTGTTAGATTTTTCAGTTTTTTAATTGTTTTTTTTATATTTTATTGATTGTTTTTTGGGTTTTTATGATTTTCAGATTTTTAGGGTTTTTAGGGATTTTGAGGGGTATTTGGGTTTTAATGATTTTAAGGGTTTTTTAGGTTTTTTAGGTGATTTAATAGTTTTTAGGATTTTTAAGGTTTTCATATGGAATTCTGGTATTTTAGGGGTTTTTAGATTTTTATGTATTTTTAGAGATATTAGGATTTTTTTGGGGGTTTTGGGGTTTTAGTGATTTTGAGGGGGTTTTGGGTTTTTTTGGTTTTTTGGGTTTTTTGTACCTTTTTAGGGTTTTTAAGTATTTTTATATTTTGATCTTTTTTATGGGATTAAAGGGATTTTAGAGTTTTTTTAATTTTTAATGGTTTTAAGGGTTTTATATTGTTATTGTTTTCATAGGGCTTTTTAGGGATTTTATATTTTTTTAATTTCAAGGATTTTTTTTGGATTTTTTGGAATTTTATGGTTTCTTTAGGCTTTTAGAGAATTTTATGTTTTTAGGGTTATTAAGGGTTGTTAGGGTTTTCATAATTTTTATAATTTTATGGGTTTTATGTGTTTTTAGGGCATTGAGTTTTTATTATGGGTTTTCACGGGTTATAGGGTTTTATTATTATTATGTTTTTTGGTATTTTATAGGATTTTTTTGGTTTTTTGGGATTTTAAGGGTTTTGAGGATTTTTGGATTTTGTAGGGTTTTTAGTGATTTATTGTTTTTTTGGGTATTTAGAGGTTTTCTGCGTTTTTATTGGTTTAATGTTTTTTATAGTTTTTAATTTTTTTATAGGTTTAAAGGATTTTAAATTATTTAGTGTGTTTTGTGGTTTAATGGGGTTTTCATGGGTTTTGGTGTTTTTATCTTTTTAGGGGTTTTAGTGGTTATTAGGTGTTTTATCATTTTTTCCATTTTTAGTAGTTTTATGTTCTATTAGTTTTTAAAGGTTTTCTTAGATGTTTTCAAGGGTTTTTATGTTTTTTATGTATTTATGCATTTCTTAGGATTTTTATGGGTATTTAGGGATTTTGTGGGTTTTTTAGGGTTTTAAGGATTTTGAGGGTTTTAGAGTTTCTTTTGGGTTTTTAGGTTTATTTTGAGTTTTTAGGGTTTTCAATGTATTTAGAGGTTTTAACATTCTTACTGGTTTAAAGGGTTTTTAGTGTTTTAGTGGGTTTTAGGGGTTTTAGTATTTTTAGTGTTTTTAAGGTGTTTATTTATTTTTATGGTTTTTATATTTTTTTGTTTATTTTTATTGTTTTTATGGGTTTTGAGAATTTTTAGGTATTTTATATGTTTTATGTGTTTTTAGGTTTTTAAGGTTTTATTTGTGGTTTTCAGGGTTTTTAGTGGTTTTTACATATTTAGGGTTTTTTAGGAATTTTTTACGATTTTTATTGCTTTTTAGGTGTTTTGGGGATTTTGATGATATTTTTGGGTTTTTAGGGTCTTTAGAATTTTTATGTTTTTAGGGGTATTAAGTGTTTATAGTATTTTAAGGTTTTATTTGGGGTTTTAGGGTTTTTGACATTTTTTGGGATTCTTATGGATTTTTGTAATATTTTAATGGTTTTTGAGGGGTTTCACGATATTTTTGAGTGTTTTAGAGGGTTTTTAGGTGTTTTATTATTTGAGGGGGGGTAGAGGTTTTCTGAGTTTTTAAGCCTTTTAAGGGATTTTAGAGTTTCTTAATCATTTTTAAGGGTTTAAATAGATTTTAGAGTTTTTAGTTGTTTTTAAGGTTTTTAAGGGTTATTAAGGTTTTTAGGGGTGTGGGTGTTTTAAAGGGTTTTAGTGTTTTTGGATCGTTCTATGGTTTTTTATGCTTTTTAATCTTTTTTTTTCTTTTTTTGGGTTTTATGTATTTTTATTATTTTCTTAGGTTACTTCTGGGTTTAAGATTTTAAATTTTTTAAAGGATTTTAAGTAATTTTTTAGGATTTTTATGGTTTTTTGGGATTTTGAGGGTTGGGGGGGGGGTTATGGGTTTTAGTGTTCTTAGTGGTTTTAGCTTTTTTAGTGGTTTTGCGCGTTTTTATATTTTTACTATTTTCTTAGGGAATTTTTGGGAATTTAGGTTTTTTATGTTTTTAGGGATGTTTTTGGATTTTTTTTGGATTTTCAACCTTTTTATGGGTTTTTAGGGACTTTTAAGGGTTTTAGGGTTTTTTATGTTTTTTGGGGTTTTTATGGGTTTTAAGTGTTTAGCGATTTTAAGGGTTAGTTTTTTTTATTATTTTTTTATGGCTTTATAGGGGTTTTTACGGATTTTTTTGGATTTTTAACCTTTTTATGGGTTTTAGGTACTTTTGAGGGTTTTGGGGTTTTTTATGTTTTTTGGGGTTTTATGGGTTTTAAGTGTTTATGTATTTTAAGGGTTAGTTTATTTATTTTATTTATGGGTTTAGGTTTTTAGGTGTTTTTATGGTTTTAGGGTTATTTAGGGTCATCTTAGGTTTTTTATCATTTTTTGGTCTTTTATGGATTTTAAGTGTTTTTTGGTTGTTAATTTTTTCTTAGGGTTTGGGGTTTTTTATATTTTTTTGGGATTTTTATGTATTTTTTAGGATTTTTCTTGGTTTTATAGGGGTTTTAAATATTTTGTTTTGTGTTTTATTTGTTTTTTAGGGTTTTAGGGTTTTTTGTGCTTTTAGATTTTAGGGGACTTTAGATTTTTAATTTTTTTTTTTTTTTTTTTTTATTTCAGGCTTTATTTTTTTAGATATTCATAGGAATTTTCCAATATTTTTATGGGTTTTTTGGGGATTTTTAGTGTATTTAGGATTTTTAGGGGTTTTTTTGAGTTATTGGTTATTTTTTTAATTTTCTTGGGTTTTTATGGTTTTTAGAGGTTTTTAATGTTTTTATGAGTTTTAAGGGTTTTAGAGTTTTAATGATTTTTTAAGTTTTTTTATTCAACATTAATTTTTAATGCTTTTAGGTTTTTTTGGTTTTTGGGGTTTTTAGAGTCTTTTTAGGGGTTTTATGATTTCTCATTTTTTTGGGTTTTAAGGGTTTTATGTTTTTTTATGTTTTAAGTATTTCTTATGGGATTTTAGGGTTGGGATAGTTTTTTAAATTTTTATTATTTTTAGGATTTTCATTATTTTTTGGACTTTTATGGAATTTAAGGGTTTTAGGGATTTTTATGTTTTTTAGGATTTTTATTGATTTTTAGGTTCTTTAATATTTTAAGTGTTTTTTTCTGGTTTTTATGGATTCCATAGGGTTTTAAATTTTTTTAGATCATTTTATGTTTTTAATTATTTTATGGAATTATGAATATTTTATGGGGATTAAGGGATTTTAGGGATTTTGGGGGGGGGGGGGTTTAGGGTTTTTACCCTTTTTAGGTTATTATGGGGTTTAAGTGTTTTTATTTTTTTTAATGATTTTTAGGGTTTTTTTGGTTTTTTTGGTTTTTTATTTTTTATGTATTTTTGTGATTTTTTATTATTTTTAAGGGTTTTTAGGGTTTTTAGGTATTATTAGGTTATTAAGGCTTTTTAGGGGTTTATGGTTTTTAATGGGTTTTTGTTTTTTTATTAGTTTAAATGTTTTTTTTTGAAAATTCTAATTGTTTTCATGTTTCTATGGGTTTATAGATTTTTGGTGGATTTTTAGGGTCTTTATCGAGTTTTAGGGGTTTTTATAGTCTTTAGAAGTTTTCATGGTTTTATGGTCTTTAGGGTTTTATAGGGTTTTTAGGGTATTTATCATTTTTATACTTTTTAGGTGTTTTCATTTTTTTTATTTCTATGTTTTTTCTAGTGGATTTTCTTTTTTAGAGGTTTTTATGTTTTTAGGAATTTGTCGGTATTTTTACGGTTTTTAGGGTTTTATGGATTTTTTGTGTTTTTATGTATTTTTTGGGTTTTTAGAGTTTTTTTTGTTATTCTGAGGGTTTTTAAGTATTTTAAATGTTATTACTGTTTTTAGGTGTTTAAAGGGTTTTTATATATTTTAATTTTTTAAGGGTTTTAAAGGGTTTCTGGGTTTTTATGGTTTTTTGGGTTTTAGGGTCCTTTTAGGGTTTTAGCATTTTTTATATTTTTAGGGGTTTTAAGTTCGTTTATATTTTTATGTTTTTATTATGATTTTTATGGTTCTTGGGTGTTTTTACGTCTTTATGGATTTTTTGGCCTTTTTAGGTTTTTATTGTTTATAGGGTTTTTAGGGATTTTAATGTTTTAAGGGTTTTTTTGGTTTTTTAGCGTTTTCTAGGTTTTTTGAAGATTTATGATTTTAGGGTTTTTAGGTTTTTTTGGGTTTTTCTCTATATTTTGGTTTTTTATGTTTTTAAGGATTTTTAGAAGTTTTTTCAGATTTTTTTGTTTGGGTTTTTAGAGATTTTGATGGTCTTAGGGTTTGTTAGGGAACAAAAATGTTCAGGGCTGGTATCCCCACCAAATTTAATGAAAAAAAATGTTATAAGTTGGGTTTACACATCCGAGAGTATACCTCACTCTTTATATTTGATTCCACATATGACATAAAAAAATACTAGGCAAACTCAATCCAAAAAGGGTGCCACTTAAATTGAGCAGAAAACTTAACCTCCTTCATCATCGCACATAAATCCAATTCATAAGCACATATGTCTCCATTAAAGTAGTAAAATCAACTGTTTACAATGCCTCGACAGGTGCAGTAGACTACGCCACACCATGAGCGGTTGGCTACGCCCAACGCCGCACAGTCCACATTGACCTTTATCCATGCTGGGATTGGGGGATTCCATCAGATATATATCAACACTTGTGACTTATTCCCCCTTACCAACACTCCAAGTGAACACAAAAGAGTCAGATCATTAACATTATTTTCCATCGAATCTATTTTCAGATGGGACTCTGCCTGGATCGCCTTGTGGATCATCACCAATCCCCAGCGAACCAATAGTGGATGTTGGTTAAAGGAAAATTCATTATGGGTAACCCAAGTATAGTGAATGATCGTCGTAACACCTGGAAGCATCAGGATGTGTACTTGATCACAGCACTTCAGCTTCACTAGTCCACAGATAAAATCACATATCGCTCCTTGCATTCTACACTACAATCTGATACACTGCATCAGGTATCTCCATAGATCAGCAGAAAATTTACAATGAAGTAGAACATGTGAGCCATTCTCCTCTACCCAATTGCAGAAACGACAAGCAGAGGAAAGTTGCCATCCATCCTTATTTATTTTCTCTTTTAAGGGGATCTTATTTCTTTAGATTTTCCAGATCGGTATATAGTGAGCCGGTGGGATGAAAGGTGTTCTAAATTTGAGAATCCCAGATGGTTATGTGAGGCCTTGAGGATATTTTAGCTAGTATTTATCACAAGTACTATACTTTCCAACCATATGAGGATTCCAAATGATGTTGTCCTTATCTAGGAAGTCATATAATTGTGTTAGTAAAATTATATGTTCAGGGAAACCCACAGGGGGGTCCCCAATCTACTGAACAAGGGAAGTAATCAACATGTCCCTTGGGATATTGGGAGGTGGCACTACATCAAAAATCGGTTGTGCAAGACATAGAGTGTTAATAAATTAATATTCAAGGATATTGACACAATCCACTTTGATTGAGATATAATCTCATTGTAAGAGGATCTTAGAGTAGGCAAAACCGAGGAGGATAGGTATCCATTGAAGCCATCATAAAGCCTATGCATAATTCTTTCTATGATAAAATCCATGCCATCATTAAGTGAATTTAGAGAGTTCCAAGTAAAATTATCGATCAGGGTATCATTAAATAATATGAGGTCTTTAATACCAATCCCACGCATCTCAATCGTCTTTGTACAATGCTTCTAGGAAACAAAGATCAATTTTATTTCAGTGATGCATCCCATCCAAGAAAAGTTCTGGATCCTTCCATTAAAACTTTTAACCAGACTAACCAAACATCTATAGATAGAAAAATCATGGAAAAACATGGAGGTTATTACCAAATTGATTAGACACACTCTTCCATCATGGAAGAGGTATTTTACCTTCCATTTAGAAATTTGATGAGTAATTTTGGATGACATTCCATCAAAGTAGCAGTGCTTTTCCTTTCCCATAAACAGGGCGACACCATGGTATGTGAAGGGGAGTGAGCCTCTCCTCGTTCCAAGTGCACCCGTAATACAGAGCTACCTTGAGGGGGAGACTCCAATGCCCAAGATAATTGAGGATTTCTTCTAGCTGATAGTTGACCCAGGGATACTCTCATAGTGATGAAAGATAATTAACATAGAGGATAGTTTTTTCTTGTTGGCCTACCCAAACAGAATAATGTCATCAGTATAGAGGAGGTGGGAGGGAACATGGAGTTCCCTCCCTGCCTTGATTGGGGAGTAAAGTCTAGCCTGCACCAAATCATAATGAATCGGCTCATGTAATCCTAAACAATTGATAATATAAATCCATAGATCGGATCCCCTTTTTAGACCCCCATGATCATTTTAAGAACCCCTTCAGGGAACGATTTATATGGTTAGAAATTCTAAAACTACTAAGGATAATATTAACAAGCTTGGTAAAAATGCTAGAAAAACCATTCATGCCAAGGAAATTAAAGATGAAACTCCAATTTATGGTGTAAAATACCTTTGAAATATAATTTTGCAGGGAAAAGCTCCGATGCTTTGTTTCCTTCTTCATAATATTGATACCCTCCGAGGCAGTGAAAAGTCAGGTTTGAATATTCCTCCAAGGAATGAACCCAAACTAGTTTGGAGTAATAATATCCCTCAAATTCTTATCCAACCTGATGATAAGAATTTTTCTTACAATATTGGGGATGGAGTTTCTGATAGAAAGAGGTTGGAAGTCACCAATTTCAATAGCATTTTATTTCTTTGATATCGGAGATATAAAATTGGTATTTTCCCCATACGGAATTGATTCATTGAGGAAGACTCCTCGGATAGCCTTTATAACATCCTCATGCAGAATGTACCAATAGAACATAAATAATTTAGTGATAATCTAGTCTGTTCCCACTGAACTATCCATTTTAAAAGATAAATGTGTAGACCTCACCTCCTCTCCAAGAGGAACCACCATAAGAGCCTCATTCTTAAGCTCAGTGATGTAGGGAGTTATTCAGTATGAGAGGATGGGGGGATCAGTGCCATTATCCATGTATAGACCCTGAAAGTGCTCCACCATAGCCTTGGAAATTTTTTCCATAGAGGTAAAGGTTTAGCCTCCAACATAGACTACATTCCTATTATTCTTAACTCGTTTCTCACTTTAAAAGTGATGGAAAAATTTGAAGTTTATATCCCCTTTATACAACCATTTGATGTTGTACCGCACCTTAGAAAGCCTCTCCTCAAGAGCCTGTAACTCATCCAGATTTGAGTGGAGTTGTATCTCCTCCTGGGAGGGGGTGTGTTGCTGCTAATTAGAAATTTGGAAGTTGGGAATCTGATATTCAGCAACTTTGATATCATTTTCCATCCATGAAAAGGACTTTATACTCCATTATTTTAGGAGGTTCTTCACTTATCTGAGCCACAAAACCACAATAAAATAATGGATTCCAAAAAAGGTTTTGTTCCACCCCTTAATAACCTCCTACCTATACCCAGGAGTTGTGAGCCAGGAATTGTTAAATGTGAAGGGCACGGGGAGAGACCAGGAGTTACCCTCCATTAACTCAATAGCAAAGGGATTGTGGTCTGAGTTAAATTTCAAAAGAGTGAATCCTGAGAGAGTCATGGGGGATATCCTGTCACAGATTTAAGAGAAACTCTTTTATAGCCTATTGAATTGTCTACCAATAATAGTGTTCCTTCCCCATGTTAAGGCTACTCTAGCCATAGATATCTTATATAGATCACACAGGTCTAGGAAATAGGCAAATTCCACTACTACAACTCAAGAAAAGTTAGGGCCAATATTTTCTGTACGGATCAAGACCAAATTAGAGTCTCCAATGAAAATACAATTATGGGAAATGGAATCTTTCATTATAACCAACTCCCTCCATAGATCCATCCTTCTTATGTACAAACAAGATGCATACACAAAGTAGAGGGTTAGGGTGGTAGCCTGTAAACATATGGTAATAGAGATCAGTTGAGGCCTCGCTTCAACTACAACAACCTGAACATCATTTTTCTTTATAACCCATAAGGTTTCAGTTTACTCACTATTAAAAAAGACAAGGGATTACCCAAGGGTGCTCCACTTAAACCCCTTCTAGCTTGAAAACTTGATCATGGGTTCAGCTAGCCCAATTAACATTGGCCTGTTAGAAATAAAGTGCCCAAGGGTTGAATCCATGGGAAGATTCCCAATACCCTTGTAGTTCGATAACATGATCTTCATTGGGGGAGGGTTTTAAAATTGGTGGGGGAGGGGTTTATTCCCTTTTATTTTCCCTTATTTCCCATTTTCTTAGTGTTTCTAGTAGACTACTTGGCCGATTCTAGAGAAAGGAGTTTCACCACCAGCTTTTTCCCATCATCATTTTTCTCTTTGCTAGGATCTATGACAGGACTATCATCCTAGGCTTGAGGGTCTTCATCCATGTCACTCCAGAACACCCCACTTAGTGGGTAAAATTTTTTCAGTGTACATATGGGTTCCTCTTAAAGAAAACCAATCAAAACCCACAGAACCTTGAATGAGGAAACCTCTATGAAATCACCAGTATCCCAATCTATCCCTACTTGTTCCCCAGGAATGGGGGGGACCCAGAGCCGATGTGGCCGGAGCCATAGTGGAGGTTCTTGTGTCCTGCCAGTCAGTAGGTGAAGCAACATCCTGGGTGACCTACATTCTAGCTGGTGATTCTAAGGAATCATACCTCGGATGACTCTAAGAAGTTTAGGCTTGTGTTGTGGGTGAGACCGCTGGCATCTGTACCAGGGAGGCCTCCATCTGATCCTTTCTCTCAGATGAGATAGTCAGATCATGAACCTACTTCAACTCCATATCCACCAAATTAGAGGCACCCAAATTTGGATTATCATCCACCAAATATTCCTTATATCTAGTGTCCTCATCCATAGGGTTTGTTAGGGATTTTCTTGGTTTTTATGGTTTTTTTTATTTTTTATAGTTTTAATATTTTTTAGAGTTTTTTAACATTATTTAGTTGATTAATGGTCTTTTATAGATTTTAGTTATTTTTATATTTGTTATGGTTTTTATGGTTTTTAATGTTTTTAAGTGTTTTTATGGTTTTAGAGGTTTTGGTGGATTCTTAGGGCTTTTTAGACTTGTAGTGTTTTATAGGTTTTTAGTGGATTTTAAATTTTTTTATATTTTAATGGATTTCTTAGCAGTATTTAGGGGTTATTGGATTTTTACATTTTTAAGAATTAATAGGGATTTTTTATATTTATGGGTATTTATGATATTTATGGATTTTAGGTATTTTTAGGGTCTTGTTTACATTAAGGATTTTTCTGTTTCTAGGTTTAATAGGGGTTTTATGTTATTTAGGTTTTAAGGGTTTCATAGTGGGTTTTAGGGTTTTTAGGGATTTTTATAGATTTTTAGGATTTTTATGGTTTTTGGGGATTTTGGGGGTTTTAATAGATTTTGAGGGGTTTTTAGGTATTTTTAGGATTTTAGGGATATCTTTAGTTTTTAGGGGTTTTATGTTTTTTTGGGGTTTTAATAGTTTCTTAAGGGGTTTGTGGGTTTTTTGGTTTTTTGGGATTTTTTGGGATTTTTTTTCTGATTTTTATTGGTTTTTATATTTTTAGGAATTTTGAGGATTTTAGGTTTTTTGGGGATTTTATGGATTTTGGGTATTTTTGGGTTTTTAGAATTTCTTTAATTTTTGGGGGTTTTTTAGTTTTTAATCTTTTTAGGGTTTTAAATGGTTTTTAGAGTTTTTAGTGGGTTTTTGGTTTTTTAGTGTTTTTTTGATTTTATGGATTTTATGGTTTTTCGGGGTTTTTAGGGGCCTTAGGGTCTTTTATGGTTTTTTAGGGTTTTTATAATTTTTTGGTTTTTAAGAGTTTTTATTTTTTTAATGTTTTCTTATGGGTTTTTAGAGTTTTTAGGGTTTTTTACATTTTTTAAGATTTTAGGGACATTAAAGGATTTTATTGTTTTTAAGGGTTTTATTATTTTTAGGGTTATTATGTTTTTTTGTTTTTTATGGATTTTAAGATTTTTAGCATTTTTTGGTTTTTAGATACTTTAAATGTTTTTTTAGGTGTTAATGTTTTATAAGGATTTTAAAGGGTTTTTACATTTTTTGGGGTTTTTGGTATATTTGTGGATTTTTCAAGGGTTTTAAGGTTTTTAGAGATTTTGAGAGTTTTTAGGGTTTTTATGTTTTTTTTGGGTTTTAGGGTTTTTTTGAGATTTTTAGGGATTTTATGGATTTTTACTTTTTTTCAATTATTAAAGGTTTTAATGGGTTTGTAATTTGTTTAGTGGTTTTTGAGGGTATCGATGGTTTTTTATGATTTATAAAATTTTTAGGGGTTTTTTCTAGTATTTTTAGGGTTTATTAGGACTTCTTCTGGGGGGTTACGGTATTTATAGTTTTTTAGTTTTGTGTGCTTTTAAGTGTTCTTAATTTTTTATGGTTTTCTGAAGGGTTTTCATGTACTTTTCTTTTATAATTTATTTTGTTTTTTTAGTTCTTTTTGATAAATTTTATGGGTTTATACGGTTTATATGAATTTTGATTATTTTTTTGGAATTTTAGGGGTTGTAGCATTTTTTAGGGTATAGTGTTTTTATGTGTTTTTCTATTTTTAAGGGTTTCTTGGGAATTTTTAGGGTTTTTACTGTTTTATGGAATTATATGGTTTTTAGCATTTCAGGTATTGTGAGTGTTTTTTTGGGGGTTTTAGTGTTTTAAGGGGTTTAGGGGTTTTATGGTTTATGTGGTTTTTTTGGGTTTCTGGGGTTTTTTTGAATTTTCATGGATTTTTAAATTTTTTAGAGGTTTAATGGTTTTTTTTATTTTTAGTGGGTTTTAAGGTCATTATGGGTTTCTTGGGTTTTTTATGTTTTTATTGGTTTTATAGTTTTTAGGGGACTTAGGGGGTTTTATGGTTTTTAGTATTTCTAGGGTCTCAATTATTTTTAGGTTTTTAATTTCTCAGTGGGTTTCAGGGTTTTCATGGTTTTTATGGATTGGGGAGGGGGTTATGATTTTAGGGTATTTAGGGTTTTCAAGGTTTTTTATGGTTTTTTGGTTTTTTGGAGTTTTAAGTGTTCTTAGGGGTTAAAGGTTTTCAAAGGATTATTTCACGGTTTTTAAAGTTTTATACATTTTTAGGGATTTTTGGGCCTTTTAGGCTTGTAAGGTTTCTAGGGTTTTTAGGGGTTTTGATTGATTGTAGTATTTTTAGTGTTTTCAGGTTATTTATAGTTTTTTGTGGTTTAAGGATTTTTGGTGCTTTTTAGGGTTTTAAGGATTTCATAATTTTTAATGTTCTTATGGGTTTATAGGGTTTTTAGAGTTTTTAGTGTGGTTTTTTATGATTTTTGGGGTTTTAAGCGGTTTTAATATTTTTTTATATTTTTTATGACTCTTATGAGTTTTAGGTGTTTTGGGGACTTTTTAGGGTTACTAGGGTTTTTTGCATTTTTTATGCTTTCTTGGGGTTTAAAGTGTTTTCATCTTTTTAATGTTATTATTGATTTTTTCAGTGGTTTTGGGGGTTTCATTTTTTAGTGACTTTTATGAATTTTTTTGGATTTTTATTATCTCTTAAGGTATTTAGGGATTTTGGGGGGTTTTAAGATTTTTCAGTATTTTAATGGTTTTAGGGGGGTTTTTTGCATTTTGTAGTTTTTAGGTGTTTTAAGTGTTTTAATTATTTTAACGTTTTATGAATTTTTTTATTTTGTTTTTTTACATTTATTTAAAAAATTTATTAATTTTTAGTATTTTTAAGGGTTTTTAGGGGTTTTTAGTGATTTTGAGGGTTTTTACGATTTCCATGTTTTTTGGGGTTTGAGTGTTTTTTGTTTTTAGGTTTTTTTTGTTTTACGTTTTTTTAACATTTTTAGTGATTTACAAGATTTTTTTAGTTTTTAGTGGGTTTTTGGTTTTTTATAGGTTGTAGGGTTTTTAGAGGTTTTTATATTTTTAGAGGTTTTGGATTTTAAGGGTATTTTAGGGTTTTTTGTATTTTATAGGTGTTTTAATTGTTTTTATGTTTTAATGTGCTCTTAAGGGATTTTTAGGATTTTTTATAGTTTTTTTCATTCTTAGGTATTTTTTGGGAATTTTTTTTTGAATTTTTTGTTTACAATTTTATAGATTTTGATTGTTTTTAGTATTTCAAGAGTTTTTAGGGGTTTTACCATTTATTTATGTTTTAAGGGTTGTAAGTGTTTATATGTTTTATGGTTTTCATAGGGTTTTATAAGTTTTTATGGGATCTTATATTTTTATATATTTTTAGGGATTTTAAGGATTTTTATGGTTTTTAGGATTTTTAGGAATTCAGAGGGTTTTTAGTTATTTTTAGGGGTTTTAAAGTATTTATGGTTTTTTTGTTTTTAATATTTTTTTATTTTTTTATGTTTTTAATGTTTTTTATAATTTTTTGAGATTTTTTCAAGTTTAAAGTGCTCTAGAGTGTTTACTGGGTGTTAGGGTTTTATAGAGTTTTAGGTTTCTCAAGTTTTTTATGGGTTTTAATAGTTTTTATGTGTTTTTTTATTTTAAAGACTTTTATAATTTTATTGGGTTTTTATCATTTTTTTGTTTTTTGGGGTTTTTATGTTTTTAGTTTTTTATGGATTTCTTAGGTGTTTTTAAGGTTTTATACATTTTTTGGTATCTTTTATGATTTTTTATGATTTATTGGGTTTTTAATGTTTTTAGGGATTTTGAGGGGTTTTTATGGGGTTTGGTAATTTTGGGTTTTTAAGGTTTTTAAGTGTTTTATGTTTTATAAGGATCTCTTAGGATTTTTTAGAGTTTTAAGTATTTTATGGGTTTTTATAAATTTATATGTTTTATGATATTTAGGGATTTTGAGTGTTTTCCATGTTTTTTGGTGTTTTAGGGTTTTTAGGGTTTTTTTATTTTTAGGGTTTTTATGGTCTTCATAGTTTCTTAAATTTTTAGTGGTTCCAAGGGTTTTTTTGAGTTTTTAGTGATTTTTAGTGGTTTATGGGATTTTAGATTTCTTAAGGTTTTTAGGGTTTTGTTTGGTTTTTAGGGTATTTTAAAATCTTTAGTGTTTTTTAGGTTTTTATAATTTTTTAGTGTTTAAAGGTTTCTAAGGTCTTATTAGGGGTTTTTGGGTTTTTATTTTTTTTATGTTTTTAGGCATCTTTTTAGGACTTTCATTATTTTTAGTGTTCATTGTGATTTTTAGGGTTTTGGGAGTTTTAGGGGTTTTAGTTTTTTTAGTTTTTTTTCTTTTTAGGGTTTTTAAGTGTTTTTAGTTTCTTGGGGTTTTCATGGGTTTTTACCTTTTAGGTATTTTTTAGGATTTTTATGGTTGTTAAGGGTTTTAGGGATTTTGAGGCTTTTTAGGGGATTTGGGGGTTTGATTGTTTTTTGGGTTTTTATGGATTATTTTTTGAGTTTTTAGGGTTTTATGGTTTTTTAGAGTTTTTAGTGTTTTAGGGGTTTATAGGTAGATTATAGGTTATAGTGTTTTTTAGGGTTTTTAATGGTTTCTAGTGTTTTCTATTTTTTTTGAGGATTTAGGGTTTTTAGGTCTTTTATAGGGTTTTTTCTTGTTTTTAGTATTTTTAATGTTTTTATGAGTTTTAAGTGTTTTTAAGTTTTTAAGGTTTTCTTCATGTTTTTAGGATTTTAATGGTTTTTACATTTTTGGGATTATTAAGGCCTTTTTTAGGATTTTTATGGGTTTTTAGGCTTTTAGGGATTTTGAGGGTTTTGAGGATTTTAATCATTTTTAGGTTTTTTGGGGGTTTTAGGTTTTTTTAGGTTTTTAAGGATTTCATATAGGTTTTTAATGGTTTTAGTTTTTTTTATGTTTTTTTTTGGGAATTTTTAGGAATTTTATTGGTTTTTAGGGTTTTCTTGGTTTTTTAGGGTTTCTTGGATTTTTAGGGTTTTTAATGTATTTTAGATTTTTTTTAGATTTTACTGTTTTTAATTTTTTAAGGAATTTAAATATTTATAGTTTTTAATGTTTTAAGTGTTTAATGTGTTTTTATATTTTAGACTTATTTTTTGTGTTTTTATGTGTTTTTATGGTATGTATGGTTTTTAGGTGTTTAAGGGATTTAGCGGTTTTTAGGGTTTTTATGGACTTTTTAGCTTTTTAGGGTTTTTAGAATTTTATATTATTTTTTATGATTTTAACCATTTTTAATATTTTAAGGATTTATTAGGGGTTTTCAATGGTTATAGGATTTTTTATATATTTTTTAGATTTTTGGGTTTTTTTAGTATTTTTATAATTTTTTAGGTTTTTAGAATTTTTATGGGTTTTGAGTGTCTTCTAGTTTTTAAGGTTTTATTTTGGTTTTTATGGTTCCTTAAATTTTAATGGATTTTTTTTGGGTTTTATGATTTTTTGGGTTAGGTTTTTTTGAGTTTTCCATGGATTTAAGGTTTTAATTGGTCATTAATTTTTTAGTGGTTTTACGGGTATATAATGGTTTAAGTGGTTTTTTGGGTTTTTTAGGTTTTCAATTTTTATGGGTTTTTATGGTTTTAGCGGTTTTTTTGATTCTTTAGGTTATTTTTAGGGTTTTTAGTTTATTTAGGTTTAAGGTTGTTTTTTTAGGTTTTAAATGTTTTCTTAGGGTTTTATTGGATTTTTAGCAATTTTTATATTTTTAAATATTTTTTGGAATTTTTAGAATTTTTATGATTTTTAAGGATTTTATGGATTTTAAGGGGTTTTACAGATTTAAGGTTTTTATGGGGTATTAGGGGTTTTAGGGTTGTTTTGATTTTTTTTAGGTTTTTAAATTTTTTAAGAGTTTGTTTTCCTTTTTAGGGGTTTAATGGGTTTTTAAAGTTTTTAGTGGGTTTTTATGGTTTTTATAGGTTTTTAGGGTTTTTAATATATTAAGGGTTTTATAGTTTTTAGGGGGTTTTAGTGTTCTAGAGTTTTTAAGAATTTCAAGGGTTTTTATCATTTTTAGGGGTTTTATGTGTTTTTAGGTTTTGAAGGTTTTGTTAGGGGTTTACAGGTTTTTAGTGTTTTTATATTTTTTGGTATTTTTAGGGGGTTTTGGATATTTAATGTTTCGAGTGGTTGTAGAGATTTTGATGTTTTTTAGCAGTTTTATGTGGTTTTAAGGAGATTAGGGGTTTTTTGGGTTTTTAGTGTTTCTTATTTTTTAGGGGTTTTAATTGTTTTGATGTTATTAAATATTTTTGAGGGTTTGTAGAATTTTTAGAGGTTTTTACATTTTTAGGTATTTTTAGTGATTTATTATACATTTTATTGATTTTATGGGATTTTAGAGATTTTTGGGGGTTTTAGGGTTTTTATCATTTTAAGGGTTTTTACGGGTTTTTGAGGGTTTTTTGGGTTTTTTATGTACTTTGAGGTTTTTATATTTTTAAATTATTTTTTGGGGTTTTAATTATTTTTATTGTTTTTAGTGGTTATAAGGGTTTTATGAGTTTTTAGGGTATTTAATGTTTTTAGGAGTTTTTTCAATTTTTAGGATTTTAGTTTCTTTTAGGGCCTTGCAAAGTTATTTCATGTTTTTTAGGTTCTTTTAAGGGTTTGTCTATCTGACTAGAAAATATTTTGTATTTGACTGTTGAATCACTTTAAACAGGGAAGTGAGAACCACCAAGTCCAACAAAACAAACAAAGGAACAATAAAAAGAACCCAAACAAAACATGACATGTCCTACCTCACCCCAGTAGTTTCCTCGATATTAGGCCCCCACCAAGCATAAGTACTCGACAACCAGTCTCGTGCAAGGATGCACGGGCACGGAACTGATGGCCAGGCCACACCCTCTTAGTCTTCCACTCCATGTACCGTGAAGTAGTGGTGGCCTTCTGCTCTGAACCTTCTCTGAATTAGATCCATGTAACAAGCAGCAAATAAATACCAAAACATCTCTAGAATACAAGCGGAGGGTAAGCCTCAACATAGGAATAAGAAAGGTGAGAGTGGAAAACCAAGTATTAAATAGATAATGTTAAAGACGCATCATTGAAGGAAAATAAAATTCTTCCAGAGTCCATATCCGTAAATAACTTCGAGGAAATAGTTGTTACCTGAGTGAGTGGCTCTTCACTTAAAAGAGCCTCCAAAGCAGAGGTCAGTTTATCCTAGACCTCTATATATTCTTCAAGTACGATCAACCCCTTATTGAAACCCCCAACCAGTATCGTGTCCTGTTTGTCAATACAAGAATATTGTTCCTCAGTTAGCTTCATTCTAATGTCTCGTCCCATCATCTTGGCCGCATCATCCTCTGATGCATTAAGATACAACACCTATTCCGGCACCTCATCCTCTGAACACAAAATCATATCCAAGGAAAGTTCAGGTTGTTCAGGGGAATCCTAGAATAAGGCCTCGTTTTCCACCTTCTCTCCCATTCTCTTTTTGGCTAACCGATTCTCCAAGGGGGTTGGCAGGGAGGAGTAGTCCCTCTTCCCCTTCCTCCCCCTGATACATCTACTGCTCCTCAGGCTTATTTCCCCTATGGAAGAACTTCTACTGCCTTCAAAGGTCCCCTACATACACTCCTCAAAAGTACCAAGGCCATAAAATCTATTCTTCACCTGGATAACATATTGCTTCCCTGAGAACCATCTCCCTTCCTTACCATATGGATTACAGACCTCCACATCCAGTGAATTCCCCTACTTCTCCAAGTGAAGGTCCTCACTGCCTCTGACCATCTCCCCGCAAGCTTCTTTGTTAGGATCCTCCTCAACATTTTATACTTGGTTCACACCCTCTATCTTCCTGACATCACTACAATCAGCCCTATGCTGGGTGAATTCCCCACCACTTGTCTACATGACCTCCCTTTCACCTCCCACTCCCCTTTGAGAGCCATCGCTATCCGCACCAGAAGTTTCAGCATGACAGTCCACCACACCGCCTGCCTCCTGCTCCACTGAGTCCTTTTGCCCCACCACCTAGGTAAAAACATGCACCTCAGTCTGCTGCATTGAACCACCCACGGGTTTAGATGATTCTCCCAATTAATCTGGAATCTCCATAGTATTTCCCCTCAATTCCAACCCATGTGTAACCTCAACTGTCCTGCTACAATCTCCTTTCAGTTGATCCATCTCTACCAGACGCTGAGAGTGGAAATCCCAACCACTGCCTCCACCATTTTTCAACTGTGATGGACCAACTTCACCACTAGTAACATGAGCCTTACCTTTCACACTAGCTTGCTTCTTGGCTGTAGACTGGGTTCCCTGACGGCGGACTTCCTAGAATGAAAGACCCTTATGACAGACCTCCAAAGCATGACCCAAAGGACCGCATGAGGAGCAGAAGTCTGTCCAGCTCTCATATATGACTCGTTGTTTGCACCTATACTCCTTATCAATATTAATATAGACATAAGCAAAAGGTTTTCGCGATGCATCTACTTCCACGCATACCCTTGGACAGACCGGGTGACAAACAGCTTCGGTGCGGCTATCCGAGCACAAAAATCTACCTACGAGATTACCAATCATGCGAATCACAGAAGGATTCTGAAACGGCAACGGGAGACTAGTTTTTTATTGTTTTTATGTTTTTCTTAGATGTTTTCAGTGTTTTAGAGTTTTTACATTTTTAGGGTTTTTTTGGGATTTTTTATGGTTTTTATGGGTTTTTAGGGATATTAGGGTTTTTAGGGTTTTATGATTTTTATGGGGTTTAGGGTTTTTTATGGTTTTTAGGATTTTAGGTGTTTTAAGTGTTTTTTAGTTTTTAAGGTTTTCTAAGGGGTTTTATTTTTTTGAGGAGAATTTTACATTTTAAATATTTTTAGGACTTTTGTGGTCTGTGGTGTTTTTTGAGTTTTTATGGTTTTTGTGTTTTTTGTTTTTTTGAGTATTTCAGGGTTTAAAGGTTTTTAGAGTTTTTTAATGTTTTAATGGGTTTGAAGGGGTTTTAGAATAATTTTTGTATTTTCAGGGGTTTTATGGGTTTTCATTAGTTTTAATTTTTATGGGGTTTTATAGTTTTTAGGGTTTTATGGTTTTATGGGTTTTAACAGTTTTTGGGTTTTTCAGGGGTTCTAATTTTATTTTGGTTTTCTAATGTTTTATTTGGGACTTTTAGGGTTTTTAAAATTTTTATGTTTTTATGGATTTTTAGGGATTTATAAGGATTTCTATAGTTTTTATGGTTTTTATAGATTTTGAGGGTTTTGTGGATTTTATTAATTTTTGGGGTTTTAGGGTTTTTTTGAGTTTTTTTAGTGACTTTATGTTTTTTATATGTTTTTATTATTTTTTTTGGATTAAAGGGTTTTTCAAGTTTTAGTGGTTTTAGGGTTCTATGTTGTTTTAGTTTTTTATGGTTTTTAGTCGTTTTTATAGTTTTATGGTGTTTTAGGGTTTTTAGGTTCTTATTAGGGTCTTTAGAGTTATTTAGATTTTTAGGTGTTTTGTGTGTTTTGTGTTTTTTAAGGGTTTCTTAGGATTTTTTTAGGGTTCGTAGGTTTGTTTATAATTTTATGTTTTTTTGCATTTTTTAGGATTTTTATGGTTTAAAATGTTTTAATGGATTTTCTAGGGTTTTTTTAAATTTTTTTATGTTTAGAATTTTTATATGTTTCCTAGGGTTTTTAAGTGTTTTTAGGTTTTTTTTTGGTTTTTAGATGGGGTTTTGGGGTTTTTTACATTTTGTATTTTTTATTATTTTTAAGTATTTTATGGGTTTTATGGTTTTTAGGGATTTGAGGGTTTCTTGGATATTTTGGGTTTTTGATGTTTTTATGTATTGTTTTCAATTTTTGGGGGTTTTTAGGTTTTTATTGATTTTTTTGTTTTTATGGTTTTTATTTTTTATGGGTTTAAAGTGTTTTTATTGGTTTTTATTGGTTTTTTGGGTTTTTATGTGTTTTTATGAGTATTATGGATTTTAAGGTTTTTGGGGGTTTATGGGTTTTTAGGGGTTTTAGTGTCTATATAGGGATTTATGGTTTTTAAAAAATTTTAGGATTCTCTTATGTTTATAACTATTTTTAGGTTTTTAAGGGTTTCATAGGGGTTTTCAAGGATTTAAATTTTGTTTATGTTTTTTTTGGAAAATTTAGAGCTTTTTAGTATTTTTATAATTTTTAGGGGTTTTAGTGTTTTTTGGGGTTTTAGCTTTTTTAGGGTTTTAATGGTTTCTTTGGGTTTTTATGGTCTTTAGGGATCTTTATAATATTAATTATTTTTAGGGTTTTAGGGGATTTTTTGTGGCTTTTATGGGGTTTTTGAGTTTTTCAAGGTTTTATGTTTTTTAGAGTTTTTATGGATTTTAAGTGTTTAAAGGGTTTTTATAGTTTTTAGTGAGTTTTTATGTTTTTTCACGTTTTAAATGTATTTTGTTGTTTTTATAGTTTTAGGGGGTTTTGGGGGGCTTAGGGTCTTTTTTGGGTTTCTATCATTTTATAGGTTTTTAGGGGTTTTATTTTTTTTTTTTGGTTTTTACGGTTTTCTTAGAGATTTCTAGGATGTGTAGTTGTTTTTTATATTTTTAGATAGTTTTATGTATTTTTTTGATTTTTTATGGTTTTTATAATATTTATCTATTTTGAGGGGTTTTATGGGTTTTTTTGGGTTTTAGGGTTGTTTTGTGTTTTTAGGCTTTTATTTTGATTTTAGCGATTTTTTTTAAAAAAAAAATTAGAAGTTTAATGGGTTTTTAGTAATTTTAGTGGGTTTTGGGGGGTTTTTTAACAATATTTATGGGTTTTTTGGTATATTATGGATTTTTAGTGGTTTTAGGGTTTTTTTCAGGTTTTTAGGGTTTTCAGTGTTTTATGTGTTTCTAGATTTTTATGGTTTTCTTCGGGGTTTTATATGTTTTAGGATTTATTTTTTCATTTTTAGATATTTTAATGACATTAATGATTTTTATGATTTTTAGGGTTTTTAGGGATTTTGAGGGCCTTTTGGGTTTTTAGGATTTTTATGGTTTTTTGGTTTTTTGGGTTTTTTTATTTTTTAGGGGTTTTATTATTTTCTAGATTTTTTTAAAATTTTAAGGGGTTTAAAGTTTCATTAGAATATTTATTTTATTTTTTGGGGTTCTATGGGGTTTTATCATTTTTAATATTTTTAGGGGTTTTATAGCTTTTAGGTGTTTTAGGGGTTTAGGGGTTTTTATGTTTTTGGGTTTTTGGGGGTTTTAACTGTGTTAATGTTTTTACGATTTTCATTGGGATTTTCAATGTTTTTATGGTTTTTATGTTTTTATTTATTTTTAAGTCTTGATACGCTTTTTTATAGTTTTTAGCTATTTTAGTGATTTTGAGGGTTTATCATTTTTATGGATTTTTTGGGGTTTAAGGGTTTTTACGTTTTTTAGTGTTTTATTTTATAGAGGATTTTAATGTTTTTAGGGGTTTAAATGGTTTTTATAGTTTTTAGTTGTTTTAGGTTGGAATGGAGTTTTAGTGTTTTTAATGTATTTTAGTGGATTTTATAGTTTTAGGGGGTTTTAGGTTTTTTAGGCTCTTTAATTTTTTAGTGTTTTTAGCTTCTTAGGGGGTTTAAGTGTTTTTATTTTTGAAGGGATTATTAGGATTTTTAGGGTTTTTAGGGTTGTTTACATTTGTAGGAATTTTTAGTATTTTTTAGGAATTTTATGGGTTCTAAGTTTTTTTTTTGATTTTGAGGGTTTTTTTCAGTTTTAAAAAAATGGTTTTCTAGGGGTTTAACGTGAATTTACATTTTTAAGGTTTTCTTAATGCTTTTATAGTTTTTAGGGTTTATTAAATTTTTTGGGATTTTTTAGGAATTTTATGCTTTTTAAGGTTTTAGAGAATATAAGGGTTTTTTATGTTTTTAGGGTTTTCTTTGGGGTTTTCAGTGTTTTTAGGGTTTTATGTTTTTAGGGAATTTTTGGTTATTTTATGTATTTTTATGGTTTTTTAGGTTTTTAGGGAATTTGAGTGTTTTAATGGATTTTTATGAGCTTTATGGACTTTGTGGGTTTTTTTGGTTTTAGGGTTTTTTTAGTTCATAGGGTTCTTAATTTTTTATTTTTTTTTAACATTCTTAGTTTTTTAAAGGGTTTTTAGAGTTTTTAGGGGTTTTTATAGGTTTTTAGGTGTTTTATATGTTTTTACGGTTTTTAGGGTCTTAGGGGTTTTTATTGTTTTTTGGGGGGTTTTATGGTTTTTAGGGTCTTTATGGGTTTTTTGGGTTTTTATCGGTTTTATGTATTGTTGGGTCTTTTAGGTTTTCTTATGGGTTTTGAAGTTTTTTAATGTAATTACATATTTTAATGTATTTTTTTGGATAATTATGGGTTTTTTTGGTTTGTAAGTACATTGAGGGTTTTTATTGATTTTAGAACCTTTAGTGTTTCTAGTGTTTTATTTTTTTATGTGTTTTTTATTTTTTAGGGTTTTTAGGTTTTTATATGGGTATTTAGGGTTTTAACATTTTTAGAGATTTTTTTTGGATTTTTATGGTTTTTTGGTTTTTTAGGGATTCTGATGGGTTTTAAGGTGTTTAGGGTTTTTGTGGGTTTTTAGGTTTGATGTTTTTTGCGTTTTAGGGGTTACCTGGGTTTTATAGTTTTTAACTGTATTTAGGCATTTAAATGGTTTTTAGAGTTTTTAGTGGTTTTCTGGGTTTTAATGTTCTTATAGATTTTTTTTTGGTTTTTAGTGTTTTTAGGATTTTTAATGTCTTTTCAGGGTTTTAGGGTTTTAATGATTTTATACATTTTCTGCTATTTAGGTGGTTCAAGTGTTTTTAAGTTTTTAAAGTTTTCTTAGAGTTTTTTTAATTTGTAGGGATTTTTAGGGATTTCTAATTATTTTGTGGATTTTATAGGTTTTTAGTGATTTTGAGGGTTTTAGGGATTTTATGGGGTTTAGGGGTTTTATGATTTTTATCATATTTAGGTTTTTTGGGGGTTTTAAGTTTTTTTTTGGTTTTTAAGTTTTTCTTAGAGATTTTCATGGTTTTTAGGATTTTACATTTTTTGGGATTGTTTACTATTTTATAGTTTTTAGGGGTTTTGGGGGGTTTTGGGATTTTGAGTGTTTATGTTGTTTTTAGTATCTTTTGTGTTTTTATGGATTTTATGTTTTTTTATATTATTAACATTTTCTTTTGGGCCTTTAGTGTTTTTAGGGGTTTTTACATTTTTACGGATTTTTAGGCTTTTTTAGTTTTTACCTTTTTTAGGGATTTTGTGGGTTTTTATGGTTTAATTGTTTTTATGATTTTATGGGTTATTAATGTTTCTCAAAATTTTATGGTTTTAAGGTTTTTATATTTTTTAACTTTTTAGGGGTTTTAGAGGGTTTTAGACTATTTTGTGTGTTTTAGTGTTTTTATGGGTTTTGTTGGGTATTTAAATGTCTTATGGGGTTTTATAGTATTTAGGGGTTTTAGGGTTTTAGGTTGTTTTAGGGTTTTGAGCATTTTACTTTTTATTTTAGGGGTTTTAAGTACTATTTGGTTTTAAGGATTACTGATGGGTTTTCAGGGTTTTTTGGGTTTTTGACATTTTTTGTATTTTTTTTGTTCCTTTATAAGATATTTATGGTTTTTTGGAGTTTATAGATTTTGAGTGGTTTTTAGTTCCTTTAGGGGTTTTAGAATTTTTTAGTTTTTTAGTGGTATTAAGTGACTTTAGTTTTTTAATGTATTCGTTGGTTTTTTTTTGGATTTTTTACATTTTTAGAGATTTTTAGGGGTTTTATATGATTATAATGGGTTTTCATGTTTTTGGTGGATTTTGAAGGTTTGTTCAGGGGTTTTTGTGTTTTTTTGGGTTTTACGAATTTTTAGGCTATTTAGAGGAATAAAATTTTTATAGGTTTTTATGGTTTGCTTAGGGGTTTTGAATTTTTTAGGGTTTTTTTGTTTTTAGGGATTTTTATGTCTTTCTAGATCTTTTTTGGGGTGTTTGGGTTTTTAGGGAATTTGTGGGTTTTTGGGGAGTTTAGGGTTTTTATGGTTTTATTTGTGTTTTTAGTGATTTTTTTGACTTTTTTAGGGTTTTATGGGGGTTTATAATTTTTATCTTTGTTTCGGGGTTTATAAGGTTTTTATATTTTTTGTGTTTTTATGGGTTTTTAGGGTTTTTAATCGTTTTTATGGGTGATGTTTTTTTTGGGGTTTTAGTGGGTTTTGATTCTATTTTGGGATTTTAGGTTTTTTCATTTTTTTTGTTTTTTTTGGATTTATATGTTTTTTGTTTTTTATGTTTTTATTTTGGTTTTTCAAGGTTTTATTGTGTTTTTATATTTTTAGGAATTTTAGAGTTTGTACTAATTTTTATGGTCTTTTGGATTTTTAGGTATTTTGAGGGTCTTCATTTTTTTATTGTTTTTAGCAGTTTTCATATTTTTTAGGTTTTTCAGGGTTTTGCATGTTTTTATTTTTTAATGTTTTTCTATGGGTTTTCAGGGAATTTAATATATTTTTTTGTATTTTTTTTGTATTTTTTGGTATTTTTTAGGATTCTTTTTTTGGGTATTTTGGAATTTTGAGGGGCTTTATGGTTTTTTAGGGTTTTTTGGTTATTGGTTTTTGGGTTTTTTTTGATTTTTTATGGGTTTTTAATGTTTTTTAACATTTTTAGGTGTTTGAGGGGTATTTAATTTCTTTAGTGGGTTTTTAGGATTTGTAATTGTTTTGAGTAGGTTTTATAGTATTTAGGGGGTTTTATCATTTTATCATTTTTAGGATTTTAGGGGTTTTTATTATTTTTAGGTTTTTAAGGGTTTTAGGGTGTTTATGAATTTTGAGGGTTTTAGGGTTTGTTTCATTTTTATATTTTTAGTTTTTTTTATATTTTTTTTGTTTCCAATGTTTTATCAATAGTTTTTAGCATTTTTCAAGGTTTTACGTGTTTAAGGGGTTTTATAGTTTTCTAGGATTTTGATGTGTTTTGAGGGTTATTATGGAGGTTTAGGGTTTTTTTTGAGATTTTTAGGGATTAAAGTTTTTTTTAGTTTTTTAAAAAATTTAAGAGTTTAAAAAGATTTTACAGTTTTTAGTGGTTATTTATGTGATTTTACAATTCTTAATGTTTCTTTTCATTTTTATGGTATTAAAGTGTATTTAGGGTTATTTATTTATTTTAGTGTTTTTATGTTTTTATGATTCTTAATTGCTTTTATGTTTTTTAGATTTTCTTCTTTTCGGTTATTTAGGGTTTTTTTACTTTTTTGGGATATTTGGTCTTTTTTGTTTTCTTACTTTTTTTGGTTTTTTGGGTTTTTTGGGTTTTTTCTAGATTTTGAGTTTTTAGGGATTTTAGGGGGTTTTTGGGTATTTATGGGTTTTATAATTTTGTAGGTTTTTAGGAGTTTATATTTTTTTTATTTTTTTATGGGTTTCTTATGATTTTTCAAGCTTTCTAGGGTTTTTATGTTTTTAGGGACTTTTAGGGATTTTTTTGAATTTTTATGGTTTTAAGAGTTTTAAGGGATTTTGAGGGTTTCCTAGTTTTTAGAGTTTTTCGAGTTTTCTGTGTTTTTAGTTTTTTTAGGTTTTAGGGATTTAAGGGTTTTTAGAGTTTTTTAACATTTTTAGTGGGTTTTTAGGGGTTTTATGGGTATTAAAGGGTTTTTATGGTTTTTAGAGATTTTTATTATTTTTAGGATTTTTGGTTCCTTTTATCGGTTTTTAGTGGTTTGGGGGATTTTTAATTTTTTATTGTTTTCATAGACGTTCTCATGGGTTTTAGGGGTTTTTTTACATTTTTGAGATTATAGGATTTTTTATAATTTTTTTGGTTTGCGGGGTTTTAGTGATTTTGAGTGTTTTGGGGGTTTTATGGTTTTCGTGGGCTTTTAGGTTTTTTTATTTTTCTTATGGGTTTTATGTGTTTTAGGTTTTTAAGGTATTCTTGGTATTTTCTGGGTGTTTTATTTTTTAAGGTATTCTTAGTGATTTATTAGTATTTTTATGGTTTTTTGGGATATTAGGTATTTTGAGGGGTTATTTGTTTTTTTGGGGTTTGAATTATTTTTGGTGTTTTAATGGTTTTTATATATTTTAATTTTTTTAGGTGTTTAAAGAGTTTTGATGTGTTTTTTGTTTTTTTAGATTTTCTTTTGGGTTTTAGGGGTTTTAGGGTTTTAACATTTTACAATTTTTATGGGTTTTTATGGTTTTAGAGTATTTTGGGGTTTTAGGTGTTTTTATGTTTCTAACATTTTTATGGGGTTTTAAGTGTTTTCAGGTATTCAGGTTTTTTTACGGTTTTTTTGGATTTTAATTTTTATTCTGTGTTTTTCGGGATTTGAGGGTTTTTAGGGGGTGTATGGTCTTTTTTGGGATTTAATATTTTTTTTAGTTTCATAGGTTTTGATGGTTTTTTAGAATTTTTTATTATTTTTATGGGGTTAAATGGTTTTTTTAGATTTTAGTGGGGTTACTAGTTTTTATGGGGTTTTAAAGTATTATAGGGGTTTTTATTTTTTTAGTGGTTTTAGGGTTATTAGTGTCATTTTAGAGTTTTTAGTGTTTTTTAGGGTTTTTAGTTTTTTTGTTCAAAGGTATTTTAGGGATTTTTTTGGATTTTTTTGTCATTATGGTTTTTAGGAATTTTATGTTTTTTATCAATTTTATAGGTTTTGGGGGGTTTTAGGGTTTTTGTATTTTTTTGGGTTTTTATAATTTTTCACATTGTTAGGATTGTTAAAGGGTTTTGACTCTTTAGTGGCTTTTGGAGGTTTTTATTTTTTTTAGGGCCTTTATTATTTTTATGTGTCTTTATGGTTTTAGGGGTTTTTAGTGTTTTTAGTGTTTTTAAGGGTTTTTAATATTCTATGTGTTTTTAGAGTTTTTACGGTTTTTATGTGTTTTTAGGGTTTTAAGGTTTTCTTAAGGTTTTTCATTGATTTAGGGTTTTTAAGGGATTTTTTTGAGTTTTTTAATATTTTTTGGGGATTTTAGTGATTTTGACGGTTTTTAGGGATTTATGATTTTTTTATTTAGTGATTTTTTTAATTTAAGGGTTTTATGGGTTTTTAGAGTTTTTAATGTTTTTATGGGATTAAATGTTTTCAAGATTTTGTAGTTACTATTAGGCCATTTATGTGGTTTTATGGTTTATATGATTTTAAGGGGTTTTTTGGTTTTTAGGGGATTTAGGGTTTCATGTTATTCTTACTGTTTTTTTGTTTCTGGGTATTTTTTAGGTTTTTAGGTTTCTTAATTATTTTTAGGGTTTTACAGTTTTCTTAGGGGTTTATATGGTTTTTACTGTGTTTTATGTTTTAAGAGGTTTTTGGTGATTTTTGTGATTTTTATGGTTTTTAGGGGTTTTAGGGATTTAAATGGTATTTAGGGTATTTATGGTTTTGTAGGTTTTTTTTTCATTTTTATGTTTCTGGGGTATTAAGTGTTTTTAGGGTTTTAACATTGTTTTTGTTTTTTAGGGTGTTTTGGTTTTTCTATATTTTTAGGGATTTTAGGGATATTTATTATTTTTATGGTTTTATGTTTTTTTATGTATTTTGAGGTTTTTAGAGTTTTATGGGGTTTTTATTGTGCGTTTTGGTTTTTAGGGTTTTTTTGAGTTTTTAATGTTAGTTGAATATTTTTAGAGTATCTATCAATTTTTAAGATTTAAATGGTTTTTATAATTTTTAGTGGTTTTTATTTTTTTAGGGATTTTTTTGGTTTTTTGGGTTTTAGGGTTTTTTGGGTCAATTTATGGATTTTGTAGGGGTTTTAGTGTTTTTTATGTTTTAGGGGTTTTAAGTGTTTTTTGGTATTTATGGGTTTCTTATGTATTTTCATCATTATTAGTGTTTTTTATGTTTTTAGATATTTTTAGGGATTTTATAATATTTTTAGGGTTTTTTGGGTTTTATTGGATTTTGAGGGTGTTTATGGGTTTTTAGAATTTGTTTGTTTTTTGAGATTTTTATGTGTCTTTGTGTTTTTAAGGGGTTCTTAGCGTTTTTCATGGTTTGTTTTTTGGATTTTTTAACGTTTTTGAGGAATTTACATGGATTTGTTAGGATTTATATGCTTTTAGGGTTTTTTGGGATTTTGAGGGATTCTTTAGTCTTTTGAGATTTTAAGTTTTTTAAAGTTTTATTTAAAATTTTAGTTTTTTAAAGGGATTTTAGAGTTTTTATTGTGGTTTTTTTTGGGTTTTAGGGCTTTAGGGTTTTAGGTATTTTCATCTATTTATAGGGGGGTTTTAGAGTTTTTGGAGCCTTTTCAGGAGTTTTAGTGTTTTAGGGTATTTCATGTTTTTAAATTTTTTGGGGATTTATGTGGTTTTAGGTTTTTATGATTTTCTTCGGCATTTTCTATGTATTTAGTGTTTTTTCTGTTTTTATAGATTTTTAGAGATTTTTAATAATTTTATGGTTTTTAGGGATTTTGATGGTTTTAGGGGGTTTTAAGGGTTTTTTTACAATTTTTAGGTTTTTATGGGCTTTAAGTGTTTTTAGGTTTTGAAGGGGTTTAGGGTTTTTTGTGTTAACAGGTTTTTTAGGGATTTTGGGTGATTTTTTATTTTTTTTTGGTTTTTAGGGTTTTTAGGGATTTTGAGGGCCTGCTAGAATTTTTAGGGTTTTTAGGTTTTTTTGGATTTCTCAAGGTTTTAATGTTTTTAGTGTTTTTAAAATTTTATGTGTTTAAATAGATTTCATATTTTTTAGTGGGTTTGAGGTTTTCTAATGTTTTAGTGGTTTTTGTGGTTTTTTGGGGGTTATAGGGTCTTTTTAGGGGTTTTATGGGTTTTAGGGGTTTTATGTTTTTTGATTGGGTTTTAGTATTTTTAGGTTCTTCATGTTTTCTTAGGGATTTTCAGAGTTTTTAGTTTTTTTTTGAAATTTTATAGAATTTTTAGAGAGTTTAGGGGTTTTTTAGTTTTTTTGTTTTGGGGGGGGGGGAATTTTATTTTTGGTTTTTTGGTTTTATTAAGATTTTTATGGTTTTTTAGAATTTTTATGGATTTTAAGTATTTTTAATGTATTTGGGTATATTTACGTATTTTGAGGGTTGTTTGGGTTTTTATGGGTTTTTATGGGCTTTTAGTATTTTTTGAGTTTTTAAGGGTTTTGGTGTTTTTTAATAAATTTATTGGTCTGAATGGTTTTTAGAGTTTTTTTTGGTTTTTTGGGTTTTTATTTTTTTAGAATTTTTATGGTTTTTATGTTTTTTTATAGTTTTTAGGGGGTTTTGGGTCTTTTTAGATATTTTTAAGGAATTTCAGGTTTTTAGGGGTTTTTATAATTTTTATATTTTGAAGGTTTTCTTTTAATTTTTCAATGTTTTTAAGTTTTTTCATTTTTTGGGATTTTTTGGGCCTTTCGGATTTTTAGGGGTGTTAATGGTTTTTAGGGGTTTTCAGGGTTTTTGCGGTTTTTAGAGTATTTAGGGTCCTTAGCATTTTTTGGTTTTTTAGAAGTTTTAATTGTTTTTATGTTTTTAAGGTTTTATTAGGGGTTTTTAGTGTTTTTAGTGTTTTTTAAATTTTTAGTGATTTTTATTGTATTTTTTTAGTTTTTTATGGTTTTTAGGTCTATAGTGATTTTGATGGGTTTTAGGGTTCCTTAGGGGTTTTTGTGTTTTTTTGGTTTTGGGGTTTTTATTTTGAGTTTATTTTGGAATATAGTGTTTTTTAATATTTTTTTGGATTTAAAAAGTTTATAGAGTTTTTAGTGAGGTTTTAAGGGTTTGTGGATTTCTAGGGAATTTTTATGATTTGGGCGTTTTAGGGTTTTTAAGGGTTTTATCATTTATAGGGTATTTAGATGTTTTAAGTGTCTTTATGTTTCAAAGCGCTTCTTAGGGTTTTTTAGTTTTTTTTTGGAATTTTTAGGAATTTTTAGTATTTTGATGGTTTTTTTATAATTTTTAGTGATTTTGAGGGTTTTGAGGGTTTTTTATTTTTTTAGCATTTCAATGGTCTATAAGGGTTTAATGATATTTAGTTATTTTAGATTTTTTTAAGAATTTTTCATGGTTTTTATGGTTATTTATGTTTTTATAATTTTTTATCTATTTTTTAGGATTTTTATAGTTTTAGGGTTTTATGGAATTTGAGGGTTTTAGTGGTTTTAAGGTTTTAGTGGTTTTATGGTTTTAATGGGTTTTCTGGATTTCATTATGTTTTTTTGGGTTTTTAATTTTTTTAGAGTTTTTTAACATTTTTCAGGGTTTAATGGTTTTATATATTTTTTTAGTGAGGTTTTAGGGGTTTTATAGGTTTTAAATGATTTAGGAGTGTTTATGAGTTTTAGAGTCTTTTTAGGGGTTTTAGGGCTTTCATTGTTTTTAGGTTTTTATGGGTTTTAAGTTTTTGTTTATCATTTTAAGGTTTTCTTTGGGGTTTTTAGGGTTCTTAATTGATTTTACATTTTTAGGGAGTTTCTTGTGTTTTTTAGGATTTTTATGGGTTTTAGTGTTTTTAGGGATTTTTAAGTGTTTTAAGGGCTTTTAGGGGTTTGATGGTTTTTTTTGGGTTTTATAGGTTTTTTATTTTATAGGGTTTTAAAGTTTTTTAGAGTTTTTTTACCATTTTTTGGTTTAACAAGATGTTAAGAGTTTTTATTAGTTTTAGTTTTTATGGGGTTTTAAGGTTTTTATGGATATTTATGGTTTTAAGGGGGTTTTAGGGTCTTTGTGGGATTTTAGTGTTTTTATAGTTTTTAGGGTTTTAAGGGTTTTACGTGTTTTTAGGTTTTTAATGTTTTCTTTGGGTTTTTCAGGGTTTTTATGGTTTTTCAAAAATTTACTAAGTTTTGGGACTTTTTGGGATTTTATGGGTTTTAGGGTTTTATGGATTTTTAAGATTTCTTTAGTTTATTAGGGTGTTTAGCGTTTTTAGGTTTTTTTGGGTGTTTTAAGTTTTTTTGTTTTAAGGTTTTATTAGGGTTTTTGATCATTTTTAGGATTTTCATGTTTTTAGGGATTTTAAGAGATTTTTATGGATTTTTGGGGTTTTGAGGGATATTTGGTTTTTAGGGGTTTAGTTGTTCTTAGAGGTTTTATGGGTTTTTTGTTGTTTAGGGTTTTTTAAGTATTTTAAGGTTTTAAGGGGTTTTATGTTTTTTTACCATTTTTAGGTGTTTAAATAATTTTGTAGTTTTTAGTAGTTTTTAGTAGTTTTTAGTAGTTTTTAGTATTTTTCAGGGGTTTTAGTGTCTTTAAGGTTTTAGGGGTTTTCTGGTTAAAATGGGGTTTTGGGGTTTTAGGTATTTAAGCCTATTTTTGGGATTTAGGGGTTTTATGCTTTTTATGTTTTTAAGGTTCTACTAGGGCTTTTGAGGTATAAAATGTATTTTTAACTTTTTAGGGAATTTGATGGATTTTTGGATATTTATTGGGTTTTATGGTTCTAGGGATTTTGATGGAGTTTTTGGGTTTTAGGGTTTTTTATGTTTTTTTCGGGTTTTAAGTGTTTTTTGGTTTTTAGGTTTTTCCTAGAAATTATCATGGATTATGGGGATTCTTACGTTTTTAGGTATTTTGTGGGATTTTTTAATTTTTTAACCTTTTTGGGATTTTGGGATTTTTTTGTTTTTTATAGTTTTTAAGGGTAAGGGTTTTTTATGATTTTTTTGGGTTTTAGGGTTTTTTTAGATTTTTTGGGTTTTAATGGTCTTAATATTTTTTTAACCTTTTATGGGTTTAAATAGTTTTAATAGTTTTTAATGATTTTTACGCATTTTTATGAGTTTTTTGGAATATTTTATGTTTTTAGAGGTTTTATGGTTTTAAGGTGTTTTAGTGTCTTTAAGAGTTTTTTGGATTTTAGTATTTTTTTAGGTTTTGTAGGGGATTTAAGAGTTTTTAGGTTTGAAGGTTTTATTAGGGTTTTTAGGGGTTTAAAGTTTTTTTATATTTTTATGGAATTTTAAGGATTTTTATAGGATTTTTATGGTGTTTTAGGTTTTTAGGGTTTTTAGGGATTTTGATGGGTTTTAGGGTTTTTAGTTTTTTTCAGTGTTTTATAGGTTTTTATGGGTTTATGTGTTTTTTGTTTTTTAATGATTTTTAATAATTTTCATGGTTTTTATGGATTTTAAAGTAATTTTGGATTTTTAGGGATTTTTTGGGATTTTTAGGGGTTTTAGGGTTTCTAGGGATTTTGAGGGGTTTAATGGTTTTTTAGGGTTTTTATGATTTTTTGAGTTTTTATAGTTTTTTTATTTTTAGAGTTTCATGGTTTTCTAGATTTTTTTACATTTTAAAGGGATATATAGTTTTTTTTGTTTTTTGGGTTTTTAGGGGTTTTAACGTTTTAATGGGTTTATGGGTTGTTATTCTTTTTAGGGGGTTTTATGTTTTGGGGTCCTTTTGGGGTTTTTAGGGTTCTTTTTGTTTTTATGTATTTTAGTTGTTTTTAGTGTTTTTCATTTTTTTAGGGGTTTATTAGGGGTTTTCCAGGGTTTTTAACCATTTAGGGATTTTCATATATTTTTTTGATTTTTTTTTTTGTTTTTTAGGTTTTTAGGGATTTTAAGAGCATTTAGGGTTTTTATGGTGTTTAGGGGATTTAATGATTTTTAACATTTTTAAGTTCTTTTGGGGTGTTTAAGTGTTTTTAACTATTTATGGATTTTTTAGGGGTTTTCATGGTTTTTAGGGTATTTTATGTGTTGAGGGGTTTTTAGGGATTTTTATTGGGTTTTTTGGTTTTTAGGGTTTTTAGGGATTTTGTGGGGTTTTTACGGTTTTTACGGTTTTTTTTTGTTTTTAGGGGTGTTTTGAGTCTTTTTGTGTTTTTATGTTTTTTTTTTAAAATATCATGTATAGTGGTTTAAAGGGTGTTTTCTAGTTTTTAGTGGGTGTATGGTTTTTATGGGTTGTTATGGTTGTTTCAGATTGGTTTCGAAATGCCCAACGGCTCCGTATCCGACGATGCGTGGACCTTCTTTCCAAAGGAAGGCGTTCACTGGGAGATTTAGCCAGCGACACTTAAGAGCTCACATTGGTCGAGAGGATGAGAAGTCGGGATCATCGCACCCTTTTGGGGGGAATTATTTCCTGTTCTGGGGCTCTCTTATTGATTTAAGACATATTCACGTGTTCATGAATATTTGGTTTATGCCCAAGCATAGTATCCATGGATTACTTCTGGTTGGAAATGGTCAGTTGAACGTGTGGGTTCAGAATTATTTAGGCCCGAGGTTTAACATCCCTCGTGGAATTAAGGACCCCGAAGAGGCTTGACTCGTTGGGACGACGCTGGTTTAAAGCTTCATGACTGGGCACTCTGGAGTTTATTATCATCCAGGGGGGACAAATAATGACTTGATCATTTGGATCGAACCTGTGATACGGGCTTCCTATATATCCTCAGGAGAGGAATCAGAATCCACGTAGTTCAGTGGGGGGTGTCAGAGAACCGACATGAAGATTGACTGGGGGTCCGATGGGTAATGAGCTTGAACCTCGTGGAGGCTTCCTACGTACCATGCCTTAACATGGATCAAAGTCCTCATAGTTCGCATGGGGTGGTGTAATTGTCGGTGCTTACTCTAAGCCCACGTGAGTCATTCTCGGTGTGAGAAACAAGAGGCAGCAGAGACCCGACGATCACGTCGCGAAACGTACGTTCATGAGAAACGGAGTGGGGCTTACGCATGGAGAAGCCCGAGATATAGCGACCCCCAAACCCAGGGTGCTTAATGAGACATGATATACTTAACATTACATCATTACAAATTAAATAACATGTCTCATTACTATATAAGATCGCGAGGCTCCGGATTCTGGGAAACCAGCTGCTTCCGATTAACTTCATAGGTATCAACAATGCCTGAAAAATTTTAACAAAACGTAGGGTGAGAAAAAATTCCCAGTAAGGGGTTTTAAAAAAAATTTAGAAAATCCTTTCTCAAAGATGTTCTTTTAAATAGAATAAAACACTTTGCTAAAAAACATTATCTTTTCTTAAAACATGAAATTCATCGTTCTTTGCAAACCACTTGCACAAAGAAACACGTACTTGAAATGAGCTTTAATGTAAACATGATCAGAGTGCGCAATATAAGAAAAATAAACAATGCATAATATTTAAAACAAGGTTACTTTAATCCTAAAAGAAATCTATGGCTAAGCTAGGAAAACATGTATATCATGGTTCATGAGAAAAATGCAGATCATCTAACAGTTTACCATATGAAAAACAGTTCTTCTTACATAAATACATTTTCATGATCTTGGGAGCTTTCAACTAGGGGTTGTCCTGTTAGTTGAACTAACCCCTGGTTAACCTTTATCATTACATGCAGAGGGAATGTATAATCCTGGACTTTGTCAAGACTTTTCATCAAGACTGTACAACATACTTAACGGGTCAAGGCTCACTGCCCACCCCGTTTCCTTAGCTCAAGTCAAGGCTAACTACCAAGATCGTCGCACATGTTCGTCTCATGAGACTCCTGCTTTACCCAATGCATTGGAGCGCTGTATAATTCTGGGCGCACCCGTCACATCATTCTTGTTGCGCTATATAATTCCGAGCTCACCCGTCACATGTAAGTCCTATACATCCCTCACATATCTTGACATGGTCATTATTGATAGGGTTTCATGCATTCTTAATTAAACCCCATTTGCACATACGTATTCATAACATGAAAACAGTTCTATCATTAAAAACGTGAACATAACCAGTTATCTTAACATTTGAAAAACATGGGTTTTCAAGAAAATGAACATAACACTTAACATTACATAACATCTTAATACCCAATTAAAGCAGGGTTGTTCATAACTTACAGATATGATGATAAATGGATGTCATAGGCATTTAATACAGGCAGTTGAGGTTACAATGTGCATAATCAAGTCCATCTTGGGAAATCATGTATATAATTGTGTAAACTCATCCATTAGCACTTTAAATAAACTTGAGTACATACCTATGAATACTTGTATGCATTTATAAAAGTTCAAGGAGTCCATACTATCCATTTTAAGAAAAATACTAATTATCCAAAGTAGTGATAAATGAAAATTCTCAGTTTCAAGAATGATTTTGAAATCCAACCAACCCATAAACTTCATCATGCTTTATTTTAATAATTGAAAACATGGACACTAAGTTCATATTAATGTATATACACATACGTGTATGTATATACAACAACAATATACATCATTCACTTGCATAATTTTACCTATTCCTTCAATTACTCAAAATCTCCATTTTTTTAGGCGAAAAAGAAAATCAGGGGTATAAACATAGAGGAACGGTTGTATGCTTACATTTATAATCTTATACATATGTGTATATATATGTATATATATATACACATATATAAATATAAGGTGTGAAAAGTAAGAACCCACACCCAAAATAAAAACAGAACCTTCGGACCTTTGCCCCAAATTTTATGGTTTCACAAAGAGGTAGTCAAGATCAGTTCTAGGAATAGGTAAAACAGGTTTATATGGTCTTGTATGTTTTATACAACAAGTGTATACAAATAAATAAAACTTATAAAAATGGTATGAAACAATGAAGAGGCTCTTCCCCTTACTCCTAACCGATTCCTTAAGACGAGAGGGAGATCTCAAATTCTAGGTTCGCACCAGGTTCAAACATACTAGAAACATATATATATATATATATATCATGTATGCATGAATATATACATGTTTATATAAAACCTAATCTTGTCAAAACCCAACCGAAATTAAAACATGATTCTTTCCTTGCTTGGAGAGGGGAAGTAACCGAGGCCGAAGGTACCGAAGGTATAAACATAGATGTTATACACATATAAATATATATATATAACCCGAATATACTTATATATTTGTATATGAAAACTGAAGTTTAAGACAAAACTTCAGAGACATAGTTCGACCCTTACCAGAACGGAGAGGAGGAGTTATCAAGGCGGGAGGATCCGATTGAAAAAAAAACAGAAGGTGTACATATATACTTATCACATGTATATACATATATATAACTATATATAAAACCTGGTGTTTACATAAACTTAGAAAAAAAGAGACACACCCTTACCTGTTCGACGAGGAGGAGGAGAGGAGATGATGCAGCAACCGACGTCCAGAAGCCGAAGAGATCATGGATCTGGAAGCAAGCCCTTCGGCCTTCGGTGCAACAGGGAATTTAAAAAAAACGGAAGAAGAAGAAGAAGAATTCGGGGGAGTTTTCGGCCGAGGAATCCAAGGTCGGTGTCGACTTGAAGAAAGGGGGAGATAGCCGGGCTACACCGTCCTAGAAAAAGAAAAACGGGACTCCCTAGTCTACTGGTCTGGCGACGTGAGAAAGGAGAAGAACGCGGCGTCGGTGGAAGGAGAGGTCGCAGGGAAGAAAACGCAAAACACAACAAACGGCCGGGATTACATGATGGTCGATCGGACTGCTCGGATGCATAGTAACATTAAAATCGCGGACGGTCGTGATTAAGAGAGCCGGATCGGACGACTCCTGATTGCCGCGGTGTTTTAAAACACGCAGCTTAATTTTTTAACATAATTTACTTTTTTTTATTTCAAAGTTTTTATCTTATAAAAACTATTATTTTATTTTTTTATTAAACCTATTATTATTATTAATTTACTATAACATTGTTTTTGTTTTAAAAGATCAATTAGTAATCTGAATTTTACTATTTTAATAAAATCATTGGTCAAATAAAAATTATAAATTGATTTAATCAAAACATCTTATTATATAAACATATGTATATATATATATGTGTTCTATTTTAAAAAAAATACCAATAATATTTATTGTCCTTATTAAGTATATCATTTTTAAACCATAATTATTATATTTTTGGAAAATTAAAGGTTCATTTAATCAATTAAATAAATCATCGATTTATTCATCATAATATATTTTTATTTGTTTATTTATTTATTTATTTTTCCTTTGTTTAATTACATAATAATTACCTTAATTCATAATTTCATGCAAACATTTGGATACACTCCTTTAAGAAAAGAAAAAAAAAAGAAACATGTTGCATAATGTATTTGTGTATGCCTAAAGATGCGAGATTTGCAAATAAAATCATAATTTAATAAAGTTTCCGATATAGTTAATAAAGGTTAAATTATTAAAGAAATAATATATCTAATTTGATGCAATATATATATATAACTCATAAAAATCCCTCAAGTTTGATATAAATAGAAAATAAGAGTTCAATTGTTCAAATTAATATGTATAAAGGAAGAGAGACAATAATATTAATTTTCGCCGTTTAGAAACATAAAATAAAATTATCATTTTGGGAAAACTAAATTAACATTGATGACACTTTAAAGCAAAAAACACAATTATCATGTCGATCCTTTTTGGGGTAAATCATCTTATTTCCAACGGTCAACATAGAGGATAAGGAGACCCAACGGTCAAAATAAACCAACGGTCGAATTTGTGGCCGTTTGAGGTTCAACGATCAGATTAGGGTGCTTACAAAAAGGGTCTAGTCTCGTGGTGTCCCTTACTCCAAGTGACCAAAGGAGAAAAGGAAAGATGGTTCGCACGATCCCCTTAGTGCTGAGCACAGTTGCGATGGCTTCATCCATCCTCATGTTTCTTATGATGGACGCTCGAAACCCCTACCGCATTCTCGGGCTCTTGGTAGTTTTAAGCGGTCTTCCCATTATTGTAATCGGGTTCTTAGTTGGGATTTTCGGTTAATTTTATCTTTTTGTTTGGTCAGTGGATGTTGTAGCCGAAAGGTTTCTTATTTGAATAAAAGAAATTTTTTATCCATTTGATGCATTTTATTATTAATACCATATTAGTTATTTGTTGGTTCACTTAACGAGTGACATTGGAAAGTAAACTTGTCAAAAACAAAACATGGTTTCTCGGGTTGTTACACGAGAAGTGGAGATTGCGACTTACTCTAGGATGGAGGCCCGATGGTGAAAGAGCACAGCGGGAGAGGGAAAGGGTACCCCCTGTGTCCATTTCCCCTCTTGGTCCTAGGAACCGGGTAAGTATGGAGGTTCATGGGTGCCTCCTTATGATGGGTAGTCTGCCACTCCTTGTGGATGGGAGAAGTGCCCCAGTCCAAACAAGTGGAGGGGTAGAAATGGGACCCCCAGGCTTGGACTCTACACTACCGTGGGTATGTAAATACAAAACGGCGCGCTGATGTGGCTGAAGGTTGCATCATACGGGTCTGGTGGCTCTGGTGGAGGCCTCGGCTTGGGGCCGATGAATGGGCCAATGAGGGGGTTGTGAAGGATCAGTCCGAATTGGAAGGATTTTATCTGGCATGGGGAATATGGACTCCAAAGTATTTGGCGGGCCACACTGGTGTATGAGGGGTGGCTCCCTTCGTGTAGGGAGGTGATACGCAGTCGGAGAGGCTGTCTGCGAACCAGAGTGGTCCGCGTACTGATGTGCATCCCGCGAACCCGGGTGGTTCATGGCTTTGGGTTCGGCCCGCGTACCAGGTTGGTGCGCGGAAGGGTCCATGCGAGCAGTGGCGGCCGTGGGCAACGACAGTCAGAGGTTCGTCGGTCGGAGCTTCACCCACGTAGGAGGGTTCTACATTGTGCGACGGATCAAAAAAGGGGCATAAACTCCCTGGTCCACAGGGAGTGCATCTACGGAGGGGCCATAGTTCACGGTCTTCTTTTCTTTGTTATTTTAAGTTTGCGGTTCACCAAGTTGTTATGAATTTTCTGTTCCTTATTAATTCATTTCCACCTTCATACCAGTTCTAGTTCACGAACTAGAACTTTTCTGTTTGAAAAATCCTAAGCTCCTTCTTTCAAAATCCTTCCACCCATATCAGATCTACTTTCCAATCCCCTTCCTCTTCCCTCTCCATCTCCTTTTATAGAGTGGGGAAAGAGATGTATATGTGGTCATGCGAAAACTTTTGCAGAGGCCCATGACCGGAAACCTGGTTTACGGATAACTTGATCAATCCATAACTCATAGGGGGAATTGAACGCATCTCCCCCATGAACCAAACTATCTCGGGGAGTACTTCGCAGTCGCGCATGGTTCCGCCTCCATTCTACGAATGACAGCGCATCTGGCATGGGTCGTCTGGCGCAGTCTGCGGTCGGAGCAGTTTGTGTCAGTGGACCGGCCTGGTGCCCATCCTTCTTCGCGGTCATGGAGGATCCCAACCTCTGTTCAGTGAATGACAGCGGTCCGCGGAGGGGGGCACTTCACGGAACCGGCCGGGTACCATTAGTTTTGGACCGGTCCATGGACCGGTTTTCCTTGATCCATCCTTTGAGTATTCTCCACACTTTTCACCAATCCTTTGGAGGGAAATTGGGTAGAATCTCCCATGGATTAAAGGGGATTCTCGTTCTCCTTTTTGGATTTTTAAGGACCCTACAAATTCCCCCCATTGGAATGGGGTTCGATCGGAATGAATAGGAGTCTATTCAGATGTAGAGTGGTCTTGAAGCTTGGATGGTTTGCGGTAGAGTGGTGGACCCAGTAGGGAACCACGCCTATAAATACGGAGGGTCCTTCTTCTTTTTCATTTACCGAATTCTTTGGGAAACCAGATCTCTCTCACTTTTTTGTCTCCATGTGCTCGTTCCTTCACAAAACTCCTTGTCTGCGAACCATTCTCCATTTCCACGAACCATTATTCATTCACATCGACCTTCATTCATGGACCAACCTCCCAGCTGCGAACCAAAACTTTTAATAAATTAATAATTAAGTTACAATGGGCCGCGTAGAAACTCACTATGCGGTTTTTGTGGTACATGAACTGTCAATCTGGACTTCAAAAATTTCTTAAATTTCCAAACTTAAATATTTAGATCCTGGATAGAAATTCTGTGGAGCTTCCTGGTTTGTAGTTTTCTATCAAACACTCCGTAGGCCAGAGCACCACCGACTTCTTCCGCGTAGGGTTGGTTCGCGGGATGCAGCCATCGTGAACCACCTTTGAAGGCCTAATCGCGGACCTTATCATGAAGGCCTATTCATATAATCCTTTGCAGAATACATGGTATGTTTTTCCATATTTTATTATTCAGGACTAACCATTTGCCTGGTTTTTTATAATGCTGGGAGAAAACATGGTTCCCCCTTGCCCTACATCCAGGCCTACTGCTGAGCCTCTCCCAATTGGTGATCAACGCCTAAAGGATGTGGCCATCTCTTTCAAGGATGGAATCCTCCACTCTCCATTGTACACCTTCCCTACCGACTTACTCTCCGAGTCACAGCGAGAGTACCCCTTTTCCAATAGCCTTCCTGCCTACAGGTTCGGTTTGTTCTCCGATACATTGATTATGGTACCATCTCTTGAAAAAAATCCTAGAGCATGGATTTTTACAATACTATCCATCGATCTATGATATCTGCCTGAGGCTGGCCTGTCCCAAAGGATACAACTACCTGATCTGTGTTGAATCACCTTATTGTGTCCTCGATAGGAGAACAACACCAGCAGGAGTGGGCAATTCACTGTTATAGGAGAATTACCCGTAACGCTATGGTGAACAACCAGCACGGCTGGTCAGTGGACCGGGACCTTCGGCCCGGGGGGGGTATTTAAGTCATTGTACTGGGGGTGGCCCTTCTGGGTTCTCCGGTGTTGTGCAGATTTTGAAGTTGAACTGCGAGTCGTGGGCTTAGATGAAGCTGCCTGGGTGTCCCAGACCTATACCCATCGGCCCCATGCCCTTTCCATGCAGCTTATGAGCCGTTGGAGTCCTGATACCAATACATTCCATCTGTTCCATGGAGAGGTGGGTATCAGCCTTTGAGATGTTTTCCAGATTTCAGGGGTCCCCATTGTTGGGGGCATGTATGATGAATTCCTGCCTCCCCCTTCTGTGTGGGACAATGAAGAGAGGACTCCTTCCTTGGTGAACTAGCTTATTGGTCAGAACTGGAAGCATTCGAAGGATACGTCTCCAAACAGCTTGTCCCATATCGTGAATGGGTCAAGGATTTTTCCAAAGAGATCAAGTCCATGGATCTTCCACATAGTCCCACGACCAATCCTATGATGGAGTCCCAGAGGTAGAGGGGAAGATATTGGCTGATCCTGGAACAAGGCGAGCTCAACAACTGGGGTTGGGAGCTTGTCCCGGACGTTGATTAGCTACTTCGTCTGGCGGCATTTCTGGCCATGTTCTTGAGTGGATGGTTATTTCTCATAAGCAAGACTGGTGGTGTGAGGGTCTCCACTTTTGTTATGGCGGCACAGCTGGATACTGGAAATGTCATGAACTTGGATGTCCCTCTATTGGCTAAGATTTATCGGTAGCTAGGAAATATTACCGAGGAGAATCGGCCGAACCGAGTAGCCGGCCGTTTTTAAATCCTCTGGGGATGGTTGGGAGCACATATCAAGAACTGATACACTTTCATCAACCCTCTTCCGATTCCAAGCACCTCATTCCGGCCTTACATGAAAATGACCAGTGGGGTTATGCCCAAAGAGTGGGTGACCCAAGAGAAGGATTGACAACAGACGGTTCAGAATATGCATCTGTTGTCAAGTCGGATCTCGAGTTATGCTCATTTCAATTTCTGACCATATCCCTCCCTGAATTGTGCTGTTAATAATACCATATCAGAGAAGTTTAGCAAGTGGGGCAACCTATTTTCCATCCGATATGATATTTAGGTGGCTCGTATTGGAGGGGGACTGATCTGTGAGGGGTATGCACCTTGCCAATTTGGATTTCAATTTGGCTGCGTCCAGGCACTGTATCCTCTCGCACTTAATGGAACCTGCGATAAACGCCATTTAATGGTATCCAGGAACTAGTGGTTAATGTTTACCTGGGAAGATACTGGCTGAGAGGTTAGGACTCCCATGCTTGCAGACTTCATGCCTTTATTGTCCAAGAGCTATACTAACTCTTGGGTGCAATCGTACCCGAATGGCCAGCTAGGGCTATGGGTGCCCACTATCTCAAGTCCTAATCCATCGAACGGAAAGAGGAAGTGAAAGGGGGATAGTTCTTCAACTAGTTCGGTCAAGGTTCTTCGCAACCCTACTGATCCCGTGCTTCTGGGGAAGATTTTAATGGACAGAGGTGTATCCTATCATTCCCTTGATGCTGCCCGGAGAGAGTTGGTTATTCTTGCGGATGCTGCCTTCCCGACGACCTGGGGTCAGTGGGACGATTTTAAAGTCCCGTCATCCTTTCGCAGCTAGTACCCCCATTTTCTGTGGTAGTATATCCAGGAATCAGAAGTGGAATTTTATGGTTTGGGCTACATATCTTCCCATGTTGACATTCTCTACGATGTGGGCCTAGAGAGGGCCAATTGGTATCTCTGGGACCTCAAGGACAACATTTATACACGCCAAGGTTATGTTGTATTAACCCACCGAGTCCAGGATATGCTGCGATTGGTGACTGTTGAGGAGGGGGAAGAGAGTGATCACTCTTCAGGGGGTGATGATTTCGACGGTCCCCCTGGCGCGGCTGAAGCAAGGGAATCCCCCCCCCCCCCGCCCATGAGGTCCCGCCCATAGGTAGCTCCATAGAGGTCTAGGGTGGAGGAGAGATCCAGAAAACAAACACGACCATCGGTGCCCCCACCAGCCCCTGCCGCTGCCCGACCATCTCAGGTTGATCCCCCCCCCAACTAGTTGTTCCTGTTACGGCCGCATTTACGGGTGCATGGAGAATTTGGGATGACCTGAGGACCAGTGGCTCAGATGAAGAGGTTTGGGTGTTACTCCAAACAGGCCCTCTCGAGCATCCGGGTATGGGTACTTTATTCACTCTGCCCCACCTTCTGCCGGAAGAGGATCTGGATGAAATAGTCGCCTCATTGAAGGAGATGGACGCATATGTTCATTCACTCTGGAACTGGCTTCATGGGTCTACCCGGGTGTCCATGATGATAAGACATCCCGAATCGTCCGATCTTGAAGAAGAGGTTGCCCTGCTCATCCATTCTGGATTTCCTCTTCCTTTACTATGAAGGATGTAATGTTTCTTCCCTTTATGCAGGGTACCGAGGAATCCCAGGGGGCAATCCCTTCCCCGAAGTATACTCCTCGTGGTACCGCAGCAGGTGAACACGTGCTTTCGGCTATGGGTATCATTGAGGAGGGGTATCCTGGCACATCTGAGCTCATGGAAGCGACCATTGTGGACGTAGCTAGGGTCTTTCCCCCTCCAGCTCCTCTCAGCGTTCTGAGTGAACTGTCCCCTAGTTAGATCCATAGATGTCAACAGGCATCCCATTTATCAGAACGGCCCAGACAGGGGATGTCGGGTAATCATGATTTCTTGTTTCCCCTATTGTCGACTCGTATATTCTGATTCTGCCAGTTACTAACTATTTTGGCGCATGGTGTAGGGCCACTCGGAGACCTGCCCGTAGCTACCCAAGTGGTCATACCTTCTTCTCCCTTATCATATGAGTGATCACATGCAGCCACACCTAAGCATGAGGAGATGGCGGGCCCTGCTGAAGGGGCTAGTGATATGGGCGCATTACTTCTGCCATCATCAATCAGAGATATGTCATAGGAGGAATAGCTGGAATTCGAGACTCCCGCTGATCATACGGCCTTTATAATTGCGGGGGCGGATGGGGGCCCATGATTACCGAAGAGGCCCCAGATCCGATGGTATCAGCTGCCTCAGACACAATAGATCCCGTGGCGATGGAGGAAGAGCCTTCCATCATGAAAATTATCGGAAACCCCGAGTGCGCCATTATTTTGTTCACTAGGGGAGTTATTACCCTGGGCATGATCTTCGTAACTGACTACTTCGGGAAAGCTATGGGAGTTGCTGGCCTTGGGTATGGACTTAGGTCATGGACACGTCTGGGGGTTCCCAGGACTCCCTTTCCTCTCGAAGATGTAGCGTCTTCCTCGAGTGGCTGCAACGGTGCAGAGCTTGAGGATACCGACGCCTTGATGACCAGGGGTAATTTCCTCAATCTCTTTCCACTAACTCCTTCCTATTACCTTTTCTGATTAGGGATACTTATCTGTCTTAAAAAAATTTGGGCTTCAAGACCACGAGCTTTGGCGTTGGTGATTTTGCTGTCGGATCCGAATATGCATGTCCCCACAACCTCCGGAGGAAAAGTAGTTGCGGTGCCAGAGTTTGCAGGTGAAGCTGCATCAGGTCCCTCCTTGGTGACATTCATCCCCGAGTACATTTCTTCATCCGGGAGTGACTCCAACCCTGATCAACAAGTTCTTTCCAATCTTCGACCTGCTCGCCAAAGGGCTTGGGAGAAAAATTGGATGCTGATTTCTCAGAAGTCCTTGTCCGAGATGACGACTAAATTACTGGAGCTGCACAATCTGTTTATGCTGCTGGGATTTGACGGATTTTACTACCATGGTATTTATGATATAGTCATGTAGGTGGTCGCTGACCAGGAGAGACTGGGTGGTTTCGAATATCGCCTTTCCGTTTCTCAATCTAAAGCCTGCCTTTCTGCGACTTGACATATTTTCCTAACAGAAGCTCATGATCATGCCGGGGTAGTCGCGATACATCAGGGAGAAGTCATTAAGAATCATTCTCAATTGGAGGTGTTGAGGAGTAACATACAGTGGGTTCAGCAGGAGGAGACTAATGGCATATCCATAATTGATGAAGGGGAGTGGCAGGTGGAGGATGAGATAAGGGTGAGCTCAAAGGCAGCACAGGAGGCGGAAGAGTTGTGGGCTAGTGCAGAAGCTGAGAGAGGCTTCCTACAGAATCTCTATCAAGCAATTGAGGAATCTCATCAGCGCCTGATACAACTTTGTGAATCCACTAAAAACCTCCTATTATAACCTTTCATGCCAGAGGAGGCTTCGGATTGTGGATTCCCTTCTCATCAACTTTTCTATAGAACAAAGAGATGTTTCTCCTTAGCACTCTTGTTGTCTTTTCCCATGATAGAAACCATTTGTCATGATTGATGTGTATGATAATTCATAGAACGTAGAATAATCAGAGTTCATGATAATGATAAATTAAAACAAGCTCTAACTTTTTCATAGACCATGGCATCTAGCAAGCATAGTTTGACTGTTGCTGGGGTTTTGCAGGAAAACCCCACCAACTTTTTGTCTTCTTCTTTTTTTAATACCATAATTTTTCCTAGGCCCATTTGGTGTGGACCCAGTGGGTATGGCCCTACTTTTTCTTAGGTCTCCCTTTTTAGTTTTTTGGCCTAACAGGCTTTGCGCCTTTTTTTTGTGAGCAGTTTAAAGTCCCCCCGACAAGACTATCATTACTGATGTTATAGGTCGAACAGCTTTGACCAGATATGGTGGGGCAAGGTCCCCAATGAGGTTTGGTTGATTAAAGGATGTGTCAATTCCCTTGAGACGCACGTGGGGGGAACTGTGTTTATATTTAAATGACATGTAGGGCATGTCTCAAGGCATGGGATCCGTATCGGCGTGCAGAATTAGGAAAGAATTACCTAATGAAGACTTGCCTTTTTTAGACGGGATATGGGAAATCAATATGCAGAGCCGCTGAAATCATGGTATGCATAGTCGTGCAAAGGATTCCTTAAGTTAATGACTATCCATTTTTGATGGTCTGAGGACTTCATGGATGTCCGGATTATGGAAACCACCATGGGTGGTTTGGAGAATTATGAAAACCTCCAGGGGTGGCTTGGAATGGGAGTGTGATGTCTAAAAGGGTTTGGGGACATTTGTACTAATCAGGAGTGTGGCCATGAGGCCACTTTCCTATGCATTTAGTTAGCGTGAAGGAAGGTTGAATCTTAACGTAGTTTAAAGTCATGCAGCTAGGACATTCTTCAAAATGGAATGGATTCTCCTGGTTTACGGTAATCTCATCAGAGACATTCCACCATATTCAAGCAGGGTTGTGAAAGAGGTTGGTAAACTGCTGCTCAGAAGGTTTCTGAACCCCGGGATGGACATGGGGGCTCGGAGGCCAAGAGGTGTATGGAAAGAATCATTGCCTAAGGAAATTTTACCTTTGTTAGATGGGACATGGGATATCAATATGCAGAGCCGCTGGGGGCATGGTATGCATAGTCATGAAAAGGCTTCCTTAAACCAATAATTGTATTCTTCTGATATCCATGAATCTTCAGGGAAGTTGAAATTCAGGACCACCAGGGGTGGATTATGAGAGTTCAGCTTTTTCTGAGTACAAAGTATGCTTTATGAAAAGAGAGTTCATGGATACGGGAGAAACATCTAGTCTAGGCTTCCTGGGAATGGGTGAAGTCATCCCTTCTCACACTAGTGTGAGACTGTGGTTCATGCAGGTCTATCCCATTCACTGAGGGACAGAGAAAAACCTCTATTCCTGATTGAACCCAAGACAGGTTTGACCGTGCAGTTTAACATCATGCGGCAAGGACGAATTCTGTGCATTTTAATGTCATGTTGTAAAGAGGAGGAATATTATTAAAGGATATTGTGCAGTTTAACGTCATTCAGCAAGGACGGGGGGAATTTTTTCCAATGGTATGAAGTTTTATCATCATACAGCGAGGACGAGGGGAATTTTTAAACCAGTGAAAATTCTTGTAGTTGGAGGCATTTCCCTAGATGTTTAATGCTTGGTCTTTTCAGCTTTATGCCATGAGGCCAAGACATTCCGTGCAGTTTAACATCATGCAGTAAGTATATAGTTGTAAAGGCCACTCTTGATCACAATGTAAATGGGCTTGAATATCTCGGAATTTCCAAGACGTGGAGAGGGTTTGATGGTGTAAATCATGGTTCTGGGGCTTCTTGGATCATGAGAGATGATATGGGGGCTCTGAGGCCGGTAAGCATACGGGGCTAGGAAGAGTGTCGCCCGAGGAAATATTGCATTTAGTAGATGGTCCAGGGGCTATCAATATGCAGAGATATTGAGGGCATGGTATGCATAGTCATGCAAAGGTGTCCATGGGTAGATAACTTTATGCTTCTGATGGCCATGAATAATTATGAGGATCCGCAATTGACCAGGCCACGAAGTCTGTCATTGGGTAAGGAAATATTTGGACATGTCGGGGATGTTCATCCCTGGTTGCTATTAAATCTTGAAGATTTCACCACACTAATTTATCTTGTGTATGGGGTATACCTTTACTCTATGCAGTTTGATGTCGTGCGGTAAGGATGAAGTACTCTTATTTTAGCGGTCGTAGAGTTTGGACCATTGGGTGACTATTGCTGTAGTCACTCCAAGGATAACTGAGTTACCATTCTTTGATATACTCTAAATAGGGTGGGGGATGGAGGTTCTAAATTGTAACTCTGAGTTTTCTCGAATCAGGAGATATGGTGTGGGGGCTCCGAGGCCAGTAAGCGTACGGAGCTAGGAAGAGTACCGCCTGAGGAAATATTGCCTTTGTTAGACAGGTCGGGGGATATCAATATGCAGAGCCTCTGAGGGCATGGTATGCATAGTCATGCAAAGGTGTCCCCGGGTTGATGACTTTCCACTTCCGATGGCCATGAATGATTACGAAAATCCGATATTTCTCACAGTATAGAGTTCGTCATGCAGGGATAATGGTTTCCAAGCATACAAGAAACATCTTCACTTCAATTGTCCATCGAGTCAATGTAGCCCAGCCCTGGCTTGATGTTCATAAATCCAGATCTCCATGTGAACCATAGGCGGATACATAGGCTAACCAGGTAGGGATACCCTGGAAACATTTAGATGTGAGAAGGGAATGATCTTGTAAACCACTGCTCCATGAATTTTTGGACTAGGAGATATGATATGGGGGCTCTGAGGCCAGTAAGCATATAGATCTATGAAGAGTAACGCCTGAGGAAATCTTGTCTTTGGTTGACGGGCCAGGGGATATCAATATGCAAAGCTGCTGAGGTCATGGTATCCATAGTCATGCAATGGTGTCCATGAGTTAATAACTTTCCACTTTTGATGGCCATGAATGGTTATGAAGATCCGCAATTGACCGAGTCGTGGAGTCTGATGTATGGAAAGGATGCATTCAAATGCAGAAGAAGTATTCCCATATCGTTTTTTAATATATCTTGGGTGGGTCACGATGAATTATGTGTAGTTTAACGTCGTTCGGTAAGGATGAAGTCTGTGTAGTTTAATGTCGTGCGGTAAGGATGAAGTCCGTGCAGTTTATCGTCGTGCGGTAAGGATGAATTCTGTGCAGTTTAACATCATGTGGTAAGGATGAGAGGTATATATACCTGTGTTTTCTTTTCTCGTTGGCTGGTCTAGGATATAAGATCCTTTCATCGCTACGTATCTTGCGTGGGTAGGAACCAAGAAATACGTAGTTCTCTTTGGAGTACACCCCGTGCAGGTCTGGTCCTTACATGGGGGGAAGGAGGCATTTTAAAATCTGTTTATCCGTGCAGTTTAGCATCATGCGGTAAGGAAGAGGAATACACCCCGTGCAGGGTTGGTCCGTACACGGGGGGAAAATGAATTTTTAACTTTATTTGGGGATGGCTAGGCCAGGATGGGGGATCCGGGTGTCGCTGCGTATCCTGTAGGGTAGGAATCAAGCTGAACATAGTTCTTAGAAAGGGTAATACACCCTGTGCAGGTCTGGTCCATACATGGGGGAAGAGAGCATTTTTCTATATTTCTTATTTGTGCAGTTTAACGTCATGCGCTGAGGAGGAGGAATACCCCCCGTGCAGGTTTGGTCCATACACGGGGGAAAAGGGAAATTTTTAATTTAATTAGGGGATGGCTAGGCATCAATGTGGGATCCTTGTGTCACTACCTATCCCTCAAGGGAAGGAATCAAGCCTCACATAGTTATTTTAAATTCATGCAGTTTAATGTCTTGCGGCGAGGACAAGGAATACACCCCGTGCATGTCTGGTCCGTACGGGGGAAGGGGTATTTCTGGCTTCATTATAGGTGGTTGGGCCAGGGTGTGGAATTCTGGCATCACTACGTATCCCATGAGGGTAGGAATAAAAACTCACGTAGTTATTTCAAAGACAATACACCCCATGCAGGTTTAGTCCGTACATGGGGGAGAAGGGGCGTTTTTTTAATTTTATCCTTATCCGTGCAGTTTAATGTCGTGCGGTAAGGATGAGGAATACTCCCCATACAGGGCTGGTCCGTACACGGGGGAGAGGGCATTTTTAAATTTTATTCGGGGGTGGCTAGGCCAGGATGGGGAACCCTGGCATCGCTACGTATCCTACGAAGGTAGGAATCAAGCCCTACGTAGTTCTCTGAAAGAAGTACACCCCATGCAGGGCTAGTCCGTACACAGGGGAAGGGGACATTTTTTTAAATTTTATTCCATTTGGGAGTGGTTGGGCCAGGATAGGGAATCCCAACGTCACTACGTATCCCACGGGGGTAGGAATCAAGCTGTACGTAGTTCTCTGAAATCAGTGCTATTTAACGTCGTGTTGTGAGGACTAAATACTTCTTCAAAAATCTCACATTTGTAGGAGCGGTAGTGAACTTCCCATCCTTGGAGATCAGAGAATATGCCCCATTGAAGTAGACCTTGTGTATAATATATGGTCCCTACCACTTGGGCTCCATATTTGGAGGCTTCTTTCCAGGTATCATTGGGGTCCGGAGGACTAACACTAATTATCCTTCCATGAAAGACTGGAGATGAACCTTTTTATTGAAGGATCGTGCAATCTGGTTCTGATATACTTCCAGATGGTGCAAAGTGTGAAACCGCTTCTCATCTAGATGTTCCAATTCACCTAGTCGTTTTTCTGATTGCTCGTCATTGGATAACTGATCACTAATGGGAACACAAAGTGAGTGTAATTGGAGCTCAATGGACAGGACCGCTTCTGTTCCGTACACTAATGAGTACGGAGTAGCCTGAGTAGCGGTGTGGATTGTGGTTTGATAATCCCAAAATGCATGGAGGAGTTTATCCGGCCATGACTTCTTTTCATTTTCCACAATTTTCTAGAGAATGTTGGACATGGCCTTTTTGAAAGCCTCTATCTGTCTATTGGCCGCTTCATGGTAGCGGGATGAGCGGTTGGCCTTGATACCGTATTCATGGAATAGTTTCTCTAATTCAGCAGATCAGAAATTAGTGTCGTTATCTGTTAGTATAGTATGACAGATGCTAAATATGGTGATGATATTGGATTTCACAAAGCTAACAATGTTTCTTGCCCCAACTTCCTTAAGGGGTACATCTTCTTCCCATTTGGAAAAGAAGTTGGTTGATGTGAGGATATACTTGAGTTATTTGGTCGTGGCGGGAGGATATGGTCCCACGACGTCCATTACCCATATGGAAAATGGCCAGGAGTACTTATCTTGATGAAGTAACTCCGGGGGTTGGTGTATAAATTTGGCATGAATTTGGCATGAGTGGCATTTTGCGGTAAAGTTCTCGCAATCTCATGTCGTGATGGGATAATAGTACCCAAGCCTTCAAACCTGATGGGAAATCTTAGACCTTGACTGATGTGCTCTATATACTCTGGCATGCACTTCAGTCATGACAGCAGCGATTTCATCTCCATCAATGCATCTAAGGAGGACTCCGTCGAGGCCTTGTTTGTAGAGGACCTCTTGCTGACCCATGCCTCCGTATAAGACAAATTTTATTTCCCTTCTCTATACTTTCTCTCGTTCAGCCATGTCTGATGGGAGTTCTCCCCTTTGAAGATAGTTTGCAATGGGGGTCATCCAGCTGGTGGCAGGAGCATATGGCTCCGGGACAGGACTGACTTCATTGATTTCTTCCATCTTGGCCTGAACAAATGGTAGGACCATTCGACGATGAGAAATAATGATAGTTGTTTTATCCAGGTCTTGGTCAGCTAGGGCTGTGCATGAATTAGCTAATGCATCGGCCTGGGCATTCTGAGACCGGGGAATATAGGTCAATGTTGGTTCTATGGTGAATTCTTCCATTAACCCTTAGATGTGGTCAAATAGGGGAATCATCTCCCCCTTTTTAATATCATAGTCACCGATGACTTGCTTGATGCCCAGTTCCAAGTCACCTTTTACCTTAAGGTGCAGTACTTATGCCTAGAGTGCGAGCTCTAGGCCTGCAATGAGGGCTTGATACTCCACCTCATTGATCGTACATCCTTCCGACAAGAGGAAGGAATATGGAAAGACTGCCCTTTCTAGGGACATGAGTATTATCCCCAAACCCACCATGTTATATTTGGGATCCTCCATCCTTTTTCCCATCCAGCTTCGGGATGCGCCGTCGAAGTACATTTCCCATGTCGGGAGATCCTCTGAAACCAAGAATATGTCTTCATCAGGTAACCCAACGTCCAGTATGGTGGTCCCTGTCGAGGGGTGCTCTTCCAGAAAATCTGCTAACGCCTAGCCTTTGATGGCTTTCTGAGGCACAAACCGGATGTCAAACTATTGTAGGATGACTGCCCATCGGGATAGGCGCTCAGTCAACATTGGGCGGCCAAGGATGTACTTGAGCAGGTTCCTATGTGAGACCAAATGGACTTCATGATGTTGCAGATAATGTCGCAATTTTTGAACTACGAAGACCAAGGTGAAACAACTCTTCTCGATGTTTGAGTATCGAGTTTCAGCATCTATCATGGTTCGACTGAGGTAATAGAGACTATTTTCACTACCGGTGTCATTTTTCTATGCGAGGAAGGCTCCCAGTGACCATTATTGGGCCTTCACATATAGGATGAGAGGTCTTCCTTCAACTAGGGGCATGAGAACTGGTGGGATCAAGAGGTACTTATTTAGGCTGTCGAACACCTCTTGACAGTCATTTTTCCATTGGTACGTAACCCTCTTCTTCATTAACCTGGTGAAGGGCAAACATTTTCCTGTCATGTTGGCTATGAACCGCCTAATGTTGGCTAAGTGTCCTTGGAATCCTCTCAACTCAGTGAGATTACGAGGAGGTGGTAGGACAAGGATAGATTTCGTCTTTTCGGGGTTGACTTTGATGCCACGATGGCGTACGATGAAGCCAAGGAATTTTTCTGAGGTAACCCCGAAGGCTCATTTTAAGGGATTAATCTTCAGCATATGTTGTCGTAGTTTGTTGAAGACGGTATCAAGGTCTGACAGGTAATCTGAGCGTTGTCTTGATTTTACCACCAAGTCATCCACGTATCATTTGACGAATCTCCCCAGGAATGGTTTAAAGATACAATGCATGGGGCGTTGATATGTGGCGCCAACATTCTTGAGACCAAAGGGCATCACCCTGTAGAAAAATATTCCTTGAGGGGCTCTGAAGGCAGTGGATTCTTCATCTTCTCGGGCCATCCAGATCTGATTATACCCAGAATAACCATCCATGAAAGATAGAGCCTCATACCCGGCCATTGCATTGAATAACTACTCAGTGATCGGGACTGAGAAATCATCTTTCGGGCAGTGCTGATTGAGATCTCTAAAATCGATACAGACACGGATTTTTTCGTTATTTTTCTTCACGAGGACAATGTTGGCCAACCAGATGGGGTACTGGACCTCTCGAATGAATCCTTATTTAATAATCTTATCGACATTAGCCTCTATTTTGGTAGCATGTATGGGGTGCGTCCTTCTGGAAGCCTGTTTATAGCCCCAGTGGTCTTCTGGCAGACCTAAGTGGTGGGTCGCCACTTCGGGATCGAGTCTCGGCATTTCCGTGTAATTCCAGGAAAAAACTACCCGGTGTTGCTTCAAAAAGGAGGTGTATACCTTGTGCTCCTCAGTAGACATGGCTGCACTAATGAGAGTGGGTCTCAGGTCTTCCTTGGTAACTAGTTTTATTTCCCTAAGCTCGTCCACAGTGGTGGAGAAACCTTCCTCAAATGTGGTAGGTGCATCCCTGAGATCTTCCTCCTCCTATTCCTCAAAACCCTCTTCTTCTTGATCTGATAGGGGGAGAGTTCTCAGTACGGGCTATTGGGAGTCTGGAGGTGATGCATTGTGGGAATCCTCACTCAAGTATCCGCCCCCAATTTTAGGGTAAGCGGTTGTTTCCGCACTACTATTCTCGGGCTTCATGGCTGAAGTCACAAGGATAGTCGAGTGTGTGTCCATGCTTGAATCCCTACTCTCAACATGGTTAATGGGAAGTACGTAATCTCCACCAAGCTACCTGGGGGGGTCATCAAGAACCATTTATAGACCATTTGGAGCGGGGATCCATTTAATATCATCGAGTGAAGGCTTCTTTTTTCTTTTCCTCATAAAACCCGGTGTCAATGTAGTGTGACTCGGATAGCTCGAAAGCGGACTTGTCAGTGTGCAATGTCGCACTTTTTCCATTGATACAATATTTGATACAATAGTGGTAGGATGAATAAATGACCATGTTCTTATGGAGCCATGGCCTACCAAGCATGGCATTGAATGTTGTATTCTGCCAGACCACCTGGAATTCCGAGTAGGCCACAAGGTCGCCAAAATGGGTTTTCAGCCTGATTTGTCCCATTGGCTTCTGTTCGCTCTTGTCATAACTCAACAGGGTTTTGGATAAGGGGATTAGGTCATACTCACTATATCCCAACATGCGGAGTGTTCATAGGGGAATGATGTTAAATCTAGAGCCACTGTCAATAAAGAATTTGTGGATCCCAACATAATTTAGTGTGCCAGAAACATATAGTGGTCTGATATGCCCTTGCATGATGGCATCATCATCCTGATCGGTGAAGGAAATTACCGTATTGCATTCAGTCGGGCCAGTCTCCGTCCGGTAAATATCGTTAGCAGCTATCTCATCTTGGAACTCCTTGGGGCTAAGCAAGGCTTCAATAAGCGCCTCCCTAAGATCTTCTGACTAACTCAGGGAATCCAGGATTGACATCTTGGCTAGTAGTGACACCGTCTGCTTAAGGATATCGTATTTTTTCTCCAACGACCGACACTTCTCTATTGGTGGGAGAGTTTTAGCAGGAAATTTATGAGTTGGAGCACACGAAAAGGAAGGACCAGCCATGGGGTTCGAGGTTGACGGTGTTCCCACAATCTGGGCACTCAGCCTAGTCGGTCTGTTTGTGCGCACTAGGCGGCTAGACATCTGTTCCTCCTCTAATGGGTACTACAGAATGGCAGGGTCAGATTGGCCTCTTGTGGAGGTGGAGGGATATTCCTTCTCTTGTTGAGTCCGTTGAAGGGATCTCTCATGGGTTTCCATGATATTAACGGTTTGGGTTAGGGTAAAACCATAGGGTTGGTTTCGGCCATGACTGCGCCTCCCCCGATATCCCCTACCCATGTGATTCCTCCTCCCAGCCCCTTGCATCGGGAACTCAGGTTCATAACCATACCCTTCATCAGGGAATGATTCCATTATATGGATGAGGTTTATGGAACCAAATATTATCTCCTCATCCTCTGACAGGTCAACTTGGTTGGTTGTCCCTGATGGTTCCATTTGGTGGGTCGGTGCCCGTGGCGCCAAGCTTGAGGGCATAAAATCCGACAATGTTGGGGTTAACTTTGGCCTCTTTGTGGACTGTTCTTCTATAATTCCCCAACCCCAGTTACCCAATTTCAGTGCATTATTACATAACATTGGCATGATCACAAAATATCAAGTCTCAAAAGACCGATTTTTTTAGTAGCCTTGGAATAACTAGATACATTCAAAACGTTTACATTATATCATAAAGTGAAAAATACAACAACATCTTGTCTCCACACTCATATCCTCTTATACTATCCCTGTAGGTCATTCATAAAATACTTCTTCACATCTTGGGAAAAATAAAACATATAAAGGGGTGAGCTCAAATTTTTAGTAAGGATAAAAATATAGCAGAAACTATCATAAATAATCATAAACATTAAAGGCAATGTATAACTAAAACAAAATCCTTTAAAACTTGAACATCAGCATAATATGGAAAAAATAAATTGAAATAATTCCATTTACTTATTCACATTGATATTCTACTAGTCGAATAATCACATGCAATATCAATAACCACTTTCATAATGATGGAATGCATAATGCCAGACTATCATAACCACGTAGCCAATGACTCATACCAAGACTACAAATAAGATTTTGTCAAGGCCTCGTTCCAAGACACTAGTTTGTCTCATGAGACCTACCGATGCATTGAGGAGCTATAGCAGGCTCCACCCGTCACTTATTAAGTCCAATTCCTTCCTTATTTGAATAGGTTTGAACATAACATAAACATTCGTATTAAAACTAGCATACGAAATGTCAACACTTTCTCTATAAACCATTAATGGTATAAAAATAACACATCCATAGTCAAACATATCACAAAACCTTCAATAAAATATGGAAGTTTTGTATCATAATAAATCAACTTCAAATAAGCTTAAAATCCATCAAAGGATGTTGACATGGATGAAATCAAAACCATTTGAGAGAAACATCTCTTCTTTTGAAATCATTTAAAAGTCACATAATTATAAAATAAAAAATTTACTTTGTAAATATTATTATAATATTTTCATGGAAGCTTCAACGATTTTATAATGGCAGAAAATAGTTGTACCCACCATATAAGTTAAAAAAACATTATTACCTTAATTCTATCGAAAAGGTTAAAAAGGACCTTGTTTGGGAAACAACAGAATGATTCCTTTATAAACTTTTTATAAAAAGTCAACAAGGGTACAAATGACTTTATTCCATATTATTTAAAATAGTAAGAATGATTTAAAATATATTTTTAAGAAACATGGATGTGGATGATAAATAGGTCCCAGTAGATAATTACGTATAAACAACCTCGGATAATGAAAAGATTGTGAAATAAACCCTTACCATGTACTTTTTCCTGGTTGGGGGTAGGTTAGCATCATTTATAATGGTTAAATAATTTTTATTAAATTATACAATAATCATATACATTAATATTATATCATATATGATCTTTAAACATTGCTTTGTTAATAATATCTTAGTATTATCGTCGTTTCGGGTGTTAACTTATATGTTTTGTTTCATAAGCCATGTTTGTTATGGATATGTTGTATCTTATTAATATCCAAAATGATATCAAGTACTTAAACATTATTTTTAATCATCAAATGATAATTATACTCGAATGGATAAGATGGGGAATGAATCTCATCGCGTTTGTGGAGACGGTAGTCCGTACGTACACACGAGCGACAATATCATTCTTTTGATATTAAAATAATATATAATTGGATGGTATATCATATATACAGAATCATTATCATGTTATATTTATTATTTAAATGAATGACACATCATTGTTATACCCATCGAAATAATAATGTTTTGAATAACAATTACTCCACGACGTGGAGACGGTAAGTTGTACGTACGCACGTATGGTGACATGTCATTAAAAGGATGGATAGAATACTGAATATGGTTGTACCATTTTTATAATGACATCAAAGTATATATAAGATACTGGAGTTGTTATTTTATAATGGTAATAACAAAGAAAGAAGAAGTGGAAGAAGAAAGGAACTTGAAAGAGGGTGGTGAAAACATTACCTCTTCTTCGGGTTCTTCCTTTTGATTTGATCAAAAGGGATCCTTAAGTTTGCTTTATGATCAAACTAAGGCCTCTAGGTTGAAGTTAGGGAAGTTGAAAGAGTATTTGGGCAGGTTTTGGCCGAGAAAAAAGGCTTTTAATTTGTAAATTAGTGAGAAGGGGGGGTGCCCTTTTATAAGAGGGTGAGGGGCACCTTTGGAAAAGCTAGAAATATTATTTTATAATAAATTCATATTCGGTTTCTAATGGCTCAAAAGTAGATTATTAAAAGACTAAGGTGGGGATGGGTCGAAATAATTTCCACCAATAGAATTTAGACAGGTTTGGTCATTATATTAACCTTATCTTTTAGTTTTAACTCTTAGTTAATTAGTTTGATATTTACCATTTCACTTTGTATTTTTATATTATATAGTTAATAAACATACTATATACATCCAAGCGACCCCCAAGTGGTCCATTAATGATGCACCTATCATGATATAAGTCCTTTGGTAGAACCTTAGATTTTGAGGAATAGAATATCAATTAATAATATAAAATTTGTTTCAAAAACTTATTTATGTCAATTTTGACACTATTCAATAATTTAATTTTTTTAGAGTCATAGAAACTTTATTAATTCGAAAAAAAATCATTTAAGCAATAATATAATGTCATATAAACTAATAAAATTCATGTATTTCATAAAAACTTTCAAATTATATTTATTTAAACATTTATAATACTAATTATTTGATTCTTTCATTAATAATGAAAATACTGCATCATTATTGTGTCATAAATAATATTAATTATTAAATGTCTAAAAATTTTAAATAAAATACCATTATATAGGAAATATTTTTATATTTATAATGAATATTTATAGTCTAAAATACAAGATATATAACCCCATATAAAAATTGTTTTGCTAAAAGATATATGCTTATGTCATTTTTGTATTTATTTTAACTTAATTGATATAAAGTGTCCTTATCACTTACAAGTGGATCCATGGGGTCCCAAAATAGACCCAAATATGACATGGTCGGGAATGTATCAAAAAATAAGGTTAGGACACGTTTTAGGGTAATTTATTATTATTATTATAATATTATTTTTTTACCCTTATTTACCGGATTTAGCTTTTAACCATGGTAAATAAAATATTTACAGAAGTAATTATTCAAAATGTCTAAAAATAAAAGTTACCTATTTACACAATTTGAAAATCCTGATTCCAAATATGGAATCCATTTTTCCAAATCCAAAATACATAAGTTGAGGAAATTAATTTAAAATTAATTCATGTTGTTAAAACAAAAAGCGTGTTTTTAAGAGATAATAACTATCAAAAGATTAACATTGTTTATGTCTGATTTAATTGTGAAATTATGTCCAATGACCAAAATTGTATTAAATGGTAAAAATATATTCTAAATAGACTTTAAAACTACTTAAAATTTTAATTTATCACTATTAATTATTTCGATTTAAAAATTTGGTTTTAATTCAAATTTAGTAATTTTCACTATTCATCAAAATATAAAAGTTATCCGAAAAGTATCAAAATTTTACCCTAGTATAATTTTGATATTCCGAATCCAAAAATGAAGTCCATTTTGAGAGATAAAATTTATAAAATTTCAAAAATTAGGTATTACTATTCATAACGGCTAGTTTGATTGGTTGTGGTGTGTGTTAGAACTCAAAGTTGCGTACAACACACGCTACTGTATTATTCCAAGAGAAGTGTAACGTAGAAGATTGGGGTGTTACATTCTCCCCTCCTTCAAATAATTTCGTCCTCAAAATTTCTAGAATACTACCGCATGAAAAGACTCGGGTGGTTCTTCATCATAAGTTCCTCGGGTTCCCATGTTTCCTTTTCCATCTTATGGTTCCTCCATAGAACATTTACCAGATGAATCGTCTGGTTTCTCAGCACTTTCTCTCTTGTATCAATAATCTTAATAGGCTCTTCGCAATAAGACAAATCAGGTTCCCGTTCTAATTTTTCATAAGTGAGTACATGCGTTGGGTCAGGCATCTATTTTCTCAACAGTGATACGTGGAACACATTGTGAACTTTGGAAAGACTTGGCGGCATTCCCAAATGGGAAGATACAACCCTAATTCATTCTATAATTTTGAAATGTCCTATGTACCTGGGACTCAATTTACCTTTCTTGACGAATCATATAACTCCCTTCTATGGAGATACCTTCAATAAAACATGATCTCTTACCTAAAATTCCAAATCCTTCCTTCAGTTGTCAACATAGCTCTTCTGCCTACTTTATGCTGATTTGATGTGGTTTTAGATTACCTTCACCTTCTCCATCGTTTCCTCCACTAGTTCTGGGACTACAAGTTTTCTTTCACCAACGTCATCTCAACAGGTTGGTGTGCAGCATCTCTTTCCATATAACGCTTCATATGGTTCCATTTGAATACTCGAATGGAAGCTATTTTTATAGGAAAATTCTACCATAGGTAAATATTGATCCCACATACTCTGAAAGTCAAGTGAGAAGGATCTCAACATGTCTTCTAAGGTTTGAATAGTCCGTTCTGATTGTCCATATGTTTGAGGGTGGTAGGCAGTGCTCAAATGAAGTTCATTATCCATGGATTTCTGAATACTTTTCTAGAATCTTGAATTAAAATGGGGATCACGATCAAAAACAATCGATAGGGGTACTCCATGAAGTCTCACAAATTCATTAATATATAGTCTTTCTAGACGTTCAAGTGGTAAATATTCTCTTATATCAAGAAAATGTGCTGACTTGGAATGATGGTCAACAGTGACCCATATTGCATCGTTCCTTCTAGGAGTCTTTGGTAGACCCATGATGAAGTCCATCGTAATATTATCCCATTTCCACTCAGGTATGGGAAGAGGTTTCAATACTCCACCAGGCTGTTGCCTTCCAGCTTTCACTTGTTGACAAACCATACATCTGGACAAAAAATCAGCAATATTCCACTTCATGTTGTCCCACCAAATGTGTTCCTTCAAATCTCTATACATTTTGGTGCTCCCAAGGTGTATAGAGAAACTGGAACTGTGAGAATCGTCCAGTAATTCCCTTTTTAGATCAGGTATATCAGGAACACAAAGTCTCTTCCCAAATTTCAAAATTCCATCTTCATACACAAATTCTCTCAATTTCCTATCATTCACATATTTTATCTTCTTTTGAAATTATTCATCATCGGTCTGAGAACTCTTAATCCTTTCTAGTAAATATGGTTTTTCCACCATTTGAAAAAGCATTGATGTTTCACCTTCCATGGTTATTCCCATGTCCATCTTCACTACATCCATGAAAATTGGGTCCCTTTCAATTTTCATCATGTTCAAAACTCCATGATTCTTTCTGCTCAAAGCATCTGCCACCTTATTTTCCTTCCCCGGGTGGTAGTGTATTGTGCAATCGTAATCCTTGAGTAATTAAAGCCATCTCCTTTGCCTCATGTTGAGTTCTTTCTGTGATAAAATATACTTCAAACTCTTGTGATCGGTATATATCTCACATTTTTCACGATAGAGAGAATGTCTCCATATCTTCAAAGAAAAGATTACAGAAGCTAACTCAAGATCATGAGTATGATAGTTTTTCTCATGATTTTTTAGCTGCCGTGATGCATAAGAAATAACCCTATAATTTTGCATAAGGACACAACCAAGTCCTTTCATCGATGCATCACTATAAATAATAAACCCATCATTCCCCAATGGTAGAGTCAATATAGGAGCATTGACTAATCTTCTATTCAGTTCTTCGAAACATTCTTCACACTCTTTTGTCCAATAAAATATAACCCCTTTACGTGTGAGCTTTGTTAATGAGTTAGCCAACTGGCCAAAATTCTAGACCAAACGCTGATAATAACCTACCAAGACAATAAAACTGCGTACCTCGGTTATACTCATTGGTGCTATCCATTCTTGGATTGCTCTTGTCTTAGAAGGATCAACAGAGATTCTATATTTGGAGACAATATGGCCAAGAAAAGAAATCTCCTGAAGCCAGAATTCACACTTGCTAAACTTCTCATATAATTCATGTCTTCTCAGAGTCTTCAATATAATGCGCAAGTGATTTTCATGATCCTCGTAGCTTTTGGAGTATACCAAGATATCATCAATAAATACCACCACAAAATCATTGAGATATTCCTTGAAAAATCTGTTCATTGGATCCATGAACACAGAGGGTGCATTAGTCAATCCAAAAGGCATTACTGTAAACATGTAATGCCTATACCTGGATCAAAATATTGTCTTCAGAATGTATTACTTCTTCACACACAACTGATGGTATCCATATTGAAGGTCAGTCTTTGAAAATTATTGAGATCCATGTATTTGGTCAAATAAATCATCAATGCGAGGTAGGGGATACTTGTTCTTTATTGTTATAGCATTGATTTTCCAGTATTCTATACATAACCTCATAGATCCATCATTCTTCTTAACAAAAAGGACAGGGGATCCCCATGGAGAAAAAATAGGGAGAATAAATCCCTTTTTACTCAATTCCTCTAGTTGTTTCTTTAGTTCCACTAATTCCACAGTGTCCATTCTATAATGGGTCTTTGATATGGGCCTTGAACAAGGAATTAAATCCATGGAAAACTCAATTTCTCATTCTGGAGGATGTTCAGGTAAATATTCTAGAAATACATCTATATATTCATTCACAATAGGTACATCCTCTATTTGAACATTCCTTTCCTTACCCATAGTAATTTCATTCTCTTCCTCCCCAATAATTGAATTTAGTTGAGCTACTAGGGGTGGATCTAGATAAGAATTAAGTGGTGACGATTCTTCTTTAAAGATAAGGTGTTCCTTATCATCATCATGAAAAATCATAACCTCCTTCTTCTTACAATAAATCTTCGCATCATGTTCCAAAATACAATCCATAATGAGGATTATATCAAACTAAATCATAGGTATAACCATGAGATCAGCGGATAAAGAACATTTATGTGCTCTAATGGGGACTGATTCACAAAACTTTGTTGTAATGACACGTCCCTTAGGAGTTTTAACTGAAAACTCCCTTGTCAAATCAAATTGGAAATATCTAATTTTCTTATCAAACTGGGAAGATATGAAACAATGCGATGATCCATAATAAAATAATGTATTTACTAAACTTGAGGAAACCATTAAATTACCTGCCACCATGTCTTTCGGAGATTCTACCTCAGCAACAGTGATATCATAAGCTTGGTCTTGATCCCTTGGACTTTTCTGAGGTAAGTTCCCCTGACACTTAGAAAATTCATTTTCATAATGTCCCATCTCTCTATAGTTGTAGCATTGAATATCGGTGGATTCTTTCTTCCCCTTGCAATCACGATCTTGGTGGCCTTTTTCACCACACTTGTAACAGACTCTCATTCCCTTTAAGAAAGTACTAGGGTATTTCTTCCCACATTTACTGTAGGATAGATATTAAACTTTTACCTTATTCCCCTTATTTCCATTCCTAGAGTGGTCAGTATATCTCCTCTTCTCTTTCTTTTATTTAAATTCATAAGACTTAGAGAATTATTTTTCTATCTTGATATCACATGAGACAATATATTCGTACGACGAGAAGGATTGTGACACTAATGCTCGACGAAGAAATGGTTTTAACCCATCAAATAAATGATCAATAATACTTCTTGTGTTAAGTATATAATCTCCAGCATACCTTTCTAACCTTGTAAAGTTAGCCTCATACTTTGCGACATTATCATCCTCCTTTTGTCTCAGACTCAGCAATTTCCTTTCCATATCTGCTCGATGGTCATGAGGAAAGTATTTTTCTAAGAAAAGCTCTTTTAACTCTCTCCATTCCATATTTGATACTTCATAATATTCCTTTGTTTTTTGTATCAATGACCACCATTGATCAGCATCTCCAGTGAGGCGATAAACTACCATGATAACTTTTTCCCTTTCACTACCTCCCAAAGCCTGAAATATTTTTTCTAGTGAAGTTATCCATTGCTCAGCTACCAATGTATTTGTACTCCCATTGAATGTTGGTGGTTATTTCCTCATGAAGCGATCTAACATTGATCCTCCATGTTGTGGATCAGGGTGCTCCATACAGGTAAGGTTATTATTCATAACCTGAGTGAGTTGTCTTAGTATGGTGATTAGCTAGTCAGCACTAGTTGCATCACCAGCTCCACTATAATTATCTTGAGCCAGAGGGCAATCCCTACATGGAGTGCATACATTTATACCGTTTCTATTCCTTTTATTAGGCGCCATTTCTAAACAATGGCATAAACTAGATCAGTTTTTGAATCAAAATACATAATTCCATACTTGTAATACACTTAACATAAATTGAACCATTTATGGATATAATCCATAATCATAAAAATGTTTTCTTTGAGGAATTATATACTCATAAACCCTTAATAATGGTTTTTAAAGAAAATGAGAATTATCCTAAGAATATCCCCTGGGAGTGTCGTAACCAAGAGTGCAGCAAGGCCCGTTGTCATGCACCGGTTCCCGTTCGAGTCTAGCTCAAAGCGGTTTTTTCGGGTTTTACCCCTAGGTACATCTGTGCCAGAGCCGCCTCTACCTACTCGTATCTAGATAGGGATGTATTGCTCGGAAAACTCACAAAATCTCTACAATACCAAAATTCTAGGAAGTTATTCTATACTAATCCTCAAAGTCCATCATAGGTCTATGTGCTCTAATCAGAGTTTATCTAAATCTAGCTTCCAAGGATTGTACTAAACTTTCTCTGATACCAACTATAATTCCCCAACCCTAGTTACCCAGAGTCGGTGCATTATTACATGACATTGGCATGATAACAAAATATCAAGTCTCGAAAGACTGATTATTTTAGTAGCCTTGGAATAACTAGATACATTCATAAAGTTTACATTACATCATTATATGAAAACTACAACAACATCTTGTCTCCACACTCATATCCCCCTATACTATCCCTGAAGGTCATTCATAAAATACTTCTTCACATCCTGGGAAAAATAAAACATAGAAATGGGTGAGCTCAAATGCCTAGTAAGGATAACAATATAGCGAAAACTTTCATAAATAAGAATAAACATTTAAGGCAATGTATAACTAAAAAAACCCTTTTAAACATGATCTTCAGCATAATATGGAAAAAATAAAATGAAATAATACCATTTACTTATTCACATGGATATTATACTAGTCGAATAATCACATGCAATATCAATAACCATTTTCATAATGATGGAATGCATAATGCCAGACTCTCATAACCACGTAGCCAAGGCCTCGTGCCAAAACTACAAATAAGATTTTGTCAAGGCCTCGTGACAATACACTAGTTTGTCTCATGAGACCTACCGATGCATCGAGGAGCTATAGCGAGCTCCACTCGTCACTTATTAAGTCCAATGCATTCCTCATATGAACAGGTTTAAACATATCATAATCATTCATATTAAAACTAGCATATGAAATGTCAATACTTTCTCCATAAACCAGGAATGGTATAAAAATAACACATCCACAATCAAACATATCACTAAACCTTCAATACAATATGTATGTTTTGTATCATAAAAAATCAACTTCAAATAATCTTAAAATCCATCAAAGGATGTTGACATAGATGAAATCAAAATCATTTGAGAGAAATATCTCTTTTTTTGAAATCATTTAAAAGTCACATAATTTTAAAATAAAACATTTAATTTGAAAATATTCTTATAAGCTTGTAAGGGAAGCTTTGACGATTTTATAACGGCGGAAAATATCCACACCCACCGTATAAGTTAAAAAAACATTCTTACCTTAATTCTATCGAAAAGGTTAAAAAGGAAATTGTTTGGAAAACAACAGAAAGATTCATTTATAAACATATTATAAAAAGTCAACAAGGTTATAAATGACTTTTCTCATAGTCTTTAAAATAGTAATAATGATTTAAAATACATTTTTATGAAACATGGATGTGGATGATAAATAGGTCCCAGTAGATAATTACGTATAAACAACCTCAGATAATAAAGAGATTGTGAAATAAACCCTTACCTTATACTTTTTCCTAGTTGGGGGTAGGTTAAAATCATTTATAATGGTTAAATAATTGTTATTAAATTATACAATAATCATATACATTAATATTATATCATATATGATCTTTAAACATTGCTTTGTTAATAATATCTTAGTATTACCGTCGTTTCGGGTGTTAACTTATATGTTTTGTTGCATAAGACATGTTTGTTATGGATATGTTGTATCTTATTCATATCTAGAATGATATCAAGTCCTTAAACATTATTTTTAATCATCAAATGATAATTAGTCTCGAATGGATATTATGGGGAATGAATCTCATCATGTTCGTGGAGATGGTAGTCTGTACCTACGCACGAGCGACAATATCATTATTTTGATATTAAAATAATATATAATTGGATGGTATATCATATATACATAATCGTTATCATGTTATATTAATTATTTACATGAATTACACATCATTATTATACCCATCCAAATAATAATGTTTTCAATAACAATTACACCACAACGTGGAGACGGCAAGTCGTACGTACGCACGTATGGTGACATGTCATTCATAGGATGGATAGAATACTGAATATGGTTGTACCATGTTTATAATAACATCACAGTATATATAAGATACTGGATTTATTATTTTAGAATGGGAATAACAAAGAAATAAGAAGTGGAAGAAGAATGGAACTTGAAAGAGGGTGGTGAAAACATTACCTCTTCTTCGAGTTCTTCCTTTTGATTTGATCAAAAGGGTTCCTTAAGTTGGCTTTCTGATCAAAGTAATGCCTCTAGGTTGAATTGAGGTAAGTTTAGAGAGTATTTGGGAAGGGTTTGGCCAAGACAAAAGGCTTTTAATGTGTGAATTAGTGAGAAGGGGGAGTGCCCTTTTATAAGAGGGGCGAGAGGCACCTTTGGAAAAGCTAGATATATTATTTTATAATAAATTCATATTCGGTTTATAATGGATCCAAAGTGGATTATTAAAATTATAAGGTTGGTATGGGTCGAAATACTTTCAACCAATAGAATTTAGACAGGTTTGGGTCATTATATTAACCTTATCTTTTAGTTTTAACTCTTAGTTAATTAGTTTGACATTTACCATGTCACTTTGTATTTTTATATTATATAGTTAATAAACTTACTATATGAATCAAGAGACCCCCAAGTGGTCCATTAATAATTCATCTATCATGATATAATTCATTTTTCCAAAATTTATATTTTTAGGAATAGAATATCAATTAACAATATAATATTTAAAAAAACTTATTTATGTCAATTTTGACACTACTCAATAATTGATTTTTGTTAAAGTCTTAACATCTTTATTAATTAGAACCAAATTCATTTAATAAATACTATAATTTCATATTAACCAATAAAATTCATTTATGTCATCAAAACTTTCAAATTATATTTATTTTAACATTTATAATACCAATTATTTCATTCGTTCTTTAATAAGAAAAATACTCCATCATTATTGTGTCATAAATAATATTAATTATTAAATGTCTAAAAATTATAAATAAAATAAAATTATGTATGAAATATTTTTATCTTTAAAATGAATATTTATAGTCTAAAACCAACATATATAACCCTATGTAAAAATTGTTTTTCTAAAAGATATATGCTTATGTCATTTTTGTATTTATTTTAACTTAATTGATATAAAGTTTCCTTATCACTTACAAGTGGATCCATGGGGTCCCAAAATGAACCCAAAGATTCCCATGGTCAGAAATTTATCAACCAATAAGGTTAGGATGGGTTTTAGGGTAATTTATTATTATTATTATAATATTACTTTTTTACCCTTATTTACCGGATTTACCTTTTAACTATGGTAAATAAAATATTTACAGAAGTAATTATTCAAAATGTCTAAAAATAAAAGAAACCTATTTACACAATTTGAAAATACTGATTCCAAATATGGAATCTATTTTTTCAAATTCAAAATACATAAGTTTAGGAAATTAATTTAAAATTAATTCCTGTTGTTAAAACAAAAAGCGTGTTTTTAAGAGATAATAACTATCAAATGATTAACATTGTTTATGTCTGATTTAATTGTGAAATTATGTCCAATGAACAAAATTGTATTAAATGGTAAAAATATATTCTAAATAGACTTTAAAACCACTTAAATTTATAATTTATCACTATTAATTATTTCGATTAAAAAAGATGTTTGTAATTAAAATGTAGTAATTTTCACTATTCATCAAAATAAAATAGTTATCCGAAAATTACCAAAATTTCACCCTAGGATAATTTCAATATTCCAAATCCAAAAATGAAGTCCATTTTGAGAGATAAAATTTATAAAATTTCAAAAAGTGGGTATTACTATTCATAACGGCTATTTTGATTGGTTGTGGTGTGTGTTAGAACTCGAAGTTGCGTACAACACACGCTATTGTATTATTCAAAGAGATGTGTACCATTGAATCATAGGGTGTTACATCTTCTTGAGCTTGTCTCTCCCCTTTTTGATTACTCTAGGATGATCTGCTTGTGGAGGGTTATGAGGTCGATATTGTCAGTTGCGCGGCATTAGGGGCTGTTGGCGGCAACACCGGCTGCTGTAATTGAGCTCGGAGTATGCCCTGAGATCGTTTGACAGTCTTCCGAGTCATACAACTATCAAATTTCTGCCCCTTCTACCTGTTGAATTCCTAACACCCCTCCCCTTTGTCGAAGTCGGTGGTAGAAATATATCTCACATGTGATGGGGGTGGTCTCAGTTCGACCTTCCCAGAGTCTACCATCTTTTACAAGAGGTCTTTAAAGACAAAGAATTCTTGGATAATCTGCCTAACATTCGATGGTAGGGATAGTAGTCTAGCCTATCATCGTGTCCGACTTCTTCTGGCTTCCTTGGCTCTGGGAGGTGGATCAAGTTTCAATTCATGTCAGCGATGAAATAGTAACAGACTTGGTCCTCTCGGAACGAGTATACTTTTTTTCTTAGTTCCTCTAATTGGTTCTTCTTTGATCCTCTCTCATCATCCCACTTGGGCGGAGGTGGCCACTGATGTATAGGGGTCCCTTGATGATTTGGTGGAGGCCTAGGCAGTGGAGCAGGTGCAAGGGCTGGCTTGAGAATGACAGAGGACGCTTCAGCTCTAACTTCTCGCTTTGTAGGAGCCTGTGAGGATATTTGGGACTTCATATTGGTCCGCTGCATGGAGTATTCAATTCTCTTGGCAATGGCAGATAGATGGAAGAAGCCAGTGGTGCACTCCACTGGTATGAGTGGTGTTCACAGCTCATCTCAAATGTTATAGATGCATATGGCGAGCATCTCATCTTGAGGCATTGGCCTATTCAGATAATAAGTCAGACCTTTCCATATGGAAATGAAATATAAGACCCTCTCGTTCTCCCTCTATTTTCAATTCATGAGGTCGTTGACCGTTGTTTTAGGAAACGTCGAGCTGAAGTGTAACATGAACTGCTACTAATGGTCTTCCCATCTTTTTATTGACTGAGCGGGCAGACTCATATACCAGATGAAGGCAGATCCTTGCAAGGTCCATACGAAGAATCTGAGTTTCACTGCTTCTTTTTGTTCCGGAGTTCCCATCATAGGGTCGCAATAAGACGCGTAGTGTATCAAGTGCTATTCTAGATCGCCTGAACCATTTAAAATAGGGAATACAGGGCTCCCAAAATTGGGTGGAGGAGGTGTTCTGCTCACCCAATCTGGGTAAGGTTTTCGCTCTGGGTGTATCGGAGCGCGTCAACCTTCCATTTCTTCCAACAGAGCTGCTAGTGCCTCGATGGTGCTGGGGAGTCCCTAGTTTACATCTCGTTGGGCCTGGTCTTGGGCAGGTGCAGCCCGAGGCATTACCTAAGGGTCCGTCTTGGTTGGAACTAGGGGTTCATGTGACATTTGTGACACCTTCGGAGGGTTCAAACATACTTGTTCTGATTTCTTCCTGAGTGGAGGGAAGTCTTGGTATTCATCTGGATCCACATTTAGGTAGTTGGACAGACCGGGCTCCTCGTTGGGTGGGGGCCCTGACCGTGCTTCTTCTGTTGAGGAAAACCTTGGTCCTTGAGGTGCACTTGATGGGAGTTCAAGGTGTGTCTCTTATTGGGAAGCATTTTTAATAAGACGGTTCCTCCAGAGTAGCTCGACATTAAGCAACCTCAATTCTTTCATTTCCTCCTCCTATCGAGAAAATCTCTCTTCAAGCGTAAGTGGCTCGTTTTTATCGAGAGAATGTGGTGGGTTAAGGGTAAACAGTCCTTTATTCTTATCCTTATTGTAAGCTTATAGGGTAATCAGAGGAGGGTTAGCTATAATGGTGGCCATATTTAGGGCGGCCCTCTGGTTTCGGGTGTGTACGCCTAGCAGTTCATTATGAGTCACTCTCTGAATGGAACCGTCATCTCCCGATCCATCCGGATTTTCATCATCTCCTTTTTCACCCATGGGGTTATCCTCTATAGCGTTGATGGATGCATGTCGCGGGGTGTAGGAGATGTCATCTTCCAAATAGGAAGAGGATCTCCTACTCTTTTTGCTGGTCCTCCCCCTCCTATCTCGGGATTACTTTTGGACTCCTTGATGAAGGGTGATGCGGAGAGTTCTTTGATGTGTCCTTATGGTACACCTCCCTCTTAAAGGGGATGGTGACTCAAAAGACAGGATTGGGCAGGAACCTCCTCTTCTGACCATCCTCCCTAGATGAGAAAATACTAATTCTCATGGGGGAGGTTGTTGCTGAGGAGGTGAAAATGCCCCCATCCCTAAGGACTGGGGTTCACTCCATTCCTTGGATGTGAGTCTCTTCCCATTTTTATTGGTCTTACGGGGGAATTTTTTGTTAAAATTTCCCCCGGCCCTGCACGCTGGGGTTCGCCCTGGATTGCGGCAGCGGCTGCTGCTATCGCTATTTTCCAGATTTTGCGTGCCCCCATTCGAGCGTGAACCAAATATGAGGCCGAGTCCACCTGTGAATCAATCCCCTCTGGGGAGGTGAGAAATGACTGTTGATTGGCCTCTCTTAGTAGAGGGGCTTGTTGTATGCTTTCGGTGGCCTGATTTAGGGGTTCGCGAATGGCTTGTTCCTATCGGGCCTGACGCTTCTGGGACTTACTCAAGGCCTGTCTCCGCAGGGTGTGTCACCTTTCCCAAATAGGGGGACCACTTGAACACTGTCTTTCCGTGATGGAATTGTAAGACACTACACTGAACGGGTTCTTCTGGTGGGGAGAAGAGTGAAATGCAGAGCTCCATGTTCTACCCATCCTCTGATATGGACTCCCGTTGGAGCATCGCCAATGAGGTGGCACAGCTGGTGCATTGCATGTAGGAAGGCTAACTCAGGGTTCCCTTTACGCCTCTCAGGTCGCGGTTTCTGCACTGAAGGAATATATTCCAGGTCGATGTGACACAGGAGTTATCCTATTATCTTGACATGGTCTACATACCCATCGTAGGGTAGGAATCTTGATTTTAGCTGACAGATGGTTTTCCATATATTGGAGCAGATGTCGTGCACACATTCCTATGACAACTTTCTGGGTATGTCAAATTGAGAGGTGGTCGTGGGCCAAAACATAACTGGGATATCATCTCTGGCCAGTCATTTCCTCAGGTGAAACATGTCGGTATACCCCACCACTAGTGATTCCTCTACCATGTCAGCCCAACTAAGGCGCTGACCGATAGTGTAGTCAGAGGTCGTGGGGCCAGTAGGTGTGGAATTATCATATGGGCGATTCCGGGGTGCTTTAGAAGATGAATTCAGCCCTAGACCATCTCTTGATCGAAGAAGGGTGTCATTGGCGACTAACCGGGATTCTGACATGCTGTATCTCGTCCTTATGAGTGCCTCGGAATATGAGGGCTTTTATGTGGTTGATTCAGTAGGGGGAGTACCTCCCTATCATTATGATATGTCATTGCGGGGAGGAACTTTGCAATGGAGGCCTCAATGGATAGGACTACAAATACTGCTTGACGCCTCACTGCATTGAGGACTTTTGCAGTGCATACCCTAGGAAGGACCTCCAAGGTGTGTTGCAGCAAGGGTAGGACCTTTTGGATGCGTATCATTGTTATGGGGAGGGCCTTTGCAACAACTGTCATCATGGTGAGGATGACCATCATGGTTTGACGTTCGATGTGTATCCTAGGGAGGAACTTCAAGACACACTGCGACAAGGGGAGGACCTTCTTGTTTCATGGGGCCACTACGGGGAGGACCTTCTCAATGGCGACCATGGTGGCGAGGACTACCATCACAGCTGCTGCAATGGTGAGGAATACCATTACATCTACCGTATGGAGAATATCTACGGGGTACACCCTAGGGAGGGCCTTCAGAATGTATCGCTACGAGGGGAGGGCCTTCTCGTTGCTTGACGTCTCTACAGGGAGGACCTATATTATCAGGGCGGCAAGGACTACCACCGTGATCTGATGCCCGGCTGCACGGAGTGTTATTTCAACGTAACCCCTGTGGAGGACCTTCAGGTTATTCCACGATAAGGGTAGGACCTTTTTGTCATGATGAGACGTCACTACGGGTATTTCCTCTGTAGTTGAGACTATGATAGAAAGGACTACTATCATAATCTATGGTCCCACTGCATGGAGAGTGGTTGCAGTGTACACCCCAGGGAGTACCTTTAGGGTGGACCACAGCAACTGATGGGCCTTCTTGAACTTGATCTTCTGGTCATGCAGAGGGTTTTCGTAACTCAAATCAAAAGAGAAACTCTCTTGATCAATCCTTAAATGCCTGCGGGGGAGGCCCCCGCGGGTGCTATGGGGAGGACCTTCAGATCTGTTGGTAGAAACATTGTGGAGAGGAACTTCGAAATTTCTAATGCCACTCTAATACCATGGTAATGGGTGGGTAGGATTTCATTCCTTCGAGATGTGCTTAGTGGCATTGGGAACCCTAGATTCTAGCAGAGTGGAGTTATGATCCCGCTCTTTATTTTCTGATTGCCTTCAGAGCGCTCGGGGTGCTTTCCTACGGGCAGTGGGGATCGTTTGCTGTTGGAAACAGCCTTCACCTTTGGGTCCCTTTCTAATTGGGTCCGGTGATGTTGTTGGGATATTCTGACGAACATCTTGACTTTTAGTAGGAATATATGCCTGCTCCGGAGTGTCCACTGTGATGGACAGGTGTCCCCCAGTTGGAACGAGTGAAGCTGCTCGATCTGGTTGCCCTTGTGTCTCGGAATATGGCCGGCGACCCTCCTGGGTGGAATCAGGGATGCAAATCTGCTCTGAGGCGGTTTTCTCGTCTCTTAGATGAGTGGCCTAAATTGGGGAGATGGGCTCACCAGCCCGAGTCCTTGTTGTCGCCGCTGATGCAATTACATTCTGGAAAGTCTGCAAGATATGATCTGGGATCGATACCTACTCCTCCATCATTTCCAGGATATGCAGAGAGGCATCTTTGGCTGGAACGGGTATGAAGGCCCATTCCAGTATCATAGTAGGAATATCTTGATATGGTCCTCCAGTGGTCAGTGGGTACTAAAAATTCTCCTCTTTCAGGGCATGTGAACAAGTCTTCCCCTATACCGGGATACGCCGGCTTATCTCTCTGTTTATCGCCACATCAGGATGCCGGACATTACTTGCACCCGTAGGGAGCTGGCCCTGCATTTATTGGTTTCAAACCATATCGAGTCAGTGGACTTTATTGATAGGGAGACATGCCCACCTATTAATTGCCACCACATATGGATGGTGGGATTTTTTGATCGCCACCATGCCGGGATGGTAGGCATCAGGAGCATCTGCTAGGAGCTGGTTATGCAGGTGCTGGGTGTAACAGCCCGAGATTTTATGAAAAATATTCTTTTTAATTTTATTAATGTCTTGTGTTGTACGCTACACCAAAAGGAGCTTGCACAACACAAATCCTTGACTTTCCTTTCATTACACGCAATCACGACCTTCCTCGATAGCGTGTGTAGTACGCAATACTGAGTTTCACTAAACAACGAAATTCTATTAAAATATTATTATAACTAGCCGTTATGAATAGTAATAACCACCTTTTAAAATTTTAGAAATTTAACTCTCCAAATGGACTTCATTTTTGGATTCTTAGTATCGAATTTAGCCTAAGGTGAAATTTTGGTACTTTTCGGATAACTTTCATATTTTGATGAATAGTGAAAATTACTAAATTTTAGTTAAAAACAACTTTTTCAATCGAAATAATTAATAGTGATAAATTATTAATTTTAGTGTTTTTAAAGTATATTTATAATATATTTTTACAATTCAATACAATGTTGGTCATTGGATGTAATTTTACAGTTAAACCAGACATAATCAAGTGTCAATCTTTTGATAGATATTGTTTCTTAAAAACACGGTATTTGTTTTAACAGCGGGATTTAATTATAAAATTAATTAATGCAACTTCTATGTTATGAATTTGGTAAAATAGACTTCATTTTTGAATTCGGAATATGAAATATAGCTTAGGATGAAATTTTGGCATTGTTCTGAAAAACATCAATTTTTGATGGATAGTGAAACTACTAAGTTGTAGTTAAAAAAACTGAATTTTTCATAAAAGTTAATTTTACCGCTTCTGTGAATGGAATTTCAAAAATCCAAGAGACACGGTTGATGTCAGTAAGTAAAATGTGGTTCAATGAGATGAAAATAATTTTTGGTGAATAGTAACTTTTTACTTTTATTTACCACGGTTAAAAGTAAATAGGGTAATTAAGGGTAAAAATGATATTAATATTACCCTAACACATGTCCTAATCCTATTGGACAAGTGTATCTCGACCAAAAACAACCTTAAGTGTAAAATATTATCATTTAGGCCCACTTGGATTAGATTAGGACATTTATTATTATTTAATTCAAAGAAGAGTTAAAAGAGTTAAAATCAAAGTTTATTTACTAAAACATTTTTAATATAGAGTTATACATAAGATAAATTCGATTGTAATTATTCATTAGAAATATAAAAAGATTTCCTACATGATGGTATTTTATTTGTAATTTTTAGACGTCAAATATTTAATTTATTTATGACACAAAAATGATGCAGTAATAATCTTATTAATGAAATATTGACATAATTGATATTATAATACCAAAATAAATGTAATTTAAGACTTTTTATGAATTCAACTAATTTTATAGGTTACTATGATATATTAGTGTTGATTTAATCAACTTGGTTCGAACATATAATTCTTTTATGACTTTCACAAAAATCATATATCAAATAGTGTCAAAATTGACACAAAATAGGTTTTAAATAAAATATTATATTATTAATTGTTATTTTATTCCTAAAAATCTAAGGTTCTGCCAAATGACTTATATAAGGATATATGTATTAATAATAAACAATTTGGGGTTCTTTTGGAATGTTATAGTAAGTGTATTAACCATATAGTGAAAGAAAACAAAAAGACACGGTAAAAGTTAAATTATTTAACTTAGAGTTAAATCTAATTGATAAGGTTAACATAATACCCTAAACTTGTCTAAATCTTATTGGTTGACAGTATTTCGACCCATCCCCGCTTTAGCTCCGAAATAAGACCCTTTGAAACCATTATAAACCGATTTTGACTTTAATATAAAATAATATTTTGAGGTATTCCTAAGGTGCCCCTCTCCTCCCTTATAAAAGGACACCTCCTCCCCCTTCTCCTCACACAAATTTGAGCACTCAAGCTCAGCCAACCTCTGCCAAAATCCCTAATCCACTTCCCTAGAATAATCCTATAGGTCCTGGTCTTCTTCAAAGACCAATCTTAGTTCCCTATGTGGAGGATTCAAAGAGGCGTTTCAAAGAAGAGGTAATAACCATTACCGATCTTTTCAATTTCTTTCTTCTTCAACTTCTTATTCTTTAGTTGTTTCATGACAAAGTAATAACATCAGTATTACTTACATACTGATATGTTATTATAAATATTAAACAACCCTAATTCACCTTCTATCCATCCTACAGAAAAATGAAATCATCGTGCGTGCGTACGTACGGAATACCGTCTCCACGCCGTGGTGTAATCTATTTTCCTCCACCACATTAATTGGATGGGTATAATGGTGTAATGAGTGACTATATATTATTATTATAAAGTTATATTGATACTGAAATAGTATACATACACTTAAACACAATTCCATGACCATGGGAATGATATCATCGCTCGTGCGTACGTACGGACTACCGTCTCCACGACGCGATGAGATTCATTCTCCATGTTAACCATTTAAGAATGATTATAAAGTATATATAAGAAATAATAATGATATATATGACATTATAAATCTACTGGATTCATTTATATATATATATATGTATGTCATCTACTTACTTCCATTCAAGACAATAAGGAAAGGAAAACAGCGTTCATGCGTACGTACGGACTACCGTCTCCATAAACGGTGTTTTTCATTTCATTTATCTATCTATTATATATATATATATATACTGAATATATATGATATATAAATCATATTTTATATTCTGGAAGTAAGTAAATCATGATATAAGTATTAATAATGTCAAGAACAACAAGTCAAAACTCCTACGATAAATGAAACGATTTTACCCAAAACGCTTCTTTAACATGGAATTTACAAAAGAATGGGTAATATAAAGTCATAAGTGAACCATATATGATATCATAACAGTGAATATGATTCTTTAATAAGTAAATGACATTATTTAAATCATTATACAGGAGGTTCGGACACATACGAAGCAAATCGGACCTAAGGTAAGGGAAAATATCACAATCTCATTTTTATCCGAGATTGTTTTTACTTTGGCATTTACTGGGGTGTATTTTATCATCCACATCCATGTTCCCAAAATATTTAATATTGTTTCCATCCACTTAAAATAGTTTAAATCCAATTTTACCCTTCGGTGAGTTTTTAGTAAAGAATATGAAAGGAATCTTTTGTCGTTTTTCGTACGAGGTACTTTTTGACCTTTCCGACAAAAGTACGAAGAATGTTTTTTTAACTTATACGGCAAGAATGGATTTTTAAAACATTATTTCCAAGAATCTTCCTTTACAAGTTTATTTTTAATCAACTTCTTTTATTTTAAGGTCGTATGACATGTTATGAAAGGAAAAATATTTTTGAAGTAGAAAGGATATTTTCCTCAAGAATGGACTTCAAGTATTTTATCAAAATTATTTTCCATCTAAGATAATAAAAGGGTTCTGTTTTTTATCCCTATTATTACACTGATTTGATCATGTTGTGATGGAATTATTTTTATGAATTCCTTTATCTTATATGAATTTATTTATGATGTCATGATGTTTCAAGAATCCCATTTTTGTTACATGTGTTATGCGATGATGTATGTTTTATGATTATGTGGCACACATAAGAAAGGATTAATTATAAGATGGGTGGGACCTATATCTCCCTCCAATGCATTGGGTAAAGATTTTATATCTCATGAGATAGACATGGCTGGAATGGTAGGTTATACCGGTTCAGTGAAACAGGACTGAAACGAGGGTTACTCGATTCAAAAAGGGACTTTGTCCACTAAGATAGTCTTGGCAATTAGTCTTGACTAAAAAGAAATGATTCTCTATGATTATGTATGTATTCCACAAAGTTTCATGTTTTAAGTTATGATTATTGGGATTTCATTTCACTACTATTATTTATCCCATGTTATGAAATTTTTCTCTCTTTTGCAGGTTAAGATTACCAAAAGTTATGTTCTTATGAATATTATGTGATTGATTTTTATTTTGTTTACCCTTACTGAGCATTTGAGCTCACCCTTTTATGTTTTCTTTTCCCCAGGATATAAAGAATGGTTTTAGGTAAAAAAAAAGGGAAGATCTTTATGGGAGATATTGAAGATCTTTCACAATGATTAGAAGATTACGTTTCGAGTTTCCAAAGACACTAAACTATTGCGATCCTTGTGTGTGTGTTTTTGTTATGTACTAAGTATTCCGCAAATGTAATGTAAAGTCAATGTACGTTAAGATACGGGTCTCTACAGTTGGTATCAGAGGAAAGGTTTAGTCAACCTTTGGAAACTAGGATGCGAAAACGTTAGTGAGATCCCTAGAGATATTTCTAAGGTATGTCTAGATATGTCCCTAAGGTTAAGTATACGTATAGGTTATAGTCCTAGAATTGCACTAACGATCTTAGAATTAAACCTAAGATGTTAGATATTGAAGGTACTCCCCCTTTATTATGTTGTTTCCCCTAGCATTATTTTTTCCTCTCACACTATTCTTTTTGGGTTTTAGACAATGGCTGGAACCCGAAGGAACCGTGTTGATCAATGCAATGGACAATGCAATGATTGTCCTCCTGAACAAACAAATGTTATGGTAGATGGAGTGCAAAATCTTATTGCTATACTTACACAAGCTATGAATCATTCTGGACTTCCAAATGAGCAGAGAAGGGAACAATATTCTATTGAGTCCTTCATGAGGAAACGTCCACCTTCTTTCAGTGGGTCTTCTGATCCACTTGTGGCTGAACAATGGATCAGTACTACTGAAAAGATATTTTCAGTTCTTCATTGTTCTGAACATGATAAAGTCATCTTAGCAGTATATCGTTTGGAAGGTGAAGCTGATCAATGGTGGAATCTTATCAAGAATACGAGGCCAAGAGATGAAATTGAGTCCATGGAATGGGACGAGTTTAAGAACTTGTTTTTCAGTAAGTACTTCCCTCGTATTCTTCGAACAAAGATGGAGAAAGAGTTTCTTGAACTGAAGCAAAGGGATGATGAATCTGTTGGTACCTATGAAGCAAATTTTACAAGACTTGCAAGGTACGCTTCTGGTATTATCATCCAACCTGAAAGTAAAGTTGATCGATTTTTCAGTGGATTAAAACCAAGTCTTCGAAGGGCATTAGCTATAAGAGACTTCATTAGCTATGAAGAAATTGTGCGTTGTGATATCAAGGTAGAAATGGAAGTTGGTGTTACATATCAATCTCATGGTTTTGACAAGAAACGAAAGATGGAGGTCAAGGAGAAATCTCAGAATAATGGTGAAAAGAAGATGAATGTTTCCTTATGCACAAAGTGTGGAAAGAAGCATGGTGGATATTGTCTTAAAGGGACTAGAAAATGTTTTAAGTGTGGAAAAGAAGGTCATCGAGCAGCTGAGTGTCGAAGTAATGGAAAAAGGGTTTCTAATGATGTGAATAAAGCAAACACTGCAGAGAACGCACCACCAACACTTCAATTCTTCAAGTGCAATGAAATGGGGAATTATGCTAATAAATTCCCTAATCCAAGGGTTAGTGATGATCGACATGAGCAACCGCTTAAGGCAAAGGACAAAGGGAAGTCACATGCGATCACCATTGGCGATGTTGAATATGATAACGATGTGGTGGAATGATTAAGTGTTTATGTAATGGGATTCCAAAATAATGTTGTATCATGGATTATTGGAATATTTATGTATTGGTCTAATGTGTTATTCAAAGTGATTGAGATATTACACGCATAATGAAGGGAAAACGAGAAAACGAAATGTTTAACAGTATTCATGAGCTCATGATTGATATAAGGACTAAGTGATATCATGGTTTGAGTATATAGAATTTTGAGGATTTTGGTATGTGGAAAGTGTTAACTTTTAACTGCATTCAAGTTTTCACTAAGGTTCAATGGGTATTCAAGAGAATACATGATTAAGGACTTTGAATGTTTGGAATGTGACCAACAAAACATATCTTATGATATATGGGGTTCAACGATGGTATTAAATCTCTGGTAATCGTTTTCACTATGAGAGTGGACTCCAGTATTATGGATAAGCCTAAAGATTGGAATGGATTATGTTGGACATAAGTTAGTATTGTTTGTTTTTCGATATTATCGATGGGATGTTATAGTAATATAGTTTTAGAAAAAGGACAACCTGCAGGACGGGTGACAACCCATCGCTTCGGACAAGGCTGTGGGAATCGAACCCACAACCGAAGTGCGACTGGCCTTTATCGCCTACCACTGGCCTATTGGAAGTCCCTGTTTAGTAGAAACTAGTTTTATTTTATTAAGCGGTATGATATATGAAGTATAAGTTAATTTTTGGAACCATATACGATTAATCTCACTATAAGATGGACTTATAACTTTTGCTAACCCTTTGTTTGAAATAGATGGAATGACCCATCCTTCTATCACATGATCTGCTAATGCTTCACGAATAACAAATTCAACTTCATTTCTTTATGATATGAAGTGTAAATTGTTCAATTCACGAACAACAGTGAGATTGTAACAAAATCATGTAAGTATTTCTTTTAATTCATCAACTTTAGGGAAATGATCTTGAAAACCAAAAATGTTGTCCTAGTGCTCTTATATCTGATTAATCAGATGGTACCTTAGATCGTCACAAATTTATGGATTTGTGATTGTTGGCTTCTCCATAGCCATGTTCTCTACCACTCTCCATCAGAACATGATGGTTAGATTTCTCTTCCATATCCATATTTTCACCTATGTGGAAACCCAGTGATTAGTTTATTTGGGTAACCGTTACGTTTCATACTTTTGTTTTTAAAGATTGGTTTTGGTATTCCTTTTTACGATGTGGGTTTCTATTAAAGAAACGTTCGAATAGTAAACCATTTATAACCCCGACGAATTTCGAGGGCGAAATTCATTTTAAGGGGGGTAGAATGTAACAGCCCGAGATTTTATGAAAAATATTCTTTTTAATTTTATTAATGTCTTGTGTTGTACGCTACACCAAAAGGAGCTTGCACAACACAAATCCTTGACTTGCCTTTCATTACACGCAATCGCGACCTTCCTCGATAGCGTGTGTAGTACGCAATACTGAGTTTCACTAAACAACAAAATGTTATTAAAATATTATTATAACTAGCCGTTATGAATAGTAATAACCACCTTTTAAAATTTTAGAAATTTTAGCTCTCAAAATGGACTTCATTTTTGGATTCATAGTATCGAATTTAGCCTAAGGTAAAATTTTGGTACTTTTCGGATAACTTTCATATTTTGATGAATAGTGAAAATTACTAAATTTTAGTTAAAAACAACTTTTTCAATCGAAATAATTAATAGTGATAAATTATTAATTTCAGTGTTTTTAAAGTATATTTAGAATATATTTTTACAATTCAATACAATGTTGGTCATTGGATGTAATTTTACATTTAAACCAGACATAATCAAGTGTCAATCTTTTGATAGATATTGTTTCTTAAAAACACGCTATTTGTTTTAACAGCGGGATTTAATTATAAAATTAATTAATGCAACTTCTATGTTATGAATTTGGTAAAATATACTTCATTTTTGAATTCGGAATAAGAAATATAGCTTAGGATGAAATTTTGGCATTGTTCTGAAAAAATATCAATTTTTGATGGATAGTGAAACTACTAAGTGGTAGTTAAAAAACTGAATTTTTCATAAAAGTTAATTTTACCGCTTCTGTGAATGGAATTTCAAAAATCTGAGAGACACGGTTGATGTCAGTAAGTAAAATGTGATTCAATGAGATGAAAATAATTTTTGGTGAATAGTAACTTTTTACTTTTATTTACCATGGTTAAAAGTAAATAGGGTAATTAAGGGTAAAAATGATATTAATATTACCCTAACACATGTCCTAATCCTATTGGACAAGTGTATCTCGACCAAAAACAACCTTAAGTGTAAAATATTATCATTTAGGCCCACTTGGATTAGATTAGGACATTTATTATTATTTAATTCAAAGAAGAGTTAAAAGAGTTAAAATCAAAGTTTATTTACTAAAACATTTTTAATATAGAGTTATACATAAGATAAATTCGATTTCAAATATTCATTAGAAATCTAAAAAGATTTCCTACATGATGGTATTTTATTTGTAATTTTTAGACGTCAAATATTTAATTTATTTATGACACAAAGATGATGCAGTAATAATCTTATTAATGAAATATTGACATAATTGATATTATAATACCAAAATAAATGTAATTTAAGACTTTTTATGAATTCCACTAATTTTCTAGGTTAATATGATATATTATTTTTTATTTAATCAACTTGGTTCGAACATATAATTCTGTTATGACTTTCACAAAAATCATATATCAAATAGTGTCAAAATTGACACAAAATAGTTTTTAAATAAAATATTATATTATTAATTGTTATTTTATTCCTAAAAATCTAAGGTTCATCCAAATGACTTAGATAAGGATATATGTATTAATAATAAACAATTTGGGGTTATTTTGTCATGTTATAGTAAGTGTATTAACCATATAGTGAAAGAAAACAAAAAGACACGGTAAAAGTTAAATTATTTAACTTAGAGTTAAATCTAATTGATAAGGTTAAAATAATACCCTAAACTTGTCTAAATCTTATTGGTTGATAGGATTTCGACCCATCCCCACTTTAGCTCTGAAATAAGACCCTTTGGAACCATTATAAACCGATTTTGACTTTAATATAAAATAATATTTTGAGGTATTCCTAAGGTGCCCCTCTCCTCCCTTATAAAAGGACACCTCCTCCCCCTTCTCCTCACACCAATTTGAGCACTCAAGCTCGGACAACCTCTGCCAAAATCCCTTATCCACTTCACTAGAATAATCCTAGAGGTCCTGGTCTTCTTCAAAGACCAATCTTAGTTCCCTAAGTGGAGGATTCAAAGAGGCATTTCAAAGAAGAGGTAATAACCATTACCGATCTTTTCAATTTCTTTCTTCTTCAACTTCTTTTCTTTAGTTGTTTCATGACAAAGTAATAACATCAGTATTACTTAAATACTGATATGTTATTATAAATATGAAACAACCCTAATTCACCTTCTATCCATCCTACAGAAAAATGAAATCACCGCGCGTGCGTACGTACGGAATACCGTCTCCACGTCGTGGTGTAATCTATTTTCCTCCACCACATTAATTGGATGGGTATAATGGTGTAATGAGTAACTATATATTATTATTATAATTTTATATTGATACTGAAATAGTATACATACACTTCAACACAATTCCATGACCATGGGAATGATATCATCGCTCGTGCGTACGTACGGACTACCGTCTCCACGACGCGATGAGATTTATTCTCCATGTTAACCATTTAAGAATGATTATAAAGTATATATAAGAAATAATAATGAAATATATGACATTATAAAGATACTGTATTCATTTATATATATATATATGTATGTCATCTACTTACTTCCATTCAAGACAATAAGGAAAGGAAAACAGCGTTCATGCGTACGTACGGACTACCATCTCCATGAACGGTGTTTTTCATTTCATTTATCTATCTATTATATATATATATATATACTGAATATATATGATATATAAATCATATTTTATATTCTAGAAGTAATTAAATCATGATATAAGTATTAATAATGTCAAGAACAACAAGTCAAAACACCTACGATAAATGAAACAATTTTACCCAAAACGCTTCTTTAACATGGAATTTACAAAAGAACGGGTAATATAAAGTAATAAGTGAACCATATATGATATCATAACAGTGAATATGATTCTGTAATAAGTAAATGACATTATTTAAATCATTATACTGGAGGTTCGGACACATACGAAGCAAATCGGACCTAAGGTAAGGGAAAATATCACAATCTCATTTTTATCCGAGATTGTTTTTACTTTGGCATTTACTGGGGTGTATTTTATCATCCACATCCATGTTCCCTAAATATGTAATATTGTTTCCATCCACTTACAATAGTTTAAATCCAATTTTACCCTTCGGTGAGTTTTTAGTAAAGAATATGAAAGGAATCTTTTGTCGTTTTTTGTACGAGGTACTTTTTGACCTTTCCGACAAAAGTACGAAGAATGTTTTTTTAACTTATACGGCAAGAATGGATTTTTAAAACATTATTTCCAAGAAGCTTCCTTTACAAGTTTATTTTTAATCAACTTCTTTTATTTTAAGGTCGTATGACATGTTATGAAAGGAAAAATGTTTTTGAAGTAGAAAAGATATTTTCCTCGAGAATGGACTTCAAGTATTTTATCAAAATTATTTTCCATTTAAGATAATAAAAAGGTTCTGTTTTTTATCCCTATTATTACACTGATTTGATCATGTTGTGATGGAATTATTTTTATGAATTCCTTTATCTTATATGAATTGATTTATGATGTCATGATGTTTCAAGAATCCCATTTTTGTTACATGTGTTATGCGATGATGTATGTTTTATGATTATGTGGCACACATAAGAAAGGATTAATTATAAGATGGGTGGGACCTACATCTCCCTCCAATGCATTGGGTAAAGATTTTATATCTCATGAGATAGACATGGCTGAAATGGTAGGTTATACCGGTTCAGTGAAACAGGACTGAAACGAGGGTTACTCGATTCAGAAAGGGACTTTGTCCACTAAGATAGTCTTGGCAATTAGTCTTGACTAACAAGAAATGATTCTCTATGATTATGTGTGTATGACACAAAGTTTCATGTTTTAAGTTATGATTATTGGGATTTCATTTCACTACTATGATTTATCCCATGTTATGAAATTTTTCTCTCTTTTACAGGTTAAGATTACCAAAAGTTATGTTCTTATGAATATTATGTGATTGATTTTTATTTTTTTTACCCTTACTGAGCATTTGAGCTCACCCTTTTATGTTTTCTTTTCCCCAGGATATAAAGAATGGTTTTAGGTAAAAAAAAAGGGAAGATCTTTATGGGAGATATTGAAGATCTTTCACCACGATTAGAAGATTACGTTCCGAGTTTCCAAAGACACTAAACTATTACGATCCTTGTGTGTGTGTTTTTGTTATGTACTAAGTATTCCGCAAATGTAATGTAAAGTCAATGTACGTCAAGATACGGGTCTCTACACTGGGTTTCCACCACGTCCAGTTGGTGGGATTCACGACCCTGGGCAACGAGAGGTGCATGCCGGGTAGGTTTCGTCTAGTGTGAGTGACGGGCTTGATGGAGCTTGGCGGGGATGTGTGGCTGCTCGTATGATGCCGCCATGTCTGGATGGCAGACTTTGGGGGAGTGAACAGGTGTATGTACCTGTTCATGATACGTCTCTGTGACTGGGCAGAAGAGTTCCTCCTAAGGTACAAGGGTGATGACCGATCCCTGATTGTATGTTTTCCTCCCTCATCGGGCGGTTCGACGGGCTGGAGCTTAGGGAGCATGGTCCTGGATCCTCGGGAGTACATCCTCCTTAGTGTGAGGATATTGAGTCATGGCGTAACCACGATGACGCCTTCTGGATTGGGCCTTAGAGAAGAACCCCTATTCAGTGGGGATGAAGTCCTCAGCGTCGACCTCATCCACCTCCCTAAGATAAGGGAGGTATGCGTTGTCTCATTCTAGGGATAGACTCCTCAAACAGTTTGAGATGGAAACAGGGGCCATCTGGATCTGCTTTTGTGGCCGCTGCTAGGCAGGAGACCGGCGAGTCCTGGTGGATTGGAGGGCGTGCATGGCCACCTCCACCGTTGGGAGAGTACCGTTCAAGTAGTACCCTTGGATCAACACATCTGAAACCCAACATTGAATAATCTGGGTAGGTGACGAGGTCCTTCGTTGATGAGGAAGTCCGGTCATTGCGTAGTTCGAAGCACGCACCTGCGAGTTCCTCCGTGATGCCATTGGATCGAAGGGAGTTTCGAGTGGTACGTGTTAAATATTTTAAAAAATACAAACAGCAAACCCATAAAAGCAGCATCTCATGATCCCATGAATAATTAATGACATTTCTTAGCCCTCCTTGTGAGTATAAGGGGGAACAAAATGAGATTAGGTTAAATTCGTCATTCTTGGTTAATGATTCACGTCGGGTTCACCATTTTTTGTTCCGGATCGGTTTCGAAATGCCCAACAGCTCTATATCTGACGATGCGTGGACCTACTTTCCAAAGGCAGGCGTTCTATGGCGATTTGGCCAGTGACACCTAAGAACTCACATTGGTCGAGAGGATGGGAAGTCGGTCTCATCACCCCCTTTTGGGGGGAATTATTTCCTCTTCCAGGACTCTCTTATAGATTTAGGATGTATTCACATGTTCACAAATATTTGGTTCATACCCAAGCATAGTATTCACGTATTAATCCTATTTATCAATGGTCAGCTGAACGCAAGGGTTCATAATCATTTAGGCCCGAGTTTTACCATCCCTTGTGGAATTAATGACCCTGAAGAGGCTAGAATCATTGGGACGACGCTGGTTTAAAGCCTCATGACTGGGCGATCTGGAGTTTATTGTCATCTAGGGGAGATAGATAATGACTTGAGTTTTTGGATCGAACTCGTGATACGGGCTTCCTACATATCCTCATTAGAGGAATCAGAATCCACGTAGTTCGGTGGTGGGGGGTGTCGGTGAACTGACGTGAAGATAGACCGAGGGTCTGATGGTTAATGGGCTTGTACCTCGTGGAGGCTTCCTACGTACCATGCCTTAACATGGATCAAATTACTCATAGTTATCATTGGGTGGTGTCAGGGTCAATGTTTACTCTAACCCCACGTGATTCATACTCGGTGTGAGAAATAAGAGGCAACAGAGACCCGACGATCACGTCGCGAAAGGTGAATCCGTGAGAAGCAAAGTGGGGCTTATGCATGGAGCAGCCTGAGAAGGGGAGATTGGGACTTACTCCAGGATGGAGGCCCAATGGCGACAGAGCGCATCGGGAGAGGGAAACGGTACCCCATGTGTCTATTTCCCCTCTGGGTCCTTGGCACCAGGGAAGTGTGTAGGTTCATGGGTGCCTCCTTATGATGGGTAGTCCTCCACTCCCCGTAGAGAGGATAAGTGCCCCAGTCTTAACAAGTGGAGGGGCAGAAAGGGGACCCCTGGGCATGGACTCTGCACTACCATGGGTTTGCGGACCCAGTATTGACTCGGGAACCCACTCAAGGGCCAAGGAAACCCCTTCACCCTCGCCTACCGTGGGTATGTGAACACAAAACAGCGCGCTGATGCGCCTGAAGGTTGCATCATACGGGTCCGATGGCTCTGGTGGAGGCCTCGGCTTGGGGCCGATGAATGGACCAATGAGGGGGTTGCGAAGGATCAAGCCGGATTGGAAGGAATTTATCTGGCTCGAGGAATAAACCTCCTAAGGATTTGGCGGGCCACACTGGTGTATGAGGGGTGGCACCCTTCATGTAGGGAGGTGCTACGTGGCTGGAGAGGCCATCCGCGAACCAGGGTGGTCCGCAGACTGATGTGAATCCTGAGAACCAAGGAGGTTCACGGCTTTTTGTTCGGCCCGTGTACCAGGTTGGTGTGCAGAAGGGTCCATGAGAGCAGCGTCGGCTGAGGGCGACATCGGTCAGAGGTTATTCAGTCAGAGCTTCACCTGCGTAGGAGGGTGCTACGTGGAGAGACGGATCAGAAAATGGGAATAAACTCCCGGGTCTGTAGGGAGTGCATCTGTGGAGGGTCCATGGTTCGCGTCCTTCTTTTCTTTGTTATTTTAAGTTCACGGTTCACCAAGTTGTTATTTGTTTTCAGTTCCTTATTAATTCATTTCCAGCTTCATACCTGTTCTGGTTCACGAACTGGAACTTCTCTGTTTGCAAAATCCTAAGCTCCTTCCTTCAAAATCCTTCCACCTGTCTCTGATCTCCTTTCCAATCCTCTTCATATTCCCTCTCCATCTCCTTTTATAGAGTGGGAAAAAAGATTTATCTGTCGTCATGCGACACCTTTTACGGAGGCCCATGACCGGAAACCCGGTTTACGAATGACTTGGTTAATACGTAACTCACGAGGGGCATTGAACGCACCTCCACTATGAACCAAACTAGCTCGGGGAGTGCTTCACGATCGTGTAGGGTTCCGCCTCCATTCATTGAATGATAGCGCATGCGGCATGGGCCGGTTGGCGCGGTCTGTGGCTAGGGCCGTTTGTGTTGGTGGACCGGCCTGGCACCCATCCTGCTTTTCGGTCGCGGAGGATCCCCATCTCTATTCTGCGAACAACAACAGTCCACGAAGGGGGGCGTTTCACGGAACCGGCCGCATACCATTAGTTTTGGACCAGTCCGCGGATCAGTTTGCCTTGTTCCATCATTTGAGTATTCTCTACACTTTTCCCCAATTCTTTGGAGGGAAATTGGGTAGAATCTTCCTTGGATTAAAGGTGATTCTCATTCTCCTTTGCAGATTTTTCAGGACCCTATAATGGTTTTAAAGGGGTTTAGGGGTTTATGGTTTTATGATCTTTTTAGGGTTCTAGGTATTAAACATTTGTATTTTTTAGTGGTTTTGTGTGTTTTCATCTTTTTATGGTTTTCATATGAGTTTTCAAGTTTTTTATGGTTTTTTACATTTTTAGTTTTATGTTGATCATTTTTATGATTTTAATGGTTTTTATTATTTTATTGATTTTGTGGGGTTTTGGGGTTTTTTTACTGTTTTATGCATTTTTAGTTCTGTAGGGGTTTGAAGTATTTTTTGGGTTTTAAGGTTTTCTTATGGGTTTTCAGGGTTTTTAAAATATTTTAAATTTTATAGTGATTTTTAGGATTTTTTTTGTTTTTTAGTGTTTTTAGGGATTTTTAGTTGTTTAAGGATTTTAGTGTTTTTTTGGGTTTTATAGTTTTCTTGGGGTTTAGGGGTATTTTGATTTATTTGGGGTTGTAATGTTTTATATATATTTTTAAAATTTATAAGGTTTTAATGGATTTTTGTAGTTTTTAGTGTTTTTTAGTTGTGTTATGGGTTTTTAGATATTTTAGGATTTTTTGGTTTTTTGGTTTTTAGGGTAGTTTTGGGGTTTTGGGTCTTTTAGGGTTTTAATTATTTTTTTTGCATTTTTTGTATTTTTAGGCGTTTTAAGTGTTTTTATGTTCTTATAGTTTTCTTTTGGGTTTTCATGGTTTTGAGGATTTTTTACAATTTTAGGTACTTTTAGGGGTTTTAGGGTTTTTGAGAGGTTATAGGGTTTTTTTACAATTTTTGGGGGTTTTCTAGATTTTAACATTTTTTCTTATGGGTTTTTAGTGTTTTTGACATTTTTTGTGATTTTTATGGATTTTTTAGGTTTTTATAGTTTTAAGGTTTTTAGGGATGTTTATGGTTTTTAGGGTTTTTATATTTTTAGGGTTTTATAGGGTTTTTTGGGGTTTTATTTTTTTAGGGTTTTAACGGTTTTTAGAGTTTTTAACACTTTTAGGGTTTTAAAGGTTTTAAGAGTTTTTTGTGGGTTTTATGGGTTTTATGGTCTTTTATGTATTTAGGGGTTTCTATGGTGTTTAGGGGTTTATGTTTTTAGGGATATTTTAGGGGTTTTAGAGTTTTTTCTATTTTTTAGGTTATTAGGGGATTTATGTGTTTTTAGGTTTTTATGATTTTCTTAGGATTTTTCAGGATTTTTAGGGATTTTTATGTTTTTTTGGATTTTTGGGGATTTATTATGATTTTTATGGTTTATTTTATTTTTATAAATTTTAAGGGGGTTATAGTATTTAGGGTTTTATTATATTTAGGTTTTGTAGGGATTTTAAGATTTTTTAGGTTTTCATTGTTTTTATAGGGGTTTTCTAAGTTTTTAGTGTTTTTGATGTTTTTTTGGTATTTTTAGAGAATTTGTTAGCATTTTTTCAGGGGTTTTTAATGGATTTTAATGGGGTTTTGAGTTTTTAGGGGTCTTGGGGTTTTTATGGTTTTTCATGTTTTAAGGGTTCTTTGATTTTTAGGGGTTTTATTGTTTGTTTGAGTTTTTTAAGGTATTTAGGGGTTTAAATGGGTTCCTATAAGTTTTAGAGGTTTTATGGTTTTTTATGTTTTTAGTGATTTTCATGGTTTTTACAGTTTTTAGGGTTTTCTTAGAGTTTTTAGTGGTTTTTAAATTTTTATTTGTTTTAATTTTTTTTTGATTTTATGGGTTTCTTAGGGGTTTTCATGTTTTTTAGAGTTTTTTTTAAAAATTTTGGGATTTTTCAGAATTTTTTTGATTTTCATTGTTTTTTGATATTTTGAGTGTTTTATGGTTTTTTAAGGGTTTAAATATATTTTTGGTTATTATGGTTTTCTTTTGGTTTTTCATGGTATTTAAGGTTTTTTATGTTTTATGGATTTCTGCACCTTTTTAGGATTTTTATTAGTTTTTAAGGATTTTGGAGGGGTTTTATGGTCTTTTAGGGTTTTAGGGTTATTTATATATTTTTTAAAAAAAATTAAGGTTTAAAGGGTTTTTATATTTTTAGTGGTTTTAGGGTTTTAATGGGATTTTAGGGTTTTTATGTTTTAGGGGCTTTTATGGGTTTTAGGGAAAGGAAGGTGCAAGGCCATGCCATTGCTGACCCCCCAAATATATAAAGAAAGAAAACTACAACAGACAAGGGTGGGGCGGGGTCAAACGACCCGCACCCAAAACCCTGGAAACCCCACAAAACAAAAGTCCAAAAAGCCCAAGATGCAAAAGGATATACAACTACGGAACAAAATCACCATCTCCATAGGGATCCCCATTAGCACCATAGCCGAAGGAAGCATCTGAGTCCACCGAATCCCATTCAGAAGATTCATATTGCTTAATAAAGGCTACACAATACGTCCCGAGTTCCTCATCTAGCTTCACATTGGTGGGTCGGTCTCCCCTGCCATGTGCGTCTCCATTACCATTGCTAGACTTAGAGGAAGCCCTTGTAGCCATTGTCCTAGGCAGGGAGGAGTAGTCCCTCCTAGACCTCCGTTTCACTGGAGGGTCACTCCTCATCTTGTCATTCCTATGGGCAGTAGCAGCAGGCGCAACCATGTCACCCGGCTTGCTACATTCAGGATCAGACTGCGGCCTTCTCTTCTGAATACCACCATAGGAGTCAGAGAGACCCATCTTCTCCTCCACCCTCTTGATCCTATTCAAGCTAGCATACATAAGATAATCACGGTCCCCAAGGATTTCTCTAAGCCTTATGTGTTGATCATTCTCATCCCAAAGAAAGATCACCTACCGAAGATCCGGCTTGTGAATGATATCATATATATGCTGCGCAAGCGGGATTTCCGAACAGTCCAACATAATCGGGTCAGACAATTCAACACAGGGAGGCAAATTCTCGAACAGAACAAGCGACAAGTTCTTTTCAGGATGCTAGATGCCCATCTTATCATCACAAGGACTACCACGTTGTTGCATGGGCTGAGGGGAATCACTCAGACCATGTCCCAGAACAGTAAAGTCTAGTAGCACTTGCTCTGGAGAGGGAACAATGGGTAGGGGGTGTTCCCCACCAAAGGTCGATGAACCATCAATAGGGGAAGGCAGGTCTGCATCCTGGAGGACATCAGCAGCCACCGCCTCCTGCAGTTCCAGTCCTCCCTGACCTCCTTCCTCAGTTCCCATAGAGTCCAGGGGATCCAGACCATTGAACTGATTCGAGAATAAAACCAGCTCGTAACCATATCCATCATCCGATGAGGGCTCAGAAAAGACATCCACTACGTTCCATGCCAGGCTGGCTTTGATGCCAAGATCATGCCCCTACCAGGATCAGAATGTAAGACAATAACCCCCACTCCACTTGGAATGTCATATCCCACTTCGGAAGAGGCATCACCGCCTAGGCCCAAATCACCCTTCATTCATGTAATGATTTTCTTGACCAAGATATGCTTCTCATCACCCAGCCGGGGGGATGATCCCCCATCCTCCATCTTTTCACCCCTCTGAGCATCCAGCAGAGAGTCCCGAGGGGTGTCATTCCTCACCTCCATGTCCCCTGTTAAGCTTACCATTGGGGAGATGGCCTCCTTTCTAATCCTAGCCACCACGCCATCCCTACATTCGAAATCCCTTTTACAATGACCCATAGTAAGGCACTATGGGAAGTAATTCACCCATGATTCGAAAACCACTGGATCCTCCCATCGAAGTTCTTCACCAATTTCAATCTAGACAAAGTCGACTGGTTCCTTCAAGATATAAATTTCAACACAAACCCTCGGGGCAACTGGGGGGAAAAAGGGCCCTGGTTCAATTGTCCACACATAGAAACCGTCCAACCAAATTCCCCAGCATAGTAATAATGGACATGTTTTGAAAGGGTAGAGGGAGTTTAGGGAACCTTACCAAGATTTCCATCAGAGGGGAGTCACGATTTAAATGAAACTCAAAGTTCCACCAGAAAAGGAGGAAGCGAGCAACATCACACCTACGAGAAGCTGATGACCAGGCCCGAATAAGGTCTTCCTCTGACGAGAATTGAATCAAAATGTGGTTGGAATCAACCAGAACCACAGTAGCGCGGTCCTTGAGATCCCAATGATCAAACACAAACCTATCAAAAACATAAACCAGGGGATGCCAGTTCAAGAACATGGCTACCTGGGTCAGTCTATTGATGGTAGAGGTCTTGTTGAACTCCGCAATCGACAGAGGATGCTTCAACATCCCTTCGGGAAAACCTGAAACTTTAGGGTAGAGATCAATTCTCGGAAAATCCAGAAGCGAATCAGGATCTGAGAAAGGTGAGAATCTATCCTTAACAGGGGGTAGAAGTGGCCCCTCCCCCACAGAGGGGGGAGGCCAGGGTGCAACCATGTCATCCTCTTCAAGCCATAGATGAAGCGGTAGGCGTGCCATCGCGGGAGCAGAGTGGAGCAGCCATATTCTTATGGGTTTTAGGGAAGAATAGGTGCAGGACCAGGCTTTTCTTGATCCCCCCAAAATTTATTAGAAAAAATACACCAAAAGAGACACTACAGACTGGGGAGGGGCAGGGTCCATCGACCCCAACCCAAAAGACAATCCCCAAAAGGAAAACAAAGAAAGGAAAAGACACAAAAGACCAAACACCATAGCAACTTCATCACATCCTCATCCAACTCCAGCATTCGGAAGCTCCAGATCCCCTACCAAGCAGCAAAAATCACACAAAATCCAACCAAAGTAGATATCCAAAATCATCACCAACAGCACCTCCCCACCAATCAGCAACTAGCATCTCACAGCACATATTCTATCATCCATCACCTTTGACGTCAGCATCACCCTCAATGGATTCCAGGGCTTGGGTATTACTCCCAGAAAAGCAGCAAACAGTATCCAGCAGCTCAATTTCAAGCATCCAGCATCACAAAACCAGACGTCCCCCTGCATGTCGTTGCCCATATTCTAGGAACCACCATCACCTAACCAAGAATATACCAAAGTATCCTCACCATCCATCCAAGCATCCATCCATCATCTCAGCTTCCAAAATCCAGCACACATCCATCCAGAAATACAACCAGTAGCACATAACCAACACCTAGAAGCAGCAACACAGAACCACCAACTGTTATGCCTCAAACCATACCGCAATATCCAAAAAACCTTGTTCAGACCCAATTCCAAGCAGCCCCTCACCTCCAATCCAGCATCTAGCACCACCAGCAACTCACATCCACAACAACCATGACCAATGCACCAACAATCAAACAAACACAGAACATCCAGGAACCAAAGAAAAGGAGAACCCATCAATATACCATCTATGAAAACCAATGGAGAATAGATTTGCAGACCTCCAAATCAGGGGGAGCATGGAACCACCAAGGCGGCATAACACCCGCCACCTCCACCCAGGACCATAAAAAAGCCAGGAACATCATCACAGAACACAAAAACAAACTTGTAGCGGCAGCACAAGCTGAACCCATCCCCACCTTTTCAGACTTCCAGACAGTGCCACCCCTACTGGATCTGTTGAGAAAACACCACTGAGCTGCATCATAGATTTCCACCTCTTCATTAAGTTATCGCAGATTGGGACAGAAGAGAAGCTGGATCTGGAACAAGCCACCTTGGAACCTCGCCACATCGTCAAATTCAAGTTTAAGGCAACTTGGAAACCCAGATCTGACCACATCGCTTCATCCCTCTAATGTGACCCACCATCCCTCACTGAACCATAAGAGCGTCGATGCCTGAAAACCCATGATCTTCTGCAAAGACCAATAGTAAGCCGATCTGGAAACCCAAAAAACCATAGCAGGTGTAGCACCACCAAGACGACATCACTTCTTTCGCATCCACCACAAATCGTCACATCACCAGGACCAGAGCACCATACCACTACCGAAACTCAAAGCCTCACCAGATCCCATCGCAGGGCATGCAGATCTGAGATAGTGAAGCCCCAATCTGACTTTGTCTACAAGGACCAGATCCGCCAAAAACACAGCCAGATCTACCAATCTTGAAGTGTAATGCCCACAACCATGAAACACATCACCGCTAAAGAACAACGCCGCTGAGAACCACCGAAACCTTCCACTGTCAAGGATCAACACCGCTGAGAACCGCCAAAGAAAGCCACGACCGACATACCGATCCACATCACGAATGGACTGGAAGATGAACCCGCCATGGGAAGATTCGTGAAGGAATGTTGTAGATCACGACGCAGGGAGACAGAACCCAAGAGAGAGCGGCGGCATCTCCCCTTATGGGTTTTATGGTTTTAGGGTCTTTTAGGTTTTTATCACTTTTAAGGGTTTTCATTGTTTTAAGTGTTTTTAGGTTTTTATAGAGTTTTTAGGGGTTTTCATGGTTTTTAACTTTTTATGTTTAGGCATTTTATGGATTTTTTGGGTTTTTATGGTTTTTTAGGTTTTTAGGGATTTGGGGGTTATGTTTTTTTAGTTTTTCTATGGTTTTTAGCATTTTTATGTTTTTAGGGGATTTAGTGTTTTTGGGATTTTAGTTTTTTTCTTAGACGTTTTTAGAGATTTTGGGGTTTCCATGTTTTTAAGGATTTTTAATGTTTTCTAGGATTTTATGATTTTTTGGGTTTCTAGTAATTTTTTGGGAGTTTAGAGTTTTTTATAGATTTATTGGTTTTTTGTATTTTTGGGGTTTTTGAATTTTTTGAGTTTTTTAGTATTTTTATGTTTTTTTGAGTTTTTTAACATATTTAAGGGTTTAAAGGGTTTCAGATTTTTTAGTCATTTTTAGGCCTTTTGGGGTGTGTTTAGGAATTTTTATGGTTTTTATGGGGTGTTTAATGTTTTATGTGTTTTCAGGGTTTTTTTCAATCTTATTGGGTTTTTTCCATTTGTTGTGATTTAGGGGGTTTATGTTTTTTAGGTTTTCTTGAGGGATTTTTGGGTTTTATAAATTTTTATGGAGTTTTAGGGATTTTTTATGATATTTATTATTTTAATGTTTTTAGGTATTTTCAAGGGTTTTAGGGTTTGTAGGGCTTTTAAGGTTTTAGGGTATTTACCAATTTTTAGGTTTTTAGATGGTTTTATGTTTTTTCAGGTTTTTATGGTTTTCTGAGGATTTTCTAAGGCTTTTAGTATTTTTTATGATTTTTGGTTTTTAGGGATTTTTTAGGGATTTTTATGGTTGTTGAGGCTTTTTATGGGAAAGGAAGTAGCGAGGCCATGCTATTCCTAGCCCCCCCCCCCAAATTTATTATAAAGAAGACACAACAGACAAGGGAGGGGAGGTGTCAATCAACTTACACCAAAAACCCAAGACACCCCCACAAAACCCAAAAGTGTCCAAAAACCCCAAAAGAAACAAGACCATACATAGCAGAAAAACAAAATCATATCCATTAGTATCTCCCAACCAACTGGAAACCAGCATCCTACAACACATTTTTCAGTATCCAAAGCAATTTCTAGCAACATAGAACTGCCAACACCATGATCATCGACATCAGCTTCATCATTCCCAACCAACCATCAGCCAACCTCCAACACCTCAGTTTCCAATAGCTAGTAGCCTCTTCAACTGTACCCATCCAAGTAACATCCATCTACCGACAACTCAGTTCCTAGCATCTGGAACCTCTTATTCTAGATGCTTCCACCATGCCACACCTGTAAAAACAACCAACAACACATGACCACCATCACCCATTCCCAGAACCAACAACTTCATCACTTCTCAGCCTAGCAGCAAGCAGAATCCAGTGCCACTGTTTTTGACAGTAAGTAATTCCTTTCTCACCTTGTAAACTAGCAGTAGCAGACAACCAACCCCTCACATCGGCACATGAAAATTTCTGCAGTAGCAACAAAGAAATCAATAAAACTAGAGCCATCTCAATAAGAAAATCAAACTGAAAACCTCTAAACAAATGGAAAACCCAACCAACATAACAAATCACCACTATCCATAGTACCCAAAGGCAGGGCAACTTCGAACGCCACTCAACAAAAAAAATCCAAAACCCTCAACAATTCAAAACCAGACCATCCACAACCTAGAAGCTCATAGTCTAATATATCATCCATAAATCAAAAAAACATAACATACCATTCATCAAAAGCATTAAACATATCCGAGAAACTAGAAGAACGAACCTAAAAATTCTGCACAGCCCGGGGCCAAGCCGATCGCATCTACGCCTCCTACAACCTTTGAGCAACAACAAAATCCCTCATAGCAGCACCAAGAACCATCCTCTTTATACCATAAAAATATACAGAAACTCCACCAAGAACCCCCTAGCCCAGATCACTGCCGCAGAACCTCATCTGAACGTGACTCCTCCAGAACTGCCTGAAACCAAACAGCGCGGGAAGAGGCGACACTACCTTATGACAAGATCTGGATGCGCCATCAAAAGCGCGAACAAGGATGAGCCCTACTAACTAAAAGACCCACTACCCAAATAGTTGACCAAGGATGCCTCCACAAAAAATGAGGCACCTCCATAAGATAGAAAATGCCTAAGGAGGAGCAGAAACCAGATCTTTTGAAGCTGAGCCAAATCGCCTCCTGATCCAGGCCAAACCATCTCCTCCCAAGACCAAACAAAGACACCAGATCCTGTCACCATCAAGTGTGATCCTTGTTTACCAAAAGCGCTCCAGGGAAAGAGACCACTCGAACAGAACTCCATCCAGATCAAAAGGCCCAAACTAGAAGAGATCAACGAAGCTGCTGAGAAGAATTCCAGGAAAAAACCCTATAGATCTTCGCGTCGGGAGGGAGAGCCTAGGAGAGAGAAGCAACATATTTCTTCTTCAATATGGTTTTTATGGACATTTTGGGTTTTTAGGAATTTTTGTTATTTTGAGGGTTGTATTGTTTTTAGGGTTTTATGGGGTTTAATTAATTTTTGGGGTTTTTGGGTTATTTAGAGATTTTCAGGGCTTTAATGTTTATATAGTTTACTAAAATTTTAGGGGTTTAATGTGTTTGTATGGTTTTTAGTCATTTTTAGGGTTTTTATGGTAATTTAGGGTTTTAAAGGTTTTTAGGGGATTTATGTGTTTTAGAGTTTTAGTTTTTAAGGTGTTTTAGGGGTTTCCACGTTTATAGTGGTTTTAGTGGTTTTAATTATTTTTATGTTTTTAGGCTTCTTATGGGATTTTTGGGTTTTTTGGGATTTTTACATTTTTTGGGATTTTTAGGTAATTTTTAGGTTCTTATGGACTTTTATTGTATTTAGGGATTTTTAGTGTTTTTATGGTTTTTGTGGTTTTTTGGGATTTTATCATTTTTAGGTTTTTTTGGGGTTTTAGATTTTTTCTGGGTTTCTTAATGATTTTCTAGGTTTTAGGGGTCTTTTATATTTTTATGCATTTTTAGAGATTTGTAGGATTTTTATGGGGATTTTTTGCTTTTAGGGAATTTGAGGGATAAAATCGTTTTTATGATTTTTAGGTTTTTTTAGGTTTTATATGGTTTTTTATTTTTTAGGGTTTTTATGTTTTTTTAGAGTTTTTAGAGGTTTAAATTGTTTTTAGAGTTTTGTAGTAGTTTTTATGGGTTTTATATTTTTTTTATAATTTTAAAGGGTTTTAGGAGGTTTTATTGGTTTTAGGGGTTTTATGGTTTTTAGTGTCTTTTAGGGGGTTTAGAATTTTTTAGGTTTCTTACAGGTATAATGGGTTTTTAGGTTTTCAAGGTTTTCTTAGGGTTTTCTAATTTTTTTTAGTGTTTTATACGTTTTTTTATTTTTTTGTGAATTTATGGTATTTTGGGTTTTTAGGGATTTTGAAGGGTTTTAAGGTTTTTATCGTTTTTATAGTTTTTATGGGTCTTCAGTTTTTTATGTTTTTAATTTATTCTTAGTGTTTTTCATGATTTTTATGGTTTTTTATATATTTATTGATTTTAGTAATTTTTGGTATTTTTAAGGTTTTTAGGGTTATTTTAGGATTTTGAGGGGTTTTTTAAGATTTTAAGTAATTTCTGGGTTTTTGGGGTTTTAGGGGTATTTTATGAATTTTTTCTATTTTATGTTTTTTAATGTTTTTTATGTTTTTATGGTTCTAAAATATTTCAAGCGTTTTTCTTGGGTTTTTTGAATTTACGGTTTTTATGGTTTTTAGGGGTTTTAGAGTTTTTTTTGGTAATTTTATAGGATTCATCATTTTTTATATTTTTAGGAGTTTTAAGTTTTTTATGTTTTTATGGTTTTCTTAGTGTTTTTCTAATTTTTATGAGGTTTTACATTTTTAGTACTTTTTTTAAGAATGTATTGTTTTTAGGGGTTTTAGGTATTTAAGGGTTTTTAAAGTTTTTTATGGTTTTTAGGGGTTTAGGGGTTTTATTGTTTTTGGGGGTTTTATGTGTTTTTATATTTTCAAGGGGGTTTTAGGTTTTTTAGGGGTTTTTATATATTTTTGTATTTTTAGTTTTTTTATGATTTTTATGGTTTTAAGGGGTTTATGTGAATTTGAGGTTTTTTAGGGTTTTATGGATTTTTGGGATTTTATCATTTTTATGTTTTAGGGGTTTCAATTTATTTGGATTTTAATAATTTCTTTTCTTTTTTGGGGGTTTCAAGTTTTGTAGTCATTTTTAATTTTGTGGTATTTTTAAGGAATTTTATTATATTTATGATTTTTTGGGGTTTAGTAATTTTTCTGGTTCTTAGGGGTTTTTTGGAATCTTAGGTTTTTATGGGTTTTTTGGGGGGGTTTAATTTTCGATGGTTTTTAATTTTTTTTATAGTTTTTTAAATTTATTATGGGTTTAATGTTTTTTAGAGTTTATAATTGTTTTAAGGGTTTTTATGGGTTTTTGGGGGGGTTGAATTTTTGATGGTTTTTAATTTTTTTATAGTTTTTTAAATTTATTATGGGTTTAATGTTTTTTAGAGTTTATAATTGTTTTAAGGGTTTTTATGGGGTTTAGAGTTTTTACGGTTTTTATGTGTTTTAATGGGTTTTAGGAATTTTTACTGTTTTTAGGGTCTTTAGGGGTTTAAAATTTTTTATGGGTTTAGGGGTTTTAAGTGTTTTTAGATTTTTTTTTTTTATTATGGTTTTTTAAATTGTTTACCTTGTTGGGAGTTTTAAAGTATTTTTGAAGAATTTTATGTTTTTATGGGTTTGAGGGGTATTGAGGGGTTTTTAGTGTTTATAAGGGGTTTAGGGGTTTAATGTATTTTCAGGGTTTTATAGTATTCTTAGTGTTTTTCATGGTTTTTATGTTTTTTTACATTTTTTGGAAATTTTAAGGATTTTTATGAGTTTTATAGGCTTTAGGGTTTTCAGGGAATTTATGGGGTTTTAGAGTTATTATTGTTTTTCGTGTTTTTTTTGGATTTTAGGGGTTTTACGTTTTTTTTGGTTTTAATGTTTTCTTAGGTAGTTTTCAGAGTTTTTAGGGTTTTTATACCTTTTGTGGATTTATTAGGATTTTTATGGTCTTTAGGGTTATTAGGCCAAGGAAGATGTGAGGGTCAGGCTATTCCCAACCCCCTGAAATTTTATTATGAAAAAGAAAACACATCATACAAGGGAGGGGAGGGATCAAACGACCCGCACCCAAAAACCCTAACCCCCCCCCCCCCAAATTTTATTATGGATTTTTGGTGTTTTATGTTTTTTTGAGTTTTTACGAGTTTTAAGGTTTTTTAGTGTTTTTTAACATTTTAGTGGTTTTTAGGTTTTTAGACATTTTTTTGGGATTTAGGGATTTTAATGTTTTTTGGGGGTTTTTTAATTTTTTTGGGTTTTTTTGGGTGTTTATGTTGTTTAGTGGTTTTTAGGGTTTTTATGGACATTACGGGTTTTAGATTTTTTTTTAATTTTTAAGGGTTTTAATTTTTTTTAGGGTTTATAAGTTTTTCATAGCATTTTTTAGTGTTTTTTGAGTTTTTTTTTACCTTTTTACTATGTTTTGGGATGTTTTAATGATTTTTATGGGTTTTAGGGTTTTTAGTGATTTTGAGGGGTTTTATGGATTTTCTTGGGGTTTTGTTGTTTTTAGGGTTTTTAACTTTTTATGTTTTTATGGGTTTATGTTTTATAGGGTTTTATGTTTTTCTTACCGATTTTAAGGGTTTTATATTTTTTTTTACATTTTTAGGATTTTTGAGGGTTTTTAGGGATTTAGGGTTTTTAAGGTTTTATGGTTTTTTGTGTTTTTAGGGGGTTTTTAAATTTTTATGGTTTTTTTGGTTTTAGAGTATTTTAGTATTTTTTGTTGTTTGTTGGTTTTTTAGAGTTTTTAGTGGGTTGTAATGATTATATGGGTTTGATGGTTCTTAATTTTTTTAGGGGGTTTCATGAGTTTTAGGTTTTTTTAGAGTTCTAACATTTTTTATGTTTTTAGGGTTTTTATGTGTTTTTAGGTTTTTATGGTTTTCTTAGTCATTTTTATTTTTTTGGATTTTTATATATGTATTTATATTTTTATTGATTTTTTTTGGATTTTTATAGGTTTTCACGGTATTAGGGATTTTGGGGGTCTTTAGGCTTTTTAGGATTTCTATGGTTTTTTGGGGGTTTAAGGGTTTGTTTTGGGTTTTTTTGGATTTTTATGGTTCTTAGACATTTTTAAAATTTTAGGGGTTTAAAGGTTTTTTATATTTTTTAGTGGTTTTATGGGTTTTAATGGTTTTAGGGTTCTTAATAATTTTTAGGGGTTTTGTGGATTTTAATTGTTTTTTAGGTATTTTTATCTTTTTAGGATTTTATCGTTTTTAAGTTTTTAATCTATTTTAATTATTTTATGTTTTAATGGTTTTCATAGGTTATTAAAGGGTTTTAAGGGTTTTTACTTTTTTATGGATTTTTAGGGATTTTTTAATGATTTTTATAATTTTTAGGGTTATTAGGGATTTTGAGGGTTTTAGGGTTTTCTATGTTTTTAGGGTTTTTAGGGGTTTTAGAATTTTTAGTATTTTAGGGGGATTTAGTGTTTTTAGTTTTTTAAACTTTTCTTAAGTATTTTTAAGGTTTTTAGGGTTTTTAAATATTTAGGAATTTTTTGCGAATGTTTAGGATTTTTTGGATTTTTTGTATTTTTAAGATTTTTAGGGATTTTTAGGGTTTATATGGATTTTGAGCATTTTAGGGTCTTTTATATTTTTAGGGGTTTTAGGAATTTTATCATCTTTTAAGTTTTTTAATGGTTTGAAATATTTTTAGGTTTTTATGGACCTTTATGGTTTTTCATAGTTATTAGAGTTTTTTAGGATGTATATATTTTTAGGGATTTTTTAGTTTTTATGGGTTTTATGGTTTTTAGAGGTTTTAAGGATTTTGGGGGTATTTAGGGTTTTTATTGTTTTTATGATTTTTATGATTTTTTATTTTTTTAGGGGTTTTAAGTGTTTTATATTTTTAAGGGTTTCTTAGGGTTTTTTAGGGATTTAGGGGTTTTTATATTTTTAAGGTTTTTTGGGGGTGTTAAGATTTTTAATATTTTATAGAGATTTTTGAGGGTTTATGGTTTTTATGTATTGGGGGGGGGGGTTGTGGTTTTTTGGTTGTTTGGGGTTCTTTTTTATTTTTTAGGGTATTTTAGGTTTTTATTGTTTTTACAAAAATAGGGGTTTAAAGGGTTTTTGGAGATTTAGTGAGTTTTAGGGGTCTTATGGGCTTTTAAGGTTTTTAGAGGTTTTAGGGTTTTTAGGTCTATTAGTGTTTTTAGGATATTATATGTTTTTTTATATTTTTTTATGTTTTTAGGTGTTTTAAGTGTTTTTAGGTTTTTAAGGATTTATTAAGGATTTTAGGGGTTTTAGGGTTTTTTACATTTTTAAGAATTTTTAGGAACTTTTTAGATTTTTTATGGTTTTAGGGTATTTATGGATTTTGAGGGGTTTTAATATTCATTAGGGTTTTATTTTTGTTATGGTTTTTAGAATTTTTTTTGTTTTGTAAGTGTTTTTAGGATTTTGAGGTTTTTAGGGGGTTTTCACAATTTTTTAAGTTGTTTACATTTTTAAGGATATTTAGTATTTTCATGGTTTATTACAGGTTTTAGGGATTTTTTGATTTTCAAGGGTTTTTAATGGTTCTTAGGGTTTTACGGGTTTTAGCATTTTAAGGGTTTTATTTATTTCTAAGTTTTTATGATTTTCTATGGGTTTTTAAGTGTTTTTTTGGGTTTTGACGTTATTAAATATTTTATGGATTTTTTGGGACCTTTTTTAGGGATTTTAGTGATTTTAGGTATATCGAGGGGTTTTTAGGGGTTTTATAGTTTTTTGAGAGGGATTTGTGTTTTTTTAGGGTTTTAAATGTTTTAGATTTTTTTATTTTTTAGGGGTTTAAAGGGGTTTTAAAATTTTTTGTAGTTATTAAGAGGTTTTATGGGTTTTTAGACATTTTTATTCTTTTTTTAGGTATTATGGTTTTTAGGGTCATTTAGGTTTTCTAGTGTTTTTTAGTTTTTTATGGTTTTTAAGGGTTTATAGTTTTTTAGGTTTTCTTATGGGTTTTCATTATTTATAGGGTTTTTACATTTTTAATGATTTTTAAGAAATTATCTATATTTTTTTGTTGTTTTAGGGTTTTTAGGGATTTTGACGGTTATAGGGGTTTTTAGGGATTTTATTTTCTTTAAGGGTTTTATCATTTTTAGGTTTTTTTGGGTTTTAATTATTTTAGGATTTTATGGTTTTCTTAGGGTTGTTCAGGGTTTTTAGGGGTATTTATGTTTTTGGGAATTTTTAGGTAATTTTTAGTATTTTTATAGATTTTTTGGTTTTTAGAGATTTTGGGGGGTTTCGGGGGTTTTAATATTTTTTAACATTATTTAGGTTTTTTAAGAGTTTTATGTTTTTTATATTTTTTAGGTTTTCTTAGAGTTTTCTAGGTTTTTTAAGTTTTCATAACTTTTAAATGATTTTTTGATACTTTTTCAGATTTTGTATGTGTTTTTTGTTTTTTTTTTGGATTTTGGGGGCTTTAGGATTTTAGGGTTTTTAGGGGTTTATTATTTTTTGGGTGTTAGGGTTTTTGTTTGAGTTTTTAGTATTTTTATGTGTTTTTAGTGTTTTTAACGTTTTATGGGAGTTTTATAGAGTTTTTAGTGGATTTTATTGTTTTTATGGGTTTTGGAGTTTTTGAGGTTTTTAAGTTGTTTTGGGGTTTTTAGTGGTTTTAGGGTTTTAGGGTCTTTTAATATTTTTAGAGTTTTTTTATTTTTTAAGGGTTTTAAATTTTTTAGATTTTAAGGTTTTATTTTGGTTATTATATGTTTTTATGGGCTTTTACATTTTATGACAGTTATGGTATTCTATGGTTTTTAGGGATCTTGAGGTTTTTTTCGGTTTTTAGGGTTTTTAGGTTTTTAGGGTTTTAGCATTTTTAGATTATTTATGGTTTTTATATTTTTCCCTTTTTTTTTGTTTTTTTTACATTTTTATGTTTTTTTATATTTTTTAGAGTTTTATCCATTTTTAAGTGTTTTATTGTTTTTTTGGTTTTTTAGTTTTTTTTAGTTTTTTAGGGTCATAGGATTTTAAAAGTTTTTTAATGTTCATAATGTTTTTAGGGTTTTAAAGAGGTTTTATTTTTTTAGTTTTTTTATGTCTTTTATATGTTTTTTGGGGTTTTAATGGATTTTAGTGGGTTTTATGGTTTTTCAGGGTTTGGGGGGGGGGGTTGGGTATTTTAGGGGTTTTAGTGTTTTTTGGGTTTTATAATTTTTTATTCTTATATTTTCTTCTTATATTTTTAGTGGATTTTATATTTTTAGCTATTTGTAACAAATTTTTATGATTTTTATGGATTTTAAGGGATTTTAGGGGTTTTAGGGGTTTTAGGTGTTTTAGGGTTTTTGTGTTATTTAGGATTTTATAGGTTTAAGTGTTTTTAGGTTTTATGATTTCTTATTCATTCTCATGGTTTTAACGTTCTTTTATTTTTTTATTGTTTTTAGGCATTTTTCAGTATTTGTATGGTTTTTATTGTTTTTAGGTATTTTTAATATTTTTAAGGTTTTATGGTTTTTATCAGTTTTTATTACTTTTAAGGGATTTAATAATTTTTTAGTTTTTTATATTTTCTTAGGGTTATTTTGGGTTTTTATGGTTTTCTATTTTTTTACGGATTCTTAGGGTTCTTAAGGATTTTATGGGTTTTTCATATTTTAGATATTTTGAGGGGTTTTAGGGTTTTTATGGGTGTTAAAATTTTTATGTGTTTTCTGTGTTTTTAGGTTTTTTGATTTTTCTTATTATTTTTATTTCATTAGAGTTTTTAATATTTTTATAATTTTAAAGGTTTTTTAGATTTTTAGTGTATTTTTGGGGTTTTTAGGGTTTTAAAGGTTTTTTGGGGTTTTATGGGTTTTTGAAGGTTTTTGGTGTTTTAGTGACTTTTAGTGTTTTTTTAACATTTTTTTGTTTTTAGGGGTTTTAAGTGTTTTTATATGTTTATCATTTTCTGTTAGATTTGCAGGGGTTTTACGGTTTTTTATATTTTAAGGATTTTTAAGTATTTTTTTAGGATTTTTATGGTTGTTTAGGTTTTAACAGATTTTGAAGGATTTTAAGATTTTTTGGTAATTAGGGGTATCTATGGTTTTTATCATTTGTTAGGTTTTGCGGGGTTTAAGAATTTTTGAGTTTTTCATGTTATCTTTGGGCTTTTTGGTTTCTTTAGTGGGTTTTTTCATTTTAGTGTTTTTTAGAGGGGTTAGGTTTTTAATTATGATTTAGGGTTTTTAGGGATTTTGATAAATTAGAGTGTTTTTAGGGTTTTTATAATATTTTGGGGATTTTTAGGGTTTTTTTAGTTTTTTAAGGCTTTTACGGTTTTTAGAGTTTTTTTAATAATTTTTAGAAGTTTAAAGGGTTTTAGAATTTTTAGTGGGTTTTTAGTGTTTTTAAGGGTCTTGACATTTTTTAATTTTTTAGGGGATTCAAGTGTTTTTATGTATTTAAGTTTTTTTTTATTTTTCAGAGATTTTAAGTGTTTTTATGTGTTTAATGTTCTCTTAGCATTATTCATGGTTTTTAGGGTTTTTTATATTTTTAGGGATTTTTATGGATTTTTTTGGAATTCTATGGTTTTTAGGGTGTTTTCAGGATATTGAGGGGTTTAGGGTTTTTAACATTTTTAGGGATTTTAATGTTTTTTGGGGTTTTCGGGGTTTTCGTAGGGTTTTGGAGTTTTTAGTTTTTTTAGGGGATTAAAGGGATTTAAATTTTTTTAGTGTTTTTAAATTTTTCTAGGTTTTTTACGGGTTTTTGAAGTTTTTAGGTGATTTCATGATTTTAGAGTTTTGAGGATGTTTAGGGTCTTTTAATGATTTTTTTCAATTTTATGTTTTTCAAGGTTTGATGTATTTTTAAGGTTTTATTAGTAGCTTTTAGGGTTATTTAGTGTTTTTTGTGTTTTTAGGGATATTTTGGGATTTCTGGTTTTTTATGTTTTTTAAGGTTGTTAGGGATTTTGAGGATTTTATGGTTTTTAGAATTTATAGATTTTTAGAGGATTTTAGCGTTTTAGATTTTATAGGTTTTATTAGGGGTTTTCACAGTTTTTGGGGTGTTTTTAAATTTTTAGGGATTTTTAGGGATTTTGAGGGTTTTAGGGGTGCTTAGGGGTTTTATAGTTTTTTTAGTATTTTTATGATTTTGTAGGTGATTTGGCAATTTTTTATGTGTAGATATTTTTACTGTTTTAAGGTTTTTATGGTTCTCTTAGTGGTTTTCATGTTATTTAGTGTTATTAATGATTTTATTGATTTCTAGGTCTTTATAGGGGTTTTTGGTTTTTAGGGGTTTTGGGGATTTTGAGGGTATTATGGTTTTTAGGGTATTTATAGTTTTTTTTGGTTTTTATGGTTTTCATGTGTTCGTTGGATTTTAAGGTTTCTTATGTTTTTTCTGATTCTAGGGTTTTTTATGTTTTTAGAATTTTTTATGATTTTTATGGTTTTATAAGGTTGTTAGATACCTTGAGAGTTTTTAGAGTTTTTTTTAACAATTCAAGGGTTTTATGTTTTTTGGGGTTTATGGTTTTTTTTAGTATTTTGGGCTTCTTAATGTTTTTAGAGATTTAGTGATTTTAATGCTATTTTAGGATTTTTTAGGTTTTATGGTTTTAAAGATTTTGGGGTTTTCGGTTTTTAAGGATTTTAGGGTTTCTTAGGGTTTTAGAGTTTTCGGTGTTTAGGGGATTACACGTTTTTTCATTTTTTAAGGTTTTATTAGGGGTTTTATAGGGTTTTCGGGTTTTTTATGTTTTTTTTATTTTTATAGAATTTTAGGAATTTTGGGCTTTTTCAGGATTTTGATGGTTTTTTGGATTTTTGAGGGGGTTTATAGGTCTTTTGTATTTTTACAAGTTTTTAGGTTTTTAGGTTATTTAATGATTCTTAGCTTTTTTATACATTGATAGGTGTTTAAAGGGTGTTTAGAGTTTTTAGTGGGTTTTATAGTTTTACGTATTTTTATGTTTTTTATGGTTTTTAGGGGTTTTATTGTGTTTAGGGTTTTTATGGTATTTGTACGGTTTTTTAGGGTTTTTAGAATTTTTTAGGTTTTTATGCGTTTTAAGTTTTTTTTAGATTTTTAAGGTTTCTTTAGGGGTTTTCAGGGTATTTAGGGTTTTTTATTTTTTTAGATATAATTAAGTATTTTATGGTTTTTAGGGAGTTTGAGTGTTTTAGGTGTTTTTTTGGTTTTTTAGGGATTTATGTCTTTTAGGGGGGTTTTGGGTTTTTTTGGGTTTTTATGGTTATTTAGATTTTTTAATAATTTTAGGGGTTTAAATGGTTTTTAGAGCTATTAGTACCTTTTTGGGGTTTTAGGGGATTTTTGAGTTTTAAGGTTTTAGGGGTTTATCATTTTGAGGGAGTTTTAGGGTTTTAAATCCTTTTAGGATTTTTAGTATTTTTTATGTTTTTAAGGGTTTAATGTTTTTTTGGATTTTTAATGTTTTATTAAGGGTTTTCAATGATTTTATGTTTTTTATAATTTTATGGATTATTCAAGGTTTGTTTTGGTATTTTTATGGATTTTAGGGCTTTTTGATGGGTTTTAGGTGTTTTGGGAGTTTTATTTGTTTTTAATTTTTAAATGTTTCGTTAGGGTTTTTCAAACAAATTAGGTTATTTATATTTAATGGATTTCTAGGCCTTTTAGGATTTTCATAGTTTTTTGGGTTTTAGGAATTTTGAGGGAGTTTTTTGTTTTAGAGGTTTTTAGGGTTTTTACGTGAATTATGATTTTATGGGGACATAGGGTGTTTTTTTGAAAATTTTATTTTTTTAGAGTTTTTTTAACATTTTAGGAATTTAAATTGTTTGTATATTTTTTTGTAGTTTTAGTGTTTTTATGGGGTTTTAATGTTTTTATGTTTTTCTAGTGTTTTAATTGTTTTTAATGGTTTTAGAGTTTTTATGGTCTTTATGGGATTATAACATTTTTTATGTTTTTAGTGGTATTAAGCATTTTACGGTTTTTAAGGTTTTCATATGGTTTTTTGGTTTTTTACTTTTTTAGTGATTAATAGGGAATTTGAAAGATCTTATGGTTTTTTTAGAATTTTTAGAAATTTTGATGGTTTTTGGGTTTTCTAGGATTTTCTAGGATTTTTGGTTTTTAGTGATTTTAAGTTTGTTTTGGTTTTTATGGTTTTCTTATGGGATTTCACGATTTTTAGGTTTTTTTATATTTTTAGGGATTTTCAGAGATTTTAAGGTTTTTTATGGTTTTTAGTGATTCTGATGGGTTTTAAAGGCCTTTTGGGGTTTTAAGGTTTATATTGTGTTTTATTGTCTTTTTTTTTAGTTTTTTAGGTTTTTTTTAATTTTTAAGGGTTTTAAAGGGTTTTCAGATTTTTTAACATTTTTAGGTGTTTAAGTGGTTTTCATGTTTTTTGTGGCTTTTTAGTAATTTTAATGGTTTTAAGGGATTTTAGGGTTTTTGGGTTTTTTTGGGTTTTTTGGGTATTTTAGTGTTTTAGAGTTTTTTGTACTTGTAGGGAAAATATGATGCGAGGGTCAGGCTATTCTTGACCCCCCCAAATTTATTTGAACAAAAAATGATGGAGCAGACAAGGGAGGGGTGGGGTCAATCAGCCCACACACAAAAACCCTAGACACCCCCACACAAGCCAAAAGACACCAAAAAACCCAAAAGACACACAAAACCTTTAAAATAAAAAAGACAGAAGCATCTCCAGCATCTCCCAGCCAAGAAGAAACATGTAGATATGGAATAACATTACCTTCAGCACCTCCCATCCAACCAACAACCAGCATCCCACTTCACTATCTCTAGCCTCCAGCACCTCCTTACCAGTCAGAAAAACATCGTCAACCATACCCAGCCAAGTAGCATCCATCCTCCAGCATCTCAAATACCCGCATCAGGGACCTCTTATACTAACAAATTTTAGAATTCCATACCTAGAGATACAATCAACAGCACAGGAACACCAGTGCCCATGCCCATAAGTTACATATTCATCATGTCCTAGCCCAGCATCAAACTAAATCCTGCACCATTGATCCCAACAACTAGAAAATCCTTTCACACCTTGTAATAAAGAATAAGCACACAACTAATCAAACACATCAATACACCAACACCTACTCCTAGGGGAAAACAACTGTTGGAACAATGGTCATCTATGCATGAATTGGAGTATTGTTTGTGTTTGTTGTCAATCCTTAGAGGGAGTTCAAAATGTATGCCAGCAGAGTACTCATATAGGTCAAGCAAAAAACAGTGTTTTTTTGGGAAAGGTACTTGTGCGTCGGATATGTGTCACGCAAGTGACTTGCACGCCTATAAAGGACTTGCGCGCCAGTGCCTAGGAGGGTTGGAAAGTTGTGCAACATGTGTTTTTCAAGATCAGAACATTAAAATATGGAAAAGGAAAGTGAGTCGCGCATGTTTTGGCTTGGTCGCGCATGTGAGTAGCGCGACAGAGGCTAGGGTGGTTGGAGTTGCGCGCCAGAACATGCGCACCGAGAGTATGCTTGTGCACCACCACGTAGGGTGTCCAGTTTCCTAAAATAGAGGACCACCCCTCCTCATTTGGAATGGAGTTCAAGACATAGAGTTTTTCTGAGCTCCCATCACGCAAGTGTTGTAGTAGCACAAGTGGTGGATTGGTCGCACAAGTAGAAGTTTTGCGCCTGGTGTTGGCTGCACGTCCAAGGCAGTTTGGGTGTAAAATACAGCTAGTCCTGCAAGTTTGGAGTTGAATAAAGAGGTGTCGCGCAAGTGGTTTGGTGACACTTGCGCACCGAATTTGTGTCGCGAAAGTGACTTGCGCGCCATGTAGTAAAGAAGATTTGTAGGGTTTTCGAGTTGCAATAAAGTTGGGAGATTTCCCGGTACCCTCAGTACATAGTGAGATTCGTCTATGGGGGGAAGTTGGACTTCAACAGAGTATCTACATACAATAGAGGATGCATTCATTAGTGATGATGAAGAGACCTTCACATCTATAAACTGAGTGGAACTTCACCAAAGTCAGTGAGCCAGGGGGAGTTAATGAGAGTGACCTGAGGGACCCAGTAAGCTATCCCTGAACTTTTGTAAAGGCAGTGAGCCTGGGACAGAGTGATTGTGCCCGATCCTTTGTAATCAAAATCTAGTGAAGTTTAGTGGAATTTGGTACGAATGACAATTTGTCACTGTATGCTCCTTGGACGTAGCCCTTAGTGGTGAACCAAGTAAAAAGTGTTGTGTCATCTCTCTGCATGTGAATGTTTTCTTTCTGATCATTTTCATCATACAGATTTAACAGTTCCTACCAACATGGGAACAAGATCCATCACATTAAAAGAAAAAGTTGTCACACTGATTCACCCCTCCCATCTCAGGGTGTCTAGGGTTCCTAAAACCACAGCACCCAGAACTCCTTGTTAAAACTCGTAACCATATATCCCATCAACATCTCACATCCAAATTCCCCATGACTCAGAAAATCACAGTCCAGTGAAGAATCTACACAATGAAAATTGCCCAGCCTTTCATCAACAACATAGTGAAAATTGAAACAGAGGAACTAGAAGCATGAACCTACATTTTATGTGCAAACTCGTACCAAGACAACTTGAAAACCTACACTATAAAACTAGTTAAGCCACCACCGAACTAGCAAAGATCCATCCACCTCTTCGGAAACCTCTACTAGAGCCAGACACTCCCACCACCAAGACCATTGAAAAAAACATCCAATGGACTACAATGTTGTAAGGTGAGTAACCCAGATCTGCCGCAAACAACTATGAAGCAAAGCCGCACTCTGAAAAAAATAGAATCAACCAAAGAATCCATGGAACTGAAGTTCCACAAAGAGAAAAGACCAGATCTGACACACCCTATCAAAGTGCTGTAAAGTCGCATTCTAGCAAGACCAGATCCAACCAAAACCTCCATGGAGATGACTCTCTACATAGAGGAGAGACCAGATCCGACCCATCCCACCAAATCTCGGTAACTCCACATGATAAAATATCTAGATCTAACTTTCTTGTTCTTGAAAGAAGATTTCATACAGAGCTTCGTCCTGAGAAGATCTGTGAGGGAACCATCAAACCATAGAAAACTCACCTCGAGAGGGGGAAGTAGAAGTGATGAGAAAGACAACACCATAGAATCCATATCCATGCTGAAGGAGCACCATGTGAGGAATAGATGCTGCTAGAGAACCCAAAATCGAGAGGAACCAAGAGATGTAAGCTCCATCACTCTTTTTTTCTATATTTGTTGGGGTTTTACGTGTTTTAAATTTTTTATGGTTTTCTTTGGTATTTTTTAGGTATTTAGGGGTTTTCACATTTTTAGTTATTTTTATGATTTTTATTATTTTTTAGTGTTTTTAGGGATTTTGAAGATTTTTCATGTTATTATGGGTTTTTGGAATTTTTAAGGCTGTTAGTATTTTTTAAATTTTCAAGGAGTGTTATGTGTTTTCAGGTTTTTAATAATTTCTTAGTTGTTTTCTACTTTTTTAGGGTTTTTTAAATATTTAATAATTTTTTTGTCTTTTTTTGGATTTTTATGGTTTTTAAAGCTTTTTTTTTGTGATTTTGAGGGGTTTTTTGAGATTTTAAGGGTTATGGGGGTGTCTTGGGATTTTTTTGGTTTTTTTTGTTTTTTGGGTTTTTCTGAGTTTTTTAGTGGTTTATAGGTTTTTAGAGTTTTTTTAAAAAATAATTTTTTTAAACAATTTTTAGAGTTTTTAATGATTTTTACAGTTATTGTGTGTTTTATGGTTTTCTAATTTTTTACGCGTTTTTTGGTTTTTATGGTTTTCTAGGGTTTTTTTGGATTTTTAACGTTTTTTATTTTTTATAGACATTAAGTGTTTTTATGTTTTAAAATTTTTTATTAGGGGTTTTCATGGTTTTTAGTTTTCTTTACATGTTTAGGATTTTTAGGGATTTTTTGTATTTTATGGGTTTTTTGCGTTTTATTGATTTTGAGGGGTTTTAGGGTTTCAGGAATTTTTAGGGTTTTTAGTATTTTTAGGATTTTAGGGGTTTTAAGTGATTTTATGTTTTTAAGGTTTTATTAGGATTTCAAGGATTTATTTTATTTTATGTTTCTAGGGATTTTAGGGATTTTAGGATTTTTTTAGGATATTTATGGTTCTAAGGGTTTTTTGGATTTTGAGGGTTTTGGGGGGTTTATCTTTTTTAAGGGTTTTATGTTTTTTTTTGTGTTTTATGCGTTTCTTATGGTCTACATGGAATTTAGGTATTTTTATGTTTTAGAGATGTTTTGGGATTTTTTAGTATTTTTATTTTTCAGGGTTTTTAGGGTTTTCGAAGGGTTTCTGGCTTTTTTAGTGTTTTATGGTTTATTAGGGTTTTAAGATTTTTTTAGTTTTCTATGGTTTTTAAGGTCTTTAGAGTTTTTTAACATTTTTAGTGGTTTAAAGGGTGTTTAGTGTTTTTAATTTTTTTAATTTTATATGTATTTTGTATGTTTTATGGTTTTTGTGATTTTTATGTTTTTATGGGTTTTGGGTTTTTGGGGTCTCTTTGGATTTTTAGGGTTTTTTTTGGGTTTTTTGGTCATTTAGAATTTTTAGCATTTTTAAATATTTTTAGGGGTTTTAAGTGTTTCTACGTTTCCATTGTTTTCTTAGATATTTTTAGGGTTTTAGGTTTTTTATGTTTGTAGGGGTTTTTAGGTATTTTTAGGATTTTTATGGGTATTTTGGGTTTTTATGGATTTGGAGGTGTTTTTAGGGGTTTATGGGATATTAGGGTTTAAATGTTTTTTAGGATTTATATGGGTTTTAAGTGTTTTTAGGTTTTTCTGTTGTTTATGTATTTTTATGTTTTTTAGGGTTTTTTTACTTTTAGGAATTTATCGAGATCTTTTAAGATTTTTATAGATTCTTAGGGTTTTGGGGTATTTTTTTTTGGGGGGGGGGGTTAAATAGTTTTAGGTATTTTTATGGTTTTTATTATTTTTTGCATTTTTGAGGTTTTTTAGGGGTATTAAGTGTTTTTAGGTTTTAAACATTTTCTTATGTTTTTTCATTGTTTTTAGAGGTTTTTTGGTTTTAGTTATTTTGAATATTTTTTAGGTATTTTATTTTTAAGGGTTTTTTTGGTTTATTGGTTTCTTTAATGTTTATAGTGTTTTTATATTTTTTTGGGTTTTTAGGAGTTTTTTTATTTTTGTAGGTTTTTTATAGTTTTACAACATTTTTTGGGGTTTAATATTTTTTGTCGGATTTTTAGTATTTTTAGGGTTTGTATGGGGTTTTAGGGTTGTAATGTTTTAAGGGTTTTATTGTTTTTAAGGGGATTTGGGTTTTTTTTGGGGTTTTTGGTGTTTTTTAGTTTTTTTGGGTTTTAAGTGTTTTTAGTTTTTTAAATTTTTCTTAGGGTTTTCCAAGTTATTCTGGGTTTTTTTACATCTTTATATATTTTTAGGGAGTTCTTATTCTTTTTATAGTTTTTAGTGTTTTTATTGATTTTGAGGGTTTTCAGGGGTTTTAGAGTTTTTTAGTATTTTAAGCACTTATTAGGGTTTTAGCGGTTTTAAATGTATTTACTTTTTTAAGGTTATCTGTGTTCTATTCCAAGTATTTAGGTTTTTTTTATTTTTATGGATTATTTAGGATTCTAGGTGATTTTTATTATTTTTATGGTTTTTAAGGTTTTTAGTGATTTTGAGGGTTTTCAGGTGTTTTTAGGGTTTTAACGTATTTTTTATTTTTTTAAGAATTTTAAGTTTTTTTAGGTCATTAAGGTTTACTTTTGGGGTTTTCAAGGATTTTAGTGTATTTTTTTTACATTTTTAGGAATTTTAGTTGTTTTATTAGTTTTATGTTTTTTAGGGATTTTGACAGTTTTAGCATTTTATGGTTGTTTGCGGACTTTTTATGTTTTTTGGGTTTTTAATGGTTTTATGGTTTATTAGAGTTTCCAAAATTTTTTGGCGCTTATTGTATTTTTAAATTTTTTAGTTGTTTTTATGGTTTTTATGGGTTCTTGTGGGTTTTTATGGTTTTTACAGTTTTTATGGTTTTTAAGGATTTTAGGGATTTTAGGGTTGTTATGTTCTTTTAATAATTTTAGTGTTCTTAGGGGTTTAGTAGTTTAAAGTGTATTTTTGTATTTTAGGTCTTCTTAGGGGTTTTCAGGGTTTTTAGGATTTCTAATATTTATCAGGAATTTTATATTTTTTTAGGGGTTTTATGGGTATTTAAGGTTTTTATGGATTTTGAGGTTTTTTATGTATTGGAGGGTTTTAGGGTTTGTAAGATTTTTTAAAGTATTTTAGGGGGGTTATGTTATTTAGAATTTTTAACATTTCTTAGGATTTTTTTTAATTTCTATTATTTTTAGGGTTTTCAGGTTTTCATATGGTTTGTCATAGTGTTTAGGGATTTTACATTTTTAGGTATTTTTAGTGTATTTTTATGTTTTTATGGTTTTTTAGGTTTTTTTATTGATTTTTAGGGTTTTTAATTATTTTTATGGTTGTATAGTTTTTTTGTTTTCCTGGTATTTTTGAGTTTTCTATGATTTTTAAGGTTCTTTAGTGTTTTTAAAATTTTTTGGGGATTAATGTTTTTTGTGTTTTTAGGGGTTTTATGATGTTTTATGGTTTTTATGGGTTTTAGTGTTTCTACGATTTCACTAGTCAAAAAAAAAATGTTATCAAAATTTTCAATTTGACATCAGATTCTTATAAACCGATGTAAAGTATGTTTGTGGAGACATTTTGGCATGGTTTTTTTATAAAAACCGATGCAAAAAATGTATATTTTTTTGCATCGGTTTTTTAAAAATTCAATGAAAATAATTATATTTTTACTATGTTTTAGATTATTTATTATGCTTTGATTTGAATACTTGTGGAGAAAAAATGGAGTTACAGATTAAAAGTTATGGATGTCGGAAGTTGATCTTCTCTAAGAGAACTCTTAAAGAATTCCAACTTTCAAAGGCCATAACTTTTAATCCTTAACTCCATTTTAGCTCTAAAACTGGACAAATTGAAGCTTATGAAATTCTCTAAAATGATTTTTTATTATTAATTACTGTTTTTCTTAAAAACTGAGGCCAAAAATAAATTTTTTTACTTTTCAGGTCAATTTGTTTAAAAACCGATGCCAAAGGAATTTTTTCAGTTTTTGGCATCAATTTTTAGAAAACTGACGCATAAAGTTTTTTTTTAAAATTTTTAGCATCGTTTTATTTCAAAAATGATGCCATAAAAATATTTTTTATACATTTTGGCATAGGTTTTTAAGAAAACCTACACGAATGTTTTTTACTTTTTAGAGTCGGTTTACTTAAAAACCGATGCCAAAATGATATCGATTTGAGTTTTTGCATCGGTTTTCTACAAAACTGAGGCCAAAAGACTAATGTAAATCCTCCTTCACATAGGTTTCAATGAAAACTAACACCAAAGAGTATTCTTCAATATGTGGGATTAGAATTTCAATTTTTTTAAAATGCGCATTTAAAATTTTAAAATCTTTCCTACATGTTCATACAATACTATCAAAAATATTTTCATTTACTATATATACATATATTTTCTCCTTCATTTATCATTTTCAACCTCTTCAATTCAATCATGTTTTCAATTCAGCTTCAATAATTAATTTGAACGTGGTACCTATTCTAATCATTTGTTTTCTTTATTATTTTTTTCCTTCATTTTGGAACAACTCGATTAGCTTGTTTATAATGCTGAATTATTCTTATTATCAAGTTACAAATATAAAACATTCGGATAAGATTTACCAGATGTGGTGAGATATAATTATTGATCACTATTTTCATTTTTCCCAGATTTTTACCCAAAATATAAGAGATATGATTATAAACAATATATCATTTCACTGGAAGTTCCTAAAACAATTGAAATATGTTTGAATTGTTATGTTTATTTGATTTTATTTTGTGAATGTAATTTTAATTCATGTTTATGATATTTTCTTCGAAACGAGTTGTATCAATCGAAACATTGACATCTTCAAATTCTGAAGGCCTTAAATTTTGATCTGTAACTCAGTTTTATCTCCACGACTCGTGAAATCGAATCTTAGAAAATTCTATAAACATAGAAGAAAAAAATTACTTTTTGGTGTCGATATTTTGTAAAAACTGATGACAAAAATATTTTTTTCATATATGGCATCAGGTTTCTTAAAATATCTATGAAGAAACTAATTTTTTAACTTTCTGGTATCAAATTTTAAACAAACAGATGCCAAAAATGATAGAGATGGGTTTTTTGGAATTGGGTTTTTACAAAACCGATGCTAAAAAAAATATAATTCATTTTTGGCATCAGTTTACAAAAAAAAAGTAAAAAAATCATATTTTTTACGTTTTCAGATTCAACATCTATTAAAAAAACTTCAAAATTAAAAAAACCAATATTAAAGACCATTTTCTACTTGTGTTTTAAGTTTATTTTGATTTTTGGACATTTTTTTTTATGTTTTTAGGTTTTTCAGAGGATTTATGTATTTTTATGTTTTTATGTTTTTCTTATGGGTTGTCAAGATTTTTCTGGTTAAGAATTACTTTTATTGTTTTTATGTTTTTTTTTTATTTTTATGGATTTTGAGGTTTTTTGTGATTTTGAGGATTTTTTGTTTATAAGGATTTTTAGGGGTTTTAGTGTATTGAGGTTTTTTAGATATTTTATGTTTTTTAGTTTTTTAATATTTTCTTAATGTTTTTTATGGTTTCATGGTTTTTTATTTTTTGGTGATTTTTTATGATTTTTATGGTTTTTTGGGTTTTTAGGGATTTTGATATTTTAGGTGTTTTTTGAGTTTTAGTGTTTTTATATTTTGGGTTATTAGTGTTTTTATGGTTTTAAATTTATTTGACTTTTTTAGGGATTTAAATATATTTTATAGTTTCTAGTGGTTGTTAGGGTTTTTATGGAATTTAGTTTTTATAAAACTTTTTTAGGGTTATTATGGTTTTTATGGGTTTTTAGGGCCTTTAAGGACTTTTATTATTTTAATGATTTAAAGGGGTTATAGGGGTTTTATGTGTTGTCTGGTTTTTAATATTTTCTTGATTTTTTTCAAGGTTTTTAGTTTTTTTATGTTTTAGGCGTTTATATTTATTTTTTATAATTTGTATGGTTTTTAGTGATTGGGAGGGTTTTTGTGATTTTTTTGGGGTTTTTAGGATGTTAATAATTTCTTTGTATTTTGGAAGATTTTTTTGATTTTACTCTTTTAAGGGGTCCTTAGGGTTTTCTAGGCTCTTAGAGTTCTTTATATTTTTATTTATTTTTAGAGTTTTTGTTATTTTTAGGTTTTTAAGAGATTTTTAGGGTTTTATGGTTTTTATGGTTTTTTTTGGGTTTTAGGGGTTTTTGAGTTTTTTGGGATTTAAGGTTTCTTATATTTTTTTAACGTTTTTATGGATTTTATGGGTTTTAGGATTTTTTTAATATTTTAGGGGGTTTTAGTCTTTTAGTGTTTTTGGGGTCTTTTAGCATTTTTCGTGTTTTTTAGTTTCTTAATGGTTTTATGTGTATTTTGGTTTTTAAGGTTTTCATAGGGGAGTTCAAGGTTTTTATGGATTTTTACATTTTAGGGATTTTTAGATTTTTTATGGGTTTTTAGGGTTTTTAGGGATTTTAATTGGGTTTTCATGCTTTTTAGGGTTTTTAGTATTTTTTATGTTTTTCATGGGGGGGGGTTAAGAATTTTAATCTTTTTATGGTTTTCCTAGGGGTTTTAGGGGGTTTTAATGTTTTCTGGGTCTTTTGTACTTTTTTATTATTTTTATTGGTTTTGGGGGCTTTTTATGAATTTTGATGATTTTTAGTTTTTATGGTTTTTAGGGTAATTTTTTGTTTTTTCTGGATTTTAAAGACTTTTTGAGTTTTTTAGGGTAGTTTGATTTTTAATCGTTTTTAGGGTTTTAAAGGGTATTTGGTGTTTTTAATGTTTTTAGTGTTTTTTGGGGTTTTTATTGTTTTTATAGGTTATATGGTTTTAATGGATTTTTTTTAGTTTTAGGGTCATTAGGGTGTTTTAAAATTTTATCTTTTTTTAGGATTTTAGGGGTTTTAAGAGTTTTTAGTTTTTTAAGGTTTTATTAGGGGGGTTGTAGGGTTTTATTTGTTTTTCGGGATTTTTTTATCTTTTTTAGTATTTTTACATTTTCAGTATTTTTAGGGATTTTTAGGGTTTTTAGGGGTTTTTACGTTTTTAGGGGATTTGAGTGTGTTTAGGTTTTTATGGTTTTCTTAAGGTTTTTCACAGTATTAAGAATTTTATGTTTTTCGGTATTTTAGGTATTTTTTAGGATTTTTAAGATTTTTTAGTGTTTTTTGGATTTTTAGGGGATTAAGTTTTTTAGGGTTTAGGGTTTTTGATTTTAATCATTTTTATATTTTTATGGGTTTATGTGTTTTTAGGATTTCATGGTTTTCATATGGTTTTTTAGGGTTTTTAGGGTTTTTAAGTTTTGTGGATGTTTAGGAATTTTTTGTATTTTTATTTATTTTTTGAGTTTTTAGGGATTTTGAATGGTTTTAGGGTTGTTAGGGTTTTTATGGTTTATCATTGGTTTTTAGGGTTTTTTAGTCTTTTGGGTTTTTAAGGTTTTTTTATATTTTTAACGTTTTTAGGGGTTTAAAGGTTTTTTATAGTTTTTAGTTGTTTTAGGATTTTATGGGTTCTATGGTTTTTGGGGTTTTTAGTGTTTTAGTGGTTTTTATAGTTATTATGGGGTTTAGGGTTTTTAGGTTATTTTTAGGGTTTTTTCTATTTTTTAGAGGGTATAAAAGATTTAATTTCTTAAAGTTTTCTTAGGGGTTTTTCGGGTTTTAGGGTATTTTAATTTGTTAGGGATTTTAAGGTCTTTTTAATGATTTTTATGTTTTTATGGTTTTTATAGATTTTGAGAGTTTTAGAGTTTCAATGTTTTTTAGTGGATTTGAGTTTTTTTTGGGAATTTTAAGCGTTTTTTTGTTTTCTTTGGGCTTTTAGAGTTTTTAGAGATTTTTACATTTTTATGGATTTTTAGGGATTTTTATGATTTTTTTTGGTTTTTTTGGGTTTCTAGGTATTTTGAGGGATTTTAGGGTTTTTAAGATTTTTTTAACTTTTAGGTTTTTTTATCTTTTATGGATTTTCATATTCCTAAATTTTTTTTAACATTTTTAGGGGTCTATAGTGTTTAATTTTTTTGTGGATTATTAGGCTTTTTAACGGTTTTTAGGGTTTTAAACATTTCTTGGGGTTTTATGGTTTGGGGGGGGGGGGGGTTATGGGTTTTAAGTTTGTTTTTGGGTTTTTTTTTGGATTTATAGTTTTTTAGTGGTTTTAAGTGTCTTGAGTTTTTAAGATTTTATTAGGGGTTTTCAGGTATTTAGGGTTTGTTACATTTTTTGGGGTTTCTTGGGATTTTTAGGTGTTTTAGGTATTTGAGGGGTTTTAGGGTTTTTATGGTTTTTATGGATTTATAGGGTATTTAGAGATTTCTAGTTTTTTAGTGGATTTGAGTGTTTTTCGATTTTTAATTTTTTCATAGGGTTTTTAGGGTTTTTTACATTTTTAGAGATTTTTTGGTCTCTATTAGAAATGTTATAGTTTCTTAGGATTTTTATAGATTTTGACAGTTACTAGTGTTAGTTAGGGATTTTTGGGTTTTGTAGGGTTTTTTTTGGATTTTTAGGTTTTCTTTTTAGTTTTTATGGGATTTTGGTGTTTTTAGAGTTTTTTAACGTATTCAGTGCTTTTAGGAATTTTAATGTTTTAGTGGTTTTTAGGGTTTTTATTGTTTTCATAATCTTTAAAATTTTCCATTTTGTTTTTTGGTTTTTTTGTGGTTTTCTGATTCTGTAGGGTCTTTTAGGGGTTTTAGCATGTTTTTTGGTCTTTTAGGGGTTTTATGTGTTTTAAGGTTTTGGAGGTTTTCTTAAGGATTTTCAGGTTTTTTAGTGTTATTAAAGTTTTTAGGGATTTTTTAGGAATTGTATGGTGTTTTAGGGTTTTTAATGACATTGAGGGTTTTTATCATTTTTTTGGTTTTATCATTATTGTGTTTTTTAGGGGCTTTAAATATTTTTAGTTTTTGAAGGTTTTCTTAAGGGGTTTTTAGGTTTTTAGGTTTTTTATGTTTACATGGTTTTTTCAGAATTTTTTAGGATATTTATGGTTTTTAGGGATTTTAGGGATTTTGATTGTTTTGGGGGTTTTATAGATTTTTGGGTTTTTAAGGTTATTTGATTTTTTTAAACTTTTAGAGTTTTTAAAAGTTTTAGAGGAATAAAGGGTTTTTAGTGTTTTTTAGTGTTTTTATGGGTTTTTAGAGATTTGACGGTTTGAAGGTTTTTTATGGTTTGGGGGGTTTAGGTTTTGCAGGATCTTTTAGGATTTTTTGGGTTTTTATCAATTTTTAGATTTTTTGCGGATTTAAGTATTTTTTTTCTTAAGATTTTTAGTATTTTTTATGTTTCAAGGGATTTTGAGGGATTTTTTTATGAATTTTATGGTATTTTAGTGTTTTTAGGGATTTTGAGAGTTTTAGGGTTTTAGGGTTTTTAGTATTTTTCTATTTGTATGGGTTTTAAGTGTCTTTCTGTTTTAGGTTTTTCTTAGGGGTTTTCAAGGTATTTTAAATTTTTATGTATTTCTATAGCTTTTTTAGTATTTTATAGTATTTGAGGGTTTTTCATGATTTTGAGGGGGTATAGAGTTTTCTTATTTTTTGGGTTTTTAGTGTTTTTTTATTATTTTAGGGTGAATAAGTGTTTTTAGATTTTTTTCATATTCTTAGTGGTATAAAGTGTTTTTAGAGTATTTAGTTGGTTTTTTGGGTTTTTTGGGTTTTTTGCGGTTGTAAATATTTTTAGGTGTATTTTTTATGGTTTTTAATATTTTTAAGGTTTTTAGGGGTTCTTGTGTATTTTAGGTTTTAAATGTTTTCAGTTTTTTAAAGTTTTCTAAGGATTTTGGAGGGTTTTAGGTTTTTTACACTTTTTGGGATTTTTAGGGATTCTTTATTATTTTTATTGGTTTTAGGGTTTTTATGGATTTATGAAGGTTTTTAGGAGTTTTTGGTGTTTTTTTTGTGTTTTAGTATTTTTACGTTTTTATTATTTTTTTACATCTATAAGGGATTAAAGAAATTTTAAACCATTATTTTGTTTTTGGGGTTTTATGGGGTTTTAGGTTTTTTATTATTTTAGGGTATTTTTTTTGGGTATTAAGGTTTTTTTAGTTCATTTAGTGTTTTTATCATTTTTTAAGTTTTTTAGCAATTTTAAATGTTTTTATGTTTTTAAGGTTTACTTATGGGTTTTTAGGGATGTATATTTTTTTATATTTTTAAGGATTTTTAGGGTTATTTTATGAATTTTAATGATTTTTTTTGGGTTTTAGTGGTTTTTTAGTGTTTTTAGTGTTTTAGGGATTTTAGGGTTTTTAGGGTTTTGTAGTGTTTTTAAGGTTTTTAGTTTTTCTAGACGTTTTAATTATTTTTAGGTTTTTAAGGTTTTATTATTTTTTTAGCTTCTTTAGTGTGTTTTTACATATTTACTTCTTTTTAGGGATTTTTAGTATTTTTATGGGTTTTAGTGTTATTTGGGGATTTTGAGGGTTTTAGGACTTTTTGGGTTTTTATTGTTTTTAGTGTTTTTATGTTTTCAAGGGGTTTTATGTGTTTTTAGGTTTTAAAATATTTCCTATGGTCTTTTAGAGCTTTTAGTGTTTTTTAATATTTTAGGGATTTTTTTTGGTTTTTTATAATTTTTATGATTTTCATGGTTTTAAGGTTTTGAGAGTTTTTTTTGTATTTTTTAGGGTTTTCATGTTTTTTTGGATTTTTAGAGTTTTTTAAATTTTAGGGTTTTATGGGTTTTTAAAGTTTTTAACTTTTTGGATGTTTAAATGGTTTTTAGGGTTTTTAATGGTTTTCTAAGGTTAATGGGTTTTAGGGTTCTTTATGGTTTTTAGTTGTTTCTATATATCAGCGATTATTTTTGTGTTTTAGGGTCCTTTATAGCTTTTAGGGTTTTTTTGATTTTCATGGGTTTTAGGTTTTTTGGATTTACAATGTTTTTACGGGTTTTTTATGTAATTTGGATCTTTAGGACTTTTTTAGTATTTTTATGGTTCTTAGTGTTTTTGAGGGTTTTAGTGTTTTATGGTTTTTAGGGTTTTGTGGAATTTTTGGGTTTTGAGTGGTTTTTTGAGTTTTTAAGGTTTTTATGGGTTTTAGAGTTTTCTTATGTTTTTAAGGGTTTAAACGGTTTTTATAGTTTTTAAGGGGTTTAAGTGGTTTTAGGTTTTTAAACATTTTAAGGGTTTTAGGGGATTTTAATTTTTAGGGGGGTTAGGGTTTAACAGGTTTTTTAAATTTTAGTTATTTTTAGGTATTTTTTATGATTTTTATGATATTTTGGGTTTTTAGTGATTTTGATAGGTTTTTTGGGTTTTTGGAAATTACGATTTCTTTTATGTTTATTTTGGATTTTTCAGAGTTTTTAAAATTTTTAAGAGTTTATAGGGTTTTCAGAGTTATTAGAGGGTTTTTATGGTTGTTACATTTTTAGGGGATTTTATTATTTTTATGTTTTTAGGGTCATATATGGTTTCTTAGTGTTTTTAGTGTTTTTTATGTTTTTATGGGTGGAATATTTTTTTTGTTTTTAAGGTTTTCTAAGAATTTTTTAGTGTTTTTAGGGTTTCTACAATTTTAGGGGATATTTTTAGTATTATTTTGGTTTTTAGGATTTTTCGGGATTTTTTTGGGTTTTTAGGGTGTTTTAGGGTTTTTATAATTTTTTTATGTTCTGTGTTTTTTGAGTTTTCACTGGTTTTTTAGTGCTTTTAGGGTTTTATTCATTTTTTTGGTTTTTAGGTAATTTTAGGGATTTTAGGCTTTAATAATTTTTTATATTTTGGGTGGTTTTATGTGTTTTAAGGTTTTTAAGGTTTTCTTAGGGGTTTTCATGATTTTTGGGGGTTTTATGTTTTTTTGGGATTTTTGGGATTTTGATATGATTTATGGTTTTTATGGATTTTGAGGGATTTTAGGGATTTTAGGGTTTTTATGGTATTTTATGTTTTTATTTTTTTTATCTTTTTAGTCCTTTAATGATTTTCGAATTTTTTAACGATTTGAGGAGATTAAAGGGGTTTTAGATTTTTTGAGTGGGTTTTTATTGTTTTTAATGTTTTTTGGGGTGTTGAGATTTTTAGAGGTTTTTATGGATTTTAGGGTGTTTTAGGCTCTTTTGGGTTTTTGGAATTTTATTGGGTTTTAGGGTTTTTAGGTTTTTTAGCTTTTCTTATGGATTTTCATGATTTTTTCAGTTTTTTACATTTTTAAGGATTTTTTTGGATTTTTTTAAGAATTTTAAGAATTTTTAGGATTTTTAGGGACAGTAATGGGTTTTAGGGTTTTTATAATTTTTATGGGGTTTTAAATTACTTTCGATTTTTAGAACCTTTTTACTATTTTTATGGTTTTTTGGGGTTTTTAGGGATTTTTATGGGTTTTAGGTTATTGGGGTTTTAAGGGTTTAATGATTTTTTTAATTTTTTGGGTTTTTTCATTTTTCAGTTTTTTTAATAGTCTGTTAGTTTTTTTAGGGTTTTAATGGAGTTTTTAGAGTTTTTTGTGGTATTAGGGTTTTTATGAGTTTTTAGTTGTTTTAGGGGTTTTGATGTTGTTAGGGGTTTTTAGGGGTTTTAGGGGTATTTGTATTTTTATGGGTTTTATGTGCTTTTTTGTTTTTATGGTTTTTAGGTATTTTCAGTAATTTTGGGGGGTTTTTTGATTTTAAGGATTTGTATGGATTTATTAGGATTTTATAGGTTTTCGGGTTTTTTTGGAATTTTGTGAGTTTTTAGGGTTTTTTAGAGATTTTTGGGTTTTTAGTGTTTTTAGTTTTTAGAGGATTTAATTATATTTTTGGTTTTACGATTTTGTTAATTTTTTAGGGTTTTTATATTTTTTTTTATTTTTTTGTATTTTTTGGTCTTTTAGGATTTTTAGGGTTTTTAGGGTTTTGGGGATCATGATGGTTTTTGGTGTTTCTATGGTTTTTATTGTCTTTTGGGGTTTAGGGTTTTGTTGAGTTTTTCTAGGATTTTCATTTTTTATAGTTCTTTAAGTTTTTTATTGGTTTAAAGAGTTTTTAGAGTTTTTAGTTTTTTATGATTTTTATTGGGTTTTTATGTTTTTTGTGGTTTTTAGGGAATTTTGAGTCCTTTAGGATATTTAGTGTTTTTTTTTGGTTTTTTATGGTTTTTATGTGTTTATAGGTTTTTAAGGTTTTATAAAGGTTTTCAGGGATTTTAGGGTTTTTTACATTTTTAGGATTTTTTTTAATTTTTATTGATTTTGGGGGTTTGAAGGATTTCAATGGTCTTTAGGGGTTTTCCGAGTTTTAGGGTTTTTAGGGTTTTAATGTGTTTAGTTTTTTTAAGGGTTTATGTATTTTTATGTTTTTAAGGGTTTATTAGGGGTCTTAATAGTTTTTAGTTTTTTTTACATTTATGGTATTTTTGGAATTTTTTAGGATTTTTTTTGATTTCTTAGGGAATTTATAGATTTTAAAGGGTTTTGAGTTTTTAGTTTTTTTGTGGTTTTCATTATTTTTTGGGGTTTTAAGGGTTTTTTTAGTGTTTAGGAGTTTCATTTATTTTATCAATTTTTATTTATTGGGGGGTTAATTGAATTTTTAGAGTTTAGTAGATTCTATGGTTTTTATTGTTTTTATGTTTTCTTAAGGTTTTTAGGGGTTTTTATAGTTTATAGGGATTTTAGGGTTTTTTTACATATAAGATTTTTTATGGATTTTTATGTTTTTGGGGGTCTAATTTTTTTAAGGTTTTTAAGCGGTTCTAAGGGTTTTTAGAATTATTAGAGTTTTTTATTTTTTTAGTTATTTTTAGTGTTTTTTAGGATTTTTATAGTATTTACCGGTTTTTAGGGATTTTGATGTTTTTTAGGTTTTTTTGGATTTTTAATTTTTTTAGCAATTTTTTTATATTTTTAGGGGTTAATTTTTTTTTAGGTTTTATCATTTTCTTAGTGGTTTTTATGTTTTTATGGTTTTTATGTTTTTAGGAATTTTTGGTATTTTTTGATTTTTATGGGTTTTAGAGGTTTTTGGAATTTTGCGGGTTTTGGGGTTTTTATGGGGTTTCAAGGTTGTTTGCATTTTTTAGGTTTTTTATTTAATTTATATTTTTTAGGATTTTATGATTTTCTTTTAGATTTTCAAGGTCATTGGGTTTTTAATGTTTTTATGTATTTTTTGGGCCTTTTTGGACTCTTATTGGTTTTTTTGGTGGTTTAGTGATTTTGATGGTTGTTACAGTTTTTACAGATTTTATGGTTTTTTGGGGTTTTAGGGTTTTTAATGGTTTTTATATTTTTCAATTTTTTTAGGGGTTTAAAATAGTTTTTATATTTTTTAGTATTATTTCATGATTTATGGGTTTTTTATGGTTTTTTATGGTTTTTATGGTTTTTAGAGGTTTTAATGATTTTTAGAGATTTTTGGGTCTTTTAAGGTTTTTATCATTTCTAGGTTTTTAGGGGGTTTAGGTGTTTTTAGGTTTTTAGGGTTTTCCTGTAGTTTTTCTTCCTTTTTTGTGTTTTTTACATTCATCGTAATTTTTAGGAAATTTTTATGATTTTTGTTCTATTTTGGGGGTTCTTAGGGATTTTCAGTGTTTTTTGGGCATTTTATAGTTTTTATTGGTTTTTTGGTTTTAAATATTTTCTTAAGGATTTTCATGATTTTTAGAGTTTTTTACATTTTTAGTGATGTTTACGTATTTTTAGGATTTTATGGTCTTTAGAAATTTTATGGATTTTGAGGGGTTTTAAGGTTTTTAGGGTTTTTTGGTTTTTTGGGGTTTAGGATTTTTCTAGAGTATTTTAGGGCTTTACATGTTTTTTAGATCCTTTTTTTATCATTTTTAGGGTTTTAAAGGGTTTTTAGAGTTTTTAGTGGGCTTTTATGTTTTTATGAGTTTTATGGTTTTTAGGGGTTTTAAGGTATTTTAGGGGTTTTTTGGGTTTTCATAATTTTATAGTGTTTTTAGGGGTTTTAATAGTTATTATTTTGTAATGGTTTTCATTGGGGTTATTAAGGTTTTTGGAGTATTTTATGTTTTTAAGGACTTTTAGGGGTTTTATGGTTTTTTATGGTTTTCGGGTTTTTATGTTTTTTATCATTTTTATTTTTAGGGGTTTTAAGTTTTTTGGGGGTTTCGGGGGGTTTTAGGGGGTTTTCGTTTTTTGTGGTTCTTAGGATTTTTTTTATCTTTTTTAGGTTTTTTCAAATTTTATAGAGTTTTTTTAGGTTTTTATAGGATTAAAGATGTTATAGTAGTTTTATAGGGTTTTATGGATTTTTAGTGGTTTTAGGGTTTTTTAGGTTTTTTAGGTTTTTAAGGTTTTTAGGGTTTTCTACATTTTTTCTTATTTAGGGGTTTTAACTGTTTTTGGTTTTTCTATTTTTTTCTAAGGGTTTTTATGATTTTTTATGTTTTTATGGATATTTAAGGATTTTGATGATTCTTCTAGTTTTTAATGGTTTTTAGGGATTTGAGGAGTTTTTATGTGTTTTTTACGTTTTTAGCATTTTTAGGTTTTTTGAGGTTTTATGTGTTTTTAGGGTACCCATATTTTTTAAGTATTATTTGGGTTTTAGAGATTTTATGGTTTTCGGGATTTTTATGGTTTATAGGATGTTTAGGTATTTTTAGGATTTTAGGGGTTTTATGGTTTTTTTTTGTTTGATGTTTTATTTGGGTTTTGAGATTTTTTTGAGTTTTTAGGGTGTTTAAGGTTTTGTAGAGTTTTTTAATGTTTTATGAGTATAAAGAGTCTAAAGATTTTATAGTTGGTATTTAAGGTTTTATGTGTATTTTTTGTTTATTTATGTTTTTGGGGGTATTTATGATTTTTAGGGGTATTAGGGTTTTTAGGGGAATTAGCATTTTTAGGTTTTTAAGGTTTTCTTTGTGTATTTAGGGTTTTTATGGTTTTTTACATTTTTAGGGATTTTTTAGTATTTTAATCAGTTTTATGGTTTATAGGGATTTTTAGGGATATTTAGGATCTTTTTGGTTTTTTGGGTTGTTAGGGTGTTTTTGAGTTTTTTATTATTTTAATTGTCTTTAATGTTTTTTAGTGTTTATGGGTTCAGAGAGTTTAAATAATTTGTTTTGTGGTTTTTGTGTGTGTTTAATGTTTTTAGGGTTTTTATGGGTTTTAGGAATTTTTATGGTATTTGGGGATTTGGGAGTTTTTAGGATCTTTTAGGTTTTTAATAATTTTTTTGGTTTTTTAGGGAAAAGAATGCACTTGACCAAGATATTCCTCGACCACGAAAATTAGGTAAAAAGAGTTTAGAAAGAAAATAAGGATGGGGTAGGGCCAAACAACCCACACCCAAAACACACAACATAACCTCCCCACCATCACCAGAGTCAGAAATCAGAGGGAGGGCTATAAGGTTCACCCTCAGCACCATACCCATAAGATGCGTCAGCATCTGTTGACTCCCACTCATACTGAAGCTACTTGAAGATTTACATGTACAATTCATTAAGCCTTTGATGCTCTGCTTTAAGCTGCCTCATAGGGGAATTCTCACCACACCATCCTTGCTTTTCAGTGGCATTCTTCTTTGTAGCCTTAGAGGAGGCTTAGTTGGACACAATCATTGGAAGATTTGAATGGTTCTTCTTTGGACTCCTCTTTGGGGGAGATGAAACATACTCAGTAGAAAAATTCTCTTTCCCATGTTCATAAGAATCCGCAATCAAATCCCTCTCCTTCATGATCTGGGCCATTTTAGACTTCATCCTATTATCATCATCAGTACCAGCCCCCCAACATGAGACCAATACCTCTTGAAAGAGACCTTTTTGTATTGATATAAACACATTTTGGTCCTCCACCACCATATCCCGTAGCATCAGGCAGTTCAAATTCCCAGATGGTGCACCCAACTATCTAGCCACCTCCTCATCATAGGAATCCTGGGAAACTCCCTCATGTACAACCATGGAATTCAGATCCATATCCCCCTCAAAATATGTTTGGGGTTGTCTGGCCAGTACCTCGTCTTCACAGGAAAGGGTTTTTGTGCCTACCCCAAGCGTTATCCCTTCCGTATTCCTATCACCAACACCATAAGCCTGGATCAGAGGAAGGTAATGTGCCTCCCTCTCATCCTCACTAGCAGGGGTTTGTACGCCAACCCTAAGCGTCAGCCCTTCCTCATTCCCAACACCATCACCATTTTTAGGTGAGTCCTGCACCTCCCTCTGCACTTCACCATCACCACTAGATATCAGCACCTAGAAATTTGAAAAAGAATCTTCATAATGGATCAAACATCCATTTTAAGAAACATTGGCTTCTTGCATAGTCGCATACTTCACATTAGCAGCATCTCCCAGATCTCCTACATTATCCCACACAACAACAATAGAAATCAAGGCATATATCACACCCTTATCCATCTCCTCGCACACATTACCCTGACTCGGAGTTAGGTCATGCACCTCCCTCTTCACGTCACCATTACCACTAGGAAACGACAACTACCCATTTGAAACAATAACTTCAAGATGGATTAGATTACCATTTTCATCAACATTGGCTTCATGCATTGCAGCAAAATCTACATTAACATCATTAATCCTCTCCCCTACACCACCCCACAAAACCTCACCAGATATCAATCCCATCAGGATTTTTAGGTCTATTTAGGATTTGTATGGTTTTTAGTTTTTAAGGGATTTTTTTGGGTTTTTATTGTTTTAGGGGTATTTATGTTTTATGTGTTTCTAGGTTTTTACAGTTTACTTAATGTTTTTAGTTTTTTTCGGTTTTTATAGATTTTAAGGATTTTTTTTCATTTTATGGATTTTTAGGGGTTTAGGGATTTTGAGGGTTTTTATAATTTTTAGGGATTTTCGGGTTTTTAATTTTTTTTTGCATTTTTTGGTTTTTTATGGGGTTTATGTGTTTTTAGGCTGTTACGGCCTTCTAAAAGTTTTTATATTTTTTAGTTTTTTTATATTTCTTGGGATATTAAGGGTTTTTTTATGATTTTTATAATTATATTTCTTTTATGAATTTGATATATTTAAATGTTTTTTTATTGTTTTTGTTATTTTTTTGGTTATCTACATTTTTGTTTTTTTAGGTTTTTACTTTTTTATAGTTTTTTATGTTTTTAGGGGTTTAATAGGTTTTCATATTTATTTTTGGGTTTTTAGGGTTAATGGGTTTTTAGGGGTTTTTAAATGTTTTTATGGGTTTTTATTTTTTGAGAGTTTTATGTGTTTAGGTAAATTTTAATGTTTTAATGAATTTTAGTGTTTTCTAGTTTTTAGGGTTCTTTACGATTTTCACCATTTTAGGGTTTTTATGGTTTTTTATGTTGTTAGAGTTTTTTGAGTATTTTTATGTTTTTTTTGGAATTTAAGGATTTTTTAGGGTATTTTTTGTTTTTATGGGTTTTTTGGTTTTTTGGTTTTTTGGGTTTTAAGGGTTTTTTTAGATTTTAGGGTTTTATGGTTTTTAGAGTTTTTTTTTCATTTTTAGGGGAGTAAAGGGTACTGTGATTTTTTAGTGGGTTTTTGGTTTTTTGGGTTTTTAGGGGTTTTTAGGGTTTTTAGGGTTTTTATGGGTTTAGGTAATGTAATTGATTTTTTTGGATTTTTATTTTTTTTTGGGTTTTTATGGATTTTGAGGTATTTTAGAGGTTTTTAGGGGTTTTAGGTTTCTTATAAGGTTTTTTAGGTTTTTAAGGTTTTTATAGTTTTAAACATTTTCCAGGGTTTAATGTGTTTTTATTATTTTTAGAGGGTTTTAAGGTTTTTATATGTTTTTATGGTTTTTAGGGTTTTTTAAAGTTTTTTGTCTTTTTTATGCTTTTTGGGGTTTAATGTGTTTTTAGGTTTTTATGGATTTATTATAGTTTTGTAGTTTTTTTATTTTTTTTTTATTTTTTTGGGATTTTGTAGTAATTTTTAAGGATTTTTTGGGTTTTTACTATTTTTAGGGACTTTGAGAAGTTTTAGGGTGTTTTAGGTTTTTTTGTTTTTTTTTGATTTTTCAATGGGTTTTAATGTTTTAGGGGATTTTAAAAGTTATGAGGGTATGTTAGGGTTTTTTATAGTGTTTATCATTTTTTAGTTTTTTTTGGTTTTAAGTGTGTTTAGGTTTTTATGGTTTTCCTTGGGTTTTTATGGTGTTCTAGGGTTTTCTACATTTTTTGGGACATTTGCGATATTTATTATTTTTATTATTTTTATTATTTTCAGTGATATTGAGGGTTTTAGAGTTTTTAGGGGTTTTATGGTTTTTTTGTTTTAGTGTATTTTTAGTTTTGATGTTTTTAGAGTTTTTAAAATTTTATTGGGGTGTAATGGGGTTTTAGAGTTTTAAGTGAGTTTTATGGTTTTTATCAGTTTTTTTGGTTTTTATGTTTTATTGGGTTTTATGGGTTTTAATGTTTTTATGGTTTTTATCACCATTGGGTATTTAGCATTTTTTTGGGGTTTAATTTGTTTTTAGTTTGAAAGGTTTTATTATGATTTTAAGGGGTTTTTTTGTTTTTTATGTTTTTAGGGGTCTTAGGGATTTTTTTGAAATTTTATGGTTTTTAGTATTTTTAAGGATTTTAATGATTTTAGTGTATTTTAAAGGTTTTATGGATTTTAGGGGTTTCATCATATTTTTTTATTTTTTGGGGTATAAATTATTTTTAGGTTTTTTAGTTCTCTGAAAGTTTTTAGGGTTTTTTGTGTTTTAGGTTTTTAACGGATTTTGGCAATTTTTAAGAATTTTAAATGATTTTGAGTTTTTTTGGGGTTTTAGGGTTTTAATGGTTTATATCATTTTTAAGGTTTTTTATTTTTAATGTTTTTTATAATTCATTATCGTTTTTAGCGTATTAATGGGTTTTTAAGTGTTTGTAGTGGTTTTTAAGGTTTTTTGTGGGATTTTTGAATTTTTAGGGGGCGGGGGTTTATTATTTTTAGGGGGGTTTGGGGTTTTTGGGACTTTTAGGGTTTTTAGCCATTTTTAGTTTTTTAGGGGTTCTACTTACTTCTTTGTTTTCAAGGTTTTCTTAAGGGGTTCACAGTTTTTATGATTTTTTTTAAATTTCCGGGATTTTTATTGCTGTATTAGGATATTTAGAGTTTTGGGGGTTTTGGTATATTGAGGGGTTTGGGGGTTTTTTAGGGGTTTTAGGGTTTTTAGAGGTTTTGGGGTTTTTTTAGGGTTTTTAGTATTTTCTAGGTTTTTATGATTTTTAATTATTTTTATGGTTTTTAGGTATTCTTAGAGGTTTTATGTTTTTTAGTGTTTTTTATGATTTTAGGGATTTTATATGCTTTTTATGTTTTTAATGTTCTTTTGGGTTTTTAAAGATATTTATGGTTTTTAGTGTTTTTTGGGTTTCTTGGATGTTTTTTGTTTTTTTATTTTTTCAGCGTTATTATTTTATTTATAGTTTTTGAATGTTCTTAGGGGATTAAATGTTTTTTAGAGATTTCAGTGGGTTTTTAGTGTGTTTTTAGGTTGTTAGTGTTTTTATGGTTTAAGGTGTTTTTTTTATTTTTATTGTTTTATGGTTTTAAGGTATTTTAGTTTTTTTAGACATTTTTTATGTTTTTAGGGGTTTAAAGTGTTTTTATGTTTTCTAGGTTTTCTTAGGGGTTTTCATGGTTTTTAGGGTTTTTATGGATTTTTTTGGATTTTTTATAATTTTAATGGTTTTTATGGATTTTCATGTCTTCGTGGTATTTTGGGGTTTTAGGTTTTTTTATGAGTTTAATCATTTTGTAGTTTTTAAGGGTTTAAATGTTTTAGGTTACAATAATTTTCTAAGGGGTTTTTAGGGTTTTTGTGTTTTTTAATTTTTTTTTGGATTTTCTACGATTTTTTTGGTTTTTAGGGATTTTTTAGATTTAAAAAAAAAATAGGGTATTTCAGGGACTTTAGGGTCTAGAGGGTTCTTTTTTGGGGGGGTTTAGGGGATTTTTTTAGGTTTCTATGGTTTTTAAGTCTTTTTAGTGTTTTTAATGTCTTTAGGGGGTTAAACATTTTTTATTGTTTTTAGTGGGTTTTTGGGTTTTTTAGTTTTTTATGTTTTTTATTTTTCTTATGGATTTTTGTGGTTTTTATGGCTTTTAGGGTTTTTTGGGTCATTATATTTTTTTAATATTTTTATGTTTTTTAGGGTTTTTAAGTGTTTTTAAGTTTTTAGGTTTTTCTAAGGGGGTTTCAGGATTTTTGGGGATTTTTAGGATTTTAGGTATTTTTATGGATTTATTGATAATTATACAGTTTTTTAGTTTTTTTTGGTTTTTAGAGATTTTCATGTTTATTTAAGGTTTTTAGGGGTTTGTTTTTGGTTTTTTATGTTTTTAGTGGTTTTAAGTGTTTTTTTCGAATATGGTTTTATTACGAGTTTTTAGGGATTTTATTTATTTTTATGTTTTTTGTTAATTTTATGGATTTTAGGCTTCTAATAGTTTTTTTTGAGTTTTTTAGGATTTTGAGGTTTGATGGTTTTTAGGTTTTTTAACAAATTTTTCGTGTTTCATGGGTTTTGACTGTTTTTATGTTTTTAACATTTTATTATGAGTTTCAGGGTTTTTAGGTTCTTTCACATTTTCAAGGATTTTTATGGCCTTTTAGGCTTTTTATCGATTTTTAGGGGTTTGAGGGATTTTGAGGGTTTTTAGGGTTTTTAGTGTTTTATAATTTTATGGTTCCTTTTGATTTTTTATGTTTTTTAAGGTATTTAAAAGTTTTTAAACATTTTAGCTGTTTAAAGGGTTTCTATATTTTTTACTGATTTTTAGGGGTTTATGGCTTTTTATGGTTTTTCATGGTTTTTAGGGTTCTAAGGGATTTTGAATGTTTTTTTGGGGATTTTAGTGTTTTTTTGGGTTTTAAGGTTTTTTATCATTTTTTATGATTTTTAGGGGATTAAGGTGTTTTTATGTTTTTAAGGATTTCAAAGGTATTTTCATTGTTTTTAGGGGTTTTATGTGTTTAGGTATTTTTTAGATTTTTTATGTTTTTTCGGGTTTTTAAGGATTTTTAAGGATTTTATGGGATTTAGAGGTTCTTTTTGGTTTTGGGGTTTTTTCTTGAGTATGTTTGGGTTTTTAATGTCTTTTGGAGTTTTTTTAGTTTTTTATCTATTTAAAGAGATTTTGCAGTTTTTAGTGGGTGTTAGGGTTTTTATGGTTTTCTATTTTTTTTAATGTGAATTGATATTTCTATGCTTTCAGTAGGTTTAGGTTTTTTATTTTTTTTATAATCTTTTAGGATTTTTAGGGGTTTAATAGATTTTAGTTTTAAAAGGTTTTCTTAGGGGTTTTCACAGTCTTCTGGGTTTTTTATGTTTTTTGGGAATTTTGGTGTATTTTAGGATTTTTAATGTTATTATAATTTTTAAGGATTTTTATGGTTTTATGTATTTTTATTGTTATTATGGTTTCTTAATGTTTTTAGAATTTTTATATTTTTAGGGATTTGTGGTTTTTAGGTTTTAATGGTTTTCTTAGGGTTTTTAGGGGATTTAGGATTTTCATGTTTTTAGTGATTTTTTAGGATTTTTATGAATTTTTATGTTTTTAGGGATTTTGAGGGTTTTATGTTTTTGAGAGTTTTTAGGGTTTTATGTTTCTTATAATTCTTTTCGATTTTTAGAACATTTTTTTAAATTTTTAGGGTTTTAAATGTTTTTATAATTTTTTAACATTTCATATGTGTAAATGGTTTTTAGAGTTTTTAGTGGGTTTTTGGGGTTTTAGGTGGTTTTAATCTTTTTAGGGGGTTTTATGGTTTTATAGGTATTATAGTTTTTTAGTGTATTTTAGATTTTTTAGGGTTTTTCATTTTTTTTGTGGTTTTGAATGTTTTTAGGTTTTTAATATTTTCTCAGTGGTTTCTAGATTTTTGGATTTTTTTTATGTTTTTAGTAATTTTAATAGTTTTTCAGATTTTTAGGGTTTTTAGAAGTTTTAGGGAATTTAGAGTGTCTTAAGGTTTATTATGATTTTTAGGGATTTTTAGGGTTTTTACCATTTATATGATTTTAGGGGTTTTAAGTGTTTTCATGTTTTTAAGGATTTCTTATGGTTTTTCTGGGTTTTTTGGTTTTTTATTTATTTTTAATATTAGGGATTTTTAGTTTTTTTAAACTTTTTTTTTATTTTAGGTATTGTGAGAGTTATTGAGAAATTTTAGATTGTTGAGTTTTTTATAAAGTATTTCGTGATTTTATAGTTTTTAGGTGATTTTAGGTTTTTCTGAGTCTTTTTAGAGTTCGTAGGGTTTTTAGCATTTTTTAGGTGTTTTAGGGGTTTTAAATTTTTTTAGGTTTTAAGGTTTTAATTGGGGTTTTTGCGGTTTTTTTAGTTTTTTACATTTTTAGGGGTTTTTAAGGAAATTTCTGGATTTTTTTAGTATTTAGGGATTTTTAGGATTTTAAGCGTTTTAGGGTCTTTTGGGGTTTTTTTGGTTTTCTAGGTTTTTTTGGTTTTTGGGTTTTTTTGGTGTTTTTATCTTTTTTATGTTTGTATAGGTTTTATGTGTTATATATTTTTCAATTATTATTAGTTTTTTCAGGGTTTTTTGTGATTTCAGGGATTTTGGGTTTTTTACGATTTTTAGGGATTTTGAGGGTTTTTAGGGGTTTTAATGGTTATATGGGTTTTTATGGTTTTTAGTATTTATAGGGACTTCCGGGTTTTATGTTTTTTAGGTTTTTAAGGATTTATTTGGGTTATTTAGAGTTTTGACGGCTTTTTTACGTTTCTAGGGATGTTTAGTTTTTTTAACTTTTAATGGTTTTAGGGTTTTTAGGAATTTTGAGGGTTTTTTGGGAAAGCGATTTTTGCTTTTTTCGGGGTTTTTTTGGGTTTTTTAGTTTTTTTAGATTTTTTAACATATATAGGTGTTTAAAGGGTTTTCAAAAAAAAATTAGTGGTTTTTATGGTATTTATGGAGTTTTAGGGTTTTTTATTATTTTACGGGGTTTATGGTTGTTAGTTGTTTTAAAGTCTTTTTATATTTTTATCACTTTTAGGTTTATAGGGGTTTAAGTGTTTTTAGAGTTTTTAATCTTTTCCTAGGGTTTTTCATGGTTTTAGGGGTTTTTTAGGTTTTTAGGGATTTTAGGGATTTTTTTACTTTTATAGGTTCTTAGGGTTTTTATGTTTTTAGGGTTTTAGGGTTTTTTGGGTTTTTAGAATTTTTTACGGTTTTCAAAGTTTTAAGTGTTTTTAGGTTGTATAGGTTTTCTTAGGGATTTTCTTATTTTTAATATTTTTTACAATTTTAGGAATTTCTAGGTCTTTTTAAATATTTTTATCGGTTTTAGAGTTTTTAGATATTTTGAAGTTTTTTTTGGTTTTTAAGGTTTTAGGGTCAGTATGGTTTTTTAGGTTTTTCTGAGTTTTTTCATTTTAATCTTTTTAAAAATTTTAATTTTTTAGGTGATGAAAGGGTTTTTAGTGTTTATAGTCTGTTTTTAGTGTTTTTAATGATTTTTGGGTTTTAATGGTTTCTAGGGTTTTAATAGTTTTTAATGGTTTCATGGGACTTATTAGGGGTTTAGGGGTTTTAGGGGTTTTATAATATTTTAGGTTTTTTGGGGGATTAAGTGTTATTAGGTTTTCAAGTATTTTTCCATAGTTTTAGGGTTTTTCTATACTTATAGGGATTTTATCGATTCTTTATGGTTTAAGGTTTTTCATGATTTTCTGGGGGCATGGTAGGTGTAGGGCCATGATATTCCCGACCCCCCCCCTGAAAAATTATTTGAAAAAGTGATGTAGAAAAAAGGGAGGGGCTGTTTAAAATGACCTATAACCAAAGACAATCACAATAAAAGCAATGAAATAAAATTACACAACAACCCAAACACAGAACAAGATTTAGAACCATGAATCCATACACACTAACCTCCAGTAGCCCCAATTCCAATCATCATCATAGCATCCCTTAGACACATCATCATCAACTTCCAAACAGTCAACGACTGACAACCAGCAGCACAAAACAGTAAAATCTCCCACCACAACAAATCACCAATAGGATTGTTCATTAGTTAAAGATACCAGAAGCAGCTGATGATTCCTTCATCACTGCCAAAATACCACCCAAATTCACGACCAATTGACCAAGACCCCAAAAACACCAAAACCAAACCTCGAATCGGCCTATAGTTGAATCAAACCACAAGGCATCACCCCTATGAGCCACTAGAGATGACCCTAAGAAGACTAGAGCACGCAATATCTGACATCGAGTCGAGATGAAGCCGGGCTGGGATCTCGGATCTAGAAGGCACAAAACATTATTTATTGTGACAGGGCCAACACAGAGAACACCACATCCACGAATGGACCCTAAAGTAGAGGACCAATAAGTGTAATCGCAGCCGGAAACAAGGAATGCAGAGCTGACAATGAGTGCATGGTAGTCGCAACGAGGTCCCAAGGATAGGGGAATGCCAAATACAACACTGTGAACAGCGAACCTGACACCATGTTGTTGAAGACATACAGAGATCTTGGATCTGGAATGGGTGACACACATCCAAAATCTGGACCACAAAGAGCCAAAGCTGAATAAGGATCCTGAAGCCAGGAGATTCGAAGCTGCCTCTGCGTTAACCGAAGTCAACATCGAGCGTTCCAAAGGTGAAGCCAGATCCTGAAGTCGCAAGGAATAATGAATCTTCCATTGGGAAAAAAACAAGCTAAGACACACAGATTCATCCTCCATCGACTCCCTGCTAAGACAATGCATCCATCATCGAGGCAGGAACACACCGAAGGGGGAAGGAAGAAGATCTTATGAATAACCCTAGAAACATGTGGAGAGGAAAAGATCCACCGCACTAAGGACCTTCAGAGTTTTAGGGGTTTTTAGGTTTTTATCTCATGATTTTCTAGAGTTTTATGGTTTTATGGTTTTTAGTGTTTTTTAGGGTTTTTAACTTTTTTTTATGTTATTTGGGGTTTATGATGTTTTAGGTTTTTGATGTTTTATTATGGTTTTTAGAGGTTTATAGGATTTTCTACATTTTAAGAGTTGTTGGGTTTTTTTGGATTTTTATGGGTTTTTAGAGTTTTTAGGGATTTTTATGGGTTTTAGGAATTATTGGGTTCTTATGTTTTTATGGATTTTTGGTTTTTTGGGTCCTTTTTAGTTTTTAGTGGTTTTATGGTTTTTTTGAGTTTTATAAAATTTTATGGGATTTAAAATGTTTTTATAGTTTCTATGGTTCTTAAAAGGGTTATAAGAGTTTTAATATTTTTGGGGGTTTTTATTGTCTTTTTTTTTGTGTTTTTAGGGTTTTTAGTGCTTTTACTTTTTAGGGGTTTAAGTGTTTTATTTTATTAAGGATTTATTTTAATATTTATGATTTTATGATTTTTTATATTTTTAGGATTCTCTAGGATTCCTTAATATTTTTATGGGTTTTTAGGTTTTTTAGGGATTTTGAGGGCTTTTAGAATTTGTTTAGTTTTTTGTATATTTATGTGTTTTACTTGATTTTAGGTTTATATGGTTTTTATGGTTTTTCAGGGTATTTAGGGTTTTTAAAATTTTATGTATTTTTATTGATTTTTTAATGATTTATTTGTGTTTTAGTGTTTTAGTTATTTTTAGGGTTTTTAGGGGTTTCGGGTTGTTTTGGGTTTTAGGGTTTTTTTTTATTTTTTAGGATATTTAATGTTTTATAATTTTTTAATATTTTATGGGATTAAAATGATTTTAAAATTTTCTAGTGGTTTTTAGGGTTTTTATGGGTTTTAGGTTTTTTTTGGTTTTGACAAGTTTTTATGGATTTTAGTTTTTTTAGGTTTTATAGGGTCTTTAAGGTGTTCTAGGGTTTTCAGAATTTTTAGGTTTTCAGGGGTTTTAATTGTTTTTTTGGTTTTAAGGTTTTCAAAGGGTTTTCTCAAAACTTTCATCTTTTTTATGTTTTTAGTGATTTTTATGGATTTTTAAGATTCTTATGGTTTTTTAATATTTTTAGGTATTTTGAGTGTTTTTATGGTTTTTAAGGTTTTTATTGTTTAGCGGTTTTTTATATTTTATAGGGTTTTTTAGTTTATTAGGGTTTGTAATGTTTTTAGAGATTTTTTAACATTTTAAGGGATTTAAAGGGTTTTTTAGTTTTTATTGGGTTATAGGGTTTTATCATTTCTAATAAATTTTTTATGGTTTTTATGTGTTTTTATTATTTATACGAGTTTTAGGGTTTTTAGGATCTTCTTGGGTTTTTAGGTTATTTCGGATTTTTAGCTATTTTAGGGGTTATATTATTTTTAGGTTTTTATGTTTTTCTTAGGTTTTTTAACATTTTTTGTGTTTATGTATTTTTAGGAACGTTTAGAATTTTTATGGAATTTTATATATTTTCAGGGTTTTTAGAGTTTTTAGGGTGTTTAAGGATTTTTATGGGTTTTAGTTTTTTTATATTATTTAGGTTTTTATGTGTTTTTAATAATTTAAAGGATTTATTATAATTTTTCATGGTTTTAGGTATTTTTACATTTCTATGTATTTTTAGGGATTTGTAAGTGTTTTTATGTTGTTTTAGGGATTTTGAGGTTTGGGGGGAGGGGTTTATGGATTTAGTGTTTTTTGGGTTTTTTGGTTTTTGGATATTTTTTGATTTTTTTTGTAACATTTTTTGGGTATTCTAACATTTTAGGGATCTAAAGGGATTTTATAAGTTTTATCTAGTTTTTATGGGGTTAGTGGTTTTTAACACTTTTTTCTGGTTTTTAGGGGTTTTGTGTATTTTATAGATTTTTATGTATTTTTGGGGGTTTTAGGGTTTTTAGCAATTTTTAGGTTTTCAATGGGTTTCATGTGTTTTTAGGTTTTTTAGTTTTTCATAGGGTATTTTATCTTTTTTAGGTTCTTTTAGGTTTTATGGTATTTTTTTTGAAATTTTTTAGTATTTTAATGGTTTTGGGGTTATTTGGGAATTTTAGGGGTTTTTTATTTTTGTGGTTTTAGGGTTTTTATGATATTTTCCGGTTTTTATGATTTATTTGGTTTTCTTGGGTTTTGACGTTTTTTTGAATTTTTTATCTTTTTTAGGGGTTTAAAGGGTTTTTAATTTTTTAGTGTCTTTTATGGTTTTTATGGGGTTTTTTGGGTTTTCAATGTTTTTAGGGTTTTTAAAGGTTTTTAGAGGTTTTAGGGTCTTTAGGGTTTTTATTGTTTTTAGTGGTTTTAGGAGTTTGAAGTGTTTTGGGGTCTAAAATATTTCTTAGTATTTTTCATATTTTTTTCTTTTTTAGGAATGTTTTGTTATTTTTTGTATTTGTTTTTATTTTTTGGGATTTTTGGGAATAAAAGGGGTTTTTGGGTTTTTTTGGGATTCTAGTGATTTCTAGGTTTTTTAGGTTTTTTAGGGTTTTTATATTATTTAGGTTTTTAAGGTTATCTTAGGGGTTTTCATTATTTTTAGGTTTTTTTATTAGTTTAGGGATTTTATGGTCTTTTTTAGGATTTTTATGTTTTTAGGGTTTTCCGGTCTTTTGATGGTTTTTATTGTGTTTAGTGTTTTTATTTATTTTGGGGGATTTAGTTTTTTAGGATTTTTCTAGGATTTTTAATTTTTTTAGTGTTTTTTCTTGTTTCTAAGGTTTTTAAGGGATATTAAAATTTTTAGTGGTTTATGGGGTTTATGGGGTTTAGGATTTATATGTTTTTAGTGGTTTTTTGGTTTTTTTGGGTTTTACTTTTTAGAGTCTTTTTAGGGTTTTTATGGTTTTTAGGGTTTTTAACATTTTTTTATGTTTTTAGGGACATTATGTGTTTTTTTTGTTTTTAAGGATTTCTTAAGGGTTTCAAGGTTTTATGGTTTTTATGTTTTTTAGAGATTGTTTATGATTTTTACAGTTTTTTGGTTTTTTAGCCATTTTAAGAGTTTTAGGGGTGTTTGTGGATTTATGGGATTTTCATGGTCGTATGTTTTTATATTTTTTTGTTATTTTCTATTTTAAGGTTTTCTTAGGGAATTTCAGGGTTTTTAGTGTTTTTTTACATTTATTGAGTTTTTATGATTTTTTAGGACTTTATGGTTTATTGGGTTTTTTAAGGGTCCATATGGTTTTTGGATTTTTTTTACATTTTTAGGGGTTTTAAGGGTTTTAAGAGTTTTTAGTGTTTTTAGTCATTTTATTTGTTTTTAGGGTTTTTTACGGGTTTAGGTGGTTTTTATCAATTTTTTGAGGTTTTAGGATTTCTATGGACTTTTTAGGGGTTTTATTTATTTTATCATCTTTTTGGTTTTTTGGGGTTTTAGGTGATTTTAGGATTTGTTGGTTTTGATAAGGGATTTCAATTTTTTAAGGTTTTTTTAAAACTGTTAGGGATTTTTAGTTGTTTTTGTTATTTTTATTGGGTTTTTTGGGGTTTTATAGGTTTTAAGGGGTTTTAAGGTTTTTTTAGTTTTGTAGGGGTTTTTAGGTTTTATAGAGTTTATTGAAAATTTTAATGGGTTTAAATGTTTTTTAAGGATTTAAATAGGTTTTGGTTTTAATTTTTTTTTTTGATTTTTGAGGGTTTTGGGGTTTTTTGGGTTTTGAGGGTTTTGGGGTCTTTTAGGGTTTTAAACATTTTTTAGGTTTTTAGGGGTTTAAGTGTTTTTATTTTTTTAATGTTTTCAAGGGGTGTTCAGGGTTTTTATGGTTTTTTACAATTTTAGGGATTTTTAGGTATTGTTTAAGGATTTTTCATGGTTTTTATTCTTTTTTGTTTTTAGGGGTTATAAGTGATTTTATTTTTTTGAGGTTTTCTTAAGGTTTTTTAGGGTTTTTAGGGTTTTTTACATTTTTTGGGATTTTTGTCTTTTTAGGATATTTATGCTTTTTAGGGGTTTTGATGGTTTTGGGGTATTATGGTTTTTTATTTTTTTGTGGGTTTTTTATATTTTTAAGTTTTCTTTTGAGTTTTTTCTTTTGTTTTCTATGGTTTTTAGAGTTTTTTTCATATTTTTGGGTTTAAGGGGTTTTTAGAGAATTTAGTTTCTGTGTTTTTATGTGGTTTTAAGGTTTTTAGGGCCTTTAAGGAATTTCTGGTTTTTTGGGGTATTTAATGGCTTTTAGGGTTGTTTTGAGTTTTAGAATTTTTAGGTTTTTAGGGATTTATTTTTTTTTAGGTTTTTAGGGTTTTTGTAGGGTTATTTCATGGGTTTTAAGGGTTTTTTATGTTGAAGGTATTTTTATGGGTTTTAAGTTTTTATTAGTTTTTTTGATTTTTAGGGATTTTTAGGGTTTTTTGGTTTGTTAGGATTTTCACGGGTTTTATAGTTTTTTTTGGGTTTTTGAATTTTTCTTAATTTTTTGGGGTTTTATTATTTTTTTATGTTTTTAACATTTTTAGGGTTTTAATGTATTTTTAGAGTTATTAGAGTTTTTAGGGTCATTATGGGTTATTAGTTTTTTTCGTGGTTATTGGAGGTTTTATAGGTTTTAGTGGTTTTTAGGGTTTTTATGGATTTTTAGTGTTTTTGGGTTTTTAGGGGTTTTATGTGTTTTTAGGATTATAAGGTTCTCTTATGAGGTTTCAGTATTTGTAGGGTTTTTTATGCTTCTAATAAATTATAAGGATTTATTCGGATTTTTATGGGTTTTTAGTGTCTTATTGATTCTAAGGGTGTTTAGGGTTTTTAGGGGTTTTAGGGTTCTTGGGTTATTATGGTTTTTTTGGTTTTTTAAGGTTTTATTTGAGTTTTACAATTTTAAAGGTTTTTTAGAGTGTTTTAACAGTTTTAGGGGTTTAAAGGGTTTTTATAGTTTTTAGTGTGTCTATAATTTTTTTTTGATTTTTAGGTGTTTCAGGTTTTTAGAGGTTTTTATGTTTTTGAGGGGGTTTTAGGGTTTTTTTTGGTATTTTAGTTTTTTTAACATAATTTTAGATTTTAGGGGATTTAAGTTTTTTTAGGTTTGTAAGGTTTTCTTATCATTTTTAATGAGTTTTATGGTTTTTTATATTTTTTGGGATTTTTGGTGTTTTTAGGATTTTTATTGCATTTTAGGTTTTTTATGGATTTTGGGGTTTTAGGGTTTTTTATTTTTTTTATTAAGTTTTATCATTATAAAAATAAATATGTTTTTAGGGGTTTAAGTTTTTTTGCAGTTTTATTTGGGATTACCAATGTTTTTAGTGTTTTTTACGTTCTTGTTAATTTTTTTGGATTTTAGGGTCTTTATGTTTTTCTGGGTTTTTAGAGATTTTGTTGAATTTTAGGGTTTTTAGGTTTTTTATAGTTTTAATGGTTTTTGAGTTTTTAGAGTTCTTTTTTAGTTTTTAGGTTTTAAGGGTTTTTATATCTTTCAAAAGTTTTAGGGAAAGGAAGATGCAAGGATCAGGCTATTCCCGACCCCCTCAAATTTTATTAAGAAAACAGAGACGCAGCAGACAAGGGAGGGGAGGGGTCAAACGACCAGCACCCAAAAACCCTTTACAAACCCAAGACACCAAAGACCCCAAAAATAGAAAGATCAAAAAAAGAAAAAACATACAAAACCAAGCAAGAAAGGTCCACCAGCAGTCCCAACCAAGCAGGAACCAACATCCAGCAGCAGCATCACCATCACCATACACAGAAACTTCATCACCTCCAAAGCATCAGCAACATCACGTCTCAGCCAAGAAGCAGTCAACGTCCAGCCCATCAGATTTCGACAGCCAGCACATCATTCAATAGTTCCCAGCTAGCAGTCCTCAAGAAAAGCAGCATCCCCTAACCAATAACTTATCATCCAACAACCATCACATCCATGCCAAACAACATCCAACAACAACCAGCTCTCACCCAACAGCGCCCATTCAGGGGACACAACACCACCAAGAAACAAGCAGCAACCATTCACACCGAGCACAACTTCAAACACCTTCTCAGCAGCAACAAATTCATCAGCTTTCACACATCCCAATCCAGCAGAGTACATCAGCCAGCACTAAATAATCCGACGGCCAACAACTCTCGATGATCTGCACCCCACAACAGAGCAAACAACACACAACCATCACCCATACCCAGGACCAGTCCGCAGCACCCATCACCCCAAAGAGAGATCCCAGCTCTAGAAAATTGCCCCAACAAAATTTCCCAACATCACCAGAACATGCCTAAAATTTCCCAGAAAATCCAGAAGCCAGAACCCGCAATGGATCATGTTTAGCACCACAACCAGTGCACATTAGGTTTTAAGATTCAAGGACTTCCAACCAGAACCAGCATCAATAGCGAGCTGCAAAGGAGAAAAAATACGCACCTGAATCTGGATCTTCTTCGTAGACATAAAACAAGAAGATATGAGCATCCAAAGAACCAGAAATAGCACAGAAACACCAAGCTAGCATTGGACCTTCTGCCTCCATGAAGGACTATCGAGTCTCTAGAGAAGCCACTAGAAACCATCAAAGCGAAAACCAGAGAGGGTGACTGACCATTGAGAAGGTCTCCACCCAAGACATCGAGGAAGCTCCCTCTGACGATGAAGATTGTGACCCCGCTGCATCCACGGAAGTTCTTATCCACAGGAGCCAAGAGCACCACCACACTGGGACAAACAGAGTCGCCAAGACTGCCATCTCTCCCGATGAAGCCTTTGACCCCGCTGACCCGTCAGGAAACCCATATTTGTAAAAACATCCCCAAAAGGATGAAATCCAGGAGGGTTCCCGACCTCCAAGGAGTCACCGGCTTCACCACAACCAAGAACGGGATGGATGAAAGCCGAGCAAAACTGCCGCACACGCCATGCCAGGATGTTGTCCCCATTTCTCGAAGAATGCCGTCAGATCTCAACACCACCAAACAGCAGCCTGGTCTCCCGCAAGGGAGTGGAAGAAGAACCATCAACCAAAACTCCATCTGCAACATCAAATCGAACAAAGCAGCCACCGAAGAGGATTCCAAAGGGAGAACCTAGAAATCGCCGCAGCGCGAGCCCAGGAGAGAGTGGCAGAATCTTCCTTATGAGATTTTCTAGGGGTTTTAGGGGGTTTTCACAAAGGTTTTGGGGGTTTAAAGGGTTTCTAGAGTTTTTTTTGTAGATTTTGGGGTTTATTTGGGTTTTATAGATTTTTATGTTTTTATGGGGTTTCTGGTTTTTAGTGTTATTAGGAACATTAATGTTTTTAGTGTTTTTTAGTATTTTCAGGGATTTTATTTTTTTTAGTTTTGAATGTTTTCTTAGGGGGTTTCAGGGTTTTTAGGGTTGTTATGGTTTTTAGGGATTTTTAGAGCTTTTATGTCTTATAATTTTTATGGGTTTTATTATTTTTAGGGGTTTTAGTGTTTTTAGGATATGTTTTGTTTTTATGGTTTATTTGGGTTTTTATTGTTTTATTAGTTTTTTGGTTTTTAATTTTTTTTTTCTAATTTTTTAGGGGTTTAATGGGTTTTGAAATTTTTAGTGGTTTTTAGGGTTTTTTTTGAGTTTTAGGGTTTTTAATGGTTTTTGGAGGGGTTTGTGGATTTTAGGGGCCTTGTATTTTTTATGGGTTTTAGGTTTTTTGGGTATTTTTATTGTTTTATAGTTTTTAGGTTTTTTTGGGGTTTTATGTGTTTTTAGGTTTTTTTGGTTTTATTATGGGTTTTCAAGTTTCATGGGGTTTTTATGTTTTAAGGATATTTTAGGGAATTTTAAGAATGTTTATAATTTTTTATTATTTTATGTTTTTTTAGGTTTTTTAGGTGTCTTAATTATTTTTATGTTTTAAAGATTTTCAAAGGGGGTTTCAAGGTTTTTAGGGGTTTTTATATTTTTAATAATTTTTATGCATGTTTTTGGATGTTTTTGGTTTTTATCTTTATTATAATTTTTTAGGGTTTTTAGGGTTTTTTTACATGTTGTGGATTTTATGGTTTTTGGAGTTTCTTATGGGTATTATGGTTTTTTGTATTGTTTTTAATATGATTAGGATTTTAAAGTGTTTTTTGAGTTTTAAATTGTTTTTAAAAGTTTTTTTTATTTTTTGTTTCTTTAATGTTTTTCAGGGTTGTTATGATTTTTAGTGGTTTAGGGTTTTTAGTTTGTTTTATGGTTTTTATCATTTTTATGTTTTTAGGGTTTTTAATTGATTTTATGTTTTTTATGTTTTCTTAGAGATATTTTGGGATTTTATTAATTTTTATGTTTTTATGGTTTTTTAGGTGTTTTAGTATTTTTATAGTATTTTGTTTTTAGAGATTTCGAGGATTTTGGGGTTTTTTTTGGGTTTTTGGGTTTTGGGGTTTTGGGGGGTTTTAGTGTTTTTAGGTTTTTAGGGGTTTTAAGTGGTTTTAATTTTTAAAGGTTTTCTTAGAATTTCTAATGGATTTTTGAGTTTTTTACCTTTTTAATGGATTTTAATAATTCTTTGGGATTTATGGTTCTTTGGGGATTTAATATATTTTTAGTACTTTTGAGTTTTTAGGGTCCTATATGTTTTTTTGAGTATTTTAGGGTTTTTATGATTTCTTGTGTTTTTAACATTTTTAGGGGTTAAAAGGTTTTTTTAGTTTATAGTGGGTTTTTATGGGTTTATGCATATTTAGGTTTTTTACAGTTTTTATAGGATTATAAGGTTTTTAGGGGGTTTTTTGTATTTTTAGGGACATTTTTTTGTGTTTTTAGGGATTTATGTATTTTTAGGTTTTGTAGGGGTTTTATTATTTTTTAGGTTTATAAGGATTTCTTATGGTTTCTCTAGGGTTTTGGGGATTTTACTTTTTTTGGGATTTGCAGATATTATTTATAAAATTTATGGTTTTTAGTGTTTTTAGGGATTTTGAGGGTTTTTAAGGTTTTTATGGTTTTAGGGTTTCTACGGTTTAAAATGTTTTTTCGGTGTTTATAGTTTTTTGAATTTTTTTCGGTTTCTATGTTTTTTATATTTTTTAAAGTTTTAAGGTGTTTAATCATTTTTTAGATTTTTTGTTCTTTTTAGGTTTTTTAGCGGGGTTTAGTGTTTTTTATGTTTTTAGGGGTTTTAATGTATTTAGATTCTTTTTAGGAGTGTTTTGTTTTTTTAGGCTTTAAGTATTTTCAGGTTTTGAAGGATTCCTGGAGATTTTTAGTGGTTTTCGGTTTGTATACATTTTTCGGGATTTTTAGGACATTATGATTTTTTTGGTTTTTTGGGTTTTTAGAGATTTTGAGGGTTTTTTGGGTTTTTTGGGGTTTTATGGTTTTTTTGGGGGTTTTAGGGAGTTATTTTGAGTTTTTTAGAGTTTTTAGTGGTTTTAGTGTTTTTATTGGTTTTTTGGGTTTTCATGGATTTTAGGGTGTTTATGGTTTTTAAGGGTTTTTTGGTTTCTTTGGTTCTTTTATGGTATTTAGCATTTTTTTGAATTATTTAGGGTGTAATGTGTTTTTCATTTTTAGGGTTTTCAAAGTGTTTTTCATGGTTTTAATGTTTTTTTCATTTTTTTTTTGTTTTTGTAATATTTTTAGGGTTTTTTTAAGGTTTTAGGGACCCTTAATATTTTTTTTGGGATCTTTTCGGATTTATTGGGATATTAGGGTATTTAGTGTTTTTTAGGTTTTGGAGGGGTTTTATGTGTTTTTAGGTTTTCAATTTTTTCTTAGGGTTTTTAGGGTTTTTAGGATTTTTTAAGATTTTTTTGTATTATTTATCATTTTTATGGTTTTTTGGGTTTTTGGGTTTTTCTGAGATTTTGAGAGTTTTTAAGGGTTTTTATGAATTTTTTGGGTTTATGTTTCTTTAGGATTTTTGGGGTTTTGAGTTTATTAGGGGTTTTAGGGGTTTTTAGTTTTTTTAATGTCTTTAGGGATTTAATGGGTTTTATAATTTTTTTGGTATTTTAGTATTTTTATGGGTTTTTAGGGTTCTTTATTGTTTTTATGGGTTTTAATGTTTTTAGGGGTTTTATGGTTTTAAGGGAATATTTTGGGTTTTTATGATTTTTAGTGTTTATTATGTTTTCTAGGGGTTTTAAGTGTTTTTAGGTATTTGAGTTTTTTTAGTGTTTTTCTGGGTTTTAAGGTTTTTGTAAATTTTTAGTGACTTTTTCGGATTTTTCGGATTTTTTTTTGTTTTTTATGGTATTTAGGGATTTTGATGGTATTTAGGGTTATTTTTGGTGTTTTATATTTTTTAGGGGTTTTAGAATGTTTATTTTTTAAGGGTTTTAAGTATTTTTTTAGTTTTTAAGGGTTTTTAAGGGGTTTTAGGGTTTTCCTAGGTTTTTAGGGTCTTTATGTTGGTATGGTTTTTTAGACATTTTACAGTATTTTTATTGTTTTTTGGGTTTTTAGGGGTTTAGGGATTTTATAGTTTTTAGGTTTTTTTGAGTTTTTATGTTTTTTTGGGGGTTTTAGAGTTTTTTTAACATTTTTACAATTTGAAATTTTTTTTCATGTTTTTATATGTTTTATTGTTTAATTAATGTTTTTAGGGGTTTTATAGTTTTCATGGTTTTTTGGGTTTTTAATGTCTTTTAAGGGGTTTTAAGGTTTGTAGGGTTTTAGGTTTTTTAAGGGACTGAAGAGTTTTTATGTTTTTAAGGTCCTCTTTGGGTTTTTCTAGTTTTTAGGGTTTTTTACATTTTTCATGATTTTTACATATTTTTTTAGTTTTTTAGGGTTTTGTTGGGGTTTTAGGATTTTTTTGGATTTTTTTGGGTTTTATAATGTATTTTGATTTTTTTGGATTTTTTTGATTTTTAAGGTTTTTTGTGTTTTTAGGGGTTTTAAGATATTTTAGAGTTTATATAGTAATTTAGGGGTTAAGATTTGTTTCTTATTTCTAGTGGGTTTTTAGGTGTTTTAGGGATTTTTATGGTATATAGGGGTTTTATAGTTTTTAGATATTTTTATATTTTTTATGGTCTTTTAGGGTTTCTGGTATTTTGTAGGTTTTTATAGGTCTTATATGTTTTTCGATTTATAAGGTTTTTTAAGGTTTTTACGGTTTTTAGGAATATTTATTTTTTATGGATTTTTGGGCTTTTCTTAGGATTTTTTGGGGTTTGGGGGTTTTTAGAGATTTCGAGGGTTTCTATTATTTTTAGTGTTTTATGGGTTTAATGTTATTACAATTTTTTGGTTTCTTTTGTGTTTTTATTATTTTTATGTTTTTATGTTTTTCTTTGGTTTTCTTAGAGTTTTAGGGTTTTTTACATTTTTATGGATTTTCTTGTGTTTGTTTGGTTTTTTATGGTTTTTAGGGTTTTTGGGATTTTGATGGTTTTTTTGGGTTTTTTGGGTTTTTTGCGTTTTTCATGGTTTTAGGAAATTTATGTTTTTTTTCATTGTTTTTTGATTTTTCAGGGATTTATAGGTTTTTTAGATTTTTCTAACAATTATAGGTGTTTAAAGGGTTTTTTATTTTTAAATGGTTTTTCTGGATTTCATGGGGTTTTAATGTCTTTTGGGGTTATATGGATTTTAGGGGTTTTTTGGGTTTTGGGTGGTCTTATAGGGGTTTTAGGGTTTTTAGCATTTTTCTGGGTTTTGGGGTGTTTTTAGTGTGTTTAGGTTTTTTAGGTTTTTCATAGGGTTTTTAGGGATTTCATTTTTTAGGGATTTTTAGAGTTTTTATTGTATTTTTATAGTTTTTAAGATTTTTAGGGATTTTTATGTTTTTATAGTTTCTACCAATTTTAGGTTTTTAGGTGATTTTATTTTAATTGGGTTTTTAATTATTTATTAAGGTTTTTAGGATTATTGTTTTAGGTATTTTCAGGGATATTTTGGAATTTTATGGTTTTTAGGTTTTTTATAAATTTTGATGATTTTTAGGGATTCTAGGGATTTTGATGGTTTTTAGGGTTTTTAGGGTTTTTATAGTTTTAATGTTTTTTTGGGTTATTATGGTATTTTTGAGTTTTTTTAAGGTTTTGAGGTTTTTTAATATTTTAATAATTTAATGTTTTTAAATGGTTTTTAGTGTTTTTATTGGTTTTTAAGGGTTTTTTTGTTTTTAGGGGTTTTTTGATTTTTTTAGGGTTTTAGGGTTTTTGTGTCTTTTAGGAGTTTTTTAATGTTTTTTAAGTTTTCTAGGTGTGTTATGTATTTAGTTTTATAAGTTTTTCTTCTGGATTTTTCAGGTTATTTGGGGTTTTTTGTTTTTTGGGATTTTTAGTGATTTTTAAGGATTGGAATGGTTTTTAATGATTTTAAATATTTTGAGGGGTTTTAAGGATTTTATGGTTTTTTTGTTGTTTTAGGGTTTTTTTGAATTTTTTTGGGTTTTATGTTTTTTTAGAGTTTTTCATCATTTTTAGTAGTTTAAAGGGTTTATAGATATTTTAGTTGTTTGTTGGGTTTTTATGGGTTTTTAGGTTTATTCAACGTTTTTAGGTCTTCATATGGTATTTCAAGTTTTTAGGGTCTTTTTAGTTATCTTGTGTTTTTAGGATGTTTAGGGGGTTTAAGTGTTTTTTGGTTTTAAATATTTTCTTTGGGATTTCCATAATTTTTTGGGTTTTTTACAATTTTAGGGGGTTTATTTAATTTTATGATTTTTTTGGGTTATTTGAGTTTTTTTTTGCGTTTTAGTTCTTTCTAGGGCTATTAGGGTTTTTAGTGTTTTTAGTGTTTTTATATTTTTAGGGGTTATTATTTTTTTCTGTTAATAATGTTTTCCAAGGTTTTTTACATTTTTTGGGATATTTTTTTCTTTTTTAGGATTTTTATGGTATTTTCGGGTTTTGTGGATTTTGAGGATTTAACGGTTTTTTAGGGTTTTAGGGTTTTTCTGTTTTTTATGGATTTTTTCAATTTTTTTTGGTTTTTATGGTTTTCTAGAGTAATTTAAATTTTTTAGAGGATTAAATTTTTTTCATAGTTTTGGTTGGTTTTTAGGGTTTTATGGATTTTTATGGTTTTTTAGATTTTTTAGGGTTTTATAGTTTTCTGGGGTTATAATGTTATTATATTTTTATGGTTTTATTAGGGGTTTTTATGTTTTATTATGTTTTTAGAGATATTTAGGGATTTGTATAGTATTTTTAGGGTTTTTTGGGTTCTAAGGGAATTTTAGGGGTTTTGGGGTTTTTAGGGGTTTTAGGATTTTTAGCCTTTTTATGTTATTTGGGTATTTGAAGTGTTTTTTGGTTTTTAAGGTTTTTTAAGTTTTTTTCAATGTTTTTTGTGTTTTTAGGGTTTCTTAGTACTTTTTATGGTATTTATTGGTTTTTATAGTTTATTAATGTTTTAGGGGTTTTAATGGTCTTTAGGGGTTTGTATAGTTTTTAGGGTCTTATTAAAGGTTTTTAGTGTATTTAGAATTTTTTAGTGGTTTTAGGGGTTTTAAGTGTTCATATGTTTTATGGGTTTCTTAGGGTTTTCTTGGATTTATTATTTTTTACATTTTAACAAAAATTTAGACATTTTTTAGTATTTTTATGGTGATTTAAGGATTTTTGGGATTTCGAGTGTTTTAGGGTTTTTTATGTTTTTTGGGTTTTATGGTTTTTTGTGTGTTTCGGGGTTTTTTTAGTTTTTAGGGGTTTTAAGGTTTTTTAGAGATTTTAATATTATTTGGGTGTTAAAGGGTTTTTATAGTTTTTTGTAGTTTTTTAGGGTATATATGCATTTTTAGGGTTTTTATGGGTTTTAGGGATTTTAGGTTTTTTAAATATTTTTTTTTCTTTTTTAGGTGGTTTAGATGTGTTTGGGTCTTTTTATGATTTTTTGGGTTTTTTATTTTTCTTAAGGGGTTTAAGTATTTTTAGGTTTTTAAGGTTTTCTTAAGTGTTTTCTAGGTTTTTATGGTTTTTTATTTTTCATGGTATTTTTAGAGTTTTTAAAGATTTTTAAATATTAATAAGGTTTTTAGGGATTTTGAGGGTATTTTTGTTTTTTAGTATTTTTAGGGTTTTCATAGTTTTTTATTGTTTTTAGGTTTTTTGGGGTTTTTAGGGTTTTTCAGGATTTTAATAGTTTTTTGACATTTTTAGTGGTTTAAAATGGTTTTAGTGTTTTTAGTGGGTTTTTAAGGTTTTTATGATTATTTTGGGGTTTTAGGGTTTTTAGGGTTTTTAGGTTTTTAGGGGGTTTTATTGGGTTTTTGGGTATTTTTTGGTTTATCAGGGTTTTAGCATTTTTTTGTTTTTCGGTGTTTTTTTCAGTGTTCTATGGTTTTTAGTGTTTTCTTATGGGTTTTTAGGATTTTTAGTTTTCCTTAGATTTTTAAGTATTTTTGGGTATTTTTTAGGCTTTTTATGGTTTTGGGGGGTTTTGGGGATTTTGAGGGTTTTTAGGTTTTTTAGGGTTTTATATTTTCTTTGGATTTTAGTAGTATTTAGGTTTTTAGGGGTATTAATTGTTTTTAATTTTTAACGTTTCTCATTAGGTTTTTCAGGGTTTTTATGGTTTTTTACATTATTATAGATTTTTTGGGATTTTTTTGATATTTTCGGGTTTTATGGGGTTTAAGGGATTTGGGGGGGGGGGTGGTTTAGGGTTTTTAGGGTTTTTTTGGATTTTTTGGGTTTTGATGGATTTTTTGAGATTTTTTGGGTGTTAATGATTTTCAGAGTTTTTAAACATTTTTAGTGTTTAAAAGGTATTTATATTTTTTAGTGGTTTTTATGGTGTTTGGGTTTTAAAGGTTTTTATGGGGTTATATGTTTTTATGGGTTTTAGGGTTTGTAGGGTCTTTTAGGGTCTTTTGGGGGTTTATCATTTTTTAGGTTTTTTAGTGGTCTTATGTGTTTTTTGGTTTTTAAATAATTCATAGGTTTTTTCAGGTTTTAGTGTTTGTAGGGTCTTAAATTTTATGGCATTTTAAGTGTTTTTTGGTTTATATGATTTTATTTGTGTTTTTTGAGGTTTTTATAGTTTTTTACATTTTTTGGTTTTTCAAGGATTTTTTAGGATATTTAGGTATTTCACTGTTTTTTGGGATTTTGAGGGGTTTTGGGGTTTATTATGGATTTTAACGGTCTTTGGTTTTTTGGGGTTTTAGTGGTTTTTTTATGTTTTTTGGATTTTTATGGGTTTTAAGAGTTTTTAATGTTTTTAGGGGTTAAAAGTGTTTGTAGATTTTTCTATGGGTTTTCATGGTTTTTACTAGTTTTTAAGGATTTTTATGGTTTTAGCAGGTTTTATTTTTATTAGGGGTTTTTAGGTTTTTATGATTTTTTGGGGTTTTTTGGGCTTTTTGGGCTTTTCAGTTTTATGTATTTTTAGGGATTTAAGGCTTCCTTATGGGTTCTTTGGGATCTGAGGGTTTTTTTTTTCTGTTTTTAAATATTTTTAGGTAGTTTTTTGTTTTTTTTATGGGTTTGAAGGATTTTGATGGTTATGGGGGTTTTAGCGTTTTTAGGGATTTTTATAATTTTTGGGGTTTTAGGGTTTTCTTTGAGTTTTTTTGTCCTTAATGTTTTTAGAGTTTTTAACATTTTCATGGGTTTAATGGGTTTTTTTGAGTTTTTTATGGTTTTTAGGGTTTTATTTATTTTTAAGGTTTTTAGCGTTTTTAGGTTTTTTATGAGTTTAAATTATTTTTATGTATTTAAGTTTTTCATAGGGTTTTTTGGGGTTTTTATTTTAATATGTTTTTAGAAATATTTGTGCCTTATTAGGATTTTATGGTTTTAAGGGTTGTAAGGGATTTAGGAATTTTCAGGGCTTTTGGGTATTTTAGTGTTTTTAGTGTTTTTCCATTTTTTAGGTTTTTATGGAATTTAAGTATTTTTTATGTCTTTAAGGTTTTCTTTGGGTTTTTCATGTTATTAGGGTTTTTACATTTTTTTTGGTATTTTTAGGAATTTTTTAGGTTTTTTAGTTCTTTAGTGTTTTATAGATTTTAGTGTTTTCTGGTTTCTAGGATTTTGATGGTTTTTTGTTTTTAGAGTTTTTGAGGTTTTATGGTTTTTATGTTTTTTAGAGGTTTTAACGTATTTAGGGGTTTGATTGGTTTTGAGAGTTTTTGTGGGTTTTTATGGTTTGTTTGGGTTTTTATGTTTTTGGTGGTTTTTATGGTTTTACGTGTTTTAGGGAATTTAGGGACATATTGGGTTTTCTCTATTTTTAGGATTTTTAGGGGTTTAAAGATTTATGGGTTTTTAAGTTTTCTTATGGTTTTTCAATGTTTTTAGATTTTTTTACATTTTTATGGATATTTAGGTGTTTTTTTGGATTTTATAGTTTTTAGTGTATTGAGTGATTTTGAAGGGTTTGGGGTTTCAAGGACTTTTTTTGGGTTTTTACGGTTTTTTGTATTTTTTTGGTTTTTATGGATTTTAAGTGTTTTTATGTATTTAAGGTTTTATTAAGGGTTTTCAAGATTTTGGGGGGTTTCTACATTTTTAGGGATTTTTTTGTATTTTTTAGGATTTTAATTATTTTTAGGGTTTTTAGGAATTTTTAGGGGTTTAGGGTTTTTTAGGGGTTTTAGGGTTTTCATGGTGTTTTGGGTTTTTTGGATTTTTTTGTGATTTTATGGGTTTTAATGGTTTTTTGATTTTTTAATGTTTTTTGGGTTTGAAATGTATTTTAGATTTTTTAGTTGTTTTTAGAGTTTCATGGATTTTTAGAGTTTTTATGGGTTTTAAAAGTTTTTGTAGTTTAAGGGGTTTTTTGAGTTTGCTAGGTTTGCTGGTTTTGTTGGGTCTTTTGGGTTTTTAATGTTTGATATGTTTTTTAGGGATTAATTTTTTTTTAAGTTTTTATAGGAATTTTTATGGTTTTTAGGGTTTTTTACATTTTTGGGATATTTAGAATTTTTCTAGTATTTTTAAGTGTTTTAGGGTTTTAAGTGATTTTGAGGGTCTTTAGGGTATTTTTATGTTTTTAAAATTTTATTCATTTTTTTGTTTTTAGGGGTTTTATGTTTTTTATGTTTTTAATGTATTCTTAATATTTTATAGGGTTTTTATGTTTTTTATAATTTTTATTATTTTTAGGTATTTTAGGGATTTTTTATGCTTTTAATGTTTTTTTGGGTTTTAGGGATTTTGAGGGAGTTTATGGTTTTTTTGGATTCATAGGGATTTAGAATTTTTTCGTATTTTTAGGCTTCTTTGAGTTATTTAGCGGGTTTTATGGTTTTTCGTTTTTTTAACATTTTTATGGGTTCAAATGGTTGTAAAGATTTTATTGATTTTTAAATTTTTTATGGGTTTTAGGGTTTTTAAACTTTGTAAGGGTTTTTATGGTTTTTATAAGTTTTATGGTTTTTAGGGCCTTTTTTGGGGTTTTATATTTTTTAGGTTTTTTAGGGTTTTAAGTGTTTTTATGTTTTTAAGGTTTTCTTATGGTTTTTAGGGGTTTTTACATTTTTAGGGATTTTTAGGGATTTTTATTACATTTATGGTTTTTTGAGGTTTTTATGGATTTTGATGGTTTTTTGGGTCTTTAGGGTATATTTACTGTTTTTTTATTATTTTTTAGGGTTTTTAGGTGTTTTATGTTTTTTTATTTTTTAGGGTTTTCTAAGGGTTTTTTGGAGTTTTTATATTTTTAGGTATTTTTAGGGAATTTGTCGAATTTTATGGGTATTTAGGGTTATTATAGATTTTGATGGTTCTAAGGGGTTTTTAGGTTTTTATGGGTTTTTGGGTTATTAATGGTTTTTTAGTTTTTTTGGGTTTTGATGATTTTTAGATTTTTTTAATGTTTTAGGTGTTTAAATGGTATTTATAGTCTTTTGTGGTTTTTTGGTATATTACATATTTTTATTATTTTAATGGTTTTTTGGGTCTTTAGGGGCTTCTATGGTATTTTGGGGTTTTAGGTTTTTTTTAGAGTATTGAGGTTTTTTGTGTTTTTAATGTTTTTTGGGGTTTAAATCGTTTTTTTAGTGTTTTGTGGTTTTTTTGTGATTTTTTGGGTTTTTAGGATTTTTTGGGTTTTACGGTTTTTAGAATTTTTTGGGGTTTTAGGTTAATTTGAATTTTTTTTGGATTTTTAGCTTTTTTTGGTTTTTAGGTGTCTTAAGAGATTTTTGTTTGTTATGATTTTCTTAGGTTATTTTTATGTTTTCAGATTTTTTTATGTATGTACAGATTTTTTGTTATTTTATAACAATTTTAAGGTTTTTTTATCATTTTTATGGATTTTTTAGATTTTTTGTATTTTAGGTATTTTAGGGTGTTTATGGTTTTTTGCGGTTTTTAGATTTTTTAGGGGTTTAAAGTGTTTTTAGTTTTCTATTTTTTTCTTATTGTTTCTCATGGTTTTTAGGTTTTTTATGTTTTTTGGGATTTTTAGGTATTTTTTCATTTTTATGGTTTTTATTGCATTTATGGTTTTTTAGTTTTTTAGGGTTTTATTAGTTCTTTAAGGGTTTTAATGTTTTGTAAAGTTTTTTAAAAATTGTCAGAATTTACAGTATTTTTAGAAATTTTTTTGGGGGTTTTTATGGGGTTTTAGGGGTTTTAACGGTTTTAGGGGTTTAATAGTTATTATGAGTTTTGGGGTATTATATGGTTTTTAGTATTTTTATGTTGTTTAGGGTTTTGACTGTTTTTATGTTTTTATGGTTTTCTTAGGGAATTTCAATGTTTTTAGGAGTTTTTACGATCTTAGGTATTTTTTGGGCATTTTTAGTATTTTTATGGTTATTTTGAGTTTTTATTGTTTTCGATGGGTTTTATGTTTTTATGGATTTTTTTTTTATGTTTTTAGGGAGTTTTAATTTTTTTAGGTTATTGAGGTTTTCTTAGGTTTTTTCATGTTTTTTACATTTTTAACATTTTTAGGTATTTTCTGGGATTTTTAGGATTTTTATGGATTTTTGGAAATTTGGGATTTTCTGGTTTTTTGTTTTGTTAGGGTCTTAGGGTTCTTATTGTTTTTTTTGGGTTTTGAGGTTTTTTGAGTTTTTTAGGGCTTTTTTAGGTTTTTTATATTTTTTTATCATTTTTAAACCATTAAAAGTTTTTAATATTTTTTAGTGGTTTTTTTATAGTTTTTATGTGTTTAAGGGGTTTTAAGGTTTTTAGGGGGGATTTTTGTTTTAAGATTTGTTAAAAAAAATTATTATTTTAAGAGTTTTTTAGTTTTTTAGGGGTTTTATGTGTTCTTGGAATTTTATAGTCTTCTTAGTGATTTTCATTGTTTTCAGGATTTTTAAATTTTTTGGGATTTCTTGGAATTTATCTGATTTTTTGGATTTTTAGGGTTTTTAGGGATTTTGAGAGTTCACAGGGGTTTTATGGGTTTTATTTTTTTTAGGGTTTCAATTTATTTTTTATTTTTTGGCGTTTTATGTTTTTTTGGTTTTGAGGCTTTTCGTAGGTATTTTCTGTGTTTTTAGGTTATCTAATGTTTCTATGTATTTCTAAGGATTTTTTAGATTTTTTATTTTTTTTATGGGTTTTTTGAAATTTTGAGGGTTTTTAGGGGTTTTTAGGGGGTTTTTGGCTTTTGGAATTTTTTTTATTTATAGGGTTTTTGGAGTTTTTAGGTGTTTTTAAGGTTTTTGTAGTTTTTTAATGTTTTCTAGGGTTTAAATGAATTTACAAGTTTTAGGGATTTTTAGGGTTTTTAGCGATTTTATTGGTTTTTGGGTTTTCTAAGGGTTTTAGGGTTTTAGAGTTCTTAGGGGTTTTAGGGTTTCTAAGGGTTTTTAGAATTTTTTAGGTTTTGCGGTGGTTTTATATTTTTTTTGGTTTTTAAGGTTTTCTATGGTTTTTTCAAGGATTTTTTGGTTTCTTATTTTCTTGTTGATTTTTAGGGCCATTTTAGGGGTTTAGAAGGTTTTTAAGGTTTTATGTTTTTTTTCAGGGTTTTTTGAGCTTTTTAGGGTTTTAAAGTTCTTCTATAGTTTTGTATAAATTTTTAGAGTTTAAAAAATTAGAGTTTGTAGTCGTTTTTAGGGTTTTATGGGTTTTATGTGTTTTTTAAGGTTTTAGGGATTTTTAATATGTTTATGGTTTTTTGAGTTTTTTGGGGGTATAAAGTGAATTTATTTTTTTAAGGTTTTATTAGGGTTTGTAAGGATATTAAATATTTTTGTGATTTTTATGGATTTTTCAGGATTTTTTGAGATTATTAGGATTTTTATGGATTTTTAGGGATTTTTTGGGTTTTTAGGGTTTTTAGGGATTCTGAGGATTTTTATGGTTTCTTAGGGGTTTTACTGTTTTCTAGAATTTTTATCATTTTGTAGGTTTTTATGGGGTTTAAGTGTTTTAATGATTTTAACATTTTATTAAGGTTTTCAGGGTTTTATAATTTTTTACATTTTTAGGTATTTTAGGGTCTTTTTTGGGTATTTATGGATTTTTAGAGGTTTTATAGATTTTTTGGGTATTTGCGTTTTTAGGGGTTTTTAGGGACTTCAGGGTATTTTTGTTTTTAGGGTTTTATGGTTTTTTTTATAGATTTAATGTTTTAGGGGTTTTAATGGATTTTAGAGTTTTTTGGGGGGGTTCTCAGATTATTTTTGGGTTTTTTTGTTTTTTAAGGTTTTAGGGGGTTTTATTGTTTATAGGTGTTCTTAGTGTTTTTATAATTTTAGGGGTTTTAGGGTTTTTTCATTTTTTAGTTTTTAAGGGTTTTAAGCAATTTTAGTGTTTTAAAATTTTCTTTTTTGCGTTTTTAATCTTTTTTTTAATTTTTATTCATTTTTAGGGATTTTTCAATATTATTAATGTTTTTTAGGATTTTATGGTTTCTTAGGGTATATTGGGTTTTTTAATATTTTTAGGTTTTTAAGAGTTTTAGGGTTTTTAACATTTTTCCATTTTTAAGGGTTTAAAGTGTTTTTAGTTTTTTAAGGATTTTTGGGGATTTCTGGATTTTTATGTTTTATGTTTTTTTTACATTTTTTAGGGCTCTTTTAGGTTTTTTATGGATTTTTATGGAACTTTTGGTTTTAATTTTTTTAGGTTTTTTTGGGTTTTTTGGGTTTTAATGATTTTTTTTGAGTTTTTTAGGGTTTTATGTTTTTTATGTATTTTAGGGGTTTTAATTTTTTTTAGGTTTTTATGGTTTTCTTTGGGATTTTATGGTTTTTTAGTTTTTAGGTATTTTTAGGTATTTTTTAAAAAATTATGGTTTTTTATGGTTTTTAGGGATTTTGAGGGGTTTAGGTTTTTTAGGGTTTTGGGGTTTTTAGGGTTTTTAAGATTTTTTTGAGTTTTATATAAAAATAAAAATTACTATATAAAGGAATGGAAGTGAAGTAAAACACAATTACCCAATGGTGAAACAAATCCAAAGACGAAGCAAACACTTGAAAGAAACTGGTAGAAAGAAACGAGAAACCTCATGAAACCTATCAAAACCAATACACGGAAAATAGGTTTGAGAACCCTCATGAATCCCAAAAAAAACCATAGTCTGAAAAAACATCTTGAGAAACCTCACGGAGCCTGTGAAAACTATTTCCTATGAATTGGTTCTGATAACCCTCATGAAGTACATCCAAAAAAATCCTGAAAACGGCCTAAAAAACTCACAAAGCCCATCCAAACCATTCTATAAAAAAGGCCTAAGAACCTCACAAAGATCAATGAATCCAAAATCCCAACTTCCATCACACCGTCTCCATATCCCAACACCCAGCTTCCAATGCCCAAAAATTACATCACTGCACCATCTCCCAACATTCAACTCCAAAAACCACTGAACCCTGCAATCCAGCCAGATCCTCTGCACCCAAATCAACAATATCGCTTAACTTTTAAACAATAAAAAGCCCTCAAAAAAACTTGCTCGCTAATAACTCGAGAACCAGCAGCAGCCCGCACCACTCAAGCATCACTCCCTCAGGAAGTAGCAGCCTTCTCTACTCCAACAACAGCCGCCAACAAAACCTGCATCATTAAACATCCCCAAAAGAAACCAACACTCCAGCAGAAACCCAGTCTACAGAAATAGCTCCAACACCTCATAGCCAAATAGATCAGGCACCAACAAGCAAAACGACTCCTTCTAGGACCACTTGAAATGGACCCAAAGTAATAACTCCAGCCACCAGCACCAACCCGCTACACTCCCATAATACTGTGCACCAAACAACAGCCCTCACTCCAACATAACCAACAAATAACCACTACACTAGCTCCCAAGCCCCAACATCAAATAGGCTCCAGTAGCAACCCACTCTATAGGAACATGACCACAAACACCTCATATGAAACACCAGACACACATTCAACCCCTACACCCCACCAACACTAAATTGCCTTTATCATGCTCTGTATCTATATCCAACTGACCAGAAATATACACATCAATGAGAAGAACAACACCCACCATCACCACCAACCTACATCCCATTCACCAGCTCAAAACCTATAACTAGGCTCCCAACATCAAACAATCTCTCCCTACACTAACACCAAGCAGCCAAAATACCCACCAGCACCAAACACTAACCCATGAACACCCTTCAACTCCCAATAATCTATATATAGAAAAACAACAATGCCATCACCCGACTCCAAAACATTCTCCACCATCCTTGTCCTTATTCAAGAGTTAGAAAACATTAGGGGCCAACAATACTCCCCACAGCCAAACAGACAATGCCACCAATAAAAAATTCCAAAGCTGCCAGAGTCAAGAAATCCAACCTCAAGAAAAACAAGAGAACATGCGAAGGAACTAAGAAAACTATCATATCCCAATCTCTCACCACTAAAGCTCAAGCTCCCATATTTTAATAAATATCTAATACTCAGTAGAAATGGCTCACTAGTAACAACAGTAGCCCACTCCACACCAACAACACTCCCCACAAAGAAGCAACCCTCTCCACTCTAACATCACCATCCAATAGTACATATACCATAGAAATCCCATATAGAAAATAGGGCATCAGAATAAAAACACTAAATGCCACACCAAAATCTCCTAGCCAACAAGAGAATCAAACTACTAGAAATGGACCAAAACCAACAACACCATCCACTAGCACCAACCCTTACCACTCTTGAAAAACACCCCATCAAAAGAAGCATCCTGCACCACACCAACATATCCAACCAGAATCCCCTGCACCAGATCATATCCCCAAACAACAACTAGGATCCAATAGAAACCCAGTCTACAGAAACACAACCTCCAAGACCTCTTATCCAACACCATTCACACCTGCATCCCCATCACCAAACCACCATCAACCATCCCTCTTATTATTCCCTCCGAGTAGCTCCCATAATCTCTAAAAAACATATCCTAGCGTCTCTAACACCCCAAATCATCACCCATCATGATGAAAAAACCCATAAAATGCACCACCTTCTATCACACACAAAATCACCCAACCCCCCACTACACCAGTTCCAAATAGGACACCATCCCTGCACAAACATCAAGTCCCAAAACCAACAATAAAAATAGAAATCATTTTCTCCAAACCAACATCACTCCCAAAACCCATGATCCATAGCACCAACACCGAGCTTCCAACACCCTATAGACGGTTTCCTCACCCTCAAGTAAGCGGCCTCAAGCCACCCCAGAACCAACATCATACCACACCATCAAAGACACTAACATAGACCCCCATTAGCACTAGTATATCTAAAACAACTACCAAAAAGAATCCCACACCCATCCATATAAGATATCTCTAAACCACATAAGAAACTGTTAGAAAACCACACCAAACCAAAAATGGCTCAATGCTAATGGAATAGAGACATAGTAAACCACCCGGTATAATGCAGAATGAAACTCTACAAAAACTCATGACAACTAAGGACCATAGCATGTAGAAGCAGTATAGAACACCTTCTAGGAAACCCTCCAAGAGTTAATCCCCTAGTCATTCCTCCACTTCCAATGAATCGTAACGATTGGAGCATCCATGTCATCAACTACCATATAGGAAGAGATGACAAACTAATCTAGTAAACTCTTGAGCATCTTAATCTTTCAAACCAAAGATAATAACCAATGAACTAGGAAACACTAATCGATGGACATTAACCTACATATCGAAATAAGGAGAGACGTCAGCCGATGAAACCTCGGTCAGTAAACTAAATAAACAAAAACAAAAAGGTCTTACTAAGAAGATGAAGAAGGGCCACCGATCATGAACCAGGTGTCAAACAAACTCTGATGAACTCACATGGTACCGCCGCAGAATCATAAGCGGGTAAACCACCACCCTGGGTGACGAGGACCACAGAACATGAAAGCGGATGAAAATTCAGAAACTACATCGATAAAGTCACACAAATGAACTATATCAACATCAAATTATTGAATAAGACACAAAATGTTGGATAACCCACCTCGTGATAGAAAATAGAGAAACTTCAGTCAACACAAACTCGGACCATGAATGCTCGAAGGGATAGAACCCATAAATAAGCAAGAACCAACACTATCCTCACATGCCAACCATGAACCCACATGCTACCGAGGAACACTAACTAAAAATTCCCACTCTAAGATGAAAAAATTCATCAAACTAGGAATTTCATTGACCGATGAATCCACTACGAGCAACCTATGAACCTCAAACCAGCCGACAGGGAAACATGGAGTGCCAAAAAACAACACCTCAGACCAGACATATGCCTGAACCCACCATGCCCATGCATTCATGACAAACCACTATTAAGGAAAATGAAACCAAAAAACTGAAAAACCCAAAAAACAATCAATGAACCTGCAAAACCATCCACTAACCCACAAAACCAAATGAGCGAAGACAGACAATGAACCAATAGCCATGTGAACCTAAGATGATCCCAGCTGATGATCTAAAACTAGAATGAAACTAGAACCACTAATAGATACAGTGGTGAAAATGAAGTAAAACCATGAGCCCCACCATAGACCACAAACTTTCTATTAATTGAAACTAGATTGACCAAAAACCTCTATCGAAGAGATCATCGAAGAACCCTTCAATGAAGGAAATCAAGATGAATCCACAACAAAACCTAGTTCCAAAACATGGTAGAAAATACACAAAGGGAATGAGGATCCCAAGATCTATGAGATATCAATTGAGAGCCCTTGGTATTTTTAGGTTTTTTTTTGTTTTAAAGGGTTTTGAAGGATTTTTATAGTTTTCTATGTTCTTGGGATTAAAGGGTTTTCAATTTTTTTTAATTTTTTTAGGATTTTTATAGGTTTTAGGGGTATAAAGGACTTTATGTCTTTTTATGGTTTTTACAGTGTTTTTGGTTTTTCAGGGTATTTTTAAGGTTTTTATCATTTTTAGGTTTTTTGGAGATTTAAGTGTTTTAAAGTTCTTATGATTTTCTTATATTTTTTCATTGTTTTTCATGGTTTTTATGTATTTAGGGATTTTTGAGGGGTATTAGTATTTTTATGGTTTTTAGGGACTTTAGGATTTTTAATGATTTTTAGGGGTTTTATAGTGATTTTAGTATTATTATTTTTTTCAGGATTTACCATTTTTTTCAGGTTTTTAGGGGTTTTTGTGTTTTAAGATTTTTAAGGTTTTTTAGGGATATTTAGGTTTTTAGGTTTATTTTAATTTTAATGGTTTTTTTGTATTTTTAGGGATTTTGAGGGGTTTCATGTTTTTTAGTGTTTTTAGCATTTCTAGTGTTTTTAGATGTTTAAAGTGTTTTTATTTATTTATGGGTTTCTTCGGGTTTTTCTAGTTTTTTAGGGGTTTTTATTTTTTTAGGTATTTTTAGATTTTTTTTTATTATTTTCAAGGTAAAAATAAGTATTAAATAAGGAGAAGATGAATTAGAAATAAAATCACCCAAGGATAAAATGGTGGTTGACCCATGGAATGAAGGCTCAAAGACAATCCAAGAACTAAGTCACCAAGAAAGGCACAAGAATGACAAGGTAACCAACCTTGCACCACCAACATGACAGTGTGGAAACACACCTACCAAGGTAGTAATGAAAAACATGCACCACATGAGCCTAGAAATATGTTGAACCCAAAATAATTTGGTAGTAATGAACAATACAACTATCACCACCAGTCACCCAAAAAGTGCACACAATCCAATAAGAAAATCAACTAGAAGCTAAAAATAGATGAGATAATCAGACATGCCCCACCCCCAACTAAAAAATGGACACACAATAGATCCAATCATTGAACCATCATGCACTCTGAGAGACAGCATTGTCGAGGCCTCAAGATAGACCAAAGTAGAAACAACATCATAAACACATGCATACACACACGTATGCACCACTAACTACACACACACATGAACCACCAACTGCATACACACTAAATTAAAAACACCAAAAGAACAAAATATATGTATCCCCAACACTAGCCCACACCACCCAGCAGCAAAAACCATCACTTGTAGAAACCTCCCATCCATATCCCCTATAACTAGATGTCAAACCCTCCCAGCCAAACCTATACAGCCTGTACAGCCCAACCAGTTCATCTACACACCTTCACCAAACACTTCCCATCCCACCAAGGACACAAATATGAGACATGTGCCCCCTTTCACACCTCAAATCTAAGAAAATCTACTCAACACCACTCTAGCGCCCTTATAGCCTGCCCCATCCCACCACTACACAACCCACCGAGTAAACCAGCAGCTCCACAAATAGAAACTGGCCTCATCCCTTCCACCACCAAAAAGTAAATGATATCCCCTCACCTATAGTATATTTTGTATGGTTTTTTATAGTTTTTAGTGATTTTTATGGTTTTTTGGGTTTTTTGTTTTTTGGTTTTTTATGTTATTTTGTTCATTTTAGGGTTTTGAGGTATTTTAGAGTGTTTAATATTTTTAGGGGTTTAAATGGTTTTTATATATTTTTAGATGGTTTTAGGGTTTTATAAATTTTTTTAGAAGTTTTAATGTTTTCGAGGTTTTTTAGGGATTTTTTAGGGTCTTTGGATTTTTTTAGGTTTTTAGGTGTCTTATGTGATTTAGGGTTTTTAAGGTTTTGTTTGGATTTTTTAGGGTTTTTAGGGTTTCATATATTTTTAGCTATATTTATGTCTTCTTTATAATTTTTATGGTTTTTTGGGGTTTTTTGGGTTTCTAGGGTTTTTTCATTTTTTATGGGTTTTAATGTTTTTTGTGTTTGTTAACATTTTAGGTGGTTTACTAGGATTTTATAGTTTTTATTGGTTTTTAGGTGTTTTGTGAGTTTTTAGTGTTATAAATATTTTTTGGGTTTTTCATGGCCTTTAGGATTTTTATATTTTTTGGGTTTTTGGGGGGTTTTAAGTGTTTTTAGGTTTTTATGGTTTTTCAAAGGGTTTTCTAGGATTTTTATTGTGTTTTATATTTTTAGTGATTTTTAGGAAATTTGTATGATTTTTATGATTTTTATGGGATTTTAGGGATTTTGAGGGTTTTAGGGATTTTTAGGGATTTATCATATTAATGTTTTCTAGGGTTTTTTTAGGTTTTTAAGGTAATCTTAGGGTTTTTAGTGTTTTTATATTTTTATGGATTTTTTGGAATTTTTTAGGATTTTTATGATTTTTGGGAGTTTTGGGATTTTGAGAGGGGGTTTGTGTTTTTAGGGTTTTAGGGTTTTTATGGGTTTTTGGGTTTTTGAAGTTTTTATGGTTTTTTATGTTTTTTAAAGTATTTAATGTTTTTAGGGGTTCAAATTATTTTAATAGTTTTTAAGGGGTGTTTAGGGGTTTGATGGGTTTTAGGGTTTTTAAAATTTTTAGGGGTTTATAAGGTTTTTAGGGTGTTTAGAGTTTTTTAGGGTTTTTTTAGGGTTTTTATAGTTTTTTAGGTTTTTAGGGGTTTTATTATTTTTATATTTTAAGTTTTTATTTGGGGTTTTCATGGTTATTAGGGTTTTTCTTTATTTTATAGAAATTGAGATTTTTTTTTTGATTTTATGTGTTTTTAGGGATTCTGATGGTTTTTTGGGTTTTCCCGGAAAATAGGGTTTTATGGTTTTTTTTGAGTTTTTAGGGGTGTTTATGTTTTTTTTGAGTTTTAAATTGTTTAGGGCATTAAGGTGATTTTATATTTTCAAGTTATTTTTAGGTTATTCCTGTGTTTTTATGTTTTTTATATTTTTTAGTAGTTTATGGGATTTAGGGTTTTTAGATTTTTTAGTGTTTTTTAGGTTTTTTAGGGGTTTTAAGTTTTTTTAGGTTTTTAATTTTTTAATAGGGTATCTAGTGTTTTTAAGGTATTTTAATTTTTTATATTTTTTTAGATACTTTTTAGGTTTTTTATTGTATTTAAGGTTTTTAAGGATTTTGTGTGATTTTAGGGTTAATTAGGGTTTTTGGGTTTTCATGTTTTCTTGGGATTTTAGGGGGGGGGGTTTATGGTTTTTGATGCTTTATATTTTTTAAAAAATTTAAGGGTTTAAATGTTTTTTAGTGTTTTTAGTGGTTTTAGTGGTTTTTTTAGAATTTTTTGTGTTTTTATAGCATTTTTATAATTTTTAGGATTTTAGGGTTTTGAATAGTTTTTAAAGTTTTAGTGATTTTTTAGGGTTTTATGGGTTTTTGTGGTTTTGTAAGGTTTTTAGGGGTTTATGGTTTTTATGGGTTTTAGGGTTTTTTAGGTCTTTTTACGGTTTTATAGGGTTTTTATAGTTTTTAGGTTTTAATGGGTTTATTGTTTTTTTAGTTTTTTAATTTTTTTCATTGGGTTTTTCATGGGATTTAGGGTTTTCTGCATTTTTTGATATTTTTAGAGATTTTTTTTTATTTTTTTATGGTTTTTGTGGATTTTAGGGAATTTTTAGGGGTTTTAGATTTTTTAAGTGTTTTAAGCATTTTTAGGTTTTTAGAGGTTTTAATTGTATTTAGTTTTTTAAGGTTTTCTTAGTTTTTTTCAAGGTTTCAAGGGTTTTTTATATTTTTAGGTATTTTTTGGGATTTTATAGGATCTTTATGATTTTTTTGGTATTTTTTGGTTTTTAGGGTTTTTTAGTGTTTTTACGGTTATCATAGTTTTTTTGTGTTTTTAGGTTTTTTTAGATTTAAAGGGCGTTTATGATTTTTTAGAGTTTTCTAACTTTGGGGGGTATAAAGGAAAAGAAGGTGGAGGAACAGGCGAGCATGATCCCCAAATTTAAATAAAAGAAGGAAGGCACATGATCTTACAAGAAGGGCCTACAGAAGCGGGAGTGTGTATCACCCTTCATGTCTAAGTCCACAAGGGACGTGCAGTACGGTGGAGTGACGAAGGACCACATAAAGCCCCTATCTTCAATTTCATTCATTAAGAGTGTATATGCCACCGCATTCGCTTCTCGGAAAGCATGTGTGATGTGTAGGGTCAGATCTTGTGAAGCTTTGGGGCATTCAATCCATTGCGGGAGGGGGGATAAAGGGTTTTCATATTTTTTAGCAGTTTTAGGGTGTTATGGGTTTTTAGGGTTTTTAAATGTTTTTAAGGGTTTTAATGGTTTTTAGGTTTTTTATATTTTTTTATGGTTTTGAGATTTGTTAGGTTCTTAATGGTTTTAAGTGTTATTAGATTTTTATGGTTTTATTATGGTTTTTCAAACTTTTTATTGATTTTTTTATATTCTTAGGGATTTTTGGGATTTTTGAGGATTTTTATAGTTTTTAGGGTTTTTAGTATTTTTGAAGGTTTTTGGATTTTTTGAGTTTTTTAAGGTTTTGGGGTTTTTTTATGTTTTTAGGGGTTTTATGTGTTTTTGGTATTTCATGTTTTCTAAGTATTTTTTAGGGTTTTTACTGTTTTTTACATTTTTATGGATTTTTAGAGTTTTTTAGGGTTTTTATGGTTTTTAGGGATTTTGGGGGTTTATGGTTTTTATAGTTTTTATGTTTTTTGTTTTTTACGTTTTTTTTGTTTTTATGGTTTTCATAGTTTTTAAAATTTATAACGGGTTTAAAGGGATTTTAGATTTTTTTAGTGGGTTTTGGGGGGGTTTATGGGTTTTTAGGGATTTTAATATATTTTCAGTGGTTTTTTGGTTTTTTGGTTTTGAGGGTTATTATTTTTGTATGTTTTTAGGGATTTTTAGGTTTTTTAGGGTTCTTAAGTGATTTTTAAGTTTTTAAGGTTTTATTAGGGTTATTCATGTTTTTTAGGGTTTTTATGTTTTTATGGATTTTACCAATTTTTTTCGCTTTTTATAGTTTTTTTAGGATTGTTAGGGATATTGAGGTGTTTTAGGGTTTTTAGGGTTTCTAGGTTTTTGTGTTTTTTGTATTTATAGGTATTTTTTAGTTTTTTGGGTTTTTAAGGGTTTTTATAGTTTTTTAAATTTCTAATGTCTTAATGGTTTTTAGAGTTTTTTGGGGGTTTTTTAGATTTTTATGAGTTTTATGGGGTTTATGTTTTTGAATGGTTTTTAGGGTTTTTGGGTATTTAGTGGTTTAAAGTGTTATTGGTTTTTATGTTTTTGTTAGGGTTTTTCATGTTTTTTATGGTTTTTAAAACATTAGGGATTTTTAGGGATTGTTTAGGTTTTTTTTGGATTTTATGGTTTTAGGGGTTTTGAGGTCTTTTAAGGATTTATTTGTTTTTTAGGGTATAAATGTTTTTAGATTTTTTTAAACTTTAAATTATTTTATAGGTTTTTAATATTTTTAGTGAGTTTTAGGATTTTTAGGATTTTTTGAGTTTTTATTGTTTTCATGGTGTTTTATGTCTTTAAGGGTTTTAGGGTTTTAGGGTTTTAATGATTTTTTAGCATTTTCTTAGGTTTTTAGGGGTTTGAAGTGTTTTTAGGTTTCTATGTTTTTCATAGGGGTTTTTAGAGATTTTTGGGTTTTTTATGCTTTTAGAGATTTTTTGGGATGTTTTAGGATATTTATGGTTTTTAGGGTTTTTAGGGTTTTTAGGGGTTTTTTGGGGTTTTTTGGGGGTTTGAGGGGTTTTTGGGTTTTTAGGATGATTAGGGTTTTAAAAGTTTTTTTTTGAGATTTTGGGGTTTTTTTCTAGAAAAATATAAAATGTATCTAAAAAAGGAAAAAGGAATTGAAGTATAATTGGATCACCCAGAGGGTGAAACACCTAGACCAAAGTCCAGTTAAGGCAGTAAAAAAGGAAACAAAACCTGGGCCTAAGCCATCATTATACACTCCACCACCCCTTATCCACATGAAAGCATCAATAAACATCAAAGGCCAGCAACACTACCCACCACCAAAAAAATGTGTCAACAACAAAAAATCCCAAATTAGCAAGAGAACGACAAGGATGCCTCAAGCAAGCTAAGAGAATGGTCTGAAGCCACTGAGAAAACCTACAGACCCCTCCAACCCCATTATCACTAAACCCATAGATCTCACCACTAAAACCGAAGATCTCATATTTCAATCAATAGAAATCCCTTGGAAGAATTAGCTCACCAACAATATCAATAGCCTGCTCCACTCTAAACAAACATGTACCAATGAAAACCCCTAAAAAACTAGTACTCCATCAACAATATGCTCGACAGAAATAGAACCAACATCTCTTAGACAAAAATAGTGTCCAACCACCATCAATAGACCCAAACCAACAACACCAGCCACCAGAACCAACATGAGACACTCATGTAGCACATCGCATCAAAGAACCTACTTGCACTACACCAACAGAACCAGACAATAGTCCCTGAACCTGCTCGTAGTCCCCCAACAACAACTAGGATCCAATAGCAACTCCGTCCGCATAAACATAACCTCCGTAACATTATAGACAACACTAGCCACAATTGTAGCCCATGTACCTGGCCAGAACCAACCAGTACTCTTCATGCTCCATCTTAGAAGCTCCCAGCACCCCTCAACAACAACTCTTAGGAGTTATGGCACCCCAAATCATCACTGAGCTTCCTAAAAACCCTATAGCAGCCACATCACCTCTTAGAAACTATGACATCATTGGACAAACTGCTACCCAAGCTCCAATAATCACAACATACCTGCACCAACATGAGGACCCAAAACCACCAAAAAAACCATTGTCTCTCGCTCGACACCATCACAACTCCCAACAAACAGGAGCTACATCCCCAAAACTCAGCATCCAACTCCCATAAATCATTATCCTTTTCCCCAAAAGTAGGCTTCCACAAGACAACCCATTGATATCATTAGACCATGACCTCAAATACACCAGCACAAACACCCCATATAATTAGTATCTCCAATAAAACTCCAATAAAAATTTCCAAAAACCGCTACTGGAGAAAGATCCAACCCATGAAACCAACTAGAAATAAATTTTACCCCACGATAATGTATTTCCACCACTAGAACAAGGCCACCAAACATCACCCAATAGAATTCAGCCTACAACTCAAAAATGACCAATGAAAAATGAGGACCCCAACATGTAGAATAAGAAGAGAACACTACCTAATAAACCCACCAAGATATAATCCCACACTTGTGCCACCATTACCAAAGTAGTATAATGATCGGAGAAACCATGTTGGAAACCACACAGCGATAAGATACAAAAAAACTATTGAACATGCCAACGAGCATCGTCAGCCTCTAAACCAAATCCAGTAACTAAAAATCCAAGAAACACAAGAAAGAAGACCGACGAGCGTCGTCAGCCTCTAAACCAAATCCAGTAACTAAAAATCCAAGAAACACAAGAAAGAATACCATTTACTTGAGAAGTAAAAATATGAGTGATTTGAGATGATGAACCCTTATCCAAAAAACCACAAAAACCTAGAAATCTAAGCTTCGATAGATAAGATGATGAAGGAACACTAATTACAACCCCGAAGACGAATAGAATCTGATGAAATCACATGGAACCACTAGAGAAACGGATGTTGGGAAACCACTAACCAAGGTGATGAGGACCTCTAAACAATAATTTCAATGAACATGAATCACTGAAAAAAAATTAGAAACACCATCGAAAAGGCACACTGATGAACTCTATCAACCTCACATATATAAAGAAGACAAAAAATACTAGAAGTCCTAAACCTATGATATAAAATCGATATTCCTCGACCCACATGACTTTGAACATTTAACCCTTGATAAAAAAGAACTTGTTACATGTGCTAGCATGGGGATGAATCCAACAACAACACCAAACTCACACGCCAATCATTAACCCATGCACCACTGAGTAACATTGACCACATATCCCCACACCATGATGAAAAAATATGTAAAACTAGGAATGCCATTGACCAATGAATCCACTACCAGTAACCGTCAAACCTCAAATCGGACGACGAGAAAACATGGAGTGCCAACGAATAACACCTTTGACCATACATAGGCACCAAATAGAGTATGACCACAATCTCATGATGAACCACTAGGAATGAGAACACAGCCCAAAAATATCAACCCCTAGTAAAGAATTAGTGAACCTACAAAATCATCCACCCCCCCCCCCCAAACCAAAGTAATAACAATGGTCAATGACCTAAAAACCTGTCGAACCTGATATGACACCGATTGATGATCCAAAACTAGCACGAAGCGAGTAGTGAAAATGGAGCTACTAGGGAGAAAGAAAAAAAATATAAGCCAAACCACTTACTGAAATACAGAAATGAATTGAAACCTGCTTGACCGAAAACCTATTTTGAATAGGCCATCGAAGAACCTTTCAACGAAACCAAGAAAGAAGAAGCCACCAGGAAACCTAATTCCACAACACAGAAGCAAATATACCATGGGAAAGGGGCTCCTGAGAGCTATGAGAGCTTTAAATAGATCCCTTTTGGTTTTAGGGTTTTTTAGTTTTTAGAGTTTTTAATGGTTTTTATATATTTTTAAAGGTTTTAAAGGTTTATGGGGTTTTAGGGATTTTTGGGTCTTAGGGTTTTAGGGATTTGTGGTTTTTAGTGGTTCTTAGGAGTTTATGATCTTTTGGGTTTTTAAGGTTTTTATATTTTTTAGGTTTTTTTGGGTTTTAAGTGTTTTTTGTGTTTTAAGGTTATCTTATGGATTTTAGGGTTTTTAGGGTTTTTTATAATTTTATGGATTTTTTGGTTTTTTTATTTTATATTTGTTAGGATTTTTTAGGGGTTTTTAGGGGGTTTTGGGGTTTTTAGGGTTTCTAATATATTTTAGGGATTTTAGGTGTTTTAATTTTTTTTAGTTTATTAGGGTTTTTTAGGGGTTTTATTGGTTTTTATAAGATTTTTTGTTTTTAGGGATTTGTTGTTATTTTTATGGGTTTTTAGGCTCTTTAGGTATTTTGAGGTTTTTGGGGGTGTTTGGGTTTTTTGCGGTTTTTATATTTTTTTAGGGTTTTTAGGGGTTTATGTGTATTTAGGGTTTTAAGGTTTTCTTATAGTTTTTTATGGTTTTATGGTTTTTTACATTTTTAGGGATTTTTAAAGCTTTTCTAGGATTTTTTTTGTTTTTTTTCAAGGTAAAAGTATCTATTAAATAAAGAGAAGATGAATTATAAATAGAATCTCCCAATGATGAAATAATGGTTGAGCCAAGAAATGAAGGCTCAAGGAACAACCAAGAACCAAGGCACTAAGGAAGGCACCCAAAATGACCAGGAAACCAAGCATGCACCACCACCATGATAGTGCATCAACATGCCTAACAAGGTAGAAAAAAAATCAACAGCACTAGAGCCTAGAAAGCAACCAAATTCAAAATAATCTGGAAGTAACTAACACTACAACCAAACCAAAAGTTACCCACAAAGTGTAGATGATCCAATAGGAACATAAAACAGCATTCAACAACACCTGAGCTAAGAATACAAGCCCCCTACCCCGAACTAGTAAAAGGAGATACAAAAACTCAAAGTATATAACCAGAAAGTACTCTAATAGGCAACACCACCAAGGCCTCAAGATGGGATAAAGAAGAAAAAATAGCACACATTCAAGCATGAACGCATAAACACATGAATGCACCACTAACCACACACACACATGAAAAAATCACCACAAGAACATCCCAGTAGAATCCCCCACACCAACCCACACCATCCATCCATAGGCACCTCCACATGCACTAGCCTCCCATTTACATCACCTACAACTAGTAGCCCTATCTTCCCAATCAAACCACTACAGCCTACACAGCCCAAATATTTCATCCAAATACCTACACCAAACACTACCCATTCCTCCAAACACACACGCATGATATAGTACCACCCTTTCACACCACAAGCAGAGGAAAATCCACTAAACACCCCTCGAATTCCCATATATCCTGCACCATCCCACCAACAGAAGAGCCCGCCAAGTGAACCTGTAGCACCCTAAACAGAACCTATATTATCACATCCACTACCCAACAAGACCATTAAATACCCTTATCTAGAATAAAATTTTTATGGTGTTTAGGGTTTTTAGGAATTTTGAGGGGTTTTATGGATTTTGAGGGTTTTTTGGGGGTTTAGGGGGATTGTTTAGTTTTTTAAGGGTTTAATGTTTTTTTATATTTTATTAACATTTCTATAGTTTTAAAGGATTTTTATAGTTTTTAGATTATTTTTAGGGTTTTATGGGATTTTATCCTTTTTTAAGGGTTTTAAGGGTTTTTTGGTTTTTTTGGTTTTATGATTTTTAGGGTTTTTAGGGTTTTTTTCTTTTAAAAGTTTTAGGGGTTTTAAGTGTTTTCAAGTTTTTATGGTTTTATTAGGGTTTTTATAGTTTTTTTACATTTTTAGTGATTTTTTGGGATCTTTAATATTTTTATAGTTTATTATGGTTTCTAGGGACTTTCATGGGTTTTGTGGGTTTTTAGTGTTTCTATGGGTTTTTTGGGTTTGTAGGTGTTATTTTGAGTGTTTAGGGTTTTTAAGGATTTTTAGAGGTTTTTATCATTTTTAAGAGTTTAAAGGGTTTTTATAGTATTTAGTGTGTTTTTATGTTTTTTATGGGTGTTTATGGTTTTTATGGTTTTTACAGGTTTTTTATGGTTTTTATGATTTTTAGAGTTTTTGGGGATTTTTGGGTTTTTGACTATGTTTTAGGTTTTTAAGTGTATTAAGTGCTTTTATGTTTTTATGGTTTTCTTAGGGGTTTTCAGGGTTTTAATAGTTTTTTACATTTTTAGGGATTTTTAGTGATCTTTATGGAAACTTATGATTTTTTAGTGTTTTTAGGAATTTTCGGGGATTGTTAGGGATTTTTTAGGGTGTTTAGAGTTTTTTGGATTTTAGGGGGTTTTTAATGTTTTTGGGTTTTCTAAGGGCTTTAAGTGTTTCTTGGTTTTTAAGGTTTTATTAGTGTTTTTAAGGTTTTTAGGATGTTTTATGTTTTTAGGATTTCTTTATGTTTTTTTAAATTTTATGGGTTTTTAGGGGTTTTAGGGGTTTTAAGGGTTTCTAGGGTTTTATGATTTTTTTTGTAGTTGTATGGATTTTTTGGGTTTTATGGTTTTATAGTTTTTTAATGTTTTCAAGGGTTTAATGAGTTTTTAGATTTTCAAGTGGGGTTTTATGATTTTTATGGGGTTTTAGATGTTTTTAATGTTTTAGGGTTTTTTAATGTTTTTTAGGGTTTCTAAGAGTTATTTTTGGGTTTTTAGCAATTTTTAGGTTTTTAAGGGTTTTAGGTGTTTTTTTTTGTTTTTTAAGGTTTTAATAGGGTTTTTTCAGAGTTTTAATGTTTTTATAGTTTATGTATTTTAATGTATTTTTAGTTTTTTAATGGGTATTTATGATTTTTAAGGATTTAGAGGCTTTTTAGGGGTTTTAGGGTTTTATAGTTTTTCTAGGTTTTTTTTGGATTTTTGAGTTTTTTAGGGTTTTAAAGGGATTTTAGAGTTTTTTTAATGATTTTATGGGTTTCATGGGTTTTTTAGAGTTTTTCATTATTTTTTAGGGTTTTTATATATTTTACTATTTTTAAGGTTTTTATGGGTTTTTAGTTTTCATAGGGTTTTCTAGGGGTTTTAGCGTTTTTAGCGTTTTTAGGTTTTTAGTGGTTTTAAGTGTTTTTAGGTTTTTATTTTTATCTTAGATTTTTTAAATTTTTTAGTATTTTTTAGGTTTTTATGGGTTTTTTAGAATTTTTATGATTTTTAGGGGTGTAAGGGATTTTAAGGGTTTTAGGTTTTTTATTGTTTTTATGGATTTTTTTGGTTTAGGTTTTCATGGGCTTAGGGTTTTTTTTTGTATTTTTAGGGGTTTTAGAGTTTTTGAATGTTTTGAGGTATTTGAGGGGTTTTTTATATTTTTTAGTGGTGTTTTCAGATTTTTTGTAGATTTTTAATTTGTTTTTATGGTTTTTAGGGGTTTTATAGTTTTTAGGGTTTTTAACATTTTAGGTTTTTAGGATTTTTATGGGTTTTAGGGTTTTTAGGGGTTTTATGTTTTTTTTAATTTTAAAGGTTTTATTAGGGTTTTTCAGGATATTTAGGGATTTTTTAGATTTTTATGGATTGTTAGGTTTTCAAGGATTTTGAGGGTTTTTAGGGTTTTTAAGGATTTTATGGTTTTGTTCGGTTTTAGGGTTTTTTTTAGTTTTTTAATTTTTTATGGTTTTTAGAGATTTTTAAGAAAAAATAGTGGTTTAAATGGTTTCAATATTTTTTTTTGTCGATTGTTAGGGTTATTAAGTGTTTTTACGGTTTGTTAAGGTTTTTATGTATTTTTTTATGATTTTTACAGTTTTTGGGTTCTTTTTAGGGGGTTTGGGTTTTTAGCTTTTTTAGTCTTGTAGGGGTTTAAATTGTTTTTAGATTTTTAAGGTTTTATTAGGGTTTTAATGGTTTTTTATGTTTTTAGGGATTTTAGGTATTTTTATGTTTTTTTCGGATTTTAGGAATTTTGAGGGTTTTTAGGGTTTTTTTAAGGATTTTATGGTTTTTTTTCTGTTTTTAAGACTTTTAATTGTTATTAGGTTTTTAAGGGTTTCATGGGGTATTTTAGGATTTTTATATTTTTTATGTTTTTTATTTTTAGTTTTATTTTGGGATTTTTATGGGTTTTTTGGTTTTTTGGGATTTTGAGAGGTTTTAGGGCTTTTTAGCATTTTTAGGTTTTTTATTGTTTTTTTTTGGATTTTAGGGATTTTTCTGTTTGTTAGGGGTTTTTATATTTTTTATATTTTTAAATATTTTTAATGGATTAAAGTGTTTTTCGTTGGTTTTAGAGTTTTTAGGGTTTTTATTGTTTTTTATGGTTATTAGGGTAAGGTAGATGCGAGGGTCAGGTTATTCCCCCCCCCTCCCGCCGAAATTTTTAGGAAAAAAAGACACAGTAGAAAGGGGAGGGGAGGGGTCAAATGACCCTCACCCAAAAACCCTTAGACACCCAAAACCCAGAAAAAGAAACCCAAAAAAGTCAAGAAGCAAAACAAAACCAAGAAAAAAACGCACATGTACCAAGCAGCAACCATCACTATCATCCAGCATTAACCAGCATCCAGCAGCTCACAGCAAAGCATCAGCTAGCTTCCAAACTCACAAATTCTAGCATCTAGAACCTCCTCACAAAAAAGATCCACCACCAGCATCATAGAACCATCATCACCAAAGTCATAAGTCCCACCTTCATCACTTCGGAGCGAAGCATCAGCCCTCACCTCGCACCAACAGCAACAACCAGCATCTAACAACATGGTTTCTGGCATCCAGTGCCTCCTCCCTAAGCAAGTCAATTAACAGCCACATTGAGACACCAACACCAACCTCATAAAAATCAGCTTTAACATGTCTCGGCCAAGAAGCAACTGGCATCCTGCACATCAGTTTCCAACAACCATCACCTCCTTCAGTAGTTCACAACCAAGTAATAACCAGCACCAAGCAATTCTGTTTCCAGCTCCCAACACCTCCAAGACAATCATCATGAAACATTACACACCCATCAATACAAACAGAAAAACAAGACCACCAACACCCAAGCTTAGCACCAATCCATAGCACCCATACCTCTTTTTTTAGACCCAGGTCCAGATCATCCCTCAAGCGACACAGAAGTCACACAACATGAAAAAACACCACCCAACGCCTCGTATTAGCTCCATCAACCAGAACCAGCATCAAATCCCAACCAGTCCATCCAAAACCAGTGAATCAACCCAATTGAAACCACGAATCCACTAGAAAATTAAGATGTGAACAACAAATATCTAAGTGAAAAATGCTCCAATGAAAGAAGAATCAACACCTCAGGGAACCCCAGACCATCATAAGACCCAGAAAACAGCACAACATAAGAAGACCTACAACAATAACATGATAAGAAGCCAAGGATAGGGGTTCAGAAACAAAAATATGTAGATTCTACATAATATTATGAATAGTGGATCTGGAAACCCACACAAGAGGATCAAGCACGACACCACCAAGACGATGTAGCGCCCTTAGCATCTGTCTTTGACCGTCGCAAAACCAGAAAAGCCACTGAAACCCTGCCAAGAATGCATCTGGAAGGTACTACATCACCAAAGGCTGAGAAAACCATACTATTACGCCTACAAGCCATTGGGACTCCCATCGCACCTGCCTATCACCGTCGCAATTCCAAGGAATCCACCACAAAAATAGATCTATATCCCACTCGGAGAGCCACATCATCTTCGAACAAGTCCTTCTAAACCGCTAGATCCTCACATCGCATCGCCACCAGGAGATTCCGCGACTATCACCATGCCAGAAGATCCACCGAGACCACTCCCAAAACACCGAGATTCCATAAATAGCACCACTGAGGAGCATTAGAGATCCATCTAGATGCAGAGCTAGGAAAGGCGAACACGGAGACACAGCTGCCATCCTCTTATGGTTATTAGAGGTTTATTTGGTTTTTAGGGTTTTATAGGGTTTTTAGCATTGTTTCAGTTTTTGTGGGTATTATGTTTTTTTAGATTTTTTTTGGTTTTCTTATGGGTTTTTTGGGTTTTTAGTGTTTTTTAGAATTGTATGGGTTTTTAGGTTTTTAAGGATTTTGAGGTGTTTTCAGGTTTTTTTTCAATTTTTAGGTTTCTAGGGGATTTAATTGTTTTTAGGGTTATTTATGTTTTTTTTATAGAAATTTTTGGGATTTTTATTATATTTAGGGACTTAATGGGTTTTTAGGGTTTTAGGGTTTTATGTATTTTTTAAGCTTTTAGGGTTTTTTTGAGATTGTAGGGGTTTTAAGGGTTTTTTTGTTTTTAATGTTTTTAGGGGGTTGAAGGGTTTTTAGATTTTTTATAAATTTTTTGTGGTTTTTATGCATTTTATGTTTTTTATGGTTTATAGATGTTTTTATGGGTTTTATGGAATTTTTGGGATTTTATAATTTTTTTTGTTTTTAGGGGTTTTAAATCTTTTTAAATTTTTAATGTTTTTATGGTTTTTAGGGTTCTTTTAGTATTTTATATTTTTAAGTATTTTTTGTACTTTTCGAGGATTTTTTTGGGTTTTTAGGTATTTGGGGGATGTATGGTTTTTTTGGATTTTAGGGTTTTTTACAAGGAAAATAGAATCAGTATATAAAATGGAAAAAATGAATTGAGGTATAAGAGGATCGCTCAAAGGGTGAAACACTTGGCCTGAATGCCAGAAATGACAGTAAAGAAGGATGTGAAACCCATGACCAATCCAGCATTCCACACTCTATCACCCCTATCCACATGCCATCATCAAAAAATATCAATGCCCAGCACTACTCTTCACCACCAAATAGAAAATTCCACTAAACTGAAATCCCAAAGAAGCCAGAGCACAACAATAAAGGCTCAATAAATCTAACATAATAGCTTATAGCCACCCAGAAAACCAACAACCTTATCGAGCCCAATCATCAATAATCCTCGTTCTCTCACCACTAAACCTAAATATCCCTTCATTCAATCAACAATCATCCCTCAACATAACCATATCACAAGCAATAACAGTATCACACTTCACACCAGAAACACTCCCCACAAAGCAACATCCTGCTCTACTATAACAGCACCAGCCAACAACACCTTTTCCAGTGAAAACCCCTACACCAAGCAGTGATATATCAGAAACCGGATAAAAAAAACAACACCAACACATAATATCCCACAATAATGTTTAGGAACCTATAATGGACCCAAAACAACAACACCAGCCACCATCACCAACCCAAACCCCTACCGTATTACACCCCATCCAAAAAAATATCATACTACAACAACATAACCAGCCAACATCCACCTCACTATCTCATATCCCCCAATGAAAATTAATCTCCAACAGGAACCCAGTCCATGAAAACACAACCGCCAGCACCTCCTAGGTAACACGAGGAACAACTATATCCCCTGCACCCCTGCCATCACAAACTATCCCTCTTCGTGTTCCCTCTTAATAGCTCCCATCAACACTTAATAACAAATCCTAGTAACTCCAATAGACCAAATAATTTCCCAACATCCTATAAAACCCAAAACACCCACATCTTCTTATTGAACTAGATAAATCAACTAGATTCCTATTACACAACCTCCAAGCATCACACCATCCTTGTACTAGCATCATCACCCAAAACCAACAACAAAAAATAGGATCCTCCCAATCTACACCTGCATCAATCCAAAAACCCAAGATCCACAACACCAACACCCAGATTCCAACTCCTATAAGAATGTGTCACCACCCCCATAAGAAGGTATCCTCAAGTCACCCCAACACCACCATCAGAACACACCCTCAAAGCCACTATCCCAAAAACCTCGTAGCACCAATATCTCCAAACCAACTCCCAGTAAGCAGTTCACACACCTCTATATGTGATAGATCCAACCCACGCAAGAAACTAGAAACAACCCAAACCCCACCACAAAGTTTCACCTCCACTAGAATAAGTCCACTTGTCTCCACCCAGTAGAATGCATCCTATAACTCCGCAATGACCAGTGATAATCGAGGACCCTAGCATGAAGAATCATCAGATAACACAATCTAGAAATCCTTCCAAGAGAGAATATCTTGGAAATGCCACCATTTATAAAGAAGTATAAATATAATAGTATCCAAGTCATTAACCACTCGACAGGAAGAGAACAAAATCAATGAAACTGACGAGTTTCATCGGCCTCCGAACCACAGCTGACAATCGAAAAACCAAGAAACACCATATGATATACCATCAACCTGAAAATAAAAAAAAGAGATATTTCTTCTGTTTAACCCTCATCCAGTAAACAAAAGAACCACAAATTTTGATCTTCAATAGATAATATTAATAAGAAACACTAATCACGAACCTGTTATTGATCAAAATCTGACAAACTCATGTGTTACCACCATAAAAGGGGATATTGGGAAACCTCTATCCTCAGAAACAAGGACAACTAAATAGGACCACTGAAGAACCTGGAGCACTGATGAAACACAAAAAATGTCATCAATGAAGGTACACCAATGAACATCATAAACCTCTTAGCACTATAGGAGACACATCATAATATAAATCCAACCCTCACAAAAAAAAATATAGATTCCTTGGTCCACATAACCTCGAACCATGAACCCCTGATAAGATAAGAATCCATCACATGCACCAGCATGGGGAAGAAACCAGTGCTAACACCAACCTCACACGCCATCTATGAGCCCATGCACTAATAAGGAAAACTGATCATAAAGCACCACACCAAGATGAAAAAATCCATTGAACTAGAATATTCATCGAATGAAAAATCCAATTCCAACAACTGATGAACCTCAAAGCAATCAACCGGAAACCATGGACTGATAATGAACAACACCTCTAACTTGAAACAGGAATAAAACCTACAACACCCAAGTTCTCATGATGAACCACTTGGAAGGAGAACGCAGCACGAAAGCCTCATTCCCTAGATAACCATCAGAAAACCTACAAAGTCATCCAGCACACCCCAAAACCAACAAAACAATGAAAGACAATGAACCAATAGCTAGCTTCACCTGAGAGGACCCTATTTGATGATCCAAAAATATCATGAAACCAAGATCACCAATGGAGACATCGATGGTGACGAAGGAAAAATGTGATCCCAAACACTGAACACAAAATAGCCAAGAACTAAAACTAGCTTGATTAGAAACCTTAATCCAAGAGACCATCAAAGAACCCTTTAATGAAGAAAAGTAAGCCAAACCCACCAGAAAACCTATTTCCAAAACATGGATGTGAATCCACCATGGGCATTGGGATTCCGAGAGCTAAGATAGCTCAATTGAGTGCCCTTTGGGATTTTAGGGGGGTTTTGAGTTTTTTTATTATTTTTAAGGCTTTTATGGGTTTTTAAAAAAATTGGAATTTAAAGGGTTCTAAGAGTTTTAATGGGTTTTTAAGATTTTATATGTTTTTAGGGTATTTAATGTTTTAAGGGTTTTATGGTTTTTAGGGGATTTACATTTTTTATTCTATTTTTTTTATATTTAGGGTTTTTATAATTTTTAGGTTTTTGGGATTTTAGGTAGTTTTATATTTTTAAATTTTTCTTATTATTTTTAGGGATTTTATGTTTTTAAGGATTTTTAGTATTTTTATTTTTTAGGTATTTTTGGGATTTTGATGGTTTTATCGTTTTAACATATTTTAGGTTTTTTAGGGGGTTTTACTTTTTTTAGGTTTTCATGTTTTTTATTTGTGTTTTTTAGATTTTTTATGGTTTTTTACATTTTTAAAATTTTTATGGGTTTTTAGGATATTTTGGGATTTTGAGGGGTTTTAGTGTTTTTTTTGGGATTTTGGGTATTTTACGGTTCCTAGCCTTTCTTATGAATTTTAGGGGTTTTAAATTTTTTCAATATTTTTATGTTTTCTTATTGTTTTTTAGGGTTTTTGGGTTTTTTACATTTTTAGGGGTTTTTTATGATTTTTATGTGTTTTTTTTCAATTTAAATGTTTGTATTAAATATCGAGAAGATGAATTAAAAATAGAATCACCCAAGAATAAAACGATGGTTAACCCAAGAAACATAGGCTCAAGGACCAACCAAAACCCAAAAAAGTCGCACAAAATAACCAGGTGACCAAGAACGCACCACTACCATGAGAGCGCATTAACATACCCACCAAGGAAACAAAGAAAAACCAGTAGCACATGAGCCTAGTAAGAATCCAAACCCAAGTGAATCCAATAAGAAAGAACATAGTAACCAGCACTACCAATCACCCACCAACTGTACCTGAGAAATTATGAACATCAACCATGTTTCCCTCTGGAATGGGGGATGACCTAGTTGATTGAAGGTTCAAACATTCAAATCAGTTTCTAACAGGTTTTTTCGTTGAACTAGAAACATCCAATGATTCCATATCCATTTGGACCTACTTTCCAAAGGTATGCGCTCATTAGTTGTGGACTGATGAGGCTTATGAATTTTCATTGGTCGAGAGGATGGGAGGTCAGACTCATCACTCCTTTTTTAGGGGAATTATTGTCTACTCTGGGACACTCTTTATAGATTTAAGTTATGTTCTTGAGTCCTTATTATATTACCAAGTATAAAATGAGATTTCCTTTAGATCTGACAATCAATGATTTATATGTGAGAAATTTAGTGAATCTTTTATATGTATTCGAGGTTCTTCATCGATAGAGAATCATCTATATTTTTTTAGAGATTCTTAGCCAATGGTATCCTTCAATACATAAAAGTCTCTTGCTCATTATGATGACCATAATGGTTTTAAATCCACTCAGCGGGGAACTTGATGTTTATTGTCTTTCAGGAGGACATGGATTATTTCAGAGTTGGGATGTACCCGCTGATGGGCTACCTATGTATCCTTTGTTTTAGAAAAGGAATCAGAACCCACGTAGTTCGAGTAAGGGAGTATGATTTCTATGCATGATTGATGTCTCATGAAAGATTTCATGATTAATTTTATACTCTAAGATCACATGAGTCATGCTCGGTGTGAGAAACAAGAGGTATAAGTGAAACCAAACAATTTGTTCCACGAAAGATGTAATGATGTGGGGCTTATGTGTGTATGACTTCCCAAAATAAATGAGGATTAGGATTTACTTCAGGGAGGAAATCCATGAATATGGTCCATAAAGGTATATGTGCTTCATGGAGATTTGGATACTCTAATCTTGGGGCTTTCTCCTAAGGAAGATGCCCAAGTTAGGAGGGGACTTATGATTGGGTTTCACTCCTGAGAAGGAAGCCCAGATCAAAAAGAATTATGACTGGTTAAGAGAAATTAAGACTAGGGCTTATTCCTAAGGAGGAGGCCCAGGTTAAAGGGATTTTAAAATTAAGGGACTTGGGGATTACTCATGAGGAGGATGCCCATGATTTAGGAAATTATAACTGGGGCTTACTCCTGAAAAGGAGGCCCAGGTTAAGAGAATTATGGTTGGGGCTTACTCCTGAGGAGGATGCCCATATTTGAGACTGGGGCTTACTCCTGAAAAGGAGGCCCAGGTTAAGAGAATTATAGTTGGGGATTACTCATAAGGAGGATGCCCATATTTTAGACTGGGGCTTACTTCTGAAAAGGAGTCCCAGGTTAAGAGAATTATGGTTGGGGCTTAATCCTAAGGAGGATGCCCATATTTGAGATGGGGGCTTACTCCTGAAAAGGAGGCCCAGGTTAAGAGAATTATGGTTGGGGATTACTCCTGAGGAGGATGCCCATATTTGAGACTCTGGACTGAGGATTACTCCTAAAAAGGAGGCCCAGGTTAAGGATTCTCTCATCATAAAGGATGAGGTGGAATGAATGAAATCTCAATCATTAGTGATACAAAGATGTGTAAATCACTATATTTTGAGAGATATTACAAAGAATTCCATTCAGATAAGGAAGTTAATCAAGAAAACATGCCATAAATGTCTTTGAAGGATGTTGTGAAGACTGAATCTTGAATAGAAGAGGTGGAATGATATAAGAGGGGTTTAAAATGGGCAGAAAAGGCACCCAAAAAAGTAGGGGCGTGCAAGTCCTGGCAGCCGCGCAGGTACTGTGTGGGCACGCAAGTCCTGTTCGCGCATGTATACATGCGCGACACATGGGTAATTGCGCGATTTTCATCCCTTAGGGTAATATTTGGGCGATACTTGGCTCAAACCCTTGGTATTATCCCTAGAGGCTTTCCAGAAGATGGCGCGCAAGTTCTGGTGAAGAAGTAGGGCGGCGCGCAAGTGTGTTCATTTACCTTAAGGGTAAAACCACTTAGGCGCACAAGTGATAGTGAATTCTAACACTTGGACCTTACTCCTCTTGTTTAGACCTTCCATTATAGGTTAGTAATCACCATAGAATTATTCAGAAGACTTGAATATGAGACTTGGGCGTTCAGAGCTCTGTCTGTGAATTCTGGAAAATATTCCTCCTCAAATGGGGGGCCCACCGGGGTTATTTATTGGCTGGAGAAGACCATGAGCGGTTATCCTTTAAGGCGCACAAGTCGCTTGCGCGACCATTAGGTGGCGCGCAATTCTACATGCATGACAATGAAGGAAATTGCCTGACCCTTGTGCTTTTGAAGCCTTATTCATGTCTTTGTCAATTTTTGATGATTTCTTCAAAGGATGAATCAATTTGTGCTAAGGCATTTCCCTTTCCATTTTTTTAGACAATGTGTCGAAAATTAGTGTCAACAAAAGTCCCCCCTCAGTGTTGGATCCGAAAGAAATGAGGATGTGACTCTGAGGAAAAGAAGAAAGCTAAAGGAAAGGCAGTGTGCAAGTGTTCACTACGCAACACTTGGCGCGCAGGTTCGAGTCGCGTAGGGATGGAGCGCACTGGGTGTACGCACGCAGGTGGGCCGCCTGGCCTATAAATATGCCATCATTTTCCGCACATAGCATCTGATTTCCGGATTTTTGATCTCTCGCCACGCAGGTCCCCTTTGCCTCGCAAGTCACTCGTTTTCCACTGTTTCTTCGCTTTCATGCTATTGTTAAGGTAATAGGACTTTCGCGGTGTTACTTGAGCGCCAAAAACTTTTGCAGAACATTAACACTTGCACGACACATCCATACTTGTGCGCCAAGTTTAGACTTGTGCACCTTAATTCCTTTTCCATTTTTCTGAAATTCCTTCACAAATTTTATGAAAAATCATTTTACTTAAAAGTTAATTTATTCAACTTTGGTGCAGAATCAATGGCTCTTAGAACCGGAATAGCTGATGAACTGGCTAGCAAGCGGATTGATGATATTATGAACATCATTGGCCACAATTATTATACCGTCAAAAGTAGTACTCTTCCGGATTTGGCTATGTATCTGAAGAAATATCATTGTGACTTCCCCCAAATCATTTATTTGCCTTTGAATGGATATGGTCATCTGCGAGAAGTTTCTATTCTAGAAGTAAAGAATTATCTCCCATATCGTGGTTTCAAGATTATACCAACTTTGCTTCAGCAAATATCTCATGTGGAGGAGTATTTATAAGTGCTGGAATAGTGGATAAGGCCCACATGATGCATCATAGCCCTTGTATGCCAGATCTAAAACCTCATATGCCTGAGCTGCGACCACATTGTTATCCTTCAATCTTCCGAAATGCTTAGATGGATCAATCCAAAGGCTGGAAGAAAAGTTGGGACTTCCGTCCTGGGGGAGGTGTGAAGCCAACTTGGATGTGGGCATACTGGTGCACCAAACCTGTGCGGAGTTTGTCATGGATCTGAAAGGAGTTGTGATATACGAAGCTGTTTGGGTTGGGAAAACATATGTTTACAGACATGATAACTTCGTTCCGGAGATACTCATCCACTGGAGCCCATAAACTAATTCTTTCCATCTGACTCATGGAGAAGTAAGTATCAGTCTGTGGGATGTCCACAAGATCTCAGGGGCTCCAATTTTGGGCGATATGTATGATGAATTCATTCCTCCCAAGGTGACTTGGAATGATTCAGATAAGACTCCTGCTTTAGCTTAAGAATTATCTAAGATCTTCCACAGGCTTAAGAGTTTAGAGACCTCATTAACTCATTCTAGAAAGGATATTCATCTGGAGGAGAGGATGAATATATTTCTTAAAGAGACGGATCCAAAGAAGAAGTAGCTGAAGGAGAAAGGATCCAAGAAAAAGAAATCCAAGGATAAGAGGCCCCAACGTCCTACAACCTTCCCAGAACCTGAGAAGAGGGGTGCTCCTGGCACATTCAGGCCAACTCTAGAAGCCGGAGAGTTTGAGAAATGGGGATATGAGGTGAATCAAAGGATCCCGAAGAAGACTCATCTAGCGAGCTTCTTGGATTTGTGGCTCAGCGTTTATCTCTTTCCAGTTAGGGATTCGAAGGGAGGCGCGAGGCTAGGGACCTTCGTCATTGCGGCAAAGTTGGCTGAGGGAAAAGTGGTTGGGTTGGCTACCCCCATTTTAGCAAAGATTCAAAGAATATTACTTCATGTCTTCATGGGTAAATCTCTTTTAAGAATAGTGGGACCATTCCAAGTTTTATTGGGATGGATTGCCACTCACTTCAGGACTTACATTGAACAGAATGGATTACAAATTCCTGGAACTTCTTTCAGGCCATCAGTGCAAGCATTCTCCGAAGTTTCTCCATTAGAGTTTAATGCCTATGACATGAAAGTGAGGATGAGCAAGTTTAATGAATTCAACTTCTTTCCCTATGGAAATCCACTAACTGGGTGGTTTGTTGATGATGGAACAACCCATTTGGATCTGAGGGATACATTATAGATTGTAGAGATGGTGTGCAAGTTGCCAGGATTGGCGGAGAAATTATATGCGAGGCCTATGCTCCATATAGATTTTCACATCAATTCAAGTGTCTGCAACATATTGTTGTATCTCCCCCAGTACATGTCAGGTTAGAGAAACATATGATGGTTGCTCGGCAACTGTGGCTGCTGACGTCAAGGGAGAAGACTGGGGTGGTATTTTATCTACCAATTGAAAAAGCGACACATAACTTGACTATATATTATGCCGATTACTGGATAGCATCATACCCAAAAGGGGTATTGAATCACCTAGTTTATCAGGTGGGTAAAAGGAAGAGGACTGTAGAGAAAGAAACCCTTCCTCATGAACGTGATTCTTCCCCACCTGAAGTTGATTCGCCAGACTCCTCCTCTAGGATTGATTCACCGGATTCCCATGATGGGGATGATGAGGCACAACAAGTGGCAAAGAGGTCTCATGCCTGATATAATCCTCCGGTTAGAATCAAGAGACCTACTCCATCAACTCATGGTGACTTACTTTATTGTGGTAATTTAATCACTCCTACTTTATAAATCAATAAGTCTAAATTTATTATTCTCTATCTATGGTTGCAGGAGATGGGAAGAAATTGAAGTCAGAGATTGTAGGACCTTCCTCGCAGCCTTCATATCTAAGACCAGAGGCTGTCTAGTTATGGCAGAGTTTATACTGTGGTACTGAGACCGCCTGGATGGATTTTTGTGAGGGCCTATAACTTCCTGGAATAGAGAATATTCTGGCTTCTACAGATATCCAATATGAGGATAACCCCAATAAAGTGAGGGATTACATCAGAGAGCTGGAAATGATCATATATTACACTTATGAGTCTGTTCCTGTCACCATGAGGGTGAAGGAAATGATAGATCATGGCGCCACTGAGGGGGCCGGTGGTTCTGGAGATAAGGAGTGGCATGATTATGTGGCTCCGGAAGATGTAAGTTTTCTTTCCTTATTTTCTTTGTAACTTGATTCCATTCGAAGCTTTGTTACTTAAGGAAGTTATTTTCTTCATCTCGTAGCTTGAAAAGAAAGGAATTGAGGTTCCTTCGCCACAGTATAGCCCTGGTGGTACTGCCATCGAGACTGCTGTTGATTCTCCTCGCGAACCGGGCGAGATATCTCCAGGATAGCAGGCCATGAATGTGGCGTTGGACATAGATTTTCATTCTCCAATCCATGTGCCAATAAGGGAGACTGTCGATACTCCTAAAAAACCACATAAGCAAAGGCAAAAAAGGAGGAAGTCCACAACTAAACTCTTTATTAGCAGCGGTAAGTCCTTCGGGTAATCATGAGTCTATACCCATGAAAAGTTTGCTCATATTTCTGGGGATTGCAGGGGATTCTTCAATTTCCCCTCTGAGGTAAAGGACATATCCTCACTTAAGTACCATGGAGGGTGTTTTGGAACAAACGCAAATTCAGGCTGGCTTGGATGCTTCTGAAAAAGAGCCAACATCTATTCCCAGTACTACTCTGGTTGCTGCTATAAGTAGAGAAGAACCTATACCAGAATCATTGGCGGCTGCAGCAACTGAATCTGTCATCCTTCCTGATGAAGCTGTCTAGGGTCAGGGGCCACATAATGAGGGTTTCCAAGAGGACAGATCAAATGCTCCCATCGGTGAGACTAACCAAGATTCTGAAATATCATTAGATGAAATGATGAATCATGGCATGTCTTTCAAAGAATTTTATGATCATTCTAGATTATCATGTGATTTAGAAGACCTTGGGCATGAGTTTTATCCTTCGCCCAGTAAATTTTTTTATAATTTACACTTCTAATCATGACTGAAAATAATATGCAGTTCCATCCATAGAAGCTGATGAACTGCCAATTCCTGAAGAGGGTGTGGACATTGATGTCAACCCTACCATTGTAGAAAAATTATCTCAAGTGGAGCTGAACCCGGTAAACCCCCAGGATACCCATCTTGAAGATCATGTTGAAACTGGGAAAGATGGGGAGGAGTCTTCTCAAGCTATTGATCTACTGTTAGGTAATGATTGGACTGATTTTTCAAGATAAATATCCAACTTCCATTATTCTATGAAACTAACCATACTTGTAATTGATCAAACAGGGATATCAACTTCAATGGCTAGAACTAGAGGTGAGGTCTCAACGTTCGTCCAAACAGCAGTAGAAGGTGAAGCAACTAGGGTCAGGGGGAAGAAGTAGAACAGAGCACTTCCTTAAGTGCATTAATCCCAGATTACATGCCCCCCTGTGATGATGATGTTGAGTCAGACCCAGAGGTGATTAAGGAACTCAGCTTCTCACAACGCAAGGCATGGAACAACATATGGAAAATCATATATGAGGTGCCTTTAGAAGAGATGTCATCAAATATTTCCCGGTTTTCATCCCAGTTTATCATGCTAGGACTTGGAGGTTTTGGATACCAAGAGATCCATACCGTGGTGAAACAAGTCATCTTTAGGAGGGAGAAAGAGCAAAAGTGTCGCGAAGATCTGACCAGGGTGAAACTGTCAATCAACATTGGAGAATTTGAGGCTGCAGTATCCCGAGCTGAGGCTGACTATGCTGCCGAGATGAAGGAGCTGAAGCATAAGATCAAAGAAAAAGCTGTCCAGAAGATGCACCTTCAGCAACAGTTAGATGTTGTTACTGGGGAACTTGACCAACTCAATAATTCACTGGAGGGAGTTCAAACGAATGGTATTAAGACCATTTTGAATGCCAATAAATCACTCCATTGGGCTAAAAAGAGTGAAGTTGGTCGAGTGCATGAGCTTCAAGTAGCTGCTGATGAAGATCGGGATGCGGTTCATCAATTGAAGACTTATGTCGATAACCTTTTTTAATTTCCTGGAAAAGATAAGAGACTCCAATCTGTGGATGTCCTTCTAATTCTTGTGCATAAAATGAAGAACTTTTTCACATTTAATCATTTGTGCACCTATTTTCTTGCTTCCTACTTTAAATTTTACCGAAGCCAAAGGGCCTAGTAAACATAGTTTGATTTTTACTAGGATTAATGTAAATAACCCTACAAACTTTGAATATTTTAATTTCTCAATATTACCTAACTCATACAAAATGTATGTTTATTGAGGTATAACATGACTTTTATTTAGAGTTACATTGTCTTTTGTGGTTAGTTTAAAGTCATGCACGTCGGACATACATAAGCTAATGTTTAAGGTTGAAATAGCTATGACCGAATGAATTATAATTGACTCAATTCCTTGAAAATTTATCTAAAAACACATTACCACACTCAAGTATGAGGGGAAAAATGTAAACTATGGCTTAAGAATATTTGAATCTAAGGAATGATATGAAAAAGAGCTAAAAGGCATTAGAAGAAGTAGTTTCCAAGAATGAAGATACTATTATTTAACAAACCCGTTATGGGGTTGAATTATGCAGGGCCACCTAAGGGAATTGGATGCATAGTCAAATAAATAGCATCTTTTGGCTAACAAGTCTGTTATGTAGACTGTTTATGCAAGGCCACCTAAGGGTACGTGCTACATATTCAGGCAAAAGAACTCTCAAAAATTTACATTCCTAGTGCTAAAAATTCAGTGAAAGTTTATGAAGATTCAAATTTTCAAAAGTATCGAGTTTTCTGTATGGAAAGAGGTACTTGAATATGGAGAAGATATTTCCAAACAAGATTATCAAAGAACTGGATGGATATCACTCCTACAAAGGTCTGACCCAAACGTAGGGAAAGAGAATATAAACCATAGACTTGAATACTTTCAGATCATGAAAAAGGATATGCGACAAATATGTTAAGGATGGATATTTTTTTCGGATCCCTACATACTATCATTTAAGACCAATAAGGACAAAAGAGGCTATCTTCCTAAGAATGAAGTTACTAGTATCCGACAAACCCGTTAGGGGGTTTGAATTATGCAGGTCCACCTAAGGGCATTGGCTGCATAGTCAAATAATAGTATCATTTGGCTGAAAAATATGTTATGGAGACTGTTTATGCAAGGCCGTCTAAGGGAACGTACTGCATAGTTAGGTAAAATAACTCTTAGAAATTTGACATTTTTGTGATTAAAAGTCAAGAAAAGTGTTATGAAGATCTGAAAATATTTAAGGTTAGGATTATGACACATAAAGATGGTTATTTTCTAGTGTATACAGAGATACCCAGATCAATGCTAACCATAATCATGTTGTGGCTGGGTCCTCAATTGAAATGTTGGACTTCACTACGTATCCCATAAGGATGGGAATCAAGCCATACGTAGTTCATGAACTACAGTTTAACTTTGTGTGGGACAAAAGGATTGAAGATCTTAGTTTAGGGTCATAGAGCTTGGACCATTATAAAAAATACAAAGTGTGTGTTTTTTTATGGGGACTTTTCAGGTAGGGGACTGAAAGAGGAATTTGGGTTTAGGCCCAAAAGACTTGGGGATGCATTCGAGGGACACTCGAACGTTCCTACGTATCCCATAAGGATGGGAATCAAGCCTACATAGTTCTATAACTACCCTCTGTACAAATTTTGTTCGTACATGTGAAGGGTGAAAGGGGAATTTAGTGAAATTATGGTTTAACCCCAGATAAAAGTTTCGAGCATTGCCATGTATGCACGTAGTCTTTGGAATGAAACATGATTGAAAAATCAATGTAAATAATGGTTCCCTCTCAGGTGAGGGTATCAAAGAATATTGTAGTTTATTGTCATACTGGACAAAAGTGTTGTATAGTTTAACATCGTATATCAAGGATGAAAGTGAACCAATGTAAAGGTATTGATTCTAGGGGCGGTTTCACGAATCAACATCGTATGAGATGGAGGTGAACCGATGTGAAGAGATTGATTTTGGGCTTAAACCTTGGGAGGTTGCCTACGTACCTAGCCTGGAAGGCAAGGATCAAAGTCCGCGTAGTTCAATTAAATAATGAATTAATGATCAAGTTGTTCTTGGGGACAACGACCTAAAAAATGATGTTGTTGGGACTTACACATGGTTAGTAGCCCAGAGAGAGTGTTATGGTTGAGGTTTTATCTAAGATCACGTGATTCATACTCGGTGTGAGAAACAAGAGGTAACAACAACCTTAACGATGCATAGTTTAATATCTAGTAGGACATATAAAGGGACTATGTAGTTTAAAGTCTTGCAGTTAGGACTATTGGTGCTGCACATTTTAGTGTCATGTAATAGGGACAATGTAAAATATAATGTCATGTAGGACATATCAAAGACTATCTGTACAGTTTAGCGTCATGTAGTTAGGACGATGGGGACAACACAGTTTAATGTCATGTTGGACAAAAAGAGGATTGTGCAGTTTAATGTCATGCAGTAAGGACAAAAGAGAACACATTTTAACGTCATGTTGGATGTATTAAGGACTTTATTCACAGTTTAACGTCATGTTGGATGAAAAAAAGGATGATACAGTTTAGCGTCATGTTGGACAAAAGTGCGTATAGTTTAAGGTCATATGCATGGACTGTGGATGGTGCAGTTTAACGTCATGCTGGACGGAAGGGGGACTGTGTAGTTTAATGTCATGTAATGAGGACAAATTAGGGAATTTTTTTTCACAGTTTAACGTCGTGGGGGACAAAATTAATACAAATATTTTAAGGTCATATGTATGGACCATGGATGATGTAGTTTAACATCTTGTTGGACGTAAGGGACTTGCAAATAGTTTAGGTTCATATGCATGGACCGTTGATGATGCAGTTTAATGTATTGCTAGACGAAAGGTACTTCTATATAGTTTAACATCATATAGCAAGGACGATGAAGGGGGACACAGTTTAACATCATGTTGGACGTATTAGGGAACTTTTTCACAGTTTAATGTCATGTGGGACGAAAGTAACACAAATAGATTAAGGTCATATGTATGGACCATTGATGACGCATTTTAACGTCTTGTTGGACATTGGTGCAGTTTAAGGTCATACAAGACCAATGATGATATATTTTGTGTTTATACAAAATACTTATTAAAAAATCTGGCATTTATTGGAGTAGTGATGAGTTCTCCATCCATCGAAATTAATGAATAAGCTCCATTGGAGTAGACCCTGTATATTGAGTAAGGTCCTTCCCATTTTGGCTCAATCACGGGAGGTTTCTTTCCTAGTATCATTGGAGTTCTGAGAACTAATACCAATTCTCCCTGAGCGAATGAACGAAGACACACTTTTTTGTTAAAAGCTCGTGTTATTCAATTCTGATAGACTTCCAAGTGGTGCAAAGTTCACAATCTTTTCTCATCTAACCGTTAGAATTCATTTAATCTCTTTTGAGATTGCTCATCTATAGATGACTGATCACAAATGGCTACTCTGAGCGAGGGGAATCGAACTTCAATTGGAAATATGGCTTCCGTTCCATATACTAGTGAATATGGATTTGATCACGTTGTAGTGCGGGTGGTAGTCCGATAATCCCATAAAGCATGGAAGAGTTTATCGGGACATGATTTCTTATCTTTATCCACCATCTTTTGCAGTATATTTGACAGAGTCTTATTGAAGGCTTCTATCTGGCCATTGGCCACTGCATGATACCGATATGAATGATTGAATTTGATGTTGTATTCCTGATACAACTTCTTCACCACGGATTAATAGAAGTTGGTTCCATTGTCCGTCAATATGGTATGAGGGACACCAAATCTGGTAATGATGTTAGACTTGATTAATCTAAAAATACATTTAGAACTGACTTCCTTGAGAGGTATTGCCTCTGCCCATTTGGAATAGAAATTAGTAATAGTAAGAATATGCTTAAACTGCTTGGCCGTAGCTGAAGGGTATGGTCCCACCACATCCATTCCCCATGTGGAAAATGACCACGAGTATTTAGCAGTATGAAGCAACTCTAGAGGTTGATGAATGATGTTGGAATGTACTTGACATGAATGACACTTCTTCGTGAAATCAACACAATATTGTTTCATTGAAGGCCAAAAGTATCCAAGCCTTCAAATCTGATCAGACAGTCTATGTCCAGACTGGTGGGCACCACAGACTCCTGCATGCACTTCTTTCATGACATCCATTGTCTCTTCACCATAAATTCATCTAAAGAGAACTCCATAAAAACCATGCTTATAGAGAATTTTCTCTAGGCGATCTGGGATATCATAAAGAGTAAAATTGACCACACGTCGCTGGATTTGTTCTTTCTCGGCTCTATCAAGTGGAAGTGTTCCGTTTTGAAGGTATTCCCTGATAGGTGACATCCATCATATAGTATGACCATACGGTTTAGGAATGGGACTAATTTGATTAATTTCCTCTGTTCTGATTCGAACATAAGGTGAAATTGCACAATGGTGGGCAATATTGATGGTTGTCTCATCCCAATTTGGATCTTCCAGAGATGTGGCTATATTAACCAGTGCATTAGATTGTGCATTTTGTGATCGCGGGACATAAGAAAATGTCGGTTCTAAAGGGAATTCTGCCATTAACTCTCTGATGTAATCATACAAAGGGATTAGTTCTTCTTTTCTGAGGGTATAATTCCCATTGACCTGTTTGATAACCAGGTCTGAATCACCTTTCACCTTTAAGTTATTCACTTGTTCTTGAAGCGCCAATTCCAAGCCTGCGATGAGAGCTTGGTATGCTGCTTCATTATTGGTACCACCTTACTAAAATAAGAAGGAATAAGGTAACACTGCTTTTTCTGGAGAAATGAGCACAATTTCTAAGACAACTTTGTTGAATTTAGGATTTTCCATTTTCCTCCCTGTTGGACTTCTGGAAGCACCATTAAAATACATTTCCCATGCCTGAGGACTTTCTTGAATAGAGAAGCCTTCCTCATCAGGGAGTTCAATATCTAAATATGTGTCTTCCACTAAAGGGTGTTCAGCCAGGAAATCAGCCAGAGCTTGGCCCTTTATTGCCTTTTGAGACACATACTGAATATTGAATTGCTGAAAAATAACTTCCCACCATGCCAGACATATTGTCAGCATTGGATGACTAAGGATGAATTTGAGCGGGTTATTGCGAGATACCAATTGGACCTCGTGATGTTGCAGGTAGTGTATCAACTTCTGAACTACAAAGATTAATTCCAGGCAGCACTTCTCAATACCTGAATACCGGGTTTCTGCTTCAAGCAAAGTCCAAATGAGGTAGTAGAGGCTGTTTTCATTCCCAGCATCATTCTTCTGAGCAAGAAAGGCACCCAATGATCACATTAAAGCTGTCACAAAGAGGATAAGTGGTTTTCCTTCAACAGGTGGCATGAGTACTGGTGGACTCAAGAGGTATTTCTTAATAATATCGAATGCTTCTTGACATTCTTCAGTCCACTGGTAAGTGACTCCCTTCTTCATCAATTTGGTGAAGGGTAAACTTTTTCCTGCCAAATTGGCGATGAAACACCAAATATAGGCTAAGTTTTCTTGAATTCCTCTTAATTATTTCAATTTTCAAGGAGGTGACATACCATGGATTGAATTTTTCTTCTCAAGATCGACTTCAATACCACGATGGTGTACAAAAAAGACGAGAAATTTTCCTGAGGTTACCCCAAAAGCAAATTTTAAGGGGTTCATCTTTAAATTATGTTGTCGAAGCTTGCAGAATATGAATTCCAAATAATCCATGTGATTAGAACATTGTTTGGATTTAACCACCAAATAATCTACATAGAATTCAACAAACTTCCCTAAAAAGGGTTTGAAGATACGATGCATGGCACGTTGATATGTTGCACCTGCATTCTTTAAGCCAAAGGGAATTACCCAGTAGCAAAACACACCCTGAGGGGCTCTGAAGGCTGTGGATTCCTCATCTTCTGGGGACATTTGGAGTTGATTATATCTGGAATATCCATCCATGAAGTAAAGTGCTTCATAGCCAGCTGTTGCATCAATTAAAAGTTCTGTAATCGGAACTGGGAAATCAACCTTAGGAAAATGCCGATTAAGATCTCTGAAATCGATGCAAACACTAATTTGTTCATTCTTCTTCTTTACAGGGACAATATTAACCAACCACTTGGGATATTTAACTTCTCTGACAAAGTTATCTTTGATAAGCTTATCCAATTCAGCTTCAATTTTGGAAGCATAAGTTGGGTGTGTTCTTCTTTCGGCTTGCTTAAATCCTCGATGTTCTTCTGGTAAACCCAAATGATGAGTAGAAACATCAGGATCAAGCCCGGGCATCTCTGTATAGTTTCAAGAAAATACGTCTCGATTTTTCTTTAAAAAGTAAATATAGATCTCTTGTTCTTCAAGAGTCATGACCACACTGATTAAAGTGGGGCGTGGATATTCTTTTGTACCTAGATTTATTTCTCTAAGTTCATCCACGGTGGTAGAGATACCCTCTTCAAATGCTGGAGGAGGATCTCTGATATCTTCCTCTTCTTCTTCAACATGTGTTATTTCTTACGTTTCTACTTGCATAGTAGATGATGAAGCAGGATTTTCATTATCAGAAGAGATGTCGAAATTTTCAAATCTTGAAGAAGAAGCTTCCATTTCTGACCCAACTGATGATGAAGGGTCTTCCATGAGTAATAAATAGGAGATGATGGATTGAGAATCAACATCATCATTCACCTATGACATTGCTATAACTTCTTCTGGCCTGGTTGGAAAAGTATAGACTTGCTGGATTTCAGCAGATGAAATGAAGACATCTCCATTTGAGCTTTCATCATTTCTTGGTGGCTCACCAATTTCTCCCCTGTTGTCTAGCTCAATTGTTGTAATTGAAATTATGGATATTTCAATAAGAGTATTTTGATTTGGGTATATCTTGTCAATTTGACTAATAGGCAATACATAATCTGTACTCACATGTGCAAATGGATTTACTGGAATCTTTTCCAAACCATACAGAGCATTAACTTTGGTAATCTCCTTTATTTTGGATTTCTCCCTTCCCTTCATGTGATAGTATTCTGCTTCAATGTATTGAGACTCACATGTCTTGAACAGGGCCTTATCAACATATAATGTCCCAACCTGACCATCGAAATAATATTTGAGACATTGATGGCATGATGAAGCAATAACCGCATGTTGATGTAGCCAGGGCCTCCCAAGCAAGATGTTGAAGGCTGAATCTTGATCAACAACCATGATATCTAAATTGGATAAAAGATATCCAAACTGAGTTCTGAGTGTAACTTCTCCTAGTTGTTCTTGTTCATTTTTATCATATCCTTGTAACATCATGGTAGAAAGAGATAAATCAGATTCCGTGAGGCCCAATCGACGAAGTGTAAAAATGGGCATGAGGTTGAATCTTAAACCATTGTCAATGAAAGCTCTTCAGAAGTCTACGCCAATGACCTTTCTAGATAAGTACAAAGGTCTAATATGCCCATGCACGACATCATCTTCATCTTCATCAGTAAAAGATATAATTTCATGGAATTATGCGGGATTATTATCTATGTGATAGAATTCAGTTGCAGCAATTTCAGTTTCAAACTCCTGAGGAATTGACAAAGCCTCGATGAGTACCTTCCAAAGATCCTTTGACAGATTCAAAGCATCCAAAATTTATAACTTGGCCAGTACTTGGGACAAGTGTTTCAGTACATCATACTTTTGACCCATAGGTCTACGTTTCCCAACAAGAACATGTGGTTTAGTAGGTGCCTTGGAAGCAGATTCTTTGGAAGTTGATGCATCTGGTATTGGGATAGGAGTTGGAAATATTCCTGGTTTTAGAAGCTTAAATTGATTAGATACATTCACTTGCTGATAGGAAGAAGATGGAACATTCAACCGGTCTTCCAGAATAAATGTTCCAGGACTAAATTTGATATTGGTAGAAGAACTTACATGTTCTCGCTGAGCTCGCTGAAGGGATCTACCACGAGTTTCTACTGCGTACATAGTTCTAGCAGGGGTAGAATTGGAATAGTGGTTTCTAAAAGATCCACATCTTCCCCTGTATCCTGAACCTCTAGAACTTCCTCTGATTCCTCTATTTGATATAAGGAATTCAGGCTCATCGAAATCGAAACTACGACTGGCATATGGATCTGTTAATTGAATCATATTAACATAACCAAGAATCAACTCTTCATCCGATGAAGACTCTGGCTGACTAGCCAATTTAGGCTGTGCTGTTTGGTGGGGCAGTGCCCATTGCTTCAAAGTAGATGGAATGAAGTCTGCCAGAGTCAAAGGCATCTTAGGCTTTGACACATACTCATCTTCTTTTGATTCTTTCTCTTTCTTGGAATTATACCACCCTTTTTAGGATTTTACCTCTGAAGAGGATTTTACTGCGGTATTCATGGAAGAAGGTACAATTGGTTTCTTCAATTGTGTTCTCAAAATATCATGAGTTCGGTTGATCATCTTTATGACCATCCAATCATCGTATTTTTGTGCATTTTTTATTTTGACTTCTTGTCACTCGCCTTCCTCCTCTGGAACTGTAGCAGTAACACACACTACCTGGGCTGAAGAGCCTTTCAGTTTGACTTGTCCCGATTCGACCATCATTTTCAAAAGGTCTTTGAAGACAAAACACTCCTGGATGGGATGTCCCAGCATTTGTTGAAATGGGAAATAATTGGGACGGTCTTCATCTTTTTCCTTGTTTGGCCTCTTGGGCCTTGGAAGCTGAACCAAAATATTCTCCAGAGTCGAAATGATGTAACCATGAACTTTTTCATTTCGAAAAGAGTATGTTTTTCTCTTCAGATGCTAATTTTTTTTTTCCGTCTTTGATCTCTTTGATCATATTGATGAAACGGCCTTTGCTGTTGATGCTCAGGTGGTGGAGCCCTTTGAGAAGATAATGGTTTTGAGGTAGAAGTAGGTACATGTGCTTGTTTAAGAATAACTATAGTCATTTCTTCTTTACCCATTCTTATTCCTAGAGCTGATGGAATTACACAAGATTTAGCCTTAGTTTGTATAAGAGAATCTTCAATCTGTTGAGCGATTGAAGTAAGGTCTCAAAACCCTCCTGTGTATTTCACAGGGATCAGCGGCGTGCGTAATTCGTCATGAAAATTTTCCACACAGATTGGCAATAGTTCTTGAGGGAGTGCTAAGCTTAGGGAATATTTTAATCCCTTCCAGCGAGCAATGAAATCAGATACTCTTTCATTCTCCATTTGCTTACAGTTTGTAAGATTGAAAACTATTGTCTTTGGAAAAGTTGAACTAAATTGAAGAAGAAATTTTTGACGGAGATCTTCCCATACAGTAATTGACCGGGATTTCAAGATTGTATACCAGACAAAAGCTGGTCCTTACAAGGTTTTCCCAAAGCATCTGAGTTTCACTACTTCTTTCTGCTCTGGAGTTCCCATCATAGGATCACAACAAGACACGTAATGCGTCAAATGCTGTTCAGGATCGCATGATACATTGAAAGTAGGGAATACATGATTCCCAAAATTTGATTGGGGAGAGATTGAATCTACCCATTCATGTTAAGATTTCTTTTTTGGTTGAACCTGTGCATGATTTCCTTCCATATTCTCTTACCAAGATGTTAATGAATCAATGGTAGTTATTAACTTTTGAGAAACATCTAGTTGAAATTTGAATTGGGCAGGTGCAATGACTGGAGTTTGGACATGTATGGCAGCTGGTACTGCAACCGATGGCAGTACTACCAATTGTTGTTGCACTTGACCTTTAGGATTAGACCTGTGAGGGTGTACTGATAAAGGAGGATATTCTTGATCCATCTCAGTAGCTGCAACAAACTCCCTTGTCTGACTAACTCCAGCACGCTTAGGAGGAAGACTACCTTGAATTAGTTCTGCATTCAACCTCCTCAATTCATTCATTTCTTACTCTTGTTGCACAAATCTTTGCTCTAGTGAGAGCGATTTTCCTTATCCATAGGAAGGATATGTAACCTGATTTTTTCCCTTCCCCTGGTTTGATCCCTTTTGGAGAGGGGGAAGTGGGTTATTTGAAGGAACACCCAGATTTTGGGTAAACCTTTGATTTCGTGTACGCACACCTTCTTCATTTGTGTCCATGCATACAACTCCTTGAACATGAACCTCTTCATATGATCCCTCTGAATGAGTCTCATCTGGTGGATCAGCAACAATGGCATTGATGACATTGATTGATGTCTAATGCATCACATCCCTTATATCAGCATTTCATTGATATTTTCTTCCTCCATGTCTTTGATGAGACATTGCCTTTTGTTGATTCAATCCCTCTGGAACTTCTTGGTGAACCATAATTTGGAGATAATCTCCTGATAATTTGCCTCTTCATTCCTCTTGAGGCTTCTTCCCCAATCGAGAAAAGACCAAATTTCTCTAAGGATAGGATTGATGATTTGAAAAAGACCCCAGTCCGGTGGACTGGGGCTGTTCCTACTGTCTTTGCTCAACTCCTCGAATCCTATTTGTTGATTCTGAGTGTTAGGTTAAAAGATTCCCCAGTCTGGCAAGCTGGGGTAGCTCTTGACATGCTATATCTGAGACTTTCTTAAAATATCTCCTGATCTTATGGACCTCAGTCCAAAAATTAGCTGGATGCATCAACCTGTATCCACTTTTATCACCCAGTTCAAAAGACCATTGGATGATTTCTGACACTTCTGTCACTTGATGATGTGCTTGCTCCATACGAGAGGCCTGTTCAATATTCTCGTTTGCTTGATGCAGGAGTAATTCAACAACCATTTATCTATATTCTTGATTTTGAGAGGAATTAGTTGATCCATGTTCTTGGTCAAGCTTTTGATTACAAAAAAAACTCATTGAATGTGGCTGATCATGGGAAATAACATTGCATGAGACCATTTTCAGCAGGCTTTGCTGACTGGAGAGCATAGTGAAATGTATTTCTCCACGAACACCCCATCCTCTAACATGAATACCAGATGGGTCATTGGAAATTAACTGGTGCAATCTTCTTAGTGTTCCCAGGCATGAACGCTGAAGGGTCTCTGCTTATTTTCAGCCTTCGGATATCGAGAGACTGATAGAGATGCCAAGTCAATTTGACGTTGTAACCCTTCTATTATCTTAACATGATTTTAATATTCATCATAAGATAATACTTTCTTTTTCCACTGAAAAAGAGTTTTCCATATGTTGATATGAATATCATGAATCCCATCATCCTTCAACATCTCTTGAATGTCATATTGAGAGTCAGCCAGAGGCCAAAACATGAATGGCACTTCACTATTCGTCAGTTTTTTTCTCATGTTTAGCATTTCCTCTTTATCATTTAATGAAGATTATTCTACCTGATTTGACCAGAGAAGGTGCTTCCATATTGCTTCATCGGATTCAACAAGATTGGTAGAGAAATCACTCATCAAACTAGAAGATTCATGACTTAGGGGTGGTTCGGAGAATGATCTACACCCTAGGATATATTCTGATTGAGAAAGTATTTCACCTTCTAGCGATGAAGCATCAGACATGACTGTTTTCGCATTTGGAAGTGCCTCAAGATAAGAGGGATTTCTCGGCACTACATTGTACACTAGATCATTTTCCAGGAAATGTGCATCACCACTACAGAGAGGACTTTCACAGAGAAATTCATCATCATGGGGAGGAACACCATGGTGTGTTACAACAAAAGATGAGATCTCATTCTCCATGGTCTTCTGACCACACAGAGGGTTCTTGTGGCTCTCATCTGAAGATGAAACTTCATGATCGACCTAATTGTCACGAAGAAAGCCTTCATGAAAAAGTGTTTGTTTAAAACCATCAGAATTAATGTTCCCACTATTGGGAAATGAGGGAGTAGAATCTTGAATTTCAACAGATAACTATCTGAGGGATTCAAGAACTCCAGCATCGAGAAAGGCCTTGTTACATATTGTCTCTTGATCTCCTGACTGTACTGGGCGGGTCTTCTTTTTAGATGCCTTCTTACTTGCCTTGGAAAACACTTATTAACAAAAGTGAATACTATGAGTAGGTGTATGTGCCTGATCAGGAGAGATGGCCAGGTTAGGCTGACGATCTCTACTCAAATCAGGTGTATGTTCCTGACTTGGTTGTCCGTGTGATATGGGGGAGTATGCCCCACAACGCTCTTGGACTGGAAAAAATGTGTGTGTTTGTTCCGGAGTGAACTGTTGATGTTTCACTCCACTGGTAGGGATAGATTTATGTGTCTTTCCCTAAGATGATGCTGAAGCTGTTATAATATCCTGGCAAGCATCCAGAATATGGGCAGGGATTTGCTTCTGCTCTTTCACCATTGATAAAATATGCTTGGTGACTTCAGTTGCCGGAATGGGGATATACGTCCATTCCGTGCTTGGAGTAGGTGTATGTGCATGCTCCTGTCCTCCCTTTCCTATCAGTGAATCCTGACAGTACTCAAGTGTGGGGGCGGAGAGTTGAGTCTGCCTCCTATTTGTCACCGGAGCTTTCGGACTGACTTCTCCATGTGCTACCAAGCGAGACTGTTGGTAGGCTTGATTAATACTAGCAGGTGTATGTGCCTGCTGATTACACTTCGCCGAACGTGTTTGAAGAGTTCCATAATATGTTGCCAGACGAGTATGCTGACTAGCTGATGATGTATAAAAAGGTGTATGTTCCTGCCTATAATACTCTGCCGGAATTTCCTGACGGGATTGACATGATGCTGTCAGACGAGTCTACAGGACAACAGAATTAAAATGGGCAGGTGTGTGTGCCCGATAGTTTCGTGACACCATGTTAGGTTGTTGGACTTCTCCGGAAATGATAGAGATGAGAACCTGCTCACTGTTAACCAGATTTTGCCTCTGGCGATTCGTCTTGCCTGCTCAGGTTCAAGGAACTTGAGCCGAATTCCTGGATTCGGCACCCTCATCATGTTGAGGGTGCACTGCCGCACGAGTCTGGAGTCATTTTTTGATAGGATCCCTTAGGAAGGACTCTTGATTCATTGAATTAAGGCCCTGAGGGACCTAATCATTAACCTCCCCAGAATATGGGAGTGAATGGTGATTGAGTTCCGGGGATAACGACCATAAAAAGTTGGAGACGGTAGTTAGAACCGTCTGCTTCTTGATCGCTAGTCGTCGCTGCCCGGATGACCAGGGTGAATTATTCACTTTCAGGGCTTGTCGAGCAGCCTCCAGCGTTGGAATAGTACCATGTTGACAGTACTCCTTAACCAACGCATTTGATACCCAGCGTTGAAGATGATGAGTAGGCGATGTCATCCTCAGAGCAGATGACGATCCAGCAGGAGTAGCAGCAGTGGTATTTGCAGTAGTGGTACTCACAGGTGTGAAATTGAGAGCAGCCATTCTGGAAATGCAGAAGATCTTGGAAAAGAGTTCCTGTTTGATATAACAGACGTAATCAAGATAAATTCATCCACTACATCTTTTGGATGAGAACATATATCAATGATTGTTTTTGTTGGCCCTATCATTGAGTTTTAAATAGGGGCCTAACAAATTAGTACAACATCATTTTAACTTGGTTAAGGATTAACATCGGGTTCACCATTTTTTTCCCTCAGGAATGGGGGATGACCTCGTTGATTAAAGGTTCAAACATTACAATCAGTTTCTAATGGGTTGGTTCGTAGAATTGGAAACATCCAATGATTCCATATCCATTTGGACCTACTTTCCAAAGGTAGGCGCTCATTATTTGTGGACAGATGTGGCTTAGGAATTTTCATTGGTTGAGATAATGGGAGGTCGGACTCATCACACCTTTTTGAGGAGAATTATTGTCTACTCCGAGACTTTATTTATAGATTTAAGTTATGTTCGTGAATCCTTATTACATTACCAAGTATAAAATGAGCTTTCCTTTAGATCTGACAATCGATGATTTATATATAAGAAATTTAGAGAATATTTTATATGTATTCGAGGTTCTTCATCGATAGATAATCATCTGTATTTTTTTAGAGATTCTTAGACAATGGTATCCTTCAATAAAGAAAAGTATCTTGGTCATTATGATGACTATACTGGTTTTAAAGCCACTCAGCGGGGCACTTGAAGTTTATTTTCATTCAGGAGGACATGGATTATTTCAGTGTTGGGATCGTACCTGTTGATGGGCTACCTACGTATCCTTTGTTTTAGAAAAGGAATTAGAACCCACGTAGTTCAAGTAAGGTAGTATGATGTTTATGCATGATTGATGGCTCATGAAAGATGTCATGATTAATTTTACACTCTAAGGTCACATGAGTCATGCTCGGTGTGAGAAACAAGAGGTATAAGTGAAACCAGACAATGTGTGCCACGAAAGATGTAATGATGTGGGACTTATGTGTGTATGACTGCCCAAAATAAATGAGGATTAAGATTTAATTCAGGGAGGAAATCCATGAACAGGGTCCATAAAGGTATATGTGCTTCATGGAGATTTGTATACTCTAATCTTGGGGCATAATCCTAAGGAAGATTCCAAAGTTAAGAGGGGAAATATGATTGGGTTTTACTCTTGAGAAGGAATCCTAGATCAAAAGGAATTATGAATGGTTAAGAGAAATTAAGACTGGGGCTTATTCCTAAGGAGGAGGCCCAGGTTAAAGAGATTTTAAAATTAAGGGACTTGGGTCTTACTCCTGAGGGGGATGCCCATAATTTAGGGAATTATGACTGGGGATTACTCCTGAAAATAAGGCCCATGTTAAGAGAATTATGGTTGGGGCTTACTCCTGAGGAGGATTCCCATATATGAGACATGGGCTTACTTCTGAAAAGGAGGCCCATGTTAAGGGAATTATGGTTGGGGCATACTCTTGAGGAGGATGCCCATATTTGAGACTGGAGATTACTCCTGCAAAGGAGGCCCATGTTAAGAGAATTATGGTTGGGGCTTACTCCTAAGGAGGATGCCCATATTTGAGACTGGGGATTACTCTTTAAAAGGAGTCCCAGGTTAAGAGAATTATTGTTGGGGCTTACTCCTGAGGAGGAAGCCCGTATTTGAGACTGTGGACTGGGGATTACTCCTGAAAAGGAGGCCCAGGTTAAGGATTCTCTCATCTTAAAGGATGAGGTTGAATGAATGAAATCTCAATCTTTAGTGATATAAAGATGTGTAAATAACTATATTTTGAGAGATATTCCACTGAATTCCTTTCAGATAAGAAAGTTAATCAATAAAACATGCTATTAATGGATTTGAAGGATGTCTTGAAGACTGAATCTTCAATATGAGAGGTGGAATGAGATAAGAGGGATTTAAAATGGGCAGAAAAGGCACCCAAAAAGGTAGGGGCGCACAAGTCCTGTCAGTCGTGAAGGTACTGTATAGGCGCGCAAGTCCAAGTCGCGCAGGTATACCTGCGCGACACATGGGTACTTGCGTGATTTTCATCCCTTAGGGTAATATTTGGGCGAGACTTGGCTCAAACCCTTGGTATTATCCCTAGAGGCTTTCCAGAAGATGGCGCACAAGTTCTGGTGAAGAAGTAGGGCGGCGCACAAGTTTGTTCATTTCCCTTTAGCGTAAAATCACTTAGGCACGCAAGTGTTAGTGAATTATAACACTTAGACCTTACTCCTCTTGTTTAGACCTTCCATTCTAGGTAAAGAATCACCTTATAAGTGTTAAGAAGACTTGAATAGGAGACTTGGGAGTTCAGAGCTCTGTCTGTGAATTCTGGAAAAAATTCATCTTCAAATGGGGGGCCCACCGGGGGTATTTATATGCTGGAGAAGACCCCGAGCGGTTATCCTTTAGGGCGCAAAAATCACTTGCATGACCATTAGCTGGCATGCAAGTCTACTTGCGCGACAATGAGGGGACTTGCGTGACCCTTGTCCTTTTGAAGCCTTGTTCATGCCTTTGTCGATTTTTTATGATTTTTTCAAAGGATGGATCAATTTGTTATAAGTCATTTACCTTTAAATTTTTTTAGACAATGTGACGAAAAGGAGTGTCAACAAACTAGAATCTAACAACATGTGATGTAATCAGACGATCCCCCCCCCCAACCAGATGAAGGAAACACGGTCGCTCTAAGCACCAAACTAGCAATCACTCTGAGAGATAGCACCACTGAGGCCTCAAGATGGCCCAAAGAAGAAACAATAGCATTAAAACATGCACACACACACTCCACCTAACACATAAACACATATACAAAAAACTACATGATCACAAACCACTAGCATCCCCTACACTATCCCACCCCACCCATATGAAATCACCTCCACATGCACCAGCCTCCTATCCATATCAACTATAAGCATCATCCTAACCCTACTACCCAATCCCTTTTAGCCTACAGAGCCATACTCTTCCACCCGTACACCTACAATAAACACTTCTAATCCTTCCAGCCACACCCTCCTGAGATGGGTCCACCTTTCTACACCTCAAACTGAAGAAAATCCACCTAACACCACTCCAGTTCCCTTATAGCCTGCCCCATCCCAACACCAACATATCCCACAAATAGAACCAACATCCCACTAGTAGAACCCTAAATAAAAACATCCCCACCTCTACATCACCAAAAAATACCATGAAATACCCTCACCCATAGGATTTTTTAGGGGGTTAGGGATTTTGAAATATTTTATAGTTTTTAGGGATTTTTAAGTTCTTTTGGTTTTCAGGGTTTCTTTTGAGTTTTTTAGAGTTTTAATGGATTTGTAGAGTTTTTAACAAATTTAGGGAAAAGAAGGCGTAGGGCCAAGATATAACTGGCCCCCCAAAATTTATTAAAAAAAATTCAAAGCAAACAAGGGAGGAGCATAGTCAAACGAACCACACCCAAAAACCCCAAACACCCCCTAGAAACCAAAAATCCACGAAGGTAACCGAAAGCACACAAGAGAGGGAAACATCCCCACCATCACAGATGTTAGAAACCAGAAGTTGGACAGTATGGGTCACCATCATCACCATAACCAGAAGAAGAATTAGCATCCACTGACTCCCACATGGATTCATGTTGTTTGAAGAGTGTAGTGCACATATCATTTAACCTTTTCCCCTCCTCAAGCTGCTCCTCAGATGAGTGCTTGTCAGACCGCCCATACTTATTAGGGAAATTCTTCCTTGGATCCTTAGAGGATTCTCTAGTGGACACTGTCTTTGGCATATTTGAGTATTACTTCCCCGGTTTCCTCTTTAGAAGAGTCGAGGTGAACCCTACAGAAACATTCTCTTTCCCATGTGGGAAAGCATCCTCAATCAGATCACATTCCCTCATGATCTGCACCATATTGGAGTTCATCAGGCTCTCATCATTAGAACCAACTCCCCAATGATAAAAAATGTTTGAGTGCAACCCCTATAGAAAGAGAGAATTCTGCACTGGTATCTTCATCATGTTAATTTCCTCCAAAACCTTGTCCATCAAGATCATACATTTAGAATTTGCAGTTGAACACTCCTCAGACACCACCGAAACCAGTCACCAGTACTAATATTTCTCAAAACAAGCAATTGAGTCTGTCATCTTATTCCAAAGCAAGGTTGAAGGTTCAAAAACCAACTTTCCAACCACCACCTCCTCACCAGGAAGCTGGGTTGACGGTTCAACATGTACTCACTGATACACAACAATGGCAGTCTGGTCTAGTTCCTCTTCCAGACCAACATGAGAAGTTCGAAGCCGGCTGCCTGGAACATCTTCATTAACATAATATTCAGGGGTCTATGAACAGTCACCAAGATTTTTTCCTTCCTCAATAGTAGCACCATTACCATAAGCCTAAATTTGAGGTATGTCCTGCACTTCACCCTGCTCATAACCCTCACCACTAGATAAAGGAAAATGTACATTAGAATCATCCACAATAAGCTCAACCGAGTAACTAATTTTAAAAACATTTGTATCATTCATAGTAGCATAATCCAAATTAATAGAGTCACCTAACTCCCCTGCATGATCCTACACAAAATCACCAGATAACAAGGGGAAATGAAATCCCTTGTCCTTCTCTTCACATGCAGCACCCTTACACCCAGAGTAAGAGACATTCCTTAGTTTTTCTTCAACAATTCCATCACTAGTATCATCCCTCTAGTTGGAATCCTACTTCAAGTGTCATACCTCAATCCCAGAATCTCCATCATTGGAAAACTTCTATTGAACATCGTGTTGTACATGATCCATCTCCCATGAAGCCAAACCATCAAATTTCTTGTGAAAAGGGAAATTTTCATCCTCCATAACACCCTTTATATCTTTATCTCGCAACCCCAACATCCTCAGATTATAACACACTTCTTAAATATCCATCTCTCTCTAACAGACACAATTCCCATATCCCGTTTTATCCTTTCAAACACTGTTGATACCCTCAGTTCATGGGGTGCCTAGCGATATTCATTGGAACATATTCACCCACTTCAGTAGTAAGAACATCAACAACAACATGTTTCTCATTCTGAGGCCAATAAGGCTGCCCAACCAACTTACCACTAGCCGCCCCATGGTCCATTCCCCAGCTTCTCTTCTCTTTATCTAACACCTATAGTCTATATTAAGGTGACCCATTTTCTTGCAGGTAGAACAAAAATCCATTGACGATTCAAAAATAATTATTTTTTATACCTGAATTCCTTACCAAAAACAATACAAACAAAATCAACCAACTCCTTAGATGTGTATACCTCAACACAAACCCTTGGGAAAATAGGGTGTAAAATTGCATGAGTCTTGCTGTCTGAACCAAAAAATCAACCCACTGGATTCCCAATCATACTAATTATAGAGGGATTTTTTAAAGTAAGAGGGAGTTCAGAAATCCTAACCCATGGAGCATACATCGGTGATTCTCGGTTCATGTGAAGGTTGAATATCCACCTGAAGAGAAGGAAACTGACATTGTTGAAGCTTTGAGGGGCTGAGGACCAAGCATGGATCAAATCTTCCTAAGTTGAAAACCTAATCATGATGTGGCAGCCATCAAGAAATCATACCATCACTTGGTTATGAAGATCCCAATATCTGAAGAAAAATATATCAAAAGATTCTACCGAGGTTCAACGATTCATGAATCGTTCAACCAATGTCAAATTATGAAGTCAGGAAGCCACATGAAACTCTGAATTCGAGATAGATAACTGTGGGTAGCCTTTGAATAGGTCAGGAACCTTCAGAAAAAGCTCAATTTGGGGGAGTAGTGGAAGAAGGTCAGGTACCATAGGGGAGACAAAGGCCAAATCCCAAGCACCACCAGGCAGAGATTCCACCCCATGGGGGGGAGGAAGAGACATAGTGACCGACACTATCAAGGATTACTCAAGAGAACGCTTCCACCTTTGACTACCTTTAGGTTTGGGGGGGGGGGGTTATTCTAATATATTTTGGGGTTTAAATAGTTTTTATATTATTTAGTTCATTTTGAGTGTTTTTATGAGTTTTAGGGGTTTTAAGGTTTTTAGAAGTTTTTATGGTTTTTTTTTTGTTTTTTAGGTTTTTATCATTTTTATTTTTTTAGGTGTTTGAAGGGTTTTTAGGTTTTTAGGTTTTCTTGTGAGTTTTCATGGTTTTTAGTGATTTTTTACATTTTTAGGCATTTTTAGGGCTGTATTGTTTTTTTATTAGGTTTTAGGATTTTTAAGAATTTGGATGGTTTTAATATTTTAATGTAATTTAGGGTTATTATGGTTTTTTGGGTTTTCTAGTTTTTTTTGGGCTTCTAGGTTTTTCAGGTTTTTATAATTTTTTAACATTTTGGGAGTTTAAAGGGTTTTTCGAGATTTTTTTAGTTTTAGGGGTTTTATGGGTTTTTATCAAGCTTTTGGGTTTTTATGGGTTTTAGGGTTTTTAATAGTTTTTTAGGATTTTTAGAGCTTTTAAGGATTTTTGGGGGTTTTATGTGTTTTTAGATTTTAATGTTTTCTTAGAGGTTTTTATGGATTTAGTGTTTTTTACATTTTTAGGTAATTTTTGTGCTTTTTACGATTTCTTATTGGTTTTTAGTGCTTTTTTAGTGAATTTGAGGGTTTTTACAGTTTTTATCATTTCTTATGCTTTTAAGGTTTTAAAGTGTTTTTAGGAATTTAAGGATTTCTTAGTGTTTCTTATCGTTTTTAGGGTTTATTGAATTATTAGGGTTTGTAGGGTTTTTTTGTTATTTATAATTTTTAGGGTATCTTAAGATTCTTACGGTTTAAGAATCTTTTTTGGTTTTTAGTGTTATTATGGTTTTTTGGGTGTTTAAGTGGTTTTTTATTTTTTAGGGCTCTAAAGTGTTTTTAGAGTTTTTAATGTTTTTTAAGGTTATATAGTTTTTATATTTTTTGGGGTTTTTATTATTTTTATGGGTGTATATGGTTTTTGAGGTTTTTTGGGATTTTTTCGTTTTTTGGGGTTTTTTGGTTTTTAGGTTTTTTAGGTTTTTATGGTTTTCTTATGGTTCTTTGGGGTTTTAATCATTTTTAAATTTTTAGTGATTTTTGGTCATTTTATTGAATTTTTAGGGGGTTTAGGATTTTTAGGAATTTTGAAGATTTTAAGGGCTTTAGGGCACTTTGTTTTTATTAATTTTGTTGGGGTTTTTTGTGATTTAAATTATTTTAGAGTTTTTCGTATTTATTTAGGGGTTTTATAGGGTTTTAGGGTTTAAATGGTTTTTAAGGATTTTATGGTTTGAGGTTCTTTAAGGTTTTAAGGTGTTTTATAGATTTTTATGTTTTTGGGGTTTTAAGTGTCTTTAGGTTTTTAATTTTTTCTTAGGTTTTTCAAGGTTGTTAGGGTTTTTTATTTTTTTATTGTTTTTTAGAGATTTTGGGGGATTTTATAGTTTTTAGGTTTTGTAGGGTTTTGATTGGTTTAGCGTTTTGGATTATAGGTTTTTTTGAGTTTTTAGGGGTTTTATGGGTTTTTAGAGTTTTTTAATGTTTTTAGGGGTTTAAAGGGGTTTAGATTTTTTAGTGGGGTTTTAGGGATTTATGGTTATTTGATTTTTTTAATGTTTTTAGTGTTTTTTGGGGTTTTTATGATTTTTATGATTTTTAGGGTTTTTAGGTTTTTGAGGGGTTTTAGGTGTTTTTATGTTTTTTGGGTCGCCTAAGGGTCTTTCTGGGTTTTAAGGACTTATATTATTTTAGGAATTTTTAAGGATTTTTTGTATTTTTATGGGTATAATGTTTTTTTCGATTTTTAGGTGTTTTAGGGGTATTGGGGTTTTTATGTGTTTTTTTGGGTTTTAAGGTGTTTTTGAGTTTTTAACAATTTTAAGGTTTTTTATAGTTTCTTTATGTTTTTATCGGATTTATGTTTTTTTTGGATTTTTTGTTATTTTTTTGGTTATTTATTATTTTTTAGGTTTTTATGTTTTTTAAGGTTTTAATGGATTTTAGGGGTTTTTATGTTTTTAGGGTATTTTTAGTGTTTTTAGGGTTTTTAGTGTTTTTATGTTTTAAAGGGTTTTTTGTGTTTTTTTTCTAAGGGTTTATTAGGGTTTTTCACTTTTATTATGGTTTTTTACATTTTTTGATATTTTTGGGGATTTTTTAGGATTTTTTTGGTTTTTTGGATTTTTAGGGAATTTGAGGGTTCTTATGGTTTTTAGGGTTTTTTAGCTTTTATTGTTTTTTTATTTTTTAGGGTTTGTAAGTGATTTTAAAACATTTAATGTTTTATAGTGGTTTTTAGGGTTTTTTAGGGTTGAAACCTTTTTTGTATTTTTTTAGATTTTTTAGGTTTTAAGAATTTTTTAGATTTTTAAGGCTTGTTAGGTTTCGTGAGGGTTTCAAGGAATTTTTAGGGTTTTTCTAGATTTTATAAGTTTTGGGGGTTTTATGGTTTTTTTAGTTTCTTAGGGTTTGGAGGTTTTTATAGTTTTTTAAATGTTTTTAGAGGGTTTAGGGTTTTTATATTTTCTAGGGGTATTTTAGGGTTTTTAGGGTGTTTATGGTTTTTAAGGTTTCTTGGGGGTTTTATTGTTTTTAGGGTTTTTTACAGTTTTTAGAATTCTTTAAGTTTTTAGTGGTTTAAAGTGTTTTTAGGTTTTAAAGGTTTTCTAATGGGTTTTTTGGGTTTTTAAATTTTTTAGGGATTTTAGGTCTTTTAAGGATTTATAAGGTTTGTTAGGGTTTTCAGGAATTTTGATTTTTATAAGGTTTTTTTTTGGGTTTTTAACATTTTGAGGTTTTTTGGGGTTTTTTGTTGCATTATATTTTAAATTTTTTCTTAGGTATTTTCCAGGTTTTTAGTGTTGTTTATGTTTTTAGGTATTTTTTATGATTTTTATGTTTTTTATGGTTCTTAGGGATTTTGAGTGATTTTAGTGATTTAGGATTTTATTGTTTTTTTTATTTTTTTCGGTTATAGCGTTTTTTAGGGTTTTTAAGGTGTTTATGGCTGTTTAGAGTTTTTGAATTTTTATATGGGTTTAAATGATTTTTAATGTTTGTATTATTTTTATGTAGTTATGGATTTTATGGGTTTTTTAGGTTTTTTGTGGTTTTTGGGTTTTTTATGTTTTTAAGGTTTTCGTGTTTTTTAGAGTTTATTAGGTTTTTGTGGGATTCAATTGTTTATTTGTTTTTATGGTTTTTTAGTATTTTATATATTATTAGGTATTTTTAGTTGATTCTTAGGATTTTAATTGTTTTTAGTGTTTTAGAGATTTTGAGCGTTTTTGGGGCTTTAGGGTTTTTTTTTTGTTTTTTTGAGTTTTAGAGTGTTTTGAGTTTTTAATGGTGTTTAACATTTTTATAGTTTTTTTAATGTTGTAATGGGTTTAAAATGCTTTTAGATTTTTTTTTTTTTATTTTTGGAGTTTTATGGGGTTTTGGGGTTTTTATGTTTTATGGGTTTTAGGGTTTTTAGGGTTTTTATGGATTTTTGGAATTTTTTAGGTTTTTTAGGGGTTTTAATTTTTTCATTTTTTTATCAGGGGTATTCGTGGTTTTTAGCATTTTTATGTTTTTAGGGTAATTTAGGTATTTTTTTATGATTTTATGGGTTTTAGGGTTTTATGGATTTTGACGGTATTTGAGTTTTTATAGGGTTTTTAGTGGTCTTTGGTTTTTTCGCTTTTTTTAGTTTTTTATGTTTTTACAAGTGTTTAGATTTTCAAGCTTTTTATGGAATTTAAAAGTGTGTTAGATTTTTAGTGGTTTTTAGGGTGTTTTTTGGGTTTTGTGGGGTTTTATGGTTTTAAAGTGTTTTTGGTTTTTAAAATTTTTAGCATTTTTAGTGACTTTTATGTTTTTAGGGGTTTTAAGTGTTTTTAGGTTTTTATGGTTTTCTTTGGGGTTTTCAGGTTTTTAGGGTTTTTTACATTTTTAGGGATTTTAGGTCTTTTTTATGATTTGTATGGGCTTTTATGGTTTTTAGTGATTTTTAGAGTTTTTAGGGTTTTTTAGAATTTTTGGAGTTTTATGGTTTGTTTGGTTATTAGGGTTTTTTTACTATTTAAGGGTTTTAAGGTTTGTATGGGTTTTTAATGTTTTTAGTGGTCTAATGTGTTTTAAAGTTTATAGTGGTTTTGGGGTTTTTATGCGTTTTTAGGGTTTTAATAGGGTTTATGGGTTTTATAGTTTTTAGGGGTTTTAAGGTTTAGTATTTTTATCATTTTTAAGTTTTTTATGGGTTTTAGATTTTTTTAGGATTTTAATGTTTTCATAGGGCAAGGAAGATGCGAGGTTCGGGCTACTCCCGACCCCCCCCAAATATATTAGAAGAAAAAGACGCAACATACATGGGAGGGGTGTGGTCAAACAACCCACACCCAAAAACCTTAACAAACTCAGACGTAGAAAAAGAAACCCAAAATAGTCAAAAAGAAAAACAAAACCAAACAAAAATCTAGCACCATCATCCCGCATTAACCAGCATCCAACAGCTCACAACCATAAAACGATCAACATCTAGCATCTCCTCACCAAAACAAGCAGCACAGAACCATCAACACCAAATTCAAACTTTTCAGCTTTACCACTTCCCAGCCAAACAGAAACCATCCTAGAGTAGTGTAGTAATCCTCAAGAATATCCTTTCCAAGAACAGCAACCACCAGTAGCATAAAACCACTTCCATCACCAACCTTTAGCACCTCCTGACCAAGAGGATCCACTACCGACAGTACAATGCCACCAGCACCAAAATTGTAACCAATGGCTTCACCATAACCCATCCTATTAGAAAGTAGCATGCAGCACCACCATTTCCAACATCCGAAATATCCTTATTGTAAATGATCAGCATCCCAAAACCAATCTCTCACATAGGCACACACCAAGTGCTGCAGCAACAACAAAAAAGTCGAGCAAACCGGAGCCATTGAAACCAGAAATTCAAAACGAAAACCTCTAACTAAAAGCACATCCCAACCACTAGACCAAATCACCAACGAACCAATCCAAAATTGCAGATAAAGCATGTACTAACTAAGCAGAATATATTTGAAGCCACGAAACACCAGTTCGCCAGAAATAAAGAAAAGTTGCAGGTTCAACATTGCAGAAGAGGAAACATACCAGATCGTCATCGGAGGGGAAATTGATACCTGAGGCAGCACACCGAAAAGGATGAAAACCCATCGAAGAGACCATATCCTGGTCCACCACTGTAACCATATCTGCTGTTGAAGCCTTCAAAGCAACTGAACCATCTGTAGAAGCCCCAGATCTGCAAGTTTGACCCCAATCCACGGATGAAGACCAGAAGGTTTTCCAGCTACTAAGGATCCATCTGCGACCGATCAGAGATCCCAGTAGACAGCGAGGCCTCCAAAGATGTTGAAGTTTGAGCGCACAGAAGTCAATCCCCTCCCGAGGCTATAATCTCGAGCAAAGACACCACCCAGGGAAGTTGAAGTCGCAGAAAACATGAAGCTACCGCCGCATTGAGACCGAGAAGCGCCTCCAGAGCACGCATTTACCTAGAACATGGGGGAGGTGCAGATCCATGTCTGAACCCCCAAGAAGAATCCAAGGAAAACCCTAGGATAGGCTTCGAATGAGAGGGAGATCCAGGGGAGTGCGCCACCATCGTATGGTTTTTAAGGGGTTTAATATAATGTTTTATTTGGGGTTTTCATGGTTTCATGGTTTTTAAGATTTTTATTTTTACATATATTAGTGGTCTTTTTTGATTTTTGTGGATTTTTAGGGTTGGTATGAATTTAGAAGGGGTTTTGGGGTTTTTGGGGCTTTTTAGGGTTTTTTATAGTTTTTAGGTTTTTTGGGGGTTATATTTGTTTTCAAGTTTTTAAGGATTTATAACAATTTTTTAGGGTTTTTAGGGTTTTCTACATTTTTATGTATATTTATATATTTTTATGATTTTTATGAGTTTTTAGGGTTTTAGAGATTTTAAAGGTATTTTGGGTTTTTTAGGTTTTTTTGGGTTTTGTGGTTTTTTAGAATTTTAGGAGTTTTATTGAATTTTTCATGGTTTGATGATTTTGAGAGTTATTTAACATTTTTAGGGATTCAACGGGTTTTTAGAGTTTTTAGCTATTTTATGTGTTTTTAGCGGTTTTTATGGTTTTATGGGGTTTTATAGCTTTTAGGTTTTTTATTATTTTTAGGGTTTTAAAGTTTTATAGGGTTTTTATCATTTTTCATGTTTTTAGCTATTTTTTGTGTTTTTAGGTTTTTGAGGCTTTCTTTGGTTATTTCAGGGTTTTTATTTTTTTTATGATTTAATGGAATTATAGGTATTTTTTAGGATTTTTATGGTTTTTAGAGTTTTTATGGATTGTAAGAGTCCATAAGGTTCTTTAGGGTTTGGGGGTTTTGTGGTTTTTTTTCAATGATTTTTTGTGTTTTATTTTTGGTTTTTAGGTTTTTTATAATTTTTAAACATTTTTACGAGTTTAAAGGGTTTTTAGATTCTTTTTTTGGTTTTACTGTTTTTATGATTTTTTTGGGTTTTTTGGGTTTTTTATGGTCTTTATGGGGTTTTATGGTTTTAAGGGTTTTTAGCGACTTTTAGGAATCTTAGGTGTTTTTATTGTTTTTAGGTTTTTATGTTTTTATTACTGTTTTTAGGTTCTTTTAATGTTTTCACTGATTTTTTGGTATTTTATATGATTTTATGTTTTTAAGGTTTTTTGGGATTTTGAGCGATTTTTGGTTTTTAGGGGTTTTAGAATTATTTTCATGTTTTTGATTTTTTTGTCTTTATTGGTTTTATATTTTTTATTTATTTTTAATGTCTTTAGGGTTTAAAATATTTTTTATGTTTTAGTGGGGGTTTTTACAGTTTTTATAGGTTTTTAGGTTTTTTTATGGTTTTTAGGGATTTTCGGGGGTTTTCAGAGTTTTTCAAGATCTTAGGGTATTTCTAGGATTTGTTTGGGTTTTTTCATTTTTAGGTTCTTATAATTTTGATGTGTTTTTTGAGGTTTAAGTATTTCTTTTGTTTTTTCAGGGTTTTAGGTTTTTTATATTTAATGGGATTTTTAGGGTGTTTTTTGGATTTTATGGATTTTTAAGATTTTGTGCTTTTTTAGGTTTTTTAGAGATCTTGAGGGGTTTAGCATTTTTATGGTTTTTAGAGTTTTAGGGTTTTTATAATTTCTAGGGTGTTTAGGGGTTTTAAGTGTTTTTAGTTTTTTAAATTTTTCTTAGGGTTTTTTCATTTTTAGGTATTTTTAAGAATTTTTTATGATTTTTAGGGGTTTTGGGTTTTTAGATATTTTGAGAGGTTTTTACGAGTTTTTAGATATTTTAGGGTTTTTAGGGTTTTTAGCATTTTTTAGGATTCTAGGGGATTTATGTATTTTTATGTTTTTATGGTTTTTTAAAGGTTTTTATATTTTGTTTTTTGTTTTTTTACATATCATTAAGGTTATTTGTAATTTTTATTGGTTTTTATGGTTTTATGGATATGATGGCTATTAGGGTTTTTAATGTTTTTATGGTGTCTTTGAGTTTTTAGGCATTTATTGAGTTTTTAGGGTTTAAATCTTTTTTAGTGTTTTTAACATTTTTATGTGTTTAAAGGGTATTTTAATTTTTTAGTGAGTTTTAGGGTTTTTATCAGTTTTTATGGTTTTATAATTTTTTTGGATTTTATAGTTTTATAGTTTTTATAGTTTTTAGATATTTTTAGGTGGTTTAGAATTTTTAGGTTTCTTAGAGGTTTTATGTGCTTTGAAGTTTTTCATGTTTTCTTAGCGTTTTTATGGTTTTTTAAATTAATTGGTATTTTTATGGATTTTTGGGATTTTATTCTTTTAAAAGTTTTTAGGTTTTTTAGGTATTTTAGGGTTTTAGGGTTTTAGGGTTTTTTTGGCTTTTAAGGTTTTTTTATTTTATTATTTTTAAGGGTTTTTAGAGTTTTTAATGTTTTTAGGGGTTTAAAGGGATTTAAGTGTTTTTTACTGTTTTAAGGGTTTTTAAGGATTTTTATGGGTTTTTAAGGTTTTATGGGTATTTAGGGTTTTTATGTTTTTATGGGTTTTATGGTTTTTAGGGGTTTGTAGTGTCATTTTAGGGTTTTAGGGTTTTTAGTACTTTTTAAGTGTTTTAGGGGTTTTAAGCGGTTTTATGTTTTTAAGGTTTTCTTAGGGTTATTAGGGGGTTTATGTTTTTAGGTATTTTAGGTTTTTATGTATTTTTATGGTTTTAAAGGTTTTTATGGATTTTGAGATTTTTTGGGGGGGTTTTTAGTGTTTTTTTGGGTCTTTTAGGGTTTCTAGCCTTTTTTAGGTTTTTAATATTTTTTATGTTTTTATGAATTTTTAGGACTTTTTTAGGATTTTTATGGTTTTTATGATTTTTTGGGATTTTAAAGGTTATAGAGTTTTTGGGTTATTATGGTTTTTACGGGGGTTTCTGAGTTTATAGATTTTAGTGTTTTTAGTTTTTTTTATGGATTTTTAGGGTTTTAAAAAAAATTATCAGATTTTATGGTTTAGGGTTTTTATTTTTTTAGATTCTTTAGGGTTTTAATGATTTTTAGTGTATTTAGGGGTTTTAATGTGTTTAGTATTTTAATGTTTTGGGGGTTTTTAGTATTTTTAAGGTTTTTTCATTTTTATGTATTTTTTTGTTTTTTATAGTTTTTAAGGTATTTAGGGATTATGAAATATTTTATTATTTCTATTATTTTATTGGGGTTTTACATTTTTTTTAATTTTTTAAGGGTTTTAATATTTTAAATAGTTTTTTAGATAATTTTTTCATTTAAAGTTTTTTATAGATTTTAGTAGTTGTCAATATTTTTAGGGGTTTTCATGGGGGTTTATGGGTTTTTAGCGATTTGTAAGGGTTTTTTGGGATTTTATGATTTTTGGGGTTTTATGGTTCTTAGGGAATTTTTATGGCTTTTAGGGATTTTTTAGATTGGGGGGGGGGGGTTTAAATGTTTTTTGTTTTTCAGGTTTTTCTTAAAGGTTTTAGGGTTTTTTTCATTTTTGGGGATTTTTAGGTCATTCAAACATTTTTATGGGTTTTAGGGGTTTTTGTGGATTTTTTAGTGTTGTTAGGGTGTTTAGGGTTTTTTGTGGGTTTTTTCAGTTTTTAGTATTTTCTAGGGTTTTTATGGGTTTTATGGGTTTTTATGGATTTCTTAGGGTTTTTAAATTTTTTATTTTTTTTATTTTTTTGGGATTTTTAGCACTTATTTAGGATTTTTATGTTTTTAGGTCTTTTAGCGATTTTGATGGTTTTTAGGTTTTTTATGGTTTTTTAGTTTTTTCAATTTTTTGATTTTTTTAGGGGTATTTATGGTTTCTACGTTTTGTAGAGTTTTTAAAAAAATATAGGGGTTTTATTGGTTGTTAGGATTTTTTTTCATGTTTTTATGGGTTTTTATTGGTTTTTATTGGTTTTAGGGTTTTAGGGTCATTTTGGTTTTATGGGTTTCAGGGTTTCTAGGTTTTATTTTCTCTTCAGATATTTTTTGATCTTTTTCGTATTTTTATGGTTTTAAGGTTCTTAGGGATTTTTAAAGGTTTTGTGTTTTTTAGGGATTTTTGGGTTTTTAGGGTTTTTAGGGGTTTTTTGAGTTTTGTAATGTTTTTAGCGATTAGAAGGGTTTTTAGAGTTTTTAGTTGTTTTACGTTTTTTATTGGGTTTTAGGTGTTTCTATATTTTAAGGGATTTTTATAGTTTATAGGGATTATAGTATTTTTTGGGTATTTTAGGGGTTTTATGGTTTATTAGTTTTTCTAGGGGTTTTAAGTGCCTTTAGGTTTGTAATATTTTCTTAGGATTTTTATAGTTTTTTATGTTTTTTAGGATTTTTTGGATGTTTTTGGAATTTTTATAATTTTTATGGTAGCTTAGGGGTTTTTTGCGTTTTTTAAGGTTTTAAGGAATTTTTGTGTTTTTTAACATTTTTAAGGGTTTAAATAGTTTTTAATTTTTTCAATTGTTTTTTGGTGTTATTGGGGTTTTCTGGATTTTCTACGGGTTTTATGGGTTTTAGGGTTTTTAGGATTTTAATGGTGTTTCAGGGTTTTTAGGTTTTTTACATTTTATATATTTTTAAGGATTTTTAAGGTTATTATGTTTTTTCATAGTTTTTAGAGATTTTGAGGGGGTTTTAGTATTTTTTAGGGTATTAGGGTTTTTACGGTTTTTATGGTTTTTAGTTTTTTTTATGTTTTAATGCGGTATATGTGTTTTTAGTTTTTTTAGGATTTTCTTGGTGTTTTTTCGGGGTTTTTAGAGATTTTCATGTTTTTTGGAATTTTTAGGGAATTTTTGGGTTTTATGGTTTTTAGAGATTTTGAGGGTTTTATGGTTTTTTAGTGGTTTTAGGAATTCTATAGTGTGTTTGGTTTTTCGGGTTTTTTTTTAGTTTTTCGGGTTTTTAAGGTTTTTAACGTTTTTTGGGGTTTAAAGGGTTTCTAGAATTTTAGTCGGTTTTTAGGGTTTTTAGGGGTTTTAGTGTTTTCTATGGTTTTTAGGGGTTTTATGGTATTTATGGGTTTTTAGAGTTAGTGGGGTCTTTTATGGGTTTTTTTATTTTTTATGTTTTTTAGGGTTTTATGTAATTTTTTGGGTTTTAATGTTTTCCATGTTTTTTAAGGTTTTTTATGTTTTTAGGAATTTTTAGGGTTTTTTAGGATTTTTAATGATTTTTTAGGATTTTGAGGGCCTTTATTTTTTTTAGGGTTTTTTTGGGTTTTTAAATTGTTTTAGTGTTTTTTCGGGTTTTAGGGGGGTTTTGTTTTTTAATTTCTTAATGTTTTCTTAGTAATTTTCCCGGTTTCTATGGTTTTTTACATCGTTAATAATTTTTAGAGATTTTTTAGGGTTTTTATGGTTTTTGGGATTTTTAATAATTCTAAGCGGTTTTAGGGTTTTTATGGATTTTTTAGGTTTTTAGGGTTTTTTTTGAGTTATATAGGGTCTTAATGGTTTTCTTAAAATTTTTATCATTATTTGGGGTTTAAAGGGTATTTATAGGTTTTAGTGGGCTTTTAGGTTTTTTATGGGTTTTAGTGTTTTTCGATGTTTTTAGGGATTTTTATTGTTTTTAGAGGTTTTTAGGGGTTTCACACTATTTTGGGGTTTTTAGTGTTTTTTAGGTTTTTTGGGGGTTTTAAGTGTTTTTAGGTTTTCATTGTCTTCTTAGGGGTTTTTCAAATTTTTAGTTTTTTTATGCTTTTTGGGTTTTTTGGTAGTTTTTAGTATTTTTATTAACTTTTGTGGTTTTTAGGGATTTTGAGGTTTCTTATGGGTTTTAGGGTTTTTATTATTTTTTATGTATTTAGGGGTTTTAATTTTTTTTAGGTTTGTAGGGTTTTTCAGGGTTTTTAGAGTTTTTTTACATTTTTAAAGATTTTAGGTATTTTTTAATAATTTTATGATTTTTTGGAGTTTTTTAGTTTTTTGAGGGGTTTATGATTTTTGGGGGTTTAGGGTTTTTTTTATTTTTTTAGTGTTTTAAGTGTTCTTAATGTTTATAATATTTTTAGGGGTTTAAAGGGTTTTATATTTTTATTGGGTTTTAGGGTTTTATGGGTTTTTGGGTTTTTAATGTTTTAATGGGTTTTTATCTATTTTAGGGGTTTTTTGGGTTTTTAGTTTCTTTTAGTGTATTTTAGGGTTTTCGCATTTTTAGGTTTTCTAAGGGTTTTATGTGTTTTTAAGTTTTTAATGTTTTCTTAGGGGTTTTTAGGGTTTTGAAGTTTTTTTTTGTTTTTAGGGGTTTTTAGGTATTTTGAATATTTGTATGTATTTTATGGTTTTTAGGGATTTTGAATATTTTTAGGTGTCTTAGAGTTTTTAGGGTATTTAGAGTTTTTTAGGTTTTCGGGGGGGAGGGGTTGTTAAGTGTTTTTAGGTTTTTTAGGTTTTATTTGTCTTTTTAGCTTACTAAGGGTTTTTTTGGTTTTATGTATTTTTAGTGATTTTTTAGGATTTTATAATTTTTTGGGTTTTTAGGGATTTTTAGCATTTTTTGTTTTTAAGGGTTTTCGGGTTTTTAGGGTTTTTAGGGGTTTTAGGGGTTTTAAGTGTTTTTTGGGTTTTACAGTTTTCCTGGTTTTTTCAAGGTTTTAGGGTTTTTTATGTTTTTGGTACTTTTAGGACTTCTTTAGGATTTTTTTTGGTTTTTTCAAGTTTTAGAGTTTTTTAGAGATTTTTTGGTTATCAGGGGTTTTAGATTTTGTTTTTCATTTTTATTGGTTTAAAGGGATTTTAGAGTTTTTATTGGTTTTTTTTGGGTTTTTTGGGGAATTATATTTTTTAATGTTTTGAGGAGTTTTTTTGTTTTAGAGTTTATTTGGATTTAAGGGTTCTTATTGATTTTTAGGTTTTTATGGTTTTTAAGTGTTTTTACCATTTTAATAATTTCTTAGGGGTTTTTAGGGAGTTTAGGAGATTTTACATTTTGGGGATTTTCAGCGGTTTTATAGGTTTTTATTGTTTTTACATTTTTAGAGGGTTTTTTGTTTTTAGGGATTTTTATGGCTTTTTATGGTTTTTTATATTTTAGGGGTTTGAACTGTTTTTAGATTTTAAAGGTTTTCTTTAGGTTTTCATGTTTTTATGATTTTTTACATTTTTAGGGATTCTTAGGGATTTATTTGTATTTTTATGATTTCATAGGGTTTAAAGGGATTTTATGGGTTTTTAGGTTTTTATTGTTTTTTATATTTTTTGGGTTTTTAATTATCTTTATGTTTTATGGTTTTCATAGGGGTTTTATGGTTTTATAGATTTTAATGTTTATAATGATTTTAGTGATTCTTTAGTATTTTTATTTTATTTTATGTTTTTTAGGGAAAAGAAGGCTCGGGGCCAGGTGAACCTAGTCCCCAAAAAATTTATAAAAAAAAAGAAGAAACCTAAAAAACATTACAAGGAGTGATTACAAACCCGAGTGTGAAACTCACCCTTCATATTGGACTCCACAACCCGTTGATAACAAGGCAAGGAAGAAAAGGATCACATCGAGTCCCTCTCTACAATGTCCTTCTTGGAAAGGGTATCCGCTACAAGTTCACTTATTGATAATCATGTGGTACATAGAGGTTAATCCTTTGACAAAGGGTGAGCCATTCCATCCACTAGAGAATTATCCTCTAAGGGACACTCCCAGACCAGTTCTTGAGGGCCTCCACCACAAGCATTGAGTCATATTCAAGCCAAGGAGGGCTCCATCTATACTGTTGGTCAAACTTAATTTCCTTTATCATGGCCCAGAATTCAGCATCAAGATCACATCCATTTCCAATAAATTGTTGAAAACAGCCATTAACAAAGCCTCGATGGGTGCGGAAGACCCCACCAAACCCTGAGAGGCCTACTACTCCCAACTCATCACCATCCATGTTTACCTCGATCAAAGAAGAGATCAGGTGGATCCAACAGATGGAATTTAGAATTTGCGGTTTTTTTGTCCTTCTAGAAACTCCAAGAGTCTATAAGAGAATAAGATCATTGACAACATTTTCTATTGAACCTATCTGAATGTGATGTGTTGTATGAATTTCTGTGTTAATTTTCATCACCCCACCTTGGAAGTGTAGTCTCTTCTTGTCAAAATCATCCACATTTTGGGAAACCTATATGTAATAAGTAATGGTGGCAATAATAACGAGCGAGAGCTGAGACACCTTCTTGTTGAAATGCCAATTAACCAGACCACCCATCATCTAAAATAATAACCTATTCAAGTATGGGGGAACTCGAATAAATCCTGTATATAGTCCCAAAGTGTAGCAGCAAACCTGCATTGAATAAATGTATGATGGATGGATTCGTCAATAAGAAAACAATGAAAACAGACTGGGGCCAAGCTTTAACCCCCCCCCCCCCCCTTGTTGTTGACCTTAAAGCGACAACCATTTTTTCTATAGTTTTCAGAGCAGGAGATGGTTATCCTGGAGGGATGAAGGGTCACTTAAATCTTAAGATCCAGGTTGGGGGGATATGCCTCGAGCACACTTAAACCAGTAAAAGTCCTTTACATTGACCTACCCAACAAGGTTGGGTTTCCAGACAAGGATATCCTTATAAAAAAAGGGGTACCATTGAATCTTCATGAGAGTGTCAGCTGGAAGAATATATTCAAAAACTATTAGTTGATGAATTAAGCTAGAAATCAATTTGTTTCTTGATGCAGTGTGGGGATCCACACAATCCATTAGATATCTATCGATCCATGTCTTGGACCAAACATTCAAATTTGAATGCTTTGAAACGATCCATTTTGAGTGATCCATAATTCCCTAGTATGAGCCTCAGATTGCTAGCTAGTCCAAGGATGGGAAGTATCCTGTAAACCCATCACCAGGTTTCAGCATGAACCTCTCCCGGAAAAATACCAGGCCATCATCATTAGATATTTTGAGGGATGTTAATGTTTTTTAGTGTTTTTATGGATTTATTGGGTTTTTTATTTTTTTTATTTTTTTATTTTTTATTATTTTTTAGAGTTTTATAATGTTTTTAGGGGTTTAATGGGGTTTTATAGTTTTTAGTGGGTTTTAGGGAATATATATGTTTTTATGGGTTTTAATGTTTTTTGGGGTTTTTATGGGTTTTAGGTATTTTTGGGTTTTTATCATTATTAGGTTTTTATGGGTTTTATGTGTTTTAGGGTTTTAATTTTTTTTCTCATCGTTTTTAGGGGTTTTAGTTTTTTTTGCTTTTTGGGATTTTTAAGGATTTTTTAGGAGTTTTATGGGTTTTTTGTTTTTTGGGATTTTCAGGGATTTTAGGGCTTTTTAGGTGTTTTAGGGTTTTATAGTTTTTAAGTGTTTTATGATTTTTAGGTGTTTGATTTGTTTTTAGGTTTTTTATGGTTTTCTTAGTGCTATTTATGTTTTTAGGGTTTTTTATATTTTATGGTTTTTAAGGATTTTTAGGAATTTTATGGGTTTTAGGGTTTTATAATTTTTTAATGTTATAGAGTTTTATAGTTTTTAGGGATTTTTAGGGTTTTTTATATTTTAAGGGGATTAAAGGTTTCTTAGTGTTTTTTAACATATTTAGGGGTTTAAAGGGTTTTTATATTTTTTAGTCGGTTTATAGGGTTTTTATGGGTTTTTAAGGGATTTTACGGTTTTTATTATTTATGTATTTTTATGATATTTTATGGTTTTCAGCTTTTTTTAGGTTTTTAGGGGTTTAAGTGTTTTTTATGATTTTAAAGTTTTCCTTGGGTATTTTAGGGTTTTCTGGGTTTTTTATGTTTTTAGGGTTTTTTGGGATTTTTATGATTATTATGGTTTTTAGGGGTTTTAGGGATTTTTTAGGGTTTTAGGGTTTTTAAGGCTCTTCAGTTATAAGTTTTTTAGGGGTTTTATATTTTTTTAGGTTTTTAATGATTTTTTGGGATTTTTTTGGTTTTTTATGGTTTTTAGATTTTTTAGGGATATTGAGGGTTTTAGGGTTTTTATGTATTTTACTATTTGGGGGGGTTAGGGTTATTATAGTTTGTAAGGGTTTTAATGATTTTTTAGTGTTCTTAATATTTTTTAGGGTTTAAATTATTTTTAGAGTTTTTAATGGGTTTTATGTTTTTTAAGGGTTTAAGGGTTTTAAGGGTTTTGGGAGTTTTAATTATTTTTAAGGGATTTTATGTTTTTAGGGGTTTTAGGGTTTTTATTGTTTTTTAGGTTTTTAGGGTTTTTAACTGTTTTTAGGTTTTTAAGGTTATCTTAGGGTTTTCATGGTTTTGTTGTTTTTTAGGTTTTTAAGGATTTTTTTGGAATTTTTTAAAAATTTTATGGGTTTCTAGAGTTTTTAGGGATTCTAAGGGTTTTTAGAGTTGTTTAGTGTTTTTAAGGTTTTCAGTGTTTTTTAGTTTTTTTAATATTTTATGTTTTTTAGGGTTTTTATGCTTTTTTGAGTTTGTGGGGTTTTTAATGTATTTAGTATTTTTAATGTTTATAGGGGTTTAAAGGGTTTGTATAATTTTTAGTGGTTCTTATAGGTTTATGGTTTTTTAAGGTTTTTAGGGGTGTTAAGTTTTTCAGGGTTTTTAGGGTGTTTTATGGTTTTTTAGGGTTTTAGAATTTTTTAGATTTTTTAGGGGTTTAAAGTGTTTTTTGGTTTTCATATTTTTTATGGGTTTTATGGGTTTTATGTTTTTGGATATTTTTAGAAATTTTTTAGGATCATTATTGATTTTATTTGGGTATTATGGATTTTTAGGGTTTTTAGGATTTTTACAGTTTTTGGGTGATTAGGGTTTTTTATATTTTTAGGGGTTTTTAGGTTTTTATAGTTTTTCATTTTTTTTAGTTGTTTAAATGGTTTTTAGTGAGTTTTTTGGGTTTTATTGGTTTTGACAGGTTTTCAGGATTTTAGTGGTTTTTAGTGGTTTTAGGGTTCTTTTAAGGTCTTTATGGTTTTTAGTACTTTATTGTTTTAGCGGTTTTAGGTGTTTTGGGGTTTTAATTTTTTATTCGGGTTTTTTTGTTTTTTAGGTTTTTTACCTTTTAGGGGTTTTAGGGGTTTTAGGGGGTTTTTAGTATTTTTATTATTTTAATGGATTTAGAGGTATTTTGGTTTTTAAGGGATTTAAGGGTTTCTAGGGTTTTTATCATTTTCATGTTTTTAGGGGTTTAATGTTGTTGACGCTCCTTTCGTCACAGAATCTAAAGATCGGAAACGGGGAATATCTGAGCTCAAAGTGATTCAACCTTTGATGAAAACATCAAAAATCGACAAAGGCATGAGCAAAGGATCAAAAGCAACTGCACCGCGCAAGTTATATCACTGTCGTGCAAGTACACTTGCGCGATGCCCTTGGTCGCGCAAGTGACTTGCGCGACCTAAGTGATAACCGCCTGGTAACCGCCCGGGATCTTCTCCTGCCTATAAATAGACCCTGTGGGCCCCCCATTCGAGAGGATTTTTTTTCCAGAAACTCGGATTGAAGCTCCCGACGCCCAAGTCTCTTCTCAAAGCTTCTGGAACACTTCTAAGGTAATTTCTTACCTAGAACGGAAGATCTAAAGAGAAGAAGGAAGGCCTAAGTGTTGAAACTTATAAACACTTGCACGCCGCCTTATTTCCTTCAATAGAACTTGAGCGTCCCTTTTCTGGAAGATCCTCAAGAGAATTCGAAAGGCTTTAATAAAGAGTCGCTCAAGTATTTTAATGCTGGTTGAAAATCGCGCAAGTATCCCTCATGTCGCGCAAGTATACTTGCACGACCAATACTTGCGCACCGCCGCAATACTTGCGCGCCTTTCAAGACTTGCGCGCCCCTACCTTTTTGGGTTCCTATCTTGCCCATTTTACCCCTCTTAAGCCATTACACCTTTCCTTTTCAAGATTCAGTCTTCAAGACACTCTTCAAAGCCATTTATGGCATGATTTCTTGATTTGACTTCCTTATCTGAAAGGAATTCTGTGGAATATCTCTCAAAACCTAGTGATTTAAATATCCTTATGTCACTAAATATGGAGAGTTCATTCATTCAACCTCATCCTTTAAGATAAGAGAATCCTAAACTTGGGTCTCCTTTTTTAGGAATAATCCCCAGTTATAAGTCCTTTAATCTGGGCATCTTCCTTAGGAGTAAGCCCCAAATTCTTAAAGTTCCCAAACTTGGGCATCCTCCTCCTGAGTAAGCCCCAAACCTTAATTCCTTAACTTGGGCATCCTCCTCAGGAGTAAGCCCCAATCATAATCCTTTAATCTGGGCATCCTTCTTAGGAGTAATCCCCGAGTCCCTTAACATGGGCATCCTCCTCAGGAGTAAGCCCCAATCTCAAATATGGGCATCCTCCTTAGGAGTAAGCCCCAAACCTTAATCCCTAACCTGGGTCTCCTTTTTTCAAGAATATGACCCAGTCATAATCTTGGGTTTCCTTTTCAGGAGTAAGCCCCAAGTCCCCTAATTTCTCTTTAACCAGTCCTAATTTAGGTTTGATCTGGGATTCCTTCTCAGGAGTAAAACCCAGTTATCAATCCTCTCCTAATTTGGGTTTCCTCTTCAGGAATAAGTCCCAAGTTAGAGTATTCAAATCTCCATGAAGCACATATACCTTTATAGACCATGTTTCTGGATTTTATCCCTAAAGTAAATCCTATGGGAAGTCATACATACATAAGCCCCAAACCATTTCTTATGATTGCATCTTTCATGGCACAATTGTCTAAATTTTACTAATACCTCTTGTTTCTCACACCGAGCATGACTCACGTGATCTTAGAGTGTAAAAGTAATTGTGGCATCCTGCTTTGATCCATCAATCATAAACATCATACCCTTATTCGAACTACGTGGGTTCTGATTCCTTTTTCAAAACAAAGGATACGTAGGTAGCCCATCTGTGGGTTCGATCCCAACTCTGAAGTAATTCTATGTCCTTCTGAATGACGATAAACTTTAAGTGCCCCACTGAGTGGCTTTAAAACCAGCCTGGTCATCATAATGACCAAGAGACTTTTATATAAATGTTTTGAAGGATACTATTGTCCAAGAATCTCTAAATAGATATAGATGATTCTCTATTTATGAAGAACCTCAAATACATATAAAAGATTCTCTAAATTTCTTACATATTTAATCATTGATTGTTAAACTGAAGGAAAGATCATTTTATACTTGGTAATGTAATAAAGATTCACGAACATAACTTAAATATATAAAGACAGTCCCGAAGTAGACAATAATTCCCCTCAAAAAGGTGTGATGAGTCTGACCTCCCATCCTCTCGACCAGTGCAAATTCCTAAGCCTCAATAGCCCACAAGCTAATGAGCGCCTACCTTTGGAAAGTAGGTCCAAACAGATGTGGAATCATTGGATGTTTCTGGTTCTACGAACAAACCCGTTAGAAACCAATCAGAACGTTTGAATCTCCCATCCAGGAGGTCATCCCCGGATTCCGTGGGAAACAAAAAATGGTGAACCCGACGTGAATCCTTAACCAAGTTAAAGTGATGTTCTTATTATTTGTTAGGCCCCTTGGGCCAACAAAGCAGTCATTGACATGTGCTCATCCAAAAGATGCAGTGGCCGGATTCATCTTGATTATGTCTGTTATATGGAACAGACACTCTTTTCTCAAGATCTTCTGCAAAAATGGCTTTACTTAAATTCACCCCTGTGTATAATACTGTTGTAAACACCTCTAATGTGAGGTCTACTACTGTGAAAACCAATGCTGCTACTCCTGCTGGAACGTCGTCCGCTCTGAGGATGACATCACCAACTCAGCGTCTTCAACGCTGGGTTTCTAATGCACTGGTTAAGGAGTACCGTCACAACGGTACTATCCCAACTCTGGAGGCCATTCGTCAAGCCCTCCAAGTTAACAACTCTACCTGGTCGTCCGGACAACGGCGACCAGCGATCAATAAGCAGACGGTGCTGACTACCATCTCCAACCATTTCGGGTCGTTATCCCCGGAACGCAATTTCCATTCACTCCCTTACTCTGAGGAAGTGAATGAGCAGGTCCCTCAGGGCCTTAATTCAAAAAGACATGAGTCCTTCTCAAGGGATCCCATCAACAATCTCCGCCAGACTCGTGCGGTAGTGCACCCTCAACATGATGAGGGTACCGACTCCAGGCATTCAGCTCAGGTTCCTCGAACCCGAGCAGGCAAGATGAACCGCCAAAGACGGAATCTGGTTAACAATAGGCAGGTTGTCATCCCTGCCATCTCCGGAGAAGTCCACCAACCTAACTTGGTGGCAAACAACGAGCAGGCACACACACCTGTCCGTTTTAATTCCGTTGTCCAGCAGACTCGTCTGGCAGCATCAAGCCAATCCCGCCAAGCAAATCTGGCGGAGTACTATAGGCAGGAACATGCACCTGCTTATGCATCATCAGTTAGTCAGCAGGCTCGTCTGACTACATATGATAGATCTCTTCAACCGCATTTGGCGAAGTGTAATCAGCAGGCACATACACCTGCTCATACTAATCAAGCCTACCAACAGTCTCGCTTGGTAGCGCACGGAGAAGTCAGTCGGAAAGCCACGAGGACAAACAGGAGGCAGACTCAACTCTCTGCCTCCACACTTGAGTTTTTTCAGGATTCACTGATAGGAAAAGGAGGACAAGAGCAGGCACATACACCTACTCCAAATCCGGAATGGACATATATCCCCGTTCCGGCGGCTGAAGTCACCAAAAATATTTTATCAATGGTGAAAGAGAAGAAGCAAATTCCTGCTCATATTCTGGATGCTTGCCAGGATATCATAACAGCTTCAGCATCATCTCAGGGACAGACACATAAATCTATCCCTAGCAGTGGAGTGACACATCAACGATTCACTCCGGAACAGACACCCACATCTGTTCTAGTCCAAGAGGGTTATGGTGCATACTCCCCCATATCATATGGACAACCAAGTCAGGCACATAAACCTGATTTGAGTGAAGATCGTCAGCCTAACCTGACCAGCTTTCCTGATCAGGCATATACACCAGCTCAGAGTAACCACTTTCATCAACAAGTGGTTTCTAAAGTGAGTAAGAAGGCATCTAAGAAAATGATCCGCCCAGCACAGTCAGGAGATCAAAAGCCAATCTATAACAAGGCCTTGCTCGATGCTGGAGTTCTTGAAACCCTCAGACATTTATCTGTCGGAATTAAATATTCTACTCCCTCAGTTCCCAATAATGGGAACATTAATTCTGAAGGTCTTCAACAGACACTTCCTCATGAAGACTTGCTTCATGAAAATTTGGTCAATCTTGAAGTTTCTTCTTCAGATGAGAGCCACAGGAACCCTCTGTGTGGTCAGAAGACCAAGGAGCAAGAGATCTCATCTTTTGATGTAACCCATTATGGTGGTCCTCCCCATGATGATGAATTTCGCTGTGAAAGTCCTCTCCGCAGTAGTGATTCACATTGCCTGGAAAATACTCCAGTGGACAATGTAGTGCCGAGAAAGCCCTCTTATCTTGAGGCACTTGCAAATGCGAAACTAGTCATGTCTGATGCTTTATCGCTAACAAGTGAAATACTTTCTCAATCAGAAGATATCCCAGGGTGTGGGTCATTCTCTAAACCACCCCTAAGTCATGAATCTTCTAGTTTGACCAACGATCTCTCTACCAATCTTGTTGAATCCGATAAAGCAACAAGGAAACACCAACTCTGGTCAAAACAGGTAGAAGAATCTTCATTTAATGATAAATAGGAAATGCTGAACATGAGGAAAAAACTAGCAAAAGGTGAAGTACCAGTCATGTTTTGGCCTTTGTCTGACTCCCAGTACGACATTCCAAAGATGTTGACGGATGATGGAATCCGTGATATTCGTTTCAACATATGGAAAACTCTTTGTCAATTAAAGAAGAAGGTATTATCTTATGATGAATATGAAAATCATCTTAAGATAATAGAAGGGCTACAACATCAGATTGATTTAGCATCTCTATCAGTCTCTCGATATCTGAAGGCTGAAAAACAACAGAGAACCCTTCAACGTTCATGCCTTGGCGCACTAAGAAAATTGTGTCAGTTAATTGCCAATGCTCCATCTGATGTTCATATCAGAGGATGGGGTGTTCACGGAGCACTACATTTCATAGTGCTTTCCAGTCAGCAAAGCCCGCCAAAAATGGTCTCATGAAATGTTATTGCCCATGGCCAGCCACAGTCAATGGGCTTTGTTCATAATCAAAAGCTTGCTCAAGAACAGGATTCAACTAGTTCCTCTCAAAATCAAGAATATAGAGAACAAGTTGTTGAATTGCTCCTACATCAAGCAGGCGAGAATATTGCACAAGCCTCTCGTATGGAGAAAACACGTCATCAAATGATAGAAGTCTCGGAAATCATCCAACGGTCTGTTGAACCAGGTGATAAAAGTGGATACAGGTTAATGCATCCAGCTAATTTTCGAACTAAGATTCGCAAGATCAAGAGATATTTTAAGAAGATCTCAGACGTAGCATGTCAAGAGCCACCCCAGCTTGTCAGACTGGTGACTTCTCTAACCCAACCCTCAGAGTCAACAAATGGGATTCGAGGAGTTGAGCGGAATCAGCAGGAACATCCCTAGTTCACGAGACTGGGGACTCTTTCAAATCATCAATACCCTTTTCAGAGAATGTAGGTCTTTTCTTGATTAGGGAAGAAGCCCCAAGGGGAACGAAGAGCCAAATTATCAGGAGATTCCCTCCAAGATATAGCTCATCAAGAAGTTCCTAAAAGATTGAATCAACAAAAGGCAATGTCTCATCAAAGATATGAAAGAAGACAATATCACAGAAATGTTGATAGAAGGGATGTGATGCATTATACATCAATCAATGTCATCAATGTCGTTGTTGTTAATCCACCAGAAGAGACTCACTCAGGGGACTTAGATGAAGAGCGTCCTGCTCAAGAAAATATACGCACCGATACAAATAAAGAAAGTGTACGTACACGAAGTCAAAGGATTACTCAGAACCTAGGTAATCCACTTCCCTCCCTCCAAAAGGTATCCAACAAAGGGAAGGGAAAGAATCAGTTTACATATCCTTCCTCTGGAGAAGGTCAATCGCTCTCATTAGAGCAAAGGTTTGCACAACAAGAGGAAGAAATGAAAGAATTAAGAAGGTTGAATGCAAAACAACTTCAGAGTAGTCTTCTTCTTAAGAATGCTGAAGTCCGACAGCCGAAGGAATTTGTTGCAGTTACTGAGATGGATCAAGAATATCCTTCTTTATCAATACACCCTCAGAGGTCTAATACTACGGGTCAAGCCCAACAACGGTTGGCAGTGCTACCATCAATTGCAGCACCAACCACCACGTCTGTCCAAGCTCCATTCATTGCACCTACCCAAAACCAAGTTCAACCTGATGTTTCTCAAAAGTTAATAACTACTATTGAGTCATTAACAGCTCTGTTAGAAACTATGGAAGGGAAACGGGTGCAAGTTCAACCTAAAAAGAAAGTTTACCCTGAATGGGTAGATTCAATTTCTCCTCCATCCAGTTTTGGAAACCCTGTTTTCCCTACATTCAATGGATCAGGTGACCCTGAACAACATTTGACGCATTATGTGTCTTGTTGTGATCCTATGATGGGAACTCCAGAGCAGAAAGAAGCAGTGAAACTCAGATGCTTCGTGCGAACCTTTCAAGGACCAGCTTTTGTCTGGTATACAAGCTTGCAATCCCAGTCAATCATCGGATGGGAGGATCTTCGTCAAAAATTCCTTCTTCAGTTCAGCTCAACTTTGCCAAAAACGACAGTTTTTGATCTTACAAACTGCAAGCAAAGGGAGAATGAAAGAGTCTCTGATTTCATTGCTCGCTGGAAGGGATTAACGTATTCCCTGAGTTTAGCACTCCCTCAGGAAGAGCTGTTTCCAATCTGTGTGGAAAATTTGCGTGACGAATTACGCAAGCCATTGATCCCTGTAAAATACAAAGGAGGGTTTCAAGACCTTACTTCAATCACTCAGCAGATTGAAGATTCCCTTATACAGGCTAAGGTTAAATATCGTGTAATTCCATCAGCTCCAGGAAGAAGAATGGGTAAAGCAGAAACTGCTACAGTTATGCTTAAACAAGCACCTGTACCTATATCTACTTCAAAACCATCATCTTCTCGAAGGACTCCACCTCCTGAACGCCAACAACAAAGGTTGTTTCGTCCAATTGATCAAAGAGATCAACGACAAAAACAATTTGAGGATATGAAGATTAAAACATACTCTTTCTGAAATGACCAAGTTCCTGGTTACTTCATTTCATCTATGGAAAATAATTTGGTTCAATTACCAGTGCCCAAGAGGCCAAACAAGGAAGGAGATGAAGACCGTCCAAATTATTGTCCCTTTCATCAAATGTTGGGGCATCCCATCAAGGAGTGTTTTGTCTTTAAAGACCTCCTGCAAAAGATGTTCAACTTGGGACAAGTCAAATTGAAGGGTTCTTCAGCTCATGTAGCGTGTGTTACCGCTACAGATCCAGAGGAAGGAGGCGAGTGGCAGGAAGTCAGAAGAAAAACTGCGCAAAAAATATGATGATTGGATGGTCAGAAAGACAATCAATCGGACCCATGCCATTTTGCGAACACAATTGAAGAAGCCAGTTGTGTCTCCTAAAAAAGCTACAGTGAAGCCTCCATCGAAAGACAAATCCTCAAAAGGGCAGCGCAATTCAAAGAAGAAAGAGGAATCAGAAGAAGATGAGTATGTATCGAGGCCTAAGTTGTCTTTGACTCTGGCAGATTTCATGCCATCTACTTCAAAGCCACAGGCACCGCCCCATCAAATGGCACAGCCTAAACAGGCTAGTCAGGCAGGGTCTTTATCAGACGAAGAGTTAATCTTCGGTTCTGTTAATATGATTCAATTAACAGATCCATATTCCAGTCTTGATGAGCCTGAATTCCCTGTATCAAATAAGGGAATCTGAGGAAGTTCCAGAGGTTCAGGATACAGAGGAAGACATGGATCTTTCCGAAGCCACTACTCCAATTCTACCCCTACTAGCACTGTGTATGTAGCAGAAACTCGTGGTAGAGCCCTTCAGCGAGCTCAAAAAGAACAAGCAAGTTCTTCTGCCAAAGGCCAACTCAGTTTTGGCATAGTTATTTTGGAAGACCGATTAAAGGTTCCATCTTCTTTATCTCAACAAGTAAATGGATCTAATTAGTCTAATCTTCCAAAACCAAGGATGTTGCCAACTTCTATCCCAATACAAGATGCATTAGCTTCCAAAGCATCTACTTCCAAGGTACCTGCTAAACCTCATATTCCTATTGGGAAATGCAGACCTCTAGATCAAAAGTATGATATATTGAAACACTTGGCCCAAGTACCAGCCAAGTTATCAATTTTGGATGCTTTGAATCTGTCAAAAGATCTTCGGGAAGCACTCATCGAAGCTTTGTCAAGTCCTCAAGAGTTTGAAGCTGAAATTGCTGCAGCTGAAGTCTATCACATAGAGAATAATCCTACAGAATTCCATGCAGTGATATCTTTTACTGATAAAGATGAAGATGATGTTGTGCATGGGCACATAAAACCTCTCTACTTATCTGGAAAAGTCAATGGTGTAGATATCCGAAGAGTTTTCATTGACAATGGTTCATGAGTCAACCTCATGCCCATTCGTACACTTCGTCGATTGGGCCTCACGGAATCTGATTTATCTCCTTCTACCATGATGTTACAAGGATATGATAAAAATGAACAAGAACCACTGGGCTAAGTTACACTCAGAACCCAGTTTGGAGATCTTGTATCCAATTCGGATTTCATGATTATTGATCAAGACTCAGCTTTCAACGTCTTGTTTGGAAGACCCTAGCTACATCAGCATGCAGCTATTCCTTCATCATACCATCAATGTCTCAAATACTATTTCAATGGTTAAGTTGGAACATTGTATGGTGATAAGGCCCTGTTCAAGACATGTGAGTCTCAATACATTGAGGCCGAATTTTATCACATGAAGGGAAGAGAAAAATCTACAATGAAGGAAATTACCAAAGTTAATGCTCCATATGGTTTGGAGAAAATTCCAATAAATCCATTTACACATGTGAGTATAGATTATGTGTTACCTATCAGTCAAATTGAAAAAATAGGCCCATATCAAAATACTCTTATGGAAAGATCCATAATGTCAGTTACGGCAATCGAGCCAGACAACATGGGAAAAATTGGTAACCTACCAAACAGTGATGAAAGCCTAAGTGGTGACGTTTTCATTTCATCTGTTGAAGTCCAACAAGTCTATACTTCTCCAATCAGTCCAGAAGAAGTTATAGCAACACCAGAGGTGAATAATGATGTCGATTCTCAATCCATCATCTCCTCTTTATTTCCCAAAGAAGGCCCTTTATCATCAATAGGGTCAGAAATGGAAGCTTCTTCTTCAAAAAGTGAAAATTTTGATATCTCTTATGATCATGAAAATTTCGTTTTTTCATCCACTATGCAAGTAGAAATGGATGAAATAGCACATGATGAAGAGGAAGAGGAAGATCTTAGAGATGCTCCTCCAGCATTTGAAGAGGGTATCTCTACCACTATGGATGAACTCAGAGAAATAAATCTGGGTACAGAGAAAGATCCACGCCCCACTTTAATTAGTGCGGCCATGACCCTTGAAGAGCAAGAGATGTATATTTCTTTTCTAAAGCAAAATAAAGATATTTTTGCTTGGAATTATACAGAAATTCATGGGCTTGATCCTGATGTTGCTACTCATCATTTGGGTTTACCAAAAGAACATTGAGGATTTAAGCAAGCCGCGAGAAGAACACACCCAACCTATGCTTCCAAAATTGAAGTTGAAGTGGATAAGCTGATCAAAGATAACTTCATCAGAGAAGTTCAATATCCCAAGTGGTTGGCTAATATTGTCCCTGTAAAGAAAAAGAACGGACAAATTAGGGTTTTCATCGATTTCAGAGATCTTAATCGATCCGAATGGCCCCAGAAGATGAGGAATCTACAGCCTTCAGAGCCCCTCAAGGTGTGTTTTGTTACCGGGTGATGCCCTTTGGTTTGAAGAATGCAGGTGCAACATATCAATGCTCCATGCATCGTATCTTCAAACCTTTCTTAGGGAAATTTGTTGAATGCTATATAGACGATTTGGTGGTTAAATCCAAACAACGTTCTAATCACTTGGCTGATTTGGAAGTCATATTCCACAAGCTTCGACAACATAATTTGAAGATGAACCCCTTAAAATGTGCTTTTGGGGTAACCTCAGGAAAATTCCTCGGCTGTGTTGTATGCCATCGTGGTATTGAAGTCGATCCTGAGAAGACCAAATCAATCCTTGGTATGTCACCTCCTCAGAATTTGAAAGAATTAAGAGGACTTCAAGGACACTTAGCCTATATTCGGCGTTTCATTGCCAATTTGGCGGGTAAAAGTTTACCCTTTACCAAATTATTGAAGAAAGGAGTCACTTATCAGTGGACTGAAGAATGTGAAGAATCTTTTGATGTTCTCAAGAAATACCTCTTGAGTCCACCAGTACTCATGCCACCTGTTGAAGGAAGACCACTTATCCTCTATGTGACAGCTCTAGAGCGATCATTGGGGGCCTTTCTTGCTCAAAAGAATGATGTTGGGAATGAAAATAGCCTCTACTATCTTAGTAGAACTATGTTTGAAGAAGAAACCCGGTATTCAAGTATTGAGAAGTGCTTCCTGGCATTAATCTTTGCAGTTCAGAAACTGAGACACTACTCGCAACATCACGAGGTCCAATTGGTATCTCGCAATAATACGCTAAAATTCATCCTTAATCGTCCAATGCTTACAGGACGTCTAGCAAGGTGGGAAGTTATTTTGCAACAGTTCGACATTCAGTATGTGTCTCAAAAGGCAATAAAGGGTCAAGCTCTGGCTGATTTCCTGGATGAACATCCTTCCATGGAAGACACGTCTTCAGATATTGAACTCCCTGATGAGGAAGTTTTCTCTATTCAAGAGAATCCTCAAACATGGGAAATGTATTTTGATGGTGCTTCCAGAAGTCCAACAGGGAAGAAAATGGAAAATCCTAAATTCAACAAAGTTGGTTTAGGAATTGTACTCATTTCTCCAGATAAGGCATTGTTACCTTATTCCTTTCTATTGTGGGAAGGTGGTACTAATAATGAAGCTGAATACCAAGCTCTCATTACAGGCTTGGAGTTAGCACTCTAAGCACAAGTGAATCACTTAAAGGTGAAAGGTGATTCATACCTGGTAATCAAACAAGTCAATGGGGATTATGCCATCAGAAAAGAAGAATTAATCCCTTTGTATGATTACGTCAGAGAGTTAATGGCGGAATTCCCTTCAGAACCGACATTTTCTTATGTCCCAAGATCACAAAATGCTCAAGCTGATGCACTGGCTAATATAGCCACAGCTCTAGCAGATCCAAATCGGGACGAGACAACCATCAGTATTGCCCACCGTCGTGCAATTTCACCTTATGTTCAATCCAGAACAGTGGAAATTAATGAAATTAGTCCCATTCCTGAACCGTATGGTCATACTACAGGATGGATGACACCTATCAGGGAATACCTTCAAAATGGAACACTTCCACCTAATAGAGCCGAGAAAGAACAAATTCGGCGACGTGTGGTCAATTTTACTCTTTATGATAGCCCAACCCACCTAGATAAAATTCTCTACAAATGTGGTTTTGATGGAGTTCTCTTTAGATGCATTGATGGTGAAGAGACAATGGCTGTCATGAAAGAAGTGCATGTAGGAGTATGTGGTGCCCACCAGTCTGGACATAGATTGTCTGATCAAATTCGAAGGCTTGGATACTTTTGGCCTTCAATGATACAAGATTGTGTTGATTTCACAAATAAGTGTCATTCATGTCAAGTATATTCCAACTTCGTTCATCAACCTCCAGATTTGCTTCATACAGCTAAATACTCATGGCCATTTGCCACATGGGGAATGGATGTGGTGGGACCTTACCCTTAAGCTACGGCCAAGCAGTTTAAGTACATTCTTACTGCTACTGATTTCTTTTCCAAATGGGAAGAAGCAGTACCTCTCAAAGAAGTCGGTTCTAAATGCATTGTTAGCTTCATCAAGTCTAACATCATTACTAGATTTGGTGTCCCTCATACCATATTGACGGACAACGGCACAAACTTTTGTTCTTCTGAGGTGAAGAAATTGTATCAAGAATACAACATTAAATCCAACCATTCATCTAGGTATCATGTGGAAGCCAATGGACAAATAGAAGCCTTTAACAAGACTCTTTCAAATATACTGCAAAAGATGGTGGATAAAGATAAGAGGTCATGGCCTGATAAACTCTTTCATGCTTTATGGGCTTATCGGACTACCACCCGCAATGCAACGCGGTCAACTCCATATTCATTGGTATATGGAACAGAAGCAGTCTTGCCAATTGAAGTTCAATTGCCCTCACTCAGAGTAGCCATTTGTGATCAGTTATCTACAGATGAGCAATCCCAAAAGCGATTCAATGAATTGGAATAGTTAGATGTGAAAAGATTGTGCACTTTGCACCACTTGGAAATCTATCAGAATCGAATAGCACGAGCTTTTAACAAAAAAGTTCGTCTTCGTTCATTCATTCAGGGAGAATTGGTATTAGTTCTCAGAACTCCAATGATACCAGGAAAGAAACCTCCCAAGCTTGAGCCAAAATGGGAAGGACCTTATTCAATACATAGGCTCTACTCCAATGGAGCTTATTCATTAATCTCAATGGATGAAGAACTCATCACGACTCCAACCAATGCCAGATTTCTGAAGAAATATTTTGTATAAACACAAAATATGGTCCCCAGAACCAAGAATCTTACAATTGGATCATACATCCATAGTCCAGTATGACTTTAAACTGCATCTTCCCTGGTCCATGCATATGACCATAAACTATTTGAAAGTCCCTTACGTCCAGCAAGACATTAAACTGTGACGTCCTAACTACATGACGCTAAACTGTATAAAAGTACCTTACGTCCGGAATGATGTTAAACTATATAATCTCAAAGGTCCAGCATGACATTAAACTGCACCATTCACGGTCCATGCATATGACCTTAAACTATTCGCACTTTCATCCGACATGACATTAAAATGGTACACTCTTTTGTCCTTACTGCATGACATTAAACTGCACAATCCCCCTTTCGTCCAATATGACGTTAAACTGTATTGTCCCCATCGTCCTAACTACATGACGCTAAACTGTACAGAAAATCCTTGATATGTCCTACATGGCATTAAACTGTTATTTTGTCCCTACTACATGACACTAAACTGTGCAACACCAATAGTCCTAACAGCAAGACTTTAAACTGCATAGTCCCTTGATATGTCCTACATGACATTAAACTATGCATCGTTAAGGTTGTTGTTATCTCTTGTTTCTCACACCGAGTATGACTCACGTGAGCTTAGAGAAAACCTCAACCATAACACTCTCTTTGGGCCCCTAACCATGTGTAAGTCCCAACAACATTTTTTATTAGATCATTGTCCCCAAGAACAACTTGATCATTAATTCATTCTTTAATTCAACTACACGGACTTTGATCCTTTCCCTCTAGGCTGGGTATGTAGGCAACCTCCCAGTGTTCAATCCCGAAAACAATCTCTTCACATCAGTTCACCACCATCTCATATGATGTTGATTCGTGAAACCGCACCTAGAATCAATATCTTTACATTGATTCACTTTCATCCTTGTTATATGACGTTAAACTATGCAACACTTTTGTCCGGTACGACAATAAACTACAATATTCTTTGATTTCCTCAGTTGAGAGAGAACTATTATTGACATTGATTTTTCAATCATGGTTTTCATTTTCAAAAGACTACGTGCATACATAGTAATGCCTAAACTTTTTATCTTAGGTTAAACCATCATTGCACTAAAGTCCCCTTTCACCCTTCACATGTAGGAACCAAATTTGTACAAAGGGTAGTTCTAGAACTACGTGGAATTGATTCCCATCCCTATGGGTTACGTAGGAACATTCGAGTATCCCTCAAATCCAGTTCCAAGTCTTTTGGGCCTAACCCCAAATTTCACTTTCAGTCCCTTGGCTGAAAAGTCCTCATGAAAACACACACTGTGTATTCATTATTATGGTTCAAATTTTATGACCCTAAACTAAGATCACTCATACTTTCGTCCTGCACGACGTTAAACTGCATTTCAAGAACTACGTATGGATTGATTCTCATTCTTATGAGATACGTAGTGAAGTCCAAAATTTCAATTCAGGACCCAACCACAACATGATTATGGTTATCATTGACCTATGTATCTCTATATACATTACACAATACCCATCTTTATGTGTTATAATCCTAACCTTAAATATTTTCAGATCTTCATAACCCTTTTCATGACTTCTAGTCACAAAAATGTCAAACTTATGAGAATTCTTTTGCCTAACTATGCAGCACGTGCCCATAGGTGGCCTTGCATAAACAGTCCACATAACAGACTAGTTAGCCAAAAGATACTATTTTATTTAACTATACAGCCAATGCCCTTAGGTGGCCCTGCATAATTCAACCCCCTAACGGGGTTGTTAAATGATGGTAACTTCATTCTTGGGAAGAATGCCTCTTTTGTCCTTATTTGTCTTAAACGACAGTATGTAGGGATCCGCAAAAAAATAGTCATCCTTAACATATTTGTCCCATATCCTTTTTCATGATCTGAAAGTATTCAAGTCTACGGTTTATTCTTCTTCCCTATGTTTGGGTCAGACCTTCGTAGGAGTGATATTCATCCAGTTCTTCGATATTCTTGTTTGGAAATATCTTCTCCATATTCAAGTACCTCTTTCCATACAACAAACTCTATACTTTAGAAAATTTGAATCTCCATAAACTTTCACTGGCTTTTAGCACTAGGAAAGTTAATTTTTGAGAGTTCTTTTCGCCTGCCTATGAAGCACATGCCCATAGGTGGCCTTGCATAAACAGTCCACATAACAGACTTGTCAGCCGAAAGATACTATTTATTTGACCATGCAGCCAATGCCCATAGGTGGACCTGCATATTTAAACCCCCTAACGGGTTTTGTTAAATAATAGTAACTTCATTCTTGGAAACTACTTCTTCTAATGACTTTTAGCTCTTTTTCATATCATTCTTCAGATTCAAATATTCTTAAGCCATAGTTTACATATTTTCTCTCATACTTGAGTATAGTAATATGTTTTCAGATAAATTGTCAAGGAATTGAATCAATTTTAATCCATTTTGGTCAAATCTATTTCGACCTTAAACATTAGCCCCTTTATATCCGGCATGCATGACTTTAAACTTCCCACAAAAAGACAAAGGAACTCTGAATAAAAGTCAAGTTCCAGCTCACTAAACATACATTCTGTACGATTTAGGTAATATTGAGCAATTAAATGATTCAATGTTTGTAGGGTTATTTGTAATAATCCTAGAAAAAATCAAACTATCCTTACTAAGCCCATTGGCTTAAGTAAATTTGAAGCAGGTAATGAAAGATTGCAAGTACAAATGATTGAAGACGAAAGTGTCTTTCATTGATACACAAGAGATAGAAAGACATCCATAGACTGGAGTCTCTTTTCTTTTTCAAGAATTACAGAAGATTGTCAACATAAGTCTTCATTTGATGTATAGCATCCTGAGCCTTATTAGCAGTTACTTGAAGCTCGTGAACTTGACCAGCTTCACTCTTTTCAGCTTGCTGAAATGCCTTCTTAGCATCTGTGATGGATTTCATGCCATTCATATGAGTTCTATCCAATGATTTATTAAGCTGATCATGTTCCCCAGTAACAGCATCTAACTGTTGCTGGAGTTGCACCTGCTGGATGACCTTTTCTTTGATTTTTTGCTTCAGATCCTTCATCTTGGCAGCATAATCAGCTTCATCTTGGGATACCGCAGCCTCAAATTCGCCTATGTTGACTGACAATTTCACTCTGGTCAAATCTTCGCGACTTGTCTGCGCTTTCTCCCTCCTGAAAATGATCTGTTTCACCGCGGCATGGATCTTTTCATACCCAAAACCACAAAGTCCCAGTATAACAAATTGGGATGACAATCGAGGAATTTTCAATGGTAGCTCTTCTAAAGGCACCCCAGATATAATGTTCCATATGTTGTTCCATGCCTTACGTCGTGAAAAGCTGAACGCTTTAAGCATCTCTGGATCTGATTCAACATCATCATCGGAGGGGGGTATGTAATCTGGAATTAACGCGCTTAAGGAAGTTCCTTGTCCTGCTCTTTCCCCCGTGACTTGTGCTTCTTCACTTTCAATTCCCGTTGGGGTAGAGGCTGAGGCCTCATCTCCGGATCTAGCCATTACAGTTGATGGCCCTGCATGATTAATTGAAAGATTTAGTTAGCGTCAAAGGATAACAAAAGAATGGATTGTCTTGCAAATAAAGTACAATCACAAATATTGTTATCCCTTACCCAAGGGTGGTTCAGCAACCTGAGAAGACTTCTCTCCATCTTTCCCGGTCTCAAAAGGATTTTCAAGATGGGTCTCAGGAGGGTTTATTGGGTTTATCTCTACTTGAGCTAATGTTTCTGCAATGGTAGGGTTGACATCAATGTCCACACCCTCTTCAAGCATTGGCAGTTCAGCGGCTTCTATGGAAGAAACTGCATATTGTTTTCCGTCATGGTTAGAAGTATAATTTTTTAAAAAAAAAATTGGGCGAAGGGTAGCACTCACCCCCAAGGTCTTCTAAATCACATGACAACTTAGCATGATCATAAAATTATTCAAAATTCATTCCTTGATTCATCATTTCAACCAATGATACTTCAGAATCCTGATTAGTCTCACCAGTGGGAGCATTTGCTACATCTTCTTGCCGACTTATGTCCTGCAACCCCTGACCCTGGACAACATCTTCAGCAGTAGGAGGGATACTGGGAATGGATGATAGCTCTTCTCTAGGAGCAACCATGTCAGCTTGGGTCTGTGATTGTTCTACAGCACCCTCCACAGCCTTTGAAGGAGGGTCAGTCCCTTCCCTCAAGGGGGAAATTGAAGAAGCCCCTGCAATCCTCAGAAATATGAGTAACCATATGATTATGGGTATAAGCTCATGATTGTTCGAAGGACTTACCGCTGCTAATGAAACGTTTAGCTATGGATTTCATCCTTCGTTGCCTTGGATTCTTTTGTTTTTTCGGAGTATCAGTAGTCTTCCTTATTGGCACTTGGATTGGCGAATGGAAGGCTATGTCTAGCGCCTCATTCATGGCCTGCTGGCCTGGAGATATCTCGCCTGGTTCGCAAGGAGAATCAGCAGCAGCCCCGATAGCAGTACCACCAGGGCTATACTGTGGCGAAGGAACCCCAGTTCCTTTCTTTTCAAGCTGCAAGATGAAGAAAATAACTTCCTTAAGTAACAAAGCTTCAACTGAAATCAAGTTGCAAAGAAAATAAGGAAAGAAAACTTACATCTTCAGGAGCCACGTACTCTTGCCATTCCTCATCTCCAGAACCACCAGCCCCCTCAGTGGCGCCACGATCAATCATTTCCTTCACCCGCCTGCTGATAGGAACCGAGTCATCAGTGGCATATATGAGCATTTCCATCTCTCTAATGTAAGCTCGCACTTCATCGGGGTTATCTCCGTATTGAATATTTTTAGAAGCTACGAGATTTACTATTCCAGGAAGTTGTAGGCCCTCATACAAATCCAGCTAGGCGGTCTCAGTACCACAGTATAAGCTCTGCCATAGCTGAACAGCCTCTGGTCTTAGATATAAAGGCTGTGAGGAAGGTCCTACAATTTTTGATTTTATTTTCTTCCCAGCTCCTGCAACTACAGATAGAGAATAAGAAAGTAAGACTTATTACTTTATAAAGTAGCAGTGATTGAAATTACCACAATGAAATAACTCACCAGGAGTTGATGGAGTGGGTCTTTTAATTCTGGCCGGAGGATTATATCGGGCACGAAACCGCTTTGCTGCCGGTTGTGCCTCATCATCCCCATCATGATAATCCGATGAATCAGTTCTAGAAGAGGAGTCTGTTGAAACTATTTCAGGCGGAGAAGCGTCACCTTCATGAGGAAGGGTTTCTTTCTCTACAGTCCTCTTCCTCTTTCCCACTTGATATACTGGGTGATTCAATATCCCTTTGGGGTATGATGCTATCCAGTGTTCGGCATAAAATGTAGTCAAATTATGTGCCGCTTTTTCAACTGGTAGATCAAATACTGCCTCAGTCTTCTCTCTTGATGTCAGCAGCCATAGTTGTCGAGCAACCATCAGATGTTGCTCTAACCTGACATGTACCGGAGGGGATACAACAATATGTTGAAAACATTTGAATTGGCGTGCAAATATATATGGAGCATAGGCCTCACATATGATTTCTCCATCAATCCTGGATACTAACACGCCATCCCTGCAAGCTAGCATGTATGCCCTCAATTCCAAATGGGCTGTCCCATCATCAACAAACCGCCTAGATGGCGGAATTACATAGGGAAAGAAGTTTAATTCCTTAAACATGCTCAGCCTTAATTTCATGTCATAACCATTAACATCTAATGGAGCAATTCCAGAGAATGCTTGTACTAACGGTCTGAAAGAGCTTCCAGGAATTTGTAATCCATTCTGTACATTGTAAGTCCTGAAGTGAGTGGCAATCCATCCCCACAAAACCTGGAATGGTCTCACTATTCTTAAAGGAGATTTACCCAGGAAGACATGAAGTAAACTCCTGTGATACTTTGCTAAAATGGGGGTAGCTAACCCAACCATTTTTCCCTCAGCCAACTTTGCCGCAATGACGAAGGTCCCTGGCCTAACGCCTCCCTTCGAATCCCGGACCGGCAAGAGATAAACACTGAGCCACATTGCCAAGAAACCCGCCAGACGAGTTTTCTTTGGAATTCTTTGATTCACTTCATATCCCCACTTTTCAAACACTCCTGCTTCTAGAGTTGGCCAGAATGTGCCAGGAGCTCCTCTCTTCTCAGGTTTTGGACAAGTGGTAGGACGTCTGGGCCTGGTATCCTTGGATTTCTTTTTCTTTGATCCTTTTTCTTTTGGCTCCATCCCTTTCTTCTCAGTAAGAAACACATTCATCCATTCTTTCGGATGGATATCTTTTATAAAATGAGTTAATGAGGTCTCTGAACTCTTAAGCATGTGGAAGATTTTAAATAATTCTCGAGCTAAAGCAGGAGTCTTCTCTGAATCATTCCAAGTCACCTTGGGAGGAATGAATTCATCATACATATCAACCAAAATTGGAGCCCCTGAAATCTTGTGGACATCCCACAAACTGATACCTACTTCTCCATGAGTCAAATGGAAAGAATTAGTTGCTGGGCTCCAGTGGCTGAGTATCTCTGGCACAAAGTTATCATGTCTGTAAACATATGTTTTCCCAACCCAGACAGCCTCATATATTGCAGCTCTCTTCAGGTCCTCGATAAACTCTGCGCAAGTCTGTCGCACCCAGTATGCCCACATCCAAGTTGGCTTCACACCTCCCCCAGGACGGAAATCCCAACTTTTCTTCCAGCCTTTGGATTGATCCATCTGAGCATTTAGGAAGATTGAAGGATGACAATGTGGTTGAAGCTCAGGTGTATGATTTTTCAGATCTGGTGTGCAAGGGCTATGATGCATCACATAAGCCTTCTCCACTGTTCCATTAGTTTGAAATACTCCTCCACCTGAGATATTTGCTGAAGCAAAGTTGGTATAATTCTGAAACCATGAAAATGGAAGATAATTCTTTACTTCTGGAATAATTACTTCTTGTAGATGACCATGGCCATACAAAGGTAGATAAGTGCAATGAGGAAAGTTGCGATGATATTTCTTCAGATACTTAGCCAAATCTGGAAGAGTACTCTCTTTGACAGTATAGTAATCAGGGCCAATAATGTTCATCATATCATCTATCCGCTTTCTAGCCAGTTCATCAATTAATCCGGGTCTAAGAGCCATTAATTCTGCACAAAGAGTTGAATAAATTAATTTATAAATGAATTAATTTTTCACAAACTTTGTGAAAGAAATCAAAAAAATGGCTAAGGCATTAAGGCGCGCAAGTATGGAGATGTCGCGCAAGTGTTACATGTGCCGCACAAGTTTCTGTCGCGCATGTATCACCGCGCAAGCCCTATTACCTTTACAGTAGCAAGACAGCGAGGGAACAGTAGGAAAAAGAAACTTGCATGGCGAGGAATACTTGCGCGGCGAGAGCTCTAGAAATTCAGGATCAGATGCTACACACGGCCAAAAGCCATGTATTTATAGGCCCGGAGGCCTATCTATGCGCCGTACCCAGTGCGCTCAAGGCCTGCGCGACGCAAACTTGCGCACCGCCCTCTGTGCCCTGAAGACTTGCGCGCCCCCTTTTCCTTTGGATGGATTCGATTTCCTCAGAGTCAAATCCTCATTTCTCTCCGGATCCAACTCTGAGGGGGGAATTTTTTTGACGCTCCTTTCGTCATAGAATCTAAAGATCGGAAAAGGGGAATATCTGAGCTCAAAGTGATTCAACCTTTGAAGAAAACATCAAAAATCTACAAAGGCATGAACAAAGGATCAAAATCAACTGCACCGCGCAAGTTATATCACTGTCGCGCAAGTACACTTGCGCGACGCCCTTGTTCGCGCAAGTGACTTGCGCAACCTAAGTGATAACCGCCCGGTAACCGCCCGGTAACCGCCCGGGGTCTTCTCCTGCCTATAAATAGACCCAGTGGGCCCCCCATTCGAGAGGATTTTTTTCCAGAAACTCGGATTGAAGCTCCCGACGCCCAAGTCTCTTCTCAAAGCTTCCGGAACACTTCTAAGGTAATTTCTTACCTATAACGGAAGATCTAAAGAGAGGAAGGAAGGCCTAAGTGTTGAAAATTATAAACACTTGCGCGCCGCCATATTTCCTTCAATAGAACTTGCGCGTCCCTTTTCTGGAAGAACCTCAAGAGAATTCGAAAGTCTTTAATAAAGAGTCGCTCAAGTATTTTAATGCTGGTTGAAAATCGCGCAAGTATCCCTCATGTCACGCAAGTATACTTGCACGACCAATACTTGTGTGCCGACGCAATACTTGCGCGCCTTTTAGGACTTGCGCGTCCCTACCTTTTTGGGTGCCCATCTTGCCCATTTTACCCCTCTTAAGCCATTACACCTTTCCTTTTCAAGATTCAGTCTTCAAGAAACTCTTCAAATCCATTTATGGCATGATTTCTTGATTTGACTTCCTTATCTGAAAGAAATTCTGTGGAATATCTCTCAAAACCTAGTGATTTGAATATCCTTATGTCACTAAATATGGAGAGTTCATTCATTCAACCTCATCCTTTAAGATGAGAGAATCCTTAACTTGGGTCTCCTTTTTTAGGAATAATCCCCAGTTATATTTCCTTTAATCTGGGCATCTTCCTTAGGAGTAAGCCCCAAATTCTTAAAGTTCCCAAACTTAGGCATCCTCCTCCGGAGTAAGCCCCAAACCTTAATTCCTTAACTTGGGCATCCTACTCAGGAGTAAGCCCCAATCATAATACTTTAATCTGGGCATCCTTCTTAGGAGTAAGCCCCGAGTCCCTTAACTTGGGAATCCTCCTCAGGAGTAAGCCCCAATCTCAAATATGGGCATCCCCCTTTGGAGTAAGCCCCAAACCTTAATCCCTAACCTGGGTCTCCTTTTTTCAAGAATAAGACCCAGTCATAATCTTGGGTTTCCATTTCAGGAGTAAGCCCGAAGTCCCCTAATTTCTCTTTAACCAGTCCTAATTTAGGATTGATCTGGGATTCCTTCTCAGGAGTAAAACCCAGTTATCAATCCTCTCCTAATTTGGGTTTCCTCTTCCGGAATAAGTCCCAAGTTAGAGTATTCAAATCTCCATGAAGCACATATACCTTTATGGACCATGTTCCTGGATTTTCTCCCTAAAGTAAATCCTCTGGGAAGTCATACATACATAAGCCCCAAACCATTTCTTATGATTTCATCTTTCATGGAACAATTGTCTAAATTTTACTAATACCTCTTGTTTCTCACACTGAGCATGACTCACGTGAGATTAGAGTGTAAAAGTAATTGTGACATCCTTCTTTGAGCCATCAATCATAAACATCATACCCTTAATCGAACTACGTGGTTTCTGATTCCTTTTTCAAAACAAAGGATACGTAGGTAGCCCATCTATGGGTTCGATCCCAACTCTGAAGTAATTCTATGTCCTTCTGAATGACGATAAACTTCAAGTGCCCCACTGAGTGGCTTTAAAACCAGCCTGGTCATCATAATGACCAAGAGACTTTTATATAAATGTTTTTAAGGATACCATTGACCAAGAATCTATAAATAGATATAGATGATTCTGTATTGATGAAGAACCTCTAATACATATAAAATATTCTCTAAATTTCTTACATATTTAATCATTGATTGTTAAACTGAAGGAAAGCTCATTTTATACTTGGTAATGTAATAAGGATTCACAAACATAACTTAAATCTATAAAGAGAGTCCCGGAGTTGACAATAATTCCCCTCAAAAAGGTGTGATGAGTCCGACCTCCCATCCTCTCGACCAATGCAAATTCCTAAGCCTCATAAGACCACAAGCTAATGAGCGCCTACCTTTGGAAAGTAGGTCCAAACGGATGTGGAATCATTGGATGTTTCCGGTTCTACGAACAAACCTGTTAGAAACCGATCAGAACGTTTGAATCTCCCATCCAGGAGGTCATCCCCGGATTCCGTGCGAAACAAATGTGTTTTAAGTTTTTTACTATTTGCTTAGGGGTTTTCAGGGTTATTAGGGTTTTCTATGTTTGAAGGGATTTTAGGGAATTTTTCAAATTTTTGTGGGTTTTTTGTGTTTTTAGGTATTTTGAGGTTTTTAGAGGTTTTTTGGTTTTTTGGTTTTTTAGTGTTTTTTAATGTTTTCTTGGTTGTTTTACAGTTTTTAGAGTTTTTAAAATCATTAGGGGAATAACATTTTTTAAAGGTTTTAGTGGTTTTTAGGGTTTTTATAGGTTTTTAGGGGTCTTTAGGTTTTTAGGGGTTTTATGGTTTTTAGGAAATTTACGGTTTTTAGGGGTTTTAGGGTTTTATCATTTTTTTGGTTTTTTAGTGATTTTAAGTGTTTTAGGTTTTTATGGTTTTATAATTTTTTCTTAGGGTTTTTATGTTTTTAGGGATTTTAGGTGTCTTTTAGGTTTTTTATGGTATTTGGGGGTTTTAGGGATTTTGAGGGTTTTTAGAGTTTTTAGGGTTTTAGGGTTTTTAGGGTTTCTATGGTTTTTTTGTTTTGTTTTTCTGTTTTTTGAGTTTTTAAGTATTTAAAGGTTCTTTATAGTTTCATAATGTTTTTGGCAGTTGAAAACGATTTTAGAGTTTTTAGTAGATATTTAGGGTTTTATAGGTTTTTGTTTTTATGGTTTTTAGGGGTGTTTATGGTTTTTAGGGTTTCTAGGGTCTTTTATAGGTTTTATTTTTTTTTTATGTTTTTTAGGGGTTTTAATTGTTTTTATATTTTTATTATTTTGTTAGAGTTTCTCAATATTTTTATGGTTTTTTATTATTTTAGTGGTTTCTGTGGATTTTTTAGATTTTTATGGTTTGTTTATTATTTTAGAGACTTTGAGGGGTTTTAGGGTTTTTATGGGGTGTCCAGATTTTATCATTTTTTAGGTTTCTAGGGGATTATAGTGTTTTTAGGTTTTTAAGGTTTCCTTAGGGGTTTTGAAGGTTTTTATGTTTTAATGTATTTTTAGATATTTTTCATGATTTTTATGGTTTTATGGATTTTTTGGGATTTTTGGTTTTTTAGGATTTTAGGGTGTTTATGGTTTTTTTTGGGGGGGGGGGTTATGATTAATTTTTAGTTTTTTGGGTGTTTAAGGTTTTTTTATATTTTTTTAATGTATTTTGGGTTTTAAAGGGTTTTTAGAGTTTTTAGTGGGTTTTGGGTTGTAATTGGTCTTTAGGGTTTTAAGTTTTTAGGGCATGGAAGATGCGAGGGTTAGGCTATTCCCGACCTCCTCCAAATTTATTATAGAAAAAAAGACACAGCAGATAAGGGAGGGGAGGGGTCAAATTACCCGCACCCAAAAACCCTTTACAAACACACACCCTTAAGGTTTTTAGAGGTTTTTATGGGTTTCATTGTTTTTTGGGTTTTGGGGGGTTTTATAATTTTTAGGTTTTATACATATTTTAAGTGTTTTATGTTTTTACGTTTTTCTTAGGGATTTTCATTATTTTTTGAATTTATAAAGTTTTACGTATTTTTTATTGTTTTTAGGGGGATTTAGGGTTTTTAGGGATTTTTAGGGTTCTTAGTGATTTGGTATTTTTTATTTTTTTGGGAATTTAGGTTTTTTATTTTTTCTGTTTTTATGGTTTTTAGAGTTTTTTAAGTATTTTTAGGGTTCTAAAGTGTCTTTATAGGTTTTTTTTTTGTTTTTTGGGTTTTTATTGGTTTTTAAGATTTTATAAGGGTTTTAATTATTATTTTGTTTTATGATATTTTTATGGTTTTTAGGATTTTTATTGTCGTTTTTGGGTTTTTTAGTTTTTTTATCATTTTTTGGATTTTTAGGGGTTTTAAGTGTTTTTAGGTTTTTAGGTTTTCTTTAAGGATTTTAGGGGTTTTTTGTTTTTTCTGTTTTTTTTTGGATTTTTATATATTTTTTGGATTTTAACTATATTTAGGGATTTTGAGGGGTTTAATAGTTTTTACAGCTTTTTATTTTTAGGGTTTATGGTTTTTTTTTTGTGTTTTTAGGGTTTTTTCGAGTTTTAAGTGTTTTTAATGTTTTTACAGTTTTGAACATTTTTATGGGTCTAAAGAGTTTTTAGATTTTTTAGTTGGTTTTTAGGGTTTTATATATTTCTAGGGTTTTTTCTAGTTTTTAGGGGTTTTATGATTTTTTTTTGTTTTTAGAGTTTTTTAGGATATTTGGGTCATTTAGGGTTTTTAGGGTTTCTAGAATTTTAAGTTTTTAGGGAATTTTTATGGATTTAGGTTTTAAGGTTTTCTTTGGGTGTTTTAGTGTTTTTAGGGATTTTTACATTTTTATTTAGTTTTTTGGTTTTTATTAATTTAATTTTTTTGTGTTTTTAGGGATTTTTAGGGTTTTTAGAATTTTTAGGGTTTTTATGGTTTTTAGGGGTTTTAGGGGTTTTCTGTAACGAAAATATAATGCAATATATAAAAAAAGGAATTAGAGTACAACACAGTCACCTAAAGTTAAACCAACTGTTATCCAACATTCCAAAATCAATAGCAACATTAAAGAGAACCTAAATCCCAAGAAACCTCATGCGATCACACAAAAGAAAGGCCTGATAAATCCATCAAAGACTATCCAAACCAAAACCATAAAATTGAGCTTGAGAACCACACGACACCCATCCAACCAAACCTGGAACCCAGCACAGTCAATAGGTCCCCCATAGAGACCAAGTGCCCAAAACTAAATAACAGCCTAAGAACCTCGTAAAGCCTCCACAGACAAAATTCCAGCATCAACAAACATCAGAACCAGCACCTCCTTCTGGCCACCGAAAACACCAGTTGGAGAACTATCCAATTGAAAAAAGTAGACAATCCCATCACAAAACATCATAAAACAAGTAGAAGAAGCCACAACATCACTAGTCACCAACCTAGTGATCACTCTGATAGGTAGTATAGTGAAGGAAATCCCAAAGAAGAGAAAAACCCCAAGGATGAGAAAAAAAAATTAGAATAAAGAAACACCCAGACACACAAACGCATGCAGCACCACCCATAAGTACACACATGCACCACCACCCTCATGAACACCCACTCACACACAGAAGTCAAATCCATGAACAATCCACCCCCCCCACCGAACACACACACACACAAAACCCTAAAACAACCCCAGAACTAGTACATAATAGCATTGAATCAAAGCACATAGTAACCGAGAACAAATCCACATCCAGGCCAATCTAGGACACCCCACCCCTATAAAACATGGAATCAATGAAAACCCTCACCAAAAACAATCTTCATAGTTCGAAGACCCCAAATCACCCCCACCAACCACCTACAGAAGTAAATAAAAAGCTAAAAAATAAATCCAAAAGAACCAACGAAAACGAGAAACCAAAATATTTCAAGAACATCTACACCCCAAGTATCAAACCATGCAACTAAATCTAACCACTAGAACCAACCACCAACCAAAAATGATCCTTGTAGTGAACTGAAAATAATAGAGAGTCAAAATATATCCATCCAACATGTTCCAACATCATTAAACGAGCCCAAATTCATCTTCAACATGTTAGATATCCATCCACACATGATTACAACCCACAACTGAACACCCTGGAGCTAGTATAAACCACCAACACAAATGAATACCAAAGGACCAGTATCCCACATAGAGTTAAGAAGACATAGATACACTACAGGAAATTCAGGCTATAGCCACGGTTTGAGAAACTGTGGCTAATTTTTGTGTGGCTATAGACCTAGACTTATAGCCACGATTTGGAACTGTAGTTATAGGTCTATAGCCACGGTTCAAACCATGGCTATAGGTATACAACCACAGTTCAAACCATGGTAATATATCTATATCCACGGTTTAGAACTGTGGATATACTAGAGGAGGGATACAGTTTATTACCACAGTTAGAAATCGTGGCATTAGACCTTTATCTATGGTTTGTAACCATGGCAATAGACCTATATCCACGGTTAAAAACCGTCGCTATAGGGTCTGGAAAACCATAAAAAATAGCCCCCCTACACCCCCCCCCCCTATATCCCACCCCAATAGACCCCTCCCTCCTGGACACTAGACACCCCCACCCTACATACCCCCCCCCCACCTGGATAGCCCCCTGTAAATCCCCCCTCCTGGACAGACCCTGGACACACCCCAGACAGACCCTGGACACCCCTTGGACAGACCCTGGACACCCCCCAGACACACCCTAGACACCCCTAGGACAGACCCTAGACACCCCCCAGATAGACCCATGACACCGCCCCAGACCCAAGACACCCCCCAGAGAGACCCTGGACACCCCCCAGATAGACCCAGGACACCCCCCAGATAGAACCAGGACACCCCTCCAGACCCTGGACACCCCCCATACCCTGGACAGATCCCCCTGGATAGCCCAGACATCCACTCCCCTAGACAGCCACCCCCACCCTCCTAGATAGACCCTGGAACCCCCCTAGAACCTGGACACCCCAAACCCCCCCCCCCCCCACTCCCCTGGAAAGACCCCCCATCCAACCCTCCTGGACAGACCCTGAACCCCCCCCCCCCCAAACCTGGACGCCCCCCCAGACCGTGGACAGATCCCCCTGGACACCCCCAGAACCTGGACACCCCACCCCTTGCACCCCCTGCTAGCTACCCCCTCCCCCTGCCATTCCCCCTACCAGTCCCCTCCCAATGCTAGTTCCCCGCCTCCCCCTGCTAATTCCCCCCTCCCCCCTGTCAGTCCTGCCCCCCCTAAAACCTAGACACCCCCCAAAACCAGGACACCCCCCATACACCATGGACAAAACCCATAGGACATACTCCCCCCCCCCCCCAGACCCTGGACCCCCCCAGAACCTAAACACCCCCCAGACCCTGAACAGATTCCCCTGGACCCCCCCCCCCAGAACATGGAGACCCCACCCCTTGCACCCCCTGCTAGTTACCCCCTTCCCCCTGCCAGTACTTTGAGAGACCAACCCAATAGAAAAGAAAATTTATGCATTTAAAAACCAACAGCAGCACTTGATGACATCAAGGAAAACAGAAACTATGTTAACAATAGACCCAAGAAACCAAGAACTAAAGCTTCTCTTTAGCCAAAATATCTGAAACACTAGAAGAAACATCATAACAGCTTCATTCAATAAGGTTTCATGATCAATCATGTTCTGAAACTGGCAGGAGTACATTTTAACGCCCCCATAGTGCATGTCTACAAATATCCATTGTACAATTCCATTGAGTAGAACCAGTTGAAAAAGTGAAACAATGAAATACAAAGAAGAACCTGCTTTTTAGAATCAGAAGAATCTCAACAGCTTCATTTCCACGGGATTTCATTAAAATTGAATCTTGGATTCTTTTTAAATTCCTCTACCACTTTGATGAACATCCTCTTTCAGATATCAAGATATGCATCCGCTGACATCTCTCCCTTTTTATACTATCTAACTATAGTAGTGTCTTTATCATCCATCCATGCATTGAGGTCATTTGAAAAAACAAGCTTTTATAGAATTACATAGGAATCCCTATAATCTAGGTCATTTTCATCATCCTCACAGGATGACTCATCCGAGTCAGAAGAATTGGAAGATCTTGATGAAACATCAGATGAGGCAGACACTTTTTTAGTAGGGGATGGCTGTGGGGTTATTGTGTTTTGGTTCTTCATGCTGGAATCTAGGGAACGTGTGGTAATTGTTCTTTTAAAATTGGAATTATCCCTACATTTCTAGGTGTTTCTATCACTTGGAGTTATGAAGCCATCAGAGTCAACCAATGAATTATTCCCTTTCCTAGCCCTTGATTTTAAAAACACTTCTTCTAATTGGATGCGTTTTTCAATCTCTAAATGCAAGGGATCTTCATGATCCAATTTCACCTCTTCTTCATCTCTTTGTGTACGTTTTCTTTCTTCAAGAATAGGTGAGTCAGCATTGAATACTTTCTTTCCTTCTTTATAAGTTCCGAGGTCCCCATGCAAGGGATCTTCATGATCCGATTTCACCTCCTTTGTCTCTCTTTGTATATGTTTGATTACTTAAAGAATAATTGAGTCAGCATTGAAGGTATCTTGCTTTCCTTCTTTAGAAGTCCCGGGGATGTGCAAGTTGTCGACATCATAATGGGAGGGGGATTAATCTTAGAGAGGCCAGGGGGACTCTTGTTATTAGTGCAGTCAGTAGTAACTGTCTGAGAAACATGGGGCATTATTGGGGTTTCCTTTTCCACCCCAAAATATTTATAGAGAGGGGGAGGTCAAGGGTCATTACATTGAGTCTCACATTCATTCATAGAGTAACCAATTTGTTAGAATTTTTTGTATAATGTTGGGTCATTCTCAAAGAACACATCTTGAATAAAACCATTCTCCCCATTTTGAATCCAGATTTGGGATTGAAAAGATTTAGAAACATCGACCTCGGTGAAAATCATTGCGACAGAGTGGTGTGTAAGGTTTAAAGTGGCAGAGTCAGTCTTAATGGGTAGCCCGAATAGACCAGCAATGGAATATAAGGAACTCTATTTGAAAAGGTGAAGGGGTAAATTTGAGAACCCTAGCCAGAGAGGAACAAGGGGGGTGCATCACCTAAGCAAAAGTCCAAATACCATTTAAGAACCTTCATTCTGCAACCCCCAAAGGACCAAAATCCACGAGTCCAAAATCTATAATATTCATCCTCCAAAGAAAATCGAAACAGCACATGTAGTGAATTAATTAATCTAATGTGAGATATGAGGAAATATTATTATAGAATTTTTCAATATTATGAAGCCTTTGCTATATGTATCCAATACTCTAGTGGCTGCCGGCTGGAAGTCAAAAGCGAAACAGTAAAGTAGACTCCAAAGTATGCACTGCTACAGTGGTCAAGAGTGCCCTTTTTCTCTAAATCTTGAGAGTGTGGCTGGTCCTGATGGGTTCAAAAATTAATTCTTTATGGTCTACTGGGACATAGTTCATGATGATCTCCTTAAATCTATGAGGGAGTTCTTTAACCATGCCTCATTTCCCTATACAACTCCAATTTTATTTCCCTGATCCTAAAGAAGGAAAATGTTGTGGATGTAAAGGATTTAAGACCTATTGCTATTGGGAATACCATTAAAAAAAATCATTAGCGAAATTATTGCTATGAGGTTAGGTCCCATTGCTCGTGGGTTTATCTCTTCAAATCAGCCCCTTAGACAGCCCTTGGTTACCCCCTTGACAGCCCCACTAGACACCCCACCTCCACCCTGCCCCCTACCCTATAGATCCCCCCCTGAAACCCCCCCTGGAAAGCCCTTGGGTACCCCCTGGACAACCCCTCCTAGATACCCCACCTGCACCCCCTGCCCTGAAGACGCCCAACACCCCCCCTGGACAGCCCTTGGACACCCCACCTGCACCCTGCCCTGCAGACCCCCCCGGACAGTCCTTAGACACCCCCCTAGACAGCCCCTCCTAGACACCCCACCTTCACCGTCCCCCCTTCCTTATAGACCCCCCAACACCCCCCCCAGAAAGCCCTTGGACACCCCACCTAGATAGACCCTCCTAGAAAATTCTATATCCCTTAGTACCTTTACTTCATTATGAAAGAATGCTAAATGAACAATGCCTTTAAACTTTTCCAAGAATAGTCTTTGTCTGGATTAGTCTGAATAATAGACATCCACCACTTATAACTCGAACCCTCTAGTATGATGGTTACAAAAAACAACTTTAATAGACTCATAAATATAAATATAGATAAAAATATCCTCAAAATTCAGTACCAAAACCAATTCATCCTAAGAATCATGTTACCCAGGAATTATTATGGGGCTACTATCTTAATTTTGGGGTTCCTAGGTGAGCCTTCAGGATCGATTTATTCAAGGATTTTGATTTGGTCAGGTGGGACCTCTTATGGGATTCTTTGGATATAATCGACTTTCCGGCTAGGTTCTCGTCTTGGGTTAAAAGATGCGTCTCTACCCCAATGTTCTCGGTGAACATTAATGGCAGTTTACGTGGCTACTTTTTGGGGAAAAGAGGGCTCTGGCCAGGGGATCCACTTTCGCCTTTCCTTTTTGTGATTTTCATGGAGTTTTTCTCATGCTTCCTGGAATGAAGGAGGGTGGGGTATAGGGGATGGGGGCTGGTTCAGTGGTTGTTGTGGGCTGGAGTGGCTGGTACGGGTGGGATGGCAGGCGAAAGGGGGATAGCAGGGGGCTAGTGCGGGCTGGAATAGGTGGCAGGGGGCTGGTGTGGGCTGGATTTCAGTTGGCTGGGGGCTATTGGGTATGTGTAAGGGGCTGGTGCGGGTTGGGATGTAGGAGGTCGGGGGATGGTGTGGGCTGGAACTGGTGGCTGGGGCTGTTTTGCAGGTGGTAGAGGGCTGACATGAGTGTTTTGCAGGAGGCTGGGGGTGGTGGCTGGTGTGGTGGCCGGTGCGGGCTAGATTGCAGGTGGCTGGGGGATGGTGCAGGCTCGAATTCAGGTGGAAGGGGGATGGAATTATGGTGGAAGGGGTCTAGTTGCAGGTGCTGGGGGGATGGTGTGGGCTGATTCGAAGGTGGAAGTGGGGGGGGGGGGGGGGCTGTTGTGGGCTAGAATTTTGGTGGAAGGGGGCTGAAATGAATATGGAATAGGGCTAGTGAGGGCTGGATGTGGCTGGAGCAGGGCCAAATCACAACATTACCACGGCGTGACCGCGACATGACCACGGCGTGTTGGCCCGGTCCAACAACATCCACGGGGGGGGCATCTTCTGGCCAGGAGCGAAGAGAGCGGGAGGAGGCCGGGAAACATTCTGGTCGTCGCCCCGCCAGTAGAAATTGTGATTAGTCAGTATCAACATTGATCACAATACTAATGGAATACTATCACTACGAACTGCCGCGGGGTGTCGTCTTGGAGCAGGTCCAAATAACGGCGTGACCGCTGCGTGACCACGGCGTGACCGCCGCATGTTGGCCGGGTCCAGCGACATCCACGGGGGAGCGTCTTCCGACCGGGAGCAAAGAGAGCAGGAGGAGGAAGGGCAACATTCCGTCTCTCTCCCTGCCAACAAAAATTGTGATTAGTTATTCTCAACATTGATCACAGGACTCATGGAATACAATCACTGTGAACCACCATGGGGTGTCGTCCTAGAGCAGGGCCAAATCACGACATTACCGTGGCGTGATCGCGGTGTGATCGCGGCGTGTTGGCCCGGTCAAGCGACATCTGCGGGGCAGCATCTTCCATCCAGGAGCGAAGGGAGCGGGAGGAGTCGGGGAAACATTCCGGTCATCTCCCCACTGTCAGAAATTGTGATTAGTAAGTCTCAACATTGATCACAAGACTCATGGAGTATTATCACTGCGAACTGCCGTGGGGTGTCATCCTGGAGCATGTCCAAATCACAGTGTGACTAAGGCGTGACCGCGGCGTGACCGCGACATGACCGCGGTGTGACCGTGGCATGTTGGTCGGGTCCAGCGACATCTACGGGGCAACATCTTCCGGCCAGGAGAAAAGGGAGTGAGAGGAGGCGGGGAAACATTTCAGTCATCACCCCACCGACAGAAATTGTGATTAGTTAGTCTCAACATTGATCACAAGACTCATGGAATATTGTCACTGGGAACTGACGTAGGGTGTCATCCTGGAGAAGGGCCAAATAATGACATGACTGCGGCGTGACCGCGGCGTGACCATAGTCGGACTGTGGCGTGACCGTAGTGTGACCGCGGCGTGTTGGCCCGGTCCAGCGACATCTGCGGGGCAACATCTCCCGGCCAAAAGCGAAAGGAGTGGGAGGAGGCGGGGAAACTTTCTGACCATCCCCCCTCCCCCTCCCCCTTCCCTATAGACATCCCCCTACCCCCTGCCCCCTTCCCCCCTCCACCCTACTCCTGACCCCCCTCCACCCACCCCCTGCCCCTGCCCTACAGACATCCCCCTACCCCCTACCCCTGCCCCCCTCTACCCACCCCCTGCCCCCCTCCACCCACCCCCCCTGCCCCCCCCCCTCACATGATCATATTGCAAACTATGAGAACCAAAACACACATGGTATTCTTCCTTAATAGGTTCCATAGTCTTCATGGCCAGATAATCCTCACCTTCTTTGGATTTTATCTCAGATGTTTCAGGATTCTTCCTTACAACCCTTGAAAATATCTTAGGCACTATGGTGCCTAATTTATAAATAGAAAAAGAAGTAGGAGACACTCGTCCATCCTTATGATTAGTTTTATCTAAAGCACAGGGTTGTTCTACCTAAAGATCTTCAAAACATTCAGAGAATTATACCCTTGTTGAGTTTAAAGGATACTCTGACTAGATGATCCTCCTAACCTCCCCTTCATGTGTCAAAGGACCTTTGATATCCAGTTACTCACTAGCTAGAGAATCATAAAACACATGTTCCCCATCAATATGAGTGCGAGATTAAGCCTTGAATATACCTTTGGACCGAGACTCTAGCAGTTCACTATGGAATTGACTTAAAGAAAATAGGAAGAAATGTACTCCTCTTATGTTTACTAGACAATGTGTTATTTAACATTGAACTATTTTTCAGAAGATAACCAAATAAACTCTAGATGATTCATAGAAAGGTCAAGATCTACAAACAAAAAAATAATGAATGAGATGTTTCCCTTTAAGCATCTTCTGACCGACCTAAAATATTTCCAAGAATGTTACTGCAAATAGTATGAAAAGAAGGATTTTAAAAAGGCAGATGCAATCTGATAATCTAAATCCATTAGGATGAAAACTGAGAGTCTGCCCTAGAGTGAACAATTAGGTTCCACTGGTAGAGGAAACATGGTTAACTGTTGAAATAACATGAATATTTGGACAAAGACAAAGCCATATCCACCACTTAATTCAACCTGAGAAATAATCACTGAGAAATCAGTTTAGTACACCTATGGTGGATCAATTATTCTATTAGGGATGTAAATAATTATCAAATTTTAGGGAATAATGTTTGATTACTGGAAACCATTTGAAAAATACTAAAACATTCTGGTTAACCTAAATACTAGTGATCGATCTTGAAAGAAGTGATTTCAAAATTTATGCATGTCGAACCCCAGGAAAAAAGACGTAGAAGAATAAGGGAAATGAGACTTCAAGTTACCGAATAATAGATTAGGTGAAGGATGGGAAACTATGAAGGGAAGGATTAGGCCCGAAGGTAGCTCCAAACCCCTGAAACCTCAAGTCACCAGTGATGCTTAGTAAGGTTTCTCATGGATACGAAATAATGTAGTGGATAGTTTGTAATGACTATGGATTTCTTTTTTGGGTTCTTAAAATTTAATTTTGGTGATTTAAAATTAAAATGATTAATTTTAATTGAAATATTATGTTTTGGGTGGATGGATTTAGTAAAGGGGGGAATAATTATGTGGTGTTTCTAAAAATCAGTAGATGGGGCCACCAATTAGCTATTATAAAGCACCATGAACATATTAATAGTTATAGTGGGGGAGGGTTGGCTCTAGACTAACTACTGGATGGTTGATGGTTGGAACCAAAAAGTTTGTGGCCATTGGTCAGTTGGTGGTTTTCTACTAGGTAATCAGTTCCTTCTTTGACCTTGTTTTTCATAAGGGAAATTTATATCATTTTTATCATGGATTTTGGTGGTGTATTAGAATGGAGTTGGAGCATGTCCAAATCACGGTGTGACTGAGGCGTGACCGCGGCGTGACCACGACATGACCGCGATGTGACCATGGCACGTTGGACCGGTCCAGCGACATCTACGGGGAAACATCTTCCGGCCAGGAGAAAAGGGAGTGAGAGGAGGCGGGGAAACATTTCAGTCATCGCCCCACCGACAGAAATTGTGATTAGTCATTCTCAACATTGATCACAAGACTCATGGAATATTGTCACTGGGAGCCGATGCAGGGTGTCATCCTAGAGAAGGGCCAAATAATGACATGACTGTGGCGTGACCGCGGCGTGACCATGGTCGGACTGTGGCGTGACCGCGGCGTGTTGGCCCGGTCCAGCGACATCCGCGGGGCAACATCTTCCGGCCAAAAGAGAAAGGAGTGGGAGGAGGCGGGGAAACTTTCTGACCATCCCCCCTCCCCTCCCCCTTCCCTACAGACATCCCCCTACCCCCTTCCCCCTTCCCCCCTCCACCCTACTCCCGACCCCCCTCCACCCACCCCCTGCCCCTGCCCTACAGACCTCCCCATACCCCCTACCCCTGCCCCCCTCTACCCACCCCCTGCCCCCCTCCACCCACCCCCCCTGCCCCCCCCCCCACCGCACATGATCATATTGCAGACTATGAGCTCCAAAACACACATGGTATTCTTCCTTAATAGGTTCCATAGTCTTCATGGCTAGATAATCCTCACCTTCTTTGGATTTTATCTCAGATGTTTCAGGATTATTTCTTACAACCCTTGAAAATATCTTAGGCACTATGGTGCCTAATTTCTAAATTGAAAAAGAAGTAGGAGACACACGTCCATCCTTAGGCTTAGTTTTATCTAAAGCACAGGGGTGTTGTACCTGAAGATCTTCAAAACATTCAGATAATTATACCCTTGTTGAGTTTAAAGGATACTCTGACTATATGATCCTCCTCACCTCCCCTTCATGTCTCAAAGGACCCTTGATATCCAGTTACTCACTAGCTAGAGAATCATAAAACACATGTTCCCCATCAAGATAAGCGCTAGATTAAGCCTTGAATATACATTTGGACCGAGACTCTAGCAGTTCACTATGGAATTGACTTAAAGAAAATAGGAAGAAATGTACTCTTCTTATGTTTACTAGACAATGTGTTATTTAACTTTGAACTATTTTTCAGAAGATAACCAAATAAACTCTAGATTTTTCTTAGATAGGTCAAGATCTACAAACAAAAAAATAATGAATGAGATGTTTCCCTTTAAGCATCTTCTGACCGACCTAAAATATTTCCAAGAATGTTACTAGAAATAGTATGAAAAGAAGGATTTTAAAAAGGCAGATGCAATCTGATAATCTAAATCCATTAGGATGAAAACTGAGAGTCTGCCCTAGAGTGAACAATTAGGTTCCACTGGTAGAGGAAACATGGTTAACTGTTGAAATAACATGAATATTTGGACAAAGACAAAGCCATATCCACCACTTCATTCAACCTGAGAAATAATCACTGAGAAATCAGTTCAGTACACCTATAGTGGATCAATTATTCTATTAGGGATGTAAAGAATTATCAAATTTGAGGGAATAATGTTTGATTACTGGAAACCATTTGAAAAATACTGAAACATTCTGGTTAACCTAAATACTAGTGATCGATCTTGAAAGAAGTGATTTCAAAATTTATGCATGCCGAACCCCAGGAAAAAAGACGTAGAAGAATAAGGGAAATGAGACTTCAAGGTACCGAAAAATAGATTAGGTGAAGGATGGGAAACTATGAAGGGAAGGAGTAGGCCCGAAGGTAGCTCCAAACCCCTGAAACCTCAAGTCACCAGTGATGCTTATTAAGGTTTCTCATGGATACGAAATAATGTAGTGGATAGTTTGTAATGACTATGGATTTCTTTTTTGGGTTCTTAAAATTTAATTTTGGTGATTTAAAATTAAAATGATTAATTTTAATTGAAATATTATGTTTTGGTGGATAGATTTAGTAAAGGGGGGAATAATTATGTGGTGTTTCTAAATATCAGTAGATGGGGCCACCAATTAGCTATTATAAAGCACCATGAACATATTAATAGTTATAGTGGGGGAGGGTTGGCTGTAGACTAACTACTGGATGGTTGATGGTTGGAACCAAAAAGTTTGTGGCCATTGGTCAGTTGGTGGTTTTCCACTAGGTAATCAGTTCCTTCTTTGACCTTGTTTTTCATAAGGGAAATTTATATCATTTTTATCATGGATTTTGGTGGTGTATTAGAATGGATTTGGAGTATCTCTTCCAAATTGTTTCAATTTGGATGTATGGATGGCATGAGAGGATGTTTTCTCAGAAGATTTAAAGAAATGAATGCTAATCTGGGATGACTGGAGGATTGGATGACCCCTGATATACCTAATTCGGTGAGGTTTGGAGATCTATCCATGTGTAAGAATACCTAGAGGAATATCCCATGGGATCAGGAAAATCATAGGTTACATAACATGTAATCTGACATTACTGGTACTATGGGACCCTTGGGCTTTGGAACTGGGCTTTTTTTGGATTTAAATATCACATGCCATGTGACATGGTCACACAACATGGGACCCATATTAATAGTCTAACTCCACTTAAAGAGTGTCTTGGTTCAATCAACCGTTTTAATAAAAATAGGGAAACCCCCTACAGGGATATAAAAAGGGTCAAGTATGATGTGTTCTTTTTGACTAACAATGAAATCAAGTATAAGGAAAACATCAATGAAACAATGTTAATCAATGTATACCATTGTGAGTTTTCGCAGAAAGCGCTCCTCTATTGGAGGGGTTTTATTATGAAACCATGACTTATTTATCAAACGAATCAATTATCATAACTAACACTTCTCCAAGAATTTCAATTTAATATAAACATGCAGAATTAAAAAGGCAACTAAATTCAATTTAAAACATTCATGAATTAAATAGGCTAGGAGAGGGACCCTACCTCAACCTCAAGGCGCATTTTATTTTGACGACGACAACTCAATTATTCCTTTTTTCCGCTTGCATGTATATGCAACTTAACATATATATAAGGACACCTAGATGCTATGTACATATTTTCATGGTCAAATATGCACAAGGGGGTCCTTATATATATTTTTATACTTGCATATACCCTTTTACACTTACACGCGTATGCATTTTTTATATCTATGTATAAGCACACCTAGCCCCAATATATATATTCATACTTCCATGAGTGAATATATATAAAGGGGGAACTTATATATGCATATGCCTACCTATTAATACACATGTAAGCCTTCGTCAACGGTGACTCGAATCCACCTAAACAAAATCCAAAACACACAAAAAAATATAAGGAACCTAAAAATCAAAAAAACCCTAATTAAAATTGGGCCAAATAAAAAAAATGGAATAAACCATACCCAAATCTTGAACTCATTGTCTTCGATGGTGGTGGATAGAACCGGTCTTATCATAAAGAAACCACCTATAAGAAAATAGTGGGAAATGAAATGAGATATAACAACTTATTATATATATGTGATCATTGTGTTAATTGTACATGATAAATGATACATGAATCTATAACCAACAATGAACAAATAATATTAAAATTGATATGTACATACCAATAGTAAATAACAAGATCATTAATAAAGATATTTATTTTTCAAACATCACCTTCAATTGCCTATTCAAAAATCAAAAATCACCAAAATATGAGAATAAAGTAAGCCTCTGTCATCACTTAAAAGTGAGAAATAGGGATTAAACATTGTTATTAACCTAGAAAATCCATTCCTTGAATGTATAAAATACCTACAACTCTTTATTCCTATATCCTTCTTAATTTTATAGATTGAAACTTCATTTTTAGCATGTTCTTCTTCTGGAATTCACCATTATTCTTAGTTTATATAGGTTTATCAATTTTATAAAGTAGAGAATTTTCCCTCTTTTATTCTTACTCAATCCTCTTGGATTTTTCAAACCAGTTTGCCAATATTTTTATACAATCTATTGGTGCATGATATTCCTTCTTCTTGATTGTATATTCCTTCATTGTAGAAACTATTTCCGAACATGCGATAATTGGTTCTTTCCTTTTATCTTTTAATAATTATTATTGTTAGGAAATCTATGTCATAAATTCTTAACAATTTGGACTACTTGGTTTCCCATCCACACACACTTTCAACAGCCTTTAGAGTACCCTTTTTAGGATCCCTTTCAAACTCTACACTAGAATTTTCATGCACTAGCCCACTACAATATCAAATATTGATACTTAACCCAACACATTGATCTAAATTACATCTTAGAAATACAGAAGCTCTAAATATCATATTTACCAATATAAACTCCTCATAATTAACTGAACACACTGACTATACCAACCACTATAGGTAAATCATTAATTTTGGTGCGGTCTTGGAACCAAATATGGTACATCCAACATCCAACTCCAAACACTAAATTCATCCATTTACTATCTAAGTTCATAAATTTCAAAACCTTGATAATGATCACCATCACTTGATATAGATTTCACTCAAAAAAGAAGAGTATGAATCTCCCCACTATAGTATTATCGATACCATCATCAATCCTACATACACATGTCTAGTTCCTAATATCACATTACGATCACTATAGAAGATTCTGGACCAAAAATGATATAGCACAATGAATTCCCAAAACATGTTCTTATTCTGTAAATCTACCATAGCCTCTCATAAAAGAGGGACTGAAACTCAATCCATAAAACCTCCTCATTCCTTATTTTATGGTAAAATGTATTTATCCATTCTGCTTCATTTCCTTTAAATTTAAAAAATTCTAGTTTCACACATATATCTTCTAGAGTTCCAATCCTTTCAAATAGGAACTAAACTTTCTTAAACATTGTTGACGCTCCTTTTCGCCACATTGTCTAAAATAATGGAAAGGGAAATTAATTAGCACAAATTGATTCATACTTTGAAGAAATCATCAAAAATCGACAAAGGCATGAACAAGGCTTCAAAAGAACAAGGGTCATGCAAGTTTCCTCACTGTCGTGCAAGTATACTTGTGTGCCACCTAATGGTCGCACAAGTGACTTGCGCACCCTAAAGGATAACTTCCTGGGGTCTTCTTCAGCCTATAAATAGACCCTGTGGGCCCCCCATTTCTGGAGGAATTTTTCCAGAATTCACATACAGAGCTCTGAATGCCCAAGTCTCTTCTTCAGGTCTTCCGAAATCTTCTAAGGTAATTATTTACCTAGAATGGAAGGTCTAAACAATAGAAGTAAGGTCTAAGTGTTAGAATTCACTAACACTTGTGCACCTAGGTGGTTTTACACTTAAGGGAAATGGACACACTTGTGCGCCGCCCTACTTCTTCATCAGAACTTGTGCGCCATCTTCTGGAAAACCTCTAGGGTTGATTCTAAAGGCTTTGACCAAGGATCGCCCAAATATTTCTCTAAGGGCTGAAAATCGCATAAGTACCCATGTGTCGCGTATGTATACCTGCGCGACCAGGACTTGCGCGCTCACGCAGTACCTGCGCGCCTTCTAGGACTTGCGTGCCCCTACCTTTTTGGGTGCCTTTCATGCCTATTTCACCCCTCATATGCCATTCCACCCCTCTTATTCAAGATTCAGTCCTCAAGACACTCTTCAAAGCCATTTATGACATGATTTCTTGATTTGCCTTCCTTATCTGAAAGGAACTCTGTGGAACATCTCTCAAAATCTAGTGATTTACACATCTTTATGTCACTAAAGATTGAGATTTCATTCATTCAACCTCATCCTTTAAGATGAGAGAACCCCTTAACATGGGCCTCTTTTTCAAGAGTAATCCCCAGTAAAAATTCTCATTAATATGGGAATCCTCATTAGGAGTATGCCCCAAGTCCTCATTAATTTGGGCATCTTCTTCAGGAATAAGTCCCAAGTCCCCTAATCTGGGGATCCTCCTTAGGAGTATGCCCCAGTCTTAAAGTCTCAATTATGGGCATCCTCCTCAAGAGTTATCCCCAACCATAATTCCTTTAACCTCGGCCTCCGTTTCTAGAGTAATCCCCAGTATCAAATATGGGCCTCCTCCTTAGGAGTAAGTCCCAAGTCCCTTAATTATCAAATCCCTTTAAACCTGTCCCTCCTTTTCAGGAGTAATCCCCAGTCTTAATTTCCTTTTGATTTGGGACTCCTTATTAGGAATAAAACCCAATCACAAGTCCCCTCCTAACTTGGGCATCTTCTTTAGGAGTAATCCCCAATATTAGAGTATCTAAATCTCCATGAAGTACATATACCTTTATGGACCATGTTCCTAGATTTCTTCCCTGAAGTAAATCTTAATCCTCATCTATTTTGGGCAGTCATACATACATAAGCCCCACATCATTTCTTATGATTTCATCTTTCATGGAATAATTGTCTGGTTTTACCAATACCTCTTGTTTCTCACACTGAGCATGACTCATGTGAGATTAGAGTGTAAAAGTAATTATGACATCTTTCTTTGAGCCATCAATCATAAGCATCATACTCCCTTATTCAAACTACGTGGGTTCTGATTCCTTTTCCAAAACAAAGGATACGTAGGTAGCCCATCAGTGGGTACGATCCCAATTCTGAAATAATCCATGTCCTCCTGAATGGAAATAAACTTCAAGTTCCCCAATAAGTGGATTTAAAACTAGTACAGTCATCATAATGACCAAGATACTTTTATGTATTTTAAGGATACCATCAACTAAGAATCTCTATAAAATACAGATGATTCTTCATCGATGAAGAACCTCAAATACATATAAAATATTCTCTGAATTTCTGACATATCAATCAATGATCGTCAGACTAAAGGAAATCTCATTTTATTCTTGGTAATGTAATAAGGATTCATGAACATAACTTAAATCTAAAAAGAGATTCCCGGAGTAGACAATAATTCCCCTCAAAAAGGTGTGATGTGTCCGACCTCCCATCCTCTCGACCAATGCAAATTCCTAAGCCTCATCAGTCCACAACTAATGAGCTCCTACCTTTGGAAAGTAGGTCCAAAGGGATATAGAATCATTGTATGTTTCCGGTTCTATGAAAAAACCCGTTAGAAACTGATTGGAATGTTTGAACCTTCAATGAATGAGGCCATCCCTAATTCTAGAGGGAAATAAAAAATGGTGAACCTGACATGAATCCTTAACCAAGTTAAAATGATGTTTTACTTATTTGTTAGGCCCCAATTTAAAAACCAATGAGAGGGCCAACAAAAACAATCATTGACACATGTGATCATCCAAAAGATGTAGTGGATGAATTTATCTTGATTACGACTGTTATATCAAACAAGCACTCTTTTCCAAGATCTTCTGCATTTCCAGAATGGCTGCTCCCAAATTCACACCTGTGAATACCAATGCTGTGAATACCACTGCTGTGAATGCCATTGCTGCTACTCCTACTGGATCCTCATCCGCTCTGAGGATGACATCACCTACTTAGCATCTTCAACGCTGGGTATCAAATGTGCTGGTTAAGGAGTACCGTAAACACGATACCATTCAAACTATGGAGGCTTCTTGATAAGCCCTCTAAGTGAACAGTTCACCCTGGTCATCCGGACAGTGACGACCAGTGATCAAGAAGCAAGCGGTGCTAACTACCATCTCCAACCATTTCGGGTCATTATCCCCAGAACACAATCACCATTCACTCCCATATTCTGTGGAGGTGAATGAGAAGGTCCCTCAGAGCCTTAATTCATGGAAGCAGGTGTCCTTCACAAGGGTTCCCATTAGCAATCGCCACCAGACTCATGTGGTAGTGCGCCCTCAACATGATGAGGGTGTTGACTCCAAGCGTTCGGCTCAGGTTCCTCAAACCCGAGCAGGAAAGGCAAATCGCCAGAGGAAAAATCCGGTTAACAGTGAGCAGGTTCTCATCTCTGCCATTTTCTGAGAAGTCCACCAACCTAACTTGGTGGAAAGCAACGAGAAGGCACACACACCTGCCCCTTTTAATTCTATTGTCCAGTAAACTCGTCTAGAAGCATCACGTCAATCCCACCAGGCAATTCTGGCAGAGTACTATAGGCAGGAATATACACCGGTTTATACATCATGAGCTAGTCAGCAGGCTCATCTAACTATATATGATGGAGCTCTTCAACCACTTTCGGCGAATTGCAATCAGCAAGGATGTGCACCTACTAGTATTGATCAAGATTACCAACAGTCTCTCTTGGTAGCATATGGAGAAGTCAGTCATAAAGCTCCGACGACAAAAAGGAGGCAGACTCAACTCTCTTCCCCCACACTTGAGTACTGTCAGGATTCACTGACAGAAAAAGGAGGATCGGAGCAGGCACATAAACCTACTCTAAGCACGGAATGGATGTATATCCCTATTCTGGCAGCTGAAGTCACCAAGCATATTCTATCAATGGTGAAAGAGCAGAAGCAAATCCCTGCTCATATTCTGGATGCCTGCCAGGATATTATAATGGGTTTAGCAGCATCACAGGGAAAGAAATGCAAATCTATCCCTACCAGTGGAGTGACACATCAACAGTTCACTTCTGAACAGACACACACAACTGTTACAGTCCAATAGGGTTGTGGGGCATACTCCCCCATATCATATGGATAACCAAGTCAGGAACATACACCTGATTTGAGTGGATATCGTTAGCCTAACCTGGCCATCTCTCCTGATCAGGCACATACACCTTCTCAGAGCAGCCACATTCATCAAAAAGTGGTTTCCAATGCGAGTAAGAAGGCATCTAAGAAGAAGATCCTCCCAACACAGTCAAGATATCAAGAGCCAATCTATAATAAGGCCTTTCTCAATGCTAGAGTTCTTGAATACCTCAGACAATTATTTGTTGGAATCCAAGATTCTACTCCCTCATTTCCCAATACTGGGAACATTAATTTTTATGGTCTTCAATAGAAACTTCCTCATGAAGGCTTGCTTCATGACAATTCAGTAAATCTTGAAGTTTCATCTTTAGATGAGAGCTACAATAACCCTTTGTGTTTCCAGAAGACCAAGGAGCAAGAGATCCCATCTTTTGTTGTAACCCACTATGGTGGTCCTCCCCATGATGATAAATTTCGCTGCGAATGTCCTCTCCATAGTAGTGATGCACATTGCCCGGAAAATGCTCCAGTGGACAATGTAGTGCTGAGAAATCCCTCTTATCTTGAGGCACTTGCAAATGAGAAACCAGTCATGTCTGATGCTTCATCGCTAGCAGGTGAAATACTTTCTCAATCAGAAGATAGCCCAGGGTGTAGGTCATTCTACGAACCACCCCTAAATCATTAATCTTCTAGTTTGATTAGTGATTTCTCTACCAATCTTGTTGAATCTGATGAAACAACATGGAAGAACCAACTCTGGTAAAATCAGGTAGAAGAATATTCATTAAATGATAAAGGGGAAATAGTGAACATGAGAAAACAACTGGCGAAAGGTGAAGTTCCAGTCATGTTTTGGCCTCTGGCTGAATCTCAGTATAACATTCCAGAGATGTTAACGGAAGATGAAATTCATGATATTCGTCTCAACATATGAAAACTCTTTGTCAGTTGAAAAAGAAAGTATTATCTTATGTTGAATATGAAAATCATGTTAAGAAAATAGAAAGGTTACAACGTCAAATTGACTTGTCATCTCTATCAATCTCTTGATATCTGAAGGCTGAAAAGCAGCAGAGATCACTTCAGTGTTCATGCCTTGGCGCACTAAAAATATTGTGCTAGTTAATTTCCAATGCCCCATCTGGTATTCATGTCAGAGGATGGGGTGTTAATGGAGCACTACATTTCATGGTTCTCTCTAGTCAGAAAAGCCCGCCGAAAATGGTCTCATGAAATGTTATTGCCCATGGCCGGCCACAATCAATGGGTTTTGTTTGTAATCAAAAGTTTGCTCAAGAATAAGCCTCAACTAGTTCTTCTCAAAATCAAGAATACAGAGAACAAGTTGTTGAATTAATCCTGCATCAAGCAAACGAGAATATTGATAAGGCCTCTCATATGGAGCAAGAACATCATCAAGTGACAGAAGTGTTGTAAATCATCCAATGGTACTTTGAACTGGGTGATAAAAGTGGATACAGGTTAATGCATCCAGCTAATTTCCGGACTAAGGTCCACAAGATCAGGAGAGCTTTTAAGAAAGTATTAGACGTATCATGTCAAGAGCCACCCCAGCTTGACAGACTGGGGACTCTTTTAAAACAGTCCTCGGAATCAACAAATAGAATTCGAGGAGTTGAGAGGGAACAACAGGAACCACCCCAGTCCACTGGACTAGGGACTTTTTCAAATCATCAATCCCCTCCTCATGGAATGTCGGACTTTTCTCAATTGGGTAAGAAGCCTCAAGGGGAACGAAGATCCAAATTATCAGGAGATTACCTCTAAATTATGGTTCGTCAAGAAGTTCCTGAGGGATTGAATCAATAAAAGGCAATGTCTCATCAAAGACATGGATAAATACAATATCACAGAAATGATGATAGAAGGGATGTGATGTGTAATGCATCAATCAATGTCATCAATTCCGTTGTTGCTGATCCACCAGATGAGGCTCATTCAGAGGGATCAGATGAAGATATTCCTTCTCCAGAAGTTGTATGCACAGACACAAATGAAGAAGGTGTGCGTACACGAAATCAAAGGCTTACCTAAAATCTGGGTTTTCCTTCAAGTAACCCACTTCCCCCTCTCAGAAAGGGATCAAACAAGGGGAAGGGAATGAATCAGGTTATATATCCTTCCCCTAGAGAAGGCCAATCGCTACCAATAGAGCAATGATTTTTGCAATAGGAGGAAGAGATGATGGAATTGAGGAGGTTGAATTGAGAACTACTTCAGGGTAGTCTTCCTCTTAAACGTACTGGAGTCAGTCATCCAAGGGAGTTTGTTGCAGCTACTGAGATGGATCAAGAATATCCTCCTTTATCAGTACACCCTCACAGGTCTAATCCTACGGGTCAAATGCAACAACAATTAGCAGTGCTACCATCAGTTGTAGTACCATCTTCCATACCTATTCAAACTCCAGTTGCACCTGCCCATGTCCAAGTTCAACCGGATGTTTCTAAAAAGTTAATAACTACCATTGAGTCATTAACAGCTCTATTAGAGACTATGGAAGGGAAGCGTGCGCAGGTTCAACTAGAAAAGAATGATTACCCTGAATTGGTAGATTCAATATCTCCCCCATCAAGTTTTGGGAACCATATATTCCCTATTTTCAATGGATCAGGAGACCCTGAACAACATTTGATGCATTACATGTCTTGTTGCGATCCTATGATGGGATCTCTGGAGCAACAAGAAGCAGTGAAACTTAGATGATTCGTGTGAACCTTGCAAGGACCAGCTTTTGTCTGGTATACAAGCTTGCAATCTCTGTCAATTACTGGGTGGGAAGATCTTCGAAAAAAATTCCTTCTTCAGTTCATCTCAACTTTCCCAAAAACAACATTTTTTTATCTTACAAACTGTAAGAAAAGGGAGAATGAAAGAGTCTCTGATTTCATTGCTCACTGGAAAGGATTAACATATTCCCTGAGGTTAGCACTCCCTCAAGAGGAATTATTGGCAATCTGTGTGGCAAATCTGCATGACGAATTACGCACACCACTGATCCCTGTGAAATACACAGGAGGGTTTCGAGACCTTACTTCAATCGCTCAACAGATTGAAGATTATCTTATATAGACTAAGTCTAAATCTCGTGTAATTCCATCAGCTCCAGGAAAGAGAATGGGTAAAGCAGAGACTGCTATAGTTATGCGTAAATAAGCACTTGTACTTGCTTCTACTTCAAAACCTTCATCTTCTCGAAGGGCTCCACCTCTTGAGCACTAAAAAAAGGCCATTTTTTTCAAGATGACCAAAGAGATCAAAGACAAAAACAATTTGAGGATCTCAAAAGAAAAACATACTCTTTCCAAAATGAAAAAGTTCCTGGTTACTTCTTTTCGGATCTGGAAAATAATTTGGTTCAGTTTCCAAGGCCCAGAAGGCCAAACAAGGAAGGAGATGAAGACCGTACCAATTATTTCCTCTTTCATCAAATTCAGGGACATCCCATCCAGGAGTGTTTTGTCATCAAAGACCTCCTGCAAAAGATGGTTGACTCAGGACAAGTCAAACTGAAAGGCTCTTCTGCCAAGGTAGCATGTGTTACTGCTAAAGTTCCAGAGGAGGAAGGCGAGTGGAAAGAAGTCAAAAACAAAAATGCACAAAAATATAATGATTGGATGGTCAGAAAGATGATCAACCAAACTCATGCTATTTTTCAAACACAATTGAAGAAACCAATTGTACCTTCTGCCATGAATGCCACAAAAAAACCCTCTTCATCAGAGGGAAAATCCTCAAAGAAACGGCATGATTCAATGAAAGAAAAAGAATCAGAAGAAGATGAGTATGTGTCAAAGCCTAAGTTGTCTTTGACTCTAGCAGATTTCATGCCATTTACTTCGAAGAAACGGGCACCATCCCACCAAACGGCACAGCCTAAACAGGCTAATCAGACAGAGTCTTCATCAGATGAAGAGTTGATTTTCAGTTCTGTTAATATGATTCAATTAACAGATCCATATGCCAGTCACAGTTTTGATTTTGATGAGCCTGAATTCCCTGTATCAAATAGAGGAATCAGAGGAAGTTCTAGAGGCTCAAAATACAGGGGAAGACATGGATCTTTCAGAATCCACTATTCCAATTCTACCCCTGCTAGAACTGTGTACGCAGCAGAAACTCATGGTAGAGCCCTTCAGCGAGCTCAGCAAAAACAAGCAAGTTCTTCTACCAATAGAAAATTTAGTCCTGGCACAGTTATTTTGGAAGAACGGTTGAAGGTTCCATCTTCTTCCTCTCAGCAAGTAAATGGATCTAATCGGTCCAATCTTCCAAAACCAGAAATATTGCCAACTCCTATCCCAATACAAGATGCATCAACTTCCAAAGAATCTGCTTCCATGGAACCTGCTAAACCACATATTCCTGTTGGGAAACGCATACCTCTGGATCAAAAGTATGATGTATTGAAACACTTGGCCCAAGTACCAGATAATTTATCAATTCTAGATGCTTTGAATCTGTCAAAAGATCTTCAAGAGGCACTCATCAAGTATTTGTCAAGTCCTCAGGAGTTTGAAACTGAAATTGCTGCAGCTGAAGTCTAACACACAGAGAATAATCCTGCAGAATTCCATGCAATAATATCTTTTACTGATGAAGATGAATATGATGTTGTACATGGGAATATTATACCTTTGTACTTATCTGGAAAGGTCAATGGCGTAGACATCCGATGATATTTCATTGACAATGGTTTAGGAGTCAACATCATGCCCATTAATACACTTCGTCGATTGGGCCTCACAGAATCTGATTTATCTTCTTCTACCATGAGGTTACAAGGATATGATAAAAATGAACAAGAACCACTGGGTGAAGTTACACTTAGAACTCAGTTTAGAGATCTTGTATCCAATTCATATTTCATGGTTGTTGATCAAGACTCAGCTTTCAACATCTTGCTTGGAAGACCTTGGCTACATCAACATGCGATTATCCCTTCATCATACCATAAATGTCTCAAATATTGTTTCGATGGTCAAGTTGGGACATTATATGGTGATAATGCCTCGTTCAAGACATGTGAGTCTCAATACATTGAGGTAGAATTCTATCACATGAAATAAATGGATAAATCCACAACAAAGTAGATTACCAAAGTTAATGCTCCATATGGTTTGGAGAGGATTCCAGTTAATCCATTTGCGCATGTGAGTACAGATTACATGTTGCCTATCAGTCAAATTGACAGGATAGACCCAAATCAAAATACTCTTGTGGAAAGATCCATAATTTCAATTACAAAAATCAAGCCAGACAACATGGGAGAAATTGGTGATCCTTCAAGCAGTGATGAAAGCCCAAATGGTGATGTCTTCATTTCATCTGTTGAAATCCAACAAGTCTATACTTCTCCAATTAGGCTAGAAGAAGTTATAGAAACATCATAGGAGAACAATAATGTCGATTATCAATCCATAATCTCCTCTTTATTACCCAAATAAGACCCTTCATCATCAATCAGGTCCGAAATGGAATCTTTTTCTTCAAGATGTAAAAATTTTGACATCTCTTCTGATCATGAAAATTCTGCTTCATCATCTACTATGCAAGTAGAAACTGAAGAAATAACACATGTTGAAGAAGAAGAGGAAGATCTTAGAGATGCTCCTCCATAATTTGAAGAGGGTATCTCTACCACCGTGGATGAACTTAGAGAAATAAATCTGGGTACAAAAGAAGATCCACGCCCCACTTTAATCAGTGTGGCCATGACTCTTGAAGAACAAGAGATGTATATTTCCTTTTTAATGAAAAATCGAGATATATTTTCTTGGAACTATACATAAATTCCCAGGCTTGATCCTGATGTTTCTACTCATAATTTGGGTTTACCATAAGAACATCAAGGATTTAAGCATGCTATGAGAAGAACACACATAACTTATGCTTCCAAAATTGATGATGAAGTGGATAAGCTTATCAAAGCTAACTTCGATAGAGAAGATCAATATCGCAAGTGGTTGGCTAATATTATCCCTGTAAAGAAGAAGAATGGACAAATTTGAGTTTACATCGATTTCAGAGATCTTAATCGGCATTGTCCTAAGGATGATTTCCCAATTCCGATTACAGAACTTTTAATTGATGCAACAGCTGGCTACGAAGAACTTTCCTTCATGGATGGATATTCTGGATATAATCATATCCTAATGGCCCCATAAGATGAGGAATCGATAGTCTTTAGATCCCTTCAGGGTGTGTTTTTCTACCGGGTAATGCCCTTTGGCTTAAAGAATGCGGGCGCTACATATCAGTGTGCCATGCATCGTATCTTCAAACCCTTTTTAGGTAAGTTTTTTTAATGCTATGTAGACGATTTGGTGGTTAAATCCAAACAACATTCTATTCACATGGATGATTTGGAAGCCATATTCCGCAAGCTTCGATAACAGAATTTGAAGATGAACCCCTTAAAATGTGCTTTTGGGGTAACCTCAGGAAAATTTCTCAACTTTGTTGTATGCCATCGTGGTATTGAAGTCGATCCTGAGAAGAAAAAGTCAATCCTTGGTATGTAACCCCCTCGAAAATTTAAAGAATTAAGAGTAATTCAAGGATACTTAACCTATATTCGGCGTTTCATTGCCAATTTGGAAGGCAAAAGTTTACCCTTCACCAAATTGATGAAGAATGGGAGTCACTTACCAGTGGGCTGAAAAATGTCAAGAAGCATTCGATATTCTCAAGAAATACTTCTTTATTCCTCCAGTACTCATGTCACCTATTGAAGGAAGACCACTTATCCTCTACGTGACATCTTTAGAGTGATCATTGGGTGCCTTTCTTGCTCAGAAGAATGATGCTGGGAATGAAAGCATCATCTACTACCTTAGTCGGACTATGCTTGAAGCATAAACCCGGTATTCAAGTATTGAGAAGGGCTGCCTGGAATTAATATTTTCAGTTCAGAAGTTGAGACACTACCTATAACATCACGAGGTCCAATTGGTATCTCGCAATAACCCGCTCAAATTCATCCTTAGTCGTCCAATGCTTACAGGACGTCTGGCAAGGTGGGCAGTTATTTTGCAGCAATTCGATATTCAGTATGTGTCTCAAAAGGAAAGAAAGGGCCAAGATCTGGCTGATTTCTTGGCTGAACACCCTTCAGGGGAAGACACATCTTCAGATATTGAACTCCCTGATGAGGAATTCTTCTCTATTCGAGAAAGTCTTCAGGCATGGGAAATGTATTTTGATGGTGCTTCCAGAAGTCCAACAGGGAGGAAAATGGAAAATGATAAATTCAACAATGTTGGTTTAAGAATTGTGCTCATTTCTCCAGGAAAGTAGTGTTACCTTATTTCTTATTATTGTGGGAAGGTGGTACCAATAATTAATTAGAATACCAATCTCTCATCACAGGATTGGAATTGGCGCTTCAAGAACAAGTGAATCACTTAATGGTGAAAAGTGATTCAGACCTGGTAATCAAGAAAGTCAATGGGGATTATTCCATTACAAAAGAAGAACTAATCCCTTTATATGATTACGTCAGAGAGTTAATGGCGGAATTCCCTTCGGAACTGACATTTTCTTATGTCCCATGATCACAAAATGCTCAAGCTGATGCACTGGCTAATATAGCCACATCTCTAGCAGATCCAAATCAGGATGAGAAAACCATCAGTATTTCCCACCGTCGTGCAATTTCACCGTATGTTCGAATCAAAACAGAGGAAATTAATGAAATTAGTCCCATTCTTGAACCATATGGTCATACTACAGGATGGATGTCACCTATCAGGGAATACCTTCAAAATGGAACACTTCCACCTGATAGATCTGGGAAAGAACAAATCTGGTGACGTGTGGTCAATTTTACTCTTTATGATAGCTCAGATCACTTAGAGAAAATTCTCTACAAACGTGATTTTGATGGAGTTATCTTCAGATGAATTGATGGTGAAGAGACAATGGCTATCATAAAATAAGTGCATGCAGAAATATGGGGATCCCACCAGTCTGGACATAGACTATCTGATCAGATTAGAAGGCTTGGAAACATTTGGCCTTCAATGATACAAGATTGTGTTGATTTCACAAAGAAGTGTCATTCATGCCAAGTACATGCCAACTTCATTCATCAAACTCCAGAGTTGCTTCATACATCTAAATACTCGTGGCCATTTGCCACATGGGGAATGGATGTGGTGGGACCTTACCCTTTAGGTACGTCCAAGCAGTTTAAGTATATTCCTACTACTACTGATTTCTTTTCTAAATGGTCAGAGGCAACACCTCTCAAGGAAGTCAGTTCTAAATGCATTGTTAGCTTCATCCAGTCTAACATCATTACCGGATTTGGTGTCCCTCATACCATATTGATGGACAATGGCACCAACTTCTTTTCATCCAAGGTGAAGAAATTGTATCAAGAATACAACATCAAATCCAACCATTCATATCGGTATCATGCAGCAACCAATGGCCAGATAGAAGCCTTCAATAAGATTCTGTCAAATATACTGCAAAAGATGGTGGATAAAGATAAGAAATAATGGCATGATAAACTCTTCCATGCTTTATTGCCTTATCAGACTACCACCCGCACTACAACACGGTCAACTCCATATTCATTTGTATATGGAACGGAAGCAGTCTTTCCAATTGAAGTTCAACTACCCTCGCTCAGATTTTCCATTTTTGATCAATCATCTACAGATGAACAATCTCAAATGCGATTGAATGAATTGGAACAGTTATATGAGAAAAGATTGTGCACTTTGCACCACTTGGAAGTCTATCAGAATCGAATAGCAGGAGATTTTAACAAAAAAGTTCATCTTCGTTCATTCACTCAGGGAGAATTGGTATTAGTTCTCAGAAATCCAATGATACTAGGAAAGGAACTCCCAAGACTGAGCCAAAATAGGAAGGACCTTACTCAATACATAGGTTCTACTCCAATGGAGCTTATTCTTTAATCTCAATGGATGAAGAACTCATCACTACTCCAACCAATGCCAGATTTTTGAAGAATTATTTTGTATAAACACAAAATATTTCATCATTAGTCCGGTATGACCTTAAATTGAACCACCATCTAGGAAGACGTTAAACTACATCATCAACGGTCCATGCATATGACCCTAAACTATTTGCAAGTCCCTTACCTCCAGCAAGATGTTAAACTGCATCATCCGGGGTCCATACATATGACCTTAAACTATTCGAATATTCGTCCAACATGACGCTAAACTGTATCCTCCCTTTTTCATCCAACATGACGTTAAACTGTTAAAAAGTCCCTAATACATCCAAAATGACGTTAAATGGTGTAATATTTTATCCTTACTACATGACATTAAACTGCACAGTCCTCTCTTTTTTTTCAAAATGACATTAAACTATGCATCGTTAGGGTTGTTGCTACCTCTTGCTTCTCACGCCGAGTATGACTCACGCGAGCTTAGAGCAAACTTAAACCATAACTCTCTCTCTCTCTCTGGGCTACTAACCATGTGTAAGTCCCAACACTATATTTTAGATCGTTGTCCCCATGAACAACTTGATCACTAATTCATTCTTTAATTGAACTACGAGGAATTTGATCCTTGCCTTCCAGGCTGGGTACGTAGGCAACCTCCCAAGGTTCAAGCCCAAAATCAATCTCTTCACATCGGTTCACCTCCATCTCATACGATGTTGATTCGTGAAACCACCCCTAGAATCAATATCTTTACATTGGTTCACTTTCTTCCTTGCTATACGACGTTAAACTATACAACACTGTTTTGTCTAGTATGACAATAAACTACAAATATTATTTGATACCCTCACCTGAGAGGTAACCATTATTTACATTGATTTTTCAATCATGTTTCATTCCAAAGACTACGTTCATACATGGAAATTCCCAAACCTTTTATCTTGGGTTAAACCATCATTGCACTAAAGTCCCTTTTCACCCTTCACATGTATAAACCAAATTTGTATAGAGGGTATTTCTAGAACTATGTGGGATTGATTCCCATCCTTATGGGATATGTAGGAAATTTCGAGTTTCCCTAGAATCCAGCCCCATGTCTTTTGGGCCTAACCCCAAATTCCACTTTCAGTCCCCTGGGTGAAAAGTCTCCATGAAAACACACACTGTGTATTTATAATAATGGTCCAAGATCTATGACCCTAAATTAAGATCTCTAATCCTTTTGTCCCACACAATGTTAAACTGTAGTTCAATAACTACATATGGCTTTATTCCCATCCTTTTGGGATACATAGTGAAGTCCAACATTTCCATTCAGGACCCATCCAAAACATGATTATGGTTAGCATTGATCTATGTATCCCTGTATACATTGGACAAGACCCATCTTTATGTGTCATAATCCTAACCTTAAATATTTTAAGATCTTCATAACCCTTTTCTTGACTTTTAGTCACAAAAATGTCAAATTTATGAGAGTTCTTTTACCTGAATATGCAGTACGTTCCCTTAGGTGGCCTTGCATAAATAGTCTCTATAACAGCTTTTTTAGCCAAAAGATACTATTATTTGACTATGCAGCCAATTCCCTTAGGTGGCCCTTCATAATTCAACCCCCCTAATGGGTTTTTCGGATACTGGTAACATCATTCTTAGGAAGAAAGCCTATTTTGTCCTTATTAGTCTTAAATGATAGTATGTAGGGATCCGTAAAAAAATAGCCATCCTTAACATATTTGTCCCATATCCTTTTTCATGATCTCAAAGTATTCAAGTCCATGGTTTATGTTATCCTTCCCTACGTTTGGGTCAGACCTTCGTAGGAGTGATATCCATCCAGTTCTTTGATAATCTTGTTTGGAAATATCTTCTCCACATTCAAGTACCTCTTTCCATATAGAAAACTCTATACTTTGGAAAATTTTAATCTTTATAAACTTTCACTGGCTTTTTAGCACTAGGAAAATAAATTTCTGAGAGTTCTTTTTCCTGACTATGCAGCACGTGCCCTTAGGTGGCCTTGCATAAACAGTCTACATAACATACTTGTTAGCCAAAAGATACTATTTATTTGACTATGTAGCCAATGTCCTTATGTGGTCCTGCATAATTCAACCCCCTAACGGGTTTTTTAAATAATGGTAACTTCATTCTTGGAAACTACTTCTTCTAATGCCTTTTAGCTCTTTTTCATATCATTCCTCAGATCAAAATTTTCATAAGTTATTGTTTACATATTTTCCCTCATACTTGAGTATGGTAATGTGTTTTCAGATAAATTGTCGAGTCAATTCTAATTCATTCGGTTAAAGCTATTTTGACCTTAAACATTAGCCTCTTTATGTCTGATGTCCATGACTTTAAACTGCCCACAAAAGGAAAAGGAACTTTGAGTAAAAGTCAAGTTCCAGCTCACTAAACATACATTTTGTATGATTAAGGTAATATTGAGCAATTAAAAGATTCAAAGTTTGTAGGGTTATTTATAATAATCCTAGTAAAAATCATACTATGCTTACTAGGCCCATTGGCTTAAGTAAATTTAATGTAGAGAGAAAAGGAAAATACGTGCACAAATGATTGAAGATGGAAGCGTTCTTTCCATTTGATGCACAAGAATTAGAGGGACATCCACAGATTGGAGCCTCTTCTCTTTTTTCATGAAATTAAAAAAGGCGTTCAACATAAGTCTTCAATTGATGAACCGCATCCCGAGATTCATTAGTAGCTACTTGAAGCTCATGCACTCGACCAACTTCACTCTTTTCATCCTAATGGAGTGCTTTTTTGGCATCCGTAATGGTCTTCATACCATTCGTTTGAACTCACTCCAGTGAATTATTGAGTTGGTCGAGTTCCCCAGTAACAACATCTAACTGTTGCTGAAGGTACATCTTCTAGATGACTTTTACTTTGATCTTATGCTTCAGCTCCATCATCATGGCAGCATAGTCAGCCTCAGCTCAGGATACCATAGCCTCAAATTCGCCGATGTTGACCGACAGTTTCACCCTGGTAAGATCTTCATGACACTTTTTCTCCTACTCCCTCGTGAAGATGACTTGTTTCACCGCGGTATGGATCTCTTGGTACCCAAAACCACCAAGTACTAGCATGATAAACTAGGAAAATAATCGATGGATCTTTGATGATAGCTCTTCTAAAGGCACCTCATATATGATTTTCCATATGTTGTTCCATGCCTTGCGTCGTGAGAAGCTGAGCGCCTTAAGCACCTCTGGGTCTGATTCAACATCATCATCACAGGGGGGCATGTAATCTGGGATTAATGTACTTAAGGAAGTTCCATGTTCTGCTTCTTCCCCCCTGACCCTGGTTTCTTCACCTTCTATTGATGTTTATACGGAAGTTGAGACCTCACCTCCAGTTCTAACCATTGAAGTTGATAGCCCTGTTTGATCAATTAAAAGTATGGTTAGTTTCATAGAATAATGGAAGTTGGCTGTCTCTCTTGAAAACTCAGTCCAATCAATACCTAACAGTAGATCATCAGCTTGATAAGACTCCTCCCCATCTTTCCCTGTTTCAACAGGATCTTCAAGATGGGTCTCAGGTGGGTTTACTGGATTTAGCTGCACTTGATCTAACATTTCTGCATTGGTAGGGTTGACATCAATGTCCACACCCTCTTCAAGCATTGGAAGTTCAGCAGTTTCTATAGATGGAACTGCATATTATTTTCATTCATGATTAGAAGTGTAAATTAAAAAAAATATATTTACTGGGTGAAGGATAACACTCACGCCCAAGGTCTTCTAAATCACATGACAACTTAGCATGATCATAAAATTCTTCGAAAGACATTCCATGATTCATCATTTCATCCAATTATATTTCATTATCCTGGTTAGTCTCACTAGTGGGAGCGTTTGATGTATCCTCTTGGCGACCCTCATTCTGTAGCCCCTGACCCTAGACAGCTTCTTCAGGAAGGATGGCAGATTCAGTTGCTGCGACCACCAATGATTCTGGTGCAGGTTCTTCTCTACTTGTAGCAGCAACGTGAGCAGTGCTGGGAATAGATGTTGGCTCTTTTTCAAAAGCATCCAAGTTAGCCTAAATTTGCATTTGTTCCACAGCACCCTCCATGGTCCCTAAGGGAGGATCAGTCCTTTCCCTCATAGGGGAAATTGAATAATACCCTGCAATCCCCAGAAATATGAGCAACCTTTATATGGGTATAGACTCATGATTACCCGAAGGACATACCACTGCTAATGAAGCGTTTAGCTGTGGAATTCCTCCTTAGTTTCCTTTGCTTCTTTGGTTTTTTGGGAGTATCAGTAGTCTCCCTTGTTGGAACTTGGATTGGAGAAGGAAAATTCATTTCCAGATCCTCATTCATGGCCTGTTTTCCTAAAGATACCTCGCCCGGTTCACAAGGAGAATCAGCAGCAGTTCCGATGGAAGTACCACCAGGTCTATACTGTGGCGAAGGAACCTCAGTAGTTCCTTTCTTTGCAAGATGCAAGATGAAGAAAATAACCCCCTTAAGTAAAAAAGCTTCGACTGAAATCAAGTTGCAAAGAAAATAAGGAAAGAAAACTTACATCTTCAGGAGACACGTAATCGTGCCACTCCTCATCAGTCCCCTCAGCGGTGCCACGATCAATCAATTATTTCACCCGCCTGGTGACAGGAACAGACTCATCAGTGGAATATATTATTATTTCCAGCTCTCTGATGTAATCCCGGACTTCATTGGGGTTATCCTTATATTGGATATCTGTAGAAGCCATAATATTCCCTATTACAGGAAGTTATAGGCCCTCATAAAAATCCAACCAGGTGATCTCAGTACCACAATATAAACTCTGCCATAACTGGACAGCCTCTGGTCTTATATATGAAGGCTGCGAGGAAGGTCCTACAATCTTTGACTTCATTTTCTTCCCAGCTCCTACAGCTGCAGATAAAGAATAAGAAAATAAGACTTATTGCTTTATAAAATAGCAGTGATTAAATTACCACAATGAAATAACTCAAAAGGAGGTAATGGAGTAGGTCTATTTATTCTAACTGGATGATTATATCGGGCACGAGGCCGCTTTTCCACTTGGTGCACCTCATCATCCCCATCATGGGAATATGGTGAATCAGTCCTAGAGGAGGAGTCTGGCGAATCACCTTCAAGTGGGGAAGCATCACCTTAATGAGCGAGGGTTTCTTTATCTACAGTCCTCTTCCTTTTCCCCACCTGATAAATTGGGTGATTCAGTACCCCTTTTGGGTATGATTCTATCTAGTGCTCGACATAATATCTAGTCAAGTTATGTGCTTCTTTTTCAACTGGTAGATTAAATACCACCCTAGTCTTCTCCCTTGATGTCCGCAACCACAGTTTCCGACCAACCATCAGATGTTTCTCTAACCTGACATGTACTGGGGGATATACAGTAATCTGTTGCAGACACTTAAATTGACATGAAAATATATATGGAGCATAGGTCTCACATATAATTTCTCCATCAATCCTGGCAACTAGCACACCATCTCTACAAGCTAGAAAGTATGCCCTCAAATCCAAGTGGGTTTTTCCATCATCAACAAACCGCCTGGTTGGCAGATTTCCATAGGGAAATAATTTAAATTCCTTAAACATGCTCAGCCTCACTTTCATGTCATAGGCATTAACATCTAATAGAGAAACTCCAGATAATTCTTGCACTGAAGGCTTGAAAGAACTTCCAAGAATTTGTAATCCATTCTATACATTGTAAGTCCTAAAGTGAGTGGCAATCCATCCCCATAAAACTTAGAATGGTCCCACTATTCATAAAGGAGATTGACCCATGAAGACATGAAGTAAACTCATGTGAATCATTGCTAAAATGGGGGTAGCCAACCCAACCATTTTTCCCTCAGCCAACATTGCCGCAATGACGAAGGTCCCGGGCCTGATGACTCCCTTCGAATCCCTGACCGGAAAGAGATAAACGATGAGCCACATAGCCAAGAAACCCGCCAAAAGAGTCTTATTTGGGATCCTTTGATTCAACTCATATCCCCATTTCTAAAACTCTCCTGCTTCTAGAGTTGGCCAGAATGTGCCAGGAGCACCACTCTTCTCAGGTTTTGGGTAGGTGGTAGGATGTTTGGGCCTCTTATCCTTGGATTTCATTTTCTTGGATCCTTTCTCCTTAGGATCCTTCTCCTTTGGCTCCTTCTCTTTCTTCTCAATAAGAAATATATTCATCCACTCCTCTGGATGAATATCCTTTCTAGAATGAGTTAACGAGGTCTCTGAACTCTTGAGCATGTGGAAGATCTTAAATAATTCCAGAGCTAAAGTAGGAGTCTTCATTGAATCATTATAAGTCACCTTTGGAGGAATGAATTGATCATACATATTGCCCAAAATTGGATCCCCTGAGATCTTGTAGACATCCCACATACTGATACCTACTTATTCATGAGCCAGATGGAAAGAATTAGTTTCTGGTCTCCAGTGGCTGAGTATCTCCGGCACGAAGTTATCATGTCTATAAACATATGTTTTCCCAACCCAAATAGCTTCGTATATCGCCACTCCTTTCAGATCGTCGACAAACTCTGCACAGGTTCATCGCACCCAGTATGCCCACATCCAAGTTGGCTTCACACCTCACCTAGGATGGACGTACCAACTTTTCTTCCAGCCTTTGGATTGATCCATCTGAGCATTTCGGAAGATTAAAGGATAACAATGTGGTCGCAGCTCAGGCGTATGAGGTTTCAGATCTGGCGTACAAGGGCTATGATGCATCATGTGGGCCTTCTCCACTGTTCCAGTACTTATAAATACTCCTCCACATGAGATATTTGCTGAAGAAAAGTTGGTATAATTCTGAAACCATGAAAATGAGAGATAGTTCTTTGCTTCTGGAATAGTAACTTCTTGCAGATGACCATAGCCATACAAAGGCAAATAAATGCTTTGGGGGAAGTCGCGATGATATTTCTTCAGATACTTAGCAAAATCCATAAGATTGCTACTTTTGACGGTATAATAATCGTGGCCAATGATGTTCATCATATCATAAATCCGCTTTCTAGCCAGTTCATCAGCTATTCCGGTTCTAAGAGCCATTGATTCTGCACAAAAGTTGAATAAATTAACTTTTAAGTAAGTTGTTTTTTCATAAAATTTATGAAGGAATTTCAAAAAAATGGAAATGGCATTAAGGCGCGCAAGTCTAAAACTTGGCACGCAAGTATGGATGTATCGCGCAAGTGTTAATGTGACACACAGGTTTGTGGAGTGAAAGTATCACCGCGCAAGTCCTATTAACTTAACAACAACACAAAAGCGAAGAAACAGCGGAAAACGAGCGACTTGTGCGGCGAAGGGGACCTGCGCGGTGAGAGCTAGAAAATCCAAAAATCAGATACTATGCGTGGAAAATGACCGCATATTTATAGGCCAGGTGGACCACCTGCGTGCCTACACCCAGCATGCTCTATCCAGCGTGCTCCAGCCCTGCGGGACTCGAACCTATGTGCCATGTGTTGCGCACTGAACACTTGCGTGCCACCTTTCCTTTAGTTTTCTTCTTTTCCTTAGAGTCACATCCTCATTTCATTCGGATCCAACTCTAAGGGGGGACTATTGTTGACGCTCCTTTTCATCACATTGTCTAAAAGAATGGAAAGGGAAATGACATAGCACAAATTGATTCATCCTTTGAAGAAATCATCAAAAATCAACAAAGGCATGAAAAAGGTATCAAAAGCACAAGGGTCGCGCAAGTTCCCTCACTTTCGCGCAAGTATACATGCGCGCCACCTAATGGTCGTGCAAGTGAATTGCGCTTCCTAAAGGATAACGGCCCGGGGTCTTCTTCAGCCTATAAATAGACCCTGTGGGCCCCCTATTTCAGGAGGAATTTTTCCAGAATATACATACAGAGCTATGAACGCCCAAGTCTCTTTTTCAGGTCTTCTAAACTCTTAAAAGGTAATTCTTTACATAGAATGGAAGGTCTAAACAAGAGGAGTAAGGTCTAAGTGTTAGAATTCACTAACACTTGCGCGCCTAAGTGGTTTTACCCTTAAGGGAAATGGAAACACTTGCGCGCCGCCCTACTTCTTCATCAGAACTTGCGCGCCATCTTCTAGAAAACCTCTAGGGATGATTCTAAAGGCTTTTATCAAGGATCGCCCAAATATTACACTAAGGGCTGAAAATCACGTAAGTACCCATGTCCCGCGCAGGTATACCTGCGCAACCAGGACTTGCGCGCTCACACAGTACCTGCATGCCTACCAGGACTTGCGCGCCCCTACCTTTTTGGGTGCCTTTCCTGTCCATTTCACCCCTCTTTTGCCATTCCACCTCTCTTATTCAAGATTCAGTCTTCAAGACACTCTTCAAATCCATTTATGGCATGATTTCTTGATTTTTCTTCCTTATCTGAAAGGAACTCCATGGAACATCTCTCAAAATCTAGTGATTTACACATCCTTATGTCACTAAAGATTGATATTTCATTCATTCAACCTCGTCCTTCAAGATGAGATAACCCCTTAACCTAGGCCTCTTTTTTTTTTGGAGTAAGCACCAGTCCAAATTCTCCTTAATATGGGCATCCTATTTAGGAGTAAGCCCCAAGTCATCATTAATTTGGGCATCTTCTTTAGGAGTAAGTCCCATGTCCCATAATCTGGACATCCTCCTTCGGAGTAAGCCCCAGTCTTAAAGTCTCAAATATGGGCATCCTCCTCAAGAGTTAGCCCCAACCATAATTACCTTAACCTGGACCTCCTTTATAGGAATTATCCCCAGTCTGAAATATTGGCCTCCTCTTTAGGAGTATGTCCCAAGTCCCTTAATTATCAAATCCCTTTAAACCTGGGCCTCCTTTTTAGGATTAATCCCCAGTCTTAATTTTCTTTTGATTTGGGACTCCTCCTCATGAATAAAACCCAATCATAAGTCCCCTCCTAACATGGGAATCTTCTTTAGGAGTAAGCCCCAAGATTAGAGTATCTAAATCTCCATGAAGTACATATACCATTATGGACCATGTTCCTGGATTTCTTCCCTAAAGTAAATCTTAATCCCCATATATTTTGGGCAGTCATACATACATAAGCCCCACATCATTTCTTATGATTGCATATTTCATGGCACAATTTTCTAATTTTACCAATACCTCTTGTTTCTCACACCGAGCATGACTCACGTGAGCTTAGAGTGTAAAAGTAATTATGACATCTTTCTTTGAGCCATCAATCATAAACATCATACTCCCTTATTCAAAATACGTGGGTTCTGATTCCTTTTCCAAAACAAAGGATACGTAGGTAGCCCATCAGCGGGTACAATCCCAATTCGGAAATAATCCATTTCCTCCTGAATGACAATAATCTTCAAGTGCCCCACTGAGTGGATTTAAAACCAGTTTGGTCATCATAATGACCAAGAGACTTTTATGTATTTTAAGGATACCATCAACTAAGAATCTCTAACAAATACAGATGATTCTTCTTCGATGAAGAACATCGAATACATATAAAAGATTTTCTGAATTTCTTACATATCAATCATTGATTGTCAAACTAAAGGAAAGATCATTTTATACTCGGTAATGTAATAAGGATTCATGAACATAACTTAAATCTATAAATAGAGTCCCGGAGTAGACAATAATTCCCCTCAAAAGGTGTGATGAGTCTGACCTCCCATCCTCTCGACCAATGCAAATTCCTAAGCCTCATCATTCTACAACTAATGAGCGTCTACCTTTGAAAAGTAGGTCCAAATGGATATGGAATCATTGGATGTTTCCGGTTCTATGAACAAACCGTTAGAAACCGATTGGAATGTTTAAACCATCAATCAATGAGGTCATCCCCGATTCCAGAGGAAAAAAAACATATTCTAAACATCCTAGGATCCCATGTAACTACTCAAAATTAGATACTTCTACTCCTAGAACTCATGTATGTCTTAGAAAACCATTGTTTTTCCTTTTTGAAGGCCTTGTTCAATGGATCAATGTAGTTGTAACATAATATGAGGGAAACAACCACTTGATCATATTTCCCATGAGAACACAGTGCCATCATAATTAGATGCTTTGTTGATGAATTTTGACTCAACATTATTCAGTTATAACAACATTAAAAATTAGAAACCCATCTCACAACAATCCTCAGCGTGAATTATTACCACAAAATCATGAAACTACCTTTAATACATAATTCATAAAAAAATATGATTTCCATAACACAAAACCCTATGGTTTATCATAATAATCTAAGGGTTAATCTTCTACACACCAAGCATAACAACCAAACCCCACACATTCACCCCTGATAATAAGAAACTAGCCACCCCTTAACTGATCTAACAAAAAACTTCCTAATAAAAATACATAATTAAATCACCCAAAATTCACCAAAATTCCCTATATAGAGAGTTTTACATCAAAACATCAACAAAACCCCCTACAAGATCCACCAACTTGAGGGATTACCACCAACCCAAACCCCAAATACAAATCCAAACCATACCCAATACATAACCATCATACTAAAAACTACTAGGAATATAATATCCTAACAAAAAAACTAAAGTTTTTAATCTACCATATAAACATGATTAAGATATCATAAATCAAACAAAAACACATGAAAACACTATTTTAGATTTTATTAATTAATACATCGTCAACAGGTTATTCTATAAAACATTAACTCATATATTATTGATGTTTTAATTAATCAAAGCCACTTTCAAATTAATTTTCCAAAAACATGGCCACAAATATTACTTTCTCAAACCCACTTTATAAATAGACTTTCCTTTTTTAAAACTATTTTTCCTAGACAAGTATTCATGAACATGTAGAAAATACCTATATTTCAAGTACGATTCATGAACACAGATTATATTTCCACCCCATGCCAAGAGTCAAACAAAAAATAACAATCTCAACCCAAATATAATACTTGAATAAATATCTCAATGATAACAGTGTAAATCTATAATGGAAAACAACACCCTTGGTGACTTCGGTTTCCATCGTACATGTGTTATTAATGCATACAACCGGTGTACATCCTAATATCCAGCCATTGGTGAAAATAAACATGAGTGAAATTTGAGGGGTTAAAACCCTAAATACCTTCGGTGGGTAATTAGAAGGTATGAACAGCTGAGGAGGAGGATGATCTTTCGAGGTGGGGTAGCCACATTAAAGGTGCCCTGGAGGAGGAGGTGGTGTGGATGTTTCAGGGTAGTGTCTACAGGGTGGAAGAGTTGGGTGGCAGAGTCGGGGGAGGACGTCGCGATGAGGATTCCGCCATGAACAGTATGAGAGGTTGACAGTTTGAGAGGAGGGTAATGGTGAGAGAGGTTGACGACAGCGTAGAGGGCGTTGATAGGAAGCATATGGAGGAGGACGCCACGGTGAGAGATGTAGACGGAGAGGAGAAGAGGGTCACAGCGGATCGGGGGAGGAGGAGAGGAGATCCCGACATGGATCGCAAAAAAAAAAGGAGAGAAGAACCCGATGCGGATCACAAAAAAAAGAACCGGGATCTTTATCCACATATGGGTAATTAAATCATGGCTATAAACTACATATAGCCACAGACCTGTAAAACCATGGCTATAGGTCTGTTTCTATAGATTAAATTTCTATTAGTGATAGCCACAACCAACACCGTAGAAATTTCACAAGAAGCCCCTTGATATGGAGGAATCATCAGAATCCCATCCATCCACCACCATAGAGCCACACTTGAAATATACCCAAGAAGCATAAAAACCATCCTGCAACAACCCCAACATAACTCCAAACTTGCACAGAGCCATCAACCTCTATCCATATCCCCACTAGAGAACACAACCTGGAAGCATACATGAGAGAAGGACCAACATAGAAACAAAAAGAAGAAAAAACCAAAAAAAACCACCAATCGTGAACCAAATATTGAGTCCCTTGCAGAACCAAAAAAATCTAACCACAACACACACAAAAACACAGCCCCTGCTAGCCTGAAGAGGATCCTACAAAAAGAACTCCAACACCAACAAACATATAATCCACACCATCAGATTTGAGACTGAACCAGAGTGCCTCAGTTCTAGCACCCAACAACATCCCCAACCAATATGATCCCTCACCCAGACAACCACAACACAAGAACCTTATTACCATTATTGCCAACACACTACCTAGATCTAGAAAAATTACCCCATCCATGAGAGAAAATCCTCAAAGAACAAAACATAAGAAACTAGGGGAATGTAAACCAAGATCCCTGTAAGTTCCATCAGTGAAACATCTCCTAATTAGCCTTAATATTAGGAAACTACATACATTACCGGAGTCTGGAATAGAAAAACATTTCAAATTTAATAAAAACATAACTACCATGATGAACAAAAGATCCATGAATGAAATAATTTGGTTCCTTCAAGATAAGATACACCATTGTGGAAAGCCTGATTTTTCCCAAAACACTCAGTAAGGAATCCCTAATAAATATTTCATAACACCAACCAATAGAAGAAGTAAGGGAATGATATAGAAAATTTATATTAAAAATGAATAAGAAGGAATTCCAAATATTCTAACAGAAATCACAATTGAAAATCATATGATCAATACTCTCAAGGGAAGTCAGAAAATGGAAAAAAAAATTATTGTAAAAATCCAATACCCTACACTACTACCTATCCTGTATAGAAAAAATATCAAGGATAACTGACCAAAGAATAAATGAATACCTATCTATTTACCCAATTCAAGACCATACAATTCTATGGAATAATGATAAATTTTGGTCTCATCTCCTCCCAATCCCTATGAATGTTAAAAATAAATTTATTATTCCATAGGATCCAAAAATTATACTAATAGGCTGAGGAAGTAGTAAAATATCTCTTCTAAAATCCCAAAACATAGTAAAAACTTTCATATAAGGATCCTAATCCCTATCATAAATAATTTCAGAAAACTAGGAATATTTAAGTATCCCAAAGTAATAAATAATAAAATCATCAATGGATGAACATATAGGCCTCATAGGAATCCAAGAATCAAAATAGAGGGATATATAAAATAAATTACCAGTAGATAAATAAATAGGGTTGTTAAGAAACTCTTGTAGCCCCAATCACTCTCACCAAGTCCATAAATAATTCAAATGAAATTTTTCCACCCAAAATTGGGGGTGAAAAAGTAGAAAATTGTGAGATTAATTTGCCTAAACATAAAAAGAGGAGTAAAAAAAAGGTCATAAACATGCATATACATATCTATTTTATTCTAACCACCAACATAATTTATCCCTAATCCTCCCTCCTATTTAGATCTAGCCACCATGTCCTAAGCTACTTTTCCCCATACACAGCTAAGGAAGGGACCTTCCAAAGAAATCTCCTAATATTAACTTAAATAGATTCAATGTCTATTTTAGGTGAGAGAAAATTATAGAAATAAAATTATTTCATAGAAAAAATAATATATTGAACAAGATTCAAGAAGCCCAAAAAAGGTAGAAAATTATTTGTCCAAACCTTTGTTCTCTTAAAAAATTTCTCTTCCAAAATATCACAGTGAACATATCTTAATCAAGTACTAATAAGAGGCACTCCAAGGTAAAAAAGAAGTTAAAAAATTCCACTAAATACCATTACATCACCAATAATTTCCTTAACCTCCAAGAAAACACCAAGTGAAAATATCATCGATTTCATGAAGCTAATAGATACCACAAACAATAAGGAAAAGAGATCCAAATAAAGATTTAGGATAAAAAATTAATCCATATCACAAAATAAAAAAAGAAGAAAATTATTCAAAAGTCAAAGATGAGAAATTTATGTTTTACCGCATCTCTAATGAAACTAGAAAATGTGGGAATCAAAAATTAAATATTCTAATATGTGAGAAAAAACCTCCACAGAAATCAAAAAAAAAATGAATGGGGGAAAGGGGATCCATTTGACCCAATACTTTATTCCTAGGAAAATAACCTTGAAAACTCCCATTAATATTCACAGAAAACATAGCATAAGAGACATACCTATTAATCCATGAAGATAACCTAACCATAAATTCAATAAGGTCCAGATCATCCCAAAGGAATTCCCATCTAAATGAATAAAAGGACATAAAAAGTTCAATATTAAGAGCACACCGAGGAACTCCAAAATTTAGGTGGTAACCCTATATCATCTCTTAAGAAAGAAAAATATTAATCAGAAATATGTCTCCCTTGAATGAAGGTATATTTGGCCTTATTGAAACAAGAATAAAGAACCATTCTCAATATGGCCACTAAAATCTTGAATATGAACTTATAAATAGTATTACATCACAAAATAGGCCTAAAATTTAAAAAAAGTGAAATAATTATGAACTTTGAGAATCAAAGAAATAATAGACCCCTTAGCTTCCCACAACATTTTCTTAGTTCTAAAGAATTCAAAAATAGTATCTTTCACATCAGAACCAACCACCTGCCAAGACTTATTGAACAAAAATGAATTAAAGCCATTGGTCCCTAAAGTTTTGTTAGGGTTAAGAGAGAAAATCATAGGATGAACATCCTATGGATTAACATATGTATCTAGAATGTCACAAGAGGATTGAGAAATATAATGAGATAAAAAGTAAGACAAGATCACTCTTCCCGAATAGGTCATAGCTTGATAAGTCCCAATTAAAGACTGAAAAACCAAATTGTTTCAAACATAATAGAACTTGGATCAGAAATAACAAAACCATCATCCTTTTCCAAAATAAATAATTTAGAATAATTAAATCTAGTTTTCACTTAGTTGAATAAGAAGGATGAATTATGTTCCTCCTCCTTAAGCCAAAAAATGCTTTTATTCTTCTTGGACAAGAGGTTTTCCTTCAAGATCAAGTATTTTATCTCTTTCATATTACTAACTTCCTTTTAAATCCAGGAAAAATAAAGCATGTTATGAAAAAAGATGATTGGTATTCAAGTAATTACTTACATAGTAAGGATATTTCTATATAATGATGAGAAGACACCTAGGAATGCAAAGCTTATTGTGCATGCTTAAACTTCTTTAGTTTTTTTTTGTGATTATGGAACTTCATAGATGTTGATACCCCAATATTCCAATCATTGGAGATAGAATATAAGAAGAATTCATAATGTACCCAATGATTAAAAAAATGAATGGAAACTCTCAAGCTATCGAAGAGGGGAACCAGAAAATCTAAGAGGAATTGACCACAACTCTATCTAACTTCCTCAGATCCCATAAATAGACATTAATCCAAGAAAATCAGAGCCCAAAGCAATGAAGATCATTCAGACTAGCATCAAAAATGCCTGGATTGAAGTCCTCCATATGAGTGGTTCAATCCAAGAATCCTCCACATATATTCTTTGGGAACCTAACCACATTAAAATCACCTAGAAAGATATAAGGGGACTCATAGTTATATTATTCCCAAAAAACAATTTCCTCTACACAACCCTTCGATCAGTAACCAAATTGAAAAAATTAACAAATGAAATCATATAGGAAACACCCACTTTAATAACCCTAACTAGTCCATCAATAAGATGAAATCAATCAAACTGAATCTCATTAGATAGAAATCGAGGATTCCATAACACTAAAATGCGCCCAGAATAGGAATAAGAAAAGTTATTAAAATGATTCCAATTCAGAGCAATATTCCTCACAATAGAATCAAGATTTCCCATTTTAACCATAAATTCAACAATCCCAAAACAAGGAAATTTATGAGAGTAAATGAGGTCCCAAACCTCCCTTATTGTAATAATATTCTTGATACCTCTAATGTTTCAAACTTCAAAGTTAAACATTAGAAAATAATGGAGTATCAGATCCATTATCCTTATGTTCAATTTTTTTGGGACCCTCTTTAGATCACATTCATCCACATTAATCATCTTATTACTAAGGGTATTATCATTTAAAGAAGAAGATTCAAAACTAATATAATCCACAGAGCTAGTGAAAGGTGAAGAATTCTCAGCTTCATTAATTCCTTGGGGGCATAAGAAGAATGATACTTGATAATTCATACCCATAACTATTTCCTGCACTATCCAAATCCTTCAAAATAGAAGCAAGAATAGACCCAAGAGATTCATTTACCAAATCCGAGAAATAAAAAGTTATAGGAACTAAAAAATCACCATATTAACCCATATAGTTAGGGAATAATAAATATACCCCACCCCCTACTACTTGGGGACCAAAAAAGACTTAATTCATAACTTCCATAACCCGAAATAATGTCAGATACATCAAAATTTTCATGCATAATAGAAGTTAGACCAAGATCAACATAGGTCTTCATCTCACTATAATAGGGGCCAAATACCAGGGCATAACTAGAACCATCACTTACCTGGGGAATTTCTTCTGATAACCTATTAAAGTAATTATGAATAGGAAGAAAAACATCCAAACTAGTTGTGTTATCCAAGGGAGGGGGAACCTCCACAGTAGGATTTAAGGAGGAGGGTGCTTCCAAAAATGAAGGACCAACCACCAAAAATAAACCAAACTTACCATAATAGGAGGTATTATTGGCCGGAAACATCATTATCTCATAAAATTGGGAAGGTATTTTACCTTTTTGATTTGAAGTAGGAAATTATAATGGTTTCTTCTTCCTTAACCACACTTCTTTTGAGAAGATATAATCCAACTCAAATGAGACTAATCCTTAGGGACTTTAGGCTTCTTTGAGTTTTTGGGTTTTTAGTGTTTTTCTGGTTTTATGTGTTTTAACTGTTTTTAGCATTTTAAGGTTTTCTTAGGGGTTTTTAGGGTTTTTAGGGGTTTTTTATATTTTTAGGGATTTTTAGATATTTTTACAATTTTTATGGATTTTAGGGTTTTTGGTATTTTGGGGGTTTTTATAGGTTTTTATGGTTTTTGGTGTTTGTTGTGTTTTTAGGGTTTTTGGAGTTATTTATGGTTTTTAATGTTTTTTGGATTTTTTAATGTTTTTATGGGTTTAAAGGGTTTTTAGTGTTTTTAGTGGGTTTTTAGGGGTTTTATGTTCTCCTAGTTATTTTTTTTGGTTTTAGGGTTTTTTTTTATTTTATATGTTTTTAGGGGGATTTAGGGTTCTTTAGGGTATTTAGAATTTTAAGGTTTTTATGGGTATTAATTATTTTTATGTTTTTCATGGTTTTTTAGGGTTTTCCAATGTGTTTAGGGTCTATTACATTTTAGGGATTTTAGGGATTTTTTAGTATTTTTATGAATTTTTAGGGATTTAAGCTATTTTGATAGTTATTAGGGTTTGTAGGGATTTATGGTTTTTTTGTTTTTCAGGTTTTTTACTTTTTTGGTTTTTAAGGTTTTTTCGAGTTTTTAACATTTTTAGGGGTTTAAAGGGTTTTTACAATTTGATTGGTTTATAGGTGTTTTATACGTTTTTAGGGTTTTTAATGTTTTTATGGGTTTTTAAGGGTTTAATGGTTTTTAGGATTCTCTAGGGTTTTTAGGGATTCATTTTTTTTGGTTTTTAGGGGTTTTATGTGTTTTATGTTTTTAATGTTTTATTAGGGGTTTTGGGTTTTTTTGGATTTTTTTACATTTTTAAGGAATTTTAGGTATTTTTTTTATTTTTATGGGGTTTTTAGGTGTTTCAATATTTTTAGGATTTTTATGAGTTTTTAGGGATTTTGGTTTTTAGGGTTTTTATGGTTTTTTTTCAGTTTTTAGGGTATTCTTGATTTTTTTTGGGTTTTTTTTTTGTTTTTTTTTAGAATTTTTTAATGTTTTTAGTTATTAAAGGGTTTTATAGTTTTTAGAGTGACTTTTTGGGTTTTATGGGTTTTATTGTTTTTTTATTGTTTTTTTATTGTTTTTAGTGTTTTTTATGGATCTTAAGCTTTTTAGGGGTTTTTAGTGTTTTTAAAATTTTTCGGGTTTTTAATGGTTTTATGTGTTTTATGTTGTTAAGATTTTCTTATGGTTTCCAATGTTTTTAGGGTATTTTATTTTTTAGGGATTTTTTACCATTTGGATGGGTTTTTAATAATTTGGAGCAGTTTTTTTTTGGTTTTTCGGGTTTTTATGATTTTTGGGGGTTTTGGGGTTTTTTTGAATTTTTAAGGGTTTTATGGTTTCCTATAGTTTTTAAAAAAAACAGGTTTAATGGATTTTTAGAGTTTTAGTGGTTTTTAAGGTTTTTATGATTTTTTTTGTTTTTTATTTCTTAGGGGGTTTTATGGTTTTTAGGGTTTTTGTATTTAAAGGGAAGAAGAGGTGCAAGACCAGGCTATTCCTGGTCATCCCAACATTTATTAGAAATAAAGACACCAAAAGAGACACTGTAGACCAGGGAGGGGCGAGGTCAATCGACCCCAACCCAAAAAACTATCCCCAAAATAAAAACAAAGAAAGGAAAAGACACAAAATACCAAACAAAACCACACCTTCAAGACCTTTTCATCCAACTCTAGCATTCGGCAGCTCCACCATCTTCATCAGCACCTCCCAACCAATCTGCAACAAACATCTCGCATGACATGTTCCATCATCCATCACCTCTTAGCCAATCAGCAACCATCATTCATCATCATCATAACCATAACAGCAGCAAGATCGGAAACCATCGTCTTGTACTCCAACATTAGTTTATCAAACCTGCATAACAAACCGCCCCTCCGAGACGCACCATTGACACCGAGCTGAACCACCAAAACCATCCCAAAACATACCCATACACCATCAAACCATTCCAAGATGGGGTCCAGTTTGTTGGTAAGGGTAGTAAGAGAAGATGTGGGTGAACAAGTCAAGGGTAATGACACCAGTGAGCAGCCACACACCAACATCCAATTCCCGCATTCACCCAGTAGATCATCCAAACACTGCACATCATCACTACTATCCAGACCTTCCAGCCAAGCCCGAAAACCATCCAGTGACCAGCCACTCACAACCACCAACACCCGTTCATAAGAAATCAAAGATATAATAGAAGCACATGCATCCAGGTCCAACATGCATCCAAAAAACAAGCATCATCGATTCACACCATTTGCAACTTCCAGCACCTCCTCCATAGGAAGATCCATCACCAGAAAAGAAAAACCATCAGATCCAGGCTCCATCCAGCACCAAAAATTCCAATAGCCAGAAACCCCTTCAACGCCTTGTGAACAAGTAGTAAAAACACCATTTCTTTCCTACCAGTTCAAACTGAAGGCCATAGCAGCATCAAACAGATCGAGCAAAACAGGAACAAATAATCTGGGATCTGTAACCTCCGCACACACCAAAACCACCTTCTTCTCCAATGAAACCCACAATCCTGCTGACCCGTCCAAGGAAATCACAGATCTGGAAGAACACTGATCCACGTCTGATGACTAAGACCAACAACCTCATTGACTTCATCTTCTAGATCAAGATAATTCACATGCTGAAGAACCTGCATCCGCTTCGCGATTCAGATAAAAGATCAGACCAGATCACATTATAACCGTTTTGCATCACAAGATCGAGCCTCTGAGAATAGAAATGGGGAAGAAACACCATTTCCTGACGATCCAAGTTGAACCGAAGCTTTAGTATGCTGCGCATCTTCCATATACACTAGAAACTCAGGCAGGCCCACCGATCGGAAAAGGGGGAGCCACTAAAGGGAACTTACTACCATTGGTCCAAAGAGTATAGTTGAGGCCCTCTGTCACTGAGATATCCCTCATAATCACGAGAGGGAAGGGCCGTGAAGGGTGCCGAAACCCTGATCTACGCTGCCTCTTGGAAAACGCGAATCCGTTGAAGATCAACTGAAACACTGAAGGACTCTGCATCTGCCTACCACCGCCATGAGTGCCTCCCACAAGTCCAAGAGGGCAGGGGCAAAGATCTATCACCACCATCTCCATGGGAATCTGGCAGAAACCCTAGATTTCGGGTCACGAGGGAGAGAGCACCAGGAGAGTAGGCCACCATCTTAGCTTCTTTGTGTTTAAAGGGGTTTTAAGTGTTTTTAGTTTTTTATACTATTCTTTTGGTGTTTTCATGTTTTTAGGATTTTTTATATTTTTAGGTATTTTAGGACATTATTTAGGATTTTAATGATTTTTAGTGTTTTTAATGGTTTAAGTGTTTATAGAGTTTTATAATGTTTTGTGGTTTTATGGATATGGGTTTTTAGGGTTTTTATTGGGTTTTTTAGGGTTTTTTATGGTTTTTAAAAAATTTACAATTTTTAGTGGTTTAAAAGGGTTTAAATTTTTTAGTTGTTTTTAGGGGTTCTATTATTTTTATGGTTTTTTGGGTTTTTTGGTTTTTTTAGGTTTTTATAATTTTTTAGGTTTTTTAAGGGTTTTAAATGTTTTTCTGTTTTTTTGGTTTTCTTATGGGATTGATTATTTTTAGGGTTTTTACATATTTAGGGTTTTTAGGAATTATTTAGGAATTTTTTCTTTTTTTAGGGTTTTTTGTTTATAAGTTTTTTTTATATTTTTGGTGTTTTATGGTTTTAACTATTTTTAGATGTTTTTATGGGTTTAAATGGTTTAAATTGTTTTTTTTAGTTTTTGTGGTTTTTTTGGGTTTTTAGGATTTTATAATATTTTAGAGGTTTTTATATTTTTTAGGGTTTTTAGTGTTTTTAGGGACTTTTATGGTTTTTTAGGGTTTTTATAATTTCCTAGGATTTTTAGGGGTTTTAAGTGTATTTATATTTTAAAGGGTTTTCATATAGTTTTACAGGGTTTTTATGTTTATTTTTTATTTTTTATGGATTGTTTTTTTATTTTTATGGTTTTTAGGGATTTTGAGGGGTTATTGGTTTTCTTAGGGTTTTAGTATTTTTTATGGTTTTTAATGGATTTAATTTTTTTAGTTTTTTAATGTTTTCTTAGGGTTTTTCAAGGTTTTTGATTTTTTTTTCATTTGTAGGGATTTTAGGGATTTTGTAGGATTTTCTTGGTTTTTACAGATTTGGAGGGTTTTTAGTAATTTTAGGCATTTTTTGGTTTTTTTTGGGGTTTTATGTGTTTTTTTAGTTTTCTGGGTTTTTAAGGTTTCTAATGTTTTTTAACATTTTTTAGGATTTAAATGGTTTTAACAGTTTTTAGTTGTTTTTAGAGTATTTATGGGTTTTATGTTTTTTATTATTTCTTGTGGTTTTATGGTTTGTTGGGTTTTTATGGTATTTTAGGGGTTTTGTTGTTTTTTTGTGTTTATGGGTTTTAAGTTTTTCCATGGTTTTAAGGTTTTATTAGGGTTTTCAGGGTTTTTATGGTTTTTTATGTTTTTTTGTGTTTTTTAATTTTTATGGTTTTTTTTGGGGTTTTGGTATTTTTAGGGATTTTATGGGTTTATTGTTTTTAGGGTTTTGGGGGGTTTTAATTTTTTATGTTTTTTTGAGTTTTTTAGGGGTTTAAAGGTTTTTATTGTTTTTAACGTTTTTATGGGTTAAATGGGTTTTTATAGTTTTTAGTGAATTTTAGGTTTTTTTGGGGGATTTAGGGGTTTTGTGGTTTTTATGGGTTTTCTGGTTTTTAGGGATTTTTAGGGTTTTTATAATTTTGTAGGTTTTTTATGGTTTTTAATTCTGTTTAGAAATTTAATGATTTCATAGGGGGTTACGGTTTTTTAGTGTTTTTTACATTTTAGGGATTTTTATGGATTTTTATGATTTTTATCAGTTTTATTATTTTTAGGAATCTAGAGGTGTTTTCTGGTTTTTTGGATTTTTTGGGTTTTTTTGTGTTTTAAGGGTTTTTTGAGTTTTTATGGATTTTAAGGATTTTTTTTAGTTTTTAACAATTCTCGCTATTTAAAGGGTTTTTAGAGTTTTAGTGGGATTTTTTTATTTTTATTGGTTTTTATTTTTTTAAGGTATTTAGGGGTTTAATAGATTTTTGTAGTTTTTATGGTTTTTAACTATTTTTATGTTTTTAATTTTTTCTTAGGGTTTTTGTAGTTTCTAGTAATTTTTTACCTTTTTAGTGATTTTTAGGGGGTGTTGGATATTTACGGTTTTAGGGGTTTAGTGTTTTCAGTGTTATTTAGGGGTTTTACAGTTTATTAGGGTTTTTAGCGTATTTTATGATTTTTTTAGTTTTAGTTGTTTTAAGTTTTGAAGGTTTTTGAGTTTTTTTGGGTTTTTAGTGTTCTTTACATTTTTATGGATGTCTATGGATTTTTTATGTTTTTATGGTTTTCTAGGATTTTTAGGGATTTTGAGGTGTTTTAGTGTTTTTAGTATTTTTTTATTTTTTATGGATTTGTTTAATTTTTAAGGTTTTAAGGTATTTCATTATTTTTTAACATTTTTAGGAGGTTAAAGGGTTTTTATATTTTTAGTAGTTTTTTTTGGGGTTTTCCAGTTTTATTGGTATTTTTATAGTGTTTACAGGTGCATGATTTTTAGGGGTTTTTTGTGTTTTTATCATTTTTTCGGTTTTATGTGTTTTTAGGTTTTGATGGTTTTATTTGTTTTTTTATAGTTTTTGGGATGTTTATGTTTTGGGTGATTTTTAGAGATTTTTTTGATTTTTTTTTGATTTTTGGGGATTTTAGGGGTTGTTTTGATGTTCTATGGTTTTATGGTTTTTTATAGTTTTTAACATTTTTTGGGATTTAAAGGTTTTTAGTGATTTTAGTGTTTTTATTGGTTTTTATGAACTATAACCTTTTTTTGTGTTCTTCAGGTTTTATGGGGTTTTAGGGTCATTTAGGGTTATTTAGGATTTTTAGAATTTCTTAGTTTTATAGGGGTCTTAAGTGTTTTTTGGTTTTAATGTTTTTCTTAAGGGTTTTCAGTGTTTTTTATATTTTTAGTAATATCGTAGGATTTTATGGGTTTATAGGGATAATGAGGGGTTTTATGGTTTATAAGGATTTTAGAGTCCTTAGGTTTTTTAGGATTTTAAGTACTTTTAGTGTTTTAAGATTTTCTTAACGTTTTTTGGGTTTTTAGGGTTTTTTACATTTTTAGGGATTTTTAGTATTTTTATGGTTTTTAGATTTTATAGGGATTTTGAGGGATTTAAGGGTTTTTATGGGTTTTGTGGGTTTTTTGTTTTAGGGTTTTTTTTGCGTTTTTAAGGTTTTAAATGTTTTTTATATTTTAAAACATTTTTAGGGGTTTAAATTCTTTTTATTTTTTAGTGGGTTTTTAGGTTTTTTATGGGTTCTAGTATTTTTTATTATATTTTGGGTTTTTTTTTGTTTTTTGGTTTTTATGGATTTTTAGGTTATTCTGGATATTTTCATTTTTTGGGTATTTAGGCATTTTTTGAGTTCCTAGGGTTTTTAGGTTTTCTTATAATTTTTAGGGTTGTAGGGTTTCATAAATTTTTTGTGATTTTTAGGGCCTTTTCCTGATTTTAAGGGTTTTTTTGAGTTTTTTTGGAATTTTATGTTTTTTAGCATTTTTTTGGTTTTTACTATTTTTTTGTTTTATAGTTTTTTAAGGTTTTTAGTGTTTTTTTACAAAATGATTGGTTTAAAGGGGTTTTAGATTTTTTATTCATTTTCACGCGTTTTATGGTTTTAAAGGTCTTTTTAGATTTTTTGTTATTTTTATGGTTTTAAGGGTTTATAGGGTTTTTTAAGGTTTTTAGGATTTTAGCATTTTTATTTTTTTTTTGGGGTTTAAAGTGTTTTTAGGTTTTTACGGCATTCATAGTGGTTTTCAATGTTTTTTTAGTTTTCTATATTTTTAGGGATTTTTAGGAAGATTTTGGGTTTTAGGGTTTTAGGGATTTTTTGGAATTTTAGGTTTTTTTAGGTTTCTTATTGTACTTTGGGTTTTTGTAGTTTTTTATGTTTTTATGGTTTTTTTGGTTTTAAAATTTTTATGATGTTTTTAGTACTTTTTAGGGTTTTATGGGTTTTTAATGTTTTTAGGGGTGTTTATGCTTTTTAGGGGTTTTTAGTGTTTTATGGTCTTTTCAGCTTTTTAGGGGTTTTAACATTTTTGGGTTTTAGGAGTTTTAGGTGTTTTTAGGTTTTTAATATTTTTTTAGGGGTTTTCATGGATTTTTATGTTTTAAGGGATTTTCAAGGATTTTTGGGTTTTATGGGTTTTTAGGGATTTTGAGGGTTTTAGGATTTTTAGTGATTTTAGTGATTTTAGGTTTTTTTATGTTTTTATGGATTTTTGGGATTTTATTTTATTTTTATGGATTTTTATGTTTCTTATGGACTTTCAGAGTTTTAATGGTTTTTTGGGTTTTTTTTATATTTTTGGAATTTTTTGTTTTTTAGCGTTTTTTTGAGTTTTTTTAGGTTTTTAAGGGGTTTTAAAGTTTTTTTAACATATTTTGGGGATAAAAGGGTTTAAAAAGTTTTTATTGGGGTTTTAGGGATTTTATGGGCTTTTATGAATTTTAATGTTTTATGGTTTTTTATGGTTTTTAGGAAATTTGGGGGGGGGGGGGTTATGATTTTTAGGGTTTTTAGCGTCTTTGGGTGTTTTAGTGGTTTCAAGTGTTTTAGGTTTTTAATGTTTTTGACAGTTTTTCAGAATTTTTAGGCATTTGTACAATTCATTGGAGATTTTAGAATTTTAATGATTTTTATGGTTTTAAGGGTTTTTTGGATTTTGTGGGGTTTTAGGGTTTTTAGCATTTTTTAGGTTTTAGGTGTTTAAGTTTTTTTTATGTTTTTAATTTTTTCATAGAGGTTTCAGGATTTTTAGTGTTTTTACGTTTGAGGGATTATTATGAATTTAATTATTTTTATAAATTTTTACAGTTTGTATAGATTTTGAGGGTTTTTATGTTTTTAGGGTTTTTAGTGTTTTTTATGTTTTTCAGGGGTTTTAATTTTTTTTTGGATTTTAAGGTTTTCATAGGGTTTTTCAAGGTGTTTATGGCTATTTACATTTTTAGGGTTTCTAGGTCATTCTTTTTTTTTATTTTTTAAAGGTTTTTATGGTTTTTGAGGGGTGTTAGGGTTTTTAGGGGTTTTATGTTTTTTTTTGTGTTTTTAGGGATTATTTGTGATTTTACTGTTTTTAATGTTTTTATAGTTTTACAAATTTTATGGTTTTAAAGGTTTTTTAGATTTTTTTTGTTTTTTATGGGTTTTTAGAGTTTTTAATATTTTTATGGATTTTATGGTTTTTTTGGTTTTTAAGGCTTTAGGGGTTTTAGTGTTTTTTAGGTTTTTTGGGGTCTGAAATGTTTTTATTTGTTTAAGAATTCTTTTCATTTTTAAGGTTGTAGGGATTTCCATTTTTTTTGGATTTTTAGGTAATTTTTAAGTCTTTTTCGGTTTTTATGGTTTTTTGGGATTTAGGGTGGTTTTAGGGGTTTTTAGAGGTTTTATGGGTTTTACGGTTTTTAGTATTTTTATGTGTTTTAGCGTTTTTAAGTATTTTTTATGGTTTTCTTATATTTTTTCATGGTTTTTTTGGGTTTTTTATTTTATTGATTTTTTTGGGATTTTATGGATATTATGTGTTTTTATTGGTTTTAGAGATTTTGAGAGTTTTAGGGTTTTTTTAGGGTTTTTGTGTTTTTTATAATTTTTATGGATTTAACATGTTTTTAGAGTTTTTTTTGTGTTTTTAGGGTTTTTATGTGTTTTGGGGTTTTTAAGGTCTTTAGGGATTTTTATGGTTTTTAGGGTTTTGGGTTTATGAGTTTATTGCCTATTTTTCTAGTTTTTTTAAGTGTCTTTAGGTTTTTAATGTTTTTCTTATGGGTTTTAAGAGATTTTAGAGTTTTTATTTTTTTTAGTTATTTTTATGGATTTTTACTGTTTAATTGTTTTTAGGGTTTTTAGGGATTTTGAGAGTTTTTAGGATTTTTTGGTTTTTTTGGGTTTTAGGTTTTATTGAATTTTTTTAGGGGTTTTTTGGTTTTTTTAGTTTATAAATATTTTAGGGGTTTTTAGGGTTTTTAGGGTTTTAATGTATTTTTATGGTTTTATGGGGTTTTAGGGTTTTTTAATGTTTTTAGGGGATTATATGGTTTTTTAGATTTTTATCATTTTTAGGGATTTTTATGGCTTTTAATGTTTTTTTGGATTTTATGGGTTTTATGTGTTTTTAGGATTTTATGGTTTTCAAAGGGATTTTTATGGTTTTTAGGGTTTTTACATTTTTTGGGATATTAAGAATTTCTAGGAATATTATGGTTTTTTGGGTTCTTAGTGATTTTGGGTATTTTTAGTGTTTTATGGATTTTTGTGTTTTTAGGGGTTTTCTGAGTTTTTTTTGCGGTTATATGATTTTTTATAGTTTTCTAATTTTTTTAGGAATTTAATGTTTTTTTTGTTTTTAGTGGTTTTTAGGTTTTTATGGGTTTTAGGGTTTTTATGATCTTTAGCAGATTTTATGGATTTGGGAGTCTTAGGTTATTCTAGGGGTTTATCATTTTTTATGTTTTTATGGGGTTTAAGTGTTTTTAGGTTTTTAATGTTTTCTTAGGGTTTTCATGTTTTTTAAGTTTTAGGGTTTTTTTCGGGAAATTGTTGGATAATTATGGTTTTTAGGTTTTTAGTGTTTTTTTGGGATTTTGAGTGCTTTAGTGTTATTATGGATTTAAGGGGTTTATTATTTTTTTTAGGGTTTCTTGTGAGTTTTTGGGGTTTCTAAATTGTTTTAGTGTTTTTAACTTTTTTAGGAGTTAAAGGGTTTTTTAGTTTTTTTGGGTTTTAGGGTTTTTAAGGGTTTCTATTATTTTTAAAGGTTTTATGGTTTTAGGGGTTTTTAGGGTCTTTTGGTTTTTAGAGTTTATAGAATTTTTTATGTTTTTTATGGTTTTAAGTGTTTTTAGGTTTCTATGTTTATCTTAGGTTTTTTATGGTTTTGGGGGTTTTTACATTTTTAGGGTTTTTAGGGGGATTTTATGATTTTTTTGGTTATTTAGTGTTTTTAGGGATTTTAAGGGATTTATGATCTTTTAGGGTTTTTAGTGTTTATTATGGTTTTAACATTTTTTAGGTTTATAGGGGTTTAAATTTTTTATGAATTTAAGATTTTCTTAGAATTTTTTATGGTTTTAGGGATTTTTATGTTTTTAGGTTTTTTCGGATTCTTAAGGATTATTATGTTTATAGGGTTTTAGGGTTTTCATGGATTTTGAGGGATTTATGGATTTTAGGGTTTTTCGGGTTTTTTAGGTTTTTGCGGTTTTAGGGTCTTTTGAGTTTTTTATTGGTTTTAAGGTTTTTTAGAGTTTTTTAATTTTTTTTAGGATTAAAGGATTTTAATATTTTTAGTGGTTTTTGTGGTTTTTTATGGTTTTTAAGGTTTTTTCGGATTTAGGGGTTTTAGGGTTTTTAGGTTTTTTATGAGTTATTAATTTTTAAGGGGTTTATGTTTTTTTTTTGGTTTTTAAGGTTTTATTAATGTTTTTCTAGGTTTTAGGGTTTTTTACTTTTTTAGAAAGGTTTAGGAATTTTATAGAATTTTTAAGGGTTTTCAGGGTTTTGGGGGATTTCAAGGGTTTTACTGTTTTTAGGGGTTTTATGATTTTTTTAGATTTTTAGGGTTATGGGGGATTTATAGGTTTTAAGTGTATTTATATTTATTTAATGTGTTTTGGAGTTTAAATAGCTTTTAGATTTTTTGGTAGGTTTTTATGGGTTTTTAGGGTTTTAGGGGTTTTAGGGTCCTTTTAGGGTGTTAGGGTTTTTAGCATTTTTTAGGATTTTTGGGGGGAATTAGGTGTTTTTTGGTTTTTATGGTTTTCATAGGGGTTTTTAGGGTTATTAAGGTTTTTTAATTTGTTATTGACATTTGGGGATTTTTATGGGGTTTTAGGGTTTTAAAGATTTTGGATATTTTTAGGGTCTTTAGGGTTTTAATAGGTTTCTTGGATTTTTGGCATTTTTTAAGGTTTTTCTATGATTTTATGGTTTTAAGGGTTTTAATGTTTTTTTATATTTTTTTGAAATTTAAATGGTTTTTTACATTTACAACGATTTTTAGGGCTTCTTTAGGGTTTTTATGGTTTTTCGGTACATTGGGGGTTGTTTTGGTTTTTAGGTTTTTATGGTTTTTTGGGATATTAGGGGTGATTTTGTTTTTTATGGGTTGGGGGTTTTAAAGGTTTTTATGGGGTTTTATGGTTTTTATGGTTTTTAGGGTTTTTAGGGTTTTAAATGTTTTACGTTTTTAGGGTTTTCTTATGATTTTTCTATGTTTTTATGGTTTTTTACATTTTTAGGGAATTCTTGGTATATTTTTAGGATTTTTTAGTTTTTATGGTTTTGTGGGATTTTGTGGGTTTCAATGGTCTTTTAGGGTTTTTATAATTTTATAGGTTTTTATAGGGGTTTTAGGGGTTCTTTTGGATGGAAAGAGTCTGAAGTATATATAAGAGAAGATGAATTAAAATAAATTCACCCTATATTGAATTTACAGTTATTCTAGGAACAAAGGTTCTAAGACCAAATGAGACACAAGAGAACCAAGGAAGGCACCAAAATGATCGTGTGAACAAGAAGGCTGAAACAGATTGAGATTCACATGAATCCCCTATAGATGGAAGCGGGATAATAGGAAATCACTGCCACAATACTAAAACAACATCACACCCACCAAGTAGTAGTAGAAAACCCTGGCATCAAAAGACATCGTCGATGAATAGTGCATGAGCCCAGAAAGTAGCCGAACTCAAGAGATGTCAGTTGTAATGAACACCGCAACCAGTTCCACCAGGCAGCTACTAATAACACAATGACCAGCTGCTAACTGTAGAGGATCCCAATATACATGCCTGCTCTGACCTAGTATAAGGAACCTCATCAGCTCCCAAGAACAAATCCAACAAGCACTCTGAAGGGAAGTATAATCAAGGAAACAAACAACCAAGGCATAAATAGAATCACCCAATAATGAGTAGCCACAAGCATCAGCAACTCGCAACTCACAAACACACACAAATGCACCACCACCCACACACACACACACACAACAAAAAACACCCACCAAAACTCCATAACAAGCACACAAGAGCATAATTACTCACACAAAAACTATACACAACATCACTACAAGATAAGAAAATAGTACAACCAATATACAATATGAAATGCAATCGCAGCAAGCCCCCAAACTGGTCCCAACACAACATCTTCATCAAGATGCACCCAAGATGCCCCCCACTCTAGACTTGAACTAAATCGATCACGCCTAAACACACTGAAGAAACTAATAGAAAAAAACACAACATGTGAAGCCCAACTGACCAACAGCCATACGAAGCCCAGCTGAAGAATCCCCTAATAAACACAACAGACCCACAAAAACCTCTGCATCTATTCTAAGAAAGGCCCTAGTATCCCATGATCCAATCCAATTAATCATCCCATGAGTACCACCTATAAAACCCCATTATTATCTATTCATGGAGAACAACATCCAACCATCACTAGAATCATAACAACTCTAAAAACCCACTCTACACACATGCAACAAATAACGGAAATCCATCCCACCTCCATACACCCTTACCCAACAAAAAACCAAACACCTATCACTTAATCACAACACCACTATCCCAAAGACCATAAATTGCAGTCAAATAGTCTAGAACCAAAAAAAGTCGAGCCCTACCATCCAATCAGACCATCATAGTTGTTAAAACCCAATAAGATTCTAGTACCGCTAATCTAAAAAATAAAACCTTTTTCCAAGAACCACAATGAAATCCCCTGCATAACTCGAAACACTAACTTCCTCATAAATCCAATAGATAATGAAATATTATGCAGCATCAAGGCACAAAAACACCATATTAAACCACCCAAAAAACCAAGAAAACAACATCTCAACATCACCACCTACAAAAGACAATAAACCAACAACATTACCAACTGTTCAACCACAAACCCACCCACAACCATCCTCAAAAAATCCCTTCCATGTGGCTAAGAAACAGGAGGACCACAAACCAAACAGAAAAAAGAGCACCAAAAACCAGAAAGACTTGCCTGAATCACCCACACAATGAACCCCAACCTTTACAAAATCACTTAGAAGAACATCATGTGCCTCCATTCGTACCACACCAGAATCCCCTCTAGCTACATCTCCACCACCAGAACCAGGAAGCCTCTACACAATCACCTTTCACTCTAAACAGCCTACACCCACCCAATACTAGAAAAAAAACACAACAATGTCACCTAGAAGTCCCATATAATTAGAAAACTATCCAAAAAATCCACACTATAGCCACAACCATTTCTATTAGCCAAACCCTAAACCAAAAACCACAACAGACCCAAAGAAAAAACAATAGAAACCCAAGACTCCTAAAGAAATCAACAACCTTCCCTAATAAAAAACCATAAAATTCCATCTTTGAACCAAATCCTAGTACACTCTATAATTGTAAAATTTCAAGAAAGAATAAATCTTGGAGCAGATGGTAAATTAAAAATTGATCAAGATATAAGTTCCATAGTGGCTCAAAGAGCCATGCATCCAAGAGTTCATTTACTTCCAAATAAAATATACCTAGGTGGATACCCCCAATTTTCCCAAGACACTACTCAATAAATCCCCAATAAAAATAAAATTTCATCAATCAGTAATGGTAGATAAGGATCTAAAATTGTAATCAACATTTTACTTGTTCAGAAAAGAAGACTATACCTTCTTATAGAACTCAAAATTTAAATGAAGATGATAAATATTTTTTTGAATATAGATCACAAATAAGGAAATTTTTAATAAAACACAAACTCCTTTATAATAACCTATATTGAGTGACCAGATGATTGGGGATCCCTAACCATAAGATAAAGGAAAATATGGAAGGGGCGGGATGGCTCGACACTAGATAATTCTTGGAAACATTAGCATATTTCACTCTTAATTATTCCCAAGATAAATAAATGGATAATATATCTTTAACATTCCAAATAATTCAATGATATCCTCCTCCAGGGCCAATGAAAGAGATAATCTCATAGAATAAATCCCAAATATTAATAGATACATCAACCGATGGATTAAAAAAACCATCCAAAATTAAGTAAGTGACCAAGGAAAATTTAGTAAACCTAGAATTATAGATGATATGTTCATCCATAGAGGAACAAATAGGACTTATAGAAATCCATGAATCAATACATAATAAGATGATCAATCCATTCCCCAATTAAAATTAAATATGGTCTTTAAGAAAATCACAAAGACCCAATAATTTCCTTTATGTCCACATGTAGTTCGATAGAAAATTATCCACCCAAAACTGAGAGTGGTCCAGAAAGAAAATCCTTTCCCAATCCAACGAAATAGAGGAAAATGATGGGTTAAAAATATCCCAATCATTTTTAACCATAGAATATTTCTTCCAATCATTGACCCACTTAAAAACTAATTCTCCTTCCACTTTGGTCCTAGCCACTAAATCTAAAGGCACTTTAGCCACCAATGTATCAAGTGAATCCCCTTTCCTGAGAAAAATACTAATTCTAGATGCAATGTAATTAACCAATTTCTTAGTACAAAAAAATTGATAGCACCAATAATCATGTAAAATAAATAAAACTAATTTAACAAGATGTAAAAAACCTAGAAAGGAGAAAAAATTATTTCTCCAAAAATTAATATTTCTAAAAAACTCTCCTATAAAGACTCAGATTCAACTACTCTAATACTAGAATTAATAAGGGGTACCCTGAGATAAAAAAGAATAAAGAACCCTCCCCTCATACCCATATCTTCCTTGATAATATCTCAATCATCTGATGATGTTCCAGCTGAGAATATCATATATTTAAAAAGGTTAACATTCAAAATAGAAAAGGAAGAGAAAAGATCCAGGTCAAATTTCATGACTAAAACCGAGTACAACTTTCCAAATGATAATAATAAAAGATCATATTCAAATAAAATATGGGAGATAGAAGTGTTACCTAAATGCTAATTAAACATGTAACATTTGGAAAAATAAATGAGAGAATCCAAAATGTGAGAAAATACTACCATACAAATAAAAAATAGAAAGGGGGAAAGAGGATCCCCTTTTATAAACCCCCTCTTCCTTGGAAAATAACATTTTAGACCTCCATTAATATTTACAGCATACATTGTGGAATAGACACATATTTTGATCCTAGAAAAGAATTTGGCTAGAAATCCAAGAAGGTCCAAGGCTTCCCAAATGAACTCACAAATGGACGAATCAAATTCATTACATAAATAAATTGTAATAGAATATATTAGAACCCGGAAATCAATATTATAACCCAACATCAATTCTTGGGAAATCATATTTTATTAGAGATTATATTTCCGTAAAATAAAGGAAAACTGATCCTTATTGATACGAGATTGAAGAACCAATATAAATCTAGAAGATAAGATCATATAAATACACTTTCATATTATGTTACAACAATAAATAGTTCTAAGATATGTAAGTTAACATGAATGGGTCACCTTAGGAATTTTAGAAATGACTGAGACATTAGATTCCAACAACATCTTCCAAATTCCAAAGAATTACAAAGCAGTTTCATTTACATCTGGTAAAACCACACACCAAGCCTTACAAAAGTAAGAAAAATAGTTAAAACCATCTAGATCTGGTTCTTTATTGGGATGGAGGGAAAATAACACCGTATAGACTTCTACCAGCTCCATGGTCTTTTCGATCACATCACAACCATCCCTATCAATAGAGTGAACTAAAAAGACTCCATATTAGATCTCCTAGATTAATCCACATCAGGAAAGAATCCAATCAGGCCTTGGAAAAACTCAATTGTATATTGGATAATAATTCTAGGATCTGTCATAATTGAACCATAAACTCTATGAATAAGGACCAACTTATTATAATTAAATCATTCTTTAAACAAATTGAAAAGTAAGTCAGTTTTGATATCTCCATCATTTAGCCATTGGACCCAGCTCTTCTGTTTGGATGAGAGTAATTTCTTCAGTTTTAAGTCCTTAATACTCTATTTACATATTACCTCCTATGTATTAAGGAATTATGATGGGATGTTTTGGATATTAGAAGTATGACACTCAGATAATTCTGATTTTTTGGAAGAAATTTCAGAATTATTTTGGTCAGTAACCTGAGTATGAAATTCAAGGAGGTACATTTTAACCCTCTTAATCTTCTAATAAACCTATAAAATATTACAACCTTTGAAACTGAAATTAAAATTTGAGGACACCAAGAAGAGAGAGTGATCATAATTATCACATTTATTGAAAAATTTAAATAGAAGAATTCTAGAGTTTATTCCATCTATAAATCTGATAAAAATAGTAGTATTACCAGAGATACCCAAAAGTAGAAAATATACACTCGAGAATAGAAATATGGAAAACAAAATATAGTTAACTAAAAATCTATCTAGCTTACTCAAAACTAAAAAATTACCTTTCACTATGGGATAACCTCATCCCCGATCATTGATGGTCGACCAAATCAAAATTAATAATTCCAAAATTGAAGTCCTTAATATAAGAATTCTACTCTAAAAAACCACAAGATCTCTCATTTGGAAATCTCACCACATTAAAATCCCCAAAAAATACAAGGGTCATCATTACTAGACACATCATAGAATTCCAAGTTCCCCAAAATGGTTCTACACATAGTTACAGAATTTGATCCATAAATGAATGAAATCACCCTAGAAAAGTCCACATTAACATCCCTTACTCAACATTCCTAGAGTTGGGAAGATTCAAATTGAGGATCCATAACCAAAAAATGAGGATTACATAAAACCATAAAATGTACTGAAGGATAACAAGAGTGTCTGGAGATTTAGTTACAACCCAAAATAATATCCCCCATAGTATAAAGAATATAATCCTTTTTAACCTTGGTTTCTAGAGGTCCCAAACAAACCAAATTGTTATAAAAAATGAGATCGCAAACATCCCTTTGTTTAACAGGGGTGTTGAGACCCCTAATATTCAACAATCTAAAATTAAACATTGGAAATATAGGGGGTCCAGATGTATTCATAATTGGTTTAATTTTGATTTGACCCCTTTTTGAAACATATTCATCCACCTTAACTAATTTATCCCAAAAAGTATTATCACATAAGATAAAAGATGTGGGAATAACCTGATCAGGGGGTTCCATACATAGAGGGGAATCCCCAAAATCAATATCATCTAAAGAACTTGGTGAAAGATACCAAATTACTAAAAACTAAGCATTGATAGCACCATTCCTTCAAAACACTTTTTCCATCAGAACAAGAAGAAACATTAGTAAGAAAACCGTAATTTCCAACCCTAGGTCCTAAATCCTCAAATCTCTTAGAAACCTTTGACATGATAATAGAGGAATAATATTTTGTAATAGAACCTAATGAATAACTAGAAATAAAAAATCTAGAAGAAGGATCATTCTCTTTATAGGTAGCTAGCTCATCTAGGGTAAGAACAACATAAGCTGTAACAGATCCAAAAACTTCTTAAAGAGGATCCTTTGTCAAAAAATCAAAGTAAATGTAGTCATGAATGATGTAATTATTCTCAAGAATATAATTTTTTTATCAGAAAATAACATGAATAATCCACAAAAAATGATCCCAACATACTAGGGGGAAAGATACTAATTTTTACGAAAATTGGAAGCTAAATTGGGATCCAAAATCTTATTTATTGGAAACAGATATGGTAGAAAATCCTATGACTTAGAAGAATAAACACGAGGAAAGTCCTTCCAATAAACCCTATTCATGGTGGTAACTTTATTCCAACCCACATTAGAGTATGCCTCAGGTTTCTTCTTTAACTACATAAAATGGTGAAAAAATATTTTACAAAAGATATAAATTTTAGGAACCCAAATATACTCAAATTTGATGAACGAGGAAGGGAGAGATCCTAATTCCACCAAAATTTCATCCAAAAGGCCATACTCACATGATATTTCAACAAAAATTCATGAAAAAATAATCATGATAATATCAGTCATGGATTTTTATACAAATATTGTCTTTATTATCACACTTTCAATGTAGATGATTCCTTTAGAAGACCAATCTTTTAGAGGAACATTATGAAAATTCACCCAAATTGGAAAAATAGAGGAGGATTCCTTACTAAGGAAAATACATAGATGAAAATATATAAGAATCATAGATCTACATAGAAGGAACCAAGGGCTACTTGAAATAATGTCAACAATGTTATAAAAAGGGAAAGACCTAAATATGTAAAATCTATTATCTTTTTATAACTTGTCGATTAAATAATTCCCCTAGAATTCAGAAACAATTCTAGAAACTAATGAAAATGGATGATTCTTCTAGAAAAAATAACCCACCAAGGTTTTATTCCATATGGGCGATCCTTTCTGAAGGATCGAGGGTAGAGGAAGAACTATCAAAAAATTTCCTACCTCAAATGGGGTAGAAAACCAAAACCCATAAAGTTTACACAAGGGATAATGTTTATAGTAGTCACATTAGTAGATGAGGGAGAAATAATATCTTCTAAAGAGCCTCTAGAAACACCAACATTCATATATCACCCATTAGAAGTAGGCTCTAAATTTCCCACAACTATGTTCTCCATAGAAGACCCCTTATCTATCCTTATCAGTTTAGATAAATCTATGACAACCACCATCATAAAATCAAGATAATCTACCACCTCTGTCAAGACCCATAAGGAAGTGCTATTTACAACACCAGTATCAACCCTAACCGAAGTATTCTAGAGATTCTCAGCCTTTGAAATATAAATAAAATCATCACCCCATGAAATGGAAGAATCCTATAATGGACCATCTGAAAAGGATAAATCCCTCCCAATCTTAACGAAATTAGGAAAATAATTATATGTATCATACAAATCCATAACCACCCCTAAATTCATTCATTGGGAAGCTGCATCTATATGAGAATATCATTTCATGATCTAAAACACAGCCATTAAGCCTTATAAACATATATTTCCAACCTCAAATGAATCCTTATTTAAGGCCACCACTTCTGTCACACAAGAAATTCTGCGAATCAACTTTTCATTTAAAAAATAATTAAAGGAACCAAAGTGAACCACACTCAAAGAGGACCCATCCATTGAACCCAAGATTGAGAGAGATAAAGCTTGAAGGTTACTCAACACCTCTCCATAGCCTCACTATATATCCATCACACAGTAAGGAGAGTATCTCTACCAAAGTGAGAGGTTTGGGTTTTTTGAGTTTTCTTTTGATTTCTTAGGGGATTACATTTTTTAGATGGGTTTAACTTTTTTAGAGTCCTAAAGGGTATTTATAGTTTTTAGTGATTTTTATGTATTTTATGGGGTTTTATGGTTTTTGTGATTTTTTTATTGTTTTTAGGATTTTTATGGGTTTTTAAGTTTTTTATACTTTTAGGTGTTCTAAGTGTTTTTTGGTTTTTAATGTTTTCTTAATGGTTTTTCAAGGTTTCTACATTTTCTTATTTTTTTAGGGATTTTTAGGGATTTTTAGGGATTTTTTAGGATTTTATGGTTTTGTAGGGTTATAAATATTTTTTTGGGTTTTCATTGTTTTTAGGGATTATTATGTTTTTAGGTATTTTATGGTTTTTAGGGATTTACGGTTTTTAAATTTTTTAGCATTTTTCATAATTGTTTGGGTTTTTTAGTATTTTTAGGTTTTTACAGTTTTCTTTGGGGTTTTCAATATTTTTAATTTTTTTTACATTTTTAGGTATTTTTAAGGATTTTTAGGATTTTATGGATTTTATGTTTTTAGGTAATTTTTTGGTTTTTAGGGTTTTTAAGGTTTTTATGGTTTTTTGAGTTTTTTAGGATTTTAAATGATTTTTTGAGTTTTTAATGTTTTTAGTGGTAAAAAGGGGTTTTAGAGTTTTTTGTTGGGTTTGAGGGATTTTATGGATTTTTATGGTTTTTAAGGTTTTTAGGGTTTTTTATGGTTCTTATGTTTTTTAGTGTTTTTAGGGGTTTAAATTTTTTTAATATTTTTATGTTTTTATTAGGGGGTTTTTTTTTAGGGATTTTTATGGATTTTTGGTATTTTTATGGTTTTGAGGGTTTTTCAGGATTTTTAGGGCTTTTGTGTTTTTAAGTTATTTTTGGGTTTTTAGGGTTTTTTGAAAATTTTAAGGATTAAAAAGTTCTCTACAATTTTTAACTTTTTTAGGGGTTTGAATAGTTTTTATATTTTAGTGGTTTTTTTTGGATTTTTATGTGTTTTTAGGGTTTTTAGGTTTTCTAATATTTTTAGGTTTTTAGGGAAGAAGAGGCATAATGCCAGGCTATTCTCGACCCCCTCAAAATTTACTATGAAAGAAAAAGACGCAGTAGACAAGGGAGGGGAGGGGTATATCAACCCACACCAAAAAACCCTTTTTAACCCAAGACGCAAAAGACCCCAAAAAAAAGAAAAATCAAAAAAGAAAAAACATAAAAGAGAAACAAGTTAGTCAACGTCGCCACCAAAATCAAAAGTAGAAGTAGATCCAAGAGGTTCACTCGCTGCCCCATAACCAAAGGCCGCATCATCACCATATAAATCCCCATCAGCACCATACCTAGAGGAAGCATCTAAGTCTACCGACTCCCATTCAGACGATTCATATTCCTTGAGAAAGTTGGAGCAATAAACCCTGATATGTTGATCCAAATTCCGCCGCACCATGCCATCCATTTTTTCCTTTCCATAAAAAATCTCCTTAACTTTGCAGGAGGCTCTTGTGAACACAGTCTTCGGAAAGAAAGAGTAATCCTTCCATGGATTTCTCCTTCGTGAGTCGCCAGGGACCCCAACGGGCTTGTCTCCTTTCCCAACGGCTTCCTCAAGAAAGGACCTCTCTTTAAGGATCAAAACCATGTTGTGATTCAATATTATTTCATCCTCCTCTTGGTCAGGAATGACAGAGTCTTATTGGTTAAGAGAACATGGAATAAGAACCCCACCACATAGCGTGTTAGGGACCGCTTCAGGTTCCCTAGAAGCCTGCCCATCCAATGCCTCCAACCGCTCGGTCTGATCCACCTTGGGGCTTCCCTTCCAGGGGCTAACTGGGTGGTCCACCAGCTCCAGCACAAGCAAGCCCGAAAAACCATGCCTGTCAGCCGGGGCATCCTCATGAACGTCCATAATTGGCTCCAACCCCTCCCCCTATGTAGTGGCATCCCCTTTCCCATGCTCATCCCCGGTCCCTGCGCCCTCCCCCTGCTCGCACCCCTGCCCAGCCACCTCCTCCAACTTACTCACTGGCACCTCCACCTCCACCCCCCTTGTTCAGCCACATGGAAGGAAGCATCACTAGAAGCCCCCTCAACCACCGCCTTAGGAATATGCAAATCCAGTCCAGTAGACCAGTAACCAGCCACACCCTCAAAGCCATCCTCCCCAATCGCCCCTCGTGCTGCTACATCCTCTTATATCTCAGCGCATCCAGAATGCTCAAAGCTGTCACCGTAAACATAACTAAGAAAAGGGACCTACACATCAATGCTTGCAGAGGCCGTCTCATTACTAGTGGGTGGCACCACCAGCACTCCAATAAGCTCCAGAGATTCATCCCCTCTAGTATGACTAGGAGATATATAGGCCCCAACACTGGCGTCATCCATATTTCCATGATCCTCACCCTCTAACCCAACTAAAAAATCACCACAAGTGTCTTGTAACCCCTTACCCATATCCTCATAATCAGCACCCTGAGGCCCAAAGTAGGTATTCTGCCTATCTTTTTCATCAAATTCACCATCCAACTTTTCTTGCACAATGTGATTCTCCTGAGTAAACTCCTCTAAAACCAAGCCATCAAACTGATTGTATAAGGGGACATCATCTTCTTCCTCATGCACTATCAATGGTTTATCAAAAACTCTGGCCACCTCCAGACCCCCAGGAATGGAAGAAGGCCCAGGCAGCTCCATCATCCATGACTCCACCATCCTCAGAATCTTGGATCCTTCCCTAGGTTTAACCACGCCCATACTATCTTCAATTCCTAGATCACATTTCATCCTATCAAAGGAATCACAGAACCTCAGGTTAGAAAGGGGCTTCTGATCAACCTACATCAGAAAATCTCCGACTGCGATAACATCATGATTCTCAGCCAGAGGCGAATTAACCATTCCAGTAGGTAGATCCTGCTTGTGCATTCCATGTTTTCCCAGGGAGGTGAAACTGTTAGAATAACATCAAGTGGAGAATTTTTCCACTGAGGAGCAGGCTTGATAGAGAAAACACACCTAAAAGAAGAGTAAAAGTGGCCCAACCTATGGAAAGATGAGAAAAAAGGCACCCAGGATTCAAAGTAGACAAACTAGTGTAACCTGAGCTCACCTTTGATCTCAACATAGACAGAATTAATCAGAACTTTTTGACACATCCACCTCAACACAAATCCTCAACGCAACTGGGTGGTAGGCAACACTTATCCATGCATCTATACATAGTAATATACCAATGAGGTTAACAATGATGCGGAGGATGGCTGGGTTTTGGAAGGGAATGGTGAAACCAGGAAGGGTAATCCACAAAGCCATGCTCATGGGATCACGGTGCAGGTGAAATTTAAAATTCCATCAGAATAAATTAAACCGAAGGCCATCAGCAGAACGAGGAGAAAAAGCCCAGAAAAAAAAAGACCCTCTTCATTCCTAAACTGAATCATAAAGTGTCGAGCGTCCAACAATACTATAACCATTTGTTCACAGAGATTCCAAGAAGAAGTAACAATCCTGTTAAAATCATCGAGAGAGGGTTTTATATTTTTAAATTAGGCCACCATTGTGAGATCTAGAAGGGAAGAGGCCATCGAGAACTCCCGGAAAGAGATCTGTAATGAAGGCACACCATTCTCACAGAGTGGGACTTTAGGGAAGACATCAATCTCTGGAAAGAGAGGAAGTTGTGAGGGATCAAAAGAAGGAGATGAGGGAAGCTACGGGGAAGGCCCAACCACCACCTCTCCTGGCTAGGGAGCAGGTCGGGGCAATGTCGATGAAACCATAGGCTACGCTACCGTTAACCTTCATGGTGAGGAGGGGAGAACCCATCGCGAGAGCTCAGACACCGCCATCATAGTTTTTTCTCTTCTGGGGCGAAGGCAGGTGTGAGAACCAGGATCTTAGGTTTTTACGGGTTTCAAGTGTTTTTTTGTTTTAAGGTTTTATAAGGTGTTTTTAGGGTTTTTAGGGGTTTTTATATTTTTAGTTATTTTTAGTTATTTTTTAGGTTTTTATGGGTATTTAGGTTTTTTAGGGATTTTGAGGGTTTTGGGGCTTTATTTTTTTTTTGGGTTTTTTTCAGTTTTTTAGGTTATTGACATGAGATACCGGGGGTGGCCCGATCATCCCAATGTAAAGAGTTTAATGAAATATATGGTTTTTATATCATTTTATGATGATAGGTTTGGATAGTATAAGCAAATATTCATCCAATGTTATATGGAGCATGGACTAATAGTTAGACAACACACTTAAGGGAGTGATGTGATGGCCAATCCACAGAATAACTAACTTGGTTTGAGGTATATAATTGGCAGATTTATTTTCTTGGATAACCAATCTAACTTTTATATTGGCATGGAAATGACACATACGAGAAAGGGAAGAAATTAATGATCCTCACATTGGAGAGAACAAACTCATAGAGTTTCACTAATGTAAACCTGCATGATAATACAATGTCTTGAGTGTGGATATTTACATCCAAGATGTGATATAATAGTTAAGGGTATAATACCCTAAATTCATAATTTCTTAACCTAATTTTCCCCCTAATTTCAAATAGAAAAGGCTACTAAAGACTTTTTGGAAAAGTACACATAACGTTCCAACTATAGCCCACTGAACTCAAAAGCTTGTGCGATTGTGGAAGTTATTTCTTGATTCAACAGTGTGAGTTTTGAGCAGTGGTTGGGTAGGACCTCCTCCTACCTAGATCTATCCTCATATTTTGATTCACCTAATGAGATGATGTTGAAATCTTTGAGTTTGAGTAGTGTTCATATGGTCATGTGGAGGGATTTTGTCCGATATAAATTTGGATTTACTCAGGCGTTTGTTCTTGGAGGCCAGGAAGCAAAGTTCAATGTTATTGTGATGGCTCAGGGGTCTCTTATACAAGGGAATTATTTTAGATATTTGTGTGTTTCTAGTGAGGGTTTGCACTACTACTTCCGGTTTCTCAACATTACTATCTTCAGTGATGGTTATGGAATTGCATAATAGTTTTTGGTGTGTTTCAGGGTGAATCAAGAATGATTTTATATTTTATGGTCCGTCGTGATTTCTTTGTTTAGTTGTTTTCCATTGGGAATTCAGGTCATGCATGTCAGCATTTAGGCCACTGGGCCTTCGAGGTACCACTGTCTCGTTGGTTGCAGGAAGCATGATTGACTTTGGATGCATGTTTCATCACATTAGGAAGACGATGTAATGGAACTATTAGGTGGGTGACCTCTTTTTGAGGGATGGGCATGTTGATGCCCATCATCTATCCTTTCTTCCCAATTATGGTTGGAGGGGTGCCCTACATGGTTAATTTTCCACTTGGATCCCATTTAATGATGAAGTGAATATGTAAGGTGATTAAATCACAGGTCGCGTAGGAATCAATGGGTGGATAGCTTCAAATTGTGATTGGTGTGTAGGGACATATATTTCTCCCCTCCTCTCACACCAAAAAGGAGGGGTTCTCTACCTTGTCTCATTTCCCCGCACAATGCAGTGTTTTTGGTAGGGTCATTATATCTCTTCAAACTGGTCTCTTGTGGAGAGGTTCAGTGGAATAGGGAACTGAGTCATCTGTATTGTGTTTTTTCATGTCACAACCTACTCACTATAGGCCTTTGTTCCATGTTCCAACCTTTGGGTAGTATGTATTTCGAGCCATGTGTTTTTGATTCTATGGTCCATCATGTTGTATTAAGACTTTTCACCACTGGTCCATCGGGTAATATTCAAGGTTACCTCTAAAAACCAGTTTAAAATAGGAATTTATTTTCCCAATAAATTAGGGGGAGTTTCTCCCAACCTATTCAAAAAATGGGTTTAATTTTTTTAAGGGTTTTAGGGTTTTAGTGGTTCTGGTGGTTTTATGTGTTTTTAGGTTTTTAATGTTTTCATAGGGGTTTTCAAGGTTTTTAGTGTTTTTTACGTTTTTAGGGATTTTTAGGGATTTGAAGGATTTTTATGGGATTTTACGGATTTTGAATTTTTTTGGGTTTTTAGGGGTTTTATGTGTTCTTAGGGGTTTTTTTGGGTTTTTTGATTTTTTTATGTTTTTAAGGTTTTTTATAGTTTTTTAACATTCTTAGGGGTTTAAAGGGGTTTTACAGTTTTTAGTGGTTTTTAGGGTTCATTAAGGTTTTAGGGGTTTTTATGATTTTTAAGCCCTTTTAGGGTCTTTTATTATTTTTAGGGGATTTATCATTTTTATGTTTTTAGTGGTTTTAAGGGTTTTTAGGTTTTGTATTTTTTCTTATTGTTTTTCAAGGTTTTACTTTTTTAGGAATTTTTTGGGATATTTTATTATTTTTCTGGTTATTAAGGTTTTTTGGGATTTGAGGTATTTTTATGTTTTTAGGGTTTTTATGGATTTTGTGGGGGTTAGGGTTTTTTCATAATTTTAGTGTTTTAATGGGTTTTTTAGAGTTTTTTAATATTTTAAGGGGTTTAATGGGTTTCTAGTGTTTTTAATGATTTTTTAGGGTTTTTAGGGTTTGAAAGGTTTTAGGTTTTTTATGGATTTTAGGATCTTTAATGGGTTTTAGCATTATTTAGGGTTTTCAGTGGTTGTATTTTTTATGTTTTTCTTATTGTTTTTCAAGGTTTTTAGGGGTTTTTTTTGTTTTTAAGTATTTTTAGGATTTATGCGGGTTTTTATAGTTTTTAGGTATTTTGAAGGGTTATAGTGTTTTTAGGGTTTTTATGGTTTTTTCGGGGTTTTACGGTTTTTTGAGTTTTTAGGGTTTTATGGTTTTATAGTTTTTTTAAAACTTTTAGGGGTTTAAAGGGATTTTAGAGTTTTTAGTAGTTTTTATGGGTTTTATAGTTTTTTAACGTTTTTATCGGTTTTTAGGGGTTTTTTATGTTTTAGATGCTTTTATGGCTTTTATGGTTTTTAGAGATTTTATCATATTTTAGGTTTTACTATTTTTAAGTGTTTTTATGATATTATGGTTTTCTAAGGGGTGTTAAGGATTTTAAATGTTTTTTTGGTTCTTAGGTATTTTTTAGTATTTTTAATGTTTTTTGGATTTTTAGTGATTTTGATTAGTTTGGAGGTTTTTTATGGTTTATAGGGGTTATATGATTTTTGGTATTTTAGGGATTTTTTAGTTTTTTAGGGGCTTTAATGTTTTTTAGAGTTTTATAACATATTTAAGGGTTTAAATAATTTTTCATGTTTTTAGTGGACTTTAGAGTTTTTACTAGATTTTAGGGTTTTATGTTCTTTTGGGGTTTTGTGGTTTTTAGGTTTATTAGGGTATTTTATTATTTTTAATGTTTTTTAGAGGTTTTAATCATTGTTTGGTTTTTATTTTTTTCTTATGGTTTTTAGGGTTTTTAGGATTTTTACGTTTAATGGTATTTTTAGGGATTTTTCAGGATTTTTTATGGATAGTTAATGTTTTTAGGGATTTTGATTTTTTTAGGCATTTTCAAGGTATTATGATTTTATGGTTTTTTTGTGTTGTTATAGTTTTTATGTTTTTTAGGGGTTTAAATGTTTTTTAGATTTTTTTTAATTTTTTAAGGGTTTAATGGTTTTTGAGAGTTTTAGTGGGTTTTATGGGTTTTATGGGTTTTTTATATCTTTATGGATTTTTTGTTTTTTTTGGGTTTTTATGGTTTTTAGGGTATTTTGGTTTTTTAGCATTTTTTTATGTTTTTATGGGTTTTAATTGATTTTAGGTTTTTAAGGTTCTCTCAGGGGTTTTAGGGTTTTTTATATTTTTTGGTTTTTAGGGATTTTTTTTGTATTTTGAAGGTTTTTAAGGGTTTTATGGATTTTGTGTGTTTTTAAAATTTCTAGTTTTTTATGGTTTTTTGGGTTTTAGATATTTTTTAGTTATTTAGGGAATTTTAGTTTTTAGGTCCATTTAATGTTTTTAAGGGTTGAAATTGTTTTTAGAGTTTTTAGTGGTTTTTGGGTTTTTATGTGTTTGTGGGTTTTTTTAGAGTTTTTATGTGTTTTATGGTTTTTATGGTTTTTAGGGGGTTTTAGAATTTTTAGAGGTTTTTAGGGGTTTTCGGTTTTTAGGGGTTTTAATTGTTTTAATGGTTTTATTAAGGGTTTTCATGGATTTTAGGGATTTTATATTTTTAGGGAATTTTTAGGATTTTTCTGATTATTATAGATTTTAAGGGGTTATGGTTTTTTAAGGATTTTAGGGTGTGTATTGTATTTTGGGGTTTAGGGTTTTTTCTATTTTTTATTTTAGGGTTTCTAGATTTTTTAATGTTTTAAATGGTTTTTAGAGATTTTAGTGGTTTTTAGGGTTTTTATGGGTTTTTTATGATTTTATGTATTTTGTGGTTTTTAAGGAATTAGGGGGTTTTGGGTCTTTTAGTGTTTTAGAATTTTTAAGAGTTATAAGTTTTTTTATGTTTTTATGGTTTACATAGTGGTTTTAAGGTTTTTTAGGTTTTTTTGGTATTTTTGAGGTTTTGGGATTTTTACGGTGTTTACGCATTTTGAGGTTTTCTAGAGTTTATTTTTGTTTTTAGGGGTTTTTTTAATTTTTTGGGTTTTTATGATATTTTAGAGCATTATAATATTTTAGTGGTTTAAAAGGTCTCAGATATTTTGGTGTTTTTAGGGTTTTATGTGTTTTTAGGGTTTTTAAAGTTTTTAAGGGTGATTATGATTTTTATAGGTTTTATGGTTTTTATGGTTTTTTAGGATTTTTAGGGTTTTTAATAGTTTTTAGATTTTTGGGTTTTTTATGATTTTTAGGTTTTAAAGATTTTCTTATGGGTTTTTCTGGGTTTTTGGGTTTTTATGTTTTTATGTATTTTTAGGGATTTTTTGATTTTTATAGTTTTTAGGGTTTTAGGTATTTGGGTTTTTTTTGGGTTTTTCATTGTATTTATGTGTTTCTTGGGTGTTTAGGGTTTTCTTGAATTTTTAGGGGTGTTAAGGGTTTTTAGAGTTTTTTAATATTTTTAATATTTTGAAGGGTTTTTAGAGTTTTAAGGGTATTTTAATGGTTTTATGGGCGTTTATGGGTTTTTATGGATTTTAGGGGTGTTTATGGTTTTTTGGTTTTTTTGGTTTTAAGGTTTTTTAGGATTTTTAACCATTTTTAGGTTTGTATGGGTTTGAATTGTTGTTTGGTTTTAAATGATTTCGTGGGGTTTTCAAGGTTCTTAGGGTTTTTTATTTTTTGGGGTATTTTCAGAGAATTTTTAGGATTTTATAGTTTTTAGAGTTTTAGGGATTATTTGGGATTTTAGGGGATTTTAGGGGTTTTATGTTTTTTTCGGTTTTTTGGTTTTTTTTAGTTTTTTAGGGATTTAAGGTTTTTATAGTTTTTAAAGTTTTTATGGGATTAAATTTTTTTAGATTTTTTAGTGGGGTTTTAAGGGTTTTATGGTTTTATTGGTTTTTATGGATTTTAGGGGATTTTTTAGGGTTTTTTAGGTTTTTAGGGGTCTTATGTGATTTTAGGGTTTTTACGGTTTTATTAGGGGTTTTCAATAATTTAAGTGTTTTTAAATTTTAATGTATTTTATGTTTTTCTGGGTTTTATGGGTTTTTAAGGTTTCTTGGATTTTTAAAGTTTTTTGTGAATGTATATTGGGGGGGGGGGTTAGGTTTGTTTTGAGTTTTTAGGAGTTTAAATGTGTTTATAGGTTTCTAATTTTTTTTGGATTTTAAAAGTATTTTAGTGGTTTTAGTGGTTTTTATGGGTTTTTATGGTTTTAATGGGTTTTATTGGTTTTAGTGTTTTTATGTCTTTATGTGTTTTAATTTTTTATAGGTATTTATGGTTTTCTAAGTGGTTTTCACATTTTTTAGGGTTTTTTGTTTTTATAGATTTTTAGTGATTTTTTTAGATTTTTGTGGGGTTTTATGGATTTTAGGGATTTTGAGGGTATTTATGATTTTTAATGTTTTTATGGTATTTTTGGTTTCATAGGGGATTTTTTTTGAGTTTTTTGGTGTATTTCAGTTTTTATAGTTTTTTAATTTTTTGGGGGTTGAAACGGTTTTTATAGTTTTTAGTTTTTTTTAGTTTTTAGGGGTTTTAGAGGTTTTTAGGTTTTTTTATGTTTTTTGGAATTTTAGGGTTTTAAGATTTTTAGATTTTTTAGGGTTTTAAGTTTATTAAGTGTTTTTAAATTTTTATGGTTTTGTTATGGGTTTTCAAGGTTTTTAGGGTTTTTCAAGTTTCTCGGGATTTTTATGGACTTTTTTAATTTTTATGGTTCTTATAGGATTATGGATTTTTAGTGTTTTGGGTGTCTTTATGGTTTATAGGATTTTTATTGTTTTTTGGGGTTTTAGGGTTTTTTTTTCAGTTTTTAGGGGTTTAAAGGTTTTTTAGATTTTTAAATGTTTTAAGGGTTTAGATATATTTAGGGTTTTTTGTGGTTTTAGGATTTTTTTGGGTTTTTTGTGATAAAAAAGGTTTTGTGGGGTTTTATGGTTTTTACTGTTTTTATGGTTTTAGTATTTTTAGAATTTTTAGGTTTTTAGGGGATTTATTTAATTTTTTGTTTTTTAAGGTTTTCATAGGGTATTGTAGGTTTTTAAGGCTTTTTGCATTTTTAGGGATTTGGGGGTATTTTTTGGGATTTTTATACTTTTGTTGGGATTTTAAGGATTTTGATGGTTTTTTGGGGTTTTAGGGTTTTAGGGTTTTATTTTTTTTTTTTGAGGTTTTTAGGGGTTTTTGAGTTTTTTATGTCTTTTATGTTTTTTATAGTTTTTAACGTTTTCATGGGCTTAATGGGTTTTATAGTTTTTAGTGTATTTTAGGGTTTTTAGAGGTTTTTGTGGGTATTTATGATTTTTAGGGTTTTATCCCTTTCATGTTCTTAGGGGTTTTAAGTGTATTTAGGTTTTTAACCTTTAATTATGGTTATCAAGGTTTTTAGGGTTTTTACATTTTTATGTATTTTAGTATTTTTGTAGTGTTTTAGGGTTTTTATAGTGTTTGAGTGTTTTTAGTGTTTTTAGGTTTTTATGGTTTTTTTTTGTTTTTTCAGATTTGTTTTTTATTTTTTTGTGTTGTTAAGGGTTTTAGAGTTTTTTTTTCATTTTTAGGGGTTTAAATAGTTTTTAGAGTTTTTGGTGGGGTTTTTGGTTTAATGTGGGTTTTTAGGTTTTTTTATGGATTTTCGGGGGGTTTATGGTTATTAGGGATTTTTAGTATTTTTTCATTATTTAGGATTTTAGGGGTTTTAAAAAAATTTAGGCTTTTATAGTTTTCATAGGGTTTTTAATGCTTTTAGGGTTATTAAATATTTAGGTAATTTTAATGATTTTTTTAAGATTTTTATTCCTTTTATGGTTTTTATGGATTTTGATGGTTTTGGGGGGTTCTTAGGGTTTTATGGTTTTTTTATTTCTAGGGTTTTTTTGGTTATTACCTTTTTTATGGTTTGTCTAATTTTTTTAATGATTTTAGGGATTTATAGGGGTTTTAGAGTTTTTAGTGTTTTTTTTGGGTTTGTCGGGTTTTTAAGGATTTTAGGGGGTTTTATGATTGTTAGTGATTTTAGTGTTTTTAAGGGATTTAGTGTTTTTAGTTTTTTTATGGGGGTTTAAGTGTTTTTATGTTTTTAAGTTTGTCTTATAGTTTTTAGGGTTTTAGTGGTTTTTACATTTCTTGGGATTTTAGGGCCTTTTAGGATTTGTTAGGGTTTTGGGGTTTCTATGTATTTTGAGGTTTTAAATATGTTTTTAAGTTTTTTTAGTGTTTTTATGTGTTTTTTGGGGTTTTTGGGGTTTTTTTGAGTTTTTAGGGTTTTAATTTTTTTTAGAGTTTTTTAATTTTTTAGGGATTTAAAAAGATTTTAGAGTATTTAGTGTATTTTAAGGTTTTTATCAGGTTTTTTGTGTTTTTTAATGTCTATAGGGATTTTTAATTTTTTTTAGGGTTTTAGGAGTTTTTAGTTTCTTTTATGGATTTTAGCATTTTCTAGGTTTTTTAGTGGGTTTATGTGTTTTTAGGTTTTTAAGGTTTTCTGAGGGGTTTTAAGGGTTTTTTACGTTTTTATGGATTTTGTGTGATTTTTTATGTTTTTTAAAATTATTACATATCTTGAGAGTTTTTAGGGGTTTTTAGAGTTTTTGGAGTTTTTTAAGGTTTTAAAGGATTTTTAGAGTTTCTGAACATTTTTAGGGGTATAAAGGGTTCTAGAGTTTTTAGTGGTTTTATGGTTTCTTAAGGTTTTTAGGGGTTTTATGGTTTTTAGGGATTTTAGGGATTTTTAGGGTTTTAGAATTACTTTTAGATTTTTTAGGGGTTTATGTGTTTTTAGGTTTTTAAGGGTTTCTTAGAGTTTTTCAGGTTTTTAGGGTTTTTTTATGTTTTTATGGTTTTTTAATGATTTTTAAATATTTTTAGGGTTTTTAGGGTTTTGTGGGGTTTGGGGTTTTTGGGGGTTTTGGGGTTTTGGGGTTTTAGGGTTTTTAAAGGTTTTATGGTATTTCTGGGTTTTTAGGGTTTTTTGAGTTTTTAGGGTTCTTATGTGTTTTTAGGTTTTTTAATGTTTTTAGGGGATTAAAGGGTTGGGGGAGTTTTAGTGGTTTTTAGGGTTTTATGTGTTTTTAGGGTTTTTAAGAGTCTTTATAGTTTTTAGAGTTTTCAGGGGGTTTAAGTTTTTTAGAATTTTTATGTTTTTAAGCGTTTTAAGTGTTTTGGTTTTTAATATTTTCTTAGGGATTTAATTTTTTTAGGTTTTTTTATATTTTATTTATTTTAGTGATTTTTTAAGATTTCTATTGTTTAGATATTTTTAGGGATTTTTATGTTTTTAGGGTTTTTATAGATTTTAAGGATTTTTTGGTTTTTTAGGGTTTTTATGTTTTTTTTGGTTTTTAAGGTTTTTAGAGTTTTTTAACATTTTAGGGGTTTATATGGAGCTTTTTTTATTGGGTTTTAGGGGTTTTATAAGCTTTTATGGGTTTTTAATGTTTTTAGAGGTTTTATGGTTTTTTAGGTTTTTCATCATTTTTTAGTTATTTAGGTGTTTATGTGTTTTTTGGTTTTTGGTTTTTAAGGTTTTATTTGGGTTTTAAAGGGTTTTTATGGTTTTTATGTTTTTACGGATATTTTGTGATTTTTTAGATTTTTATGGGGTTTTATAGTTTTTGGGGATTTTGAGGGGTTATCGGGGTTTTTTAGGGTTTTTAGGGTTTTTAGATATTTAAGGCCTTTAAGGATTTCTAGAGTTTTTTAACGTTGTTATGGGTTTGAAGTTTTTTTAGAGTTTTATTTTTTTTAGGGATTTTAGGGGGTTTTAGGGGTTTTCATGGTTTTTAGGGGGGTTTTGGTTTTTACGGTTTTCAGGGTTTTTAGCTTTTTGAGGTTTTTAGGGGATTTATGTGTTTTTAGATTTTTATGGTTTTAAGGGTTTTAGGGTTTTTAGGGATTTTGATGTGTTTGGGTTTTTTAGGGTTTTAGTGTTTTTATATAGTTTTTTTGGGTTTTTTGGGGTTTTTGGATTTTTAAGTGTTTAAAGGTTTTTAGAGGATTTTAATGTTTTTATGTTTTCAATGGTTTTTAGAGTATTTATTTGGTTTTTAGGATTTTTATAAGTTTTTTTGAGTTTTTATTATTTTTATGGGGTTTTATGCTTTCTATGGGTTTATGGTTTTAGGGTTTTTAGGGTATTTTTAGGGTTTTTAGAATTTTTAGGTTTATTTGGGGTTTAAAGTGTTTTTAGGTTTATATGGTTTTCTTATGGTTTTTAGGGATTTTAAGTGTTTCATATTTTTATTGATTTTTAGGAGTTTTTTATGTTTTTAGGGGCTTTATGGTTTGTAGTGATTTTGAGGGGTTTTTACCATTTTAGGGGTTTTTGGTTTCTAATGGATTTTTAGTTTTTAGAGTTTCTTTTTTATGGCTTTTATGGTTTTTTAAAAAAAATTAACATTTTTAGGGGTTTAAAGGGGTTTAAAGTTTTTAGTGGGTTTTAGGGTTTTATAAATTTTTATGGTTGTTAGGGGTTTTTTGGTTTTTAGTGTTTCATAGGTTTTGGGGGGTTTTATGTGATTTTAGATTGTTAATGTTTTCTTATTTGATTTTAGGGTTTTCATGTTTTTTACATTTTTCTAGATTTTATGGATTTTTTAGGATTTATATGGGTTTTTTTTTTGGTTTTTTGGGAATTTGAGGGGTTTGGGTTTTTTTAGGTTTTTTGGATTTTTATGTTATTTTTAGGTTTTTAATTTTTTTAGAGTTTTTTTAACTTTTTTAGTGGTTTAAGCGTTTTTAGTTTTTTTTGTTTGTTTTAGGGTTTTTAAGGGATTTTGGGGTTTGAAAACTTTTTTGGGGTTTTAATGTTTTTAAGGGTTTTATGGGTTTTTAGGATTTTAGGGTTTTTATCATTTTTAGGTTTTCTAGGGGTTTTAAGTGTTTTTAGTTTTTTAAGGTTTTATTAGGGGTTTTAGGGTTTTTTATATTTTAAGGTATTTTTGGTATTTTTAATTCTTTTATGGTGTTTTGGGGGTTTTAGGAATTATTAGGGTTTTTAGGGGGTTTATGGTTTTTTTTGGTTTTCGGAGTTTTTTGAGATTTTTAGTGATTTTAATGTTTTTGGATTTTTTAAACATTTTTAAGGTTGTTTCCCTAAAATATGGTGTTGATTGGGGATGGAATTCTCTAATGAAGACTAATTAGTACATCCTTTTTATTTATTGAAGGATATTTCCTAGTTAAGCCTTTCAAATCAGATTCACAACTTTGTTTCTTCCAAAAACTATTTTCACCCATGTGGGTGATTGTAATGGGTTGAACAGTGTACAATCACTTATTTAAAGTATAATGTATTCGAAACGATCTTCAACATGTTTTGTGTGTGGAACTAGAAATTCCCAGCAGATCTCATATCTGTGATGACTCATGGACCTACTTTTCAAAGGCATGAATTTTTAGGTAACTTGACCAACGACACTTGAAAACTTGCATTGGTCGAGAGGATGGGAATTCATGCTCATCTCACCCTTTGGGGGGGGGGATATTTCCTATTATAGGACTCTGTTATATATTTAGGATATGTTCATGAATCATTTGTTCATTCCCAAGCGTGTATATTATGGATTATTTTATGGTAATGATTAATCATGAATATGCATGGATTCAGAATCATCTTTATGTATATGAGGTTCTCCATCAATGAAGGGACCTATATTTATCCAAGGGTTATCATAAATGTTACCCTTTTATGGGAAAATTGTGGACTCCTTGGTTTCTAATTAGGACAATAATAGATTTAAGACGCTTAGTGGGGTGCTCTGAAGTTTGCTACCATCTAGGGAGACAAAAGTTGTTTTGATGTTAGGATTGAAACCATAACTTGGGATTCAAACGTATCCTCATGAGAGGAATCAGAACCCATGTAGTTAAGTTCCACCTATAGGACACAACACCTTTTATGTTCATGTGATAAGGACTAAACCATTTATTTTATCACCATGCGTCAAGGACTTCAAGGAGAAAGGTTCCTAATCAATGTTCGGTGCAGGACTTACACCGAGGTGGCTCGAGTGACCCAGAAGATATGTGGTCTCCTATGTGAGGGCATGACCTTTCTTGGGCTATGACCCAATAAGGGTAGTAATTGAAGGGACCCGAAAAGAATATGAACCCCCCACCCCTCTAGGTTGGATGTGACCCTACCAGTTATGTGGCCCAAAAAAACAATAGAGTGAATTAGGGTGTTGGGTTTAGACCATGGAGATGCTCCCTATATATTACTATTAGTTGAGAATAAAATCCCATGTATTTTGGTAGGTTGGTACTTACACCTATAGAGGAGGACCATGAGGTTGGGTCTTTCTCATGGGAGTGGCCCATTTTGTGGATATGGTTGGGACTTATACCAAATGGAAGGCTCATGGCACATATGGTTGGGGATATCATGTGGGGGCTGCCCATTTGGTGCATATGGTTGGGGATTGCATCCATGGATAAGGCCCATTTGAATGTGATTAGAGCTTACACATGGAAGTGGAATGTTTAAGGGGACATGATTGGGTTGGGGCTTGCGCATGGGAGAGGCCCATATTGATTGATGTTGTGGATTACATCTATGTATAAGGCCCATTAATTTGGTTAGGGTGGGACTTACACAGAGTAAGAGGCCCATTTTAGTTTTGGGATCATGTGGATTTTATGATCTCCACGAACCTATAATCCCATGTGAGTCATGCTCGGTGTGAGAAACAAGAGGAATGACTAGATCTGAATATCACATAATTCCACTATATCCAATGGTATATGAGATGTTGAAGCCCAAAATGGGAGGTAGAGGTAATTTAATGTTTATGTCTCCTATTTTATTTTCCTAGCTAGGATAGTCACATCTAGTAATCCATTAGGCTATGTCCCAGGATGGTGAAGAGGATAAAGGTGTTGCCTCCTGCAAGAAAGTATAGGCGATTAATCATGTAGGGATTCCCTAAAATTGGTTTTGTGGGGAAGTATTTCATTATCTATCAAAGTTAATGGATAGCATGATTCTCTATATTCCATCCTGGAAAGGGGGGGTTCACGTGAGCACCTCCAGTTCATAATCCTAATTACCATGGTAATGTAAACATGAAAACATCATGAGGGTCTACCTATTTGAGGAGGTTACACACATGGATCCTCTTACCATGCGAATGTAGACTTTAAAGGAAGCATTGGTATTCCCAATGATCTGATCATATGTGTTGGGTGGCTTTGGAAGGGGCCTTGGAATGATTACATTAGACTAGTTTGAGGAGGGTCCAACATGGGGCCTGATGACACGATAAAATAGAGTGTTGGAAGGTGGAGATTAGAGCTCCCTAGTATTCCCCATTCTACGTAGAAGGTTCTTAAGTGGGATGGGGTTCCCTCCACGGTGCATGTTGCTACCCAGGTGAGGGTATCGTTCGCATAGTGTTGTGCTTTGTGGCCCAGGGTTTGTCCCATGTAGCACATTTCTATATGGGTACAGGCTCCACTGGCATAGTGTGTTGCTATGCGGGGTCGAGTTCCTTCCACGTAGCACTTTTCTATATGGGGAAGGGTTCCTCCCACATATCATTTTGCTATGTGGGGTGATTTTTCACAAAGGGGCCATTCATTTATGCCCTGTGGAGGTCATTCCAATCAAGGGTCTTGAGTTTTTGGACTTCTATATAATTTATTATTTCACCCTTACTATTATGTAGAAAATTTTTACCTACTGGTAATCTATGGAGAGGCTCTAGTTTTTTCGTTTTTTAGTTGCTTCTCCTTTGGCTCTCTTCGGTTAGGTCTTTCTTTTTTGGTCCCCCGTAAGGTCTATTTATAAGTGAATGGAGGGACTAGATACCATCATTGACATTCATATATAGTGGCTCATGATCTTTTTTTTGGGATCCCAAGGAGGGTGCCTCAGGATTTTAATGACATAGAAAACTTTGGATAGTCATTAAAGGGGGTATAAATCACCCCATGGACCCATAAATGACTGTTTCATTTGTAGGTGTCAGCAGAGCCACCTCATCCCACAAACTATTTAGTTCACAGGGATTGGAATTTATGGGGGAATAAATCACCTCCTAGTCCCACAAACGTCTTTGTTTCATTTTTGGGTGCCTTTAGTACCGCCTCATCCCATGAACTATTTAATTTGAGGGGTTCTTCATGAAACAACAGAATTCCATACGGATCAAAGGTCCATAAAGTGATTATTTTATTGGTGTAATAAATCTATACTTCATGGTCTCACCCCTTTGAACATTCTTCCCCAAACTCTTCTTCTGATTTGTTTTCCTCCTTTTCCAAATTTATGGAATTCTCTTGTTATTGTTTTTTAGAATTTTCAAGACCCAAAAAATGCACCTCATCAAAATGGGTTCCGATCAGCATGAAGAGGTGGATATTCTAATTTAGAAGTGATCTTAATTTTAATGACAGATAAAATAATGCTCTAATTTTTTCCTGATCCAAGGTAACTAGTGGGAATAGTTTTACTTTTTATAGGGTTACATGGAAAAACCTAAAAAATTCTTTTCTGTTATCACCCTAATTTTTATCCTAAGCCCACAGTGGTTCTGGCATAGCGGGAATAACTTGGATTTTTCATTGGCCACCCATTGTGGGTTTTCAACCTAACAAGTTTTTGTCTATTCATTTTTGTATTTATTATTTTTCCTAAACCATGTGAGGAATAGGTTCAATGAGATGGTACTTGACTTTTTTCTGAGGTTCCCTTGACATGTTTTCCATCTAGGGAGTTTTGTATCTCTTTTTTATGGGTAGTTTAAATTCTTGAAACCCAGAATGATGCAACTGATATTTTAGGTCAAATAGATTTTTACTATGAATTATAAGGCAAGGGACCCAATAGGGCTTACTAATCTAGAATATACCTATATTTTTTGTTATGAACCAACCCAGGTCGACCCAAAATAGTTCACCTGAGTTGATCTGTGGAAAGGCCCGAAGGGAATTCCTGATCCCCACTGGCTGACAACTAGTTTTGGGAATAAGGGGATTGATTTCACCAAATAATAAGTAAATAAACTAAACATTAGAAAGATAAAAAATATCCCAAATTATGCATCAATATCTAAACGTAACATATTTTATACCAAATTGGAAATTCAACAACTGGATAACCAAACTAACTAAACCTAATGACCATAAAGACATCTCCATGTGACCCTGAGGGTCACTCTCTGATTCTAAGAACATCCATCACCCATGGAAATCAATACCAAGATAAACTTACACCATAATATAAAATCAAAAAATAATGTAGGAGTGAGTATTTAAACTTAGTAGGCATACCCAGACAATCTATTCCTAATGCACTTCTTTTAAAATAAAATAAAAATCAATTTAAAGATTGAAATACTATATATAAAAGTAAATTTTCTCCCCATATTTTTCACTTTAATACAAAATATTGTCCATTTCACTTTTCATTCTAAACTCAGGTTCTTTTCCATTTAAGCAACATTAACATTTTCAAGAAGAAATTGATGCTTACATTTCAAAACAACACAAGATAGTATAAAATATTTTTACTTTAAAAAAATTGATAAACATTTGAAATCCAAACACATCACTTCTGAAAGAGATATACCACACATAAGAACACCACAATAGTCATATAATAAGGGAAATGTAAATGGAAACACAAGAGTATCCAACAAATAATGAATCGTAAGTAAATAATTTCCAATAGACATGAGAGGAACCTAAGAGCTCGTGAATAGTAATACATGTTGACTCATTCCAAAAATCATGCCTCGCTCAATAGAATCAAATTACCCTAACACACTCAACCACACCCCACATGGTAAAGACCGAGGGGCCCAATCACATAGTAATAGTAACAAATATCCCTCCTGCTATGGGCCACCTGGCAGTACGTATCCTAATTAGTGAAGTAATTGTTCTCATAAAATTAAATTGCTATGCCTGGTTCTCCATGTCAAGATGTATAGAATAAGATGATCCAACCGAGCATCTAACCACATACACACATATATAATAACTAACACAACAAGCATCACCCAAATCACACCAAGGACTAATCATTTTCCATTCAACTCATAGGTCACAAAGGAGTCCACACCGAGGATCTCCCATTCCATACAAAGTAAATGGGTCACAAGGATTCCATATAGAGGGCATAGCACTCATTAGATGTCATTATAAATAATGTAGTATGATTTTCCAAGGAGAGTTTTCATGATAAACACTTTAACCACTTTTTTTCAAAGTACAAAACATGCCTCAAGATCTTTTCAGAAAACCATTATTTATCAAAGAACCAAATCACATTTTTTAAATAGTTGTACAAACACCATTTTTAATTTAACAAAAATTTCATAAAATCTCTTTTTTGACATTAATATCACATTTTCATGTCAAATCCATTTTCATTAAAATTTTAAAAGGGACATTAACCAAAAACACAAGACAAACCATTATTAAAATCCAAATACCCCTTTCCTTTAAACACAAAAACACTTTTAAAACACATTTAAGGAACCCAAATAATTATTTCACATATCATAAATATATCCAAAAATCAAAATCATACTTTATATATCATAAATCATATGTAAAATCCAAATAGGCATTTAATCGAACACTAGGTGTGTAATATTCCACAAAACAATGTCATTTATCACATAATAAGGTAGAAACTAGTATTTCTCAAACCAAATAAGAATTTAGAAGATCACACATAATTAATTAGAATTTAAGTGAGTTTTCAAAATAAATAAACCAATGAATCTTAAATTATAAAGGCATGTGAAAAGGGAAACCTTCCTCAAACCACAAGTGCTTCCACAATACACACCTAAATCAACCTCACCAAGGTTCCAAGAGCCAAGATCTACCAAGAGTAGCCTTAAAAAAATAACATAAATCAAGGGTAAAATGAACCCTAGATCAACATGACAAAGGAATAAGAATATCTCAAGATAAAATGGGATGAGAAGGAAGAGGGAGATGAGAAGAGAAAATACCTTGAATATTTCACCCCGAAAACTTGAAGAAAACATAAATTCACACCAAGGGAGAGGAGGAGAGGCTTGGAGAGAAATGTAGGGGATACATTTGGGTCTCAAGAACCATGTAAGGAAATGAGGATGTGTTTTTTTGTCTAAAATATCATGAGGTTAGAGTTGTAATTTCCAAAAAAAAATTATGATCTGGGCTGCCTGCACGGTTTGGTTGCATGGTTTGGTAAATCGTGCGCCAACCGTGCAGGATGGTTCTTCCATGAGATAGTAGTTCCCCACATTCTTACCACATGGGTTTTCTAACTATTTTAGTCCATTTTATCTCAACCATAAGCACACAATGTCTCACATGGTTACCTAGAGAAATCCATGCGGTTTTCCCAAACCATGCACTAACCATATGCTAAGAGAAAAACACCCTGAAACTCACAATTTAAAATTGTCACAACCAATAAATGAGCCATAAAACCAAGTAAAAAAAAGATAAATATGATCATAGGTAAAAATAAAAAACTAGGTGTGATAATTCTCCCCACCATTAATGCTTTTTCCCCCATAAATCCACAACATCTTTCAATTGATTGATGAAAGTCTATGAATTTATATATCCAAAAAATCCAATATATATGAAAAAACATATCAACCACTTACAAATAGAACATATGACTCTTTCCCAAAAAAATAAACCATAACTAATTCTAGATAAACAATGGGAAATCTGATCCACTGTCACTACAACCATGCCTCAAACAAAACTTTTTAGCGCACTCCCCAAAAACCCAACATTCATCCAAACCAAAAAGAAATGAAAATTAATGACATCAAAGAATCAACTTCATACTGGACCAATACCTGAACAAAACCAAACCAAATTCTTAACATGGTTGGCTAGAATAGACTCCCCATCATTAGGAATCAACTAACACTAATCAAAACTATAAGAAAATGCAATTAGACCCACGGTGGGTCTCCCCAACATTAAGAACCAACTAGATTGAACCGATAATGAAAAAAAAAGAACTTTACAATGCAGGCCAACCACCCCCACCATAAGGGGCCCCTCTAAAAGAAACTCAAGTTGAGCCGAAATTAAACCACAATAAGGAAAACTACAACATAGAACTTTAAATTGAATCTATTTGTACACTAAAGAAAAAAAAGATCAGGGTACCTCACACCCCTGGGATTTCGAACTGCATATGAGCTTCACTATGGGGCATATGGATGGAGACTTGATGTTTGAATCATATCCCACATCATAGATAGAGGCTAATAATCTCTCATCACCAAGATAAGAAATCAAAAATGTACAAATGAGAGACACCACTGTTTAGAATAGATAAATATTTGAATCCAATGAAATAAGAACACACTTGCATTAAAGTATTAGTTCTCAGAATATGAACAACATCCCCATACATTTCAAATAAAAAAACACCACCCAAAACAACCATCACAACATAAGAAAATACTACAATGGAATGGGACTTTCAAATAAGACAAAACATCACTCTACTCCTACGAAATGGCTCCACATTGCTCCTAGAAACACCCTGATAGAACTGTTACAGGTGGGCTAGGAACCCAGAAGCATGACATGTATTTAGTGCCCTCAGAAATGATGAATTATTATGATCCATATTTCCAAACTGATGACACAACAAAATTCCATGCTAAGAATAATACAATGAAAGATCTTGAGGCCTTTTAATCCCAAAATTGAAACCAACAGTTTCAGGTCGATTCCCCATTTCCTTACTGGAAGTCCTCTCATAGCTTCCAGAAACTAAAGGTGGTAATACTACCTCATGAAATCCTCCCATTATAGCTTTTACATGGACAACATGCCTTACCACATTTGAAAAAGAAGATAGATTTAACTCTAACACCTTTGACAAAAAATCAGGGTGAAGGACACACTTAAAATCCCAAGACTTCAAGGGATCATCCAAAACATTCCTCAGATCATATGGAACTAGTTCCACATGGAAACAATATAACTCCAACACGAAACCATCACACTACTGCATAAAAGAATTATGTACTCCCTTCCATACCTTCATAATATCATAGAAGTATTTTTGGATAAATAAATCCTTGATGAACTCCCATGTAAGATCTTCCTTAGGCTTGTTCTGAGATACTAACTTCCACCACTTCCATGGTGAACCATAAAGTATGAAAGTATCAAACTTAACCTTAAACAACTTGGGAAACTCAATGAGGCTAAATTTACATTTAATCTTATGCATCCACTCTTTTTCTTCAAGAGGATCTGCTTGACCATAAAAGAGAGGTGGATTTAACTCTACGAATCCAAGAACAAAATACATAGGTTGATCAACTGGAAATATTTCTAATTGGGAACCACCCGTAGCTTCAACCCAAACATCTATCGAATCCCTATGGGGGAAAACACTGGGAAACAAGAAATTTAAGATCAAAATCAAAACCAAGTAATCAACAAGAGTTTTTAAACTCAAAACACCTCATAAAAATCACATCCAAATAAAAAAAAGATCCACATAACCATTGGCTATCAAATATAAAAAAATCCTCTTGAAAACATTTTTAAAAAGGAAACAAGAATGGTGGATTCACAATCGCCAATGGTATTCCTTAGAGTCTCACTCACATACACATTCTCGTGTCTTCTTAGGTATCATCAACTCATTCCATAAGGAATACTCCTCTGTAGACATCATCCTAAAACTACTTTCCATACACATCTATGAATGTGAGAACCCAAGGGGATATGAAAGGCTGAAACATAATAGTTCCATTTTCCAAATCAAAACACTCCACCCAAGTTTTCACAATCACTACCCACTTCACATTTCAAAAACTTATAAAACTTTTCAAAAGATTACCACCCACCAATCAAAAAACATTTTCAAACTTCACACATCAATCCATTTTATTCCATTAAAAATATCAATTCATACCATTCAAAACATTTTCAGAAACATAAAAATCCCATTCCATAAAAATTATTGGATTAAAAACCCAGTCATTTCCATTTTTAAGAAGTTACAAAACAAACTTCCACTTTTCCAAAACTTTTCATCAAAATAAAATTGAAAAGTCATTTTCTATCATCCCAAAACCAAACCATTTCCATATAAAAATAATTTTTTTAATTCAAATGAAATAGCTCCCAAAAAAATTGAATATCACATGGAACTCAAGAACTCAAAAGTGGAACTATTGTTGATTGATGACTTGGCCATATGGTTTGTGTCCATATGACAAACACACCACCATCACAAAGAGTTATCCAGGAACATGTCCCAGACTCCACATAGATTAACAAGCCCTACAAGCTCACATATACCACTATCCCAACTCCCTTTTTATATCCCAAACACCAAACAATACAAAATAACCAAAAGAAACCAAAAAAAATAGACATCCCATGGAAACATGAGGATTATAATGAGTAAGGGTTCAAGATTTACTTCCCGTTATAACCTATCAAGTCCCAAAAATCCTAATCTATGATATTCCTTGACATCCCAAATAAAAAATTGTTATTTAAAATCTATTTTCCTTAAAGGAACAACCTACTTTGATACCATTTTTTTATGAACCAACCTGGGTCGACCTCGAACTGGTCACCCGATCCGATCTGTGGCAAGACCCAAATGGAATTTCTAATCCCCACAGGCTGACAAATTGCGTTGAGCACCAACAAATTAAATAAGGGGAGAATATTTACCAATAATAAGTAAATAAACTGAATGGCATAAAGTTAAAAAACAGACCAATCTATGTATTAATATCTAAACTGAATATATTTTATACAAAACTAGAAATACAAAAAATGAATAACAAAACCAACAGAACTTGAGGACCACAATGATATATCCATGTAACCCCATGGTTCACTGTATAATAATAAGAACAACCATCACCCAAAATTATCAATTCCAATCTAAACCTAGACAATAAGATAAAATTAAGAAATACTATAGGAATGAGTATTAGACATGACCAAATAATCTATTCCTAATGCACTTACTTTAAAATAAAATAAAAATCAATGTCAAAATCAAATTTAAAATATAGTATATGAAATTAATATTTTTCCACACATATTCCACTTTAAAACAAAATATGGCCAACTTTCCTTTTTATTCAAAATCCCACTTCTTTTACATTAAAGAAACATTAATATTTTCAAGAAGAAAGTGATGCTTTATTTTCAAAACTGCACATGAGAGTATTAATTTTTTTTTTACTTTAAAACATTTTTCATAAACCTTTGAAAGCCAACACATCAAATCCCAAAGAAACATACCACACATGAGAACACCATAATAGTCATATAATATGTGCAATGAAAATGGGATGACAAGAGTATATAACCAATCATGCATCATAAGTAACTAAGTTCCAATAGAAATGGGGGGAACCTATGATCTCATGAATAATCTAGAACATACTAATATATGTTGAGTCATCCTGGAAAGCATGACTCACTCGATGAAATCAAATCTCTCTAACATGCTCGACCACAACCCACATGGTACAGACCGGTGTTCCTAATTCCATTGTAATAATAACAAATATCCCCTGTTATGGGACACTAGATAATGTGTAAACTAACAAGTGCCACAATTATTCTCAGAAAATTTAATTGTTATGGCAGGTCCTCCAGGTCAAGATGTATCTAAGAGGATGAGCCAACCAATTGAAACTGATCATCCAATCACATAAACACATACATAATAACTAACATAACAGTTATCACCCAAATGACCCCAAGGACTAATATCTTTTCATTAAACTCATAGGTCACAAAGGAGTCCACACTGAGGATCTCACATTCCATAAAAAGTAAATGGGTTATGAGGATTCCATAGAAAAGAAATAACACCCATTAAATATCTATATAAACAAGTAAAGACAAATTTCCAAGGATAGTTTTCATGATAAACACTTTCACCACCTTCGTCAAAGATCCAAACATGCCTTAACCTCTTTTCACAAAACCATTATTTATCAAAGAACCAAATAAACTTTTTAAAATAGGTGTAAAAAACCATTTTAAATTTAATATACATTTCATAAAATCACATTTTTGACATTCATATCACATTTTCAATTCAAATCCATTTCCATTAAAATTCCAAACGCTCCATTAACCACCACCACATGCCAAACCATTCTTAAAATCCCAATAAAATTTTCCTTTAAACCCAAAACTAACTTGAAAACCCATTTAAAGAACCCAAATAATTATTTCACATGTCATAAATATATTAAAAAAGCCAAAAAATTATTTAGATATCAAAAAGAATGTGAAAAATACAACCAATCATTTAATCAAACACAATATTCAACAAAATAATGCCATTTATCACATAAAAAGGGAGAAACCACTACTTTTAATACCAACAAAACATTTACAAGTTCACACATAATTACTTATAATATAAGGAAGGTTTGAAAAAGAAATAAATCAAAAAATATTAAATTATAAATTCAAGTGAAAAGGTAAACCTAGCTCAAACCACATTCACCTCAACAACACACACCTGAAACAACCTCTTCAAGGTTACAAGAGCCAAGATCAACCAAGTGGAACCTTAAACAAAAAAAATACCCCCAACATAAATCAGGATAAACATGAACCCTAGATCCACATGACCTAGGAAGAATAATATCACAAGATAAAATTGAAGGATAAGGAAGAGTGAGATGAGAAGAGAGGGTACCTTGAGGATTTCACCCTAAAACATTGAAGAAAACCTAGATCCACACCCAAGTAGAGGATGAGAGGGTTGGAGATTAGGGGGGGGGGTCACTTTTGGTTGAATGCTAAAGGGAAGGATAGGGGGTGTTCTTGGACATAATTCCTAATAGGGTATAGTTTTAATTTCAAAAAAAATTATGATCTAGGTAGCTCGCCCGGTTTGGCCACACTGTTTTGTATACTGTGCACCAACCGCATGGGATGGTTCTGATATGAGATAGTGGATCCCCACAAACTTACTAAATGTTTTGTATAATCATGTTTAGGTTTTTCACCCTCAACCATAAGAACACAATGTCTTATACGGTTACCTAGATTAGCCCACATGATTTTCCCAAACCATGCACTAATCGTGTGCTAAGAGAAAAACACCCCGAAACTCAAAATTTAAAACTATCAAACCCAAGTTTTGATCCAAAACCCAATGGAAAAATGGTAAACCATATTAGAGGTCAAAAATAAAAATTTGTGTGTGATAGTTTTCAAACATGGATGAGGGATTTTTCTTAACCCTAGTTTGTGACTTCTTAAATTGATAAATGATATGGGGAAAGTAAGTGAGGAGTAACCATAATAATGGTTTCTAATAAAATGTTTATAGGGAGTAAAAAGGTATGAAAATACTCTCATGGGGATGTATTTTCCTTTTATTGATAGGAATTGTTTGTGTTATACTTATGAAAATCCAACTGGGGTATATTTTGCATAGTCAGACAAAGGTTCCCTCAGGACACTAACCCTCCATTTATGATGGTTGGGTGATTTGTTAAAATTTGGTTTTTTAAGACAACGAGGGGTGTATTATTGAGGGAATGATGTCTAAAAAGTTACATGGAAATCCTATCGGCTTTTTCCATGAATGAGAAACCACACTTACACCTATTTGGATTGTGTATATGAGGTTTGTAGCATAGTACGATTTAATTTCATGAAAATTGGAAAAATATGATGCATTTTAATATATTATGGTGAGGATGATTGATTTATATGGTTTAAGGACACTTATATTTGACCGAGGGAATTTTTTTTTACAATTTTCTTGGTAATTTGACTAATAATGTTCTATCATCTTCAGGCATGGAGGGGGAAGTTGTAAGATGTAATCTTTATGGGTATCCAAATATGAGGATTGATGTGGGACATAAACATTATTGGGGAATACATAGATATGAAAATTATCTCATGGGGATGAATTTTCCTTTATTTGAGAGACCTTTTATGTGGGTAACCTATGTAGAACCAATTGGGGTATATTTTTCATAGTAAAACGAATGTGTCCTTATGACATTGACCTTCCATTTCCAATGGTTGGGTGGGTTTATGGAGACTCGAACCTTTTCAAACATAGAGTTTGGTTTTTGAAAGGAATGTACCTAAAAATGAAAGGATAAATTCATGTCAAAACTTTCTGGGAATGGGTAGAAAAATTTATCTAATATAGGTATGAGAAGGTTCCCTGTGTCGGTTTGACCCATGTATAGAGAAGGGACACATTGTTTTATTATGGATGGACCTAGGATTAGAGACTCATGCATCACTATGTAGCCTATGAGGGTAGGAATCAAGACATAAGTAGTTCTCATAAGGTTCCCCCACATGCCAATTAGTCTCTTGTGTGGGAAAAGGGGAATTTTCATTTGGATACGAGATCATGGGTGGGGTGAGGCTCATATTAGACTCTCTTATGAATGTCTAGTACGCATGTAAGAGAGTATAGATTTTTCATTTATTTTTTGTGGAAATATGAGGGCATAGGATCTGAATGTCTCTATATATCCTGTCAAAGTGAGAATTAGGTTGTACATAGTTATTGTATATCTACCCATGCTGGTATGAACCACACATAGGACAATAGAATTTTTTAAAATTTTCTACAGCTTGACCCAATATTTTCTCGGGTGTCACTACATACCCTACATTGGCAAGGATGAAGACACATATATTTCTTGGGAGTCATGATGTTTAATTTAATGTGACTTGGAAACCATCCATAAAATTTAACATCATGTGATGAGGACATCATGAGGTCTTACATCTTTAATTCACGCGACTAGAACCGCATGTCATGGAAATGTTGTGTAATGGTTGGTTCATTGTCTAGAATGTTCTGAAATTCCATGGATGTGAGTGATAATGAAATGTAAACCATGATTCTGGGTATTCTTGGATTGGGAGAAATGATTAGGATCAATTACGTGAGGAATAATCATAAGAACAGTTTCCAGCATAGTTTTTCTTGGGAATACAATTATACAAGAATCATGTCATGGGGATTAATTTTCCTTTGGTTTACATGCCTTTTTTGGGATGCTTTTGTAGATCCAACTGGGTAATATTGTGCATATTCATGTAGCGATGTCCCTAGGACACTAAACATTCATTTCCGATATCCAAGGAGGATTTTTAAGATCGAAAATTAACCAGGTCACATAGTATGGGGAATGGAAGGAATGTTTCTAGGTATGTAAGAATTATTTAGACCGTTATTATCCATAGAGTGTGAAATCCCATGTATATATCTGACTCATTTGTAGAGGGGGTCATTTTTGTTCCCATGATAAAATCTTGAATGAGAAACCATATTTTAGGTCTCATGAATAGAACATTATTTGTACATAGAAGATAGGTAAATTTGTTTCTTTTAACCATGGCGTAGACTAGGACACATGGTCTAAGTGTCACTGCGTATCTCATCCAAATGATAATCAAGTCATGCATAGTTCTTGAGGAACCATGTAGTTTAATTTCATGAAGTAAAGACATAGGTTCCCTGTCATGAAGAGGGAATACCTAGTGTGCCTTTTAAGGTATTGCTGCCAGGAACATCTTATGTGTATCAATATGCCTTTATTATGTGGGTAATATCCTACCAAAACTCTTAAGACCACATGAGTTGTGCTCAGTGTGAGAAATAAGGGGTGTCCAATTTTTATTCTACCACTAAGGTGTGTTGTAACGAAGGATAGAGGCATTTTGAATTTTTGGTGGTTGGACCTGGATGTGGAATTCAGGTGTCACTACATATCCTATGTGGATAGGAGTCAAGTCATACATAGTTCTTGAGAATCACTCCCTGTGTAGATCATACTCATACACAAGGAGGAGGGAATTTTGGGTTTTTATCCTTTTTTGTAGCTAGAATTAGGATTAGAGATCCTGGAATCACTACATATCCTATGTAAATTGGAATCAAGACTTATGTAGTTATGAATGATAAATCTCTATGAGGGTCTAATCTATTCATAGGGGGATTATTTCTTGCATTTTGTTGTTGGGCCTAGGAAACAGGTCATGCACGTCACTACATATCTCATCGAAATGAGAATCAAGGAATACATAGTTTTTTGAAAGAAATCTCTCTGTGTAGGTATATCCTATACATAGGAAGGGGGGTTGGGGTGCATTGACTAGGACATGGAATCTGGGTGTCACTACACATCTTTTTTGGGAAGGAATCAAGCCAAACATAGTTCTATAATATGTCGTGGTAGATGACCAATGTCAAAGGTTATTTTCTCTTGGGTGATAATATCATGATGTTGTTTGTTTTTATATCATACAATGAGGACATCAGTGTTACATATTTTATCATCTTGAGAAATGGATAATGCACCATATAGTTTAACGTTACATGATTAGGACGAAAGTTTTGGCATGGTGGAGTGACAAACCTGATATGATTGAGGGACTAAGAGGCCCTTTTCCAAACCCCACATTCCTAAAAGGATTTCACATAGTTTAAATTTATGATTATTTGACTTGGGTGAGATGTTTAACATCATTCAACTAGGATGAAGTGAATAGGGATTACGTGTGGAAGTTTCTCGTCCTTTATTTCTCAAGTCTATCCAATAATACATCTCGACCCATTGAGGGGTTATAGGGATATTATTAGGACTTATACCTGAGATATAGTACCATATTTAAGGGACCATGAGGAGTCTCTCAACTCATGGTATTTTGGGATGTTAACCATGTAATTTAACATCATGCTGTGAGGAAAAATTATGTCTTTCATTTTTGGTTCATATGACTAGGACTATATATCATTACGTCTAATGTTGTGAAATGAGTCTGATGTATTTTTTTAGTTCACAATCATACGATCAAGATTGTGGTTCTAGGAAATTCAGCATCATGCAGTTTGGACGCATGATTATATGTAGTTTAACATCATGAAATAAGGATAAGGATGTCCAATGATTACATGAAATACTTCTTTAGGAACCTTGTATTTGTGTTTCCATGTGGTAAGATGTCAGTCCATTGAAATGGGGGAATAAGATCCATTTAAATAGACCTTATGTACAGTGTAAGGTCATTCCCAATTTGGTTCCAACTTTGGATGTTTCTCTCTAGGTATCATTGGAGTCCTGGGGACCAACACCATCTCTCCTTCGAGTAAATATTAGAGGAGAATATTTTGGATGAAGTCTCACATGATCCGATTTTAGTGGACTTCAAAATGATGAAAGGTATGAAATCACTTATCATTGAGTTTATACAATTCATACATCTATTTATAGGTTTTCTCATTCATGGATAATTTATCACATATGGCCATGAAAAGTGAGGGAAATTGAACTTTGATGGGAAGGATCACCTCTGTCCCATACACTAATGAGTATGGGGTGACCTGTGTGGCAGTTCAGGTCATGTTCTAGTAATCCCACAAGGAATGTAGGATCTTTTCTAGCCAAGAATTTGTATCCTTATCTACCATCTTATGGATTATATTTAATAGGGTTTTATTAAAGGAATATTTCTACTCATTAGTCGATGCATAGCAGTGGTACGAGCGGTTGGACTTAATTTCATACTCCCAATATAATTTCTATAATTCATAAAAATGGATATTTTTTTCATTTTCCATCAGTATTGTATGAGGGAAATAAAATCAGATGATGATTTTGGATTTTAAAAAGCTAAAAATGTTTCTTTTCCTGACCTCTTTGAGGGGTATGGATTCGGCCCATTTAGAGAACAAATCGGTTACCATAATAATGTACTTGATCTACTTGGACGTGGATAGAATATATAGTCATATGACTTCTATTTACTATATGGTGAATGGATATGAGTAATTGGTTTTTTACAACATCTTTGGGGGTTGGTGAATGAAATTTTCTTGAACGTGGAAGGAGTGGAAAATTTTACTGAATTTATTGTATTCCCACATTAAAGTAGTATAGAAGTAACCAAGACTCCATATTTGGTGGGAAATCCTGAGTCTTGACTTGTGAGCATCGCAATTTCTTGCATTTACTTCCTTTATGACAAAAGTAGTTTATGCTCTGTCAATAAACCTAATAAGGACCCCAGTGAGTCTACTCTTATAGAGTTTTTTTTCTAGGGTGTGTTCCATCATTGATAACAATGTTAATTGATCATATTTGGATATTCTATCTCTCATATATTTTTGGTTGGAGTTCTTTATTTTGAGGGTAGTTCACAATTAGTGTAATCCAATCAGTGGTAGGACCTTACGGTTCAATGATGGGGATAATCTTATCAATTTCTTCCAGGTCAACATGAAATAAAGGTAAGGCTATCTAACGATGCACAATACTGATGAATATTTCATCCTAGTATGGATCTTCTAGATTCATGGATATATATTCTAGTGCATAACATTTGGATTTTCTTGACTGTGGTACATGAGTCGATGTCTGATTCAAATTGAATTCCACCATTAGTTGCTAAACATGTCTTAAAAAGGGGATTATATCTTCCTTTTTGATAACATAATCACCATTAACCTACTTGATGACCAATTTGGAATCACATTTTATCTTAAAGTGGTTGACTTATACCTGAAGTGCTAGATCTAGACATGAAATGATAGCTTGATATTCTACTCTATTTTCTGTTCATCCCTCCGATAGTAGGAAGAAGTAAGGTAGGACTGTATTTGTTGGAGATATGAGCATGACTCCCAACCCAACTTTGATAATTTTGGGGTAACCCATTATTTTCCCTTATAGTCTTCTATATGAACCATCAAAATTCATTTCCCATATATATATTTCCTCTTGAATAGAGAAAACCTCTTCATTAGGTAGTTCAGTTTCCAATGAAGTCATTTCTGTCGAGGGGTGCTCAGCTAGGAAATATGCTAATTCCTGGCCTTTAATTTCTTTATTCAGCATGGACTGAATGTAGAACTACTAAAGGATAACCACCCACTAATAAATACATCTAGTAAACATGGAATTACTGTGAATATATTTTATTGGGATGATATGATACACCAAATTGACCTTATGTTGTTGTAGGAAGTGCCTCAGTTTTTTACGGCAAATATTAGCTCTAGACAACTCTTCTTGATATCAAAATAACAAGTCTTGATATCGATCATAGATCTTCTAAGGTAATAGAAAAAAATTTCACTAATGGAATCATTATTTTACATGAGTAAAGAACCCATTGATTGCTCTAAGGTTGTCACATACATAATAAGTGGTCTTCCTTCGATGATGATCATTAGAACTAGTGGGATCAAGATATATTTTTTGAGACTGTCAAATGCTTCCTAAAAATATTTATCCATTGATATGTAACACCCTTTTTCATTAACCGTGTGAAGGGAAATAATTTTCCCACAAGGATGGATATGAATCATTGGATGTAGGCTAAATATCCATGAATTCCTGTTAAATCTATGAGGTTTTGAGGAGGTTACACACTAAGAATATCCTATTTATTATTAGGGTCTAATTAGATTCTATGATAGTGTTTGACTATTTTTGACACTTTCATCAGGGGGTTCCACCGTGTGTGTTATCATCTACTTGCACAAATTGTTGCCTTGCATTCCTGCTTTCCAAATGTTGGAGGATTTCATCACTTTCTCAGTGATGTCTTCTCCTTGATCAAAATGGGATGATGGGATGTCAGTTCCTCCTTCCATGGGTTTATCCTTGGAATTTGTCGCCTAGTTTGGGTCTCCATCATAGATTAAGATGTGTTCGTGAAACTCATTACTAATTCCATCTCTTTTTGTGATCTAGTTAATTATGTTTCTTCTATCTAGAAATTCCCAGGGGTCTTGACTTTGTAGAAATCATTGTTTAGGGTATTATTCAGCCTGAGCATCACTAGAATTTCTGTAAGGTGGAACAGTGGTCACCTATATTATTCCTCATAAAAGGGAATATCATAGAGGTTTCTCAGGCGTATAATCTGAGGAATCCCATGTTGATCACGAGGTATCTGATGCCAAAGGCTCATCCTCTGAGGTTTTCCTTAGGTATCCCATGTTTAACAATGGGAAGTAGTGTGAAAGGTTGAAAGTTTAATGTCTTGCGGAGATGGAGTAGGACTGATCAGAATGCTCCCTAGAGGCTAATCAAGGAGGCACATTCCTATGAAGGATCACCAAGAAGGGTTGTTGATGGATGGATCAGAACACCCTATGAGGGAGGATCTGGGATGTGTGTCCCATAAAGGGAATATGTCACACTATGAATGTTGATCTAGGAACTACTAGATAAGGATTAGGGAGGTGCAACTATGTGAGGGGGACACCAAGGTTTACCATTGGTTTCGATTGAAACTCATGGAGGCATCCTATGTATCATTTTTAAAAGATATATATCAAAACCCATGTAGTTCGATGGATGGTGTGGTGCTTATGCATGGGATCTTCCTAGGTGTCGCTTGGAGTAGTGATGTTGCAGATGAGGCTTACGTATAATAATTACCCAATTGGGTGGAATGATTTTACTATTATGTGGAGTTCGAGGTAAAAATTAGGATGGAATATGGACGGATTGGATAGAGTGGATGGAGTGGATGTATTATTCGAGATTTTGGGATTGAGCCTCAAGGAGGATTCCTATATATCACTGTTAGTTGGTAATCAAAGTCCACGTAGATCTAGAATGGGTGTTGAGTCTTACCCATAAGGAGAATTACCAAGAGGATATATGGTTTTCATGGTCTCTACTAACTTCTAAGACCACATTAGTGATTCTCAATGTGAGAAACAAGAGAAAGCAGTTAGACTAACCATTGTGTTGTGAAATATGAACCAACTATGGATGGTGTGGGGATTATGTATGGAAGTGGACCATGTGGTATCTCAGTATGTGTTTGGAGGATCTCATTCGGTGTGATTGGTGCTTACGCATGGTATAATCACATGGAAACAAATCCCAAAGGGAGAGGTATGAGGTGTTGAAAACTTAGGAAGTGGAAAGGGTTCCTGGTTCCTATCCCCTCTTTGATCCTTATACCCGGGGGAGGAAAATTGGAGAAAAGGAGGTGCCTCCTATAAGAAAGCTTAAGGGATTAATCTAGGATGAATAACTAGGAGGATATAATTCCCTATGTGGAGGGTGTGGAGGATGCCATTCCATGTGAGGAGGATCTCATTCTATGTGAGGAGGATCTCATTCTGTGTCATTCATACATGGGTATCCCACATCTCTCGCATAAGGAGGGGTAATAGTTTAGCATCATGTGTTTAGGAAATTTGGTGCTAGGTTGTTTTAGATCATTAAGATAAGATGTGGGGGACTAACTCCTCACCCCTCGGGCCCACATAACCACTGAACATATACCCTTGATAGGGGCATGGCTTCAGAAATGTCGGGATGCAACAGTGTAGAGGAATGATCACTCACAATGTTCATGTTATCTTCCCTATGATTAAAATCAAGGGGGATTAGTAATACTATGTTAAAAATAAAGAGGTGGGTGGGAATATCAAGCCACAACTGAAGTGATGTTGTCCATAGGAATCGATTTCACAAGTTGTATAGGGACTTAATGTGTATTTTAACCAATACTGGATGGGTGTAGAGGCTTGGGGAACTCAAGCTTCATGAAGAGGTGTCATAAAAAGTTAGGAAACATAGCGAGTCTATGTATAAGGGATTCATGAAGTGGGGGATATTCCAAGATTTGTTTCACAATGATTGGGTTCTCTGTGAAGGTTAAGGGATTTGTGAAGGAATGAGATTCATGAAACATGGTTCCCCTTCCTTGGCATGATGTCACAATTTGGTATAAAGTGCTTTGTGAAGGCTTAATTGTCCATGACTACTCAAGTACTCTGAAGGGTATTTTTCTTCTTTTAAGGACATAGAACTTCAAAAAAGGCATCCCCACCTTAGATGGGGGTATTTCCAAACATGGGAAAGGGGATTTCATGATGCTCAAATACCTTGTCTGATTCATGTTATGTTTTGGTTTGCGGTGATCATGAGCTTCAAAAATTGGGAGATCAAAAGTGAAAATATTGGGGTAGCCATCACTTTAATGTGGAATGAGCGGTGTATTTATAGGCTTCTGGGTCTCACGATTCTTGGAACCATGCTACTAAGCATAGGTGGGTTCTATGAAGGGGTGCAACACGTTCATACTTGTGATGATGTACTTCAACTTTCATCATGGTCCTAGAGATCTGTTGGAGTTGTGGAGAGTACCATTAATGCCTCATGCATTCATGGTGGGGAAGGCATCTTCATGATGGTTTTTCATGAGGTAGACCCTTAATTGGGGGTTTGGTTCTACTTGAGCATGTAATTGCATCCAAATGGTTTGAACTTCTCCACTAACCCCATAGCTCATATTTTGACACCAAAAATCCCCCCCCCATAATAGGAATCGATGAAATAAGTGGTCCAAATTATGATGGAGAATCAAAAAAATATAGCCAATAATGAATCTGGATCAGGATTATTGGCATGAGATGCGATTGGATTTGATGGTTTTTGTGAAGTTGGGGATAGAAACACACCTATAGATAGTGCTTGGGGGTCCTCAAACCGTATGGAGCCTTCACACATAGACCATCTAGTTCTCTCTTTTTGAAAAGCTCATTTCTTCTATGATACTTGCTATATGTATGTATTCATTGTGAATCAGATGTCTTGGACCCTAAATTCACGAATCCTTATTAGATAAATGAACTTTTTGATCCATTGATTCTTCTTGGAATGTGCTAAATACCTCGGTGCTTTGTAACCTGTTACTATGTGAACAACCTTCACTAATGAACTTAATGGGATAGACTCAAATATTTGTCTATGTTCCAGATTTGATGGCTACTCAAGAATTTTCTTGGAAATTTTTTACAGATGATGTGCGAAGGGAAGAAAAGGAAAACACCATTATCACTTTGGAGTGCATTCGAATCCACTCAGACCATGAATCTCTACTTGGGATGATATCTAAATCTCGAAAAGAGTACCCCCTTTGAAAAAGTATACCACTATATGGATTTGGACTGAGGGGTTTTGTATTCATTCCTCCATCCAATAGGGACGAACCAACCTACTAGTTCAGAGGCACAACAGGAAAATACCAGTGGCATATGGTTGATGATGGCCACATCTGAAAAAACCACTTTTCCATCACGGATGACTATCGATACAGCCATCACAACAAAATATATTATAGGAAGTAGAAATATGAGTTTTTTATGCTACAGTTTCATAAAACCATCAAGGTAGTCTTGGGAAACCCAGAGAAAGGATGGACTGATATGTTGGACTTGTTCTAGGGTGACAATATCATTGATAAATGGGTCTAGGCCTACTGGGTGTCCGTGACTTATGCTGATTTTAGGGTATAACTGAGGTGGTTAGGCCTATATTAAGTGCAATGGGATTCTTATTTACATTTATACCAAGCGTGGGGGATCATAATAGAGCTTTTGAGAATATGGTCACCAGGGACCAACCCATTTCATCTTCATCACAAGGAGGTTGACATCAGCCTCTAGGACCTTCATCAGATTTCTACGATCCCTATCCTTGGGGGATTTATGATGAGTTTCTACCCATATAGACTGTGTGTAAGGATCATGAGAATCTACCATGTTTGGATAAGGTGATTTTGGATTTGGATTCAGGAACATCTAAAGAAAATTATGGGATGAGGGACATCCATTTCAAGAAATCGATCAATAATTTTCTAAATTTCTCGGCGGAGGAGCCTACTAAGGAGAAAGAGGTGGCTGAAATATTGCCAGAAATCCATGAACCTATCCGAGAGGAGTTCAATGTGGAAAAGAGGGATTTTATTGGTGGATCCTGGAGGAGAGACCATGGCAGTTATGGGGGTACAACATCAAGACCTAGCCTCAACCCATAGTCCAATTGCTCGGGTTCATTGCAGCACTCATATGCGGGTGGATGCTTTTGGTAAGAGATGTGTACATGGGGGTGTGTCTAATTACACTTATAATATCATCATTGATGGAAATAGTACCATGTATTAATCTTGGGATCTTCTGGATGGAAAATTTATATAAAGTTCTTTGACATATCAGTGAGGGGAAGATGTTGTTGTGTGTCTGTGGGCCATTCCAGTTCATGTATAGTTGGGTGGCCACACACATTGGAGTCTATGAGTATCCAAACCCCATCTCCCCTCCCAAGATGAAATTCTGGCCAGTTATCCTGAATGTAATAGGGATATTCCCATTTAAACTACGTTTGAAGGGATTGATAAGAACGATTGATCTAGAATATTAGTTTACCTTCGACCCATTTCTTCTGAAAATGGGTGTGGTGACTGATGATGGCATAGGGATCATGGAACAATAGGCATATCTCCTATCATTTTGTGGAGGGGTGCTGGTGGTTATAGTTGATTGTGAGACGATCTATGATCCATAAAACCTGAACCAGTTCACAAGGCAGTTCAAGTGATTGCAGAGTCTATCTCTGCAGTTGTACATAGAGGTACATCACAGAATACACCCTTTTATGATGAGGCAGCTCTATCTAATATTCTCATATGAAGATGGAAATATGAGAAATTAGTTTCCACAATCCAATGATACATATGGGACTACTCATGGCTATGAAAATAGTTTGGAGGCCAAGCAGAACATTCAAGCCAATGAGGGAGTGGTCTCTCTACCTTAGGGTTGAGGCTAAATGGTGTAGATAGAGCGTCATAGCGACAGGGATGGGGAATATCATGGTGATATAGATGTAGGAACAGATCCAATAGTTCAGGAGTTTTCAATGGACAAAAGTGAAGAAAGATGAGCAACAACAATAGGACTAATTATCTTATTCAAATAGACTCAAGAGTAAGCAGAGTCATTAGGAGGGTTTTGTAGGATTCCTTCCCTAGCTCCTGGGAAGTGTTTACGTTACATGGATATTCCTGATGATGATGTCTACCCTAAGGATTAGGGAATTTGGTTTGTAAAAAGGTAGTTTCTTAACACTGGAAGGATGTGGGACCACCTTAATAGATATGGGATGTAACTTTTTTTGATTAGTTACACCAAGGTTAGCTTCCTATTTTACCCAGAAGAGGGGTAATGGTATGTGGCAGAGATAACAGATTTAGTGCATTCCTAGGGCACTGTGCGCCAGATGATAAACTGGGTGAAGGTACTGCTGGACATGAACTCTCCCCCAAAATTGTCGGCTATTGAGCTAGTAGTGTTTTTCCTTTTTCCTGAAGAATTTGATGAATCATAGAGAGAATATTCTAATGAAGGGACCCCCTAGAGAGTGGAGAGATCACAACCACTGTGAGAGAACTCGTGAAACATCTCGGAGTAATCTCCAACTCATTTCCAAATGTTGTAGATTCCCTCATGCTTTATCTATATTCCCCAATTGAAATATATTTCATATTAGAGGATCTTGCACAAGGGACCCCAACTTATTGGGATAGAGACATAAAAATAGGTGCAGGGGACTAATATTTGGGATCTGTGCCATGGGAAAAAGCGGGTTCAGGGCCAATCAATATCGGGGAGGTTAGAAAAGATACCCTAAAATTCCTGGAGCCCTCATTCATTTATGGGGGGAACACCCTAGAATCATAATAGTGGACACCCAGGAGTCTGATTAGACACCTCTCAACTTACATAAGTTTCCTTCCTTATAGTGACACATTCATTGTTTGCTTGATTGGGTTGACTGAGATTTTTCTTACCCAAATAGTGGTGGGGGAAGTTTTTTCTCTTCTATTTGAAATCGTGGAGGATTTGGGATCTTTTTTCTGATAGGGGTGTCATTCCATGTTAAGATAGTTGTTTGAGATAACTAGGCCATGACCTCTAGTGAATAGTTGGTTGTGGCTATGAGTGATGCTACTGGTGGGGTGGAACTCAGGGATGACAGGAACAACCTTTTTGAGGTGGGATCAGGTGAGGATTATCAAACTCACAACATGGGGCACATTCTATAAAATAAGAGGTTAGAGGAAGTCCCTATTGTAGAACTAATTGTTTCCTTCCCAGATTATGAGCCTATAGATCATGAAGAGCTGGATGACACCAATCCTGGCGCGGTCAAGGAGAGTTGTATCATCTGGTGTTGGGCATGGAATTGCATCAAATGTTTCATTGATGATACCCCAGAGACACAACTAGTGGGCCAAATGGGGGACCTTTGACGATGTATATTCAACCCATGTGTTGAAGGGGAAAATTCTTGAGGCCTTCATGTACTGATTCACGACTTTATTGCTAAGAAAATATATTAAGGAAGACAGTATTCGGATGTTTCCTGGAACTGAGAGAATTATGAAATCATCTAAAAGAATCAGGAGGCTAACCAAAAGATCCATCACTTCGAAGAACAAATAGATGATAATTTCTCCCAAATCAACACTCAATCAAGGCTTGTAATCTATATGAAGGATCATATAGGGGTGTCCAAGGAGAATATAATATAGGCTTTGTGTCAATTGGATGATCTCCAAGTTGAGCAGGAATATGATAATATGTGGATCAATGAGATTCATCCAGTGGATGAGGAGGAATAAATAGATCTTAGGAGGAGGCAGAAAACCATGGAAGCCACATGCCATAGGCTGGTGGAACATAAGAATTTGATCTCAAGGGTTGAGTTATAAGGGTGATCTTTCCAAAAATCATGATAGCATCCAATATGAGGATGTCCCCTACTACTACCATAGTTTTCTAGATCATTTTTTATACTTTATGTGTGCATGGGAACATTCTTTTATAATAATTAATTATCATACATCAATAATATTTGTGCGAAAAACAATGACCAATCCCTAATTCCATGCAGTCTATGCCCAGTTTTTGTAACAAGGGATGACCACATAATTGTTAACTTTTTATGAGAGCATCAGATAATAATTGAATACCTAAGGGTCTGCTATTATTGACTGGCCACCGTGGGAGTTCAGGCTTGAAAGAGGTTATGTCTTGAGAACAGGGCTCCGAGGATGGCCAACCGCTTTTCCCAATGTGCTCTAGTGCACGAATTGAATAATTCTAGGTGTTTTGGAATTTATCCAAACAAAGGGGAATGGTAAATGTGAATCGAAAATCCCAAAAATCAGAATACAATGGGAGCAGCATCATGATATATGAAAACTATTGACCATGTTTGAAACACATCATCCATATCATGTATCCTCAAATGGGAAGAAATAAGGTTCGACTGCTGACAATGATTGAAACACAAAAGTTGTCTCAAATTTTCGTCCAAAGTTTTTGGGAACTTTGGCCCAAGATGATAGATGAGATGAAACGGCATGAGACATGACCATTAGTGGGACCCTTCATCCATGAAAGAGGATGAGGATTCAAATAAGGGGAACACGAATCATGTGAGTAAAGAGATGTAATGTTTGAATAGATTCCAAAACTCTTGAAATTACACCACCATGTCCTAAAACTCACTAGTTTATGCATACCGTTCTAAAAAAAGATCAAACCCATCTACTAGGGGAGTATCGTCTCATATTCCAAGAGAGAATAGAAGATGAAAACAATGCGGTAGATAACCAGCATCAGGAAAGGACCTTCAGGAGAGGGCCCATAATTCCTTTCATTTTTATGTCATGTAACTGAGGATGTTGCACACAGTTTAAGGTCATATTTCCTAGACCCTAGAAAATTGTTTAAAGTCATGTTGAACGAACTATAAGAAATTCCTATTCCTAGAATATTTGTGTGGTGCAGAGGAAATAAACCCAACATTAATGCTCCAAAGGAGGATTACACATCACATAAGTATCAGGGAATATATGACAATGAGGATTCCCAAAACAGGCATATGTGATGTGGAATGATGCAAACCTTATGTGACGGAAGCCTTAAGAGGATTAGTGCCACACCATATTTCCCTATGAGGCTTCTAGTTTAAGGTCATAGAGTTCGGACCAAGAATCCATTGTGTGGCTTGACCACATCAGTACCCACCGTACCAGAACTTCTAATCCCACATGACCCATGATCATTATAGGAAACAAGGAATGGTACAAGGGGTTTAACCTAACATGTGGGAGTGCACATTATGGGTGAATGGGTGACTGGTAAGTAAGGGATGATGGTTTACCATGTTCAAAACACATGGACCATTATTATACCAATCAAGGGTGGGGATATAAAATGTAGGATAAACTATTTACCAAGTTCAAAACACATGATCGACTATTTTTTACTGAAAATCCATTAGTTCCTTGGCCTAGGATGGGAGGTGATCCAAAAATGGCATGAGACCATTATAGTTAGGGGGTCCGTCAGGATGTGATAGATGGTAGAAATTTGTAATCGAAAAGATTCGATGTGTGGAATGGGAGTATCAGGGATTGGAAATCAAACTTATGATTTTTGGATAGATTAAGGTCATATTTCATGGACCATGACAAATAATTTAATGTTGTGTTGCACGAACTATAATAGAAACTATCATTCCTATGGTATATATGTGGATCGTAAGAGATAAAACCAAACGTGAATGGGGGATAAGAGATTCCAAAAACCACATAGATACCTTAAGATAAACTTCACATAATTTAGGTTCATATATCTTGGACCATAATCGATGTCAAGGTGATGATGGTTTGAAGGAGTTTGTGGATGGTCCCAAATTCAAAATTTCTGGTTGTCACTGTGTATCCCATAAGGATGGGAATAAATGAAAACATTGTTCTAGAAATCACATGTAGTTTTTTTCATGTGGTGAGGATGAATATAAACAAACATGAAAGAATGAAATATCATGGATAGACCCTATATGTAAGATCTTAGTGTCACTACTTATATTTCTAAAGAAATAATCAAGACACACATAGTTCTTGATCACAGTTTGGTTTAAGGTTGACACTGGTAGGGGAAATCTACTCTAGAGAGGGAATTGAGGCATCCCACGATTATCATGAGGAATCCTGATATCATTCAGGGAATGGTTTTAGTTTAATGACATGAATCAAGGATGTTTTATCTTAGTTTAAGGTCATAGAGTTTGGTCTAAGAGGGATCTTATCTCAAATGGGTATGCTTATTGTGGTATTATGAAAAACTTGTTGTGAATGAGGGACAAGGAGGCCCAAAACCACACAAAAAATACCAAAATAGACATGTATATAGTTTAAATACATGATTATTGGATCAAAAAAGTCCCAATTTAAGGTCATGAAGTTCAGACCTAGGGGAGGATACTCCCTAAAGCGGGTATATGTATTGTGAAGGAGTAAGGAATTCGACGTGAATAAAGACCTATGAGGCCCAATTATTCACCACACTTTCTCAAGTAGGTTTTTGATATTCTACCTATAGATATATGTATGACACATTTTGAAGGAATATTTCATGTGAATGAGACAAGGAAGCTTGTGTTCCATAAATGGGGCGTAAGGGTGAAAAACAAAGATGAGTTTGCAGCTAGGACTAGAGAAAATGTGTTTGGGAATCACTAAATTCTCATGAGGATGAGAATCAAGACACACATAGTTCTTTAACATGAAATCTCACTGTGTAGGTATGATCCATACACAGAGTGGGGCATTTTGTTTTGGAGTTGCTAGACTAGGATATAGAATTCAAGCATCGCTACATATCCTATATGGATAGGAATCAAGACATATAGAGTTCTTGAAGATGGAATTATAGGTGACCAATGCTGGGGAAAATGTCCTCTCAAGTGATAACATTATGGATTTGTGCAGTTTATCATCATACAAATAGTACACTAGTTACGCAGTTTAATTTCATACAACTCAGACTGTAGGGGATCTTAATTTAAGTTTATAGAGTATGAACCATGATATGAGGCTTCTAAAGAATAAATATGTGTTGTGGTGTCATGAGAAACCCAACATGAATGATTTACAAGGAGGCTCAACACCACACAACACATTACTGAGAATACTTTTCACATAGTTTAAATTCGTCATGCTTAGACTAGGGCTATGTTGTTAATTGCCATAAAACTCGGACTATAAGAAAGGTGGTATCCAAGAAAGGAGAGATGTGTAGAATAGTAGTAATAAAACAATTTGAATGAGGCCAATGGGGATAGAAACACATGAAACTTTTTTAAGGAAAATCCGTACATAGTTTAAAGTCATAATGTTTGGACATGGGTGCCCAGTTTAATATTGTGTGCCCAGTATGTTGCACATAGGTTAAGGTCACACTACATGGACCCTAATCACTGTTTAACATCATGTTCTTGGGATTAAAAACTCATTATGAAAAGTATTTCTTGAGGAACTTGGTATTGGTGGGAGGGATTATGCGCTCGATGTCCATGGTGACCAAAGAGTATGTACTGGTAGCATAGAACTTGTGAATTATATATGATACTTCACACTTGGTCTCCAAATTTGGTCGCTTCCTACCAGTTATCATTGGTGTTCAATGTTCCAATACTATATCTCCATGGAAGAAATATCAAAGGTGAACCTTTTTGTTGAATTCTCTAGTTTTCTTGTTCTGGTTCTTATATAGATTATGCAAGTACCAGAGCTTATTCTCGTCTAGGGATTCTAGTTTAGATAGATGGACATCTGCTATTTTGTTTGATATCTAATAATCATAGATGGTTGTTCTAAGAAAATGTAACTAAATCTCTATGGGCAAGAATACCTCTATCTATATATAGGGAATATGGAGTATAATAGTTGGAATTATGATTTCTATTTTGATAATCCCAGTGGGAATTAGGGATATTGTCTGGCAAAATTTTATTATTCTAAACCATTATCATCTAAATAATATAGGAGAGGGGATTTTTGAACACCTATATCTACCTATTTTCCTGCACATGGTAGAGGTAAGTATGGTTAGACCAGATATTGTACATGGAAAAAAATTCTTCAGCTCAGTAGCATAGAATTTGGTGCCATTGTTGGTGAGAATAGTGTGAGGGACTCAAAAAATCTATGGATGATATTGGAGATCACAAATTTTACCACTGATCAGGATTTGAAATGATTTAGAGGGACCTCACCTAACCACTTATAGAAGAAATCTATCATGGTCAAAATGAACCTGCACTAGTGAGCTGTTATAGGAAGATATGGACCAATGATGTCAAGCCCCCAGACTGTAAAGGGATGAGAATACTTGGTATTATAGAGGGGATCTGGCTATAGATGCACAAAGTTGGTATAAATCTGAAATTAATGGAACCTCTCGGTGAACTCGATAAAATCCTAGGCTATGGTGGGATGAAAATAGCCCAGCCTTCGAATCTGATGGGAGTGCTTCAACCCTACCCGATGAGCATTGCACGACCTGGAATGAAGTTCATATATAACCTAAGGGATAACATCTCCATGAATGAAATAGAGGATAATTCCATCAAACCCATGTCTATAGAGTGTCTACTCAAGGTTGCCTCCACTCTGCAAGGTGAACTGAACTATGTGCTGATGGATTCCCTCATATTCAGCTAGATATGAAGGAATATAGATGTGATGTAGATACTCAGTGAATGGTTTTTTAAAACAAGATGTTTCTTCTATAATAGGTGGACCTTGAGGTCCTGATGTGGAATTACCATCAATAAACTAGTTAACCTGTTGGTTGTCCTCATCATTCGAAGTGACGGGAGTGACGACTCACTGATGTTTTACATGAATGAATATGCCATCCTGGTTAGGCTTTGTAAGAGATGCAACTCGACTGGACAAGGAATTAGCTCAGTTATTTTATGACTAGGGAACATGAGTTACCTATATATGATAAGGGAACATGGACATTAACTAGAGGGTTAACTTTAGCAAGGGTATGAGTTTTGGCTTCCTGATGATGTAGTCACCGTTGATATGCTTGATGACTAACTCAGTGTCTCCCTTCACATACAGGTGGGGAATATCAATCTCAATATCCATCTAGAGACCATTAATGAGAGTTTATTGATGTACTTTGTTGTTGGTGAAGACCTCTGATAACAAGAATGACTATGGAAGAACAACCTATGTTGGGTGATAAAGATGACCTGCATACCTACTCTATTGAGTCTGGGATCATTGAACCTTCTTCCAGTTTGAATTTGGGAGGTACTATCAAAATTAATCTTCCAACACATCATACCATGATCCACTAATAGTATGGAATCATCTAGTAATTCAATATCTAGGGACTACTCTGATAAGGCTGGATGGGCAGTTAAGAAGTTTTCCAATGCTTGACACTTGACGAAATTCTGCAAAATAAAACAAATGTTGAACTATAGAAGGATCACTACCCAATGTCTTAGTCATCATGGAAATATGGTATGATTCAGGGTATAATTTAGCATATCCACATGAGACACCATCTACATCTCGTGATGTTTTAGGTAGTGCTACAACTTTTGTACTGAAAAAACCAATGTGAGGCATCTCTTCTTGATAGGAGAGTATCTGAACTCTATGTCAAGGAGCATGTGACATAGATTTTCTAAACTATTATCTATACCTTAATTGTTTTTCTAGATGAGAAGGGTGTGGTGGGATCATTCTAGGGTGGTCACATAGAGAACCAATGACTTCTTTGAGATGGGTGGCATCATAATTGGAGGATGTAGTAGATACTTCTTGATTTCGTCAAATAAAGTCTGAAACTCTTCATCCCATTGGTAGATGATAACTTTCTTCATGATACAAGAAAATATATTACACTTTCCGGCTAGATTCACAATGCATCGAGGTATATAGGCTAAGTTTCCTTGAAGACCTCGGAGCTCTTAGAGGTTTCTTAGAGAAGGAATTTTTCTATTGGTCTTGATCTTTTCTTGGTTAGTCTTAATGCCTATTTACCTGACAATGAAGCCAAGAAAATTCATAGAGGTAACACTAAAGGCACACTTCAATGGGTTTATCTTCAGATAATGGTAATATAGGAAGCCAAAAACTTTCTCAAGATCTTTGATATGGTCCTAAAATTGGCGTGATTTGACCACCAAATCATCCACATATCATTCCACTAGCAACCCAAGGATCAGTTTGAAGATGTGGTGAGAATTAGTTTGAATATATAGTTCATGGATCACTAACAATTGGCTCCTACATTATTTAAACTGAAGGGAATTACTTGATAACATAACGTTCCTTGAAATACTCTAAAGTTGGTAGCCTCTTCATATTTGGGGTCAATCTAGATTTGATTGTATACGTAGTATCCATCCTTGATGGAAAGAGCCTAGAACCCATCTATGGCATCGATCAAAAAAACCATCATAGGAAGGGTAAAATCATCCTTAAGGTAATGGAGATTGAGTTCATGAAAGTTGAAACAGACTCTGATCTATCTATTCTTATTCTTGATGGGAATAATGTTTTCCAGCCACTTAGGGTAGTAAATCTTCTTGATGAAGTTGAATTTGATGAGATTATCACCTTCATACAAGACCATTGCACCATGATAAATATTAATTTTTCTATGAGTTTCTTGGCCACAACATTCTTCCACACTGAACACACATTATTACCCACCAGGGGATTATCTTTTGTTAGAGCCACGATGGGCACTGTTGGTCAGACGAGTGGAATCTTGCTGGTGTTGGAAATGTTTGGCTGCTCATTAGACAAATCACCCAGGATCACTACTGGATGATTATCAAATGTTTGAGGCCTAGAAACACCTGGAAGTGTACGATCATGATATGTTCATGGATGTTATACCTCGTCGAGTATCATGATCAATGGTGGTAGTGAATCAGAAAAGATGAGCGAATAGGGATGTGACTGCTAAGTCTGTATAGAACCTCCTATCTAGTCTCAATATCATGAATATCCCAGTTTGGATCACTAGATTTAGAATTATTAAGATTCTCATATCCTCAAATCCTTTGATGATGACATCAACCATATACATTCAGATGGATCCACTAATACTCTTTATCATTAGGGATTATATAGGGATCCACCAGCATAACCATATTCACATAGGAATAATCCTAGACATCATCAGTAGAGTATTCCAATGCTTGGAATACTCTCGAGGTGATTCCCATCTCCAAATTCATGAAATCACTAAGAGTGTGGGATGTCTTCAACATCGATGGGGATCTTTTCTTTCCCTTACGCTGTCAGTGCCTGTTTCTCTAAGATGTGGAAAGCTATAACATGGATGTAGAAGTGGTAGCCGAAGGAGGTGCAATGATGAAAGAAGGTTTGGGCCAATTCTAATGGGCATGGATGACACCATGGATGTGAGAGACTACTTTTTGTGTCAAACATTTTTCATTATTCAAGTTACTATGGCTATATAAATTCTTTTATTCACCTTCTTTATCAATGTCTAGCTCAGCAAAGATGCATGTCACCTATGGTGGGAAAAGGCCCAATCTGACTACACTATTTCCCACTTGGTCCTAGGTACAATATTTGAACATGTATCATTTACTTATGGTATTTACAAGGATTTTATGGTAAGTTAAGTGGTTAGGGAAATTAGTGATCTCGACCTCATGTGGTTTCCTAGACTCAAGAAGTTTTACAACTCATTTTTCCAAGGCACTGTAGAAATAACCAGGTACTTGTGCATCCTTAAAAGAGTAATTCTTATTTATCATCTCCAAAGGGAAATCTAGGATCTTGGACCTGATGAGGGGATGGATTCAGAGAGGGGGTTTGAGCTACATCATCTAGCCTAGGTGGCAATGTTTAGCGGAGTGGTGCCTACCGATTCCACACTAGGTGATGCTGAGCATAGGGCTGAGCCTGAGACTATTTCACTTAGTGAGGCTATAGGGTGAGGCTCTGTTGGTAACAAATATAATATCTCTAAAACCTCTACTCATACCACAATAATAGTAACTATCTTGGTGGTTCTTCTTGTAGGAGCTATAAGAGGCAATTAACATGACTTATTGGCATGTTGTAAAGTTTCCTCTTGAAACTGATACTTTTTAGAGAAATATCAAATTCCAATTGGGATGTTTTGATTGATGATGGTGGGACCAGGTCAGTCTTCATCTTCCCCTATGCACATCTTCAACAGATTCCCCTGGGTTAGTGTCATATCAAGTGAATTCGTAAGGACTTTCCACTATGCGACAAAATTGATGACACACTCATCAGGAAATTCCTTGCACTTGAATTGGTCGACAATAATTGTCTTATGAGTGATGGATATGAACTGCTAAATAAAATTCATGTGAAGTTATTCCCAACCATTGACGGTCCCAATGGGTAGGTGGTTGTACCAGATGAATGTATTCCCTTCCAAACATCAGAGCATGATGGGTTCTTGCTGCTCTGGAGTTCCCAACATGGGTCCACACCTTGAGATGAAGTTTGATTGATGTTTTATCAGGTCATTAATCCTATTTAAGGGGATATGTAATGATTATTGAAATATGGGTGGTGCTCAAAAATCATCCACCCATGTCAGATACAAATTTCCATCAGGCGGGATTTCCACCTATCGTGTCTCATGGTCTTTGAGGTGAGTAGTGAGAGTTGATATTAGGTTTTCCTAGTAGAGGTTATTAATTTTAAGAGGATATATAACCACTAGTGCATTGATAGGATCATTAGTGTGATATACCATCTCAACATATTGTGGATCATCTTAATGAGCAGAGGTTTAAGGACCGACTTGATCCGAGTCTTGGGGGAGGTTATCATGTTTCTTAAACTAATTCAAAAACTCATATTGTGGCCATTTTCCATAAAATTTAGTCTTATTTTTTGGGATGCAATATATTTCCATGATCGATCAGGGGAAGATGGATGAGAAGGACTTATGTCTTCCCCTACCGCCCTAGTGTAGGAGGGACATGATCTTGTCAAGGGTTACCATAGTCCGGGAACTGTTAAACAAGGGGGTAAGTGAGGATCTCATCAATGATAAACCTCTAATATGTGATCTACTAGGGCAAGGTGGCCACAACAAGATTGATATCTATCCTATATGAAACATTAGGTGGATCAGAATTCTTAGAGGTTCTAATATTCTCATTACCTTTGTTGGTGTCCTAACCAAGGGGAAATAATAAAAAGCTCTCTAAAAGGATGAGGAAATTTCTTTGTAGGTGGGTGATGATTCTAGTGTGTGGTTCAACCAAATACTATACTACCCCTAGGGGTGGTTCCTCTTCATCAGACCCTGCAATGTTTTCCTTTTATTTAAGAACCCTATGTTCATCCATATTTACTACGAATATACAAAAAGGTGAATCCTAAATACCACTAGGAAAGTCAGAATGTTAGAGGATGGGACTGAAATGGAGAGCAACATACTTCCCCTAGCCCCTGATATTTATGTGCGGGGATTCCTATAAAATAATTATGTGAAACACTTTAAAGATCTAAACACATATTTATTAGAGGTTCTAGTGGTAGTCGAGTGATGTAGGGTGTTGAGGCACTTGGAGTGCTACGAACTCAACCATGTGACACTGCTAATAAATATCATCAAAATGTTCATATCTCTTTGGAATGATCAGATGATGGTCATATAATTGAAAAAACATCCCCCAGATGGTCCAGCAGAAACACACGATCTCGTATTGGGTGAACGACTAGGGGATGTTGAAGTTGGGTGTTGTATTCGGACAGAATACATATGATTATTGATCAGTAGACATAGTGTGTTATAGGCTTGCCTATTCAGAAGTGGGGTTTTACTATTGGTTGGACCAATCCTCGACCAGTGATGGCTATGAAATGGGCAACAACACTAATGTAGACATGTGTGGTGGTGAACTAGCTAGTAGAGGATCCACAACATGATCTGATTGATTAATGCACACTATGTCTTCTCTTGGAGGTGATGTAAACCGCATCATCACATCCCTATAGTAATGGGTACTTAGCACTACTTCATGTGTGAGGGTATAAACTGTCATTTTCATGTCTACCATATGCTCATTATCTACAAAATCCAAGAATAATTCTCTATGATCTCGAGTATATGTTGAGAGTGAAACTGAAAATGACATTGATAAGTACACCAAAAGACCCTGTAATGGATCTAAATATTCCTCCACCTACATATACATATGAAGGGATTCAGAGATCTGGTGCATTTCTCCTTCTAAGATTAAAATTTTCACCTACCAGGATATTTCCAAAGACTCTGGTGTAAATGACTAGGGTGAATTCTCCATCATTCAATAACATAAAACTTTGGAATATGATAAGTGATTGATATTGGTGATGACTTGGGGTTTCTCAGAGTTTTTCCTTCACTGGTGGAGATTATCCCATCTTCCCTGGTATGGTTCTTTGGGACAGAAATGTTCTTTATCATGGAAATGACCTCCATGTTAGTTGGAACTAGAGCGAGGAGGACCTTCTCTTAGAATGTTGTGTGAGGGGGGGAGGGAATCCACTCTAGATGATAATATAGTTGGGAGGAACTCGCCTTTGGGTGGTGAGAAAATGGGTAGTACATACATGTTGACTAGTGGCAATAGCATGGGGAGGGAATCTATACTAGTGTATGGAAGAATGAAGAGGAAATTCACACTGGTCATACCGAACATGGGGAGGACCTCTGTGTTGACTATTGATGAAATGGGGTGGACATTTTCTTTGATTTTTTAGAGTGGATAGGACCTCCTCTTGATTTGGTGGAAACACGAGGAGGGCCTGCATGCTATTTGGGAGTTTCACATAGAGGACCTCTATGTTGGCTGATGGTCATATGGGGAGGGACTCTATAATAGTTGTTGATGAAGTAGGGAAGGCCTCCACTTGGATCAATGCTGGAGTGTGGAGGAAATTTTCTTGAGTTTTGAATGGTGTGAGGAGGAACTTCATGTTGATGCTCTGTGATATGGGGAGGGCCTCTGTATCGGGAACCATAGGCATGGGGAGGACCTTCGTACTTGGAAGTGATAAGGTGAGGAGGACCACTACTTTGGTATATGTTGAGAACATAGGGAGGGACTTTGTTGAGTGTGAGAGTATGGAGGACCTCCGCTCTGATAGAAGATAGTACAAGGATGACTTCCATACTGAATCCTATCATCAATGGTTGGCCCGTGATGGCTACTGGTTGTGCCAATGACCGAAAGAGTCAACCTGACCTACTTGTGAGGTGGCAGTGTTCTCAGTTCCAATCAGGCATTGATCGACCCTTTCTCTAGAGTATCAGGGATTTTTCGGAATGCGTTGGGGTTGGAAGGAGCCACTGAAGTTGTGGAAGATGATTACCCATTATAGGTATCCTCCTATTATTGGGACTAACATTGATTTATGTTATCTAGGCTGGGGCCAATAGAGCGGGGGTGTAGTCCACCTGCTCTTCGGCCTGGGGGAATGATCTTCGTTTGCATCGATGAGGCCTAGTGGGATCCCTCCTAAGTGGATCCCTGGGTGGTAGTCATGGTCGGGGTGACCAATGAAACCCCTACCCCCATGTAATAGGAAATTAAGTTATAGAATCTCTCTAGAGAGATGATCTCAATGTGGTTATTTGTTAGAGTGAAAAGAAGTGTCTCCCTATGCATCCCTTAGGGGTGGAGGTGTTGGTGAGGCACAGAGGTCACTAGGTCTTAGAGATCCATACCCATTGTGGGAATAAACCCCTCATATTCATATCAGCATATGAGTGCATCTATCATGCTCCTATAAATGATTTTATAATGGTGATTTGGGGCATGGGTTCCTGGTAGTCGCTGAAGTCATGGTGTAGGTCAAGTCATGTGAGATTTATGCATCAAGATTTCTCTTAGAACTATATATGTGGGTGGTTGAATTTGGTTTCCTATAGCATGGGTCTTACAAAGAATGAAGATAAACCTGTTAGTACAGATACCTGGAAAGAAATTCCCAATGAACCAACTTTGTATAATATTCCATTGGTGGAGAGAGAGATCCACACTGATGATATCACAGACCAGAATTGCCAATGATTAATGAACCCAATTCCCAGTGAGTTCAACACCAAGCCCATAATTTAATTGATGGGACCTGGGACCGGATAACTGGATCTGGTGACATTATTATCTACTAATGTCTTGAATTCTACTATTCCCCAAGTTGAGGATAAGAGTTTCACATCGATTTCACCATTTCTATTTTCGATACTTTCACCGGGGCTCACTATCGCACGTGTTATCGTCCGCTAGCGCATACTGCTTCCCCGCATTCCTTCTTTCCAAAGGATGGGGGATTTCATCACTTTCTTGGATATGTATCAACCTTGATCAAAACGGGATGATGGGATGCTGGTTCCTAGTTCCATGGATTTATCCTGGGAACTCATCGCCTAGTCTGGGTGTCCCTCATAGATTAAGATATGTTCATGAAACTCATTACTAGTTCCACCACTTTTTGGATTCTGGGTAATTATGATAATTATGTCTAGACATTCCAAGGGGTCTTGATAGGGCAGGAACCTTCAGTTAGGGGAGTAGTCATGTTGGGCATCGCTGGCATTTCTAGACTATAGAACATTGGTCACATATAATCTTCCTTATAGGAGTAAATCTCATGGAGGCATCTTGGGTGCGGAACCTCAGACATCTCATATCGATCACGAGGTATCTAATTCCAAACACTTATCTTTCATTCTTTTCCTCAGGCATTCCATGTTTGACACGAGGTAGTAGTGTAATAGGTCGCGAGCTTAACATCTTTTGGAGATAAAGTGGGATTGATCATAATGCATCGTGGAGGCTGATCAAGGATCCAAATCCCTATGAGGGAGCACCTAGAAGGATTACTGATGGATGGATCAAAAAACCTTATGAGGGTGGATATGGGAGGTGTAACCCATAAAGGGAATATGTCACACCATAAAGGTTGATTTGGACACCAATTAAAGTGCACTACAAAAAAACAGTACATTAAAGGGGGTTATTTAGAGGGGGTTATGCACAACCCCCTCTAAATTCATTTTCTGTATAATTAGATGGGTTTATGCATGAGCCCCTCCAATAATTGAATTTAGAGAGGCTTATGAACCCCCTCTAAATTCATTTTATATTAAAAAAATATAGGGGGGGTTTTGTACAACCCTCTCTAATCATCGAATATTTAGGGTGTTATGGAATCCCTCTAATTTTTTTAAATTATTTTTTTAATATCCAGTTGAATTTTAGAGGGGGTTCAAAACCCCCTGAAATATCATAAATTAGATGAGGTTTAAAACCTCCTATAAAATTTTTAATATCCAATTGGCTTTTAGAGGGGGTTCAAAAACCCCTCTAATGTCTTAAAAATATAGGGGGTTTAAACCCCCTCTAATTTAAAAGATTATAGGGGTTTTGAACCCCCACTATTTTTTTTAGAATGAAACTTCCATAATATATATATATATATATATATGTATAAAATTAAAAAACAATATATAAATGTATTTAAATACATTATATGAACAAATTATATAAAATATCTATATGATTATATTTAATTGTGTATATATATATACATAAATATAATTGTATAATATTATGTACATTAATATATATTTATTTGTATATATTCTATTTCATATATTATTAATTATTTATAATATAAAATCATAAACATATTATATAAATATATACATAAATATAATTTATATTGAAAATATATCATATAAAAACTCAATCTTTGAGTTTTTATAATTTCTTTATAATAATAACAAATAATTTTTTTAATAATATGTTTATTCTTTTATGTTATATATAATTAATTTTATATGAAATAGAATTTATACAAATATATATATATTAGTTTACTAAATATTATGCAATTAAATTTATTGAAATACATATATATTAATGTACAAGATAATAAATATATGTATTAAAAAACATTATATATATTTTTATAAATTATATTTCAAATAATATTAACTATATATTTGTATAAATTTTATTTCATATAATATTGACTATATATAATATAAATACTAATTATATATATAATATAAAATTGTATTTCATAAAATATTATAGAAATATTTGCATAAATCGTATTTCATAAAACATTATATAAATATTTTCATAAATCTTATTTAATCTAATATCAATTATATATAATAATTTTTTTTATAAATGTCATTTCATATCACAATAATTATATATATTATTATACTATTTATAAAAGTCAATATATATATATTAATGTAAATAATAATAAATGTATGTATTGAAATACATTATTTAAATATATTTTTAAATACCTTATACAAATATATTAAGTAAATACCCAAATATATATATATATATTATGTAATAAACATGTATATAATATATAAATATGTATTTATGTATATAAATAATTTACAGAAATATATAATATAAATTTATTTAATATAATATGTGTATAATATAAATCATTAAATAAATTTATAATATTTATAAAACCAACATATAATTTTTATAGTTTAAAAACCATGTGCAATAAAAATAATAACAATTAATTAAATAAATATTATAATTATATTATATTTTTAAATATTATACAAATACATAAATAGATACACACAGATATAAATTTATTTATAAATATATATTTATATATATAGATATAATTATTTTTATATATATTATATTAATAAACATGTATATAATATATAAATATGTATTTATGTATATAAATAATTTATATGAACATATTTATAAATATATAATCATATGAGTATATAAATGTAAATATATAGTTTATATAAATGTATATATAGGTTATATATTTAAATTCATTTAAATATATTATCTAAATAATATTTATTAGAATAGAAAACAATATATATAAATATACTCATGCCTACAAAGAAAAAATAAAATAAATTGTTGTAGTGGTAGTAGGGGGACGACATGCTGGTTCCATTGATTGATCGATCAGAGTTTGAATCCCTCCAGTATTAATTTTACCTTGTAATTTTAGGGAGTCGTGGCAGATAGGTGGCGTGGGGCTGGGTGTGGGAGAGATGGCGTGTTGGGCATGTGGTTCCAGTCGAGAGGGTGTTATTTGAGTGGGGTGTGGGAGGGGGAAAGGGATGGAGGGAGAGAACCTGAAGGGGGTGTGAGAAAGGGAGGGAGGACAGAACTAGATGGCAAGGGGGCCATGGGGAAAGAGGGGAAAGGGAGGGAGGGATAAACTAGATGGTAAGGAAAGGAGAGAGGGAAAAGGAGTTGGAAACTAGGTTTGAAAAAAAATTTAAAATGTAGTGGTCGTTACAACCACCCCTATAAAATTTAGTGATCAGGGGCAGTTTAAAAACCACCCCTAAATTTTCATCCTCAAATTAGTTAAGGGATGTTGAAACCACCCCAAAATTAATACATTATTTCAAAGGGGTTTAAACCCCTACTAAATTGGTTGGGTATAGTATATTTATGGTGAAATTATAGGGGGTTTAAACCCACTCTAATGTAATAGCCTCTACTGTTTACTAAGATATACCAGCAGTTGATGAAAACCAACGCTAACCATAAATTACGGCCACTTTAACAGAAGTTCACTATAACCTTTAATGAAGCCTTTATAGGGGTTTATAACCCCATATAAACGCCAAAAAACCCCTTATAAAAACAATATTTTTTGTAGTGGTGGATTAGGGAGGTTCACCCCTGTGAGGGGGACACCAAGGTTTACCATTGGTTTGGATTGAACCTCATAGAGGTGTCCTACTATTTCCAATAGAAATGTGAATTCATTGAGGAAATGGAATTATCCAATGGAGACTAATTTTTACATTCCTTTTATTGAAGGAAATTCTGTAATTTAATCAATCACATTGGGTTCACAATTTTTTTCCCTCAGATTTTGTACCCCATGACGATTTTCTATTTCTAAATAGTTTCCAACAGGTTAACTCATAAAACTAGTAACACCTAATGGTTCTATATTTATAGGGACTTGTTTTCCAATGGTAGGTAATCATTATGGATTTTGACCCATGATGATTAAGAACTAGAATTGGTCAAGAGGATGGGAGGTCAGTCTCATCACACCCTTTGGGGGAGGATTTTTGCCTACTCTGGTACTCTCTTATAGATTTAAGATATTTTCAGGAATCCTTCATTAATTACCAAGTATGATTTGATTTATCCCAATATTAGCAATCAATTATTAGAATGTGTAGAATTCAAAATCATTTATATGCATTTGAGGTTGTTTATTGATGAAGATACATATATGTATTTGCGGTTCTCCATCAATGGTATCCTATCATATAATACTTATAGATTCTTTGGTCATTATTACAATGATGCTAGTTTTCTAGCCACATAGTGGGTCACTCTGGAGTTTATTTTCATCTTGGTAGATGAAGGTCAATCTGGAATTTATTATCATCCAGGGAGATGGAAATTGTTTGATGTTGGGATCTAACCCATAAAATGGGCTTTCTATATATCCTTGTGAAAGGAATCAGAACCCACATAGTTTGGTGCTGTTTAATTGGCCACATCATACCTTTCAAGTTCATGTGATTAGGACCCAACCACATAGTTTAAATAATGTTTTAAGAATGTATAGGATAAAAGTTTCTAGTCAATTTTTAGTGTGGTACATTTTCCAAAACAGCCCAAATAACCTAGAAGGAATATTTGTTTCCAATTTAAATTATACCCTTCTGAGGATATGGCCCAAAAAGAATAGGGTTGATTTAGGATGTTAGGTTTGAACCTCAGGGAGGCTTTCTACATATCCAATGAGGATGGTAATCAAAGCCCACATAGTTCGCCAGTGAGAACCCATGCCTATGAAGGCCCTCAAGGGTATGCATCACTAGGGAGTATGACCCTTTAAGATGATAGTTTGGGTCTTACTATTGCGAAGTATATCCCCTATGAAGGGACCATGAGGTATATTTTTAGTCTTGGTGATACGGGGACTTAACATGGGGTTTACTTCTGAGGAGGATACCTGGATTAAGGGAATTATGATTGGAACTTATTTTTAAGGACGATTCCCATTAAGCTCGGACCCTGAGTGGGTTTCCTATATATCATAGTTAATAGGGATAAAGGTTTTCATAATTCAATCCTTCCGATGTATTGTGTGTATGTCATGATCATCACTAATCTCTATGCCCATGTGATTCATTCTTGGTGTGAGAAACAAGAGGAAGCGAAAGATTTGACAAACCACACACATTTCCTCTTTTGTTGGTGTATGAGATCGGGCCTATGGTACTTCCCTCTCTTCAATTTACATTGGACGAGAGTCTATGTTAAGGAAGGAATGAAGGTTAAGGATGTGAAGTTGAAGAGGAAAAATACTACAACCTCTCACAGGAAAGGATAGGGGCTTACTCTAGGAGGGATTCCATGAAATTAGTTCTACAGTGGGAGGAGGATCTCATTCCATGTTGAAGGGAACAATAAGTGTGATCCTTACCCACCCTGCTAGAATCCAAAGGCTCCAGGTCTCAGAGACAAGAAGGTACAGACAATTTCCTATCCCCAAAATCTGGGACTGGGAATACCTCAACCATATCCCTGAGGTAAGGGTCCTCTTGACCATATATATAAGAATCCACAGACATATGGAGGATCCTAACCCTCTAGTAGGATAATTTTGGGGAACCTCTAACCATACAAATACAAATACAAATGGTAGACACACTAATGTGCCTTTCCCCAAGGTTTTCAGATTAGGAGGTCTTAGTGGAGGCTTCAAAATGGTCCCTCTTAGACAATGGATCCACATAAAGAAATGCTTTGTCATGAGTGGATTTAAAGAAGGTCTAATGAATGGATCGCATAGGTTAGAGGGTAGGGAGAACCAAGGAGTCTCATGCAAGGGGGGTGCAACATGCAGGTAGGCATGGGTGGATAGATAACATCTTGGATGATAGAACACCCGAGAAACTACACATTGGTGAAACCTTGCTCAAGCCTTCAAGGGTCTCCACAGGTGTTCCCAGAGGTAAGTCTGTTTCTTCTGTAAATGGGGATGAACTTATTTGTTTAAGGTTCAAACTTTCCAATTAGTTTAAAATGGGTTTATTCATAGAACTGAAAACATTCGATGATTCTATATCCATTTGGACCTATTTTCCAAATGCAGGTTCTCATTAGTTGTGGACTGATGAGGCTTAAGAATTTGCATTGGTCGAGAGGATGGGAGGTCAGACTCAACACACCTTTTTAAGGGGAATTATTTTCTACTCCAGGATACTCTTATAGATTTAAGTTATGTTCATGAATCCTTATTAATTCACCAAGCATGAAAATGAGTTTTATTTTAGATTTGGAAATCAATTATAGATATGTATGAGATTTAGAGAACCTTTTATATGTATTTGAGGTTCTTCATTGATAGAGAATCATCTGTATGTATTGGAGATTCTTAGTCAATGTTATCCTTCAATAAATTATATAGAAATCTCTTGGTCATTATGATGACCATACTGGTTTTAAAGCCACTCAGTGGGGCACTTGAAGTTTATTTTCATTCAGAAGGACATGGATTATTTCAAAGTTGGGATCGTACCCAAAGATGGGCTACCTACGTATCCTTGTTAAAGAGGAATCTGAACCCATGTAGTTCAAGAATTAAGATTAGTTTAACATCATTTGGTATAGATGAGAATTAATGGGTGATGGTCTTGAACCTTAGAAAGGCTTCCTATGTACTCTACTTTTAAGGCAGAGATGAAAGTCCTCATAGTTCTATTAAGAAGTGTGGGTCATACATATGATTAATGTCCCAAATATATGTGTCGTAGTTAATTTTACACTCTAAGCTCACGTGAGTAATGCTCGGTGTGAGAAACAAGAGGTATTAGTAAACCTGACGATTTGTGCAACGAAAGATGAGGTCATAAGGAATGATATGGGGCTTATGTATGTTTGACTGCCCAAGTAAATGAAGATCAGGACTTAGTTCAAGAAAGAAGCCCTGGAGCGGGGTCCATAAAGGTATGTGTGATTTTATGGAGATTTGGAATTTTAACCTGGGACTTATTCGAAAAAAGGAATCCCAAATTAAGAGGGACTTATGATTGGGACTTACTCCTGAGAAGGAGGCCCATTTCAAAGAGAAATTATAACTTAGGACTTACTCCTGAGAAGGAGGTGCAAATTTGGGGGGACTTGGGGCTTACTTCTAAGGAGGATTCCCATTAAAAGGGTCCATAAAGGTATTTGTGTTTTATAAATATTTAGATTCTTAATTTGGGGCTTACTCCTAAGGAGGATGCCTAGATTAGAAGGGGTCTTTAACTTATTATTGGGGCTTACTCCTGAGAAGGATTCCCAAAATTAAAGTAATTATGACTGGGGCTTAATCCTAATAAGGAGGCCCAGGTTAAAGGAAATTATGACTGGGGCTTACTCTGGAGAGGGAGGCCCAGGTTAAGGGAAATTATGACCGGGGCTTACTCCTGAAAAGGAGGCCTCGGTTAAGGGTACTTGAGACTTGGGGCTTACTCCTGAGAAGGAGGTTCAGGTTAAGGGAAATTATGACTGGGGATTACTCCTTAAAAGGAGGCCCAGGTTAAAGGGACTTGAGACTTGGGGATTACTCTTGAGAAGGAGGCCCTGGTTAAGGGAAATTATGACTGGGGATTACTCCTGAAAAGGAGGACCATGTTAAGGGAAATTATGACTGGGGATTACTCCTGAAAAGGAGGCCCAGGTTAAGGGGACATGAGACTTGGGGCTTACTCTTGAGAAGGATGGCCAAATCAAAAGAACTTCTCAGAATTCCTTTCAGATAAGGAATCCAACAAAGTAACCATGCCACAAATGGATTTGAAGAAGGTTTTGAAGGCTAAATATTGAAGAGGAGAGGTGAATTTGAGGAAAGGAAGTGAATTGGAAGGAGGCACGCAAGTATTGGTCTGGCGCACAAGTCCTGGTCATGCAAGAATACTTGCGCAACATGAGTTCACTTGGGCGATGAAGAACCTGTGAAGTGATACTTGGGAAACTTTGAATTGGAGCCCTTAATATCATCCCTAGAGGCTTTTAGATGGGTGGCACACAAGTTTCCTTGAGAGGGAAAGGTATCACGCAAGTATAACCACTTCCCTTAATGGGATGTATACTTAGGTACGCATGTATTGATGAGTTCTAATACTTATGCCTTATTCTTCCTCTTTAGAGCTTCCATTATAGGTAAAGAACTACCTTAGAAGTGTTCAGAAGACTTTAGACAGAGACTTGGGTGACCAGAGCTTGAATCTGAGTTTTTTATTTTTTTCATCCTCCTGATGGGGGGCCCACAAGGGGTATTTATAGGCCACCTGAGGTTTGGGTGAAATTTCATGCTGGGCACGCAAGTGACTTGCATGACTCATGTATGGCACGCAAGTGACTACTTGCGTGCCCAAGGCTGGCACGCAGGTATACTTGCGCGCCTTAATGGCTTTGCAATTTTTTGATGAATATTCTCTCTTCTTTGCTCGAGGTATTCCCCTTAGTCAATATTTGGACTCTGTGACAGAATGAAGAGTCATAAAAGTCCCCCCTCGGAGTTGGGTCTGAAAAAGGAAAGAGGATTTGACTCTAATGTAAAGGAGAAAACCAAGATCTAGTGGCACACAGGTTACGGCACACAAGTTTCTGGATCGCCTATAAATATAGGCATCACTTCATTAAAAAGCATCCAGCTTTCGAATTCTTCTCACTCTCGTCGTGCAGGTGTCTTGGTTTTTCACTCGTCCGCACTTCTATTTGTTGCGTCACAGTTCCTTAGTCTGTTTCTGACTTGCGCGCCAGTACTAGCACGGTACAACTTGCGCGACCAGCTTAGACTTGCGCACCAAGATTAGACTTGCGTGCCTTAATACCTTATCCATTTTTTCGATTTCTTCACAAATTTTATCAAAAACAACTTACTTAAAAGTTAATTATTCAATCTTTGTGTAGATTCAATGGCTCCCAGAAGAATTGGATCGACTGATGAGTTGTCTAGTAAGATAATTTATGACATGATGAACATCGTTGGCCATGATTACTATGATATCTACGACCTCACTCTCCCAGATTTGGCCAAGTACTTGAAGAAATATCATTTTAATTTCCCACAGAGAATTTATCTACCATTATATGGCCATGGTCATCTGCAAGGAGTCAACATTCCAGATCCAAAGAACTATCTCCCGCATTCTTGGTTTCAAACTTACACCAACTTTTCTTCAGAAAATGTATTAGTTGCATGATCATTTATTAATTATAGAATAGTATAGAAGGCCTACATAATGAATCATAGACCTTCTGCCCCAGATCTGAAACCTCACAAGACTGAGCTGCAGCTGCATTGTTATCCCTCAATCATCCGAAATTTTCAGATGGATCAATCCAAAGGCTGGAAGAAGAGTTGGGACTTCGGTCCTAGAGGAGGTGTGAAGCTGACTTGGATGTGGGCATATTGGGTGCGACAAACCTGTGTAGAGTTTTTAGAAGATCTGAAGGGAGCTACAATATATGAAGCCATCTGGGCTGGGAAGACATATGTCTATAGAAATGATAACTTTGTGTCAGAGCTAATTAGCCACTAGAGCCCTGAAACCAATTATTTCCATCTAACTCATGGAGAAGTAGGCATCAGTTTGTGGGATGTCTATGAGATCTCGGGGGATCCCATTTTGGGCGATATGTATGCTGAATTCACCCCCCCCCCCCCAAGGTGACTTGAAATGATTTTGAGAAGACTTCGGATTTGGCTCGAGAATTATTGAAAATTTTCCACAAGATCAAGAATTCAAAGTCCACCAAAACTCATTATAGAAAGGATATTCATCCAGAGGAGTGGATTGATATGTTTATTATCAAGAAGTATGAGAAGGTTCCCACCTGTACTCATTATACCAGCTGCCCCAGAACAGATAATATGGGTGCTCTTGAAACATTCTCTCTATCTCTGGAAGCAGGAGAGTTTGAAAAGTGGGGGTATGAGGAGGACCAAAGAATCCTAGAGAAGTCTCGTTTGGCGGGATTTTTAGATTTGTGGCTCAGTTTTTATCTTCTTCTAGTTAGGGATTTGAAGGGAGGAATCCGGCCAGGGACCTTCGTTGTTGCAGCCAAGCTGGCTGTGAGGAAAATGGTTAGGTTGGCCACCCCGATTTTGGTGAAGATTCACAGGATCTTACTCCATGTCTATATGGGTAAGTCTCCTTTGATAATAGTGCGACCATTCCAAGTTTTGTGGGGATGTATCAACACTCACTTCAAGGCATATGTTGTGTAGAGTGGAGTACGGGTTCCTGGAAGTTCTTTTAGGCCATCGGTGCAGGCATTTTCTGGAATTTCTCCATTGTCCCTCAATCTTTATGATCTGAAGGTGAGGCTGAGCATGTTCAAGGAATTTCATTTATTTCCTTATGGAAACCCTCCAACCGGGTGGTTTGTTGATGATGGAACAACTAGCCTGGAGTTGAGGTCATATATGCTGGCTTGCAGAGATGGTGTATTGGCCTCCAGAATTGATGGAGATATTATATGTGAGGCCTATGCTCTATATATATTTTCACGCCAATTCAAGTGTCTTCAGCAGATTGTTGTATCCCCTCCTGTGCATGTTAGATCATAGCATCATCCAATGGTTTCCAGACAACTATAGTTGCTAACAGCTATGTATAAGACCAGGGTAGTGTTTGATCTACTGGTTGCTGGAGCGGCGAGTCACTTGACTATATGGTATGTCGAGAACTGGGTTTCATCATATCCTGAAGGAGTACTGAATCATCTAGTTCCTTAGGTGGGGATAATAAAGAGAACTATCAGGAAAGAAACCCTTTGCCTAGAAGGTGACTCTTCCTCACCCAGAGCTGATTCACCAGGTTACTCACTCAGGGCTGATTCGCCAGATTCACAGTATGGGGATGATGAGGCATGACATGCTTCAAAGCGGCCTCGTGCCATATATAATCCTCCTGCCAGAGTCAAGAGACCTACTCCATCGACTCCTGGTGAGTTATATCACTGAGACAATTTAATCACCATTATTTTACAGAGCAACATGTTTTATTTTATTATTCTTTATCTGTGATTGCAGGAGCTGGGAAGAAGTTGAAGTCCAAGATTATAGGACCCTCTTCACAGCCTTCTGGTGAACATGCTGAATATTTACAATCAGAGTCTATCCAGACATGGCCGAGTTTATATAACGATGATGAAACTGCCTGGATGGACTTATACGAAGGACTACACAACCCTGGAGTAGGTAATCTTCAGGATTCTACTGATATCCATTTCAAGGATAACCCCGATGAAGTGCGGGCTTACATCAGAGAGATGGAGATGCTCATATATACCACCGATGATTCCATTCCTATCACCAAGTGGGTGAAATAAATGATGGATCGTGGCACCACTGAGGGGATTTGTGCTTCAGTAGATGAGGAGTGGCATGATTACATGGATTCTGAATATGTAAGTCTCTTTCCTTCTTCAATTTACAACATGATTTCATCTAAATCTTTGTTACTCAATGAGATTACTTTCTTCATCCTGTATCTTCTAAAGAAAGGAACTGCTGAGGTCCCTTTACCATAATATAGCCCTGGTGGCACCGTTCTTGGAGCCGCTGAATCTCCTTGCGAGCTGAGCGAGGTATCTATAGGCTGTAAATCCATGGACAAGGATTTAGAAAGTTATTTTCACTCTCCAATACCGATATTTGGAGGTGAATATGTCAACACACCAAAAAATTCAAAGAAAAAAAGTCATCGAAGGAAGAATTCCACAGCTAAATGCTTCATCAGTAGTGGTAAGACCTTAGGTTAGTCATGAATCCTAACTCATGAAAAGATTTTTCATATTTCTTGGGATTGTAGGGGATACTTAAATTTCCCCATTTAGGGAGAGGATTGACCCTACTCCGAGGATGACAGAGGGTGATGGAGAATAGTCACAAATTCATGCTGATGTGGCTGCTCCTGAATAAATAAAGAGAGAAGAAGAGCCATCTTCTGTTCCCAGTACTTCTCCTGTTTCTACTACAAGGAGAGAAGATACCGCTTCTTGTAAATTAAAAATACTTCATAGAACTTTGAATGAAGACATCAAATTAATTCCATTCTGTGATGATTTAGGTTCAACACCTGTACCAGAACATTTGGCGACCACTGCAACTGACTCTGCAATTCTCTCTGAGGAAGCTATCCGGGGTCAGAGGATGCAGGAGGAGGATCATCAAGAAGACATATCAAATGATCATACTAGTGATACTAACCAGGAATATGAGATATCACTAGATGATATGATGAAACTTGGTGCGTCTTTTGAAGAAATTTTAGATCATGTTAAATTACCATGTAATTTAGAAGATTTTGGATGTGAGTGTTATCCTTCGTCCTGTTAAAATTTTCTTATTACATCTCTGACCATGATTGGTTGAAATGTGCAGTTTCGTCTGAGCAATATGCTGATCTACCGATGCCTGAAGGGGGTATGGACAACCCTATCATTGCATAGATGCTAGATCAAGTGGATCTTAACCCAGAAGAGCTTCCTGAATTCATCTTGAAAATCCTTTGGAAGCTAGGAAATATGGGGAGGAGCTTTCTCATGTTGCTGATCTACCATTGGGTAAAAGATGGTAATATTTTTGGATGTACTTAATTTGAAGGACAACTTAATCAACTTTATTTTCCTTTGAAAATAACCAAAACATTCAATTGACTATGCAGGGCTATCAATTTCAGTTTCTAGATTCGGAGGTGAAGCCTCAACCTCAGCCCCAATGAGAGTAAAAATTGAAGTACCAAGGGTCAGGGGGGAAGGAACCGAACATGTCACTTTTTTAAGTGCATTAATACTGGATTATATTCCCCCCTGTGATAGTGATGTTGATTCAGACCCAAAGGTGCATAAGGAACTCTAATTCTGACGTCGCAAGGCGTGAGAGAATATATAGAAGATCATATCTGATGTAACTCTTGAATATTTGTCTTTGAAGATCCAGTGACTATCATCCGTGTTCATCATGTTAGGACTTGGAGGTTGTTGATATCAACAAATTCATGCCATGGTGAAATAAGTCATCTTAAGGAGGGAGAAGGAGAAAAATTACTGTCAAGATTTGACCCTAGCAAGGCTATTGACCAATATCAGCGAATTTGATGTTGTGGGGTCCCAAGATGAGGCTGATCATGCTTCAAATTTGAAGGAGCTGAAGCATAAGATCAAGGAGAAAGTTTTCCAGCAGATTCACCTTCATCAACACATAGATGTTGTTACTGGGGAACTTGACCAGCTTAACAATTCACTGGAAGGATTTCAAATAAATGGTATGAAGGCAATCACAGATGCCAAGAAATCACTCTATCAAGTTGAAAAGTGTGAAGCCAATCAAGTGAATGAACTTCAAGTGGCTACTGATGAAGCTCAAGACTCCGTAAATCAAATGAAGAGTTATGTTGAAAGCCTCTTGTAATTCTTGAAAAAGATAAGAGACTCTAATCTATAGATGTCCTTCTAACTCTTGTGAATCAATGAAAAACACTTTCATCTTTAATCATTTGTATCTACATTCCTTTGTTACCTGATTTAATTAATTTTACCTAAGTGAATGGGCCTAGTAAGCATAGTTTGATTTTTACTAGGTTGATACAAACAACCCCACAAACATTGTATCTTTTAATTGGTAAATATTACCTAAATCATACAAAATGTATGTTTAGTGAGCTGGGACTCGACATTTTTTCAGAGTTCCCTTGTCTTTTGTTGGCAGTTTAAAGTCATGCACGTCGGACATGAAAATGCTAATGTTTAAGGTTGAATATCTTTGACCGAATGGATTAAAATTGAGTCAATTCTTTGATAATTTGATCGAAAACATATTACCACATTCATGTATGGAGGGGGAAATTGTAAACTGTGACTTAAGAAATTTTGAATCTGAAAAATGACATGAGAAAAGGGATAAAAGGTATTAGAGAAAGTATTTCCTAAGAATGAAGTTACCATTATTTGAAAAACCTATTAGGGGGTTGAATTACGCAAGGCCACTTAAGGGAATTAGCTGCATAGTCAAGTAATAACATCTTTTAGGTGACAGGTCCATTATGTAGACTGTTTATGCAAGGCCGCCTAGGGGAACGTGCTATATAGTCAGGAAAAAGAAATCTCAGAAATATTACTTTTCTATTGCTAAAATCCAGTGAATGTTTGTGGAGATTAAAATTTTACAAATAATAGAGTATGCTGTATGGAGAGAGGTACTTGAATATGGAGAGGATATCCACAATCAATATTGTCAAAGAATTGGATGAATGTCACTCCTGTGAAGGTCTGACCCAAACGTAGTGAAGGGAAATATAAACCATAGACTTGAATACTTCTAGATCATGAAAAAGATTAAGAGACAAATATATTAAGGATGGTTGTTTTTTGGAGATACCTATATATCTTCGTTAAGACTAATAAGGAAAAAGAGGTTTTCTCCCCAAGAATGAAGTTACCACTATTTGAAAAACCCATTAGGGGGTTTGAATTATGCAGGTCCACTTAAGGGAATTGGTGGCATAGTCAAATAATAGTATCTTTTGGATGACAGGTCCGTTATGTAGACTACTTATGCAAGGACGCCTAAGGGAACGTGCTGCATAGTCAGGTAAAATAATTCTTTGGTATCAGACATCTTGTGACCAGAAGTCATGAAAAGGGTTATGGAGATCTGGAAGTATTTACGTTTAGAAGTATGACACATAAAAATGGGTATTTTTCATGCATGGAAGAGATGCATAGACCAATGCTGACCATAATTATGTTGTGGATGGGTCATAAATTGAGGTGATGGACTTCACTACTTATACCATAAGGATTGGAATCAATCCATATGTAGTTATTGAAATACAGTTTAACTTCTTGTGAGGCGAGAATGTAGGATATATTAGTTTAGGTTCGTAGAGGTCGGACCATAATGATGGAGACACATTGTGTGTTTGTTATAAACCTGGTGTGAATAAAGACCAGGGTTTTCATACCACATTAATGTGCTCACAGGGGGACTTTTCAGCCAAGGGACTAAAAGTGGAATTTATGGTTAGGCCCAAAGATTTGGGGCTAGATTTGAGGGACACTTGAATGTTCCTACGTATCCAATAAGGATGGGAATCAATACATACCTAGTTCTTGAAATACCCTGTGTACAAATTTGATTCGTACATGTGAAGGGTGAAAGGGGACTTTAGTGAAATGAAGGTTGGATCCGAGATTAAAGGTTCGGGCATTGCCATGTATGCCCGTAGTCTTTGGAATATAAAAAGATTGGAGATCAATGTCAATAATGATTCCCTCTCAGGTGAGGGTTTTAGAGACTATTGTAGTTTATTGTCATACATGACAAAAGTATGAATAGTTTAGGGTCATATTCATGGACCAGTGCTACATAGTTTAACGTCATGTAGCTAGGATGTATTGCTATGCAGTTTAATGTCTTGAAATGAGAAAAATGGGGGACTGTATAGTTTAACGTCATATAGACAGGATGATGATGATCCAATGTGAATATATTGGTTTCGGAGGGGGGGCTTCACGGATCAACATCATATGAGATGGAGGTGAACCAATGTGAAGATATTGGTTTTGGGATTGAACCTCATGAGGGTTCCTATGTACCTAGCCTAGAAGGAAAGGATAAAAGTTTGCGTAGTTCAATTGAATAATGAATTGATGATCGAGTTGTACTTGAGGACAAACCGAAGATGGCGTTTGGACTTATACATGGTTAGAGGCCTAGAGAAGTTGTTATGGTTGAAGTTTACTCTAATATCATGTGATTCATACTCGGTGTGAGAAACAAGAGGTAGTAACAACCGTAACAATGCACAGTTTAACGTCATGTAGGACATATAAGGGACTGGACATAGTTTAACGTCATGTTGGACATGTTCACATTTTAATGTCATGCCAGACGCATTAAGGGACTTTTTCACAGTTTAAATGTCATGTATGACAAAAATGTACAGTTTAACGTCATATTGGGTGACAAAGGGGACACAATTTAATGTCATGTTGGACGAACAAGGGGTTATGCGGTTTAATGTCCTGCAACAAGGACAAAAGGTACCGTGCAGTTTAAAGTCTTGCAGTGAGGACTAAAATAGTTTGAGGTCATATGCATGGACTAGTGCTATACAGTTTAGCATCATGTAGCTAGTAAAACACATTTTAACGTCTTGTTGGACGAATGTGTATTTGTGTTACACTAAATACTTATTCAAGAATCTTACATTGGTTAGAGTCATGATGATTTATCTATCCATTGAGATTAAAGAATAAGCTCCATTGGAGTAGACATTATGTATTGAGTAAGGTCCTTCCCATTTTGGATCAATCTTTGGAGGATTTTTTCCTAGTATCATTGGAGTTCTGAGGACCAATACCAATTCTCCTTGAATTAATGAATGAAGATGAACTTTTTTATTGAAATCTCATGCTATTTGATTCTGATAGACTTCCATGTGGTGCAGGGTGCACAATCTTCTTTCATCTAATCATACCAATTCATCCAATCACTTTTGATATTGTTCATCTGTAGATAACTAATCACAAATGGATACTATGAGTGAAGGTAATTAAACCTCAATGGGAAATACTTCCTCTGTTCCATATACCAATGAATATGGAGTTGACCGCATAGCAGTGCAGGTTGTGATCTGATAAGCCCATAAAGCATGAAAAAGTTTATCAGGCCATGATTTCTTATCTTTATCCACCATCTTTTTCAGTATGTTTGAAAGATTCTTATTGAATGCTTCTATTTGGCTATTGGTCGCTGCATGATACCAAGATGAATGGATGGATTTGATGTTGTATTCTTGATACAACTTCCTTACCTCGGATGAACAGAAGTTGGTTCCATTATCCATTAATATGGTATGAGGGACACCAAATCTGGTAATGATGTTAGACTTGATGAAGCTAATAATTCTTTTAGAACTAACTTCTTTGAGAGGTATTGCCTCTTCCCATTTGGAAAAGAAGTCAATAGCAGTAAGAATATACTTAAACTGCTTGAATGTAGCTGACGGGTAAGGTCCTACAACATCCATTCCCCATGTGGAAAATGGCCATGAGTATTTAGCTGTATGAAGCAACTATGGGGGTTGATGAATGAAGTTGGAACATACTTGGCAAGAATGACACTTCTTAGTGAAATCAACATAATCTTGCATCATTGAAGGCCAGAAGTATCCAAGCCTTCAGATTTGACCAGAAAGTCTATGTCCAGACTGGTGGGCACCACACACTTCTGTATGTACTTCTTTCATGAACACCGTTGTCTCTTCTCCATCAATACATCTAAGGATAATTCCATCAAAGACTGTCTTTTAGAGAATTTTATGGTGATATGGGCTATCATAAAGTGTAAAATTGACCACACGTCACCAGACTTGTTCTTTCTCAGCTCTATCAGGTGGGAGTGTTCCATTTTTAATGTATTCCCTGATAGGTGTCATCCATCCTGTAGTATAACCATATGGTTCAGAAATGGGACTAATTTCATTGATTTCCTCTATTATGATGTGAACAAAAGGTGAAACTACACGATGGTGGGAAATACTGATGATTGTTTCATCCTGATTTGAATCTTCCAGAGCTGTGGCAACATTAGCCAGTGCATCAACTTGGGAATTTTTTGATCGCGGGACATAAGAAAATGTCAGTTCTGAAGGAAATTCCACCATTAACTCTCTAACGTAATCATACAAATGGATTAACTCTTCTTTTCTGATGGAATAGTCCTTATTGACTTGTCTAATTACCAAGTCTGAATCACCTTTTAACATTCAAGTGATTCACCTGTGCTTGAAGGGCCAATTCCAAGCCTATGATGACAGCTTGATATTCTGCTTCATTATTTGTACCGCCTCATAACAATAAGAAGGAATAGGGTAGCACCGCCTTTTCTAGGGAAATAAGCACAATTCCTAAACCAACTTTGTTGAATTTAGGATCTTCCATTTTCTTCCCTGTTGGACTTCTGGAGGCACCATCAAAGTACATTTCCCATTTTTGAGGATTATCTTGAATAGAGAAGACTTCCTCATCAGGAAGTTCAATATTTAAATATTTATCTTCTACTGAAGGGTGTTCAGCAAGGAAATCAGCCAGAGATTGACCCTTTATTGCCTTTTGAGACACATATTGGATATCAAACTGATGCAAAATAACTGCCCACCTTGCCATAAGTCCTCTAAGAATTGGATGACTAATGATAAATTTGAGTGGGTTATTGCGAGATACCAATTGGACCTCATGATATTACAGGTAGTGTCTCAATTTCTTAACTGCAAATATTAACACTAGGTAGCACTTTTCAATACTTGAATATCGAGTTTCTTCCTCAATCATAGTCCGACTGAGATAGTAAAGGTTTTTTTCATTCCCAACATCATTCTTTTGGGCATGGAAGGCACCCAATGACCACTCTAAAGCTGTCACATAGAGAATAAGTTGTATTCCTTCAATAGGTGGAATTAATAATAGTAGAATCAAGAGATATCTCTTGAGAATATCGAATGATTCTTGACATTCTTCAGTCCACTGGTAGGTGACTCCCTTCTTCATTAATTTGGTGAAGGGTATACACTTGCCTGAAAAATTGGAAATGAAACGCAGAATATAGGCCAAGTGTCCTTTAAGTCCTCTTAATTATTTCAAATTCCAAGGATGTGACATACCAAGGATTGATTTTGGCTTCTCAGGATCAAATTTGATACCATGATGGCGTACAACAAATCCGAGAAATTTTCCTGAGGTTACCCTAAAAGCACATTTCAAGGGGTTCATCTTCAAATTGTGTTGTCAATGTTTTTGGAATATGATTTCCAAATCATCCAATTTATTAGAACATTGTCTGGATTTAACCACCAAATTTTCCACATAACATTCAACAAATTTCCCTAAAAGGGTTTGAAGATATGGTGCATGGAACTTTGATATGTTTCACCTGCATTCTTCAGGCCAAAGAAAATTACCCAATAGCAAAACACACCTTGAGGGGATATGAAGGCTGTAGACTCTTCATCTTCTGGGGAAATTCGTATTTTATTGTACCCAGAGTATCCATCCATGAAGTAAAGTTCTTCATAGCCAGATGTTATATCAATTAAGAGTTCTGTGATCGGAACTGGAAAATCATCCTTGGGACAATGCTGATTATGATCTCTAAAGTCAATGAAAACTCTAATCTGTCCATTCTTCTTTTTCACAGGGAAAATATTAGCCAAAAATTTGGGATATTGAACTTCTATGACGAAGTTAGCCTTGATAAACTTATCAACTTATGCTTCAATTTTGGAGGCATAAGTCGGGTGTGTTCTTCTTACTTCTTGCTTGACTCCTCAATGTTCTTTTGGAAAACCCAAATGATGAGTGGAAACATCCGGATCAAGACCTATAATTTCTTTATAATTCCAAGAAAATACATCTTGATTTTTCTTTAGAAAATAAGTATACATTTATTTCTCTTCAAGAGTCATGGTCGCACTAATTAAAGTTGGGTGTGGATCTTCTTTTTGTACCCATATTTATTTCTCTAAGTTCATCCATAGTGGTGGAGAAACCCTCTTCAAATGCTGGAGGAGCATCTCTGAGATCTTCCTCTTCTTCTTCAACATGTGTTACTTTATCTGTTTCTACTTGCATAGTAGATGACGAAGCAGAATTTCCATGGTCAGAGGAGAAATTAAAATTTGAACATCATGGAGAAGAGGCTTCCATTTCTGACCCTATTGATGATGAAGGGTATTTTTTAGGTGATAGAGAGGAGATGTTGGACTGAGAATCAACATCATTATTTTCCTCTAGCATTACTATAACTTCTTCTGGCCTAGTTTATGAAGTATAGAATTTCTGGATTTCAGCAGATGAAATGAAGATATCTCCATTTGAGCTTTCATCATTGCCTGGTGAATCAACAATTTCTCCCATGTTGTCTGACTTGATTGTCGTAACTGACATTATGGAAGTTTCCATAAGAGTGTTTGGATTTAGGTCTATCCTATCAATTTTACTGATAGGTAACACATAATCTGTACTCACATGTATGAATGGGTTTACTGGAATCTTTTTAAAACCATATGGAGCATTAATTTTGGTGACCTTCTTCACCGTGGATTTTTCTTTTCCCTCCTTGTGATAAAAATCCACCTCAATGTATTGATATTAACATGATTTTAATGGGGATTTGTCACCATAAAATGTCCCAATTTTACCATTTAAACAATATTTGAGACACTAATGGTACATCGAAGGTACGACCGCATGTTGATGTAGTCGAGGTCTTCCAAGAAAAATGTTGAAGGTTGTGTCCTAATGAATAACCATGAAATCTGAATTAGAAACAAGATCTCCAGACTTAATTCTGAGTGTAATTTCGCCCAGATGTTCTTGTTCATTCTTATCATATCCTTGAAAAATCAAAGTATAAAGAGATAAATCAGATTCGATGAGTCCCAATAGACGATGTGTATGAATAGGAATGAGATTGACTACTGAGCCATTATCAATGAAAGCTCGTCAGATGTCTATATCATTGAATTTTCCAGATATATACAAAGGTATGATATTTCCATGTACAACATCATCTTCATCTTCATCTGTAAAAGATATCACTACATGTCATTCCGTAGGATCATTCTCTCTATGGTAGACCTCAACCGCAACAATTTCAGTTTCGAATACTTGAGGAATTGACAAACCCTCAATGAGTTCCTCCCAAAGGTCCATTGATAGATTCAAGGCATCCAGAATTGATAACTTGGCCGGTAATTGGGACAAATGTTTCAAGAAAATATAATTTTGGTCCAAAGGTCTGTGTTTTCCAATAGGAACATGTAGTTTTGTAGGTGCCTTAGAAGTTGATGCTTTGGAAGTAGATGCATCCCGTATCGGGGTAGGAGTTGAACATACTCCTGGCTTTGGTAGATTAGACCGACTACATCTATCAATTTTCTAAGAGGAATAAGGGGTGACCTCTAACCGATCCTACAAAATAACTGTGCCAGTACCGAATCTTCCATGTATGGAAGAACTTTCTTGTTCCTGTTGAGCCCGCTGAAGGGCTTTTCCAGGAGTTTTGGCTGCATATACAGTTCTGGCAAGGGTAACATTGAAATAGTGGCTTCTAGAATATCCATGTCTCCCCCTATATCCTAGAACCTTGTCTCTTCCTCTAATTACTCTGTTTGATATAGGGAACTTAGGCTCATCAAAATCAAAACTGTCATTGGAATAAGGATCTATCAAATGAATCATGTTAATAGAACCAAAGATCAATTATTCATCTGATGAAGATTCTGCCTGATTAGCCAATTCAGGTTGTGCCATTTGGTGGAGCGGTGCCCATGCTTTTGAAGTAGATGACATAAAATCTGCTAGAGTCAAAGACAATTTAGGCTTTGACACGAATTTGTCTTCTTCTAACTGCTCTTCCTTCTTCAAATTACGCTGCTTCTTTGATGATTTTACTTCTGATGAAGGGGGTTTTACTGTGGAATTCATAGTAGAAGACACAATTTGTTGATTCAATTGTGTTTGTAAAATGGAATGAGTTTGGTTGATAATTTTCCTGACCATCCAATCATCATATTTTTGTGCATTTTTACTTTTAACTTCATGCCATTCACCCTCTTCCTCTGGATCAGTAGCAGTAACACATGCTACCTGGGCTGAAGAGCCTTTAAATTTTACTTGTCCAAAGTCCACCATATTTTACAGGAGGTCTTTGAAGACAAAAAACTCCTAAATAGGATGCGTCAACATCTGATGAAATGGGAAATAGTTGGGTAGGTCTTCATCTCCTTCCTTGTTCATCCTTTTGGGCCTTGGCAACTGAACCGAGTTGTTTTCTAGAGGTGAGATGAAGTAGCCTGGAACTTGTTCATTCCGAAAAGAATAAACTTTGTTCTTCAAATCTTCAAACTGTTTCAGCCTTTGATCTCTTTGATCATATTGATGAGGCATCCATTGTTGTTGATGTTAAAAAGGTGGATCCCTTTGATATGATGAAGGTTTTGAAGTGGAAGCATGTACAGGTGCTTGTTTAAGCGTAACTATAGTAGTATCTACTTTCCCTATTATTCTTCCTAGAACTGATGGAATTACACAAGTTTTAGCCTTAGTCCTCATTAGAGAATCTTCAATATGCTGAGTGATTGAAATAAGGTCTCAAAACACTCCTTTGTATTTCACAGGGATCAACGGTGTGCGTAATTCATCAGGAAAATTTGCCTCATAGATTGGAAAAAATTCTTCTTGAGGGAGTGCTAAACATAAGTAATATGTTAATCCCTTCCATTGAGAAATGAAATATGAAACTCTTTCACTTTTCCTTTTCTTAAAATTTGTAAGATCAAAAACTGTCGTCTTTAGACACGTTGAGCTAAATTGAAGAATGAATTTTTAAAGGAGATCTTCTCACCTAGTAATTGACTGGGATTGCAAGCTTGTAAGGGTAAACTCTCTTTTCCGGTTGAACTGGTGCACGTTTTACTTCCATAGCTTCCAACTGATTTGTTAATGACTCAATGGTAGTCATTAATTTTTGAGAAACATCTCGTTGGTCTTGGACCTGTGTAGGTGCAAGAACTGAAGTTTGGATGGGTGTGGCGACTGGTACTATCACTGATGGTGGTACTACCGGTTGTTGTCACGTATGTCCCATAGGATTAGACCTATGAGGGTGTTCTTGTAAAGGGGGATATTCTTGATCCATACCAGTAGATTCAACAAATTCCCTTGATTGATTAACTCCAGCTTGCTTTGGAGGAATACTATCTTGAATTAGTTCTGCATTTAACCTCCTTAACTCCTTCATTTCTTACTCTTGTTGTGCGAAACTTTCCTCTAATGAGAGTGATTGTCCTTCTCCAGAGTTATGGGTAACCTGAATTTTTCCTTTTCCATTGTTGGACACCTTCCAGAGAGGGGGAATTTAGTTATTTGAAGGAATACCAAAATTCTGGGTAACCCTTTGATTTCTGGTACACACACCTTCTTCATTTGCCTCTGTGTGTACAACCTCTTGAATTGGAACTTCTTCATCAGATTCCTCTGAGTGAGCCTCATGTTCTGGGGGATTAGTGACAATGAAATTGATGACATTTATCGATGCATAATGCATTTAATCCCTTCTATCAGTGCTTCTGCGATACTGTCTTCTTCCATGTCCCTTATGAGACATTGCCTTTTGTTTGGTTGATCCCTCATGAACTTCTTAATGAACCGTAATTTGGAGGTATTATCCTGATAATTCGGCCCTGCGTTCCTCCTATTTCTTCTTCCCTAATCGAGAGAAGACTGACTTTCACTGAGGAAGAGATTGAGAATTTGAAAACGTCCCCAGTCCGGTGGACTGGGGCTGTTCCTACTGTTCCTACTCAACTCCTCAAATCCTATCTGTCGATCTCGAGGGTTGGATTAAAAGAGTACCCAGTCTAGAAAGATTAGGAGGCTCTTGAGCTGCTACGTATGAGACTTTCTTAAAAGCTCTCCTGATTTTGTGGACTTTAGTCCGGAAATTGGCCGGATGCATCATCCTACATCCACTCAAATCACCTAGCTCAGATGACCATTGTATTATTTCTGACACTTTTGTCACTTGATGATGTGCCTATTTTAAATGAGAAGCCTGTTTGATATTCTCATTTGCTTGAAGTAAGAGTAATTCGACCACATGTTCTTTATATGCCTGACTTTGGGAAGAACTAGTTGAGGCATGTTCTTGAACAAGCATCTGATTACACAAAAAACTAGTTGGATGTGGCCATCCATGGGAAATAACATTGCATGAGACCACTTTTTGCGGGATTTGTTGGCTGGATAGCACATTAAAATACAGTGCTCCATGAACAACCCATCCCCGGATATGAATACTAGATGTGTCATTGGTAATTGACCGACACAATCTTTTCAACGCGCCAAGGCATGAACACTGAAGGGATCTCTGCTGATTTTCAACCTTTGGATGTCAGGAAACTGAGAGAGATGCTAAGTCAATTTGGCATTACAACCCTTCTATTATCTTAACATGATTTTGATATTCATCATAAGATAATATTTTCTCTTTTAAGTGAAACAGATCTTTCTATATGTTGAGATGAATATCGTGAATACAATCTTCTATAAACATTTCTATAATATCATAATGAGAGTCTGCCAAAGGCCAAAACATGACTGGTACTTCGCCTTTTGCCAGTTTTTTTCTCATATTCAGTACTTCCTATTTTTCATCTGATAAAGATTCGTCTACCTGATTGGACCAAAGCTAGTGCTTCTTTGATTCTTTATCAGATTCAATAAGATTGGTAGATAATTCATTTATCAAATTAGAAGATGAATGACCTAGGGGTGGATTGGAGAATGACCTACACCCTGGGCTATCTTCTAATTGAGAATGTATTTCATCTTCTAGTGGTAAGGCAACAAACATGACTGGCTTCGCATTTCCAAGTGCCTCAAGATAGGAGGTCTTTCTCGTTACTAAATTGTCCATTGAAGAATTTTATAGGAAATGTGAATTACTACTATGGAGCAGAATTTCGCAGCTAAATTCATCATCATGGGGAGGACCACCATGGTGGGTTACAACAAAAGATGAAACTTCTTGCTCCTTGGTCTTCTGGCCATGCAGAGGGTTATTGTGGCTCTCATTTGAAGATGATACTTCGAGACAGACCGAACTGTCCTGAAGAAATCCTTCATGAGGAAATGTTTGATGAAGACCTTCAGAATTGTTGTTGTTACTTCCGGAATCTGGAAATGAGAGAGTAGAATCTTGAGTTGAAATAGACAATTGTCTGAGTGCATCAATAACTCTAGCATCGAGCAAGGCCTTATTTCATATTGGATCTTGATTTCTCAACTGTGCTGGACAAGTATTTTTCTTAGAATCCTTCTTACCGACTTTGGAAAGAACTTGTTGATGAAAGTGGTTATTATGGGCAGGTGTATGTGCCTGCTCCGGAGAAATGGTCAGGTTAGGATGATTATCTCCATTCAAATTAGGTGTATGTGCCTGACTTGATTGTCCATATGACATGGGGGAGTATGCCCCACAACCCTCCTGGACTGAAACAAAGTTATGTATCTTCTCCGGAGTAACATGTTGATGAGTCACTCCACTAATAGGGATAGATTTATATTTCTTTCCCAATGATGTTGCGGAAGTTGTTATAACATTCTGACAGGTATCCAGAATATGGGCAGGGATTTGCTTATGCTCTTTCACCATTGTCAGAATGTGCTTGGTGACTTCAGCTGCTGGAATGGAAATATACGTCTATTTTGTGTCTGGAGTAGGTGTATGTGCCTACTCCTGTCCTCCTTTTCCAGTCAACGTATATTGGCAGTACTTACTCATAGGGGTAGAGAGTTGAGTATTCTCCAAATTTATCGTCGGAGCTTTCCGACTGACTTCTCCAGGTGCTACCAAACGAGATTGTTGGAAGACTTGATGAAAATTTGTAGGTGGATGTGCCTGCTAGATGTTCTCCAACAAGTATGGTTGATGGGTTTCCTTCAATACTAGCATACGATACTGCTGATAGAATTGGTGATTGTAATCAGGTGTATGTGCTTGTTTACAGGTGGTCACCACATTTGGTTTGAGAGCTTCTTTGGATGTAGTCAGACGAGCTTGCTGACTGGCTGATGAATTATAAACAGGTGTATGTGCCTGCCTATAGTACTCCATTGGAATTTCCGGATGGGATTAGTGGGTTGCTGCCAGACGAGTCTGCTGGACAGCAGGATTAGAACGGACGGATGTGTGTGCCTGCTTGTTGCCTGCCATCTAGTTAGATTGATGGACTTTTTTGGAGGGGGAAAAGGTAAGAACCTGCTCCCTGTTGGACTAATTTTACCTCTGGCAGTTTGTCTTGCGTTCTCGGGTCTGAGGAACCTGATCCAAACCCCTAGATGTGATACCCTCATCATGTTGAGGGTGCACTACCGCACGAGTTTGGCTACGATTTTTGGTGGTAGTACTCAGGAAGAACTCCTGTCTTCTTGAGCAAAGGCCTTGAGTGAGATCTTCATTAACCTCCCTATAATATGGGAGGTACTGGTTGTTTCTTTCAAGTGATAATAACACGAAATGGTTAGATATGGTGGTTAGCACCTCCTTCTTCTTGATCACTCGTCTTCACTGTCCGGACATCAAGGGTGAGTTGTTAACTTGGAGGGCTTGTCGAGCAACCTCCAGAGTCGGGATGGTACCGTTTTGATAGTATTCCTTAACCAATGCATTTGAGACCCAGCATTGAAGATGCTGAGTAGGTGATATCGTCCTCAGAGAGGATGACGATCCAACAGGAGTAGCGACCAAAGCATTCATAGGTGTGAACTTTAAATAAGCTATTATGTGTTGCAGAAAGATCTTGGAAAAGAGTGCATGTTTTATATAACAGACATAATCAAGATAAGTCTAGCCAGACTACATCTTTTTGACGAGCGCTTATGTTATTTACTGCTTTGTTGGCCCTCATATTGAGTTTAATAGGGGCCTAACAAATAAGTAAAACATCATTTTATGTTAGTTAAGGATTCACATCAGGTTTACCATTTTTGTTTCTTATGGAAATGGGGATGACCTTGTTTATTTAAGGTTCAAAATTTTTAATTGGTTTCTCATGGGTTTATTCATAGAACCAAAAACATCCAATGATTCTATATTCATTTGGACCTATATTCCAAAGGTAGGTTCCCATTAGTTAGGAAATGATTAGGCTTAAGAATTTTTATTGATCGAGAGGATGGGAGGTCAGGCTCATCACATCTTTTTGGGGGGAATTATTTTCTACTTTGGGAATCTCTTATAGATATAAGTTATGTTCATGAATCCTTATTAATTCAACAAGCATGAAAATGAGTTTTTCTTTATATTTGGCAATCAATGATTGATATGTATGAGATTCAGAGAATCTTTTATATGTATTTGAGGTTCTTCATCGATGGAGAATCATCCATATATATTAAAGATTCTTAGTCAATGGTATCCTTCAATATATTATATAGAAATCTCTTGGTCATTATGATAACCACTCTAGTTTTAAAGCCACTCAGTGGGGCACTTGAAGTTTATTGTCATTCAGAAGGACATGTATTATTTCAAAGTTGGGATCGTACCTGCAGATGGGCTGCCTACGTATTCTTGTTAAATAGGAATCATAACCCATGTAGTTTGGGAATTAATATTAGTTTAACGTCATATGGGACGAATGATAATTAATGGGTGCTGGTCTTGAACCTTAGAAAGGCTTCCTACGTACTCTAATTTTAAGGCAGAGATCAAAGTCCACATAGTTCGATTAAGAAGTGTGGGGCTTACGTATGATTAACAGCCCAAAGAGATGTGTCATAGTTACCTTTACACTCTAAGACCACATGAGTCATGATCGGTGTGTGAAACAAGATGTATGAGTAAACCTGATGATTTGTGCCACGAAATATGCAGTCATAAGGAATGATATAGGGCTTATGTATGTGTGGCTGCCCAAGTAAATGAAGATCAGGACTTAGTTCAGGAAAGAATCCCTGGAGTAGGGTCCATAAAGGTATTTTTGCTTTTATGGAGATTTGTAATTTTAACTCGGGACTTATTCCTAAAAAGGAAGCCCAAATTAAGAGGGACTTATGATTAGAATTTACTCTTGAGAAGGAGACCCATTTCAAAGAGAACTTATAACTTGAGAATTAATCCTGAGAAGGAGGCCCAAATTATTGGGGACTTGGGGCTTACTCCAAAGGAAGATTCCCATTAATAGGGTCCATAAAGGTATTTGTGTTTTATGGAGATTTAGATTCTTAATTTGGTGATTAATCCTAAGGAGGATGCCAAGAATAGAGGGGGACTTTAACTTATGATTGGGGCTTACTTCTGAGAAGGATGCCCAAAATTAAGGAATTATGACTAGGGATTATTTATGAGAAGGAGGACTAGGGTAAAGGAAATTATGACTATGGATTACTCCTGAGAAGGAGGACCAGGTTAAGGGAAATTATGACTGGGGCTTACTCCTAAAAAGGAGGCCCAGGTTAAGGGGAATTGAGACTTGGGGCTTACTCCTGAGAAGGAGGCCCAGGTTAAGGGAAATTATGACTAGGGATTACTCCTGAAAAGGAGGCCAAGGTTAAGGGGACTTGAGACTTGGGGATTACTCCTAAGAAAGAGGCCCAAGATAAGGGAAATTATGACTAGGGCTTACACCTGAAAGGGAGGCCCAGGTTAAGGGAAATTATGACTGAGGATTACTCCTCAAAAGGAGGCCCAGGTTAAGGAGACTTGAGACTTGGGGCATACTCTTGAGAAAGAGGACCAAATCAAAAGAACTTCTCAGAATTTATTTTAGATAAGCATTCCGACAAAGGAACCATGCCATTAATGGCTTTGAAGATGGTTTTGAAGGATAAATATTGAATAGGAGTGGTGAATTTTAGGAAATGAAGTGAATTTCAAGGAGGCATGCAAGTATTGGTATGGCACGAAAGTTCTGGTCACACAATTATACTTGGGCGATGAAGAACCTGTCAAGTGATACGTGGGTGACTTTGAATTGGAGCCCTTAGTATCATCCCTAGAAGATTTCAGATGGGTGGCGCGCAAGTTTCCTTCAGAGGGAAAGGAAACGCGCAAGTATCATCACTTACCTTAAAGGGTTGGATACTTAGGCACACAAGTATTGATGAGTTCTAATACTTGGGCCTTATTCTTTCTCTTTAGAGTTTCTATTCTAGGTAAATAATTACCTTAGAAGTGTTCATAAGACTTCAGACAGAGACTTGGGAGACCAGAGCTTGAATCTGAGTGTTGAATTTTTGTCGTCCTCTTGATGGGGGGCCCCTAGGGGTATTTATAAGCCACCTGAGGTTTGGACGAAATTTCATGTTGGGAACACAAGTGACTTGCATGCCTCTTTTCTGGCACACAAGTAAATTGCGCTCCCAAGGCTGGCGCGCAGGTATACGTGCGCACCTTAATGCCTTTGAAATTTTTTGATGAATCTTTCCTCTTATTTTCTCGAGGTATTCCCCTTAGTCAATCTTTGGACTCTGTGATGGAATGGAGTGTCAAAAAAGTCACATCGGTCCCTATTTAATGATGGAACCCCACACTAGTATTCGTTGATTAGGGGTAGGGATAATTCCTCACATAAGTGTTTTTTATTTTAAAACCTGTAAGGACTTAAGTTCTTCTATTCCTATTTAATTCCCTTATCTTTAGGTGTTATAAAAATACATAGAAGTTTTCAAAGGACTTGAGTATAGCACTAGGGTGATCAGATCATCAATTTTCCTTCCGGAAAATTCATCCATTCAAATGAATACCCCAATGTTTTATTTATTGGAAAATATGGGACCCTAGACGAAGGTGTCTTTTTATGCAAGTGGGTGGTGTACAGGTCTTACATGTAGGTCCTTTCCCACTGATGGTGATTTGGGGGACTTAGATGAACCAGCTTCTCCGTATCGCAAGGGATATTCCCCCACACCCCTACTTGGGATTACTGTTGGACTATAGTCTTGGCCCTTAAATACTATCATTGACCCCAATCAAAATTGGATAGTCCCACCATCAACTTTTTGAGTGTGTCCAAGGAATAATTCGGTCGTGACACATGGAAATCCATTATTCTACTTCTTTGAGAATAAATACATATTTCTACTCAAACTCAATATTTGGTGGTTAAGTGAGGTTTACATCTTTAATTTTGTGGAAAATTGCATCGAACACATTTCACGGTGTCAACACCTATGTACACTGTTTAGATGAAAAGGATCAAAACCCACATTGTTCGATGGATGATGTGGTGATTACACATGGAATATACTCTGGTTCCATTAGGAGTAGTGATGGTGCAGATGGGTCTTATGTATAAGAACAAACCAGGTGGGAGGCATGATTCTATAGGTATGTGGAATCCTAGGTTCATGTAGAATGGATTATCGATTGATTGGATTAATTGGATGGAGTGGATGGATTTTTGGGAATGTTTTCCTTGAGCCTCAAGGAGGCTTTCAACGTATCACATGTGTTTGGGAATCAATGTACAAGTAGTTATAGAAGGGTAATTGGCTTACACCTAAGGAGGATTCCCATGAGTATGGATGGTTTTCATGGTTTCTACTAACTTCTAATCCCATGTGAGTCTTGATTGGTGTGATAAACAAGAGGAAGAAGCCGACCTAATAGTTTTTTCATGAAAGATGCACCATTGAGGGTGGTGCAGGGCTTTCACATGGAAGTGGCCCATGGAGGATGTAATTTCATGTGAGGAGGATCTCATTACATGTGAGTGGGGATTACGTGATGGAGTAGCCCAAGGAGACAAATCCCAAAGGGAGAGGGATGAGGTATTCAGAACATGGGAAGTCTAAGGGGTTCTCGGTGACCATATCCTATTTGAGCCTTGTACCCAGGGGAGGAAAAGAGGAGCAATGATGCTTCCTCCTATAAGAAAGACTAAGGTCTTACTCCGAGATGGATTCCTAGAAAGATATCATTCCCTATATGGAGGGTGAAGGGGATTCCATTCCACATGAGGAGGATATCATTCTGTGCAATGAGGATCTCATTTCATTTCATTCATACATGGGGAAACCCACATCTTTTACATAGTGAGGGGTCACAATTTAAAATCATGTGTTGAGGAAGTTTGGTTCTAGGTAGTTTTATATCATGTAGATCAGATGCGGGGGACACACTCTTCACCCCTTGGAATTACATAGCCATTGCAAATACACCTTTGGGAGGGGAATGGATTCAGAAATGATAGGATGAAACGATGTGGAGGAGTGATCACTCATGATGTCCACATTAGTGCCCCTATGATGAAAATAAAGGGGGATTAACATACAAATGCTGAAAATCAAAAGGTAGGTGGGAATCTAGAGGCACACTTTTTGTGGAGTGGGAAATATGAATAGATGGAATCGGTCTCATAGGTACTTTAAGGGAAGTTGAACCAATACTGGATGGGTGTGGAGGCTTGGGGAACTCGGACTTCATGAAGAGATTTTCACATAAGGGAGGTAACATGGTGTGGCATAAGAGAAGTGTTTTTGAAGAATGTTTCTATTATAAGAGGTGTTTCTTGAAGCCTAGGTTCTTTGTGAGGGTTATTGAATTCACGAAGGAATGGGCTTGGTGAAACATAGTTCCCCCTACATTGGCATGAAGTCATGATTTGGTAATGGAGTTCTTTGAAAAGGATTAATGTTCTAAGAATCCTCAAGCACCCCAAATGGTAGTTCTTCCTCCATGAAGGGAATATGCCTTCGTGAAAGGCATCCCCACCTTAGGTGGGGGTATTTAGGAACATGGTAAATGGGTCTTCATGATTCTAAAATACATTGGTTGATTCATTTTCCATTATGGTTCACGGTGCTCAAGTGCTTCATGGATTGTGAGATCGAAATTCGAAAGGCCGGGGTAGGTTTCCATTTAAGGTGGAATGAGTGGGGTATGTATAGTCCCTAGTGCCTCACTATGCATAGAAGTGAGTTTTGAAGAACATGTGGGTCCATGAAGGGTTTCGGCATGGTCAGACTCACAAAGCTATTTGTCAACATTCATCATAGGTGCATAGATCTATCAGATTCACAGAGAGTACCACCATGACCTCATGCGTTCATGGTGGGGAGGGAATCCCTGTGAAGGTTCTTAATGATTTAGACACTTAAATAGAGGTTTGGGTACGTTTGGGCATCCAATTACTTATAGAAGGTTTAAAATTATCTACTAAATCCATACAACATATTCTGACCCCAACAATGATGAAGTTAAGAAATTTCTCTAAGGTGATGCTAATAGAACACTTTAAGTTGTTTCTTTTCAAGTTTTATTATCTTAGTTTGTTGAAGATGATTCCAATATATATAATATGGTTAGAGAATTATTGATGTTTAACCACCAGGTCATCAAGATAAAATTCAAAAAAAATTCTTAGGAAGGGTTTGAAGATGTGATCCATGGTTTGTCAGTATGTAGCACCGACATTCATCTAACCAAATGAAATTAACTGATAAAAAAATATTCCCTAGGGAGCCCTGAAGGCTGTAAATTATTCATCTTCCAAGGCCATTCATATTTGATTATATTCTAAACAAACATCCATTAAGGAGAGATCCCGCTGTCTAGTTATTACATCAATCAGTAGTTCTATGATCAGGAATGGGAAATCATCCTTTGGAATGTTCCAATTAAAATCCCTGAAATAGATAAAAACACTTAATTACCCTTCTTATTCTTAACACAGATGATATTGGCCAAGCATTTGGGATATTGGTCCTCCTAAATGAAGTTGTGTTTAATGATATTGTCAAATTCAACCTCAATTTTGGTAGCATGCATTAAGTACGTCCATCTGGATTATTGTTTATAGCCCTAGTGGTCCTCTGGATAGCCTAGGTGGTGAGTTTCCACCTTAGGATATAGACTGGGAACTTCCATGTAACTCTAAGTGAATAAATCTCAATGTTGATTTTGGAAGGAGGTATATACCTATTTATGTTCATAAGACAATTTCGTGCTAATTAAGGTGAGCTGGGGGTCTTCTTCTTTACTCATGATTGTTTCACTGAGCTCATCAATGGTGGTGGAGATGACCTCCTCAAATAATAGAGTGGAATACCTCAAGCATCCCTTATCTTCTTCTTCCCCCTCTTTATATTCTTCTTCTTTGTCCATAAGAAGTGGGGTAGGTTCTCTAGAGCTGGAGGAGAATCCAATATCTTGATATTCTAAAGATGATGCAACTTACTCCGGACTAACTGATAACATGAGATTTCTTTTAAACTCTATAGAGGATAGAGTGATGGATAGAGGATTTCCTTTTTCCACTTTGAGTGAAGATACGATCTCTTATGTCTAAGTTGGAGAGGCATGAATTTCCTAGAGATCTAGAGATGAAATTAAGGCATTTTCATCCATGGTTTCACCACTGTCTGGGGAGTTAGCATACCTTTCAACACTATTATAATTAGTAGTCATCAATGAAATCATGTATAATTCTACATATATACCTTAATTTGGACTCTTATTTTAGATCTGATTATTAAGTATAACATAGTATTCACCAAGCTATTTGAAGCGGTTGGATAAGACCACTTCTAGACCATTTAGGGTGATGACCCAAGAAACACTATCAACCATGAGTTATTTCCCCTTCCCCTAATAGAATCATGCATCGATATAATGTGATTCATAGGATTCAAATGGGAAATTATCATCTTAAAACATACCAATTTTTTCATTAATTCAATATTTGATGCATTGATGATATGATGAGGGGATTTTTATGAGTTGATGAAACTAAGGACTTACTAGAAGGATGTTGAAGCTTGTGTTCTTTCAGACCACCAGAAATTATAAGTCAACTATAGGGTCTCTGAACTTAGCCTTGATCTTGATTTGGACTAATGTATTTTAATAACTTTTGTTATAGCCTTGTAGTGTTATTACAGAATGCGCTATGATATACTCATTGTAGCATAGTCGGTGAAGAGTCCTTACTAGAATAAGGTTAACTGTATATCCATTTCCAATGAATTTTTTTAGACATTGACAACATTTATCCTATCATACACATACAAATCTCTAACATGTCCATTTATGATAGAGTCTTCATCTTGATATGTGAAAGAGATAACCATGTGACATTCCACAGGATCTATCTCAGCCTGATAGAACTCAATAGTGGTAACCTAAAATCCAAACTTATGAGTTCTGAGAGAATATTCTATGAGTGCTTCCCTGAGGTATTATTATATGCTCATGGCATCTGGGATTGATATCTTGGTGGGTACCAAGGCTCAATAATTTAGGATGTTGTATTTTTGGCTTATTAAGTTGCACTTCCCTGTGTGAGTATTCTCATTCACAAGCACCATAAGATATTGATTATTTTATGTAGATGGATTAACCCTTGGGATAGGAGTTGGAGCTAGTCCTATCCTTAGTGGGTTGGGTCGGGGAGGTCTGCCATCCCGCCAGGGGAGATCTGACACTGATTCTTCTTCTGATTGATATTTAAAAGTGATCAGGTCATATAGGATTATAGAATGTTCAAGGGAAGTTTCTTGTTCCTTATGAACTTACTGAAGGTATCTTCTATGAGTTTCTATAACATTGACAGTTCAATATGGGGTGTGACTAAAAGTCTGGCTCTATCCATGACTTCACCTTCCCTATTATCCTTGACTTCTATGGACTCATCCTCAGGTTTCCCAATTTGGTATAGGGAAATCGGGTTTATATACATACTCATTATCAGAGAAAGGATCAATTAAGTGAGTGAAATTAATAGACCCTAAGATCAACTCCTCATCTGATGATGACTCTGCATGACTAACCATTTCTGGTGGTGCTGTTTGGCTGTGCAGTACCCGTGATTTCATATTTAAGGGCATACAATCTAAGTGTGTCAAAGAAAACATTGGACTTTTTGTAGGTTCATACTTATGTGTTTGATTCCTATATTCCCATCTAGGTTTAATTTTTTTAAGGATGGACTTTAGATTTTTGTGGGGCTGATGATGATGGTTGTGCTATAGTGAATGCGGATGGAGGAATAAATGGTTGTTTCAACTATTCTTGGAGAATCACATGAGATTGATTAATTTTTTTTGAGTCATCTAGACATAAAACATATTTTTTATTCTGGTGATAACTTATTACCACTCACCTCCTTCCTCGGGGGAATTTTTTGAAACATATTCCACTTATGCTAGCAGTTTTTCGAACATTACCTTACCAAAATCTATCATTTTCTATAGGATGTATTTAAAGACAAAGCATTCATGAATTTTGTATCCTAGTATCTGATTAAAGGGGAAATAATCCATATATTTGTCAAGACCTTCCCACTAGAGCATTTTTGGATTTAGCAGACAGAGTAAATTATAGTCCATAATAGCTATAAAATAGCCACAAAATTGATCATCCCAAAATGAATAAAATTTATTCCTTCGCTCCTCGAATTTATTTCATCTTTTTCCCCTATGTTCCTCCTGTCAAGGTGGGGATTTCTATTTTTGCCCATAATTTTTCACACAATATGGCATAGGTTTTGGAGATGCAGCAGGAATGGAGGGTGGATTATGTGTGACATATACCACCTCAACCTTCCCTACTATTTTCCCTAGTACTGGTTGAGTTACTCCGAACTTGATCGTAGTCTGTTGCATGGATTCCTACATTATTTTGGAAATGGAAGATAAATCCCGAAACCCACCTGTATACTTCAACGAGATGAGTGGTGTTCACAGCTCGTGGTGAAGGTTATCAATGCAGAGAGCGATCATCTACTCCTTAGGAATCGATTGGTTCAGGGATTAAGTCAACCCTTTACATTTGGAAATAAAATATGATAATTGTTTATTTTCTCACTATTTTCAATTCAATATGTCAATGATTGTTGTTTCCTACATTGTTGTTATGAATTAAAATAGATTTTTATGGAAATATTCCAATCCCATGATTGATCAGTCGGGAAAACGATTATACCATAATATGGATGGCCCTTGTAAGGTTCACAAGAAGCATATGAGTTTTATTGCTTCTTGTTTATCAGGAGTTCCCCTCATGGGATCATAATGAGACACGTAGTACACCAGATGTTGTTCCAGGTCACATGAGCCATTGAATATCAGAAACAAAGGACTCCTGAAATTTGGTGGTGGTGGGGTGTCTCTCACCTAGTTGAGGTAAGGTTTCCATTTCGACTATACTGGTGTATTCCACTCCTCCATAGCATCCAATAAAGCTACCAATGACAATATTGTATTAATAATCCCTTGTTGAGTGTTCCATTTAACCTGATCTTGGATAGGTGAAATGAGGGGTTAGATTTGGAATGTCAAATCTGCCATTATTTGAGTCAGATATCTTGTCGGGGACATTATTTGAGGATTTTATTAAACCAAATTCATTTGTCTCCTTAATGTAAGGAAATATTGATATCCATCCAAAATCAGGTCTAGGTGAATTGATGGTCCCGAAGCCAATTTTGGCAGATGTATTGGCCTTAATTCAATTATTATAATAAATTCTTATGGATGATGTACACCTATTGGAAATGTACATTATGGATCTTCTTAAGGAGAGTATTCAATAAGAATGATACCTCATAGAAGCTCAATGTTGACTCTACTCAACTATTTCATTTCTTCCTCTAACTGAGAAAATATTTCTTCAAGCATAGGGAGATCGTTCTCATCAAGAGGAGGTGGTGGGTTGTATATTATTTTTCTCTTATTCTTCATTACAGTAGAGATTTGTTGATGAAGTTATGAAGGATTGATCTAGGGAACACCCAAATTTAGGGAGATTCTTTATTTTGGGGTAATCACACCTTTATATTCAATTCAGATAAAATTCTAGATAGAACCATATTCTTCTTGCTCCTTTGCATTTTTATCATTTTTGTTACCATCTTTAGGATTGGAGTCCAAGATGTTCATCGATGCATAATACATTGTGGGTACCATACCGAGTTCTAAATGGTAGGCGGGTTGTTTGTGCCTTCTATTGGACCTCTCCCTTCCCTTATGGGATCCTCCTGAGGCTTCTTGGTGAAGAGTAACTCAGAAAGAACCTCTATATAGCATGATCGTACAAAAACCTTTTAGAAGATATTGGTCACGTGACATGATTGAATTGGAGACCATAACACTTTTCTTCCTTCTTTAATGGAGAAATAATAATTTTCATTAAGGGGGTGGTTGAGGTAAAAATTTCCCTATCCCTACTGAATGGCGTTTCTCCTATTCTCTTATTGTTGTTCCCTAGGCTAAGTTAGTCAACCTCTGTGGGAATTTTTTTTTAAATTCCACCATCCATATGGAATGGGTTTCATCCAGTATTGTGTAAACTTTTACTTATTTCTCCACTCTCTTCATCTTGCACATTCTTATTCGAGGATGAGTTGGGTAAAATACCGGGTTTTCATGCAAACTTCTTACTTCTGAGGACATTATCTATGCTTGATTATTGGTTTCCATCAGGTGAGAATCATGGTTAATGTTCTAGTTTACCTATATTAGTATATTTTTATGTATTTATATCATTGGTACTAACACTATTTAGACATATTCAAGTATGATTCTTGTTGAGCATATCATCTTTCTTATACATGGGTTTTCCTCAACAGCTGCTTTGGAATAATGATATTATAAGATATCATTTCTAGTTTGTTATGTTGAATGAGATGTGGTACAAAATTAAAATATCCATGTTCACCCCATCCCCATATTTGAACATCAGGCGGAGTATCAACAATTAGATGATGAAACTTATGTAGGTCACGGAGGCAGGTTATTTGGAGATCTTTATGTTGCCTCTCTAATTGTGGTCCCCGCATAGACGGAAGGGATTCTAGTTAAATTTTTTTAACAAAACTTTCCCAATATTTTAACATGGTATTCATACCCATTGTATGAATTTTTTTTTCTTTTAGTATGTAGAGAGTTGTCCATATATTTAGACAGATGTTATTTATGAATTCTTGTGATAATGCCTTTGGAATACTAAACTGAGAAGTGATTGTGAGACAAAAACATAACTAGTATGTATTACCTAGCCATTTGTCTTGTAATGAGAAAACTATAATTTTTTTCTTTTATGAGAGACTCCTGAAATTTACCTACCCAATATGGAAAATTCTTGATCATTTTGTCACAAGTAGAGGGGCTATTAAGGGCCTCATTTTTATGTGAATGGTCTAAGGGTGGATCGGAGAATGGGAATTGTCCTGGTCCATATCTTGGTTGAGAAATGATATCACTTTTCATTTATAGGATCTCTAAAATATATGGCTCCATACTTCCAAGTTCCTCAGAGTATGAGGGTTTTATCATGTTGGAATCATCTAGGGGAGGATCATCTTTTAGATATTAAATGACACTATGGTGAGAACCTTCACAGTGAATGCTATTATAGAGAGGACTACCAAAATAGCTCAATTTATGACTGTAGGGAGAATTTCTAAAACATATACCTTGGAGAGGATCTTCAGGGTGGAATACATCAAGGGGGTGAACTTATTTATGCAATAAACTGTCATTATGGGGAGAACCTTCGCAACACATGCCATCATGGTGAGTACTACCACCATAGCTTGATGTCCGATTATAGGGAGAATTTCTACAACATATACCCTAGGGAGGACCTTCAGGGTGAATGACATAAAGTTTAAGTACTAATTTATATTTGATCTTATGAACAAGAGGAGGGATACCATGATTCTTATCAGGATATAATCTCTTATGATTGATTGGTTTGTGTCAAAGAAGTAAGCCTTCATGGTCGATGCTCTGGAGAGGACCTCCAAAGCTACTGGTAATAATGTTATTTGGAGGACCTTCACAACTTCTACTGCTACTTACATAATTTGGTAATGGATCAGGAGGATATTGATCCACCATTTATAGGTGTTTCATGGAATCAAGAACTATATATTCCAATAGATTGGGGTCATGAATCTACTCTTCATTTTTCAGTTACCTTTGGCATGATTAATTTTTTGGTGCTCTCTTACAGAAGACTATAGCCGCTTGTAGTAGGTGAAAACCTTCATATATGGGTTACTTGAGTGTCTCTCGTGGTGATTTTGGGATACACCAATGAGAATAATATCTTTTAATAGGGATATATTCCTACCTTGGAGAATCCCCAGTAGTGGAACAGTGTCCCCCAGTTGAAACATATATTTATGCCCAATCCTTTTTTCCATTTATCGTGGAATATTGTCGAATACCATACTAGGAAAGGGAAGGGATTCATGTCAGCTCCTAAGAGACCACCCTATCGTGTGGATGAGTCACCCCACTTAGGTAGGTGGGGTTTTGGTCCTCAATCCTTGCTATTACCACTAACATGATTACTTATTATAATGTGGAAGGATATGTTCATGAATTGAGGTTTTACCCTCCATCATTGATAAGACATATTGAGAGACTTCTTTGGATGTAATGGTAATATATTCTTATTCTAGTGTCGGAGTAATAAAGTGTGCCTGTTATATCCCTCTATTTACTTCTAGTAGGTACTGACAATTCTCCCATGTGGGGGTAGAGTTATGGGTATGTCCCTGATTTATTGTTGGGATACACCATCTATTTTCTATGATATTCATCATATTTTCATGGTGGGATTGATATTAATGAGTAGGAATTTACATCCGTTCATTAATTTCCATCATATTTTATTGATAATATTGGTATGAATCCACATAAATTTAACTATTCTTGTATTTGGTTGCCACTATATTTGAGTGATTGGATTCATATTTTCTAGAAAGGATTTGAATATGATCATTCTATATTGTATTTGACCAACGCGATTGGTGTATATTAGTAGTAATTTTCTTCTTCTCATGGTTGGTTGCTGCCTTATTTTGTTGACAGGATTCATGTGTGTTGGCAGGGATATGCGTTTGCCTATAGTTTTTCACCCTATTTGCACAACGGGCTTGGCGAGTAGTAGTAGGAATTTTCAGTTTCTCATAATTTTCCATCATATATTACTAAATGGATTCATAAAAGATAGAAATAATATAAATCTTATTATGGTCTGCCGCCATATTTTTATGGTGGGATTTATATGAATGGATATGGATAAGTGTTTACCTATAATTTTATATCACATTTTCAGGGCAGTATTATTCAGTAAGAATGAGGAAAAAGTCATATTCCTGGTTGTTTTATTGTCACCCTTCATGGGATACCATGGGTACCCTTTTTATTAGGTATTTGGATACGGGTTGTGGGGTGGTATCCTCTGTATGATGAGGATACTGGGTGGTACGGTGTTAGTGACAACGATTTCCAGTAGGGGCTATTGGGTGGGACCCATGTGCTGCTAGGATGAAGCCGCTAGAGACTACTCCATTTTCATCCCTAAGGTTAGGTAGGAACTCATTATCACATTCTAGGGATAAGATCCCAAAATGGTTGTATATGGCTAGTAAGGCCATCTAGTTTTGGGCCACTGACAATTGTTGGGTGGATGGCTGGCATTGAATCATGGACTGAAGGGCCTGCCTAACTGCCTCCAGGGTGAAGAGAGTACCCTTTTGGTGGTTCTCTCGAACCAATTCATTTGAAACCTAGCTTTTAAGACACTATGTGGGTTATGACATCATTTTTTCAGTTGAGTACCGACCAGCACAATGGGTGACACACATGTTTGTGAAAGATGCTGAGAAGCCATTATGTTGAAGGGAGAACTGAAATGTTCCTATAATATCTATGACTAATAAAGGAAAAAAACCTTGAAAAAGTAGAATATCATGACCACATGCATAATTGATGGTATCATTTAGCCCTTTTCCATTTTTATTGTGAAAGGGGCCTAATGCAGGATAACACTCCCACATTGTTTAAGGATTCACATTGGGTTCACCATTTTCTTTCCCTTGATGATGGTGTTGGTTGGGAATAGAATGGTCTAATTAGGAATGAACATCACATCCTTTTTATTTTACAAAGATATGTCGTATTTATGTATTTCACATTAGATTCACCCCTTGTTTCTGATGAAAACCTTTTGTGCCTGAGTGCGTGATTTCAAGGGGTTGAATGGTGTGCAATCACATACGTTTGATAAAATGTATTAGAAAGGTCTCAAATGGGTTTTTTCATTGATATTGAAAATCAAAATGACTATCATGTCTTTTATGACTCATGTAAATGCTTTCCATATGCAGGCGTTCATTGGGTATCTTAACCAACGACACCGAAGAACTCACATTGGTCAAGAGGATGGGAAGTATGGCTAATCGCACGTTTGGGGGGGGACTATTTCCTATTATTGAGTCTCTCTTATAGATTTAAAATATATTCATGAATCCTTTATTCATTACCAAGTGTGTATATTACTAATTATCCTATGGTAAGGATTAATCATGGACACACATGGATTCAGAATCATTTATATATATATGAGGATCTCCATCAATGAAGGGACATGTACGTATTATAGATTCTTCATAAATGTTACCCTTTTATGAATAAATTAGGGACTCATTGGTCACTTATTAAGATGATGTTGGTTTTAAGACACTTGGTGAGGCTCTCTATATTTTTCTATCATCCAAGGATACATAAGATGTTTTGATGTCGGGATCGAACCCATAAGATGGGATTCCTATATATCCTCATGAGAGGAATCAGAAACCATGTAATTTGGCACCACTTATAGGACACACCACCCTTTAAGGTCATGTGATAAGGACCAAACCATGTAGTTTATTGTCATGTGGCATGGAAGTCTAGGAGAAAGGTTCCTAGTCAATATTTGATGATGGACTTATGCTGAGGAATCCCGAGGGTCCTAGAAGAGATATGGTCTCCTAGGTGGGGGAATGATAATACTGGTGTTTTGACCCAATAAGGGTAGTTATAGAAGGGACCTGAAAGGAATATTCCCCCTGGATTGGATGCGACCCTACTAGGAATGTTTCCAAGAAAACATTATGCTGAATTTAGGTGTTGGTTTTGGACCATGGAGAGGTTTTCTACGTATACCAGTTTGTTGAGAATCAAAGCCCATGAAGTTTGGTAGGTTGGGACTTACACCTATAGATGAGGCCCATGAGTTTGGGGCTTACACGTGGTATTAACCCATTTTGTGGATATGGTTGGTAATTATATCAAATTGGAGGATCATGACACATATGGTTGGGGAATAAGCATGGGAGTGGCCCATTTGGTGCATATGATTGGGGATTTCATCTATGGAGAGGGCCCATTTGAATGTGATTGGGGTTTAGACATAGAAATAGCATGTTTAAAGGAACATGATTTGTTTGGGGCTTGTGCATGGGAGCGGCCCATCTGTATTGAAGTTTGGGATTACATCTATGAAGAAGGACCTTGGATTTAGGTAGGGTTGGGACTTATACCAAGTAGAAGGCCCATTTTAGGTTTGGAATCATGTGGATGTTATGATCACCACTTACCTATAATCCCACATGATTCTTGGTTAGTGTGAGAAACAAGGGGCATCGGTATAAATGAATATCACTTAATTCTACGATATTAGCTAGTGGATGAGATGTTGAAGCCCAAAGGGATAGGGATAGGGAATTGAATGTGTCCATCACCTATTTTATTTTCATAACTAGGATAGTCAAATATCATGATCCATATGGCTATCTCTTATACTGGAAAAGAGGGTCAAAGGTGCTACCTCCTACAAGAATGTATAGAGGCTTACTCTAGGAGGGATTCTATAAAATTGGTTCTGGGGGGAAGGATCTAATTCCATAATGAAGGTAAATAATATTGTGATTCCCTATATTCCTGTTCAGAATGGGGAGGTTCACGTGATCACCTCAAGGTTGGAATCCTCATTACAATGGGAATGTAAACCTGAAAAAACACTGAGGGTCCAAATTGTTGAGGAGGTTACACACATGGATCCACTTAACATGGGTATGTAGACCAAAAAGGACACACTAGTATGCCTAAATATCTAATCATACAAGTCAGGTGGCTTTGGAAGGGCCCTTGGCCTGATTCCATTCGACTGGTTTATGGAGGGGCCAATATGAGGCCTGATGACATTATGAAAGAGGGTGATGGGAGGTGGATATTAGAGCACCATAGGATTCCCTATTCCACATGGAAGGTTCTTAGGCGGGACAGAGTCCCTCCGCATAGAATTTTTTTTTGGGTGAGGGTACCATATTTGTAGAGTTGTGTTATGCAGTCTGTGTTTTTTCTTGGGTAAAGTGTTTCTATACTAGATAAGGTTCCACCTACATAGAATGTTTCTACATAGGGTCAAGTTCCTTACATGTAGTGCTTTTTTATGTGGGGTAAGGTTCCCCCCACATAGTGTTTTCTATACGGGGTGATTTTCCGCAAAGGGACCATTATTTTACGCCATGTGAAAGTGATTGCCTTGAAGGGATTTGAGTTCATGGATAGCTAGAGAATTTATTATTTCATCCTTACTATTATGAGACGTATATTTTTCTATAGGAAATTGACAGATAGGCTATGGTTTTTATGTTTTCTCGTTTATTATCCTTCATCTCTCTTTTGTTTGGTCCTCCTTTTTTTTTGGTCCCTATCAAGGTCTATTTATAGGTGAATGGAGAGACTGGATACTGGCATAGTTGTTCATTAGTAGTGGGTCGTGGTCTTTCTTTTGTGGGATCCTAAGAAGGGTTCCCTATCCTACGAATGACTTAGTTAACTTGGGGTAGTAGTTTTATGGGGTGGAATCACTTCACGGAACAAAAAATGTCTATTTATTTTTTGTGGGTGCTGGTGGTACCGCCTCGTCCCATGAACTATTTAGTTCATATGGATGGCCATTCACATTGAAAGAAATTACCGCTTGGACCGAAAAATGAGTTTATTTCATTTCTGGGCACCATCAGTACTGCCTCATCATGTGAACTATTTTTTCATAGGGTTCTTCATGAAATGGCTGAATTCCATGAAAATTGGTGGTCTGCAAAGTGATTTGTGCTTCACAAAATCAATATGTTCTTTACAGTATCACTCTTTTGAACATTACTCCTTACACTCTTCTTCTGATTTATATTCCTGATTATCCAAATTGATTGAATTATTTCTTATTGTTTTCATAATATTTAGAACCCAATAGGTGTTTAAAGGGTTTTTAGAGTTTTACTGGGTTTTAGGGTTTCAAGAGTTTTTATGGTTTTTATGGGTTTTTATGATTTTACGGATTGTTAGTGTTTTTAGGGTTTTAGTGTTTTTTAGGGTTTTATGGATTTTATTTTTTCTGGTTTTAAGGATTTTTTAAGGGTTTTAGGGGTTTTAGGGTTTTATATGTTTTTAGGGATTTTTAGGGATTTTGAGGTTTTTTATGGCTTTTAGGGTTTTTATTGGTTTTAGGGATTTTATTTTTTTTCAGGGTTTTAGGGGTTTTATGATTATTTTGGGTTTTTAGGGTTTTTTTGAGTTAGTAAAGGTTTTAATGTTTTTAGAGTTTTTTTAATTTTTTATGGGTTTAAACGGGTTTTAGAGTTCTTAGTGGTTTTAGGGGTTTTATGGGTTATATGGTTTTTAATGTTTTTAGATGTTTTTATAGATTTTATATTTTTAACACTTTTTAGGGTTTTTAGGTTTTTAGGGGTTCTAAGAGTTTTTTGGTTTTTATGTTTTTCTAAGGGATTTTCAGGGAATTTTATATTTTTAGGGATTTTTAGGTGTTTTAGGGTTTTTAGGGATTCTTAGGATTTTTAGTGTTTTTATAGATTTTAGGGTTCTAAGGGTTTTCTTTTGGATATTTGGGGTTTTTTAGTTTTTAGGGTTTTAATGGTTTTTAGAGTTCATTAATGTTCAAAGGAGTTTAACGAGGTTTTAGATTTTTTTAGATTTTAAGGGATTTTATGAGTTTTTTAATATTTTTAGGGGTTTTATGGTTTTTAGGGTTTTTAGGGGTTTTAAGTGTTTTTAGGTTTCTATGGTTTTCTTAGGGGTTTAAAGGGGTTTTTTTAAATTTTAGGTAATTTTTAGGGAGATTTATGATTTTTATGGTTTCTAGGGATTTTGAGGGTTTTTAGGGTCTTTAGGGTTTTATAGATTTTTTGGGTTTTTGTGGTTTTTTTACTTTTAGGGTTTTTTAATCTTTTTTAGAGTTTTTAATGTTATTATGGGTCTAAAAGTTTTTTAGGGTTTTCAATGGGGTGTTTAGGTTTTTATGGAGTTTTAGGGTTTTATGGGTTTAAGGGTTTTGTAGGGATTTAATGGTTTTTTTGAGTCTTTAGTGGTTTTTAGGATTTTAGGGGTTTTAAGTGTTTTTAGGGTTCTAAGGTTTGATTAGGGGTTTTAATGGTTTTTAGTGGTTTTAATTTTTTTATTGATTTTATGTGTTTTTTAGGTTTTTGTGGTTTTTTAGGGATTTTGAGGGTTTTAGGGGTTTTTTGGATTTTTGGGTTTTTAGTGTTTTATTTTATTTTTTATGGTTTTTATGGGGTTTTAGAGTTTTTTTAACATTTTTACAGGTTTAAAGGGTTTTTATATTTTTTAGTGTTTTTAGGGTTTTATGGGGTTTACGGTTTTTTGGGGTTTTATGGTATTTAGGGGTTTTCAGAATCTTGTATGGTTTTTATGGTTCTTATATATTTCTATATTTTTGGTGGTTTAAAGTGTTTTATGTTTTTAATGTTTTCATTGAGGTTCTCAAGGATTTTTTTTTGGGTATTTATGTTTTTATGGATTTTTAGGGAGTTTGTAGTTTTTTTTTACATTTTTGGTTTTTTTTTGGATTTTGAGGGGTTTTAGGGTTTCTAGGGTTTTTATCATTTTTAGGTTTTTAGTGGTTTTATGTGTTCTTAGGTTTTTACGGTTTTCCTAGGGGTTTTTTGGGTTTTTATTTTGTTTTTAATTTTTATGGATTGTTAGTGATTTTTTAGGATTTTAATGGTGTAAGGGATTTTTAGTGATTTTGATAATTTTGAAGGTTTTTAGGGGTTTATGGTTTTTTTTATTTTTATGGATTTTTTTATTTTTTGGGGTTTTAATATTTTTATGTATTATTAATGTGTTTATGGGTATAAAGGGGTATTAGTGTTTTTAGTGTTTTTAGGGTTTTATAAGTTTTAGGGTTTTTAACGGTTTTCAGGGGGTTTTAGGGTTTTATGGGTTATATATTTTTTAGGGTTTTGTAGAGATTTTATGGTTTTTAGAATTTTTAGGATTTTAGGTGGTTTTATGTATTTTTAGGGTTTTAAGTATTTCTTAAGGGTTTTTAGGGTTTTTAGGGCTTTTAAGGATCATTGACTTTTTTGGGTTTTTAGGTTTTTTTATGTTTTTAGTGTTTTAATTTTTTTAGATATTGTTAAATTTTAGGGGTTTGATGGATTTTTAGAGTTTTTAGTAGTTTTTAGGGTTTTATGGGTTTTTAGAGTTTTTATGGTTTTTCGGGGTTTTAATGGTTTTTTTTTTGAATTTTAGGGGTTTTTTGGGTTCTTAGCATTTTTAGGGTTTTTAGGGGTTTTAACTGTCTTTAAGTTTTTATGGTTTTATTAGGGGTTTTCAAGGTTTTCATGGGTTTTTAAAGTTTTATGGATTTTTAAGGATTTTTTAGGATTTGGGGGATTTTAGTGGTTTTAGGTATTTTGATGTTATTTTGGGTTTATATGGTTTTTGGGGGTTTTATTGATTTTTTTAGTTTTTTAGGGGTTATAGTGGTTTTTATGGTTTTTATGGCTTTTAATTTTTTTATGTTTTTATGGGTTTCATGTTTTTTAGGGTTTTTAGGGGTTTCGGGTTTTTAGGTTTTTAAGGGTTTTAAGTGTTCTCAATTTTTATGTTTTTCTTTGGGGTTTTCATGGTTTTTAGGGTTTTATTACGTTTTTAGGGTTTTATGTTTTTTTTATAGTTTTAGGGGTTTTAAGTATTTTGAGGGGTTTTGTGGTTTTTTTGTTTTAGGTTTTTTAAGCTGATAGGGTTTTATGGTTTCTTATATTTTTTTTAACGTTTTATGGGTTTAAAAGGTTTTTAGAGTATTTAGTGGGGTTTAGGGGGTTTTTTGGGTTTTAAGGTGTAAAAGGGTCTTTATGGTTTTAGGGGTTTTTGGGTTTTTGGCATTTTTATTGTTTTTTAGGGTTTTTAGGTTTTTTAGGTTTTTATGTGTTTTTATGTTTTAAGGGTTTCTTAAGGGTTTTAGGGTTTTTAACTTTTTTGTGGATTTGGAAGTATTTTTTATGTTTTTTTGGTTTTTTTTATTTTTTATGTTTGAAGGTTTTCTAGCATTTTTTAACATTTTTAAGGGTTTAAAGGGTTTTCAGAGTTTTTAGTGGGTTTTAGGGTTTTTATGTCTTTTAGGGTATTTAGTGTTTTTTAGGTTTTTTGGGATTTTGAGTGTTTTTAGTTTCTCAAAGTTTTCTTAGGGGTTGAAGGGTTTTAAGGGGGTTTTAATTTTTTTTTGGGATTTTTAGGGATATTTTAGGATTTTTATGGTTTTTATGGATTTTGATGGTTTTAATTTTTTTAGGGGTTTTTGGATTTTTATGGTTTTTTGGTTTTTTTATATTTTTTTGAGTATTTAGGGTTATTAAGGTTTTTATAGTTTTTATCCTTTTTAAGGGTTTAAAGGTATTTTTAGTGTATTTAGTTGGTTTTAGAGTTGTTATGATGTTTTGGGTATTTTAATGTTTTTAGAGTTTTTATGGTATTTAGGGGTTTTTTGGATTTTAGGGTCTTTCAGAGTTTTTAGTATTAATATTTTTTTAGGTTTTTAGGGTTTTTAAGTGTTTTTTAGTTTTTAAGGTTTTCTTAGGGGTTTTTGGGGGTTTAGGGTTTTCATAATTTTAGTGATATTTATGGGTTATTAGAGATTTTGAGTGTATTTAGGGGTTTTTTTCAGGTTTTTATGGTTTTTAGGGTTTTTTGATTTTAGTTATTATGGTTTTTAGAGTTTTTAATGTTTTTAAGGATTTATAATTTTTTATATTTTTTATTATTTTTTAGTGTTTTATGGGGATTTAGTGGTTTTTATGGTTTTTAGGAATTTTTATGAATTTTAGGGACTTTTAGGGTTTTTAGAGTTTATAGATTTGTAGGAATTTTAAGTGATTTTTGTCTATTAAGGTTTTCTTAGAGTTTTTATGTTTGTTGTTATTTTTAGTTCCATTTAAGGATTTTTATTAGTTTTTATGGGCTTTAGAAATCTTGAGTGATGTAGTATTTTTTGAGTTGTTTTGTGTTTTTTGGGTTATTTTGTGTTTTCTAGTTTTTAAAGGGTTTTTAGAGGTTTAAATTTTTTTATGGGTTTAAAGGGTTTATAGAGTTTTTAGTGGTTTTTATAGTTTTTTGGTCTTTATGAATTTTTATGGGTTTTAGGGGTTTTTATGATTTTTATGGTTTTTAGGGTTTTATAGGAATTTTTATTGTTTTTGGAGATTTTTAGGTATTTAGGGGTTTTAGGGGTTTTTAGGGTCTTACAGTTTCCCTAGGGTTTTTAGGGATTTTTAGGGATTATTTAGAATTTTAATGGGGTTTTTGGATTTTTATGTATTTTTAGAGATTTGATTGGTTTTGTTTGATTTTTTTGGTTATTAAGTAATTTTTGAGTTTTTTGGCATTTAAAGGGTTTTTATAGTTTTTTACTATTTTTAGGGTTTAAAATGTTTTTAGGGTTTTTATGTTTTTTTCATTATTTTAAGGTTTAAGGAGTTTTTATGGTTTTTATGGGGTTTTACGGTTTTTAGCGTTTTATATTTTTAGGGGTTATGAGTGTTTTTAGGTTTCTAAGGTTTTTATGGGTTTTTAGTATTTTATGGGTTGTTTACATTTTTAGGTATTTTTTTGGGCTTTTTATGGATTTATGGTGTTATAAGATTTTTATCAATTATGAGGGTTTTAGGGATTTTAATGTTTTTATGTTTTTTTGAGTATTATATGGTATTTTTAGTTTTTGGAGGTTTTAAGATATGTTAGAGTTTTTTTAACATTTTTATGGATTTAAAGGTTTTTATATTTTTTTAGTGATTTTTAGGGTTTTTATAGATTCTATAGTTTTTATGTTTTTAGGGGTTTTATGGTTTTTAGTGATTTTGGGGTTTTACAATTTTTAGGGGTTTTCAGGGTTTTTAGAATTTTTAACTTTTTAGGGGTTTAAATGTTTTTAGATTTAATGATTTCCTAATGGATTCCACGGTATTTATGATTTTTTACATTTTTAGATATTTTAAGGATATCTAGGATTTTTATGGTTGTTTAGGGTTTTTTTTGGATTTTTGGGATTTTTAGGGATTTCTTGGGTTTCAAGTGTTTTGATGGTTTTTTTGATTTATGGAGTTTTTATGGTCATCATGGGTTTTCAGAGTTTTTTTATCATTTTTATGGGTTTAATGGTTTTTTTGATTTTTAGTGGGTTTTCAGGGTTTTTTTGGTTTTTAGGGTTATTATTGTTTTTAGGGTCTTTAGCATTTTTTATGTTTTTTGTGGTTTTAAGTGGTTTTTGATTTTTAATTTTTTATTAGGGTTTTTAATGTTTTTCTGGATTTTTTTGGCTTTTGGGGATTTTTATGGGGTTTTAAGGTTTATAGGGATTATGATGGTTCTAATGGATTTTATAGTTTTTGGGTTTTTACGGTTTTTTGGGTTTTTTTTTGAATTTTTTAGGGTGGTTAAGGGTTTTTAGAGTTTTTTAACGTTTTAGGAGAAAAAATGGGTTTTAGATATTTTAGTCAGTTTTAGGTGTTTTTATGGGGTTTTTATGGTTTTTAGGGGGTTTCATGGTTTTTACGGTTTTTAGGGGTTTTTACGGTTTTCACAGTTTTTATCATTTTTGAGATTTTTAGGGTCTTTAATCATTTTTTGGTTTTTAATATTTTCCTAGGGGTTTTAGGTTTTTGACCTTTTTAGGTATTTTAGTTATTTTTTTGTATTTTTTTTGGTTTTTAGTGTTTTTAGGGATTTTGAGAGGTTTTAGGGTTTTTAGTGTTTTTAGGGTTTTATGGGTTTTTATGTTTTAGGATATTTTTTAGTATTTAAGGGTTTTATGGTTTTTATATTACTTTAATGCTTTTAGAGGATTAGAGGATTTTTAGAGTTTTTGGTGGTTTTATGGTTTTTATGGGTATTAACTGGGTTTTTAGTTTTTAGGGGTTTAATGGTTTTTATGGTTTTTATCATTTCTAGGTTTTTAAGGGTTCTAATAAATTTTAAGGTTGTAATGTTTTCTTAGGGGGTTTTGATGATTTTTAGAGTATTTTTGGTTTTTAGTGATTTTTATTAATTTTTATTAATTTTTGGGTTTTTAGGGTGTTTGAGTATTTTTTTGGGATTTAGGGTTTTTATGGTTTTTTGGGTTTTTTGGGTTTTTTGGGTTTTGAGGATTTTTAAATATTTTAGACTTTTTAAAAAATTTATGTTTTTAAAGGGTTTTAAGAAATTTTATTGGGTTTTAGGGATTTTATGGGTTTTTATCTTTTTAGGGTTTTTATGGTTTTTAGGGTTTTAAGTGTTTTCTTAGGGTTATCCATGGTTTTAGGGATTTTTATGATTTTATGAATTTTTAGGGTTTTTTAGTATTTTATGGTTTTATTAGGCTTTTGTGGATTTTGAGGGTTTTTTGGGGTTTTAAGGGGTGTTTGTGTTTTTTAATGTTTTTATGGGTTTGAAGAGTCTTTATTGTTTTTAGTGGGGTTTTATGGTTGTTATTGGTTTTTAGCATTTTTAAGGATTTTAAGGGGTTTTATGGTTTCTTGGGTTTTTAGGGGATTTAGATGTTTGATCATTTTTTATGTTTCTTGGGGTTAAATTGATTTTAGATTTTTGTGTTTTTCTTTGTTTTTTTAAGGTTTTATGATATTCTACATTTTTAGGGATTATTTGTGAATTTTTTGATTTCTACGGTTTATAGGGTTTGTAGGGATTTTGAGGGTTTTAGGGATTTTCTAGGGTTTTTAGTGTTTTTAGGTTTTAGGGATTTCAAGTTTATTTTATGTTTTTAAGGTTTACAGAGGGTTTTACAGGATTTTTAAAATTTTAGGGACTTTTAGGGAAAGGAAGATGCGAGGGTCGAGCTATTCCTGACCCCCCCATGTTTATTAGAAGGAAAAGGCACTGAAGACAAGGGAGGGGAGGGGTCAAACGACCCGCACCCAAAAACCCTTATCAACCCCAAACCCAGAAAAAGAAACCCAAAACTATCAAGGAGAAAAGAATAACCAAACAAAAAACACACAAAGCCAAGCAGCAACCAACACCATCATCCAGCATTAACCCGCATCCAGTAGCACAGAACCATCAGCACCAAAATCAAACTCATCAACTTCACCACTTCCCATCCAATCATGAATCATTATAGAGCAGAAAATCCATTATAAATCATCTCATTTCCAAGAATATCAATCTTCAGCAACATAGAACATCACCAGCCTTCAGCCAAGCGGATCCACTGTCAGCAGTATAGATCCACCAGCATCAAAATTTTACACAATATCATCATCGCAACCCATCCCATCAGTAAGAGGAATCCAACTATACCATTTCCAGTAGCCAACATCTTCTTCTGTACCTCTTGAGCTTGCAGTGACAGAACCGGCAACACCATAATATCCCAGCCTAGCAGCAAGCGGAATCCAGCACCATAGTTTCTGAAATCCAGCAAATCCCTCCACACCATGTAAGCAATCAGCAGCACAAAACCAATCTCACGCATCAACACACACCAAATGTCGCACAAGTAGCAAAGGTTCTAAACAAACCATAGACATCGCAACCTTAAATACACAACCCAACCAACAGACCAAATCACCAACGAGCCAAACCAAAATTTCAGATAGAGCATGCATGCACAAAGTGGAGGGGATTTGGAGCCACGAGCCGCCAACGCACCAGAAATGAAGAGAAATCACATGATCAACACTGAAGGAGAGGCAACATACTAGGTCGAGGTCAGAGGAGAAATTGAGACCTGAGGTAGCAAAACAGAGGGGATGAAAAACCACTGAAGAAACCAGATCCTAGTCCGCCACTGCAACCCTCTTCGTTGTTGAAGCCTCTGATGCCGCTAAACCTTCTAAAACCCTCTCCTTTTAGAGATTTTGAGGGATTTTATTGTTTTTATGGTTTTTAGGGTTTTTAGGGTTTTAAAGGGTTTTTAGAGTTTTTAAAATTTTAGGTGTATAAAGGGTATTTTGATTTTTTAGTGGTTTTTAGGGTTTTATATGTTTTTTGGGATTTTAAGGGTTCATAATGTTTTATGGTTTTTCAGGATTGTTATGGGTTTTTATGGATTTTTGTGGTTTAAGAGATTTTGAGGAATTTATATTTTTTTATGGTTTTTAGGTTTTTGAAGTTTTTTTTCGGGTTTTAGGGTTTTATTGAAATTTTAGGGTTTAAAATTTTTTAAGTGATTTTTAATGTTTATAGGGGTTTTAGATTTTTTATTAATTTTTAGTGTTTTATGGGGTTTTAGTGGGTTTTTAGGATTTTAGGGTTTTTATTATTTTTATGGTTTTAGGGGTTTTTAGATATTTTAGATGTTTTAAGTGTTTTTAGGATTTTCAATCTTTTCATAGAGTTTTTAAGGGTTTTTAGGGTTTTTAGGGATTTATCAGGTTTTACCATTTTTAGAGGTTTTATTTTTTTGGGGTCTTAAGGGGTTTTTTGAGTTTTATTTACTATTTAATGTTTTAAGAGTGTTTTAACATTTTTAGGGGTTTAAAGGGGTTTTATAATTTTTAGAGGTTTTTATGGGTTTTTAGTGTTTTTAAAATTTTTAGGTGTTTTATGGGTTTTAAGGGTATTTAGGGTTTTTAGGGTCTTTTTAGGGGGTTTTAGTGTTTTTAACATTTTTTATTTTTTTAGGTATTCTATGTGTTTTTAGATTTTTATCATTTGCATCAGGGATTTTAGTGTTTTAGGTTTTAAAGGATTTCAGGGATTTTTTAGGATTTTTATAGGGTTTTAGGGGTTTTAAGGATTTTTAGGGTGTTTAAGATTTTTAGGGTTTTATGGATTTTTAATGTTTTTATCTTCTTTTTATGTTTTAAGAGGATTTAGTTTTTTAAGGATTTTAAGGTTTTCTAGCGAGTTTTCTTGGTTTTTAGTGTTTTATGTTTTTAGAGGTTTTTAGGGCCTTTTAGGGAATTTTATGGGGTTTTAGGGTTTTTAGTAATACTAAGGGGTTTTAGAGTTTTTATATTTTTCTTGGGGTTTTAGGGATTTTTTGGAGTATTTAGGGTTTTTAGAGTTTTTAATGCATTTAGGGATTTACAGTGTTTTTTGAGTTTTTATGGTATTTTAGTGTTTTGAATGTTTTAGGGGTTCTTATGGTTTTTAGTTTCTTTAAGGCTTTATATAGTTTTTATGGTTTTTAGTGTTTTTAGGTTTTTAGGGGTTTTAAGTGCTTTTAGGTTTGAAATGTTTTCTTATGGGTTTTTAGGTTTTTTAGTGTTTTTTACGTTTTTAGGGATTTTTTGAATTTTTATTATATTTATATTTTTTAGGGTTTTTAGATATTTTGATGGTTTAGGGTTTTTTGGGTTTAGGTTTTTTATTTTTTTCTAGTTTTTTTTGACTTTTTGGGTTGTTAAGGGTTTTAGAGTTTTTTTTAAAGATTTAGGGGTTTGAAAGGTTTTTAGAGTTTTAGTGGGAGTTTTAGGGGTTTTATAGGTTTTTTTAGGGTTTTCAGAAGATATAACATTTTTTGGGTTTTTATGGTTCTTAATTGTTTTTTGGTTTTTAAGGTTTTATTATGGCTTTTTAGAGTTTTTAGTTTGTTTTACATTTTTTGGGATTTTTTTATATTTTTTAAGGATTTTTATGTTTTTATGGGTTTTCAGGTTTATTTTCTAGTTTTTTTTGTTTAACTTTTTTTTAGAGTTTTTAACATTTTATAGTGTTTAAATTGATTTTAGATTTTTGTTTGGATTTATAGTGTAACACCCCAATATTTCATAGTATGTTATTTCTTCAAAGTAATTCATTAACTTGCACTACACACAACATGGAGTTAAAGCGCACCACAACTTACCAAAATAGCCATTCAAAAGTAGTTATGAATATTATTAACTGAATTTTGAACTTTATATAATCCTTATAATTTTGGAATCCATATTATGAGTTTCTTAGGCATAATGTAAGAACAAATTCATTTTTTTCATATAAAATATGGATTTTTCAAAAAATGAAATTTTACCGCCTTTTAATAGAGAACCCTTTTTAAAACCAATATTTGACAATTTTACATATTCAATTTGATGAAATTAAATTATTCTTTAAAATCAGGACATAAAAATTTAGTTTGGATAAATTTTTTTACTTTTATGATAACTTTCATATTTTGATGACTAGTGAAAATTACTAAACTTTAATTAAAAACAAATTTTTTAATCAAAATAATTTATAGTGATAAATTATAATATTGAGTGGGTTTTATGTATAATTAGATTATTCTTTTACCATTTAATCCAATATTGGTCATTGGACATAATTTCACATTTAAACTGGAAATAAGCAAATGTCAATCTTTTGACAGTTATTATTTCTTAGAAACACACTTTTTGTTTTGACAACGGGAATTAATTTTAAATTAATTTCTACCACTTATGTGTTTTCAATTTATAAAAATGGATTCCATATTTGGAATCAGGAGTTCAAAATTGTGTAAATTGGTAACTTTTATTTTTAGAAATTAGGAATATTTACTTCATTACATATTTTTTACCGTGGTTAAAGGGGTAAATCCAGTAAATATAGTTAAAAAATAATATTATAATAATATTAAATTACCCTAAAAAATGTCCTAACCATATTGACTGATACATGTCCGACCATGGGCATCCTTGGGTCAATTTTGGGACCCCATAGAGCCACTTGGAAGTGATAATGACATTATATATTAAATAATTTAAACTAAAGACAAAAATAACAAAAACAAATATCTTTTAGTAAAAAAAATTTTATATGAGGTTATATAATTGATATATTAGACTATTAAATATTAATTAGAAAGATAAAAATATTTCATACCTCAGTATGTTTTATTTATAATTTTTAGACATAAAATAAATATATTTATTTACGACACAATGATGATGCAATATTTTCCTTATTAATTAATGAATAAAATAAATGGTATCATAGATATTAAAATAAATATAATTTGAATGTTTTTATGCCATCCAAGAATTTTCTAGGTTAATGTTACAATTTATGATTGATTAAATAATTTTTTTTAAGTAATAATGCTATTATAAATTTAACAAAAACAAAATAGAAAATATTATCAAAATTGACATAAAAGAGTTTCTAAAAAAATGTTATATTATTAATTGATATTCTTTTCCTAAAGATATAATGTTCAGCCAAAGGTCTTAAATAATATTATATATGTCATTAATGAACCACTTTTGGTTCGTTTGGAAGTATATTGTATGTTTATTAACCATAAAATATAAAAATAAAAAGAGACATGGTTAATGTTAAACTATTTAACTAAGCGTTAAATCTAAAAGATAAGGTTAATATAATGACCCAAACCTGTCTAAAACCTATTGGATGAGTGGTTTTGGACCCATACACACCTTAGAATTTAAATAATCCATGTTTGAGCCATTATAAACCTAAAAATATTTTATTATAAAATAATATTTCTAGCTTTTACTAAGGTTCCCCTCACCCCTCTTATAAAAGGACACTTCCCCTTCTCTCTAATTCACACCTTAAAATCCCTTAGGCTCGGCCAAAACCTGAGAAAATACCCTCTCAACTATCCTACCTTCATCTTATAGGCCTTACTTTCATCATAAATCCAACCTATGAATCCCTTTTGATAAAATGAAAATAAAGAACCCGAAGAAGAGGTAAATATTTCATCACCTCTTTCAAGTTCCTTTATTCTTCCACTTCATCTTTATTTTTTGTTTCCATTATAAAATAATAACTCCAGTATCTTCTATATAATGTGATGTTATTATAAACATGTTATAACCATATTCATTATTCTTTCCATCTTTTGAATGACATGTCACCATACGTGCGTACGTACGGATTACCGTCTCCAGGTCGTGGTGTAGTTTGTTATTCAAACACTTCATTATTTGGATGGGTATAATAATGAGTATAACTGATTTATATAATAAATATAACATGTTAATTATTCTGTATATATTATATACCATCTAATTACATACTATTTCTCCATCAATATAATGATATTGTCGCTCGTGCGTACGTACGGATTACCGTTTCCACGACGTGATGAGATTCATTTCCATGTTCACCATTAAATGATGATTATAAAATATATATTGTTAATAAGTATGTAATATATGACATAATAATTATAATGGAGGGATATATATATATATATATACACTTACATATATCTTGTTCACTTATTTTCGTTCAATACGATATGATAATAGAAATATCATTTACGCGTACGTACGGACTACCGTCTCTATAAACGATGTTTTCCATTTCATATATATGTATATTATACATATTTATATTCTAAATATATATAATATATAAATAATTTTTTATATTATGTAGGTATTTAAATATTGATCTAATTGATACAATCAAGAGTTAGAAGTCAAAACACGTACGATAAAGAAAGCAATTATTACCTAAAATGTTAATTTAACATGGAAATTATTATTAAATGAGTAGTATAAAGTCATAAATGAATCATGTATGATATCATAAATATTAATATGATTCTCTTATAATTTAATAACATACTATGGTCTTCATACAATAGGTTAAACGTACCCTCGACCAATGGAAAGTGCAAGGTAAGGGTTAATTTCACAATCTCTTTATTATCCGAGGTTGTTTTTACATAAGTATCTATTGGGACATATTTATTATCCATGTAAATGTTTTATGAAAGAGTTTTAAAATGGATTATTTTATGTTAATTTTTACTAAAACATCATTTTAAGTGTTTTAAATATTTATTCCTCTAAATCATTCTCATTAATGTCCATGTTTTCAAAATGGTTTTTAAGAATTTATCTATATGGACATGAATGTTTTTAAAATGTTAATTCCTTTAAAAAGTTTCAATGTGGTATGGGACACTTTGATTCAAAAATATCTTTAAATTTATTTCTTTCTAAATTGTGATATTTTTAAATGTTTTCATGAAAAAGGGATATTTCTCTCAAAGAGTTTTACAAATCTTTTTCATCTATGTCAGTACCCTTTGATGGATTTTAAAATTGTTTGAAGTTGATTTATTATGATAAAAATATTCCATATTGTATTGATGGTTTTGTGATATGTTATACTGTGGATGTGCTATTTTTATACCATTCATATTTTATGAATAAAGTATTGACATTTCTTATGATATATTTAATACGAATGTTTATTTATGTTTAATCCTTTTCTTATGAGGAATTCATTGGACTTAGTAAGTGACGGTTGGAGCCCGTTATCACTCCTCAATGCATCGGTAGGTCTCATGAGACAAAATAGTGTTTTTCCACAAGGTCTTGACAAAATCTTATTTGTAGTCTTAGTAAAAGGCCTTGACTATGTGGTTATGAATGTCTAGAATTATGCATTCCATCGGTATGAAAGTGGTTATTGATATTGCATGTGATTATTTGACTAGTAGAATATCCATGTGGGTAAGTAAATGGAATTATTTTGATATATATTTTCCATATTATGATGAAGTTTATGTTGAAAAGGGTTTTGTTTTAGTTTTATACATTGCCTTAAATGTTTATGCTTATTTATGAAAGTTTCTGCTATATTGTTATCCTTATTGAGCATTTGAGCTCACCCCTTTATTATGTTTTATTTTCCCAGGATCCCATGAAGTGTTTTATGTTTGAGATACAGGGTTAAGCTAAGGGAATAATGGAATTATCAAAATATTTTTGTGTGTTTCATGTTAGAATGTGTAATGTAACGTTCATGCATGTAATCTATTTTCCAAGACTGCTAAACTGATCGGTCTTTCGGGACATGATTCCTTGTAATCATGACAATGTTATGTAATAATGTACCAACTCAGGGTAACTAGGGTCGGGGTATTATAGTAGGTATTAGGGGATGTTTATTATAGACCTTGGAAACTAGATTTAGTTAAACTCTGATTAGAACACATAGCCCTAAGATAGATTTTGAGGATTAGTATAGAAAAACTTCCTAGAATTTTGGTATTGTAGATATTTTGTGAGTTTTCCATGAAATAAATCCCTTTAGGGATACGAGCAGGTAGAGGAAACTCTAGGACAGATGTACCTAGGGGTAAAACCCAAAAACACCACTTTGAACTAGACCCGAATGGGAACTGGTGCATGACAACGGGCCTTGCTGCACTCTTTGTTACGACACTACCAAGGTATATGCTTAGGATAATTCTCATTTTCTATACAAATAATTATGAAGGATTTATGAATATATACCTCCTAAAAGAAAATATTTTTATTATTATGGGTTATATCCATAAACTGTTCAATTTACGTTAGGTATTTTACAAGTTTGAAATTATTCATTGCAATTCATAAACTGACCTAGTGTATGCCATTGTATAGAAATGGCACCCAATAGAAGGATTGTGAACTCCAGCAATATGTATGATCCAAAGAGTAAGAAAGATCATATCTTTCACAGTGTTAATCAAAATTTTAGAAGGGAAATAGTCTCCCATTAATTCTCAACATATTAAGAAATAGTATCATGTGTTAATAATATAAGTAAATAACTCTCTGAGTCTTATGACTTTGAAGGGAAGCAAGAGTGGAAAAGGATGGAAGAGAGAAAGATAGATAAAGGGAAGAGGGAAAAGAAGGATTTTTTTTCATATATGATAACTGTGGAAAGAATCACCATGGTAAATGTTTGAAGTTAATGCGAGTTTTTTATAAGTGTGGAGAAAAATACACTAAGTATGTGATTGCAAGGGTAATGAAAAGGTTTCAAATGTATAATGCTTAATCTACAAGGAGTTCGGACACTACGTGAATCAATGTCCAAATCATCAGAGTATACCCCAAATTCTGCTATTGGATAATAATAAAGTTATGAAAATATCGAAGATTAATAGGGATGATTAAGAGTTCTTATGTTTTTATTAAAGTATTGTGCCATTTGAGTAATGTATTAATTATGTACATTATAGAGTATATAAGGATTGTACTACAGTACTATTTCATTAAGGATTTGAGATTGTGTGGAACCAAGAAAAGTGACTAAATGGAAGGTTAAATTTTTGGAAAATATATGGCTGGGAGAAATATAAACCATTATATGATTCCAATACTGAGGTAGTGATTTTGGAATAAGATATTATTTATTTGGATAAATTATATTGGATATTCTTGACTACCTTGAAATTGATTAATGATTTGTATATTCCATCATTGTTGGAGTTTACAATATTTTTGGATATAAGGAATATATCCAGTATTCTACAAATAATAAGGGAGCATGAAAGTAATCAATATGGTTTTATGGTAATTCTGGGTGTTACCATGTTTTAAAAGAATACAATATGAAGGAATTCACATGTTATTACATGGAAAAAAGGATCTTTATTGTGTCTAACTTTTGTATAAATTTTGGACTGTGACTTTGGATGCAATTATTTTGGATAAGCCTAAAGGTTGTAATGGATTAAGTTTGAAATTGGATACTATTGTTAAGGTTATTTTTGGATTGTTATAAAAATGTAAACACACGAACCGTGTGAAAATTCGTCATGTCGGACAAAGCTGCAGGAATTAAACCCATAACCATTGTGCGATTGGGATTTATCGCCTACCACTGGACTACGTGAAGTCCATGGATTGTATAATATAGTTTTTTTAAAGGTTATAATAGGTTATTTATAAATTCAATATTTTTGGAACCCTATAATATTAGGATAAATAGAATATATTTTTTTCAAATCATTTGGAGTGAAAGATGAGTTTTTTGTAGGAATTAGTTGAAGGATGAAACTCTACATGTCAAGTATATATATATATATATATATTTAATCTTATTATATGGATAAATTAATTCTTAAACTTTAGGGAACGTATCTTAAAACACAAAATGTGTTATCTTAATACCTTATGTTTTGTTGAACCGATGGTATTTTAAATAATCATAGATTGATGGATTTGAGGCCCTCAATTTTACACTTTTTTATAATTGATGAACTAAATCACTCCCTATAAATATTCTCATTTTTTCTAGAATTATGTGTCTCTAATTTCCACCAGTGTTCTTCTAATCGATATCATAATTTTGTGGTGACCCTTTCATTTCCCTTTTCCTCTTATTAAGACTAAATTTTATTAACCCAATTTACGATGTGGGTTTTCCCACAAAGGTATTTTTAATTTTAAACCTTTTATTTTTAAAGAACAATTTCAAATTTTGAGGACACAATTTATTTAAGGATGAAAGAATGTAACAACCCAAGAATTCATAGTATGTTATTTCTTCAAAGTAATTCAATAACTTGCACTACACGCACCACTGAGTTAAAGCACATCATGACTTACCAAACTAGCTGTTCAAAAGCGGTGATGAATAGTATTAACTGAATTTTAAACTTTATATAATCCTTATAATTTTTGAATCCATATTATGAGTTTCTTATACATAATGTAAAAACAAATTCATTTTTTAGTTAAAATAAGTATTTTTCAAAAAATGCAATTTTACTGCCTTTTAATAGAGAACCCTTTCTAAAACCAAAATTTGAAAATGTAATATATTAAATTTAATTTAATTAAATTATTATTTATAACCAAGACATAAAAATTTAGTTTGGATAAATTTTTTGTACTTTTCTGAGAACTTTCATATCTTGATGAATAGTGAAAATTACTAAATTTTAATTAAAAAAAAAACTTTTTTAATAAAAATATTTTATAGTGATAAATTTTAATATTGAGTGGGTTTTAAGTATAATTAGATTATATTTTTACCATTTAATCAAATTTTGGTCATTGGACGTAAATTCACATTTCAACTGGACATAAGCAAGTGTCAATCTTTTGATAATTATTATTTCCTAAAAACACATTTTTTGTTTTGACAATGGGAATTAATTTTAAATTGATTTCTTCCACTTATGTGTTTTGAATTTAGAAAAATGGATTCCATATATGGAATCATGAGGTAAAAATTATGTAAATAGTAACTTTTATTTTTATACCTTTGGAATATTTAATTCAGTAAATATTTTATTTACCGTGGTTATAGGGGTAAATCCAGTAAATATGGTTAAAAAACAATATTATAATAATATTAAATTACCATAACATGTGTCCTAACCCTATTGGATGATACATGTCCGACCATGATCATCCTTTGGTCTATTTTGGGACCCCATGAAGCCACATGGAAGTGATAATCACATTATATATTAAATAATTTAAATTAAAGATAAAAATAAAAAAAGCAAATATCTTTTAGTAAAAATAATTTTATATGAGGATATATAATTTATATATTCAATTATAAATAGTCATTAGAAAGATAAAAATATTTCCTACCTCAGGATATTTTATTTATAATTTTTAGACATAAAATGAATATCTTTATTTATGACACAATGATGATGCATTATTTTCCTTATTAATAAAAGAATCAAATAAATGGTATTATATATGTTAAAATAAATATAATTTTAAAGTTTTGATTCCATCCACAAATTTTCCAGGTTAATTTGACAACTTATTATTTATTAAATAATTTTTTTAAGTAATAATGTTAGAAATTTAACAAAAACAAAATAGTAAATAGTGTCAAAATTGACATAAAAGAGTTTTTAAAACAAATATTATATTATTAGTTGATATTCTATTCTTAAAAATATAAGGTTCAGACAAAGTTGTTAAATAATATAATATATGTCATTAATGAACCACTTGTGGTTCGTTTTATAGTTTATAGTATGTTTATTAACCATACAATATAAAAATAAAAAGAGACATGGTAAATGCCAAACTATTTAACTATGAGTTAAATCTAAAAGATAAGGTCAATATATTGACCCAAACCTTTATAAAACCAATTGGTTGAGTGGTGTTCTACCCATACCCACCTTATCCTTTACATAATCTATTTTGTAGCCATTAGAAACCGAAAATGATTTTATTATCAAATAATATTTCTAGATTTTCCTAAGGTGCCCCTCACCCCTCTTAAAAAAGGGAACTTCCTCTTCTATCTAATTCACACCATCAAATGGATCGGACAACCCCTAACCAAATACACTGTCAACCTTCCTCTATTAATCCTAGAGGCATTCATTTAGTCAGAAAGCCAACATAAGGATCCCTTTTGATCAAATCAAAAGGAAGAACCTGAAGAAGAGGTAAATATTTCATCACCTCTTTCAAGTTACTTTCTTATTCCACATCCTCTTTCTTTGTTGTTTCCATTATAAAATAATAACTACAGTATCTTATATATATTGTGATGTTATTATAAATATGGTAGAGCCATATTCATTATTCTATCCATCCTTTGAACGACATGTCACCATACGTGCGTACGTACGGCTTAACGTCTCCACATCGTGGTGTAGTTTGTTATTCAAACACTTCATTATTTTTATGGGTATAATAATGATTATGACTGATGTAAATAATAAATATAACATTTTAATGATTCTATATATATATATATAATATAACATCCAATTACATATTATTTCTCCATCAATATAATGATATTGTCGTTCGTGCGTACGTACGGATTACCGTCTCCACGACGTGATGGGATTCATTTCCACGTTCACCATTCAACGATGATTATAAAATATAAATCATTAATAAGTATGTAATATATGACATAATAATTCTACTAGATATATATATATATATACTTACATATATCTTATTCACTTAGTTCCGTTTAATATGATATGATAACGGAAACAGCGTTTATGCGTACGTACGGACTACCGTCCCCATAAATAGTGTTTTACTTTTCATATATTTGTCTATTATACATATTTATATTCTAAATATATATGATATATAAATCTTTTATTATATTCTGGATGTATTTAAATCTTGATCTATGTGATACATTCAAGAGTGACAAGTTAAAACACGTACGATAAAGAAAACGATTATTACCCAAAATGTTAATTTAACATGGAAATTATTAGTAAATGGGTATTATAAAGTCATAAATGAATCATGTATGATATCATAAATATCAATATGGTTCTGGTATAATTTAATTACATACTACGGTCTTCATACACGAGGTTAAATGTACCCTTGACCAAAGGAAAGTGCTAGGTAAGAGTCAATTTCACAATCTCTTTATTATCCGAGGTGGTTTTTACGTAAGTATCTACTGGGAAATAGTCATTATCCATGTCCATGCTTCATGAAAGAGTTTTAAAAGGAATTATTTTAAAGTTATTTTTACTAAAACATCATTTTAAAGGATTTAAATATTTATTCCTCTAAATAATTCTCATTAATGTCAATGTTTTCAAAATGTTTTTTAGGGATTTATCTATATAGTCATGAATGTTTTTAAAATGTTAAATCCTTTTAAAAGATTCAAATTTGGATGGTACACTATGATTAAAAAATTTCATTAAATGTATTCCTTTATAAATTGTGATACTTTTAAATGTTTTCATGAAAAAGGGATATTTCTCTCAAAGAGTTTTTAAAATCATTTTCATCTATGTCAACATGATTTGATGGATTTTAAACCTATTTGAAGTTGATTTATTATGATACAAATATTCTCTATTGTATTAAAGTTTTTGTGATATGTTTGACTGTGGATGTGTTATTTTTATGCCATTATTGGTTTATGGATAATGTATTGACATTTTTATGCTATATTTAATACGAATTCTTATGTTATGTTAAAAAATATGAGGAATGTATTAGACTTAGTAAGTGACAGGTGGAGCCTGCTATAGCTCCTCGATGCATCGGGAGGTCTCCTGAGAAAAACCATTTTCTTGGCACAAGGCCTTGACAAAATATTATTTGTAGTCTTGGAACAAGGCCTTGACTATGTGGTTATGAAAGCACGACATTATGCATTCCATCGGTATGAAAGTGGATATTGATATTTCATGTGATTATTCAACTAGTATAATATCCATGTTAGTAAATAAATGGAATTATTTTGATTTATATTTTCCATATTATGATGAAGTTTATGTTTGAAAGGATTTTATTTTATTTTTATACATTGCCTTAAATATTTATGCTTATGAAAGTTTCCACTATATTGTTATCATTACTGGGCATTTGAGCTCACCCCTTTCTTATGTTTTATTTTACCAAGATCCCAAGAAGTGTTTAATGTTTGAGATTCAGGGTTATTCTAAATGAACAATGGAATTCTCAAAGGATTATTTTTTTTATTTTTTATGTTAGAAAGTGTAATTTAATGTTCATGCATGTAATCTATTTTCCAAGACTGCTAAACTGATCATTCTTTCAGGACACGATTCCTTGTAATTATGTCAATGATATGTAATAATGCACTGACTCCAGGTAACTAGGGTCAGTGCATTACATACTTTTTTTTGGGATATATTATTTTTAATGTTTTTTAGGGTTTTTGGTTTTTTTACATTTTTAGGGATTTTTAGGGATTTTAGGGTTTTAAGGGATTTGAGGGGTTTTAGTATTTTAGGGTTTTTTTTGGTTTTTTAGTGTTTTTGAGTTTATAGTGTTTTATTTTTTTAATAGTTTTTTAATGTTTTTAGGATTTTAAGGGTTCTCTTGAGTTTTTTGGTGGGTTTTAATTGTTTTTATAGGGTTTTAACGCGTTTTGGGGGAGTGTCATGCCATTTAAGGTTCTATATTTTTTAGGGTTTTTAGGGGTTAAATTTTTTTTAGTTGTTTAAAATAATCTTATGGGTTTTCATGGTTTTTAATGGGTTTTTATGCTTTTATAGGTTTTATGGATTTTTTAGTATTTTTAATTATTTTATGTTTTAAGGGATTTTGCGAGTTTTAGGGTTTTTATGGTTTTAGGGGTTTTAGGGTTTTAGGGTTTTTATGGTTTTTTGGGGATTAATGGATATTTTGAGTTTTTGGTAGTTTTAATGTTTTTAGATATTATTATCATTTTTAAGGTTTTAAAGTGTTTTTAGAGTTTTAATGGTTTTTGGGTTGTAGGAATTTTTAAGGTTTGGGGGTGGGGTATGGTTTTTTTGTTTTTTAGAGTTTTTAGGGTTTTTAGATTTTTTAGAGGTTTTAAGTGTTTTATTTTTTTATTTTTTTCCTAGGAATTTTTAGGGTTTTAGGGTTTTTATGTTTTTAGGGATATTTAGGGTTTTTAGGATTTTTTATGGTATTTAGTGGTTTTTTGAGATTTTTAGGATTTTTAGGGGTGTATGGTTTTTTTATTTGTTATTCTCTTAGGGTTTTAATGATTTCTTAGAGTTTATAAAGGTCTTTATGGGTAGTGTTTTTTGTGTTTTTTGTGGGTTTTAGGATTTTTGATGGGGTTTTATGATTTTTTTTAAAGTTTTTATTTGTTTTTAGGGGCTTTTATGGTTTTTTGCATTTTTAGGATTTTAGTAATTTTAATTGTTTTAAGGTTTTTGATGTTTTATTATCGGTTTTAAAGGATTTTATGGTTTTTACATTTTTATGTATTTTTAGTGATTTTAGCACTTTTATGGGTTTTTTGTGGTTTTATGGATTTTGAGGATTTTTATTAATTTTTATAGAATTAAGGGTTTCTTTGGGTTTTTTGGATTTTAGGATTTTCTTTCTCTTTCATAAAGGATTTAAGGTTTATAAAAATTTTATCATTTTTAGGGGTTTAAAGGAGGTTCTGAGTTATTACTGGGTTTTTAGGGTATTATGGGGTTTTTTAATAAAATTTAGGGTTTTTTATTTTTTTAGAGGTTTTTATGGTCTTTTATGGTTTTAGAGTTTTTAGGGTTTTAGTAGTTTTAAGTGTTTTTTTGGTTTCTATGATATTCTTAAGTATTTTTAGGGGTTTTAGAACTACAAAAAAATAGGGTTTTATCAATGCTAAAAATATCATTTATCAGCGCTAAAAAAGAACCGTTAATCGAGGCATTATTAAAGGGGGGTACCCTTTATCAGTGCCAAACAGGCACTGATAAAGGACCCCTTTATTGGCATTATTCGAAGTGCTGATAAAGTCACCATTTATCAGTGCTTCATCTCGCAATTGATAAAGTATTCCCTGTCTAGGCGTGCTGTTTATATTACAGCACACCCAAAAACCAGCAAATAAAATAAACAGCCGGCCAAAATAATCAAACTAGAAAAAATAACCTTCACAAACCAGAAAACCTTCTAAAAAATAACCACTCATAGTATTTATATTAAAAATAACAACATACATGATGAAAATTCTAAGAAAACAAGAAATGTACACAAAATTTTGGTCGATAATAAAACAATTGACCAGTTTTGGTTTTTTAGATCTGGAACATAAAATACTTGTACTGCCAATTATTCCGTTATAAAAAGTTCTTATTTGTACCCTTTCTTACTGAAATAAAATTTCACAAATCCCAACTCGTCTATTTTAACATAACTTCTATTTTAAACACACTATTATTGAAAAATCAGAACTCAGAATGTCATATAATTCAACTCCAATATTTTTTGAGGATACAAAAATATGACATATTCACATAAATTGGATTTCTGTCCTTAGCACTAGATATAGTTATCGCTTCATCCACAAGTGTAACTCCACTATTCTTCCTGGTACTGTATTCATCATGTTCATTATTATAGAATGTATAACCATTAATTACATAAGAATTATAAGATAATACATACATATTTGGTCCTTCAGCTAGCCATCGAAGTCATTCTGAAACTGAGTCTCGATTTTTATTTGAATCCTTAAAAATATAGTTCTGAAACCATCCTATAAACTATTGATTATGTTTATTTGATATCCATTTCTCATCCCATGATGGATTCTAATGCCTAATAATTTCTTTGTGGGTTTCAAAATATGTGTCAATATCCAAACTGTTATGAAAAATATAAAGGTGGGCCTGCTCCCGATATGTAATATTGATTGTGACAATCTCATTTCCAAAAATTTCTTTACCCGCAAGTTTCCCAGTGTGATGATATTTTGTTTCACCAATGAATTTCACATTGATCAGGTATTCAGTATAGAATTCAAGGGCTTCATCAAAAATATATCACTCCGCAATACAACCCTCTGGACGACTTCGATTTTGTTATACCCTTTCAAAATCTTCATATGCTGTTCAATGGGGTACATCCATATATAGTGAACATGACCACATAGCCTAATCACTCTCACCAAGTGAACCATCAAATGAACCATTATATCAAGGAATGTCAGTGAGAAAAACATTTCCAATTCACATAATATGAAGAAAATTTCTCTTTCCATAGTCGGAAAATTTTCCAGGTCTATAACTTTGCTACATATATCTTTGAAGAAGAAACCGAGCTTCGTTAATGTATGATGAAAAGTCTTGGAAAAAATGTAATATAAAACTATAGGAATTAGATATTTCATCAAAACATGACATTCATGTGATTTCATACCTTTTAACTTTAAATTTTTCATCAACAAGATGTTCTTTATATTTGATGAATACCCCTCTGGAACCATTATGTCATTCCTGAATCTGAAAAATTGATATCTCTTCTTCCTAGAAAGAGTGTAAGTAGTAGGAGTAATAAATTTACATTTTTCAACCATCATTAGTGCCAAATATTCTTGTATTCCTATGTCAACCATGTCCAACATACACTTAATTCCATCCTTTGTTTTAATGGGTGCATTTAGCAACGTGTCAATGACACTATCACATAATGTTTTTTCAACGTTAATAACATCAAGAAACTTTCTAACATACAGACAATTCTAGTATGGTAATTCAAAAAAACTGAATTATTTTTTCAACTAGTTTTTGAAATGTTTTTCAAAAATAGTTTACAAAAATCAGCGTCTACATCTTTAAATTTATCAGACAGTTGATCACCTATTACTGGAGATGGTGGTGTATATTCTTTAGAACTTCAATCGAATGATTTCATCCAATAACAGTACTTATTTATTTAGGGAAGAAATCTGTGATTTCCTAGAAACACCATTTTTTATGATTTTTTCAACCTAATTGATTGTGTACCTTGTTCGCAGATGGGACACCCAAGAGTTACTTTAATGCTATATCCGGACTAATTACCATAAGCACGAAATTCATTTATCATCCCATAAAATATGGCTCTCAATATGAAATCTTCATTTCTATTAGCATCTGTAATGGCCCGGACCTCTCCGGCCCATTCCTTTGTCAAAAAGAAGGTCAAGAAGTGTTCTGGAGGGTAAAATTGACTTTTCCCACACTTTCCAGAATTTTGAAACTACACGCCGTGTAGTTTGAGAATACGCTGTGTACCCCCTTTTCGGGTATACCCCGTGTTGCAGACCATGACCTTGCTGTGTGGAATAATGGGTGCACGTTGTGTGCCCAGTCCTACACGCCGTGTAGTCTTTCCCCGTGTACGCGTTACTAGTCAATGGTCTTGTACCGTGTTGGAGCCGTGTCTTTGCCATGTGCAATAAATGAGTACAGGCCGTGTGTCTGAACTACACGGTGTGTAGTCCTTCCCCGCATATGTGTTACCCTCAAACCATGTGTTGACCAGTCAACGGCCGCGGAGCCGTGTTGGTAGCCGTGTGGAGACCGTGTAAAATAACCGAGTACACGCCGTGTACCTTAAAGTACACGCCGTATAATTTTCCTTTTCTCGCCTATAAAAGGAGGGGTACCCTCCTCATTTCAATTCACTCTTCTCCTCCCCTTTCCTCTGAGCAGAGCTCTCCCAAGAGACTCAAAGGCTCCTTTTCTTCCATAACTTCTTCATCTGAGCTCCGATTTACGATCCGTCAGTGGCCACGAGATCGTAACGACGAGGCGGAACTTATGAGCTTGGGTCCGTTGTCTTTTATTCGGCCTTTCCTTTCCTACTTCCACCCGAGGAGGTTTTTTCGGGACCCGACAGAAGTGACAGACGCCGACGGACGTCTTCTAAGGTTGATCCGGGGGAGCATTGTGATCGGATCCTATTGAGGTAGGTATCTTACCTTTGTCTCTCTAATTTGTGCATCATGCAGGGTAGGTATCCTCTTGTTTTCATGAGAAACAGTTGAACCATTAAATGAAGATAATAACGTGTTAAAGAACGGGGTTGGGAAGTTTGTTATTGCTGTAACTTTATATCCTGTGATATTATGTTGTGAATTGAATAGGCTTATGCCTACTGAAAATAACGGTCGTTGGGGGCCTTTTCTTGCACAATTAAATGTTGCCCTATCTTTCTAGACCGTTTCTGTGGATGTAACTTTGTGGAATGTGGAATTTGGTTAATCACGTAAAGTTGGATGTTTAAAATCTGGAACCCTTGTGTGATCACCCCGGTTAAACAAATTGGAATAATGAACATGTGGGTGTTGGCTTGGATATGTGGCATGTAATGGGGGTGTTTTGTGGGTTATTGTGGATAGGGTGAGCAGCGGAGCTGCGGTTGACTTGGTTGTGGGTTGGTATAAATGTTGTGTTGGTAATGGGCAGTGGAGCTGTGTTAAATGGTATTAAAGGGATAATGATGTATGGGGTTCGGTGTGGTTGTGGTTATGGTAGTTGGCAGTGGGGCTGCGGGGATGGGTTGAATGTGAACGGACTATGGGTTGTGAATAATAAATAAAAAGTGGAAGAGTTAATAAATGGTGGGTCATGGAACTGGAACGGGATTAATAATCAATGGGGTTGGTTGGTTGATAAGAAGGGCTTGGTTGTGATGCTTGTGTTTTCCTAACTTGATTTGTGGATGGCAGGGATATGTTTTACGAATGATCGATGTGGTTGGTTGTGGATAGTTTCCCAGTAATTAAGGAACTAAAACGTGAAAACCTAAATGGGGTTGAGGTTGTTTGTTGTATGCATGCTTCGTAGTAGCAGTGCTGAGGCACGTGCTCAGTTTCTCTGTTTAGAAGCCATAGGTTGGCCTGTGTGGTTGGTATATATATATATATATATATATATATATATATATATATATATATATATCTGTATCTTTTGTGTTTTATCTCACCCCGCCCATGTTGAGAAATTAGTTCTGAACACTCCCATTTCATGGGAGAGGGTGTTTTCCCTTAGTTACTAGCTCCTTCATGCTCCTTCTCCCCTGGGCTGTGATGTCTTGAGGTGTCCTTAGACCTAAGAGTCTTCGGGTAGGTTTCGATTGTGGTGGCTTTAGCCCAATACTCTTCGTGTAGGTTCTACTGATTTTCAATAATCTTCGGGATGAGGCCTAGGTGTGTACGGGTGGGATACGTGGTAGCGAGGCCCAGGTGTGTGTGGGCGGGATACGTGGTTGTGAGGCCCAGGTGTGTGCGGGCGGGATACGTCGTTGTGAGGCCCAGGTGTGTGCGGGCGGGGAGAGTGTGGCAGCATTTGGACGTTCGTCGTTAGGAAGAGAAGCTAACCAAAGGGAAATGGTGTGGGGTACCCAATACTCTTGTTTCTTATATACTACTACCTATTGTGCTTGTGTTTTGGTGAGTGTGGCTGGTGAGGTTGGGTGGATTTAATTCCTTGCTAGGTTTCTCACAGGAAATTAGGATGTCTCCCCACTTGTGCACGAGAGCATTAGGGTTCCCTACTGAGTATGCATGTATGCTCACCCTACATTTACTTTCAGGTTTCCAGGTGGACTACCAGGGCCGTGCGGGACCCTACTAGTCGGACAGTTGGAGTTATTGCAGTTTCTGTTCTCTTTTTTCCTTTTGGTATTGTACTTTGAGCTTTCTTGTACTTGTACCTTGTTATAAAATTATTTAAACATGCATGTGGGCTTGGTTTGGGTTTATTTATATACACTTGTTCTTTTTTTTCTTTTTGGTGGTTGACTTGTCCTATTTACCGATCCTAAATAAATAAAAAGGGTAATGCCTCCCATATTTGTGAAAACTCATACCCTTGGTTATAGTTTCCACCCCGGGGCCTACCAGAGGCGGGACTCGGGGGTCATTATCTCTTTTTCACCATTGCCAGCTCAGGAGGGGAATCTTTGGTGGGAGGGGGTCGTGACAGAATGGTATCAGAGGATGATGGTTGAGAGATAGGATGGAGTCTGAAGTTAGGCATAGTGAGGATTGCATGGGATGGTAGGGCAACAATTTTAGTTAATCTTGGTGCGTGACATAGGCCAGGGAAGACCGGCTAGGACATGGGATTTTTGCCCCCCCCCCCCCCGTGATCCGATGCAAGGACTCTGAGCCTACCAAACGACCAAGTGAGACTACATTGATTGCAAGGTAGAGACCCTAGGGAAGGAACATGAATCATCATGATTGTGTTTTACTTGATTTGGGTGTTCTGGGAATGAAATTAAAATAAAATAAAACCTCGAGTTTGCCTTACTACTTGGGCTTAGGTGATCCTTGTTTACCGTACATCTATGGCACCTGGAAGTAATCCTCAGGTGGCTCAGACGGCCGAGGCCCAGCATATTTAGGCGGTCGATCAGCTGAGGATTGACCGCGAGGAGGAAGACAGACATTGGAAGAAGACTCTCCGTTCTTTCCAGCGGTAGACCTTCAAGAAGTACGAGGGTAGTACTTCGGATATGGAGACGGAGGGGTGGCATGAGGAGCTAGGGATCGATTTTACCTTGATCTGTGCTCCGAGGGAGTACTGGGTTCCCCTAGCAGTCTGTCATCTGAGAGGCACGGTGCGACAGTGGTGGACACTCTACCTCGGAGAGAGGATAGAGGAAGAGGTTCCTTGGGCTGAATTTAAGAAGGAATTCCGAGATGAATTCCTTTCTTCCATGATCAAGGCGGAGAAGCGGCAGGATTTACTCTCCCTACAGCAGGGGAGTATGTCAGTACGAGATTTGGGGATCAAGTTCAAGGATCTTCTGCGCTTTTCTCCAGATCTCATTCCAGATGAGGAGTCTCAGGCGAGACGATTGGAGGAGGCGCTTCGTCCTTCGCTCCAGTATGCTATCACCCCCTTCACCCTTCCGACATACTTGGCGGTACAGAAGAAGGTAGAGGTTATAGAGAGGATGCACTTGCTGGGAGGTGCACCCCGAGAGGGGATCTAGCTAGGCTTGTCGAAGGGGAAGGCAGTCAGTAGCAGGTCTCCTACATGGGACCTTCTAGGTTTAGGCCAGTGGGGAGTAGGCCCCAGTAGTTTCAGTTCAGATCTTCGGGTCCTCGTCCCTTTTTCAGGAGCCCAGGAACGAAGTGTTTTTATTGTAGAGGTTTCGAGCAAGTTCAGAGTCGGTGCCCGACCCGAGCTCAGTACGGTGGAGGTGGGCAGGTTCAGCGCCCACCTCAGTAGCACCAGTTGTCGGCGAGGCCCTTCCAGCAGCAGCAGGACCATGCTCCTCCGAGGGAAGACTTTGTGGGAGGAGGCCGACCTCAGGGTGCTCCTCAGGGACCTCAACTAGGGCGTGGTTAGGGAGGTGGACGACATCAAAGAGGCAGAGGAGCTGGGTGTGGACAGTTGCACGCAGTAGAGTTGACAGCTCCAGCAGGACCAGAGGTGGTGCGAGGTACGATTTGTTTGTTCAGCACTCTTATTTCTTTTTTGTTCGATTCAGGATCCTCACACTCCTTTGTTGCACCTGTTCTAGCCCATTCTTTGGGACTAGACGTTGACAGACTTCCCGTACCACTAGTGCTGAGTACACCAGTTGGAGGTTAGACCAGCATATCTTGTGTTTTCTGGGGATGTGGGATGATGTTGGGAACACATCGATCTAGTGGGAACCTTCTTCTGTTACAGATGCAGCCATACGATGTCATCTTAGGAATAGACTATTTTCTTTCTGTTAGTGCCATTATCGACTGCTTCCGGAGAAGATTCATGTTCTCCAACGTGGACGGGCAGCGTGTAGCTTTTGTTGGCGAGAGGATCTATCAGTTGGGAAGTCGGCGTGTGGAGCCTCTCCTTTCCTTGTTAGGTGGGCTATCAGTGGTTCTAGCTGATACAAATATTATGGATGTCCCAGAGGTTGTTGGGGAGTTCCTAAATGTTTTTTCTGAGGAGGTTTTGACTCTACCCCCCCCCCCCCCCCCGACGTGACGTTGAGTTAGGGATAGACTTACAGCCTGGTGCCCGTCTGATTTCGATGGCCCCTTATCAGATGGCACCTTCGGAGTTGCGGGAGTTGCGGATTCAGATTGACGATCTGATGGAGAATGGTTTTGTTCGACCCATTGTATCACCATGGGGTGCTCCAGTTTTGTTTGTGAAGAAGGCAGATGGTGGTCTCAGGCTATGCGTAGACTACCGAAGGTTGAACTAGGTAATGGTCAAGAACCGCTATCCCCTCCCAAGGATAGATGATCTCTTCGACCAACTGAGGGGATTAGGTTGGTTTTCCAAGATTGATCTATGATCTGGATATCATCAGTTGAGGGTAAAACACAATGACATCTCAAAGATGGATTTCAGGTGCAGGTAAGGGCACTTAGAGTTTGTGGTGATGCCGTTTGGAGTTACGAATACACCGGCTATGTTCATGGGACTTATGAACTTTGTCTTCCAGGAGTTTCTGGGCCGGTTCATTGTTGTGTTTATCAATGACATCCTGATCTACTCAAGTTCAGAGGAGGATCACGTTGAGCATCTCAGGGCAGTCTTGGGAGTCCTTCGACACCACCAGCTTTACAAGAAATTGTCGAAGTGTAAGTTCCTGACACAAGAAGTACACTTTCTTGGGAACATGGTGTCTCAGAATGGAGTGTCAGTGGACCCGTCAAAGGTGGAGACAGTTGTTTCTTGGGTAGCACCCAAGAGTGTGGCAGAAGTTCGTAGTTTCCTGGGTTCAGCAGGTTACTATCTGAGGTTCGTTTCGGACTTCTCTCGAGTTTCTGCTCCATTGAAATCTTTGACGAGGAAGAAACTGGTCTTCCTATAGAGCGATCAGTGCTAGAGAGCTTTTGACTACCTGAAGGATAAGTTGTTCAGTGCTCCTGTACTCAGGTTTCTAGAGGAAGGGTTGTTGTATGAGGTGTTTTGTGATGCTTTTGGCCTTGGTCTGGGGTGCGTGCTGATGCCGAAGAAGGGAGTGATCTGTTATGGGTCTAGGAAGTTACTCCCCCACGAGCGTACCTATGCCACCCATGACCTAGAGCTTGCAGCAGTATTGTTCACACTAAATTTGTGGAGACATTACCACTTTGGGGAGCACTTTGTGGTCTTCTCAGATCACAAGATCCTACATTATATCTTCTCCCAGCGTGACCTGAACTTATAGTAGCGGAGATGGGTAGAGTTTCTCCAAGACTATGACTTTGAGATCTCTTACACTAAAGGTAAGGGCAATGTTGTGGCTGATGCCATGAGTAGGAAGTCGCATCAGGAAGTAGTTTGGGAATCCACTGATGCTTAGAAGGTGATGGTAGAGTTGGCTACCTTGCAATTGGATTCCAGTGTAGAAGGTATTAGAGGCTGTTTGTTTCATATGAAGTTGAAGTCCTCCTTGTTGCAGCAGGTGGAAGAGTCTCAGTGGGGGGACTCCGAGGCGGAAGTGATGCGAGATCGTGTCGATCAGGGGAACGCTCCAGAAGGATGGTCAGAGGACAGCCGACATCGGATGCTTTTCCATGGAAGGTTTTTTGTTCTGGAGGCAATGCGTGAGGGATTTCTCCGTGAGTTCCTTAACTCAGCCTTGGAAGTACATCTAGGAGTTTCAAAAATGTACCGAGGTCTGAGGGAATAGTTTTGGTGGCCCGGGGTGAAACGGGCAGTGGCGGAGTTTGTGGCTAAATGCCTAGTGTGTCAGAAAGTGAAGGCTGAACACCGTGTTCCCAGTGGGTTGTTGCACCCTTTAGATGTCCCTGAGTGGAAGTGGGATGAAATATCAATGGACTTCGTCACAGGACTACCTAGAGCTCAGGGTGGTTATGATGTTATCTGGGTAGTGGTGGATCAGCTGATGAAATCAGCTCACTTCTTAGCAATTAAGGAGTCAGGCCCGGTGAGTACCTTAGCACAGATGTACGTAGACGAGATTGTGCGGTTTCATGGAGTTCCAAAGACCATCGTCTAAGATCGGGATACTCGGTTTACCTCACGAGTCTGGAGGGGGTTACATCATGCTTTTGGCACCCGGCTATTACTTAACACTGCTTTCCACCCCCAGACTGATGGGCAGATAGAGCGGACTATCCAAACGTTTGAGGACATGCTGCGAGCATGCGTTCTGGATTTTGGAGGATCATGGGTACGACACTTGACTTTAGTAGAGTTTGCCTACAACAATAGCTTCCACTCTACTATTGGCATGGCACCATTTGAGTCTTTGTATGGAAGGCCATTTCATTCACCCATTTGCTGGGCAGAGGTTGGTGAGACAGGTGCTCTTGGGACAGAGGTAGTGCAGAGCACCACAGAGAAAGTCCAGCTTGTACGTGAGAGGATGAAAGCGGCTCAAGACCGACAAAAGTCTTATGATGATCATCGGAGGAGGCCATTGGAGTTCGAGGTGGGAGATCATGTGTTCTTGAAGGTTTCCCCTCGACGGGGGTAGCGGAGGTTTGGGAAAGGGAGCAAGATCTCACCTAGGTTCATCGGACCTTTTGAGGTGTTGAGGCGAGTTGTCGAGGTGGCATATCAGCTAGCCCTGACACCTTAGTTGGAGAAGGTTCATGACATCTTCCACGTCTCCCAGATTCGTCGGTGCTTACACGACGACTCCCACGTTATCGACTGGGGAGAGTTAGATATGGGAGACGACGCGACCTTCAAGGAACGACCAGTCAGAATAGAGGATCGTAAAGAGAAGGTGCTCCATGGACAAACCATTCCCTTGGTTCGTGTGTTGTGGAGGCATGGTGGCCTCAAGGAGAGCACTTGGGAGTGGGAGACCCAGATGCATGCTTAGTACCCAAAGTTGTTTTGACTTGTGTTTTCCTTTGTTCATCTGAGCTTTGTGTTGATGTTGTACTCTGTACCCTTGTTTTTATGGAATGCTTGGCTTGTCAGTTGTGAGACCTTTTGTTTCCTAGTTCCCTGGTAATTTGTAACATGTCCGGATGTGTGGGAAAGGGGAAAACCTGACCCTTAATTGAGACGCATTAATGCGGATGCGATTAAACCCGCGCAGGCGAGTCAGTGCCGCCTAAAGCGGATAATATCTCAACATATGAGAAGGAAGTTTTCCCCAAACCACATGTTCGGGTAGTGTCTTGGTTGTGTGGTGTTGGGGGTAGTGTGAGTTAAAGAATCCTAATGTATGAAAGTGGGAAGACCCAATTCTTAATCGAGAAGCATTAATGAGAATGCGATTAAACCCCTGAAGGCGAGTTAGGGCCGCCTAAATCAGATAATATCTCGACAAAGGAGAAGGAATTCATAACACATATTATTTGGGTTGTTGGTTGGGTTCCTGTTATAATGAGAACCCTAAGAGGTATCATGTTGGATTCCCCTGAGTTGGTTTATGAATTCTCGGGGATGAGAATGTTTTAAGAGGTATCTGATGTAATGGCCTGAACCTCTCCGGCCCATTCCTTTGTCAAAAAGAAGGTCAAGAAGTGTTATAGAGGGTAAAATGGACTTTTCCCACACTTTCCAGAATTTTGAAACTACACGCCGTGTAGTTTGAGTACACGCGGTGTACCCCCTTTCCGGGTATACCCCGTGTTGCAGACCGTGTCCTTGCTGTGTGGAATAATGGGTGCACGCCGTGTGCCCAGTCCTACACGCCATGTAGTCTTTCCCTACGTACGTATTACCAGTAAACGACCGTGTACCATGTTGGAGTCATGTCCTTGCCATGTACAATAAACGAGTACACGCCGTGTGTCTGAACTACACGCCGTGTAGTCCTTCCCCGCATATGTGTTACCCTCAAACCATGTGTTGACTAGTCAACGGCCGCGGAGCCGTGTTGGAAGCCGCGTGGAGACCGTGTAAAATAACCGAGTATACGCCGTGTACCATAAAGTACATGCCGTGTACTTTTAATTTTCTTTCCTATAAAAGGAGGGGTCCCCTCCTCCTTTCAATTCACTCCTCTCCTCCCCTTTCCTCTGAGCAGAGCTCTCCCAAGAGACTCGAAGACTCCTTTTCTTCCATAACTTCTTCGTCCGAGCTCCGATTTACGATCCATTAGCGGCCACGGGATCGTAACGACGAGGCGTAACATCTGAGCCTGGGTCCATTGTCTTTCCTTCGGTCTTTACTTTCGGACTTCCACCTGAGGAGGTTTTTCTAGGACCCGACAGAAGTGACAGACGTCGACGGACATCTTCTAAGGTTGATCCGGGGGAGCGCTGTGATAGGAACCTGTTGAGGTAGGGGTCTTACCTTCGTCTCTCTAATTTGTGCATCATTCGGGGTGGGTATCCTCTTTTTTTCATGAGAAATAGTTGAAACATTAAATGATGATAATAACTGGTTAAAGAACGGGGTTGGGAAGTTTGTGATTGCTGTTAATTTATATCTTGTGATATTATGTTGTGAATTTAATAGGCTTATGCCTACTAAAAATCATGGTCGTTGGGGGATTTTCTTGCGCAATTAAATGTTTCCTTATCTTTCTAAACCTTTTTTCTGGGTAGAACATTGTGTAATGTGGAATTTAGTTAATCACGTAATGTTGGATATTTAAAATATGGAACCCTTGTGTGATCACCCCGGTTAAACAAAATCGAATAATGAACATGTGGGTGTTGGATTGGATACGTGGCATGTGATGGGGGTGTTTTGTGGGTTGTTGTGTATAGGGTGAGTAGCGGGTCTGTGTTTGACTTGGTTGTGGGTTGGTATGAATGTTGTGTTAGTAACGGCCAACGGGGCTGCGTTAAATGGTATTAAAGGGATAATGATGTATGGGTTTCGGTGCGGTTGTGGTTATGGTAGTTGGCAGCGGGGCTGCGGGGATGGGTTGAATGTGAATAGACTATGGGTTGTGAATAATAAATAAAAAGTGGAAGAGTTAATAAATGGTGGGTCATGGAAATGGAACGGGATTAACAATCAATGGGGTTGGTTGGTTTATAAGAAGGGCTTGGTTGTGATGCTTGTGTTTTCCTAACTTGATTTGTGGATGGCAGGGATATGTTTTACGAACAATCGATGTGGTTGTTTGTGGATAGTTTCCCAGTAGTTAAGGAACTAAAACGTGAAAACCTAAATGGGGTTGAGGTTGTTTGTTGTATGCATGCTTCGTAGTAGCAGTGTTGAGGCACGTGCTCAGTTTCTCTGTTTAGTAGCCATAGGTTGGGCTGTGTGGTTGGTGTATATATATATATATATATCTGTATCTTTTGTGTTTTATCGCACCCCACCCATGTTGCGAACTTAGTGTTGAACACTCCCATTTCATGGGAGAGGGTGTTTTTCCCTTAGTAACTAGCTCCTTCCTGCTCCTTCTCCCCTAGGTTGTGATGGCTTGATGCGACCTTAAACCTAAGACTCTTCGGGTAGGTTTCGATTGGGGTGGATTTAGCCGAAGACTCTTCGGGCAGGTTCTACTGTTTCCCCAGAATCTTCAGGATGGGGCCCAGGTGTGTGCGGGCGGGATACGTGGTTGTGAGGCCCAGGTGTGTGCGTGCGGGGACAGTGTGGAAGTGTCAGGATGTTCGCCATTAGGAAGAGCATCTAACCAAAGGGAAATGGTGTGGGGTACCCAATACTCTTGTTTCATATATACTAATACCTGTTGTGCTTGTGTTTTGGTGAGTGTGGCTGGTGAGGTTGGGTGGATAGAATTCCTTGCTAGGTTTCTCACGGGACATTAGGATGTCTCCCCACTTGTGCACGAGAGCTTTAGGTTTCCCTACTGAGTATACTTTTATACTCACCCTATGTTTACTTTCAGGTTTCTAGTAGTTCTACCAAGGCCGTGCGGGACCCTACTTGTCAGAAAGTTGGAGTTATTGCAGTTGTTGTTCTCTTGTTTCCTTTTGGTATTGTACTTTGAGCATTATTGTACTTGTACCTTGTTATAAAATTATTTAAACATGCATGTGGGCTTGGTTTGGGTTTTTTTATATACACTTGTTCTTTTTTTCTTTTTGGTGGTTTACTTGTCCTATTTACCGATCCGAAATAAATAAAAAGGGTAATGCCTCCCATATTTGTGAAAACTCATACCCTTGGTGCTAGTCGCCACCCAGGGGCCTACTGGAGGAGGGACTCGGGGGTCATTATCTCCCTTTCACCATTTCCAGCTCAGGAGGGGCATCTTTGGTGGGAGGGGGTCATGACAGCATCACACATCGTAACACCTGAATCCCACAATAATTTCAAAACCTTGATAAATGGATCCAAATAAAAATCAATATCATTACCCAGTTGTGTGGTCCTGATATAAGCATAGATAACATGATGTGTTTTTTTTTCATTCATAACCACAGTAGAAAGTTATAATTTACCAACATAAATGGCCATGTACTATGAGTGATTATTTGAAAACCAAAAGGATTCACTCCATCTATAGATAACACAATAATAAGGTTTCTTGGCTCATTTCTGAATTCAGGATACTCATGATCAATTCTATTCCACTAAAAAGAGTCTGCTGGATGCTAGAGTTTTTTATATTTATTTCTTCTGTCTTCATGAAACATCAATTTCTCTGTAGTCTCCTCACTTCCATATAGGCACCTAAACCATAGAATGATTGGACTCTACCATGAAAATTTCATAGGATCAGATCCATCTTTCTTGTTTCAAGAAGAACCAAACTTTGGGCATTCTCTAAGTGATTTGTGGTCCTTTAAAAATATTATACAGTCATTCTATAAAGCGTGTATTCTTTCAGAGATCATACCCATCGAGCGTATAATTCATTTGGTGTAATATGTTCAGCTCATGAGCTCATTATCTTTTGGGATCATGTCATTAAAGAGAGAATGTAATTCCGTAAAACTAACATCACTCCATCCATTTACTTCTTTCAAACTATAAAGGTTCAGTATGGTTGACAATGCTATATATTTAGTGAAACCATCATACAATGGCATATTTTCACAAATATTTAACTATTCAAACAATTTTGGGCAATCACAATGTTCATATTCAACTATCCTTGTCATTTCTTTAATATGATCTTCATCATCATTCACATATGTAATCACGTCCTCAATACAATATTCTTCATTTTCCATGATTGTAATCTTATCAAATGATCTATAAAACACAGTGTTATCCCAATCACTAGCTACATTTGATTTTTCCCCATGTTTATTCCAAATTTTTTAACTTAAATCTATTACATGAAAGATCATGTTTTCTTACAACTCCTCTAGACTAACTTTTCTTGAATAACAATAGTATAAACACAGAAAAAGGATTTAAGAAGGACCATATGCATGATCTTTCGTAAACTTGATGAACATTTTCACTCCATCTTCATAATATTTTTTCAGACGATTGGAATCTATCCATTCTTTATTCATTTCCATCTTATTTGATTCAGTGATATTAATATTTAACAAAATAAATACACAATATGTTGATATAAAAATTAACCAAGGCTAAAAAGTTTATTGAATTTAAATATCCTTTGAAAAATACTTCTATACTAAGTATAATCTCACATCTACCATAGTGTAATATCTTTAAAATACTATTTATATACTATTTATAATCTCAAATTAGTAACTGGGGTGAGGGAAATAAAGTCTCTATTATTGGAAATTCTCTAGATGATAAGGGTGTGTCTATGAGCTTAATTGGAATCTACAACTCCCAAACATATGGTGTTGGAAGAATAACTCATTACAATAACTTCCAGTATAAGGGTCTATCAAGATAGTACAAAAATTACACTAAAAAATACACCTATTGATTTCTTACCATGGTCATCTATCACAAATATATTTCCCCATATTTAAATGAAAATACTTTATACGTGACAAGACCGAACTAAAGTTAGTGATTATGGGAGTGGATCAATGCATCATTCAACTCCAACTACTTTAGAACCATTGAAACTTCCACTGGATAGATCCCTAGTTGGAAATTAGGCCTACAATAAGTGGGTCTATAATATCATTGTTATCTTCTAGTTGGAGGTCCATCCATTGAACCAATGCAATTATCTTTAGTTGAAACACTAACCAACTCCCATATAAAGGGTGCATCTTCACTAAGAATACTCAACTGTCGATGCTCACTTGGGGGAAAACATCATAAGATTTTTTTTTTCATGAAAACACAACAATTACTTGAAATAAATTCCTTCAATGTCTCTACCCAAACCACTTAGATTGAAAAAATCCTCAATAAAAAATGACCAGTGAATACCATGTTAGGTCCATGGGCCTCAATGCATACTCAGACACGATCAAGATTCCTTATAAAGGGTCCATCATCCTTAGATAAATCACCATTATAAACAAGGGATCAAAATAAAAACACAATAATGTAGTCATATCATGAGTTTTATAAAACATCATCCACTAATGTATCAATATTTTATGTAGGTATCTTAATGAAAAAATGGCATCTAGTGAGTGAGAGTCTAAAATAAATGAAAGAAAAAGTCATAGACTCTAACCAAACCACTTTTTCCTAAGGTTCAAGATTTCAATAAAAACCCATGATACCTATATTGGTAGAACTCATAAAATATATCTAGAATATTGGTAGTCTTATCCAACTCAACATGATATACCATATACTATATAATAATGTCTATACTAATAATGGAGGGTATATGAAGTAATTCAGATTCTGGGTCAAAAAGATATCTCAACTGAGTCTTAAAAACCACTCATCGCTCACTAATTTGTAGCAAGTGGTCAAAATATAATATTAGGATCACCTTGGATATATATTTTCATATAATATGTATATAAAAATGTATCAATCATTATTTTATAGGATAAACTCAGAGGGATTATAGTATATCTATATAAGAAGAAATAGGAAGGATAAGGAAGATCATAACCGATCACTATATGATGCATTTACGAACTTTATTTTACCTTTTAATCAATGTATTAGAGGTATGGGATAACTAAAAGTTTACTATAGTCATAGAGAAATTATATGTCGACTACCACACCTATGTTTGTATCCTTAGTCTAATAACCAAACTCAAAACCTCCTAAACATTATTTCCATAAATTCTCAAACCACTATTCACGTGATTAAAAACTCCAAACTCAATACCTAGTAATAAATATCTAAAATATTACTCTAAAATTACCCAACCCACTCATTCCCCATCTAGGAAAGCATTATGTTGAGTGCTCCACCCCAATCCCACCTCTAATAGGCCAGGAGCTGGTGACTTTCACCAAGTAGGCATATCACACAATATAAGAGACCATATCCAATATCAACCTATAACAAACACCTATATTCAATGCATAAAATAATCAAAAACTTAATCTATGTATATATATATATAATAAAAAAATTCTGCATAGAACATAATCATGAGACATCACATAGTGAGTACCTCACTACATATGGAAAACACCATAAGTACTACAAATCATTCAAGGTCATAGAAACCAATGAACATGGAACACGAGATAGATACTATATACTATAAGTACTCATAGATTATCCCACAACTATAATATTAATCACCACCACTATGTACCAACATTCTCTACTAGGTACTATCATCCTTTCTCTCCGAACAAGTTATACCATCTCCATGTCCACTAAGACCACCTTCAAACCCTATTTTTCCCTACATGGACACAACACATGTGGGAATAAATACTTTGTGGGGTTGATTATAAACATACTCAGTATGATTCCATAAAACCATAATGTAAAGATAATGAACAACTAAGATCATCCCCTGATGTAGGAAAATGATCATCAAGAAGTCTTAGAAATACTGATACATTCTCTACTACAAGAAGACTCATTGATGTGAATAAGAATCATTATTCTTGGAACTAATCCATGAAGGTTGTATATCATTAAAAACAAGGGATTCTCAATGTATTTAAAAAATACATGATGTTTGAAGTTGATATCCCAGTTGTAAGTCAAATATCTATGGTATCCAAGGGGTACTTGAGGAGTCACAAGTCTTAAAGAAACTAATATGGTAAACATTTATTCTACAAAACTCCCAAAATCTATTAAGGGGAACCCACTACTTTTGAGGTATTCATTTAAATTGTGGGAGTACCATACCTTGTTTCCCACCATTAACACATCACTTTTATAGAAACATATAGGGGAACCCATTCCTTAAATAATGAATGATCTTGATCAAGGGAGTATTAAAACCTACCATCATAACTACCCAGTTATTAGAAAATCCAAATCACCAATAAAAATATATATAAAGGTACCAACACCTCGGTGAAGTATATACATTGGTCGATGGAGTTTCAATCCTTAATAGAGGACCCTCTTCACATCAAAGAGTGTTCTTTAGAAGATGGGGTATCAAACTCTATGGATATGTGGGGGATTACCGAACTCTATTATCTATGTGTGGGTGTTCAATACCTCATCATTGTTGAGGGAGTGCCGACCCCATGCTCGATTTGGGAGACATATGATCTAATTGTGTGCGGGAGTGCCAAACTTCATGAAGAATATAGAAGACCTATACCCTTCCATCAGGACATAACCATGGTAAAATACTGCCCCATGAATGCTTTGATCAACATACACAATCCCCATATTCATTCCTATGGAACTAAGATTATTTAATTGTATGAATCACCTCACTTCCCACATATGATGTTGAAGATAATCTCACCACTACAATCTATATAGGAAATGAACATGATGTATTCATGCACTTAAATTCAAGTCATGAACTAGGTGATACAAGAACCCATGAAGGTTAGAAAATAATTTGGCATGTATTGTAAGGGTACATAATGTATATCCCCTTAGTAATAATATTGTTATGTATTTCCTCCTCACATGGAATGTGAATTCAATGTACATAACTTTAACTATGATGTGTAGAAATTATGAGACCAATAGGTACTTGAAATGTATCCCTAATACATAGATCCATGTCATCTCGAGGTACATGAAATTTTTGAGGTGATAGACAGTGTGTGATTCCCATGTGATTACTTAGTGTGTACTATTATATAGTCAAGACATGTAGTCCTTGACTACACAATGTGTCTTTGTGGACACATTTTGATTATTCTATGGATGTCACCTTTGGTGTGTACTACTACCTGAGTCATGTCATGTAGGAATACATGGAATGTACTCAAACTACACTTCATGTGGCTAGTTATGTACCCATACTACCAACTAAATCTCATTCAGGTGGAAGTTAATTTTATATATAATACATGGTGTATGAATCCACATCATATGTTGTGTAATAATTATAATTTACTATACCCTATAACCACATCTAAGGAGGTACATATCATGTGTTCCTTTGAATTTTACATTGTGGAGTCATGTTATTCACCCGTATTCCTATATTCATGCATGTTTCAAGCCATTTACACCTTAAATCAGCAGAAATCACATCATAGTTCACCTTAATGCTATCCATGACCCTTGAGGGTCTTTACTGCTAATATACTCTTCCTAGTCACAACTCCTAATAGTTTAATTCTCATCCCTTGATCAAATCCATGCCAAATATCCACTCTAAAATCACCTTGTGTGCATTGACCATTATCCCACTTTCCCAACATCACCTATTCATACCATTGTTCATTCATAATCCACACCCACTCCTCAATCCATAATCTGTGATCAAGTTTCAGGATACACACAATTATAAGGGATCAAAAATAAAAATGGAAGAGGTAGAATCATGACCGATGAAAACTTGTCCACTCAAAGTTATCATCAAGGGATCATTTGATGATGGAAACTAAGGGAATAAATTGAGGATCTAAGAGAATTCCATGAAATGATGTTAGGTACTCCACAAAATCACTTGGAAGGGATGAATCTCCATTAAAATGATTATTTGAAATATCCTAACCATAAAAGAATCTTTATGAATGCATGTGGTTGTATAATAAATGATTCACCGTATGAAGAATACAAATTCATAAAGTTTATTGAAAAAATATGAATTATAATGTACATATTAAAATAAAATCCATAACACAATATAAAATTGGTTCGCAAAGACGGAGGATTTAACATATGTGGAGGAGGAGGAAGGAGAGGAGGTGACGATGATAGAAATGACAACAGCGGCTGAGACAACGGTGCTGGAACGGATTGGGTTCCGTGTGAGCTTGAGGGTGCAAGAAAGGAGGATAATTTTAGGGTTAATTTATAAAACCTGGTGATACTTTTATCAATGCTAGATAAAAAGAGTTGATAAAATTATGTTTTATCATCACTAAAATTTAAAGTGCTGATAAAACATGCATTTATCGGTGCTTTTTAGCGCTGATAAAATTTTGTTTTATCAGTGCTACAATTGAAAGCACTGATAAAACATTCCTTTATCAGTGCTTTTTTAGTGTTGATAAAGGCCAATCTTTATTAGTGCTAAAAAACAATTATAAATTGATGTTTTATCAGCACTTTTTAATTAGCACTAATAAAACATACCATTTATTCATAATTATAAAATTATAACCAACATATTTATTACATTTAAAATTTTATAAATATATATATTTATTATTATTTAATAAATTAAATTATATGTATATATATATATATTTGGTGTTTTTGTATAAATTATAATTAAATACGTTTATAATTTTATAATTTAAATTATAATTATATATATATATAATGTTAATTGATATATTATTTTTATTTTTAATTTCAGAAGTATTTAAATATATATATATATATGTCTGTGTCTATGTATATATTCATTAAAGACATATATTTATAAGTAAATATATTCAATAGTATACATAAATAAATATTTATCATTTAAAAAAATATTTTTTAATTTTATAATTATTTAAAGATATTTATATTTAGTTAGTTATATATAATTATAATTATATAAAATATATTTAAAAAGTAAATAATTATATATAACTAAATATTTATATTTTTAAATTTAATAAATACATTTATTGTTTATTTAAATATATTTATCGTGATTTTAGGTATTTATGAGAAGATAAAGATTCATATATATCGGAAATAAATTAATACACCAAGTATATATAGTATTATAGTATATATTACCAAAATTAGGGTAAATAAAGAACATGTATTCCTGAGAAGAATGTACACATCAATTGACACATTTATTTGGAAACATAAATTTATTTAAATATATATATATTTAATATGTATTTGTATATATATATATTAAAAGGTATTTATATATAATATTATAAACATATAGTATAATAAATATATAATAAATATATAACTAAAACTAATAAACATAATAAACATAAATAAAACATAAACATAATAAACATGCATTTTTTATTTAATGTATACATATAAACATTATTTTTTAATATAATTAATTTTTTTTTAAAAAATTAATAATGTTTTCTATTTAACACATTTATCAGTGCTATTATTAGCACTGATAAAGGCACCTTTTTATCAGAGCTTTTTTTATCACTGATAAAGGGGATACTTTATCATCTCAAATATTAGTGCTAATAAAGGGTAGATTTATCAGTTCTTTTTTCTTGCACTGATAAAACTCCCCCTTTTATCATTGATTTTTTATTATCACTGATAAAACCTAAGTTGTTCCCTTACTCACATTTGTGGGAGTGTAGGTTTTTTTTTATTTTTAGTAATTTTTAGTGATTTTTTAGTTTTTTTATTATTTTTGGGGATTTTGAGGGTTTTAATTGTTTTAGTGTTTTTTTTGATTTTCAGGGATTTTAAAAAAAATTCGTTTTTAGGGATTTTAAGTATCATTAGTTTTTTAATGTTTTCTTAGGGGTTTTTAGGGATTTTAGGGTTTTTATGTTTTTAGTGATTTTTGGGCTTTTATGGATTTTATGGGGTTTTATGGTTTATAGGTATTTTGAAGGTTATTGGAGATTTTTTTCTTTTGAGGTTTTAAGGGTTTTTTAGGGTGTTAAGGGGTTTAATGTTTTTTAGATTTTTTTTAAAATTTTTAGGATTTTAAAGGGGTTTTAGAGTTTTTAGTTGGTTTTTAGTATTTTTATAGGGTTTTATGATTTTTTGGGTTTTAGGGGTTTTTATAGTTTAAGGATTTTTAGGGTTTTAAATATTTCTTAGGTTTTTATGGGTTTTAAGTATTTTTATGTAGTTGAGGTTTTATTAGGGTTTTTATGAATTTCATGGTTTTTTACGTTTTCTGGATTTTTAGTTATTTTTAGAATTTTAGGGGATTTTCAAGTTTATAGGAATTTTGACGGTTTTTAGGGATTTATGAGTTTTTGGGGGTTTTAGTGTTTTTTTTAAATTTTAAGGGATTTTACTGTTTTAGAGCCTTTTAACATTTTTAGAGGTTTCATGGGTTTTTAGAGTTTTATTGATTTTTTTGTAGCGAAACTTCTTAGTCTTTTAAGGTTTTTATGGTTTTATGGGTTTTTATGATTTTTTTCTTTTTATGGGTTTAAGGGGTTGTAGGATTTTTATGATCTTTTAGGGTTTTTTGAATTTTTTAGAATTTTTAGGTGTTTTATGTGTTTTTAGTTTGTAAGGTTTTTCTACGTTTTTATGGTTTTAGGGCCTTTACCTTACTAGTTTTTTAAGGATTTTTTTATATTATTTATGGTTTTTATCATATTTAGGGATTTTGAGGGTTTTAGGTTTTTTATGGTTTTCCAGGTTTTTATGGTTTTTAGCATTTTTAGGTTTTTATGGATTTTAAGTGTTTTTTGGTTTTTAAGATTTTCTTATAGTTTTTAGGGGAATCTATATTTTTATGTATTTTTAAGGATTTTTAGGGGTTTTAATGTTTTATGGGGTTTTAGATATTTTGAGGGGTTTTATGGTTTTTAGAGTTTTTTTGGTTTTTATAGGGTTTTGGGGTCTTTAGAGTTTTTTATGGGTTTAAATGTTTTTTAGAGTTTTTTAACTTTTTAGGGGCTTAAATGGGTTTTAGAGCCTTTAATGGTTTCTAGGGGTTTTTGGGATATTAAGGTCTTTTATGGGTTTTAGGAGTTTTTGTGATATATATTGTTTTTAGGAGTTTATGGGAATTTTTATTGTTTTTTGGGGATTTATGTATTTTTAGGTTTTTAATGTTTTCTTATCATTTTTAGGGGTTTTCAAATTTAAGGTTTGTAGAGATTTTCTAGGATTTTTATTGTATCTTAGTGTTTCTTGGGATTTTGTGGGGTTTAGGTTTTTTTGGTTTTTTTGTTTAATTATGAATTTTTGGGGTTCTAAGGATTTTATTTTATTTTATGGGTTTTAAGGTTTTTTGAGTTTATTATTGTTTTTAGGGGTTTCAATAGTTTTTAGTGAGTTTTTATGGGAATTTATGATTTTATAAATTTTAAGGGTTTTTAATGGTTTTTTAGGGTTTTGGGTTTTTAGGGTTTTTAGGTTTTTATATTTTTTAAAATTTTTGGGTTTTTGGGATTTATTTGAATTTTCTAGGGGTTTTAAGGTTTTTTAGTTTTTCTAAACATTTTAAGGGTTTAAAGATTTTTTGAGTTATTATGGGTTTTTCTGGTTTTTCTGGTTTTTTATGTTTTTAGAGGCTTTTATTAATTTTAAGTGTTTTAGGGTCTTTTATGATTTCTAGAATTTTATGGTTTTTAGGGGTTTCAATTATTATAAAGTTTTTAATGTTTTGGTAGATATTTTTTTGGTTATTTACATTTTTATGGATTTTTAGGATTCATTATGATATTTATTTTTTTGGGGTCTTAGGGATTCCGAGGGTTCTGAGGGTTTTTAGGGTTTTATGGTTTTTAGCGCATGTACTATTTTTAGGTTTATAGGAGTGTTTGATATTTATAGGATTTAAGGTTTTTTTGGTATTTTTTATGATTTTTATGTTTTTAGCGATTTATGTTTTTTTTTTGTATTTTTATAGTTTTTAGGGTTTTTGGGAATTTGAGGGGTTTTTGGGTTTTTTGGGTTTTCATGGGTTTGTCAGATTTTTTGGGGTAATTTTGAATTTTATAGGGTTTTATGATTTGTTTGAGTTTTTAATGTCTTTAGGGGTTTTAGGTGTTTTATGGGTTTTATGGGTTTTAAGGGTTTTTATGGTTTTCATGTTTTTTTATTTTAGGGGTTTTTAGGGTTTGCAGCATTTTTTATATTTTTAGGGATTTTAATAATTTTTATGGTTTTAAGGTTTACTTAAGGGTTTTCAGAGGGTTTATGGTTTTTTATGATTATATAAATTTTTAGTGTGTTTTATGAATTTTTTGGGTGTTTAGGTTTTTAGATATGTTTAGTCTTTTTAGAGTTTTTTTACGGTTTTTTGGGATTTTTTGGTTTTTAAGGTTTTCTTTTGATTTTTTATTATTTTACAGTTTTTTAGAGTTGTTTAAAATTTTTGGGGTTTTAAAGAGTTTTTATAGTTGTTTATTATTTTTAGGGTTTTCATGGGGTTTTAGGGTTTTTATGGTTCTTAGGGGTGTTATGTTTTTTTGTGTTTTTTTAGTTTTTAGTGGTTTTGAGGGTTTTTAGATTTTTTGAGTTTTTTAGTGATTTTAATCATTTTTATGTTTTTAAGATTTTCATAGTTATTTTTCAAGGTATTTAGGGGTTTTATGTTTTTCTAATGGAAAACTATTATTTTTATTGATTTTGAAATGAAACACAGGATACAAAAGAAATCATGGGGGTAAAAATAGAAAATTGTAGGTTTTTTTATATTTTTAGGGGTTTTAAATAATTTTATGGGGTCTGGCGTTTTAGGGATTTTGAGGTTTTTTAGAGATTTTATGGGTTTTATGTTTTTATTGTTTTTGAGTTTTTAGGGGTTTTATAGGGGTTTTAGAGTATTTACCATGTTTAGTTATTTAAAGTGTTTTTAAAGTTTTTAGTTGTTTATGATTTTTATTGGATTATAGGTTTTAAATGGTTTTTATGGGTTTTTATTATTTTAAGTATTTTATTATTTTTACTATTTTAAGTGTTTTTAGGTGTTTAATTATTTTTAAGGGTTTTCAGGGTATTATGATTTTTTAATTTTTTAGGGATTATATATATATTTTTTAGGGATTTTGAGGGGTTTTATTTTTTTATAATTTTTAGTAGTTTTTTGGGTTTTTGGAGTTTTTTATGTTTTTATGGGTTTTATGGTTTTTAGAGTTTTATAACATTATGAGGGGTTAAATGGTTTTTATAGTTTTTAGTGGGTTTTCGGGTCTTTATGGGTATTTTGTGGTTTAAGGTTTTTTGGGGTTTTATGATTTTTAGCGTTTTTGATATTTTTTAGCGGGTTTAAGCGATTTATGTTTTTAAGGTTTTATTATGGGATTTAATGGTTTTTAAGGTTTTATATTTTTTTAGGTATTTTAGAATGTTTTTATGATTTTTATGGGTTTTTATGGATTTTGTGTTGTTTTATGGTTTTTAGGATTTTTTTGGTTTTTTCAGTTTATTTGTGTTTTTACAATTTTTGAGTGTTTTTAGAGTTTTTTAATGTTTCTCGGGATTAAAGGGGTTTTCTAGTGTTTAGTGGTTTTTAGGGGTTTTATTGGGTTTTATTATTTATGTAAGGTTTTTAGTATTCTTTATATTTCTACCTGTTTTTATGGTTTTAAGGATTTTTAGGGTATTTAATTATTTTTCAGGTTTTTAGGGGTATTAATTGTTTTTGGTTTTTATCGTTTTCTTAGGAATTTTCAGGGGTTTTTTATGTTTTTATAAATTCTTATGTCTTTTTAGAATTTTTATTTGTCAGGGGTTTTTTGGGATTTCGAAGGGTTTTAGGGTTTTTTGGATTTTTAGGATTTTATGGTGTTTTTGTGTTTTAGGGTTTTTTTTGACTTTATATGGTTTTTAAGGTTTTAAATGTAATTTAAAAATTTTAGGGGTTTATATTTTTATAGAGTTTTTAGTGGTGTTTTAGTATTTTTATGTACTTTTATGGATTTTAATGTTTCTAGGCCTTTTTATGATTTGTAGGTTTTTTAGGGTTTTTATCATTTTTAGGCTTTCTAGGGGTTTTAAGTGTTTTTAGGTTTTAATTATTTATTAGGTTTTTAAGAGTTTTTATATGTTTAGGTATTTTTAGAGTTTTATTTTTATTTTTATGGGTTTCTTTGGTTTTTAATGATTTTGAGGATTTTTTTTTGTGTTTTATGGATTTTTAGGTTTTTGGTTTTTTTTACTTTTTTGGGATTTTATTGATTTTTAGAGTTTTTAATGTTTTAGGTGATTTTAGGGTTTTTAGTAGTATTTTAGGGGTTTATGGGTTTTTAGGATTTTTATGTTTTTTGTTTTTTTATTGTTTTTACTGGTTTTATGGATATTTTTGAATTTTTAGCATTTTAGGGGTTTTAGCGGTCATACCATATTTTTTATTCGTAAGGTTTTATTATGGTTTTTAGATTTTTATATAATTTTAGAATTTGTTATGGATTTTTTAGTATTTTATGGGTTTTCAGAGATTTTGAGGTTTTATGATGTTTTAGTGTTTCTAGTGTTTTTAGGTTTTTAGGGGTTTTTAGTGTTTTTATGATTTTAAAGTTTTCTTATGTATTTTCAGGGTTGGTAGAGTTTTTTATGTTTTTAGGTATTTTTAGGTCTTTTTTATAATTTTTATGCTTTTTAGAGTTTTTAGGGATTTTGAGGGTTTTATAGGGTTTTAGGATCTTTATGGGTTTTTGGTTTTTTTGGTTTTTTTGGGTTTTTTGAGTTTTTGAGGGTTTTTAATGGATTTTATATTTTTTTTTAAAAAATTAGGGGTTTAGAGTGTGTTAAAGTGATTAGTTGGTTTTATAGTTTTTATGTATTTTTTTGAGTTTTTATGGTTTTTAGAAGTTATAAATATTTTTAGGGTTTTTAGGATTTTTAGTGTTTTTTATGGGTTTTAGTTTTGTTTAGGTGTTTAGGGATTTTAATTGTTTTTATGTTTTTAAGGATTTCTATGGGTTTTGAGGGGTTTTATGGGTTTTTTCATTTTATGGATTTTTAGGTATTTTTTGGATTTTTGTGGTATTTTAGGATTTTTTAGGATTTTGAGGGGTTTTATGGTTTTTAGGGTTTTTATGGTTTTATAGGGTTTTCATGTTTTTTGATTATTTTGGGGGGTTTAAGGATTTTTAGAGTTTTTTAACATTTTTCGGGGTTTTTGGGAATTCTAGAGTTTTTATTGGTATTTTATAAATTTTAAGGGGTTTTGTGTTTTTAAGGTTTTAGGGTTTTTATTGTTTTTATGGGTTGTTGGTGATTTTAGGGACTTTTAGGATTTTTAACATTTTAGAGGTTTTTAGAGGGTTTTTTATCAATGTTTCTAAGGGTTTATTTGGGTTTTTAGGGATTTTATGGTTTTCTATTTTTTAGGGAATTTTTGGATTTTTTGGATTTTTATTATTTTAGGGTTTTTTGAGATTTTGAGGTATTTATGGTTTTTAGTATTTTTGTATTTTTAGGGGTTGTAAGTGTTTTTAGGTTTATAAGGTTTTCATATGGATTTTTTAGGGTTTTAGATGTTTTTATGTTTTTATGGGTTTTTAGTGAATTTTTATGTTTTTATAGGTTTTTAGGGATTTTGAGGATTTTTATAATATTTTAGGGTTATTATCATGTTTTGGGTTTTTATGGTTTTATGAGTTTTAGGGTTACTAAGGGATTCATTGTTTATTAATGTTCTAAGGGTTTAAAGTGTTTTTAGTTTTTAGTGGCTTTTAGGGGTTTTATGTGTTTTTTTGGGTTTTTAGGGTTTAGGGGTTTTTAGGGTTTTAGGGCCTTTTGGGGTTTTTATATATTTTTTAATGATTTTTATAGATTTTATGTATTTTTCATTTTTTTCAAGGTTTTCATAGGGGTTTTTTGGGTTTTAGTGTTTCAGTGTTTTATGTTATTTATTATTTTTTGGACCTTTTAGGTTTTTATGGGTTTTTAGGGTCATTATGGATTTTGAGGAGTTTTATGGTTTTTTGGGTTATTATTGTTTTTGGGGTTTTATGGTATTTTTCAGTTTTTAGAGGTTGTGAAGTTTTTTAGATTTTTTAAATCATTTTTAGCGGTTTAAAGGGATTTTAGAGTTTTTATTGGTTTTTAAGGACTTTTTAATTTTGAGTTATTTTGGAGTTTTTAGGGGTTTTATGGTTTATTTGGGGTTTTAGGGCCTTTTCAGGGTTTTATAGGGTTCTTATAATTTTTTATATTTTTATGGGATCAATGTGTTTTTATATTTCTATGGTTTTCTTTGGGGTCTTCATGTTTTTTATGTTTTTTTATGTTTTTAGTGATTATTTTTTGGGTTAATTTTTTAGCGTTTTTAAGGATTTAAGGGTTTTTTTCAGTTTTTTAGGTTTTTGATGGGTTTTATTTTTATTTTGTATTTTAGGGTTTTTTTAGTTTTTTATAGTTTTTTTGGGTCTTATAGTTTTTAATGTTTTTATGGATTAAAATTTTTTCAGAGTTTTTAGTGGGATTTAGGGTTTTTATGGTTTTTAATGTTTTTAGGGTTTTATGGTTATTGGGTTTTTATTAATTTTTGGTTTTTATAGATTTTAGGTGTTTTAGGGTTTTAAGGTTTTCTTATATTTTTTCAGGGTTTTTTTTATGTTTTTACGAATTTTGAGGGATTTTTTTAGGATTTTATTGGTTTTAGGGGTTTCAGGTATTTTTAGTGATTTTATGGATTTAGGGGTTTTTTTAGGTTTTTAGGGTTTTTTATTATTTTAGGGGTTTTAATATTTTTTATAGTTTTAAACATTTTAGGGGTTTAAATTTTTTTTTAAATTTTTAGTTGTTTTAGGCAATTTTTTAGGTTTTTAGGATTTTTAATGTTTTTAGGTTTTTTGTTTTTATAGTTTTTAGGGATTTTTCATGATTTTTAGAATTTTTATTATTTTTATGGTTTTAGGTAGTTTATGTGTCTTTATATTTTTTAAAAAAATTTTTAGGGGTTTTCATGATTTTAGAGTTTTTTATGTTTTTAGGTATTTTACTAATTTTTAAATAATTTTATGGATTCTACATAGTTTTAGGGATTTTTATTTTGGAGGGGGGTTGGGGTTATGTATTTTATGGGATTTTAAGTGTTTTTTAGTTTTTTATGGTTTTTACGAGTTTTTATAGTTTTTATATTTTTAAGGTATTAGAGTTTTTTAGTGTAATTAGTGGTTTTTAGGATTTTTATGGGGTTTTATGGTTTTATGGGTTTTAGTTGTTTTATGGTTTTTAAGGTTCATTGTTTTTTACAGTTTTTATCAATATTTTGGTTTTTATGGTTTTAAAATGTTTTTATTTTTTTGATGTTTCCATTTTGTTTTAAGGGATTTCATTGTTCATTACTTTATTAGAAATTTTTAGGAATTTTTCAGAGTTTTATGATTTTTTTGGTTTTTAGGGATTTTGATTTTTTTAGGATTTTAGGATTTATATGTTTTTTTTGACTTTGAGTGGGATTTTTGAGTTTTTAAGGGGGTTTATGTTTTTTTATATATTTTTAACATTTTTTGTGGTTAAAATGTTTTTATAGATTTAGTGGGGTTTTAGGGGTTTTATGGGTTTTTAGGCATTTTAAAGGTTTTTTGCGGATTTTTATGCTTTTTAGGATTTTTTACCTTTTTAGTAGTTTTAACATTTTTTCGGTTTTAAGGGGTTTTATATTTTTTGAGGTTTTTAATTTTTTTCTTAGGGTTTTTACATTTTTATGAATTTTTATGAATTAATTATGATTTTTATATTGTTTTAGGGTTTTTAGGAATTTGAGAGTTTTATAGTTTTTATAGTTTTTAATTTTTTTGAGTTATTAGGGGTTTTATGGTTTTTTAGAGTTTTTTTAACAATTTTAGGTGATTAATGGTTTTTTAGAGTTATTTATTTTGGGTGTTTTGTTTTTAGGGGTTTTAAGGATTATAGGTGGTTTGTTGTTTTTAGCAGTTTTAGGGTAATTTTAGGGTTTTTAATATTTTTTAGGATTTTTAAGGGTTTTAAGTGTTTTTAGGTTTTTGTGGTTTTCTATGGGGTTTTCAGGGTTTTTATGGGTTTTCTATTTTTATGGATTTTTAGGTCTATTAAAGAATTTTATAGTTTTTAGGAATTTTATATATTTTGAGAGATTTTTGGGTTTGTATGGTTTTTCAGTTTTTTTGATTATTTATATTTTTTAAAGGATTTTTATTATTTTTTAGGGATTTGAAGGGTTTAAATATTTTTTAAAGTTTTTAGTGGGTTTTAGTATTTTATGTGGGTTTAGGGTTTTTAGGATGTTTTATGGTTTTTATAATTTTTTGGGTTTTAGGTGTTTTTAGTGTTTTTAGTTTTTCAATTTTTTATTATTGGTTTCTAGGGGTTTTTACATATTTAGGAATTTTTAGAGTTTTTTTAAAATTTTATGGGTTTTATGATTTTTAGGTATATTGATGGTTTTGTGGTTTTTAAGATTTTTTATGGGTTTTTAGGGTTTTTGGGGTTTTAAGTGATATTAGGTTTTTAAGGATTCATTAGGGCTTTTCATGGTTTTAAATATTTTTTATGTTTGTAGGGATTTTTTGTTTTTTAAGAATTTTTATGGTTTTTATGGTTTTTAGGATTTTGAGGGGTTTTACCATATTCACGTTTTTTGTGGGTTTTTTGGGTTTTTAGGTATTTTATGATTTTTTATGGTTTTAATTATTTTTTGTGTGTTTTACTGTTTTAAGGTTTGAAATAGGCTTCATATTTTTTTTGGTTTTTTGGGTTTTATGGGGTTTTACGGTTTTTATAGGGTTTTATATTTTTTAGGGGTTTTAGAGTTTTTTACTATTTTATATTTTTAGGGGTTTTAAGTGTTTTTAGGTTTTCAGGGTTTTGTTAGGGGTTTTAGGGTTTTTTATATTTTATGTTTTTAATGTATTTCTTAGTATTTTTTTGTTTTTAGTTTTTTATGGATTTTGATTACTTTAGGGGTTTTATGTTTTTTGGATTTTTATGGTTTTTGAATGTTGTTGGTTTGTATGGTTTTATATGCTTATAGGTTTTAATGTTATTTTTAGTTTTTTCTAGGGTTTTTCAGGGTTTTTATGTTTTTACTGATTTTAGGGATCTTTTAGTATTTTAACAGTTTTTAGGGTTTTTAGGAATTTTTAAGGGTTTGGAGTTTTAATGGGTTTATAAAATTTTTATGGGTTTTTTTGAATTTTTTAAAGTTTTATGGATTTTAGAGTTTTTAATTTTTTTGAGGGTTTGAATAAATTTTATATTTTTTAGTGGTTTTTAGTGTTTTTACTGGTTTTTATGGTTTTTATTGATTTTTGGTGTTTTTTCTTGTTTTTATTGTATTAGGGTTTTTTTTCATTTTTTAGGATTTTATGGGTTTTATGTGTTTTTAGGGTTTAAAGGTTTTATTAGGGTTTTCACGGGTTTTCGGGTTTTTGAATTTTAAAGAATGTTTTAGGGATTTTTATGACTTTTATGGGTTTTTAGATATTTTCAGGGGTTTTTGATTTTTTGGTTTTTTATGGGTTTTTGAGGTTTTAGTGATTTTTTAGGTTTTAGGGTTTTTATAGTTTTGAAACATTTTTACGAGTTTGAAGTTTTTTTTATAGTTTTTTATTATTTTTGGGTTTTGATGGGATATTGTGGGTTTTAAGGTTATAATGGGGTTTTATGGTTTTGGGGGGTTTAGGGTTTTTAGGGTTTTTAGGGTCTTTAGTGTTTTTAGGTTTTTATGATCTACATAGTGCTTTCCAAGGATTTTAGTGGTTTTTAAGTTTTTTTTAGTTTTTAGGGATTTTTAATAATTTAATGGGGTTTTGGGGGTTTTAGATATTTTGAGGGGTTTTAGGGATTTTATGGTTTTGGGGGGTTTTTTTTTTATTATTTTTGAGTTTTTAGGAGTTTTAATTGGTTTTAGAGTTTTTTAACATGTTTAGTTTTTTAAATGGTCTTTAGATTTTGTAGTGGTTTTGTGGTTTTTATTTTATTCTATGGTTTAAAATGTTTTTATGGGTATAAATAGTTTTTATGAATTTTAGTTTTTTAGGGTTTTTCTTGCTTTTTGGTTGGGGGGGGGGTGTTATGTGTTTATAAAAGTTTAAGGTTTTTTTGGTGTTTTATGGATTTTAGGGTTTCTAATATTTTTAAGTATTTTACGGACTTTTTTATATTTTTTTTGGTTTTTAGGGATTTTGATTTTTTATGGGTTTTACGGTTTTTAGGGGTTTTTGGTTTTTCTGGCTTTTAGGTTTTATTTTATTTTTATACGGGTTTTTAGGTTTTTAGAGTTTTTCTTACATTTTTAGGGTGTTTAATGGGTTTTATAGATTTTATTGGTTTTTAGGATTTTTAGGGGTTTTTTGGTTTTTTGTAGTTTTTATGGTTTTTAGGGTTTTTGGTGTTTTTTATATTTATTAGGGGTTTACAGTGATTCAATATTTTAAGATTTTATTAAGGGTTTTCATGGATTTTATGGGTTTATATGTTTTTAGGGATTATAGGGTTTCTTTATGATTTTTATGGAGTTTTAGGGGGTTTAGGTATTTTAAGGGTTTTTATTGTTTTAGGGGATTTTTTTTTGTTTTTTTGGGTTTTTTCATTTTAAGCGTTTTAATAATTTCTGAGTGTTTTATGGGTTAAAGGGTTTTTATAGTGTTTAGTGGTTTTAGTGATTTTATGGGGATTTATGTTTTTTATGGTTTTTAGGGGTCTTTATGTTTTTAGTATTTTTATGGTTTTTAGGGATTTTTAGTGTTTTTAGCGCTTTTTTGGTTTTTAAGGGTTTTAAGGGTTTTTATGTTCTCAAGGTTTTATTAGGTTTTTTCAGTATTTTACAGTTTTTTATCTTTCTAAGTATTTTTAAGGAATTTTTAGATTTTTTTATGAATTTTTAGGATTTTGAGGCTTTTAGGATTCTTATGGTTTTATTGTTTTTTGGGGGTTTTTTGGGTTTTTTTGAGTTTTTTTACAATTTTAATGTTTATTAAAGTTTTTTTTATCATTTTTAGGGTTATATAGGGTGTTAGAGTTCTTATTCGGTTTTACTATTATTATGGAATTTTAGGGTATTTAAGTTTTTTAGGGGTTTTAAGGTATTTAGGTTTTGTACGGGTTTTAGGGATTTTTAAGGGTTTTAGCGTTCTTTAGGTTTTTTGGAGGTTTTTACATTTTATTCTATTTTTAGATATTTTTTATGGGTTTTTTTGGGTTTTAAGTATTTTGAGAGTTCTTGTATTTTTTATGGTATTTATGTTTTTCTGGGTTTTAGGGGTTTTTTTGATTATTTTGGGGGGTTTAAGGATTTTTAGAGTTTTTTAACATTTTTAGGGGTTTAAGGGGGTTATAGAGTTTTTAGTGGTATTTTAGGGTTTTTATGGGATTTTTGGGTTTTCACGGTTTTTAGGGGATTCTCTTTTTTAGGGGTTGTTAGTGATTTTAAGGACATTAAGGATTTTTAGAAAATTTTAGGTTTTTTAGATGTTTTTTGTTTTTTTGATGTTTTTATGGTTTTCATAGAGTTTTTAGGGATTTTTAGGGTTTTTATTTTTTAGGGATTTTTGTAAATTTTTAGGATTTTTATTGTTTTTAGGGTTCTTAAAGATTTTGTGGATTTTGTGGGTTTTAAATGTTTTTAGAATTTTTAGGTTTTTTAGGGGTTTAAAGGATTTTTTAGGTTTTTAAGGGTTTCTTAGGGTTCTTTAGGGGTTTTAGGGCTTTTATGTTTTTATGGATTTCAATGGATTATTTAGTATTTTATTGGTTTTTGGGTATTTTGAGGGGTTTTTTGGTATTTTAGAGTTTTTATCATGATTTGGGTTTTTTGGGTTTTATGAGTTTTTAGGGTTATTAAGGGTTTTTATTGTTTTTTTATCATTTTAAGGGTTTAAAAGTTTTTTAGTGTTTTTAGTGGTTTATATGGTTTTTGGGGGTTTTTAGGTTTTTATGGGTTATATTATTTTTAGGAGTTTTTAGGGTTTTATGGTCTTTTTGGGGTCTTTAACTTTTTTAACATTTTTAGGGATTTTATGTATTTTTTGTTTTTTGAGGTTTTCATAGGAGTTTCAAGGGTTTTAGTGTTTTTTATGTTTTTATTGATTTATAGGGTTTTTATGTTTTAAGGGTTTTTAGGGTTTTAGGGATGTTGAAGGGTTTAATGATTTTTAGGTTTTTTATGGATTTTTGGGGATTCAGAGTCTTTTTTAGTTTTTAGGGGCTATGGGGTTTTTTAGAGTTTTTAACCTTTTTAGGGATTTAAAGGGGTTTTAGTGTTTTATTGGGCTTTAGAGATTTTTGACTTTTTAGGGTTTGTATGGGTTTTAGGTGTTTTATAGATTTTTTTTTGGGTTTTAGTGCCTTTTAGGGTTTTTATAATTTTTTATGGGTTCTATGTGTTTTTAGATTCTCATGGTTTTCTTATGGTTATTCATGGTTTGGAGGTTTTTTATGGGTTTAGATGTTTTTTGTGTTTTTTTGGATTTTATTGTTTTCTAGTGTTTTTAAGGATTTTGAGGGTTTCAGGGTTTTGAGGGGTTTTATTTTTATTTTGGTTTTTTAGGGTTTTTGAGTTTTTATTGTTTTTAAGGCTTGTAGAGTTTTTAATGTTTTATGGGTTTGAAGGATTTTTAGAGGTTTTAGTGGGATTTTAGGAATTTTATGGGTTTTTAGGGTTTTAAGGTTTTTAGGGGTTTTATGTTTTTATGGGTTTTATGGTTTTTAGTGTTTATATTATTTTTAGAAATTTTAGTATTTTAGTGGTTTTATGTTTTTTATGATTTTAAGGATTTTTTATAGCTTTTCTAGATTTTTTATGTTTTTATGGATTTTTAGATGTTTTTTAGTATTTTATGGTTTTTAGGGTTTTAGATATTTTTAATGTTTTGGGGTTATTATTGATTTTAGGGTTTTTATGTTTTAGGGGTTTTAAGAATTTTTATAGTTTTTAACATTTTAGGGGTTTAAAGGGTTTTTAGAGTTTTTAGTGGTTTTTAGCATTTTTTATGTTTTTAGGGTTTTTAATGTTTTGAGGTGATTTTTTTTCATTTTCGGGGTTTTTAGGGGTATTTAGGGCTATTTATAATTTTTACCATTTTAATTGTTTTTAGGGGTTTTAAGTGCTTTTAGGTTTTTAAGGTCATCTTAGGTTTTTTAATGGTTTTAGAGTTTTTTTATCTGTTTAGGTATATTTAGGGCATTTTTATGAATTTTATGGATTTTAGGGGTTTTTGGGATTTTCATTAGTTTTAGAGTTTTTATAGATTTTTGTGGGTTTTTAGGGGGTTTTTAGTTTTTTATGGTGTTTACATTTTTTAGAGTTTTTTTACATTTCTAAGGGTTTAAAATGTTTTTAGCATTTTTAGTAATAGTTTGGATTTTTATTGTTTTTAATGTTTTTAGGGTTTTTATGGTTTTCAGTACAATTTTACCATTTTTTTGGTTTTTGGAGGTTTTTTTTGTTTTAGGGTTTTCAGTTTTTCTTTGGGTATTTTAAGAGTTTTAGTGTTCTTTACGTTTTTAGAAATTTTTAGGTATTATTAAATATTTTTATGGTTTTTAGCGTGTTTAGGTATTTTGATGGTTTTTAGGGTTGTATGGTTTTTATGGTTTATTTTTGAGTTTGAGTGGTTTTTTAAAAAAAAATTAGGGGTTTTTTTTTTTTTTTTTTTTTTTTAAAATCTTTTGGGGTTTACTAAACATATACCATCTTTGAAGTACCTAAGAGATTCTCTCAAATCCATCGACCTTTCAGGCTTTCACATTGGCCTTTTGAATTCATCCAATGTTATATTTCTTCTTTTAACTGAGGATGATTACTATAGACCCTGGAAAAATAATTTCTGGTTTTTTGGGGGTTATTTCTTGTGGGTTCTTAAATGGACCCCTAATTTTAAACCCTACACCGAGTTTCCCATTTTCATGATCTGGATCTGTTTCCCTAGACAACCGTTGCATTTGTTTAAACAAGGGGCCTTTTTTCGATCTCCATGCTATTTGGAAAGAAATTAAAACTTGATTCGGTGATGAGGATTCTCTCAATACCATTAGTTTTTGGAGTATATGTTGAAATTTGTGTTTCTTAGGCACTTCCTTTCCAAATATGGATTCAAAATAGAAACTATGGTTTCTTTCATGAAAATATCAATGAAAAACTCTTTCAATGTATGAGACCAGTTTGTAATGCATTCACTTCCACAGCTAACAAATTCCCTGGACCATAAATTCTATTGTAATAAAACAACACCAAACAATTCTCATCACAAAGAAGACAACCCCCACACATTTATCCATTCATAAAAGAACCATTCACATTAATATTAAATCCAGTCATTTCTAGAATAGTTTAAGAAGAACACAAACTTCAACTTCAAATATATTCACTAGGGATGAACCTTCTTTTTACTGATTTTGGTTCCTGTCTATCTAAGGATTCTTGGCCTCTCATATTTCTCTTCGACATTGTATTTGGTGGCGACAATACCTGATTCTGAGGTTCTTTTCCACTCATTGAATAGATCCATTTTATTCTCGTCATAGTGAGGCATATTTTTACATATGGTTCTAGTTTTTTGTTTATGGTGTTGTTCATTTACAATATGACGATCTTTCTTGGTCCACTTATTGATTTTAATTCCCACATAGCCTACTATCTAGCTTATAGTGTTTTAGGAATTTTTGAGGTTTCAACCTTTCATTTAGGTGTTGTTACGTTCATCTGTTATTGCAGTGTAATGTTCAGCCTTTTGTTTACTTTAGAGCTGATTGAACTTGTATCAACGTCTACCTTTTCCTGGGATTTTTTGTTTTTTTCAGTCCTGAAAAGTGGAATTATTTCAAATAGTCGTACTATTAGATTTCCAAATGCTTGTTTTCATAGGATTGAGTCTTCATCTTCTTGGATTCAGACCTTATTCAAAGTTCATGGGTTTTCCCTAGTGGCATATTCTTGTTGTCCTCTCAACATGTGTGACCTACTCCTTCTTGGCTCGTTTGGATGTAGGTAATGTTTTATGCAGCTTAAACTATTGTGCAGTTTCTATTGAAAATAGAACATTGTATCCCCCTTAATCCTGGGTTGGTGCAATTTCTTTACACCTCATTATTGTCTTGTAACCTTTTCTTTCTCAAATAAATTTCTCTAGGGCATCAATTGGGTGACCAATTCATGCCTCCACTTTTTTTAAACGTTTTTTTATATTTTTTTTACATTTTATTGTGGTTAAAGGGTTTTTAGAGTTTTATATTTTATGGTTTTTATGTTTTTATTGTTTTTAAGGTTTATAGGGTTTTTATGGTTTTTTGGGGGTTTTAGAGTAGTTTTAGGATTTTTAGGGGTTTTAAGTGTTTTTAGGTTTTTTAGGTTTTCTTAGGGGTTTTTTGGATTTTTATGGGTTTTTATATTATATATATTTTTAAGGCTTTTAAGGATCATTATTGTTTTAATTTTTTTTAGGGATTTTGAGGTATTCTGAGTTTTATATGGTTTTTTTTTCGGTTTTTAGGGTTTCTTTTTATTTTTTATTTTTTTAAAGGATTTTTATAGTTGTTAATGTTTTTAAAGGTTTAAATATTTTTTAAGGTTTTAGTGGGTTTTTGGATATTTATGTGTTTTTAATTTAATTTTGTATTTTTATCCTTTTTTGGTTTTTAACGGTTTTAAGTGTGTTTAGGTTTTTAATGTTTTATTTGAGTTTTTAGAGATTTTAGGGTTTTAAATTTTTTTTGTGATTTTAACGATTTTTTAGGATTTTTAGGAGTTTTTAATATTTTTTGGGATATTGAGGGTTTTTATGGTTTTAAAGGTTTTGTTACGATTTTTTGTGTTTTTTAGGTTTTAAGGTTTTGATTTTTGTAGGGATTTTTGGTTTTTAATAGTTTTTTTGGGTTTTAGGGTTTTTATGATTTTAGGGATTTTACTGTTTTTAGGGTTTCTATGGTTTTTATGGTTTTTTGGGGTTTTAGGTATTTTATGATTTTTTTATGTTTTTAAGGATTTTGTTGTGTTTTAAAATTTTTATGATTTTAAATAGTTTTTAGATTTTTGGTGGTTTTTATATTTTTATGGGGTTTTAAGGTTTTAATAGGGTTTTATGTTTTTAGGGGTATTTAGAATTTTTTATTTTTGTAGGTTTTTTGGGGTTTTATGTTTTTTATATTTTAATGGTTTTATTGGGGGTTTTAGGAATTTCAAGTTTTTTATATTTTTAGAGAATTTTATTTATTTTTTAGTATTTTTTGGGGTTTTTAGTTCTTAAAAGGATTTTGGGGGGTTTTATGGTTTTTTTTTATTTTATGGTTTTTAGTTTATTATTGGCTTGAAGGGTTTTTAGATTTTCTAAGGTTTTTAAGGGTTTTAGGTAATTTTAAATATTTTTAGGGGTTTTAGGGTTCTTAGGGGATTATATGGTTTTAAGGTTTTTAGGGTTTTTAGTGTTTTTAGGATTTTTAGGAGTTTTAAGTGTTTTTTGGTTATTAAGGTCTCCTTATGGATTTTCTATGTTTTTAGGGTTTTTTACATTTTTAGATAATTCTAGGGATTTTTTAGGATTTTTATGGTTTTTAGGATTTTGGGGATTTTGAGCGGTTTTATGGTTTTTGAGTTTTTAAGGTTTTTTAGGGGATTCAAGTGTTTTATATTTTTTATGGTTTTCATTGGGTTTTTAGGGGTTTTAGTGGGTTTTATGTTTTTAGGGATTTTTATAGTTTTTTGGGGTTTTACAAGTTTTTAAGGGGTTTAGGGATTTTAAGGTGTTTTAGGGTTTTTTAGTTTTTTTGGGATTTTATGGATTTTTTTTGGGTTTATAGGGTTGTTTTGAGTTTTTAGTGTTATTAATATTGTTTAAAGTTTTTAATGTTTTTAGGGGCCTAAAGGGTTTTTAATATTTTTAGTGTTTTTTAGGGTTTTCATGGGTTCGTAACGATTTTCAGGGGTTGTTATGGTTTTTAGGGGTTTTGGGGGTTTTTATGTTCTTTTAGGGGTTATTTGATTTTTGTTTTTGTTTTTAGTGTCGTTGAGTGTTTTGAGGTTTTTAAGGTTTTATTAGGGTATTTAGGGTTTTTTTGGGTTTTTCATGTTTTTCAGGATTTGGATGTTTATTGTGTTTTATTGATGTTTTGGTTTTTAGGGGTTTTTGAGATTTTAGGGGTTTAAGGGGTTTTATAGTTTTCTATGATTTTAGGGGTTTAACGGTTTTTATGGGTTTTTAGTGGGTTTTTTCAAGACAACTTTTCGGTGCTTTTTTATATTTTTATGTCTTTACAAGTTTTAGGATTTTTTGGGGCTTTTCAATTATTATAGGGTTTTTAGGTTTTTAGGGGGTTTAACTATTTTTAGGGTTCTAAGGGTTTGTTAATGGTTTTCAGGGTTTTTAGGGTGTTTATGTTTTTAAAAATTTTTATTTATTTTTATGGTTTATGTGGTTTTTAAGGACTTTTTGGGTTTTTAGAGTTTTTAGGGGGTTTTTTTGGGTTTTTAGGGGTTATAGGATTTTTTAAATTTTTTGAGGGATTTTAATAAATTTTTATGTTTTTTAAACATTTTTATGGTTTTAAACTATTTTTAGAGTTTTTTTTGGTTTTTTACAGTTTTCATTGGTTTTTATGGGTTTTTATAGTTTTACGGTTTTAAGGGGTTTTTAGAATTTTTATGTTTTTAGGGGCCTTAAGTATTTTAATATTTTTAAGTTTTTCTTTGGTGTTTTCCATGGTTTTTACATTTTTTGTGATTTTTTCCAGCCCTTTTATAATTTTGTTGGGGTTTTGGGTTTTTAGTGGGTTTGAGTGTTTTTGGGGTTTGGGGGGGTTTTCTTAAATTTTTAAGGTTTTAAAGTTTTTTTAAAGTTTTATAATATTTTTAGGGTATTAAAGTGTTATTAGATATTTTAGTGGGTTCTAAAGTTTTTTGGTGTTTTATGGATTTTATGGATTCTAGAGTTTTTAGGGTATTTTATATTTTTGGGCTTTTAGCATTCTTTAGATTTTAGGGGATTTAACTGATGTAGGTCATTATGGTTTTCTTAGGGGTTTTCAGGGTTTTAATGGTTTTTTGGTCTTCATTGATTTTTATTGATATTTTAGTGTTTTTATTATTTTTAGGATTTTTAGGGATTTCGGTTGGTTTTAGGGATTTTAGGGCTTTCTTTATATTTAATATTTTTAGGGTTCTTTGAGTTTTTTAATGTTTTTTAGAGTCTAAAGAGTTTTTATAGTTTTTTTTTGATTTTAGGGTTTTATTGGTTTTTAAAGTTTTTAGTTGTTTTTCACTACTGCAAAGGGGACTTTTCCCAACAATTTTATACCAACAGTTCAAAGAACCGTTGGTATATGTTGTCTTTACCAACAGTTTTCATAAACTGTTGGTAAAGACCTTGAACAACTGACTTTTCCCAACGGTTTTATGAAACCGTTGGGAAAAGTGGGGAGAAAATCACTTTTTCCAACGGTTTGAGTAAACTGTTGGGAAATATGGGGGAAAAGTGAGTTTTCCCAACGGTTTCATAAAACTACTGGGAAAAAAGCCCCAAATTCTCCAAATGTAGGCAGCAGCCTCCCCACGATTCTAGAACCCTTCCGCTCGTCTCCAGAAGCAATTCCTTGGCAGAATAACTTTCAAATCCCCACATCTTCTATCCGATCAGCAGCTACCAAGTTAGAATCCTTCCATATTTTATCAAGGATATAGTTCCACCTCTTATAAATCATATCCTTCTATTCTCAACGATTTTCTTATTCCCAATTTTTAGGGTTTTTGTAAAATTTTATGATTGTTCCACGAATTGTGTAATCAAATCCCTATATCTGTGTATGTCCAATTAATGTTTTCATTACACATTTACATTTATAAGGGCATGGTGTCTCTTTATTTTGTTCTAATTTTGATGATTCGTAGGTTTTTTTAATCTACTTCAAATATTATAGCTTCATGTATATGAACTAATAAGAAATTGTTTGTAATATTTATTGATATTATTTCATGAAAATCACTCCTTTCATTAAGATCATTCCAAACATGAAGATCTTGTTCATCTTAATTTTTTTACACTATGTGTATTACATAACAAGTATGTATCATGTTTCTATCAAAATCTATATATATATAAAATGACACGTTGTTCACTTATCCTTTGAACAATAGAACATATGGAGTATCTTCTTGAACTTTTTCAAATAGTATGTGGTCCCAAATTAGTACTTCTTCCTTCTTCATGAAACTAATTCACAGAATGTAAAATTCTCAATATTAGTGAATATTAGTTTTTCTAATATAACAATTAATCATTTTGCCTTCAACATCATACATTTGTTATTCAATCACCATTTTAAAACACAATGACCATTTTCACTGATTTGGGTTTCCTCAAAATGATTGGAAAAATCAGAAAAATGCATGTATTGAATCATGTTTCTCATATGGTTTCATGGATACAATTTCATTTCTAAAATCATGACTGTGTGGTTCAAATATCATGAGGACCATGAGATTATTATTCTTCACACAAATGAAGTTTTTTTCTACAACTATGTGTTTTTGTTTTCACTTTTGATTTGGCCGAAAGGGGAGCTTTGTGGTCATTAATCATGGTTGTGGGTGGTCATTTAGGATGTAAGATAGTATGACCTCATTTTACATGATATATCCAATATTATTATTTACTTAAGTTCAATTTGATTATATTTAACAAGTGATATTATTTAATAAGTTGTATTAATGGTTGTAATAATGAAGATATGGAATAAGGGTTCATATGGTGTGTATAAGGGTTCACATGGTGTGTATAACAGTTGACATTGTATCAGTGAACTCAAGTCATTAATTTAAGCCTTCATTATCACTAGCATGTAATAAATTGAATGATGTAAACCCATCCTTACATGATTTCTCACCTTAGATAGTGCCCAACATATAGAATACGATCTTTTGAATTCATAAGTTAACCAGGATCATATATTCTATTTCCCCCAAGATGATTGTACTAATATAACTTTAGGGTCAATTAAATATGGTTCTCATTGTACGTTGTATATTATGTGTCCTTCTTGGCCAATAATCACTTTTATGAGGGTGGGGTTCTTTTCACTACCCATTCTGGCATGTGTAGATAGCCATAAAAATGTTAGATAAGTCACAAGTTTAATTCAGTAATGTTGTTATCATTGACATACCTTATTAAGAATTTCACATTTAAAAATAAATGTTTTTGTCTATACTTAATGAAATTAAATATTTTTACAGTTCATGAACAACCTATTAGTGTAGAAGCCTAAAATTTATTCAACCATGGGGTGCGCTTGACTTGGGGAAGTAATTGGGTAATGAAAGGTATGGCCATGTGTCAATAATGAGTTATTGAACATGAGTGAATGATTTGGGATGCCTATAACACATTATGGGACCTGAGGCATGTGCCTCTTATAGACCCAATGAAAATAAATATAAATAAATTTTAATTTAATTTATGAGTACTTGTTCTTTACATTATTTTAATAGTTCACTACATCGACTAGAAACTTCTTCCTTTATCATTTACTTAAATATATTTTCTATTAAAGTTCAATCCTATTGAATTTTTTATGACAAAATGACTTATATAAATTCTTTTTACAGATGTACAGAAGTTGGATGTATGAAACTGATCGGATCTCAAGTGATTTTCAAAACAATTTGGAGAGCTTTATAGATTTTTCATTTTACAATGCTTCAGATAGTGGTCGCATACACTGACCATGTTCTAATTGTGTTGGTAGACCTTGGTTGAGCAATGAAGAAGTCAACTACCACATAACCAAAAATGGTTTTCAAGCAAACTACTTTATGTGGTATCACAATGGGGAGAAAATGAAATCTCAAATAGGTGATGATCGAAATGAAAAGACTGGAATGGATAATTTGTTAGATGATTTGTTTCCCTTTATTAGTCATCATGAATAAGAAAGGATTTCGACTCAAGAAGACTTCAATATAAGCATAACTGATACATCTAGTGAAAATGATGATATTGATAGGGTGAAAAAATTGAATGATGTTGCCATGACTCCAATATATCGACAATGCGATAAAATGAAAAATCTGGAATTTTTAATCCGATTGTTTCATGGGAAAACTATGTATGGGATTTCTAATATAGCAATTGATTACATTCTTACCCTCTTGAAGGATTTACTTCTAGATGATGCAGAAATTCTCTCAAACCACTATATGGCATGGAAGTTAGTTGAGGAACTTGGATTATTAAGAAACAAAATTCATGCTTGCTCAAAAGATTATAGTTTATTCTTGGAGGAAACCGCTGAACGAAATGATTGTATAAAATGTGGCACATCCCGCTGGAAGTCAAAATCTGATGGAACACCATCCCGCGTTCCACAGAAAGTAATGTGGAACTTTCCATTGATCCCCAGACCCCAGAATCTTTTTATGTCTGATGACATATCAATAAAAATGAGATGGAATGATACCGAGATAAAGAAGACTAATGATGAGTTGGTTCATCCTGTAGATGGATTAGCATGGCAGAGATTTGATGCTCGACATCCTGATTTTGCAGCTGACGTGCGTAATGTGAGGCTGGGTATTTCATGTGACAGTTTTAATCCGTTTGGGAATATTCTTACTTCGCACAACACATGGACAGTTTTTATACACATTTATAATCTTCCCCCATGGTTGTGTATGAAAAAACCTTTCACTTTCATGAGTATACTCATATCTGGTCCTTCTGATCCCTACATTGATATTTATGTCTACATGAAACCTTTAATAAAAGAGTTGAAACTTCTTTGGGTTGTGGGTGTGCGCACATACGACGTATGTTCTAAAGACATATTTCAGATGCGTGTTGTGCTTATGTGGACGATCAATGATTTTACAGCTTATGCAATGATGTCTTGATGGAGCACGAAGGGAAAATTTTCATGTCCAGTTTGTATAAAGAATACACGATCCAGAAGACTGAAACATCGTTGTAGTTTCAGTTTTACGGGACATCAACGATTCTTGCCAAATGATCATCTATATAGAATGAATCGTAGAAGATTTGTTAATACCATAAAGACTGATGATCCACCTCAGCATATGTCTAGAACTGACGTGATTAATGAATTGAAAGATTTCAGTTTTTCATTCGGGAAGGGTCAAATGAAATCTAGAAAGAGAAAGAATGTTTCCACTGAAACCTATTACAATTGGAGGAAGAGGAGTATCTTTTTTGATTTGCCTTATTGGTCAACCAATTTTTTACGTCATTGCTTAGACGTGATTCATATTGAAAAGAATATATGCGAAATTTTACTTTCGGTTCTTCTAAATGTCAAGGGGAAGACAAAATATGATTTACGATCTCGGCGTGACTTGGTGGATTGGGGCATCAGACCAGAATTACATCATGTGCGTATCAGTGAAAATAAATGGCAACATTAATGTGCTTCTTATGTGATGACACCTATGGAAAAAAAATAATTTATTGAGGTATTAGAACTATTAGAGTTCCTGATAGCTATTCAAGAAACATATCTAAACGGGTCAACAGAAGAGAGTTGAAGCTAAAATCATTGAAGACTCATGATTATCATGTTCTACTGCATGAGTTGCCTCCAATAGAAATCTGTCATCTTTTGACCAATAATGTAAGGGTGGATGTTATTCAGTTGTGCCATTTGTTTAGAGATCTATGTTCTAAGAAGTTGTCCAAGTCTTTCTTAAAAAAATGTTGACAAATTCCCCATTAATTTTGTGTGAGTTGGAGAAAATATTTCCTCCATCATTTTTCACATATATGCTGCATCTGACTGTCCATATTCCCACTGAAATACTTCTCGGAGGACCTATTTCTTTTTTTTGGATGTATCCTACTAAAAGAAATATGTTCACATTAAAGTATTATGTCCGAAACAGAAAGCATCCCGAAGGTTCTATCGTGAACGGTTACTTGGATCAAGAATGTATGGATTTATGCTCGATGTATTTGTATGATCTTACTACAAGATTGAACAAACCAATGAGAAATGAAGAAGAACAATATGAGATAATTGAACACAGTTTTCCATCACTTCCTCAAACAGGAGGAATTCCTGGATCATATACATTGAAGACATTAATCCATGAAGAGCGGGAGATGGCACATCGCACAGTTTGGTTCAACTGTGATTTGGTTGATGACTATATCAGGTAACTAAATTGATTATGTATATCTTACATATACATCTGTTAAACTATTAATATTTTTTATCCATGGGGAACATAAAACAATGATAAATAGAAATCATCGTTCTTTATCATTGAGAAGGAGAGAGACTTTGCATAGCAAATAGTTTTCTGCTTGGTTAAAATTGAAGGTATAAAAAAATTAATGTTTAAAATAATTATATCAATATTGGATTAAGTTTAATAGTCATTTATATTGCAGGTATTGAGTTTGTCTGCTGACTCTGTCTCTGAGGAAATAAGAGCTTTGGCTTTTGGTCCTAATTCCGTGGTTCATGACTGTAAATCAATTGTTATAAATGGGTACAGATTTATTATCACTGAAAAATAAAATAACATGAGAACACAACATGATGGTGTTATGGTTACTGCCACAACATATTGTTATGCCAGTTCATCAGATAGTAGACCGCGATTTGAAAATGTGGGTTATTATGGAGTTGTTGAGAAAATAATAATATTGGATTATTACTCTCATTGATGAGTCACAATGATGAAATTCCATTGGTTTGATTTGATGATGAGACATGTCACATTTATTTATTATTGTGGATTTCGAGTAACTAATATGACTCGCACTCTTGCTACCGAAGAACCATATCTGTTGGTATCAATGGATAAACAAGTTTTTTATGTCAAAGACCAACTTAGACCTGAATTTGGTGTCATAGTTGAAGTAATTACAAGACATATTTTTGATGATGGTGATGATGGAATTGACACTGTCCCTAGTGCCATTGGAACCAATCCATTTATTTTTTTGATGACTCAAATAGCTCAATTGTAACAGTTGATTTTGAACCTAAATCTGTGGTTGAAAATATATAGAATCATTCATCCATGTTCTCAATTATTTTGGTTTACCTCGATTTGGGTTGTTAAGTTTGGTAATATTCAAATTGATTTAGTATTGATCACAAATATGTTTTAGGTGACTGGACCGTTATGTGAATTTTCAATGTTTATTGGTTATAGTGTTATTTGAATTTCATTTTCTAATTTGGAATTTAACCATATTCAAACATAGTCAATCAATATTTCTAACTTGGTGAACATTACAACTTGTATGATTTATTAAATCCATTCAAGCTCTTCTAAAACAATTGATAGCTGACTTGACCGTTATGTGAATTTTCAATGTTTATTGGTTGTAGTTTTATTTTAATTGCATTTTCTAATTTGGAATTGAACTGTATTCAAACATAGTCAAACAATATTTATAACTTGGTGAACATTATAACTTGTATGATTTATTAAATCCATTCACGATCTTCTAAAACAATTGATAGGTGACTTGACCGTTATGTGAATTTTCAATGTTTATTGGTTGCAGTTATATTTGAATTGAATTTCATAATTTGGAATTTAACTGTATTCAAACATAGTCAAACAATATTTCTAACTTGGTGAACATTACAACTTGTATGATTTATTAAATCCATTCAAGCTCTTCTAAAACAATTGATAGCTGACTTGACCATTATGTGAATTTTCAATGTTTATTGGTTGCAGTTTTATTTGAATTTCATTTTCTAATTTGGAATTGAACTATATTCAAACATAGTCAAACAATATTTCTAACTTGGTGAACATTACAACTTGTATGATTTATTAAATCCATTCAAGCTCTTCTAAAACAATTGATAGCTAAATTATCAATGAATCCCCCTATTCCCTCATATATTTAGTTTTTTGGGTTACACATTAGTTTTCTTTTTCTAATTAATTACATATTTGTTTTCAAAAGTAGGAAATGAAGAAAATTGAAGTGAGATGAAGGGAAAAATGATGGAGAAAAATCATCAAATGACGGAGTTGAGAATTCCATCATTAGTGCATGTAGTGAGTACTTTATTTCATATTGATATATTTAAAGAATATATAATGTTATTTCATTAATTTTTTTGTAAACATTTTTGTAGGATCCACCTATACGTCGACAGTTATTCGACGAGGAGCCTAGTACTGGTCCTAGTACTCAGGCTGGTAGTACGATGAGGGTTCGTACCAGAGGTGGACAAGCAGCTGCGCGTATCCGACTAGACCCTACCCCTCCCACTGACATGTCATCCTTCCCATATTCTGATCCCGGTGTGTCGTTAGGGACACATGGAATATTTAGGCCTCCCATGTTTTCGCTACCTTCTACATCTTCTGGCCCATCATTTTCACATCCCATGATGATTCCCACTCCCCAGTCAGCATCTGGTTAGACAGCTATCCCATATTCTATTCCTTCTACTTCTGTCTCTCCGAGCTTCTATATTCCATCGTCTTCAACTCATGTTCCACCATTGGGTGTTCCATCAGTTTCTGTGGATCCAGTGGCGCTCAGCGATCAGACCAACACGGGTATATTTATAGAACCCTAAATTTTTTTTATAGAAATATTTATTTTCATTATAATATGTTTTGATAAAATATTTGTTTTTCTTTCATGAAAGACACATCTACTGATAGGAGGCGGGGGCGGGGGCATACATGCATGCGTTCGGTGTGGAACCGCCTCACACAGGTTATGGTGGATTATAATGAAGACAACCAAATGGTTGATAAAATAGGGCAGCAATGTCAGAGTTTTTTGGCGACGCTTGCCAAATACTCCGACGACATTCCCGTCAGCCCGCTATCATGGAGACATTTTACACATGAGGTCAAGGATAGAGCTTGGGGAGAGATATGGGTAAAAAAAATCTGTTCTATTTAATGCCATGAATTATTTTTGTATTTATATGAATTAATATTTTGATTTCTGCTTCGATTTAATTTTCCTGATGGTGAGGGTGCACGACTGGAACGTCTAAAGGATTTAGGCATGCTTTAGAGAGCCTACAAGCATGAGTTATATATTGGCTGGGTTTCTAGAGTTGGAACTGAGTTAGAGGCGGTACCAGTGGTGGATGATTGTCCTATAGAGCAGTTTCGTCAGATGATTACAAATTGGACGAGTACCCAGTTTAAGGTATTTATAACATTTGAGGTATTTAAATAATATCTTTCATATTTTGCATTAATACTATTTGTTTCATTTTCTAATTTTATTTAGGAATCATCTGGAAAAAATAAAAATATCATTGATGCAAAAAAATACCTCCACACACTGGGACACACTACGATGCATGATCATGAGAGGAAGTAGGTATGCCAATTGTTTATAAGTTTTCTTTACGACTTACACTTTCTTTTGTTTCCTAAATTATTTAATATTTACTAATGTTTTCATATATCTTTAGTTTTCAATGTCATTTTAGATGGAAATAAAAAATATTGAAGGACGTCTACCTCGAGCAAAACTGTTTTGCTTGAGTAGACGGAAAAAAATGGAAGTGCCATCAATGAAGAGACTCAATAGCAGATTGTAAGTTTTAATCTATTGAATTTATATTTTAATATCTATTTTTTAACTTAATGATATATTTATATTTGTAATAGGATAATTTAGAGGCCCTCGATGCCCAAGAACAAGACAACTTTGGGCTAACAAATCATTTACATTAGGTGTTGGGAGATGAGCATTCTGGCAGAGTACGCTGTTGACCAAGGATAGCCCCGACGAGGTATTGTCCCTCCTCAGGTAAGAGCTGTAGTGCCACCAAGATGCAGCAAGTTAGGGCATAGGCAGAACAGGCTGAGAAAAGGGCCACAAAGATGGTAGAACAGTCTGCTAGGGAAAATAGTACGTTTATGACATTTTTTGAAGTTCTACGTCCCACACTTCTAGCAGAGGCCAGCCCAAATTTTGATGAGTATATGTCGTCGATACGTTCTACATATGGTGCACCAGGTGGCAGTTCTATTGGTGGTCTGGACGGCTTCCAGCTTGACGATGATGATGGCGAGGAGTCTGATACAGAAGAGGAGGGAGAGGAGGAGGCCGAGGCGGGTGGCGAGGCCGAGGAGGAGGGCGACGGTGAGGATGAGGGTGGGGGTGAGGAGGGAGAGGAAGATGACGGGAACGAGGACGAGGGTGATGATGATGGTGATGGTGATGTGGGACAAGTTGATCCATTACATTTTTGACTGATATTTCTGAGATTTGATATTTAATCTATTCTAATTGTTGGTTTTATCTAGACTCGTATAATAGTATTGGAGTTGAGATATTTTTATATATTTTCTGTTTTTATGGATGTTGTTGTCTTTTAGGGGTTGTGTGTTTGGGAACCCCCCCTCTCCTTCCTGGACCCTGGAAACCCCCCACCCTCCTCCCTGGACCCCGGAAAGCCCCGCCGGACAGCCCCCCAGACATCCCCCCACCCTCTTCCTTGGATCCCGGACAACCCCCCGAACACCCCCCAAACAGCCCCCAGACAGCCCCCCGAACAGCCCCCCGGACAGCCCCCCGGACTGCCCCCCAGACAGCCCCCCGGACAGCCCCCCACCCTCTTCCTTGGACCCTGGACAACCCCCTGAACACCCCCGGATAGCCACCGGACAGCCCCCCGAACATCCCCCCAGACAGCCCCCCACACTCCACCCTGGACCCCAGACAACCCCTCGGACAGCCCCCCAGAAAGCCCCCCCAGACAGCCACCCCACCCTCTTCCTTGGACCCCGGATAACCCCCAAAACACCCCCAGACAGCCCCCCGGACAGCCCCCCCCACCCTCCACCCTGGACCCCAGACATCCCCCCGGACATCCCCCTAGACAGGCCCCCAGACAGCCCCCCCACCCTCCTCCTTGGACCCCAGACAACCCTCTGAACACCCCCCCGGACAGCCCCCCACACAGCCCCCCACCCTCCTCCTTGGTCCCTGGACAGCCCCCCAGACACCCACTGGATAGCCCCCGAAAAGCCCCGCCAGATAGCCCCCCACCCTACTTGATTTCATTTAATACGATAAAATCTATAATATATATTTTATTTATTTTTATCATGATAATCAATGTAAATCACATTTACACATCTAATCAATATCATAGATTCTTGGTATGTTATAAAAGAGATGTATTCATTGGGCATGACATTGTTAGTTCCGAAATGTTTCATAGCATTATAAACTAAAATCTAAACCATACTAAGAATGATATAAAAATATTTTATATAAATTTCCACAAGATTTTAAGTAAATACCATTCCACTAATAGACACATGAGGATTCTCAAAAAATAGACAACATTTTAAGTACATACGGAAAACCGAACAAACGTATTCGGTTTTTGTTGAAACTTTGGTAGAATGATTCATGGGTCATATGTGACGTTTAAGAATAAACCCCTCTTCAATCTGAGATGCGGTGTGGCCGACACCACTCAAAGTGTCTGCCTTTTGTTTCAAAAGGACGTCATTTTAATCAAATAATATCAACTGGCATACGGAAAACTGACCAAATGCATTCGGATTGTGTCGATACTTTAGCACACTGATCCATGGGTCATATGTGACATTTACAAGTCAACCCCTCCTCAATCCGATCCGCGGTGTGGCCGCCACCACTCAAAATGTCTGTCCTTTGTTTCAAAAGGACGTCATTTTAAGTGATAAACATCAACTGGCATACGGAAAACCAACCAAACACATTCGGATTGTGTCGATACTTTATCACAACGATCCATAGGTAATATGTGACATGTACGAGTTAACCCCACCTTAATCGGAGGCACGGTGTGGCCAAAATCACTCTAAGTGGCTCTCTTTTGTTTAAAATGGACAAAATTTTAAGTACATACGGAAAACCGACCAAACGCATTCGGTTTCCGTTGAAACTTTAGGATAATGATTCATGGGTCATATGTGACGTTTAAAAATAAACCCCGCCTCAATCTGAGACACGGTGTGGCCATCACCACTCAAAGTGTCTACCTTTTGTTTCAAAAGGACGTCATTTTAATTGAAAAACATCAACTGGCATACGGAAAACTGACCAAACACATTCAGAATGTGTCGATACTTTAGCACAATGATTCATGGGTCATATGTGACGTGTACGAGTCAACCCCACCTCAATTCGAGGCACAGTGTGACCTCCACCACTCAAAGTGTCTATCTTTTGTTTCAAAAGGACATCATTTTAAGTGAAAACATCAACTGACATATGGAAAACTGACCAAACGCATTTGGATTGTGTTGATACTATATCACAACGATCAATGGTTCATATGTGACGTGTACAAGTCAACCTGGACTTAATAGGAGGCACAGTGTGACTGGAATCACTCTAAGTGTCTCTCTTTTGTTTAAAATGGACAACATTATAAGTACATACAGAAAACCGACCAAACGCATTTGGTTTCCATTGAAAATTTTGGATAATGATCCATGGGTCATATGTGCCGTGTACGAATCAACCCCGCCTCAATATGAGACACGGTGTGGCCGACACCACTCAAAGTGTCTGCCTTTTGTTTCAAAAGGACGTCATTTTAATTGAAAAACATCAACTGGAATACGGAAAACTGACCAAACGCATTCGGATTGCGTCGATACTTTAGCACAATGATCCATGGGTCATATGTGACATGTACGAGTCAAGCTGCCTCAATACGAGGAACGGTGTGGCCGGTAGCACTCCAGGAGTACATATTTTGTTTAAAATGGACATCAATTCAGGTAAAAATATATGGTATACAAAAAACTGATCAAATTATGAGTTGACTTTTAGATTCAACATATAATTTTCATCTAAATTTTAAATTGAATTATAAATGAATTATGTATGTTTATAATTACGTTATGAATTCTAATTTAATTATGGATGTGTATAGTTCAAGCATTTTATGTGAAATGTGTATGAATTTTCTCTCTATATGTATGTGTCATTTGGTTATTGCAAGTACAATAATTTTCTATGTATGTGTTAGTTTATTGCAGGTATAATAATTGGATTGAAAATGAGAGGGAACCCAAAAAATGAGACCTGGTGGGAAAATTGCAGAGATGCTGGGAAAATTGCAGAGATGCTGTGCAATTTGCCTAGCATAGGCTATGCCAACGATTTGAAACTGTTGGCATAGCATCTCTAGGTTCCATTATACCAACGGTTTAATGAACCGTTGGTAAAACACTTTTCCCAATGGTTTAGAAACTGTTGGGAATGAGGAGACCTTGGGTTCTTTCAACGGTTTGGTAGAACCGTTGGGATAGGGTAATTTTTCTCCACCTTATCCCAATTGTTCCCTGTAAACTGTTGGGAAAAGCTTTCCCAACGGCTTATATCCCTACGGTTTGTAGAACCGTTGGTATAACATATACCAACAGTTCTGCATCCTTTCCCAACGGTTCTAAACCGTTGGGAAATACTGTATTTCTAGTAGTGTTTTATGGTTTTTAGTGTTTTTAGCGCATCAAGGGTTTTTAAAATTTTTATATTTTTGAGGGTTTTAAGTGTCTTAAAATTTTAGGGTTTTCTTAGGAGGTTTCACAGTTTTTAGGGGTTTTTATGTTTTCAGGTATTTTAGTGATTATTTATGATTTTTATGGATTTTATGGGTTTTAGATATTTTGGGGGGTTTTATGGTTTTCAGGGGTTTTAATGTTTTTTTACGTTTTTCGCGTTTTTTGAGTTTTTTAGGTTATTTTATGTTTTTTAATGTTTTATGGGATTAAAATATTTTTAGATTTTTTTTTGTTTTTGTTATGGGTTTTATGGTATTTTTGGGTTCTTATCTTTTTAAGGTCTTTTAGGGTTTTTAGTGTTTTTTGGGTTTTTAGTGGTTTTAAGTATTTTTATGTTTTTAAGGTTTTCTTATCGATTTTAAATGTTTTAAGGTTTTTTTATATATATTTTCAGATTTAATAATATTTTTATGGTTTTATGGTTTTTAATGGATTTTGAAGTTTTTTGGGGTTTTTAGGATTTTTGCGTTTCTAAGGGTTTTAGGGGTTTGGAGAGTTTTTTTTGGGTTTTAAACCTTTATTAGGGATTTTTTTGGTATTTAAGGTCTTTTATGTTTTGAGGGATTTTTAGGGATTATTTTTTGGATTTTTATGAGTTTTAGGGATTTTTGAAAGATTTTAGGGATTTTTTGTTTTTTTTGTTTAAAGTTTTTTTTTGAGTTTTTAGGTTTTTTTTTTGAATTTTAAGTGTTTTTTATCATTTTATAAGTTTAAATGGGGTTTATTGTTTTTAGTGGTTTTTAGGGGTTTTCGGGTTTTTAGTGTTTTAATGTTTTTAGGGGTTTTTATGTTTGTTCGGATTTAAGTGTTTTAATAATTTTTGTGTTTTTTATGGGTTTCAATTATTTTTAGGTTTTTAATTTTTTCATAGGTCTTTTAATCATTTTTATGGTTTTTTCATTTATATATATGTTTTTATGGATATTTTTATTTTTATGTTACTTTTGGGTTTTTAGGGATTTTGAGGGTATTTTGGGGTTTTTAATGGGTTTAAGGGGTTTTATGGTTTTTTGGGGTATTAGGGTTTTTTAGTTTTTTAATTTTTTAATTATTTTTATAGTTTTTTATTGTTTTAAAAAATTTAAAGGGTTTTTAGCATTTTTTAGTGGTTTATAGGGTTTTTGTGGGTATTTATAGTATTTTAAGGTTTGGGGGGGGGGAGGGTTTATGGTTTTTAGGGTTTAAGGGCTTTAGGGTTTTTTTTTGAGTTTTTCCATTTTTTAGGTTTTCAGGGGTTTTAGGTTTTTTAGTTTTTTAAGGATATCTTATATTTTTTTTGGGTTTTTTTGATTTTTTACAGTTTTAGGTATTTTTTAGGATTTTTATGTTTTTTAGGGTTTTTATGGATTTTTAGGGTTTTTAGGGTTTTAAGGGGTTTTAGGGTTTTTTCGGTTTTTTGGGGGTTTTAGGGTATTTTTACTGTTTTAGGGATTTAAAATTATTTTATAGATATTTATTGTTTTTAGGGGTTTTAAGGGTTTATAGAGTTTTTAGTTGTTTTTATGGGTTTTAGGAATTTTTATGGTTTATAGAATTTTAGTGTTTTATAATTTATTTGGGTTTTTTATGTTTAATGGGTTTTTATGGTTTTAGGTTTTTAATTTTTTTATAATTGTTTTTAATATTTTTAAAGTTTTTTATGTTTTTAGTTATTTTTAGGGATTTTATGACTTTATGGAATTTTATATATTTTATATATTTCTAATGCTTCTTATGGGTTTTTAGGATTTTATGGTTTTTTGGGTTTTTTGGTTTTTTTAGTTTTTAGGATTTGGAAGGGTTTTTAGAGTTTTTAATTCTTTTAAAATTATAAATGGTATTTATTTTTTAGTTATTTTATGGGTTTTTATGGTGTTTAAGATTTATAGGGTGTTTTATGATTTTTTTGGTTTTAGGGACATTTAGAGTTTTTAGGGTTTATAGAGTTTTTAGGTTTTTAGGAAATTTAAGTGTTTTTGGGTATTTAATTTCTTTTAGGGTTTATCATGGGTATAGTGGTTTTTACCATTTATAGATTTTAGGGATTCTTAGGGGTTTTACTAGTTTTTAGGGGTCTATAGTTTTAGGATTTTTCTTGTTTTTCTTATTTCAGGGTTTTTTAGATTTTTAGGTTCTTCATGGTTTTTAGTATTTTTAAAATTTTTTGGGGTTTAAAGGGTTTTTATAGTTTCTATTTCATTTTAATGTATTTTATGGGGTTTTATGGGTTTTTTATTGTTTTTTGGGATTTTTAGGGTATTTGGGGTCCTCTATGTTTTTTAGCAATTTTTGTGTTTTTAGGGGTTTTATGTTTTTTAGGTTTCTAAGGTTTTCTTAGTTGGTTTTAGGGTTTTTAAGGGTTTTTATGTTTTTAGGTATTTTAATATTTTTAGTGGTTTTAGGGGGTTTTTTGGGTTTTTTGGGATTTTGAGGCTTTTTAGGGGATTTTAGGGTTTTTAGAGTTTTTAGGGTTTTTAGGTTTTTTAGGTGGTTTATGTATTTTTAGAGGTTTAATATCTCTTAGATATTATCATGGTATTTTCTGTTTTTATAGATTTTATGGTTTATATGTATTTTTATAGGTTTTTATGTTTTTAGTGTTTTTTGAGGGCTTTAGTTGTTTTTTGGGATTTTATGTTTTTTTGGGTTATAGGGGATTTTTTTGGTTTTCAAAGTTTTTAATGGTTTTATAATTCTATAACATTTTAGGGGTTTAAATGGGTTTTAGAGTTTTTCTTCATTTTCAGTGTTGTTATGGGGTTTTATGGGTTTTTAATTTTTTTGGGGTTTTTTGGTGTTTAGTGTTTTTAGATGTTTCAAGGGTTTTAGCATCTTTAGGTTTTTATGGGTTTTGAGTTATTTAGGTTTTTTAAGTTTTCTTAGGTTTTTAGTGTTTTTAGGGGGTTTTACATTTTATGGGATTTTTGGGATTTTTGGATTTTTTAGGGTGTTTAGGGATATTGATGGTTTCTAGTGTTTTAGGAGTTTTATGGTTTTTTGAGCTTTTTACGTTATTTGGGGTTTTAATTATTTTTAGAGTTTTTAGTGGATTTTTTAAGGCAAGCCTTTAATTTTATTTTTGGATTTTATGGGTTTTTAGTGTTATTTTTGTTTTTAGGGGGTTTTATGGGTTTTAGGGGACTTTAGGGGTTTTACAGTCTTTCTGGGGTTTTTTCATTTTCTCAATTTTTAGTGGTTTTAATAGTTTTTAGGTTTTTATGGGTTTTTATATTTTGTATGGATTTTATTGTTTTTTTCATTTTTGGTTATTTTTAGGGAATTTATAGAATTTTATCTTTTTTAAGGGTTTAGGGATTTTTAGGGTTTTAGGGGTTTGTGGCTTTTTTAGGCCTTTTAGTGTTTTTAGAGTTTCAAGGGTTTTATTTGTTTTTATATTTTTGATGTTTTCTAAGAGTATTTCAGGGTTTTTAAGGTTTTGATGTGTTTTGGGATTTTTTTGATTCTTTAGGATTTTTATGTGTTTTATGGTTTTTAGGTATTTTGATGATTTTTACAATTTTTATTCTTTTATGGTTTTTAGGGTTATTTTTAATTTTTTATGGTTGTTAATATTTTTCATAATTTTGAAAATTTTAGGAAATTAAAGAGTTTTTAGTGTTTTAGTGGTTTTGGGGGGTTTATGGTTTTAGTGGGTTTTATGGGTTTTTGGGTTTTTATGGGTTTTAGGGGTTTTAAGGGGGTTTTAAGGGGGTTTAACTGTTTTTCAGGTTTTTAGGGGTTTTATGTGTTTTTTGATTTTTAATTTTTTTAGATTTTTAAAGTGTTTCAGAGTTTTTTTATTTTTAATGGATTTTTAGTACTTTTTTGTATTTTAATGTTTTTAGGGTTTTAAGGTATTTTGAGGTATTTTAGGGTTCTATGGGTTTTTGAGGTTTAGGGGTTTGGGGGTTTTATGGGTTTTTAATGGTTTTTTAGGTTTTTTAAGGTTTTTAGAGTTTTTTTAACATTTTTGGCGGTTTAAAGATTTTTTTGTAGTTTTTAGTGGGTTTTTAGTCTTTTTAGGGGTTGTTGGGGTTTTAAATGGTTTTAGGGGTTTATTTGGTCTTTTAGGGTTCTAGGGTTTTCAGGTTATTTAGTTGTTTTATGTGAATTTAGTTTTTCAGGGTGTTCTTAGGGGTTTTAGAGTTTTTAGGGGTTTTACGTTTTTAGGGTTTTAAGGGTATTTTATGGTTTTTATTGTTTTTAGGTGTTTTAGGAAATTTATGGGTTTTAGGAAATTTGTGGGGTTTTAGAGGTTTTAGGGTTTTAGGGTTTTTAGAATTTTTAGTTTTTTTAAGGTTTTAATTGTTTTTATGTTTTTATGTTTTTATGTTTTTAAGGTTTTTAAGGGGCTTTCAAGGTTTTTAGGGTTTTTTATGTTTTTAGAGATTTTGGAATCTTTTTTAGAATTTTAATTATTTTAGTGTTTTAGGGATTTTGAGGGATTTTAGGATTTTTAGGATTTTTAGGGTTTTTATAGGTCTTTGGGGTTTTTTTAGTTTTTTAGTTTTTCTAAGGATTTTTATATTTTTTTAACTTTTTTAGGGGTTTAAAAGGTTTTTTGTGTTTTTAGTGGTTTTGGGGTTTTTAGGATTTTTATAGTTTTAGGGTTTTTCTTGGGTTTTAGGGTTTTTAGGATTTTTTGCAATTTTTAGGTTTTTAGGGGTTTTATGTTTTTTAGGTTATTAATTTTTTCTTAATGTTTTTTAGGGTTTTAGGGTTTTTTTTTTACATTTTTAGTGATTTTAGCTCATTTTTAGGATTATTATTATTTTTTTATGGTTTTATGGATTTTGTGTGTTTTCACGGGGTTTTAAGGTTTTTAAGGTTTTTATGGTTTTTATGATTTTTATGGTTTTAGGGTTTTTTAGTTTTTCATGGTTCTTAATGGTTTTATATTTTTTATGACTTTTAGGCATTTAAAGGGGTTTTAAAGTTTTTAGTATTTTTTAGGGGTTTTATATGTTTTTAGTGTTTTTATGGTATTTAGCGTTTTATTTTTTTCTGACTTTTTGGAATTTTAATGGTTTTTAGGGATTCTAGAATTTTTTAGGGGGTTTATGTTTTTTTAGGTTTTAATTGTTTTTAGGGGATTACATAGTTTTTAGGGTTTCTACGTTTTTAGGGATCTATACAAATTTTTTAGGATTTTTATGGATTTTGACAGTTTTTAGCATTTTTAGGTTTCTTTGGGTTTTTAAGTGTTTTTATTTTTTTATGTTTTTTCTAGGCGATTTTAGGGATTTTAGAGTTTTTTTACATTTTTATGGACTTTTAGGGATTTTATGGTTTTTTGGGTTTTTATGATTTTTATGGATTTTTAGGGGTTTTAGGGTTTTCTTGTCTTTTGAGATTTTTTATATGGTTATTAGGGTTTTTTAGGTTTTTAATATTTTTAGGGGTTTAAAGGGGTTTTAGTAGTATTATTTGGATTTTAGGGTTTTAATGGTGTTTTAGGGGTTTTTAACATTTTTCGGGGTTTTATGGTTTTTATAGGGATTTTTTCTTTTTTAGGGTTTTGTAGGTTTTAAGTGTTTTATGTTTTTTAGGTTCCTTAAGGTATTTTCATAGTTATTATGGGTTTTTATGTTTTTAGGGCTTTTAGGGAGTTTTTATGATGTTTATGGTCTTTTAGTGATTTTATGTATTTTGAGGGGTTTAAGGGTTTTTTGTGGTATTCAGGGTTTTTATGGTTTGATGGGGGGTTTTAGGGTTTTGTTTATTTTTAACTATTTTGAATGCTTTTTAGTGTTTTTAATATTTTTAGGGTTTTTAATGAATCTAGTGTTTTTACTGGTTTATAGGGTTTTATAGGTTTTAAGGGTTTTCATGGTTTTTCTGGGTTTTCGTGGTATTTAGGGGTTTTTAGCTTTTCTATGGTTGTAAATATTTTTTATGTTTTGGGGGGTTTTAATGTTTTGTTAGGGGTTTTCAAGGTTTTATGGTTTCTTAGGGTCTTTATGGGTTTTTAGGTGTTTTAGCATTTTTTAGGTTTTTAAGCGTTTTTAGTTTTTTATGGGTTTCTTAGGGGTTTTAAGGGTTTTTAGTGTTTTTTAAATTTTTATGTATTTTAAAGTTTTTAATGATTTTTATGGTTGTTAAGTTTTTCTAGAATTTTTAGGGATTTAGAGTTATTTTTATTTATTTGTTTTTAGGGGGTTTAAGGGTTTTGATTGTTTTTAACGTTTTTAAGGGTTTAAATGGGTTTTAGAGTTTTAAATGGGATTTTAGGGTTTTTATGGGGTTTTTTGTTTTTTAATGTTATTATGGGGTTTTATGATTTTTAGGGTTTTAACATTGTTGGGGTAAAGGGTTTTTATCTTCTTTTAGGGGTTTTAGGGTTCTTAAGTGTCTTTGTTTTTTTATGTTTTTCACAAGGATTTTTACAGTTTTAGGGGTTTTTATTGTGATATTTAGGGTTTTTAAGTATTTTGATGGTTTTTAGTGATTTTGACTGGTTTATGTGTATTTTGGGTGTTTAGTGTTTTTAGGGATTTTATAATTTTTAATGTTTTTTGGGGTTTTAGTGTTTTTAGGTTTTCAAGGTTCTCTTAGGCATTTCATGATTTTTATGGTTTTTTTCATTTTTTAGATTTTTTGCCCTTTTTTAAGATTTTTATGTATTTTTAGGGTTTTTAGGGATTTTGAGGGGTGTTAGGGTTTTGTAGGGTATTTATGTTTTTTTGTATTTTTTTGGGATTTTAAAATTTTAGAGTTTTTTAATGTTTTAGGGGTTTAAATAGTTTTTGGAGTTTTGGTGGTTTCTAGGGTTTTTATGGGTTTTTAGGTTTTTGAAGTTTATGAGTTTTTATGTTTTTTTTTATTTTTAGGGGTTTTAATTGTTTTTATCTTTTTAAGGTTTTAATAGGGTTTTTTCCTAGTATTTTAGGATTTTCTATGTTTTTAGGTATTTTTAGGGTTTTTAAAGATTTTTAGGATTTTTATTGTTTTTAGGTATTTTGAGGAGTTTTTGGGTTTTTAGGGTTTTTTAGAGTTTTTAAGTGTTTTAAGGGTTTTTCAAGTTTTTTAACATCTTTAGAGGTTTAATTGGTTTTTAGAGTTTTTATTCATTCTCATAATTTTATGGGTTTGTAGGGTTTTTATGGTTTTTTGGGTTTGTTATTGTTTCTTGGGGTATTATGGTATTTTATGGTTATACTAGTGAAAAAAATGTTTAACACATCGGCGTTTTTCACGTCGGTTCTATATAACCGAGGTGAAAATTAGGAAAAATTGATTTATCAGGTCTGTTATTTTATAACAGACGTGATAAATCGATGAGAATCAATTTTTTACATCGGTTATAAAATAAACGATGTAAAAAATACCGAAATAAAATTTATCACATCAGTTATTTTATAACTGGCATGACAGATTGATTCTGGGTGCTTTATCACATCAATTATAAAATAACCAACTTGATAAATCAAATCTCGATGATTTATCATGTCAGTTATAAAATAACCGATGTGATAAAACACCATCTATCACGTCGGTTATAAAATAACCGAAGTGATAATGGATTTTCTACATCGGTTATTAAATAGCCGATGTTATAAACCTACAAAAATAGTTTATCACATCATTTATTAAATAAATGACCTTATAAATCTTTTCAATGATTTATCGCACCCCATATTCCGTCATTCTGTTTTCTTCGATCGCGCGGCCTGTGACACCTCTCTCTCACGCGGAAAACCTAGAAAAAATTCTTCAAAGTTGTTCCCTCCAAACTCATTTTTCCAACATCTTTCATCATCTTTATTATCACCAGATCTATTAAGTCGACTCGCAACAATCAAGTAAGCATCACATGCCTTGTTTTCATTTTTTATTTTTCTCAATGCCCTAAACTTATCTTTTGAGATGTTATTTTTCTATCATTGTTTTTACTATCATGGTAAGTTTCATAGTGTTATTTTATACCATGATAAATTCTTTTCTGGTAAAATAAATCGTGGGAGTGATATCATGCTAGTTCTCCAACTTTTGTTGATACCATGTGTGTTCTATCTTGTTTTTGTGTGTGTAATTTCATGTGTTTGTGGGGGGTGGGGTGTCCTAGGGCTGGGGGTGTCCAGGGGGGTGGGGGACATCCAGGGGTTGCGGCCATTTAGGGGGTGGGGGTTTTCCAAGGGGGATGGTGGTGTCTAGGGGTGTACAAGGCGTTGGGGGTGTCGAGGGGGTGAGGGGTATTTCCAAGGGGGTAGGGGGTATCCAGTGGGTGGGGGTGTCCTGGGGGGGTGTCCATGGGGGTGGGGGTGTTCGGGGGTGGGGGTCCAGAGGGTGGGGGTTGTACAACATGGTGGGGGTGTCTAGGGGGTGGGGGCTATCCAAGGGGGTGGGGATGCCTAGGGGTGTCCAGGGGGTGGGGGTGGTGTCTATGGGGTGAGGGGGCATTCCAAGGGGTAGGGGTGTCCAGTGGTGGGGTGGTGTATTGGGGGGTGAGGGGATGTCCAGGGGGTGGGAGTTATCTAGGGGGTTGGGTTGTCTAGGGGGTGGGGGCTGTCTAAGGGGGTGGGGGTGTCCAAGGGGGTGGGGGTGGTGTCCAGGGGTGATGGGGCTGTCCAAGGGGGTAGGGGTGTCTAAGGGGTGGGGGTTTCCAGGGGTGAAGGGGATGTCCAAGGGGGTAAGGGGTTTCTAGTGGGTGGGGGTGTCCAGGGGTGGGGAGTGTCCAGGGGGTGGGGGGCTGTCCAGGGGATGGGGGGGGGGGGGTTGTCCAAGGGGTGGTGGTTTCTAGGGGTGACCAAGGGGGTGGGGGTGTCCAGGGGGTGAAGGGGATTTCCAATGGTATAGGGTGTGTCCTGGGGGTGGGGGTGTCCAGGGGGTGGGGTCTATCCAAGGAGGTAGGGGGTGTTTAGGGGGTGGGGGATGTCTAGCGAGTTGGAGGGCCTGTCCATGGGGGTGGGGGTGTCCAGGGGGTGGGGGTTGTCCTGGGGGATGGGGGTTTCTAGGTGGTGGGGGGATTTCCATGGTAGTGGGGTGTCCAATGGTGTCCATGGGGGTGTCCACAAGGGTGAGGGGGCTGTCCAAGGGGGTAGGGGTGTCCAGGGGGTTGGGGGTGTCCAGGGGGTGAGGGGGCTGTCCAAGGGGGTATGGGGTCCAGGGGATGGGGGTGGTGTCCAGGGGGTTGAGGGGGTTATCCAAGGGGGTAGGGGTGTCCACGGGGTGGGGGTGTACAGGGGGGCTGTCTAGGGGGTTGGGGGCCTGCCCATGGTGGTGGGGGTGTCCAGGGGGTGGGGGTGTCTAGGGGGTTGTTCAGGGTGTTGGGGGATATCCATGGGGGTGTGGGTGTCCTGGGGGGATGTCTTGGGGGTGGGTGGGGGCTATCCCGGGGGTGGGGTTGTCTAGGGGTGGGGGTCCAGAGGTGTCCAAGGGTGTGGGGATGGTGTCCAGGGGTGAGGTGGTTGTCCATGGTGGTAGGGGTGTCTAGGGAGTGGGGGTGTCTAGGGGGTGAGGGGTCTATCCAATGGGGTAGGGAGTGTCCAGAGGGTGGGGGTGTCTGGGGGGTGGGGTTTGTCTAGGGGGTTGGGGGGCTGTCCATGGGGTTGGGGGTGTCCAGGGGTGGGGGTGTCTAGGGGGTGGGGGCTGTCCAAGGGGGTAGGGGTTGGACATCCCCCTCACCCCCTGGACACCCCACCCCATGGACACCCCCACCCCCTTGTTCAGGCAGTCTATACTAACAATTCTTGTAGAAATGTTTGTATAGGGATATTGTAATGACCATCATGCCAACGGTGTGTGAAACCGTTGGGAAATTCTATCCCAATGGTTTTAGGGGCTATCCTAATGGTTTCAAATAGTTGGGATAGGTGTAATTTTCAATAGTGAATGTATAAATATTTTAATATCTATACATCATATTTCTTATTTACAGAAGGGTGAATTTTATATCTAGTTGCACCAGAATTTATTCTTTGTGAACTAATGTTTGCTTTTTGATTTGAAGGATAATGACAGTTCGATCATTTTTTAACCACAGGATTCTGGAGATGACCATCATGATCATACCTTTGGGGAGGAACATTCACACGCTTCTACTAATATTCCCTAATCTTCTTCATGTGCTTCCATAATGAAAAAGAATACTTCAAGAGTTGGTAAATGTGGATGAATAAGTTTACCAAAATTATTAATTTCTCATAGCCAGGACTGGAGAATACTCATTGATTTTTATGAGAATGATATTCCTAGAGGTCCAAATGAAAAATATTTTAAGACTTTTATATCAACTCATGGTAAAATAAAAGTAATATTTTTGTTTGATGATTGGAGAAGTGTGGAAAAAGTGATAATATCTCACTTGCGGGAGATGATTTTGGTAGGATATTTTGATATTGTTTGAATAATCTTTATATGTTTCTAGTATAATATGTTTACATCTTATTTATCAGATGAAATTTTATATTCCTGACACTGGAGGAGTCAAGAGGAAATGTTTATCGATAGATGCAAGGAGATAGGGGGATTTCAAATCAACCCTCATATATGATTTCATTTTTGGTCCTTGGAATCATGCCAATCCATGTCATATATATCCTTCCATAGATGAGGACACATAGAGACAATTTGTTAGAAATAGAAGAAAAGATTCATTTTTGGTAAGGGAAATGTGAACTTTTATAAGATTTCTTATATAAATGAACTTATGAATGTTTTTTAATGATTTATTATTCTTAATTTACATAAAATAAGGACATATCATCAGGATATAAAATCTAAAAATGTATACCCTCATAATTTATCTCGGGGAGGGTATATATTATTGGAAGAACAAATGATGGCAGAAAAATTAAAAACCGGAGAGCTGAGTCTTCAAGATCTAGAGAGGTTGCCCCTCCATCCCCTGCATCTAGACATGAAAAATAAAAGATATCCCATATGAGAAAAAAATAGATATATCTTTTGGAACAATCGTGAATCATAGCTAAGAGGATTGTATGATATTTGTTTTATTTATTTTAGTCAATTATATTCTTTATATAATTTTAATCATTAATGAAATGTTCAATTAAATAATACAGAATTCTATTGAGGATTAGAGATCACATGGGGTATTTACAGCTATTCGGATGCAATATATTTTATTTCCATCATTTGGAAATCTTGAACACCCCAGTCATGTACATGGACATCTGATGGGTGTATCAGTAAGAATAGTGTTGGCACATTATTCAAATTCTTCCATTTAGGGTGTTTATAAAAAAATATAATCCTTGGAGGAAAATTTTAATAATATTATTGTGATTATGGAGAAAAATATTAGAGAATTATTATAGTCTATGTTTTTAGAAATGAATAGACAATTTCAGACAGCATATCCGACTTTTCCACCCCTACATACCCCATTATTTATCCTCCACCTCCGCCAGTATCTCACACTCTCCAACCTTATCCTACAGACGGCATTTTTTTAGCATACTCCTCCACCATATCTTAATACTTATTGTGAGTTGTATGTTGATTATCCTCACCATTATATAGTTGCATATGGGCTGGTATATTGTATAGGAGATACAGTTCATCATCAACAGTTAGAGGTAGAGCATCATAGGGTCATTGTACATGATATTATAGATAGAACAGCTCGAGTAGCATTACCTATAAATGAGGTGAAGATAGTTGGACATAGTATCATCCACTTTTTAGTTTGGCCATCTAGAATTCTGTGACTCATTACCATAGAGTTATTTATGTTATATATTTTATTTTATTTTTTATTAAAGTTGTTTTAACATTTGAAAACTAATATATTTTTTTTATTTATTTTTACAAGAATACTTAAAAGGAAAACAAATACTATATAAACAACAACAAATAAAAATGGTTATGATATCAGATACAGATTCTATTAGTCTTGACATATTGTCAAGATATTCAAATTTTTTGGTAGATCATTATGAGTTTCCAATGAATCTCATGTCTTTGGATGTGAAATAAATACAGGGATTTTGAAAAATGATATCCTGGATCTTTTTATTAGAGATAAGTTGGGCATCAACATGGTGAAGATTTTATGCATGTAATTCTTAACACCTTTCCCTGCATTATATTTATTAAAAATGTATACTTATGTCTATTTTTTATTAGGAATATTTATGACATGTGTGATAAGAATGAGAGGATAGATGTATATGGATTTATGGACCTGCCTTTGGTTTCCCCTCAAGCACATGCATTAGATGAGGAATAAAGAACACTTTATATTACTGAATTATTTGAACAGAATATAATCACACAATGTTGGATGATAACTTTTTGTGATAGGTATGAGTCATATATCTATAAAAGTGGCCATTATATTTTAAAATAAAAACCACCAAACTTAAATTTTCTTTTATATCAGTGATCATTGGATGTTAGGTGTTTTTTTTCTAAGGGAGAAAACACTTTATTGGATATGCTCTGTCTATGGAGATGTGTAGGGAAGTTTTAAGAATATTTTGGAAAAGTTAGTTTCAATTTATTACAATATTTTTATATTAAAATTAATTTTAAATTTATCCCATTCATATTATTTTCAAATAGGGAATGGGCCTACTTTCAAAAAACACAATGAAAAATAGTGCCAAGATTAAATATGTAAAATTAATGGTAAATATCCATTTATAATTTGTACTTTTAGACATATTAAATAAAAATGATATTTTGGATTGACTCTCATTTAAATATATTTGTCATGAAGAAAAAGGCATCGTCGTATGCGGATATTATATGTTACGATTTATGTATGAAAAAATTACAGCTGGAACACTTGTGAAGTTTGACCTGGTAAGATTTTCATATAAACATTGCCATAATATTTCATTTGATTTATTCATTATACATATTAAATATTATCCTTTTAATTTGTATCTATTTGATGACACTCAACCCTGTAGTGGTCAAAATTCCAAACAGTTACAAGTGGAATGGTCAAATTATTTTACAGGTATGATTGGATTTTAGTTTTTTTGTAGTGTAAAATGTAATTTTGAATATTATAATTATTATTGTGTATTTGGAAGTTGTTTTGGTTGGATTTAGGTTTTTTAGTTGACATTTTATGTTTTGAATGTTATATATGTGAATGATTAATTTTTCTCTTGTTCTTCTTGTTTTGGTCTAGTTTTGATGTTTTTCTATTATGGATTCTCGTCTGGTTTTAGTCTTTTTTTGGTCTAGTTTCTTCTTGTCTCATACTTTGGGAGTGCATAGTAATGGTTTCATGGGGTGTGGGGGTTTCCAGTGGGTGGGGGCTTCCCATGGGGGTGGGGGTGTTTAGGGGGTGGGAGGGTGTCCAAGGGTGTAAGGGTGGGAGGGTTTCAAGGGGGTAGGGGAAGGGGGATGTCCAGTGGGGGTGGGGTGGTGTCTAGGGGGTGAGGGGTGTCTAGGGGTGGGGCCTGTCCAAGGGTTAGGGGGTGTCTAGGGGGTGGGGGTGTCAAAGGGGTGGGGGTTGTCCATGGGTGGTGGGGTGGTATCTAGGGGGTGGGAGGGTGTCTAAGGGGGTAGGGGGTGTCTTGGGGGTGGGGGGTTGTCCAGTGCGGTGGGGGTCTCCAGGGGGGACGATGTTTAGGGGGGTGGGGGTGTCTAGTAGAGTGGTGTTCAGGGGTGGGGGTGAGGGATGTCCAGAGGGTGGGGGTGTCCAGGGGGTGGGCGGGTGTCCAGTGGGGTGGGGTGGTGTTTAGGGGGTTGGAGGGTGTCCAGGGGGGCTGTTCAGTGGGGTGGGATGGTGTCTAGGGGGTGGGGGGATGTGCATAGGGTGGGAGGGAGGTACAAGGGGTGGGGTGTTCGGGGGGGGGGGGGGAGGGTGTCTAGGGGGTGGGTGTGTCCAGGTGGTGAGGGCGTCTATGGGGTGGGGGTGTCGAGGGGCGTGGGGGTGTCCAAGGGGGTGGGGGTATCCAAGGGGTGAGGTTGTCCAGGGGGAGTCCAGGGGTGTGCGGGTGTCTAGGGGGTGGGAGGATATCCATGGGTAGAGGGGATATCCAAGGGGGTGGGGGTGTCTAGGGGTGGGAGGGTGTCCAGGGGGTGGGGGCTATCCTGGGGTTTGGGGAGTCCATGGGGTGGGGGTGTCCCGGTGTGGGAGGGTGGCCAGGGGTGGGGGTGTCCAAGGGGTGGGATGGTTCCCAGGGGGTTGGGGGGCTGTCCAGGGGGTGGGGGTGTCCAGGGAGTGGGCCGGTGTCCAGGGGTGGGGGTGTATAGTGGGGTGTGGTGGTGTCTAGTGGGTGGGAGGGTGTTCAGGGGTGGGGGCTGTCTAGGGGGTTGTCCAGGGGGTGGGAGGGTGTATTTGGGGGTGGGGGTTGTCTAGTGGGGTGGGGGGATTCCCATGGGGGTAGGGGTTGTCCAAGGGGTTTTAGTTTTTTTTTTATGTTTTCATTGTATGTTGTGAATATTATGTATGTGAATGTTTAGTTTTTCTTTGATTATTCTTGTTTTGGTCTAGTTATGATGTTTTTCTGGTATGTATTCGGGTATGCTTTTGGTATGTTTTCTTCTTGTTTCGGGTCTTCTTTGGTATATAATAGTAATGGTTGAGTGAATTTATTAAAAAAATTTGGTTTTTATGTCCATTATTTTATAACCGACCTAATAAATTCATGGGAATGGTTTTTATGTCAGTTATTTAATAACCGATGTATTATATATCTTTTCATGTTAGTTAAACAATAACCAATGTGAAAAACGCTTTGCAGACTGGTTTTTACATCAGTTATTTTATAACCGATGTAATAAATGAATGGGAATGGGTTTTTACATTGGTTATTTAATAACCAACACAATATAGATTTTTCACGTCGGTGAAAGAATAATCGACGTGAAAAAACGCTTCACAGACTGGTTTATCAGGTCGGTTATAAAAATAACCGACGTGATAGGCTTATTTTTCACATTGATTTTTTAATAACAAATGTGAAAAATTATTTGGAGGCGTAGTTTATTACATCGGTTATTACATAACTGACGTAATAAATCATGACTCTGAAGCGTTTTCCACATCATTTTTTCAGAATTGACGTGAAAAATGCTTCAGATTTATGTTTTTACGTCCGTTTTAAAATAACCAATGTAAAAAACAATATTTATAACATATCCTATAATAATGTTGTCCAAAAACTAATGTAGAAAATAAAATATAACTGATGTATTTTTTTTTGGCACTAGTGTTTCAGTGTTTTTAGTGGTTTTACATGTTTTAGGGTTTTAACGTTTTCTTATGGGTTTCCCAAGTTTTAGGTTTATTTAGGAATATAGGGATTTTTATGATTTTTATGGTTTTTTGGGTTTTTTGGAATTTGAGGGTTTTAGGGGTTTTTTGAGTTCTTAGTTTTTTTTATGGGTTTTATCATTTTTTGGGTTTTAGGGGTTTTACATTTTTTGGTTTTTAATGTTTTCTTAGGGGTTTCCATGATTTTTAAAACTTTGTATGTTTTTATAAATTTTTAGTTATTTTTTAGTATTTTTAGGGTTTTCAGGGATTTTGAGGGTTTTTACAGTATTTTTGTTTTTTATGGTTTTTTTGGGTTTTTTTAGTTTTTTTTGAGTTTTTAGGGGTTTTAATGTTTTTTATAGTTTTTAAAATTTTTATTCCTTTAATGGGTTTTTTGAGTTTTTAGTTATTTTGAATGGTTTTTATGTGTTTTAGGGTATTTTACGGGTTTTAGGGGTTTTATGGTTTTTAGGGATTTTAAGATTTATAGGGTATTTCTTATTTTTAGAGGTTTTAAGTGTTTTTAAAAATTTTAGGTATAATTAGGGTTTTCAAGGTTTTAGAGGTTTTGACATTTTCAGGGATTTTTTCAGATGTTTAATGTTTTAATGGTTTTTAGTGTTTTAGGGGTATTTAATACTTTTAGGTTTTTATGGGTTTTAAGATTTTAGGTATATTTTTGAGTTGTTTGGGTTTTTTAAATTATTTTATATTTTTTTAACATTGTTAGGGGTTTAAAGTATTTTTATGGGATTTTATAGTTTTTAATGTTTTTTGGGGTTTTTATAGTTTTAAGGGGTTTTAGGGTTTTAATGGTCTTTAAGTGTATCTAGAATATTTTTAGGTTTTTAGAGGGTTTAGGTGTTTTTATATATTCAATGGTATCTTAGGGGGTTTTGTGGTTTTTATAGTTTTTTATGTTTTTAGAGATTTTATATATTTTAGGGATTCTAGGTGTTTTTGTGTTTTCATGATTTGTAGGGGTTTTAAGTGTATTTAGGTTTTTAGTGTTTTCCTAGGGGTTTTATGGGGTTTTACATTTTTATGTAAGTTTAACTTTTTTTAGGATTTTTATGGTTTTTATGGTTTTTAGGGATTTTTAGGGTTTTCGGGGTTTTTATAGTTTTTAGTGTTTTATGGTTTTGGGGGGTTTTCATATTTTTTTGAGTTTATTAGGGTTTTATTGAGTTTTATAGTTTTTTAACATTTTTTGGATGTCAAGGGTGTTTAGTGTTTTTATTTTGTTTTAGTATTCTATTGGTATTAGGGTATTTTAATAGTTTTAGGGGTTCTATATATATTAGGGTTTTTAGAGTATTTTAAGATTGTTGGCATTTTTGGGTTTTTAGGGGTTCTAGGTTTTTTTAGGTTTTTATGGTTTTATTATGGGTTTTCTTAAATTTTTAGAGTTTCCACATTTTTGGGAATTTTAGGTATTTTTTTGGATTTTTATGGTTTTTATGGTTTTTAGGGATTTTGAGAGGTTATAGTGGTTTTAAGGATTTCTAGGGTTTTTATGGTTTTTTGGAGTTTTCGGGGTTTTGTTTATTTTTTAGGGATTTTATTTGTTTTGTTATTTTTTAATATTTTTATTATTTTAAAGGGTATTTCTAGTTTTTAGTGGTTTTATGGGTTTTAGGGGTCTTTATGGTTGTTAGGGGTTTTTATGGGTTTTGGGGGGTTTAGGGTTTTAGGGTATTTTAGGGTTTTTACCTATTTTTCGGTTTTTTGGGGGTTTTAATTTTATTTAGGTTTTTAAAGTTTTTTTAGGGTTTTAATTGGTTTTAGGGATTTTTATGTTTTTAGGGATTTTAAGGATTTTTAAGATTTTCATTGTTTTTATGGTTTTTAAGAATGTTTGAGGGGTTTATATGGTTTTTTTATTTTTAGTGTTTTTTGGTTTCTTAGGAATTTTAAGTGTTTATAGATTTTAAATGTTTTTTTAGAAGTTTTTAGGGTTATTTTTGTTTTTTGGGAATTTAGGGTTTTTTACATTTTTATGGGTTTAGGGGTTTGAATGATTTTGATTGTGATTTAGAGTTTTAGAGTTTTTATTGTTTTTTGGGGTTTTAGAGTTATTTTGAGTTTTTAGGGTGTTTATGGTTATTAGAGTTTTAAAGAAATTTAAGGGTCAAAAGGGATTTTATAGTTTTAACGGTTTTTAGGTTTTTATGGGGTTTTAGGGTTTCTTATGGTTTGATGGATTTTTTTAATTTTTTGGGGGATTTAGGGTTTCTTTTCCTTTTTTGGTATTTAGGGGTTTTAGGGTTTTTATGATTTCAAGGTTTTCTTAGGGGTAATTGCAGTTTTATATATTGTTTTTTTACATTTGACTGATTTTTAGGTCTTTTTAAAAAATTTATTAGTTTTTTTGGGTTTTAAGGATTTTGAGGGTTTTTAGTGTTTTCTTGGTTTTTTTGGGTTTTTAGGGTTTTCATAGTTTTTTAGTGTTTGAAGTATTTTTAATTTTTTTAGGGGTTTTAAGGTTTTTGGTGGGTTTTTAGGTTTTTTATGGAGTTTTTGGGGGTTTTAGGGTTTTTTGTGTTTTTTGTTTTTTGGGTTTTTAGGGGTTTAATGCGTTTTCATTTTTTTTAGGTTTTCTTAGTGGTCTTTAGGTTTTTTGGGTTTTTTAGGTTTTTTAGGAATTTTATGGTTTTTAGGATATTTTTTGATTTTAATGGGTTTTAGGAATTTTGAGGGTTTTTATGGGCTTCAAGGTGCTTTTGGTTTTTATTGTTTTTTGGGTATTCAGTATTCTTTCTGTTTTTAAGGGATTATATGGTTTTGAGAGTTTTTATAACCTTTTTAGGGGTTTAAAGTGTTTTTATAAATTTTACTTGTTTTTTAAAATTTATGGGTTTTAAGGTTTTTAGCAGTTTTTATAGTTTTTATGATTATTTGGGTTTTTTACCATTTTGCATGTTTTTTGGGGTTTTAATTGTTTTATGTTTTTTAGTTTTTGTTATAATTTTAAGGGTTTTTAAATTTATAATATTTTTTATGTATATTTTAGGGTATTTATGTTGTTGAGATTTTTTAGGGATTTTGAGGTTTTTAGGGGTTTAAAGGTTTTTTGGGTTATCGGGGGGGGGGGGGGTGAGTTGTGTTTTTAAGTGTTTTACAATATTTTATATTTTAAAAAATTTTAGGCATTTAAAGTTTTTTTGTAGTTTTTAGGTTTTTTATGGGATTTTACAAGTCTTTTGATATTTTTTTTGGTTTTAGGGTGTTTTTGATTTTTAGTAGTTTTAAGGATTATTTTTCGTTTTTTTGTTTTCTAGAGTTTTTTATGGTTTTTAAGTTTTTAATGTTTTTATAGGGTTTTACAGGGTTTTATAGTTTTTTAAATTTTCGTCTTTTTTTTGGGATTTTGAGGAATTTATGGTTTTTTTGTGTTTAGTGATTTTCATGTATTTTAGTGTTTTAGGGCTTTTTAAAGTTTTATGTTTTTAGGTATTTTTAGGGGTTTTTTGAGTTTTTAGGGATTTTATAGTTTTTTAGTGTTTTCTGACATTTTTAGTGTTTTTAGAGTTCTTAGTGGGTTTTTATGGTTTTTATGGGTTTTTAGGTTTTTAGGGGTTATAGGGGTTTTTATAGTTTTTAGGAGGTTTATGGGTTTTAGTGTCATTTTAGGGTTCTTTATGTTCTATAGTGGTTTTTAGGTTTTTTGGGGTTTTAAGTATTTTTAAGTTTTTAATGTTTTCTTATGGATTTTTAGGGTTTTTAATATTCTTTATGTTTTTAAGTATTTTTAGGTAAGCTTTAGGATTTTTGTGTTTTTTAGGGTTTTAATAAATTTTACATTTTTTAGAATTTTTAGTGTTTTTATGGTTTTGTGGTGTTTTAGTGTATGTTTAGTTTCTTAAGGGTTTTAAGGGTTTTTAGAGTTTTTAACATTTTTAAGGGTTTAATAATTTTTTAGATTTTTGCAGTATTTTGAGAGTTTTATGGATTTTTAGGATTTTTTAAGGATTTTAGGGGTTTCATGATTTTTAGGGGTTTTAGGGTTTCTAGGGTCATTTTAGGGTTTTTGGGTTTTTATCATTTTTTGTTTTAATAGGCAAGTTATATTTTTTAATTATTTCCAGTTTCTATATGGGGTTTTCAGTATGTTTATGGGTTTTTTGGTCCCTAGATATTTTTAGGGATTTTTTAGAATTTTATGGTCCTTTATAGTTTTTATGGATTTTAAGTGGTTTTACTGTTTTATACATTTTAGGGTTTTATGATTTAAATGGGGTTTAGGGTTTTATTTGTGTTTTTAGGGATCTTAAGGGTTTTAAGTGTTTTTCAACATTTTTTGGGGTTTAAATAGTTTTCATGGTTTTATCAGTTTTTTGGGGTTTTATGGGGTTTTAGGGTTTTTAGATTTTTAGAGTTTTTTCATGGTTTTTAGGGGTTTTAGGGTTTTTAGGGTATTTAAGGGTTTTTATAGTTTTTAGGGTTTTTAGTGGGTTTTAGTGTTTTTATGTTTTTATGGTTTTCATAGGGGATTTCATGGTTTTCAAGGGTTTTAATGTTTTTTAGTTTTTTAGATAATTTTTTAGGATTTTATGGATTTTTACGGTTTTAGGGATTTTTAGGGTTTTTCGTGTTTTCTATTTTTCTTAGAGGTTTTAGGGTTGTAATTTTTTTAATTTTTTAGTGTTTTTAAGTGTTTTGATTTTTTTAGGTTTTTCATCGTGTTTTTTTTGGATTTTAGTGTTTTTTATGTTTTTAGGGATTTTTAGTACTTTTTCAGAATTTTTATGGTTTTTGGGTTTTTTAGGGATTTTGAGGGTTTTTAGGTTTTTAGTGGTTTTAGGGTTATTATGGGTTTTTTTATTTTAGGGAGGTTTTTGGGTTTTTAATGTTTTTAAATTTTTAACATTTTTAGGGGTTTAAAAGGGTTTTATAGTTTTTAGTGGTTTTTAGGATTTTTATGGGTTTTAGGGGTTTTAAGGTTTTTAGTGGTTTTCAGGGTTGTATAGGGTTATTAGTGCCTTTTAGGTTTTATATCATTTTTAAGGTTTTTTAGTGGTTTCAAGTTTTTTTTATTTTTAATATTTGCTTAAGGGTTTTCGAGGTTTCCAAGGTTTTTTATTTTTTGGGGTTTTTTGAGTTTTTTAGGGGTTTTATAATTTTTAGATATTTTTAATGTTTTTAGGGGTTTAAAGGCTATTAAATTTTTAGCAGGATTTTAGGAGTTTTATAGTTTTTATGTTTTTTGAGGTATTTTTATTTTTAGGCATTTTATGGTATTTAGGGTATTTTTATGCGCTTATAGGTTTTTAGCCTTTTCGGTGTTTTGGGGTTTTAGTGTTTTTAATCTTTTAAGGTTTTATTAGGATTTTCATTGTTTTTAGGAATTTTTACATTTTTAGGGATTTTTATGTTTTTAGGATTTTTATTGTTTTTATGGATTTTGTTGATCTTTATGTTTTTTTTATATTTGGGGAATTTTAGGTTTTTTTAGCATTTTTTGTTTTGTAGGGGTTTTAATAGGTTTTTGGTTTTTAAGGATTTATTAGGTTTTTTAGTTCTAATAGTATTTTTTTTTACTTTTTATGGTATTTTCGTAATTTTAAGGATTTTTGTAGTTTTTAGGGTGTTTAGGGATTTTGAGGGTTTTTTTGGTTTTTTTGGGTTTTTGGAAAATTTTTGTAGTTTTAGGGGATTTAATGTTTTTTAGAGTTTTTAAAAAATTTAGGTGTTTTAATGGTTTTTAGAGTTTTTTTGTGCTTTATGGATTTTATGGGTTTTAAGGGTTTGGGGGGTTTGGTTTTAAGGGGTTTTCAGGGTATTTTATGTTTTTTAGGGGGTTTAAATTTTTTTATGTTTTTTCAGGTTTAATGTGTTTTTTTGTTTTTATGTTTTTCTTAGGGGTTTTCAAGGGTTTATGGTTTTTACGTTATATGGATTTGAGGTTTTTTTAGGTTTTGTATGGGGTTTTAGGGATTTTTGGGATTTTGAGGGGTTTTTATGGATTTTTAGGCTTATTGGGTATTGTAGTGTTTTTAGAGTTTTTTAGGGTTTTAGGGGTTTTAGGTTTTTATCATTTTCTTAGTGCTTTTTTAGACTTTTTGGGTTTTTTACATTTTTAGGGGGTATTAGTATTTTTACGGGTTTTTAGGGTTTTAGGGATTTTGAGGTTTTTGAGGGTTTTTTTGGTTTTTAGGGTTTTTTGGAGTTTTTAGGGGGTTTGTGGGGATTTATATTTTTTAAATGTTCTTATGGGTTTAAAGGGTTTTATAGTTTTTTGTGTGTTTTTTGGGGTTTATGGGTTTTTATGGGTTTTAGTGGGTTTAATGGTCTTTAGGGGTTTTTGGGATTTTATAGTTTTTAGAGTTATTGGGTTTTTTGGGGTTTTAAGTGTTTTAATATTTTATTAGGGGTTTTATATTTTTTTTTGTTTTTATATATTTTTAGGGGTTTTAGAGTTTTTATGGTTTTTAGGGGTTTAATGGATTTTAGGGTTTTTAGGGTTTTTTGAATTATTATGGTTTTTAGGGGTTTGAAGTGTAAGGGGTTTTTTGGGTTTTTTAACGTATTTAGGGATTTTCATTATTTTTTTAGGTTTTTTTGTTTTTTTCAATTTTTTATGGATTTTGAATGTTTTTATGTTTTTTGGGGTTTTAGGGTATTTTATGTTTTTAGGTGGTTTTATGTTTTTAGAATTTTTTATAAATTTTAGGGTTTGAAGGGGTTTTAGAGTTTCTATTAGGTTTTTAGCGGTTTAATGGGGTTTTAGAATTTTCTAGGTTATTTAAGGTTTTAATTGTGTTTTATGGTTTTTATGTTTTTTGGGGTTTAATAGCATTTAGGGGTTTTAGGGGGTTTAGGGTCTTTTTTAGGTTTGGTTAGGGGTTTTAAAAAATTTTAGGTCTTCTTTGGATTTTAAGTGTATTTACCTTTTAAGGGTTTCATATTTTTTTATCAGTTTTAGATATTTTTTATGTTTTTAGTGATTTTTATTGAATTTTTCGGATTTTTATTGGTTTTATGGTTTTTAGAAATTTTCAGGTATTTTCTAGTTTCTTATGGGTTTTTCGGTTTTTTTTGGATTTTACCATTTCTAATGTTTTTGGGGGTTTTAAGTGTTTTTAGGTTTCTATGGTTTTCATAGGGTTTTCCAAGGTTTTAGAGTTTTTTTACATTTTTTGGGATTTTTAGGATTTTTATGGGGTTTACTGTTTTTTGGGCATCGAGGGTTTTTAGAGTTATTAATGATTTTTATGGTTTTTAGGGTGTTTAGGTTTTTTGAGGTATTTAAATATTTTATGGTTTTAGTGTTTTTATCGTTTTAGGGGTTTAATGGGTCTTAGAGATTTAGTGAGGTTTTAGGGTTTTTACGAGGTTGTAGATTTTTAAGGCTTTTCACAGTTTTTATGGGTTTTAGGGGGTTTAGGATCATTTTAGGGTTTTAGAGTTTTTAATGTTTTTTATGGTTTTTTGGGGTTTTAAGTGTTTTTAGGTTTTTATGTCTCTCTTAGTGGTTTTCTTGGATATTAGATATTTTTATGTGTTTTTGGAATTTTAAGTGATTTTCTAAAAATTTTATGCTCTTTCACGATTTTAGGAGTTTTTAGGGTTTTAGGGTTTTTATAGTTTTTAGGGTTCTTAGGGTATTCAGTTTTAAATGTTTGGTGTGGTTTTAGGTTTTTAATGTTTTCTTATGGTGTTTTATGATTTTTAGGTTCTTTACGTATTTAAGGATTTTTATGGGTTTTGTAGGATTTTTATGTTGTTTTAGGGTTTTTAGGGATTTTGAAGGTCTTTATTTCTTTTTTTTTGTTTTTAGGTCTTTTATGGTTTTTATGGGTTTTTAGTGTTTTTCGATTTTTTATTATTTGAATGGGTTTTTAGAGTTTTTTTATCTTTTTATATTTTTAAAGGGGTTTTAAAGATTTTAATGGATTTTTAGGGTTTTTATGGGGTTTTATAGTTTTTAGGCGGTTTAGGGGTTTTTTGGTATTTTATGGTTTTTGGGGGTTTTAGAATTTTTTAGGTTTTTAGTTTTTTTAAGTGGTTTTAGTTTTTAAAGGAATTCTATGGGATGTTAATTGGTTTTAGGGTTTTATGCTTTTTTGGTATTTTTAGATAATTTTAGGATTTTATCAGTTTTTTGGATTTTTAGGGACTTTGGGGCATTTTAGGTTTTTAGGGTTTTGGGGATTTTTTTAGGGTTTTAGGGTTTTAGGGTTATTTCTGTTTTCTGGTTTTTATAGTGTTTTTATTGTTTAAGGGGCTTAAAGTGCTCTATTTGTTTTTAGTGGTTTTTAGGGTTTCATTGGAGGTTTTATAGATTTTAGGGGTTTTTTTGGTTTTTTCGATTTTAGGGGTTTTATGATATTTAGAATTTTTTAAGATTTTTGGGTATTATGTGTTTAGGTTATTATGTGTTTTTATTGGGTTTTTAGAGGTTTTTAGTTTTTTCGTGCTTTTAGGGATTTTTAGGATTTTTATGGATTTTTAGTGTTTTATGGATTTAAAGGTTTTTAAGGGTTTTTATCATTTTTTATCTTTTTAACGGTTTTATGTGTTTTTGTGTTATTAATGTTTAATTTTGGGGTTTTATGGTTTTTTACATTTTTAGGTATTTTTATAGATTTTAGTGTTTTTCGGAATTTTGAGGGTTTTTATGGTATTTTAGGATTTTAGGGTTTTTTATGAATTTTTAAATTTTTTTCTGGTTTTAATCTTTGTAAGTGTTTTTAATTTTTTTAGGCGTTTAAACGGTTTTTACAGTTTTTAATGGGTTTTAGGTCATTATGGATTTTTAGGGGTTTTAAAGATTTTAAGGGATTGTTTATGGTTTTTAGGGGTTTTAGGGTTTCATTGGTTTTAAGTGTTTTTAGGTTTTTAGGGTTTTCTTAGGATTTTCCAAGCATTTTAGGTGTTTTTACATTTTTAGGTATTTTTATGGATTTTTTTATTTTTAGTATTTTTATTGTTTTCAGGTTTTTTTGGATTTCGAGGGGTTTGAAAGGTTTTATGGTTTTTTATATTTTTGTGGTTCCTCTAGGTTTTAATGGTTTTTTTATTTTAAATTTTTTAGAGTTTTACAGTTTTAGCGGTTTAAACGGTTTGTAGAGTTTTTTGTGGTTTTTTTTGTTTTTATGGGTTTTTGGGTATTTTATGCTTTTAGGGGTTTTATGGTTTTTAAGGATTTTAGGGTATTCTACATTATTAATTTTTTTAGGATTTATAGGGGGGAAGGTAGGAGTAGGGACTATCTTTTCCTGACGCCCTCAAATTTTATTAGAAACAAGACACAACATGCCAGGGAGGGGAGTAGTCAAATGACCCACACCCAGAAACCCTTAAACAACCCCAAACCTAAAAACCCCCAAAACCCAAAAGAACACACGCATGGACATAGTCAAGCAACCCATTACTAACAGAAACTACATGTCATAAGGATCATCATCTCTGCAGGGATCTCCATAGGGACTCCATCAGCACTATATTTGGATGACACATCCGACTATACCATCTCCCACTCAGATTTAGCCTTCCTACTACTGTTCATATCCATGGAAAGATTCATATATATGTCCCTTATCCTTTTCTGCTCCTTAGATGACTGCGCCATGGGGTTCTTAGGCCACCCATACTTCTCAAAATCATTCTGCTTGATTTTCATAGAGGAGTCCCTGGTAGACATGGTTCTATGAAGGATTGAGTAGTCCTTACTAGGCTTTCGCTTTCAGAAATACGAATTTTCCACCGAAGAGTTTTTATCCTTCCCACGAGGCACGACAACCCTAATCATGGCCCTGTCCCTCAAAATCTGTGCCATATTGGAGTTGATTTTTCTAGCATATTCAGTATACAAAACAACCAACCAGAGACTCGAACAGACCCCTAACAACTCCTCACTAAGAAGAGCCATCGCCAGCAACTTAGAACAACCAGCACCAAACCCATAACAAGCAGCTTTATCATGCCCTAGCCCTGCAACAAGAAGAAACCAACACCACCAATTCTGGAAAACAAGCTCTCCTTCCGCACCACGCAAACCAGCAACGCCAAACATCCTATCTCTCGCACGAGTACACACCGAATTCCCCAATAGCATAAAAAACATCGATAAAACCAGAACCATCTTAACCAGAGACTCGAACAGACCCCTAACTAATGAGAATGCACATCCATCAATCCACCCCACAAGCAGAACAAACCATAGCAGCAGAACAAGAAAAAAACCCACCAAACTGAAGCCACTGGAAAACACAAGCCACCGACGCACCAGAAAAATGCAGAATCCAAACCTCAGGGGAGACTACGTTCCAGATTTGAGGCGTCATCAGAGCTGAAACCAAGAAGCAAAGCAGAAGGTCAAAGAAAATCCACCGGAGCTTCAGATCTGGATCCAAGGTTGACGTCACCATCAACCTCATAGACTTCACCCAAACCACCGGGAAACCATCAACGCCTCCACCACGAAGCAATAAAGACGGCATATGAGGAAGAGGAAGGTCCAGATCTACCAAAACCGAGACAAAACATTGTGAAAACCAGATCAAGCCACCGCCGCCTTTCCTCGTCACAACCCACCAGGTCCCACCACCATCAAGCATCTGCCTCGTCTTACACCATCGCACCAGGGAAGATAGCCAAAATACATCCACATCACAAAGATTGATCTAGAAGTGATCCACTAAGCCTAAGAAAAGGGTTCCAAGAGGTAACCTTGGAAATCTCCGCATCGAGAGGGAGAGCCCAGGAGAGTGCAGCGACATCCCTTTTATTTCTATATATTTTGAGGATTTTTTGTGCTTTTAGGGTTTTTTAATTTTGGGGTTATAGGGATTTTTTATGAGCTTTTTGGGTTTTTAGAGCTTTTAAAAATTTAATGGGATTAAATATTTTATAGATTTTATAGTGTTTTATGGGTTTTTAGGGGTTTTGGGGGGGTTTGGGTTTTGTCTTGGTTTTATGGTTTTTAGTATTTTTTTTCTTTTTTTTGGATTTCAAGAGTTTTCAAGTCTTTACAATTTTTTAGGGAATTTTAAGTTTTTATGGTTATTTCGCTTTTAGTGATTTTATAGTTTTTGGGGATTTTTATGGGTTTTTAGTGTTTTTATGGATATTGAGGGTTTTATAGTTTTTTTGAGATTTTAGGGTTTTTAGGGTTTTTAGGCTTTTATGGGTTTTTTTTTGTTTTTATGGGTTTTCTAGTTTTTTATGGTTTAAATATTTTTAATATTTTTAATTTTTTCAATATTTTAAAGTGTTTTTTTTAGTTTTATAGGGTTTTAGGGTTTTTGTGGGTTTTAAGATTTTTATGGTTTTTAGGGGTTTCTATGATTTTAGTGTTTTTTGGGTTTTCAACATATTTTAGTTTTATGGGTTTTTAAATTTTTTTTGGTTTTTTAAGTTTTCATAGGGTTGTTAGGATTCTTAAGGTTTTTATGTATTCATGGGTTTTTATAAATTTTATTGCTTTTAGTTTTTTAGTGGTTTCGAGGGTTTTTACTATTAATAGGGTTTTAGTGGTTTCTAGGATTTTTGTGTTTTTAGGGATTTTAGGTGTTTTATGTGTTTATACGTTTTAAGGATATCATCATGGTTTTTCCGGTTTTAGGGTTTTTTCATTTTTACGGATTTTTCGAGACTTTTTGGATTTTTAGGGTTTTTAGGATTTTTATGGATTTTTCAATATTTTTAATGTTTTTAAGGGTTTTAGGGTTTTTGTGGGGATATTGGGTTTTTTTTAATATTTTAGTGTTTCTAATGATTTTAGATATTTTTTATGTTTTTAGTGATTTAAATTGTTTATAGAGTTTTAGTGGGTTTTTAAGAGTCTTAGTGGTTTTTAGGGTTTAGGGGCTTTACGTTCTTTTTACAGTTTTAAGGGGTTTTTAGATTTTCTAGGGTTTTTAGATTTTTTAGGGTTTTTAGTGGTATTAATTTTTGTATGTTTTTAATGTTTTCTTACAATTTTTAGGGTTTTTTACATTTTTAGCGATATTTAGAGCAATTTAGTATTTTATAGTTTTTATGTTTTTTTTGTTATTTTGAGGTTTTTTGGGGTTTCTCTGGGTTTTATTTTTTTTATTTTTAGGGGGGGGTTGAGTTTTTTATGGTTGTTAATATTTTTTAGAGTTTAAACATTTTAAGGGTTTAAAGCGTTTTTAGAGTTTTTAGTGGTTTTTAGTGTCTTTTGAGGTTTTTAAGTTTTTATGGTGTTTTTTGGAAGGGTTTTAGGGTTTTTAAGGGTTTTTCAGGTTTTCTCAATTTTTTTTGGTTTTATAGGGGTCTTAAGTGGTTCTAGGGTTTTAATGATTTTTAGGGTTTTTTCATTTTTTTATGTTTTTATAGGTTTTTAGGGGTTTGTTTGGGTTTTTTTTGATTTTAGGGTTTTTAGGAATTTTGACTGCATTTAGGGGTTTCATGGTTTTTATTATTCTCATGGTTTTTAATTTTCTATCAGATTATAACAGTTTTTTGAGTTATTAGTTTTTTTAAAGATTTTAATTGTTTTTTAACATTTTAGGGGTTTAAAATGGATTTTAGAATTTTTAGTGGGTTTTAGGGTTTTTATCGGTTATAGTTTTCTTTTAGGGTTTTTTGTGGTTTTTTTATTTTAGTTTTTTATGTATTTTTAGGGGCTTATTTTTTTTTGGTTTTTAGGGGTTTTAAGTGTTTTTATATTTTTAATTTCATACTGAGTGGTGTTCAACATGTTAATTTTTTTTTAATTTTTGGGGTTTTAAGGGGGTTTTTTATGATTTTTTTGGATTTTAAGGGTTTTTATGTTCTTTTGTGATTTAGCGTTTTTATTTTGTTTTTAGGGTTTTAATGGTTTTTTATAGTTTTTTAACATTTTATGGATTTAAAGTGTTTTTTCTAGTTTTTAGTTCTATTTTATGAGTTTTAAGGGGGTTTATAGTTTTTGTGGGTTTTAGGATATTTTGGGGACTTTAGAAATATTTATATTTTTTTGTTGTTTTAAGTCTTTTTAGGTTTTTAAGGGTTTCTTAGGATTTTTCAGGGTTGTAGTGGTTTTTACATGTTTTGGGGTTATAGAGGATTTTTGGGATTTTTATGGTTTTTTAGGATTTTAGGGATTTTGAGGGGTTTTAGCATTTGGGGGGGGGGGGTTATAATTTTTTGGGGTCTTATGGTGTTTTTTTTAGTTTTAGGGGTTTTACAGTTTTTAGAATTTTCTAATGTTTTTTTAGGTTTAAAGAATTTTTAGATCTTTTTGTGGGTTTTACTGGTTTTATGGGTTTTTACGGTCTTTTAGGGGTTTTCAGGGTTTTCGCATTTTTTAGTTTTTATGGGATTAATGTTTTAAGGTTTTATTAGGGGTTTTCATGTTTTCTAAATTTTTTTATTTATTTTTAGATATTTTTTAGTTTTTTTACGGTTTTTAGGGTTTTAGGGATTTTAAGGGTGTTTTGGTGTTTTTATGGTTTTTAGCATTTTTTTGGTTTTTAGGGTTTTAAAATGTTTTAGTTTTTTAAGGATTACTTAGTTATTTTTTGGGGTATTAGTTTTTTTTGTGTTTTTAGGGATTTATATGTCTTTTTAATTATTTTTATGGTTTTTAGTGTTTTTCTATATTTTAAGGGTTTTTAGCGTTTTTATAGTTTTTGTGGTTTTATCATTTTTTTAGTTTCTTGGGGGGTTTAAGGATTATAGAGTATTTTAACATTTTATGGGATTAAAGGTTTTTTATTTTTTTCAATGGGTTTTTAGGGTTTTTGGGGGTTATAGTTTTATAAAGGTATTTAGGGTTTTTATGATTTTTAGAGGTTATAGGGTTTTAGAGGTGTTTCAGGTTTTTTAGCATTTGTAGCTTTTTTATGGGATGTATGTGTTTTTTGTTTTAAACTTTTCATAAGGGTTTCAAGGGTTTTTAACATTTTTTACATTTTAGGGATTTTTTGGTTTTTTATTTTTTTATGTATTTTGATGGTTTTTTTTGTTTAAGAATTTTAGGGTTCCTTGGGTTTTTTTTTTCATTTTTTGGGTTTTTAGAATATTTAAGGGTTTTTATGTTTTTAATGTTTTCTTAGGTCTTATAGGTTTTTATCACTTGTTTCATTTTTATGGATTTTTAAGATCTTCATGATTTTTATGAATTTTAGGGGTGTTCAGGATTTTGACCCTTTTTAAGGGTTTTGGGGGTTTTATGTATTTTTTCGGTTTTAGGGTTTTTTTTTGGTTTTTTAATTTTTTATATATTTTTATTATTTTTAGGGTTTTGAAGGGTTTTGAGATTTTTTAGTTTACTTTTAGTATTTTTATGGGTTTTAAGGTTTTCATTGGTTTTTATGGTTTTTATGAATTTGTAGGGTTTTCTACTATTTTTAGCATTTTTTAGGTTTTTAGGGTTTCAATTGTTTTTAGGTTTTTTATTTTTTTTAAGGTTTTTCAAGGTTTTTATGGTTTTTTCTTTTTTTGAGTTTTTTTTGCAATTTGTACGATATTTATGGGAATTTAGTGTTTTTAGGGATTTTGAGGGATGTAGGTTTTTTAGAGTTTTAATAGTTTGTTGGGGTTTTTTGAGTTTTTTATAGTTTTTAATTTTTCTAGAGTTTTCAACATTTTTAGTGGCCTAGAAGAATTTAATTATTTCTAGTGGTTTTGGGGGGTTTTATTTATTTTTAGGGGATTTAACGATTTTATAGGGTTTTATGGTTATTAGTTTTTTATGGTCTTTTGGGGTTTTTATCATTTTTAGGTTTTTATGTGTTTAAGTATTTTAAAGGTTTTAATTCTTTCTTTGGGGTTTTTTAGGGTTTTTAGTGGTTTTTACTTTTTTAGATATTTTTATGGATTTTTTAGTTTTTTATAATTTTAGAGGATTTTATGGGTTTTAGAGTTTTTAAGGATTTTAGGGAAGGAAGATGCGAGGGTCGGGCTATTCCCATTCCCCCAAAATTTATTAGAAAGAAAAAAACGAAACACAACAGACAAGGGAGGGGAGGGGTCAAACGACCCACACCCAAAAAACCCCTTACAACCCACACCGGAAAAAGAAAAACAAAGAAAGAAAAAGGCTCAAAAAATAGACACAAAAACAGCATCATCACGTCACATAGAGCCAGTACCAGCATCCAGCAGCACCATATACAATCATCACAGGAACACAGCAGCAACAACACATCCAAACCAACCAGCCCCAGCAACCAACAACACCAAATCCGACCTCATAGCCAATCACAACCAGCAGAATCAAACCACAGCACAAGCACCACAACCAAATGTAGCCATCATCACCTCCCAACAAACAGAAACCTACAACACACAGGACATCATCCAACACACTCAACAGAACAAAAATCCCGCACCCATAGCTATTCAAAACCAAACCAGAACCACCGCCATCGACCTCCATCTCATCTTTCCTCAAATACAGCTTCCGAAATGACTCACTACCAACCCAGTATTAGCTCAAAAGACCACATTCCACCATATCAGCCATGACACAGCTCGACATGACCAGAACTTCATCAGCAGCATAAACCAAAGACGAAACTGGGGAACTAGAAGCAAAAACATGTACCTTCACTTTCAGAAGCCACAATAACTTATCAAAAAGCCAAGAGATCTAGCAAATCCCTCCCAAACCCAGATCTAGAATACCATATCCAAGCATGGAAGTAGGCATGACACTTCCAAAACATCGCGGATCCCGCCGCACCCACCGTTCAACATCATGGATCAAGAGAGGCCAAGCCACCGCTCGGAGAAGAACAAACCATAGAAGAACTTGGGAGAACCCTACCGCCAAGAAGCTGAAGGAGGCCTACAGAGACCAACACCACTGAGAACACATGAGACCGAGATCTACAAAGCCACATACCATATCGCTCAGATCTGACTCACACCTCCATGGAACCGAAGCGTCACACGGTGGAAGTCCCAGATCTGAACAGCTCCACCATTGTCCTGCAACACTGCGCTAAGGATGGTCCATAGCTCCATGCCTCTAATAATCTGTAACACCTCATGTCGGGGAACCCAAATCTGACCCTGCCAACCGAGGAAGCATCCTTCGAACAAATCCATCGATCACACCATCGGAGGAAGCGACAGTGCTATAGAGACTGACGCCAAGAGACCATCGCCGTATAAAGGAACGACCGCGCCAGAGGAGACAAAACGTGAGATGAGGTTGTGAGGAGGAACCTGAGCGCGAGAGGCACCTGGGTATTTTATATTAATAGGTATTATTATTTCATTTTTAGGATTTTTCTACGGTTTTTCGGGTATTTAGGGATTTTGAGGGTGTTTAGGGTTTTTTGGGGTTTTATGGTTATTAATGGGTTTTATGTGTTTTTTGGAGTTTTTAGGGGGTGTAAGGTTTTTTTTAGTTTATAAACATTTTTAGGGTTTTTAGAGTTTTTATTGGTTCTTTTTAGTTTTATGGGTTTTTGGGTTTTTTATGTTTTATGGTGGTTTTATGGGTTTTACGGTTTTTCTGTGTTTTTAAGGTTTATGTTTTTTATGTATTTAATTATTTATTAAGGTTTTATGGTATTTAGGGTTTTTTATGTTTTAAGGGATTTTAGGGAATTTTCCTATTTTTATGGTTCTTTACAGTTTTTATGGATTTTTAGGATTTTTAGGATATTTAGTGTTTTTAGTGTTTTTAGGGTTTTTAGGGTTTTTTGAGTATTTTGGGTTTTAAAGGTTTTTTTTAAATGTTTTATAGTTTTTAGGGGTTTAAAGGGTTTTAGAGTTGTTTTTGGTTTTTAGGGTTTTAAAGGTTTTATGGTTTTGGGGTTTTTTAGTTTTTATGGTTATTATGAGATTTTAAGGTTTTAGGGTTCTTAGTATTTTAAGTTTTCTTGGGGGGTTTATGTGTTTTTTGGTTTTTAAAGTCTTCGTAGAGTTGTCTTAGGATTTTTAGTGTTTTTTATGTTTTTATGAATTTTTATATATTTTATAGAATTTTAAGCCTTTTATAGTTTTTTTGGATTTTGAGGGGTTTGAAGGGTTTATAATTTTTTCTTGGTTTTTATTGTTTATTTTTAGTTTTTTGGGATTTTTTTTGTGGTTTCAGGGGTTTTAATATTTTTTAGGTTTTTTTATTTTTTTAGGGTTTGAAAGGGCTTTGGAGTTTTTTTGTGGTTTTTAGGGTTTTCATGGGTTTTGAGGGTTTTTTTAATTATTAGGGTTTTCTTTTATTTGTGGTTTTTAGGGGTTTAGGGTATTTTAAGGGTCATTTATGGTTTTTTTCGTTTTTTATGGGTTATAATTATTTTTAGGGTTTTACGGTTTTCTTAAGGGTTTTCATCATATTAAGGATTTTTAAATTTTTAGACTTTTTAAGGTATATTTTAGTATTTTTATTACATTTAGGGGTTTTATGAATTTTTAGGGTTTTTAGTACTTATTCAGGTTTTTAGTATTTTTTAGTTTTTAGGGTTTTTAAGTGTTTTTATTTTTTTTATGGTTTTTTAGAGAGTTTTTACATTTTTTTTATTTTATGGATTTTTTAGGTTTTTATGGGTTTTTAGGTTTTTTAGGGTTTTTAGGGTTTTTAGGGTTTTTAGGGTTTGTAGGTATTTTTAGGGGTTTGGGGTTTTTTGGGGTTTATGGGTTTTATGGTTTTTTGACTTATTTGAGGGTTTTAAGGTTTTTAATATTTTTAACGTTTTTAGGACTTTAAAGGGTTTTATTTTGGGTTTTTAGGGTTTCTATGTTTTTAGTATTTTTAGGTATTTTTTTGTATTTTTATAGTTTTTAGAGTTTTATGGATTTCTTGGTTTTTAGGTTTTTTATTGTTTTTATAGTTTTTTATGGTTTTTTTTGAACATTTAGGGGTTTTAAGGTTTTTTTAGAGTTTTTAACATTTTTAGGGGTTTGAAAGGCTTTTAGAGTTTTTGTTGTGTTTTTTTATGGATTATATGAATTTTTAAGGTTTTTTAGGGGTTATATGGTTTTATGGTTTTTAGGGTTTTCGTATGGGGGTTTTTCATGTTTTTAGGGTATTTTGTGTTTTTAAGGATTTTAGGTATTTTGATGGTTTTATGGTTTTTTATGGATTTTAGGGTTTTTTGGGGATTATGGTTTTTTAGATTTATAGGGGTTTTAAGGGTATTTAGAGTTTTTTTTTATTTTTTTAGTTTTTTAAAGGGTTTTGAATTTTTTAGTAGGCTTTTAGGGTTTTATAAAATTTTAATTTTTTATGTTTTTAGGATTATATTGTTTTTATGGTTTTTAGGGTTTCTATCATTTTTATGTTTTAGGAGTTTTAATCCTTTTAGGTTTTTAGGGGTTTCTTAGGATTTTCAGGGTCTTTAGTGTTTTTTCTGTTAGATATTTTTACGGGTTTTTAAGAATTTTAAATTTTAATGGGATTTGGGGGGTATTTATGTTTTTTTTGGGTTTTGAGGTTTTTTTTATTTTTTAGGGTTTTAAATGTTTTTGGAGTTTTTTTAATCATTGTTGTGGGTGTAAAGGTTTTTTTGAGTTATATTGGGTTTAGGGGTTTTGTGGGTTTTAGGATTTTTATGCTTTTTTTGTTTTTATGGGTTTAAGAGTTTTTAGGGTTTTTTTTATTTTTTTTTGGTTTTTAGGGGTCGTAAGTATATTTACGATTTTAAGATTTTATTAGGTGTTTTTAGGGTTTTTAGGTTTTTTTTTAAAAAAATAGGATTTTTCTAGGTTTTTTTGGATTTTTATAGTTTTTAGGGATTTTAATGGTTTTTATGGTTTTTACGGTTTGTATAGTTTTTTGGGTTGTTAGGGTTTTTTGAGTTTTAGGGTTTTTATGTTTTTAATATTTTTTAACAATTCTAGGGGCTTAATTGTTTTTTAGTGTTTTTAGTGGTTTTAGGGTATTTATGGGGTTTTAGGGGTTTTTATGGATTTTCTTGTATTTTAGTGTTTTAAGGGTATCTGGCTTTTTTGATGTTTTGGGGGCTTTAAGTGTTTTTGGGTTTTTATTTTTTTTCTTATGGGTTTTTAGTTTTTTTTTGGTTTTTTACATTTTTAGTTATTTTTAGGATTTTTTTGAATTTTTGTGGGTTTTAGGTGTTTTAGGTATATTGATGTTTTTGGGGATTTTATGGTTTTTTAGTTTTTTTTTTCCTTTTTTAGGTTTTAGAGATTTTATGTGTTTTTAGGTCTTATGGTTTTCTTAAGGAATTTCAACATTTTAGGGTTTTTTATATTCTTAGGGATTTCTGATATATTTTCTGATTTTCTTGGTTTTACGGGTTTTTAAAGAGTTTGCGGGTTTTTATGAGTTTTAGAGTCTTTATTGTTTTTTGGGTTTCTATTTTTTTTATTTTTTAGAGTTTTTAAATGTTTTTAGAAGTTTTTTATGTTTTAGGGGCTTAAATGTTATTTAGTGTTTTTAGTTGTTTTTAGGTTTTTATGGGTTTTTAGGGTTTTTAGGGTTTTTATGGGTTTTAGGGTTTTATGGGTTTTAGTAGTTTTTTTGGTTTTTAACATTTTTTAGGTTTTTCTAGGTTTTAAGTGATTTTAAAATTTTCATATTTTATTAGGTATTTTTAGGGTTTTTAGGGTTTTATTATATTTTTGAATGTTTTAAGGCGTTTTTTTGGAATTTTATATTTTTTTAGTGTTTTTATGATTTGGGGGGGTAGGGTTTTCAGGGTTTTTTTGGGGGTTTTAGAATTTTTTTTCATTTTTAGGGGTTTTAAGTGTTTTTACATTTTTAAGGTTTTCTTGGGGATTTTTTGGGTTGTTTTAAGGTTTTTTATATTTTATGGAATTTAAGGGATATTTTTAGTATTTTTATGGATTTTTATGGGTTTTATGAATTCTAAGGATATTTAGATATTTTATGTTTTTATGGGTTTTCAAGGTTTTTGGAGTTTTTTGAGGTTTTTTGGGGTTTAGGTTTTTTTTTTATTTTTTGGGATTTTATGGTTTTATAGATTTTTTAACATTTATAGTGGATTAAATGTGTTTAATAGTTTTTCGTAATTTTCAGGGTTTTTAGGAATTATTTTTTAGATGTTTTAAGGGTTTTAACATTTTTTTGGTTTTTAGTGGTTTTAATTATTTTTGGTGTTTTATGGATTTCTTTGGGGTTTTAGGGGTTTTAGGGGTTTTTATAATTTTAGGGATATTTAGTGATTTTTTAGGATTTTTTTTTGTTTTTAGGGTTTTTAGGTATTTTGAGGGGTTTTGTGTTTTTTGTAGTTTTTTGAGTTTTTTAGAGTTTTTTTGTTTTTTTTTTGAGGTTTTTTAGTGTTTTTTTAACATTTATAGATTTTTAAGGGGTTTTCGGTGTTTTCAATCGTTTTTAGGGTTTTATTGATTATTAGGGTTTTTATAATTTTTAGTTTTTCAAGGTGTTTTAGTGTTTATAGAAGTTGGGGATTTTCTTATGGTTTTTCAAGGTTTTATGGGTTTTTATGTTTTTAGGGACCTTTATGGCTTTTTAGTATTTTTTTAGTTTTTAGGGTTTTTAAAGATTTTTTATGGTTTTTAGGGTTATTATAATTTTTTTGGTTTTTCTAGTGTTTTATGTTTTTTATATGTTTTTAAGGATTCTGAGAGTTTTTTTTGGATTTTTTATGTTTTAGGTATTTTAAGGATTGTGAGGGTTTTTTTGGTATTTATAATGTTTTTATGGTTGTTTTGGGTTTTAAGGGTTTTTGAAAAGTTTTTTAGGATTTTTAAGGTTTTTTAGAGTTTTCTAATATTTTTAGTGGTTTAAAGAGAGAGTATTTGGTGATTTTTAGGGTTTTATGGTTTAAGGGTTTTTTATAGTTTTATGGGTTTCTAATTTTTTTAGTATTTTTAGCATTTTTAGTATTTATGGGTTTTAATTATTTTTATGTTTTTAATGTTTTTTTAAGGGTTTTCAGGGTTCTTATGATTTTTTATGTTTTTAGGTATTTTTAGTTATTTTAGTTTTTTTGGTTTTTTAAGGATTTTGCGTGTTTTTTGGGGGGTTTTATAGTTTTTTGTGTTTTTTGATTTTTTAGTATTTTTATGTTTTTTAGAGTTTTTAAAAAATTTAGGAGTTTAAAGGGTTTTTAATGTTTCTAGTGATTTTATGGTTTTTATGATATTTTTTGGGGTTTTAAGGTGATTAAGTGTTTTCATGGTTTTTAGGGTTTTTCGAGGTCTTTATTCTTTCTTTGGGAGTTTAGTGTTTTTAAGTTTTTTTAGAGTTTTATGTTTTTTAATGTTTTTAAGAGTTTCTTATTATTTTTCATGGTTTTAGGGTTTTTTTGGGTTTTTATGATTTTATGTGTTTCTTATAGATTTTTGGGATTTTGAGTGGTTTAAGGTTTTTTTAGGTTTTTAGGGGGTTTGTGGTTTTTATGGGTTTTAGGGTTATTTTAGTTTTTAGGGAATTTAATGTATTTTATAGTTTTTAACATTTTAGGAATTTAAAATTTTTTCATATTTTTTTGGTTTTATGGGTTTTAATGTTTTTTTTTGTTTTTATGGTTTTCAGATTTTTAGTTTTTTTAGAGTTTTTAGGAGTTTTAATTTTTTTTATGTTTTATGGTTTTCTTAGGTTATTCATGGTTTTTATTGTTTTTTACGTTTTGGGGTTTTTTAGGTATTTACGAATTTATATGGTTTTCTAGGGTTTTTACACTACTGGAATTCTACCTTTTACCAATGGTTCAGAACCATTGGTAAAGGCTTGAAAACCATTGGTATATTATATACCAAAAGTTTCCCAAACTCTGGCCAAGTAAGTCATAGGTAAAGGCTTATACCAATGGATCTGTGTAAACCGTTGGTATAGGTGTAAGTGTAAGAGATATACCAACAGTTATGTGTAAATTGTTAGTATAGGTGTTAGTGTAAGAGATATAACAAAGGTTTTACAAACTGTTGGTATATGTTATATTCAGCCAAAGCTTATGGTTTTTAAAACTGTTGTTAAAAGTTTATACCAACGGTTATAACAAAACTGTTGGTATAATATACCTCAAAATGTTATACCAACGTTTTTGAAAACCGTTGGTACACATCTGCTCAGCTCCACAACAGTCAGCAGCCCTGCACCTCCACAGCAGCCAGCAGCCCCCTCCAACCTGCAACTCTCCATGACCTGTAAAAATACATATACACCAAGAATCCAAAAGCCTACATGGGATGTTTAAAATTCATCCATAATTCAAAAATTTATAAATTTAAAATTCATTCCTCACTTAAACCACAATACAAGAGAAAAATCCAGAATCAAATACATCCACAATCCAATACATCCAGAATTGAAATGAAATAACACCCATAACACCAATAAAAAATTAAAATCCAATACATCCAGAATCCAATACACATAATAGTATTCAAAATTTAGAATTCATTACCTATACAGCCATAATCCAATACATCCAGAATTCAGAAATTTATAATTGAAAAGCAATAACACCCACAACAGTATTCAAAATTTAGAATTCACTCCTCACTCAAACCACAACACCAATACACACAAGGGAAAAAGCATAAATGTTATAGGAAGCACATGAGATGTTTACTCATGGTCTTGGGTTGACTATCTTAAACCAACAGAAAAACTTGGGTATAGTGGATTGGGTAGAGTAGACAAGGATCATGATACCCATAATATAGACAATGGTGGTGGTCATGTGCTTAGAACTAAGATGAGTTATAGGAAGCACATGGGATGTTTATATTACTCTAATGACTATGTATCCATGTATAAATGGTTCCTGATGTGTTAGTGGGAAACATTGGCCAATCTTGACATATGATATGGGTTACCAAAATAGCCTACATGTTTTTCAAAGATTTTTTAATCGGGACAAGGGGGTATGTGGGTAATTGTAATTTGGTCTTCTGGGTGTGATGTGAGATGAATCCCCATTTTGGGTAGTGGGTATGAATATTCAATTATGTCTTTGGTATTGGGTTCCCAAAGGGACTTTGGTTTGGTCCTAGAACCCACTGTTTGAGGATGGGATTGGCGTATTAAATGTCATGTGTTTTAGAATAGGCGTAGGAGTTCCTCACCTGAGAAGTAGACTGTGTGAGGCTGGACCATGGATCCTTGCGTTAAAGTATCAACAAAATCCGAATACGTTTTGTTTTTTTCTGTATGCCAGTTGTTTTCACTTGAAATGTTGTCCATTTTAAACACAAGACAAACACCTCAAGTGATACCTGCAACATCGTGCCTCAGATTAAGGAAGGGTTGACTCGTATACGTCACATATAACCCATGGATTGTTGTCCAAAAGTATCAAGACAATCTAAATGTGTTTGGTTGGTTTTCCATAAGCTAGTTGTTGTTTTCCCCTAAAATGTTGTCCATTTCAAATAAAAGTGAGACATTTTGAGTGGCACTGGCCACATTCTGACTCAGATTGAGTCGGGGTTGACTCGTAGACATCACAAATGACCCATGGATCATTGTGCTAAAGTATCAACACAATATGAATATGTTTGGTCGGTTTTCTGTATGCCATTTGTTTTTACATAAAAGAGTATCCATTTTAAACAAAAGAAAGACACTTTGAGTGGTACCGGTCACACCATGCCTCAGATTGAGGCAGGGCTGACTCTTACACGTCACGAATGACCCATTGATTATTTTCCTAAAGTATCAACAGAATCCGAATGCGTTTGGTCGGTTTTCCGTAGGTCATTTGTTGTTTTCACTTAAAATTTTGTCCATTTCAAAAAAAAAGTGAAACACTTTGAGTGGTACCGGCCACACTGTTCCTCAGATTGAGGCGGGTATGACTCTTGCATTTCCCAAATGACCCATGGATCATTTTTCTAAAGTATCAACACAATCCGAATTTTTTTGGTCGGTTTTCCAAATGTTAGTCGTTGTTTTCACTTAAAATGTTGTCCATTTCAAATAAAAGTGATACATATTGAGTGGTACCAGCCACACCATGCCATGGATTGAGGTGTGGTTGACTCTTGAACATCACAAATGACCCATGGATCGTTGTTCTAAAGTATCAATAGAATCCGAATGTGTTTAGTTGGTTTTCTATATTCCAGTTGTTGTTTTCACTTAAATTTTTTTCCATTTCAAATAAAAGTGAGACACATTGAGTGGTACTGGACACACCATGCCTCTGATTGAGGCAGGGTTGACACTTACACATAAAAAATGACCCATGGATCATTTTTATAATGTATAAACACAATCCTAATGCGTTTGATAAGTTTTCCGTATGTCTATTGTTGTTCTCACATAAAATTTTGTCCATTACAAATAAAAGGGAGACACTTTGAGTGGTACCAGACACATCGTGCCTCAAATTGTGGTGGGGATGACTCATACACGTTAAAAATGACCAGTGTATTGTTGTTCTAAAGTTTCAACACAATCCGAATACATTTGGTCAGTTTTCCATATTCCAGTTGTTTTTAAATAAAAGAGTATCCATTTTAAATAAAAGTGATACACTTTGAGTGGTACCGGCCACACCGTGCCTCAGATTGAGGTGGGTATGACTCTTCCATGTCAAAAATGACCCATGGATCCGTTTACTTATGTATGAATAGAATCCGAATGAGTTTGTCCAGTTTTCCATATGCTAGTTGTTGTTTTCACATAAAATTTTTTCCATTTCAATTAAATTGAGACACTTTGAGTGGTACCGGCCACACCATGCCTCGGATTGAGGCAGGGTTGACTCGTACACATCAAAAATGACCCATAGATCATTGTGCTAAACAGTCAACATAATATGAATGCAATTGTTCAGTTATCTATAATTCATTTGTTGTTTTCACTTAAAACATTTTCCATTTCAAATAAAAGTGAGACACTTTGAGTGGTACCGGCTACATCATGCCTCAAATTGAGGCGAGTTTGACTCGTACACATCAAAAATGACCCATGGATCATTGTTCTAAAGTATCAACACAATCCTAATAAGTTTGTTCAGTTTTCCGTATGATAGATGTTTTTACTTAAAAGAGTATCCATTTCAAATCAAAGTGATACACTTTGAGTTGTACCAGCCACACCGTGCTTCAGATTGAGGAAGGGTTGAATCGTACATGTCACAAATGATACATGTATCCTTTTCTTAAAGTATCATCATAATCCGAATGAATTTGGTCAGTTTTCTATATGCCAGTTTTTGTTTTCACTTAAAATTTTTCCATTTCAAATAAAATTGAGACACTTTGAGTGGTACCAACCACACTATGCCTCGGATTGAGGTAGGGATGACTTGTACACGTCACTTGGTCATTTTGAGTGCCGTCAAGTGCGGATTTAATATCCGGGTAAATATAATCCTCTCATTGCTTCATCTTTTCAATTAGATTTTGAAATCTTCTCTCATCTTCTTCCGAAGTTATAAAACCCTCTTTTCCGTTGGGATTTAGGGTGAATCTTGAAGAGAACATAGATTGGGATCTGAGACGCCGAATTGAGAGTTTGATTATCTCTGGAATCAAGGTATGTGGTCGGTGCTTGGTACTGAATTAATAGTAATGGAATGTTAATTATATTTGGATTTAGGGTGAATCTTGAAGAGATCATAGATTGGGCTCAGTGGCCTTATAATGTAGTTATTGGTGTGATGATGTCAGTGATACCCAGTTGTGTGAGGTACCTAGTGGAGGATGAAGATATATGTGGCGGGGGTTATACATGGTAGGAGGAGGGTGGGGGTTGTACAGGGTCCATGGAGGAGGGTGGGGATTTTCCGGGGTCTAGGGAGGAGGGTGGGGGGTGTCTGGGGGGCTGTATGGGGTCCAGGGAGGAGGGGGGTGTCTGGGGGCTGTCTGGGGGGTGTCTGGGGGGCTGTTCGAGGTTTAGGGAGTAGGGTCGGGCTGTCTAGGGAGTTGTCCGAGGAGCTATCTGGGGAGATGTCCAGGGGGTTGTCTGGGGTCTAGGGAGGAGGTTGGGGGGATATATGGGGGGCTGTCCAGGGGGATGTCTAGGGGGCTGTTCGGGGGGATGTCAGGGGAGCTGTCCAGGGGGTTGTCCGGGGTCCAGGGAGGAGGGTGGGAGGGTTGTTCAGGGGGGGGGGGGGGTGGCTCTCTGTGGGGCTATCCAGGGAGGATGTCCCGGGTTCATGGGAAGGTATTTACATATTTTTTAAGCAAATTCATTCAAGTTTAAAAAAAATAATTTCATTATATCAACATCCAATTAGACCACCAATTTTATAAATTCCACTAAAAAATTACAATTTCATTAAAATAGGGGGATGTCACAGCAAATCATCAAATCAAGTTTTATTATTTATAGATAAAAAATAAAGATAATGTGACCTACCTAATCACACATATATTAAGGCACAAAAAATCAATGAACATCAAAGGTCAGTAATATCATTCAAAAATTTAATAGATCAATCTTTCCCTCATAACCATCACTATCATCACCATCATCTTCACCCTCACCCTCTTCCTCATTGTCATCCCCATAATAGTCACCACCCTCCTCGCCATCGTACTCAACCTCGGCCTCCTCATCTCCCTCCTCCTCCACCTCGGCCTCCTCCTCGCCCACCTCCTCCACCTCAGCCTCCTCCTTTCCCTCCTCATTGTGTATTCTTTTCAACGTGAATTACGTCTAAAAAATTACATAATAATTTGGTTGACCAATAAGGAAAATAAAAAAATATACTCCTCTTACTCCAATTGTAATAGGTTTCAGTTGAAACATTCTTTCTCTTTCCAGATTTCATTTGACCCTTCCCGAATGAAAAACTGAAATCTTTCAATTCATTAAGCACATCCGTTGTAGACATACACTAAGGTGGATCATCGGTCTCTGTGGTATTATCAAATCTTCGACGATTATTTCTATATGGATGGTTCATTGGAAAGAATTGTCGATGTCCCATAAAACTGAAACTATAGTGATGTTTCAGTCTTCTGAATCATTTATTCTTCATAAAAATTGGACATGATAGTTTTCCCTTTGTTCTCTATCCAGACATCATTGTATAAGACGAAAAATCCATGATCATCCACATAAGAAAAACATGCATATGAAATATTTCTTTAAAATATGCATCGTATGTGCACACACCCACATCCCAAAGAAGTTTCAACTCTTTTATTAATGGTTTCATGTATACGTCAATATCAATGTCGGGATTAGAAGGTCCATATATGAGTATACTCATGAAAGTGAAAGGTTTTTTCATACACAACAATGGGGGAATATTATAAATGTGTATAAAAACTGGCCATGTGTTGTGCGAAGTAAGTATATACCCGAATGGATTAAAACCATCGCATGAAAGACCCAACCTCACATTACACACATCAGCTGAAAAATCAGGATATCGAGCATCAAATCTCTACAATGAAAATCCATCTGCAAGGTGAACCAACTCATCATTAGTCTTCTTTCTCTCGGTGTCATTCCATCTCATTTTTATTGATACTTCATCAGACATAAAAAGATTTTGGATTATGGGGATCAATGGAAAGTGTCACATTACTTTCTGTGGAATGTGGGATAGTGTTCCATCAGATTTTGACTTCTAGCATGATGTGCCACATTTTATACAATCATTTCATTCATCAATTTCTTACCAGAATAAACTGCAATCTTTCAGGAAAGCATGAATTTTGTTTCTTGAAAATTTAAGCTCGTCAACTATCTTCCATGACATATAGTGGTTTAAGGGAATATCTATTTCATCTAGAAGTAAATCCTTCAAGAAGTTAAGAATGTAATCGACTACTGTATTATAAATTTCATACATATTTTCCCATGAAAAAATCGAATTAAAATTCCAGCCATTTCATTTTATCACACAGTCGATATACTTGAGTCTTGGTAGCATCATTCAATTTTTTCACCCTTACAAAATCATCATTTTTATCAGACGCATTATGTGTGCTCATATCGAAGTCTTATTGGGTCGGAATCCTTTCATTTTCATGATGATGAATAAATGGAAACCGGTCATATAACAAATTCTCTACTCCAGTCCTCTCATTTAAATCATCACCAATTTGAGATTTTATTTTCTACCCATTGTGATACCACACATAGCAGTTTGCTTGAAAACCATATTTAGTTATTTGGTAGCTAACTTCTTCATGGCTCAACCAAGGTCTGCCAACACAATTGGATCATGGGCAGTATATGTGACCACTATCTAAAGCATTGTGAAATTAAAAATCTAAAAAAATATCCAAATTGTTTTGAAAATCTCTCGATATCCAATTGGTTTCATACATCCAACTTCTATCAATTCTGTAAAAAACTAATTTTTATAAGTCATTTCGTCAAAATCAATTTAATAATATTAAAGTTTCATTGAAAATATATTTATGTAAATGATAATTGTTCACTTTATATGAAACCATAAACAGTAATCTATATGATAATCATAATATAAAAGACAAAAAATACTATATTTATAACAAAAAATCTTTGAAGAACTATACATACAAGATCATGTACACTTGTGCAGGAGAATTATTCAGAAGTTTACTAAATTTTAGATTGAATAAATTTTATATTTTAGTAGATAATTTGAGGGATCACGTACATTACCCAAGGGAGAGGGAGTGTCCAGGGGGGGTGCAGGGTGTCCAGGGGGGTGGTGGGGCTATCAGGGGGGTCAGAGGTGTCCAGGGGGAGGGGGGATGTCTAGGGGGTCGGGGTTTCTAAGTGGGTGGGCAGTCAATGGGGGTGGTTGGGCTGTCCAAGGGGGTAGGGGTGTCCAGGGGTTGGGCGGGCTATCCAAGGGGGTGAGTGGGGAGTCCAGGGGGTGGGCAGGGTTGTCCAGGGGTACGGGGTGTCCAGGGGGTGGGAGGGCTGTCCATGGGGTGGTGGGGCTGTCCAGGGGGTACGGGGTGTCCAGTGGGTGGGCGGGCTGTTCAGGGGGGGGGGGGGGTGGACGGGTTGTCCACGAGGGTGGTTGGGCTGTCCACGGGGGTGGTGGGGCTGTCCAGTGGGGTCGAGGGTGTCAGGGGGTGGGGGATTTACAGGGTGTGGGGGTAATCCTAAGGGATGTGGGGTGTCCGAGGGGTGGTGTGTGGGTGTCTAGGGGTGGGTGGGCTATCCACGAGGGTGGGGGATGTCCAGGGGGTATGGGCTGTCCAGGGGGTGGGCGGGCTATCCATTGGGGTGGAAGGGCAGTCCAGAGGGTCGGAGCTATCCAGGGGGGTGGGGGGATTTCAAGGGGTGGGTGGGGGGGGGTTCCAAGGGTACGAGGTGTTCAGGGGGTGGGTGGGCTGTCCAGGGGTGGTAGGGGTGGCACACCGTCCAGGGGGTATGAGGTGTCCAAGGGGGTGGGAGGGCTATCCACGGGGGTGGCGGGGCTGTCCAGGGGGTCGGGGTGTTCAGGGGGTGGGTGGGATTTCCAGGGGTGGGGGGTTGTCCAGGGGGTACGAGGTGTCCAGGGGTGGGAGGGCTATCCAGGGAGCGGCGGGGCTGTCCAGGGGGTGGGTATGCTGTCCATGGGGGGTGGGGGCTGTCCACAGGGGGAGGTGGTGTCCAGGGGGTGGTCAGGGCTATCCTGTGGGGTAAGGGGTGGGTGGGCGGGCTTTCCACAGGGTAGAGGGGCTATCCAGGGGGGTACGAGTTGTCCAGGGGTACGGGGTGTCTAGGGGGGGTGGGCGGGCTGTCCACGGGGGTGGAGGGGGGTGGCTGTCTAGTGAGTACGGGGTGTCCAGGGGGGTGGGCGGGCTTTCCACGAAGGTGGAGGTGCTTTCCAGGGTGTTCGGGGGGGTCCCGGGGTGGGGTGTCCAGGGCTATGTGGTGTCTAGGACAGCCCACCTCCACCCCTCTTAGACAGCCCCCCCCACTGGATAGCCCCCTCTCCTTGGACAACCCATACACCCTCCCCCACCTGGATAGCCCCCCAGGACAGCCCACCCCCTACCTGGACACCACACACCCCCTCCCCTTCACCCCCCCCCCACCTGGATAGCCGACCCCCACCTGGACATCCCCCCACCGGGAGAGCCACCCCCCTCCTGGACAACCCCCCCTCCCTTGACACCCCACAACCCCTCCTCCACCTGGACAGCCCACCCTGACCCCCTGGACATCCTACGCCCATCCTCCCCCACACCCCTATAGCCCCCCTAGAACCCCCTACCCTCTGGACAACCCACCCCCACCTGTACTGGCCCCCACACCTGGAAAACACCCCACACCTGGACAGCCCCCTACCCCTCTTGCACCCGCCATAGGTTATTTTTATTTAAAATCATTGTATTAATTAAGAAAGACAAACTATCATGCATTATCTATTTCACTATACAAAAAACATAAAACCCCACTAAACATAATACATGAAACCCCACTAAAAAAACAAAAAAAACATAAAACATACCCTTTACCCCACTATAAAAAACCTAAAACAAACCCTTTACCACTGCACTAAATAAACCCCACTAAAAAGACCATTTAGGATTTATTAAGTGTAGAAAAAAACATAAAACAACTTACTCATTCGAACAACAATAATTCTAATTTACCCGAATATCACTAATCTCATTTACCCGAAATCAAAAGAAAACATCAAACATAAAATAAAAATAGGAAGAACAGTAAAAATAACATACTAATTTGAAGTGTAAAAATAATTTTTTTTGATTCAAGAAGGATCTTTGGCAAGAAGGTGTTTCGCGGCCAACAAGACTTCGGGAGGAAGTCTGAATTAGGTCTTCAGTCGAGCGTACTAGGAGATGGGGCGCTGGTTATTTTGGGGGGAAATTTCCCAATGGTTTTTAAAAACCATTGGGAAAGCCTCTCTTTACCAACAATTTATTAAAACTGTTGGTATCTGTTAGAGGAAGTGAAGCTTTCCAAATAGTTCTGTCAAACCGTTGGGAAAGCTTAACTATTTTAACACATTTTCCAACAGTTTGAGAAAACCGTTGGAAAAGGTGGATTTTTTTTTATAGAATACCAATGTTTTCATCAAACCCTTGGGATATATCCATTGGTAAAACCACCATTTCTAGTATTGCTATAGATTTGATGGGGGTTGGGTTTTTATGTTTTTATTGGTATTGTATGGGGATTTTTTTTTGATTTTTTAGGGATTTTATGGTCTTTTTGAATTTTTTTCACTTTTATTAGTTTAAAGGGTTTTTAGGGTTTATAGGTGTTTTTTAAGTTCTTATTGGGATTTAGGGTTTTTAAGGTATTTAGGATTTTTTTTCCTTTTTTAGGGATTTTTGGGTTTTTTGGTATTTTTCATGTTTTCATGATTGTTAGAATTTTTTATGTTTTTTTGGGGGGTTTAATAATTTTAATGATTTTAAGGTTTAAATAGGGTTTCAAGGTTAGGTTTGTTTTATGTTTTTATGAAATTTTTAGGTTTTTTCTATTTTTTGGACTTTGGGGGCAAAGAAGGTGCGGGCTAAGCGGAGAGTTTGGCGCCTCAATTTATAAAAACGAAATAGTACAAAACATTACATGGGGGACTTGTACATTCGGGTGCAAGTAGTACCCTTCATGTCAGAGACTACATGAGACATGAAAAAATAAGGAGAAATGAATGACCACCATGAGCAGCATTCTTCAATAGCCATCTTGGAAAGAGCATCAGCCACCATATTGACTTCCCTATATGCATGAGTGATCTTCAGACTCAGGTTCTTGTATAGGCTAAGGCATTCAATTCATTGGGGTAGAAGACACCATGGAACCTTCCTGGAGTTTTGGTGGAGAGCCTCCACTGCAAGCATCGAATCCGATTCGATCCATAGATGCATCCACCCAAATTGATTTTCAAAACAAACAGCCTTGATAATAGCCCAAAGCTCTGCGGCATAGGCACATTCATTCCCAATGAAATGATAGAAAATACCCTTGATAAAACCTCGATAAGTACGGAAAACACCACCACAACCTGAAGGACCTGGTAAACCTGCTGCCGCACCATCAACATTGACTTTGATCCATGACGGGATTGGTGGAATCCATCTAATGTACTTTATCAGCATCGGTTTTTTGGACCTTTCAGGAACACCAAGAGTGCGGAGTGTAACAAGATCATTGAAGCAGTTGTTCATCGTACCTGATTGGATACACCCAGCCATTCAAATAGCATGTGCATGGAAATAATACACTCATGTGTGGAGCATGATTTATTCTGAAACATATCATAATTTCTCGTAGCCCATAGGAAGGAAACAATTGCTACAGATGTAACAAGAAGGAGATTTTGAAGCCTCTCACTACAGTTGAAATCTGTAATAAAGAGAATCCTTTGGGAAAAGGTTATAGGTGGTAAACGGAGACCAAATAAATCTTGATGTAGTTCCATAGTCTTTGTTCAAGGTTGCATTCAACAAAGAGTTTTTGTTTGCTTTCAGCACCTCGCAAACAAATGTTGCAAGCTGAAACAGTCTGCCATCCAACATTTTGCAGCTAACCATGCATAGGCAGCCTATTTCTACAAATCTTCCAGAGAAGAAGTAAGTGTCTAGGGGGAATGAATTGACACTTGTATTTCAGAATCCATGAGGGGGGATCCAGGCCTTGCTGACATTTATGCTTGTAGAACTTGCTTGTAGTGAGCTTGCCAATCAGATTCGGCTTCCATATGAGAGCATCCTAATCAATGTAGTTGTAACGATGAATCTGGGATATGATGTGTGGGGGTAGAAGTCCATCCAGCTCCATCAGCCTGGCTTTGAGATCATTGATAGACATGTGTTGCAGACCCAGAGGTACCTGCATGATTTCATGTAGAGGATGATCGAGCCACAGAGTGAGCCAACAGTTCAGATTGGAGTGACTTGAAACATCCCAAATAGATTGAGAGATGATGTCTTGGTATGAGGATTTAATTTTGGTCCAGACATAGGAGAGCATGTACCTAGTGTAACCATTGCACAGGCGAGCAGTAAATCTTTCTTTAAGAAAATCCAGCTCACCTTCCTTGTGTATGAAGAGGTTCCAGGTGAATTTGGCCAAAAAGGCCTCATTGAAAACCCTGAGATCATTAATTCCAAGACAACCCATTTCAATGAGTTTAATGCAGTCTTTCCATGCAACAATTACCAATTTCTTTTCGTTAATGCATCATGTTCATGCGAAGTTCCGAATCCTGGCTTGAAGAGACTTGATCATACTTATTGGCTATCTATATATAGAGAAGGAATGAACAAACATTGAGGTGACGACAAAATTGGTAAGGCATACTCTGCCTGATTGGGAGAGGGACTTTCCCTTCCATTTAGCCAACAGATGTGTGATGTTGATAGAGATGCTTTCCAAGTGGCAACACTTTACCTACCCCCAAAGGAGGGGAACCCCAAGGTAATTGAATGGGAGAGATCCTTTTTTGACACCAAGACATCTAATGATTATGTTTTGCCTCACAGAGGAGCTCCCTTTCCCAAAGACAATAGATGATTTACTCCAACTGATTGCCTGTCCAGCAACATATTCATAGTGATTAAAGATTTTCTGGATAGCTGATATAGTTCTCATATTAGCCTTCCCAAAGAGAAGTATATCGTCAGCATAAAAAATATGTGAGGGTACAAAATAGTCCTTATTAGATTTGATAGGACAATAGAATCCTGCCATCATTGCATTGGTAACAATATGACTCAGATAATCTTCTACAAGTGCAAAGAGAATCCCAGAGAGTGGCTCTCCTTGTATGACCCCTCGTGAACATTGAAAGAAACCTTTTGGCGCCCCATTAACCAAAACAGAGATTCTGGCACTCTCCAAAATAGAAGAAATAATACTGATAAATTTGGGTGAAAATCTATACATACTCAAAACCTTGAACAGAAAGTTCCACTTAATGGTATCAAAGGCTTTGGATATATCTTATTTTAAAGCCAACGTCCCATTTTTGGATTCATTTCTCATGATATTCACTCCTTCAGTGGCCATATATAAACAATTTTGAATGCTTCGCCCAAGAACAAAGCCAAATTGATTGAATGTGATGATGGTTCCAACAAACATCCCCAGCCCAGTGATGATGATTTTACTAATAATCTTGGGAATGGTGTTTACAATGGAAATCGAATGAAATTCACCAATATCAATAGTAGCTTCTTTTTTGGGAATTAGAGCGATGAAATTGGAGTTGGCTCCCAAAGGAATTGATCCAGAGAGAAAGAAATCCCTGATTGCATTGGTAATTTCTATATGAAAGATATCCCAATATAAAATGAAGAATTTTTTGGTAAATCTGTCCGGTCCAGGGGCGCTTTCAGAATTGAGTGAAAAAAGACAAGATTTAACTTCATCCTTAAGAGGAGGAGAGGTCAGATCATTGTTCTGTGAGTCATTCACACACTTCTCAATACAATTGGAAATCAAGTTAAAAAGAGGAGTACAATAATCATTATATAGAACTTTAAAATGATCAACAGCAACATAAGAGATCTCTTTCTCGTCAACCAAGGTTGTTCCATTGATTCGGATATGATTAGGTCCTTTATGAACCCTTTTCTCCCTATGCAAGTGATGAAAGAACTTGGAGTTTCTGTCACCATCCTTGAGCCATCGTACATTGAATTCATTTTTTTCTAGATTCTCTTTAAGAGCAAGAAGATCATCAAGATTTTTATGAAACTCAAGTTCCTTGCGAGTAGGGGTTTATGGTTTTTGTGGATTTTTGTGTTTTAGTGTTTTTATCATTTTTCAGGTTTTAGGTGGTTTTAATTGTTTTTAGTTTTCTATGGTTTTCTTAGGATTTTTTTTGGGTTTTATGGTATTTATTTTTTGGGGGATTTTTAGGGTTTTATGATTTTTATGGTTTTTTAATGATTTTGTGGTTTTTTATATTATTTAGGTTATTTAGGGATTTTATGGTTTGTTGGGTTTTATGGTTTTTGAGTTTTTTATAGTTTTTATTTTTTATGTGTTTAAAGGTTTTGTATAGTTTTTAGAGGTTTTAGTGGATTTTTGGGTTTCATAGGTTTTTAGAAGTTTTTTTTGTTTTATCGGTTTTTATGGTTTTTAGGGGGTTGAGGTTTTAGGGTATTTTAGGGGTTTTTGTTTTTTTAGGGGTATTAAGTGTTTTTATGTTTTCAAGGTGTTCTTATTGTTTTTCGGGTTTTTTATGTTTTTATGAATTTTTAGGGAATTTTAAGATCATTATGATTATTAAGGATTTTAGGGATTTGTTTTTCTATTTTTAGGGTTTTTATTATTTCTTAGGTTTTCAGGGGTTTCAAGTGATTTTAGGTTTTTAAGTTTTTCATAAGCTTTTTATGGTTTTGGGGGGTTTTTTATGTTTTTTTGGATTTTTAGGGGTTTTTAGGATTTTTATAGGTCGTAAATACTTGAGATATTTTGAGGTTCTTTAGAGGTTTTGGGGTTTTTAAGGGGTTTTTTGGTTTTTTAGTGGTTTTTTTGATTTTTTTAGGATTTAAAGGGATTTTAGAGTATTTTAATGTTTGTAGGGTATTAAAGTGTTTTTAGAGTTTTTATTGGTTTTTAGGGTTTTTATGGGTTATATGGGGTTTTATGGTTTTTAGGGGTTTTTATGGTTTATAGGGGTTTTAGGGTTGTTATGGTATTTAAATATATATTAGTATTTTCTTCATTCTAATGTTTTAAGTGGGTTTAAGTGTTTTAATGTTTTAAGGTTTTCATAGGAGTTTTTAGGTTTTTTTACATTTTTCGTAATTCTTATGTCTTTATAGTATCTTTAAAGATTTTAGGTTTTCTACAGATTTTCTGAGTTTTTAGGATTTTCTGGGTTTTTTAGGATTTTTAGCGGTTTTCATGGGTTTTAATTGTTTTAGTGTTTTAAGGTTTTATTATGTTTTTTCTTGGTTTTTATCGTTTTTACGTTCTTAAGGGGTTTAATTAATTTTAGGGTTTTTATGGTTTATAGGGATATTGAGATTTTTTTGGGTTTTTATGTTTTTCTTTGGGTTTTATGGTTTTTTTGAGTTTTTAGGGGGTTAATTATTTTTTTTATTTTTTAATGTATTTTGTGGTCTAAAGGGTTTTTAGATTTTTTAGTCGTATTTTATTATTTTTAGTGTTATTTATGCTTTTATAACTTTTATGTGTTTATAAGGGTTTTAGGATTTTTATGGTTTTTGGGTTTTTAACATTTTTAGGTACTATATAAGTTTTAAGTATTTTTACAATTTAAGGCATTCATAGGGCTTTCAGGTTTTATCAATTTTATGGATTCTAAATCCCTTTTAGGATTTTTATGTGGTTTAACGAATTTTTAGGGTTTTTAGGGTTTTGGGGAGGAGGGGGTTTTGGGTTTTTATGGGTTTTAGGGTTTTTTTTTAATTTTTAGGGTTTTAATGTTTTTAGAGTTTTAAAAAGTTTTTAGGGTTTTAAATTGTTTTTAGAGTATTTAGTGGGGTTTGGGGGTTTTTTGGATTTTAACATTTTTATGGGTTTTATGGTTTTTAGAGCTTTTACAGTGTTTAGTGTTTATAGGATTTTAGTGGTTTTAAGTGCTTTTAGGTTTTAAGGTATTATTTTGGGTTTTCATGGGTTTTAGGGATTTTTCAAGTTTTTAGAATTTTTAGAGTATTTTTACGGTTTTTTATGGTTTTTATGGTTTTTAGGAATGTTGAGGTTTTTTGGGTTTTTTTATTTTTAATTATTTTAATATTTTTAGCATATTTTGGGTTTTAGGGGTTTTAAGTGTTTCCGGGTTTTTAGGGTTTTCTTAGTGGTTTTTAGGGGTTTTAAAGGATTCTATGTTTTTCATTATTATTTTTGGCTCTTTTAGGATAAATATAGTTTCTTATAGTTTTTAGGAATTTTTTAGTTTTTAGTGTTTTTATGGTATTTATGTTTTTTTGTTATTAGGGTTTTTTAGTTTTTTATGATTTTATGGTTTTCAGTGTTTTTTAACATTTTTAGGGGTTTAAAAGGTATTTTTAGTTTCTAGTGGTTTTAGGGCTTTTAGGATTTGTTAGGGTTTTTATGGTTTTTAGATATTTTTATGGGTTTTAAAGGGTTTTTGGTTTTTAGGGTCTTTTTAGTTTTTTAGAATTTTTAGTTTCTTTAGGGGTTTAATGTTTTTTTAGGTTTTTAAGTTTTTTTTATCGGTATTTATGGTATTTATGTATTTTTTATTTTTTATGGGTTTCTTAGGATTTTTTAAGATTTTATGTTTTTAGGGCCTTAAGGTATTTTGATGTATTTAAGGGGTTTTTAGGGTTCTTATCATTTTTTTGTATTTAGAGGTTTTGATTATTTTTAGGTTTTTAGGTATTTCTTAGGGTTTTTCTTGGTTTTTAGGGTTTTTTATTAATTTAGGGTTTTTAAGGATTTTTTATTATTTTAATGAATTTTGAGTGGTTTTAGGGATGTTGTGTTGTTTTTTAGGGTTTCTCAGGGTTTTATGGGTTTATGGGGAATTTGTTTTTTTTAGTTTTGTAGATTTTTCTAGTTTTTATGGGTTTAATGTGTTTTTTGTGTTTTAAGTTGGTTTTAGGGTTTTTATAGGGTTTGGGGGATTTTATGGGTTTTAGGGGTGTTAGGGTTTAAAAGATTTTTAGTTTTTTTATTTTTTAGGGGGTTTACGTAATTTTTATGTTTTTGAAGTTTTATTAGGTTTATTCCGTGTTTTAGTGTTTTTTTAAATTTTTAGGTATTTTTATTTTTTTAGGATATTTAATGATTCTTAGGGTTTTAATTATATTTTTTGGGTTTTTTGTGTTTTTTTCTATTTTTAGGGTATTTAAGGTTTTTTTAGTATTTTAATATTTTTACATGCTTAAAGTATTTTTTAAGGTTTTATTGGGTTTGTTGAGATTTTATGTGTTTTTTTAATGTTTTTAGGGGTTTTTAGGGGTTTGGTGTATTAGGGTCTTTTAGTGGGTTTAGGCTTTTTAATATTTTCTTATTTTCTTAGGGGTTTAATGTATTTTTATGTTTTTAAGATTTTCTTTTGGATTTTAATAGGTTTTTGGGTTTTAATTTTTTATTGTGATTTTAATGATTTTTAGTATTTTTATAGTTTTAAGGGGTTTCAGGGATTTTGAGTGTTTTAAGAGTTTTTAGGTTTTTTATATTTTATTTACATTTTAGGGGTTTAAATTGTTTTTATGTATTTAATGTTCTCTTAGGTTTTTAGGGTTTTTTGGTTTTTTGGATTTTATGGTTTTTTTAGTTTTTAGGGTTTTAAGGTTTTTTTAGAGTATTTAATTTTTTTTGGGGTTTAATGGGTTTTATGTTTTTTAGTAGTTTTTAGGGTTTTTATGTGTTTTAGGGTTTTTAATGGTTTTAGGGTTTGGGGGGGGGTTAGGGTCTTTTATAGTTTTTTAGTTTATTATGGGATTTAAGTGTTTTTAGGATTTCAAGGTTTTATTAGGGGTTTTCTGAGTTTGTATAGTTTTTGAATTTTTAGGGGTTTTCAGAACTTTTCTAGGTTTTTTTTTATTTTTTAGGGTTTTAGGTATTTTGAAGGGGTTTGGGGGGGGGGTTTATGTTTTTAAGGTATTTTATATTTTTTAGCATTTTCTATGTTTTTTTATTGATTTTATATTTTTGTTAGTTTTTTATGGTTTTCTTAGCTGTTTTTAGGAGTTTTTACATTTCTAAATATTTGTAGGATTTATATGGTTTTTAGGGTTTTTAGGGATATTTTATGGTTTTATAGTTCTTATGGTTTTTTGGGTTTTCATAGGTTTTTTGTAATTAGTATTTTTGAGTTTTTTTAGATTTTTTATGGTTTCTTATATTTTTTTAATATTTTTAAAGGTTTAAAGGGTTTTAGAGTTTTAAGTGGTTTCTTAAGGTTATTAAGGGTTTTTAGGGGTTTTCATGATTTTTAGGGGTTTTAGAATTTTATGTTTTAGGGGTTTTACGTTTTTTTACGTTTTTAAGGTTTTATTAGGATTTTAAGGGTTTTTGGGTTCTGTAGAATTTTTATGATTTTTAGGGGTTTTTTTATGATTTTTTTGGTTTTTAGGATTTTTAGTCATTCTAAGGGGTTTTACAGTTTTTATGGGCTTTTGTGTTTTTATGGGTTTTTACTTTTTTAGTGGGTTTTAGGTTTTTATTGTTTTTATTGCTTTAGGGGTTTAAAGGGTTGTTAGACTTTGTATTGGTTTTCTACGGTTTTTATGGGTTTTCATGGTTTTTAGTATTTTCATGGGTATTTATGGTTTTTAGGGGTTTTTAGGATTCTAAGGGTCTTTTTAGTTATTTAATGGTTTATGAAATTTGTAGGTTTTTAGTGGTTTTAAATGTTTTTAGGTTTATTTGGTTCTCTTATCGGGTTTCAGGTTTTAGGTTTTTTTACATTTTTATGGGTTTTTAGGGTTTTTTAGGATTTTTCTTGTTTTTAGGGTTTTTAGGGTTTTTAGGGTTTTTTATCATTTTAGGAGATTTATTTGATTTTATATTTTTTATATATTCTTACGGATTTTCACAGTTTTTAGAGTTTTTTGGTATTTTAGGGATTTTTAAGGATTTTTATCATTTTTAGAGTTTTTGGGATTTTGAGGGTGTTTAAGGTTTTTAAAGGTCTTAGGGTTTTAATCATTTTTTGGGGGGTTTTAAGATTTTTCTGAGTTTTTTTGGGATTTCAATATTTTTTAGAGTTTTTTTTAACATTTTAGGTGTTTAAAGGGTTTTTAGATATTTTAGAATTTTTATGGATTTTATTGGTTTTATGGTTTTTTAATTTTTTAGGGTGTTTTTTTGTTTTTAGTGGTTTTAAGGTCGTTTTAGGGTACTTGGTGGTTTTTTCATTTTTTATATTCTTAGGGGTTTTATGTGTCTTTTGGTCGTTAAAGTTTTCATATGGTATTTTTAGGTTCTGTAGGTATTTAGATATTTTTCATGACTTTTTAGGATTTTGATTATTTTTATGTGTTTTTGGGACTTTGAGGTTTTTTAGACTTTTTAATGTTTTTGGGTTTTTGGTGTTTTAAAATTTTTGAGGTTTTAGGGGTTTTAAGTGTTTAAATATTTTTTAGGATTTTTTCTGGGTTTTTAGTGTCTTTTTCATTTTTAGGGATTTTTAGGCCTTTTCAGGTTTTTTTGGGGTTTATAGGGATTTCAAGTGTACTTAGGGTTTAGGGATTTTAGGGTTTTTTGTGGTTTTAATCTGTTTTATTTTTTTTTCTAGTTTTGTAGAGGATTAAATGTTTTTAGAGTTTTCTAAAAATTTCTATTATTTTAAAGGGTTTTTAGAGTTTCAATTTTGTTTTTAGTTGTTTTTTTGGGTTTTGTGGGTTTTTAGGATTTTTAAGGGTTTTCAAAGTTTTTATGGGTTTTATGGTTTTTAGGGGTTTTAGGGGATTTATAGGGTTTTAGTAATTTTATAATTTTAGGGGTTTTAAGTGATTTTAGTTATTTATGGTATTATTATGGGTTTTCTGGGTTTTAGGGTCTTTATGAATTTTGGTATTTTTTAATACTTAATGGGTTTTTTAGGATTTATAGGGATTCTTTAGGGGGTTTAGTGTTTTAGAGGTTTTTTATAGTTTTTAGGTTATTATTTTTAATAGGGGATTTAATTGTTTTTCGGTTTCTAAGGTTTTATATTGGGTTTTTAGGGGTTTTGGGGGTCTTTATATTTTTAGGCATTTTTATGGTTTTGATGGGTTTTATAGATTTTTTAGGGATTTTTTTGGTTTTTAGGGTTTTTATGGTTTTAGGGTTTTTTTCGGTTTTTTTGAGTTTTTTAGGGTTTAGAATGTTTTTAATATTTTTAGGGGTCTAAAGGGTTTTTCAGTAGTTAGTGTGTCTAGAGGTTTTGGGTTTTTAGGGCAGAAGAGGTGTGAGGCCAGGCTATTCCCGACCCCCTCAAAATATATTATGAAAAAACGCAGCAGAAAAGGGAGGGGAGGGGTCAATAAACCCACACCCGAAAACCCCTTACAACCCAAGACACAGAATACCCCCAAAAAATAAAAATAAATAAAAGAAAAAACACACAAAGCCAAACAAAGCATAACACCAAATTGGCCCCAACATCACCTACCATCCAAACAGCAAACATTATCCAGCAGCATCAAAACCATCAGCATCAAAACCATTAGCAGCAACTTCATGGATAGGGGCCGACCATAACCAGTAACCCAGCATCCAACAACCATCACTTCTTAGACAACTAGCATCCAGCAACCCACATCCCACTTCACTATCTCCAGTCTCCAGCGCCTCCTCACCAGTCAGAACAACTGCCAACAAAACAGAGTCACCAGCACTAGAATCATAAATAGAAGCTTCATCACATCCTGGCCATACAGCAACCAAGATCATGCACCTCATTTCCAGACAACCAGCTCCTCTTTCAATCATCAATCCTCTCCCAGCACCCCGCTTCCGCCTCAGCAACATGTAGCACCAAAACCAATCAACGCCACCATAAAAAATTTACAGCACCCACCACATCCACTTAATGGATGTGGAAACCAAATAATAGTAGCTCATCATCCAGCAACTCAAAATCCAACCAAAAATCAGCAGAAACATATGTAAAAACCAACAAAAAACATCAATAATCAAACAACAACTCAGAATCCAGTAACCATCTCTTCCTGAACAGACGGGTTCCAGCATCCCACCATAGTTATAAACACACGACCACCAACACCCATGCCTAAACCCATTCCACATCAGCCAAAACCCCTCAAACTCATCATTTAGTAACAACAATAACTCACAATCGAACCGGCCACAACTCAAAAGTATGCAGACCAGCATGTCAAAACGAACATAGCACAATACGACCAGACCTTCATCAGCAGCAAGATCCAAGAATAAGAAAGTGGAACTAGAAAAAAAAACCTTCATCTTCACCCATTTCATCGACCATGAACCGTTGAGAAGCCAGAGAAACCATCATGACCCTCGTCAGGTCCAAACGAGAAGTGCAGATCTGAGGGCAAGACCGTTCACGCCACTGCCATGAAGTCGCAAAGCCTTCCAAACCCGCAGTTCATCGGAGCGAAGCCCGAACTCTCCCTGAAGAAGCCTCAAGATTGTCTTTCCACACCAAAGATGACAGCCAGAGCACCGAACACCAAGAGACCTGAACAGCCGAGACCGAACCCAGATTTGACAATCATACTTGAAATTCGGGCCAAGCACACCTCTCCACGGTCGTAGAAACATCCATCGCACCTGCCTATCTCAATCACGAGAACATAGAGTCCTGTGCAACCTCAGATCTGGAGTCGGATTTGATATTTACTTTTTCATTGACTGAGAAGGGACCGACTGAGGAAGCCAGACCTTCCCACCAACATGCCAATGTGAGCAGCCGCATCCAACCCCGAACCAGACGATCTGCTGAGACCACACCCAAGCCACTGTGAGAACAACAACTCCTCCAAGGAGCAGTAAAGATTCAAGGGGTGACTGAGAAGAATATCTCAAGGGGTGAACACCCGGATACTCAGCCTCCATCCTCTTATGTTTTAGGGGGTTTAAAGGTTTTTAGTGATTTTATAGGTTTTAGGGTTATTAGGGTATTTCAGTGTTTCTCTAATTTTTTAGGATTCATAAGGTATTTAAGTGTTTTTAGACTTTTAAGGTTTTCTTAGGGTTTTTAGGGTTTTTTTATTTTAATGGTTTTTAGGGATTTTTTAGGATTCTTATGGTTTTTTGGGTTTTTTGGGATTTTGAGGGTTTTAGGGTTACATAGGTGTTTCATGGTTATTATGGGTTTTTAGGGTTTTAGGGTTTTTTTAGGTTTATTGATTTTAGGTTTTTAGAGTTCAATAACATTTTTAGTGGTTTCAAGGGATTTTAGATATTTTAGTGGTTTTTTGGGTTTTTGGACTTTTAGGGTTTTTATGGTTTTTATAGTGTTTTATGATTTTAAAAGTTTTTAGTGTATTTTTATTATTTTTAGGGTATCAATAATTTTTAGGGTTTTAAGGTTTTCTTTGGAGTTTTTATGTTTTAGGTATTTTTAAGGATTTTATAATGTATTTATGGTTTTTAGGGATTTAAAGGGTTTCTAGAGGTTTTAAGAATTTTATGGGTTTTTATTTTTTTTTTGGATTTCAAGCATTTTTAATTTTCTATCGATTTTTTAGGTGTTTTCAATTTTTATGTGTCTTTAAATTTTTAGGTTTTTATAAGGGTTTTTTAATTTTTTTGGTTTTTAGGTTTTTTATTGATTTTGAGGGTTTTAGTATTTTTTGCAGTTTTTTTTTGGGTTTTAGGGATCTAATTTGAGTTTTAGGGTTTTAAGGTTTTTTTGAGTCTTTAACAATTCTATGAGTTTAAAGGGTTTTTATATTTTTAGTGTTTTTTGGGTTTTTTGGATGTTTTATGGTTTTTTGGTTTTTTATGGTTTTTAGGGTTTTTTTACAGTTTTAGGGGCTTTTTATGGGATTTTAGGGTTTTTAGTGTCTTTAAGATTTTTATTTGTCTTACAGATTTTTAGTATTTTCAGGATCTACTAAGAGTTTTTCCATGTTTTTAGGGGTTTTATGGTTTTAGGTATTTTTAGTGATTTTTGAATATTTTTATGGGTTTTAGGGTTTCTAGGTATTTTGATGGTTTTTTAGGGGTTTTAGGGGATTTTTACATTTTATAGATTCATAGTGATTTTAAAGGACTTTTATGGTTTTTAGGGATTTTAGGGGGATTATCATTTTTATAGAAAGGTAGGTGTTGGGACAGGCTATTTCTGACCACCCCCCAAAAAAAATTATTAGAAAAAAGACACAGCAGACACAAGAGAGGAGGAGTCAAACGACCCACACCCAAAAACCCTAAAACAAACCCAAACCCAGAAAAATCCAAAATCCAAAAGCAGACACGCAAGGGCAGAGTCAAGAAACCCATTCCCAATAGAAACTAGATGTCATAAGGATAAACATCTCAGTAGGGATCTCCGTAGGGGTCTCCCTCAGCACCATATCTGGATGACGCATCTGACCCCACCATCTCCCACTCAGATGTTGCCTTCCTTGAACTATTCATATCCACGTAAAGAGTCATATTTATATCCCTTATCCTTTTCTTCTCCCCAAATGATTGTGCCATGGGTTTTTCAGGACATCCATACTTCCCAGAAGCATTCTGATTGATTCCCTTAGTGGAGGCCCTAATAGACACAGTTCTTGGAGGGATTGAGTAGTCCTTCGCCAGCTTCCGTTTTTTGAGAATCTGAATTTGCCATAGCAGAGTTTTTCTCTTTCCCACGAGGCATGACAACCCCAATAATGGCTCTCTCCCTCAAGATATATGCCATGTTGGACTTGATCCATCTAGCATTCACAGTATACCACACACCCAACCGCTCAGCCTCATCCACAATCTGTGTATTTCCCTTTCAAGAGCCACCTAAACATTCCTCCACCTCCATGTCATGAAGAACCAAACAGCCATGCCCACCAGTCAAGGCCCCAACCATGACTAGCTGCCCATGACCAGGCAGTGTGTTTTCCTGACCTGGCAGTGTTCATCCATCCATACTCTTAGCATAATCCATGTCAATTTTCTCTGTAACCTTATCCTGCTCAGCCACCTACCCCTACGCATGAAGAATCTTAGTTGTTTCTCCCTACAGAAATGAACAACTAGACACACGAGGTAATTCCCCCTCATGCACCATCAAGTCCTGCTACCCCTGACTAGGAAGCATATTTGGATCACCAACATTCTTATCCAAGGGAACAATATCCATCCCGTAGTCACCAGAAAAATTTAGAGCCAACTACCCATTATCGTAACCTATAAAACTCCTAACAACCTCCAAGTCAGTGTCACATAGATTTACCAAAATCAATTTCAATCCCTCATCCTTCTCACAAGAAAGCGGCACATCCCGTACTCCCTCCTGAGTAGTAATGGATGCTCGGTATGTTCCTGTCTCAACCCCAGCACTATCATCACAGCTGGAGAGGGGAACCAGCACATCAGCACCTGAAAAATCATTCTCATTACCATCAGATCAAGCTGAAAGCGCTCCCTCAAGAACCAAATATTCATCCCCTCCAATCCGAACAAGAGATATATTCACAGCAACACTAGAATATTGAATAGTAGCATATTCCTCATCCCCCTATCTTTACAAGCAGCACCCTGAAACCCAGAGAAAGAAATCTTCCTAGGTCGTTCATCAATGTCACCGGCTAAATTCGGCTTCCCAACCTGCTGCTCTGGGAGAAACTCCTCCAAAACCAATCCATCAAAATTATTGTGAAAAGTAACACCAACACTTTCCTCATGCATTGAAAATTGCTCTGAATAATCCATGTCCTCATCCAAACCTCCAGAAATTGGGAAAAACTCAAGCGACTCCATAAACCGCGTATCCACTACCCTCAGACTATTGAATCCTTCCTTAGTTTCCATCACCCCTACCACTCACAAATCCCATGTCACATTTCAGCATATAAAACACATCACAAACCCTCAAGTCAAGAGGAGACTATCGAGAAACATTTATTTGAACTTCCCCAACAACTATAATAGCATGATCATCAGCCAGAAGTACATTATCCTTTCTGGCATGTATACATGCACCATGAATTCCATGACCTCCCCATAGAGGCACATTTTTTTTCAAACCATAAGATGGATTATTCAGCTACTAAAGTCTAGAATTGATATAACTACTAGCACAATTATAGGTAGAGGCATAGTAGCCCAGTATATGGTTGATCAAACAAAAATAAACCCATGATTCAAAGAAAATTATCTGATTCCATTAGAGATCACCTTGAATCTCAATGCAGATATAATTAACCAAATATTAAGAAACATTAACCTCTACACGAATCCTCAGTGAAATCGGGTCGAAGGCATCACTATTCGATGAATCTATACAAAGGTTTCTACCAGTGAGGTTTCTAATGATGTGGAGGATTTCCGGGTCTTGGAAGGGTTGGGTAAAACCAAGAATGGTAACCCACCAGGCCACACTCGTGGGATCACGATGCAGATAAAAGTCAAAATTATAGCGGAACAAATAAAAATGAAGGCTATCAATAGTCCTTGTTGCAAAATCTGAGACCGAAATTAAATCTTCTTTATTCCCAAACCAGATCAGAAAGTGTCGAGCATCAAACAAACCAAAAATATCATATTCATGTAGATTCAAAGAGGAAAAAAACCTATCAAGAGCCACAATAGAGGTCGGGTTCCTTCTAAAATGATCCACCAGCGTGAGATCCAAGAGTACATAGGCCATTGAGAACTTTCGAGAAGAGATCTAAAACAAAGGCACATTATTCTCACAGTGGGGGACTTTGGGGAAATATTAATCTATAGATGGAAAGGAAGCCCCTTAGGATCAGAAGAAGGTAGGAAGAGATTCCTCATTGAAGGCTATCCTCGGCCTCCCCTGGCTAGGGCTCAGGGAGGGGCATCGTCATCATAGCCATTGGCTACGTCGTTGTCATCTTCCATGGAGAGGAGATGAACGCCCATCGCGAGAGTCAAAGCGCATCAATATTTTTATTTCATATTGGTGGTTGGGAATGAAGGAGTTTTTATTATAGTTTTTATGGGTTTTAAAGTTTTATGGTTATTTTGGGTTTTAAGAGGTTTTTTTTATTTTTTTATCGATTTATGTTTTTTAGAGTTTTTTAATGTTTTTAGGGGTTTAAAGGTGTTTTAGAGTTTTAGTGGGTTTTTTAGGGTTGTATGGGTATTATGGTTTTTTAATTTTTGTAGGATTTTTGATATTTTTATGTTTTTTAATATTATTTAATGATTTTTAGGGTTTTTTCATTTTTATATTTTATGAGGATTTTTTGTGGGTTTTATGGTTTTTTGGGTTTTTGAGTTTTTTTTTGGGTTTTAATGTTTTATATAGTTATTTAATTTTTAGGGGTTTAAATTTTTTTTAGTGTTTTTAGTGTGTTATTATGGTATTTATGGTTTTTAAGGTTTTTATATGTTTTTAGGGGTTTATGGTTGTTTTTTAGTTTTATTTTGGGATTTTTTGGGTTTTATGTTTTTAGGGGTTTATGTGTTCAGTTTTTTAATATTTTTTGGGTCTTTCCCATGTTTTTATATTTTTAAAACTTTTAATCATTTTTAGTGTTTATTAGATTTTTTATAATTTTTTTGGGTTTTAGGTTTGTTAGCTTTTTAGGTGGTTTTACGGTTTTTATGTTTTATTTTATTTTATATAAATTTATAGTTTTTCTATAGTTTTTATTTTTTTAGGTGTTTAAATGTGTTTTTGATTTTTTTAGGTTTTTTGGGTTTTATGGTTTTTATGGGTTTTAGGTTTTTTATTATTTTTAAGGTTTTTGTGTTTTTATGGGCATTATGCTTTTTGAGATTTTTAATGTTTTCATAGGGGTTTTCAATGTTTTTAGGGTTTTTTAGTATTTTTATTAGTTTTTAGTGTTTTGAGGATTTTGAGAGTTTTTATGGTCTTTATTGATTTTTGGTTTTTATGTTTTTTTTAGTTTTTAGGGTTTTTAAGGGTTTTTAGTGTTTTTAAGCATTTTTAGGGTTTTATAGAGTCCTTAGTGGTTTTTAGGGATTTTATGGGTTTTATGGTTTTTATGTTTTGGGGGTTATAGTTTGGAAGGGTGTTTAGGTTTTTTAGGATCTTTTAGGGTTTTTAAGGTTTTAGCCTTTTTAGGTTTTTAGCGGTTTTAAGTGTCTTTAGGTTTTTAAGGCTTTCTTAGAGGTTTTATCAGGATTTTAAGGGTTTTTACATTTTTAGGGATTTTTTAGATTTTTAATATTTTTATAAGGTTTTAGGGATTTTATTTTTTTAGGGGTTTTAGTGTTTTAGTGTTTTTCAAGGTTTTAGCATTTTTAGGTTTTAGGGGTTTTAAGTATTTTTCAGTTTTTATGGATTTCTTTTGGGTTTTCAGGGTTTTAGGTTTTTTTATGTTTTTATGGATCTTTTTGGGGTTTTTATGTTTTTAAGGTTTCTAGTGTTTTTAGGGTTTTTGGGATTTTGAGTGGTGTTAGGGGTTTCAGGGGTTTTTAGGTTTTTTGTGATTTTTTTGTGTTTTAGGAGTTATTCTTAGTTTTTAGAGTTTTTATGGTTTTTAGTGTTTTTAACTATTTTTGGAGTTTAAATGGTTATTATAGTTTTTAGTGGTTTTTAGGATTTTTATTTGGATTTAGGGGTTTTAGGTTTTTTTAGAGTTTTTTTTCGATTTTAGTGTTTTTTTTGTTTTTAAGGTTTTCTTAGGGGTATTGTGGATTTATAGGTATTTTTACTTTTTTGGGGATTTTTAGGTATTAATAGAATTTTTATGGCTATTTGGTTATTTAGGATTTTGAGGGGTTTTAGGGTGTTTTGGTCTTATGGATTTTAGGATTTTTAAGGTTTTTTAGGTTTTTTGTGCGTTTTAAGTGTTCCTAGATTTTTATGGTTTTATTAGAGGTTTTTCATGGTTTTTTAAATTTTTATGGATTTTTATATATTTTTTCAGATATATATTGGATTTCAAGGATTTTGATGGATTTTATAGTTTTTAGGGTTTTTATGGTTTTTGGGTTTTTTTTGAGTTTCTTTTGGGTTTTAAGGTTTTTGATTCTTTTTAACATTTTTAAGGGATTAAAGGTTTTTTAGAAATCTTATTAGTTTTTAGGGTTTTTATGGATTATAGGGTTTTTATGGTATTTAAGGGTATTAGGATTTTAGCGACTTTTAAAGTCTTTTTAGGGTTTTAAGGTTTTTATCACTTTTTTTGGTTTTTAGGGGTTTTATGTATTTTTAGTTTTTTAAGGTTTTCATAGGGGTTTTTAATTTTTTAATAATTTTTGGTGTTTTTGGGAATTTTTATGGTTTTTTACTATTTTTATGGCTTTAAGGGTTTTTAGGGATTTTATGGGGTTTTATGGATTTTAGAATTTTTAGGGGTTTTATCGTCTTTTGGTTTTTTAGGGGTTTGAAGTGAGTTTTGGATTTTAATGTTTTATTAGGTGTTTTTTGGATTTTTTACATTTTTAGGGTTTTTAGGGATTTTTTTAGAACATTATCATTTTTTGAGATTTTGAGGGTTTTTATTGTTTTTTGAGGTTATTTTGAGTTTATTGTGTTTTTTGGGTTATTTAGTTTGTTTAGAATTTTTTACATGTTGGGGGGTTTAAAATGGTTTTGGAGTTTTTATGGTTTTAAGGGTTTTTATGGGGTTTTTTTTTAAGGTTTTAGGATTTTTTATTCTTTTATGGTTTTAGGGTCTTTTACAGATTTTAGTGTTTTTATGTTTTTGTGGGTTTTAAGTGTTTTAGGATTTTAAGGATTTATTAGGTTTCCTATTGTTTTTAGGGAATCATTTGGGATTTTTAGGATTTTTTAATTTTTAATTTTTTTTTGGATTTTGAGGGTTCCTAGGGTTTTTAGCGTTTTAGGGTCAGAAAGGATTATTTATTTTTATGGATTATTTGAGTTTTTAGGGATTAAAGTTTTTAGAGTTTTTTAACTTTTTTAGGTGTTTAAAGGGTTTTTAGATTTTTAAAAGGTATTTGGGTTTCAAGGGTTTTATATTTTTTAATGTGTTTTAGAGGTTTTTGGTTTTTAAGTGTTTCATGAAATTTAATGTCTTTTGGGGGTTTTTTAGGTTTTTAGCATTTTTAGGTTTTTAAGGTTTTTAGGTGTTTTTAGGATTTTAAGGTTTTCTTGGGGTATTTTATTCCATTATGTTTTTAGGGTTTATATATATTTTTATAAGATACTTAGGGTTCTAAATATTTTTTGGGTTTTTATGATTTTTCTGGGTTTTAGTGGTTTTTTTGTTTTTTATAGTTTTAAATGGTTAAAATGGTGTTTAATGTTTTTAACAGGTTTTAGGGGTTTAATGGGTATTTATAGGTTTTTAGGTTTTTAGGGGTTTTAAGTTTATTAGGGGTTTTAAGGGTTTTAGGGTATTTTAGGTTTTTATTGTTTTATTATGGGTTATATGGGTATTTAGTGTTTTTTTTACATTTTTTGTTTTTTAGGGATTTTTTTATATTTATGATTTTTTGGGTTTTTAGGGATTTTGAGTATTTTTAAGGGTTTTGGGTTTTTATGTTTTTTACCATTTTTTAGGTTTTAAAGGTGTTTTTTGTGTTTTTTGGTTTTAAAGGTTTTCTATGGTTTTTAGCATTTTATGGTTTTTTACATTTTTAAAAATGTTTATAGATTTATTCTAATTTTTATTATTTTTATCATTTTTAGGGATTTGGAGGGAATTTTTGGGGATATATGGTTTTTTTCTTTTTTTAGGTTTTTAGGGGATTTATAGTTTTTAATGTTTTTTAACATTTTGGGGTGTAAAAGTTTTTTTATAGTTTTTTTTGGGTTTTAGAGTTTTTATTAGGTTTTAGGGTTTTTATGGTTTTTATGGGTTTTAGGATTTTTAGGGGTTATGGGATTTTAGGGACTTTTTAGGATTTCTAACATTTTTTAGGTTTTAGGGATTTTAGTTTTTTTTCTGGGTTTTAAATATTTTTTTGGGGTTTTCATGGTTTTTACAATTATTGGGATTTTTAGTGTTTTTACAATTTTATTGTTTTAAGGGATTTTGATGATTTTTAGGTTTCTTTTAGGGTTTTTATGGTGTTTAGCGTGTTTTTGGATTTAAGGGTTTTAAGAGTTTTTAGTTTTGTAAGGTTTTCGTAAGGGATTTCTGGGTTTTTAGTGTTTTTATATTTTTTGTGATTTTAATGGTTTTTTAGGATTTTTTTTGGTTTTTAGGGGTTTTAGGGATTTTGAGGTTTTTAAGGTTTTATGGTTTTTATGTTTTTTCGGTTTTTTTGAGTTTTTTAGTTTTTTTTCAAGTATTTTGGGGTTTTTTATTTTTCTAGGGGTTCAAAGGTTTTTTCGAGTTTTAATGGGTTTTTTGGATTTTTATGGATTTTTAAAAGTTTTATGGTTTTTAGGGGATTTTAAAGTTTTTAGGGTTTTTTATGGTTTTTTGAGTTTTTTAAATATTTAGGGGTTTTATGTGTTTTTAGGTATTTGATGTTTTCTTAGGGGTTTTAAGGGTTTATATGTTTTTAGGGATATTTAAGGATTTTGTTATTATTTTTAGGGGATTTGGGGGGATTTTAAGAATTTGGGGGGAGGGGGGTTAGGGATTTTAGGGGTTTTTTTGTTTTTTTGTTTTAGGGTTTTTTATGTTTATTAGGGGTTTGAAGGTTTTTAGAGGTTTTAATGTTTTAGGGGTTAAAAGGTTTTTACAGTTTTTTGTGGTTTTAGGGTTTTTATTCTTTGTACGGGTTTTAGGGGTTTTAGGATCTATTTATGTGGTTTTAGTGTTGATATCAATTTTTTGAGTTGTTTAGGAATTTTAATTTTTTTTAGGTTTTTAAGGTTTTTTTTTTGGATTTCAGGGTTTTTACGGTTTTTTACATTTTTAGGGTCTTTTGGGGATTATTTTTAAGATTTTTATGATTTTATAAGGTTTTTCTATATTTTTAGGGGTTGGGGGTTAGGGTATTTCATTTTTTTACGGTTTTAGGGGTTTAAGGTGTTTTTAGATTTTTATGGTTTTCTTATGGTATTTTATGTTTATAGGGTATTTTAGATCTTTTTTAGGTCTTTTATAATTTTTTGGGGTTTCTAGGGACTTTTAAGGGTTTTATTGATTTATAGGGTTTTAAGAAATTTTTTAGTATTTTACTGATTATAAATACTTTTAGGTTTTTAAGGTTTTCCTATTGATTTTTATGGTTTTCTGGGTTTTTTAAAATTTCTAGTATTTTTAATGATATTTAAATATTTTCTTATGGTTTTTATGGTTTTGGGAGATTTTTATGGTTTTGGGGGTTTAATGGTTTTTAGGTATTTTATGGTTTTTCGTGGATTAATGTTTTTTTTAATTTTTATGGTTTTTATGGTTTTTAGAGTTTTTTAACCATTTAAGAGCTTATATGGGTTTTAATTATTTTAGATATCTAAGGTTTTATTAAGGGTTATTAGTGTTTTTAGGGTTTATTTGCATTTTTAGGGATTTTTGGAATATTTTATTATTTTTATGGTTTTAGGGTTTTCTACAGTTTTTGGGGTTTTGGGGTTTTAACAATTTGTAGATTTTTAAGGGTTTTAATTTTTTTTAGGTTTTTATACTTTTATTCTTATTGTTCATAGTTTTTAGTTTTTTTAGGTTTTGGGTATTTTTATGGTTTTATTGGTTTTTTGGGTTTTAGGGATTTTGAATATTTTTTAGGTCTTTATGGGTTTTTTGTGTTTTTAGGGGATTTGTTGAGTTTTTTAGGAATTTTATTATTTTAATGTTTTTAGGGGGTTTAATGGGTTTTAGAGTATTTAGTGGGCTTATATAATTTTTAGTGAAGTTTTTGGATTTTTATGATTTTTAGGGGCTTTGATGGGTTTTAGGGAATTTTTTAGGATTTTTAGCATTTCTTAGGTTATTAAGGGTTTTAATTGTTTTTAGGTTTTCATGGTTTTATATGTTTATTACCAGTATTTAGGGTTTTTTACTGTTTTGGTTTTTTAGGCCTTTTTAGGATTTTTATCATTCTTATGGTTTTTTGGGATTATAGGGGTTTTGGGGTTTTTAGTATTTGTAGGGTTTTTATAATTTTAGGTTTTTAGTGGTTTTAAATTATTTTAGTTATTTAAGGTTTTATGAGGGGTTTTAAGTATTTTTTTACCTTTTAGGTATTCTTAAGTATTTTTTAAGATTATTATTGGATTTTAAGGGATTTTAAATATTTTGAGGGGGTTTGGAGTTTGGGGGGTTTTGTGTTTTTTGGGGTTTTCAGGTTTTTTTAGTTTTTAGGGGTTTAAATGTTTTTAAATGTTTTTAACATTTTTATGGATTTAAAGGGTTTTTATAGTTTTTAGTAGTTATTAGGGTTTTAATGGATTTTTAAGGTGTTTATGGTTTTTATGGATTTTAGGGTGTTTTGGGTCTTTTAGGGGGTTTTAGTTTTTTTTTGTTCTTTTGGGGTATTTAGGGTTTTTAGTATTTTTTAGGTTATTAATGGTTTTAAGGATTTCTTAGTATTTTTGAGTTTTCTTGGGTTTTAAGATATTTTAATGGATTTTAGGGATTTTAGGGTTTTTATGGGTTTTAGTGTTTTAGGGTTTTTTTGAGTTTTTGAGGGTTGCATGTGAGACTCAGCTCGGTTGGTTAGGACTCTCCAAGTGCATTCACAAGACCCATAATCAAACCCGAGAGGAGGAATATTTCTAGAGTACTCTAACTATAACTGTAGCAGGTATTGTTTGGTACTCTAGAAACAAGAACTATTCATCAGTTTCAACCTTCAGGCCACCAGTTTGGTCCTCGATTCCTTTAGGTCTTTGGCCACCTCAAGGCCTTTGGGAAACATGTTCCACAAAAGTAAAAGGCAAAATCTACAAGAATTAGGCTCTAGATGAGTATTTAGAGTACGTTCATTGACCAGAGAAATAGCTAACCGATTTGGAATAATGATAGGTTATGTCAATTTTCATTAGAATCAGGTCTATGCATATCTGCATAGGACATATAGCCAAAAATCCATGCAAATGTGGAGAGCTGACATCATGATATAGATGTGGGGGAGGTTCTATTCCAAGTAGTCATAGTATGGGAAGAATTACTCTAAGGCTTTTGGTTCATTTAATGTCATTAAGCATACGGGCCATGTAAGGGTTCCCCTTCAACCCTTACAAGGGGGATTATCAAAAATGAATAAAATATAAGGCCTTTGGGCCATTCAGGAAGTGTTTTTAAGGATTTGATATTTTTAAATGTTGTAAATGTTTTTAGGGGTTTAATTTTTTATATATTTTTAGTGGGTTTTAGGGTATTTATTGGTTTTTAGGGGTTTTTTGTTATTATATATGTTTAGGGTTTTTAAACCTTTTTGGTTTTTTAGTGTTTTTAGAATTTTTTATGTTTTTATGGTTTTTATATTTTTTAGTTTTTTTAGTTTTTCTTAGGGTTTTTTATTATTTTTAGGTTTTTTATGTTTTTAGGGATTTTTAGGATTTTTATGGGTTTTTTTATTTTGAGGGGTTTTAGGTTTTTAGGGTTTTAGAATTTTTTGATTTTTAGTGGTTTAAAGTGTTTTTTTATTTTTTATGTTATCTATGGTGTTTAAGTATTTCTAAAAATTTTAGGGATTTTTTGTTTTATTTTTATTTTTATTTTTTAATAGGATATTTAGATGTTTTGGAGTTTTTTTGGGGTTTTTTTGGTTTTTAGTGATTTTTTGAGTTTTTTCGGTTTTTAAGGCTTTTTAGATTTTTTTATGGTTTAAAGGGTTTAAAGGGTTTTCATAGTTGTTATTATTTTTGGGGGTTTTATTAGAGTTTTTTGGTTTTTATGGTTTTTAAGGGTTTTATGTATTTTAGGGGGTTTAGGGTCATTTTAGCGGGTTTTAATGTTTTTAGTGTTTTTAGGGTTTTTAGTGGTTTCATTTGTTATTAGGATGTGATGCTTTCTAAGGGTTCTTCTTAATTTTTAGGGTTTTAGTTTTTTTACATATTTTTAGGTCTTTTATGATTTTTATGTTTTTTTAGGATTTTTATGGTTTTAATGGGTTTCTGGGTTTTTAGGGATTTTGGGTTTTTACGTTTTTAGGGATTATAACGTTTTAGGGTGTTTATGGGATTTAAGTGTTTTTAGGGTTTTATGTTTTTCTTAGTGTTTTTCAAGGGTTTTAGGATTTTTTTACATTTTAATTGATTTTAGGGATTTTTAGGTATTTTTAAAGGTTTTTATTTTTTAGTGAACTTGTGGTTTTTTAGGTTTTTTATGGTTTTTATGGTTTTTGGGGGATTTAGGTATATTTTGAGTTTTTAAGGTTTTTAAGGTTTTTTTGTGTTTTTTTATGTTTCTATGTGATTAGGGTTTTTTTTTTATTTTGTAGTGGCTTTATGATTTTTTGGGGCTATATGAGATTTTTTAGGTTTTTTATGGTCTTTTATGGTTTTTAGGGGTTCTAAGAGTTCTTAATCCATTGAGGTTTTTTATAATTTTTTTTCATAAGTTTTAAGTGTATTTAATTTTTTGTTGTTTTCAAAGGGGTTTTAAGGGGTTTTACAATTTTTTTGTGTTTATAGGGATTTGTAGTGATTTGTTAGGATTTTTATGAATTTTTTGGGTTCTTAATTATTTTGAGGACTTTATGAATTTTTGGGTTTTACAATTTTTATGGATTTTTTGCTTTTTAGGGTTTTAGGGATTTTATGAGTTTTTAGGTTTTAAATTTTTTCCTTAGGGTTTTCTGTATTTTTATGGTTTTTTATGTTTTGGGGGATTTTAGGACGTTTTTATGATTTTTATGGGTTTTATGGATTTTAAGGATTATAATGGTTTTAGTATTCTTATGGTTTTAGGGTTATTATGGTTTTTGGGGGTTTAAAGGGTTTTTTGAGTTTTAAAGACTTTTCATATTTTTTGGAGTTTTTATAATTTTTAGGGGTTAAAAGTGTTTTTAGAGTTTTTAGTGGTTCTTTTGGGGTTTTAGGAGTTTTTTGGGTTTTAAGTTTAATAGGGGTTCTATATTTTTTAGTGTGTTTAGGGTTTTTTAGGGTTTTTACGGGATTTTAGGTTTTTAGTGGTTTTAAGTGTTTTTATGTTTTCAAGGTTTTCTTAGGGTTTTTCTGAGTTTTTTTGGTTTATACATTTTTTGTGATTTTTATTACTCTTTTAGTACATTTATCATTTTCTAGTTTTTAGGGATTTTTAGGTTTTTAGGGTTTATAAGCTATTTTTTGGGTTTTAGGCTTTTCTTTTATTTTTTATTTGCTTTTAGGTTTTTTTCATTTTTGTACATTTTTAGGTGGTTAATGGGTTTTTAGTGTTTTTAATGGGGTTTTATTGGTTTTTATGGTTCTAATGGGGTTTTATGGTTTCTAAAAGTATTATAGTTTTGGGGTTTTTTTTGGATTTTTCGGGTTTTTAGCGTTTTTTAGGTTTTTATGGGTTTTAAGTGTTTTTATTTTTTTAATTATTTCTTAGGTGTTTTTGGAGATTTTTGGGTTTTTAACATTTTTAGGGATATTTAGTGATTTATTATTATTTTTTGGGTTTTAATAATTTTTATATATTTTTGGGTTTTAGGTTTTTAGGTATTTTAAGGGGTTTGGGGGTTTTTTGGGTTTTAGCGTTTTATGGTTTTTACGGGTTTATGTGTTTTTAGTTTCTTTATGGTTTTCATAGGGTTTTTAGAGTTTTTTATTATTTAGGGATTTTCAGTTCTTTTTTTATGATTTTTATAGTTTTTTGTGTATTTTTGGATTTTGAGGGTTCTTAGAGGTTTAGGGTTTTTTTAGGGTTTTTATCTTTTTTGGGGTTTATAGGGTTTTTATGGGTTTTTATGGTTTTAATGTTTTTTATGGGTTTTTTCTTTTTATGGGTTTATGGGTTGTTAATGTCTTTTATCGTTTTAATTTTTTTTTATGTTTTTAAGGGTTTTATTGGTTTTAAGTGTTTCTAGGTTTTTATGTTTTTCTTAGGGTTTTTAGGTTCCTTAGTGATTTTTAAATTTTTATCAAATTTTATATCTTTTTTAAAAATTTAAGGTTTTTAGGGTTTTTTTTTGAGATTTTGATGGTTTTTAGGGTTTTTAGTATATTTATTATTTAGCATTTTTAGGATTTTAAGGGGTTTTTTGTTTTTATAGGTTTTTAATTTTCTCTTAGGTGTTTTCCTGGGTTTTATGTTTTCTATATTTTTAGGGGTTTGAGGGATTTTTTAGGTTTTTTATTGTTTTTATGGGTTTTAGGGATTTTGAGGGTTCTTAAGGTTCAAGGGGTATTATGGGTTTTTTTGTTTTTTGAGTTCTTTGAGTATATTAGGGTTCTTAATGGTTTTTAGTGTTTTTAACGTTTTTAGGGATTTAACGAGTTTTTTGATTTTTTTGGTGGTTTTTTATCCTTTTAGGGTTTTTATGGTTGTAGGGATATTTTTGTTGTTTTTGGGTGTTTGAATTGTTTTTTAGGTGGTTTTTATGTTCTTAATGATTTTTATGTTTTTATGTGTTTTATGGTTTTTATGTTTTTTGGTATTATTAGGACATTTTAGGATTTTATGGAATTTATTGTTTTTTTATTTTGAGGGGTTTTAGGGTTTTATGTTTTTTATGGTTTTTTGGGATTTTTGTTGTTTTTTTAGTTTTTTAAAATATTTTTAGAGTTTTCTAATGTTTTTATGATATTAAATGGGTTTTATAGTGTTTAGTTTTTTTGGGGTTTTTATGGGGTATTTGGGGTTTTTTACACTTTTTTGCGGGTTTCTGTAGAGTTTAGTGGTATTTTGGGTTTTTAGGGACTTTATGGTTTCTTAGGGGTTTTAATGTTTTTAGGTTTTTCAGGGTTTAAGTGTTTTTCTTTTTTAGGATTTTTTAGGGGGTTTTAGGGTTTTTAGATTTTTTACATTTCTAGGGATTTTTAAGGATTTTTTTTAGAATTTTTAAGGTTTTTAGAGTTTCTATGGATTTTGAGTGTTTTTTGGAGTTTTTGGAGTTTTTAGATTTTTAACATTTTTTAAAATTTTAGGGGTTTTAATTTATTTAGGTTGTTGAGGTTTTCTTACTGTTTTTAGGATTTTTAAGGTTTTTATGTTTTTAGGGGTTTTTAGGAATTTTTAGGGTTTTTATATTTTTTTGCAATTTTGTTCATTTTTAGGATTATTTATGGGTTATTTTAATTTTGTGGGGTTTTAGGGTTCTTTTTTATTTTTATGGTTTTTTTATTTTTTTAATGTTTTTAAACATTTTTATGGGTTTAGAGTGTTTTTAGTGTTTTTATGGGTTTTACGGTTTTTAGGGGTTCTTACAGTTTGGGGGTGGGTTGGGTTTTTTTAGTGTTTTCCACATTTTTTTTGGTTTTTTAGTGTTTTAATTGATTTTAGGATTTTAGGATTTTCTTGGGGGGTTTTAGTGTTAGTAGGGGTTTTTACATTTTTAGAGATTTGGGGATTTTTTTTAGGATTTTAGGGGGTTTTATGGATTTTGAGATATATAGGGTTTTTATGGTTTTATGGGTTTTATGGTTTTTTATGTTTTTTGAGTTTTTTAGCATTTCTAGGTGATTTTGACGTTTTTAACATTTTAGGGGTGTAAAGGGTTTTTAGAATCTTTAGTGGGTTTTCAAGGTTTCTATGGGGTTTTATGAGTTTTTAAGGTTTTAGGGGTTTTATTGTTTTTGGGGATTTTAGGGTTTTATGGTCTTTTTGGGTTTTTATGATTTTTAGAATATTTTTGGTTTTAGGGGTTTAAAGTGTTTTCAGGTTTACTTGGTTTTCTTAAGGTTTTTACTGTTTTTTGGGAGTTTTACTATTTTAAATATTTTTAGTGTGGTTTTAGTAATTTTATGGTTTTTAGGGTTCTTACTGATTTTGAAGGATCTTGGGGTGATTTAGGGTTTTTAGTATTTTTAGGGGGTTTATTGTTTTTATGGTTTTTATGGTTTTTTGCAATATTTTAGGTTTTTAGGGGTTTTATGTGTTTTTGTTTTTTTTATTATTTTTTGGTTTTTTTTTGTTTTAAGGGAGTTTTTATAAATTTTTGAGTATTTTTATGTGTTTCTTGGGGTTTCAACGATTTTGAGGGGTTTTAGGGTGTTTTTTTATTTTTTATGGTTTTCATGGTTTTTGGAGTTTTTTGGGGTTTATGGGTTTTAAGAGTTTTTTAATATTTTTAGATAATTAAGGGGTATTAATTTTTTACTTATTTTTTAGTGTTTTAGTGGGTTTTAGAGTTTTTAAGGTTTTTTGGGGGGTTTTATGGGATTTAGGATCTTTTAGGAGTTTTTATAGTTTTATAAATTTTTTGGTTTTTCAGGAGTTTTAAGTGTTTTTACGTTTTTAAGGATTTCTTAGGGGTTTTCAAGGTTTTTTGTTATTTCCTATTTAGGTAATTTTACATATTTTTTTGGATTTTTATGATTTTTTGGGGTTTTTTGGGGTTTTAATTGTTTTTATCATTTTTTAGTTTTTATGGGTTTTAAGGGTTTTTAAATTTTTAAGATTTTATTTGGGGTTTTTAAGGGTTTTTACATTGGGGGGGGGGGGTATTTGTAAATTTTCGGGATTTTTATGGTTTCTTAATGTTTTTATGGATATTTATTGGTATTTGAGATTTTTAGGGATTTTGAAGTTTTTTGGGGGTTTTTTGGTTTTTATGATTTTTTAGGGTTTATATCATTTTAAATTATTTTTACAATTTTCTTAGGGTATTTAGAGTTTTTTATTTTTTTTATGGATTTTTAGGGATTTTTTGGATTTTTAGGGTTTTAGGATTTTTTTTTCGATTTTGAGGGTTTTTCAGGGTTTGGGGGATTTTTTGTTGGGTTATTATGATTTTTTAGTATTTTTATGTTTTTAAATGGTTTTTTTAAGTTTATAACATTTTTAGGGGTTTAAAGGGATTTAGATATTTTTTTTTAGTTTTTTAGGGTTTTATGGGTTTAGGGATTTTAAGGATTTTAAGGGTTTCTATGGTTTTTAAGGGTTTTAGGGTCTTTAGAGTTTTTAGTATTTTTTAGGATTTTAGTTTTTTAATTGTATTTATGTTTTAAATATTTTTCTTAGTGGATTTCAGGTGTTTTGGGGGATTTTACATTTTTAGGGATTTTTAGGGGTATTTTTATGATTTTTATGGATTTTAGGCTTTAAAAGTTTTTTGTTTTTTGGGTTTTTAGGGGTTTTAATGTTTTTTTTTAAATTTTTTGGTTTTATGGGTTTTATGTGTGTTTATATTTTTAAGTCTCTCATAGGGTTTTGAAGGGATTTTACTAGGTTTAATGTTTTTAGGAAATTTTGTGTTTTTTTATAGTTTTTAGGGTTTTTAGTGATTCTGAGGGTTTTTTGGTTTTTTTTTGGGTATTTTAGGTTTTATTTGAGGTTTTGTGTTTTTTTAGAGTTTATTATAATTATTATGGTTTTAAAGGGGTTTTAGAGTTTTTAGTGGCTTTTAGGGTTTTTTACGGTTTTTATGTTTTTAGGTTTTTTAAGGTTTTTAGCTCTCATTATGGTTTGTAGGGGTTTTTTTGGGTTTTTAAGGTATTTTAGTGTGTTTGAGGGTTTTATGTGTTTTTAGATTTTTATGTTTTTGTTAAGGTTTTTCAAGGTTTTTTGGGTTTTTTACATTTTTAGATATTTTTAGGGATTTTTAGGGCATTTCTAGTTTTTTTGGTTTTTAGGAATTTTTAGGTGTTTGTAAGGTTTTTATTAAATTTTACAGGTTTATGGTTTTTTATATTTTTAGGGGTTTTATGTTTTTTTAGGTTTTTATTATTTTATTTGTGTTTTTTGGGTTTTAAGGATTTTTTATGTTTTAGGGACTTTTAGGTATTTTTTAGATTTTTTTAGTTTTTTGTGTTTTCTTGGATTTTGAAGGATCTTCTGGGTTTTTAATGTTTTTTATTTTTAGTTATTTTTTGAGTCTTTAGGGTTTTAATGATTTTGGAATTTTTTTACGTTTTTTTAGGTTTAAAGGGGTTTAGATTTTTTTTATTGGGATTTAGGGTTGTATGGGGTTTTAGGGGTTTGAAGGTGATTTGTTGTTTTTACGATTTTTATGGGTTTTAGGGGTTTTAGGGTATTTTGGGGGTTTTAGTGGTTTTTAGGTTTTTAGGGGTTTTAAGTGTTTTTAGGGTTTTAATGTTTTATTAGGGTTTTTATGTTTTTAGGGGTTTTTAGGACCTTCTTGTAAATTTTATTGATTTTTGGGTATTTTGAGGGGTTTTAGGGTTTTTAACATTTTTAGGGTTTTTATGGGTTTTAAGTGTTTATAGGTTTTTAAGGTTTTCTTAATATTTTTCAAGGATTTTTAAATTTTTAATGATTTTAGGGATTTTTTTGTGTTTTTATGTTTTTTATGTATTTTGAGTGTTTTAATGGTTTTAGGGTTTTGATAGATTTTTTGGGCTTGTAGGTTCATGAAAAATACAAAAAGGATATTTTACCCAAATTCCCCAAATAATTGGGGGCAAATAATCAAAGAAGTGCCACAAAAAGGACAGGTCCGTGAACTGGTCCATGGAAGCGTGACGCAGCCAGACGCTGCGAGGCACCCCCTCCGCGAACCATTGTCGTTCGCGAAATAGAGGTGGAGAGGCTTCACGGTCGTGAGGCAGGATGGGCGCCAGTTCGGTTCACCATCACGAACTGCCCCCAACCGCGGACTGTGTCGACCGGCTCAAGCCGCACCTGTTGTCGTTCGCGGAATGTAGGCAGAACCCTCCGCAACCGCGGAGTACCCCCTGAGTTCGCCTCGCGGTGGAGGGGAGTGATCAATACACACCGCGAATCGCAGATTGACCAAGTCAGCTGTGAACCGGGTATTTGGATATGGGCCTCCGCAAAAGGTGCTGCATGGTCACAGATACATTCCTATCGCCACTCTATAAAAGGAGACCAAGGGGGAAAGAAGAATGGATCAGAGAACTAGAATCAGATTCGAAGGGATAAGAGATCGGTTGAAGGAAAGCTTCAGATTTCACAAATAGTGAAATTCCCATCTGCGAACTACAACAGGTATATGAATTAAGAAGGAATTGGAAAATGCATAATAATTTGGTGAACTGCGAAACTAAACAATAAAAAAAGGAGAACCGCGAACCATACCCCCTCCGCAGATGACTTCCCCATGGACCAGGGAGTTTATGCATCTTTTTCCATCTGTCGTACCGCGGAGCACCCTCCCCCACGGACGAAGCCCCGACCGACGAGCCTCCGATAGGCGCCGCCCTTGGCCACCGATGCCCACCTTGAATCCTCCGCGAACCACCATGGTTCGCTGATTGAACCCGAAGCCGTGAACCACCGTGGTTCAATGATTGAACCTGAAGCCGCGAACCACCCTGGTTCGCGGATTGAACCTGAAGCCGCGAACCACCCTGGTTCGCGGGATGCCAATCTATCCGTAGACCACCCTGGTTCGCGGACAGCTTCTCCAGCCGCGTGGCACTTCCCCACACGAAGGGCGCCACCACCCATACCTCTCGGTGGCTCCCCAAATACATCGGAGTTCTCATTTCCAGAGCCAGGTAAAATTCTTCCAATCCAGCCAAGTCCTCCGCAACTCCCTTGTTGGCCTATTCATCGGCCCCGAGCCAAGGCCTCCACTAGAGCCACCAGATCCGCATGGTATAACTTTCAGGTGCATCAGCGCGCCATTTTGAGTTCACATACCCACGGTAAACAAGGGAAAAGGGGTTTCCCCGACCCTTGAGTAGGTTCCCGAAGCATTCTTGGGTTCACATTCCCACGGTAATGTGGAGTATGATCTCGGGAATCCCTTTTCTGCACCTCCACATGTTTAGGGTTCCTCGAAGATGGTAAAATACCCATCGGAAGGAAGCCCTCGTGCAATGCAAGAGAGGAGACGGGAACATGAGAACCCCCTTTCCCGCTGGGCTTTGTCACCCTAGGCGTCCATCTCAGAGTAAGCCCTGATCCATCATTCTGGGCCTCCTCAGAGTGTAATCCCCAATCCATCACCTTTGGCCATCTTAATGCGTAAGCCTCACTCCGCTTCTCACGGAGGCACCTTTCGTGACATGATCGTCTGGTCCCTACTGCCTCTTTTTTCTCACACCGAGCATGACTCACGTGGGCTTAGAGTAAGCATCGACCATGACATCCTCCTATGGGCCTCCTCAAAGTGTAAGCCCCAACCCATCATTTTGAGCTGCCCCAGAGCATAAGTCTCAAGCCAATGCGAACTACGAGGACTTTGATCCATGCCAAAGCATGGTACGTAGGAAGCCTCCACGAGGTTCAGTCCCACCACTCCGTCGTTTATTCACGTCGAGTTTCACCCTTGTCCAACATGATTTTAAACTATATGCCACCATCCAGCATGACGTTAAACTGTTTATGCGAACTACATGGACATTGATCCCTGCCTCCTAGACAGGGTATGTACGAAGCCTCCATGAGTTTCAAGCCCACCATCCATTGGACCACCTGGTCCCTCTTCACGTCGGTTCCACGAAAGCTATCCAAACTACGTGGACTTTGATCCCTGCTTCCTAAGTAGGGTACATAGGAATCCTCCCTGAGGTTCAATCCCAATAGACGGTGGATCTGACCATCCCTATGTCAGTTCACTGCACCACTCCTAGTGCCACCTCAAGCGAGTTCCAACCTGTAGGGGCCATTAATCCAACGAGGGATGGTAAACCTCAGGCATAAAGGATTCCGAACCCCTGCACCCAATTGACCGTTTCCCACGAGGGTTGAATCCGTGGATACAATATTTGGGTAAAAACCAATGATTTGAAAACATATGAATACGTCTTAAATATATAAGAGAGTCCTGGAATAGACAATAATTTCCCCCCCAAAGGGGTTCAAGGATCCCGACTTTCCATCCTCTCGACCACTGTGAGTTCTTAAGAGTTGATGGTCAGACCATCCGGCGAACGCCTGCCTTTGGAAAGTAGGTCCATCAATCATTTGATATGGAGCCGTTGGGCGTTTTGTGGCCTAAAACCAAAAGAATGAAACGAATAATGGTGAACCCTCCGTGAATCTTTAACTAAACATGAAGGATTCAACCTAATCTCACCTAGTTCCCCCTTATGCTCCAAAGGAGGGCCAAGAGAGGTCATCAATTACGCATGGGATTATGAGATGCTTCTTTGATGGGTGTATTTCTTTTATTTGCTAAAATATTTTTAGGCACTACTTTCAGAACTCCCTTCGATCCAATGGCATCACATAGGAACTCACAAGTGCTCGCTTCCAACAACACAAGGACGGGACTTCCTCAACAATGGAGGACCCCGTCACCCACCGAGCGTCTTCAATGTTGGGTTTCAGATGCACTGATCTGAGAGTACCACGTGAATGGTACCCTCCCAATGGTGGAGGCGTCCATGCACGCCCTCCAATCCATCAAGGTTCGTCGGTCGCCTGCCCAACAACGACCGCAAAGGCGGACCCAGACAGCCCCTGTTGCTGTCTTCAACCGTTTCGGGAGTCTATCCCCAGAACGGGATAGTGCATACCTCCCTTATCATAGGGATGTAGATGAGGTCGACATTGAGGACTTCATCCCTTTTTAACGGGTTGTATGCCTGAGGATTCATGCCCACACTCCCCGAGCTCCAGCCCCACAGACCGCCCAACGAGGGCGGCAGACATACAATCGGGGACCGGTCATCACACTGGTCTCTGAGGAGGAGCTCCACTGCTCAGCCACAGAGACATACCACGAGCAGGCACCTACACCTGTTCTCTCCTCCCGAGCCTGCCATCTAGACATGGTGGCATCATACGAGCCGACGCGCATCCCCGCCGAGCTCCATCAAGCCCGTCGCTCAAACAGGACGGCACTTACCCAGAAGGCACCTCTCCCTGCCCAGGGTCGTGAAGCCCACTAGCTCGACATGGTGGCGACCCCGCACCTGCAGGACAAGCTCTTGGCAGTTTCTTTAGACGCTTTCCATTATGATATGGTAGCGATCAACAAAGCCCGCCACCCAGATGTGGTGGCAAATCATAGGCGGGAACATTTCCCCGCCAACAAAGGCCACCGACTCGATATGGTGGGAAATCAATATATGCAGGGACAGCTCCCTATGGATGCAAGTAAAGTCCACCACCCCGATGTGGTGGAAAACGGAGTGAGAAACCGGCGTATCCCAGTACAGGGGCATATTCATTCACCTACCCCAACATAGGAGAATTGTCAGTACCCACTGACCACTGGATGACCAGAGCAGCATATTCCTACTCTAATACCGGAATGGGCCTTCATACCTGTTCCAGCCAAAGATGTCTCTCGACATATCCTGGAAATGATGTAGGAGCAGTTATCGATCCCAGATCACATCTTGCAGACTTGCGAGCATGTAATTGCATCGGAGGCAACAACAAGGACTCGTGCCCGTGATCTCGTCTCCCCAATTGAGGCGAATCATCTAAGAGATGAGATAGCCACCTCGGAGAAGATCTGCATCTCTACTTCAGCCTAGGAGGGTCGTCGGCTATATTATGTGACGCAGGGGTAGTCAGATCGAGCAGCTTCACTCGTTCAAACTGGGGGACACCCGTCCATCATGGTGGATGCTCCAGAGTAGGCACATATCCCTGCTAAAAGTCAAGATGTTTGTCGGCATATCCCAGAAATGTCACGGGACCCAATTAGACAGGGACCCAAAGGTGAAGGTCATTGTCAATAGCAGACGATCCCCATTTCTTGCAAAAGAGCGCCCCAAACGCGCCGAAGGCAGCTGGAAAATAAAGAGTGGGTTCATAACTCCGCTCTGCCGAAATTTGGGGTTCCCAATGCTGCTAAGAACACATCAAAAGCTCGAAAACCTACCCACCCATTACCATATTATGGGAGTGGAAGTAGCAGTTGTGAAGGTCCTCCCCGCAATTTTGCTACCAGCAGCTCTAAAGGTCCTCCCCAGAGGACCCATGGGGGCCTCCCCGCGGGCATATAACAATCGGTCACGAGAGCTTATCTCTTGATGTGAGTCACAGAAACCCTCCACGTGACCAGAAGATCGAGCATCCAGAAGGTCCTCCACTTTATGTGGTCCACCCTAAAGGTCCTCCCCGGGGTATACACTGCAATCACTCTCCATGGAGTGGGACCATGTATTATGATGGTAGTCCTCACTATCATAGTCACAACTACGGAGGCCCTCCCCATAGTGACGTATCATCATGACAAGAAGTCCCTCCCCTTGTCTTGGCCTACCCTGAAGGTCCTCCCCATGGTTCACACTGCAACGGAACTCCACGCAGCCAGGCATCAGGTCCGGTGGTAGTCCTCGCCACCCTGATTACGAAGGTCCTCCCCGTAGAGATGTCGAGAAACGAGAAGGTCCTCCCATCATTGTGGTACATTCTGGAGGCCCTCCCCAGGATGTATCCTGCAGATATTCTCCCTACAACAGTAGTGATGGTAGTCCTCTCCATTTCTGTAGCTGTGATGGTAGCCCTCGCCACCATGGCCTCCATTGCAAAGGTCCTCCCCGCAATGGCCCCAAGTGAAAAGAAGGTTCTCCCCTTGTCGCAGCGTGTCCTGAAGGTCCTCCCTAGGATGTGCGTCGAACGTCAATCCATGATGGTCATCCTCATCATAGTGGCAGTTGTTGCGAAGGTCCTCCCCGTAACAACGCTACGCAGCCAGAAGGTCCTCCCCTTGCTGCAACATGCCTTGGAGGTCCTCCCCAGGGTGTGCACTGCAAAAGTCCTCTATGTAGTGAAGAATCAGGCAGTAATGGTAGTCCTCTCCGTTACGGCCGCCATTGTGAAGGTCATCCCCACAATGGCCCCAAGCAACAAGAAGGTCCTCTCCTTTTCACGGCTTGTCCTGAAGGTCCTCCCCAGGATGCGCGTCGAACGCCAATCCATGATGGTCATCCTCACCATGATGGCAGTTGTCGCGAAGGTCCTCCCTGTAACAACGCTACGCAGCCAGAAGTTCCTCCCCTTGCTGCAACATTCCTTGGAGGTCCTCCCCAGGGTGTGCACTACAAAATTCCTCTATGCTGTTAGGCATCATGTAGTAATGGTAGTCCTCTCCATTAAGGTCGTCATTGCGAAGGTCGTCCCCGTAACGACCCTACGCAGCCACAAGGTCCTCCCCTTGCTCTAACATGCCTTGGAGGTCCTTCCCATGGTGTGCACTACAAAATTCCTCTATGTAGTGAGGCATCAAGTAGTAATGGTAGTCCTCTCCATTACGACCGTCATTGCGAAGGTCCTCACCACGACGACACATTATATAGACAGGAAGGTCCTCCTCCTGCCAAATCAAGCGCCAAAAAGACCTCGTATGCTGAGGCACCCAGAAGGAAGGAATCGAGCATTTCAGATTCTCATATTGTTGCTAACGACACCCTTCTTAGATTAGGAGATGGTCCGGGGCCGCATTCATCTTCTGAACCACCTCAGAATCGCTTACATAATGATTCAGCACCTACTGGTCCCACTACCTCTAATCACACTAGCAGTGAGCGCCTCAGTTGGGCTGACCAGGTAGAGGAATCACTGACAGAGGAGTATGCCGATATGCTGCACCTGAGGAAATGACTGGCCAGGAATGATATACCAGTTATGTTTTGACCTACGACCACCTCTCAGTACGACATACCCTGGGAGTTGTCGGAAGAATGCATGCACAACATCCACCATAATATATGGACAACCCCCCGCTGGCTGAAATCGAGCTTCCTGCCCTATGATGGGTATGTAGACCATGCCAAGATGATATGGGACCTCCTCTGTCACATCGACCTAGAGGCCCTTTCCTCGACGCGACAACAATGCCCCGAGAGGTGCAAAGGGAATATGGTGGCAGCTTGCCTCCGCGCAATGCACCAGCTGCGCCGCCTCATCGGTGATGCTCCAGTGGGAGTCCATATCAGGGGCTGGGGGGAACACGGAGCCCTGGATTTCACACCACTCCCCGCCCATAAGAACCCGTTTGGTATGGTGTCTTGCAACGTCATCACATCGAGACGACAATCGGGTGGATCCCCTGTTCAGGAAAGGCAACACAGCCAACAGAGTCGGGCCTCGAGTAAGTCCCAGAAGCATCAGGCTCGATGGGAACAAGCCATTAAAAAACACATGAATCAGGCCACCAAGAGAATATAGCAGGCCTCTTGCCTAAGAGAGGCCAATCAACGATATCTGCCTGCCTCCCTAGAAGGGACTGATCCATAGGTGAATTTAGCACCAGATCTATATCACCCCCGGATGGGGGCACGCGAGATCAGGCAGGTCGCGATAGCCGCAACCACTGCTGCAATCCAGGGTCAACCCGAACCTACAGGGATGGGGGAATTTTTAACAACAAATGCCCCCGTAAGACCAATAAAACCATGAATAGACTCAACGTCCAGGGAACAAAGCTAGCCCCAGCCCTTGGGGCTGGGGCATTATTACCCCCTCAACAATAACCTCCCCCATGAGAATTAGTATTCTCTCATCTAGGGAGGGAAATCAGAAGAGGAGGATCCCGTCCTATCCCGTCATATGAATCATCATCGCCTCTGAGAGAAAGGCCCACCGGGAGATTGCATCAAAGAACTCTCTGTGTCACCCTTCGTCAAGAAGTCCGAGGGAAATACCAGGTCATGAAAGGTAAGGCCAGCAGAGGACGCGGGAGATCCTCTTACTATTTGGAAGATTAAATTCCCTCCACTACGCAATATGAGTTCATCAACACCATAGAGGCTAACCCTGTGGGTGACAACGGAGAAAATGCAAATCCAGATAGATCGGGACATGACGATTCTGACCAGGATGTGACTCACAATGAACCCCCAGGAGTGCACACCCGTAACTAGAGGGCCGCTTTGAATATGGTCACCCCTTCAGCTAACCTCCCTCCGCCTACCCTGTGAGCTTCCAACAAGGATAATAACAAAGGAATGGTTACCCTTAACCCATCCCCCTCTCTTAATAAAAACGAGCCACTCACGCTCGAAGAGGGTTTCACTCAACAGGAAGAGGAGATGAAATAATTGAGGCATCTTAACGTCGAGCTGCTCCAGAGGAACCATCTTATTGAAAGTGCATCACAAGAAGATCCACGTCATGCACTCCCAACAAGTGAACCTCAAAGGCTAAATCTTTCCCTGGAAAACGAAGCACGACTAGGGCTCCTTCCCAATGAGGCACCTGGTTCATCTAACTACCTAGATGTGGATCCATATGAATACTAAGATTTACCTCCACTTAGGAGGAAACCAGAGCAGGTATGCCCAAACCCTCCAAGGGTACCCCGAACGGAATATGCACTATTGGTGCCGGCCAATCCGGATCCTTAGGCAATACCTCTGGCTACGCCTGACTAGGACCGGGCCCAACAGGATGTAAACCAGGGACTCACCAATATCATCAAGAAATTAACAGCTCGATTGGAAGCGATGGAAGGTCGACGCGCTCCGATACAGCCGGATTGGAAACCCTACCCAGATTGGGTGACCAACACACCACCTCCGCCCAATTTTGGGTGCCCTATATTCCCCATCTTCAATGGATCAGGCGATCCATAGCAGATTTTGATGAAATATATGTCCTATTGAGACCCAATGATGGGTACTCCGGAACAACAAGAAGTAGTGAAACTCATATTCTTTGTGCGGACCTTGCAAGGGTATTCCTTCGTCTGGTATACGAGTCTGTCGGCCCAGTCGATAAAGAGCTGGGAGGACCTTCGAAAGTAGTTCATGTTCCACTTCATCTTGACGTTGCCTAAAACAACGTTCAATGATCTCATGAACTGCAAGCAGAGGTAGAATGAGATGGTCTCATATTTCATCGCCAGATGGAAAGGTCTAACCTATTCTCTGAACAAGACAATTCTTTAAGATGAGATGCTAGCCATCTGCATCGATAATCTTATAGATGAGATGTGAACATCGCTCATACCAGTGGAGTGCACCACTGTCTTATGCAATCTCTTGGCCATTTCCCAGAGAATTGAGGACTCCCTGCAGCAGAATATTTCAAAGTCCAGAATAGCGTCGAAGGCTCTGGTGAAGAGAGCTCCTAGAGCTAAAGCATCTGCTGTCATGATCAAGCCAGCCCATGTGCCCACTCCACCGCTCAGGCCTCAACCAAATCATCAAGGGCCCCCCCGCATATCAGCGGCTGCCCCCGCCTAAACGGGATGATCCGAGAGGACCGAATCGGAACTAGTTTGAGGAACGAAGACCAAAAGTATATTCATTCCGAGACGATCAAGTCTGCGGCTACTTCATCGCTTCCATGAATTGCAACTTGCTCCGCCTCCAAGAGACAAGGAGACCTGAAGAAGTCTACCGCGATGACAGGCCAGATTACTGCCCCTACCATCGGATGTTGGGGCATAGTATCCGAGAGTGCTTCATCTTCAAAAAAATCCTGCAGAGGATGGTAGATTCTGGACAAGTCAAGATGGGACCACCCCCAGCACATGATCCATGTATCTCGACTACCGACTCTGACAAAGAGGAGGGGTGGCAGAAAGTCTCCAGCAAGAAGGGGTAGAAATTTGACAACTGGATGACTTGGAAGACTATCAACCGAGCCCAGGGAATACTCCGAGCTCAACTACAGTAGCCAGTGTTGCCACCAGCACCCTCTAGTGCCGCAAATCCGACCAAACTGGTCTCACAACCCTCTATAAGCCGGTCATCTAGATGGAGCTGAAGGAGGAAACAATCACAAGAGGACCAGTCCGCGACGGGGCCATATTTATTCCCAACCTTGGTGGATTTTATTCCCTCGAATCTGGCACAACGGGCACCGACCCACCAAACGGCATCATCAGAGACAACCGACCAGTTTGACCAGTCAGAGGATGGGGAGGAAATATTTGGTTCTATAAACATCATCCATCTCATGGAATCATTCCCTGATGAAGGGTATGATTACGAACCCGAGTTTCCTGCACGAGGAGCTGGGAGGGGGAATCGCAGAGGCAGAGGATACCAGGGGAGGTGCAGCCGCGACCGAAACCAACCCTACGGTTGGACCCCGACCCATACCATCAATACCATGGAAACCCATGGGAGATCCCTTCAGCGGACTCAGCAGGAGAGGCAATGCCCCTCCACCCCCACAAGCAGCCACTCTAGCCCTGTTGTTATGTGATACCCACCAGAGGAGGATCAAGTGTCTAGTCACCTAGGGCACACAAACGGACCAGCCAGGCCATGTCTTCAAAACGCGGGAACACCATCGACATCTGTCCCTGTGGCCGGTCCCTCCTCGTCAAATGATCAAGCTCCCAAAGCACCCGCTAAGACTCTCCCACCAACGGAGAAGCGTCGACCGCTAGAGAAAAAATACGACATCCTTATGCAGCTGGCGTCAGTACCAGCCAAGTTGTCAATCCTGGATGCCCTGAGTTTGTCAGCTGACCTTAGGGAGGCACTTATCAAAGCTTTGATCAGCCCCCAGGAATTCCAAGCCGAGGTAGCCGCCGCTGAAATTTACCGGACGGAGATTGGCCCGGATGAATGCAATGCGGTGATTTCCTTCACTGATCAGGACAAAGATTCCATCATGCAGGGACACATCAAACCGCTATATGTGTCTGGCACACTGAATGGTATTGATATCTGAAAAGTCTTTATAGACAATGGCTCTGGAGTTAACATCCTTCCCCTACGGACACTCTGTAAGTTGGGCTACAATGAGGATGATCTAATTCTATCAGCCACAAATCAGTTGGGCTACGATAATAGTGAGAAGAAACCAATGGGAAAAATTAATCTAAAGACCCATTTTGGTGACCTAGTAGCCTACACGGAATTCCTGGTGGTCCGGCAGAGCACATCATTCAATGCCCTGATGGGAAGGACATGGCTCCATAAGAACATGACAGTTCCTTCATCATACCACCAGTGTATCAAGTACTACATCAATGGATAAATCAGGACGGTGCATGATAACAATGCCCCTTTTGAGCTCTCCGAGTTACAGTACATCGACGTCGGGTTCTATGATCAAAAGAAGAAGAATCCTTTGATCGACAACGTCGACTGGATCCCCGCTCCAAATGGCCTGGAAATGGTCCCCGATGACCCCCTCAGGCAGCTTGGTAGAGATTATGTCCTGCCCATCAACCATGATGAGAGTAGAAGTTCGAGTTCGGACACGCACTCAGATGTCCTCATGACTTTAGCCATGATGGTCGAGCACGACAATGCGGTAACGTCTACCAACCCTTGACTTGGGGACGAATACTCAAGTAGGGATGCCCACGATGCCTCTCCCTCATACCCTCGAAGGCTCAGACCGGAAACTCTCTCCTCGACAGATCAAGAAGATGAGGACTTGGGAGAATAAGAGGGGGAAGATCTCAGGGATGCACCTCCTGCATTTGAGGAAGGTATCTCCACCACTGTGGATGAGCTCAGGGAAATAAACCTAGGTACCGAAGAAGACCCAAGGCCCACTCTCATTAGCGCGGCCATGTCTCCCAAGGAAAATGAGGTATATACCTCCTTCATAAGGAATCATCGAGATTTCTTTGCATGGAATTACACAGAAATTCCAGGACTCGATCCCGAGGTAGCGACGCATCACCTGGGTCTTCCAAAAGACCACCGGGGCTACAAACAGGCCACCAAAAGGACACACCCCTCACATGCTGCCAAGATAGAGGCTGAAGTCAATAAGCTCATTAAGGCAGGCTTCATCAGGGAGGTCCACTTTCCCATTTGGTTGGCCAACATCGTTCCTGTCAAGAAAAAGAACGGGCAAATCTGCGTCTGCATTGACTTTAGAGAGCTTAATCGGCATGGTCCGAAAGATGACTTCCCGGTTCTAATCACCGAGTTGTTAATTGATTCGATGGACAGGTATGTGGCTCTATCCTTCATGGAAGGCTATTCCGGATATAATCAAATCAGGATGGACCGATAAGATGAGGAAGCCACTACTTTCAGGGACCCTCAAGGGGTATTCTATTACAGGGTCATGACCTTTGGTCTCAAGAATGCTGGCGCCACATATCATCATTCCATGCATCAGATCTTTAAGTCTTTCCTGGGGAAATTCGTTGAATGTTACGTGGATGACATAGTGGTCAAGTCCATACAATGCTCAGATCACCTGTCGGACCTTGAGACCATCTTCAACAAGCTTCGACATCATAGCTTGAAGATCAACCCATTGAAATGCACCTTTGGGGTTACCTTAGAGAAGTTCCTTGGCTTCGTCATACGCCATAATGGCATCGAAGTCGACCCTGAGAAGAAGAAGGATATCCTGAGCCTTCCACCCCCTCAAAATATCACTAAGCTGAGGGGGTTCCAAGGATACATAGCTTATATTAGGTGGTTCATAACCAACCTGGCAGGAAAATGATTGCCCTTCACCAGGTTGATGAAGAAGGGGGTCACGTACCAATGGAAGAATGACTTCCAAGAGGCGTTCGACAACTTGAAGAAGTACCTCTTAAGCCCACCGGTGCTCATGCCCCCGGTCGAAGGAAGGCCTCTCATTCTATATGTAACAGCCCTAGAATGGTCATTGGGAGATTTCCTCGCACATAAGAATGATACCGGCAGCGAAAACATTCTCTATTACCTAAGTCAAACCATGATTGATGTGGAGACTCAATACTCAAATATCGAGAAGAGTTGTCTGGCCTTGGTCTTCGCGGTTCAAAAGCTGTGACATTATCTACAGCATCATGAGGTCTATTTGATCTCGTGGAGTATCCCACTCAAGTACATCCTCAGTCGCCCGATGCTTACCGGGCGCCTATCCCGATGGGCGGTCATCCTGCAATAGTTCGACATCCGGTTCGTGCCTCAAAAAGCCATCAAGGGCCAGGCATTGGTAGACTTTCTAGCAGAGCACCCTTCAATAGGGACCACTGCACTGGACGCTGAACTACCTGATGAAGATATCTTCTGGGTTCAAGAGGAGGTCCCAGTATGGGAAATGTACTTTGATGGTGCATCCCAAATCCCCACTAGGAAGAGGATGGAGGATCACCGATTCAACAAAGTGGGTCTGGGGATAATACTCATGTCCCTATAAAAGTTAGTTTTTCCATATTCCTTCCTCCTATAAGAGGGATGTAAGAAAAATGAACCGGAATATCAAGCCCTCATTGTAGTCCTAGAACTCGCACTCCAAGAACAAGTAAAACACCTTAGGGGAAAAGGTGACTCAGAGCTGGTTATAAAGAAAGTCAATGGTCACTATGCGATTAAAAATGAGGAACTGATCCCCTTGTTTGACCATGTTCGAGGGTTAATGGACGAGTTCTCCACAGAACCATCATTGACCTATATTCCCCGGTCCCAGAACGCTCAGGCTGATGCATTAGCCAATGCGGCCACAGCCCTAGCCGACCCAGACCGGGATGAAACGATTATCAGTATTGCTCACAGTCGAATGGTATTGCCATTTTTTCAAGATAAGATGAAAGAGATCCATGAAGTCAGTCATGTCACCGAGCCATATGCTCCTACTACCGGCTGGATGACCCCCATCATGAACTCCCTTCAATGGGGAGAGCTTCCATCAGACAGGGATGAATGAGAGAAAATACGGAGAAGGGAAATCAATTTTGTCCTATATGGCGGCACGGGTCAGCAAGAGGTCCTCTACAAACGAGGCCTCGATGGAGTTCTCCTCAGATGTATTGACGGAGAAGAAACCGCTGTCGTCATGACTGAAGTACATGCAGGATCATGTGGAGTACATCAACCAGGGACCAAGCTTTCCCATCAGGTTCGAAGGCTTGGGTACTACTAGCCCACAGTGGCATGAGACTACAAGCATTTTACCGTGAAATGCCACTCATTCTAGATCCATGCCAACTTCATACACCAGCACCCAGAGTTGCTTCATCAAGCTAAGTACTCCTAGCTATTTTCCCTCTAGGGGATGGACATCGTGGGACTATATCCTCCCGCCATGGCTAAACAGCTGAAGTATATCCTCACGGCGATAGACTTCTTTTCCAAATGGGCAGAAGCCAAACCCCTCAAGGATGTCGGGGCAAGAAATATCTTCAGCTTCATGAAGACCAATATCATCGCCTGATTTGCTATCCCTCATACTATAATGACAGACAACGGCACCAATTTCTGCTCTGCTGAGATGGAAAAGCTATACCATGAGTATGGTATCAAGGCTAGCCACTCATCTTGCTACCATGAGGCGGAAAATAGATAGATAGAAGCATTCAACATGACCCTATCCAAAATCCTCTAGAAAATGGTGGACAAAGAGAAGAAGTCCGGGACGGATAAACTTATCCATGCATTGTGGGCTTATCGAACCACAATCTACACCGCTACTCAGTCTACCCCATACTCATTGGTGTACAGCACGGATGCGGTCCTGCCCATTGAACTCCAACTTCCCTCACTCTGCGTTGCCATCTGTGATCAATTATCCAATGATGGGAATTCAAAAAAGCGGCTAGGTGAATTGGAACAACTAGACGAGAAGTGGCTTCAGACTCTGCACCACCTGGAAGTGTACCAGAACCAGATCGCACGAGCCTTCAACAAAAAGGTCTTCCTCTGGTCTTTCTTGGAAGTAGAATTAGTGCTGGTCCTCCGGACCACAATGATACATGACAAGAATCCTCCAAATATGGAGCCCAAGTGGGAGGGACCATATGTTATACCCAAGGTCTACTCCAATGGAGCATACGCCCTGATCTCCATGGACGTGCAATTCACTACAGTTCCTACCAATGCGAGATTCCTAAAGAAGTATTTCGCATAGAGACAGAGAAGTATTCACGTCCTCACCGCATGACCTTAAACTACATGGAGTTTGTCCTTACCGCACGACGATAAAATGAACGGATAAAGAGAAGAAAAAAATGAGATGGCCTTCATCTGAGCTGTATGACGTTAAACTGTCAAGCACCTCATCCTAACCACAAGACATTAAATTGTATGGCCTTCGTCCGAGTTGTATGATGTTAAACTGCCAAGAACCTTGTCCTCACCACATGACGTTAAACTACACAGAATCTAATAATTCCCCCTCGTCCTAACCCCAATACATTAAACTATACGGACCACCTCCTCACCACATGATGTTAAACTGCACGGATTTCAGAGAACTATATGAGGCTTGATTCCTGCCCTCGCAGGATACGTAGCGACACCATGATTCCATATCTTGGCCCAACCACTTCAAAAAAAAGTTCCCATTCCCCCATCTACGGACCAGACTAGCGCGAGGTGTATTCACGTCCTCACCGCACGACGTTAAACTGCATGGAGTACGTCCTTACTGCGCGACGATAAACTGCGCGGATGAAAAAGAATTAAGAATTCCCCTCCCCCCATGTATGGACCAGACCTGTACGGGGTGTGCTCATCGTCCTAACCACATGACGATTAAACTGTATGGACTCTGTCTTCACCGCATGACGTTAAACTGCACGGATTCCATAGAACTACATACGGCTTGATTCCTGCCCTCACAGAATATGTAGCGACACCAGGATCCCCAGTCTTGGCTCAGCCCTTCAAAATTAAGAATTTCTCATTTCCCCTGTATGGACCATACCTGCATGGGGTGTACTTCTCGTCCTTACCGCACAATGTTAAACCGAACGGACAATGATGTTCAAAATGCCTCTTCCCCCATGTATGGACCAGACCTACACGGGTTGTATATCTTCGTCCTTACCGCATGACATTAAACTGCACGGAATTTGTCCCACCGCACGACGTTAAACTGCGCAGACCCACTTTTTCCTTTCACGTCGGGTCACCTTTGTCCTTACTGCATGACGTTAAACTGTATGGAGTTTTTCCTCACCGCATGACGTTAAACTGCACGGACTTCGTTACGACCCACCTAGGACACATGGCGATATGAGATGGAGATACTCCTTGCACATTTAGATACAACCGTTCTGTACATCATACTCCACGAACCGGATAATTATGGATCTTCATGACCACTCATGGCCATCATAAGTGGAAAGTTATTGACCTGTGGACACCGTTGTACGACTATTCATACCATGCCCTTAGCGGCTCTGCATATTGATAGCCCCTGGCCCATCTACCAAAGGCAAGATTTCCACAGGAGACACTCTTCCTAGCTATGTATGCTTACCGACCTCATAGCCCTCACACCATATCTATTGATCTAGAAGTTTATGACGAAGTGGTTTGAAAGTTCATTCCCCTTTTCATATTTCGGTGTTGCCAAGGTTTCCCTATCTGGCTAGCCTGTGTGTCCGCCGGTGGTTCACATAGCAACCTGCATCAACAAACATCAAGCCAGGACTAGGAAACTTTGACTCAATGGACAATTGTGGTGAAGATGTTTCCTGTATACCTGGACACCATCATCCCCACATGTTGAACTCTGCACTGTGAGAAATCGTGGATTTTCATAATCATTCATGGCCATCAGAAGTGGAAAATTATCGACCCAGGGACACCTTTGTATGACTGTGCATACCATGCCCTCAGTGGATCTGCATAATGATATCCCCTGTCTCGTCCATAAAAGGCAAGATTTCCTTGGGAGGTACTTCTCCTAGCTCCGTACGCCTACCGACGTCAGATCCCCCACACCATACCTCCTGATCCGAGAAATCTCAAAGTTGCAGTTTATGACCTTCATCCCCTTCCCTATTCTAAGTATATTAGAACATGTTGACCCAGTTATCCTTCGAGTAACTACAGCAATAGTCACCCAATGGTCCGATCTCTATGACCAATAAACTAGGAGTATGTCGTCCTCACCGCACGATGTTAAACTGCACAAAGTGAAGACACACCCAGCGAACAAGATAAATTAGCATAGGGGGGCTCTTTGAAACTCAACAAGAAACCAGGAACGGATATCCCCGACATGTCCAGACATTCCCCTTCCAAATGACAGACTTCGTGGCCCGGACAATCGTGGATCCTCATAACCACTCACGGCCATCGGAAGTGGAAAGTTATCGACCCATGGAAACCTTTGTACGATTGTGCATTCCATGCCCTCAGCAGCTCTTCATAATGATAACCCCTGGATCGTCCATCAAAGGCAAGATTTCCATAGGCGATGATCTTCCTAGCCTCATACGCTTACCGGCCTCAAAGCCCCCATATCACCTCTCTTGATCCAAGAAGCCCCAGAACCATGATTTACACCATCAAAACCCCTCCAAAATCTAGGGAATGTTGAGGTATTCAAGACCAGTTATATTCTGATGAAGAGAACCCTTCGCAATAATGCCCTCCCCCCGTCCCCGTTGCAGGACGTTAAACTGCACGTCAACCCTTAAAGATATCTTTGTCCTTACCGCATGACGCCAAATGGCACAGAATCCGTCCTCGCTGCATGACGTTAAACTAAATAGTGACCTTCAAAAATGCCCCCCGTCCTCACCACATGACATTAAATTTCACAGAAACCTTTAATAATTCTCCTTTTCCTTGCCACATGACGTTATGCTTCATGGTCGAACCTATCACGGGTTCAGTAAAAAAATAGGATTTTTTCTGTCTTGCAGTGCATGGGTCAGACCTGCACGAACCACCGCCTCACACTAGTGTGAGAAATAATTAATTAACCTATTCTTAGGAAGTATAGTCTAGATATTTCCCCCATATTTAGGCACCCTCTCATCATAAACCATACATTGTACTCAGAAAAAACCGAACTCTCATAATCCACCCCTGGTGGTTCCAAATCTCAACTTCCATGAAGTTTCTCGGCTATCGGAAGTGGATAGTCTTTGACTTAAGGACACCTTTGTATGACTATGCATACCATTCCCTCAGCGGCTCTTCATATTGATTAACTCTAGCCCATCTACCAAAGGCAAGATTTTCTTAGGCGATGTTTCTCTTCGTATGCCTCTTGGCCTCTGAGCCCCCATTTTTATCCCGGGATTCGGAAACCCTCTAAGCTATAGATTACCAACCTCTTCCACAATCCTACCTGAATGCGGTGAATCGTCTTTGATGAGATTACCAAGAACCAGGAAAATTCATTCCATTTCAAATGACGTCCAAGCTGCATGACTTTAAACTGCTTCAATCCTTAACCATCCCTTACGCTAACTAAATGCATAGGGAGGTGGTCTTCGGACCATGCTTCTTATTAGTACGGATGTTCTCAAAACCCTTTCAGATGTTACACTCCCCTTATGAGCCACCCCTAGTGGTTTTCATTTCTTTCCATGCCACCCATCGTGGTTTCCATAAGCTAGACTTCTATGAAGTCCCCTATCCATTAGAAATGGATAAGTCTTTGACTTAAGGACATATTTGTATGACTATTCATACCATTCCCTCAGCGGCTCTGCATATTGATTGCCCCTAGCCAGTCTACCAAAGGAAATGTTTCCTTAGGCAGTGCTCTTCCTGCCTCTGTATGCTGAAACGACTCCCATGCCTTGAGACATGCCATGCATGCCGCTCAAATCCAAATATGTTTCCCCCCATGTGCATCTGATGGGTATTAAGACGTAGTTTAATTAGTTGAATCCTATTGGGGCCCTCTCCCCACCTTATTTGGTCAAATCTATTCGACCTAAATCATCAGTAATGATAGTCTTGTCAGCGGGACTTTAAACCGCTCACAGAAGAAAGAGGCACAAATCCTATTAGGCCGAAAACCCGAAAATGGAGACCTAAGAAAAAGCCAGGTTAAACCAACTGGGTCCACATTAAGGGGCCCACGAAAAATCAGGTCATTAAAAGATGGAAATGATAAAAAGTTTGTAGGGTTTTTCTATAAAACCCTATCAATAGTCAGACTACGCTCGCTGGATCCCATGGTCCAGGAAAAATTTAGAGCTTGATTTACTTTTATTCCTGGACTCAAATTATTCTATGTTCAGGGAATTAACATATGTGGAAATCGTATCAAATAGTTTCTATCACAGGAAAAGGTGAAAATGGCACTTAAGAGAAATGTTTCTGTATTCCATAACAAAGTGGGCAAGAAGGGCATCCACAATTCGGAGCCTCCTCTAGTGCGAAAGGTGATTACAGGAGTTTTTTGGCGGATTCACAAAGCTAGATCAGGCGCCGGTGAGAATCATCTAATGCCTGAGAGAGACTCTACAGTAGAGTCATCTCAGCTTCTACACCAGCCCGCAATTCTTCTGCCTCTTGAGCCACCTTTGTGCTTTCCCTTATTTCCTCCTCCATCTGTCGCTCCCCTTCTCCAATCAGGGCGGAGACGTTGGCCTCTTCCTGCTGCAGCTGCTGTATATAATTTTTTAGCACCTCCAAGTGAGAACGTTGCTCAATAACTTCTCTCTGAAGCCCTGCAACGACCCCGTCGTGGTCATGGGCCTCTTCTAGGCATAGATGTCGAGTCGCAGAAAGGTAGGCTTCAAATTGGGCAGCAGAAAGGTGAGATTCGAAATCACTTAGCCTCTACAGATCAGCTACTACCTTCTTGACTATGTCATAAACACCATGATAGTCGAAGCCATCGAATCCCAGCAACAAAAATAAATTATGTAGCCTCGGTAATTTGGTCGGCATCTCGACCAGGGGCATTTGAGAGATCAGTCTCCAGATTTTCTCCCAAGCCCTTTGGCGAGCAGGTCGAAGGCTAGAGAGGACTTGTTGATCAGAATCTGAATCACTCCCATATGAGGACACATATTCAGGGATGGACGCCACTAAGGAGGAACCCGAGGCGGCCTCGCCTGCAAACTCTGGCACTGTGGCAGCTTCGACCCCAACAGTTGTGGTCATAGGTACAGCCGGGTCTGGCGACACCGTTGTCAGCGCTAGAGGTTGTGGTCCTGAAGCCGAGAGTTAGTAAGATAGATGAGTACCCCTAATTAGAGAAGGGAAGAAAAAACAGTCAAGTAGCAGAAGATCGAGGAACTTACTCCTAATCAGTGAGGCATCGACATCTGTAAGCTCTGCACTTCCACGACATCCACTCGAAGAGGATTCCACATCTTTGATAGGCAAGGGAATCCGGGGATCCCCCATAGGGGTCCAGGGCCTGAGGCCATGCCTATGGCCCGCAGTTTCCAAATCCATCCCCACGTGGTCACGTACAGAGACCAAGCTCAAAGAAATCACTCCCCCGGTGAACAAGATAATGGCCCGCTTCAGGTTCCCAGTAACCAGATTAATGGCAGACTCTTCTTCCATTATCATGGGATTCGTTGAGCCTGGGGTGGTTGGATCCGTCAGATATGGAGCCCCCTCAGTGATCATGGGCGCCCCATCATCCTCCGCAATTGAAAAATTTATCTGATCAGCAAGGGTCTTGGATACCAGCGGTTCTTCCTCTAGCATATCTCTGACTGATAAGGGCGGGAGTAAAGCGTCCATATTGTCGGCCCCTATGACAGGGCTCCCCATCTCGTCAAACCCAAGCGTGGTTGCAGGTGATTTTGAAGATGGCAAGGAGGTGGAAGGTAGAATCTCTTGGGCAGCCACAGCCAGATCCCCGAGTAGTCTTGCACCATACGTCAAACCGTTAACGATTGACGAAGTCTAAGAATGCAAGATGGCGAATGGGAAAATGGGAAGTCATGATTACCCGATGTTCCCTATTTGAGTTGTTCCGATAAACGGGATGCCTATTTCCATCTATGGATCTTCCTAGGGGACAGGTTTCCCAGAATTCTGGAAGGGACGGGAGGAGGAAAGACCCTAGCTGAACCTGCGATGGTCGCCTCCATGTGCTCAGCTGCGCCAGGGGATCCTTCCATGGTGGCCCCTATGGGATAAAGCGCATTCTCTCTCGCTGCAGTACCACAATGGGTATACTCCGGAGAAGGAATCACCCCCTGAGATTCTTCTTCACCCTGCATAAAAGGAAGAAAAATTAGAACCTCTATAATAAAGGAGGGAAAAGTCAGAATGGGTGAGCAGAGCAACCTCTTCCTCAGGGTCAGACAATTCGTGATGTCTAATCATCATAGACACCCAAATTCTCCCATAGAGACGATTCCAGAGTGAATGAATGTACGCATCCATCTACTTTAATGAGGCGACTATTTCATATAAATCCTCTTCCAACTACAAGTGGGTTGGGGCGAAGATCGACCTGATACCTGGAAGTTTAAGAGGGCATGTTTGAAGAAATTCCCAAACTTCTTCGTTCGAACCACTGACCCTCAGGTCATCCCAGATCCTCCAAGCCTCCAGGAATGTGGCCATGGCATGAATCGCCGACTGGGTAGGATCAACCTGAGAAGGTCGGGCGGTAGTAGAAGCTGGTAAGGGAACCAATGACCATGTTTGCGTTTCGGATCCTTCCACCGCACTAGAACTCTTTGGGCATACCTGTGGACGGGACCTCACAGGAAGGGAGGGTAATTCCCTCACTTCAGCTGTGAAAGGGAGATCATCGAAATCATCTCCCCGTGAAGAGCAGTCACTGCCTTCTTCCTCCTCATCAGTAATCAGGTGCAGCATGGCCTAGACTCAATGCGTCAATACCACATAAACTCGACGTGTGTGAATATAGACCTGAAGGTCCCAGAGATATCGAACGGTCCTCTCGGGATCCGTGTCATAGAGAATGTCATCGGGAGCAGATATGTAGCCCAGCCCGTCAAAAGCTACCTCTGATTCTTGAAGATACTACCATAGAAGACGGGGGTACTAGTTGCGAAAGGCTGACCAAGCTTTGAATTGATCACTTTGGCCCCAAGCCATCAGAAAGGCAGCATCAGCGGGAAAAACTACCCCCCTCTAGGCAGCCTCAAGGGAAAGGGAGGATACACCTCTATCTATTAAAATCTTCTCCGGAAGCACAGGACCAGTCGGGTGATGAAGGATCTTGTCCGGCCTAGTTGTAGCACCATCCTCCTTTTGCTTCCTTTTCCCCTTTGATGGTTTGGGACTTGAGATGGAGGGAACCAATGTCCCTAACTGGCCATTTGGGTACGATTGTACCCAGGAGTCAGCATAATTCTTGGATAAGAAAGGCATACCATCCGTAATCAGGGGGGTCATAACCTCACAGCTGGTATCCTCCTGGGTAAACATTAACCACAGTTGTCTAGCTTCCATCAAATGATGGTTCTCGCGGGCACCATTAAATGCTGGAGGACACTGTGCTTGGATGCATCCAAATTGATGCCCAAATTGGCAAGGCGTGTACCCCTCGCAGATCAGTTCTCCACCAATACGAGCCACCAAAATACACTCTCAGAGGGAGAGGAGGTATCCCCTCTTGCTAAACTCTTCTATTATAGTGTTCGTAATTGCGCCAGCCGAGGAAGAAAACAGATGAAAATTGAAAAACTCATAATTCAAAATTCGACTTGATAGCAGACACTTGTTCGAAACTGTCTGTTGACTATCCTTATCTTGGGTCACCCACTCTTAGGGCATAACCCCACTGGTCAGTTGCAAGTACGGTCGGAATGGGGTGCCTGGAATCTGAAGAGGGTTGGTGAAGGTGTAGCAGTTCTTGATGTGTACGCTTAACCATACCCAGAGAATTTGGAAAGGGTCGGCCACTCGGTTTGGCCAAACCTGTCAGTAATATTTCCAAGTAACCGGTAATTCCTGGCCAGCACTGGGATGACTAGGTTATAACGTTACTGGTAGCCAAGTGTGCTGCCATGACAAAAGTAGTGACCCGTATGTCACCAACCTCGCGCACGGGTAATAACCAGACACTTATGAACATGTCCAGAAAAGCTGCTAGGCGGGGCAATCAATCGACATCCGGAATAAGCTCCTAGCCCCATCCATGAAAATTGCCCTGCTCCAAAGTCAGCTAATAGCCGCCCCCTGCTTATGGGACTCCATCGTAGGGTAAGTCGTGGGCCTGTGGGACCGAGATGTGGATTCGTCAGATTTATTATTTCTCACAAAAGCCATGACCCATTCACAGTATGGGACGAGTAGTTTTGGAGATGTATCCTATGAGTGCTTCTGAGCCTGGTTAATGAGATGCTTCACTAGGGGAGGAGTCCTCTTTTCGTTCTCCCACACAAAGGAAGGAGGCTGGAACTCATCATACATACTCCCAATAATGGGGACCCCTGAAATCTGAAAGACGTCCCACAGGATAATGCCCACTTCCCCATGGACTAGATGGAAAGTGTTGGTGTCTCGGCTCCAATGACTCATAAGTTTCTTGGCGAGGGCGTGAGGCCGGTGGGTATAGGTTTGGGACACCAAGGAATCTTCATACAAGCCTACAGCTCGCAACTCTTCCCCAAATTCAGTGCAACTCTGGCGTACCTGGAAGGTCCATCCCCAATCTAATGACTTAAATGCCCCTCCTGGCCGGAGATCTCGATTCTCCGGCCAGCCATGCTGGTCGCTTACCATGGCACTGCGGGAAATACTTCGATAAGAGTGGATCTTTCCTTCCTGTTGATGTGGTCCTCCTGTCAGAGATACTGGAAGGTGATTCAACATAGATCCGACAGCTGTACCCCTCGAGGCAGGCCGCCCGCTGATAGGTATCACGAACTGGTGAATAGTGGTGGTAAATATCCATGCCTTAGGATTGTTGTCACAGGAGGGCTCTGAAATTGGGGTATCGGACAATAAACCAAACCCATAGGTAGGAAGGATGTTAGAGAAAGGAAATTCCTGCTATGATTTGGAGAGCTGGTCAGCAAGGAAAGATGATGGTAGGGAGTGACGGACTCCATCTTGAACAGAGCCTGCCATGTCCTTCAGGCATTGATCAACGTTGGAGAGGGGATTTGCAGCAGGCCTTGGCGCAGAACGAGGAGGAACCATATTTTCTCCTTGCCCAATGAGAGAAATCAATCTGGAATAAAAATCTGGATAGGAATAAACGAAATGAATGGTTAAGATTTTTTCACAACCAAATCTGCAAGGAGGCATTGGAGGGTGGTTCGCGATGACATCATTCCGCAAACCAGACCATCGCAAAATCAGTTTGCGAAGCCCTGGCCCGCGAAGCGATGGCCAGGAAACCGCGAACCAAGACAGTAAGCGGAAATTCAATCCCAGGTTCATTTGAAAGAATCAGATACTTTTTAAAGTTCAAGAGGTGTTTAGTCCACGAAGCATCGAAACAGTGAAGAACGTTCCTCCACGACCCGTCATCACTTAAATTTTAATTAATTAAGAGTAATGGTTCATGGTTGGGAAGTCAGTTCACGGGTGAAGGCAACCACGAAGAAGAAATGGTTCGCGGAAGTTGCTGCCGGTTCGCAGACGAGGCACTTCGCGAATGAGCAAACACGTGGAGGCGAAGGAGCTCTGGTTTCGCGAAGAATTCGGTAAAGGACAATGTGAGGGCTCCCCTTATTTATAGGCGTGCTCCCCTACCAGGTCCACCTTTCTACCGCAAACCATCTCAGTTTCAGGACCTATTCGCATCGGAATGGCCTCCTCTTCGTTCCGATCAGACCCCATTCTGATGGGAGGCATTTGTAGGGTCCTGCAAAATCTAGAAAGGAGATTTTACCCAAATTACCCAAAGAATTGGGGGAAAATAATCAAACAAGAGCCACAAAAAGGACCGATCCGTGAACCGGTCCATAGAAGTGTGATGTGGCCAGACGCCGCGGGGCACCCCCTCTGCAAACCATTTTCGTTCGCGAAATGGAGGCGAAGAGGCTTCGCGGTCGCGAGGCAGGATGGGAAATAGTTCGGTTCACTGTCACGAACCACCCCAACCGCGGACCGCATCGACCGACCCAAGCCACACCCACTTTCATTTGCGGAATGGAGGCGGAACCCTCCGCAGCCGCGGAGCACCCCCTGAGTTCGCCTTGCGGAGGAGGGGAGCGGTCAATACCTATCGCAAATCGCGGATTGACCAGGTCAGCTGTGAACCTGGTTTTTGGTTATGGGCCTCCGCAAAAGGTGCCGCATGGACACAAATACATTCCTTTCCCCACTCTATAAAAGGAGACCAAGGGGGAAAGAAGAAGGGATCAGAGAACTGGAATCAGATTCGAAGGGATAAGATATCAGTTGAAGGAAGGCTTAGGATTTCGCAAACAGCGAAATTCCCATCCGCGAACTATAGCAGGTATATGAATTAAGAAGGAATTGGAAAATGCATAATAATCTGGTGAACTGCGAACCTAAAAAATAAAAAAGGAGAACCGTGAACCATACCCCCTCCGCGGATGACTTCCCCATAGACCAGGGAGTTTATGCCTCTTTTTTTATCCATCGTAACGTGGAGCACCCTCCCCCGCGGATGATGCCCCGACCGACGAGCCTCTGATCAGCACCACCCTTGGCCGCCGATGCCCGCCTGGAATCCTCCGCGAACCACCCTGGTTCGCAGATTGAACCCGAAGCCTCGAACCACCCTGGTTTGTGGATTGAACCCGAAGCCGCGAACCACCCTGGTTCGTGGATTGAACCTGAAGCTGCGAACCACCCAGGTTTGCAGGATGCTAATCAGTCTGCGGACCACCCTGGTTCGCGGACGACTTCTCCAGCCGCATGGAACTTCCCCACGCGAAGGGCGCCACCACCCATACCTCTCGGTGGCTCGCCAAATACTTCGAGGTTCTTATTTTCAGAGCTAGGTAAAATCATTCCGATCCACCCAGGTCCTTCGTGACTCCCTCGTTGGCCTATTCATCAGCCCCAAGCCAAGGCCTCCACCAGAGCCACCGGATTCGTGTGGTATAACTTTCAGGTGCATTATCACACCATTTTGAGTTCACATACCCATGGTAAATAGGGGCAAAGGGGTTTCCCTGACCCTTGAGCAGATTCCGGAAGAATTCCTAGGTTTACATTCCCACGGTAATGTGGAGTCTGAGCTTGGGAATCCCTTTTTTGCCCCTCTACTTGTTGAGGGTTCCTTGAAGATGGTAAAATACCCTTCGGAAGGAAGCCCTTGTGCACTGCAAGAGATGAGACAGGAACAGGAGCACCCCCTGTCCCTTTCCCGCTAGGCATTGTCTCCCTAGCCTTCCATCTTGGAGTAAGCCCCGATCCATCATTTTGTGCCTCCTCGGAGTTTAAGCCCCAATCCATCACCTTGGGCCATCTTCATGCGTCAGCCCCACTCCACTTCTCACGGACGCACCTTTCGCAATGTGATCGTCTGGTCCCTGCTTCCTCTTGTTTCTCACACCGACCATGACTCGCGTGGGCTTAGAGTAAGCATCGACCATGACATCCTCTTATGGGCCTCCTCAGAGTGTAAGCCCCAAACCATCATTCTGAGCTTCCCCAGAGCGTAAGTCCCAAGCCAAAGCGAACTACAAAAACTTTGATCCATGCTAAATCATGGTACGTAGGAAGCCTCCATGAGGTTCAATCCCACTACTCGATCGTTTCTTCACGTCGAGTTCCACCCTCGTCCAACATGACGTCAAACTGTATGCCCCCGTCCAGCATGACGTTAAACTATTTATGCGTACTATGTGGACTTTGATCCCTGCCTCCTAGACTGGGTACGTAGGAAGCCTCCATGAGGTTCATTCCCACCATCCATTGGACCACCTCATCCCTCTTCACGTCGGTTCCCCAAAACCTATCTGAACTACATGGGCTTTGATCCCTACTTCCTAAGCAGGGTACGTAGGAAGCCTCCATGAGGTTCAAGCCCAACAGCCGGTCGATCTGACCATCTCCATGTCAGTTCAAAACACCACTCCTAGTGCCGCCTAAAGTGAGTTCCAGCCCTTCGGGGCCATTAATCCAACGAGGGATAGTAAACCTCAGGCATAAATGATTCCGAACCCCTGTGTCCAGTTGACCGTTTCCCACCATGGTTAAATCCATGGATACTATGTTTGGGTATAAACCAAAGATTCACGAACATATGAATACGTATTAAATCTATAAGAGAGTACCATAATAAGCAATAATTTCCCCCCCAAAAGGGTGCGATGAGCCCGACTTCCTATCCTCTAGACCAATGTGAGTTCTTAAGAGTCGCTGGTCAGACCATCCGGCAAACGCCTGCCTTTGGAAAAAAGGTCCATCAATCATTGGATATGGATCCGTTGGGTGTTTCGTGGACGAAAACCAAAATAACGAGACAGGGATTTTGGTTTTTTTTATTATTTTAGGGGTCTTAAAAAAATTTAGAGTTTTTTTTTAAAAAAATGGGGTTTAAATATTTGTTTATAGTTTTTAGTCGTTTTAGGGTTTTATGGGCTTTGGGGGATTTTTATGGTTTTTAAGGGTTTATCGTACTTAGGGTTTTATGGCCTTTTTCTTTTAGGGTTTTTATCATTTTTAGGTTTTTGGGGTTTTATGTGTTTTTAGGTTTTCAAGGGAATCTAATGGTTTTTTTGGGTTTTTAGGGGTTTTATGTTATTATGTATTCTTATGCGTTTTTTAGAATTTTTATGGTTTTCAAGAATTTTGAGTGTCTCTATGGGTTTTTAGAATATTTATGTTTTTAGGGGTTTTAAGTGTTTTTAGTTTTTAAGGATATCTTTTTGTTTTTAGTGTTTTTAGTGGTTTTAAAATATTTACATATTTTTAGAGTTTTTTACTATTTTCATGGGTTTTTAGGGTAATAGGGATTTTGATAGTTTTAGGGTTTTTAAGGATTTTGTGGTTTTTTTAGTTTTTAAGGGTTTTAAGGGTTTTTATAGTTGTTGAAAAGTTTTAGGGATTTTAATGGGTTTTAGCGTTTTTTGTTATTTTTATTAAGTTTGGGGAGTTTAAAGTTTTTTAGGTGTTTTTATGGTTTTAGGGTGATTTCGGGTTATAGGGTCCATATGGTTTTTATGGTTTTTATCTTTTTAGTTTTTTAGGGTTGTAAGTTTTGTTATATTTTTAAGGTTTTATTAGGTTTTTTCATTATTTTTATATTTTTTACATTTTTAGGGATTTTTATGGATTTTAGGAATTTTGTAGGTTTTTAGGGGTTTTGGGGATTTTGAGGGGTTTTGGGGGTTTTAACATTTTTTTATTTTTAGGGGTTTTTAGTTTTTTTAGGTTTTTATGATTTTCATAGGGGTATTCATGTTTTTAGGTTTTCTATTATTTTATTTATTTTTATGGATTTTAGAGGTTTTTATGGCTGTGAAGATTTTTATGGATTTTGAGGGTTTTTATGTTTTTTATGTTTTTTTTGGTTTTTAGGAATTTTTTAGTTTTTATGGTTTTTAGGTCTTTTATTGTTTTAATGGTTGATGTTTTTAAAGATTTTTTATATTTTTTAGTGGGTTTTTAGGGTTTTTACATTTTTTTAGAATTTTATAAGGTCTTTAGTGGGTTTTTTGGTTTTTATGGTTTTTACGGAATTTAGGGGTTCTTGGGTTTTTAGCATTTTTAGGGTTTTTAGGTGTTTAAAGGGATTTTATATTTTTAATGTTCTCATAGGGTTTTTATGGGTTTTAAGGGGGTGTTATGTTTTTAGAAACTTTTTGGGAATTTTTTATTTATGGTTTTTAGGGTTTTTATGGATTTTGAAGGGTTTTTTTTTTGTGTTTTGGGGGTCTTTAGGGGTTTTGTGTGGTTTTGGGTTATTATGATTTTTTTATGTTTTCAGGGTTTTTAAGATTTTGTATATTTTTTCAAATTATTTGGGTTTTATAGGTTTTTTAGATATTTTAGTTGATTTTAGGGTTTTAATGTGTTTTTAGGGTTTTTATGGTTTTAGGGGGTTTTAGGGGTTTTAGGGTCTTTTTAGGTTTTTTAGTATTTTTTGGATTTTAGGGTTTTTAATTATTTTTAGGTTTTATGGTTTTCTTTGGTTTTTATAAGTCTTGTTGAGGTTTTTAGGTATTTAGGTATTTTTAAGGATTTTTAGGGTTTTATGGTTTTTTATAGTTTTAGGGATTTTGATGGTTTTTTGGGGGGATTTATTTTTTTCACTGTTTTTTATATTTTGGGGGGTTTTATGTGTTTTAAGTTTTTATATATTTCATAGGGGGTTTTAGGTTTTTAGGTTTCTTTATGTTTTATGGATTTTTTGTCTATTTTAGGGTTTTTATGCTTTTTAGGGATTTTTGGGATTCTGAGGGGTTTTTTGGTTTTTTTGGTTTTAGTGTTTTTTTGGTTTCTTAGGGTTTATAAGGTTTTTATAATTTTTTATGGTTTTTAGGAATGTGAATGGGTTTTATAGTTTCTATTGGTTTTATGGGTTTATGATTTTTAAAGGTTTTTAGGTTTTTTTCTAGTTTTAGGTGTTTTGTTATTTTTTATGGGTATTATCATTCTATGGGTTTAAAGTGTCTTTAAGGTTGATTTAGGGTATTTTAGTGTTTTCATGTTTATAAATTTTTAATTATTTTTTAGGATTTTTAGGGTTTTTATGTTTTTAGGGGTTTTATGGATTTTGAGGGGTTTTAGGATTTTTTTAGAATTTTTAGGGGTTTATGGTTTTTTTTGGGTTTTAGGGATTTTCTATGTTTTTAGGGATTTAATGGTTTTCTAGAGTTTTAAATGTTTTTAGGGGTATAAATTGGATTTAGAGTTTTTAGTGGTTTTTTAGGGTTTTATGGGGTTTGGTTATTTGGGTTTTAGCAGTTTTTATATTTATTAGGGGCCTTTATAGTCATTTTAGATGTTTTTAGGATTTTTAGTGTTTTTGGATTTTTAGGATTTTTAAGTGGTTTTTTGATTTTATGGTTTTCTTAAGGGTTTTTAGGGTTTTATGGTATTTTGTTTGTTTTTAGGCATTTTTATGGATTTTATGATTTTTGAGAATATTTAGGATTTTTATGGATTTTGAGGGTTCAGTGTTTTTAGAGCCATTTTAGGGATTTTAGCATTTTTAGGTTTTTAGGGACTTTTAGTGTATTCAGGTTTTTAAGGTTTTCTTAGGGATTTTCATTATTTTTAGGTTTTTTAATGTTTTTAGGGATTTTTTGGTTTTTTAATATTTTTATGGTTTTTAGGGATTTTTGGGATTTTGAGGATTATTTGGGGTTTTGGGGTTTTAGGGTCTTTATTTTTTTTTAGAAATTTATAGGTTTTTAGGGGTTTTAAGTGTTTTTAACATTTTAAAGATTTATTCAGGTTTTCAGGGGATTTATTGATTAATGGTATTTTTAATATTTTTATGTTTTAGGGTGTTTATAGATTTCGAGGGTTTTAGGGTCTTTATGTTTTTTATTTTATTTATTTATTTATTTATTTTAGGGTTTTAAATATTTTTAGTGTTTTTAACATTTTTAGGGAATTAAAGTGATTTTATAGTTTTTATTAATTTTTAGTTTTTTTGGTTTCTATGTATTTGATGGTTTTTAGGGGTTCTATAGTTTTTAGGGGGTTTTATCTTTTTTTATTTTCCAATGTTTTAAGGTTTTTTATAGTTTTTAATGTTGTATGGTTTTAAGGTTTACTTTATGGGTTTCATGGTTGTTATATTTTTAATTTTTTAGGGATTTTCATGTATTTTTTATATTTCTATGGTTTTTTAGTTTTTTTATGGATTTTGAGGGGGTTTAGGGCATGGAAGATGCGACGGTCATGCTATTCCCAACCCCCCCCCCCCCCCCAATTTATTAAAAAAGATGCAGCAGACAAGGGAGGGGATGGGGAAAGTGACCCACACCCAAAAAAACCCTTAACAACCCCAAACCCCAAAAACCCAAAAAAGGAAACCAAAAAGTTCACAAAATGACAAACAAAGAAGCTTTTCAAAACTGTTCCTGTCATCACCTCCTGTTCAATCAGCAACCATCATCCAGCAGCACCATAACCATCTTCATCAAATCAATCAACCCAACATCAGCTCCACAAAGTCACAACCACTAACCTCCAGTAGCCCGAAGCCAAACACCATCACAACATTATCCATCTAGAATAAGCATCTTCTTATCATGAAGCCAAACAACAGCACACAAAACACATCAAATCAAAACCAACCAGCATCATCAACCATCACCAAGCACCATCAAATTGCACCCAAAATCTCTAATTCGAACGTAGCCAGTCAAACCAGCATCTAGTCACTCCAATTCTAGCTTCCATCACCTCTTCCATAGCATGATCCAATTCCAGTAAAAAACCAACCGTGCCAAACCCCAGTCCATACACAAACATCATCCAGCACCATGGTCTCTGACGACCAGCATCTCCTTTCACTCCATAAAAATAGGCCGCCACAAGTTGCCTATCTCTCTCATCATCACACTCAAAAATTCTAAGCAACAGATTCGACAAACCAAGAACCATCGTAGCCATAAACTCAAGTAGAAAAAAACTCCAGCACCCTCGACCAATCAAATTCAAACCTACCACAACACAGAAGGCCAAAAACCTAACGACATCCATGTCACAACAAACCTTAAAAATCCATTCATCAGCAACATGAAATAGATCCACGGGATCAGAAAAACTAAAGTGCAACTTCTTCAAAAGCTGAAGCCAAGCCGGTCTCATCCACGCCTCCTGAAGCCTTTGAGCAGATCCAGAAGCCCCAATCACAGCGTCAAGCATCAAATGCGAAAAACCACCACATGGCCAAAAAATACACCAAGATAAAGCCATCCCTAGGTTACTATCACAAGACCTTGCCTTGTCATGACATCACACAAGACTCCTAAAACAGAGGAACATAAGAAGCATCAACGTCTCCAGAAAACTAGATCTCACCTCAACATCAAGAACAGAATCGAGATCTGCCGTGGTTGAGCCAAAATGATGCCATTCCAGGCTGATACATCCATTTCTCAACTCGCACGGAAGGTTTGAATCTAGATATGCTGAAGCCGAACCAAAACACCCCCAGTCCATGCTGACTCTTCCCTTGCTTGACTCTCGCGGAGGTTCTACCAAAGTCAGGCCTTACCACTGCCAGGCCAAGCTAGCTCTTCCCAAGCTCGAACCGAGCCTCTAATAACCTCAAATCCTTAAGTACAACCCTGTTGAAGAAGACCACTTCCCATCTGAAGCATGATCAACCTGAAAAAAGAGGCCGCCATGGGGAAATCCATGAGGAAACCTGAGGGGTGGTTAGGGGTTTTAGTTTTTTTAGTTTTTTATGATTTTTAGTGTTTCTATATTTATGGGTTTTATGTGTTTTTATGCTTTTAAGGTTTTATTATAGTTTCTTAATTTTTAGGAGTTTTTAATGTTTTAACGAATTTAAGGTATTTTTATCAGTTTTTAGGTATTTTATGGATTTTGACAGTTTTTAGGAGTTTTTATGGGTTTTATGCTTTTTTATATTCTTCTTGGGTTTTTAGGATTTTTAAGGTATTTATCATTTTTAAGGGTTTTTAGTGATTTTTATGTTTTTAGGGGATTGAAGGGTTTTTAGTGGGGGTTATTATTTTTATGGGTTTTTTGGGATTTTATGGTTTTAGGGTTTTTTATGTTTTTAGGGGTTTTGAGGGTTTTGAGGGTGTTTTTAGTGATTTTAGATTTTTATTTTATTTTTAGGGGTTTTAAGTGTTTCTAGGTTTTAAGGTTTTCTATGTTTTATTTAGGTATTTTAACATTTTTGGGGATCGTTATGGATTTTAGGTATTTTTATGGTTTATTAAGTTTTTTAGGGATTTTGAGGGGTTTTATTATTTTTTATGGTATTTTGGTTTTTTTATTTTTTGGTTTTTTGGTTATTTGGGGTTTTTTCTTTTTATCATTTTTAAGTATTTGAGAGTTTTTAATGTTATTAGGGTTTTAAAGGGTTTGTATAGTTTTTAGTGGTTTAAGGGGTTTTAGGGGGTTTTAATATATTTAGGATTTTTAGGTTTTTTAGGGATTTTATCATTTTTTAGTATTTAAGGTGTTTAAAGTGTTTTTATGATTTTAATGTTTTTCTTAGTGTTTTGAAGGTTTGTAGTGTTTTTATATTTTAGGGATTCTTAGGGGTTTTTCGGATTTTTATGTCTTTTAAAGGGTTTTTGGGATTTTAGGATTTTTAGGTATTTTTAGGTTTTTTATGATTTTTAGGTTTTTATGGTTTTTATAGTTTTTATAATTTTTTAGAGTTTTTGAGAAATTTTTTTGAGTTTTTAAAATTATTTAGGGTTTAAATTATTTTAGAATTTTTAGTGGGTTTTAAGGGTCTTTATATATTTTTGGATTTTTATGTTTTTTGGGGGGTTTATGGGTTATAGGGGTTTTATGGTCATTTTATGGGTTTTTAGAGGTTTTGGAGATTTTTATAATTTTTAGGTGGTTTAAGTGTTTTTAGTTTTTAAAGGGTTTCTTAGAGTTTTAAGGGTTTTTAGTAATTTCACTTTCTTGTGGAATTTTTGGGATTTTTTAGTAGTTTTATTTTTTAAGGACTATTTACATTTTTTTCTTTTTTGTGGTTTTTATTGGTTTTTTAGGGTTTTAAGGTTTTTTAGTTTTTAACGTTTTTGTGGTTTAAAGTGTTTTTAGAGTTTTTAGTGTTTTTTATTGTATTTATTGTTTATTTAGGATCTTTATTATTTTTAGGGGTATAGGAATTTTTTGGGGTTTTAGGGTTTTCAGTGTTTTTTGCATTTTTTGTTTTTTAGGGTCTTAAAGTGTTTGTATGATTTTATGGATTTCATAAGGTTTTTCTTTTTTCTAGGGTTTTTTGTTTTTTATGGATTTTTATGGTGTTTTAGGATTTTTTTAAGTTTTTAGGGTTTTTAGTGGTTTTATAGGGGTTTTAAGAGTTTTTAGGGTTTAAATGTTTTATTAGGTTTTTTCATTGTTTTTTGGGTTTTTTACCTTTTTATGTAATTTTTGATCTCTTTAGGATTTTTAGGATTTTTTATATTTTCGAGGGATTTTGAGTGTTTGTATAGGGTCCAGGATTTCTTATGGTTTTATTTGGTTTTAAGTGTATTTTTTATTTTTTAGGTTTTTAATGGTTTTATTGGGTTTTTTTAGTTTTTAATTTTTTTTAATGGTTTAATGTGTTATTCATGTTTTTAGTGGTTTTGGGGTTTTGGGTTTGTAAGGTTTTTAGGGTTTTTAGGGGTTTTAGTGGATTTTAGGGCTTCTAGGGTCATTTTAGGGTTTTTAAAATTTTTAAGAATTTTTATGGTTTTTAGAGGTTCTATATGTCTTTGGGGTTTTAATGTTTTATTAGGGGTTTTAGGTTATTTAGGGTATTTATGTTTTTAAGGATTTTTAGGGATTCATTTAGGATTTTTATAGTTTTTCATTAATTTTGTGGGTATTTGGGGGTTTCTTAGGTATTTTAGGATTTTATGGGGTTTTGGGGGGTTTGAGGGTTTTTATCATTTTTTTTTACTTTTTGGGGGTTTAAAGTGAAATTCGGTTTTTTGGGTTTTCTTAGGGGTTTTATAGGTTTTTATATTTTCTTTATGCTTTATAGATTTTTAAATATTTTTTGGGGATTTTTTTTGATTTTTTGGGGATTTAGGTATTTTTAGTGTTTTTAGGCTTTTTAGGGTCTCTATGAGTTTTTGGGTCTTAGGGGTTTTTTGAGTTTTATGAGTTTTTTAGGTTTTTAAGGTTTTTATAGTTTTTAAATGTTTTTAGGGGTTTAAAGGGGTTCAATGTTTTTTGTTGTTTTAGTGTTTTTATAGGGTTTTAGTGTATTTAATGGTTTTAGGTATTTTAGGGTTTGGGGGGGTTATGATTTTTATTGCCTTTTAGGGCATATTGGGGTTTTTATCATTCTTAAAAATTTTAGGGTTTTAAGTGTTTTTAGGTTTTTAAGATTTTCATAGGAGTTTTAGGGGTTTGGGGATTTTATGGAATTTTAATTTTTAGGGTATTTAGGATTTTTAGGTATTTTTATAGGTTTTAGGGATTTTGAGTGTTTTTAGTGTTTTATATTTTTTAGGCCTTTACATGTTTTAAGTGTTTTTATTTTTTTAATGTTTACTTAGGGTTTTCTAGGGTTTTATGATGTTTTATGTTTTCGAGGATTTTTAGGTCTTTATATAATTTTTATGTTTTTGAGTGTTTTTTGGTATTTTGATGGGTTTTAGGATATTTATGGTTTTTTTGGGTATTCAGGTTTTTAACCTTTTAGTGTTTTTAAGGTTTAAGGGAACTTTTTGAGGAGTTTAGAGGGTTTTAGAGTTTTTTTTGGGTTTAGAGTTTTATGGGTTTTTAGAATTTATAAGGTTTTGGGGGGTTTCTCGTTATTAGGGGTTTAGAGTTTTTTACTGTTTTATCATTTTTAGTGTTATATGGGGTTTTAAATGTTTTTAGGTTATCAAGTATTACTTAGGTTTTTTATGGTCTTTATAGTGTTTTATGTTTTTTTGGATTTTTAAGGCATTTTAATATTTCTAGGATTTTTAGTGTTCTCATGGATTTTAAGGGTTTGGAGGTTTTTTATTGTTTTTGGGTGATTTTTTGTTTGTTGATTTTTTAGGGTTTCTAAGGTTTTATACAGTTTTTTAATATTTTAAGGGTTTAAAGGGTTTTCTTGTTTTTAGTGGGTTTTAGAGTTGATATGTATTTTTAGGATTTTTTAATTTTGGGGGGGGGGGGGTTATAGTTCTTAGGGGGTTTATGGATTTTAAGGTATTTCTAAGGTTTTTAGGGTTTTTAGCATTTTTTAGGACATTATGGGTTTTAAGTGTTTTTAGGTTGGTATGGTTTTCTTAGGGTTTTTTAGGGTTTTAGGGAGTTTTACGATTTTAGTTATTTTTAGGGATTATTAAGGATTTTTATAGTTTTTATGGGTTTTTGGGATTTGGATAATTTTTTTTCAGGTTTTTGGGTATTTTGGGATTTTAGTGTTTTTTATGGGTTTTATGTGTTTTAATTCATTTACGGATTCTTATTAGTTTTCATGATTTTTAATGATTCTTAATTTTTTAGGGCTTTTAGGAATTATTTTTGGATTTTTATGGATTTTAGGGTTTTTAGTGAATCTGAAGGTTTTTAAGATTTTTTTGGGGATTTTAGGGTTTTACTATTTTTTTATTTTTATGGTTTTTTTTGACTTTTAGGTTTTTTAGTTTTTTAGTTTTTTTAACATTTTTAGGGGTTTAAAGGGTTTTTAGAGTTTTTAATGAGTTTTAGGGGTTTATAGGTTTCTAAGGTTTTAGTGTTTGTTATTTTTAAGGGTTTTAGAGTTTTTTATGGGTTTAGTGTATGTTTTCTTTTTATAAAATTTGTACGAGTTTTAAATGTTTTTATGTTTTTAATGTTTTATTTGGGGTTTTCAGGGTTTTTAGGTGTTTTTTAATTTTATAGGGATTTTTATAGTTTTACTAATTTTATGGTTTTTTAGGATTTTTAGGGAATTTGAGGGGTTTTATGGGTTTTAAGGGTTTTAAATGTTCTTTTGGTTTTTTGAGGTTTTAGGTTTTTTTAGGTTTTCATGTTTTTTATGAGTTTTTAGGGGTATTTTTGTTTCTATGTTTTTTGGATATTTTTAATGATTTTTTTGATTTTTTATGTGTTATAGGGGTTCTAGGGACTTTTGAGGGTTTTAGGGTTTTTAGGGATTTAATTTTTTGGGTTTTTTAGGGTTTTTTGAGTTTTTAGGGGTTTTAATGTTTTTCGTGGCTTTTATCATTTTTTTTATTTTAAAGGGTTTTTAGTATTTTTAGTTGGTTTTTATGGTTTTAATGGGTTTTATGAATTTTTTATGTTTTTAAGGGTCTTTGTGGTATTTTGTGGTTTTTTATGAATTTTATGGTTTTTAGGGTCTTGTTATGGTTTGTTTTGTTTTTATAATTTTTAGTTGTTTAGGGATTATAAGTGTTTTTTGGTTCTTAAGGGTTTCTTAGGGGGTTTTGAATATTTTACGGGTTTTTATATTTTTTTGAGATTTTATGTTTTTTTAATCATTTTATATTTTTTGGTTTTTTATGGATTTTGAGGGTCTTGTTGTTTAAAGGTTTTTTAGGGTATTTATAATTTTCTATGTTTTTTGGGTTATAGGTGTATTAGGGGTTTATTGTTTTATTATGGGTTTTTTGGGTTTTTTTATTTCTATTTTTTAGGGATTTTAGGGCTTCTTTTAAGAGATTTATGGTTTTTAGGGTTTTAATGATTTTTTGGGTTTCTAGGGTTTTTTTTGCATTTTATGGGTTTAAAGGTTTTTTTTTAGTTTTTAACATTTTTTAGGATTTAAAGAATTTTTATAGTTTTTAGAGGGTTTTTGGGTTTTTATTATTTTATGGGTTTTTAATAATTTTAGCAGTTTTTATGGTTGTTAGGGTTTTATAGGGGTTTTAGGGTTCTTAGTGTCATTTCAAGGTTTTTAAGTGTTTTTACCATTTTTTAGGATTTTATGGTTTTTATGTGTTTTTAGGTTTTTAACCTTTTCTTACAGTTTTTTCAGTTATTTTAGAATTTTAATGATTTTCTATAATTATTTTCATTTTTATGTTTTTAGTGGTTTTAATTGATTTTAGGTTTCTATGGTTTTCTTATGAGATTTTAGGGGTTTCACGGGTTTTTATTATTTTATGTATTTTTAGGTATTTTTAGGCCTTTTTAGGATTTTTTATGTGGTTTTATTTTTTCTATGTATTTTGAGTATTTTTGGGGATTTCAGGGGGTTTTGGGGTTTTATGGGTTTTTAGGGTTTTATGGTTTTTTGAGTTTTAAGGGGTTTTAAGGTTTTTTGAGTTTTTTTAATATTCTAGGGGATTAAAGTGTTTTCAGATATTTTAGTGGTTTTTGGGTTTTTAGGGCATTTTAATTTTTTAGTGGTTTTTATGGTTTTTAGGTATTTTTAGGTTTTTAAGGTCTTTTAGTGATTTTTAGTGCTTTTAGTATTGATTAGGTTTTTAGGGGTTTAAAATGTTTTAATGTTTAAAGGTTTTCTTATGGTTTCTCAATGTTTTTAGGGATTTTTTATATTGTTAGGGATATTTTGAGATTTTTTAGGATTTTTATGGTTTTTAGGGATTTTGTGGGGTTTTATGATTTTTTTGAGTTTTTAGCATTTTTAGGGGTTTAGAGGTTTTATATGTTTTTAGGTTTTTAAAGTTTCTTAGGGGTTTTCTCTATTTTTTAGGAATTTTTAGTTATTTTTTGTGATTATTGTGGGTTTTAGGGTTTAATGATTTTTTTGGGTTTTTAGGGGTTTTTAATGTTTTTACACTTTTTATGGTTTTGTAGAGTTTGTAAACGTTTTTAAGGGTGTGAGGGTTTTCTGAGTTTTTAGTATCTTTTAAGGGTATATGGGATTTTAGGATTTTTATGACTATTAGAAATTTTTATGGTTTTCATGGTTTTTTATGGTTTTTAGTGTTTTTTCGGTTTTTACAGTTTTTATGTTTTTTTAGGTTTTTATGGTTTTTATGTTTTTTTAGGTTTTTAAGGGTTTATTTTGGGTTTTCAAGCTTTTTAGGGATTTTTATGTTATTATGAATTTTTAGGGATTTTTTGGAATTTTATGGGTTTTAGGTTATAATGGACTTTGGGTGTTTTTAGGGTTTTTATGGATTTTTTACAGTTTTTTAGTTTTAATGGGTTTTGAGTTTTTTTAGAGTTTGTAAAAAAATTTATGGTTTTAAATGGTTTTTAGAGTGTTCTGTGGGTTTTTAAGTTTTAGTTTTTTTGGATATTTAATTTTTTTAGTAGCTTTTTAAGGGCTTTTATTATTATTATGGTCTTTTATGTGTTTTTATAATTTTTAGGATTTTTAGGGGTTTAATGTTGTTAGGTTTTTAAGGTTTTCATAGGGGGTTTCGTTGTTTTAGGGGTTTTTATGTTTTTAGGTAATTTTTGGGATTTTAGGATTTTTCTGTTTTAAGGGATTTTACAGATTTTGAGGGGTTTTAGGGTTTTTATAGTTTTTTTGGTTTTAGGGGTTTTATATGTTTTTTTCGTTTTTAAGGTTTTTAACATATTTTAGTGTTTTTTGGGAATTTTTAGGAGTTTTATGGGTTTTTTGGTTTTTTGGGATTTTGGTGCTTTTAAGGGTTTTTTTGTTTTTAGTTTCTTTTTTGAGTTTTTACGAGGCATTATCACTTTTTAAATGTTTTTAATATTTTTATTGGAGTTTTAGGGATTTTTCGGGAGTTTTTTTTTGTTTTTATTGTTTTTAGGGGTTTTATATTTTTTAGTGGGATTTATTGTTTTTACGGGTTTTAGGGTCTCTTTAGGGTTTTTAGAGTTTTTTGGATTTTTAGGGCTTGTAGGTTTTTAGAGGGTTTTATATTTTCTTCGTTTTAATGGTTCTCATAGGGGTTTTAAGGGGTGTTAGGGATTTCTTTACATTTTAGGGTTCTTTAGGGATTCTTTAGTATTTTTATGGGTTTTGGGTTTTTTTATGGATTTTGAGGTTATTTGGGGTTTTAATGTTTTTTAGGGTTTGTAGTGTTTTTAGCATTTTTAGTGGTTTTTGGGGTTATAAGTGTTTTTATGTTTTTATGGTTTTCTTAGAGGTTCTCATGGTTTTTAGGTGTTTTTAAAATTTTAGGTATATTTAGGTATTTTTTTGGATTTTAATGGGTTTTTAGGGGTTTGGGGGGGGGGGGGGTTAGGGGTTTTATGGTTTTTAGGGTTTTATGGTTTTTATGGTTTGTTGTGTTTTTAGTTTTTTTTTTATATTTTTAGTGTTTTAAGGATTTTAATAGTTTTTTAATTTCTTTAGGGTGTTAAATTGTTTTTAGATTTTTAGTGGGTTTTTAGGGATCTTATAGGGTTTTTGGTTATTTTATGGTTGGGGGTTATGTTATTTTGGGTTTTGTGGTTTTTAGAGTTTTGTAAAAAAAATAGGTTTAAAAGTGTTTTTACTAGTTTTGGGGTTTTATGGTTTTTATAGTTTATGGTTTTTGGGGGTTTGTATGGTTTTAAGGGGTGTTTAGGGTTTTTTGGGTCATTTAGGATTTTTTAGGTTTTTTAGTATTTTTATGGGTTTTAGGGATTGTAGGGTCCTGAAAATTTCCCAATATAGAACGAAAATACTCCCATAGATTTGATGAAAGAATAAGATGCATGTTTGATTGAAAACTTGAGAAGAATATTGAAGAAATCGAATTTAAAATAGGACTAAAGTGGTCCAAGTACTGATTTCCTGGAATGGTACATGGATGATATTGCTCGTGAACCGAACGATACGTGGATAACCCCTGAAATTCTTGATCATGAGGCATTGGCCAGCAAACCAGGAAGTTTGTGGAACCAATAAAGAAAGGCATTGTGACCCCATGAACCCTGTCCTTGGCGGAATAGAGGCAGAGCAATTCCACCGATGAACCGCAGCCCCGCGAATAGTATCATTGAAAAAAACATAAAGGAGAGGTACTCCCCCGCACACCATCTCTGAAAACTCAGTTCATGGATGAGGTGAGGTTGGCATCATCCCATGAGCTTCATCATTGGTGGGATCAAGGTAGTGATTTTTGCCTCCAAAAACCACAGAACTACGAACCACAGAATTGCGAACCTCAGAACCATGAACCTTATCCCCGCAAACCTCGATTGACCGAGTCGTATACTATCTGGGAAATTTATTAACGGGCTTACACTAATGGTTCTGCATGAACCAAAGGTAAAAATTCTCCAACACTCTATAAAAGGAACCACAATGGGAAATTAGAAGTATGAGAATGATTTTGGGAGAGAACATGGAGATTACGGATGGAAGACTTTGAAGGAACACAATCAATGATATAAGAAATCGTGAACCATTTCTAGTAGGTATAAATCCATTTCAAACCATAAAAAATAAGGAATCATAATAATATGGGAAAATTGTGAACCTAATTAGAGAACCACGAACCATACCCCCTTCTCAGATTAACTTCCTGTGAACTTTAAGACCAATGACCCTTCTCAAATCCGATGTACTGAATAGCAACTCACTACGTAGACGAAACAATAACCCGCATAGCGTTCCTCTACATAGATGGAACCCATTGTTTCATACCAACATGATATAAAGATGGATCTCATGGCTGCATACCACTACGGTACGTGGACCACATCCATCTCCATATACCACCTCGGTATGCGGATGGCATCCAAGTCTGCGTACCCCTGGTATGAAGATGGCATCTAGGTCTGCCTACCACCTCCATACACGGATGGCATCTAGGTTCACATACAACCATTGTATGCGGATTACCACAAAACTTATATATCAGTACATCGTGTAGAGGTCACCCACCCTGCATGAACATGTGGTATGTAGTATGGGGTACCTTTGGGATTTCTACCTTCCGATCCCGGTTATGCCCTTCTATTTTGATCCATTCCCTTGAATCCCCTCCACTAACTAGTCCATCGATATCAGGCCAAATCTCCTTCCAAATTCACCAGACCCTTATGATAAAACCATCAAGCATATCAGCATGTCCTTTTGATTTTACATACCCATGATAAGAGGATTCATGTGGGTAATCCGTGCAAGGTTGTGGAACCCTAGAATGTCTTTATGTTTACATTCCCATGGTAACCCAAGGCCTAACCATGGAATATTCATGTGAACCACTCCATTCTAGGGATTTAGGGTTATCAATGGATTTTCCATTAAATGAGGGACAGTGACAATCAAAAGGGATCATGTCTACTTTTCCATTTGATGAAAAGAAATGCTTCTCCCCTTTCACAGAACTCATTTTAGGTCACTCTCTCTGAGGTAAGTCCCAAACCCTTCCATAGTATGTAGCACTCTGACTCCTCATAGGCTTATCCTGGGATATGTATGCATAGTTTTCCAAAAATTTCTATCCTAGATATTAACATGGTTGAGTAAATTGGAAAATCCAAAACCCCTTTCTCTCTCTCCCTTTGGGATCCAGTACCATCTATCAACAGATTAAGTGGGACGTGTGATCTCCAAATCCACTGCCTCTTCTTGTTTCTCACACCGGGGATGAATCAAGTGGGCTTAGAGGTAAGTGGTGAACATGAAACCCACATAACCCCAAAATATGGTCCTCCTCCTAGTTGTAATCCCTAAATTAAATGAACTATGATAACTCTAATTCCTTCTCTGACCATGATATGTAGGTTGCCTGTCTGAAGGCCTAAGATCAAATGGGCCTCAACCTAGGTGTAATCCCAAAATGAAATGAACTATGAGAAATATTATTCCTGCACTAACCATGATATATAGGATGCCTTCCTAAGGGCATAGCTCAAGGGATATTCTCTATAGAAGTATGTCCCAGTAAAATTCCCCTAAACTTGTTAGTGTACCCTCTCCAGAATTAAGCCCTGACTTATTTATCTCAAATGGGAAGCTCCCATGCGTAAGCCCCAATCATCCCCCCCCATAAATATGGCCTCCTAGAAGGTGTAACAAAAAACACAAACCGAACTACGTGGAATAAAATTCCTCTCACGAGGATATGTAGGCATCCCATTTAGTGGGTTTGATCTTGACATGAAAATAATCTATGCCCCCTAGATGATGTTAAACTCTAGAGCACCTCATCACATGGATTAAATCATAATTGTATTGGTAAAATACCAAAGAATATTTAATTTTTCTGTAAAACGATAATATTTATTATTAACCTAGAATATATATAGACGTCTTTGTCAATGGATAACCTTAGATACATATAGATTATTCTGGACCCATGCATATTTTTGATTAATATTGCAACCTAGGGGTAATCTGCAGACACATTCTTGGGAAATAACCAAGGATTCACGAACATATGAATATTGATTAAATCTATAAGAGAGTCTCAGGGTAGGAAATAATTCCCCCCAAAAGGGTGTGATGAGAACAACCTCCCATCCTCTCGACCAGTGGAGTCCTTAAGTTCCACTGGTGAAATCATCCAATGATCTCCTGCCTTTGGAAAGTAGGTCCATGGATCATAGATAAATTGTTAATTGGGTGTTTTTGTCTCCATGGATAAACCTAATGGAGACTATCCGATGAAATTGTACCTGACATGGACTGATTACAAAAACACTCAACCCACTACAATCACCAGCCATGACCATTCAACTATGGAACCTCCTTCACAATAGAAAAAATGACACACTACCTAGTCCTGGTGCAACCATCTTTCCTTACAAAAAGGATCATGACAAGAATCAGGTCGAAATGAAATAGTAAAACCAACGTGAATCATTGTAATAGAAAGAACTTATCTTTTATCTATCAGTCTATTTCGTTCGCCCTGATACTATGAGAATTAGGATGAAAACAAATTGTGATCCTGATGTGAATCCTTAACCAAGGTGGCAGGTCACCCCACCTTAAGCCCCTTTCACATTCAAAAGGTAGAGGGTCGATCAAGATTACCAGTCATTCATGTTTCATGATGTTCTACCTTAATGGGGGTTCATTATATATTCTTATTACATGTATAGAAGGTTTCATATAGCTCTCTTCAATCCAAATGAAATTTCTAAAAAAATTCTTAGATACACGGGTCAGCGTCTGCACAGGTGATCGGATCCCTGATGAACATGACTCTGTCACCTACCCAGCATCTTCAATGCTGGGTTTCAACATGATAATCAAATATTAAAACCAAAGTGGTGTTCTCCCCCTAGTGTAGGCTACAATTCAGGCCCTCCAATTAGTGAAAAATCATCAGCCACCTCTTCATCTACAGCTAGAAATCCAACATAGGATAGTTCCACTTGCTGTCTCAAATTGTTTCGGGATCCTAACCCCAGAACATGAAAAAAATACCTCCCTTATCTTAGGTAGGCAGATTATTTCAATGCTGATGAATTCATACCAGCTGCATAGGAACCTCACTTCAGATATTGTGCTATATGACATCTCCACCAGTGATGTACAACCCCATATCCTCACTCTGAATAGGATCATGTGCTAAGGGAACCCGCTAAAGTGTAATTGAAACAGGCCACATAGTTTACCCACCAAGGGTGGAAAATGCATGATTAAGAGTATTTTATCACCCTGGTTCCTGAGGAGGGGGTATTCCATACAAATTTAGTGGCATATAATTGGTAGGAATATAATTATTCACCTCCTACTAATTCCCGACACATAAATATGGTTGCAATCTATGAGTGGATGCATATCCATGCTCTCTCCTATGAAACCCCACATAGAAATTGAGTGGAAAAATAAATGTAAATAAACATTCCTTCTAGTTCTTTTCAGTCCAACTATGCAGAAAGAGTGGAAAATTATAGGCATATTCAAATCTCAACCAATGTACAAGAAGCCCGTCATCCAAAATAGGGCAGAAACCAGCTATAAGCAGGTGAAAACTACTACTGATGGATAACAAGCCCATTATCTGAATAAGGAGAAAAACTATAGGTAGTCATACAACACTTGTAGTGCATATTAATCCCATCATCCAAATACCGTGGAAAGAAAATACGAGCAGAGTCAAATTATTGTGAATGAAAGTCAAGCCCGTGAGACAAATACAGTGGAAAATGAGCAGATGCAAATTCATTCTCACAAATATAAATCCCACAAGTTAAATATGGTGGAAACTCAAGAAAATATCTAGATTATTCTATCTAGTTGGGTGAAGACCATTTTCTCTTCCCTGACACTCTAGAACTGCCATTACCCACTGGAAACCAATGGAAGATCGGAGTAGGCACAAACTCCTACTCCAACATCGAAATGAGAATTCATACCCATTCCATCCAAATATGTATCTCAATACACATTGAACATGGTGTAGGATTAGACATCAACCCCATACTATATCTTCCAAATATGTCAAGTTCTCATAGTGCTGGTGGCAAAAGCGAGGTGTCATCCCCATGGCACGATCTCCCTGAGAAGGGTGACTTATACCCCAAATCAGATAATCACTTTGGAGTAGACCAGAATCTGTTCTCTAATATAGGAGGGTCAAGGACCATATTCTGTGATATAAGGATGACCATATTGGGAACAAATAATTGTTCTAACTAGGGGACACTGGTCCAATGTGGTTTCCACTCCAGGGCATGCATATATCACTACCAGAACTCAAGATGTTTTTCAGTGTATCCCAGAAGAATTGTGGGAACTAATTAGATAGGGACCCATATATGATGGTCATTAACAATATTAGGTGACCTTAGTTTCCTACAAGAGAGTTCCCAAAAATGGAAGGCTCCAAAGGTAACTGGAAAATGAATAGCACATTCAAGATTTTGCTCCGCTAGAAGCTGGAGTTCTTGGCACTATCAAACATATATCAATAAAGGATCGAGATCATTTTAATCCATTACCAATTTATGGAAGAGGAAATAGTAGTTCTAATGGTCCTACCTGCAATTTTACTACCAGCATCTATTAGGGTCCTCCCAAGAGAACCCATGTGGGTTACTCTTTGGGCCAGAAACTACTGATCATGAGATCATATATTCCTATGAGTGTTAGGAAAACACTCCCTTTGACCAGAAGATCATTCATAAAGAATTCCCTCCCCCTTTTTGTAGTATTCCTTGATGTTTCTCCATAGGTTATAAGTTATAGATATGTTTTTCTCTATAGTCAAACATAAAGTTTTGATGGTAGTCCTCGCCATGATGGTAATCGCTACAAAGGCCCTCTCCGTAGTGACATCAGGAAATGATAAGGTCCTACCCTCATTGTAGTACATCCTAAAGCCCCTCCCAAGATTATACAATATAGATAATCTCCCCATAGTGAGAGATACTATGGTAGTACTCACCATGATAGTAGTCATTGTGAAGTCCCTCCCCACAATGACGCTAATCAGAAATAAGGCCCTCCCCTTGTAACGATCTTCCTTGAAGGTACTCCCCAGTGTACACACCACAGAAGTCCTCTCTATAGACAAACACTAAGCCACGATGGTAGTCCTTGACATCATGACACCGAATTCTAAGTTCCTCCCCACAATAAAATTTTATGTCGACGAGAATGTCCTCCCCTCATCGGGTAAAATTCAAGAAATCCCTCATATGCTAAGGTGTTTGGAAAAATGAAGTGTGACATGATGGATACTATATCCATGATAAGAGATTTCCTTTCTTAAATAAAGTGTGTGCTGGGGCCATTCTCATATTCCAAGACACCCCCGTACCATTCACTTGTCAACGAGACACCTGCTAACCCCGCTGCTTGAAATCAAATCATTAAGAAGTAGTCCAACTAGAAAGATCAGGCAAAAGAGTCCCTGATAGAACAAAAGTAAGATATGTTGATTATGAGAAAAAAAATATCTATGGACCAAATACCAGTTATTTATTGTGCCATGACAACTTATCATGACAATATACCAAGAGAGTTGTCAGAAGAATGTATACACAACATTTTCCTCAATATCTGGACAACTCTCCACCATCTAAAGGTAAAATTTATACCTTATGAATGTTATGTGGACCATTTTAATTTATTGGGAGATCTTCTCCATAAAATAAACTTGGAATCCCTCCCATCTAAATGGCGGTCACAATCAGAAAGGCGAAAGAAATACCTTTGGCTGGCCTACCTCCATGCACTGCACAAGTTGTGTTTCCTTATCAGCAATACCCCATTTGGTGTTCATATCCAGGGGTGGGGAGAATATGGAGATCTACACTTCACCCCACCTCCCTTATAGAATAACCCACTAGAAGTGACATCCTTTAGTGTCATCATCCTCAGACGATTGTCAAATGATGTCCCTACTCATGAAAGGCAGAACACTTGACAAGAACCAGCATTCAGTAAGTCCTGGAAGTATCAAGACCAACAAGAGAAAGACATCGAGTAGCTTATAACATAGGCCATTGAGAACATACAACAGACCTCCCATATAAGGGAATCCAATCAACAAGCACTGATCATGTCCTTATACTCAATTGATTTACATGCAGACCAGACATCATATCAAGCTCACACCTGCATGGGAATGTGAGATATCAAGAAGTTTTCCATAGTATTAGCAGCTGTCGCAATATGGGAACATCCCCAGACCATAGGTTTAGGGGAATTTTTAACAAAAAATGACCCCATAAGACCAAGAAATTTGGGATGAGGCACTTCAATGGAGGAATGGAAGAAACCTCAACCCACAGGGCTGGGGACATTTTTACCTCAAATTACAACCCAATGGATGTCTTTATTCTCCCATGTGGGGAAACAAATGGATAGAGGGGTCACCCATCCCATCCCATCCAGTGAATCACATCCCCCAGAATGGAGGCATACTACAAGTTCAAATTAGGGCTCCCTCTGAGTCACTCTTCACTAAGAAAATCAAAGAATATCATATAATTGTCGGAGAAGATCCAAAAAATGATGTAAGAAGATCTCTTACCAATCTACACTTGGTATTCCACCCTAACAAGGTAATAATCGGTGAACATTGTGGAAATCAAGCCCACATACCTTACTGAAAATAATAAAAATAACGAGGAAACATGAGAAGAGGGTTCCTTCCCAGAGACGGTTCACACCGAGCTTTGAGGTGTGAACACATTAAATCAAAGTGTTGTCCTAAATTTGGGAATCCCATCAGTTAATCTACCATTACCTCTAGCACGAATCCTCAAAAAGGAAAAGAATAAGAGAAAGGTATAAAACCCACCACCTCCTACCTATGAATATGATTCCACCATACTTGAGGAGAAATTCTCACTAAATGAGGAAGAAATGAAAGTGCTAAGGTGAATCAACACTCAACTACTATGTTAAATCCATCTAACTAGGTATATTACTCAGGTGAAGAATCAACACACACTTCTGTTAGATGTATCTTAGCCTTGGGGGATCATTCTGACAGACGAAGAAAGGATGGGAAGATCATTTAAGGCAGTTCTAAGGCCATTGGTCTGCCTCAACCCAATCCTAATAGGATATCAAGATTTCCCCCCATTGGGGAATCAACAAGAATAGATTTAGGAAAATCCCCAGAAGATTCCCCTAACTCTGTATCTGGATCAAGTTACAACAATGCCATAACATCCAATATTTACCCTGCTACACCCACTCATGCTCAGGTCCAACAAGACATGCATTAGGGGCTCTTGAATACCATCGAGTTATTGAAAAATAGAATGGAATCAATGGAGGGGTGGTGCACTCCAATACAATCAGAACCTAAACCTTACCCCAACTGGGTGAGCAATGTCCCACCTCCACTAAATTTTAGGAATCCCATATTTCTATGTTCAATGGATTAGGGGACCCAGATCAGCATATAATACACTACTCTTCATATTGCGATCCCATGATGAGAACCTGGGAAAAATGAGAAGCTTTGAAGCTCAAATTATTTGTGAAAACCTTACAAAGGATAGCCTTTACCTAGTATACTATTTTGCAAGCTAACTCAATAACTGGATGGGAGGATCTCTGGTGCCTATTCATATTCCAGTTCAGCTCGACATTTCCAAAACAATAGTTAGTGATCTCATGAACTGCAAACAGCAAGAGAACGATAGAGTTTCAGAATTCATCAATAGATGGAAAGGTCTGACTTACTACTTGAACTTTCCACTCCCCTAAGATGATATTATGGACATGTGCATGGAAAACCTTCATTATTATATGTGAACACCACTTATTTCGATGAAATATAAAAGTGTTTTTTGGGACATCTCCATTATCTCTCAAAGGATTGAATATTCCTTTCAACGGACCAATATCAAGTCTCGGGAAACCCCAATAGCCCCAGTAAAAGGAGCAGAGAGAGCTGAAGCAGTTTCAATCATGATTAAGCCACCCCCGGCACCAGCTCCAACTTTGAGGCTCCCACCAAACTATGTAGGTCCCTATGGACATCACAGCCACCCCTCCCTATCATGTTGAGTGGATGGGATCCAAAATAACTTAATTCAATGAAAATAGAAATAAATTTTACTCGTTCTGAGAAGATAAAGTCTGTGGTTACTTCCTAGCTTCCATGAATTACAATGTCACAATCCGTCCCCCGGGGCCCTTGTCATGACTACCCCAAGCACACCTTCCTTAGGCTAGGGGCTGGAGACTAGCACCAAAGGCATAATTTCCTAGAATTGGGATGGAATTGCCTTTATAACTTGTAAACACACAACCAAGTACACCACAAGATATTAACTCAAGTAAACTGAAAAGTAAATAGAGTCAGTACAGTAAGTAAAAGGGGCCAAAATACAAGCCCAACTAGAAATTACAAGGAAAACTAAAAGTTATAAGATGACTGATAGGTGAAAATAATCTCTTGGATCATCCACCTTGATTCTTACCTAAAGGGTAGGTACCGATTTCCTCCTCATTACTCCACATCCACCCATCTCCTCTGCGAACTGACACACCGTATGGTCTACCTCCAAGCACCATCTTGTCCTGGTACACTCATCCTCATTCAGCGTTGTCTATCATGTGCATCCAACACAACAAGGTGTGGTCATATCCCGTGTAGGGATGAGTATAATGATGCTCACTAGGGACCCAAATACCCTTGAGGTCTCACAAAATCCACCAAGGATAAACCGAAAAGTATGAAATCAATAGATAACACCACCTAGGTATATTACCATACATATACCTTAGGTTATCAAGTAATCCATCTCAATAATGAGGAAACAAAAAGGTATTAACTCAGATCACACCATCTATATCTTTATATACAGTAGTAGAGATGATTATATGGAACTATTAAATCATCTTACTCTGTAAAGAGGCTCTGCTGCTAACCCGCACAAAATCGCTAGGATATGACCCATGCAGGATCGCTATAGCTGACCCACATAGAATCACTAGGAGCTGACCCACTCAGGATTGCTGGTAGCTAACCCATACAAGATCTCTAGGAGATGACCCACATAGTATCGCTGGAGCTGACCCACACAGGATCGCTCAGAGCTGACCCACATAGGATCGCTAGGAGCTGACCCACACAAGATCGCTGGAGATGACCCACACATGATCACTAGGAGCTGACCCACACATGATCGTTAGAGCTGACCCACACATGATATCTAGGATATGAGCCGCACAGGATCTCTAGGAGCTGACCCACACAGGATATCTAGGAGCTGACCCGAACAGGATATCTAGGAGCACTCTTCTCGTCATATCCAGCTACTGGGTTTCCGGACTAGGCTTTCTCATATCCTGGAGAGTCCGCTCACCATTCCACTGGTCGATTCTCCAACTACCATGATTTCCCATGAATAATTATCTCAAAGTATTGTCATGTCATAGGGGTCTCAATGAAATAGAAAGCATGTCAATCGGACGCCTGGTCTGTGAGTTATTAGCCTTTTAGTCTTGAGGGACCAGTTAGATTCATGCTTAATTTAACCCAACCATACCTCAACTTTACCCAAATATCCAATGGGGTATACTCAAAGGGGACCATTTCGCTCCATGATTTCTACCGCCGCTGATGGTTCATCAAACAGATGTTCGGTGCCAAAGTTATGGGCAAAAGAGCGTAAATGGGTTGGAGTGGGCCCAGGTCTGGTCCGACCTGGCCGGACCCGCTGGGTCTTACCCAACCCGTTGGGTTAGGCCCGGTCCTCTGGGTGGACCGACTCAAAGGTATGGCCCACCAGGCCATGATGGGTCGTGGAGGACCGCGGGTGGCCCGAGACCGTGGAGGGCATGAGGCCATGGGGCGGCTCGGCTGGGGCGGTTTGGACGGAAGGGCGATAGAGGCTCGAACCGAATGGCGGTGGTATCTTAGATGGTGGCTCGGATAGTGGCTCAGCCTGGTGGTGGCGGGTCGGGCGGACTCTTGTCCCAGACGGTGGCAGTGGCTCGGACGGTGGCGGCGGTTCGGCCCGTGGCTTGGCTCGGTATGGCGGTGGCGACTCGGCTCAGCAGCGGAAGCTCGGGTGACGACTCGGCCCAGATGGCGGTGGTGGCTTGGATGGCGGTGGCGGCTCGGGTGGCGGCTTGACTTGGCATAGCGGTGATGACTCGGCTCAGCGGCTCGGGTGGTGGATCAGCCTGGATAGTGCGGCGAGGCCACGGTGGCGGTTCGGGCGGGGCGGCATGGGGAGGCTATGGTGACAGTTTGGTCGGGGCAACACGGCGAGGCCACAACGGCTGTGGTCGTGGAGCGGCGTCATTGCACCATCACCTTTGTCACAGAAATCGGTGGTGCCAGCCTCCATTCTTGTGCCCCTTCATGGTTGGTCACCGTCCTCCTCCAATGTGAAGAACACCACAATTCATCACATGAATTACAAAGAAGAGGGGCCATGTTAGTTTGTCCTGCACTCTCCGTATTAGTGCGGTAGCAAGTGTCTCAATAAGAAAAAGAGTATGAAGAAAGGGTAAATAAAAAATAATCAAACACACACCATACAATCCTCATCAATTACTATTCCCAAATCACGTAAAATAATTAGAAGGAGAGAACATGGAATGTGATAATCATATTTTAGTAAACCCCTACCTTGGATTGTTCGTTGACCTTGGCGTGAGAAGTAAGTTGAATTTGTCGACTTTAATCTCGTCCGCCACACACCTCCAATACCGGTCTCGTGTGTCGGTTTGTCATAGTCGAAGATGTTCCTCATTGGAGGGTGTCCCGAGGTAGAATTCAAAGTCGACATTCTTTTTTGGAGGAGTGTTCTCCATGGAAGAACGCATTATTCATTGGAAAAGTGTAATCCTCTAAGGGTTCTCCTCTCACAATCCCACCCAAAAAAAGAAAGAGGTTCCAATATTATTAACTTAAAGGATTAATTATGTGGGCACAACCAAGTTGGCGTAATTAATGTACTGTGTTGGCTCAATTAATTAGCTCAATTAATTGGCCTAATTTAATGGATCGATTTATTGGGAGGGGTGTAATATTGGGGAGTTTGGAGGTTTCTCCCCACTAAGAGGGGTTGGGTGGTCCCCGCCTCTAAAATTTAAATTTGGGGTTTAGGCTTGGGTGGTCCCCACCACCATATCCTCATAAGGGAGGTTTCAATCTGGTGGACCCCACTTATTAACATTCAAAAGGTGGTTTAGTTATGGTGGTCCCCAAATCCCAATATCCACAGGTTTGTTTCAAATAAAAATAAATTGTTACACAATTTTATTTTTATTTTATTCATTGATGAAAAAAACAAAAACTAACTTTCACCCTCGACCAACTATCATCGAGGTGAAAGTCTCTTTAAGTGAATATCGGTGTTGCGAGTTCAACGGTGCCCTCAAATTTTATTTCCGAGCACATGTTCAAATGTTATAAAAACCCTCTCGTACGTTTAATGAATGTACCCGAGGAAAAGTTTATAAATTAATTTCGGGCACTCCGAGCCTTGGAATCATGTGCCTCCAACTTTCACAGACTCGTAAAATTCCCATTTATTTAAAAAAATTACATGGAAATTATGGGACTTTAAATTCTCCCCACCTTAGGTCTTTATGTCCCCAAAATCCATAATTCATAACTAGGTAAACAAGTGGGGGTATTGAGCATGCATATGAGCCTTCTGCTCCCATGTTCTCTCCCCGGAGGATCTCGTGCTTCCAGTGAATGTGCACCAAAGGTATCGACCATACACAAAGGACATGCTTCTGTTGATACTCAATCTCTACTGGAATCTCAATAAAATTCGCCCCATCATCGACATCCATCTCATCACGGTCGATGATGTGAGAAGGGTCATGAACATATCTCCTCAAATGGGATATGTGGAAGACATCATGTAACCGGTGTAACTACGGTGGAAGAGCTAAGCGGTAAGCCACCTTTCCAAATCTGCTGAGGACCTAAAATGGTCCGCTGAACCTTGGAGATAACTTGCCACCTCGGCCAAATCTCTACAAACATCGTCGATATGAGACTCGTAAAAAGACGTGGTCACCATCCTCTTACTTCAGATATTTTCGTATCTTGTCGGAATTAGACTTCTGCCCGCTCTGTGCAGTCTTCATCCGCTCCTGGATGATCTGCACTTTCTCTGTGGTAGCCCGTACCATCTCCTGTCCCACTAGTGATGACTCCCCTGGGTCTGTCCAGCACAAAGGTGACCTTCAACGTAGCCGGTACAATGCCTCAAAAAGTTCTATCCCAATAGTGGAGTGATAGTTTTTGTTGTACGCAAACTCCACCAAAGGCAAGTGATCCTCCCAGCTGTGACCGAAGTCAAGGACACAAGCACTCAGCAAATCCTCAAGGGTCTAAATGGTCCGCTCAGTCTGACCATCCGTCTGAGGATGCAAGGCAGTGCTCAAATGAAGCTATGTCCCAAAAGCCTCTTGTAACCCCTTCCATAGCTAGGAAGTGAAATATTCATCCTGATCAGAGACAATCATCAAGGGTACTCCATGTATCCGTACAATCTTCTACACATAGAGGCATCACAAGCTCTCTACTGAACAATACTCTCTGATCCGTAGAAAGTGGGCCGACTTGGTGAGTCGGTCGATGATCACCCAAATCGATTCATGACCCTTGGTTTTATGTGGAAGTCCTGTCACGAAGTCCATGGATATCCCATCCCACTTCCACTCTAGGACCTCCAATGGTTAAACCAAGCCTGCTGGTACCTGATGATCTGCCTTTACTTGCTGACAAGTGAGGCACCGAGAGACAAACTATACAACTTCATTCTTCATTCTCGGCCACCAGTGTTGTCGTCAGAGATCCTGGTACATCTTCACCACTCTTGTATGTACTGCTAGAGGGGATGTGTGGAACTCCCTCAACACTTCCTCCTGAAGTGACGCTGGTACCAAGGTATGTCCTCTGAATAGGATGACATGCTCCCCACCTTTAGAAAATCCAGCTGGTGCAGGTCCTATAGATATCTAAGCACGTCGTGCCTCATAGTTAGCATCCCCACGCTGCACCTCCCTGACTCACTGAAGAAGTGGGGGAGTGACTGTAAGAGACTGAAGTAAAAATCCTCCATCTCTATCCACAAAGGATATCTATAAAGTAGCCAGATTCTCTGTTGCCTCACCTAGTAGTTGTATACCAGACCTCCTAAAAGTGCATCTGCAATAACGTTCCCCTTCCCAGGAGTATATACTATCTTGAAGTCATAGACCTAAAGGAAGTCAAGCCAACGTCAATGTCTCAGGTTCATGTCCTTCTAAGAGAATATATACCTAAGACTCTTGTGATCAGAGTACACTGTAAAACATTTTCCCTTCAGATAGTTCCGCCACATCTTCAAGGCGAAGACCGCTGCTTCTAACCTTAGGTCATGGGTAGTGTAGTTTTTCTCATGTTGTATCATCTGTCGAGAACCATATGCGATCACTGATCCCTCCTACATCTGGACACATCCGAGTCCAGTCCTTGATGCGTCACAGTAGACTGGGTTCCCTATTCCCTCCTTTGCAAGCCTCAAGATGGGGGCACTAGTCAGCCTCTGCCTCAACTCTTGAAAACTCCACTGGCATTTCTCTGACTAAACAAAGGGTTCCCCCTTCTTCTTCAATGCTGATATTGGTGTTGCAACTCTGGAGAAGTCTAGAACAAACCTCCGGTAGTATCCAACCAAACCAAAGAAAACTTCATACCTCCGTCACACTCCTGGGTGGCTCCCAAGAAAGTACCGCATCAATATTCGCTGGATCCACTGCAACTCCAGTCTCTAAGATGACATGTACCAGAAAGTGAACCTCTCGGATCCAGAACTGGCACTTCGATAGCTTACCATAAAGTCGGTGCTCTTGGAGTGTGTCCATTAAAACCTGTAAATGATAGACATGCTCCTCCTCAGTAGCTGAGTAGATCAGAATGTCGTCGATGAAGACTACTACAAAGAGATCAAGGTATGGCTGAAATATCTGGTTCATGAGTCCCATGATCACTACTTGAGCGTTGGTTACCTGAATGGAATAACCAAGAATTCATAATGGTCGTACCGACACCTTAAGTCCATCTTCTGCACATCCTCTTCTTGTACTCTAAGCTGGTGATAGCCTGATCTGAGGTCTATCTTTGAGAAACATCGTGCTCCCTTCAATTGATCAAAGAGGTCTTCAATCCTCAGAAGTGGGTAATTATTCTTCAGGGTCACCTAGTTCAGGTGTCGATAGTCAACACAAAGCCTCAAGTTCCCATCTGCCATATTGGTGAAAAAATTGGGGTTGCTCAAGGTGAAACACTAGGCCGAATTAATCCCTTCCCCTACAAGTCCTCAAGCTGTACACGCAGGTCACAAAGCTCCGCGAGAGCCATCTGATATACTGTTGTAGATATCGGTGTCGTCCTGGTGTATTAGTCAATGTAAAATTCCACCTCTCTATGAGGAGGTAGACCCAGAACAACATCAGGGAAGACATCCGTGTATTGGTCTACCACTAAAAGATAGCTTGGACTCTCTACATCAACTGTTCCGAGGGTAAGAATAGCCAACTGATGAGTTATCAACTGCACTCTCCTCCGAGTACGTCCATCCTACACTGAAAAGGCTCCCTTCTCACTAGTGAAGGTGAACATGGTCCCATTTGTGTGGACACACCGCACTTTGTGCCTAATATAGTTTATCTGAGAATGGACATTAGATAACCAATCCATACCCAGAATTACATTGTAAGGCCTTGACGCTACTACTTGGAGATCCTAGCCGAAGATCTCACCTCCTAGAGTAAGCTCACACTGCCAGCACTAGTGCGTAATCATCGAATCTGCTCCCATAGGAGTCTCTAGCCATAAGGATCAAGCAAACGGCTTCATTAGAATCTTTGAGCTCCGAATGAGTGTAGTGGCAATAAAAGAATGACCGGGACATGTGTCTATAAGTACTATAGCTAAGGTGGAGTAGACACAGATCATACCTCGTATCATCTTCGGAGTACTGTGATCATAGGCCTCAGCTTCCTGAAGCTGAGCTATACCCTTTCCATCTGCTCCCTGCAGTCGGGGTGGATCTCTTGGTGGTGGTGGGAGTAACATCTCGAATCGCCACCCACCACCAGCTACATGACTAGATCCTCTGGCATGTATGCCTTCTCCCTGCAGAACACCTCGATCGAACCTCTGTCTCTGCCTAGGTGGTCCCTCGACCATCTACTGATCATTCGTATGGCAGGTAATACATTCATGAGCCATGTGACCCTTCCCTCCATATGTGTAACACTGCCTACTCCTAGTATGACTGGCTCCACCTCGGTTTCCCCGCACAACTTATCATGAATCATGCGGTCGTCCACCTATAGTTATGGTCCTCTTGGACCTCTGTGTCATTTGTCTACTACCAGCTGCAGAAGACACCGCTATGTGACGATCGGTGGTGGGTCTCGCTGCTGGTGACTGCTCAGCAAGGAAACCCTCCACTAAGAGGGCTCTCTATAACACCCCTGCCTATGTCGGAATGTTAAGTCAAATCATCGAAGCCCTGATCTCTCGCCTGAGTCCCTGATCAAAGGTCTGGACCCTGAGGAATGGGTCTCACACCATATCTGTGGATTAGCATGAGAGGTCAGTGAACCTCACTGAGTAGTGAGCTACAGTCATGCTGCCCTGCTACAGATGAAGAAGCTATTATATGCGCACTCGTGAAGAGTCGATGGGACAAACTCTGCCTGAGATAGGTTCTCAGAGTTTTCCTAGAGAAGAATCACCTCATCGTGAACCTGGATCATCAGGCTCCACCATCTTCCCGCTACTGCCTATATGAGGCTGACGACAAGGATCAACAAGAGATCAGCTGGTGTTCCTACCAGTCAGAAGACTCTCACTACAGCCTCCAACCAATCCTCAGCTGCCTGTGGGTTCGCCTCTACCCTGAACCTGGGTGGCCTCTAGCACTGGAACTCATGCAACGTGCTCAAGCGGCGTACACCCTCTGCTGTTGTGGCTGGTGGCATCAGTGGCCCAACGGGTAATGGTACCGTTGTTTCCTCCGCAAGTGCCTCTACATGGAAGAAGGCCCTACACTGAGTCCCCTTCGCTCAGTGGGATATCAATGCATACAACTCTCAGAACCCAAGCTAGCTATCTACGTGGAGGCATCCTTAAAAATAACAGGTGAGACACAGTCAGTATGTTATACCTAGTGATCTGACTAGAAATATCACAAAGAAAACTTTTGAAAACACACATGCAATCAGTGTTTTCATGTACTGAGTCGGAAATCAGAAGTCAGGGTCCTTGTGTATGGATACGTCAGCCACTTCACCAACACTGGATTCCCTAAAATGATAACTAAAGTCACTACACATAACACTATTAATGTTAAAAAAATCAGAGTCCTATGTTCTATAGTAGAACTGACTCCTCTGATACCAATTTTTCATGACCCGTCCCCCAGGGCCCGTTCAGTGACTACCCCAAGCCCGCCTTCCTTAGGCCAAGGGCAGGCGACTAGCACCAAAGGCATAATTCCCTAGAACTGGGAAGTCATTGATTTTATAACCTATAAACACACAGCCAAGAACATAGCAAGATACAAACACAAGTAAACTGAAAAGTAAACAGAGTGAGTACAATAAGTAAAAGGGGACATAATACAAGCCCAATTGGAATGTACAAGGAAAACTGAAAGGTAAAAGATGACTGATAGGTGAAAAGCATCTCCTGGATCGTCCACTTCGATTCCTACCTGAAGGTTAGGTATAGATCGCCTCCTCAGCACTCCATGTCCACTTGTATCCTCTGTGAACCAACACACCGTATGCTCCACCTCTGAGCACCATCCAGTCCTGGTACCCTCATCCTCAGTCAACGCTATCCGTCATCAGCATCCAACACAACAAGGTGTGGGCATAGCCCATGCAGGGGCGAGTATGATGATACTCAGTAGGGACCCCAAGAACCTCAAGGCCTCATAAAATCCACCAAGGATCAACCAAAAAGTATGAAATCAATAGATAAACCTACTTAGGTATATGCCCATACATATACCTATGTTATCAGGTAATCCATCTCAATCATGAGGAAACATAGAGGTATTGAATCATCTCACACCAGGTATATCATTAGGTATAGTAGTAGAGATTATTAGATGTAACTACTAAATCATTTTACTTCGTTAAGAGGCTCTGCTGCTAACCTGCACAGAATCGCTAGGAGCTAACCCGTGCAGGATCGCTGGAGCTGACCCCCACATGATTTCTAGAAGATGACCCCCACATGATTACTAGGAGTTGACCCACACAATATTGCTTGGAGATGACCAACACAGGATCATTGGAGCTGACCCACATAGGATTTCTAGGAGTTGGCCCACATAGGATCACTTGGATCTAACTCACATAGGATCGCTAGAGCTGACCCACATAGGATCGCTAGGAGCTGACCCACACAGGATCGCTAGAGCTGGCCCACACTGGATCGCTAAGCACTGAACCATAAAGGATTTCTAGAGCTGACCCACACATGATCTCTAGGAGCACACTCACACAGGATCGCTAGGAGATGACCCACAGAGGATAGATAGGATCTGACCCACACAGGATAGCTAGGAGCACTCTTCTCGTCACAGCCAGCTACTGGGTTTCTGAACTAGGGTTTATCATCTCTGAGAGAGTCCACTCTCTAATCCACTGGTCTATTCTCCAACTACCATGATGTCCCTTGAAAAATTATCTCAAAGGTTCTCCATGTCGTTGGGGTATCAACGCAATAAATGGCACGTCAATCAGACGTCCCTTCTATGAGTTATTAGCCTTTTAGTCCAAGGTCCTGGTCGGATTCATGCTCAATCCAACCCAATTATACCTCAACAATACCCCAAACACCAGTGGGGTATACTCAAATGGTATTATCTCGCTCCAAGATTTTTAGCACTACTAATGGATTGTCAAATGAATGTCTGGTGCCAAAGTTATGGCCAGAAGAGAATAAATGGGTCAGAGTGGGCCAAGGTCTGGTCTGACCCAGCCTGACCCGCTCGATCTAGCCCAGCCCGTTGTGTTCGTCCTGTCCCTATGGGTGGCCCGGCCCACTGGGTCTAGCCCACCAGGCCATGAGGGGATGCAGAGGGTCGTCGGTGGCCACGAGGTTGCGGAGGATGTGAGGCCGCGGGGCAGCTCGACCGGGGAGGTTCGGCCGGAAGGGCGGTGGCAGCTCAACCCGAACGACGGTGGCGGCATGGATGGTGGCTCAGACAGTGGCTTGGACAGCGGCTCAGACAATGGCTTAGGTCAGACGGTGGATTTTACAGTGGCTTGTCTCATACTCTGAGCTGGTGATATCCTGATCTGAGCTCTTTCTTTAAGAACCACCCTGCTCACTTTAGCTAATCAAAGTGGTCATCAATCCTCGAGAGTGGGTACTTGTTCTTCACGATCACATGGTTTAGGAGCTGACAATCCACACAAATCCTCAATATCCCATCCTCCTTCTTGGAAAACACACTTGGGGCTAACCAATGTGAAACACTGGGCCGAATGAATCCCTTCCCCTACAAAGTACTCAAGTTGTACCCGCATCTCACGGAGCTCTGCGGGAGCCATCTGACATGATGTTGAAGATATCGGTGTCGTCCCGGGGTATAGGTCAATGTAAAAGTCCACCTCTTTGTGAGGAGGTAGACCCAGAACATAATTAGGGAAGACATTCGTGTACTGGTCCACCACAACAGGATAACTCAGACTCTCTACCTCAACCACTCTGAGGGTAAGGCAAGCCAACTGATGAGTGATCGGCTGCACTCTCTTCCTGGTAAGTCCATCCTACGCTAAAAAGGCTCCCTTATCACCGTTTAAGGTGAACCTGGTCCTATTTGTGTGGAAACACCTCACTTTGTGCCTAATGTAGTATAACTAAGCACAGACTATAGATAACCAGTCCATAACCAAAATGACTTTGTAAGTCCTCGATGCTGCTACTAGGAGATTCCAGCTGAAGCTCTCACCTCCTAGAGTATGCTCACACAGCCAGAACCAGTGCGTAATCATCAAATATTCTCCCATAGAAGTCTCTAGATGTAAGGATCGAGCCAACGAATCTATTGGAATCTCCGAGATCCAAACAAGGGAAGTGGAAATAAAATAATGACCAGAACCTGTGTCTATATGTAATACAGCTAAGGTGGATTAGACACAGATCATACCTCATATCATCTCCGGAGCACTATGATAATAGGACTTAGCTGCCTAGAGCTAAGCTCTCCTATGTCTACCTGCTCCCTGTGGTCGGGGTGGACGTCCTGGTGGTGTTGATGGTAACATCTATAATCATCTCCCACCACCAGCTGCATGCCCAGCTCCTCTGCCACGTCCGCCTGCTCACTGTGGACCTCCTCAACCGAACCTCTGTCCCTTCCTGGGTAGTCCCTCGAACGTCTGCTGATCATCCATATGGTGGGTCAAACAGTCACGAGCCATGTGACCCTACCCGATGCATGCATAACACTACCCGCTCCGGGTATGACTGGCTCTGCCTTGGGTGCCCTGCACAACCGATCCTAAATCATGCGGTTGTCCACCTATAGTTCTGGTCTTCTTGGACCTCTACGTCATTTGTCTACTTCCAGCTGTAGAATACTCCACTTCATAATTACTGGTGGTGGGTCTCGCTGCTAGTGACTACTCAGCAAGGAAACTGTCCACTAAGAGGGCTCTCTCTAACACTCCTGGCTACGTCGAAATGCTTATTGATATCCTCGAAGCCCTAATCTCTCACCTGAGTCCCTGCTCAAAGGTCTGGGCCTTGAAGAATGGGCCCGGCACCATATCTATGGAGTACCGTGAGAGGTCAGTGAACCTCACTGAGTACTGATCTACAGTCATGCTACCCTACTGCAGATGAATATTCTCATGTATGCGTACTGCGCGAAGATTCACTGGGACAAACTCTACCTGAAACAGGCTCTCGAAGTATGCCTAGAGAAGCGTCATCTCATCGTGAACCTAGAGCATCAAGCTCCACCATCTGCCCGCTGATGCCTGTAGGTGGCTGATGACAAGGATTGCCATGAGATCGGCTGGTGTCCCTACCAGTCAGAAGACACTCACTATAGCCTCCAACCAATCCTCAGCTGCCTATGGGTCTGTCTCTCCCTTGAACCTGGGTAGCCTCTGGCACTGGAACTCATGCAACGTGATCAAGCGACGTGCACCCTCTACTTCTGGGGTTGGTGGCATCAGTGGCCCAACAGGTAATGGTACCGCTGGTGCCTCTGCTGGTGCCTCTACTAGAAGAGGTCCCTACACAGAGGCCTCGACACTCAGTGGGTGTTTCCTCTAGAAATGGAGATGATCTCCTTGATTTAATATTCAAACATTCCAAACGGTTTCTAACGGGTTTATTCGTAGAACCAGAAACATCCAATGATTCCATATCCATTTGAGCCTACTTTCCAAAGGTAGGCACTCATTAGTTGTGAACAAATGAGGCTTAGAAATTTGCATTGGTTGAGAGGATGGGAGGTCGGACTCATCACACCTTTTTAGGGGAATTATTGTCTACTCTAGGACTCTCTTTATATGTTTACGTTATGTTCCTGAATCCTTATTTCATTACCAAGTATAAAATGATCTTTCCTTTAGATCTAACAATCAATGATTGATATGTAGGAAATTTAGAGAATATTTTATATGTATTCGAGGTTCTTCATGGATAGAGAATCATCTATATTTTTTAGAGATTATTAGTCAACGGTATCCTTCAATACATAAAAATATCTTGGTCATTATGATGACCATACTGGTTTTAAAGCCACTCAGTGGGGCACTTTATTTTTATTGTCATTCAGAAGGACATTTATTATTTGAGATTTGGGAACATACCCGCAGATGGGCTACCTACCTATCCTTTGTTTTGGAAAATTAATCAGAACCCACGTAGTTCGAGTATGGGAGTATGATGTTTATGCATGATTGATGGATCAAAGAAAAAATGGCATGATTGCTTTTACACTCTAAGCTCACGTGATTCATGCTTGATGTGAGAAACAAGAGGTATTGGTGAAACCAGACAATTGTTCCATGTAATGATGTGGGGCTTATGTACGTATGACTACCCAAATAGATGAGGATTAAGATTTATTTCAGGGAATAAATCCATGAACCGGATTCATAAAGGTATATGTGCTTCATGGAGATTTGGATACTCTAATCTTGGGGCTTACTCCTAAGGAAGATTCCCAAGTTAGGAGCGGACTTATGACTGGGTTTTACTCCTGAGAAGGAATCCCAGATCAAAAGGAATTATGATTGGTCAAGAGAAATTAAGACTGGGGCTTACTCCTGAAAAGGAGGCCCAGGTTAAAAGGGATTTGAAAACTGGGGCTTAACTCCTAAGGAGGAAGCCCAGGTTAAGGGAATTTTATAATTAAGGGACTTGGGGCTTACTTCTAAAAAAGATTCCCATATTTGAGACAGGGGATAACTCCTAAAAAGGAAGCCCATGTTAAGAGAATTACGATTGGGGATTACTCCTGAGGAGGATGCCCATATTAATGAAAATTTGGACTGGGGCTTACTCCTGAAAAGGAGTCCCAGGTTAATGAGGACTTGGGGATTACTCCTAAGGAGGATGCCCATATTAATGAGAATTTGGACTGGGGCTTACTCCTGAAAAGGAGGCCCAGGTTAAGGATTCTCTCACCTTAAAGGATGAGGTTGAATGAATGAACTCTATAACTTTACTGACATAAAGATGTGTAAATCACTAGGTTTTGAGAGATGTTCCATGGAATTACTTTCAGATAAGGATGTCAATCAAGAAAACATGCCATAAATTGCTTTGAAGAGTGTCTTGAAGATTGAATATTTAATAGGAGAGGTGGAATGGCATAAGAGAGATGAAATGGGCAGGAAGGGAACCCAAAAAATAGAAGGGTGCGCAGGTCCTGGCAGGCGCGTAGGTCCTGCGTGGGTGTGCAAGTCCCGGTCGCGCAGGTATACCTGTGAGGCACATGGGTACTTGCACGATTATCAACCAGTAGGATAATACTTGGGCGATCCTTGATCAAATCCTTTATAATTATCCCGAGGTACTTTCAGAAGAGTGGCGTGCATGTTTCAGTGAGTAGGTAAAGAAGTGCGCAAGTGTGTTCATTTCCCTTAAGGGAAAAACACTTAGGCGCGCAAGTGTTAGTGATTGATAACACTTAGACCTTATTACCCTTGTTTAGACCTTCCATTCTAGGTAAAGAATTACCTTAGAAGTGTTTGGAAGACTTGACGAAGAGACTTGGGTGTTCAGAGCTCTGTATCTGAATTCTGGAAAAATTCCTCTCGAAATGGGGGGCCCACCGGGAGTATTTATAGGCTGGAGAAGACCCCAGGCGTTTTTCAAAGAGGGCGCGCAATTCATTTGCGCGACCATTAGGTGGAGCGCAAGTGTACTTTCACGGTAGTAAGGGAACTTGCGCGACCTAAGGTCCTTTGACTCCTTTTTAATTCCTTTGTCGATTTTTGATGTTTTCTTCAAAGGATGAATCAATTTGTGATAAGGTTTTTTCCCTTTAATTCCTTTGGACTCTATGATAGAAAGGAGCATCAACAAAAGTCCCTCTTCAGAGTTGGATCTAGAGAGAAAAGAGGATTTGACTCTGAGGAAAAGAAGAAAACCAAGAAATATGCGGCAGGAAAGGTATGGCGCGCAGGTGGTGGCACGCAACTTCTAGCTGGACAGACTTCGGCGTGCAGGGTATGACTGTGACCTATAAATATGTGGCCCCATTTCCATACAAAGCATCCAGATTTCAAACTTCTGAGCTCTTGCTACGAAAGTGACCTTCGCCGCACATGTTACTCTGTTTTCTGTTGTTTCTTTGTTGTCGCGCTGCTGTAGAGGTAATAGGACTTTCGCGGTGATACTTGGGCGCCAAAAAATTGCACGACACATCCAAACTTTTACACCAAAATTAGGCTTGCGTGCCAAAAACTTTCACGACACATCCATACTTGAGCCCCAAAATTAGACTTGCGTGTCTTAATGGCTTAGACATTTTTTTTGAATTCCTTCACAACTTTTATGAAAAATCAACTTACTTAAGAGTCAATTATTCAAAATTTGTGTAGATTCAATGGCTCCCAATAGAATTGGAATGATTGATGAACTGGATATAAAGAGGATTGATGACATGATAAACATTGTTCGCCATGATTACTATGATATATATGACATCACTTTCCCAGATTTGGCTAAGTACTTGAAGAAATATCATCTTAATTTCACACAGAGTATCTACCTACCTCTGTATGGTCATGGTCATCTGCAAGGAGTCAATGTTACAGATGCAATGAACTATATGCCTGATATGCAGCTACACCACTACTCCCCTATTTCGATTATTTTGTGCATTAAGAGAAAAAACATTGGTGTGAACTTTCAAATTTTTCCTCCATGCCATTTCCTTGCAGATATGAAAATAGAAAACCCATGGGCTAAAATGTTTTCCGCTGCCATTTGGTGGAGAGAAGACAAACATGGAAATAGAACAATATCTGAAAAGTGTACTCTCTCCAAATGGATCTTTACATCCAATGCTTCATTATCAAATCCATGTATCCATCTTCCATGTCTCTTGGATAGAAACAAAGTCACTGTTTGATCAGCAGAAAAATTTCTCAAACCGCACTCAAGAACATTGTTTTACAATTGTTCCAAGAAGAGATAGTATCACTGCATATCTTATGGTATCCAGTTGAATGAATGAATTACAAGAGGCTATTGATTAATATTGTGATGTCGTAAATCAAAGGGAGAGTTATGTTGAAAGTCTTTTGTAATTCCTAAAAAAGAGAAGAGACTCCATTCTGTGGATGTCCTTCTAATTCTTGTGCATCAAATGGAAAAAATGCTTTCATCTTCAATCAGTTGTGCACGTATTTTCCTGCTACCTGCTTCAAATTTTACCTAAGCCAATGAGACTAGTAAGCATAGTTTGATTTTTACTAGGATTATTATAAATAACCCTACAAACTCTGAATCTTTTAATTGCTCAATATTACCTAAATCATAAAAAATTTATGTTTAGTGAGCTGGAACTTGACTTTTATCAAGAGTTCCCTTGTCTTTTGTGGGCAGTTTAAAGTCATTTACATCGGATATAAAGAGGCTAATGTTTAAGGTTGTAATAGCTTTGACCGAATGAATTAGAATTGATTCAATTCCTTTACAATTTATCTGAAACATATTACCATACTCAAGTATGAGGTAAAATAGGTAAACTATGACTTAAGGAAATTTGAATTTGAGGAATGATATGAAAATGAGCTAAAAGGCATTAGAAAAAGTAGTTCCCAAGAATGAAGTTACCATTATTTAACAAACCCGTTTGGGGGTTGAATTATGCAGGGCCACCTAAGGGAATTGGATGCATAGTCAAATAAATAACATCTTTTGGCTGACAGGTCCATTATGTAGACTACTTATGCAAGGCCTCCTAAGGGCACGTGCTGCATAGTTAGGCAAAAGAACTCTCAGAAATTTACTTTTCTACTTCTAAGAAGCCAGTGAATGTTTTTGGGGATTCAATTTTTTCAAATTATAGAGTTTTCTGTATGGAAAGAGGTACTTGAATATGAAGAAGATATTTTCAATCAAGATTGTCTAAGAATTGGATAAATGTTACTCCTACGAAGGTCTGACCCAAGCGTAGGGAAGGAAAATATAAACCATAGACTTGAATACTTTCATATCATGAAAAGGAATACGGGAAAAATATGTTAAGGATGGATAATTTTGCGGATACCTACATATTCACATTAAGACAAATAAGGAAAAAAGTGGTTTTCCACCAAAGAATAAAGATACCATTATTTAACAAACCCATTAGGGGGTTGAATTATGTAGGGCAGCCTAAGGGAATTGGCTGCATAGTCATATAACAACATCTTTTGGCTGACAGGTCCATTATGTAGACTACTTATGCAAGGCCTCCTAAGGGCATGTACTGCATAATCATGAAAAAGAATTCTCAGAGTTTGGACATTTTGTGATTAGAAGTCAAGAAAAGGGTTATGAATATCTGAAAATATTTAAGGTTAGGATTATGACACACAAAGATGGGTGTTGTCCAATGTGTGCAGGGATGCACAAATCAATGCTAACCATAATTATGTTGTGGTTGGGTCCTGAATTGAAATATTGGACTTCACTATGTATCCCATAAGGATGGGAATCAAGACATACGCAGTTCTTAAATGAGAGTTTAACGTCTTGCGGGACAAAAGGATTGTAGATCTTAGTTTAGGGTCATAGAGATCAGACCATTATAAGAAATACACAGTGTGTGTTTTCATGGGGACTTTTCAGCCAAGGGACTGAAAGTGAAATTTGGGGTTAGGCCCAAAAGACTTGGGGCTGGATTCGAGGGACACTCGAACATTCCTACATATCCCATAAGGATGGTAATCAAGCCCACGTGGTTCTAGAAATACCCTATGTACAAATTTGGTTCATACATGTGAAGGGTGAAAGGGGACTTTAGTGCAATGATGGTTTAACCCAAGATAAAAGGTTCAGGTATTTCCATGTATGCACATAATTTTTTTTTCAAACATGATTGAAAGCAATGTAAATAATGATTTCCTCTCTGGTGATGGTGTCAAAGAATATTTTATTTTATTGTCATACAGGACAGAAATGTTGTACAGTTTAACGTTATATAGCAAGGATGAAAGTGAACCAATGTAAATATATTGATTCTGGGGGCGGTTTCACGAATCAACATTGTACAAGATGGAGGTGAACCGGTGTGAATAGATTGGTTTTGGGATTGAACCTTAGGAGGTTGCCTACATACCCAGCCTAGAAGGCAAGGATCAAAGTTCTCATAGTTCAATTAAATAATGAATTAGTGATCAAGTTGTTCTTGGGGACAACGACCTAAAAAATAGTGTTGGGACTTAAACATGGTTAATTGCCTAGATAGAGTGTTATGGTTGAGGTTTTCTCTAAGCTCACGTGAGTCATACTCGTTGTGAGAAACAAGAGTTAGCAACAACCCTAACGATGCACAATTTAATGTCATATAGGACATATGAAGGGGACTATGCAGTTTAATGTCTTGCAGTTAGGAATATTGGCGATGCACAGTTTAATGTCATGTAGGACGTATTAAAGGACTTTCTGTACAGTTTAGTGTCATGTAGTTAGGACGATGGGGAAAATATAGTTTAATATCATGTTGGATGAAAGAGAACTGTGAAGTTTAATGTCATGCATTAAGGACAAAAGAGAACAAATTTTAACGTCATGTTGGACCTATTAGGGACTTTTTCATAGTTTAACGTCATGTTGGATGAAAAAGGGATGATACAGTTTAGCCTCATGATAGACGAAAGGGATAATTGTTTAAGGTCATATGCATGGACTGTTGGTTATGCAGTTTAATGTCATGTTGGACGAAAGGGACTTCTATATAGTTTAGCGTCATGTAGCTAAGACGTTACAGTTTAACATCATGTTGGATGAAAGAAATTTAAAAAGTTTAAAATCATATGCATGGATTATGGATGAGGAATTTTAACATCTTACTGGACGTAAGGGACTTGCAAATAGTTTAGGGTCATATGCATGGACCGTTGATGGTGTATTTTGTGTTTATACAAAATACTTCTTTAGAAATCTTGCATTGGTTGGAGTAGTGTTGAGTTCTCCATCCATTGAGATTAAAGAATAAGCTCCATTGGAATAGACCTTATGTATTGAATAAGGTCCTTCCAACTTTGGATCAAGCATGGGAGGTTTCTTTCCTGGTATCATTGGAGTTATGAGAACTAATACCAATTCTCCCTAAATGAATGAACAAAGATGAACTTTTTTGTTGAATGCTCGTGCTATTCAATTCTGATAGACTTCCATGTGGTGAAAAGTTCACAATCTTTTCTCATCTAACTATTCCAATTCATTCAATCACTTTTGATATTGTTCATCTGTAGATGATTGATCACAAATGGATACTCCGAGCGAAGGTAATTAAACTTGAATGGGAAAGACTGCTTCCGTTCCATATACCAGTGAATATGGAGATGACCGCGTTGTAGTGTGGGTGGTGGTTCGATAAGCCCATAAAGCATGAAAGAGTTTATCAGGACATGAATTCTTATATTTATCCACCATATTTTGTAGTATATTTGACAGAGTCTTATTTAAGGCTTATATCTGGCCATTGGCCACTGCATGATACCGAGATGAATGATTGGATTTGATGTTGTATTCTTGATACAACTTCTTCACCTTGGATGAACAGAAGTTGGTTCCATTGTCCATCAATATGTTATAAGGGACACCAAATATGGTAATATTGTTATACTTGATGAATCTAACAATGCTTTTAGAACTAACTTCTTTGAGAGGTATTGCCTCTGCCCATTTGGAAAAGAAGTCAGTAGCAGTAAGAATATACTTAAACTACTTGGTCGTAGCTGAAGGATAAGGTCCCACCACATTCGTTCCCCATGTGGCAAATGGCCACGAGTATTTAGCTGTATGAAGAAACTCTGGATGTTGATGAATGAAGTCGGCATGTACTTGGCATGAATGACACTTCTTTTTTGAAATCAACACAATCTTGTATCATTGAAGGCCAAAAGTATCCAAGCCTTCGAATCTGATCAGACAGTCTATGTCCAGACTCTTGGGCACCACAGAATCCTGCAAGCACTTCTTTCATGATAGCCATTGTCTCTTCACCATCAATGCATCTGAAGAGAATTCCATTAAACCCACGCCTCTAGAGAATTTTCTCTAGGTGATCTGGGCCGTCATAAAGAGTAAAATTGACCACTTGTCGCCGGATTTGTTCTCTCCCAGCTCTACCAGGTAGAAGTGTTCCATTTTGAAGGTATTCCCTGATAGGTGTCATCCATCCTATAGTATGACCATATGGTTTAGGAATGAGACTAATTTCATTGATTTCCTCTGTTTTGATTTGAACATAAGGTGAAATTTTACGACGGTGGGAAATACTGATGGTTGTCTCGTCCTAATTTGGATCTGCCAAAGCTGTGGCTATATTAGCCAATGCATCAGCTTGGGTATTTTATGATCTTGGGACATAAGAAAATGTTGGTTCTGTAAGAAATTATGCCATTAAATCTCTAACGTAATCATACAAAGGGATTAGTTATTCTTTTCTGATGGCATAATCCCCATTGACTTGTTTGATTACCATATCTGAATCACCTTTCACCTTTAAGTGATTCACTTGTGCCTGAAGTGCCAACTCCAAGCCTGCGATGAGAGCTTGGTATTCTGCTTCATTATTGATACCACCTTCCCATAATAAGAAGGAATAGGGTAACACTTCCTTTTATGGAGAAATGAGCACAATTCCTAAACCAACCTTGTTGAATTTAGGATTTTCTATTTTCCTCCCTGTTGGACTTCTGGAAGCACCATCAAAGTACATTTCCCATGCCTGAGGACTTTCTTGAATAGATAAGACTTCCTCATCAGGGAGTTCAATATATGAAGATGTATCTTCTATTGAAGGGTGTTCAGCCAATAAATCAGCCATATATTGGCCTTTTATTGCCTTTTGAGACACATATTGAATATCAAATTGCTGCAAGATAACTGCCCACCTTGACAGATGTCCTGTAAGCATTGGACGACTAAGGATGAATTTGAGCAGGTTATTGCGAGATACCAATTGGACCTCGTGATGTTGCAGGTAGTGTCTTAACTTCTGAACTGTAAAGATTAATGCCAGGAAGCACTTCTCAATACATGAATATCAGTTTTCTGCTTTAATCATAGTCCGACTGAGATATTATAGGTTGTTTTCATTTCCAGCATCATTTTTCAGAGGAAGAAAGGCACCCAATGATCGCTCTAAAGCTGTCACATAGAGGATAAGTGGTCTTCCTTCAACAGGTGGAATAAGTACTGGTGGAATCAAGATTTATTTCTTGAGAATATCAAATGCTTCTTTAAATTTTTTAGTCCACTGGTAAGTGACTCCCTTCTTCGTCAATTTGGTGAAGGGTAAACTTTTGCCTACCAAATTGGCGATGAAACACCGAATATAGGCTAAGTTTCCTTGAATTCCTTTCAATTCTTTTAAATTTCAAGTAGGTGACATACCCAGAATTGACTTGGTCTTCTCAGGATTGAATTCGATACCATGATGGCGTACAACAAAGCCGAGAAATTTCCCCTTGGTTACCCCAAAAGCACATTTTAAGGGGTTCATCTTCAAATTATGTTGCCGAAGTTTGTGGAATATGACTTCCAAATCAGCTATGTGATTAGAACGTTGTTTGGATTTAACCACCAAATCGTCCACATAACATTCAACAAACTTCCCTAAAAAGGGTTTGAAGATACGATGCATAACACGCTGATATGTTGCGCCTGCATTCTTCAGGCCAAATGGCATTAATTGATAGCAAAACACATCCCTAAGGGGCTCTGAAGGCTGTATATTCTTCATCATCTAGAGCCATTAGGATTTGATTATATCCAGAATATCCATCCATGAAGGAAAGTGCTTCATAGCTATCTGTTTCATCAATTAAGAGTTCTGTAATCGGTACTGGAAAATCATCTTTAGGACAATGCCATTTAAGATCTCCGAAATCAATACAACTCTAATTTTACCATTCTTCTTTTTCACTGGGAAAATATTATCCAACCACTTGGGATATTTAACTTCTATGGCAATGTTACATTTGATGAGCTTATCCACTTCAGATTAAATTTTGGAAGCATAGTTTGGGTGTGTTCTTCTAGCGGCTTGTTTGAATCCTCAATGTTCTTCTAGAAAACCCAAACGATGAGTGGAAACATCAGAATCAAGCCCTGACATATCTGTATAGTTCCAATAAAATATATCTTGATTTTTCTTTAAGAAGGAAATATACATCTCTTTCTCTTCAAGAGTCATGGCTGCACTAATTAAAGTGGGTCGTGGATCTTCTTTTGTACCAAGATTAATTTCTCTGAGTTCATCCACAGTGGTAGAGATACCCTCTTCAAATGCTGGAGGAGAATCTCTGAGATCTTCCTCTTCTTCTTCAACATGTGTTACTTCTTCTGTTTCTACTTGCATAGTAGATGATGAAGCAGAATTACCATGATCAGAAAAGATGTTAAAATTTGAACATCTTGAAAAAGAAGATTCCATTTTTGACCCAACTGATGATGAAGGGTCTTCTAGGAGTAATAAATAGGATATTATGGATTGATAATCAACATCATCGTTCACCTATGACATTGATATAACTTCTTTTGTCCTGGTTGGCGAAGTATAGACTTGCTGGATTTTAGTAGATGAAATGAAGACATCTCCCTTTGAGCTTTCATCATTGCTTGGTGGCTCACCAATTTCTCCCCTGTTGTCTGGCTCGATTGTTGTAATTGAAATTATGGATATTTCCATAAGAGTATTTTGATTTGGTTCTATCCTATCAATTTGACTGATAGACAACACATAATCTGTACTCACATGTGTAAATGGATTTACTGGAACCTTTTCCAAACTATACGGAGCATTAACTTTGGTAATCTCCCTTGTTGTGGATTTCTCCCTTCCCTTCATGTGATAGAATTCCGCCTCAATGTATTGAGATTCACATGTCATGAACGGGGACTTATCACCATACAATGTCCCAACTTGACCATCGAAACAATACTTGAGACATTGATGGTATGATGAAGGGATAACCGCATGTCTATGTAGCTGGGGTCTTCCAAGAATGATGTTGAAGGCTGAGTCTTGATCAACAATGATGAAATCTGAATTGGATACAATATCTCCAAACTGAGTTCTGAGTGTAATCTCGCCCAATGTTTCTTGTCCATTTTTATCATATCCTTGTAACATAATAGTTGAAGGAGATAAATTAGATTCTGTGAGGCCCAATCGATGAAGTGTACGAATGGGCATGTGGTTGAGTCCTGAACCATTATAAATGAAAGCTCTTCGGAATTATCCCCCATTGAACTTTCCAGATAAGTACAATAGTCTAATATGCCCATGCACAACATCATCTTCATCTTCATCTGTAAAAGATATCCCTTCATGGCATTCTATAGGATTCTTTTCTATTTGGTAGACTTCAGCTGCAGCTATTTCAGTCTCAAACTCCCGAGGACTTGACAAAGCCTCAATGAGTGCCTCCTGAAGATCCTTTGATAAATTCAAGGAATCCAGAATTGATAACTTGTCTGGAACTTGGGCTAGGTGTTTCAATATATCATACTTTGGATCCAAAGGTATGCATTTCCCAACAGGAACATGTAGTTTAGCAGGCGCTTTGGAAGTTGATGCTTTGGAATTTGATGCATCTTGTACCGGGATAGGAGTTGGTAATACTCCTGGATTTGGAAGATTAGACCGATTAGGTCTATTTACTTGTTGAGAGGAAGAATATGGAACCTTCAACTGATCTTCCAGAATAATTATGCTAGGGATGAGTTTGCCTTGTGCGGAAGAACTTGTTTGTTCTTGTTGAGCTAGTTGAAGGGCTCTACCATGAGTTTCTGCCTCATACACAGTTCTAGCTCGGTTAGAATTGGAATAGTGGCCTCTGAAAGATCCACATCTTCCCCTTTATCCTGAGCCTCTTGAACTTCCTCTGATTCCTTTATTTGATATAGGGAATCCGGGCTCATCAAAATCGAAACTGTGACTGGAATATGGATCTGTTAATTGAATCATATTAACAGAAACGAAAATCAACTCTTCATCCGATGAAGAATCTGCCTGATTATCCTGTTTAGGTTATGCCGTTTGGTGGGGCGGTGCCCGTGGATTTAAAGTAGATGGCATGAAGTCTTCTAGAGTCAACAAAAACTTAGGCTTAGACACATACTATTCTTCTTCTGATTCCTTTTATTTCATTGAATCATGCCGTTTCTTTAGGATTTTTCCTCTGATGAAGAGGGTTTTTCTACAGAATTCTTAGCAGAAGGCATAATTGGTTTATTTAATTGTGTTCGCAAAATATCATGAGTTCAGTTGATCATCTTTCTGACCATCCAATCATCATATTTTTGTGCATTTTTGTTCTTAACTTCTTTCCACTCACCTTCCTCCTCTATAACTATAGCAGTAACACATGCTACCAAAGCTGAAAAACCTTTCTGTTTGACTTGTCCAGAGTCGACCATCTTTTGTAGGAGGTCTTTGAAGACAAAACACTGCTGGTTGGGATGCCCCAACATTTTATGAAAGGGGAAATAATTGGGACAGTCTTTATCTCATTCCTTGTTTGGCCTTTTGGGCCTGGGCAACTGAACTAAATTATTTTCCAGAGCCAAAATGAAATAACCAGGAACTTGTTCATTTAGGAAAGAGTATGTTATGCTCTTCATATCCTCAAATTGTTTCCTTCTTTGATCTCTTTGATCGTCTTGATGAAATGGCCTCTGTTGTTGACGCTCAGGAGGTGGATCCCTTAGAGAAGATGATGGTTTTGAAGTAGAAGCAGGTACAGGTGCTTGTTTAAGCATAACTATAGCAGTTTCTTCTTTACCCATTCTCCTTCCTGGAGCAGATGGAATTATACAAGTTTTATCCTTAGTCTGTATAAGAGAATCTTCAATTTGTTGAGTGACTGAAGTAAGGTCTCAAAACCCTCCTGTGTATTTCATAGGGATCAACAGTGTACGCAACTCATCACGTAAATTTGCCACACAGATTGGCAACAGTTCTTCTTGAGAGAGTGCTAAGCTTAGGTAATATGTTAATCCTTTCTAGCGATCAATGAAATCTGAGACCCTTTCATTCTCCCTTTGATTATAGTTTGTAAGATCAAAAACTATTGTATTTGGCAATGTTGAGTTGAACTGAAGAAGGAATTTTTGGCAAAGATCCTCCCACCCGGTAATTGACCGTGATTGCAAGCTTGTATACCAAAAAAAAGCTGGTCCTTGCAAGGTTCGCATGAAGCATCTGAGTTTAACTACTTCTTGTTGTTCTAGAGTTCCCATCATAGGATTTCAACAGGACACGTAATGCGTCAAATGTTGTTCAGGATTGCCTGATCCATTGAAAATAGGGAATACAGGGTTTCCAAAATTTAATGGGGGGGGGGGGAGATTGATTATACCCATTTAGGGTAAGCTCTCTTTTTTGGTTGAACATGTGCACGCTTCCCTTCCATAGTCTCTAAACGATCTGTTAATGACTCAATGGTAGTTATTAATTTTTGAGAAAAATCCGGTTGAACTTGGACCTGAACAGGTGCAATGACCGGACCTGGTACAGATGTGGTGGCTGGTATTGCAACTGATGGTAGCACCACCAATTGTTTTTTTACTTGACCCGTAGGATTAGACCTATAAGGGTGTAATGATTGAGGAGGATATTCTTGATCCATCTTAGTAACTGCAACAAACTCCTTTGGCTGACTGACTCCAACACGCTTAGGAGGAAGACTACCTTGATGTAGTTCTGCATTCATCCTTCTTAATTCCTTCATTTCTTCCTCCTGTTGCGCAAACCTTTTCTCTAGTGAGAGCAATTGGCCTTCTCCTGAGGAACGGTATGTAACCGTATTCTTTCCTTTCCCCTTGTTGGATCCTTTTCGGAGAGGGGGAAGTGGGTTACTTGAAGGATTACCTAGGTTCTGAGTAATCATTTGGTTTCGTGTATGCACACCTTCTTTATTTGTGTCTGTGTGTACAACTTCTTGACCAATAACCTCTTCATATGAGTCCCCTGAGTGAGCCTCATGTTCTAGAGGATCAACAACAATGGTATTAATGACATTAATTGATGCATAAAGCATTGCATCCCTTCTATCAGCATTTCTATGATATTTTCTTCTTCTATTCCCCTAATGAGACATTGCCTTTTGTTGATTTGATCCCTCAGGAACATCTTGGAGAACCGTAATTTGGAGAGGCTCTTCGTTCTTCTTGAGGCTTCTTCCCCAATCAAGAAAAGGTAGACTTTATCTGAGGAGGGGATTGATGATATGAAAAAGTCCCCAATCCGGTGGACTGGGGCTGTTCCTGCTATCTTTGATAAACTCCTCAAATCCAATTTGTTGATTCTGAGGGTTGAGTTAAAAGAGTCCCCAGTCTTGCAAGCTGGGGTGGCTCTTGAAAAGCTGTGTCTGAGGATTTCTTAAAATCTCTCCTGATCTTGTGGACCTTAGTCCAGAAATTAGCTGGATGCATCTATCGACATCCACTTTTATCACCCAGTTCAAAAGACCGTTGGCTGATTTCTGGCACTTCTGTCACTTGATGATGTACTTTCTTCATACGAGAGGCTTGTTCAATATTCTCGTTTTCTTGATACAGGAGTAATTCAACAACTTGTTCTCTGTATTCTTGATTTTGAGAAGAACTAGTTGAGGCCTTTTCTTGGGAAAGCTGTTTATTACAAACAAAACCCATTGACTATGGTTGGCCACGGGCAATAACATTTCATGAGATGATTTTCGACGGGCTTTGCTAACTGGAGAACACAGTGAAATGTAGTGCTCCATGAACACCCCATCCTCTGACATGAATACCTGATGGGGCATTGGAAATTAACTGGCGCAATCTTCTTAGTGTACTAAGGCATGAATGCTGAAGAGCTCTTTGCTGCTTTTCAGCCTTCAAATATCGAGAGACTGATAGAGATTCCAAATCAATCTGACATTGTAACACTTCTATTATCTTAACATGATTTTCATATTCATCATAAGATAATAATTTCTTTTTCAACTGACAAAGAGTTTTCCATATATTAATACGAATGTCATGAATTCCATCTTCCTTCAACATCTCTGGAATGTCATACTGAGAGTCAGCCAGAGGCCAAAACATGACTGGCATGTCACCTTTAACCAGTTTTTTTATCATGTTCAGCATTTCCTCTTTATCATTAAATTAATATTCTTCTACTTGATTTGACCAGAGCTTGTGCTTATTTGTTTCTTCATCAGATTCCACAAGATTGGTAGAGAATTCACTTGTTAAACTAGAAGATGCATGACTTAGGGGTGGTTTGGAGAATGACCTACACCCTGGGCTATATTCTGATTGATAAAGTATTTCACCTTCTAGATATGATGCATCAGACATGACTGGTTTCACATTTTCAAGTGCCTCAAGATAAGAGGGCTTTCTCAGCACTACATTGTCCACTAGTGCATTTTTCGGGAAATGTTAATCACTACTACGGAGATGAATTTCGTAGAAAAATTCATCATCATGGGGAGGACCACCATGATGGGATACAACAAAAGATGAGATCTCTTGCTCCTTGGTCTTCTGACCACATAGAGGGTTCCTGTGGCTCTCATCTGAAGGTGAAACTTCAAGATCGACCGAACTGTCATGAAGAAAGCCTTCATGAGGAAGTGTCTGCTGAAGTCTTTCGGAATTAATGTTCCCACTATTGGGAACTGAGAGAGTAGAATCTTGGATTCCAACAGATAACTGTCTGAGGACTTTAAGAACTCCAGAATCAAGCAAGGATTTGTTACAGATTGTCTCTTGATCTCTTGACTGTGTTGGGCGGGTCTTCTTCATAGATGCCTTCTTACTCGCCTTGGAATCCACTTGTTGACGAAAGTGGCTGCTCTGAGCAGGTGTATGTGCCTAATTAGGAGAGATGGCCATGTTAGGCTGATGATCTCCACTCAAATCAGGGGTATGTGCCAGACTTGGTTGTCCGTATGATATTGGGGAGTATTCCCCACAACCCTCTCGGATTAGAACAGATGTGTGTGTCTTTTCCGGAGTGAACTGTTGATATGTCACTCCACTGGTAGGGATAGATTTATGTGTCTTTCCCAGAGATGCTACTAAAGCTGTTATAATATCCTGGAAAGCATCCAGAATATGATCAGGGATTTTCTTCTGCTCTTTCACCATTGATAGAATATGATTGGTGACTTCAGCTGCTATAATGGTGATATACGTTCATTCCGTGCTTGGAGTAGGTCTGTTTACCTAATCTTGTCCTCCTTTTCCTATCAGTGAATCCGGAAAGTACTCAAGTATGGGGCAGAGAGTTGAGACTACCTCTTATTTGTCGCCGTAGCATTCCGATTGACTTCTCCGAGTGCTACCAAGCGAGACTATTGGTAGTCTTGATCAATACTAGCATGTGTATGTTCCTGCTGATTTCACTTCGCTGAGCGTGGTTGACGAGCTCCATCATATGTAGTCAGACGAGCTTACTGACTAGCTGATGATGTATAAACAGGTGTATGTTCCTGCCTATAGTACTTCGCCAGAATTTCCTGGCAGGATTGGCGTGATGCTTCTAGATGAGTCTGCTGGACAGCGGAATTCAAACGGGAAGGTGTGTGTGCCTGCTCGTTGCTTGCCACCAAGTTAGGTTGGTTTACTTCTCTGGAGATGGAATAGATGAGAACCTTCTCACTGTTAACCAGATTTCGCCTCTGGAGATTCATCTTGCCTCCTCGTGTTCGAGGAACCTGAGCCGAATGCCTAGAGTCGATGCCCTCATCATGTTGAGGGTGTACTGCCACACGAGTCTGGCGGTGATTGTTGATGGGAGCCCTCGGGAAGGACTCATGTCTCCTTTAATTAAGGCCATGAGGTACCCGATCATTCACCTCCTTAGAATATGGGAATGAATGTTAATTACATTCCGGGGATAACGGCCCGAAACAATTGGAGACGGTGGTTAGCACCACCTTCTTCTTGGTCGTTGGTCGTCGTTGTCCGGACGAATAGTGTGAGTTGTTCACTTGGAGGGCTTGTCGAGTAGCCTCCAGATTTGTAATAGTACCATTTTGACGGTACTCCTTAACTAGTGCATTTGATACTCAGTATTGAAGACGCTGAGTAGGTGATGTCATCCTCAGAGCAGACGACGATCCAACAGGAGTAGCAGTAGTGGCACTTGCAGCAGAAGTTTTCACAGCAGAGGTATTCACAGATGTGAACTTAAGAGAAGCCATTCTGGAAATGCAGAAGATCTTGGAAAAGAGTGCATGTTTGATATAACAAACATAATCAATATAAGTCTGACCACTACATCTTTTGGATGAGAAAATATGTTATTGATTGCTTTATTGGCCCTCTCATTGAGTTTAAATAGGGGCCTAACAAATATGAAAAGTATCATTTTAACTTGGTTAAGGATTCACGTCGGGTTCACCATTTTTTGTTTCCTCTGGAATTCGGGATGATCTCATTGATTTAATATTCAAACATTCCAAATGGTTTCTAACGTGTTTATTCATAGAACTGGAAACATCCAATGATTCCATATCCATTTGAACCTACTTTTCAAAGGTAGGCGCTCATTAGTTGTGAACTGATGAGGAATAGGAATTTGAATTGGTTGAGAGGATGGGAGGTCGGACTCATCATACCTTTTTGAGGGGAATTATTGTCTACTCTGGGACTCTCTTTATAGATTTAAGTTATGTTCGTGAATCCTTATTACATTACCAAGTATAAAATGAGCTTTCTTTTAGATATGAAAATCAATGATTGATATGTAGGAAATTTATAGAATATTTTATATGTATTTGAGGTTCTTCATCGATAGAGAATCATCTGTATTTGTTAGAGATTCTCAGTCAATGGTATCCTTCAATACATAAAAATATCTTGGTCATTATGATGAACATACTAGTTTTAAATCCACTCAGTGGGGCATTTAAAGTTTATTGTCATTAAAAAGGACATTGATTATTTCAGAGTTGGGATCGTACCCGCAGATGGGCTACCTATGTATCCTTTGTTTTGGAAAAGGAATCAGAACCCACGTAGATCGAGTAAGGGAGTATGATGTTTATGCATGATTGATGGCTCAAATAAAAAATGTCATGATTACTTTTACACTTTAATCTCACGTGAGTCATGCTCGATGTGAGAAACAAGAGGTATTGGTGAAACTAGACAATTGTCCCATGCAATGATGTGGGGCTTATGTATGCATGACTGACCAAATAGATGAGGATTAAGATTTACTTCAGGGAAGAAATCCATGAACAGGGTCCATAAAGGTATATGTGCTTCATGGATATTTGGATACTCTAATCATGGGGCTTACTCCTAAGGAAGATTCCCAAGTTAGGAGGGGGATTATGATTGGGTTTTACTCCTGAGAAGGAAGCCCAGATCAAAAGGAATTATGACTTGTCAAGAGAAATTAAGACTGGGGCTTATTCCTAAAAAGGAGGCCTAGGTTAAAAGGTATTTGAAAACTAGGGCTTAACTCCTAAGGAGGAATCCCAAGTTAAGGGAATTTTAGAATTAAGGGACTTGGGGATTACTCTTGAAAAGGATGCCCATATTTGAGACTAGGGCTTACTCCTAAAAAGGAATCCCATGTTAAGAGAATTAAGATTGGGGCTTACTCCTGAGGAGGATGCCCATATTAATGAAAAATTGGACTGGGGCTTACTCCTGAAAAGAAGGCCCGGGTTAATGAGGACTTGGGGCTTACTTCTAAGGAGGATGCCCATATTAATGAGAATCTGGACTGGGGCTTACTCCTGAAAAGGAGGCCCAGGTTATGGATTATCTCATCTTAAAGGATGAGGTTGAACAAATGAACTCTCTATCTTTAGTGACATAAAGATGTGTAAATCACTAGGTTTTGAGAGATGTTTCACAGAATTCCTTTCAGATAAGGACGTAAATCAAGAAAACATGCCATAAATGGCTTTGAAGTGTGTCTTGAAGACTGAATCTTGAATAGGAGAGGTGAAATGGCATAAGATAGATGAAATGGGCAGGAAGGGCACCCAAAAAATAGAAGGGCGCGCAAGTCCTGGTAGGCGCGCAGGTACTGTGTGGGTGCACAAGTCTCGGGCGCGCAGGTATACCTGCGCAGCACATGGGTACTTGCGCGATTGTTAACCAGTAGGGTAATACTTGGGATATCCTTGATCAAAGCCTTTAGAATTATCCCTAGGTACTTCCAGAAGAGTGGCACGCAAGTTTCAATGAGTAGGTAAGGAGGCGCGCAAGTTTGTTCATTTCCCTTAAGGGCAAAACACTTAGGCGCACAAGTGTTAGTGATTTCTAACACTTAGACCATATTCCTCTTGTTTAGACATTCCATTATTGGTAAAGAATTACCTTAGAAGTGTTTGGAAGACATGAAGAAGAGACTTGGGCGTTCAGAGCTCTGTATCTGAATTCTGAAAAAATTTCTCTTGAAATGGGGGGCCCACTGAGGGTATTTATAGGCTAGAGAAGACCCTGGGTGGTTTTCAAAGAGGGCGCGCAAGTCACTTGCGAGACCATTAGGCGGCGCGCAAGTGTACTTGCGCGGTAGTAAGGGAACTTGCGCGACCTAAGGTCCTTTGACTCCTTTTTCATTCCATTGTCTATTTTTGATGTTTTATTCAAAGGATGAATCAATTTGTGATATGTTTTTTTTCCTTTTTATTCCTTTAGATTCTGTGATAGAAAGGAGCATCAACAGTGGCCTATCAGTGCATAAAACTCTTAGAACCCTAGCTGGCTGTCTGCATGGAAGAATATTAAAAATTAACAAGTGCGCCATGGTCAATAAGTTCTACCTGGTTAGCTGACTCAAAAGATCACAAAGAAAACTTTTGAAAACACACACGCAATCAGTATTTTCGTGCACTGATTTGGAAATTAGAAGTCAGGGTCCTTGTGTATGGATACGTCAGCCGCTGCACTAACACTGGATTCCCAAAACCAATAACTGCACTGACTACACTTAACACTATTTCCATTAAAAAAAGATCAGAGTCCTATGTTCTATGGTATAACTGAATCCTCTAATACCAATTTGTCACAACCCGTCCCCCGAGGCCCGTGCATGGACAACCCCAATCCCACCTTCCTTAGGCCAGGGGATGCCTACTTACAACAAAGGGATAATTCCATAGAACTGGGAAGACATTGCCTTTATAACCTGTAAACACACAACCAAGCACACAGTAAGATACAAACTCAGGTAAACTGAAAAGTAAACAGAGTGAGTACAGTAACTAAAAGGGGCCAGAATACAAGCCCAACTGGAAAGTAGCAGAAAAATTGATTGGTACAAGATGACTGGTAGGTGAAAATCATGTCTTGGATCTTCCACCTCAATTCCTACCAGAAGGGTAGGTACAGATTGCCTCCTCAGCACTCCACCTCCACCCATATCCTCTGTAAACCGACAAGGTGCGGGCATAGCCTGTGCATGGGTGAGTATAACGATACTCAGTAGGGACCCCAAGACCCTAAAGGTCTCACAAAATCCACCAAGGATAAACCACAAAGTATGAAATAAACAGATAACCCGACTTAAGTATATTCCCATACATATACCTATGTTATCCAGTAATCCATATCAATAAAGAGGAAACACAGAGGTATTGACTCAACTCACACCAGTTATAACTTTAGGTATAGTAGTAGAGATGATTATATGTAACTAATAATTCATCTTACTCAGTTATGAGGCTTTTCTTTTAACCCTCACAGAATCGCTAGGAGCTGACCCACGTATGATTGATGGAGCTGACCCCCACAGAATCGCTAGGAGCTGACCCGCACAGGATCGCTAGGTGCTGACCCACACAGGATCCCTAGGAGCTGACCCCCACAGGATCGCTAGGATATGACCCACACAGGATCGCTGGAGCCGACCCAAACAGGATCACTCAAAGCTGACCCAAACAGGATTGCTCGGATCTGACCCACACAAGATAGCTGGATCTGACCCACACATAAACGCTAAGAGCTGACCCATACAGTGTCGCTAGAGCTAACCCACACAAGATCTCTAGAAGCTGACCCACAGAGGATTGCTGGAGTTGATCCACACTGGATCGCTAGGAGATGACCCAGACAGGATAGCTAGGAGATGACCCGCAAAGGATCGCATGGAGATGAATTGCACAGGATAACTAGGAGCACTCTTCTCGTCACAGCCAGCTACCTGGGCTTCCGCACTAGGCTTTCTTGTCTTTGGGAGAGTCCGCTCCCCAAGCCACTGGTTGATTATCCAACTGCCACGATGTCCCACGAAGAAGTATCTCAAAGGTTTTCTATGCCATAGGGGTCTCAATGCAACATAAGGAATGTCAATCAGACGTCCGATCTGTGAGTTATTAGGTTTTAGTCTTAGGGGCCTGATTGTATTCGTGCTTGATCGAACCCGACCGTACCTCAACTTTACCCAAAACTCTAGTGGGGAATACTCAATAAGGACCGTCTCACTCCCTGATTTCTAGAACCACTGATGGTTTTTCAAATAGACATCTGGTGCCAAAGTTATGGACAAAAGAGTGTTAATGGGTCATAGTGGGCCTGGGTCTGGTCCGACCCGGTCAGACCTACCCGGCCTGGCCCGCTACGTTTAGCCCACATTTCTATGTCCAGGTCAGCAGGCCACAAGGGGCCATGGAGGGTAATGGATCGTCGTGAGGTCGTAGAGGGCCATAGAGGGCGTGAGGATGTGGGGCGGCTCGACTAGGGTGGTTCGACTGGGGTGGTTCGGCCAGAAGGGCGGCGACGGCTTGACCCGGACGACGGCGGTGGCTCGGACGATGGCTTGGATGGAGACTTGGCCCGACGGCAGTGGCTCAGGTGGCGTCTTGGCCCGATGGTGGTGGCTCGGGCGATGGCTTGGCCCAGATGGTGACGATGGCTCCGACGGAGACGATGGATCGAGTTGCCGATCGACTCGACATAGCGGCAGCGTCTCAGTTAGGCGACGACAGCTTGGACGACGACTCAGCCCAGATTGCGGTGGTGGATCTGATGGTGGCGGTAGATCAAGTGGTGGATCGACTCCACATGGTAGTGGTGACTCATCTCGGTGGCTCGGGCGGCAGTTCGGCCAGGGAGGAATGGCAAAGCCGCGGCGGCGGTGGTCGCAGGCTGGCACCGTTGCGTCGTCGCCTTCATCACAGCTGGCAGGGGTGTCGGCCTCCATTCTCATGCCCCTTCATCGTTGGTCTCTGTTCTCCTCCATCGTGAAGAACACCACAATTCATAACAAAAATTATGGATAGGAAGGGCCATGTTAGTTTGGCCCGCACTCTCCTCATTAGAGAAGTAGCAAGTGGCACAATAAGAACAAGAGTATCAAGATTGGGTAAGAAAAAATAATCAAACAACCTCCCTACAATACTCATCAATCACTATTCCCAAATCTCGGAAAATAATTAGAAGGGGAGAGCCTGGAAAGTGATAATTATATTGTATTAAACCCCTACCTTGGATTGTTCGTCGACGTTGGCGCGAGAAGGAAGTTGAAGTTGTCGACGTTCGTCTCATCCGCCACACACCTCCAATCCCGGGCTCGTGCGCCAGTTCATCATAGTCAAAGATGTTCCTCATTGGAGGGTGTCCTGAGGTAGATGTTGAAGTTGGATATTTTCATTATAGGAGCATTCTTCATGGAAGAACGTGTTCTTCATTGGAGAAGTGTAATCCTCCAAGAGTTCTCCTCTCACAATCCCACCCAAAAAATGAAAGAGGTTCCAATATGATTTTCTTAAAGTATTAATTATGTTTGCACAACCAAGTTGGTGTAATTAATGTACCACATTGGCACAATTAATTAGCTCAATTAATTATCCCAGTTTGATGGCTCAATTTAATGGGAGGGGTGGAATATTGGAGAGATGTGAGGTTTCTCCCCATTAAGAGGGCTCGGGTGGTCCCTGTCTCTAAAATTCAAATTGGGGGTTTAGGCTCGGGTGGTCCCCACCACCATAACCTTACAAGGTAGGTTTAGTTCCAGTGGACCCCACCTCTTAACATTCAAAGGGTGCTTTAGTTTTGGTGGTCCCTGCCTTCCAACATCCACATGGGTGGTTCAAATAAAAATAAATTGTTACACAATTTTATTTTTATTTTATTCTTTCATGAAAAACCCACAAACTAAATTTCACCCTCGACTAACTACTGTCGAGGTGAATGTATCTTTAAGAGAATATCAGTGTTGTGAGTTCAATGGTGCCCTCAAATTTCAATTCCGAGCACCGGTTCAAAATTTATAAAAACCCGCTCGTACGTTTACTGAACGTACCCAAAGAAAAGTTTAGAAATTCATTTCAGGCACTCCGAGCCTCGAAATCACGCACCATAAATTTTTTCAGACTCATAAAATTTTTATTTATTTAAAAAAACATTACATGGATATTCTGGGTATTTACAAACAAATTGCTTTAGCTACCATAGTTTAAGGGGGCTGAGGAAGTGGGTCTTGATGACTGACCAGATTATTGTCTGTTCCATTATATATTGGTACACACCATACATGACTGTTTTTTCTTCAAGGACCTCTTGAAAAAGATGATATATTATAGAAAAGTCAAGATGGGACTACTTCCAGCAAAAGTGACATATATTTCCACCATTAATCTGGATGAAAAAGGGGAGTGGAAAACATTTTTCAAAAAAAGGAGAAAAAGTTCAAAAGTTGGTTGACTTGGAAAATAGTCAACCGAGCTCATGTAATACTCTAATAATAGTTGAATCAAACTACCATGACTCAAATAGCACCTAATTAGACACATATTTCATCCTCAGCTCCACAGTCTTCCAAAGGCCAACCACCCAAAAGCAGTCCAATCAAAAGGTCGGAAAGCAAGTATTTGGAGATGGAATTGCACCAAAACCAAATTTTGCTTTGACAGTATCTAATTTCATGCCATAAAAAATAAATACACATGCACTTCCTCCACAAAAGGGTACAACATGAACCTCCCCACTAAATGGAACCACCATAGCTATATGATGAGGTAGAGTCATCATTCGAATTAGAGATAATTTTTGGCTTCATCAATGTCTTCCACTTGATGGATCCCTTCTTTAATGATGAATATGGTAAAAATCCATAATTATCTACACCAAATAAGGGGAATCGAGGAAAGAACTCTAGAATCCAAGGATATCAAGGGAGATATGTCCATGGAAGAAATCAAGCTTATGACAACACCCACCCCCCTCAAACCGTCAGTGTTTTAGAAACCCACAAAAGAACCCTCCAACTAATCCAATAGGTAAAATAAAATTCTCGTACCCCCATGGGAAGCCATCCTGGCCAGATCATCCTATATTATGAATAAAAAGAAGAATATATGACTAATTACCCTCAATAGGTGAGAAGACCTTCGCACCTCAATCCACAAGGGATAGAAGCTCCTTCATCTCTAACCCTAAGGGTCGACCCATTTTCATAAAATGCTCAATCCCCTAAAGATCATGTTAAAGTGCATCCCCAGGATGGTAATACCTAGCCTTTAGATCCGAAATTTTACATTCTAAAATAGTTACCTTCAGTACCAGCTAAGATTTCAATAATGGATGCACTCAATATATTAGAAAATCTTTAGGAATCACTCATTGAATCTTTGTTGAGTCCCTAGGAGTTTGAAGCCGAAATAGCTTCCAATGAAGTTTATTGAATAGAGACCAATCCTATAGAATGAAACAAAGTTATCTCCTTCAAATATCAACATGAAGAAAACACCATAAAAGGACACATAAAACCCTTATATGTGTCTGGAAGAATAAATGGTGTTGATATCTGAAAGTTCTTCATTGGAAATGCCTCTAGGGTTAATCTACTCCCACTGCGGACACTTTATTGGATATGATGTAATGAGGATGATCTAAAAACCAGCACCACGACCCTATTGGGATATGACAAAAGCTATCATAATCCATTAATCCAAGTAAGCTAAAAACCTAGTTTGGTGACCTCATAGCTCACCCATAATTTCTTGTGGTATAAAATAATATGGCCTTCAACACCCTACAAGGGAGGCCCTGGCTGCATAAACATGAGACGAACCCATCCTCGTACCATCAATTCTTGAAATATAGAATTAATGGATAGAGTGAGACACTACACACCGATAAGGCTCCATTTGAATTTTATAAATCAGACTATATTGATGAAAGGTTCTATGAACCAAAGGGGAAACAACCCTCAGTTGAAAAAAAGTTATTGGATCGACGTCCCCAAATGGTTTGGAAATTGTTCCGACCAATCCCATAAAGCATCTCATGGAGGAAAATGTACTTCCCATCAATCGGATTGAGGGCACATGTCCAAATATGGATTCGTATTTAGTAGTCCTCATGATTTTAGTTAGGGATACTGAGCCAGATAATGTTGAAAGGCTCATTACTCCCAAGATTGTAGGGAAGGATTGGATAAAAATTCCCTCGAACCATTATCAAAACCCCAGAAAATACCTTCCTCACCCATTGAGGTAGGAGAAAGTATCTCATCACTCAAAGAAGATGAGGAAAATCTTTTACCCCTCATTTCATCTTCTCCGAAGAGTCCTCTGATGATGGACAAGAAAGAAAAGGTGGATTCACTTCCCAGACTCCAAAAGTATGACTCTACCCTAAATTATGGAATGATCAACTCATGAATTATTCCCCCACCACAAGACAAAGAGGAAGATGATAAGGATGTATAGTGGGGATATGAAGAGTACCTAAGGGATGCGCCTCCAAAATTTGAGGAAGTCGTCTCTACCACCATTGATGAACTCAAGGAAATCAACTTGGGTGCGGAAGAAGACCCATGAACCACTCTAGTTAGTGTGGCCATGCCTTCCAAACAGAAAGAGGTGAATACCTCTTTCTCGAAGAATAATCAAGATGTTTTCTCATAGAACTATACAAAAATTTCAGTCCTCAATCCTAAGTGGCCTCTCACCACATGGGCCTTCTAGAAGATCACTATGGCTATAGGCAAACTGACAAAAGGACACAACCGACCCATGATTCCAAAATAGAGGCTGAATTTGAGAAGATCATCATATCTAACTTCATTTAGGAGTTCCAATATCCCATATGGCTAGAAAAATTGTCCCCGTCAAAAATATTATGGGCAGATCAAGGTCTTTATTGATTTTAGGGACTTCAACTGGCATTGTCTGAAAGTTGGTTTCTCTGTCCCGATCATAGAATTGATGATCAATGAAACTACTGGATATGAGGCTCTCTCTTTTATGGATGGTTATTCTAGTTATAATAAAATTTGGGTATCCTAAGAAGATGAAGAGGCCACCACATTCAGATCCCCCAAGGAGTATTTTGTTTCAGAGAATTTCCCTTTGGTTTGAAGAATGTCGACACCACATACCAGTGCACCATGCATCGCATATTCAAAACCTTCATGGGAAAATTCATTGAATGTTATGTGGATGATTTGGTGGTTAATTAAAGATGGTTCATAGACCACCCTTCAGATCCTGAAATTGGTTTTAGTAAATTACAACAACACTGTTTGAAAATGAACCCCTGGAAATGTGCCTTCGGTGTCACCTTATAAAAGTTACTTGGATATGTTTTACACCACTGTGGAATCAAAGTTGATCCAAAGAAGAAAAAATGTATCCTTGGAATTTCAGCACCTCACAACCTCACTGAGTTGATATGACTCTAAGTCCAACTAGATTAAATTTTGTGCTTCATAGCCAACCTCACGAGAAAATTCCTACCCTTCACTAGGTTGGTGAATAAAGGGTTAGAAGATTGATGGAATGGTGATTTCTAGGAAGAATTCAACAATATCAAGAGATATATCTTGAGTCCACTGGTGATAATTCCACTTATCGAAGGAATACCACTCATTCTATATGTGACCTCCATGGAGAGATCCTTAGGCACCTTCCTCACATATAAGAATGATTTTAGAAGAGAAAATGGTCTCTATTGCCTCTACTGAACCATGATTGATGGTGATACTCGGTATTCAAATATTTAGAAGAGATGGATGGCCTTAATCTTTGTAGTTTAGAAGCTGAGGCATTATCTGCAAGACCATGAGGTCCACTTTTTCTCTCGTAGTAACCTTCTCAAGTACATTGTTAGACATCCAATGTTAACTAGACACCTATCACAATAGGCGTTCATCCTGTAGTAGTTTGATATATAGTTCATACCCCATAAGGCTTTCAAAGGTCCAGAGTTAGAAAACATCTTGTTGGAACACCCCTCAATAGAAGTGACACCATTTGATGTTGAATTACCCAATAAAGATGTGTTCTTTGCTCAAGTGGATCCCTAAATGTGGGAAATGCACTTCAATGGTGCCTCTAGAATCCCGATAGGAAAAATAATAGAAGGCAGATGACTCAACAAAGTGGGTCTGGGATTCATACTTTTATCCTCAGAAAATGAAGCCATGCCTTATTCCTTCATACTGTTTGAGAGATTCACAAATAATGAAGTAGAATACCAGACCCTTATCTCATTCCTGGAACTAGAACTCCATGTTCAAGATGAACACTTGAAGATAAAGGTGATTCAGAACTGGTCATCAAGAAAGTAAATGGTGACTATGCTATCAATAAAGAAGAGATGATACCATTAATGAACCATGTTTGAGAATTAATGTTAGAATTCCCATCAGAGCTGACACTGGCATATGTCCCTCATTCATAGAATGTGCAAGCCAATGCATTAGAAAATGCAGTCACAGCTCTGGATGATCTGGATTAGAATAAAATAGTCATCATCATTGCCCACTGCTGGATGGTTTTATCATATGTTCAGGCCAAGACAAATAAAATCAATGAGATCAGTCCCATATTCAAGTTGCACTGTCATACCACTAGATAGATAACCCCCATTGTAGACTATCTTCAAAAGGGGTAACTCCCACAAGATTGGGCTGGAAGGGAACGCATCTGAAGAAGAGTAGTCAATTTCATGTTATAAGATGCCACAAACCAGAAAAGGGTACTTTATAAGTGTTGCCTTGATGGAGTCCTTATCAGGTGAATTTATGGAGAAGAGACTATTGTCGTCATGAAAGAAGTGCATGATGGAACTTGTGGGGTGCAACAATAAAAATAAAAAATCTCTCATCAAATTAGAAGTCTTGGGTACTATTGGCCCACCATGATGCAGGATTGTGCCAATTTCACCAAAAAGTGTCATTTCTACCAAGTCCATTCCAATTTCACCCATCAAACCACATAGTTTCTTCACGATGTTAAGTACTCCCAGCCATTCTCCATATAGATAATGGACATCATGGGACTATATACCTATACCACAGATAGATAAATTATGTCTATTCTCATAGAAACTGACTTCTTTCTCAAATAGAAAGAAGTGGAACACCTTAAAGAAGTTGAAGAAAAAAGAATTTTCAACTTTGTGAAAGCCAATATCATCACATGGTTTGGTGTCCCTCACATAATACTGATGGAAAATGACACCAATTTATACTCTATTGAAATGTACAAACTCTACCAGGAGTATGGAATCAACACCAACCATTCATCCTACTACCATGAATCAGCCAATGGATAGATAAAGCCTTTTAACAAGACCATATCCAACATACTCCAAAAGATGGTATACAAGGATAATAAATCATGGTCGGACAAGTTTCTCCATTATCTTTGGGCTTACTATACCACAACCCACACCACCACTCAAGAAACCCAATGCTCGTTAGTATATGGGACAAAGGCAGTTCTGCCCATTGAAATTCAACTTCCATTGCTCAATGTAACTATCTGTGATCAACTATCTGTAGAAGAGAAATCCCAAAAATGGTTTGATGAGATATAGTGGTTGGATGAGAAAATATTTAACACTTTTTACCATTTTAAATTATACCAAAATCATATTTCCCAAGCCTTCAATAAGAAGGTTCATCTTTGATCTTTCCTCAAATGAGAAATGGTGTTGGTCCTTAGAACCCCAATGATACTCGAGAATAATCCTCCAAAATTGGTGAAAAAATGGGAAGGAAGATATATTATACACAAATATTACTCTAATGGAGCACATGCTCTAATTTCAAGGGATGGACATCTCGCCATATCTCCCACCAATGCAAGGTTCCTAAAGAAAAATTTCATGTAGCCAAAAGCCTAGAAAGATGTCATTTCCATATGATGTTAAATTGTTTAGAAGACAACCTGATCATATGACAATAAAATAAATGATTAATTATTCCATGATTTATAATGTTAAACTGCTTAAAATCCTCGTTTTAGCTGTAAGATGTTAAAATACATAGATACATATTATTCCATGATGTACGAAGTTAAACTTCTTAGCATATTCATCCTTACCAAAAGATGTTAAACTGCGTGGTGATCATTTTTTCTGGTACAACGACTTTTTGCACATAAATAAGATCTCTGCATGAGAAAGGTAAAAACACCCCTACTTTATGTGGATGGGTCAGACTGGAATAGAGAATTTATCATAAAACAATGTATGTCTTGATTCCTATTCATTAATGGGATATGTAGTGATTCCTAGATTATACATCATTGTCCATACACCAGTCAAAATCAACATTTCCCCTATCCCTACGTACATGTTATACTTTCACAAAGAAATTCATGAGTCCTAACAGCATGACATTAAACTGCATGGACAAATACATCATTTCCACACGACGTTGTATTGTATAGAAGAAGTCTTGATCATATAAAAATAAAATAGATGATGATGTTTTCTATATTGCACGATTCTAAACTACATAGAATCTTCTACCATACCAAATGATGTTAAACTGCATGGCCCCAAAAATATTCTCACACGAGGGGACATTGCCTCCAGCATCGGTCACCTACCATGCCGCACTAAAGAACTATGTATAGCTTGATTCCCATCTGTCGATGGGATATGTAGTGACATTAGGATCTTCCATCTTATTACATCTGCCATAAAAAAATGAAATGAAATGACCCCCTTTCTTGTGCACAGGACAGACCGGTATAGGGAACATATTGTCTTAGAACTACATACGGCCTGATTCCCATCTACTGATGGGATATGTAGAGACGCCTCGATCCTAGATATTGGTCCAACCAATAAATGGTAAAAAAAAGCCTCTATTTTATTCTCAATTGCATCTTCATTATGAGAGGATACCCTGGATATTTCTTGTTTCACACACCAATCATAGATCATGTGAGATTTGGAATGGTGGTAATGGTTTCCCCCTAGACAAACAGAGGATACATGTACACTATAGGTGCATGAAAAAAGGGTTAAAAATTCCCCTCCATGTGTATGAGACAAACCAATATAGGGAAGCATCTCTAGAACTATGTGTGGATTGATTCTTGCTCTGATAGGGTACATAGTGATTTCTAGATTCTTTGTCCTGGTCCAACCTCCACCCAGAAAAATGCATCCTTTCCTTATGCAAGGGTCAAACATATGCAGGGTGTTTCTTCGTAAGAGACACATATGGGTTTATTCTTACCCCTGAGGGATACATAAGAAACACCTGAATCTTCAAACATAGAACTATGTGCAATAAACTATTGAAGGAAAATTATGCCATCCTTCTTCGTGATCCCCTTATAAGGTAGAGTAATCCCTTTCCAGCCCTTGTTTCTCACATAGAGTATTACTCACGTGGGATTTAGAGACTTGGAAGAGGATTCCTCCTAGTAATACTAACTCACCGCTAGAAAAAATCCTTACTACAAGATATAAAACTATAAAGTACCCCAAGAACTATATGTGGCTTGATTCTTGCTCTCACAGGATACGTAGGATCACCCAGATTCATTTTTCTAGTCCAACTACCACCCAAAAAAATTCCCTCTTCCCTGCATATGGATCAATCATATGTAGGGAATTTCCTTCAAGAACTATGTTCATCTTGATTCTTGAACTCATATGATACATAGAGATACCATGACCCTAACTCTTGGTCTAGCCACCAAATTATACAAAGTCCCCCCCTCTCTATGCACAGGTCAGAATAGCATGGAGTGTTTTCAAGAACTATGTATGGATTGATTTCTTACCTCACATGATATGTAGTGACACCCAGATCCTTAATCCTGGTCCATATGCCATTTAGAATTAAAACTTCCCCTTTCTTGTTCATGGGTCATACCAGAATAGAGAACATGTTCATTAGAACTGCATGGACTTAGATTCCCAACTAACTGGGATACGTATGAAACCTCTATGAGGTTCAAGCATGAAACTTCACATACCTCATCCTTTTCACATTTATTCACTCTATCCCTAACCAAATTATGTTAAACTACATGGCTGAAGAAGTCCTAAACACATGACATTAAATTATAAGGTATTTCTAGAAATACATGTGACTTGATTCTTAGATTAACGAGATATGCAGTGACACTCGAGATGGAAATCCTAGGTTTATCCTCACATAATAAAATAAAGGAAAAAAATTCCCTAAACCCCTACATGTGAAATGAAAATAGATGCAAGGTATTTCAAATATGAATTCTTACATCCAGAAAGGTTCAAAAGACCAAGATTTCCATTCTGTATGAATTAGATCTTTATAGAGGATCATATACCTCAGAACTAATCATGGACTGTATATTTCTCACATTCCCAAACATACCCTTTTAATCCATCAAATTTCATGCCATGGGAAATGTCAGATCACCATGCCCATCCGCGGATATCAGAAATGGATGGCCAGTGTCTTGTGGACACCATTGTTTGACTATGCACAGAATTCCCTAGTGGCTCTGCATATGTTTCCCAAAGAAATGACCTTCCATGCAAAGGTATATTTTTCCTAAAGAGAGGTTGTTCCTACTTATGTATTCCCATTGGATCATAAGCCTCTCATCATCTCTCCTAACTTAAGGGATCCTGGAATCACGGTTGACACCTTCTTCCCAAGATCATGTTTAGGGTATACCAAGAATATCCCAAACTGATTTTCTCATATTTATGCATGATTCCTTTGATATTTCTTCCCTACAATATGATGATTAAACTGTGATGTCAACATCCTTTCCACATGATGTTAAACTATACAGAAGATTTCTTGATCTCTTGACAACAAACTGTACGATGAATTCATCCCTGCAACATGAAGATTAAATTGTGATGTCAATGTCCATTCCAAATGATGTTAAAGTGTATAGAATATGTCCGGATTTCATGAAAATAAACAACATGATGAATGTTTCCCTAAACTATTACAATTAAACTGTGCTATCAACATCCTTTCCACATGACATTAAACTATACAGAAGACATCATGATCACATAATAATAAATTGCACAATGAATTCATCCATGCTACATGATGTTAAACAACTAATCACCCACATCCTCTTTACATGAATTTAAACATCATGGATTGAAAATGCTCTTTTCTTTGATCCTACCATCCCTAGGTTGTTGATTGAAACCCTTTATCCCCCTTGTTTCTCACACCAGGCATAGATCATGTGGGTTTAGGAATTTTGGTAGGGGACTCCCCACAGAGCCATGCATAATCAATCTATAATGATTGACCCTACATGCATAACTTTTAAATGAATATTAGTGTTTTAACTTCCATATTGGGAAACCTAATGTCATAAGCATAGGCCATTTAACTGCAAGGTACCCCAAATATAACAAAAATCTCCCACCTGCATATAAATCAGACCCAAGAAAGGTGTCCAATATTTGGGTTCCATGATCTCTAAACCTGGGCCCAACACCACTGAGAGAATAAAAATTCATCACCCCTTGTATGAGTTAGATCTATGTATGGGATTTCTCAACCATTTGGGTAAATTGTGGCCGGAATGCTTCTATTGTATCCTAGAACACTCTCACCGTGTGTCAAACTCCATGATCCAAGTGATCTAGGTTCTTTATAATAATCCCCAACCATCGAAAATGGATGGCCAATGTCCCACGAACATCTTTGTTATACTATTAACACAATTCCCCAATGGCTCTGCATTTTTTTCCCACAAAACCATCCTATTAACAAAGGGAAAATTCTTCCTCAGGGGATGATTTTCCTATTTTCGTACCCCTAATGGGTTCTATGCGCCATGTAATTCCTTCTAATCCAAGAACCCTAAAAACCATGGTCTACACTTTCTTTCCTACTCATATCCTCGACATGTTAGAACATCCCTTCTTGATTACCCTCCAGTTACTCGGGGCTTCTACATCAACATCATAATTTCATAACTTTTAAACTGATTGATACTCAATAGCCAATATTCACCCTTAGGCTAGGTCACATCAAAGGGTATTTCACCTCATGACCCTATATAAGAAATGAATATATACAGGAATGTTTGACACATGCCCTGCCTCATTGGTGAGTCAATATGAAAAACAAAAATGCCCCATTCATATGCGTAACTCAGATCCACATAGGAATGATCCTTAAAATAACTATGTATAGCTTGATTCATTTAATCACAAGATACATAGTGATATCCTAATCTCATATGATAGATCCATCCAGAAAATAGAATTATCCCCTTGATTCCTGCACCAGGGTTAGACCTATGTAAGGAAACAACTCATTTGGTTAGGATAAAAATGTCCCAAATTATTCAAAATATTCTAGATAAATTTCAACCTGAAATGAACCATTTTCATGACGAGGAACCCATCTCCACACGCTATACTTTGTTTCCAGAATAGTCTGATTCCCCATAACCATCCCTGAACGTTGAAAATGAATAGATAGTGTCTTGCGAACTCCCTTTTTTGACAATGCACAGAATTCCCCAGCATCTCATCATATGTTTCCCAAAAAAATGGCTTATCAACCAAAGGAAAATTCAGTGTCAAGAGAGGCCTTTCCTATTTCCATATGCCTCTATGACTTCTACATCTCACCTCATTCCTTGATTTAAAAACCCCCCAAATTACAGTTTACTTCTTTCCCGCCCCCTCATTCTTGAAGGTGGTAGAACACTGTTAGCTGAAATGTCATGGAAAATGTCCCAGTTGTATGATGTTAAACAATACAATGCACTAGCCATACTTTTCAGATGTCAAATTCATACGAGAATAGTTTAAAAACTAGAACCAATGTGAATACCCCCGTACTTTCAGAAATTAGTCCCTTAATAGTTCATCATTTATTTCCCTCCATAGTAAAACAAATCTAGAATTCTATGTATATTTTCTAGACATTAAAAATGGAAATCCAGTGTCTTACGGACACCTTTGTTTGACTATGTGTAGAATTCTCCGGTGGCTCTACATATGTTTCCCACAATAATGGACTGTCAACCAAGGGAAAATTCATCCTTAGGAGATTCCTTTTCCTATATTAATATTCCCCATGGATTCCATGCCTCATATCATGTCCAATATCCAAAAATCACAATTCAGGGTCTAGAAAACCCCCCATCAATGTATGAAAGTTACTGGGACATTCTCGATTAATGAGTCCTAAATTGGGGTTATTTCCCCACAATTCATAGTAAATGTTGTTGAACCTAAAACACCAATAATTATAGTCTGGATTTCAGGAATCTAAACTACTAATAAAAAATACACAACAATCTCTACGGTGAAGACCCACAAAGGGAACCTTGGAAAAAGTTGGGTAATATCTCTCTAATCCTATACTATATACGGATTAGGTAAAACATCAATCAATCAAAAATCATCAAGAGATAAAAATCTTTTTAGATCAAAAACCTGAAAAGGGTGGCCTAAGAAAAATTTAAGTTATTCCCACTAGTCCCACACTATAATAGTCTTAGGAAAACATTAGTGTGATAAAGAAAAAAGCACAAAGTTTGTAGCGTTTTCCATGTTACCCTAGCAATATTCAAACTACGCTCACTGAGCCCCTCTTCTCAGGAAAAAATTAGGGCATGATTTGATTATTTTCTTTATCAAGGAATATGATTCGAATCAATATCTAGTTAACATTATTGTTTAAAATTTATTTGATCATAAATAATTGATATTGTAGGAGAGGGTAAAAGAGGAAAAATAAAAAATAAAAATGGTTCTATTTTATCAAAAGAAGTGGGAGTGGTGGCGGGGGGCATCCCCAATCTATATTCTCTCCCTGATGTCAAAAAAAGGTGGTTTAAGGGAGACCAACTGATTATAATAAATCCTAACTTTCTCTTTCCAATAGGTCGATAACTACTTGAAGAGGGCTGTCAAGGGCTTGTTCCAAAGCATCCCTCCGTTTAGCTTCAGCTTCAACAATTGGGCATACTCACTTCATAATAGTCTGAGGATCTTTTCATTTCAATTTAATGGCCTCCTAATTAGCACGTGATGATTTCATTTTATCTTTTAGTCTAGCCTTGAGAGCCTCTCACTCACACATTTCCTCTGTCTGGGCAATCACCTAGTCATAAGAACAAGCTTCCTCAGCCTCTAGATGATGTAATTCATCAGTAATATCCTGGAAATTCTAATCTTGACGGTGAGAAGCATTGAATTGAGTGCAGTCACCTTTTCAAGTAGAAATTTCCTCTCTATATATAATAGTTTTAAGTAGAAAGAGATGTAGGTGTTGGTAATCAATGATTCCCAAACCAAGATCGGATTTTTTTTGTTGAAAGTTATCATCCTCATTGTAAAAAGCTTTCAGGGGAGTTTTTGAAGAAAGAGTGTATATTTGATGCCATGCCCATTTTCTCATAGCTCAGTGCCTCTTAATGGAATCAGAATCTTGGTCCTCATCCACCTTGACATGTATGTAATAAGGAATCATCATTCCGGTAAATAGAAGTGTGTAGAGCGGGGTCACCCATGTAGGGGACTTTTACTTCCAATATATGGTTCAGCCTTTGAGTCTAAATGAAGGGGGGGGGGGGGTTGGAATAAACTTCAGGAACACCTTGTGATTTCCCACTCAGATCAGTTTCATTTGGACCACAGACCACATCGACCAAAGATGCAGGATCTGAGTTGCTTTCCTTGGATATGGGTTGTTCTGGTGAAGCCCCTTCCATGTACATGTGATAGCGGGTAAAACACATTCTAACCATAGGGAGGGGAACATATAGTGCAACTGACACAGTTGGGATAGGATCAAAAACAACCAAGAATATCTGAACCTATAGAAATAGCCTTCCCAAAGCCCCATCTGGGTAGAAAGCTACCCATAATTGGGCATACTCTAATGATAGGTAAGTTGAGGCTACTGAGAGAGGAATGAAAACATCCACATTATTATTCTCTCATGTCATGGCATGCCACAATTGGAAAATAATAATGGGATGAGACCCGCTATTAACCAGAGTAGTAGGGAGAGGTGAGAACTTTTGAAGGCATACAAATTGCATGGAAACCCTATGATGGATGTATGGCTCACAGATAGTTACCCTATCTACATGAGTAGTTAAAACTCCATTTTAGAGTGCAATGATATATGAACATTATTCCAAAGATCCCCTTCCATTATCCATCATTAGTTTATGGGGAGAAACTTAAGCTGATAAGAAAAACTATGAAATGTCCCTTAATAGTTTTATTACATTAGAAACACCCAATTATTGGGGATGAATGATGAAAATGTTGAGGAGATTTAAGAGAAAGTCAAAATGAGGAACCCTCACAGTATGCTGATACTCGTAGCAGGGGAAATTATATGCTATATAGCCAAACAAAAAATTAAAATGACCTGCTAAGATGATGCGATGGTCTCCCTTATTATATTTTATGTAACTGTTCATAGATTCAGATTAGGGTAGGAATGACCATGTTAATGGGTTGTCCCTCTGCCAATGTGAATTCCATAATCATAGTGAATGATCTAACACTGGTATAAATGTCATGATTGGGGAAGATCCATACACTAAAAAACATAGAAAATAAACCTTCCAATTTAAGCTCAGGAGGTACGTCTAACCAAATTCCATACCCCCAGGAGGTGTATTGACATTCCTTGAGGGTGGGGAAGTATGTGCTTGGGATTTGTTGTGATTATTGAGTTGGGTGATTCTAGCTATGGTGAACCCTCAATATTGGATCAATCGCTTGAAATAAAAACCTGATCTAATCATCGAATTAAATAAGAGAATGATCATGGAGGGGGTTATTGGGTAATCCCTATTCCATGACTACTAAATTCATTACCACTAAAGATACATGTTTGAAATTCCCCAGGAATTGACCGCTAGAAGAAAATAATCATGAATGTTTTCTAGAATTGGAAGCCCTCTGAGTTGATGGATGTCCTCTATGATAATCCCCACCTCCCTGTGTAATAAGTGGAAGGTATTGGTGCCTTAAACCAATGGTGAAGATGTTCGGGAAATATATCACATGGTGAATAGATCACATATTGGGAGAACCATGTTTCTTGATAGAAGTTTACTACTTCCAACAGGCCAGGGGACTCCAAAAAAATCTGATGCACCCAGAAATCCTATGCCCACTCATTGGAGAAGCATACTCCAAATCAAAAGTCCCATTTGGTGCTCCACCCACCATTGGGATTTTAATGAGAAATATTGATAATGGATGGGTACTTTTGGATGACTGACCTTAAATAGGTGTTTTGATGACAATGATCACTCTAGGTCCACATAGATCCTTTTAGTGTGAACATGTTCTCTTGAGTAAAATCTGTTATGAGTTCTCCCATTGAAGAAATATTGGCCCGACCACACCCTCAAGATGCCTCGAGGTGAATAATAGGAGTACTGCGGTTGGATGATAGTAGGAGAACGTCATCTAGGAGACCAAAATTGTAAAGCTGCAACTGGATAGTTAGTGGATAGGCCATAAGCTCTGGTGAAATAAGTTCTCTATGAATACGCTATTGAGGAATGATGTAGGAAAAAAGGTTGTATTCATAATTCTCAACCATAGCTTCCCTCCTCTTGGATGTTTCTATTGAGGAAATAATAATATCCATCTCGTCCTAGATCAAAAAGACCATTAAAGAGGGTTAGCACCACAAAATTCTTGGGAAAAATACCAAAAATTTGACAAAGGAATACAAGAAGTCCACATGGAAAGTCTCCACATACTAAACATAGAGAATGGTTTATTGAATGCATTCCCCATCAACCAGCGGTTCATGGAATGCTTCATAAGACACTGGCCTAAGAAGTGATGGCCAGCGAACCAGACAGTTCACGGACTAAGAGAGTCATATACTGAGCCTCGCTACATGGTCATATTAAGTAAAGAATTAAAAGTTTATGTTTGAAATTTAAGGTTCAGTTTTCCAAATTTATGTTTACTCTATGGAATATTGAACCACATAACGTCTTAATACACCACAGTTCAAACTTACATGTTAGGTTTCACAGTTTGGTTCATAGATTCAAAGGTCGGTTTGCAGAAGAAAAAGGCCATGAAGAGTTCGTCGTTCATGGAATGCAAAGCATGGTTTGTGGAAAATGTATTTTTCAAAGGAACTGGTATACGGAAGCAGGGAATTCTAAGAGAACTTTGTGGATAATATTTTGCTGAGAATTTTGGTAAATGAAAAAAGAACTGGGCTCCCTATAAATAGGCATGGTCCCACAAAAGGTCCACCTTTATACCACAAACTAGTCTTGTTCAGGACCACTTTCTACATCAGAATAGTCTCCTCTTCATCCTGATCGGAGCACATTATTATGGGGTAATTTTTAGAGTCTTGAAAACTCTTCAAAGGGGAGGAAATACTCCCATAGATTTGATAACTAAATAATATGTAGGTTTTATTGAATACTTGATAAGAATATTGAAGAAATAAAATTTGAAAAAGGACCCAAGTATTCCATGTACTCATTTCTAGGAATGGTATGCAGACAAAATTGCTCGTGAACTAAATGGTACGTGGACAACTTGTGAAACGCTTTCCCTTGAGGCATTTTATAGTGAACCAAGCAATTTCTAGAATGAATAAATAATGGAATCGCGACCCTATGAACCATTTCATTGGTATAATAGAGGCAGATAAATTCCACCTATGAACGTCGGCCCCATGAATAATGTTGTTGGTGAATTTATGATAGGGAGGTACTCCCACACACACCATCTCCACAAACTCAGTTCAAGAACAATGTGAGGACAACAACGTACCATGAACTGCATCATTCACAGGATCGTGGAAGTGATTTTCATGACCACGAACCACAAATCCGCAAACCACAAAACCATGAACCACAGAAGCATGTACCTCAAAATCGTGAACCTTATCCCCACATACCTTAGTTGACTGACTCGTAAATGGGCCATGCAATTTATTAAAGGGCTTATGCAAATGGTTCCACATAACCCAAAGATACAGCTTCCCCAATACTCTATAAAATGAACCACTGGGGGAAATGAGGAGGATGAGGAGGATTTTTGGAGTGAACATAGAGTTTATGGATGAAAGACATCAAAGGAAAATGATCAAAGTAGTATAGAACCAGGAATGGTTTCTAGAAGGTACAAATCCACTAAAAAGCATAAAAAAGAAGCAATCATAATAGTATGGGTGAACTGTGAACCTAATTGGGGAACCATGAACCATACTCCCTTCATGGATGAACTTCCCCCGAATTGCAAGACCAATACCCTTTATCTAATCTAGTGTACCACATAGAACTCACTATACAGATGAAACCCTACCCCACGCAGTCTTCTGCTACTCAGATGGACCCCATCACTGAATACCACCATGGTATGTGAACATAAGCTGATAACGCGTACCCCTATGGTATGCGGATGACCTCCAAGTCTACGTAACAACTCCACACATAGATTTACTCCAGGTCCACATACCACCCTGATACGTGAATGTCATTTAGGTCCGCCTACCACACCGATACACGGATTGGATCTATGTTCACCTACCACCTCGGTACGTGGAAAACCCCTCCACCAACATATCATTACGCCATGCATAGGGTACCCCACCCCACATGAACAAATGGTACGTGGTATGGGGTACGATTGGGCTTTCTGCCTTACTGTTCTGATTATGCCCTTCCATTTCAATCCAATCCTCAAAATCCCCTATGCTAACTAGTTCATCAACATCAGGAAAAAAACCCTTCCAAATCCTCTGAACCCATATGATAAAACCATTGGGCATATCAACACATCCTTTTGAGTTTACATATCCATGGTAAGTGGAGACACATGGGTAATCCTTGAAAGGGTTATGACCCCTGAAATGTCTTTACGTTTACATTAGCATGTTAATCTGGGGCCAAACCATGGAATAATCATGTGAACCTCCATATTCTAGGGATCAAGGGTAATCACTAGCTTTTCCATTAAATGAGGGATAGTGACAATCCAAAGGGATCACACTTACTTTTCCATTTGTTGACAATAAATACTTTTCCCCTTTCCTAGAACTCATTTCCGGGCACTCTCCCGGAGGTAAGTCACTAACCTTTCCAATAGAGGTAGTGATCTATCTCTTATTAGGTTCATACTAGGATATGTACAGATAGATTTTCAAACATGGATATCCTGAATATTAACATAGGAGAGGAAATTAGAACATTCAAATCCCCTTTATCTCTTTCTCTCTCTCCCTTTGGGCTCCAGTACCATCTATCAATAGATGTAGTGGGACGTGTGATATCTAGATCCAATACCTCCTCTTGTTTCTCACACTGATCATGAATCAAGTGGGATTATAGGTTGGAGGTGATCATGACAACCACATAAACCCAAAAATAAGGTCCCCCTCCTCGGTTTAATCCCTAAACTAAATGATCTTTGAGAACTCGGATTCCTACTCTAACCTGGATAAGTAGGATGTCTGTATGAAGGCTCGAGCTCAAATGGTCCACCTCCTAGGTGTATGACCAAAATGAAATGAACTAAGAGAAATATGATTCTTGATCTAACTAGGATACGTAGGATACATTCCTAATGACCAAGCTCAAGGGAAATTCTCCGTACTAGTCAGTCCCAATAAAATTCTCCTAAACTTGTCAGGTTACCCTCTTTAGAAGTAACCGCTAACTTATACCTCTCTAATGGGAGACTCCCATACGTAAGACCAAATCATGCCCCCCCCCAAATGCCTCCTAGATGGTGTAACTCTCATCTCAAACCGAACTACATGGAATCTGATTCCTCTCACAAGGATACATATGAATCTCATTTAGTGGGTTTGATCCAGACATCAAAATAGTCTTTATCCCCCCTAGATAATGATAAGCTCTACAACACATCCTCACATGGATTAAATCATTATTGTATTAGTAAAATAACATATAACTATTATTGTTTCTATAAAAGGGTATCATTGATGAAGAACCTCAAATACATATAGATGACTTTTTCAATAGAGAACCTCAGATACATACAGATGATTCTAGACCCATGGATATTTTTGATTAGTCTTACAACCTAGGGGTAATCTACAGAAAAATTCCTGGAAAAGAACCAAGGATTAAAAAATATTTGAACATTGCTTAAATCTATAAGTGAGTCCCGATGTAGGAAATAATTCCCCTCAAAAGGGTGTGATGAGACCAACCTCCCATCCTCTCGACTAGTGGATTCCTTAAGTTTAGTTGGACAAATCATCCAATGAGAACATAGTTTTGGAAAGTAGGTCCATGAATCATGGATAAAAGGGTTGTTGGGTGTTTCTGGTTCCAAGAATAAACCCATTGGAGACCATTTGATGACATCATACCCAATGTGGACTGATTTCACAAACACTCAACTCCCTGTAATCGCCCGCTAGGACCATTCAACTGTGGCACCTTTTTCGCAATATAAAAAGGACACACCACCCAGTCCCAGTGTGATCATCTCACCCAAAAAAAAGGTTCATGGTGTGAATTGGGTTGAAGCAAAATGGTAATACCAACATGAAACACTATAATAGAAAGTTTTTTTCTTTTATCTGTCAGACCGTTTTTTTCATCCTAGTATAATGTTAATTGGGACGAAACAAAAATGGTGAACCAAACATGAATCCTTAACCAAGGTGGTGGTTCACCCCACCTCAAGCTCTTTCACATTAAAAAAGAAGAGGGTCAAGAAAGATTACTAATCATGCATGTGATCATGAGATTCTACCTTGACGGGGTTTCTTTATCTTTTCTTGTTACATGTATAGAAGGTTTCACAGTTCTCTCTTTGATCCAAATGGAATCTTGAAAAATTGCATATACATGCGTGTTATTGTATACATAGGTGACAAGTTCACCAACGAATAGGAATCTATCACCTAACCAGCGTCTTTAATGTCGGGTTTCAAACATACTGATCAAAGAGTACCAAAAAAAGTGGTGTTCTCTCCATAGTAGAGGATACATAGAAATCCCTCCAATGGGTTAAATACCGTCAGTGCCTCTTAAGCTGGAGCCAACAATCCAGCATAGGAAAACTCCACTAGCCATCTAAAATCATTTAGGGAGCCTATCCCTGGAACGTGAAAAAAATACCTCCCTTATCTTAGGGATGCAGATGAAGTCGATGATGCTGAATTCATCCCATCTACAGAGGAACCCCACTTGTGGGCTTCTACCGGAGGACGATTCCACCAGTGAAGAATATCCCAATATACTTTATCTAAAAAGGATCCCATTCTGGGGGCACCTACTGAATTCCAATGGACACGAGACCCTCAGGCTACCCCCTAAGGGAAAAAAAAATGCATGATCCGAAGTAGGTTATCACCCTAGTTCTTAAGGAGGAGGTCTTCCACACAAATGCAATAGTATATAATTGGAAGGAATAAAATTATTATCCTCCTACAGAAGCCCTCCATGGAAATATAATGGAAATATAAGAGTGGATGAATATCCCCAATACTGCCTATGAATCCTTCCATGGAAATGGGAAGGTAAAATACAAGAAAACACACATTCCTGCTAGTTCCTGTCAGTCCCATTGTGTAAGAAGAGTAGAAAATTATAGGCATATGAAAATCTCTTCCAATGTGCAAGAAGCCCATCATCCATATATGACAACAACCTGCTATAAGAAGGAGGAAACTCTTGCTGACACACAGTAATCCCACTATCTGCATAGGGTGGAAAATTATGGATTGTCACACAACACTACGAGTGCATATAAATCCCACCAGCCAAATACGGTGGCATGACAATATTTGAAAAGTCAAATTTCTATGGATGAAATTCAAGCCTGTGAGACAAATATAGCAACAAAAGAGCAGATGAAAATTACCAATCGCAAATATAAATCCCACCAATCAAATATAGTTGAAACTGGAAAAAATAAATGGAATATACTAACTATTCAGGAAAAGACTCATTCGTCTACCCTGAAATAGGAGAACATCAAAACCCCACTGTAAACCCATGGAGGATCGAAGCTGGAAGAAAATATTTATCTAACATAAAAATGGGTATTAATACCCAATAAATCCAAATATTTATCTCAATGGATCTTTTAAACAATGGAGGATCAAAATTCAATCTCATACTATATCCTCAAAACATGTCTAGACGTCATTGAATCATTAGTAAAAGCGATGAATCCGGCCCAAGACTTGATCTCCCTGAGTGGGGTGATTTATCCACAAAATCAGATAATCACTTTAGAGAAGACCATCATACCCACTCTAGTATAGGAGGTTCGATGAAAAAATATCAATATACAAGGGAAACCAGATCGGGAACAAATACCTATTCTAACTGGGTACACTAGTCCAATGTGGTGTCCACTCTAGGGTAGGCATATATCCCTATCAGAACTCAAGATTCTTTTTGGCGTATCCTGATGAAATCTTAAGAACCAATTAGATGGGGATCTATATATGAAGGTCGTTACCAGTAGAAGGTATCCCCAGTTTCCTTATGGACCCGTATGATAAAACCATTGAGTGAATGAGCACGTCCTTTTGAGTTTACATACCCATGGTAAACAATGTTACGTGGGTAATCCTCACAAGTGTGTGGACCCCCAGAATGTATTTATGTTTACAATCCCATGGTAACCTGGGGCCCAACCTTGGAATAATAATTTGAACCTCCTCATTCAAGGGATCAAGGGTAATCAATGGATTTTCTGTTAAATGAGGGACAATGTAATACTAAAGGGACCACACCGGATTTTCCCTTTGATGAGAATCAATGCTTCTCCCATTTCCCAAAACTCATTTTTGGGAATTCTCCATGAGGTATGTCCCCATGCTTTCCACAGAAGGTAGGGATCTAGCTCCCCTTAGGCTCTACCCAAGATATGTCCTGATATATTTCCAAACATGGATATCCTGGATATCAACATAGGAGAGGAAATTGGCAGATTCAAAGCCCCTTTATCTATCTTCCTTTAGGCATCAATACCATCTATCAGTAGATAAAGTGGGATGTGTAATCTCTAGATACCCTGACTCCTCTTGTTTCTCATGACGAGCATGACTTGAATTGTATTAGAGGTTGGTAGAGATCATGACATGCACATAACCCCAAAATATGGGCCTAATCCTAGGTGCATTCCCCAAACGAAATAAACTACGAGAACTCTGATTCTAGCTCTAACCAAGATACATAGGACCTCTATAAAAAGGAAATAGCTCAAATGGGGATCATCCTAGGTGTAAGCCCCAAAAAAATGAACTAAGATAACTCTGATTCCTGATCTAACCATGAAATATAGGATTCCTCCCTAATGTCCAAGCTTAAGGTAAACTCTCCTTAAATTAAAGTCCCCTAAACATATTTGGGTACCCTCTTCAGAAGTAAGCCCCGACTTATTTCTCTAAAATGGGAGACTACCATGCGTAAGACCCAATCATGCCCCCCACAAAATAGGCCCCCTAAAAGTTGTAAGTCCCAACTCAAACTGAACTACATGGATTCTAATTCCTCTCATAAGAATACCTAGAAATACCATTAGTGGGTTTGATCCTGAAAAAAATAGTCTTTGTCCCCCTTGGATGATGATAAACTCCATAAAACCTCATCATATTGATTAAATAATTATTGTCTGGGTAAAATCCCATAGAATCATTAATTTTTCTGTAAAAGGGTAACATTGATTAACAACCTTGAATACATACATACATGTTTCTCAATGGAGAACCTCATATATATTCATATGATTCTGGACCCATGCATATTTCTGATTAATCTTGTAACCTAGGGTTAATATACTAAAAAATTCTTGGGAAAGAACCAAGGATTCACAAATATATGAACATTGCTTAAATATATAAGAGAGTCCCATAGTGACCAATAATTACCCCCAAAAGGGTTTGATGAGCCTAACCTCTCATCCTCTCGACCAGTAGATACCTTAAGGGTCGTTGGTCAAATCATTTAATGAGAGAATTAATTAGGAAATTAAGTCCATAAATCATGGATAAAAGGGTGGTTGGGTGTTTCTGGATCCATGAATAAACTTGTTGGAGACCATCCGATGAAATCATTCCCGACACAGACTAATTGCACAAACACTCAACCCCCTGCAATTTCCCACCAAGAATAGTAAACTGTGGCACATCCTTTACAATATAAAAAGGGAACATTTCCCATTCCTGATGCGACTGTGTCACCTACCAAAAATTGTCACGACGTGAATCAGGTCGAAACAAAATGGTAAAATTAACATGAAACTGTATAATAGCAAGCAGTTATCTGCTATCTGTCAGACCATTTTGTTCACCCTGGTATGATGTGAATCAGGAAAAATAGGTATTTTAAGTGTTTTTAGGTTATTAATATTTTATTTCAGTTTTTAGGATCTTTTCTATTTTAAGAGATTTTCAGGTATTTTGTAGAATTTTAATGGGTTTTTAGAGTTTTTAGGATTTTTTTTGATTTGTATGGTTTTTTATGTTTTTAGGTATTTTTTGGGATCTAATAGAATTTTTATGGTTAACTTAGCGATTTTATGTATTTTTAAGGTTTTTTAGTTTTTTTAGGGTTTTAAATATTTTTTTTGTATTTTTAAACATTTTTGGGGTTTACAAGGTTTTTTGTGTTTTTAGTGGGGTTTTACAGGTTTTATGGGTTTTTATAGTGTTATAAGGTTTATATAGGGTTATAGGTTTCATAGAGGTTTTAGGGTCTATTCAAGGATTTTAGGGTTTTTTTAGTTTCTTATGATTTTGTGGGTTTTAAGTGTTATTAGGTTTTTATGGTTTTAAGGGGTTTTGGGGGTTTTTAGTGTTTTTTAATGTTTTAGGGATTGTTACTGTTTTTTTGGATTTCTATGGATTTTCATGGTTTTTCGGGATTTTTAGGTTCTTAGAGTTTTAAGTGGTTTTAGAGGTTTTTTCTTTTTTAGGTTTTAAGGAATTTTCAGTAATTTTCTGTTTTTATGGTTTTCTTAGGGGTTTTCATGGTTTTAATGTTTTTTAGGTATTTATAGCATATTTTTTGTTATTTTATTATTTGTAGGGTATTTAGTGATTTTTATGGGGGTTTTATGGGTTTCTAGGGATTTTACGGGTTTTATGGGATTTTTGGGTTTTTTGGGTTTTTAGAGTTTTCTTCAGTTTTTAGGGTATTTATGGTTATTTTGAGTTTTGAAACTTTTTAGGGGTTTTATAGTTTTTAGGGGATTTTATTGTTTTTATGGTTCTTGAGGTGTTTTTATGGTTTTAAGGGTTTCTAGGGTCTTTTTATTCTTTTTTAGGATTATTAGTGGTTTTAGGTGTTTTAGGGATTTTAAGTGTTTTTGGTTTTTAAGGATTTCTTCAGGGTGTTCATGGTATTTAGGGAATTGTTTTTAGGTATTTTTAGGTAATTTTTGTATTTTTATGGGATTTTGAGGTTTTTTATGGATTTTGAGGGTTATAGGGTTTTTTAGGTTTTTAGGGTTTTAGCATTTTTATGATTTATAGGGGTTTTAAGTGTGGTTATTTATTTTTATGGTTTTATTAGAGGTTATCACCATTTTTTGGATTTTTTAAATTTTTAGGTATTTTTGGGAATTTTATGATTTTTTTGGGTTTTAGGGATTTTGATGGGTTTTAGGGGTTTTTTGGTTTTTTGGTTTTTTATAGTTATTTTTAGTTTTTAGGATTTTTATGGTTTCTAATGTTTTTTATAGTTTTTAACATTTTCAGGGGTTTAAAGTGGTTTTATAATTTTTAGTTATTTTAGGTTTTTATGGGTTTAGGGTTTTTAAGATTTTTAGGGGTTTTATGGTTTTAGGGGTTTTATGGGTTTTAGTGTCTTTTTAATGTTTTTAGAATATTTAGGTTTTATTGGGTCTTTTTTAGATTTTATGGTTTTCTTAGGGTTTTTCATGTTTTTAGGGTTTTTTACATTTTGAGGGATTTTTAAGGATTTTTAGGATTTTTATGGTTTTTAGCGTTTTAAAAGATTTTGAGTGTTTTTTTTGGTTTCTTAGGGGTTTTATGGTGTTTTAGGGTTTTTTTCTTTTTTTTAGGTTTTTATGGGTTTAAGATGTTTTTATGTTTATTTAGGATTTCTTAGGGTTTTTAGGGTTTTTACTATTTTTAGGGATTTTTACGGAATTTTAAAAATTGTATGTTCTTTTTTGGTTTTGACGATTTTTTATGAGTTTTATGGATTTTTAGAGAGTTTAAGGATTTTATGTTTTCTTGGGTTTTAGTGTTTTTTTATGGTTTTAAAATTTTTAAAATTTTTAAACATTTTTAGGTGTTAAATTGGGTATTAGTTTTTAGTGGGATTTGGGTTTTTATGGGTTTTTAGGGTTTTTTATGATTTTAGAGGTTTTTATGGTTTGTAGTTGTTCTAGGGTTTTAAGGTAATTTTTTGGGTTTTTACGGTTTTTATGGTTTTTAGGGGTTTTATGTGCTCTTAGATTTTTATGGTTTTATTAGGGGTTTTTGGGGGTTTTCACAGTTTTAGGTATTTTTGGGGATTTTAGGATTTTTTTGATATTTAGGAATTTAGAGGGTTTTACGAGTATTTTGGTTTTTAATGGGTTTATTGAGTTTTTATAGGTTTAAAGATTTAATATAGTTTTATATGTTTTTGTTAGTTCAAATGGGTTTTAATGTTTTTAGTATATTTTGGGGGTTAATTGGGTTTTAGGGGTTTTAATGGTTTTTCATGGGTTTTAATTATTTTTATATTTTTTAGGTTTTTTATGGGTTTTCAGGGTTTCTGGGTTTTTTACATTTTTATGGATTTTTAGGGATTTTTTAGGTTTTATAATTTTATAGGGTTTTTAGGGATTTTGAGGGTCTTTATGGTATTTTGTTTTTAGGGTTTTATGGTTTTTCTGAGTTTTTTGATGTTTTTAGGGGTTCAAAGAATTATTAGAGAATTTTTTGGATTGTTAGGTTTTTAAATATTTTTAATGTTTTAATGGTGTTTTTTGGTTTTTGAGAGGTTTTAGGGTTTTAAGGGTCTTTTTAGGGTTTTTTAGTTTTTATATTTTTTTACATTTTTAGGGGTTTAAAGTGTTTTTTAGGTTATCAAATATTTCTTAGGGTTATTCAAGAGGTTTTGGGTTGGTTATGTTTTTATTGATTTTTAGGGATTTTTAGAAATTTTATAGGTTTTTTAGATTTTTAGAGACTTTGACGGTTTTTTGAGTTTTTAGGGACATTTAGATTTTTTGGGTTTTTAGGATTTTTTATGTTTTTATGGGTTTTAAGTGTTTTTTGGTTTTTATAGTTTTTAGGGGTTTTTAGGGTTTTAGGGGGTTTTACACAATCAAGGATTTTTAGGGATTTCTAGGATTTTTTATGAAATTTTCAATGTTTTATTGATTTTGAGGTTTTTTTTATTAATTTTAAGGTTTTTAGGGGATTTTTTTGAATATATTATTTTTTAGTGTTTTTAAGTTTTTTAGGGTTTGTAACGCTTTTAGGGGTACATATTTTTTAGATTTTTTAGTGGGATTTGGAGTTTTTATTGGTTTTATAATTTTTATGGTTTTATTGTGTTTTATGTTTTTTTATTGTTTTAAGGGGTTTTATGTTATTAGTGGTTTTAGGTTATATTTTATTTTTTAGGTTTTAGGGGTTTTAAGTGTTTTTATGTTTTTATGTTTTCTTAGTGGTTTTTTGGTTTTTTACATTTTTGGGATTTTTAGGGTCTTTTTAGGATTTTTATGGATTTCTAGGGTTTTTAGGGATTTTGAGGGGTTTTAGGGTATTTAGAATATTTTAGGTTCTTAGGGATTTTAATTTCTTATAGGTTTTTAATGTTGTATAATTGGTTTTTTAGGGTTTTATGGTTTTTATGCCTTTTAAGTATTTTTATGATTTTTATGGATTTTTTGTGGTTTTAGGGTTTTTAGGGCGTTTTTGGTTTTTAGTGTTTTTTTAGTTTTTAAGGGTTTTAAGAGTTTTTTTGAAGTTTTTTAACTTTTTATGGGTTAAATGGTTTTTAGTTGGGTTATATGGTTTTTATAGATTTTTAGTGTCTTTTATGTTTTTAGAGGTTTTGATACTTTTATGGGTTTTGCGAGGTTTTTACAAGTTTTTAGTGTTTTTATGTTTTTTATGGGTATTATGTTTTTTTTGGTTTTTATAGTTTTCTTAGGAATTTTCATGGTTTTTTTGTTTTTGTGTATTTTTATATTTTTTTTTGGATTTTGTAGGATTTTTAGGTTTTTAGTGATTTTGATGGTTATTAGTGGTTTTTATGGTTTTAATAAGTTTTTGAGTTCTTTAGGGGTTTTAGGGGTTTTTTATGTTTTTAAACATTTTTAGGGGTTTGAAGAATTTATTAAGTTTTTAGTGGGTTTTTAGCATATTTAGAGTTTTTAGGGTATTACGTGTTTGAATTATTTTTTAGGTTTTTATGGTATTACTAGGGGTTTTTGGGTTTTTTGGGTTTTTAGTAATTTTTAATGTTTTTAGTGATTTTAGGTAACTTTTTGATTTTTATGGGTTTTAGCGTTTTTAGGGATATTTTGTTGTTTAAGGTTTTGTTATGGTTTTTAGGGTTTTATCGTTTTTAACATTTTTAAGATTTTAGGAATTTGAAGTTTTTTTAGGTTATTATGGTTTTATGATTGGATTTTATGGATTTTTGGTGTTTTTACGTTCCTACAATTTTTTGGGGTTTTTTAGGGTTTTATGGATTATGGGGTATCTATGGTTTTTGGATTTTTTTAGTTTTATAGGGTTTTATGGTTATTTAGAGTTTTTAATGTAATAATGGGTTTAAATGTATTTTATAGTTTTTTTGTAGTTTTTTGGTTTTTTATGTGTTTTAGTATTTCTTAAGGTTTTTAGGTATTTTTATGGTTTTTAGGGGGTTTTAGATGTTTTTGGGTCTTTTTAGGGTTTTATGGTTTGTAGCCTTTTTATGTTTTTAGAGGTTTTTAGTGTGTTTTTATTCTAATTTTTTATTAGGGTTTCTCATGTTTTTAGGGTTTTTATGTTTGTTAGGTATTTTAGTGATTTTTTAGGATTTTTAGGATTTTTAGGGTTTTTTTGGGATTTTAATGGTTTTATGGGTTTTTACGATTTTTTATGGTTTGAGCATTTTTTTGGGTTTTAGGGTTTTTATGGTTTTTATTGGTTTCTTAGGGGTTTTCAAAATTTTTACATATTTTTATATCTATATGATTATTTAGAGACTTTGTTTTGGATTTTTCCTGTTTTTTTAGTTTTTGTGGGTTTTTAGGCTTTTTTGATTTTTTTGGGGATTTATGGTATTTTGGGACTTTAGGGGTTTTTTGAATTTTTAGGGTGTTTATGGGTTTTTATAATTTTATAAATTTTTAGTGGTTTAATGGGTGTTTATAGTTTTTAGTGGTGTTTATGGATATTTAGGGTTTTAAGGATTTTATAGATTCTGTGGTTTTTAGGATTTTTTAGGGTTTTGGGGTTTTTTAGGGTTTTAATCATTATTTAGGGATTTTAGGGTTTTTATGTGTTTTTAAAATTTTATGTTTTTCTTTGGGGTTCATAGGATTTTTTACATTTTTATCGATTATTAGGGGTTTTCAGGATTTTTTTTTTGGTTTTTAGGGATTTTGAGGATTTTTGGGGTTTTTTAGTTTTTAGGGTTCTTTAGTGATTTTAGTGTTTTTAGGTTTCTTGGGGTTGTTAGTGTTCTTAGGTTTTTATGGATTTGTTATCGGTTTTCAGGGTTTTTATGGTTTTTACTTTTTAGGTAATTTCATAGATATTTTCATATAATTATGGTTTTTATGGTTTCTTGGGGTTTAGAGGGGTTTTAAGGGTTTTTATGGTTTTTTGGTTTTATTGGTTTTTTGGGTTTTTAGGATTTTTTGAGTTTTTAGTGGTTTACAGATTTTTTAGAGTTTTAGAAAATTTTAGGGTTTTAATGGGTTTTTATAGTTTATAGTGGGTTTTAGGGATTTATATGTTTTTAGGGGTTTTAAGGTTTTCGGGCGGGGTTTTATGGGTTTTAGGGGTCCTAGGGAGTTTTATGGTTTATAGAATTTTATCATTTTTTTGTGTTTTTATGGTGTTAATGTTCTCTTAGTTTTTAATGGTTTTTATGGTATTTTAGAGTTTTTAGAGGTTTTTATGTTTTTTGGAATTTTTAGCTTTTTTATTATTTTTTGGGTTTTTGGGTTTTTTGGATTTTGATGGTTTTTATGGTTATTGAAGGTTTTAGGGTTTTTTTTTCATTTTTATAGTTTTTACTAGTTTTATGTGTCTTTATGTTTTTTATGTTTTTAGGGATTTAGGTATTTTTTAAGATTTCTATGGGTTTTATGGAATTTGATATTTTTATTGGGTTTTAAGGTTTTAGAGATTTTTATGGGGTTTTTGGGATTTTTGTGATTTTAGGGTTTAAAAGGTTTTTTAGAATTTTTTACCATCATTATGGGGTTTAAATAGTGTTACATGTTTTAGTGGGGTTTTAGGGTTTTTATGAGTTTTTTTTGTTTTTATGGTTTTTAGGGGTTTTTATGTTTTAAGGGTTTTTAGGGTTTATAGGTCTTTTGTGGTTCTAAGCATTTGTAGGGTTTTAGCGGTTTTAAGTGTTTTTATGTTTTTAAAGTTTTCTTACTATTTTTCAGGTTTTTAGGGTTTTTTATTTTTTTAGGGATTTTTATGGATTTTTTAGTATTTTATGAGTTTTAGGGATATTTAGGGTTTTTTGGTTATTTATGTTTTTCGAGATTTTATATGTTTTTAGGTTTTTAATGTTTTTACAGTTTTCTAGAGAATTTAGGGGTTTTCATTTTTATGGATTCTATGTCTTTTTAGGATTTTATGGATTTTTTAGATTTTGAGTGTTGTCTTGGTTTTTAATGTTTTTAGGGTTTTAGTTATTGTTTTTTCTATTTTAGGATTTTTTTCATTTTTTAGGGTTTTAAGGTTTTTAATGCTTTTAGTGGTATAAAAGTTTTATAGATAATATAGTGTCTTTTATGGGTTTTAAAAGTTTTTATGGTTCTTTTTTAGGGGTTTTATGTTTTTAGGGTTTTTTTTGGGTTTTTTGGGTCATTTAACGGTTTTTAGGGTTTTATTATTTTTTTGGGTTTTGTATGTTTTTTTTTGTTTTTATGTTTTTAAGGTTTTACTAGGGGTTTTAAGGTGTTTTGGGTTTTTACAAGTTTGAGGATTTTAGAAAAATTTTAGGATTTTAATTTTTTAGGTTTTTATAGATTTTGAGGGTTTTTAGGGTTTGTAGTGGTTTTATGGTTGTTATCATTTATTTTTATTTTTATGGGTTTTAAGTGTTTATAGGTTTCTAAGGTTTTCTTATGGGTTTTCATGTTTTTTATTATTTTTTCATTTTTTGGGATTTAATGGGATTTTTGGGAGGGTTTTAGGTTTTTATGGTTTTGATAAATTTTGAGGGGTTTTATGGTTTTATGGTTTTCCTGTGTTTCTAAGGTTTTTTTAGATTTTAGTGGTTTTAAGGATTTTCAAAGTTTTTAATGTTTTTTGGGGTTGAAAGGGTTTCTTTATAGTTTAGTGGGTTTTTAGAGATTTAATGTGTTTTACGGTTTATATAGTTTTTGGGTTTTTAGGATTTTAGGGGTTTTTTGGGTTTTAGTGTTTTTTAGGTTTTTAGCATTTTGTAAAATTTTTAGGGGTTTTATGTGTTTTTAGGTTATTAATATTTTCTTAGGGGTTTTTAGTGGTTTTAGGATGTTGTATATTTTTAAAAATTTTTATGGAATATTTATTATTTTATAGTTTTTTTGGTATTTAGGGATTTTATGGGTTTAAAGGGATTTTTACAGCTCTTATGGATTTTAAGGTGTTTTAGCGCTTTTTTGGTTTTTAGGGGTTTTGTTGGTTTTTATGCTTTTGAGATTTTTTAGGGGTTTTTAGGGTTTGTTACATTTTTAGTAATTTTAGGGTTTTTTGGATTTTTATGGTTTTTATAGATTCTGAGCGTTTAAGGGCTTTGTGGGGAGTTTTGGGTTTTAGGGTTTTTTATAGTATTTAGTTGTTTTATAGGGTTTTATAGTTTTTTAATGATTTAGGGGTTTAAAGGGGTTTTATATTTTTAGTGAGTTGTAGGGGTTTTATTGATTTTAGGGACTTTTATGGATTTGGGGGGTTTTCATGGTTTTTAGTGGGTTTTAGGATTTCAGGGTCTTTTTATGAATTTTAGTGTGTTTTATATTTCTAGGGTATTTAGTGTTTTTTTAAATTTTAACTTTTTCTTAAGGTCTGTTAGGTTTTTTAGATTTTTTTAACATTTTTAGGGAATTTATGTATTGTTCTGTAATTTTAATGTTGTTGTATTTTTAGGGATTTTTTGGGTTTTTAGGGTTTTAGTGTTTTTAGGGTTTTTGTCATTTTTTAGATTTTTACGGGTTTAATTTTTTATAGTATTTTATAATTCTCTTAGGGTTTCTAGGGTTTTTGTGTATTTTACATTTTTAGGGTTTTTAGTGCTCTTTTATGATTTTTAGTGTTTTTTGTGTTTTTTGAGATTTTTAGGGAATTTTCTGGGTTTTTAGGGGTTTAATTTTTTTTGGGGGTTTGGGGGTTCTTTTGAGCTTTTAGGATTTTAAATGTTTTCTAGGGAAAATTATCATTTTTAGGGGTTTAAAGGGTTATATATTATTAGTGGGTTTTTTGTATTTTTATGGGTTTTATCGTTTTTAATGTTTTTAGGTGTCTTATGGGTTTTAGACTTTTTAAGGTTTTTAGGATTTTTGGCATTTTTCTGGTTTTTTAGGGATGTTAAATGTTTTTAGGTTTTTATGGATTTCTTATGTAATTTTTATTTATTTTTCAATTTTTTCATGGTTTTTACATTTTAGGGATATTTAGGGATTTTTTATCATTTTTATGATTTTTAGGTGTTCAGTGTTATTTACGGTTTTAGGGCATTTTAGGGGTTCTTAGGGTTTTTTGTGTATTTCGCATTTTTCAGGGTTTTTAAGATGTTTTAAGGGTTTTTATGTTTTTAAGGGTTTTTAGGGTTTTGAGAATTTTTACATATTTTAGGGATTTTTTACGATTTTTATTGTTTTCAGGGTTTTATTTTATGTTTTTAGGGTTTTTAGTGTTTTTATGGGTTTTTTTCCATTTTTTCAATTTTTAGTGGTTTTAGGCATTTTTAGGTTTTAAGGTTTTCTTCATGTTTTTTTTGTGTTTTTAGGGTTTTTATATTTTTAGGAAATTTTATGGATTTTTTAGGATTTTTATGGTTTTTAGGGATTTTAGGGATTTTGACGGATTTTTACAGTTTTTATAATTTTTACGATTTTTAGTGGTTTTAAGTGTTTTTTTATATATTTAGGGTTTTTAAGGTTTTTATCATTTTGAGTGGTTTTAAGGTGTTTTAGAGTTTTTTGTTGATTTTAGGGTTCTTTTTTGGTTATTTGGGGTTTTTACGGGTTTTCGGGGGTCTTATGGTTATTAGGGTCTTTTAGGCTTTTTTAGAGTTTTTAGCACTTTTAGGTTATTTAGGGGTTTTAGGTGTTTTTTGTTTTTTATGTTTTTATTTCCTTTTTAAAGGTTTATTGGGGGGTTTTATGTTTTTATGGGTTTTAGGGAATTTTTAGGATTTTTTGGAGTTTTCAAGGATTTGCATAGTTTTTTGGTTTTTTAGGATTTTTAGGGTTTTGGGGGGTTTTAAGAGTTTTTAGGTTTTCAATTTTTTCGTTTGAGTTTTCAAGGTTTTTACTGTGATTGATGTTTTTAGGGCTATTTTATGATTTTATGGGTTTTTTGGGTTTTCCGGGATTCTGAGGGTTCTTAAGGTTTTTATGGTTTTGAGGTATTTTTATATTTTAAGGGGATTTAAGTGTTTTTAGGTTTTTAATGTTTCATTAGGGATTTTTTTGGTTTTTAGGGGGTTTTACTTTTTTAAGGATTTCGTGGTATTTTTTTAGTATTTTATGATTTTTATAGATTTTGGTATTTTGAGGAGTTTTTTGGGGTTTTAGGTGTTTTTTTTGGGATTTTTGGTTTTTAGGGTTTTTAGGGTTTTTATGTGTTTTTAGGTTTCTAAGTTTTCTTTCAAATTTTCAGGGTTTTCAGGGTTTTTTATGTATTTATGTATTTTTTGGGGTTTTTTAGAATAATTATCTTTATTATGGTTTTTAAGAGTTTAGTGGGTTTTTAGGGTTTTATAGGTTTTTTGGGTTTGAAGGTGTTTAAATGTTTTTTAATGTTTTAAGGGTTTGTAGAGATTTTTAACATTTTAGGGGTTTAAATGGTGTAATATTATTTAGTGGGGTTTAGGGTTTTTATTCCAATTATGCTTTTTAATGTTTTTAGGTGTTTTATGTTTTTAGTGTTTTTAGCATTTTTAGGGTATTTAGGCTTTTAGAATTTTTTAGGTTTTTAGGGTTTTAATTGTTTTTCATTTTCATGTTTTTATTAGGGTTTTTAGAGATTTTTTACCGTTTTTAGGGATTTTGATGGTTTTTATAATTTTTTTTGGGTTTTTAGGGGTTTTTTTTTGAGTTTTTAGGGTTTTTATGATTTTTTCATTTGTTTAACATTTTTAGAGGTTTAAAGGGTTTTTAGGGTTTTAACTGGTTTTTGTATTTTTAAATTTTTTAGGGGTTTAAATGGTTTTTAGAGTTTTTAGTGGGATTTTAACATTTTATGGGTTTTTAGGGGTTTGTTGGTTTTAGTAAGTTTAGAGTTTCTGGGGTATTTTAGGGTTGTTAGTGTTTTTCAGTTATAGAGGTTTTATTTTCTTTTTTTAATGATTTTCCTACAGTTTTCAGGGTTTGTAGAGTTTATTTATATTTTTAGGGATTTTATAGATTTTTTTTGGATTTAAATGATTTTTAGGCGGTTTGGGGATTTTGAGGATTTTTAGGGTTTTTATAGTTTTTAGTGTTTCTTAGGTTTTCAGGTATTTTAAGTGTTTTTACATTTTTTATTTTCTCATAGGGTTTTTAAAGATTATTTTTTAAAGTTTTAGGGAACCTTTAGGTTTTTATTGTTTTTTAGTGTTTTAGGGATTTGAGGGTTTTTAGAGTTGCTTTGTTTTTTTTTGTTTTTAGGGTTTTTTTGAATTTTTAGAGTATTTTAATTTTTTAGCAGTTTGAAGGTCTTTTAGTGTTTTTAGTGGGTTTTTGGAGTTTTTGGGGGTTTTAGAGAGTTTTAATGTTTTTATGTATTTTTATTGGTTTTAGGGTTTTTAGGGTTTTAGGGCCTTTTTAGGGGTTTTAAAGAATTTTCTGTTTTTAGGGTTTATAGTGTACTTAAGTGTTTTTAGTACTTAAGGTTTTCTTAGGGGTTTTCAAGGTTTTTAGGATTTTTTTAGGAACTTTTTATGATTTTTATGGATTTTTAGGGTTTTTAGGGATTTTGAACCTTTTTGGGAATTTTATGGGTTTCCAGGGTCATTATGGTTGTTAGGGGTTTTAGGGGATTTAAATACTTTTAGGTTTTTAAGGTTTTCTTTGGAGTTTTCATTTTTTTGGGTTTTTAAAATTTTTATGGGGTTTTAGGGATTTTTTAGTTTATTTATGGTTTTTAGGGGTTTTAGGGTTCCTAGAGATTTTATGGTTTTTGAGTTTTTAGTTTTTTAAATGTCTATAGAGTTTTTTATCCTTTTTAGGGGATTAAAGGATTTTTTGAATTTTTATGGTGTTTTTAGTTTTTATGGGTTTTAGGGATTTTAATGTTTTTAAGAGGTTTCGGGGTTTTAGGGTCTCTTCAGGGTCTTTTAGGATTTTTTGTGTTTTTAATTTTTATAAATTTTATGTGTTTTAATGTTTTGGAGGTTTTCTTAGGGATTTTATGGGGTTTTTAGGGATTTTTAAATTTTTATGGATTTTTAGTGAATTTTTAGGATTTTTATGGTGTTTAGGATTTTTGGTGTTTTAGTGGTTATTAGGGGTTTTAGAGTGTTTTAATTTTGTAGGGGTGTTAAGAATTTTTAGGTTTTGAATATTTTCATAGGGGATTTATCTTTTTTATAATTTTGTACCTTTTTATTAATTTTATGGTTTGTTAGGTTTTTATGGTTTTTAGGGCTTCTAGGGGTTTTGAGGTTATTGAGTATTTTTAGGGTTTTTATGGGGTTTGGGGGGTTTTGACTTTTTTTGAATATTTTAGTGTTTTATGGTCATTAGGGTTTTTTAACATTTTTAGTGTTTTAAATGCGTTTTATAGTTTTTAGTGGTTTTTGATGTTTTTTATGGATCTTATGGTTTTTTGGTGTTTTTATGGTTTATTGGATCTTATAGATTTTTATGGGTTGTTAGAGTTTTTATAGTTTTTAGGTTTTTAGGGGTTTTAAGCATTTTTGTGTTTTTTAGGTTTTCGTATATTATTAGTGCTTTTTAGGGTTTCTTACTTTTTTAGGTATTTTTAGTGCTTTTTTAATATTTTATGGGTTTTTAAAATGTTTATAGCTTTTAATGGTTTTAGGGTTTGCAGGGTTTTCATGGCTGTTTTGGGTTTTAATGATATTTTGATATCTTTTAGTTTTTTTAAGTTTTTTGATAGTTTTTTTAATGTTTTAATAGTTTACATGTTTTTCAAAGATTCTAGTGGGATTTTGTGTTTTTATGGGGTTTTTGGGGGTTTTTAAGGGTTTTAGGGGGTTTAAGGGGTTTAGTGTCTTTTACAGTTTTTATTGTTTTATGTTTTAGGGGGTTTAATTTTTATTATTATTTTAAGTTTCCTTTTTTATTTTCATGGTTTTAGGGTCTTTTACCTTTTTAGTGATTTTAGGGACTTTTTAGAATTTTTATGGTTTTTTGTGTCGTTCGGGATTTAGAGGGGTTTTTGGTTTTTTGGGTTTTATTGGTTTTAAAGAGGTTTAGAATTTATTAGGTTTAAAGGGGTTTAAATTGTTTTTATATTTTTACAGTTTTCATTGGGTTTTTAGAGTTTTTGGGGTTTTTAAATTTTTAGGGATTTTAGTGTTTTTAGAATTTTTTGGGGGTTTTAGGGTTCTTAGGGATTTTTAGGGGTTTTATGGTTTTTTATTTTAAAGTTTTTTTTTGGTTTTTTTGGGGTTTAGGGAAGTTTTTTAGTTTTTATGGTTTTAATGTTTTTTTATATTTTTTATTATTTTGATGCTTTATACCAGTTTTAGAGTTTTGTGGTTTTTAGGGTTTTATGGGGTTTTACAGTTTTTTATGGTTTAAGGGGTTTAATGGTTTTTAGATTTTTTTAACGTTTTTAGTGTGTTTTTAGGTTTTTAGGTTTTTTATAGTTTTTAGGTTTTTGGGTTTTTATGTATTTTTTTCAATTTTTATGGTTTTAATAGGTTTTTTCAGAGGTTTTAGGATTTTTTTACATATTTAAAAAAATTTAGAGATTTTTTAAAATTTTTATCCTTTTTAGGGATTTGAGGGATTTTGAGGGTTTTTAGAGGTTTTAGTGATTTTAGGTTTTTTTAGGATTTATGTATTTTTATGTTTTTGAGGTTTTCAAAGGTTTTTTCAGGTTTTTAAGGTGTTTTACATATTTACGTATTTTTAGGGATTTTTCAGTATTTTTTTTGGGTTTTTGGTGTTTTAAGAGATTTTGAAGGTTTTATGGTTTTTATGGTTTTTAAGGATTTATGGTTTTGTTTGGGTTTTTAGGTATTTATTAGTTTTCTAGTGTTTCAATGTTTTTAGTGTTTTTAACCTATAGATTGATTTAATTGTTTTTAGATTTTTTAGTTATTTTTTGGATTTTGATGATTTTTTAGGTTTTTAGGTATTTTTATGGATTTTAAGGGTTTTTGGGTTTTTAGGATTTTTAGGGGTTTTAGTGTTTTTAGTTTTTTAGTGGTTTTAATTATTTTTAGTTTGTATAGGTTTTTTAGGCTTTTCAACATTTTTAGGGTTTATTACAATTTTAGGGATTTTGGTGATTTTTTAGGATTTTTATGGTTTTAGGTTTTTAGGTATTTTTAGGGGTTTTAGGGGTTTTAATTTTTTTTAGAATTTTTATGTTTTTTTTATTTTATGTGTTTTTATTTTTTATAATGTTTTATTAGGGTTTATCTTGTTTTTATGGTTTTTTAGTTTTTAAAATATTTTTGAATATTTTTTAGGATTTTATGGTTTTAGGGGTTTTAGGGTTTTTAGGTTTTTTAGGGGTTTTAGGGATTTTGGGGTTATAGAGATTTATAGGGATTTAAGTTATTTTGAGTTTTATAATGTTTTAGTTGTTTAAATGGTTTTATAGTTCTTAGTGGTTTGAAGGTTTTTATAAATTTTTTAGGATTTTAGTTTTTTAGAGTTTTAGTGGTTTAAAGTGTTTTTAGGTAATTATGATTTTCCTATTGGTTTTCATAGTTTTTAGGGGTTTTTTTTTATTTAGGGGTTTAGGGATTTTAAATATATTTATGGTTATTTATATTTTTAGGGATTTTTGAGGTTTTAGGGTTTTTAGTATTTTTTATGGTTATTTGGGTTTTAGGGTTTTTTTTGGGTTTTTAGTATTTTACGGTTTTTATATTTTTTTAAAAAAAAATTATGGGTTTAAAGGGGTTTTAGAGTTTTTTGTAGGGTTTTAGGTTTTTTATCGTCTTAAAATTATTATTTTTAATTTTAGTTGTTTTTATGGGTTTTATGGGGTTTTAGGATTTTTGGTGTCTTTTAGGGTTTCTGTGTTTCCCAATTTTTAGGAGTTTTAAGTGTTTTTAGGTTTTCAAGGTTTTTTTAGAGTTTTTTATGTTTTTTAGCATTTTTTTATGTTTTTAGGGATTTTATAGAATTATAGGATTTTTATTGGTTTTTAGAGTTTTTAGGTATTTTAGGGGTTTTAGTGGTTTTAGGGGTTTTATGTTTTTTAGTGTTTATTAGGGTTTTAATTATTTTTATGTTTTTAGGTATTTATTATAGGTTTTTAGGGTTTTTACATTTTTATGGATTTTTATGTATTTTTAGGTTTTTATTCATTTTTGGTGTTCTTAGGGATTTTTAAGGTTTTTAGGGTTTTGGGTTTTTATGTTTTTTTGGGTTTATGGTTTTTAAATGTTTTTAGGGACATTTTAGTTTTTTAGAGTTTATCTTAATTTTAGAGGTTTGAATCATATTCAGTGTTTTTTGTAGTTTTTAGTGTTTTTATAGGTTTTTACGGTTTCTAGGGTTTTATGGGTTTTAGATAATTTTCAGCTTTTAGGTAATTTCATTTATTTTTAGTGATTTTATCTTTTTTAGGTTTTTTGGTGTTTATGTATTGTTTTGGTTTTTTTTAGTTTTATTAGGGGTTTTAAAGGATTTAGGGGTGTTTATGTTTTTATAGCTTAATGACTTTTGGAAATTTTATGCTTCTTAGGGTTTTTTGGGATTATGGGGGTTTTAGGGGTTATTAGGGTTCTAGGGTTTTTTAGGGTTTTTAGCATTTTAAAGGTTTTAGGGGTTTTATGTGTCTTTATGTTTTTAAGGTTTTCTATGTTGTTTTCACGGGTTTTATGGTTTTAATTATTTTAGGGATTTTAGTGTATTTTAATGGGGTTTTAAGGTTATAGTGTTTTTAGCAATTTTGATGGGTTTTTGGGTTTTTGTGTTTTTGGGGTTTAAATTCTATTTTTATATTTTAGGTTTTTAATGGTTTTTAGAGTTCATTAAATATTTTAGGGGTTTAGAGGGTTTTTAGTTTATTAGTAGGTCTGGGGGTTTTATGGGTTTCATGGTTTTCAGGGTCTTATAATTTTTAGGGATTTTAGGTGGATTAGGTACTTTTTAGGGGTTTTATGGTTTTTATCATTTTTAGGTATTTTGTGTGTTTTAATTTATTTAGAGTTTTATTTTTTAGGGGTTTTCAATTATTTAAGTTCTTTTACATTTTAAGGGAATTTTAGTGCTTTTTAAGATTTTTATGGTTTTAGGGATTTTGAGTGTATTTAATATTTTTAGGGTTCAAAAAATTTACTAGGGTTTTTAGGGTTTTTATTGTTTTTAGGGTTTTTAGTGTTTTTAGGATTTTATGGTTTTCTAAGGGGTTTTCAAGGTTCTTAGGATTTTTAGTGTTTTAGGTATTTTTAGGAATTTTTTGGATTTTTTTGGTTTTTTGGGTTTTAAAGAATTTGGAAGGTTAGGGTTTTCTATGGTTTTAAGTTTTTGATGTGTTTTGGGATTTTTTTTATTTTTAGGGGGTATATGGGTTTTTATAGATTTTTAACATTTTAGGGGTTTGAAGGAATTTTAGCATTTTTTGGGGTTTTTTATGTTTTTTCTATTTTTCATGGTTTTTAGGGGTTTTATGGTTTTTAGTGGTTTTTAAAAAAATTATAGATTAGTCCTTTTTGGGGGTTTTAAGTGTTTTTAGGTTTTTAAAATTTTCATAGGGTTTTCATGATTTTTAGGGGCTTTTATGTCTTTATATATTTTTTGGGGTTTTTAGAATTTATATTGATTTTTTTAGGGATTTATGGTTTATTGATTTTTTAGGGATTTTTTTGTTTTAGTTGTTTTACGGTTTTTTAGATATATTTAACATTTTTAGGGGTTTAAAGTATTTTTAGTGTTTCTAGTGGTTTTGGATTTTTTATTTGTTCTTAGGGTATTTTTAATGTATTTTTTTGTGGGTTTATGGATTTTAGAGGGGTTTAGTGTTTTTAAGGTCATTTTAGGGTTGTTAGAATTATTTAGGTTTTAGGAGTTTGAAGTGTTTTTATTTTTTAAGGTTTTCTGATGGGTATTTATATTTTTAGGATTGTTTGTTTTTTTTAAATTTTTTTATGAAATTTTATTTTTTTGGATATTAATGGTTTTTTAGGATTTTAGGGGTTTTATGGATATTTTTGGTTTTTAGGTGTTTTTTGAGATTTTATAGGTTTTAATGTTATTTAGAGTTTTTCAACACTTATGGTTTTAAATGGTTTCTTGTGTTTTTAGTGGTTATAAGTATTTTTATTGGTTTTTTGGTTATAATGTTTTTTGGGGTAGTTATCATTTAATGGTGTTTTAGGTTTTTTAGGGTCTTTATAGGATTTTTTATGGTTTTTTATCATTTCTTTGGTTTTTAGGGGTGTTAATGTTTTTAGTATTTTAATGTTTTCTTAGGGTTTTTCATGGGTTTTGTGGATTTTTTAATTTTTAGTTATTTTTAGCACTTTTTAGGATTTTAATGGATTTTTAGGGTTTTTTGGAATCTTGAGGGGTTTTATAACTTTTTAGTGTTTCAATGTTTTTTATGATTTTTATCATTTTTGGGATACTAGGGGTTTAATTTTTTTTAGATTTTATGGTTTTATTAAGGGTTTTTATGTTTTTTACATTTTTAGGGAATTTTAGGGTTTTTTAGGATTTTTATGGTTTTTAGGGTTTTTAGTGATTTCATTACAGGTTTAGGTTTTTTAGTTTATTTAGGGTTTTATTGTTGGGGGGGGGTTTGGTGTTTTAGGATTTTAGCACAGAAGAGGTGTTAGGCCAGGCTATTCTTGACTCCCTCAAAGTTTATTATGAAAAAAGAAAGAAACAACAAACGAGGGAGGGGAGGGGTCAATAATCCCACACCCACAAACCCTCACAACCCAAGACACAAAAGACCCCAAAAATAGAAAAAGAAAAAAAGAAAAAACACACAAATCCAAACAAGAAGTCAAATGATGAGGTCCCCAACATAACCTCCCAACCGATCAACAGCAAACATCCATCCGCACCAAATCCAGCTATCATCAACAGTCATCCAGCAACACCAAAATCATCGTCAGCCGTTTCACGAAACCAACTTCAGCACCACAAAGTCACAACCATCAACCTCCATTATCTCCAAGTCAAACACCATCACAACATCACCCATCAGCAGCAACATATTTTCCACCAAAAGGCTCATTAAAAGCAACATCGAATGACCATCACCAAAATCACAAAACCAGCAACACACCCATGGGAAGAGAAATGCCAGCATCCAAAGCAAGAACCAGTGTGCAGCCCAATCAACCCTTCCAGCAACCCAGGAACCACAACACATAACTATAAAGTACCACTTTATATCAATCCCAGACAAAAAGAACAAACATCGATAGAAAACTATAGATAACAGCCAAAACGCAGCACAAATGTATTTCCTGCTCAGAATGCCAAGCCAATCTCATCTGCCAAAGAAGCCAGCAGCAACCTCCGACAAATGACAACACTGAAACACCAAAATAAATAACAAAAGCATCACCTCCTCCAAACAGACTAGCTCCTATCAACTTACCACTCATAAAACAGCAACCAGCACATCCGAACCCATCGTCTCTCAAGGAATCGCATCTCAACATCCAGCAATCAAGGCCTTTGGGCCAAACAACATTCATCATTTCACACCTTGTAGCATAGCTAACAGAATACCACTAGTAATTAAACATCAAAAATAGCCTAACCCATCTCAACAAAACCATAAAACAGGACCCATGACGATTCATAACCAAAAATCACAACTAGGAAATAGGAGAACATGGAATGCCAAGAGGTCTGACCGAATCTAGAATCAACAGCGTGGAGCGGAGACGAAGCGCAGAGACAAGGATGAGTACGCATCTGAAACTGCTTCACGAACTGGGTAAAGAGTCAAAACAGAACATAGAACAAAACTTTTGCAACATGGGATAGATAAGGGCCCAACCAGAGCCGCTAAACCAGATCGTCGCACCATCCACAAAAACGAAGTTCCTTCTGAGGAGAAACTGGACACCAAAGAAGATCGGGGTAGACGACCATCCGTCCATGATTCTAGAACCTATATCGCTAAAGTAATAAACTATGTCATTGATCCCCTTGACCATGTTGACCCGCCTAAAGAAACCCTAGATCTGAAAAATGACCTCGTTCTGTGGCTACTGGCAGATAATGACTTCAACACATTATAGATCTAACCAATATGAAGACCTCGTAACCACCATACCCATCATATCTTGGACACGCCAGAAACGGAGCAAATCCCTATCAAAGTCCAAAAGCCAGAGCAAAGAAACTCAGGGAAGTCAAAGCCACCGAAGCATGAAAGTCACCAACTCCTTGAGGCCGAAAACCGCATTTAGGGCATGCCATCGCCGAGAGCTGGGAAGGACCAAGGATCCAATGCTGAAGCACTGATCTTGATCCAGGGGAAAACCTAGGAGAGGTGTCGAGCGAGAGAGAGTCCTATGGGAGTGCGCCACCATCTTCCTAAGGTTTCCATGTTTTAGGTTTTTAGGGCAAAGGAAGATGTGAGGGCCAGGCTATTCCTGCCCCCCCCCCCCCAAATTTATTAAAAGGAAAAAAGAGACACAATAGACAAGGGAGGGGAGGGGTCAAACGACCCACACCTAACAACCCTTAATGACCCAAGACAAAAGATCCCAAAAAAAGAAAATTCAAGAAAGAAAAAAAGAAAACACACAAAGAAAAGCATCGACCATCATTATCCAGCATCAATCAGCATCCAACAGCTCACAGATAACCAACGATCAGCATCCAAATTCAAACAGCAAACAACATCCAACAGCATCGCGACCATAAACCATAGCTTCAACACCTCCCATCCAAGCGGAAACCAGCATCCAGAATCACCAGCATTCGACATCACATGACCGCCAATAACCAAAGTCACAGAACCACCATCATCAACATCACAACCATCACCAGCATTCAACAGCTCACCACGAATCAACGACCAATATACAACCTCACAGAAACCAGAATCCAGCACCTTCTCACCAACACAAGCAACCACCAACAGCACATAACCATCATCACCATAATCGCACAACCACCAATCACCAAATCTCACATCCATATAGCAGCCATCATACTTTTTCACAAAAGCTAGAACCTAGCACCTCCCGGCTATAGAGGTCCATCACAAGCACCATAAAACTCGCACAATAAGAGCAGGCGACAACCCATACCTCAAACCAGCACAAAGAACCAGCACCAAACCAATCCCGCCACAATCCGTGAAGAAGCCACCATAGCCCCATAGAGATCCCAGAACACAACACTTATCCAGACCAGCAACAGGATCATAACATTGAAAGGAAACCCAGAAACGAACCTACCTCCGCGCTGAGGTCCGAAGTGGGAACCCAACACCATCACCTGACTGCCCGAGCCAATCCAAAACCACCACTCCCCACACAGCTTCAAGGATCGGCAATGTCCCACCGCACAACATCAACCAAGGCCTGGCCTCTCCATGCCACCGCTTGGAAGCCTTCGAGGAAGCCAGGAACCACCAGGAGCTCGTCGTAATGAAAGGCATCACCATGGCAGTGCAACGCTGCACCGAGAAGGGACCAGATCTAGCCCGAAATGCTATGGATCTAAACCACCTTGCACCGGGGGAACCAGATCTGATCATTTTAGGTTTTTAAGGTATTTTTAAATTTTTAGTGGTTGTAGGGTTTTATGGGATTTTAAGGGTTTTACAGTTGTAGTTTTGTTTTATTTTTTTTTATTTTAAGGGGTTTTGGGGGTTTTAGTGTTTTTAGGTTTTTAGAGTTTTTTTTTTGATTTTTTAGGATTTTATGTTTCTCTTAGTGATTTTTTGATTTTTACGGTTTCTTACATTTTTTAGTATCATATCCAGTTAATTGTGTTTTAGTCAAAACTTATTTCACCTCATGTAATCACCATACTCTTTAATGATTTAATATATTCTAGGTAAGTGTGAGTTGGGTTTCATAATTCACAAATCAAATGTTCTAAATTGTTTTAGTGTTTTTGTGGTTTTTTATGTTTTTAGTGTTTTTAGGTATTTTTTAGGATTTTTATGGGTTTTTGGGTTTTAGGGATAACTAGGGATTTAGTTATTTTATGGTTTTTATGGTTTTTATATTTTTTGGTTTTTTTGGGGTTTTATGTGTTCTTATGGATTATGGTTTTTTGATATTTTAATATTATTGATGGGGTTTTTATGTTTTTAATGATTTTAAGGTAATTTTAGGGTTTTCATGGTTTTTAGGGTTTTATTATTTTGTGGGGGTTGGGGGTTATTTATGTTTTTTTAGTGTTTTATGTTTTTTTTGGGTTTTAGTGTGTTTTTGTGGTTTTATGGTTTTTCTTGTATTTAAGAGTTTTTAAAATTTTTATGGGTTTGATTTATTTTAGAGTTTTTAATTTTTTTTTGTGTTTTTTTTGGATTTTTATAGGTTTTTATCAGTTTTTAATGTTTTAGGGATCATAAGGCTCTTTTAGGATTTTTATGTTTTCTTGGGTTTTTATATTTTTTTGACTTTTTAGTGGTTTAAAGGTTCTATAAAGTTTTAAACACTTCTAGTGGTTTAAAGGGTTTTTATATTTTTAGATATTTTAGGGTTTTATGTGTATGTAAGGGTTTTTATGGGTTTTAGGATGTTTTCTGGATTTTAGGGGTTTTAGGGGTTTCTAGTGTTTTTAGCTCCATTATGTTTTTATGGGTTTAATTGATTTTATTTTTTTTATGAATTTCATATGGGTTTTCAAGTTTTTAGGGTTTTTTTATTATTTATTTTTAGGGATTTTTTATGTTTTTTGTTTTTTTAGGGTGTTTATGGATTTTGAAGGTTTAAAGGGGTTTTTAGTGTTTTTAGAGTTTTAATGGATTTTTGATTTTTTTGGGTTTTTAGGGGGTTCTTGATTTTATTAGGGTTTTATGATTTTTGGATTGTTTAAACATTTTTAGGTGTTTAAAGGGTTTTCATAGTATTTAGTATTTTGAGGGTTTATATGGTTTTTAATGGGGTTTTATTGTTTTTGGATTTTTAAAGTTTATAGGGTCAATTAGGTTTCATATAATTTTTAGGTTTTTTACGGTTTTTATGTTTTTAGAGTTATTAGGTTTTTTATATTTTCATGGGTTTTTTGGTTCTAGTGTATTTGAGGTTTTTTATGGTTATTAGAATTTTTAGGGGATTTATGCGTTTTATGTGTTTTTAGGCTTTTAGTATTTTCTTAGGGGTTTTTAGAGGTATTAGGTGGTTTTAATTTTTTAGGTATTTTTAATATTTTTAGGGATTTTTATGAGGGGGTATTAAGATTGTGAATGGGTTTAGCTATTTTTAGAGTTTTTATGGATTTTTGAAGTTTTAGGTTTTTTTATTTTTTCATGTTTTAGACAGGTTTTTAGAGTTTTTTTAACATTTTGAGGTATTTATAAGGGAATTTTTTTAATTTAATTGTTTTTTAATTTTTGTGGTTTTTCAAAATGTTAAGGGTTTTTATTGTTTTTAGTGTTTTTAGAGTATTAAAGGGTTTTTAGGTTTTGAGCATTTTTAGGATATTTATGGGTTTTTTTTAATTTTCAATCATTTTTAAGATATTTTTATATTTTTTTATGTTTTTTTACATTTTTAAGAATCTTAAGGGAATTTTCGGATTTTTAGACATTTTTTGGGTTTTTAGGGTTTTGGGGGTTTTATGGTTTTTTTGGGTGTTAGGGATTTTGTATATATTTTAATTTATTTTAGATTTTTTAACATTATTAGTGGATTAATTTTTTTTTGAGTATTTAGTGGTTATTATTATTTTAAAGTATTTTTATGTTTTTTAGGGTTTTTATGGGGTTTTTTGGATTTTTTTAGTTTTCTTAGGGTTTTTAGGGGTTTTATGTGTCTTTAGGTTTTTAAGGTTTTATTAGGGATTATCAGTGTTTTTTTATTATTTATGATTGTATAAAATTTTATGGTGTTTTTATGATATTTATGGTTTTCATGGTTTTAGTGATTTTGAGGGTATTTAGGGTATTTAGGGTTTTTAGGGTTTTTTCGGTTTTAGTGGTTTTTTGGATTTTTCGGGGTTTTAAATATTTTTGGAGTTTCTTAACGTTTTTAGCAGTTTAAGGTGTTTTTATAATTTTTTGTTTTTTAGTATTTTTATGGATTTTTAGGGTTCTTTAATGTTTTTATATTTCTTTATGGTTTTTAGGGTTTTAGGGGTTTTAGTTTATTTTAGGATTTTTATCGTTTTTAGAATTTTTGGGGTTTTAATTATTTTTAGGTTTTTAAGGGGTTCATAGGGTTTTCCATTGTTTTTAGTTATTTTTTTGATTTTAGGATTTTGTTTTGAATTTTTTTGGTTCTTACTATTTTTAGAGATTTTGAGGGTTTTAGGGTTTTTATGGGTTTTAGGGTTTTTATGTTTTTTTAAAAAATTTACCATTTTAGGGGATTTAAGTGTTTTTAATTTTTAAGTATTTTATGGTTTTTCATATTTTTAGGGTTTCTTAAAATTTTAGAGTTATATAAAATTTTAGGGATTCTTATGTATTTTTTTTATGATTTTATGATTTTTAGGGTTTTATGGTTTTTATAGGATTTAGGTTTTTGGGGGATTTAGGGTTTTATGGTTATTTTTGGGGTTTTAGTGTTTTTTTTGAGTTTTTAGGGGTTTTATGGATTTTTATAGTTTTTTAATGTTTTTAGGGGTTTTTACAGTTTTTAGAGTTTTAAATGTATTTTTAGGGTTTTGTGGGTTTTAATGGTTTTTAGGGGGGTTTATGTGTTTTAGGTTTTTTAGGGTTTTTGGTGTTTTAGTTCTTCTAGGGGTTTTATATGTTTTTGGTTTTTAAGGTTTTTATAGGAGATTTCAAGGTTTTAATGATTTTTTTTGATTGTAGAGATTTTTAGTGATTTTATAGGAATTTTATGTTCTTTGGAGGTTTTAGGGATTTTTGAGAGTTTTAAGGCTTTTAGGGATTTTTTATGGGTTTTTAGGGTTTCTTTCAGTTTTTAAGGTTTTTAAGTATTTTTAGAGTTTTTTAATGTTTTTATGGGTTTAAAGGGCTTTTAGAGTTTTAGTGATTTTAAGGGTTTTTAGGGGTTTTAAATATTTTTAGGGGTGTTTAGGGTTTTTTTTGGGTTTTTAGTGTTTTTAGGGTTTTATTGTTTTCTTAGGGGTTTTTTATTTTTTTAGGGGATTTTCGTTTTTAGGGATTTTTAGTGATTTTTTAGAATTTTTACGTTATCAGGTTTTTTAGGGATTTTTCAGGGCAAGAAAGATGCGAATGTCAGGCAATTCCCGACCCCCAAAATTTATTAGAAAAAAAGAAGCAGTAGACAAGGGAGGGGAGGGGTCAAACGACCCACCCCCAAAACTCGTAAAGGGGTATTATAGTTTTTATTGGGGTTTCAAGGGTTTTAGGATATTTTATGGTCATACTGGTTTTCTGGGTTTTTAGGGTTTTCCACGGTTTTTGGGTTTTTACGTTTTCATAGATTTTAGTGTTTTTTTGGATTTTCATTGTTTTTAGGCATTTTACAATTTTTATTTTTTTATGGGGTTTTTATGGTTTGTAAGTTTTTTTAGGTTTTTAGAACTTTTTGGTTTTTAGGCATTTTAGTAGTTTTTAGGTTTTTATGTTTTTTCTTATGGATTTTTATGGGTTTTAGTGTTTGTTTTTGTTTTTCCATGTTTTAGGGTTTTTATGGGTTTATGATTTTTTATTATTTTTTGGGGCTTTTTGGTTTTTTGGGTCTTTAAGGGTTTTAACGTTTTTAGGGGTTTTATAGGGTTTAAGTACTATTGTGTTTTTAATTTTTTGTTATGGGGTTTCAGGATTTTAGTGTTTTTTACAATTTTATGGTTTCATAGTGTTTTTATAATTATTATGGATTTTTATCATTTTTAGATAATTTGAGGGTTTTCAGAGCTTTTTTTTGTGTTTTTAGGGTTTTTAGATTTTTTATGTTTTGGGGGGTTAATGTTTTTGAAGGGTTTTTTAGTGATTGTTTTTTTATTAAGTGTTTATTATTTTTTTGGTATTTTTTTGGGATTTTATGTTTTTTAATTGTTTTTAATGTTTTTAAGTATTTTTCATGTTTTTAGTGTTTTTTTATGTTTTTTGAGGTTTTAGGAGTTTTTAGGGATTTATAGGATTCTTAGAGTTTTTTAAACTTTTTAGGGGTTTAAAATATTTTTAGTGATTTTTTGGGGTTTTTTGTTCTTTTAAGCTTTTTAATGTTTTTATGGGTTTTAGGGCTTCTAGGGTTTTTTTTATAGTTTTAGGGTTTTTAATCATTTTTAGGTTTTCAGAGTTTTTATTTGTTTTTAGGTTTTTAGGTTTCCTTACAGATATTTTGGAGGTTTATGGGTTTTTATGTTTTTAGATATTTGTAGGGATTTTTTAGGATTTTTATGGTTTTTTGGATTTTGAGGGTTTGTAGGGTATTTAGGGTTACTATAGTTATTGGGGGATTTAGGGTTTTTTGGTTTTTTAATGTTTTCATGGGTTTTTAGGGTTGTTTAGGTTTTAGGGGTTTAAAGGGTTTTTATATTTTTACGGTTTTTAGGTTTTTATGGGTTCTTAGGAATTTATAGGTTTTTAGGGTGCTTCATGATTTTTAGGAGTTTTTCGGGTCATTTAGGGGTTTTATCATTTTTTATAGGTTGAAATTGTTTTTAGGTTTTTAAGGTTTTCTTAGGGTTTTTCAGGATTTTTAGGGTTTTTCACGGTTTTTTTTATTATTTTATGGTATTTAAGGTGTTTTGAGGGTTTTAGGGTTTTTATATAGGTTTTAGGATTTTTAGGGTTTTTAACATTTTTATGTTTTTAGGGGTTTTTTAGGATTTTAGGATGTTTGTGGGTTTCTTGGGATTTTAGGTGTTTTTAGGGGGGTTCAGGGTATTTAAGTTTTATTGAATCTTGAGGGTTTTTAGGGTTATTTTTAGTTTTTTTGGTTTTTATGGTTTTTCAGTGTTTTTTAATGTTTTTAGGGGTTTAAAAGGTTTTTATCATTTTAGTGGGTTTTTATGGTTTTTGGGGATTTTATATTTTCTAAGGTTTTTTATGGTTATTAGGGTTTTTATATTTTTTAAGGGTTTTTGGGACTTTTACGTTTTTTATCATTTTTTAGTTTTATAGGGATTTTATGTGTCTTTAAATTTTTATATTTTTATTAAGGTTTTTCCCGGTTTTTAGTGTTTTTATGTTATTAGATATTTTTAGGACTTGTTATTGTTTTTTATGGGTTTAACATCTCAAGGAATTTTGAGGGTTTTATGGGTTTTATGGTCTTTTAGGGTTTTATGATTTTTAGCATTTTTAGAGGTTATAAGTGGTTTTACCCATTAAAGGTTTCTTACAGTTTTGTAGGGTGTTTTTAAATTTTAGTCCTCTTTAGTATTTTTGTTGGGTTTAAAGGTTTTTAGTGTTTTTGAGTTGTTTTTTGGGTCTTTAGGGTTTTGAGGGAATTTTAGAATTTTTTGGTGTTTAATGTTTTTTTATGTTTTTAGGGTTTTGACGATTTTTAGTGTTTTTTTAACATTTTTAGAAGTTTAAAGGGCTTTATAGTGTTTAGTGGTTTTAGGAATTTTATGGGGTTTTTTGATTTTTTATTAAAAAATAGGGTTTTTTATGGTTTTAATGGAATTTAGGTTTTTAGGAATCGTAGGTTTTTTATAAATCTTATGATTTTTAAGGGTTTTAAGTGTTTTTAGGTTTTAAGGTTTTCTTAGGGGTTTTTGGAATTTTATAGGAATTTTATGGTGTTTTAGTTTTTTAGCGATTTTTGTGGGTTTTCGGGGTTTTATAGAGTTTTATGGGCTTTAGGGGTTTTATGGTTTTGTGAAATTTTTAGGAGCATAAAGTGTTTATAGGTTTTATCATTTTTATGGGTTTAAAGGGGGTTTCAAGATTTTTAGTGGTTCATAGTGGTTTTATCGGGTTTTAGAGTTTTTTATGATTTCATAGGGGTTTCTGGTTTGCAGTGTTCTTAGGTTTTTTAAGGAATTTTAGGGTTTTTATCATTTTTATGTGATCTAAGTGTTTCTAGGTTTTTAATGTTTTCTTTGGGGTTTTCATGGATTTATGGGTTTTCTATTATTATATATTTTTATGATTTTTTTAAAAATTTATTGGTTTTTAGGTTTTTGGAGATTTTTGGGGGTTTTAGTGATTTTTGGGTCTTTAGTGTTTTTAGTGTTTTTAGAGTTTTTATCTTTGTTAGGAATTTAGGGTTTTAAGTGTTTTTAGGTTTTTAAAGTTTTCTTAGGGGTTTTCAAGGATTTTTGGTTTTTTAACTGTTTTTGGGATTTTTATGGTATTTAGGGTTTTTAGTGTTTTTAGGTTTTTTTGGGTTTTTAGGGTTTATGGGATTTTTGAGTTTTTTATGGTTTTAATTGTGTTTAGAGTTTTCCAAATTTTTTGGTGATTATAGGGTTTTTAGTGTTTTAAGTTGGATTTTAGGAGTTTTATGGGATTTTTAATGGTTTTAGCAGTTTTTATGGGTTTTAGGGGTTTGGGGGGTTTTTAAGGGTTTTAACGTTTTTTATGTTTTAGGGGTTTTATTTTGGGATTTCATTTTTTATGGTTTTATACTTCATTAGGAATTTTTAGGATTTGTTTATTTTTTATTTTTTATGGATTTTGAGGGCTTTTAGGGTTTTATAGGTTTATTAACATTTTTTAGTTTTTTATCGAATTTAAGTTTTTTTTTCAGTTTTCAATATTTTCTTAGGGGATTTCACGTTTTTTAGGGTTTTTATGGTATTATATATTTTTATTAATTTTTTTTTGAATTTTCTTGGTTTTTAGGATTTTGGAGATTTTTAGGGGTTTTAGGGTGATTTTTTTGGGTTTCTTTGGGTTTTATAGATTTTTTTAGTTTTTAGGGTTTTTAGAGTTTTTTAATAAATTTAGGTGTTTAAAAGGTTTTTAGAGTTTTTAGTGGTTTTTTAGATTTTTAAGTGTTTTTAGGTATTTTAGGGTTCTTAGGGGTTTTTATTATTTTTATGATTTTTAGGGGTTTTATGGGTCTTTTAGGTTTCTATCATTTTAGGTTTTTAGTGTTTCGATAGTTTTTTATGTTTTTATGGGGTTTAAGTGTTTTTAGGTTTTTATGGTTTTATTTGGGTTTTTTCATGGTTATTATGTTTTTTTACGTTTGTATATATTCTTATGAAAGTTTTATGATTTTCAATGGTTTTAGGGGTTTTATGGATTTTGAGAGGTTTGGGGGGGGGGGGGGTTATGATTTTTTTATCTTTTTTTAGTTTTTTGAGGTTTTCTTTGGAATATTTATAGTTTTATTATTTTTACATTTTTAAGGATTTTTATATACATATTATCATTTTTTTTCTTTTTATTGTATTTAGGGATTTGCGAGTTTTTAGTGTAATTATAGTTATTTTGGTTTTTTGGGTATTCGTGTTTAATTTCAAGATTTTAAGTTTTTTAAGTTTTTTTATAGTTTTTAATGTTTTTAGGGGTTTAAAGGTTTCTTATAGTTTTTTTGTGTTTTTATTACTTTTCTGGTTTTTTGGTTTTTTTAATGTTTTAGTGGGTTTTATGGTTTTAGGGGTTTTATACCCTTCTAGGGTTTTTAGAGTTTTTAGAATTTTTTGGTTTTTTGGGGTTTTAAGTGTTTCTAGGTTTTTATGTTTTTATGTTTTTCTTAGTGTTTTTAAGGTTTTAGGGTTTTTATGTTTTTACATATTTTTGGGATTTTTAGGATTTTTAGGGTTTTTTAGTTTTTTAGGGATTTTTTATTTTTAGAGGTTTTATGGGTTTTTAGGGGTTTTGGAGGATTTTACATTTTTAAGAGTTTTTAGTAGGTTTTTGGTTTTTATGGGTTAATTGGGGTTTTATGGTTTTTATAGTTTTTAGGGTTTTTAGGTTTTGTTTGCGTTTTTAGGGGTTTCTATGTTTTTTTGTGTTTTTAGGGTTTTTATGTGTCTATATGTTTTTAAGGCATTCTTAGGATTTCTCATGGTTTTATGGTTTTTAGGATTTTTGGTGTTTTTAGTTTTTTTGGGGTTTAATGTGTTTATAGGGTTTTAGGGTTTCTATAGGGGTTATTAGGGTTTTTATGGGTGTTTTTAATTTTTAATTATTTTTAGTGATTTTTTAGAATTTTATTGTATTTAGGGTTTTTAGGGATTTGAGGGTTTTTTCAGAGTTTTTGGGTTTTTCTAATTTTGGGGGGTTTTTTAAATTTTTAATGGTTATTAAGGTTTTCTAGAGCTTATTAAAACTTTAAGGTTTAAGGGGTTTTTTAGAGTTTTTAGTGGGGTTTTAGTTAGGTTTTTTATGTTTTTAGGCTAGTTTTTAGGGGCTTTAGAGTCTTTTCATGTCTTTTTAGGGTTTTTAGTGTTTTTTATTTTTTTTGGATTTTTGGGATATTATGTTTTTTAAGGTTTTATTATGGGTTTTCTAGGGTATTTAGTGGTTTTTATGTTTTCTGGGTTTTATGGGATATTTAAGGGTTTTTTGTATTTTTATTGTTTTTAGGGTTGTTAATGATTTTGAGGGGGTTTAGCGGATTTTATGGTTTTTAGTGTTTTTAGGAATTTTAGATGTTTTATGTGTTTTTTGGTTCTTAAGGGATCCTTATGGTTTTTAGTTGTTTTAGGTGTTTTTATGTTTTTAGGTTTTTTTAAGTATTTTGCATGATTTTTTATGGTGATTGAATTTTTATGGATTTTAGGGTTTTTGGGTTAATAGGTGTTTTTTGGATTTTTTGGGTTTCAGGGTTTTTTTTGAGTTTTTTAGAGTTTTTAAGGTTTTTATAATTTTTTTAACGTTCATAGGGTTTTAAAGGGTTTTGGAGTTATTAGTGTGTTTTAGTGTTTTTATGGGTTTTTTTTGGTTTTTAAGGTTTTTAGTGTTTTTTTATGGTTTTAGGGATTAGAATTTTTAGAGTTTTTGTGTTTTTAAGGGTTCAAATCATTTTAATGTTTTTATGGTTTTATTAGGAAATTTCCGGATTATTATAGTTTTTTAATTTTTAAGGATTATTCGGGATTTTTTAGGATTTTTATGGGGTTTTAGGGATATTGATAGATTTTAGGGTCTTTGGGGTTTTAGGGCTTTAAGTGTGATTTTGGTTTTTAGAGGTTTTAAATGTTGTTAGGTTTTAAGGTTTTCATATGGGTTTTTAGGGGTTTTCATTTTTATATTTTTAGTGATTTTTAGGTATTTTGAGGGTTTTAATGGGTTTTTGGGTTTTTATAGAGTTTTTTGGGGTTTTAATGTTTTTCATTGTTTTTAAAATTGTTATTGGATTAAATAAATTTTAGATTTTTTAGTGGGTTTTTTGGGTTTTATGGGATTTAGTATTTTTTAGTGGGTTTTTAGGGTCCTTATATTTTTAGGGTTTTCTAGGGTTTATATCATTTATATGGTTTTATAGGTATTAAATATTTTTAGATTTTTAATTTTTTCTTAGTCTTTATCCAGATTTTACACATTTAGGTATTATTATGTTTTTTTTAGATTTGTATCAGTTTTAGGGTTTTTAAAATATTGAGTGTTTTAACGTGTTTTATGGTTTTTGGTTCTTTTTTAGGGTTTTATTTTTTTTTGTGAGTTTTTAGGGGTTTAATGGTTTTTAGATATTTTAATTTTTTATGGGTTTATGGTTTTTATAGGTTTTAGTAGTTTTATAGCTTTTCATGGGTTGGATTTTTTTGAAGTTTTTAATTTTTTAGGGGTTTAATGGTTTTCTAGATTTTTTATTGGTTTTATATTGTTTTTATGGGTTTTATGGTTTTTAGGAATATTAGTGTTTTAGGGTATTTTACTTTTTTTAGGTTTTTTAGTATTTATGGAGTTTTTCATGGAAAAATGTATATATATTAAAGGAATTGGTGTTCTTTAGGTTTTTGGGTTTTAAGTTTTTTTAGGTTTTTATGGTTTTCTTAATGTTTTTTTGGGTTATACGATTTTTATCTTTTCATATATTTTTAGATATTATTAGGTTTTTTTATAGTGTATATAGAATTTGAGTGATTTTTTTGGATTTTAGGATTTTTAAGGGGTGTTGGAATTTTATTGATTTTTTAAGGGTTTTAATTATTTTTTGGTTATTAAGTTTTTCTTAGTGTTTTTTCGGGGTTTTAGGGGGTTTTAATTTTTTAATAATTTTTAGGGATTTATATGTTATTTATGGTTTTATGGGATTTAGGTATTTTAAGGTTTTTATAGTTTTTTGGGCTTTTAGAGTTTTTAAGAGTTTTTATGATTTTTACGATTATTTTAACGTGTTTAGCAGTTTAAAGGGGTTTCATAGTTTTTAGTGAGTTTTTACAGTTTTTAAGGGCTTTGGGGTATCTTAAGGTTTTTTGGGTTTTATTGTTTTTAGGTTTTAGGTTCTTTAAGTGTTTTTAGGGTTTTAACATTTTCAGGTTTTTATGGGTTTTAAGTGTTTTAATTTTTCAAATTTTCTTATGCATTTTTAAGGATTTTAGGGGTTTTTACCTTCTTAGGTATTTTTAGAGATTTTTTATGATTTTAATGGTTTTTAGGAATTTTAGTATTATTAATGGTTTTTTTCTTTTTTTAATTTTTTGAGATTTAATCATTTTTTGGTTTTTAATATTTTGTTAGGGTTTTTTTACAGACTTTTACGTCATTAGGGATTTTTATGGATTTTGTAATAATGTCCTAGTTTTTAGTTATTTAGGGATTTTTAGGATTTTTAGGGTTTTTATAGTTTTTTGGGGTTTTAAGTATTTTTATTTTTTAGGGATTCTTAGGTTTTTATACTGTTTTATCATTTTTTGGGTTTAAAGGTGTTTTAGGTGTTTTTTTATGTGTTTAGGGAATTTAAGGGTTCTTTGTGGTTTTTATTATTTTTAGTGGCTTTTAAAAATTTGTGGGTTTTGGGGGGGTTTTGGTTTCTAGGGTTTTTAGTGTTTTTATGTTTTTAATGGTTTCAAATGTTTTTATGTTTTTAAGGTTTTTTAAGGGGTTTTATGGGTTTTATGGTTTTTACGTTTTTAGAGATTTTTGAATATTTCTTGGTATTTTCATTGTTTTTAGGGTGTTTAGGGATTTTTGAGGGGTTTTAGGGCTTCTAAGGTTTTTAGGATTTTGATGGATCTTTGGGTCATTAGGGGGTTTTTTGGGTTTTTTAGTTTTTCAATGGTTTTTATATTTTTTTAACGTATTTAGGGGTTTAAAATGTTTTTAGTGTTTTTATTGGTTTTTTGGATTTTATGGGTTTTTTGGATTTTTATGGTTTTAGGGATTTTTTGGTTTATATGTTTTTTTTGGTTTTTATATTTTTTTTTATGTTTTTATGTTTTTGAAGTGTTTTTAGGTTTTTAATGTCTTCTAAAGGCCATTTAGGGGGGTTTTTACATTTTTTGGTATTTTATCACTTTTTTATAATTTTTTTGATTTTTTTGGTTTTTATGGTTTTAGGGAATTCGTTTTTTTATTGGTTTCTGGATTTTTTTTAGTTTTTTTTGGTTTTAGGTTTTTTATTTTTCATGTTTCTTAAGGTTTTTAGATTTTTTCTCAAAAATTTTAGGGGTTTAAAGGATTTTTATAATTTTTAATAATTTTTAAGAGTTTTTTTGGTTTTTAACATTTTTAGGGGGTTTTATGGTTATTAAGGTTTTTTTGGGATTTCAATAGTTTTTAGGATTTCTAGAATTTTTTAGGTTTTTTAACGGTTTTAAGTTTTTTAGGTTTTAAAGATTTTTTAGTGGTTTATAGGGTTTTTAGTGTTTTTTACTTTTTTATGCATCTATAAGGATTTTTTTTGTTTTTTATGCATTTTTAGGGTTTTTATGGATTTTTATGATTTTAGGGGTTTTAGGTTTATTTGTGGTTTTATGTTTTTTTATGATTTTAGGTTTTTCTTAGGTTTTATTACTTTATTTTAGTTTTTAGGGTTTTTATGGATTTCTTAAATTTTTGTAATTTTTAGGGATTTTGAGTGTTTTTATGGGTTCTATGGTTTTCTTAGTTTCATAGGGTTTTAAAAGATTTTTAGGTTTTTAATATTTTTAAGGGTTTAAAGTGGTTTTAGAGTTTTTAGTTTGATTATAGGGTTTTAATGGGGTTTTAGGTTTTTTTAATATTTGTTTTGGTTTTTTATTGTAATTAAGGGGTTTTATATTTTAATAGGTTTTAGGGTTTTTAAGTGTTTCTATGTTTTTAAGGTTTTTTAATGGGTTTTCAGGTTTTTATGGGTTTTATATTTTTAGGTATTTTAGGGTATTTGTAGGGTTTTTATTTTCTTTTTTGGTTTTCATGGATTTTGAGGGGTTTTAGGTTTTTTGGGGGTTTTAGGGTTTTGATGATTTTTAAGTGTTTTATGTTTTTCTAGTGTTTCGTAATGTTTTTAAGGTTTTAAAGTATTTCTATAGTTTTTATTAGTTTATAGGTTTTTATGGTTTTTAAGTGTTTTCAATGTTTTTAGGGGTTTTCATGGTAATTAGTTTTTAATGCTTTTATATGGTTTTAAACATTTTTAGGTTTTGGGGGGGGGGATAGTGTTTTTACTGTTTTAAGGTTTTCTTCAGGGTTTCCATGGTTATTATGTATTTTTATGTTTTTAGGGATATTTTTGGTTTTTTAGGATTTTTTTCATTTTCATTTTTTAGGCAATTTGATGGTTTTTAGGGTTTTTAACGGTTTTAGGGATTTTATGTTTTTTTGGGGTTTTATGTTTTTTGAGATTTTTTGGGTTTTATGTTTTTATAGTTTTTAAGGTTTTTAGTGGTATAAATATGTTTTAGAGGTTTATGTAGTTCTTAGGGTTTTATGGGGGTTTATGACTTTTTTATTCATTTTAGGGATTTTTAGGGGATTTAAGAATTTTAGGGTCTTTTAGGTTTTGGGGGGTTTTATAATTTTTTGTTTTTTCAGGTTTTTAAGTGCTTTTAGGTTTTTATGGATTTCATACAGGTTTTCCATGGTTTTAGTGTTTTTTTAAAAATTTAATGATTTTTATGTGTGTTGTGATTTTTTTGGGATTTTGAGAGTTTTGGGGGTTTTTAGAGTTTTTTTTTGGGATCGTTTGGGGTTTTTTTTGGGTTTTTAGGGGTTTCAACTTTTTTTAGATTATTTTATAATATTTATGGGTTAAAAGGGGTTTTGGAGTTTTAAATAGAGTTTTAGTTTTTTATTGGGTTTTAGTTTTTTTAATGTTGTTATGGGGTTTTAGGGTTTTTAGGGGTTTGAGGATTTTAGGAGAATTTTAGGGTTTTTTTTTGATTTTTTATAGTTTTTATAAATATTTAGTGTTTTTAAGGTTCTTAAATGTGTTTATTTTTTGAATTTTTTCTCATTAATTTTCATGGTTTTTAGGGTTTTTTGTTTATTGATATTTTTATGGACTTTTTAGTATTTTTATAGTTTTTAGGGATTTTGAGGGGTTTTAGGGTATTTAGGGTATTTATAGGTTTTTATGTTTTTTAGCATTTTTAATGTTTTTATGGGTTTTAATTTTTTTTAGGTTTTCAATTTTTTCTTAAACTTTTCAATTTTTATAGGTTTTTTTACATTTTTTTGGATTTTTATGGATTTTTTAGGATTTTTATTGTTTTTATGGGTTTCAAGGATTTTGAGTTGAGATAGGGTTTGTATAGAGTTTTATGGGTTTTTTGATACTTTCATGGGTTTTGAGATTATAGATATTTTTTTTAACATTTTAAGAGTTTAAAGGGTTTTTATGGTTTTTAGGGTTTTTAGCATTTTTAGTTTTCTTAGGGGGTTCAAATGTTTTTTGGTTATTAAAGTTTTGTTTGGGGTTTTGTAGGATATTTAGTGTTTTTTATGTTTTTATGTATTCATAGTTGTTTTTTGGAATTTTATGTTTTTAGGTTTTTTATGGATTTTGAGGGGTTTTTAAGTTTTCTTGGTTTTCATGGTTTTTTTGGGTTTTTTCTACTTTTTAGGTGTTTTAAGGTTTTTTTAGATTTTTTTATTTTTAAGGGGTTTATAGGTTTTTTAGTTTTTTTGTGGTTTTTATGGTTTTTATGGGTTTTGATGGGTTTTATGATTATTAGGGTTTTTTTTCATTGTTTTTATGGGGTTTAGGGACTTTTCAGTGTTTTTAGTGTTTTTTGGTTTTTTAGGGGTTTTAATTATTTTTAGGTTTTTAAGGTTTTCTTAGGGGTTTTAAGAATTTTTAGGGATTTTTACATTTTTAGGCATTTTTGGGGGTTTTTAGGATTATTTTGGTTGTTAGGGTTTTAGTGTTTATATAGAATTTGAGGGTTTTTAGGACTTTTAGGGGTTTTTAGTGTTTTTTAGGGTTTTAGGGGTTTGAAGTGTTTTTAATTTTTTTAATGTTTTCTTAAGAGTTTTTTTACTTTTTTAGTGATTTAATTAATTTTTTATGTTTTTATAGGTTTTCAGGGTTTTTGGGGATATTGAGGGGTTGTAGTGTTTTTTGGGGTTTTTTGCGGTTTTTTGGTTTTTTGGGTTTTTTGGATTTTTTTTAGATTTTAGTGTTTTATTGGTTTTTAGAATTTTAATTTTAGTAGGGTTTAAAGGGTTTTCGTTTAGGTTTTAGTGGTTTCGAGGTTTTTTTTTTGGATTTCTAGATCTTTTTTAGGATTTTTATAGTTTTTATAGTTTTTTGGATTATGAGGATTTTAGGGTTTTTATTGTTTTTAGGGTTTTTATGGTTTTTATGATTTTTTGTTGACTATTTATGGTTTTTAATTTTTTATACATTTTTTAACATTTTTTATGTATTTAATAGGTTTTTAGAGTTTTTAGTGGGTTTTGACGGATTATATGAGATTTTTTAGGTTTTTAAAATTTTAAGGGGTTATATGGTTTTATGTTTTTTAGTGTTTTTTGGGTTTTTATATTTTTTTTGTTTTTTAATATTTTTAAGTGTTTTTATGTTTTTAGTGCTTTTTTATGGAATTTATAGGGTTTTTAGAGTTTTTTATTTTTTTAGGGATTTTAGGGATTTTTATACATTTTTAGGTTTTTAGGGATTTTTAGTTTTTTATGGTTTTTAGGGGTTTTAGGGTTTTTATGGTTTTTGGGGATTCATATTTTTTTAATTATATCACGATTTTAATGTTTTTTAGAGTTTTTTGTTGCTTTTAGGTGTTTAAAGTGTTTTTATAGTTTTTATTTATTTTTAGGGTTTTTTATGTTTTTATGTGTTTTTGGTTTTTTTAGGGTTTTTAGGGTTGTTATAGTTTTTATGTTTTAATGGGTTTTAAGATTTTTTTATGTTTTTATGATTTTCTTAGGGTTTTTAGGGTCTTTGTTGTTTTTACTTTTTTAGAGATTTTTTGGGATTTTTTGGGATTTTTATAGTTTTTAGGTTTTTATGTGATTCTGAGGGTTTTTGTGTCTTTTTGGGTTTTGAGGTTTTTTTTTATTTTTAAGGTTTAAAGGTTTTTATAATTTTTTAACATTTTATGGGTTTGAATTGTTTTTTATCACTGGTTTTAAGTATTTTGAGGTATTTTTAAAAACAATTAGGGATTTTTCTAGCAATTTTGGATTTTATAATTATTAGGTATTTTGATGGTTTTCTAGGTTTTTGGGGTTTTTATATTTTATTGGGATATTAGGTGTTTTTTTTGAGTTTTTAGTGTTTTTAGTTTTTCTAAATTTTAAAAAAAATTAGTGTCTTAAATGGTTCATAGTGTTTTTAGAGGTTTTATGGTTTTATGTGATTTTAGGGGTTTATGGGTTTTCTTGTATTTTACTGTTTGTAGGGTCTTTTTCATTTTTGGGGTTTTTCTAGGGAATTAAGAGTTTTGGGGGTTTTATGGTTATATTATTGGTTTTCAGGGTTTTTTATGGTTTTTTTACAATTTTAGATATTTTTAGGATTTTTTTTTTATTTTTGTGGGTTTTACGTGTTTTAGGTATTCAGATGTTTTTGGGGATTTTAGGGTTTTTTAGTGTTTTGACATTTTTAGGGTTCAGGGGTTTTAGGTGTTTTTAGGTTTTAAGGTTTTATTAGGGTATTTCAGTATTTTTAGGGTTTTTGACATTTTTAGGGATTTGTAATGTTGTTAAGGATTTTTTGGTTTTATGTTCTTTAGGGATTTGGGGGGGGGGATATGGATTTTAATGTGTTTTAGAGTCTTTATTGTTTTGTTTTGGTTTTTATGTTTTTCATATTTTTTCCATCTTGGAAGGTTTTCAAAGTTTTTTTTATGTTTTTTGGGGATTAATGGGTTTTTGGAGTTTTTATGGGTTTTGGGGGGTTTTAATAGTTTTAGGGTTTTATTTGTTTTATTGGTTTTTATAGTTTTTAACATTTTAGGTATTTCAATGTTCTAAGATTTTTTAGGGATTTAACATTTTCATAGGTATTTTCAAGGTTTTTAGGGTTTTTAATGTTTTGAGTATTTTATGGGGTTTTTAGGAATTTTATAGTTTTTTAGTATTTTTAAGGATGGGGGGGTAGGGTTTTATGGTTTTTTGAGGTTTCAGTTTTTTTTTCATTTTTAGTGGTTTTAAGTGTTATTATGTTTTTAAGACTTTTTGGGATTTTTTGGTGGGTTTTAAGGTTTTTTACATTTTTAGGGAATTATGGTATTTTTTAGAATTTTAATGGATTTTTATGGGTTTTATGGGTTTTATGGATTTTAAGGGAATTTAGATATTTAGGTTTTTATGGGTTTTTAGTGTTTGTGGGGTTTTGCTTTTGTTTTTTTAGTTTAGGATTTTTTTGATATTTTGAGGGGTTTATGGTTTTATAGAGTTTCTAAAATTTTTAGTGGATTAAATTAATTTAATAGTTTTTAGTGATTTTTAGGGTATTTAGGTGTTATGTTTTTTAATGTTTTAAGGGGTTTCTATGGTTTTCATGGTTATAACATTTTTATTGGTTTTAACTATTTTTTGTGTTCAATGTTTTTCATTGGGTTTATAGTGTATTTAGGGTTTTTTAAAATTTTAGGAATTTTTAGGATGTTTTTGGTTTTTAGGTATTTTCGAAGTTTTAGTGTTTTTTGTAGTTTATTTGAGTTTTAAGGGTTTTTTTGATTTTTTTTTGTTTGATGGGTTTTATAATTTTTTGTTGTTTTTATGTTTTAAGGGGTTTTCTGTGTTTTTAGTGGTTGTTAGTGTTTTTAGGGTTTCTATGGCTTTTAGTGTTTTTTGATTTTTTTGGGGTGTTGTGGTTTTTATAATTTTTAGGTTTTTAGGGGTTTTATGTGTTTTTAGGACTTGGAGGTTTTCTTATGGTTTTTATGGGTTTTTATTTTTTAGATAATTTTAGGGGTTTCTGGGATTTTCTTGTTTTTAGGGTTTTTAGTTATTTTGATGGGTTTTAGCATTTTTTTGGGTTTTTGGGGTTTTAAAATGTTTTTTGTTTTGCTAATTTTCTTAGGTTTTTTATTGTTTTACGATATTTTTTTTATGTTTTTAGGGATTTTTAGAGATTTTTTGTTTTTTTTTGTTTTAGGGATTTAGGGATTTTAATGGTTTTAGGTATTTTTAATGTTTTTTTCGGTTTTTAGGTTTTTAAGGGTTTTATAATTTTTTTTATGATTGTATAGGGTTTTTAGATTTTTCTACCATTTTTAGGGGTTTAAAGGGTTTTTAGAGTATTTTTTGATTTTTAGGGGTTTTATAGGGTTTTTATGTTTTAAGTGTTTTTTATGGTTTTCAGTATTTTTATGATTTTTAGGTTTCTTAAGGGTTTTAGGTGTTTTTAGGTTTTTTATGGTTTTCTTATAGTTTTTCAGGTTTCCTATGATTTAATGTTTTTAAGTATTTTTAGGTATTTATTTTTGGGTTTTAGGGATTTAAAGTGTTTATTAGGAGGTTTTATAGTTTTTTGGGTTTTTTTAGTTTTTATTGTCTTTATGGTTTTTAGATTTTTTTAACACATTTAGGAGTTTAAAGGGTTTTTAATGTTTTTTGTGATTTTTAGGTGATTTATGATATTTTACGGGGTTTTATTGTTTTTAAGTGGTTTATGGTTTTTAGGGTTTTAGGGGGGTGTATATTTTCTTAGGTGTTTATCTATTTTTATGTTTTTATTCTCTTTAAGTGTTTTATGTTTTTAAGAATTTCTTATAATTTTCAATGTTTTAGGGTATTTTTAAATTTTACGTTTTTTTGGATATTTATGTATTTATTATAGATTTTAGGTATTTTGAGGCGTTTAAGATTTTTTTTGGGTTTTAGGGGTTTTAAAGTTTTTCTGGGTTTTACATTTTTTTATTTTTTACTGAATTTAATTAATTTTAGAGTTTTTATATTTTTACATGTTTAAAGTGTTTTCATTTTTTAGGGTTTATGGTTTTTATGGGGTTTTATTGTTTTTTGAGTTTTTACAGTTTTTAGGGGTTTTAGGAGTTTTAAAATTTTTAGGTTTAAAGGATTTCTTATGGTTTTATGGGTTCTTATTATTTTTTATGTTTTAGGTGTTTATGTGTTTTAGGCATTTTTAGGATTTATATGGTTTTTAGGGTTTTTAGGGATTTTGAGGGTTTATTTTGGTTTTTTGGTATTATAATGGGATTTTTTGAGATTTTAGGGCTTTTAAAGTTTTTTAGAATTTTTATCATTTTTATAGGTATAAAGGGTTTTAATATTTCATTGATGTTTTTAAAGTGTTTATGGGGCCTTAGGGGTTTTATGGTATTTTGGGGTTTTTCTTATTTTTAAGGGGTTTGGGGTTTTAATTTGTTTTTTTGGGGTTTTTAGGATTGTTATAATTTTTTGTTTTTTAAGGTTTTCTTAGGTTTTTCAAGGTTATTATTTTTTACGTTTTTAAGAATTTTTTGTGTTTTTTATGTTTTAGGTATTTTTAGGGATTTGATGTTTTTAAGGATATTTTGGATTTTTTGGCTTTAATGGTTTTTTCCTTTTTTGGGTTTTAAGGGTTTTAGGGTTTTATTCATTTTTAGGGGTTTCAGGGGTTTTATTTGTTTTTAGTTTTCTATGGTTTTATTAGGATTTTTATGTTTTTTATGTATTTTATGTTTTTCAATATTTTTAGGGGTTTTAGTATTTTTTTTTTGTATTTTTTGGGTTTTTAATGATTTTGTGATTTTGTTTCTTTTTTATGGTTTTTAGGGAATTTATGGTTTGTTGGGTTTTGTGGTATTTTTGTATTTTTTGAGTTTTTTGAATTTTTTAATGTTTTTTAGATTTTTTTAATTTTTAAGGGTTTAAGGGGTTTTTAGAGTTTTTAGTGGGTTTTAGGGTTCTTATAGGTTTTTTTGGTGTTTTTAAGGTTTTAGGGGGATTTATGGTTTTTAGGTGGGTTTTTGGACTTTAAGGTCTTTTAAGGTTTTTCGTGTTTTTTATATTTTTAGGGGTATAAAGTGTTTTTAAATTTTTACGGTTTTCATAGTGTTTTTTCGGTTTTTATGTGTTTAGGGATTTATAGGGAATTTTATGATCTTTATGGTTTTTTGGGTTTTTAGGTATTTTTTCATTTTTAGTGTTTTTACTATTTTTATGTTTTTAGGTATTTTAAGTGTTTTTATGTTTTTAAGGTTTTCTTATGGTTTTCAGAGTCTTTAGAGTTATTATGTTTTTATGGATTTTAGGGGTTTTTAGGATTTTTATAGTTTTTTAATGACTTGAAGAATTTTTAGGGTCTTTATTGGTTTTCAGAGATTCAAGGGTTTTGTTGGTTTTCTTTGGTGTTTAGGGGTTTTTTTATTTTTTAGGATTTTTAAGTGTTTTTAGAGTATTTTAATGTTTTTATGGGTTTAATGTGTTTTTAGAGTTTTTATTGGTTTTCAGGATTTTTATGGGTTTTATTGGGTTTTTAATATTTTTAGGTGTTTTATGGTTTATAGGAGTTTTAGGGATGTTATGGTATTTTAGGGGTTTTTATGGTTGCTTTACGTTCTTATGTTTTTATGGGGTTTAAGTGTTTTTATGTATTAAGGTTTTCATCGGGGTTTTTAGGGTTTTTATGTTTTTAGGAATGTTTAAGTCTTATTGTATCTTTATGGTTTTTAGGTATTCTGCAGATTTGGATGGTTTCCAGGATTTTCTAGGTTTTTTAGGGTTTTAGCAGTTTAAGGGTTTTTATGGGTTTTAAGTGTTTCTGGAGTTTTTAGGTTTTTTTGGGTTTTATGGTTTTTTTTATTTTATAGGGGTTTTATGATTTTTTTAATGTTTATAGTGGTTTGAAGGGGTTTTAGAGTTTTTAGTGGTATTGTTTTTTTATTTTTAGGGTCGTTTATGGTTTTTAGAGTTTTAGGGGTTTATAAGGGTTTTAGGTTTCTATGGTTTTTTGTATTTTTATCGTTTTTCGGTATTATAGATGTTTTAAGTATTTTTAATTTTTAAGGTATTCTTAGGGATTTTTGGGTTTTTTCATTTTTAGAGATTTTTATGCCTTTTTAGTATTTTTATGTGTTTTAATGTAATTGTTGTGTTTAACAGTTTTTTTGGGGGGTTTATGTGTTTTTATGGCTTTTAGGGTTTTTGTATTTTAGGGTTGTATGGTTTTTAGAGTAATAATAATTTTTTAGAGTTTTAAATGGTTTTTAGAGTATTTAGTGGTTTTTTTTGTTTTTATGGGGTTTTATGGTTTTTAATTTTTTTATTTTTAGGGATTTTAGTTTTTTTTTGTTTTTAGAGGTTTTAAGTTTTCTAGTTTTTTAAAGTTTTATTTTGGGTTTTCATCATTTTTAGGGATTTTTAATGTTTTTAGGATTTTTAGATAATTCTTAGGATTTTTTTTGGTTTTTAGGGTTTTTAGGGTTTTAGGGTTTTTGAGGGTTTTATGGTTTTTAGAATTTTTAATGCTTTTATGGTTTTTTCATTTTTTAGGTTCTTAGTATTTTTGGATTTTCTAGGTTTTTAAGGTTTTCCTAATGGTTTTTAGGGTTTTTAGGGGTTTTTTTTATTTTTGGGAATTTTTTGGGAATTTTTAGGATTAATATTGTTTCTTATGGTTTTTAAGAAATATATGAATTTTTAGTGTTTTAGGGGTTTTTTGTTCTGTTTTTGTTTTTAAGGTTATTTTTAGTTTTTAGGTTTTTTATGTTTTTAGTGTTTTTTTAATGTTTTTAGGGGTTTAAAGGGATTCTTTGGTTTTTAGTGGGTTTTAAGGTTTTTATGGGTTGTTAGGGTTTTTATGGTTTTTATGGTTTTTATGGTTTTTAGAGGGTTTTTTGAAGGTTAGTGTGTTTTAGGGTTTTTGGAATTTTATGTTCTTTAGGGGTTTAATTTTTTTTAGGATTTTATGTTTTTTCTTTTGGGTATTCATGGTTTTTAGGGTTTTTTACTTTTTTCTGGATTTCTTCGAATTTTTCAGGATTTTTATAATTTTTTACTGTCTTTAGTTATTTTGAGGGATTTTGGAATTTTTTAGGGTTTTTAGCATTTTTTTTTGTTTTTAGGGGATTTTATTATTTTTAGGTTTTTTTTTCTTTGGAATTTTCCTTGTTTTCAAGATTTTTTATGTTTTATGGATTTTTTAGGATTTTAATGAATTTTTTGGGGTTTTGGGGATTTTTTGGGTATTTGTTAGGGATTCTTAGGGTTTTATGGGGTTTTTTTTGGGGTTTTCGGTTTTTTTGTGTTTGTAGAGTTTTTATCTTTTTTAGGGGTTCAAAGTGGTTTTCTAATATATATTGTTTTTAGTTTTTTAGGGGTTTTAAGTGATTTTTAGGTTGTTAATGTTTTCTTAGGGTTATTAAGTGTTTTTAAGGTTTTTTAAATTTGAAGTTCTTTTTATTGTTTTTAGGATATTTAGCGATTTTGAGGATTTTAGGGTTTTAATTTTTTTTTGGGTTTTTGTTGGTTTTTTTGATTTTTTGAGTCTTTTAAGGAATTTTGGGTTTTCAATGTTTTTAGATACTTAAAGGGGTTTTAAGGTTTAATTGATTATTTTGGATTTTATGTGTTTTTAACGTTTTTAGGGTTTTTAGAGTTTTTGGGGTTTTGGGGTATTAAGATCTTTTAGGGGGTTTACACTTTTTAGGATTATTTTTATTTTTCAGGGGGTTCATGTATTTTTTGGTTTTTATGGGTTTCTTTGGGATTTTCATGGGTTTTAGGTTTTTAATGTTTTATATGTTTTTTAGTTATTTTTAATATATTTATGGTTTTAAGGGGTTTTAGGAATTTTGATGTTTTTTAGATTTTTTATTATTTTTAGGGGTTTTATATTTTTTTACATTTTTATGGGATTTATGTGTTTTTAGTTTTTTAAGGTTTTCTTAGGTTTTTTATGTTTTAGGGTTTTTATGGTTTTTAATGATTTTGATGTATTTTTTAGTTTTTTTTAGGGTTTTTAGGGTTTTATGGATTTTTTGATTTTATGTATTTTTTTAGTTTTTTGTGGTTTTAATGTTTTTTAGAATTTGTAATGTTTTGGGGTTTAATGGCTTTAAGAGGTTTTAGTGGTTTTTAGGGTTTTATGGGATTTAGGCTTTAAGGGTTTTAATGGTTTTGGGGTTTTTAGGGCAAAGAAGATGGGGAGGTCAGGCTATTCCCGACCCCCCCCCCCCCAATTTATTAGATAAAAAGACGCAGCATAAACAACAGACAAGGGAGGGGTGTGGTCAAATGACCCGCACCCAAAAACCCTTAACGACTCCAAAAACAGAAAAATAAACACCAAGAAGACAAAAAGAAAAACAAAACCAAACACACACACACAAAACCAAGAAGCAACCAGCACCATCATCCACCATCAAACATCAATCAGCAGCTCACAACCAAGCAACGACCACCATCCAATCACACATAAACAAGAAACTAGGAAACCCATTGAGCAAACATCATCCATTCTCACACGATCCCGCATCCAGAACCTCCCAACCAAGAAGGTCCACCGCAAGCACCACAAAACCAACAACGCTAGCCTCTAGCACCTCCTCACCAAGAAGAGTCACCACCCGCAATAGATCCACCAACACCAAACTCATAACCAACAACTTCATCACGTCCCACCCCTGCAGCAAGCAGTAACCAGTGCCACCAAATCTGGAAATCACCGTCCGCACCACACAAACTAGCAAAGATGAACTGCCAATCACGCGGAATAGTACACAATGATTCCCCCAGCAGTATCACAAACATCAAAAAATATATAACCATCTTGACCAGAGACTCGGACATCCCTCTAACCAAATGGCATGCCCAGCCATCAAGTCACTCCACAAGCAGAACAAACCGTAACAGCAGGATGAACAACCACCATAAAGATGTAACAGCTGGAAAGTAGAAACCACTGGCGCACCAAACAAATACGGGATCCACAACACAGGAGAGAAAATGTACCAGAACCTTTGAGATCTGATCCTCAGTAGGTGTGGAAATACAACAGTAGTAGAATCAGCCTGAATCACAGACACCAACTCGACCCATCCATGCGACGTCTCCTCTGCAGATCCAAGAAACCACCGAGGAGTGCCACTTGAAAAAGTAGATCTGAGTCGAAGATCCTCAACCGAGTCATCCCAAAGCCACCGCCTTGAGAACTCAACTTGAGCCATCACCTTCCAAGAACCACGAAGGGCATCATTTGAAGTCACTAGCCGCCTAAGATGAGACCCAGATTCGAGGTCAACGAAATGGGTCACTAAAGCATGCAACCACTTCCTCTTCGAAAAATCGGAGTCGTAACCTGCCAATCACCAAACGACCATCATCAGCTACCAAGGACCTTCACCACCGAGGGTTGGTAGACCTCGCCAAAGTGCCACTGAAGGAGACCGTGGGGAATGAGAAGGATGAAAGGGACACCAGCGTTGTGAAGCCCTAATGATGAGATAGATAGGTTTTTAGGGGATTTAGGGTCTTTTAAGGATTTTTTGGTTTTTAGGGTTTTAAGTGTCTTTAGGATATCAATGTTTTCTTAGAGTTTTTAAGGGTTTTTTTAGTTTTTGACATTTCAGATATTTTTATTCATTTTCTAGGGGTTTTTTACTTTTTAGGGTTTTAGGGATTTTGTTGGTTTTTAGGGGTTTGAGAGGTTTTAAGTTATTTTAGTGTTTTTATAATTTTTTATGTTTTTAGGGATTTTAGGTTTTTTTGTTTTCTAAAGTTTTATTAGGGAATGGAATGTGTGAGGCCAGGCTATTCCTGGCCCCCAAAAATTTATAAAAAGAAAAGAAAAGCATACAAGATCATGGTAGGGCCAAACAACCCACACCAAAAAATCCTAGACCCCCATACACACTAGAACCCCAAAAGACCCAGAAAGAATAAGAGAAACAAACAGAAACTACAAATCAACGTCTCCATCCCCATATGGGTCCCCATCAGCACCATAACCAGTGAAAGCATCTGACTCCACCGACACTCATTCAGATGATTAATATTGCTTTAGGAAGGTAGTGTAATAATCTCTTAGATGTTGTTTCTCTGTATTTAGCTGCACCTTGATAGACAGACCTCCCCTACTAGAAGAACCTTCCATAGAATTTCATGAGGCTCTCATGGACACTAACTGTGTCAAAGTCTAATAGTCCTTTCCTGGCTTCCAGTTTCTAGAATCTAAAGAGACCCCTGCAGGTTTTTTTCCCTTCCCATGTGGAAAGGCCACTTCAAGAAATGCCCTATCCTTAATGTTCATATCCATATTTTGAATCATACTTCTACCATCCTCTTGGAAAAATATTGATCAGGGATGAAATAGGATTCCTAATTTAGGGAATAGTCAGTAAGAACCCCACACTATGGCATGCTAGGTACCACCTGGGCAGGTTCCTCAATAGCCAGATAAGAAGGGGGCACCACACCAGACAGGGCCTGATGTAATTTCCCTTGATCCATAGGAAGCTTTCTTACTTCCCCTGTCAAGAAGGCTCATTCTGCACAAGCCCCTACATCTCCCTTTCCCCCTACTCACTAGCACCATCCGAGTACCCAATTATTTCAAACATCGGCTCCACTTCATTATCATTCTGGGCTGCACTCCCTCCATCATGCCTAGTAGCGATAACCTGCACCTCATTTAGTGCCTTTATATCAAACCTCTCACTCCCATCATTAGAAACCGGAGAACCTTTCCCATCACAATTGTGAACAAGCACCTGAAGATCCCTTTTCTCTTACTCAACAGTACCGTCTGAGTGGCCAGTGGTGAACAACATTATCTTGGCTTCACCATAATTTGGGGCCACAATCCTTCTATCATTCCCAGCATCTACGACCTGCACCTCACTCTATTATATAGTATTCCTCGCACTCCCAGCATATTTAAACAGAAACCCTTGCACCTCCTCCTCAATCTCTAGACCTTCAAAGTGATTGAAAGTTGGAACGAAGTCCTGCCTCTGCTTCATATTGCTATCAGAGGAAATAAGCATTCCACCAGTAGTGAACTCACTACATAGAGAACTTCCAGCATCTGAAAGCCTCAAGTTGGTCCTAAATCGCTTGAAAATATCACTCACCTTGGGCTCTTATTGGTGAACAACCACTTTCCCTATTCTGTGATCACCTACTGCAAACACCTGGCCCCCATCAAAGCTGGGAAACCATCCCGCATATTTGGGATCAGTGATCTAGAACTAATACCAAAATTAGGTTCCACCCCCTCAATACCATTACTTTTAAGATTTATTGAAATAGCCATTGCGACCTCCTTTACATGCACCCCCACCTGAGCCTGACCCCCTTCATAAGACTCAATTGGAAACCAATCCTAATGCACCTCACCCCAATTCTTCTTCCCTTCACTAGCCACATCCTGAGCTTGATTCAAAACACCATATTTCCTCCCACCACACCTGCAAGCCCAAACACTATGTCCCAGATTCCCACAGTAGGAGAAAAAATTAGTCCACGACTCAAAAATCAGGGGTTGTTTCCACCAAATCTTCTCACCAACAGCAATCCAAACAAAAGAAACTAGACCTTTAAATAGGTTTTTAGGGTTTTAAGGGGTTTTATAGGTTTTCAAGGATTTTAGGGTTTTTTATAATTTTTATGTTTTAGGTGTATAAAGTGTTTTTATGTTTTTAAGGTATTCTTAGGTTTTTAAGGGTTTTGGGTTGTTTATATTTTTTGAGATTTTTATATTTTTTTATATTTTTATGGTTTTTAGGATTTTTAGGGATTTTGAGGGGTTTAGGGTTTTTATGGGGTTATTTTGGGGTTTTAGTGGTTTTTAACATTTTTAGGGGTTTTTAGGTTTTTTATAGTTTTTAATGTTTTGGGTGTTTTAAGGGTTTTTAGATTTTCTATTGGGGTTTTAGGGTTTTTATGGGTTTTATTGGATTTTAGGATTCATAAGGTCATTTAATATTTTTAAGTGTTTTAGAAAATTTTAAATGTTTTATAGGTTTTAAGTGTTTTCAGGTTTTTTTGGTTTTCATAGGGGGTTTCTGGGTTTTTTTAGGTTTTTCAGGATTTTTAGTGATTTTTTAGGATTTTTTTAGGTTTTCTAGGTTTTAGGGTTTTATGGGTTTTTTACATTTTAGGGGATTTAAGTGACATTAATTTTTCAATGTTTTCTTATGGGATTTCAGAGTTTTTAGAGTTTTTTATATTTTTAAGGATTTTTATGGATCTTTTTAAAAAAATTATCATTTTTAGGGTTTTAGGGATTTCGAGGGAACTTATGATTTTTATGGGTTTTATGGTTTTACATTTTTTCGGATTTTTTAGGTATTTTAAGGTTTTTATAGTTTTTTAACATTTTACCTGTTTAAATCATTTTTAGAGATTTTATTGGCCTTATGGATTTTATTTTTTAGGTGTTTTTATTGTTTTAGGGCGTTTTTTTGTTTTTAGTGGTTTTTAGTGTATTTTTGGGTGTTTTGGGGGTTTTTTCATTTTTTTTATTTTTTTGGGATTTTATGTGTTTTTAGGTCATTATGGTTTTCTTAGGGTTTTTAGGGTACTTTATGTTTGTAGCTATTTTTTGTGATTTTTTAGGATTTTTATGATTTTTATGGGTTTTAGGGACTTTGAGGGTTTTTAGTGCTTTTAATTTTTTTGGGTTTGTAGTATTTTTTTTGTTTTATGGGATTTAAGTGTTTTTATGCGTTTACGTTTTTCTTATGGGTTGTCTAGGTTTTTAGAGTATTATTAATTTTTATGGATTTTTAGGCCTTTTTTAGATTTTTTGTGAGTTTTTAGGGATTTTAATGGTTCTTGGGGTTTTAGGGTTTTAAGGGTTTTTATGGTTTTTTTATTTTACGGGTTCTAATAGTTTTGTAGGGGATTAAACGTTTTTTTATTTTTTTTAAGATTTTTAGGAGGATAAAGGGTTTTTAGAGATTTTAGTTGGTTTTTAAGGATTTTATGGGTTTTTAGGCTTTTAAACTTTTTAAGAAGTTTTTATGGTTTTTAGGGGGTTTAGTGGCTTTTATGGCTTTTTAGGATTTTTATTAATTTTTTAACGGTTTTAAGTGATTATAGTTATTTAAGGTATTATTATTGGTTTTTATGGTTTTAGGGTCTATATATATATATATATGTATTTTTTAATACTTTTATGATTTTTTATGATTTTTTGGGATTTTTATGGGGTTTTAGCGTTTTTATGTTTTCTTAAAGTTTTTATGATTTTATGTTTAATAGGTTTTCTAAGTGTTTTTAAGTTTTTAAGGTTGTATTTTGGGGTTTCTGGGGTTTCTGGGGGGTTTTTACATTTTTATGGATTTTTAGGGTTTTAAAGATTTTTATGGGTTTTTAGGTTTTTTTTGGGGTTTTCAGGGTGTTTAGGGTTTTGGTGGGTTTTTAGGTTTAATGGTTTTTTTGAGTTTTTAGGGTTTTAATGTTTTTTTTTAAAAGTTCTAAAGGGTTTTTATGTGTTTATTGGGGTTTTTGGTTTTTAGGGGGTTTAATGGTTTTTAGCAACTTTATCGTTTTTAGGGTTATTCTGGTAATTTAAGTGTTTTAAGGTTTTTAGAATTTTTTATGATTCATATGGGATATATGTGTTTTTATATTTTTAAGGTTTTCTTTATGTTTTTAGGTTTTTTTTCATTTAAAGTATTTTTAGGTATTTTTTAAGATTTTTAGGGTTTTTAGGGTTTTTTAGGATTTTGAGGTTTTCAGGGTTACTTAGGGGTTTTAGGGTTTCTATTGTTTTTAAGGTTTTAGGGTTATTTTTTAATTTTATAGATTTTAGGTTTTTTAGAGTTCATTATGAAAATTATTGGTTTAAAATTATTTTTAGAGATTTTGGTGGTTTTAGGGTTTTTCGAATTTTAGGGTTTTTTTGGTTTCTATAGTCTTTTATGATTTTCAAAGTATTTAGTTTTTTAATGTTTTTAGGCACTTTAAGTGTTTTCAGGTTTTTAAGGTTTTCTTAGGGGTTTTTATGGTTTAGGTATTTTTAGGGATTTCTAAAAGATATTTATTATTTTTAGGGATTTTGAAGGTTTTAAGGGGTTTTAGGGATTTTATGGGTTTTTATTTTTTTTTGGGTCTCAAGTGTTTTTATTTTTTTTATTGATTTATTCAGTGTTTTTAGATTTTATGTGTTTTTATGTTTTTAATAATTTTTAGGGTTTTTTTAATTTTTATGGTTTTTAGGGTTTTTAGTGATTTTGAGTGTTATTAGTATTTTTAGGGGATTTATTGTTTTTTTGGGTTTTTGGGATTTTATTTTATTTTTTAGGGTTTTAATGTTTTTTTTAGTTTTTGAAAATTCTACAGATTTAAAGGGTTTTAACAGTTTTTAGTTTTTTTTGGGTTTTATGGGTAATTTTTATTTTTTATGGTTTTTAGAATTTTTATGGGTTTTAGGTGTTTTTACAATTTTTAGGGTTTTTATGGGTTTTTAGGATTTTTATTGGTATTAAGAAAATTTAGTTTTTTAAAGTTTTGTTAGTATTTTTCACGGTTTTCCATGTTTTCTATATTTTCAGTTATATTGAGTGATTTTTTAGGATATTTATGGGTTTTTATAGTTTTTAGGGTTTTAGGTGTTTTGAAGATTTTTGGGGGTTTTAGGGGTTTTAACATTTTTATAGGTTTTTTGGGATTTTTTCTGATTTTTTTGTGTTATTTGAGTGTTTTGGGATTTTAGGGGGTTTAAGGTGTTTAGGGGTTTAGGGTTTTATGGTTATTTTGGGTTTTAAGGGGTTTTATGATTTTTTTTATTGAATTATGTTTTTTAGTGTTCTTTAACGTTTTTAGGGTTTTAAAGAGGTTCTAGAGTGTTAGTGGGTTCGTGTCGGTTTGTATGGGTTTTATAGTTTTTTAAGGTTTAAAAAGGTTTTTATTATTTTTAGGGTTTTTAATGTTTTTTATTATTTTTAAGTGGTTTTTTAATTTTTTGGTTTTTTGACGAATTTTATGGGTTTTTAGGTATTTTCTATGTTTTTAGTGAATTTATGGGTTTTTTTAGTTTTTTTGGATTTTTAATGTTTTTAGAGTTTTTTGATGATTTTTAGTGTTTAAATGGGTTTTATATTTTTAGTGGGTTTTTATGGTTTTTATGGGGTTTAGCTTTTTATATGTTTTTAGGGGTTTTATTGTTGTTGGGGTGTTTTAGGTTTTTTTCGGCTTTTTCTGGGTCTTATGATTTTATGGGTTTTCTGTATTCAGTTTTTTTAAAATTTTCTACTATATTTTACATGTATTAATGGTATTTTATATTTGTATGCATTTCTAGAATTTTTTAGTATTTTTATGATTTTTTGGGTTTTTTATGTTTTTTATCTTTTTAGGTATTTTAGGGTTTCTAGGTTTTATTTGATTTTTTAACAGTTTAATGTTTTTTAGAGTGTTTAATGTTTTAGGGATTTAAATGGGTTTTGGATTTTTAGAGGTTTTATGGGTTTTAGGGTTTTAATGGGTTTTAAAAGTTATAGGGTTCTGATCAGATTTAGGGTTTTAGTGTTTTTAGGGGTATTAATTGTTTTGAGGTTTTTAAGGTTTTCTTAGGGGTTTTATGTGTTTTTAGGGGTTTTATTATTTTTATTGTTTTTAGTGTTTTTAGGTATTTTGTGTTTTTATGTTTTTAAATTTTTTTTGGAGTTCTTAAACATTTTTAGGTTTTTTAGAGTTTTTATTAGTTTTTAGGGTTTTATTGGTTTTAAGGTTTTTATGGTTTTTGGGGGTTTTAATGTTTTGAGGGGTCTTTAGGGTTTTTAGGATCAAATACGGGTGTTAAGGATTTAGTGTTTTTAGTTTTTATAGGTTTTAAGTGTTTTTAGGGTTTTAGGGTTTTGTTAGAGGGGGTTTTCAGGATTTTAAGGGTTTTTTAAATTTTAAGGATTTTTTGTTTTTTTTAATATTTTAAAAGGGTTTCTAATTTTCTTCAGGGGTTTTAAGGTTTTTAGTGTTTTAGGGGTTTTATCATTTTTCGGTTTTAGGGGTTTCATTTGTTTTTCAGTTTTTAAGGATTTCTTCCTGGTTTTTTGGGATTTAGGATTTTTTTACATTTTTATGGATTCTTTTGGGGTTTTTTGGATTTTTAGTGTTTTTAGGGTTTTTGGGATTTTGTGGGGTTTTTGGGGTTTTTGTGGTTTTTATTAATTTTTTAGGGTTTTAGGGTTTTTTCATAGTTTTTTAGGTTTTTAAGATTTTTAGTGTTTTTAAATATTTTAGGAGTTTAAAGGGTAATTAGAGTTTTTAGTGGTTTTTTGGATTTTTATGGAGAATCATACAATTTATAGTCTTTTTAGAGTTTTTAAGGATTTTAGTGGTTTTTATGTTTTTAAGGTTTACTTAGAGGTTATCAGGATTCATATGGTTTTTACATTTTTGGGGATTTTTATGGATTTTATATTATTTTTAATTTTCAGGGGTTCTTTGGGATTTTGACGGGTTTTATGGTTTTTAGATCTTATTGTTCTTAGGATATTTAGAGGTTTTTTTTGGTTTTTTAGGGTTTTAAATGCTTTTATATATTTATGGTTTTATTAGGGATTTTTCAGGGGTTTTATGTTTTTATGGATTTTCAGGGTCTTTTTTGGATTTTTATGGGTTTATAGGGATTTTGTTGGTTTTTAGAGTTTTTATGATTTTTATGGTTTTTGGTTTTTTTTAGTTTTTTGGCTTTTTAATGTTTTCAGATTTTTTTAATGTTTTTAGGGTATTAAATGGTTTTAGAATTTTTAGTAGTATTTAGGGTTTTATGGATTATTAGTGTTTTATGGTTTTAGGGGTTTTATGCTTTTAGCGACTTTTAAATTTTTTAGGTTCGTTTTAGGGTTTTCATCATTTTTTAGGTTTTTAGGGGTTTTATATATTTTTACTTTTTTACGATTTACTTGGGGATGTTCATTGTTTTTATAATTTTTTATGTTTTTAGTAATATGTATGTATTTTTTTATGATTTTTATTGTTTTTAGGGGTTTTAGGGATTTTGAGGGATTTTATGGGCTTTTAGGGTTTTTAGCATTTTTAAGGGTTTTAGTGTTTTTAGGTTTTGTAGTGGTTTGAAGTGTTTTCTGAATTTTAAGGTTTTATAGGGTTTTTTAGATTTTTTTGGTTTTTTATGTTTTTATTGATTTTAGGGGTTTTTTTTGGAACTTTATGGTCTTTTGGGATTTTAAGGGTTTTTATTATTTTTAAATGTTTTTAGGGTTTTAATGGTTTTTTGGGGTTTTATGGGTTTATTGATTTTTTAGGGTTATTAAGGTTGTTTAGAGTTTTTTTACATGTTACGGGTTTAAAGAGTTTTTTGAGTTTTTAGTGGTTTTAATGGTTTTTATCGGGGTCTTTTTAAGTTTTTAGGGTTTTTTTATGCATTTTAGGGCAGAATAGGTGTAAGGCCAGGCTATTCCCGGCCCCCTAAAAATTTATTATGGAAAAATACGCAGCATACAAGGGAGGGGAGAGGTCAATCGACCCTCACCCAAAAACCCTTTACAACCCAAGACACAAAAGACCCCAAAAAAAGAAAAATCAAAAAAGAAAAAACACAAAAGAGGAACAAGTCAGTCAACATCGCCACCAAAACCGAAGGCCGTATCGCCACCAAAACCGAAGGCCACATCATCACCATATGGGTCCCCATAAACACCATACCCAGAGAAGGCATCAGAGTCCACCGTCACCCATTCAAATGACTCATACTGCTTGAGGAAGTCAGTACAATGCCTCCTGAATCACTTCTTCTCCAACTTCTTATCCGCTCGATCCTTGGCGAGAGCATCCTCCACTGCTTTGGAAGCCTTCTAGGAGGCCCTAGTTTCCATTGGGTTTTTAAGGGATTAATAGTCTCTCCTTGACCTCCAATTGGTAGGGGAAGAACACCCCCTCCTCCTGCTATGAAGGAAATCATCAGCACTCACCACCCTGGGACTCCCCTCTTGCCTGGAATCAACAGCCGCAGGCTCAGACCCTCCTCTTGGTTCTGAGTCAGGATGAACAGAGCCATCCATCAAGGTCCTCCTCCTCCAATTCTTAGGCGTGTTCGCATCAATGAAGTCATTATGGTCCCTAAAGATAAAATCATATTTAACATTCTCAACAATGTTATCGCAGTCAAACATCACCTTCGGTTTGGGCTGCTGTAGAATCTCACATCGGTGTTGCTCAATTTCAGAACCGTCCATCACGATCATATCAGCGAGTTCAACACAAGGAGGTAGCTTTTAAAATACCACAAGCTCCATTCCTGAACGTTGTTGCACCACAGTACTCTTAACAGTATAAGGGGCCGCATCACGCAGCTCCTGTTCCATCAAATGAGCAGATGGGGTGGCCTTGGCACTGCCTAATTCATCACCCATGGTATTTAAGGTCATCTATTCTAAGTGTATATCATAAAACTTATGCTCCTCATTAGCCTAAGCATAATCCATTGGCTCCAGAAACTCCCCATCCTCTGGATCAAGCACTGCAAATGGATTCTATGTGAGAATCAGGTCCTGTTCTAACTGATGACCATTTTCCTCAGCAGAAGTAGAATTCGTCAGCAACCCCTCCATCCTCATCCCCTCAGAACATAGACTGGGAATGTCACTGCACACCCCACTCAGAACCATCTGCAAGCAGTCATCAGCAGCCATATCTTTCTCAGGAACAACCTCCACCACCCCACTGGATGAAGGGGAAACACCTGCCCTTCCTAAATCAGCCTTCAACCAATTGAAACAGTCTTTTACCATGACCCCTGGGTGAATCTCCCCCTCATTTTTATCAGGGCATGGTCCATCCCTATGGTCAGAAGCTAGGTCCAGCCTTGGGGGGTGGCACAGACATCACTCTCAGAAACCAAGCGACCACTACCCCCGTGATGACACACCCATTTCACAAGACCAAGAGTCAGACAATATTCACAGTAATTCAACCAGGATTGGAAAACCACAGGTTTCTTCCACCGCAGCTCTTCACCAATCTCGATCCAGACAAAATCAAATGGTTTCATGGAAACATAAACTTAAATAAAGACTCTCAAAGAAACCGGATGATAGAGGGCTCACGTTCGGCTATCCACACACAGAAATCTTCCAACCATATTTCCCAGCATTGTAAGAATTGATAGATTTTGGAAGGGAATAGAGAGTTCAGGTAATCATACCCAAATTGAAACCAAAGGCGAGTCCCCATGTAAATGAAGATCAAAGCTCCACCTGAAGAGAGAAAAGCATGCACCATCACATCTGCGGGGGGGGGGGGGGGCAGCAGACCAGGCCTAGATAAGGTCCTCCTTAGAAGTAAAGTGGATCAAAATATGGCAGGAATTAACCAAGCCCACTATCTCCCTATCCCAGAGATCCCAATGTTCGAACACAAATCTATCAAAAACATCCACCGGGGGAGCCAGTTAGATAATCAAGCCACCAGAGTTCAATTTTTCAATGTCGAAGCCTCTTTCAACTCCGAAATTGACAACTACAGCTTTGGATGACCTTTAAATAGATCTGACACATTAGGGATGATATTAATATGCGGAAAATAGGGGATCGAATCAGGATCCATGAAGGGAATGGAGGCTCTTCTATCATCAAGAACTAGCGAGGACCCCTCCCCCTCGGGGGAGGGGGGGGGGCAAGTCGTGCAGGTCGCCGTTGTGTTCAATCCAGCAGAGGAAAGTCACCGTCACGGAGCGGAGTGGGAGAGAGAAGATCGGCAATCCTCCTCTCAGAGATTTATTATTTCTTATGAAATTTAGGGTTTTAGGGTCTTTTAGGGATTTTAGTGTTTTTATGTCTTCTTTTATTTTATGTGTTTTAGATTTTTAAGGATTTATTAAAGTTTTTAGTGTTTTTTGGGGATTATTTTAGGACTGTTTGTATTTTTTTTGTTTTTTATGGATTTTTGGGATTTTGAGCATTTTTAGCATTTTTAGAACTTTTAGGGTTAGAAAGGGTATTTTTATTTTTAGGGATTCTAGGAGTTTAAGGTGATTAACAGTTTTTTAGAGTTTTTAAATTTTTAGGGTTTTAAAGTGTTTTTATAGTTTTAAATGGTTTTTTGGTCTTCAAGAGTTTAGAGTTTTTAATGGGTTATAGTGTTTTTTTTGTTTTTAGGGGTTTTAAGGAATTCAATATCTTTTTAGGGTTTTTAGGTTTTTTTTTCATTTTTGGGTTTTAAGTATTTTATGTGTTGTAAGTATTTTATGTGTTTTTAGTATTTTAAGGTTTTGTTAGGGGATTTTAGGCCTTTTATGTTTTTATGATTTTTAATGATTTTTTGGATTTTAATGGTTTTAAATATTTTTAGGGCTTTTCTAGTTTTCTAGGATTTAAGGGTTTTTTCCTTTTTCTAATGTTTTAATGGGTTTAAATGGGCTTTAGATTTTTTTAGGTAGGTTTTATTGGTTTTATGGTTATTTAGGTGTTTTATGGTTTTTAGGGCTTTTATGGTTTTTATGGCTTTAAGGGTTTACGGTGTTTTAGGTTTTTATGTTTTTCTTAGGGTTTTCAAGGTATTTACGATTTTTTTATTTATTTAGGGTTTTTAGAAATTTTTTAGTATTTTTCTTATTTTCTAGAGTTTTTAGGTATTTTGTGGATTTTAGGGGTTTTGGGGTTTTTAGGGTTTTTAGCATTTTTTAGGATTTAAAGGGGTTTAAAGTGTTTTTGGTTTTAAAGGTGTTCTATGGGTTTTTACCATTTTAGGGGGTTTTAAATTTTTATGGAATTTTAGAGATCATTTTTATTTTTATGTTTTTTGGGGTTTTTAAGGATTTTTAGGGGTTTTCTAGGTTTTATGGTTGTTGTGGTTTTTTGAGTTTTTGGAGGTTTTTAGTGTTTTTATGGTTTCTATATATTTTAAACATTTTTGGGCTGTAAAGGGTTTTTAGAGTTTGAGTGGTTTTTATAGTATTTATTAGGTTTTATGATTTCATAGGATTCCAAGGGTTTTAGGATTTTTACGGGGTTTTCAGGTTTTAGGGTCTTTTTAGAGTTTCTAACGTTTTTATGTTTTTAGGGGTTTTCATTTTTTTTGGTTTTAATGTTTTCTTTTGGGATTTCATGGTTTTTATGGTTTTTTATGATTTTAGTGATTTTTAGTGATTTTTACTGATTTTTTAGGATTTCTATGTGTTTTAGGGTTTTTATGGTTTTCAGGTTTTTTAGGTTTTAGAATTTTTTTTGGTGTTTATCCTATTTTATGTTTTTAAGGTTTTCTTAGGGTATTTCTGGTTTTTAGGAATCTTATGCTTTTTGGGATTTTTTAGGTTTTTTAGGATATTTGTGGTTTTTAGGGGTTTTATGGATTTTCAGGGGGTTTAGTTTTTTATGGTTTTTTGGATTTTATGTTATTTATATTTTTTAATCCTTTTTTTAGTTTTTTAGTTTTTTTAGGTTTTTGGGGGTTTTAATATTTTTAGAGGATTAAATGGTTTTTATAGTTTTAGTGTTTTTTTGGATTTTTACGTGTTTCTAGGTGTTTTTACGTCTTTTAGGGGGTTTTATGTATTTTAGGGTTTTAAGGGTTTTTAGTGTTTTTAGATTTTTTAGTTATTTTAAGAATTTTAGGTATTCAATGTTCTCTTAAGGGTTTTAAGGGTTTTTAATTTCCTAGGGATTGTCATAGGGTTTTATGATTTTTAGGGTTTTAGGATCTTTTAGGGTCGTTGGGGGGTTCTTGGGATTTTGGGGTTTTTAGGATTTTTTTTTGTTTTTAGTTTTTTTAGTTTTTCAGGGGTTTAAATGTTTTTAAAGGGTTTAATTTTTTTGGGTTTAAAAGGGTTTTTAGATTTTTTTATGGTTTTTATGGATTTTATTATTTTTATGTGTTTATGGGTTTTAGGGCCTATTAATGGGGTTTTAGTGTTGTTATCATTTTTAATGTTTTTAAGGTATTTTAAGTGTTTCAGGTTTTTAAGGTTTTCTTATGGGATTTTAGGGATTTTATGTTTTTTTACATTTTTAGGGACTTTTTGGCCTTATTTTTAATATTTTCATGGTTTTATATGGTTTTTATGGATTTTGATGGTTTTTGGGGGTTTCAGGGTATTTATCATTTTTTTGGTTTTTAGTGGTTTTAAGTGTTTTTAGGTTTTTAAGTTTTTCTTAGGGGATTTTACGTTTTTAGATAATTTTAGGTATTTTTTTATTATTTTTATCGGTGTCTAGGGATTTGGAGGGGTTTTATTGATTTATAAGGTTTTTAGGATTTTTTTAGCATTTTATTTATTTTATTTGTTTTCTATTTTTTAAGGTTGTATTAAGGATTTTAAGGTTTTTTGGGTTTTTTACATTTTTTAGGTTTTTGGGGGACTTTAAAATACCTTTAGGTTTTTTAGGTTTTTTGGGTATTTTTAGGTTTTTAGGAGTGTAATGGTTTTTTAGGGTTTTGTGGTTTTTTGTTGTTTTAAGGGGGGTTTTGAGTTTTTAGGTTTTTTATCAGTTCTTAGAGTATTTAAAAAAAATTATGAGTTTATAGGGGTTTTAATTATTTTAGGTTTTCAAGGTATTCATAGTGTCTATAGTGTTTTTAGGGTTTATTTACATTTATAAGGATTTTAGGGAAATTTTATGATTTTTAGGGTTTTATAGTTTTCTATGCTTTTTAGGGGTTTTTTGGGATTTTAACATTTTTTAGGGTTTTAATGGTTTTAAGTGTTCTCAGTTTTTTATGGTTTCTTTATTGTTGTTCATGGTTTTTAGGTTTTTTTATTTTTGTGGATTTTTTAGGGTTTTATTATGTGTTTGGATATTTTTTGGGTTTTATGGTTATTTGTTTTTAGGTTTTTTATTGAGTTTTTTAGGATTTTTAAGATTTTTATAGTTTTTTAGTTTTTTTAGAGTGTTTAATGGTTTTTAAAGTTTTTTGTGGGTTTTTATAGTTTTTAGTGGGTTTTATGGTTTTTAGGGGTTTTTGTAGGTTTTTACGGCATTTTTAAGCTTTCTTGTCCTTTTATCATTTCATAGGATTTTAGGGGTTTTAAGTGTTTTTACATTTTCATTGTTTTATGAGTTTTTTTGGGATTTACGGTTTTTTTAATTTTATTTATTTTAATCCTTTTTTATTATTTTTATCATTTTTTGTGTTTTTGGAATTTTGAGGGGTTTTAGCGTTATTTAGAATTTTTTGAGTTTTTAGAATTTTAGGTTTTTTTGTTCTATGTTTCTTTAGGTATTTTAGGATTTTTGAGCGGTTTTAAGGATTTTTTACCTTTTTAGGGATTTTAAAGGATTTTTAGGATTTTTATTGGGTTTTAGGGGCGTTAAATGATTATTGAGGTGTTTTAGAGTTTTTCTGGGTTTTTTTGAGTTTTTTGGGTTTTCAGGGATTTTTAGTTTTTAGGGGTTTTATGGTTTTTAAATGTTTTTAACATTTTAATGTGTTTTTAGATTTTTTAGTGGTTTTTAGTCTTTTAATTGGTTTTTTGGGTCTTTATGGTTTCTATGGATTTTTAGGTGTTTTTGGGTTTTTCTAGGAGTTTTTGTGATTTTAGAATTATTTGGGTTTTTTGGGGGTTCGGTATTTTTAGGTTCTGATGTTTTTTAGGGTATTCTAGATTTTTTACATTTAATATGGTTTAATGGATTTTTTCGGATTTTTGAATTTTTTGGGTTTTATGAGATTTTGCGGGCTTTATGGTTTTTAGGGTTTTAGGGGTTTTAGGGTTTTAAAGGTTTTTTGAGTTTTTTAGTTTTTCACATGAACCATAGAATGATTGGTCTGGACTCTCAAAGTGCATCCATGAGAGCCAGGATCAAATATGGGGGGAGGAATATTTCAGGAGTACTGTATTAGAAACTATAACAGGTATTGTTCAGCGCTATAGCAACAGAAACTATTCATTAGTTTCAGCCTTTAGGCCACCGGTTTGGTCTTTGAGTCCTTAGGGTCTTTGAGCCACCTCAAGGACTTTGGGCCACATATTCTCTAGAAGTACTAGAAATACTCTCTATGGAGTGGGCTCCAGATGAGAATTTACAGCAGGTGCATACACGAGAGAAAGAGCTAACAAATTTGGAAGAATGATAGGTTACGACAATTTCGATTGGTACTGTGAGGACCTGACCCCAGTTTCCCGAAGCCGGTTCCTTATTTGATTACATTGGAGTACATACAAAGAATACGAATCCTGAAGGACTATGTAGTTTAGTATTATTAGAAACAAGATACATACATAAGTTAAACTTTACATATGGAAAGGAAAAACAACACTTATTTATTCCACTAGAGTCATCACGTCTCCTAGATTATGCTTGCAAGTCATTCATAAATTACTTCTTCATGACCTGAGAAAATGAGACATAATAAAGGGGTGAGATCAAATGCTCAGTAAGAGTATGAAATACAGTGGAAGATAATATAAACATTAGACATGGTGAATAATTGAAAACACATGCCTTTAATAATAAACTTGAACACATTATGGCAGGGATATGAGCTGAGTAAATAATGCCATAATAAAACATAATCATGGGTATTCTACTAGTCTAATAAAAACATGAAATTTAAATTAATAGCTTTATAGTGAGGGAATTTCATATTCCATGCATTCTAAAACATTTTATCATGGCCTCGGCCAAGACGTCTAATGATTAAGGCCTCAGCCAAAATCCATATCACATTGGGAAAGGCCTCGACCAATTACACTTCTACTTGTCTCATGATACCTACTGATGCATAGAGGGCATATATTAGGCCCCACCCATCACATAATAATTCCAATACATTCCTCATATGAGCGGGGATAAACCTAGACAACAAATACATTCATTTTGAAATTACCATATGAAATGTAACTATATTTTCCCAATCATTAAACATAAAACACTAACCATTTAGAATAATATGGTGAATGGTTTTAGGATAGATCATCCACAATAGAGTTATTCACAAACCATTAAATAAAATTTGGTAGATGAATTCATAAATTATTAAACCCAATAATACCATGGAATAAACAAGAGCGTTGAATTAGATGAAAACACTCTTATAAAATCATTAAGAAATTCTAGAGATAAATACTCGTTTATTTTGAAAAGAAGAGTTATTTTGGAAAAATATTTGTATAAAACCAAAAGTGAAGTAATATAGTATTTTCATAATAAAATTAGTTATTTTATAAAGATAATGGTTTCCAAAAATAGATTATAGAGTGCCCTAGAAAATAGTTAAGGATTTGAGAAATTTCCTTGAATCGGGCTTGTATTTTTAAAACAATTTTGAAAGTTCCTTTTAAAACGTGTAACTACCCATAAAATAAGGAAGGATTATGGTTTTTAAACATATATATGATACTCACACAGAACATATGATGAGTACATAACAATACATAAGAATTACATTGAGGTAATCAGACAATGAAAGTATCCGAAACGAAAATGGAAGTTCGGGTGAAAAAACCCTTACCTTAACTCTAAACATATTTTTCTCTTGTACTTAAGCTACTGGAATATGAAATTATTCTTTTTAATAACTTATATTAGATCCTATTAGACATTTATTTAGTTTACCATAATTATGGTTAGTTCATTTATGTCTTTATTGATAAGTTATTATATTGAATTTTGTCATTCTCGAGTGTTCGTTTCCTTTATTTTCATATTTGGGTCACTTGTTTTTAAGTAATGAAGTTCATGTGGAATGGTTATAAATCACTAGGATTGGAATCATATAGTATTAATGAACATAAAGAATTTATAATGGTCACTTATATCATTTGGTTACATGGAATGAGGATGAGTCATTAGATGACAACCACTTCGATTATTCGGCGGTATTTAAAATATTATGAACTAGTTTTGTCATATAACTAAATTATGTGTACATATTCTAGTTCATTAATATAAATTAGGTTATAAAACATATATTATAGTCTGGTAAACCCATGAATATTCTTTAATGACCAGTAATGGAGAAGAAATTGAAGAATGAAACTTCGTCATCCACGAAGGTTATAAATCGGAACCTCATGGACGTCGATTTCATTTATAAAAATAAAATGGAGGGAGTAAGAATATTTATGATGGTTCTTACATTCACATGATATAAATCTAGTATATATATGTTACTGTAGTTATCATGTTCATTTGTACAGATGAGGTTAGGATAGGATAGAAAAATAAGATAAATTGAAATGAACCCAAATGAAAAAGAAGGGTGCTTTATCTCTTGAAATAACCTCCTTGAAAAACTCCTTAAGGGAAGAGGTTTTGGTCTTTTGGGAAGACCAGAAGCTTCTTGGTTGTGGGGATAGAATAGGGAAGGGAAATTGTGAAGAACTTTGAGAAGATTCATGTCTTATAGGAGTGAAGAGAAGCGGGAGTGGTGAGGGGCTTTTATAGTGGGGGAGAGGAGTAAATTTTGAATATTTAATTCATTATTTTATTATTTCCTTCAATACAACCAATAGTGTGATTTCATGTGACCCCTAATAGTAATAAGTGAATTTGAGTTCGAACCAAGTGGCCTTGAATCACTTGTGAGGTCATAAATAGTGTATTTAGTTGATAATTTGTATATACGGCATTTTATCGTATTTCACTATTCATAAAAAATTCGAGAATTTCAGAAAAATACCAAAAATACAGCCCTACCATTTTTCAACATGTAGAATTCAAAAGTGAAATCCATTTTTCAAAAATAATTTTATAAGTATTATTAATTTAATTTTTAAATAAGGTCATAGTAAATTATAAAAATAACAATCTTGAAGTGCAATTAGTTTTATGTGACTTTGAAAAATTAATTAAGATCCCATTATCATATTTCCTTAAGAAAAAAATAATAATATTATTTACTATTTATAATGGTCATATTACAATTCATATTAATATTAATAAGGGTATGTAACTATTCACTAAAAATCAAGTTTGTTCTATCAGACTCCAAATGACTTACTGAACACAACTCTAGATGACCATTTTTTGAAATTCAAAACATAGAAGAGGAAAAGTTGTGTTTGATGGTTAGATTACAAAATTGAATTATATATTTATTTTAAAAACCTTGGGGTGTTACATTTTTCCCTCCTTACAAAAATTTCATCCTCAAAATTCATAGAATATATTACCTACAATGATTCGGGTATGTATTTAACAAAATCTCCTCAGGATCCCATGTTGGTTCCTCCATCTTATGGTTCCTCCGTAGAACCTTTACTAGGTGAGTCGTCCAATTTATCAATACTTTTTATTTGGTATAAATAATCTTGAGAGGATCTTCACATTAAGATAGATTGGGCTTAAGTTCCACTTTTTCATAAGTGATTACATGTGTTGGGTCTGGCATGAACTTTATTAACATTGACATGTGGAACACTTTGTGAACCTTGGAGAGACTTGGCGGCATTTCCAAAAGATAAGCTACAGCTCCAATTCGGTCCAGAATTTCAAAAGGTCCGATGTACCTGGGACTTAATTTTCCCTTCTTACTGAATCGTATAATACCCTTCCATGGGGATAACTTTGAGAAAACGTGATCACTTTCTTGAAACTCCAAATCCTTCCTTTGGCTATCAGCATAGCTCTTTTTCCTACATTGAGCTATTTTGATATGGTTCTGGATAATCTTCACCTTATCTTTTGTTTCTTCAACAAGTTCCGGGCCCACGAGCTTTCTTTCACCAACATCATCCCAACAAGTTGGTGTACAACATCGCCTCCATATAATGCTTCATAAGGTTCCATCTGAATACTTGAATGGAAGCTATTATTGTAGGAAATTTCTACGAGAGGTAAATACTGATCCCACATGCCATGAAAATCATGTGAACAAGACCTCAACATGACTTAAAAAGTTTGAATAGTCTATTCTGATTGTCCATCAGTTTGTGGGTGGTAGTCAGTTCTCAAATGAAGATCAGTATCTAGGGCCTTATGAAGACTTTTCCATAATCTTGATGTAAAACATGGATCATGATCAGAAAAAATCAATAGGGTTACTCCATGAAGTCTCACAACTTCATTAATATATAGTCTTGCTAGATGTTCAAGTAGTAGATCTTCTCTTATAGCAAGAAAATGTGCTAACTTGGTAAGACGATAAAAAATGACCCATATTGCATCATTCCTTCTAGGAATATTTGGTAGTCCCATGACAAATTCCATCGTGATATTATCCCATTTCCACTTAGGTATGGGAAGAGGTGTCAATAATCTTCCCGGTTGTTGCCTTCCAGCTTTCACTTGTTGAAAAACCAAACATCTTGACACAAAATTAGTAATCTCCCTCCTCATGTTGTCCCACAAAAAATGTTCCTTAAAATCCCTATACATTGTAGTGATACCAGGGTGTATAGATAAATTGGAACTATGATCATCATCCAACAATTCCATTTTTATATCAGGTATATCGGGAACACAAAGTCTCTTCCCAAATTTCAAAATTCCATCTTCATATACGAAGTCACCCAATCTCTCTTCATTCCCAGCTTTAATCTTCTTTTGAAACTCCTCATCATCATCCTGAGAACTTTTTATCCTTTCTAGTATAGATGGTTTGGAAATTATTTGAAAAATAAATAATGTTTCACCTTCCATGGTTATTCCCATATCTATCTTTACTAGATCCATGAAAATAGGATCCCTTTAAACTCTCATCTTGTTCAAAACTCAATGATCATTTCTTCTCAAGGCATTTACCACCTTATTTTCCTTCCCCAAGTGGTATCATATCGTGCAGTCATAATCCTTGAGTAGTTCAAGCCATCTCTTTTTCCACATGTTGAGTTCATTCTATGAGAAAATATACTTCAAACTCTTGTGATCAGTATAAATATCACATTTTTCACCATAGAGATAATGTCTCCATATCTTCAAAGAAAAGATTACAGCAGCTAACTCAAGATCATGAGTAGGATAGTTTTTTCTCATGAATTTTTAGCCGTTGTGATGCATAAGAAATAACCCTATCATTTTGCATAAGGACACAACCAAGTCCTTTCTTTGAAGAATCACTATACATAACAAAATCGTCATTCCCTGATGGTAGAGTCAATATAGAAGAATTTAATAATCTTCTTTTTAGTTCATCAAAACATTCTTCTCAATCGTTTGTCCAAACAAATTTATCCCCTTTACATATGAGCTTCGTTAGCGAGCTAGCTAGTCGGGAAAGATTCTGCACGAAATGCTGATAATAACCTGCTAAGCCAATAAAACTACATATCTCAGTTATGTTTGTTGGCATGGGCCAATATTGGATTGCCTTTTTCTTCACAGGATCAACTAGGATTACATCCTTAGAGACAATATGGACAAGAAAATAAATCTCCTAAATCCACAATTCACACTTGCTAAACATCCCATATAATTCATGTCTTCTAAGAGTCTTCAGGATAATGCGAAAGTGATTTTCATGATCTTAGTAGATTTTGGAGCATACCAAGATATCATCAATAAATAACACTACAAAATCATCGAGATATTCCTTGAAAACTTTGTTCATTAGATCCATAAAGACAGAGGGTGCATTAGTCAATCCAAAAGGCATCACTGTAAACTTGTAATGCTCGTACCTGGTTCGAAATGCTGTTTTCAGAATGTCTTCCTTTTTTACACACAACTGATGAAATCCAGGTCAAAGGTCAATCTTTGAAAAGTATTGAGCTCCATGTAGTTGGTCAAATAAATCATCAATGTGAGGTAGGGGATACTTTTTCTTTATTGTTATAGAATTGATCTCGCTGTAGTCGACACATAACCTCATAGATTCATATTTCTTCCTAAAAAATGACAGGGGCTCCCCATAGAGAAACACTTGGGAGAATAAATCCTTTATTAATCAATTCCTCTAGTTGTTTCTTTAGTTCCACTAATTCCACAGTTGCCATTATATAAGGGGTCTTCGATATGGGCCTTGAACCAGGAATTAAAGAAATGGAAATCTCAATTTCTCGTTCTGGAGGATGCCTAGGTAAATCTTCTAGAAACATATCAACATATTCTCTCACAATATGTACATACTCTATTTGAACATTCCTTTCCTCACACATAGTTATTTCATTCTCTTCCGCCCCAATAACTGAATTTATTTGAGCTACTAGGGGTGGATATATATAAGAATTAGGTGGCGACGATTCTTCTCTAAAGATAAGGTTTTCTTTATCATTGTGATCAAAAATCATAACCTCATTCTTCTTACAATAAATGTTTTCATCATGGTCCGAAAGCCAATCCATACTGAGGATAATATCAAATTAAATCACGGGTATAACGATGAGATTAGAATATAAAGAACATTTATATAACCTAATGGGAACTGATTAATAGAACGTTGTAGCAAAGATACTTACCTTAGTAGTTTTGACTGACAAATCCCTTGTTAAATCAAATTGGAAATAACTAATTTTCTTAGAAAACTAGGAAGATATGAAATAATGCGATGATACAGAATCAAATAAAGTATTTTCTAAAATTGAGGAAACAATTAAAGTACCTGTCACCATGTCATTAGGAACTTCAACCTTTGCAGTTGTGATTGCATAATCTTGTACCTAATCCCTTGGCCATTTCTTTTGCATATTTCCTTGAAGATTTGTAAAATCATTAGTATAGTGTCCCATATCCCAACAACTATAGCATTGAACATCATTGGATTCCTTCTTCCCTTTGAAATCACCAGCAATATGGCCTTTCATACCACATTTGTAGCATACTCCTTTTCCTTTTAAGCATGTACCAGGGTGTTTCTTTCCACAATTGTCACATGGTGGAAATTCAACTCTTCCCTTCTTCCCTGTTTCCTTATTTCCTTTCCCAGGGTTTTCAGAATCCATCTTCTTTTCTTGATTTCCCTTAAATTCATAAGACATATATAATTATTTTTCTGTCTTGATGGAACATGAAACTATATCCTCATATGATGAAAAACATTGGGAGACCAGTGCCCGTTAGAGGAATGTATTTAGGCCATCAAATAATCGATCAATTTTTCTCCTTGGATTTCGTATGTATTCTATAGCATGTCTCTATAATCTTGTGAAGTTAGCTTCATACGTTGCAACATTATAATCTTCCTTATGCCTCATATTCAAGAAATGTCTCTCCATATCTGCTCGATTCTCATGAGGGAAATATTTTTCTATGAATATTTCCTTAAAATCCCTCCATTCCATCCCTTCTATCTCTTACTCCTCCTTTGTGTTTTGGATTAATGACCACCACTGATCCGCAGCTCCTGATAGACGATATACTACCATGAAAACATTATCACTTTCATTACATACCAAAGGGAGAAATATCTTCTCAAGGGAACATATCCACTGCTCTACTACATATGGGTTTTTAGTCCTATTGAATGATGGAGGCTTTTTCACATAAAGAGATCTAGCATGGCTCCTCCATATGGGGGATCCGGATTCTCCATATGGGTAAGGTTATAATTCATAACCTGAGTAAGTTGTCCCAGTATAGTTATGGGTTGCTCAGCACCAGTCACAACACCAAATCCAACATCATTATATTGTGTCAGAGGAAAATCCCTACAGGGGACACGTGCATTCGTGTGATTTCCATTCCGTCCACTAGGCGCCATATCTAGATAATGGAATACACTATATTAGGTTATGAATCATAATGTATAATCTTAACATAAAAATACTTAGAAAAATTGAGATCCTACACATGGCTAATCCCATATTCACAAAAATGGTTTCTTTGAGAAATATTTTACATTTCAACCCTTTATAATGGCTTATAAATAAAATGTGAATTATTCTAAGCATATCCCCCAGGAGTGTCATAACCAAGAGTGCAGCAAGGCCCGTTGTCATGCACCAGTTCCTGTTTGAGTCTAGCTCAAAGCGGTGTTTTTGGGTTTTACCCCTAGATACATCTATGCTAGAGCTGCCTCTACCTGCTCGTATCCAGATAGGGATGTATTTCTTGAAATATCAACATAATATATTCTTTATCAAAATACCAGGACGTTATTGTATGTATTTCCTAAAATTCTAACTTAGGGACTCTTCCCCAATTCTACGTTTTCTAAATCTAGTTTCCAAATTTTCTACAAATCTTTCTCTAATACCAACTGTAAGGACCCAAACCCAGTTGCCCGGAGTCAGTGCCTTATTTGATTAAATTGTCATACATACAAGGAATATGAATCCCAAAGGACTAATTATTTTAGTATTATTGGGAACAAGATACATACATAAGTTCAACTTTATATATGGAAAGGAAAAACAACAGTAATTGTTTCCACTGAAGTCATCACGTCTCTTAGATTATGTTTGCAAGTCATTCATAAATTACTTCTTCATGTCCTAAGAAAATGAAACATAAGAAAGGGGTGAGAAAAAACCCTCATTAAGAGTATTCAATACAATGAAAGATAATATAAACATTAGACATTGTGAATAATTGAAAACACATGCCTTCAATAATAAACTTGAACACATTATGGCAGGGATATGAGCTGAGTAAATAATGCCATAATAATACATAATCATGGGGATTATACTAGTCGAATAACCACATGAAATTCCAATTACTAGATTCATAAGGAGGTAAGTGAATATGCCGGACATTCATAAACATTTTTTCATGGTTTCGGCCAAGTCTTCTAATGATTAAGTCCTTGGCCAAAATCCATATCACATTGGAAAAGGCCTCGGCCAATTCCACATCTACTTGTCTCATGAGACCTACAGATGCATCGAGGGACTATAGCAGGCCCCACCCATCACATAATAAGTCCAATGCATTCCTCATATGAGCGGGGATAAACATAAATAACAAATACATTCATACTGAAACTATCATATGAAATGTACTATCTTTCCCCAATCATAAAACATAAAACACTAACCATTCAGAATAATATGGTGAATGGTTTTAGGATAGATCATACACAATAGAGTTAGTCATAAACCATTAAATAAAATATTTTATATGACTTCATAAATGATTAAAACCAATAATACCATGTAATCAACAAGTGTGTTTAATTAGGTGAAAACACACTCATAAAATCATTAAGCAATTCTGGAGATAAATACTCTTTTATTTTGAAAAGAAGAGTTCTTTTGAAAAAATATTTGTATAAAACAATAAGTGAAGTAATATAATATATTCATAATAAAATGAGTGATTTTATAAATACAATGGTTTCCAAAAACAGATTATAGAGTGCCCTTGAAAATAGGTAAGAATTTGAGAAATTCCCTTGAATCAGGCTTGTATTTTTGAAACAATTTTGAAAGTTCCTTTTAAAACGTGTAACTACCCATAAAATAAGGAAGGATTATGGTTTTTAAACATATATGTAATACTCACAAAGAACATATGATGAGTACATAACAATAAATAAGAATTACATTGAGGTAATTAGACAATTAAAGTATCCTGAATTAAAATGGAAGTTCGGGTGGAAAAACCATTACCTTAACTCCAAATATGTTCTGCTCTTGTACATAAGCTCCTGGAATATGAAATTATACTTGTTAATAATTTATTTCAGAACCTCTTAGACATGTATTTGGTTTACCATAATTCTGGTTAGTTCATTAAGTCTTTATTGATAAGCTATTGTATTGAACTTTGTTGTTCTGGTGTTTTTGTTTCCTTTATTTTCATATTCGGTTCACCTATTTTTATGTAATGAAGTTAATGTGGAATGGTTATAAATCTCCAAGATTAGAATTATATATTATTAATGAACATAAATAATTTATAATGGTCATTTATATCATTTGGTTACATGGAATGATGATGAATCATTAGATGACAACCACTTCGATTATTCGGCGGTATTTGGAAAATTATGAACTAGTTTTGTCATATAACTTAATTATATGTAAATATTTTGGTTCCTGAATATTAATTAGGTTTTAAAACATATATTATAGTCTATTTAAACCATGAATATGGTTTCATGACCAGTAATTAATAATAAATTGAATAAGAAAACTTCATCATCCATGAAGGTTATAAATCAGAACCTCTTGGACGTCGATTTCGTTTATAAAAATAAAAGGGAGGGAGTAAAAATATTTATGACGGTTGAGGGAGTAAAAATATTTATGATGGTTCTTCCATTCACATGATATAAATCCAGTATATATATTTTACTAGAGTTATCATGGTAATTTGGACAGATGAGGTGAGGAGATGATAGCAAAAGAAGATAAATTGAAATAAACCAAATGAAAAAGAAGGGTGTTTTACCTCTTGAAATAACCTCCTTGAAAAACTCCTTATGGGAAGGGGTTTTGGTCTTTTGGGAAGACCAGAAGCTTCTTGGACGTGGGGAGATACTAGGGAAGGGTAATTGGGCAGAACATTGAGGATATTAAAGGCTTACAGGAGTGAAGAGAAGATGGAGTGGTGAGGGGTGTTTATAGTGGAGGGGAGTAAATTTTGAATATTTAATTCATTATTTTATTATTTCTCTCAAGACAACCAATAGTGTGGTTTTATGTGACCCCAAATATTAATAAGTGCATGTGATTTTGAACCAAGTGGCCTTTAATCACTTATGATGTCATAAATTTTGTATTTAACTGATAATTGTTATATACGGTATGTTATTGTATTTCACTATTCAACAAAAATTCAAGAATTTCAGAAAAAACCCAAAAATACGCCCCTACCATTTTTCGACATCTATAATTAAAAATTGAAATTCATTTTTCAAAAATAATTTTCTAAATTTTATTAATTTAATTTTTAAATATGTTTATAGTTAATTCAAAAAATAACAATCTTGAAGTGCAATTTGTTTTATGTGACATTGAGAAATTAATTAAGATCCCATTATCATATTTCCTTAAGAAAATAAAATTATATTATTATTTACTATTCAAAAGGGTCATATTAATTTTCATACTACTATTCATAAGGGTGTGTTACTATTCACCAAAAATCAAGTTTGTTCTATCAGACGCCAAATGACTTACTGAACACAACTCTCAATGACCATTTTTTAAAATTCACAACAAGGAGGAGGTAAAGTTGTGTTTAATGGTTAGATTATAAACATTCATTTTATTTTTATTTTCAAAACCTTTTGGTGTTATAGGTACCATTTCTATGCATATCTACACAGGATAGCTAGCCAAACAACCATGAAAAGGTGGAGAGATGACATCACGATGTAGATACGGGGGGGGGGGGGTACATTTCAAGTATTCATAGTCCTGGAATAATTTCTCAAAGGCCTTCGGGTCATGTAATTTCATGAAGCCTACAGGCCATGTAAGGGTTCCCCTTCAACCATTAAAAGAAGGTTATTAAAAAATAAATAAAAATATAAGGCATTTGGGACAGTCAGGTGGAGTTTTTTAGAGTTTTAATATTTTTTATATGTTTTTAATGTTAATAGGGTTTTAAAGGGTTTTTAGTGTTTTAGTGGATTTTTAGGGGTTTATGGATTTTATGGATTTCTTGGTTTTTTTGGTCTTTTAGTGTTTTTTTGTGTTTTTAGCATTTTTTAGGTTTTTATGGGTTTTATTTATTTTTAGTTTTTTTAGTTATTCTTAGAATTTTTAGGAGTTTTAGGTTTTTTTATTATTTCTTGTATTTTAGTGTTTTTTATGGTTATTAGGGTTCTTTTGGATTTTGATTGTTTTTTTGGGGTTTTAACGCTTTTAGTGTTTTTTAGTGTTTTTTATGTTTTTTAGCATTTTTTAGATTTTTATGGGTTTTAAGTGTTTTTTGGTTTTTAATGTTTACCATGTGGTTTTAGGGTTTTTAAATTTTTTGGGATTTTATGGTTTTTTTATTTTTATTATTTCTTAGTGTTTTTATATGTTTTGTATATTTTTATTGTTTTTTTATTTTTGGGTGTTTAGTGATTTTTTGAGTTTTTTTGGTTTTTAGATTTTTTTAACGTTTTATGGGTTTAAATGGGTTTCACAGTTTTCAGTATTTTTAGGGTTTTTATGGGGGATTGGTTTTTATGGTTTTTAGGGGGTTTTATGGTTTATAAGTGGTTTTAGGGTTTTAGAGACTCTTTAGGTTTTTTAGTGGTTTTATGTGTTTTTAGGATGTGATGATTTGTAAGGTTTTTTCATTGTTTTTAGGGTTTTTAGGTTTTTACAAATTTTTAGAGATGTTTATGATTTTTATTGGTTTTAGGGTTTTTATGAGTTCAATGGGATTTGGGGTTTTGGGGGTTTTTAGGTATATAGGTTTTTCAGGGATTATAGTGTTTTTAGATTTTTAAGGATTTAAAGTAGTTTTAGGGTTTTATGGTTTTATTAGTTTTTTTTTCAATGGTTTTAGCGGTTTTTAAATTTTTATTAATTTTAGTAATTTTTTGTGATTTTTATGGGTTTTTATTTTCTAGGGATTTTAAGGGTTGTAAGGTTCTTACAGTTGTCATGGTTTATTTTCCTTTTAGGTATTTTTTTTATTTTTTATGATTTTTAAGGTTTTTTTGTGTTTTTTTTTGTTTTTATGGGTTTAAAGGGGTTTTGTAGTTTTTACTTATTTTAGGGATTTATAAGGTTAATGGGTATTTTTTTGGTTTTATGGTATTTTATGTGTTTTTAGGGGTTTGTAGTCCCTTTTAGGGTTTTTAAATGTTTTTCATTTTTTAGGGATTTTAAGTGTTTTTAGTTTTTATGGTTTTCTTATAGTTTTTAAGGGGTATTACGGTTTTTATGTTTATATGGATTTGTATGGATTTTTTTAGGATTTTTATGTATTTTTAGAGTTCAAGGGATTTTGATGGATTTACGGATTTTATGGTTTTACAATTTTAAGTTTGTTTTTAATTTTATGGTTTTAGGGGTTTTATGTGTTTTAGGTTTTTTAATGTGTTTTCTTAGGTTTTTTCTGTGTTTTTAGAGTTTTTTACATTTTTGGGATTTTAGGATGTTTTTAAAAAATTTATGGTATTATGGTTTTTAGGGATTAAAAGGTTTGTAGATTTTTATGGTTATTGTGGTTTTTTGGGGTTTAATGGTTTTTTTTAGTTTTTTTTATTTTTTAGATTTCTTTGGAGTTTTAAATGTTTTTAGGGGTTTTAATTTTTTTTAGATTATTTAGTGGTTCTTTTGGGTTTTTATGAGTTTTTTGGGATTTATGGTTAATAGGGATTTTTATGGTTTTTAGTATTTTTAGGGGGTTTTAGGGTTTTTAGGGTCTTTTAGGTTTTTATTAGTTTTAAGTATATTCATGTTTTCAAGGTTTTATTTGGGTTTTTTGAGTTTTTAGGGATTTATACCCTTTTCTTAATTTTTAATTCTCTTTTTGGACATTTAGGGTTTTTATATTTTTTAGGGATTTTGAAAATTTTAGGGGTTTTTTGGGTTTATATTTTTTTGGGGGGGGGGGGGGGGTTTAGGATTTTCATTAATTTTCTTTGGATTTAAGGTTTTTTACAGTTTTAAACATTTTTTGGGGTTTAACGGGCTTTTGGAGTTTTTAGTTTGTTTTTATTGGTTTTTATGGTTCTCATGGGTTTTTATGGTTTCATGGAGTGTTATGGTTTGTAGGGTCATTTTTAGGGTTTTTAGTGTTTTTATGGGTTTGAGCCTTTTTTGGGTTTTTTTTGGGGTTTTATGTGTTTTTAGGTTTTTAACTATTTCGTAGGGATTCTTAGTGATTTTTGGGTTTTTAGTTATTTTAATGTTTTTTAGTGTTTTAGCATTTTTTGGTTTATTAGGGGTTTATATGTTTTTAGTTTTTTTTATGGTTTTCCTAGGTGTTTTAGTGTTTTTTCATTACTTAGGGATTTTATGTTCCTTTTTAGGATTTTATGGTTTTTTGGGTATTTTTGGATTTTGAGGGTTCATAGGGTTTTTATGGTTTCTTAGGGTTTTATGGTTTTTTTGGGGTTTTAGGATTTTTTGATATTTTTAGCTGTTTTAAGGATTTCTAGAGTTTTTTATCATGTTCTTGAATTAAAGAGTTTTTATAGTTATTAGTGGTTGTTAGGGTTTTTATGGGTTAATAGGGGTTTATGGTTTTTCATGGGATTTATTATTTTTGGGGTTTATGGGTAGTTAGGGTCTTTTATGGTTTTAATGTTTTTTTATATTTTTAGGTTTTTAGGGGTTTTAAGTGTTTCTAGGTTTTTATGTTTTTATTAGGCTTTTTAGGGTCCTTAGTGATTTTTACCTTTTTATATAATTTTAAGGATTTTTAAAAAATATATGGTGTTTAGGTTTTTTAGGGATTTGGTTGGTTTTTATGGTTTGTAGTGTTTTTAGGTTTTTAGAATTTTTTAAATTTTTAAAGGTTTTATGTTTTCTGAAGGGTTTTTAAGTGTTTTAGTGTTTTCTATTTTTTATAGGATTTTTGTATTTTTTAGGTTTTTTATTTTTTATAGGATTTTTATGGTTTTTAGAGTTTTTATGGATTTTTATGTTTTTTTGGGGGGGGGGGGTTTGGTTTTTAGTTTTTTTTTATTTTTTAAAAATTTAGGGGTTTTAATTTTTTTTAGGTTTTAAGGTTTTATTATGGTTTTTTGGGATTTATCGGGTTTTTATATTTTTAGGGATTTTTATGGTTTTTTTATTTTTAGTGATTTTGAGGGTTTTAGGGTTATTTAGGGTTTCATTGGAATTTTATGGATTTTTTTTAGGGTTTCTTTATTTTTTTAGTGTGTTTATGATTTTATAAATTTTATAAATTTTTTTAGTGGTTTGGATCATTTTTAGCATTTTTAGTGTTTTTAGGGTTTTTATGGGTTTTTTGGGTTTTTTGGTTTTTGGGGGTTCTTATGGGTTTTTTGGGTTTTTTGGTTTTTTAGGGTTTCTTATGGTTTTTCATATTTTTAGGTTTTTAGGAGTTTTAATTGATATTAGGTTTTTATAGTTTCTTATGGTTTTTAGGGTTTTTAGGAGGTTTTACCTTTATATAGATTTAGGGAATTTTTAGGATTTTTGGGGGTTTTATGAATTTTGAGAGATTTTAGGGTTTTTTGGGGTTTAGGGGTTTTATTTTTTTATTGGTTTTTTAAGTTTTTTTGCATTTATACGGGTTTTTAGAGTTTTTAACCTTTTAGGATTTTAGGTTTTTAGAGTCTTTAGTGGGTTTTCAGAGTTTTTATGGGATTTTATGGGTTTTTAAGGTTTTTAGGGGTTTCATGGTTTTTACAGATTTTAGGGATTTGGTGTCTTTTTTGGGATTTTTAGGGTTTTTAGCATATTTTTTATTTTAGGGGTTTTAAGTGTTTCTAGGTTTATAAGTGTATATTATGGTTTTTAGTTTTTTTTTGGGTTTTTTTACTATTTTAATGTTTTTAGTGGGGTTTTAACAATTTTTTGGTTTTTAGGGTTCTTAATTATTTTTAGGGTTTTTTGGTGATTTATGTTTTTTATTTTTTTAGGGGTTTTATGGTTTTTATGGTTTTTCATATTTTTTAGGTTTTTAGAGGTTTTATGTGTTTTTAGGTTTTTATGTTTTTTTACGTTTTAAGGGTTTTTAGAAATATTTGAGGTTTTTTATGGGATTATTGGAGTTTTAGAGATTTTTAGAGTTTTCAGGGACTGCTTTTTTTTTATTTTTTTCAGAATGTTTTTGTGTTTTTTGGGGTTTTATATGTTTTTAGTTTTTTTTAATATTTTTAGAGGATTAAGGGGTTTTTAGGTTTTACTTATTTTTTAGTTTTTTTTGGTGTTTTATAGTTTTTAAGGGTTTTAGGGGTTTTTTGGATTTTAGGGGGTTTTATGAATTTCAAGATCTTTTAGTGGTTTTACAGTTTTTTTTCATTTTCTAGGTTTTTTAGATGTTTTTTGTGTTTTTATCTGTTTAGGGATTACTTAGGGGTTTTTAATTTTTTTTTATGGTTTTTTTTATTTTTCTGGAATTTTTGGTTTTTTTTAGGATTTTTATGGCTTTTTGGGGTTTTGGGGGTTTTTAGTATTTTTATATTTTTTTAGTTTTTTGGGTTTTATGTGTTATTAAATATTTAAGGTTTTATTAGAGGTGTTTCTGATGCTTTCATTGGGGCATGCATGTCTATCCATGGAGGGTGCGTGGCTATTGCCCTGCATTTCCCACTTTCCAAAGGCAGGCGACATCCATCGCTTATTCTGGGACATATGCTCCTTGTCCGAAACGGGATGATGGGAAGTCCGTTCTTTCTTTCATGGATTCCTCCTCGGAACTCATTACCTAGTTCAGTTATCCCTTATAGATTACGACATTGTTCATGAAACTCTTCCCAGTGCCATGTCTTCATGGACACAGATTAATTACACTACTTCTTTCAGGACATTTCAAGGGGTCCGGTCAGGTCAGCAACCTTCGGTCGGGCGAGTAGTCACATTGGAAATCACTAGCATGTCTGGACGCAGGAACACTAGAGTGTCTGTGGTTTCTTCCCTTTATTATAGGTCTTCTCGAGGGCGTGGATTCCCGAGGCACCCCACGTCGAATGCGGGGAATTATATGCTATAGGCATGTATCTGATGATTTTTCAACATCCCGTGTTTAGCATAGGGTATGCCGCGAATTTAATGTCTAGAGGAGACGGATCAGACTGATCGAAACACTGACTAGAGTTGATCATATGGGTGCAACCCCTAGAGGGAACATTGATGTTGGGGCTAATGTGTGGTTATCCACCCAATTATTGTTAAAGGGAATAGGGAATGAGGAGGCGTAATCCCACTAGGATGTGGTGGCTGGGGTAAGAAACAAGATGGATAATGGATGGAATGTGAGATGGAGTCGACTCGAAGACGACGGTGATGTTGGGAGTGAGCCTCAAAGATACCTCCTACAAATCCCCGTGGTAGGGAATCAAAGTATGCATAGTTCGGTGGGATGATGGGACACTTTAGGAGGAAACCCGTGAGAATGAACAAATGGATGGGATCTGGGGGAAATAGAAACTCATGGTTGGGTCATGACCTTCCCAAAACACATGGGCTCAAGGGAGAGATCAGGACGAGACATGAGTGATGGGATTGAACCTCAGGGAGGCTTCCTACACAACACCGTGATAGGGAATCAATGTCCATTTAGTTCATATGAAGACGACTTACTATCAATTGGGGACTTCAACGGCTTACCGCCATATGGGGCTAACAACGTCTTACTGTCGGATGGGGTTGACAATGACTTACCGCTGAATGGGGGTCACAATGTCTTACCGTTGAATGACGATTGCAACAGCTTACCACTGGATGAAAGTCGCAACGACTTACTACCGGATGGGGGTCACAACGGCTTACCACTGGATGCAGGTCGCAATGGCTTACCGCTGGATGGGGGTCTCAATGGCTTACCGCTGGATGGGGGTCGCAATGTCTTACTACTGGATGAAGGTTGCAATGGCTTAACGCTGGATGAAGGTCGCAACGTCTTACTTCTGGATGGTGGTCTCAACGACTTACCGTTGGATGAAGGTCGAAACGACTTACCGCTAGATGGGGGTCACAACGGCTTACTGTTGGATGGGGGTCTCAATAGCTAACCGCTGGATGGGGGTCACAAAGTATTACCACTAGATGGGGTTGAACCTCAGGGAGTCATCCTACGTACCTTGTCCAGGAGACAAGGATCAAATCCCATGTAGTTTGAATGGGTACAGTTTAGTGTCTTGCAGGACGAAAAGGGGCATGCAGTTTAACGTCATACAAGACCTAGGTGAACTGACTTGAAGTGGTCGGAACCAATGGATAGTGGTATTGAACCTCAGGGAGGCTTTCTACGTACCTTTACTTAGCAAGGATCAAATTCCACATAGTTAAGGAGGAGTTTTTGGTGAACCGACGTGAAGATGGTCAGGACCGATAGGTGTTGGGATTGAACCTCACGGAGGCTTCATATATACCGTGCCTCAACAAGGATCAAAGTCCATGTAGTTTGAGAGGTGTATGGGGCTTACACTCTAGGCTTCCTGTAGAGGATATAATGGTCGATGCTTACTCTAATCCCACATGATTCATGCTCGTTTTGAGAAACAAGGGGCAGCAAGGACCTGACAATCACAACGTGGAAGGTGCGTCCATGGGAAGTGGAATGTGGGCTTACATGTGGTTAGCGGCCCAAAGAGGAAACATGGTCTTATGTGTGGTCCATGTATCGATGAGGAAGCATGGTATTACACATGGTTAGCATCCCGGGGTGATGGTGATTGGGACTTACTCCAGGATGGAGGCTCTGGTGGTGACAAAGTCCAAAGGGATTTGGCATTGAGGAAGATAGGATGAGAAGGGATACTACCTCCTGTAAGGAAAGATTGGGGCTTGCACGAAGGTGGTTGCCCTTTCCCCAAGAACAGACGTCGCTCTGATAAAAAGGATCTCATCCCATGTGAGGAATGATCTCACTCCCATGGAGAAAAGTGGGCATAGATAATGTTGAAGATGGGGAACCCCGCGTATAATTCACGGGGTGAGGCCACAGTTTAACATCATGTGCTGCAAAAAATAGTGCATGGCAGTTTAACGTTCTGTAGCTCGGACAATGTGGATTCACTCTGAACCCCTATGACTCACATAACTGGTACCTCCCACCCCTTGGGGAAGGGAAGGCATTAGAAATGTCGTGGTGAAGTGGTGTTATGGTGTGATCCATTGAGGGGTCCACATTATCATGGCTATGTGAAGAAGTAATAACTATTAGCGTGCCTATGAGAAGAAGCATGTGGAGAAGAAACGCAATGTGAGGAACTGCCGAAGGGACTTTTAAGTTACTTCTTATGATCCTAGAGGGTCGTATGAGAGAAGGGTGTGTAATGTAGATGCATTGGGCGTATGAAGTGCATGAAGATGATGTCCGGAAGAGGGACATCAAACACGTACGAAAGAGTACACATAAGAAGGGTGGCCTGGGAGAATGGAGCAGCTACGTAGAAAATACTGGGGTGGGTGGAACTGGAGGTTTTCATGCAATTGGAGGGGTTTGCGTTCATTTGGCATGCAATTGGAATAATTGCGTGGGAAAGACTAGGTGTGCACGCAATTGGAGGGGTTTCCACATAATCGGCATGCAATTGAAACAATTGCATGGGGAAGACCAGATGTGCGCGCAATTGGAGTGGTTGTGCGCAAAACGGAGCAGAGTTTTTGTGCAAAAATTGAAGGGATTGCACACAAGGACATGGGTAAAAGTCAGAGCAGTTACACGCAAAGACCACCCACGTTTTTCCGCGCAGGAGGAAGGTCTTGTGAATAAAATCTCTGAACTTAAGGGAATTGGGCGAGGGTTAAGCCCGAGGGGTCCCGTACAAAGGCGGACCCATGGGAGACATTTTGTGAAAAATATCATATCTGAAAACCATCTTTTTCCCATGGGGGATATAAATTGCGCACCGGGGAGACAGTTCAAATTCTTTTGTTGTCTGAAACTAAATGGCTGACCTTCTATTTATAAGCACTCGGGGTTATCATTTCTATGCGGAAGTCAGTAAGCACGAAAGATTTCATGCTCACAGGCGGCAGCGTGAAGGATTCTACACCGGGTGCTGGTCGTGCATAGGTTTATGTGACCAATGTCGGCTATGCAGAAGTTTCCGCGCCTGTGAAGAAAACCCCCTCAGATGATGCATTTTTCCATGCAGAGGAGAATATTTTCGTGCACATTTTGGATATTTCGCATGGCCCTTCCCATACTCCTAGAATTTATTTCCGAGTCGAAATATGCCTTCTCTTTATCCACAAATACCCTCTTTCGGCCTTGACCATTTTTCAGCATCTACAAATGCACCCCCTCGAAATCGATTCGGTGAGGGCATGCAAAGGTTGGATTCTGGGGGAAACGCCATGATTTCTAACATCCAGGGGTCCGTGCACAAAAAACACTATAGTTGTGCATAAAAACATGAATGGGAATGTAAAAAAAAGTTAAGTGGTATGTAAAGCTCTTTTCGTGCGTGCGGAAACCCCACTCCATGCCTATAAAAAATCCCATGGGTCCCTCAGTTCATATATATTTTCTCATGCGATAAGTTCTGAGATCTCATGTGCAAAAAACCTTCATTGTTTTTCATGTAATTGCATTTCTGTTGTGCATAATTCCCAGAGTTCGGTCGTGATTTTACGTGCAGAATCGGGGGTTTTCGTGCTGCTACCTCTGTTTTTCGCGCCGACTCCGGATTTTTCACACGCCTTAATAGTGTTTCTGCATTGACTCCTTTAGACCTAACAGAAAGGAGATGACTTCTAATTAGGCTGATGCTGAGAGGGAAACTGTGTACGCTGCTCGAAGGGATGATATGGTTGCAAACCCTGAATTTTATGGATCCTAGAATGTTTTTTCTAACAAACCAACTATTTTTAACATGTTGAATCCAACCCAGAAGGAGTATGTGATGTCTGATAACCTACCGATATGGGATTTCGGTATTCTAGAGGAGGTGTATGTGCCAGGATTCGAAGTCGATACCCTACAGTCATGGGTGACTCATGAAGATGAACTTCCTAGGTATAACATCACTAAAAATGGCCATCCTGCTAGAGAAATCAGACACATGGATGTTTACATCCTAAACCCCTGGACCAGAACCATCATGGAAAGTGACCCGGCCATGGAAGATTCTCTATCCCATTACACAAGTACTTTCCAACAGTGTATCACTGATGACACTAAAGTCGGGCTATAGGATTGGGACTTGAGGTCTAGAGGAAATTTCACAAGTGAGTGGGCCTGGTCGTATTAGGTACGCCAAATGTGTGATCAGTTTGGGGCTGAACTTTGGCACATTGGGTTGTCCGAGGCAGTGTGGACATCGTCATTCCATTTCTACCGCTAGCATGAACTGGTCCAGAGTTGTTTACCCAGTGGTCCCTTGATACCAACACCTTCAATCTCCACAACGGGGAGGTTGGTATCAACCTTTGGGACGTTCATTGCATCCGGGGTATTCCTTTGGATGGGCACCAGTATGATGAATTCCTTCCGACGAGGAACATCTAGGGAGACAGATCATGAACTATCGTCCTGACATGGAATTTGTTAGAGTTGGCCAATGAGATGCTGGCGGTCAAATACTTTCGGAATGAAATTGCCTATAAAAATGGTTTAGCCTATTTCTGAAAAGAGACCTGGAAGTCAAGATGTCGGGGAAGGGAAGACAGTGTCTGACCATGACATAGAGAAGAAAAAGAAGATCATACTGGAGGATCCTAGAGGTGAGGGAATATCAATCATGGGCCTTTAGTAAGAATGATAACTATGACCAGAATGTCCAATGTGTTGAATTTCTTGCAACAGTCCTGAGTGGGTGGCTCCTACCAGTGGTGGTCACAAGGATGGGAGTTCTTCCAGCAAAATTGGTGGTGGATGGAATCATGGATTCTAATCAGAGGATTAAATTTGGGGGTCCCTTTGTTGGCCCTTCTATATGCCATTCTGGGGTGAATTTCCAGAGGGGGCTCATCGAGGAGGATCTATGTCCTTTTCCAAATTATTCACAGCTGGATTGCATCTCACTGTGGTGGGTACACCTTCCCAAATTCCATTTTCCCCAAAGTAATGGTTTATGACCTTCCTTGTTTAATATTTTCAGGTTCAGGACATTAACCCTCAACGAAGAAGGGATAAGACTCGGGATTAGAAATCATTCCAATTTTACCTTTAGTCTGTTCCCTACTCTGACTGGCCAAATGATAGACAATGGGCAAGGCTCGCTAGAGAAAAGGTAATACTTCCAGGGCATCAGAGGTGGGGTACCTGTGGCCCGGGTTGATTGGAAGATCCTTTGCGAGCCCTACATTCCATCAAGATTTTTTAGGCAGTTCAAATGCCTCCAAGGGATGCCAAAGAAATTGTATATAGAGGTCCGATAAGAGAGGCATCCCTATGTTCTTCACCAAATGTGGTTGATGTTTACAGCTTACATCTTTGGTGAAGTTATTACTTTTCCCCCCACCAAAGTTGACGCTGGCATTTAGATTAAATACACCAAACATTGGGTTGTGGCATACCCTGAAGGGATTCTGGGGAAGTGGGTCCGACAGCTCAAGGTGGCCTGTGTAGAGCTTGGCCAGCAAGTGAGCAGACAAAGAGCCGTCATGGAGGAAAGGTCGGGAGCAAGTTGAGTGACTGATACAGGGCATGTCGGGGCTATATCAGTGGGAATGTCGCATGGTGTGGTTGTGCCTTAGACATATGGGAGAAGAGGGTCTCACGAACAACCTCGCAGAGTAGTCAGGGATCTTCCTAGGAAGCAGATAAGGTACCTGATTCATCCTTCCTATGATGCAATCTACCCTGCATTGTGGTCATCCTGGTTGACACTACGGCAATTTATGGGCATCGAATCACTCTGGAAAAAGATAGTATTAGATGGAATCTATCTACTAAATGTATGACTCATTCATATTGAGGACATGGTGAACTTCTATTTTCATCATGCATACTCGATGGACATGGATGCATATTCATGCCAGTGGGGTTGGTGTGAAAAACCACCTCTCTTGATGAAGGAAATGCTCATCCATGAGAATGATTCACAAAAGATGCCATCTGAGGATGACAATAGTGACAAGGATCCAGAGGGAAGTGAGTTAGAAGAGGAGGAGAGATAAGGAGAGGGTGGAGGAGAAGGAGAAGAAGTGGGGGAAGCTAAAGAGGAGCTTGGAGGTGGAGGGACTCAAGGGACGGCCCACTAAGGGAGTCTTCGGGAGAGTGGTGAGATTGTTGGATCTGATGCAGACATAACTGAGCTACTTGATGTATTCCTCGGCCCTTATCTATCATTGACTCCCTTTTTTCGTAATCCTTAATTGGATTTCTTTATCCTACTCAGGTTTATATTGGTTCTGACCAAGAAGCCCTATCCGAAGGAGGGGAGGTTCCAACAAAACAAGGTAGGCAGCCGATGCCCATTATTGAGCTAACGAGTGCTGAGGGATCCCCTATGATGACAGCTCTTGGAGAAAATGGAACATAGGAGGCTGATGCTTTGGGCTCATTTAAGTTCATCACTTAGACACCGATATTTATTATCAGAGAGCTCATCTGATTAGGGTGTTCATTGTTTGTGCAGTATTTACAGCCTTAGTGGCTCATCAAGTTGCTGAATCCTGTTCATCTGTGGATGCCTTAATGGAGAGCGCATCGACCCACTCATGACCCACTACTCGAGCCGAGTCGGCCCGAACACTTTGTGAGAAAGGAGTTGTGGATACTGGCAATATCAATACTGGAGTGAGGTTCGATGTTGGGGGGTGAATCTCCTAGGGATGAGGCAAGAGAGGAAGGCCTCCCACATGTCAAGGAGCCTAATCTCTCAGGAGTACTGGAAGAAGACCATGTCGCTGATATCTTGGATGCTTTTCCTGACTATCAACCTGCATACCCTGAGGAGATGGATGACTCTGATTAAGAAGAAACCAATGAGAGCTGGATGACGTGACCTAAGGGGTTGCAATTAATCAAACGCTTCCTCAGCAAGCCACAAGCATAATGGATAAAGCGGATGGGAACACTCAGCATCTGGCTATACTTCTTCTGTGATGGAGGGGTTGATGCTCAATGTCTTCATTTAACAATCCGTGAATAAATGTCCGAGAAGCAATGTGAGAGTAGCCAATGCTACAACATCACCCATTTATAGAAGGAGTCAAGGAATACCTAGGCATTCCTGAAGGTGGAGTAGGAGGTTTAATGCCTTGACGAGCAGATGAAGGAAAGGGAGGTATTCATTGAAAACTGCTCTAGGATCATTGAGCAATTAAGGGCCCATCTGGAAAATTCCCAAGAGAAAATAGTGGAACTGAGTCATCAAATAAAATAACTTCAAACTGAGTAGGTGCATGCACAAGCTAGGGCCAATGAGCTGCGCTCCATGTCCATTGATGAAGAGAGGGTTCTGAGGGGATGGACAGTGATGCTGGAGGCCACAAACCAGATGTTGAAAACATTGGAGCAATTCATCCAAAATTATGATCATTAAGAGTTTCATCTTGGTCAAACTCATAAAATTATTTCTCTTTACTTCCACTTGTTCTGAAGTACATGTATAAAGAGATTATTTACTTTGTTGGGTTAAATTCATTCAACCACAATCCTAAAATAAATAGCAATTTATTCCTAAACTCAAGTGGGTCGTACCTTATGTGAGAAACAAGGGATGCTCACACTATTAATTCATGTTAATATTGGATTTACAACAATGTTTCAGGCATCTGAGGTTAGAACAACCAATCTGGATTTTCAGGAAGAAAAGGGAGAGTCCTGATTGGAGGATGAGGGCCTCAGAACAATCGATGCATTGTCTTCCCAACGTGATCTAGTGCATAATTGGGATAACACTAGAGGCATTTTAAATTAATCCAAACATATGGGAGTGGAATGTGTGAATCACGATACCCAAAATTCAGAACATTGTAGGGATGGCGTTACAATAAAGGATAACTGTTGACTCTGTTTGAAACATAGTATCCTTATTGTGTTATCCTGAAATGGGGATAATAAATGAGGTCTGACCACTGACCATGTTTGAAACATGGAGATTAACTCAAAATGTCATCCATCAATCTTCCATAATGTTGGCCCAAGACAGTAGGCAATCCATAGGCTGAGTATCCATAATATTATAGGGTTTATATAGACGTAAAAGGGGATGAGGGTCCAAATAAAGGGTACGAAAATCATGGAGTGTGGCATGAGGGTTATTCGAATGGAGTCCAGCACTCTTGAAATTATTCCACCATGGTTAAGGCTCATTAGGTGGGTGCATCAGTATGATCAGGGATCATACCTACTTCCGAATAGGACCTCCCTGGTAAGGACCTAGAATGACACGTTTTACGTCATATAGTGAGGAAGGTTCACATAGTTTAAAAGTAATACTTCTGGGACCAAGGATAACAGTTTAATGTCATGGTATATGGACTGTAGGCTCATAGTTTAAGGTCATAGAGATTGGATCGTGATCAGGGATGAGGGGAAAAGAGAGTTAATGGACCTAGGGCTGGGCCCAAGGAGGAATGCCTAGGCGTTGCTACATATCCCATAAGAATGAGATTCAATCCAAACATATTTCTTAAGAACGGTGTGGCCAGAGGACAACACTAATAGTGGAAATCATATCTGGTAAGGGATCAGGTGCATCCCATGACTAACATGGGGCATCCAAAACTTATTCAGGGTAGAACTACAGTTTAGTGTCATACGTCAAGGAAATGTGGGCTCGTGCAGTTTAACATCATACGATAGGATGAAGGGTGAGTGGGGAAATCCTAGGAAGGGAGTACACGGTGTGGTAGATATAAACCTTACGTGAATGAGGACATAAAGATTCTTTACCACACTACGTATCCCCAAAGGAAGTTATTTAGGTCAAGGAACCAAAAGTGAAAGTTTGGATGGACTAAGGCAACATGCTCGGGTGCTCCTACGTACCCCACAAGGATGGAAATCAAGCCGCACGTAGTTATGATAGTGTATTTTAATGTCATGCAGGATGATAAAAGGCATGTGTGTCATGGGTAAACTAGTACATGTCCTACCAGAACTACAAAGCCCATGTGAATCATGATCGATGTGGGAATAAGGATTAGTGATTGGACTTTCCTAACATAGGAAGTCTCATGTTAGGGGAGATGGGATGCTAGGTGAATGACATCCCAAGGATTCTAATCCACCTTTATAACACACATATATGTGTGAAGGAGTAAAGACGAGTATGTTGGAATTCCACTTGAACATAATGAAGTGGAAATATTTGTATCATGATGGTCGATATTTGGACCACAATGATGGTGGTGTGACGATAGGGTATAACTGTTAACCATGTTCAAAACACAGTATATGTTTTGCGTTATCCTGGAATGGGGACAGAAAAATGAGGGTCGGTCATTGACCATGTTAGAAACATGGGACCTATCGCAAATGTTGTCTGAGGTCCTTAGGGACGTTGGCTCAAGTCGGTAGGTAAGCCAATGTGGCATGAGGCTAGGCAGTAAAGGGGGTCCCTTCAGACATGGAAGAGGATTAATATCCAAATAACAGGCTCAAGAAGCTTGGACATGGAATGAGGGAATGACCCTGTAAAAATTCCACACTTCGGGCACTGCCATAATGCACCTGAATACGACAACAAGACGTATCAGATAGAAGGAGTCGAGTCCCCTGCTTGGAACAAGGGTCCTAAGGTTGCATGCTTCCAACTTAATGGTCATAGGATGGACAATTAAGGGGGATTAATTTAATGGACTATTCATAGTGCGGAGAAGTGACCAAGAATGACGTGCAGATCCCATAGAGAGACCTTAGTTTAGGATCATAGAACTCGGACTAGGTTGGGAAAATATATGGGGGAACATGGTAAAACTATTGAAAAACCTGATGTGAATGAGAACCCATGAGGTACTCGCCACACAACATGTTCCCAAAAGGGTCTGTGCCTAGGGGTCGAAAGAGAGAGAAAAAGATTTCAGATTCAAGGGGATGGACCTGGAGACAGGATGTCTGGGCGTTCCTACGTATCCCATGAGGATGAGAATAAAGTCCTACATAGTTCTAGGGATGTCGTGCAGTTTAACATCTTGCAGAAAGTACATGGATTGATCTTATTTTATGGTCATAAATCTCAGACTAGAGATGGTAGGGAATGCGGGAGACGCATGGTAAATGAGGACCTGGAGTCCAAATCACCATGTGTCCCTTAGGAAGGTTTTAGGTCGAGGGACCGAAAACAAAAGTAAGGCTATGCCCGAGGCAAAGTGCAGAATTTTTCCTACATATCCCATGGGAATGACAATCCATCCAGACATAGTTTTAGGGATGGAACAGTAAGATAATAGTTCCAGAGATAATAAGGTTGTGCAGGTCTGTCCCTTGCACCAAAAGAAGTGACATTTGGTAGATCTTGTTTGTCCTTTAGGATGAATGAGTGTTGTTTTTTTTGTGAAGCAGCAGACCTAGGATAGAAAGTCCAAGAATCGCCATAATAATCAATCCGTGTGTAGGCTTTGACAAATGGTACGGTGTGTGACTGATACCAAACATGATGTCCCATTGAATGAGGTCACCACGATGTAGTGATATTTTTAATCATGTGGCTAGGATGATAATTTCACGGTTTAGGGTCATGTGATGGGACCAACCATGCATTTTAATGTCATGCAGTATAGACACAACATTTTAAAGTCATGTGGGACTAGGCAACATATTTTAATGTCATATGGCTCAAACATATACACTAATGATGAGTTTCAAAAGGGAATGTACACGGTGTGATAAAGCATACCTGACGTGAATAAGGATGAGGTTCACATCCCACCGCGTACAATTCCAAGAAATAAACCTTGGGTTGAGGGGCCAGATAAGGTTAGAGAATATAGGGTAGAAAATAGGAGGTACTAGCTCCTTGAAATGGGAGTATGTTATGTGGAAATTGTAAACCTAACGTGAACGAATTCATAAGCCCAAACATGCCACATCACGCGGTCTTATAAGATCTGGGGCCCAGATGGCATAATAGAATAGATAAATTAGTGGAACATGAGCTTGACCCAAAGACGAGATGTCTGGGCATTCCTACATATCCCATGGGAATGGTAATCAAGTAGTATGTAGTTCTAAAAAAGAACTTAGTTTATGGTCTTAGAGCTTGGACCATGGAGAGGCGGAATCCTTCCAAGTATGTGTATTCCTTAATCCATTTCCAAATCCCACATGAGTCAAACTCGATGTGGGAAACAAAGGAGTAAGAGGTTTTTTCAATACCTAGAATGAATTTCAAACAGAAGTCGGTGTAGAGCCCTGAATGATGCCTTACCGCGGATTGGTCCTCCTAATGTGCAAATTTGTACTGAGGGAAAGTTCCAGGAGTGTCCAAATTACACTTGTATATAATGGGGTGGAAAAATAATTTGAGTCAAGTAACCAACATTCAAGTCTTTAAGGGGTTAGCATGAAGATGGAGGATAACTGTTGATCATGTTCGAAACACAACATCCATATCATGTGGCCTAAAATTGGAGCAACAAATGAGCGTCAACCACTGACCATATTCACAATGAGGTACTTGTATCGATTTTTTGTCTAAAACCCTCGAGGACATTGGCCCATAATGGTAGGAGAGACCTTAGGCCTAGTATCCATGCCATTTGGGGGTCCCTTCGGATGTGAAAGATAATGGAATCCCAAATGAAAGGGATCACATAGCCTAAAAAATGGGTGAAAGATTTTCTAGGTAGAATATAACACTCCAGGTTCTAGACCAGAGTACTGATGGGCCAATTGGTGAATCCCCGAAGAGGGCCGAGGGACCCATCTTAAGGGAAGCCGACTCAAAGATATGAGAGTAGGGAAAGGGAGTGAAGGCCACTTAGGAGAGAGAGGTATGTGGCGTGGTTGTTATAAACCTGATGTGAATGGCGACATAAGCACATACCACATCATATAACCCTCTTCTGGAAGAATGTGGGCCAAGGGTCCAAAATGATAGGGATGTTTCTAAGAGATGGAGCTAGACCCAAAGACTTGACGTTCAGACCGTCCTACATATCCCATAATGATGGTAATCAAACCACATGTAGTTCTAGAGGAATAGATGACGCAAATAAGGAAATGATACCCCAATGAGGGGCGTGTACGGCACGACGAGTAACTCGACGTGAATGAGGACATAATCCCACACCACACCGTACAACCCTAAGTGATAACTTGGTCCAGCGGACCAAAAATGCCGAGGGGCCTGAGGCTAGGCCACAAATAAAATGTCATGGCCAACATTCAGTTTAAAGTCTTGTAGTGAGAACGAAGGTGATCTTAGTTTAGGGTCATAGGGCTTAGACTAGAGATTACTAGTTTAATTTCATATGCATGGGACAGAGAGGGTGAATCATTGTGCCTATGTAAGACCACAAATCATCAACGATGATGGAGGAAAACTGCTGAGTAGGTTCACAGCACGGTATCCACCCTTGTGTGACCAGATTTTAGGTAAAACAATTGAGTGTCAAATGTTGACCATATTTGCAACATAGGACTTGTATCAATTTTCCACTATCAATCCTCGAGGATGTTAGATCACAATGGTAGGAGGGTCGTTGGGCCGAGAATCCATGACATTCGGGGGCCCTTTTGGATATAGAATGTGATGGAAACCCAAATTATGGGGCTCACGAAGCATTATGGGGCATGCACTCATGGGACGGATGATAAATGAAAAAAGGGATCTCTTAAGAAGATATGTGTGGCATGGAGAAATAACCTGACGTGAATGAGGACGTGAGTCCATACCGTACCACACAACCCTAAATGAGAACATGGACTAGGGGTCCAAAGGGGTCGAAGGACCTAAGGCTTGTCATCCTGGCCAACTGTATCCATATGACCTCTCAGCCAAAGTATTTCTGGAGGAACTTGGCATTGGTGGGAGGATTTATACACTCACCATCCATTGCAACTGGTGAGTATTCTCCATTGAAGTAAACCTTATGAATGATGTAAGGTCCTTCCCATTTGGGTTCCAATTCGGGTGGTTTCCTACCAGGTATCATTGGTGCCCTCAGGCCCAATACCAAGTCGCCTTACCAGAAGCAGCAGAGGCGAACATTCTTGTTGAAAGCTCTAGTTATCTTATTCTGATGCCTTTCCAGACTGTGTAGGGAACAAAGCTTGTTCTCGTCGAGCGCTTCCAAATCATTCAACTAGATTTCGACTACTTTATCTAGTGCGGACAGATCATAGACAGTTGTGCACAATGAGGGAAATTGAGTCTCGATGGGCAAGACGACCTTCGTCCTATACACTAGGGAATATGGGGTCACCTGGGTGGAATTATGAGTCATCTTCTGATAATCCCAGAGTGCATTGGGGATCTTTTCTAGCCAACTCTTCTTATTATAAACACCTATTTTTTGCAGAATGTTAGAGAGGGTTTTGTTGAACACCTTGATCTAGCCATTTGTTTGTGCATGATAGTGGGAGGTATGGTTAGAACAGATGTTGTACTTAGCGTACAATTTCTTCAGCTCAGCTGCTCGGAATTTCATACTGTTATCAGTGAGGAAAAAGTTAGGGACTTCAAATTGATAGATGATGTTGGATTTCACAAAGTCAATTATTGAATGGTCCTGGAACTTGTTGATTGGGACTGCCTCTGCCCACTTGGAGAATAAATCTGTTGCATTTAGGATGAATATACATTGGAGAGGTGTCGCCGGTGGATATGGTCCCATGACATCGAGTCCCCATACCACAAACAGCCAAGAGTAATTGGCAGAGTGGAGAGGCTCTAGCGGCCAATGCATGATGTTATCATGAATCTGGAATGCATGACACCTTTTGGTGAACTTGATGAAGTCATGGATTATAGAGGGAAAAAAGTACCCCCAGTAACTGGATCATGTGAGATAGTTTTGGCTCAGTCTAATGAGCCCTGCAGGATCCATCATGAACCTCCTGCATGACATGAGATATATCTACTCCTTGAATTCAACGAAGGAGAACCCCATCAAACCTGCTCCTGTAGAGGATTTTCTCATGACTACGACTTTCCTGGAGGGTCAACAATAATGCAAAGTGTTGGATTCTCTCACGCTTAGCTCGATATGCTGAGAGATTACTATTCTAGAGGTACTCAACAAAGGAGGCTCTCCAGTCGAGATTCACTTCAATCACTTCATCTAGGGGACCTAGGGGTCCGAACGTGGAGGCGCCAGCAGTAAGGTGGCTCACCTATAGGCCGTCATCATCATCTGCGGTGACAGGAGCAATGACTCTATGGTTTTCCATGTGGTTGATAAGATCATCATACTCGGGCTCTAAAAGTGATATAGCTAGGCCGGCTAGGGTATCAACTCAACCATTCTAAGATCAAGGGACATGAGTAACTTCTTGCCAATATGGGAACTGGTCCATTGGTTGGAGAGTGCATACAAACAATGGTGTGATCTATGGTTTTCTAATGATGTAGTCACCGTTGATATGCTTGATGACTAGTTTGGAGTCCCCATTCACATGAAACTAGGGAACATATATCTTGAGGGCCATCTCGAGGCCAGTAATGAGAACCTGATACTATGCCTCATTGTTGGTGCATCCTTATGAGAACAGGAATTAGTATGACATAAAATCTTGTACTGTGGTAATAAAGATGATACCCAGGCCTACTCTTTTGAGCTTGGAGTCATTGATCCTTCTTCTGGTGGAGCTTCAGAAAGCACCATCGAAGTGCATTTTCCAACATGGAATGGCTTGGTATACCGAGAGGATTGAATCATTAGGAAAATCAAGGTCCAAAGACTAGTCCTCTAGGGTTGGATAAGAATCAAGGAATTTTTCCAATGTTTTCCCCTTAATATCCTTCTGAGGAACAAATATAATGTTGAACTGCTGGAGAATCACTTCCCACCAATCTAGATGGCCTGTCAGCAAAGGGAAGTTCAGGATATACTTCAGCAGATCTACTCGGGACACCAGTTGTACCACATGGTGTTGCAAGTAATGTCGCAACTTCTATACTATGAATATGAGCACAAGGTGGATATTCTCTATATAGGAGTATCTAGTCTTCGTATCGAGTAGCATTTGGGTGAGGTAGTAGAGGCTATTCTCCATTCCCTCATTATTCTTCTAGGTGAGAAGGGAACTGAGAGATCTATCTAGGGAGGTCACATAAAGGACCAGTGGATTTTTAGAGATGAGTGGCATTAAGACTGGAGACTGGAGCAGATACTGCTTAATTTCCTCAAAAATAGTCTGACACTCTTTGTCCCACTCATGGATGGTTCCATTCTTCATGAGTCTAGAAAAGGGCTTACACTTGTCGGCCAAATTTGAGATGAATCGGCGTATGTAGGATAAGTGGACTTAGAATCCTTGAAGATCCCAAATGTTTGACAGAGGATACATTGGGTAATGGCCTTGATCTTCTTTTGGTCGATCTCAATGCCTCTGTATCTGAAAACAAATCCAAGAAACTTTCCATAGGTGTCCCCGAAGGCACACTTCAATGGGTTCATCGTAAAGTGGCAAGAATGGAGGAAGCCAAACACTTTATCAATGTCTTTGAGATGGTCCTGACACTTGCGATATTTGACCACCAGGTCATCTACGTAACATTCCACCAACGTTCCGAGGATCGGCCTAAATATGTGATACATAGCCCGCTGAAAGGTGGCACATACATTATTTAAACTGAATGGCATGAATTGGTAACAAAAAGTACCTTATAGAACCTTTAAGGTTGTAGAATCCTCATCCTCGGGGGCCAATCAGATCTAGTTATACCCGGAGTATGCATCCATAAAGTAGAGGGCTTGGAACCCAACTGTAGAATCGATCAACAACTCTGTCACAGGAAGGGGAAAATCAATCTTCGGACAGTGACAGTTGAGATCCCGGAAGTCAATGCAGACTTTGATCTGTCCATTATTCTTTTTTAATGGTACAATGTTGGCCATCCATTTGGGGTATTGGATCTCCTTAACAAAATTGTATTTGATAAGCTTGTCCACTTTGGCCTCGACCATGGCACTGTGGGAAGGGTGAATCTTCATGTGAGGCTACTTTAACTCGTGATGATTTTCTGGGAGACCGAGGTGGTGGATGGGTACCTAAGGATCTAGTACTATAATATCGTCATAACTCTATGTGAATACATCATGGTACTGCTTAAGGATGTTTATGTACTTCTGTTTCTCCTCAAGGGGCATAGCGGCACTGATCAATGTGGGTTTTGGGTCTGCCTCGCTACTAAGGTTCACCTATACCAACATGTTAAACATAGCAGAGACACCCTCTTTAAAGGTGTGGAGAGCATCCTCTAAATCCTATTCTTCTCTAATAGCGTAGGGATCCTCAGTGGGAGGAGTTTCTTCAGAGTCAACACATCCCGACAGGAGGTTGGTACCAGCTTGAGCGGCAGTGGACACTGCATCGGGGAACTCCTGTGTTGCTGCCACCATAGAAATGAAGGATTTTGATCCAATCCCATCTGATCTTCAGCCCAAGAGGCCACACTTGATGATATCGAAGAAATAGTGGTGCGTCAGTTTGAGCCAGTCAATTAGGAACTGGTGAAACAAGCAATTATAATGTATTTTCATTGCCATGGGACGGACATCCCGATATCTTATGGGAGTAGGAGGCTCTGGGATCACCTGAGCCTGGTTTGTATAGAAGTATGAGGTGATCTTCCAGTATCTTTTAGACTTGGGAATGTCCTCCCCCCTCATTCCAAAAACAACAAATCATTTTCCCATGTCTGGGGTCATAGCCTCCAATTTGTAGTCGAATGTCATGTTGTGATGGTAGTCCTAGCCATGATGGTAGTTGCTAACAAGGCCCTCACTACAGTGACATTAGGAAATGAGAAGGTCCTCCCCTCATTAGAGTACATTCTAAAGGATCTCCCTAGAATTTACACTATAGATACTCTCCATGCATCCAGATCTATGGTGGTAGTCCTTTCCATGATAGTAGTTATTGTGACATCCCTCCCCTCAATGACGCCAAGCAGCAAGAAGGACCTCCCCTTGCTGCAGTCCACCCTAAAGGTCCTACCAAGGGCATAAAATACATAAGTCCTCTCTATGGATGGAAAATAATCCATGATTGTAGTGCTCACCATCATGGTACCAACTACGAATGTCCTACCTATAGTAAAATTTTATGTCAATGAGAAGTCCCTCCCCTCATTGGGTCAAATGTGTGAAAGCCCTCATATGAAAAGGTTCTTGGAAAAATGGATTGTGACATGATGGATACTCTCTCCATGTCATGTGATATAATTTATCAAATAGGGGGCGGACTGAGGCCACACCCATCTTCTGAGCCACCCTTGTACCGTTCACATGTCAACAAGACTTCTGCTAACCCCAATGCTTGGAATGAAATAATTAAGGAGTAGTCAACCCATGAAGATCAAGAAGAAGAGTCCATAGTGAAACAAAAACAAGATATGTTTCTTGTGAGAATACAACTATCTAGGTACGACATACTGGTGATGTATTAACCCATGGAAACTTCTCAGTATACCATACTAAGAGATTTTGTAGAAGAATGTATGGAAAACATTCGCCTCAATATCTGGACAACACTCCACCATATAAAGGTAAAATTCTTCCCTAAAAAGTGTACGCAGATTATGCTAATTTACTAGGAGATATTATCCATCAAATTGTCCTAGAATCCCTCCCATATTCATGAAATCCACAATCAGAAAGGAAAAAGAAAGACCTTGTTCTGTCCTACCTCCATGTGTTGCACAAGTTTCACTACCTTATCAGTAATTTCCCTTCTATTGTTCATATATGGGGGTGGAGAGAACATGGGGCTCTACACTTCACCCCACTTCCCATATATAAAAACACATTGTAAGTGAAATCTTGCATTTTCATCATCCCTAGATGATTGTTAAATGAAGTCCCTATTCAGGAAAGGTGGAACACTCGATAAGAACTGGTTTTCAGTAAGTCTCAGAAGTATGACGAACGATGAGAGAAAGACTTAATGAAGCTCCTGAATCAGGCCCCCGAGAATATCCATAATGCCTCAAATATATGTAAATCCAATCAATGATCATTGGTCATTCCTCAGAAGCAAGTGATTTACATGCATACCCAGCACCATATCCATCTTGCACCTATATGGGAATGTGTGAGATAAAGAAGTTGGAAATAGAAATAGTAGCTTTCTCAATACGTGACCAGCCCCAGCCCATAGGGTTGGGGGAATTTTTTTACAAAAAAAAAACAATAAAACTATAAAATCGTTGCCAAGGAGCTTCAATAGAGGAATAGAAGCAACACCAACCCGCAGTGATGGGGCATTTTTACCTCAAATTCCCACCCAATGGAAGTCTGTCTTCTCCTATATGGGGAGAACAATGGATAGAGGGGTCAATAATTACATCCCATCCCATGACTCACATCCCTCAGAATAGAGGCATACAGTATGGTCATATTATGTCTCCCTTTGAGTCACTCTTCGCTAAGAAACCCTAAGAGTATCATAGAATGTTCGGAGAAGATCCTACAAAGGATGTAAGAAGATATCATACCATTTTGAACAAGGTACGCCAACCCAATTTGGTATTAATAATTGACCATCATAGGCATTAGGCCCAAAAACCTCACTTAAAATATTACAAATAATTAGAAAAAGGGAGAATAGGGTTCCCTCTTGGAAACGGTTCACACCAAGCCTGGATGTGTGCACACCCAAAACCAAAGAGTTGTCCAAAATTTGGGTTCCCCATCAACTAATCTACCATTAAATCCCAAAAAAATGCTCAAAATGGAAAATAATAAGGTAAAGGTATAAGATCCAACTCCTCCTCCCCATGAAGATGATTCCCCCATACTTGAGGAGAGATTCACTCAACAAGAGGAATAAATTAAAGAGTTAAGGTGAATCAATGTTGAGATTCTATGATCAAGTTGTCCTGCTAGATATATTCTATAAGTGGAGAATTATCACACAGTTATTTCGGATGTACCATAGCCTCACGATATCAATATGATGAATGAATCAAGGCTGAAAAGATCATTTAAGGTAGCACTAGGGCCATCAGTCTAACTGAACCAAATCCCGATAATATATCAATATTCCCCTCCATTAGGGAAGAAACTGTAACAGATTCAAAAAAATCCTCATAAGATGCCCCCGGCTGGGCATCTGCCTTGAGTTCCAACAGCTCTTGCACATCCAATATTTCCCCCTTCTATGCTCTATCATGCTCAAGTCAAACAAGACATGCATCAAGGGCTCCAGAATACCATCGAGTTATTGAAAACTTGAAGGAAATCAATGGAGGGGCGGCATGATACGATACAACCAGAACATAAACCATACCCTAACTAAGTGAGCAACGTCCCACCTCCACCAAATTTTAGGAATCCTGTATTTATAGTGTTCAATGGATCAGGGTACCCATAGCAACATCTAATAGACTACTATTCTTAATTTTATCCCATTATGGGAACCCTGAAGCAATAAGAAGCATTGAATCTCATATTATTTGTGTGAACCCTGTAATGTTCATCCTTTTTCGGGTACACTAGTTTGGAAGCTAACTTAATAACATGATGGGAGGATCTTTTATTCCAATTCCTGTTCCAATTCACCTTGACATTTCCAAAGACAATAGTTAGTGATCTCATGAACTGAAAATAGTGAGAGAATGAGAGAGTCTCAGACTTCATCACCATATGGAAAGGTCTGGCTTACTCTTTGAATCATCCACTCCCCCAAGATGAGATGTTTTCCATGTTCATTAACAACAACTATGAGGAGCTATGAACACCACTTGTTCTGGTGAAATATACAAGTGGGTTTTGATAATTCACTATTATTGCTCAAAGAATATAATATTCCTTGCAACAGACCAATATCAAGTTCTGGCCAACCCCAATATCCCTAGTAAAAAGACTAGGGAGAGATAAAGTGGCTTCTATCATGCTTATGTAATCCCCTGCACCAGCTCCAGCTCCAATGCCCCCACCAAATCATGAAGGGTCCTATGGGAATCAGCAAACACCCCCAACCCATCAAGGTGAGTGAAGAGAATATAAAAAAAATCAAGTTGAGGAACACATAAACAAAGTTTACTCATTTTTATATGATCAAGTCTGCAGTTACTTCATAGCCACCATGAATTGAAACTTTCTTCAGCTACCAGAGCTGAAGGGGGATAATGAATTAGGTCTTGATGACCGGCCAGATTACTATCCCTCCCACCATATATTGGGACACACCATCCATGAGTGTTTCTTATTCAAGGATCTCTTTCAAAAGATGATATACTCTAGGCAAGTCAATTTGGGACCACCACCAGCACAAGTAGCGTATGTTTCGACCACTAATCTAGAAGAATAAGGGGAGTGGAAAAAAGTTGTCAACAAAAAGGAGATATTTTTTTATAGTTGGTTGACTTGGAAAATAGTCAACCTAGATCATGGAATACTCCAGGAATAGTTGAAGAAACCAACCATGCCTCCAATAACTCCAAATGAAACACAGCCATAGTCCTTGGCTCACCAATATTCCAAAGGTTGGCCACCCAAAAAGCAGTCCTACCTGATGGGCAGAAAGCAAGTGTAGGGAGATGAACTTGAATGAAAACCAAATTTGGTTTTGACACTAACATATTTCATGCCATCGAATATAAATACATGCACACCACCCCCACCAAACGGTACAATAGGAACCACCCCACTAAACAGAACCACCGGACGTAGATGATGAGTTGGAGTCATCATAAAAATAGGAGACGCTTTTTGGCATCGTCAATTTCATCCAATTGCTGGATCCCTTATTTGATGATGAATATGGTTATCATCCAGAATTTCCTACTCCTAATTGGGGGGTTGGAGGAAGAAACCATAGAATTCAAGGATATCAAGGGAGATTCAGCAATGGAATAAATCAATCTTATGGCTGTACCCCCACTAAAACTATCAGTGTTTCAGAAACCCATGGAAGGATGCTCCAATGAATCCAACATGGAGAGGAAAATTCTTCGGGCCCCATGGGAAGCCATCCTGGCCCGATAATCCTGAAGTATCCATCATAAGAAGAATAAATGACTAATTTCTCTCAGTATTTGATAATACCTTACCAACCCAACCCACAAAGGATGGAATCTCCTTCAGCTCTGACCCCAAGGGCCGACCCATCTTCATCAAATTCTCAAGCCCTTAAAGTGCCTATGATAGATTATACCCAAGCATGGAAGTGAGAGACTTTAGATTAGAATTATGTTATTAGGAAATAGTTATCTTTAGTACTAGCTAACCAATAAATCATGGATTCACTGAATCTATCAACAAATCTTTGGGAAGAACTCATCATAACTTTGTTGAGTCCCCATGATTTTTAAGCTAAAATAACTACCACTGAAGTCTAAAGAACATAGACCAATCCTGCGGAATTCCGTTAAATTATCTCCTTCATGGATCAAGATAAAGAATCAACCATGAAAGGACACATAAACCCTTATATGTCTTTGGAATAATAAATGGATTCAATATCTAAAATTTCTTCATCAAAAATGGATTTGGGGTTAATCTCCTCCCACTATATACACTTCGTCGACTAGGATGCAATGAAGATGATCTGACAACCTACACTATTATCCTATTGGGCTATGAACAAAGATAGAAAAATATATTAGTCCAAGTCAAGCTCAAAACCCAGTTCAGTCCCCTCATAACTCACCCATAATTTCTGGTGGTCTGAAGTAATATGTCCATCAATGCCCTGCTAGGGAGGCCTTGACTGTATAAACATGCAGCAATCCCCTCCTCATGCCATCAGCGGATAAAATATAATATTAATGGACAGAGTGGGATCCTACAAACTGATAAGACTCCATTTTACTTCTATGAATCACACTATATTGATGTAGGGTTCTATGAACCAAAGGGAAAACAACCCTCAACTGATTGAATTGATTGGGCTGCCACCCCAAATGGTTTGGAAATGGTTCCCAAAAATACCCTCAAGTAGCTCGGGGAGAAATACGTATTGCCCATCAATAAAATTGAGGGAAAAAGTCCAAATTTAGATTCTTATTTAGTATTCCTCATGATTTTAGTTACATATTCTGATCCTAATAATGCTTAAAGGCTCATTAACTCCCAATTTGGTAGTGAAGGTTCGGATAAAAATGCCCTTGAACCATCATCAAAACCCCAAGAAATACCTTCCTCACCCACTAAGGAAATAGGAAGTATCTCATCACTCAAAGAATATGATGTTACTCTTTTACCCCTCATTTTGTATTCTCTAGGTAATCCTTCATTTATGGCCAAGACATAATAGGTAGATTCACATCCCAAACAACAAAAGTATGATTCTTACCTCATTTATGGAATGATCATCTCAAGAATTGTTTACTCATCAGAAGAGGAAGAGGAAGATGATAAGGATGAATAGAAGGAAGAAACATGGGACCTGAGTGATGCCCCTCCAACATTTTAGGAAGGCATCTCTACCACCATTGATGAACAAAAGGAAATAAACATGGGTACAGGAGAAGACCCACAACCCACTCTCGTTACTGTGGCCATGCCTTCTGAAGAGAAAGAGGTGTATGTCTATTTCCTGAAGAAGAACCAATATTTTTTCACATGAAAATATAAATAAATTCCAAGCCTCAATCCAGAGGTGGCCTCTCACCACATGGGATTTCTAGAAGTTCACTATGGACACAAGCAGGCTTCCAGAAGGACACACCTGACACATGCTTCCAAAATAGAGGCTAAAGTCGACAATATCATCAAAGCTAAATTCATTAGAGAGTTCCAATATCCCATCTGGATAGTAAATATTATCCGTGTAAAAAAGAATAATGGGCACACCAAGGTCCACATTGATTTCATGGACCTCAACTGGAACTGCCTGAAAGATGATTTCCCATTCCCAATTATAGAATTTATGATCAATACAACTATCAGATATAAGGATCTCTCTTTCATGGATGATTATTCAGTTTATAACCAAATCTATATGGACTAAGAAGATGAATAATCCACCACCTTAGGAGCCCCATGGGGATTATTTTGATACAATGTAATTCCCTTTGGTTTGAATAATTTCAGCGCCACATACCAGCACACCATGCATTTCATCTTCAAACCCTTCCGTGTAAAATTCATTGAATTATATACGGATGATTTGGTGGTTAATTAAAGACTGTTCTCAAACCACCTGTCATATATTGAAACTACTTTCATCAAATTATTAGAACACATTTTGAAAATTAACCCCCGGAAATGTGCCTTCGGTGTCACCTCATGGAAGTTTCTTGGATTTGTTGTATGCCATTGTGGCATCCTAGTCAATCCTAAGAAGAAAAAATATATCCATGTCATGTCACCACCTCACAACACCACTGAGTTTAGAGGACTCCAATGACACCTGGATATCATTCAGTAGTTTATATCCAACCTTGTAGAAATTTTTTCCCTTTAGCCGGTTGATGAATAAAGGGGTAGAATATCAATGGACTGATGATTATCAAGAATAATTTGAAAATCTCAAGATATATCTCTTGAGTCCACCAATGCTAATTGTTCCTATCAAAGGAATACCACTCATTATATACATGACCACCTTGAAGCAAGACTTAGGTGACTTCCTCAAACATAAGAATGATTCTGGTAGTGAAAACAGTATCCATTATCTCAGTCGAACCATGATTGATGTTGAGACTTGGTATTCAAATATTGAAAAGAGATGAATGGACTTAATCATTGTGGTTCAAAATATGAGGCATTATCTATAGCACCAAGAGGTCCACTTGTTCTTTCATTGCAACCACATTAAGTACATTCTCATCCATCCAATGTTAACTGGATGCCTATCATGGTGGGCGGTCATCTTAGAGTAGTTCGATATACAGTTCATACCCTAGAATATTTTCAAAAGTTATGGTTTAGAAAAATTATTATTGGAACACCCCTCAATATAATTAACTCCATTGGATGTTGAATTACTTGATGAATAGGTGTTCTTTTCTCAAGAGGAACCCCAGATGTGGAAAATACACTTCGAAAGTGCCTCCAGAACCCCGAAAGGAAAAATAAAGACCCCATACTCAACAAAGTGGGGATGGGGGTCATAATTGTGTCCCTAGAAAAGGAATTCCTTCCTTATTCCTTCCTAATGCTAAATGTATTCACAAATAATGAAGTAGAATACCATACCCTTATCTTAGGCCTATAACTAGAATTCCAAGTGAAATATGAACACTTGAAGATAAAATGTGATATAGAACTTTTCATCAAGAAAGTAAATGGTGTCTATGATATCAAGAAGGAGGAGCTGATCCCTTTGATGAAATATGTTCTAGAATTAATGGTAAAATTCCCATCGGATCTGAAACTAGCTTATGTCCCTCCTTTTTATAATGCACAGGCCAATGCATTATAAAATGTAGCTAGTACTCGGGTTGATCTGGATTGGAATGAAATAGTCATTAGTAATGCACACTACTGGATGGTTTTATCATATGTTCAGGCCAAGAAGGAATAAATTAGTGAGATTAGTCCCATTTTTAAGCCACACATTCATACCACCAGTTGGATATCCCACATTGTAGACTATCTTCAAAATGGATAACTCCCACTAGATTGGTATGGAATGGAACATATTCGAATAAGAGTAATAAATTTCATGTTGTATGATTGCACAAACCGTAAAAAGGTCATTTGTAAGTGATGCCTTAATGGAGTCCTTCTTAGGTGCATTAATGGAGAATATACCACTACCTTTATGAAATAAGTGCATGCCAGAACATGTGAGGCCCACCAATCTGCATCCAAAATCTCTCAACAAATTCGAAGGCTCGGGTACTATTGTCCCACCATGATGTTGGATTATGCCGATTTCCCCAAAAAGTTTCATTCCTAACAAGTCCATGCCAATTTCATCTATCAATCCCTAGAGTTTCTTCACATAGATAAGTACTATTTTCCACTCTCCATATGGGTGATGGATGTTGTAGGACTATATCCTCCCACCATGGCAAGATAGTTCAAGTTTATTCTCACAGAAACCAACTTCTTTTCCAAATGGGTAGAAGCAGTACCCATTAAAGAAGTCAGAACAAAAATCATTGTCAACTTTGTGAAAGCCAATATCATCACTAGGTTAGGTGTACCTCACACAATACTAATAGAAAACGACACCAATTTCTACTATATTTAATTGAACAAACTCTACCAGGAGTATGGCATCAAATCCAACCATTCATCCTGCTACCAAGTAGAGGATAATGGATAGACAAAGGCTTTCAATAATACCCTATCCAAAATACTCTAAAAGATGGTAGGAAAGGATAATAAATAATTTCTAGGAAAGATCCTCCATACTCTTTGGTATTACTGAACCACAACCCACACCACCACTAAAGGAACGCCATACTCATTAGTATAAATAATGATGGTGATTATTCTATTTTAAATTCAACTATCATTTCTCTTCATCTCTATTTGTGATCAACTTTATGTAGATGAAGAAATCCCAAAAAAAATTAGTTTGATGATCTAAGTGGTTGGATGAGAAATGATTGCAGTCTTTTCACCATTTGGAAGTATACCAATATTGGATTTCACGATCCTTAAATAAGAAGGTTCTCCTATGATATTTCCTTAAAGGAGAAATAGTGTTGGTCCTCAGAACCCCGATGATACTTGGGAAGAAGCCTCCAATGTTGGATCCAAAATTTGAAGGACCATATATTATACATAAATACTCATCTAATGGAGTGTATGCCCTAATTTAAAAGGATAAATATCTCACCACAGTTCCCACCAATGCAAGGTTCCCGAAGAAATATTTAATGTAGGCAGAAGAATATAAATAAGTCCTTTCCACATGATGTTAAACAATACGAAAGACATTCTGATCGCATAATAACAAACATCATGATGAATTCACCCATTTTGCACAACATTAAACTACTTAACATCACCATATTAGATAAAAGATGTTAAAATGAATAGAAACATATTCGTCCATGATGTATGATGTTAAAATACATAGAATATTCATCATCACCATAAGACATTAAACTTCAAGGTGATTATTTTTCTGGAACAATGACTTGTTGTGCATAAATTAGATCTGGGTAAGGGAAAGGTAAAAATGCCCCCACATTCTATGGATGGGTCATATCGACATAGAGAACGTATCTTAGAACCATGTATGGATTGATTCACACTCATTAATGTAACATGTAGTGAAGTTGGGATTGTAAATACTAGTCCATCCACCAATAAAAATCAACAATGTCCCTCTCCCTAAATACAAGTTTGACTGGAACATGAAAATTCATGATTCCTAACCGCATGACATTAAACTGCATGGCCAAAGACATCCTCTCCACATGATGTTATACTGTATAAAATATGTATCGATCACATGATAATAAATTGGATGATGAATTCATCCATATGGAACAATATTAAACTATTTAGAATCTTCTTATTTACACATGACGTTAAATTACATGGCCCTGACAATGTTTTCACCCGAGGGGACATTTCCTCCAACATTAGTCACTTACCATGCCACACTACAGAACTATGTACATATTGATTCCCATCTGTTTATGGGATATGTAGTAACACCATGATATTTCATCATGGTCCAGCCTCCATAAAAAAATTAAATGAAATGACCCCCCTTTCCTGTGCATAGGTCAGACCAGTACATGGAACCTATTGTCTAAGAACTACGTACAACATGATTCCTATCTACCGATGGGATACTTAGATACACCTCGATCTAATATCTTGGTCCATCCACCACATGGTAAACAATTGCCTCTATTTTACTCTCAACTTTCTCTGCATTATGAGAGGAGATCCTGAATATATCTTATTTCTCACCCCAAGCATAGCTCAAGTGAGCGTAAGAATGGTGGTAAAGGTTTACCCTAGATGCATAGAGGATACATGTATGCTACAAGACCATGAAAAAAAGGGTTAAAAATGACCCCTCCATATGTATGATCTAAACCTATATAGGGAGGCATCTATAGAACTATGTGTGGCTTGATTCCTACTCTGACAAGATATGTAGTAATGCCTGAATTCTTCAACCTGGTCCAGTCACCACCCAAAAAAATGCCTCATTTCCTTCCACAAGGGTCAAACCTACGTAGGGAGTTTCTTCGTAAGAGACATATATGGGTTTATTTCTTCCCCTATGGGATACATAAGCAGCACCTGAATCTTCAAACATAGGCTTGGATGCAGCAAATTATTGATGGGAAATTCCCCCGTCCTTCATGATCCACCTATATGGAAGAGTAATCCATTTTTTCCCTTGTTTCTCACAAAGAGTAGTACTCACCTGGGATTTGGAGTCTCAACAGAGGATTCATCACAAGCATACTAAATAACTATTTTCCAAAGTTCTTATGCAATACATAAAACTGCAAGGTACCCCAAGAACTATATGTGGCATGATTCCTACTCTTGCAGGATACTTAGTGACTCCTAGATTCTTCATCCTAGTGTAGGTGCTACACAAAAAAATGTCCTCTTACCTATGTATGCATCAGGCATATGTAGGGAATTTCCTTCAAGAACTATATACAACTTAATTCCTTCCCTCATAGGATATATAGAGACACATTGAACCTATGTCTCGGTTTACCCACCAAATGATACAATGTTCCCTTCTATATGCATGGTTCAAACTAGCACAAAGAGTTTTCAAGAACTACGTATGACTTGATTCTTACCCTTGAAGGATACATAGCGATGCCCATATCCTTAATCTTAGTCAAGCTTCCATTAAAAAAACACTCCTTTCCTACGCATCGTTCAGACCAACATAGGGAAATTGTTCTTCAGAACTATGTGCACTTTGATTCACAACTAACTGGGATACGTAGGAAACCTCCATGAGGTTCAATCTCGACACTTCACTTACCTCATTATTTTCACGTCAATTCACTCTAGTCATAATCGCATGATGTTAAACTGCATGTCCAAATAAGTCCTAAACAGATGACACTAAATTATAAGGTATTTAAAGAATTGTGTGTTCCGTGATTCTCAGAATAACGAGATGCGTATTGACACTCGAGATGCAAATCATGGGTCTATCCCGACACAATAAAACAAAGGAAAAAAAAATTCCCCAACCCCCTACATGTGAAATGAAAATAGATGCAGGGGATTTCAAATCTAGATTCTTACATCCATAAAGTGTCAAAATAACATTCTTCCATTTACATAAAAATCATATCTATTTTGAGGATCTTACACCTAATAACTAATCATAGTACTTTTATTTCTCACATTCCCATACATCCCATTTTCATCCATCAAACTCCAAGCCCCTAGAAATATTGGATCACCGTGATCACCCATGACTATTAGAAATGGTCGACCAGTGTCTTATAGACACATTTGTTTTACTATGAACACAATTCCCTTGAGGCTATGCATATTTTTCCCACAAAAATAATCTTTCAAGAAAAGGAAAATTCTTCCTCAAGAGAGGTTGTTCCTACTTCTTTATTCCCATTGGCTCCTAAGACTTGAATCATCTCTCTTGACTCGAGGGATCCCTAAATCATGGTTGAAACCTTTTTCCCCCAGTCATGTATGGGCGTACTAGGAATATATTTCCCTGATTATCTCATATTGACACATTATTCCTTTGATATTTTGTCCCTAAAACACGATGATTAAACTATACTAAAAACTTCCTTTCCACACAACGTTAAACTATACAGAAGATTTCCTGATCCCATGATAATAAACTACATGATGAATTCATCCCTCCAACATGATGATAAAATTTTGATGTCGACATCCTTTCCACACCATGTTAAACTGTAAAAAAGACTTCTTGATCATATGATAATAAACTGCATGATGAATTCATCCCTACAACATGAATATTACACTCTAATATCAACGTCTTTTCCCCACTATTTTAAACTATATGGAAGACATCCTGGTTTCATGATAGTAAACTGTACAATGAATTCATCCATGCTGCACGATGTTAATCTACTTATAACCCACATCCTCAACACATGAATTTAAACTTCATGTCCCACAAATGATATTTTATTTGATCCTACCATTTTTAGTTTGTTGAGTGAAACCCTTTCCGCCCCTTTTTTCTCACACCAAGCATAACTCATGTGGGATTAGGAATTTCAGTAGGGGACTCCTCACAGATCCATGGAGAATCAATCTACAATGACTGGTCCTACTGGAATGAATTTTAAAGGAATATTAGTGTTTTACTTTTCATATTGGAAAACATAATGTCCTAACCATATGACATTAAACGACAAGGTACCACAAATATAGTAAAAATGCCCCTCCCCTGCCTATAAATTAGACCCAGGTAGGGTGCCCATTATTTGGGGGCCAAGATATCCAAACCTATGCTCAGACCCACTGAGGGAATCAAAATTCTGCACCCCATGTTTGAGTCAGATCTATGTAGAGGATTTCCCAACAATATGGGTAAATCACAGCCCGAATGCTTCAAATGTATCCTAGCACACTCTCGTCATGTGTCAAAATCCATGCTCCAAGTGATATAGGATCTTGATAATAATCCACGAACATCATAAATGGATGGAAAATGTCATGAGGACACCTTTTTTTTGATAATTCACACAATTCCCTAGTGTCTCTACATATGTTTCTCACAAAAACGGCCTATAAACCAAGGGAAAATTCTTCCTCATTAGAGGATTTTCCTATTTTTGTATGTCTAATGGCTTCTAATCCCCATGTCACTCATCCAGATCCAATAACCATTGAAACAATGGTTTAAAAATTCATTCCTACTCATGTACTGGACATTTCATAACATCCCAGCTCGATTACCCTCTAGTTACTCGGGGATTCTACATCAGCATCCTAATCGCATTACGTTTACACAACATGATACTTGATACCCAGTATTCACCCTTAGGTCAGGTCACATCAAAGGGTATTTCCCCCCATTACCCTGTACAAGAAATTATTCTACATAGGAAAGTTTAACACACACCAGCCTCATTGGTGAATCCGTATCAAAACAAAAATGTCTCATCCATATGCGTGAATCAGATCTGCATGATAATGATCCTTAAAAGAACTATGTACATATTGATTCTTGTCATCACAGGATACATAGTCACATCCTAATATCATATGTCGAATCCAACCATGAAATAAAAGTGTCCCCTCACTACATGCGCAAGGGTTAGACTTGCATATGGAAATAACTCATATAGATAGGATAAAAAAGCATCCACTTATTCCTATTATTTTTGGTAAAGTTCAACAAAAAAATGCCCCTTTTTAGGATCTGGAACCCCACTCCACACACCATAATTTATTTCCATAAATGTAATAATCCCCATAACCATCCCTATACATTGGAAATGTATAGTTACTATCTTGCGGACACCCCTGTTTGACTATGCACAAAATTCCCGAGCAGTTCTGCATATATTACCCACAAAAATGGCTTGTCAACCAAAGGAAAATTCATCCTCAAGAGAATATTTTCCTATCTCTTTATGCATCTATGATGTTTATGTCTCACCTCATTCCCTGATATCAGAAACACCCCGAATTATAATTTACATATTCACCCTCCCCCCTCATGTCTGAAGGTGATAGAACATTGTTGGTAAAACTATAATGGAAAAAGTCCTGGTTGTACAACATTAAACTACACTAAGAACTAACCCCCTTTTAACAAGTCAAAATCATGTAGGATAAATTTACAAACTAGAAACAATGTGAATTACCCTATACTTTCAGACATTGTTCCCTTAACAGGACACCCATTGTGGCCCTCCATAGAAAAAAATACAGATCTCTATGTAAATTTTCTAGCCAACATAAATGGGTGGATAGTATCATATGGAAACCTTTGTTTGACTATGAACACAATGACCTAGTGGATCTACATATGTTCCACATAATAATGGCCTATCAACCAAGGGAAAATTCTTCCTAAGGAGATGAATTTTCCTAATTTCATATGCCACATGGATTCCATGCCCCATATCATGTCCCATATCTAGGAATCACAATTCAGGGTCAAGAAAAATCCCTCATCCGTGTATTAAAGTTGTCAGGACATTCTTGGTTACTGAGTCCTAAATTATGGCCCTTTCCCCACAAGTCATGGTGAATGTTTTTCAACCTAAACATAAATAATTATAGTCTGATTTTATAGACTATAAACTTCCAATGAAAAGGATACAAAACTCGCCAGGGTAAATACCCACAAAGGGAACCCTAGTCAAAAGTTGAGTACTAGCTCGCTAATCCTATGCTACATAAAATCTTGGTAAAACATCAAGTAAGAAAAATCATTAAGAGACAAAAAACATGTTAGGTCAAAAACCTAAAAAGGGTGGCCTAAGAAAAAGTCATGTTATACCTTCTAGGCCCACACCATAATAGGATTAGAAGAAAATTAGGGTAACAATGACAAATACAAAAAAGTTTTATGGTATTCCATGTTACCCTAGAAATAGTAAAACTATGCTCGTTGAGCCCCTCTGCTCAGAAAAATATTAGGGTGTAATTTGATTATTTTATTTATATCAGATTATGATTCAAATCAATATATAGTTTACATAGTGGTTTAAAATGAAGTTCATCATAAATAATTGATATTGTAGGAATGGATAAAATAGGAACACAAGAATGAAAAATGTTTTTGTATTATCAAAATAAGTAAGAGTTGGGGGGGGGGGGCATTCATAATCCAAAGTCTCTCCCTGATATAAAAAAAATATGGTTTAAGGCTACCCAATGGATTACAATGGGACCTGAACTTCTCTTTCCAATAGGTTGATAACTGCTTGACGAGGGATGTCAAGGACCTGTTCCAAAGTAGCCCTCCAGTCATCTTTAGCTTCAACCATTGGGTGTACATTCTTAATAATAGTCCAAAGATCATTCCATTAATATTTAATGGACATATAATTAGCACTTGATGATGCTAGTTGCACTTCTAATATGGTCATGTGAGCCTCACACTCACAGAATTCCTCTACCTAGAAAATCACCTAGTCATGAGAACTAGCTTCCTCAGCCTCTAGATGATGCAATTTTTCAGTAACACCCTAGAAAATATGAGCTTTGTTTTGATAAGTGTTGAACCAAGTGATGTCACCTTCACAAGTAGAAATATCCTATCAAACTATAACCATTTGGTGCACAAATAGATGCTTGTGTCGGTAATCAAAGCTGTCCGAAATAAGATCAAAAGATAGTGGTTGAAATTTATCCTCCTCATTGGAAAATTATGTCAGGGTAGTTTCTATGGAAAGAGTAAGTATTTGATGCCTTTCCATTTTAACACAGATCGATGCCTACTAATTTCATATAATTCTTGGTCCTCCTCCACCATGATAGGTATGTAAGGAGGAACCATCATTCCAGCAGACAGAAGCACCCTGAGTTGGTGTTTCTTCTAGAAATGGGGATGAACTTGTTTGTTTAAGGTTCTAACTTCCCAATCGGTTTCTAACGGGTTTATTCGTAGAACCAAAAAAATCCAATGATTCTATATCCATTTGGACCTACTTTAAAAAGGTAGGTTCTCATTAGTTATGGACTGATGAGGCTTAAGATTTTTCATTGGTTGAGAGGATGGGAGGTCAGGCTCTTCACAACTTTTTGGGGGGAATTATTACAAACTCCAGGACTCTCTTATAGATTTAAGTTATGTTCACAAATCCTTATTAATTAACCAAGTATGAAAATGAGTTTTCCATTATATTTAGAAATCAATGATTGATATGTATGGAATTTATATAATTTTTTTATATATATTTGTGGTTCTTCATTGATAATGAATCATACATTTATATTAGATATCCTTAGTCAATGGTATCCTTTAATACATTATATATATATATATATATATCTCTTGGTCATTGTGATGACCATACATGTTTTAAATCCACTCAGTACAACACTTGAAGTTTATTGTCCTTCATAAAGACAGAGATTATTTTAGAATTGGGATTGTACCCACAGATGGGCTAACTATGTATCCATGTTAAAAAGGAATTATAACCCACATAGTTCGATAAAGAAATATGTGTTTTATGCATGGTTAATATCCCCAAAATAGATGTCGTGATTACTTTCACACTCTTAGATCACATGAGTCATGTTCGATGTGAGAAATAAGAGGAATCAGTAAACTTGATGATGGTGCCATGAAAGATGCAATCATGAGAAATGATGTGGGGATTACGTATGTATGACTGCCCAAGTAAATGAAGACTAGGACTTAGGAAAGAAGTCCGGAAGAAGGGTCCATAATGGTATTTTTACTTTACAGAGATTTAGAGTTTTAACCCGGGGCTTACACCTGAAAAGGAAGCCCAAAATAAGAGGGACTTATGACTGGGTTTTATTCCTGAGAAGGAGGCCCAAATCAAAAGAAATTAAGATTGGGGCTTACTCTAGAGGAAGATTCCCAATGTTTAAGGAAACTTATGACTCGGGCTTACTCTTGAGAAGGAGGCCCAGGTTAAGAGGAACTTATGACTGGGGGTTACTCTTGAGAAGGAGGCCCAGGTCAAGGAAACTTGTAACTTGGGGATTACTCCTAATAATGAGGCCCAGGTTAAAAGGAACTTATAACTTATGACTGGGGCATATTCCTAAGAAGGAGTCCCAAAATCAACAGATCTTCTCATCTTAAAGGATGAGGTTATATATAGGAAAACCCCTAAATGTGGTGACATAAATCTTGTAAGTCATGAGGTTTTGGGAGAGTTTATCACAGAATTCCTTTCAGATATGGAAGCCAACAAAGGAACCATGACATAAATGGATTTGAAGAGGATTTTAAAAGATATATCTTGAATAGGAGAGGTGGATTTAAGGAAAGGAAGTGACTAGGAAGGAAGTGGACAAGTATCATTCAGGCGCGCTAGTCCCGGTTGCGCAAGTAGACTTGCGCGACATGAGTCACCTTGGGTGACGGAGAATCAATATGGTATTTCTGGAGAAAATTTGAATTGAAGCCCTTAGTATCATCCCTATAGGCTTTCAGAAGGATGTCGCACAAGTTCCCTTGAGAGGGCAAGGCGCCGCACAAGTGTCTTCATTTCCCTTAAGGGATGGACACTTAGGCACACAAGTGTTGATGAGTTCTAACACTTAAGCCTTATTATTCCTCTTTATATCTTCCATTATAGGTAAATAATTACCTTAAAAGTGTTCAGAAGACATCAGACAATGACTTGGGCGACCAGAGCTTGAATCTAATCTTTAGAAAATTCATCCCCGAAATGGGGGGCCCACAGGGGTATTTATAGGCCACCAGGATCCTTGGGAAAAAAATATAATAGGGAACTCAAGTGACTTGCGTGGCCCCTAGGTGGAACACAAGTGACTTGTGCGGCGCATAAGAAACTTGCACGACTTTCCCCAAATTGGTTCTTGGTCCATGACTTTGTCACTTTTTGATGTTCTTAAAAGGGTGACCCTCATTGTGATTAAGGTATTCCCATTTTCCATTAGTTGGACTCTGTGATGGAAAGGAGCATCAACAAAAGTCCCCCCACAGAGTTGGATCCGAAAAAGGAAAGGAGATTTGACTCTGAGGAAAACAATAAACCAGGGTTCATCGGTGCACAAGTTTTAGGCGCGCATGTTTTGACACACAGGTTTTGGCGCGCAGGGTTGTGGGATCACCTATATATATGGGTGTCACTTCACGCAAACCATCCTACCTCAAAATCTTTTGATCTCCACCGTTTATGTTTTTTTCTTTCTCGGTCGATTGCTCTTCTTTGTGTTGCGCTTCTTCAGTATGGATTTTGACTTGCACGACAACACTTGCGCGAAAAAACATGCACGACAATACTTGTGTGACAAGACTTGCGCGCCTTAATGCCTTAGCCATTTTGTTGTTTTCTTCACAAATATTTCATAAAAACAGACTCACTTAAATTCTAACTATTTGATCTTTTGCAGATTCAATGGCTCCCAAAATAATTGGATCAGCTATTGAGTAGGCCAGTAAGAGAATAGATGACATGATGAACATCATTGGCCATGATTATTATGATATTTGCGACAAAACACTCCCAGATTTGGCTAAGTACTTGAATAAATATCTTGGAAATTTCCGACAGATCATTTACTTGCCTTTATATGGCCATGGTCATCTGCAAGGAGTTAACATTCCAGAGGAAAATAATTATATTCTTCATTCCTGGTTTCAGACTTACACCAATTTTTCTTTGGAAAATTTCTTTGTTGCAAGAACATTTGTCAATGCTGGAACAATGGAGAAGGCATTCATAATGCATCATAGCCCATGTGATCCAGATCTAAAGCCTCACAAGCCTGATCTGCAACCGCATTCCTATCCTTCTATTTTCCAAAACTCTCAAATGGACCAATAGAAGGGATGGAAAAAGAGTTGGGATTTCCATCCTGGATGAGGTGTGAATCCGAATTGGATGTGGGAATATTAGGTGTGACAAACCTGTGTAGATTTTGTCAAGGATATGAAGTAAGCTTCAATATATGAAGTCTTTTGGGCTGGGCAGACATATGTCTATAGAAATGATGATTTTGTGTCGGATCCAATCAGTTGCAGGATCCCAGAAACCAATTCATTCCATATAACTCATAGAGAAGTTGACATAAGCTTGTGGGACATCTACAAGATCTCTGGGGGATCCAATTCTGGGAGACATGTATGATGAGTTCATTCCTCTGAAAGCGAAATGATTCGGAGAAGACTCCGGCTTTGGCTCAAGAGTTATTGAAAATTTTCCACAAGCTCAAGAATTCAAAGTCCACCAAAACTCATTCTAGAACGGATATTCATCCAAAGGAGTAGATGGATATGTTTCTCATAAAGAAGAAGGAGAAGGGTCCCACCTTTACTCATCCTACCAGCTGCCCTAGAGCAGAGAAGAGGGGTGCTCAAGGCACATTCTGGCCAACTCTGGAAGAGAGAGAGTTTGAAAAGCGGGGGTATGAAGTGAATCAAATAATTCCAGAGAAGACCCATCTTCCAGGATTCTTAGCCATGTGGATTAGAATTTATCTTCTTCCAGTTAGGGATTCAGAGGGAGGCATTAGGCTAGAGACCTTCGTTGTTGCAGCCAAGTTGGCTGAGATAAAAATGGTTGGGTTGGCCACCACAGTTTTGGTGAATATTTACAGGAGATTACTCCATGTCTATATGGTTAAGTCTCCTTTGAGAATAGTGGGACCATTCCATGTTTTTTGGGGATGGATTTCCACTCACATTAGGACATACTCTGTACAGAGTGGAGTACATATTCCTGGAAGTTTTTTAGGCCATCGATGTAGGCATTTTTTGGAATTTCTCCATTGTCCCTTAATTCCTATGATCTGAAGGTGAGGCTGAGAATGTTCAAGGAATTTCATTTCTTTCCTTATGGAAAGCCTCCAACTAGGTGGTTTGTTGAATATGGAACTGCTAGCCTGAAATTGAGGTCATATATGCTTGCTTGTAGAAATGGTGAATTGGCCAACAGAATTGACGGAGAGGTTATATGAAAGGCCTATGCTTTATATAGATTTTCACCCAAATTCAAGTGTCTGCAACTGATTGTTGTATCCCCTCCCATGCACGTCAGGTAAGAGCAGCATCCAATGGTTTCTCAACAACTATGGTTGCTGACAGCTATGGAAAAGACTGGGGCAGTGTTTGATCTAGCAGTTGCTGGAGCGGCGAGTCAATTGACTACATGGTATGCCGAGAACTGGGTAGAATCATACCCAGCAGGGGTATTGAATCTTCCTGTCTTCCGAGTGGGGAGTAAAAGGATTAGTGTCAGAAAACAAACCTTTCATCTAGAAGGTGATTCTTCCTCACCCGGAGCTGATTCACCGGGTTCTTCACCGGGGGCTGATTCACCAAATTCCCAGGATGGGGATGATGAGGCACGACATGCATCAAAACGGCCTTGTGCCAGATATAATCCTCCTTCTAGAGTCAAGATACCTACTCCATCAACTCATGGAGAGTTATATAATTGATACAATTTAGTCGACATTATTTTTATAGAGCAAAAAGATTCATTTTCTTATTTTTTATCTATGATTGCAGGAGATGGGAAGAAGTTGAAGTCCCAAATTGTAGGACCCTCCTCGTGGCCTTCTGGTGCACATTCAGAATATTTACGACCAGAGGCTGCCTGGACATGGAAGAGTTTATATTGTGATGCTGAAACTGCCTGGATGGAATTATGTGAAGGGATACATATCCCTGATGTTGGGGATCTCTGGGATTCTGCTGATATTTGCTTCGAGGATAACCCCAATGAAGTGTGGGATTGCATCAGAGAGTTGGAAATACTCATATATTCCACTGATGATTCCCTTCATATCACCAAGAGGGTGAAGGAAATGATGGATCATGAAACCCCTTAGGGGATTTGTGTTTAAGTAGACGAGGAGTGTCACGATTACGTGGCCCTTGAAGATGTAAATTTATTTCATTATTTTCTTTGTAACACGATTTCATTCAAAGATTTTTTACTCAAGGAAATTACTTTCTTCATCATGAAGATTGTTAAGGAAGGAACTACTGAGGTCACTTCACTGTGATATAGCCCTGATGGCACTCTTCTTGGAGTCCACGAATCTCCTCGGGAGTCGGGAGAATTATCTCCAAGCCAACAAGCCATGAATGAGGAGTTAGGCATGGCTTTAAAATATCTGATACCTGTATTTGGAGGTGAAGATGTCAACACACCCAAAAAAATCAAATAATCAAAGGCATCGTAGGAAGAATACCACATATAAACGCTTCATTATTAGTGGTAATTCCTTCAGATAGTCTTGAATCCTAAATCATGAAAAGGTTTCTCATACTTCTTGGGATTGCAGGGGCTTCATCGATTTACCCTTTGAGGGAGAGGACTGACCCTCCTTTGAGGACGACAGAGGGTGATGGTGAACAATCGCAAATTCATCCTAACCTGGATGCTCCTGAAGAAATGACGAGAGAAGAAGAGCTAGCATCTGTTCCCGATACTGCTCCTATTGGTACTGCAAGGAGAGAAGAGCCTGCACCAAAACATTTGGTGACCCCTGAAACAGACTCCAAAATTTTCTGTAAGAAAGCTATCCAGGGTCAGAGGTTGAAAGAGGAAATTCTCCAATGATACATGTCAAATGCTCCCACTGGTGAGACTAACCAGGAATCTGGGATATCACTGGATGAAATGATGAAACTCAGCGCATCTTTTAATGAAATTTTAGATCATGTTAAATTACCATGTGATTTAGAAGATTTGGGATGTGAGTATTCTCCTTCTCCATGTTAATTTTTTTCTATTACATCTCTGACCATGATTGATTTAAACGTGCAGTTCCATCTGAGCAAGCTGCTGATCTGCTGATGCCTGAAGGGGGAAGAGACAACCCTATCATTACAGAGATGCTATCTCAAGTGAAGCTTAACCTGGAAGAGATTCTTGAAACCTATCCTGAAAATCTTATTGAATCTAGGAAAAATAGGGAGGATCCTTCTCATGATAATGATCTACCATTGGGTAAAAGATGAAAATATTTGTCGCTGTACTTAATTTACAAGACAAAAAATCAACTTTTTTTATCCTTTGAAACTAACAAAAGAATTAAATTGACTATGTAGGTCTTTCAACATTAGTGGCTAGATACAGAGGTGAAGCCTCAGCCTCAGTCCCAACGGGAGTAGAGAGTGAAGTACCAAGGGTCAGGGGAAAGGAGCAGAACAGGGAACTTCCATAAGTGCATTAATCCCAGACTATATTTTCCCCTGTGATAGTGATGCAGAATCGGACCCAGAGGTGCAAAAGGCGCTCCAATTCTCATGTCGCAAGGCTTGGAAGAATATATAGAAGATCATATCTGAAGTGCCTCTTGAAGATCTATCTTCGAAGATCCCGCGATTTTCATCCTTGTTCATCATGCAGCGACTTGGTGGTTTTGGATATCAAGAGATCTATACAGCTGTGAAACAAGTCATCATAAGGAGGGAGCAGGAGAAAAAGTTCCATCAAGATCTGATCAGAGCGAGGCTGCGGACCAATATCGGCGAATTCGAGGTTATGGTGTCCCGAGCTGAGGCTGATCATGCCGCAAAGCTGAAGGAGATGAAGCAGAAGATCAATTAGAATGTTTTCTAGCAGATGCATCCTCAGCAACAGCTAGATTCATTTACTAGGGAAGTTGACCATCTTAATTGTTCATTGGAAGGAGTCCAAATGGATGGTATGAAAGCCATCACAGATGCCAAGAAAGTACTCCACCAAGATGAAAAGAGGGAAGCTGGTCGAGTGAATGAACTTTAAGTGACTACTGATGAAGCTCAGGATTCCGTAAATCAAATGAAAAGTTATGTTTAAAGACTCTTGTAATTATTGAAAAAGAGAAGATACTCGAATCTGTGGATGTTCTTATAATCTTTTGTATCAATAAAAAAGACATTTCATTTTCAATCATTTGTTCCATTATTCTCTTTCTAACTACTTTAAAAAAAATTATCTAAGCCAATGGGCCTATTAAGCATAGTTTGATTTTTCTAGGATTATACAAACAACCCACAAACTTTGCATATTTTTGTTGCTCAATATTTCCTAAATCATATAAAATGTATGTTTAGCGACCTGGGACTCAACTTTTGTTTAGAGTTCCATTTACAGGTTCCCAATTTAATGAGTAACCTGTCACTTGTTGGCAGTTTAAAGTCATTCATGTTAGACATAAAAAGGATTATGTTTAAGGTCAAATAGATTTGACAAAATGGATTAAAATTGAATCGATTCCTAGATAATTTTTTTGAAAACATATTACCACATTAAAGTATGGGGGAAAATTTTAAACTATGATTTAAGAAATGTTGAATCTGAGGGATGATATAAAAAAGGCTATTTGAAAAACTCGTTAGGGGGTTGAATTATGCAAGACCACCTAAGGATATTGGCTACATAGTCAAATAATAACATATTTTGGCTGACAGTTCTATTATGTAGAAAACTTATGCAAGGCCAGCTTGGGGCATGTGCTGCATAGTCAGGCAAAATAACTCTTAGAAATTTTAATTTTCTATTACTAATAGCCACTAAATGTTTATGAAGATTCAAATTTCTCAAATCATAAAGTCTGCTGTATGGAGAGAGGTACTTCAGTATGGAGAGAATATTCCCAATCAAGATTGTCAAATAATTGGATGAATGTCGCTCCTGCAAAGGTCTGACCTAAATGCAGGGAGGGGAAATATAAACAATAGAATTGAATACTTTCAGATCATGAAAAAGAGTATGGAAAAAATATGTTAAGGATGGATTTTTTTCCAGATCCCTACATATCTTCGTTAAGACCAATAAGGACAAAAGTGGCACCCCCCCCCAAGAATGAAGTTTCCAATACTAAACAAACCCATTATGTGGGTTGAATTATGCAAGGCCACCTAAGGGTATTGGATGCCTAGTCAAATAATATCATCTTTTGGCTGACATGTCTGTTTTGTAGACTACTTATGCAAGGCCACCTAGGGGCACATGCTGCATTGTCAGGCAAAAGAATTCCTAGGTATTTATACATTTTGTGACCAAAATTCATGAAAAGGGTTTTGGAGATCTGGAAGTATTTAAGGTTAAGAGTATGACATATGAAAATGGGTATTTTCCAATGCATGAAGGAGATACATAGACCAATTCTGACCATAATCATGTTGTGTCTAGGTCCTGAATTGAGATGCTATACTTCACTACATATCTCATTAGGATGAGAATCAAGTCATACGAAGTTCTTGAAATACCCTTTGTATAGATTTAGTTCATATATATGATGGGAAAAGAGGACATTATTACAATTATGGGTGGACCCAAGATTAAAGACTTGGGTGTCACTACGTATCTCAAAAGGATGAGAATCAAGCAACACGTAGTTCTTGAAACATAACATGGTTAGAGACCATGTCAATAATAATTCCTCTCGAGTGAGGATATTAGGGATTGTTGTGGTTTATTTTCATATAGGAAAAAAGTTGAAAAATAGATTAAGGTCATATGCATGGACCAATGCTATGCATTCTAATGTCCTACAACAACGACCATGGGGGACTATATAGTTTAATGTCATATAGTAATGACGATGGTGTACCAATGTGAAGATATTGGTTTGGGGGGGGGGGGGGGTTCACAGATTATCATCATATGAGATGGAGGTGAACCGACTTGAATATATTGGTTTTGGTCTTGAACCTCGGGATGTTTCCTACATACCCAGCCTAGAAGGCAAGGATCAAAGTCTGTGTAGTTCGATTGAGAATGAATTTTGACGACCAGGGTGTACTTGAGGAAAATGACCTGAAGATGATGTTGGGACTTAAGCGTGGTTAGAATCCTAGAGAAGGTGTTATGGTTGAAGCTTACTCTAGGATCATCTGAGTCATGTTCGGTGTGAGAAAAAAGGGGTAACCACAACCCTAATGATGCATAGTTTAGCATCATGTAGCTAGGATGTATTGTTGTGCAGTTTAACGTCTTATAGGACATGTGCACAGTTTAACGTCATGTAGGACGTATTAAGGGAATTTATCATAGTTTAAACATCATGTAGGACGAAAATGTATAATTTAACGTCATGTAGGACTTATAAGGGCTTGTTTATAGTTTAACATCATGCAGGATGATGCACAGTTTAACGTCATGTTGGATGAAAAAAGGGGACAGAGTTTAACATCATGTTGGAAGAATGAGGGGCTATATAGTTTAATGTCCTACAGCATGTACAAAAATAGTTTAAGGTCATATGTATGGACCAGTGTTGTATAGTTTAGCATCATGTAGCTAGTACAAAGGGTGTATTTGTGTTACACAAAATACTTCTTCAAAAATATTGCATTGGTTGGAGTTGTTATGATTTCTCCATCCATTGAGATTAACGAATAAGATCTATTAGGGTAGACCTTATGTATTGAGTAAGGTCCTTCCCACTTTGGCTTAAGATTTGGAGGCTTCTTTCTTAGTATCGTGGGAGTTCCGAGGACCAATACCAATTCTCCATGAATGAATGAACGAATACGAACTTTTTTATTGAAAGCTCATGCTATTTGATTCTGATAGACTTCCAAGTGGTGCAGGGTGCAAAATATTTTTTCATCTAATCATTATAATTCATCCAATCGCTTTTGAGATTTTTCATATATAGATAACTAATCACAAATGGCTACTCTGAGTGAAGGTAATTGAACCTCAATAGGAAGATTGCTTCTGTTCCATATACCAATGAATGTGGAGTTGACCGTGTAGCAGTGCGAGTGGTGGTCCGATAAGCCGATAAAGCACGAAATTTTTTATCAGGCCAGGATTTCTTATCTTTATCCACCATCTTTTGTAGTATGTATGAAAGAGTCTTATTGAAGGCCTCCATTTTTCCATTGGCCACTGCAGGATACCGATATGAATAGTTGTATTTGATGTTGTATTCTTCATACAACTTTCTCATGAACAGAATATGGTGCCATTGTCCATCAATATGGTATGAGGAACACCAAATCTGGTAATGATGTTAGACTTGATGAAGCTAAAAATTCTTTTAGAACTAACTTCTTTGAGAGGTCTTGGCTATGCCCATTTGGAAAAGAAGTCAGTAGCAATAAGAATATACATAAACTACTTGGATGTAGCCAGAGGATAAGTTCCTACTACATCCATTCCCCATATGGAAAATGGCCATGAGTATTTAGCTGTATGAAGCATCACTGGGGGTTGATGAACGAAGATGGAACATACTTGGAAAAAATGAAACTTCTTAGTGAAATCAATCCAATCTTGCACCATTAAAGGCCAGAATTATCCAAGCCTTCGAATTTGACTAGAAAGTCTATGTATAGACTGGTGGGCACCACAAACTCCTACATGAACTTAATTCAAGATAGCCATTGTTTCTTCACCATCAGTACATCTGAAGAGAATTCCATCAAAGCATTTCTTGTAGAGAATTTTTTGGTGATATGTGCTATCATAAAGAGTAAAATTAACCACACGTCGCCAGACTTGTTCTTTCCTGGCTCTATCAGGTGGGAGTGTTCTATTTTTAAGGTATTCCCTAATAGGTTTCATCCATAATGTATTATGACCATATGGTTCATAAATGGGATTGATTTCATTTATTTCCTCAATTATTATTTGAACAAAAGGTGAAACTACATGATGGTGGGAAATACTGATGATTGTTTTGTCCTGGTTTGGATCTTCTAGGGGTGTGGCTACATTAGCTAGTGCATCAGCTTGGGAATTATGTGATCATAGGACATAAGAAAATATCAATTCCGAAGGAAATTTTGCCATTAAATTTATGAAATAATCATAAAAAGGGATTAACTCTTCCTTTCCGATGGAATAATCCCCATTTATTTGTTTGATTACCAAATCTGAATCACCTTTAACCTTCAAGTGATTCACTTGTGCCTAAAGCACCAATTCCAAGCCTATGATGAGAGCTTGATATTCTGCTTCATTGTTTGTACCACCTTCCAACAATAAGTAGGAATAGGTTAGCACTTCCTTTTTTGGGGAAATAAGCACAATTCCTAACCCAACTTTGTTGAATTTAAGATCTTCCATTTTCTTCCCTGTTGGACTTCTGGAGGCACCATCAAAGTATATTTCCCATGTTTGAGGATTATCTTGAATAGCGAAGACTTCCTCATTAAGAAGTTCAATATTTAAAGATGTATCTTCTACAGAAGGGTGTTCAACAAGGAAATTAGCTAGAGCTTGGTACTTTCTTTCCTTTTGAGACACGTACTGGATATCAAACTGCTGAAAATAACTACCCACCTTTCCAGATGTCCTGTAATCATTGGATGACTAAGGATAAATTTGAGCAGGTTATTGAGAGATACCAATTGAACCCCATGATGTTGCAGGTAGTGTCTCAATTTATGAACTACAAATATTAATGCTGGAAATCACTTTTCAATACTTGAATACTGAGTTTATGCCTCAAGCATAGTTCTACTGAGATAGTAAATGTTGTTTTCATTCAGAGTATCATTCTTTTGGGAAAGGAAGGAACCCAATGACTACTCTAAATCTATCACATAGATAATAAATGGTCTTCCTTCAAAAGGCGGAATTAATACCAGTGGAGTTAACAGATATTTCTTGAGGGTATTGAATGATTCTTGACATTATTCAGTCCACTGGTAGGTGACTCCCTTCTTAATTAATCTGGTGAATAGTAAACACTTGCCGACCAAATAGGAAATGAAACACCGAATATAGGCCAAGTGTCCTTGAATTACTCTTAGTTATTTCAAATTTTTAGGATTTGACATATCAAGGATTGATTTTGTCTTCTCATGTTCAATTTCGATACCACGATGGCATACAAAAAAGCTAAGAAATTTTCTTGAGGTGACCCCGAAAGCACATTTCAAGGGGTTCATCTTCAAATTATTTTGTCGAAGTTTGTTGAATATGATTTCCATATCAGCCAAATGATCAGGATGTTGTCTGGATTTAACCACCAAATCATCCAAATAAGATTCAACAAATTTCCCTAAAAAGGGTTTGAAGATATGGTGCATGGCACGTTGATACATTGCACCTATATTCTTCATCCAAAGCGCATTACCTGATAGGAAAACACACCTTGAGGAGCTCTGAAGGCTGTAGACTCTTCATATTCTGGGGCCATTCATATTTTATTATACCCAGAATAACCATCCATGACGAAAAGAGATTCATTTCCATTTGTTGCATCAATTAAGAGTTCTGTGATTGGAACTAGAAAATCATCCTTGGGACAATGGCGATTAAGATCTCTGAAGTCAATGAAAACTATAATTTGTCCATTATTCTTTTTCATAGGGACAATATTGGAAAAAATTTGGGGTATTGAACTTCTCTGACGAAGTTATCCTTGATAAGATTATCAATTTCACCTTCAATTTTGGAGGTATAAGTTGGGTGTGTTCTTCTTGCAGCTTTCTTGAATCCTCGATGTTCTTCTGGAAAACCCAAATGATGAGTGAAAACATCGGGATCAAGACCTGACATTTTTGTATAATTCCAAGATAATACATCTCGATTTTTCTTTAGAAATGAAGTATACATTTCTTGCTCTTCAAGAGTAATGGATGCACTAATTAAATTGGGGAGTGGATATAATTTTGTACCCAAATTTATTTCTTTGAGTTCATCCACACTGGTAGAGATACCCTCTTCAAATGCTGGAGGATCATCTCTGAGATCTTCCTCTTCTTCTTCAATATGTGTTACTTCTTTTATTTCTACTTTCATAGTAGACGACGAAGTAGAATTTCCATAGTCAAGGGAGAAATTAAAATTTGAACATCTTGGATAAGAGGCTGCCATTTCTGACCCTATTGATGTTGAAGGGTCTTCCTGGGGTGATAGAGAGGAGATGATGTATTGAGAATCAACATCATTGTTTTCCTCTGGTATTTCTATGACTTCTTCTGACCTAGTTGGTGAAGTATAGAATTGTTGGATTTCAGCGGATGAAATGAAGACATCTCCATCTAAGATTTTATCATTTCTTGGTGAATCAACAATATCTCTCATACTTTCTGTCTTTATTGTCGTAATTGACATTATAGAAGTTTCCATAAGAGTATTTGGATTTAGTTCTGTCATATCAATTTGACTGATAGGCAACACATAATTTATACTCACATGTATGAATGGGTTTACTAGAATCTTTTCCAAACCATATGAAGAATTAATTTTGGTGACCTTCTTTGCCATGGATTTTTCATTTCCCTCCATGTGATAAAATTATGCCTCAATGTATTAAGATTCACACATTTTAAATGGGGACTTATCACTATACAATGTCCCAATTTTTCCATTGAAACAATATTTGAGACGTTGATGGTACGTCGACGGTACGACCATATGTTGATGTAGCCAAGGGATTCCAAGAAAAATGTTGAAGGTTTTGTCCTGACAAACAACCATGAAATTTGAATTAGACTCAAGATCTCCAAACTAAATTCTAAGTGTAATTTTGGCCAGAGGTTCTTGTTCATTTTTATCATATCCTTACAACATCAAACTAGAAGTAGATAAATCAGATTCGATGAGGCGCAATCAATGAAGTGTATAAATAGGAATGAGATTTACTCCTAAGCCATTATCAATGAAAGATCTTCAGATGTCTATATCATTTACTTTTCCAAATAGATGCAAAGGTTTGATATGTCCATGTACAACATCATCTTCATGTTTATCTGTAAAAGATATCACTGCAAGGAATTATGTAGGGTCATTTTCTATATGGTAGACCTCAACCACAGAAATTTCAGTTTCGAATTATTGAGGACTTTACAAAGCCTCAATAAGCTCATCCCGAAAATCTTTTGATAGATTCAAGGCATCCAGAATTGATAACTTGGCCGGTACATTGGACAAATGTTTCAAGACGTCATAATTTTAGTCCAAAGGTCTGCGTTTCCCATCATAAAAATGTGGTTTTGTAGGTGCCTTGGAAGTTAATGCTTTGGTAGTAGATGCATCCCGTATCAGGGTAGGAGTTGGAAATACTCATGGATTCAGTAGATTAGACTGACTAGGTCTATCTATTTGCTGAGAGGAAGAAGGGGTGACCTCTAACCGGTCTTCCAAAATAACTATGTCAGGACCGAATATTCCATATGTGGAAGAACTTTCTTGTTCCTGTTGAGCCTGCTGGAGGGATTTGCCATGATTTTCTACCGCATATACAGTTCTAGCATGGGTAGGATTGAAATAGTGGCTCCTAGAATATCCATGTCTTCCCCTATATACTAGACCTCTGTCTCTTCCTCTAATTCCTCTATTAGATATAGGGAACTTAGGCTTATCATAATCGAAACTTTCATTGGCATAAGGATATGTTAAATGAATCATGTTAACATAACCAAAGATCCATTCTTCATCTGATGAAGATTCTTCCTGATTAACTAGTTCAGGATATGCTGTTTAGTGGGGCGGTGCATGTGCTTTTGAAGTAGATGGCATAAAATCTGCCAGGGTCAAAGACAACATAGGCTTTGACCCGAGCTCATCTTCTTCTGACTTCTCTTCTTTCTTCAAATTACGAAACTTCTTTGAGGATTTTCCTTCTGATGAAGGAGGTTTTTCTATGGCATTCATAGTAGAATACAGAATTGGTTGATTTAATTGTGTTCGTGAAATGGCATGAGTTCAGTTGATCATTTTACTGACCATCCAATCATCATACTTATGTGCATTTTTACTTATGACTTTGTGCCATTCGCCTTCTTCCTCTGGATCTGTAGTAGTAACACATGCTACCTGGGCTGAAGAGCCTTTCAATTTTACTTTTCCAGTGTAAACCATCTTTTGTAAGAGGTCTTTGAAGACAAGGCACTCCTGAATGGGGTTCCCCAACATCTGATGAAATGGGAAATAGTTGGGGAGGTCTTAATCTCGTTCCTTATTCGGCCTTTTGGGCCTTCAAAACTAAACCATATTATTTTCTAGAGCCAAGATGAAGTAGGCAAGAAAATTTTCATTCTCGAAAGAATAAACTTTGTTTGTAAAATCTTCAAACTGTTTCTTCCTTTGATCTCTTTGATTATCTTGATGAGGCGACTGTTGTTGTTGATGCTCAGGAGGTGGATCCCTTCGATATGATGATGGTTTTGAAGTGTAACCAGGTACAGGTGATTGTTTAAGTGTAACTATAGCAGTCTCTGCTTTCCCTATTCTCTTTCCTGGAACTGATGGAATTACATGAGTTTTAGCCTTAGTCTTTGTAAGAGAATCTTCTATCTGCTGAGCGATTGAAGTAAGGTCTCAAAACCCTCCTGTGTATTTCACAGGGATCAACGGTGTGTGTAATTCATCATGTAGATCTCCCACACATATTGGTAGAAACTCTTCTTGAGGGATTTTTAAACTTAAGGAACATGTTAATCCCTTCCAGTGAGTAATGAAATCTGAAACTCTTTCATTCTCCCTTTTCTTATAATTGGTAAGATCAAAAATTGTCGTCTTTGGAAATGAAGAGTTGAATTAAAGAAGAAATTTTTAACAGAGATCTTCCCACACAGTAATTGACTGAGATTGCAAACTTGTATACCATAAAAAAGTAGGTCCCTGTAATGACTATACAAAACACCTGAGCTTAACTGCTTCTTGTTGTTGAGGAGTTCCTGTCATAGGATCACAACGAGAAACAAAATGTGTTATGTATTGTTCTGGATCACCTGAACTATTAAAAATTGGGAATGTGGTACTCACAAAATTTGATGGGGGAGGAATTGCATCCACCCATTCAGGGTAAGATCTCTTCTCCAGCTGGTGCACACTTTCCTTACATAGCTTCCAAACAATCTATTAATGACTCAATGTTAGTAATTAATTTTTGATAAACATCTGGTTGATCTTGGACCTATGCATGTGCAAGAACTGGAGTTTGGATAGGTGTGGTGACCGGTACTGTCACTGATGGTAGTATTTCCGGTTGCTATCACGTACGACCCATAGGATTAGACCTGTGAGGGTGTACTTGTAAAGGGAGATATTCGTTATCCACCCAAGTAGCTGTAACAAATTCCCCTGAGTGATTAACTCCAGCATGCTTAGGAGGAAGACTACCTTGAAGTAGTTCTGCAATTAACCTCCTTAAATCCTTCATTTCTTCTTCTTGTTGTGCGAACCTTTCCTCTAATGAGAGTGATTGGACTTATCCTGAGTTATGGTGGAATGTACCCTGACTTTTTACTTTCCCCTTGTTGGATTCCTTTCAGAGAAGAGGAAGTTGGTTGTTTTAAGGAATACCTAGATTCTGCGTAAGCCTTTGATTTCAGGTACGCACACCTTCTTCATTTGTTTTGGTGTATACAGCCTCTTGAACAAGAAATTATTCATCAGATTCCTCTTAGTGAGCCTCATATTCTAAGGGATCAGTGACAAAGACATTGATGACATTTATCGATGCATAACTCATTGTATCCCTTCTGTTAGTGCTTCTCTAATACTGTCTTCTTCCATGTCCTTTATGAGACATTTCCTTTTGTTTGGTTGATCCCTCAGGAACTTCATGATGAACCATAATTTGGAGGGAGTCTCCTGATAATTCGGCTCCGCGTTCCTCTTTTGGCTTCTTCCCTAATCGATATAATACTAACTTTTTCTAAGGAAAAGATTGACAATTTGAAAAAGTCCCCAGTCTGGTGAACTGGGGCTGTTCCTATTTTTCCTGCTCAACTCCTCGAATCATGTCTATTTATCCCAAGGGTTGGATTAAAAGAGTCCCCGGCCTATAAACCTGAGGTGTCTCTTGAGCTGCTACATCTGAAACTTTCTTAAATGCTCCCCTGATTTTGCGTATTTTAGTCCGAAAATTGGCTGGATGCATCATCCGACATCCACTCAAATCACATGGCTCAGATGGCCGTTGGATTTTTTCTAACACCACTATCACCTGATGATGTGCATGATCTTAATGAGAAACATGTTCGATATTCTCATTTGCTAGATGAAAGAGTAAATCGACAACATGTTCTTTATATTCCTGACTTTGGGAGGAACTAATTAAGGCATGTTCTTGAGCAAGACTTTGATTACACACAAAACAAGTTAGATGTGGCTAGGCATGGGAAATAACATTGCATGAGACCACTATTGGTGGGATGTGTTGACTGGAGAGCACAGTGAAATGCAATGCTCCATAAACACCCCATCCCCTGATATGAATAGCAGATGGGGCATTGGTAATTAATTGGAACAACCTTTTTAATGCATCGAGGCATGCATGCTGAAGGGTTATCTGCTGCTTTTAAACCTTTGGATGTCAAGAAACTAAAAGAGATGCTGAGTCAATTTGGCATTGCAACCCTTCGATTATCTTGACATGATTTTGATATTCATCATAAGACAATATTTTCTCTTTGTGACAAATAGTTGTATATATGTTGAGACGAATATCGTGAATACAATCTTCTATCAATGTTTCTAGAATATCATAACGAGAGTCATCCAAAGGCAAAAAAAGACCATTATTTCACATTTTGATAGTTTTTTCTCATATTCAGCACTTCTTATTTGTCATTTGATGAAGTTTCTTCTACCTGATTGGACCAAAGCTGGTGCTTCTTTGTTTCTTCATCAGATTCAACAAGACTGGTAGAGAATTCATTTGTCAAATTAGAAGATGAATGAACCAAGGGTGGTTCGGAGAATGACCTACACCTTGAGATATCTTCTTATTGAGAAAGTATTTCACCTGCTAGTGGTAAGGCATCCGACATTCCTGGATTCACATTTACAAGTGCCTCAAGATAATAGGGCTTTCTCTTTACATCATTTTTCATTGAAGAATTTTCCAGGAAATGAGAATTACTACTATGGGGAGGACTTTCGCAGTTAAATTCATCATCATGGGGAGGAACACCATGGTGGGTTACAACAAAATATGAAACCTTTTGCTCCTTGGTCTTCTAGCCATGTAGAGGGTTATCTTGGCTCTCATATGAAGATAATACTTTGAGATTGGCTGAATTGTCATGAAGAAAGACTTCATGAGGAAGTGTATCATGAAGACCTTCATAATTATTATTGTTACATCAAGAATTTTTATATGAGAGAGTAGAATCTTGAGCTGTAATAGATAATTTTATGAGGGCTTCAAGAACTCCAGCATTGAGGAAGGCCTTATTGAAGATTGGATTTTGATTTTTTAACTGTGCTAGATGGGTCTTTTTCTTGGACAGCTTATTACTCACTTTGGAAACCACTTGTTGATGAAAGTGGTTATTATGGGCAGGTGTATGTCCCTGATCAGGAGAAATGGTCAGGTTAGGATGATTATCTCCGTTTAAATTAGGTATATGTGCCCGACATGATTGTTTGTATGACATGGGGAAGTATGCCCCATGACCCTCCTGGACTGAAATAGAGGTGTGTATATACTCCGGGGTGACATGTTGATGAGTCACTCCACTGATCGGGATAGATTTGTGTTTCTTTCCCTGTGATGTCACTGAATTTGTTATAATATTCTAATAGGTATCCATAATATGGGTAGGGATTTTCTTCTGATCTTTCACCATTGTCAGAATGTGCTTGGTGACTTCAGCTGCCGGAGTGTGAATATATGTCCATTCCATGTCTGGAGTTGGTGTATGCGTCTGCTCCTGTCCTCATTTTCCTATAAATGTATATTGAAAGTACTTATGTATAGGGGCAGAGAGTTGAGTCTGCACCAAATATGTCATCAGAGCTTTCGGACGGACTTCTCCAGGTGCTACCAAAGGAGAATGTTCGAAGACTTGATGAACATTGGAAGGTGTATGTGCCTGCTGAATATTCCCCGTAAAGTATAGTTGATGGATTTCCTTCAATACTAACAGATGATACTTTTGACAAAATTGGTGATTATAAACAGGTGTATGTTCCTGCTTACAGGTGGTCGCCACATTTGGTTGGTGAGCTTCTTTGGATGCATTCAGACGAACCTGCTGACTGGATGATGAATTATAAATAGGTGTATGTGCCTACCTATAGTAATCTGTCAAAATTTCCTGACAGGATTGGTGGGTTACTGCCAGACGATTCTACTGGACAGTGGGATTAGAACGGATGGGTGTGTGTGCTCGCTCGTTGCTTTCCATCAAGTTTGGTTGATGGAATTCTTTGGAGGGGGTAGAGGTAAGAACATGCTCCCTATTGGCCAAATTTTTCCCATGACGGTTTTTCATGTGTGCTCGGGTCTGAGGAACCTAAGATGAACGCCAAGAGGTGATACCTTCATCATGTTGAGGGTGCAATACCGCACGAGTCTGGCAGCGATTGTTGTTGGGAGTCCTTGGAAAGGACCCCTGTATTCTTGAACTAAGGCCTTTATTGACCTCTTCATTAACCTCCCTGTAACATGGGAGGGACTGGTTGTTGCGTTCCAGGGATAACGACCCGAAACTGTTGGAGACGGTTGTTAGCACCGCCTGCTTCTTGACCACTGGTCTTCACTATCTAGACAACCGGTGTGAGTTGTTAACTTGGAGGTCTTGTCGAGCGGCCTCCAGAGTCGAGATAATACCATGTTGATGGTATTCCTTCACCAACGCATTCAAGACCTAACGTTGAAGATGCTAAGTAGGTGATGTCATCCTCAGAGTGGGTGAGGATCCAGCAGGAGTAGCGGCTGAGGCATTCACATGTGTGAACATTAAAGAATACATTCTGTGTTACAGAGAGATCTTGGAAAATAGTGCATGTTTGATATAGCAGACATAGTCAAGATAAGTCTGGCCAGACTACATCTTTTGGATTAGCACATATGTTATTGTTTTCTTTGTTGGACCTCATATTGAGTTTAATAGGGGCCCAACAGATAATCAAAACATCATTTTAACTTTGTTAAGGATTCAGGTCGGGTTCACCATTTTTGTTTCTTTTGTAAATGGGGATGACCTTGTTTGTTTAAGGATCAAACTTTCCAATCAGTTTCTAATGGGTTTATTCAGAGAATTGGAAATATCCAACGATTCTATATCCATTTGGACCTACTTTCCAAAGGTAGGTTCTCATTAGTTGTGGACCGATGAGGCTTAAGAATTTTCATTGGTCAAGAGGATGGGAGGTCAGGCCCATCACACCTTTTTAGGTGGAATTATTACATACTCCGGGACTCTCTTATAGATTTAAGTTATGTTCACGAATCCTTGTTAATTCACCAAGTATCAAAATGAGTTTTCCTTTAGATTTAGAATTTTTATTATTTTTAGGGGTTTTAAGGATTTTGAGGGTTTTTAGGGATTTCTTTGTTTTTTGGGTTTTTAAGATTTTTTAGTTTTTTAATTATTTTAATGTTTTAATCCTTTTAAGGGTTTAAAGTGCTTCAAAATAATTTTGTGGGATTTTATGGATTTTTATAGAGTTTTTTGGGTTTTTTTGGAATTTTTTGGTTTTTAGTGTTTTTTTGATTTTTTGGGGTTTTAAGTGTTTTCATGTTTTTTAGTTTTTCATAGTGGTCATCAGGTTTGTCGGTTTTTTTATGTTTGTTGGATTTCTATGTTTTTTTTGGATTTTTAATGTTTTTAGGATTTTTTTGGTTTTTAATGGGTTTTAGGGATTTTGAGGGTTTTTAGGTGCTTCATGGTGTTTTCGGTTTTTACTGTTTTTTGAGTATTCAGATTTCTTTGAGTTTTTAAGGGTTTTATGATCTTTTATAGTTTTATAACTTTTTTTAGGGGTTCAAATCGTTTTCAAAGTTTTTAGTTGTTTTTTGGGTTTTATTGTTTTTAAGGTTTTTAACAGTATTATTTGTTTTTAAGGTTTTAGAGTTTTTATTATTTTATAAGTTTTTAGGGGATTTTGTTTTTTTAGTTTTTTTATGCTTTCGTAGGTTTTTTAGGGTTTTTACATTTTTATGATTTTTTGGGAAATTTTAGGTTTTTTATTTTTTTAGAGTTTTTTGGGATTTTAACGATTTTTAGGGGTTTAAATGTTTTTTTGGATTTTAGGGGGTTTTTTTAGTTTTTAAGGGGTTTTTTATATTTTAAACATTTTAAGGCATTTTAATGGCTTTTATGGGGGTTTTATTGTTTTTACGGGGTTTTAAAACTATTTTAGATGTTTTTATGGTTTTAGGGTGTTTTAGATTTTTAGGGTTTTAAGGGGTTTTCGCTTTTTTTGGTTTTCTATAGGTTTTAAGTATTTTTAGGTTTTTATGGTTTTCTTAGGGTATTAAATTTTTTTCACATTTTTATCAATTTTTATTATTTTTAGGATTTTATGGTTTTTTGGGTTTTTAGTGATTTTCATGGATTTTAGGGTATTTAGTGTTTTTTAAGGTATTATTTTTTTCCAGGATTTTTTGGGTTTTTCTTGTTTTTAGGGATTTTATGGTGTTTTATAGTTTTTGTACATTTATACAGTTTTAATGGGTTTTTAGTGTTTTTAGTGGGTTTTTAGGGGTTTTTTGGGTTTTTTGGTTTTAAGGGTTTTTAGGGGTTTTTATAGTTTTCAAGAGGTTTAGATGTTTTAGTGTCATTTTAGGGTTTTTTATGTTTTATAGGGGTTTTTAGGTTTTTAGTGGATTTATGTGTTTTTAGGTTTTTAAGGTTTTCTTATGCATTATCAGGGTTTTTAGTATTTTATTTGTTTTATAGTATTTTTAGAGATGTTTTAGGATTTTTATGGATTTTTATGGGTTTAGGTAATTTTAGGAGTTTTTAGGGTTTTTATGGTTTTAAGGGGTTTTAGTGTTTGTTTATTTTCTTAAGGGATTTATGGGTTTTTAGTGTTTTTAAATATTTTATTTTTTTAATGAATTTTTATATTTTTTTAGTAGTTTTTGAGATTTTTATGGTTTTTAGGATTTTTTAAGGTTTTTAGGGATTTTATGATTTTTGGGGGTTTTATGGATTCTAGGACTATTTTATGGTTTTTACCATTTTTTGTTTTTTAGGCGTGTTAACTCTTTTTATGGATTTATATTTTTATATAGGGTTTTTAGTATTTTTATGGGTTTTTATGTTTCTAGATATTTTTATGCAATTTTTAGGAGATCTATTGTTTTTTGTTTTTATGGATTTTAAGGGGTTTTACGGTTTTTAGATTATTTGGTTTTTATGAATTTTTTTTGGTTTTTATGGATTTATTTTGGTTTTTATGGATTTATTTTGGTTTATAGGGTGATTAAGAGTTTTAATAGTTCTTAACATTTTTTGGGTTTTAAATGGGTGTTATAGTTTTTAAAAGTTTTTGGGGGTTTTATAAGGTTTTAGGGTTTTTATGTTTTTAGGGGTTTTTATGGTTTTTAGGGGGTTTAGGGCAGAAGAGGTGTGAGGGTCAGGCTATTGCCAACCCCCCAAATTTATTAGATAAAAAAAAGACACAACAGATAAGGTAGGGGAGGGGTCAAATGATCCGCACCCAAAACCCCTTAACAACCCCAACCCCAAAAACATAAACGAAAAACCCCAAAAGCACACAAAGGCAAGAAAAACAGAAAATCAGAAATGTTCCCATCAGCATCTCCCAGCCAAATCGTAGCCAGCATCCAGGAGCACCATAACCATAAGTAGAAACTTCATCACCTCCAAGCCATGAAATCACAACCCCCAAAAAGCTCATAGAAAAATAGACACTCACCTTCAGCACCTCCCAGCTAAGTAGCAACCAACATCCAACAACACAATTTACAGCATCCATTGGCTTCTCTCTAAGCGATTTCACTACCACCAAGACAGCACCACCAGAACTAGGAGTATAAGCATCAAAAACATAAAATCTTTGCCAAGAAGTAGCCAGTGTCCAGCCCATCAGATTCCGGTAGCCAGCACCTCTTTCAAAAGTTCCTAGCGAAACAGAAAATGGTACCCAGCAACACCAGATCCAGCGACCAGCAACATCAATCACCAGCACCATCGGACTACCAACAACATTGAACCACTAACAACAAAATCACCAACATCTACATCATCCAACACCACCATGCTAGGCGGGTCCATCACCAACCTCACAGGACCACTAAAACCAGAAACAAAACCATCATCTTCATCACAACTCAGCCAAGTAACAACCAAAATTCTAGCATATTGCACCCAGTACCACAACCATGGGCATAGAGCCTCCAGCATCCAAGATAAGAACTAGTCCACAGCCCAAACAGACTTTTCATCATCCCATAAACCACAACACATAACCAGCATGCAGCGCCTCATATCATCCCCATAAAATAGAGATATACCACTTTGGAACCACTAGAAAGCATAGAGTGAAACCAGATCACAGAAAAAACACAAGCAGACCAAGAGCAACAACATGAATCAAGGATAGGGCCGAGGAACAAACTTGGATCTTCTGCACAGACCAATAACTTGTCTGCATCTTCTGCACAATCTGTTGCCAATCCGAACTCATCTGAAACTCCTTGCCATGTGTTCTCACAAACCACCAGATTTAAGGCGCCATTGTAGAGGACTAAAACCGCAAACCAAGAATCACCCGCAAAATCCAGAAACCGTGACTCTAGAACCTGTAACATCGATGTGGCCCCCAAATCCGCTGATCTTCCCGAGGGAACCCTAGATTTGAAAAGTCAACCCCACAATGTAGCTATTTTCTAGAAAGGTATCCAAGCGCCAAGGAGACATCTGCTTCGCTGCGATCCAGATCGGACAGATCTGATACCACAGAAGCCCGCACAACCTTCAAATCCAACGAAACCCAGGCACGCTAGCAGAGAATTCCTTCCAAAGCTGAGATCCAGAGTGAGGAACGGGGAGAACGAAGTAGCCGAAGATAGAATGCCATCGCCATCTTGAGTCTGAAGAGCACAGTAAGAGAAACCCATCACTGAGGAAGTAGGTATACAATGCCAAGATCATGAGAAGAAACCCGGGGAAAACCTGGGAGAAGCGTCAAGCAAGAGAGAGATCCGGGGGAGTGCGCCACCATCTCCACTTTTGGGATAAAATGAGTTGTGGGTAACAAGGTATTGGTGATTTCAATGCCATGATTATTCTAGGCCCTTAGCGGGTTTAAGGAATTTAGGGTCTTTTAGGATTTTTAATGATTTTGGGTTTTTTGTGCGTTTAATTATTTTTATGTTTTTACAGTTTTATTAAGGTATTTTAAGATTTTTAGGGGTTTTATATTTTTCGTATTTTTAGAGAATTTTTATGATTTTATGGATTTTTACAGTTTTAGGAATTTTTAGGGATTTTAGGGTTTTTTTATGGTTCTTAGGGGTTTTATGGTTGCTATCATTTTTTATTTTTTAGTGATTTTAAGTGTTTTTATGTTTTTATTAGAGTTTTTTTTTGGGAATTTTAGTGTTTTTTATGTTTTTGGGGATTTTATCAATTTTTTAGGATTTTTATGATTTTGGGGTTTTAGGGATTTTGGGGAATTTTTGGGTTTTAGGGGTTTTATGTGTTTTTGGATTTTTGGGTTTTTTTTTTGTTTTTAGGGATTTTAATGTTTTTATGGGTTTTTAAATTTTTAGGGGTATTAATGTGTTTTATAGTTTTTAGTGGTTATTTGGATTTTTAGCGGTTTTAGGGGTTTAAATGTTTTTAGTGGTGTTTATGGTCGTATGGGTTTTTAGTGGATTTTAGGTCTTTTAGGGGTTTTTAGTGTTATTATATTTTTATTTTTCTCTTAGGTAATTTCATGGTTTTTATAGTTTTTTATATTTTAGGGTTTTTTAATGATTCTTAAATTTTTTTGGATTTTTAGGTTTTTTGTTAATTTGAGGAGTTTTAGGGTTTTTAGGGGTTTATGTTTTTTTAATTTTTTAGGGAATTTTGAGCTTTTTGTGGGTTTGTGGTTTTTAGATATTTTCAACATTTTATAGGTTTAAATACTTTTTATATTTTGGTGGGTCTTTTTTTGGAATTTAATGGTTTTTAAGGTTTTCTTAGATTTTTTTTTTGTTTTTGGGTGTTTTTAGGGTTTTAAGGTCTTTTTGGGTTTTTAGGTTTTTAGCCTTTTTTTATTTTTATGGGTTTTTAGTGTTTTTATGTTTTTAAGGTTTTATTAGGGTTTTAAATATTTTTTAGCTTTTTTATGTTTTTAGGGATTTTTTTGGTTTTTTAAAAATTGTGGGGTTTTTAGGGATTTTGTGGATATTTTTTTTAGATTCTGGGTTATTTTATGATTTCTAGTATTTTTGGGTTTTTAGAGGTTTTAAGTGTTTTTTGTTTTTAATGATTTATTATGTGTTTTTAGGGTTAATAATATTTTTTTTACTTTTTTATGTCTTTTGGTAATTTTAATAATTTTTATAGTTTTTAGGGTGTTTACAGATTTTTAGGTTTTCTGGTTTTTTAGGTTTTTCTTGAATTTATTTTTGTTTTAGGGGATTTATAGTTTTTAGAATTTTTAAAAAATTTAGGGGTTTAAATTGTTTTTATTGTTTTTTTTGGTTTTTATGGTTTTTATGTGTTTTATGGGTTTTAAGGGTTTTTTGGTTTTTTTGTTTTTAGGGGTTTTTAAGGACTTTTTATGTTTTTAGGGGTATTAAACCTTTTCATTTTTTTATTTTATAGTGTTTTTTTTGTTTTTTAATGTTTTTAGTGTTTTTCATGGTTTTTTGGTGTTTATGTTTTATGGATATTATGTATTTTTAGGTTTTTATGGGTTTTTAAGGGTATTAAGGATTTTTAAGATTTTTTAGGGATTTTTAGGATAATTTGGTATTGTAGGGTTGTTAGAGTATTTTAAATTTTTAGGGGTTTAAGGTTTTTATAATTTTCTTAGGGTTTTAAGGATTTTTAGTATTTTTATGGGTTTAAGGGATTTTGATGTATTTCGGATTTTTTTGATTATTTTGGTTTTTAGGGTTTTATGGAGATTTTTGGGATTTTATGGGTTTTTATATTTTTTTAATATTTTTATGGGTTTAAAGAGGTTTTATAATTTTTAGTGGTTTTTTTGGGATTTTTGGGTTTTTACGGGTTTCTATGGTTTTTAGTCGTTTTTATGGTTTTTAGGGGGTTTTGTGTTTTTATGATTTTTAGAGTAATTAGGGTTTTTAGTTGTTTTAGGTGTTTTAATGTTTTATTAGGGGTTTTAGGGGTTTTAAGTTTTTTTATTTTTTCAGATATTTTTAGGGATTTTTAGCATTTTTATGGATTTTAGGGATTTTGAGGGATTTTAGGGGTTTTTAGGGTTTTCTTAATTATTAAGGTTTTTAGGAGTTTTAAGTGTAAGGGGTTTTAGGTTTTATAAATATTTAAGAATTTTCAGTGTTTTGTTAGGTTTTTCTATTTTTTTAGGTTTTTATGGATTTTGAGGGAATTTAGGTTTTTTATGTTTTGTATATATTTTTTGGGTTTTTGAGTATTTTGAGTTTTTAGTGGGTTTTAGGTTTTTATAAATTTTTAAGGGTTTTTAGGTTTTAAAAAGTTTTTTGAGTTTCTATTGGGTTTTTAATGTTTTTAGGGGTTTAATATAATTTTAGATTTTTTTTGGGTTTTTGGGTTTTAATGGGGTTTTATAGTACTTAATGTTTTTTGGGTATTTATTGTATTAAGGTGTTTTAGGGGGTTTAAGGTCTTTTTTTGGTTTGTTAGGGATTTCAACATTTTTTAGGTATTTTTGGGATTTTAAGTGTTCTTCCTTTTAATGTTTTATTAGTATTTTTTTGGGTTTTATGGATTTTTTTAGATTTTTGTGGATTTTTATGGGTTCTATGTTTTTTAGGAATTTTCCGGGGTTTTTATATTTTTAAGGGTTTTTGGTTTTTTTGGATTTTAGTGTTTTTATGGTTTTTAGGGGTTTTAAGTGTTTTTAGGTTTTTATGGTTTTCATAGAGTTTTTCAAGTTTTTAGGGATTTTTACATTTTTTGGGATTTTTTGGATTTTTAGGATTTTTATGGTTTTTAGCATTTTTAGGGATTTTTAGGGGTTTTAAGGTTATTAAGGGATATAATGGTTTTTTGGGTTTTTAGGGTTTTTTTAGTTATTTAGTGTTTTTATGGTTTTTATTGTTTTTAACATTTTAGGGGTTCAATAGGTTTTTTGAGATTTAGTGATATTTTATGGCTTTATGGGTTTTAGAGTTTTTAAGGATTTTAGTAGTTTTTATGGTTTTTAGAGGGTTTTGGGATCTTTTTAGGGTTTTATGGTTTTTAATGTTTTTATGGTTTTCAAGGGTTTTAAGTGTTTTTAGGTTTTTATGTTTTCTTTAGGGTATTTCATTGGTTTTATAGCTTTTTATGTTTTTATGAATCTTTAGGAATTTTTAATAATTTTTATGTTTTTCAGGTTTTTAGGAGTATATAGGGTTTTAGAGTTTTTATGGTTGTTTGGGTTTTTTTTTGGGTTTTTTGGTTTTTAAATATTTTAAGTGTTTTTAGGATTTTAATGTTTTCTTAAGGGGTTTCAGGGTTATTAGAGTTTTTTATATTTTTAGGGATTTTTAGGGATTTTTTGGACTTTTATGTTATTTTAAGGTTTTTAGGTATTTTGAGGGTCTTTATGGTTTTTTTCGTTTTTAGGTTTTTATGGGGTTTTAGTGTTATTTTTATTATTTTTATTTTAATGGGGTTTAGAGTATTTTTTTAGCTTTTAAATGTTTAAAGGGTTTATAGATATTTTAATGGGTTTTTAGGGTTTTTATCGGTTATAAGGGTTTTTAATGTTTTTAGGGGTTTTATAGTTTTTAGGGGTTTTATGGGTTTTTGGGGCTTTTACCATTTTTAGGTTTTAGTGGTTTTAATTGATTTTATCTTTTTAATGTACTATTAATGGTTTTTAGGGTTTTTTTTTTGTTTTTAGGGATTTTTATGATTTTATTCGTTTTTAGGTTTTTTATTGATTTCAAGGCTTTTAAGGTTTTGGGTTTTTTATTGTTTTTTAGGGTTTTACGGTTTATTGAGTATTTTAGGTTTTCAAAGTGTTTTTAGGTTTTTTTAATGTTTAAGGGGTTTAAAGAGGTTTTATTGTTTTTCATGGTTTCTATGGGGGTTTTCATGGTTGTAAAGGTCATTAGGGGTTTATGGTTTTTAGAGTTTTGGGGGTAATATGGTATTTAATATTTTTTAGGTTTTTAGTGGTTTTATGTTTTTTAGGTTATTAAGGTTTTCTATTGGGTTTTAGGTGTTTTTAGGTTTTTAGTGTTTTTAGGTATTTTTAGGATTTTTATGGATTTTTAGTGTTTTTATATATTATTTTGTTTTTAGGGTTTTTAGGGTTTCTAAATTTTTAGGGTTTTAGGTGTTTTTATGTTATTATGTTTTAAGTAGGGTTTTTCGGGTTTTTATTGTTTTTTACATTTTATGTATTTTTATGAGTTTTAGGGTTTATAGGGATTTTGAGGGGTTTTATGGTATTTTATGATATTTAGATTTTTATTGTTTTGTGGGTTTTTATGATTTTTTTTATTTTTTAAGGATTATTTTTTTGAGTTTTTAATGTTTTTAGGGGTTTAAAGAGTTTTTAGAGTTTTTAATGGGTTTTATGCTTTTATGGGGTTTTAGGGGTTTTAGGGTTTTTAATGATGTTTAAGGATTATTTATGGTTTTTTAGGGTTTTCAATTTTTTAGTGGTTTTAATTTTTTTAGGTTTTTATGGTTTTCTTCGGGTTTTCCAGAGTTTTTAGGGGTTTTTACATTTTTATGGATATTTAGGATTTTTATGGTTTTTCAGGTTTTTAGATATTTTGAGTGGTTTTTATGGGTTTTTAGGTTTTTGTGGTTTCTTTGGGTTTTTATGGTTTTTTTGATTTTTTAGGGTTTTTAGTTTTTTAGAGTCTTTTACTGTTTTAGTGGTTTAAAGGATTTGTAGAGTTTTTTGTGGTTTTTTATGGGTTAATGGGTTTTTTCGATTTTTAGGGGTTTTATAGTGTATAGGGTTTTACAGTTATCATTTTTTCGGTTTCAGAGGTGCTTTAAATGTTTTTAGGTTTTAAGGTTTTCTTAAGGTTTTTAAGGTTGCTAGGGTTTTTTACGAAATAAGAAATATTTAGGGTTTTTAATATTTTTAGAGTTTTTAAATGTTTTTAGAAGCTTAAAGGGTGTTTTAGGTTTTAGTGGTTTTTTTAGATATTTCTGGTTCTTGAATTTTGTACATGGTTTTATGGTTTTTATGGTTTTTAGGTTTTTTTAGGTTTATAAGGCTTTAGTGCATTTTAGGGTTTTTCAGTGTTTAGGTGTTTTTTGTTTTAATGTTTTATTAGGGTTTTTCATGGTTTTTATGGTTTTTTATACTTATATATATATTCTTAGGTGTTTTTTGATTTTTATTGTTTTTAGGGATTATTAGGGGTTTTAGGGGTTTTAAGAAATTTTTGCATTTTTTGGGTTTTCATCTTTTTTAGTTGTTTTTATGTTTTTATGGTTTTCTTAGGGTTCTCAGGGTTTTTAAGATTTTTTACATTTTTATAAATTTTTAGGTATTTTTATGGTTTTAGTGATTTTGATGGGTTTTAGGGGTTTTATAATTTATTTGGTTTTGGGGGTTCCTTTTCAGTTCTTAGAGTTTTTAGGGGTTTTCAAGTTTTTAATGTTTTTATTTTTTTAAATGGTTTTTTGAATTTTATTTTTTCTTTTTGTTTTTTTTGGTTTTTACGATTTTTTAGGTTTTAGGGGTTTTACAATTTTTAGGGATTTTTTTTTTTGAATTTTTAGCATTTTTTGGTTTTTTGGGGTTTTATGTGTTTTTATTATTTTATAGTTTTATTTAGTGTTTTTGGGTTTTTTGGGATTTTCATGATTTTAGGTATTTCTGGTTATTTTTTTGAATTTAAAATTTTTTAGGTATTTTTTATGGTTTTTATGGTATTTTGAATTTTTTGGCACTTTTTAGGTTTTTAATAATTATTTATTTTTTTGGGTTTAAAGGTTTTATTATTGTTTTTAGGGATTTAAATTTTTTTTAGTTTTTTTGGGGACTTTTTTGTACTTTATGTATTTTTATGGGTATTTATGTTTTTTAGGGATTTGAAGGGTTTTTAATGTTTTTTTGGTGTTTTAGGGATTATTTGAGTTTTTAGGGTTTTTAAGGTTTTTTAGAGTTTTTAATGGTTTAGGGGTTTAAAGGTTTTTTAGAGTTTTTAGTGGTTTTATGGGTTTTATGGGGTTTAGGGGTTTTTATGGTTTTGAGGGTTTTGAGGGGTTTTGGGGATATTTTATGGTTTTTAGAAATTTTTAGGTTTTAAGGGGTTTTAAGTGTTTTTAGGTTTTTAAGGTTTTCTTAGGTATTTTTAGGGTTTTTACTATTTTTAAACCTTTAGGTTTTTTGGTATTTTTTAGTGTTTTATGGTTTTTCAGCATTTTGGGGTTTTTTGAGTTTTTAAGGCAAGGAAGATGCGAGGGTTAGACGATTCTCGACCCCCCCCCCCCCAAATTTATTAAAGAAAAGACGTAGCAGACAAGGGAGGGGAGCGGTCAAACGACCCACACCCAAAACCCTTTACAACCCCAAACCCAAAAAAACCCAAAAAAGAAAATAAAAAAGGCACACAATGCCCAAAAAAGAAGGAAAACAGAAAAGTCCCCACAATCACCTCCCAGCCAATCAGCAACTAACAACCAGCAGTAGCAAAACCACCAATCAACAACTATCATCCAGCATCATCAAAACCATCTGCATCAATTTCATCAACCCAAATTCAGCACCACAAAGTCATAACCACCGACCTCCAACAGCCCCAAGCCAAATCAGCAACCAGCTTCTCGTAGCACTGAATCCATCAACCATCACCTTCAACATCTGCATCTCCTTCAACACTTCCGGGCCAGGGTATTCCTCCCAACCGAGCACAACAAGAATCCAACAACACATGTTCCAGCAACCAGAACCACACCAGCAACACTTATCCAAGCATTTAACACCTCCCAACCAATCATCTTCCAGCCTGATCAGACAACGCCCATAGTAACCCACAAGCATACTAGTCATAAAAACTAAACAACACCACCATTGATTCATAACCAAATCATCCACACCCCCCAACAAGCACTCTAGGAAAGCCGCAACACCTTATTCACCACCTTTATAAGAAGAAAATGACAACCATCAGCCCATTATCTAGAGTTCATCAACATAAAACCAATCCAGACCCAAAATCCACCAAAAAACATTCAGAAACTCCCAACCAACAACATATAAAAACACAACAAACATCATATTATAGCATCTCCCCCTTCTTCCAAACTCATAGAGAACAAGAGCCGCCACAAATTATTCACTCTATCACAAAATCTTCCCATATGATCGGAACCGGAATGAAAACAAAGACATTGAGATGTACCTCACAGCATGTCCCGAGAGCAGCAATCCAACAGCACCATCCGCCGCAAGGCAGGACCTGAAACTGCAGGGATGAACTTGTATAATGTCCGAGAGGTGACACCCGAAGATCCCAAGATGCAACACAAGAAGAAGAAGTAGATGCCCTGGGAAATGAACCAACTGCCGACCGCACCACCGATGAAACCTTCTTTTATGAAGAGGTCCTAAACCCCATTGACTCATCTTTGGAAATTTTAGATATACAAACTCGACACTGATCCACAACTGATATCCAGTGATGAAATTTACCAGAACGAAAAGGTCTCTACCTGCAGCAGATCATGCAACCTACAAAGTCATCGAATCCCAAGCACACTAGAGAATAAGAGAAGTCCTAAAAGGATCTTAATTCTAAGGCCATCGCTGATAACAAATAATTTTTGAAAATCCATAAATGAAGCTATGAGCATAATCCAAGGAAAACCCTAGAAGGGGAGTCGAGCGGGAGAGAGACTTGGGGGAGTGCGCCACCATCATTGAGTTTTTAGGGTTTTATAAGTTTATTAGAGTTTTTAATGTTTTTAGAGGTTTAAAGGGTATTTAGAGTTTTTAGGGGTTTTTATGAGTTTTATGGTTTTTTAGGTTTTCTAATGTTTTTCTGGTTTTAGAGTTTTCAGCGTTTTTACGGTTTTTTTGGGTTTTTAGGAATTTTATGTTTTTAGGGTTTTAAGTGTTTTTAGTTTATTATGTTTTTTGTATGGGTTTTAAGGGTTTTAAGTTTTTTTTATGATTTCAATGATTTATAGGGATTTTTTAGATTTTTGGGGTTTCTATGGTTTTTTTTGGGATTTTAGGTTTTTTTAGATTTTTGGGGTTTTAAGAAGTTATATATATATTTTTCAATGTTTTTGGGTTTTAAAGTGTTTTTAGTATTTTTAGTGGTTTTTAGTGTTTTAATGGGTTTTTACAGGGTTTTAATGTTTTTAGGGGTTTTATTGTTTTTAGGGGGGTTCAGTTTTTAGAGTCTTTTGCGTTTTTAGTAATTTTTAGGTTTTCTTAGGTTTTTAAAGCTTTTTAGTATCTTTTCCATTTTTTGGGAATTTTCAAGGAATTTTTAGGATTTTTATGGTTTTTATGTTTTTATGGATTTTTTGATTTTTTAAGGTTTCTAAGGATTTATTGGGTTTTTATTTATTTTTTTTGTTTTTTGGGGTTTTTTTAGTTTGGAGGTGATTTAAGGGTTTTAGAGATTTTTAACATTTTTAGGGGTTTAAAGCGTTTTTAGAGTTTTTATTCGTTTTTTGGGTTTTTTGGGATTTTCTGGTTTGTATTGGTTTTTAGGGGGTTTTAATATTTTTAAGGTTTTTTAGAGATTTTAGGTTTTTTTAGGTTTTTGGGGGATTAATTGTTTTTTTCTTTTATAATATATTCCTTTTATTTTTTAGGTTTTGAATGGAATTTTCACATTATTAGAGATTTCTAGGAATTGTTTTGGAATTTACGAGGTTTTGGAATTTTGTGGGTTTTTATTGTTTTTATGGTTTTATGGTTTTTTATGGTTTTTGGGTTTTAAGTTTTTTTTGGTATTTTTAGGGTCTAAATGGTTTTCAGTGATTTTTTATTATTTTAGTGGTTTAAAGGGTTTTATAGTTTTTAGTGTTTTTAGGGTTTTATTATATTTTATGGATTTTATAGTTTTTATGGGATTTATGATTTTAGTGTTTTTAGGTTTTGTAGGGTCATTAACATTTTTTGTTTTTAGGGGTTTTATGTTTTTTTTGGTTTTTAAGGTTATCTTAGGGGTTTTTAGATTTTTAGGGTTTTACTTTTTTTATATATTTTTACTAATTATTTGGTTTTTATTTTTTTTAATGTTTTCAGATATTTTGAGGGTTTTTAGTGTTTTTAGGGTTTTTTTATATTTTTGGTTTTTGTGTTTGTTTGAGTTTTTTTGGGTTTTTGGAGTTTTTTAAAAAATTTAGGGGTTTAAAGTTTTTTTAGAGTTTTTAGTTTTTTATTGTTTTTTTGGTTTTCGTGTTTTTGGGCTTTTTTGATTTTTTTGGGTTTTTTGGGTTTTTTGCAATTTTTAGGTTTTTTTGGATTTTAAGAGTTTTTAAGTCTGTACGGTTTACATAGTGTATATTAGGTTTTTAGGGTTTTTTTCACTTTTAGGGATTTTTATAGATTTTTAGGATATCATGGTTTTTAGTATTTTTATGGATATTGAGGGATTTGGAGGTTTTTTTGGGTTTTTAGGTGTTTTTTTGGGTTTTTAGGTTTTTGTGGTTTTTATTCCTTTAAGGGTATTTTTTAGTTTTTTGGGTTTATAGGATTTTAATGTTTTTATCCTTTCCAGGAGTTTAAAGGGTTTTTTGGGTTTTAGTGTGTTTTAGGGGTTTTATGGGTTTGAGGTGTATTTATGGTTTTTAGTGGTTTATTTCTTTTAGTGTTTTTAGTGTTTTCAACGTATTTTATATTTTAAGGGGTTTTAAATTTTTGAGGGGTGTCTATTTTTTTATTGGGATTTTCCAGGTTTTTATGTATTTAGTAATTTTTAGGAATTGTTTTTAGTTTTTTAGTTATTTTGAGGGTTTTTACTTTTTATAGGGTTGTTAGGTGTTGTTAGGATTTTTAGTGTTTTAGGTGTTTTAGGTGGTTTATGTGTTTATAGGTTTTATGGTTTTATTTAGGGTATTTAGGTTTTTAGTGTTTTTTCATTTTTAGGGATTTTTCTGGATTTTTTTTTGATTTTTACGGTTTTCAAGGTTTTTAGGGATTTTCAATATTTTCAATGATTTTTAGGGTTTTTTTTTGGTTTTTTGGGTTATAGGGGTATTTTTTTGATTTTTTAGGGTTTCTAATAATTTTAGATATTTTTTATTTTTTAGGGATTTAAAGGGATTTTAGTGTTTTTTGTGGATTTTAAGGGTTTTAATGGTTTTTATGGTTTTAGGGGTTTTAGGATCTCTTTATAGGTTTTTATAATTATTTGGTTTTTTTAGTTCTAATAATTGTGTTAAGTTTTTTATGGGTTTCTTACAATTTTTTGGGTATTTTACATTTTTAGTGATTTTTAGGGCATTTTAGTATTTTTATAGTTTTTAAGGTTTTTTGGATTTTGAGGTTTTTAGGTTCTTTTATGTGTTGTATGGTTTTTTTTTATTTTTAGGGATTTTCTTATCTTTTTATTGATTTTAAGGTTTTTTAGAGTTTTAACGTTTTTATGGGTTTAAAGTGTTTTTAGAGTTTTTAGTTGTTTTTAGTATTTTTAGGGATTTTAAGGTTTTAATGGTTTTTTATCTCGTAGGTTTTAAATTTTTTAGGGTTTCTCATATTTTTTGGGTTTTATAGGGGGTTTAAATTTTTTCAGGTTCATAATTTTTTTTTTTTGGTTTTTAGGGGTTTTTACATTTTTTATGTTTTTATTGATTTTTAGGGGTTTGTTAGGATTTTTTTGGTTTCTAGGGGTTTTAATGTTTTAGGTATTTAAAGGGTTTTTTATTATTTATTTTTTTTGTTTTTTTTCAGGTTATTATAGTTTTATTTGTTTTTAGGGGTATTTAAGGTTTTAGGAGTTTTTTAATGGTTTAGGGGTTTAATGGGTTTTTATAATTTTTAGTGGGTTTTATGGTTTTATGGGTTATAGTGTTCTTTTACAGTATTTATGGTTTTAGGGTTATAAGGTTTTTTAGTTCTTTTAGTGTTTTTTAAGTTTTTATAGGTTATAAGTATTTAAGGGTTTTTAATTTTTTTCTAAGAGGCGTTCAATTTTAATGGTTTTTTTTCATTTTTAAAGATTCTATTGTATATTATAGGATTTTTTTGGATTATAAGGGTTATTTTATTTTTTTTTATTTTTTAGGGTTTTAAAGTGTTTTTATATTATTTCAGCATTTTATGGATTTAAAGCATTTTTGTAGTTTTTAGTGCTATTTTATGGGCTTTATGGATTTTTAGGGGGTTTTATAATTTTCTTCAGTTTTAGGGTTTTTTTATTATTTTTTAGATTGTTTTGGTATTTTACGTTTTTTTAGGTTTTGAAGGTTTTCTTAAAGTTTTTTAGGGTTTTATGGTTTTTTATATTTTAGTGGTATTAGGGGATTTTTAGGATTTTTATGGAATTCTAGGATTGTAGGCATTTTGAGGGGTTGTAGTGTTTTTTTGTGTTTTTATGATTTTTGGGGGTTTTAGGGTGTTTTTTTAGTTTTTAGGGGTTTTACTATTTTTCGAATTTTTTAATATTTTAAGGGGTTTAATGATTTTTTAGATTTTTTTAGTGGATTTTCGGGATTTTATGGGTTTTATAAGGTTTTATGTGTTTTTAGAGTTTTTTGCATTTTTTAGTTTTTTTGGGTTTTAAGTGTTTTTTTGTTTTAAGGTTTTATTAGGGTTTTTTAGGTTTCTATAAGTTTGGAATGATTTTTAGGGATTTTTAGGTTTTTTATAGTGTTTTTTCTTTTTAGGGATTTGAGGGTGATTTTCATGGTTTTTAAGATGTTTAGCATTTTTTAGGTTTTTGGGGTCTTAAAATGTTTTAGGTTTTTATTATTTACTTAGTGATTTTATGGATTTTTAGTATTTTTCACGTTTTTGGGGATTTTAGGCCTTTTTTGGATTTTTATGGTTTTTAGGTTTTTTCTGGATTTTGAGGTTTTTAGGGCTTATATCGTTTTTTGGGGTTCTATCATTTTTTTGAGCTTCTAAGGGGGTTTAAGGATTTTAGAGTATACTATCGTTTTTTGTGTCTAAAGAATTTTTATTGTTTGAAATGGGGTTTTATGTGGTTTTAGTTTTATAATGGTATTTTTGGGTTTTAATGATTTTTTCGAGGTTTTAGGGTTTTAGGGTTTTTAGGGTTTTCAGAGTTTGTCAGTTTTTTATGGGTTGCATGTGCTATTGGCTTTTTAATTTTTCACTGGGATTGCCAGGGTTTTTTACGTTTTTACATTTTTTGGATTTTTAGGATTTTCATGGTTTTTAGATATTTTGATGGTTTTTATTTTTGTAAGGATTTTAGGGTTCTTTATGGTTTTTGGCATTTTTTGGGTCTTTACGGGATTTTAGTGTTTTTTAGTTTTTGATTAGGGCTTAGAGAGTTTTAGCACTTCTTAAATTTTAAGGGATTTTTTAGGATTTTTAGGATTTTATGTCTTTTAGGGTTTTTTTTACGATTTTCACAGTTGTTAAGGGTTTTAAGGTTTTTATGTATTTTGGGTTTTAGGAGTTTTTTGATATGTTTTGGTTTTTAAATTTTTTTATTTTTTATTATTTTTATTGTTTTGAATGGTTTTTAGAGTTTTTAGTGGATTTTTAGGGTTTTTATGTGTTTTATGGGTTTCCTTGGTTTTTATTTTTTAAAGTTTTTAGGATTTTAGGGTTTTCTATAGTTTTTATCAATTTTTTAGGTTTTTTTGTGTTTCAAGTTTTTTTTTGGATTTTATGGTTTTCTTATGTTTTCTGAGGTTTTTAGGGGTTTTAGATTTTTAGAGCGTTTTTGGTATTTTTACGATATTTATGGGTTGTTAAGGTTTATAGGCTTTTTAGGGATTTTGAGGGCATTTTGGTTTTTTGAGTTTTTTATGGTTGTTAAGGGTTTTAGAGATTTTCAATGTTTTTAGGGGATTAAGGGATTTATGAGTTTTTAATTGGGTTTTAGGGTTTTTATGTGTTTTAGGGTTTTAAGGTTTTTATGATGTTTTATGGTTTTTATGGTTTTAGGGAATATTTAAGGTATTTAGCGTTTTTAGGTTTTTTATGTGTTTATTTAATTTTTAGGGATTGATGTTTTCTTAGGGTTTTTTAGGTTTTTTAGTGGATTTTAATTTTTTATTGGTTTTATGGATTTTTCATGTTTTATATGGTTTTAGGGGGTTTAATGGTTTTTAGGATTTTTAGGTATTTTAGGTTTTTGAGCAATTTTTAAAACATTCTTTTGTTTTAAGTATTTTAAGGTTTTTATGTTTTTCTTAGGGGTTTTCAAGGTTTAAGGGTTTTTTATATTTTTATGGATTTTTATTTAGTTTTTAGGATTTTTTCAGTTTTTTGGGTTTTACGGATTTTAGGGTGTTTAGGTATTTGTAGGGTTTTTATGGTTAATTTTTGGTTTTTGGTATTGTTGAGTTTTTTAGGGTTTTAAGGTTTTTTGGAGTTTTTAAACATTTTTAGTGTTTTTAGAGTTTTTAGTGGTTCTTTTTTATGGGTTTTTGGGGTTTTTATGTTTTTTTGGTGGTTTTATGGGTTTTAGGGTTTTTAGTGTTTTTAGGTTTTTCATGGTGTTATGTTTTTTATGTTTTTAATTATTTCTTATGGTTTTATGGGTTTTAAGGTTTTTAATGATTTTATGGATTTTTGGTATTTTTTATATTTTTATGGTTCTTTAGGATTTTTAGAGATTTTGAGTACATTAAGGGTTTTAGGGTTTTTTTTGTTTTTTTGTTTTTAGATTTTGTTGAGTTTTTAGGGTTGTAAATGTTTTTTTAATTTTTTAATTTTTATATGAGTTTATTGGGTTTTTATAGTTTTTATAGTTTTTTGGGTTTTTATGGTTTTTATGGTTTTATGGTTTTTGGGTTTTTTATAGCTTTTAGGGTTTTTATGAGTTTTTTATGTTTTAGGGTTTTTGTCATTTTTTGTTTTCTTTGGAGTTATAGTATTTTGGTTTTTACAGTTTTCTTATAGGATTTTATGATTTTTAGTGTTTTTTATGTTTTTATGTATTTTTAGGTATTATTTAGAATTATAAGTTTTTTATGCTTTTTATAGATTTTGTGGGGTTTTAGGTTTTCTTGGTTTTTATGGTTTATTTGGGTTTATTTGGTTTTTTTCCTATTTTTTAGGGTATTTAAGTTTTTTAGAGTTTTTTAGTTTTCTAGGGGTTTAAAGTATTTTTTGAGTTTTTTTGGTTTTCCTTGTTTTTATGAATTTTGAGGGGTTTTATAATTATTAGGGATTTCTGTTTCTTGTGGTTTTTCAGGGTTTTAGGGTCTTTTAAGTGTTTTTAGGGTCTTTTGGTTTTTAGGGGTTTTAATTACTTTTAGGTTTTTAAGGTTTTGTTAGGGGTTTTCAAAGTTTTTAGGTATTTTATGTTTTTAGTCATTTTTAGGTATTTTTTTAGGATTTTTATGGTTTTTAGAGTTTAAATGAATTTTGAGGGGTTTTAGGGCTTTTGTTGGTTGTTAGTGTTTTTTAGGTTATTAGGGTTTTTATGTGTTTTTATTTTTTTAAGATTTTATTAGGGGGTTTTATTTTTTAACTGATTTTAGGTATTTTTTAGGTTTTTATGGGATTTCAGGGATTTTAGGGATTTTGAGTGCTTTTAGGTTTTTTTGGTGTTTTATGGTTTTTATGGGTTTTTATTGGTTTTTCAGGTTTTTTGAGTTTAAGGTTTTAAGGTTTCTTATATCTTTAATATTTTTAGGGCAAGGAAGATGTGGGGCCAGGCTATTCTTGGTCCCCCCCAAAATATATAAATAAAAAGAAAACGCCACAAAACAACCTAGCAGAGAAGGGAGGGGAGGGGTCGAACGACCCACACCCAAAAACCCTTAACAACCCCAAACCCAAAAAAACCAAGACTGAAAATAAAACACGTAAAAGAAAACCAAGAAGGCATCTGAAATCATCTCCATAAACACCTCCCAGCCAATCAGAAACCAACATCTTGTAGCACATACTCTATCATCCATCACCTTCAACATCAGTATCTCTTTCATCACTTTCTAGGGCCAGGGTATTCCTCCCATCCAAGCATCAAATAGCATCCAGCAGCTCAAATTCCAGCATCCAGTACCACCTAAACAGACGTCTCTCAGCATACCACAACAACCGGCATCTAGTCACACCATTTCCAGCATCTAGAAACTCCTCACTAAGTAGATTCACCGCCAGCAATGCAGAACCACAAGCACGAGGCCCCCATGCATCAGATTCATCAAATCCTATCCTATATGCAACCAACCACTAGCACCATAGGCTTCGACAACCAACATCCCTTCTGCACCTTGTAAACAAGAAGCCATAACCATCTTTGCACACCCCTTAGAGCTCCAAACATCCACTTTAGCAACCCGGTAATCACACTTCATCATCAAATAGTGACCATCATCTCTCATCAATACCACGAGACAATAACCGCAATAACTCATGAACAAACCAGCCAAAACCAATAAGCAACAAATTTTAAAATGAACAGAACTCTAGTCTACACATTCATCAAGAAACACAATACCAATGAAATGGTTTGGCACCACAAGAAATCAAGAATTCATCAACAAAACAAGATCACATCTCCCCTTAAAAAGACCTGAATCCAAATAATGAAATAAAGGTGAATCCGAGGAACCAGATTGAGCACAAACCTGCATTTTTCGCTTCTTTTCTCCAAAGATAACTGTGATATGGTCTGGGGAATCTACCCCATCACCCAAAAAACCAAGCCAATCCAAAACTGCAGCTCTCCATACACATTTTAGAACCACCAAATCCAATCCTCACTACCACAACATCCAACCAGAGAATCAAAACGAGACCAAAGACCCAAGAAAAGCCTTCCCTTAGAGAAGACAAGACCGCCAAAGAAGTTGTCCAGAAAAGACACTCCCCTCCATGTATCTTGAACACTGCAAGCCAAAATATCTAGATCTAAGCTGCTACTCCATGGATGTGCAACACCACACGAAGGAGATACCATATCTATCCCACTCCGACATAAAGCTACAACGTCGCGCACCGGACAGACTAGATCAGACCAGTTCCTCTAATGTTGAAACCTTCAACTGATGCAAAATCCCAAGACTCGCAAACTGCAAGGGCACCACCAAGCCAAAAGAAATGTACCACGAGAGGAGGGAGTAGCAACACTAAGGGAGCCAATGCCTGAGAGGCCAGACTCGCAAGGAAGACACCACCGCACCGGAGAAGACGTACTGCGATAAGTGGAAGACCTGAGTGTCAGAGTATTTCGTGTACTCGATGGCCATATGATCTTATTTGGAGATTTTCATTTAATTTTTTTAGGGGTTAAAGGGTTTTCTTTTAGGTTTTTATAGTTTTCTATGTTTTTAGGGATTTTTAGGGCTTATTTAGGGGTTTTTTGGATTTTTACGGTTCTTAGAGTTTTACGGATTTCTAGATTTTAAAGTCTTTTATGGTTTTTGTTGTTAATTATTATTTTTCTGACCATTTAGGGGATTTAAGGTTTTTTATAATTTTTAACATTTTTAGGTGTTTAAAATATTTTTAAACTTTTAGTAGGTTTTTGAGGGATTATATGTGTTTTTATGGTTTTTAGGGGTTATATGGTTTTATGGTTTTTATGGTTTTTAGGATTTTTTTTAGTTTTTTAGCATTTTTTTGGTTTTTTAGGGTTTTATGTTTTTTTAGGTCTTTAATGTTTTCTCATGGGTTTTCAGGGATTTTTATTTTTTTAGGTATTTTAGTTATTTTTAGGATTTTTATGCATTCATGGGGTTTTAGGGATTTTGTGGGTTTTATGGTCTTTATGGGTTTTAAGGTTTTTAGTAATTTTTGTGGTTTTAAGGATTTTTAGTTCTATATGTTTTTTTATTTTTTAGAGTTTTTGATGTTTTTAGGTGTTTAAAGTGTTTTATTAGTTTTTAGTGGTTTTTAGGGTTTTATGGAATTTTAGTGGTTTTTATGGATTTAGAGGTTTTTGTTTTTTATATTTTTTAGGGTTGTTATCATTTTTATGTATTAAATTATTTTAATAATTTTTAGGTTTTTAAGGTATTCTTATGTTTTTCAGGGTCTTTAGTTTTTTTACGTTTTTATGGATTTTTGGGGATTTTTATGGATTTTTAAGGTTTTTAGGGTTTTATGTGATTTTGAGGGTTGTTTTGAGTTTTTAGGGGTTAAAAGGTAATTATAGATTTTAATGTTTTAGGGGATTAAATGGTTTTTGTGTTTTATTGGTTTTTAGGGGTTTTATGGGTTTTTATGAGTTTTTATGTTTTTATGAATTTTATGGTTTTTATGGTTTTAGGTCTTTTTAATTTTTTTTGTTTTTAGGGGATGTATATGTTTTTAGGCTTTAATGGTTTTATTAAAGGTTTTAATGGTTTTTAGTTTTTTTTTAAATTTTATGGGTTTTTCATGTTTTTTTATTATTACAGTTCTTAGGGATTTTGATTGTATTTTGGGTTTTTATATATTATAGGGGTATTAGGGGTTATTTTAATTTTTAGTTTTTTTAAGTTTTTAAGATTTTATAATTATTTTTAGGTACTTAAAGGGGTTTTAGTGGTTTTAGGGTTTTTATGGGGTTTTATGGTTTTTCTTGTGTTGTAGTGTTTTCAGGGTTTTTATGGTTTTTTACATTTTTAGTTATATATTTGGATTTCTATGGGTTTTAGGTGTTTTAATCATTTTTTTGATTTTGTGGACTTTAGTGATTTTTTGTGCTTTTAATTTTTTTTAGGTTTAAGTGGTTTTATGTGTTTTTAGCTTTTAAGGTTTCGTAGTGTATTTTTTAATTTTTATGGTTTTTATGTTTTTTGGGATTTTTAATATTTTTTAAGAGTTTTTTTTGGTTTTAATGGTTTTTGGGATTTTGGAGGTTTTTATGGGTTTAAAAGTCTATTTTTTATTTGGATTTATAGTTCATTTTAAAAAATCTAGTGTTTTTGAAGTTTTTTAGAGGTTTTTATATTTTTAGGGGATTAAAGGATTATTATACCTTTTAGTGTTTTTAGGATTATTATGGGTTTTTAGGTTTTTTAAGGGTTTTATGGGTATTAGTGTTTTTTATGGTTTTTAGAGTTTTTATATTTTCAATGTTCTATGTGTTTTTAGGTTTTTATGTTTTTCATAGGGAATTTCATGGTTTTTTGGGTTTTTAATGTTTTGAGTCTTTTAAGGGGTTTTTAGGGATTTTATGGGTTTTTATTGTTTTTAGGGATTGGGGGTTAGGGTTTTGAGGGTTTTTTGTGTTTTTAGCATTTTTTTTAATTTTTAAGTGTTTTAAGTGTTTTTAGGTTTTTAAGTTTTCTTTGGGGTTTTATAGGGGGTTTTAATAAATTTTGCATTTTTAGGGAATATAATAAATTTTTACAATTTTAAGGGAATTTATATATTTTAGGGTTTATGGGTTTTTTGGGTTTATAGAGTTTTTTTGGTGTTTTTGGTTTAGTTTTTTTTTATTTTTTTGGGGTTTTATAGTTTTATTGAGTATTTAACATATTTAATGGTTTAAATGAGTTTAACAGTTTTTAGTGATTTTTAGGGGTTTAGGCATTATTTTTTTATTTTTTTTAGAGGTTTTATGGTTTTAGGGTTCTAACATTATTTGGTTTTTTATAAGTTTTAACTATTTATGGGTTTTATGGGTTTTTTGTGTTTTTAGTAGTTTTAGGGGGTTTTTTTACAATGTTAGGTATTTTTTAGTATTTTTTTTATTTTTAGGGTTTTTAGGTTTTTGAGGGTTTTTAGTATTTTTTGTATTTTTTTTAGCTTTTAGAGTTTTTAGATTTTTATTTATTTTTTGATTTTTTTAGAGTTTTTTTACATTTTTATGTTTTAAGGGTTTTTATGGGTATTTATTTGTTTTTGGGGTATTTAGAGTTTTTAAGATTTCTATGGTTTTTATAATTTTTATGGTTTTTAGGGGTTTTAGGGATTTTAGGATTTTATGGTTTTAATATTTTTTAGGGGTTTAAGTGTTTTTATGACTTGGATTTTTTCTTATGAATTTTCAGGTTTTTTATGGGTTAATATGTTTTTAGGGACTTTTAGGCCTTTCTAGGATTTTTATAGTTTTTAGGGGTGTTAGGGATTTTGATGGTTTTTAGGTTTTTTAAGGCTTTTATCATTTTTTAGGGTTTTTTGTGTTATAATTGTTTTTAGGTTTTCCTATTTTTTTTAGGTTTTTTAGGTTTTATGATTTTTTACATTTTTTGGTATTTTTAATGTTTTTTGAATTTTTATATTTTTAGTTAGTTTAGGGATTGTTAGAGATTTTATTTATTATTAATGTTTTTATGGGTGTTTTGGGTTTTAAGGGTTTTTTAATTTTTCAAGGATTTTTAAGGTTTTTTAAAGTTTTCTATTATTTTAGGGGTTTAAAGGTTTTTTAGATTATTCAATGATTTTTAGTGGTTTTATATGGTTTTTAAGGTTTTAACAATTTTTATGGTTTTTTTGGGTTTAAAGATTTTTTAGATTTTTATGATTTTTTGTTTTCATAGGGGTTTTAAGTGTTTTTAGGTTTTTAAGGTTTTCTTAGGGGTTTCCAGGGTTTTTATGAATTTTTATGTTGTTATGTATTTTTAGGTATTTTAGTTTTTTTTGGTTTTTAAGGATTTTGAGTGCTTTTTTCGGGGTTTTATAGTTTTATGGGTTTTTATAAGTTTATAGTGTTTTAAGTTTTATAGTGTTTTCAAAAATATTCAAGAGTTTAAAGGGGTTTTTATGTTTTTAGTATTTTTTATGTGTTTTATGATATTTTATAGTGTTTTAAGGTTTTTAAGTGTTTTTATGATTTTTTGGGTTTTATGGGTTTTTATGTTTTCTTTGGGATTTTAGAAATTTGTATGTTTTTATGAGTTTTATGTGTTTTTAGGTTTTTAAGAGTTTCTTATGTTTTATCAAGGTTTTAGGGATTTTAAAATTTTAAGGTTTTTTTAGGGTTTTTAGGATTTGTATGGTTTACTTATAGATTTTAGGGATTTGAGGGGTTTAAGGTTTTTTGGGTTTTAAGAGGGTTTATGGTTTTTTGGTGTTTTATGATTTTTTTATTTTTTATTTATTTTAATTTAATTTAGAGTTTTTAACATTTTAGGGGTTTAAAGTGTTTTCTTATTGTTTTAGTTTTTAAGGTCACTACTTGAAATCGAGCCTATACCAACACTTTGTTCCCAATAGTTTAGAAAACTCGTTGGAAAAAAGAACCTATACCAACAGTTCTAGTAAACTGTTGGCATTGCTATTTTATGTTGGGTTTTCCCAACGTTTTAAGAAAATCGTTGGGAAAGAGAACTATTACCCATGTATTTTATTAACCGTTGGGAAAAATTATACCCAATTTAGGGCTCCCTCCCTCATGACATTTTCATCCCCGTGCACTCCTCCCCTCCCCGACCTTGACCTCCTCCCGGCCTCTACCTCTACCCGCCGGCCTCTGCCTCCCCCCCACCCTCTCACCTGACAACGTTCCCCTTCCCATGTTGGCTCCTTCTCTGACGACAACATCCCCCTCCCCTCTCTGGTCATGGTGACGTTCCCCCCTCCCCTCTCGTCTCCCTCTCTTGGAGACATCACCCTCCCCTCTTGGCTCAATCTCCTCCTGTGATGTCCCCCCAGCCCCCTTTCCAGTCACGTGAAAGACCCCTCATGCACGAACACCCCACGGGAAGTCCCCCTCTCTCGGCTCCCTCTCCTCCCGACTGGGCAATAATATTGTCGGGCCTGCCCCCTGACCCCCAAGAGCTAGAGGTAAATCTTTTCCAAATCAATGCGTTGGACTGCCCATTTGAGGTAGAACTGACATCTTCTGACGTCTAATATCTTGGTTTCTATGTTTGTGGATATTTAGTTGATGGCTTTCTAATGGTTTAGGTGTAATCCTAATTTTCCATTTTTGCATTTGTTTGTACAGTACAGATGGCTAAAAATTTTCATCTGTTAATTCTTCACAGGTCTAGCTCAACCATATTATTTTTTTGTTCGTTCAAATGTGAAATTAATGGTTTAGTTGTTCCCATGATTCTTTTAATTGAAATAGTTGGATCATGGATACTACATGCGATGAGAGGTATAAGAGTAGAGGAATCTATTGGACTGTAAATGGTAAAAATGTCTTTTTAAGTTCAGTAGGCATTTGGAAATGTGAAAAAATTTGGTTTGAAAATCAACATAATGAGTTCTGAGTGTCCTATTTTCAGGAGTCTATTGGTTATAAAAAATGAAAATTTTAGTAGTTTGGCTATATTTTATAGATCAGAAATCCAAATTCATGGAAAAATAATCATTGTCACTCATTAAAGGGCATAAGTATGAAATTAGACAGTTTGGTGTGGTGGGAGAAGGGGGGGATGAAATGCCAATGACTTCAACCCAATTGCAGACATAAATGGAAAGGGGTCGGCTGTGACATCTGGAGTTATAAAAATTGCTAAATAGGTATGTAATGAGGCATGGTACATATCAATAGTTTGGGCCAGGTCCCGGTCCAAGTCTTTTAAAAAATATAAAATGTAAAAAATAACATAAATTAACAAGAATAAATATAGTAAACATACAATTCATCAAACTAAAATAAGATTGAACAAAATTATCAATTGGGTTGGGCCTGACTTGTTCTGGGCTTGGGTTTAGTCTGGCTTTGTTGGGCCTTCACTAGTTCATGTTTTTCCCTAAACACTACTGGGGCTAGGCCCATTGTACGAAATATGTCTCACAGACTGTCCAGGTCCACGCCAGTCATCGAGCCATTTTTACACCCCTATGAAGTTTAACAACTAAGTTGTTATGTTATTTTTTTTACATTCAAGAGTATTTTTGGACTCTAAACATTTCATTATTACATTCATGTTTCTTTAAATAGAACTATTACTTAAATAAACATTGCGATGTTACAGTTTTTCCAATCTCCAACACAGCAACCACTTTCACTGCAATTATTTTACATTATAACCACTAAAAAAGCTATTAAAATGGGGTGTTGAGATTGATAATGATTGGATTGATATATGTATTAATTTTGTTTGAATTCATTATAGACCGAGTTCACAACTGATCGGGGAATGGTGGATTCTAGCAAGAGAGCTATTTAAGACACAAGGGAAATCTATGTCGAATTTAATTTTATAATTCATTAGTTATTATGCACCATAGCATTCAATCTCGGATCGCGGTGCGATGCAGTGAGGTTCTAGTAGGGTTATGTGCACAATCATTAACTCAACTAATGTAGAATAGGTGCATATTCAATGGATAAGTGTAAAAGTATGGTGTTTCTAATAACATGCTATATAAAGAACATAATGAAAAATGGAGAGATTATTAAATGGAATTGTTCCCCCCTTGCCTGTAGGAACATGATTTGACCCATGGGGCGGTGTGGTTCTTATATATTGGGTGGTGACATGTATAGTCACATGATAAAGGTATGTTTTTGTTTAGTTTTTATTTTATTTTCTTTATCTCATTGTCCACTTACATATTTTTCTTCTTTCTACAGACGAAGGGTAGTGATGCTATCCTGACTAGTTGATGTAGATCACTTGTATACTGTAATACAATGAGGTGTGAGTGTGAGGAAACATTGGAAGATAGATGAGCCTTGGGTTCTTCCATGAGATGGAATTGTTTTTCTAAAACATTGTGTGGGAACATTTTTGGAGTATGTTGGAGTCATGAAATAACCCCAAGTGTCTCCGTGAGATAGCATAAATAACCCCAAGTGTCTCCACGTGTCTCCATACATCGTATCATCCTCACATGGGTTGGAAAATCACCCAATCCTATCAAACCTATCTTAGTTTATCCTCTTAGTCACATAGTCTAGACTCATCTATTGAGTATTATCCCATACCTCGATGCACATCTCATCATCCAACTAATCAAAGAGGATTATTCACCTTATGATTGTCCTAGTCACAAATGCACACCATGTCAAACCCATCTACATTATATTCTTAATAATCCAGCCAAGGACCTCATCAAAATCATGTATTATAACCCAGCCCCACTAACCAGGTTCTATCCTAAGCTAAATAACACCAAGCCTCTTGGCATTATAATGCCAATCTATCCGAAAATACCCAATACCCACACTAGCATCTCATCCTTCATCTCTTTACTTGAACTCTTGAATCATTAAATGGAGTAAAACATTTCATAATACATTTTATATACTCAGAGGGACCATCCCACTCTAAGAACCTACAAATATTACAATCCATCCTCACAAGTATTTCCTCCTAAAACGCTAAATTTACAATTGCCACACCTATCACTACAAGGCCCAATCCTTTTAGGAATATTTTAATTGATCTAAATCATCATCGTTAGTGACATCAATCACATTAAAGCACATAAATGTCAACTGAAACCTATATTCCAAGAATTATTCATGTAGACAGGCCCCATAGCAACAGTCTGAGAACTAAAACCCTAAATAAATATCCATATACATGCATAATTTTTAAATAAATATCTAAACTTTAAACATAAAATCCAAGAATAATAAGACCTTATCCCTTGTATCGAACAAAACCAAACTAAGTTAAAACTTGGTCCAAATTGATTATATACTACTAATAGGAAGAGTAATTATTAATTAATAGGAATGTACTATTTGATAATATCATTTTGGAACATTGATCTATTTATCCTTTGCTTGCAGGAACATGATTTGACCCATGGGGTGCTGTGGTACTTATATGTTGGGCGGTGATCTGTATAATCATAGGAGACAGGTATGTTTTAGTTTAGATTTTATTTTATTTTCTTTATCGCATTGGTCACTTAGATCTTTGACTGCTTTCTATGGAAAAGGGTTGTTATATTCTGTGAAGGATTCCAGAAGGAGTTCAGATTGATTCAGTCCACCGGCTTTTATTTGAGGTAAGATTCTATGGTTACTACTTTTTTCGTACCTCATGTATTTGGGGAATTAGTATTTTTTGACTCCATATTATGTTTTCGGTAGGGATTTGGATCATTTTGTGTTGGTTCGGGTGGATTTGGTTCTACGCTTCCAATCTAGGTAAGGCTTTAATGACATTGGTTGGTTTCTCACAAGTTATGTAGCATCTTTCATGTGTTTCAAGGTTCTTAATATCCTTTGTGTAGTGTTTTGATCCATGCTAGATGGTTTCGAGTCGCCAAGTCAAGGACGACTCACTTTCATGTTCATAGGTAAGTATGTATATGTATATGGGTTCCCCCGTTACGTGTATAGTCACCCATGGCAGTGATTATGCACGTATGGGGCTAGGTGTGCCCATGTATATATATATATAAATGCATAGGCAAGTGAGTGGAAACTGATATATGCACATAAGTATATGTTCAAGGATCCCCTTGCAATGCTCATGGCCATGCGGGTGTGTGCATAGGAAAAAGGCGTCCTTGAATGTGTGTGAAGGTTCATATACCCAGTGGAGGAGAAGCAGCTTTTAGTTAGAAAGATCCAAGAGCCGAAGTGGATGGCTTGGTTCCACCTTGAGGTAGAGTCCCTCTCATAGCCTCTTTAATTTAAGAATACTTTAAATTGAATTTATCTTCTTTCATAATTATGCTAAATTATATTGAATTGCATATCTTGAATAATTTTTATTAATATAACTGTTTCATTTTATAAATAATGTCATGTTTTTATAATAAAACCCCTCCAACGGAGGTGCGCTGTCTGTGAAAACTCACAGTGATAGTTTAGGGTGTATGATTCGTTTCCGGCGTTTTGTTTCCCTTTAGACATTGTGTAATTGTTCCACTCACTACAACCATCTGATGATCTCGTGTTATAACATATTAAATATTTGATTTGTTCTATCATTTCCGTTGTGACCTTATCTTATGGCGAAACCCATGTCGGGTGTTTGCCTGGCCTCTTGGCCACCGCTTTGGGTGTTTACCTGAGCCTATATATCTAAAAACACTGATGGTGTCATTGTTTAACACCTGTCAGGCTTATGGTGCTCCCCACCATAAGCTTCATCTTAACACTGTTTGGGGTGTTTGCCTGGCCTCTATGCACATCTAATTTTTTACATATATGAATTCTCCCATAAGTTTTGTGCTGCATCCTATGATGTTAAAACATACTCAAATTATATTGTTCTCAAGGTGACTGAAGTTTTATTATTAGAGTTCAAAAAAATGCATATACCATTGATAAGTAATACACCTGCATTTCTGGTCTCTCAATCAGTAGTTTCAACTACCTAGTACCACTTTTAAAAACAACGAATATAAAATATATATCTTTATCATAACACAATCTCAAATCAAGAGTTTGTTTTTTATAACATATGATCGGTTTCTATAATGTGAAGGACGCATAGATAGGGTTTATTTAGAATCCTGGCTGGAAGATAATGCCCCACAAATGTCGCTGGACTGGGCCAATGCACAGTGGTCACGCCACGGTCACGCCGCGGTCACGCTTCGGTCACACCATGGTCACGAAGCGATAATTCCGTGATTTGGCCGTACTCTAGGATGAAACCCTATGACGGTTCACAGTCCTATCAGAATTAAATGTATGATACCTAGATAGAGTTTTAGATACATTACCCACCCATTGTTAATGGGGAGGGAGGCAACAACCAAAATGTTTCCCCGCCTCCTCCTGCTCCCTTCGCTCCTGGCCTGAAGATGCTGCCCCACAGATGTCGTTGGACCGGGCCAACATGCTGCAGTCACGCTACGGTCACGCCGTGGTCATGCCGTGGTCACGCCATGGTCACGCTGCGGTCACGTCGTGGTCACACCGCGGTCACGCTGTGGTCACACCATGGTATTTCTGTGATTTGGCCCTGCTCCAGGATGAAACCACGTGACGGTTCGCAGTCTAGTCAGAATTCGATGTATGATACCTAGATAGAGTTTTAGATACATTACCCACCCATAGTTAATGGTGAGGGAGGCGACAAATAGAATGTTTCCCTACCTATTCCCGCTCACTTCGCTCCTGGATGGAATATGCTACCCCGCGGATGTCGTTGGACCAAGCCAACACACCGTGGTCACGCCGCAGTCATGCCGCGGTCACACTATGGTCATGTTGTGGTCACACCGCAGTCATGCCACGGTAAAGTCGTGATTTGGTCCTGCTCTAGGATGACACCCCACAATGGTTCACAGTCCTATCATAATTCAATTAATGATACCTAGATAGAGTTTTAGAAACATTACCCACCCATAGTTAATTGGGAGGGAGGCAACGACCGGATTGTTTCCCCGTCTCCTCCCGCTCCCTTCGCTCCTAGCCAGAAGATGCTACCCCGCGAATGTCGCTGGACCGGGCCAACACGCCGCGGTCATGCCATGGTCACGCCACGGTCATGCCGTGGTAATTTCGTGATTTGGCCCTGATCTAGGATGACACCCCATGGTGGTTTGTAGTCCTATAAAAATTATATGTATGATACCAAGATAGAGTTTTAGATACATTACCCACCCTCCTTCCTGGACCCTGGACAGCCCCCACCCTCCTCCAGACAGTCCCCCAAACAGCCCCCCAGATACCCCCCTTACCATCCTCCCTAGACCCCGGACAGCCCCCCAATCCTCCTCCCTGGACCTCAGATCCCAAAATAATCTCTCTTCAAGATTCACCCTAAATCCCAATGGAAAATAGGGTTTTAGTGGTTTGGAAGAAGATGAGAGGAGAGTGCAAACCCTAATCGAAAAGTGGAAGCAAAGAGAGGATTAGAATCACCCATATCTTCAATCCACACTTGATGAAACTCAAAATGCCCAAGTGATGTGTACGAGTCAACCCCACCTCAAACTGAGGCGCGGTGTGGCCGTTACCACGCAAAGTGTCTCACTTTTATTTGAAATGGATAACATTTTAAATGAAAACAACAACTGACATATGGAAAATTGTTCAAACAGATTTGGATTTTCTTGATACATTTGGAAAAATATCCATGAGTCCTTTGTGAAGTGTACGAGTCAACCTCACCTCAATCCGAGGCACGAAGTGGCTGATACCACCCAAAGTGTTTCACTTTTATTTGAAATGGACAACATTTTAAGTGAAAAAAATGGCATACAGAAAACTAAAAAAACTCATTTGGATTATATTGATACTTTAGTAAAACGATACATGGTTCATTTGTGACGTGAATGAGTCAACTCCGCCTCAATCTGAGGCATGGTGTTTCCGGTACCACTCAAAGTGTCTCACTTTTATTTGAAATGGACTACATTTTAAATGAAAACAAAAAATTGACATACATAAAACTGTTCAAACGGATTCCTACTGTGTTGATACTTTAGAAAAATGATCCATGGGTCATTTTTGATGTGTAAGAGTCAACTTTTCCTTAATCTGAGGCATGGTGTGGTCGATACCACTCAAAGTGTTTCACTTTTATTTGAAATGGACAACATTTTAAGTGAAAACAATGACTAGCATACGGAAAACTGACCAAACGCATTCGGGTTTTATTGATAATTTTGGAAAATGATCTATGGGTCATTTGTGACATGTACGAGTCAACCTCACTTCAATCCTAGGAACAGTGTGGCCGATATCACTCAAAGAGTCTCACTTTTATTTGAAATGGACAACATTTTAAGTGAAAACAACAACTAGAATATGGAAAAATGACCAAATGGATTCAGATTGTGTTGATAATTCATCACAATGATACATGGGTCATTTTTTATGTGTATGAGTCAACCCTGCCTCAATAAAAGGCATGGTGTGGCCAACATGACTCAAAGTGTCTCACATTTATTTGAAATGGACTACATTTTAAGTGAAAACAACAATTGGTATATGGAAAACCGACCAAACACATTTTGATTCTATTGATACATCAACACAATGATCCATTGGTTATTTTTGACGTGTAAGAGTTAACCTCGCATCAATCCGAGGCATGGTGTGGCCGTCACCACTCAAAGTGTCTCACTTTTCTTGGAAATGGACAACATTTTAAGTGAAAAAAACAACTGGCATATAGAAAACTGACCAAACACATTCAGATTCTTTTGATACATGAGAAAAAGGATATAGGGGTCATTTTTTATGGGTACGAGTCAACCTCGACTCAATCCGAGGCACGGTGTAGCCGATACCACTCAAAGTGTCTTACTTTTGTTTAAAATGGATACTCTTTTAAGTAAAAACAACTAGCATATGGAAAACCAAACAAACACATTCATATTGTGTTGATAATTTAGGAAAAATATCCATGGTTCATTTGTGACGTGTACGAGTCAACCCCACCTCAATCTGAGGTGTGGTGTGTCCGACACCACTCAAAGTGTCTCTCTTTTGTTTCAAAAGGACATCATATTAAGTTAATACAAAAACTGACATACGAAAAACCAACTAAAGGCATTCAAATCTATTTTAAATTTAGGACAATGATATATGGGTCCTATGTGACATGAACAAGTCAACCCTACCTCAATACAAGGGCCAGTGTGGCCAGCACCACTCAAACTATCTCACTTTTATATGAAATGGACAAGATTTTAAGTGAAAACAACAAATGGCATACATAAAACCTACCAAACACATTAATATTGTGTTGATATTTTAGTAAAATGATCCATGGGTCATTTTTGACATGTATGAGTTAACCTCACCTCAATCGGAAGTGCGGTGTGGCTGACACCACTCAAAGGGTCTCTCTTTTGTTTAAAATAGACAACATTTTAAGTGAAAACAACAACTGACATATGAAAAACTGACCAAAAGAATTTTTATTGTGTTTATACTTTAGGAAAACGATCCATGGGTCATTTTTTTCATGTACGAGTCAACCCCGCCTCAATCCAATGCGCGGTGTGGTCGGCACCACTCAAAGTGTCTCACATTTCATTGAAATGGACAACATTTTAAGTGAAAACAACAACTGGCATATAGAAAACCGACTAAACGCATTCGGATCTATTGATACTTTATGAAAATGATCAATGGGTCATTTTTTTGAGTCAATCCCACCTAAATCTGAGGCACGGTGTGGCCGACACCACTCAAAGTGTATCTCTTTTGTTTAAAATGGATACTCTTTTAAGTAAAAACAACTAGCATAGGGAAATCCAACCAAACAAATTTGGATTGTATTAATACATTATGAAAATGATACATGGGGGTAATTTGTGATGTGTATGAGTCAACCTCACCTCAATTTTATGTGCGGTGTGGCCGAAACCACTCAAAGTGTCTCTCTTTTATTTCAAAAGGACATCATTTTAAGTGAATACAATAATGGACATACGGAAAACCTACCAAAGGAATTCAGATTATGGTGAAACTTTAGGAAAATGATCCGTGGGTCATATGTGATGTGTAAGAGTCAAATGAACCTCAATCTAAGGGCCGGTGTGGCCGACACCACTCAAAATGTCTCACTTTTATTTGAAATGGACAAGATTTTAAATGAAAACAACAACTGGCATATGAAAAACTGACCAAACACATTAGGATTGTGTTGATACTTTAGAAAAACGATAAATGAGTCATTTTGGATGAGTAAGAGTCAACCCTACCCCAATCTGATGTGCGGTGTGGCCAACACCACTTGAAGTGTCTCTCTTTTGTTTAAAATGGACAACATTTTAAGTGAAAACAACAACTAATATACATAAAACTGACCGACCGCATTCGGATTGTGTTGATACTTTAGGAAAAATATCCATGGGTCATTTTTGACATGTAAGAGTCAACCTTGCCTCAATCCGAGGTGCGGTGTGTCCGACACTACTCAAAGTGTGTCTTTTGTTTAAAATGGACAACATTTTAAGTGAAAACGAAAATTGACATACAGAAAACTAACCAAATGCATTCAGATTGTGTTTATACTTTCGGAAGATGATCAATGGGTCATTTGTGACATGTTAGAGTCAATATCACCTCAATATGAGGTGCGGTGTTTCCGGTACCACTCAAAGTGTCTCACTTTTCATTGAAATGGACAACATTTTAAGTGAAAACAACAACTAACATACAGAAATCTGACCAAACGCATTCATATTCTATTGATACTTTAGAAAAGGGATCCATAGATTATTTGGGACGTGTAATAGTCAACCCCTCCTCAATCTGAGGCATGATGTGGTCAGTACCACTCATAGTGTATTTCTTTTGTTTAAAACGGATACTCTTTTATGTACAAACAACTGGCATATGAAAAACTGGCCAAACACATTCAGATTATGTTTATAATTTAGTAAAATGATCCATGGGTCATTTGTAATGTGTATGAGTCAATCCTGCCTCAATCCGATGTGCAGTGTGGTCGGCACCACTCATTGTGTGTCTCTTTTGTTTCAAAAGGACATCATTTTAAGTGAATACAACAAATGACATACGAAAAACTGACCAAAAGAATTCATATTCTGTTGAAACTTTAGACCAACAATCCATGGGTCATATGTGACGTGTGAGAGTCATATATGCCTCAATATGAGGGTAGGTGTGGCTGGAACCACTCAAAATATCTCACTTTTATTTGAAATGGACAGAATTTAAGTGAAAACAACAACTAGAATACAGAAAACTGACAAAACGCATTTGGATTGTGTTGATACATTAGGAAAAGGATCCACGGGTCATTTTTGACATGTACGAGTCAAAATAGCCTTATTCTGAGGTGCGGTGTGGCCGACACCACTCCAAATGCCTCTCTTTTGTATAAAATGGACATCATTTTAAGTGAAAACAACAAATGACATACGGAAAATGGACCAAACACATTCAGATTCTGTTGAAACTTTAGTAAAATGATCCATGGTTCATAAATGATGTGTACGAGTAAAACCCTATTCAATATGAGGGACGGTGTGGCTACCACCACTCAAAATGTTTCACTTTTATTTGAGATGGACATGATTTTTAGTGATAACAACAACTGGTATATGGAAAACTGACCAAACGAATTTTTATTATGTTGGTACTTTAGGAAAATGATAAATGGGTCATTTTTGACGTGTACGAGTCAACCCCACCTCAATCCGAGGTACGGTGTGGCTAACACCACTCAATGTGTCTCTCTTTTGTTTAAAATGGACATCATTTTAAGTGAAAACAACAACTGACATATGGAAAACCAACCAAACACATTGATATTCTGTTGAAACTTTAGGAAAATTATCCATGGGTCATATGTGATGTGTAAGAGTCAAGCCCACCTCAATTCGAAGCACATTTTGGCCGACACCACTCAATGTGTCTCAATTTTGTTTAAAATGAACATAAGTTTAAGTGAAAACAACAATTGACCTACGGAGTACTGACTAAATGAATTCATATTGTATTGAAAATTTAGGAAAACGATCCATGGGTCATATGTGACATGTTAGAATAAACCCCACCTCAATCTGAGGCACGGTGTGGCCGACACCACTCAAAGTGTCTCTCTTTTGTTTAAAATGGACATCATTTTAAGTGAAAACAAAAAATGACATACGAAAAACTGACCAAACACATTCATATTTTGTTGAAACTTTAGTAAAATTATCCATGGGTCATATTTAACATGTAAGAGTCAACCTCGCTTCAATTAGAGGCACGGTGTGGCCGATATCACTCTAATTATCACTCTTTTGTTTAAAATGGACATCATTTTAAGTAAAAACAACTAGCATATGAAAAACCAACCAAATGTGTTCAGATTGTGTTGATACATTAGCACAACTATCCATGGGTTGTATGTGATGTGTATGAGTCAAACCCGCTTCAATATGAGGCGTAGTGTGGCCGACACCACTCAAAGTGTCTCACCTTTATTTGAAATGGAAAACATTTTAAGTGAAAAAAAAAACTGGCATACAGAAAACTAACCAAATGCCTTCATATTATGTTGATAATTTATGACAATGATTTATGAGTCCTATGTGAAATGTACGAGTCAACCTTTCCTCAATATGGGGCACGGTGTGGCCGGTATCACTCCAAGTGTATGTCTTTTTGTTAAATGGACATCATTTTAAGTATAAACAACTAGTATACGAAAAGCCGACCAAACATATTCGGATTCCGTTGATAATTTATTTTGGGGTTATTAGCTTCTAATTTCTAAATTCAATCATGTATGTGTTATAGAAAATGAAATTTTTTATGTATTCTAAATTCTGTATAACCCAACCCTCTAGACACCCCCACCCCCGTGGACAACCCCTCACCCCTGGACACCCCCACCCCTGGGACACCCCCAACCCCTTGTATGTAATATTATATATCTGTTATATATAATTCATAATTCTGTATGAAACATAATTCATTTTGTATGTGTTATGGATTCATAGTTCAGAATTCATTACATAATTCATTCTTCATGTATTCAATTGAGAATTCAATTATGAATTCTGTATTGCATAGGGTAATTGCGTTCATATACATTATTATAATTGTGGTATATTCCATGGTTATAAGAGTATCCTATTTTTATGTGCTTTTGTTTCCTATATCAGGTGTTTATTGGTGTTAAGAGTGTATTCTGGTGTATGTTGTTTAGTGTGAAGAGATTTTTTCGCTTCTAAGAGTGTGTGCAGTGGTTTTGTTGCTGTTAAGAGTGTGGGCAGGTGTATGTGTAGTAGAAAAGAGGAGATTTTTGGTGGATGGACTCCCAAATTCTGGTAATACACTATACCAATGGTTTACTAAAACCATTGGTATAATTCTGTACATATTTTTACCAACGGTTTTAGTAAACTGTCGGTAAAACATGAAAATGATAGTATTTCCAATGATTTTAGAAACCGTTGGGAATACCCTTATACACTGCCAGTATTTACAACGGTTTTACAAACCGTTGAGAATACTCTTACATACCAACAGTTATTTAAACCCTTGGGAACTTCTAGTATTAATCTGCCTTTCCCAACGGTTATACCAAAACCGTTGGTAATGGGATATCCCTACTCTTTACTTGCTAATGGTTTTGATTTTTAGGGATTTATGGGTTTTTCTAGTGGTTTTTTAGGATTGTTTTTTTTTGGATTTTTATAGTTTTTAGGGGTTTTTAGAAAATTTTAGGGTTTTTAGGTTTTTTTAGAGATTTCACGATTTTTATGGGTTTTTTAGTTTTTATTGTTTTGTTGAGTTTTTAGGGTATTTATGGTTTTTTGAGTTTTTAAGGTTTTTAGTGGTTTTAGAGTTTTTAGTGGTTTTTATTGTTTTTATGAGTTTTAGGGGTTTTTAATGTTTTAGGGGTTTCTTGGGTCTTTTTATTATTTTTTAGTGTTTTTAGTGTTTTTAGTGATTTTAGGTGATTTGGTTTTTAAGTGTTTTTGTTTTTTAAGGATTTCTTTCAGTTGTTCACAGGTTTTAGGTATATTACATTTTTGGGTAATTTTAGGGCCATTTTTGTGTTTTTATAGGATTTTAAGGAATTTTAATTCTTTTTAGGGTTTTAGGGTTTTTAGGTTCTTTAGGTTTTCTGTGTTTTTATTATTTTTAGGGTTTTAGGGTTTTTTTTGGATTTATGGTTTTTTAGGGGTTATCACTATTTTTATGGTTTTTTACATTTCCAGGTATTTTTTGGGATTTTTTAGGATTTTTATGGTTTAGGGATTTTGATGGTTTTTAGGGGGTTTTTAGGGTTCTTAGGATTTTTATTGTTTTTGGTGTTTTTAAGATTTTTACGGTTTTTTATTTTTTTTATAGTTTTTATAATTTTTATGGATTTAAAGTGGATTTATATTTTTTTTGTTTTTTAGTGTTTTTATCTGTTTGGGGTTTTTAATATTTTTTAGGAGTTTTAATTGTTTTTAGGACTTTGTATGCATTTTAATGTCTTTTTAGGGTTTTTATCATATTTTAGGTTTTCTTTTGGTTTTAATTGTTTTTAGAATTTATGTTTTTATTAGGATTTTTCAATGTTTTATGGTTTTTAAATTTTGAGGTATTTTTATGAATTTTTAGTAATTTTATAGTTCTTTGGGTTTTAAGTGATTTTGAGTGTTTTTTTGGGTTTCTTAGAGGTTCTATGGGGTTTTAACAGTTTTTCATTTTTTAGGGTTTTAGGGGTTTAAAATGTTTTTAGGTTTTAGGTTATTTAGGATTTCTTAGGGGTTTTATGGATTTTTATATTTTGAGGTATTTTATGGTCATTATATGATTTTTATGGTGTTTTAAGGTTTTGAGGAATTTTTATGGGTTTTATAGATTTTTTGGGTTTTTAGGGATTTTATGATTTTTTGGGTGTTTGCGTTTTATTGATTTTTTATGGTTGTAATTTTTTTTAATTTTTTAATTTTTTATGGGTTTTAATAGGTTTTTAGTTCTTTTAGTGGGATTTTAGGTTTTTATGGGTTTTTAATTTTTTCAGAGGTTTTTATTTTTTGTAGTTGTTCTAGGGTTTTTAGTATATTTTTCGGATATTTTACGGTTTTTAGTGTTTTTAGGTTTTTAGGGGTTTTAAAGGTTCTTTGTTTTTTAATGTTTTAGTAGGGGTTTTCAAGGATTTTTTGGTTTTTAACGTTTTTCGGTATTTTGAGGAGATTTTAGGATTTTTATGTTTTTTTTTGTTTTTAGGAATTTAAAGTGTTTTATAGGTTTTACAGGTTTTTTTGAGTTTTTATGGGTTTAAAGGTTTTATATAGTTTTTTAATATTTTCTTCGATTAAAGGGGTTTTAAAGTTTTTAGTATTTTTTTGGGGTCTATGGGGTTTTAGGGTTTTTAATGGGGTATCAAGGGATTGAAGTGTTTTTATATTTTTCAGGGTTTCTTAGGGTTTTTCAAGGTTTCGGGGTTTTCTTACGTGTTTATGGATTTTAGGGATTTTTAGGTATTTTAGGGATTTTGATGGGCTGTAGGGTTTTTATTTTTATATGGTTATTATGGTTTTTGTGATTTTGTTGATGTTTTAGGGGTTTAAAGGATTAGTATAGTTTTTTGTGGGTTTTTTGTGTTTTAGAGCATTTTAAGGTTTTAAGGGGGTTAATGGGTTTTGAGGGCATTTAGGGTTTTTAGGTTCATTTTAGGGGTTTTTTTGGTTTTTATATTTTTTTTCACTTAATGGGTTTTAAGTGTTTATAGGTTTTTAAGGATTTCTTAGGGTTATTCAATCAGTTTAGGGGTTTTATGTTTTTATTGATTTTTAGGATTTTTTAGAAATTTTAGGGGTTTTTAGGATTTTTAGAGTCGTTGGGGGTTTTAGAGTTTTTAGGGACTTTTGGATTTTTAGGGTTTTTAGGTTTTTATGGATTTAAAGTGTTTTTATTTCTTAAAGGTTTTTAGGGGTTTTCAGGGTTTTTAAGGTTTTTATGTTTTTAGGAATTTTTAAAGATTTTTAGGATTTTTGTGGATTTTTCAAGTTTTTAGGGAATTAGAGGGGTTTTCAGGAATTTTATGTTTTTTATGAGGTTTTTTTAATATTTTTTAGTGTTTAGGGATTTTATGTTTTTTAGATTTCATAACACTTTTAGGGTTAGACATGGTATTTTGGGGTTTTTTAGAGTTTTTATGGGTTTTAATGATTTTATGTTTTAGAGGGTTTAATGTTTTTTATAGTTTTTAGGGGTTTTATATTTCTTTTTAGGGGTTTTAGGGTTTTTTATGTTTTTTTAGTTTATTAGGGGTTTTATGTGTTTTAATATTTTTAAGGTTTTCTTGGTGGTTTTCAAGGTTTTTTTAAATTTTAGGGACTTTTAGGGTATTTGTAAAATTTTTTATGGTTTTTATTATTTTTAGGTATTTTGAGGGGTTCTTAGGGTTTTTAGCACATTTTAGGTTTTTAGGGGTTTGATGTTTTCTAGATTTTAATGTTTTCTAATGGGGTTTTAGGATTTGTAAGGATTTTTATGGATTTTTTATGTATTTTTATGGGTTTTAGGGATTTTTATGGGGTTTATGGTTTTTAGGTTTTTTTGGTATTTTGGTCATTGGTGTTTGGTTCAGTTTTTAAGGGGTTAAAATGTTTATTAGAGTTTTTTGTATTTTTAGGGGTTTAAAGGGTTTTAGTTTTTTAGTGGGATTTTAGGGTTTTTTTATATTTTCAGTGTATTTTAGGTTTTAAGGGTTTTTATTGTTTTATGGGTTTTAGGGTACTTGGGGGTTTTGCGGTTTTTTTCTGGTTTTTAGAATTTTTTAGTTTTTTAAGGGTTTTATGTTTTTTGGTTTTTAGGGTTTTCTTAGTGTTTTCATGGTTTTTTATGTTTTTTGGAATTTTTATGGATTTAATAGGATTTTAAAAGGATTTTAGGGTTTCAACGGATATTGATGGTTATTAAGGGTTTTTAGGAATTTTATGGTTTTTAGAGGTTTTTGATTTCTTTAAGAGTTTTAAGGCAGATAAGGTGTGGGGTCAGACATAGATGATCCCATGATTTATTCAAGAACATAAAAGTAAAGTAAAACGTATTACAAAGGAGGCTTGCATATCCTGGTGTGGGTCGTCCCTTTCATGTCTGAGTCAACTGAAGACAAAGAGAAGTCTGGAGTCCTGAAAGACCATACCAAAGACCCTTCATCAATCGATCTCTTGGAAAGTGCATCTGCAACCCAGTTTGCTTCCCTATATGCATGTGAGATGCTCAAGGTAAGAGTCTTGGCAGCATCGAGGCACTCGACCCAGTGTTGGAGAAGTTGTCATGGTACAAGTCTAGACTGCTTCCTGAAGGCCTCCACCACCAATGATGAATCAGATTCAATCCAGAGTTTATTCCATCTGAAATGGGTTGCATATTGAATCGATTTTATGATCGACCAAAGTTCTACCTCATATGTGGTACCGCTCCCAAGGAAGTGGTAAAAGAATCCTTTTACAAAGCCCCGAGAGGTACGAAAGACCCCGCCACATCCTGAAGGACCTGGCGCACCCATGGAAGTGCCATCAATGTTGACTTTGATATAGCCTGCTATTGGGGGAATCCATCTAATAAATTTCATCGTCTTCAGTCTTCTGCATCTCCCTTGAATTCCAATTCTACGTAAGACTATGAAGTCATTCATATCATTATTCATCTCCCCATTCTGGATACCTGCTGCCGCATGGATAGCCCTGCGAATGCTCACCACCCCTTCATGGAAAGAACCTGTTTTATTCCGATGTTCCACCGCATTTCTGGAAAACCAAACATAGGAGAGCAATGCCTCCACCGCTGCTAGAAGAAGATTGTAAAGCTGCAGGCTTAGGCCGACCTCAGTTACCGCAACGAGAAGAATCATCAGCTTCTGTTTCCTACTCAAATTAAGATGAATTCCAAAGACATCCTGAATATAAATCCATAACTCAGAATCCATACTACAGTGTATGAAAATATGACTACTAGTTTCCTCTACCCGCAAGAAAATGTTACAGCCTGAAACAATTTGCCATCCGACCAGTTTTAGTGCTCCATGTAGAGGCAGTCTTCCTTTCCATATTTCCATTGGAAAATCTGCCTTGAAGGAGGAATAAACAGCTTCCTAAATTTGGAAAGCCACACTGGAACAGAGGAGCTATTCTCACATTTTTTCCGATATAATCCTTTGGTAGCCAGAATTCCGCACCGATCAGGTTTCCACACTAAAGCATCAACATTGACAAATTTATATCTATTTATTTCCATGGATATCGTGCTCGGAAGCATGCAAGCCATGTCGTCAAAATTCTGAAAAAACTCAGAAATTTTCATATTCTGCATGCTGTCTGGTGGCTGAAGTATTGTATTTAGCGGAGTGTCCAACCAAGTACTGGTCCAGCAGTTCAGGCTAGATTTATTCGAGATAATCCACCTTGAATTGGAGATAATATCATGGTATGTTGCTTTTATGGAGGGCCAAACCGAAGAGAGAGTTAGGAGTTTTAAGGGTTTTAAGGGTTTTCAATGTTTTTTATCATTTTTTGGGGTTTGAAAAATTTATTGATTTTTTAGTGAGTTTTTAGTGTTTTTTAGCATTTTTAGAGTTTCTTCGTGTTTTTATCTTTTTTAGGTTTTTATGGGTTTTAATTATTTCTAGGTTTTAAAGATCTTTTATGGATTTTTGGGGGTTTATGGTATTTTATTTATTTAGTGATTTTAGGTCTCTTTTATGATTTTTTTTAGTTTTTAGTGTTTTTAGGGATGTTGAGTGGTTTTAGGGTTTTTAGGGTTTTAGAGTTTTTAGCATTTTTAGGTTTTTAGGGATTTGAAGTGTTTTTTGGTTTTTAAGGTTTTATGAGGGGATTTTATGGGGTTTTAGGGGTCTTTATGTTCTTATAAATTTTAGGAGTTTTTTTGGGTTTTATGATTTTTTGTGTTTTTATTATTTTTGGTGTTTTTTGGGGGTTTTGGGGGGGTTTTTTTGAGTTTTTTAGGGTTTTAATTGTTTTTTGAGTTTTTAGTATTTTTTGGTTTTTAATGTTTTATTAGGGTTATCAAGGTTTTAGGGATTTCATGTTTTTATGGATTTTTAGTTTTTTTTTTAGAATTTTTATGAGTTTTTAGGGTTTTTAGGGATTTTAAGTGTATTTATGGTTTTTATCATTTTTGTTATTTTTTATGGTTTTAACATTATTTAGGATTCTTGGGGGTTTTAGTGTTCTTAGGATTTTATGAGTTTCTTAGGGGTTTTCCGGGTTTTTAGATATTTTTATTTTTTATTCATTTTTAGATATTTTTTTGGGATTTTTATGGTTTTTTAATTACTGATGTTTTTAGTCTTTCTACGATTTTTCGGGGTTTTTGGATTTTTGGGTTTTTTGAGTATTTTTATTTTTAGGGTGGTTAGCAATTTTTAGAGTTTTTTTAATTTTTTGAGTTGTTTAAAGGGTTTTTAGAGTTTTTTGTGGTTTTTAGGGTTTTTATAGGTTTTTATGGTTTTTAGAGGTTCTATGGTTTTTAGGGTCTTATGGTATTTTTAGGGTTTCAATCAAATTTTTGGGATTTTTGGGTTTTTAATTATTTTAATATTTTTAAGGTTTTCTTAGGTATTTTATTATTTTTATGGGTTTTTTTTACATTTTTACTGATTTTTAAGGGTTTTTATGATTTTTATGGTTTTTAGGGATTTTGAGGTTTTTTCATAGTTTTTAGGTTATTTAGGGTTCTTTAGCACTTTTATTGTTTTTAGGTTTTTAGGTAGTTTTAGTTTTTTATAGATTTGATACGGGTTTTCATTTTTTATAGTTTTTTTATGTCATTAGGGATTTTATAGGATTGTCCTAGTTTTCAGTTTTTGTAAGGTTTTGAGAGTTTTTAGGATTTTTTAGGGGTTTTAATTTTTTTTGAGTTTTTAGATATTCCTAGATTTTTTAGAGTGTTTTAACTTTTTTGGGGTTTAAATGGATTTTGGGGTTTTTAATGTTTTTAGGTATTTTTAGGGCTCTTTTATGGTTTTTATTATTCTTAGGGGCTTTAGAAAATTTGTCACTTTTAGGGGTTTGGGGTTTTTAGTGTTTCTAGGTTTTTTAAGGTTTTTAAGTGTTCATGTTTTTAGGGTTTTAAGGGTTTTTAATTTTTAGTGGTTTTTGATTTTTTTTATTAATTTCATTTTTTAAGGTTTTTGGGGATTTTGAGGGGTTTTAGGGTTTTTAGGGTTTTAAGGGTTTAATGGGTATTTGTGTTTTTAAGGTTTTTGAGTTTTTTTAGGTTTTATAAGGTCTTTATATTATTTTAACATTTTTATGGGTTTAAAAGTTTTTTAGGGGTTTTAGTGGTTTTTTGGGTTTTTATGTGTTTTTAGTACTTTTATGTTTTTATAGGGTTTTTGGGTTTTATGGTTTTTTAGGGTTTTTAGCATATTTTTTTATTTTTATGGGTTTGAAGTGTTTTTATGTTTTTAATGTTTTCATAAGGTCATGTAGGGTTTTAGGGTATTTTTACATTTTTAGGGACTTTAGCGCTTTTTAGGATTTTTTAGAATTTTTATGGGTTTTTATGGTTTTAGGGATTTTTTGTTCTTTTATAGGTTTTTTGGGTTTTTATGTTTTTTTTCGTTTTATAACTTTTTATATTTTAATGGTTGTTAAGGAATTTATATTTTTTCAATATTTTTAGGGGTTTAAAGGGGTTAAAAAAATTTAGTAGTTTTTAGGGGGTGTATGGGTTTTTTGGGATTTTTAGGGTTTTGGGTTTTAATTTTTTAGGTTTTAAATGTTTTTAGGGGTTCACATGGTTTTTAGGGGTTTTTTACATTTTTGGGGATCTATAATGATTTTTAGGATTTTTAGGGGATTTTAGGAATTTTATGTATTCTGATGGTTTTTAGGGGTTTTTGCGGTTTCAAGGGTTTTTAACATTTTTATGATTATTTTTGGTCTTAATTATTTTTCGGTTTTTAGGTTTTTCTTAATTTTTTTCATGTATTTTAGGGTTTTTTACATTTTTAGGGTCTTTTAGGTATTTTTAAGGATTTTTTAGGTTTTTAGTATTGTTAGGTTTTTTGAGGGGTTTTAGGGGTTTTAGTGTCTTCTTAGATTTTTAGAGTTTTTTAAAGTTTTTAAAATTTTTATGTTTCTTTATTTTTTTGGTGGTCTAAAGGGGATTTATAATTTTGAGTTCTATTTTAGGGTCTTAATGCGTTTTTAGTTTTTTTAACCTTTTTTAGGGTTTTTACAGTTTTATGGGGGGTTTAGATTTTTTAGGTTTATATGGTGCTTAGGTGTTTCTTTTTTTTTTATGGTTTCCTAAATGGTTTTCATGGTTTTTAGTGGTTTTTATGTTTTTATGGATTTTATGGTATTTTATGATTTTTATTGTCTTTTAGGATTTTTATGGATTTTGAGGGTTTTTTGGGGTTTTCAGGTTTTTTATGGTTTTTAGGGGTTTTAGGTTTTGTTTATTTTTAAGTGTTTTAATGTTTATTAGTGTTTTATAATGTTTTTAGGGTTTTAATTGATTTATGGAATTTTTAATGGTTTTTAGGGTTTTATGACTTTTATGGTTTTTATGGTTTTTCGAGGTTTTCATTGTATTTAGGGTTTTTATGCTTTTTTATGGTTTTAATTTTTTTTAGTTTTTTGGGGGTTTAAATTATTTTTAGGTTTTTAAGGTTTTCTTAGGGTATTTCAATGTTTTTATCTATATTTATGTTTTCATAGATATTTGGGTGTTTCAGGATTTTTATGGATTTTTAGGGTTTTAAATTATTTTGAGGGTCTTTGGGGTTTTTAGCGGTTTTTGGGTTTTTATGGTTTCTTTGGGTTTCTAATTTTTTTGAGAATTTTTGGGTTTTATGGTTTTTATATTTTTTAATTTTTTTCAGTGTTATTAAGGTGTTTTAGATGTCTAATTGGTTTTTAGGGTTTTATGGGGTTTTATGATTTTTAAGAATTTTAGGGATTTTTAGGGGATTTAGGTATTTTTTGGTATTTTTTGGTTTTTGGGAGTTTTATCATTTTTTGTTTTTAGGGTTTCAATGTTATTTTAGGTTTCTATGGTTTTTATATGGGTTTTTAGGGATTTTAGTGTTTTTTAAATTTTTATGGATTTTAATGTTTTTGAAGGATTTTTATGGTTGTTAAGTTGTTTTTTGGGATTTTGGGAGTTTTTGAGGTTTTTTATTTTTTTAAATTTTTTGGGGTTATTTGGGTTTTTATGGTTTTTATGGTTTTTAGTGTTTAATCGTTTTTAGGGGTTAAAAGGGGTTTTATATATTTAAATGGGGATTTAGGGTTTTTATAAGGTTTTAGTTTTTTTTAATGTTGTTATGGGGTTTTATGGTTTTTAGGGGTTTTTAGTATTTTTGGAGTATTTTAGGATTTTTATAATTTTTTATGGTTTTAGGGTTCTTAAGTGTCTGTATTTTTTTAGGTTTTTCATATGGATTTTCATGGTTTTCATGTTTTTTTGTTTATTGATATTTTAGGGATTTTTTATTATTTTTATGTTTTTAGAGATTTTGAGGGGTTTTAGGGTATTTAGGAATTTTCGATTTTTTAGGGGTTTTAGCATTTTTAATGCTTTTAGTGGTTTTAAGTGTTTTTAGGGTTTTAAGTTTTTCTAAGCCATTTCATGGGTTTTACGGTTTTTTGCATTATCTTGGTTTTTTTGGATTTATAGGGATTTTTAGGGTTTTTAGGGATTTTCAGTTGCCTTAGGGTTTTTTTTAGGTTTTTTATGTTTTTTTTGGGTTTTTGGGTTTTTTTATTTTTTAAGGGTTTTTAGTTTTTATTGTTTATTAACATTTTTAGGGGTTTAACACGTTTTTATAGTTTTTAGTGGATTTTAGGGTTTTATGGGTTTTTAAGTTTTTAAAGATTTTATTGGTGTTTGTATGTTTTTTATGATTTTTTAGGGCATTAACATTTTTATGTCTTTTAGGGGTTTTAATTATTTTTAGCTTTTATGTTTTAATTAAGGGTTTTTCTAGGATTTTGGGGTTTTCTATGTTTTTAGGTATTTTTATAGTTTATTTTTGTATTTTTATGGTTTTTATCATTTTCAGGGATTATGAAGAGTTTTGGTGTTTTTTGGTTTTTTATTGTTTTTTGGGTTTTTAGGTTTTTTTGGAATTTTTAGTTGTTTTAAGGTTTTTTCATGTTTTTTTAAAAAATAGGTGTTTAATGGGTTTATATACTTTTTATTGGTTTTTAGAATTTTTATAGGTTTTTAGGGGTTTTTATGGATTTTAGTAATTTTTATTGTTTTTAGGGGTTTTTAGGGGTTTTTTGGTTTTTAGGGTTTTTAGTGGTTTTAAGTTTTTAGGGGTTTTATGTTTATTTAGTTTTTTAATGCTTTATTAGGGATTTCTAAATATTTTAGGTTTATTTAGGATTATAGGGATTTAATGATTTATGGTTTTTAGGGTTTTATGGATTTTGAGGGTTTTAGGGTTTCTTTTGAGTTTTTGGGTTTTTATTGGTTTTAGAATTTTAGGTTTCTTCAGGGTTTAATTTTTTTTTTCTTTTAATTTTTTATTAGGGGTTTTCATGATTTTTAGGGTTTTTATGTTTTTATGAATTTTTAGGACTATTTTAGGATTTTATGGTTTTTTACAGTTTTTTGGGTTTTGATGTTTTTTTAGTTTTTATGGGTTCAAATGTTTTTTTAGAGTTTTTATAATTTTTAGCGGTTGAAAGGGTTTTATAGTTTTTAGTTCTTTTAAGGGTTTTCAAGTGTTTTATGTTTTTTTTTGGTTTTTAGGGGTTTTATGGTTTTTAGGGTTTTTATAATTTTTAGTGTATTTTAGGTTTTAGGGGTTTTAAGTGTTTTCATAATTTTAAGGTATAATTATGTTTTTCAAGTTTTTATAGTTTTTTACATTTTTTGGATTTTTTTGAGAATTTTTAGGTTTTTATGGTTTTTAGGGGTATTTACGGCTTATAGGGTTTTTATAGCTTTTATGTTTTTAGGGTTATTTTTGAATTTTTTAGGGTTTCTACAGTTTTTTATATTTTTTTAACATTTTTAGGGGTTTAAAGGGGTTTTAGTCCTGTTAGTGGGTTTTAGGGTTTTATGTGATTTTAGGGTTTTTAATGTTTGTAGGGATTTTTCTGGTTTTTAGGGGTTTTATGGTTTTAATGCTATGTAATTTTTTTAGTATTTTTTGTGTTTTTAGAGGTTTTAAGTATTTATATATATATAAGGGTCTCTTATGGGGTTTTTGTATTTTTAGAGTTTTTTACATTTTTTAGGGATTTTTAGTGTTTTAGGGTTTTTAAGGGTTTTTAGTGTTTTTTATATTTTTAGGGGTTTTATGTGTTTTTAGGGTTTTAAGTTTTTCTTGGGGGTTTTATGGTTTTTTAAAATTTTAGGTATGTTCGTGTTTTTTCATGATTTTAATGGTTTTTGAGGTTTTTATGGATTTTTTTAGGGTTTTAGGGGTTTTATGGGGTTTATTGTTTGATATTTGTTGAGGGTTTGTGGTGTTTTTTTTTCTGAGTTTTTTAGGGTTTTATAGACTTCTAGTGTTTTCGACATTTTTGGGGATTAAAATTTGTTTAGTGTTTTTAGTCAGTTTTGAGATTTTATGGGTATTAAGGTTATTAAGATTTTAGGGGTTTAATGGTTTTTAGGGTATTTTAATATTGTTAGCAATTTTTTATGTTTTCAAGGGGTTTAAGTATTTTTAGGCTTTTAAGGTTTTCTTATGGTTTTTCTGGATTTTTAAGGATTTCACTTTTTAGGGAATTTTATTGAACTTTCAGATTTTTATGTTTTTATGAGTTTTAGGGATTTTAACAGGTTTTATGATTTTAAATGGTTTCAAGAGGTTTTTTGGGTTTTAGGATTCTTTTTTTAATTTTTATGGATTTTAATGGTTTTTAGAGTTTTATAATGTTTTTATTAGTTTGAAGGTTTGGGGGAGTTTTTAGTGATTTTTAGTGGTTTTATGGTTTGTGGGAATCATTGTGGTTGTTAGGGTTTTTTATGGGTTTTAGGGTTTTATGATCTTTAGGGTTTTTATCATTTTTTAGGTTTTTGTGGGTTTATGTGTTTTTAGGTCTTTATGTTTTTCTTAGGGTTTTAAGTGGTTTTAGGTATTTTTATGTTTTTAGCGATTTAAAGGCTTTTTAGGATTTTCAGTGTTTTTAGGGTTTTTATGGATGTTTGAGGGATTTACAGGGATTTTTTTGTTTTTAGCGTTTTTTTGGTTTTTTAGGTGATTCAAGTGTTTTTATAATTTTAATGATTTCTTAGAGGTTTTAAAGGGTTTTTATGAATTTTAATGTTTTTTACATTTTTAGGGGTTTTAGGGATTTTTAGTGTTTCTATGGTTTTTATGGTTTTTTGGTTTTTCGGTTAGTTTTTGTGTTTTCAGGGTTTTTAATGTTTTTATAGTTTTTAAGAATTTTTAGGGTCCGAATTGGATTTGGTATTTTTAGTGGGTTTTATGGTTCTATGGGTTTTTTGGTTTGAGGGTTTTTTGTTATTTAGGCTTTTAGGGTATTTAGGTATTTTTTTGTTTTTTGGTTTTTTGGTTTTTTATGGTTTTGGGGTTTTTTGGATTTTATGGATTTCATAGGGGTATTTTTAGTTTTTTTAATTTTTTATGTTTTATTTATTTTTTTGCATTTTTAGAATTTTTATTATTTTTTATGGGTTTTATGTATTTTGAGGGTTTTTAGGGTTTTCTTTGTTTTTTGGGTTTTTTAAATTTTTTATGTTTTTTTATTATTTGAAGGTTCTAAACCTTTCTAAGGGTTTAAAGTGCTTTAAATGTTTTTGTAGGTTTTTAGGGGTTTATGGTATTTTATAGGGGGGTTTTGGGTTTTTTGGGGTTTTAAGTGTTTTTATATTTTTTAGATTCTCTTAGTGCTCATCAGGTTTGATGGGTTTTTTATGTTTGTTGGGTTTTTTATGTTTGTTGGGTTTTTTATGTTTGTTGTGTCTTTTACAGTTTTTAGTATTTTTTTGGTTTTTAATGGGTTTTAGGGATTTTGAGGGTTTTTAGGGGCTTCATAGTGTTTTCGGTTTTTGTTTTTTTTGGTTATTTTGTTTTCTTTGAGTTTTTAAGTGTATTATGATCTTTTCTATTATTCTAACTTTTTTCTGGGGTTCAAATCATTTTCAATGTTTTTTGTTGTTTTTTGGGTTTTATTGTTTTTTATGATTTTTATGGTTTTTTTATCAATTTTAATAGTTTTTAAGGTTTTTGTGTTTTTATTATTTTCTAGGTTTTCAGGGGTTTAACTTTTTTTGGTTTTAATGGTTTTCATAGGGTTTTTAGGTTTTTACATTTTTATGATTTTTTGCGAGTTTTTAGGATTTTAATTTTTTTAGGGTTTTTTGGGATTTTAACGATTTTTAGGGTTTTAAATGTTTTTATGGGTTTTAAGGGTTTTTCTGAGTTTTTAAGGGTTTTTTTTGATATTTTAAACAATTTTACGCATTTTAATGAATTTTATGGGATTTTTATTATTTTTATAAGGTTTTGAATGGATTTTATATGTTTTTATGGTTTTATGGTGTTTTGGATTTTTAGAGTTTAAAGGTTTTTTTTGCATTTTTAGTTTTTTAAGGTTTTCATAGGTTTTTAAGGTTTTTTTACATTTTTTCAATTTTTGGTATTTTTAGGATTTTATGGTTTTTTGGGTTTTTAGAGATTTTCATGTACTTTAAGGTAATTAGTGTTCTTTAAGGTTTTATGTTTTTTCAAGATTTTGAGGGGTTTTTTTAGGGATTGAATGGTGTTTTATAGTTTTCTTACATTTATAGAGTTTTAAAGGGTTTTTAGAGTTCTTAGTGGGTTTTTAGGGGGGGTTTTTGGTTTTTTGGTTTTTTGGGTTTTTAGGGGTTTTTATAGTTTTCAGGAGCTTTAGAGGTTTTAGTGTCATTTTAGGGTTTTTTTATGTATTATAGGAGTTTTTAAGTTTTTAGGGGATTTAAGGGTTTTAGGTTTTTAAGGTTTTCTTATGGATTTTTAGGGTTTTAGTATTTTATATATTTTAAAGGATTTTAGAGCTATTTTATGATTTTTATGGTTTATTATGGTTTTAGGTAATTTTAGCAGTTTTTAGGGTTTTATGGTTTTATGGGGTTTTAGTGTTTGTTTATTTTTTTATGGGATTTATGGGTTTTTAGAGTTTTTAAAAATTTTCTTTGTTTAATGAATTTTTATATTTTTGTAGTTTTTGTTGATATTTTTATGGTTTTTAGGATTTTTTAAGGTTGTTAGGGTTTTTATGTTTTTGGGGGTTTTAGGGTTTCTAGGGCTGTTTTAGGGGTTTTACCATTTTTAGTTTTTAGGCGTGATAACTCTTTTTATGGTTTTAAGTTTTTATATAGGGTTTTTAGTATTTTTACGGGTTTTTAGGTTTCTAGAAATTTTCATAGAATTTTTAGTATATCTATGATTTTTTGTTTTTATGGATTTTAAGGGATTTTATGGTTTATATATTTTTTGGGTTTAATGATATTTTGGGTTTTTATGGTTTTATTTTGGTTTTTAGGGTGATTAAAGGTTTTAATAGTTTTTTAATATTTTTTTAAATGGGTGTTATATATTTTAATAGTTTTGGGGGGTTTAGGGTTTTTTGGGTTTTTAGGTTTTTAGGGGGTTATATGGTTTTAGGGGGTTTAGGGATTTTAGGGTCTTTTTGGATTTTTTATGATTATTGGGTTTTTTGTTCGTTTATTTATTTTTAGGTTTTTACAGTTTTATTAGGCAAGGCAGGTTTGGGGCCGGGCGGATCCCAGCCCCACAAAATATAATAACATAAAATAAAGGTACAAGGCATTACAAGGAGGGTTTGCACAGCCGAGTGTGCAATTCACCCTTCATGTCTGAGTCCACAAGGGGAGTGCAGAAATCTGGTGCAATAAATGACCACATGGAACATCCATCCTCAATTGCTTTCTTGGAGTGTATGTCCGCCACCTTGTTCGCTTCCCTGTATATATGTGTGAGCATAATGTTCATACCCTGAGAGATTCTCAGACAGTCAACCCATTGTGGGAGGAGCCTCCATGGGATTGTCCTTGTTTTGCTTTTGATGGCTTCCACCGCCAACATCAAGTCAGATTCAATCCATAGCTGCATCCACCTGAAGTGGACCGGAAACTGTACAGCCTTAATCATGGCCCATAGCTCCGCTTCATAAGCACATCCATTCCCAATGTAATGATAAAAGCATCCTTTAACAAAGCCTCTATACGTCCGGAAAACACCACCACACCCGGAGGGACCAGGCGCGCCTAGGGCTGCACCATCCACATGAACTTTTATCCATTCTGGGATTGGTGGAATCCACCGAATGAATTTAAAGTCCTTATGTTTCCTGCATCTTTCAGAAATTTCGAGAGTTCTCAACACCATAAGGTCCTTAATATCATTAGCCATCGTACCATCCTGGATATGAATACAGTTTTGTTAGGTTATTTCAAGATTTTTAGGGGTTTTATGTTTTTTTTATTTTTAGATCAACTTTTAGATTTGATGGATTTTTATAGTTTTGTGAATTTTTAGGGATTTGAGGGTCTTTATAGTTCTTAGGGGTTTTATGGTTGCTAGAATGTTCTATTTTTTAGTGATTTTAAGGGTTTTTTGGTTTTTATGGGTTTCTTAGAGTTTTTTGGGGATTTTATTGTTTTTTATGTATTTAGGGAATTTTAGAAATTTTTTAGGATTTTTTTTGGTTTTGGGGGGGTTTAGGGATTTTTAGGGTTTTCAGGTTTTTAGGGGTTTTAGGGGTTTTATGGGTTTTTGGATTTTTTGTTTTTTTTTTGTTTTTAGGGGTTTTAATGTTTTTAACGGTCATTAAATTTTTAGGGGCATTAATGGGTTTTATAGTTTTTTAGTGGTAATTTGGAGTTTTATGGGTTTTAATGTTTTTAGTGGTTTTATTGTTGTATGGGTTTTTAGTGGATTTTAGGTCTTTTTAGGGGTTTTAAGTGTTATTATATTTTCATTATTTTCTTAGTGAATTTCAAGGTTTTTATGGTTTCTTAGTTTTTAGAGTTTTTAGGGATTCATAAATTTTTTTTGGATTTATGTTTTTAGTTAATTTAAGGATTTATAGGGTTTTTAGGGGTTTATGTTTTTTAAATTTTTTTAGTTTTTTTGATTTTTTAGGGTTTTATGGTTTTTATTGATTTTCAACATTTTATGGGTTTAAATACTTTTTATATTTTATTGGGTTTTTTGGAATTTTATGATTTTTAAGGTTTTCTTAGGTTTTTTGATTCTAAGTGTTTTTAAGGTATTTAAGGTCTATTTTGGGTTTTTAGGTTTTTAGCCTTTTTTTTGTTTTATGGGGTTTTAGTGTTTTTAGGTTTTTAAGGTTTTATTAGGGTTTTAAATATTGTTAGGCTTTTTTAGTTTTTAGGGATTTTTATTGATTTTTTAAAAATGAAGGGTTTTTATGGATTTTGTGGATATTTATTTTTTTAGGATTTTGGGTTATTTTATGACTTCTAGCATTTTTTGGTTTTTAGGGGTTTTAAGTTTTTTTGGTTTTTAAGGATTTATTAGGTGTTTTAGGTTCAATAGGATTTTTTTTAAATTTTTTATGTCTTTTGGTAATTTTAAGAATTTTTGTAGTTTTTAGGGTGTTTGTGGGTTTGGAGGTTTTGTGTTTTTTTAGGTTTTTCTTGATTTTTTTTAGGGGATTTAGAGTTTTTGTAATTTTTAACAATTTTAGGGGTTTAAATGGTTTTTAGAGTTTTTTTTTGTTTTTAGGGTTTTTATGGTGTTTTATGGTTTTTAAGGGTTTTAGGGGTTTTTTATTTTTAGGGGCTGTTAAAGTCTTTTTATGTTTTTAGGGGTATTAAATTTTTTCATTTTTATTGATTTTATAGTATTTTTTAGTTTTTAATGTTTTAGAGGTTTTCATGGTTTTGTGGTTTTTACATTTTATGAATATTATGTATTTTTAGGTTTTTATGGGTTTTTAGGGATTTTAGGGATTTTTAGGATTTTTAGGGATTTTTAGGATAAATGGGTATTGTGTGGTTGTTAGTGTATTTTATATTTTTAGTGGTTTTTGTTTTTTATAATTTTCTTAGGGTTTTTAGTGTTTCTTGTGTTTTAACAATTTGAGGGATTCTTTTGGATTTTTATGGGTTTTAGAGATTTTGATGTTTTTAGGCTTTTTTTATTATTTTGGTTTTTAGGGTTTTTTGGAGTTTTTAGGGATTTTATGAGTTTTTATATTTTTTTAATGTTTTTTTTGTTTAAAGAGGTTTTATAATTATAAGTGGGTTTTTGGGATTTTTGGGTTTCTATGGTTTTTAGTTGTTTTTATTATTTTTAGGGGGTTTTTTGTGTTTTTATGATTTTTGGAGTTATTAGGGTTTTAGTTGTTTTAGGTGTTTTAATGTTTTATTAGGGGCTTTAGGGGCTTTAGGGGTTTTATTTTTTTTTTATGTTTTTAGAGATTTTTATGAATTTTTTTCATTTTTATGGTTTTTAGGGAAAGGCAGGTTTGAGGCAAGGCTATTCCTGACACCCAGCAAAATTTATTAAAAAAGACACAAAGACACTACAGACAAGGGAGGGGAGGGGTGAAATGACCCACACCAAAAAACCCTTAGCAACCAAAGATAAAGACTCCAAAAATAGAAAAATAAAAAAAAAAACTAAACACACAAAGCCAAAAAAAATTCCCCAACATCACCTCCCATCCAAGCATAAACCAATGTCCAGCAGCGTCAGAACCATCAAAAACATCCCACTTCACAATCTCCAGCCTCCAACATCTCCTCATCCTAGCACCTCAATTCAGTTCCAGTAACCAACAACACCAATTCCAATCAACATAGCCATAGAATTCTTCCATCACCAACCACCTCCAAACCTCAAGGAAAGCAGCAGCCAATAACCAGCAGCTCAACAGCCAGCAACCATTACCTCCAAACCAAAAAGGAACCATAAACCAGAAAATGGCACCAAATAGCACCCATTCAAAGACAAAAACCATGAACTGCGGCGCCCACATCTAGCATACAACATATAGACCAACCAAAAACACCGGACCACCATCGCCCATGCCCCAGACCAACAGCTTCATTGCATGCCAACCTATTAGCAAGGAGTAACTAGCACTAAAGTTTCTGATACCCAGAAAATCCTTTCACACCATGAAAGAAAGCAGCAGTACACCTCCAATCTATCGCAATGGAATACAACACTTTCCACAACAGTAACACAGAAAACCAGAAAACCAGAGCCATTGCAACCAAAAAATAAAAACAAAAGCCTCCATCAAAATGCACAACCCAGCAAATAGCCCTAACCATCCACAAACCAAACCAAAATTGCAGGTAAGATATGCACCCACAAAGAAAAATCCGATTGAATCTACGATACAACAGCATGCCAGAAAAGAGAAACCATCGCAGGAACAAAAGAAAAAACCATGCCAAGGGATGAACCTAGATCTTCTTCACATACATATACCAAGCGTATGTGAGAACCCATAGAACCGGAAAAAGCGCAGAGTCACCAAGCCGACACCAAATATTCTACATCCATGAAAGACCATCTCATCTCCAGAGAAGCCACCAAAAATCTGCTAAGCTCAAATCTGTGAGCGTAAAGGCTGATCGGAACCCCGATGACCGAGAAAGAAACCATCTATGCTAAAGAGGCTCTTGACCCCGCCGACTAGCCCATGGAAACCCTAGATCTGAAAATTCAACGCCCCTCCAGGGATGAAAACTAGAAAGGATCCCCATGCCCAACGTTTCATCGACTTCAAAGCGCTCCAGAACGAAACGGACTAAAGGCCGCAAAACCACCAAAGCCATCTGATCACAAACGTGCCAATGAGACCCATCCAAATCCGAAATCCAAACCGCACAGGGGAGCCTAAGTCACTGAAGACCGAAATAAACCACCTTCTTCAGAGTGTAGAGCACCTCCAGAGAAGACCGACGCCAAGAACTGAGAAGAAACGAGAATCCGAGATCAACGATCCGAGAGGAAACCAGAAGAAAACCTGGAGGAAGCAGTGAGTAGGAGAGAGAGCCAGGAGAGTGCGCCACCATCGTGGTTTTTTATTATGGTTTTTAGGGATTTTGAGGTATTTTAGGGTTTTTAGGGTTTTTTGAATTATTAAGGCTTTTAGGAGTTTTCAGTGTAAGGGGGTTTAGGGTTTTTTACATATTTAAGAATTTTAATATTTTTTAAGGATTTTTATGTTTTTTAGGATTTTTATGGATTTTTATTGAATTTAGGTTTTTTATATTTTGTATATATTTTTTGGGTTTTTGGGTATTTTGAGTTTTTAGGGGGTTTTATGTTTTTGTTATTTTTTTAAGGGTTTTTAGGTTTTAAATGGTTTTTTGAGTTTCTATTTGTTTTTTAATGTTTTTAGGGGTTTAAAATAATTTTAGAGTTTTTCTGGGTTTTCTAGGGTTTTAATTGGGTTTTATAGTTTTTAATGTTTTTTTGGGTTTTTATTGTATTAAGGGGTTTTTTGGGGGATCATGGTCGTTTTTAGGTTTTTTAGGGATTTCAACATTTTTTAGGTATTTTTGGGATTTTAGGTTTTTTCCTTTTAATGTTTTCTTAGTATTTTTTTTGAGTTTTAGGGATTTTTTATGTTTTTAGGGAGTTTTTTTTTTGATTTTTGTGTATTTTTATGGGTTTAATGTTTTTTAGGGATTTCAGGGTTTTTCAATTTTTAAGGGTTTTTCGTTTTATTGGATTTTAGTGTTTTCACAGTTTTAGGGGTTTTATGTTTTTTTAGGTTTTTATGGTTTTCATAGATTTTTTCATTATTTTTCGGGATTTTTAAATTTTTAGGAATTTTTTTGGGATTTTTAGGAGTTTTATGGTTTTAGTGTTTTAGGTATTTTGGGGGGTTTTAGGGTTATTAGGGGATTTACTGGGTTTTAGGGTTTTTAGGTTTTTTATGGTTTCTTGAGTTGTTTAGGGTTTTTTTGGTTTTCATTGTTTTTAAAATTTTAGGGGTTCGATAGGTTTTTAGAGATTTAGTGATATTTTAGGGTTTTTATGGGTTTTAGAGTTTTTAAGAATTTTAGTAGTTTTTATGGTTTTTAGAGGGTCTTGGGATCTTTTTAGGGTTTTAAGGTTTTTAATGTTTTTATGGTCTTCAGGGGTTGTAAGTGTTTTTAGGTTTTTATGTTTTATTTAGGGCATTTCATTGGTTTTAGATCTTTTTATGTTTTTAGGAATCTTTAGGTATATTTAAGAATTTTTATGTTTTTAGGGTTTTAGGTGTATTTAGGGTTTTAGAGTTTTTATGGTTGTTTTTTTTTGGGTTTTTTGGTTTTTAAATATTTTAAGTGTTTTTAGGTTTTTAAATTTTTTTTGAGGAGTTTCTGGGTTATTAGGTTTTTTAAATTTTTAGGGATTTTTAGGGATTTTTTGGACTTTTAAGTTGTTTTAATGTTTTTAGGGATTTTGATGGTCTTTATGGATTTTTTAATTTTTATATTTTTATGGGTTTTTAGTGTTAATTTTTTTTTAAATTTTTTTAGAGTATTTTTTTAACTTTTTAGACGTTCAAAGGGTTTCTAGATATTTTAATGGATTTTAAAGTTTTTATGGGTTTTAAGGGTTTATAATGTTTTTAGGGGCATTATAGTTTTTATGGGTTTTATGGTTTTTAGGAGGTTTTATCATTTTCAGTATTTTAGTGATTTTAATCGATTTTATCTTTTTAAGGTATTATTATGTGTTTTTAGGGGTTTTATGGTTTTTATGTTTTAGGGATTTTTAGGAATTTATGCATTTGTAATTTTTTTATGGATTTCAAGGCTTTTAGGCTTTTGGGTTTTTATTGTTTTTTATGGTTTTACATTTTTTTTGAGTATTTTAGCTTGTCAAAGTTTTTTTAGATTTTTTTAATGTTTAAGGTTTTTCAATAGGTTTTGGCGTTTTTAGTGGTTTCTATGGGGGTTTTCATGGTTTTTAAGGTTTTTAGGGGTTTTATGGTTTTTAGAGTTTTAAGGGTTTTATGGTATTTAGCATTTTTTAGGTTTTTAGTGGTTTTATGTTTTTTAGGTTATTAAGGTTTTCTATTGGGATTTAGGTTTTTTAAGTTTTTAGTGTTTTTAGGGATTTTTAGTATTTTTATGGGTTTTTAGTGTTTTTATAGATTTTTTAGTTTTTAGGGTTTTTAGGGTCATTATATTTTTAGGGGTTTTATGTGTTTTTATGTTTTTATGTTTTAAGTAGGGTTTTTAGTGTTTTTATTGTTTTTTACATTTTAGGTATTTTAATGGGTTTTAGGGTTTTTAAGGATTTTGAGGGTTTTTATGGTATTTTAGGACTTTTAGTTTTTTATTATTCTGTTGGTTTTTATAATTTTTTTTAAAGGATTTAATTTTTTTTGAGTTTTTAATGTTCTTAGGGGTTTAAATATTTTTTTTAATTTTTAATGGGTTTTAGGCCTTTATTGGGTTATTCGGGGTTTTAGGGTTTTTAATGACATTTAAGGATTATTTATGGTTTTTCGGGGTTTTAGATTTTTTTGTGGTTTTATGTGTTTTTAGGTTTTTAAGGTTTTCTTCAGATTTTCCAAGGTTTTTAGGGGTTTTTACATTTTTATGTATTTTTAAGATTTTTATGTTTTTATGTTTTTAGAGATTTATAGTGGTTTTTAGGGGTTTTTAGGTTTTTGTGTTTTCTTTGGGGTTTTATGGTTTTTTTGATTTTTTAGGGTTTTTAGTTTTTTAGATTTTTTAACCATTTTAGTGGTTGAAAGGGTTTGTAGAGGGTTTTCTGGTTTTTTATGGGTTAATGGGTTTTTTAGGTTTTTAGGGGTTTTAGGTTGTTTAGGGTTTTACAGTATTATCATTTTTTAGGTTCTAGAGGTTCTTTAAATTTTTTTATGTTTTAAGGATTTCTTATGGTTTTTAAGGTTCCTAGGTTTTTTTATGTTATAATGAATTATTAGTGATTTTTACTTTTTTTGAATGTTTTTAAGGATTTTTTAGGGGTTTTAGGGTTTTTATGGTTTTTTTTGAGATTTATGGGTTATTATTTTTTTAGGGTTTTTAAGATTTTTAGAGTTTTTAAATGTTTTTATAGGTTAAAAGGGTTTTTTAGTTTTTAGAGGTTTTTATAGATTTTTGGTGTTCTTAAAATTTTTACATGGTTTTATGGTTTTTAGGGGTTTTATATTATTTTTAGGTTTTTAAGTCTTTAGAGAATTTTAGGTTTTTTCAGCGTTTACGAGTTTTTATGTTTCAATGTTTTCATAGGGTTTTTCATGGTTTTTAGGGTTTTTTATACTTTTAGATATTTTTAGGTGTTTATTTTTATTTTTATTATTTTTAGGGATTATTAGGGGTTTTAGGGTTTTTTTGGGTTTTTAGCATATTTAGGTTTCCATCTTTCTTATGTGTTTTTATGTTTTTAAGGTTTCCTTAAGGTTCAAAGGGTTTTTAGGATTTTTTACATTTTTAGGGATTTTTATGTCTTATTATGGTTTTTATGGTTTTTAGTGATTTTGAGGGTTTTTAGGGGTTTTATAATTTATTTGGTTTTTGGGGGTTCCTTTTCAGTTCTTATAGTTTTTAGGGGTTTTCATGTTTTTAATGTTTTTATTATTTTAATGGTTTTTATAATTTTAGTGGTTATTTTTGTTTTTTTGGATTTTACTGGTTTTTTAGGTTTTAGGGTTTTTATAGTTTAAGGGGTTTTTTTGAATTTTTAGCGTTTTTTTGTTTTTTTGGGGTTTTAAGTGTTTTTATTATTTTATAGTTTTATTTGGTCTTTTTGGGTTTTTTATGGTTTTTCATGATTTTAGGTATTTTTGGTTCTTTTTTGAATTTAAACGTTTTTAGGTATTTTTGATGGTATTTAGGGTTTTTTGAATTTTTGGCATTTTTAAGGTTTTTATATAATTATTAATTTTTTTTGGGTTTTAGGGTTTTATTATTGTTTTTAGGGATTTAAAATATTTTTAGTTTTTTTGGGTATTTTTTAGTAATTTTATGCATTTTTATGGGTATTTATGTTTTTAGGGATTTTGAGGGTTTTTAAGGGTTTTTTTTGGTTTTTGGGTGTTTTAGGGATTTTTCGAGTTTTTAGGGTTTTTAAGGTTTTTTAGAGTTTTTAAAATTTTAGGGGCTTTAAGGTTTTTTAAAGTGTTTAGTGGTTTATGGGTTTTATGGGGTTTAGGGGTTTTTATGGTTTTGAGGGTTTTGAGGGGTTTTGGGGATATTTTATGGTTTTTAGGAATTTTTAGGTTTTTAGGGGTTTTAAGTGTTTTTAGGTTATTATGGTTTTCTTAAGTATTTTTAGGGTATTGAGTGTTTTTACACCTATAGGTTTTTTGGGATTTTTTAGTGTTTTATGGTTTTTCATCATTTCATGATTTTTTTTGAGTTTTTTGGGCAAGGAAGATGTGAGGGTCAGGAGATTCCTGACCGCCCCCCCCCCCCCAAATTTATTAAAGAAAAGACGTAGCAGACAAGGGTGGGGAGGGGTCAAACGACCCACACCCAAAACCCTTTACAACCCCAAACCCAAAAAAACCCCAAAAAAGAAAACCCAAAAAGAACAAAAATCCCAAAAAAGCAGGAAAACAGAAAAGGCCCCAACATCACCTCCCAAACAATCACCAACTAACAACCAGCAGTACCAAAAACGCCAATCAGTAACTCTCATCCTGCAGCATCAAAACCATCTGCAAAAATTTCATCAACCCAACTTCAGCACCACAAAGTCACAACCACCAACCTCCATCATCCCAAAGCCAAATCAGCAACCAGCTTCTTGAAGCACAGAATCCATCAACCATCACCTTCAACATCCGCATCTCCTTCAACACTCTTGGGCCAGGTTATTCCTCCCATTCGAGCACAACAAGGATCCAACAACACATGTTCCAGCAACCAGAACCACCCCAACAACTCTTATCCAAGCATTCAGCACCTCCCAACCAATCAACTTCCAGCATGATCAGACAACACCCATAATAACCCACAAGAATACTAGTCACAACAAGTAAACAAGACCACCATTGATTCATAACCAAATCATCCACACCCCCAACCAGAACTCTAGGAAAGACAAAATACCTTATTCACCGCCTTTATAAGCAGAAAATGACAACCTGTTGCCCATTATCTAGAGTTCATCACCTTCAAACAAATCCAGACCCAAAATCCAACAAAAAAATCCAGCAACTCCCAACCAACAGCATATAAAAACATAGAAAATGTAATGACCCGAGTCCGGAGCCCCTCCACTGGTACCCCGTACCCGGTTCTCCACATGACCCCAAGCACGTTTCCCCAAACGCCATAGGCTTCCGACTAGAAGCGAGGGCCTTGGTAAGTTATTAGGGAAACTATGCCCTCATTCGGTAAGGTAGACAAGGTAAGGAAAACAACAATAAACAGCGGAAGAAGTAAATAATATGAAACATCTGAAACCAAACAGTGGAAGCAATGATGGTAATGGTGCAGCAGGTATAGTATCTAAGGAATCAGCAACACAACAACTCTATGAAATACAGCTGAACAAAATTAATAAAGAAACAGAAAAAGAAAAACAGAAGAGCAACTCCTCAGCATCGCAAGCCTCGGCTCGGTCACATGCTCTCCAGCTCCAGTGCTATCAAGAACCTGAAGTAGAAAGGTGCTTGCCCATATCTATACCTGCAGCAGCATTGTCTACTTAGGCCCAAAATCATGGACCAAACAGGGTGTGAGATACAATCCCAGTAGGCAATCACCCACAGATCTGTGCCTAAAAGTCAATGAATACATTGCAAGTAAAGTACAGGAATAGTAAACAGGAAATACACAACAACTACAATTCACAGTTCTAACATATAAAGTACACAAGTAACAACCAACAACAATTAGAAAACAGGTAACCCTCTGGGTATCTCTCACAGCCTAACCCCTATGGATCAACTTACAAGTACTAGCAACCCTCTAAGAAGGCACACACAGTCTCACCCTTCTAGTTCAGCTAAGAAATAGACTCTCTGAGGAAGCACTCACCGTCAATTCCTCCTATAGTCTCGTATCGTGCATTTGGATCTCTGGGGAAGCACTAAATGTCTCATTCCCCCTGTGGCCCTTGTCTAGGAACTACAGACTCCCTGAGGAAGCACTCATTGTCCATTCCCCTTTGTGGTCTCACGTCGTAGTAAAAGACACTCTGGAGAAGCACTTATGTCTATTCTTCCTATGGTCTACTACACTAGGTTCTCACAGTCCTCTGTGAAGAAACATGATCAGCGCGCGTGCAATGTCCAAGTAAACCTCAAGAACTACTTGCCTATCAATCTAAGGCTCAACAACATAACAAAGCAACAGTTCCACTATCCTATAACTAGTCATGGCAACCGGAAAAAAGCCAAAAAAGCAAAACAAGAATGGAAAACATCCAGAGTATAGTAAAAACTTCCATAATCATAGGAAAAACATCTACTCTAGCAATCGAGCAAAGCAGGCAATACAACAAGGGAAAAATAGGAACACACAATACACCATTCAAGGGTATTGGTGGAATTTGCACAAAATACTCAACGAATTTCTACATAAAGGCACAAACCACCAACCTCGATCCGAGGAGATCGATATACGTGAACAACGATGATATATTCTCCTTAGAACATCATAGATATGAGAAAACATCTGTAACTCATAAACCATGATAACTCGAGAAGGAGGAATTGGAAAATAAGGCTCAAGAAAAAGGAAGAACGCACCGCTGCGCTTCCAACGCAATCAACCGTGCTTGAATTGGAGAACAGACAGAGAGGCGGGGGATCAGGGAAGATTCGGCCATATGGGTCACTCTCGGATGAAAAAGCTGGAGAAGGGGTGGGTTCTGTCCGTCAGGAACGACCCCGGTGCATTTAGTGAAGAAAGGAAAAGTACACGACGTGCACTTTCAAATTTTATAGAAACTCCATTTTTCATAAAAACTTCATAAAAGGAAAGGCGTACCTGAAATGAAGATCCGGGTTCTTATAAACTTCCCCCCTTAAAGAAATTCGTCCCTGAATTTTCCTAGAGAGGCGTAGAAGAAGAAACCCCGAACATCTCCAGCCACTACGACCGTACATCGGCCTCCCTCTCCCAGGTCTCGTCCTGTACTCTCCCATGCTTCCATAGCACCCGTACAAGAGGGACATACTACCCACGAAGAACCTTCACACTACAATCGACAATCCGGATGGGATGCTCCTCAAATGATGCATTAGCTTTGAGTTCAACCTCCTCGGGCTGAAAGACATAAGACGGGTCTGAAAATTAACGTCAGAGCTGAGAGATGTAGAATAAGTTGTGCATAGCCCGATACCTCTGAGGTAGCTGAAACCGATAGGAAACCAACCCAACTCTCTCCAATACCTCAAACGGCCCGAAGTACCGCGGTGAAAGCTTACCCTATCTTCAAATCCTCTTATGTCCCAACCTCGGTACGGCACGTAGGAAAACCTGATCCCCGACCTCGAACTCCAAAGTTCGTCTCCGCTGATCAGCATAAGACTTTTTCCGAGACTGTGCTATAGCCATCCTCTTCAGAATCACCTCCATATTCTCTGAAGTCTCCTGAACAAGATGAGGTCCCAGCAAAGATGCCTCTCCGGCCTCCAGCCAGTATAAGGGTGATCGACATGGCCTACCGTACAAGGGCTTTTATGGTGAAATCTAAATAGTCGCCTGAAAATTGTTGTTGTAGGTGAACTCTACCAGAGTGATACGCTTCTCTCAAGAACCGCCAATGTCCAGAATGAAAGCTCTCAGCATATCCTCTACCACCTGGATCGTACGCTCGAACTGGCCATTAGTCCGGGGATGGTATGTCGTACTCAAAAGTACCTGGGTACCCAAAGCCTACTAAAGTCCCTGCCAAAACCGAGAAGTAAAGTGTGCATCCCTATCTGAAATAATAGAGTGTGGAAATCCATGCAAATGAACGATCTCTCTTATTTAAAGTCATCCCAGATCATCCACACTAAAGGTATCCTTGATCAGCATGAAGTGAGCCACCTTCGTGAGCCTGTCGACGACAACCCAAACATTATCATTCCCCCAAGGCGACCTCGGAAACCCGGTCAAGAATTCCATCGCAAATTCGTCCCAATTCCACTCCGGAATGGGTAACTGCTGTAAAAGGATTGCTGGTCGATGATGCTCTGCCTTCACCTGCTGGAAAATAGAACACCTCCTGACGAAACCAACAAAATCCTTCTTCATACCTGGACACCAGAACTGGTGATGAAGATCCTGATACATCTTGGTGATTCCAGGATGAACTGCCCAAACTGAGGAATGAAAATCCCGCATCAGCTCCTCGCATATGTCTGTTGTCACCCATAAACGTCCTTGGAAATGCAAGGTCTGATCCTCGCCCACTATCCATCTAGGAAGAGGGTCCTCTCCTTACACACTCTCCCGCAGGGCTAATCCTTCTGAGTCTGATAGCTGCCTCATTCGCACCTGATCAAGTAGTGTAGAGGTAATAGCTACAGAAGATAGGAAAGTCTATCCATGTCTATCGTGCACCTCTAGATACATCTTAGAGAACAGATCCATAAGCTGCCACTCACTGTTAGCCTCTTGAACTGCCTGAATATGAGTTCTCCTGCTCAACGCATCTTCCACTGCATTCCCCTTTCCCAGTGTATAGGCAAGCTTAAAATCAAAAGACTGAAGATACTCGACCCACATGCGTTGTCTCAGATTCAGATCATGCTAAGTGAATATTTACTTGAGACTCTTTTGATCGGTAAAGACCAAAAAGTGATCTACCAGAAGATATTGTCTCCAATTGCATAAGGCATGAACAACGACTGCCAACTCCAGATCGTGAGTAGGGTAGTTCCTCTCATGTGGCCTCAACTGCTGAGACCCGTACGTGACAACTCCATCTTCTTTCATAAGAAAAATTCCTAGTCTGATACCTGAAGCATCACAATAGATAGTATAGCTCTTTCCTGGCTCTGTAAAGACTAGTATCAGTGCTGACTTCAGCTTTCCTTTCAGCTCCTGAAAGGCTGACTCACAAGAATCTAACAATAAGAACTTCTCCCCCTTCTTGGTCAGACCTATCAAAGGTTCTTCTAGGCATGAGATGTCCTGAATGAAGCGTCTGTAGTATCCAGCTAGACCTAGGAAACACTGCACCTCAAAAAAATTCTTCGTCTAATCCCAGGAAACTATAGCTTTCAATTTCTCTGGGTCAACAGATACTCCTGCCTCTGAGATGAGGTGACCCAAAAAGAGAATATGTGCCATCCAAAAGTGGCACTTCGAGAGTTTAGCATAAAGATGATGCTCTCTCAGTGTACTCAGAACGATCTCATGAAGTGTATCATGGTCGTGACAAGTGTGAGAGTACACTAAGATATTGTCCAAGAAGACCACGACGATGGAATCCAAGTAAGGATGGAATAATTGATTCATTAGTGCCATAAAAACTATAGGCACATTCGTGAGACCGAACGGCATGACTGTATACTCGTATAGACCATACCTGCTTCTGAAGGTGGTCAGAGGTATATCTGATTGTCTAACATGCAACTGATGATAACCGGACCTCATGTAGATCTTCGAGAATGCATGGGCTCCTCGAAGTTGATCAAAGAGGTCATCGATCCTCAGAATAGGATATCGGTTCTTGACTGTCAACTGGTTCAGCTTCCGATAATCCACGCAAAGATGAAGGGTATTGTCTGCCTTCTTCGCAAACAGGACAGGTGAACCCCAAGGAGAAGTACTGGGTTTGATGAAACCCTTTTCCCGTAACTCCTCCAACTGCTTCTTGAGCTCCTGCAACTCAGGTGTAGCCATCCTATAGGGAGGAATGGATACCGGTGCCGCTCCTGGAACGAGCTCAATCGAGAAGTCTACCTCACGCTCCAGAGGCAAACTTGAAAAGTCATCTGGAAAGATATCCCTGAAATGATCCACCACTGGAGGAAAGTCCAACTGTGAAGTCTGCTGATCATCCAGATAAAGACTAGCAATCTGGGTCATCACCCTTCCTAGCCCATGATTCTCGAGTCCTGCTTGACTCACCTATACATCCCATTCGCCTCTATAAAGAAAATATTCACCCTCTAGTGAAACGAAACTCACTCTATAGCGATAACATTCGACGACTGCCTGGACGGGAACCAATTAGTCTATCCTAAGAATGACATCATAGCATGTCTTCTCTAGGACATAAAGATCCCATGAGAAATGATACCCTGCAACCTCGAGAGGGCACTCTCTAGACTGGTGTACCCTAGATGTCCTCATTCCCAAAGGTGTTTCTAGTGCCAATGAGTCGACAGAAGAAAATTAACAGAGCCCAACGCTCTCCACAGCAACAACAGAGATAAAACTATACGTAGAACCAGTATCGAAAAGAGCTGAAGATAAAGCTAAGACTACTAAAATCGTACCTCGAACTGTAGAAGGGTCGGGATCCTGCTCCTGATAGGTCTGCTCCACGGCGAAAGACTGGCCTGCACCACGACCCTTCTCCCCTGGCTGACCACTCTGATCTGAACCTCCCTGCTGGTGCTGAGGGATTGCTGGTTGACCTCTACGACGTCAACCTCCACCTCGGCCCAAACGGCCGGAAGAACTCCAGTTCCCCGACTGGTGAGAAACTGGTGGTGCTGCTCCTGAACGAGGAGTCATGGAAGAACCCCGGTCACCAGCTGCCGATGAGAAAACCTGGCAGAAAGTCTGAAGGTGACCCATCTTGTCACAAGATTGACACTCCATGGGGTCTCTCTAGCACTGCGGCCTCGTGTGCCCTGACCGGCAACACTGGTATCATACCACCTGGCTTCCTGACGATCCATCTCGCTTCCTCGGATCATTGTGTGTAGACTCCCTACGACGCTTATTGCTGTCATCTGGAGGAAAGATAGCCCTGGAAGTAGAACCGCCCGGGCTCGCAGCTCCAGAGTCTCTCAGATTGCGCTCCATAATCATTTCCTAGTTGATGATGGAAGTGATGGAAGTCAACGGGAAGAGATTAACCTGCGAGCGGATCTCCCGCCTGAGACCATCCTCAAACTTCCTTGCCAAGAACACCCCACTCCCATCCCAGAGGGGTGTGAAACATTGCAGCTCGGTGAAACGAGAGGAATACTCCATGACAGAAAGAGTACCCTACTCTAAGCTTATGAACTTCCAGGCTCGGTCGGCCCTTAGGGTCTCCGGGTAGAAGTAATCAAAGAAGCCGTGCTGAAACTCCTCCCAAGCCATGACCTGCTGGTGACCCACCTGTGAGATCACGTCCCACCACCTCTTGGAGGAGTCTCGGAGCATGTAGGTAACGAGCTTGACCCGCCTCTTTGGAGTTGTCTCTAGATGCTTGAAGATATCCAGCATGGCTTCCGGCCATGACTCTAAAGCCTGAGGTCCTCCTTCCCCCGAGAACGTAGAAGGATGCTGTTGGTGAAAGACCCATGTCAAGTTTTCCATAGTCGTGGAAGGAGGATGTGCTCCCTATAAGGTCTGCATCATCCTTATAAAACCTTCCCTAAACTGCGCATCAATGCCTGCAACTGGTATGACAGCCAGTGCCAAGGCTGGCCCGACTGGAGGATCGATAGGAAGTCCCCGATCCGCCATATCTGGCATCTGATCACCGCCTAATGGCAGACGTACAACTGGAGGAAGTCTCAGAGGCATATCTCTGAAAGATCAAAAGAACACCTTAGATTATAAAAGAAAGGACAGGAAACACAAGAGTACAAAACGGGAACAGGGGGAGAAAACACACAAGCTTACAAAACACAACTACACAGCATGTATAAAAACTACATGGTGTGTCTTCTTAAGCCACTGACATGGGTGTGTACCCCTACCCTACAGGTCGTGTAACACCTCAAACTACACGGCGTGTTGACCCAACACACGGAATGTACTTGAAACTATTCCCCTTCCCGAGTCTCTTTACACTGCTAAACCACACGGTCCAACTTAACGCGAGACTACATGGCGTGTTCTGAACACACACGGCATGTACTAGACAAGGCTTCGATAGCCTGTGTTGTTAAACACACGGATGTCTACATGGATGAACCTTAAATGGCGTGTTCTGAACGAACACGACGTTTATAGGTGATGGTGACACCGTCCCGTGTTGTTCATGACATGGCTGGGTACCTAAACACAACTACACGGCGTGTGCCGAAAACACACGGCGTATCTAAGAGAAGGTAACTTAGACCCATGTTTCTCGTGACACGGCCGGGTACCTGGACAGTACTACATGGTGTGTTCCATTATAACACAGCATGTTCTACTCGAGCTTCCCAGACCCTTGTTGTTAGTGACACGGCCGGGTACACGGCTAGGAACTACACGGCGTGTACCAACCGCACACGGCATGTTCCTGAAGTTACTTCCCCAACAACATGTACCTACTCAGACGGTCAGTGACACAGCCTAAAAACTACACAGCAGGTAGTCAAAAGTACACACTGTGTATTCTGGGTTTTTCTGGGCAGTAGCTCAGAAACTGCACAGAAGCCCAGAAAACACAGAAAACAATTCTAGGAAGTGCCGAATTCCAATTTGTGAGGGACCATACTCTCCGCGAATCAAAACATGGCATTCATTTAAGCACGGTAGGAAAACAACCAATACTCTAACAAGGTAGCAGAGATTCTATCAAGAATCTATCACAACAGCATGCATAATCTACACAAAGTCTATCACAACAGCATGCAATCACTAAGGCACCCTAGATGACACAAAAAGAATGCATGACATGTGATTTCTACAAGTTCTTATATGATGCATGAGATGGAATACCCTCAAATCATCGGGTTGCGACAGAAATAGAACCGCAATCATCAAGAAAATAACAATACAAGGCATGTGAATCACTCTAGGTGAAATCATATTAACCGTAAAATCTCAAAACCAACAACTACAATTTAACGAGGTAGTATGACCTTTCCCTATACATGGGATAGATACTCTTGAGAAAATCATAATACCATGTACCGAATCCATCCTATACCTAGATAAAGTCTCCAAACAGTAAAGCAAGAGAAAAGAACTCCTCTGATACCACTTTGTAATGACCTGAGTCCGGAGCCCCTCCACTAGTACCCCGTACCCGGTTTGCCACATGACCTCAAGCGTGTTTCCCCAAACACCAGAGGCTGCTGACTAGTAGCGAGGGCCTTGGTAAGTTATTGAGGAAACTATTCCCTCATTCGGTACGGTATACAAGGTAAGGAAAACAACAATAAATAGCAGAAGCAGTAAAAAATATGCAACAACTGAAACCAAATAGCGGAAGAAATGAACATATAGAAATGATGGTAATGATGTCGCAAGTACATTATATAAGGAAGAAGCAACACAACAATGTGCTTAAATACAACTGAACACAAGAACTAAAGAAACAACAAAAGAAAAACAGAGATGAGAAACTCCTCAGCATCGCAAGCCTCGGCTCGGTCCCATACTCTCCAGCTCCAGTGCTATCAAGAACCTGAAGTAGAAGGGTCCTTGCCCTTATTTATACCTGCAGAAACATAGTCTGCTTGGGTTGAAAAGCATGGCGCAAATAGGGTGTGAGATATAATCCCAGTAGGCAATCACCCAAAGATCTGTGCCTAACAGTCAATGAATACATTGCGAGTAAATTATAGGAACAGTAAACATGAAATACACAGTAGCTACAATTCATAGTTCTAACATATAATGTACACAAGTAACAACCAACAACATGTAGAAAATAGGTAACCCTCTGGGTATCTCTCACAGCCTAACCCCTATGGATCAACCTACATGTACTAGCAACCCTCTAAGAGGCACACAGAGTCTCAACCCTCTAGTTCAGCTAAGAAATAGACTCTATGAGGAAACACTCATCGTCAATTCCTCCAATAGTCTCGTATCGTGCTGGAGGCTCTCTGGGGAAGCACTCAACGTCTCATTCCCCCTGTGGCCCACGTCGAGGAACTACAGAATCTCTGAGGAAGAACTCATCGTCAATTCCCCCTGTGGTCTCGCATCGTATTAAAAGACACTCTGGAGAAGCCCTTATGTCTATTCTCCATGTGGTCTACTACACTAGGTTCCCACAGTCCTCTGTAAAGAAACATGCTCAGTGCACGTGTAACATCCATGTAAACCTCATGAACTACTAGGCTATCAATATAAGGCTCAACATCATAACAAAGCAACAGTTCCACTATCCTTAAACTAGGCATGGCAACCAGAAAAATTCCAAATGAGTAAAACAAGAATGGTAAACATCCAAAGTATAGTAAAAACTACCATAATCACAAGAAAAAGATCTACTCTAGCAATCAAACAAGCCATGCAATTCAACAAGGGAAAAACAGGAACACGCAATACCCCGTTCATGGGTATTGGTGAAATTTTCAAAAAAATACTCAACGACTTTCTACAGAAAGGCACAAACCACCTACCTCGATCCTAGGATATCGATATACGTGAACAATGATGACAGATTCTCCTTAGAACGTCGTAGATCTGAGAAAATATCTAAAACACATAAACCATGATAAATGGAGAATGAGGAGTAATTGGAAAACAAGGCTCAAGCAGAAGGAAGAAATCAACACTGCGCTTCCAATGCAATCGACCATGCTTGAATCGTAGAACATACGGAGAGGCGGTGGCTCAGGAAAGATCTGACAGTACGGGTTGCTCTCGAATGAAAAACCTGGAGAAGGGGTGTGTTCTGTCCATCAGGCGCGACCCCAGTGCATTTAGTGAAAAAAAAGTACACGACGTGTACAAGGTTTTTCTGTAATCCGCCAAAATCAGCCTCCATGTCACCATTACACACAGTGTGTGTGGCCCGGACACGGACAACACACGACTTCGAGCCGGAGAAGAGTACACGACGTGTACTCAGAAAGTACACGGCGTGTACTTAGAAATTTTCTAGAAACTCCATTTTCATAAAAACTCCAGAAAAGGAAAGGTGTACCTAAAACTAAGATCCGTGTTCTTACAGTAAACATCATATTATAGCAGCTCCCCCTTTTTCCAAACTCTAAGAGAAGAAGAGCCTCCACAAATGATACACTCCAGCACCAAGTCTTCCTATAATATAGGAACTAGCATGAAAACAAAGACATTGAGATGTACCTCACAACACATCCCAGGTGCAGAAATCCAACAGTGCCATCCGCCGCAAGGTAGGACCTGAAACCGCAGGGATAAACTTGTATGATGTCCGAGAGGTGACACTCGAAGATCCAAACCAGCAACTCAAGAAGCCGCAGTAGATGCCCTGGGAAATCAACCGACCACTGACCATGCTCCTGATGAAACCTTCTTTCCTGAAGAGGTCCTCAATCCCATTTTCTCATCTCTGGACATTTTAGATCTACAAACTCGACACTGATCCGCATCTGATATCCAACGACAAAATTACCATAACGAAAAGGTATGTACCCTCAATAGATCATGTATCCTCCAACATCGTCAAAGCCCAAGCACACTAGAGAAGAAGAGAAGTACTAAAAGGATCTGAATCCGAAGACCATCGCTGAGAACCAACAAGAACTGACGATCCATAAATGAAGCTGTGAGCAGAATACAGGGGAAACCCTAGAAGGGGCGTAGAACGAGAGAGAGAGCTGGGAGAGTGCGCTTCCATCTTTGAGTTGTTAGGGGTTTATATTTTTAGTAGAGTTTTTAATGTTTTTAGATGTTTAAAGTGGGTTTATAGTTTTTTGTGGTTTTTATGAGTTTGGTGGGTTTTTTAGGTTTTCTAATGTTTTTATGGTTTTAGAGTTTTCAGTGTTTTTTACGGTTTTTTTGGGGTTTTAACAATTTTTTTGTTTTTAGGGATTTAAGTGTTTGTATGTTTTTATGGTTTTAGAATGGGTTTTAAGGGTTTTAAGGTTTTTTAGGATATCAATGATTTATAGGGATTTTTTAGGATTTTTTGGGTTTCTATGGTTTTTTTTGGGATTTTAGTTTTTTTTAGTTTTTTGGGGTTTTAAGGCGTTTTATATTTTTTTAAAATTTTGGGGGTTTAAATTGTTTTTAGTATTTTTAGTGGTTTTTAGTGTTTTAATGGGTTTTTACAGGGTTGTAATGTTTTTAGGGGTTTTATGGTTTTTAGGGGGTTTGGGTTTTTAGGGACTTTTGTGGTTTTTAGTATTTTTTATGTTTTGTTATGTTTTTAAGATTTTTAGTATCTTTTCCATTTTTTGGAAATTTTTAAGTAATTTTTAGGATTTATATGGTTTTTAGGGTATTTAAGGATTTTGTGATTTTTTAAGGTTTGTAAGGATTTTTTGGGTTTTTAGGGATTTTATTTTTTTGTTTGTGGGATTTTTTTAGTTTTGAGGTGACTTAAGAGTTTTTAGAAATTTTTTACATTTTTAGGGGATTAAAGGTTTTTTAGAGTTTTTATTGGTTTTTAGAGTTTTTTGGGCTTTTATGGTTTTTATCGGTTTTTAGGGGTTTTAATATTTTTAGCGTTTTTTAGAGATTTTAGGTTTTTTGGGGATTTAATTTTTTTTAATATTTTCCTTTACCTTTTGAGGTTTTCAATAGAGTTTTCACATTTTTAGGTATTTCTAGGATTCTTTTTTGAAATTTATGATGTTTGAGGGATTTTGTGGGTTTTTATTGGTTTTATGGTTTTATGGTTGTTTATGGTTTTTGGGTTTTAAGTGTTTTTTGTATTTTTAGGGTGTTAAAGGTTTTTAGTGTTTTGTTATTATTTTTAGTGGTTTAAAGGGATTAAGAGTTTTTAGTGTTTTTAGGGTTTTATTATATTTTATGGATTTTATTTTTTTAGGGGTTTTATGGTTTTAGGGTTTTTAGGTTTTTAGGGGTTTTAACATTTTTTTTGGGGTTTTATTTATTTTTTGGTTTTTAAGGTTTTCTGAGTGGTTTTTACATGATTTAGGGTTTTACATTTATATATATTTTTACTAATTATTTGTCTTTTATTAGTTTTTAATGTTTTTAGAGATTTTGAGGGTTTTTAGTGATTTTCGGGTTTTTTAATATTTTGGATTTTTTTGAGTTTTTGGGGTTTTTTGAGTTTTATAAAAAAAATTAGGGGTTTAATGTTTTTTAGATTTTTTAGATTTTTATTGTTTTTTTGGTTTCTGTGTTTTTTGGATTTTTTGGTTTTGTAGGGTTTTTTTTGGGTTTTTAGAAATTTTTAGGTTTTTTTTGGATTTTAAGAGTTTTTAAGTCTTTGAGATTTACATAGAGTATATTAGGGTTTTAGGGTTTTTTCACTTTTAGGTATTTTTATAGATTTTTAGTATTTCATGGGTTTTTAGTATTTTTATGGATATTGAGGGATTTAGGGGGTTTTCGGGTTTTTAGGTGTTTTTTGGGTTTTTAGGTTATTGTGGTTTTTATTCCTTTTTAAGGGTATTTTTTAGTTTTTTTGTTTAAATGAATTTAATGTTTTTATCCTTTCTAGGAGATTAAAGGTTTTTTTGAGTTTTAGTGGGTTTTGTGGTTTTTAGGGGTTTATATTCTTTTAGTGTTTTTAGGGTTTTCAATGTGTTTTTAATTTTAATGGGTTTTAAGTGTTTGAGGGGTGTCTATGTTTTTATTGGTATTTTCAATGTTTTTATGTATTTAGGGATTTTTATGAATGGTTTTTACTTTTTTAGTGATTTTGAGGGTTTTTAACTTTTTATAGGGTTGTTAGGGGTTGTTAGAATTTTTAGTTTTTTTAGGGGTTTTATGTTTTAATAGGTTTTATGGTTTTCTTTAGGGTATTTATGTTTTTATTTTTCTTCATTTTTAGGGATTTTCAGGATTTTTTGGATTTTTACGATTTTTATGGTTTTTAGGGATTTTTAGAATTTTCAATGTTTTTAGGGGAATTTTAGGTTTTTTAGGTTTATAGGAGTAATTTTTTTTTGATTTTTTAGGGTTTCTAATCATTTTAGACATTTTTTAATTTTTTATGGATTTAATGTTCTTTTTGACATTTTGGTGGATTTATTGGATTTTTAAGGGTCTTAATGGTTTTTATGGTTTTAGGTGTTTTAGGATCTCTCTATGGGTTTTTATAATTTTTTGGGTTTTTAGTGGTAATAATTATTATAATATTTTTATGGTATTCTTACAATTGTTAGGGTATTTTATATTTTTAGTGATTTTTGGGGAATTTTAGTATTTTTATAGTTTTTAGGGTTTTTTCAGATTTTTTAGGTTTTTTATGTTTTTTATGGTTTTTTTATTTTTAGGGATTTTAGTGCCTTTTTATTGATTTTATGGTTTTTTAGAGTTTTAATATTTTTATGGGTTTAAAGTGTTTTTATATTTTTTGGTTGGTTTTAGTATTTTTAGGGGTTTTAAGGTTTAAATGGGTTTTTTATTTTTTAGGTTTTTAGTTTTTTAGGGGTTTATAGGAGTTTTAATATTTTTTGGGTTTTATAGGAGGTCTAATTGTTTTTAGTTTCTTAAGGTTTATTTGGGGTTTTTAGGGGTTTTTACATTTTTTATGTTTTTATTGCTTTTTAGGGGTTTTTTAGGATTTTTTTGGTTTCTAGGGTTTTTAAGGTTTTATGTATTTAAAGGGTTTTTATTATTTTTATTATTTTTGTTTTTTATCAGGTTATTATAGGTTTTTTATGTTTTGAGGGGTAATAAGGATTTTAAGAGTTTTTTTAATGGTTTAGGGGTTTAATGGGTTTTTATAATTTTTAGTGGGTTTTAGGGTTTTATGGGTTATAGTGTTCGTTTAGGGTTTTTATGGTTTTAGGGTTACAAGGTTTTTTAGTGCTTTAAGTGTTTTTTAGGTTTTTATAGGTTTTAAGTATTTATAGGTTTTTAATTTTTTTCTAAGAGGCTTTTAATTATTAATGGTTTTTTTTCATTTTTGGGGATTCAATGGTTTTTCTAGGATTTTTATGGTTTATGAGGGTTTTTATGCTTTTTGAGTTTTTAGGGTTTTAAAGGGTTTTTATATTTTTTATGAATTTTATGGATTTAAAGCATTTTTTTAGTTTTTAGTGCTATTTTAGGGGATTTATGGGGTTTTAGGTGTTTTTTATAATTTTCATGGGTTTTATGGGTTTTTTTTTCATTTTTAGATTGTTTTGGTATTTTACGTTTTTTTGGTTTTGAAGGTTTTCATAATGTTTTTTAGGGTTTTATGGTTATTTATATTTTAGTAGTTTTAGCCGATTTTTAGGATTATTATGGAATTTTAGAATTGTAGGTATTTTGAGAAGTTGTAGTGTTTTTTGTATTTTTATGATTTTTGGGGGTTTTAGGGTGTTTTTTTAGTTTTTAGGGGTTTTACTATTTTTAGAATTTTTTAACATTTTAATGAGTATAAAGGTTTTTTAGATTTTTTAGTGGATTTTAGGGATTTTATGGGTTTTTGGGTCCTTTATGTGTTTTTAGAGTTTTTTTTTTCATTTTTTAGTTTTTTCGGGTTGTAATTATTTTTATGTTTTAAGGTTTTATTAGGTTTTTTAGGTTTCTAGAAGTGTGTAATGATTTTTAGGTATTTTTAGGTTTTCTGTTGTGTTTTGGGTTTTTAGAGATTTTGAGGGTGATTTTCGAGGTTTTTAAGATTTTTAGCATTTTTTTAGGTTTTTAGAGGTTTAAAATGTTTTATGTTTTTATTATTTACTTAGTGATTTTCTGAATTTATAGGTTTTTTAAGTTTTTAGGTATTTTAGGACATTTTAGTATTTTTATGGTTTCTAGGTTTTTTTCTGGATTTTGAGGTTTTTAGGGTTTCTATGGTTTTTAGGAGTTTTATCATTTTTTGAGCTTGTTAGGGGGTTTAAGGATTTTAGAGTATATTAATATTTTTTGTGTCTAAATGATTCTGATTTTTTGAAGTGGGGTTTTATGGTGTTTAAATTTTATAATGGTATTTAGGGTTTTAATTATTTTTTATGGTTTTAGGTTTTTTGGTTTTTTCTGGGTTTTTAGCATTTGTTAGTTATTTATGGGTTGTATGTGTTATTGGGTTTTTAATTTTTTTCATTAGGATTGTTAAGTTTTTTATTTTTTTTAAATTTTGTGGTTTTTTTGGATTTTTATTGGTTTTAGATATTTTTATGGTTTTTATTTTTGTAAGGATTTTAGGTTTCTTTAGTTTTTTTTTGCGTTTTTTGGGTTTTTAGGGGATTTAGTGTTTTTTAGTTTTTAATGTTTTTTAGGGATTAGAGAGTTTTATCATGTATTAACTTTTTAGGTATTTTTAGGCTTTTTAAGATTTTATGGATTTTAGGGTTTTTTTAGGATTTTGACGGTTCTTAAGGGTTTTAGGGTTTTTATGTCTTTTAGGGTTTTAAAGAATTTTCTATATTTTTTGTTTTTAAATTTTTTATATTTTTCATTACATTTAGTGTTTTGAAGGTTTTTTAGAGTTTTTAGTGGGTTCTTAGGGTTTTTATGTGTTTTATGGTTTTCCTTGGTTTTTGTTTTTTAAGGCTTTTTAGGATTTGTAGGGTTTTCTATTGTTTTTAGAATTTTTTAGGTTTTTTTGGGTTTCAAATGTTTTTTTTTCGGTTTTTATGGTTTTCTGAAGGTTTATCAGGTTTTTAGGGGTTTCATATTTGTAGTGTTTTTTTGTTATTTTTACTATATTTATATGTTGTTAGGTTTTTAGGGTTTTTAGGGATTTTGAGGGATTTTGGGGTTTTTGAGTCTTTTTTATGGTTTTTAAGGGATTTATAATTTTTCAAAGTTTTTAGGGGCTTAAGGGATTTTTGTGTTTTTAGAGGGGTTTTATGGATTTCAAGTGTTTTGTGGATTTAAGGTTTTTATGATGCTTTATGGTTTTTATGGTTTTAGATAATTTTAAAGGTTTTTAGCGTTTTTTGAGTTTTTATGTGTTTAGTTACTTTTTAGGGTTTTGATGTTTTCATAGGGTTTTTTAGGGTTTTTAGTGGTTTTTAATTTTTTATGGATTTTTATGGATTTTTCATGATTTTTATGGTTTTAGGTGGTTTTTTGGATTTTTAGGTATTTTATGTTTTTGACCATTTTTTAAACTTTTCTTGTGTTTTATGTATTTTTAGGTTTTTAAGATTTTCTTAGGGATTTTAATGTTTTTATGGGTTTTTATAGTTTTATGGATTGTTATTTACTTTTTAGGATTTTTCTATGTTTTTTGTGTTTTAGCATTAGGGTGTTTAAGTATTTGTTGGGTTTTTATGGTAAATTTTTGGTTTTTGGGTTTTTTGGAGTTTTAGGGTTTTTAATGTTTTTTGGAGTTTTTAAAACTTTTTAGAGTTTTTTGAGATTTTAATGGTTCTTTTTATGGGTTTTTGGGGTCTTTATTTTTTTTGGTGGTTTTATGGGGTTTAGGGTTTTTAGTGTTTTTAGGTTTTTTAGGGTGTTATGTTTTTTATGTTTTTAATTTTTTCTTTTGTTTCTATGGTTTTTAATGTTTTTTATGTTTTTAGGGATCTTAGGTATTTTTTATATTTTTATGGTTCTTTAGGATTTTTAGAGATTTTTAGTACTTTTAGGGTTTTTAGCTTTTTTTTGTCTTTATGTTTTTTAGGGTTTTTTGATTTTTAAGGGTTGTAAATGTTTTTTTAGTTTTTTAATTTTTATATGATGTTATAGGGTTTTTAGAGTTTTTTGGGTTTTTTGGGTTTTTATGAGTTTGGGTGTTTTTATAGCTTTTAGGGTTTTTATGAGTTTTTAATGTTTTAGGGTTTTTAGCATTTTTATTTTTCTTTGGAGGTTTAAGTGTTTTTTGGTTTTTACAGTTTTCATAGAGGGTTTTTAGGATTTTTAGTGCTTTTTATGTTTTTATGGATTTTTAGGTATTTTTTAGAATTATAAGTTTTTTATGCTTTTTATCAATTTTGAGGGTTTTAGGTTTTCATGGTTTTTATGGTTTATTTGGGATTATTTGATTTTTTTCTATTTTTTAGGGGTTTTAAGGTTTTTTAGAGTTTTTTAGTTTTTTAGGGTTTTAAAGGGTTTTTAGAGTTTTTTGTGGTTTTCTGTGTTTTTATGCATTTTGAGGGGTTTTATAATTATTAGGGTTTTCTGTTTCTTGTGGTTTTCAGGGGTTTTAGGGTCTTTTTTTGTTTTTAGGGTTTTTAGTATTTTTTTGGTTTTTAGGGGTTTTATTTATTTTTAGGTTTTTAAGGTTTTATTATATTTTTACAATTTTTTTAGTTATTTTTATGTTTTTAGTCATTTTAACGATTTTTTAGGATTTTTATGGTTTTTAGAGTTTATATGGATTTTGTGGGGTTTTAGGGGTTTTGTGGCTTGTTGGTGTTTTTTAGGTTATTAGGATTTTTATGTGTTTTTTAAAGATTTTTGTAGTTGTTTTTTTATTTTTTAAGTGATTTTAGGTATTTTTTAGGGTTTTTAGGGTTTTTAGGGATTTTGAGTGGTTTTACGGTTTTTTGGGGTTTTATGGTCTTTATGGGTTTTTAGGGTTTTTTGAGTTTAAGGTTTTATGGTTTCTTAGATTTTTAAATTTTTTAGGGAAAGGAAGATGTGGGGCTAGGCTATTCCTGGTCCGCCCAAAATATATAAATAAAAATAAGATGCCACAAAAAAACCAAGCAGAGAAGGGAGGGGAGGGGTCGAATGACCCACACCTAAAAACCCTTAACAAGCCCAAACCCAAAAAAAAACACGACTGAAAAAAACACATGCAAAAGCAAGCCAAGAAGACATCCATAATCATCTCTATCAACACCTCCCAGTCAATCAGCAACCAGCATCTCACTGCACATACTCCATCATCCATCACCTTCAGCATCAGCATCTCCTTCAGCACTTTCTAAGGCTAGGGTATTCCTCCCAGCCGAGCATCAAACAACGTCCATCAGCTCAAATTCCAGCATCCAGTACCACCTAAACAGATGTCTCTCAGCATACCACAACAACCATCATCTAGTCACAACATTTCCATCATCTAGAACCTCCTCACCAAGGAGATTCACCGCCAGCAACGCAGAGCCACCAGCATGAGGCCCCCAAGCATCAGCTTCATCAAATCATATCCTAACAGCAAGTATATACCAACACCAAAGGCTCCGGCAACCAATGTCCCCTTCTGCACTTTGTAAACAAGAAGCCATAACCATCTCTGCACACCCCTTAGAGCTCCAAAAATCCACTTTAGTTGCCCGGTAATCACACTTCATCATCAAAAATGCTCATCATCTCTCATCAAGCCCAAGAGACAATAACCGCAATAACTCATGACCAAACCATCCAAAACTAATAATAAGTAAATCTTTAAATGAAAAGAACTCTAGCCAGTACATTCATCGAGAAACACAGAACCAATGAAATGGTTTGGTACCACAGGAAATCCAGAAAACATCAACAGAACCAGATCACATCTCCAATTAAAAATACCTACATCCATATAATGAAATGTAGGTGAATCTGAGGAACCAGATTGAGCACGAACCTACATTTGTCGCTTCTTCTCTCTAAATAGAACTATGAGATGGTCTGGTGAAGCTTCCCCATCACCCGAAAAACCAATCCAATCCAAAACTGCAGCTCTCCGTACATCTTTCCGAACCGCCCAAGACAATCCTCACCACTACAACATCCAACCAGAGAATCAAACCGAGACTAAAGACCCAAGAAAATCCTTTCCATAGAGAAGAAGATACAACCAAAGAAGTCGTATAGAAAAAACATGCTCCTCCAAGTATCTTGAACACTACAAGCCAAAATATATAGATCTAAGCAGCTCCTCCACGGATATGAAATGCCACACGAAGGAGATACCAGATCTGTCCCACTCCGCCATTAAGGTACAATGTTGCACACCAGACATACTATATCAAACCCGTTCCTCCAAGGTTTAAACCATCATCTGAGGCAAAATCCCGAGACTCGCAAACTGCAATGGCACCACCAAGCCAGAAGGAATTTTCTGCGAGAGAAGGGAGCATCAACACTGAGAGAGGTGACGCCTGAGAGGCCAGACTCACAAGGAAGACACCACCACACAGAAGAAGACGTACTACAATAAGTGGAAGACCCATGTGTGAGAGGATCCCATAGACTCGGCCCCATAGGGTCTTATTAGGGGTTTTTTCATTTAAATGTTTTAGGGGTTAAAGGGTTTTATTTTGGGTTTTTAGGGGTTTCTACGTTTTGAGGGATTTTTAGGGATTTTGTAGGTATTTTTTTTTCATTTTTATGGTTCTTAGAGTTTTATGGATTTATAGATTTTCTAGGGTTTTGTGGTTTTTGTGGTTAATTATGATTTTTTTGACCATTTATGGGTTTTCAATTATTTTATACTTTTTAACATTTTTAGGTGTTTAAAATATTTTTAGAATTTTTAGTGGGGTTTTGAGGTATTATATGTGTTTTTTAGGTTTTTAGGGGTTATATGGTTTTATGTTTTTTATTTTATTTAGGATTTATTTAGTTTTTTAGCATTTTTTGGTTTTTCAGGGTTTTATGTTTTTTTAGGTCTTTAATGTTTTCTCATGGGTTTTCATGGTTTTTTATTTTTTTTGTATTTTAGCGATTTTTTAGGATTGTTATGCTTTCTTGGGTTTTTAGGGATTTTGAGGGTTTTATGGTCTTTAGGGTTTTTTTGGTTTTTAGTACTTTTTGGGGTTTTATTTATTTTTAGTTACATAGGGGTTTTTTAGTTTTCTATAGTTTTTTGATGTTTTAGGTGTTTAAAGTGTTTTTAGAGTTTTTAGTGGTTTTAGGGTTTTATGGAATTTTAGGGTTTTTTATGTATTTAGGGGCTTTTGTTTTTTTAGGTTTTTTAGGGTTTTTATCATTTTTATGTTTTAATGTATTTTAAGAATTTTTAGGTTTTTAAGGTTTTCTTCGGGTTTTCAGGTTCTTTAGTGTTTTTACTTTTTTAGATATTTTTAGGGATTTTTATGGTTTTTAGGTTTTTATGTGATTTTGAGGGGATTTTTTGAGTTTTTAGGGTTTAAAAGGTAATCACAGTTTTTAATTTATTAAGGGGTTTAAAGGGTTTTTTATTGGAATTTAGGGGTTTTATGGGTTTTTATGAGTTTTTATGTTTTTATGGATTTTAAGGTTGTTATGGTATTAGGCCTTTTTAATTTTTTTAGGTTTTTAGGGGTTGTTTGTTTTTATAGGATTTAAATGTTTTATTAGGGTTTTTAAGGGTTTTTAGTTTTTTTTAAATTTTATGGATTTTTCTAGTTTTTTATTATTATAGTTCTTAGGGATTTTGATTGTTTTTTGGGTTTTTAGGGTTTTTATATATTATTGGGTAATTAGGGGTTATTTCAGTTTTTATGTTTTTTCTGCTTTTTAGATTTTTTAAACATTTTTAGGGACTTAAATGGTTTTAGTGTTTTTAGTGGTTTTAGGATTTTTAGGGGGTTTTATGGTTTTTCTTGTATTATAGTGTTTTTAGGGTTTCAAGTATTTTTGAGGATTTTAAGGGGATTTATGTGTTTTTGGGTTTTAAAGGTTTTCTTAGGTGTTTTCAAGGTTTTTATGGTTTTTTACATTTTTAGTTATTTTATTGGATATTTTATGGGTTTTAGGTGTTTTAGGTATTTTTATGTTTTTGTGGATTTTATGGATTTTTTTTGTGTTTTAAAATTTTGTATGTTTAAGGGGTTTTAATTGTTTTTAGGTTTTAAGGATTTCTTAGGGTATTTTTTCATTTTTATGGTTTTTATGTTTTTTGGTATTTTTAATGTTTTTAGGAGTTTTTTTGTTTTATGGGTTTTTCTGGATTTTGGAGGTTTTTATGGGTTTTAGAGTCTTTATTGTCATTTTGGATTTCTTGTTCTTTTAAAAAAATAGTTTTTTGATGTTTTTTAGAGGTTTTGTATGTTTTTAGGGGTTTAAAGGGTTTTTAGAGATTTTAGTGTTTTTAGGTTATTATGGGTTTTTAGGGTTCTTAAGGGTTTTATGGGTATTAGTGGTTTTTATGGTTTTTAACGTTTTTATATTTTTGAAGGTTCTAAGTGTTTTTAGGTTTTTATATTTTTATTAGGGATTTTCATGGTTTTTTGGGTTTTTTAACATTTTCAGTCTTTTAAGGGGTTTTTAGGGATTTTATGGTTTTTCAGTGTTTTTAGGGATTGGGGGTTAGGGTTTTGAGGGTTTTTTTGTTTTTAGCATTTTTTTCATTTTTATGGGTTTTAATGTTTTTAGGTTTTTATGTTTTCATTGGGATTTTTTCAGGGGTTTTAATAATTTTTTCATTTTTAGAGAATATAAGGGATTTTTACAATTTTAAGGGAATTTAGATATTTTAGGGTTTACGGGTTTGAAGGGTTTATAGAGTTTTTTGGTGTTTTGGGTTTACGTTTTTATGATTTTTTCAGGGTTTTTATAGTTTTATTTTGTTTTTAACATATTTAATGGATTAAATGAGTTTAACAGTTTTTAGTGATTTTTAGGGTCTTTATGCATTATGTTTTGTAAAAATTTTAGGGGGTTTTATGGTTTTTAGGGTTCTAACATTTGTTGGTTTTTATAGGTTTTAATTATTTTTTGTTTTTATGGGTTTGTTTAGAGTGTTAGGGTTTTTAGGGGTTTTTTTACAATTTTAGGGATTTTTTAGTATTTTTTTATTTTTAGGGTTTTTAGGTATTTTGAGGGGTTTTAGTGTTTTTTTTATTTTTTTTGAGATTTTAGATTTTTTTTAGTTTTTTATTTATTTTTTGTGGTTTTTAGAGTTTTCTTAAATTTTTATGTTTTAAGGGTTTTTATGGGTATTAAATTTTTTTTAGGGTTTTTAGAGTTTTTAGGTTTTCTATGGTTTTTAGAATTTTTATGGCTTTTAGGGGTTTTAGTTTTTTTAGGATTTTAGTGTTTTTAGGTTTTTAGGGGTTTAAGTGTTTTTATGACATGGATGTTTTCTTATGGATTTTCAGTTTTTTTATGAGTTATTATGTTTTTAGGGACTTTTAGGGAAATCTAATATTTTTTAGTTTTTAGGGATTTTAGGGATTTTGATGGTTTTTAGGGTTTTTAGGGTTTTTAAGGGTTGTTATCATTTTTAGGGTTTTTTTAGTTTTAATTGTTTTTATGTTTTTCTAGTTTTGTTAAGTTTTTCATGTTTTATGAATTTTTACATCTTTAGTTATTTTTAATGTTTTCTGAATTTTTATTTTTTTAGTTATTTTAGGGATTGTTAGATTTTTTATTCATTTTTAATGTTTTTATGGTTGTTTTTGGTTTTAAGGGTTTTTTAATTTTTCTAGGATTTTTATGGTTTTTTAGAGTTTTCTATTATTTTTAGTGGATTAATAGTTTTTTATATTATTGAATGATTTTAGTGGGTTTATAAGGTTTTTATGTTTTTAAGGGTTTTTAATGTTTTTTGGGGGCTTTTGGTTTTTCAGTTTTAATCATTTTTAGGTTTCTCAAGGGTTTTATCTATTTTTTGGTTTTTAAGGTTTTTGTAGGTTTTTTCTGGGTTTTTATGATTTTTTATGTATTTATGTACTTTTAGGTATTTTAGTTTTTTTGGATTTTAGGGATTTTGAGTGTTTTCTGGGGTTTTTATAGTTTTATGGGTTTTTATAAGTTTTTAGTGTTTTACGGGTTATAGTGTTTTTAACACATTCAAGTGTTTAAAGGGTTTTTTATGTTTTTAGTATTTTTTATGTGTATTATGAGATTTTATGGTGTTTTAAGGTTTTTAAGTGTTTTTATAGTTTTTTGGGTTTTAGCGGTTTTTATGTTTTCTTTGGGATTTTAGTATTTTTTATGTTTTTAGGAGTTTTAAGTATTCTCAGGTTTTTTAGAGTTTATTATGTTTTATCAAGGTTTTCGGGATTTTAAAATTTTTAGGTTTTTTTAGGGTTTTTATGATTTTTATGGTTTACTTATAGATTTTTGGAGTTTGAGGGGTTTAAGGTATTTTGGGTTTTAACAGGGTTCATGGTTTATTGGGGTTTTATGAATTTTTTTTTTCATTTTTTAGGTATTTTAATTTAATTTAGAGTTTTTAACATTTTAGGGGTTTAATGGGTTTTTGTATTTTTTTGTTTTTAAGCATTTATGGGTTTTAGGGTTTTTTTTCTTTTTGGGTCTTTAATGTTTTTAGTGTTTTTAGGAGTTTTAATTGTTTTTAGGTTTTATGGTTTTCATAGGGTTTTTAGGGTTTTAATTATTTTTTATGTTTTAGAGTTATTTTGGTATTTTCATGATTTATATGTTTTTTATGGTTTTTAATGATTTTGAGGGGGGTTGGTGTTTTTGAGTTTTTTATTTTCTTGGTATTGTAAGGGGATTTGTTTGGTTTTTTAGGGATTTTAATGTTTTTCTAATTTTTATCATTTTGATTGGTTTAAAAGGCTTTTAGAATTCATAGAAGTTTTTTAATGTTCTTATGGTACTTTAGTTTATTTAAGGTATTAAGGGGGTTTTCGTAATTTTTTAAGGGTTTAGGGGTTTTTGGGTATTTTTGGGGGGTTTTAGGACTGTTATCATTTTTTAGGTTTTTTGGGGGTTTTAATCATTTTATAGTTTTTAAATTTTTCTTATGGATTTCAAGGATAGAATAGTTTTATATTTTTAGAAATTTTTTATGTTTTTTATGTTTTGCGAATTTTTAGGGATTTTAGGGCTTTACGGTTTTTTATGATTTTTGGGTTTTAGGGTTTTAATCATTTTTTAGGTTTTATGGGTTGTATTTTTTTTAGTTTTATATGGTTTTATTTCGATTTTTAATGATTTATGGTTTTTATGTTTTTTGGTATTTTTAAGGGTTTTAGGATTTTTATGGTTTTATGTTTTTAATGATTTTGTGGTATTTTTAGTTTTTTGAGGGAGTGTAGGGATTTTATAATTTGTTGGGTTTTATGGTTTTTTTGAGTTTTTTAGAGTTTTTAATGTTTTTTATAGTTTTTATAATTTTAAAGGTTTAAATAGTTTTATATTATTTAGTGTGTTTAGGGGTTTTATAGGTTTCTGGTGTTTTTATGGTTTTAGGGGTTTTATGGGTTTTAGTGGCTTTTCAGATTTTAGGGTCTTCTTAGGGTTTTTGGTCTTTTTTGGTGTTTTTAGGGGTGTTATGTTTTTTTTTCTTTTTATGATTTTCTTAGAGTTTTTAGGGATTTTATGTTTTTAGGTATTTATATAGAATTTTATTATCTTTATGTGTTTTTAGAGTTTTTATTGATTTTTTTCGATTTTTAGGGGTTTTAGGGTTTTACTATTTTTTTGGGGTTTTAGTGATTTTAAGTGTTTTTAGGTTATTAATGCTCTCTTATGGTTTTCACAGTTTTTAGGGTTTTTAGGGTTTTTATGTTTTTATATATTTTTAAAGGTTTTTAGGATTTTATAGTTTTTTAAAGACTCAAGGTATTCAGAGGGTCTATATATTTTTAGAGTTTCAAAGATTTTTTTATTTTTTTGGGTGTTAGGGATGTTTTTATTTTTTTAGGATTTTTAGAGAGTTTAGATTATTTTATTCATTTTAGCAGTTTAAAGTGTTTTTCGAGTTTGTAGTGGGTTTTTGGGAATTTTATAGGTTTTATGGAATTTATAAGGTTTATAGGGGTTTTAAGGTTGTAAGGGTATTTTAGGGGTTTTTAGGGTTTTTTCATTATTATGTTTTTAGGGGGTGTAAGTGTCATTATGTTTTAAGGTTTTCATAAGGGTTTTGAGGATTTTTTACATTTTTAGGAATGTTTACATTATTATAGTATAATTATGGTTTTTAGGTTTTTTATACATTTTGAGGGTTTTTAGGATTTTCTGGCGTTTTTTATAGTTTAAGGGTTATTCAGGGTTTGAAGTGCTTTAGGGTTTTAATGTTTTCTTAGTTTTTTCCATGGTTTTATCATTTTTACGTTTTTAAGGGGTTATGTAATTTTATAATATTTTTGGTTTTATGGTTTTTAGAGATTTTGAGATTTTTTTAGGGGTTTTATGTTTTTCTTTGGATTTTCTGTTTTTTAAGTTTTTGGGGGTTTTATGATTTTTTAATTTTTTTTGTGATTTGAAAGGTTTTTTGAGTTTCTAGTGCTATTTTATTATTTTTATGGTTATTTATGGTTTTTAGAGTTTGTAGGGGTTTATAAGGGTTTTAGGGTTTTTATGGGGTTTTGGGTGTTTATCATTTTTTAGCTATTATAGAGGTTTGAAGTATTTTTATGTTTTAATTTAATCGTAGTTTTTTCGAGGTTTTGTCAATTTATTGATTTTTATGCCTTTTTAGGATTTTTTTGTGGTTTAATGGTATTTTAGGGTTTTTAGGGTTTAGGGAGGGGGCTTATGGTTATTTTTGGTATTTCGGTTTTTTTTTTGAGTTTTTAGGGTTTAATGATTTTTTAGAGTTTAAAAAAAAGGCTTTTAAATGGTTTTTAGAGTATTTAGTTGGTATTTTTGGGTTTTTATAGGGTTTTATGGTTTTTATGGTTTTTATAGTTTTTAGTCATTTTTGAGTTTTTTGAGTTTTTATATTTTTAGAGCTTTTAAGTGTTTTTATGTTTTAAGGATTATTTGGGGTTTCCATAGTTTTGAGGCATTTTTTTGTTTTTAATATTTTTAGCGCATTTTTATGAATTTTATAGTTCTTAGGGTTTTTAGGGATTTTTTGGGTTTTTGGGTTTTTAGGATTTTTAATTATTTTATGTTTTTTATATTTTTTAGGTTCTTAAGGGGGTCAATAGTTTCTAGGTTTTTTGGTTTTCTTAGTGATTTTCTAGGTTTTTATAGGCTTTATGTTTTTAGAGATTTTTTGGGATTTTTTAGGATTAATAATATTTCTTATGGGTTTTAGGAAATTTTTGTGTTTTTAGTGTTTTTAGTGTTTTATGTTTTTTATGCGTTTTGGGTTTTTGGGTCGTTTTTAGTTTTTTGGGTTATTATGTTTTCATTGATTTTAAAAAATTTTAGGGTTTTAAGGGTTTTTTTAGTTTTTAGTAGTTTTTAGGGTTTTATGGGTTGTTAGGGTTTTTCTGGTTTTTAGGGAATTTTATGGTTTCTAGAGGTTTTAATGTTTTTAGGGTATTTTAGGATTTTTATAATTTTTATGTTCTTTAAGGTTTTAAAGTGTTTTCAGATTTTTAGATTTTATCTTATGGTTATTCAGAGTTTTAGGGTTTTTTAATTTTATTTATAGATTTCTTGGGATTTTAATGGATTTTAATGGTTTTTAGGCCCTTTAGGGTTTTGGAGGGATATAGTGTCCTTTTAGGGTTTTAAATTTTTTTTTGGTTTTTTATGGGTTTTAGTTTTTTTTAATGTTTTTCTTAGGGGTTTTACTATTTTTTAGGGTTTTTATGGATTTTGGGTTTTTAGGGGGTTTTTAATATTTTAATGAATTTTTAGGGTTTTAGGGATTTTGTGGGTTTTTTGTTTTTAGGGTTTCTCGGGTTTTTATGGTTTTTTGGGGTTTTTGGTTTTTTATGTTTGTTATAGTTTTTAACTTTTTTAGGGGTTTAAAGTGTTTTTTAAGTTTTTAGTGGGTTTTATGGTTTTTATTAGGTTTTATGGATTTTAAGATTTGTAAGGGTTTTAGGGTTTTTAGATCTTTTAGTTTTTTTAGTTTTTTAGTGGTTTCAAGTGTTTTTTAGGTTTTTCAAATTTTCATTAGGTTATTTGGTGTTTTTAGTATTTTTAAAATCTAAAGATATTTTTTTCCAACGAGCATGTACCCGAGTGGTACAAGCTCTTGCTTGGCATCCAAAAGACCCAGGATCAATTTCGGGCAGGGGAGAATTTCTAGGATACTATAACAGTACTATAGCAGGGCAATGTAAAAGCACTGTAGTAGTGGTGAAACTGTAGCAGCGATGACCCTATAGTGGCCAAGGGACTGTATCAGGTACTACAGTGGTGGACGTACTATAGAAGGTACTGTTGCAACATGGGTACTGTAGTTGTACTGTTCATCGAGGGGTCCTTTGAGTCAAAAAATGGGCTTTCAAGCCTTGTATTCAGGCCACTTTGCCTTGGGTCTTTAGGCTATGTAATAGGTCACCCTCTACCCAGTTTAATGAGGACTTTTTTTTAAATAATAAATTCAGGCTCTGACCCCAACCATTAAAAAATTTAATGATATTTTTTATTGTTTTTAGGATATTTAGAATTTTGAGGATTTTATGGGTTGTAATTATTTTTTAGGGTTTTGGTGGGTTTTTTTGAATTTTTAGGGAATTTAATGTTTTTATAGTTTTTTTAAAAAATTAGATACTTAAAGGGTTTTCAAGGATTTAGTGGGTTTTTTGTGATTTTATGTGGGTTTTAATGTTTTTATGGGTTTTAAATGTTCATTAGGGGGGGTTGGGGTATTGAAGTATTTTAGGGGTATATGCATTTTATAGTTTTTTTTTATTTTTTATGGGTTCCAATTATTTTTAGGTTTGTAGGTTTTCTTTTGGATTTTATAGGTTTTTAGGGTTTCAATGATTCTTAGGATTTTTAGTATTTTTGTATTTTTATTATTTTAAGGGATTTTAGTAATTTTGATTTTTTTAGATTATTTTACAGTTTTTAGGGTTTTTATATTTTTTACATGTTTAGAGGTTTTATGTTTTTTTAGTTTTTTAATCTTTTATTAGGTTTTTTAGATTTTAGGGTTTTTAATGGTTTTGAGTATGTTTTGAATTTTTTAGGGTTATTAGGGGTTTTATGGTTTTTTGAATTTTAGGTTTTTTCAGCTTTTTAGGATTTTTAGGATTTTTAGAGTTTTTATCATTTTTTTGGGGTTTAATGGGACTTAGAGTTCTTAGCGGTTTTTTTATTTTTATGGGTTTTAGTGTTTAATGGGTTTTAAGGATTTTGGGGGTTTTGTGGGTTTTTAGGTATTTGATGGATTTTTAGGGTTTAGGTTTTTAAGTGCTTCCAGAATTTCAATGTTTTCTTAGGGGTTTTCATATTTTTTTAGTTTTTAACATTTTGGGGGATTTTTAGGGTTTTAGGGATTTTTATGAATTTTATTGAGTTTGAGGGTTTTTAAGGTATTTTAGAGTTTTTATCATTTTATATATTTTTTTGGGAATCTAGGTTTTTTAGGTTTTTAATGTTTTCTTAGGGGTTTTAGGATTATGTTTTTAGGTATTTTTAGGGATTTTTTGGATTTATATGGTTTTTAGGGATTTTAGGGATATTTGAAGGGATTATGGTTCTTAGGGTTTTTATTTTTTTTATAGTTTTTTGGTATTTATTAATTTTTATTTATTTAGAGTTTCTATGATTTCTTATATTTTTTTCATTTTATATGTTTAAAGGGTTCTTAGTGTTTTAAGTTGGTTTTAGGTGTTTTTAGGGTTTTTAGGGGTTTTCATTGTTTCTAGGGGTTTTTAGCCTTTTTATGACTTAACAGTTTTAATCGTTTTTTGATTTTGAAGGTTTTAAGAGGGTTTTAAGGATTTTTGGGGTTTTTACATTTTTTTGATATTTTTATGGATTTTTTATGATTTTTATGGTTTTTAGTAACATTGAGAGGTTTTAGGTTTCTTATGGGGTTTTTGGGTTTTTAGGGGTTGTTTACATTATTAGGGGTTTTATGGTTTTTTTATAGTTTTTAATGTTTTAGGGTTTGAATGTGTTTTTAGATTATTTATTGATTTTTAGGGGTTTTATGGGTTGTTATGGTTTTTAGGGGATTTCAAGATTCTAATGGTCTTTTAAGGGTTTTAGGGGTTTTAGTATTTTTTAATTTTTTATGGGTTTTAAATTTTTTGGGTTTTTTTGTTTTTCATAGACGGTTTTAGGGGTTTTGGGTTTTTTAAGTTTTTAAGGATTTATAGTACTTTTTAGGATTTTTTGGTTTTTAGGGGTTTTAGGATTTTTAAGGGTTCTTTTATTTAAGGGCATGGGAGATACGAGGGTCAGGCTATTCCCACCCCCTCCCCCCTCCAAATTTATTAGAAAGAAAATAGAGACACAACAGACAAGGGAGGGGAGGGGTCAAATGACCCACACCCAAAAACCCTTTACAACCCAAGACGCAAAAGACCCCAAAAAATGAAAAATCAAAAAAAAAAGAAAAAGAAAACACACACAAAGCCAAGAAACCACCACCACCATCTAGCATTAACCAGCATCCAGTAGCTCACAGCTAACCAACGACCAACATTCAACCTCACAAAAACCAGCATCCAACACCTTCTCACCATGCAGATCCACCACCAACAACATAGGATCATCAACACCATCGTCATAAGTCTCACCTTCATCACTTCGGAGTGAAGCAACACCCCTAACAAATCACCGGCAGCAACAATCACCTTCAAACCAATCAGCCTTCAGCAATGCACACCTAGTAAGAAACCCAGAAACAAATCCCAGGGTAGCACTGCCATCACCAATGCAGGGCGACCATCACCAAACTTGTAAGCCACAACTCAGCCCATCAACAAGAAGCATCCAAAGCCAGCATGTCCACCAGCCGAACAAAACCGACATCACAAAACTCCTTGTCAACCAGCTTCACTGCCAACAACATAGAAATGCCAACATCATCGAACCTCATCAACTCCTCACCAATCAGATCCACCTCCAACAACGGAGAACCACCAAAATCAACCTCGCAAAACTCAGCTTTTACCCATTCCAGTACATCAGCAAGCAGCAGCCCACACCACCATTTCCGACAACTAACATCCCCATCTACATCTCGCGAGCAAGCAGCAACAAATAGACTAACCCTCTAAAAGTCACATACCAAGTTCCACAGTAGCATCAAAGAATCACGAAAACTCGGAGCCAAATCAAAAAAAACTCGAGTAGAATGTCCCTAACCAGATGAAGAGCACAACTAAAACACCAATCCACGAGCAGAAAATTCCATAGCAGCAGATAATGGAAGAACCCACAAATCCAAAGATACCTAGATCCACAAGCCGCTATCGCACTAGGAAATTGTGGGATCCACATAGCAGAAGAAAAAACAAACCAGAGTTGGGATGCCATCAAAGAAGAAATCGAACACCGAAGCAGCAAACCAGACCGACCCCACTACAGCTTCAGGATGTCCTTACCAAAGGAACCAAGTGCGCCATCACTAATCCTTCAAAAATCCCTCAGCATCCAAAAAAATCCATCTTGAGTCCAGAGGAGCATGCAACCCTATCTGAGAAAAACATCTTCCGCTATGAAGCCCCATATCATCGTCGAAGACCAGCGCCGTCGTGATTTCCCTTCGCGAAAGGGGATTGTCAAAGATCTGAAAAGCCGCAACACGAAACATCCAAATCATTCCCACACCATAATGGATCTATCATGCCACACTCTGAAAAGTCCGGATCTTAACCACCAGCTATTCAAGTTTAAAACCTCCATTCGAAGCCGATGCCCGATAACTCTCTGCAAAGCCACTCCAAATCGGATTTTTATCATTTTTGGGAGGTTTAGGGTTTTTCTATGTTTTTTAGGGAATTAATTTTTTTTTAATTTTTTTTAACATTTTATGGGTTTAAATGGTTTTTTTGATATTTTAATGGTTTTATAGATTTTATTGGTTTTTAGGGTTCTTTAATGTTATAGAGTGTTTTTTTGGTTTTTGATGGTTTTAGTGTCTTTTTAGGGGTTTTTTGGGGGGTGGGGGTTGCCTTTTTTAGGTATTTAGTAGTTTTATGTGTTTTTAGGACGTTAATGTTTTCTTAGGGTATTTAGGGTTCTTTAGGGTTTTAGCTTTTTTGGAAATTTTTACAATTTTTAGGATTTTTATGGGTTTTAGGGACTTTGAGGGTTTTTAAAGTTCTTAATGTTTTGGGGTTTTAAGGGTTTTATCATTTTTAACATTTCTATGTTTTTAGGGTATTTTTCATTTTTAGGGATTTTTAGGCCCTTTCAGGTTTTGTGGGTTTTTAGAGATTTTATGGGTTCTTGGGATTTTTTAGGTATTCAAGGTTTTTTTTTTGTTTTTTTGGATTTTATGGGTGTTTCTAGTTTTATTAGGGATTAAAGGATTTTTTTGAGTTTTTTTAACAATTTTAGTATTCTAAAGGGTTTTTAGAGTTTCCAGTTGGGTTTTAGTGGTTTTATGGGTTTTTATACTTTCTATGTTTTTTTGGATTTTTTATGGTTATATGGGTTTTAGGGGTTTTAGGGGGTTTAGAGGATTTTTTGGATTTTTAGGCTTTTTAATAATTTTAGTTTTTTAGCGAATTTAAGTGATATTAGTTATTTAAGGTATTTTTATGGGTTTTCATGGTTTTAGGGTCTTTATGTATTTTTTAATACTTTAATGAATTTTTAGGATTTTAGTGATTTTTGAGTGGTTTTAGGGTTTTTCGGGTTCTTTAATGTTTTAATGTTTTTTATTTTTAAAAGTTTCTTTAAGTGTTTTTAGGTATTTAAGGTTTTATTTGTTTTTTTCAGGGGTTCTGGGGGGTTTTATGTTATTATGGAATTTTAGGTTTTTTATGATCATTATGGGTTTTTAGGATTTTCTAGGGAATTTTGTGTTTTTAGGGTTTTTATAGTTTTACTGTTTTTTGGGTTTTATGGTTTTTTAGTTTTTATGGTTTTATTGTTTTTATTTTTTTAGGGGTGTAAAGGGTTATTTTGAGTATTTAGTGTTTTAAAGGGTTTTTGGTTTTTAGGGGGGTTTAAAGGTTTTTAGTGGTTTTATGGTTTTTATGGTTATTTGGTTATTTTAGGGGTTTTTAGGGTTTTTATAATTTTTTAGGATTTTTATGGGATTTAAGTGTTTTTATATTTTTATGGTTTTCTTAGGGGTTTTCTTGGTTTTTTTTATTTTAAGGATTTTTATGGATTTTTTAGGATTTTAAAGTTTTTAGGTTTTTTTTGTATTTTGATGTTTTCAAGGTTACTTAGGGGTCTTAGGGTTTTATGGTTTTTTAGGGTTTTAGGGTTTTTTTAGGGATTTTGTTTTATTCATATTCATTAACATTTTTAGTGGTTTAGTGGGATTTTTGGAGATTTTAGTGGTTTTTTGGGTTTTCTGCCATTTTAGGGTTGTTTGTTTTTCTAGACATTTATGATTTTTAAAATTTTTATTGTTTTTTAGGTTTTCTAGGAGTTTTAATAATTTTTAGGTTTTTAAGGTTTTCGTAGGGTTTTTTTTGTTTTAGATATTTTTAGGGATTTTTAAATATATTTATGGATTTTAGGGATTTTGAGAGTATTAAGTGTATTAGGGATTTTATGGGTTTTTAGTGTTGTTTTTGTTTCATGTTTTTTTGTTTTTTTATGGATTTATTTGGTTTTTTAGGTTTTTGGGTTTTTTTCTCGGAATATTTTGGGGTTATTTTATTTTTTCTGGTTATTATGTTTTTTACTGATTTTGAGGGTATTTTGTATTTTTAGGGGATTTATGATTTTTTTGGGTTTTTGGGATTTTATTTGAGTTTTTAGGGTTTTAATGTTTTTTTAAGTTTTTAACAATTCTATAGGTTTAAAGGGTTTTTATAGTTTTTGTGGTTTTTTGGGGTTTTGAGGGTTTTTTGGATTATTTATGGTTTTTAGGATTTTTATGGGTTTTAGGGTTTTATAATGTTTTATGGACTTTTTAGGGGTGTTTAGGGTTTTTAGTGTTTTTCGGATTTTTATTGGTATTAATAATTTTTTGGTTTTTAAGGTTTTGTATTATGTTTTCATGTTTTAAGGGGTTCTTACAGATTTAGGTATTTTTAGGTATTTATGTGGATTTTTATGGGTTTTTAGTGTTTTTAGGTATTTTGATGGTTTTTAGGGGTTTTTACATTTTTATATATTTTTATGGATTTTTTTAGGATTTTTATGGTTTTGAGGTTTTCGATGGATTTTACAGGGTTTATGGATTTTTAGGGGTTTATGGGTTTAGGGTTATTTTGGGTTTTAAAGGGGTTTTATAGTATTATTGGGTTTTTTGGGTTTGTATGGGCTTTGTGGGTTTTTAAGGTTTAGAGGGGGTTTTATTCTTTTTAGAGTTTTCAATGTTTTTATTATTTTTAGTGGTTTTTTTCATTTTTAATATTTTTTTAGAATTTTTACGGGGTATAGGGTTTTTAGATATTTTGTAGTTTCTTGGGGATTTTTATGGTTTTTGTGGATTTTCTTTTTCTTTTTTGGTTTGTGGAGTTTTTTTGGTTATTTAATGTTTTTAATGTTTTTAATGTTTTAGGGGTTTATAGGTATTTTAGAGTTTTTAGTGGGTTATTTTAATTTTATGGGGTATTTAGGTTTTTAGAGGTTTTTAGGGGATTTATCATTGTTATGGTTTTTTAGGTTTTTAGTTTTTTTCCGTATTATTCTAGGTTTTATGTTTTTTGGGGATTTTATGTGGTCAATTTTATCACATTTTCTTGGGTATTTTCGGTGTTTTTATTGTTTTTACATTTTAAGGATTTTTAGTGCTTTTTTGGATTTTTATTATTTTTATGGGTTTTTTGGTTGTATAGATTTTTAGGTGGTTTTAGGGTTTTTGTTTTTTATTTTATTTTTTAAGGTTTAATGTTTTTTAGAGTTTTTAATGTTTTAGGCTTTTAAAGGGGTTTTTAAATTCTTAGAGGTTTTATGGTTTTATTGGTTCTAGGGTATTAAAATGTTTTTATGGGTTTTGGGGTTTTGATTGTTTCTAGGGTTTTTGTGTTTTTTAGGGGTTTTAAGTGTTTTGAGGAGTTCAAGGTTTTTATAGGGATTTTCAATGTTTTTAGGGATTTTTAGGATATTTATGGGTTTTAGTGTTTTTATGTATTTTGGGAGTTTTTAGATATTTTCTGGGTTTTTTGGGTTTTAGGGTTTTTTTTATTTTTTGGGTTTTTAATGTTTTTTCATTATCTTTAATAATTTTTTGGGTTTTTTAGAGTTTTTAGTGGTTTTAGGGATTTTATGGGTCTTAAGGTTTTTATGGTTTTCAGGGGTTTATAGTATTGAGGGGTTTTAGGTTTTTTTAGATCTTTAAGGGATTTGAAGGTTTTAGCATTTTTTTTTGTTTTTAGGAGTTTTAAGTGTCTTTAGATAATTAAGGTTTGATTAGGGGTTTTTCGTGATTTTTTGGGTTTTTTAATTTTTAGGGATTTAAGGGGTTTTTGCGATTTTATGGATTTTTTAGGGGTTTTATGGTTTTTTAGGGGTTTGGGGTTTTAGTGTTTTTTAGGGTTTGGGGATTTTTAGGTTTTATGGGTTTTAACTGTTTTTTAGCCTTTATGGATTTCTTTGGGGGGTTTTTAGGGTTTTTGTATTTTATATGTTTTTATGGATTTTATTGGGGTTTTTAGGATTTTTAGGATTTTTAGGGTTTTTGGGATTTTTATAGTTTATTAGGGTTTTTATGAGTTTTTCTGGGTTTTAGTGGTTTTGTAGTATTTTATGTTTTTTATGGTTTTAAGTGTTTTTAACTATTTTAGGATTTTAAAGGGTAATTAGTGTTTTTAGAGGTTTTTAGGATGTTAATTGGTATTTCTGTGTTTTAGGGTCATTTTACTGTTTTTTTAGGATTTTAATGTTTTTATGTTTCTATGCCTTTCTTAGGGGTTATCTGGATTTATAGGGGTTTTTAACTTTTTTTTTGAATTATTAGGGATTTTATTTTATTTTTATGGTTTTTGGGTTCTTTGATATTTTGAGGGTTTTTAGGTCTTACAGTTTATAGGATTTTAGTGGTTTTTAGGCTTTTTGTGTGTTTTAATTGTTTTATGATTTTATGGTTTTATTATTGTTTTTTCATCATTTTTACGTTTTGATAGATTTTTAGGGTTTTTAGTATGTTAATATGTTTTTAAGGATTTTTAGGGGTTTTAATGTTTTTAGGGGGTTTTTGGTTTTTTGGATTTTTTTGGGTTTTTTAGGGTTTCTAAGATTTTATATTTTTTCCATGTTTTTAGAGGATTAAATGGTTTTTAGACTTGTAAATTTTTATGGTTTTTATGGATTTTTAGGGGTTATGCATTTATGTTTTTCTATTTTTAGCAACTTTTCTGGGTTTTAGGGTCTTTTTATGGGTTTTAGGGTTTTCATCATTTGTTAGGTTTTTTAAGGGTTGAAATTATTTTTAGTTTTTTAAGGTTTTCTTAACGGTTTTCATTGTTTTTATAATTTTTTATATTTTTAGGAATTTTATTTATTTTTTATAATATTTATGGTATTCCGGGATTTTGAGGGATTTAAGGGGGTTTTATCGTTTTTAGCATTTTTAGGGGTTTTAGCATTTTTAGTTTTTTTAGGGGTTTGATGTATTTTTTTGGATTATAAGTACTTATTATGGATTTTGAGGGTTTTTAAGTTTTTTTATGTTTTTAGGGAGTTTAAGGGGTTTTTAGGAACTTTATGGTTTTTTAGTATTTTGAGGGATTTTATTGTTTTTAAATGTTTTTAGGGTTTTAATGATATTTTTGGGTTTTATGGGTTTATTTAGTTTTTATTCTTATTAATGTTGATCAGAGTATTTCTATATGTTGGGGGTTTAAAGGGATTATTGAGTTTTTAGTGGTTGTATGGGTTTTATGGGGATTTTTTTAGGTTTTAGGGTTTTTATTCCTTTTAGGGTCTTTTAGGGATTTTAGTGTTTTTATGTTTTTTTGTAGATTTTAAGTGTTTTAGGTTTTGAAGGATTTCTTAGGGTTTTAGTGTTTTTAGGGGTTTTTTGGGATTTCTTGTGTTTTCTTGGTTTTTATGGTTTCTTGGAATTTTGAGGTTTTTAGGGGTTTTAATGTTTTTAGTGTCTGAACGTTTTTTTTATTTTTAGTGAGTCTTTGAGTTTTAGGGGATTAATGTTTTTCTAGAGTTTTTTTTATCTTTTTTTTGGTTTTCAAGGGTTTTTATAGTTTTAAATGGTTTTTTGGTTTTCAAGGGTTTTAGTGTTTTTAACGAGTTTTAGAGGTTTTTGGGTTTTTAGTGGTTTTAGGGAATTTAATGTCTTTTAAGGGGTTTTTTAGGTTTTTAGCATTTTTTTTTGTTTTTAAGTTTTTCTTAGGGGATTTTAGGACTTTTATTTTTAGGGGTTTTAGGGTTTTAATTATTTTATGGGATTTAATGGGTTTTACAGTTCTTTAAAATTTTGATGGGTTTAAAGGGTTTTTCGAGTTTTTATTGGGTTTTAGGAGTTTTATAGGTCTTTATGGGTTTTATGGTTTTTAGGGGTTTTATGGTTTTTAGGGTTTTTAGGGGTTTAGGGTATTTTATATTTTCATGGGTTTCTTAGGGTTTATCTGTGTATTTAGAGTTTTTTTTTACTTTTTTCGGTTTTGTGGGGGTTTTTTAATATTTTTTATTATTTTTTAGGGTTTTTAGCGATTTTGAGGAATTTTAGGGGTTTTGGGTTTTTTGGAGTTTTTAGATTTTTTAGTTTTTAAAGGGGTTTTAAGAGTTTTAGGTTTTAAAGGTTTTTGAGGGTTTTTTAGCATTTTAATAGTTTTTAAATGTTTAGGGAATTTTAGGGATTTCTTTTAATTTTTATGGTTTTTAGGGATTTTGAGGGTTTGGGGGTTTTATGGTTTTTATGGGTTTTTTGGGGTTTTTTGAGGTTTTCGTGGTTTTTATAGATTTAGAGTTTTTAAACATTTTTTGGTGTAAATGGTCTTTAATATTTTTATTGGGTTTTATAATTTTTATTAGGTTTTAGGTTTTTATGGTTTTTAGGTTTTTTTACTATTTTTTGGAAATTTTTGGGTTTAGAGACTTTTAGGGTTTTTAACATTTTTTCTATTTTTAGGGGTTTTAATTTTCTTTCAATGTTTTCTTAAGGGTTTTCATGGTTTATATGGTATTTGACAATTTTAATTATTTTTTTTTGATTTTTTAGGATTTTTATGATTTTTAGGATTTTGGGTTTTTTTGGGTTTTTGGGGGTTTTATGGTGTTTAGCAAGTTTTAGGTTTTTAGGGGTTTTAATAGTTTTATGTTTTTATGGCTTTCTTAGCGTCATTCCAATTTTTTAAGGTTTTTATGTTTTTATGTATTTTTATTTTTTTTAGGATATTTGTGGTTTTTATGGGTTTTTATAGATTTTGAGGGGGTTTATGTTTTATAAGGTTTTATGGTGTTTATGTTTTTTATGTTTTTTTTTGAGTTTTTTTGTATTATTTCTGGTTTTTTTGGGTTTTTAATATTTTTAGTGGTTCAAATGGTTTTTAGAGTTTTATTGTTTTTTTTGGGTTGTTTATGGGTTCTTATGGGTTGTTATAGTTTTTAGGGGTTTTATGGTTTTTAAAGTTTTTAGGAAAGGAAGATGCAAGGGTCAGGCTATTCCCCCCCCCCCCCCAAATTTATTAGAAAGAAAAAAAGACACAGCTGACAAGGGAGGGGAGGGGTCAAACGACCCGCACCCGAAAACCCCTTACAACCCACGCCAAAAAAAAGTTAAAAATCAAACAAGAAAAGAAAAACCAAACAAGCACACCTAGGTCCAAGTAGCAACCATCACCATCGTCCAGCAGCATCCAGCATCCCGCAGCTCACTACCAAGAAATGAAGAGCTTCCAACATCACATACACCATCATCCAACACCTCCTCACCAAAACAAGACATCACCAGAAGCACATAACCATCAGCACCAGAATTACACAAGAGCCAGGAACCAGAGTTCACTTCCATATAGCCACCATCATACCAAAGCACACCAACAACCAGCAGTTTTCCACCTTCACCATAGCTCAGCCAAATGAATCGCCCCCAACAATAGTCAGGGGAAAAACCAACCACATGCAGAGGATACCAAATCGAACAACCCTTCCAGCATTTGAGGCCACTTATCCTAGAAGCCTCCACCATGTCGCATGTCGAAGTAAATCCAACAGTACAACAACCTACAGCACAGGGTTCATCACAACCCAGCTCACCAGCAAGAAGAAACCAACAACTTATTTTCCGAAAAGCACCAAAACCATTCACGCCTTGTAAACCAGCAGCAGCACACAAACAACATCTCACCTCAGCAGACATCCAAATCAAGAACCAACACCAGAATTGATTCACATCCAGAACAGCCACAATCACAAAGCAGCGAAAAATGTAATGCAAAAACCTTGAACCAGAAAATCCAGCAAAGAATCCACTCACTGCCAGACGGGCCAGATCACAAAAATACCAGAGAAAGCTGGCAATAGCAGGAGGCGACTAAATATCCGAAGAACCAACATCAGCAAAAGTCCAAACATCTTCCATCCAAACCAAGAACCAGTTTCTACAGAAAACCATGACATCCAAAACACAAAAAATCTATAGCTGCTGCGCAAAATGATTGAAAAAACCTTCATCTACATAAGACGAAGACCAGTACGCCATCTACCTTGGCCACCATCGAAAAGCTTGATCCGAAGCTCCACACACCCAATCAGCACCTTCGCGAGAAGAATACGAACTTGTGACGCCGATCACACCTGGATCCATCCTGATCCATCGCCAAGACCACCCTGCAAGCTAGATCCACATCACTGCTGGATCTCCACACCTCGTCAGATCCCCTCATGATCCACGCAAAGACGAACAGGAGGATCCTGCAACTCTCTTCAATTGCACAGACCAGACCTGCTGAATCCAGGAGTACCCAGATCCTGATCATTTCCGAAGACCGACGTCGGAGACCATCCCGATCCAAAGGGGACCGTATCACCGCTAAATCTAGATGCATCAGGGAGTAGTCGAAAGTCGCCACTGTCAAGGACCAACACCACAAATATCTACCAGAGAAAGCTGAAACCACCATGGGGGAAAGCACCCCCCGATCCAAAATCGCCAAACCACCATGCCCAGAGGAGCGCCACGATGGGAGAGATCCACCATGAGAGAAATCTGCCATCCCAAAGATCCACCCTTTAATGTTTTTAGGGGCGTTAGTGTTTTTTTTTTATTTTTTAGGGGTTTTATGTTTTTTAGGTATTCAAAGTTTTCTTAGGGGTTTTAATGGTTTTTAATTTTTTAGGGATTTTTAGGTTTATTTATGATTTTTATAGGTTTTAGGGGATCTTATAGATTTTTAGGGGTTTTATGGATTTTATAGTTTTTTTGGGTTTTTAGGGTTTTTTAGTTTTTAAGGGGTTTAAATGTTTTTAATGGTTTTATAATTTTTATGGGGATAAATGGGTTTTAAAGTATTTTTTTTTGATTTTAGGGTTTTTATTGTTTTTATGGGGTTTAGGGGTTTTATGGTATTTAGGGTCTATTAATGGGGTTTTAGTGTTGTTAACATTTTTTTTAGTTTTTCAAGAATTTTAAGTGTTTTTATTTTTTTAAGGTTTTCTTATATGGATTAAGGGTTTCTCCATTTTTTTATGTTTTTAGGGTCTTTTGAGGAATATTTTTAATATTTTCATGTTTTTATAGGGGTTTTATGGATTTTGAGGGGTTTGAGGTGGGGGTTATGGTATTTATCTTTCTTTATGTTTTAAGGGTTTTAAGTGTTTTTAGGTTTTTGAGGTTTTCCTAGGGGCTTTTACTTTTTTGGGGGAATTTTTGGTCTTTTATGTTTTTTTATTATTTTTAGGGGTTCTAGGGATTCTGAGGGCAGAAGAGGCTTAGGTCTAGGCTAGCCTATCCCCCCAAAATATAATAAAATCTTAAACAATACGGCTACAAGATGGGACTACAAAGGAGAGTGTGAATGTCACCCTTCTGATTCGAATCCAAAATCAGAATACAAAAGTGTTGGGTAACAAAGGACCACATCAAGTATCTATCTTCGATCGCTTGTTTGGAGAGGGAATCCGCGACTGAGTTAGATTACCTATAAACGTGCGAAACATTAATGTCCATGGTCCAAGAGAGGTTAAGTCACTCAATCCACTGCGGTAGAAGTCTCCAAGGAACATCTCTAGAAATTCCCTTTAAGGAAGCAACCGCAAGCATCAAATCTGATTCTATCCAAATCCTTGTCCAATTGAGATGACTCGTGAACTTCACCACCTTTATAATATCCCACAACTCCACTTCATAAGCACAACCGTTCCCAAGAAACTGGAAGAAGCAACCCTTCATAAAGCCCTGAGAGGTGTTGAAGACACCACCACATCCCGATGGGCCAGCAGCTCCAAGAGCCGCACCATCAACGTTAACCTTGATCCATGATGGAAGTGGAGGAATCCATATAATGTACTTCAGGACCATTGGTTTTCTGCTCCTGCTAACCACTCCAAGTAAATGCAGAACTATCAAGTCATCAACATCATTAAACATCGCACCTGTTTGTATCTATGAGGAAATGCGGATCGCCTTATGAATTTTCACCACTCCCCCATGTAGTGAGAGGGACTTCCGATTGAAATAAACCTTATTCCGGGCAACCCAAACGTAATGGATCATCGTAGCCACCCTGGCCAATAGCAGGTTCCTGACCTGATCACTCTAGTTCAGTGAAACCAGTCCGCACAGGAATTTTCATATTTTCTCTTGCAAGTAGTAGGCCAGTCCAAAACACTGTGATAGATAATTCCAGAGCTCCACAACAAAGGAACAATACAAAAAAAATATGTTTACAACTCTCCTCATCTTTACTGCAAAAGAAACAAGCAGAAGCAAGTTTCCATCTAGAAATCCTGAGTTGCTCATGGTTCAGAAGCCTATTTCACCAGATTTTCCAGATTATTGTATAATGTGATGGAGCAATGAAGGGAGTCCTGAATTTAAGCATCCATGATGGTGAGACTAAACCTGACAGACACTTAAACCGGTAGAAATCACGGGTATTGAATTTACCAACCATGTTGGGCATCCAAATGAGAGTATCAATGTCAGAAAAATAATACTGTTGAACTTGCATAGCAAAATTATCTGAGAGGGGGCTGTTAAGTCATCACATTGTTTTATAAGACCAACAATGGTTAAATTCCGAAGATCTTGAGGAGGCGTCAAGACCTCCGAAATAAGATTCTCCAACCAAGGTGTGGACCAGCAATTCAAAGTAGAGTGCCTTGACACAATCCATTTTGATTTGGACATAATATCTTCATACGAGGATCATAGGGTCGGCCAGACCAAGGAGGCGAGATACCCCGTAAAGCCATCACACAATCTGCACATAAATCTCTCCTTGAGAAAGTCAAGGCCATTATTCTGAGGATTGAGCAGACCCTAGTTAAATTTCCCAATCATGGCATCATTGAAACACCGCAAGTCTTTGATACCAATCCCACCCATATCAAGTGGATTTCTGTAGTGTTTCTAGGCCACAGAGACCAATTTCCACTCATTGATAGATCCTGTTCAGGCAAAATTTCTTATTTTTTTGTTCAAGCTTTTGATGAGACTCGTCGGTCATCTATAGATTGAAAAACCATGGAAAAACATTGAGGTGATGACATAATTAATCAGGAAGACCCTTCTAGCCTGTGAATGATATTTTCACTTCCATTTAGACATTTTTTAAGTGATTTTAGAAGCTATGTCTTCAATGTAATAGTGCCTTGCCTTCCCCAAAAAGAGGGGCACACCCAGGTAGGTGAAGGGAAGGGAGCCTCTCTTCACTCCCATCATGATAGCGATGTGGGTCTATCTTGTATGAAATACACCATTTCCAAAGATAATCGATGATTTAATCCAGCTAATGGCCTACCCAGCCACACACTCATAGTGGTGAAAGATACGCTTGACAATGAGCTGGGTTTTCTTGTCATCCTGCTAAAAAAAATGATGTCATCCACATACAGAAGATGTGAGGGAACAAAAATGTCCCGGCCAGCTTTGATTGGAGAGTACAGCCCCACCTGAACAAGATCCAGGATGCAGTGACTCATGTAAACTTCCACCATCTCAAAGAGAAATCCAGATAGAGGATCCACCTATCGAACTCCATGAGAGCATGCAAATAATCCATGTGAGGATCCATTAACCAAAACCAAAACTCTGGAACTATGGATAATTGAGGAAATCAACTTGATGAAGCTATCAGAAAATCCATATATACTAAGAATCTTGAAGATGAATCTCCACTTTATAGTATCAAAAGCCTTTGAAATTCCTATATTCAAGGAAAAACTACCCTTCTTGTCCTCTTCTCCATAATATTGACCCCCTCTGAGGTGGTTAAGAGACAGGTTTGAATGATTCTTCCAGGAATGAATCCAAATTTATTTGGATTAATGATGTCACGTAAAATCTGCCCCAGCCTGAGGACAAGAATTTTGCTAATTATCTTCGAGATGGTGTTACCAAAAACAATCGTGCGAAAGTATCCAATCACAATAGCATTGTCCTTCTTCAGAATTAGAGAAATAAAATAGGAATTTTCACCATGCAGAATATATCCCAAGATGAAAAATTCTCTCACCGTATTAGTGATGTCCACATGGAGGATTTCCCAATGGAACATAAAAAACTTGTCACCAAATCCACCAGGTCCCACAACGCTATCCATATTCAAAGAGAAGAGCATTGTCCTAACTTCCTCCTCTAGTGGGGCTGCTGTGAGGGTCTCATTCTTCTTGGATTTAACACAAGATGAAATCGAGTCCGCAAACATGGTAGAGACTTGACCATCATCTGCATACATCCCCTAGAAGTAATCCACCGAAGATTTGGAAATGTCTTCCATTGAGGTGAAAGTAGTTTCCCTAACCTAGATAGAACTCAGGGTATTCTTGACCCACCCTTCTTTATGTAATCTATGGAAGAACATGGAGTTCAAGTCCCCATCATTCACCCACTTGACATTGAAATGTGCTTTCGCGGTCTTTTCCTTGAGGGCCAGCAAATCATCGAGCTTTGAATGAAGACATAGCTCCTCCCCCGATGAAGAATTATGCTGCTGAGCCATGAGTTGATATACAGACAGCTGATATTATTCCACTTTAATATCATCATCCAGCCCTGAAAAGGACCTCTTACTCAATTCTCTCAGGAGGCGCTTAACTTCACGGAGCTTTGAGGTTACAATAAAATGAGGACTACTAGTGAATGTGGTGTTCCACACCTTCAAAACCGCCTCCCAACACCCAGAAATTATTAGCTAGGAATTATTCAAATTAAATGGTAGGGGGAGGAACTAGTTATTAGTTCCATAAGTTCAACAACAAGCGGTTTATGATCCGAATTAAATTTCGGGAGAGTAAAGCCAGATATAGCCATCAGGGATCCTCTGTCGTCCATGTGCGCAGAGCATCTGTCCAGTTTACTGGCATGTCTTCCATTAATGGTGTATCTCCCCCAAGTGAAGGAAACTCCAGAGATGGAGACCTCAGATAAATCACAGTGGTCATGGAAATAGGACACGTCTTCTGCAGAAGAACCGGAGAAGTATGGGCCCATCGTTTCCTCAGGCCTTAGGACCGTATTAAAGTCACCAATCACCACCCAGGTGTGGTCAATGTCCCCACTAATCTGCTCCAATTTCCTCCATAGAATTATCCTAGTATTGTAGGAGCAAGAGGCATACACGAAATAAAGAGTGAGGGTGTCATCACTCAAGAAAATAGTGATGGAAGTAATTTTCACGCTCGAATTAATCGAGATAATTTGGACACTATTATGCACCAGGACCCATTTGGAGTCCACGCCATCTACTCCACCATTGGATGAGAGAAGAGAGTATCCAAGAGAGTTCCAGTTGAAACCCTTCCAATTATAGAATTTTATCGTGGGCTTAGCTAACCCAATTTACATAGTCTTGTGAGAAAGAATGTGCCTAAGGGAAGTAGTTGTGGGAGAGTTTCCCATCCCTTGGCAGTTCCAAAACATTATCTTCATTGGGAGTTGACAATAACAGGTAGAGGGGTAACTCCTTTTCCCTTTCCCTTTCCTTTACATCCCTTATTCTTGGGATTATCAGAATTTTTCTTCTCAGAATTAGATAGCAGATACTTTTCCATAAGGTTTTGTGCCACATATGTCTACTTGATGGGTTGATCAAGCTCTATATCACCTGGCTCCTAGTCTGCCATGTCGCTCCAAAATTCCCCATTAAGGTGATTGAATTTTTTCAAAACACATATGTCCTCCTCTGGGGGAACCCTCTGTGATTTTTTTCACCACCTTATCTAAGGTAACCATGGTGAAACCAGGTCGATCTGCAGTATTAGTTGCAGGGTCATCAGAGGCATCTACCTCCTCCAAGCCATCCAGAGTTTCCAAGACAGCGACAGGGCCACTACCTGGGGTCTGTTGGTCAGACAGCACCATAGTATCCTCATCACTAGAGGCTTCTCTAGGGATTGCCGAAATAGCACCTTCAGTGGGAATCGCCACACTCGAAGCAGGGTGCTTTGAGTAGCGACCAGGTATTGGGTCAGCTTGACCATGTTCAGGTGGGGGCCTCCATAGGCCCCCCCATGGCCACCAGAATAGGAGTTTGATCAACCTTCTCAGGTATGGTTGGGGAAGCATCCTGGTCGATAACCAAGGAGTCCTTGGGAACTGCAGGAGGGGTGTCCGGGGCCGCCGGGTCATCCACTCGCTCAGCAGAACCATCTTCCTCCATTTCTGGAAGGCCAAAATTAGTACCTGTAATCTGGACATAAGAGATGCCATTACTAGTAACAATATTCCCCTTATCCGCTAGGGGAGCTGCAGTTGGCGGACTGGAAACCACGTGATTCCTTCTTCACTAGGGTGCATCATGCCCCTGTGACATGTAGACCGAGTAGGTCAATACCTGGTTTGAGGATTGTGGACCCAAATCTCCAGGCCCGCCTTTTTCATTCATTAGAGGGAAAGACGATATGATAGTATCCTCGCCCCATCACCATCATCTTACAATCCAAAAACCCCATGATGTCCAAAATGCGCTTGGAGAGATCTCCACTTCTCCAAATCTTCTCCCCCTTCGACACGATAACCCTTGCAATAATGGAGAACCTGAAAAGGCTAGACCGCTCCTCAAACGCCTCATGATTGGCAGAAACATGTGAAATCATCCACTTTAGAATATCTCCACCGGGATAGGGAGCACCAAATTCCGCGAAGGTGAGAGAAGTAGTTGATTTCACAACATCAGCAAAATATTTCCTCAAACCAGACATTTCTGGTGGCTCTTGGAGTTAAATTTTCTTCACCTTTCTAGCTTAGTAGAGCTGAAAAATATCTTTATGTCCAACCTTTTTCAGCTGCAAGAGGTCTCCATACCCCTTCTTCACATCTGCAAGTATTGTAGCTTGCAGCGGTGTGGGATCTCCATGGTCGCCTAGCTCCCGAACTGTCTCCATTTTCCTCTTTCCTATGGATTTTGAGGGTTTTATTTATTTATAGGATTTTTAGGATTTTTTAGTATTTTATTAGTTTTAATTGTTTTGAGGTCTTTAAGGTAGTATTAAGGTTTTTTATGTGTTTTCAGGTTTTTTAAATTTTTGAGTATTTTTAGGGATTTGTAATTAATTTTATGGGTTTTAGGATTTTGGGAATTTTTAGGGTTTTATGGGTTTAATGGTTTTTTGGTTTTAGGGGTTTTATGGTTTTTAGAGTTTTTTAACATATTAAAAGTTTATCAGGGTTTTAATAATTTTAGATTTTTAAGGTTTTCTTTGGTTTTTTATTGTTTTTAGTGTTTATTTACGTTTTATAGATTTTAAATCAATTTTATGATTTTTATGGTTTTAGGGATTCCTGTGGTTTTTAGGGGTTTTATGGTTTTAAACTTTTTTAGGTTTTTAAAGGTCTTCAGTGTTTTTAGGTTTTAAATTTTATCTTATTATTATTAATATTTTTTAGGTTTTTTATGTTTTGGGGGATTTAAGGGGTTTTATTGGTTTATTGGGGTTTTAGTGATTAGGAAGATTTATTGGGTTTTTATGGTTTTTTTGTGTTTCTAGGGTTTTTGTTGAGTTTTTTATGAATTTTTTTATTTTTATAGTTTTTTAATTTTTGAGGGGGTTTAAACGATTCTAGTGTTTTTAGTGGATTTTAAAGTTTTTAGTTGGGTTTTAGGGGTTTATATGGTTTTTAGGGGTTTTGAAGGTTTTTAGGATATTTTTATGATATTTTATGCTTTTTATAATTTCTTAGGTTTTTATGGGTTTCAAGTGATTTTAGTTCTACATAGTGTTATGAGTTTTTTTGGGATTCAGGATTTTTTACTTTTAAGGTATTTTTAAGCCTTTTTAGTATTTTTATCATTTTTAGGATTTTTTTGGGATTTTGAGGTGTTTTAGGGTTTTTAATATTTTTAGGGTTTTTAGAATTTTAGGTTTTTGGGGGTTTTTAGTGTTTTTAGGTATTTAAGGTTTTTTGAGGTGATTTAAGGTTTTTTTTACCTTTTTAGGGATTTTTACATATTTACAAGGATTTTATTGGGTTTTAGGGGCATTAAAAGATTTTGAGGTGTTTAGAGTTTCTAGGGGGTTAATGGTTTTTAAATGTTCTTACAATTTTTAGAGGTTTAATTGTTTTTGTAGATTTTAGTGGGTTTTTGAGGTTTTAATGGGTTTCTGAGTTTTTTATCATTTGTATGGATTTTTAGAGGTTTTTAGGTTTTTTTATGTGTTTTGGTGTTTTTACTATTTTTTGGGTTTTTAAGGGATTTAGTTTTTTTAGGGTTTTTTTGTTTTTTTTGTTTAAATATTTTTTTTATTTTTTTAGGGGTTTTATGGTTTTTTTTATTATTTATTATTTTTTTGGTGTTTTAAGATATTTTGAGTGATTTTAGGGTTTTTTGGATTTTTATTTATTTTTTGGGTTTTCAGGGTTTTGGGGTTTCTTTGAGTGTTTTATATATTTTTTAGGGTTTCACGTGATCCTTAGCTTAGTTTTTCAGGACTCTCCAAGACCATCCACGAGACACAGCATCAAATCTGCACAGAGGAATATTTCCGGAGTACTATAACAGGGACTATTCAGTATTGTATCAAAAGGAAATATTCATTAGTTTCATCATTCATGCCACTGGTTTGGTCCTCGAGTCTTTTAGGTATTTGATCCACCTCAAGGCCTTTGAGCCACATGTTCAAAAGAAATACTATACAGACTCTACAACAAGCGAGCTCTAGATTAGGATTCAGACTAGGTGAATTCACTAGAGAAAGATACAATGAATTTCAAAGAATGGTAGGGAATGGAAATCACCATCAGTACCAATTATGTGCATATCTTCCCAGGAATTCTTGTCTAACAACTATGAAAAGGTAAAGATATGGAAATGAATTTGTAGATGTGGGGGAGGGGAAATTCCAAGTAGTCATAGTCTATGAATAATTTCTCAACATCCATTAGGTCATGTAATGTCATGATGCCTACAGGCCACATAAGGGTTCCCCATAAACAATTAAAAAGGGGATTATTACAAATGAATAAAAATATTAGGCCTTTGGGCCATTCAGGCATAGATTTTTATGGATTTATTTATTTTAGATGTTTTAGGGTTTTCAAGGATTTTTAGTGTTTTAATAGGGTTTTAGAGTATTTATGGGTTTTTAGGGATTATAGGGTTTTTATGGTTTTTAAGAATTTTTAGGGTTTCAAGGTCTTTAAGGGTTTTTAGTGTTTTTTTTTCATTTTTTTGTTTTTAGGGGTTTTATGTATTTTTCATTTTTTTTAGTTTTTATTTGGGGTTTTTAGGGGTTTAGGTTTTTTGATGATTTAAGGTATTTTTTGTGTTTTTTAAAATTTTTATGGTTTTTTGGGGATTTTGAGGTTTTTTTGGGTTTTAATGGTTTTTAGTGTTTTTAGGGGTTTTAGCTGTTTTTATAGTTTTTAGGGGTTTTATGTGTTTTTTTGGTTTTTAATGTTTTCTAAGGGTTTTAGGTTTTTAATATTTTAAAGGATTTTATTGGTTTTTAAATTTTTATAGTTTCTTAGGGTTTTTAGATGTTTTTAGGGTTTTTTTGGGTTTTTGGGTATTTAGTGATTTTTTGAGTTTTTTGGTTTTTTTGGTTTTTTAGAGTTTTTAAACTTTCAAGGGTTTAAAGGGTTTTCACAAGTTTTAGTATTTTTTAGGTTTTATGGGGGTTTTGAATTTTTATGGTTTTTATGGGGTTATATGGATTTTATTGGGTTTTAGGTTTTTAGGGACTTTTTAGGCATTTTTACTATTTTTAGAGTTTTTATGTTTTTAGTGGTATTATGTGTGTTTAGGATGTGAGGCCTTCTGGGGGCTCTTCACCATTTTTAGGGTTTTTAGGTTTTTACATCTTTTTAGGGCATTTATGATTTTTATGGGTTTTTATTTTTTTTTATGAGTTTAATGGATTTTAGGGTTTTTTGGTTTTTTTGGTTTTTATGTTTTTTAGGGATTATAGCATTTTAAGGTTTTTAGGGGTTTTAAGTTATTTTTGAGTTTTTTTATGTTTTTAGAGGTTTAAAGGGTTTTAGAGTTTTTACTAGTTTTATGGTTTTGTTGATATCTAGGGTTTTTTAGGTTTTTATAGGTTTTTATGGATTTTTGGGGTTCTTATGGTTCTTATCCACTTTTAGGGTTTTTAGCATTTTTTAGGTTTTTAGGGGTTTTAAGTGTTTTTAAATTTTTAGGGATTTCTTATGGGTTTTCTGGGGTTTTACGATTTTTTATAGGGATTTTTAGGTTTTTTTTAATATTTTTAAGTATTTTTATGGTTCTTAGGGATTTTTCGGGATTTATGGATTTTAGAGTTTTACAGTTTTTATGATTTGTTTTATTTTTAGGGTTTTATGGGTTTTATGTGTTTTAGTTTTTTACTGTTTTTCTTAGTGTTTTTCTATATTTTAAGGTTTTTTTACATTTTTTGGGATTTTAGGATTTTTTTTTATTTTTATGGGTTTTAGTGTTTTCAGGGATAATGAGGGGTTTTAGGGTTTTTAGGGTTTTGGGGTTAAAATTGTTTTTTGTGGTTTTATGTTTTTTTTTGAGTTTTTATGGTTTTCCAGATTTTTTGTATTTTTTTAATTTGTTTATGGGTTTAAAGATTTTTTAATTTTTTTATTGATTTTTTTACATTTTTATGAGTTTTTTGGGGTTTTAAGGTTACTAGGGTTTTTATGGCATTTATAATTTTTTGGGTTTTTTAGGGTTTTAATGGGGTTTAAGGTTTCTCAGTAGTTTTAAGTATTTTCATGTTTCAAGGTTTTCATAGGGGTTTTATGGGTTTTTAGGGGTTTATACCTTTCTCATGATTTTTATTTGTCTTTCAAGAAATTTATGGTTTTTATATTTTTCTGGATTTTGAGGGGTTTTGGGGTTTTGGGGTTTTTTATAGTTCTTTGGGGTTTTAGTCTTTTCTTTGCGTTTTTTAGGGTTTTAAGGTTCTTTTAAATTTTTTAACATTTTTAGTGGGTTAACGTATTTTTAGAGTTTTTTTCTGGGGTTTTATTGTTTTTCATGGTTCTCATTGATTTTTAAGGTTTTTAGGAGTTTTTATTATTTTAGTCTCATTTTTGGGATTTTAGGGTTTTTAGTGTTTTTAATGTTTTCTAGGTTTATAGGGGTTTTAACTATTTTTAGGTTTTTAAGAATATCTTAGAAGTTTTTAGGTATTTAAGGTGTTTTAGGAATTTTACGATTTTTTAGGGTTTATGTGTTTTTAGGTTTTTTGGGGGGTTTTGGTGTTTTTAGTTTTTTAAGGTTATCCTATGGGTTTTAGAGTTTTTTTATTTAGGTATTTTTAGTTCTTTTTATTATTTTTATGGTTTTTTAGGTATTTTTGGGTTTTGATGGTTCTTAGGGTTTTTAGGGGTTTTTATGCTTTTTATGGATTTTTGGGTTTTTAGGATTTTTTGATATTTTTAGGGGTTTAAAGGTTTTCTAGAGATTTTTTTATCATTTTATGGGTTTAATGTTTTTTTATAGTTATTAGTGGTTTCAAGGGTTTTTTGGGTATTATAGGTTTTCATGGGTTTTTTGCTCTTTAGGGGTTTATGGGTTGTTAGGTTCTTTTATGGGTTTAATTAATTTGGTTTTTTTGGTTTTTTAGGGGTTTTAATTGTTTCTAGGTTTTTTAATTTAATCTTTGGTTTTTTTAAGATCCTTAGTGAATGTTAATTTTTATCAAAATTTAAGGATTTGTTGAAAATTTTATGTTGTTTTGGGTTTTAGGGATTTTGGGGGGTTTTAGGGTTTTTAGGGGTTTCATGTTTTTTTGGGTTTTTAATGTTATCATAAGGGTTTTCATGGTTTTAGTGTTTTCTACATTTTTAGGGATTTTGGGGATTTCATAGGGTTTTTAGGGTTTTAAGGGGTATTACTGTTTTTTTTTTCAGGTTATTTAAGTTTATCATGGTTATTAATGGTTTTTAGAATTTTTAATGTTTTTAGGGGTTTAAAGTTTTTTAGATTTTTTTTGGGTTTTATCTTTTTAGTGTTTTTATGGTTTCAGGAATTTTTTAAGTTTTTAGGTGTTTTTAGTTTCTCTTGGTCTTTTTATGTTTTTAGGGTTTTTAGTGTTTTTACGTTTTTAGGACTTTTATAATTTAAATGGTTTTTACGGGTTTTCTAGGTGTTTGAGTTTTATGGGTTTTTAATTTTTTTATATTTTTTAGGTTTCTAGGGGTTTTAACAGTTTTTATGTTTTTAAGGTTTTGTACATTTTTTAGATTTTTTAGGTGTTTCTATTTTTTAGGGATTATTATGACATCTTAAGATTTTAATGTATTTTTATGGGTTTTTGGAATTTTTAGGTGTTTTAGGGTTTCATGTTTTTTTGGGGTTTTTTGGTATTTTTTGGGAGTTTTTAGGGTATTAAAATATTTTTAGAGTATCCTAAAATTTTTATGGGTTTAAATGGTTTTTATAGTTTTCAGTGGGTTTTTTGGGGTTTTTGGGTTTTTACGCTTCTGGACGTTTTATGGTTATTAGGGGTATTTTGTGGTTTTATGGTTTTTTAGGGTTTTTTAGGGTTTTTAATGTTTTTTAGGTTTTTAGGGAGTTTAACTATTTTTAGAGTTTTAAGGTTTTCTTAGGGGGTTTTTGGGTTTTTAGTTTTTTTAAATTTTTAGGGATTTTAAGGATTTTTAGGTTTTTTATGGTTTTTAGAGTTTTTAGGGATTTTTAGGGATTTTTAGGTTTTTTTTAGGTTTTTAGGGTTTTTAGAATTTTTAGAATTTTTATGGTTTTCAATTTTTTGTTGGTTTTTAAGGTTTTATTATGGATTTTTAGAATTTTTATGGATTTTATGTTTTTAGGTATTTTTAGGGATTTTTATGGATTTTATATTTTTTTAGTGATTTTTTGGATTTTTAGGGTTTTTATGGTTATTTAAGGTCTTTGTAATTTTATGATTTTTTAGTTTTTTTAGGGTTTCTTTATTCTTTTTTTTACCGTTGTTATGATCATTAATGTTTCAAAAAAATTATGGTTTTAGATTTTTATGTGTTTTTAGTTTTTTGGGGTTTTTATTGGTTTTAGGGGTTTAAATGTTTTTAGGTGTTCTTATGGGATTTGGGGGTTTTAGGGTTTTTTGAGTTTCTTAGTGTTTTTCATGTTTTTCGGTTTTTTAGATGTTTTAATTTATTTTATGTTTTTATGGTTTTCTTGGGGTTTTAAGGATTTTTACCTTTTTGATATTTAGGGATTTTTAGGATTTTGTGGTGGTTTTATCGATTTTTAATGGTTTTTGGGTTTTTGGGTGTTTTAGGGGTTTTATAGTTCTTTCAATTTTTTGTCTTTTTTAGCGTTTCTAGGGGGTTTTAGAGTTTTTAATATCTTAGGGGTTTAAAGGGTTTTTTGAGTCTTTAGTGGGTTTTTAGGGTTTTATGGGGTTTTATGGTTTTTAGGAATTTTATGATTTTTAGGGATTTTTGGGTTTTTTTTTGGGTTTTTAGGGTTCTTAGCGTCATTTTGGTTTTAGGGGTTTTAAGTATTTTTAGGATTATATGTTTTTCTTAATGTTCTCAGTGGTTTTTTGGGTTTTTTACTATTTTAAATATTTTTAGTCGTTTTTTAGAAATTTTATGGTTTTTAGGGTTCTTAATGATTTTGAGGGGATTGGGGGTGCTTTTGGTTTTTTAGGGGTTTTAGGGGTTTTATGGTTTTTCGCATTTTTTAGGTTTTTTGGGGTGTTGTGTGTTTTTAGGTTTTTATGGTTTTTTTAAATTTTGAATATTTTTATGGGTTTCTTGGGTTTTTATTGATTTTGAGAGGTTTTAGGGTCTTTTTTTTAGGTTTTTATGGTTTTTTGAGTTTTTTAAGGGGTTTTTAGTTTTTACTTATTTTTTAGTGTTTTTATGTGGTTTTGTAGTTTTTAAGGGTTTAGGTGTTTTTTGGGTTATCGAGGTTTTTTATGTGTTTTAAGGGTTTTTAGATGATTAAGGGGTTTTTAGTTTTTAATTATTTTTTAGTGTTTTTATGGGGTTTTATAGTTTTTAAGGGTTTAGGTGTTTTTATAGGTTTTATGGGGTTTTATGCATTTTGAGATCTTATAGGTGTTTGGTATGTTTTCATCATTTTATTGTTTTTAAGTAGTTTTATGGGTTTTTAGGTTTTTAATGATTTCTTAAGGGTTTTCAAGGTTTTTTATGGTTTTTTCATTTTGAGGGAATTTTAGGTATTTTTTAGGATTTTTATGGTTTTTAATTATTTTTGGAGGTATTTAGGGTTTTTTAGTATTTTTATCATTTTTTAATTTTTAGGGTTTTTAAGTATTTTTTAAAAAATTAGGTTTTATTAGGGGTTTTCATGATTTGTTACATTTTAGGGTCTTTTCGTACATTTTTGGGGTTTTGTATGGTTTCATAGTATTTTTAGGGATATTGAATGGTTCTTGGGATTTTGGGAGTTTTAAATGTTTATTTGGGTTTTAGGGTTTTTATGGTTTTTAAGGGTTTTTTTTTGGTTTAAATATTTTATTGATTTTAAGGAATTGTATATTTTTTAGGGCACATAGTATTTTGTAGGGTTTATATCATTTTTAAGAGTTTTTAAGGTTTTCTCAGGGGTTTTCAAGGGTTTTAGACATTTTACATTTTTACGGATTTTTAGGGGTTTATGATTTTTATGGATTTTTGGGGTTTTTGGTTTTTTTGGATATTATGGTTTTTTTATTGTTTTAAAGGGATTTTAGAATTTTTAACATTGTTAGAGGTTTAAAGGGGTTTTATATTGTTTTTTATTTTTAATGGTTTTTATGGGTTTTATTGTTTTTAAGGATTTTAGGGGTTTTATGGTTTTTAGGGGTATTAGGGTCTTTTAGGTTTTCTAGTATTATTTAATATTTTAGATTTTTACATGTTTTTATGTTTTTAATGATTTTTATGGGTTTTCATGGTTTCTGTGGGATTTTCGGTTTTTTTGGGATTTTTAGGGGTTTTTTATTTTTATGGATTTTAGGGATTAAGGGATTTTGAGGGTTTTAATGGTTTTTTAGGGTTTTTAGAGATTTTAATGTTTTTTTCAGTTTTATGTTTTTATGGATTTTAATTTTTTTTTTGCATTTTAAGTATATCTTAGTGTTTTTTAGGGATTTTATGTGTATTTAGGTTTTTAGGGAATTTTTAGGAATTTTATGTGTTTTTGGGGTTTTAGGGATTTTGAGGGTTTTTTTTTTGGTTTTTAGGGGATTTTAGGGGTTCTTTGTGTTTTTTGGGGGTTTTAGGATTTTTTTGAGTTTCTTTATACTTTTTATGGTTTTAAAGGGGTTTTAGAGTTTTTATTGGATTTTAGGTTTTTTTATATTTTAGGGTTTTTCATGGATTTAAGATTTCTTTATGGTTTCTAGGGGGTTTTGGGGCTTTATGGTCTTTTAGGGGTTTTGAGGATTTTTATCATTTTAAAGGTTTTTTAAGGGTTTTATGTGTTTTTTGGTTTTTAATGGTTTTTTGAGTTTTGTAAAAATTTTAGATATTTTTATGGATTTTTAGTGCTTTAATATTTTTTTTGGTTTTTTATGGTTTTTAGAGATTTTTAGGGACTGTAAGGTTTTTATTAAATATTACTGGGTTTTAGGTTTTTTTATATTTTTAGGTGGTTTAAGTGTTTTTATGTTTTTATTGTTTTATTTTGGGTTTTCTTAATTTTTACAATATTTTATGTTTTACGGACGATTATGTATTTTTCAGATTTTTTTGGTTTTGGGTATTTTTATGTTTTTTGGATTTTTATGGTTTTTTGTTTTTAGGGGCTTTTGAGTCTAGGTTTTTCAAGGATTTTAGTGTTTTTTTTACCTTTTTTGGGTTTTAAAGTGGTTTTATAGTTTTTATTGGGTTTTAGGGTTTTAGGGGTTTTATGGAGTTTTGTGCTTTTCATGGTTTTTTGTGGGTTTTTAGGTTTTTATGGGTTTTTAAGTTTTGTGGAGTTTTATGGATTTTTAGAGTTTCTTTAATGTTTTTAGTGGATTTAGGTGTTTTTATTTTTTACTTATTATTTAGTGTTTTTATGGGGTTTTATAGTTTTTAAGGGTTTACGTGTTTTTTTTGTTTTTTAGGGGTTTTTTATGCGTTTTTAAGGGTTTTTAGAGGATTTAGGGGTTTTTTGTTTTTACTTATTTTTTAGTGTTTTTATGGGGTGTTGGATATTTTAATTTTTTAGGTGTTTTTATGGTTTTAGGGGGTTTTATGCATTTTGGGATCTTGTAGGTGTTTGATTTTTTCATCATTTTTTTAGTAGTTTTATGGGATTTTAGTTTTTTAATGATTTCTTAGCGGTTTTAAAGGTTTTTATGGTTTTTTCATTTTGAGGAAATTTTAGGATTTTTTTATGATTTTTATGGTTTTCAAGAATTTTTGGGTGGTTTTAGGGTTTTTTAGTATTTTTATCATTTTATAATTTTTAGGGGTTTTAATTATTTTTAAAAAAATAATTAGGTTTTATTAGGGGTTTTTAGGATTTTTTACATTTTTAGGGGGTTTTAGTAAATTTTTGGATTTTTTATGCTTTCATAGTGATTTTAGGGATATTGAATGGTTCTTGGGATTTTGGGAGTTTTAAATGTTTATTTGGGTTTTAGGGTTTTTATTGGTTTTAAGGGTTTTTTTTGTTTTAATTTTTTTTAAGGATTTTAAGGATTTTTATATTTTTATGGTACATATGATTTTTTAGGGTTTATATCATTTTTATGAGTTTTTAAGGTTTTCTGAGGGTTTTTCAAGGATTTTAGACATTTTACATTTTTACTTATTTTTAGGGTTTTTTGAATTTTTAGGGTTGTATGATTTTAATGGATTTTAGGGGTTTTGGGTTTTTTCAGATTTTATGGTTTTTTAGTTTTTTATTGTTTTAAAGGGTTTTTAGGATTTTTAACATTTTTAGGGGTTTAAAGGGGTTTTATATTTTTTTATATATTTTAGGGTTTTTATGGGTTTTAAGGTTTTTAAGGATTTTAGGGGTTTTATGGTTTTTAGGGGTTTTAGGATTTTTTCGGTTTTCTAGTATTTTTTAAGATTTTAGAATTTTAAGTGTTTTTAGGTTTTTAATGGTTTTTTTGGGTTTTCATGGTTTGGGGGGGATATTAGGTTTTTTGGGATTTTTAGCGTGTTTTTTATTTTTTGGATTTTAGGGTTTAAGAAATTTTGAAGGTTTTAATGGTTTTTTAGGGTTTTTAGGGATTTTAAAGTATTTTTTTCATTTTTATGTCTTTATGTTTTTATGGGTTTTAAGTGTTTTTTGGTTTTTAAGGATCTCTTAGGGTTTTTAGGGATTTTACGTGTTTATGGGTTTTTAGGGAATTTTTAGGAATTTTTTGTTCATTTTGGGTTTTAAGGATTTTGAGTGTTTTTTTGGTTTTTTGGGGATTTTAGGGGTTCTTTGTGTTTTTTTGGGGGTTTTAGGATTTTTAGTGTTTTTTTATAATTTTTATGGTCTTAAAGGGATTTTAGAGTTTTTAGTGGCTTTTAGGTTTTTTTATATTTTATGGGTTTTTAATGGTCTTATGATTTCTTTATTGTTTCTAGGGATTTTTTTATATTTTAAAGGTTTTTAAGGGATTTATATGTTTTTAGGTTTTTAAGGTTTTTTAAAGGTTTTTTTGAGTTTTTTTTACATTTTTAGATATTTTTAGGGCTTTTTAGGGCTTTTTCTATTTTATTGGGTTTTTATGATTTTTAGAGATTTTTATGGACTGTAAGGTTTTTATTAAATTTCTGGGGTTTTAGGTTTGGTTATATTTTTAGGTGTTTTAAGTGTTTTTAGGATTTTATTTTTTTATTTAAGGTTTTCTAGGTTTTTAGGATTTTTTATGTTTTAGGGTCTTTTGGGTATTTTTTAAATTTTTTTTATTTTTTGTGTATTTTGATGGTTTTTTTGGGTTTTTATGGTTTTTTATTTTTAGGGGCTTTTTGAGTCTTTAGTTTTTTCAAGTAATTTGTATTTTTTTATGTTTTTTGGGGTTTAAAGTGGTTTTATAGATTTTATTGGGTTTTAGGGGTTTAGGGGTTTTAATGAGTTTTGTGGTTTTCATGGATTTTGTGGGTTTTATGGTTTTAGGTTTTTTTTGCGGGTTTTAGTGATTTTTAGGTTTTTTGGGGTTTTAAGTGTTTACTGGTTTTAAAAGATTTATTACGGTTTTTACGGTTTTTATGTTTTTCGGGATTTTCGGACCTTGTTATGATTTTTATTGATTTCTAGGTATTTTAAGGGGTTTTAGGGTTTTTAACATTTTTAGGGGTTTTATGGTTTTATGTGTTTTTAGGTTTTTTATGTTTTTCTTAATGTTTTTCAATGTTTTTAATTTTTTAAGGATTATAGGGATTTTTTAGGATATTTATTATTTTTTGGATTTTGTGGGTTTTAATGGTTTGTAGGGTTTTGATGGGTGTTTGTGGGTTTTAGTTTTTTTTAGTGCTTTAGGGGTTTTAATGATATTCAGATTTTTTTTAAAATTTAGGAGTTTAAAGGGTTTTTTGTTATCTTTTGTGGTTTTTAGTGTTTTATAGGTTTTATAGGATTTTCATGGTTTTTAGGAGGTTATGGGATTTAGGGTTTTTATGGTCCTTTATATTTTTAGGGTTTTTATCATTTTTATGTTTTTTTGGGTTTTAACTGTTTTTAGGTTTCCAAGGGTTTCTAATGGTTTTTTTGGTTTTTTGGGGTTTTAATTTTTAATGTATTTTTATGGATTTTTTAGTAATTTTATGGTTTTTAGGGATTTTTGGTGTTTCTATGGGTTTTAGGGTTTTTTGCGTTTTTATTTTTTTAGGAGATTTTTATTTTTCTAGTTTTTTAATTTTTTATTTGGGTTTTGAGTTTTTAGGGAGTTTTATAGTTTTTTACTATTTTCATGGGTTTTTAGTGTTTTTAGGGATTTTTATGGTTTTTAGGGTTTTTTTGGTTTTTAGAGTTTTTTAGGGTTTTAAAAGATTTTAAAGTTGTAGAAAATTTTTAGGGGTTTCAAGGGGTTTTAGATTTTTTAGTGTTTTTTATTTTTTTTGGGGGGTTTTAAGGTTTTTAGGTAATTTATATGGTTTTAGGGTTTTTTCTGGTTTTATGGTCTTTTAGGGTTTTTTAGAATTTTTACATTTTTTATGTTTTTTAGGGTTTTAAGTGATTTTATATTTTTAAGTTTTTCTTAGGGGTTTTCAATATTTTACGTTTTTTACATTTTTAGGTATTTTTATGTCGTTTTAGGATTTTTGTGGGTCTTTAGGGTTTTTTAGGATTTTGAGGGTTATTAGAGATTTTAGATTTTTTTTGTTTTTCAGTGTTTTAAAGAGTTTTTGGTTTTTAAGGTTGTATTAAGGGTTTTATAGGTTTTTAGGGATGTTATATTTTTAGTTATCTTTTGGGATTTTAGAGTATTTTTATGGCATTGAGGATTTTTAGGGATTTTGAGGGTTTTAGGGTTTTTTTGTTTTTTTTTTGTTTTTAGGGGGTGTTTGAGTTTTTATGGTTTTAGGTTTCTTATTGCTTTAATTTTTTTTGGGGATTAAATGGTTTTTAGTGTTTTTATTGTTTTTTATGGTTTTTAATTTTTTAAGATTTTATAAGGGTTTTACTTTGTTATATAGTTTTTTTGGGTTTCTAGGGATTTTAGGGGTTTTGGTTTTTTAGCATTTTTAGATATTTTACTGGTTTTAAGTGTTTTTATATTTTTAATGTTTCTTTTTGTTTTTATGGGTTTTTTTGTTTTTAGGCACTTTTTAGGCTTTTTTATTATATTTATGGTTTTCAGGGTTTTTGAAGTTTTTTTTGTGTTTTTTGAGTTTTGTGGGGTTTTTTGGATTTTTGGGTTATTAAGGATTTTTTTTTTATTTTTTTAGGGTATGAAGGTTATGTATATTTTTTACATTTTTAGGGTTTTAGAGGTTTTTTAGAGATTTTAGTGGATTTTTAGGGTTTTTATGTGTTTTTAGGGTTTTATGGTTTTACGGGAATTTATGGTTTTTAGGGTATTTTAAGGTTTTTTAGTATTATTAATAATTTAGGTCTTTTAATTATTTTTATTTTTTTATGGTTTTATTTAAAATTTATAAGGTTTTTGAGGTTTTTAAGGTTTTATAGGCATTTTTAGGGTTTTATGGTTTTTAGTGTTTTTAGGTATTTTGATGTTTTTAGCGGTTTTTTTGTTTTTTGGAATTTTTTTTATTTTTTGGGGTTTTATGTGTTTTTAGGTTTTTATGTTTTTATTAGGGGTTTTCAGGGTTTTTAGGTTTTTTTATATTTTTAAAGAATTTTGGGTTATTTGATGATTTTTATGGTTTTTAGGGATTTGTGGGATTTGTGGGTGGTTTGGTTTTTTGGGTTTTAGTGTTTTTCTTATTTTTAGGGTTTATACGGATTTTTAGAGTTTTTTTAAGGGTTTTAGGGGTTTAAATACGGTTTAGTGTTTATAATGGTTTTTATGGGTTTTTTGGTTTTTAAATATTATTAGAGGGTTTTATGGTTTTAATAGTTTTATTATTTTTTTACTGTTTTTTATCATTTTATGGGTTTTAAGTGTTTTTGTGGTTTTGTTTGGGTCTTTCAGTGTGTTTAATGTTTTTACATTAATAAGGATTTTTTAGGATATATAAGGATTTCTAGGTTTTCTGCATTTTTAGCTTTTTTAGGGACTTTCAGGGGTTTTAGGGTTTTTATGGTTTTATGTTTTTTTGTTTTTATGTATTTGTTGAGTTTTTTAGGGCTTTAAAGGTTTTCTAGAGGTTTAAACTTTTTAGGGGTATAAATTGGTTTCCGAGTTTTCAGTGGTTTTTACGGTATTATGCAGTGTTTTTGTATTTTGGTTTTTAGGGGGTTTTATGGTTATTAGGGGTCTTTAATGTCATTTTAGTGGTTATAATAATTTTTAGTGTTTTTGTGGTTTTCATGGGTTTGAAGTGTTTTTTGGATTTTATGGTTTTATTATAGGGTTTCAGGGTTTTATGGGGTTTCTATTTTTTTAGACATGTTTAGGGATTTTATGATTTCTATGGGTTTTTAGGATTTTAATGGATTTTGAGGGATATTAGGGATTTTTAGAGGGTTTTGGGTTTTTAGGGTTAATAGTATTTTTTAGGTTTTAGGGGTTTAAAGTGTATTTAGGTTTCAAATTTTTTCTTATTGGTTTTCAGGGATTTTATGGGTTTTAGGGGTAATAAGGATTTTTATGGGTTTATGGTTTTTATAGTTTGATTGGTTTTATTGGTTTTTTGTGATTTTGGGTTCTTTTTGAGTTTCAGGGGTTTTATGGTTTTTTATAGTTTTTAATCATTTTTACATGTTTAAAGGGTTTTTACAGTTTTTATTAGTTTTAGGTATTCTATGGGATTTTAGGGATTTTTATGTTTTTTATGGTTTTATGGTTTTTGGTGGTTTAGGGTTTTAGAGTCCTTTTAGGGGTTATAACGTTTTTAGTTTTTTAGGGATTTTAAGTGTATTATGATTTTTAAGGTTTTCATAGGGATTTTCATGATTTTTTTCATTTTTAATATTTTTAGGGATTTTTTGGATTTTTTGGTTTTTTATTGTTTTTTAGGGATTGATGTAATTTTGAGGATTATTAGGGGTTTTTAGGGTTTTTATCATTTTTTGCATTTTATAGGTTTTTAGGGGTTTTATGTTTGTAGGGTCCTGAAAAAATCCGCAAAGGAGAATGATGATCCCCTTCAACTCAAGTGAGATTCAACCCAACTCCCCCCCAAAGGGATGGGAAAATGTGGAAAATACTCAAGGATGGTGAAGGAGGAACCGGTCCGCGGACCGGTCTAATGTTAATGACGCACGACCGGTTCCGTTAAGCGTCCCTCCTCCGTGGACCGTCGTCGTTCGTGAAATAGAGACAGAGACCCTCCGCAGTCGTGAAGCAGGACAGGCCCCAATCCGGTCCACCATTCCAGACCGCCCCAGCCGCGAGCTCCGTCATTCGGCCCGAACCGCCTCCGCTGTTGTTCACGAAATGGAGGCGGAACCCCCTGCGGCCATGAAGCACTCCCCGAGTTTGGTTTGCGGGGGAGGAGTGTTTAATGCCCACCACGAGTCACAGATTGAACAAGTCATCCATAAACTAGATCTTCGGTCATGGGCCTCCACAAAAGGTGTCGCGTGACCGCAGATACATCTCTTTCCCCACTCGATAAAAGTAGACCGAGGCTGAAAGGGAAAGAGGATTCAGATTCAGAGGAAGGGAACAGAGAGGAGATCAGTCAGATTTGGGTGGAAGGATTTCGAAGGAAATCATAGGATTTTGAAAGTTCCAGTTCTCCAACCAGTGCAGGTAAACCAGGGAACGAACTAATAAGGAACCGAAAACGCATAATAACTTGGTGAACTGCGAACTTAAAATAACAAAAAAGGGAAAACTGTGAACCAGAGTCCCTCCGCGGATGCACTCCCCACGGACCAGGGAGTTTATGCCACTTTTCTGATCCGTCACACCGCGTAGCACCATCCTACGCGGGCGAAGCCTCGACCGACGAACCCCTGACCGGTGCCAACCTTGGCCGCTGCTACTCGTGTGGAACCCTCAACGTACCAACCTTGTGTGCGGACCGAACCCGAAGCCCCGAATCCTCCTGGTTCACAGGATGCCAATCAATCTGCGGACCCTCCTGGTTCACGGACGACCTCTCAGTCGGTGGACCACCCTGGTTCGTGGACCGCCTCTCAGTCCACGGACCACCCTGGTTCGCGGATGGCCTCTCAGTCCGTGGACCACCCTGGTTCACGGATGGCCTCTCCAGCCAGGTAGCACTTCCCTAAGCAAAGGGCGCCACCACCCATACCCCTGTGTGGTCTGCCGAATCCATTGGAGTTCCCGTTCCCAGAGCCACATAAGATCCTCCCGATCTGGCCTGATCCTCAGTGGCTCCTTCACTGGCCTACTCATCGGTCTCGAGCCGAGGCCTCCACCAGAGCCACCGTATTCGTGTGGTGTAACCCTTAGGCGCATTAGCGTGCCGTTTTGAGTTCAGATACCCACAGTAAGTAGAGGCTAAGGGGTTTCCCCGACCCTTGAGTATATTCCCGAAACATTTCTGGGTTCACATTCCCACGGTAATGTGGAGTTTGAGCTCGGGAGTCCCTTTTCTGCCCCTCCACTTGTTTAGGGCTCCTTAGGGGTAGTAAAATACCCATCAGAAGGAATCCCTCATGCACTGTAAGAGAGTATATGGTCACAGGAGCACCCCCTTTCCCTCTCCTCTTGCGCTTCGTCACCATGGGCGTCCATCCTGAAGTAAGCCCTGACTTTATGGGCGTCCAACCCAGAGTAAGCCCCGACTTAATGGGCCACCCTCATGCCTAAGCCCCACTCCACTTCTCACAGACGCGCCATTCGTGACGTGATCCTTTGTTCCTTGCTGCCTCTTGTTTCTCACATCGATCATGACTCATGTGGGCATAGAATAACCATCGACCATGACATCCTCTTATGGGCCTTCTCAGAGTGTAAGCCCCAATCCATCACCCTGGGCTGCCTCTGAGCGTAATCCCCATGCCCATGCAAACTACGAGGACTTTGATTCCCTACCACAGGGATACATAGGAAGCCTCCATGAGGTTCAAGACCGATCACCAACGGACCCCCTGGGTCCACCTTCACATCGGTTCTCCGACACTCCCCATTCGAACTACGTGGACTTTGATCCCTGTCCCCTAGGTAGGGTACGTAGGAAGACTCCATGAGGTTCAATACCAAGAAAATCTCGATCCTACTATCTTCACATCGGTTCACCGCGCCACTCCTAGTGCTGCCTCAATGAGTTCCGACTCCACGGGGTCATTAATCCAATGAGGGACGGTAAACCTCAGGCATAAATGATTCTGGACCCCACTACGTCCAGTTGACCATTTCCCACCAGGGTTAAATCCGTGGATACTATGTTTGGGTATAAACCAAAGATTTTTGAACATATGAATACGTCTTAAATCTACAAGAGAGTCCCAGAAGAGGCAATAATTCCCCCCAAAAGGGTGCGATGAGACCGACTTCCCATCCTCTCAACCAATGTGAGTTCTTAAGAGTCGCTGGTCAGACCATCCGGCGAATTCCTGCCTTTAGAAAGCAGGTCCACGTTTCATCGGATACAAAACCGTTGGGCATTTCGAGACCGAAACCCGAAACAAAAAGGTGAACCCGACATGAATCTTCAACCTAGCAAGGAGGATTTAACCTAATCCCACCATTTCCCCCTTATACTCTCAAGGAGGGCCAAGAAATGTCATTAAATACGCATGGGATCATGAGATGATGCTTTTAAGGGTTTCCTATTTGTATTTGTTAAAATATTTTACAGTTACCTTCAGAACTCCCTTCGATCCAATGGAATCCTGAAGGAACTCACAGGCGCATGCTTACAAAAACGTAACAACTGGGCAACCTCACCAACGGAGGAACCCATCACCCACCCAGCGTCTTCAACGTTGGGTCTCAGACGCACTGATCCAAGAGTACCACATGAACAGTACTCTCCCAATGGTGGAGGCGGCCATGCACGCCCTCCAATCCGTCAGAACATGTCGGTCGCCTGCCCAACAGCGGCCGCAAAGGCAGATCTAGATATCCCATGTTGGTGTCTCCAACCGTTTCAGGAGTCTATCCCCAGAATGGGACAATGCGTACCTCCCTTATCTTAGGGAGGCAGATGAGGTTAACGTTGAGGACTTCATCCGCACCGAACGGGGGTTCCGCTCCAAGGCCCCCACCGGAAGACGTCATCATGGTCACACCGCGATTCAATATCCTTGCGCCGAGGTGGATGTCTCCCTGAGGATTCAGGCCCATGCTCCCCGAGCTCCGGCCCCTCGGACCGCCCAATGAGGGTGGCAGACGTACAATCAGGGATAGGTCATCACCTTGGTCCCTGAGGAGGAGCTCTGCTGCCCAGCCACAGAGATGTACCATGAATAGGCACCTACACATGTTCTCTATTCCTGAGCCCTCCATCCAGACATGGAGGCATCATACGAGCTGGTGCACATCCTCGTCGAGCTCCGTCACGCCAGTCGCTCATGTAGGACGACACTTACCCGGTAGGCACCTCTCCCTGCCCAGGGTCTTGAAGCCCACCAGCTTGACATGGTGGTGACCCGGAACCTACAGGGCCATCTCCTAGTAGTTTCTTCTTATGCCCGCCATCCTTATATGGTGGCGATCAACAAATCCCGCCACCCAGATGTGGCGGAAAATCATAGGCGGGCACGCCTCCCTGCCAACAAAGGCCACTAACTCGATACGGTGGGAAACCAATATATGCAGGGCCAGCTCCCTGCGGATGCAAGTAAAGTCCGCCATCCCGATTTGGTGGCCAACGGAGAGATAAACCACCGTATCCCAGTACAGGGGAAGATTCATCCACCTGCCCCGACATAGAAGAATTGTCAGTACCCACTGACCACCGGAGGACCGGAGCAGTATATTCCTACTCTGATACTGGAATGGGCCTTCATACCCGTTCCAGCCAAAGATGTCTCTCTACATATCCTGGAAATGATGGAGGAGCATGTATTGATCCCAGATCATATCTTGTAGACTTTCCAGAATGTAATTGCATCAGCGGCAACAACAAGGACTCGAGACCGTGACCCCGCCTCCCTAATTGAGGCGACTCATCTGAGAGACGAGATAGCCGCCTCGGAGCAGATCTGCAGCCCTACTTCATCCCAGGAGGGTCCCCGAACATATTCCGCGATGCAAGGGAAACCGAATAGAGAAGCTTCACTCGTTCAAACTGGGGGACACCCGTCCATCATAGTGGATGCTCCAGAGCAGGCATATATCCCTGCAAAAAGTCAAGATGTTCATTGGTGTATCCTAGAAAGATCACGGGACCCAATTAGACAGGTAACCAAAGGTGAAGGCCATTATCAACAGCAGTCGGTCCTGGATACCCATAAGAAAGTTCCTCAAACATGCCGAAGGCAGACAGAAAATAAAGAGTGAGTTTATGACTCCACTCTGCTGGAAGCTGGGGTTCCCAATGCCGCTAAGCATGCATCACATGCTAAGAATCCTACCCACCCATTACCATATTATGGGAGTAGCAGTAGTAGTTGCGAAGGTCCCCCTCGAAATGTTGCTACTAGCAGCTCTGAAGGTCCTCCCCAGAGCACCCGTGGGGGCCTACCCCATGGGCATATAATGATCGATCATGAGAGCTCTTCTTTTGTTGCGAGTCACATAAACCCTCCACGTGACCAAAAGATCGAGCAGCAAGAAGGTCCTCAACTTGCTGCGGTCCACCCTGAAGGTCCTCCCCAGGGTATACACTGCAATCACTCTCCATGTTGTGGGACCACATATTATGATAGTAGTCATCGCTATCATTGTCGCAACTGCGGAGGCCCTCCCCATAGTGACGTCTCATCACGACAAGAAGGTCCTCCCCTTGTCGTGGCCTACCCTGAAGTTCCTACCCAGGAGTTACGCTTCATTGGAACTCCACGCATCCAGGAATCAGATCTCGATGGTAGTCCTCTCCACCTTGATAACAGAGGTCCTCCCCATAGAGACGTCAAGCAATGACAAGGCCCTCCCCTCATTGAGGTACATTCTGGAGGGCCTCCCAAGGATGTATCCCACAGATATTCTCCCTGTGCCAGTAGTTTTGGTAGTCCTCACCATTGCTGCAACTGTGATGGTAGTCCTCACCACCATGACCACCATTGTGAAGGTCCTCCCCTCACTGGCCCCATGAAAAAAGAAGGTCCTACCCTTGTCGCAGTGTGTCCTGAAGGTCCTCCCCAGGATGCACATCAAACGTCAATCCATGATGGTCATCCTCACCATGATGTAATTTGTTGCGATGGTCCTCCTCGTAACGACGCTACGCAGCCAGAAGGTTCTCCCCTTATTGCGACATACCTTGGAGGTCTTCCCCAGGGTGTGCACTGCAAAAGTCCTCTATGCAGGGAAACATCAAGGAGTAATGGTAGTCCTTTCCATTACGGTTGCCATTGCTGAGGTCCTCCCTGCAATGAAATATCATATCGACAAGAAGGTCCTCCTCCAGCCGAATCAAGCACCAAAAACCCCTCGTATGCCGAGGCACTCAGAAGGACGAGATCAAGCTTGTCAGATTCCCAGTTAGTCCCCGATGAAATCCTTCTGCAATCAGGAGATGGTCCAGGGCCGCGTTTATCCTCTGAACCACCTCGGAATCACCCACATAATGATTCAGCACCTACCGATCCCACTACCTCGGACTACACTGATAGTGAGTGTCTTAGTTGGGATGACCAGGTAGAGGAATCACTAGCGGAGGAGTATGCCGATATGCTGCACCTGGGGAAACGACTAGCCATGGATGATATACCAGTTATGTTTTTTCCTACGGCCACCTCTCAGTTCGACATACCCAGAGAGTTTTTGGAAGAATGCATGCATGACATCCGCCATAATATATGGACAACCATCTTCTGGATAAAATCAAGATTCCTTCCCTACAATGGGTATGTAGACCATGTCAAGAGAATAGGAGACCTCCTGCGTCACATAGACCTGGAAGCTCTTCCTTCGGAGTGGAAACAACGACCCGAGAGGTGAAAAGGAAACATGGAGATAGCCTACCTCCATGCGCTGCACCAGCTGCACCGCCTCATCGGTGACTCTCCGACGAGAGTCTATATCAGGGGATGGGGAGAACATGGAGCTCTGCATTTCACTCTGCTCCCCCGCCCAAAAGAACCCGTTCTGCGTGGTGTCTTGAAACATCATCATGTCAAGATAGAAATTGAGTGGTCTCTCTATTCAGGAATGGAAACACACTCAACAGATTCAGGTCTTGAGTAAGTCCCAGAAGCGTCATGCCCGATGGGAACAAGCTATTCAAGAACACCTGAATCAAGCCACCGAGAGCATACAACAGGCCTCTCGCCTAAGAGAGACCAACCAGAGATCTTTTCCTGCCTCCCCATAAGGGATTGATTCACAGAAGAACTCGACACCAAACCCAGTTCACCCCCGAATGGGGGCACACAAGATCTGGAAGGTAGCGATAGCCGCAACCACGACCGAAATCCAGGGTCAACCCCAGCCTGCAGGGTTGTGGGAATTTTTAACAACAAATGACCCCGTAAGAATAATAAAGCCCGGAAGAGACTCAATGTCCAAGGAATGGAGCCAACCCTAGCCCTCAGGGCTGGGATCATTATTACCCCCTCAACAACAACCTCCCCCATGAGAGTCAGTATTCTCTCGTCTAAGGAGGAAAATCAAAAGAGGAGTTTCACGTCCTATCCCGTCGTTTGAATCATCATCCCTTCTAAGAGTTACGCGCACCGTAAGGTCGCACCAAAGAACCCTCAGCATCACCCTTCGTCAAAAACTCCGAAAGCAATCCTAGGTCACGAAAGGGAAGGCCAACAGAAGACGCGGGATATCCTCTAACCATTTGGAAGATGACATCTTCTCCACCCCGCGATATGCATCTATAAATTTGATAGAGGTTAACCCCATGGGTGACACCAGAGATACTGCAAATCAGGAGGGATCGGGAGATGATAGTTCCAGTCAGGCTATGACTCACAAAGAACCACTAGGTGTGCACACCCGGAATCAGAGGGCCTTCCTAAATATGTTCATTCTTTCATCCAACCCTCATTCCCCTACCCTGCGAGCTTCCAACAAGGATAAGAACAAAGGACTGGTTACCATTAACCCGCCTCCTTCTCTTGAAAAAGATGAGCCACTCACGCTCGAAGAGATATTCACTCGACAGGAAGAGGAGATGAAAGAATTGAGGCGGCTTAACGCCGAGCTACTCCAGAGGAACCACCTTATTGAATGTGCGTCCTAGGAGGAGCCACATAATGTACTCCCAAAAAGTGCACCTCAAAGACTAAGGATTGCCCCGACAAACGAAACACGGTCAGGGCTCTCGTTCAACGAGGCGCCCGGCCCATCCAACTACCTAAACGTAGATTCGGATGAATACCAAGACTTCCCTCCACTCAGGAAGCAACCAGAGCGAGTACGCCTGAACCCTCTGAAGGTGCCACAAATGGTACATGAACCCCTGATGCTGGCTAATCCGGATCCTCAGGCAATGCCTCGGGCTATGCCATCCCAGGACTGGGCCCAACAGGATGTAAACCAGGGTCTGACCAACACCATCAAGGCACTAACAGCTCGATTGGAAGCGATGGAAGGTCGATGCGCTCCGATGCAGCCAGAGAAGAAACCCTACCCGGATTGGGTGAGGAACACACCGCATCCACCCAATTTTGGGAGCCCTGTATTCCCTATTTTCAATGGATCAGACGATCCGGAACAGCATCTGATGCACTACGCATCCTATTGCGACCCTATGATGGTAAATCCAGAGCAACATGAAGCAGTGAAACTCAGATGCTTCATACAGACCTTGCAAGGATCCACCTTCGTCTCATATACGAGTCTGCCAGCCCAGTCCATAAAGAGATGGGAGGACCTTCGGTAGCAGTTCCTATTCCACTTCAGCTTAAAGCTTCCTAAAACAATGGCCAGGAATCTCATGAATTTCAAGCAGAGGGAGAACGAGAGGGTCTCAGATTTCATCACCAGATAGAAAGGTCTGACCTATTCCCTGAACAGGCCAATGCCTCAAGATGAGTTGCTAGCCATATGCAGCGATAATCTTCGAGATGAGCTGTGAACACCGCTCATACTAGTGGAGTGCGCCACTGGTTTCTGCTATCTCTCGTCCATTGCCCAGGGAATTGAGGACTCCCTGCAGTGGACTAATTCTAAGTCAAGAATAGACTCGCAGGCTCCTACAAAAAGAGCCCCTAGTGCTGAAGTGTCTGATGTCACACTCAAGCCGACCCCTGTGCCCGCTCCACCACTCAGGCCTCCACCAAATCGTCAAGAGCCTCCTACATATCAGCGGCCCCCTCCACCTAAACGGGATGATCAGAGAGGACCGATGCGGAACCATTTTGAGGAACGAAGACAAAAAGTATACTCGTTCCAAGATGATCATGTCTGCGGCTACTTCATTGTCGCCATGAACTGTAACTTGCTCCGCCTCCCGAAGCCAAGGAAACCTGAAGAGGTCGGCCGCGATGACAGGACAGATTACAGTCCCTACCACCGAATTTTGGGGCACAATATCCGGGAATTCTTCGTCTTCAAAGAACTTCTACAAAGGATGGTAGAATCTGGATAGGTCGAGCAGGGACCACCCCCAGCACATGTGGCATGTATCTCTAACATAGACTCCGACAAAGAGGTCGGGTGGCAGGAAGTCACGAGCAAGAAGGGGAAGAAATTTGACAACTGGATGACTCTAAAGACTATAAACCGAGCCCAGGGCATACTCTGAGCTCAACTACACTAGTCAGCGTTTCCACCAACAGCCCCTGAAGCCGCAGAGCCTACAGTATCGACATCACAACCCTCCACGAGCCTGTCATCCGAGTGTAATCGAAGAAGAAGGAAACAATCGCAAGAGGATCAGTCCATGACGGGGCCAAAGTTAATCTCGACCCTGGAAGATTATATGCCCTTGAATTTGGCGTCATGGGCACCGACCCACCAAATGGCACCATCAGGGACAACCGACCAGGATGACCTGTCAAAGGATGAAGAGCCAATCATTGGTTCTATTAACTTCAACCATCTTATGGAATCATTCCTTGATGAAGGGTTTGGTTACGAACCTGAGTTCCCTACATGAGGAGCCAAGAGGAAGAATCGCAGAGGTAGGGGATACCAGGAGAGGCGCAACTGTGGTAGAAACCAACCCTACGGTTGGACCCCAGACCAAACCGTTAGTATCGTGCAAACCCGTGGGAGAGCCCCTCAAAAGACTTAGTAGGGGAAAGAATGCCCCTCCTCCTCCACAAGCAGCCACTCTGGCCCTGTTGTTCTGTGATACCCACCAGAGGAGGAAAAAGTGTCAGGCCGCCAAGTACGCACAAATAGATTGTCCGAGTCAAGTCCTCAAAATGCAGGAACACCATCGATATCCAACCCTGCAGCTGGTCCCTCCTCATAAAATGCTCTAGACTTTAAATCACCCACTATGACTCTCCCGCAAACAGAGAAGCATCGGCCGCTGGAGCAGAAATATGACATCCTTAAGCAGCTAGTGTCGGTACCAGCCAAGTCGTCGATCCTAGATGCCCTGAGTCTGTCAGCAGACCTCAGGGAGGCTCTTGTAGAAGCTTTGATCAGCCCCTAGGAGTTTCAAGCCGAGGTAGCTGCCGCCGAAATTTACTAGACATAGACTGACCCGGCAAAATGCAATGTCGTGATTTCCTTCACCGATCAGGATGAAGATGCCATTATGTCAGGAAACATAAGACCATGATATGTGTCCGACACAATGAATGGTATTGAGATAACGAAAGTCTTTATAGACAATGGCTCTAGAGTTAAACTCCTTCCCCTACGGACAATCCGTAAGTTGGGCTACAGTGAGGACGACCTAATTCCCTCGGCAACAACTTTTTTGGGTTACGACAAGAGTGAGGAGAAACCAATGGGATAGATTAAGCTAAAGACCCATTTTGGTGACCTGGTATCCTACACGGAATTCCTTGTGGTCCGGTGGAGTACAACATTCAATGCCCTGCTGGGAAGGTCGTGGCTCCACAAGCACATGGTCGTTCCTTAATCCTACCACCAGTGTATCAAGTACTATGTGAAAGGAGAAAGTGGAACATTGCACGCCGACAAGGCCCCCTTATAGCTCTCCGAGTTACATTACATTGACGCCGGGTTCTATGAGCAAATGAAAAATAAGCCTTTGGTTGATGGTGTCGACTGGATCCCCATTCCAAATGGCCTGGAAATGGTTCCTGATAACCCCCTCGGGCAGCTTGGTAGAGATTAGGTCCTACCCATCCACCATGTTGAGAGTTGGAGTTCAAGTTTGGACATGCACTGGGATGTCCTCATGACTTCAGCCACGATGGCCGAGCACGACAATGCGGGAACGTCCGCAAACCCTCGATCTGGGGACCAATACTCAAGCGGGGATTCCCATGATTCCTCTCCCCCAAACCCTCAAAGGCTCAGACCTGAAAATCTCCCCCCGTCGGATCAAGAAGATGAGGACTTGGGAGAAGAAGATGAGGAAGATCTCTGGGATGCACCTCCCGCATTTGAGGAGGGTATCTCCACCACGGTGGAAGAACTCAGGGAAATAAATCTGGGTACCGAGGAACACCCGATGCCCACTCTCATTAGTGCAGCCACGTCCCCCAAGGAGGATGAGGTATATGCCTATTTCCTGAGGCAACATCGGGATGTTTTTTCCTGGAATTACACAGAAATACCAAGACTTGATCCCGAAGTGGCGACGCATCACCTAGGTATGCCAAAAGACCATCAGGGCTATTAATAGGCCGCCATAAGGACACATCCCTCACATGCCGCCAAAATAGAGGCTGAAGTCGATAAGCTCATTAAAGTAGGCTTCATTCGGGAGGTCCAATACCCCATTTGGTTGGCCAAAATCGTCCCTGTCAAGAAAAAGAATGGACAAATCCACATCTATATTGAATTCAGAGATCTCAATCAGCATTGTCTGAAAGATGATTTCCTGGTCCCGATCACCAAATTATTAATCGATGCGACGACCGGGTATGAGGCTCTATCCTTCATGGATGGTTATTCTGGCTATAACCAAATCAGGATGGACTGAGAAGACGAAGAATCCACTACCTTTAGGGCCCCTCAAGGGGTATTCTGTTACAGGGTTATGCCCTTTGGTCTCAAGAACGCTGGCGCCACATATCAGCGTGCCATGCATCAGATCTTTAAACCGTTCTTAGGGAAATTCATTGAATTTTACGTGGATGACCCAGTGGTCAAGTCCAGACAGCGCTCGGATCACCTATCAGACCTTGATACCATCTTCAACAAACTTCGACAGCATAGTTTGAAGATGAACCCCTTGAAATGCGCATTTGAGGTTACCACGGGGAAATTCATTGGCTTCGTCGTATGCCATCGTGGCATCAAAGTCGGCCCCGAGAAGACAAATTCTATCCTTGGATTACCACCTCCCCGCAACCTCACTAAGTTGAGGGGATTCCATGGACACTTAGCCTATATTAGGCAGTTCATATCCAACTTGGTAGGAAAATGTTTTCCCTTCACCCGGTTAATGAAGAAGGGGGTCACATACCAATGGATGGATGACGGCCTATAGGCATTCAAAAACATGAATAAGTACCTCTTAAGACCACCAGTGATCATGCCCCTGGTTTAAGGAAGTCCTCTCATATTGTACGTGACAGCCTTAGAGCAATCACTGGGAGCCTTCCTCGCACAAAAGAACAGCGCTGGCAGTGAAAACGGTCTCTATTACCTCAGCCGAACCATGATTGATGTTGAGACTAGATACTAAAATATCGAGAAGAGTTGTTTGGACTCGGTCTTAGCGGTTAAAAATTTGTGACATTATCTATAGAATCATGAGGTCCATTTGATCTCGTGGAGTAACCCACTCAAGTACATCCTCAGCCGCCCGATGCAAACTGGACGCCTATCCCGATGGGCAGTTATCCTGCAAGAGTTTGACATCTAGTTTGTGCCTCAGAAAGCCTTCAAGGGTCATGAATTAGCAGAATTTCTGGCAGAGCACCCTTTGATAGGGACCACTGCATTGGACACCGAGCTACCAGATGAAGACATCTTCTCGGTTCGAGAGGAGTTCCCAGCATGTGAAATGTACTTCGACGACGCATCCTGAAGCCCAACCGAAAAGAGGATGGAGGATCCCAGATTCAACAAAGCGGGTTTGGGGATAATACTTGTGTCCCCAGAAAAGACAGTCCTTCCATATTCCTTCCTCCTATCAAAAGGATGTATGAACAATGAAGCGGAATATCAAGCTCTCATTGCAGGCATGGAACTCGCACTCCAGGCACAAGTACAACACCTTAAAGTAAAAGGTGACTCAGAACTGGTCATCAAGAAAGTCAATGGTGACTATGATATTAAAAAGGAGGAGCTGATCCCCCTGTTTGACCATGTCTGGGGGATAATGGCAGAATTCTCCACATAACCAACATTGACCTATATTCCCCGGTCTCATAATGCTCAGGCTGATGCATTGTCCAACACGGCCACAACCCTAGCTGACCCAGGCTGGGATGAAACAATTATCAGTATTGCTCACCGCCGAATGGTATTGCCATTTGTTGAAACAAAGATGGAAGAAATCCACAAAGTCAGTCCTATCCCTGATCCATATGCTCCTTCCACTGGCTGGATGACCCTCATTGCAAACTGCCTTCAACAGGGAGAACTTCCATCAGATAGGGCTGAAGGAGAGAAAATACGGAGAAGGGAAATCAACTTTGTCCTATATGGCAGCACAGGTCAGCAATTTGTCCTCTACAAACGAGGCCTCAATGGAGTGCTCCTCAGATGCATTGATGGAGAAGAAAACACTACCGTAATGAATGAAGTACATTCCAGAGCGTGTGGAGCACATCAATCGGGGACCAAGCTTTCCCATCAGGTTCGGAGGCTTGGGTACTATTGGCCCACAGTGGCACGAGATTTAGAACATTTTACCGCAAAATGCCACTTATTCCGGATTCACACCAACTTCATACACCAACCCCCAGAGTTACTTTATCAAGAGATGTACTCCTGGACGTTTTCCATCTAGGGAATGGACATCGTGGGACCATATCCTCCCGCGACGGTCAAACAACTGAAGTATATCGTCACGGAAACCGACTTCTTTTCCAAATGGGCAGAAGCCATACCCGTCAATGAAGTCGGGGAAAGAAGCATTGTCAGCTTTGTGAAGACCAATATCATCACCAAATTTGGTGTCCCTCATACCATACTGACAGACAACAGCACCAACTTATGCTCTACTGAATTGGAGAAACTATACCACGAGTATGGTATCAAGTCTAACCACTCATCCCGCTACCAAGTAGCGGCCAACGGACAGATAGAGGCTTTCAACAAGACCTTGTTCAACATTCTCCAGAAAATGGTGGATAAAGACAAGAAGTCATGGATGGATAAACTCCTCCATGCATTGTGGGCTTATCGAACCACAATTTGCACCGCTACTCAGGCCACCCCATACTCATTGGTGTATGGCACAAAGGCGGTCCTACCCATTGAACTCCAACTTCCCTCACTCTGTGTTGCCATCTGTGATCAATTATCTGATGATGAGTAGTCAGAAAAGTGGCTGGGTGAATTGGAATAGCTGGATGAGAAGCAGCTGAACACATTGCACCATCTGGAAGTCTACCAGAATCAGATTGCACGAGCCTTCAATAAAAAGGTTCGTCTCCGGTCTTTCTTGGAAGAAGAATTGGTATTTATCCTCTGGACCCCAATGATACCTGGAAAGAAGCCTCCAAAGCTGGAGCCCATGTGGGAGGGACCATACGTTGTACACAAGGTCTACTCCAACAGAGCATATACCCTGATCCCCATGGACGGACAATTTACAACCACTCCTACAAATATGAGATTCCTGAAGAAGTATTTCACATAATAACTAAAAACAGTTATCGTCCAAGTTGCATGACGTTAAACTTCCAAGCACGCAATGGTCCAAACTCTATGACCCTAAACTAAGAGTATCCCATCCTCATCGACATAACTAAAATTAGTTATCATCTAAGCTGCATGACGTTAAACTTCCAAGCACCCAATGGTCCAAAATCTATGACCCTACACTACTAAAAAAATGGCATATACCCACGGTTCAAAACCGTGGGTATAGCCCCCAAAACTGTGGGTATAGGCTATACCCACGGTTTTGGGAACCGTGGGCTGGAACGCCGTCTGTATAGGTCCCCAGCCTATACCCACGGTTTTCCAAAACCGTGGGTATAGGTGTTCTGCCACCGTGTCAACAAAACATTCCCAATTGCCACGGTGTCAATGGCTTTTACCCACGGTTTCAAAACCGTGGGTATAGATCCTAAAATAAAGCCGCAGGCGGGTTTCGATCCCACGACCTCCTCGCTGCAAAGTACCGCATCTACCACTACCCTACTATCAATTATGTGTATATATATATATATATATATTTAGTTAAATATAGTTATATAAACCATGGGTATAGAGGGAAGAACCGTAGGTATAGGACTCCCGCCAAAAAAAAAAATCTTTCCCGCGGAAAATTTTTTTTTCCCGCGCACACATGGGAAACCTATACCCACGGTTTTGAAAAACCGTGGGTATAGGTTTTTTATCCCATACCTATCCCCACGGTTCTCCTCAAAACCGTGGGGATAGGTACCCCTATACCCACGGTTCTTGAAAACCGTTGGTATAGGTCAATTTTCAAGACCTATCCCCACGGTTTTGGAAAACCGTGGGGATAGACCCCCCTATGCCCACGGTTTTCCAAAACCGTGGGGATAGGTCTTGAAAATTGACCTATACCCACAGTTTTCAAGAACCGTGGGTATAGGGGTACCTATCCCCACGGTTTTGAGGAGAACCGTGGGGATAGGTCCATTTTCCAGTAGTGCTAAACTAAGAGTATCACAACCTCACTGCATGAAGTTAAACTGCACAGAGTTCGTCCTTGCCGCACGACGTTAAACTGCACGGAATCTAATAATACCACTCTTCCTAACCACATGAAGTTAAATTGTATGAAATTCTTCCTTACCGCATGACGTTAAACTGCACGGATAATAAAAGATAAAAATGCCTTCTCCCCCCCCCCCCCCCGTGTACGGACCAGGCCTGCACGGGGTGTATTACTCGTCCTTACTGCATGACGTTAAACTACACGGATTTCAGAGAACTACATGCGGCTTGATTCCTTCCCTCGCAGGATACGTAGTGATGTCGGGATCCCCTATCCTGGCCTAGCCACTCCCAAATAAAAGTTAAAAATCCCTTCTTCCCCCCGTGTATGGACCAGACTGGCACGGGGTGTACCCTCGTCCTCACTACACGACGTTAAACTGAAAAGACAAGAAGTTTTTACAATTCCCCTCTCCCCCCGTGTATGGACCAGACCTGCACGGGGTGTACTTCTTCCAGAGAACTACATGCGGCTTGATTCCTGCCCTCGTAGGATACGTAGTGACGCCAGGGTTCCCCGTCTTGGCCGATACCCCTAAATAAAAGATAAAAATTCCCTTTCCCCCTGTGTACGGACCAGACTGGCACGGGGTGTACTTCTCATCCTTACCGCATGACGTAAAACTGCACGGATTGCAAGATTTAAAAATTATCCCTTTTCCCCATGTTTGGGATAGATCTGCACGGGGTGCATTTTTGTATCCTTGACGCACAACGTTAAACTACACGGAAAATAATGTTAAAAATGCCCACTTCCCCAATGTACGGACCAGACCTTCACGGGGTGTGTACCTCATCTTTACCGCATGACATTAAACTGCATGGACATCATCCTCACCGCATGATGTTAAACTGCACAGACTTCATCGCGACCCACCCAAGACACATGACGATACGAGATGAAGATACTCATTGCACATTTGGATGCATCCTCTCCATACATCAGAATCCACGACCCAGATAATTATGGATCTTCATAAGCACTCATGGCCATCGGAAGTGGAAATTCATCGACCTATGGACACCTTTGCATGACTATGCATACTAGGCCCTCAGCGTCTCTACATATTAATAGCCCCTGGCCCGTCTACCAGAGGCAAGATTTCCATAGGCGACACTCTTCCAAGCTCCGTACACTTATCGGCCTCATAGCCCCCATTCCATACCTGTCGATCCATAAGATTATGGTGAATTGGTTTACAAGTTCATTCCCCTTTTCACATCCAGGTGTTGCCAGGGTATCCCTATCTGGATAGCCTATGTGTCCATCGGTGGTTCACATAGTGACTTGTATCAACGAACATCAAGCCAGGACTAGGCTACTTTGACTCAACAGACAATTTCAGTGAATATGTTTCTTGTATACTCAAGCACCATTATCCCCACATGCCAAACTCTCCACTATGAGCGACCGCGGATCCTCATAATCATTCATGGCCATTAGAAGTGGAAAGTCATCGACCCGAGGACACCTTTGTACGACTATGCATACCATGCCCTTAGCGGCTCTGCATAATGATAGCCCTTGGATCGTCCATCAAAGGAAAGATTTCCTTGGGCAGTACTCTTCCTATCTCCGTACGCTTACTGGCCTCAGAGCCCCCACACCACGCCTCCTGATCTGGGAAAAATCAAATTTGCATTTTATAGCCTTCATCCCCCACCTTGTTCCAAGTATATCAGAACATGTTGACTCAGTTATCCTTCGAGTGACTGCAGTAATAGTCACCCAATGGTCTGAGCTCTATGACCGCTAAACTAGGATTACCTCATCCTTACCGCATGACGTTAAACTGCATAGAGTAAAGTTACACCCCCACGCGCAAAATAAATCAGCATAGGGACCTCTCTAAGCTTTAACAGCAACCAGGGCCGAGTATTCCCTATATGTTTAGACATTTCCTTCCTCGATGACATACTTTAGGGCCCATACAATTGCAGATATTCATAACTATTCATGGCCATCGGAAGTGTAAAGTCATCGACCCGAAGACACCTTTGCATGACTATGCATACCATGCCCTTAGTGGCTATGCATATTGATAGCCCCCGACCCATCTACCAAAGGCAAGATTTTCCTGGGTGATACTCTTTCTATCTCTGTACGCTTACCGGCCCCAGAGCCTCCATGTCATCTCTCATGATCCAAGAATCCCTCAAACCATGATTTACACCATCTACCCCCCTCCACATCTTGGACATGCTAAGATACTCGGACCCAGGTACATTCTAATCAAGAGAGGCCTTTTTAACTACGTCCTTGCCACATGACGTCAAACAGAACAGAGAACATCTTGGCCACATGGCGTAAGGCTGAAAAGACCAAGCATTAAACATCCAGGGGAATGACCCCAACAAAAAGTATTTACACTGGTTTAATAATTATCCTCTTCCTTACCACACGACGTTAAACTGCACGGTCAATCATCCTTGCTGCACAACATTAAACTACACAACATTGGAAATGGAAAGAAAAATTCCTAACCGTCCTTGTTGCATGACGTTAAACTGCAAAGCCTCCTTTAATGGTGCTCTTCGTCTTTACTGCATGACGTTAAAATACACGGTCAAACCTGTCACGGGATCAGTAAGGAACATAGGCTTTTCTCTGTTCTTCAGTGCACGGGTCAGACCGACACAAGCCACCGTCTCACACTCGCATGAGAAGGGATTACTTCACCCATTCTTGGTAAGTTCAGTCTAGATGTTTCCCTCGTATCCAGGCACCCTTTCATCATAAACCATAATCTGTACTCAGAAAAAGACGATCCCTCATAAGCCACCCCTGGAGGTCCCGAATCTCAACTTCCCTGAAGTTGTTGTGCTATCAGGGGAATACAACCATTGACCTAAGGAAACCTTTTCATGACTATGCATACCATGCCCTTAGCGGCTCTGCATATTGATCACCCCTAGACCGTCTACCAAAGGAAAGATTTCCTGGGGCAATGCTTCTCTTTGTACACCTCTTGGCCTCTGAGCCCCCATGTCTATCCCAGGATTCGGAAACCCTCTGAGTTACAGTTTACCAACCACTTTCACAACACTTCCTGAATATGGTGGAACATCTCTGACAAGATTACCGAGGATCGGGAGAAGCCGTTCCATTCTAGATAATTTCCCAACTGCATGACTTTAAACTACGCCAAGCTCCTACTGTCCTTTATGCTAGATAAATGCGTAGGATAGGAACCTTTCTTCCACACTCCTGATTGATATAGATGTTCTCAAAACCTTTCAGTCATCGCATACACATTCCGAGACACCCCCGGTGGTTTTCATAATTCTCCAATCCACCCATGGTGGTTTCTATAATCCAGACTTTCATGAAGTTCTATGGCCATCAAAAATGGAGATACATTGACTTAAGGACACCTTTTCCTTACTATGCATACCATGCCATCAGTGGATCTGCATATTGATCGCCCCTAGCTCGTCTACCAAAGGAAAGATCTCATTAGGCAATTCTCTTCCTACCTCTGTACGCCGATGCGGCTCCCATGACTTGAGACATGCCCAGCATGTCGTTCAAATTTAAACATGTTCCCCCCACGTGCATCTGAAGAGTATTGAGACATCTTTTAATCAACCAAACCTCATTGGGGCCCTTGCCCCACCATACTTGGTCAAATTTGTTCGACCTAAAACATCAGTAATGATTGACGGCGGGACTTTAAATTGCCCAAAAAAAGAGGCACAAAGCCTGTTAGGCCAAAAACCAGAAAAGGGTGACCTAAGAAAAAGTCAGGCCACACCCGCCGAGTTCACACTAAATGAGCCCAGGAAAAATTAGTGTATGAAAAGAAGAGACAAAAAGTTTGTAGGTATTTTCTACAAATCCCTAGCAATAGTCAAACTATGCTCACTGAACCCCATGGACTAGGAAAAAGTTAGAGTTTGTTTTCCTGATTTATGATTAATTCTAATTTAGTGAATTGTTATTTACACAACATTTGTTCTAGTAACAATCAAATTTTACCGCAACAAGTGATTGACAGATACTGTATTTTGTTCGGACAAAAAGGGAGAACGTCCACAAGCTGGGGTCTCTCCCTCACAAAAAAGGGAGAGGGGTAAGTAAAACAGAGTGTACAAGAGTTGCTCTTATAGTCATAAAGGATCCTAACTCGCTCTCTCTACCAAATCAGCGACCGTGCAGCAGAGGTTGTTGAAAGACTGTTCCAACACGGCCTTCTCCTTGGCTTTAACCTCAGCCACCAGACGAGTACGCTCCACTATTGTTTGGAGATCGTTGATCCCTTTTCTGGTGGATTCAAGATGACCAGTCACATCTGACAACTGATTCCATAGCATCTCAGCCCGTTCTTCACATTCATGCAACTTAGAGGATAGGACGGCCGCATGATCTCGAGAGATCGCCTCCTGTGCTATCAGCTGATGGAGCTGTATTGTGGCTTCCTCCAGGGCTCGGGTCCCGCGATGAGTAGTAGCAATGTGAGAATGTTTGCGTTTTCTAGCAGTAGCTTCCTCATGGGCCATGACAACTTGGAAATCAAGAGAATGGAACTGCCAATAGTCAAAGCCACCCGACCCAAACCCAGGAAGAGTTGTCGAAGATCTTTGGTCTTAGTTTCCATCTCAGCTAGAGGAGTTTCGGAAACGGTCTTGCAAATCCAAGTCTAGGCCCACCTGCGCACCGCCCGGTGGTCCGCCATGACACGATGATCTTTGGTATCCTCGCTGGACAGCACAGGAACGAAATCTGGCATTGCAACCAGCGCAGGCATGTGCTCTCTAGAAGTTGGTTCCAAAGCAGGAAAGTCTAGAACCTCTAACCCCGGTTCAGGCTTGGGGATCAAGTTGCTAAGCCCAATATTAACTAGAAAAATATCCAGGATTGTCTCGCTGGGACCCATAACCACAGGTTCATCCTCATCCATGTCCAATAAGGATGAACCCATCTGAACTTCGGCCATTGCAAGGCTGGGAGAAGAAAATACCCTGAGCCTCTTTGATAGACGAGCCATCAGTCGATCCTCCCTTAGAGCTGATGAGGAAGGTGCGGTAGACGCAACAGCCACAATACCTCTTGATTTGGGAACCTGCCAGACGACCTTCCCTAGGATCCCATCGAGATAGTATTTTTTCCCACACCTTTGCATACTCCATGGAAAGGTCGGCGACCGACCCCCCGACAGGCAGGGGAATGCTCGTGTCAGATCCCTCCCGTGTCAGCATCAACCAACAATGATGAAGTTTGGCTGGGTGCAATCCTCAAGCCTGAGGAGGGGGAAGGGAAACATGGACTTTCATGCAACCAAACTGGCGAGAAAAACGATACGGGAGATACAACTCGTACAGAGAAACCCCATCGATCTACGCAGACAGAAATCCATCCCGTAAAGAGATCATGTAAGAACGCTCCTCCAGGCTCCCTCGGTGGTTGTCAACTAAGACACGAGATGGGGTTGGGTAGGGAGTGAAAGAAAACTGGGAAAAGTCACTGAGAAGCTTGGGGACTTCACCAGGGATGAGGTATTTCAAGCGAACTCCAGATATATTAAGCAGGGTAGGCATAAAAGTAGAAAGCGGGATGACCGTGTTGTGATGATACTCATAATAGCGACAATGATCCGCTACCTATCCATAAAGAAATTTAAATGGACCACTTAGACAGAAGGGTGAACCGCCTTTCTGCATGTGACCCATCAGTTCATAAATACGAGCCAATGTGGGCATGACCAAATTCACTAGGCGGCCCTCTGCCAGCTCAACTGCCATCAACAGGGTGAAAGCCCTAATGCCAGGATTAATATACAGAGAAGGGAATATCCACCCACTCAACAACATAACAAACAAACCTTCCAACCAGAGCATAGGCGGCACACCAGGGCGCACCTCGTAACCCCATGAAAGGTAGTTTCCCGCTTCTAGAACCACCCAGCATGAACCTGGGGAGGTTCATGACTGTTGAGAAGGATGAGTCCCGGGGCACTTGATCTTCGGCACAAGACTAGTGGTGTTCAGAAATAACCCTATCCAGGTACTGTAGGGAATAAGTGAGAGGGCATGAAAGGCCTGACCCCAGTGATTTCTCCACCATAACCAATAGATCCCTCGCTAATAAAGGCACTTGTTCGACGTCATCCCATGCGTCCGGAGCAGGCAGAAATTCGTCATACATTTCACCGATAATCGGGAGTCCTCTCAATTGATGTATATCCCACAGTTTAATGCCAAATTCACCATGGGAAAGGTTGAAAGTATTAGTGCTTGAACACCAGCGACTGAGTAGGTCTCGCAGGACCAAGGATGGTGGGTAAATGGAAAATTGGGAATCCCACACTGCAAAGTATAAATTGACTGCTTCCAGTGATTCAAGAGACTCCTGACAGTGATGATGGACCCAGAAAGCCCAGGAATAGTCATTTGAGAAGAGCCTGCCAGACCAAAGATCCCACCTAGGAATCCACCCCGCATTGGGATCTACTCGAGAAAGGTTGATAATTGAAAGGCAACTCTTGAAGGAAACTTCCTGATAAAAGTTTTGGGCGTGCTGATCACTTTGGGTCCAAATAAAGCCTCCCGAAATAAAGGCGTCTTTCTGGTCAGAGTCAGAAACCATCTCCCCCGATTGGGTAAGGTTCGCCTGAATACACTTGGCCGACGCTTCCAAGAAAGGAGAAGGAAGACCTGAGAATGTGGGGGGAATATGGACATCGTCTTGATGAACGAATCCACAATGCGGAATCCGATTTGATAGTGGATAATCCAGGAGCTCAAGATGGAGCAAGTCTTTAAAGACACCATCTTCAGTAATGATGGACTGACTAGGGTCCTATTGGATGTTCTCTCCTCTGCGAATCATAGCTAAACATCTCCCTGAACCAATTGGGAGAGGCTCTATAGTAGGCCTCGATGAAGAATATGGGGGAACCATATTTTCTCCCTGCACGACGAGAACCAGACAAATGGTTATTCTAGAATAATAAAATCTGGACAAAATACCAGTTATATGGATGAGGATCAGTTGAGGAGCCTTCATAGAAAAATCCACAAGGAGGCCTTGAAGGATTGTTCGCGATGACAGCATCCCATGAACTAGCCCTTCACGAAAGTAGTCCGAGAAACCCTGGACCACGGAGCGTTGGACAGGAAACTGTGGACCACATTTCTCCACAGAATTTCAATCCCTAATTTAAGTTCTTAAGTTCAGAAGACATAGAAACTTTTAAAGTTCAAAAGATTTTAGTCCACGGAGCATCGAAACCGCGGAGCACCAAAACCGCGAAGCAAGTTCATACGCGGCCCATCGTAACTTACTTTTTAATTGATTAAGAATGTTAGTTCATGGTTGTGACATTGGTCTGCGGATGAAGAACGTCGCGGACGTGAAATGGTTCCCGAAAGTAGCAGCCAGTTCGCGGACGAAGCGTTTCGCGAAAGAACAAGCACGCGGAGGCAGAAAAAAGAAGAAACTATTGTTTCACAAAGAATCTGGTTGAAGACTATTGAAAAGTCCCTCTGTATTTATAGGCATGGTCCCCTACAGGGTCCACCTCTCTCCTGCAAACTACCCAAGTTTCAAGACCACTTTGCATTGGAATGGCCTTCTCTTCATTCCGATCGGACCCCATTCTGATGAGGTCATTTGTAAGGTCCTGAAAAATCCTCCAAAGAGAATGATGATCCCCTTCAACTCAAGGGAGATTCTACCCAACTACCCCTCAAAGGGATGGGAAAATGTGGAAAATAATAAAGGATGGCGAAGGAGGAACCGATCCACGGACCGGTCTAATGTTAACGACGCACGGACAGTTCCGAGAAGAATCCCTCCTCCGCGGACCGTCTTCATTCGCAAAACTAAGGAGGAGACCCTCCATGGTCACGAAGCAGGACATACGCTAATCCATTCCACCATTCCAGACCGCCCCAGCCACGAGTTGCGTCAACCCGACTGATCCACCTCCACTGTCGTTCATGAAAGGGAGGAAGAACCCTCCGCGGCCGCGAAGCACTCCCTGAGTTTGGTTCGTAGAGGAGGATTGTTTAATTCCCACCGTGAGTCGTAGATTGACCAAGTCAGTCGTAAACCGGGTCTTCGGTCATGGGCCACTGCAAAAGGTGCCACGTGACCACATATACATCTCTTTCCCCACCCTATAAAAGGAGACTAAGGGGGAAAGGGAAAGAGGATTCAGATTCGGAGGAAGGGAACAGAGAGGAGATCGGTCAGATTCGGGTGGAAGGATTTCGAAGGAAGGCTTAGGATTTAGAAAGATCCAGTTCACGAACCAGAGTAGGCAAACCTGGGAACAAACTAATAAGGAACCGAAAACGCGTAATAACTTGGTGAAACGTGAACTTCAAATAACAAAAAATAGAAAACCGCAAACCAGGTTCCCTCCGCAGATGTACTCCCAACGGACCAGGGAGTTTATGACTCTTTTCCGATTCGTCACACTACATAGCACCCTACTACACGGGCGAAGCCTCGACCGAAGAACCCTTGACCGGAGCCAACCTTGGCCGCCACTACTCAGGTGGAACCCTCCGTGTACCAACCTTGTGCGCGGACCAAACCTGAAGCCGCGAACCCTTCTGGTTTGCTGGATGCCTATCAATTCGCGGACCCTCCAGGTTCGCGGACGGCCTCTCAGTCCACGGACCACCCTAGTTTGTAGAGGTCCTCTTAGTCCGCATACCACCCTAGTTCGCGGACGGCCTCTCAGTCCACGAACCACCCCAGTTTGTAGAGGTCCTCTTAGTCCGCAGACCCCCCTAGTTCGTAGACGGCCTCTCAGTCCGCAGACCACACTAGTCGCGGACGACCTCTCCAGCTGCGTAGCACTTCCCTACGCGAAGGGCGCCACAACCCATACCCCCGTGTGGTCCGCCGAATCCTTTGGAGTTCCCATTCCCTGAGCCACATATGATCCTCCCGATCCGGAATGATCCTCCATGACTCCTTCACTAGCCTACTCATCGTCCCCAAGCCGAGGCCACCACCAGAGCCACCAGATCCGTGTGGTGTAACCCTCATGCGCATCAACGTGCCGTTTTGATTTCACATACCCATGGTAAGTAGAGGCGAAGGGGTTTCCCCGACCCTTGAGCAGATTCTAAAAGAATTCTTGGGTTCACATTCCCACAATAATGTGGAGTTTGAGCTCGGGAGTCCCCTTTCTTCTCCTCCACTTGTTTAGGGCTCCCTAGGGGTAGTAAAATACCCATCGGAAGGAAGCCCTCATGCACTGCAATAGAGGATATGGGCACAGTAGCACCCCCTTTCCCTCTCCTTCTGCACTTCCTCACCATGGGCGTCCATCTCAGAGTAAGCCCAAACTTTATGGGTGTCCAACCCAGAGTAAGCCCTGACTTAATGGTCCACCCTCATACGTAATCCCCACTCCACATCTTACGAACGCACCTTTCGCAACGTGATCATCTGGTCCCAACTACCTCTTGTTTCTCACACCAAGCATGACTCACGTGGGCTTAGAGTAACCATCGACCATGACATCCTCTTATGGGCCTCCTCAGAGTGTAAGCCCCAATCCATCGCCCTGGGCTGCCTCAGAGCGTAAGCCCTATTCCCATGAGAACTATGAGGACTTTGATTCCCAACCATAGGGATACGTAGGAAGCCTCCATGAGGTCCAAGCCCGATCACCAACGGACCCCCGGGTCCACCTTTACATCGGTTCTCCAATGCCCCCCTTTCGAACTACATGGACTTTGATCCCTATCCCCTATGTAGGGTACGTAGGAAGCCTCTGTGAGGTTCAATCCCAACAACTGGTCGATCCGTCTATCTTCACATTGGTTCACTACGCCACTCCTAGTGCCGCCTAAATGAGTTCCGACTCCACGAGGTCATTAATCCAACAAGGGATGGTAAACCTTGGGCCTAAATGATTCCGGACCCCCTGCGTTCAGTTGACCATTTCCCACTAGGGTTAAATCCGTGGATACTATGTTTGGGTATAAACCAAAGATTCACGAACATATGTATACATCTTAAATATTTAAGGGAGTCCTGAAACATGCAATAATTCCCCCCAAAAGGGTGCAATGAGCCCGACTTCCCATCCTCTCGACCAGTGTGAGTTCTTAAGAGTCACTGGTCAGACCATCCGGCGAACAACTGCCTTTAGAAAGCAGGTCTACGTGTCATCGAATAGAGAACCATTGGGCGTTTTGAGACCGAAACCCTATTTTTTTGACTTTTTAAGGTTTTCTTTAGGTTTTTAGGGGGTTTAATTATTAAAGTTATTGCTTAGTATTTTTTTTAGGGTGTTTAGGGATTTTGAGGTTTTATGGTGTTTAGGGGTTTTAGGGTCATTATGTTTTTTCATGTTTTCTGTGTTTTTTTTGGGTTTTAATGATTTTTTCTATTTTTAACATTTTTAGGGTTTTAAAGTGATTTTATTGTTCTTATTTATTTTTAGTTTTTTTGTTGATTTTATGGATTGTAATTTTTATGGGATTTTTAGTTTTTAGTGTTTTTATGTTTTTTGTGTTTTTAGTGTTTTTAGGTTTTTTAGGGTTTCTAAATTTTTATTGTTTTTATTGTTTACTTTAGGGGTTTCATGGTTATTATAAATTTTTTGTTTTTAGGTATTTTTATGGTTGTTTTTATATTTTTATGGTTTTTATATTTTTATGGATTTGAGGATTTTTAAGGGTTTTAGGGGTTTATGGTTATTAGTGTTTTTTATGGGGTTTAGGTGTTTTTTTGTTTTTAAGGTTTTATTAGAGTTTCATAGTTTTTATGGGTTTTTATGTTTTTAGGGAGTTTTATTGTTTTTTAGAGTTTTTAGGTATTTTTAGAGTCTTATGGGGTTTTACGGGTTTTAGGGTTTTTATTTTGTTTCTTGGGTTTTAGGATTTTAGCATTTTTATGGTTTTTGGAGTATTTTAATTTTTTTACAGTTTTAAGGGTTTTAGTGGGTTTTATGGGTTTTATGGGTTTTTACGGAATTTAAGGTTTTAGGGGTTTTATGTTTTTAGGGGATTTACGTGTGTTTTTGGGGTTTTAGAATTTTTTTGTTCTTAGGCGGCTTAAGTGTTTCTAGGTTTTTACGATTTTCTTAGTTTTATTCCGGGTTTTTAGGGATTTTTACATTTTTGGGTAATTTTATGGATTTTAAAAAAATTTAGGGTTTATTATGGTTCATAGGGATTTTGAGGAGTTTTATTATTTTTAAGGGTTTTATGTTTTTTTGTTTATTTAGGGGATTTTTGAGTTTTTATCATTTTCAAGGATTTAAGAGTTTTTAATGTTTATAGGGTTTTTATGGGTTTTAGAGTTTTTAGTTGTTTTAGGGGTTTAAAGGGGTTTTATGGTTTTAAGGTTTTAGGTTGTTGAGGGTTTTTATCATTTTTTAGGATTTTAGGGGATTTTTGTGTTTTTAGGTTTTTAATGATTACCTTGGGGTTTTTAAGGTTTTTAGTGTCTTTACATTTTTAGGGATTCTTAGGGATTTTTTAGTAATTTTATATGTTGTAAAGGTTTTTTTGGGTTTTTTATGGTTTTTTTGTATTTTTAGGATTTTTAGGATTTTTATTGTTTTTTGTTTTTTTGTTTTTTTTGTTTTCTTAGTTTTTTATGGTCTTTAAGATTTTTTGCAGTTTAAATGATTTTAGTATTTTTAGTGGGTTTAAAGGGTTTTTATATGTTTTAGGGTCTTTATTTTTGGTGGGTGTTATGAGTATTAGGGGCTTTATGGTCATTTAATGGGTTTTTAGGGGTTTTGTAGTTTTTTAGAATTTTTAATTGTTTTTAGTGTTTTTAGTTTTTAAAGGTTTTCTTCGGGTTTTTAGGGTTATATGAATTATATTTTTTTATAGAATTTTAGGTATTTTTTAGGATTTTTATGGTTTTTAGGGTTGTTTACATTTTTTCTATTTTAGGGATTTTTTAGTTTCTTTTAGGATTTTAATGTTTTTTTTGAGTTTGGAATGTTTTGTGGTTTAAATTGTTTTTATAGTTTTAGTTGGTTTTTAGAGTTTTTTTAGAATTTTTATGGTTTTTAAGGGGTTTAATTTTTTTAGGGATCTTAAGATTTTTATGGTTATTTATGGATTTAAGGGTTTTTAGCTTTTTTAGTTTTTTAGGGTTTTAAATTATTTTTAGGTTTTATAGTTTTTCTTATGGGTTTTCATTGCTTTTAGGGTTTTTATATTTTTATTCATTTTTAGTGATTTTAAGTATTCTTATAGTTTTTAAGGTTTTTAGGGATTTTTCTCGTTCTATGGTTTTTAGTGGTTTTATTATAATTATTTGTTTTTTAGTGTTTTTATGTGTTTTTATGTTTTTAAGGTTTTATTAGGATTTTTTATAGTGTTTTGGGTTTTCAAAATTTTTATGTAATTTTCTGTCTCTCTAGATTTTTAGGGTTTTTTATATTTTTGAGAGACGTTGACTATTTGTATAGGTTTTAGGGGTATTTTTAGTTTGTTAAATTTTTAATTGTTTTAATAGTTTTTTAGAGTTATTGATGATTTTAAGGGTTTAAAGGGTTTTTCTAGTTTTAGGGGTTTTGGGTTTTTGGGTTTTTTGGGGTTTTTAACATTTTTATGGTTTTTAGAGGATTTAGTGAATTTTAGGTATTTTGTGGCCATTTTAGTGTATTTTAGGGTTTTAAGTGTTTTAGTGTTTTATGAATTTTTAGGGTTTTTATACTTTCTATGTGTCTTTAGGGGTTTAAGGTTTTCTTAGTGGTTTTTATAGTTTTTAGGGTCTTTATGTTTTTATGGATTTTTAGGGCTTCTTTTAGGTTTTTTATTTTTTTCATAAATTTTGAGGGTTTTCTAGGTTTGATTAGGAATTTTAGGATTTATGGTATTTTAGGGGTTTTTGTGTTTTTAGTGTTTTTTTCTTTTTTTTGGAGTTTAAAGCATTTTTTGGTTTTGAGGGTTTTCTTAGTATTTTTTTTGGGTTTTTATATATTTTGTAGATTTTTTATGTTTTTAGGGATTTTTAGTTTTTTTAGGGTTTTAGGGTCTTTATGGGTATTTTGGGTCTTAGGGATTTTTTTTGAGTTTTTTAGGGTTTAAAGGTTTTTAGAGTATTTTTAACATTTTTAAGGGTTTAAATGGATTTCATTGTTTTTAGTTGTTTTAGTGTTTTTATATGGGTTTAGTGTAATCAATGGTTTTTAGGTTTTTAGGAACTTTTAGGGGGTTTTATTATTTCAGGGTCTTTTTAGGGAATATTAGGGTTTTTATCATTATTTGTATTTTTAGGTTTTTAAGTGTTTTTAGGTTATTAAGGTTTTATTATAAATTTTTAGGGGCTTTATGTTTTTTAATTTTTTAATTTTTTTAAAATTTTTATGTATTTTTATGGTTTTTAGGGATTTTGAGGGATTTTAGGGTTTTTAGGGTTTTTAGTCTTTTTTTAGGTTTTAAGTGTTTTTAGGTTTTTAAGGTTTTCTTATGGTTTTTTAGGGTTTTTAGAGTGTTTTATGTTTTTGGGGAATTTTTATGTCTTTTTGTCATTTTTGGCTTTTTAGTGTTTTCAGGATTTTGAGGGTTTTAAAGAATTTTATTGTTTTTTGGGTATTCATGTCTTTTTTCCTTTTGGGTTTTTAAGGTTGATTAGATTTTTTTTGAGGGGTTTAGAGGGTTTCAGATTTATTAGTGGTTTCTATGTTTTTATGGGTTTTTAGGGTTTTTAAGTTTTGGGGGGTTTCTCGTTATTAGGGTTTTAGGGTTTTATCATTTTTACTGTTTTTATGGGTTTTAAGTGTTTTTATATTTTTAAGGTTTACTTAGGTTTTTAGTGGTTTTATGGGTTTTTATTTTTTAAGGTATTTTTAAGGATTTTTAATATTTTTAAGTGTATTTAGTGTTGTTAGGGATTTTGAGGGTTTTTTTTGCCTTTTGGGTATTTTTTATTTTTTTATTTCTTTAGGTTTTCTAAGTTTATTTAGTGTTTTAAATATTTTTAGGGTTTTAAGGGGTTTTTATGTTTTTAGTGGGTTTTAGATTTGTTATGGATTTTTAGGATATTTTAATCTTTTTGGGGTTTTTTTGGTTTTTAGGGGGTTTAGAGAATTTATGGTCTTTCTAAGGTTTTTATGGTTTTTATCATTTTTTAGGTTTTTATGGGTTTTAAGTGTTTTTAGGTTTGTAGGATTTTCTTAGTGTTTTTTAGGGTTTTTATGGGTTTTACACTTTTAGGTATTTTTTGGCATTTTAAAGGAATTTTATGGTTTTTATGGGTTTTTGGGTTTTGATGTTTTTTTTGGTTTTTTGGGTATTTAAGGGTTTTAGTGTTTTTTATTTTCGTATGGGTTTTATGTTTTTTTAGGTTTTTAATGGTTTCTTTGGATTTTTTGTGTTTTTAGAATTTTTAATTTTTTAAGGCTTTTGGGACATTTTTTGGATTTTTATGGATTTTAGGGTTTTTAGTGATTTTGATGGGTTTTAGGATTTTTTTTGGGGATTTTAGGGTTTTAATGTTTCTTCTCGGGTTTTTTGTCACTTTTAGTGTTTTAAATTTTTTTAGTATTTTAAATTTTTTAGGGAATTAAAGGGGTTTTAAAGTTTTTCATGGGTTTTTGGGTCGTTTAGGGTGTTTAGGGTATTTTTTCTTTTCACAAAATTTTTAGGAGTATTTAATAATTTTTAGGTTTAAAATGTTTTATTTGGAATCCTCAAGGGTTTTAGGTGTTTTTTAAGTTTATACGGATTTTTATAGTTTGAGTAATTTTATGTTTTTTAGTTTTATATGTATTTTTTGGAGTTTTAAGGTTTTTAAGGGTTTTAACCGTTTTTAGGTTTTTTGGGGTTCTATGATTTTTTAGGTTTTTAAGGTTTTTCTAGGGGTTTTTTTTTGGGATTTTCGATTTAGGAGTTTTAGTGATTTTTTTGGGTTTTATATGTTTTGGGTTATTTAGAGACTTTGAGGGTTTTAGGGGTTTAATTTTTTTTTTGTGATTTTAGGTTTTTTTATGTTTTTAGGTTTTTTAATGTTTTTAGTGTTATTTATCATTTTATGGATTTTAAAGTGTATTTAGTTCTTTTAGTGGGGTTTTAGGGTTTTAATATTTTTATGATTTTTTAATGTTTTAGGGGTCTTTATGGGTTCTGTGATTTTTATGGTTTTTAGGGTCTTGTTATGGTTTTTTGGTGTTTTAGCATTTTTTCTTATTTAGTGGTTATAAGTTTTTTTAGTTTTTTAAGGTTTTCTTATTAGTTTTCTGAGATTTTAGGGGTTTTTATATTTTTTTATGGATTTTAAGGGATTTTTTTATCATTTTATAGTTTTTGGGTTTTAAGGGATTTTTTTTCATTTTATAGTTCTAGTATTTTTAAGGATTTTTTCAGTTTAAGGGTTTTAATGTTTTTTAGGGTTTTTGTATTTTTCTATGTTTTTTAGAGTTATAGGTGTTTTTTGGGTTTTAAGGTTTTATTATGGTTTTTCTGGTTTTTTCTGGTTTTTATGTTGTTAGGTATTTTTAGTGATTTTTTAGGAGATTTATGGTTTTTAGGGTTTAATTTTTTTTTTTGTTTTGAGTTTTTTTTTTGAATTTTATGGGTTTTTAGGTTTTTTGAGTTTTTAACATTTATTGGGATTGAAAAGGTTTTTATAGTTTTAGTGGGTTTTAGTGTTTTTATTGTTTTATGGGTTTTTAATATTTTAAGCAATTTTTTTTTGTGTTTAGGGGGTTATAGGGGTTTTATAGTTTTTAGGGTCCCTTCAAGGTTTATAAGGGGATTTACCATTTTTTAGGATTTTATGGGTTTTATGTGTTTTTAGGTTTTTAACATTTTTAGGATTCTTTTCAGTTATTTTAGGATTTTTAAGTACTTTTAGATTTTTTGGAATTTTTTGGGTTTTTAGGGGTTTTAATTGATTTTAGGTATTTATAGTTTTCTTATGGAATTTTAGGGGTTTTTAGGATTTTAGTGATTTTTAGGTCTTTTTTAATATTTTTATGGGTTTTTTATGTTTTCTATGGATTTTGAGTGTTTTAGGGGTTTTCAGGGGTTTTAGGATTTTTATCCTTTTTAGGGTTTTGTGGTTTTTTTGAGTTTTTAGGGTTTTTATGGGTTTTTAGTTTTTTAATGTTTTAGGGGTTTAAATTGCTTTCAATTTTTTCAGTGGTTTTTTATTATTTTTATGTCATTTTAATTTTTTAGATGTTTTTATGGTTTTTATGGTTTTTTAGTGTTTTAATGTATTTTAGTTTTTTTAGGGTTTTTCCTATTGTTTAGGATTCAAGGGGTTTTATGTGTTTTTATGTTTAATGTTTTTTTAGTGTTTAAAATGTTTTTTGGGGTTTTATATCTTTAGTTATTTTTATAGATTTTTAATTATTTTTAGGGGTTTTAGGGTTTTATGATTTTTTTGGTTTTTAGAGGTTTTTAAGGTTTTTTTGGTTTTTTACAGTTTTTAAGGCTTTGTAATGCGTGTAAACGTTTTAGGTTTGTGATGGTTTTTTGAATTTTTAGTAGTTTTAAATGGTTTTATGGGATTTTAGGATTTTTATGGGTTTAATCATTTTTATTGTTTTAAAGGTTTTTAGTGTTTTTAGTGTTTTTTAGGTTCTTATGGGTTTTATGTTTATTAAGGTTTAAAGGGTTTATTAAGAGTTTTCATAGTTTTTAGGTATTTTTATGTTTTTAAGGATTTCTAGGGATTTTCTTGAAGGTTGTGGATTTTAGGTTATAATAGGTTTTGTGTGTTTTTAGGGTTTTTAGGGTTTTTTTGTTTTTACGATTTTTTAGTTTTTAGGGGTTTCAAGTTTCTTTAGATTTTAAAACAATTTTAGGGGTTTAAATGGGTTTTAAAGTGTTTTTAGTTTTTTAAGGTTTTATTTGTTTTGTTTTTTTTTAATTTTTTTATAGGTTTCATGGTTTTTATGGGATTTTATGATTTTTATGGTCTTTTATGGGTTTTAAGCATTTTTAGGTTTTTTAGGGGTTTTATTTTTTTTAAGTTTCAATGTTTTCATAGGGGTTTTCATGATTTTAGGGGTTTTTATTTTTTTAGGTATTTTTAGGGATTTTAGTATTTTTATGTTTTTAAGGGTTTTTACATATTTTAAGGGGTTTTTGGTTTTTTATGGTTTTTATGGATTTTAGGGATTTTTAAGAGTTTTATGGGTTTTTAGGTTTTTTAAAGATTTTGGTGGTTTTTTCGGTTTTTTGGGTAATTAGTTTTTTTAGTTTTAAGATGTTTTATGATTTTTATAGGTTTTTAATGTTTTTAGGGGGGTTTTTGGTTTTAGGGATTTTTTTGTTTTTATTGGTTTTTAGTGGTTTAATAGTTTTATGGGGTTTTATTGTTTTTATGGGTTTTAGCGTATTTTTTGAGTTTTTATGGTTTTTAACGTTTTTAGGTTTTTTGGGGTTTGAGAGTTTTTTTCATTTTAATGGTTTTCATATGGGTTTTAAGGATTTTTATGGATTTTTACATTTTTAGGTATTATTAGGGATTTTTTTAGATTTTTTATTATTTTTTGGGTTTTTATGGATTTTGTGGGTTTTTATGGGTTTTAGGGTTTTTAGTGTTTTTAGAGGTTTTAGGGGTTATAAGTTCTTTTTAGTTTGTAAGGTTTTCTTAGGGGTTCTTCAGTATTTTAGGGTTCTTTAAAATTTTAGGTATTTTTAGGGATTTATTTTTGATTAACTGGGTTTTTAAGAATTTTGAGGGTTTTTAGATTTTCTTGTTTTTAGGATTTTTATTGTTTTTTGTGTTTTTTGTGATTATTTAGTTTTTTAGGGTTTTAAGGGTTTTTATAGTTTTTTAATGTTTTTATGGTTTTAAATTTTTTTTATAGTTTTTAGGTGTTTTTGGGTTTTTTTTTATTTTATGTTTTTCTTGCGGGTGGGTGTTATGTTTTTAAGGGTTTTATGGTTTTTAGAGTTTTGTAGAAACAAATTAGGTTTAAAAGGGGTTTTTGTGCTTTTATGTGTTTTATGGGGTTTTAGACTTTTTTATAGTTTTTTGGGGTTTTAGGGTCGTTTACGATTTTTAGGGTTTTTAGTATTTTTATGGTTTTTACGGATTATATGGTCTTAAAAACTCCGCAAAGGGAAGGAAAATACTCCCATATATTTGATGAAGAAATAAGATGCGGGTTTGACTGAAAATTTTAGAATAAGATTAAAGAAATAAAATTTGAAAAAGGACCAAAGTGGTCCACATACTAATTTCTAAGAATGGTACGGAGGCGGTATTACCTACGAACCAAATGATATGTGAACAACCCATGAAATGATTGCCCATGAGGCATTGCCCAATGAACCAAGAAGTTCACCGAATGAATAAATAACAACATTGTGACCTACGAACCATGTCATTAGTAGAATGAAGGTGGAGAAATTCCACCTGCGAACGGTGGCTCCATAAACAGTGTTGTTGGAAAAAACATGAACAAGAATTACACCCCCTCACAACATCTCAACAAACTCTATTTGTGGACATGGTGAGGCCGGAATCATCCCACAAACTGCATCATTCATGGGATTGAGGTGGTGATTTCTTCTATCGTGAATAATAGAACCACAAACCGTAGAACTAAGAACCTCAAAACCATGAACCTCAACCCTGAAAACCTCGATTGAACGAGTCATCCATGGGCCGAAAAATTTCTTCATGGGATTATACAAATGGTTTTTTGTGACATAAAGATACAACTTCCCCAGCTCTTTATAAAATGGACCAGAAGGGGAACTGAGGAGAAGGTGTAGTAAATTTAAAGAGAACTTCAAGTTTAGGAATGGAATACTTCGAAGGAAAATGACCAATGACGTACGGAAGCATGAACTATTTCCTGCAGGTATAAATCCATTGTGAACCATAAAAATAAGGAAGTATTATAACATGGGAATGCTGAAAACCATACCCCCTTAGTGGATAAACTTTCCACAATTTCCATGTCCAATTCCCCTTCTCCAATCTGGTGTATCTCATAGAACCTTGCTATGCAGATTAAACCATACCCTGCATAGTGTTTCACTACTCGGATGGACCCCATCGCTCACAGTATGTAGACAAAACCTGAGGCTGCGTAACACTACGGTATGAGGATTGCATCCAGGTTTCCATACCACCCTGGTACATAGATGGCATCCAGGTTTGCCTACCACCCCGATACATGGATGGAATCCATGTCTGCCTACCACTTCAGTATGCAGAAAACCCCTCCACCAACATATCAGCATGCCATGTGGAGGGTACCCCACCCCGCATGAACAAGTGGTATGTGTTACATTTGGGATTTCTTCCTTTCGGTCCTAATTATTCCCTTCTGTTTCCATCCAATCACCTGAATCCCCTCTACTAACTAGTCCATCAACATCAGGCCAAATCCCCTTATAAAGTCGCCAGACCCGTATGATAAAACCATCGGGCATATTAGTACATCCTTTTAAGATTATATAATCATGGTAAGAGGAGTCACATGGGTAATCCTCTCAAGGGTGTGGACCCCCTGAATGTCTTTAAGTTTACATTTCCATGGTAACCTGAGGCCCAACCTTAGAATACTCATTCGACCCTACATGTTCTAGGGATAAAGGGTAATCACTGGATTTTCCATTCAACAAGGGACTATGAAAATCACAAGGGACCACGACTTCTTTTCCATTTGATAAGAATCAATGCTTCTCCCCTTTCCCATAACTCATTTCAGGTCACTCTCCCTGAGGTAATTCCCAAACCTTTGCATAGGAGGTAGCGCTTTGGATCCTCTTAGGCTTAGATAGAGATATGTCTAGATAGATTTCTAAACATGGATATCATGGATATCAACACGAAACAGGAAATTGGCACATTCAAATCCCCTTTCTCTCTCTCTCTATCTGTCTCTCTTTGGGCTGTAATACCATCTATTAGCAGATAAAGTGGGAAATGTGATCTCTAGATCCACTAGCTCCTCTTGTTTCTCACACCGAGAATAAATCAAGTGGGATTATAGGTTGGCAATGATCATAACACCTACATAACCACAAAATATGGGACTCATCCTTGGTGTAAGCCCAAAATGAAATGAACTATGAGAACTCTGATTCCTGCTATAACCAGGATATGTAGGATGCCTGTCTAAAGGCCCGAGATCAAATGGGCCTCCTCCTAGGTGTGAGCCCCTAATAAAATGAACTACAAGAACTATGATTCCTTCTCTAACTAGGATATGTAGGATTTATGAAAAAGGACTGAGCTAAAGGTACATTCTCTTTAAAATTCATCCACAAAAAAATTCCCCTAAACCTATTAGGGCACCCTCTTCACAAGTAAGACCCAACTTAATTCTCTTAAATGCGCTGCTCCCATGCATAATCCCCAATCATACCCCCACCAAATAGGCATCCTAGAATGTGTAACTCCCAAATAAATCCAAACTGCGTGGAATATGATTCCACTCATGAGGATATGTAGGAATCCCATTTAGTGGGTTTGATCCCACCATCAAAATAGTCTATGTCCCCCTAGATGATGATAAAATCCAGAGAACCTCATCCCATGGATTAAATCATAGTTTTCTCGGTAAAATACCATATAATCATTAATGTGTTCATAAAAGGGTAACATTTTTTAAGATACTCGAATACATATGGACATATTTGTCAGTGGAGAACCTCAGATACATACAGATGATTCTAGACCAAAGAATATTTTTTATTAATCTTGCAACCTAGGAGTAATCCGATAACAATTTCTTGGGAAATAACTAAGAATTCATGAAAATATGAACATTTCCAAAATCTATAAGACAGTCTTAGGGTAGGAAATAATTCCCCCCATAGGTTTTGGTGAGCCCGACCTCTCATCATCTCGACTAGTTGAGTCCTTTAGTGTCATTAGCGAAATCATACAATGAGCGCCAGCCTTGTAAAATTAGGTCCATGAGTCATGGATAAAAGGTTCATTGGTAGTTTTTGGCTCCACAAATAAACCCATTGGAGACCGTCTAATGACATCACACCCGATGTGGACTGATTTTACAAACACTCACCCCCTATAATCACCCGCCAAAACTATTCAATCATGGAATCTCTTTCACAGTATAAAAAAGAAACACTGCCCAGTCCTAGTGAGACCATCTCACCTACCAAAAAGGGTCACGATGAAAATATGGTCTAAATGAAATGGTAAAACTAAAATGAATCTCTATAATAGAATGCAGTGAGATATTATCCATCAAACAGTTTCGTTCACCCTAGTATGATGTGAATCAGGACGAAACAAAAATGGTTAACCCAACATGAATCCTTAACCAAGCTGGAGGGTCACCCCACCTCAAGCCCCATTCAAATTAAAAAGGAAGAGGGTCTATCAAGATTACAAATCATTCGTGTGATCATGAGATTCTACCTTGATGGGTTTTCTTTGTCTTTTCTTGTTACATGTATATTAGGTTTTACAGAGCTCTCTTTGATCCAAATGGAATCTAGACAAATTTTTCAGACACACACATCAATGTCTGCACAGGTGATTGGATCCCCGATGAACATGAATCTATTACCTCCCCATCATCTTCAATGATGGGTTTCAAAAATTCTCATCAAGGAGTACCACCAAAGAGGTGCACTCCCAAAGGTGGAGGCTACAATGTATGCCCTCTAATCAGTGAAAGCTTGTCAGCTGCCTCTTAAGTTATAGCTGAAAATCTAACACAAGGAGACTCCAATAGCCATCACAAATAATTTTAGGATCTTGTCCCTAGAACAGGAAAAAAATACCTCCCTTGTCTTAGGGAGGCAGATGAAGTCGACATTGATGACTTCATCCCAACTGTATAAGAACCCCACTTAAGGACTCTTACCAGAGGACGTCTCCACCAGCAATGTACAACCCAATATCCTTGCTCTAAAGAGGATCTCATGATAATGGAACATGCGGAAGTCCAATGGAAATGGGACCCTCAGGATACCCTTAGAGGGCAGAAAATGAATGATAAGAAGAAGGTTATCACCATATTTCTTAAGGAGGAGGTTTTCCACACAAATGCAGAGGAATATAATTGGTATGTATACAATTCTTCCCCTCCTACAGAATCCCACCATAGAAATATGGAGGCAATCTACAAGTGGATTAATATCCCCGATCACTCCTATTAATCCCACCATAGAAATATGCTGGCACAATAAAAGAAAACACACATTCTGTCTAATGCTTGTTGGTCCTACCGCACAGACATAGTGGAAAATTATAGGAAGATGAAAATCTCTTCCAATGACCAAGAATACCATCATCAAAATATGACGACAACCATATATATGAAGGTGATAAATCCTACTGGTGCATACAAAGACTACTATATAAATAAGGTGGAAAACTATGGGCAGTCATATGACACATATAGTGCATATAAATCCCACCAGCCAAATACTATGGCAATAAAATATGAGTACTGTCAAATTCCTACGGATGAAAATAAAGCTTATGAAACAAGTACAAGAAAAAACAAGCAGACACATGTTTCTACTCACAAATATAAATACCACCAGTAAAATATGGTGGAATCCAAAGAAAATATCCATCCTATCCCAACTAGTCAGGCACAAACATTGTCCTCTACCCTGACAAAAGAGAACTGCCAGTACCCACTGACAACCCATGGAGGATCAAAGAAGGAAAAAACTTATGTTCTTATATTGAAATGGGAATTTATACCCATTCCAACCAAATAAATATCTCAAAAAATCTTGGATATGATGGAGGTTTAGATTTCAATCGCAGACTATATCCTCCAGACATGTCAAGACGTCATTGCGTTAGTGGAAAAAGTGACGAGTCAGGCCCATGACCTGACCTCCTCGGGCGGGGTGATTTATCCACCAAATAAGATAATCACTTCATAGAATACCAACATCCTTGTTCCAGTCCTGGAGGTTCGATAACCATATTCCATGATACAAGGATAACCTGATCATAAAGAAATACTCATTCTAAATGGGGTACACCGGTCTGACATGATTTCTACTCCAGAGCATGCATATATCCCTATTAGAAGTCGATATTTTTGTCACCATATCCCGATGACATCATGGGAACCAATTTGACAGGGATACATATATGAAGGGCATTAATAATAGTAGGCAACCCCAGTTTCCCACAAGAGAGTTCCCAAAAATGAAAGGTACCAAAGGAAACTAAAAAATTAAGAGTACATTTACGATTCTACTCTTTTGGAAGTTGGAGATATTAACACCATAAAAAATATATCAATAGAAGATTAAGATCCTATCAATCAATTTTCAAATTATGGAATCAGTAAAAGAAGTTGCAAACGTCCTCCTCCCAATGAAACTAATAGCTTCTCTAAAGGTCCTCCCCAGAGCACCCACTAGGGCTTACTCCGGGGGCTATAAATGGTCGATCGCGAGAACCTATATCCTAAAGTCAGTTAGGGTAGCACTCCATTTGACTAGAATATTATACAACAAGATGTACCTCCCATTTTTATATTCCTCCTTGATATTACTCCCTAGGGTATACACTACAGATATATTTCTCGCTATAGTCAAACATCAAGCTGTGATGGTAGTCCTCGTCATGATGGGAATATCTACGAAGGCCCTCCCCATAGTGACATCAAGAAACAAGAAGGTTTTCACCTAATTTTAGTACATCCTAAAGGCCCTCCCAAAAATGTACATTGTAGATACTATCCCAAAATCTAGAGCTATGATGGTACTACATTCCATCATATAATTCATTGTGAATTCCCTCCCCTCAATGACACCAAGTAGCAAGAAGGCCCTCCCCTTACGATTGTATGCCCTGAAGGTCCTCCCCAAGGAATACATTACAGAATTCATCTCTATGGTCAGTCACTAATCCAAAATGGTATTCCTCACCATCACTTAACCAACTGTGAAGGTACTCCCTACAGTAAATGTTTATGTTGATGAGAAGGCCTTCCCCTTTTTGGGTCAAAAGCGAGAAATTTCTCATATGCCGTGGTGATTGGAAAAACGGAGTGAAACAATCTAGATAATCTCTCCATGATAATATATATCCTTTATCAACCAGAGGGTGTCCTAGGGCCAGGTACAACTTCCAAGCCACACTCATATCATTTACATATCAATGAGACTCCCACTAACCTCACTTATTGGAAAGAAACCATTAAGAAGTAGTCAAACCTGGAAGATCAAGCAGAAGAGTCCCTAGAGAAACAACAACAAGATATGTTTATTACAAGAAGATAACTAGATAGGGATGACATACAAGTTATTTGTTGGCCCACAACCACTAATCAGTATAACATACCAAGAGATTTTTTAGAAGAATTTATGCACCACATTCACTTCAACATCTAGACAACTCTCCACCAACTAAAGGTAAAATTTCTTCACTACAAAGGGTAAACAGTCCATGTTAGTGTCTTGGGGGAGATTCTATATAAAATAGAACTGTAATTCCTCACGTCTTCCTAGAATCAACAATCATAAAGGTTAAATAAAGACCTTGGTCTGGATTGCCTCCATGAAATACAAAAGTTCCATTGCCTTATCAGTAATGCCCCATCTGGTGTTCTTATCCAGGGGTGGTGAGAACATGGATCTCTACACTTCACCTAACTTACCATCGAGAAAAATCTAATAGAGGTGAAATCCTCAAATTTCATCATCCCCAGATGAAATTCAAATGAAGTCCCTTCTTAGGAAAGGTAGAATGCTTGATATGAATTGACCTTGAGTAAGTCTCAAAAGCATTAGGCCTGGTGAGAAAAATCCACTGAGAAGCTCCTAAATCAGGACACTGGAAACATTTAGTAGGACTCCCATCTAATGTAATCCAATCAAAGAGCACTGATCAAGTCCTTGGAATCAAGTTATTTACATACAGACCTAACACCATATTCGGCTCACACCCACATGGGAATGTGTGAGATCAAGAAGGTGGAAATAGTAGCAGCAGTTGCCCAAATACAGGACTATCCCTAGCCCGCAGTATTGGGGGAATTTTTAATACAAAAAAACCCTATAGGACCATAAAATATGGGCTGAGTCACTTCAATGGAGGAACATTTGTAAACCCACCCTATAGGGCTAGGGATTTTTTACCTCAAATTCCCGCCAAGCGGAAGTCTGTCTTCTCCCATATAGGGAGAACAATGGATAGAGGGGTCACCCATTCCATCCCAACCCATGACTCACATCCCTCAGAATAAAGGCGTACTACATGTCCATATCAAGGCTCCCTTTGAGTCACTCTTTACTATGAAACCTGAAGAGTATCACAGAATGGCCAGAGAAGATCTAACAAAAGATGTAAGAATCTCTCCTAGCATTCTACATCTGGTAAGACACCCTAATTTGGTATTCATTAATGAACTTCATGGGAATCATTACCATATAAATCGCTAAAAATAATAAAAATAATGAGGAAACATGAGAAGAGAGTTCCCTCCCAGAGATGGTTCACACCGCACACCCAAAACCAATGATTTTTCATAAATTTGTGGGCCTCGTTAGTTAATCCTCTATTACATCTCGCACAAATAATCAATAAGGAAAAGAATAAGAGAAAGGTATATGATCCATATCATCATCCCTGTGAAGATGATTCCCCCATACATGAGGAGAGATTCACCTGACAGGATTAAGAAATGAAAGAGAAAAGGAAAATTAATGATGAAATGCTTTGAGAAAGCTATCTTACATGATATATTCCTTAGGTGGAGCATCAACATAAACTTCCATCAGATGTATCCCGGCCTCATGGGATCATTCCTATGGATGAAGAAATGATAGAAATATCATTTATATCATTTATAGGGTCATCAGTCTACCTAAAACCATTCCCAGTAATATGTCAATATTTCCATCCATTGGGGAAGAAACCATCACAGATTCAAGAAAAACCCTAGAAAATGACCCCGACTGGGCATCCACCTCATGTTCTAATAGCTCTAGAACATCTAATCTTTCCCCCTGATATTACTTCTCATTCTTAGGTCCAACAAGACATTCATCAAGGGATCTGTAATACCATATAGTTATTAAAAACTATAATGGAGTCGATAGAGGGGTTGCTTGCTCTGATATAACTAGAATGGAAAACTTATCTTGACTGGGTGAGAAACGTACCTCCTATACTAAATTTCAGTAATCCAGTATTTAAAGTGTTCAATGGATCAGGGCACCCAGAGCAACATCTAATTAACTACTCTTCTTACTATGATCCGATGATGGGAACCCTGGAGTAACAAGAATATGTAAAGATTAGATTTTTTATGTAAACCCTGCAGAGTTTAACCTTTGTTTGTTACACCAGTTTGAAAGCTTACTCAATAACTAAATGGGAGGATCTTTGGCACCAATTCATATTCCAGTTTAGCTTGATATTTCCAAAGACAATAGTTAGTGATCTCATGAACTGAAAATAGTTTGAGAAAGAGAGAGTCTCGGACCTCATCAACAGATGGAAAGGTATGGTTTAGTCCATGAATCGGCCACTCCCCCAATATGGTATGTTATAAATTTGAATTGAAATCCTTTGTGATGACTTGAGGACACCACTTATTCTAATGAAATATACAAGTTGGTTTCGGGACTTCTATATTATCACTCAAAGGGTAGAATATTACTTGAATCGGTCCAATATCAAGTCCCGAGAAGCCCCAACAGACCAAGTAAAAAGAGTAGGGAGAGCTAAAGTGACATTTTTCTTGATTATGTCACCCCCTACACCATCTCCAACTCTAAATCCCCCACAAAACCATGTGAGGCCTTCTGGACATCAGTATTCACCCCCTCCCCATCAAAAAGAGTGGAGGGGAGACAAAAGAAATCAATTATAGGAATAGAGAAATAATGTTTACTCATCCTGAGATGATAAATTCCATAGTTACTTCATAGTATCCATGAATTACAACTTTCTTTGGATACTAGATCCGATGAGGGCTGATGAAGTTGGTGTTGATGATCGACCAGATTACTTTCCATTCCAAAAAATATTGGGACACACCATTCAAGATTGTTTTTTCTTGAAGGACCTCTTGAATAAGATGATTGATTCCAGACAAGTCAAGAAGGGACCACTACTAGCACATGTGGTGTGTGCTTCCACCACTAATACAAATGAAGAAGGTGAGCAGAAAAATGTGGTCACTAAAAAGGAGAAAAATTTCGAGAGTCCGTCGACTCGAAAAAAAATAAACCGAGCTCATGGAATATTCTGGGGATAGTTAATGCAACCAATCATGCCTCCAACATCTCCTAATGATCCAAAACCATCATCCTTGGATCCACAGTCTTCTAAAGTCCGACCACCCAAAGATTAGTTCAATCATAAGGGAAAAAAGAACGTTTAGGGAGATGAACTTGCACCAAAACCAAATTTGTCTTTGACACTATCAGATTTCATGCCATCGAATCTGGAGACACAGTCACTAACCCACCAAATGGTATAATGGGAACTGCCTCTCCAGATGGAACCACCAGAGGTAGATTATGAGGTAGAGTTATCATCAGAAGAGGAGGTGATTTTTGGCTCTGTCATTTTCATACACTTGATGGATCCCTTCTTCGGCGATGAATATAGATATCATCTATAATTCCCTACACCCAATTGGAGGGATAGAGGAAGAAGCCATATAAGATAGGGATATCAAGGGATAAACAGACATGGAATAAATCAAGATTACAGCCGCTCCCCTACTCAAAACATCAATGTTGTAGAAACCCACAAAAGAACCCTCCAGTGAATCCAATAGGGATTGGAAAATTATCCTTCCCCTATGGAAAACCATATTGACCCGATCATCATGGAGTATCCATCAGAAGAAGAATAGATGAATAAATTCCCTCAGTAGGTGATCATACCTACCCAACCCAATCTACAAAGGTTGAAATATCCTTCAAATTCAACCCCAAGGGCCAACCCATCTTCATCAAATGCTCAAGACTTTAAAGCACCTATGAAAGGGAATCCCCAAGCTGGGAAGTGCCAGACCTTAGATCAGAATCATGACATTATGAAATAGATAGATTCCATAATAAGTAATCTATCAATCATGGATGAATTGAATCTATTAGCAGATCTCCAAGATGCACTCATTGAATCTTTTTTTATTCGTAAGGAGTTTTAAGCTGAAATAGCCATCGTAGAAGTCTACCGAACATAAACCAATCATGTGGAATGCCACGCAGTAATCTCTTTCATGGATCAAGATTATGATGCCATCATTAATGGACACATCAGAACCTTAAATGTGTCTGAAATAATAAATGGTATCGATATTTGAAAGGTCTTCATCAAAAATGGATCTGGGGTTAATCTCCTCCCACTACAGACACTTCTTTGGCTAGGCTGCAATGAGGATGATATGAAAATCTGCACCATGACCATGTTGGGGCTACAATAAAAGTGAGAGGAAGCCATTAGGACATGTCAACCTCAAAACCCAGTTCAGTGACTTCATACATCACCCGTAATTTCAGGTCATCTAAAATAATATGTTCTTCAAATCCCTGTTAGGGAGGCCTTGGCTACATAAACATGCAGCAATCCCCTCCTCGTACCCTCAGTGCCTAAAATATAGCATTAATGGATAGGGTGGGACACTACACACTGATAAAGATCTATTTGACTTCTATGAATCATAATATATTGATGATGGGTTCTATGAACCAAAGGGGAAACAACACTTAGTAGAAATAATTGATTGGGTTGCCACCCCAAATTGTTTGGAAATGGTTCCCACCAATACCCTCAAGTATATCAAGGAGGAGTATGTATTTTCCGTTAATCTGATTGAGGTCACAAGTCCAAATTTGGATTCATATTCAACAGTCCTCATGATTTTAGTAATGGATATCGAGCCTGATAATATTGAAAGGCTCGTTGACTCCTGAGATAATAGGTAAGGTTCGGATAAAAATGCCCTCAAACTATCATCAAAACCCCAGGAAATCCCTACCTCACCCACTAAGGAAGGATAAATTATCTCATCACTAAATAAAGACGAGGAAACTATTTTACCCCTCATTATTTCTTCTCTGGAGATTCCTTTATTGATGGATAATGAAAATGAGGTGGATTCACTTCTCGAACACCAAAAGTATGATTCTTCCCTCAATTATGGAATGATCATCTCAAGAATTGATTCCCCATCAGAAGATGAATAGGAATATGGTAAGGATTCATAGGAGGAAGAAAATGAGGACCCAAGGGATTCCCCTCTAGCATTAGAGGAAGTCGTATCTACCACCATTGATGAAATCAAGGAAACCAACTTGGGTGTTGAAGAAGACTCACGACCCAATATGGTTAGAGTGGCCATGCCTTTTGAGGAGAATGAGGTGTACACCTCTTTCCTATAGTAGAATCAAGATGTTTTCACATGGAAATATACAAAAATTAAAGGCCTTGATCTAGAGGTGGCCTCTCACCACATGTTCCTACCATAAGATCATTGTGTCTATAAGTAATCTTCCAGAAGGACACACCCAACCCATGCTTCCAAAATAGAGTATGAATTCGACAATATCGTCACATATAACTTCATTTGGGAGTTTAGAAATCCCATATGGATAGAAAAAATCGTCCCTATCAAAATGAAGAATGATAAGATCAAGGTTTCATTGATTATAGGGAACTCAACTGGCATGCCCCAAAAGACAATTTCCCAGTCCCGATAATAGAATTGATGATCAATGAAAATGTCAGATATGAGGCTCTCTCTTTCATGGATGGTTATTCAGGTTATAATCAAGTCTGGATGGTCCAAAAAGATGAATAATCAACCTCCTTTAGAGTCCCCCATGAAGTATTTTTCTATAAGGTAATACCCTTTGGTTTGAATAATGTCGGTTCCACATACCAACGTGCCATGCATCGCATCTTCAATCCCTTCCTGGTTAACTTCATTGAATGATTATGTGGATGCTATTGTGGATAATTCAAGATAATTCTCAGAACACCTGTCAAATTTTGAATGTTTTTTCAAAAAATTGTGATAACACAGTTTGAAAATAAACCCCCTAAAATGTGTCTTCGGTGCAGCCTCATGGAATTTGATCAGATTTGTTGTATGCCACCATGGAATCGAAGTCGGTCCTGAGAAGAAAAATATATCCTTGGTATACCACCACATTGAAAACTCACTGAGTTGAGAGGACTCCAAGGACTCCTAGATTACATTAGGCAATTCATAGACAACCTTGTGGGAAAATTCCTTCCCTTTACTTGGTTGATGAATAAAGGGGTTGAATATTAATGGACTAATGATTATTAGGAAGAACTCAGAAATTTCAAAAGATATATTTTGAGTACACCAGTTCTAATAACACCTATTGAAAGACGACCATTAATTGTATAAAAGACCTCCATGGAGCGATCCTTATGCACCTTCCTTGTATAGAATAATGATTCTATCAACGAAAATAGTATCTATTATCTCAACCAAACCATGATTGATGCTGAGACTCTATATTCAAATATTGAGAAGAGTTGGATAGCCTTAATAGTTGTGGTTTAGAGTGTAGGGCATTATCTGTATCACAACAACATCCACTTAGTCTCTCGTAGAAACTTACTCAAGTACATTCTTAGTAGTCTAATGTTAACTAGATACCTATCATGGTGGGTAGTCATCCTGCAACAGTTTGATATACAGTTCATACCCAAGATGGCTTTCAAAGGTCAGGTGTTAGAAAACATCTTTTTGGAACACCCCTCAATATAAGTGACTTCATTGGATATTTAATTGACTAATGAAGAGGTGTTATTTGCTCAAGAGGATCCCTAGATGTGGGAAATTCACTTCGACAGTTCCTCTAGAAGCCTAACAGGAAAAATAGTGGAAGACCCCATACTCAATAATGTGGGGTTGGAAGTCATGATTGTGTCCCTAGAAAAGGAATTCCTTCCTTATTTATTACTACTATCAGAGGGATTCAAAAATAATGAAGTAGAATACTAGGCCCTTATCGTAGGCCTGGAACTAGCACTCCATGTGCTAGTTGAACACTTGAAGATAAAAGGCGATACAGAACTGGTCATCAAGTAAGTAAATGGTGACTGTGATATCAAGAAAGAGGATATTCTTCCTTTGATGAACCATGTATAAGAATTAATGGTAGAATTCCTGTCATATCCAACACTATATTATTTCCCTCATTCGTAAAATGCACATGCTGCTGCATTAGAAAATGAAACCATAACTCTAGATAATCTAGATTGGAATGAAACAATCATCAGCATTTCCCACCACCGGATGGTTTTACCATATGTTTAGGCCAAGATGGAAGAAATCAATGAAACCGGTCCAATCATCAAGCCGCATGGTCATACCACCGAATAGATAGCCCTAATTTTGGACTATCTTCAAAAGGGAGAAATCACACAAGATGGGGATGGAAGGGAACATATCTGAATAAGAGTAGTAAATTTCATGTTTTATGATGGAAAAAACCATAAAAATTTCCTTTATAAGTGAGGCCTTGATGGAGTCCTTCTCAGGTGCATTTATGGAGAAGATACCACCGCCGTTATGAGAAAAGTGCATGTTATAACATGTTAGGCACACTAATCAGCATCCAAAATATCTCATAAAATTTGAAGGCTCATATATTATTCTCTCACCATGATGTAGGATTGTGTCAATTTCAACAAAGTGTCATTCATAAAAAGTCAATGCCAATTTCATCCATCAACCCCTAAAGTTTCCTCAAACAGCTAAGTACTCTTATCCATTATCCTTATGGGTAATTGATGTTTTGGGACCATATTCTCCCTCCACGGCCAGAAAATTCGATTTTATTCTTATAGAAACCGACTTCATTTCTATATAGGTAGAATCGGTACCCCTTAAACAAGTCAGAATAAAAATAATTGTTAGAGTTTTGAAAGCCAATACCATCACCAAGTTTGGTTTCACTGACAGAATACTAACATAAAACAATACCAATGTCTACTGTATTGAATTTTACAAAATATACCAAGAGTATGGAATCAAATCCAACTATTTATCCCACAACCATGCAATGAACACCATATAGATAAAGGCTATCAATAAGATCGTATCCAACATACTCCAAAAGATGACAGACAATGATAAGAAATCGTGGTTAGACAAGATCCTCCATGCTCTTAGGGATTACCAGACCAAAACCTACACCACCACTAAAAAAATCCTATACTCATTAGTATATAGGAAAAATGTGGTTTTTTCCATTGAAATTCAACTGCCATCACTCTTCATCACTATTTATGGTTAACTATCTACAAATGAGAAATCCCAAAAACGTTTTGATGAGATGTAGTGGTTGGATGATAAAATATTATAGAATTTGAGCCATTTAGAAGTCCACCAGTATCAGATTACATGACCCTTAAATAAGAAGGTTTGTCTCTGATCTTTACTCAAAGGAGAAATGGTGTTGGTTCTTAGAACCTCAATGATACTCGAGAAGAAACCTCGAAAATTGGATCCAGAATGGGAAGGACTATATATTATACACAATGTTTACTTCAATGGATTGTATTCCCCGATTTCAATGGATGGATCGATCACCACGGATCCCACCAATGTAAGGTTCCTAAAGAAATATTTCATATAGCCAAAAAGAATAGAAATAAGTCATTTACACATGACATTAAACTATACGGAAGACATCATGATCGCATAACTATAAAATACATGATGAATTCAATCATGGTGCATGATGTTAAACTACTTAACATCCCCATCTTAACTGTAAGATGTTAAAATTCATAGTTACATATTCCTATATGTTTTAAAATGTTAAAATACTTACCATATTCATCGTTACTGCAAGAAATTATACTACATGGTGATCATTTTGTCAGGTATAATGAGTTATTGTGCATAATTGAAATTTGTGAAAGGGAAAGGTAAAAATACCCCCACTTTATTTGGATGGGTTAGATCGGCACAAATAATGTATCTTATAATTACAGATGGCTTGAATCTCATTCATTCATGGGATTCGTAGGGATTCTTGGATTATACATCATAGTCCATACACCAGTCAAAATCAACAATGCACCCCTCCTTGTTTACATGTCAGACTTTCATAGGGAAATTCACGAGTCCTAACCTTATGAAATTAAACTGCAAGGCCAAAGACATCCCTTCCACGCAACGTTATAATATATGGAAGACATCCTGATTGCATGATAATAAACTGCATGATGAATTCATTCATGCTGCATGGAATTAAACTACATATAATCTTTATCCTTACTACATGATGTTAAACTGCATGACCCCAAAAATGTTATCACCAAAGGGGATATTTCCTTCGACATCAGTCACCTACCATGCCTCACTACAGAACTATGTACGACTTGTTTCCCATATACTGATGAGATATGTATTGACACTATGTTCTTTCATCCTAGTCCAACTTTCATAAAAAAATCAAATGAAGTGACTCCCATTTCATGTGCACGGTTCATACTAGTACATGGAATATATTGTCTTAGAACTACATATGGATTTATTCCCATTTGTTGATGGGATATGTTGAGACAACTCGATCCTAGATCTTGGTCCATCGACCACCTGGTAAAAAAATTCCCCTATTTTACTCTCAACCTCCTCTTCATTATGAGAGGATACCCTTACTATTTCTTATTTCTGACACCGAGCATACCCCACATGAGCTTATGAATGGTGGTAAAGGTTCCACTTGGATGAACAGTGGTTACATGTACACTACAGGCCCATGAAAAAAGGGATAAAAATACCTCTCTTTATGTATGATCCATACCTATATAGGTAGAAATCTCTATTAGTATGTGTTTCTTGATTCTTACTTTGATAGATATGTAGTGACGCCTGAATTCTATGTCCTGGTCCAGCTGCAAACCAATCAAAATTCCCCCTTTCCTTGTGCAAGGGTTAGACCTATGTAGGGAGTTTATTCATAAGAGACACATATAGGTTTATTTATTCCCATGTGGGATATGTATGTAGAACCCAAATCTTCAAACATAGGCCTAGATGCAACAAATTATTGAAGGAAATTTCCCTTTTCCTTCTACATGATTCCCCTATATGATAGATTAATCCCTTTTGGCTCATGTCTCTCACACAAAGTACTACTTGCATGGTCATTGGATTCTCAATAGAGGATTCATCATACGAATACCAACTCACTATTGGCCAAATTCCTTACTACAATACATAAAACTATAGGGTACCCCAAGAACTACATGTGGATCGATTCTTGCTCTTTTAGGATACATAGTGATGCCTAGATTCTCCATCCTAGTCTATCTTCCACCCAAAAAATTATCATCTTCCACTCATACGATTAAAAAAAATGCAGGTAATTTCATTCAAGAACTACACAAAGATTAATTCATGCCCTCACAGGATACATAGTGACACCGTGAACCCATGTCTTGGTCTATCCACCAAACGATACAAATTCCCCTCTCTATGCATGAGTTAGACTAGAGAAGATAGTTCTCAATAACTATGTATGGCTTTATTCCTACCCTCACAGGATACATAGTGACACCCGGATCCTTAATACTGGTCTAGCTACCATTAAAAAACTATTACTTTCATATGCATGGGTCAGACCATCACATGGAACATGTTCTTTAAAACTATGTGAACTTTTACTCTCAACTAAATGGGATATATAAGAAACCTCAACAAAGTTAAATATTGACACTTCATTTACCTCATCATTTTTTACGTTGATTCACTCTAGTCCAAGCTTCATGACGTTATATTGCATGGACAAAGAAGTTATAACCACATGACATTAAATTGTAAGTTATTTCAAGAAATACATGTGGATTGATTCTCAAAATAATGAGATATGTAGTGATACTTGATCTTGAAATCCAGGTTCTATCGATCCACAATAAAAAAGAAAAAACAATTCCTTAACCCCCTTCATGTGAAATGCAAATAGATGCAGGGTATTTAAAATCTAGATTCTTTCATCCATAAAGTGTCAAAAGACCGTGATACCCTTTACATATGAATAATATCTTTGTAGATGATCTTATAGACCACAACTAATCATGATCTATTTATTTCTTGTGATCCCAAACATCCCCTTTTCATCCATAAAACTCCATGCCCCGGGAAATCTCATATCACCATGATCACCCACAACTATCAGAAATTAATGAACAATGTATTGTGAACACCTGTGTTTGACTATGCACAAAATTCCTTGGAGGATCTCAATATATTTCCCCAAAAATAACCTATCAACACAAGGAAAATTCATCCTCAAGAGAGGTTGTTTTTACTTTTAAACGCCCATTGGATCCTAAGCCTCGCATCATGTATCCTAACTTGAGGGATCCCAGAATCATGGTTGACCCCTTTTACCCCCGATCATGTTTGGGGCATACGAGGAGTATCCTAGCCTGATTATCTCATATTTATCTATGATTCATTTTATATTTTGTCCCTGAAACATGATGATTAAACTTTTCTGACAACATCCTCTCCACATGATGTTAAACTATATGGAAGATGTACTAATCACATGACAATAAACAACATGATGAATTTTTCCCTACAAAATGATGATTAAACTGTGATGTCAACATAATTTCCACATGATGTTAAACTATATAGAATATTTCTTGATCACATGACACTAAACATCATGATGAAGTCATCCCTATAAGACAATGATTAAACTGTACTATTAATGTTCTTTCCACACAATGTTAAACTGTATGGAAGATGTCTTTATCACATGACAATAAACTGCATGATGAATTCATATATGTTACATGACTTTAAACTAATTATCACCCAAATCCTCTCTGTATGATGTTAAACTTCATGACCTAACAATGATATTTTCTTTGATCTTTCCATCCTAATTTTTTGAGTGAAACCCATTACACCCCTTGGTTCTCACACCAAACATAGCTCATGTGGGCTTAGGAATTTTGGTAAGGGGGCTCCCCATAAATCCAGGGATAATCAATATACAATGAATGACCCTAATGACATTAATTTGAAATGAAGATTAGTGTTTTAACCTTCATATTGGGAAACCTAAGGTTCTAACCATATGATATTAAACTACAACGTACACCAAATATAGCCAAAATTCCCCTCCCCCTACCTATGAATCAGACACAGGTAGGGTGTCCAATATTTTGGTTCTACGATATCCAAACCTAGTCATATCCCCACTGATAGAATCAAAATGCCTCACCCCACATATGAGTCAGATCTATGTTGGGGACTTCCTAACACTATGGGTAAATCATAACCCAAATGCTTCTAATGTATCCAGTCACTCTCTCTCCATGTGTCAAACTATATGATCCAAGTGAACTGAGATCTTCATAATAATCCATGGAAATTGGAAATGGAAGTCCAATATCCTTTAGACACCTTTGTTTGACTATTCACATAATTCCTCCGTGGCTCTACATATGTTTCCCACAAAAAAAACACCCTATCAACCAAGGGAAAATTATTCCTCAGGAGAGGATTTTCCTATTTTAGTATTCCTAATGGCTTCAAAGCTCCATTTCATTCCTCCTAGTCTAAGAACCCTCAAAACCATGGTTTACACTTTAATTCCTACTCACATACTAAACATGTTAGAACATCCCGACTTGATTACCCTCCAGTTACTCGAGGCTTATACATCAACATCCTAATTGCATGAAATTTAAACTGAACAATACTCAATACCCAGTATTCGCCCTTATGCCATGTCATGTCAATGGTTATTTCCCCTCATGACCCTATAAAAGAAATGATTCTATGTGTAAACGTTTGACACATTCCCCACCTCATTGGAGAATCTATATCCAAAACAAAAATGCCACATCCATATGAGTGAATCAGATTCACAGAGGAATGAGCCTTAAAGGAACTACATATAGATTGATTCCTATCATCACATGAGGCATAGTGACATCCAAATCTCATATGTCAGATCCATCCATGAAATAGAAGTGTCACCTCACTTCTTGCGCAAGGGTCAGACTTGCATACGGAAACAACTCATATGGATAGGATAAAAATACCTCCACTTATTTTTGGTATTCTAGGTAATGTTCAACTTTAAATTCCCCCTTTAATGACCATTAAACCTTATCCACACACCGTTCATTGTTTCCATAATGTTATGAATCCCTATAACCATCCATGTCCACTGAAAATGGATACCTAGTGTCTTACGGACACCCTTTTTTGACTATGTACGCAATGTCATGACGAATCGTCATATGTTTTCCACAAAAATGGTTTATCATCCAAAGGAAAATTCATACTCAATAGGGGATTTTCCATTATCCATACACCTATATGATGTCTACATCTCACCTCATTCTCTGATTTTTGGAAACCCCCTAGATTACAGTTTACATCTCCCCCTTCATGCCCAAAGGTGATAGAACATTGATGGCTAAACTGTCATGGAAAAAGTCCCTGTTTATGATGCATACACTAGCCATCCTTTTCAAAAGTCAAATTATTGAAAGAGACGTTTAAAAATCATAACCAATGTGAATTCTCCCATAATTTTAGACATTGTTCCCTTAACAGGACACCCATTATGGCCCTCCATAGAAAAACAAATCCAGAATTCTATTTAAATTTCATAGCCATCAGAAATGGATGGTCAGTGTCTTATGGACACCATTGTTTTACTATGCACACAATGCCCTAGAGTCTCTACAATTTTTTCCCACAATAATGGCCTATAAACCAAGGGAAAATTATTCCTTAGGACATTCCATTTCTTAATTTCATATTCCGCATGTCTTCTATGCCCAATAACATTTCCCATATCTATAAATCACAAGTAAGGGTCACGGAAAATCCCTCATCCATGTATGAAAGTTATCAGGATAGTCTCGGTTAATGAGTTCTAAATTGGGGCCCCTTCCCCATAAGTCATGGTGAAATTTGATCTAACTAAAACATGAATAATGATAGTCTATTTTTCAAGACTCTAAACTACAAATGAAAAAGACACAACACTCACTAGGGTGAAGACCCACAAAGGGAACCCTGGAAAAAAGTCAAGTATCAGCTCACTAAACATATAATACATACGATTTAGGTAAAACATCGAGAAATAAAAAATCATCATGAGACATAATGTTTATTATGTCACAATCCCAAAAAGGGTGTCCTAATAAAAAGTCAAGTTATTCCTGCTAAGACCACACCATAATAGGAATAGGAAAAAATTAGGGTGATAATGAAAAAGGGGAAATGTTTTTAGGGTTTTTCATGTTACCCTAGAAACAATCAAACTACACTCCCTGAGTCCCTCCGCTCAAGAAAAAATTAGGGAGTGATTTGATTATTTTATTTACCCCAGATTATGATTAGAATCAATATATGGATGACCTGATGGTTTAAAATTAATTCGATAATAAATAATTGATATTGTAGGAAAGAATAAAATCGGAACACTAGAAATAAAAATGTTTTTGTTTTATTAAAAGAAGCGAGAGTTGGGGGAAATCTACAATCTAGAGTCTCCCTTTGATGAAAAAACAGTGGTGGTTCAAGGCAGCCCAATGGATTACAATGAGGCCCAACATTCTCTTTGTACTAGGTTGATAACTGCTCAAAGACGCTGTCAAGGGAATGTTCCAAAGTATCCCTCCATTTAGATTCAACTGCAACTATTGGGAATACTCTCTTCATAAAAGTCCAGAGATCTTTCCATTTCTATTTAATGGCCGTGTAATTAGTAATTGATGATTCCAGTTGTGCTTTTTGTCTAGACATGAGAGCCTCAAACTCACATAGTTCCTCCATCTTGGAAATCACGTGGTTAAGAGTACTAGCTTCCTCAAAATCCAGATGATTAAATTCATCAGTAATATCCCTGAAATTATGAGCTTGGTGGTGAGAATTGGTGAACCAAGTGAGATAGTCTTCACATGAAGTAAGATCATCCCGAGCTATAACAATTTGGTTCACAAAGAGATGCAGGCATTGGTAATCAAATCCATATGAACCAAGATAAACAAATATTCATTGAAAGTTATCCTCATAACTAGAAAATATTTTCAAGTGAGTTTCTATGACAAGAGTACAAATTTTAGGCCATGCCCATTTTCACACAGCTTGATGCCTCTTAATGGCATAAGAATCATGGTCCTCCTCCACCGCGATATGTATATAATGAGGAAGCATCATTCAATCATATGTAAGATCCCTAATCTAGGTCACCCATGTACGGGGGAATTACCTCCCAATAGATGGTTCAAATTTTAGGACTAAATGAAGAGGTTGATAGAAAATTCAGGAATACTTGGTGATGTCCCACTCAAAACAGCTTCGGTAGGACCACATACCACATCATCAAAAGATGTGGGATCTGAGTCTCTTTCCATGGATATGTATTATGCAGGTGAAGCACCTTCCAAACACATGTGAAGGTGGGTATAATTCCTTCTCACTACTGGGAGGGGAACAAATAGCAGAACATGCACGGTTGGGACAAGATTAAAAACATCCAACAGTCTATGAACCCATCTAAATGACCTTCCCAAAACCCCATCAGGGTAGAAAGAAACCCATGATTGGGAAAAATATAATGATAGGTAAGTTTATTTTATTTATATAGGAATGATAAATTCTACATTAGTATCCTCTTATGTCATGACCAGCCACAATTGGCAAAGAATCACTGGATGAGACTCCCTCTTAATCCGAGTAGTAAGGAGAGGTGTGACCTGTTGAAGGCATCCAAATTACCTAGAAAACTTATAAGGGACATAGGGTTCATTGATGGTTTCCCTATCTATGAGAACAGTTAAAACTCCATCCCATATTTCAATGATATAAGAATGCTCTTCTGAATATCCCCTTCCATTATCCATCATGGGTATGTGGGGTGCAACATATGGTGTGAAAGAAAATTTAGAAAAATCGCATAACAATTTTATTTCATCAGCAACACTAATTTATTGGGGATGAATTATGAAAATTTTGGGGAGATATGGACAAAATTCAATATGAGAAACCCCCGTAGTATGCTAATACTCATATATTGGGAAGTGATCTTCAATATAAACATACAAAAATTAAAATGGCCCATTAAGACAATGTGGGGTCTCTATTCTTATATATTTTTTAATAGTTCATAGATTCAGGTGAGGGTAGGAACAACCAAGTTAATGGGTTGTTCCTATTCTAATGTGGCCTCCATTCTCAGAGTGCAAGCCCTAACACTAGTATAAACATCATGAGAGTGGAATATCCATCTACTAAAAACATAAAAAAGAAACCTTCTATTCTAAGATCCGGAGGTATGTCTGACCTAATTCCATACCCCCAAGTGGTGTATCGACCTACCTTGAGGGTAGAGTAGTATGAGCTTGGGATTTGTTGTGATGTTTGATTCAGATGAGTCCAGCTAGAATGAACCCTCAGTAAAATATTGTTCTCCTGCAAGAACAACCCGATCGAATATTCAAGTGAAAAAAAGAGAATGATCATGGGGCGGTTGATTTAGTAATCCCTCTACCATGACTAATATGTTCCTGGATAGTGGAGATACTTCTTTGATATTACCCTAGGAATTGACAGATGGAATAAACTCATCATACATGTTGCCTAGAAATGGAATCCTTCCAAGTTGATGGATGTCCCATAAGATAATTCCAAACTCCCTTTGTAATAGGTGGAAGGTATTGGTGCTTGAACACCAATAGTGAATTAGTTCAAAAAACATCTCACACGGTGAATAGATTGAAAATTGGGCGACTCATGCCACATGATACAAGTTTATTGCTTTCAACTAGCTATGGGACTTCAAAAAAATCTAATTCAATCATAATGCCTAGGCCCACTCATCAGAGAAGAATCCTTTGGATCACAAGTCACATTTAGTTCTCCACCCTCCATTGGGATTTTCTAGAAAAAGATTGAAAATGGACGGGTACTCCTTAATGACTGACCTGAAAGAGGTGTTATGATGATAATGATCACTCTCTGTCCATGCAGAGACTTTTAGTGCGAACATGTTCTCTTGAGTAAAATAAGTTATGGGTTCTCTTATTGAAGAAATATTGGCTTGATCACACCCTAGGGATTCCTCAAGGTGAATAATAGGAGTACTGTGGTCGGCTGGTGGTAGGGGAACATCATCCAGGATGCTAAAATTGTAAAGTGGAAATTGGATAGATATCAGATAGTCTATGAGATCTGGTGAAATATGGTCTCTATAAATACCCTCTTGAGGTATGATGTAGAAACAAAGTTTTCCTTCAGAATTATAAACCATAGTTTCCCTCATCCTGGTTGCTTCTATTGAGGTAATAGGAAGACCCATCTCATCCTTGATCAAAAAGAACATTCAAGAGGGTTAGTTAAATAAATGTTTTGGGAAAAAGACAAAAAATTTGACAAAGGGCTACAAGAAATCCACAGGGATTTATGTATTGATCGTCAATAATGGTTTATGGAATTCATTACCCATGAACCAATGGTTCGTAGAATGATCCACAAGTTGCTGGCCCACAATGTAATGCCCAACAAACTAGACAGTTCACAGACTAGGAGAGTCGTATACCAAACCTTGCTACGTGGTCATCTTAAGTGAAGAATTAAAAGTTTAAGTTGAAAATTTAAAGATCATTTTTCCAAATTGAGGTTTAATCCATAGAGTAGTCAAACCACATAGTGTCTCACTATGATTTAGTTCAAACATACATTTTATGTTTCATGGTTTAGTTCATAGATTAAAATATTGGTTTGCAGACAAGAACAATGATGAAGATTTTGTAGTTTGTGGAATGCAAATCAGGGTTCGCGAATGATGGATTTCATGAAGGAACTGGTATGATGAAGTAGGGAAAGAAGAGAGAACTTTGTGGAGAACTTTTCATTGAGAAATACTATAAATTAAAAAACACCTAGGCCCCCTATTTATAGGCATGCCACCAACCCAATGGGTCCACCTTTCTACTTCAAACCAGTCCAGTTCAGGACAAATTTCTACATCAGAATAGTCTCCTATTCGTCCCAATCAGAGCCCATTCTGATGGGGAAATATTTAGAGTCCTGAAAACACCGTTAAGGGAAGGGAAATAAAACCATAGAGTCTATGAAGGAATAAGAAATAGGTTCTTTTGAAAACATGAAAATAATATTGAATAAATCAAATTTGAAAAACGCCCAATGTAGTCCATGTACTGATTTCTAGTAATGGTATGTGGATGGTATTGGTCGTGAACCAAACAATACACGGATAACCTACAAAATGACTTCTTGTGAGGCATTGGACATCATACCAATCAGTTCCTAGAATGAATAAATAATATTATCGTGACATCGTGGACCACATCATTGGAAGAATGAAGTCTATTAAATTCCACCTACAAACTGCAGCCCTACGAACAATGTCATTTGAGAAAACATGACAGAGAGGTATTCCCCTGCACACTATATTTGCAAGCTCAGTTCGCTGATGAGGTGAGTCTAGGAGTGTCTCATGAACTACATCATTCGCAGGATCGAGGTAGTGATTTCCCCCACCTTAAACTATAGAACCACTAACCTTCGAACCGGGAACCACAGAACCGTGAACCTCATCCATGAAAACATCATTTGACCAATTCGTCCATGTGACGGGAAATTTATTCATGGGATTATACAAATGGTTCCACATGACCCAAAGATACAACTTCCCCATCACTCTACAAAAGGTACTATAAGGGGAACTGAGGAGAAGGATGAGGATTTTTGGAGAGAACTCGGAGTTTACAGACGGAAGAATTAAAAGGAAAATGATCAACAAAGTACAGAACTACGAATGGTTTCTGGCATGTATAAATCAGATATGAACCATAAAAAATAAGGAAGAGTAATATTATTAGATAACTGTAAACCTAATTAGAGAATTTTGAACCATACCCCCCCGTCATGGATGAACTTCCAATGAACTACAAGACCAATACCCCTTCTCTAATCTGGTGTAGTGCATAACACCTCACTATGCGAACAAAACCCTTACCTCTATAGTGTTCCGCTACTCAAATGAACCCCATAGTTGCATACCACCATGATATCTGGATGGAACCCGAGGCCGCGTACCACTACAGTATGTGGACCACATCCAGGTCTGTGTACCACCTCGGTATGTAGATTGTATCTAGGTCCACATACCACCCTAGTATGTGGATGGCATCCAGGTCTCCCTACCACCCCAATAGGTGGATGGAATCCAGGTCTTCCTACCACCTTGGTATATAGACAACCCCTCCACCTGCATATCAATACACCATGTAGAGGGTACCCCAACCTACATGAACAAGTGGTACGTGGTATGGGGTACCTTTGGGATTACTTTCTTCTGGTCTGGATTATTACCTTTCATTTCCATCTAATCCTCTAAATCCCCTCCACTATGTAGTCCATCGACATTAGGCCAAATCCTCTTCCAAATCCTCCAGACTCGTATGATAAAACCATCAGGTGTATCATCAAATCCTTTTGAGTTTACATACTCATGGTATGCAGAGTCACATGGGTAATCCTTGCAAGGGTGTGGACCCCAGGAGTGTCTTTATGTTTACATTCCCATGGTAACCTAGAGACCAACCTTAGAATACTCATGTAAACCTCCCCATTATAGGGATCAAGGGTAATCACTAGATTTTCTATTCAATGAGGGACAATGAAAATCCAAATGGATTATGCCTACATTTCCATTTGATGAGAAGAAATGTTTCTCCCCTTTCACAGAACGTATTTCAGGGCACTATCCTTGAGGTAAGTCTCTAACCTTTCCAAAGGAGGAAGTGCTTCATCGCCTCTTAGGTTAAGCCCTGTATATTTCTGGACAGATTTACAAACATGGATATCATGGATATCAACATGGGAGAGGAAGTTGGAACATTAAAATCCTATAACTATCTATCTCCCTTTGGGCTCTAGTATGATCTATTAGTAGATGAAGTGGGTAAGGTGATCTCCAGATCCACTAACTCCTCTTGTTTCTCACACCAAGCATGAATCAAGAGGGCTTAGAGGTTGGTGGTGATCATGAAATATGCATAACCCCAAAATATGGGCCTCCTCGTAGGTTTAATCCTCAAATTAAATGAAATATGAGAACTATAATTCATGATCTAACCAAGATACATAGGATAACTGTTTGAAGGCCCGAGATCAAATGTGCCTCCTATTAGGTGTAAGCCCCAAATGAAATAAACTAAGAGAACTCTGATTCCTTCTCTAATCAGGATATGTAGGATGCCTACCTAAAGCCCAACCTCAACGGAAATTATTCTTACTAGTCAGTCCCAATAAAATTTCCCTAAACTTTTTAGGGTACCCTCTTCAGAATCCTCAACTTATTTCTCTCAAATGGGATGCTCCCATGCATAAGTCCTAATCATGCCCCCCCATAAAACAGGCCTCCTAGAATGTGTAACTCCCAACTCAAAATGAACTATGTGGAATATGATTCCTCTCATGAGATCCCATTTAGTCGGTTTGATCCCATCATCAAAATAATCTATGTCCCCCCTGGATGATGATAATCTCCAGAGTGCCTCCTCACATGGATTAAATCATCATTGTCTGGGTAAAAGTCTATAGAATCATTAATGTGATTGAAAAATGATAACATTTATGAAGAACCTCAATAAAATATGGACGTGTTTATCAATGGATAACCTCAGATAGATATAGTTTATTCCAGACCCATGCATATTTATAATTAATATTGCAGCCTAGGGGTAATCTTTGGAAACATTATTGGGAAAAAAATGAGGATTAAAAGACATATGAACAATGATTATATCAATAAGAGAGTCTCAGGGTAGGAAATATCCCCCCCCCAAAGGGTGTGATGAGCTCAACCTCCCATCCTATCATCCAATGGACTCCTTAAGTGTCGTTGCCCGAATCATCAAATGAGAACCTACCTTTATAAATTAGGTCCATGAATCATGGATAAAATGGTCGTTGGGTGTTTTTGGATCCAAAAATAAACCCGTTGGAGACCATCTATTGGAATCATACCTAACGTGGAATGAATTCAAAAACATTCACCCCATAAAATCACCCACATAGACCATTAAACTATGGAACCTCCTTTGCAATATAAAAAGGACACAATATCCAGTCCCAGTGCGACCATCTCTCCCACTATAAAGGGCCACGATACAAATAAGGTCAAAATTAAATGGTAAAACCAATATCAAAATCTATAATATAAAGTAGTTAGATATTATCCATTGGGACGTTTTTTCTCCCTGGTACGATGTGAATCGTGGAGAAACAAATATGGTTAACCCAACGTGAATCCTTAACCAAGGTCATGTGTCACCCTATCTCAAGCCAATTTTACATTACAAAAGAATAGGGTCGAGAAATATTACCAATCATGAATGTGATCATAATATTCTAGCTTGAAGTGGTTTTTTTCTGTGATTTTTTACATGGGTATAAGATTTAACAGAGCTCTCTTTGATCCAAATGAAATCTCAACAAATTTCTTAGACAGACACATCAGCGTCTGCATAGGTGACCAGATCCCTGATGAACATGACTATGTTGCCTACCCAACATCTTCAATGCTGGGTTTCAAACACGCTGATCAAAGAGTACCACCAAAGTGGTGCACTCCCCATGGTGGAGGATGCAAGACATGCCCTCCGATTAGTGAAATATTGTTAGCCACCTCTTTAGCTGCAGATGGGAATCCATCATACGACGACTCCACTGGCAGTCTCAAATCATTTCTAGAGCCTGTCCCCAGAATTCAAAAAAATACCTCCTTTATCTGAGGGAGGCAGATGAAGTCAATGTGGATGACTTCATCCCCGCTATACCAGAACCCTACTCTAGGGCTCATCCCATAGGATGTCACCACCAGCAATGTACAACCTAATATCCTCACTCTGAAGAGGATCCCATGCTGAGGGAACCCACTGCAGTCCACTGGACATGGGCCCCTCAGGATACCTTCTAAGGGTGGAAAACACATGATCAGGAGTATGTTATCACCCTAGTTCCTAAGGAGTAGGTTTCCCACACAAGACAGTGAAAAATAATTGGTAGGCATATAGTTATACCCCTCCCACTAAATCCCTCCTTAGAAATACAGTGTCAATCTATGAGAGGATGCATATTCCCACTCACTCATATGTAGCCCACCACAGAAATAGGGTGGCACAATAAAAGAAAAATTCAAATTCCTTATAGTGCTCTTCCATCCTAACATGTATAAAGAATTGAAAATTATAGGTAGATATGAATCTCTACCAATACGCAAGAAGCCAGTCATCCAAATAGGATGAAAACCAGCTATAAGAAAGTAAAAACTCCTACTGACACACAATAATCATGATATCTAAATAGGGAATAAAATTATGGGTAGTCATACTACACTTCCAGTGCATATAAATCCCACCATACAAATATGGTGCCAATAAAATATGAGCAGAGTCAAATTCATATGGATGAAAATCAAACTCGTGAGACAAATATAGCAGCAAACCAGCAATCCACAGTTTCTTCTTGAAAAAATAAATCCCACTGATAAAATATGGTGGAAATCAGAGAAAATATCTAGAATATCCCAGCTAGTTGGGAATAAACTCAATCTTATGGCCCGACACAGGTGATATGCCAGTACCCACTAGCAACCCATGGAGGATCAGATCAAGAAAAAACTCCTGCTCTGACATTGAAATGGGAATTCATACGCATTCTACTAAAATAAGTATCTCCACACATGTTTTCAATGATTAAGTATTAGATGTAAATCCCAGATTATATCCTCGAGTCATGTCAAGACGTCATTAGATCGATGGAAAAAGCGAGGAGTTGGGACCATGTCTTGATCTCCCCGGGTGGGGTGATTTATCCACCAAATCAGATAATCACTTCAGTGCAGACCAACATCCCTACTCCAGTCCAAGAGGGTCGACGACGATATTCTATGATATAAGGATAACTGTATTGGAAACAAATACACGTTCTAACTGGGAGACACCGGCCCAACATGGTGTCCGCTACAGGGCATGAATATATCCCTTCCAGAACTCAATATATTTTTTAGTTTATCCTGGTGACATCATGGGAACCAATTTCATAGGGACCTATATATGAAGGTTGTTACCAACAGATGGAGGCCCCATTTTCCCACCTGAATCATATGATAAAACCATTGGGTGCATCAACGCATCATTTGGAGTTTACATACCCATGGTAAGTGGAGTTACATGGGTAATCCTTGCAAGGTTGTGAACTACCAGAATTTATTCAAGTTTACATTCCCATTGTAAATTGAGGCCCAAATTTGAAATACTCACGTGAACCTCTCTATTCTAGGGATCAAGGGAAATCACTGGATTTTCCATTAAATGAGGGGTAGTGAATAATCGAAGGGATCATGCCTGATTTTACCATTGATGAGAAGCAATGCTTCTCCCATTTTCCAAAACTCATTTTAGGGCACTCTCCATGAGGTATATTCCTAACCTTTTCATAGGAGGTAGTGCTCCATCTCCTCTTAGGCTCATCCAAGGATATTTCTTGATAGATTTATAAACATGGCTATCCTGGATATCAAAACAGGAGAGGAAATTGGACCATTAAAAGTCCCTTTACCTCTCTCCCTTTGAGCTCTAGTACCATCTATTAGCAGATAAAGTGGGACATGAGATCTCCAGATCCCTTGCCTCCACTATTTTCTCACACCGAGCAGGAATTGTGTGGTCTTAGAGGTTGGAGGTGATCAGGACACCAAAAAATACCAAAAATTGGGCCTCCCCTAGGTACAAGCCCCAAAAGAAATGAACTACGATAAATCTAATTCTTGCTCCAACCAAGATACGTATGACATCTTTCTAAAGGCACGAGATCAAATGGGCCTCATCTTAGGTGTAATCCCCAAATGAAATAAACAATGAGAACTCTGATTCCTACTCTAACTAGGATACATAGTATGACTGCCTAAGTCTTGAGATCAAGGTACATTCTCCTTACAAGTCATTCCCAATAAAAATCCCCTAAACTTGTTTGTGTACCATCTTCAGAAGTAATACCTAACTTATTTCTCTCAAATTGGTGAATCCCATGCATAATACCCAATCATGCCCCCAAAAAATAGTCCTCCTAGAAGGTTTATGTCCTAACTCAAACCGAACTAGATGGAATATGATTTCTCTCATGAGGATAAATAGGAATTCCACTTTGTGGGTTTGATCCCGACATCAAAATTGTCCCCACCACCCATTGATACTGACAAACTCTAGAGCACCTCATCACATGTATTAAATCATAATTTTTTGTGTAAAAGACTAGAGAATAATTGTTTTTTCTATAAAAGGGTAACATTGATGAAGAACCTAAAATACATACGTACATCTTTGTAAATGGAGAACCTCATATACATACATATAATTCCAGAACCATTCATATTTCTGATTAATCTTAAAATGTAGGGACAATCCGCAAACACATTCTTAAGAAATAAACAAGGATTCACAAACATATGAAGAATTATTAAAACTATAAGAGTATCCTAGAGTAGTCAATAAGTCCCCCTAAAAGGGTGTATGAAGCCTGACCACCCATCCTCTTGACCAGTGGATTCCTTAAGTTTCATTGGAAAAATCATCCAATGAGGGTCTGCCTTTGGAAATTAGGTCCATGAATCCTGGATAAAAGGGTTGTTGGGTGTTAATGTCTGCACAAATAAACCCATTTGAGACTATCTAATGAAATCAAACCCAATGCAGACTAATTGAACAAAAAATCGACCCCATCTAATCACCCTCCAACACTATTCAACTATGGCACTTCCTTCAGAATATATAAATGGTACACTGTCTAGTCCTACTATGACCATATCGCCTACAAAAAAGGGTTATCATGTGAATCTAGTCAAAACAAAATGGTAAAACCAATTAAAAACTCTACAATAGAAAGCAATTAGATGTTATCAGTCGAACTATTTCATTTTCCCTGGTATGATACAAATCGAGATGAAACATATATTTTAAGTGGTTTTAGGTTTTGAAGGTTTTATTTGGGGTTTTAGGATATTTTATGTTTTAGGGATTTTTAGGGATTTTTTAGTATTTTTATGGTTTTTTAGAGTTTTTAAGGTTTTTTAGGTTTTTAGGGTTTTTTACATTTTTAGGGATTTTTAGGGATCATTTTAGATTTATATGGTTACTTTAGGGTTTTAATATTTATTCTGGTTTTAGGGGTTTTTTTAGTTTTTGGGGTTTTAAATATTTTTTAGAGTCTCTACTGGTTTTTAGGGGTTTTTGATTTTTTGGTGGGTTTTTATGGGTTTTTTATGTTTTGTAAGGTTTTTATCAGTTTTTAGGTTTTTTAGGTGTTTTAGGGTATTTTAGAGGTTTTTAGGGTTTTTTGTGTTTTATAAGTTTTTGGGGGATTTAAGTGTTTTTAGGTTTTTACGGTTTTCATGGGGTTTTTAGAGTTTTTAGTATTTTTTAATGTTTCTAGGGATTTTAGAGTATTTTGGATTTCTATGGATTTTTATAGTTTTCAGGATTTTGAGGTTTTTACTGGTTTTTAGTGGTTTTATAGTTAATAGGTTTTTAGGGTTTTTTAGTATTATTATGTTTTTATGGTTTTTTAGGGTTTATCAAGGTTTTAGGGTTTTTTTGTTTCTAGGGATTTTTGGGGTTTTATTTTACTTTTATATTTTTAGGGGTTTTTAGAAATTTTGAAGGTTTTAGGGATTTTAGGGATTTTACATTTTTATGGGTTTTTGGGTTTTTAGCGTTTTATTGAGTTTCTAGGGTATTTATGGTTTTTTAAGTTTTTAAAATTTTATAACGGTTTTAGAGTATTTAGTGGTTTTTATTATTTTTATGGGTTTTATGTATTTTTACGATTTTAATGTTTTCTATGGTCTTTTATTATTTTTAGTGTATTCAGTGATTTTAGGTGTTTTGGAGTTTTAAGTGTTTTTTAATTTTTAGATATTTCTTTAGGGTTTTTAGGGTTTTTAGGGATATTAAATTTTGTGTATTTTAGGGCCTTTTTTGCATTTTTATGGGATTTTAATGTTTTTAAAGATTTTGAGGGTTGTGGGTGTTTAGGTTTTTTAGGGATTTAGTGTTTTTATGATTTTTAAGGGTATTAAATGTTTTTTATGGTTTTATTTGGGGTTTTCACCAATTTTAGTATTTTTTACATTTTTAGGTATTTTTTGGGAATTTTTAGGATTTTTAGGGTTATAGGGATTTTGATGGGTTTTTGAGATTATTAGGTTTTTATGCGTTTTTTAGAGTTTTTAGGATTTTTTATGTTTTTAATGTTTTTTATAGTTTTTAACATTTTTAGGGGTTTAAATTGGTTTTACAATTTTTAGTTGTTTTATTGTTTTTATGGGTTTTGGGATTTTTTCGGCAAAGAGCCTTTACCCAAGTCGCACAGGCTCCTACATGGAATCCAAAAGACCTAATATCAAATCCAGACAGGGGATAACTTCCAGGTACTGTTGCAAGACAGTAGTAGGGAACTATAGTAGTACTGTAGAATCGGTGGGACTATAGCAGCGATGACACTGTAATAGCAGAGGCACTGTAGTAGGAACTATGGTGGTGGCAGTACTGTAGAAAGTATTAAAATAGCGTGGGTACTATAGTAGTACTATTCATCGAGGGGTCCTTTGGGCCAAAAAATGGGCTTTAAACCCTTATATTCAGGATACTTAGCCTTGGGACCTTAGACTATGTAATGGGTCTCCCTCTACCCAAACAAAAATCAACCTTTGATTTAATAATAAATTGAGGCTTTGGCCCGAACCTTTAAAAAAATGGGTTTCAATGTTTTTAAAATTTTAGGGGTTTAAATGGTTTTTAAGGGTTTTATGGGTTTTAGTGTCATTTGATGGTTTTTAGAATTTTTTTTTGTTTTCTTGGGGTTTTAATTTTTTTTAGATTTTTATTTTTCTTATGGTTTTTAGGGTTTTAGGGTCTTCTACATTTAGAGGGATTTCTAGGCATTTTTATAATATTTATGGTTTTAAGGTATTTTGAGGGTTGTTTGGGTTTCATAATGGTTTTAAGGTTTTTTAGGATTTTTTGCATTTTTTGGGTTTTTAGGGGTTTAAAATGTTTTTAGGGGTTTTAGGCTTTCTTAGGGTTTTTTGAGATTTTTATATTTTTAGGGATTTTAGGTATATTTAGGATTTTTATGGTGTTTTAAGGTTTTTAGGGATTTTTATGGGTTTTTTGGATTTCTAGGGTTTTAAGGATTTTATGGTTTTTTGGGTTTAGTGCTTTTTTGTTTTTTTTCTTATGTTTTTTTTAATTTTTTAACATTTTTAGGGGTTTAATGGGGTTTTAGTTTTTTAGTTGGCTTTTGGTTTTTTATGGGGTTTTAGGGTTTTAATGTTTTTTGAGGTTTCTATGGTTTGTAGTTGTTCTAGGGTCTCTAGGGTATTTTAGGGAATTTATAGTTTTTTGTGTTTTTAGGGTTTTTAGGGTTTTTAAGTGTTCTTAGGTTTTTAAGGTTTTAGTAAGGGTTTTCAAGTATTTTTTTGGGGTTTTAACATTTTTTTGTATTTTTCGGGGTTTTTAATATTTTTATAATTTTTATGATTTTATAGGGTTTTATAGGTTTTATGGGATTTTTTTGTTTTAAGGGGTTTTTGAGTTTTTAGAGGTTTAAGGGTTTTATATAGTTTTCAATGTTTTTGTTTGTTCAAAGGGATTTTAATGTTTTTAGTAGTTTTTGAGGTTTTAGTTGTTTTAGGGGGTTTTAATGGTTTTTCAGGGGTTTGAAGTGTTTTTAAATTTTTCATGTTTTATTAAGGTTTTTTAGGGTTCTAGGGTTTTTTATTTTTTTATGCATTTTTAGGGAATTTTTAGGTTTTTTATTTTTTTATGGATTTAGGGTTTTTAGTTTTTTTGGGTTTTATGGGTTTTTTTGAGTTTTTGATGTTTTTACGAGTTTAATGGATTATTAGAGTTATTGTGAGTTTTTAGAGTTTTGGATATTTTTATGGTTTTAAGGGTCTGTTATGGTTTTTAAGGATTTTAGGGTTTTTAGGTACTTTTTACGGTTTTTTTGGTTTTTAGATTTTTTTGAAATTTTACCGGTTTTAAGTGTTTTTAGGTTTTTATGGATTTCGTAGGGTTATTCAAATAGTTTAGGGTTTTCATGTTTTTATTGATTTTTGGGGATTTTTAGATATTTAATGGGTTATTAGGATTTTTAGAGACATTGAGGGTTTTATAGTTTTTAGGGACTTTTGTGTCTTTAGGCTTTTTAGTTTTTTAGGTGTTTGAAGTGTTTTTTGGTTTTTATGGTTTTTAGGGGTTTTAAGGGTTTTTTGGGGGTTTTACATTTTATGGGATTTTTAGTAATTTTTTGTTTTTTATTTATTTTTCATGTTTTTAGGGATTTTGAGGTTTTTAAGAATTTTATGGTTTTTATGAGTTCTTATGAATATTTTTGAGGTTTTAGGGTTTTTAATTTTTTTATAATTTTTTAATTCTTTTAGGGGTACAAATGATTTTTAGAGCTATTAATGTGTTTTTAGAGTTCTTATGGGTTTTAGTGTTTTTATGATTTTTGGGGGTTGTATATTTTTTATAGTTTTTACGCGTTTTATGTTACTTTTTTCGGGGTTTTAGGCGTTTTTGTGTTTTTAGGTTTTTAGGGGTTTTAAGTGTTTTAACATTTTAATGTTTTCTTGGTGGTTTTCAGGGTTTTTTGAATTTTATGGATTTTCAAGTCTTTTTAGAATTTTTATGGTTTTTAGGGATTCTGATGGATTTAAGGGGTTTTAGCATATTTTAGGGTTTTAAGGGGTTTTAAGTGCTTATATATTTTTATTGTTTTATAATGTATTTTTAGGGTTTTGTGGGATTTTTATGTATTTTTAAGGATTTTTTTGGTTTTGGGGATTTTTTTGGGGTTTTATAGTTTTTAGGGGTTTTCGGTTTTTTGTTTATTAGTGTTTTTTTGAGTTTTTAAGGGATTTAAAGGTCTTTTTGGAGTTTATAAAAAAAATTAGTTTTTCGAAGGGTTTTAGTGGGGTTTTAGGGTTTTTAAAGATTTTTAGTGTTTTTTACGTTTTTAGGGTTTTTTATAGCTTTATGGGTTTTAGGGTACTTAGGGGTTTTACAGGTTTTTCAATTTTTTAGAGTTTTTTGGGTTTCTATTAGTTTTATGTTTTTTTTGTTTTTATGGTTTTCATAGGGTTATCATGGTTTTTTATCTATTTGTGTATTTTTATGGATTTTTTATGATTTTAAACGGGTTTTAGGTATTTTGGGAATTTGGATGGTTATCAATGGTTTTTAGGATTTTCATGGGTTTCAGAGGTTTTCGAGTTCATTTGGGGTTATAAGGGTTTTTATAGTTTTTTAAAAATATTAGGTGTTTGAAGGATTTAATGAGTTTTTAGTGGGGTTTTAGCATTTTAGTGTTTTTAGGGTTTTTAGTATTTTTTAGGTTTTAAAGTTTTTATTAGGGTTTTTTGGGGTTTTAGTGTTTTTTATGTTTTTAGTGATTGTAGGTTGCTTTTATGATTTTTATGATTTTTTTAGTATTTTTAGGGACTTTTCATAGTTTTAGGGATTTTAGGGATTTAGAATTTTTAGCATATTTTTGATTTTAGGGATTTGACGATTTTTTAGGTTTTTATCGTTTTATGAGGGGGTTTTAGGGGTTTTTATGTTCTTAATAATTTTCAGGTGTTTTTATGGTTTCAGGGTTTTTAGGGTTTTTATAGGTTTTTGGGGTTTTATGAGTTTTATAAGGTTTTAAGTTTATTTAGAGTTATTAACATAACTATGGGTTTAAATGGATTTTAATGTTCTTGGTGGGTTTTTGGGGTTTTATGTATTTTATGTTTTCTTAATGTTTTAAGGGTTATTATTGGTTTTAGGGTGTTTTAGAGGTATTAGGGTCTTTTTAAGGTTTTTAGGATTTTTTTGTTTCTAGAGGTTTTTAGTGTTTTTTTATTTTTAATATTTTATTCGGGGTTTTCAAGGTTTTTTGGTTTTAAGGTTTTTAGGGATTTTTACTGATTTTTTCTGTTTTTATGAGTTTTTTTGGGTTTTTAGGGATTCTAAGGGTTTTATGGTTTTTACGCTTTTTATTGTTTTAGCATTTTTTAGGTTTTTAAGAGTTTTTAGTGTTTTGAGGTTTTTACAGGTTTCTTTGGGATTTTCAGTGTTTTAGGGGTGTTTATGTTTTTATTAAAATTTATAGATTTGTTTTTTTATTTTTATGGTTTTTCAGTTTTAGAGTGGTTTTAGGCTTTTTACAATTTTTTGGAGGTTTATGGTTTTTTGGGTTTTTTTTTCATTTTTTAAGGTGTTTAAGGGTTTTAATAGTTTTTTATGTTTTTAAGACTAGAAAGGGTTTTTGGTGTTTTTAATGGTTTTTAGGTACTTTTATGTATTTTATGGTGTTTTACGGTTTTTAGAGGTTCTATGGTTTTTTGTGTTTTTTAGGATTTTAGGGTATTTCTTGGGTTTTAATCATTTTAGGGATTTTAGGGTCTTTAAGCATTTTTATGTTTTTATGATTTACTTAGGGGTGTTTAGGATTCTTAGTGGTTTTTACATTTTTACTAATTTTTAGGGGTTTTAGGATATTTATGGTTTTTAGGGTTTTTCGAGATTCTGAGGGTTTTTAGTTTTTAGGGTTCTTTATTAATTTTAGTGTATTTAGGTTTTTAGGGGTTTTTGTGTTTTTAAGTTTTTATAGATTTGTTAGGGGGTTTCAAGTTTTTTTACATTTTTTATATTTTAATTATTTTTATGGATCTTTTCATATAATTTTTTTTATGGTTTTAGGGGTTTTGAGGGTTTTGACGGGATTTTATTGTTTTATAGGTTTTTGGGTTTTCAGGGTTTTTGGGTTTTTAGTTGTTTTATGGTTTTTTAGAGTTTTTTAATTTTTAATTTTTTTAATTTGTTTTTATAGTTTTTAGTGGGGTCTAGGGATTTTATGGGTTTTAGGGGTTTTGAGGTTTTTTGGTGGGTTTTATGGGTTTTAGGGTTATTAGGATCTTGTATGGTTTTTAGGGTTTTATCAATTTTTTTTGGTTTTTAGGGTTTTAATGTTTTTTTATGTTTTAAAGGTTTCCTAGTGTATTTTACTATTTTTAAGGGATTTTATGTTTTTTGGGGATTTTTAGGTATTTTTAGTATTTTTATGGTTTTTAGTGTTTTTACGAAGGGTTTTTAGGGTTTTTTTTTCATTTTTAGTTTTTTATGGGTTTTATGTTTTTTATGTTTTCATGGTTTTCTGTAGTATTTTCTTGGTTTTTAGTGTTTTTATGTTTTTAGTGATTTTATGTATTTTTTAGGATTTCTTTGGGTTTTAGAAATTTCGATGGTTTTAAATATGTTTTAAGGTTTTGAGGGTTTTTATGAGGACTTAGGGTTTTCCTTGAGTTTTTAGTGTTTTAAATGTTTTTAGGGTTTTCAAAATCATTATACTTTTTAAATGATTTTCTATGTTTTATTGGGTTTTTAGGTTTATTATTATTATTTTTGTTTAAAAGTTTTTAGGGTTTTTATGTTTTAAGGGGTTTTTGGGTTTATGGGTCTTTTAAGGGTTTTAAGAATTTACAGGGCTTATAGGGATTAATTTTTTTTATGTTTTTAATGTTTTCATACTGTTTTCAGTGTTTTTAGGGATTTTCATATTTTTAGGGATTTTTATGTATTTTTATGGATTTTATTATTTTTAGGAATTTTTATGGGTTTAGGGGTTATAAATTTTTTTAGGGGATTTATGTGTTTTTAGGTTTTTAATGTTTTTCCCAAGATTTCAATGTTTTTAGAATTTTTTATGTTTTTGGAAATTTTAGGGATTTTATGATTTTATGGTTTTCTTGGATCTTGAGAGTTGTTGGGGTTTTTATGGTTTTTATGGTTTTTCTGGTTTATTTTGTTTTAGGTTTTTTTTTGAATTTTTTGGGTTTTAAGGATTTTTAGAGTTTTTAATGTTTTAGTGGTTTAAGGGGTTTATAGATAATTTAGTGATTTGTAATTTTTTTCATAGGTTTTTATGGTTTTTTATGTTTTTAGGGTTTTTATGGTTTTAGGGGGATTTTTGGGTTTTTGGGTCCTTTAATAGTTTTTACCATTTATATGTTTTTTATGGTTTTTGTTGTTTTTATGATTTTAAGGTTTTATTAGGGGGTTTACTGGGTTTTTTGGTGTTTTTTATATGTTTTGGGATTTTTGTGGAATTTTTATGTTTTTAATTTTTTTGGTTTTTTATGAATTTTGTGGGTTTATAGGATTTTTAGGGGTTTTTAGATTTGTTAGAATTTTTTAAGTTTTTAGGGGATTTAAGTGTTTGTATGTTTTTAAGGTTTTCTTATGTGTTTTCATGGTTTTTATATTTTTTTCATTTTTAGGGATTTTATGGGCCTTTTGGGAATTTTTAGGGTTCTTATGGTTTTTATGAAATTTGAGGGTTTTTAGGGTTTTATTGTTTTCTTGTGTTTTTAATGTTTTTTTGAGTTTTTAGTGGGTGTATGTGTTTTTTGACTTTTTTTAATGTTTTTAGGGGTAGAAAGTGTTTTTTGAATATTTATTGGGTTTTTAGGGGTTCTATGGGTTTTGAGATTTTATGGTTTTTGGGTTTTTATTATTCTTTGGGGTTTTTAGGGTTGTAGGGTTCTTTTGGGTTTTTAGCGTTTTGTAAATTTTTAGGGGTTTTAATTGTTTTTCGGTTTTTACGGTTTTTTAGGGGTTTAGGGGTTCTTGGGTTTTTGTATGTTAATAAGGTTTTTAGGGAATATTTATTATTTTTATGGTTTTTTCGTGTATATATGGATTTTAGGGGTTTAAAGGGTTTTTAAGGATCTTAGAGATTTTAAGGGGTCTTAGTACATTTTTAGGGGTTTTAAGGGTTTTTATGTTTTTAAGATTTTCTTAGGAATTTTCAGGGGTTTTTTAAATATTTAGTCATTTTATGGTTTTTTAGGATTTTTATGGTTTTTAGAGATTTTGTGGGGCTTTTGGGTTTTTGTGGGGAGTTTTTGGGTTTTTGGGTTTTTTGAGTTTTAATGGTTTTCTAGGATTTTAGGGTATTTTAATGTTTTAGGGGTTTAAATGGTTTTTAAAATTTTAGTGAGTTTTTAGTTATTTATGTATTTTAGAGGCTTTTAAGATTTTTAGGGGTTTTCATGCTTTTTAGAGGGTTTTGGGTTTCAGAGTCTTTTTAGGGATTTTAGTGTTTTTTATACTATTAAGGGGTTTTAGTGTTTTTTAGGTTTAAGGTTTTCTTAAGGTGTGTTAGGGTTTTTAGTTTTTTTACATTTTTATAGAATTTATGTATTATTTTGTAATTTTAATTTCATTTGTGTTTTTACAAATTTTGAGGGGTTTTAGCGTTTTTTAATTTTTTTTAGATTTTCAGGGGTTTTTTGTTTTTTCGGATTTTATGGTTTTCTTTTGGTTTTTACGATTTTTTTGGGTTTTTTGCATTTTAGGTCTTTTAGTTATCTTTTTATTTTATTTTTAGTGTTTTTAGATATTTTTAGGGATTTTTTGGGTTTTTGGGGGTTCTTTTTGTGTTTTTAGGGTTTTCAAGGTTTTCAAGAGAAATTAATCATTTTAGGGGTTTAAAGGGTTTTATATTTTTAGTGTATTTTTTGGATTTTTATGGGGTTTAAGGTTTTTAAGGATTTTAGTTGTTTTATGGGTTTTAGGGTTTTTAATGTTTTTTGGGGTTTTTCCTTTTTTTGGTATTTTTAGAATGTTAGATGTTTTTAGGTTTCTAAATCTATCTTATGTATTTTCAATGTTTTCATGATTCTTGTGTTTTAGGTATTTTAGGGTTTTTTATTATTTTTAGGAGTTTTAGGTTTATAGGGATATTTTGGGTTTAGGTCATTTTAGTGGTTTTATGGTTTTTTGTGTTTTTAGCATTTTTAGGTTTTTTAGAATGTTTTATGTTTTTTAGGATTTAAGGGTTTTTAGAGTTTTCTGGGTTTTATATGTTTTTATGGATTTTAGGGATTTTTATCATTTTATGGTTTTTTTGGGTTTATATGGATTTTTATGTTTTTAGGGTTTTTAGGGGTTTTCAGGGTTTTTGGGTTTTTATGGATTTTTTTACATTTGTTCTGTTTTTAGTGGGTTTAAGTGTTCTTAGGTTTTAAGGTTTTCTTAGTGTGTTTTTGGGTTTTTAGGGTTTTTATATTTTTAGGGGTTTTATTTATTTTTTAGGATATTTATAGTTTTTAGGGATTTTTGAGATTTTGATGGTTTAATTGGGTTTTTACGATTTTTAGAATTTTTATGGGTATTTGGTGTTTCTAAGTGTTTTTCTTGAGTTTTTGGGTTTTTAATGATTTTTAGTGTTTTTTATCATTTAGAGGGGCCTGAAGGGGGTTTGGATTTTTTTTTCTTCAGTTATTTGGTTTTTTGGTTTTTTTTGGTTTTTTATGTTTTTCAGGGGGTTTTGTTTATTTTTTGTGTCTTTTTAAGATTTTAGGGCAAGGAAGATGCGAGGGTCGGGCTGTTCCCGGCCCCCCAAAATTTATATGAAAGAAAAAGAGACACCGCAGACAAGGGAGGTGAGGGGTCGAACGACCCACACCCAAAAAACCCCTTACAACCCACGCCAAAAAAACAAAAAAAGAAAAGAAGCAAAACAAACCCAAACAAAAAACAAAGCACCAAGCAGCAACCAACATCATCCGCAGCATCAAACAGCATCCAGCAGCTCACCACCAAGCAGTAACCAGCCTCCAAACTTACCAGCGCAGCAAACATCCAGCCAACCAACACCAGAACAACAGCACCATTTCAAACGACAACCAGCGCAACGAACATCCATCAACACCTACATCACCATTTCAAACCACCACAACCATTCACCACCAGCAAAATAGACCACAACACCATCCAGCCAACCAGCACCAGAACAACATCCAGCACCAACACCAAAACATCACAGCCATGCAGCATAACCATCCCATCCGATCCAGCTCACCCCAAACAACCATTCCATCAAACCAACTCACCAACACCCACATCAAATCAAATCCTCCCTAGCATGTCAAAAACCAGCACACAGAACCACAACCAAAGACCATGAGCCACATCAAGAGACAGAGAATTAGAAGTAGAACCAAAGCCTCCCTCCTCCAAGAAACAGGACCCGAACCTGAGCGCACCAAGCCATACCTGCAGCCGACATCGAACCAGGAAGACATTTGAGGTGCCGAAAGCATGTCGGGGTTGACACCGCGCCTTCCAGATCTGGCACAAGGCAAACGAAACGGAGGAGCCCTGCAGACAAGACGGCGTCGGGACCACCAGATCTGCAACTGAACAGGAGTTGGAAGGGAGCAGCAACCGAAGCCGGGTCTCGAACCAGGCATGCCAGAAATTGACTGGAATGGACCTTGAGCCGGGAGGGGAACCTTCACAGCAACGAAACCGGGTCCCGAAACAAGGCAATCCATAAGATCGGAATGAACCTGAAGAATGAGAGGGGAACCTTCACAGCACTTCAGAACCCGAAACCAGACACCAGGAAGCAAGATCAAGAGGTGGGACGCGTATCGGGAAATCCGGGCCAGTTCCCCCCTTCCGAAGACCCAACGCACCAGATCTGGAGCAATCTGGGCACGACCAAGCACCATCGCACAGACCAGATCACGCAAAGCCAACACCAGTGGTTGCCGAGCCGAAGCGGGACAGGAAGCACCGAGGTCGGACCTCGCCGGAGGAGGAAGGAGAAAGACAGTAGAGGAAGACCAAGGCGGCGCGAGGAGGAGAGGAGAGACGCCACTCAGAGGCCTCCTCCTTTTCTTGGGTGTTTTAGGGACTTCCAAACATGTTGTATGGGTAACGAGGTATAGGGCTGGCCTGCCCACCTGCGCGCCGCACGCCCCCAGCTAGGCCCAAGGTGGCCAACCCTTGGGCTTGGGCCAGTTCCCACGGAGTCGAGGGGACAAGAGGTTCGCTGACAAATGGTGCGCGTTGCCTTTGTGAGGACTCGAACCCGGAACCTCAGCGATGGGTCGCCACCGCCTTGAACCAACTCACCCAGCCCCCGCGGGCCAACGTGTTGTATGGGTAACGAGGTATAGGGCTGGCCTGCCGACCTGCGCGCCGCACGCCCCCAGCTAGGCCCAAGGTGGCCAACCCTTGGGCTTGGGCCAGTTCCCACGGAGTCGAGGGGACGAGAGGTTCACTGACAAATGGTGCGCATTGCCTTTGTGAGGACTCGAACCTGGAACCTCAGTGACGGGTCGCCACCGCCTTGAACCAACTCACCCAGCCCCCGCGGGCAAATGTGTTGTATGGGTAACGAGGTATAGGGCTGGCCTGCCCACCTGCGCGACGCACGCCCCCAGCTAGGCCCAAGGTGGCCAACCCTTGGGCTTGGGCCAGTTCCCACGGAGTCGAGGGGACGAGAGGTTCGCTGACAAATGGTGCGCATTGCCTTTGTGAGGACTCAAACTCGGAACCTCAGCGACGGGTCGCCACCGCCTTGAACCAACTCACCCAGCCCCTCGGGCGAACGTGTTGTATGGGTAACGAGGTATAGGGCTGGCCTGCCCACCTGCGCGCTGCACGCCCCCAGCTAGGCCCAAGGTGGCCAACCCTTGGGCTTGGGCCAGTTCCCACGGAGTCGAGGGGATGAGAGGTTCGCTGAAAAATGGTGTGCGTTGCCTTTGTGAGGAATCGAACCCAGAACCTCAGCGACGGGTCGCCACCGCCTTGAACCAACTCACCCAGCCCCCGCGGGCTTTTAACATGTTGTATGGATAACGAGGTATAGGGCTGGCCTGCCCACCTGCGCACCGCACGCCCCCAGCTAGGCCCAAGGTGGCCAACCCTTGGGCTTGGGCCAGTTCCCACAGAGTCGAGGGGACGAGAGGTTCGCTGAAAAATGGTACGCGTTGCCTTTGTGAGGACTCGAACCCGGAACCTCAGTGACGGGTCGCCACCGCCTTGAACCAACTCACCCAGCCCCCGCGGGCAAACGTGTTGTATGGGTAACGAGGTATAGGGCTGGCCTGCCCACCTGCATGCCGCACGCCCCCAGTTAGGCCCAAGGTGGCCCACCCTTGGGCTTGGGCCAGTTCCCACAGAGTCGAGGGGACGAGAGGTTCGCTGACAAATGGTGCGTGTTGCCTTTGTGAGGACTCGAACCCGGAACCTCAGCGACGGGTCGCCACCGCCTTGAACCAAGTCACCCAGCCCCCGCGGGCTTTTTAAGATTTTAGGGGTTTTAGCATATTTTGGTTTTTATTGGGTTTTAGGGTTTTTTTGGTTTTTATGTTTTTTTAGGTCTTTTAATGGTTTATAGGGGTTTTTTATGTTTATGGATTTAGGGAGTTTTTAGGAATTTTTTGGGTTTTTAGAGTTTTCAAGGATTTCGGGATTTTTTAGGATTTTTAGGATTTTTAGGATTTTTAGGATTTTTGGGGGTTTTAAGAGTAATTAGGGTTTCAATGTTTTCTTTGGTATTTTCAAGGATTTTACTTTTTTTATGTTTTATAGGGATATTTTAGGTTTTTATTGGTATTTTGGTATTCTGAGGGTTCTTAAATGTTTTTTGGGGTTTTAGGTGTTATTTGGTTTTTTGGCGTTTTAAGAGTTTTTAGGGTTTTATGGTTTTCTTAGGGATATTCAGGATTTTTAGTGATTTTTACTATTTTTTGGATTTATAGGTATTTTTTACTATTTTTTAAGGGTTTTTGGTATTTCAATGGTTTTTAGGGTTTTTAGAAGTATTTTTCTTCAGTTTTTTGATTTTTTTGGGTTAGGGGGATTTTATTTGTTTTTAGGTTTTTAGGTTTTCTATAGGTTTTTTAAGTGTTTTTATGTATTTAGTGTTTTTTGGGACTTTTTTTATAGTTTTTATCATTTTTAGGGTTTTTATGAATTTTAGGAGTTTTTAGGGTTTTTTTTTGGGGTTTTTTGGTTTTGAAGGGGTTTTAAAATTTTTATCATTTTTAGGGGTTTCTATAGATTTTTATCATTTTAGGGGTTTAAAGGGTTTGATAGTATTTAGATATTTTTATGGTTTTTAAGCATATTATGGGTATTTAATGTTTTTAGGGGTTTTATGGTTTTTTGTGTTTTTTTTTTGTTTTTTTTTTGGTTTTTTAGGGTTTTTGGGGTTTTATAATTTTTGGGTTTTAGGGTGTTAATTTTTTTTCATTTTTTATGGTTTTCTTAGTTTTTTAGGGCTTTAGAGTTTTATTTACCTTTTTTGGGTTTTTTGGGGAATTTAATATTTTTTGGATTTTAGGGATTTTGAAGATTTTTATAGTTTTTTTTTTGGTTTTCATAGGTTTTTTTGGGTTTTTAGTTTTTTTAGGGTTATTTTGTTTTCTTGTATTTTTATAACGTTTTAAGGGGTTTAAAAAGGTTTTAGATTTTTTAGTGGGGTTTTAGCATTTTTATGGGGTTTTGGGGTTTTCTGGGTTTTAGGACATTTAGGGTTTTTAAAGTCTTTTATGTTTTTTAGGATTTTTTACATTTTTAGAGGTTTTAGGTGTTTTTTTAAATCTTATTAGGGTTTTCAAGGTTAGTAGGGTTTTTTACATTATCAGATATTTTATGGATATTTTTTTAATTTAAATGATTTTCATGGGTTTTTTGAAATATGAGTATTTTTAGGGGTTACATGGTTTTTAGTGTTTTTTGGTTTTTAGGGATTTTAAGTGTTTTTACATTTTTAAGGTTTTTTTGGGTTTTTTGAGTTTTTATATTTTTATGAATTTTTAGGGATTTTTAGGATTTTTACTATTTTTAGTGTTTTAGGGATTTGAGGGCTTTTATACTTTTTGTTTGTGTTTTTCTGGTTGTTTTTAATTTTTAGAGTTTTTTAATGTTTTAAGGAGTTTTAAGGGTGTTTAGAGTTTTTAGTGGGTTTTAGGGTTTTTTGGGGGTTTGGGTTGTTTAATGTTTTTATGGATTTTTATTTTTTAGGGGTTTTTTGTGTTTTAGGGCCTTATTAGGGGTTTTAGGGTTTTTATAATTTTTAGGGTTTTTATAATTTTTAGGGTATTTAGGGGACATAAGTGTTTTTATGTTTTTATGTTTTTCTTAAGAGTTTTTTGATTTTTTATCTTCTTTTACATTTTAGAGATTTTTTCTGATTTTTATCGGTTTTTAGGGAATTTGAAATTTTTATGGTATTTTAGGGTTTTCTTGGGTTATTATGGTTTTTAGGGGTTTTAAAGGATTTAAGTGTTTTTATATTTTTATGGTTTTCTTGGGATATTTTATTTTTTTGGGTTTGGACATTTTTAGGGATTTTTTTGTAATATTTAGGATTTTTTTAGTATTTTTATTGCTTTTAGGAATTTTAGGGTTCTTAGGGATTTTATGGTTTTTTGAGTTTTTATTGTTTTAAGTGTCTATAGAGTTTTTTTAACTTTTGAGGGGATTAATAGGTTTTTTTTAATTTTTAGGGGTTTTTAGTTTTTATGGGTTTTAGGGTTTTAGGGTCTCTTTAGGGTCTTTTTAGGGTTATTATTTGTTTTTATGTTTTTTAGGGATTTTATGTGTTTTTATGGTTTTAAATATTTCTTAGAGATTTTTACAGGGTTTTATGGATTTTTAGATTTTTTGGGGTTTTTAATGAATTTTTAGGATTTTTATGGTGTTTAGGGAATTTGTGGGGTTTTAGGGTTTTTATGGTTTTATGGGTCTTTAGAATTTTTAGAGTTTCTTAGTTTTTTTCGGTTTTTTATGCATTTTAACGGTTTTTAATATTTTCATAGGGGTTTTATATTTTTTATGATTTTGTAATTTTTTATGATTTTTAGGTATATGATGGTTTTTAGGGGTTTTAGGGGTTTTGAGTTTTTTAGGTTTTTCATGTTTTTTTTGTGGGGTTTTGAGTTTTTTTTGTATATTTTTTAGGGTTTATTGGTTTTAAGAGTTTTTAAACATTCTTAGGGGTTTAAATGGTTTTCAGTGTTTTTAGTGGTTTTGAGGGGTTTTATGGGTTTTTATGATTTTTAGTCGTTTTTATGGTTTTTAGGATTTTATGGGTTTTTATGAATTTTTAGGGTTTTTAGTGTTTTACATTTTTAGGGGTTTAAATAATTTTTCTATTTTTATGTTTTATTAGGCGTTTTTTTAGTATTTTATGGTTTTTTATGTTTTTAGGGATTTTTAGTTATTTTTAATATATTTCTGGTCTTTTACAATGTTTATGGATTTTGAGGGTTTTCATGGTTTTTTGGGTTTTGATGATATTTTTGTGTTTTTTAGTGTTTTTAAGGCTTTTAATAGTTGTTTAATGTTTTAGGAGTTTAAATGGTTTTTAGAGTTTTTAGTGGTGTTTTTTGGGTTTCTTTATGCTTTTTAGGGATTTTTGGAGGGTTTAGTGTATTTTAGAGTTTTTAGTGTTTTAATATTTTTAGGAGGTTTAGCTGTGATAATATTTTTAATTTTTATTTTGGATTTTTATGGTTTTAGGGTCTTTTACCTTTTTAGTGATTTTTAGATATTTTTTAGAATTTTTATGGTTTTTATTATTTTTAGGGATTTTGAGGGGGGTTTTGGGTTTTTAGGATTTATAAGATTTTAGGGGCTTTAGCATGTATTAGTTTCTAAGGGGTTTTATGTTTTAAGGTTTTCTTTTGGGGTTTTAGGGGGTTTTTACATTTTTAGACATTTTAGTGCTTTTTAGTATTTTTATGGGGTTTTATAGTTCTTATGGATTTTTAGAGTTTTTATGTTTTTTTTCATTTTTAAGGTTTTTATAGTTTGGGGGGTTAGGGATATTTTTAGTTTTTATTTTTTTAAAGTTTTTAGAGTTTTTAACATTTTCGTGGTTTATAGGGGTTTCAAATATTTAATGGGTTTTAGGGTTTTTATGGGTTTTTATAGTTTTTAGGGTTTATGGGTTTTATGGTTTTTAGGTATTTTAGTGTTTTTAGGGTCTTTTAAGGTTTTGAGGGTCTTTTAGGGCTTTTAGGGTTTTTAGAGTTTTTATGTTTTTAGGGGTTTCAAGGGTTTTTTTCTATTTTTAAATTTTTTCTTAAGTTTTTTCTAGGTTTTTAGGGTTTTTTATATTTTTAAGAATTTTTAGAGATTTTTTAGTATTCTTATACTTTTTGTGGATTTTATGGGTTTTGAGGGATTTTAGATGTTTTAGCGTTTTTTAGGTTTGTTGAGGTTTTAAGTATTTTTATATTTTTAAGGACTTGTTAGGTTTTTTTAGGGTATTACGATTTTTTACATATTTAGGTATTCTTAGGGATTTTTAGGATTTTTTGGGATTTTTTGGTTTTTAAGGGATATTGAGGGTTTTATGGGTTTTTAGGGGTTTTTTGGTTTTTTGGTTTTGTTTGAGTTTTTAGGGATTATGGAGTTTTTTAGTGTTTTATGGTTTTTATAGGTTTTAACCAATTGATGGGTTTAATGGTTTTTTTATAGTTTTTGGTGATTTTTAGGATTTTGATGGGTTTTTAGGGTTTAAGTATTTTTATGGGGTTTAAGGTTTTTTGGGGTTTTTAGAGTTTTTAGGGTTTTAGTGTTTTTATTTTTTAGTGGTTTTAATTTTTTTTAGGTTTTATAGGTTTTATTAGTGATTTTCAATGTTTTTAGGGTTTATTACGTTTTATGTATTTTTTGGGATTTTATATGATTTTTATGGTGTTAGGGTTTTTAGGTATTTTGGGGGGGGGTTAAGGGTTTTTAGGATATTTATGTTTTTTAGGATATTAAGTGTTTTTATGTATTTAATGTTTTCTTAGGGGTTTTCAAATTTTATTGGGTTTTTTAGTTTTTAAAATATATTACGGGATTTTTTCATTTTTTATGGGTTTTTACAGTTTTTAGGGTTTCTTAGGGTTTTTAGTTTTTTTATGGTTTTTAGGGGTTTTATGGTTTTTTTGGTGTTTTGGGTTTTTTATGGATATAATGTATTTAGATTTTTCTAATGTTTTAGTGGTTTAAAGGGTTTTATAGTTCTTAGTGGTTTGTTGGTTCTTATGGGTTGTTAGGGTTTTTATCATTTTTTAGAGTCTTTAGTGGTTTTAAGTGTTTTTAGGTTATTAAGTTTTTCCTATGGATTTTCGAGGTTTTTAGGGGTGTTAAGTTTTTTGGGGGATTTTCAAATATATTTACATTCATTTGGGTTTATAGTAATTTTGAGGTTTTTAGGGTTTTTAGTATTTTTATGTTTATTTGGATTTTGAGGGTTTTTTGAGTTTTTAGTGTTTTATGGTTTTTAGAGTTTTTTTTTAATTTTAAGGGGTTTAAGGGGGTTTTAAAGATTCTTTGTGGGTTTTAGGGGGTTTATCGTATTTTTATTGTTTTTTATTGTATTTAGGAGTGTTTATGGGGTTTAGGAGTTTTAGGATATTTATGGTCTTTTAGGGTTTTTTCATTTTTCAGTTTTAGGGGTTTTAAGTGTTTTTAGGTTTTCTTATAGTTTTTTAGGTTTATATTGTTTTTTAGGTTTTTAGGGATTTTAGGAAATTTATAGGATTTTTATAAGTTTTTAGAGTTTTGAGGTATTTGCGGGGTTTTAGTGGTTTTTGGTTTTTTAGTGTTTGTTATGTTTTTTGTGGGTTTTAAGTGTTTTTTATGTTTTAATGTTTTCTTAGGGGTATTCAAGGTTTTTACATTTTTATGGATTTTTAGTGATTTATTAGGATTTTATCCAATTTTAGGGTACTTAGGGATTTTGAGGGGTTTTTTTAGGTTTTTAGGGTTTTACGGTTTTTTAATGTTTTAGGGTCATTGTGGTTTTTCATAGTTTTTCAACATTTTTAAAGGTTTGAAACATATTCAGAGTTTATAGTGGTTTTTATTGTTTTAATAGGTTTTTATGGTTTCTAGGATTTTATAGGTTTTAGATATTTTTAGGGGTTTAGGTCATTTTTATGTTTTTTACGGATTTTAGCATTTTTAGGTTTTTAGGGGTTTTATGTGTTTTTAGTATTTTATGGTTTTATTAGGGTTTTTAAAGGATTTAGGGGTGTTTATGTTTTTACAGATTTTTGATATTTTTAGGAATTTTATGGTTCTTTGGATTTTCTAGGATTATGGGGGGTTTTATGGTTTTATCCTTTTTAGGGTTTTTATCATTTTAAATGTTTTTGGGTTTTTATGTGTTTTTATTTTTTAGGGTTTTCTCAGGGGTTTTTAGGGTTTAATGCTTTTAGTGTTTTTTTTAGTTTTTTTATTGTTTTATGGTTTTTAGTAATTTTGAGGTGTTTTAGGAGTTTTTTGGGGGGTTTTGGGCGGTTTTGTGTAAAGACCTTGAATTTTCATGTATTTTTTAATTAAATGGGAATTTTTCGATTCCGCAAAAATTGACGGCGCGTGATTCTGAGGTCTGGTGTGCCTGGAATCAATTTCTGAAGTTTTGTTCGGGTACGTTCATTAAATGTACAAGTAGGTTTTTATAACTTTTGAACTAGTGCTCAGAAATGAAATCTGAGGGCACCGTTGAACTTGCAGCATCGATATTTGCTTGGGGAGACTTTCACCTCGACGACAGTGGGTCAAGAATAAAAGACAGTTTTTGGGTTTTTCATGGAAATAATAAAATAAAATGAACTACACTTTATTTTATTTTTGATCCACCATTAGAAAGTTGGAGGTGAGGTCCACTAGAACAAAACCTCCTTGTGGGAGTTGAAGTGTGGGGACCACCTTACCATAACCTCCCATGAGTGGTTATAGTGGTGGGGAACACCCGAACCTATCCTCCAGTGAGAGGTTACGGTTGTGGGGACCACCTAGACTAAGCCCCCATTTTAATTGTGGAAAACCACTCATCTCTCCTCATTAATGAGGGGGAACCTCTTGGCCTCATCTACCTACTTAATTCTGCCGACACACTTGCCATTAATGTGCCAAGTCCTCCCCATTAATTAAATGAGCACATCAATTAATTATTTTTAAACTTTTTTGAATTTTGCGCCAAAAATTAAATAATAGATAAACTTAATCTATTATTTTGTCTTGGCATATTCATCTCGGTGGAACTTGGGAGAGGAGGACATAAGGATAAAGCTTTCCAACAAATAACTTCCTCCATGTAAAACGCCAGTGAGGAGCATCTTTGACTTCTTCCTCGGAAGCACCTTGCGGAGGCAACCGACATGGGACGTCTTCGACGACCTTCCTTCCTTCCTCATTTTTGTCAACTAACTGAAGGATGAGCTTGGATTGTAAGTGTGTGGCGGATGTGACGAACGACGACAACTCTGTCTTCTTCCCCATGACTCTGTTGACAAACAACGATCAAGGTAGGGGTGTTATTTGAATATGATATTTTTCCTTTAATTCCTTCCATCTAAAACAAATAATCATTGAGGATGATTTTCCTTGCAGGATGGGATTTATTTTTGTGTGAAGATGCGGGGTGTTTGTTTGATTTTTCTTTCATCTTCTTTTCTTGATAATTCTTTGAAATTCAAGAATGAATTGAACCACTTGCTACCACCCTAATTGCGAAGGGTGCGAGCCAAATCAACCTGGCATGACCCCTCTATTGTTCTTGTTTGTGATGTTCTTCGAAATGGAGGTGAGGCAACGAGACGACGAAGGCAACGGAGGTAACGACCACGCTACCTGCGACCTCCACAACCTGATCCGCCCCCACGACGGTCCAGTGCCCCGGGCCGAACCACACCGCCCGCTGGCTTCCAACCCACCCCGACTGCGCTGCACAACGGCCACACCTCCAGCCGAGCCGATCCTCGCCACCCGCCAGTGGCACCACCCGTTCCAAACTAGATGAACCACGCCGCACCCTGGCTGAACCGGCCCCCGGACTCCGCACGCCCTGCGCACCCCACAGCTCCGCCATCCGTGCGCCCTACGCACCCCGTACACCCCGCAGCTCCGCCCGCCCTACACCACCACTAGCCGAACTGGCCCCGGCCTCCCGGGTTGAGCCTCCCAAGCCACACCCCTTGTAGCGCCCGACCGTGCCGGCCTCTCATGCCCCTCTCGGCTCCCCAGCTGAGCCAGCATCCCGCACCACTCACGGTGCCCCGAACAAACTAGCTCGATCCCTTGCGGTGCCTCGGCTGAACTGGCCCCCACAAAACCTCTGGGCCGAACCACCCTCATGCTGACCCATGGCCGGTCTGCTCCCTCATGGCTGGTTCGCGCCCTTGCGGCCGACCGCTCCCTCGCGGCCGGTCCGCGCCCTCTCGGCCCTCCGAGGCCCCTCGCGGCCCGCTGGGATGGGCCCAGCGAGTCAGGCCGAACCCAATAGGCTGGCCCTCCCAATGGGTTGGGCTTGACCCAACGGGTCAATCTGGGTCAACCCTAATCGGGTTGGCCCAGACTGGGTCGGACAGGACCCAGGCCTACTACGACCCCTTTACTTTCTCTTGGAAATATCTTTGGCACCAGACGTCTGTTTGACGAACCGTTAGCGGCGCTGGTAATCTTGGATCATGGAAGTCCCTTTGAGTATACCCCACTAGAGTTTGGGCTATGGTTGAGATACGGTCAGGTTGGATCATGCATGAATCCAACCGGGCCCTCGGGACTAAAAGGCTAATAACTCAGAGATCGGGCATCCGATTGATGCACCGTTTGTTGCATCGAGACCCCTATGGCTTGGCGGACCTTCGGGATACATATTCGTGGGACTTTGTAGCAGTTAGAGAATCAACCAGTAGCTTGTGTAGCGAATCTTCTTGAGACGAGTGAGCATTTGTGTGGGAACCTAGTAGGTGGATGAGACTTGACGACTGCTGACCGATCGACTCATATTAACTTGTATGACCTAGTGGGGAGCACCGGGTTGTGGTAGTAGACCCACAGTGGATGAGTGCCTAGTTGTGGTGGCAGACCCGCGGTACTCAAAAGAAGGAGTACCTCTGCAGGCTATGAGGGGGAGCACTTGGTTGTGGTGAAAGACTTATGGTGGGGAGTGCCTATGTGTGATGCAGCAGACCCACAGTACCCAACAGGAGGAGTACCTCAGCATTCCAAGGTTAGTGAGAAGTGACTGGTTGTGGCAGAAGGACCACAGTACTCGATAGAGAAGGAGTTCTCCAACAGCCGAGGGTTCAAAATGTTTTACCACTAGAATAAATCCTGGTTTGAGGTGAGTCAGTAAATTTTGTGTTTTCCTCATGATTGAGATGGATTACTGGATAACTTAGGTATATGTATAGGAATATACCTAAGTGGAGTTATATGTTGATTTCATACATTTTGGTTTATCATTGATGTATTTTTTGAGACCTTTAGGGTCTCGGGGTCCCTACTGAGTATCATTATACTCACCCCTACACGTGTTATGCCTGCACCTCGTTGTGTTGGATGAAGACGATGAGCAGCACTGATTGAGGCTGAGAGTACTAGGATCGGATGGTACTCAGAGGTGGACCATATGTAGTGACGGTACATAGAGGAGGCAGACAAACCTGGAGTGTTGAGGAGGCGATCTGTACCTACCCTTCAGGCAGGAACCTCGGAGGATGACCCAACATCAGTTTTTATTTTCTTCAGTTGTACTTTCTGTTTGTTGTACTTTACAGTTGGGCTTGTATTTTCAACTCCTTTTAATTTCATCACACCTTTGTTATATAGTTTTATATAGGGTTTTTTTCCAGCTTGTGCTATGTTGTGTGTGTTTACAGGTTATAAAGGAAATGCATCCCCATTTTTAGGGGATTACGCCTTTCGTGCTAGTCGCCAGCCCCTGGCCTATGGAAGGCGGGCTTGGGGTTGTCATGGCACAGGCACCGGGGAATAGGTCATGAAAAATTGGTATCAGAGGAGTCGGTTCTACCACATAACTTAGGAATCTGATCTTTTCTGTGAAGAAATAGTGTTATGGGTACTAAGTTTTGTTTTTAGTTTAGGGAGTCCAGTATTGGTGCGGTAGCCGACGTATCCATGCACCAGGACTGTGAAATATGATTTCCAACTTAGTACACGAAAACACTGATTGAATGTGAATTTTCAAAAGTTTTCATTAAGTCATCTCAACCAGGTTAGCTCACCAGGTATTACCTTTTGACAGTGTCACATCTGTTTTTTCCAGGATGCCTCTATATGGACTACCAGCTAGAGTCCCGAGAGTTGTACAAACAGATAGCCCAACGAGCGATGAGGCCTCGGTGTTGGGCCCTTTTCCAGTGGAAGCACCAGCGGTACCTTTACCCATTGGGACACCAATGCCACTAGACCTAGCAGCAGATACTGTACACCTCTTAAGAGAATTGCACGAGTTCCAGCGCTAGAGGCCACCCAGGTTCAGGGGAGAGATGGACTCACATGCGGCTGAGGATTACCTGGAGTCTATGGTGAGAGTTTTTCGACTAATAGGGACACCAGTTTATTTCATGGTGATTCTTACTACAAACCCTCTATAGGAAGCAGCATGTAGATGGTGGAGCTTGATGTTCCAGGTTCATGATGAGATGATGCTACTTTGGGCAGACTTTGAGAGCCTGTTTCGGGCAGAGTTTGTTCCAGCGACTCTCCACACAGTGCACATACATGACCTAATTCATCTGCAGTAGGGAATCATGACTGTAGCTCAGTACTCAGCGAGTTTCACTTACCTCTCATGATACTCCACCAATACGGTACATGACCCATTATTTAATGCTCGGACCTTCGGGCAGGGTCTCAGACAGAATATTAGAGCTTCGATGGTCTCACTCCGCATCCTGACATAAGAGGGGGTGTTAGAGAGATCCCACCTAGTGGAGAGTTTCCTTGCTGAGCAGTCTCTAGAAGTGAGATCCACCACCAGTCGACATGTAGTGGAGTCTTCTGTAGCTAGCAGAAGACATATGTCACAGAGGTCTAAGAGGACTAGACTAATAGGTGGACGACAGCATGACCCAGGATTGGTTGTGTCGGGCACCAGAGACAGAGCCAGACATACCAGGAGTGGGAAATGTTACTCATGTGGTGGGAAGGGACACATGGCTTGTCACTGTCTGACCTTCCATTCAGATGATCAACATATGGTTGAAGGACCGCCCAAGCAGAGACAAAATTCGATCGAGGAGGTCCGTAGGGAGTAGGCGGATGTGAAAGAAGAGATATTCATACATATGGTAGTGGGTGACGATTAGAGGATTTACCTCCACCACCACTAGAAGGTCAACCCCAACAGCAGGGAGCCGATGGATAGGGGAGAGCTCTGCTCCATGAAGGTGAGGCATACAATTATGGAGCTCTGGAGATGAATTGTGGTATGATCTGTGTCTACTACACCATAGTTTCGGTACTTATAGACATAGGTTCCAGTCATTATTTCATTGCCACTCCCCTATTTTGGATCTTGGATATTCCAATGGAGACGTTGGCTCAATCCTTACAACTAGAGACTCCTACATGATAAGATTCGATGATTACTCACTGGTGCTGGCAGTGTGAGCTTACTCTAGGAGGAGAGAGATTTGGATGGGATCTATTAGTAGCGGCCTCAAGGCCTTACGGCGTCATATTGGGTATGGACTAGTTATCTACAATCCATGCTCAGATAGACTGTATTAGGTGCAAAGTGCGGTGTGTCTCCATGGATGGAACCAAGTTTACCTTCACTGGCGATAAGGGAGTCTTTGCAGATCATGATGGACTTGACCAGAGGAGAGTGCATCCTATCACTCATCAGTTGTCTACCCTTACCCTCGAAGTAGTTGATGTGGAGAGTTCGAGTCATCCTATAGTGGTGGACCAGCACACAGATGTTTTTCCTGATGATGTTATAGGTCTACCACCTTGCAGAGAGGTGGAATTTTACATTGACTTTTACCTCAGTACAACACCGATATCTACACCAGCATATCGGAAGGCTCCCACGAAGCTTCGTGAGTTGTGGTTACAGATGGAGGACTTGCAGGAGAATGGATTAATCTGGCCCAATTTTTCTCCCTGGGAAGCTCTGATTCTATTTTCCAAGAAGGTGGATGGGATCATGAGGCTTTGTGTTGACTATCGGCGCCTGAACAAGGTGACAGTGAAGAAAAAGTACCCACTATCGAGGATTGATGACCTCTTTGATCAGTTGAAGGGATAAAGGTGGTTCTCGAATTTAGACCTCATATCAGGTTATCATCAGCTCAGAGTCCGAGACTAGGATGTGTAGTAGACATCCTTCAGTTGTCGGTACGACTAATACGAGTTCTTTGTTATTCCTTTAGGCGTAACCAATGCTCCAGAAATGTTCATGGGACTCATGAACATGATTTTCCATCCATACCTCTATCTCTTTGTCATAGTCTTCATTGATGAAATTATGATCTACTCGACTACTGAGGAGGATCATGCCTACCATTTGTGGGTATTAATAGACACACTCTAAGAGCACCAGCTTTATGGTAATCTCTTGAAGTGCCAGTTCTAGATCTGAGAGGTTCACTTTCTAGGACATGTCATCTCAGAGTATGAAGTTATAGTGGATCCAGTGAAGTTTAATGCGGTACTTTCTTGGGATCCACCCAAGAGTGTGATGGAAGTACGGAGTTTCCTGGGTTTGGCTGGATACAATCAGATATTTGTGCCAGATTTCTCTAGAATTGCAGCACCACTATCATCCTTGACGAAGAAGGGGAAACCCTTTGTGTGGTCAGAGAGATGCCAGCAGATCTTTCAGCAGTTGAGGCAGAGGATGAATAGTATCCCCATCCTGATGATTCTAGAGGAAGGCATTGAGTACGTAGTCTACTACGATGAATCGGGGACCAGACTCGGATGTGTCCTGATTCAGGAGCAAGCAGTGATCGCTTATGGTTCTCATCAACTGAGATAGAATGAGAAGAACGACACTACCCATGACCTGGAGTTAGAAGCAGTGGTCTTCGCTTTAAAGATGTGGCGACACTATCTGATGGGCAAGCGTTTTACAGTGTACTCTGATCATAAGAGTCTCAAGTATATCTTGTCCTAGAAAGACCCAAACTTGAGACAACGACGTTGGCTTGAGTTCCTCCAGGAATATGACTTCGAAATTGTCTATACTCCTAGAAAGGGGAATGTTTTTGCAGATGCGCTCAGCAAGAGATCTAGTATATCGCTACTAGGAGAGGCGACAGAGCAGCTGGCTAATTTACAGATATCCTTTATGGATAGAGATGGAGAATCTTTCCTTCATTCTCTTACAGTCACTCCCCCAATTCATCAGCGATTCTAGGAGGCGCAGTGTGGGGAAACTAACTTTGAGACCCGACATGTTTAGATATCTACAGGGCATGCACCTGATGGATTTTCTGAAAGTGGTGAGCACATCATCCTCTTTAGAGGATGTACCATGGTACCAATTTCACTTCAAGAGAAAGTGTTGAGGGTGTTCCACACATCCCCTCTTGCGGTACATCTAGGAGTGGCGAAGATCTACCAGAATCTCCGATGAGAGGACTGGTTACTAGGAATAAAGAAAGCAGTTGCAGAGTTTGTTTCTTGATACCTCACTTGTCAGCAAGTGAAGGTAGAGCATCAGGTACCAACATTCTTGATTCAGCCTTTGGAGGTCCCAGAGTGGAAGTGGAATGTGATATCCATTGACATCGTGATAGGACATCCATGTACATCCAGAGGTCATGACTCCATTTGGGTGATTGTTGACCGACTCCCCAAGTCTGCCCACTTCCAACCAATCAGTGACCAGGGTTTAGTAGAAATCTTGGGACACCTCTACATGTAGGATATTGTGCATCTACATGGAGTAACTTCGATGATTGTCTCCGATCATGATGAACACTTTACTTCCAGGTTATGGAAGGGGTTTCAGGAAGATTTAGAGATGTATTTTCTTTTGAGAACTACCTTAAATCCTCAGATGGATGGTCAGACTGAGCAGACCATTTAGAATCTTGAGGACATGCTATGTGTGTGTGTCCTTGAATTTGGTCACAGTTGGGAGTACCACTTACCTTTGGTGGAGTTTTCATACTAAAACAAATATCACTCCACCATAGGGATGACACCTTTTGAGGCATTGTACGGGTGACCTTGCAGATCACCTATGTGCTGGACTGACCCAGGGGAGTCAGCACTAGTAGAAGCAGAGATGATACGGGCTACCATAGAGAAGGTGAAGATCACCCAAAAGAAGATGAAGACTGCCAAGAATAGACATAAGTCATATGCCGATAAGAGATGGACACCACTAGTGTTAAAGGATGGCGACCACATCTTTTTACGGGTCTCACCTCGACGAGGTTTATGGAGATTTGGTTGAGGCGGAAAGTTATATCCAAGATAAATCGGACCTTTTCAGGTCCTTAGTAGAGTTGGCGAGGTGGCATACCACTTAGATCTTCCACCTCAGTTTCACCGGGTGCATGACGTCTTCCTTGTATCTCAGCTGAGGAGATACATGCATGGCCCTACCCACATCATCGACCAAGGCGATATAGACATCGAAAATGGGGAGACTTTTATAGAGGTTCTTGTAGTGATTGAGGTTCGACAGGAGAGGGTCCTTCGTGGATTGTCGATACCTCTGGTGCATATTCGCTGGAAGCACAGGAATCTCCAGAAGAGAACATGGGAGTGGGAGGCTTAAATACTTGCTCATTAACCCCACTTGTTCCCTTAGTTATGAGTTGTGGCTTAAGAAGACGTAGTGCCCTGAGGCGGGGAGAACCTAAAGACCCGGAATTTTGATGTAATTTTTTTTAATTAAATGAAAATTTTACAAGTCCGCAAAAATTGACGGCGCGTGATCCCGAGGCCTGGTGTGCCCAGAATCAATTTCTAAAGTTTTTTCGGGTACGTTCAATAAACGTACGAGCAGGTTTTTATAACTTTTGAACCGGTGCTCGGAACTAAAATCAGATGACACCGTTGAACTCGCAGCGCCGATATTCTCTTAAACAGACATTCACCTTGACGACAGTGGGTTGAGAATAAAAGATAGTTTTTGGGTTTTTTTGTGGAAAATAATAATATAAAATGAACTACACTATATTTTATTTTTGAGCCACCATGTAGAAGTTGGAGGTGGGTGCCACCAGAACTAAACCTCCTTGTGGGAGTCAAAGTGTGGGGACCACCTGACCATAACCTCCCATGAGATGTTATGGTGGTGGGGCCCACCCAAACCTAACCTCCTATGAGAGGTTACGGTGGTGTGGACCACCCGGACTAAACCCCAATTTTAATTTTCAAAAACTTGTCAAATCCCCTCATAAATGAGGGGGAGCCTCTTGACCTCCTCTACCAAATTAATTCTTCCAATGCACTTGACATTAATGTGTTAAATCCTCCCCATTAATTAGTTGAGCACATAAATTAATTATTTTTAAACCATTTTATGTTTTTTGCCAACAATTAAATAATAGATAAAAATAATCTATTATTTTGGCTTGGCATATTCATATTTGTGGAACTTGGGAGAGGATGACATAGGGAGAAAGCTCTCCCATGAAGAACTTCCTCCACGAAGAACGCCAGTGAGAAGCGCCTTTGACTTCTTCCTCGGAAGCACCTTGTGGAGGAAACCTATGTGGGACATCTTCAACGACCGACCTTCCCGCCTCATTATCGTCAACGAACAGACGCACGATCTTAGATTGGAAGTGTGTGGTAGACGCGATGAATGACGAAAACTCTGTCTTCTTCCCCATGACTCCATCGACAAAAAATGATCAAGGTAGGGGTTTTATTTGAATATGATATTTTTTCTATAATTATTAACATCTGAAACAAAGAATCATTGTGGATGATCTTCCTTGCGGGATGGGATTTATTTTTGGTGGAATATGTGGGGTGTTTGTTTTATTTTTATTTCATCTTCTTTTCTTGATAATTCGTTGAAATTCAAGAAAGAATTGAACTGCTTGATGCTGCCTTAAATGTAGAGGGTGTGGGACAAATCAGCATGGCCTGACCCCTATGTTGTTCTTGTTTGTGCGGTTCATTGGAATGATGATGAGGCGACGATGCAACGAAGGTGACGGAGGAAAAAAGCCGCGCTACCCATAGCCTCCGCAACCTACGCCACCCCTACGACGATCCGATGCCCTGGGACGTAACATGCTGCCTGTCAGATTCCAAGCCACCATGGACACATTGCCCGCCGGCTGTGCCACCTACTGGGCCGAACCGCGCCGCCCGCTGGCCACGCCACCTGTGCCGAACTGGCTGCACCGCACCGTGACCCGGCAAAACCGGCCCCCGGCCTCTGTGCGCATTGCACACCCCATGGATCTGTTTTCCGTGTTCCCCGCACGCCCCACCGCTTTGTCGTCCACGCACCATGCGCACCCCACGCAACCCACGTCTCCGCGCGCCCCGCGCATCCTCTAGCCGAACCGGCCCCGACCACCCAGGCCGAGCCGCAACCATTGCAGCGCCCGGTCGAGCCAGTTTCATGTTCCCCTCATGGTGCTCTAGCTGAGCCGGCCTACCACGCCCCTCGTGGCACCCCAGTCGAACAGGCCCGCACCCTCGCGGTGCCTCGGTCGAACCGACCCTTGCAGCACCCCCGGGACGAACCGCCCTCGCACCAACCCGCAGTCAGTCCTTGCCCTCTCGGAACTCCACGACCCCTCGTGTCCTGGTGGGATAGGTCCAGTGGGCCGGGTTGAACCTAAATGGTTGGCCAACTCTATGGTCCGGGCCAGACCCAATGAGTCAAACTCGGTCGACCCAAACCTGGTCGGACCGGACCCAAGCCCACTACGACTCCTTTACTTTCTCTTGGACATATCTTTGGCACCAGACATCCATTTGATGAACCGTCAATTACGCTGGTAATCTTGGAGCATAGTAGTCCCTTTGAGTATACCCCAATAGAATTTGGGGTATAGTTGAGATACAGTCAGGTTGGATCATGCACGAATCCAACCGGGCGCCCGAGACTAAAATGATAATAACTCATAGACCAGGTGTCTGATCGATGCGCCTTCAGTTGCGTTGAGACCCCTATGGAGTGGCGGATCTTCAGGATAATTCATATTGGGATTTTGTGGAAGTTGGATCATCGACTAGTAGCTTGTGGATCAGATCTTCTAGGGATGAGGTAGCAATTGTGTGGAAACCTAGTAGCTGGTTGAGACTTGACGACTACTAACAGATCGACTCAGAGTGACTCGTATAGCCTAGTGGGGAGTTCCTAGTTGTGGTGGTAGACCCATTGGGGAGGAGTGCCTGGTTGTGGAGGCAGACCCAGGTACTCGACAGAAGGAGTACCTATACAGGCTATGAGGGGGAGCGCCTAGTTGTGGCGGCAGACCTATGGTGGGGATCACCTCTGTGTGACACAACAGACCCACAGTACTCAACAACAGGAGTACCTTAGTAGTCCAAGGTTAGTGGGAAGTTCCTGGTTGTGGTGGCAGGCCCACTATACTCGATAGAGGAGGAGTTCTCCAGTAGCTGGGGGTTCGAAATGTTTTACCCCTAGAATAAATCCTAGATTGAGCTGAGTGAGTAACTTTTGTGTTTTCCTCATGATTTAAATGGATTAATTAATAACTTAGGTATATGTATGGGCATATACCTATATGGGGTTATATGTAGATTTCATACTTTTTTGATTGTCCTTATTGGATTTTGTGAGACCTTGAGGGATTCCGGGTCCCTACTGAGTATCATTATACTCACCCCTGTACGGGATATTCCTACACCTCGTTGTGTTGGATGCAGAAGACAGGTATCGCTGACTGAGGCTGAGAGTACCAAGACCAGATAGTACTCAGAGGTGGATCATACGAAGTGATGATACACGGAGGAGACAGATGGAACTGGAGTACTGAGGAGGTGATCTGTACCTACCCCTCATTTAGGAAACTCATAGGATGACCCGACGATAGTTTTTCTTTTCTTATGTTGTATTTTCAATTTCTTGTAATTTATAGTTGGGCTTGTATTTCTGTCCCCTTTTACGTTCATTACACCTTTGTTATACGGTTTTACTTAGTGTTTTGTTTCTAGATTGTGCTATGTTGTGTGTGTTTATGGGTTATAAAAGCAATACATTCCTAGTTTTAGGGAATTACGCCTTTGGTGTTAGTCTCCCGCCCCTAGCCTATGGAAGGCGGGCTTGGGGTAGTTATGGCACGGGCCCTAGGGTATGGGTCGTGACATTTTAGGTTAATTTTTTTTTCTAGTTTTTAGGATTTTTATGTTTTTTAGTGTTTACTAATGATTTTAGGGGTTTGAAAGGTTTTTAGTGTTGTTAATGGGTTTTGGAGGTTTATGGGTTTTTTGGGTTTTTTGGTTTTAGAGGACTTATGGTTTTTGGGGATTATAGGGGGTTGAGGGTCTTGTTAAGGGTTTTTAGGCTTTTTCACAATTTTTATGTATTATAGGTGTTTTAATTGTTTTAATGGTTTTTACGGTATTTATGTTTTTAAGTTTTTTAGGGATTTTAGTGATTGTTAGGATTTTTATGGTTTTAGGGATTTTGAGTGTTTTTAATATTTTTAGTGTTTTTAACATTTATTAGGGTTTTATGGATTTTTTTTTGCATTTTTAGGTTTTTATTGTTTTTTAGGGGTTTTCATGGTTATTATGTTTTTTAATATATTTAGGTATTTTTAGGGGTTTTTCAGTTTTTTATGATTTTAAGGGTTTTAAGGGATGTTGAGGGTAAGGGATATCCAAGATTTTAGGGTTTTGATGGTTTTTGGGGTTTTTTTGAGCTTTTAGGGGTTTATGAGATTATATAGTTTTTTAACGTTTGAGGGGTTTCCATGATTTTTAGAGTTTTTAGGGATTTTTAGGGTTTTTATCATTTTTTAGGGTTTTCATGGGTTTTATGGATTTTAAGGAATTTAGATATTTTTAGGTGTTTTTACAAATTTTTATATTTTTAACCTTTTTAGGGTTTTTAAGTTTTCTAATGTTTTTTAAATTTTCTTAGGGTTTTCATTATTTTTTGGGGTTTTTATGATTTTAAGTATTTTTACATTTTTAGCATTTATATTTATTTTAATGGTTTTTATGTATTTTTAGGTATTTTTTTGTTTTTAAGTTTGTTTTCATTTTTTGGGATTGTTTTTTGTTTTTAGTGGTTTTCAAGTTTTTAGAGATATTTAACATTTTTAGAGGTTTAAAGGGTTTTTGATGTTTCTATTTTTTTGGGGTTTTTAATGGTTCTTAGGAATTTTTAATATTTTTAGTGTTTTATGGATTTTAGAGGGGTTTAGGGGGATTAAGGTCATTTTACGGTTTTTAGCATTTTTTAGGTTTTTAGTTGTTTTAAGTGTTTTTATGTTCTAAAGGTTTTCCAAGGGGTTTTCAGGGTTTTTTACATTTTTGAGAATACTTTTTAATTTTAAGGGGTTTTATTTGCTTTTAGTGTTTTTAGGATATTAAGGGGTTTCCGGAGTTTTTAGGGGTTTGATATTTTTTTGAGTTTTTATGGGTTTTAATGTTATTTATATTTTTTTAACATTTTTACAATTTTAAATGATTTCTTGAGTTTTTAGTGGTTATTATTATTTTTATAGGTTTTTAGGGTTTTTAATGTTTTAGGGGTAGCTATAGTTTTAGGGGGTTTTGGGTTTTTAGGGTCTTTTTAGGATTTTTTAGAGTTTGTTTTTCATTTTTTGGTTTTTATAGGTGTTAAAGTTTTTAGGATTTTTAAATTTTCTAAGGGGTTTTCAACGGTTTTAGGGTTTTTGACAATTTTAGTTATTTTTTGTTCTTTCTAGGATTTCTATGTATTTTTATGGTTTATAGGAATCCTAAAAGGTTTAATAATTTTTTAGTGTTTTAGGGTTTTTAGGATTTTTAGAAATATTGGGTTTTTAGGGGAATCAAATGATTTTTGGATTTTTCGGTTTTCTTAGTGCTTTTATGTTTTTTATATTTCTAATTAATTTTAGGGATATTATTAATTTTAATGGTTTGTAGAGTTTTTAGAGATTTTTTGGGTTTTTTTTGGTTTTTAGGGTATTTGGTGTTTTTATCGTTTTTTGGGGTTTTGGGATTTTTAGGTTTTTAGGGGTTTTAAGGTTTCTTAGATTTGTTAACATTTTTAGGGTTTTAATGAGTTTTTTGAGTTTTTAGGGGTTTTAGGGCTTTTATGTGTGTTTTAATTTTTAAGTTTTTAGGGGTTTTGTGGAATTTTTGATTTTTTAGTGTTTTTATGGTCTTTCTAGGTTTTTACGAGTTTTGGCATTTTTTATGGTTTTAAGGGGTTTTATGTGTTTGCATGTTTTTAAGGTTTTCTTGAGGGTTTTCAGGTATTTTAGGGATTTTTATTTATTTTTTAGGAATAAAATGGTTTTTAGGGTTTTTAGATATTTTGAGGGTTTTATGGTTTATTTTTAGGGTTATAGGGATTTTTTTTATGGGTTATTTAGTTTTTTATAGTTTTTGAGCATTTTTAGGGGTTTAATGTAATTTTTTTTAGTGTTTTTAGGGTTTTATGTGGTTTTAGGGGTTTTTTAGTTTTCGGTTTCTGTGAGTTTTAAGATTTTAAGGTTTTTTAGGGTTTTAGTGTTTTTAGGTGTTTTGGGGTTTTATGATTTTTTAGGTTTTTATGTTTTTCATAATGATTTTTAGGATTTTAGGGTTTTTTACATTTTTTGGTATCATATTCAGTTAATTGTGTTTTAGTGAAAACTTATTTCACCTCATGTTATCACCGTAATCTTTCATATTTTAATATATTCTAGGGAAGTGTGAGTTGGTTTTCCTAATTCACATATCAATTTGTCTTAATAAATATTTAGGATTTTTAGTGTGTTTTATTTTTTTTATTTTTAGGTATTTTTAGGATTTTTATGGGTTTTGGGTTTTTAGGGATTATGTGGGATTTTGGTTTTTTATGGTTTTTAGCTTTTTATTATTTTTGGCATTTTATCTATTTTTATGGTTTATGGTTTTTTATAATATTTTAATATTTTTAGTGGTTTTTTATGTTCATAAGGATTTTAGGTATTTTTTAGGTTTCTTATGGTTGTTAGGATTTTATGGTTTTGGGGATTTTTTAGAGTGTTTGAGTATTTTGGGGTTTTATGATTTTCTTAGGTTTTATTATTGTTTTTTAGTTTTTAGGGTTTTTATTGTATTTAAGAGTTTTTAAAATTTTATGCGATTGAAGGGGTTTTATAGTTTTCAGTGGGTTTTTTCTGTTTTTTAGGTTTTAATTGGGGTTTATAGGTTTTTAATGTTTTAGGGATGTTATGGATATTTTAGGTTTTTTTAGGGGTTTTTTGGGTTTTGGTGATTTTAGTTTTTTTAGGATTTTTTGGTTTTTGGGATTTTAGATGTTTTTTTGAGTTCTTAGGGGTTTGAAGGTTCTGTATTTTTTTTATCATTTTTAGCGGTTTAAAGGGTTTTTATATTTTTTATTCCTTTAGGGTTTTATTTTTATATAGGCATTGTTAAGGTTGTTAGGGTGATTTCTCGTTTTTCAGGTTTTATGGTTTTTAGTGTTTTTATCACTTTTATGTTTTAATGTGTTTAAGTGTTTTTAGGTTTTTACAGTTTTCTTATGGGGTTTTAGGTTTTTTAGGGGTTTTTTAGTTTTTATTTATTTTCAGGTATTTTTTGGTTTTTTATTTTTTCAGTGTGTTTATGGATTTTGAATGTTTTATAGTTATTTTTTGTTTTTATATATTTAATGATTTTTTGAGATTTTAGGGGTTTTTGAGTTTTTTAGGATTTTATGATTTTTTAGATATTTTTAACATTTTAGGTGTTTAAAAGGTTTTTATAGTTTTTAGTATTTCTAGCGGTTCTGAGGTTTTAATTAGGTTTTATTATTTTTAAGATTTTTAGGGTTTTTAGGGTGAATTAGCATTCTTATAATTTTTTTGGTTTTTTAGGTTATTTATGTTTTTTAGTTTTAAGGGTTTTGAGGGTCAATTAGCATTCTTATATTTTTTTGGGTTTTTAGGGTATTTATGTTTTTGAGTGTTTAGGGTTTTTAATATTTTTGGGTTTTATGTATTTTAAGTGTTTTTAGAATTTTAATATGTTCATTGGGGGTTTTAGGGGTTTTAGTAGTTTTATTTGTTATGTATTTTTATGATTTTTAGGGATCTTTATGGTTTTTGGCATTTTTATGATTTTGAGGCGTTTTAGGGATTTTTAGAGTTTTTATGGATTTTTTATGGGCTTTTTTAGTTTTTCATGTTTTCTATGGGTTTTTAGAGATTTTTATAAAAAAAATATATTTTTAAAGGGATTTTAAGATATTATAGGAGTTTTTAATGATTTTTTTGGGTTTTTAATTTTTTTGGGTGCTTATTGTTTTTAGGTTTTTTAGTGTTTTAGGGGGTTTTTTGGGTTTTGATCATTTTTATGATATTTTGGGATTTTATGTGTTTTTAGTTTTTTAGAAATTTTTATGATATTTTCAATGATATTAGATTTTTTTAGATTTTTTGGGATTTTTGATAATTTTTAGACATTTTTGGGGATTTTAAGGTTTTTGGGGTTTTTATGGTCTTTTTGGGGTTAGGTTTTTTTCTTTTAGGGATTTTAATGGTTTTTATATTTTTTAACCTTTTCAGTGGTTTAAAGTATTTTGATAGTATTTAGTGGTTTTTATTATTTTAAAGGGTTTTTAATGTTTTTAATGTTTTTTTATATTTTTTTGGTTTTTTTGGTTTTATACTTTTATTTGGTATTTTAGGGGTTGTATGTGTCTTTAGGTTTTTAAGGTTTTCTTAGTGTTTTTCAGTTGTTTTTTATTTTTTACGCTTTTATTAAATTTTTAGGGTCTTCTTTGTATTTGTATGGTTTTTACGGTTTTTAGGGTTTTTAGTGATTTTGATGGTATTTAGGGTTTTAGGGTTTGTAGGGTTTTTATGGGGTTTATGTTTTTTTTAGTTTTTAGGGGTCTTAATGATTTTTGGAGTATCATAATGTTTTTAGGGGTCTAATGGATTTTAATAGTTTTTTAGTTTTTTAGGATTTTTATAGGATTCTAGGGTTCATTATGGTTTTATGGGTTTTTTTGGTTTTTAGGGGTTTTAAGTTTTTAGTGTCTTTTAGGATTTTTATCATTTATATATTTTTTTGGGTTTTAATTTTTTTATGTTATTAACGATTTCAAAGGGGTTTTCATTTGTTTATTGTTTTTTATGATTTTAGTGTTTTTTAGGAATTTTTATTGATTTTAGTGTTTTTAGGGATTCTTAGGGGTTTAGGGTATTTATGAGTTTTAGTTTTTTTGGTTTTTAACATTTATAGGTTTTTAGGGCGTTTAAGTGTTTTTAGGTTTTATGGTTTTTAGGGGTATTAAGAGTTTTTAGGGGTTTTTTTTTAAAATTTAGGTATTCTTACAGATTATTTTTTATTTTATGGTTTTTAGGGTTTTAGAGTATTATGGGATTTGTCGTTTTTTGGGGTTTTAGGGTTTTTATAGTAATTTTTTTGGTTTTAGGGTATTTTTCTTTTTTAGGGGTTTTTAGGTTTTTTAGATTTTTTAATGTATTTAGGGGTTTATATAGTTTTTAGTTTTTTAAGTGGATTTTTAAGGTTTTATGGGTTTTAATGTTTTTAAGGGGTTTTATGGGTTTTAGTGGTTTTTAGGGATTTAGTTCAGTTAGGGGTTTTATCTATTTTTTCTTCTATTTTTATGGTTTTCATACATTTTTGGAGGTTTAAATGATTTTTAATGATTTTTTGGATTTTTTGGGTTTTTTTGGATTTTTATGTCCTTTGGGGTTTTAGGGATTTTGAGAGTTTTTAGGGATTTTTGGGATTTTAGAGTTTTTATAGTTTATTGGGGTTTTAGGGTTTTTTTAGATTTTTTTAGGTTTGTTAAGGATTTTTATAATTTTTAATGTTTTTAGGGGGTTAAAGTGGTTTTAGATTTTTAGTGATTTTTAGGGTTTTTATGGGGTTTTTGGGTTTTAAATATTTTTAGGGGTTTTTAGGGTTTTTAGGTTTTTATTATTTTTTTTATTTAGAGGTTTTAAGTGTGTTTAGGTCTTTATTGTTTTATTAGGGTCTTTTTATGTTTTTAGGGTCTTTTCATTTTTAGATATTTTAGGGCTTTTTAGTAATTTTATGGTTTAGGGGTTTTTTAGGGATTTTAGGGGACTTTACGGGTTTTAGGGTTTTATGGTTTTTAGAATTTTTAATATTTTTTTTGTGTTTAAAGGGGGTTTAGAGTTTTAGGTGGGTTGTAATGGTTTTACTGGTTTTATGATTTTTATGGGTTTTAGAGTTTTTTTGGAGTTTTTAGGGTTTTAAGGATTCCAGAGGGTTTTCCATGGTTTTTTGGTTTCCTTATGTTTTCAGGGATATTAGGTTTTATTTGGATTTTCAATATTTTTAGGCCTTTTATATATTTTTATTGTTTTTTAGGTTTATTATGGTTTGTTTTTTTTAGGTTTTTAGTATTTTTAGGTTTTTAGGGGTTTTAGTTTTTCTTCGGTTTCTATGTTTTTCTAAGGGTTTTCAGGGTTTTTAGTGTTTGTTTATGTTTTTAGGTTTTTAGGATTTTTAAGGTATTGAGTTTATTTATTATTTTTAGGGGGTTTACAGTTTTAATGGTTATAATGGTTTTAACGTTTTAGGATTTTTATGGGGTTTATACGCTTATGTGTTTTTAATTTTTGTTAGGCGGTTTCAGGATTTTTGGATTTTTTTAAAATTTTAGGGATTCTTAACATTTCAAGAATTTCTAATGATTTTTAGGGTTTTTAGATATTTTGGAGAGTTTTATTGTTCTTTTGTGTTTTTAGGGTCTTTATGGTTTTGATTTTTTTATGTTTTTGTGGGGTTTAAGGTTTTAAGGTTTTTGATGTTTTCCTAGCCTTTTTTTTGATATTTCAGTGGTTTTTATTTTTTTGGTATTTTGAAGGATTTTTTAGTATTTTAATGTGTTTTAAGTTTTTTAAAAAATTTTGTGGGTCTTTAGTGTTTTTAGGGGTTTTTTGGGATTTTAGGTGTTTTTTTGGAGTTTTTAGGGATTTATAGAGTTTTAATAGTTTTTAACATTTTTAGGGGTTTAAAGGGTTTTTAGTGATTTTTTTGGGGTTTTTGATCTTTTATGGAGTTTTAAGGTTTACAGGGGTTTTATGGTTTTTATTTTTTAGGGTTTTTTTATTGTTTTATGGTTTTTTATTTTTTAGGTTTTATAGGGAATTTAAGTGTTTTTTTGTTTTTTAGGTTTTCTTATGGGTTTTCAAGGTTTTTATATTTTTAAGGATTTTTAGGCATTTTTAATGATTTTTATGGTTTTTAATGGGTTTATGTAATTTGAGGATTTTATGGGTATTTTGGGTCACTATAGTTTTTTGTGGTTTTAGGGGTTTTAAGTTTTTACGGTTTTTATGGGTTTTTAAAAATTTGTAGGTTTTTAGGGTGTTTCATGACATTTAGGAGTTTTTATGGTATTTTAGGGTTTTTATTTTTTTATGTGTTTAAATGTTTTTAGCTTTTAAAAGTTTTCTTAGGATTTTTCAAAAATTTTGGTGTTATTTATGTTTTTAGGGATTTTAGGATTTTTTTATTTTAGTTTTTAGGTGTTTGAAGGAATTTTAAAGGTTTTAGAGTTTTTATGGGTTTTTAGGGATTTTAGAATTTTTGGGTTTTAAAGATTTTTAGTGTTTTTAAGATTTTTAGTGTTTTTATTTTTTTAATTTTTTATTAACATTTTTTTCGGGTCATCAGGTTTTTTTGGGTTTTTCACGTTTTTAGGGTTTTTTGGTCTTTTTAGGATTTTGTAGGATTTTAGGGATTTTAGGTTTTTTGAAGGGTTTTAGGGGTTCTTATGGTATTTTTGGGTTTATAGGATTTATTAGTTTTTTAGGTTTTTATTACTTATTAATGTTTTTAATGGTTTTATGGGTTTAAAGGGTTTTTAGAATTTTAGTGGTTTTTTCATGTTTTAGGGTTTTAGGGTTTTCAACAGTTATAGGGGTTTTTATGATTTAGGGGTTTTAGGGTATTTTAGGGTTTTTATCATTTATTCAGGTTGTAAGGGTTTTCATTTTATTCGGTTTTTATGGTTTTCATAGGGTTTTTCTCGGTTTTTAGTGTTTTTTATGTTATTAGATATTTTTACGGCTTGTTAAGGGTTTTTATAGTTTTTACAGTTTCTATAGATTTTGAGGGTTTTATATGTTTTTAGGGTTTTTTGGTTTTGAGCATTTTCAGGGTTTTAGGGGTTATAATTGGTTTAACATTTTATGGGTTTCTTATGGTTTTTCAAGGTTTTTATATTTTTTGGTATTTTTTGGCCATTTAGTATTTCTTGTGTTTAAGGGTATTTAGTGTTTTAGGGGTGTTTTAGGGTTTTTAGGATTTTGAGATATTTTTTGAATTTTTCGGTGTTTTAGGGTTTTTTATGTTTTTAGGGTTTCAATGTTTTTTTTTCAGTTTTTTAACAATTTTAAATGTTTAAAGGGGTTTTAGAGTTTTTAATGTGTTTTAGGAGTTTTAGAGGTTTTGATATTTTTTTAATATTTTTAGGAATTTTTATGGGTTTTATGGTATTTAATATTATAGGGATTTTTGGATTTTTAGTGTTCTTAGTTTTTTTGAGGTTTTATTTTTTTATGTTTTAAGGTTTTCTTAGGGTTTTTAAAAAAATTTACGGGGTTTTTATTTGGTTTTTTGAATTTTTTTTAGGTTTTATGGTAATTTGGTTTTTTATGGGGTTTTATAGGTTTGTGGGTTTTTTGGTTTTTTGGTTTTTTGTGTTTTTTGTGGTTTTATGGGTTTTTGTGTTTTTTGTGGTTTTATGGGTTTTTGAGGGTTTTGATGTTTTTATGGGTTTAAATGGGGTTTATAATTTTTAGTGATTCTTTGTGGTTTTTATCAGGTAATAGATTTTTTAAAGTTTTCTTGTGGATTTTATGGTTTTTAGGGGTTTTAGGGGTTTTACAGTATTTTATAATTTTTATAATTATTAGGTTTTTAGGGAATTTAAGTGGTTCTAAGTTTTTTTTTTCATAGGGGTTTTCGTGGAGTTAGGGGTTTTATGATTTTATGTATTTTGGATTTTTTAGGATTTGATGGGTTTTTGGGTTTTTAGAGATTTTGGGGGGTTTTATTATTTTTAGGGTTTTTAGTGTTTTTAGCGTTTTTAACCTTTTTAGGGGTTTTAGTGGTTTTCGCTATTTTTAGGGTTTTAATGCTTTCTTATGTTTTTCTGGTTTTTTAGGTTTTTAACATATTTTGGGATTTTTATGGTATTTAGGGTTTTTAGTGTTTTTTGGGGTTTTCTGGGTTTTTAGGTTTTTAGTGAATTTTTGTGTTTTTTAAGGTTTTAATTTATTTTTATAGTTTTTATTATCATTTTTTGTGGATTATATGTGTTTACTATTTTTTGTGGGTATTTTTGTGTTTTATGGGGTTTTTAAAGGGTTTTAGGGGTTTGGGAATTTTTAGTTGTTTTAGAGTTTTTTAGGTTTTAAGGGATTAAGTGTTTTTAGATTTTTAAGTTTTTCTTTGGGGTTTTCAGATTTTTAGGGTTTTATACATCATTATTTTTTTGGGATTTTTTTATATTTTTAAGGTTTACCTTTTATATTTTTTTATTGATTTAATGTGTTTTTAGGTTTTTGTGATTTTATTAAGAGATTTAACTTTTATAGTTGTAGGAATTTTTAGGGAAATTTTAGGATATTCATGGGGGTTTATAGTTTTTATGGATTCTTAGGGTTTTAGGTAATTTTGGGAATTTATGGTTTTTTTGGGGTTCTTTGGAATTTTATGATTTTTGGAGTTTTTAGTGTTTTTAATGTTTTCAGATTTTTTTAACATTTTGAGTTGTTTAAATGGTTTTTAGTTTCATTAGTGGTTTTTTAGATTTTTATGTGTTTTTAGGTATTTTATGTTTCCTAAGGATTTTTATTATTTTTATGATTTTTCTGGGTTTTTTGTTTTTTTGGGTTGCTTTCATTTTTAGGTTTTTAATGATTTTATAGTTCTTTAGGTTTTTATGGGGTTTAAGTAGTTTAAGGTTTTTAAGGTTTTATTTGGGGTTTTCAGGTAAATAAGGTTTTCAACATATTTATGTATTATTACATATTTTTTATGATTTTTATAGGTTTTTAGGGGTTTAATGGATTTTGAGGGTTTGGGGGGGGGGGGGGTAGGGGTTTTTAAGTTTATTATCCTTTTAACGTTTTTTTATTTTTCCTTAGGATTTTAATAGTTTTTATTGTTTTTAAATTTTTTGGGATTTTTAGGGACATTTTACGAATTTTTTTTCTTTTTAATGTATTGAGGGATTAGAGGGTTTTTAGTGTTTTTATTGATTTAGGGTTTTTTTGGTTTTTTGGGGTTTTGGGGTTTAATTTTCGAGATTTTAGGGTTTTGTGGTTTTTTATAGTTTTTAATGTTTTTAGGTGTTTAAAGGGTTTTTAGAGTTTTAGTGTTTTTATGCTTTTTATGGGTTTTTTGGTTTTTTAATATTTTTAGTGATTTTTATGTTTTTATGGGTTTTAATTTCTTTTAAGGGTTTTTATAGTTTTTAAAAAAATTTGGTTTTTAGGGGGTTTAAGTGTTTCTAGGTTATTATGGTCTTCTTTTGGTTTTTCAAGGTTTTATGGTTTTTTACCTTTTTACATATTTTAGGGATTTTTATGATTTTTATGATTTTTAGTTTTTTAGGGACATTGGGTGTTTTTAGGGGTTTCAGGGTTTTTTAGTGGTTTTGGAGGATCTTACATTTTTAAGATATTTTAGTGGGTTTTTTGGGTTTTTATGGGTTAATCAGGTTTTTATGGTTTTTTTTTGTTTTAGTTTTTGTTTCGGTTTTTTGGGTTTTCAACATTTTTTTTTGTTTTTAGGGGTTTTATGTTTTTAATGTTTTTTAGTTTTCCTTATGGGTTTTAAAGGTTTTTAATGTTTTTAGGGTTTTTATGTGTTTTTAGGGAAATTTAGGGAATATTTATAAATTTTATGGTATTTTATGGATTTTTGGGATTTTGAGGGGTTTTAGGGGTTTTCAGAGTTTTTAACATTTTTAGATTTTTAATGGTTTTTAGTGTTTTTATATTTATAAATATTTTTTAGGGATAATCAGAGTTTATAGGGTTTTTTTGTGGAGGATTTGTAGGGATTTTTATGGGTTTTAATAATTTTAAGGATATTTAGGGTTTTAATATTTTATAGATTTTTAGAGTTATTTAGGTTTTTAGGGGTTAAATGTGTGTTTAGGATTTTTCGATTTCCTTATGGGTTATTTGTTTTTATGGGTTTTTTCTGTTTTTAATTATTTTTTGTGATTTTTTAGGATTTTTTTGGTTTTTATGGATTTGAGGGTTTTAGGGATTTTATGAAATTTTTAATTTTTAGGGTTTTAAATTTTTTAGGGTTATTAAGGATTTTTAGAGGCTGGTGATTTTTTAGGGGTTAAGTGGTTTTTAGAGTTTTTATTGGGGTTTTAGTTAGGTTTTTAAGGTTTCTAGGTGTTCTCTAGTTTTTAGGGGTTTTATGGTCTTTTAGTGTCTTTTTTATGGTTTTTAGGGTTTTTACTATTCTTAAGTATTTTTAGAGATTATACTTTTTTTTATTTTTATGGGTTTATTATTGGTTTTCTTGGTTTTTAGGGTTTATTATGTTTTTTGGGATTTATTGGATTTTTAAGGATTTTTGGTGTTTTTTTGTTTTTTTTTGTTGTTAAGCATTTTGCGGGGTTTTAGGGTATTCTAGGGTTTTTAGTGATTTTAGGGTTTTTATAATTTTTATGCATTTTTAGGTTTTTAATGGATTCTTAGAGTTTTTCAAGGTTTTCATGTCTTTATAGACTTTGAAGTATTTTTCATGGTTTTATGATGTTATGGTTTTTATTGATTTTAGTGTTTTGGGTTTTTAGGGTTTTTTTAGTTTTTTGAGTTTCTGGGTTTTTTGAGTTTTTTGTATTTTTTAATGTTATTTTAATTTTTTCATGTTCATAGGGTTTTAAAGGGTTTTATTTTATTATTGGGTTTTTGGGGTTTCATGATTTTTTAGGATTTTGTTGTTTTTTGGGTTTTTTATGGTTTTTAGGGTTTAGCGTTTTTTAGATTTTTTTAGGTTTTAGGGGTTTAAAGTGTTTTTTGGGTTTTAAGGTTTTATTAGAGAATTTCAAGGTTTTAATAGTTTTTTAAATTTTTGGTATTATTAGTTATTTTTTTGGGATGTTTATGGTTTTTTTAGTGATTTTGAGATTTTTTAGGGTCTTTAGGGTTTTAGGGGTTTTTACATGATTTTGGTTTTTAGAGGTTTTAAGTGTTTTTGTATTTTATGATTTTCTTATAGTTTTTAAGGGTTTCAGTTTTTTATTGACTTGTAGGGATTTTGATGGGATTTATGGGTTTTTGTGTTTTTATTTATTTTTTATGGTTTAATGGTTTTTTGGTGATTTTAAAATTTTTAGGGGATTAAAGGAGTTCTTGGGTTTTTTGTCTGTTTTTAGGGTTTCATTGCAATTAGGGTTGTTTAACGTTTTCATGGGTTTTATGGTTTTTAGGTGTTTAGGGTATTGTTATAGTTGTTATAAAACAATAAAACCCCTAAAACCCCCTAAAACCTCAAAATACCTACAAACCCATAAAAATCTATAAAACCCATGAAAACTCCTAAGAAAACCGTAAAAACCAAAAAACACATTAGACCCCTGAAAAACCTAAAAAAACCAAAAACCCTAATCACCTTAAAAACCCTACAAAACCAAAAAACCATCAAAAATCGTAAAATCCCACTAAATACTGTAGAAAGTATTTCAAATCATAAAATGTTAAAAACAATAAATACAAGTAAAAAAACCCAAAAAACTCACAAAACCACTAACATCCAAAAAAAATCCCAAAAAACCCTCAAATTCCCAAAAACCTTAAAAACCATAAAAATATGAAAAAAATCCTAAAAACCATAAATCCATTAAAAGCATTAAATCCCCATAAAATCCAAAAAATCAACTAAAAACCCTTTAATTCCCTAAAATATTAAAAACCCCTAAAAATGGTTAAAACCCTAAAAACTCAAAGAAATAAAAAAATCTAATAAAATAATAATAAACCTAAAAACCATAGAAACCTGAAAAACACTCAAAATCCTACAAAAATATAAAAATAATAAAATCACTAAAAAGTTATAAAATACCCAAAAACCTAAAAACCCTAAAATCCTTATAAAACCCTTAATAGCTTACAATCACAAAAAAACCCAAAAAACCCAAAAAGACACAAAAACCTTAAAAACCATGTAACCCACCAATCCATAAAACCCCTAAAAACCACAATGAAACTAAAAAAACTTAAAAAATCCACTAAAACATATAAAATCATATAAATCATGAAAAAACTTAAGAAAACCATAAAATTATAAATCACCTAAAACTTATAAAAAATATAGACCCCAAAAAATCCCTAAAAACCTTAAAAACCTTAAAAACCCAAATACCCCATAAAACCCTAAAAACACTAAAAACTATAAAAACAATTTAAACACCTAATAACCTTAAAAAACTCTAATAACCCCTAAAAACCCAAAAAAAAAAACTCAAAAAACCCTAAAACCCAAAAAACCAAAAAAACCCCTAAAACCCTTAAAAACACCTAAAACCCTTAAAAATCATTAAAACACTAAAAAACCATAAAAATCATAAAAAAGACTAAACAATAACTATAAACGTAAAAAACCATAAAAACCCCTAAGAAAACCTTAAAAACCTAAAAACACTTAAAACCCATAAAAACTGAAGAAACTGTAAAACCCATAAAAGACATAAAAACTGTTAAAAACTATTAAAGTCCCATAAAACGATAAAAACCCCTAAAACCCATAAAAACAGTAGAAAAACTAAAAACCCCCTTTAAAACTATAAGAACATTAAAACTATAAAAACATTAAAATCCTAAAAACCTCAAAAAACCCTAAAGCCCCTAAAAACCTCACAAACCCCACAAAATTTCTAAAAACCCTAAAAATCCAAACATTCCTAAAAAAGTCTATAAAAATAACTTAAAATGTAAAAAATACTAAAAAAATTAAAAACCCTAAGAAATTCTTAAGAGATTAAAAATACATAAAACCTGTAAAAAATATGGAACCCTAAAAAACCAAAAACCCAAAACACCCTTAAAATAACTAAAAACCCTTAAACCATGAAAATTTTAAAAATGCCGAAAAATATCTAAAAATATAAAACACCTAAAAACCCTAAAAACACAAAAGAAATCATAAATAAAATCACTTAATGCCCTTAAAAAATGCTATAAACCCTAAAAACCTAAAAACCATTCAAACCCCTAAAAAATTTAAAAAATTCAAAAACTAAATAAACAACACTATACCACTAAAAGAATATAAAAACCCTTTACACCACTAAAGACACTTAATTTTTTAAAAAACTCCAGAAATCCATAAAACCCCTAAAAAAATAAAAAAAACTGTAAAAACCCTAAAAAACTGAAAAAACCCCAAAAGCCTAAATATGATAAAAATACACTAAAGCACCCTAAAAAATTATAAAAAGCTAAAAAATGATAAAAAAACCTAACACTTAAAAAACACAAAAAATATCCTAAAACCCTAAAACCCCTAAAAACACTAAAATCCCTTAACCCATAAAAATTATAAAAACATAAAACAACCTTAATAATGGTTAAAAACTAGAAAAACCAAAAAACCCATAAATACCCTCAAGATCCAAAAAAACATAAAAACCCATAAAAATCCTAAAAACACCCTAAAATCACTAAATGTTAAAAAAACTCTAACAAACATAAAAAACCTAAGAAATCCATAAAAACCTAAACACCCCCCAAAACCCTAGAAACCCTATAAAACCTAAAAAAACTAAAATTCATAAAACCCTAAAAATTCCTAAAAATACTAAAAATCCATAAAAATCTCTAAAAATAGAAATAACCCTAAAAACCTTTGTAAACCTTAAAATCCTATAAACACTTAAAACCCCTAAAACCCTAAAAAATGCTATAATACCCTAAAAACGACTATAAACTCTAAAAAACCTTTAACCCCCTAAAAGAATTGAAAAATCTAAAAAAATTAACAACCCAAAAAACTCAAATAACCCCTAAAACGCAAAAAACCAAAAAACATTAAAAATCTCTACAAACCCCAAAAACCATAAATTAAAAAAAACAATAAAATCTATAATAACCCTGAAAACCCGTAAAATCCCTTTAAACCCCAAAAATTAATAAAAATCCTTAAAAACCACTAAGAACTCTAAAAACCCTTTAAACCCCAAAACACATTTAAAATATCTAAAAAACATTAAAACCCCTAAAAAACTCAAAAAACACCAAAATCCAAAAAAACTATAGAGGCCCTAAAAACAATAAATTCCCTAAAACCCCTCAAAATCCCTGAAAACCTTAAAAATCGTAAAAATCAATAAAAATCATTAAGAATCACTAAAAATGTTAAAACCCACGCAAAAAACTTGTAAACCCCTATGAAAACCTTATAAATATAAAAACACATAAAACCCATAAAAAAATAAAAAATATAAAAACACTAAAAAATTGTAAATACACTAAAAAACCTAAAACCTCTAAAAATCTCTGAATTCTATTAAAACCCATAGAAATCATAAAAAATCCAAATAAATCCCTAAAATCATAAAAAACCCAAAACACCGTAAAAAAATATGAAAACAATTAAAAACACTTAAACCCAATAAAACCAAACAAACGATAGAAACCCAAAAAAAACCCTAAAAAACCCTAAAACCCTTAAAACCTTATATATCCTAAAAACCATAAAACTCTTAAAAACCATCAAAAACCCTAAAACCTATAAAAACTCCAAAAACAGACTTAAAACACTAAAAACTTTTTAAACCCATAAAATGTTAAAATACAAAAAAAAACATATAAACACAAAAAACTCAAAAAAAATCCTAAAAATACAAAATAACCCACAAATCCCTAAACCTTCAAAATCCATAAAAACAAAAAAATCCAAAATTATCCCTAAAATACTTGAAAGCAGAAAAAACCCAAAAACTCATGGAAACCACTAAGAAAACCATAAAAATCAAAATACCTAAAAACCCTTAAAAAACCTAAAAAACACCAAAATCCCTAAAAACCTAGAAAAAAAATTAAAAAACTCAAAATCCCAAAAAACCTTAAAAATCCAAAAAATTCATTAAATTCCCAAAAAATACATAAATTTATTTAAAAAACTATGAAAACCATGAAAACCCCTAAGAAATCTTTAAAACCCTAAAAACACATAAAACCCCAAAAAGCTAAAAAATCTAAAAACCCTAGAAACCCTGAAATGGGACTCATAACCTTAAAACCCCAATTAAATTAATAAAAACGCCTCAAACCTTTAAAAATTAAAAACACCCATAAAACCTTAAAATCCCACTAAAAATCAAAAAACACTTTAAACCCTTAAAATTGTAAAAAACACTAAAATCATAAAAACCTATAAAAAACATATAAAGCCCCTAAAACCACAAAATAACTATAAAACCCCTAAAAACCAAATATTTTCAGAATCCCTAGAAACCCTAAAAACAATAAATTCCAAAAAGTCCTACAAATCCATAAAAATAGAAAAAACCCTAACAATAACATAAAAAACAAGAAACACTGAAAACCTATAAAAACCTAAAAAATGAATAAAACCCTAAATATTTATTGAAAACCCTAAAATAAATAAAAACATCTATAATGATTAAAATACTAAAGCCCATAAAAATTATAAAATCCAACTAAAAATTCTAAAAACCCATTAAATCACTAAAAATGATAAAAAAAATCTAACAAATCTTTAAACCTCTAAAAACAAAAAAATAAATTCCATAAATACCCTAATAATCCTAAAAATTAATTTTTTAAGAAGCTCTAAAAATCACGAAAAATGTAAAAAACCCTAAAAAACCTAAACACCCTTAAGAAAACCATAAAAACATAAAAACATATAAAACCACTAAAATCCTAAAATTGTTAAAAACAATAAAAACTAAAAAAATCAAAAAAAACCCATAAACCCCATAAAATCCTAAAAAATCCTTAGAAATTCAGAATTCCCTAAAACCCTTGAAAACTATAAGAAACCCATAAAAAGATAAAAACCATTTAAATGACTAAAAAATAATAATGATAAAAAATCAAAATACCAAAAACCCTTAAAAAACAATAAAACCCATAAACTAGTAAAAACCATAAAAATCCATCAAAAACCCTAAAACCACTAAAAAATGAAAAATACATTTAATCCCTTAAAAACATTTAAAAATCAATAAATTATTAAAACCCCTAAAAACTAAAGAACCCATTATACTGAAAAAAACCCTAAAAACCAAAAATTTCATAAAACTCAAAAAAATATTAAAATTATAAAAAATCACTAAGAACTATTTAGAATGTAACGACCCCTAAAACCCTTAAAAACCCTAATAAAAAATAAAAACACAAAATTTCTTAAAATACATTAGAAACCTAAAAAATGATAAAAACCTTATACCCCTAGAAACCCTAAAACCCCAAAAGATACCGTAATACCCCTAAAAAGAATAAAAATCCTAAAATCCCATAAAACCTCCAAACCCAATGAAAACTCTAAAAACCATTTAATATCCTAAAATAATTATAGAAATTTTATAACCCTTAAAATTCTAAATATATCAAAAAAAATTGAAAACCCAAAAAAACCATGAAATCCCAAGAAACCCTAAAAACCCAAAACAACCGTCAAAATCCATAAAAACCCTAAAACAAATTGAATTCATAAAAAACCCCTAAAAAATCTAAGAAACATTAAAAACCAAAAAAAAATTTAATAAACCCATGGAGAAACATAAAAACATAAAAACAATAAACACCCTTAAAAACCTAAAAACGCTAAAACACCTAAAACCCTAAAATCCGTAAAAACCCTAAAACGCGAAAATTAACTAAAAACCGTAAAAATACTAAAAAAAATATTAATATATATAAAAATTAAAACCTGAAAACCATGAAAAACCATGAAAACCCCAAAAAACCCCTAAGAAAACCTAAAAACCGAATAACACTTAAAACCACTAAAATCCCTATAAAATGCTAAAAACCCTAAAAAACCCTAAAGACCCACAAAAACCCAAATAACCCAAAAAAACATTAAAACAACACAAAAACACTAAAAAACCAATTAAACCCATTGTAATGTTAACAAATTAATACCCTTAAAATCTCAAAAAAAAACTCAAAAAAGTCCCAAAAAACCAAAAAACACAAAAAACCCAAAAAACCTAAAAAAACCATCATTATGTTTTAAACCCCTTAAAAATCACCGAAAATCCTAAAAACCATTAAACACTATAAAAACATAAAACAAAAAAAAACTAGAAAATAACCATAAGAAAAACATAAAGACCTAAAAAACGTATAGCACATAAAAATTCTAAAAAATACTAAAAACCAAAAGAACCACAAAATCTCTACAAACCTCAAAATATCTAAAAAAACCAAAAACCATAAAAATATGAAAAAATACATAGAAATTCCTAAAAATTTTAAAAAATGTAAAACCTCCAAAAACCCATAGGATAACCATAAAAACACATAAAATCCCTAATAACATTAAAAAATGGTAAAAACAATAAAAACCCCCAAAACAAAAAAAATCATAATAAATCCATAAAAATACCTAAAAACGTAAAACACCCAAATACCCAAAAAATCATAATATGATCTTGGAAACCTAAATACACTTACAAAATATTAAAAATATAAAAATAATAGACCCTAAAAACTATAAAAACACCCAAAAAACCCTCAAACCCCAACAAACAATAAAACCCCCTAAAACATGAAAAAAGAAAAAAACCCAAAAAAAAACATAAATACCAAAAACATATCTATAATCCCTTTAAACCATTAAAAATGTTAAAAACTATAAAAACTATACAATAATAAAACTCAAAAATCCCCTAAAAACTAAAAAAACCAGAGAAACCAGAAAACCCCACAAAACCCCAAAAAAAATCAAAACAATTCATCAAAAAACCAAAAAATCCTAAAAAATGTAAAACACCCTAAAAAACATAATAACTATAAGAATACCATAGGAACCTCAAAATAATTAAAACCCCTCAAAACCTAAAAATTCTAAAAATCCTAAAAAACTCTAAAAATACCCAAAAAACCTAAACCCCAAAAAACTATAAAAACGCCTTAAAATTTAAAAAAAATAAACAACCCAATAAAAACCTAAAATACCACTAAAATTTATAAAATCCATTTAAACCAAAAATAATGTTAAAAACTCTAAAAACCCTCCAAATAATAAAAAACTCAAAAAACCACTAAAACCCAAAAAACCAAAAAATGCCTTAAACCTATAAAAATACAAAAAAAAAAATACCCCTAAAAATACCTAAAAACATAAAAAACCTGAAATCCCTGAAATCCATAAAAACAATATATAGACTTAGAACACTTAAAAACTCTAAAAACCAAAAAAAATTCCAAAAACGATAAAACCCTAAAAACCCTAAAACCCACTAAAAACCACTAAAAACCTAAAGCACCCCCTAAAAACCAATAAATACACTTAAAACAAATAAAAAAGAATATCCTTCCAAAAAAAACAATACAAAATCTAAAAAACTTAAAACCCCTAAAAATGCAATAAAATATTCTCAAAATCCAAAAAATTCATAGAAATCCTAAAACAATATAAAAAAACTTCAAAATAAAAAAAACCCTAAAAATCATAAAAATACATAAAAATCAATGAAGAAATAAAACTCCTTAAAAATAGAAAGACCATAAGAAAAAAATAAAAATATAAAAACACATAATACCCTAAATACCTAAAAAATAATAAAACCCCAAAGAAAGCCTAAAAACCATAAAAATCCACAAAAACCACAAATTGTTGCTTATCATTTTTTTTAATTTTCAAAAGTCAGTTTATGGGATTCCAGTGCCAAAAATTAAAAACCATTAAATTCTATAAAAATAATAAAAAGCTTTAAAAATATCTAAAAATATAAAAACCAAAAAAATCCCAAAAAAAATCCTTAAAAACCTAAAAAAATAAAAAAAACATAAAAACCCTAAAAACATTAAAAACCCTAAAAATCCTAAAAAAACACTTTAATCCCACAAAATTCATAGTAGCATAAATCCTGAAAAATTCTAAAAATCCCTAAAATACTGAAAAACATAAATAAACCTTAAAAAGGTTAAAAACCTATGAAAACCTTAAAATCCTAAATACCAAAAAACCCCTAAAAAACCTAAAAAATCTAAAAATAAAAAAAATCCTATGAAAAACCTAAACCCCCAAAAAACCCCTAAAACAACAAACAACCCTAAAACATTAAGAAAATATAAAAACCATGATAACACAATAAAAACTATAGAAACACGTTAAACCCCTAAAAAAATTAAAAAACTATAAATAACATTAAAACCCTAAAAGAATCAAAAAAACTTAAAAAATAAAAAAACCATAAAAACCCTAATAACTCTCTAAATCATTAAAAACCCTAAAACCATAAAAAAAATTGATCTAAAAATAAAAAATGTAAAAAACCATAAACCGACTACTAAACCCAAAGAAACCCATAGAAACCAAAATATATATAAGACCTCGAAAACCTAAAAATTATTTATGAACCCTAAAACCACCAACAACCCCAAAAAACCCTAAATGCCGTGAAAATCCATAAAAATCATAAAAATCCCTAAAAATTGCTAAAATGTAAAACCCTAAAATCCCAGAAAAACCATAAGAGAAACACGAAAAATATAAAAACACTTAAAACCCTAAAAACCTAAAAAAATCAAATAACATCATCAAAGACTAAAATACCCAAAACTCAAAACCACCTAAAAATAATAAAAACAACTGAAACCATAAAAACCCTAAAGATCCATAAAAAACCAAAAACCCACTAAAACTATAAATATATTAACAACCTATAAAATACCATTAAACCCATAAAACTCTCTAAATACATGAAACCCTAAAAACCCAAAAAAAATTAAAACTCTCAAATCCCAAAAAACTTTAAAACTATAAAACCATAAAAATATTAAAAAATCCATAAAATTGCTTAAAACATAGAAATCCATAAAAACTCTAAAACCCCTAAGAAAACATTAATAAGATAAAACAATTAAAACACCTAAAAATAAAAGAAAAACTAAAATACCTAAAAATAATATATCCCTAAAAATAGTGAAAAAAATTAAAACTGTGAAAACCAAAAAATGCAAGAAAAACTTAAAATCATACAAAAGCACTAAAAACCATAAAAATCATTAAAAACCCTAAAAATCACTAAAAACTTAAAAAAATAATATAAAAAACATAAAATAACCTATGGAAAAACAAAAAACATAAAAATATTAAAAACCCCTAAAAATATTTATAATGATAAAAATAGTAAAAACCTCTTAAAAGACCCTAAAAGCCCTAAATCCCTAAAAACAATAAAAACCATAAAAACCTTAATACCCTAAAAAACCATAAAACAAATATAAACTGAAAAAAAGACTATTAAGAACCCTAAAAGACCTTAAAACCACTCAAATTTCATAGAAAAATGAATCCCATAAAAATCTAAAAACCCATAAAATCTTTAAAAATGAAAAAAACCGAAAAACCCTGAAAACACTGAAAACCACTAACAACACTAAAAAACTAATCACCTTAAACACCTATAAACCCTAAAAACCTTAGAAACTATAAAATTCCCTAAAAATATTAAAAAACTTCTAAAAACAATAAAAAACCATAAAACCCATAAAATCCAAAAAGGCCACTATAAACTCAAAAAACCATTTAAAACCCTAAAAACATTAACAAATATACAAAACCTTAAAATAATTAGAAACTCAAGAAAAAAACACTATAAAACATGAAAACCCTAAAAACCCTGAAAACCGATAAGAAAACCTTCAAACCCAAAAAAACTCTAAAATGATCAAATCCCCAAAAACCCAAAAAACCCCTTAAAATACCACAAACCCAAAAAAAATCCCCCCCAAAAAGAAAAACCCTACAGCCTTGAATAACCTTAAAAAAACCCTAAAACCCTAAAAACACTTAAAACACTAAAAAATCTAGAAATTCTGGAAACCCTAAAACCCTAAAAGATCACTAAAAACATAAAAACCAAAAAACAAGAAAAATTATCCCTAAAAATACCAAAAAATGTCAAAAACTCTAAAAACTCCAAAAAACTATAACAAACCCATATAAAACTAAAACCCCATAAAAACCTTAAAAACCAAAACATACGCAAAAAACACTAATGACACCTAAAAAGAACCTAAAAATCCAAAACCCCCCTAAAAACATAAAAACCCCTAAAAAAATAAAAAAAACTATAAAAAACATTACAAAATATGATAAACTAAAAATCCCATAAAATCCTAGAAACTATAAAAACCAAAAAAAACCATAAAACCCTCAAAATATCTAAAAACATTAAAAATCATAAAAATAAAAATAAATCCTTAATAATATATAAAAATATAAAAAACCCTTAAAACTAGAAAAACTATAACAAAAGCATAAAAAATAGAAAAAATTAACAGAATAAAAAACAATCAAACCCCTAAAGACATAAAAATTAAAAAAACACCTAAAAACCTAAAACCCCTTAATACCCATAAAATCCATTAAAAACTCAAAAACCATTTAAAATATTAAAAATTCTAAAATCCCTAAAAATCTTAAAAACACTAAAAATCAAAAGACCCAAAAATCCCAAGAAACCCATCAATACCCTAAAAAACCTATAAACCCTAAACCCCTCAAATTCCCTAAAAACCCTAAAACCCCATAAAAATCCTAAAAAATCCCTAAAAATACCTAAAAATGTTAAAAACCTGAGACACCTAAAAAATATATAAAACTTTGAAAACCTAAATACAATTAAAACCCATAAAAACCTAAAACACTAAAAACAATAAAACAAATAAAACCACAAAAAACGATAAAAAACCCTAAAAATTAAAAATCCTAAAAAAAAATAATGATCATAAAAACCCACTAAAAATTTAAAAACATTTTAAACCCATAAAACAATTAAATAAAATTTAAAAACATTAAAAAAAATTAAAAAACAAAAAAACCAAATAACCCTAAAACCAATAAAAATCCTAAAAATATAAATACCCATAAATAACCAAAATTATCCAAAAAATCATTGAAAATGTAAAAAACCCAAAAACCCTAAAAACTCTATGGGTTTTTGAGTTTTTTGGGCTTTTAGGGGTTTTAGGGTTTTTTCATTTTTTGTTTTTAGGTGTTTTAAATGTTTTTAGGATTTTATGGTTTTCAGGCATATTTTCAGTTTATTTTGGATTTTACATTTTTTTTATATTTTTAGGTATTTTTTAGTATTTTTAGGGGTTTTAAGGTTTTAAGGGATTTCGAGGGTTTTTTTGGGTTTTAGAGTTTTTTAGATTTTTTGGGGTTTTAGTGTTTTTATAGTTTTTAGGTTTTTTAGGAGTTTTAACTATTTTTATATTTTTATGGGTTTATTAGTGTTTTTAGGGGTTTTAAGTATTTTTATGTTTTTAGTATTTTTATGGTTTTTTGGGGTTTTTTAAAATTTTAAGGGAATTTATGGTTTTTAGAGTTTTTTAAACATTATAGGGGTTTAAAGTGTGTTTAGTTATTTATTTTGTTATAAGTGTTTTGTAGGGGTTTTAGGGGTTTTCACATTTTTTGGTATTTTTAGGGATTTTTTGGACTTTTATGGTTCAGAGTGTTTTTAGGATTTTGGGGGGGGGGGTTATGTTTTTTAGGGTTGTTATGTTATTTAGGGTTTTTAGGGTTTTTTATTTTTTTAGTATTTTTAGGATATTTTATATTTTTTAAATGATTTTATGTGTTTAAATGTGTCTTATATTTTTAGTGTATTTTTATGGTTTTTAGGGATTCTTAATGTTCTTATAGATTTTTATGGTTTTATTGGTTTTTAGTGTTCTAGTGTCTTTTAGAGTTTTTAGAATTTTTGAGACTTTTAGGGTTTTTATGTGTTTTTATGTTTTAAAGGGTTTCATAGAGGTTTTCAGGTTTTTTGGGGTTTTTAAATTTTAGTGATTTTTATGCCTTCATTTGGATTTTTACGATTTTTAGGTAATTAGGAATTTTTATAGGTTTCATGGTTTTTTAGTATTTTTACCATTTATATGTTTTTATGGATATTAAGTGTTTTAGGTTTTACGTTTTTAAATAATTTTCAGTTTTTTTAGGGTTTTTATGTTTTTATGGATTTTTATGGACTTCTTAGAATTTTTATGGTTTTTTAGGATATAAGGGTTTTAAGATTTTTAGGATGTTGAGGGTTTTTATGGTTTTTTAGGTTTTAGATTTTTTTTAATTTTCTACGGTTTAAAATATTTTTAATATTTTTAATGTTTTAATGGGTTCAAAAGGTTTTTAATATTTTACATGGGTTTTTAGTATTTTTAGGGGTTTTTGGGTATTTAATGGTTTTAAGGGTTTTTATGGGTTTTCAGCAGTTTTTAACATTTAGGGAAATGAAAGTGTGGGGTCAGGCTATTCTTGACCCCCAAAATTTACTAGAAAAAAGACACAACAAACAAGGGAGTGGAGGGGTTAAACAACCCACAACCAAAATCCCTTAAAAACCACAATCCCGAACAACCAAAAGAAACCCAAAAAACCCAAAAACACAAACAATCCAAGAAGCAACCGTCACCATCATCTAGCATCCCTCAACACGGTTCCCACCATCAATCTCCTTATTTCCATGTAGATACCTCGTCATTATCAAATAACTACCAGCACCAAAATAATTAGCATCACCTTCATTACATCCCAGCCAGATAGAATCATCAGTATCACCTTCATCGACATCACCTTCATCACTTCTAGCCGAACGACACCCATCACCCAGCAACTTAGATTCCAATAACTTTCACCTCCTAACCAATCATATTCCATCCTTTCACACCTATCACCACAACCATGTACATAAGTGTACCAACAATAATTATTAGATACAATCCGAATCACCAAAAACTCCTTGTTCAGTCCCATAACTAGATAGCCCTTCCAATGACCTAGTTCATGGGTGGACAGCTCCCAGCACCACTCAACAGAACCAAAATCCAGCACCAGCAGCAACTCACATCCAATCCAACCATAACATAGGAATCCACAGTCCAACACAACATCCACACAACACAAATTAACTATCTTTTCATTAACAACGTAAAAAATGAAACATAGTGTTTTTAGTGTATTTAGGGGTTTTAGGGTTCTTATGGTTTTGGGGGGTTTTACAGTTTTGTGCATTTTATGGGATTTAATGATTTTTAGAGTGTTTTAAAAAAATTGGATTAAAGGGATTTTATAGTGTTATATTATTTTTAGGTTTTTATGGTTCTTGGAATTCTTATAATGTTTTTAGGGGTATTTATGGGGTTTAAATGTTTTTATGGGTTTTAAGTTATTTTATGGTTTTTATTATTTTTGACGTTTTTAGTGGTTTTAATCATTTTAGGGTTTTATGGTTTTCTTCATATTATAAGTGTTTTTATGTTTTTATTTTTGTAGGGATATTTAAATACTTTTTAGGATTTTTATGGGTTTTAGGGTTTTTATGGGTTTGTATGATTATTATATTTTTTAGGATTTTAGAGTTTTTAGGGTTTTTAGTGTTTTTAGGATTTTTCTGGTATTTAGTGAATTATTTGTATTTTTTGGGTTTTAAATGATTTTAGAGTTTTTTAACTTTTTGGGTTTTAATAATTTTTTATAATTTTTAGTTATTTTTTAGGCTTTATGGGTTTTATGGCTTTTTGTGGTTTATGGATTTTAGGGTTTTAGTGTTTTAGGGGATTTTAGGGTTTTCATAATTTTTCATGTTTTTAGGGTTTCTAACTATTTTTAGGTTTTGAATGTTTTATTTGGGGTTTTTCAGTTTTTTTAGGGGTTTTTATGTTCTTATGGGTTTTGAGGATTTTTAGCCTTTTTTTATTTTTAGGGGCTTTCAGTTTTTGAGTGGTTTTAGGACATTTTTTGGGTTTTAGGTGTTTTTAGGGTTCTTATGATTTTTTAAGTTTTAGGGTATATTTTTTGGTTTTCATGGTTTTATAAGGGGGTTTTTGGGTTTTTTATGTTTTAGGGAGTTTTTAGGATTTTTAGGATTTTTATGTTTTTTAGGGTTCTTAGAGATTTTTAGGGGTTTGTGGTTTTTTTAAGGATTTAGTTTTTTTTGGAGTTTTTTAGGGTTTCAAATGTGTTTAATATTTTTTTTAACAATTTTAGGGGATTAAAGGGTTTTTAGAGTTTTAGTAGGGTTTTTGTTTCTTATGTGTTTTTATGGTTTTAAGGGTCTTGAGGTGTTTTTAGTGTTTTAATCATTTTTTAAGATTTTTATTGGTTTTATGTTTTTCAAGGTTTTTAATGTTTTCATTGGTATTTTCAACTTTTTTAGGGTTTTTTGTGTTTTAGAGATTTTTAATACATTTTTAGGATTTTATGGTTTTTAGGGATTTTAGGTTTTTTGTGGGGTTTGACGGGTTTAAGTGTTCTAAAGGTTTTATGAGGTTTTAGGGGTTTATGAGTTTTTAGAGTTTTTTAACGTATTCAGAGTTTTAAAGGGGTTTTAGAGTCCTTTTATTTTTTGGGGTTTTATGGGTATTTTGGGGATTTAAGGTTTTCAGGGGTTTAAATAGATTTTATAGACTTTTAGGGGTTTTAGTTTCTCTTATGGGGTTTAAAATTTTTAGGGTTTAAAGTGTTTTTATTTTTTAAAAGGTTTATTTAGATTTTCCATGTGTTTTTTGGGGTTTTATGTTATTTGGGATTTTTGGGGATTTTGATTTTTTTTATTCAAATGGTTTTTGGAATATTATAGTTTTTAGGGGTTTTATGTTTATTTTGTTTTTTGATGTTTTTGTGGGGTTTTTGGTTTTTTGGGGTTTTATGTTTTTAGAAACTATTTTTGGTTTTTTAGGATTCTTATAGATTTAGGGTTTTTATTGGTATTAAGGGACATTAGGGGTTTTAAGGATATTGAGGTCTTTTAGGGTTTTTTGGGGTTTCATCGTTTTTTGGGAGTTTTAGTTCCGTTTTAGTTTTTAGGGCTTTTAAGCTTTAATATATTTTTTAACATTTTTTTGGGGTTCCAAGGGTTTTTAGAGTTTTAAGTGCGTTTATGGTTTTATGGGTTTTTTTTGATTTTTTATTTTTTGGGGGTTTTTTATGGTTTTTTTTTGTTTTTATGGTTTTTATGGGTTTTTTTATTTTTTTGGTATTTATGGGTTTTAAAAGTTTTTATTTTTTAAGGTGTTATTTGGGGTTTTTAGGGTTTTACGGGGTTTTTACATTTTTATAGATTTGTAGGGTTTTTTTATTTTTCATAATTTTTAGGGTTTTAGAGTATTTTTGTGTTTTGGTTGTTTTTTATGGTTTTTTAGGTTTTTATGGTTTTTTCGGTTTTTTAAGGATTTATGAGTTTTGAGAGTATTTAATTATTTTTATGGGTTTTAAACATTTTGAGGGTTTTAATGGGTTTTTAGATTTTTTTTTTGGGGTTTTATGGGTTTTTTAGTTTTTAGGGGTTTTAGGTTTTAAATATTTTTAAGGGGTTTTACAGAATTTAGGACCTCTTCATTTTTTTATTTATTATAGATTTTATTTATTTTTAGGTTTTGTATGGTATTTTAGTTTTTTAATGGTTTTCACATTTTTAGAAATTTTTAGGTATTTCATAGGATTTTATCTTATTTTTTAGTTTTTAGGGATTTGGTTGGTTTTATAGTTCTTAGGGTTTTTAGGTTTTTATGTGTATTTTTTGTTTTTTAGGTTTTTTTTATTTTTTAGGGTTTTAAATGTGGTTTACAATTTGTAACGTTTTTAGGATTTTAAAGAAGTTTCAGATTTTTTAGTTGTTTTTTACTTTTTTTATGGGTTTTATTGTTTTTTAGGATTTTATGTTTTTTGAGGGGATTTAGGATTTTTAGAATTTTATATGTTTTTAGGGATTTTAAGTGTTTTGAGTATTTTATGGTTTTCCTAAGGGTTTTATGGTTTTTAGGGGTTTTTGGTTTTTATGGTTTTTTAGTGATTATTTTGAATTATTATATTTTTTATGATTTTTATTGATTTTGAGGGGATTTACAATTTTCAAAATTTATAAGGTTTAATATTTTATTGGGGTTTAGTTTATTTTCAATATTTTTTGTGTTTTTATGGTTTTTAGAGTTTTTTAAACTTTTAAAGGGTTTAAATGGTTTTTAGAGTTTTTAGTGGTTTTGGGGTTTTAATGTGTTTTAGTTTTTTCAATGGTTTAACTTTTTTTATGGTTTTTAGGGTTTTTAGTGTTTTCATGTTTTTTTGGGGATTTTAAGTGTTTTTTGGGGTTTTTTGGGTTATAGGGGTGTTTAAATTTTTTGGGATTTTTATATAGTTTTTAATGGAATTTTATGGTTTTTAGGGTTTTAGAAATTTGGATTCTATTTAGGGTTTTTATGGGCCTTGAGATTTTGGGGTTTTGTTTTTATATTTTAAGTGTTTTATGGGTTTTTATAGTTTTTAATATAGTTTTGGGAGTTTTATGGGTTTTAGGGTCTTTTAAGAGTTTTTTTATTTTAGAATTTTTAGGTTTTTATGTGTTATCAGTATGATTTGGATTTACAATTTTCATATGGGTTTTTAGTGTTTTTAGGGGGAGAGGTTATGTTTTTAAACAATTATATCATTTTTTAGGATTTTTATGGTTTTTAGTTTTTTCATAGTAGATTGAGTTTTTTGGGAGTTTTTGAGTTTTTTAGTGTTTTGGGTTTTTTAGAGTTGGTTAATAGGGGGGGGGGGTTAATAGGATTTTAGATTTTTTAGTTTTTTTATGATTTTAATAAAATTTTGTGTTTTTTAACGATCTAGGGTTTTTATGGGTTTTAGGGATTTTTGGGTTTTTTATGGTTTTGGTGTTTTTTATGATTTTGGGTGTTTTATACGTTTTATGGTTTTCTTGGAATTTTTCATGGGTTTGAAGGTTTTTAATGTATTTAGGGTTTTTATGTATTTTTATGATTTTTAATTTTTAGGGTTTTCGGTATTTTAATGGTCTTTGAGGTTCTCTAGGGTTTTGGGTTTTTTTGGGTTTCTATGGTTTTAAGGTTTTTAGGGGTTTTCTAGTATTATTGATGTTTTAAGGATTTATAGAGTTTTTAATGATTTTACGTTTTTAAAGATGTTTTATATTTTTAGTATGTTTTTATGAGTTTTTTGTGTTTTACGTTTTTTGGGATTTTATGGTTTTTAGGGATTTTATGGTTTTTAGAGATTTTATGGTTTTTAGGGTTATTACCATTTTTTATATATTTTAGGGGGATTAATTGCTCTTATATTTTATATTATTCTTCTGGATTTTCAATGTTTTTATTGGGTTTTTTAAGTTTTTAGAGATCTTTAGAGCTATTTATTTTATTTTTATGAATTTTTAGAGTTTTAAGGGATTTTGAGGGTTTTACGGTTTTACGGGGTTTTGTTGTTTTTTTGGTTTTTTGGTGTTTTAAGGATTTTTTTAGTTTTATAGTGATTTTAAGAGTTTTTCGAGTTTTTATGAATTTCATGGCTTTAAAAGGATTTTAGAGTGTTTAGTAGGATTTAAGGATTTTTATGTCTTTTAGTGTTATTCGTGGTTTTTAGGGGGTATTATGGTTATAAGGGTATTTAGTGTCTTTTAGTGTGTTTTGTGGTTTTAGAATTTTTAGTTTATTTGGGTTTTATGTGTTTTAGGTTTTTAATAATTTCTTAAGGGTTTTCAGATTTTTTTAGTGTTTTTATGTTTATAGGAGTTTTAAATATTTTTTGGAATTTTTATGATTTTTAGGGTTTTAAGGGATTTTGAGGGGGGTTATTTTTAGAGGTTTTTTTGTATTTTGGGTTTTAGGGATTTTTTAATTTTTTTATAATTTTAAAGGTTTTCAATGTTTTTAATGAATTTTTAATTTTAATATGGTTTTATAGATTTTAGTAGTTTTTAGGGGTTTTATGGGGTTTTAGGGGTTTTAAAGGTTTTAAGGGGATTTTATCTTTTTTAGGGGTCTTAGTGATTTTTTAGATCTTTTATGGTTTTTAGCATTTTTTATGTTTTATTTTGGTGTTTTAAATATCTTTAGGTTTATATGATTAGGTTATGGTTTTTCATCATTTCATGGTTTTTTCCCATTTTTATGACTTTTTGGGATTTTTTATGATTTTTATGGTTTTTGGGTTTTAATGTATTTTTAGGGTTTTTATGTGTTTTTAGTATTTTTAGTGTCTTTAGTGATTTACATTTTTTAGTTTTCTCAATTGTTTTATTAGTTTTAGGTTATTATGGTTTTTATATGGTTTCTAGGGTTTCTAGGGGGTTTACTTTTGTAGTTATGTTTAAATGTTTTTTATGATTTTTGTGGTATTTATGTTTTTTATGGACATTGAAATTTTTAGGGGGGTTTTCAGTTTTTAAGGTATTTGTATTTTTTATGGATTTTTAGGGTTTTTGATTATTTTAAGGGTCTTAATGTTTTTATAGTTTTGTATCATTTTAAGGGGTTTAAATGGTTTTTGAGTTTTTAGTTGTTTTAGGGGTTTTATGGGGTTCTATTGTATTTATAGGTTTTAAGGGTTTATGGTTTCAATATTTTTAAGGGTTTTTATGTTTTAAATGTTTTTTTGGTTTTTAGGGTTTTATGTGTTTTTTGGGTTTTAAAATTGACATTAGGTATTTCAAGGTTCTGTGTATTTTATGTTTTGTTCAGATTTTTAAGTCTTTTTTAGCATTTTTATAGATTTTTACTGATTTTAAGGATTTTTATGGTTTTAGAGATCTTTTTTAGGGATTTTTTATTTTTAAGGGTTTTTAGGTTTGAAATTTTTTAACATTTTTCAGAGTATAAATTTGTTTATAGTTTTTAGTGGTTTGAGGGGTTTTATGTGTTTTTAGTGTTTTTGGAAATTTTATTGTTTTTAGGGATATTTTTTGTTTTTATGGTTTCTTAGAGGTTCTAGAATTTTTAAGTGATTTACGGTTTTTATGGTTTTATTAGTTATTTTCAAGGTTTTAAGGGTTTTTACATTGTAGTGGTTTTAAGGATTGTTTATGATTTTAGGGATTTTTAGGGTGCTTATGAATTTTTAGGATTTTTTTTGATTTTCATGTTCTGAGTTTTCTCTTTGAGTTTTTAGGGTTCTTAATGTTTTTTAGGGTTTTTTAGCATTTGTAGGTTTTGAGAGGATTTTAGAGTTTTTAGCGGGGTTTTAGGTTTTTTGGGGTTTAGGGTTTTTAATGATTTTAGGTGTTTAGGGGTATTAGGGGTTTTTTATCTTTTTTGGGTGTTCTATGATTTGTAGCATTTTTTAGATTTTTAAGGGTTCCTAGTTTATTATTATATTAATGTTGTCTTAGGTTTTTAATATTTTTAGCGTCCTTTACCAATTTTGTTATTTTTTTTGAAATTTTAGGAGTTTACGGTTTTTAATGTTTTAAGGGATTTTTAAGGGTTTTAGGGTTTTTAGGTGTTTTAGGGATCTCTTATTTGGAGGGTTTTAGGGGTTTTTCAAAATTCTAGGGGTTTTGTGATTTTATATAGATTTTAACATTTTTATTGATTTAAAGAGGTTTTAGAGTTTTAGTGGTTTTTTGTTTTTTAAGTGTTTTAGGGGTTTTAGGGTTTTAGAAATTTTTTTCTATTTTTATTGGTTTTAATTGTTTTCTGGTTTTTTATGTTTTCTTATGTGTTTTAAAGGTTTTGTGGGTTTTTAAGTTGTAGTTAATTTTAGGTAGGATTTTATAGTTTTCAGGTTTTCTACGATTTTGAGGGTTTTTAGGGGTTTACGATTTTTTTGGTTTTTTAGGTTTTTTAGGTTTTTTAGTTTTTTAGTGTTTTTAAGGATTATAGATTTTTTAGCATTATTAGTGGTTTGAATGGGTTTTTGAGTTTTGAGTTTTTTTCTCGGGTATTTATGGGTTTAAAAGTTTTTATTTTTGTATGGGTTTTATTGTTTTTAGGGTTTTTATTGTATTAGGGGATTTATCATTTTTTAGATTTTTAGTATTTTCAAGTGTTTTTTTATTTTTTTATGTATTTATTAGGGGATTGAGGGTTTTTTTGATTTATTGGGATTTTTGGGGCTTTTTTAGGATTTTCATGATTTTTAGGGTTTTTGGATTTTAGGTTTTTTGTGGATTTTTGGGTTTCTACAGGGTTTTAGTTATTTAGTGATTTTAATGTTTTTGGAGTTTTTTAAATTTTTTGGGTTATAAAGGGTTTTTATTTTTTTAATGGCTTTATAATGTTTTTTTTCAGTCAGAGGGTTATTTGTGGTTTTAGGGGTATTTATGATTTTTAGGGGTTTGAGGGTGTTTTAGGGTTTTAGTTTTTTTAGGTTTCGAGGGGTTTTAAGTTTTCTTAGGTTTCAAAGATTTTGTTAGTTTTTATAATGGTTTTTAAGGTTTCATACATTTGTAGGGATCTTAGGGATTTTTTAAGATTTTTATGGGTTTTAGGGTTTTTACAAATTTTGAGGTTTTTTATACTTTTTTGGGATTTTTATACCTTTTATTGTTTTTAGGTTTTTTTGATTTTTTTTATTTTTTGTAGGGGTTTAAATGGTTTCTAGAGTTTTTAGTAGTTTTTAGGGTTATTTTGAGTTTTTAGAGTTCTTAATGGTTTTTAGGGTTTTTTACAGTTTTTGCGTCTGTTGGATTTTAAGGGGTTTTGAGTGTTTTAATGTTTTCCTAGAGTTTTTCAAGGTTTATGGGGGGTTTTTATGTTTTTAGGTATTTTTAGGGATTTTTAGGATTATTATGGCTTTTTATTTTTTTTGAGGGATTTTGTGGGTTTGAAAGGTTTTTAAGTTTTTATGGGTTTTGGTATTTTTTTCATTTTTTAGGTGTTTTAATGTTTTTTAGAGTTTTCAAGGATTTTATGGGTTTAACATTTTTTATAGTTTTTAGTAGTTTTTTGTGTTTTATTGTTTTTTCAGTTGTTTAATATTTTGATTGGATTTTATGTGGTTTTAGTGGTTTTAGTAGTTTTAGTTTCATTTTAGGGTTTTTACCATTTATATGATTTTATGGGTCTTGGGTGCTTATTTTTTTGACAATTTTTTTTAGGGATTTTAGGTTTCTTAGATTTTTTTATGTTTTGGGAATGTTATTGTATTTTTATACATTTTTAGGTGTTTTATAGATTTTGAAGGTTTTATGGATTTTTAGTGTTTTAAGGATATGTATGGTTTTTATGGGTTTTAATATTTTTAGGTATTTTTAGGGATTTTTTATGATTTTTAGTGTTTTTAGTTTCTTAGGGATATTGAAGGTTTTATTGGCCATCAGATATTTTTTGTTTTTATGGTTTTTTGGGGTTTTAATGATTTTTTTTGAGTTTTTAAGAGTTTTAATATTTTTTTACTATTTTTAGGGTTTTAAATGGATTTATATTTTTAGTGGGTTTTTAGGTGTTTTAAAGGATTTTTGGGGTTTTCATAGTTTTTAGTGGTTTTGGGGTTTTAGGGACTTTTACGGGTTTTAGGGTTTTTATTGGTTTAAGGTTTTTTGGAATTATAGGTGTTTCTGGTTTTTATGGTATTCTTACAGAATTTCATGATTTATATGATATTTAATGTTTTTTGGTAATTTTTGTTTTTTTTATGTATTTTAATGATTTATAGGGTTTTTAGGTATTTTGAGGGTTTTATGGTTTTAAGGGGATTTTATCATTTTTAGGGTTCTTTGTGATTTTTTATATTTTTTAGGGTTTTTAGCAATTTTTATCTTTTATTTGGGGTTTTTAGTGTCTTTAAGTTTTTAATTTCAGATTACTATTTTTTAGGGGTTCTTGGTTTTTTTGTTTTTAATAATTTTTCGTGATTTTTAATATTTTTATTGTTTTGGGGTTTTTATTGATTTTGATGGTTTTTATGTGATTTTCGTGTTTTTAGGTGCCTTAGCGATTTCTACTTTTTAGTTTCTTCAAGGGTTTTATTAGTTTTAGGTTATTGAGGTTTTGATATATTTTTTAGGGCTTTAAGGGTTTTATGTTTTTGGTATTTCTATGTGTTTTTATGATTTTTAATGTATTTATGATTTTATGGATATTGAGGGTTTTAGAGGTTATTTTCTGAATTTTTTGGGAATATATTTTTTTTGGATTTTCAGGGTTTTGAGTATTTTACTAGTTTTATGTTTTTATAGTTTTGTAACGTTTTAAGGGTTTAAAGGGTTTTGAGGGTTTTAGTGGTGTTTATGGGTTTTATGGGTTTTTTTGGGTTGTAGGGGTTTATGGGTTGTTATGGTTTTTATGTTTTTAGAATTTTATAGGTTTTTTTGTGTTTTATGTGTTTTTAGGATTTTATAATTACATTGGGTATTTCATGGTTTTTGTGTATTTTATGTTTTGTTTCTATTTTTAATTATTTTTGAGCATTTTTATAGATTTTTTTTTGATTTTAGGGATTTTTAGGCTTTTACGGTTCTTATTTTTTGGTTTTTATAGTTTTTATGGGTTTAAGGTTTTTAGAGTATTTAACTTTTTTGGTGGTTTAATTTTCTCTAGTGTTTTTAGTGTTTTTGAGGGTTTTTATTTTTTTTAGGGTTTCAGGGGGTTTTATGGTTTTTAGTAGTTTTTTGAGATTTTGGGGTTTCGTAGTGTTGTTAGTAGTTTTAATTTCGTTATGGTTTCTATGGCTTTCTTAGGATTTTTCAAGTTTTTATGGGTTTTTACATTTTAGTGATTTTATGGGATTTTTAAGGTTTTTAGTGGTTTTTTGGCTGTTTATGGATTTTTAGGGTTTTTTTATTTTTTGGATTTTTGGGTTTTTTGAGTTTTCAGGGTTCTTAATGGGTTTTAGAGTTTTTTGTTAGAGTTTTTTGTTGGGGTTTTATGACTTTTAGGGTTTTTAATGTTTTTAGGGTTTTTATGTGTTTTAGGTTTTTTTATCTTTTTAGGGTGTTTTAGGATTTTTAGGATTTTTTATATTTTGTAAGGGTTTTAATTTTTGTTAGGTTATTAAGGTTTTCTTAGTTATTTCTGATTTTTAGGGTCTTTTAAAATTTTAGATATTTTTTAGTTATTATAAGATTTTTATGGTTTTTAGGGTTTTAAGGGATTTAGGAATTTTTTTAGTGTTTTTAGGGATTTCTCTTTTTTTTTTCTCAAATTTTTAGGATTTTTATGGTTTTATAGTGCTTTCAACATTTTTAGGGGTTTAAATGGTTTTTTGTTTTATTTTTTTATAGTCCTTAAATTTTTTATGTATTTTTAACGTTTTAGGGGGGTTTATGGTTTTTCTGTTTTTTATGGTTTTAGCATTTTTATGGTTTTTATGGGTTTTCAGTGTTTTTAGGTTTTTTAGGTTTTCTTAAGTGTTTTCAATGTATTGTGGGATTCTACATTTTAGGTATTTTTTGGTATTTTATAAGATTTTACAGTTTTCATATTTTTTGGGGATTTTGAGTGTTTGTAGTGGTTTATGATTATTTTTGGGTTTTAGGGGGTTTTTAGTTTTTTTTGTGTTTTAAGGATTATAGTTTTTTTTTTCATTTTTAGTTGTTTGAAGGGTTTTTTGAGTTTTTAGTTTTTTTATAGTGTACTTATGGGTTTAAAGGTTTTTACAGTTTTTATGGGTTTTATTGTTGTCAGTGATTTTAGGGTTTTTTGTTGTCTTAGGGTTTTTATCATTTTTTATGTTTTTATGGGTTTTAAGTGTTTTTATGTATTTAAATTTTTATTAGGGTTTTTAGGTTTTTAGGGTTTTTTATATTTTTAGGGATTTGCGGGGTTTTTAATGATTTTAATGGTTTTTTGGGGTTTAGGGATTTTGAGGGTTTTTGGTTTTTAGGTTTGTTGTGGTTTTTTAGGTTTTTAGGGATTTTTTAGTTTTTAGTGATTTTAATGTTTTTAGATTTTTTTTCATTTCTAGGGTTATAAAGAGTTTTAATATTTTTCTAATGGGTTTATAGTGTTTTTTCGGTCATAGGGTTCATTATGGTTTTAGGGTTTTTATTTTTTAGGGGTTTTAGGGTATTTTAGTTTTTTAAGTGTTTTTAGCATTTTTTGGTTTTGAGAGGTTTAAGTGTTTTTAGGATTCTACGATTTTGTCAGTTTTTTTCATGGTTTTTAAGGTTCTTTACATTTTTAGGGATTTTTGGAAATTGTTTATATTTTTATTGTTTTTAGGGTTTTTACAAACTTTGAGGTTTATATAGTTTTTATAGTTTTTTGGGGGGTTTTAGTTTGTTTAAATTTTTAGAGATTTTCCGTTTTTTAATGTTTTTTGGGGATTAAATGTTTTTTATAGGTTTTAGAAGTTTTTTGGGTAATTATGAGTATTTAGAGTTGTTAATGGTTTTTAAGGGTTTTATTGTTTTTTTCGTTTGTTTGATTTTATGGGGTTTTAAGTTTTTTTAGTGTTTTATGGTTTTCCTAGAGTTTTTAAAAGTTTTTTGGGTTTTTTATGTTTTTAGTGACTTTTAGGGATATTTTAGTATTTTTATGTCTTTTTAGTGTTTTGATGGATTTTGAGGGTTTGACAGGTTTTTTGGTTTTTTGAGCATTTGGATTTTTTTTAGTTTTTTGGGGTTTTAATGTTTTTTAGAGTTTTTAATGATTTTATGGGTTTAATTGATTTTTAGAGTTTTTAGTGTTCTTAGTTTTTTATGGGGTTTTAGAGTTTTTATGATTTTGATGGGGTTTTATGTGTTTTATGTGGGTTTAGTAGTTTTTGTTTCTTTTTATGTTTTTTATTTTTTTATGATTTATTTGATTTTAGGGGCCTTAAGCTCTTAATGACTTTTTTGATTTTATTAGGGCTTTAAAATTTATTAATGTTTTTTTATTTTTTAGGGATTTTTTAGTATTTTTATACATTTTTAGGGGTTTATAGATTTTGAGGGTTTTATGGTTCCTTTGGGTTTTAGGGTTTTTCTATTTTCTAGAGATACTGATGGTTTTTTGTTTTTTAGATATTTTTTTGGTTTTTATGATTTTTTTGGGGTTTTAATGATTTTTTGAGCTTTTTAGGGTTTTAATATTTTTTAGAGTTTTTAAAGTTTTTGGGGTTTGAAGGGAATTTAGATTTTTTAGTGGATTTTTAGTTGTTTTTTCGGTTTTCCAATTTTTTATAGATTTTAGGGGTTTTTAGGGTTTTTAGGGACTTCTATGGGTTTTTGGGTTTTTGGGACTTTTACAGGTTTTAGGGTTTTTAGTAGTTCTATGTATTTTAGGGTTTATGTGTTTCTATGTTTTTATGGTTTTCTTATGGAATTTCAAGGTTTATATGGTATTTAACATTTAATTTGTTTTTAGATATTTTTAAGGATTTTTATGATTTTTAGTGTTTTTAGGTATTTTTAAGGTTTTAACATTTTTAGAGTTTTTAATGGGTTTGGGGGGTTTTGGGTTTCTCTTGTGAGTTTTTATGTTTTTATGGTTTTTTAATTTGTTAGGGATTAACGGTTTTTTGTAGTTTTTAGTGGTTTTGTTGTTTTATGGGTTTTCAGGGGTTTTAGGGATTTTTAGAATTTTTATGGTTTTGTAGGATCTCTAGGGATTTTTAGGGTTATTATGATTTTTTATGTTTTCTATGTTTTTATGGTTTCTTTGTAGTTTTAGTGTTTTTCAAGTTTTTAGGGTACTTAATGGGTTGTAATGTTTCTAAATGTTTTTAGGGGTGTAAAGGGTTTTTATATTTTTAGTGGGTTTTAAATATTTTTAAGGGTTTTAGGGTGTTTTATTATTTTAGGATTCTTAGGGGTTTTAGGGTGTTTTAGGGGTTTTAAGTGTTTTTAGATTTTTAATTATTTCTTAGGGGTTTTAAGGGTTTTTAGAGTTTTTTACATTTTATGTGATTTAAGGGTTTTTTTAGTATTTTTATCATTTTTAGGGGTTTTATGAATTTTTTGGGTTTTTAGGGTTATTGGGGTTTTAAGGGGTTTTATGGTTTTCAGGGTTTTTTGGTTTTTTGGGTTTTAATGATCTTTTAGTGTTTTTAATTATTTAGTGGTTTAAAGAATTTTAATAGTTTTAGTGGTTTTTATTATTTTTATGGTGTTTTAGGGGTTTTTTGGTTTTTAGGGGTTTTTATGATTTTTAGTATTTTTATGGTTTTTAGTGTTTTTAGGGTATTTTCATTTTTTAAGGTTTTTTGTGGTTTAACTATTTTGTGATTTTATGGTTTCAGGATTTTATGATTTTAAGGGTTTTTAGGCATTTGGAATTTTTTGGAAATTTTTAGTATTTTTATTGTTTTCATGGTTTTTATGGATTTTAATGGTCATTTATATTTTATGGGGTTTTAGGGTTTTTTTTGTGTTTTTTTGTGTTTTTTAATGTTTTTAGGTTTTTAGTGTTTTTAATGTTTTTATTTGTTTAAAGGGTTGTAGTGTTTTAGTGGGGTTTTAGGGTGTTTATGGTTTTTTAGGGTTTTATAATGTTTTTATGTGTTTTTACAGTTTTATGGGTTTATGGTTTTTATGGCCTTTTTTTGGGTTTGGGGTATCATTTTTATGTTTCTTAGATATTTTTATTGTTATTTATGTTTTTAATAATTATTTATATTTTTTAAAAATTTTAGGGATTTTAGCGATTCTAAGTGGATTTAGGTTCTTTAGGTTTTTAAGGTTTTTTAGTGTTTTTTATGTTTTTAGGGGTTTTAAGTATTTTTAGTTTTTATGGTTTTCTTAGGTTTTTATGGTAATTTGGGTTTTAATGTTTTTTTGGTGTTTAAAATGTTTTTTATGGTTTCTAGGTATTTTGAGGGGTTTTAGCATTTTTAGGGTTCTTAGGGGTTCTTATGGTTTCTTTATGGTTTTTATGTTTTTTTAGTGTTTTAGGGGTGTTTATGTGGTTTTAAGAGTTTTTTAATTTTCTAGAGGTTTAAAGTGTTATTAGAGTTTTTAGGGACATTTTATAGTTTTTATAGGGTTTTATGGTTTTTAAGGGTTTTAGGTTTTTTATGGGTTTCTGGGTTTTAACGTTTTTAGATAGGGGGATATGTGTTTTTAGGGTTTTAATGTTTTCATAGGGGTTTTATGGGGTAATATAGATTTTTCATGGTTGGGATTTTTAGGGATTTTAAGGATTTCTATAGGATTTTTACGATTTTATGGGTTTTATGGTTTTATGGGTTTTTGTGTTTTTAGTTATTTTTTGAATTTTTAGGGTTTTAATGGTTTTAAAATTTTTAGGGGTTTGTAGGGTCCTGAAAAATCCACAAATGAAGGTAATAATCCCCTTTATTTGAAAGAGGATTTTTTTTACCCAATTCCCTTCAACGAATTGGGAAAAGGAAGGAGGCCAATACTAAAAATTAGCAAAGGACTAACCGGCCCGCGAACTGGCCAAAGTGTTACGTGGCTGGTTCAACGAACTGCTCCCCTCCGAGGACCAGCCTCGTTCGCGAGATGGAGGTGGAGATCCTCCGCGGGCGCGAAGCAGAACAGGCGGCGAACCGGTCCACTGTCATGAACTGCCCCAGTCGCGGACCACTTTGATGGGCCCATGCCGCATCCTCTGTCGTTTGCGGAGTGGAGGTGGAACCCTCTGCGGCCGTGAAGCACTCTCTGATGTCGTTTGGTTCGTGAGGGAGATCATTTGGTTCGCGGGGGAGATGCATTCAATGCCCCCCGTGAGTTGCGAATTGAACGAGTCATCCGTGAATCGGGTTTTCGGTCATGGGCCTCCACAAAAGGTGCCACATTACCACAGATATATCCTTTTCTCCGCTCTATAAAACAATATCGAGGGGAAGAGAAGAAAAAAAGGACGGGGGGAGATGATCAATCAGATTCGGGTGGAAGGATTTCAAAGGAAGGATTAGGATTTCAGAAGTTCCAGTTCGCGAACCAGAACACGTATGAACCTAGGAACAAACAAATAAGGAACCAAAAACGCATAATAACTTGGTAAACAGTGAACCTAAAATAACAAAGAAGAGAAAACCGCGAACCATGGTCCCTCAAGGGATGCACTCCCCGCGGACGAGGGAGTTTATGCCTCTTTTCCAATCCGCCTCACCGCGTAGCACCCTCCTATGCGGGCGAAGCCCCGACCGATGAGCCTCCGGCTGGCGCCGCCCTTGGCCACCGTTGCCCGCATAGAACCCTCTGTAGACCACCCTGGTTCACGGATCGAACCTGAAGCCGCAAACCACCTCGGTTCGTGGGATTCCCATCAGTCCGCGAACCACCCTGGTTCGCGGATCGAACCCAAAGCTGCGAACCAGCTTGGTTCACGGGATGCCCATCAGTTCGCGGACCACCCTAGTTCGAGGATGGATTCCCCAACAACATTGCACTTCTCTATGTGAAGGGTTCCACCACCCATACCCTTGTGTGGCCCACCAAATCATTCGATGTTCCCGTTCCCTGAGCCATATAAAATACTTCCGATCAGGCCTGATCCTCCGTGACTCCCTCACTGGCCTAATCATCGGCCCTGAGCCGAGGCCTCCACCAGAGCCACCGCATCTGTGTGGTGAAACCCTCAGGCACATCAACGTCCCGTTTTGAGTTCACATACCCACGGTAAGTAGGGGTGAAGGGGTTTCCCCGACCCTTGAGCAGATTCCCGAAGCATTCCTGGGTTCACATTCCCACAATAATGTGGAGTCTGAGCTCAAGAGTCCCCTTTCTGCCACTCCACTTTTGGGGGCTGGGGTACTTCTCCCTTCTTCGGAGGGTAGTAAAATACCCATCAGAAGTAAGCCCCCATGCACTTCTGTACTTCCCTTGGGAACAAGAGAGGTGACAGGCATAGGAGCACCTCTTTCCCTCTCCCGCTGCGCTTTGTCGCCATCGGTGTCGATCACAGAGTAAGCCTCGACCTTATGGCCTCCTCCATGCATAATCCCCACTCCACTTCTCACGGATGCACCTTTCGCGAAGTGATCGTCTGGTCCCTACAGCCTCTTGTTTCTCACACCAAGCATGACTCAAATGGGCTTAGAGTATGCATCGACCAAGACATCCAGTTATGGGATTCCTCAGAGAATAATCCCCACTCATACGAACTACGTGGAATTTGATCCCTGTCTCTTAGGCAGGGTACGTAGGATTCCTCCCCAGGTGTTCAAGCCCAATCACCGTCAGACCCTCGAGGTTTACCATCCCTCAGGTCCACCTTCATGTCGGTTCTCCGACACCCCAATCCGAACTACGTGGACTTTGATCCCTATCTCCCAGGCAGGGTATGTAGGAAGCCTCCATCAGGTTCAAGACCAACAACCGGATGATCCGACTATCTTCACGTCGGTTCACTGCACCAACCATGGTGCCACCTCAATGAGTCTAGACTCCTCGGGGTCATTAATCCAACGAGGGATGGTAAACCTCGGGCATAAATGATTCTGAATCCATGCATCCAGCTGACCATTTCCAATTAGGAGAAATCTATGGATACAATTTTTGGGTATAAACCAAAGATTCACGAACATATGATACGTCTTAAATCTATAAGAGAGTCCTATAATAGGAAACAGTTCCCCCCAAAAGGGTGTGATGAGCCCGACTTCCCATCCTCTCGACCAATGTGAGTTCTTAAGCATCACTAGTCAAACCACCCAGTAAATACCTGCCTTTGGAAAGAAGGTCCATGTATTATTGGATATAAAACCGTTGGGTGTTTCGAGGTGGAAAATGGTGCACTCGATATGAGTGATTAAGTAGAACCCAACCTTCTCTAATCAACCGTCGGGTAGCGCATGTTTCTTCCCCATGGCCCTATCGTGCGCCGTGAGACAAAAAATGGTGAACCCGATGTGAATATTTAACCAAGCCGGACAGATTTAACCCAATTCCATTATGTGCCCCCTTGAAACTCATAAGGAGGGTCAATAAAGGTCATTAATTACGCATGGGATCATGAGATGCTGCTTTGACGAGTTTGTTGTTTGTATTTGTTAGAATATTTTATAGGTACCACACAGAACTCCCTTCGATCCAATGGTGTCCCGAAGGAACTCACAAGCGTGTGCTTCCAACAACGCAATGACCAGAAGTCCTCACCAATGGAGGACCTCGTTACCTACCCAACGTCTTCAACGCTGGGTCTCGGATGCATTGATCCGAGAGTACCACGTGAACGGTAATCTCACGACGGTGGAGGCGGCCATGCACGCCCTCCATTCCTCTAGAACTTGCAGGTCGCCTGCCCAGCAGCGGCCATAGAGGCAGATCCAGATGGTCCCTATTGCTGTCTCCAACTATTTGGGGAGTTTATCACCGGAACTAAACAACGTGTGCCTCCCTTAACTTAGGGAGTCGGATGAGGTCGACACTAAGGACCTCATCCCCTCTAAATGGGGGTTATGTTCTAAGGCCCCTGCTGGAAGACCTCATCGTGGTCATTCCTCTACTCAACAACCTCTTGCCAGGGAGGACATCACCCCGAGGACCCAGGCCCACGCTCCCTAAGATCAGGCCTCACGGACTGCCCGACGAGGGCAGAAAACATACAACCAGGGACCGGTCATCACCCTTTTCCCTGAGGAGGAGCTCCGCTGCCCAGTCACGGAGACGCATCAGGATCATGTACATACACCTGTTCGCTCCTCCCAAGCTAGCCATCCAGATATGGCGGCATCATGCGAGCAGGCGTGCATCCCCACCGAGCTCCATCAAGCCCATCGCTCGCACTGGATGGCACTTACCGAGCAGGAATCTCTCCCTGTCTAGGGTCGTGAAGCCCACCAACCCGACGTGGTGGTGACCCAACATTTGCAGGACCATCTCTTAGAAGGTCCTATTGATGCCTACCATCCTGATATGGTGGAGATCAACAAATCCCTCCACCCATAAGTGGTAGAAACTCACAGGCAGGAACGTCTCCCTACCAACAAAGACCACCGACTCGATACGGTGGGAAACTAATATATGTAAGTCCAACTCCCTGTAGATGCAAGTAAAGTCCTCCATCCCGATGTGGCAGCAAACAGAGAGATAAACTGGAGTATCTCGTTATAGTGGTAGATTCGTTCACCTGCCCCGACATAGGAGAATTTACAGTACCCACTGACCACCGGAGGACCAGAGAAGGATATTCTGTCTCCGATACCAAAATGGGCCTTCATAACAGTTACCGCCAAAGATGTCTCTCTGCATATCCTGGCAATGATGGAGGAGCAGGTATCGATCCCAGATCATATCTTACAGACTTGCCAGAATGTAATTGCATCAGCGGAAACAGCAAGGACTCATTCCCTTGATCCCATCTCCCTAATTTATGTTACTCATCTAAGAGATGAGATAGCCACCTCGGAGCAGATCTGCATCCCTGCTTCCACCTAGGAGGGTTTCCGACTATATTCCGTGATGCAAGGGCATTCTGATCGAGCAGCTTCACTCGTTCCAACTGGGGGACACCCGTCCATCACGGTGGATGCTCTAGAGCAGGCATATATCCTTACTAAAAGTCAAGATGTTCGTTGGCATATCCCGACAGCATCACGTGACCTAATTAGATAGGGACCCAAAGGTGAAGGTCGTTGTCAATAGCAGACGGTCCCCGCTGCTCGCAAGAGAGTGCCCCGAACGTGCCAAAGGCAGCCGGAAAATAAAGAGTCGGTTCATGAATCTACTCTGCTAGAAGCTGGGGTTCCCAAATCCACTAAGCACACTTTGCATGCTCAGAACCCTACCCACCCATTACCATATTATGGGAGTGGCAGTAGGAGTTGCGAAGGTCCTCCCCGCAATTTTTCTACCAGCAGCTCTGAAGGTCCTCCCCAGAGCACCCATGGGGGCCTCCCCCATGGGCAGATAACAATCGATCACGAGAGATCCTCTTTTGATGCAAGTCACGGAAACCCTCCACGTGAACAGAAGATCGAGCAGCAAGAAAGTCCTCCACTTGCTGCGGTCCACCCTGAAGGTCCTCCCTAAGGAATACGCTGCAACCACTCTCCATGCATTGGGACCAAAGATTATTATAGTAGTCCTCGCTATCATAGTCGCAACTACAAAGGCCCTCCCTGCAGTGACGTCTCATCACAACAAGAAGGCCCTCCCCTTGCCATGGTCTGCCCTGATGGTCCTCCCCAAGGGTTACATTGCAATGAAACTCCACATAACCGGGCATCAGATCATAGTGGTAGTCCTTCCAAACCAGATAATGGAGGCCCTCCCCGTAGATCCGTCAAGCAACGAGAAGGTCCTTCCCTCATTATGGAACATTCTAAAGGCCCTCCCCAGGGTGTGCTCCGCAGATATTCTCCCTACGGCAGCTGTAATGGTAGTACTCGCCATTGCATCAGGTGTGATGGTAGTCCTCGCCACCATGGCCATCATTGCGAAGGTCCTCCCCGAAGTGGCCCCATGCAACAAGAAGTTCCTCCCCTTGTCGCAGTGTGTCTTGAAGTTCCTCCCCAGGATGCAAATCGAACATCAAACCATGATGGTCATCCTCACCATGATTGAATTTGTTGCGAAGGCCCTCCCCGTAACAACGCTATGCATCTAGAAGGTCCTCCCCTTACTGCGAAATGCCTTGGAGGTCCTCCCCAGGGCATGCACTACAAAAGTTCTATATACAGGGAGGCGTCAAGATGTGATGGTATTCCTCACCATTGTCACTGCCATTGTGAAGGTCCCCCCCGCAATGACAAATTATATAGACCGTAAGGCCCTCCCCCTGCCGAATCAAGCACAGAAAATCCCTCGTATGTCGAGGCACTCAGAAGGACAGGATCAAGCATGTCAGATTCCCATCTATTCGCCAATGACATCCTTCTTTAATCGGGAGATGATTTGGGGCCACGTTCATCTTCTGAACCACCTTGAAATCTCCCACATGATGATTCAGCACCTACCAGTCCCACTGCCTCCGTCCACACTATCAGCGAGCTCCTTAGTTGGGCTGACCAGGTAGAGGAATCACTGGTGGAGGAGTACGCCGACATGTTTCACCTAAGGAAACGACTGTCTAGGGATGATATACCAGTTATGTTTTGGCCTACGGCCACCTCTCAATTCAACATACCCAGAGATTTTTCAGAAGAATGTGTGCACGGCATCCACCACAATATATGGACGACCCTCCGCCTGCTGAAATAACTTTTTCTGCCCTATGATGGGTATGTAGACCACGTCAAGACAATAGTTGACCTATGGTGTCACATCGACCTGGAATCTCTTCCTTTGGCGCGACAACAGTGACCCGAGAGGCAAAGGGAACATGGAGATAGCCTGCCTCTGTGCACTGCACCAGTTGTGCCACCTCATCGGTAATGCTCCGACGGGAGTCCAAATCAGAGGATGGGGGGAACATGGTTCTTTTCATTTCACTCTGCTCCCCTCTCAGAAGAATCCGTTCGACATGGTGTCTTACAACTTCATCACTTCAAGATGGAAATCGGATGGTCTCCCAGTTCGAAAAAGGCAATACACCCAATAGAGCTGGGCCTTGAGTAAGTCCTAGAAGCATCAGGCCCGACGGGAACAAGCTATTCAAGAAATCTTGAATCAGGCCACCAAGAGCATAAAATAGGCCTCTTGCCTAAGAGAGGCCAATCAACGATCTTTTCCTGCCTCCCTAGAAGGGATTGATTCATAGAAGAACTCGACACCAAACCCAGTTCACCCCCGAATGGGGGCACACATGATCAGGCATGTAGGAATAGCAGCAGCCACTGCTGCAATCTAGGTTCAACACCTGCATGCTGGTCTGGGGGCATTTTTAACAACAAATTCCCCCACAAGACCAACAAAAATGAGAAGAGACTCAATGTACAAGGAACAGATCCAACCCCAGTCCTCAGGGCTGGGGGCATTATTACCCCCTCAACAACAACCCCCCCCCCCACGAGAGTCCGTATTCTCTCTTCTAGGGAGGATAGTCATAAGAGGAGGTCCCATCCTATCCCGTCAATTGAATCATCATCCCTTCTGAGATGAAGGTGTACCGTTTGGTCGCATCAAAGAAATCTTCGCATCACCCTTCGTCAAGGGGTCCAAAGGCCATCTCGGGACATGAAAAGGAAGGCCAGTAAGAGATGTTGGATATCCTCTTCCCATTTGGAAGATGAAATATTCTCCTCCCTACAATATGCATCTATCAACGTCATATAGGTTAACCCCACGGGTGACACCAGAGATGATGCAAATCAGGATGGATAGGGGGATGATGGTTCCGGTCAGGCCGTGACTCATGACGAACCACCAGGTGTGCACACCCAGAAGTAGAGGTCTGCCCTAAATATGGCCGCCCCTTCATCTAACCCCCCTCCGCGTACCCTGTGAGCTTCCAATAAGGATATGAAAAATGGATGGTTACCCTTAACCCACCTCCTTCTCTCAAAAAAAATGAGACACTCACGCTCAAAGAGAGATTCTCTCGATAGGAAGAGGAGATGAAAGAATTGAGGCGGTTTAATGCCGAGCTACTCTAGAGGAACCATCTTATTTAAAACGCATCCCAAGAGGAGCCACATCTCACACTCCCAGTAAGTGCACCTCAAAGACCAAGGTTTCACCCGACAAACAAAGAACGGTCACGGCTCTCATCCAATGAGGCACCCAGCCCGTCCAACTACCTAAACATAGATTCAGATGAATACCAAGACTTCCCTACACTCTGGAATAAATCGGAGTGAGTACGCCTGAACCCTCCGAAGGCGTCACAAACGGCATACTCACCCTTGGTGTCAGCCAATCCGGATCCCCAAACAACTCCTCGGGCTACGCCTGCCCAGGACTGGGCCCAACAGGATGCAAACCAGGGTCTCACCAACACTATTGAGGCATTGAAAGCTCAATTGGAAGAAATGGAAGGTTGACGCACTCTGATACATCCAGAGCGACAGCCTTACAAGGATTGGGTGAGCAACACACCACCTCCACCGAATTTTGGGAGCCCCGTATTCCTTATCTTCAATAGATCAGGTGATCCAGAACACCATTTGATGCATTATGCATCCTATTGCGACCCTATGATGGGAACTCTGGAACAACAAGAAGTAGTTAAACTCTGATGATTCATGCAGACCTTGCAAGGATCCGCCTTTTTCTAGCCTACAAGTCTACCGGCCCAGTCAATAAAAATCCGGGAAGACCCTCGACAGCAGTTCCACTTTCACTTCATCTCGACATTGCCTAAGACAACGGTCCGAGACCTCATGAACTGCAAGACGAGGGAGAACAAGAGGGTCTCAGATTTCATCACCAGATAGAAAGGTCTGACCTACTCTCTGAACAGGTCAATGCCTCAAGATGAGTTGATTTCCATATGCATCGACAATCTTCGAGATGAGCTGTGAACACCACTCATACCAGTGGAGTGCACCACTGGATTCCGCCATCTCTCGGCCATTGCCCAAGGAATTGAGGACTCCCTACAATGGACCAATTTGAAGTCCCAAATAGCCTTGAAGACTCCCAAAAAGAGAGCAGCCAGAGCTGAAGCATCCTCTATCACACTCAAGACAGCCCTTGTGCCTGCTCCACCACTCAGGCCACCACCAACTCGTCAAGGGCCCACTGTATATCAGCGGCTGCCTCCACCGAGGCGGGATGATCAGAATGGGGAAAAGCGGAATTAGTGTGAGGAACGAAGACATAAAGCATACTAATTCTGAGAGGACCAAGTATGTGGCTACTTCATCGCCGCCATGAATTAAAATTGCTCCGCCTCTTGGAGTCGAGTAAACCTGAAGAAGTCAACTGCGATGATAGTCCATACTACTATCTGTATCATCAAATGTTGGGAAACAATATTTGGGAATGCTTCATCTTCAATGACCTCCTGCAACGGATGGTAGACTCAGGGCAGGTAGAGCTGGGACCACCCCCAGCACATGTGACATATATTTCTACCACTGACTCCGAAAAAGGGGAGTGGTGACAGGAAGTCACTAGCAAAAAGAGGTAGAAATTTGATAATTGGATGACTCGGAATACTATCGACCGATACCAGGGCATACTCTGAGCTCAACTGCAGCAGCCAGTGTTGCCCCCAACAGCCCCTGATGCTGCACAACCGAAAGTTTCGGCCTCACAACCCTCCACAATCCGGTCATCCAGGATTAATCGAAAAGGGAGGGGAAAAGAGCAAGAGAAGCAATATAGAACAATGCCAAAGTTTTCCCCGAGGCTGTCAGATTTCATGCCTGGAAATTTGGTTCCACAGGCACAGACCCACCAAACAGCACCATCAGGGACAACCGACTAGGTTTACCTGTTAGAGGATGAAGAGCCAATCTCTGGTTCCATCAATTTCATCCATCTTATGGAATCATCCCCTGATGAAGGGTACAGTTTTGAACCTGAGTTCCATACACTAGGGACCGGGGGGAGGAATTGCAGAAGCAGGGGATACCAGGGGAGGCGCAGTCGCGGCCAAAACCAACTCTACGGTTGGAACTCGGCCCAAGCTATCAATATCGTGGAAAACCATGGGAGGGATCTTCACCAGACTCAAAAATAAAAAGAATATCACCCCACCTCTATAAGCGGCCACCCTGGCCCCGTTATTCTACGATACCCATCAGACGAGGGACAAGCATCTAGCCTCTTAGTGCACACAAACAGATCGGTCGGGCCGAGTCCCCAGAACGGGGGAAAATCGTCGACACCTGACCCCACGACCTGTCCCTCTTCGTCATGCAATCTAGCTCCAAAGATGCCTGCTAGAACTATCCTGCAACAGGAGAAGCATCAGCTGCTGGAGAAAAAATACGACATCCTTAAGAAGCTGGCGTCAGTACCATCAAAGCTGTCAATACTGGATTCCCTGAGCTTTTCAGCCGACCTCATGGGGGCGCTTATTGAAGCCTTTCTCAACCCCCAAGAGTTTCAAGCCGAGGTAGCTGCCACCGAGGTTTACCATACGGATATATGCTCGGATGAATGCAATACGGTGATTTCCTTCACTGATTAGGATGAATATTCCATCCTGCAATGACACATCAAACCACTATATGTGGCTGGCACATTGAATGATTTTGAGATCCGTAAAGTCTTCATCGAAAAAGGCTCTGGAGTTAACCTCCTTCCCCTACGGACACTCCATATGTTGGGATACAGTGAGGATAATTTAATACCCTTAGCTAATAGTCTGTGGGGTTACAACAAGAGCGATCAGAAGCCAATGTGACAAATTAAGCTAAAGAACCATTTTGGCGACCTTGTGGCCTATTCAGAATTCCTGGAGGTCCGACAGAACACGGAATTCAATGCCCTGTTGGGGAGGCTGTTTCTCCATAAGCACATGGTCGTTCCTTCATCATACCACCAATGTATTAAGTACTGCATCAATGGGAAAAGTGGGACATTGTACACCGAAAAGGCCTCTTTTGAGCTCTCTAAGTCACAGTACATTGACACCGTATTTTATGAGCAAAAGAAGAAGAAGCATTTGGCCAATGGTGTTGACTGGATCCCCGCTCCAAATGGTCTGGAGGTGGTTCCTGACGACCCCCTCAGGCAGCTAGGTAGAGACTACATACTGCCCATCAACCATATTGAGAGTAGGGGTTCAAGTCCGGACACACACTCACCTGTCTTCATGAACTCATCCACGACGACCGAGCATGACAATGTGGGAACGTCTTCCAAACCTCAATTTGTGGGCGAGAACTTGAGCAAGGACACTCACAATGCCTCGCCTCCAGACTCCCAGGAGCTTGAGTCGAGAGCTCTCCCCCCATCAGATCCAGAAGATGAGGATTTGGGAGAAGAAGAGGAAGAAAATCTCAAGGACTCACCTCCCGCATTTGAGGAAGGTATCTCCACCATGGTGGACGATCTCATGGAAATAAACATGGGTACCGAGGAAGATTTGAGGCCTACTCTCATTAGTGCAGCCATGTACCCTAAGGAGCACGAGATATATACCTCCTTCCTGAAGCAACATCAGGATGTTTTTGCCTGGAATTATACAGAAATCTCGGGACTCAATCCTGAAGTGGCCACGGATCCCCTGGGTCTTTCAGAAGACCACCAGGGATATAAACAGACCGCAAGAAGGACACATCCCTCACATGCTTCCAAAATAGAGGCTGAAGTCGATAAGATCATTAAAGAAGGCTTCATTCTGGAGGTCTAGTACGTCATATGGTTGGACAATGTCATCCCCGTCAAGAAAAAGAATGGGAAAATTCACGTCTGCATCGATTTCAGGGATCTCAATTGTAATTTCCCGAAAGATGACTTCCTGGTCCCGATCACCGAGTTATTAATCGATGCAACAGCCGGGTATGAGGATCTGTCCTTCATGGACGGATATTCTGGGTATAATCAAATCCAAATGGCCCGGGGAGACGAAGAATCCATTGCCTTCAGAGCCCTCCAAGGAATATTCTGTTACAAGGTCATGCCCTTTGGCCTCAATAATGATGGCACCACATATCAGCATGCCATGCATCGTATTTTCAAGACATTCCTGAGGAGATTCATTGAATTTTACGTAGATGAATTGGTGGTCAAATCAAGACAACGCTCATATCACCTGTCAAAACTTGAGACCATCATCAACAAACTTTGACAGCATAGCCTGAAGATGAACCCATTGAAATACGCCTTCAGGGTTACCTCAGGGAAATTCCTTGGCGTCGTTGTATGCCATCGCGGCATTGAAGTCGACCCTAAAAAGGAAAAGGCTATCCTTGACCTTCCTCCTCCCCGTAATCTCACTGAGTTGAGAGGATTCCAAGTACACCTAGCCTATATCAGGAAATTCATAGCCAACCTGGCGGGAAAATGTTTTCCCTTCACTAGGTTAATGAAAAAGTGAGTCACGTACCATTGGACAGATGGCTGCCAAGAGGCGTTTGACAGCCTAAATAGGTACCTCTTAATACCACCGGTGCTCATGCCCCCGGTTGAAGAAAGACCTTTCCTTCTATACGTGACAGCGCTAGAGCAGTCACTGGGAGCCTTCCCTCGCACAAAACAATGATGCCAGCAGTGAAAACGATCTCTATTACCTCAGCCGAACAATTATGGATGATGAGACTCGATACTCAAACATCTAGAAGAGCTATTTGGCCTTGGTCATCACGGTTCAAAAGTTGCGACATTATCTACAGCATCATGAAGTCTATTTGGTCTCGCATAATAACCTTCTCAAGTACATCCTTAGCCGCCCAATGCTGACTGGGCACCTATCTCAATGGGAGGTCATCCTAAAACAGTTTGACATCCGGTTTGTGCCTCAGAAGGACATCAAGAGCTAGGCATTATCAGACTATCTGGTGGAGCACCTCTCAGCAGGAATCACCGCACCAGACATCGACCTACCGGATGAAGAAATTTTCTCGATTCAAGGGGAGATCCCAACATGGGAAATGTACTTCGACGGCGCATCCTGGAGCCCAACTAAGAAAAAGATGGAGGATCCCAAATTCAACATGGTGGGTTTGGGGATAATACTCATATCCCTGGAGAAGGCAGTTTTTCCATATTCCTTCCTCCTGTCAGAAGGATGTACGAACAATGAAGCGGAGTATCAAGCCCTCATTGTAGGTATGCTATAAAAAATGAGGAGCTTATTCCACTATTTGACCATGTCCGAGGGTTAATGGCGGAATTTTCCACGGAACCAACATTTACCTATATTCCCTGATCTCAGAATGCCTAGGCTGACGCATTAGAAAACGCGGCGATAGCCCTAGCCGACCCAGACCGGGATGAAACAGTCATCAGTATTTCTCACCGCCGAATGGTCTTGCCATATATTCAGACCAAGACAGAGGAAATCCATGAAGTCAGTCCTATCTCTGAGTCGTATACTCCCACCCCCGGCTAGATGAACCCCATTGAAAACTACCTTCAACGAGGAGAACTTCTATCAAACAGGGCTGAATGAGAGCAAATACAAAGAAGGGATATCAACTTTGTCCTATATGGCGGCATGGGTCAGAAAGAAGTCCTCCACAAATGAGGCCTTGACAGAATCCTCCTCAGGTGCATTTATGGAGAATATACTGCCACCGTCATGACTGAAGTGAATGCCGGAGTGTGTGGGGCACATCAGCCGGGGACCAAGCTTTCCCATCAGGTTCGAAGACTCGGGTACTATTGGCCCACAATGGCAAGAGATTGCGAGAGCTTTAACTCAAAATGCCACTCGTTCCAAATGAATGCCAACTTCATACACCAACCCCTGGAGTTACTTCATCAGGACAAGTTCTCCTGGCCATTTTCCATCTTGGGAATGGATGTTGTGGGACCATATCCCCCCACCACATCCAAACAGTTGAAATATATCCTCAAAGCAACTGACTTCTTTTCCAAATGGGCAAAAACCTTACCTCTTAAGGAAATCGGGGTAAAAAGAATTGTCAGCTTTGTGAAAACCAACATTATCACCAGATTTGGTGTCCCTCATACCATACTAACAGATAACAGCACCAACTTCTCCTCTGCTGAATTGGAGAAACTATACCAAGAGTATGGTATCATGGCTAACCACTCATCCTGCTACCATGTGGCAGCCAACGGGAAGATAGAGGCTTTAAACAAGACCATGTCCAACATCCTCCATAAAATGGTGGACAAAGACAATAAGTCATGGCTAGATAAACTCCTTCATGCATTGTGGGCCTACTGAACCACAATCTGCATAGCTACTCTGGCCACTCCGTACACATTGGTATACAGAAGAGAAGCGGTCCTGCCCATTGAGCTCCAATTACCCTCACTCCACATTTCCATTTTTGATCAATTAACCAATGATTAGAAATCAGAAAAGCAGCTATGTGAATTGGAACAGCTTAATGAGAAGTGGCTGCACTCTTTGCACCATCTGGAAGTATACCAGAACCGGATTGCACGAGCCTTCAATAAAAAGGTTCGTCTTCAGTCTTTCTTGGATGTAGAATTGGTATTGGTCCTCCGGACCCCAATGATACCCAGAAGGAAACATCCAAAGATGTAGCCCAAGTGGGAGGGACCATATGTTATACACAAGGTCTACTCCAATGGAGCATATGCCCTGATATCCATGGATGGGCAATTCACCACCGCTCCTACAAATGAGAGATTCATGAAGAAGTATTTCTCATATAAACTAAACGTATTTTTCATCCTTACCGTACAATGATAAACTGCATGGATAAGGAAGATAAAAAGAGAGAAAAAAAGGATCTTCCGAGCTGCATGATGTTAAACTGCCAAGAACCCAACGGTCTTAACTCTATGACCTTAAACTAAAAGTATTTCGTCCTTACCGCACGACGTTAAATTGCACAGACAAGATGTTTTTTTAAATGCCCCCTCCCCCTGTGTATGGACCAGACCTACACGAGGTGTATTTTATTTCAAAGAACTACGTACGGCTTGATTCCTACCTTCGTAGGATACGTAGCGATGCTGGGGTTCCTCATCCTAGGCCAGCCACCTCTCAAATAAAAAAAATTCCCCCTTACCCCGTGTACAGACCAGACTTGCACGAGGTTTATTTAGCAAAGAACAATGTACGACTTTATTCCTACCTTCACAGGATACGTAGAGACACTGGGATCCCGTCCTGTCCCAACCACTACCAGATGAAATAAAATAAAAGTTAATAATGTCCCCTTCCCCAGTGTAAGGACCAACCCTGCACGGGGTGTACTTCTTCCAGAGAACAACTTGCGTCTTGATTCCTACCCTCACAGGATACATAGTGACACCAAGGTTCCCCGTCCTGGCCCATCTCCCTGAATAAAAGATAAAAATCCCCTTCCCCCGTCAATGGAACAGCCCTGCATGGGGTGTACTTCTTCCAGAGAACTACGTTCGGCTTGATTCCTGCCCTGGCATGATACATAGTGATGCCAAGGTTCCCCGTCCTGGCCCAACCCCCTGAATAAAAGATAAAAATCTCATTCCCCCCATGAATGGACCATCCCTGCACGGGGTGTACTTCATCTAAAGAACTATGTGTAGCTTGATTCCTGCCCTCGCCTGATACGTAGTGACACCAAGGTTCCCCGTCCTAGACAACCCCCAAATAAAAGATAAAAATTCCTTTTCCCCCCTGTGTATGGACCAGAACTGCATGGGGTGTATTTTTATGTCATCACCGAACGATGTTAAACTGCATGGATAATGAAAAAAAATTCCTTTTCCCCCGTGTATGGACCAGACCGGCATGGGGTGTACTCCTCGTCCTTACCGCATGAAGTTAAACTGCATGGATAGCAGGGTTTAAAAATGCCCCCTTTCACCCATGTATGGGCTAGACCTGCACGGTGTTTATTTTTACATCTTCTCTACACGACGTTAAAATGCATGGATAATGAAAGTTAAAAATTCCCCTTTCCCCCGTGTATGGACCAGACCTGCACGAGGTGTATTTTTCATCCTCACTGCATGAAGTTAAACTGCACGCAGATTTTTTCATAAACCACCTAAGGTAAATGGAAAAACAAGGTGGAAATACTCCATGCACATTTTGATGCATCCTCCCCATACATCATACTCCACGGCCCAGATAATTATGGATATTCATAACCATTCATGGCCATCGGAAGTGGAAAGTCATCGACCCGTGGAAACCTTTGCCTGACTATGCATACCATGCCCTCAGTGGCTCTGCATATTGATAGCCCCTAACCCATCTACCAAAGGCCAGATTTCCACATGCGACACTCTTCCTAGCTTCAAACGCTTACCTGCCTCAGAGCCCCCATATCATACCTCCTTATCCAGAAGTTTATGGAACAGTGGTTTACAAGTTCATCCTCTTTTCACATCCAAACGTCGCCCGAGTATCCCTACCCTGTTAGCCTATGTATTTTCCCATGGTTCAAATGACAACCTACATCTACAAACATCAATCCAGGACTAGGATACTGTGATTCAATGGAAAATTACAGTGAATGTGTTTCTTGTATGCTTAGACACCATTATCCCCACATGTCGAACTCTTTACTGTGAGAAATCTCGGATTTTCATAATAATTCATGGGCATCGGAAGTGGAAAGTTATCGACCCGGGGACACCTTTGAACGAATATGAATACCGTGCCCTCAGCGGCTCTGCATAATGATAGCCCCTAGCTCATCCATTAAAGGCAATATTTCCTTGGGCGGTACTCTTCCTGCGTACTCTTATGGGCATCAGAGCCCCCACACCACATTTCTTGATCTGTGAAACCATAGAGTTTTTGTTTACAACCTTCATCCCCCAACTATGTTCTGAGTATATCATAGCATGTTAACTAATTTGTCCTTCGAGTGACTGCAGCAATAGTCACCCAGTGGTCCGAGCTCTATGACTGCTAAACTAGGAGTACTTCATCCTTATCGCACGACATTAAACTGCATGAAGTGAAGGTACACTCCCGCGTGCAGAATAAATCAGTGTGGGGAGCTCTCTAAGCTTTAACAACAACTAGGGCCGAGTACGCCCGACATGTCCAGAAATTTCCTTCCCAAATGACAGACTTCATGGCCCGGATAATTGCAGATCCTTATAACCACTCATGGCCATCTAAAGTGGAAAGTTATCGACCCATTGAAACCTTTGCATGACTATGCATACCATGCCCTCAACATCTCTGCATATTGGTATCCCCCGACCTATCTACCAAAGGCAAGATTTCCACAGGCGACACTCTTCCAAGTTCCGTACGCTTACCGGCCTCAGAATACCCATATCATTTCTCCTGATCCAAGAACCCCCAGAACCATGATTTACACCAATAAACCCCTCTCCACTTCTAGGCATACTGAGATGTTTGAGCCCAGTTTCATTCTGATGAAGTGTGGCCTTTTCCACTACGTCCTTATTGCATGACGTTAAACTGCACAGAACATCTTGGCCGCTTGGCATAAAACTACAGTGACCAAGCATTAACTGTCCAGTGAAATGCCTTCAACTAAAAGCATTTTAACTAGTTTAAAATTCCCCTGTCCTCACTGCATGACGTAAAACTACACAATATCCTTTAAAAATTCTCCATGTCTTTACCACATGACGTTAAACTTCACAGAAGTCGTCCTCACCACATGACGTTAAATTGCGTAGACCCCCCTTTCCTTTCCCGTCGGGTCTCCTTCTTCCTCACCGCATGACGATAAACTGTATGGAGTTCGCCCTTACCACATGACGTTAAACTAAACGGGCTCCGTCGAGACCCACCCTAGATATACGGTGAAATGGGAAAGGAATACTCTTGGTGTATTTGGATTCAACCTCTTAATACACCATACTCCACGACTCGGATAATTGCGGATATCCATAACCACTCATGGACATCGGAGGTGAAAGGCCATCAACCCATGGACACCTTTTTATGACTATGCATACCATGCCCTCAGTGGATTTGCATAATTATATCCCCTGGCTCGTCCATCAAAGGAAATATTTCCCCAGGTGATACTCTTCCTATCTTCGTACGCTCACCGGCCCCAATGCCCCCATGTCATATCTCCTGATCTGAAAATTTATGGAGCAGTGGTTTACAAGTTCATTCCTCACCCGCATCCAAGTGTTTCCGGGGCACCTCTGCCCGATGAGCCTATGTATCCATTCGCGGTTCACACGACAATTTTCATCTACAAGCATCAATCCAGAACTGGGCTACTCTTGCTCAGCGGGAAACTACCGTGAAGATGTCTCTTTTGTGCTTGGGACACCATTATCCCCATGTGCCGAACTCTGTGCTTTGAGCAATCTCGGATTTTCATAATCATTCACGGCCATTGGGAGTGGAAATTTATCGACCCATGGACACATTTGTACGACTATTCAAAGCATGACCTCATCGGCTCTGCATAATGATAGACCCTAGCTCTTCCATCAAAGGAACTATTTCCTCAGGTGACACTCTTCCTAGTTCCGTATGCTTACCGGCCTCAGGTTCCCCATATCATCTCTCCTAATCCGGGAAACCCCAGAGTTTCAGTTTACACCTTCATTCCAACACACTTGTTCAGAGCATGCCAGAGCATCCTAACCCAATTTCCCTCTGAGTGATTGTAGAAATAGTCACCCAATGGTCTGAGCTCTATGACCGTTAAACTAAGAGTAATTTGTCCTTACCGCATGATGTTAAACTGCATAGAATGTAAAAATTCCCCTCGTCTTTACCACATGACGTTAAAATGAACGGACTCCATCTTTACCGCATGACGTATAACTTCATGGCCAATATCATCTTGAGTCCAGCCAGGAATAAGTGTTTTCCTTCCCCCCTCAGTGAAAGTGCCATACCTGCACAAAATACCACCTCACATAAGCATGGGGAGGGATGACTTCACCCGTTCCCAAAAATTTACCCGGGGCGTTCCTCCCGTGTCCAGGAATCCTCTTTTCATAAACCATACTCTGCACCTAGAAAGAGCCGAACCCTTGTAAGCCACCCCTGGTGGTCCCAAATCTCAACTTCCCTAAATTTGACCGGCTATTGAAAGAATACAATCATTGACCTAAGGACACCTTTTCCTAACTATGCATCCCATTCCCTCAGCGACTTTGCATATTGATCGCCCCTGGCTCGTCTACCAAATGCATGATTTCTTTAGGCAATGCCTCTCTCCGTACACTTTCTGGCTTCTGAGCCCCCATATCCATTTTGAAACCCTCTGAGCTACAGTTTACTAACCTCTTCCAAAACCTTGCCTAAATGCGATGGAATGTATTTGACATGATTACTGAAAACTAGGGAAGGCCATCCCACTTCAAGAAATGTACCAGCTGTATGACTCGAAACTACAACAAGCTCCAACCTTCCTTCACACTAACTAAATGCATAGGACAGGGACCTTATGTACCTACTCCTGATTCATATAGATGTTCCTGAATCCCTTTCTGACATCACATACCCATTCCGGGCCACCCCTGGTGGTTTTCGTAATTCTCCGATCCACCCATGGTGGATTCCATAAGCCAGACATTCATGAAGTCCTATGACCATCAGAAATGGAGAGTCATTGAATTAAGAAAACCTTTTTCACGATGATGCATACCATGCCCTCAGTGGCTCTGCATATTGATCGCCTTGGTCCCGTCTACCAAAGGCAAGATTTCCTTAGGCAATTCTCTTTCCACCTCTGCGTTTCTATACTGATCCCATGCCTTGATACATGCCATGAATGCCATTAAAATATAAACACACTCCCTCCACATGCATCTGAAGGACACCGAGACATATTTTAATCACCCAAACCACATTAAGGCCCCTGCCCCACTATATTTGGTAAAAGCTGTTTGACCTAAAACATTAGTAATGATAGTCTTGACGACGGGACTTTAAACCGCTCACAAAAGAGGCACAAATCCGGTTAGGCCGAAAACCTGAAAAGCGTGACCTAAGAAAAATTTGGGCCATACCTGCAGGGTTCACACTAAACAAGCCAAGGAAAAATTAGGTTATTAACAAAAAAGACAAAACGTTTGTGGGGTTTTTCTATAAAACCATAGAAATAGTCAATCTATGCTCGTTGGATCCCATGGTAGGGGAAAAAGTCAGAGCCTATTTTCATCTTTTGCCACTTTCCTGAATTATGATCAATTCTGATTCCGTGAGTTGTTATTTAAGAAACAATTGTTCAAGTAATAATCAAAATTTATGGCAAGGAAGATTAAAAAAGATCGTATTCCATTAGAGAAAAAAAGGGAGGGCGTCCACAAGCTGGGGCCTCTCCGTCACAACGTCAAAAGTGGTAAAAAGGAATGCACATGAATGGCTCTGACAGTCACAGTAGAGCCTGGATCACCCTCTCCACCAAATCAGCGAAAGTGCGCTAGAGGTCGTTGCATGTCTTCTCCAGGACAAACTTCTCCCTGGCCTCAACCTCGGCCACCGAATGAGTATGCTCCACTGTTGTTTGGAGATCGTTGATCCTTTTTCTGGTGGCTTCAAGGCGACCTATCATAGTTGATAATTGATCTATTAGCATCGCTACCTGTTCTTCAAATTCATGCAACTCGGAAGATAGGACGGCCACCTGATCTCGAGAGCTCACCTCCTGTGCTATTAGTTAATGGAGCTTTATCATGGTTCCCTTCAGGGATCAGGTCCCGCAATGAGAGGCAGCGATGTGAGAAAGTTTGCGCTCAATAGTAGAAACTTCCTCATGGGAAATGACAACTTGGCAGGAGAGAAAATGAAACTGCCGATAGTCAAAGCCACCCAACCCCAAACCCAGGAAGAGTTGTCAGAGTGCTTCAGTTTTAGTTTCCATTTCGTCTAGGGGAGTTTCGGTGAAAATATTGCAAATCCGGGGCCAGGCCCACCTGCGCACTTCTAGGTGGTCCTCCATGACCCGAGGATCATTAGTATCCTCACTAGACGCCACGAGAATGAAGTTTGGAATCGCGACCAGCGCAGGCACATGCGTGCTAGAAGATGGTTCCGAGGCTAGAAGGTCTGAAGCTTTTGGCCCCGGTTCAGGCTTGGGAATCATGGCACTAGGTCCGGTATCGGCCCGCAAAACTTCAATAATTGTCTTGCAAGGAACCGAAGCCACATGGTCATCCTCACCCACATCCAAGAAGGTTGGGTTCGGCTTAACATCGTCCGCCGAGGGGATGGGGGAGGAGAATTCCCTAAGTTGCTTTGACCGACGATCCATCAGTCGGTCCTCCCTCAGAGCTGATGAGGAAGGTGTGGTAGGCACAGCAGCCGTAGAGACTCTCGATTTGGTAATCTGCTGGACAACCTTCCCTAGGATCCCATTAGGGTAATGTTTTACCCATATCCTTACATACTTCAAGGAAAGACTGGCAGCCACTCCCCTATCAGGAAAGAGAATGCTTGTATCAGATCCCTCCTGCATCAGCATCAACCACCATTGATGGAGGGTGGCTGGGTGTAGTCCTCGAGTCTGAGGAGGTGGAAGGGAAACTTGGAGTTTCATACACCCAAACTAGCGGGAAAAATGACATGGGCCATACAACTTGCACAGAGAAACACTGTCAATCCACATGGCCAAAAACATGTCCCATAGTGAAATCGTGAAAGAACGATCCTCTAGGATCCCCCTATGGTTGTCAACCATGACGCCGGAAGTAGTGGAGTAGGGAGCGAAAGAAAACTAAAAGAAGTCACTTAGGAGCTCGATGTCTTCATCAGAATTGAAGGACTTCAAGAAAACCCCAGCTATATAAAGCAGGGTAGGTGGGAAAGTAGGAAGCGGGATGACTGTGTTATGATGATATTCATAACAGCGACAATGATCCATGATCCAACCATATAAAAATTGAAATGGACCACTTATACGGTAGGGTGACCCGCCCTCCTGCATGTGACTCAGCAGTTCATAAATACGGGCCAAAGTGGGCACGACTATATTCATCGGGCGACCCTCTGCCAACTCAACTTCCATAATAAAGGTGCAAGCCCTGATGACCGGGTTGATATCCTGAGAAGGGAATAGCCACCCATTCAGAAACATAGCAAACAGACCTGTTAGCCTAAGCATAGGCAGCAAACTGGGGCGCACTTCATAACCTCATGAATGGTAGTCACCTGCCTCCAGAACCGCCTAGTAGGAAGCTGGGATGGTTCATGACTGTTGAGAAGGATGAGTCCTGGGGCACTTGATCTTCGGCACATGACCAGTGATGTTCAGAAATAACCCTATACGGGTGCTATAGAGAATAAGAGAGCGGGCATGCAAGGCCTGACCCAATGATTGCTCCGCAATAACCAGTAGAACCCTCGCCAACAAAGGCACTTGTTTGACATCGTCCCACGCACCAGGAGTGGGTAGAAACTGTTCATACATCTCACCGATAATTGGGAGCCCTCCAATTGACAGATGTCCCACAGACTAATGCCAACTTCGCCATGGACAAGTTGGAAAGTATTAGTGCTTGAAGACCAGAGAATGAGTAGGTTAGGCAGGATCAAAGATGGTGGGTAGACAACAAATTGGGAGGCCCATACCGCAGAGTACAAATTCACTGCTTCCAGTGACTCAGGAGATTCCTAGAAATGAAGATGGACCCAAAAGCCCCAGGCCTAGTCGTTCGAGAAACACCCACCAGACCGAAGATCCCACCTAAGAATCCACCCCGCATTCGGATCCACCTAAGTAAGGTTGATTATGGAGGGATAATTATTAAATATGGATTTTTGAGATAAGTCTTGAATGTAATGATCGCTTCAGGTCCAAACAGAGCCTCTCATAATGAAAGCGTCTTTTGGATCGGAATCAGAGATTATCTCCCCCAATGGGGTAGGGTTTTCCTGAATTCACTTTGGTAGCACTTCCAAGAAAGGAGACAGAAGACCTGAGAATGTAGGGGGGATAGGGACATCGTCCTGAATAACGAAGTCGTAAAGAGGAAGTCGATTTGATTGTGGATAAACCAGGAGCTTAGAAGAGAGTAGGTCCTTCAAGACACCATTGTCAGGAATGATGGATTGACTAGGGTCCTCTTTGATGTTTTCCGCTCTCCGAATCATAGCCAGAAGACTTCCTAAACGAGTTGGGAGAGACTCTACCGCAGAAATGGGTGCAGGGCGAGGGGGAACCATGTTTTCTCCCTACGTCATGAAGATCAGAAAATGGTTTTTCCGGGATAATAAAATCTGGACAAATGAATCGTGAACCGTCTGTGAGAAGGCCTCAAAAGGTGGTTCACGATTGACTGTATCCCCCTACGCGGAAGCAGTCCATAGTACCTTGTCCCCACAGAGTGTTGGCCAGAAAACTGCGAACCATGTTTCTCCATAGAGTCCTAATCCTAGATTTAAGTAATTAAGTTAAGAGGACTTATGAAATTTTCCAAAATCAGCAGGACCTCAGTCTGCGAAGCATCGAAACCACGAAGTGAATTCCTCTGCGGCTCGTTGTGACTTACTTTTTAATTAATTAAAAGTATTAGTTCGCGGCTAGAGATTGGTCCAGGGGTGAAGATGACTGCAAAGGAAGAATGGTTCATGGAAATAGTGGCTGGTTCGCGGATGAGGTGTTTCAAGAAGGAATGAGCACGCATAGACAAAAAAGTGAGTGGGCTCTCGTTTCACAAAGAATCTGGGAAAAGACAAAGGAAGCCCCCCTGTATTTATAGGCGTGGTACCCTACTAGCTCCACCTCTCTACCGTGAACTACCGTAGTTTCAGTACCACTCTACATCTAAATATCCTCCTCGTCGTTCCGATCGGACCCCATTCCGATGGGGGGCATCTGTTGGGTCCTGAAAAATCTGCAAATGAAGATAATAATCCCTTTCAATTGAAAGAGGATTTTTTTACCCAATTCCCTTCAACGAATTGGGAAAAGGAAGGAGGACAATACTCAAAATTGGAAAAGGAATAACTGGTCTGCGAACCGGCCTAAGTGGTTACATGGCCGGTTCAGTGAACCGCTCCCCCTCCGCAGACCAGCCTCATTCGCGAGATGGAGGCGGAGATCCTCTACGGGCGCGAAGAAGAACAGGTGCCGAACCGGTCCACCATCACAAACCTCCCCAGCCGCGGACCACATCGACCGGCCCAAGCCTCATCCACTGTCGTTCGCGGAATGGAGGTGGAACCCTCTGTGGCCGTGAGGCACTCTCCAAGCTCATTTGGTTCTCGGGGGAGATGCGCTCAATACCCCCCCCCCCCCCCCCCCCCGCGAGTTGCGAATTGACCGAGTCATCCATGAATTGGGTTTTCAATCATGTGCCTCTGAAAAAGGTGCCACATGACCATAGATACATCCTTTTCCCCTCTCTATAAAAGGAGATATAGGGGAAGATAAGAGAAAAAATGATGGGGGGAGAAGATCAATCAGATTCGGGTAGAAGGATTTCGAAGGAAGGATTAGGATTTCAGAAGTTCTAGTTCGCAAACTAGAGCAGGTATGAACCTGGAAATGAACTAATAAGGAACCAAAAATGCATAATAACTTGGTGAACCGCGAACCTAAAATAAAAAATAAGAGAAAACCGCGAACCATGGTCCCTCCGCAGATGCACTCCCCGTGGACCAGGGAGTTTATGCCTCTTTTCCGATCTGTCGCACTGCGTAGAACCCTTCCTACGTGGGCGAAGCCCCGACCGATGTGCCTCCGGCTGGCGTCGCCCTTGGCCCCCGCTGCCCGCATGGAACCCTCCGCAGACCACCCTAGTTCGCGGATCGAACCCGAATCTGCGAACCACCTTGGTTCGCGAGATTCCCATCAGTCTGTGGACCACCATGGTTCGTGGATTAAACCAGAAGCCGCGAACCACCTTGGTTTGTGGGATGCCCATTAGTCAGCAGAACAACCTGGTTCACGGATTGCTTCTCCAACCACATAACACTTCCTTATGCGAAGGATGCCACCACCAATAACCCTGTGTGGCCTGCCAAATCCTTCAGAGTTCCCGTTCCCTGAGGCACATAAAATCTTTCTGATCCAGTCTAATACTCCGTGACTCCCTCACTAGCCTACTCACCGTCCCCGAGCCGAGGCCTCCACCAAAGCCACTGTATCCATTTGGTGAAACCCCCAGGTGCATCAGCGCACCGTTTTTAGTTCACATACCCACGATAAGCAGGGGCGAAGTGGTTTCCCCGACCCTTGAGCAGATTCCCGAAGCATTCATGGGTTCACATTCCCATGGTAATGTGGAGTCTAAGCTTGGGAGTCCCCTTTTTTCCCCTCCACTTGTTGGGGATGGGGTACTTATCCCTTCTTCAAAGGGTAGTAAAATACCCATCAGAAGGAATCCCCCATGCACTTCTGTACTTCCCTTGGGAACAAGATAGGTGACGGGAACAGGAGCACCTCTTTCCCTCTCCCTCCACACTATGTTGCCATGGGCGCCCATCTCAGAGTAAGCCCCAACCTTATGGGCCACTCTATGCATAAGCCCCACTCCACTTCTCATGGACGCACCTTTCACGACACGATCGTCTGGTCCCTGTCACCTCTTTTTTCTCACATCAAGCAAGACTCACATGGGCTTAGAGTATGCATCAACCATGACATCCTCTTATGGGCCGCCTTAGAGCCTAAGCACCACTCATCTGAACTACGTGGACATTGATCCCTGTCTCCTAGGCAGGGTACATAGGAAGCCTCCCATGGGGTTCAAGCCGGATCACTGTCGGACCCTCGAGGTTTACCGTCCCTCGGGTCCACCTTCATGCTGGTTCTCCGACACCCCAATCCGAACTACGTGGACTTTGATCCCTATCTCCCAGGTAGGGTATATAGTAAGCCTCCCTGAGGTTCAATCCCAACAACTAGCTAATCCTACTATCTTCACGTCGGTTCACTGCACCAAACCTGGTGCCACCTCAATGATTCCAGACTCCTCAGGGTCATTAATCCAACGAGGGATGGTAAACCTCAGGCATAAATGATTCTGAATCCCTACTTCTAGCTGACCATTTCCAATCTGGAAAAATCTGTGGATACTATTCTTGGGTATAATCAAAATATTTGCAAACATATGAATACGTTTTAAATATATAGGAGTGTCCTGGAACAAGAAATAATTCCTTCCAAAAGGGCGCGATGAGCCTGACTTCTCATCCTCTCGACCAATGTGAGTTCTTAAGCATCACTGGTCAAACCACCCAGAAAACGCCTGCCTTTGGAAATCAGGTCTATGTTTTACTGGATATAGAAACGTTGGGCATTTCAAGGTGGAAAACGGTGCACTCGATATGAGTGATTAAGTAGATCCCAACCTTCTCTAATCAACCGTCGGGTACCGCACATTTCTTCCCCATGACCCCGTCGTGTGTCTCAAGATAGGGTTGAAATGGGTTTTATAGTTTTCAGGGATTTAGGGGCATTAGGGTTTTTAGGTTTTTTCAATGTTTTATGAGTTTTTATGGTTTTTTGGATTTTAGGGGTTTAAGAGGGTTTTATAGTTTTTAATGTTTGTAGTTTTTTTGGTGTTTTAGGTGTTTTTAGGGTTTAAAGGTTTTATAAGGGGTTTAAAAACTTTTTACATTTTTAGGGATTGTTATAAATTTATTAGTTTTTTATCATTTTTATGGATTTTTTATATGTGAGATTTTTTATGGCTAATTAGGGTTTTTAGGGGTTTATTTTTTTTGGGTTTTAGGTGTTTTTGTGTTTTTTTGGGGTTTTAAGGTTTTTTAGAGTTTTCAACATTTTTAGCAATTTCAAACGTATTTTGATTTTTGTGGTGCTTTTTATAGGTTTTTATAGGTTTTTATTGTTTTTAATGTTTCTTCGGTGTTTTATGGATTTAGGGGGTTTAGGGGTTTTAAGGTATTTTAGCTTTTTTATTATATTTAGTGATTTTATGTTTTTTAATGTTTTCTTAGGTTTTTTTGGGGGTTTTAGGGTTTTTTATGTTTTGTATTTTTTATTATATTTATGGTGTTTTTGGTTTTTGGGATTTTTTTGGTTTTTAGGGTTGTTATAATTTTTTATGTTTTGAAGGGGGTTTAAGTGTTTGTAGTTTATAATACTATTTAGGATTATTCAAGGTTTTTAGGGTTTTTTAAAAAAAAATTGGATTTTCTGGGATTTTTAGGATTTATATTATTTTAAGGGTTTTATGGATTTTGAGGTGTTTTAGGGTTTTTATAGGTTTTATGGGTTTTTTTTGTTTCTGGGTTTCTCTCAGTCTATTAGTATTTTTAAGGGGTTTAAATATTTTTTTAAAATTTTTAGGATTTTATAGAGTTTTTAGTGGTTTAGTGTTTTTATAGGGTCTTAGGGAATTTTAGTATTTTAGGGGTTTTTTGGGTTTTTTGGGTTGTTTAGTGTGTTATATATTTTTTAGGCAAGGAAGATGCGAGGGTCGGGCTATTGCCACCCCCACCCAAATTTATTAGAACGAAAAAAGAGACACAACAGACAAGGGAGGGGAGGGGTCAAACGAACCAGACCCAAAACCCCTTACAACCCGAGACGAAAAGACCCCAAAAGAATGAAAAACAAAAGAGAAAAAGTAAAATCACACCAACAAAAGCAGCGACCACCATCATCCAGCATCAAAAAGAATCTAGCAACTCACAGCTAACCAATGACCAGTAATCAAAGTCAACCAGTAATCAATATCCAGCAGCAGCACGATCATAAACCACAGCTTCAGCAACTCCCAGCTCAGCAGCAACCAGCATCCAGCATCACAATTTCCATCATCCAGCGCATTCCGATATCCAGCAGCACCACATACCATCATCACAACAACATAGCAGTAGAAACACGTCCAAACCAACCAGCCCCAGCAACCAACAACACCAAATCTGTCATCTCAACCACTCACAACCAGCGGCATGAAACCACAGCACGAGCCCCGCAACCAAATGCGGCCATCATCACTTCCCAGCAGACCACAACAAGAAATTAAAATCACACCATTTCCAACAACTAGCATGTCCTCCCCATGAGGATCCACTACTAGTGAAAACAAGCAGCAAAATCCAACGAACGACAGCACCAAAACACTAGCATTAACAACAAAAGCATCACCACCTCCTTGCTGACCATCTCCTATCAACTTGCAGCTCATAAAGTAACAGCCAACACATCCTAACCCATCGTCAAACAAGGAATCACAGCTCAGCAACCAGACGTCATGATCTACGAACCAAATAAATTTCAGCATTCCACATCTCGTAGCATAGCAAACCGTAGACCACCATAAATTTCACACAAATCGCCAAACCCATATCAGCAAACCCAAAGACCAGCACTCCTTCATAAACAAAATCATAACCAAGTAGTATGAGAACATGGAGTTCCAAAAGGTCCGACTGAAACTAGCATCAACAAACTAGAGCAAAGACGAAACCGAGAGACTAGGTTGAATACTCACCTACCGCTGCTTCGCGAACCAACAGACGAAACGAACCAGGGCATAGAGCAAACCTCCTTCTGCAACGTAGGATCGAGAAAGATCCGACCAGCACCACAAGACCATATTGTCACACCATCCGTAGAAATGATCCCCTTGACCACATTGACCCACCTACAGAAACCCTAGATCTGAAAAAGAAACCCCGACCCGCATCAGCTGGCAGATGTCGACCCATTCAAAATCAAGCCGATCTGAAGATGTCGCGACCACCATAGCCGTCAGAGGCCAGAATCACCAGCAATGGAGCAAAGACGCATCAAAGTCTGAAGCCCAGATCAAAGGAACTCGGGGAAGTCGAAGTTGTCAAAGCGCAGGAGCCACCACCGTCTTGAAGCCGAAGATCACATCGAGGGCATGCCATCACCATGAGCTGGGAAGGAGAAAAGGACCACCGCTGAATCTCCGATCTAGATCCAGGGGAAGGCCAGGAAGAAGCGTCGTGCGAGAGAGAATCCCAGGGGAGTGCACCGCCATCATTCGGGTCCATATATTTTTTAGGTTATTATGGTATTTAAGAGTTTTTAGGTTTTATTGTTTTCTTTGATTTTTTTGCTATTTTTTGATTTTTTACAATTTTATATATTTTTAGGGATTTTTTAGTACTTTTTAGTTTTTTATTGTTTTTAGGGATCTTGGGGGTTTTTTGGGTTCTTAAGGGTTTTTTGGGTTTTAGGGTTTCTTTGATATTTTTATAGTTTTTGTTAATTTTTTGGGTTTTTTAAAGTTTGTAGGTGTTTTAAGGGTTTTTATATTTTTATTGATTTTTAGTGTTTTTATGGGATTTTTGATTTTTTAAAGTTTTATGGGTTTTTATGGTTTTATGAGGTTTTTAGGGTCTTTATAGGGTTTTATGTTTTTAGTTTTTCTAGGTTTTTAGGTCTTTTAAGTGTTTGATGATTTTTAATATTTTGATAGAGTTTTTCAAGGTTTTTAGAATTCTTTAAAATTTTTGGGATTTTATCACTTTTGTGGATTTTATTTTTTTAAGGGTTTTTATGGATTTCGATATTTTTTTAGGGTTTTTATGGTTGCTTGGTGTTTTCATGTTTTTTTATTTTTTAGGGATTTCCGGTTTTTTAAATTTTTAACCTTTTGGATGTTTAAAGAGTTTTATGATTTGTTAGGGTTATTATTAATGGTTTTTGAGTTGTTTAAGGTTTTTAAGGGTTTTTTTTGGTTTTTATGTTTTTTAGGGTTTTTAGGATTTACAGTGTTTTTAATATTTTTAGGGATTTTTAGTGTTTTTTGGTTTTTAACTTATTCTTAGGATTTTTCATGGTGTTCAGGGTTTTTTACATTTTAGGGTTTTTAAGGATTTTTTAATATTTTATGGGTTTTATGGTTTTTATAGATTTTATGTTTTTTATGTTTGTTTTGTGTCTTTATGGATTTTTTTTAGTTTTTAGAGGTTTTAATATTTTTTAGTGTTTTTAACATTTTAGGGGTCAAATGGTTTTTTTAGTTATAAGTGGTTTTTTTATTAGTTTTTAGAGTTTTTTAATATTATTAGGGGGTTTAATGGGTTCTAAGTGGTTTTAAAATTTGTAGCGTCTTTTAGGGTTTTGTAGGGTTTTACCATTTTATTTTTGTTTTTATGTGCTTTTAGGTTTACAATTTTTTTTAGGGTTTTCATGGTTTTTAGGGATTTTTATATTTTTAGGTAATTGTTAATATTTTTATGTGTTTTTTTGGGTTTTTATGAATTTTTATTATTTTTCAAGTGTTTTTAGGGTTTTTGGATTTTTATGGATTTTTGGTTTTTAGGGATTTTACGTTTTTTTTCATTTTTATGGTCTTAAGGGTTTTTATGATTTCTATGGGTTTTTAGTTTTTTTTTAGTATTAGGTTTTTAAGTTATTCTATATATTTTTTATCTCTTTTTAGGGATTAAAGGGTTTTTATAATTTTTAGTGGGTTTTTATGGGATCTAGGGTTTTAAGGGTCTTTTAATATTTTTCAGGGTTTTAGTGTTTTTTAGGATTTTTATGGTTTCAATGGTTTTTAGGTTTTTATAATTTTCTTATTAATTTTTAGGGTATATATAGGTTTTATATTTTTATTAATTATTTGATATTGTTCTTGTTTTTTATGGTTTTAATGTTTTTAGGGATTTTGAGGGGTTTTATGGTTTTATGATTTTAATTGGTGTTTAGCGTTTTTTAGGTTTTTTGGGTTTTAAGTGTTTTTAGGTTTTTGTTTTTACTTAGGTTGTTTAGATTTCTTTACATTTTTATTAATTTTTATATATTTTTAGGGTTTTATGGTTTTTTCAAATTTTTAGGATTTTTTGGGTAGTTGGGGTTCTATTGTTTTTTCAGTTTATAGGGGTTTATGAGCTTTTTATGGGTTTTAATGTTTTGAGATTTTTTAAAAAAAATTAAGGGTTTTAGAGGTTTTTAGAGTTTTCAGTTGGTTTGGGGGTTTTTATGGAGTTTTACGGTTTTCTAGGTTTTTAGGGTATTTAGGGTTTTATTAATTTTATAGGTTTTAGTTATTTATCTTATATTGGTTTCTTAGGGGTTTTAAGTGTTTTTAGGTTTTTAATGTTTTCATATGGTTTTTCATGTTTTTTATTTTTTTATGTATTTTTGATATTTTTTTAGTTTTTATTATTTTTATGGTTTTTATGGTTCTTATGGGTTTTAGGAATTTTGGGGGGATTTATGGTTTTGGGTATTTTTTTAGTGTTTTTTTGATTTTTTAGGGTTTTTAACATTTTTCATAGTTTTTTTTAAAAAAATAGGTGTTTAAAGTGTTTAAAAGGTTTTTATTTGATTTATGGTCTCTATGTGGTTTTATCTTTTTTTTATATTTTTAGGAGTTTTCATAGTTTTTAGGGGTTAAGGGTTTTTAGGTTATTTTAGTTATTTTAGGTTTTTTAGTGTTTTTTAGGTTTTTAGGGGTTTTAATTATTTATAGTTTTTTATGGTTTATTAGAGTTTTCTAGGGGTTTTAAGGGTTTTTACGTTTCTAGGGATTTTTAGGGAATTTTTATGTTTTTGTGCTTTTTTCATGGTTTTTTCATTAAGATTTTATGTTTTCTAAAAGTTTTTTTATCATTCTTAGGGGTTTAATGTGTTTTTAGAATTTTTTGTGGTTTTTATTTTTTTTGGGTTTTATGTTTCATTATGATTTTAGTGGTTTTTAATGTTTTTAGGAAATTTTAGGGGTTATAGGGTCTTTTAGGGTTTTTATAATTTTTTTTAGTTTTAGGTGTTTTAAGAGTTTTTATTTTTTAAAGGCTTTGTTAGTGTTTTCCATGTTTTTTTGGGTTTTCTAATATTTTTAGAAAAATTTATCGATTTTTTAGAATTATTTTATTTTTTTAACGTTTTTATAGATTTTGGGGGTTTTTAGTGTTTTTAGCATTTTTAGGTTTTTACTGATTTTAATTTTTTTAAATTATTTATGGTTTTATAAGGGTTTTTAGGGTTTCTTGCATTTTATAGATTTTTATTTATTTTTTTGGATTTTTATAGTTTTATAGTTTTTAGATATTTTAAGGGGTTTAGGATTTTTCAGGGTTTTTAGGGATTTCATGTTTTTTTTTGAGTTTTTAGGGTTTTCTTATTATTAGGAGTTTTATGGTTTTCTGGATTTTTAAAATTTTTTGAGGGTTTAAATGGATTTTATAGTTTTCAGTGGATTTCAGCGTTTTTATGGGTTTTAAAAGTTTTTAGGCGTTTATTTGTTTTTAGGGTTTTTAGCATTTTTAGGTTTTTAGGGGTTTTATGTGTTTTAGGTGTCTAAGTTTTCCTTAAGGTTTTTAGTATTTTAAGGATTTTTTTACGTTTTTGGGTTTTTTAGGACGTTTTGGATTTTTATGGTTTTACAGTGTTTTTATGGTTTTCTGGGTTTTTATGTTTTTTCTGTTTTTTGGGATTTTATGGTGTTTTAGGATTTTTTATGTTTTAGTGGTTTTTATGGATTTTGATATTTTTAAGGTTTTTAGGCTTTTTAGCATTTCTTCAGTGTTTTTGGGGTCTTAAGTTTTTTTAGGTTTTTAAAATTTCTTTAGGGTATTCATGTTTTTACGGTTTTTTACGTTTTAATGGATTTAGAAGGATTTTTTTGATTTATTTATTTTGAGGGTTTTTAGGGATTTTGAGTGGTTTCAGGGTGTCTAGGGGTTTTTTGGTATTTGAGGGGGGGGGGGGGTTTAGGATTTTTATGGTTATTTAGAGATTGGTGTATTTTTTAGGGGTTTAATGGGTTTTTAGAGTTTGTAGTGGTTTCTTAGGGTTTATATGTTTTTTATGGTTTTTATGGTTTTGAGGGATTTTTATAAATTTTAAGGGGATTTATGGGTTTGGGGGTCTTTTATGTTATTCTTGGGTTTTACATTTTTTAGTTTTTAAGGGGTTTTATGTGTTTTTAAGGTTTTTATGGTTTTCGTTGGGTTCTTCATTGTTTTTTGGTTTTTTATGTTTTTGTGATTTTTATGGATTTTTTAGTACTATTATTATTATTAGTATTTTTAGGGATTTAGAGATTTTTTAGGGTTTTTAGGGTTTTAGGGTTTTAAATGTTAATTTTTCGGGATTCAATGTTTTCTTAGTTTTTTTGGGTTTTAAGGTTTTTTTAGTTTTTTAAAATATTAAATGGTTTAATTGGTTTTGAAAGTTTTTAGTTTTTTTAGGGTTATTATGGGTTTTAGGGTAGTTATGGTATTTAGGGGGTGCTATGGTTTATAGGATTATTAGTGTTTTTTGGGTTTTATGATTTTTATTATCTTTTTGGGTTTTAAATATTTTATATTTTTAAGGTTTTCATAGATGGAATAGGTTTTAGGAAATTTTATTTTCAAATGGGTTTTAGGTATTTTCAATGTTTTTATGGTGTTTAGTGTTTTTTGGGATTTTGAGGGTGTTTAGGGGTTTTTAGGGTTTTTAGGGTTCTTATCAGTTTTTTGTTTTTAAAGTTCTTATTATTTAATGGGTTTTTAGAGTCTCTAAAAATTAAGGGTTTATAGGGTTTTCAGAGTTTTTAGTTTTTTTTTGGGGGGGGGGTTATTGGTTTTCGGTGTTTTTAATATTTTTAGGGGTTTAATAATTTTATGTTTTCAGGGGTTTTTACGGTTTTTATATTTTTTAAGGTTTTGTGGTCTTACGTTTTTTATGTTTTTTGGGTATTCGTAGGCGTTTCAATGTTTTTAGGGTTTTTAACATTTTTAGGGTTTTAATGGCCATTTATAATTTTTATGAATTTTAGGGTTTTTAATGAGTTTGAGGTATTTTAAGAATTTTAGCGTTATAGGGTTTTATGGCCTTTTGGGGTTTTAGGTTTTTTTTGAATTTTTAACGTGCTTAAAGGTTTTTTGGATCTTTCAATGTTTTTAGGTGTTTAGAGGGTGTTTAGTGTTTTTAATCGGTTTTATGGTTGTATGGTTTTTATGTTTTTTTACGTTTTTAAGGGTTTTAAGGTATTTTGGGTTTTAGTGTTCCTAACATTTTTTAGGTGTTTTAGGTATAATAAGTGTTTTTTGGGTTTTCTTAGGGGATTTCATAATTTTTTGGGGTTATTTACAAATTTATTTATTTTTTGGGATTTTTATGGGCATTTATGGTTTTGATTGATTTTGATGGTTTTGGGGTTTTTATGAGTTTTATAATTATTTTTAGGTATTATGGTTGTTTGGAGTTTTTTAAGGTTTTTAATGTTTTAGAGTTTATACTATGTTTTTGGAATTAAAGTGTTTTAGAGTTTATATTGGAATTTAGTGGTTGTATATGGTTTTAGGGGTTTTTTTAATGTTTTGTGTTTTATTGGTTTTTTGGGGTTTAAAGGTTTTTAGAATTTTTTAGATTTTTTGCGGTTTGAAGTGTATTTTGGGATTTAAAGCTTTTTAGGCTTTTTCATGGTTTTTATTAGTTTTATTTTCTTAGGAATTTTTAGGGAATTTTTAGGATTTTAATGGATTTTTAGGTTTTTATGGATTTGGGGGGTTCAGGGTTTTTAGGGGATTTATGGTTTTTTGGGGTTTTTAGAATTTTTTTAGTTTTTTAGGGTTTTAAGGGTTTATATAGTATTTAACATTTTTAGTGCCTAAAGGTTTTTTGAGTTTTTAGTGGTTTATAGGGTTTTTATTGGTTTTTAGGACATTTTATTATTTTTATGAGTTTTATGGTTTTTATTGTTTTTATCTATTTTTCATGGTTTTTAGGATTTTTATCATTTTTTAGGTTTTTAGTGTTTTAAGTGTCTCTAGTTTTTTAAGGTTTTATTTGGGGGTTTTAGGGTTTTTTGGATTTTTTTTTGTTTTAACTTATTTTTAGGGCATTATTTGGGTTTTTATGATTTTCAATGGTTTTAGGGATTGTAAGGGATTTTGAGGTGTTTATAGATTTTAGAGGCTTTTTGGTTTTTTTGGGTTTTTAAGTTTATTTCAATTTTAGGGTTTCAAAATGATTTATAGGTTTTTTACTTTTCTAGTGGATTAATGGGTTTTTACGGATTTTAGTGGGTTTTAAGTGTGTTTATGATGTTTTATGATTTTTTATTATTATAGGTGTTATTATGGTTGCTATGGTGTTTTTGGTGTTTTTATCTTTTATTTGTTTATTTGGGTTTTATTTTTTTGTTTGATTTTAAGGTTTTCTCAGGGGTTTTCAGGTTTTTAGGGATTTAATTTTTTAGGGATTTTTTTTGTTTTTTTACATTTTTTAGGGTTTTAGGGATTTTTTTTGTTTTTAAGGTTTTTAGAATTATAATGGGTTTTGAGGGGTTTTCGGTTTTTTGGTTTTAGTATTTTTATATTATTTAAGAGTTTTTCAATTATTTTAGTGTTTGAAGGGTTTTAGAGTTTTTAGTGTTTTTTAAATTTTTATGAGTTTTGAGGGAATTTTTTAGTATTTTCTTTGTTTTTATAGTATTTTGGGAGTTGGGGGGGGGGTTAAGATTTTAAAGGGTTTTATGTTTTTTATGTTTGTTTTATAGTTTTAGAAATTTATTCAGTTTTTAGGGGTTTAAAGGTTTTTTATACTTTTTAAAAAAATTACGGGTTTAAATATTTTTTTGAGTTTTTAGTAGTTTTTTTCTTTTTATGGGGTTTTGGGGGGTATTTGTTTTTAGGGAATTTTTAGTATTTTCAGGTTTTCTAGCATTTTTAGGTTTTTTTTTGGGGTTTTATGTTTTTTTTGTTATTAATATTTTCTTAGGATTTTCCATGTTTCATAGTGTTTTTACATTTTAATTTATTTTATAGGGTTTTAGGTTTTTTATAGTTTTTAAGGTTTTTATGGAACTTTTTATATTTTTAGTTTTATGAGAGATTCATGGTTTTTAGGATTTTATGATTTTTTTAAGTTTTTAGTTTTTAAATTTATTCTATATTTTTTCTTTTGGAGGTCATAATTGGGTTTTATAGTTTGTAGTGGGGTTTTAGAGGTTTTATGTTTTTTAGGGTCTTTTACTATTTTTCGAGTTTTTAGTGTTTTTAGGAGTTTTATGGTTTTTAGTGTTTTTATGTTTTTAATGTTTTCTAATTAGTTTTCAGAGTTTATATGGGTTTTAATTTATTTTAGGGATTATTAGATATTCTTTAGGTTTTCGGGTTTTTAGGGTTTTTAGATATTTTGAGGGTTTTTATGGTTTTATGATATTTTTTTGGTTTTTATAATTTTTTGTGTTTTTAGGGTTTTACGTGTTTTTACGATTTTGTTTTTTACTTTGGTTTTTTTAGATTTTATTTCATTTTTATTTATTTATATATATTTTTATGGTTTTTATGGTTTTTATGATTTTATCCGATTTTGAGGGTTTTAGGGTTTGAATGGTTTTTTTCAGTTTATAGGGTTTTTTATGTTTTTATGGGTTTTATGTTTTTAGAGTGTTTTTATAATTTTTAAGATTTTAACAAGTTTTTAGAGTTTTTGTTGGTTTTTAGGTTTTTATGGGTTTTAGGGATTTTTTAGGATTTTAGGTTTTTTTGGGTTTTATGATTTTTATGGGTTTTTAGTTATTTCACATATTTTGGTTTCTTAGGGGGTTTAATTGTTTTTAGGTTTTAATTTTTTTGTAGGTTTTTTCATGGTTTTATTTTTTTTAATAAATATTGATTGAGATTTTTTTTGTTTTTAATTGTTCTTATGGTTTTGAGTGGTTTTATGGTTTTTAGTGGTCTTTTTTATGGTTTTTAACATTTAACATAGTTTTTTTTAAAAAATAGAGGTTTAAAGAGTTTAAATAGTTTTTATTGGATTTATGGTCTCTATGGGGTTTTAGGGTTTTTTTTGTTTTTATTAGTTTTCATTGTTTTTAGTGGTTATGGTTTTTCATGTTATTTTTAGTGTTTTTTAGGGTTTTATTGTTTTTTAAGGTTTTATGGGTTTTAATTATTTATAGTTCTTTATGATTTTCTCATATTTTTAGGGTTTTATGTCTCTAAGGATAATTACGGAATTTTTCTATTTTTAATGCATTTAATCATTATTTTTTTAGTTTTTATGTTTTCTCAATGTTTTTTAGAATTTTAGGAGTTTAATGTGTTTTTAGAGTTTTTTTTCTATTTTATCTGGTTTTTTTGGTTTTAGGGGTATTTTATTGTTTTAGGGGTTTTTATGGTTTTTAATAATTTTTAGGGGTTTTACGGTCTTTTTGGGTTTTATAGAATTTTTTAGGTTTTATGGGTTTTATGTGTTTTTATGATTTTAAGGTTTTCTTAGTGTTTTTCAATTTTTTTGGTTTAGTTATATTTTTAGAAATATTTAGTGATTCTTTAGGTTTTTTATTTTTTTAATGTTTTTATTTATTTAAGGGTTTTTAGTTTTTTTTTTATCATTTTTAGGTTTTTAGTGGTTTTAATTATTTTTATTCTTTTAATGTTTTCTTTGGGGTTTTAGGTTTTTTTACATTTTATGGATTTTTATGGATATTTTTTTATTTTATATAGTTTTAATGTTTTTAGACATTTTAAGGGATTCTTAAATTTTTGGGGTTTAAGGGATTTCATTATTTATTGAATTTTTAGGGTTTTTTTAGTTTTTATGGGCTTTAAGGTTTTTTATATTTTTAAATAAAAATTAAGGGTTTAAATGGATTTTATAGTTTTTAGTTTATTTTAGGTTTTTATGGGTTTTAATGGTTTTTAGGGATTTTATGATTTTCTAGGGTTTTTATCATTTTTAGAATTTTTTGGTGTATTAATTTTTTTAGGTTTTTAAGGTTTTCTTAAGATTTTTAGTATTTTTCGTATTTTTTACATTTTTAGGGATTTTTAAGAAATTTGGATTTTATGGCTTTATAGTTTTATTTATGATTATTTTGGTCTTTTTGTTTTTTTTGAGTTTTTAGTAATTTTATGGTCGTTTAAAGTTGTTGAACAATTTTAATGTTTTAAATGGTTTTTTAGATTATTAAATTGGATTTTAGGGTATTTATGGGGTTTTAGGATATTTTATGTTTTTAGTGGTTTTTATGGTTTTTGAGTTTGTAGGGTTTTTATAATTTTTAGTATTTCTTGAGTGTTTTAAGGGGTTTAAGTGTTTCTAGTTTTTAAATATTTTCTTTGTGTATTCAGTTTTTAGTGTTTTCTTACATTTTTAGATATTTATTGGGATTTTTTAGGATGTTTATGGGTTTTAGGGGTTTTAGGGATTTTGAGGGGTTTTTGGGTGTTTAGGGTTTTTTTTCGGATTTTAGGGGGGGGGTAGTTATTTAGGGTTTTATGATTTTTAGAGTTTGGTGTATTTTCTTGGGTTTTAATGGGTGTTTAGAGTTTGTAGTGGTTTCTTAGGGTTTTTATGTTTTTAGGGGTTTTATGGTTTTGATGGATGTTTATGGTTTCAAGGGGATTTAAGAGTTTTTTGGTCTTTTAGGGGTTTCTTGGGTTTTATAATTTTTAGGTTTTTTATGGGGTTTATGTGTTTTTAGGTTTTTATATTTTTCATGGGTTTCTTCAATGGTTCTTGGTTTTTTTTAAAAACTTAATTTTTATTGATTTTTCAGTATATTTATTATCATTAATGTTTTTAGGGATTCAAAGGGTTTTTAGGGTTTTAGGGTTTTAATGGTTTTTTGGGTGTTAGTGTTTTCTTAGTTGTTTGGGGTTTTATGTTTTTTAGTTTTTTTAATATTAAATCATTTAATGTTTTTTTAATGTTTTTTGTGGTTTTTAGGGTTGTTATGGGTTTTAGGGTTGTATGGTTTCTAGGGGGTTTTATGGATTATAGGATTTCAGTTTTTTTTGGGTTTTACGCTTTTTATTGTCTTTTTGGTTTTTTGGGTTTTAAATGTTTTGGTTTTTAAGGTTTTCAAAGGAGGGAAGGTTTTAGGGATTTTTACTTTCAAAGGGGTTTTAGTGATTTCAATATTTTTATGGTTTTTTGTGTTTTTAGGGATTTTGAGGTTGTTTAGGGGTTTTAAGGGTTTTTACGTTTCTTATGGTTTTTTGGGTTTTTTATGTTCAAAGTGTTTTTATTATTTTTTATAGTTTCTAACAATTTTATGGGTTCAAAGTGTCTTTAGAGATTTTTGTTTTGGGGGGGGGGGGGGTTATGTGTTTTTTGTTTTTATAATGTTTTAGAGGTTTAATAATTTTTAGTGGTTTTAGTGGTTTTAGGGTTTTTAGAGGGTTCTGGTTTTGTAGTTTTAAGTGTTTTTATGTTATTAGGGTTTTCTTAGTGTTTTTCAGTGTTTATAATATTTTCTTTATTTTTAATATTTTTAGGGCCATTTATAAATTTTATGGTTTTTAGGTTTTTAGGTACATTGATGTCTTTTAAGGATTTTAGGGTTTTAGATTTTATGGCCTTTTGGGGTTTTATGTTTTTTTTTGAGTTTTTTTGGTGTTTAAATGTTTTCAGGGTATTTCAACTTTTTTAGGGTTTTAAAGGGTGTTTATATTTTTTTAATGGGTTTTATGGTTTTTATGGTTTTTAATTTTTTAAGGGTTTAAGGAATTTTTTTGGGTTTTAGTGTTTTTAACATTTTTAGGTGTTTTAGGGGTATTAAGTGTTTTTTATGGTTTTCCTAGGGGATTTCATATTTTTAGGGGTTTTTACATTTTAGGGAATTTTTGGGTGATTTTTGGGGGATTTATAGGATTTTTAGGGGTTTTGAAGGATTTTTAAAGATATTAGGGTTTTTAGGAGTTTTATGGTTATTTTTTGGTATGAGAATTTTTTAGAGTATTTTAGGGTTTTTAATGTTTTAGATTTTTTTAATATTTTTTTAGGATTAATGTGTTTTTAGAGTTTGTACTGGAATTTAGGGTTTTTATGGGTTTTTAGGGTTTTTTTAATGTTTTGAGTTTTATTGGTTTTTAGGGGTTTAGGGTTTTTAGTTTTTAGCATCTTTTAGGTTTTTAGGGGTTTGAAGTGTTTTTTGGGTTTTAAGGTTCTCTTAAAGGTTTTTAGGTTTTTATGGGTTTTATGTTTTTAAAAATATTAGGGGTTTTTAAGATTTTAATGGTTTTAGGGTTTCTAGGGATTTGATGGTTTTATGGTTTTTAAGGGTTTTATGTTTTTTTTGAGTTTTTTGTGTTTTTTTTGTTTTTTACGGTTTTAAGGGTTTTTAGAGTTTTTAACCTTTTTAATATTTAACATGTTTTTAGATTTTTTTCTGGTTTATAGGATTTTTATTGGTTTTTATGATTTTTTTATAATTTTTAGGAGTTTTAATGTTTTTATTATTTTTCACTATATTTAGTAATTTTAGGGTTTTTATCATTTCACAGGTTTTCAGGGTTTTATGTGTTTTTTGGTTTTTAATGTTTCATTATGGGAATTTACGGTTTTTAGGGATTTTTTTATTTTAAGAAATTTTTACGTTATTATTAATATTTTTATGGTTTTCAAGAGTTTTAGGGATTATGTGGGATTTTAGTGGATTTTTTTGATTTTAGATGTTTTTTGGTTTTTTGGGTTTTATGGTTTCTTACCTTTTAGGGGATTAATGGGTTTTTAGAGATTTTAGTGTGTTTTTTAAATGTTTATGGGGTTTTATAATATTTATGATTTGAGGTGTTATTATGGTTTCTAGATGTTTTTTAGGGTTTTTAGTAGTTTTTGGTTTTTTGGGTTTTAAGATTTCTTTAGTTTTTACGGTTTTCATTAGGTTTTTTTTTGGTTTTTAGGGTTTTTCATTTTTTAGGGATTTTTAGTATTTCTACATTTTTAGGGTTTTTAGTGATTTCTGGTGGTTTTAGGGGTTTTAATGGTTTTTATTGTTTTAATGGGATTGGGGGGGGGGGTTAGGTTTTAGTATTTTAACAATCTTTTAGATTTTTTCATCTATTTTAGGGTTTGAAGGGTTTTTATCATTTTTAGTAGTTTTTATATTTTTATGGGTTTTTGTGGATTGTTTAAGGATTTTCATTATTATATTATTTTTGGGGAATTTTGTGGCGTTTTAAGAGTTTTTTTGGTTTATTAGGGTCTTTGAGTATTCATAGTGTTTTTAAAGGTTTTAAGTGTTTTGTAGACCTTAAGGATTTATTTGGGATTTTCATGTTTTTTAGGGTTTTTAGGTTTTTAGTGATTTTGGGCTATTTTTTAATTTTAGAATTTTTAGGGTTTTTTTAATTTGAGGGGTTTTAGGGTTATTGTAGATTTTTAGTGTTTTTGGGGTTTTAGTGATTATATGTGTTTTTAGGATTTTAATGTTTTCTTTAATATTTATTAAGGTTTTTCACGGTTTTTAGAGTTTTTTATGTTTTTAGATATTTTTAGCGATTTTTTGGATTTTTTGGTTTTTATGGTTTTTAGGGATTTTAAGGGGGTTTAGGAATATTTATGGATTTTAAGTTCTTATTGGTTTTTTGGGTTTTTTGAGTTTTTTTTATTTGAAATGTTTTTTATAATAATTTTAATGTTGGGGTGGGGGGGGGGGGTTAATGGTTTTTTAGATTTTTTAGTAGATCTAGGGATTTTTATGGTTTTATGGGTTTTAGGATTTTTGGGTTTTTTAGGGTTTTTAAGATTTGTTAGGGTTTTTTACTTTTTTATGGGTTTTAAGTGATTTTGTTGAATTTTTTTTAAAAAAAATGAGGGATTTACGGGTTTTTAGGGGGTTTTGAGTTGTTTTTTCTTATTTAGGGGTTTTTTTGTGTTTTTATAATTTATAACGGTATGATAATGTTTTAACGCCTTGAGGGGTTTAAAGGGGTATTATAGTTTTAGTGGGTTTTTATGGTTTTTAACATTTTTATGTGTTTTAAGGATTTTATAGAGTTTTGTTTATTTTATTTTTTTTAGTGTTTTTTTACATTTTTAGGTTTTTATGGGGTTTTAGTGTTTTTTACGATTTTTTCACGATTTTGTTGAGTTTTTATGTTTTTAAGGATTTTGGGGAATTTTTAGGGTTTTTATGGGTTTTAAGGTTTTTTAGGAATTTTGAGGGTTTTATGGGTTTGTAAGTGTTTTATAGTTTTATAGTTTTCTTGGGGTTTTAAGGGGGTTTATAGTTTTTAGGGGTTTTAATGTTTTCAGAGTTTTTTTATATTTTTTTGGGTTTTTAAGGGTTTTTAAAGTTATTATTGGTTTTCAGGATATATATATATATATATTTCTCGATTTTCGAAGGATTTTAGGGGTTCTTATTTATTTTAGGGTTTTTTTCCTCTTTTACGGTTTTATGTTTTTTAGGGGTTTTGGGGGTTTTAATTGTTTTTAGGTTTTTTTGGATTTCTCAGGAGTTTCATAAAATTCAAGTTTTTTCTATGTTTTTGGGGATTTTTAGGATTTTTTTTGTTTTTAGGGATTTTATGGATTTTTATAGTTTTTCTGGTTTTTAAGGATTTTTAGGGTTTTAGCATTTTCGGGATTCTTATGTGTTTAATGTGTTATTAGATTTTTAAGTATTTATTAGAGTTTTTTACTTTTTTAGGGATTTTTAGGTATTTTTTGGATTTTTATGGTTTTTTAGGGTTTTAGTAATTTTGATGGTATTTAAGTTTTTTATGGTTTTTATGGTTTTTTATATTTTTAGGGGTCTTAAGGGTTTTTCATTTTATGGTTTTCATAGGTTTATTAGGGTCATTTAAGTTTTTAGGTATTTTTAGGCCTTTTAAGATTGTTTGGTGTTTTACGGTTTTTAGGGACATTTAGGTTTTTAGGATTTCTATGGGGTTTTAAGGTTTTTTATGGGTATTAGGGTTTTTAGTTTTTTATGGTTTTTTGTGGGTTTAGGGTTCATTTTAGTTTTTTAGTGTTTTTAAGGTTTTTAGATGTTATTAATGTTTTTAGGGGTTTAACAACTTTCTAGTGTTTTAGGGGTTTTATGGGTTTTAGGGATTTTAATGTTTTTATGGGTTTTTATGATTTTTAGAGTTTTAGGGGTTTTAGGTATGTTAGTATTTTTATGTTTTTATGGGGTTTAAGTTTTTTTAGGTTATTTTTTCTTATCGGGTTTTATATTTTTTACATTTTTAGTTGTTTTTGGGATTTTAAGGATTGTTATGTTTTTTATGGATTTTAGAGAATTTTAGGTTTTAAGGATTTTTAAGGTTTTTTGATTTTTTTGGTTTTTATAATTTTTTATCTTTTAAAAGGTTTTTTAGAGTTTTTTAACATTTTGAGATTTTAAATGGTTTTTTATATTTTTTTTGTTTTTATGGGTTTTATGTATTTTTATGGTTTTTACAGAATTAGGGGGTTTAAAAGTTTTTAGTGGTTTTAGGCGTTTTAGGGACTTTTTTGGGGTTTTTAGCCTTTTTATATTTTAGGGGTTTTATGTGTTTTTAGGTTTAAAGGCTATCTTAGGGGGTTTTAGGGTTTTAGGGGTTTTTTACGAGTATAGAGATTTCTAAACTAATTTTTTTTCTGTATTTTTATGGTTTTTATGGTTTAAAAAGATTTCTAGGATTTTTATGATTTTAGGGGTTTTTTTGTTTTTTTAGTTTTTTAGAATTTTATTGTTTTTTTATTTTGTTAACATTTTTAGGTATATAAAAGTTTTTTAGAGTTTTAGTGGTTTTTTCGGTCTTTTATGGGTTTTTATATTTTTTAATGTTTTAAGGGTTTTTATGGCTTTTATGGTTTTTAGGGGTTTATTTTATTTTTATGTTTTAAGGGTTTTATTTTTTTGGGTTATTATTGTTTTCATAGGTTTTTCACAGTTTTAAGGTTGGTTACATTATTTTTAATTTTGAGTATTTTTTTAGAATCATACAGGTTTTTATGAGTTTTAGTGATTTTGAGGGTTTTTAGGGTTTCTAGTGTTTTTAGGGTTTTGGGGTTGTTTTGGGGTTTTAGGGGTTTTTAGTGTTTTTAAGGGTTTTTTTAATGGTTTTTGGTTTTCAAAAGGAATTTAGAGTTTTTATTAGATTTTAGGGTTTTATGGGTATTTAGGATCTTTAATGTTTTATGGTTTTTATGGTTTTTTAGGTCTTTTGGGTTTTTAGAATTTTTTATGTTTTTAGGGGGTTAAAAGTGATTTTAGGTTTTTGAGGTTTTCATAGGGTTTTCACAATTTTTAGGGGTTTTTACATTTTCAGTGATTTTTAGGGATTTCTAGGATTTTTATTGGTTTTATTGCTTTTACGGGATTCTATATTTTTTAAGGGTTTTAGGGATTTTAAAGAATTTTAGAATCTTTTTAGGATTTAATATTTTCTTAGGGGTTTTTAGGGTTTTTATTCTTTTTACATTTTACGGATTTTTATTTTTTTAGATTTTTTATGGTATTTTGGGTTTTAATCAGTTTTGAGGGTTTTTATGTCTCTAGGGTGTTTTTGGTGTTTTAGATTTGTTTAATTTTATGGTGTTTTTAGTTTTTATAATTTTTTTTATATTTTTAAGGGTTTTTATTCTTTTTACATCAGTATTGCTCACCGCCGAATGGTCTTGCCATATATTCAGACCAAGACAGAGGAAATCCATGAAGTCAGTCCTATCTCTGAGCTGTATACTCCCACCCCCGGCTGGATGAACCCCATTGCAAACTACCTTCAACGAGGAGAACTTCCATCAAACAGGGCTGAATGAGAGCAAATAAGAAGAAGGGATATCAACTTTGTCCTATATGGCGGAATGGGTCAGAAAGATGTCCTCTACAAATGAGGCCTTGACAGAATCCTCCTCAGGTGCATTTATGGAGAATAAACTGCCACCGTCATGACTGAAGTGAATGCCGGAGTGTGTGGGGCACATCAGTCGGGGACCAAGCTTTCCCATCAGGTTCGAAGACTCGGGTACTATTGTCCCACAATGGCATGAGATTGCGAGAGCTTTAACTCAAAATGCCACTCGTGCCAAATGCATGCCAACTTCATACACCAACCCCTGGAGTTACTTCATCATGCTAAGTACTCCTGGCCATTTTCCATCTTGGGAATGGATGTTGTGGGACCATATCCCCCCGCCACAGCCAAACAGTTGAAGTATATCCTCACAGCAACCGACTTCTTTTCCAAATGGGCAGAAACCATACCTCTTAAGGAATTCAGGGTAACAAGAATTGTCAGCTTGGTGAAAACCAATATTATCACCAGATTTGGTGTCCCTCATACTATACTAACAGATAACAGCACCAACTTCTCCTCTGCTGAATTGGAGAAACTATACCAAGAGTATGGTATCATGGCTAACCACTCATCCTGCTACCATGTGGCAGCCAACGGGCAGATAGAGGCTTTAAACAAGACCATGTCCAACATCCTCCATAAAATGGTGGACAAAGACAATAAGTCATGGCTGGATAAACTCCTTCATGCATTGTGGGCCTACTGAACCACAATCTGCATAGCTACTCTGGCCACTCCGTACACATTGGTATACAGAAGAGAAGCGGTCCTGCCCATTGATCTCCAATTACCCTCGCTCCACGTTTCCATTTGTGATCAATTATCCAATGATTAGAAATCAGAAAAGCAGCTATGTGAATTGGAACAGCTTGATGAGAAGTGGCTGCACTCTTTGCACCATCTGGAAGTATACCAGAACCAGATTGCATGAGCCTTCAATAAAAAGGTTCGTCTTCAGTCTTTCTTGGAAGTAGAATTGGTATTGGTCCTCCGGACCCCAATGATACCCAGAAGGAAACATCCAAAGATGGAGCCCAAGTGGGAGGGACCATATGTTATACACAAGGTCTACTCCAATGGAGCATATGCCCTGATATCCATGGACGGGAAATTCACCACCGCTCCTACAAATGAGATATTCCTGAAGAAGTATTTCTCATATAAACTAAACGTATTTTTCGTCCTTACCGTACGATGATAAACTGCATGGATAAGGAAGATAAAAAGAGAGAAAAAAGGATCCTCCGAGCTGCATGATGTTAAACTGCCAAGCACCCAACGGTCTTAACTCTATGACCTTAAACTAAGAGTATTTCATCCTTACCGCACGACGTTAAATTGCACAGACAAGATGTTTTTTTAAATGCCCCCTCCCCCCATGTATGGACCAGACCTACACGGGGTGTATTTTATTTCAAATAACTACGTACTGCTTGATTCCTACCTTCGTAGGATACGTAGCGATGCTGGGGTTCCTCATCCTGGGCCAGCAACCTCTCAAATAAAAAAAATTCCCCCTTACCCCGTGTACGGACCAGACTTGCATGAGGTGTATTTAGCAAAGAACAACGTACGACTTGATTCCTACCTTCAGAGGATACGTAGAGACACTGGGATCCCATCCTGGCCCAACCACTACCAAATGAAATAAAATAAAAGTTAACAATGTCCCCTTCCCCAGTGTACGGACCAACCCTGCACGGGGTTTACTTCTTCCAGAGAACTACTTGTGTCTTGATTCCTACCCTCACAGGATACGTAGTGACACCAAGGATCCCCGTCCTGGCCCATCTGCCTGAATAAAAGATAAAAATCTCCTTCCCCCGTCAATGGACCAGCCCTGCATGGGGTGTACTTATTCCAGAGAACTACGTTCGGCTTGATTCCTGCCATGGCAGGATACATAGTGATGCCAAGGTTCCCCGTCCTGGCCCAGCCCCCTAAATAAAAGATAAAAATCTCATTCCCCCTGTGAACGGACCATCCCTGCACGGGGTGTAATTCATCCAGAGAACTATGTGCGGCTTGATTCCTGCCCTCGCTGGATACGTAGTGACGCCAAGGTTCCCCGTCCTATACAACCCCCAAATAAAAGATAAAAATTCCCTTTCCCCCCTGTGTATGGACCAGACCTGCATGGGGTGTATTTTTATGTCATCACCGAACGATGTTAAACTGCATGGATAATGAAAAAAAATTCCCTTTCCCCCATGTATGGACCAGACCGGCATGGGGTGTACTCCTCGTCCTTACCGCATGAAGTTAAACTGCACGAATAGCAGGGTTTAAAAATGCCCCATTTCCCCCATGTATGGGCTAGACCTGAACGGTGTGTATTTTTACATCTTCTCTACACGACGTTAAAATGCATGGATAGTGAATGTTAAAAATTCCCCTTTCCCCCGTGTATGGACCAGACCTTCACGGGGTGTATTTTTCATCCTCACTGCATGAAGTTAAACTGCACGGATTTTTTCATGAACCACCTAAGGTAAATGGAGAAACGAGGTGGAAATACTCCTTGCGCATTTGGATACATCCTCCCCATACATCAAACTCCACGGCCCGGATAATTATGGATATTCATAACCATTCATGGCCATCGGAAGTGGAAAGTCATCGACCCGTGGACACCTTTGCATGACTATGCATACCATGCGCTCAGTGGCTCTGCATATTGATAGCCCCTAACCCATCTACAAAAGGCCAGATTTCCACATGCGACACTCTTCCTAGCTTCGAACGCTTACTGGCCTCAGAACCCCCATACCATACCTCCTTATCCAGAAGTTTATGGCACAATGGTTTACAAGTTTATCCTCTTTTCACATCCAAACGTCGCCCGAGTATCCCTACCCTGTTAGCCTATGTATTTTCCCATGGTTCAAATGACAACCTGCATCTACGACCATCAATCCAGGACTAGGATACTGTGATTCAATGGAAAATTATAGTGAATATGTTTCTTGTATGCTCGGACACCATTATCCCCACATGGCGAACTCTTTACTGTGAGCAATCTTGTATTTTCATAATAATTCATGTCCATCGGAAGTGGAAAGTTATCGACCCGGGGACACATTTGTACGACTATAAATACCATGCCCTCAGTGGCTCTTCATAATGATAGCCCCTAGCTCATCCATTAAAGGAAATATTTCCTTGGGCGGTACTCTTCCTCTATACTCTTATGGGAATCATAGCCCCCACACCACATCTCTTGATCTGGGAAACCTCAGAGTTTTAGTTTACAACCTTCATCCCCCAACTATGTTCCGAGTATATCATAGCATGTTAACTCAGTTGCCCTTCGAGTGACTCCAGCAATAGTCACCCAGTGATCCGAGCTCTATGACTGCTAAACTAGGAGTAATTCATCCTTATCACACGACATTAAACTGCATAAAGTGAAGGTACACCCCCGCGTGTAGAATAAATCAGTTTGGGGAGCTCTCTAAGCTTTAACAACAACCAGGGCCGAGTACGCCCGACATGTCCAGAAATTTCCTTCCCAAATGACAGACTTCGTGGCCCAGATAATTGCAGATCCTTATAACCACTCATGGACATAGAGAGTGGAAAGTTATCGACCCATTGAAACATTTGCATGACTATGAATACCATGCCCTCAGCGGCTCTTCATATTGATAGCCCCCAGCCTATCTACCAAAGGCAAGATTTCCACAGGCGACACTCTTCCTAGTTCCGTACGCTTACCGGCCTCAGAATACCCATATAATTTCTCCTGATCCAAGAACCCCCAGAACCATGATTTACACCAATAAAACCCTCTCCACTTCTAGGAATAATGAGATGTTCGAGCCCAGTTTCATTCTGATGAAGTGTGGCCTTTGCCACTACGTCCTTATTTCATGATGTTAAACTGCACAGAACATCTTTGCCGCTTGGCATAAAACTGCAGTGACCAAGCATTAACTGTCCTGTGAAATGCCTTCAACTAAAAGCATTTTCACTGGTTTAAAATTCCCCCGTCCTCACTGCATGACATAAAACTACACAATAAGCTTTAAAAATTCTACCTGTCTTTACCACATGAAGTTAAACTTCACAGAAGTCGTCCTCACCACATGAAGTTTAATTACGTAGAACCCCATTTCCTTTCACGTCAGGTCACCTTCTTTCTCACTACATGACGATAAAATGCATGGAGTTCACCCTTACCGCATGACGTTAAACTAAACGGGCTTCGTCGAGACCCACCCTAGATATACGGTGAAATGGGAAAGGAATACTCTTGGTGTATTTGGATGCAACCTCTTAATACACCAGACTCCACGACCCGGATAATTGCGGATATCCATAACCACTCATGTCCATCGGAGGTGGAAGGCCATCGACCCATGGACACCTTTGTATGACTATGCATACCATGCCCTCAGTGGCTCTGCATAATTATATCCCCAGGCTCGTCCATCAAAGGAAATATTTCCCCAGGTGATACTCTTACTATCTTCGTACGCTCACCGGCCCAAATGCCCCCATGTCATATCTCCTGATCTAAAAATTTATGGAGAAGTGGTTTACAAGTTCAGTCCTCACCCGTATCCAAGTGTTTTCGGGGCACCCCTTCCCGATGAGCCTATGTATCCATTCGCGGTTCACATGACAATTTTCATCTACAAGCATCAAGCCAGAACTGGGATACTCTTACTCAGCGGGAAACTACCATGAAGATGTCTGTTTTGTGCTTGGGACACCATTATCCCCATGTGCCAAACTCTGTGCATTGAGAAATCTTGGATTTTCATAACCATTCATGGCCATTGGGAGTGGAAATTTATCGACCCGTGGACACATTTGTACGACTATGCATACCATGCCCTCATCGGCTCTACATAATGATAGACCCTAGCTCTTCCATAAAAAGAACAATTTCCTCAGGTGACACTCTTCCTAGTTCCGTATGCTTACCAGCCTCAGGTGCCCCATATCATCTCTCCTGATCCAGGAAACCCCAGAGTTTCATTTTACACCTTCATTCCAACACACTTGTTCAGAACATGCCAGAGCATCCTTACCCAATTTCCCTCTGAGTGATTGTAGCAATAGTCATCCAATGGTCTGAGCTCTATAACCGTTAAACGAAGAGTAATTTGTCCTTACTGCATGATGTTAAACTGTACAGAATGTAAAAATTCCCCACGTCTTTACCACATGACGTTAAAATGAACGGACTCCGTCCTTACCGCATGACGTATAAATGCACGGCCAATATCATCATTAGTCCAGCAAGGGATTAGTGTTTTCCTTCCCCCCTCAGTGCAAGGGCCATACCTGCACAAAATACCACCTCACATAAGCATGGGGAGGGATGACTTCACCCGTTCTCAAAAATTTAGCCGGGGCGTTCCTCCCGTGTCCAGGAATCCTCTTTTCATAAACCATACTCTGTAGTTAGAAAGAGTCGAACCCTTGTAAGCCACCCCTGGTGGTCCCAAATCTCAACGTCCCTAAAGTTGACCGGCTATCGAAAGAATACAATCATTGACCTAAGGACACCTTTTCCTGACTATGCATCCCATTCCCTCAGTGGCTTTGCATATTGATCACCCCTGGCTCGTCTACCAAATGCATGATTTCTTTAGGCAATGCCTCTCTCCGTACACTTGTTGGCTTCTGAGCCCCCATATCCATTCAGAAACCCTCTGAGCTACAGTTTACTAACCTCTTACAAAACCTTGACTAAATGCGATGGAATGTATTTCACATGATTACTGAAAACTAGGGAAGGCCATCCCACTTCAAGAAAGGTACCACCTGTATGACTCGAAACTACAACAAGCTCCAACCTTCCTTCATGCTAACTAAATGCATAGGACAGGGACCCTATGTACCTACTCCTGGTTCATATAGATGTTCCCAAATCCCTTTCTGACATCACATACCCATTCTGGTCCACCCCTGGTGGTTTTCGTAATTCTCCGATCCACCCATGGTGGTTTCCATAAGCCAGACATTCATGAAGTCCTATGACCATCAGAAATGGAGAGTCATTGAATTAAGGAAACCTTTTTCATGACTATGCATACCATGCCCTCAGTGGCTCTGCATATTGATCGCCTTTGTCCTGTCTACCAAAGGCAATATTTCCTTAGGCAATTCTCTTTCCACCTCTGCGTTTCTATACTGATCCCATGCCTTGATACATGCCATGAATGTCATTAAAATCTAAACACACTCCCTCCACATGTGTCTGAAGGACACCGAGAAATCTTTTAATCAACCAAACCACATTAAGTCCCCTGCCCCACTATATTTGGTCAAAGATGTTTGACCTAAAACATTAGTAATTATAGTCTTGACGACAGGACATTAAACCGCTCACAAAAGAGGCACAAATCCGGTTAGGCCGAAAACCTAAAAAGGGTGACCTAAGAAGAATTTGGGCCATACCTGCTGGGTTCACACTAAATAAGCCAAGGAAAAATTAGGTTATTAACAAAAAAGACAAAAAGTTTGTGGGGGGGGGGGTTTCTATAAAACCATAGAAATAGTCAAACTATGCTCGTTGGATCCCATGGTTTGGGAAAACGTTAGAGCCTATTTTCATCTTTTTCCACTTTCCTGAATTATGATCAATTCTGATTCCGTGAGTTGTTATTTAAGAAACAATTGTTCAAGTAATAATCAAAATTTATGGCAAGGCATATTAACATAGATTGTATTCCATTAGAGAAAAAAAGGTTGGGTGTCCACAAGCTGGGGCCTCTTCGTCACAACGTCAAAAGTGGTAAAAAGGAATGCACATGAATGGCTCTGACAGTCACAGTGGAGCCTAGCTCTCCCTCTCCACCAAATCAGCGACCGTGCGCTAGAGGTCGTTGCATGTCTTCTCCAGGACAACCTTCTCCCTGGCCTCAACCTCGGCCACCGAATGAGTATGCTCCACTGTTGTTTGGAGATTGTTGATCCTTTTTCTGGTGGCTTCAAGGCGACCTGTCATAGTTGATAATTGATCTATTAGCATCGTTACCTGTTCTTCAAATTCATGCAACTCGGAAGATAGGATTGTCGTCTGATCTCGAGAGCTCGCCTCATGTGCTATCAGTTAATGGAGCTTTATCATGGTTCCCTTCAGGGCTCAGGTCCCGCAATGAGAGGCAGCGACGTGAGAAAGTTTGCGCTCACTAGTATAAACTTCCTCATGGGAAATGACAACCTGGCAGGAGAGAAAATGAAACTGCCGATAGTCAAAGCCACCCAACCCCAAACCCAGGAAGAGTTATCAAAGTGCTTTAGTTTTAGTTTCCATTTCGTCCAGGGGAGTTTCGTTGAAAATATCGCAAATCCGGGGCCAGGCCCACCTGCACACTTCTAGGTGGTCCTCCATGACCCGAGGTTCTTTGGTATCCTCACTAGACGACACGAGAATGAAGTTTGGAATCGCGACCAGTGCAGGCACGTGCGTGCTAGAAGATGGTTCCGAGGCTAGAAGGCCTGACGCTTCTGGCCCTGGTTCGGGCTTTGGAATCATGGAGCTAGGTCCAGTATCGGCCCGAAAAACTTCAAGAATTGTCTCGCTAGGAACCGAAGACACATGATCATCCTCACCCACATCCAAGAAGGTTGGGTTCGGCTGAACATCGTCCGCCGAGGGGATGGGGGAGGAGAATCCCCTAAATCACTTTGACCGACAATCCATCGGTCGGTCCTCCCTCAGAGCTGATGAGGAAGGTGTGGTAGGCACAACATCCACAGAGACTCTCGATTTGGTAATCTGCTGGACAACCTTCCCTAGAATCCCATTAGGGTAATGTTTTACCCATATCCTTGCATACTTCAAGGAAAGACTGGCAGCCACTCCCCTACCAGGCAAGAGAATGCTTGAATCAGATCCCTCCTGCATCAGCATCAACCACCATTGATGGAGGGTGGCTGGGTGTAGTCCTCGAGTCTAAGGAGGAGGAAGGGAAACATGGAGTTTCATACACCCAATCTAGCGGGAAAAATGACGTGGCCCATACAACTTGCACAGAGAAACGCTGTCAATCCACATGGCCAAAAACCTGTCCCATAGTGAAATCGTGAAAGAACGATCCTCTAGGATCCCCCTATGGTTGTCAACCATGACGCCGGAAGGAGTGGAGTAGGGAGCGAAAGAAAACTAAAATAAGTCACTTAGGTGCTCGATGACATCATCAGAATTGAAGGACTTCAGGCAAACCCCAGCTATATAAAGCAGGGTAGGCCGGAAAGTAGGAAGCGAGATGACTGTGTTATGATGATATTAATAACAGCGACAATGATCCATGATCCAACCATATAAAAATTGAAATGGACCACTTAGACGGTAGGGTGACCCGCCCTCCTTCATGTGACATAGCAGTTCATAAATACGAGCCAAAGTGGGCACGACTATATTCATTGGGCGACCCTCTGCCAACTCAACTTCCATCATCAAGTTGCAAGCCCTGACGACCGGGTTGATATCCCGAGAAGGGAATAGCCACCCATTCAGAAACATAGAAAACAGACCTACTAGCCTAATCATAGGTGGCACACCAGGGTGCACCTCATAACCCAATGAAAGGTAGTCACCTGCCTCCAGAACCGCCCAGTAGGAAGCTGGGATGGTTCATGACTGTTGAGAAGGATGAGTCCTGGGGAACTTGATCTTCGACACATGACCAGTGATGTTCAGAAATAACCCTATACGGGTGCTATAGGGAATAAGAGAGCGGGCACGCAAGGCCTGACCCAATGATTGCTCCACAATAACCAGTAGATCCCTTTCCATCAAAGGCACTTGTTTGACATCATCCCACGCACCAGGAGTGGGTAGAAACTGTTCATACATCTCACCGATAATTTGGAGCCCTCCCAATTGACAGATGTCCCACAGACTAATGCCAACTTCTCCATGGACAAGGTGAAAAGTATTAGTGCTTGAAGACCAGCGAATGAGCTGGTTAGGCAGGATCAATGATGGTGGGTAGACAACAAATTGGGAGGCCTATACTACGGAGTACAAATTGACTGCTTCCAGTAACTCGGGAGATTCCCAGAAATGATGATGGACCCAAAAGGCCTAGGCCTAGTCGTTCGAGAAACACCCACTAGACCGAAGATCCCACCTAGGAATCCACCCCGCATTCAGATCCACCTAAGTAAGGTTGATTATGGAGGGATAATTCTTGAATACAGATTTTTAAGATAAGTCTTGAATGTACTGATAGATTCGGGTCCAAACAGAGCCTCTCAAAATGAAAGCATCTTTTGGATCAGAATCAGAGATTATCTCCCCCAATGGGGTAAGGTTCGCCTGAACGCACTTTGGTAGCACTCCCAAGAAAGGAGACGGAAGACTTGAGAATGTAGGGGGGATAGGGAAATCTTCCTAAATAATGAAGCCGTAAAGAGGAAGCCGATTTGATAGTGGATAACCCAGGAGATTAGATGAGAGTAAGTCCTTCAATACACCATCGTCAGGAATGATGGATTGACTAGGGTCCTCTTTGATGTTTTCTTCTATCCGAATCATAGCCAGACGACTTCCTAAACCAGTTGGGAGAGACTCTACCGTAGGAATGGGTGCAGGGCGAGGGGGAACCATGTTTTCTCCCTACATCATGAAGATCAGAAAATGGTTTTTCCGGGATAATAAAATCTGGACAAATGAATTGAGAAGCGTATGTGAGAAGGCCTCAAAAGGTGGTTCACGATGACTGTATCCCCCTACGCGGAAGTAGTCCATAGTACCTTGGCCCACGGAGCGTTGGCCAGAAAACTGCGAACCATGTTGCTCCACAAAGTCCTAATCCTATATTTAAGTAACTATGTTCAGAGGACTTATGAAATTTTCCAAAATCAGCAGGACCTCAGTCTGTGAAGCATCGAAACCACGAAGTGAATTCCTCTGCGGCGCATCGTGACTTACTTTTTAATTAATTAAAAGTATTATTTCACAGCTGGAGATTGGTACATGGGTGAATATGACTGCAAAGGAAGAATTGTTCATGGAAATAGTGGCTGGTTCGCGGATGAGGTGTTTTAAGAAAGAATGAGCACGCGGAGACAAAAAAGCGAGTGGGCTCTGGTTTCGCAAAGAATCTGGGAAAAGACAAAGGAAGGCCCCTGTATTTATAGGCATTGTACCCTACCAGCTCCACCTCTCTACCGTGAACTACCCCAGTTTCAGGACCACTCAACATCAGAATATCCTCCTCGTCGTTCCGATCAGACCCCATTCCAATGGGGGGCATCTGTTGGGTCCTAAAAAATCCGCAAATGAAGATAATAATCCCCTTCAATCGAAAGAGGATTTTTTACCCAATTCCCTACAACGAATTGGGAAAATAATGGAGGCCAATACTCAAAATTGGTAAAGGACTAAATGGTCCGCGAACCGGACTAAGTGTTACATGGCCGGTTCAGCGAACCGCTCCCCTCCGCAGACCAGCCTCATTCACAAGATGGAGGCGGAGATCCTCTACGGGCGCGAAGAAGAACAGGCGCCAAACCGGTCCACCATCACAAACCTCCCCAGCCACGGAACACATCGACCGGCCCAAGCCTCATCCACTGTTGTTCGCGGAATGGAGGTGGAACCCTCTGCGTCCATGAAGAACTCTCCAAGCTCATTTGGTTCTCGGGGGAGATGCGCTCAATACCCCCCCGCGAGTTGCGAATTGACCGAGTCATCCATGAATTGGGTTTTCAATCACGGGACTCTGCAAAAGGTGCCGCATGACCATAGATACATCCTTTTCCCCGCTCTATAAAAGGAGATCGAGGGAAAGATAACAGAAAAAAAGGACGGGGGGAGAAGATCAATCAGATTCGGGTAGAAGGATTTTGAAGGAAGGATTAGGATTTCAGAAGTTCTAGTTCGCAAACCAGAGCAGGTATGAACCTGGAAACGAACTAATAAGGAAACAAAAATGCATAATAACTTGGTGAACCATGAACCTAAAATAACAAATAAGAGAAAACCACAAACCATTGTCCCTCCGCAGATGCACTCCCTGTGGACCAGGGAGTTTATGCCTCTTTTCCGATCCGTCGCACCGCGTAGCACCCTCATACATGGGCGAAGCCCCGACCGATGAGCCTCCGGCTGGCGCTGCCCTTGGCCCCCCCTGCCCGCATGGAACCCTCCACAGACCACCCTAGTTCACGGATCAAACCCGAATCCGCGAACCACCTTGGTTCGCGAGATTCCCATCAGTCCGCGGACCACCATGGTTCGTGGATTGAACCAGAAGCCGTGAACCACCTTGGTTTGCGGGATGCCCATTAGTCAGTGGAACAACTTTGTTCGCGGATGGCATCTCCAACCGCATAACACTTACCTATGCGAAGGGCGCCACCACCAATAACCATGCGTGGCCTGCCAAATCCTTCGGAGTTCCCGTTCCCTGAGCCGCATAAAATCATTCTGATCCGGCCTGATACTCCGTGACTCCCTCACTGGCCTACTCATTGGCCCTAAGCCGAGGCCTCCACCAGAGCCACTGTATCCATTTGGTGAAACCCCCAGGTGAATCAGCGTGCCGTTTTTAGTTCACATACCCACGATAAGCAGGGGCAAAGTGGTTTCCCCGACCCTTGAGAAGATTCCAGAAGCATTCATGGGTTCACATTCCCATGGTAATGAGGAGTCTATGCTCGGGAGTCCCCTTTCTGCCCCTCCACTTGTTGGGGCTGGGGTACTTATCCCTTCTTCAGAGGGTAGTAAAATACCACTCAGAAGGAATCACCCATGCACTTCCGTACTTCCCTCGGGAACAAGATAGGTGACGGGAACAGGAGCACCTCTTTCCCTCTCCCTCCACACTTTGTCGCCATGGGCGCCCATCTCAGAGTAATCCCCAACCTTATGGGCCACTTTATGCATAAGCCCCACTCCACTTCTCACAGACGCACCTTTCACTACACGATCGTCTGGTCCCTATCACCTCTTTTTTATCACATCGATCATGACTCACGTGGGCTTAGAGTATGCATCGACCATGACATCCTCTTATGGGCCACCTTAGAGCGTAAGCCCCACTCATCTGAACTACGTGGACTTTGATCCCTGTCTCCTAGGCAGGGTACGTAGGAAGCCTCCCATGGGGTTCAAGCCAGATCACTGTCGGACCCTCGAGGTTTACCGTCCCTCAGGTCCACCTTCACGCTGGTTCTCCGACACCCCAATCCGAACTACGTGGAATTTGATCCCTGTCTCCCAGGAAGGGTATGTAGTAAGCCTCCCTGAGGATCAATCCCAACAACTGGCTGATCCTACTATCTTCACGTCGGTTCACTGCACCAACCCTGGTGCCACCTCAATGATTCCAGACTCCTCAGGGTCATTAATCCGACGAGGGATGGTAGACCTCAGGCATAAATGATTCCTAATCCCTACGTCTAGCTGACCATTTCCAATCAGGAGAAATCCGTGGATACTATTCTTGGGTATAATCAAAATATTCGCGAACATATGAATACGTTTTAAATATATAAGAGAGTCCTGGAACAAGAAACAATTCCTTACAAAAGGGCGCGATGAGACCAACTTCCCATCCTCTCGACCAATGTGAGTTCTTAAGCATCACTGGTTAAACCACCCAGAAAACTCCTGCCTTTGGAAAGCAAGTCTATGTTTTACTGGATATAGAAACGTTGGGCATTTCAAGGAAGAAAGCGGTGCACTCGATATGAGTGATTAAGTAGATCCCAACCTTCTCTAATCTACCGTCGGGTAGCGCACATTTCTTCCCCATGACCCCGTCATGTGTCTCAAGATATGGTTGAAATGGGTTTTATAGTTTTCAGGGTTTTAGGGGCATTAGGTTTTTTAGGTTTTTTCAAATTTTTATGAGTTTTTATGGTTTTTTGGATTTTAGGGGTTTAAGAGGGTTTTATAGTTTTTAATGTTTGTAGTTTTTTGGTGTTTTAGGTGTTTTTAGGGTTTAAAGGTTTTATTAGGGGTTTAAAAACTTTTTACATTTTTAGGGATTGTTATAAATTTATTAGTTTTTTATCATTTTTATGGATTTTTTATATGTGAGATTTTTTATGGCTAATTAGGGTTTTTAGGGGTTTATTTTTTTGGGTTTTAGGTGTTTTTGTGTTTTTTGGGGTTTTAAGGTTTTTTATAGTTTTCAACATTTTTAGCAATTTCAAACGTATTTTGATTTTTGTGGTGCTTTTTAAGGTTTTTATAGGTTTTTATTGTTTTTAATGTTTCTTCGGGGTTTTATGGTTTTAGGGGGTTTAGGGGTTTTAAGGTATTTTAGGTTTTTTATTATATTTAGTGATTTTATGTTTTTTAATGTTTTCTTAGGTTTTTTTGGGGTTTTAGGGTTTTTTATGTTTTTTATTTTTTATTATTTTTATGGTGTTTTTGGTTTTTGGGATTTTTTTGGGTTTTTAGGGTTGTTATAATTTTTTATGTTTTACAGGGGGTTTAAGTGTTTGTATTTTATAATACTATTTAGGATTATTCAAGGTTTTTAGGGTTTTTTAAAATTTTTTGGATTTTCTGGGATTTTTAAGATTTATATTATTTTAAGGGTTTTATGGATTTTGAGGTGTTTTAGGGTTTTTATAGGTTTTATGGGTTTTTTTGTTTCTGGGTTTCTCTCAGTCTCTTAGTATTTTTAAGGGGTTTAAATGTTTATTTAAAATTTTTAGGATTTTATAGAGTTTTTAGTGGTTTTGTGTTTTTATAGGGTCTTAGGGAATTTTAGTTTTTTAGGGTTTTTTGGGTTTTTTGGGTTGTTTAGTGTGTTATATATTTTTTAGGCAAGGAAGATGCGAGGGTCGGGCTATTCCCACCCCCACCCAAATTTATTAGAAAGAAAAAAGAGACACAACAGACAAGGGAGGGGAGGGGTCAAACGACCCAGACCCAAAACCCCTTACAACCCGAGATGAAAAGACCCCAAAAGAATGAAAAACAAAAGAGAAAAAGTAAAATCACACCAATAAAAGCAGCGACCACTATCATCCATCATCAAAAAGCATCTAGCATCTCACAGCTAACCAACGACCAGCAATCAAAGTCAACCTGTAATCAATATCCATCAGCAGCATGATCATAAACCACAGCTTCAGCAACTCCCAGCTCAGCAGCAACCAGCATCCAGCATCACAATTTCCATCATCCAGCGCATTCCGGCATTCAGCAGCACCACATCCCATCATCACAACATCATAGCAGTAGCAACACGTCCAAACCAACCATCCCAAGCAACCAACAGCACCAAATCCGACATCTCAACCACTCACAACTAGCGGCATGAAACCACAGCATGAGCCCCGCAACCAAATGCGGCCATCATCACTTCCCAGTAGACCACAACAAGAAATTAAAATCACACCATTTCCAGCAACTAGCATGTCCTCCCCATGAGGATCCACAACCAGTGAAAACAAGTAGCAAAATCCAACGAACGACAGCACCAAAACACTAGCATTAACAAAAAAGAATCACCGCCTCCTTGCTGACCATCTCCTATCAACTTGCAGCTCATAAAGTAACAGCCAACACATCCTAACCCATCGTCAATCAAGGAATCATAGCTCAGAAACCAGCCGTCATGATCTCCGAACCAAATAAATTTCAGCATTCCACATCTCGTAGCATAGCAAACCGCAGACCACCATAAATTGCACACAAATCGCCAAACCCATATCAGCAAACCCAAAGACCAGCACTCCTTCATAACCAAAATCATAACCAAGTAGTAGGAGAACATGGAGTTCCAAAAGGTCCGACTGAAACTAGAATCAACAAACTAGAGCAAAGACGAAACCGAGAGACTAGGTTCAATACGCACCTGCCGCTGCTTCGCAAACCAACAGAAGAAACAAACCTGGGCATAGAGCAAACCTCCTTCCGCAACGTAGGATCGAGAAAGATCTGACCAGCTCCACAAGACCATATTGTCACACCATCCGCAAAAATGATCCCCTTGACCACATTGACCGCCTACAGAAACCCTAGATCTGAAAAAGCAACCCCGACCCGCATCAGCTGGCAGATGTTGACCCATTCAAAATCAAGCTGATCTGAAGATGTCGCGACCACCATAGCCGTCAGAGGCCAGACTCACCAGCAACGGAGCAAAGCCGCATCAAAGTCTGAAGCCCAGAGAAAAGGAACTCGGGGAAGTCGAAGTTGTCGAAGCGCAGGAGCCACCACCGTCTTGAGGCCGAAGATCACATCGAGGGCATGCCATCACCAAGAGCTGGGAAGGAGAAAAGGACCGCCGCTGAAGCTCCGATCTAGATCCAGGGGAAGGCCTGGAAGAAGCGTCGAGCGAGAGAGAATCCTAGGGGAGTGCGCCGCCATCATTTGGGTCCATATTTTTTTAGGTTATTATGGGATTTAAGAGTTTTTCGGTTTTATTGTTTTCTTTGATATTTTTGCAATTTTTTTATTTTTTACAATTTTATATATTTTTAGGGATTTTTTAGTATTTTTTAGTTTTTTATTGTTTTTAGGGATCTTTGGGGTTTTTTGGGTTCTTAAGGGTTTTTTGGGTTTTAGGGTTTCTTTGATATTTTTATAGTTTTTATTAATTTTTTGGGTTTTTTAACGTTTGTAGGTGTTTTAAGGGTTTTTATATTTTTATTGATTTTTAGTGTTTATATGGGATTTTTGATTTTTTAAAGTTTTATGGGTTTTTATGGTTTTATCAGGTTTTTAGGGTCTTTATATGGTTTTATGTTTTTAGTTTTTCTGGGTTTTTAGGTCTTTTAAGTGTTTGATGATTTTTAATATTTTGATAGAGTTTTTCAAGGTTTTTAGAATTCTAAATTTTTTTTGGGATTTTATCTCTTTTGTGGATTTTATTGTTTTAAGGGTCTTTATGGATTTCGATATTTTTTATGGTTTTTATGGTTACTTGGGGTTTTCAGGTTTTTTATTTTTTAGGGATTTCCGGTTTTTTAAAATTTTATCCTTTTGGATGTTTAAAGGGTTTTATTATTTGTTAGGGTTATTATTAATGGTTTTTGAGTTGCTGAAGGTTTTTAGGGGTTTTTTTGGTTTTTATGTTTTTTAGGGTTTTTTAGGATTTCCAGTGTTTTTAATATTTTTAGGGTTTTTTAGTGTTTTTTAGGTTTTTAACTTATTCTTAGGATTTTTCATGGTATTCAGGGTTTTTTACATTTTAGGGTTTTTAAGGATTTTTTAATATTTTATGGGTTTTATGGTTTTTATAGATTTTATGTTTTTTATGTTTGTTTTGTGTCTTTATGGATTTTTTGAGTTTTTAGAGGTTTTAAAAATTTTTAGTGTTTTTTAACATTTTAGGGGTCAAATGGTTTTTTTAGTTATAAGTGGTTTTGTTTTTTATTAGTTTTTAGAGTTTTTTAATATTATTAGGGGGTTTAATGGGTTCTAAGTGGTTTTAAAATTTGTAGCGTCTTTTAGGGTTTTGTAGGGTTTTACCATTTTTTTTTTGTTTTTATGTGCTTTTAGGTTTACAATTTTTTTAGGGTTTTCATGGTTTTTAGGGATTTTTATATTTTTAGGTAATTGTTAATATTTTTATGTGTTTTTTTTGGGTTTTATGAATTTTTATTATTTTTCAAGTGTTTTTAGGGTTTTTGGATTTTTATGGATTTTTGGTTTTTAGGGATTTTACGTTTTTTTTCATTTTTATGGTCTTAAGGATTTTTATGATTTCTATGGGTTTTTAGTTTTTTTGAGTATTAGGTTTTTAAGTTATTCTATATATTTTTTATCTCTTTTTAGGGATTAAAGGGTTATTATAATTTTTTGTGGGTTTTTATGGGATCTAGGGTTTTAAGGGTCTTTTAATATTTTTCAGGGTTTTAGTGTTTTTTAGGATTTTTATGGTTTCAAGGGTTTTTAGGTTTTTATAATTTTCTTATTGGTTTTTAGGGTATATATAGGTTTTATATTTTTATTAATTATTAGATATTGTTCTTGTTTTTTATAGTTATAAGGTTTTTAGGGATTTTGAGGGGTTTTAAGGTTTTATGATTTTAATTGGTGTTTAGCGTTTTTTATGTTTTTTGGGTTTTAAGTGTTTTTAGGTTTTTGTTTTTACTTAGGTTGCTTATATTTCTTTACATTTTTATTAATTTTTATAGATTTTTAGGGTTTTTATGGTTTTTTCAAATTTTTAGGATTTTTTGGGTAGTAGGGTTTCTATTGTTTTTTCAGTTTATAGGGGGTTTTGATCTTATTATGGGTTTTAAGGTTTTGAGATTTTTTTAAAAAAAATTAATGGTTTTAGATGTTTTTAGAGTTTCCAGTTGGTTTGGGGGTTTTTATGGAGTTTTACGGTTTTCTACGTTTTTAGGGTATTTAGGGTTTTATTAATTTTATAGGTTTTAGTTATTTATCTTATATTGGTTTCTTAGGGGTTTTAAGTGTTTTTGGGTTTTTAATGTTTTCATATGGTTTTTCATGATTTTTATTTTTTATGTATTTTTGATATTTTTTTAGTTTTTATTATTTTTATGGTTTTTATGGTTCTTATGGGTTTTAGGAATTTTGGGGGGATTTATGGTTTTGGGTATTTTTTAGTGTTTTTTTTATTTTTTAGGGTTTTTAACATTTTTCATAGTTTTTTTTAAAAAAAATTAGGGGTTTAATGTTTTTAAAAGGTATTTTTTGGATTTATGGTCTCTATGTGGTTTTACCGTTTTTTTATATTTTTAGGAGTTTTCATAGTTTTTAGGGGTTAAGGGTTTTTAGCTTATTTAGTGTTTTTAGGTTTTTTAGTGTTTTTTAGGTTTTTAGGGGGTTTAATTGTTTATAGTTTTTTATGGTTTATTAGTGTTTTCTAGGGGTTTTAAGGGTTTTTACATTTCTAGGGATTTTTAGGGAATTTTTATGTTTTTGTGCTTTTTTCATGGTTTTTTCATTAAGCTTTTATGTTTTCTAAATTTTTTTAGCATTCTTAGGGGTTTAATGTGTTTTTAGAATTTTTTGTTGTTTTTATTTTTTTTGGGTTTTATGTTTCTTTATGATTTTAGGGGTTTTTAATGTTTTTAGGAAATTTTAGGGGTTATAGGGTCTTTTAGGGTTTTTATAATTTTTTTTAGTTTTAGGTGTTTTAAGAGTTTTTATTTTTCAAAGGCTTTATTAGTGTTTTTCATGTTTTTTTGGGTTTTGTAATATTTTTAGAAAAATTTATCAATTTTTTAGGATTATTTTATTTTTTAACGTTTTTATGCATTTTGAGGGTTTTTAGAGTTTTTAGCATTTTTAGGTTTTTAATGATTTTAATTTTTTTAAATTATTTATTTTTTTCTAAGGGTTTTGAGGGTTTCGTTCATTTTATGGATTTTTATTTATTTTTTTGGATTTTTATAGTTTTATAGTTTTTAGATATTTTAAGGGGTTTAGGGTTTTTCAGGGTTTTTAGGGATTTCATGTTTTTTTTGAGTTTTTAGGGTTTTCTTGTTTTTAGGAGTTTTATGGTTTTTTGGATTTTTAAAAAATTTTGAGGGTTTAAATGGATTTTATAGTTTTCTGTGGATTTCAATGTTTTTATGGGTTTTAAAAGTTTTTAGGGGTTTATTTGTTTTTAGGGTTTTTAGAATTTTTAGGTTTTTAGGGGTTTTATGTGTTTTAGCTGTCTAAGGTTTCCTTAAGGTTTTTAGTATTTTAAGAATTTTTTTACATTTTTTGGGTTTTTTAGGATATTTTGGATTTTTATGGTTTTATAGTGTTATTATGGTTTTCTGGGTTTTTATGTTTTTTCTATTTTTATGGATTTTATGGTGTTTTAGGATTTTTTATGTTTTTAGTGGTTTTTATGGATTTTGATATTTTTAGGGTTTTTAAGCATTTTAGCATTTCTTCAGTGTTTTTGGGGTCTTAAGTTTTTTTAGGTTTTTAAAATTTCTTTAGGGTATTCATGTTTTTAGGGTTTTTTACGTTTTAATGGATTTATAAGGATTTTTATGATTTTTTTATTTTGAGGGTTTTTAAGGATTTTGAGTGGTTTCTGGGTGTCTAGGGGTTTTTTGGTATTTGAGGGGGGGGGGGGGGTCTAGGATTTTTATGGTTATTTAGTGTTTGGTATATTTTTTAGGGGTTTAATGGGTTTTTAGAGTTTTTAGTGGTTTCTTAGGGTTTTTATGTTTTTTATGGTTTTTATGGTTTTGAGGGATTTTTATAATTTTTAAGGGGATTTAGGGGTTTGGGGGTCTTTTATGTTATTCTTGGGTTTTACATTTTTTAGTTTTTAATGGGTTTTATGTGTTTTTAAGGTTTTTATGGTTTTCGTTGTGTTCTTCATTGTTTTTTGGTTTTTCATGTTTTTGTGATTTTTATGGATTTTTTAGTACTATTATTATTATTAGTATTTTTAGGGATTTAGAGATTTTTTAGGGTTTTAGGGTTTTAGGGTTTTAAATGTTAATTTTTCGGGATTCAATGTTTTCTTACTTTTTTTTGGTTTTAGGGTTTTTTTAGTTTTTTAAAATATTAAATGGTTTAATTGGTTTTGAAAGTTTTTAGTTTTTTTAGGGTTATTATGGGTTTTAGGGTAGTTATGGTATTTAGGGTGTGCTATGGTTTATAGGATTATTATTGTTTTTTGGGTTTTATGGTTTTTATTATCTTTTTGGGTTTTAAATATTTTATATTTTTAAGGTTTTCATAGATGGAATAGGTTTTAGGAATTTTTATTTTCAAATGGGTTTTAGGTATTTTCAATGTTTTATGGTTTTTAGTGTTTTTTGGGATTTTGAGGGTATTTAGGGGTTTTTAGGGTTTTTAGGGTTCTTATCAGTTTTTTGTTTTTAAAGTTCTTATTATTTAATGGGTTTTTAGAGTCTCTAAAAATTAAGGGTTTATAGGTTTTTCAGAGTTTTCAGTTTGGGGGGGGGGGTTATGGGTTTTCAGTGTTTTTAATATTTTTAGGGGTTTAATAATTTTATGTTTTTAGGGGTTTTTAGGGTTTTTAGATTTTTTAAGGTTTTGTGATCTTATGTTTTTTATGTTTTTTTGGGTATTCATAGGCATTTCAGTGTTTTTAGGGTTTTTAACATTTTTAGGGTTTTAATGGCCATTTATAATTTTTATGAATTTTAGGGTTTTTAATGAGTTTGAGGTCTTTTAAAAATTTTAGCGTTATAGGGTTTTATGGCCTTTTGGGGTTTTAGGTTTTTTTTGAATTTTTAATGTGCTTAAAGGTTTTTTGGATCTTTCAATGTTTTTAGGTGTTTAGAGGGTGTTTAGTGTTTTTAATCGGTTTTATGGTTGTATGGTTTTTCTGTTTTTTTACGTTTTTAAGGGTTTTAGGGTATTTTGGGTTTTAGTGTTCCTAACATTTTTTAAGTGTTTTAGGTATAATAAGTGTTTTTTGGGTTTTCTTAGGGGATTTCAGATTTTTTTGGGGTTATTTACCAATTTATTTATTTTTTGGGATTTTTATGGGCATTTATGGTTTTGATTGATTTTGATGGTTTTGGGGTTTTTATGAGTTTTATAATTATTTTCAGGTATTATGGTTGTTTGGAGTTTTTTAAGGTTTTTAATGTTTGAGAGTTTATACAATGTTTTTGGAATTAAAGTGTTTTAGAGTTTATATTTGAATTTAGTGGTTGTATATGGTTTTAAGGGTTTTTTAATGTTTTGAGTTTTATTGGTTTTTTGGGGTTTAAAGGTTTTTAGAATTTTTTAGATTTTTTGCGGTTTGAAGTGTATTTTGGGATTTAAATATTTTTAGGATTTTTCATGGTTTTTATTAGTTTTATTTTCATAGGGATTTTTAGGGATTTTTTAGGATTTTAATGGATTTTTAGGTTTTTATGGATTTGGGGGGTTCAGGGTTTTTAGGGGATTTATGGTTTTTTGGGGTTTTTAGAATTTTTTCAGTTTTTAGGGTTTTAAGGGTTTATAGAGTTTTTAACATTTTTAGTGCCTAAAGGTTTTTTGTGTTTTTAGTGGTTTATAGGGTTTTTATTGGTTTTTAGGACATTTTATTATTTTTATGATTTTTATGGTTTTTATTGTTTTTATCTATTTTTCATGGTTTTTAGGGTTTTTATCATTTTTTAGGTTTTTAGTGTTTTAAGTGTCTCTAGGTTTTTAAGGTTTTATTTGGGGTTTTTAGGGGTTTTGGGAATTTTTTTTGTTTTAACTTATTTTTAGGGCATTATTTGGGTTTTTATGATTTTCAATGGTTTTAGGGATTGTAAGGTATTTTTGAGGTTTTTATAGATTTTAAAGGTTTTTTGGTTTTTTTGGGTTTTTAGGTTTATTTCAATTTTAGGGTTTCAAAATGTTTTATAGGTTTTTTACTTTTCTAGTGGATTAATGGGTTTTTACGGATTTTAGTGGGTTTTAAGTGTGTTTATGAGGTTTTATGATTTTTTATTATTATAGGTGTTATTATGGTTGCTATGGGGTTTTTGGTGTTTTTATCTTTTATTTGTTTATTTGGGTTTTATTTTTTTGTTTGATTTTAAGATTTTCTCAGGGGTTTTCAGGTTTTTAGGGATTTAATTTTTTAGGGATTTTTAGGTTTTTTTACATTTTTTAGGGTTTTAGGGATTTTTTTTTGTTTTTAAGGTTTTTATAATTTTAATGGGTTTTGAGGGGTTTTCAGTTTTTTGGTTTTAGTATTTTTATATTATTTAAGATTTTTTCAATTATTTTAGTGTTTGAAGGGTTTTTAGAGATTTTAGTATTTTTTATATTTTTATGAGTTTTGAGGGAATTTTTTAGTATTTTCTTTGTTTTTATAGTATTTTGGGTGTTGGGGGGGGGGGGGTTAAGATTTTAAAGGGTTTTATGTTTTTTATTTTTGTTTTATAGTTTTAGTAATTTATTCAGTTTTTAGGGGTTTAAAGGTTTTTTATACTTTTTAAAAAAATTACGGGTTTAAAGATTTTTTTGAGTTTTTAGTAGTTTTTTTCTTTTTATGGGGTTTTGGGGGGTATTTGTTTTTAGGGAATTTTTAGTATTTTCAGGTTTTCTAGCATTTTTAGGGTTTTTTGGGGTTTTATGTTTTTTTTGTTATTAATATTTTCTTAGGATTTTCCATGTTTCATAGTGTTTTTACATTTTAATTTATTTTATAGGGTTTTAGGTTTTTTATAGTTTTTAAGGTTTTTATGGAACTTTTTATATTTTTAGTTTTATGAGAGATTCATGGTTTTTAGGATTTTATGATTTTTTTTTCAGTTTTTAGTTTCTAAATTTATTGTATATTTTTTCTTCTGGAGGTCATAATTGGGTTTTATAGTTTGTAGTGGGGTTTTAGAGGTTTTATGGTTTTTAGGGTCTTTTACTATTTTTCGAGTTTTTAGTGTTTTTAGGAGATTTATGGTTTTTAGTGTTTTTATGTTTTTAAAGTTTTCTAATTAGTTTTCAGAGTTTATATGGGTTTTAATTTGTTTTAGGGATTATTAGATATTCTTTAGGTTTTCGGGTTTTAGGGTTGTTAGATATTTTGAGGGGTTTTATGGTTTTATGATATTTTTTTGGTTTTTAGAATTTTTTGTTTTTTTATGGTTTTACGTGTATTTAAGATTTTGTTTTTTACATAGGTTTTTTTAGATTTCATTTAATTTTTATTTATTTATATATATTTTTATGGTTTTTATGGTTTTTATGATTTTTTCAGATTTTGAGGGTTTTAGGGTTTGAATGGTTTTTTTTAGTTTATAGGGTTTTTTATGTTTTTATGGGTTTTATGTTTTTAGAGTGTTTTTATAATTTTTAAGATTTTAACAGGTTTTTATAGTTTTTGTTGGTTTTTAGGTTTTTATGGGTTTTAGGGATTTTTTAGGATTTTAGGTTTTTTTGGGTTTTATGATTTTTATGGGTTTTTAGTTATTTCACATATTTGGGTTTCTTAGGGGGTATAATTGTTTTTAGGTTTTAATTTTTTCGTAGGTTTTTTCATGGTTTTATTTTTTTTATTAAATTTGGTTGAGATTTTTTTTTGTTTTTAATTGTTCTTATGGTTTTGAGTGGTTTTATGGTTTTTAGTGGTCTTTTTTATGGTTTTTAACATTTAAAATAGGTTTTTTAAAAAAATAGAGGTTTAAAGAGTTTAAATAGTTTTTATTGGATTTATGGTCTCTATGGGGTTTTAGGGGTTTTTTTGTTTTTAGTAGTTTTCATTGTTTTTAGTGGTTATGGGTTTTCATGTTATTTTTAGTGTTTTTTAGGGTTTTATTGTTTTATAAGGTTTTATGGGTTTTAATTATTTATAGTTCTTTATGATTTTCTCATATTTTTAGGGTTTTATGTCTCTAAGAATTTTTACGGAATTTTTCAGTTTTTAATGCATTTTATCTTTATTTTTTTAGTTTTTATGTTTTCTAAAAGTTTTTTAGAATTTTAAGAGTTTAATGTGTTTTTAGATTTTTTTTCTATTTTATCTGGTTTTTTGTGGTTTTAGGGGTTTTTTTATTGTTTTAGGGGTTTTATGGTTTTTAATAATTTTTAGGGGTTTTACGGACTTTTGGGTTTTATAGAATTTTTTAGGTTTTATGTGTTTTTATGATTTTAAGGTTTTCTTAGTTTTTTTTCAATTTTTTTGGTTTAGTTATATTTTTAGAAATATTTAGTGATTCTTTAGGGTTTTTATTTTTTTAATGTTTTTATTTATTTAAGGGTTTTTAGTGTTTTTATCATTTTTAGGTTTTTAGTGGTTTTAATTATTTTTATTCCTTTAATGTTTTCTTTGGGGTTTTAGGGTTTTTAACATTTTATGGATTTTTATGGATATTTTTTTATTTTATATAGTTTTAAAGTTTTTAGATATTTTAAGGGATTCTTAAATTTTTGGGGTTTAAGGGCTTTCATTATTTATTGAATTTTTAGGGTTTTTTTAGTTTTTATGGGCTTTAAAGTTTTTTATATTTTTAAATAAAAATTAAGGGTTTAAATAGATTTTATAGTTTTTAGTTTATTTTAGGTTTTTATGGGTTTTAATGGTTTTTAGGAGTTTTATGATTTTCTAGGGTTTTTATCATTTTTAGAATTTTTTGGGGTATTAATTTTTTTAGGTGTTTAAGGTTTTCTTAAGCTTTTTAGTATTTTTCGGATTTTTTACATTTTTAGGGATTTTTAAGAATTTTGGATTTTATGGCTTTGTAGTTTTATTTAAGATTATTTTGGTCTTTATGTTTTTTTTGAGTTTTTATTAATTTTATGGTCTTTTAAAGTTGTTGAACAATTTTAATGTTTTAAATGGTTTTTTAGATTATTAAATTGGATTTTGGGGTATTTTTGAGGTTTTTATAGATTTTAAAGGTTTTTTGGTTTTTTTTGGGTTTTTAGGTTTATTTCAATTTTAGGGTTTCAAAATGTTTTATAGGTTTTTTACTTTTCTAGTGGATTAATGGGTTTTTATGGATTTTAGTGGGGTTTAAGTGTGTTTATGAGGTTTTATGATTTTTTATTATTATAGGTGTTATTATGGTTGCTATGGGGTTTTTGGTGTTTTTATCTTTTATTTGTTTATTTGGGTTTTATTTTTTTGTTTGATTTTAAGATTTTATCAGGGGTTTTCAGGTTTTTAGGGATTTAATTTTTTAGGGATTTTTAGGTTTTTTTACATTTTTTAGGGTTTTAGGGATTTTTTTTTGTTTTTAAGGTTTTTATAATTTTAATGGGTTTTGAGGGGTTTTTGGTTTTTTGGTTTTAGTATTTTTATATTATTTAAGAGTTTTTCAATTATTTTAGTGTTTGAAGGGTTTTTAGAGTTTTTAGTATTTTCTATATTTTTATGAGTTTTGAGGGAATTTTTTAGTATTTTCTTTGTTTTTATAGTATTTTGAGAGTTGGGGGGGGGGGGGGTTAAGATTTTAAAGGGTTTTTATGTTTTTTATGTTTGTTTTATAGTTTTAGTAATTTATTCAGTTTTTAGGGGTTTAAAGGTTTTTTATACTTTTTAAAAAAATTATGGGTTTAAAGATTTTTTTGAGTTTTTAGTAGTTTTTTTCTTTTTATGGGGTTTTGGGGGGTATTTGTTTTTAGGTAATTTTTAGTATTTTCAGGTTTTCTAGAATTTTTAGGTTTTTTTGGGGTTTTATGTTTTTTTTGTTATTAATATTTTCTTAGGATTTTCCATGTTTCATAGTGTTTTTACATTGTAATTTATTTTATAGGGTTTTGGGTTTTTTATAGTTTTTAAGGTTTTTATGGAACTTTTTATATTTTTAGTTTTATGAGAGATTCATGGTTTTTAGGATTTTATGATTTTTTTTTCAGTTTTTAGTTTCTAAATTTATTCTATATTTTTTCTTCTGGAGGTCATAATTGGGTTTTATAGTTTGTAGTGGGGTTTAAGAGGTTTTATGGTTTTTAGGGTCTTTTACTATTTTTCGAGTTTTTAGTGTTTTTAGGAGTTTTATGGTTTTTAGTGTTTTTATGTTTTTAAAGTTTTCTAATTAGTTTTCAGAGTTTATATGGGTTTTAATTTGTTTTAGGGATTATTAGATATTCTTTAGGTTTTCGGGTTTTAGGGTTTTTAGATATTTTGAGGGGTTTTATGGTTTTATGATATTTTTTTGGTTTTTAGAATTTTTTGTTTTTTTAGGGTTTTACGTGTATTTAAGATTTTGTTTTTTACTTTGGTTTTTTTAGATTTCATTTAATTTTTATTTATTTATATATATTTTTATGGTTTTTATGGTTTTTATGATTTTTTCAGATTTTGAGGGTTTTAGGGTTTGAATGGTTTTTTTTTAGTTTATAGGGTTTTTTATGTTTTTATGGGTTTTATGTTTTTAGAGTGTTTTTATAATTTTTAAGATTTTAACAGGTTTTTATAGTTTTTGTTGGTTTTTAGGTTTTTATGGGTTTTAGGGCTTTTTTAGGATTTTAGGTTTTTTTGGGTTTTATGATTTTTATGGGTTTTTAGTTATTTCACATATTTGGGTTTCTTAGGGGGTTTAATTGTTTTTAGGTTTTAATTTTTTCGTAGGTTTTTTCATGGTTTTATTTTTTTTATTAAATTTGGTTGAGATTTTTTTTTTGTTTTTAATTGTTCTTATGGTTTTGAGTGGTTTTATGGTTTTTAGTGGTCTTTTTTATGGTTTTTAACATTTAAAATAGGTTTTTAAAAAAAATAGAGGTTTAAAGAGTTTAAATAGTTTTTATTGGATTTATGGTCTCTATGGGGTTTTAGGGGTTTTTTTGTTTTTAGTAGTTTTCATTGTTTTTAGTGGTTATGGGTTTTCATGTTATTTTTAGTGTTTTTTAGGGTTTTATTGTTTTATAAGGTTTTATGGGTTTTAATTATTTATAGTTCTTTATGATTTTCTCATATTTTTAGGGTTTTATGTCTCTAAGAATTTTTACGGAATTTTTCAGTTTTTAATGCATTTTATCTTTATTTTTTTAGTTTTTATGTTTTCTAAAAGTTTTTTATAATTTTAAGAGTTTAATGTGTTTTTAGATTTTTTTTCTATTTTATCTGGTTTTTTGTGGTTTTAGGGGTTTTTTTATTGTTTTAGGGGTTTTATGGTTTTTAATAATTTTTAGGGGTTTTACGGACTTTTGGGTTTTATAGAATTTTTTAGGTTTTATGTGTTTTTATGATTTTAAGGTTTTCTTAGTTTTTTTTCAATTTTTTTGGTTTAGTTATATTTTTAGAAATATTTAGTGATTCTTTAGGGTTTTTATTTTTTTAATGTTTTTATTTATTTAAGGGTTTTTAGTGTTTTTATCATTTTTAGGTTTTTAGTGGTTTTAATTATTTTTATTCCTTTAATGTTTTCTTTGGGGTTTTAGGGTTTTTAACATTTTATGGATTTTTATGGATATTTTTTTATTTTATATAGTTTTAAAGTTTTTAGATATTTTAAGGGATTCTTAAATTTTTGGGGTTTAAGGGCTTTCATTATTTATTGAATTTTTAGGGTTTTTTTAGTTTTTATGGGCTTTAAAGTTTTTTATATTTTTAAATAAAAATTAAGGGTTTAAATAGATTTTATAGTTTTTAGTTTATTTTAGGTTTTTATGGGTTTTAATGGTTTTTAGGAGTTTTATGATTTTCTAGGGTTTTTATCATTTTTAGAATTTTTTGGGGTATTAATTTTTTTAGGTGTTTAAGGTTTTCTTAAGCTTTTTAGTATTTTTCGGATTTTTTACATTTTTAGGGATTTTTAAGAATTTTGGATTTTATGGCTTTGTAGTTTTATTTAAGATTATTTTGGTCTTTATGTTTTTTTTGAGTTTTTATTAATTTTATGGTCTTTTAAAGTTGTTGAACAATTTTAATGTTTTAAATGGTTTTTTAGATTATTAAATTGGATTTTGGGGTATTTTTGAGGTTTTTATAGATTTTAAAGGTTTTTTGGTTTTTTTTGGGTTTTTAGGTTTATTTCAATTTTAGGGTTTCAAAATGTTTTATAGGTTTTTTACTTTTCTAGTGGATTAATGGGTTTTTACGGATTTTAGTGGGGTTTAAGTGTGTTTATGAGGTTTTATGATTTTTTATTATTATAGGTGTTATTATGGTTGCTATGGGGTTTTTGGTGTTTTTATCTTTTATTTGTTTATTTGGGTTTTATTTTTTTGTTTGATTTTAAGATTTTATCAGGGGTTTTCAGGTTTTTAGGGATTTAATTTTTTAGGGATTTTTAGGTTTTTTTACATTTTTTAGGGTTTTAGGGATTTTTTTTTGTTTTTAAGGTTTTTATAATTTTAATGGGTTTTGAGGGGTTTTTGGTTTTTTGGTTTTAGTATTTTTATATTATTTAAGAGTTTTTCAATTATTTTAGTGTTTGAAGGGTTTTTAGAGTTTTTAGTATTTTCTATATTTTTATGAGTTTTGAGGGAATTTTTTAGTATTTTCTTTGTTTTTATAGTATTTTGAGAGTTGGGGGGGGGGGGGGGTTAAGATTTTAAAGGGTTTTTATGTTTTTTATGTTTGTTTTATAGTTTTAGTAATTTATTCAGTTTTTAGGGGTTTAAAGGTTTTTTATACTTTTTAAAAAAATTATGGGTTTAAAGATTTTTTTGAGTTTTTAGTAGTTTTTTTCTTTTTATGGGGTTTTGGGGGGTATTTGTTTTTAGGTAATTTTTAGTATTTTCAGGTTTTCTAGAATTTTTAGGTTTTTTTGGGGTTTTATGTTTTTTTTGTTATTAATATTTTCTTAGGATTTTCCATGTTTCATAGTGTTTTTACATTGTAATTTATTTTATAGGGTTTTGGGTTTTTTATAGTTTTTAAGGTTTTTATGGAACTTTTTATATTTTTAGTTTTATGAGAGATTCATGGTTTTTAGGATTTTATGATTTTTTTTTCAGTTTTTAGTTTCTAAATTTATTCTATATTTTTTCTTTTGGAGGTCATAATTGGGTTTTATAGTTTGTAGTGGGGTTTAAGAGGTTTTATGGTTTTTAGGGTCTTTTACTATTTTTCGAGTTTTTAGTGTTTTTAGGAGTTTTATGGTTTTTAGTGTTTTTATGTTTTTAAAGTTTTCTAATTAGTTTTCAGAGTTTATATGGGTTTTAATTTGTTTTAGGGATTATTAGATATTCTTTAGGTTTTCGGGTTTTAGGGTTTTTAGATATTTTGAGGGGTTTTATGGTTTTATGATATTTTTTTGGTTTTTAGAATTTTTTGTTTTTTTAGGGTTTTACGTGTATTTAAGATTTTGTTTTTTACTTTGGTTTTTTTAGATTTCATTTAATTTTTATTTATTTATATATATTTTTATGGTTTTTATGGTTTTTATGATTTTTTCATATTTTGAGGGTTTTAGGGTTTGAATGGTTTTTTTTCAGTTTATAGGGTTTTTTATGTTTTTATGGGTTTTATGTTTTTAGAGTGTTTTTATAATTTTTAAGATTTTAACAGGTTTTTAGAGTTTTTGTTGGTTTTTAGGTTTTTATGGGTTTTAGGGCTTTTTTAGGATTTTAGGTTTTTTTGGGTTTTATGATTTTTATGGGTTTTTAGTTATTTCACATATTTGGGTTTCTTAGGGGGTTTAATTGTTTTTAGGTTTTAATTTTTTCATAGGCTTTTTCATGGTTTTATTTTTTTTATTAAATTTTTTTGAGAATTTTTTTTTGTTTTTAATTTGTTCTTATGGTTTTGAGTGGTTTTATGGTTTTTAGTGGTCTTTTTTATGGTTTTTGACATTTAAAATAGGTTTTTAAAAAAATAGAGGTTTAAAGAGTTTAAATAGTTTTTATTGGATTTATGGTCTCTATGGGGTTTTAGGGGTTTTTTTGTTTTTAGTAGTTTTCATTGTTTTTAGTGGTTATGGGTTTTCATGTTATTTTTAGTGTTTTTAGGGTTTTATTGTTTTTTAAGGTTATATGGGTTTTAATTATTTATAGTTCTTTATGATTTTCTCATATTTTTAGGGTTTTATGTCTCTAAGAATTTTTACGGAATTTTTCTGTTTTTAATGCATTTTATCTTTATTTTTTTAGTTTTTATTTTTTCTAAAAGTTTTTTAGAATTTTAAGAGTTTAATGTGTTTTTAGAGTTTTTTTCTATTTTATTTGGTTTTTTGTGGTTTTAGGGGGTTTTTATTGTTTTAGGGGTTTTATGGTTTTTAATAATTTTTAGGGGTTTTACGGTCTTTTTGGGATTTATAGAATTTTTTAGGTTTTATGTGTTTTTATGATTTTAAGGTTTTCTTAGTGTTTTTTCAATTTTTTTGGTTTAGTTATATTTTTAGAAATATTTAGTGATTCTTTAGGGTTTTTATTTTTTTAATGTTTTTATTTATTTAATGGTTTTTAGTGTTTTTATCATTTTTAGGTTTTTAGTGGTTTAAATTATTTTTATTCTTTTAATGTTTTCTTTGGGGTTTTAGGGTTTTTTACATTTTATGGATTTTTATGGATATTTTTTATTTTATATAGTTTTAATGTTTTTAGATATTTTAAGGGATTCTTAAATTTTTGGGGTTTAAGGGGTTTCATTATTTATTGAATTTTTAGGGTTTTTTAGTTTTTATGGGCTTTAAAGTTTTTTATATTTTTAAATAAAAATTAAGGGTTTAAATAGATTTTATAGTTTTTAGTTTATTTTAGGGTTTTATGGGTTTTAATGGTTTTTAGGAGTTTTATGATTTTCTAGGGTTTTTATCATTTTTAGAATTTTTTGGGGTATTAATTTTTTTAGGTGTTTAAGGTTTTCTTAAGCTTTTTAGTATTTTTCGGATTTTTTACATTTTTAGGGATTTTTAAGAATTTTGGATTTTATGGCTTTATAGTTTTATTTAAGATTATTTTGGTCTTTATGTATTTTTTGAGTTTTTAGTAATTTTATGGTCTTTTAAAGTTATTGAACAATTTTAATGTTTTAAATGGTTTTTTAGATTATTAAATTGGATTTTATGGTATTTATGGGGTTTTATGATATTTTATGTTTTTAGTGGTTTTTATGGTTTTTGAGTTTGTAGGGTTTTTAGAATTTTTAGTATTTATTGAGTGTTTTAAGGGGTTTAAGTGTTTCTAGATTTTAAATATTTGCTTATTGTATTCAGTTTTTAGTGTTTTCTTACATTTTTAGGGATTTATAGGGATTTTTAGGATGTTTATGGTTTTTAGGGTTTTTAGGGATTTTGACGGGTTTTTGGGTGTTTAGGGGTTTTTTGTGATTTTAGGGGGGGTTAATTATTTAGGGTTTTATGATTTTTAGAGTTTGGTATATTTTCTTGGGTTTTAATGGGTGTTTGGAGTTTGTAGTGGTTTCTTAGGGTTTTTATGTTTTTTGGGGTTTTATGGTTTTGATGGATTTTATGGTTTCAAGGGGATTTAGGAGTTTTTGGTCTTTTAGGGGCTTCTTGGGTTTTAGAATTTTTAGGGTTTTTATGGGTTTTATGTGTTTTTAGGTTTTTATAGTTTTCATGGGGTTCTTCAATGGTTCTTGGGTTTTTTAAAAAAAAACTTAATTTTTATTTATTTTTGAGTATTTTTATTATCATTAATGTTTTTAGGGATTCAAAGGGTTTTTAGGGTTTTAGGGTTTTAATGGTTTTTGGGTGTTAGTGTTTTATTAGTTGTTTGGGGTTTTATGATTTTTAGTTTTTTTAAATATTAAATCATTTAATGGGTTTTTAATGTTTTTTGTGGTTTTTAGGGTTGTTATGGGTTTTAGGGTTGTATGGTTTCTAGGGGGTTTTATGGATTATAGGATTTCAGTTTTTTTTGGGTTTTACGCTTTTTATTGTCTTTTTGGTTTTTTGGGTTTTAAATTTTTTTGGTTTTTATGGTTTTCAAAGGAAGGAAGGTTTTAGGGATTTTTACTTTCAAAGGGGATTTAGTGATTTCAATATTTTTATGGTTTTTTGTGTTTTTAGGGATTTTGAGGTTGTTTAGGGGTTAAAAGGTTTTTTACGTTTCTTATGGTTTTTTGGGTTTTTTAAGTTCAAAGTGTTTTTATTATTTTTTATAGTTTCTAACAATTTTATGGGTTCAAAGTGTCTTTAGAGATTTTTCTTTGGGGGGGGGGGTTATGTGTTTTTTGTTTTTATAATGTTTTAGGAGTTTACTAATTTTTAGTGGTTTTAGGGGTTTTAGGGTTTTTAGAGGGCTTTGGTTTTGTAGTGTTAAGTGTTTTTATGTTATTAGGATTTTCTTAGTGTTTTTCAGTGTTTATAATATTTTCTTTATTTTTAGTATTTTTAGGGCCATTTATAAATTTTATGGTTTTTAGGTTTTTTGGTACATTGATGTCTTTTAAGGATTTAGGGTTTTAGATTTTATGGCCTTTGGGGTTTTATGTTTTTTTTTTGAGTTTTTTTGGTGTTTAAATGTTTTCAGGGTATTTGAACTTTTTTAGGGTTTTAAAGGGTGTTGATATTTTTTTAATGGGTTTTATGGCTTTTAATTTTTTAAGGGTTTAAGGGATTTTTGGGTTTTAGTGTTTTTAACATTTTTAGGTGTTTTAGGGGTATTAAGTGTTTTTTTATGGTTTTCCTAGGGGATTTCATATTTTTAGAGGTTTTTACATTTTAGGGATTTTTTGGGTGATTTTTGGGGGATTTATAGGGTTTTTATGGTTTTTGAAGGATTTTTAAAGATATTAGGGTTTTTAGGAGTTTTATGGTAATTTTTTGGTATGAGGATTTTTTAGAGTATTTTAGGGTTTTTAATGTTTTAGATTTTTTTAATATTTTTTTAGGATTAATGTGTTTTTAGAGTTTGTATTGGAATTTAGGGTTTTTATGGGTTTTTAGGGTTTTTTAATGTTTTGAGTTTTATTGGTTTTTAGGGGTTTAGGGTTTTTAGTTTTTTAGCATCTTTTAGGTTTTTAGGGGTTTGAAGTATTTTTTGGGTTTTAAGGTTCTCTTAGGGGTTTCTAGGTTTTTATGGGTTTTATGTTTTTAAAAATATTAGGGTTTTTTAAGATTTTAATGGTTTTTAGGGTTTCTAGGGATTTTATGGTTTTAAGGTTTTTAGGGGTTTTATGTTTTTTTGGGTTTTTAGTGTTTTTTTTTGTTTTTTATGGTTTTAAGGGTTTTTAGAGTTTTTAACGTTTTTAATGTTTAACATGTTTTTAGAGTTTTTTTTGGTTCATAGGTTTTTAGGGTTTTATGTGTTTTTTGGTTTTTAAAGTTTCACTATGGGAATTTAGGGTTTTCAGGGATTTTTTTATTTTAAGAAATTTTTACGTTATTATTAATATTTTTATGGTTTTCAAGAGTTTTAGAGATTACGAGGGATTTTAGTGGATTTTATTAATATTAGAAGTTTTTTGGTTTTTTGGGTTGTATGGTTTCTTACCTTTTAGGGGATTAATGGGTTTTTAGAGCTTTTAGTGTGTTTTTAAAATGTTTATGGGGTTTTAAGATATTTATTATTTGAGGTGTTATTATGGTTTCTAGATATTTTTTAGGGTTTTTAGTAGTTTTTGGTTTTTTTGGGTTTTAATATTTCCTCAGTTTTTACGGTTTTCATTAGGTTTTTTTTGTTTTTAGGGTTTTTCATTTTTTAGGGATTTTTAGTATTTCTACATTTTTAGGGTTTTTAGTGATTTCTGGTGGTTTTAGGGGTTTTAATGGTTTTTATTGTTTTAATGGGATTGGGGGGGGGGGGGTTAGGTTTTAGTATTTTTACAGTCTTTTAGATTTTTTCAACTATTTTAGGGTTTGAAGGGTTTTTATCATTTTTAGTAGTTTTTATATTTTTATAGGTTTTTATGGATTGTTTAAGGATTTTCATTATTTTTTTATTTTTGGGGATTTTGGGGGGTTTTAGGAGTTTTTTGGGTTATTAGGGTCTTTGAGTATTCATAGTGTTTTTAAAGGTTTTAAGTGTTTTGTAGACCTTAAGGATTTATTCGGGATTTTCATTTTTTTTAGGGTTTTTACGTTTTTAGTGATTTTAGGCTATTTTTTAATTTTATGATTTTTAGGGTTTTATTAATTTGAGGGGTTTTAGGGGTATTTTAGATTTTTAGTTTTTTTAGGGTTTTAGTGATTATATGTGTTTTTAGGATTTTAATGTTTTCTTTATGATTTTTTATGGTTTTTCAAGGTTTTTAGAGTTTTTTATGTTTTTAGACATTTTTAGCGATTTTTTGGATTTTTTGGTTTTTATGGTTTTTAGGGATTTTAAGGGGGTTTAGGTATTTTTATCGATTTTAAGTTCTTATTGGTTTTTTGGGTTTTTTTAGTTTTTTTTTATTTGAAAGGTTTTTTATAATAATTTTAATGTTGGGGGGGTGGTTAATGGTTTTTTAGATTTTTTAGTAGATCTAGGGAATTTTATAGTTTTATGGGTTTTAAGATTTTTGGGTTTTTTTGGGGGTTTTATGATTTATTAGGGTTTTTTACTTTTTTATGGGTTTTAAGTGATTTTGTTGGATTTATTTTTTTTAAAAAAAATTGAGTGATTTACGGGTATTTAGGGGTTTTGGAGTTGTTTTTTCTTATATAGGGTTTTTTTTTGTGTTTTTATAATTTATAACAGTTTGATAATTTTTTTAACGCCTTGAGGGGTTTAAAGGGGTATTATAGTTTTAGTGGGTTTTTATGGTTTTTAACATTTTTATGTGTTTTAAGGATTTTATAGTGTTTTGTTTATTTTATTTTTTTTAATGTTTTTTTACATTTTTAGGGTTTTAAGGGGTTTTAGTGTTTTTCGTGTTTTTTACGATTTTTTCACGATTTTTTCGAGTTTTTATGTTTTTATGGATTTTGGGGAATTTTTTGGATTTTTATGGGTTTTAAGGTTTTTTTAGGAATTTTGAGGGTTTTATGGGTTTTTAAGTGTTTTATAGTTTTATAGTTTTCTTGGGGTTTTAAGGGGGTTTATAGTTTTTAGGGGTTTTAATGTTTTCAGAGTTATTTATATTTTTTGGGGGTTTTAAGGGTTTTTAGAGTTATTATTGGTTTTCAGGATATATATATATATATATATATATATATATATACATTTCTTGGTTTTCGAAGGATTTTAGGAGTTCTTATTTATTTTAGGGTTTTTTTCTTCTTTTAGGGTTTTATGTTTTTTTAGGGGTTTGGGGGGTTTAAATTGTTTTTAGGTTTTTTTGGATTTCTCAGGAGTTTCATAATATTCAGGTTTTTTCAATGTTTTTGGGGATTTTTAGGATTTTTTTTGTTTTTAGGGATTTTAGGGATTTTTATAGTTTTTCTGGTCTTTAAGGATTTTTAGGGTTTTATCATTTTCGGGATTCTTATGTGTTTAATGTGTTATTATATTTTTAAGTATTTATTAGAGTTTTTTACTTTTTTAGGGATATTTAGGAATTTTTTGGATTTTTATGGTTTTTATGGTTTTAGTAATTTTGATGGTATTTAAGTTTTTTATGGTTTTTATGGTTTTTTAGATTTTTAGGGGTCTTAAGGGTTTTTTATTTTATGGTTTTCATAGGGTTATTAGGGTCATTTAAGTTTTTAGGTATTATTAGGCCTTTTAAGATTTTTTTGGTGTTTTACGGTTTTTAGGGACATTTAGGTTTTTAGGATTTCTATAGGGTTTAAAGGTTTTTTATAGGTATTAGGGTTTTTAGATTTTTATGTTTTTTTGTGGGTTTAGGGTTCATTTTAGTTTTTTAGTGTTTTTAAGGTTTTTAGATGTTATTAATGTTTTTAGGGGTTTAACAACTTTCTAGTGTTTTAGGGGTTTTATGGGTTTTAGGGATTTTAATGTTTTTATGGGTTTTTATGATTTTTAGAGTTTTAGGTGTTTTAGGTATGTTAGTATTTTTATGTTTTTATGGGGTTTAAGTTTTTTTAGGTTATTTTTTCTTATCGGGTTTTATATTTTTTACATTTTTAGTTATTTTTGGGATTTTAAGGATTGTTATGTTTTTTATGGATTTTAGGGAATTTTAGGTTTTAAGGATTTTTAAGGTTTTTTGATTTTTATAAATTTTTATCTTTTAAAAGGTTTTATAGAGTTTTTTAACATTTTGAGATTTTAAATGGTTTTTTATATTTTTTTTTGTTTTTAGGGGTTTTATGTGTTTTTATGATTTTTACATAATTAGGGGGTTTAAAAGTTTTTAGTGGTTTTAGGGGTTTTAGGGACTTTTTTGAGGTTTTGGGGTTTTTAACATTTTTATATTTTAGGGTTTTTTTATGTTTTTAGGTTTAAAGGCTATCTTAGGGGGTTTTAGGGTTTTAGGGGTTTTTTTATGAGTATAGAGATTTCTAAACTTATTTTTTTGGATTTTTATGGTTTTTATGGTTTAAAATGATTTCTAGGATTTTTATGATTTTAGGGGTTTTTTGGTTTTTTTAGTTTTTTTAGAGTTTTTAGGTTTTTTTATTTTGTTAACATTTTTAGGTATATAAAAGGTTTTTAGAGTTTTAGTGGTTTTTTCGGTCTTTTATGGGTTTTTATATTTTTTAATGTTTTAAGGGTTTTTATGGCTTTTATGGTTTTTAGGGGTTTATTTTATTTTTATGTTTTAAGGGTTTTATTTTTTTGGGTTATTATGGTTTTCATTGGTTTTTCACAGTTTTAAGGTTTGTTACATTATTTTTAATTTTGAGTATTTTTTTAGATTCATACGGGTTTTTATGAGATTTAGTGATTTTGAGGGTTTTTATGGTTTCTAGTGTTTTTAGGGTTTTAGGGTTGTTTTGGGGTTTTAGGGGTTTTAGTGTTTTTAAGGGTTTTTTGTTTTCTAATGGTTTTTGGTTTTCAAAATGAATTTAGTGTTTTTATTAGATTTTAGGGTTTTATGGTTATTTAGGATATTTAATGTTTTATGGTTTTTATGGTTTTTATGGTTTTTCGGGTCTTTTGGGTTTTTAGATTTTTTTATGTTTTTAGGGGGTTTAAAGTGATTTTAGGTTTTTGAGGTTTTCATAGGGTTTTGACAATTTTTAGGGGTTTTTACATTTTCAGTGATTTTTGGGGATTTCTAGGATTTTTATGGGTTTTAGTGCATTTATGGGATTTTATATTTTTTAAGGGTCTTAGGGATTTAAAAGAATTTTATAATCTTTTTAGCATTTAATATTTTCTTAGGGGTTTTGAGGGTTTTTATTCTTTTTACATTTTACGGATTTTTATATTTTTATATTTTTTTATGGGATTTTGGGTTTTAATCGGTTTTGAGGGTTTTTATGTTTCTAGGGTGTTTTTGGTGTTTTAGATTTGTTTAATTTTACAGTGTTTTTAGTTTTTTTAATTATTTTTTTATATTTTTAAGGGTTTAAAGGTTTTTAGAGTGTTAGTGGTTTTGATGGGGTTTTTTTTTAAATTTCAGGGTTTTTATGTTTTTTAAGGGTTTATGTTCTTTTAGGGTTTTTATATGTTTTCAATTTTTTAGGTCTTTTTATTACTTTTTGGTATTTAAGGTTTTTATGGGTTTTTAGGGTTTACTTAGGTTTTTAGGGATTTTTATGGATTTTTAGGATTTTTATAGTTTTCTAGTTTTTATGGGTTTTAAAGAGTTTTAGCTTTTAGAGTTTTTAGTGTTCAACCATTTTTTAGGTTTTTGAGGGTTTTATGATTTTTTATGTTTTTATGTCTTTCTGAGGGGTTTCCTAGGTTTTTAGGGAGTTTTATGTGTTTAGTGTTTTTAGTATTTTTATAGTCTTCTAAGGGTTTTAGATATTTTGAGGGTTATTAGAGTTTTTTTTTGTTTTTTTGGTTTTTAATGTTTCTTAGGGTTATTAATTATTTTATTAGTATATTACCATTTTTTTGGTTTAATGATTTTTTAGAGTAATATTTTTTAGGGATTTTAAAAGTTTCTTAGAGGGTTTATGGTTTTAAGTGGTTTTAAATGTTTTTACGATTTAAGATTTTTTAAGGGTTTTTTAGCGTTTTTAGGTTTTTCTCCATTTTTATTTATTTCCAGGGATTTTATAGGTTCTTAACATTTTTTAGGTGTTTTATGGATTTTGAGAGTTTTTGTTGTTTATTTTTGTTTTTATAGTTTTTACAACATTTAGACTATTTAATGTTTTTTTTGGTTTTAAGTGTGTTCGGTTTTTAATTTTTTTCTTAGGGATTTTCATGGTTTTAGTGGTTTTTATATTTTTAGGTATTTTTACCGTTTTCCCATAATTTTTATTAGGTTTTTGGGGTTTTGGGGATTTTTAGGGTTTGGAGTTTATGGTTTTTATGGTTGTTTGGGTTTTTAGGTATTTTTTGATATTTTTAAGGAATTTAATTTTTTTATTGTTTTTTATAATTATTTGGGGTTCAATGTTTTTTAGAGTTTGAGGTTATTTTTATGATTTTTCGGTGTTTAAGTGTTTTTAGGTTTTTTGGGTATTTATGTGTTTAGAGTTTTAGGGATTTTATATTCTTTTTGGGGTTTGTGTTTTTTGGTTTTTTTGGATTATAAGTATATTTAGGTTTCTACAGTTTTCTTAAGGTTTTTATGGTTTTGAAGGTCTTTTACATTTTAATGTATTTTTATGTATTTTTTAACAATTTTTATGGTTTTTTATATTTTTTTCGTGATTTTAATGGTTTTATAGTTTTTAGGTTTTTTAGAGATTTTTAAGGTTTTTTGGTATTTTATGTCTTTGTGGTTTTACATTCTTTTAGGTTTTTATGATATTCATAGGTTTTTTCACTGATTTTTGGGTTTTTAAATTATTTGTTAATTTTAGGGATTTTAGTATTTTTATTTGGTTTTCGGGATTTTAGTTATTTTAGGGATTTTGAGGGGTTTTAGGGGTTCATTAGATTTTTTTTTGTTTTTATGGTTTTTTGGGTTTGAAGGGTTTTTTTTCATATTTTATGTTTTTTAGTGTTTTTTAATGTCTTGGGGTTTTAAAGGTTTTTTAAAATTTTTAGTGGTTTCTAGGGTTTTTCTTTTTTAAAAGGTTTGTAGGTAATTCAATGGTTTTAGAATGTTTTTAGGGTTTTCTCTGGTTTTTATCATTCTTTTTGTTTTTAAGGTTTATTAGTGTATTATGTTTTTTAAGGATGCCATAGGGGGTCTCAGGGTTTTTCATGTTTCTTAAGATTGTTTATGTTTTTAGAGATATTTCTAGATTTTATAATTTCTATTAATTTTCAGGTTTTTAATGGATTTTGATTGTTTAAATATGAGGTTTTTCAGTTTTTTGGGTATTTTTGGATAATTATTGTTTTTTATAGTTTTTTTGAATTTTGTAATGTTTTTTGGGTTTAAGGGTTTGATAGAATTTTTAGAGGTTTCTTGTTTTTAAGGGGTTTTTGGTTTTTTATGCTTTTAAATGGATTTAATGGTTATTATGGTTTTTAGGGTTTTCATGGGTTTTTAGGGTTTTTAGTGTTTTTAGGTTTTTATAGGTTTTTAGTGTTTTTATATTTTTATGTTTTTCGGATGGGATTTCTGTGTTTTTTTGGTTTCATATATTTTTATGGATTTTTATGGGTTTTTTATGGATTTTTATGTTTTTATTCTTTTTAAAGATTTTGAGGGTTTTAGGGTTTTTTTGGTTATTAGGGTTTTTATGTCTTTTTGGGTTGTTAGGGATTTTTTGAGTTTTTTAGGGTTATAGGGGTTTTTAGGGTTTTTAAAATCTATTATGGGTTTATGGTTTTTAGTGCTCTTATTAGTTTTTAGGGTTTTTACGGAGTTTTTGGTTTTTTTGGGTTCTTAGGGTTTTTTGGGTCATAGGGGTTTTAGAGTCTTTTAATGTTTCTTCAGTGTTTTTAGCCTTTTTAAAGTTTTTATGGGTTTTTAATTGTTTTTAGGTTTTTAATGTTTTATTAGTGTTTTATATGTTTTATATGTTTTAAGGTATTTTTATGGATTTTATGGTCTTTTTTTGGTATTTTTATTATTGTTTAGGGGTTTTAAGAATTTTTTAGGGGCTTTATGGTTTTTATGGTATGGGGGTCTTTATTTTTTTTGGGTTTTTAGGGATTTTTGAGTTTTACTGGGTATTTTGGGGTTTGAAGGTTTTTTAGAGTTTCTAGTAGTTTTTAGGGATTTATGGGGATTTAATGTTGTTAGTGTTTTTAATGGTATTTAGGTTTATTAGGGTTTCTTATGTTTTTTTCTCATTTTTAGGTTTTTAGGGGTTTAATTTGTTTCTTTCTTTTTATGGTTTTCTTAGGGTTTTTTAATGTTTTTTTGTGTCTTTTATATTTTAAATAATTTTATGCGTTTTTAGTAGTTTTATGTTTTTATGGTTTTTAGTGATATTCAGGGTTTTAGGGTTTTAAGGTGGTTTATGGGTTTTTTTGAATTTTTTATGGATTTTTATAATTTTTTTTATCTTTTTTAGTGGTATAAAATATTTATAATGTTTTTAGTAGCTTTATTTCAGGTTTTTGTGTTTTAGGGGTTTTAAGGTTTTTAGGGGTTGTATGGTTTTTAGGGTTTTAAGATTTTTTGTGGTTATCTAGGATTTCTAGGATTTTTTATGTTTTCTAGGGGATTTGAGTTTTTTTAGGTTTTAAAAGTTTTCTTTGGTATTTTCCATTTTTTAGTTTTTTATGTTTTAGGGAATTTTTGGGTTTTTTGGATTTTAATGGTGTTTTAAGGGTTTTAGGAATTTTGAGTGTCTTCAAGGTTTTTATGGTTTTAGGGGGTTTTAAGGATTTCTATAGTCATTTATTCTTTTAGGGTTTAAAGTGGTTTCATATTTTATAGTGGGTTTTAGAGTTTTAATGGGTTTTTGGGTTTTTAAAGGTTTCACGGCTTTTTATAGGATTTATGGGTTTTAGTAATTTTAGGGCCTTTTAGGGTTTTTAGTGTTTTTTAGGGGTTTAATTGATTTTAGTATTTTCATTTTTTTTGTTTGTGTTTTTCAAGGTTTCGGGGTTTTTAGGTATTTGGGGATTTTAGTGATTTTTTAGGTTTTTTTATGGATTTTAATGTTTTTAGGTATTTTTGATGGTTTATATGTTTTTAGGTTCATTAGGTATTATTGGGTTTTTTTAGAATTTTTTGGTTCTTTGTATTCTTTATATTAATTTAGGGTTTTATGTTTTTCTAAGGTTTTTTATTATTTTATAAATTTTTAGGGATTCTTAGTGATTTTTCAGATTTCTAATGTTTTTAGGGCTTTATATATTTTTTAGGGTTTTAGGGTCTTATTGTATTTTTTGGGGGTTTTAGAATATTTTGTGTTTTGAAGGGTTTAAATTTTTTTAGAGTTATGTTATTAATGATTTATGTGGGTTTAATAATTTTTTGTGGGTTATTATTTTTTTAATGTCTTCATGGGATTATATAGTTTTTTACAGAGATTTAGCGTATTTAAGATATTTTAGTGTGTTTAGTGTTTTTTTTATTTTTAGGGGATTTAAGTGATTTTATATTTTTAAGGTTTTATTTGGGTTTTTTGGAGTTTTTAATTTATATGAATTCTTAGGGATTTTCGGATTTTGATGGTTTTTTCGTGTTTTTATGGATTTTGAGGGATTTTGGGGTTTTTAGGGGTTTTATAATTTTCAAGGGTTTTTTATAATTTTTTAAGATTTTGTGATTTTAAATAATTTTAGGTTTGTAATTATTTCTTAGGATTTATCAGGGTTTTATGGTTTCTTACATTTTTAGGGATATTTTTGGGTATTTGTGATTTTTATAGTTTTTAGGTTTTTAGGGGTTTTTTAGTATTATTTGAGTTTTTGGGAGGTTTTATGGGTTTTAATGTTTTTTGAGTTTTAATGTGTTTTTATAGTTTATATTAGTTTTATGATTTTTATGGGTTTTAGCGGTTTTAATGTTTTTATGGGTTTTTAGGGTTTTTAGGTATGATTAGGGTTTTTAGGAATTTTAGGGTTTTTAGTAGTTTTTATGTTTTTAGGGGTTTATATTGGTTTTAGGATTTTATGGTTTTTTTGGGCTGTCATGGTTTTACTGTTTATTTATGTTTTAGGGATTTTCATGGGTTATTTGTGATTTGTTTGATTTTTAGAGATCTTAGAGACATTAAGGGTTTTATGATTTTAGGATATTTTTGTTTTTTTGTGGTTTTTTCTCATGTTTTTGGGTTTGTTTTATTTTATTAAGGTTTTATGGTTTTTTATATTTTATAAAATTTTTAGAGGTTTAAATATTATTTTGATTTTTTTGAGGTTTTCAGGGTGGTTAGGGGTTTTTATTGTTTTTTGATTTTTCATATTTTTTAGGTTTTGTATTTTTTTGGTTTTAATCGGTTTTTTTGGTTTTTTATAATTTTTTTGGTTTCTTAAGGGATTTAAGTGGTTTTAGGTTTTTTGTTATACTTAGGATTATTCATGGTTTTTAGGATTTCTTTTACATTTTTTGGATTTTTTTCACTTTTTTAGAATTTTTATATTTATTGGGTATTTAGATATTTTGAGGGGTTTGGGTTTTTGATTTTTTATGGTTTTAATGGTTTATTTGGGTTTTTTTATTTTATATGGGATTCAGGGGTTTTTATAGTTTTTAATGTTTTTATGGTTTTAATGGGTTTTATAAGTTTTTAGTGGGGTTTTCCGAGTTTTTATGGTGTTTTAGTGTTTTGAATGTTTTTAGGGGTTTTATGGTTTCTCGGGTTTTAAGGATTTTAGTGATTTTAGGGTTTTTAGAGTTTTTTACCTTGTAAGGGATTCTAAGGGTTTGTGGGTTTTAGTTTCTTCATATAGGTTTTCATGGTTTTTAGTGTTTTTACATCTTTATTGATTTCAAGGAATTTAAAGGATTTTTATGTCTTTAGGGGTTTTTTGGTTTTTGAGGGATTTATGGTTTTTAGCATTTTTAGAATTTTTAAGTTTGTTTATATATTTTTATGTGTTTTTTAGGTTTTTTAGGTTTTCTTACATTTTTTAGGGTTTTCAGGTTTTTACATTTTTAGGAGATTTTGCGAATTTTCAAGGATTTTTATGGTTTTTAGGATTTTCATGAAAATTGGGGGGTTTTAGGGGTTTTATGGTTGTTTTTTTATGGTTTTTGAGTGTTTAGAATTTTTAAGGTTTTGTATAATTTTTTAATGTTTTTTGGGGTTTAAAGGGTTTTTATAATTTTTAGTGTTTTAGGGTTTTTATTTGGATTTTATGTTTTTTAATTTTTTAAGTGATTTTATGGTTGTTAGGGTATTTAGGATTTTTGCAGTTTTTAATGATTTAGGGTTTTTTTATTTTTTAGGCTTTTTGAGTGTTTTAATGATTTAATGTTTTGTTTGTGTTTTTTAGATTTTTATAGTTCTTTATGTTTTAAGGATATTTAGGGATATTTAGGATTTTTTTTCTGGATTTTAGTGTTGGTATGGATTTTGAGGTGTTTATGATTTTTTTTGGTTTTATTGTTTTTTTTGGATTTTTGGGGTTGTTTGATTTTTTTCCATTTCAATATTTTTTTTTGAGTTTTTTAAATGTTTTTAGGGTATTATGGGTTTCTTTTAGTTTTTAGTGTGTGTTTTGGGGGTTTTTGGGTTTTTTTTGTTGTTAGAGTTTCTATAGATTTTAGCGTTTTTTTGGGTTTTTAGTTTTTAGGGTTTTAGCATCATTTATGTTTTTATGGGTTTTAAGTGGTTTTTGGGTTTTATGTTTTTATTATGGGTTTTTGGTATATTTACATTTTAGGTATTTTTTGTGTTTTTATTGATCATTATTTATTTCTAGGGATTTTAGTGGTTTATGGGATTTTAGTGTATTGGGGTTCTGATGGTTTTTTCTTGTCGTTTGACGTTTTTTTGGGTTTTTAGGGTTTTTATGGTTTTTAGAGTATTTGAGGTTTTTTGGGGATTTTTACCTTTTCTAGGGTTTAGGGTTCTTATAGTTTTAGTGGGGATTTTTGGGTTTTCATTGGGGTTTTGGTGTTTTAATGTTTTTTTGGGATTTAATTATGTTTAAGATTTTTAGGTTCTTTTTAGTTTTTAGGGGTTTTTAGGTATTTGGGGTTTAAGGTGTTTTTAGGTTTTTAATGTTTTCTTAGGGTTTTTTAGAATTTTTAGTGATTTTTTATGTTTTTATATATTTTTAGCATATTTTTACGTTTTTTATGGTTGTTTATCATTTTTAGGGATTTTGGGGTTTCTAGGATTTTGGGGATTTTATGGTTTGTTTTGAGTTTTGAAGGGGTTTTAAGGGTTTTCAGAGTTTTTTAATGATTTTAAGGTTATAAAGGATTTTTAATGTTTTTTGTTTTTTAGGGGTTTTATGGGGTTTTAAGGATTTAATGGTTTTTAGGTGTTTTTAAGGATTTTTAATTTTTGGTTTTTTACGTTTTTAGGTTTTTATGGGATTTATGTATTTTTAGGTTGTTAAGGATTTCCTTTGGTTTTTCAGGGTATTAGGGTTTTTACATTTTTAGGGATTTTTAGGAATTTTTTTTGATTTTTAAAGATTTTTCTGGTTTTTTGGTTATTTATTATTTTTTGTGTTCTTACTGTTTTTATGGTTTGAATTTTTTTAGGGTATTTAAAAATTTATTGATTGTTTATGGTTTTTAAGGTGTTTTAGATTTTTTAAACATTTTTATGATTTTAAAGGGTTTTATAGGTTTTATGAGTTTTTAGGGTTATTAGGGGTTTTTAGGATTTTTAATGGTTCAATTGACTTTTATACTTTTTAGGTTTTTATAATTTCTATCATTTTTTAGGTTTTTATGGGATTTATGTGTTTTTAGTTTATTATGTTTTTCTTTGGAGTTTTCAAGTTTTTTGGGGGGTTTTTGGGTATTTAAAGAATTTCAGGGATTTTTAAGATTTCTATGGGTTTTAGGGTATTTGAAGGTTTTTTAGGTTTTTTTAGGGTATTTAGGTATTTTAATTTTTTTTTATGTTTTTAGATGTTTTAATTGTTTTTAGTTTCTTAATGTTTTCTTAAGGGTTCTCAGGATTTTTATGCCTTTTTACATTTTTTAGGATTCTTAGGGATTTTTCAGATTCTTATGGTATTTTAGGGGGGGTTTTTTGGGATTTTGAGGGTGTTTATGTTTTTTGGGGGTTTTTGTGGTTCTTTTTCAATTTTTAGTGCTTTTCAAATGTTTTAATGTTTTAAAGGTTATTAAGAGTTTAAATTTTTTTGAGGGTTTTTAGGGTTTCAATACGGTTTTAGGGTTTTAGAAGTTTTTATGGATTTTTACTATTTGTAGGGTTTTTAGAGTTTTTGTGATTTTTAAGGTTTATTGTGTTTTTTTGGTTTTTATGGATTTCTTTTGGTATTTCAATGTTTTTTTTGGGTTTTTTACATTTTTAGTTTTTTTTATGTTTTTATTATTTTTATGGGTTTTAGAGGTTTTAGGGTTTCTAGGGTATTTAGCATTACAAGGTTTTTAGGGGTTTTATTTTTTTTGGTTGTCATAGTGTTTATTTGGATTTTTGGGTTATTTGTTTTTAGGGATTTTATGGATTTCAAGGATTTTAATTGGTTTTTATGATTTTTTATGGATTTTGAGGGGTTTAATAGTTTTTTGGATTTTTATGGGTCTTATGGTTTATTTTGGTTTTAGGGTTTCTTTAGCTTATTACAGGGTTTATGGTTTTTTAGATTTTATTAAAATTGTAGTGGTTTAAATGGTTTCTAGTGTTTATCGTGGGATTTATGGTTTGTATGGGTTTTTTTCCTTTCAATTTTTTTTAAGGGTTCTATGGTTTTTTTTGGATTTTAGGGTTTTTGGGGCATTTACATTTTTTTAACATTTTTCATGTTATTATTATTTTAAATTGTTTCTTGTGTTTAAGGTTTTCTTAGGGGTTTTTACGGTTTTTAGGGGTTTTATAGCTATTTTATTCATTTCTTAATATTTTGAGGGTTTTTTAGGTTTTTAGGGGTTTATGGATTTTATGGTTTTTGGGTTTTTTTGGATTTTTTGGTTTTATTGTTTTCTAATGTTTTTATGGGTTTAAAGGGGTTTTAGTGTTTTTTAGATTTAATGTTTTTATGGTTTTGAGGTGTTTTTTTAGTTTTTATGAATTTTTAGGGTTTTTAGCATTTTATATTTTTTATAGGTTTAATGTGTATTTGTGTTTTTAAGGATTTTTTCAGGGGTTTTTAGGGTTTTTAGGATTTCTAACATATTTAGAAAATTTCAAGGATTTTTTTGGCTTTTTTTGGTTTTTAGGGTTTTTCGGAATTTTTATGGGTTTTAGGGTTTTTAGGGATTTGTGGTTTTTTAGGAGTTTAGTGTTTTTCTGTGTTTTTTATGTTCATAAATGTTTTCATAGTTTATAATTTTTTTAGTGATTTGTAGGGTTTTTTTAGTAGGTCTCAAGGGTTTTTATGGGTATTTAGTATTTTTTATGTTTTTAAGGGTTTTATGATTTTGGGGGGGTTTTATGGTTTTTATGGTATTTTAGGGTTTTAATCATTTTTATATTTATAGTTTTTTTTGGTTTTATGTTCTTATGGTTTTCTTAGGGGTTTTTAGGGTCACTTGGGTTTTTAACGTTTTTATGAATTTTAATTTTTTTTGTATTTCTGTGGTTTTAGGGTTTTTAGGGAATTTGAGGGGTTTTACGAATTTTTATGGTTTTATGTGTTTTTAGTTTTCTAAAAAAAAATAGGTATTTTAGGGGTTTATGTGTTTATTGTTTTTCAGGTTTTCTCAGGGTTTTTAGGGATTTAGGTTTTTTAAATTTTACAGTTTTTAGGGTTTTTTAGGATTTTTATGCTATTTACAGTTTTTAGGGATTTTGAGAGTTTTTGGGTTTTTTAGAGTTTGTAGGTTTTTATGTTTTTTGTGGTTTTATGATTTTTTTGGGTTTTTAGAGTTGTTATTGTTTTTTTGGTTTCTTCTCGTTTTTATTGGTTTGTAGGGTTTTTATTGTTTTTATTGATTTTTATGATTTTAATAGGTTTTTATTTTTTTAATATTTTTATGTGTTTTTTGGGGTTTTTGGGTTTTACAGATTTTTTTGGTTTTTAAGGGGTTTTAACATTTTTTGGTTTTTAGGGTCTTTTTTATGATTTAATGAATTATTTTAGGTTTTTTATGGTTTTTTGGATTTTTTAAATTTTTCAGCTATTTCTTTGATTTTTTATTGCTTTTAGGGTTTCTAGGGATTTTCAGGGGTTTTAGGGTTTTTACTGGGTTTTTGGGTTTTTTGGGATTTTGGGTTTTTTGAGTTTTTAGGGGTTCATTTTTTTTATATATTTTTAATGTTGTTAGGGGTTTATGGGGTTTTGATAAATTTTAGCGGTTTTTAGGGTTTATATAAGTTTTATGCCTTTTGGTTTTTTGGGGTTTTAGGGGTTTTATTGATTTTTAGGTTTTTAGGGGTTTTATAATTTTTTAGTTTTTTAATGTTTCTTTTGGTTTTTTGGGTTTTTTTATTTTTAGGTAATTTTTACATGTTTTTACAACTTTTATTGGTTTTTTTGGGTTTTAGGGTTTTTTTTATAGTTTTAAGGGTTTCTTAGGGTTTTGGGGGTTTTTATTGATTTTTCGTTTTATAATTTTATTTGAGTTTTAAGCATTACAACGGTTTTAAATATTTTTTTTAATGTTTTTATAGATTTAAAAGAATTTTATCTATTTTCATTATCTCTGGGGGATTTATGGGTTTTTAGTGTTTTTGAAGGCTGTGAAGAGGATTTTTTGGTTTTTGGTTCTTTTAGTGATTTATAAATATTTAGCTTTTTAGGGGTTTTATGTTTTTAAAATTTTTATAGTTTTATTTGGGGGTTTCATGTTTTTAGGGGTTTATATGTTTTATGGATATTTGGTAATTTTTAATAGTTTTGTAGTTTTAAAGGTTTTTTGGGATTTTTTAGATTTTTTTTGGTTTTTTGGGTTTTTACAATCTTTAGGGTGTTAGGGAATTATGATTGTTTTTGGGTTTTTATGAGTTTTTATAGTTTTTAGGGGTTTTAAGGTTTTTAAGTGTTTTGCATTATTTTTTGAGATTTGAAGGGTTTTTATAATATTTTGTGGTTTTAGGGTATTTTTAAATTTTTAGTGTTTTTTAGGGTTATAGGTTTTTATGGTTTTAGGGATTTTTGGGGTTTTTCAGGGTATTTAAAAAAATATAGATTTTTTATTGGCTTTTATTATTTTTAGGGTTTAAAGTTTTCTTATGGTTTTTTATGTTTTTAGGGTTTTATTTAATTTTTTATGATTTCTACAATTTTCTAGGATTTCTATGGTTTTTTGGGTTTTTGAGTGTTATTTGGGTTTTTAGGGCTTTATATTTATTTTTTATTTTGAGGGTTTTTTTGGTTTTATTAGGTTTTAAGATGTTTTGTAGTTTTTAATTTTTTTATGGGTTGAATTTTTTTTTAGTTTTTAGTTGATTTTTATGATTTTATGGGGTTTTAGAGTTTTTAAGGTTTTTAGGGGTTTAGAGTTTTTATGGTTGTATTTTACCAAAAATTCAGCAATGGGGAAGTAAATACTCCCACATGTCTAGTAAGGGAAAATAGATTGAAAATTTTAGAATAAATTTAAAAGAAATCAATTTTTTTCAAAGGATTTCAGGTTGGCCACATGCCATCACCAGAAAAGGTTAGTGTAAGGCATAAAACGTGAACCACTGGTACGCTGATGGCCTATGACGCACTGGACCATGAGGCATTGGCCCGCGAATGGAATAGTATGCAGCGAATTTCAATCAAAGGAAAATTCATCCTCAAGAGATTTATTTCCTACCTTTATATGCCTCAATGGATTACATGCCTCATATCATTTCTCCTGATTTCAGAATCCCTAGAGTCACGGTTTACAATTTCCTTCCCTCTCATGTTTGAGGCATTTCAAAACATTTATGATCGACTATCCTTCAGCTAATATAGTTCCTTCCCTGCACAATCCAAACTCTATGAAAATAAACTGTGAGTTATTTTCCTAACCACACGATGGTAAATTGTATGGTAATATTCAAATCCACATGATGTTAAATTGTGATGCTATTTTCAAAGCTATATGATATTAAACTATAGTATACTGGGTGATTTCAGAAATTCATAAACCCCCCGGCCATCAGAAAAGGAAGGCCAGTGTCCTGAGGAAACCTCTGCTTGACTATCCACATCATGCCCTGGTGGCTCTGCATATGTTTCCTATAAGACGGTCGTCAACCAAAGGCAAATCCTTCCTTTGGAGAGTCCTTTATTACCTCTGTACGCCTCAATGGATTCCATGACACATATTATTTCTCCTAATCTGAGATCCTCCAGAATCATGGTTTTTACGTTCTTTCCTCTCATGCTTGAGGCATGTCAGAATATCCCAACATGATTATCCTCCAGTTAATCATCATCCAATCTATATTAATTTAAACTGTAGTATATCTCACATGACACTCATGGGCCCTCCCACTAAGTAAAGTCCCCAATCTTCCAAGGCAGGGTCACGTGACCTTCAATTCTATTTCACATTGAAATGTTCATTTCTCCACCCCCTCTCCCACCATTTCCCCGATATCTTCCACCGTAGTCTTCCACTCCCCACCAACAGGGGAGCAGGTATGTTCATTATTTAATCTTTCAAATCCTTTTGTTTCTCACACTGAGAATGAATGAACTAGGCTTATAGGTTTGTGAAGATTACTATATGCACACCATTTAAAATATGAGAACTCTGATTCCTGATAAAATAAGGATATGTAAGATGCCTAATAGAAGGTCGGAGCTCAAAAGGATAGACATTCCAAAAGGTTCCGCACAATCATGTCTATAAAATGGAAAGCTTACTTGCGTAATCCTTACACATCCAAACTACGTGGGATTTGATTACCCTCCTGAGAATACGTAGGAAGCCCTCCTTGTAGACTCGCTACCAACATAAAGTCACCTTACGTCCCCCTAGATGACAATAAACTCCAAATCCCCTTATAATATGTCTAAGTTAGCATCACCTCTGTGGCATCAAACATATACATTCTCATGAAGATCTCTCAATCTATGGGTAGCCCATGGACACACTCTTTGGGAATTAAACAAGGGTTTCCGAACATTTGAACACAACTTAAATCTATAAGAGATTCCCAGAATAGGAAAAACTCCTCCCCTGGAAGGCTGCGGTGAGCCAAACCTCCCATCCTCTCAACCAATGGAGTCCTTAAGTGTCGTTGGCCAAATATTCATCCAACAAGAACCCACCTTTGGAAATAAGGTCCATGAATCATGGATACTAGGGTTATTGGGTGTTCTTGACCCCACAAATAAACTCATTGGAGACCATTCAAAGAAGATATATCTAATAGGGATAGATTTCATGAGTTCTTGAACCCCATACAATCACCCTCTAGGACCTACATTTCCCCCACAGGGTTAATTCAACCTTCTTTAAAGAATAATGACTCTGAATGGGTCAAAAAAGGAATGGTAAATTCGATGACAACCCATCTCTATGGGAAAATATATGGGTGATGATCATCATCATTCCATTTCGTCATCCCCCGTACACGCGCCACCTTGTAGGAAAAACAATGGTTTTTAGGGTTTCTATGTTATTTAGGGTGTCTATGGTATTTATCATTTTTTAGGTCTTTAGGGTTTTTTAAAGTAATTATTTTTTAAAGCGTTTCTTATGGTTTATCATGGATTTTTACATTTTTAGGGATTTTTATGGATTTTGAAGGTATTTGTGTTTTCTTATTGTTTTTAATGATTTTGAGGGATTTAATTGTTTTCAAGTTTTCAAGTTTTTAAGGTTTTAAAGGTTATCGTAGTTTTTTAACATTTTTATGAATTTGAATGGTTTTTAGAGTTTTAATTGGGTTTTAGGGTTTTATTGAATTTTTTAGTTTTTAGGGGGTTTATATGGGTTTTAGGAATTTTTGGGTTCATTGAGGGTTTTTGTCATTTTTGGGTTTTAGGTATTTTATGTATTTTAAGTACATTAAGGTTTTCTTATGGTTTTTAGGGGTTTAATAGTTTTTTTTGTTTTTAGTGATTTTTAGGGATTTTTTTTATTTATAATGTTTTTATGTGTTTTTAGGTATTTTGAGGGAGTTTTGGGTTTTTGGGTTTTTTAGTGTTTCAGTATATTTAGGTTTTTAGGCTTCTAAGTTTTTTAGGGTTATAAATTATTTTTATGGTTTTTATGGTTTTTATGTTTTAGCTTTTTATGGATTTTTAAGATTTTATCATTTTTATCATTTTTTTGAATTTTGAGGGATTTTAATCATTTTTATGGTTTTTATGGTTTTTTGGGTTTTTATTGTTTTTTATTTTATTTTTATGGGTTTTTATAATTTTTTAAAATTTTAAGGTGTTTATATGGTTTTTTTGGTTGTTTTTAGGGTTTTTATTGGTTATTTTGGATTTACGGTATTTTAATGTTTTTAGGGTTTTTTTGGGTTTTAGGGTTTTTTTGGTTTTTTAGGATTTTTATGGGTTTTTTATTTTTTAATATTTTCATATGGTTTTAATTTGTTTTTGGGTGTTTTTATCTATTAACCGATTTTTAGGAATTTCTTTGATTTTATGGGGTTTTAGGGATTTTGATGATTTTTAGGGTTTTATGCTTTTTATAATTTTTGTTATTTTAGGGGTTTAAATGTTTCTTAGTGTTTTTATAGTTTTTATGGGTTTAAAGGGTCTTTGTTGTTTGTAGTGGGGTTTTTAGGGTTTTTAGCGGTCTTTTATGTTTTTAGGGTTATTAATGTTTTTAGAAAATTTTAGGGTCTTTAGGGGGTTTAGTATATTTATTATTTAGGTTATCCTCAGGTATTTTTCAGGTTTTTATAGGTTTCTATGTTTTTAGTGAATTTTATGTATTTTTATGGGTTTTATGTTTTTTTTGGGATTTGAGGGTTTTTACTAGTTTTAATATTTTATTTGGGTTTTTAGTGTTTCTCGATTTTAAGGGATTTTATGGTTTTTAGGTTTTTAATATTCTCTTGGGGATTTTATGGTTTTTAGGGTTTTATGTTATTTATTTATTTATATGAATTTTATGGTTTTTAGGGATTTTACTGTCTTTTTTGTTTTATAGTTTTTTGGTATTTGGATTTTTTAGGATTTTTATTGTCCTTTTTGGTATTTTGTATTTTTTTAATGTTTTATTGGGTTTTAAGGTTTTTTATGGTTTTTTTTTGTTTTTATAGGTTTTAGGGGGTTTTAGGGTGTTTTTAGTATTTTTTAAGACTTCCATCAATCTTTAGACTTTTAAGGGGTTTTAAGTGTTTTGAGGTTTTTATGTTTCCTTTGGGGTGTTCGTGGGTTTTTAGGGGATTTATGGTTCTTTATGGTTTTATGAATATTTAAGGCTTTTTAAAATTTTATGGATTTTTAGGGCTCTTAGTTATTTTCAGATTTTTGAGTTTTTTTAAGGGTTAATATTTTATTAAATTTTTATAGATTTTTATTTTTTAATATTTTTAATGTTTTTAGAGTTATTTAACATTTTGGGGGATTTAAATTTTTTAGTGTATTTAGAGGGTTTTTATTGGTTTTATGTGTTTTATGTGTTTTTAGGGGTTTATGGTTTTTAGGGTTTTAAGGATTTTTTGGTCATTAAGAGTTTTGATGGTTTCTTAGGGGTTCTTAGTTTTTTTAAGTTTTTATGGTTTTCCTGGGGGTTTTCTAGGTTTTTAGGTGTTTTTGGATTTTTAGATATTTTTAAGTCTTTTTATTGTTTTAGGGTTTTAAATGATTTTGAGGGTTTATGTATTTTTATTGTTTTTATGATTCTTATAGATTTTTTGGATTTAATGTTTTTTATTGAGTTTTTAGGGTTTTTAAAGTTTTTTTAACTTTTTTAGGGATTTTGGGTTTTTTGGGTTTTTATGGTGTTTTAGGGTTTTTGATGTTTTTTATGTGTTTTAATGGTTTTTAGAGACTTTTCGCATTTTGTAGAGTTTTTTGTGTTTATAGGTTTTTAGGGATTTCTTGTGTTTTTAAGGCGTTCTTATCAGTTTTTAGGGGTTTTAGGGGTTTTATGTTTTTTATGGATTTTTTGATATTTTTATGCCTTTTTTATGATTTTTATTATCGTTTAGGGTTTTTACAGATTTTGATGGGTTTTTGAGGTTTTTGGGTTCAATGGGTTTTATTGTTTTTTTGGGTTTTAGGGTTTTTTAGGTTTTTTTAGTTTTCATGGATTAAATAATTTTTTGATTTTCAGTGGATTTTAGGGGTTTTATGGGTTTTTTTAGTTTTTATAATTTTTAAAAGTTTTGTGGTTTTTTGGGGGATTTATCGTTTCTTAGGGTTTTAATCAATTTTTAGGTTTTTTGGCATTTTATGTGTTTTAAGATATTTAAGGTTTTATTGAGGGTTTTTTACGTTCATTAGTGTTTTTTAAGTATTTATTGATTTTTAGGGACTTTTTAAGATATATGTGGTTTTTATGGTATTTAGGGATTTTGACTATATTTAGGGTTTTTTTATTTTTTCAGGGTTTGCATGTTTTTTTTTAATTTTTTTAACATTTTTATTCTTTAAAAGGTGTTTTAGAGTTTTGGGGGGGGGGGGTTGTATGGTTTTTACGTGTTTTTTGGATTTTTTTAAGGTTTTTAGGTGTTTTATGGTTTTTATTGATTTTAGTCTTTTTAGGGTTCTTGGGTTTTATTTTATCATTTTTAAGGTTTATAGGGGTTTCAAGTCCTTTATATTTTTGTAGTTTTCCTAGGCGTTTTCAGGTTTTTATACTTTTTTTAGGGATTTTCAATTCATTTTTAATATTTTTATGGTTCTTAGTGCTTTTAGAGATTTTGAGGGTTTTAGGGTTTTATATTTTTTTATGATTTTTATGGTTATTTGGGGTTTTAGGTTTTATTTCAGTTTTTAGGGTTTTAAGAGTTTTCTAGAGTTTTTTAAACATATTATGGGTTTAAATAGTTTTTATAGTTTTTAGTGGTTTTGGGGTTTTTAATGGGTTGTTTCTTTTTTGGTTTTTATATGTATTTATGGTTTTTAAGGTAATATATGGTTTTAGGGTCTTTAAGGGAATTTTTTTAATTTTTGAGTTTTTCATGTGTTTTAAGTGATTCTAGGTTTTTAAGGTTTTGTTTTTGTTTTTCACGTTTTTAGGGGTTTTATGTAATTATGGATTTTAGGGATTTTTTATGATTCTAATTTTTTTTTTATATTTTAAGTGTTTTTTTATTATTTTTTGTTTTTCGGTTTTCAAGTATTTTTTAGGATTTTAGGGGTTTTAGGTATTTTTATGTTTTTAAGGATTTGTTTAGGTTTTTATGTTTTTATGGTTTTTTATCTTTTTAGGGAATTTTAGTGTTGTTTTATAATTTTAGGGCTTCTGAGAGTTTTTAGGGATATTCATGGTTTTTTGATTTTATAAGGGTTTATGGTTTTTTGGGTTTTTATTATGTTTTAAATTTTATTAGTTTTTTTAAGGGTTTTTTTTGTTTTTAACTTTTTGAGGGGTTTAAAGGGGGTTTGAGTATTTAGTGGGTTTTTAGAGTTTATATGGGTTTTTGGGGTTTTAAAGGTTTTTTTGGATTTTTAATGTTTATAGTCGTTTTTTGGGTTTTTGGGTTTAGGATGTTTAGATAATAATTAGTTTTTTGAAATTTTAAGTGTTTTTAGGGTTTGAAAGATTTCTTAGGGTTTTCATTGTTTTTAGGGTCATTACATTTTTAGTGTTTTTTAGGGATTTTGGGATATTTATGGTAATTTATGGTTTTTGGGGATTGGAGGGGTTTTTTAGGGGGGTTTGTTTGGGGGGGGGGGGGGTTAGCATTATTTAGGGGTTTTTGGGTTTGAATTTCTTTTAGGTTTGTGGTTTTCATAGGGTATTTTTGAGGTTTATACATTTTAGGGATTTTTATTTCTCTTTTAATATTTTCATGGTTTTATAGTTTTTAGGGATTTTGAGGGTTTTATAGTTTTATTGGGGTTTAGGGGTTTTTTGGTTTATCATGTTTTTAGGGGGGGTTTTGAGGTGTTATGAGGTTTTTATATTTTTTGACACATTTTTTGGTTTAATTAATTATTATAGATTTTAGTGGGTTTAAGGGGTTTATTCATTTTTAGTGTTTTTAAGGGTTTAGGTGATTTATGGTTTTTAGGGTTTTTTGGAATTAGGGTATTTTTAGGGTATTTATGGATTTTATAATTTTTTCATGTTTTTATTGGTTTTAAGGGTTTTTCGGTTTTTATGTTTTTCCAAGGGTTTTAAGGATTGTTTTACCTTTTTTGGGAATTTTATGGATTTTTTTATTTTTTATTTTTTTTAGTTTTTTAGGGATTTTGAGGATTTTTAGTGTTTTTTGAGATCTTTAGGGTTTTCATTTTTTTATAGTTTTATAAACATTTTTATATTTTTAAATGGGTTTTGGAGTTTTTATTATTTTTTTTCTTTTATAGGGTTTTAGAGGTTTTTATGGGTCTTAAGGTTTTTATGTTTTATAGGGTTTATAATTTTCATAGGGTTTTTGGGGTTTTTAACATTTTTAGGTATTTAAGGGTTTCCAGTTCCTTTAGGTTTTAAGGGTTTCTTTCTTTTTTTAGTTTTTTGACATTTTTTTCTATTTTTAGGCATTTTTTCTGGATTTTTACATATTTTAGGGTTTTTAGGTTTTTGAATTTTTTTACTTTTTAGGGGTTTTAATGGTTTTTGTAGTTTTTTAAAATTTTAAGGGTTTAAAGTGTATTTAATGGTTTTAGTGATTTGAAGTGGTTTTATTAGTTTTCGGTTTCTTAAATGGATTTTATAGGTTTTATGGTTTTTATAGGGTTTTAGGTTTTTTATGGTATTTAAGTGTATTTAGCATTTTTATGTTTTTGTAGGTTTTAAGTGTCATTAGGTTTTTAATTTTTTGTGGGTTTTCAATGTTTTTAGGTTTTTTGTTATGTTTTTAGGTTTTTGTTATGTTTTTAAATATTTTTAGGTATTTTTTAAAATTTTATGGTTTTTAGGGTTTTTAGGGATTTTGAGTGTTTTTAGGGATTTTTAGGGTTTTTTGGGTGTTTAGGGTGTTAGTGAGTTTTTAGTGTTATAAAGGGTTTTGATATGTTTATTAACATTTAGGGATTCAAATGGGTTTTATATGTTTTAATGGGTTTTATGGATTTTATTAGATTTATGTGGTTTTAAGGTATTTAGGGTTATTATGGTTTTTTCTTGGTTTTAGGGTTTTTCTGGTATTTTGGTTTTTTATGGTTTTTATCATTATATAGAAGTTTTAGGGGTATTAAGTGTTTTTACAGATTTATTAAGGTTTTTCATGGTTTTCAGGGTTTCTATGTTTTCATGAATTTTTAGATATTTTTTGTATTTTTATTGGGTTTTAGGGTTTTTAGGGATTTTGAGTATTTTTAGAGTTTTTAAGGTTCATATTGATTTTTTGGGGTTCTGTAATTTTTTAGGATATTTAAGGGTTTTATCTGATTTTAGTTTTTAAAATTTTTCTCTTTAGTTTTCAAGGTATTTAGGGTTGTCTTATGCTTTAGGGATTTTTGGTAGTATTTAGTATTTTTATAGTTTTTCAGAATTTTTGCATTTTTCTGGTTTATAGGGTATTTAGGGATTCCATGGTTTTTTGTGTGTTTTACGGTTTTCTTAGTTCTAAGGTGGTATTAGGTTTTTTAGAGTTTTAAATAATGTTTAGATGTTTACAAGGTTTTTAGATTGTTTAGTGAGTTTTTGGGTTTTTATGGGGTTTTTTGTGTTTTTAGGTGTTTTTTTAAGATTTTTAGATTTTTGGGGATTTATGGGTTTTAGAAATTTTTATGTTTTTAAATGGTTTTAAGTGTTTTATTTATTTTATTTTACTTAGTTATTTTTCTGTTTTTTAGGGTATCTAGGTTTTTAGGGATCTTTAGGGATTTTTTAAAATTTTTATAGGTTTTTGGGGTTTAGAGATTTTAGAGGTTTTAGGGGTTTTTTGTTTTTTGGAGGGTTTTAGGGTTTATTTTGAGATTTTAGTGGTTTATGTTTTTTTATCAGTTTTAATTTTAATCGGGTTTTAGAGGGTTTTAGATATTTGTATTTTGTTTTTATGGTTTTTCGATTTTAGGGGTTTTAAAGGTTTAAATGGTTTTTATGGGTTTTAGGGGTGTTTAGGGTCATTTGGGTATTGATATTTATTTATATTTTTTGGAAGTTTATGTTTTTTAAGGTTTTTAAGGTTTATTTTGGGTTTTTAGAGTTTTTGGATTTTTTAGGTCTTTAGGGGTATTAATAGTTATTATGTTTTTAATAATTTTCTTAGCGTATTTTAGGGTTTTTAGTTTTTTACATTTTTAGGTATATTTAGAGATTTTTAAGTATTTTTAGTATTTTTTCATTTTTTTGGATTTTTAGGGGTTTTAGGTTTTTTAAAATTCTTATGGGTTTTTAGAGTTATTTAATGTTTTTAGAGGTTTAAATGATTTTTAATATCTTGAGAGGTTTTAGGGTTTCTAAGGGGTTTTATGGTTTTTATAGTTTTTATGGGTTTTGGGGGGTTTTGGTTTTTTATAATATTTTATGGTTTTTAGGGTTTTTATCATTTTTTGGTTTTTCCAAGGTTTTATGTCTTTAAAGGTTTTTTTGGTTTTTTTGGGGTTTTCATGACTTTTAGATATTTTTTCAATTTTGGGATTTCTAATAATTTTTTAGGATTTTAATATATTTTAATTATTTTTTGGGGGGTGTTTGGATTTTTTGAGTTTTTAGGGATTTAAACATATTTCAACATTTTTTCAATGTTTTTGGATATTAAAGGGGTTTTAGATTTTTTTAGTCGGGTTTTATGGATTTTATGGGTTTTAGGATTTTTAATACTTTTAGTTATTTTATGTTTTTTAGGGTTTTATGAATATTCAGGATTTTACCGCAATTTAGGTTTTAACTGGTTTTAAGTGTTTTTATGTTTTTAATGTTTCTTAGGTTTTTTAGGTTTTTAGGGTTATTATGTTTGTAGGGATTTTTAGGTCTATTTTAGTTTTTTTAATTTTTTGGGGGTTAATATATATTTGGAGGGGTTTTGAGGTTTTATGTTTTACTTTTTTCGGCCTTAAGGGTTTTTTTGAGTTTATTAATGATTTCATGTTTTTAGAGTTTTTATAATATTTTCACTGTTTTAAACAAGTATTTAGAGTTTTAGTGGTTTTTAGGGACTTTTAGTGTTTTTAGAATTTTTAGGTATTTTTTGTTTTATTTTTTTGTACATTTTTAGGGTTCTTTTATGATTTTATAGGGTTTTAATATTTTTTATATTTTTAGGGATTTTTTTGGCTATTTTTCGATTTTTATCGTTTTTATGTTTTTTTCGGGATTTTGATGGGTATTTAATTTTTTAGGGTTTGTGTATTTTTTAGTTATTAGGGGTTTTTGAGATTTTTTATTGTTTTTAAGGGTTTTTAATGTTTTTAATCATTTTATATGGGTTGACGTGTTTTAGAGTTTTAGTGGGTTTTAGGGATTTATGGGTATTTATGGGATTTTTTAAGGTTTTTAGGGTTTTTAGTGTCTTTTTGTGTTTTTAACATTTTTATAGTTTTTGGTGGGTTTTAGTTGTATTTAGGTTTTTATGTTTTCATAGGGGGTTTCAAGGATTGTAAGGGTTTTTTATTTTCTTTGATATTTTTAGGGATTTTTATATTTTTTACTATTTTTAGAAGTGGTCTAGATTTTGAAGGTTTTATGGGGTTCTAGGGTATTTAAGGATTTCAATGTTTTTTAGGTTTTTAAGGATTTTAATTGTTTTTAAAAATTTATGTATTTATTGGGGTTCTTCATGTTTTTTATTATTATTTACCTTTTAGGCTTTTTGGGATTATTTTGGAAATTTATTATTTTTGGGGGGGATTTACGAATTTTGAGGCATTTTAGGGTTTTTTATGGTTCTAGGTTTTAAGGGGTTTTTTTGTGATTTTTTGTGTTTTTTCTAAATTTTTTAGATTTTAAGTGTTTTATGTTTTTAATGTTTTTATTTTTTTTCTAGGTTCTTAGGGGTTTTTTTATGTTTTTAGGGATATTTAGTTGTTTTTTTGTGATTTTTATGCTTTTATGGTTTTAAGGATTTTCAGAGGTTTAATTGTTTTTGGGTGTTTATGGGTTTTTTAATTTTTATTTGGTTTTTATGGGTTTTAGGTTTGTTTTGGTTATTAAGATTTTGTTATATTTGTTGAGTGTTTATGGGTTTTTACATTTTCATGGATTGTTTATGATTTTTAGTATTTTTTGTGTTTTTAGGGTTTCAAGGCTTTGAGGGTTTTATGGTTTGTAGGGTTTTTATTGTTCTTCACGTTTTTAGGGTGTTTTTGAGTTTTATAGTATTTTTAAGGTTTTTTATAATTTTTAATGATTTTAAGAGTTTAAAGGGTTTTAAGGTTTTTGGTGGGATTTTCGGTTTTTATTGGTATTTAGGAATTTTTATGTTTTTAGGGATTATATTGGTTTTTAGGGTATTTTAGGGTTTTTATCATTTTTAGGTTATTTTGGGGTTTTATGTGATTTTATATTTTTAAGGCTTTCTTAGGTTTTTTATGGCTTTAGAGATTTTTTTTGTTTTTTGGTATTTTGACGGCTTTTATAGGATTTCTAGGGTTTTTAACTATTTTATGGATTTTGATGGTTTAAATAGTTTTTAAGATTCTTATCATTTTTATGTATTTTATCAGTTTTAAGGGTTTTTAGGTTTTTAATGTTTTCATAGGGTTTTATAAGGGTTTTAACATTTTTAGGGATTATTAATATTTTTTGGTTTTTGATGGAATTAAGGATATTGAGGGGTTTGGTTTTTTTATGATTTTTATCTTTTTTGGATTTTATGTTTATTTTGAGTTTTTTTGGGGGTTTTATGGTTTTTAGAGTGTTTAATATTTTTAGTGATTTAAATTTTATTTGGAGTTTTTAGTAGTTTTTTTGTTTTTATTGGTTTTAGTGTTTTTAAGGTTTTTAGGGTTTTTAGGGGTTTTAGAGTTTTTATTTTTAGGGGTTTTAATATTTTTGGGTTTATTTGTTTTTATGTGTTTTTATTTTTTTTAAGGTTTAATTATGTGTGATCAATGTTTTTAGGGGTTTTTACTTTTTTTTGGATTTATAGGGATTTTTAGTATTTTTTTGGTTTTATGGTTTTTAGAGATTTTTATGGTTTTTATAGTTTTTAGCGTTGTTTGGGGTTTTATGGATTTTTAGTTTTTTTAGTGTTTTCATGGTTTGTTATATTGTTTTTAAATTTTAGGGGTGTAAAGGGGTTTAGATTTTTTTAGTTGTGTTTTAGATATTTTATGGGTCTTCAAGATTTTTTATGGGTATTAATGGGTTTTGGGTTATTAGATATTTTAGGTTTTAGGGTTTTTAAATGTTTTTAGGTTTTATGGTTTAATTCAAAGATTTAAGGGTTTTATTATTTTTTACAATTTTAGAAATTTATATGTATTTTTAAGGATTTTAATGCATTTTTGGGCTTTTAGGTAGTTTGAGGGGTTTTTAGGGTTTTTGGAATTTATATGGTTTTTTTTGGGTTTTAATTATTTTTAGGTTTTTAAGGTTTATTTAGGGGATTTTAAGGTTTTTATGGTTCTTTGGGTTTTTATTGAATTTTTTGGGATTTATACAATTTTTATGGTTTTTTGGGGTTTTGGAGATATTGAGGGGTTTTAGGGGTGTTCAAGGGTTATAGTGTTTTTTTGGTTTTTTGGGGGTTTAAGGTATTTTTAAGTTGTTTGGGGTTTTTAGGGTTGTTATTGTTTTTAGGGGTTTTTATGATTTTCAGCAATTTTTAAGAATTTTATGGTCTTTGGGGTTTTAGTGTTTTTATATATTTATGGTTTTAAGTATATTTAGGGTTCTAAGGTTTTCACAGGGGTTTTAAGTGTATTTAGGGTATTTTATGTTTTTAGGTATTTTTAGGGTTTTTTTATTTTTATGGTTTTGAGGGGTTTTAGAGATTTTGAGGGTTTTTAGGCTTTTTAGTTTTTTTTAGGTTTTTATATTTTTTAAGGTTTTAGTGGTTTTATGTTCTTTTTGGTTATAAGGGTTTCTTAGGGGTTTGGAGGGTTTTAGGTTTTTTTAAATGTTTATGTTTTCTATGTGTTTTTAAGATTTTAATGGTTTTAGGGTTTTTGTGATTTTGAGGTATTTTAGGGGTTTTAGGATTTTTGGGGGTTTTCGCATCTTTATAAGTTTTTTAGTGGTTTAAAAAAATTTAGAGTTTTTAATGTTGTTAGGGTTTTAAATTTTTTTAGGGTTCTTATTGGTTTTTTTGGTTTTTATTTTTTTGACGGTTTTTAGGGGATTTTATGGTTCTTAGAGTGTTTTTGTGTTTTTTGGGTTTTAAGTGTTCATTATGTATTAAGATTTTTAAGTTTTTTTATGTTTTTAAGGATTTAATAGGGTTTTCTAGGTTTTTTAGGATTCTTAAGGTTTTTTACATTTTTAAGAATTTTTCGGGTTTTTTAGGAATTTTATTTATCATTAAGGTTTTTAGGGATTTGAGGGTTTGTAGGTTTTTTTTTTTGGTTTTTTGAGTTTTTATGATTGTTTTTATTTTTAGGGGATTTATGGTTTTTAGATTTTTTTTATGGGTTTAAATGGTATTTAGAGGTTTTAGAGTTTTCTATTTGGTTTTTATTGGGTTTTTAGTTTTTTATCATTTTAATGGGTTTTGGAGGTTTTTTTTTGTTTTTTTGGTGTTTTGGATTTTTTTGGTTTTATGTTTTTTATGGGTTATAAGTGTCTTATGGTTTTTAATGTTTCCCTAGGGGTTTTCATGGTTTTCATTATTTTATACATATTTAGGGATTTTTAGCATTTCTTTGTATTTTCTATTTTGCTTATGGTTTTTATGTATTTTGAGGGTTATTTTGGTTTTTAGGGTTTTTAAGGGTTTATTGGTTTTTTTGGGCTGTTTAGGGTATTTTGATATTTTTAGGGTTTTATTGTTTTTTAGAGTTTTTAGGGGTTTTATGGTTATTATGGTTTTTTTGTATATTTGGGTTTTTTATTTTTATTTTTTTCATTTTTTAGGTTTCTAGGAGTTTTAATTTTTTTACGGTTTTATGGTCTTCTTCGTGTTTTTAATTATTTTAGGGGGTTTTATGATTTTAGGAATTTTTATGGATTTTTATATGCATTTTATGATTATTATTAGTGTTTATGCTTTTTATGGATTTTTAGGGGTTTTGGGGTTTCTGGGTTTTAAGTGTTTTTTAGTTTTTCTTGGTTTTTTGGTTATTTTAGTATTGGGGAGGGTGTGGGTGGGTAGGTGTTGAAATGGTGTTTAGATTTTTTAGTTGTGTGTAGATGTAGATGGGTTTTTTGTTTTAATATAGATTTAGGAGATTTACGGTTTTATTGTTTCCTAGGGATTCTATCATTATTAGATCTTTTAGATTTTTTAAGTGTTTTTTGGTTTTTATGGTTTTCTAGGGTTTTTATGGTTTTTGTTGTTTTTTTATTTAAGAATTATAAATTTTTTTATAATTTTTATGGGTTTTAGGGTTTATTTATTTTTAGGGTTTCATGGGTATATAGTTTTTATCATTTTTTGAGTTTTTATTGTTTATAAGAGGTCATAGAGTTTTTTAATAATTTAATTCGGTTAAAAGGTTTTTATAGTTTTTGGTTCTGTTATTTCGGGTTTTTCTGTTTTATGGTTTCTATTGTTTTAGGTGTTTTAGTATTTTAGTTTTTTTGGGTTCTTTAATGTTTTTATAATTTTTAGGGTTTTAAGGGTTTTATGTGTACTTTGGATTTTAATTATTTCTTTACAATTTTCATTGTTTTTATGTTTTTTACATTTTATTTATTTTTAGGGGTTTTTCTGGATTTTTATGTTATTTATGGTATTTAGGGATATTGAGGGGTTTTGTGATTTTTAAGGTTGTTATGGTTTTTTTGTGTTTTAGGCTTTTTTTTTAAATTTTATGGTTTGGAAGGTTTTCTATAGTTATTGAACATTTTTTAAAGGGGTTTTATAGTGTTTTGTGTTTTTAGGGTTTCTATGGGTTTTTAGGTATTTTTTAATGTTTTCTATGTTTTTTGGTTTTAGGGGGGTTTAGGGATATTAGGGTCATTTAAGATTTTTATCATTTTTTTATTTTTTGGGGTTTTAAGTGCTTTTAGGTTTTTAAGGATTCATTTTGGTTTTTTAATATTATTATATGGGTTTTCATTATTTATTGGGTTTTTAATATTTTTAGGGATTTTATGGCTTTTGTAGTATTTTTATTAGTTTTTATGTTTTTTATGTATTTTGAGGGGTTTTAAGGTTTTTAGGGATTTTAGGGTTTTTAGGGATTTTTAACATTCTTCATGATTTTAGAGGTTTTATGGGTTTTTAGTTTTTTAAGGTTCTATTAAAGGTTTTTAGACTTTTAGGGGTTTTTTAATTTTGAGGTATTTTTAGGTATTTTTAGGCTTTTTATGAAATTTTTGGGTATTGAGTGATTTTGAGGGGTTTATTGTTTTTAGGGTTTTTTTGTTTTTTGGGGGTTTAGGATATTTTTAGAGTTTTTTTATGTTTTTTAATTATTTTGGAGTTTGTAACATTTTTAGGGGTTTAAATGTTTTTTATAGTTTTCATTGGTTTTTGTGGTTTTTTTGGTCTTATGATCTTTTTACTATTTGTAGGGGTTTTATGGTTTTTATAATTTTAGGTTCGTTAGGTTCTTTTACTATTTTTAACATTTCTATGCTTTTAATGGATTTATTTTTTTATGTTTTTAATGTTTTATTAGTGTTTATCACAATTTTTTGGGTTTTTATTTTTTTACTGATTTTTAGGGTTTTAAAATGATTTTTATGGGTTCTTTTTTTTAAGTGAATTTGTGGGTTTAAAGGGCTTTATGGATTTCAGTGTTTTTTAGTGTTTTTAGGGTTTTTATCATTTTTTAGGTTTTTAGGGGTTTTAAGTGTTCTTAGTTTTTTGACATTTTCAAAGGGGTTTTCTAGGTTTGATTGTATTTTTTATATTTTTATGGATTTTTAGGTGATTTTTTGGTTTTTTATTTTGTAATGATTTTTAGGGATTTTTATCGGTTTTAGGGTTTTAATGGTTTCTTTATGTTTATGGTTTTTTTAGTTTTTATAGTTTTAATGATGTTTTAGAGTTTTTTAGAAAAAAATTATGGGTTTAATGGATTTTTATAATTTTAAGTAGTTTCTTAGGGTTTTATGGGTTTTAGGTTTTTTAAAGTTTTTAGGGTATTTATTGTTTTTAGTTTTTTAATTGTTTTTAGGGTTTTTAGTGTGTTTTAGGGGGTTTATAAATTTTTAGGTTTTTAATTATCATAGTGGTTTAAATGGGTTATAGAGACTTTAGTAGGTTTTATAGAGTTTTTATGGGATTTTTTGTAGTTTAAATTTTTAAGAGTTTTATGGTTATTATGGGTTTCAAGTGTTTTTAGGGTCTTTTGGGGATTTCACGATTTTTAGGTAATTTAGAGGTTTTATTTTTTTTTTGGGTTTTTATGATTTTATTATGGTTATTCATGGGTTTGAGATTTTTTTTCATATTTAGGTTTTTCTAGGGTTTTTTTAGGATTTTATGGTTCTTTTTGGGTATTTAAAGATTTTTTGTGTTTTTAGACTTTTAAGGGTTTATTGTGTTTTTATAGTTTTAGATTTCTTTAGTATTTTTTAGGGTGTTATTTTTTTGTATATTAGTGTTTTCTTAGGGTATTTTATAGTTTTTATGTTCTTTTATATTTTCTGGTGTTTCTTTTTTTTTAGTTTTTTAAAAGTTTTAAAGGTTCTTAGGAATTTTTAGGGTTTTAGAGTTTTTTGGGTTTTTTGGTTTTTTGTGTTTTAGTTTTTTATTTAGTTATTTTGACTGATTTTTATTTTTTAGCGTTGTTAATATTTTAGGGGTTTAAAGTGTTTTTATTGTTTTAGTTTTTAGGGTTTTTGGTTTTTGAATGTTTTATGGGGTTTTTCGTTTTAGGGATTCTAGGGTTTTTAGGGACTTTTAGGGTTTTCATTGTTTCTTAGGTTTTTAGGAGTATAATATGTTTCTAGGTTTTTAATTTTTTCTTATGGGTTTTCATGTTTTAGGATCTTTTACGTTGTTGTCTATTTTTAGGCCTTCTGGGATTTTTACGGTTTTTAGGGATATTCATGGGGTTTAAGGTTTTTAGGGGTTTTATAGTTTTTTAGGGTTTTAGAGTTTTTGGATATTTTTATGGATTTAAGTAATTTTAGCTTTTTTTAATGATTTTAGTGGTTTAATTGGTTTTCAGAGTTTTTATATGTTTTAGGGGTTTTAGGGCAAGGAAGATGCGAGGTTCAAGCTATTCACGACCCCCCCCCCCCAAATTTATTAGAAAAAAATGACGTAGCAGACAAGGGAGAGGAGGGGTCAAATGACCCGCACCCAAAAAAACCATTAACAACCCCAAACCAAAAAACCAAAAAAAACCAAAAAAATACAATTAAAAAGTTCACAAGAGACAAACAAAGAAGCAATTCAGAACTGTTCCTATCATAACCTCCCGATCAATAAGTAATCATCATCAAGCATCACCATAACCATAACAACATTAGCCATCAAGTAGCAACATATTCCTATCGTCAAGAAAAACAGAAGCACACAACACTCAGCAAATCAAAACCAACCAGCATCATCCACCATCACCAAGCACCAGAAAATCGCACCCAATAGCTCCCATTCAGACGCAAACTGTCAAAACAGCATCCCGTCACTCCAAATCTAGCTTCCATCACCTCCTCCCCAGCACGATCTAAAGCCAGAAAAGACCAACAGGGCCAAACCCTAGTCCATCAACAAACATCATCCAACACCAAGGTCTCCGAAAGCCATCATCTTCTTTTGCACCATGGAAGCAAGCCGCAACAAACGACCAAACTCTCTCATTATCACACTCAAAAAAATGAAGCATCAGATTTGACAAACTAATAACCTTCTCATAAATAAACTCGAGAAGAAAGAAACTCCAGCACCATCGACCAAACAAAAAAAATCCAACCACAAAACAGAAGGCCACAAACCTAATGGAAGCCATGTCTCGTCAATCCTAAGAAAGCCCTTCATCAGCAGTAAGAAACAAATATGCGGGATCAGAAAAATGAAACTGCAACTTCTTCAAAAGCCGAATCCAAGTCGGTCTCAATAGCACCTCCTGCAACCTTTTAGAAGATCTGGAAGCCACCATCATAGCGTCAAGTAGAAAATTCTGAAAACCACCACAGGGGCAGAAAATCCACCAAGAGAAAGCCATTCCAAGATCGCTGCCAAAAAACCTCACCCTGTCGTGACTCCGTATAAGCCTCCTAAAACCAAGAAACACAAGAAGAAGTAACGTATCCAGAAAAACAGATCTCACCTCACTAATCATGAATATAATCTAGATTTGCCGAGGCCGAGCCAAAAAAACGGCCATTCCAAGCCGACACATCCTTTGATCAACTTGTGTGAAAGGTCTGGGTCAAGATCTTCCATGGCGGGACCAAAACGCCACCAGTCCAAGCCGACTTTGCCCTGGCTCGACTATCGTGATGGTTCTGCTGAAGCCGAGCCAAATCGCTGCTAGGCCATGCTGGTTCTACCCATTCTTGATCAGAGCCCTCGATCACCACCAATCCTCAGGCGCAGCATTGATGAAGAAGACCACTTCCCATCCGAAGCACGGTCAAGCCGGAAGAAGAGGTCGCCATGGGGAAATCCAAGAGGGAACGAACACGGAGTTGGGATAGAGAACCCAAGAGAGAGCGTCTCCATCAACCTCTTTAGGGGTTTTTGGATTTACATCCTAGGGGTTTTAGGAGTTTATATTTTTTTCTTAAGGTTTTTTGGGGATATTATGGTTTTAAGGGGGAATAAGGAATTTTAGGTTCTTTTAGGGGTTATATAATTTTTTTATGTTTTTAGGGTTTTTAAGTGTTTTTTATTGTTTTCTAATCATTTTTGGGGGTTTTAAGGGGTTTTATTTTTTTATGATTTTTATGTATTTTTTATGTTTTAATGGGTTTTTTAGGTTTTAGGAATTTTGATGATTTTTAGCGTATTTAATGGGTATTAGGTTTTAGGGATTTTAATATTTTTAGGGTATTTTAGTTTTATAAGTGTTTTTTGATTTTAAATGTTTTCTTTTTGGTTTTAATGGTATTTATATTTTTTATATTTTTTGGGGTTTTGGGGGTTTTTTAGTATTTTTAGGGTTTTTAGAGTTTTTAGGGATTTCATGGGTTTTAGGAATTTTAGGGGTTTTATGGGATTTATGGGTTTCTTGGGGATTTTGGGTTATTTTTATTTTGAGGGTTTGGGATTTTTTTATATTATATTTTTTTTATGGGTTTTGGGGGTGTTCGGGACCTTTGGGTTTTTAGTATTTTTTATATTTTTTAGGGGTTTGATGTGTTTTTAGGTTTTTTTGGTTTTCATAGGCTTTTTCGGGGTTTTAGTGAATTTTAAATATTTATCTATTTTTAAGGAATTTTTAGGATTTAAATTATTTTTTAGGGTTTTTAAGGATTTTGAGTGTTTTTAGGGTTTTTAGGACTGTTATTATTTTTTGGGTTTTACTATTTTTAGGTTTTTGGGTGGTCTTAGGTGTTTTTAAGGTTTTCTAATGATTTTAAGTGTTTTTTGGAATTTTTGTCTTTTTAGGGATTTATTAGAATTTTTATGGTTTTCTTTTTTTAGGGATTTGGGGGGATTTAGGGTTTTTTGGGGTTTTTAGGGTTTTTGAGTTTTTGGGTGTTTTATGGTTTTTTTATTTTTTAGGGTTTTATGGTTTTAGACATTTTAAATGTTTTTAGGGGTTTATATGGATTTAGAGTTTTTATTTTTTTGGTTTTAGAGTTTTAGGATTTTTATGGTTTTAGGGGTTTTATGTTTTTTAATGTTTTAGGTACTGTTAGTGTTTTTAGTGTTTTTTATTTTTTAGGGTTTTTGATTGTTTTTAGGTTTTTATGGATTTAGGGTATTTGATGGGACTTTGGGTGTTTATTTTTTTATGAATTTTAGGGGTTTTTTATGATCTCAATGATTGTTTTGGATTTTCGGGATTTTGGGGTTTTTAGGATTTTATGGATTTTAGTTTTATTAAAGTATTTAGAATTTTTTTAGGTTTTTATGGGTTTTAATTGTTTTTGGTTTTTATGGTTTTCTTAGGGGTTTTCAATGTTTTTCAGGTATTTATGTTTGGAGGTATTTTTTTGGATTTTTATGGGATTTTAGGGTTTTTATGAATTTTTAGAATTTTTAGGGGATTTTAGGGGTTTTAATGTATTTATGGTTTGGGGGGGATAGAGTTTTTTGTTTTTAGGTTTTCAAAATATATTTTTTGTTTTTTCTTTTTTCTAGGGGTTTGATGTTTTTTTATAGTTATTAGTTTTTTAATTATTGGTTTCTACAATTTCAAGGTTTTTAGTGGTTTTATGGTTTTTATGCGTTTTTGGGTTTTTAGGGGCTTTTAGAGTTCATAGTGTTTTTAGGTTTTTTATGGGTTTAATGTTTTTTTTATGTTTTTGATGTTTTTGTATGTTTTTATAGAGTTTTCAGAGGTTTTTATCATTTTTATGATTTTTAAGTATTTTTTGGGATTTTTTTGGGTTTTTAGGGATTTTGAGGGTTATATGGGGTTTTAGAATTTTTACGATTTTTAGGGGTTTTGGGTTTTTTAGGTTTTTGACGATTTTAAGTGTTTAAGGTTTTTATGGTTTTCATTGTGTTTTTATGGGTTTTGGGATTTTTATGTTTTAATGGGTTGTTAGGGATTTGTAGGATTTTTATGGGTTTTTAGAGTTTTTAATGATTTTGAGGTTTTTAAATAATTTTATATGGTTTTATGGTTTTTTTAGGGTTCATTAGACTTTTTATGGTTTTTATGATTTTTTATATTTCTCAATATTTTTAGAGGTTAAATGGTTTGTAGATTTTTTTTCTCTTTTATGGTTTTTATTGGTTTTTATGTTTGTAGGTGCTTTTAGGGTTTTTATTGTATTTTAGGATTTTTAGAATTTATGGGTTTTTAGTATTTTAGAGTTTTTAGGTGTTTTAAGTGTTTTTCAAAGTTATTCATAAGGGGTTTTCAGATTTAGTAGGGTGTATATTTTTTTATGGATTTTATTACATTTTATGATTTTTTAGGGTTTTTATGGTTTCTTAGGATTTTGGAGGATTTAGGGTTTTTAGGAGTTTTTAGTGTTTTATAAGTTTTTAGTATTTTTTTTGTTTTTATGTAATTATGGTTTTCATAGAGTTTTAACGATTTTTTACATTTTGGGGATTTTTTGGATTTTTTATGATTATATTGGTTTTTAGGTTATTAATGCTTTTTGCGGTTTTTAAGGTTTTTCATTATTTTTAGGGTATTATTATTTTTTATTGTTTTAATATTTTTATGTGTTTAAAGGGGTTTTTAAAGTTTTTAGTGGGTTTTTAGGGTCTTTATGTGATTTTATGGTTTTTTGGGATATTCTGGTATTTAGGGGTTTTAGGGTTTTTAGGGCCATTTAGGGTTTTTAGTATTTTTTATGTTTTTTAGGGGACTTAAGAATTTTTATGATTTTAATGTCTTCTAATATTTTTTTGGGGTTTTAGACAATTTATGTTTTTAGCTATTTTTAGGGAATTTTTTTATTGTTTTTGGTTGTTAATTTTTTTAGGGATTTGAGGGGGGGTGGGTTTTTTGGGTTTCAAAATGTTTTGGGGTATATAGAGTTTTTTAGGATTTTAAGGGTTTCAAATGTTTTTTATTTTTTAATGTTTTCTTTGGGTTTTCAATTATTTTAACGTTTTTATTGATTTTAAGGGATTTTGTTAGGATTTATATGGTTTTTTTGGGGTTTTAGGGATTTTAAAAGCTTTATGATTTCTGTTTTTTAGGTTTTTAGTATTTTTTGAGGGTTTTAGGGTTTTTAATGTTTTTAGAGTTTTTGAAAAGTATTTAGGAATTTAAAGAGTTTTATAATTTTTAGTGGTTTTGGGGTTTTATGGGTATTTAGGGTTTTTAATTTTTTGGGTGGGTTTTCGGGTTATTAGTGTCTTTTATGGGTTTTGGAGTCTTTTAGGGTGTTTATCAAATTTTAGGTTTTTAGGGTAATTAATTGTTTTAGTGTTTTAAATTTTTCTTAATGTTTTACATTTTAAGGTATTCGTAATGATAATACATTTTTTATGTTTTTTAGGGATTTTAGGGATTTTGATGGTTTATTGGGTTTTTAGAGTAATTATTATTTTTGGGTTTTTAGAATTTTTTATATTTTTAGGTGTTTTAAGTGTTTTTTTTTGTTTTTATGGTTTTCTTTGGGTTTTCAGGGTTTTTAGGGTATTTTATTTTTTTATGGATTCTCAAGATTTTTGAATTATTTTTTTATTTTTTTGGGACTTCATGGATTTTTAATGTTTTTTATAGTTTTTATAGTTTTTATGAGTTTCAGTTCTTTGGAAATTTTATGGGTTTTTTGAATTTTTAAGATTTTTAGAGTTTTTTAATGTTTTTAGTGGTTTGAATTATTGTTAGTTTTTTTGGGTTTTTACTCATTTTATTGTTCTTTAAGGTTATGTTTATGGTTTTTAGGGATTTAGGGACTTTTAGGGTTTTTAGTGTTTTTAAGGATTTTTGAGGGATTAACTGTTTTTAGCGTTTTAATTTTTTTTTCAAATGTTTTTTCCTGTTTTTTAAATTTTTTTATTTATTTGGGATTTTAAGTTTTTATGGTTTTTATAGTTTTTATGGGTTTAAAGGTTTTTTATGGTTTTTTATTGTTTTTAGGTTTTTTAAGATTTTTAGAATTGTTTGGTTTCTTAGTTGTTTTAATTTTTTTAGGTTTTTATGGTTTTGTTTTCTTTTTAGGGTTTTTTTTTGTTTTTTATATTTTTAGGTATTTTTTTGAATTTTTTAGTATTTTTATGAGTTTTTTATTTATATGGGTTTTAGGTTTTTTAAGGGTTTAAATTGTTTTTAGGTTCTTGATGTTTTCTTACTGTTTTTCGTTGTTTCTATGTTTTTAGGTATTTTATGAATTTTTAGAATTTTATAGCTTTTAGAGTTTTCAGGGATTTTGATGGTTTTATGGTTTTTTAGTTTTTTTTGTTCTTAGAGTTTATGATTTTTTAGTTTGTTCGGGGTCTTGAGGGTTATTAGGTTTCTAAGGGTTTCTTAGGGGTTTTTATGGTCTTTAGGGTATTTTACCTTTTTAGGGATTATTAGGGTTTCTAGTATTTTTATGGTTTTCTAGGGATTTTAGGGCAAGGAAGATGAGGAGGCCAGGCTATTCTCGAGCCCCCTCAATTATTATTAGAAAAAAAAGACACAGCAGACAAGGGATGGGAGGGGTCAAACAACCCACACCCAAAACCCCTTAAAACCCCAAACCAAAAAACCCAAAAAAACCAAAAAAACACATAAAAGCAATCAAAGTAAAAAAATAGAAAAGATCCCATCAGCGTCTCCCAACCAAACAGAAACCAGCACCCAACATCAGCATAACCAAAATCAGAAACTTCATCAACAAACATCAACATGATATCAACATCACCACATAATCCCCTACCTCAGTGCCTCCATATTTCCGCACCTTACCAAGATCAACATCCATCGTCGTATACAGCAATCTTAGCTTATCAAACCTACACAACTTAATAGTATCACCCCACCGAGATCCTTCAACAGATCCCAACCAAGCCACAACCATCATCTAGCAGCCCAGATCCCAGGAGCCATCACCTGCTTTCCAGTCAACATCCATCTCTAAACAAGCCCTCCAAAGACCACGAACATGACCAGGCAGCGCCCCACACCTCTTAACAAATCCATCATCCATCATAAGTAGCATCTCACAACCAAACCATCCATTCACTGAACAAAAGGGACCATTTTGGAACTCTAGGAAAACACAGACCAACAAAATAACCCAATCGTAGCATAACTTAATCCATCATGCATCTATATCATGAAGGAAAGACAAATCTGAGGAACCAAAAAAACAAAACTGCATCTTCGGAACAAACTGATGACCAACAGATCAAAAAGCCCACACCACCAGAGAAAGAACACAAATTGAAAGCCTTCATAAAGCCTTCTGGAACCACCATCTTCCATCGCAAAACCATAAGAACCACCAAAGCACTCTAGACCTCAGAAATTCAAGAATCCACATCATCGATGATCGAGAGAGCTAATGCATTGTTCCGCACCACCACTGAAATGCGTCACTACAATAGTCGAACCACCAAAATGATTCCCAAAATCCCACCATCATAGAGACCCTGTTCACCATTGAGACCCTCGCCGCCCTCACTGCCGCTGACCCATCCAGGGGTAGCAGCCAACCAGAGCCATCCACCACAATATAAGACCCAAAACCAAAGAGAATAACCTAAATGATTTATAAAATTTGACACCCGAGAGGCTAGAGAGGATATATAGACATATTCAGTGAAGACCTTCCAAAAGAGGAACCATCCGAGGAGACCGCAGGATTGAAGCACCATCCGAGAAGAAGCCATGCGTGGGCAGCCGACTGCCGACCAAGCTTCCTATGTAACCTTTGATGAGGCCCTACACCCTGTTGACCAGTCTGTGCACTCAGATTAGCAGTCTCGACCTCAATCCATGGCTGCTTCCAGCGTCAACCAGAACAAACAGATCTGAAGCTACATCCTCCAAAGCCGATGAAACCCGATCAGACCAGAAATAAGCCCCGCAAGGATCTTAAGCCAGAGGCTAGAAGCTGCGAGAGGAATCTAGGGGAAACCCTGGACGTGGTGTCGATTGAGAGATAGAGATGGGGGATTGCACATCCATCTAGGGATTTTAGGGATTCAGATGAATTTTAGTGTTTTTAATGTTTTTAGGATTTTTTGGGCTTTATCGTTTTTTGGTTTTTATGGGTTTTATGTGTTTTTAGTTTTTTAAGGTTTTCTTTGCGTTTTTTCATGGTTTTGATGGTTTTTTACATTTTTAGGGAGTTTTAGGGAGTTTTTAAAGTTATTTATTATTTTGGAGACTTTTTAGAAATTTTTGGATTTTATGGTTTTTTTGGATTTTTTGGGTTTTTATGGTTTTTTCAGTTTTTATGGGTTTGATGGTTTCTTTGTATTTTTGGGTTATTTGAGTTTTTAGGTTTTTTAATGTTTTTTTTTATTTAGGTTTTTAAATTCTTTATATTGGTTTTAGTGGGTTTTAGGATTTTTATGGTATTTAGGGTTTTTGGGGGTTTTTGGTTTTTTGGGGGTTTCTATGGGTTTTTGGGTCTTTTAGGGGTTTAATAAATTTTAGGATTTGTAGAAATTTTATTTTTTTAGGTTTTTAAGCTTTTATTAGGGGTTTTCATGTTTTTTAGAGTTTTTTTTATGTTTTTAGTGATTTTTAAGCCTTTTTTTAGATTTTAAATTTTTTTATATTTTTAGATATTTTGAGGGGTTTTAAGATTATTTTTAGTTTTTATGGTTTTAGTATTTTTAGCAATTTTTAGGTTTTACTGATTTTATGTGTTTTTAGGTTTTTAAGGATTTCTTATGGTTTTTCTAAATATTTAGGGGTTTTAATGTTTTTAGTGATTTTTATTTTTTTAGGGTTTTTAGGTATTTCAAGGGTTTTTAGGGTGTTGGAGGTGTTTATGATTTTTAATTTTTTGGGTTTTTATGGTTTTTATAATTTTTAAGGGTTTTTCAATTTTTTAGAGTTTTTAAGGTTTTTAAGGGTTTGAAGGTTTTAAAAGGTTTTTAATATTTTATGGGATTTTTAGGGATTTTTATGATATTTATGGTTTTTAGGGATTTTAGGAATGTTGAGTGTTTTTATTGTTTTTAGGTTTTTTTAGGGTTTTTAGAATTTTTATGTTTCATATAGGGTTTAATTTTTATTAGGGTTTTATGGTTTTGTATGGGATTTTCAAAAGTTTTTTGGGGTTTTTTTACGTTTTTACGGACTTTTCATGATTTTGAGTTTTTTAATGGGTTTTAGGGTTTTAGGGATTTTGAGGGGATTTATGGGTTTTGCAGTTTTTTTTGGTTTATATGTTTTTTAGTCATTAGATTTTTTGTGATTTTTTAAGAGGTTTTATGGATTTTTAAAGTTTTTATCATTTTTAGGGGTTTAAATGGTTTTAGTCTTTTAGTAGATTTTAGGGTTTTCATGTGTTTTTTTTTTGTTTTTGTAAGGTTATTGGGGTTTTTTCCTTTTTGGGGTCTTTAGTTTTTTTACTTTTTTTGAGGGTTTTAGGGGTTATAAGTGTTTTTAAGTTTCTATGGTTTTATTTGGGTTTTACTGGGTTTTTAGGGTTTTTAATGTCTTTAGAAAAATTTTGGGTTCTTTTAGGATTTTTATGGTCTTCAGGTTTTTTTAGTTATTTTGATGGTTTTTAGGGTTTTATGGTTTGAATGTATTTAGTCAGACAGGGGTTTTAAGCGTTTTTAGGTTTTTATGTTTTACTAAGGATTTTTCAGAATTTTTATACATTTTATGTTTTTTAGGGATATTTAGTTAATTTTTTAGATTTTTATTGATTTTTTAGGTTTTTTAGGATTTTGAGGGTTTTATGGTTTTTAGTTTTTTTAGGGTTTTTTATAGTATTTTAAGTATTTTAGGGTTTTTAATTTTTTTTATGATTTTTTAACATTTTGAGGGGTTTAAATGGTTGTTTTAATTTTTATTGGTTCTTAATGATTTATATGGGTTTTAAAGAATTTTTAATATTTTTAGAGGTTTTTAGGGTCTTTTGGGGTTTTACGCGTTTTATGGGGTACAAGAACATTTTTGGTATTTAACATTTTAAGGTTTTTGAGGGGTTTTAATTTTTTTTAGTATATTAAGGTTTTATTAAGGGGTTTCAAGGTTTTTATGATTTTCTTCTATTTATGTTAATTTTATGTATTTTTATGATTTTTATGGTATTTTAGTATTTTTAAGGATTTTGTGGGGTTTTAGGCTTTTTTAGGGTTTTAGGGTTTTTCGGGGGGTTTTAGTGTTATTTGGATTTTTATGTGTTTTGTGTTTTTCATGATTTTTAGGGTTTTTATGTTTTTAAGGATTCTTAAAGATTTTTTATAATTTTTATGGTTTTTAAGGTTCATAGGGATTCTTAGGGTTTCATGTTTTTAAGGTTTATTAAGGGTTTTTAGTGTTTTTATTATTATTTTTCGGGTTTTTCAGATTATTTTTTTAGTTTTTAGGGTTTATGGTTTATATAGTTTTTAATGTATTTTATTCTTTTAAAGGGGTTTTAGATTTTTTAGTGGTTTTTTTATAGTTTTTATGGGTTTTTAGGGTTTTTATGGTTTAATGGGTTTTTATGATTTTTAGGGGGTTTTAGGGTCATTAGGGTTTTTTCATTTTTAGGGTTTTTAGGGATTTTATGATTTTTATGTTTTTTAGGATTTCTTAGAGATTTTTGGTTACATTAGGGTTTTTTTATTTTTAATGATTTTTATGGTTTTAGGGAATTTGATTATTTTTAGGTTTTAAGGGTTTTAAGGGTGTTTGTGTTGATTGTGTTTTTTCTGTTTTTTTAGCCTTTATATATTTTTAGGTTTTTATGGTTTTAATAGTGTTTTTCAGGTTTCTGAAAGTTTTTTATGATTTTTGGGATTTTTTGGGATTTATTGTATTTTTATGGATTTTATATATTTTAGGGGTTTTTAGGGTTTTAGAGTTTCTAAGGTGTTTTTAGTGTTTTGTTATTTTTAAGGGGTTTTATGGTTTTAAGAGTTTTTTAATATTTTTAGGGGTTTAATGGGTTTTTAGAGTTTTAGGGGGTTTTATGGTTATTATAGGTATTTTGGTATTCTAATTTTTTTAGGGGCTTTACGGGTTTATGGTGTTTTTTAGGATTTTTAGGGTATTTTTATGCTATTAGACTTTTTAAGGGGTTTTTGGGCTTTTGTGTGTTTTTAGGTTTTAATTGTTTTCTTAGATTTTTTTCAGAGGTATAAGGTTATTTTTGTTTTTAGAAATTTTTAGGACTTTTATGTTTTTTTTTTATTATTTTTATGGTTTTTTGGGTTTTATGGTTTTTAGGGGTTTTTTGGGGGGTTTAGAATTTTTAGGTTTTAAGGTTTTTTTGTATTTTTATATTTTTAAGGTTCTCTTAGGGTTTTTCAAAACTTTTGGGGTGTTTTACATTTTTTGAGATTTTTAGGGATTTTTTATGGGCTTTAGGGTTTTTTAGGGGTTTTAGGGATTTTTTATTATTTTTAGGATTTTATGGGTTTTAAGGTATCTAAGTGGTTTTTGAATGTTTTATAGTTTTTTAAAACATTAAGGGGTATAAAGTGTTTCTATATTCTATTAGTGAGTTTTTTTGGTATTTATGGATTTATATTTTTTTGTGTGTCTTAGGGGTTTTTTTGGATTTTAGGGTCTTTATGGGATTTTAGCATTTTTTAGGTTTTTAGAGGTTTTAAGTACTTTTAGGTTTTTATTATTTTATTAAGGGGTTTGAGGTTGTTAGGGTTTTAATTTTTTGAAAATATTTTTAGGGATTTTTTTGATTTTATGGGTTTTAGTGTATTTAGATATTTAGAGGTTTCTTATGGTTTTCTGGGATGTTTAGGGTTTTTAAGATTTTTAGGATTTTAGGTTTTAGGGATTTTATGTTTTTTTATTGTTTTAAGGTTTTCTTTCGGGTTTTCATGGTTTTTAGGGTTTTTAATTTTTTTAGGAATTTTTAGAAATTTTTTATGATTTTTATTGTTTTTAGGGACTTTAAGGATTTTGAGTGTTGTTAGGTTTTTTTAGGTTTTTTAGGGTTTTTATTATATTTTTGGTTTTGTGGTTTTTTGTAGTATTTTACGAGTTTTCAGATTTTTTAGTGTTTTTAAACTTTTTTAGTGTTTTAAATGATCTTTCAAGTTTTTAGTGGGTTTGAGGTTTTTATGGGGGTTTAGTGTTTTATTTGGTTTTAAGAGGTTTTATGGTTTTTAGGGTTTTAGGGTTTGTAGGGCCTTTTAGTGGTTTTAAAATTTTTTGGTTTATTAGCGGGATAATGTTTTTTTATTATTTAAATTTTTTCTTATATTTTTTCATGATTTTTGGGGTGTTTATGTTTTTTTTTGGGATTTACATTATTTTTTTGGGGGGTTTTACAAATTTTAGGTATTTTGATTGTTTTTTAGGTTTTTTAGGTTTTTAGGGTTTATGTCATTTTTAGTTTTTTATAGATTTAAGTGTTTTTTGTTTTTTACAGTTTTCATAAGTTTTTTTCCATATTTTTAGCAATTTACTATTATCTTTATGTTTATTATGGTTTTTAGGGATTTAAAGGGGTTTTAGGGTTTTATAGGGGTTTTATGGGTTTATGGTATTTTTTGGATTTTTTATATAATTTTTATTATTTTAGAGATTTTATGTTTTTTATGACTTTCTTGATGTTTTTATGACTTTATAGGGTTTTATATTTTTTAGTGGTTTTTTATTTTTTTATATATTTTTATGGATTTTAATGGTCTTTCAAGATTTTATGATTTTTAGGGGTTTTTATGTATGTTAGATTTATTTAGTGTTTTTAGTGGATTTAGGTTTTGTATTAATTTTATGTTTTTTAATTTTTTTTATGGTTTTCTTTTGTGTTTTCATGGTTTTTAGGGTTTTTGCATTTTTTGGGTATTTTAGGGATTTTTTTTTCATTTTTATGGGTTTTTAGGGTCCTAATTATTTTGAGGGTTTTGAGGGTTTTTGAGGGTTTTTGTATTTTTTAGCATTGTTTATGTTTTTAAGGATTTAACATTTTTTATGTTTTTAAGATTTTCTTAGGGTTTTTTAGTTTTTAAAAAAAATTGAGATGTTCATGATTTTTATTGTTTTTTGGGGTTTTAGGGATTTTAATGATTTTACGGTATTTTAGGTGGTTTACAAGTTTTTTGGTTTTTTGGTTTTGATGGGTTTTTTTGTGTTTTTAGGTTTTTTAATTTATTTAAAGTATTTAACATTCTAGGGGGTTTCAAGGGTTTTCAGTGTTCTCAGTGGTATGTTTTGGTTTTATGGTTTTATCGTTTTTTAAGGATTTTGTGGGTTTTTTTGGTTTTTAGGGGTTCATAGGGTTTTTAGGACCCTTAAGGGTTTTAGTTTTTTTTAGGTTTTTTTTTGGGATTTATTTTTTTTTAATTTTAATGTTTTATTAGGGATTTTTATGATTTTTGTTTTTCCTATGTTTTAGTGATTTTTAGGGTATTTTTAGTATTTTTATCTAATTATAGGGTTTTAAGGGATTTTGATGGTTTTTTGAATTTTTTAGGGGTTTTTGGTTTTTTATGTTTTTTATGTTTTTAGGGTTTTGTAGATTTTTTAAATATTTTTAATGTTTTTGGAGTTTTTTAACAATTTTGTGGTTTATAGGGTTTGTGGAGTTTTTTTGGTTCTATGTTTTTTTATTCTTTTTTGGGGTTTTAGGGTTTTTAGGGGGTTTAAGGTTTTTAGGGGTTTTAGGGACTTTAGGGACTTTAGGGTTTTTTTATGTTTTTTAGGGGTATAAAGTGTTTTTAGGTTTTTAATATTTTCATAGGGGTTTTCATGGTTTTTAGGGTCTTTTACATTTTTTAGGGATTTTTATTGTATTTTTTTGATTGCTTTTGGTTTTTAGGGTTTTATGGAATTTGAGGATTTTAGGTTTTATTAGAATTTTTTGGTGTCGTAGGTTTTTTAGGGTTTTAATTATTTTTATAATTTAATGGTTTTCTTAGTTTTTTTTAGAAATTTTAGGTTTTTTTATGTTTTAGGTATTTTAGCGATTTTTTAGGATTTTTATGGGTTTCTAGGTTTTTTTGCGATTTTTGGGGTTTTTAGTTGTTTTAGTATTTTTATTATTTTTATAGTTTTTTGGGTTTATCAAGGTTTTACTATGTTTTTAGCGTTTTAATGGATTTATATTTTTTTATAGTTTTTAGTGTTTTCAAAGGTTTTTAAAAAATTTAGTGGTTTTTAGGGTTTCTATGGGTTTTCAAGGGATTTAAAAGTTTTTAGGGTATTAAGTAGTTTTTACGGTCTTTATGGTTTTTATATTTTTTACATTTTTAGGGATTTAAAGTGTTTTTAGGTTTTTAAGGTTATCTTATAGTTTTTTAGTGTTTTATTGTTTTTTACATTTTAGGGTATTTAGGGTTTTGTAATATTTTTGTATTATAGTGTTTTAGGGATTTTGAGGGTTTTTAGGTTTTTAGGGTTTATATGGTTTCTAGGATTTTTATTATTTTTTTATATTTTTTTTTAATTTATTTGTTTTATTATTTTATGGTTTTCTTAGGGTTTTTCATCATTTTCATGATGATTTTTATGTTTTTTGTGATTTTAAGGTTTTTTTTGGATTTCTATGATTTTTATGGATTTTAAAGGATTTGTTGGTTTTTTGGGGGGTTTTAGTGTTTTTTTTTAGTTTTTTAGGGTTTTATTTTTTTTTAAATTTTTAAGGGTTTAAATGGGTTTTATATTTTTTATTGGTTTTAGGTTTTTATTGGTTTTTAGGGTTTTTGAGGGTTTGTATGATTTTATTTTTTTAGGTGTTTTAGGGTTTTAGGGTATGTTAGGATTTTTAGAGTTTTTTAGGTTTTAGGGTTAAATGTTTTTAGATATTATGGTTTCCTTAGGGTTTTTCAGGGTTTTTTGGTTTTTTTATTTTTTTAGGGATTTTTTAGGATTTTTCTAGTTTTGAAAGGTTTTATGGGTTTTAAGGGTTTTAAGGGTTTTTAACATTTTTTAGATTTTTAGGGTTTTAATAATTTTTAGGTTATTTTACGTTTTATTAGGGGTTTTCATGGTTTTTAGTGTTTTTTATGTTTTTATAAATTTTTATGGCATTTTTAGAATTTTTTTGGTTTTTCGGTTTTTAGGGATTTTAGTTTATTTTTTTGGGTTTTTATTGCTTTTAAAGTTTTATCTTTTTTGATTTATTTTTGTGTTTTTAGTGTCTTTATATTTTTTAAGGGTTTTAGTTGTATAAATGATTTTTATAGTTATTAATGGTTTTTAGGTATTTATGGGTTTCGTAAGAATTTTAGAGGTTTTATGATTTTTAGGGGTTTTAGTGTTTTCTATGTCTTTTATTTTTTTAGCATTTTTTAGGTTTTATAGGGGTTTTATGTGTTTTTATTTTTTTAAATTTTTCGTTGGGGTTTTCAAGGTTTTTAGGTTTTTTTAATTCTAAAAAGAATTTTAGATATTTTTTATTGGTTTTTAGGGTTTTTAGACATGTTAAGTGTTTAATAGGTTTTTTGGTTTTTTGGGGTTTTATGGTTTTTAGTTATATTTTATTTTATGGGTTTTAAGTGTTCTTAGGTTTTTAGGTTTTCTTTGGTTTTATCATGTTTTTAGGTGATTTTATATATTTAGTGATTTTTATGGATATTTTATGATTTTAATAGTTTTTTTACGGTTTTTATGGATTTTGATGGTTTTTAGGGTTTTCAGTTGTATGTTTTTTTGGTTTTAAGGTTTTTTTATGGGTTTTTTAGGGGTTTAACGTATTTTTAGTGTTTTTTACCATTTTTTGGGGTTCCGAGGGGTTTCAGAGTTGTTATTGGTTTTTAGGGTTTGATGGGTTTTTTAATTTTTTTCGGTTTTGGGGATTTTAGGATCCTTCATGGATTTTAGTGTTCTTAGGGTTTTTAAGTTTTTATGTATTTTTTTATATTTTTATGATTTTCTTTGAATTTTTCATGGGTTTTCTAGTTTTATTTATTTTTTAGTGATTCTTATTGATTTTTTTTATTTATATTTGTTTTTACGGTTTTTATAGACTTTTAGGCTGCCCATGGGTATTTAGGATTTGTTGGGTTTTTAAATGTTTTTAACATTTTTATGGTTTTTATGGGTTTTAATTGTTTTTTAATTTTTATGTTTTTCATTTCTTTTTCTTGATTTTTAGGGTTTTTTACATTTTTTGGAATTTTTAGGGATATTATTAGAATTTTTTGTTATTTAATTTTTTAGGATTTTGTGGGTGTGGGTATTTTTTAGATATTTGTTTATGCTTTTTGGGTTTCTGTGAGTTTCTTTTTGGGTTTCAAGGTTTTTTATTATTTTTTAACGTTTTTTAGGATTTAAATGGGGTTTTTAGTTTTTAATGGTTTATGGGTTTTATGGGGTTTTAGTGTTTTTATGGGTTTCAGTGGTTTTATCGTTTTTAATGTTTGTTAGGTTCATTTAGGGTGTTTGGCATTTTTTAGATTTTTAAGGATTTTATGTTTTTTTAGGGTTTTAATTTTTTCTTATGATTTTTCATGGTTTTAGGTTTTTTTATGTTTTTATGGATTTTTGGTTCTTTTTTTATTTTAATGGGATTTTAGGGTTTTTAGGTATTTGAAGGGTTATCTAGGTTTTAATATTTTTATCATTATTTTTATTTTTAGGGGTTGTATGTTTTATTATATTTTTAAGGGTTTCTTATGTTTTTTCAGGGGTTAAAGTATTTTTACACTTTTAGGGAATTTTAGTGATTTTTAGGATTTTAATTGGGGTTATTATTTTTGGAATTTTTGGATTTTGAGTGTTTATTATATTTTGGGGTGTTAGGGTTTTAATTTTTTTTTTGGTTTTGGTGGGATTTTCGAGTATTTAGGGTTTTATGGGTTTTAGATTATTTTTAAGGTTTTAAGTGGTTTAAATGATTTTCATGATTTTTAGTGGGGTTTTTTGGATTTTTATGGGTTTTAAGGGGTTTTATGGGTTTAGGTTATTACGGGATTTAGGTATTTTTTGGTATTAATTTTCATAGGTTTTAATGGTTTTCTTAGTGTTTTAGGGTTATTACATTTTTTGGGATGTTTAGGGATTTTTTAAGGATTTTAATGTTTGTAGGGTTTTAATGGATTTTGATGGGGTTTTTTTGGGATTTAGGGATTTTATAATTTAAAATGGTAATAAGTTTTTTTAGTTTATTAAGGTTTTTTAAGGGTTTATCAATGATTTTAGGGTTCTTTACATTTTATTGGGTTTTTAGTATTTTTATGGTTTTTTGGGTTTTTAGGAATTTTTAGTGGTTTTAGGTTTTTTATGCATTTTGAGTTTTTTATGGTTTTGGGGGTTTTAGGGTTTCATCAGTTTTTAGGGTTTTATGATTCTTTATAGTTTTTAAAAAAAATTGGCAACTAAAGGGTTTTTAGAGACTTTAGTGTTTTGGGGGTTTTTATTTTTTTTTTGGGTTTTTATGTATTTATAGATTTTTATGGTTTCATATTTTTTCAGGGTTTTTAAGGCCCTTTAGGGATTTTTTGGTTTCTTAGAATTTATAAGGATTTTCAGTTTTTATCTTTTTTATTTTTTGTTGGGATTTTTATGGGGTTTTAGGATTTTTTTTGTTTTTTTATTTTAATTGATTTTTAAAGATTTTAGTGATTTTTAGTGGTTTTAGGAGTTTTAGGTATTTTAGTGTTTTCTATTATTTTTTGTGTTTTCTAGGGTTTTAGGGTTTTAGGGTTTTTAGTAATTTTTGGTTTTTATGGATTTAATGAGTTTTTAGTTTTTTTAGTTTTTCTTACGGGTTTTTAGGGTTTTTATTATATTTAATATTTTAGGTATTTTTCGGAATTGGTTAGGATTTTTATGGGTTTTAGCTGTTTTAGGGATTTTGATGATTTTAAGGGGTTTTTTGGTTTTTATGGATTTTTTGGGTTCTTAGTGTTTTTTGATTTTTTAGGGGTTTTAGAGTGTTTTAATATTTTTAATGGTTTTAATGATTTTTATTGGGTTTTAGTATTTTTATTATTTTATAGGGTTTGAAAATGTTTTTGGGGGTTTTATTATTTGTATGGGTTTTTAAGGGTTTTACGATCTTTTAGAGTTTTATCATTTTGAGGGGTTTGGGGGGTTTTATGTGTTTTCAGGGTTTTTTGGTTTTCTTATGGTTTTTCAAATTTTTATTGGATTTATACTTTGTAGTAATTTTTATATATCTTTTAGGATTTTTACGGGTTTTTAGGTAATTTTGGGAATTTGAGGGGTTTTAGGAGGTTTTTTAATTTTTTCTTATTTTTAGTGGTTTTTTTATTTTTAGGTTTTTTAGGGGTTTTAAGTGTTCTTATTTTTTTAAGGTTTTAAAAGGGTATTTCAGTGTTTTTATGAACTTTTATGTTTTTATTTATTTTAGGGATTCATTGGGTTTTTTATACTTTTTTGGGTTTTTTAGGTTTTTTAGGGTTTTGGGGTTTTTTGGGTTTTTATGGTTTTATGTCTTTTTTGGAGTTTTTTTATTTATTTTTGACATTTGAATGTTTTTTTAGTGTTTTTTAATTTTAAGGTGTTTTAAGGGTTTTTATAGTCCCTAGTGTTTTTAAGTTATTTATTTCTTTTTAGGTATTTTATGGGTTTTATAGGTTTTTAAATGTTTTTAGGAGTTTTATGGTTTTTAGAGACTTTTAGGTTTTTAGTGTTTTTATTTATTGGTGTGTTTAATGTTTTTTAATGTTTTATTAGGGGTTTTTATGGGTATTGGGGTTCTATAATTTTTAATGTATTTTTTTTTATTTTTAAGGATTTTTATGGGTTTTATGGTTTTTTGAGGTTTTGAGGGTTTATTAATTTGTTTATAGCTTTTTAGGGTTTTTTTGTTTTTTAATTTTTAGGGTTTTTATGTATTTTTATTTTTTGATCATTTCTTAGTGTTTTAAGGGTTTTTAGTTTTTTTAAATTTTTAGTGTTTTTGCTCTTTTTATGAATTTTATGGTTTCTTGGGTTTTTAGTGCCTTTCAGGGCTTTTAGGTTTTTCTTGATTTTTTTTTCGTTTCTTGGGTTTTTAGTGTTTTTTAATGTTTCTAGGGGTTTAAATGGTTTTTATATTTTTATTGGTTTTTATTATTTTTAGGTAGTTTATGGGTTTTGGGAGTTTTATGGTTTTAGGGATTTTTAGGGTTTTTATGTTCTTTTAGGGTTTTAGCATTTTATATTTTTTAGGGGTTTTCAGTTTTTTATGATTTTTTGGTTTTCATAGGTATTTTAAATTTTTTTTGAGTATTTTATGTTTTTTTAAATTTTTATTACTTTTTTAGGATTTTTATGACTTTATTGTTTTATGGTTTTTGAGGGTTTTAGGGGGTTTTAGGGTTTTATGGTTTTTAAGGTTTTATCATTTTTTAGGATTAAGGGCTTTTAAGTGTTTTTAGGTTTTTTAGGTGTTTAAGGTCTTAGTAGGGGTTTTCATGCTTTTAGGCTTTCTGTGCTCTATGGATTTATAGGTTTGTTTTATTATTTTAGGGTTTTTAGGGATTTTCAGATTTTCAGGGTTTTAGTGTATTTAGGTTATTTAGGGTTTGTATGGTTTCTTGTGTATTTAGGGTTTTTAATTTTCTTAGGTTTGTTAGGTTTTTTTAGATTTTTTTAACTATTTTATTATTTTGATGTGTTTTTAGATTTTTTTTGTGGGTTTTAGGGTTTTTTATGTTTTTAGGGTTTTTTGGTTTTTTATTATTTTTATGGTTTTTAGGGTATCTTATCATTTTATTGTTTTTAGGGTTTTATGGGATTGAATTTTTATTAGGTTTTTAATTTATCTTATGGTTTTTTGGGGTTTTAGGGATTCTGAGGTTTTTTAGGTTTTTTATGTTTTTTAGGGTTTTACGTTATTTTGGGTTTTCATTATTTATTGTTTTTAGGGTTTGTAGGGTCTTGAAAAATCCACAAAGGAGAATGGGAATCCCCCTTTACTTGAGAATGGATTCTACCCAATTTCCCTCAAGGAATTGGACAAAAATGTGGTCAATAATCAAGATAGGCAAAGGACCCATCGGTCCGTGTACCGGTCCGACGTTGATGGTACGCGGTCGGCTCAGCAAGCTGCCCCCTCCGCGGACCGCTGTCGTTCGCGGAACAGAGGCGGGGACCCTCCGTGGGTGCGAAGCAGGATGGGCTCCAGGCCGGTCCGCCATCACGAACCGCCCCAGTAGCAAGACGTAGCAATCGGCCTGGACCACATACGCCGTCGTTTGTGGAACAGAGGCGGAGCCTTGAACGGCCACAAAGCACCCCCGGAACCAATTTGGTTCGTGAGTGAGGTACATTCAATTCCCCACGTGTTGCGGATTGACAAAGTCATCCGTAAACTAGGTTTTCAGTAATGGGATTCCGCAAAAAGTGTCGTGTTCCTATCAATACAGCCTCTTCTCGACTCTATAAATTTTCACCGAGGGGCACCAAAAATAATAGGATGAAAGGATGGGTGAAAAACCATGGGGAGACGCTGGAGAAATCGCTCCCAGTGGTAAAGTTCCGCGACCATCCGCAGACCCCATATCATATGCGGATGCACTCTTCTGCATAGAGGAGAAACCAAACTACGAACCACATGCGGTCGGCTCCTCCGCAGCCATCCCTTAGCATTCATTCCCTTCACAGACATCCTAGGTGGCCAGCTTCTATGCAGCCCGCCTCCTCTGCATCCATCTCATCTGCGGAAACCCTTCGCAGACAGCCTCCTCCGCGGCCATCTCATCCGCAGGCACCCTTCACGGACAGCCTCCCCACGATTGCTCCTACACGGCCAGGTCCTCTGCGGATACCCTCCGTGGCCTTCTGATATGCAGCCAGCTCCTACACGGCTCACTCCTCCGCAGACAGCCTTTCTACGACTGCTCCAACGCGGCCAGCTCCTCCGCGGATACCCTCCGCGGCCATCTCCTATGCGGTCAGCTCCTACGCTACTCGCTCCTCTGCAGAAACCCTACATGGCCAGCACTGCGATGACCAGCTCTCTGCGGCCAGCTTCTACACAGCCTATCCCATGAAGAAAACCCCATGCACTCACTAGTCTATATCACAAGGGTTGCGCCCCCACGCCCGAGCTCGGGGTCAGTGTCGGGGTACAGTCCCAGATTTCTGTGTCGATCCCTTCGCTTCCGTCACCGACCCCCATGATAAATGGAGAGTCACACCGTGAACTTTTTGGGCCGGGTCAACATTATTTTCTATTGCACCCTTATTCCGCTCCAACATCCGTCCTATAAATTCCATGAGTCGAGCTACTCCTCATGAGTCTCATATAACCCCATTACCTATCTCCTTTTCCAAGGTTCATCCAGAAAGGGCTGCCCTTGCATAAGTCCCACACCGACCATTTCTAGGTATCTCCTACCTAGTCGTCCTATCAATATGAAATTAACCTATATGGAAATAGTCCTATCTACACGAATATAAAATGTAGTACACCTTATGTGCCAAACATAGGATGCCTCTTTCTCCAAACAAAAGATGCCTTCTGCTCCAAGAATAAGATGCCCAAGGACATGACTACAGTGGCATAATTTAAAGAGCGTTGGAATCCATTAAAACATTCCATCACTCCACCTCACGCTTTGTGTGTCCTTCATTCGGATCATCATCCACTTCCATGTCTAAAGGGACCCCCTAACCACCTGGTCCCGTGCCGCATCAGCTCACCTACCATCCTGGGCCAATGCACCGTAAGACTTTTGACAACAATTTGAGTCAGGTCCTATGTTTCGAACACGGTCAACAGTCTACCCTCATTTTTTTGTCCCCATTTCAGGCTAACACGATATGGATGCAGTGTTTTGAACACGGTCAATAGTTATCCTCCATCGCCATGCCACCCTCATTGCGTTCCGAATGTCGGGCATGTAATTCACATTTTTCTTCTCCCTTTGTTCGGATAGATTCCAACGCCCCTTGGTGTTATCCCACTTGTGCACTAGCGCATAGGTGAAGGCCTCAACCCACCAGTGGGTTGGGATTCCCTCACGGCCAGACATGAGGAAGACATTACGGGAAACATCCCCACGTAATCCCCATTCCTCATTGGCGATCCACAGTGGCACCTAGACAGCTTTCTTGTGTAAGCCCCATCCATCATTGTTGTGCCATAGCAGCACATGGGTAGCCTCCTTGGTGTAATCCCCTAGCCTTTCTTGCAGGAGGTAGCACCTAGGAACCTCTGTACTTCCCCGGTGCTAAGAACCATGAGGGGAGATGGAAAAGGAGGCATCCTTTCCCTCCCCCTATGGGATTTGTCATCATTGGGCCTCCATTATGGAGTAAGCCCCGACTTATCGGGCCGCTCCATGCGTAATACCCAATCCGCTTCCCACGGACGCCCCTTTCGTGATATGATCCTCAGGTCTCTGCTACCTCTTGTTTCTCACACCGAGCATGACTCATGTGGGCTTAGAGTAAGCACTGACCCTGGCCCCCACCTCATGTGAACTATGAGGACTTTGATCCCTGTCAAGGCATGGCACGTAGGAAGCCTCCACTAGGTTCAATCCCACCACCCGGCGGTTCCGACCCATTTCACGTTGGTTCATCCTTCGTCCCACATGATGTTAAACTGTACTCCCAAACTACGTGGACTTTGATCCATGTCTCCTAGGTGGGGTATGTAGGAAGCCCCTCTGAGGTTCAAGACCAACAACCGGTCGTTCTGACCTCCTTTACGTCAGTTCACCTACTCATTGGGGCACCATAGAGTGTAAGCCCCGATCTTTCATCCCACATGACATTAAACTGCACTACCAAACTACGTGGATTATGATTCCTCTCATGAGGATACATAGGAATCTCATATCACGGTTTCCATCCAAACACTCAAGTCGTTATCTGTCCCCTAGATGACAATAAACTCAAGAGCGTCTGATTATGAGGCTTCAAACTAGTGTTGTCTCAATGAGTCCAAACTCCTCGGAGTCATTAATCTATTGAGGGATGGTAAACCTCGGGCCTAAATGATTCTGAATCCCAGTGTTTAGCTGACCATTTCCAACAAGGATTAATCAGTGGATACTATGCTTGGGTATAAACCAAAGATTCGCGAACATATGAACATGTCTTAAATCTATAAGAGAGTCCTGGAACATGCAATAATTCCCCCCAAAAGGGTGCGATGAGCCAGACTTCCCATCCTATCGACCGATGTGAGTTCTTAAGTGTCACTGGCCAAATCACCCAGCGAACGCTTGCCTTTGGAAAGTAGGTCCATGTATCATTTGATAAAGAAGCGTTGGTCATTTCAAACTAATCCAAAATAAAAATGGTGAACCCGTAGTGAATATTTAACCAGGCATGAAGGATTTAACATAATATCATGTTGTTCCCCCTTATACTCACAAGGAGGGCCAAAAAAGGTGATTAATTATTCATGGGATCATGAGATGCTTCTTTGACGAGTTTGTTTTCTGTATTTTTTAAAATATGTTAAAGGTACCACTCAGAACTCCCTTCGATCCAATGACATCACGGAGAAACTCACAGGTGTGTACATTGAACAACTCAATGACCAGACATCCCCCCAAAAAAGGACCATATAGCCTACCTAGCATCTTCAACACTAGGTCTCAGATGTGTTGATCCGAGAGTACCACTTGAATGGTACTCTCTCGATGGTGTAGGCGACCATGAACACCCTCCAATCCACCAAGACCCACCGGTCGCCTGCCCAGCAGCGGCCATGAAAGCAGATCCAGATGGCTCATGTTTCCGTCTCAAACTGTTTTGGGAGTCTATCCCTAGAATGAGACAATGTGTACCTCCCTTACCTTAGGGAGGCAGATGAGGTCAACGCTGAGGACTTCATCCCCGCTGAACTAGGGTTCCACTCTAAGGCCCCCACCGGAAGACATCATCGTGATTACGTCGTGACTCAGTATACTCCCGCTAAGGAGGATTTTTCCCCAATTATCCAGGCCCATGCTCCCCAAGATCCTCCCCTCGGACCGCCTGACGAGGGCTGAAAACATACAACTGGGGACCGGTCATCACCCTTGTTCCTAAGGAGGAGCTTCGCTGCCCAGTCATAGAGACGTATCGTGAGAAGGCACATACACCTGTCCGCTCCTCTAGATCCTACCATCCAGACATGGCGTCATCATACGAGCAAGCGTGCATCCCCACTAAGCTCCATCAAGCCCGTTGATCACACACAATGACACCTACCCAATAGGCACATCTCCCTACCCAGGGTCGTGAATCCCAACAACCAGACGTGGTGGTGACCTAGTGCCTACAGGACCAGCTCCTGGCAGATGCTCCTAATGCCTACCATCCCGATATTGTGGCGATCAACAAATCCCACCATCCAGATGTGGCAACAATTAATAGGCGGGCACATATCCCTGCCAACAAAGGCCACCAACTCGATATGGTGGGAAACCAACATATGCAGGGCTAGCTCCCTACAGATGCAAGTAAAGTCCTCCATCTCGATGTGGTGGCAAAAGGAGAGATAAATCGGCATATCCCGGTACAGGGGTAGACTCATTCACCTGCCACAACACATGAGAATTGTCAGTAACCACTCACCACTGGAGAAACAGAGTAGGATATTCCTACTCCAATACACGAATGGGCCTTAATACCCGTTCCAGCCAAATATATCTCTCTTCATATCCTGGTAATGATGGAGGAGCAGGTATCAATCCCAGATCATATCTTGTAGACTTTCCAGAATGTAATTGCATCAGCGGAAAAAGTAAGGAATCAGCCCCATCAGCCCATCTCCCCAATTGAGGTGACTCACCTAAGAGACAAGAAAACCGCCTTGAAGTAGATCTGCATCCCTGATTCTGTCCATGAGGGTCGTCAACAATATTCTGCGACGCAAGGGAAACCAGATTGAGTAACTTCATTCGTTCCAACTGGGGGACACCCATCCATCATGGTGGACACTCTAGAGCAGGCATATATCCCTGGTAAAATCCAAGATGTTCGTCGGCATATCCCGACAACATCACGGGGTGAAATCAGAAAGGGACCCAAAGGTGAAGGTTGTTATCAACAGCATACGGTCCTCGCTACCCGCAAGAAAGTGCCCAAAACACGCTGATGGAAACTGTAAAATAAAGAGAGGGTTCATGACTCTACTCTGTTGGAAGATGGGGTTCCCAAGGCCATGAATCACATATCACAGTCTCGAAACCGTACCCACCCATAACCATATAATGGGAGTGACAGTAGTAGTTTCGAAGGTCCTCCCCGCAATGTTGCTACTAGCAGCTCTGAAGGTCCTCCCCAGAGCACCCGTGGGGGCCTCCCTCAGGGGAATATAATGATCGATCATGAGAGCTTCTCTTTTGATGCGAGTCACAGAAGCTCTTTGCGTGAATAGAAGATCGAACAGAAAGAAGGCCCTCCACTTGCTGCGGTCCACCCTGAAGGTCCTCCCCAGGGTATACACTACAAACACTCTCTGTGTAGTGGGACCATAGATTGTGATAGTAGTCCTCGCTATCATAGTCACAACTATAGAGGCCCTCCCTGCAGTTATGTCTCATCACGACAAGAAGGCCCTCCCCTTGTTGTGGTCTGCCCTAAAGGTCCTCCCCAGGGGTTACGTTGCAATGACAGTCCGCGCAGCCAGGCATCAGATCATGGTGGTAGTCCTCGCCACTCTGATAATGGAGGTCCTCCCCATAGAGATGTAATGAAATGAGAAGGCCCTCCTCTCATTGAGGAACATTCTGAAGGCCCTCCCGAGGGTGTACCCCGCATATATTCTCCCTGCGGAAGCTGTAATGGTAGTCCTCACCATTGCGGCAGCAGTGATGGTAGTAGTCACCACCACGACTGCCATTGCGAAGGTCCTCCCTGTGATGGATCCAAGAAAAAAAAAGGTCCTCCCCATGTCGTAGTGTATCCTGAAGGTCCTCCCCAGGATACACATCGAACAGAAACCCATGATGGTCATCCTCACCATGATGGAAGTTGTTGCGAGAGCCCTCCCCATAACAGTGCTACACAGCTAGAAGGTCCTCCCCTCACTGCGATACGCCTTCGAGGTCCTCCCCAGGGTATGCGCTGCAAAAGTCCTCTATGCAGTGAGTCAACAAGTAGTAATGGTAGCCCTCACCATTATGACACGGCTAGAGGAGGCCCTCCCCGCCTAGACGTCGTTCAACGAGAAGGCCATCCCCTCGTTGTGGTACATTCTGAAGGACCTCCCCAGGGTGTACCTTGCATGTTCTCTCCCTATGACAGCTGTGATGGTAGCCCTCACCATCACGACCTACATTGTGAAGTTCCTCCCCAGAGTGACATATCATATCGATAGGAAGGTCCTCCCCATGCCGAATCAAGCATAGAAAATCCCTCTTATGCCAAGGCACTCAGAAGGATGGGATCAAGTATGTCAAATTCCCAGTAAATCACTAACGACATTCTTCTTCAATCAAGATATGGTATGTGACCATGTTCATCTTCTGAACCGCCCCGAAACCGCCCACATGACAATTCAATACATGCCAGACCCCCTTCCCCCGACCACAATATCGGTGAGCATCTCAGTTGGGCTGACCAGGTAGAGGAATCACTAGCGGAAGAGTATGATGACATGTTGCACTTGAGGAAACGACTAGCCAGAGATGATATCCCAGTTATGTTTTAGCCTACGACCACCTCTCAATTCAATATACCCAGTAAGTTTTCAGATGGATGTGCGCACGACATCCACTCTAATATATGGACAACCCTCCGCCGGCTGAAATCCAGCTTCCTAACCTACTATGGGTATGTAGATCATTTCAAGACAATAGGAGACCTCCTACGTCACATAGACCTGGAAGCTCTTCCTCCAGCATGGAAACCGTGACCTGAGAGGCATAAAGGAATCATGGAGTTAGAATGCCTCAATGCACTGCACCAGCTGCACCGCCTCATTGACGATGCTCCAATGAGAGTCTATATCAGAGGATGCGGAGAACCTGGAACTCTGCATTTCACTCCGCTCCCTTCCCAGAAGAACCTGTTCAGCATAGTATCATGCAATTTTATCACCTAAATACAACGATCAAGTGGTCTCCCTGTTCGGGAAAGGCAACACACCCTGCAGAGACAGGCCTTGAGTAATTACCAGAAGCGTTAGGCCCGATAGGAATGAGCCATTCACGAACTCTTCAATCAAGCCACCAAAAGCATACAACAGTCCTCTCGCCTGAGAGAGGCCAATCAGAAATAATTTCTTGCCTCCCTAGAGGAGATTGATTCACACGTGGACTCGACATCAAATCCATTTCACCTTTGAATTGGGGAATGCAAGATCAGGCAGGTAGCGAGAGCAGCAGCCACTGCCGCAATCTAGGGTCAACCCTATCATTTAGGGTTGGGGGCATTTTTAACAACGAATTCCCTCGTAAGACCAACATAAAAGGGAAAAGACTCAACATTCAGGGAACAGAGCCAGCCCCAGCCCTCAGGGATGGGGGCATTTTTTCCACCTCAAAAAAAACCTCCCCCATGAAAATCAATATTTTCTCATCTAGTGAGGACAATCAGAAGAGGAGGTTTCCGCCCTATCCCATCCTTTGAATCACCATACCCTTCAAGAGGGAGGCGTACCATAACGTTGAAGGACCCCGGGACACCCTGAGAGGGGAGGGGTGAATCAGGGTGACCACTTTTTCTTTTAATATGATGGATCTTGTTCCCACGATGGTAGGAACTTGTTGAACCTGTATGATGATTATGATCAGAAAGCAAACATTCACATGCACAGAGAAGACACATCCCTTTTTACTTGGTTCACCACTAAGGGCTACGTCCAAGGAGCATACGCCGATAGGTTGTCGGTCGTACCAAAATCCACTATGCTTCACTAGAGGTAGAATACACAATTTCGGGTACAGTTACTCTGTCCCAGGCTCACTGCCTTTACAAAGGTTCAAGGATATCCCACTTCTCCCCTCGGGTCACTCCCGTTGACTCCCCCTGGCTCACTGCCGTTGGTGAAGTCCCACTCAGTTTATAGACGTGAAGGTCTCTTCATCATTTTCATAAGAATGCATCCTCTGTTGTATCTAGATGCTCTATTGAAGTCCGATTCTTACCAGAAGCAGAATATCACTTTTCGTCGAATGTATCAGGTAGTCTCCTGGCTTTCGTGTAGCTCCAAACAGGCCGACAGGATTCAGCAAAACCAGGCGCGCTTCTCCAAGACAGTCACGCAAGTCCCACTATGGCGCGAAAGTCCAAACTGGCGCACAAGTGTCATCAATGCACCTGCGCGACGCTTCCTTCCCTAACTTCAAACTTGCGCGGTCCACTTCCTTTCTCTTCCAAACCGCCTTGGGCGCACAGCCAACAACCGACACGCAGGCTCTACTTGCGCGACAAAACTACCACCAGTGCGACTCGACCACCTGTGCGATGAGAGCTCAAACAATATCGAAGTCTTGAGCTCCGTCAGAAATGAGAAGGGGTGCTCCAGTATTTATCGGCAAACTAGACCCCCTGCGCGGTGGCGCGCATGTCCCTCGACGACACGCAAGTCTTGTCTCCAGTAACCTCTGTCGCGCAACTCACTTGCGTGACCCAACCAATACATGCACGACCTTCTTTACATAGCCAAATTTTGATGTTCTGATCCTCAAAAACTTATGGCGCGCAAGTCTTTTATCCTCTAAGAGCTCGGCGCGCAAGTACCTTTTCCAAAAACACTTTACTTTATTGGCCGATTTTCAGGCCCAAAAATTTGGAAAACACTGGGAAACGGCGCCACCTTCACTACTATTTTCTGCTTGAACGGTATGATCTCTTTGTTGGTACACATCCTGAACTTCCACTGAGGATTGACAACAAACACAAACCATACGCCAAATCATGCTTTGAAGACCCTGGTTCCAACAATCTCCCCCTTTGGGTTCGTTGGCAATCAGAATAAATTCAATAGATCTCCAACCATGAGAAAACCGAAAACGCAAGAATCAACTCAGCCAACACTCTAAGTCTACGTGAGCAATGCTCAGTGTAGAAAACAAGAGAGAAATATTGAATTGGGTTCCAGTGTTTTGAAATTGAAATTCTCCATGACGCCCGATGTTATCTTTCTTAAACTTATCATCACAATTTTTGCCTTGAATTTCTTGCTTTGAATTTATTCCTTTCTTCCCCATTGACAATAAAACCAAAGACCGATAAGTTGTTCAACGTTCAGATCAAGCCATACTCCCCCTGGATAGTATCTCCCCCATAAACCTGCATCACAGCCATAAGCAGAAAAAAAGTTAAAACAAACGGGGAGAGGGGATTTCCAGAGCCTCCCTATGCAGTAGGAGGTGGATGAACACCGAGGTTCAACCGAAGCTTCTCAAACACAGCCGCAGACAATGGCTTGGTCAGGATATCAGCCACCTGCTCATCAGTTCCAACATGATCCATTCTAATCACGCCTTGTTCAACCTTTTCTTTGATAAAATGATACCGTATTTCAATATGTTTTGTACGAGAATGCTGAACCGGATTCTTCGTAAGATCAATTGCACTTTTGTTATCACAATAAATCACCATTGGTTGTTGCACCTTATCACCAATATCTGTTAACTGCTGCTTCATCCAAAGAAGTTGAGTGCATGCTTTTGTGGCAGAGATATACTCAGCTTCAGCCGTACTAAGAGAAGTACTTTCTTGTTTCTTGCTCAACCAACCGACAAATTTCTTCCCAATATAGAAAGCTCCACCACTAGTGGACTTTCTGTCTACCACATCACCAGCCCAGTCAGCATCTGAAAATGCGGATAATTCACTGTCCCTTCCTGCAGCAAAAAATAACCTGAAGTTATGTGTACCGTGAATGTATCTCATGATTCTTTTTACTGCTGCCATATGTTCCCCTTTTGGATTACTCTGAAAGCGGGCCGCAAGGCATGTGGAAAAGACAATATCTGGCCTTGTCGCTGTCAGATATAGTAGGCTTCCAATGATCCTCCTGTACATGGTGGGATCAACAGATTCCCCATCCTCATGCTTTCCAAGTTTAGTTCCAACTGCAATTGGAGTTGACATTGGTTTGGAGTCTTGCATATTGAACTTCTTCGGTAGCTCTCTTGCATATTTTTCTTGAGAAATGAAAGTTTATTCCTTCTTTTTAATCACCTGCAGCCCCAAGAAATATGTGAGCTCCCCAATCATAGACATTTCAAATTCTGATTTCATGTGGTTGGAAAATTCATCCACTGATTTCTGCCTACTGCCACCAAATATGATATCATCAACGTAGAAAAGAACCATGAATTGATCTTTTGGAGAATTCTTCACATAGAGATTGTGATCAACTCCTCCTCTTGTGAATTCCAACTTCTTGAGATATGAATCCAGGCGTGAGTACCATGCCCGTGGTGCCTGCTTCAAACCATATAGAGCTTTCTTCAGTTTACAGACCTTTGTTTCATCAGTACCCAAAACAAAGCCCACTGGTTGTTCAATGTAGACTTCTTCTTCGAGTACACCATTCAAGAATGTTGTCTTGACATCCATTTGATATACTTTATATCCACTTTGGAGTGGCATGGCAAGGTAAAGCCTGATTGACTCCAGTCTAGCCACTGGAGCAAAGATTTCTTCAACATCAATGCCTTCAATCTGAGAGTATCCTTTACATTCCAGACGTGCCTTGTTTCTGATGACACTTCCATGTTCATCAAACTTATTTTTGAAGATCCATTTGGTACCAATCACATTTTGACCTTCGGGTCTCTGGACAATATCCCATGTCTGATTCTTGTCAATCTGATCTAATTCATCATTCATGGCTTTCACCCAAGATTCATCATTAGCAGCTTCTTCGAATGAGGATGGCTCTACAACTGATAGAAATGCAGATTGCGTGTTATTCCTCATTCTCCTTGTTTGAGTGGGTGCACTTCTGTCCCCAATTATGTTGGATGGATCAATCTCAGCTCTTCGATTTCTCCTGCGAGGTTCAGTAGCGTTTTCTTCAGTCATAGTTTCTTCTTCAGATTCCTCTTCTGAGTCAATATCATGATGTGACTACTGAGATTTTTGAACAACTTCATCTATTTCTGCATTTGTATTTTCTTCACGTTCACATTCTTCCTGACTTTCTATCACATTAGTATATGACGTCTTGGAAGCATTCCGGGTTTTATCTTCAATTATCTTAACATCATTGATTTCCACAATTCTTCCCAGACGCTTGTTGAAGCATTTGTAGGCTTTGCTGTTCATTGAGTAACCAAGGAAAATTCCTTCATCTGCATTGTCTCCATATTTCCCTTGATTTCCTTCTTTGTTACTGATGAAGCATTTACATCCAAAGACACGGAAGTATTTTAGAGAAGGATTCCGTCCATGCCACAATTCATATGGTGTCTTCGTCTCACCCATATAGAGTCCTGTTCAATTCTGAATGTACACTGCAGCTTGAACAGCCTCTTTCCAGTAATGTCGTGGAATACGACTCTCAATCAGCATAGTTCACGCCATGTTGTTCACCTGTCAATTCCTACGTTCAACAACTCCATTTTGTTGTGGAGTTCTCACAGCAGCTACCTCATGTTGTATCCCATGCTTCTCTAGATAATTCTCAAATTCAATGGACATGTATTCTCCTCCATTGTCAGATCGCAACACTTTTATTGTTCGTCCGGTATCATTCTCGGTGATTCGCCGATATGTTTTTATGCAGTCAAGGACTTGTCGTTTCCTATGAATGACCATCACACATTCCATTCTACTGTAATCATCTATGAAAAGGACAAAGTACCTTTATCCATGTGTTCCGGAAACATTTATTGGACCACAAACATCTGTATGAATCATATCAAGAAGGTGAGATGCCTTTTTCTTCTTTGGCCGATATGAACTGCAGACCAGCTTCCCACGAATACATGCATCACAATATTTTTCACGCTCATGCTTCAGGTTGAGGATGTCCATGACAATTCTCAATTTTGATATTTTCTCCATGTATTGTTGATTGATGTGTCCCAATCTCTGATGCCACAAATTGTTTTCTTCATCAACAGTCATGTAACATACATTTTCTTCACTATCAACCTTAAACAACTTTCCTTCTGTTCTGCATCCTTTCATAAGTGAATTGCCGGTTTTTCCCTTGACAGTGCAACCTTTCTGATTAAAAGTAACTATAAGTCCTGAGTCACAGAGTTGACTCACGCTGAGGAGATTATGACGTAGGCCATCTACGTAAAGGACTTCAGTCTTCTTTAGTTCTGCATTAGATAATTGGGTACTTCCACTCCCTTTGATTTTCAGAGCCCCATCATTACCAAATCTTACTGTACCATCAACATTCTTTATGATATTCATTAGTAGGCCGGCATTACCCGTCATATGAGATGAACAACCGCTATCAAGAATCCAGGTACTGTTGTTCTTTGTAGCTTTGAGGGCTACCTCTACAAGGTTCGATTTCTCAATCTTCTTCCTTTCCTCCATGAAACATTAGATTGAGTATACAGAACTGATGTCCTTTCAACTATCTCTTCCACATACCCAGGTTCTTCATAGTCAAAGTATTCTTTGAGAGGTGAGAACCTATTTGAAAGAGAAACATTGTCTTGCTGAAGAGACTTGACTTGTCTTGAACTTCGGTATGAGGTGTCTATGTCCCTTCTCTGTCTGCAATTAACTGCCTTATGACCAAAGTTAGAACAACGAAAACAATATCCATAGAAATTATTTCTACTATGAGAATTAGGATATGAGATTGTTCTCCTTTGTTGAGCATCTATATCTTCTCCATTCAGATAGCTTCTTGCCTCTTCACAATAAGACATGGTATGGCCCAGATAGCCACAGAACGTACACTTCATGAGAGGAAATGTCTTCTCACTTGAATTTCTCCTGATACCTTCTTCCTTGGGAGAATAGTAAGACTGTATGTCATTTTTGAAAGTTTGAGGATAATTTCTGGTTCTCCATTTAGTTTGGATTGATGGTTCCTTTTTCAGCACTCTAGGTAACATTTCATCATGTTCAACTTTCATCTTATCTTTCTTTTGGATCTTTTCACTTCCAGCAGTTGATGACTCAGCCTCACAGCCAATTACACTCTTTCACATGCAAGCGGGTCTTTGATCACTCAAGATTTTTCCAACCCCATCTGATCCACACTTGGCTCTTGCTAGTAATTATGCATCTGAGAATCTTCCGAACTGTATTTTCTTCCTCGATTCTTTTGGAATTGATTCAGTCTCCAGTCTACTCCTTAGAGTAACTACTTCTTCCTCAAGACCCTCAGCAGTCTTGGATTTTTCAACCAGTCTGGATGTGAGGTCATTGATGACCTTTTCCTGCTCTTCAATTCTCAGCTTCAGATCAACTACATCATCATTGCTTTCAATTATTTTAGACTGTACCTTCACAAATTCTTCCAGTCGTTCAATTTCAGCTTCAAGTTGATCAATATATTCAGTTGATTCTTCTACAATTGATTTCCACTTATTTCATCTCTTACATTTAATCTTAAGCTTACTAACAACATCATTAAGTTGCACCTCATGATCTACACAAGTTCTCAGTTGTTTTTCTCCATCAGTATCTTCTAACTTTTCAACAGTGGCCATCATAGAAGCATGGTTCCCAGTTTTGAATTCTGGTTCTTCTTCATCACAGAATTCATTGTCATCTTCTTCCTCTTCACAGACAAAACTCTTCCTTTTCATTCTCTTACCAAATTTGAAGTCTCCCTTTTTGAAGAACCTTCTCTGAGGCTTCTTGAAGTTTTCATCTTCACTATCATCGTCATTGATATTCTTCAAGCACTGAGAGGCAATGTGCCCAACTTTTCCACAACGGAAACAAGCGAGAGGTAACTTCCCTTTGAATTTCCCTTTCCCCTTCTGGAACTTCTTTGCAATGAGAGAAAAAATTTCTTTATCTTCGTCATCATCACCGCTATTATCCTTTGAGATTTTCAATTTATCCATGGCCTTGAATGCCATTTCCTTGCTCACCCGAGTTGTAGCATCTTCTGGTTTGACTCTCATTTCATATGCTACCAAGCTGCTCAGTAGATCATCTAGAGAAAGTTTGGAAATATCTCTTTCCTCAAGGGCTGACACCTTCACATTATACAGAGGTGGAAGTCTTCTTAATATTTTCTTTACAATATCAATGTCTTTGATTTCTTCTCCTAGACCCTGAATTGCTCCAACCACTTCAGTAATTCTATTGAAGAAAGAGTCTGAATTCTCGTCTGGATGCATCTTCAGATCATCAAACCGATTGTGTAGCACTTGTAGTTTCACCTCCTTCACATTTCTATCTCCTTCATAAATATTCTCAAGTTTATCCCACATGGATTTTGCTGAGGTACAATTCATCACCTTCAGGTAGATCTGATCAGAAAGGGCTGCAGTGAGAGCATTTTTTGATTTAGCATCTGCATCAAGAAGTTTCCTGTCTGTTTCAGTCATATCCAGACCTGTTGGATCAGTGACATGTATTCATTGCACAGTAGAAAAAAGAACTTCCATTCCAAGAGATCTTAGATGAGATCTCATTCTGTTCTTCCAGATCTGGAAATTTCTTCCATCGAAGTGAGGGACTCCCCTGACATTGACCGCATTTTCCATGACGAAGAAGGTCAAATTCAACACCAGAAACCTTTACCCTTTGATACCACTTGAAGGACCCCGGGACACCCTGAGAGGGGAGGGGTGAATCAGGGTGACCACTTTTTCTTTTAATATGATGGATCTTGTTCCCACGATGGTAGGAACTTGTTGAACCTGTATGATGATTATGATCAGAATGCAAATATTCACATGCACAGAGAAGACACAACCCTTTTTACTTGGTTCACCACTAAGGGCTACATCCAAGGAGCATACGCCGACAGGTTTTCGGTCGTACCAAAATACACTATGCTTCACTAGCGATAGAATACAAAAGTTCGGGTACAGTTACTCTGTCCTAGGCTCACTGCCTTTACAAAGGTTCAGGGATATCCCACTGCTCCCCTCGGGTCACTCCCGTTGACTCCCCCTGGCTCACTGCCGTTGGTGAAGTCCCACTCAGTTTATAGACGTGAAGGTCTCTTCATCATTTTCATAAGAATGCATCCTTTGTTGTATATAGATGCTCTATTGATGTCTGATTCTTACCAGAAGCAGAATATCACTTTTCCTCGAATGTATCAGGTAGTCTCCTGGATTTCGTGCAGCTCCAAACAGGCCGACTGGATTCAGCAAAACCAGGCGCGCTTCTCCAAGAAAGTCACGCAAGTCCCACTACGGCGCGCAAGTCCAAACTGGCGCGCAAGTGTCATCAACTCACCTGCGTGACGCTTCCTTCCCCGACTTCAAACTTGTGCGGTCCACTTCCTTTCTCTTCCAAACCGCCTTGGGCGCACAACCAACAACCGACGTGCAAGCTCTACTTGCGCAACAAAACTACCACCTGCGCGACGAGAGCTCGAACAATCTCGAAGTCTTGAGCTCCATCATAAATGATAAGGGGTGGTCCAGTATTTATAGGAAAACTGGACCCCCTGTGCGGCGGCGCGCAAGTCCCTCGACGACGCGCAACTCTTGTCTCCAGTAACCTTTGTCGCGCAACTCACTTGCGCGACCCAACCAATACTTGCGCGACATTCTTTACGTAGCAAAATTTTGATGTTTTGATCCTAAAAAACATATGGCACTCAAGTCTTTTATCCTCCAAGAGCTCGGCGCGCAAGTACCTTTTCCAAAAACACTTTACTTTATTGGCCGATTTTCAGGCCCAAAAATTTGGAAAACACTGGGAAACGGCACCACCTTCACTACTGTTTTCTGCTTGAACGGTATGATCTCTTTGTTGGTACACATCCTGAACTTCCACTGAGGATTGACAACAAACACAAACCATACACCAAATCATGCTTTGAAGACCCTGGTTCCAACAAAGGTCGTGTCAAGGAACTCTATGCATCAGCCTTCGTAAAGGAGTCCGAAAGCAATCTAGAGACAGGAAGGGGAGGACCAATAAAAGGTACGAGAGATCCTATTCCTATTTGGAAGATTACATCTCCTCCACCCCTTGATATATATCCATCAACAACATAGAGGATAACCCCATGGGTGACACTGAAGATGATGCAAATCTGGATGGATCGGGAGATGATGGTTCGAGTCAGGTTGTGACTCACAACGAACCATCAGGTGTGCACACCCAGAACCAGAGGGCCGCCCTAAATATGGATGCCCTTCTAGATAAACCTCATTCGCTTACCCTATGATCTACCAACAAGGATAAGAATAAAGGACCGGTTACTCATAACCCGCCTCATCCTCTCGATAAAAACGATCCACTTACACTCGAATAGAGGTTCACTCGATAGGAGGACGAAATGAAATTATTGAGGCGGCTTAACGACGAGCTACTCCGAAGGAACCATCTTATTGAAAGCGCTTCCCAAGAAGAGCCACACCTTGCACTCCCTGCAATTACACCTCACGGACCAAGGTTTTCCCCAGAAAACAAAGCACGGTTAGGGATCCCACCCAATGAGGCACCCAAGCCATCCAACTACCTGAATATAGATATGGATGAATACCAAGACCTCCCTTCACTTAGGAAGTTACTGGAGTGAGTGCGTCTGAACCCTCCGATGGTGGAAAAAATGGAATACGTGCCCTTGGTGTCGGCCAAGCTGGATCCTCAGTCAATGCCTCGGGCTACACCCGCCCAAGACCGGTCCCAACAGGATGTAAACCAAGGACTCGCCCACACCATCGAGGCAATGACACCTCGATCGGAAGAAATGGAAGGTTGACGCGCTCCGATACAGCCAGAGTGAAAGCCCTACCCAGATTGGGTGAGAAACATGCCTCCCCCACCCAATATTGGGAGACCTGTATTCCATATTTTCAATGGTTTGGGCGATCTAGAATAGCACTTGATGCACTACGTGTCTTATTGTGACCCTATGATGGAAAATCCAGAACAACAAGAAGCAGTGAAACTCAGATGCTCCATGTAGACCTTGCAAGGATCTGCCTTCATTTTGTATACGAATCTTCCAGCTTAGTCAACAAAAAGCTGGGAACACCTTCGACAGCAATTCTTGTTCAACATTAGCTCAATGCTGCTGAAGACAACGGTCAGCGACCACATGAATTGCAAACAGAGGGAGAACGAGAGGGTCTCATATTTCATCGCCAGATGGAAGGGTCTGACCTACTCTCTGAACAGGCTAATGAACCAATATGAGATGTTGTCCATATGCATCGATATCCTTCGATATAAGATGCGAACACCGCTCATACTGTTATAGTGCACCACTGGATTCCGCAATCACTCTTCCATTGGTCAGATAATTGAATAATCCCTGCAGTGGACCAATATGAACTCCCGAATAGCCTCACATGCTTCTACGAAGAGAACAGTTAGAGCTAAATCAGCCTCTGTCACGCTCAAGCCAGCCCCTGCGCCTGCTCCACTGCCTAGGCCTCCACCAAATCGTCACGTCCCCCCTGTATGTCATTGGACGCCTCTGCCCAAGCGGGATGATCAGAGCGGATCGAAGCAGAACTAGTTCGAGGAACGGAGACACAAATCATACTCGTTCCGAGAGGACCAAGTCCACAACTATTCCATCACCGCAATGAATTTCAACTTTCTCTGCCTCTTAGAGCCATGTAAGCCTGAATAAATCATCCGCAACTACAGGCCAAATTACTGTCCCTACTATCGAATGTTAGGTAAAAGTATCCAGGAATGCTTCGTCTTCAAAGACCTCCTACAAAGGATGGTAGAATCCAGGAAGGACGAGATGGGACCGCCCCCGACACATGTGACGTATATTTCTACCACCGACTCCGATAAAGGGGAGGGATGGAAGGAGGTCCCTAGTAATAAGTGGAGGAAATTTGATAGTTGGATGACTCGGAAGACTGTCAACCGAGCTCAGGGCATACTCCGAGCTCAATTACAGCAGCCGGTGTTGTTGCCAACAACCCCTAATGATGCGCAGCCAACAATATCCGCCTCGCAACCCTCCATGAGTTGGTCATCTAGGAATGATAGAAAATGGAGGAAACAAGCGCAATAGGAACAGTCTGCAATGAGGGCAAAGTTAGAGCCGACACTGTCGGATTTTATGCCCTCAAACTTGGCGTCATGGGCACCGACCCACCAATTGTCACCATTAGGGTTTCTATGGTCTTTTAGGGGTTTTAGAAATTCCAATGTCCTTAGGGGTTTTAATAATTTTTTTGTTTTTATTTTTTCTGATCATGTTTTATAGTTTTTATGATTTTTTAGGGTTTTAGGGTTTTGGGGTGTTTAGGTTTTTTATGGTTTTTTGGGGTTTTATTATTTTATTTTTGTTGTTTGTGTTCTAAATATTTTTATATTTTTTAAAGATTTTAGGGGTATAAATTGTTTTTTTGAGTTTTTAGTGGGTTTTAGGGTTTTATGGGTTTTTATGATTTTTCTATGGTTTTAGGGGTTAATATATTTTTATGGGATTAAATCGTTTTTATGGTATTCTATGGTTTTTAGTTTTTTAAGGGTTTTTAAGTGGTTTAAGTGTTTTTTTAATGTTTTTATTAGTGGTTTTCAGGGTTTGGGTTTTTTTATTTATTTATAGATATTTTTTAAAGAATTTTTATAATTTTTATACTTTTTTGGGGTTTTAAATGTTTTTTGGGGTTTTATTGATTTTAGGGTTTTTAACTTCTAATGTTTTTATGGGGTTTAAATAGTTTTTAGGTTTTATTTTTTTATTATAATTTTTAGTTTTTTAAGGATTTTATAGAACATTTAAGATTTTAGGGTTTTTTGAGGAATTTAGGGGTTTTTGGGGTTTTTGGGTTTTAAGGTTTTTTGGGTATTTAATATTTTTTTGTGTAATTAGTGTTTTTAACATTTAGTAGAGTTATTTAACTTTTTCTCTATTAAAGGATTTAAGGATATTTTAGTGATTTTAAGTGTTTTTATTGGTTTTTATGGTTTCTATGATTTTTTGGGGGTTTTATGGTTTTTAGGGGGTTTTAGGGTTTTGAGGCTCTCTTCGGATTTTTAGTTTCTTTTGGGTTTTTTGATGGGTTTTTATGTGTTTATAGTTTTTTAATATTTTCTAATGGGTTTTCAATATTTTTTAGGTTTTCTAAATTTTTCGGGATATGATTTCTTTTTAGGATTTTTATGGGTTTTTAGGGTTTTGAGGGTTTTGAGGGGTTTTTTGGTTTTACAGTTTTTTGATTTTTTTATGTTTTTATGTTTTTTATAGTCTTTTTTTATTATTTTCGTGGTTTTTAAGGGTGTTTATAGTTTTTAGAGTTTTTGAGGGTTTATTTGTTTTTACAGTTTTAAATATTTTTACGAGATTTTATAGTTATTACAGGGTTCTAGGTTTTTTAGGGACTTCTAGGGATTTTATCGTGTTTAGGTTCTTTAGGGGGTTTATGTGTTTTTATGTTTTTAATATATTTTTAGATTTTCAATTATTCTAGGTTTATTTATGTTTTAAAAATATTTAGGGATTTTTTATGATGTTGATGATTTTTTAGGATTTTTAGGGCTTTTAAACATTTTTAGACTTTTTAGACTTTTTATTATTTTTTTGGTGTTTTTCACGTTTTTAGGGGTTTTAATACTTTTAACTGTTTTAGGTTTTATGGTTTTCTTATTTTTTTCAAGATTTTTTAGTTTCTTTTATGTTTTGAGGAATTTTTAAGGAATTTTTAGGTTTTTTATGGGATATTAGGGATTTTATGGGTTTTGGGTGTTTTTTGGGATTTTAGGGTGTTTTGGGACTTTAGGGCCTTTTTGTTTTTAGGGTATTTTTTTTATTTTTTAGGGTTTTATTGTATTTTATAGTTTTTTAATGTTTTAGGTATTTAAAATATTTTTATATTTTTTAGTAGTATTAGAGTTTTTATGGGTTTTTAGTGTTTTTATGTTTTTCTAGGGGTTTTAGGTTTTTCAGGGGTTTTTAAGTTTTTATGGGTTTTCGGGCAAGGAAGGCTCGGGTCTAGGATATTCCTGGGACCCACCAAAATTTATTAAAAGAAAATACACAGACACTACAGACAAGGGAGGGGAGGGATCCACCGATCCACACCCAAAACCCCTTACGACCTCGGCCCGAATTCCACAGAAAGAAAGGAAGAAAAGAAAAAAGCAAAAACAAACAAGTCAAAAAGTCCAAAAGGAAGAGAACATCAGGGGAGGATCATTCAACATCGCCACCAAATTCCTCCATCTCCGCACCTCCAAACCCCATGACCACACCAAAGCCGTCTCCCACATCAGAAAAACTGAAATCTAACTCAGCACCCATGTCTGTTGAGTCCCATCCAGACTCAAAATTCTCTTGCATGCCAAGCCTGGATAGTAGCTTCATCCTAGACTTTTCTTGCTCTATGAAAATTGAAAGCCTCTCTCGCTTATTCAACTTTAGATTAAGTCTGAAAACTCGTGAAGAGGCCCTATTTTCCATGGGACGTGGGAGGGAAGAGTAATCCCTCCTCCGTCTTCATATCGGAGGGGCAGAAGTGGATCCAACTGCAACACCAGCCTTCGCACAAGTGACACCATCACTGACAGCCGATGGTTCCTTGCATTTATTTTTATGGGTTTTAGGGTTTTTATGGTATTTTAATGTTAATAGATTTTTATATTTTTTAGTATTTTTACATGAGTTTAGGTTTTTATGGTTTTCAGAGGGGTTTTAAAATTATTTTGGTTTTGTACGTCATTATTGATTTTAGGGCTTTTAGGAATTTTTTAGTTTCATGTTTTTTAGGATTTTTTTTGGGTTTTTAGGTTTTTTGGGATTTTTAGGGCTGTTATACTTTTTTAGGTTTTTAGGGGACTTAATTTTTTTACATTTTTAAAGTTATTTTAGGGGTTTTTTAGGATTTATAGGAATTTTTACAATTTTAGGGATTTTTCAGGATTTTTAGGATATTTTTAGTTTTTAGGTTTTTATGGATTATAAATGGTTTTAGGGATTTTTATGGTTTTAGGGGTTTTATTGATTTTTTTTGGGTTTTAAGGGGTTTTTAGTATTTGATAAATTTTTTTGTTTTTTATACTTTTTTAATAGTTTTATAGGTTTAATAGTTGTTAAGAAAGGCATTGTCTCTAAAGTTCATGATTTCTTTCTCTAAGGAGCTCTCCCATGTGTATCTAGCACCACGACCTTGGTTCCTATACCGAAGGTGAAGGATCCCCCCACCATACTCCATTATCACCCCATGAGCATGTGTAACTTTACCTACAATGTCCTCTCAAGAATTATCAACACTAGGGTGACCATGTTTCTTCCAAGGTGGATCTCCATTGAGCAACATGGATTCATGAGGGGTTGGTCAATTCAGGGGGCTATCACTCTGGCACAAGAAATGGTACGGGACTTGAATCACAAGAATCACAGCTCCAACATGGTCATTAAGGTGGATATGAACAAGGTGTACAATATATTGGAATGGGGCTTTATCAACAGGGTCCTGGATTTCATGGGGCTCTCTCCCAAGGCCTCGAACATCCTTTTTAGATACTTTAGTTATCCATGGATGGCAGTCTCATTTATGGGGAAAATTCATAGATTCTTTAAGGCCACCCGAGGCTTAAGACAAGGAGATTTGATTTCCCTAGGAATGTTCATTATTATACAGGATACTCCAAGAAGGCTCCTGAACAGAGGAATATTCAATGGTAGTATATTTCCCTTTCACAGGGGAAGGAACCTCACTCATATCTCCCACCTAATGTTTGAAGATGACACAATTATATTATCTAATGCAGGTAAGTGGTCTGTGAAATCTATCAACATGATCCTGAAAGAGTATTGTTACTGGAGCGGTCAGATGATAATCTATTCCAAAAGCAACCTGTATATTTCCAGAAAATGTGCGGCATGGAGGGTCTCTACCTTGTGTAGTAGAATGGGCATGCAGTTGGGCTCCTTCCCGATGGAGTACCTGGGTTCTCCAATATCATCAGTAAGACTGTGTGTTCGAGACTTTGATCAGGTCGTGATAAGGATCATAGGGAGAGTTTTCAAATGGAAAACCACTTTTTATCCTTCGGGGGGTGTATTGCACTGGTCACCAGTGTTCTGGAGGCCATCCCAGTGCATGCTATAGCTTCTACTTCAGTTCCAAAAGCGGTTATAAAAGCAATAGATAGGGTACTAGCTGGTTTCCTTTGGGAAACGCTTTTGGAGTGGAGGATACACTGGGTCTATTTGGATAGGATGTCCTGACCTATCCACGAAGGGGGCATTAATGTTAGGAGCATCGCGGGCACTGTGCAAGGTATGCATGGAAAGTTGGCCTGGGAAATCTTGGAAAAGTAGACTCTCTGGGGGAGGACCATGTACCACAATTACACCAGTAATACCGATACTGGTAATGTTCATGGATCCCCCTTGTGGAATCAGATTTATCCTCTGGTTTCGAGTCTTCAACATCACTCCCGCTGGATCGTGGGAGAAGGCAACATACTATTCTAGAAATACAACTGGGTGGGTTCTGTGCTAGGCTTGCCTTGGTGTCCGACCCCTATGATTACATTCAAGGAGGCGAGCATGTATCTAGATTTCATCAAGTTGGTGCTAGATAATAATCAGAAATATATATTCGACTCTATCCTAATCAATTCGGAATCAGACCAGTGCATGTTTTCCCCATCGCACTCAGGGAAGTTTAACATAAAGGAATTCCACTAGGATCTCTAACCCTTAGGCGCATAAGGTTACCTGGAACGATTTAGCATGGTGCAATAAAATCCCATCGAAATACAACTTTCTTGTACGGAGAATAAGGAACTTGGTGATTCTATCTGATGAGAGAATCCATAAGATGGGAATCATTTTAGCCTCCCAGTGCCAATGCTGCAGCAATAAATGTGAGGAGAGCTTGAACCATATTTTCTTTGAAGGGGAATGGGCTCAGGCCATGTGTCAGTGCTTCAGATTCTTTATATCGGTCTCCTATAATGAGCTACGTGGGGATTATTTCTTCAATAGGTGGTTTCAAGGATCACCGGAGAAAGTTCTAGAGAGGATGGCGCGGTCCGTGGTCCTTAGTGATGGATGTTGGTGTCTATAGCAGGCCCACAACAAGGCTAGATTTGAGGGGGTAATTTCAACAGGGAGATCCATCATTGTGAGAACTAAGTGCCTACTAAGTGACACGGTCACCCTCCATAAGAACTGGCAGGATTCTCCCTCACTGCGCATGCTATAGGCATGTCCCGACCCGGATCCTTCTATCTTGGACAGAACGCCGGGGTAGTGGATAAGGTGGTATCATCCAGAAGAAGGTTTAAAGATTAACATAGATGAGTCTTGTATCTCAGGTATCATGTGAGGTGGAGGCTTGGTTCTTAACTCAGGCGGGAGTGTGCTTCTTTCCTTTACATCTCATTTTGGTAATGGAAATTCTCTTGAGGCGGAGGCCAAGGCAGTTCTCACAGGCCTTAATCTGTGTATCTAGAAAAATATAGAAATATCTCAAGTAGAAATGGACTCAAGGATCATCCATGAATCCCTTCTAGGTAGAGGTTCCATCCAATGGCATTTCGCGTACATAATCCAGATATGTAAAGTGATATTGAGTAGCAACATTAAGGTTACTCACACCTGGGGATAGGGGAACAAAGCGGTGGATTTTCATACTTCCATAGCTGCTCTTGGTTCCGATGTCACTTGCCTCCCCAATGCCACCTCCTTGAAGCCCGAGGGTGTAAATATAATTTGTGGGGATTCCATTGGTCTCCATTATTTTAGACCCCCCTAAGCCCGGTGCTGCTTTGTTCTCTTGCTCTTTTGTTTCCGGTATTCTCTCCTTTGAATAAATATATATGATGATGATGATGTGTTTTTAGGTTTTTAAGGTTTTCTTATGGGTTTTTATGGGTTTTAGAGATTTTATCTTTTTTTTTGGATTTTTAGGTCTTTTTTAGATTTTTTTGGATGTTTTGGTTTTTTGGGATTTTGAGAATTTTTATTGTTTTTCAGGGTTTTGGGGTTTTAGGGGTTTTAGGGTTTTATATGTTTTTAGGGGTTTAATTTTTTAATTATTTTAATGTTTTTGAAGGTTTTCTTAATTCTTTTAGGTGTGTTTACGTTTTTAGGTAATTTTAGGGTTTTTTTAGAATTCTTATGGTTTTTAGGGTTTTATGGATTTTGAGGGGTTTTTGTATTCTTTTAAGGTTTTTATGGTTTTAATGATTTTTTTGGGTTTTATGTTTTTTTTTTGTGTTTTTAGAGTTTAAAATGTTTTCATAATTTTTTAAAATTTTAAGAATGTTAATGGATATTTAGGTTTTTTAGTTGCTTTAGTTTTTTGTGTGTTTTTTGGGTTTTTAAGATTTCAATGGATTTTTAATGTTTTTTGGGGTTTTATGGATTTTGGGTTTTTTTAGGGTATTTTGGGGTTTTTAGCATTTTTATGTTTTAGGGGATTTTTAGTTTTTTATGTTATTATGGTATTATTATGGGTTTTTAAGGATTTTATAGTTTTTATGGTTTTAGGTATTTTTATGGAATTTTAGGTATTTTTAGGGATTTTATGGTTTTCTATAGTTTTCCAGGATTTTGAGGGTTTTGAGGATTTTTTAGTGTTTTTAGATTTTTTCGGTTCATATCATTTTTTAGGTTTTTAGGGGTTTTATTTGTTTTTTTAGATTTAAGTTTTTCTTAGATATTATCTTGGTTTTTAGATTTTTATTTCATTTTAAGGATTTTTTAGGGCTTTTTAGGATTTTAAATGGTTCTTAAGGATTCTAGGATTTATTAGGTTTATTAATGTACTTGTGGTTTTTTTTGGTTTTTTTGGGGGGTGTTTCGATTTTATGTGGGTTTTATGATTTTATATAGATTTTTAATGTTTTTATGGGTTTAAAGTTATTTTAGTGGGTTTTCTGGTTTTTAAGGTTTTTTGGGTTTTTGAGAGTTTACATTTTTTGGGCCTTTTAGGGTTTTTATCATTTTTTATGTTTTTTAGGGGTTTATGTGCTTTTAGTTTTTCATGATTTCTTTAGTGTTGTTTTGGTTTCATATGGGTTTTTCATGTTCTGGGATTTTAATTATTTTTTAGACTTTTATGGTTTTTATTGGTTTTAGGGATTTTAAGGATTTATGGGTTTTATGGGTTTTCAGTTTATTAGATTTCTTTAGTGTTTTTTTGTTTATGATGGATTTTAATTGTTTTAGGTTTTTAAAGTTTTCATAGGGGTTTTTAGGTTTTTTATATGTTTTTTTCGATTTTATGTAATTTTTTAGAGGAGGATCTAGTATCCATTGGGCTAGGAAGGGAGGTATACTCCCTCCTTGACCTATTTTTAACTGGTGGTGCATTATTCTCCACCATCTTTCTGTGAACCACATCATCAGAACTCATCACCTTGGCCTTTCTGTGAGCTGCATCAGCAGGAACGACCATGTCACCCTGCCTGCCACATTCGGGAACAGACAGTGACTTTATCCTCTGATTGCAGCCAGAGGAACTAAGAGGACCCATCATCGCCTGCTCCCTCATAATCCTAGCCAATATAGCATACATAATGTCATCGTGATCCCCAAAAATTTCTTCTAATCTTATGTGGTCATCATTCTCATCCCTAGGAAAGACCACCGGTTAGAGATCTGTCTTTTGGAAGATTTATTTTAGATGCTACTCAAGCGGTATTTCTAAACAGTCCAACAAAATCTGTCCAGATAGCTCAATATAGGGGGGTATCTTCTAAAATAGATCAAGAGCGGAGTTCGAATCAAGCTGCTCAGTACTCCTCCTATCAGCATGAAGGCTATCAGACTACTGCTCTGGCTAAGGTGCATCACTCATACCAATTCTAGAAACATCAGCATCAATCAAAACTTGCTCAGGTGAATGCACAGTGGGAAGGGGGTGTTCCACTCCAAAGACCCTCAATCCATTATAAAAGGAAGGCAGATCTGCATCCTAGTGGTCATCAGTATTATCCTTCACATCCTACTGTTTCTGACCCACCAGACCTCCTTCATCAATTCCCACATAGTACAAAGTATCCAAGACTATGAACCGATTTGAGGTTAAGACCATCTCATGTCCATGAAGTTTTATATGAACAACTGCAAGAGGGCTTGATGAAGTCTCCCTCTCAGTCCCATGGAAAGTTGGTCTCAATGTCATGATTCCATCCATAACAAGATCAACCTGTAAGAACACATCCCCAACTTCACCAAGGGTGTCATCCCCCGCTTTTGGAGAGGCATCACCCCCCAGCCCCAAGTCACCCTTCAGTCTCCTGATAATTGCCTTAACCAAGGTTTGTCCCTCATCACCTAGCCGGGGGGATGATCCCCCTTCACCCACACTGGCATCCCTCCCAACATCCATCAGAGAGTCCCGAATATCATCTTTCCCCACCTCCAGCTCCCCTGTTGAGCTCAACTTCAGGGAGACAACCTCATTTCCATGCCCAGCCACCACACCGTCACTAATTCTTCATTCCCTTTTCACATGACCAAGAGTAAAGCATGAGACAAAATAACTATCCCATGATTCGAACACCACCAGTTATTTCCACTGGATCTATTCACCAATTTCAAACCAGAAAATGCCAGTTGGCTCTTTCGATACGTCAATTTCAACACAAAACCACAGAGCAACTGGATTACAGAGGGCCCTAGTTCTACTCTCCACACACAGAAACCTTCTAACCAAATTTCTAAGCATAGTAATAATGGACATGTTTTTAAAGGATAGGGGATCTCAAGAAACCTTACCCAAATTTCCATCAGTGGGGATTCATGATTCCGATGTAAATCAAAGTTCCGCTGGAAGAGGGAAAAGTGAGCGGCATCACTCCTGCGAGGAGCTATTGATTAGGCCTAAATAAAATCTTCCTACGACGAGAACCGAATCAAAATGTGACCAGAGTCGACCAAGAAAACAGTGGCGTGGTCCCTGAGATTCCAATGCTCAAATTCAAATCCATCAAAAACATCAATCGGGGGATGTCAGTTCAAAAAATCGGATACCAGGGCCAGGTTATAGAGGGGAGAGGCCTTTTTGAACTCTGCAATTGATTGTGGAAGCTTCGGTAGAACTTCATGAAAACCCAAAAACATAGGGCAAAGTTCAATCTGCGGGAAAGCTAGAAGTTAGTCAGGATCCGATAAAGGTAAGAATCTATCTTTAACATGGTCAGAGACAGTCCCTCCCCCATAGAGGGGGGAGTCCAGGGCACAACCAGCAGCTTCATCTTCAATCCAACAATGAAGCAGCATGGACGCGATCAAGGGAGCGGAGCGGAGCAGCCATAATTTGGTGGTTTTAAGTGTTTTTAGGTTTTTTATGTTTGCTTAATGTCTTTAAGAGTTTTTGGGTTCTTATATATTTTTAAGGACTTTTAGGGGGATTTAAGGATTTTAGGGATTTAAAGGGATTTAGGGGTCCTTAGTATTTTTAGGGTTTTCTAGTTTTTTGGGTTTTTTAGAGTTTTTTTATAGTTTTACACTTTTTAGAGTTTTTTTTGAAGTTTTTAGAGGTTTAAAAGTTTTTTTTATAGTTTTAGTGGTTTTTTTGGGTTTAATGGGTTTTTAGGTATTTTGAGGTTTTAGGGTTTTTAGGGATTTTAGGGTATTTTTCGATTTTCATCATTTTTTATGTTTCTATGGGTTTTTTGTGGTTCTAGGTTTTATGTTTTTATTAGGGGTGTCATGTTTTTAGGGTTTTTTTGTTTTTACGTCTTTTTCGGCTCTTTTTAGTATTTTTTTTTAATTTTTTAGGGAATTTCAGGGTTTTAGGGGTATTTTAAGTTTTTTTGGGTTTTTTGGGGTTTTACCATATTAGTGGTTTTTTAGGGGTTTCAAGTGTTTTTATTTTCTAAGGTACTAATAGGGTTTTCAAGGTTTCTTTGGTTTTTTGTGTTTCTATAGGGTTTTTAAGAATTTTTTTAGGATTTTTATAGTTTTAAGGTTTTATGGATTTTGATGGTTTTTAGGGTTTTTAGGGTTTCTATTTTTTGTTTTTTTTGGGGGGGGTGAGTTTTTTTGGGGTTTTAAGGGTTTTATATATATTTTATTTTTTATGGGTTCAAAGGGAATTTAGTGGTTTTAGTAGTTTTTAGGGTTTTTATGGGGTTTTTAGGTTTTTGTAGGGTTTTTAGTGGTTTTATGGGTTTTAGTGGTTTTTATCATTTTTAGGGTCTTCTAGGAATTATATATATTTTTTGGGTATTTTAGGGGATTTATTCCCCTTTAGGGTTTTAAGGTTTTATTAGCGGTTTTCATGTTTTTTAGGGTTTTTAATGTTTTATGGAATTTTAGGGCTTAAATTGTTATTATGGGTTTTACGGTTTTCAGTAGTTTTAGGTTTTTTAGGGTTTTAATGGTTCTTAGGATTTTTATGTTTTTATGGGTTTTAGTATTTCTATAATTTTATGTTTTTCTTTGGGTTCCTCAGGGTTTTAGGGGTTTTTATTTTCCTAGGGATTTTAAGAGAATTTTCACAATTTGCATGGCTTTAGTGTTTTAGGAATTGTGAGGGGTTTTAGGGTTTTCATAATTTTTATGGTTTTTTCAGTTCTTTAAATTTTACACTGTTTTTTACGGTTTTATGGGTATTTATGGTTTTTATGGTTTTTAGGGATTTATTGGCTTTTAGGTTATTTAGCTGTTTTTAGCGATGTTAGGTGTTTTTTTCATTTTAAGTTTTTCTTAGTGTTTCTCATCAATTTTATGGTTTTTATGTTTTAGGGATTTTTAGGAATTTTTATGATTTTTTGGGTTTTTATTGTTTTTAGGTACTTTTTTGGTTTTATGGGTTTTGTAGAAACTTTATTTTTTTCGGGTATTTAAGTTTTTTTAGGTTTTTTAGGTTTTCTTAGGGTTTTTCAGGGGTTATAGTTCATTTACATTTTTATGGATTTTTACGGATTTTTGGTTTTTAGGGTTTTAGGTATATTAGGGATATTTAAGGGTTTAATAGATTTTTACGGTTTTCTTGGTTTTTATGCTTTTTAGGATTTTATGGTTTTTTGATTATTTTAGGGGATTTAAATACTTTTATACTTTTTAATATTTTAATGTCTTTAAAACCTTTTTATAGTTTTGTGTGGTTTTTAGGGTTTTTAGGGCATTCAGGGTTTTTACGGTTTTTGGGGGTTTTAGGGGATTTAGGGTTTTTTTTTCTGTTTATGGGTTTTTAGGTTTATTAAGGGTTTCTAGTGTTTTTTGGGTTTTTAGGTTTTTTAAGTGTTTTTATATTTTCATGGTTTTATTAGGGGTTTTCAGGGATTTAGGGTTTTTTTTATGTTTTTGAGATTTTGGGTTTTAAGGTTTTTTAGGGTTTTAGGGTTTTTTATAGTTTTTAGGGTCTTTGTGGGATTTAAGTGTTTTTTTGGAATTTAATGTTTTCTTATAAATTTTTAGGGATATTAAGGAATTTTACATTTTAGGAATTTTTAGGTATTTTTATAATTTTTATGGGATTTTAGGGTTTAGAGATTTTGAGGAGTTTTAGGGTTTTGTTGCGTTTTTAGGGTTTTTTTTTGTTTTTTTTTGGGGTTTAAGGTTTTGTTTTCATTTTATAGGTTTTTTAGTTTTTGTTATAATTTCTCAAAATTTTAAGGGTTTTAGGTCTTTTTGTAGTTCTAATGGATTTTTACCGTGTTTATGGGTTTTTAGGTATTTTTCATTTTTTATGGGTTTTTGTGGTTTTTATGGGTTTTTAGGGTTTCTAGGGTCATTAAGGGTTTTTAGAGTTTTTTTTGGTTTTTAAGGGTTTAAGTTCTTTTATGTTTTTAGTGATTTTTTATGGGTTTTCTATGTTTTATGGTTTTTATGTTTTGGGGTTTCATTGTTTTTTTAGGATTTTCATGGTTTTTTGGATTTTTATGGGTTTTGATTGGTTTTAGATTTTTTAGGGTTATTTAGGTTTTTATGGTTTATTTTTTTTATGTTTTTATGTTTTTTTATGTTTTTGAAGGTTTTTTTAGTGTTTTTTATCTTTTTTAAGTATTTGATTTATTTTTATATTTTTAGTGTTTTTATTGGTTTTAGTGTTTTTATGGGTTTTAAGGGGTTTTTTTTGGTTTTTTGGTTTTTTGGGTCTTTTAGTTTGTGTTTGAATTTTTTAGATTTTTTGGGATTTGTGTTGTTCTTATGTTTAAATGGTTTTCTTTGGGGTTTTTAGGGTTTATATATTTTTTACCTTTTGGGGGGTTTATGGTTTTTTTAGGTTTTTATTGTTTTTAAGGTTTTTAGGGATTTTTTGGGGTTTTAGGTGGTTTTAGGTTTTTTGGGTTTTTTTTTGTTTTTTTGGGTTTTTAGTGTTATTTAAATTTTTAGGGGTTTTATTATTTTGTAGTGTTTTTTATTTTTTAGGGTTTTAATGGGTTTTTAATGTTTTTGGTTGGTTTTTATGATATTTATGGATTTTAAAGGTTTTCTATAGGATTTATTGGTTTTGGGGGTTTTAGGGGGGGGGGGGGTTAGGGTTTTTAAGGTCTTTTAGGGATTTTAGCGTTTTTTATTTTTTTATGGGTTTTAATTTTTTTAGGTTTTTATGGTTTTATTATGGGATTTCAGGGTTTTTTACATTTATATTTTGGTTTAAGGATTTTTAGTGATTTAGGGTTTCTAGGGTTTTTATGGTTTTTAGGTTTTTTAGGTTTTATAAGGGTTTTATGTGTTTCTAGGTTTGTAAGGTTTTCATGGTGTTTTTATGATTTTTAGAGGGTTTTACATTTTTATGTATTTTTTGGGGATTTTTAATGGTTTTATGGTTTTTTAGAGTTTTATGGATTTTGTGGGTTTTAGGGTTTTAGGGTCTTTATAGTTTTTTTATGTTTTGTCATATTTTTTGAGTTTTTTAGAGGTTTTATGGATTTTTAGAATTTTTAATGTCGTAAGTTGTTTAATGGGATTTTTAGTGTTTTCCATGGTTTTTTGGGTTTTTATGTTTTTTATTGGTTTTAAAGTTTTTACTATTTCTATGGTTATTGGGTGTTTTAGGGTCTTTTAGGGGTTTTATAATTTTTAAGGTTTTTAGGGGATTAACTGTTTGTATGATTTTAGGATTTATTAGGAGTTTTTAGGTTTTTTAGTGTTTTATGTTTTTTGTGGATTTTTATGGTGTTTTAGTATCCTTATGGTTATTTTGGGTTTTTAATGATTTTGAGGGGTTTTAGGGTTTTTAATGTTTCATGTTTATTTTTGAATTTTATGTGTGCGTTTAGTTTTTTAGAGTTCTTAATGTTTTTTAGACTTGTTAACAATTTTATATATTTGATGGTTTTTAGAGTATTTAGTGGTGTTTAAGGTTTTTATTAATTTTTGGGGATTCTAATTTTTTCATGTATTTTTATGGTTTTAGGGGATTTTAGGTGTTTGAGGCCCTTATAGGGTTATTTTTCCTTTTTTAAGTATTTTAGGGGTTTTAATTATCTTTATGCTGTTAGGGTTTTCTTAGGGTTTTTCAGGGGGTTTAGGTTTCTTTACATTTTTATGTATGTCTAGTTATTTTTAAAAAAATTATTGTTTGTATGGTTTTTAGTAGTTTTCATGCATTTAGGGGTTTTAGGGTTCTTAAGTGTTTTTATCATTTTTAGGTTTTCTAGGGTTTTAAGTGTTTTCACGTTTTTATGGTTTTCCTAGGGGTTTTCTGGGTTATTAGGGTTTTTAAATTATAATGGATTTTTAGGACACTTTTAGGATTTTTTAGGTTTTTAGGGGTTTTATGAATTTTTTATGGTTTTAAGGTTTTTTAGGGTTTTGGGGATTTTTTTGTTTTAGGATTTTTATGGTTTCTTGAGTTTTTTGTTGTTTTTAAGGATTATCAGTGTTTTTAATGTTTTTAATATTTTAGTGGTTTTTTGTGTTTCAAGGTTTTTATGGGGTTTTAGGTTTTTAAGGGTTTGTTGTTTTTAGTGGTTTTATGGTTTTTAGGGTCTTTAAGGGGTTTTATATTTTTTGGTTTGGGGGGGGGGGGTTATGTTTTATTTTATTTTTATGTTTTTCTTAGGAATTTTCTAGGTTTTTAGGGGTTTTAATATTTTTAGGAATATTTAGGGTCTTTTTATGTTTTTTATAGATTTATAAAGTTTTTAGGGATTTGTAGAGTTTTTAGGGTTTTGTATGGTTTTTAGGATTTTTATTGTTTTGGGGAGTTTTATGGGTTTTATGTGTTTTTAGGTTTTCAAGGGTTTCTTATGATTTTTACAATTTTTTGGGTATTTTTTCATTTTTAGGGATTTTTAGGGCTTTTTTAGGGTTTTTAGTGTTTTTATGGATTTAGAGTGTTTTTAGGGTTTTTATGTATTTTGAGGGTTTTTGGGTTTTAATGTTTTTTGGGATTTTGTTTTTTTATGGTTTTCATGGATTTTTAGAGTTTTAAACATTTATTTACATTTAAATGGTTTTTGGAGTTATTAGGGGTGTTTGAGGGGTTTATGGGTTTGTATGGTTTTAATGGTTTTGGATGGTTTTAGGGTTTTTAGGGTCTTTTGAGGTTTTTATCATTTTATTTTTTTAGGTGTTTTATGTGATTTTAGGTTCTTAAGGTTTGCTTAGGGTGTTTTTAGGTTTTTAGTGTATTTTACATTTGGGTTTTTAGGTATTTTTTGGATATTTATGGTTTTTAGGTATTTTTTGAATATTTGTAGTTTTCTATGGTTTTAGCGATTTTCAAGACTTTAATGGGGTTTAATATTTTTATGGTTTATTAGGTTTTTAGTGGTTTTAATTTTTTTAATGTTTTCTTAGGGGTTTTCAGGGATTTTAGTGCTTTTTTAAAATTTAGGGATTTTAGTGATTTTTAGGAATTTTATATTTTTTAGGGTTTTATGCGTTTTGAAGGTTGTTGGGGGTTTTAGTGTTTTTATGGTTTTTGTGGGTTTTAGGGTTTTTTGGGATTTTTAGGTTTTTAAGTTTTTTTTTCTCATTTTAGGGGTGAAATGAGTTTTTATAGTTATTAATTTTTATTTAGGGTTGTTATTGGTTTTTACGATTTTTAAGGTATTTAGGGGATTTTAGGAAATTTTTGGGGTTTTTGGATCTTTTAGGGGGGTTTATGGTTTTGGTTTTTTGGGTTTTAGGATTTTTAAGTCTTTTTTAGAATTTTAATATTTTCATAGACTTTTTAGAGTGTTTAGGGTTTCTTCATTTTTTTGAATTTTTAGGGGTTTTTGGATTTTTATTGGTTTCTAGGGGGTTTTTAAGGATTTGAGAGGTTTTAAGGGTCTTTTATGGATTCTAAGGCATTTAACGTCTTTTAGGTTTTTTGAGGTTTTACCTATTTTTAGGTTTTTAACGTTCTCTTAGTTGTTTTTAGGGTTTTTTTGGTTTTTTTAGGTTTTATGTATTTTCAAAGCCATTTTAATATTTTTATGTACTTTTAGGGTTTTTAGGATTTTGAGGGTTTTAAGTGTTTTTTGGGGGTTTTCTAATTTCTTTGGTATTTAAGGGTTTTATGTGTTTTTAGGGTTTTAAGGATATCTTATGAATTTCTCAGGGTTGTTGGGTTTTTTCTTTTAGGTAATTTTTTTATTTTTTAGTATTTTTATGCGTTTTAGGGGTTTTAGGGATTTTGATGAATTTTTGGGGTTTTAAGGTTTTTAGGTGTTTTAGGATTTTTATCATTTTTAGTTTATTAGGGGTTTTTAGTTGTTTTTGGTTTTTATGGGTTTCTTTTGACATTTAAGGTTTTTAGTGTTTTTTGATATTTTTAGGGATTTTTTTCCTTACTAAAATTTTATGGATTTTAAGGATTTTAAGGATTTTTGACTATTTTTATGGGTTTTTGTATTTTTATGATTTTTTTTTGGTTTTAGGGTTTCTTAAAAAATTTCTGGGATTTAAGGTTTTTTTGAGATTCATAAAATTTTTAGGGGTTTAAAGTGTTTTTAGATTTATTAGTGGGTTTTAAAATTTTAGGGCTTTTAATTTTCTTATAGGTTTTCAGGGTTTTTAGGTAATTATAGTGTATTGGGGGGGGGGGGGTTTAGTGTTTTCTAGGTGTATTAGGGGTTTTAATTGTTTTTAGGGGTTTAATGTTTTTATAAGTGTTTTTAGGTTCTTATGGTTTTTATGTTTTTATTATTTAGGGATGTTTTAGGAATTAATTGTTTTTAGGTTTTTGGGATTTTAATGGTTTTTAGGTGTTTTTAACATTTTGAGTTTTTTAGGATTTTTAGTGTTTTTAGGTTTTTAGGGGTTTTAATTATTTATAGTTTTTTACGTTTTTCTTCAAGGTTTTCATAGTTTTATGGGGATTTTTATGGGTTTTCAGTGTTATTTTAGTTTTTATTAATTCATTGAGTTTTTAGGGAATTTCTAGTTTTTATGGTTTTTAGGGTTTTTTAAGTGTTTATATTTTTTGGTTTTTTAGGGTTTTTTAGTTTTTAATGTTTTTAAGGTCTTTATGGGTTTTAAATATTTATAGGGGTTAAAAGTATTTTAAGATTTTTGGTGGTTTTTAGGTTTTTTTTATTTTTAGGGGTTGTTTGGTTTTTAACGGGTTTTACAGTTATTAAGGGGTTTTTACAGTTTTTTAGTGACTTTTGGGTTTTTGGGACTTTTAGAATTTTTAGCATTTATTAGGTTTTTTATGGGTTTTTAGTATTTTTAGGTTTCTAATGTTTTATTAGGGGTTTTCAATGTTTTTAATGTAGTATAAATTTTTAGGGGTTTTAGATATTTCATTGGATTTTTATGTTTTTTAGGGTTTTGGGGATTTTGATGGGTTTTATGGGTTTTTATTGTTTTTACGAAATTTCTTGGTTTTTATCATGTTTTAGGATTTTTTGTTTTGAATGTTTTTAGAGTTTTAACAATTTTTGGGGTTTAAAGGGTTTTATAGTTTTTAGTGGGTTTTATATGTGTTTTATGGTTCTTTAGCTTCTTTTTCGATCTTCAAGGGTTTGATGGATTTTTTGGTATTTATATAATTTTTAGAGGTATTGGAGATTTGGAGGGTTCATTGGGTTTTTAGGGTTTTAGGGATTTGAGGTTTTTTAATTTTTTAGGTTTTTAGGGGTTTTAATTGTTTTAGGTTTGTAAGGGTTTTTAGGATTTTAGTATTTTACACATTTTTTGGATTTTTTTTGGATTTTTATAGGATTTTTATAGTTTTAGTATTTTTATGAGTTTTTAAGGTTTTAGGGTTTGTAGTTTTTTAAGGTTTTTTGGGTTTTTGGGTTTTTATAGTATTTGAGTTTTTTATGGTTTTTAGGATTTTTAGAGTTTTTTTTCTTTTACAGGGGTATAAACATTTATTAGTGTTTTTAGTGGTTTTTTGAATTTTTATTGGTTTTTAGGGGTTTTTATGGATTTCTAGGTTTTATACTTTTGGGGGGTTTTAGGGGATTATGGTTATTTTAGGTTTTTAGGTGGTTAAATGTTTTTTAGGTTTTTAGGGTTTTATATTTTTTTATGTTTTTATGGGTTTGTTGGGGTTTTTTAGGGTTTTTAGAGTTTTTTAATTTTTAATTTTTTAGGTCATTTTTACAATTTTTATGGTTTTTGGAGTTTTTAGGGATTTTTAGGGGTTTTAGTGTTTTATTGGTTTAGGGATTTTTTAGGTATTTTAATTTTTTTTAGGTATTTTAATGTTTTTTTATAATTTTTAACGGTTTTTACTGGATTTTATGTTTTTTGGAATTTTAGGGATATATTTTGTTTTTTTTAATTTTTTGTGTTTTTAGGGAGTTGGGGGTTTGGTGGGTGTTATTTTATTATTGTTTTTTGTATTATTTTTTATTTTTAGGGGTTTTAAGATTTTGTAGAGGTTTTCATGGGTTTAATGGAGTTTTAGGGTGTTTATGTTTTTAGGGATAAAATATTTTATTTTTCTTATCTGGTTCAAGTGTTTTTATTTTTTTATGGTTTTTGTTAATTTATTTTATTGTTCATACGTTTGGTGGTATCTTTAGGGATTTTTTATGATTTTTTTGATTTTTCAGGGTTATTAATAATTTTAAGGGGTTTAGAAGTTTTATGGTTTTTTTGGTGTTTAGGGATTTTTTTTAGTTTTTTGGGGTATTTTTAATGTTTTTTGAGTATTTTAACATTTTTATGGGTTAAAAGGGTTCTTATATTTTTAGTTATTTCTTAGGATATTTTAGGGTTTTATGGGTTTTTTACAATTTTCAGAGGTTTTATTGTGTTTAGGGGTTTTAGGGTATTTTAGGGATTTTAACATTTTGTATGTTTTAGAGGTTTTAAGAGTTTTTATTTTTTTAAGGTCTTCTTTAGGTTTTTCCAAGGTTTTATATTTTTTTAAATATTAAGTGATTTTATGGATTTTTTTAGGATTTTTATGGATTTTTAGGGGTTTAGGGATTTTTTGTATTTTTAGGGGTTTTTTACGGTTTTTGGTGTTTTTTTTTTGCATTTTTTAGGTTTTTTAGTGGTTTTAAATTTTTTTTTATTTTTATTGTTTTCGTAGAGTTTTTCAAGGTCTATATTTGTTTCAATTAATGGAATTTGGTGATTGTTTTTTATTTTTATGGTTTTTAGGGCTCTTATAGATTTTGATGGTTTTAAGGTTTTTTAGTATTTTTAAGGGTCTTTTGGTTTTTTGGTTTCTAAGATTTGTTTTGCGTTTTTTAAGGTTTTATGGGTTTATATATTTGATTAATATTTTTTTGGGTTTAAAGGGTTTCTATAGTTTTTAGTGGTTTTCTATAGTTTTTATGAGGTTTTAGGGTTTTTATGGTTTTTATGGTTTTTAGGGGTTTTAGGGTTTTTAATGACTCTTAGGGTTTTTAGCATTTTTAGGATTTTTAGTGGTTTTATGTTTTTTGGTTTTTATTCTTTTCATAGATTTTTTAAACAGTTTTTTGGGTTTATATATTTTTATGGATATTTATGGATTTTTAAGTTTTTCATTGTTTTAAGGGTTTTTTGGGTTTTTATGGATTTTAAGGGGTTTAAAAGATTTTATAATTTTTCATATTTTATGGTTTTTAAGGTTTTAAGGGTTTTTAGGTGTTTTAAATGTATTTCTTTTTTTTATGGTTTTATTTGTGGTTTTCATTATTTTAGGTGTTTATTTACATTTTAAGGGATAATTAGTGTTTTTATGAATTTTAGGATTTTTATTGCTTTTTAGGGGTTTTATGAGTTTTTAAGAGTTTTTAGAGTTTTTAAACATTTTTATTAGTTTAAAGGATTTTTAGTGTTTTTTGTGTTGTTTAGTGCTCTTATCAAATTTTATGATTTTTTATGATTTTAGGGCCTTTATGGTTTTTAGGCTTCTTACGGTATTTAGGGTCTTTCATTGTTTTTAGTGTTTTAGGGGTATTCAATATTTTTAGGTTTTTAGGTTTTTTAGTGTTTTTTTGGATTTTTTGGGTTTTATGTTTTAGGTGTTTTTAGGAATTTTTATTATTTTTATATATTTTAGGGGGTTTAGGTATTTTGATGGTTTGGTGGGGTTTGCGGGGTTTAGGTTCTTTAGTGTTTTGAGGTTCTTTTGGGGTTTTAAGTGTTTTTAGGTTTTTAGGGTTTTCTTATAGGTTTTTGGGTTTTGTGGTTTCTATGTCTTTAGTGATTTTTAATTGTTTTTTTAATTTTTTTGAGGTTTTGGGATTATTAGGGTTTTTTAGTTTTTATGGTATTTGGGTTTTTATTTTTTTTTGGGGTTTTAGTTCTTCTTAAGTTTTTTTTGGATTTTTAATATTTTTAGAGTAATATAAATTTTGTATGGGTTTGAATGGAATTTAGAGTATTTAGTGATTTTTAGGGTTTTATGGGATTTTATAATTTCTTTAATGGTTTTCGGTTTTTATAGTTGTTTTTGGTTTTTAGGGTTTTTATGGTATTTAGTGTTTTTTGTTTTTATATTTTATATTTTTTGAGTTTTATGTGTTTTTATGTATTTTATGTTTAATTAGGTTTTTTCTGGTGTTTTATGATTTTTAACATTTTTAGTGATTTTCTAGGATTTTTGTAGGTCTTTAGGGGTTTTGGGATTTTGGGGGTCTATTAGTTTTTTTGTTTTTTTGTTTTTTATCATTTTTTAATGTTTTTTGGTGTTTTTATTATTTTAATGTTTTTAAGGTTTTATTATGTTTATTTAGGTTTTTAAGGTTTTTATGATTTTAGTGATTTTAGGGATTTTTATTGTTTTTATTTTTTTTATGTTTCTAAGAGATTTTAAGGGGTTATAGGGTTTTTTAGGGTTTTATGGGTTTAAGAGGGTTTTGGAGTTTTACTGTGTATTTAAGGTTTTTTAGATTTTTTTAACATTTTATGGGTTTAAAGGGTTTTTAGAGTCTTTATTGGTTTTTAAGGATTTTAGGCCTTTTAATGGTTTTTTAGGTTTCATAGTTTTTAGTTTGTGGGGGTTATTTAGAGGGTTTTTGTGTTTTTTTTATTTTTATGTGTTTTTAGTGTTTTCAGATTTTTGAGGTTTTTTATCAGTTTTTTGGGTTTTTAGGGATTTTTAATTTTTCACGAATTTGAGATATTTTTTAGTTATATTATGGTTTTTATTGGTTTTTTGGATTTCCTACGTTTTAGGGGTTTTTAGGAATTTTATGGGGTTTTGTTTTTTTTTTTTGAGTTTTTTTATTGTTTTTAATGTTATTTATGGTTTTTAAGGTTTTTGGGGGTTTAAATGGTTTTAAATTTTTTTTAGAGGTTTTAGGGTTTTTTGGGTTCTTAATGGTTTTTACGGATTTTGTGGATTTTTAGCATTTTAACGTTTTTTAGGTGTTTTAAGTGTTTTTAGGTTTTTACGGTTTTCTTATAGTTTTTGGGGGTTTTAGGGTATTTTATGTTTTTAGTTATTTTTAAGGATTTTTAGGATTTCAATGGGTTTTAGGGTTTTTTTGGAATTTCAGGGTTTTAATGGTTTTTATGTTCTTTGGGTTGTTTAGCCTTATATAGGTTTTTATGTGTTTTTAGGTGTTTAAGAAGTTATTAGGTGTTTCTAGATTTTTTTTTGATGTTAATGAAATTTTAGAATTTTTATGGTTCTTTGGGTTCTTAGGAATTTTGAGTATTTTTAGGGTTGTAAGGGTTGTAGGGATTTTTTAGACTTTTTATTTTTTTAGGTTTTAGGAGTTCTATGTTTTTTTAGGTATTTATTGTTTTCTTAGTGGTTTTCTTGGTTTTTAGGGTTTTTTATGTTTTTAGATATATTTAGGTCTTTTTTAGAATTTTTATATTTTTATGGTTTTTTATATTTTTAGGTTATGGGAGATTTTAGGATTTAAAGGGTTTTTATGGTTTTTTGCGGTCTTTAGAGGTTTTTATGGTTTCTAGGGTTTTAGAGTTTTAGGGTTTTTATGGGTTTTAAGGTTTGTTAGTGTTTTTTGGTTTTTATTAGTTTAAATTGTTCTTATGTTTTTAAGGTTTTCTTAGGGTTTTTTAGATTTTTTAGAATTTTTTACATTTTTAGGGATATTTATTTCTTTTTTTATTTGTACCGTTTTTAGGGTTCTTAGTGATTTTGTGGGGTTTTAGGGTTTTAGGTTTTTTTTAGTTTTTTTGGGTTTTTATGGATTTTTAAGTTTTCTAGTATTGTTAACATTTTTTTTAACATGTGTAGCGGTTTAATGGAGGTTTTAGTGTTTTCATTGGGTTTTTATGGTTTTAATGGGTTTTATGGTTTTAATGGTGATTTTAGGGTTTCACGGTCTTTTATGGTATTTATCATTTTAGGGGTTTTTTTATGTTTTGAGGTTTTATTTGTGATGTTCATGGTTTTTAGGGTTTTTTACATTTTAATGTATTTTTTGGTATTTTTGGGATTTGTATGGGTTTTTAGTGGTTTTAGGTATTTTAGGGTTTTTTGGGGTGTTTAAGGTTTTATATTTTTTTAGGGTTTTTAGTATTTTTAGGGGTTAAAAGTGTTTTTAGGTTTTTAAAGTTTTATAATGGGTTTTTAGGGATTTGAGGGGTTTTTTACGTTATTAGGGTAATTTATTGGTTTTTAGGATTTTTATGGTTTTTAGGTTTTTTAGGGATTTTGATGGGTTTTAGGGGATTTAAGGGTTTAGTGTTCTTATTGTTTATTTATATGATTTTTTTTGTGTTTTGAGGGTTTAAATGGTTTTTAGATATTTTATATGTTTTAGGGGATTAAAGTGTTTTTCTAATATTTAGTGGTTTTTAGCAGTTTTATGAGTTTTATGGTTGTATTTAAGCTTTTTATGGAATTTATGGTTTTAAATATTTTAGTTTCTTATGGTATTTTAAGGTTTTAGTGTTTTTATGTTTTTTTGGGGGTTTTGAAATTTTTTGGGGGTTTTAGGGTTCATTTGGTTTTTAATGTGTTCTTAGTGTTTTTCAGCGATTTTATGGTTCTTTATGATTTTAATAAAATTTTGTAATTTTTTAGGTTTTTTTTAGTTTTTAGGGACTTAGAGGGTTTCTAGAGTTTATTAGAGTGTTAATGGATTTTATTTTTTTGACCATTTTTAGGGTTTTTATTGGTTTTTATTATTTTTAATTTTTTATGGTTTTCTTAGTAGTTTTTAGGGTTTTAGGGTTTTTAGGTTTTTAGGCAGTTTAGAGATTTGTAATTATTTTTTTGTTTTTTGAGTTTTTTATAGATTTTTAGGAATTTAAAGTTTTTTAGGGTTTTAGAATTTTTATATTGCTTAGGGGTATTATGTGTTTTGAGGGTTTTAAGGTATTCTTATTGTTTTTCGGGGTTTTATGGTATTTCCATTTTTATGGATATGTGGAGATTTATTCCAATTTTCGTGGTTTTTATTGTTTTTAGGGATTTTGAGGGTTATTTGGGTTTAAGGCATTTTATGGTTTTTATGGTTTTTTTATGTTCTTAGGGGTTTTTGAGTTTCTTAGGTTTTTATGTTTATTTTTTGTTTTTAATATATTTAGGGGTCTAAAGGGTTTCTATAGCTTTAGTCAGTTTTTTAATTTTTATAGGCTTTTATATTTTTAAATGTTTTATGGTTTTTATGGTTTTAGGGGTTTTGGGGGTTTTTTGGTCTTTTTAAATTTTTCTAAGGTTTTTACCGTTTTTTGGATTTTTAGGGGATTTTAGTGTTTATAGGTTTTAAAGGTTTTCATAGGGGTTTTAAAGGTTTTTAAAGTTTCATTGGTTTATAGAGAGTTTTATGAATTTATTTTGGATTTTTCTGGCTTATAAGTATTTTCAGTTTTCTTAGCGTTTTTAGGGTTTTTTTGTATTTTAGGTTTTTAGTGATTTTTTTGGATTTTTATAGTTTTTTAGGGTTTATAATTATTTTGAATTTTTTTTGAGGTTTTCGGATTTTTTGGGTTTTATGATTTTTTTTGGATTTTGAGGTTGTTTTAATTGTTTAGTGGATTTAATTTTTTAGATTTTTTTTATCATTTTCAAGGGTTTAATGGTGTTTTAGAGTTTTTATAGGGTTTTTACGGTTTTTATGCAATTTTAATGTTTTTTAAGGTAGTTATGGTTTTAATGTTTTGTAAGGTTTTAAGGCTATTTTAGGGCTGTTTAGGTGTTTTATCATTTTTCCAGTTTCTAGGATTTTTAGTGTTCTTAGGTTTTTAATGTTTTCTTATGGGTTTTCAGGGTTGTAGGTTTCTTTTAATTTAGGTATTTTTTAGGATTTTTTAATGATTTTATGGGTTCTTAGGTATTTTTGTGGATATTTAGTTCTTTTTAGGGTTTTTATGGTATTTATGTTTTATTAGGTCTTTAGTGTTTCTTTTGATTTTTTTTATTATTTTAATGTCTTTTGAGTTTTTTTTAAAAAATTAGAGATTTAAAGGTTTTTTTTAATTTTTACTAGTTTTTTGGATTTTATGGGTATTTCGGTTTTTAATGTTTTAAGGGTTTTTATGGTTTTTATGAGTTTTTTGGGGTTTTAGACTCTTTTAGTGGATTTAGTGATTTTTAGAGGGTTTGAGAGTGTTTAGGGTTTTAAAGTTTGCTTAGATTTTTTTATCTTTTTATTTTTTTTATGAATTTTTATGGTTTTTATGGTTTTTAGGGTTTTTAGGGTTTTTAGGGATTTTGACAAGTTTTAGGGATTTAAGGGTTTTTTGGGTGTTCAAAATTTTATTGTTTTTAAGGGTTCTAATAATTTATCGGTTTTTAAGGTTTTCTTGAAGGTTTTCATGGTTTTTAGGATTGTTTAGATTTTTAGATTTATTCAAGATGTTTTTAGGATTTTATGGTCTTATGTAGTTTTTAGGAATTTTGAGGGGTTTTAGGATTTTTTGGGCTTTAGGGTTTTTATGATTTATTTTATTTTTTAAGGTTTTTAAAGTTTTTAGGGTTATAAGGTTTATTAAAATTTTTTATCTTTGTTATACGTTTAAATGTTTTTCCTAATTTTTAGTGATTTTTAAGGTTTTATGGGTTTTTAGGGGTTTTTAGGATTTTTAGTGGTTTTATGGTTTTTAGGTTTTTTAGGGTTTTTATGCTTTTATGGTCTTTTATGGTTTTTAGTGTTTTTTGGTTTTTTATGGTTTTAAAGTGATTTTATATTTTTACTATTTTCTTAGTGTTTTTTGGTTTTTGAGGTTTTTTATGTTTTTAGATATTTTTAGTAATTTTTATAGACATTTATGGCTTTTAGTTATTTAGAGCTTTTTGATGATTTTTTAGGGAATTTTTATGGTTTTTAGAATTTTTTGGTTTTTAGGGGTTTTATGTGTTTCCATGTTTTTAATGGTTCCTTGGGGTATTTCATGGTGTTTATGGATTGTTATTTATTTTTTAGTATTTTTATGGTTTTTAGGATTTTTTCGGATTTTGAGAGTTTTTTGAGTTTTTTTTTTGTTTTTTTGGGTTTTAGGTACTTTTTGAGTTTTTTTAGAGTTTTTATGTTTTTTAAAGTTATTTATCATTTTAGGGTATTGATTGGTTTTTATAGACTTTAGTAGATTTTTTTATTTTTTAGGGGTTTTAGTGTTTTTATAGTTTTTAGGGGTTTTATGGTTTTTGGCGGTTTCTAGGTTTTTAGGTTCTTTTACAATTTTTACCTTTTTTAGGGTTTTTAGTGGATTTATGTTTTTTTAGATTATTAATGTTTTCTTGCAGTTTTTATGGGGATTTAGGTTTTTTACGTTTTTAGGTATTTTTAAGGAATGTTTAGGATCTCTATTGGTTTTCACTATTTTTAGGGATTTTGAGGGGTTTTAGGGCGTTTAGGGTTTTTTTTGGATTTTTAAGGTTTTAGTGTTTTTATGATTTTAAGAGGTTTTAGTGTTTTTTGGTTTTTAAGGTTACATAAAGGTTTTTAGGGTTTTTATGGTTTTTTAAAAAAATTAGGTATTTTTAGGGATTTTTTAGGATTTTATGAGTTTTAATGGTTTTGGGGGGTTTTTTAGGGTTTTGGGGGTTCCTAGGGTTTTTATAGTTTTTTGGATCTTTTTGTTTTTGGGGTTTTAAGGTTATTTATTGTTTTCAAATTATTTTATATGTCTAAAGTGCTTTTATAGTTTTTAGTTGGTTTTAGGATTTTTATGGGTTTTGTGTTTTAAGGTTTTTTTGGATTTTATGATTTTTTAGAGTTTTTTAGATCTTTTATGGTTTTTTATATTTGATTAGTTCTTAGTGTTTTTAAAATTTTATGGATTTCAAAAAAAATTAGAATTTTTTGGGTTTTTATATTTTTATGGATTTGTTATGGTCTTTTAGGTTATTTCTATTTTTTAGTGGTTTGACGAATTTTTAGGTTTTTTAGGTTTTTGTAGGGTTTTGGGGAATTTTATGGTTTTAAGCATTTTAGGGTTTTTAGGTGTTTTAAGTGTTTTTAGATTTTTACAATTTTATTAGAGGTTTTTAAGGTTTTTGGTGTTTTTATGTTTTTAGGGATTTTTATGGATTTTTATGTTTTTATGTGTTTGTAGGGGTTTAAAGAATATGGGCAATTTTAATATTTTTTTTCTTTTCTGGGTTTTTTTTTTGTTTTTTTGGGTTTTTAGTTGTTTTATGCTTCTTTAAGGTTTTGTGATTTTAAAATATATTTTAAGGTTTTTATGGGTTTTTTGGTTTTTATGGATTATTAGTGTTTTGCGTTTTTTGGGGTTTTTACATTTTTAAGGTATTTTGTAGTTTTTAACATTTTTTAGTGTTTAATGGTTTTAATAGTTTTTTTTGTGGTTTTAGGGTTTTTCAGGTTATAGGTTTTTTATAGAATGAAGTAGTTTTATAGTTTTAAAGGTTTTCTAGTTTAAATGAATTTTAATGGTTTTTATCACTTTTTATATTTTTTGAGGATTTTAAAGTGTTTTTAAATTTTTATGGGTTTCTTAGGGTTTTTAAGGGTTTTAAGGGATTTTTAATTTTTTTTTAATTTTGAGGATTTTTTTGTATTCGTAGGGTTTTAAGGGATTTTTGGTATTTTGATGTATTTAGGGGTTTTTAGAGTCTTTAACGTTAATTATGTTTTTAGGGGTGTTAAGTGTTTTTTGTTTTTAAGGATTCCTAATATTTTTGGTGTTTTAATGGTTTGTTAAGTTTTTATGGATTTATTTCTTTTGTATTGTTTGTATGGTTTTTAGGGTCTTTAGGGATTTGAGGGGTTTAAGGGTTTTTTAGGGTTTTTTTTAGTGTTTTTATGGGTTTTTATATTTTTGTATTTTTATGGATTTTTATAGTTTTTTTAAATTTTGAGGGGTTTAAATGGTATTTTTATTTTTTTAATAATTTTCATGTTTTTGATGGGGTTTAGGGTTTTTTATGGTATTTAGTGGTTTTTATGGGTTTTTAGGGGTTTTAGGGTCTTCTTAGGTTTTTAGGATTTTTAGGTGTTTTAGGGGTTTTAAGTGTTTTTTTGGGTTTTTAGGGATTTATAGGGTTTTTTATGGTTTTTAAGGGTTTTATGTTTTAATAGTTTTCAGGTATTTTTTGAATTTTTTGGGGTTTTAGGTTTTTAGGAGATTTTAAGGGGTTTTGGGGGGTTTTATGGTTTTAGTGTTTTTAGGTTCTTTTAGGTTTAAGGTGTTTTTGTTTTTTAAGGCTTTCTTAGGTTATTTTATTTTTTTTAGGTTTTTTGGTTTTTAGAGAATTTTATGGATTTTTAAGGCTTTTGATTTATTTATTTATTGATTTTAGGAATTTTTAGGCATTTTAGCGTTTATAGGGTTTCTATGATTTTGTTGGGGACTTAGAGTTTTTAGTGGTTTTTGGGTTTTATGGGCTTCGGTTGGTTTTTAGGTTTTAGGTGGTGTTTTTGGGTATTTTAGGGTTTTATAATTTTTTTATGTTTTCATGGGTCTTAATATATTTTATGCTTTTAAGGTTTTCTTATGGGTTTTTAGTGTTTTTGAATTTCGTTTTGGGATTTTTAGGATTTTTTATGATATTTATGGGGTTTTTGGGATTTGTAGAGGTTTTATGGGTATTTAGTGTTTTTAGGGTCTTTTAGAAATTTTAGTTTTTTTTGGTTTTTTTGGGGTTTTAAGTGTTTTGGGGTTTTTATGGTTTTCTTAGAGTTGTCAGGGTATGAAGGGTATTTTACATAGATTTTAGGGAATTTTTTGGATTTTTATGGTTTTTAGTGTTTTAGGGGTTTTGAAGGTTTTAATGGGTTTTTAGAGTTTGTAGGGATATTTTGGTTTTCTTTGGTCTGTTTGGGGTTTTTTAGTATTTAGGGTTCTACAGATTTTTTATATTTTTCATACTTTTTAAGAGTTTTAAGGGTTTTTAGATTTTTGAGTGGGTTGTTAGAGTTTTTAAGTGTTTAGGGTTTTTAACAGTTTTAGGTGATTTTATGTTTTATGGAATTTTAGGGAGTTTAGGGTATTTTAGTGTTTTTTGCATTTTTTGTGGTTTTTAATGGTTTTAATTTGTTTTAGGTTTTTAATGGTTTCTTAAGGGTTTTATAGGTTTTCAGGATTTTTTACATTTTTATGCATTTTTAGGGATTTTTTAGTATTCTTATGGGTTTTTATGGTTTTGGGGATTTTGATTTTTTTTGGGAGGGTGAGGTTGGGTTTTTAGGGTTTTCATGGTTTCTAGTGTTATTAAGTTTTTTAAAGGTTTAAGTGCATTTTGGTGTTTATGGATTTCTTACGGGTTTTTAGGGTTTTTAGGTATTTTTATGTTTCAGTGGTTTTTTGGAGATTTTTAAAGATTTCTATAGGCTTTTAGGGTTTTTAGGTATTTTGTGGGGTTTTTTTTGGGTTTCTTGGGTTTTAGGTTTTTTTGAGTTTTTAGGGATTTTACTTTTTTTATTGATTTCTAAAGATCTTCGTGTATTGAAGTGTTTATAGAGTTTTTAGTGGATCATTAATGGTTTTGATGGGTTTTAGAGGTTTTAAGGTTTTTATTTTTTTAGGGGGTTTTGGGTTTTTAGTGTCTTTCAAGGTTTTTATCATTTTTATTTTTTTAGTGGTTTTATGTTTATTTTTATGTTTTTAAGATTTTGTCATGTGTTTTCAATGTTTTTTAGTGTTTATTATGTTTTAGGTATTTTTAGGTATTATTTAGTATTTTTATTGTTTTTTACAGATTTTATAGATTTTGAGGTTTTTATGGGTTTTTATGGTTTTTATGGTTTTTGCTTTTTTTAGGTTTTACAGGGATTTTATGTGTTTTCAATATTTTTAGGTTTTCTTAGTTTTTTTATTTTGTTTTTTTTATGTTTTGATAAATTCTGAGGTCTTTTTTAGGACATTTATTATTGTAGGGTTTTTTGTGGATTTTGAGGGTTTGTGGGTTTTAGGGTATTATGGGTTTTGGAGTTTTTAGTGCTTTTTTAGGGTTATAATGTTTTTTATAATTTTTTTATCTTTTTAGGGGTTTGAATTTTTTTTATATATTTTTATGTTTCTTTAGAGTTATCAAAGGTTTGTAGAGTTTTTATGGTTTTTAGGGGTTTTTAGGATTTTTAGTATCTTTTAGGGGTTTTTAGAGTTTTTAGGGGTTTTAGAATTTTTTAGGTTTTTTAGGGTTTTTATGTGTTTTAGGTTTTGTAAGGTTTTTTTAAAATTTTCAATGGTTTTAAGGTTTTTTAGGTTTTTTAAGATTTAGATATTTTTTTGGATTCTTTTGTTTTTTAGGATTTTGAGTGATTTTGGGTTTTTATGGGCTTTAGGGTTTTTTGAGTATATAGGTTTTTAGGGATTTTAAGTGTGTTGGGGTTTTAAGGATTTATTAGGGGTTTTAAGGTTTTTTTTGGGGGGGTTACATTTTATGGGATTTTTAGGGTTTTTAGGGTTTTTAGGGTTTTAGGGATTTTGGTGTTGTTAGGGTTGTTTAGGTTTTTTTGGGTTGTTAGGGGTTTCGAGAGTATTTATGTGTTTTAAGGTTTTGTAGTTTTTTTAACTTTTTTAAATTTTAAAGGGTTTTTAGATGATTTACTGTGTTTTTAGATGTTTTATGGGTTTTTAGTTTTTTTTATGGTTTTCAAGGGTTTATGGTTTTTTGGGTTTTTGGGTTATTATGGTTTTTCCATTTTCTATATTTTTGTGTTTTTTAAGCGTTTTTAGGTTTTTAAGGTATTCATAGGGTTTTCATATTTTTTATTAGTTTTTACATTTTTAGTGATTTTTATGGTTTTTTAGGATTTCTATGGTTTTTAAGGGTTTTGGGTTTATAGGGTTTTTATGGTTTTTTGTGGGTTTTATGTTTTTTTATTTATTAGGGGTTCTAATTTGTTAAACATTATTTAATGTTTTTAGGGATCGAAATGTTTTTTTGGGTTTTTAGTGGGTTTTTTTTGTGATTTTAGGTTTTTTTAGGGTTTGGGGGGGTTGGATTTTAATGGTTATGAGGGTCTTTATGGTATTTTATGGTTTTTAGAATATTTTACATTTTTAGGGCTTTTAAGTGTTTTTAGGTTTTTATATATTTCCTAGGGTGTTTAGGTGTTTTAGGGTTCTTTAAATTTTTTAAGATATTTTTTAAGTTTTTTTTTTGTTTTTATGGATTTTGTATGGTTTTTAGGGATTTTTAGGGTTTCTGGGGTTTTTTAGGGGTTCGGGGGTTTCAAATTTTTAGTTTATTTAGAGGTTTTTGTATTTTAGGTTTCTAAGTATTTCTTATAGTTTTTCTAGTTTTTTAGATTTTTTTAGGTTTTTGGGATTTCAGGTATTTTCTAGGATTTTTTTGGTTTTATGTTTTTAGGTATTTTGAGTGTTTTAGGGTTTTTAGAGTTTTTAGGATTTATGGGTTTTTATGGTAATTAAGTTTAATTTTTATTTTTTTAGGGTTTTAATTTTTTTATAGTTGCTTTGAAATTTTTATGATTTTAAAGTGTTTTTAAAATTTTTAGTTGTTTTTAGGTTTTTTATGGGGTTTTAGTGGAGTTTAAGGTTTTAGTGGGTTTCATAGTTTTTAGGGCAAGGAAGATGCGAGGGTCAGACTATTTCGACCCCCATGTTTATTAAAGAAAATAAATAGTAGACAAGGGAGGTGATGGGTCAATCAACCCACACCCAAAACCCCTTTAGGGGTTTAGGGTTTTTATGGCCTTTTTTGGTTTTTAGGGATTTTGACCTTTTTTTAAGAAATTTTAAGGGTTTATGGTTTTTAGAATTTTTTGGGAATTTTGAAATTTTAAGTGTTTTTAGGTTTTTAAGGTTTTCTTGGGCTATTTTAGGGTGTTTATGTAAATGTTTGTTTTTATGCCTTTTTAGTGATTTGTTTTGAATTTTTATGGGTTTTTTGGAGTATTAAGTATTTTAAGGGGTATTAGGGGGTTTTTTGGGGTTTTTAGGCTTTTTGAGTTTTTTTTTATGTTTTTTAGGTTTTTTATAGTTTTTTTGACATTTTTATAGGATTGGAGGGTTTTGAGAGTTTTTAGTATATTTTTGAGTTATTTTTTGTTTTTAGTGATTTTAACGTTTTTAGTGGATTCTTGGTTTTTTAGGGCCTTTTTCATTTTTTTTCATTTTTAGGGTTTTAGGGATTTTAAGTGTTTTTATGTTATTAATGTTTTCTTAGGGGTTGTCAAGGGTTTTCGGTTTCATTAAAATTTTTGGAATTTTTTGTAATTTTTTTGGATTTTTATAGTTTTTTTTACTATTTTCATGGATTTTTAGGGGTTTTATGGGGTTTTAGTGTTTTATGGGTTTTAGGGGTTTCAAGTGTTTTTAGGTTTTTAAGTGTTTTTAGGGTTTTTTAGGTTTTTTAGGTTTTTATACATCTTTAGGAATATTTAGGGATATTTATGGATTTTTTGGGGTTTTTATTGTTTTAAGGGGTTTTTAGGGATTTGAGGGGTTTTCGTGTTCTTAGGATTTTTATAGTTTTTTGGGGTTTTTTAATGTTTTAGGGATTTAGTGTTTTTTATAGTTATTTAGGATTTTATTTTTCTACACGGTGTTTAAATTTTTAGTTGGATTTTAGGGTTTTTATGTTTTTGTGTGTTTTAAGGTTTTTAGGGGTTTTATGTTATTTAGTATTTTTTAGAGTTTTTAGTATCTTTTGCGGTTTTTAATGTTTGATATGTTTTTATGGGTTTTATGTTTTTTATGATTTTATGGTTTTCCAATGGGTTTTCAAGGTTTCTAGGGTTTTTAAAATTTTATGTATTTTTTTGAGGCTTTTAGGATAATTCTGGTTTTTATGCTTTTTAGGATTTTTAGGTTTTTTATGGTTTTGGGGGGTTTTAGAGACTTTTAGGGTTATTAACGTTTTTAGGATTTTTAGGGGTTTTAAGTTTTTTTAGCCTTTTATCATTTTATTATAAGTATTCATGGTTTTGGGGGTTTTATGTTTTTTCGGATTTTTTTTGGTTTTTTAGTTTTTTATGTGTTTGTAATTTTTATTGAGATTTTGAGCGATTGTAGGGTTTTTAAGTATTTTGGGGTTTTTAGTGTTATTGAGTTTTTTGTGGTTTTATATTTTTTTGGTTTTTATCACGTTTGGAAATGGAGTATTTCCCAACAATTGTATGCCAAATGTTTGAAAAACCCATTGGTATATTATTTTTACGTCAACCTATCCCAACGATTTGAAAAAACAGAGGGTATACTATTACAAGAACCAACCATTCCCAACAGTTTGAGTAAACCATTGGGAAAGTATTCATTTTTTTAATGTATACCAATGGTTTTTTTAAACCATTGTTAAACACAATATTTCCCAATAGTTTTTTTAAAAACATTGGGAATGTTTTCTCCAAAATACACAACAGATCCAATTCCCCTCATCTTCCCGATTTCAGCCCTAAACCGAAGCTCTCATAAAGCTCTATCTTTACCCTAGGCTGTGTAACACCTTCCACCCGATATATCCATCATGAATCGAGAAATTATTTAGTTTTCCCTTAAAATTTGTAATTTCTACCTTAGTTTTAATGTTCTACATCTATTTTTATTTGTTTTCTCTTTTGATTTGGCCTAAACTAGAGGTTTGTGCGGTTTGTGGCATGGTATACCCAATAAGTGCACTTGGATTTGTTTTATGTTTTTGTTCTACACTTCAAGTGTCATTATTGTGTGAGTAAACTTTATTTTAAGACTTATTATCTACTCCTTCTATGTAGAGTTAGTGAACCATATTAACTAATGGTGGTGCTGGTGAGATGTATCCCCACTCAAAGATGGTAAAGGGTTTGTTTAGTCATATTATCTCAAGGTGGGAAATAGATATAAGGATGGTCCATGTGAAGGTATTTGGGATTGTTGGGGTAGTGTTGTAGGTGGTTTTTCCTTTTTAGTGGGGTGATATGGTAGTTTCTATGGACTTTAGTTTAATTGAAAATTGTATTTAGATTTTGTATTAATAGTTTTTGTTCAAGGAATAATGGGAATGGTAGTGATATTGAGGATGAATTGGTTATTAGTTGGGTGATGGATTGGAATTGTGATGTCTTTTGTATTGGGTATAGGTAATTTTCAAGGTATTATATGGGTATCGCCTCCCCAGAACACCCCCACCCCACCCTCATCCCCCTAAGACACCCCCACCCCTGGAAACCCCACCCCCTAGACAACCCCCCCCCCACCACCACCCTGGACACCCCCCCCCAAATGACACCCCCCCTGCACACCCCACCCCATAGAGACCGCTCATCCCCAGGACACCACCACCCCACCCCCAGACACCCCTCACCCCCCATGGAAACCCCCACCCCACCCGCCGGACACCCCTCACCCCCCATGGACACCCCCACCCCACCCCCCTCGACACCCCACCCCCGCTGGACACCCCCACCCCCTGGACACCACCACCCCCTAGACACCCCCACTCCCTGGACACCCGCACCCCCTTGGATAGTACCCCCTGGACTGTCCCCCCTGAACAGTCCCACACACCTCTGGACACCCCCACTCCCTTGGACAATCCCCCCCCCCGAACACCTCTCCCACCCCCCGAGACACCACCCCACCCCCTTGGTCAGCCCACCCCCACCCCAGGACACCCCCACCCCATGGAAAACCCCCTCCTCTTAGTTGCATTTAATCTTTCTTGGATCATGATCCACATGTATGACCCCAATGTTTCAATAACCGATGAACTTTTTACCATCATTTTCAAATTATATTTTCCATTTATTTAGAAAATATATTATGAATATCACTCAAATAACACACTAAAATATAAAAATTTATTGGATCTAAAATTTTCTCAACTCCTTAATAATTATTCTCCACTTGTTTACAAGATTTTTTACACTCATGTATGGGTCTTCAAAAAAATTCAAAACCTTCTTTGAACATTTTTTGGTCTCAAAACACTCTTCAAGTCTCACATGATCATGTTATTACTTAGTTCAATAAATACTCGAGAATAATGGGATTCTTCTCCTTCAAAGGCTCATGGATTCAAAATCTCTCATTCTCTTTGATACAAGATGTATAGGACTCTAAAAATTCTCCCATAGATTATATATGTTCTCTCAATATGCACAACTATCATGGTATTATATTTATAATTGAAGTCGGTATCATAAATTTATATTAATTTATAGTATTTTTTATAAATATTGTATTTTTTTGTCTTTTATATTATGATTATCATATAGAGTAGTGTGTCAGTTATGGTTTCATAGAAAGTCAAAAAATACCATTTACTTAAAAATATATTTTAGATCAAACTTCAATATTATTGAATTTCATTTGATGAAATGATTTATAATAATTTTTTACAAAATTGATAGAAGTTGGATGTTTGAAACCGATCGGATCTCAAGCAATTTTCAAAATAATTTAGATATCTTTTTAGATTTTTAATTGCAAAATACTTCAGAGAGTGATCACAAACAATACCCATGTTGCAATTTTGTTCGAATACCTTTGTTGAGTCGTAAAGAAGTCAACTACCACATAACCAAATATGGTTTTAAAGAAAACAACTATGTGTGGTATCAAAATGGGGAGAAAATGAAACCTAAAACTGTTGATGATCCAAATGAGAGGATTGGATTGGATAATTTTTTATATGACCGATTTCCATTTATTATTTATCATGAAAATGAAAGGATTCCAACCCAAGAAGACTTCGATATGATCACACATGATGATTCTAATGAAAATTATGATTTTGTCAGGGTGAAAAAATTAAATGATGTTGCCATGACTCCAGTATATAGACAATGCAGTAAAATGAAAAGGTTTGAATTTTTAATCTGATTGATTCGTGGGAAACAATGTATGGGATTTCTAATACTTCCATCAATTACATTCTTACCTTCTTGAAGGACTTACTTCAATATGATGCAGATATTACCTCAAACAACTATATATAATGGAAGTTAGTTGAGGAACATATATTTTCAAGAAACAAAATTCATGCTTTCCCAAAATATTATAGTTCAATATAGGAAGAAGCTGATGAACGAAATGATTTTATAAAATGTGGCACATACCACTAGATGACAAAATCTGATGGAACACCATCTCATGTGCCACATAAAGAAATGTGAAACATTCCATTTATCGCAAGACTCCATAATCTTTTTATATCGATTGAAATCTCAATAAAAATTTGATGGAATGAAACTGGGATAAAGAAGACTAATGATGAGTTAGTTCACCCTACATATGGATATGTAGGGAAAATATTTGATGCTCTATATCATGATTTTGCGGCTGACATGCGTAATGTGAGGTCAGGTCTTTCATGTGACATTTTTAATCGGTTTGGGAAGATTCCTACTTCGCACAGCACATGGCCAGTTTTTAGACACATTTATAACCATCCTCCTTGTGTTTGTATGAAAGAACCAGTCAATTTTATGAGTATACTCATATCTATCTCTTATGATCCTAGTAATTATATATAAATATACATAAAACCTTTAATAAAAAGGTTGAAACTTATTTGGGATGTGGGTGTGCACACATATGATGAATATTTGAAAGTTGTATTTTAGATTTTTGTTGAACTTATGAGGACGATCAATGATTTTCCTTCTTATGCAATGATGTTTGGATGGATCATGGGGGGAAAACTATCATGTCCTATTTGTATGAAGAATACATGATCTAGAAGACTGAAACGTCACAACAGTTTCAATTTTATGGGATATCGATAGTTCTTTCCAATGGACCATCCATCTTGAAATAATCATCAACAATTTGACAGTACCATAGAAACTGATGATCTGACTCAGAGTATGTCTAGAACTTATGTTCTTAATGAATTGAATGATTTCATTTTTTCATTCAGGAAGGGTCAAATAAAACCTGGAAAGAGGAATAAATTTTCCACTAAAACCTATTACAATTGAAATAATAGGAGTATCTTCTGAGATTTTTATTATTGGTTAACCATTTTTTATTTCCTTGCTTAGATTTAATTCAAATTGAAAATAATTTATGTGAAATGTTACTTTTGATTCATCTAAATGTTAAGGGAAATATAAAAGATGATTTATGGTATCAGTGTGATTTGGTGGATTGGGGAATCAGACCAGAATTGCATCATGAGTGTATTAGTGAAAATAAATGTAAAGTTCCGTGTGCTTCTTATGTGATGACACCTAAAATAAATAAATTTATAGAAGTACTAGAGACTATTAATGTTTATAATTACTATTGATGTAATATATCTAAACGGGCCAGTAGAATAGAGTTAAAGAAAAAATCATTGAAGAATCATGATTATCATATCCTTATACAGGAGTTGATTCCAATAGAAATCCTTTATCTGTTGTCCAATAATGTAAGGGTGGATGTTATTCGGTTGTGCCATTTTTTATAGATCCTTTCTCTAATAATTTGCCTAAGTATTTCTTGCAAAAAATGTTGGCAGATTCCCCATTAATTTTGTGTGAGTTAGAGTAAATATTTCCTCTATCATTTTTCACATGCATGATGCATTTGACTGTCCATATTCCCACTAAAATACTTCTCAGTGGACCTATTTCTTTTAATTGGATGTATCCAACTGAAATAAATATATACACATTAAATTCTTATGTACGTAACAGGAATCATCCCAAAGGTTATATCATGAACGGTCACTCGGATCAAGAATGTATGGATTTTTACTATATGTATTTGTTTGATATTACTACAAGAATGAAAAAATCCAATGAGAAATGAAGAAGAAAAATATGAGAAAATTGAACCCAGTTTCCCATTACTTCCTCAAATTGGAGGAATTCCTGGATCATATACATTGATGATATTAAGCCTTAGAGAGAGGTAGATGGCACATCATGCAGTTTTGTTCAACAATGATTTGTTTGATGACTACATCATGTAGGTAATTTGAATGTGTATATCTTATATATATATATATGTATATTTATCTATTAAAATATTCCTATTTTTATTTATAGGGAACATAAATAAATGATAAATAGAAATTATCATTCTTTATCTCTGAGAAGAAGGGAGACTTTGAATAGTAACTATTTTTTTGCTTGGTTAAAGTTGAAGGTAAAAATATTATTATTTAAAATAATTAAATAAATATATAATTAAGTTTAATATTCATTTATATTTCATGTATTGAGTTTTCCAACATACTGTGTCTCTAAGGAAATAAGATCATTGTATTTTGGTCTTAATACTATGGTTCGTGACTGTAAATCAATTATTATCAATGGGAACAGATTTATTATCACAATATGATAAATGAACATGAGAACACAACATGATGGTTTTATGGTTACTTCCACAACAGACTGTTCTGTCAGTGTTTTCGGTAGTAGACTCCTATTTGAAAATGTTGGTTATTATGGAGTCATTGAAAAATAATAATATAGGATTGTTACTCTCATGGATGAGTCACGATAAAGAAATACTAGTAGTTTGATTCGATGATGAGGAAGGGCACATTTATTTCATTTAATGACTCCAATAGCTCAATTGTCAGAGTGGACTGTGAACCTATAGTTGTGGTGGGAAATATATAGAATCATCCATCCATATTCTCAATTCTTCTTATTTTGCATGACTAGATTTTTTAAGGTTAGTACTATTCAAATTAATTTAATATTGATTACAAATATGTTATATCCAACTTGACCGTTATGTGAATTTTCAATGTTTATTGGTTACAATTTTATTTGAATTTCATTTTCTAATTTGGAATTTAGCTGTATTCAAACCTACGAAACCAGCATTTCTAACTTAGTGAACATTTCAATTATTTATTGACAATGTATAAAATTAGTATAACTCTAAGACCTGCCTTAAATATTTCACCAGATAATGAACATGGTTGTTTTTATTCTTCTAAAAAATATGAATAGAAACATTCCTCAAATACCTGGGCTAAAGAAAATAAACTTTTCCTTAATTTCAAAAAGTGATCTACCCCTTATGAATCTGGTAGATATATTATCCTTTTTCATATGTTTATATCATCATTTCCATCTATCTTAAGGGTTTAATCATTCATAATATATAACTTGATGATTTTTCTTGAGGAATAATTCAGTATGCTCTCTCTCAATTGGTTTTTGAGTGAAATAAAGCCTCCTAAATAATGTTCCATTATTTTAATAGACTGGTGACACTTTTTAAATAACCATCCTACTCAAAATTAAATTTCTTTATTACATTTTGAATTATTTTTTAAATTCATTATATATCCATTCAAGATCACCTAAAACAAAGGATAATTAAATTATCCATGAATCCCCTATTCCCTCTCATATATTTTTTTGGGTTTCACATTAATTATCATCTTCTAATTATTTCCATATTTGTTCTAAAATGTAAGAAATGTAACCAATTGAAGAGAGGTGATGGAAAAATATGATGGACAAAAATTGCTGCATGGTTGAGATGGGCATTCCCCCACTAGTTCCTATAGTGAGTATTTGATTTCAAATATCTATATTTAAATAAAACATAATGTCATGTGATTAATTTTTTTAATCATTTTTATACGATCCACCTATTAGGGAAAACATATTTGATGAGCATCCTAGTAGTGGTCAGAGTACTCAGGCCGGTGGTACGAGGGGGTGGTATGAGAGTTAGGTGATCTGGTCGGTGTACCCAATTAGACCATGCCCCTCCCACTGACATACCATCTATCCCACCTTCTGATCTCAGTGTGTCATTAGGGAAACATGGGATATTTAGGCCTCCCATGTTTTCTCCACCTTTTACATCTAAGTTTCATCACCTTTATTTACCATTTCCAATGATGATTCCCACTCCCCATCCGGAATTCATCCTTCCATCTATGACATATTCTTTTACTTCTACTTCCTTCTCTCAAATCTTCTATGTTACATATTCTTCGACTCCTGATCCACCACAGTCTATCCCTATGGAGCATACACAAGGACCCACTCCACCTGTATAGGGTGTTCCTTTAGTTTATATAGATCCAGCTGTGCCCATTGATCAGACTGCCTCAGGTATATTTATAAAACCCAGAAAAAATTTATACCATTATTTATTTTCATTTTAACATGTATTGATAAAATATTTGTTTTTCTTTCATAATAGATACATCTACTAATAGGTGGCGGGGTGGGGTCATACACACATAAGTGCGGTGTAGAACTGTCACAGACAGTTGAAGGTGGACTACAATGAATACAATCAAATTATTGAAAAAAGGGGATGTAATGTTGAAGTTTTTTGGAAACGCTATCCAAATACTCCGACAACATTCCTTCTAGCCCGCCCTCATAGTGACAGTTTCCAAATGAAGTCAAGGATAATACTTGGTGAGAGATGTGGGTAAAAAATTCTATTGTATTTAATTAAATGTATTATTTTTGTATTTAAATGAATTAATATTTTGGTGTCAACTTCAGTTTAATTTCCCTGATGGTGATGGTGAATGACCATCACGTCTAAAAGATTTAGGTGATATTTGGAGAGCCAATAAGAACAAGTTGTATATTGGATGGTGTGCTAGATTTGGCATAGAGATAGAGGCGGTACCTGTCATGGATGATTGTCCAATAGAATAGTATCGGCAGATGATTACTCATTTGAAGACTATCCAGTTTAAGTTATTAATCAAATTTTAGGTATTTAAATAAAAAATTTCATGTTATGCAATAGTAAAATATTTTTTATTATTTAATTTAATTTAAATCATCCGGAAGAAATAAAGAAACATTGATTCTAAAAAATACCTCCACACATTGATACATACTACGATGTTAAATCATGAGAGGAAGCAGGTATTGCAGTTGTTTATAATTTTTCTTTACAGAATTCAATTTCTATTGATTCCTCCATAATTTATTAGATTGATAATGTTTTCATATAATTTTAGTTGTGAAATTAATTATTTTTAACCTATTTTTAATTATGGTTTCCTACATTCAATGTCATTGTAGAGGGAAACATTTAATATTGAAGGACGTGTGCCTCGAGAAAAATTTCTTTGCTCGTGTATAAGGAAGAAAGATGGAAGTGCGGTTAATGAACTGACTCAGTATCAGATTGTAAGTTTTAAATTATTTATTTAAAATTTTAATATCTATTTTGTAACTTAATAATCTATTTATATTTGTAACATGATTTTTTATAGGCCATTGATGCCCAGAAACCAGACAATTTTGGGCCAACTGATCACTCACATCAGGTGTTGGGAGATGAGAACCCTGGCAGAGTACGCTGCCAACCTGGGAGGAGTATAGTCGTGATAAGTTATTGTCCCTCCTCAGGTACGAGTTGTAGTGGAAACTAGTTCTCTCAGGTTAAGGAACATGAATAAAAAATGAAAAAAGGTCCATAAAGAGTTCAAAACGGTCTACTAGGGAAAACACTGCATTTATGAAACTGATATAAGTTTTACATCCCCCCACCCCCTTGGACATCCCCCCACCCCCTGGACACCCCCACCCCCACCCCCCATGCACACACCCCACCCTGGACACCCTCACCCCCTAAACAACCCCCACCCCCATTGCCACCCCCAACCCCCTAGATACCCCCACCCCTAGACACCCATACTCCCTAGGATATCCCCCACATCCCCATGGACACCCCCACCCCCTTAGGCTCCCCCCACCGCCCCTTGGGATAACCCCCACCCCCTGGACACCCCGCCGCCCCCTGGACACCACTCTACCCCTTGGAAATCCCCACACCCTTGTACATCCCCTCCACCACCTAGACACCCCACCCCCTTAGACAACCCCCCTTGGATCCCCCACCCCTAGACACCCCTCCCCCCTTGGACAACCCCCACACCCCCAGAACACCCCTTGGACATCCCCCACCTCCTTGGATAGCCCACTCCCCACCCCACCCCCTGGACACCCTCACCCCCTTAGACATCCCCCATCCCTGGATTCCCCCCACTGCCCTGGACAACCCCACCCCCTTGGACAACCCCCCCCCCAGACACCCTACACCCCCTGGACCCCCCACCCCCTAGACACACCCCACCCACTTGGACAACCCCCCCCCCCCTGGACACCCCCAACCCCTAGACATCCCATCCCCTTAAACAGCACCCCCTGGATACACCCACCCCCACCCGTGAACACGCTGCCACCCCCTAGACACCCCCCGGACACCCCCACCCACTTGGACAATTCCCAACCTTATGGACACCCCCCATCCACGTGGAACCCCCCCCCCCCAGACACCCCCTCCCCCACCCCCTGGACACCCCACCCCCTAGACACCCCCACCCCCTTGACACCCCCACCCCTAGACACCCCCACCCCCTAGACACCCCCACCCCCTAGACACCCAGACCCCTTTGGACAACCCCCACCCTCAAGACATCGCCCTCTGACACCACCACCTCCTTGGACAACCCCCCCCCCCCACTCCCTGGACACCCCCACCCTCGTGGATAGCCCCCCAACCCCCTTGATAGCCCCCCCTCCCTCCACCCCTAGACACCCCACCACTTAGACACCTCCACCCCATGGACATCCCCCACCCCCTAGACACCCCCACCACCTGGACAACCCCCACTCCACTAAACAGCCTTCCCCCACCCCCTAGACACCCCACCCCCTGGACACCCCCCACTCCTTGACACCCCCACCCCTAGACACCCCCACCCCCTTGGACACCCCCAGACACCACCCCACCCCTTGGACACCCCCACCCTCTAGATACCCCCACCCCCTTGGACTCCCCCCGGACAACCCCCCTAGACACCACCCCACCCTATGGACACCCCCACCCCCTTGGACACCCCCACCCCCTAGAGAGTACCCCCACACCCTGGACACCCCAACCCCTTGGACACCCCCACCACTAGACACCCCCACCCCCTGGACACCCCCACTCCCTTGGACAACCCCCACCCCCTATACAACCCACACCCCTTTGGACACCCCCATATTCTGAATTAAAGTTTGTATTCCATGTCCTATATTTTTTATACATAATTAAATTATGTATGTAATGAATTATTGATTGAATAAAATGTACATAATTCAAAATTCTCTATGTGATTCATAATTAATTTGTATGTGTTATTCATCCATAATTCATAATTCAGTACATAATTCATGCTTTATGTATTCAATTGAGAATTCAATTCTGAATTCTGTATTGCGTAGGGTAATGGGGTTCTGAATTGAATTTTAAATTTGTTGGTGCACACGGGATTGTAGAGAGAAAGGCAGGCTGACCTATTGGTGCAATTGCATCACTACTATACCAATGGTTCAAAAATATTGGTATATGTGGGGAAAATAACTTTATACCAATAGTTTACATAAAACCATTGGTAAAACTATATACCAATGGTTGGTAAACTATTGATATAGAACCGGTAATCAGTATTTACAAACGTTTTTATGTAATCCGTTGGTAATGGTTTATTCTATTGGTTTTGAAACCTTTAGAATAGATTTTAAATTTCTTAATTGGAAATGAGTATCAACCTTTGGTATAAATATATACCAAATATTAGCCTAAAATGTTGGTATAATCTACATTCCAGAGCCATATACCAAAGGTAATACTATAACCTTTGGTATATTTCTATCCCCATAGATATCTAGCCAATAGTTTTGGAAACTATTGTTATAGTTTATACCCATGTATTATAAGACATTCCCAATATTTTGGAACCATTGGTATAAGTCATGTTTCCATCAGTGTATGATTTTCTTAGATATTTTATCATTTTAGATATATTTTTTTGGGTTTTTATAATTTTTTTTGGTTTTTTGTGTTTTCAAAAGTGTTTATGGTTTTTTAGAGTTTTTTAACATTTTTTGGGGTTTAATGGGATTTTATATGTTTTAGTTTGTTTTTATGGTTATCATGGTTTTAGGTTTCTTAAGTTTTATAGTGTTTTTATGGTTTTTAGAGTTTTTTTTTATTTTTTAAGGTATTTTTAAGGGTTTAGGGTTTTTAGAATTTTCTAGATTTTTTTTTGGTTTTAAGTGTTTTTAGATTTTTATGGTTTTCTTAGGGTTTTTAGGGGTTTATCATTTTTTAAATTTTGTGGTTTTGTAGTATTTTTAGACACCATGAAATGTGAAGCATGCACTTCTCCACAATTGAAGATGTATTTACATGTGTCGTGACTCAAAATGACCTCAATCAGGATCGAAAAGTTCACAGTGCGACTCTGAATTTTTCATGGGGGTCAATACCACGTTGTGGTCCTGAATCACATGGGTGCGGTGGCACAACCCCCACGGTATAGATAAATTATTTTGCTTATGTCCCTAAAGAGGCACCCAAGGTACCTGCATGAAAAACATGTGTGTCACCATGCTAGATCTGGATAAATAATTTATTTTGGCTAAGTCTTGAAAGCAGCGCCCTAGTTAGGGAAAATCACTGGAGGCTCGCAAGTATACTGGGGAACAACCCATCCGGTGCGCAGTCACATGCGTGCCACAATTTTGTCACACAACATACTTGCGCACCCAAATTATTTTCACTGAGGGTCACTTATTTTACTATAAATAGACCCTTGGGAACCTCATTTGTATAGACGCATTTCCTTGAATCCCAATTGATGCTCTGGTCGCCCTAGTACTTTGCCCCAGTCTTTAGAAACTTTCAAGGTAGTTCTTCAACACCTTGAACTAAGGATTTAATGGAGGTTCATTGGACTTAAGTCCTTTTAGTGTTTGAAAACCATAACAATCGCATGCCTAAAGTTCCCAACCTCCCCAAATTAGAAATACTTGTGTGCCACCTATTCCATTCGAAGAAAATTGAGCGCCCTACTTCGGGTATCACCTATGAACACTTTTTAAGGCTTTGTCAAGGTCTCTCTCAAGTATTACCATACAGGTTTTTTTGTCGCCCATGTGAACATAGTGTCTCCCAAGTCTACTTGTGCGCCCATAATTGTGTGCCCTTCTCTACTTGGGCGCCCCTCTTTTATTCTCTTACGTTCTTCACTCTATTTAGTATACCATCCATCAAGCCTTCCTAAATCCCATTCATTGAATAGATTATTATTCATTGGATCCCTTGTCTGAATGGTATTTTGTTGAGAACTCCACCAAAACCTCCTGAATTATCAAAACATTGGGAAAGACACATTATTGTGTCTCCTATTTCGGTTTGTATTTCCACAGTCAGAGGTTTCCCACATCTGTTTCACAATGGGGGTAGGACTCATGGAGTGTCTGTGGGTTTTTATATCCATATTCACATGGACCTTTCTCCCAGAAACAATGTTGAAAATTTCCCAGTTTGGTGGAGGGATAGGTCCTGGCCTCTCCCTTATCGAAGAGATGGCCCGGAAACTCAGGTCTCTAGTAGGATAGGTACACTTCACACATTCTTTTTTTCCACGCAAGAATAGGATAAGTATCTCTAACCTACCCAGATCAATTATAGGGAAGACATCCTGGTATAATCCCCTAACCTTAATCCCATCCTCCTTACATTGGACCCTTGTCCAATGTAAATAGAATAGTGGTAATGCTCGCCCCCTCACCCTCTTCCACGGTCGACGCACCCTCTTCCACAAGTATAGGAGGAAAATTTTGAATATGTGATTGTCTTTGTTTAATCTTTGATATCCTCTTGTTTCTCACACTTATCATGACTCATATGGGCTTAGATATTTTTCATGGTCACACCATTTGCACAATTGAACAAACTATGAGAACTCTAATTCCTGTTCGAACTAGGATATATAAGAATCCTTTTTAGGGCTTGAGCTCACTGGATATCCTCTTCAGGAGTCCAACCCTAATTCCCTTAGTCTAGGCATCCTCCTTAAGAATAATCCCCAAATTAAAACCCACAAGTCATTAAGGAATCCTTTTCAAAAAGATATCCCAAACTCATTTCTCTGAAAGGACTATACTCTCCAATGAGACTTATCGAACAACATGGGCTTCAATTCACATTTATATGGGATATTTAGGAAGCCTCCATGAGGTTTAAAACCAGCACCTTAAATCAACCTTGTTCTCCTTGGTCCATATTCCTAACAGGGTCTGATCCTAGTTGGAAACACGTATCCTTTCCACGTTCATTGGGATACTTCGGCATAAGTCCGACACTTAACCTTGACTAATCATATTTTTCTTATATTTCCATACCACATGACATTAAACTGTACGGCTAGGTCCTTATCACACGAACTTAAAATGTATGATGTGTCCCATTCAGTGGCACTGAACTATGATGGTTATCATTCCTTTCACAAGGATACATAGGTAGCCTATTTTATGGGAAAAATGCAAAAATCAAAACAAACCTTCATCTCCTGGGTTGACAATAAATTCCAGAGTGCACCATTGAGTGTCTTAAAAACCAGTATCATTATAACGATGATTAAAATAATATTGAAATAATATATTAGAGGATACCATTGATGGAGAACCTAGAATACATATAGATATCTCTACTAATTAAGAACCATGAATGCATACTGATGATTCTAAATTTCACACATGTTAATAAGTGATTGCAAATTCCAAGGGAAACCTATGTTATTCTTAGTTAATTAAAAAGGATTCATCAAAATATTTTAAATTTACAAAGAGAGTCCCTGAGTAGATAATAATTCCCCCCAAAAGGTGTGATGAGTCCAACCTCCCATCCTCTAGACCAATTCACGTTCTTAAGTATCGTAAAGTTCAAATTTAACGAACACCTAACTTTGGAAAGCAGGTCCCCTTTTGGATAAAGAACTATTGGAAGTTTCTAGTTCCACAAATAAATCCAATGGAAACTTCCATGAAGTAGTGATTCATAAAACTATTACAACCATTTTAAATAATGATGAAAAAATATTTTTAGGGTTTTTAGGTTTTATAGGGATTTTTAGGGTTATAATCTTTTTTAGGGTTTTTAACGTTTATTAGGTTTTTAAGGGTTTTATATGTTTTTTGATTTTTAAGGGTTCCTAAAAGTTTTTTATGTGTTTTATGGTTTTTTATGTTTTTATGTATTTTTATTTCCTTTTTATTATTTTTATAGTTTTTAGGGTTTTAGGGTTTTAGGTATTTGAAATTTTTTAGGTTTTTAGTGTTTTTTGGGTTCTATGTTTTTTTTTATTTTTATGGTTTTTTTGTGTTTTTATTAATTTTTTGTATTTTTTAACATTTTTTTAGAGTTTAAACGGGTTTCTTATTTTTTTATTGGGTTTAGGGGTTTTATGGTGTTTTAGGGTTTTAAAATGTATTTAGTGGGTTTTACTATTTTTTAGCGTTTTAAGGGGTTTTATGGTCTTCTTGATTTTTTATCATTTTTAAGTGTTTAGGAGTTTTAAGTGTTTTTAGGTTTTTATGGTTTTTATAAGATTTTTAGGGTTTAGGGTATTTTAATTTTTAATGGTTTTAGGTATTTTTACAATTTTTTTTGGTTTTTAGTGTTTTTAGTGATTTTAAGATGTTTTAGGGTATTTTTGGGATTTCTGGGTTTTTTTGGGTTGTTTATTATTTTTAGTTTTTTTGGGGTTTAAAGTGTTTTTATTTTATAAGGTTTTCATATGTTTTTATGGGTTTTAGGTTTCTTTAGTTCTTTATGTATTTTTATGTCTTTGTTATGATTTTTATGGTTTATTAGATTTTTTAAGTACTTTGAGGGATTTTATGGTCTGTTGGGGTTTTAGGGTTTTTAGGGTTGTCATGGTTTTTATAGACTTATTTGGTTTTTAAAATTTTTAGTGGTTTTTTGGGTTTGATTTGTTTTGAGGGTGTTTTAAGGTTTCTATGTGTTTTTTCGTTTTACGGGGGGTTTTTATTTTTTCATGTATTTTAGGTTTTTTTTTCATTTTTTTGGTTTTTAGGGGTTTCAATTGATATTAGGTTTCAAATATTTTCTTAGGTTTTTTTCATATTTTTGGATGTTTTTTACATTTTTAGGGATTTTTAGGAATTCATAGGATTTTTATAGATTTTTGGGGTTTTTAGGTATTTTGAGGGGTTTTATGTGTTTTAATTGTCTTTAGGGTTTTTTCGTTTTTTATGTTTTTCTTGTGTTTTTTAGGTTTTTTAGAGGTTTTGTGTGTTTTAGGTTTCCATGGTTTTCTTATATTTTTTAGGTTTTTTATGGTTTTTAATGGGATTTTAGGAAAGTTTTATGATTTTTATGGTTTTTTAGTATTTTAGGGATTTTGAGGTATTTTAAGGGGGGGTTAGAGTTTTTTGGGTTTTTATGTTTTTTAGGTTTGTTTGAGGTTTTTAAGTTTTTAGGGTTTTAAATTGTTAATAATTTTTATGTTTTTTAGAGTTTTTTAGGTTTTTTAGGGTTTTGAGTGGGTTTTTAGGGTTTTATGGGTTTATATGGTTTTATGTGTTTTTTGGGTTTTTTAGGGGATTTAGATTTCTGTTAGTTTTTTAGTAGTTTTAAGTGTTTTTATGTTTTTAAGGTTTTCATAGGAGTTTTCTAAATTTTTAGTATATTTTATATTTTTTGTAATTTTTAGTGATTTCTTAGTATTTAGTGATTTTTTGGGTTTTTAGGGATTTTGATGTTTTTTGTGGGGGAAGTTGGGTTTTTAGGGTTATCAAGGGTTCCTAGAATTTTTGAGGTTCTTTTGGGTTTAATTGTTCTACAGTTTTTATGGTTTTTAGGGGTTTTTAGGGTTTTAGGTGTTTTTTATTTTTTAAAGGATTTATAGGTATCTTTTAAAATTTTAAGGTTTTTTTAGTGTTTTTAGGAATTTGGTGAGGTTTTAGGTGTTTTTAGGGTTTTGGGGGGTTTTGGGTTTTAGGTTTTTTTAGTTTTGTAGTTTTTAGCGTTTTATAACATTTTTATTGGTTTAATGGGTTTTTAGAGTTTTTAGTTTCATTTTAGTGTTTTTAATGTGTTTTAGGGTTTTTAAGGTTTTATGGGTTTTATTTTTTTAAGGGTTAGGGGTTTTTAGTGTCTTTTGGGGTTTTTAGCATTTTTAGGTTTTTAGTGGTTTTATGTCTTTTTAAGTTTTCAAGGTTTTATTATGGGTTTTCAATGATTTTATGGTTTCTTATGTTTTTGGTATGCATAGGTATTTTAATTATTATTATGTGATACTATGCATTTTAATAGACTTTTGAGGGGTTTTTTGGTTTTTTTGGGGTCTTCACATTTTTAAGCTTTCTAGGGGTTTTAAGTGGTTTCGTTATTTTTAAGGATTTCTTATGGACTACAGGGGTGTTTGGGTTTTTTATGTTTTTATGAATTTTGAGATTTTTTAGGAAATTTAAAGTTTTTATGATTTTTTTCTGGATTTTTTGGGTTTGTATGGTTTTTTGGGAATTATGGTTTTTTGGCTTTTTAGGGGTTTTTTTGAGTTTTTAGGGTTTTTATGTTTTCTCAACCTTTTTTCGCCATTTTTTGTGTTTCAAATTGTTTTCAGATATTTTTGTGGGTATTTTGGGTTTCTATGTATTTTATGTGTTTTTAAGTTTTTTAGGTTCTTTATAGGGTTTTTAGGGGGTTTAGCATTTTTAGGGTTTTTGGGGATTTAAAGTGTTTTATATTTATTTAATTTTTCTTGAGGTTTTAAAGGGTTTCAGGGATTTTATGTTTTCAGGGATATAGAGATTTTTTCTGATTTTATGGGGTTTTTTAAATTTTTAGGGATTTTGAGGTTTCTATGGTTTTCATGGTTTTCTGATTATTTTTAGGGTATTTTAGGGGTTTAAAGTGTTCTTGAGTTTTTGAGGTTTTCTTAGGGGTTTTCATCTTTTTTGGGGGTTTTATGTTTGTAGGGATTCTTTTGGATTTTTTAGTTTTTTATGGTTTTTAGGGTTTTAAGGGATTTTGGGGTTTTAGGGTTGTTTATGGTTTTTATGTTTTTATGTTTTTTTTGGGATTTTAAGGTTTTTTATTTTGAGGTGTCCTAAGGTTTTGTAGTGTTTTTGGGTTTTAAGTGTTTTTAGAGGTTTTTAGGGATTTTATGGGTTTTAGGGTTTTTTTATGGCTTTTAGGGGTTTTATGGTTTTTGTGGTTATTAGGGTCTTTTAGGTTTGTTAGGGTTTTTATTATTTTCTAGGTTTTTAGAAGTTTTTCATTATTTTTTCTTTTAAGTTATTCTAAGGAATTTCATGTTTTTTATGGCTTTTTACATTTTTAAGGAATTTTTTTATTTTTATGGTTTTAAAGGGTTTTGGGATTTTTAATATTTTTATGGTTTATTGGGAGGTTTTATGTTTTTTAATTCTTAGGGTTTTTAATATTTTTGTTAACATTTATAGAGGTTTAAAAGGGTTTTAGAGTTTTAGTGTTTATTTGGGATTTTTGGGTTTTTTGGTAATTTTTAGGGATTTTTGGGTTTTGGGTTTTTATGGGTTTTTAGGGACTTTAAACGGTTGAAACATATTTTATGGTTTTAGGGGTTTTATTTGTTTTAGGTTTTTACTGGTTTGATTTGGTTTTTTAGGGTTTTTATGTTTTTAAGAGAATTTTAAGGATTTTATTTTTTTTTATTTATTTTTTAGGGTTTTCTGGGATTATGAGGGTTTCTATGGTTTTATAGGATTTTTTATGGTGTTAGGTTATTTAAGAGTTTAATTTTTTTCGGTTATTTAGTTTTTTATATGATTTTTTAGGGATTTTAGAATTTTTATATTTTTAGCGATTTTTAGGGTTTTTATGATATTTATGGGTTTAGTGTTTTTATGGATTTTTAGGGTTTTTGGGTTGTTTTTTGGGTTTCTAGGGTTTTTATGGGTTTTACAGTTTTGATGTTTTTTACATTATTTGGTTTTAATGTGTTTTTAGTGTTTTTAAAACATTCAGTGCAATAAAATGTTTTTAATTTTTTAGTGGTTTTAAGTTTTTTATGGGATTTTTATTGGTTTCTAAGGTTTTAAGGGGGTTTTATAGATTTATGGACTTTAGAGTTTTTATTTTATTTTAGGTTTTCTAATTTTTTTTTCAAATTTTTAGTGGGTTTAAGTGATTTTTTTGTCTTAACGTTTTATTACAGATTTTTTGTGTTTTAAGGTTTTTTGTGTTTTTTTGAATTTTTAGGTATTTTTTATGATTTTAATGGTTTTAGGTTTTTAGTAATTTTTAGAGTTTTTTGGATTTTAGGGGTTTTAGGATTTTTAGGTTTTTAGGGGTATTAAGTGTTCTTAGGTTTTGAAGGTTTTCTATGGAATTTTTGAGGATTTTAGGGGGGGGTTTGTTTTTAGGGATGTTTTGGTATTTTTTGGGATTTTTAGGGGGTTTTAAAATTTTATTGAGTTTTATAATATATTTATGGTTTTTTATAGTTTTTTAAACATTTTTAGGGGTTTAAAGGGATTTTTATAGCTATTATGGGTTTAATTTTTTTAATGTATTAGGGTATTTTATGGTTTTTAGGGGTTTTAGGGTGTTTGGGGCCTTTTAGGGTTTTTAACATTTTAATATTATTTTAGTTTCAAGTGTTTTAGGTTTGTAATGTTTTCCTAGGCATTTTTTTGGGTTTTTAGAGTTTTTTTAATTTTAGGAATTTTTATGGATTTTCTAGGATTTTTATTTTTTTTAGGGTCTTGATGGATATTGAGGGGTTTTAGGGTTTTTTATGTTTTTATATTTTTTTTCATTTTTCATATTCATTTGGGTTTTTATTTATTTTCGGTTTTTTTAGGTTTTCTTAGGGGTTTTTATGTTTTTTTATGTTTTTAGTGATTATTAAGTATTTTTTTCATATTTTTAATAATTTTTAGGGCCTTAAGGATTTTGAGGAGTTTTAGGGGTTTTTTTATCATTTTAAAGTTTTTATTTGTATTTTTGGATTTTTATGTTCTTTGATTTTGTTTAGGAGTTTTATGGTTTTTTAGAGATTTATAAAAATTTTAAGGGGTTAAGGGTATTTTTTATTTTTACGTAGTTTTTTTTTTGGGTTTTTTGTGTTTTTTTGGGTTTTTTGGGTTTTGGATTATTTTTAAGGGTTTTAGGGGTATTTATGGTACTTTTGGTTTTTTTGGGTTTTTAGGTTTTTAAGGGATTTAATTATTTTTAGGTATTTATGTTTTTCTAAGGGTTTTTAGAGTTTTTAGGATTTTTTATGATTTTATGGATTTTATGAACTCTTTTATAATTTTCATTAGTTTTTGGGGTTTTATGGGATTTTTAGAGTTTTTAGGGTTTTTAGTGAATTTCATGTTTTTATGGGATTTAAGTGTTTCTAGGTTTTTAAATTTTTATGAGGGTTTTTTCGGGTTTTTAGGTTTTTACATTTTTGGGATTTTTTAGGGCTTTTAATGAATTTTTATGGTTTTTAGGGGTTTTATGGATTTTGAGGGGTTTAGGGTTTTTTTGGTTTTTTGGGATTTAGTATTTTTTTTGAGTTTTTTTCTTTGACGTATTTTTTGAGTTTTTTACATTTTAAGGGGTTTAGAGGGGTTTTATAAGTTTTATTTATTTCTAGTGTTTTTGTGGGATTTTATTCTTTTAAACAGTTTATATGGTTTTTATGGTTTTTATGGTTTTTATGCCTTTTTAGGGTTTTTATAATTTTTTATGTTTTTATTGGTTTTAAGTGTTTTTAGGTTTTTAAGGTTCTCCTTGGGTAATTTAGGGGTTTTAGGTTTTGTAATACTTTCAGTATTTTTAGTGATTTTTTAATATTTTTAATGTTTTAAGGGGATTTTGGGATTTTGATTGGTTTTAGGTGATTTCAAGGTATTTATAGTTTTTTGGGGGGTTTTGAGTTTTTTTAGAATTTTTAAGGCTTTTTAGTATTTTTGACGTATTTAAGAATTTCTAGGGTTCTAGTGTTTTTAGTGGTTTATGGTTTTTATGGATTTTATGGTTTTTAATTTTTTTTATGGGGTTTCTAATTTTTATGGGGTTTTACAGTTTTTATGGACTTTTAGGGGTTTTTCATATTTTGGATTTTATAGGGGTTTAAGTGTCATAATGATTTAAGTTTCTCTTAGGGGTTTTCATTTTTTTATGATTTTCTATGTTTTTATTTATTTTTAGGTCATTTTTAGAATTTTTATGGTAATTAGGGATTTTACAAATTTTAGAGGTTTTTTGGGTTTTTATCCTTTTTTAGGTTTTTAGGGGTTATAAGTGTTTTTAGATTATTAACTTTTTCCTAGGGTTTTTAAATTGTTTTTCGATTTTTTTCATTTTTAGGTATTTTTATGGTTTTTTAGGATTTGATGTGTTTTTAGGGTTCCTTTGGTTTTTGATCAGATTTAGGGTTTTTATGTTTTCTAGGGATTTTAGGGTTTTTAGGGTTTTTTATGGGTTTTATCATTTTTTCATGTTTTTAGGGGTTTAAAGTTTTTTAGATTTTTAATGTTTTCTTAGGGTTTTTCTAGGTTTTATGGTTTTTATGTTTTTAATGGATTTATATAAAATTTTTATGATTTTTATGTTATTAAAGGTTATTAGAAATTTTGAGGGTTTTAGGGTTTATATGGTTTTTGGTTTTTGGGGGTTTTAGGGTTTTTTTTTCAGTTTTTAGGGTTTATATATATTTTATACTTTTCTAATAGTTTTGGGATTTAATTTTTTTTAGATTTTTTAGTGGTTCTTAGGGTGTTAGGGTTTTTTTTCTCCTTATGGGTTTTAATGATCTTCAGGGTTTTATGGGTTTTATGGACTTTTAGGTTTTTATCATTTTTTTTATTTTTACGGGCTTTGGATTGTTTAGGTTTTTATGGTTTTATTTGGGAATAAATGGTTTTTTGGGTTTTTTATGTATTATTATATTTATACGGTTTGTTTTATGGTTTTTATGGTTTTTAGTGTTTTTAGGTATTTTAAGGGTTTTTATAGTTTTTTGTTTTTTTATGGTTATTTTAGTTCTTTAGGGTTTTTAAGGTTTTTTTGTCTTTTTAATGTTTTTAGGGTTTTTATGATTTTTTATAGTTTTATTCATTTTTCGGGTTTTTATTGGTTTTTAGAGATTTGGGGTTTTTTGGTTTTTAGTTATTTCTATGTTTTCTAGGTGTTTTAGGGTTTTTTTTGTTATTTTAGGGTTTTTAGTGTTTTTAGGATTTTAAGTGTTTTAGGTTTTTAAGATTCTCTTAAAGTTTTTTAGGGATTGTAGGTATTTTTACATTTTATGGAATTTTTGGGCTTTTTGGGTTTTTAAGGATTTTGGTGTTTTAGGTATTTTTAGGTATTTTATGATTTTTAGAGTTTTTGTGTTTTTAGGGTTTTTAGTGGCTTTATGAGGTTTATGTTTTTATGGTTTTATTTGTGTTTTCAAGTTTATTTTGTGTTTTTTATATTTTTATGGATTTTTACGGATTTTTATGATTTTTATCGGTTTTAGGGATTTTGAGGTGTTTTAGGGTTATAGAATTATTATGGAGTTTTTTAGGTTTTCTGTTGTTTTCTTAGATTTTATGGTTTTTACGGTTTTTATATATTTTTAAATATTTTGGGAATTAAAGGGTTTTTAGTGCTATTAGCAGTTTAAGGTTTTTTAGGGTTTGTAAATTTTTTGAATGTTTCTTGGGCTTTTTATGCTTCTAGGGTTTTATGGTTTTATGGTCTTTTAGATTTTTAGAATTTTTTATTATTTTTAGGGGTTTTATGTGGTTTGTGGTTTTATGGTTTTCTAAGAGTTTTTTCATGGCTTTTAGAATTTTTCAAACGTTTAGTGATTTTTATTTCATTTTAATATTTCTATAGTTTTTAGGGTTTTTAGGGATTTTGAGGGGGTTTAAAGTTTATTATTTTTTTTTTGGTTTTTTGAGTCTTTGGCATTTTTAGGGTTTTTGTGGTTTTAAGTGTATCAAGTTTTTTAAGATTCTGTTAGATTTTTGTAGGGATTTTAGCATTTTTTATGTTTTTAGGTATTGTTAGGGAAATTTTAGGATTTTTATGTTTTTAGGGGTTTTGGGGATTTGGAGGTGTTTTAGGGTTTTTAGGAGTTTTAAGTTTATAGTGTGTTTAGTGTTTTTATGTTTATAGATTTTAATGTATTTATGGATTTTGGGGTTTTTTTAGAATTTTTATCATTTTTAAGGCATTTAGTGATTTTTAGGGGTATTGTGTTTTCAGGGTTTTCACGGTTTTATGGTTTTAGGATTTTCTGGTTTTTTTTGTTTTTTACCATTTTTATTGATTTTTATGTTTTTATAGTTTTTTATCATTTCTATGGGTTAAAATGTTTTTAGTGTTTTCAGTGGTTTTTTGGTTTTTATGGGATGTTAGGGGTTTTATGGGTTTTTTATTTTTAGAGTTTTTAGTGTTTTTAAGGTCTTTTTAGAGTTTCTCAGGGTTTTTAGCATTTTTTTGTTTTTCATTGTTTTAAGTGTTTTTATGTTTTTAAGGTTTTATTATAGGTTATTAGGGTTTTAGGGTTTTTAATGTTTTTAGCTATCATTGGGTATTTTTTATGATTATTATGGTTTTTAGGTATTTTTAGGTATTTCGAGGGTTTTAGGGTTTTATAGAGTTTTTTATGATTTTTTAGGAATTATAACATTTTTTTAGGTTTTTATGGTTTTATTATTGTTTTTTTTTGGGTTTTAAGGTTTGTTATGATTTTAGGGATTTTTCTTCTTTTTGGGTTTTTATAGTTTTTTTGGGATTTTATCGATTTTGAATCAATTTTAGGGTTTTCGGGTTTGTATGGTTTTTTGGTTTTTTGTGTTTAGGGTTGTTTTTTAGGTTTTTAGGGGTTGTAATATTTCTTAGAGTTTTTAACATTTTTATAAATTCAAAGTTTTTGTAGAGTTTTAAGTCATTTATTATGATTTTATGGGGTTTAGAGTTTTTAATTCTTTTAGGGGTTTTATAGATTTTAGGGTTTTAGGGTCTTTTACCATTTTTAGGGGTTAACATTTTTGGGTTTTTAGGGGTGTTGTTTTTTTTAGTTTTTAATGTTTTCATAAGGATTTCTAGGTTTTTAGGTTTTGTTTTGTTTTTTGGGATATTTAGGTATTTTTAGTATTTTTATAGGTTTTAGGGTTCTTATATATTTTTGGGTTTTTCAAGTTGTTTTGGGTTTTGTAGATTTTTAGTGTTTATTTTGATTTTTGTATTGATTTGTGATTTTTATAGTTTTTTTAACGTTTTTGTGGGTATAAAGGGTTTTTAGAGTTTTTAGTGGGTTTTGGGGTTTTATGGATTTTAATGTTTTAGTGGGTTTTTGTGGTTTTTATAGGTTTTTAAGGATTTTAGTGTCTTTTAGAGGTTTTAGTATTTTTAGGGTTTTAATTTGTTTATTGTTTTTATGTTTTTCATAGGTATTTTTAGGGTTTTTTATGTTTTAGTGAATTTTTGGTATTTTTTATGTTTTTTGTTGTTCTTATGGTTTTTAGTGATTTTGAGGCTTTCTCTTGTTTTTAGGTTTCTATAGGTTTTTATCATTTTTTTAGTTTTTAGGGGTTTTTGGGTTTTTGGGTTTTATTTTGGGTTTTCAGTGATTTTAGGGAATTTTTTCCTTTTAGAGATTTTCAGGTTGTGTTTATGTTTTTATGGGGTTTCTTTTCATTTTTATGGTTTTGTAGGAATTTTACTAATTTTTAGGGTGTTAACGGGTTTTTAGGGTTTTATGGTTTTTGGGGGTTTTCATGTTTTCTTTACTTTTTTACGGTTTTTAACATTAAAAAAACTGATGTTTTAGGGGTTTAAAGGGTTTTTAGATTTTTTTAGTTGATTTATGGTTTCTATGGGTTTTTATGGTTTTGTAATTATTTTAGTGGTTTTACTGTTTTTGTGGGATTTAGGGTCTTTAAAGTGTTTCAGTGTTTCTTATGTTTTTTAAGGGTTTTAAGTATTTATAGGTTTTTAAGTATTTCTTATGGTTTCTCAGGGTTTTAGGGATTTTTACATTTTAAGGAATTTGTATGGATTTTTTAGGATATTTATATTTTTTAGGGTTTTTTGGATTTTAAGGGTTTTAGGGGTTTTTAATGTTTTGGATTTTTTTTTGTTTTTAGTGGTTTTTAGGGTTTTTAGGTTTTAAATTTTTTTAGGGTAGTTCAATGATTTTAAGTATTTAATTTATTTTTTAGTATTTGTCTAGTTTTTTTGGGATTTTGAAGTATTTTGAGGGAATTTAGGGTTTTACTTTGTTTATTGGGTTTTTAGGGTTTTTTGAGTTTTTAGGGTTTTTAATGTATTTTTGTGTTTTTAATGTTTTTATGGGGTCAATGGGTTTTAGATATTTTTTTGGATTTTAATGGTTTTTTGGTTTTTAGGTTTCTTTATATTCAGAGGGTTTGTTTTGGGTACTTAGTGGTTTTAGGGTTTTTAGGGTTTTAGGTTTTTTAGCGTTTTTAGAGTTTTCAGGGGACTAAAGTTTTTTTTTAGGTTTTTAGAGGATTGTTAGGGATTTTTAGGGTTTTTTATGTAATTTTTTGCCATTTTTATAATTTTTACGGATTTTATGTTTTTTATGGATTTTGAGGGTCTTTAGGGTTTTTTGGGTATTTTGTATTTTTTAAGGTTTTTATCATTTTTTGGTTTTTAAGGGTTTTAAGTGTTTTTAGTTTTTTTATTATTTTATTTGGGGATGTTTATTAGTGTTTTTTATGTTGTTTGGATCCTTAGGTCATTTTAGGATTTTTATGCGTTTTTTAGGAAATTTTTAGGGTTTTATTGTTTTAAGGTTTCTTAGGGTTTTTATGTTTTTTTAGGTTTTTAGTATTATCTTAGATTTTTACGGTTTTATGATTTTTAGAGATTTATGAAGTTTTTGTGGGTCCTAAGGTTTTTTAGAGTTTATAGTGGGTTTATTGAGTTTTTATGGGTGTTTTATGGTTTTTATGGTCTTTATGGGTTTTTAAGGGTTTTAGGAGTTTTTCTAGTTTTTAGGGACTTTTAGTGTTCCTTTTTCAATTTATAGGTTTTTTAAACTATTTAATTGTTTTATGTTTTATGGGTTTCTCATGTATTTTTAAGGTTTTATGGATTTTATTTTTTTCATCACTTTTATGGAGTTTTTAAGACTTTTATTTTATAAGGTTTTTTGGGATTTGTGGGTTTTAAGGATTTTTGTGTTTTTAGGGTCTTTTAGTGATTTTAACATTTTTTAGGTTTCTAGGGGTTTTAAGTGTTTTTATTTTTTAGGGCCTTGTGAACGTTTTTTAGGGGGTTTATAATTTTTTATGATTTTTTTTATTTTTATACATTTTATTTTTTTCTGGGTTTTTAGGTTTTTTATGGATTTTGATTGATTTTAGGGTATTTACGGTCTTTACGGATTTTAGGGGTTTTTAGGGGTTTTATGTTTTTAGGTTTTTTATGGAATTTAAGTGTATTTTTGTTTTTAAGGTTTTCTTAGAGGGTTTTAGGGGTTTTAGTGATTTTATCTTTTAGGGATTATTAGGTATGTTTTAATTTTTTTTGGTTTTTTAGGTTTATTGGGGATATTGACGATTTTGGGGGGGTTTGGTGGTTTTATGATTTTTTTTGTTTTTTATGGTTTAATAGTTTTTTAGTGTTTTTGACATTCTTTGGGATTTAAGGGTATTTATATTTGTTAGTTTTTTTATGGTTTCTATTGGGTTTTATGGTTATTTAAGTTTTTTGGGGATTTGTCTGGATTTGAGAGTTTTTTAGGGGTTTTAAGGTTTTTTGGGTCTTTTTATGGTGTTTGGGGTATTTTTTGTTTTTTATGTTTTTTAGTGGTTTTAAATGTTTTAGGTTTTTATGGTTTTTTAGTATTTTTCAGTGGATTTATGGTATTTTACTTTTTATGAATTTATGGGTTTTTAGGATTTGTTTAGATTTTTAGGGGTTTTAGGTATTTTGAGGATTTTTAGGTATTTTGAGTGATTTTAGGGGTTTTAGGGTTTCTTAAGGATTATGGGGGGTTTATGGTTTTTAGTAGTTTTACATGTTTTTATGGTTTTATTAGGGTTTCTCATAGTTTGTTTTGTTTTTAAATTTTAAGGGATTTTAACGATTTTTTTAGGATTTTTTTAGGGTTCTAGGGGTTTAGAGTTTTTAGTGGTTTTAGGATTTTTTTGAGTTTTTTGGGTTTTTTGGTTTTATGTTTTTTTGGTATTTTATGGTATTTTATCTTTCTTTAATTTTTATAGTTTTTAGAGTTTTTTAACATTTTTAGGGGTTTAATGGGGTGTTTTAGTTTTTATTGGGTTTTTATGTTTTTATTAGTTTTTTTGGGTTTTTTGCGGTTTTAAGTGTTTGAATGTATTTTAAGGGTTTTTTTGGTTTTTAAGGGTTTTGTGTTTTATATGTTTTATGGGTTTTAAGTTTTTTTTTTGTTTTTAAGGATTTCTTAGGGTTTATAAGGGTTTTAGGGTTTTCATTTTTATTTTTTTTATTTTTGTGAATTTTTTAGTGTTTTTATATTTTTTATGTTTTTAGTTATGTTGAGGGGTTTTATGTTTTTTTATGTTTTTAGGTTTTTGATGATTTTTTGGGTTTTTAGGTATTTTTTAGTTTTAAGTGATTTTAATGTTTTTCGAGTTTTTTAAAATCATTATGTGTTTAAATAAGTATAGTGTTTTCAGTGGATTTTAGGTTTTTATGGGTTTTTAGTGTTTCTTAGTTTTTGAGGGGTTTTATGGTTTTTATGGAGTTTTAAGCTTTTAGGTCATTTATAATTTTGTGCAATTTTAGAAATTTTGTGGGTTTTAGTGTTTTTTGGTTTTTAAGTTTTTCTTTGGGTTTCTCAAGGTTTTATCATTTTTTTATTTTTTTAGGGATTTTCAGTGATTTTTTTAGTATTTTAATGGGTTTTAGGGTTTTTGGGGATTTGAGGGGTTTCTGGTTTCTTAGGGTTAATTGGGGGTTTTAGAATTTTTTAGGTCTTGTAGAGGGTATAAGTGTTTTTATGTTTTCAATGTTTTCTTGGTGGTTTTCATGGTTTTTAGTTTTCTTTACATTTTTAGGGATTTTTAAATATTTGTTTTAGGATTTTTATAAATTTTTAAGGGTTTTAGGGATTTTTATTGTTTTGGGGATTTTAGGGGTTTTTGTGTTTTTTGGGGGGTTTTAGGGTTTTTTTGACTTTTTAGTGGTTTTCTGGTTTTTTAGAGTCTTTTAATATTTTGAGGGGTTTAAAGGGTTTTTAGAGTTTTGTGGGGTTTTATGGGTTTTTCTAATTTTGGGATTTTTACTATTATTAGAATTGTTTAGAGTTTTTATAATTTTTATGTTTTTCAGAGGATTTTTGTGTTTTTAGGTTTCTAAGGTTTTCTTAGGTGATATCAGGAGTTTTAGTATATTTTACTATTTTAGGGATTTTTAGTTTTTTTAGGATTTTAATGGTTTTTAGGGTTTCTAGGGATTTTGTGAGTTTTAGGTTTTTAGGGACTTTAGGGGGTTTTATTATTTTTTAGTATTTTTATGGGTTTTATGATTTCTTTGGTTTTTGTTATTCTCTTGGGGTTTTTAGGGTTTATTGGTTTTTTACATTTTTAGAGATTTTTAGTGATTTTTAGGATTTTTATGTTTTTAGGGTTTTTAGATATTTTGAGGGATTTTATGTTTTTTGTGTTTTAGGGTTTTTGAGTTTTTTATGTTTTTTATTTTTTTAGGGTTTTTTAGATTTCTAGTATTATTATCTTTTTAATCATTTTTCAGGTTTAATGGTTTTTAGATTTTTTAGTGATTTTAAGGGTTTTATTGGGATTTCAGGTTTTTATGGTTTTAGGGGTTTGTGGCTTTTAAGTTTTTAGGGTCTTTTTGGGGTTTTAGAATTTTTTAAGTTTTTAGGGGTTTTAAGTTCTTTTATGTTTTGAATTTCTTCTAATGGGTTTTCATGATTTTTATGGTTTTTTACATTTTTAAGGATTTTTAATGATTTTTTAGTGTTTTTATGGTTTTTGGGTTCTTAGGTATTTTGAGGTTTTTTTAGTTTTTTATGTTTTTTAAAGTTTGTTAGGGTTTTAAAGTGTTTTTTATTTTTTAAGGTTTTCTTAGTGTTTTTATAATTTTTAGTATTTTTTTCATTTTTAGGGGTTTTTAGGGGTTTTACGGTTTTAGGTGTTTTAGAGACATTGTGGGTTTTTAGGGTTTTTAAGGTTTTTATGTTTTTTTGGGTATTATTTTTTTTAATTTTTTTATGGATTTCAATATTTTAGGTTTTTTTAATATTTTCTGTGGTTTAATGGGTTTTTTTCATTTTTAATGGACTATTATGGTTTTATGGGGTTTTAGGGGTTTTTAATGTTTTTTATGGGTTTTATGGTTTTTAGGGGTTTTAGCGTCTTTTATTGTAAAGACACCCTCCCTACAAAAATGTCTCACTTGAGCTTGAAATGGAGAAAGAGATATAATGATCCTGGATTCCCACCTCCAGTAGGCCTCGGGGTGGAGACCATCACCAATGGTATACAAATCTCATAAAATGAGAGGTATTACCCTTTTTTATAGTAACCAAGATCTGGAGATAAGATGTATTAACCTAAAACAAATCCAAGAAATACATACATATATATATATATAATAAAACAAAAACTATCCCAAATTCATGTTTCAAAATGTAACTGACACAAAAGAAAGAGTCTCCAAAGTAAATACCAAAAGAAAAGCTGAGCAGCGACACAATAACTGTCCCCAACGTCCGAACAAGTACATCCCAGCATGGTCCACATAGTTCCCCTGGAAACCTAAAATAATTTTTATAAAATAGGGTTAGTATACAAGTATACTCAGTAGAAAAACCAAAGTCTCTTTTGTAAAAGTGATATAAACATACTAATTCCCCTGTGAAAAAAAACATAAACCAACATCACCTACCAAGGTAGACTAGCCACCCCAACCTCACCAGCAGAACACTAACCAAATAATGAAATTCAAGTAATGTAATATAGAGAACATTGATGATAGGATACCCAACACCACTTTCCCCCTGATTAGCTGCTCTCACACCCTAACGGAAAATTTCATGGTGCTCCCACCTCATCTAAATCCACCACATCACAAACCACCCACTCACAACTAGGCCTCATAACACGTCCCTCAACCTAGTAAAATTAATCTCATCACATCCCGACTGCACAAACCTAGGTCTCACAACCACATCTCACCCGCAGACACCTGGGCCACATACCACATCACATCTTGAAGACACCAGGGAAATCACAACGCATCTCATCCCGAAGAAACCTAAAAAACCATAACTCATCTCATCTTGAAGACACCTAGTAAAACACAAATCACCTGCACACACCAGTTCCTTATAAACCACTACCTACCTGAAGAAACTTTGGATATCATCGCCTAGAAGACGGAGTAGGGAAGATCGGATGGCCATCTATATATCCTCCCACCGCAATGTTTGGGAAACACACCCTTCCCCATGAAAATGGGGTGTTCGACACATAGTTCTCAACATGGGTGGGATATGTATAGAAAACCCAAGGAAAATACAAGTATGTATATATATAATAAAACACTCAAGCCCAACCTATGGATTCTAAATCAAAAAAATCAACCACTTTATGATACTACCAACTCTACTGCTACCTCTAAATGAATTTATGAACACTATAAACAGTCACTTATAAATTTGATAAATGAAATCCATCAACAACAAGAAACAAATCAAACATACCCTTATCCAACTCATTTAACCAATTGTCATTATTTACTTTATAAACCATTTACTCATTCCACCCCCACCAGGGAAACTACCAACCACAACATTCATTAATCCACACAACATAATCCATGCTAACCACTTGAAATATCATTCTTCAAATTCATTCCATGTGATCATTCCTCTCAATAAGAAAACCACCAACTTACTATTAAACCCCACAACACACCACATCACAGGAAACCTAACAACCCAACTATTCAAACACTACTCATCCTTTACACAAAAAATCAATCTCCCAACCCGATATACCATTTCTCCACAAAAACCATCCACACACACCACCATGCGCTCAATAGTAGAACCACATGCACCGTCAAAAGAACAAAATAGAAAATATCTACAGACAGCACACAACAACACCAAACAAGTAATGGTGTATTAAAATTTAACATGACCATTATTTAACTCCACATTGATAATTTAATGGTTATCACATAACCAGTTTGATCCTGGGGTATCCGTTTATTCAGCCTTATATTCATGATTAATCATATTTTCATGTTCACAATCATTCAATAACAAGTGTTCACAAGAAAAGTGCATAAAAAGAGTCCACCAACATCCATGATTTTCTTATGTCATATCAAAGATACTGATCACAAATGGATCAAGGATAATAAATAAATCAATACAAACATCATTATTTATCTTCCCTACCACTCATTTATTACTAGAGAAACATGTCCATTTATCTTTCTTATCATCATATTCTGCCCCTCATTTATTACATAGTTTAAATTTTATTCAACTTTATTCACAATTAGACACCAATATACCCACACTGCATAATACACAAACAAAAAAAGATGAAGGGATACTTACCTAGAACAACAGTAAATCAGAAACTCCTCCTTACGCTAAGACATGGCTTGCACGAGCAGCATGAAATACACTAAGGGAAAAATAGATCTGAAGGCCACATCACAAAACCTGACTCCACAGGGAAGAAATGATTTTGTCTCATCAATATAATATGGAAGTGTTCAAAGAATAGATGATCTTGACCTGAGAAAAATGCCATATCCTAAATCAACAAGGAAAATGGTTTCAAAGTTCATTAAAGCAAGATCATAATCAACACCATGCGGTTTGACTGTTAAAAGTCTCAGGGGCCTTAGGAAAAATAAACATACAATTTATAACCTTTGAAAAGGATTAAAAAACACTTAAATATGATTTTAAACATATTTTATGTCAAATAAAACATTAAAAGGGGTGAATTTTCAAAAACTCAAGATAGTTATAATTTTGACAAACTGTTGGAAATGACTCACCATTGGGTATGTCACTGATGCGGGCTACATATGGTGAGTCACTGAAGTGACCTGTCAATGGAGAGTCATCAATGTGAGTCATCGATGATGAGTCACCAACATGAGTCACTGGTGCGAGTCATCGATGCGACCTACCGTTGGAGAGTCACTGATGTGACTCCCCAATGCAACTTATAGATGGAGAGTCACCAATGTGCTTCACCAATGGAGATTCACCAACGTGAGTACTGATGGGACCTACTGATGGTGAGTCACCCACGTGACTCACCAAAGCGACCTACCGATGGTGATTCACCGATGCGAGTCAACGATGGTGAGTCACCAACGCGACCTACCGATGGTGAGTCTCTGACGCGACTCACCAATGCCACTCACTAGCACCACCTATCATCTCCACCTACCGATTCCACCTACTGACGCCACCTACCAAAACCACTAACTAATTCCACCTACCATTGGAGAAACTATATTTTTCGGTAAAATCATGAAATTAGTCATTGTGAATCCACAGAACACCTCAAACACAAGATTTTGGAAATGTATTGGACCATTAAAGTCTATGCCATTACATCAAATACCTCTCTAACTATTCTCATCCTCAAAAATCCAAAAACCAACCCCGAAGGAATAGAGGGTTCCGAACAAAAACCCTATGAGATACCTCTCAAGGTTCATTTTATACTCGAAACACTGTTGTGAGATTAAATATTCCATGATAAACTACCCTGTGTTGTTCGAAAGAATGAGTGAAACCTAAAAATCCAAGAAAAAATCATCTGACATCTACTACACTAATCGACCACAAGACACAGCACAAAATCACAACATCCACACCCACTCGAACACATGAATCTGATAATTCCTTCCTCCATGTCAAGATACTATCTGATTTGGGAAGTACTAACTCACTTGCGCAGGTTTAATCACATCCACATTAATTCCTCTCTATTTGTAATCAGGTCCTACCCTCTTCACATGTCTGGATTCTTATCACACATTTTAGGAAAAAGGAAACAACTCATCGTATAGAAAACAAGGTTCAAGTATCACATTGAAAATGGAATACAACATAGAAAAAATCATAACAACTCTAGGTACAGGGATTGCATCTTTACTTCTCACTCCCAAGTACTCTCATCAATGCCACCATGCCTCCACAACATGCAAACCAAGGGAATGTTCCTCTCACAAAACACCTTCTTCAAATGATCCTTGATCTCTACTAGCCACTCTATGAACGTTGCATCATCCTCAACATCTAACTCTCCCTAGTCAATAACATGAGAGTCATCGTGAATATACTAATGAAGCTGAGAGACATAAAAGACACTGTGGAACTTATACAACTATGGTGGTAGCATTACCTAGTATAACACCTTGCCCACCTGGCCCAACACCTCAAAAGGTCTAATAAACCTCAGATAAATCATGCTTCCACTGCCAAAACTCCACTACCCATGCTGATGGTAAACCATCAAGAACACATGGTCCCCCACCTTGAACTCCAAGGGTCTCCTCTAGTAATCGATGTATGAATTATGTGAGAATTGTGATGTCTTCATCCTCTCACGAATAGGATACACCTTCTCAGTCAAACTCTACACCATGTCCAAACCAAAAAAGTTTTTCTTCCCAACTTCGGTACAACACAAGGGTGAATGACATGGTCTTCCATACTAATATTTGAATGGATCCATGATAATGGAAGAGTGATATCCATTTTTGTATGAAAACTCCACTAAGGTCATGTGTCGCACCCAAGATCCACCAAAGTCCAAGACGCACACCAGCAACATGTCCTCCAATTTCTGGGAGGTCTACCCTATTTGTCCATCTGTATAAGGGTGGAAAGTAGTGTTGAGGTGTAACTGAGTGCCAATATCATACTTCAATTCCCTATAGACTCGCGAGGTAATCCATTTATACCAATATGAGATGATGGATCTAGAATCCCCATACAGGCACACCACCTCATCCACAAACCTCTTGGCCAAGGTATCCACTATGTCGAACTCTCTAATCTCTAATAAGGGGGATGATTTCATATTTTGATCCACCACTACCCATATTTAATCAAATAATCTCTATGCCATGGGTAACCCTGTGATGAAATCCATCGAGATGTCATCCCACTTCCACATAGGGATATCTAGGGGCTTCAAAAACCACTAGGAACACGGTGCTCAGCTTTCACCTACAGGAACACTATGAACTTCACCACAAATTGTGCCACTTCCCATTTGATTTTGGGCCACCAAAAATAAATCCTCAAGCCACATAAATAATGGAAACTCCTAGTATTACCACTAAAGAAGAGCTGTAAAACTCATAGGGAACTCTATCATGCATTTAAAATGGAACAAAAAACTTCCCATGAAACATCATTTGATTTTGACCATCCTCTAACCATCATTCTAGAGCATGGCCATGGTCAACTAAATCGTGCATCACTTATTCCTCAGTGTATCCCCACTGAGACTCCTCCACCTATTAAATTATAGTAGACATCACCATCATTTGAAAAAAGAAGCCTCTACCACCATCCATTCCTACATCCAAGTACGATGATGGAAATTCCTCTATCTCCTTCTATGCATCTGCAAATTCCCAAACTACTTTCTTCTATGAATTAATTATCAAAGAATCATCCACAAAATCCCCCTTCCCTGAGGTGTAACAGATCTAGAAATCATAGTATTGGATAATCTCCATCCACCTCCACTACTATAAGTTCAGATCTCATTGGTAAAATATATACCTCAAGATCTTGTGAAATGGGAAGACCACAAAGATATCTATAAAGAGGTAATGTCACCAAAACATCAGTGTGAACATGACCAATGCTAAATTCAGATCATGGGTGGCATAGTAACATTTCTGGGGATGTATCTATCTAGACCCATAAGAAACCACTCTTCACTATTTCATTAGCACACACCCCAAACCCAAAGGGGAAACATCATAAAACACCTAGAAAATCACATATTCCTATTAAAACTCGACAACTTAAGCACTGAAAAACATCGTTTTTAGGTAGATTAATGATACCTAACACTACCCACTACAAAAAATGTCCTAGACATTCCTCATCAAGGATGTTAATGGAGCTTCTACTCAAGACAAAATTTGGTAAGAATCTCCAGTAATTTTCTACGAGACTAGGAGAACTAAAATCCTCTACAATATTCTTGGGTTTTGCCTAAGAAACAACTTCCATGACCTTTTATGAGTCCACTACTACACCCTGTTTTGATACCACAGGTCCATGTAAATTTACCTCTTTTTTCCAAAACATACACTTGGAAAACATCTCATTGATCCAGTGGTGTCGAAGAACCTCCCAGATATTCTGAAGTTTCTTGGTATACTCCTCATATGACTTTGAGTAGATCATGATTTCATCAATGAATACAATGAAGAATCAGTCCAAGAACTCAAAGAACTCAAAGTTCATGAGCCCCATGAACACAGGTGGGGTGTTCGTAACATATAATGAAAAAACCAGAAACTTAAAGTGTCCATACCTGCACCTAAAAGCAGTCTTAGGGATGTAACATTTCTTCACCATAAACTAGTGATACCCAGATCGTATATCGACCTTAAATAACCAACTAGATCCCCTCAGGTGGTTGAAAAGATCATATATTCATAGGAGATGGTGAAAGTTCTTGATTGTTACCTGATTCAACCTATTGTAGTATAAGAAAATCCTCATACTAAAATCATCCTTTTTTTAAAACAAGATCAGGGACCCCCACATGGACACAATGGGCCTGATAAGGAACTTCCATATTAGATGATTCAACTTAATCCAAAACTATCTCAACTCAAAAGGTGCCATCTGATAAAGATCCATCGAAATCAAAGAGGCACTGGGCTATAGGACTATCCCAAACATAACATCACATCAAGGGGGTAATGTCGTAACCGTCCCATGGAAAAAATAAAAAGAAAACCCCAAAATTTTGGGAACCTCATTCATATCATAACCCACCAATTCAAATGACATCTCGACTAACAAGGAAAGAAGGGGATCCATATGCCGACTTCCTATAGAAAAACTATGCTCATCAACAAAAGTCACACATTGGCCTTCCACGTCTGAAAACCTGACTCTCCTCTAGAATAAGTTGATAAAATAATTAATAGAGTACAACCACTCAATTCCAAGGAAGAAATCGCTTAGTTGAATTTGTAACTAGTAAATATTCCCATGGGAGTGATGCAGTCCCATTATCAGTCTACATCCCTGGAACAAATCATACAGGCTGGTTTAACCTCCAACTAGCATACTCAACACCAAGGGTACAGGAAGACACTCTATTTATAGGCACAGATAATGGTCTAGAGTGAGAGTAAAAAAGGAGTGAGAATGTCCCAAATCAAACAAAGTGCATTCCAGAGTACTGAACAAACTGATCGTACCTCAAACGATCTCCAGTGCAGCTAGAATTGCTACCTCTATGGCGTGTAACTGAACACGCCTAGCTCTTGTTCCCCTCTGTTGATGACCACATCCTTGACAATACTCAGGATGAGGTCCCTATGGAACACCTTAAGGTTAGCCTCAACCTTCCCCATCTCTTCTCGATGGAGGAGGAGCCTAATTTCCCAACTGTTGAAATGGACTAGATAGAAACTACTTTTGAGGCGGGCACTGAACTGACCCACCATAGCTATACTAATATTGAATTAATGTTGGGAACTGACTTTGAAGATTCCCATAGACTGCATAGATAAAAAATTCATTCTCCAGTCCCACAGGATAGACAAGAGGACTAGAAGGTCAAAACAGAAACTGTTGAGGTCTCCTCCTCGCTATTCAGAACCTCATAGGCCCCGGCACATGAGACCTCCTACAGATACCCCTCCCCTTATAAGAAATATCATCAATCTCCTATCACGATAAAAATCCTCATGAGGTCATACTCTCAAATACCTCTACCTTCTTTTGGACCTCTAATTATGTCTTCAAGGTAAAGGGGTAACCATGTACTAGAGAGAAGGACGAAGTGCTTCCTCTAGGCATCTCGTACAAGAATCCTCATCCAGAAAGAGATGCAAAGAAATCCAAAGGACATCCTTGAACTTGTTCCCCATATATCGTACCGACATACTCCCCTATTATAGGGATAATAACTCCTACCTTAACTCATCTTTAATGGTTAATGAAATGAATTCTTCTCAAAACTCCTTTTCAAAATCGACCCATAGAACGTCAGACTCCTTCCTCTTCCCCAGGTAAAGCATTCACCGATGATGAGAAGATCCCCAAATCTAGCTCACCACAAAAGGAATCCATTACTCTATTGAAGCATGCATCATGTTGAAGGTGATGACAAGATCTTCAAGACAACTCTTTGAATCCATGTCTGAAACGCTGACCTCAAACCTTCCCAGATTCTACCAATGGAAAGAATGTTGCATTTTCCACCACTTGTTGTCCTCGTCCAATAGATCAACCCTACTTCGATCAACCAGGTTGAACAGTTGAGCCTCCACTACCTATAATACACATGGACGATGACCAGGTTCTATAGATGAACGTTAAACAAGGAATTACTAAGCCCTACTAGTATAGAATTTGATTTAAGATCCATTTTAATTTAATAAACACATTTTGTTATCCATTTCAAATTCCCAAAAAACACCACAACTAAAACTAAAACACAAGTCATTATGATGCATGTACCTTACCTAGGGTCTCTGCCCTGTAAACGGTGTAGCCTCACTTGGTCATTCGGTAGTCTCAAAGTCCTTACATCTGATCATGGGGCCCCCTAAAATCTTATTTCATGTCTAGTCTTCCCTAGCCTATGTTACACAACAAAATCACCTGAATCTATTACCCTACCAGCCATTCAATCCTCATTGTTCCTAACTCCAAAATACATCCCATATCTCAACCATCACCTTAATTACCATTCATCAAGACCCCTCCCTCAAAAGATGTCCCTCCTGAGCTGGAAATGGAGAAAGAGATAAAATGACCCCGGAGTCCCACCTTTAATAGGCACCGGGGTGGTGACTAGAACCAAGGGTATACAAATCTCAAAAAATGGGAGGAATCACCCTTTTTATATTAACCATGATCAGGAGATAAGATTCATAAACCTCAAACAAATACAGGAAATATATATATGAATGAAAACCAAAAATCATCCCACATGTATGTTTCTAAATGTAACTGATACAAAATCAAGAGTTTCCAAAGTAAATACCGAAATAAAATCTAATAAGTGACTCAACAAATGTCCCTATAATTCGAGCTAGTACTACCCATCACGGTCCATGTACTCCCCCTAAGAACCTGAATGTAGTTTTGTAATGTAGTATGGGTATACAAATATACCAATTTTGATAACCAAAGTCTCTCATGAAAAAGTCAGAGAAGAAAACTAATTACCCTATGAGAAAAAAAATAAAAACCAAAATCACCTAACACGGTATTCTAGCCACCACAACCTCACCAAAGGCATGCTTAATAAATAATTCAAGTCATGTAAATAAATCTAGAGAACATATATGATAGGGTAACTTGCACCACTTTCCCACTGATTAGTCGCTCGCACACCCTAACAAAAACCATCATGGTGTTCCCACCTCTTACTAATCCACCACATCACAACCCACCCACAACCTAGGAAAATTAATCTCATCACATCCTACCCGCACACACCTAGGCCTCAAAACCACATCCCACCTGCATACACCTAGGCCACATACAACATCACTTCTTTAAGACACCTGGTAAATCACAACACATAACATCCCAAATACACGTAGGATACCACAACTCATCTCATCCCGAAGACACCTGGGAAAAAACAACTCACCCACAAACACTTGGGCCTCAAAAGAAACTACATGCCTGAAGAAATTTGGGCTATCACCACCTATAATAGATATCAGGGAAGAGTAGGTGGATAGATATCTATCCTTACACTAGAATGTTTTGGAAAGACACCCTTCCCCGTGATAATGGGGGTGTTTGGAACATTGTTCTCAACTAGTGTGGGGTGTATATAGAAATAAAAAAGAAAATACAAGTATGTATATAGTATAAAACACTAAATACCATCCTATGTGTTCTCAATAATACTATAAACCACCATATGATACTTACAACTCTACTAATACCTCTAAATTCATTTATTAACACCAGCAACAGTCACTTCAGAAGTTGATAAATTAAATTCACGCACAAAAAGCCACAACTCAAGCATACCCACAACTTACTCATTTAACAAATTGTCATTCTTTATTAAATAAACCATTTACTCATTCCATCCCTTCCCAAGAAACTACGATCCATAGTATGCATTAATCCACATAGAATATACCATGGTAATCACTACCAATATTTTTCTTCAAAGTGATGTCACCCAACCCTTCCTATCAACAAGAAAACCCCCAAATAATGGCCAAAACCCACATCACACATCATCAAAACCAACCTGACATCCCCTCTATTTATAAACTTCCCATATTTTTAATAAAAAGTTAATCACTCAACATGATATACCATTTCACCACTCAAACCATCCACACACAGCTTCGTGCTCCCAACAGCAGCATCGTACGACTGTTAAAAAGAACCAGACCGAAAATATATACACATATCACACAACCATACCAAAAATGTCAATGTTTACTCATATTTTACACACTCATTATTTAACTCCACTTTGATAAGTTAGGGGTTATCACAGAATAATTTTGATCATGGGGAATCAATTTATTTATACGGATATGCGTGATTAATAAAGTTTTCATGTTCAAAGTTGGTTAATAACATGTGTTCACAAGACTAGTATTAAAACTGAGGCCACTAATGACAATAATTTTTAGGAGTCATTGCATAGATACAGATCAAAAAACAATCAAGGCTAATAGGTAAATAAATAAAAACACCATTCCTCATCTTCCCTGCCACTCATTTATTACTAGAGCAACTGGTTTGATTATATTTGTTATCATCAACTTCCGCCACTCATTTATTAATTCATTTAAATTTGATCCAACCTTATTCAGATGAAAACATCAGTATAACCACCCCTCATGATAACCAAATAAAAATAGACACAGGGATCCCCACTTGAAACAAAAGTCTATTATAAATTCATCCTTGTTCTAAGACATGGGGTGTGTGAGCAGTAGGAAAGACTCCAAGGTAAAACTAGATTTGAAGGCCATAGAAAAATACACGACTCCATGGGGAAGAAAGGATATAAGAACACTAATAGAAAATAGAAGGGTTCAAGGAAGAGAGGATTTCAGCTTTACAAAAATGCCAGATCATAAATCTATGAGGAAAATGATTTCAAAGTCCATTAAAGCCGGATCACAATTAAGATCAGGCAGTTCGACTGTTAAAAGTCTTGAGGGCCTTAGTGGAATTAAAGATATATTTATATCCTTTGAAAAATATTTAAAAACACTTAAATATGGTTTTAAATTTATTTTATGTCAAATAAAATTTTAAAATGGGTAAATCTAAAAAAACTAGAGAGAAGTGGAATTTTGAAAATCTATTAGAAATGACTCGTTGTTGGGTGAGTCACCGACACGAGCTACTGATGGTGAGTCGCCAACATGACCTTCTAATGGTGAGTCACCAATGAAAGTCACTGATGGTGAGTCACCAATGTGAGTCACCAATATGACTAACCGATGGTGAGTCACCGATGTGACTCCCTAGAACGACCTACCGATGGCGAGTCACTGATGTGAGTCATTAATGGCGAGTCACCAACGCGACCTACCACTGGTGTGTCACCGATGCAACTCACTAACGTGACCTATCAATGGTGAGTCACCGACATGGGTCACTGATGCAAGTCGTCGATGTGATCTATCGATGAAAATTCACCGATGTGACTCATTGATGGTGAGTCACCGACCTGAGTCACGGACATGACCTGCCGATGTCGAGTCAATAATGCGACTCACCGATGCCACTCACCCACACAACCTACCAACAACACCTACCTTCTCAGGCTACCTATGCCACCTACCATTAGAGAAACTGTATTTTTATAAAAACCTTGAAATGAGTCATCGTGACCCCTTAAAACACCACAAACAATGGATATTGACTATGTATTGGACCGGAGAGGTCTGGGCCATTACATTTATGGTTTTTATAATTTTTTGTTTTTTTTTCTCGAGTTTTATGTGTTTTTAGGTTTTTAAGGATTTATTTAGGGTTTTCATGGTTTTTAGTTGGTTTTATGTTATTAAGGATTTTTATGGATTTTTAGAGTTTTTATGGTTTTTAGGTTTTTTAGCGTTTTTATTGTTTTTAGGGATTTTAACAATTTTTAGGGCTTTAAAGGTGTTCTTAGGTTTTTGTAGGGTTTTAGATATTTTTATGTTTTTAGGGTTTATTTTGATTTTTATAGACTTTATGTTTTTAGGGATTTTGATGGATTTTGGGGGTTTTAGGGATTTTTTGGTTTTTTGGGTTTTTAATGTTTTTAATATTTTTAAGTTTTTTATGGTTTTTATTGTTATTAGTAGTTTTCTAGGTTTTATAGGGTTTTAGGAATTTTATTATTTTTAAGGATTTTATGGTTTTTAGGGGTTTTAGGGTTTTTGCAGTCTATTACAGTTTTTAGATTTTTTTGGGGTTTTAGGGATTTTAATTATTTTTAGATTTTAAAGGGTTTCTTAGTGTTTTCCTGTTTTTTAATTTTTTTTTAAATTTTATTGGCTTTCTAAGATATATTTTATTTTCTAAAAAGTTTTTTTTGGGTTTTTAGGGGGTTTATTGGTTTTTTTGGTTTTTTAGGGTTTTGTGGGTTTAATGTTTTTTTGGTTTTTAAGGATTTCTTAGAGTTTTTTTGGGTTTTAAGGGATTTTTATGCTTTAAAGGAAATTGGGTCTTTTTTCATATTTTTATTGATTTTTAGGGATTTTTTGGGATTTTGATGGGTTTTTGAGTTCTTAGGGTTTTTTGAGTATTTTAGGGTTTTATGTTTTTAGGTTTTTTAATTTTTTTAAATTGTTTAATGTGTTTTATAGATTTTAGTGGATTTTATGTTTTTTTTTCATTTTATTCATTTTTTTTATTTTCTTTGATGTTTTTTGGTGTATAAATGGGTTTAATGGGATTTTAGAGGTTTTTTATTGTATTTTAGAATTTGAAAATTCTTTTAGGTTATTTTGGGATCTAAGTGTTCTTTGTTTTTTTAGGTTTTATTAGGGGGTTTCCTAGTTTTTTTGGTTTTTACATTTTAGGTTTTTCTAGTGATTTTGTAGGATGTTATGGATTTTGAGATTTTTTAGGGATTTTGATGGGTTTTAGGGTTTTTTGAGTTGTTTTTAGATATTTTTAGTTGTTTTAGGGGTTTTAAGTGTGAAGATGGGTCCTTTACCTTTCTTGTAACTGGGTATCCCTTTATTTTGAGGGAAGGCTGAATGTTATTACCTTGAGATAATTTTGGTGAAAATCATCCACTAACTGGCTAATTGGAAGGGAAATGCATGTCTCAGGTGGGAACAGTCTACCTGATTAATGATGTCATCACCTCCATGTTTATACATGGATTCTCTATTTATAAATGGACCATCAATATTATCAAAAGCATTCAAGTCAAGAGTAGGAATTTTTCATGGACATGCTGCATCAGTGAAAAAAGCAAGTCTTTGTTGCTTGGAAAGAATGAGCCAAACTAGTTGACATTGGTTGATTAGGCATAAAAGATCTCAGGAAATTAAATTAAGCATTGCATGAAAAATTTACCTATAGTGTGTTCACTTCACAGGATGGGGGAAAATATTTTCTCAGTGAGATATTCATACACAGTCTCAATAGTTGGTATTCAAGATATATTGCCTCTTTAGTGCAGGCTGCTATAAAATTTTCATTTAATGACATTATTTTCTGCTTGAAATGGGATATTTCGAAGCAATTTAACATGAATTGTTGGACTGCAACTTGGATGGATATAATGATGATTGAAAAGGTGAGGCCCCACAGAATGGTCAATACATGTATATTTCTAATCTCATACAAAGATTCAGAGAGATGGATGATAATTTTCTAGATCCCATCATCCTGGGGATCTAGATGTATAAGTTTTTTGATATTAATACTCTATTATGGAAACCAAATATGGTTGGGTAGCTTATTGAAAGAGAATTATACCAGCACAAATGTGAGCAGGATGAAAATACTCCATCAAGGATTTTAAATTTCTAGAATCTCTTCATCCCTCCATCCAAATAGTAGCTGTTATGGAATCTGGGGAAGAATATGACTCCAATTCATGGTATGCTGAATAAAGAAAGATGGAATCTTTCCTCTACTTGTAACTTCTTCCTACAGGCCAAGGAATTTGAGCTTCACTTATTTGTTCGTAGTAGGTAATAGTCCAAGATGTGGCAACATGCACAGTTCGATATTTCACTAAACCTAAGAAATAATTAGCACCATATGGGGGATATGATGAACTCCATAACAATGATTAGCCTCAGTGAGTAGCTTCCCAACCATCACCTCACAACATCATCCATGGACATTTCACACACATGGGAACAAACCCATAAAAACCATAAAACCCCTAAAATATTACACTCCCTAGAAACCCTAAAAACTCTAAAAACTCTAATAACCCTTTAAAATACTAAAAATGTTAAAGAACTATATAATACCGTAAAACCCCAAAAAACTAAAAAATCCATGAAACCCCTCAACATCCAAAAAACCCTGATTACCATAAAAATCCTAAAAATCCCTAAAAATAACTACAAATTTAAAAAACTCTAAAAATCCTAAAAAATTAAAAATTCTTAAAGACCTAGAAACTCATAAAACCCATAAAAAACCAAAAGCGCTAAAACCCCTAAAAGACCCTAAACCCGCTCAAACCATAAAACCACTAAAACTCCATATAATCCCTAAAACTACTAAAAACTAAAAAAACACTTTAATCCCCTAAAAATGTTAAATATACTCTAAAAACCCTTTAATCCCCTAAAAACTGAAGAAATTTTAAAAACATAAAAACCATAAATGCCCTCAAAATTTCTAAAAATGATAAAAATCCTAAAAATGACCTAAAATTCCCAAAAAAACATAAAAAACATAAAAACGCTAATAATTCTAAGAAAAACTTAAAAAACTAAAAGCACTTAAAACCCATAAAAACGTAAAAATTCTAAAAACCCCTAAAAACCCCAAAAACCCTCGAAATCCCAAAATCCCATAAATACACATAAAAACATAAAAAACTCTCAATTACCTAAATAATTAAAAAACCCTAAAAACCATGATAAACTCAAAGAGAACCTTATATATGTAAAACCACTTAAAACACCTAAAAATGAAAAAATGATAAAATCCCTAAAAAATGCAAAGAATACCCTAAAACACCTAAAACCCCATAAAAAGCCTATAGAAACTCTAAAAACACATTAAACCCTAAAAATTTTAAAAATTCTAAAAAACCTTTAGAAAATTAAAAAACTCAAAAAACCCAATAACCCAAAGAAAACCATAAGGACTCTAAAAACCATAAAACCCCTATATCCTTGAAATTCCCAAAAAAAATAAAAAACCCCATAAAATCAAAAAAAATACTTTAAAAATCCGTAGAAACATAAAAAACACTAAAAACCTTGAAAAACCTTAATAAAACCTTAAAACCCTTAACCCACTTAAAATCCTTAAAACCCCTAAAACCATGAAATTCCTAAAACCCCTAAAAATAAAAAAAAATCCAAAAATGTCCTAAAACCCCCTAAAAATATAAAATACATTAATAATACTGAAAACCCTAAGAAAACCTAAAAAAATAAAAACCCTAAAATCCACAAAAACCTAAATAGGTAAAAAAAAACCCTAAACCCCCAAAAAAGTCCCTAAAACCCCTAAATACCTCTAAAATTAAAAAAAACCCACTTAAAACATTAAAAATACTAAAACAAAAAAATAACCCTAAAAACCCACTAAAACTATAAAATCCCTTTAAAACCCAAAAAACATAAAAAACTCTAAAAACATTTAAAATCTTAAAAACCTCAAATCCCTAAAAACTAAAAAACCCATAAAATCCATAAAAACTAAAAAAACTAGTCAAAACCATAAAAATATCTAAAAACCCTAAAAACATTAAAAATACTAATAATTCCATAAAAAATACCTAAAATTGAAAACCCATTTAAAACCTTGAAAACCCATAAGAAAAACATTAAAACATAAATACACTAAAAAACCCTAAAACCCTATGAAACACTCAAATCCATAAAACCCATAAAATACCATAAAATTGAAAAAAATATAAACTATTAAAAACCCGAAATATCGTCAAAAGCATTTAAAATATTTTTAAAATCCTAAAAACTCAAAAAACCTAAAAACCCAAAAAAACCAAAAAACCCCATAAAAACCCAAAACCCCTCAAAATCCCTAAAACCCCTAAAACCCAAAAAAAACCATAAAACCCATAAAATGTAAAAAAAAACCATACAAAACCAAAGAATACATTAAAACCCCTAAAAAAAATTATAACCACAAAAATAAATAAAAATGCTAAAAACCATAAAATCCCTAAAAATACAAAAAACACTAAAAATCATATAATCACCTTAAAAATCAAAAATTTAAAATCCCATTTAAACCTAAAAACACTAAGAACAATAAAAACCCTATAAACCCAAAAAAATGGCAAAAAACTCTAAAAAACCTTTAAAGACCAAAAAAACTAAAAAACCCTAAATCCCCAGAAAAACAATAAAACCACTAAAACCCTAAAACCCCACAAAATCCCTAAAAATTTAAAACCCCATAAAAATAATAAAAAATACCTAAAAATATAAAAAACATAATAACCTGAAAATGCTAAAAAATCAAAAAACCTTAAAAACACTAAAACCTCTCGAAACATAAAAAAACTAAAAACAGTAAAAAGAACATAAAACCAATAAAAATGCATAAAATACCATAAAATTCATTAAAAATCCCTAAAAAAATTAAAAACGTAAAAAAATATAAAAATTATGTAACCAATAAGAAAAAAAATATGGATGAAGCTTAACCTCGTCCTTCCCGACCTGTCTGCGAGTAGGGGAAAATGTGCAACACACTTTCCTTAGCTACAGGCTCGCTGCCTCTCTATGGGACTATGTGCAGAACCTTTTCGGTCAAAAATTATGCATCGACAACACTATGACATACCTTTTTAACAGTGTCATCAGGGCAGAAAATAGTGAGCATATCAATAACTGTATGCTCACTGCAGTCACAACCCTTTCAAACTACGTGTGGAGAGCCCAGAATAAGGTTGTTTTTGACTCAAAAGTCTACTACCTACATGGTGGAATTAATGTGATCTGTATTTCTATTCACACGACATCCCACATTCAAATAGTAGTAATGGATAACAACATAAATGATTTGATCATTTTGAGAAATATTGGTGTTTCTGGTAGGTGGAAGAAACCAACGCCCATGAAATTCATTCGGTGGATTCCCCCAGTACCAGGTTGGATCAAAGTTATCATGGATGGCACTGCGTCCGGAGAACATATTCTCGTGGGATCGGAGGTGTATTCCGTACATAAAGAGGCATCGTCATGGGATGCTTCTTCCACTTCCTAGGGAGTGGATGCGCCTATGAGGCGGAACTCTGAGCCATTATCAACATAGTCTAGTTTGCGACGTAGTTTTCTTGGAAGCTCCTATGGATTGATTCCAACTCAATGATGGTGGTGGAGGCCTTGAAAAGCGATTTAAAAAGTGTACCATGGCGTCTACTCCTGTAATGGATTGAATTCCTCGAAGCTTCCCAAGATCTGACCCTACATATCATGCATGCTTTCCAGGAAGCGAATGCTGTGGCATATGCACTCTCCAAGAAATCTATTTAAGATAGGAGCTTCATGTGGTCCTTCGTCACTCCACCTTATTGTAAGTTTCTTGTGGACTCAGACATGAAGGGTGATACACACACCCACTTCTGTAGGTCCTCCTTGTAAGACCATGTACCTTTCTTCTTTTAATTAAATTTGGGGACTAGGCTCACCTAGTCCTACACCTTCTTTGCCTAAGAAAAACACAGATACCTAAAAACACATAAAACACCTAAAAACCTAAAAAATCTAAAAACAAACAGAACCTATAAAAATACCTTAAACCCCCTAAAATAGCTAAATACCATTAAAACACCCAAAAACATTAAATCCACCTAAATACCCATAAAACACTAAATAACTAGAAAAAACTCTAACAACCCTTTAAACCCCTAAAAACATTAAAAACACAAAAAAACATAAAAAACTAAAAAAACCACAAAAACAACAATAAAAAATAAAAAAAATTCCATAATAACCCTAAAACCCCAATAAAACCCTAAAATCCTAAAAAAACATAAAAATCAATGAAAATCCCAAAACATACCTAAAAAATCAGTAAAAATATTGAAACCCCAATGAAAATATTAAAAACCTAAAAACACTTACATCTTCTAAAATCTATAAAATACTAAAAACTTAAAAACAATAAAAACCTTCAAAACCCTCAAAATCATTACAGACACTAAAAACACATAAAAATCAAAGAAATCAAAAAATACCTAAAAATGTAAAAACCATAAAAACCAAAAGAAAAATAAAATAAAATCATAAAACACATAAAAATCCTAATGAAGCAAAAAAATTCAAAAAAACCCTAATAGATCGTAAAACCCCAAGTAACCCCTAAAACCTTAAAAACCTCCAAAACCTTAAAAACCCATAAAGCCCCATAATAACCCTAAAAATCACTAAAAACTGTAAAAACCCTATAAACCCCTAACAAACCTAAAAAACAAAAAAAATCCCTAAAACCCTATAAAACACCTAAAAACACTAAAAATCATAATACTCACTTAAAACCCCCAACAACCATAAAAATCCTATAAAGACCTCAAAATATATAAATAATGTAAAAACAATTAAAAAGCCTAAAAGCCATTATGAAAACCATAAAAAACCTAAAAACCAATAAAAACCATAATAAACCAAAATAATAATAAAACCCTAAAAGCTCCCCAAACCCCTTAAAATCATAAGAACCCCTAAAAAATAAAAACCCACTAAAAACCCATAAAAACCCTAAAAACCCACAAAAATTATAAAAACCATTTAAACATCCAAAAAAGTTAAATGACTTTATAATACCATAAAAACATTAAAAAATGAATAACTCTAAAACCCAAATAAATATTTAAAGCGCTTGAAAACCCTAAAAACCTCTAAAAATCCTAAAATCCATAAAAATAAAAAAATACCAAAAACCCTAAAAATATAAAATACACTAAAAACACTGAAAAAAATTAAAAAATATTAAAAAACGAAAAAAATTATACCTTTAAAAAACCTAAAAAATTCTAAATACACTAGAAACCCTAATAACACTGAAACCCCCTAAAAATATTAAAACCCACTAAAACCCATAAATTCTCTCAAAATCACTAAAAACACAAAAACCCCTTTAGATTTTTAAAAATGTTAAAAAACTCTAAAAACCATAAAAATGTAAAAACACTCAAAAACCCCTAAAAACTCAAAGAAACTATAAAATATTAAAACCCTAAAAAATTCAAGAAACCCTTAAAATCCATAAAAACAATAAAATCTTTAAAAAGTCATTAAAATCCATAAAGAGGTAAAAATCTCTATAAAAAAAATAAGACTACCTTATAAAACTTAAACCACCTAAAACCCATAAAACCATCAAAACTATTAAAATCCTTAAAGAATCCAAAATTTATAACAAACCCAAAGAACCCTAAAAATCTGTAAAAAAACAAAAGAACAAAAAAACAATTTAAAATCCCAGAAAATACCTAAAAATATAAAAACCCTAGGACACTAAAAAACCCCCAAGAAAACCTCAAAAACCAAAAAACACTTAAAATCACAAAAAATATAAAACACAAAAACCCTAAAAATACCCTAAAACCATAAAACATATAAAAACTATAAAAAGACCTAAAACATTAAAAAAATCTAAAACCCTAAAAACCTCAAAAGAAACCAAATAAAACAAAAAGCAGAAAAAATACTATAAAACCATCAAAATAACTAAAAATGTCAAACCCCTTAAAAACCTTAAAACCCCTTAAGAAAACCCCTAAGAAAACATTAAAAAACCTAAAAACACTTAAAATCCGTAAAATCAAAAACTCCCTAAAAACCCTAAAAATCCCTAAAAACCATAATAACCGCAAAGCCATGAAAATCCTTAAAAACCCTAAAAACCATTAATATCCTAAAAATTCCCTAAAATCTTTTAAAACCTAAACAAACCTAAAAACCTAAAAAATCCATAAGAAGACCTAAAAAACCAAAAAAACTTAAAACTCCAAAAAAACTAAAAACTCTAAAACCCAAAAATCCCCTAAAGGCCATAAAACCATAAAATACCTAAAATTTTTAAAAACACTAAAAACCCATAAAATTATAAAAATCACTAAACACTCTAAAAACCCTTAAAAACCCAAAAAAAAGTTATAAACCCTTATAGAAATAAAAAAAACTAAAAAATACTAAAAACCATAAAATCAATAGAAACCCCATAAAACCTTAAAAACATTCAAAATCCCAAAAACCCTACAAATCTGAAAAATCCTAAAAAAATATCTAAATTCCATAAAAAAAAGTATAATACCACTAAAACCTTAAAGCCCCTAAGAAAAATTTAAAATCTAAAAACTATTTATATCCCTAAAAACTAAAAATTCTAAAACTCCTAACCCCCCCCCCCCCCCCAAACCCCTTAAAATCCCTAAAATCACTAAAAACCATAAAACCCCTCAAAATCCGACAAAAGCCCTAAATAACTCTAAAACCATAAAAACCCATAAAACCTCTAAAATCCCCTAAGAAAACATTAGAAACCTTAAAAAACATAAAAATGTTAAAAACATAAAAATTCTAAAAACCTTAAATAGTTCTTGAAAACCCTAATGACTCCTAAATATTATAAAAACCCCTAAAAACCTAAAACGCCTAAAAACCCATAAGACACTAAAAACCCACTAAAAATTCTAAATACCCATTAAACCCCAAAAAACATCAAAAACACTAAAAAACATAAAAACTTTAAAATACCTCAAAAAGACCCTAAAACCACAAAAAACTATAACCCCCCCAAACACTCAAAATCCCTAAAACCCATAAAACCAATAAAAATCCTCAGAAATCTCTAAAAATACCTGAAAATTTTAAAACCCCCACATTCCTGAAAACCCCTAAGAAAACCTAAAAAACATAAAACCCATAAAAACATAAATAACGTTAAAAAAGTTAAAACCATAAAGAAACCTAAAACCGTCAAAACCATAAAATACATAAAAACCATAATTTTTTAAAAAATCCCTGAAAACCAAAAAAATCAAAAAAACTATAAAAACCCTTGAAAAACTCTAAGAAATCCATAAAAAACAAAAAAACACTTAAAACCCCTAAAAACCAATAAAAATGCTAGAAACCATAAAAATACCCTAAAATCAAAAACCCCATAAACCCATAAATACCAATGAATAACTTAAAAACCCCTAAAACTCTAAAAAACACTAAAAACTCTAAAAAACTTTTAAACTTCTAAAAATAAAAAGTTAACTCTAAAATAATTTAAAACCTATAAATACTAAAAAAATATCATAAAACCCAAAAAACCATAAAAACCAAATAAAACCCTAAAAAAACTAAAACCCCCTAAATTCCATTAGAACCCTAAAACCCATAAAATTCTAAAAAAACTTAAAAATCCCTAAAAATTGAAAAAAACCTAAAAATTATGAATACCCCAAAGAAAACCATAAAAAACCTAAAAACACTAAAAACCTCTCAAATAAAAAAAAATTCTAAAACCTTAAAAACTATAAAATAAACCCTAAAAATCATAAAACCATAAACCCATTAAAAACCATAAAACCCCATAAAACCCATAAATACCCTAAAAAGAAACTAAAAATATCTAAAAATCCTTTAAACTAATAAAAACATTAAAAACAATAACATAACCTTAAAATAATAAAAAATAAAAATTCCCTAATTCCCCAAGTATATCATAAAAACATTAAAAAAACTAAAAACCCTCAAACTCCCTAAAAATCCTAAAAACCAATCAAAATCATAAAATATTTCTAAAAATACCTAAAAAAATAAAAAAACCCTAGAAAACTAGAAAACCCCTACAAATAATTGAACCCAAAAAAACCTAAAACTTCTATGAAGTTTAAAAATGATAAAACCTTGAAAAACCATAAAAACGTAAAACCCGTCAAAATCCTAAAAAACACATAAAAATTTTAAAAAACTAATGAATATTAAAAAATGAAGAAAACCCTAAAAACACAGAAAACACTAAAAAAATTAAAACCCTAAAAACACCTAAAACCCATTAAAAACCTAGAAACCCAAACAAACACTAAAAAGATCATAAAACCCATAAAACACCTAAAACCATAAAAACATCTAAAACCCATAAAACCCTAAAAACCCATAAAACCCCAAAAAACCACTAAAAACTATAAAACCCCTTTAAACCCCTAAAAATGTTAACAAACTCTAAAAAACATTAAAATCCCTAAAAAATAAAAAACCCTAATAACCTAAGAAACCGTAAAAACCCAAAAAAAACTCTCCAAATCTCTGAGAACCCTCAAAACCCATAAAATTCCTAAATATAACTAAAAATAACTAAAAAAATAAAAAACCACTAAAAATATTGTAAACACGATAGAAAACCATAAAACCTATAAACACTTAAACCCCCTAAAATGCCAAAAAACACTTAAACCCCCTAAAATGCCAAAAAATTCTAAAATTGTAGAAACCCAAAAAATTGAAACGATCTTTAAAATCTATAAAACCCACTAAAAACCATAAAAATAAAAAATGACCTGAAAATATCTAAATACATGAAAAACCCTATAAACCTAAAAACCCATAAGAAAACCGTAAAAACATAAAAAAACGTAAATACCTACACACCTAAAAATGATAAAAATCCTAAAAACACAAAAAATTTCATAAAAAACCTAAACCCCCTAACCAATAAAAATAACTAAAGATCCTAAAACAATAAAAATCCCTAAAGGCACTCAAACCCCTAAATACCTAAAAAGCCTCTAAAAACTCTAATATCCCTTAAAACCTCTAAAAATATTAAAAAATCTAAAAACCCTTAAAAACACCAAAAATTCAATAAAAAACTCGAGAACCCCAAAAAACCATAAACACCTTAAAAACCAAAAAAAAAACCTAAAAACCAAACAAACACCTAAAATCCATAAAAACAATAAAATCCATAAAAATCACTAAAAATCCAAAAAAAAAACCCTAAAAACCCCAAATCCCTAAAAATATAAGAAAAACATAAAAAGAAATACACAATTAATAAATCATGGGGTCAGCTTTGTCTGATTCCACACCTTTTCTTCCCTAAAAACCCTAAAAACCTAAAAAAATAAAACCTCTAAAAACATTAAAAACCCCATAAAATTTTTTAAAACCCCTTAAACCCCTAAAAATATAAAACAAAAAATACAGAATTTTAAACACCCTAAAAAACTCCAAAATCCCAAAAACCCCTAAAAACCCCAGTAACACTCAAAATACCAAAGAACCCTAAACACCATAAAAATACTAAAAAGGCCATAAAATTCCTTTAAAAGTAAAAATACTAAAAACATGAAAAACCCTATGAAACCCTATGAAACTCTATGAAACCCTAAAATACTAAAAACAATTACAACACCAAAAGCAAATAAAATACTAAAAACCTAAAAACTCTTAAAACCCTAAAAAAACTAAAATACATTAAAACCTCAAAACAATAAAACATCCAAAAACATTAAATCCCTAAATCCCCATAAATACCCTAAAACCCCACTAAAAAATTTAAAGCCCCTTAAAGCCTCTAAAAACATTAGAAAACTCTAAAAACCTTAAAACCCTAAAAAACACAAAAAAAACTCAAAAAACTCAAAAAACCATAAAAACCTAGAAAACTCGAAAACAACTCAAAACCCATAAAAACACACAAAAATACTAAAAAATCACTAAAATCCATAAAAATACAAAAACCCATAGAAAAACAAAAAATCCTTAATAAAACCTCAAAACCATAAAGACACATAAAACCGGTAAAAAATCCAAAAACACTAAAAACAAAAAACCCCTAAAACCCTAAAAAACTCAAAATCCCTAAAATCCCTAGAAACCATAACAATCTAAAAAAACTCTAAAATTCCCAAAAAAAACATACAAACCATCAATCCCCTAAAAACCCAAAGAAAAATTTAAAAACATAAAAACACTTATAACCCTTAAAAAACTAAAAAATTGTTAAAACCCCTAAATTCCCTGAATTACAATAAAAACAGTAAAACCCCCTAAAACCCATTAATACATCTAAAACCATAAACCCATACAACTCATACAAACCCAAAAAACCACTAAAAACTCTAAAAACCCTTAAAACACTTAAAAATGTTAAAAACTCTAAAAAACCCTTAAACCCTTAAAAACTCAAAAAACCCTAAAAAAATATAAATTACTAAAACCATAAAAACATCAAAAACCCTAAAAACCATAAAAACACTAAAAACCATAAAAACCCTAAAAACCTTAAAAACCTTAAAAATACCAAAAAATCCCTTAAAACATAAAGCCCCCAAAAACCCAAAAACCCCATCAAAATCCAAAAAAACCTAAAAAAGTTAAAACCCCTTAAAACATAAAAAACATAAAACCCCTATAAATTCTAAAAACCTTAAAAACAATAAAAACCATAAAACCTTCAAATCCCTAAAATCTCATAGAAACTCTAAAAACACTAAAAATCTTAATTTTTTTTAAACCTTAAAAAACAATAAACACTAAAAACATTAAAATCCAAAAAAAATCAAAAAACCCCAAAAAATCCAAAAAAAACCCTAAAACATCTCAAAATCCCAAAAACCATAAAGCATTGTAAAATCCTAAAAACTCCCAAAAAATCCCTAAAAATGTAAGAACCCATGAAACACTAAAAATCTATAAATATTTAAAAATTAAAAACAATTTAAACCGCTAAGAACGTAAAATTATTAAAACCCTAAAACACAAAAAAACCTTAAAACGCCTAAAACCATGACAACCCTAAAAAATTCCTAAAGACTCTAAAAATGTAAAAAACCATAAACCCCCTAAAAGTGCTAAGAAAACCTTTATCCCTGAAAATACTTATAACCCAAAAAACCTAAAAATGCTAAAACCCTTAAAATACCCTCAAAACCATAAAAACCCATAAAATCATAAAACACCTAAAACCCTAGGAAAACCCTAGTAACATCTAATAACTCTAAAAACCATTAAACCCCAAAAAACGTTTAAAATACATAAAATATTTTAACACACTACAACTCAAAAAAAATCCCAAACTCCAAAACACCATAAAAACTCTAAAACCCTAAAAACCCTAAAAATTCTTTAAAATCCTTAGAATTCTAAAAACACATATAAATCCTAAAATATCCCTAAAAATCACTAAAATGTAAAAAATCTAAAAACCCAGAAAACCCCATAGAAAACCAAAAAAACCTAAAAACTCATAAAACTCATAAAAACCGAAGAAAAAACCCTTTATATCCAAAATAATGTTAAGAACTCTAAAAACCCTAAAACTACTAAAAATATCAAAAAATTCCTAAAACACAAAAAACCCATTAAAACCCTAAAACCCATCAATATCCCTAAAACCCAAAAAACAATAAAAATCATTAAAATCACCTAAAAATCCCTATAAATGTAAAAAACCCTAAAAACCCAAAAAAACATAAAAACCCATAAATACATAAAACCACAAAAAAAACCCCTAAAAACCTAAAAACACTAAAAACCCTAAACCTAAAATATCTGAATACCATAATAATCCCTAAAGACCATTAAAAAACTAAAAAAATATAAACCCTAAAAAATCATGAAATCTCCTTTAAAAACAAAATATGATAAAAATAATAAAAAACTATAAAATCATAGAAACTAAAAAAAATCCTAAAACCCAAAAAACCATAAACACCCTAAAAACCCTAAAACCCCTCAAAATTCATAAAAATCCTACAAACCCATAAAAATCTGAAAAACACCATAAAAAAATTAAATACATAAAAATACTAAAACCTCCAAAGATAACATGGAAAACCTAATTACACATAAAACCCATAAAAACCTAAAAACTCCTAAAAAATCCTAAAACCCTAAAATCCCCATAAAACCCCTAAAAATCATAAAAACCCAAAAAACCATAAAAACCCTAGACCCCATGAAAACACTAAAACCACAAAAAACTATAAAAACCCTTTAAAAACCTAAAACATTAAAAAACCTCTAAAAAATTAAGAACCACAAAAAACTCAAAAAACCCTAATACCCAAAAAAAACCCTAAAACACCTTAAAATCTCATAAAATCCTAAAACCCATAAAATCCTACTAATTCATAAAAACATAAAAAAAACCGAACAACCCTAAGAAAACCTTAAAATCTTAAAAAACATAAAATACTTATAAAAAATATAGCCTAAAAAAATTAAAACCGAACAAACCCTAAACCCCCCTAAAACACTCAAAATACGTAAAATCTATAAAACCTATAAAATTACCAAAAATAGTAAGAAAGATTAACAATGTAAAAAATACCCTAAAAACTATGAAACACCCCAAGAAATCCTTAAAAACCTAAAAACAATTAAAGCCTCTAAAAACCTAAAAAACTCTAAAAAACCCTAACCCCGCCCCCAAAAGACCCTAAAAACCCATCAAAACCATAAAAACCCCTAAAAACACCTAAAAACCTAAAAAACCTCTAAATGATAAAAAAAACTTTTAACCACTATAAACATTTAAAACAATTAAAACCCTTAAAAACCATAAAAAGTACCAAAAAATTATAAACACACAAACCATAAAACCCCCAAAACCCTAAATATCCGATAAAAAAACTAAAAAATAAATAAAAAACCATAAAAACGTAAAACCGAAAAAAACCCAAAAAAATCCTTATGAACACATTAAAAGCCTAAAACAATTAACACCCATAAAAATTGAAAAAATCACTACAAACCCATGAAACCCAAGGAAAACCTAAATTCCCTAATCCATAAAACCACAAAAAACCCATAAATAAAACCCCCAAAACTCATAAAATCTCTGAAAACTAAATAACACCTCAAACTCATAAAAACATAAAAAAACTAAAAAAAACATAAAAAACAAAAAAAAATCCCAAAAAAACTATAAAACCCTTAAAACACATAAACCCCTCAAAATTCCAAAAAACTAAAAATTAATAAAATTCCTAAAAATACATAAAAATACAAAAAAACATAAAAACCCCTAAGAGCCCTAAAAAACTATAAAACACCTTAAAAACCCAAAAACACTAATGACCCCTAAAAACCTAAAAATCCTAAAAATCCTAAATATACCCTAAAACCCCTAAATATCATTAAAAGCATAAAATAGCCTAAAACATTAAAAACTGAAAAACCCTATAAAACCCCACTAAAACACTAAAGACTATGAAATCCATTTAAACCCCTGAAAATACTAAATAACTGAAAAAAACTATTTAAACCCAAAAATACACAAAAAATTTCAAAAATATAGAAATCCATAAAAAAACTTAAAAACCCCTAAACACTATGAAAATCCATAAAAACCATAAAAATCATAAAAATTCCCACAAAATCCCTATAAACAAAAAACCCTAAAAATCATAACAAAACCATAAAACCCTAAAAAATTAGTCCCCTAACAATATCAAAAATGTTAAAAAACCTAAAAATAGTAAACACCATAAAAATCATAAAAATCACTAAAAACATTAAAAACCATAAAATCCCATAAAAATCCTAAAAACCACAAAAAACTCTAAATCCATTTAAATCCATGAAACATTAAAAAACTATAAGAACCTTAAAAACTATAAAACTTCAAAAAAACCTAAAATCTGGAAAACCCATAAACATTTAAAAACCCTAAACCCTTAACATCCCTAAAACCCTAAAAATATAAAATTCCAAGAAAAAAACCAAAAAATACATAAAATGTAAATTATACTAAAAATATTTAAAACCCATAATAAAATCTTAAAACCCTATAAACACTTGAAACTCCTCAAAACCCCTAAAACCCAAATATCCATCAAAATCTCTAAGAACCCAAATACCCATAAAAATCCAAAAAAATCCGTAAAAATTCATAAAAACAAAAAACCTGAAAAATAAGAAAAAGACATAGAAGACCTAAAACACATAAAACACCTAAAAACATAAAAATACTAAAACCCCTAAAAACCCAAAGACCCCTCAAAACATTAAAATCCATAAAAAACCTAAAACCCACTAAAAATTATTAAAATCCTTTAAACCCCTACAAATTTTAAAACTAATAGAAAAGATTAAAAGCCCTAAAAACTAAAACACCCCTAAAATCCTAAAAAAACATAAAAACCCTAAAAATCCTAAAAAGATTAAAAACCCTCAAAATCCCTAAAATACTAAAACCATAAATATCCTTAAAAATCCCTAAAATTGTTAAAAACATAAAAAACCCTAAAACACTAAAAATAAACAAAAACCATTGAAAATTAAAAACTATTAAAACCCCTAAAAACCTAAACAAAAACTAAAAACCCAAACCCCCCCTAAAAAACCAAAATTCCCTAAAAACCTCAAAATCACAAAAAAAAAATTATAAACCCATAAAAATACATAAAAACATCCATAAATCCTAAAAAAATAAAGCCTTGAAGAAAACCATAAAAACATAAAAACACTTAAAACATCTTAAAAAACTAAAAAAGGCTAAAAACACATAAAACCCTAAAAAGACCTTAAGACTCCTAAAAATCCCAAAAAACAATAAACACCCCTAAAAATTATTAAAACCTTAAAACCCAGAAAAACCATAAAAATGAATAAAAACATTAAAACCCCTATAAACACTTATAAATGTTAACAAACTCTAGAAAAACCTTTAAAACCCTAAAAACTCAATAAACCCCAGAAAACCCAAAAAACCAAAAAACCGTAAAAACACTAAAAATCCCTCAAAATATTAATAATCTATAAAAAAACCTTTAAATCCCTAAAATCCTTAAAGATGTGGAATTAATCTGAGAAATATTAGAAAAAAATAAAAACCTAAAAACACTTAAAACATGTAAAAACATAAAAATGCTAAAAACCCTAAAAACCCCTAAAAAGCCAAAAAAAACCTAAAAACCAAAATAACACTAAAACCCACTAAAAACATTTAAACCCAAAAAATTTTAAAAACCCTAAAATATATTTAAACCCCTTATAACTCAAAAAACCCAAAAGACCATAAAAACCCTAAAACCCCTCAAAATCCATAAAACACCTAAAAACCAATAAAAATCCTAAATATCCCTGAAATCCCTAAAAATGTAAATAACTAAAAACCTATGAAAAACATAAAACCCTAAAAAACATAAAACTATGAATACCCTAAAAATGTTTAAAAAACCAAAAAACCAAAAAACACCTAAAAGGCAACAAATCCCCAGGAAACCCTAAAAACATAAAAATCCTAATAATTCCCTAAAAATACCTAAAATCATAAAACCCCTAAAAACCCTGATAAACAAAAATAAAACCTTAAATCCTAAAAACACTTAAAACCCTAAAAACATAAAAAATCTAAAAACCCTAAAAAAATCATACAAGACCCTAAAACCCCTTAAAACAACAAAACCCCTAAAAATCCATAAAAACACTAAAACCCCACTAAAAACTATAAAACCCCATTGAAATCCTAAAAACATTAAAAAAACAAAAAAAACCTTAAAAACTAAAAATGAACCCTAAAACCCCAAAAAAACATAAAAACCACTAAAGACCTAAAAATCCCTAAAAATCCCAAAAAATATAAAAAAGCATAAAAATGTTAACAAAAACCTAAAATCCCTAAAACCCCGGAAAACCATAAAAACATTACAAACCAAAAAACACTTAAAACCCCAAAAACATTAAAAATTATAAAACCCCTAAAAAAATAAGGAACTCAGAAGACCTAAAAAAATAAAACCCTTAAAACCATAAAATCCCATAAAACCCAATAAATCAATAAAACACTACAAACCCTTTAAACCCCAAAAATGTTAGAAAAACTCAAAAAAAATTAAAACCCAAAATAATAATAAAAAATATATAACACAAAAAACCATAAAACCCCTAAAAATCCTCAAAATAACTAAAAACATAAAAACCATAAAAAACCCTAAAATTGACCTAAAATTCAATATAAATTTTAAAAACACAAAAAATAATGATAACCCCAATGAAAACCGTAAAAACCTAAGAACACTTCAAAAAACTAAAAATCCAAAAAAACTCCAAAAACCCTAAAATCCGTAAATCCAGAAAAACAATAATAACCTTTAAAAACTATTAAAAACCACTAAAAACCAATAAAAACCCTCAAACCACTAAAAAATATTTAACACCCTTAAACCCCTAAAATGTTAAAAACTCTAAAAACCTTTAAAACCCTTAAAAAATCACAAAAATCCTAACACCCTAAAAAACCATAAAAACCCTAAAAACTCAAAAAAGACACAAAACCCTCAAAATCCCTAAATATCCAAAAACCAATAATACCCTAAAAGGACCGAAAAATCCCTAAAAAGTAAAAAACCCTAAAAACCTAAAAAATTATAATAAACCTAAAAAACCCTAATAACCCTAAAACCCATAAAACACATAAAACCTAAAAAACCCTAAAACCCATTAACACCACTAAAATTTTTAAATATTCTTAAAACCCCAAAAAACATTTAAAAAATCGAAAAAACCCTTACTACACCAAAAAAACTCCATAAACCAAAAAATCCTAAAAAAACCCCCATGAAAACTATAAAATCCCTAAAATCATGTGAAATCCTTAAAATCCCTTAAACCATAAAAATACTAAAAACCCTAAAAATCATTGAAAACATAAAAAACTATAAAACCGAAAGAAAACACTAAAACACCTAAAACACTTAAAACACTCAAAATCCTGAATATTGTTAAAAACCATAAAAACTATAAAAACTCTCAGAAAACATAAAAATTTTAAATTCCATAAAAACAGAAAAAACCACTAAAACTCAAATAAAAATTTAAAATCCATTTAATATCCAAAAAAGAATAAAAAACTATCAAACATTAAAAACCTAAAAATTCAAGAAAAACCACTAAATACCCCGAAAAAAAACATAAACCCCCCAAAAACCCAAAGATACCCTCAAATTCACAATAAAACCACAAAAATCCAAAAAAGACCTAAATATCCCTAAACATAAATACCACTGAAAATCCTAAAAACCATTAAGAAAACCTTAAAGATGTAAAAACACATAGAAGTCTCAAAAACCTAAATAATGCTAAGAACCTTAAAATCCTAAAAACCCTAAAACCCCACAAAATCACAAATCCCCTAAAAACAATAAAAAACCTAAAAAACCACTAAAAATTCCAAAAATATAGAAAAAAATAAAATCCATGAAAAACCATAAGAAAAAATTCAAAACATAAAAACACTTTAACACTTTAAATATCTAAACAACACTAAAAACCATAAAAACCCCTAAAAACCACTAAAAATGATCAAAACACATAATAACCTTAAAACCCATTAAAACCCATAAAAATCATAAAACTCACTAAAACCTCTAAAAACCCTTTAAACCCCTAAAAACATAAAAACTCATCAAAACTCAAAACACCATAAAACCTGCAAAAAAAAAAATCCATAAAAAAAATAAAACCCCTAAAATACTAAAAAGCCTCCAAATCCATAAGAAATCTAAAAACCCATAAAAGTCATAAAAATAAACAAACATTTTTAATAATGTAAAAATCCTACAAACCCTGAAAACCATAGAAAAACTTAAAAACAAAAAAAACACATAAAACACCTTAAAACAAAAAGAATTATATAAACCCTAAAAACCCCTAAAACCCTAAAAAAACCTAGAAACCCACAAAATCAATAAAAAATATTTAACACCCTTAAACCCATATAATGTTAAAAACTCTAAAAACCATTCAAACCCTTAAATTATCAAAAAAACCCTAAAACCCTAAAAAACCTTAAAAACCCTAACAACTCTAAAACGACACAAAAACCCAAAAATCCCTAAATATCCAAAAACCAATAATACCCTAAAAGGACCACAAAATCCCTAAAAAGTAAAAAAAACCCTAAAAACCCAAAACAAATCTAAAAAACCTAAAAAACCTTAATAACCCTAAAACCCATAAAACACATAAAACCTAAAAACCCTAAAAACCATTAGAACCACTAAAAACTATAAATATTCTTAAAACCCCAAAAACATTTAAAAAAATCCAAAAAACCATTATTACAACAAAAAAACTCCAAAAACCCAAAAAAATATATAAAAACCCCCATGAAAACTATAAAATCTCTAAATAATGTTAATTCCTTAAAATGCCTTAAGCCATAAAAATACTAAAAACCCTAAAAATCATTGAAAATATAAAAAAGAGTAAATCCCAACGAAAACATTAAAACCCCTAAAAAACATAAAAAACAAAAAATCCTAATTATTGTTAAAAACCAAAAATACCATAAAAACTCTCAAACCCATAAAAAACATAAAATCCCTAAAAACAGAAAAAACCCCAAAAACCCGAATAAAAATTTAAAATCCATTTATTTTCCTAAAAAAACACTAAACACATTAAACCCTAAAAATTCAAGAAAAACCACTAAATACCCAGAAAAAAACATAAAACCCCTAAAAACCCAAAGATACCCTCAAAATCCCTAAAAACCCATAAAAATCCAAAAAAAGACCTAAATATTCCTAAACATAAAAAACCCTGAAAACCCTAAACCCCACTAAGAAATCCTTGAAGGCGTAAAAACACAAAGAAATATCAAAAACCTATATAAAACTAAGAACCTTAAAATCATAAAAACCTTAAACCCCCCAAAATCACAAAATCCCCTAAAAACAATAAAAAAACCTAAAAATTCCTAAAAATTCAAAAAATGTAGAAAAAACTAAAATCCATAAAAAACTATAAGAAAACATTCAAAACATAAAAACACTTAAACACTTTAAATATCTAAAAAAACACTAAAAACCATAAAACCCACTAAAACCCCCTAAAAATGATCAAAACACATAATAACCTTAAAAACCGTTAAAACCAATTAAAATCATAAAAATCACTAAAACCACTAAAACCCCTTTGAACCCATAAAAACATAAAAAAACACTTTAAACTCAACACACCCTAAAACCTGAAAAAATGCTATAAAAACAATAAAACCCCTAAAATACTAACAACCCTCAAAATCCATAAAAAATCTAAGAACCCATAAAAGTCATAAAAATAACCAAACATTTGTAATAATGTAAAAACCCAAAAATCCCTGAAAACCAAAGAAAACCTTAAAAACAAAAAAACAAAAAAAAATTTAAAAAATAATGATATAAACCCTAAAAACCCCTAAAAACCCTAAAACCCCTAAAAACCCACAAAATCAATAAAAACTATTTAACAACCTTAAACCCCTAAAATGTTAAAAACTCTAAAAACCTTTAAAACTCTTAAAAAATCACAAAAACCCTAAAAACCAAAATAAACCATAAAAACTAAAAAAAATATAAAAAGACACAAAACCCGAAAAATCCCTAAATATCCAAAAACCAATAATACCCTAAAAGGACAAAAAATCCCTATAAAGTAAAAAACCCTAAAAACCTAAAAAAATTCTAATAAACCTAAAAACCCTTAATAACCTAAAACCCATAAATAACATAAAACCTAAAAACCGTAATAACCATTAAAACCACTAAAAACTCTATATATTCTTAAAACCCCAAAAAACATTTATAAAATCTAAAAAACCATTACTACCCCAAAAAACTCCAAAAACCTTAAAAAACCCCCATGAAAACTATAAAATCCCTAAAATCATGTGAAATCATTAAAATACCTTAAACCATAAAAATACAAAAAACCCTAAAAATCTTTGAAAACATAAAAAACAATAAAACCCAAAGAAAACATTAAAACACCTAAAACACTTAAAACACATAAAATCCTAAATATTTTTGAAAATAATAAAAACCATAAAAACTCTCAGAACCCATAAAAACATTAAAATCCCTAAAAACCAAAAAAAAAGCCTAAAACATAAATAAAAATTTAACATCCATTTAATCTCTTGAAAACTCTAAAAACTCTAAAAACATTAAAACCCTAAAAATTCAAGAAAACCCACTAAATACCCAAAAAAATATAAACCCCATAAACCCCCTAAAAACCCAAAGATACCCTCAAAATCCATAAAAACCAAAAAAATCCAAAAAAAAGACATAAATATCCCTAAACATAAAAACCCATGAAAACCCCAAAACCCACTAAGAAAACCTTAAAGACATAAAAAAACATATAAATCTCAGAAACCTAAATAATTCTAAGAACCTTAAAATCATAAAAACCCTAAAACCCCACAAGATCACAAAATCCCCTAAGAATAATAAAAAACCTAAAAACCCTAAAAATTTCCAAAATATAGAAAAAACTAAAATCCTTGAAAAACTATAAGAAAAAATTCAAAACATAAATACACTTAAACAATTTAAATATCTAAAAAACACTTAAAACCCTAAAAAACCCTAAAAAACCCTAAAAATGATCGAAACACATAACAACCTTAAAAACTGTTAAAAACCATAAAAATCCTAAAACCCACTAAAACCTCTAAAAACCCTTTAAACCCACATAAAAAACTATATAAAACTCAAAACACCCTAAAACCTGAAAAAAAGTCCATAAATACAATAAAACACATAAAATAATAAAAACCCTCAAAATCTAAAAACCCATAAAAGTAATAAAAATAACCAAACATTTATAATAATGTAAAACTCTAAAAACCCTGAAAACAAAAGAAATCATTAAAAACAAAAAAAACACTTAAAACCCTATAAAAAAGAATGATATAAACACTAAAAACCCATAAAAACCCTAAAAATCCACAAAATCAATAAAAACCCACAAAGATGACCGATATGCTCTCTCCCACTTCACTCCATGATGGTGGATTTCCTCTGCCGGATAAAGGATGACGGTGACCTCCACAACTTGGCCAGCCCCCCCCCCAAGGGGGAGGGGTCCTCACCACTTCTTGATGAAAGCAGAGACTTCATTCCATTCTCAGATCCTGATTTGAACCCTTCTTTTCCACATATTAATCTCAGCCTTATGGTATCGGGTCTGTTTGAAGGTTATCTGAAGCTGCAGTTGTCAATTACGGAGTTCAACGAGGCTTCGGCGTTGTATAATTGGACTCTGGTGGCTCGATTATCTTACTGGCGCCCTCCAGTGGATGTTTTTGATATATTTGTGTTTGAACATTTGGGATCTCCAGGTTAGGGTGATGGTGGGCTTGGTTGATAAATGCCATATTTTGATCAGCTTTTCTTCTAAGGAGGACTTATCCAAGCCTGGTCTACTTCTCCCCACATATGTGACGATGCGTGCTTTTCTCTCTTCAGGTATAACTTTGATCTTCATTTACGTCGGGACTCACCTTTGGTTTCCATTTGGGTACGATTCCCAGAACTCCCTCTTCCCTTCCAAAAATTTTCAATTCTTACAATGTTGGGAAATCTGGTTAGAATATTTCTGTGTGTGGATAGCCGAACGTGAGCCCTCTTTTATCATGTTTCTCCAAGAGTCTGTATTGAGGTTGATGTTTCCAAGAAACCAGTTGATTTTGTCTAGATTGAGATTGGCGAAGAGCTGCGGTCGAAGAAACATGTGGTTTTCAAATCTGAGGTGAATTACTGTGAATCTTGTCTGACTCTTGGTCATGTGAAACAGGTGTATCGTCATCGGGTAAGTGATTTCTTGGCTTCTGAGAGTGATGTCTGTGCCACCCCCCATGGATGGACCTGGCTTCTGACCATGGGGATGGATCATGCCTTGATAAAAATGAGGGGGAGATTCACCTAGGGTCTTGGTAAAGGACTATTTTAATCGGTTGAAGGATGATTTTGGATGGGTAGCTGCTTACCCTTCATCTAGTGGGGTGGTGGAGGTGGTTCTTGATAAAGGTATGACTGCTAATGACTGCTTGCAGATGGTTCCGATTGGGGTTTTCAGTGACATTCCCAGTATAGGTTATGAGGGGATGAGGACAAAGGGGTTACTGAAGAATGTTACTTCTACCGAGGAAAATGGTCAAGAGTTAAAATAGGACTTGTTTTTCACTTCGAATCCATTTGCAGTGCTTGATCCATAGGAGGGGGTTTCCGGGGTCACTGGCTGATGATCAACCTGATGACGAGTGGCAGGTCTCTGACATCCACTTAGAAGAGACGCCCTTAAAAGCCCTGGGTGATGAATTAGGTGGTGCCAAGGCCACCCATCTGTTCATTTGCTGGAACAGGAGCTGCGTGATGTGGCCCCTTCTACTGCTGAGCGGACTATGGTGCAACAGAGTTCAGGAATTGATCTTATGGTCTTTGAAAAGCTACCTCCTTGTGTTGAACTCGCTGAGATGATCATGTTGGACGGTTCCAAAATTCCCCTTCAGCAACACCGTGGTGAGATTATACAGCAGCCCAAACTGAATGTGATGTTTGACTATGATAACATTGATGAGAATGTTAAATACAATTTTGTCTTTGGGGACTATAATGACTTCATTGATGCGAACATTCCTAAGAATTGGAGAAGGAGGGCCTTGATGGATGTCTTAGTTCATCCTGACTAGGATCCAAGAGGAGGGTCTGAGCCTACAACTGTTGATTCCAGGTAGGAGGGGAGCCCCAAGTTGGTGAGTGATGATGATGTCCTTCACAACAAGAGAAGGGGGAGTGCTTCCCCTGCCAAGAGGAGGGCAAGTAGAGACTATTCATCCCTTCCAAAACCAATGGCAACAAGGGCCTCCTCGAAGGCTTCCAAATCTGTGGAGAATTCTCTTGCCAAGGATCGAGCGGATAGGAAGCTGGATAAGAAGCGACTCAGGAGGTATTTTACTGACTTCCTCAAGAAGTATGAGTCATCTGAATGGGAGACGGTGGACTCAAATTCCTCCTCTGGGTATGGGGCTGATGGGGATCCATATGGTGATGATGCGACCTTCAGTTTTGGGGGCGACATTGACTGACTTGTTCCTCTTTTTGGTTTTCCTTTTTTGCTTTTTCTTTTTTTTGGGTATTTTGCATCTTGGGTCGTTATGGGTTTTTGGGTGTGGGTCGATTGACCCCTCCCCTCCCTTGTCTGTTGTGCCTTTTTCCATAATAAATTGGGGGGGGGGGGGAATAGCCTGGCCTTACACCTCTTCTGCCCTAAACACCAAAAAAAATCTAAAAACCTTAAAAATACATTAAAACCCTAAAACACCATAAAACCACCAAACCCCCAAAAACTTAAAAACCCTAAAATCCATAAAAACCCTAAAAACTAATAAAAACTCTAAGAGACATTTAAACCCCCAAAAATGCTAAAAATGCTCAAAACAATTTAAAAAACCTAAAACCCTAAAATAAAAAATAAAAGCCTAAAAACTCTAAAAGACATAAACCCTCAAAATCCCAAAAAAACCATAAAATAAAAAATCACTAAAAATCTCTAAAAAAATAGAAAAACACAAAAAAAACCATGAGAACCCATGAGAAAAAAAAACCTAAAAACACTTTAAGCCCCTAAAAACCCAATAACACTAAAAACTCTCAAAACCCTCAAAACCCCCTAAAACCTATAAAAAATCATATGATAAACCGAAAATACAAAAAAGAATAAAAAACCCTAAATTCCTTAAAAACTCTTAAGGAAACCATAAAAACATAAAAATGTAAAAAAAATTAGAAAACCACAAAAATCCTAAAAACTCAAAAAACCATAAAACCCCAAGAAAAATATAAAACCCCCAAAACCATAAAACCCTCAACTTCCATAAAACCCCTAAACAACCTAAAGATCCTAAAAATTCCTTGAAAATGTAAAAACACATAAAAACCAAAAAAATAACCAAAAAAATCCCTAAAAACCTAAAATCCCTAAAACCCATAAAAACCCTAAAAACACTCAAAATCCCAAAAATGGATAAAAATGTTAAAAATCCTAAAAAATATGAAAAATCTAAGAAAATTTTAAAAACCTAAAGACATTTAAAACCCCTAAAAACCTAAAAAATATTAAAATCATAAAAAACCATAAAATACCCTAAAACCATAAAAATAATAAAACCCCCCAAAACCATAAAACCCCCAAAAAAACCATAAAAACAATTAAAATCCCTAAAAACCCTTTAAACCCCTATAATTGTAAAAAACATGAAAAACCCTGTAAAACCCTAAAAAATAAAAAATCACTAAACCAAAAATACTATAAAACCCCTCTCAATCCCCTCAAACCCTCAACATCCCTAAAAACCTACAAAACAATAAAAATCCATAAAAATCCTGAAAAACATAAAAAACCCTAAAAACCTTGAAAATCCCTAAAAACCATAAAACCATTAAAATTCATAAAAACCCTAAAACCGTAAATACTCTAAAACCCCTAAAAACCCTAAAAACCCTAAAAACCTCAAAATCCCTAAAACCCTTGAAAACCGTAAAAATCCTAAAAAAGTAAAAAATCCTATAAATGTAAAAACCCCTACAAACACTAATAAAACCATAAAATCAAAAAACACACAAAACCCATAAAAACCTAAAAAACAGAATTCTTTTAAAGACCCTAAAAACCCATAAAACCATAAAACAACAAAAAACATTAAAAACCCTAAAATCCCACTAAAAATGTAAATACGATCTAAACCCATAAAAGTAATAAAAACACGAAATACCTTAAAAACCCTAAAAACTCAAAAAAAAACCCTGAAAACAAAAAAACCATAAAAACCAAAAATCCATAAAAACCATAATAACCCTAAATGGCCCGAAAAACCCTCAAAATCCCTAGAAACCCTAAACACCCATAAAAATCCCAAAAACTTTTTAAAGATTCCTAAAAACATAAAAAGATCCTAAAAACCATAAGAAAACCTTAAAAACCTAAAAACACTTAAAACCCATTAACCCCTTAAAAAAAATTAAATCCCTAAATTTTCTAAATACCTTAAAATCCCTAAAACCCTAAAATTCATAAAAATCATAAAAAAACCCCGAAAAATCCCTAAAAAAATATGACCCCTTAAAAACACAGAAAACCCCAAAGGAAACCATAACACCTAAAAACACTAAAAACCCATGAAAAACTAAAAACACTAAAAATCAACAAATAACTGAAATCCCTAAAAACCCATAAAAACGTTAAAACACCAGAAAACCAAATAAACCATAAATACACCCACAAAACACTGAAATCCTATAAACCCCTATAAACATTAAAAATATCTAAAAAATGTTAAATCCTCAAAAACTAAAAAAACCCCAAACCCTAGAAAACCATAAAAACCCTAAAAACCCTAACACCCTCAAAATTTCTAGAAACTATAAAAACCATAAAATCATGAAAAAACCCTAAAATCCCTAAAAACAAAAAAAAAGACTCCTAAAAACAATGAAAACCCCTAAGAAAACCTAAATAAGCAATAAACATTAAAAAATGGTAAAACCCTAAAAACCTTAAAGACTATAAAAATCATAATACTCATAAACCCCTAGAACACTAAATCCATTAAAAATACTATAAAATTAAAATCCCTAAAAACCTTAAAAACCCCTAAAAACTCAAAAAATAACATAAAAAACCCAAAAACTGATAAACCCTAAAAAACCTGAAAATCCCAAAAAAAACTAAAACCTTAAAAAGTATTAAAATCCTTAGAATACCTAAAAACATAAAACACCTAAAAACCAAAATAAAACATAAAAAACATAAAACCACTTAAAATTCCTAAAACAAACTTACAAAATTCTAAAATTCCAAGAAACTATAAAAATACAATAAAAAAATCCTAAAAGGGACTAAAATTCAATAAAAACGTAAAAAACCTGAAAAATCTAAAAAACCTTTATTAAATCCATTAATATTGTAAAACCACTAAAAACTCATAAAAACCCTTGAAGACACTAAAAACACTTTAAACCCTAAATTGTTTTTAAACACTAGGAAAACGTAAAATACCCTAAAAAACTCCAAAAAACACTAAAAACCCAAAAAAAAAATAAACCCTCAAAATCCATAAAAACCCTAAAGCCCTATTAAAATCCTAAAAATTCCCAAAAAATCCATAGAAATTTAAAAAAAAACCCGAAAATCCCTAAAAAACCCCTAAGAAAACATTTAAAACTGAAAAAAAAACATTTGACCCCTAAAAACCATAAAAATTATAAAAATGCTAAAACCCCCCAAAAAACCTATAAAAACCTTAAAAATCCTTAAAAACATTAAAAAAAATAAAAACTCACAAAAATCCTAAGACCTCCACTAATATTCTAAAAACCCTCTAAATGCCTAAAATGAATAAAAAACAAAAGAAAATCTTAATAACCTGAAAAACTCAATAAAAACCATAAACCCCAAAAAACCCCAAAAACCCCAAAATTCCATAAAAAACTAAAAACAGATAAAAACTCTCGAATCCCCAAAACCCATAAAAACTATAAAATACTAATAACCCCGTAAAATATTTAAAAACATTAAAAGCCCATAAAACCTATTAAAACCCTAAGAAACCCATATAAACCATAAAAAATTAAATCCCTTAAAAACTAAAAAATTCTCAAACCCCTAAAAATTATAAAAATTATAAAAACCCTCAAAATCCTAAAAACCCCATAAAACCCAAAAAGCCTAAAAATCCCTAAAAACCATAAAAACGTAAAAAAACATTAAAACCCCCAAGAAAACATTAAAACATAAAAAAAATAAAACTCCTAAAATAAAAAAAAACTATATTCCCTAAAAACTCAAAAACCCATAAAAACACTAAAAACCTTAAAAACTATGAAAACCCATAGAACCTGAAAAACCACAAAAAAAATCTAAAAAACTTTTCAATGCCTAAAAATGATGAAAACGTTAAAATACCTCAAAAACCATAAAAATATCAAAACCCATAAATAATAAAAAAAACAACAAAGTCACTAAAAACCATAAAATCCCCTAAAAACCCTAAAAATCCCTAAAAATATAAAAAATATAAAAATCCTAAAAAACATAAAAATAATTAAAATCCTATAATACTATAAAATAATATAAGAAAACCATAAAAACTTTAAAACACTTAAAACCATAAAAACCCTATAAATATGAAGAACCTAAAAACCCTCAATATCCCCAAAACCCATAAAAACTATAAAAAGCATAAAATACATTAAGATCCCAAAAATTATTAAAACCCTCAAAACCTCTAAGATATCCTTAAAAACCTAAAAACACTTAAAATCCCTAAAAACCCAAAAACAATTCTAAAACCCAAAAGAAAATCTAAAATGACCCAAAAACCGTAAAAACCCTAAAAATAAAACACGTAAGAACCATAAAAACCCCTTAAACCCATTAAAATATTTAAAAACCACTAAAAATAATAAAAAATATTTAATACCATAATGAAATTAAAAACTAAAAAAACCCATAAAACCCTAAAAATTTGAACAAAAACCTAATACCCCCAAAACCCATAAAACCCTAAAAACCCAAATATCCCTCGAAATCCCTAAAAACACATAAACAATAAAAATACAGAAAAGTCTTAAAAATCCAAAAAAGTAAAAAAACTAAACCCTGTAAAACCCATAAGAAAACCATAAAAACATAAAACATAAAACCCCCAAATACCTAAAAACACTAAAAACCCATAAAAACCATAAAAACATAAAAAAAGTAAAAACATTAAAAATATTAAAAACCAATAAAAACTATAAAAATAATAAAAACTATAAAACCCCTTTTAACTCGTAATAACGTTAAAAATCACTAAAACCCTTAAAACAGTAAAACTAAAAGAAATATTAAATACCAAAAAAACATACAAACCCTAAAACCCCTCAAAAATCCCTAAAAACCATAAAAACCATAAAAAGCTAAAAACACATACAAATCCATAAAAACCAAAAAATCCCTAAAAACCTGAAAACCCCTAAAACACCAGAAAAACCTATAAACTATTATAACCCTTAAAATAAAAAATATAAAATCCATAAAACCCCAAAAAATTATAAAAAGACATAAAACCCCTAAAATCATTAAAGAAAACAAAAACCCATAAAAACCTTAAACCGCAAAAACACTCTAAACCACATTTAATCCCCTAAATATGTCAAAAAAACTATAAAAAATCTTATACATCCTAAAAATGTAAAACCCCCTAAAAATATAAAAAAACATAAAAAACATAAAAACCCTAAAAAATAAAAAATCCATCAAAATCCCTAAGAACCCTAAAAACCATAAAAATCCTAAAAAAGACAAAAAATACCTAAAAATGTAAAAAACCCTAAAACCCGTGAAAATACATAATAAAACATAAAAATCATAAAATAACATGAAACCCTTAAATACCTAAAATCCTTACAAATCCTAAAAACCCATAAAAATGTCTTTTGGTCTTTTTTTGTCTTTTTCTTTCTTTGTTTTTTTTGGGATTTTTTTTTGGGTTGGGGTCAATGGACCCTGCCCCTCCCCGGTCTACAATGTCTCTTTTGGTGTCTTTTTTCTAATAAATATTGGGGGGGGGACCAAGAATATCCTGGTCTGGCGCCTCTTCTACACTAAAAACTCAAAACCCCTTTAAACCCCTACAAAAATTAAAAAACTCTAAAAAAATTAAAACAATAAAACATTTTAAAAACCTATAAAATGTGAAAAATAATCAAAACCCATAAAAATCATAAAAAATCAAAAAAATCCCTAAAAATATAAAAAACCGTTACAATACTGGAAACCCCTAATAAAACCTTTATAACCTAAAAATTCATAAAACCACTAATAATTTTAAAAACGCTAAAACCCTGAAAACCTAAAAAACCCTCAAAATCCCTAAAAACCCTAAAACCCCTTAAAATATAAAAATCCATAAATATACCTGAAAAATAGAAAACCATAAAACCCATAAATAACTTTAGAAAATCCTAAAAAACTAAAAAAAACATAAAACCCCTAAATAACATAAAAACTTTAAAAACCCTAAAAATCCTAAAAGACCGTAAGACCCATAAAACCCCCTAAAAACAATAAATACCCTTAAAAGCCATACAAACCCCATAACCCTAATAAAAACTATTTAAACAGTTTAAACCCCAAAAAAATGTTAGAAACTATAAAAACCTTAAAACCTCTAAAAATCTAAAAACACCCTAAAACCCCCAAAAAGCAATAAAAAACTATAAATCCTAAAAACCCTCAAAAACCATAAAAACCCTAAAAACCATGAAAATACTAAAAGGACCAAAAAAATCCCTAATAATATAAAACCCCTAAAAACCATGAATACCCCAAAAAAACTACAAACCTAAAAAAGTTAACCCCCCCCCCCAATCTTAAAAAAACTAAATACCCTAAAACTCTAAAAACCCTTTAAAACAAAAAAAACCATAAAACCATTAAAACCGTGAAAAACGTTAAAATCCCAGAAAACCTTAAAAACTAGTAAAAAATAAAACCCTTTTAAACCCCTAATAACCTTAAAAAGTCAATAAAATATCAAATCCATAAAAACTCAAAAATAACCCAAAAACCCAAAAAACCAAAAAACCCAAAAACCATAAAACCCAAAAACCATAAAACCCAAAACACCATAAACCCCAAAAAAATAAATAAAAAACACGCCATAAAAATCCGAAACAATCCCTAAAAATGTAAAAAAAAAACTTTAAAATCCCCAAAACCCTAAAACAATAATAAAACCTATAAACAATTAAAACCCATAAAAACTAAAAAACTAAAACAAATAAAACCTCTAAATACCCTAAACACCCACAAAATCATTAAACCCTTAAATTAATATAACCCTAATAAATCATTAAAACCCCTAAAAGTGTAAAAAATGCAAAAAAACCCTAAAAAACCTTAAAACCTTAAAAACACTTAAAACGATGAAAACCTAAAAACTCTAAAAGCAATAAAAATAAACGAAAAATTACAAAAAACCCTAAAAACCCTAAAACGCCAAAAATCCTTAAAACCCATAAACCCCATAAAAGCCCTAAAACCCATTAAAAACACTAAAAACCCTTCCAACCCCAACAAATTTTAAAAACACAAAAATCCATAAAACCCCTAAAAACATAAAAAAAAACTCTAAAACCACAAAAAAACCATAAAAACCCTAAAATGCTAAAAATCCCAAAAAACATAAAAAATCTAAAATTCACTAGAAAACCATAAATTCCTAAAAACAATAAAACCCCTAAAAACCATAAAAACCCATTTAAACACCAAATTTTTTTAAAACACTAAAAAATTAAAACACCTAAAATTCTAAAAAACCCCTAAAACCCAAAAACACATAAAAACCCTAAAACCCTCAAAATACTTAAAAACTCTAAAAACCATAAAAACTTCAAAATCCGGAAAATCCTTAATAACATAAAAAACACTAAATACTCTGAAAAAACATAAGAGGTCCAAAAAAACATAAAAAAACATAAAACTCCTAAAAACCCTAAAATGCCGAAAAACCTAAAAAACCTAAAAATTATAATAACCCTGAAATACTATTAAAAATTCTAGAAACACATAAAAACCCTTAAATTCATGAAATCCCCTTTAAACCCATAAATTGTTAAAAACTAAAAAAATTATTAAAACCCCCCAAAACTAAAAAAACACTAAAAACCCCAAAACCCATAAACACACTAAAAACCGTAAAACCCTCAAAATGAATGAAGACCCTAAAAACCCATAAAAATCCCCAAAAAAATCCCTAAATAAATAAAAACTCTTAAAAATCCAAAAACCCCTAAGAATACATTAAAAACATAAAGCACTTAAAACCCCTTCAAAAACATGAAAACCACTAAAAACCTAAAAGTCCCTAAAAATTGCAAAACTCATAAAAACCATAAAAACGCTTAAAACCCATTTAAAACTCTAAAACCCATAAAAAAACTTAAATACTAAAAACTATAAAAACCCTTTAAACCCTTAAAAACGTTAAAATCTCTAAAAACATTAAAACCCCCAAAAACTCAAAAAAAACACTAAAACCCCAAAAAGCAATAAATACCCAAAACTATAAAAACCCATAAAATTCCCAAAAATCTCAAAAAATTATAAATAGCCTAAGAACCCATAAAACCCATAAAACCCCTAAGCACCTCAACATCCCTTAAAACCCTAAAAAATATTAAAATCTATAATGTTCCCTAAATATATCTAAATACTTTAAAAACCCTAAAAACCTTAAAAACCCTAAAAACCTTAAAAACCCCTAAGAACACTTTAAAAACATAAAAATATTGAAAACCTCTAAAAAATTAAAAAAAAACTCTAAAACCCTAAAAACACTAAAAGTCCCTAAAACCCCTAAAAATCATAAAACCCAAAAAACATCCCCAAATACCATTAAACACCTAAAACCCCATAAAAACATAAAAAAGATATAAAATCTCCAAAAACCCATTAAATCCCTAAAAACATTAAAAATTTAAATACCCTAAATACCCAAAAATATCAAAATATTCTAAAACCCCAAAGAAACCTTGAAAACCCAAAAAAACTAAAATTTCCAAAATCCATAAAAACCACAAATACCTAAAAATCCTTAAAAATCAATAAAAATGTAAAACCCCTAAAAACCAAAAATAATCCAAATGAAACCATAAAAAACATAAAACACTTAAAACCTCTAAAAAACCTAAAATACACTAAAAACCGTAAAAACCAAAAAAATCATAAATATCCTAAATCCAAAAAAACCTCTAATGACCATAAAAATTATAAAAACCCATAAATACAATAAAAACACTGAAAACTAAAAATCCTGAAAAACCTCTAAAAACATTTAAAAAAAATGAAAAACCATTAAAACCATATAAACTCAAAAACCTAAAAAACCCTAAATACCCTATAAACTCTCAAAATCCCTAAAAAGTGGAAATGATTCATACAAAAGCATAAAAATAAAAAAAACATAAAACCCCAAAAAACCCAAAAAACTAAAATAATACATTAAAAACCTAAAAACACTAAGGATCCCTAAAAACCAAAAATCACTAAAAGCTCTAAAAATACCATAAAACCCCAAAATACACCTAAAACTATAATATCCCTTAAAACCTCAATGGGAAATAAAACACCAAAAACACTAAAATACATAAATCCATTTAAACCCATAAAAACACTTAAAATAGCTTAAAAAGGAAAAACCCTAAATACACAAAAAATAGAAACCCCAAAAATCCATAAAAAACGTAAAACCCTTCAAACTCTCTAAAAACCCTAAAATCCCATAAGAATCCTAAAAATCCCAAAAATTCTTGAAAACATAAAAACCCTAAAAACCTTAATCAAACGTTAAAAACCTAAAAACACATTAAACTCATAAATCCTCAAAAACCATAAAATCATTAAAAACATGATAAACACTAGAAACCATAAACCCACAAAAAAGATTAAAAAACCATAAAACCCATTAACATCCTAAAAAATTCACAAAAAAACTCTAAAACCCTTTAAACCCATGATATGTAAAAAAATGATAAAAACCTTAAAAAAAATAAAAACTAAAAAATTCCCAGAAACCCCCCAAAAAACCTTTAAACCCTTGAAAATCCAAAAAACCCTCAAAATCACTAAAAAAATTATAAAACAAAAAAATCCTAAAAATCCATAAAACCCCAAAAAATATAAATTCCCCTAATGAGTTCAAAAAACTTAAGAAAAACATAAAACTCTAAAACACTTGAAACTCCTAAAACCCCTAAAATGACCATAAAACCTCTAAAAACCAAAAACCCCATAAAAATAAAAAAACCTTATAATCCCTAAAACATAAAAAAACTAAAACCTATAAAAACCTTTAGAAAACTTTAAGAAAACTAAAAACACTTTAATCCCCTAAAATCATAAAAAAAACTAAAACCCACAAAACCATAAAAAGACCCCAAAACCCCTTAAAAAAATAAAAAACCCCTAAAAACCCATAAAACCCTAAAAACCCGTAAAAATGTAAAAAACCCTTTAAAACCCTAAAAATGTTAAAAAAACTAAAAACCTTCAAAACCCAAAAAAACACAAAAAACCCAATAATGCCTTAAAAAATACATAAAATCCCCAAAACCATAAAAATCTTTAAAATGACCTAAAAATATTTAATTATATTAAAAAACCTAAAAACCCCAGAAAATACATAAGGAAATATTAAAATCCTAAAAACACCGAAAACCCCCAATAACCTAAAAACAATAAAAAATCCTAAAACCCCCCAAAAATCCTTAAAACATCAATACCCTAAAACATTGAAAACCCATAAAAATCCTTAAAACCTTAAAAATCCCTAAAAACATAAAACATCCAAAAAACCTTGAAAAAATTTAAGAAAACCTTAATAACCTTAGAAACCACATAAAACCACTAAACAAAATTTCTAAAAACCCTAAATGACTCTAAAACCCCTAAAACCCCTAAGCTCCATAAAAACACAAAAAAAAAATTAAAAACCTTAAATCCGAAAAAATCCCAAAAATGAAAAAAACTATAAAACCCCTTTAAAACCCAAAAAACATTAAAAAACCCTAATAAACCTTTAATACCCAAAAAAACTCTAAAAACACAAAAAAACCATAAAAACCCTAAAATCCATTAAAATTCCTCAAACCCCTAAAAATCCATAAAATCATAAATAACCCAAAAAATATCTAAATACATAAAAAAACCTGAAAACCCTATAATAACTTTAGAAACCTAAAAACACATAAAACCCATAAAAACGCTAAAACCCCTAAAACCCCTAAAAACCCTATAAATCATAAAGCCCCTAAAAATATTAAAAACCCCTAAAACTAATAAAACACTAAAACCCACTAAAAACTCTAAATAAATTAATCCCCTAAAAACTTTATCACTCTAAAAAATATTAAAAACCCAAAAAACTCAAAAAAAACCCCAAAAAAACCCTCAAAATATCTAAGAAGCCTGAAAACCCATAAAAATCCAAAAAATCTCTAATATTTTAAAAATATTTATAAAACCTTTGAAAAACATAAAAAACGTAAAAATTGGATCCCCTAAAAACCAAAAAACATTAGAAAACCAAAAAACAATAAAACAAAAAAAACCCAAAAAATCCTCAAATCCACTATATTGCCTAAAAACCCACAAAAAACAAAAAAAATCATTAAAAATATCTAAACTGTAAAAACCCTTAAAAATAATGAGGAAACTAAATAAAATGTAAAAAACAAGAAACACTTGAAACCCCTAAAAACATAAAATCGCTAAAAACCCTAAAAACCCTAAAAATCCTAAAAAGACACTAAAAACACTAGAAACCACTTAAATTCATAAAACTGATAAAACCTTGAAACCCATAAATAACATTAAAACACTACTGAATCCTCTAGGAAGCCCATTAAACCACTAAAAATGTTAAAAAATTCTAAAAAATATTATAAACCCTAAAAAAACAACCCCAAAACCCCAAAAAGACCCCAAAAAACAAAAAACCAAACAAATCCGAATAAACATAAAAGTTATAAAATCTTAAAAAAAACCTAAAAATATCCAAAACCGCTAAAAACCCTAAGAAAACATTAAAATCCCTAAAAAACCTAAAAATAATAAAAACACTAAATAACCTAAAATTCCCATAAAACCCCTAAAAACCTTTAAAACATTAAATAACCATAAAAACCCAGAAAACCCAAAAAACACACTACTGATCTAAAAACCCTTTAAACCCCTATATTTTTTAAAAAACTATAAAAACCATAAAAACCTAAAAATAAAAAAAATAGTAACAACCAAAAAAACAAAACCATAAAAACCATAAAATACTAAAAAACCCTAAAGCCTTAAAAATCCCTAAAACCCATAAAAACCATAAAATTCCTATAATAGTCCAAACCATCCATAAATAATTAAAAAACCTAAAAAAAAATTTACACCCATAATAAAACATTAAAACCTAAAAATACATAAAAACCATAAAAATCCTAAAAATACTAAAAATACTAAAATCCCTAAAAATCATAAAAACCCATAGAAACATTAAAAACACCTAAAAACCCATTAAAACCCTAAAACCACTAAAAACTATGAAGCACATTTGAAACCCCAAAAATCATTAAAAATTATAAAAAACATTAAAAATCCTAAATATTACAAAAACCCTGAAACCCCAAAAAAGAACAAAAACCCCAAAAACTATAAAAACCCCTAAAACACCTAAAACCCCTCAAAATACCTAAAACCCCAAAAAACAACAAATAACATTAAAATTTCCATAATCCCTAAAAACATTAAAACCCATAAAAACCCAGAAACCCCCTAAGAAAACCATAAAAACCTAAAAACAAAAAAAAAACCCAAAAAAACCTAAAAATTGCTAAAAACACTAAAACCCCTAAACGACCCCAGAAACCCTGAATTCCAAAAAACCCAATAAAAATACCAGAAACCTCAAAACCCAAAAACACCCTTAAAACCTCAAAAACCTCTAAAAACTCTAAAATCCCTATAAACCAGAAAATTAATAAAAATACTAAAAACCTGTACAACCACTAAAAACACACAAAAAACCCTAAAACCCAAAAAGACCTCATATAAACCCTAAAATACATTGAAATCCCTGAAATCTCATTAAACTATAAAAATAATAAGAATCTTGGAAAACAGAAAAAACCTATAAAACCCTGAAAAACCCCTAAGAAAACCATAAAAACCCAAAACACTTAAAACCACTAAAATCCTAAAAATACTAAAATCCCAAAAAAACATAAAAACTATAAGAACCCATAAAAACCATTAAAACACAAAAAAACAAAAAAACCTAAAACCCACTTAAAACTCTAAAAACGATCTAAACCCCTAAAGAATTAAAAAAACTCTAAAAATCATAAAAACCCTAACAATTCAAAAAACACTAAAAAAACAAAAAAACCATAAAACCCCAAATAACAGAAAAAATGCCAAAAAATCCCTTAAAATCCCAAAAAACCATAAAAACCTAAATAATTCCTAAAAAATCAATAAATTTAAAAAACCAAAAAAACCAAAATATCTCTAAAAAACATTAAAGACCTAAAAAAACATAAAACACCTAAAAACATTAAAATTCTAAAATCCATGAAAACCCTAAAATCCCATTAAAATCCTTAAAACCCATAAATCATAAAAACCCTAAAAATTCATAAATATCCCAAAAAGGTAAAAAATCCTAAAAACATGAAAACCAATAAGAAAACACAAAAAACCATAAAAATAATTATACCTCTAAAAAATCTAAAAAACACTAAAAACCCTAAAACCCCATAAAATGGTAGAAACCCCTAGGGACCTTAAAATTTTTAAAATCCATTAAAACCCAAATACCCACTAAAAATACTGAAAAACCTTTAACCCCTAAAAACGTTAAAAACTCTAAAAACTTAAAAAAACCAAAAATCCAAAAAACTATAAAAACAATAAATATATTAAAAAGCCCTAAAATACCTCAAAACTCTCAAAATTCCCTAGAAAAATCTCTAATATCCCTAAGAAAGTGGATGGCGGTGCTCTCTCCTGGGTTCTCTCTCCTGAAGCCGTGTTCGTTCCCTCGTGGTCTTCCCCATGGCGACCTCTTCTTCCGGTGTGATCGTGCTTCGGATGGGAAGCAGTCCTCTTCTTTGGTGTAGTGCTTGAGGACTAGAGGTGATGGATGGATCTGCTCATGCTTGGGAAGAGCCGGCTTGGCTTGGCAGCGGTTTGTCACGACTTCAAAAGAATCATCACGAGAGTTGAGGAAGGGAAAAATCGGTTTGGAATAGTGGCGCTTTTGGTCCGTTTGTGGAAGATCTGGACAAATACTTTTCACATGAGTCGAAAAAGGGATGTGTTGGCTGGGAATGGCGGAGTTTTGAGTCGGCCTAGGCATATCTAGAATCCATCCATGATGTTGAGGTGAGATCTGGTTTTCTGGAGACATTACTGGTTCTTGTAAATCTCGGTTTTAGGAGGCTTTTGTGGAGTCACAGTGAGGAAAGGAATTGCAGAATTGACCTGGGAATGGGTTTCTATTTGTGGATTTTATGGAAATATGGTGGTTTTCGGCAATTCATTTTTGAGGCTATGACGGGGGCTTCCAGATCTACTCAAAGGTTTCAGGAGGTGCGATTGAAACCGTCTTGGCTCCAGCTATTGTAGAAGTTGCAGTTTCATTTTTCAGATCCCGCAGATCTGTTTCATGTTGCTGATGAAGGGATTGCTAATGTTTGTTGTGAAATGTTTTCCATTAAGTTTGTGGATTTATGTGATGTGTTTGGTTTATTTTTGATTGGTCGAGGGTGCTGGAGTTTCTTTCCCCTTGATCTTCTGGCTGGGATGGTTCTTGGTTTGTCGAATCTGCTAATTCGTATTTTTGAGTGTGATGATGAGAAAGTTTGGTCGTTTTTTGCGGCCTGTGTGCATGGTGCGAAAAGTGATGCTGGACGTCGGAGACCTTGGTGCTGGAAGATTTCTGTGGACGGTCTAGGGTTTGGCACTGTTGATTTTTTTGCTAGCCTTCGATCATGCTGGGAGGAGGTTATAGAAGTTAGTTATGGAGTAAATGGATGCTGGTTTAACTGGTTGTGTCCATATGGGAGTTTTTGGGTGCGAGATGCTGGTGCTTGGTAATGGTGGATGATTGAAGGGGAGGTGATTATTGATGTTGGTGCTTGGTGTTGGATGCTGGATTTTGTGAGCGTGGATACTGGTCATTTTTTAGCTGTGAGCTGCTGGATGCTGGTTAATGATGGATGCTGGGGGTGGATGCTTGTATTTGTGTGTTTTCTCTTTTTTCTTTTTTCTTTTTTAGGGTCTTTTGCATCTTGGGTTGTAAGGGGTTTTTGGGTGTGGGTCGTTCGACCCCTCCCCACCCTTGTCTGTTGTTTCTATTTTTTCTTTTCTAATAAATTTGGGGGGATGGGAATAGCTCGACCCTCACATCTTCCTTGCCTCAAAATACCCTAAAAACCCCTTAAACCCCAGAAAATCCTAAAAAATATCCAAACATACATAATAATGTAAATACCCGTAAAAAACCAGAAAACCCATAAGAAAATCTTAAAAACCAAAAAGCACTTAAAACCCCTCAATCCCTAAAAAATTATAAAAACCCCATAAACCACTAAAAATCCTAAAACCCCCTAAAAACGCACAAAATCCTTAAAAACTCTAAAAGCCATAAAAATCCTCAAAAATCACTTGATTTATCTAAAAACCATAAAACCCCTAAAATATCTGAAATCCCCTAATAAAATTGTAAATAAATAAAAATAATTAAATCTCCTAAAAAATTCTAAAACCCAAAAAAACACAATATCACATAAAACAATAAAAAGATGAAAAACATAAAAAATCATAAAACCCAAAAAACCACTAAAAATCTAAAAACCTTTTTAACCCTAATACATGTTTAAAAACTCAAACAACCTCAAAAATCCAAAAAAAATACTCAAGAATCCCTAAAATCCCAAAAAACCAAAAAACCCATGAAACCCATAAAAACATTAAATAAATAAAAAAACTTAAATCCATAAAAAAATACTCAAAAACCCCGAAAAAATCTCGAAAATCCCAATGAAAACATTCATAACCAAAAACTAATTAAAAAACCTAAGAGCCTAAAAACAATAAATACCCTATTAAATCCTAAAAATTCCTAAAAACACTAAAATAATAATTAAACCTAAAATACATAAAAACCCATAAAAACAATAAATCACTAAAAACACTAAAATCCCTTTATAATCCTATAAAAATAAAATACAATAATATCGTTTAAAAACCTAACAAACGCAAAAAACCCTAAAACCTTAAAAACCCACAAAAATTGCAAAACCCCGGAAAAGACCTCAAAATACCTAAGAACCCATAAAAATCCTAAAAAGTCCATAAGAATCTATAAAAATGTAAAAAATCATAAAATACCTTAAATCCCATAAGAAAACCGTAAAAGCCTAGAAACACATAAAATCCTTAGAAAACCTAAAAACCCCTAAAAACCCTAAAAACCCCTAAATACCCTAAAAACCTCTAAAAACCCTAAAAACCATAAAAAATCAAAAATCATTAAAAACCCCTAAAAACCCATACAAACCCTAAAATCCCACTAAAAACTCTCAAACCCCTTATAAACATTAAAAACATTAAAATGATGAAAAAACCATAAACCCCTAAAAACTTCAATATAAATATTAAAACCTTAAAAAACCAATAAACACAGTAAAAACCCCCTTTAGACCCCAAAAATTTCTAAAAAACTATAAAATCCATTAAAACACCTAAAAACTCAAAAAAAACAAAAAAACCCCCTAAAACCCTTAGAATTCCAAAAAAAACTTACAATGAATAATAATCCTAAAAATCCCAAAAAATACCTAAAACCTAAAAAACCTTTAAAATCCAAAAAACATTAAAATTTTAAAAGCACATAATCCACATAGAAACATAAAAAATACAAAATATTCTAAAAACTCAAAAAAACCTAAAAATCCTAAAACCCCTAAAATGTTTAAAAAAACAAAAAAACCCTAAAAATAAATAAAAAACTGTAAAAACCCTTTAGACAACTAAAAATGTTTAAAAACATGAAAAAACATTAAACCCAAAAAAATTATATAAATACTAAAAACACTAAAAAACATAAAACACTAAAAACTGTAAAACCCTAAAAACCCTAAAACCATAAAAATTTCAAAAACCCATAAAAAATCCATTAAAATATCAAAAATTACATAAAATGAAAAAGTCATAAAAACCATGAAAAACCATAAGGCACCGTTAAAAATATAAAAACAAATAAAACCTCTAAAAACCTAAAAAACACTAAAACCCTAAACCCCCTAAAAACCCTAAAATCCCTAAAATCAAAAAAAACCACTAAAAACATTAAAACACTAAAACCCCATAAACTCTAATAACCAATAGAAACTATAAAAACCATTTAAACCCCTAAAAATGTTAAAAACACAAAATTCGTAAAACCCTATAAATTTCAAAAAACCTAAAACCCCAAAAAATCCCAAAAAGTCCCTAAAAACATAAAAACCATAAAAACCTAAAAACCCTATGAAAAAATTAAAACATAAAAACCTCTAAACCCAGTCAAAACCTAAAAATAAATAAAAACCATAAAACCATAAAACCCATAAAACCCATAAAACCGCTAAATACCAAAAAAACCTAAAACCCATTATTAACCCTAAAACACCACTAAAATCCCTAAAAACCCTTTAAACACATAAAAACACTGAAAGGATCTAAAAACTCTATAATCCCTAAATACTCAAAAAAACCTACAATGAAAAATAAAATCTCTAAAAATCCTAAAATCTCTAAAAATCCCTATAACCCCTAAAAACCATAAAAATCCAGAAATTACATAAAGATCTATAAAAAATTAAAAGGCACTAAAAAACATTAAACCCCCTTAGAAAACTGTAAAAACCTAAAAAAACTTAATACCCCTAATAACATAAAAATGATAAAAACCATAAAAACTATATGACCCCTAATAACCATAAAAATTCTTAAGTCCATAAAAACCCTAAATCCCATAAAAACACTAAAAACACTGAACTATAAAAACCCTTTAAACCCATATTTCCCTCATATTTTGTGCATCATAATGAATTTTTATTTTCAAATGGTTTCCAACGGGTTTGTTTATGGAACCAGAAATACCTAATGGTTCTATATCTAAAGGGACATATTTTCCAAAGGCAGGCGCTCATTATGTATTTTGACCAAAGATTCTTAATAACTCACATTGGTAAAGAGGATAGGACGTTGGACTCATCTCACCCTTTTGGGGTGGAATTATTTCCTACTATGGGAATCCTATAGATTTAAGATTTGTTTATAAATCCTTCATTAGTTCCAATGTATGATGTGTGTCAACCCATAGTTATCAATTAATTATTAGGATGTGGGGAATTCATAATCATCTATATCTATATGAGGTTCTTCATTAATGGAGATATATGTATATATCTGAGGTTCTCTATCGATGGAATCATCTTAAGAACTAATTAGAGATTCTTTAGTTATTAATATGATGATGCTGGTTTTCTAACCACAATGGGTGGCACTCTGGAGTTTATTATCATACAGGGAGACTAAGTGATCTTTGGATTTTATCATGATCTAAAGAGATAGGGGTCACACTAGATTTTATCTCCTTCTAAGGAGATAATATTTGTTTTGATTTTTGAAATAAACCCATAGATGGGAATCCTACGTATTCTTTTGAAAGGAATCAGAACCCACATAATTCGGTGCCACTTAATAGGGAACATAATACCTTTTATGGTTGTGTGATGAGGAACAAACCATACAGTTTATCTTCATGTGGAATGAACTTCTAGTCTGAAGGTGTTTAGTCAAAGTTTGGTGTGGAAAATATATCAAAATAGCCCAAGGAACCTGGATGGGATATAAGTTTCCAAGTTGAATTATACCCTATAGGGGATATGTCCCAAAAGAAAAATGATGATTTAGGAATTAGGTTTAATCCTTCGGGAGACTTCCTATGTATCCTATTCAAACGGGAATCAAATCCCACATATTTCAATGAATCTCAAAGGGGAGTATGGTTGTTTGAGAGAATTAAGTTGGGGATTACTCCTAAAGAGTAATCCTTATAAAAGGGTCCATGAGTGATGTATAATCTCATGGTGATTTGATGGTGACTTTTGGGATTACTCTTAAGGAGGATTCCTGTTGATATTGGTCCTTAGGTAGGGATCCTATGTATCCTTGTTATGGATAGAACTAGAGTTCACCTAGTTCATTGGTTAATGTAGATTTTTCGAGTGTCTGAATCATCACTAACCTTGTCCATGTGATTCATGATCAGTGATAGAAACAGGTGGAAGTATAAGATTCCAAAAACCACACACATTTCCACCTTAGATGGTGGAAGAGGAGGAGGAGGATGATTAAAGTGGATAGGGTTAAGGTAAATCCCCCTCTTCACTTTACCTTAGAAAGTAATGAAGTTGAAGTACGGGGTGATTGAGAGGAGTGATACTGTAACCTTCTACATGAAAGGCTAGCGGATTACTCCATACAGGATGCCCTAAATTTTCTTTCACAATTGGAGGACGATTAAATACTGTGCTGAATGGTTAAAAAATCATGATCCTTATCCTCTCTTCTAGGACCAATAGGCTCTGAGTCTCAGAGATGAGAAGGGAGGGACAGGGTCCTTACACTTATATCTGAGACTGGGAACTCTCTAATAATGTCCCTGGGGTAGGGTCCTCTTGAAAATGGGGACAATGACCCACATGTACCCTGAGGACCCTTACCAGCCAACTGGAAAAGTATGGGGAACCTATGACTATAGAAATTCAAGCCCAAATTGAGGGAACATTAGTGTGACACACTTCATTGTTGTGCAAGTTTAAAGGTCTTGGTATAGGTTTTGAGTTGATCCCTCTCAAAAAAGTGTGCTGAAATATGAGACGTCCTTTCATGGATGGATTGAAAGAAGGCCTAATAGATGGCTCATGTGGGATGGAAGGTAGGGGGAACCAATAAGGTTGACACATGTTGGAAGTTAGGTGGAACCAGAGAGGCTCTCAAGGGGGTGCTTTGCATAGGTAGTCCTAAGAGAATTTGTATCACCCTAGGAGACGGACCACCTAGGTGACAACACTTGGGTGAGACCTTGCTCAAAACTTAAAGGGTCTATAGATTTATTTCTAGAGGTAAGTTTCATAAATACCTAGACATGGAAAGGAACCTCACACTAATATTTGTTAATTAGGGGTTGGTTGAATTCCTCATGCAGGAGTTGTCTGTTTCAAACCCTGGGAGGAATTTAGTTTCACTATTCTCTTTTAATTTCTTCTTCTTTAGGTGTTAGAGAACTACCCAGAATGTTACATATGACTAGAGAGAATCACTAGGATGATCGGATGTTGGATAGCATTGGGGAATTCCATCCATTTAAATGAAGACCCTAAGGTCCTATTTAAAGGAAAATATGGGGGCCTGGGAAAATGTGTCTTTTCACGTAGGTTTCAAGTGTAAGTAAAGTGTGCAAGTGTTGTGAATATGGACCTTGTGTGATGTCGGTTTTTGGGTGTACCTTTACAGCTCACTTGAGCAAAGCTATTGTTCTATACCATGGGGGTTTCTCCCCCACACCCCTCCTTTGGATCACTAATAGCATGTGATCCTGACCCTTTGGGTTGGTCCATTCACTATTGTCACTGACCCCTATAAAAAATGGAGAGTTTCACCTTGAACTTTTCAAGCTCGATTGAAGTTATTTTGTGTCACGACACATGAAAATTTAATCTTCTCCTTCCGGCATAAAGATGCATATCTTCTTAAACTCAACATTTGGTGTAATGGTGAGGAGCACATCTTGAATTTAGTAAAAAAAATTGCTTGAAATGCATTTTTTGGTGCCAAAACCCCCAAAAGTTACAAAACTCAATAAAACTGTTAACCCCTAAAAACTCAAAAAAAAACCTAAAACCCCCCCAAAAAAACCCAAAACCGAAAAAACCTCAGAATCCCTAAAAAACTTAAAATACCATAGAAATCCTAAAAAAACCAAAAAAAATCATTAGAAACCTAAAAACCCTAAAAAATATAAAAATCTTGAATAAAATCTTAAAATCCTAAAAAACACTTAAACCCCTAGAAAATATAAAAATTATAAAAAACCTTAAAAAACATAAAAACTGTAAAAATAATAAAAAACACCTAAAACCACTGAAAACCACTAAAATATTTGAACCCATTTAAACCCCAAAAACATTAAAAACCATAAAAACCTTAAAACCCCTAAAAGCCAAAAAAAACCCTAAAACCATAAAAACCCTAAAACCCCTCAAAATCACTAAAAAAGATAATTTCCTAAAATTCAAAAATAATACCTATAAAATAAAAACCCTGAAAACTCCTTATAAATCCTTAAAAACAAAACAAAACATTTAAAACGCATAAAAACCAAAAAACCCCTAAAATACCCTAAAAACCCCTAAAAACACAAAAACCCATAAAAACCCTAAAAACCTTAAAAACACTAAAAATACATAAAAATCCTAACACACCACTAAAAATATAGAATCCCATTAAACCCCAAAAACTTTAAAAAAATTATAAAAAAAAATAAAACCCTAAAACCCCCTAAAAACCAAAAAATAATAAAAAATCCTAAAAATATCAAAAAAACATAAAAAACCTAAAAAACCTAAACACTCTGAAACCCCTTATAAAACCTTAAAACTCTAAAAAACTTAAACCCACAAAAAATCGATAAAAACCCTAAAAATCATAAAACCCCATAGAAACAATAAAAAACCCAAAAATCATTAAAACCCCTAAAACCCCATAAAAACCCTTAAACCCACAAAAAAAATCTAAAAACCCCCTAAACCACTAAAAATGTTAAAAACAATAAAAACCCAATAAAACATGAAAAAACTCAAAAAAAATCAAATAAAAAAAAACAACAAAACCCATAAAAACCCAAATAACCTTTAAAATCCCTAAAAACCCTAAGAACCAGAAAAAACCTAAAAATTCCATAAAAATATATACAATATTAAAAACCCCTAGAAACCCTAATTACCCCTATGAAAACATTAAATAACTAAAAATAAAATAAAACCCTAAAAACCCTAAAAACTTTTAAACCCCTAAAAACAAAAAGAAACCATAAAAACACTAAAAACCCAAAAAACAAAAAAAAATCCTATGAAATCCCTAAAAATCACTAAAAACAAAAAAAAACCCTAAAAATCCTCAAGAAACCATAAAATCATAAAAATATTAGAACCACAAAAAAACCTAAAAACACTAAAACCCTAAACAACCTAAAAAATAAATTAAATCCCTAAACCCCTTAAAACCCTTTAAACCCCTAAAAACCCTAGAAATATTGAAAAGCACTAAAAATGCTAAAACCCCTTTAAAAACCTAAAAACATATAAAAATCTTAAAACCTTTAAACCCTAAAATCTAAAAAAACCCTAAAACACCAAAAAAAACTATAAAACCCCAAAAAACTATAAAACCCCTCAAAATCCCGAAAAACATATAAATATTAAAAATCCATAAAACATAAAATCGTTAAAAACCACAAAACACAAAGATCCCCTAAACATCTAAAAAACAATAAATATCCTAAAAAATTCTAAAATCTAATAAAACGTCAAATGCCATAAAACCCTTAAATCATGAAAAACCCATAAAACCCTAAAAAACTAAATCCTATAAAACCCCATTAAATAAATAAAAACATTAAGAAACTCTAAAAAACCATGACACCTCTAGAAACACAAAAAAATAGAATAAAACTGAAAAAATTGAAAAACCCCTAAAACCCCTCAAAATCCACAAAGCCCTGAAAACCATAAAAACATAAATATGACATAAAAATCCATTAAAACATATAAAATCCTAAAATCCCTGAAATAATCAAATAAAACCATAAAAACTAAAAACACTAAAAACCCATAAAATCTAAAAAAATGTTAATGCCCCTAAAAAACCCCTAAAACACCTCTAATTCCCTAAACCACCTAAAACCATAAAAAACATAAAAAAGACATAAAAATCACTAAATATAAAAATAACCCTAAAACCAAGAAACCCCATAATAAAACCATGAAAAAAAAACTTAAATCCCCTAATATTCCTAAAAACGCCAAATCCCAAAAAACACTCAGAAATCCTAAAAATCCTAATAATCCATTGAAACCCAAAAAACCATAAAATCCCTAAAAATCCCTAACAACTTTAAAAAATCAAAAACCATGAAAAACCTTAAAATATCCTTAAAACACTTAAAACAATTGAAACACCTAGAAGACAAAAAATGTTTAAAACCCTAAAAACCCTGAAAAACCCTAAACCACCTAAAAATAATTAAAACCCCTAAAACATTAAAACCCACAAAAAACCCTAAAACCCAATAAAAACTATAAAACCATTTAAATCTATAAAGAAATTACAAATTCTAAATACCCATAAAACCCTTTAAGACTCAAAAAAACCCTAAACCCCTAAAAACCATAAAAACCCTCAAATCCCTAAAAACCCCTCAAACCCTTAAAATCCATAAAAATGCTAAAAATACTAAAAACCCAAAATACCACTACAAATGTAAAAACACTAAAAACCCTAATAAAACGTTAAAACACAAAAAAAAATTCTAAAAACATGATAAATGAAAAAACTATACAACACTAAAAACCCCTAAAACACTCCAAAGAACAAAAATCCCTAAAAATATTAAAATCATTAAAAAGTCCTAAAATCTAAAAAATCATAAAACCCCTAATGAACCTAAAAACCCATAAAAAACCTTAAAAATCTAAAAACACATAAAACCCATAAAAACTAAAAAATGCAAAAAAACCCTAATAAACTCTAAAAGACCCTAAAATGCCTAAAAATCATAAAAACTCTTAAAAACATTAAAACATTCAAAATTCCATAAAATCCTAAAAACCACCAAAAAATATAAATAAAAATATACAAATAAAAAAAATATAAAATCTAAAACCCTTAAAAACTCAGAAGACCCTAAAACCCCCAAAAAAAAATTAAAACCCATTTAAACCTCAAAAAACTCTAAAAACACTCAAAATCTATGAAAACACTAAAAAACTGTAAAAATCATAAAAAAAACCCAGAGAGTCCATAAAAACATAAAAACCCTTAAAAATATTAAAGACCCTAAGAAAACCTTAATAACCTAAAACACATAGAACTCCTAAAAACCAAAAATTCTAAAAATAACCAAAACCCATCAAAATCATAAAAACCCCTAAAAGTCCTAAAAATTATAAAAATCCTTATAAATCTCAAAAAACTAAAAACACTTAAAATCCCTAAAAATAATAATTAAACATTTAAAACCTACAATCACTTTAAACCTCTAAAACCTAAAACCATTAAAAACCCTAAAACACTTAAAACACCACAAACCATAAAAACCTCTAAAAACTATAAAAAACAATAAAAATCTATAAAACCAACTAAAAAATCTAAAACACTTAAAATATATAAAATATTCGAAAACCCTAAAACCAAAAAGAAACATAAAAACACAAGACCCTAAAACCATAAAAATACCTCAAATACTTCAAACCTACAATCATTATATATATATATATATATAATATAAAAAAACCAAAAAAACCCCTGAAAACCCTAAGAAAACATTAAAAACATAAAAACTCTTAAAAACAAAAAAAATCTTAAACAAGTACTTAAAATATTAAAAATATCTAAAAAAAATTCCTTTAAAATTCCTTAAAATCCCAAATAGCATAAAAACCCTAAAACCTTGAAAAAACCTAAGAATACCTCAAAAATTTATGAACACTTAATACCACTAAAAACCTAAAAATGTTGAAAACATTAAATAACCCTAAAAACAATAATACCTCTAAAAACCATGAAACCCTAACAACCTATAAAAATCCTAAAAAACAACTAAAAACTCTACGTCCTCAATAAATAGCTAAAAAGGTTTAAAAACTCTAAAAAAATTAAAAACCCTAAAAAACTCCAAAAAACACCCTAAAACCCAAAAAACATAAAAACCCTAAAACCCCTAATAAATCCCTAAAAACCCCAAAATCCATAATAACCCTAAAAAAATATAAAAAACCAATAAAAATTCACTAAAAACATCAAAATATATAAAAATCCTAAAAAACCAAAGAAAACCTTAAAAACCCAAAAACACTCAAAACCCCTAAAAACCCAAAAACAATAAAAACCCTAAAAGCCCTAAAACACCATAAAAATATTAAAATACCCTAAAACTATAAAAATACCTAAAAAATATTAAAATCCCTAAAAATATATAAAAACCATAAAAACTAACTAAAATCCCTAAAAACCATTTAAACTCTTAGAAATATTAAATACTCTAAAAAACTATTAAAACCCTAAAAAAATAAAAAATCCTTAAAAACAAAAAAAAATTATTAAAAAACCCAAAAATTTTAAATAACCTTATAACCCATAAATATCCCTAAAACCCCTAAAAACCATAAAAATCCTAAAAATCACTAAAATTCTCTAAAAGAGTAAAACACCGCAAAAAACATTGAAAACCACTAAAAACAACTTGAAAACCTGAAACACTTAAAACTAATAAAATTACTAATTACATAAATAGTCTTAAAAACCCTAAAACCCCCTTTAAACCCTAAAACCCATATAACCCACAAAGACCACTAAAAACTCTAAAATCCTTTAAACCAGTAAAACTATTAAAATTGTATAAAAACCTTTAGAACTCATAAAAACTAAAAAAACTAAAAACACAAAAAATTATAGAAACCATTAAAACCATAAAAACTCTCAAAATCCATAAAAACCCTAAAAACATAAAAATCCTAAAAATACCTAAAATCATTAAAAATAAAAAACCTAAAAAACATGAAAAACTTTATAAAAACCATAAAAACATAGAAACACTTAAATTCCTAAAACCTAAAAATTAATAAAACCCTTAAACCCCTAAAAACCCATCAAAATAACTAAAAAACATAAAAACCTAAAATATCCCTAAAAATGAAAAAATCTTAAAAAACCCTGAAAAATACCTTTAAAACCAATAAAACCTAAAAATTTATAAAACCCCTAAAAACATAAAAAAATATTAAAAACATTAAAACCCCTAAAAAGACCCTACAAACATAAAATACACCTAAAACCAATAAAAACTTTAAAAAGATAAAAAACCTGAAAAACACAAAGAAACCCTAAATCCTTGATAAAAACTTTTAAAACCCCTTTCACCCTTTAAAATTTTAAAATACATTAAAAACCTTAAAAACCCTAAAAACTCAAAAAACCCTAAATACATAAATAAAAAATCATAAAACATTAAAAATCCAATACCCCCCCCCCCCCACCACAACCAAAACCAAAAAAACCATAAAAATCATAAAAAACACTAAAAATAACATAAAATCTAAAAAATTCTAAAAAACCTGAACACCTCTAAGAATACCATAAAAAACTAAAAATTATTAAAACACCTAAAAATGAAAAAAACATAAAAACTTCTAAAAAACATCAAAATACCTAAAAACATAAAAAACCATAGAAATCTAAAAAAATGCCAATAATATACCTAAAAATATTCAAAATACCTAAAAAACCTTCAATACCATTAAAAAATAAAACCCATTGAAACCTAGAAAATACTAAAAACCCTAAAAACCATTAAACCCCCTAAAAACATTAAAACCCCATAAAAACCCATAAACCCCTAAAACCCCCAAAATATCTAAAACCCATTTAAAACAATAAAAACTATAAAAAATCTAGAAAACATAAAAATACTAAGAACTCAAAACCCCTAAAAACAAAAACAAAAAATAAAAACCGGAACCCCTAAAAATCCCTAAAAACACTTAAACCCATAAAAATTATAGAAATCCCAAAAAAAATATGACAAACCCTAAAAACCATGAAATATCCTAATAAATCCTTAAAAACCAAAAACACTTAATGTCATTACCCGCACCCTGGGGCTCATGTCATGACTACCCCAAGACCACCCCTCGAAGATCAGGGGCTCACGACTAGTTCGGAAGGCGTCAACCTGCAAGTGGGAGTCATTTTCCTGAGTACATGTATGCACACACATTCCCAACCAAATCCCACACACTGAAAAGTAAACAATTATCACTAAAATAGAGATGAGTACAAGTACAACTAATATAAGTCGGGTAGAATAAAAAGCAAACAAAAGAACCGAAAATAGAAAAGTGGAAAAAGGAAAATCTGAAGTTCATCTACGAAAAAACCCCCCCTCCTGATCATGATAGTAGTGTAGCTACTGGAAGCTAATGTAGAACATCATATCCACCTGATTATATTATGTCTAGATTAGTCCTAGGCCACCTATTTCAACATTGTAGAGTCCATCCTTACCATCTCCCTGAGCACCTCTGGGTCCTGGTCCACCAAAGTCATTGTCGAAACGTTTATTGCCTGCCCGTGAAACGACATGAGTGGGAGGAGCCCATACTGGGGTGAGTGAAGCGATAATTAGTAGGGACCCCCAAAAAAAAGGAAATACCACACAAAAATCCTCAATGTAATTCATGAAGTACAAGACAGATCACACCAGGTATATATTTTGGGTAGTGATTGAAGAAAAATCAGTCCCATTATCAGACTCCTCGGCTGCTAGAGAACATCTCATCTATCGAGTACAGCGGGCCATCCAAGTTACACAAAAGATGATTCCCACTAACCTTGTACTATTTTGGTACTCATCCCTGATGAGTATCATGGGTATTTTGGGTCACACAGAGCTTCTCCCCACTATGGTTGTGTGGGGTCACATAGAGTCGCTTCCCACCTTGTCCATACTGAGATACTCCTCTTGTCAAGTATCGTGGGTCTGCCGGGTCACACAGAGCCACTCCCCACCATGGTCATCCTGAGTCACATAGATCTTCTTCCCACTTGGCTATTATCTGTCACATAGAGTCGATAGTCAGCAATCTTCAGGTATCATCCAACCGTAGGATTCCGTATGTAGCGTGCATGGGAGAACCTCTCCTCAAGCCATTATTCACATATCAAATTCCATTAAATCCTCCCTAGGTCATACAAAAAGATCTACCTCATTGATAGGGTTCAAAACCCATAAACTTCTCATCAATCAGACACTCGGTTTGCAAGATAGAAGCGTTTTAATAAATAGGGTCCGATTCTGACTGGGCCCGGCCTGACCCGGTCAAACTGACATGACCTACCCGGACTGGGGGTCCCATATACCCTAGTTTAATTCAAACGACTCGACCTAACATAGTTCTGGTCTTGGCTTCTCTGGTCTGTCCTGGCCATTGGGCTAGGCCCAATGGAGCTCATTGGACCTAGCCCGGTTTGGCCAAGGGTTTAGCTTGTCGGGACACTCGGTGACCATGTCTAGTCCGGGCCAGACCAAAGGGTTTGGTTATGGCCTTCCGGTGCATGTTTGGACCAATGGGTGTGATTCCTGCCTGCGAGCATGGGGTCGACGGTCCCCCGGCACAGGTCTGGTCCTCCTACGTGGGTCCGGCAGGTCTGCGAGGGTCCGACCGTTCGGTATGAGTTTGGACCACTAGGCCATGGGTCCGTACCACTGGCAGGGGGTGTGGCCTGAAAACCCAAGTCCCTATTGCATGGGCAGCGGAATATGGAATCCGACCTCTTTTAACTCACAAACACGCGTGGAACTCCTATCGCGATTGAGAGACCGTGGTTCCATAGCCGCCTAGATGACCCAAACGCAGGTCGTCCCTCCACAGGGCACTAGACGGGCACTGTGTCTCCTCGCTGCCTCTACGGCTAGTTTTTCGTGGCCTCCTATCACTAAGATGTGCCAATGAGTGTGTCGCCACCTCCTCCTGCGGTCGTATCCACATATTTATTGGTCAACGAACCACCAGACATGTTTCGATGGTCCATTCTTCATACCGCCTATGCCTACCATATCCCAAGAACATCCTCTTCACCCAAATGTCCCAGAATCATCTTTTCATCACTTTGAGGGTGAAACCAAAAATAACTCACATGGTGGAGGTGCTCAGACCTTGTTCATGTTGGACCACACCTTCCACAATAGAGTTTTAAAGCCGGGAAAGTTCTGGGGGGTTTTAGTTCAATCCTGACAGGTGATGTTTGAATCTCAGATAAAAAAATCCCAAATAAAGTTACCCTTCTGCTAGAACAAATTATCCAAATATCAACCTATTTGTGGGTTGATTTTCATTCATTGTTTTTAGAAGAAGGAATGGGGAATAACATTAAAATAAAATAACCCCATCCTCTTTATCATTTTTTTCTTCAGTGTTACATCCTTGAGTTTTCAAGACATCGACATCATTGGTCACTTCCGACACCACTATTCAAGGTTCATCGAAGATGTTTGATGTTTGTTGGTTTTTTCCATTCTTCATTGGAGTTAAATTTCTTCAAAGTTTTTTCATAAAATACTCACATTTTAATTCCTTATTCCACCAACGCGTCAACCAAAATAAAAGTAAAATCACATAGCGTCATTTAAGTTTCATTGCAACATTGCGTTGTTGTTTCCCTCGGAATCCGGGGATGACCGCCTTGATGGGATGTTCAAACGTTTTGATCGGTTTCTAATGGGTTTCTTCATAGAACCGGAAACATCCAATGATTCCACATCCATTCGAACCTTCTTTTCAAAGGTAGGTGCTCATTAGTTTGTGAACTGATGAGGCTTAGGAATTTTCATTGGTTGAGAGGATGGGAGGTCGGACTCATCACACCTTTTTTAGGGGAATTATTGTCTACTTCGGGACTCTCTTTGTAGATTTAAGTTATGTTCGTGAATCCTTATTACATTACCAAGTATAAAATGATCTTTCCTTCAGATCTAACAATCAATGATTAAATATGTAGGAAATTTAGAGAATCTTTTGTATGTATTTGAGGTTATTCATCGATAGAGAATCATCTATATTTATTAGAGATTCTTGGTCAATGGTACCCTTCGACACATTTATACAGAAGTCTCTTGGTCATTATGATGACCATGCTGGTTTTAAATCCACTCAGTGGGGCACTTGATGTTTATTGTCATTTAGAAGGACATGGATTATTTTAGAGTTGGGATCGAACCCGTAGATAGGCTACCTACATATCCTTTGTTTAGAAAAGGAATCAGAACCCACTTAGTTCGAGTAAGGTAGTATGATGTTTATGATTGATGGATCAAAGAAGAATGTCACAATTACCTTTACACTCTACGCTTACGTGAGTCATTATCGGTGTAAGAAACAAGAGGTATTGGTAAAAAAAATAGACAATTGTGCCATGAAAGATGCAATCATAAGAAATAATGTGGGGCTTATGTATGTATGACTGCCCAGATAAATTAAGGTTTAGGATTTACTTTAGAAAATAAATCCTGAAACAGGGTCCAAAACGGTATATGTGATTCATGGAGATTTTGAATACTCTAACTTGGGGCTTACTCCTAAAAAGGAGGCCCAAATTAGGAGAAGACTTATGATTGGGTTTTACACCTGAAAAGGAATCCCAGATCCAAGGAAAATTAGGACTGGTTAAGAGCATTATGACTGGGGCTTATTCCTGAAAAGGAGGTCCACGTTAAGGGATTATGACTGGGACTTACTCTTGAAAAGGAGGCCCAGGTTAAGGATTAAGGTTTGGGGCTTACTCCTGAGGAGGATTCCCAAAACATTGAGGGACTTGGGGCTTACTCCTAAAGAGGATGCCCCAATTTGGGAACATAATGAATTGGGGCTTACTCCTAAGGAAGATGCCCATATTTGAGACTGGGGTTTACTCCTGAAAAGGAAGCCCAGGTTAGGGGATCTGGGGAATACTCCTAAGAGGATGCCCAAATTGGAGGACTTATGACTAGGGATTATTCCTGAAAAGGAGACCCAGGTTAAGGATTCTCTCATCTTAAAGGATGAGGTTGAATGAATGAACTCTCAATCTTTAGTGATATAAAGATATGTAAATCACTAGGTTTTGAGAGATATTCCACAGAATTACTTTCAGATAAGGAATTCAAATCAAGAAATCATGCCATAAATGGCTTTGAAGAGTGTCTTGAAGACTGAATCTTGAATAGGAAAGGTGTAATGGCTTAAGAGGGGTGAAATGGGCAAGAAAGGCACTCAAAAAGGCAGGGGCACGCAAGTCCTGGCAGGCACGTAGGTACTGCATGGGCACGCAAGTCCTGGTCGCGCAGGTCCTGGTCGCGCAGATATGCCTGCGCGACACATGGTGTACTTGCGCGATGATTAACCAGCAGGGTAATACTTGAGCGACTCTTCATTAAAGCCTTTAGAATCCTCTTGAGGTTCTTCCAAAAGAAGGGAGCGCAATATCTATTGAAGGATTAAGGTGGCGCGCAAGTGTGGTCATTTTCCCTTAAGGGCTGTCCACTCAGGCACGCAAGTGTTGATGAGTTTAAACACTTAGGCCTTCCTCCCCCTCTTTTGATCTTCCGTTTTAGGTAAGAAATTACCTTATAAGTGTTTCGGAATCTTTGAGAAGAGAATAGGGTGTCGGGAGCTCAAATCTGAGTTTCTGGAAAAAATCCTCCCTCGAATGGGGGGCCGAAAGGGTCTATTTATAGGCAGGAGAAGACCCCGGGCAGTTACTGGGCGGTTATCACTTAGGTCGCGCAAGTCACTTGCGCGACCATAAGGCATCACGCAAGTGGACCTGCGTGACAGTGATAGAACTTACGCGGTATAGGTGCTTTTGATCCCTTGTTCATGCCTTTGTCAATTTTTTATATTTTCTTCAATGGTTGAATCACTTTAAGCTCAGATATTCCCCTTTTCCAATCTTTAGATTCTGTGACGAAAGGAGCATCAACAAAATTCTCCCCTCAGAGTTGGATTCGAAAGAAATGAGGATTTGACTCTTAGGAAATCGAAGACATCCAAAGGAAAGGTGGCGCGCAAGTCTTGATGGCGCAGTGGGCGGTGCGCATGTGCACATCGCGCAGGGCCTGGGAGCACTGGGTGTAGGCGCGCAAATAAGCTTTGGGCGCGCAACGCCTGAAGTGCAGGGATATGGCCCTTGATCACGCAGGGTACGACGTGCAGGGTCCTGGCCGCGTCTATAAATAGAGGGCCTCACTCCCGTACAAGCATCCGGATTTCCAGAATTTATACCTTTGTGCTCTCACCGTGCAGGTCACCTTAGCCGTGCATGTTTCTCTGTTTTCCGGTGTTTTCCTTGATGTCACACTACTGTCAAGGTAATTGGACTTGCGTGGTGAAAACATGCGCGACAACAACTTGCGCGACACATTAACACTTGCACGACACATCCATACTAGCGCGCCTTAATGCCTTAGCCATTTTTTCGAATTTCTTTCACAATGTTTTTGAAACCGCAATCCATTTAAGAGTTAATTTATTCAACACTTTTTCAGATTAAATGGCTCCCAAGGGAATTAAAACGGCTGATGAACTGGCTAGAAAGTGAATTGATGACATGATGAACATCATTGGACATGATTACAATGATATCTGCGATAGCACTCTCCCATATTTGGCTAAGTACTTGAAGAAATATCCTCTTAATTTCCCATAGAGCATATACCTACCTCTATATGGTCATGGTCTTCTGCAAGGAGTCAATGTTCCAGATGCAAATAACTATACACCTGAAATGCAGTTTCACTATTACTCCTTCATTTCGGTTATGCTGTGCATTAAGAGCAAAAACAATGGTGTGAACTTTCAAATTCTTCCTCCATGTCATTTCCTTGAAAATATGAAAATGGCAAACCCATGGGCTGAAATGTTTTCCACTGTCGGTTGGTGGAGAGAAGAAAAACATGTTATTATAGAAATATCTGAAAAGAGTACTCTCTCCAAATGTCCCTTTACTTCCAATGCTCCATTCTCAAATCCATGTATCCATCTTCCAAGTCTCTTGGACAGAAACATAGTCACTGTTTGATCAGCAGAAAATTTTCTCAAACCGCCCTCAAGAACATCCTTTTAAAATTGTTCCAAGAAGAGGTGGTATCACTGCATCTCTTCTTGTATCCAGTTGAATGAATGAATTCCAGGTGGTTACTGATGAAGCTCAGGATGCCGTAAATCAAATGAAGTGTTATGTTGAAAGCCTCTTGTAATTCATGAAAAAGAGAAGAGACTCCAGTCTGTGGATGTCCTTCTATCTCCTGTTCATCAATGAAAAACACTTTCACCTTCACTCATTTGTACCTGCATTATCTTTTTCTACATGATTTAGATTTTACCTAAGCCAATGGGCCGAGTAAGTATAGTTTTATTTTTACTAGGATTAATGTAAATAACCCTACAAACTTCAAACCTTTTAATTGCTCAATGTTACCTAAATCATACAAAAATGTATGTTTAGTGAGCTGGGAACTTGACTTTTATTCAGAGTTCCCCTGTCTTTTGTGGGAAGTTTAAAGTCATGCACGTCGGACATACAAAGGCTAATGTTTAAGGTCGAAATAGCTTTGACCGAAATGGATTAGAATTTACTCAATACCTTAGAAACTCATCTGAAAACATATTACCATACTCAAGTATGAGGGAAAATATGTAAGCTATGACTTAAGAATATTTTAATCTGAGGAATGATATGAAAAAGATCTAAAAGGCATTAGAAGAAGTAGTTCCCAAGAATGAAGTTTCCATTATTAAACAAACCCATTAAGGGGTTGAATTATGCAGGGCCACCTAAGGGCATTGGCTGCATAGTTAAATAAAATAGTATCTTTTGGATAAAAAGTCTTTTATGTAGACTGTTTATGAAAAGCCACCTATGGGCATGTGCTGCATAGTCAGGAAAAAGAACTCTCAGAAATTTACTTTCCTAGTGTAAAAGCTAGTGAAAGTTTATGGAGATTCAAATCTTCCAAAGTATAGAGTTTTCTGTATGGAAGGAGGTACTTGAATATGGAGAAGATATTTCCAAACAAGATTATCAAAGAACTGGATAAATATCACTCCTACGAAGGTCTAACCCAAACGCAGGGAAGGAGAATATAAACCATAGACTTGAATACTTTCAGATCATGAAAAAGGATATGGGACAAATATGTTAAGGATGGCTATTTTTGCGGATCCCTACACACTGTTATTTAAGACAAATAAAGACAAAAGAGGCATTCTTCCCAAGAATAAAGTTACCACTATCCGACAAACCCGTTAGGGGGTTGAATTATGTAGGGACACCTAAGGGCATTGGATTCATAGTCAAATAATAGTATCTTTTGGCTAACAAGTCTGTTATGTAGACTGTTTATGCATGACCACCTATGGGCACGTGCTGCATAGTTAGGCAAAAGAACTCTTATAAGTTTGACATTTTTGTGACTAGAAGTCATGAAAAGGGTTATGAGGATCTGGAAATATTTAAGGTTAGGATTATGACACATTAATATGGGTATTGTTCAATGTATACAGAGATACACAGATCAATGCTAACCATAATCATGTTGTGGATGGGTCCTAAATTGAAATGTTGGACTTCACTACGTATCCCATAAGGATGAGAATCAAGCCATACGTAGTTCTTAAACTACAGTTTAACATCTTGTGGGACAAAAGGATTAGAGATCTTAGTTTCTGGTCATAGAGCTTGGACCATTGTAAGAAATACACAGTGTGTGTTTTCATGGGGACTTTTCAGCCAAGGGACTGAATGTGGAATTTGGGGTTTAGGCCCAAAGAGGTGGGGCTAGATTTGAGGGACACTCGAACGTTCCTACGTATCCCATAAGGATGGGAATCAATCCCACATAGTTCTCAAAATACCCTTTATACAAAATTGGTTCGTACATATGAAGGGTGAAAGGGGACTTTAGTACAATGATGGTTTAACCCAAGATAAAAGGTTTGGGCGTTTCCATGTATACATGTAGTCTTTGAGATGAAACATGATTGAAAAATAAATGTAAATAATGGTTCCCTCTCAGGTGAGGGTATCAAAGAATATTGTATATTATTTTCATACTGGACAAAATTGTTGTATAGTTTAACGTCGTATAACAAGGAAGAATGTGAACCAATGTAAAGATATTGATTCTAGGGGCAGTTTCACGAATCAACATCGTATGAGATGGAGATGAACCGATGTGAAGAGATTGGTTTTGGTCTTGAACCTTGGGAGGTTGCCTACATACCCAGCCTAGAAGGCAAGGATCAAAGTCTTTGTAGTTCAATTAAAGAATGAATTAATGATCAAGTTGTTCTTGGGGACAATGACCTAAAAAATGATATTAGGACTTACACATGGTTAGCGGCCCAGAGAGAGTGTTATGGTTGAGGTTTTCTCCAAGATCATGTGAGTCATACTCAGTGTAAGAAACATGAGGTAACAACAGCCTTAACGATGCATAGTTTAATGTCATGTAGGACATATAAAGGGACTATGCAGTTTAAAGTCTTGCAGTTATGACTATTGGTACTGCACAGTTTAGTGTCATGTAGCAGGGAAAAAATACAGTTTAATGTCATGTAGGACGTATCATGAACTTTCTGTACAGTTTATCGTCATGTAGTTAGGATGATAGGGACAATAGATTTTAACATCATGTTGGACGAAAGGGGGGGACTGTGCAGTTTAATGTCATGCAGTGAGGACAAAAGAGTGCACCATTTTAACGTCATGTTGGACGCATTGGGGATTTTTTTCCACAGTTTAACGTCATGTTGGACGGAAGTGAGAATAGTTTAAGGTCATATGCATAGACCGTGGATGGTGCAGTTTAATGTCACGCTGGACGGTGGTTTAGTTTAAGGTCATACAGGACCTTTGATGATTATGTAGTTTAATGTCTTTCCGGACGTAAGGGACTTTTATACAGTTTAGCGTCCTGTAGTTAGGATGTCACAATTTAATGTCTTGCTGGACGTAAGGGACTTGCAAATAGTTTAGGGTCATATTCATGGACCATTGATGATGCAGTTTAAGGTCATACAGGACCTAGTTGTAGTTTAAGGTCATACTGGACCATTTAGGGAACTTTTTTCACATTTTAACATCTTATGGGACGAGGTTGTAGTTTAAGGTCATACTAGACCATTGCTGTATATTTTTAACATCATATAACAAGGACGAACTGGTGTCGCACAGTTTAGTGTCAAGTTGCAGGGACATATGCATTTTAAGGTCATACAGGACCTGGTTGCAGTTTATGGTCATACTGGACCATTTAGGGAACTTTTTTCACAGTTTCACATCGTGTGGGACGAGGTTGTAGTTTAATGTCATACTGGACCATTTCTTTATAGTTTTAACATCATATAACAAGGAAGAACTGGTGCCGCACAGTTTAGTGTCATGTTGCAGGGACATATGCAGTTTAAGGTCATACAGGACCTAGTTGCAGTTTAAGGTCATACTGGACCATTTAGGGAACTTTTTTCACAGTTTAACGTCGTGTGGGACAAGGTTGTAGTTTAAGGTCATACTGGACCATTGCTGTATAGTTTTATCGTCATATAACAAGTACAAACTGGTGTCGCACAGTTTAGTGTCATGTTGCAGGGACATAGTACAAACTTTGCAGTTTATACAAAATACATCTTCAACAATCTGGCATTGGTTGGAGTAGTGATGAGTTCTCCGTCCATTAAGATTAATGAATAAGCTCTATTGGAGTAGACCCTATATATTGAATAAGGTCCTTCCCATTTTGGATCATGCTTGGGAGGTTTCTTTCCTGGTATCATCGGAGTTCTGAGAACTAATACCAATTCTCCCTGAGTGAATGAACGAAGACGAACTTTTTTGTTAAAAGCTTGTGCTATTCGATTCTGATAGACTTCCAAGTGGTGCAAAGAGCACAATCTTTTCTCATCTAACCATTCCAATTCATTAAATCTCTTTTTAGATTGTTCATTTATAGATGATTGATCACAAATGGCATCTCTGAGTGAGGGTAGTTGAACTTCAATGGGCAAGACAGCTTCTGTTCCATATACCAATGAATATGGAGTTGACCGAGTTTTAGTGCGGGTGGTAGTCCGATAAGCCCATAAAGCATGAAAGAGTTTATCATGCCATGAAATCTTATCTTTATCCACCATCATTTGTAGTATATTTGAAAGAGTCTTGTTAAAGGCTTCTATCTGGCCGTTGGCCGCTGCATGATATCGAGATGAATGGTTGGATTTGATGTTGTATTCTTGAAACAACTTCTTCATCTCAGATGAACAGAAATTGGCGCCATTGTCCATCAATATGGTATGAGGGACACCAAATCTGGTAATGATGTTAGACTTGATGAAGCTAAAAATGCATTTAGAACTGACTTCCTTGATAGTTATTGCCTCTTCCCATTTGGAAAAGAAGTCAGTAGCAGTAAGAATATACTTAAACTGCTTAGCCGTTGCCGAAGGGTAAGGTCCCACCACATCCATTCCAGATGTGGAAAATGGCCATGAGTATTTAGCTGTATGAAGAAACTCTAGAGGCTAATGAATGAAGTTGGCATGTACTTGGCATGAATGACACTTCTTTGTGAAATTGACACATCCTCGTATAATTGAAGGCCAAAAGTATCAAAGCCTTCGAACCTGATCAGATAGTCTATGTCCAGACTGGTGGGCACCACAGACTCCTGCATGCACTTTTTTCATGACAGCTATTGTCTCTTCACCATCAATGCATCTGAAGATAACTCCATCAAAACCACGTTTGTAGAGAACATTCTCTAGGTGATCGGGGCTATCATAAAGAGTAAAATTGACCACACGTCGCCAGATTTGTTCTTTCTTGGCTATATCAGGTGGAAGTGTTCGATTTTGAAGGTATTCCCTGATAGGTGACCTCCATCCTGTAGTATGACCATACGGTTTAGGAATGGGACTAATTTCATTAATTTCTTATGTTCTGATTCGTACATAAGGTGAAATTGCACGATGGTGGGAAATACTGATGGTTGTCTCGTCCCGATTTGGATCTGCCAGAGCTGTGGCTATATTAGCCAGTGCATCATCTTGAGAATTTTGTGATATTGGGACATAAGAAAATGTCGGTTCCAAAGGGAATTACCCCATTAACTCTCTGACGTAATCATACAAAGGGATTAGTTATTCTTTTCTGATGGCATAATCCCCATTGACTTGTTTGATTACCAGGTCTGAATCACCCTTCACCTTTAAGTGATTCACTTGTGCTTGAAGTGCTAATTCCAAGCCTGTGATAAGAGCTTGGTATTTGGCTTCATTATTGGTACCACCTTCCCACAATAACAAGGAATAAGGTAACACTGCCTTTTCTGGAGAAATGAGTACAATTCCTAAGACAACTTTGTTGAATTTAGGATTTTCCATTTTCTCCCATGTTGGACTTCTGGAAGCACCATCAAAATATATTTCCCATGCTTGAGGTCTTTCTTGAATAGAGAAGACTTCCTCATCAGGGAGTTCAATATTTGAAGATGTGTCTTCCACTGAAGGGTGTTCAGCCAGAAAATCAGCCAGAGCTTGGCCCTTTATCGCCGTTTGAGACACATACTGAATGTCGAATTGCTGCAAAATAACTGCCCACCTTTCTAGACGTCCTGTAAGCATTGGACAACTAAGGATGAATTTGAGCGGGTTATTGCAAGATACCAATTGGACCTCGTGATGTTGCAGGTAATGTCTCAACTTCTGAACTGCAAATATTAATTCCAGAAAACACTTCTCAATACTTGAATACCGGGTTTCTTCTTCAAGCATAGTTCAACTGAGATAGTAGAGGCCGTTTTCATTCCCATCATCATTATTTTGAGAAAGAAAGGCACCCAATTATCGCTCTAAAGTTGTCACGTAGAGGATAAGTGGTCTTCCGTCAACAGGTGGCATGAGTACTGCTGGACTCAAGAGGTATTTCTTGAGAATATTGAATGCTTCTTGACATTCTGCAGTCCACTGGTAAGTGACTCACTTCTTCATCAATTTGGTAAAGGGTAAACTTTTTCCTGCCAAATTGGCGATGAAACGCCGAATATAGGCTAAGTGTCCTTGAAGTCCTCTTAATTATTTAAAATTTTGAGGACGTGGCATACCAAGGATTGACTTGGTCTTCTCAGGATTGACTTCTATACCACGATGGCATACAACAAAGCCGAGAAATTTTCCTGAGGTTACCCCAAAAGCACATGTTAAGGGGTTAATCTTCAAATTATGTTGTCAAAGCTTGCAGAATATGACTTCCAAATCATCCAAGTGATTAGAACGTTGTTTGGATTTAACTACCAAATAATCTACATAACATTCAACAAATTTCCCTAAGAAGGGTTTGAATATACAATGCATGGCGCACTGATATGTTGCACCTGCATTCTTTAAGCCAAAGGGCATTACCCGGTAACAGAACACACCCTGAGGGGCTCTGAAGGCTGTGAATTCCTCATCTTTTGGGGCCATTCAGATCTAATTATATCCATAATATCCATCCATGAAGGAAAGTGCTTCATAGCCAACTGTTGCATCAATTAGAAGTTCTGTAATCGGAACTGGGAAATCATCCTTAGGACAATGCCGATTAAGATCTCTGAAATCGATGCAAACTCTAATTTGTCCATTCTTCTTCTTTACATGGACAATATTAGACAACTACTTGGGATACTGAAATTCTCTGAAGAAGTTAGCTTTGATAAGCTTATCCACTTCAACTTCAATTTTAGAAGCATAAGTTGGGTGTGTTCTTCTCGCGGCTTGCTTAAATCCTCGATGTTCTTCTGGTAAACCCAAATGATGAGTAGCAACCTCAGGATCAAGCCCAGGAATTTCTGTATAGTTCCAAGCAAAAATATCTCTATTTCACTTTAGAAAAGAAATATACATCGCTTGCTATTCAAGGTTCATGGCCACACTGATTAAAGTGGGGCGTGGATCTTCCTGTGTACCCATATTTATTTCTCTGAGTTCATCCACAGTGGTGGAGATACCCTCTTCAAATGCTGGAGTAGCATCTCTGAGATCTTCCTCTTCTTCTTCATCATGTGTTATTTCTTCCATTTCTAATTGCATAGTAGATGAAAAAGCAGAATTTTCATGATCAGAAGAGATGTCAAAATTTGCACATTTTGAAGAAGAAGCTTCCATTTCCACCCTGATTGATGATGAAGGGTATTCTTTGGGTAATAAAGAGGAAATGATGGATTGAGAATCGACATCATTGTTCACCTTTGATGTTGCTATAACTTATTCTAGCCTAATTGGCGAAGCATAGACTTGTTGGATTTTAGCAGATGAAATGAAGATGTCACCATTTGTGCTTTCATCACTGCTTGGTAGATTACCAATTTCTCCCATGTTGTCTGGATCGATTGCCGTAATTGACATTATGGATCTTTCCATAAGAGTATTTTGATTTGGGTCTATCATGTCAATTTTACTGATAGGCAACACATAATCTATACTCACATGTGTAAATGGATTTACTGGAATTTTTTACAAACCATATGGAGCATTAACTTTGGTAATATCCTTTGTTATAGATTTCCCCCTTTTCTTCATGTGATAGAATTCTGCCTTAATGTATTGAGACTCACATGTCTTGAATGAGGCCTTATCACCATACAACATCCCAACTTGACCATCAAAACAATATTTGAGACATTGATGGTATGAAGAAGGGATAACCGCATGTTGATGTAACCAGGGTCTTCCAAGAAAAATGTTGAAGGCTAAGTCTTGATCAACAACCATGAAATCTGAATTGGATACAAGATCTCCAAACTGAGTTCTGATTGTAACTTCACCAAGTGGTTCTTGTTCATTTTTTTCGTATCCCAGTAGCATCATGGTGGAGGGAGATAAATCAGATTCCGTGAGACCTAATCGACGAAGTGTACGAAGGGGCATGAGGTTGACTCCTAAACCATTGTCAATGAAAACTCTTTGAACATCCATGCCATTGACTTTTCTAGACTAGTAAAATGGTCTAATATGTCCATGAACAACATCATATTCATCTTAATCAGTAAAGGATATTATTGCATGCCATTCTGCAGGATTATTCTCAATGGGATAGACTTCAGCTGTAGCAATTTCATTTTCAAACTCCTGAGGACTTGACAAAGCCTCAATGAGTTCTTTCCGAAGATCTTTTGACAGATTCAAAGCATCCAGAATTGATAACATGGATAGTACATGGTCCAAGTGTTTCAATATATCATACTTTTGATCCAGAGGTCTGCATTTACCAATAGGAATATGTGGTTTAGCAGGCACCTTGGAAGTAGATGCTTTGGAAGTTGATGCATCTTGTATAGGAGTTGGCAATATTCCTGGTTTTGGAAGTTTAGACCGATTAGATCCATTTACTTTCTAAGAGGAAGAAGATGTAACCTTCAACCGGTCTTCCAAAATAACTATGCCAGGAATGAATTTGCTATTGGTAGAAGAACTTGCTTGTTCTTTTTGAGCTCGCTGAAGGGCTCTACCACGAGTTTCTGCTGCGTACACAGTTCTAGCAGGGGTAGAATTGGAATATTGGCTTCTGAAAGATCCACGTCTTCCCCTGTATCCGGAGCCCCTGAAACTTCCTATGATTCCACTATTTGATACAGAGGAATTCAGGCTCATCAAAATTGAACTGCGACTGGCATATGGATCTGTTAATTGAATCATATTAACAGAACCTAAGATTAACTCTTCGTCTGATAAAGACTCTTCCTGATTAGCCTGTTTAGGTTGTGCCGTTTGGTGGGGTGGTGCCCGTGGCTTTGAAGTAGATGGCATGAAGTCCGCCAAAGTCAAAGACAACTTAGGCTTTGACACATACTCATCTTTTTCTGATTCTTTTTCTTTCTTTGAATCATACCGTTTCTTTGAGGACTTTCCCTCTGACGAAGAGGGTTTTGCCGAAATATTCATGGAAGAAGACACAATTTATTTCCTTAATTGTGTTCGCAAAATAGAATGAGTTCGATTGATTGTCTTTCTGAACATCCAATCATCATACTTTTGTGTATTTTTGCTTTTGACATCCTGCCATTCATCTTCCTCCTTTGGAACTCTAGTAGTGACACATGATACCTGGGCTGAGGAGCCTTTCAATGTGACATGTCCCGAGTCGACCATCTTTTACAGGAGGTGTTTGAAGACAAAACACTCCTGGATGGGATGCCCCAACATTTGATGAAAAGGGAAATAATTAAGAAGATCTTCATCTCCTTTCTTGGTTGGCCTCTTGGGTATTGGAAATTGAACCAAATTGTTTTCTAGATCCGAAATGAAATAACCAGGAACTTTTTCATTTTGGAAAGAGTATGTTTTCCTCTTCAAATCCTCAAATTTTTTTCCTCTTTGATAGTTTTGATCGTCTAGACGAAAAGTCCGTTGTTGTTGGTGCTCAGAAGGTGGAGCCTTTCGAGAAGATGAAGGTTTTGAGGTCGAAATAGGTACAGGTGCTTGTTTAAGAATAAATGTAGCAGTGTCTTCTTTACCCATTCTCCTTCCTGGAGCTGATGGAATTACACGAGATTTATCCTTATCCTGTATAAGGGAATCATCAATCTGCTGAGTGATTGAAGTAAGGTCTCGAAAACCTCCTGTGTATTTCATAGGGATTAATGGCGTGTGTAATTCGTCACGCAGATTTGCCACATAGATTGGCAACAATTATTCTTGAGGGAGTCCTAAACTCAAGGAATATGTTAATCCCTTCCATCGAGCAATGAAATCAGAGACCCTTTCATTCTCCCTTTGCTTACAGTTTGTAAGATCGAAAACTGTTGTCTTTGGCAATGTTGAGCTAAACTGAAGGAGGAATTTTTGGCGAAGATCCTCCCATCCGGTAATTGACTGGGATTGCAAGCTTGTATACCAAACAAAAGCTGGTCCTTACATGGTTCGCATGAAGAATCTATGTGTCACTACTTCTTGCTGCTCCGGAGTTCCCATCATAGGATCACAACAAGACACGTAATGCATCAAATGTTGTTCTGGATCACCTGATCCATTAAAAATAGGGAATACAGGGTTCCCAAAACTGGATGGAGGAGAAATTGAATCTACCCATTCAGGGTAAACTTTCATTTCTAGTTGAACTTGCGCACGCTTCCCTTCCATAGTTTCTAACCGAGCTGTTAATGACTCAATAGTAGTTATTAACTTTTGAGAAACATCCGGTTGAACTTGGACTTGGGTAGGTGCAATGACTGGAGCTTGGACAGATGTGGTGATTGGAGTTGCAACTAATGGTAGCACTACCAACTGTTGTTGCACTTGACTCGTAGGATTATACCTGTGAGGGTGTACTTATAGAGGAGGATATTCTTGATCCATCTCAGTAGCTACAACAAATTTATTTGGCTGACTGACTCCAATATTCTTAATAAGAAGACTACTCTGAAGTATTTCTGCATTCAACCTTCTTAATTCCTTCATTTCTTCCTCTTGTTGTGCAAACCTCTGCTCTAGTGAGAGCGATTGACCTTCTCCAGAGGAAGGATATGTAACCTAGTTCATTCCCTTCCCTTTTTTGGATCCTTTTCGGAGAGGGGGAAGTGGGTTACTCGAATGATTACTTATGTTCTGAGTAATCCTTTGACTTCGTGTACGCACACCTTCTTCATTTGTGTCGGTGCGTACATCTTCTTGAGTATGAACCTCTTCATCTGAGTCCCCTGAGTGAGCCTCATCTGGTGGATCAGCAACAACAGCATTGATGACATTAATCGATGCATAACTCATTGCATCCCTTCTATCATCATTTCTGTGATATTGTCTTCTTCCATGTCTTTGATGAGACATTGCCTTTTGTTGATTCAATCCCTTAGGAACTTCTTGATGAACCATAATTTGGAGGGAATCTCCTTATAATTTCGCTCTTCGTTCCTCTTGAGGTTTCTTCCCCAATCGAGAAAAGACCGACTTTCTATGAGGAGGGGATTGATGATTTGAAAAATTCCCCAGTCCAGTGGACTGGGGCTGTTCCTTCTGTTCTCGCTCAACTCCTTGGAACCTATTTGTTGATTCCGAGGGTTGGTTTAAAAGAGTCCCCAGTCTGGCGAGTTGGGGTGGTTCTTGACATGCTATGTCTGAGACTTTCTTGAAAGTCCTCCTGATCTTGTGAACCATAGTACAGAAATTAGCTAGATGCACTAATATCTATCCGCTTTTATCACCCGGTTCAAAAGACCGTTGGTTGATTTCTGATACTTCTGTCATTTGGTGACGTGCTTGCTCCAAACGAGAGGCCAGTTCAATATTCTCGTTTTCTTGATGCAAGAGTAATTCAACAAATTTTTCTCTGTATTCTTGATTTTGAGAGGAACTAGTTGAAGCCTATTCTTGGGAAATCATTTGATTACAAACAAAGCCCATTGACTGTGGCCGGCCATGGGCAATAACATTGCATGAGACCATTTTCGGCGGGCTTTGCTGATGGGAGAGCACCGTGAAATGCAGTGCTCCATGAACACCCCATCCTCTGACACGAATACCAGATTCGACATTGGACATTAACTGACGCAATATTCTTAATGCACCAAAGCATGAACGTTAAAGGGCTCTCTACTGCTTTTCAGCCTTCAGACATCGAGAGACTAATAGAGACACCAAATCAATCTGACATTGTAACCCTTCTATTATCATAAAATGATTTTCATATTCATCATAAGATAATACATTCTTTTTCAACAGACAAATAGTTTTCCATATGTTGAGACGAATATCATGAATTTCATCTTCCGTCAACATTTCTGGAATATTATACTGAGAGTCAACCAGAGGCCAAAACATAACTGGAACCTCACCTTTCTCCAGTTGTTTTCTCGTGTTCATCATTTCCACTTTATCATTTGATGAATATTCTTCTACCTGATTTGACATAGATGGTGTTTCCTTGTTTCTTCATTGGATTCAACAGGATTAGTAGAGAAATCATTGATCAAACTAGAAGATGCCTGACTTAGGGGTGGTTCAGAGAATGACCTACACCCTGGGCTATCTTCTGATTGAGAAAGTATTTCACATGCTAGCGATGAAGCTTTAGACATTTCTGGTTTTGCATTTGGAAGTGCCTCAAGATAAGAGGGCTTTCTCGGCACTACATTGTCCACTGGAGCATTTTTCGGGCAATTTGAATCACTACTACGGAGATGAATTTCGCAGCGAAATTCATCATCATCGGGAGGTCAACCATAATGGGTTATAGAAAAAGATGAGATCTCTTTCTCCTTGGTCTTCTGGCCACCCAGAGGGTTCCTGTGGCTCTCATCTGAAGATGAAACTTCGAGATCGACCAAATTTTCATGAAGCAAGCCTTCATGAGGAAGTGTATGTTGAAGACCTTCAGAATTAATGTTCCCACTATTGGGAACTGAGGGTGTAGAATCTTGAATTCCAACAGATAATTGTCTGAGGGCTTTAAGAACTCCATCATCGAGGAACGCCTTGTTACAGATTGGCACATGATCTCCTGACTATAGTGGGCGGGTCTTTTTCTTAGACGCCTTCTTACTCACCTTGGAAACCACTTGTTGACAAAAGTGTATTCTCTGAGTAGGTGTATGTGCCTGATCAGGAAATATGGCCAGGATTGGCTGGAGATCTCCTCTCAAATCAGGTGTGTGTGCCTGACTTGGTCGTCCATATGATATGGGGGAGTATTTCCCATAACCCTCTTGGACTGGAACAGATGTGTGTGTTTGTTCTGGTGTGAATTGTTGATGTATCACTCCACTAGTAGGGATATATTTATGTGTCTTTCCCTGAGATGCCGCTGAAGTTGTTATAATATCCTGGCAGGCATCCAGAATACGAGCAGGGATTTGCTTCTGCTCTTTCACCATTGATAGAATATGCTTGGTGACTTCAGCTTCCGGAACGGGAATATACGTCCATTCCGGGCTTGGATCAGGTGTATGTGCCTACTCGTGTCCTCCTTTTCCTGCCAGTGAATCCTGACAGTACTCAAGTGTGGGGACAAAGAGTTGAGTCTGCCTTCTATTTGTTATCGGGGATTTCCAACTAACTTCTTTGAATGATACCAAGCGAGACTGTTGGTAGGATTGATTAATACTAGCAGGTGTATGTGCCTGCTGATTACACATCGCCAAACGTGGTTGATGAGATCCATCATATGTAGTCTGACAAGCCTGCTGACTAGCTGATGGTGTATAAACAGGTGTATGTTCCTGCCTATAGTACTCCATCGGAATTGCCTGACGGGATTGGAATGATGCTGCCAGACGAGTCTGCTGGACAGAGGAATTAAAACGGGTAGGTGTATGTGCCTGCTCGTTGCTTGCCACCAAGTTAGGTTGGTGGACTTCTCCAGAGATGGCAGAGATGAGAACCTGCTCACTATTGACCGGATTCCACCTCTGGTGGTTCGTCTTGATTTCTAGGGTTCGAGGAACCAGATCCGAACGCCTGGAGTCGGTACCCTCATCATGTTGAGGGCGCACTTTTGCATGAGTCTGGCGACGATTGTTAGTGGGAGCCCTCAGTAAGGACTCATGTCTGTTTGAATTAAGGTCCTGAGGGACTTGCTCATTCACCTCCCTAGAATAAGGGAGTGAATGGTGATTGCGTTCTGGGGATAACGACCAAAAACGGCTGGAGACGGTAGTCAGTACTGCCTATTTCTTGATCACTGGTCGTCGTTGTCCGGAGAACTGATGTGAGTTATTTACATGGAGGGCTTGTCGGGCAGCCTCCAGAGTTTGGATGGTACCATGTTGATGGTACTCCTTAACCAGTGCGTTTGATACCTAGCGTTGAAGACGCTGAGTAGGTGATATCGTCCTAAGAGCGGACGATGATCCAGCAGGAGTAGCAGCAGTGGCATTTGCAGCAGTAGTATTCACAGGTGTGAATTTGAGGGTGGCCATTATGGAAATGCAGAAGATCTTGGAAAAGAGTGCATGTTTGATATAACAGACATAATCAAGATAAATTCAGCTACTACATCTTTTGGATGAGCACATATGTTATTGACTATCTTGTTGGCCCTCTCATTGAGTTTAAATAGGGGCCTAACAAATAGGCAAAACATCATTTTTAATTTGGTTAAGGGTTCACGTCGGGTTCACCATTTTTTATTTCCCTCGGAATCCAGGGATGACCGCCTTGATGGGAGGTTCAAACGTTCTGATCGGTTTCTAACGGGTTTCTTCGTAGAACCGGAAACATCCAATGATTCCACATCCATTAGGACCTACTTTCCAAAGGTAGGTTCTCATTAGTTTGTGGACTGATTAGGCTTAAGAATTTTCATTGGTCGAGAGGATGGGAGGTCGGACTCATCACACCTTTTTGAGGGGAATTATTGTCTACTCTGGGACTCTCTTTGTAGATTTAAGTTATATTCATGAATCCTTATTTCATTAGCAAGTATAAAATGAGCTTTCCTTCAGATCTGAAAATCAATGATTAAATATGTTGGAAATTTAGAGAATCTTTTGTATGTATTCGAGGTTCTTCATCAATAGAGAATCATCTGTATTTATTAGAGATTCTTGGTCAATGGTACCCTTCAACACATTTATACAGAAGTCTCTTGGTCATTATGATGACCACGCTGGTTTTAAAGACACTCAGTGGGGCACTTGAAGTTTATTGTCATTCAGAAGGACATGGATTATTTTATAGTTGGGATCGAACCCATAGACGGGCTACATATGTATCCTTTGTTTAGAAAAGGAATCAGAACCCATGTAGTTCGAGTAAGGGAGTATGATGTTTATGATTGATGGCTCAAAGAAGAATGTCACAATTACCTTTACACTCTAAGCTTACGTGAGTCATGCTCGGTATAAGAAACAAGAGGTATTGGTAAAAAAATAGACAATTGTTCCATGAAAGATGAAATCATAAGAAATAATGTGGGGCTTATGTATGTATGACTGCCCAGCTAAATAAAGTTTTAGGATTTACTTTAGAGAAGAAATCCAGGAATAGGTTCCATAAAGGTATATGTGCTTCATGGAGATTTTGAATACTCTAACTTGGGGCTTACTCCAGAAAAGGAGGCCCAAATTAGAAGAAGACTTATGATTGGGTTTTACTCCTGAAAAGGAATCCCAGATCAAAGGTAAATTAGGACTGGATAAGAGGATTATGACTGGGGATTATTCCGGAAAAGGAGGCCCATGTTAAGGGATTATGACTGGGAATTACTCCTGAAAAGGAGGCCGAGGTTATGGATTAAGGATTGGGGATTACTCTTGAGGAGAATGCCCAAAACATTGAGGGACTTGGGGCTTACTCCTAAAGAGGATGCCCCGATTTGGGAACTTTAAGAATTGGGGCTTACTCCAAAGGAAGATGCCCATATTTGAGACTAGGGTTTACACCTGAAAAGGAAGCCCGGGTTAGGGGATATGGGGTGTACTCCTAAGAGGATTCCCAAATTGGAGGACTTATGACTGGGGATTATTCCTAAAAAGGAGACCAAGGTTAAGTATTCACTCATCTTAATGGATGAGGTTGAATGAATGAACTCTCAATCTTTAGTGATATAAAGATATGTAAATCACTAGGTTTTGTGATATATTCCACAGAATTCCTTCTAGATAAGGAAGTCAAATCAAGAAATCATGACATAAATGGCTTTGAAGAGTGTCTTGAAGATTGAATCTTGAATATGAAAGGTATAATGAATTAAGAGGGGTGAAATGGGCATGAAAGGCACCCAAAAAGGCAGGGGTGCACAAGTCCTGGCAGGCGCATAGGTACTGCGTGGGCACGCAAGTCTTGGTCGCGTAGGTCCTGGTCGCACAGATATGCATACGTGACATATGGTGTACTCACGTGACGGTTAACCAGTAGGGTAATACTTGAGAGACTCTTCATTAAAGCCTTTATAATCCTCTTGAGGTTCTTCCAGAAGAAGGGCGCACAAGATCTATTGAAAGAGTAAGGCGGCGCACAAGTGTGGTCCTTTTCCCTTAAGGTTTGGCCACTCAAGCACGCAAGTGTTGATGAGTTTCAACACGTAGGCCTTCCTCCCCCTCTTTTGATCTTCCGTTCTAGGTAAGAAATTACCTTAGAAGTGTTCCAGAAGCTTGAAGAAGAGACTAGGGTGCCGGGAGATCAAATCTGAGTTTCTTGAAAAAAAAAATCCTCCCTCGAATGGGGGGCCCACAGGGTCTATTTATAGGCAGGAGAAGACCCCGGGCAGTTATCACTTAGGTCGTGCAATTCACTTGCACGACCATAAGGCGTCGCGCAATTGGACTTGCGCGACAGTGATTGAACTTGCGCGGTACAGGTTCTTTTGATCCCTTGTTCATGCCTTTGTCGATTTTTGATATTTTCTTCAAAGGTTGAATCACTTTGAGCTTAGTTATTCCCCTTTTCCGATCTTTATATTCTATGACGAAAGGAGCGTCAACAATTGTTACATTGTTTCATTTACGAAACAATGTTGTCATTACATTTCATTAAAGTGTCATTATTCTATGAGTTAACGATCCATTAATGATCATCATCAATTTGCCTCGTCATTGCACTGTAGCATCGTTATCTGCCACTCAATGGATGAGAAAAGAAAATCAATTTACTTTTTATAGTTATTTTATTATTTTTTGGAATGTTCTAAAATTAACTTTTCTATTTGACCCTTACCGGAAAAAGTTAATTCATTTCTAGGAAAATGTCGGCGTTCTAAAAGTAACTGTGCCCCCAGATTTTTTATCTGACCACAGGCTCAAAAGTTAGAAAAACCTTCTCAAACGTTTAATTAATCGTACATAAAAAAGTTCAAAATTACATTTCGGGCTCACTGGGCCTCAGAATCACATGTCGTCAAAGCGTGTGGTCTCATAATAATTTCATATAATTTATAAAAAATCTCACCGAATTTATGAGACATTAAATTGTTCCCACCTTAGGAATTTACATCCCCAAAATCTAAAAAACTAATAAAAAAGATGGGGGTACTGAGCACGAATCTGAGCCTCCCACTCATATGTTCTCTCCTGGTGATTCTCGTGCAGCCACTGAACTCGTACTAAAGGAATCGACCACCCATGTTGGACCTGCTCTTATTGATCCTCTATCTCCATTGGGAACTCCACAAACATTGGCTCATCATCAATGTGTTGATCACCCCATTCGATAACATGTGATGGATCATGCATGTACCTCCTTAACTGTGACACATGGAAAACATCATACACCCGGTGCATCTGTTGTGGAAGAGCTAGGAAGTATACCACATCGCCAACTATAATCAGGATGTGAAAAGGTCTGATGGTCCTTGGAGATAGCTTGTTGCCCTGAAAAAGCAACTATAATCCTCATTGGGGTGAGACTCGAAGGAATACATGATTTCCCACCCCAAAATCCAAGGGTCTTTGTATCTTATCAGCATAATACTTATGCATATTCTGTGTAGTCCTCATCTACTCTTGGGTGATTTGTACCTTCTTAGTGGTATCTCGTACCAACACCATACCCATGATTATCGAATCCCCTATGTCTGTCTAGGATAGGGGTGATCTTCAAGGCCACCCATACAAGGCCTCAGAAGATTCTATGCTAATGGTGGAGTGATAAATATTGTTGTATTCAAACTCCTTCATTAGAAGGTGGTCCACCCAATTGTGACCAAAATCTAGGACACAAGAACGTAGCATGTCCTCCAAGGTCGGTATGGTCCACTCCATCTGATAATCCATTTGGAGATGAAACGTTGTGCTCAAGCATAGCTTCATCCAGAATTCATCCTATAATCCCCTCCGTACCCAAGATGTAAAGAGATTGTCACGATCTGAGATGATCTTCAAAGGAACCCTATGAAGCCGCACTATTTCCTAGACGTAGAGGCACCCCAAGCCCTCTATTGGTCTTTGTTCTCAGATGGGTTGGAAGTTAGCCAACTTGGTGAGTCAGTCAACAATCACCCAGATATATTTGTTCCCCCTCGATGTATGTGGTAACCCCTTCAAAAATTCCATCGAGATACCATCCCATTTCAACTTTTGTACCTAGAGTGGATGGTCCAAGGTTGTTGGGACCTGAGGCTCAACCTTCACTTGCTGACAAGTGAGGCATTGTGAAACGAACTCAGCCACCACTTTCTTCCTCCCTGGCCACCAGTACTGATGTCGTAGGTCCTGATAAATCTTCTCCACTCCATGATGTACCACTAATGGGGATGTATGGGACTCCCTCAAAACCTCCTCCCATAATGTCACTAGAAATACGGTGCACCCTCTAAAAAGTATGATGTGCTTTCTGCCTATTGAAAATCCATCAGAAGTTTATCCTAAGAATAACATAGCACGTCGAGCCTCACAGTCAACATCCACCAGTTATGGCTCCCTGAATCGCTATAAGAGAAGGAGAGTAATATTCATCAACTAAAGGTATGAAGCTCCACCATCATCCATGAAGGATATCTGCATCGTGGCTAACTTCTTTGTTTTCTCACTCAGTAGCTACAAACCTATCTTTATGCTGAGTTCATCTTCCACCACGTTCCCCTTCCCCAGAGTAAAGACTATCTCAAAGTCATAGTACTGGAGGAACTCTAGGCATCGCCGCTGTATTAGGTTCAGGTCCGTCTAAGAGATGATATACCTAAGACTCTTTTTGTCTGAGTAAACCATGAACCATTCACCCATCACGTAGTGCTTCCAAATCTTCAAGAAAAATACCACTTCTGCTAACTCTAGGTCATGGGTCAGGTAGTTATACTCATTTCTCCTCAACTATCGTGAACTGTAGGCAATCACTGATCACTTCTATATTAGGACACTACCTAGTTTTTTCCCTGATGCCTTATAGTAAACTACATACCCAACTCCCTCCTCTATTAGTCTCAAGATGGGGGCACTAGTCAGTCTCTACATCATTTACTAGAAACTCTGCTGACATTTTTTTGTCCATAGGAAGGGTTGTACCTTCCATGTCAAAGCTGATAAGAGTGATTATACTCTATAAATGTTGGTCATGAACCTCCGATGGTAACTAGTCAACCAAAAGAGTCTCCACACCTCAATCATGATCCTGGGTGGCTCCCAAGAAATAACTGACTCTATCTTCACTGGATCTACTACAACTTCATCCTCTGAGATGACATGTCCTAGAAATTGGACTTTCCAAATAAAAAATTGACACTTCAAGAGATTACCATAATGCTCGTTCTCTTAAAGTGTATCCATGACTATCCCCAAGTGTGTATCATGTTACTCCTCTAATTTCGAGTACACCAAGATGTCATCGATGAAGACCACAAATAATAGGCCTAGTTAAGGCTATAAGATCCTGTTCATGAGGCCCGTGAACACTTCTTGGTAATTGGTCACACCGATAAGTATCACCAAGAACCTGTAGTTGTTGTATCAGCACTAGAAGGTTGTCTTCAGTACATCCTCATACAGTACCCAAAGCTGGTGATAACCCGATTTGAGTTATATCTTCAAGAACCACCTCACTCCCTTCAGCTAGTCGAAGAGGATATCGATCCTCAGTGGTGGATACTTGTTCTTCACAGTCACCTGGTTCAGACTCTATAGGTCCACGCATAGCCTAAAACTCCCATCTGCCTTCTTGGAAAAAAGCACTAGGTAAGCCCATGGTGAAATGCTGGTTCTTATGAACCACTTCTATTACAAGTCCTCCAGTTGTACCCTCAACTATCAAAGCTCTTTGGGATCCATCCGATATTTCATTATAGAAATCAGTGTCATCCTGGGGTACAGGTCGATGTAGAAGTCTACCTCCCAATGAAGAGGTAGTCCTGGAACATCCTCAGGAAAAAAATCCTTGTACTCGTCCACCACTACAGAAAATATTGGAATCCTCTTATCCATTTCACTGAAGGTGATGCTAGACAAATGGTGACTGATTTACTACATTCCCTCCGAGAAATTTTGTCTTGTGCTGCAAGGGTTTATTTCTCGCCGGTGAAGGAAAACCCGGTCCCCTCTCCACAGGAACACCACAATGTACGCCTAAAATAGTTGATCTGAGCATGGAATATGGATAACCTGTCCATACCCAAAATGATGTTGTAAGGCTTTAAAACCACTACTATGATATACCAGTCGATGATATCGCCTCCTAGAGTGATATCACACTACCGGAACCAGTGTGTAATCATCTAATCCCCTCTTGTATAAGTCTCTAGCAATAAAGATCGAGCCAACTGCTTCACCAAAATCACTAATCTCCGAACGAGAGTCATGGTAAGGAAGGAGTTACTAAAACATATGTGTATAAGAACTACAACTAGGCTGGAGAAGACATATATTGTACCTCATATCATCTCTGGAGCACCTTGGTCATAAGAATCTACTGCCTGAAGCTATGCTTGCCCATGTCCACATACTCCTTGAGGTTGGGGTGGACCACATTGGGGTGGTGGTGGTAACCCCTCAAAACATCGCCCACCACCTACTGCTTGACCTTCTCCCCTTCCATTTCCATCGCCCAGTGGACCTCCTCACTCGAACCACTTCCTCTTCCTCAGTGGCCCCTCGACCATCTGTCGGTCATCTGAATGGAGGGTCGAGTAGTCACGAGCCATGTGTCTCTACCCTCCACACACGAAGCACTTCCTGGCTCCTTACTGACTCCCTTTGGACTGGGATCCCAACACTACTGACCCTGAGTCATGGGGTCATCCCCGAAAGACCTAACCCACTTGGTCCCTCATATATCCAATTTGATGTATGCTGAAGACTCTACCACCTAGGGTCTGCTGGAAGCTCTATATTTCAGTGCCTACTTCTCCAATAATCATTCTAGTATAAGGGCTCGCTCTAGCACCCCGACCTGGGTAGGGATGCTGAGAGACAACTCTAATGCCCTGATCTCCCACCTATGTCCCTACTCAAAGGCTCAATCCATAAATAAAGGGTCTCTCACCATATATTTTGAGTAGCGAGATAGCTCGGTGAACCTCATTGAGTACTCATCCATTTTCATGCTTCCCTACTATAGTTGAAGAAGATTTTGAATCCATATAGAGTTCAAGGTCCTTGGGAAACTTCTCTTTGAAAAGCCTCTCATAATCTTCCCAGGTGAGGGTTTCCTCATCGTGCATCTAGGTGGTCAATATCCAGCATCTCCCTATCGATCCCTATAGAAGGCTCTCTGCTAAGATCGTCATCTAGTTAGGAAATGTCCTCACTATGTAGAAGACCCGTGTCACTACCTCGATGCAGTCCTCAGTGACCTGAGGATCTGTCTCTCCCCTGAACCTGGGAGGTCTCTATCTCTGAAAATCGTGTAGGACACTAAGTATGTTCACCTACTCTTCCAGAACTGTCGACACAAGATTTTGACCATTGGGTGGTGGTATCACTAGTACACCACCCAGTGGGGACATCTCTAGAATAATTCCCTGAACAAATTCCTCGTCACTAGATTGGTTGTTCTTATAAACTCATATCGGGATCCTGGATGATCCTTCAGGTGGAAACATCCTACGATAGATCAAGATGTAACACAGTTAGAGGGTTATACCTGGTGAGATGAATTTTATTCAAAATAACATAAGTATTCCCTTATGCAACAAGTGGTTTTATGTATAGATCTAAAAAGTAGAATTCAAGGTCCTGGTGTATGCAAATGTCAGTCATCACATCAACACTATACTCCCCGAATCTGGAATTCTAACTTGAAACACTTAACACTGTTTCCCCAAAACAAAAGATAGACGCTAAGTATTTGTGGTAGGACTGACCATCCTCTGATACCACTTTTTTATGAACTATCCCATAGGGACTATGTAGTGATTACCCCAAGCCCACCTCTCAAAGGCTAGGGGCTGGAGACTAGCGCCGAAGGCATCAACTTTCAAGTGGGAGGAATTTTACTGAGTACCTGTATGCACAGACATGAACAACCAAGTCCCATACAATAAAAAATTAAAAAAACAGTAAAACATATTTTAGTTCAAGTGAAACTAATATAAGTGGGCGTGAATACAAACACAACAAAAGAACTAAAAATATCAAAGTACAAAACGGAAACTCTGATGGCCATCTGCGAAAAAAACCACAAGATTATGAGAGTAGTGTTGCTACTGGAAGTCAAAGTAGAACATCATGTCCACCCTATCCTACTAGCCCCTCCTGGTCCTAGGCCCCCAAGTCCACCGTCATAGAGTCTGTCAGTCCCGTCTCTATGAGCACCTCTAGGTCCCAGTCCACCAAAGTCCATGTTAAAACATTGATCGCCTGCACAGGACACGACACAAGTGGGTAGAGACCGTGCAGGGGTAAGTAACGCGATACTCAGTAAGGACCAAAAAAATGATATACCACATAGAAATTATCAAAGTAAAGCATGAAGCACAAGACAACTCACAATAGGTATACATTTAGGGCAGTGGTAGAAGAAAAATCAGTCACATTATCGAACCCTTGACTGCTAGAGAACTCCTCCTTTATCAAGTATAGTGGGTCTTCTATGTCACATAGAAGCCACTCCCCACTAACCTAAGACTGTTGTGGTACTCATCCCTAGTGATTACCATGGGTATGTTGAGTCACACAGAGACGCTCCCCACCATGGGCCTATCGGGTCACACAAATACACTTCTCAACTTGGACATAATAAGATACTCCTCCTATTGAGTATCGTGGGTCTACTGGGTCACACAGAGCCACTCCCCACTACAGTCCTTTCAAGTCACATAGATATACTTCCCACTGGGTTTTCATCAAGTCACATAAAGTTGATAGTCAACAGTCTTCAGGTCGTAGCCAATCGCAGGGTTCCGTACGTAGTGCGCTTGGTAAAACCACTCCTCAAGATATTCATCACATCAAAAATTCCATGAAATACTCCTCAGATCATTCCAAAAGATTCTTCTTATCGATAGGGTTCCATCTCCACAAACGTCTCATCAATCAAACACTTGGTTTTCAAGATATGAGCATTTTCGTAAACAGGGGACGGTTGCACCTCATCCTGGCCAGACCCTGTCAGACCGACCCAACAAACCTACCTGGGGGTCCCACATACCCCAGTTTAATTCACCCAACTCAACCTGAACCAGTTCGGGTCTAGGATGGTTTGGTCTAGCCAGGTGAGTGGGCTAGGCCCAATGGGCCTCACTGGACACGACCCTGTTTGGCCAAGGGTCCAGCTCGTCGGGTCGCTCAGTGACCCAATCTAGTCCAACCCAGTACGAAGGGAAGGGGTCGTGCTTTCTGATGTGGGTCTGGGACACTAAGTGCTGATCTGACCCACTGGGTGTGGGTTCGACCTGTTGTTGTGGGTCTGGCACACCAGCGCTGGTCCAGCCCGCTGGCTGGGGGCGCGGCCCGCCAACCCAAACCCTGACCGCATGGTCAGCTGATGGTGAACTGTCCATCCAGGATGCGGCTAGCTGTCACATCCGACCTTAGCTGCCCTGGGGATGTGTAGGGCCCTCCTTTCACAGTCGAGGGACTGCTACTCACAAGCCACCCAAACACGGTTTGTCCCTCCACGCGACGTCAGGCGGGCACCATGGCCTCCTTCCGCCGTGGCGCGTCGACGAGCACACCCTCACCTCTACCCTCAGCCACAACCAGCGCTAATGCACTAACAGATTGTTCAGAAGACCACTGGACATGCTTCGGTTTTCCATTATTCACACCGCTTATGCCTGTGCTCTCTAGGGAATGTCCTCTTCACTGTAAAGGTCCTAAAATCATCTTTCTTCCACTTTGAGGGTGTGGCAAAAAAGAACTCACACATTGGAGGTACTGGGGCCTTATTCGTGTTGGCCTACACCCTCCACATTAGAGGTTTAAAGTATGGAAAGGTCCAAGGTTTTTATTTCAATGAAGACAAGTGATGTTTGAATACCGAATAGAGAAATCACAAATAGAGTTACCCCTCTGCTAGAACACACGATCTGCATATCAACCTATTCGTGGGTTGATATGTATTTGTTTTTTTTAAATTGAATAGAGAATAACATTAAAATCTAATAACCCCTACATCTTTGATGTTTTTTTCCACAACGTTACATCCTCGAGGATTCATTATGTTGACGTCGTTCATCACTTTCTACTACATTCTTCGAGGTGCATTGAAGATGTTTGACTTTCGTCGGCGTTTTCATTCTTTATTGGAGAGGAAGTTCATCAGAGGTTCGTCAGAGAATCCTCGTAGTTTAATCCCTTGTTCCAACAACGTGCCAACCAAAATAAAAGGAAAAACACGTCACAATTTTTATGTTATGATGGGATGTCGCATCGTTACACCGTTACACAGCATTGAAGTGTCATTACGCTGTGAGTTAGCGATCCATTTATAATCCTCATCAATGCGCCTCATCGTTGCACCGCAGGGTCATTGTCCACCACTCAATAGAAGAGAAAAGAAAATAAAATAACTTTTTATAGTTAGTTTATTATTTTTTGAAAAGCCCAAAAATTTACTTTTCCATTCGGACCTTGCTGGCTGAAGTTAATTCCTTTCTTGGAAAATCCTGGTGTTCTGAATTCAATAGTTTCCGTAGATTTTCGATCTGAGAACCAGTTCCAAATTTATAAAAACTTTCTCACACATTTACTGAAGAATACTTTAAAAAGTTCAAAATTCCTTTCCCGGCTCACCAGGCCTCAGAATCGCATGCCGTCAAAGCGCGTGGTCTCAGAATAATTCCATATAAATTAAAAAAATTACTGGTAATTTCTATGATTTTAAACTTAAAACCCCAAAACCTATAAAATTTTAAAAACCCTAAAACACTAAAAACTCTAAAAACCCGAAAAACCAAAAAATCCCTAAAGGGATTTAAAACCCTAAAACAACATTAAAAACCTAAAAACCCACTAAAACTCTAAATCCCTATAAAACCCTAAAATGTTAATAAACTATAAAAAACCTTTAAAACCCAAAAAACTTAAAAAATAACATAAACCCCCATAAAAACCTAAAAACCTCTAAAAATTTCTAAAACTCCTAAAAAACCATAAAAATCCTAAAAATCCCTCAAAATACCCAATAAAATAAAAAACCCAAAAACCCATAAAAACCATAAAAAAAACTAACAATCCAAAAAAAAACTTAACCCCTAAAAAGATAACATCCCGAAAAACTGAAAAACCCATAAAACCCCTAAAAACATTAAAAATTTAAAAAAAACCCAAATAGTCACTAAAAACTATAAAAAATTTCAAAACTCTAAAAACAATTAAAAATACTAAAAAAACATAAAACCCCAAAAAACTAAAAAAAACCAAAAAATTATTAAAAAACCCTTAAACCCCTAAAACACCTAAAAACCCTAAACCCCTCAAAATCACTTAAACTCTAAAAACCCATAAAATTATAAAAATCCCCAAACACCCCTAAAAATGTAAAAAACACTAAATAACCATGAAATACCCTAATAAAACCTTAAAACCCGAAACAAACATAAAACCCCTAAACACGTAACAAAATTATTTAAAACCTAAAAACCATAAAAATCTTAAAAACACCTAGAAACATGAAAAAACCAAAAAACTATTTAAACCCTAAAAACCATTAAACACTCTAAAAAAATTTTAACACTTAAAGACATTAAAAAACTATAAAATCCCATAAAATACCTAAAAACTCAAAAAACAATAAAATCCAAAAAAACCATAAAAATCTTAAACCCCTAAAAACCCAAAAAACCATAAAAACCATGAAAATCCTAGAAAAGCCCAAAAAATCACTAGAAACATACAGAACCCTAAAAACCACAGGAAAATATTAAAAATGTAAAAATTATTAAAATCCCTGAAAACCTAAAAAAACTCTAAAAAACCTAAAAACCATAAAATTCAAAAAAACAATAAAATCCCATAAAACCCCTGAAACTCAAAAAAACTCTAAAAACTGTTTAAACACCCAAGACATTAGGAAATTCTAAAAATACTACAAATACCTTATAAAATCATAAAACCCCAAAAACCCTAAAGAAGCCTTAAATACCCTCAATTCCATAACAACATTAAAAATTCCTAAAAATCCAAAAAATCCCTCAAAATCCCTAAAATACTAAAAAATATAAAAACACTAAGAAATCCTTAAAAACCAAAAAACCTAAAATCTGTAAAAAACTAAAAAAATGATAAAAATACTCAAAACCATAAAAACATAAAAACACTCAAAATCCAAAAATCCCTAAAATTCATAACAATAAAAAACAACTAAAAATCCCTAAAAACAAAAAAAAAATCTAAAAACCAGAAAAAACCCTAAGAAAACCTTGAAAATGGTAAACACTTGAAACCCCTCATAACCTAAAAAACTATACGATCCTAAAAAATCCCACAAAACCTGAAAACCAAAAAAACACATAAAAAACAAAAAATCCATAAAACTCTATAAAACCTTAAAAATCGCTAAAAATATAAAAACCCATTAAACCCCTAAAAATGTTCAAAAACTCTAAAACCCTATAAAAACCCTAAAAACTCAAAAAACATAAAAACCCACAAAACCATAAAAACCATAAAAATCCCTAAAACACCTAAACCCCTATAAATCCTAAAAATCCCTAAAATTGTAAAAACCACTAAAAACCCTAAAATCCACAAATAAAACCTTAAAAAAATGAAAACACTTAAAAACCCTAAAAACATTAAAAATACTAAAGACGAAAAAAACCATAATAACCCTAGAATCCCTAAAAAACATTTAAACCCATAAAACCATAAAAACTAAAAAGAACCACTAAAAATTCTAATATCACTTTAAACCCATAAAAATGTTAAAAAATTTAAAACACTAAAAAACTCAAAAAAAAACCTAAAACCCCCAAAAACCATAAAAACACCCAAAATCCATAAAACCCCTAAAACCCATAAAATCCTAAAATTAACTACAAACCCATAAAAATGTAAAAACCAATAACAACCCTCAAAACCCCTAGGAAAACCATATAACCTAAAATCACTTAAAATCCCTAAAAACATAAAAAATGATGAAAACACAAAAAAATACTAAAAAACATAAAACCCCAAATACATTAAAACCCCTACAACACCATAAAAACCCTAAAAACCCATTAAAAACTAGAAAAACCCATTAAACGCCTAAATATTTTAAGAATCTCTAAAGGCCTTAAAAAACCTTTAAACTCAAAAAAAAACCCAAAAAACAAAAGAAAAATACTAACACACCTAAAACCCTAAAAAATCTAAAATCACTCAAAATCCCTAAAAACCATAAAAATATTAAAAAATCCCTAAAAATACCTAAATACATAAATAACCTTAAAATTCCTAATAACCCTAAATAAACTTTTAAATCCTAAAAACACTTAAAAACCCTAAAACCTAAAAAATAGTGAAACCATAAAAAACTCAAAAAAACTAAAAAAAAAAGATAAAAAACCCTTAAAAACCTTAAAAACCCTTAAAACCCTATAAAACCCCTAAAACTAATAAAAATATAAAAACCCATTTAAACCCCTAAATATTTTAAAAAACTATAATTTTTTTTAAAAAACTAAAAAAAGAACCCTAAAACTTAAAAAATCATTAGACCCATGATCCGAGATCTGCTCTTGTTCTGTTCGATAAGTTGCCCCCTGTGTTGAGCTATATGACCCGATTAGGTTGGACTATTCAGATATCTCACTTGAGCAGCATATAAAATATATCATCCAAAAGCCAGATCTGCACCCGGTGGTCATTCATGGGGATGAGAATGATGAACACATAAGTCTAGGAGAAATTTTTGGGGATCTTGATGACTTTATGCACGCCATCTTGGCTAGGATCAAGAAGGAGCAGGCGATAATGGGTCTTTATAGTTCCTATGGCTACAATCAGAAGAGAAATCCACGATCTGTTCCTGAATGTGGTAGGCAGGGAGACATGGTCGTGCCTGCTGATACATCCCACTGAAAGGCCAAGGAGATGAGTGACCCTCTAGTGAAACAGAGGGATATGAGGGACTATTCCTCCCTTCCTAGGCCAATGGCTACAAGATCCTCCTCCAAGGCTAGAAAAGGTGAAGGAGATTCACATGGTAAGGAAGACCGGGCTACCAAAGTGAAGCCAGACGTGGAACTCAGAAAGTATTGTGCAGCCTTCCTCAAGCAATATGAGTCTTCTGAATGGGAGTCGGTGGACTCAGATTCTTCCTCGGGCTATGATGACGATGGAGACCGTTATTGGGATGGTGAATTTGGTCTATAGCTGTCTTTCCTTTTGTCTTTTGGGTCTTTTGGACTTTATTGTGTGGGGTTTTGGACTTTGGTGTGGGTCACTTGACCCACCCACCTTGTTTGCTTGTCTTTTTTTCTTTCTATATATTTTGGGGGGCCCAAACTAGTCTGGCCTCGCACCTTTATTTCCCCAAATTCCCTCAACATCCCTAAAACCCCTAAAAAGAAATAAAATCCTGAAAAACCCCTAAAAATCCTTAAAAAAAATTAAAAACACTTAAAGACCTGAAAAATACCTAAGAAAACCTAAAAAACCTAAAACACTTAAAAGCCCTAAAAACTCTAAAAACCATAAAAACATTGAAAACCATAAAATCCCATAAAACCATAAAACCCCTAAAACCCATAAAAACCCTAAATACCACTAAATCCTCAAAAAACAGTTTATACCCTTAAGAACATTAAAAAACTCTAAAAACCAAAAAAACCCTAAAAACTCAAAAAAACAACCAAAGGCCCCCAAAAATCATAAAAAAATAGAACCCATAAGTCCCTCAAAATCCATAAAACATTAAAAACCCTAGAAATCCAAAAAAAATCCCTTAAAATCCCTAAAAACGTAAAAAACACTAAAACACTTGAAAACCCAAAGAAAAACTTAAAAACCAAAGAACACTTGAAACTCCTAAAACCCTAAAAAACCCTAAAACCATAAAACCCATACAACCCTAAAATTCATAAAAACCCTTAAAACCTTAAAAACCATTAATCCCATAAAAACCATAAAACCCCACTAAAAACTATAAAACCCCATTAAAACCCTATAAAAATTAAAAAAAATCTAATCCCATAAAAACCCTAAAAAATAAAAAATAAACCCAAAACCCCAAAAAACCTAATAAATATTAGATTCCACCCATGGATAATAATATTTGTATTGAAATAAATTTTAATCCCAAATGTTTTATAAATTGGACTGGCCTTCACTTTTTGACACCAACACCATGGTGGGACACAACACACTTATTTGGGGCCCAAAATGACTTATCCACATGGAAAAGGAAGGAAATTCATATCATCACAATAAATAAGAGAGAAAACTTGAAAATAATATCATTAAAAATGAATTTATCTATTTTATTTAGTGGGGTCATTAAATAGCATGAGGGAGTTTTTTTATACTTTTTTTCCTTTTGATTTCCCCATACATTGTAATTTGATTTGGGTCATTTTCTTCTATTTTATCTTTATAATATGTTTAAAATCCTTTATACTATGGGAACTTCAATCTTATAATTTTTTAAAAATTATTTTACATCCTTCATTCTTTATCATCTTCCATATACTTGGAATTGGTGGTGCATCTCCACTGTTGGTGATGTTGTCTTCAAACTTGTAGAAACCTTGGTGGGTGGTGTTTCCTTTAAGCCTTATTCATTTTTGCTACATTTCACTGCTTCATCTTCACTTACACATTTCTCTCTTTAGGTGATGCATTAGTTTGGTATCAAAGTATTAGTATCCAACAAGTATGTTCTATCACATTATTCTTATTACTCTCTACCTTGTATCGTAAGAGTGGATCTTCTACACATCCCGGTCCATGGAAAATTACCAACGCATAGGTAAAATCAAGGATTACTCAAATCAGTAAGCAACTTGTTCAACTATTGAGATCCTTTTGATTTGATTCCTCTACACCATATAGACATCCCCATAATCCATATTTATATAATAGGATCAATCTGATACTATTTTATGAAGATCATAGAAATGGTGGTGATTATAGCATTTCTGAGGTTTATATGAAAAGAATAAGAGATGATAAATATATTGATTGAGGATTGATGATTGAAATTTTAGATTTTTTTGGGAGTATGAATGTGAATGATTTTCTAGATTGGATTATTTACATTGAATGATTATTTAAATTAAAGAATGTTCTGATTAGAATAAGTGTAAGGTAGTCATTCTAAAATATAAATATTACACATCTCTTTGGTGGGAAAATCTAATAAAATTGCGGAACGTGATGGGAATGACAAAATACACTCATGGTAGAAGTTGAAAAATATTTTGAGAAGATGATTTCTACCTGATAATTATAAGTAAGATATTTATTTTTTAATGGATATCTTGTGACAAATAGATTAATAAATTGAAGAGTACATTCCAGAGTTTTATGTGAAGAGAAAATTATAGCATGTTTTTTGGGAGGATTAAACGAATAAATTTTACATTCAGTGGAGTTACAACTATTCTTCTCACTTGAGGATGTTTTAAAGATCAATATTATGGTTGAAAAGAATATTCGGGCCTCAAAGGCACTAACATTAATGTACTAAAAATGAGTTACATGTTTTTTTAAAGAAATGTATTTTAATAAATTTGGAGTCTGTAAGAAGGAATTTAGAAATAAAAAAATAATAGCTAAAAAAGTATAAGGATATAGAATAACCAAAGTTAAAATATAACTCCATTGAATGGGGGTATCAAAAGTTATTAAAATTTCATGGGTATGGTCAGTTTTAGGACAATTTCCCTAAAAAAACTTATTACTATAAATGATATAGGATAGATTTAAAAAGAAATCAAAGAGGATGAACATTTCATTGAAGAATCTAAAAATGAAGATCATGTTGTGGAAGAAGATGATTTGGGTAACATACTTGTGCTATTAATATTTTTTAGAGCTCAAATATTCCCTGACGAAGACCAAAGAGAAAACATATTACAATAACATTTCACCATTAATCAGTGAGTATGCATGGTGATTATTGATAGTGGGAGCTTTTCAATTGTTTCTTAAAAAACACTAGTGAATAAATTGAATATTTTACTCATAATCATCCTTGGTTATAAAAATTTAAATGGTTGAACAATATAGGAACACTTTGATTAAAAAAATAGGTTCTTATTTAATTTTACATTGGTAAGAACTATGTTGATGAGGTAATGTATAATTTTATTCTAATGGATTTTTTTCACTTTTTATTGGTAAGGACTTGTAATTTTGATAGGTAATTGAAATATTATGGGAGGAATAATAAATATTCATTCCAATTTTGGGAAATGAATATCACACTTTCTTTTTTAAGACATCTCAAAATAATACAGAAAAATCAATTCCATAAGTTCTCAAAGATAGCCTCTTTATCAATAAATCTTAACTAGATAAATAAATCACTTAGAAAAAGACATTTTTCTATTATTGATGATTAATAAGTCATTACATGAGGTGAAGATCCATCACTATTTGTAAGATCATTTTTTATTGAACAATATAATGATTTTTCCTTAATGATCATCCAATAGGATTACCACCCTTCAGAGGAATTAAACACAATATTAATCTTGTACCAAGTATGAAATTTCCAAATAAACCAGCATACCAATGTACTCCTAGATAATCAAACAAATTATAGAAGAAAGTGTATGAATTAATTGACAGAGTATTTATATGTCCAAGCATGATCCCATATAATTTTCTAGTATTTTTAGTGATGATGAAATATGGTACATGTCTCATGTGTATTAATAATAGATTTATCAATAATATTACCATCAAATACATGTATCACATTTCATGACTCGATGATATGCTTGATGCATTACATGGGCCATCAATATTTTCAATGATTAATCTTCAAAGTGTATACCACTAAATTTTATTGAAGGAATGGAATGAGTGTAAAATAAAATTCAATATCAAAGGATAAATGTTTTAGTGGTTGGTTGTGTCATTCATCCTCTCAAATACTCATAGTACTTTCATGTGACTCATGAATAATGTTCTTAAAAAATTTATTCTTAAAAAAATTATCATGATGTAATTTTTGTATATTAAGTATGTGTAGATCCATGTGGATCATATTTTGTAGGCATTTTTAATTCTATGGGAACAAAATCAATATGGAAATATGGAAAAGTGTCAGTTATTTTCAACATAAGTGGCATTCTTGGGATATGTGGTATTTAAATAAGGTGTTATGGTGGATCATTCAAAAGTTGAAGTAATAAATTTTTTGTCATAACCTAAATCCATAAAAAAAGTAATATATTTTCCTAGTTTGGAATATTTTTACCCTCACTTTGTTTCAAATTTCAACACTATCATGGAACTTATCACTAAATTATTGAAAAATAGTAAATTTGAATGGTCAAAGGTAGAAATGAATCATTTGAAATCACTAATAAAAAGTATTGTGAAGCACCAATTTTGGCATTAACTGATTTTGATCAAGTATTTGAAGTGGAGTTTGATGTAAGTGGAGTTGGTATAGGTGTTTTTCTAATATAAATAAAATCATCATATTGCATATTTTTTTTTAGAAATTGAATAACTCAAGGTGGAATTACAACACTTATGATAATAAATTTTATGAGATTGTGATAGCCCTAGATATTTGCTCACATTATTTGAGAAAAATATAATTTATTCTTCATTATATCAAAAAATAACTGAGATTTATCAATGGTTAACACAAGATGAGTTTGAGGCATGAAAAGTGGGTACAATTCATTCAATCATTTTCATTTGTCTCAAAATACAAGAAGGTAAGGATATCCTAGTGTAAGATGATTTATCTTGAAGGTATTAATTACTTAACATTATATATTCTAGAATTATTTTATTTTAGTTTATAAAATAAGATTATCATCATGATATAGACTTAAATTTTATTTTAATCCAATGTGAAAATGGATTTGTGGGTGGTTATTCTACACATAATGGGTTTCTCTTTAAGCGAAACAAGTTTTTTATTCTTAAGGGTAATCACTAGGATTTTCTAATTTAAGAGGCCTATGAAGGGGGGAATGCTAGTAATTTTTCATCATAAAAACCTTGCAGATACTAAAGGAGCATTTATTCTAGATAAAGATGAAATCATATGTCCATGAAATTCTTTTGATATGTGGTACATGTCAAAGAGTAAAGAGTCATTTAAAAATTAGTTTATAAACTCTTACCTATTCTGAGTCATCCACAAAAAAATATAAACATGTATTTCATTATATCTTTACCAAAGACTTGTTGAGGAAAATATTCAATAATGATTAGTTTTGATTGATTTTCTATGATAGCTCATTTGAAACCATTCCATGGGACTTAAGATGCAGTGAAAGTGGTAGAATTATTTTCAAAGAGATTGTTCTCCTTCATATAATTCCTTGTATAATTGTTTCAAATAGAGACACTAAATTTCTCAACCATTTTTTGGAGGAAATTTGGTATGAAGTTTCTTCTAAACACTTCACATCACCCTCAAATGGATGGATAATCATATGTTACCAATCATACATGTTTTACTATTTTAAGAACATTGGTGAACAATAAATGAGATATTGGGATTTACAACTTACACAAGCTGAATTTTCAAACAAAATATATTCTAGTGTGACCAATTGGAATTCTCTATTAAATGTGGTTTATGGAATCAATATAATCACTCCTATAGAATTGTGCTCTTTGAATATTGATTTTCATGTGAATATTGATTCAGATCAAAAAATAAAGTGGATGAAGAAGCTTCATGAAGCTATTCATGCTCAAATAGAGAAGTCTAATTAAGTATACAAAAGGAAAATCATGTTACCCCATGAGATAAAGTTATATTCAAAGTTTTTTAATGAGTTGTAAATAATTCCTACAAAATCAATTTACTTGATGGTTTTGGAAGTGTTTCTGCAACGTTCAACATTGGGTACCTACCTCCATATATTTAAGAATATGATGACATAGATTTGAGGGAAAATCCTCTAAAACTAGGGTGGAATGGTTTTGATAAAATTGAACCTAAGGAGAATAATTTTAGGCATGCAAAAAAATTTGATACCAATTGTTATTCAAATCAGAACAACCTGAACTTTTTAAAATCCAACACCATGGTAGGCCACGACAAACTTATTTGAGGGCCAAAATGAATTATCCATAATAAAAAAGAAGGAAATTTGTAGAATCAAATTAAAGAAGTTAGATAACCTAGAAAAAATCATCATTAAGAATAATTTTATCAATTTTATTTAATTGTGTCATTAAATATTATGGGTAAGTGTTTTTTATACTTTTTATGTACCATTTGAGTTCTTCATTCCTTATAATTAAATTATGTCATTTATTCCTTTTAATTTTTATTAAAATTTTTTTTACTCCTTTGTAATGTGGAACTTGAATCTGATGAATTTTTTATTCATTTTTTGCATCCTTCTTACTTTAGCCTCTTCCTTTCACTATGAATTGGGAAAGCATCACCATTGCTAGTGAATTTGTCTTTAATCTTAGAGAAACCTTGGTTGGTTGCGTTACATTTAAGACATGGTAGTTTCGACCATATTTCACAACTTCATCATCACTTACTCATTTCAAGATTCCAATGATGAATCAATACCCCAAAACCCTAAAAACCCATAAAAATCCTTAAATATCCCTAAAAAATGTAGAAAAACATAAAACCCCGTAATAAAACCTTAAAAATCTAAAGACACTTAAAACCCCTAAAAACATAAAAATCATAAAAATCATAAAAACCATAAAACCTATAAAAACCATAAAAACAATAAAACACATAAAAACAATAAAAACCATTTTAACCCCTAAAACAATAAAACATATATGAAACCATAAAAATATAAAAAACTAAAAAAACTCTAAAAACAAAAAAAACATTAAAAATTATAAAAACCCTTAAAATCCATAAAAAATCATAAAACCCCATAAAAATAAAGAAAAACCCTAAAATCCCTAAAAATGTAAGGAACCCAAAAACCCCTGAAATCTTGAAATAAATCCCCAAAAACATAAAAATATTAAAATCCCTAAAAACCCTAAAAATGCATAAAAACATTTAAAACCCTTAAACCTCATAAAAACCACTAAAAATCTAGAATCCCATCAGACCACTAAAAATGTTAAAAAAAACTCTAAAACCATTAAAACTCAAAAACTCAAAAACAACCATAAACCCAAAAAAACCCTAAAAAACACTGAAACCCTCAAAATCATGAAAAACCCTACAAAACAAAAAAACCTAAAAAGACCTAAACTCCCTAAAAATAAAGAAACTCCTAAAAACCTTGTAACACCTAATAAAACATTAAAAACCTAAAAACAAATAAAACCCCTAAAAACCTAAAAAATAATAAAACCCCTAAAATCCCAAAAAAACCAAAAACCCAAAAAACCTCAAAAACAGATAAATATTCTAAAAACCCCTGAAAACTATAAAATCCATTTAAACCCCTAAAATGTTAAAAACATGAAACACCTTAAAACCTCGAAAAAAATATAAAAAGACCTTTAAACCCAAAAAACTATAAAACCCTAAAAACCACTCAAAATCCCTAAAAATACTAAAAACCATAAAAAATAAGAAAAACCCTATAAAAACTAACTATATAAAAACCCTACATGCTCTAAAATCCCTAAGAAAACCTAAAAATCTAAAAACAATTAAAAAATCTAAAAATTTAAAAAATCTAAAACCCCTAAAAACCCTAAAAATCATTAAAATACCTAAAAATGATAAAAAAACCCCCAAAACCCAATAAAACCACTAAAAAGGTTTAAAACCCTTTTCTAATCACCCATGTTTTGAGCCAAGAAGAAATTCCAAAGGAATTTATACTTTCATCATTTAATAAATGGACAATTTTTAAAATTGAGATTTGGAACATAATTTTGTGAGTTCGGACACATAAAAGTGTTGTTTTGAGACTTGGGTAAAGAGTAGAGAGGTTTCACAGGAAAATTGTTGAGTTTTGGGAGTGTCGGGGCCAAAAATAAAATATTTTGGTTCTCTGCATAGGGTACATTGTTTTTCTGAAACTATGCGGCCCTCAGCAGAAAAATGTGGGACCTACAATCGGTGAAAAAATGTGAATCACATGGGTTGTGCACAGTTTACCCAAAACATGGACCTAGAATGCATTTATAGTAGTTTTTTGGATAGTACATAAGAATTATTCACCATATGGTCAGTGCACTGTTAGGGTAACCGTGCATGTCAAACAGTGAAAGATAGTTTCGTAAGCTGGGGGTGTTACACGTTTGGTGCAAAATTTTGAAAAATAGTGCATCCAAACTATGTGACATGGTTTTTTAGGTTTAAATTAGTCTTTTTACCTTAATGGGTTTTTTGTTTCCCTTTTATTTTTCTTCTTCTCCCTCCAGTGGGTGTTTCCTCTTCCTCCTTTCATTTTGGGTCTCCTCCAAGACTAACGTAGACGTTCATGCATCTCCTCCTCCGTGTCATTGAATCATGTTTCGTTAGTACCTATGGATCTACATCAGTATTATCTTGAGTCCTTTTAAATATTTCTTCATTTAATCTCCCCTTGGTAGTTCTATTTAGGTGCGATCTAATTTTCCCTATTTTTAGTTAAAAGGTATGTTTCTTCAATTTCTTCCAAAATGGATCAAATCAAACCTCAATATTGGATGATTAGGTCATATTAAGTATGTGGTAGGTGGTCTATGACTTGTTCCCAAATTTTCCATATATTTATGAAGAGTGTCTTTATATTTCATACCAACCTTTACTATGAATTTTTTTATAATTGGTTCCTTCATATAAAATTGATTGTTGCACCCTGCTTTACATATCTTGATTTTTGTTTTGTAATTAAGAGGTTTTGAACTTCATTTATAAACACCGCTTATTATTTCAGCTTATTTTTTTCCCTTTATATATAATTTTTTAAATGATCAGAACACCTTATAAGAATTCAACTTGGATTTAGATAGAATTTACCCTTGTAATCAATTGGTCCAAATGGTAATGGAACCCCCTCAATTCCATGTTTAATTATATGTAACTGTTTTTCCATTTTGGGTAGTTTTATTTTGGAATTCACCTTTAGGGAATTGAATTGTGATCATTAATTGATTAAATTAATTTGTTTTATAAATAATGATATTATTTTTTTATAAAACCCCTCAGATGAGATGTGTTTTCTTCTAAAATAAAAAGTGTGGATTGGTTGTTTAATATGTGATTGGTTTGATGTGTTTTCATTTCTATCATACTTTGATATCATTGTATGATATAAGTCATGTTTAGGAAATTACCACTAATTTAATTATAAAGTGTATTTTCCCTTATAAATGTTAAATGGGACCTATGTACCGTCTAAGTGTATTAATTGGACCAACCTATAAAGTGATTACCCATATAGGTAATTTTCTAAATGTAAAGAGAACCTTCAAAAGTGCCTCTTTTATATTTTTTATTGAATTTTCATGTTTTGATTAATTATGTGACATGTATTAATTTGAATAAATTTATTATAATGTATTGTATTCCTAGAATGTTTTAAATAACATGTATTTATTGTATTTAATTAAATTCTTCATGTTATATTTCACGCCTTGACTTCATTAAATGGTTTAATTGAAATGGGGTTGAATAGTGTGGAATGACCATTCCTGTTGTCGTATTATAATAAGTATGGCTTGTGTGAATTGAATTGAATTGTTTAATAGGAATGAAATATGAAGGGTGGAAAATCAATGTCGTTTATTTCATGATTAATTTGAATTTTTATAAATGGTATGCCATTGGTTATAATGGTTTATTTAAATTCAAATCATGAGAGGTATTTCCTTATGGCTTGTATTATGATTATGATAATTCTTTTATATCTTCTTGATAAATGTAATGAATGAGAGGTACTGCCTCATGGTGATTTACTATAAACATGATTACACCTTTATGTAGACTTTTTATAATGGTAAGGGTTATGTTGACCATGTCCCATGAAACTTCCGGATATTGAGTGTTGAACATGACTACTCACACCAGTGATACGATATGAGCATTGGGTTGAGGCACCACATATAATGATTGGAGTGTTTCCATGGAGGCTCACTCACTATCCCAAATGTTATTGAATGATGTATCTCACTCTATAGATATATAGGGAATTTACCCTATTTCATGAGTTTATAAGAGTGTTTAAACTGGTTATGGATGTCAAACTTACACCCCAGTCCAATAAACAACTAGTATTTCATGTATATGGCCATTAAGCACCTGCATAAAGTTGTTTCATATAGGTGGATTCAATATATAACTAAACTATATATATATATATAATTATTACTATATACATATTTACTAGTCAAACATCATATTATTTCTATGAAACGAAGCAGATATAGTTTTCAGGTGTCCCGTAAGAACCTAGGTGGGTGGTTGTTTATTTATTCAGTTTGTTTACCTTTCTGTTATACCTTCACACTACCATTATCTATTTTCCTAGATTGAATTCAGTTGTATACTCCATGGGTTGGAACATACTAGAATTAGTATCTCACAACCTATTTAGTCTTCCATTGCACTTGGGCACTCGAGTTGACCTTCTATTTGTAGGATTGTGGTTGATTGCATGAGTTGTTTAGCTAGTGCCTGGGAGTTAGAAGTATAGGACTGAAATGGAGCTCAAGATTCTTGTGGATATATCCCTTGGGGATTTAATTTACTTTTCTTTCATTTTCAATACTATATATTTTTTCCTGTTGTATGTCAATTTTTTTCGTTATGTATCATCGTAAAGACATGCATGCATTGTATATATTGGCATTGGCCATCTCTTTATTTATTCATTGATTATTATTATTATTTTACTGCTCAATTGTTTATTTATTACTACTTCCATTGTTGTATGATTTGTCATATTTTATTGTACCATTGTGATACTTTGATAAGAGGGTATATTCTCGCCAAAATCCCCTCCTGATACCCTCTCTTATAGTCGAAGTTATTGGCATATAGAGAGTTTCACTTGAGACCATGTGACCCACCGGTACAACTATTGTACTAGTGGCCAGTCAGGTCGGGATGTTACATAGTGGTATCATATATTAATTTTTTTCCTTTGTCTCTCTCTTTTGGTATGGTGGATATGAGACTAGGAATCTATCTGTGCTTGGTAAATAGTCGCGTCTCGGACTAATCACCCCACCCATAAGTAAATGACCAAGTGTACAGGGTGGGGATTTATGATGATGATGTTTTCTATTACATTTCATTATGATTTAACCTTGATAGATTGGTTTACTTTACATTGCGTATTGATTTACGATATTCATGTAATTTTAACCTTGATCTGATATGGTAAGAAAAAATCATTACATGCCTCATAATAGACACGTTGAAATTAACATTTCATGCATATTTCATGACATTTTGATTCATTTATAGGATACTTACTTATTGTAATTGTGTTCCTTGAGTGTATTTCATATTTTGGTTTATTAGTTTTCTTGTCTATGTATTTTAATAACATTCTTAGATAGGTACATGTTTGGGTAATTCATTAGAATTCCTGTAATATGATATTCCATTCTCTTGTTTTCATTATCCATCCTTCTTTTATAACAAGTTTAGGTGATTATATTCCATGATTCTGTGTTTATAACATGTTCATCAGTGTTTAATGATTATTATAGCATGATATGTTATGATGTTAATATATAAATCTTTTCTTGGGAAAAATGTGGTGGTTGCGACTAAACAAGAACCATTGTTCAGTTGTAAGCTGTATAAGAACCTTATAATTGGTAAAATGTTACCTGGATAATTGAACAATCATTTATCTTTATACATGTTTAGAAACCATTTTAATTATGAAAGGCTTCTAATGTTAAAGTATTAAAGTGAATTTGTTGCAATTAAATTAGTCTAAATGCCAAACTGTAAAGTGTATGGGCACTTTATGGACTGTTATATGGATGCCCATATGACTAGAATATTGTATATTTGAACATGTTAATTCAAAAATGAAATTAGTTTCAATTAATTGGGAGTTATACTTATGTTTATAAATTTTATGGGAACTTTATAGATTGCGATGGTAAAAACCCATGTAATCACGATTTGGTATGTGACTATGTTATATTGTGAAAGGATTGTGAATGTAAGATTTTTTTAATTTTGATCTAAAATGAATTGGTTAAATTCTAAAATGCACAACTGGACCCAAGTAGGTCAGTTGGGACATGTTTCTTATGAGATTACCCATTTGGGTGTTTGTAATTTAGTGATTAAAAAACTTCTATTGGGTTCCATTTTGATGAACCAAGATTGGATTGAAGGGACCCTCATAGGAGGCCTTATCTATTATAATTCTAAAATGAATTTTATGTAAAGTCACTTAATTATGACGAGATTTGAATAAATGTTAATTTTTTAAAAGGATGTATTATGAGTCTTTCCTATTATGCTTCATTCCTTGTTTTAAATCTTATAATTACTTAAATATTAAATGTGACAAAAATTTAAAGTCTTCAAAATGGAACACTAGGTGGTGTCCTCTATTTAAACACTCATGTAATGGTAGTTTTATTTTTTATTTGAGTAGCTTTGGAACAGAAGCATGAGCATTTTATATAGGATATTTCTTTTTTACCAATTGATTAAATGATAGTTTTTTGAGCCGATGACTTCTATTAGCCAGAACTAGTGATAGGGTTGACATTTTTACAGTCATAAGGGGATACCATGTTGTATGTAGAACCATTAAAGCTATAATTACTTCATAATACCATTAGTTTTATGTTGTTTAGTTCTATTCAGGTACTGTTGTCCCAAGTAAAACTTTTAGTTTCTAATGAAACCCCTGTTTGGATAGGGGGGTTTTGTTTTTCATTGAATTTTTATGGGGATGAGCATTGATAAATGATCAGTTTTAGCTGGTTAGACATGCTTGGGGAATTGATAGTTTATTTTTATATTTCTTTACACTTTCTTGTCCTCAGTAATAAATGACTTGTAATATCATCATCCTAGTTGATGTTAATATGGGGTAGTATGAATTTGAGTTAAATATCTCGTACAACCCATCTAATATAGGAATGAATAGGGATGACAACATATGGATAGTATACAACATGTGATGGTTTCTTCTAGAACCTCAGGGTAGTATGAATTAACGTATGCAGTTCCCATCGATCTTATAAATGTTGTAACAAACTGGTTTATTGTGGTGAAATCATTGAGACTTATTCTGCTGATTACGTTCTTGAGTCATCTTCATAGTAGAGTGACCTGAAAATTAAGAAATAAAATATGTCCCAATTCTTGGGATGCATTTTTTGGAGACTCAGTTGTTTTTTCATGTCAGTCGGTTTGGTTTTGGCTTTCATGTCAAATGTTTTGACATACATGAGTGTGACTCATAAAGGTATGAGATGTAAGTTTATGGTGGTTTTGATCTAGTGCGCTTGTGAGTGGACAATTTTCTCCTTTAAAATGAATATTCCACTCCTATGGTGGAGAGAGTCATGTAAAATATGGTAAAATTTTCCTTCCATGTACAAGAAACACAGCCAAGGAGGACCTTGGGGATTGGTTGGTTTTTATTGAATTCCCTTAAGGATTTTGAGTTAGAATCGCATCAGTTATTTCCAGGAAACATGATGTTGAAATGGTTGGATGTGCATGAAACCCTTGAGAAATATCACTGGTCTTGGATGGACTTTGGTGGTTAAAATTTTACAAACACAAAATGCCTCAGGTGGAGAAGGCATTGTGGATCAGTTTGTGATGGCGTGTCTACAGGTGAAGCTGAGATTATTTCAAAGGAAGTAGACCAGTAGTGGTTCAACTATTCTTCTTCTGGTTTTCTTGGTCTCCCCCAAGGGTATTCTATTTTGAGATGCACTTATCCCAAATCTTGATGTCATCCATGATACACTAAGAGAGTGTTGGTCTTATTCCATGATAAAGTTTTAAAGTTGTTTGGATTGATATGTGATCCCTATCTGGTTTCATGATGGATTCATGGTTTTATTCAAGTTTTTATTATTCCTAAGTGAAACTGAGATTCCTATATAGAAATTCCTTAGATGTAATCATTTACACCAGTTGTTCTTCATTGAATTTGCAACTGGGATGATTCCTCGTTAGGCTCAGTCAAAGTTCTAATGTATACATTGTGGCTTTGTTCCAATATCTCGCTTGTAGTTATAGAGCATGGAATACTTGGGTTAGTTCCTTGGGCTCCATTTCATTGATTTTGAGGTTACATCAAACTTATTGTTAGGCTATGAGCTATTTTTAAAAATGGTTAGTGATTATAGTGAGATGGATCTAGATTACTCCCTTGTTCATAATGAGGGATGGTGAATTAAATGGCCAGGTGATGTTTTGGCCAGGGAACGCCACCTAAATTCGAGGATGAGATTTGGTGAACATGTTCATGGTAAAAAGGATTCCTTGGAAGAAGGAATTGTAATTATTTTTGGAATGTGTTGTCCATATAATCTAGTAATCTTCAAGATAATTCATTCAGGGTGTCTTGACTCATTGTTTCCATAGTTCAATGAATACAGTTAGTGAAGAAGCAATTTATATCATGTATTTGGGTGGAGAAGAATGTGGTATATATCATTATGGGCCATTCATGGAAGGAAAAATTGACCTAACTAAGTGAATTAGGTTTTGAATTAACCATTGGACCATTTCAAAATCGTTCCAAGAGCATCACTATAATTCTTATATGCATGCTTTGTGAAGAAATTCTGACAGTGGAGGCACCGTGCCCCAGAATTCACTCATTTATAATGTGAAAGCATAAGGTGGGGATTAACATTGGGTAGGTGTTTAATGAGATGATAAATTGGTCATTTATCTATCTATACAGGATTTAATAAGTGATGTCTTAGTGTTTTTAGTGGAAAACAAGCATTGACACGAGTGTTGATGGATTAGGTGTCGTGTTATTAAATGAATGTGTTATGGTGCATTAAGAATTTGGAAACTAAACCCGACCATTTTAACATGAATTCAAAACCCTCATAGGTTATTTGATGTTTTATTTGTTCAAAAATTCTTATCATGGATGATAATTTCTATGGTGGGGAAGTTTTAATGACCCATGTTTTGAGCCAAGAGGAAATTACAAAGGAATTTGAACTTTCATAATTTACTACATGGGCCATTTTTCAAAAGGATATTGAAAACATAATTCTGAGAGTTTGGAAACCTAAAAGTATTGTTTTCAGACTTAGGTAAAGGCTATAGAGATTTTCTGGTATTCTCATTGAGTTTCAGGAGTGTCGAGGCCAGAAATAAATGGTTTGGGTGCTCTAAACAGGGAAAATGGTTTTTCTAAAACCATGTGTACCTCAGAAGAAAATCATGTGGCCTATAACAAGTGGTAAAATGTGAAGAGCATGAGCTACAAAAGGTTTACCCATAACAAGATTCTATCCTACAAGGATAGTGTTTTTTGGGCATTACCTAAAAACTATTCATCTCATGGTTAGCGCACAGTTAGGGTAACCATGCGGGTCAAACTGTGTGAGATAGTTTCTTAAGCAGGGGTGTCAGATGGTTGGCACACATTTTGTCAAAAGAATGTGTCTAAACCAGGTGAATTGGTTTTTAGGGTTAAATAACTCTTTTTACCTTAATGGGCTTTATGTTTCCATTTTATTATTCTTCTTCTCCCTCCAACAAGAATTACGTCCTACTCCTTGTGTCATGGGTCTCCTCTAAGACTAATATAGACTTTCATGGATCTCCTCCTTTGGGTGTTCGAATCAAGTTTCATTAGTCTCTATGGATCTTCATCAATAATCCCTTGGGTAATTTAAAATATTTCTTCATTTAATATCCTTTTGACTATATTATTTAGGAGTGAGCTCATTTGCCTTATTTTTTGGGAAAAGTATGCCTTTTCAATTTCTTCCACACTGAATTGGACTAGACCTTAATAATGGACGAGTAATTAATTCTAACTATGAGTAATGTGGTCTATGAATTGTTCCAAAAAATTTCATCGATTTATGAATAGTACTCATATGCTGCACACCAACCTTTTCTACATGTTTCTTTATAATTGGATGCTTCATTTCAAATTGATCATTGCACCCCGTTATACATATCTTGATTCCTATTTAGTAGTTTAGTGGATGAAAAATTCATTTATAAAACCCCTTGAGTGTGTCGCCTTATGTTTCCCCTTTATATTAAATTGTTTAAATGCTCAGACCGCCTTATAAACATTCGTCTTGGATTTAGATGGAATTTCCCCACAAAATCAATTGGTCTAAATGATAATGGAACCTTCTAAGTGCCACGTTCAATTGTATATAATTGTTTTTCTATGATGGGTTTTTTTATTTTGATATGCATATTTGGTGAATTAAATTTTGGCATTTAAGTGATTAAATAATTTTTTTATAAACAATGTAATTTTTTTATAATAAAACCCCTCAGATGAGGTGTGTTGTATTATAAACTAAAAAAGTATATATTAGTTTTTTAATACATGCTTGGATTAATGATTTTCTGTTTCCCTCAAGATTTGATGTCATAGTGTGATTTAATTCATGTTTAGGACATGGCCTCTGATGGAATTATAGAGTGTAGTTTTCCTCTATAAATGTTAAATGGGACTAATTAACCTTCTAAGTGTATGAATAGGTGTGACCTGTAAAGGGAATTACCCATGTAGGTAATTTCCTAAATAGAAAGACCACCTTTTAAGTGTCTTTTTATGATTTTTATTTGAATTGTCATGTTTTGATTAATTAAGTGACATGTATTGATTTGAATAAATTCCACATAATGACTAATATTCTGTGAATTTTTTAAATAGTATTTCTTGATTATATTGAATGGAAAGCTTCACATTGGATTCCATTCCTTGATTTCATTAAATGGGTTAATTGAAATGGGGTCGAATAGGGTAGTACAACCACACCTCTTGTTTTGTTATAATAATCACGGATTGTGTGAATTTAATTGAATGGTTTAATTGTAATGAATGGTGAGTGGTGCTATGTCCACACTATTTATTACATGATTAATTTTAATTGTTATAAATGGAATTACCATGGTCATAGTGGGTTCTTTAAATGAAATTCATGATAGTTATTTCTTCATGGATTGTATTAGGATTATGAGGATGCCTTTATATGTGATTAATAAATATAAGGAATGAGAGATACTACCTTATGGTTGTTTTCTATAAACATTATTATGACATTACATAGGATGTGTATGATGGTAAGGGATCTGTTGATCATGGCACATCACGTTCTCTTACATCAGGTGTTGAGCATGAAGACTCTCACTAGTGATACAATATGGGCGTTTAGATGAGTCACCACATATAATGATTAGAGTATTTGCATGGAGGCCCACATTCCATATGGAGTGTTCTTTAATGACATCTCTCACTCTATAGGGATGTAGGGAATGTACCCTAATATATGAGATTATAGGCTCGTTTAGACTGGTTATGGTTTTCTGAGTTATACCCTAGTCCAGCCAGCAACTAGTATTCTATGTATATGGCCATTAAGAGTCTCCACACACTAAGTTCATATAGGTGGATGAAATATATAACTAAACTATATATATATTTAATTATTACTATATATATAGTTACTATTCAGACATCTTATTCCAGCTCTGAGTCAAAGCAGGTATAGCCTCCAGGTGTTCCTTAGGGACCTGGGTGGGTGGTTGTTTATTTATTCAATTTTTTTACCTTTCTATTTTACTTGTACATTGAATTTATCAATTATAATGGACTGTATTAAGTTGTAGACTCCATGGGTGGGAAATTACATGGATTGTTATCTCGCACCCTGGATGGGCCGCCATTGCACGGGGGTGCCCGAGTAAACCATATATTTGTAGGACCTTGGTTGATTACTTGATCTGTTTAGCTAGTACCTGGGAGTTTGGAGTGCAGGACAGAGATGGATCTTGGGATGCTCATGGAGATCACCCTTGGGGATTTAATTTTATTTTATTTCTTATTCAATACATTATCTTATATCATGTAATATGTCTGTTGTTTTTATTATATATCGTCATCTAGACATGCATGCATTGTATATATTATCATTGGATATATATTTATTTATTCAGGGATTATTATTATTATTCAGCTACTATGTTGTTCATTTATTACTTCTTCCACTATTTTATGTTTTTTTATATTTGATTGTACCACTGTGCTACTTTGATAAGAGAGTATACTCTACCCACGATCACCTCTTGAGACCCTCACTGATTGTCAGCAGCATCTAGTGTATAAGGAGACGTGATTGAGGCCATGTGACCTTCCACTGTGGCTACCATATTATTAGTCATTCAGGTTAGGGTGTTACACCTTTAAACCCCTAAAATGTTAAAAACACTAACAAACTCGAAAAACTCCAAAACCCACAAAAAAAATAAAAATCATAAGATCCAAAAAAGACCCTAAAACCCCACAAAAACCCCTAAAACCCGTAAAAAAATAAATGTCCTAAAAAATCCCTAAAAATTATAAAAACTATGAAAACCCCTAAGAAATCTTTAAAACCTAAATTCACTTAAAACCCCTATAAACTGAAAAATTCTAAAAACACTAAAACCCCTAAATCCTTACAAACCCTAAAAACCAATGAAATTTAAAAAAAACTGTAAAAACCCATAAAAACACTAAAATCCACTAAAAACTATAAAAAACATTTAAACCCGTTAAAATATTAAAAACTCTAGAAATCCATAAAAACACTAAAACACCAAAAAACATAAAAGCCATAAAAACCCAAAAACCCCTAAAAACCAAAAAAATCCATAGAAACGGATAAAAAACCACTAAAAATATAAGAACCCTTTAAAAACAAAAAAAAATTAAAATCACTAAAAACCTTAAAACCACTAAAAAAATCAAAAATCCCTAAAAACTGATAGAAACCATGAAAACCCTAAAAATCTGTAAAAACACTTAAAATCATAAAAACCCTCAAAAATATTTAAAAATACCTAAAAACATAAAAAACATAAAAACCCATAAAACACATAAGGAAACACTAAAAACCTAAAAACAATTCAAACCTCTACAAACATAAAAACACTAAAAATCCTAAAAAAACACAAAAAACTGAAAAAAAACCCAAACCATAATAACCCCTAAAACCTTAAAAACCCCTAAAATCCCATAAAAACATAAAAACTACTAGAAACTAAAAAAAAATAAAAAAAACCATTAAAACCTTAAAAAACTAAAAAAACCCTTCAAAACCCCCAAAATCCCTAAAAACACTAAAAATCATACAAAATACCTAAAATCCCTAAAATCAAAAAAATAATAAAAACCCTAAAACCCCAAAGAAAATATTAAAAATCTATAAACTATTAAAACCCCTAAAAACTAAAAGAATGCTAAAAATCCTAAAAATACTAAAAAGAACCTAAAACCACAAAACCCATAATAACATTGAACACCCTAAAAACCAATAAAAACCCTAAAACCCACTAAAAACTGTATATATCATTTAATCCCCTAAAATGTATAAAAACAATAAAATCTCTTAAAAACCCATAAAACTCAAAAAAAAAACCCAAAATCCAAAAAACCCATGAAAACATGAAATAATCTTAAAATGCCTCAAAATACCTGAAATTCCTAAAACCCATAAAAACCTAAAAAATACCTAAATAAATTTAAAAACATAAAAAAACTCCCAAACCCCTAAGAAAACCATAAAAATATAAAACTTGTAAAACACTGAAAATTATAAAAAATGGTAAAACCAAAAAAAACCCTAAAACTCTAAAGACCATAAACCTCTAAAACCCTTAAAACACATAAAAACACATAAAACCACAAAAACCACAAAAACCACAAAAAACACATTAAATTCCTCAAAATGTTAAAAACTCTAAAAACCCTCAAACACACTAAAACCTAAAAAAAAATATAAATTTTTTAAAAACACTTAGAAACCCAGAAACCCTTAAAAACCAAAAAAAAATCTAAAAAATCCCTAAAAATACCAAAAAATGTAAAATCCCCTAAAAACACGAGAAACTCCTAAAAAACCTTAAAAACATAAAAACAATTTAAACCCCTAAAAACAAAAAAAAATCTAAAAACCTTAAAATACCCTAAATACACAAAAACCCTAAAAACAAAAAAACCCCTAAAACCTTAGAAAACCAATAAACACCAAAAAAACACTAAAAACTCTAAAAAACCTTTAACACTATACAAACATTAAAAATTCTAAAATTCTTTAACACCACTAAAAACTAAAAAAAAACATAAAAATGAAAAAAATCCATCAAACCCATGAAAATACCTAAAAAACTAAAAAACATAAAAATACCAAAAATTCACTAAGAAACCATAGAAATGTAAAAAAACCAAAAAAATTGAAAAAACTAAGAAAACCTTAAAAACATAAAAAAATATAAAACCCAAAAAAATGCTAAAAACCCTAAAACCACATAAAAACAAAAAACTGCACTAAAAACTCTAAAAACCCCTAAAAATGATTAAAATGTATAAGAAACCTAAAAACCCTTAAAACCATCCAAATCCCAAAAAACCCTAAAAATACGAATAAAACTAAAAGTCCAAAAAATACCTAAAAATGTAAAAAAACATTAAAACCCAAGAAAATTCCTAAGAAAAGATTAAAAACCTAAAAACACATAAAACCCCTAAAGAATGAAAACCCCAAAAAACCAAAAAACCATAAAAACCCTAAAACCTGTAAAACCAAGAAAAACCAAAAAAACCCCAGAATCCCATAAAAACTCAAAAACCACCAGAAACTCTAAAATACCTTTAAACTCCTGCAAACATTAAAAAACTCTAAAAACTCTAAAACCCTTATAAACTAATAAGAATCTAAAAAACCCATAAATCACTCAAAATCTGAAAAAACCCAAAAAACATCATAAAATACCAAAACACACTAATAATACCTAAAATCCATGAAAAAATCTTAGAAATCCTTAAAAACCTAAAAATAATTAAAACCCCTTAAAACCGATCAAATGCTAAAAAAACCATAAAACCCTTAAAACAAAAAAATCCCTAAAAAACTCAAAACCCTTAAAACAAATAATAAACCTAAAATCCAACTAAAAACACTAAAACCATTTTAATACCCAATAAACATATAAACCACTAAAACCATAAAAACTAAAAAACCCCTACAAACCATAAAAACACAAAAACACAAAAAACCCTCAAAATCTCTAAAAACCAAAAAACAATAAAAAACCTAAAATTTTTTAAAATCCCAAAAAACGTAAAAAAACCCTAAAAACCCTAAAAACATAAGAAATCCTTAAAAACATAAAAATAGTTAAGATCCATAAAACCTAAAAAATGATAAAAACCCTAAACCCCTAAAAATCTTATAAAACCCTAAAACCCCATAAAATCCCTAAAAACTCTAAAACATTAAAAACCCTTTAAACCACTATAATGATGAATTCTGGTCCAGTTTGGGCCTCGTGAGACAAAATAGAATTTGGTGGAAGCGCATGAGATCAGGGGAGTGACCGAACCTTCACCCAATCAGCTAATGGTTGTTGTAGTCTTTGATCAACTCATGAAATATTTGATGATTTGGAGTGATCGGAAGGTGGAAATGGTCGATTTGGGATGCTTCTGTTTGAATTTGGCTGTGAAAATTTGTGTATCGGGAGCTACTAACTCTGAGGCGGCGCGCACGGTCGAAGGGAGGAACATGACTGGTATAGGTGATAATTTTGGAAGTGGTGACCTATCAGGGAGAGGGAAAGAGAAGGAGAAGGTGGCTGACCAGGCAGACTAGACTGGGCATGACCTTTAGGAGGGCCCCTGGATGCAGGCCATGGGTGGAGCGGTTATGGATTGGAGGAAGGGAAGTGGGGGAGCTAGCAATAGCCTGTTGCGGGATGTGAATGTTGTCACTCTATCAAATATGTTTCAGGACTCGATCTCAGCTGAGATGGTTGGTGATGATGTTGTTCAGGGGGGAACCTGAGCAGGGGGGTTGCTGGGCTAGAGATGAGAGTTGGGGATGTGTAGTAGATGCTTATGGTTTGATAGGAGATGATCATGGTGGAGGATCTGACCCTTGATCATGAATAGGTATGCTTTATTTGGAGCATTGACCCCTTGGTGATGTCCACTGGGAGTGGTGATGTGGAGAGTCTTGACATTGGGGTTGTGGCAGGTTCACTTATTGATGAGGCTAGCACTATTTGTGAGGAGGTTTTGGTTGGACTTCCTCCACCGGAGTCCATTTCCGGCACTGCTTATGTGGAGGACCTGGCAATGCTCCCTCTACCGGACTCCAAAACTAATGAAGGTGGGTTGGACCTGAACTTGCAGAAGGCCATGGTTTTTTATAGTGTCTCGTCTGCGGAAGACCACTATGTGATTCCCCATGACATGATGATGGTTCAATCGACAAGGTTTCTCTATGAGGATGAGGCTAAACGTCTTGGGGAGAGGTTTGCGGATGATCGCCATAGGATAAATGATGTTATGACTAGGTTCAAAGAGGAATGATAAAAGCACCAAATAGGGAATAGATAATCTCATGGGACAGAAATCAAAGATGATAACAATGTGGCCTTAGGTGCAGCCAGTAATGAAGTTTTACATGAGAAGGCAGTTCATGAGAATGGCTTCATCTCTGCCCCCCAAAAAGGAGGTAGCAGAAGGATTACTCCGCTCTCCCATGGCCCATGGTGACCCAAGCCACCTCCCAGGTGGCCAAGCTAAAACTTAAAGTTAACAGGTGAAATTGGCCTTCGCGTAATCTAGAGCAGGAGTGGGCAAGAGGGAAACACTTGACTGTGTCAGAATGTAAGAGGAATATGAGTAGGGATGAGACTCTATAGATGTTGGAGTTGACTCAGACTTCTACTTTGCCGATGTGGATGCTGGTCTTGGTGCATGTTTTGGACCTCTCGGTGTGGATCTGGATGACTTTGGTCGTGACATTGACTGACTTGTTCTCCTTTTTGTTTCTGTAATTTTTTGGGGTTTGGGTTTTGGGTTGTGTTGGGGTTTCAGGTGTGGGATCTTTGACCCCACCCCTACCTTTGTGTTGTGGCGTCTATTGTGTCTTCTTTTTAATAGACTTTATTTGGGGGGGGGGAGGGGTTAGGAATATCCTGACCCTATACCTACCTTGCCCTATAATGATGAAAAACACTAAAAAATATTAAAAACCCTAAAAACTCAAGAAAACACTAAAAACCCATAAACACCATAAAAACCCTAAAACACAAAAAAAATCTAAAACCCTTCAAAATCCCAAAAAAACCCTAAAAACATAAAGAAATATCAAAAACCACTAAAAACATAAAAAATACTAAAACCCCTTAAAAACCCTTAGGAAAACTTAAAAACATAAAAACACTTAAAACCCCCTAAAAACCATAAAAAACATAAAACCCCTAAAACACCCTAAAACCCTTAAAACCTATAAAATCACTAAAAACACTAGGAACTATAAAATTCATTTAATCCCCTAAAATTGTTATAAAATACTAAAAATCCATAAAACTGCTAAAAAATCAAAACACCATAAAAACCCAAAAAAACCAAAAAACACTAAAAAAACATAAAAATCCCAAAAAATCCATAAAAACATAAAAAAACCAAAAAACATAAAAATACTAATAAAAAATATATATAAAAACATGTAAAATCCCTAAAAGCCTAAAAATGATAAAACACCCTAAATCTGAAAAAAAACCTAAAACCCCTAAAACCCAAAAAACCATTAAAAAGCTCTAAAACCCCAGAAAAACTCTAAAACCCAAATAAGACTCTAAAAAACTTTAAACACCTAAAAACTTCAAAAAAATATAAAATTATTAGAGTCCCTAAAAAACTCTAGAAAACCATAAAACCCAAAAAACATAAAACCCCCTAAAACACTAAAAACCCTTAAAATCCCCCAAATCCAGTAATAACCCATAAAAACCTAAAAAAATAAATTAAAATACCTAAAAACATAAAAAACCCTAAAACCCATAAGAAAACATCAAAAACCTAAAAACACTAAAAACACCTAAAAACACTAAAAACCATAAAAACCCTAAAACCCTAAAAATACTAAAATACCCTAAAACACTTAAAAAACCTAAAACCCCATAAAAATAGTAAAACCCTACTAAAAACTATAAATACCATTTAAAACCCTAAAATTGTAAAAACTATAAAAAATTCCTTTTAACCCCCCAAAACATAAAAAACCACTAAATCCCAAAAAATCATAAAAACATAAAAAAACAATAAAATCCCACAAAATCCCTAAAAACCATAAAAATACTAAAAAATCCCTAAAACCCCTAAAAATGTAAAAACCCCTAAGAACACTAATAACCCCAAAGAAAACCTGAAAAAACTAAAAAAAATTAAACCCCTAAAAGCCTAATAAATTCTAAAAAAATATATAACCCGGAAACCATAAAAAAACCTAAAACCATAAATCCCTAAAAAATATAATCAACCAAAAACTACACAAAAAACTCTAAAATACCTTTAAACCCCTAAAAATTTTAAACAAAACTAAAACCGTAAAACCCCTTAAAATCCTAAAAACCCTAAAACCCCCAAAAAACCCCCAAAATGCCTAAAAATCCTAAAAACCATAAAATTCAAAAAAATACCTAAAAACTAAAAAACCCATTTTTTTGGGAAAAATACTTAGAAAACTAAAAAAACTAAAAACCCATTAAACCCCTAAAACCCTAAATATGATAAAACCTTAAAACCCCTAAAACCCTAAAAATGTTAAAACCTTAAAAACCCTTAAAACCCTTCAAAATCCCTAAAACCCATAAAAATTTAAAAATGCCCTGAAAATCCCTACAAACATAAAAAAACCTAAGAACTCTGAAAACCCCTATGAAAACCATAAAAACCTAAAAACACTTAAAACTCCTAAAAAATAAAAAACCCCCTAGAAACCCTAAAAGACCCAAAAACCCTAAAAAAACCTAAAAACTATTAAACACTTTAAAACCCTTAAAACCATTAAAAATCCACGAGAATCCTAAAACCCACTAATAACATTAAAAACCCTTTAAACCCTTAAATACTTTTAAAACTATAAAAATTCTTAAAACCCCGGAAAAACTCAAAATACCCAGAAGGAAAAAAACCCTTAAAGTCCCTAATATCCCTAAAAATTCATATAATCCCTAAAAATTAATAAAAATCACAAAAAATACCTAAAAATACAAAACCCCCTAAAAAACCTAAAAACCACTAAGAAAACTGTAACACCCAAAAACACCTAAAACCCCTAAAACCCTAAAAACGCTAAAACCCATAAAACCCTACAAACCATAAAACTGCTAAAACCCTTGAAAACCCTAAAACACCATAAAACATTCAAAAATAATTTAAAACTATAAAATGCCTCTAATCCAATAAAATGTTCAAAAACACTAAAAAGCTTTAAAAACCCTAAAAAACTAAAAAAACCCTAAAACCTAAAAAACCATAAAAACATCAAACACCCCAAAAAACTGAAATTCTGTAAATACCATACAGACGCATAAAAATCATAAAAAGCCAAAAATATCCCTAAATAACAAAAACCCAAAAATGGAAACCCCTAATAAAAAATGAATAACATAAAAACACTTAAAACTCCTAAAAACCTAAAAACTATGAAAACCCTAAAACCCCATAATCCTCTAAAAATCCACTCAAAACTCTAAAAATGATTTAAATCCCAAAAAACATTAAAAACTATTAAAAAAATTTGAACCCTAAAACTCAAAAAACCCAAAAAACCTAAAAACTATAAAAACCCTCAAAATCATTAGAAACCCTGAAAACCAAAAATATCCTAGAAACCCTAAAAATCCATAAAAATGTAAACACTCTAAAAAACCTAAATTACCCTAAGAAAACATTAAAACCCTAAAAACACTTAAAACCCCTATATAAAATATGCTAAAACTCCTAAGAACCTAAAACCCCAAAAATCTATAAAACCACATAAAATATTTAAAACCCATAAAACCCATAAAAACCCAAAAACCCAAAAAAAAAATGTTAAAACCACTTAAACCGCTAAAATGTTAAAAACTCAAAAAACAATAATAACCAAAAGAACTCAAAAAACCTCTAAAACCCCATAAAATCCCTAAAAACCCCTAAAAACCCTAAAACGCCTCAAAATCCGTTAAAAACCCTAGAAACCCATAAAAACCTAAACAATACTATAAATACCTAAGAATATAAGAAACCCTAAAACCCTAAAAACACTAAGATAATATAAAATAACTTATATACACTTAAAAACCCCCAAAACCTAAAAAAGAATAAAACCCTAAAAAACTTAAAACCCTAACAATCATAAAAACCCTAAAAACTATAAAACCCTAAAAACCCACTAAAAATATAAAAAACCTTTAAACCTCAAAAAATGTTAAAAACACTAAACATCATTTAAAACCCTAAAAGTATAAAAAATAAAAACCCCATAAAACCCTAAATATTCTAAAACCCTCAAAATCCTTAAAATTCCTAATAAATTATAAAAGCCTCAATATACAAAAAAACATATTAAAAAATAAACACCTATAAAAACACTAAAAACCCTAAAAAATCAAAAAAAACCCTAGAAACCTAAAAACACTAAAAACCTTAAAATCCTAAAAACCATAACCCCCCCCCCCCTTCAAAACCATTTAAACCACTAACATTCCATAAAAACCCTAAAAACACATTAAAAACTATAATAACACTTTAAACCCCCAAAAATGGTAAAAACACCAAAAAAACTATAAAAACCCTAGAAAACTCAAAAAATAGCCTAAAACCCCAAAAAACTAAAAAACCGTAAAAACCCAAAAAAACCCTCAAAATCTCTATAAACCTAAAAAATATAAAAATATTAAAAAACCAAAAAAAATACATAAAAATTTAAAAAACCTAAAAATTCTAAAACAACATAAGAAAACCTACAAATATTAAAAAAAATACAAACCCCAAATAACATAAATATTCTAAAAACCCTAAAAACATTAAAATACACAAAAATCAATAAACACCATAAAACCCCCTAAATCATTAAAACCTCCTAAAATCCAATAAAATCCCAAAAACCCCATGATATACTCTAAAAAACTTTTAAACTAATAAACCATTAAAAAAATTTGAAAAACTTTAAAAACCCTAAAAACTAGAAAGAAACCTTTAAACCCCAAAAAACCATAAAAACCTTAAAAACCCATGAAACCCCTAACAAATTAAAATACTTAAAACACATATAAATACTGATAAAATACCTAAAAATGTCTACAAACAAAAATACAACTAAAAACTAAGAAAATATTAAAAACCAAAAAAACTTACACCCCTGGAAACCTAAAAAATAATAAAAATCCCTAAAAACATAAAAACCCATCAACCATAAAACCCCCTAAAAATCCAAAAATAACCCTAAAAATCACTAAAAAATCTAAAATCCATTAAACCCCTAAAAACATTAAAAAAATATAAAAACTCCTAAAACCCATATAAAACTCAAAATATCTAAAACACTGAAAAATCATAAAAACCCAAATAACACTAAAACCCCTAAAAACCCGAAAACTCTATAAAACCCTAATAAGCCATAAATATCCTAAAAAATACCTATGAATCACAAAAATAAAAAAACCCTTAAAAACCCAAAAAACACAAATAAAACCATAAAACCATAAAACCCTAAAAACACTTAATACCCCTAAAAAATCTAAAAACTCTAAAAATCATAAAAAAAACCCAAAACCCCTAAAAACCATAAAATCACATAAAAACCTACAAAACCCCAAAAAATACATAAAACCCACTAAAACTATAAAAACCTAAAAAACCCCTTAAAATGATCAAAAATATAAAAATACACAAAAACACTAAAAACCCAAAACTTTCCTAAGAAACCAAAAATCACAAAAACAATAAAAACCATAAAACCATAAGAATCCCTAAAAATTCTATATAGACAGAAGAATACTGAAAATCCCTAAAACCCTAAAAATGTAAAACCTTCCAAAAAACCTGATAACCACTAAAAACCTTAAATCCATAAAAACAATTAAAACCGCTAAATACATAAAAATGATAAAATCATTAAAACCCCTAAAATCTGTAAAAATCCCTAAAACCCCAAAAAAATCCCTAAAACATAAAATCTGTCAAAACAAATTAAAAACATAACAAATAAAAAACTTTATAAACCCTTTTAAATCCATAAAATGTTAAAAACTATAAAACAACCTAAAAAGACTAAAATATAAAAAAAAACTCCTAAAAAAATAAATCAAAAATAAAACCCCAAAAAAACTTAAAACCCTAAAAAAATCAGAAAAAACCATAAAAACCGATAAATTCAAAACAATCCTTAAAAATTTAAAATTCCATAATAAACCTGAAATCCCCTTATAAAAACATAAAAACCTAAAAACAGTTAACCCCCCTTAAAACCAAAAAACCTAAGAAAAACCCTAAAACCCTAGAGAAAACTAGGAAAAAAATTCCTCGTTCACTCCTGGGGTCTCCATCCCGATGCGACGATCTTCTGGGTTTTCTCCTATATTCCTTCCCAGCAGCTTCGTTGATCTCTTCCATCTTCCTTTGGACGCAGATGGAGTTATGTCCGAGTGGTCTTATTCTTTGAAGTGATTGTGGGAGTCAAGGATCACGCTTAATGGTGACGGGATCTAGAGGCTCTGTTCGGGCATGGGAGGTGATGGTCGTTTCTGGATCTGGTGGATTTTTGGCTTGGATTCAGAAGATCTGCCTCCATGGGTGTGCCTTCTTTGTTTCAACGTGAGGGAATGGCAGTTTCCTAGGTAGATGGTGAAGTCTACGCTGGATCCATATTTTCAGTGGATTCCTTGTCTTCGTGAAGGTTTTAGACAGGTGTGACAGGCACCCCGACATCTCGGTGGTGTGATGGGCTGGTCCTATCGGCCATCAGCGATGAGGTACCTTCCAGGTCTGGTTTTGGAGGATTTTGGTGGTTGTCCTAGCTTCACGACAGAGTGAGATGGAGGATGAAGGATGTGTTTTGTCATGTTGGTGGCGTGCTCAGTTCTGGTTTGTGGGTTCTTAGATCTGCTTGTGATTGGTTTACAAAGGAGTTGCAGGTCCATGGTTCTGGATTTGTGGCCTCATCCTTGTTTCAGGATGTGATTTCAGGTTGTTTTGTGTTGTGTTATGATTGGTTTTCCTTATAGTCTTGGGGTTCTTGAGATGTAAAATTGATCCTTATGGAGGAAGGATTGGTTGTTCATGATATCTGGTTACTCTGTGGTTTGGGGTGAGGCATTGGTGCTGGTGGCCCTATGTTATCATCTATGTTGCTGGGTGTGGGATGTTGTGACCTGAATAGCTAGGAGGTGCTGGTCGCTAGTTTTGGAGATACTGGGAACCGTTTACTACTTTGTTGAGAACTGCTGAAAGAGGTGTTGGATTTCGGATGTTGATGGGCTGGATACTGGTTTCTGTTTCATTGAGATGTGATGAAGGTGGTGATTATGCTTCTAGTGTTGGTGGTTTTGTGTTGTGGTGGTAAACTTTCATAGAGAGATGGTGATGGTTACTGGAAATTGTGATGCTAGAAGTGGGCTACTACTTTTCTGGGTGGTTTGGAAGTGGTGGTTTATGGTCTTGTTGCTGCTGGATGTTGATTGTTTCTTGTTTGGGATAGCTGCTGGGATCTTTTTTGGTTCTTCACTTTTCTTGTATTCATGTGTGTTTTGGTTTGGGTTTTTTGGTTTTGGGATTGTTAAGGGCTTTTGGGTGTGGGTCGATTGACCCCTCCCCTCCCTTGTCTGCTACATCCTTTTCCATTTTAATAAATTTTGGTGGGTCAGGAATATCCTGGCCTCACGCCTTCCTTTCCCCTAAAAATCTAAAAATGATAAAAACCCTACAAACCCCTAAAAACCATAAAAACACCTAAAAACCCTTAAAAACCCTAAAACCCGTAAATACCACTAAAAACTAAAAAAACATCAAATCCCTAAATATGTTAAAAACTCTAAAAACCCATAAAACCCATAAGAACTCAAAAAAACTAAAAACCTAAAAAACCATAAAAACCATATATAACCCCAAAACAATGAAAATCCCTAAAAAACATGTAATCCATAAATATAAAAAATCGACGTAAAATCCCTAAAAACATAAATAAACCTAAAAATCACGAAAAATCTAAATAAAACATAAAAAACCTAAAAATATGTAAAACCACTAAATACCAAAAAACCACTAAAAACACTAAAATCCAAAAAACCCTAAAAACCATAAAAATCCCTTAAAACCTTAAAATCTTTAACCCCCCCCCTAAGAACTCTAAAAACTATTTAAAACCCTAAAAACATTAAAAAACAGAAAAAATTTAAATTCCCTAAAAACTAAAAAAACCCAAAAACTATAAAAAAATTATAAAAAATAAAAATCCCAAAAAATTAAAAATTTCCTAAACATCCTAAAAATCTGTAAGTAAACCTTAAAAAATTTAAAAATTTAAAACCCTTGAAAGACCTAAAAATACTAAAAATATTAATAAACCTATGATCCATAAAAACAATAAAACCCCTTAAAAATTTTAAGATAAAATAACCCACTAAAAACTATAAAAACTCTATAATCCCTAAAACAATTAAAAAACACTAAAAAACCTTTCAAATAAAAAAACTCAAGAACCCTAAAAAATTCCCAAAATCCATAAAAATGAAAATACCCCCAAAAAGCCCTCAAAATCGTTTAAAATCCATGAACCCATAAAAAATAAATAAATTCTATAAACATCCCTAAAAAGGTAAAAAACCTAAAAATCCATAACAAAACCTTAATAACCTAAAAACACTTAAAACCGTAAAAAACCTAAAAGATGATTAAAACCCTAAAAACCCATAAACCCATAAAAACAAAAAAAACTCTAAAAACCCTTAATCCCTTAAAAATGTTAAAAATATTAAAAATAAATTAAAACCCTAAATTATTCAAATGAAATATAAACCCCAAAAAAACATAAAAACCTAAAAACATATGAAAACACTAAAAACCCAAAAAACCATAAAAAATAAACCTAAACATCCATCAATATATGAAAAAACCTAAAAACCATGAAGAACCATAATAAAACCTTAAAAACAATAAATCTATTAAAATACAAAAACACATAAAAATGATATAAAATCCAAAAACCCTTAAAAACCCTAAGAAATCATAGGCCAAAAGAAAAATGCCACCACTCAATCCTGGGCTCTCCCTCTTGATGCGATGATCTTTAGGGTTTTCTCCTGGATTCCTTCCCGGAGGCTTCGTTGATCTCTTCTAGATTTCTTTGGACACGTATAGAGTTCTGTCCGAGCGGTCTTCTTATCTGAAGTGATTGTGGGAGTCAAGGATCAGGCTTAATGGTGATGGGATATGGTGGCTCTATTCATGCATGGGCTATGATAGTTGTTTCTGGATCTCGTGGCTTTTTGGATTGGCTTCGTAAGATCTGCCTCCATGGGTGTGCCTCCTTTGTTTCGACATGAGGGCATGAAGGTCTCATAGGATGATAGTGAATTCAAAATTAGATACATATTTTCAATGGAATACTTGTCTTCATGAGGGTTTCTGGAAGGTGTGATGGGCACCCCGACGTCTCGGTGGTGCAATGGGCTGGTCCTCTCGGCCATCAGTGATGAGGTACCTTTCAGATCTGGTTTTCAGAGGATTTTGGTGGTTGTCCTAGCTTCACGACAGAGTGAGATGGAGGATGAGGGCAGTGTTTCGGTTTTTTGGTGGCGTGCTTAGTTTTGGTGTGTGGGTTCTTAGATCTTCTTGTGATTGGTTTACATAAGAGTTGCAGGTTCGTGGTTATGGATTTGCGGCCTCGACCATGTTTCACACTATGATTGCATGGTTTTTGTGTTGTGTTGTGATATGGTTTTCCTGCTGGTCTGGGGTTTCTTGAGATTCCGAATTGAACCCTATGGAGGGAGTATTGGTTGTTCGCGATATCTATGTTCTCTGTGGTTTGGAGAAAGGAATTGGTGCAGGTGACCCTATGTGGTCATCTATGTTGCTGGGTGTGGAATGTTGTGTGTTGAATAGCCAGGAGGTGCTGGTCGTTGGTTTTGGAGCTGCTGGGAACCGTTTACTACTTCATTGGGAACTGATGAAAGAGGTGCTGGCTTTCAGATGCTGATGGGTTGGATACTGGCTGCTATTTGGTTGAGATGTGATGAAGGTGGTGCTTATGCTTCTGGGGCTGGCAGTTTTGTGTTGCGATGGTAAAACTTCTTGGAGAGATGGTGATGGTTACTATAAATTGTGATGTTGGAAGCTGGCTACTCCTTAGCTGGGTGGTGTGGAAGTTGTGGTTTATGGTCCTATTGCTGTTGGATGTTGATTGTTGCTTGGTTGGGACTGCTACTGAGAACTTTTATGGTTCTTCACCTTGCTTATTTTTGTGTGTGTTTTGGTTTGGGTTTTTTGGGTTTGTGTTTGTTAAGGGATTTTGGGTGTGGGTCTATTGACCCCACCCCTCCCTTGTCTGCTACATCTTTATTCATTTTAATAAATTTTGGGGGGTCAGGAATAGCCTGACCTCGCACCTTCCTTGCCCCTAAAAACCTAAAAATGATAAAAACACGAAAAACCCCTAAAAACCATAAAAACTCCTAAAAACCCTAAAAACCCCTAAAACCCATAAATATCACTAAAAAATAAAAAAACATTGAATCCCTAAATATGTTAAAAACTCTTAAAACCCATAAAACCCATAAAAACTCAAAAAAACCTAAAAACCTAAAAAACCATAAATAACCCTATATAACCCCCAAAACTATGAAAATCCTTAAAAACATGTAATTCATAAAAATAAAAAAAGGCCGTAAAATCCCTAAAAACATAAATAAACCTAAAAACCATGAAAAATTCAAATAAAACATAAAAAACCAAAAAATGCGTAAAAAAATTAAATACCTAAAAACCACTAAAAACTAAAATCCATGAAACCCTAAAAACCATAAAAATCCCTTAAAACCTTAACACCCCTAAAAAACTCCCTAAGAACTCTAAAAACAGTTTAAAACTCTAAAAACGTTAAAAAATCAGAAAAATTTAAATTCCCTAAACACTAAAGAATCCCTAAAACTTTAAAAAATCATAAAAATTAAAAATCCCTAAATATCCCTAAAAATTAAAAACATCCTAAACATCCTAAAAATATCTAAGAAAACCTTAAAACCTTAAAAATTTTAAAACCCTTGAAATACCTAAAAATAATAAAAATATTAATAACCCTAAAAACCATAAAAACAATAAAAACCCCTAAACATTTAACAACAAAAAACCCAATAAAAACTATAAAAACCCTATAACCCCTAATACTGTTAAAAATTCTAAAAATACTTTCAAATAAAAAACCTCAAAAACCCTGAAATAATCAAAAAATCCATAAAAAATGAATAAACCCAGAAAAACCATCAAAATCGTTTAAAATCCATGAACCTATAAAAAATAAAAAAAAACTCTTTAAACATCCCTAAAATGGTAAAAAACCTAAAAATCAATAAAAAAACCCTTAATAACCTAAAAACAATTAAAATTCTAAAAAACTTAAAAGATGATTAAAACCCTACAAACCCATAAATCCCATAAAAACCCAAAAAACTCTAAAAACCCTTTAAAACCTTAAAAATGTTAAAAATATTAAAAATACATTAAAACCCTAAAATACTAAAAAAAAATATAAACCCTAAAAAACCATAAAAACCTAAAAACATAAGAAAACACTAAAAACCCTCAAAATCTATAAAATCCCTAAAACTATAAAAAATAATAAAAAACATAAATATCCATCAAAATATTAAAAAACCTAAAAACCATGAAGAGCCATAATATAACCTTAAAAACTATAAAGCTATTAAAATACCAAAAACACTTAAAAATGATACAAAATCCAAAAACCCATAAAACCCCTAAGAAATCCACTGCCCAAAAGAAAAATGCCGCCACTCTCTCCTAGGCTCTCCCTCCCGATGCGAGGATCTTCAAGGTTTTCTCCTAGATTCCTTCTCGGCGGCTTCGTTGATCTCTTCCAGCTTCCATTGGATGCAGATAGAGTTCTGTCCGAGAGGTATTCTTCTAATAAGTGATTTTTGGAGTCAACGATCAGGCTTAATGGTGATGGAATCTGGCGGCTCTATTCAGGCATGGGCGGTGACGGTCGTTTCTGGATTTGGCGGCTTTTTGGCTTGGTTTCCGAAGATCCCCCTCCATGGGTATGCCTCTTTTATTTCAACATGAGGGAATGGAGGTTTCCTATGTACATAGAGAATTCAATGTTGGATCCATATTTTTAGTGGATTTCTTGGCTTCGTGACGGTTTCAGGCAGGTTCGACGGGCACCCCGACGTCTCGGTGGTGCGATGGGCTGGTCCTCTCGGTCATCAGCGATGAGGTACCTTCCAGATCTAGTTTTCAGAGGATTTTGGTGGCTCTCCTAGATTCGCGACGGAGTGAGATGAAGGATGAGGGTGGTGTTTTGGTTTGTTGGTGGTATGCTTAGTTCTTGTGTGTGAGTTCTTAGATCTTCTTATGATTGGTTTACACATGAGTTGCAGGTTCGTGGTTCTGGATTTGCATCCTCGACCTTGTTTCACACTATGTTTGCAGGTTTTTTTGTGTTGAGCTATGATATGGTTTTACAGCTGGTCTGGGGGTTCATGAGATGCCGAATTGAGCCCTATGGAGGGAGGAATGGTTGTTCACGATATCTGGGTACTCTGTGATCTCGGGAGAGCCATTGGAGCTAGTGGACCTATGTTGTCGTCTATGTTACTGGGTGTGGAATGTTGTGTGTTGAATGGTCATGAGGTGCTGGTCATTGGTTTTGGAGCTACTGGGAACCGTTTACTTCTTCGCTGAGAACTGCTGAAAGAGGTTCTGGCTTCTAGATGCTGATGGGATGGATACTGGCTGCTGTTTGGTTGAGATGTTATAAAGGTGATGCTTATGCTTCTGGTGCTGGCGGTTCTATGTTGCTGTGGTAAACTTGCATGGAGAGATGGTGATGGTTATTATAAATTTTGATGCTGGAAGCAGGCTGCTGCTTAGCTGGGTGGTGTGTAGTTGTGGTTTATGGTCTTGCTACTGCTGGATGTTGATTGTTGCATGGTTGGGACTGCTGCTAGGATCTTTGTTGGTTCTTCGCTTTGCTTGTTTTCGTGTGCGTTTTGGTCTGGGTTTTTTGGTTTTGTGATTGTTAAGGGATTTTGGGTGCGGGTCGATTGACCCCTACCGTCCCTTGTCTGATATGACTTTTTTCTTTTTAATAAATTTTTGGGGGGTCAGGAATTGCCTGCCCTCGCACCTTCCTTGCCCTAAAAACCCTCAAAACCCTAAAACCATAAATACCCTAAAAAACTTTTAAACCCCTATCAAACCTAAAAAACTAAAACTAAGAAAACTCTTTAAAAACCCTTAAAATGTTAAAAAACACTAAAAACTATTAAAATCCTTAAAAAATTCAAAAAAAACAAAAAAACATAAAAAAACTAAAAACCCTTAAAACCACTCAAAATCCATAAAAACCCTAAAAACTATAAAAATCCAAAAAACCCCTAAAAATCACTAAGAAGGTAAATAATGTTAAAAACCCTGAAGACCCTAACATAACCATAAATATCTAAAATCACTTGAAACTCTAAAAACCTGAAAAATACTAGAAACCCGAAAACACTAAAGTCCCTAAAACCATTATATCCCCTAAAAACCCTTAAAATCCCATAGAAACCCTAAAACCCCAAAATATATATAAAAACCAGTTTTAACCATAAAAATGTTAAAATACTCTAAAAACGATAAAACCCTAAAAACTCATAAAAAACCCTGAAAATATTAGAAAACCATAAAACCCTAAAAGACCCTAAAACCCCCCTAAATAACTAAAAACCATTAAAACCCATAGAAATCATAAAAAATACCTATATCCATAAAATTTAAAAACCCCAAAAAACACTCAAAACCCTAACAAAAGAATAAAAACCTAAAAAAACCTATACCCCATAAAACCTAAAAACGCTGAAAACCCTTAAAACCACAAAAACCACAAAAACCCTGAAACCATAAAAATCCCTAAAAACCCCCAAAATCCCAAAAATACCACTAAAAACTCTAAAAACCATTTGCACACCTAGAAATTTTTAAAATATTTTAAATCAATCAAACCCTAGAAAACTAAAAAAACCATAAAACCCCAAAAAAACCCATAAACCCCCCAAAACACTAAAAACATGAAAACCCCTATAAAATCACCAAAGCTCTTAGACACCATAAAAATTCTAAAAAACCCTACAAATCCCTTAAAACTTTAAAAACCCTAAAAATACTAAAAAAAATAAGAAAACCATAAAAACCTAAAAACACGTAAAACCCCTAAAAACATAAAAAACCATAAAAACCTATAAAACCCTACAAACCCGAAAATCTGAAAAATCAAAAAAAACCCTAAACAACCATAAAAATTCTAAAAAATTCATTGAAATCCGTAAAAATGTAAAAAAACCAAAAAAACCTTTAAACCGAAAGAAAAACTAAAAAAACATAAAACTCCTAAAACCCTCAAAATTATAAAAACCACAAAAGACCCTAAAACCCCTAAAAACACAGAAAACCCGTAAGAACCCCTAAAAATAGTAAAAACCCTAATGATCCGTAAAAACCATAAAACCCCCTAAAAACTATTAAAACTTTTTAAACCCATAAAAACACTAAATAAATCTGAAAACCCTTAAATTTTTTAAAAAACTCCAAAATCCCTAAAAACCAAAAAAACATATAAACCATAAAAACCCCCAAAACCCTTGAAATTCTAAAAACCCATAAAAATATTTAACAATCCCTAAAAATCCCAAAAAATTTCAAAAAAACCAAAAAAATTAAAAACCCCTAAGAAAGCCTAAAAACCCTCAAAACACTTAAAACCCCTAAAAACATAAAAATTTTAAACCCCTAAATGACCCTAAAATCTATAAAACCCCTAAAACCCATAAAAACCCCTAGAAACATTAAGACACCTAAACACCCATAAAACCCCTAAAAACCTCCAAGAAAAATAAAACCCTTTAAAACCCTAGAAAATAATAAGCACTCAAAAACCCTAAAACCGTAAGAATCTCAAACAAACCATAAAACCCAACAAATCCAAAAATTACCCTAAAAACCATGAAAACCTTAAAAACCCACAAAATCCCTAAAATCCCTAAAACCCAATAAAAATCATAATAACCCTACAATTCCCTAAAACCATAAAAACCTCAAAAAACCATTAAAAATATGAATAAAATCTTGAAAACCTAAAAACAATTAAAACTTCTAAAAACACAAAAAAAAATTTCTAAAAACCCAAAAATCCCTAAAAATGATAAAAACCCATACACCTAAAAACCACAAAAAACTCTAAAATCCATTAAAACCCTAAAAATTATAAAAAAATAAAATATCTCAAAACCCATATAAACTAAAACATAAACACGAAAACCCCACAATTAATAATATAAATCCTAAATCCCATAAATAACATAAAATCCTAAATAGCCTAAAAACATAAAAACCTAAAAAGACCCTTAAAAATCCTAAAAAATCCCTAAGGATCCATGAAAATGTAAAAAACCCAAAAAAATCCAAAAAACCCCTAAGAAACCCTTAAAAACCTAAAAAACTGAAAACACCTAAAATACTAAAAAAGATAAAACCCCCAACAACCCCAACAACCTAATTAAAGCATAAAACTCTAAAACCCCATAAAAACCCTAGAACCACTAAAAAATCTAAAAATACTTTCAATCCCTCAAACCACTAAAAAACTAAAAAATCCCATAAAAACACTACAAAACTAAAAAACAATAAATAAATAAAAAACCATAAAACCATAAAAACACTAAAACATTTAAAACCCTCAAAATACTTAAAAACCCTAAAAACACTAAAAATCATACAAAATACTAAAAAATCACTAAACACATAAAAACCCCTAAAACCCTAAGAAAACCTTTAAAACCTAAACATAGTTAAAACCATTAAAAAACCTAAAAACCCTAAAACCCCTTTAAAAATCCTAAAACCCCAAAAATCCACTAAAAACCCTAAAATCCCATAAAACCCCTAAAAACCACTAAAAATTCTAAAAAACCTAAAAACTAAAGAAAACCCTAAAAACAAAAAAAAAATCCATATAAAACCTAAACAAAATCTAAAAATACATAAAATGTAAAAAATCATAAGATACCTTTAAAACCTTAAGGACACATTAAACCCCTAAAATGTCTAAAACTATAAAACCCCTAAAATAATAAAAACCTCAAAACACATAAAAACCTAATAACCCTAAAAACCCCAAAAAACTATAAAAACACCAACAACTCAAAAACCCTCCAGACCCCTAAGAACTTTAGAAAGCTCTTAAATTCCTTAAAACCCTAAAAAATAACAAAACCATAAAAATCCATAAAAACATTAAAAACCCATATAAATCCTAATAAATCCCTAAAAATCACTAAAAACAAAAAACTCTAAAACCCCTAAAAACCCTTAAAACCTATAAACACTTAAAACCCCCAAACACTAAAAAATATTCTAAAACCCTTAAAGACTCTAAAAACCATAAAAATACTAACAACCATACAAATGCCTAAAAATATTCAAAAACCCTAAAACCCCTAAAAACCCATAAAACATTAAAAAAAATATAACCCCTTAAATTCCCTAAAAACTAAAAAAACCCAAAAAAGCATCAATATCCCTTAAAACCGAAAAACCCCATAAAAATCCCTAAAATTCCCTAAAATTTTAAAACCCATAAAAACCTAAAAAAACCTAAGAAATCCTCAAAAACATAAAAATACTTAAAATCCATTAAAACCTAAAATGAACTAAAAAGCATAAAAACCCTAAACCCTCAAAATCCCTAAAAATCCTAAAAACCCAAAAAAATACTAAAAAATACTTAAAAATCCTGGAAAACATAAAATCCCCGAAAAACATGAAAAACCCTAATAAAACCATAAAAATACAAAGACAGTTTAGACCATTAAAATACTAAAAATTCTAAAAACCATAAAAACACTAAAAACCCCTAAAACCATAAAACTACTAAAAACCTTAAAAACCCTAAACACCCATAAAAACCTTAAAACACTAAAAACTCTAAAAAAATATATTTAAACCCCTACAAATGATAAAAACTCTAAATAACATTAAAAAAACTAAAAAACCCCCTAATATTCTAAAAAACAAAAAAAATCTCTAAAACACTAAAATCTCTCAAAATCCATAAAAACCTGAAAAACCAATAAAATCCTAAAAAATACCTAAAAGTCCTTAAAAATGTAGAAAACCATAAAAACCATGAAAACCCACAAGAAAACTGTAAAAATCTAAAAACACTTAAATACACTTAAAAACATAAAAAACTAAAACCCCTAAAACCCCTACAAACCATAAAAACCATAAAACCCCATAATAACCGTTAAAACCCACTAAAATATAAATATCATTCAAACCAATTAAAATGTAAAAAAACACTAAAAAATCTCAAAAATCCTAAAAAAACTCAAAAAACCCCTAAAACCAAAAAATATGATAAAAACACTAAGAACCCTAAAAAGATTAAAAATCCCTAAAAACTCTAAAAACACATCAAATCCTAAAAAGATCTAAAAAAAAGTAAAAACATAAACCTCCTAAAAACTTTTAAACCCACTTAGATAACCATAAGAACCTAAAAAATATTAAAATCCCTAAAAATTAAAACTCCTAGAAACATAAAAAAGCATTAAAACCCCAAAACCCCTAAAAACCATAATCCCCTAAAAACCATAAAATCCTTAAAAACAATAAACATCATAAAAACCCAAAAAAGCCAAAAAAATATAAAACCCTTTGAACACCTGAAAACATTAAAAACAATTAAAACAAAAAACCCTAAAAACCCTAAAACCCCTAAACCCCAAAAAATCCCTAAGAACCCTAAAAACCCTAAAAACCCTAAAATCCTAAAAATCCATAAAAATCACTAAAATTTTAAAAAACCATATAAACCCTAAAAACCCCGATGAAACCCTTAAAAACCTAAAGAAAACCCATAAAAACTAAAAATTTTAAAACCATAAAAACCCTAAAAACTCTCAAAATCCCTAAAACAATAAAACCCATAAAAATAAAAAAAGTGCCCAAAATCACTAAAACGTTAAAATACCCCAAACGCCAAGGAAAACCTTAAAAAATAAAAACACATAAAACCCTTAAAAAGTAAAAAATTCTAAAAACCCCAAAAACACCAAAACACCAAACCCCCTAAAACCCAAAAAACCCACAAGAACCCCACAAAATCACTAAAAATAATAAAAATAATAAAAATACGTAAAAATATATAAAAATTGATAGAAATATGAAAAACCATAAAAACATAGAAAAGTCATATGAAAACCTTAAAACCCATAAAACACTTAAAGCCCCCCCAAAACTAAAAATCGCTAAAAAACTAAAAAATTAAAAAAATAATAAAACCCCTAAAAACCAAAAATCCCCTAAAAATTTAAAAGTCCATAAAAACCCACTAAAAAAATCTAAAACCCCTTTTAACAGCTAAATTTTTTTAAAACCTATAAAACCCTCAAAACCACTAAAAAACTCAACAAAACCAAAAAACCGCATAAAACCCTAAAAACTATCCAAATCCCTTATAACATAAAAATTCCTAAAAATCATAATAAATCCATAAAAATGAAAAACCCTAAAAAAATGGAAAACCCTACGAATTCCTTATAAACCTAAAAACACTTAAAACCCTTAAAAACATAAAAAATCTAAAAACACTAAAAACTCAAAAAAAATTTAAAAACCCTCAAAATCCATAAAACCCCATAAAAATCCTAAAAAAGACATAAAAATCTCTAAAATTTTAAAAAACCCTTAAAAATGTAAGAAACGGTTATGAAAATCCCTAAATCCTAAAAAAAACTAAGACCCCCAAAAACTATAAAATGCTAAAGCCCCTAAAAAACCCTAAAAGACCCTAAAACCCCTAAAAAACCCCTAAGAACCATGAAAACCCATAAAAACCCCTAAAACCTATAAAATAATTAAAAACCACTGAAACTCTAAAAGCCTTTTAAACCACTAAAAATGGTAAAATACTCTAAAAACCTTAAAAACTCATAAAAACTCAAAAAAACCCTAAAACAAAAAAACCTTAAATACACTAAACTCCCTCAAAATCTCTAAAAAACATAAAAACCCATAAAAAATCCATAAAAATACCTAAAAACATAAAAAATATTAAAACCCTTAAAAAACCATAGTAAAAAGTAAAAATTAAATAAAAATCAAAACCCCTAAAATTGTAACAATTTCTAAAACCACTAAAAACTCTAAAAACCCCTAAAACCTTAAAAACCCTAAAACCAGTAAAAAAACTTTAATCCCCTAAAAAAATTTAAAACCTCTAAAAATATAAAAATAATAAAAACTAAAAAAACCACAAAACCCCCAAAAAACATAAAGAACCCAAAATCATAAAAGTCCCTAGAAACCTCTCAAAATCCATAAAAACCCTAAAAACATAAAATAATAAAAAATCCACAATAATTCTTGAAAATGTAAAAAACCATAAAACCCTAAAACCCCCTAGAAAACCATAAAAACATAAAAACACTTAAAACCGTTAAAAAAATAAAAAAATGTTAATAACCCTAAAAATCACTAAAACACCTAAAAACCCTCAAAATCCAAAAAACCCAAAAAACCCATAAAAATCCTAAAAATTTACTAAAAATACATGAAACAAAAAAAACCCAAAAAATCCCTAGAAAACATTAAAAACCTGAAAAAACATAAAACCCCTAAAAACATAAAAATTGCTAAAAAACGTAAAAAAATCTCTGAAAATGCCCTAAATACATAAAACCCCATTAAAAACCATAAACCCCATAAATAAATAAAAACCCCTCAAAACCCTAAAAACGTTAAAATACTCTAAAAATCATAAAACTTTGAAAACACTAAAACCCCATAAAACCCCAAAAAAACCCCATAAAAACCCTAAAAACCCTAAAAAACCATAAATAATATAAAAACCCAAAAAATATGAAAAATACTGAAAAACACTTAAAACATAAGAACACATAAAACCCCTTAATACTTAAATTGATAAATACACTAAAAAGCCCAAAAAAACGTCAAAACCATAAAAACTCATAAAACATAATAATCCTAAAAACCCATAAAAACCCATAAAAACCCTAAAACCCACTAAAAAATCTAAAACCCATTTAAACCCTAAAAATATTAGATAAAACTCTTAAAAAACTTAAAATCATTAAAATCTCAAAAAAAAAAACACAAAAAACCTAAAAAACTGTCAAAACCGTCAAAATCCCTAAAATTTTAAAAACCCATAAAAATCCTAAAAAATCACTAAAAATACAAAAAATGTAAAAAACATTAAAAACATGAAAACCCCTAAGAATCCCCTAAAAACCTAAAAGCACTTAAAACTCCTAAAGACCTAGAAAAAGATAAAAAACCCTAAGAACTCTAAGAACCTTAAAACCACAAAACCCATCAAAACCATTAAAAACCCTAAAAAACATTAAAACCCTAAAAATAACTAAAAAGACTAAAACCCCATAAAACCCCTAAAAACATTAAAAAACTCTAAAAACCCATTCAAACCCAAAAAATTCCTAAAACCCCTCAAAATATCCAAAAACACTAAAAGACCATAAAAATACTAAAAAATACCTAAAAATACCTAAAAACATTAGAATCCCTAGAACCCTAAAAAATACATTAAAACATAAAAACAATTAAAATCCTTAAAAACATCAGAAAAATACTAAAACCCCTAAAAAGCTAAAAAGTAACAAAAACCCTAAAAAACATAAAAAACATTATATCCCCTTAAAATCCCAAATAACACACTAAAACTCTAAAACCATTTAAACACTTAAAATATTAAAAAATTATCAAGAAACATAAAATCCATATAAAAATAAAAAACCCTAAATCTCTAAAAACCCATAAAACCCCTCAAAATTTCTAAAAATATAATACCAAAAAATTCTAAAAATCCCTATGAATCACAAAAAATTTAAAAAACCGAAAAAAACCATGAAGTTACCTAATAAAACATTAAAACCTAAAAATACATTAAACCCCTAAAATCCTATAAATGTGAAAAACATTAAAAACATAATGAACCAAAGAACCCTAAAACCCCTCAGAATCCAAAAAAGACCCTAAAATCTCATAAAGATCCCAAAAAAGACCTAAAATCCTTAAAAGCAGAAAAACCATTATAACCCTGAAAAAACCCAAATAAAACATAAAGACTTATAAACAATTAAAACCCCTAAAATCCTAAAAAATAATAAAATCCCTAAAACCCTAAAAACACTCAAAATACCTAAAACCCGAAAAACCATAAAAATATAAGAAAAGACCTAAAACCCCTAAGAAAGTAAAAAAACCATAAAAACCAAAAAACAAATCCCTAGGAGAAGTATAAAAACCTAAATATACTTAAAACCCCCAAAATACTGAAAAGAAAAAAAACCCTAAAACCCCCAAAAACTGTAAAAACCTTCAAAATCCCTAAATTCTCTAATAACCCATAAAATCATAAAAAATCTTAAAAAATCATAAAAATGTAAAAAACCTAAAATCATTAAAAAACCTAAGTAAACCTTACAAACATAGAAACACTTTAAACCCCTAAAAACCTAAAAGGGATAAAATATTTAAAAAACCTAAAAATAAATTGACCTAAATCCCTATTAAAACTATAAAAACTCCTAAAAACCTTAAAACACCATAAAAACCATAAAAATGACTAAAGACTCTCAAAATCATGTAAACCCATAAAAAATCTAAAAAACTATAAAACACCTTGAAAACCAAAATAATATCAAAAAATCCCTAAAACACAAAGGGTTGTCGATTGTTCACTCATACCTCTTGGGATCCCCATTCCCACAGTGGATTCGTTTTCATTTTTTGGAACCAATTTTCGTGGTAGGTTTATCTTGATTGGATTCATTTAAGGGTTATTTGACAGTCTCTTAAATTGAGGTTTTTGGTCAAGCTGGTTTCGGTCGGTAGCTTGTTTACTATTAGTGGTGAGGATTGTGGTTTTCCGTCATTATATCTAGTGGTTTCGTCTGTGCACCAAGTTTCATGCTAGTTTTGGAACATTGGCCCAGATAATATTAGGTTTGGAAAGATTTTGGTTCATTGGTTTTCATTGTACCATTGGTTTCAGAGGATGATTCCTTGTTTTTTAGGTTTTTTGATGGTTTTCTAGGGCTTTCAGTTTTCTAGCTATTTTATCCTTCCCATTGGTTCTTTATTAGTGCATGGTTGTTGGGGGTTTCATGACTATTTCATGTCGTAGGTTCTTTTCAGTGTAACCCCATGTTTTCTCGTCGTCCAGTTTGTGGTTCATCGGTTATAGGCATTGGGTTTATCAGTTGAAACTTTCCTATTTTGATGTATTTTTTTTAAATTGGTGTGTGGATTTTCATTCTATGTTGGTTGACGGTGCTTGGGTCCATGGATGGAGTGTGAGGTTGGTGTTGGCATTGGATTCTTCCCCAAGTGGGCACATGTAACAGATTCTTATCATGTTGGGGGATTGTGGTTAAGTTTGTGTGGAACAAGGAATCTAGATTTAATATCATCTGAGTGGGAATGATAGCATTTTGTGTCTTATTTTGTGATGTGAGGTTGACTGTATACATTGATGTGCCTTCATTGATGGCATTTCTAATGTTTTATGGTGCTTCAGGTTCATTAGTGCTCCTGTTCAGCAGTATTCATCTCCCGGGGTGGTGGTTTCCTAGCTTCCCATTCTGTGGTGGTCCAATGCGAGTTTGTTATAATCTGTTTGGAATTGGGTTTGTGATCTATGTGCCTTCATCATCTTTTATTTTGGAGATAATAATTTTAGGTTCTTTAATTTACTGGTTGAGGTTTCGTCGTCAGACATCGCTCCTATTTTCATTTTTTACTTTGATGGTCCATTAACTTGTGTTTCATGGTTCATTGATTGATGGCTTTGTTTCGGAGGCTGGTAGCCATTGTCAATCTACTCGATTGTTTTGTCATCTCTTCCTATCATGTGGTTGAAGACATGGATGATTCAATAATTTTACTATTTTGTAAATTACAACAAGGTTGGGGGATGTTCTCTTAGATATATTTTTGGATAGGGTTCTCTTATACTTCTATATGTTGGGATCCTTGGTTACCATGGTTCATATCAGATTTTTATGTTTTATTTTATTGGGTGATTTTAAATGTCCTTGTTCTAGTGGCATTGATCCTTTATGGAGGGGTGCGGGTTGATGCTGTTTGCTTTTGTGGGTTGAAGTTGTCTCGGATGGATGGGTTTGGACTTCTTGTTGTGAGTTGATTTGAAAATTATGGTTATATGGGGTGTTTGTACTATGTAATTAAGGGTGTGGTCGGATTCTAATTCTGGGATGGATTGAGGTTTCTTGCTTATGGGGTGAGGACGTTGGCTACTGGGAGTTGGAAAATAGGTCTTGTTGTTCTGGGTCTTGGGTTTTGGGAGTGATGTTGGTGTGGAGTACTCAAATTCTATTTTTGTTTTTGGTTATAGGTCTTGATTATAGTGTAGGTTTTGTGTGATACTTGGGGCTGGTGTAGTGGTTTATTGGTTGATTTCCTGAGTTCTTGGAGGTTGTGTGGCTGCTAAGAGTTTTCTAGGATGTTGGGTGATTATTTAGGGTGCTAAAGATGATGGGAGATGTTCCTAAGGGGTGTTGGGAGTTACTGAGAGTAAACAAGAAGAGGGATGGTTGGTTTTGGCCAGGTACATGGGTTGTGAGTGTGGTTGGGGTTGGATTAGAGGTACTGGAGGTTGTTTTATTGTGGATTGGGTTGCTACTAGATCTTGGTTGTTGTTGGGGGGTATGATCTAGTGTCACGGATGTTGTCTATTTCTTTCGGTGTGGTGTCGACTGATGCTTTGATGGGGTGTGCTGCGGGAGTCGAATGGGTTGGTGTTGGAGGATGGTGTTGTTTTTTTTAGGTCCATTGATGGTGGATGGATGTTGTTGTTAGATATGATGTGTTATTTCTGTTGTTGTTGAGTGGGTTTCTACTGATTATTTGGTTTTTATAGGGCTTCTCTTTGGTAAAATTGTTGTTGGATGGTTTTTTTAGAGTGGAGTGGACTAATAATTCTTGGGGACTGTTGCTGTTGTAGAGCAGGTTATTGGTACTGTTGATGATCTAGTTATTCTGAAAGATGGATGTTGATTGAAATCCAGGAGTTTGGGGTTTAGTGGTGAGAGATTAAGGTTTAATTATGGTGGGGATGGACTGGTATGCTAGTTTACTCAGTGGCTTCAGCCTGTTCTCTTGTTTTTCTTGAGGATTTCTTGCTATGCTCTGGATACTTTGTTCTTACTGGTTAGTCTATCTATCTATTTGGTTTAAAAGAGTGGTGTAGGAATTTATTGTTTTTTGATTATAGCATGTTGATAGGGGTGATGGAGTTAGTTTGAGTGTTAGGTGATGGAGTTGTTTATTTTTGAAGTTGGGTGCTTGGGAGTAGAAGGTTGTTCATGGGCTGATGTACACTAGTGGAGGGTGTTTCTACTACTGGGTGTTGGTACAGGGAGAGGTAATTGGATGATGGGAGTTTGGTTAATGGTCCTAAACAGGTGTAGGGGTTGTGGGTTGGTGGTGCTGCTGGGTGCTATTTGGCTCATTGGGGCGGCTTCTGGTGGTTAGTTGGCTAGAGCTATGGAGAAGGATGAGTGCTGGTTGATTATGGAAAGTTGAAACGACTGCAAGTGTAGCTAGTGTTGTCTAGGAGGTACTGGTGGTTGTGTTTCTATGGAAAGGATTTCTGCTTGATCCTATTTGCTGATGGGGGTTATGAACTGGTGTAGGGTAAATTGTTTAGTTTTGTTGTAGTGGGGGTTTTTACTTTGGAGGGGACTATTATGGGAGTGGATAGGGCTGGTGATGGTGGAAATATTTTCTTATCTGGGTCCTTTGCCGGTGTATAGAGAAGGAACTGGTTTTCTTGGTGGTGTCAGAGCTATATGGATAAGAGGTGTTGGATCTGTTGCTGTTAAGAGGGGTGTTACTGGATCATTGGTTTCTATTTGGGATATACTTTTGTTCAAGTGTTGTTGGAAGATGTTGTTGGATTGAAGCAGGGTTCTACTCAATGGTAAATCATGTTGGAGTGGAGGATGATGGTGTTGGCACTTGGGTTACTGGTGACCAGGTTCTATTCGTGAGGGATGGTTTTTGATTGGAAGTTGAGAGCTAGTGTTTATTTGGGTGTTGATGATCAAGCTGACTTGGGGGTGTGATTGTAGAAGGGAGTTGGTTGCTGGGTACTGGGAGATGGGTGCTGGGAGCTAGATTTGGTGTGTTGGAAGTTGGGAAATTAGGTTCTTTGGGGTTCTCGATGTTCTCAGGCCATTTCCAAGAAATGTTCTAGACGTGTTTCATGACTTTTAATGGCCATTTTCAAGCTGTGGTTTACATCGGATTTGTGAGGGTTCTTAGGCCTTCATTCTAGGAAATGGTTAATATGGGATTTATGAGGTTTCTATAGCCATTTATTAGGCTATGTTTTGGTCAGGCTTCATGAGGGTTATCGAGACTATTTTCCACGTATTGGTTTTGATAGGCTTTATAAGGTTTCTTATGTCTTTCTTTCAGTTTCTTGCCTGAGGTTTCTTGGGATTTGGCTTCATTTCACCCTTGGGTGATTCTATTGTACTTAAATTCCCTTTATTTTATATACTAATTTCTATTTTCTTTGAAAAATATCTAAAAACATTAAAACCTGTAAAAAACTCCGAAAAAACGTTAAACCCCCCATACACAAAAAACCCTAAAATCCCTCAAAATCCCTAAAAACCATAAAAATAATAAAAATACAAAAAAAATCCAGAAATTCACCTAAAAACTTAAAAAACCCTGAACACCAAAAAAACACTAATAAAACATTAAAACCCTAAAACACATAAAACCTCTAAAGACCTAAAAACACTAAAAAACCTAAAAACACTAAAACCACTAAAAAACCTAAAAACCCTAGAAACCATAAATACCATAAAAACCCCTAAAAACTTATAAAACCCAAAAAACCCACTAAAAACTATAAAAACCCTTTAAACCCATACAAAAATTTAAAAAATATAAAACAATTAAAACACCTAAAAACTCAAAAAAACCCCTAAAATAAAAAAAACCCTAAAATTAATATAAACCCCTCAAAATCCATAAAACCCCCAAATAAAATAAAAAACCTAAAAATACCCTAAAAATCCCTAAAATAGAAAAAACCCTAAAAACCCCTAAAAAACATAAAAAATGTTTAAAACAATAAAACCCTAAAATCCTTAAAAACTAAAAAACCTAGAAACACCTAAAAACCCTATAACCCATAAAAATTCTAAAAAATACCTAAAATGTAAAAATCCCCAAAAAAACCCTGAAACCCCTATGAAGACCATCAAAACCTAAAAACACATAAAACCCCTAAAAATACTAAAAACCCTAAAACACTAAAACCCATAAACCCCTAAAAATATAAAAAATCCTAAGAACCGATAAAAACAACTAATACTTTAAGAACCTTTTAAACCCCTAAAAATGTTAAAAAAACTCAAAAAACCTTAAAACCCAAAACTCAAAAAACCACTAAAACCCTAAAAACGATAAGAACCCTGAAAATTTAAAACCCCTCAAAATCACTAAAACCCCTAAAAACCATAAAAATCCTTAAACCACTAAAATCATTAAAAAGTTAGAAAACCTAAAAAACTATTAAAAACCCTTAAAAACCATAAAAACATAAAAACACTTAAAACCCCATAAAATACTAAAAAATTCTAAAAACCCTAAAAACCATTAAACCCCCATAACACCTTGAAATCAATAATAACCCCTAAAAACATTAAAAACCTAAAAACATATAAAAACACTAAGACCCACTAAAAACTCTAAACACCCTTTAAACTACAAAAAACGATTAAAAATATAAAAAACCTTAAAATCCCCAAAAACTAAAAACATACATGAAACCCCAAAAACCATAAAAACACTAAAACCCCTAAAAACCCTAAAATTCCATTAAAATCCCAAAAATCACCAAAAAACATTAAATGTATAAAATCCCCTAAAAACCTTGAAAACCCCTAAGAAAACTTTTAAAACCAAAAAAAACATAAAACCAAAAAAAATTAGAAACACTAAAATTCGAAAAATAGACCTACAACCTAAGAATATAAAAACACCTAAAACCTTAAAACCCCTAAAACCCCAATAAAAACTATAAAAACTCATTAAACCACTAAAAATGAAAAAAAATCTCAAAATACCTATAAAACCCTAAAACCCCCAAAACCCCTTAAAATCCCTCAAAACATTAAAACCCCATAAAATTTTTAAAAACCCGTAAAAATGAATAAAAATCCATAAAAATCCTTAAAAATGCAAATATCCATAAAATATCTAAAAACCCCTAATAAAACATTAAAATCCAAAAACACTAAAAACCCTAAAAATCTAAAAAAATTCAAAACCTAAAACAACAAAAAAACCATGAATACCCTAAAATCCCCAAAACACCTGAAAATTATAAAACTCTAAAAACCATAAAAAACCAAAAAAAATCACATAAAACCTAAAAACGTTCAAAATCCATAAAAACATTGAAAACTATAAAAATTACTTAAAAGTTACTAAAAACATAAAATCCCCAAAAACCCTTTAAACCCTAAGAAAACATAAAAAACCTAAAAACACATTACACCCCTAAAACACATAAAAATGATAAGAATTATAAAACAACATAAAAACCATAAAACCCACTAAAACCAATAAAAACCACAAAAAACTATAAAAAAATTTAAAATAATAAAAACGTTAAAAAATTTAAAATACCATCAAAACATTAAAAACTAGAAAAATCCTAAAAACCAATAAAACCCCTCAAAATCCCTAAAAACCTAAAAATCCATAATAATACAAAAAATAACTAAAAATATAAAATCCTCTAAAACACTTAAAAAAACCCAAAAACCTAAAAACACTTAAACCCACTAAAAACCAAAAAACCATAAAAATTACTAAAATCCTAAAAACCATAAAACCCCTAAAACCATTAAAATCGCAAAAAACCCATAAAAATCATAAAAACACCTATAAATATTAAAACCCTTTAAACCCCTAAAATTGTTAAAAAAATATAAAAACCATGAAAACCCTAAAAAACTCAAAAAACAATAAAAACCCCAAAAAACAATAAAAACTCAAAAACTCAAAAACCCCTAAAAATCATCAAAATCCCTAAAGTACCAAAAAACAATAAAAATATTTAAAAATCCTTAAAAATCCATAAAAATATAAAAAACCCTAAAAACTTATAAGAATACCATAAAACCCTAAAAACACTTAAAATCCTTAAAAACCTAAAAATGCTAAAAACCCTAAAAAAACCTAAAACTCTAAAGAAATATAAAACTCTTAAAACCACTAAAATTTATAAAAACCCCATAAAACAATAAAAACCCCTAAAAACTCTAAAAACCCTTTGAACCCCTATAAAAATTAAGGAAACTCTAAAACCCTTTAAAAACCTAAGAAAAACTCTAACAACCCTAAAGACCATAAAAACCCTAAGCCCCCCCCCTAAAAAAACCTCAAAATACAAAAAAAATATAAAAACTCTAAAAATATTAAAAATTTCTCTAAATTCCTAAAAATTACCTAAAATCCATACATATGTAAAAAAACCTATAACATAATAAAACTTGAAAAACATAAAAGAAGTTAAATCCCCTAAAAATCTATAAAATTATAAAACCCTTTAAAACCATAAAACCCTTAAAACCCATAAAAATTATAAAACCCCATAAACCCCTAAAACAACTAAAAACTTTAAAATCCCTTTAAACCCCTAAAACCATAAAAAACCGAAAACATTAAAAACCCTAAAAATATAAAAAAAATGGAAAAACCAAAAAATAACCCTAAAACCCCAAAATCCCTCAAAATCACTAAAAAACCTTAAAACCATAAAAACCGTAAAATATCCATAAAAATATCTAAAATTTTAAAACCTTAAAAATCATAAAAACCCTAATAAACCCTTAAAAAAATTAAATCACCTAAAACCCCTAAAAACCTAAATAAATACTAAAATACCTAAAAACATTGAAAAATACTAAAAACCATAAGAACCACTAAAACACTTAAAAACCAATAAAACACCTAAAACCCCACTAAAAACTCTAAAAAACCCTTTAAACCCCAAAAAATTATAAAAAACCTAAGAAATAGAAAATCTCAATGAGAACCATTTCAAATATTTTGATTCGATTGCCCAAGAGGAGGATTTGGGTTTTCAAGTCCAAATGATGTGAGGGAGAGTAAATATATAAAATATTATAATGGGAAGCCATCTCACTTCATTAAAGTCTTAATGGATCTCCCCTTACATGGATAGAGAAAAAGGGGACCAATGGATCTTTCCTTACATAGATAAAGAAAGTGGGCCTATAATCTCACTTATTCAAGACCAAACATGATGTTTAGATCTTTTTCCACATGGTTGCATGAATTTTGGAAGCCTTTCCCACATAGGGAAATCTAGAATGAAATATTTTTAGACCAAAGTAAAATATGGTGGGTAGGGAACTCAAAGTCAAATCCAGTGGGCTAGACTTGGAACGATATGTGCTATATTTCCAAAAGATTTTTTGTAGATATTACCTTTTTGACTTTAAGGTAACAATGTAGGTTTAGCCTTCAGGACTTTTTGTTATCATATCCTTGACTATTGTACACCCCTTGGCTATAAATATCCTCCCTCATGACATTATATTCTCATTAAAGGTTTCCTTAGTGAAACTTTGTGAGTTTATTCTATATATTTTGAGGAGTTTTACTTTCTACCATTCTCTTGTATATTATTTCCTTATCTATCTATAAGTAATATTAGTGATCCAAGATCACAAATCCCCCAATTTTGTGCCTCAACCCAAGTGTGTTGTTGTATGGATTGTCCATAACGTCCCTCCCTTAAGTGTGTTGTCTACGTAGTAGGATAGACTTCATATATCATTGGTTGAATATTTTCTACCACTATCCAAACCATAATCCACCACTTATACCCATACTATATTCTTAATTCATCACCCTACAACATGAAGGTTTTTACCACTAGAGCATCCCGCATTAGTTGGTATCAGATCTTCGGTTGACATAGAAGGCATCTATCACCCTTTTTCTGCCCCATATATCCATTACACTTCTTAAATTTCCTTCTTATCAACCCATTAAAAAAATAACCTGTTACTTTTAAAACCTTGATAATTGAACATCTTTTTTCAGGATTCAAGTATTTTATATTGATCCAATTTTTTATCCAGTTTCTTTTCACATTTAATTCGCTATATGTGATTTTTATCTAAAAAAAATAAAATTACTATATGACAACATTTTTTTCATTTAAAAACTAAGAAAATCCTTACATTGGGATATTTCAAATAAATAATCTTACTCTCCATTAATTATCTTGTGCTTTAAAACACTAGACACAAATGATTTGTGAATATTTGACAAAAAAAATTAATACATTTACTTATTATTTATGATTTAAATTATTTGAAATTTATATTTCCATACATCACTTTGTCCGCCATTTTACTTCATCACCATATCATATTTGGATTATATTATTATTAATTTTTCTTAACTTGAACAATTGGGAAAAACCTCTTTATTATTATCATCCACCATTTCCCATATTTTCTATCATCTTTTCCACTCTATATAAATTTTCAACCTTTTACCACACAAACAGGCTATGTTAAACCATCCCCCAAAATAATATTGATTTGGAAAGGATTTGTGTCACATGATCTCCCCAAACAAGGTATTATATTTCATAATATCTTGGTGTTTGAATTTAATTTTGAGAGTATAGATAAAGAAGAAAAAATAGTCAAGACTTTGTATCCTTGTGTGCATGAGTGTTTATATTTTTTGTGTGTGGGTGTGTATACTTGTGTGCATGAGAGTGTATATATTGTTTGTGTGAGTGTCTATAAATGTGTGTGAGTGTGTATATATTTCCTTTGTGGGTGTGTATCCTTATATATGTGAATGTGTACATATTTTGGGTATAATTTTGTACATATTGTGTGTTTGTTTGTATCTTTTCATGTTTAGTGTTTGGGTATCAATGCCTATGTTTCTCCCCATGTGTGCTTGTGTTTTTGTTATATATTATTTCAGAAGATCATGGGAAGATAATTTCTCTTTACAGTGATGAAGGAAGCCAAAGTAGATCTCCCATACCGAAATATATACCATTCCAAATGCAAGATCTGGTGAGCCATATAAATTTTGAGGTAATACATAAGAGGATTGAAAACCATGATAATAAACCAAGATCCCGGATGATCCATGAAAACCCACAAAGTGATTTGATACCATGTCACCCCACATCATAAAAATTAGTATGAGGTTACAAAAACCTAGAGGGGCCATAGTAGACTATGTGAGGTTTATATCCTTGGATGTATCAAGGTGAAGGTCCCTTCATTTCAAGGGAAAAGTGATCCATATGCATAGTTGGTATGTGACATATGGATTGAATATGTATTCTCAAGTCATACATATTATTATGAGAAAAAGGAAAAAATTATATCCATTTAATTATTTTATTACTCATTAATATAGCTGGATCAAGTTAAAAAGATGATATCCCAATATGGTGGGCGTCCTCTCCATACTTGGGAAGACCTAAAGTTTTCCATGAGGAACCAATTTTTTCCTCAAACTAACATATATATCTATACGAAAAGATTCAATTTTTCACACAAGGGTGTAAGAGTATTGATTATTAGTATATAGATATATATTTTTTTCGGATTTTAGAAAATATTTATAAGTATTTGAAGGAAACCATGGTTCAGTTCTTACATGGTTCAATTTGTAGATTTCCGATCAAGTAGACATATACCACCATGTGGAGATACATGATATGCTCCACCTATCCACAATGTTCAAGAAACAAATCAAAAGTAGTTTCAACATAAGGAAACCCACACCCCTTTAACTCCATCAATAAATTCAAGGAAGAATATTGGAGAGAAATGAAAGACAAAAGAAGTGATTGATTGGAAAAGTGACAAGGAAATTATTCCACCTAAGAAACCTACTTTTGAGACTATAAAAACAAGGAATATGCATATTTGATATTTCAAATTTCAAGGAAGGGGTCACATATTTATTAAATTCCCAAACTGGAACACCATGACCATCAATAACTATAGTGAATGGGATACTAGTGTAGAGAGCTTGAAAGAAGAAGAGGAGGAATCCCCTAAAATTGATAATGAAGAATTTGAAGAATATAGAATGTTTCTTGTAACAAGGAGAGTCCTAAGTGAAAAAATGACCGTTAGAGAGAAGTATAAGTGGGAGAAAATTTTCTACACATGGTCCAAGATCCATGATAAGGTGTGTAGTGTTAATATTGATAGAGGAAGTTGTAGCAACGTACTGAGAACTGATTTTTTGGATATGTTAGTACTTACAACTTTGAAGCATTAACATCCATATTATATTAAGTGTATGAATTATTTTGGATAGATAAAAGTTACCAAATAGGTGAACCTATTGTTCTCCATTAGTAAATACAAGGATGAGGTATTGTGTGATGTTCTTCCTATAAAGGTATACCATTTTTTTTGGATTGACGATGGTAGTACGATCAGATTATAACTCATGATGGGTTCTTTAAAAATCACTCTTTTATACTTCAAGGTGAAATTAGAAAACATCAAACACCTATCGCCCATTTTTTTTTTGGAATATCATATTTTGAGAGAAAAAAAATATTTATGATGAAAAAAATAGATAAAAAGAAAAATGAGAGAATGAGTGAAAAATGAGAGAAGAAAATAAATAGAAGAAATGAAATTAAGAGAGAAAAAATATTTTATCGGAGATAAAAGTGTCATTGGGAAAAACATGGAGGTTATGATGATTTGATTTATAAAAAAAAACATTTTAGTACTTCGGTAAAAATAGGTGATGTTGAACACTAATGACATAACATCTCATTTTCCACATGTTGTTGAGTCTTTGTTTCAGGAATTTGATGATGTGTTTGTCTAAGTGGTTTCACCCATTTTTTCACCCATTAGAGGTATGGATAATCAAATTGACCTCATACTATGAGAATCTCTACTGAACCTCCTTGCATATTTCACTACCCCGAAGGATACAAATTAAATTCAAAGTGATGTTCAGGATTTTTTGGATGTGGAATATATTAGAGAGAGCCTTAGTCCCTATGTTGTACCAAATATTTTGATTCCAAATAAGGAAAGGACAAGGATAATGTGCATTGACTCTAGAGACATCAATAAAATCATGGTCAAGTATCATCATCCTATTCATACGATGGATGATATGCTATATTAGTTAAATGGATCTACTATTTACTCAATACTTGATTTAATAAGTTGATGCCATTATATTAAGTTGAAATAGTTTAATGTGTGGAAAACTACATTGAAAAAAAAACATGGAATTTATGAATGGTTAGTCATGCCCTTTGGTCTCACCAATGCACCAAGAATATTTATGAGGTTAACGGATCCTGTATTATGTGAATATATTGGAAAAATTTGGGTATTTTACTTTGATGAATTTTTTGTGTATAGTATGTCTTTATAAGGACATGTAAGTCACTTAATAAAATTACTAAAGGTGTTAAGAAAATAAATTTTTTTGGAAACATTAAGAAGAGTACATTTTACATTGATAAAAATATTTTCCATGTGTTTTTAGTAAGCAGTGATGGATTTTGGGAAAATATTGAGAAGTTCAAGGACATTCATAAGTGGAAAAATACCACCTCCATAAGATAGGTAAGAATATTTGATAGGATTGATAGTTTTTATAGGATATTTTTTAATGAATTTGGAACAACAGAAACTCCATAGAATGAGTTAACAAAGAAGTACATTACATTCAAATTGGGGAAAACTCAAGATAATTCATTCCAAGAAATCAAATAGAGACCCGTCCTTTCACCAATTCTTTCTCACCTAGACATTAGTAATACCTTTGAAATTGAATGTGATTCTAGGAGAATTTCCATAGGAGTAGTTCAAATGAAAGAATTTAATCATATTTCTTTCTTTACGTAGAAGTTAAATGGACCAACTCTAAAATATGCTACATATGATAAATAGTTATATGTATTTTTTATAATACTAGAAACATGAAAAAATTATCTTTGGACTAAGGAATTTGTGATCTATTCTGATCATGAGGATCTTAAATACCTTAATAGACAACATAAACTAAATATTTACATGAGAGATGTAGGTAATTAATTGAATCATTTATATATGTAATAAAGAATAAAAATGGTAAATAAATTATGGTGGCTAATGAATATTCACAAATATATTCTCTTTTATCTAGGATGGATTCTAAACTCCTTGGTTTTGAATAAATTAACAATTTATATGCCACTTATAGAATTTTTGGTGAACCTTATGGTCATTGTAAACCTTTATTTAGTTGGGAAAAGTTCTATTTAAATAATAGATTATTATTCCAGATTGATAATATTTGTATTCCAAATTTCTCTATCTATTTTATTTTACTAATAGAGTCACATTTTGGTTGGTTAATGGGATATTTTGGTTTTTAAAAATATATTTGTGTTCTTAGTGATAATATTATTTGCCAAGGATGTCAAGAGATGCTGAAAATTTTATGGGAAAGTGAATTTTCTTCCATAAAGTCAAATCTAAACTGAACCCACATAGATTATATCTTCCTCTACCAATCCTAAAAACCCCTTATTAAGACATATCAATTGATTTTATTATGGGGTTACCAATGACCAAGAGGGGATAGATTCCATTTTTGTTGGGGTGTATCAGTTTTCTAAAGTAGTATATTTTATTCCTTATCCCAAAACAGATGATGCCACTAACATTGAAATGATTTTATTTTACGAAGAAGTAAAATTCCATGGAATTCCTATTATGATTGTACTAGATAGATACACAAAATTCCATAGTAACTTCAGGAATACATTATGGAGAAAATTGGTTATAGAGTTACTATTATCCACAAATTTTCATCCCCAAATAAATGATAAAATGAGGTGGTGAACCTGACACTACCATCCCTTTTCTAGAAAATTATTAAGAAGAATATAATGAATTTGGAGGAGTGTCTACCACATGTGTAATTCAAATATAATACCACCAAGAATTCCATTATTCAGTCTTCTCTGTTTGAAATTGTTAATGAATTTAACCCCTTTCCCCTATTGATGTAGTCTATTTTCCTGTACAAGAATTAACTAATATGGATGCAAAAGTGCCTGCAGAATTCAACAAGAAGTTTCATGAAAATGTAAGTAAAAATATAGATCAAATGACCTAAAAATATATTAATCATGCAAATAAGGGTCACAAGAAAGTTTTTTTCAATTCCGCTAACTTAGTCTCAATTCATATGAAAAATGAGAGAATTACGGAAATGAAAAAATCAAAACTCATTCCAATAGTAGATATACCTTTCTATGTGATAGATAATATTAACAAAAATTCGTATAAGATAACTTTTCCAGGTAAGTTGTAAGTTCCACTTTAAATATTTCTTATCATTACTTTTTTGGGAGTATAGGATGAAGAGTCAAGGAATAATCCCTTTAAAGTGGGGGCGGATGATAAGAACCATGTCGAAGACACCGAGTCAATTTCCTAAGAGGAGGATATAGGTTTTCAAGGCCCAATTACATTAGGGAGATTAAAGAGGTTGAATTCTACAATGGATGCCCATATCTCTTCGTTAAAGGTCCAATGGATCTCACCTTGCATGGATGGAGAAAATGAGCCTATTAGCTCAACTATTCAATCCCAAACATGATGTTTAATGCTCGGCCCACATGGTTTTATGAATTTTGGATGACATACCTACAAAGAATTATAGTATAGCATATTTGTACACCAATTTAAAATTAGGTGGGACAAACACTCAAAGTCAAATCTGGTGGGAAAATGTTGGAAATTTATGTGCTACTTTTCGCAAAAGTCATTGGTAGACTATATGTTTTTTATTTTAATGGGAAAAGGTATTTTTAGCCTTTATGAATTTAGGGTAATAGATACTTGAAAATTATATCACACCTTGATTATAAATATCCACCGCCATGATATTGTATTCTCACTCGAGTTTTCATTAGAGGAACTCCGTGAGATTATTCTCTCTAGTGTGGGAATTTTTACTTTCTTCCATTTCTGTTTTGTATTCTATCCTTTTCAACTTGTAAGTTATATTGGTAATACATGTTCAAAAAGTCCACAATTCCTTGCATTAACCCATGTGCGTTGATGTGTGTATTGGCCATCACATCCCTCTATTGAGTGTGTTTTATAAGTAGTAGGCTTCACTCTATATAATTTTGGTTGAATACTTGCTTCCATTATTTAAACCCATAATCTACCACTTATCCTCAAAATGTATCCACCATCTTCCACTATAAGTTGTGATGACTGGGCCACCCCAAGAATCTCACATTAAAACCCTAAAAACTCAAAAAAACACAAAAAACCATAAAACAATAAAACTATAAAACACCAAAAAACTCAAAAAATAGAACCCCCAAACCACAAAAACTATAAAAACAATACAAAACACTAAAACCCCTCAAGATCCAAAAAAACACTAAAAAACTTAAAAATCCTAAAAAATTAAAAAAAAATCTCTAAAAATGTAAAAACCCCTAAAAACCATGAGAAATACTATAGAAACATTAAAAACCTAAAAATACTTTAAACCCCTAAACCCCTATAAAATGATAAAATGACAAAAAAATACTAAAAAACCCTAAAACCCATATAACCCCTAAACCCCTTAAAAACCAGTAAAACCCATAAAAACCATAAAACCCACTAAAAACTATAAAACCCATTTAAACCTAGAAAAATGTTAAATAACTCTAAAAAACCTAAAAACCCTTAAAAACAAAAAAAAAACCCAAAAACCATAAAATACTTAAAATCCTCAACATCTCGAAAAACCCTAAAACCCATAAAAATCCTAAAAAGACATAAAAATACCTTAAAATATAAAAAAACCTATAAACCCTAAAAACCCTAATAAAATCAGAAAAACGTAAAAATAGTTAAAACCCCTAAAAAACATAAAATCCAATAAAACTCCCAAAAACCCTAAAAACCATGGAAAACATTAAAATGCCTAAAAACATTAAAAACCCAAAAAACCCATAAAAACCCTAAAAACACTAAAACTCTAAAAAACCTTTAAACCCTGACAAATTTTAAAAACACTAAAAAATATTAAAAACCCTAAAAAAATAAATAAAACATAAAAAACCATAAAAACCAAAAAACCAAAAAACCCCTAAAATATCTCAATATCCCTAAAAACACTAAAAACATAAAAATAATAAAAAAATCTATAAAACCCAAAATATATAAAAAAACCCCTAATAAACATGAAAACCTCCAAAGAAAACCATTAAAACCCAAAAACACTTAAAACCCCTCAAAACCTAAAAAATGATAAAAACCTAAAAACCCCTAAAACCCCTAAAAACCATAAAACCCCTAAATCCCAAAAAATCCTAAAAACTCTAAAACCCTTTAAACCTCTGAAAACATTAAAAAACTATAAAAACCTTAAAAATAAAAAAAAACCTAAAACACCAAAAAAAACCCTAAAAAACTGTAAATACTCTTTAAATACTTAAAAACCATAAAATCCTAAAAAAACCTAAAAATACCTAAAAATGTAAGAACCCTAAAACCCTAAAAACCCTAATAAAACCATAAAAACCTAAAAAGACATAAAATCCCTAAAAACCTAAAAATTATAAAACCCCAAAAAACTAATGATAATCCCAAAACCCTTAAAACCCATAAAACCCCCTAAAACCATAAAAAACCTTAAAAACCATAAAAACCAGTAAAAATATAAAAAAAAATTAAACCCCTAAAAATGTTAAAAACACTATAACCCTTAAAACCCATAAAAACCCATGGATCTATCTTCATTCGAGATCATATCCTTCCCTCAGGATAGATCTAGGGTGAATATGTGTGTGGTGGTGATCAGCCTTCGAGATATCTCTCTCTCTCTCTCCCTACACACTTCCCCCACCTCCCTCCCCCTACTGGACAACCCCCCTCCTCCTGCACACCTACCCCCTCTCTGCACACTACCCTCCTGGACACCCCCCTGTACACTGCCCCCTAACCCCCACCCCAGACACCCCTCCCCATGGACAACCCCTACCCCTACACCCACTACCCCTCCCCCCTACACCCCCACACCCCCTCTTCCATGTACACTACCACCCCAGCACCCCCCCACCCTCATGGATATCCCTCCTCACCCTACACCCCCTGCCCCACTCCCTGCACGCTACCCCACCTAGACACCCCCTCCCCCTGCACCCCCACACCCCCTTCACAATTCCACCCCAACCCCCACCCCGGACACCCCTAGATACCCCACCCCCCCACACCCCTGCCCCTCCTATAGGGAATCATCAACACAATTGATGGATCGAAGTAGCTTAGAAAAAAACAATACATTTAACACATAGGCCAAATCCAGGCTCTCGTCTAGAAACAAATCCATACTTTGTGCTCTGATAGATGATAACAAATAATAAATCCTAGGTATAACCTATCATGAAAAATATCACTAAACCTGGTCAGAACATCAAGAATAAATAAAATAAATACATATAAAAATCACTAAAAAGATCATTAATTATTCATAAATATATGACAACCATATAAATAACATAACCTTTTATAACAAAATGAACTTGTGGTATTCGTATATAATTAGTGAAAAGATTATCTCCACAGGCTATAGATCAATATTTATGATAAAAAAATAAAAATAAAAATAATAGATTCTTAGTCATAAAAGATACCATAGTGTGTATTAGAGTCTCTTCCATATCTACGATAAGCAACTCGTTCTCAATCACCTAACATAGGGACTTCCCCCTTAACTAAATCCTTGATAAAAATGTTTGAACATGCACTAAGGTACCCGTGTTGGGTGTGATAATAAAAACCTAGTAGGAAACCACCAACAAGACCTTATATTTAGTGTTGAAATATGTGTGAGTGCATTCAATAATGACATCTAAATAACAAATCAGTTATGTACCCATGTCATTCCATCATACACTAACCAAGTTTTTATGAACCTCGAAACTACCAGATTTTACCAATGCTACAAGGAATAATCATCTTGTACAAAAACCCATTAACAACTATATAGGTAGAGGATGACATGTAAATAATAATATAAAAAACTTCCCACATTGGAAACAAATAATGAAAAGTAATAACATAACCATCCTTCTGTACAAGAAATGTATTTAGGGAAGGTATAACACAACAAAACAATTATATAGGAACTGCATCACAAGGAATCTATAACATAGCTTACGTCCCATATAGGAAACTAATCATGATGAAGCAGTAAAATAATCACCCTATTATATAGGATATATATCATGGGGAAGGTGTACAAAATCAAACCTATAATATAATAAATGAATCATGATGAAGGTGTAACATAGATGACCTCCTGTATTGGAAATGAATCATGAGGAATGTGTAACACAACCAAAATCTAATACATGAAATGATAACCTAGAATAGGCTACAAGGAAAAACCATTTTGTAAGACCTATGGAAAGGTCCCAAGTCCCCACCTCATCCCCAATATGGAATATTAATCCAACATGGACTAATTATACTTTGAATACAAGGTATACCCATGATCTAACCATATGATTTATGGCCCATTATCTGAATCACCCATTATAAGAAACCAAGCCTATTGGATAATTATCCCACTGCATATCATCACAATATAGCATATCCATTATTATCAAGACCCATATTATTCATAATTTAAGAATGAAATGATCCATAATAGTGGTTTAAGATAACCACCCCTATATAATGTAAAAAAACATAGACATACCACTTTATGTCTTGATAACTAAGTCGTAAAACCATCATGAAAACCATCACTACATATTTTGGGTTGGTTATGAAAAAAATATAAATCTAATAAAACACCCGCATGAGGTCAATTATACCATTTATAGTCTATCCAAGATCTGAAATATGGGAGTTAGAAGAACCACATTCATACTCATGCACCTACATGTTTGATAGTTCATGTTATCCCATATAAATGGTGAAACATGATAAGGAACTCCCACATTAATCAACTAAGAGTTACCTTTATAAGTGGCTCCATCCAATTTGAGTTAAATTAATCACCTCAAAAAACCATGAATAAAACTACATAAATTAAGGATTTAAAAAAGTAGAGATAATGATGAAATAAATACAAGCTCAAGGATTTCATGCAGTTAAAAATACTGAAATGTAGTGAGTATAACTTATGATGATTTAATCTGGTAACAAATGAGGTGGGGAATATCTTGAAACCATAGGGGAAGTAAAAAGGTGTTTCGAATCACCGATAGGCCGGATGGAGAAGTAATAAGAGGTAAAAAAGAGTTTATAATGTGAAAACAAAGAAAATATATTAAATTATCCGCCCAATATGACAACAAGGTTCCTAGTTCCCTATTGGTCACCATTTACAAAATCACCAGCTGGATAGTGGTGCATCAGAATATTATTCCCTCCAGACATGTCATTAAGTATACTGAGGGCACTTGATACTTTATTTCTATTTTAGGAATGTGGTTACCCATCTTTGAATTAACGATAACACATGAAACCAAAAATCACAGTACAACCTTTAAATTATAACATTGATGAAATTAGATGGTATAAAATACATGTGTTGACTGGAAGCTTCCGGGAGGAGGGTGCTGCGGTGACATGTTGTCGGATAGGAGGGTGCCACGATGAGATAGGTCTAAGAAGGAGGGTTCCACTGTGAGAGAGGTCGTTGGGGACGAGGGTGCCGCGGTGAGAGAGTTCTTCTGAGAGGAGGGAACCACCACCGAGAGGAGAGGTCGGGTTGGAGAGGTTGGGTAGGAGAGGTCAGGTAGGAGAGATCAGGAAGGAGAATTTGCCGGGGAGGAGGTCGCTGCAGTGAGGAGAAGTCGGGGAGGAGAATTTGTGAGGGAGGAAAAGTTATCAGGGAGGAGGCCACCATGGTGAGGAGAATTCGTTGGGAGGAAAATTCGCTAGGGAGAGCAGGTGCGGGGTGAGTAGTGAATCAGGGAGGAAGATCCTGATACCAAATAATTGGTGGACATGGTATAGACATAGTGAATTAATTAAATAGTGTAAATTAGAAAGGTATAGCCACAAACCAATAAAATTGTGGCTATAGGTCCATGGCTATAGCTTTAATTTCAAGTAGTGGATGTGTTCTGAGACATAAATAAATGTAACAATGTGGGTGTAAGGGGGAAATATCTCAACTGTTTTACAGGATTCGATCCAGACTTCCCCAGTTGATATTCTTTATACCTCGATTGTACACATGTGTGAAAACTATCCAATAACTCATTTCACCAGAATATATGATGCAATCATTTACACATGCATGAATATTCTGATAACTAAGGCCCAGATTACGAACTAGCCTCTTGCTCTCATAGTAATTTGCATACAACACATTTCATTCAGGTAAAAGTATTTTAACCAAAGAAAATATCTGATCAAAATAGTTTTTTGACATTGAATTATCTGATTTAATAGCCATAGATTTTGCAACCGCCTTTAATTTGCTTATTTTTCAACCAGGTCCTCAGCAAACCTCAACAAATCAAAAAATTAGGATGGTTCCAACTCAAGAGTTAAATCAATATCATCTTGAGTTTCAAATTTTAAACATATGGACCTAAAACATCATGTACTAAATTTTGAAACCTTGATGGATCTGAAATCAAGTTATTAGTATCTTCTCGGGAACTACATTCACTTTTCTGATATTAAAAAACATAATTTGGTAGTAATCCAAACCACAAGAGATGTCCCCCAACCTTTTCAAATGTGTCAAACATTTTCAGAGCACATTTTTTACAAGGACACTTAATTGTTCCTTCTGAAACAAATTCTTGTTTTGATGATGCAAATGATAATAAAGCTTAAACACCCTCAATATATGCAGTATTTAAACCAGAACCGTTTAGATTTCTATACTGATTTATCCAAGAGAGATCATCTAATAGTGAATGTTGTCATCTTCCTTATTCAAAATTTTTCTACAAAATATAAAATCATTATTGTTTTTATTTAATTTGAAATTAGAAAAACACTATCCAAAATAAATAAGATAAATAATTACAACTACTTCTTAATAATTACCATTAATTATGGGTGACATAATTTCTAGTGGATTGACGATTACTCTTTTGTCTAAAGGCTCATTTACATTCAACTTTCTCATACTAAAATCACAATAATAAATCTACTCAGAGGTACACATATTCAATCTTGTGAAAATGAGAATGTATAAGCGTACCTTCGAGAATATTATTCATTTTGATTTTAGTGTGAGAAAGATGTAATTAAATGAATCATTGGAAAAAAGAGCCCACTTTTTGCCGATGAATCTTCTTCTTACAACTATCGCCACCTAAAAACATTATGAAAAATGTGGTCCTATAAATTCATATTCAAACTCAAGCATAGGATATTGGATATGCATATGTAGAAGAATACTTTTCATAATGTTTTGAGTCTCTGTGAGTTGAAATGAGAAGATTCATCGAGCAAAAGGAGTTTCGTCAATCCACTGAAAATTGTACCAAGTTATTACAATTTATTACAATTGATTTTATTCCTAATGATTCTTAATTATTCCTAGTGATTTCTAATGATTCCTAATGATTCCTAATTATTTCTAATTATATCTAATTATTTCTAATTATTGCAAATTATTGCAAATTATTCTTAATTATTTCTAATTATTACTAATGATTCCTAATTATTTCTATTTATTTATAATTATTTCTAATTGTTACTAATTATTTATAATGGCTGCTAATTAATTCTAATTATTGCTAATTATTTCTAATTATTGCTAATTATTGCTAATTATTGCTAATTATTACAATTTATTCCTATTTATTCCTATTTGTTTTAATTTATTCCTATTTATTCCAATTTATTCCAATTTATTTCTATTTATTCCTATTTATTCCAATTTATTCCAATTTATTCCTATTTATCCCTATTTATTCCTATTTATTCCTTTTTATTCTTAATTGTTCATATTTAGTTTTATTTATTCATATTTATTCCTATTTATTTCTATTTATTTCGATTTATTCACATTTATTCTTATTAATTGTTAATTATTACTAATTACAACTAATTATTGCTAATTATTACTAATTACTACTAATTACTGCTAATTACTGCTAATTATTACTAATTATTAATAATTATTACTAATTATTACTAATTATTACTAACTATTACTAATTATTACTATTTATTACTATTTATTACTATTTATTTCTATTTACTACTATTTATTCCGTGGTATTCCTAATTATTCATATTTATTACTATTTATTATTATTTATTACAATTTATTATTATTTATTACTAATTATTACTAATTATTACTAATTATTACTAATTATTATTACTTATTACTACTTATTACAATTTATTACTAATTATTACTATTTATTACTAATTATTACTAATTATTACTAATTATTTCTAATAATTAGTATTTATTGCATTTTATTAGTATTCACTACTATTTATTACAATTTATTACAATTCATTACTACTTATTACTATTTATAACAATTTATTACAATTTATTACTATTTAATACTAATTATTAATAATTTCATTACTAATTATTACAAATTATTACTATTTATTACTAATTATTACTAATTATTACTAATTATTACTATTTATTACTATTTATTACTATTTATTAATATTTATTACTATTTATTAATATTTATTACTATTTATTAAAATTTGTTACTATTTATTAATATTTATTACTAATTATTACAAATTATTACTATTTATTACAATTTATTACTAATTATTACTATTTATTACAAATTATTACTATTTATTACTAATTATTACTAATTATTACTAATTATTACTATTTATTACTAATTATTACTAATTATTTCTAATTATTACTAATTATTACTAATTATTTATATTTATTTTTGTTTATTGCTATTTATTAGTATTTATTAGAATTTATTAGAATTTATTACAATTTATTACTATTTATTAAAATTTAATACAATTTATTACAATTTATTACAATTTATTACTATTTATTACTATTTATTACTAATTATTACTAATTATTACTAATTATTACTATTTATTACTAATTATTACTAATTATTACAATTTATTACTAATTATTACTAATTACGACTAGTTATTACTAATTATTACTAATTATTACTAATTATTACTAATTATTACTAATTATTACTAATTATTACTAATTATTACAATTTATTTCTAATTATTACTAATTATTAGTATTTATTAGTATTTATTAGTATTTATTAATATTTATTTCTAATTATAACTAATTATTACTGTTTATTACTATTTAATTCTATTGATTACTATTGATTACTATTTATTACTAGTTATTGTTATTTATTTCTATTTATTAGTATTTATTATTATTTGTTACTATTTATTAGTATTTATTTGTATTTATTAATATTTATTACTAATTATTAGTATTTATTACTATTTCTTAATATTTATTACTAATTATTAGTATTTATTAGTATTTATTACTATTTATTAGTATTTATTAATAATTATTAGTATTTATTAATAATTATTACTAATTAATATTATTTATTACTAATGGTAAATAATTATTACTAATTTTTTCTATTTATTTCTAATTATTACTAATTAGTGTTAATTACTATTAAGTACTGCAAAATACAGCTATTAAATTCTAATTTCTGCTAATTATTTATATACATTACTAATTATCATAAATAATTATTAATTGTTACTAATTACTGAGAATTTGTACTAATATTTTAATTTTATTATTACAAATAAATACTGATGACAAAACCATTTAAATCTAACTTAATTACAACTAATCAACAATAATTAAAAGTAATATAATGAAATGAAATAAATACTAAATTAAATAAAACATAAATACCTTGAATCTTGGTCTCTTATAATTGTAGTCGACTTCACAACTTATTTGTAAAAAAAACTGACTCTAAAAAATTTTCACTCTAAAATTAGAGTTTAAAGAAGTAGGTGAAGAATGAATTTAAGAGGAGGGAAGAAAAAACGGATGGTGGTATATATAGGTTAGATTAGTTGCAACGAGACTATTTGCGACGGGATTCCCTTCGCAAATAATATTTTTTGCGATATAACCCATCACTAATTCCTTCGACCGCATTAATTATGGTCTGTAGTTAAAAGGTTATTTGCGACGAGTCCCATCGCAAAATGTAACCTGCTGATACACTATTTGCGACGAGACAACATCCCGTCGCAAATATCCTTTTACTACCACCGAGTATTTGCGACGGGACCCATCAAAAATACCCTCCGAGGGTGGAACTAGTTGCGATGGGGGATCCCCCGTTGCAACTAGTTCTTACTGTCTCCCGGTATTTGCGACGGGCAGTGCCTACCTGTCGCAAATACCCATTCGCGCAGTTTGGCGTGCAAACCACGCCAATCCCCACATAAGTTTTTGCGACGGGGCGCTTCTTCCCGTCACAAATAAACAATTATTTACGATGGGAAAATCAACCCATCGCTAATAACCTCTTCAATAGACTATATGCAATGAGATTTATTCCCGTCGCAAACAACCCGTCGCAAAAAATAGTTTTCCCCGTAGTGCATAAAAACCCTAAAAACGCTAAAAAAACTAAAAAAAACTCGTAATCCCTATAACCCAAAAAAGACTTAATTATCCCGAAAACTTCTAAAAAAATTCTAAAAAACAAAAGAACCTAAAAACCCTAAAAATCCTAAGAAAAAATTAATAACATAAAAATACTTAAAACCCCTAAAAACCAAAAAACACAAAAAACCATAAAAATAGTAAAAAATCCTAAAAACCATAAAACTCCTAAAAGCAATAAAATCTCTAAAACCAGGAAAAACTCAAAAAACCCATTAAACACCAAAAAATGTTAAATAAAACTCTAAAAAACCTTTAAACCCCACAAAAATAAAAAAAACCCAGAAAAACAAAAAAAAAAAACATAAGAACTCTGAAACTCGAAAACCCTAAAAATATGCTCAAAAACCCAAAAAACCCTAAAAATCCATAATTTTTTTAAAAAATCCCTAAAAATACCTAAAATTGTAAAATCAAGAAAACCCTTATGAAAATATTAAAAACCCTAAAAACACATTAAACCCCTAAAAACCTAAAACATATTAAAACCCCTAAAACACTATGAACTCTAAAAACATTAAAAAACCATAAAATTCTTAAAAACCATAAAAACCCTAAAACCCATAAAAACCATAAAACCCACTAAAAACTCTAATAATCCTTTAAAACCCAAATTTTTTTAAAAACTCTAAAAACATTAAAAATCCAAAAAAAAACTCCAAAATACATAAAAACACAAAAAAACATAAAAACCCAAAAAACCCCCAAATTCCCTAAAAATCCTAAAACCATAAAGATCCCTAAAAATCCCTCAAAAAACCTTAAAATTTTTTAGAACATAAAAACCCATAAAACCACTGTGAAACTATAAGAATACTTTAAAAACCTTAAAACACTTTAAACCCCTAAAAACTAAAAAATGATAAATACCCTAAAAAATCCTAAAAACCCTATAAATCCCTAAAAACCATCCAAATCCCTAAAACCCAACAAAAATCATAACAATCCCTAACAATCCCTAAAGACATAAAAAACCCAAAAAACTCAGAATAATACCATAAAAACATAAATACACTTAAAACCCCTAAAAACCCAAAAATGTTAAGAACCATAAAAACCCAAGAAGAACCCAAAAACCATCAATACCACTAAAAACCATAAAACACATGAATACAAACAAAACCCTAAAAACCCATAAAAATCCTAAAAACCACTAAAACTCTAAAAACCATTTAAACCTCTTAAAATGATATAAAACTCCAAAAACTGTTAAAACCCCTATGAAGAAGTTAATGCCATGAGGAAGGCATTGATGTTTGGGTCTTTTGCCTTAAAGCTGGATATATCCAAAGCCTTTGATACCATTAAGTGGGAATTCCTGTTCAAAATTCTTGGCATGTATGGTTTCTCAGAAAAATTTGTTTGCATGATTTCCACCCTCTTGAATAGTGCCATAATTTCTGTTTTGATTAATGGAGCTCCAAAAGGGTTCTTTCAGTGTTCCCGGGGGGTCAGACAGGGGGATCCTCTTTCCATAATTCTCTTTGCACTTGCTGAGGACTACATAAGTCACCTTGTTACTAATGCTACGTTGGCTGGCTACTACAACCTTATTAAAGATGGGAAATATTTATTTTTTCCTTCACATCTACTTTATGTTAATGATATCCTTCTCTTTGGGAAGGCTAATATGCGGACCATATCTTCTATCCGGAAAATCTTCGTTCATTATGAGGCTGTTGTTGGACATGCCATTAGTTGGAGTAAATCATCTATTGTGTTTGGGAAAGGGAGATCTACTACGAGACAGAACAAGATTGTCAGATGCCTTTGTATCAAAAAAGGATCCTTTCCTTTCAACTATATTGGGGTTCCCTTATTTTGGGGGAAGGTTAAACGTTGTCATCTTGAAAGAATCTCTATTAATATCACTCATCAACTTACCAAATGGAAGGGAAAGACCCTCTCACAAGCAGGCCGAATATTTGTTATCAATTCTGTTGTTACCTCAATGTTTTCTCATAATTTCTCTATCTATAAGTGTCCAATTAGCCTAATTAAATCCCTTCAATCCAAGATCTAGAACATTTCATGGACAGGCTGTATTAATGAAAGGAAATTGATCACTGTTTCCTGGAAGGAGTGCATCAAGCCACTTGAAATGGGTGGGCTAGGCATTAAGGATCTCAGGATCTTCAATGATTCCTTGTTGGCCAAATTCACTTGGAATCTTTTCACACACAGAGAGGGTGATTTGGACTTTCATAAAGAACGCACTACTGGGAAACTGTGCAATGGTTATACTGGGTACATGCTCTCATCTATCGGGACAACGGTTAAATCCTTGTATAAGGACATCATCTCTCAATCTACTTGGGCTGTCTCGAGGCAATCCTACTTGAATTGTTGGCTCACCCCTTTTCTTAAGTGTCCGCTGCATGAATCGATGCAGGTTCCGCATGGCTTGAAAAACATGTCCATTAATGAACTCAACACCAGACTGTCGGAGCTGGATGGGATCTTACCTGGCCATATCATTTCTGAGATTCAATTCTACAGTTACATGGATTATGATACAATTATCTGGAAACCGAACTTGATTGGCCTGCTTACTGCAAAGGACTTTTACAACCACAAATGCAGGCAAGGGATGGATCCCCCCTCATGGCTCATGAGATACAAATGCCATTTTATTCCCACTAGACATTTTCTACTCTTCTGGAGGATCTGGAGGAATCGAATGCCCATGAATGGCCAACTTCAAAAAGTTGGTTGGCATCTTTCTTCAGCCTGCTGTATATGCATGCAGGATGCTGAAAATGTGCAACATCTTTTTGTTGAATGCAAGCTTTCTTATGGTCTATGGAAGTATCTGCATGATGTCTTTGGTCTTCAATTGCCCCTGGATAGAACCTTTGCTCAGATGATGTCTCTCATCATGGAATCAAGGTATAGTGAGAAAATTTACAACCTCATCCTTGATGCATCGGCATCCATTGTGGATTTTCTATGGGCTACCCGAAACGCTGCCATGTTCCGGAATAAGTCAAGCTCCCTTCATGAGGGTATTATTGCCATACATTCTGTTGTTCGGATGGCCGGGGCATTCAAACAGGTGCGATGAACAATTGCTTTGCTGTCCTCATAACTCTCCACACTCTTGGTGTCTCTGGTAGGTGAAAAAAACCTTTGGTGGTGAAGTCAATCCGATGGATTCCACATATCCCGTCTTGGATCAAAGTTAATGTTGATGGTGCGACAGTAGGCTCTACAGGGCCTTCGAGCTATGGTGGTGTCTTCCGTACCTATAGAGGTTTTTTCAAGGGAAATTTTTACCACTTCATCAGAATTGGTTGTTCTTATGAAGTCGATCTTTGGGCTATCATCAAGGCGGTGCGGTTTGCAAACCAATTTGGTTGGAAGCAACTATGGATTGAGTCTGATTCCATGCTTGCGGTTGAGGCCTTTCGCCAAAAATCAAGGACGATTCCCTGGAGGCTTCTACCCTAATGGATTGATTGCATTAGTTTATCCATGAATCTGGTTCTTAAGATCACCCATGCAAACAGGGAAGTCAATATGGTGGCTGATGTGCTTTCCAAGAAGGCTATTGAAGAACACTGCTCCTGGTGGTCTTTTGTTGCTCCCTCATTTTGTTCTTCAATTGTGGATTCAGACATGAAGGGTGCTATCCATACCCAGTTGCATAAGTCCCCCTTGTAATTACTTGCACTTTATTTTACATTTATACACTTGAGGGACCAAGCCTTCTGCTTGGCCCCGCACCTTCTTTGCCCAAAAAAACCATAAAAACGTAAAAACACTTTAAACCCCCAAAAACCATAAAAATGATAAAACCCCTAAAAACCTTTAAAAACCGCTAAAACAATAAAAACCCTAAAACCCCATAAAACATAAAAACCTTGAAACCCATAAATCTCTAAAAACCAACTAAAATCACTATAAACCATAAAATATTAAAAAAAACAGAAAAAATGAAAAATTTTAAAAAACTCAAAAAACCCGAAAATCCAACAAAACCCTAAAAAAATTAAAAACCCTAAAAACACTCAAAATTCCTAAAATCAATAAAAACCATAAAATACTAAAAAATTTGTAAAAATCTATAAAAAAGATACTCAACAAAATTTAAAAACCCTAAGAAAATATTAAAAACCTAAAAACACTTAAAAACCCTAAAGAACCTAATTTTTTTAAACCCTATAAAACACTAAAATCCCTAAAAAATATTTAACCCCTAAAAATATCTAAAAGCATTAAAAACCATAAAAATCCTAAAAAATCTCTAAAATCCATAAAAAAACAAAACCCCATAAAGAACCTGAAAACCTCTAAGAAAACCTTAAAAACCTAAAAACACATAAAACCACTAAAAATGTAAAAATTCTAAAAATCGTAAAAGGAACCTAAACCCCCTAAAAACTCACAAAAACATAAAAAATACCAAAAACATTAAAAACCCTAAAAACCCATAAAACACACTAAAAGCTTTAAAAAACCTGTTAACCACTAAAAACGTTAAAAATTCTAAAAACCCTCAAAACCCTAAAAAACACAAAAAACCCTACAAACCTAAAAAACCCTAAAACCCTTAAAATCCCAGAAAAATCTCAAAATCCCTAAAACCAAAAAAAATACTAAAAATCCTTAAAAATACCTAAGAACATAAAACCCCCTAAAAACCCTGAAAATCCATAAGAAAACTTGAGGAAACTAAAATCAATTTAAAACCCTATAAATCTTAAAAAATGATTACAACCCCAAAACCCTAAAATCCTTAAAACCACTAAATACCTTAACAACACTAAAACCCATAAAAGACCTAAAAACAACTAAAAACCCTAAAACAACATTAAACCACTAAAAAGATAAAAAAACTCTAATAACATTAAAATATTTTCAAACTCAAAACAACCATAAAACTAAAAAAACCCATAAAACCATAAAGACCATAAAGAACCTAAAAAACCTAAAAACCACTAAAAATCGTAAAAACCCTAAAAATCATAAAAATTAAAAAAAATACTAACACCCTGAAAAAACATAAGAAAACCTTAAAAACCAAAAAACACTTTAATCCCCCAAAAACATAAAAACAATAAACACCCTAACCCCATCCCCAAACCCTAAAAACGCTATAAAAAACCTTAAAATCACTAAAAACCCTAAAAACCCATAAAATATTTAAAAAATTAAAAATACCTAGAAACATAAGAAAACCCTAATAAATCCTTCAAAACATAAAAGAATTATTACCCTGAGAAACCTAAATAATGATAAAAACCCTAAAAGATCCTAAAACATCTAAAAACCATAAAAATCCCTAAAACCCCCTAAAACCCCCTAAAACCCTATAAAAATCCTAAATACTCTTAAAACCCCTTTAAACACCTAAAAACAAAAAAAATATATAATAACACTTAAGACTCCTAGAAACACAAAAAACCAAAAAAATAAAAAACCCTAAAAACCTCAAAATCTTTAAACACCATAAAACCACAGAATCCTAAAAAACCAAAAAAAAAACACATAGAAGTGTAAAAATACCTATAACCCTAAAAACCCATAAGAAAACCTTAACATCCCAAAAAAGACATAAAACCTCCTTAAAAACATAAAAAAATATAAAATCCCTAAAAACCATAAAACACCAAATAACTTTAAAACCCATAAAAACTAATAAAACCCCTAAAAAATAAAAAATCTAAAACCCTTTAAACACCTAAAAACATAAAGAAAAATAAGGATGGTGGCACACTCTCCAAGGTCTCTCTCTCGCTCGGCGATTTCTCCAGATCTCCCCCTAGATTCCTTTTGGAGCTTCGGTTATGGATTCGTGTTGCTTCCAATTTCTCGGTGAAGGTGGGCTATAAAGGGTTTAAATCTCAAGGCGGTGGTGGTTTCCATTCTTCGGTGGCTTCAACTACCCAAAGCATTGTTTTTTCATGGGTTTCTGGCCATGGATCCAGTCGGGATTCTATGTGTTTGGGAATCACTAACTATGAAGGATGCGCGGATGAATGTGCTAATTGTCTCGATCCAATAGGAAAGTGATGATGCAGATGGACCCTTGGCAGATGGAAACCCTCCTTGTCCTCTACTGCAGATCGGGGTACAGCTTGTAGATCTTGGGTTTCCACGGATGAATCAACAATGTAAAAAGGCTTCAACTACAATGGGGGTTTCATTTGCGGTGCATGATTTGGATTCATCAATGCTTGGTAAACTTTTATGTTCTCCCGCCTCGATCTTCGGTTTCTTCTTCGATGATGCTACAAATTTGGTATGTTGTCTCTTCTGTGGTTTTGATCCAGCATTTTCTCTCAATTGATGGTGTTTTGGTGGTTCGGGGTTTCAACTTCCTTCTGTTTAGTGGGTTCTCGTGCTGTCTGCTTTTATGGATTGGTTCGCTGGTGGTTTGGCCCATGGGTTGAGTTGTTCTTCTGGCTTAGGGTAGCTTGTTTGAGGTTCTGTGCAAGTTGGCTCTCGTCTGTTCGCTTATTTTGATGCTGCTGTGGGAATTGTTTTGTTCCGCTACATGTTTTTGGTTGTGCGATGGTGCTTGGTTACGAGGTCTGGAAGGAATTGGTAGTTGTCGGATTCCTTGGTGCTGGATGTTTCTTGGTGTTGTGCTAGGATGTGATGAAGCCATTGATTATGGCCATGGGCGTTGTTGGTCTACTGCTTTTGATGGGAACTACTGGTGGATAGATGCTACTTGGCTGGGTACACTTGAACGCGGTGTTGGTTGCTGGAATATAAGGAGCTGGAGTTTGGTTGCTGCTTGGATAAAGGATGAAGTCGCTGTCTATGGCTCTGTTATTGGCGGTTCTCTGTTGCTGGTTGTTGATTGCTGTTATTTATGGTGGTTCGATGATGATGGTGGTGGATATGATTTGGATTGCAAGTGATGGTCATTGGATGTTGAGCGGCTGGTCACTGGATGCCGCTGTTATAGATGTGATGATTGGAACTGGTGTTGCTGGTTGCTGGAACTGAAGCGGGGTGTTGGGAGATGTTTGGTGAGCGAAAGATGTTCTGGTTGTCTGAAAATGAGGTGATGGATCCTAGTTGTTGTATGGCTGGGATGTGACAAGGTTTCTTCTTATGATTTTAGTACTGGTGATTCTGTGCTGATGGTGGTGGACATGATTAGAAAGGAGGTGATGGATGGTGGAAGATGTGCTGTGGGATGCTGGTTGCTGTTTTGGTTTTTTGATTTTTCTTTTTTTGGGGTATTTTGTGTCTTGGATTGTAAGGGGTTTTTGGGTGTGGGTTGATTGACCCATTTCCTACCTTGTTTGATGTGTCTATTTTTTTCTTTTGTAATAAATTTGGGGGGGGGGGCATGAATAGCCCGACCCTCGCATCTTCCTTGCCCCTAAAAACATTAAAAAAATAAAAAAACATTAAAACCCCTAAAAACTCAAATAAATCCTAAATGAAAAAACCATTTAAAACCCCTAAAAATCATAGAAATCCCTAAAACCTCTAAAAATCCATAAAAATACTAAAAAATAACTAAAACTCCTTAAAAATGTAAAACCTTAAAATTACTAAAAACCCCTCAGAAAACCATAAAAACATATAAAAACCTTAAACCCCTAAAAACGAAAAAAATTATAAAACCCCCAAAAACCCCAAAACACCCCTAAAAACCTGAAAACCCATAAAAGCCCTAAATATCAGTAAAAACTCTAAAAACTGTTTAAAACCCTATAAATGTTTAAAAAACTAAAGAAACTTAAAACCGATAAATATAAAACCCCCCTAAAACACCCAAAACCCCATAAAAACCCTAAAAACCCCAACACCCCCTCAAAATCCAAAAAAAAACTACAAATCATAAAAATCCTGCAAATCCCTTAAAATCTCCAAAAATTTAAAAAACGATAAAAACCCAAAGAAAACCATAAAAACTTAAAAATAAGTAAAACCTTGAAGAAACCTAAAAATTCTAAAAACCCTTAAAAACCCTTAAAAACCCTGACAAACCTTAAAACCCCTCAATATCCTTAAAACCTATAAAAAACATACAATCCTTTGAAATAACTAAAAAACACAAAAAATGTAAAAAATCCAAAAACCCTAAAATACCATAAGAAAACATAAAAATATAAAAACTCTTAAAACCCCTAAAACCCTAAAAAATTAAGACCCCTAAAAACCTTAAACACCATAAAACCCACAAAACCCCTAGAAACCATAAAAACTCCAAAAAACCCTAAAACCCATTAAAACCCTAAAACCACTAAAAAATTTAAAAACCCATTAAACCCCTATAAATATTAAAAAACTCAAAAATCATTAAAAAATATAAAAGAACTCATATAACCCTCCCCCCCTCCAAAAAACCACAAACCCCTCAAAATCCCTAAAAACCCCAAAAACCCAAAAACCCATAAAAATAAAAATAAAAACCTTTAAAATCCATCAAAATGTAAAAATCCCTAAAACTATTAAATTCCCTAATAAAGCCATTAAAACATAAAAACACTAAAAACCATAAAAACATAAAAAACTCTAAAAAACCTAAAAAACCTAAAAAACCCAAAAAAAACACAAAAACCCTTGAAAACCTGTAAAAAACAATAAAAACCCATAAAACTGTAAAAAACACTAAAAACTCTAAAAACCCTTCAAACCCCAACAATATTTAAAAAATCTAAAAAACTTTTAGAACCTTAAAAACTAAAAAAAAATCATAAAATTCTCAAAAGGCCATGAAACACCTAAAAACCCTAAAACCCATCAAAATCCCTAAAATTCTTTAAAACTATAAAAATATTAATATATCATAAAATATATAAAAATGTAAAAGCCCCTAAAAAGTTTGAAAAAAACCTAATAAAACCTTTAAAGCATAAAAACCCTAAAACACGAAGAAACCCTAAAAACACTAAAAACCCTAAAACCATAAGATGCATAAAATTCCCTAAAACCCATAAAAAACAAAAGATACCATTAAGAACCCACTAAAAACTCTAAAACTCATTTAAAACCCTAAAACATTAAAAAATATATAAATAAATTATAACCCTAAAAAACTCAAAAAACCCTAAAAACCTTAAAATCCATAAAACTATAAAAAACCAAAAAAACACTAAAAATCCATAAAACACCTAATACCCATTAAAATCTTAAAAAATCCATAAAACTCCCTAAAAATGTAAAAAAATATAAAAAGCATTGAAAACCCATAAGAAAATCTTAAAACCCTCAAAAGTTTTAAAACCCCTAAAAACCTACAAAATGGTAAAATCCATAAAAACACTAAAAAACTCAAAACCCATAAAAAACATAAAACCCCCAAAAAACATTAAAACCCTTGAACCCCCTAAAACCCCTAAAAACTACTAAAACTCAAAAAAAAAACCATTGTGCCCCAAAAAAATTAAAATACTCTAAGAAACCTTAAACCCCTAAGAAAATCAAAAAAATAAAAATATAAACCCCAAAAACCATAATAACCCTAAACAAACTAAAAAACTTTAAAACCCCTAAAAATCCCTAAAAATAATAAAATTTCTATAAAATCCAAAAAATCGCAAAAATGTAAAAAAATTATAAAAACCCTAGAAATAAATTTAAAAACTAAAACACTCAAAACTCCTAAAAACCCTAAAGAACCCTAAAAACAATAAAAACCATAAAACCCCCAAATAAAATTAATAAACATAAAAACAACTAAAACATGAAAAATCCTTTAGAACCCTAATATGCAAAAATACTCTAAAAACTAAAAAACGCTAAAAAACTCAAAAAAAACTTAAAAACAATAAAAACCCTAAAAAACATTAAAAATCCTAAAATCCCTAAAACACCATAAAAAAACTAAAAATCCTTTAAAATCCCTAAAAACATAATAAATCTTAAAACCCCATAAAGCCCCTTAGATAACCTTTAAAACCAAAAAACACTTAAAACCCCTAGAAAACCTAAAAACACTAAAAATCCTTAAAACCTATAAAACATAAAAATACGTAAAAAACCATAAAATCTTTGAAACACTACTAAGAACTCTTAAAACCCTTTAGACCCCCAAAAGTGTTAAAAAACTCCAAAAAACATAAATCTCAAAAAAAAACTTTAAAACCCTCATGAAAACCCTCAAAACCCTAAAAACGTATTAACCATTAAAACCATAAAAATCCCTAAAATCACCTTAAAACATAAAAATTCCAAAAAATTCAGGAAAACACAAGAAAAATTTAAAAACCTAAAAACAATTATAACCTATAAAAACCTAAAAACCTTTAAAAACCCTAAAATTCCTTGAAACCCTAAGGAAGTGTCTCATTAATTTTAGATTAATGTCATTCCATAGAAGTGTTCTTATAGGAAGAAAGAACCATTCAGATTTCCTACTTTGGATTAGAAAGGGAAACTACCTTCCTGTGTTTCTCAGAAGATGGTGTCTTCTCCAAATACTGCCTCTTCTTCTAGTAAGTATGATTTCCTAATGGTTGTTATTCCTTAAGTCATGGAAGTTCCCTCCTTCTTAACTCCTATTGTGGAGGTTCTTCCTCCCTTAGTTATGAATATTAGAACATCTTTTTAACTTTCTATTCATAATTACTTTTAATAATTATCAGACAAATGTCCTAGTTTTTTGTTTTTTATAGTTATTACCTCATAATTGTACTTTTTTTGGTGATCTAATGACCTATTATGATCCTGGTATTGCTTTTGGTGTGTGGGAAAATTATGATGGATTCAATTTTATTCTAGGATCTGGAAGTTCTAAATTAGGTCTACTTCAGACCCAAGGAAGCAGGAAAGTGGGATCAATTTCATAATTCCCTAAATATGTGGGTTAGGATGCTGTTTTTGTGGTTCTTAGTGATTTACATTTTCCTAATGTGCTAAAGGAATATGTTGGATCTGGACTACTTCTATTTTGAAGTATGTGGGTGGACATAGTGCTATTTTGGGGACTAAATTATCTAGTGTGGGTCTTATTTTTTCCCAAGTAATTAGTTAAGTTTGGTATTATTATCCTCGAACTAACTTTGTGGATCAAATTAGTAATGAATATTCTAATTTATGTGATAATCCCTTTAGAAATAATGAGATTTAGGTGGATAAATGTGATCTGAAGAGGGTCCATGTAAAAACCAGACTCATGGATAATGGTTTTAATATTTCCTTATTTCTAAATTTTTAACTTCATAGTTTGGAATATTAGAGGTCTCAACACTCATAGTAAGAAAAGATAGGTTCTGGACCTCATTTTCTCTAATAAATTGCCTTCTTCTGGGATTGTTGAATTTAAGGATAAAAGGGAAAACCTTGATTCTATTGTGAGGAACATTCCTCGGAATTGTAATCAGTTTTATGACTTTTATTATTCCCCTAACAAGAACATTTTATTGTTATAAAATCCTCAATTTATTTCTTTTGATCCTTAGTTTGAATCATTATATCTTATGGAGTGCATGGTTAGAGATGTAAAAGTGCATGTTTCCTTCTTGATTTCCTTTTTTATGGTTCCAATTCTGTTTATGATTGATGGGTTCTATGAGAGGACATTCTCTGCAGGGTTTCATGTAACTAAAAGTCTCAACATATTTTAATTTAGTGATTTTAATGTGGTTAGGTTCCTAATGGAAATTCTCTAATTATATTGGGATTCTTCTATGGAGGACTGTAATTTGGGCATTGTTGATTCTATTCTAGATTATTTTAGTTGCTTTGGGATGGGGTTTTCTTAGAGAAAATGATATTCAGGGGTTTTGTGGAAAATTGACATAGCAACAGTCTATTCCTCTTGAATGTATAGGTTCCCCCCTTAGATATACAATTTCCTTCCTTTTCAGGGTTTTCGATCATACAAAAATTATTATCAATTTTGAAGAGGTTATTTTCTCAAGGAATTTGGCATTCAAAATTTATAATCATTGGGATGATTATGACTACTTATTATATTATACCTTCAATTCATGGAATGTTGGTTTCATATGGTGTAATATGTTCCATGTTTACAAAAAAACGAATAAAGTCAAGTTAGCTCTCCAATAATTTCATGCCAAAGTTTCGTCTCAGCATTATGCTGAAATTTTCATAATAAAGAAGGAATTAATTCACATCCAATCATATTTTCTTCTTAATATACCTTATGATTCCTTTATTCAAAATAAATTTAGTTGTAAGGAACGGATAAAATCATTAACCTTGAAGGAAACCCTTTAAGATAACAAGAAGATTAGGGTTTTTTGGATTAAAGAGGGGGAATGATGCACGCCTGTCGTAGGGCGTGGCAAAAGCTTATTTTTATGTTTTCCTAGTGCAGCATAGAGGCTGACCAGGGTCATCTCACTTGGGGAGCTTTATCAGATGTTCACCTACTTAATTTATATCACCTAAAATAATTATTGGTTGCTTTTATTTAATCTAGGAAGGTAATGAAATTTAAAAGAAATAAAAGTTAGAACTATCATGCAGTAACAAAATGCAATTAATGAAGAATGAACTTAGTCATAGGGTTAGATAACATGGGTTCATTCATTATTTATTTGTTATTTAAATTCAATTTGATAATTCATTTATTGAAACCTCATTAATGAATTACTTTAACTTTATTTATTTAGTGTGGGATTTTAGTATACGTCCGGCACACCAAACCACACCTCCTCCAATAGTCAAATAGGATAACACCTCAACCGAGAATGTTATTTCTAAAGGACCCGGCTCCACCGTATGTCATTTCATCCATTATGGAAACCCCAACTCCAATGTATGAAGGGTTTGCCTAAGATAAAATATGGAAAATTAATTAATTAAGGAAAAGAGATGGATTTGGGAATAGTGTCGTGGTGGACGACTGCCGCACCCGTGAAATATTCCCACCTCCACCACAAAGAGAATAAAAACAATTTTAATTGAAGCACAATAATAAAGAACACCGTGAAACCTTTCCCAGGGCCAAGCCTCGAGTTAGTCACTTTCCATGGCGAAGTGCATAGATATAATAATGGAAATAAGGGAGATAAAAAGAAATTAGATTAAAATTTTAAAATAAAGACGGTAGGAAAGAAGGTGGAAACACTTAAATTAAAATATGAATGCGTTACATGAGAAAAGAAAACTAAAAATAAAAAGAGGAGAAAAGGAAATTCTTATGTTATCAGCATGTCCTTGATCCTCCACTCAAACTTCGGTGTTGAACTGTCTTATCAACATGGGTGAAGTCCTCTATATATAGGCCAAGGGGGTGCCATCCTCTTGTCTTCAAATTTAAGATCTTCATAAATACTATTTAAGATTTCCTGCATATTCTGTCCATTGAAAGTTTGACCATGTTCAGCCAATATAATGGAATAGTTTTGAAATGATGTCTTCCATAAAGATATTCAAAAATATGTTTTACATTTCATCACAAAACTTCAGATTTATCTTCCATGTGTGGTATGATATATGGGTAATTAATACTGAGCATTTATTCTAGAGGAATGTTTCTTTTTTTCTTCCCCAAAATTTCAGCATCCATGGGTTTCCTTAATGGTAGAAAATATTCAAGCCCTTAAACATAAGAACACCCATTTAAAATTATTTCAAATACAATTGTAATCACCCCAATATGAGGTGTGTAGACCGAGTTATGAGTCATTCATTGAGGTGGGGTTCATGCGGTCGTAAAAAATATTTTTCCACATTGATTGAATTTTTCTGACAATTTATTGGCTGAATTGAATCCTGGTCCAAAAATAAAAGATGAATAAAATAAATATATTAACCTAATAAAAAAAGTAATCAAATCAATTGGATTTATATTTTAAAATATATTATTGAATTACCAAAGTGATTAAAATCTGTCAATATTTCCAAATTAAGATGTTTTTTAATTTTAGCCCAAAACACATCATAAATTCTAAATTGATGTGATTAACTCATCTAGTTCAATTTTTAGGGAATAAAACATTGAATTATATATAAAAAATGATTAAAATATTATCTCTATAAATTCCCCCACACATAAACTATGCTTGTCCCCAAGCATAAAATCTCAGCATGGAATTCAAAGGGCACCAATGTCACCAATATTTAAATTTCAATGAAATAAAATAAAATTATTATCAATGTCCAATAAAATTTTCAAGTTACACAAACAATATCAATTTAACTTTCCATTTTTCAAAAAAATAATCAATTCTTGCAATTTACTTTTCCCCTTTAAAAAATGATGATGCTTCTCCTATCATTCATTCAAGCTTCTCAATTTATTATTATTAAATATGCCAAATCATGATCTACCTCTCTTTTCAATCTTTTCTCTCATCACTCATGATACAATTAATAGTGGAGTTATGCTCATATCATGATAACATGCTCCTTATCCATAATCTTGTAAAGGAACTACTTTCTTCACATTGTAAAGCCAAAACGCACATAAAATCACGAGGACATACAATAAAGGTTCAAATGACTCTATGGCTTAGGAATGGTGGGTAAATGATTAAAATAATTTAAGGCCAGAAGTTGGAGGTTTGACTCTTAAGTACAATGCATGATTAATCACGTGAAAACACAGGATGAACCTCACTCAAATCCCTTTGAGAATGTGAAACACAATACCACCCCCTTTTTACAACATGGAACATGAGTCAATAAATTATTACAAATAATGATTTCATCCAAGTTCTCCTTATTTTTTTTGTAATGATCTAGAAAGTCATAGCTTTATTTTCTTTTTTTAATGCTCTAGAAAGGAACAACTTTATTTTCAATTTATTTTCTTTTTTTAAGGAGAACCGGATGAAATGAAAGAATCATAATGAAATGATTACTCATGCCCAATTTTCTAATAATACACTTCCCAAAATGATGATACACACCTCACACTACCCACAAATGATATACATCCCAATGAACACACATTAAAGGCCCTTCCCCCAAACTCATACTTGAAATATCCATGCAAAAATACTAAGAGTGTAGGTAGGTAAGGAAAAATCAGCTTGTAATGTGGCTTAAACCTATAAGTCAATTCATCGATTCTATGGGATAACGGAGGATAAATGTAAGGGTGGGTCTCAGGTATATATGTCGCTAGCCAAATTAGTGCCTCAATCATTTTAAATTTGTCTCTTCACATTCATAGATTTTACAAGTTTCAATACATGTTCTAGTAGGTGGAACATCCAATGATCACTCAAGAAAATTGCTCAAGATAAAATTGGAAATATTTGGTCTAGAAATACTCTCGGGAATAGGAATATAACATTGGACAATCAATCATGGCATGATTAATAATAACAAATTAATTCACATGAATTTTTGAAATTCAAAGCACGAAAAATGGTAGGGAAATTTCATATACATGAATCAATTAATTACCTCAAATCATGGGTCCTAATTTCAATATCCATGCTCCACTTTAATCAACCAATTATCTATTTTACTCATTAAATATTATTAACATTGAAATATAAAACATGGCATCACTAGATTCCTAGGAAACTCATGTCTCCTAGATAAGTCATGTAAAACATAATTCAAGTGTGGGAATTCAATTCCAGTTTAAATCACAAAAAAATGCAAGGAGTTTAAAAATTAAACATTAAAAGTGAACTAACTTTCGAAACGAAGCTTCATCCTACTATTTGGGGGTTCCATTTTTCCATCATGAACCTACAAAAGTGAATTAATCAATTAAGTGAATGGATCATATCATTAAATATAAAAAAATTGGAGGGAGGGGCTGCATGCTAGACTACTTCTATGAAAATAAATTGGAGTCTAAATTCCTAGAAAGCAAGTAAAGATAAGTCTTGGTACGATCCCCCAAGTGGTCCCTGGATTCTTTTACTACCTCCAGAGGGTAGTACCAGCTGTTATCCATAATCTGATGGTGGGTGGATCTTCTTGGACATGTACCACTACATGTTCTTCTTCCCAGCCTGCAACTCTTGGCTCTTGTTGAAGAGAATTCCATAAATAGAGTACACCTGATCCGCCCCCTTCAAAATATGGCATATCTTGCATGGCGGGGGTAGGATTAAGTATGGATCATACTCCTCTTTAGTTTCTACTTTTGCAACGCATTCTTCAAAATACAACGGTTTCTCTAAATATTCTGCATGAAAAGAATAATCAAATGGATATTCAAAATTTAAATTTAAAGAATTAATTTAAAAATTATCCCTTTTAAGGTAGGAAGCTTGTACATTTGGTTCTTCGGGAATAGCCACTTGTATATCTTCATGGGATTTCTCAAGCATATAATCAATGTCCTTAGGGATCTCTAGGTGTTCCTCAACAGGTGCAATTTCTCCTTCTTCATATTCCTCCAAGGTGATACAAGGATTCAACAAATTTGAAAATTCAAAGTCATAATAAGTGATACTCAAATCAGATTGAATGAAATCCGAAAAGTTAGAGTTCAATAAAGGATCTTCTCCCTGAGCTACTTCTGGTTCAATCACTTCTTCTGTGATAATTTCCTATTGGAGTTGATATTCACATGATGGAGGCAGGTTGTCATTCACCTCCATTATTTCTTTGAATTCGTGCACTTGGGTGGTTTCTTCATCTTCCAAGGCCAAAGAAGGGTATAAAGGTGGTTTCTGTTCTACTTTGTAAGGAATTAGAAGATCATGTTGCAGTTCAATTTCTTCCCATGCACTCCAAAATTTCTCCAAATTCACATGATTTCCCTCTTGAAAATTAGTAGAAAATAATTGTTCATCTATCTTCTCTAGAAATGGATGAGAGAGGTGGAATTGATCTTCAGGAACATCCTATTTTACCTCCTCAAGTTCTTCAACATCAAAAACTAGTGGGGAAATTTCAGCCACAACTTGCTCAGGCTCTTCCTCGGGTTCTTGATATTTCACCTCCGAGTAATTATCCCATGCATAATAATTTGAATTTGAATACATCTTGTAAAAATTTTTTAAAAAAAATACTGAAAACTATATAAAATTTGAAAATAGAAAAAGTAAAGTAAACAACCGATTAGATCCCTGGAAACGACACCAGTTTTGACACACGACTGTCATAGGGAATGGAAAAAGCTTATTTTTATGTTTTCCTAGTGCAGCATAGAGGCTGACCAGGGTCGTCTCACTTGAGAAGCTTTATTAGTTGTTCACCTACTTAATCTATATCACCTAAAATAATTATTGGTTGCTTTTATTTAATCTAGGAAGGTAATTAAATTTAAAAGAAATAAACTTTATAACTATCATGAAGTAACAAAATGCAATTAATGAAGAATGAACTTGGTCCTAGGGTTGGATAACACGAGTCCATTCATTATTTATTTTTTATTTAAATTCAATTTGATAATTCATTTATTGAAACCTCATTAATGAATTAATTTCCCTTGATTTATTTAGTGTGTGATTTTATTATGTGGCTAGCACACCAAACCACACCTCCTCGAATAGTCAAATAGGATAACACCTCAACTGAGAATGTTATTCCTAAAGGAACCGGCTCCACCGTATGCCATTTAATCCATTATGGAAATCCCAACTCCACCGTATGAAGGGTTCGCCTAAGTAAATAGAGGTAAAATTAATTAATCAAGGAAAAGAAATGGATTTGGGAATAGTGTCATGGTGGACGACTGCCGCACCCGTTAAATATTCCCGCATCCACCACAAATAGAATAAAAACAATTTCAATTGAAGCGCAATAATAATGAACACCGTGAAACCTCCCCTAGGGCCAAGCCTTGAGTTAGTCACTTTCCATGGCGATGTGCATAGTGATCAAGATGGAAAGAAGGGAGATAGAAATAAATTAGATTAAATTTGTAAAATAAAGATGGTGGGAAAGAAGTTGGAAACACTTTAATTAAAATATGAATGCATTATATGAGAAAAGAAAACTAAAAATAAAAAGAGAAGAAAAGAAAATTCCTATGTTAGCAGCATGTCCTTGAGCCTCCAATCCAACATTGGTGTCGAACTCTCTTCTCAGCATGGGTGAACTCCTCTTCATATAATCCAAGGGGGTTCCATCCTTCGCTCTTCAAATTTAAGATCTTCATAAAACCTCTTTAAGATTTATAGTAGATTTTATCCGTTGAATGTTTGACCATACGAGGCCAATATAATGGAATAATTTTGCAATTATGTCTTCTATAAAGATATTAAAAAATATGTCTTACGTTTCATCACAAAATTTAAGATTTATCCTTCAGGTGTGGTACGAGATATGGGCAATTAATACTGAGAATTTATTCTAGATGAATGTTTCTTTTTTCCTTCCCCGCAATTTTAGCATCAATGTGTCCCCTTAATGGTATAAAATCTTCAATCCCTTCAACATAAGAACGCCCTAGTTAATATTGTTTCAAATCCAATTGAAATCACCCCAATATGAGGTGTTTATACCGAGTTATGAGTCATTCATTGAGGTGGGGTCCATGCGGTCTTCCAAATTATTTGTCCAAATTGATTTAATTTTTCTGACCATTTAATGAATAAATTAAATCCTGGTAAAAAAATAAAAGATGAAGAAAATAAATATATGAACCGAATAAAAAATAATAATATCAATTGGATTTATATTTTAAAATATAATCTTGAATTACCAAAGTGATTAAAATGTGTCAATATTTCCAAATTAAGCAATTTTCCAATTTTAGCCCAAAACACATCATAAATTCAAAATTGATGTAATTAACTCAACTTGTTCAATTTTTAGGGATTAAAACATTGAATTACATATAAAATATGATGAAAATATTATCTCTATCATGGAACTGAATTCAACTTTCTTTTTCAACTTGGTGAAATATAGATTTAATTTGTCTAAATTGGTTCTTGTTCAAAAGGTTGATGGTTCAATTATTTTTTATCTAGGTGGTATTATTTTTTAGTCCATTTCGGTTTTTAGTATTTTATTGGGAATTATGATGTTGTGACCTATTTAGGTATATCAATATTGGATCCCTTTCTATCTCACTATATTGCTCAGTCATCTTTTGATTTTCTAGATAAATATATGGATCCAGGGGATATTCACCGTGCACTATTCTCTCTTTAATTTGGTTACTCTTTAAGGCCCGATGACTTTAATGAATTTTTTATTCTGTGAGGATTTTCTTTTGGTTGGTTTCTTTGTGATAAATGCTATTTCATAATTCTTAAAAACTAGTAAATTGTTAGAGAAAACTAAAGGATATGTTATTTCTTTGATTCCTAAGGTGTCGAATAATTTCTCTCTTTATTATTTTAGGCCTATTTCATGATTCAATATTATTTTTAATTGTATCTACAATATTTTAGTATCCATGTTATTTATGGTGCTTCCTAATAAAACCAATAACACCCAATATAACATCATTAAATGGAGACATATTTCAGATAATATTTTACTTTCTTAGAAGTTAATGTTGGGTTACCACAAAAATTTGAGAGTTCCTCATTGTTCTTTTAAGATTGAAATTTTGAAGGGCTTTGATTTTTTTCATATGGGAATTACATTGGAATGATTTAGAAATTATGGGTTTTCCATTCAAGTTATCTTCCTGGATTAATATGTGTGTCTCTTCTCCTATGTTTTTGGTAAATATTAATGGGGGTTTTCAAGGTTATATTCCTAGGAAGAAACGATTGAGTCAATAGGACCCAATTTCTCCCTTTGTTTTTTTGAATTATATGTATTTTTTCTCATATCATAGACTCTCTGATTTCATATTCATACTCATTAGAGGATCATTATATATGAGGTAAAACATCCATTTCACATCTTTTCATTTATAATGTTCTTTTTCTTTTTTCCTTTGGTGATTTGTATTTGGTTTTGGTACTGAATAATGTTTTGGATATCTTTTGATACTCTTTTAGGATGTATTTTAACATCTCAGAATGGATGATGTTCTTATATAGTGTTTCCTTAGAGGTTAAGAAAATTATTGGTTCTTACATGGGAATTAGTTTCAGTTAGTTAATGCTTTGTTAATTTGGGTCACCTCTTATTACTACTAGATCAAAAGCTCTGGAGTTTACTATTTTGGAAGATAAAATTGTTATGAGAACAAAGGTTTGGAAAAATAGTTCCCTTTAATTTTTTATCCACTTTCATATTGTCCAATATGTCCTTTTTTCCATGAAATATTATTAGTGTTATCATTTCACCTTGCCTAAATTATTTATTAATTTTATTAAAGCTAATCTTTAGATCATCCTTTGGAAGGGACATTACTTGGATGTGTTTAGGGCCAAAGTGTATTTGGACTCAGTGGATAGATATAAAGAGGATTTATGATTAAGGATAAAGCATGTTGTTGATTAAAATAAAGTAATTATGGATAGACATGTTTTGGACCTTTTTTCAGCCTCCTCTTATTCTATTTGGTTGGATTGGGTTTAAATTTTTCTTCTTGGTCGCACCCAATTTTGGGCGGCCAAAGTTATTTGGAATTGTTTGTGGACATAGAGAAATTTATTTGGGTGATGGAAGTTTCTCAAGGACCATATTAATTTCTATATTTGAAATTGACTATGTATCTCACTCTAGTTTGATTATTGGATTCCCAGGGGGCCAATATGTACATCCTTGATTATCTAATTATTTATGACTATAGACTCCTTAAAACTTCCTGGGTTTCTGAAATTATTTCTTATGTTGATTGAGATCCTCCGATGTAAGTTTCTATTAGTTTTTGGTATGTTAAAAGGGATATTATTTTACTTCTTAATCCTAGTAGTAATAATTATGGGATATTGTTGAATAGGAATATGTATTTTTCATTTATATAGTTTGGGAGGAGCTGATACCAAAATTTATCATTGTTTCATGGAAATATTTGGTCTAGAATCAGGTCACCCTGGCTAGGTACTCCTTTATTCTTTGGTTGGTGATCCTTGAACATTTTCTTACATACGATAAGTTTCAAAGTAGGGGCCTAAATTTTCCTAATCATTGTTTTTTTTGATTGAAACCCATTGATAGTATTGATAATTCATATTTTAATTGTGAATTACCTTATAAGATTTGGTATTACTTATTAAACATCTTGAATTTATATTTTTTGGATCATAATATTTTTTATTCTATTTCCTGGTGTTCTGAAAGATTTACTGGGGATTCCTTACAAAGTTTTTTGGGGAAACTTGGGCTTTTCACCATAGTGTATCTTATTTGGAAGGAACAAAATTATTACATTCATATATTAATATTCCACTATAATAGTTAGATTTGGATTAAATTTAAGATGGTTACTCATTCCAGACTCCTTTATGGTAAGTAGTTTCCAAATATTAAGGATAATCAAGAACTATTTCAGTGGTGGATCTTGTGAGGATCTCTTAACAAAGGTGGTTTATATTCCCCTAGTTTCTTTTAATTTTGGATTTGAGGCTTTTTTCTTTTGTCTGGTGTAGTTTTCCTAGTGTTGGTTGGTGTGTTAGTTTTCATGGGTAGGAGGTGTTGGTGTTTTGGATATCTGGGTTCAGGATAGTGTTGGATGGGGATGTTGTGGGGTGCTAGCGATGAGGCTTTCTAGTGAAGGATAATATTTGATGGTGTGGATTGGATATTTTTTTAGTGTTTGAGTGCTACTGTTTGTCTCCTCTTCATACTGAAGAGGGGGGGGGGTGTTTTATTGATGTGTATTGGGTTTTTTCTGGGTGTTCTAGTGTCTCAGGAATTGGTTGGTGTTGATGGGTTTTTTGGTGTTTTCTTCCTTTTATTTATCTATTGTTTATTCTTTTTGGACTAGTTGTAGTTTGTTTTGGATGGTTGGTATTTGGTTGGAGGTTGATGGATCAATGTTAGCTTGGTGTTTTTATGGTATTATTATAGGGGGGTTGGGATGCTTCTTGGGGATTTGGAATGTGTGGATGTATGGTGCTGGTTGTATGTGTTTCTACTAATTCCTCTATATTAGGGGGATTCTTGTACTATTACTATTGTGATGGTTGCATCAGGATCGTCTACTAGGCTCTATGTGGGATATTGGTCAATTGGGATCGGTGTGTGTTGGTGGTTTCTCCCAGATCTGGGGTGTTCAGATGTTGGATGTGCTCATGTGAGGATGGATGGCCAATATGTTAGATGTTAGATCCTAGTGGCTGGATCTTGTTTAGCTCTAGGTTGGTGGAGGTTATATTCCAGAATAATCTATGGTGGGTGGTTAGTTATGGTGGTTGGATTTGGTTGAGTGGTTTGATTCTTGGTTTGGAAATATTCTCAGATTCTCTTGGTTGATGGATTTAGTTAGTTCTTGTGGATTTGGTTGTTGATTTGTTATTCCTTGCACATCTAGTTAGCGGGGTTTCTTTAGGGTCTTCAATCTGTGTGGGTGGTTTTGGGTGCTGGTTTACAGGGATTCCAGGTTGTCCAGGGGTGGGTTTCAAGGCTTGGACCGGATGTGGCTTTGGAATTAGTTGTTGTGGAATTTGATGCAAGGTTGTTTCATGATGGTTCTGGTGTTGTTGGTGGGGTGTGTTAGTGTGTGTGCGCATGAAAGGGTGGTGGAGTGTGTGTGTGTTTGACTTTTTAGTGTGTGTGGGTGTTCGGGAGGGTGGTGGTACTTGCGTGTGCTTATGGGTGGTGGTGTGGGTGGGTGTTTCCTGTTTCTTTTGGTGTCATTTTTATCCTCCTTTGGTGTTATCTTAGCATTGGGAATTCATTTGTGGTGTTTCCTCTTTTAGTGCTTGATGGATTGGTTTCTGGTGATGTTGTGGATCCAGTTTCTAGTTTTATGGTGTTTTTTACGGGCTTATTTGCTTATTGTTATTGGCTAGTTCTCTTGTTGGTGTTGTTAGTGGCTGGATGGAGGTGCTGGTTGTTGTGTCTGTTGATGTTGGACTTGTGTGTGTGGAAGCATCATGAGGTTCTCGAGATGTTCAATTGTTTTGGGATCTTGGTAACTCTGGGGATCCTCCTATGCATATTTTTTTTCTAGGTCTGGTTGGATGGGCAGCACAAGGTTCTTAGACCAGTTTTCCTATTTTTGTTTTGAATGGGCTTCATAAGATTTCTCGAGCCTTTCAGTTGTGTTCTTGATTGAGGTTTCTTGAGATTTGGGTTCGATTCTATGTTGTGGTTTCTTTTGGCATCTTTGACATCGGTTGGTTCACCTTAAGGTGATTGTATTGTACTCCAATTCCATTCTTTTTATATAATTCTTTCTCTTTATATTGAAAAAAACCCCTAAACTCATAAAACCCTAAAAAATATAAAACCCTAAAAATCATTAAAAACCTTAAAAAATATAAAAATCCTAAAAACCAGAAAATCCCTAGAAACATAAAAAACTCGACAAACCTTAAAATCCCAAAAAATACCTAAGAATACAATAAAAACCTAAAAATACTTAAATCCCCTAAAAATATTTAAAAACTCCAAAACCACTAAAATCCCAATAAAACCCTTAGAATACTCAAAATCCATAAAAACATTAAAAATCTATAAAATTCTTAAAACTCCCTTAAATTATCTAAAAATGTAAAAACCCTAAAAACCCTGAAAAACTGGAAGAAAAGTTTAAGAACAAAAAAAACTTAAAATGTTTAAAAATCCTAAAAAATGCTAAAAACCTAAGCAATCATAAAAATACACTAAAACTCTTAAAAACCCTAAAAGAACTTCCAAACACCTAAAAACCAAAAAAATCATAAAACCTATAAAATCCATAAAACCCAACTGCAAATTCTAAAAATCTTTTTTAACCCCTAAAAACCAATAAAAATGTTAAAAAACTATTATAACCCTTTAAAACCCTAAAAAATGAAAAATTTCCTAAAAACCCAAAAACCCAAAACCCCAAAAAATCCCTAAAAACCCATAAAAAACATAGAAATCCCTAAAACACCTAAAATCCATAAAAGTCCTAAAAAATCTCTAAAATCGTTAAAATTGCAAAAAATCCTAAAAATTCTAAAAACATGAAGAAAACTCAAAACCCAAAAAACATTTAGAATCCCTACAAAACCTAAGAATCTCTAAAAACCATAAAACCCTCAAAATCCCAAAAAAAAACACTAAAACCCATAAAAATACAAAAAAAGCACTAAAATAACTAAAAACGTAAAAACCCTAAATACATGTAAATTTCCTATGAAAACATTAAAATACTAAAAAAACATAAAACCCCTAAAGTGCCCAAAAATGCTAAAAAACATAAAAACTATAAAAAAACCTAAAAACCCTAAACCCCATAAAAACCATAAAACCCCTAAACCAACTAAAAATTCTAAACACCCTTTAATATCAAAATAAGCTTAAAAAATCTAAGAAAATATTAAAAAAATAAAAAAACCCAAAAAACTATAAAAACCCTAAAAACATATATAGACGCTAAAACCCCTCAAAATCCCTAAAATCACTAAAGATCCTTAACAATCCTACAAAGTCCCTAAAACTACCTAAAAATGTAAAACCCAATAGAAACCCTAAAAACCCCTATGAAAACCTTAACAACCTAAAAACACTTAAAACCCTTAAAATACCTAAAAACGCTTAAAACCGTAAAACCCCAAAAACCATAAAAATAAAATAAAGTCTCAAAATACCTAAAACCCCTAAAAACCTAAAATAAATTTAAACACATAAAAACTCTAAAAAAGGTAAAAAAAATAAAAAATTAGAAAACCCCTAAAAACCATAAAAGTAACTAAAACCATAAAAACCCTAAACCCATAAAAACCATAAGAACCCACTAAAAACTCTAAAAACCCATTAAACTCCTAAAATCATTAAAAATATAAAAAAAACCTTTAAAACCCTTTAAAACTAAAAAAATCCCTAAACCCCCCCAACGAACCGTAAAACCCTAAAAATCCTAAAAACCCTCAAAATCCATAAAACCCCTAAAAATCATAAAAAAACCAAAAACAACCCCAAAAAACCCAAATAAAATAAGAACCCAAAAAAGATTTAAAAACCATAAGAAAACCTTAAAACCCTACAACACTAAAAACCACTAAAAATCTAAAAAGGCAAAAAACCCTAAAAACCAAAAATTCCATAAAACCCACTAAAATCATTAAAAGTCCATAAAACCCCAAAATATCCACAAAAAATATAAAAAACCCTTTTAAACACCTAAAAAAATTGAAAAGGAGAAAAAAATATTAAAAACCTATAAACTAAAAAAACCCCTTAAATCCAAAAAACCCTATAAACCCCTATAAACCATAAAACCCCCCAAAATCCCTAATAACCTTAAAATCCCATGAAAATACAAAAAATCCCTAGAAATTTAAAAATCCCTAAAAATCCTGAAAAAAACTCAATGAAAAACTTAAAACTTCTAGAAAACCTAAAAAATGATTAAAACCTTAAAAACCGTAAAAACTGTAAAAACCATAAAAACACTCAAAATACCTAAGAACACTAAACAAATTTTAAAAATATGAAAAAATCCCTATGAAAACCTATAAATGTAAAAAAAACGCATAAACACCCTGAAAACCCGTAATAAATCCTTAAAAATCAAAAAAAACACTTAAATACCACAAAAAGAAAAAAAATAATAAAAACCCTACAAAACCCTAAAACACTAAAAACTATAAAATCCATAAAACCCCTAAAAACCATAAAATACATAAAAATCCATAAAACCACAAAAAATCTCTAAAAAAATCTAAAATCCCTTCAAACCCCCAATACGTTAAAAACCTATAAAACCAAAAAACAACTAAAAACACAAAAAACCCTAAATACAAAAAAAACTATAAAAACCCTAAAAAAACCCCAAAAAACCTAAAAATCATGAAACCCCCTAAAAACCAAAAAAAATAGAAAAAATGCCAAAATAAATCCCAACAAACATCCAAAACCAAATAAATCCTAAATGCTATAAGAAAACCTGTAAATCATAAAAATGCTTTAAAACCCTAAAAAAGATTAAAACTGTAAAAAAACCCTAATACACCCAGAAAACACTCAACATCCCTAAAAACATGAAAAATCATACAAATACTAAAATTCCCTAAAAATCCTAAAAAATATAAAAATCCTTAAAAACCCTAAGAAAGCCATAAAACACTAAAATTACTAAAAACCCCCAAAAATTTTAAAAATGCAAAAAACTCTAAAAACTCCTAAAAGACCCTAAAACCCCTAAAAATGACTAAAAACTATAAACCCCTGAAATACCTTGGAAACCCCTTAAAATACATAAAAACATAGAAACCACTAAAAACTATAAAAACCCTTTAAACCACTAAAAATTAAATTTCTCTAAAAACCCTTTAAAACCTTGAAAAACACAATAAAACCCCAAAACCCTAAATAACCATAAAAACCCAAAAAATCCTAAATCCCTCAAAATCCTTAAAACCCCTAGAATACCATAAAAATCCAAAAAATACCCAAAGATCCCGAAAAATATAAAAATCCCTAAAACCCATGAAAACCACTGAAAACCCCTAAGAAAACCTTAAAAACGTAAAACACTTAAAAACCCTAAAAACATAAAAAAACTAAAAACCCAAAAAACCCTAAAAATATCAAAAAACCCTCAAAATCATAAAAATCCAAACCTAGCCTTAAAAATAAAGAAATTGTAAAAATTCCCAGAAAACCCTAAAATATACTAATAAAACCTAAAATAAATAAAAACACATAAAGAACCTAAAACCCATTAAATATCCTAAAAGCCCCATAAATACCCTAAAACACTAAAAATAATATAGACCATAAAAAATGTTAAAAACCATAAAAACACAAAAAATCCATAAAAATCTTAAAACCCATTAAAAACTATAAAAACCCTTTAAACCCCAAAAGAGATAGAAAAGTATAAAAAACCTTTAAACACCTAAAAACTCAAAAAAACCTAAAACCCAAAAAAACCAGAAAACCCTAAAAACTCTAAAAAGCCTAAAAATTACCAAAATCCAAAAAGCCCAAAAAACAATAAAATCCAAAACAAGACATAAAAATCCATAAAATAAAAAATACTCTAAAAAACTGAAAAACCCAAAGGAAAACATAAAAAACTAAAAACAATAGAAACCCTTAAAAAACCTAAAAAGCACTAAAAACCCTAAAAACAAAAAAACCCTAAAAACTCTCAAAATACCTAAAACCCTTAAAAATTCATAAAAATCCCAAAAAAATCCCTTAGAATCCCAAAAAATTCAAAAACCCCTAAAAACCCTAAAAACCCTAATAAAACTATAAAAACCTAAAAACACAAAAAACCATAAAATACTCAAAAAAATCCCATAAAACCCTAAAACCTGACTAATGAATAAAAAAACATTTTAAACTCTAAGAAACATTAAAAACATAAAAAACCCTAAAAACCCAAAAAAACTAAAAAAAAACCAAAAACCAAAGAAACAAAGAATTCCATAAAAATCAATAAAAATCCTCAAAATCACCAAAACACCTAAAAAAACTATAACGATCTATGAAAATCCCAAAACATTTATAAAAAAATAAAAAAAATAAAACCTTAAAAACCGTAAAACAGTTAATAACCCTGAAAACCTAAAAAACAAAAAAAACTACAAACACTACAAAACATGGAAAACACTAAAAACCAAAAAATCGATAAATACCTTAAAACCCTAAAACCAATAAAAGCCCTAAAAACCACTAAAAATATAAAAACTCTTTAAAACTATAAAAATGTTATAGAACTCTAAAAAAAATTAAAACCACTAAAAAGATCAAAAAACACTAGAAACCCAAACAAAACCAAGAAAACACTAAATACCCTAAAAATCCATAAAAACACTATAATCCTAAAAAATTCATATAAATATATAAAATTTATAAATATGTAGAAATACCTAATAACCCTGAAAAACTAAAAAAAGACCTTAAAAACCTAAAACCCCCCAAAACCCTAAAAACATAAAATACACTAGAACCACTATAGGACTGTATAATCCTTAAAACCCCTAAAAACCCCTAAAACCCTCTAAATCAACAAGTAACCTAAAAACAATATAAATCATAAAAAATCCCTAAAAATCCCCAAAATCATAAAAACCCCTAAAAAACCTAAAAAAACCTAAGAAAACCTAAAATACATAAGAATAGTTAAAACCCTTAAAAACCTAAAAAGGAAAGAGATGGAGGCACACTACCCCAGCTCTCCCTCTCATTAGATGATTCTCCCAGAGTTTCCACAAGATTTTTCTTGGGGCTTCGGCTGTGGATCCTCGCTTCTACCATATCCTCGGAGAAGGTGTGCTCTGGAGGTGCTTCTCAGTCTCAAGGCAGCGGTGGATTCCTATCTACAGTGGCTTCAACATCCCTAGGTGGTGTATTTTCTTGAGATTTTGGCCTCGGATCCAAGCGGGGATTGCCTTTTGTGCGCTCAATCTTTGACAACTGTGGAGGCTACGTAGTCTGTTAGGATCTCTGATCGGTTGGTTTTAAGTGACGTTGTAGACAGAACCTTGGTGGCTGGAAACCCTTCTGGACATCAGACGTGGATCGGGGTGGAGCTTGCAAATCTGGGGCTTCCATAAACTATTCAGCATCATCGAGGGCTTCAACAATGGAGAGGGTTGCAGTGGATTCCCAGGATCTGGTCTCTTTGATGGTTGATTGCCTCTTCCGATTTGTTGCCTCACGTTTCTATTTTTTCTCCAATGACGATATTGTATGTTCCCTCTTCTGTAGTTTTGATCCTATTATTTTTCTTCATTTTTTATTCACTAGTGGCTTCAACATTCTTCAGCTTAGTGGATGCATGTTTTATCAACAATTCTGGATTGGTTCATTTGTGGTTTGGTCTGTTATTTGGGTTGTTCATTTGGTTAGAGGTTTTTTGTTTGAATTTCTAGTTGCGATGGATCTGGTTTTTTCAGATTTTTTATTGCTGATGTGGCATTTGGTGTGTGCCGATGCAAGATATTGGTTGTGTGCTACTGGTTGTTTATGATGTGTGAAAGGATTTGCTGGTATTTGGAAACTATGGTGCTAGATGCTATTTACTGCTAGACTAGGATGTAATGAAGCTGTTGGTTTTGGGTATGGGCATTGGTGGCCCTATGCTGTTGGTTTTACTTCTAGGTGTGGTATGCTGGATGTGGGTACTATTGTTCCTATGTTGTTTTCCTTTGAATGGATGTTGTTGGGTGCAAGTTTCTGGTTGCAAGATACTTTTTAGCTTGGAAGTGATGGTTGCTGGATGTTGGGATACTATTTACTTGTTGGCGCATTCCTTAAAGACTAGAGGTGGTGGGTGCTGGAATATTGTTATGGTTGTGATGATTGGAATTGGTACTCCTGGTGGCTGGAACTAAAGCGGGGTGCTGGGAGATATTTGGTGATGGAAGGAGGTGCTGGTTGTTTGAAAATGATTTGCTGGATCCTAGTTGTTGTATGGATAGGATGTGATTAATCTATTGTTAATGACCTTAGTGTTGGTGGTTATGTGTTGCTGGTGGTGGAAATTCTTGTCAAGGAGGTCACGAATGATGAAAAATGTACTACGGGGTACAGGTTTCCGGTTAGCTGGGAGATTCTGATGGGGGTGACTCTGTTTTTATTATTTGTCTACTTTTGTGATCCTTTTCATTTATTTAGGGACTTTTGGGTTTTGTCGGGCGTCCATATTTTTTGGGTGTGGGTTGATGGACCCCACCACTCCCTTGTTTACAGGGTCTTTTTTCTAATAAGATTTGGGGGCCAGGAATAGCCTGGCCTCACACCTTCCTTGCTCGAAAAACCCCCAAAAATGCAACAAGCCCTATAAAACCCCAAAAAAATATAATAAAAACACTAAAAACATTAAAACTATAAAACCCCTAAAATTATTAAAAACGTTTAAAACCCATAAAAACCATAAAACCCAGTAAAAAAACTAAAATCCTTTAATTCCCTAATTTTTTTTAAAATCTCTAGAAAATAATAAAAACCCTAAAAAAACTCTAAAAACCAAAAATCCTAAATAAACCAAAAAAACCATAAAAACCATAAAATCCCTAAAAATCCTAAAAGTCCTTAAAAACCCTAAAAACCATAAAAATCCTAAAAATTCTAAAAAATCATAAAAACGTAGAGAACCCTAAAAAAACTAAAACCCCTAAAAATCATTAAAAATCTAAAAATAAATAAACTCCCTAAAAACCAAAAAAGCTCTAAAATCCCTACAAAACATAGAAAATCATTAAACCTCCCTAAATCCCTAATACCCAAAAAAACAATAAAAATATCTAAATACCCCTAAAATCATAAAAACCCCTAAAAACCCTGAAAAAACCTAATAAAACCTTAAAACAAAAAAATAACTAACACCCCTAAAAACCTAAAAAAATACCAAAAACCTGAAAAACATTAAAACCACTAAAACCCCTAAAAATAATAAATACCCAAAAACCATAAAAAACATTAGAAACCCATAAAACACCAAAAAAAATACTAAAAAACCTAAAAAAAATTTAAAACCCTAAAGAAGTTGAGAAATTTAAAAAATCTTTTAAAACCTAAGAAACTCAAAAAAACCCAAAAACCCCAAAAAACCCATAAAATCTGAAAACCAATCATAATCTCAAAATACCGTAAAAACCCAAAAAAAAATTTAAAACCCTAAAAAATCCCTTAAAATGAAAAAATCAATAAAACCCTAAAAACCCCTATGAAAACATTAAAACACTAAAAACACATAAAATCTCTAAAAACCTAAAAAATACTAAACCCCTAAAAACTCTATAAAACTAAATAAACCCTGAAAATCCATAAAAATCCAAAAAAATTATAAAATACTAAAAATCCCCTAACATTATTTGGAAAATCTAAAAAACCTAAAAAAAATTAAAAACCCCTAAGAAAACCTTAGAAACCTAAAAACACTTAAACCACTTAAAAAATCTCGAAAATTTTAAGAATCGTATAAAAACCTAAAAAGGCCTTAAAACCCCCAAAAAACAAAAAAAAAACCTATAAAAACATTAGAAATCCCTAAAAACCTATAAAATCCTAAAACCCATAAAAAATTATTAAAACACTTTAAACCCATCAAAATGTTAAAAAATCTAAAATCCATAAAACCCCTAAAAACTCAAAAAAAATCCTAAGAACCATAAAACCCTAGAAATACTACAAACTATAGAAACCCTCAAAATATCTAAAAACCCTAAAACCCCTAAAAATCCTAAAAATCCCTATGAACATGAAAAACCATGAAAAAACCTAAGAATACAATAGCAACCTAAAAACACTAAAAACCCCTAAAAACCATAAAACCCATAAAAACCTAAAACAACATAAAATATTTAAAAACCATAAAAGACCAAAAAAGATTCCAAAAATTCATAAAAATGTAAAAACCACTAAAAACCATGAGAATCCATCAGAAAACCTTAAAAAGTAAAAACACTTAAAACCCCCAATAAACTTAAAAAATATTAAAAACCCTAAAATATGCTAAAAACACAAATAAAATAACCCCCCCCCCCCCTAAAAAGCATCAAAACCCTAAAACGCATCAAAACACACTAAAGTTTAAAAAAAAAATTAAACATAAAAAATGTTAAAAAATATAAAAAACCTTAAACCCCATAAAAACTCAAAAAACCCTAAAACTTCCAAAAAAACCTAAAACACTAAAGACCCCCAAAACCCTTAAAATCCTTAAAATCCCTAAAAACCCATAAAAATTCTAAAAATAAATAAAAATTTCTAAAAACATAAAAAACCCTAGAAATACTAAAAAACTCTAAGAAAACCTTAAAAACCTAAAAACATTTGAAACCCCTAAAAACAAAAAAATTGATAAAAAATCTAAAAACTATAAAAGACCCTAAAACCCCTCAAGATCCAAAAAAACCCTAAAATTCCTTAAAACACTAAAATTTCCTAAAAATCCCTAAAAATAAAATATCCATACAAACCCTAACGAACCCTAAGAAACCCTTAAAAACCTAAAACACTTAAAACCACTAAAAACCTAAAAACACACTAAAACCCCAAAAAGAACCTAAAAAAATAAATATCTAAAAACCATAAAACTGATAAAAACATTAAAAACCCCTAAAACCCATAAAATACCTAAAAATTAAAATCTCAAAAATCTTTTAAACCCCTAAAAACATTAAAAAACTCTCAAAACACTTAAAAACATAAAAAACATAAAAAACATAAAAAACATAAAAATCCAAAAAAACCATAAAACCCTGAACCCATAAAAATACTAAAAAGAATAAAAAAATCTATAAAATCCCTAAAATTCCTCAAAATTGTAAATACCCCAGAAAAACTAAGAAAACCATAAAACCATAAAAACACTTAAAAAAATTCTAAATACCCTAAAGGCCATAAATTACCTTAAACCCCCTAAAAATCCCTAGAAACCATAAACACCCATAAATTTTTTAAAACCCCCCTAAAATCCCTAAAAACATTACATAATCAAAAAACCCAGAAAACCCACTTCTATGGCTATGTTGATTGGAATTGGTGCTGTTGGTTGCTGGAACTAAATCGGGGTGCTGGGATGAGGAGTTGCTGGAGGCTGGAGATTGTGAAGTGGGATGCTGCTGATGGTTCTGACGCTACTGGACAATGGTTTCTGATTGGATGTGAGGTGATTCTAGGGACATTGTTTGGCTTTGTGTGTTTTTTTCTCTCTTTTTTTATTTTTTTGGTGTCTTTGTCTTGGGTTGTTAACGGTTTTTGGGTGTGGGTTTTTTGACCCCTCCCCTCCATTTTCTGTTGTGTCTCTTTTTTCTTTCTAATAAATTGGGGAGGGGGGGGTTAGGAATAGCCCGACCCTCGCATCTTCCTTGACCTAAAAACCCTATAATACCCTAAAAATTCATAAATACCTTTAAAAACTATTAAAAACACTAAAACCTCCTTTAACCCCCAAAATGTTAAAAAACACTAAAAACACTTAAAAACACTAAAAATATAAAAAAATTCTAAAAACCTAGAAACCCATAAAAACCCTAAAACCCTAACCCCCCAATCCCAGTAAATTCTAAAAATCTATAAAAAACATAAAAATCCCTAAAAATTTAAAAAAACGTAAAATCCAAAAAACACCCATAAAAACCATAAACACCTAAAACACTTAAAATCCCTACAAACCTAAAAAGACTAAAACTACCTTAAAACCCTCAAAATCCCTAAAAAACCTAACACCATAAAAATCCTAAAAAACCCTAAAAATCTCTAAAAATGTAAAAAAACCCATAACCCCTGAAAATCCCTAAGAGAAACTAAAGAACCTAAAACACATAGTATCCCTAAAAAACCTCAAAATTTCCCTACAAGACCCTAAAAATCTTAAAAGCCCCTAAAAACATAAAACCCCCTTAAAAGATTTAAAACCCCTAAAACCCCATAAAACTTCTAAAAAAATAAAAACTCTGAAAACACTTTAAACCCATAAAAATGTTAAAAAACTCCAAAACACATATAAACACCTAAAAACTCAAAAAATGCGCAAAACCAAAAAAAACCATAAAACCCCGAAAATCCATAAACACTCTCAAAATCCCTAAAAACCTAAAATTCCATATAAATATTAAAAATACATAAAAATCCAAAAAAAAACATAAAACACATAAAAACCTTGAAAGCCCAAAGAAAACCTTAAAAATCGAAAACACTTAACCCCCCCCCCTCCACCAAAAAATCCTAAAAACCATAAAATGAACCTAAAACCTAAACCCCTAAAAATACCTAATAACCAGAAAACCCAATATATTATAAAATTCTCTAAAAATCCAAAAATAATGTAAAAACCCCAAAAAACCTAGAAAACCCCTAAGAAACCTTAATGACCAAAAAACACTTAAGTACTTTAAAAAACAAAAAATATGCTAAAACCCCTAAAAGTCACTAAAAACCCAAAAACCTCTGAAATCCATAAAAACCTATAAAACATTAAAAACCCTAAAAGTCCACAAAAACTGTATATCCCACTAAAATATATAAAAACTCTTCAAACCACAAAAAATGTTAAAAAACACTAAAAAACCTTAAAACACCAAAAAACTCAAAAAACAATCCAAAAATAGATAAAATATTAAATCCCTAAAAACCCTAAAAAAACTCTAAAAACCCTAAAAACCCAAAAAAACATAAAACCATAAAAAATATAAAAATATCAAAAAATACCTAAAAATTATAAAAACCATGAAAACCTTGAAAATACCTTAGAAAACTATAAAAACAAAAAAAATCTTAAAACCCCTAAAAACAAAAAAAACATTAATACCCCAAAAACTCTAAAAAGACCCTAAAAACCATAAAACCCCTCAAAATCCATAAAAATTATAGAAAAACATAAAAATATTAAAAAATCCCAAAAAATAACTAAAAATGTCACAACCCTAAAATTCAAAAAATCCCCAAGAAAACCTTAAAACCAAAAAAACATAATAACATAAAAATGCCTAAAATGGTAAACACCATAAAAGAACCTAAAATCCATAAAACCTGTTAAAAACCATGAAAACCCTAAAAATACATTAAATCCCTTAAACCCCACTAATAACTCCAAAACCCTTTAAAACCATAAAAAAATTAAAAACATTAAAAACCTTAATAAATCAAAAAAAAATCCTAAAAACAAAAAAAACATAAAAAAACATAAAAAAACATAAAAAATCCTAAAACCACCATAAACCCAAAAAACACCCAAAATCCCTAAAAACCTTTAAATACCATAAAAATCCAAAATATTCATAAAAATAACTAAAACCCCTAAAAATTCTAAGAAAACCTTAAAAAAATAAAAACACATAAAACCCCAAAAACCCAAAAAAACGAAAAAAAAATTAGAAATCCCCAAAAACCCTAAAAGACGATAGAACCCTAAAACCCCTCAAAATCCCAAAACCCCCCAAAAAATAAAGATCCTAAAAAAAACTAGATTCCATAAAAATGAAAAAAACATAAAACCCTATAAAACCCTATGGACACCTTAAAAATCCAAACACACTTAAAACCCTTTAAAACCATAAAAAATTCTAAAAACCCTAAAAGACCCTAAAAACCCTAAAACCCATGAAAAACCAACCCCCCCCCCCCCCCAAAAAAATCATAAAACCCATAAAACTCTAAAAACACTAACAAAATTAAAAACACATTAAACCCCCCAAAACGTTAAAAAATATAAAAAAATCAAAACCATAAAATCTCAAAAAAACTCCTAAAACCCCAAAATCCATAAAACCATAAAAGAACTCAAAATACATATAACAAAAAAATCCTAAAAAAGAGAAAAAAATCTCTAAAAATTTAACAAACCCTAAAAACCCTGAAAACCTCTAAGAAAACCATAAAAATAAAAAACACTTAAAATCCCTGAAAAATATAAAAACTCTAAAACCCCCAAAAATCCTAAAAATACCCAAAAAACCCAAAAAAACCCTCAAAATCCATAAAAACCTAAAAACTGTAAAAAACCCTAAAAACAAAATGAACCCTAACAAATTTGAAAAAAACTAAGAAAGCCTTTAAAATATAAAAAAATTAATACCCTTACATTTCTAAAAACCCAAAAATATTCTAAAAAACCAAAACCCTTAAAAATCATAAAATCCATAAAATCATTTAAAACCCCCAAAACCCATAAATTATCTAAAAACCACTAAAAAATATGAACCCTTAAAACCCAAAAAAGTCCTTAAAAACAATATGAAAACATAAAAACCTAGAAAAATAAAAAAAAACAATAAAAAACCCAAAATATGGAAAAACCCTAAAACCCCTAAAAAACTAAAACCCCTCAAAATCCATAATACTGTAAAAACTATAAATTTTTTAAAAATCCCTAAAAATGCCTAATAATTTAAAAAACCATAAAGACCATGAAATCCTCTACCAAAAGCATAAAAATATAAAACCACTTTAAACCCTTAGAAGACCAAAAAAACGTGTAAAAACCTTAAAAATCCTAAAACCCTAAAAATCCCTAAAAACCATAAAAAACCATGAGAATCTTAAAAAATCACAAAAATCCCTAAAAACAAAAACACCCCTAAAAACCTTGAAAACCCCCAAGGAAGCCTTAAAAAACTAAAAACACTTAAATCTCATATAAAATATAAAAATGCTAAAAACACTAAAAATCCCTAAAAACTATAAAACCCAAAAAAAACAAAATATCCCCAAAAACCTTAACACCCCCAAAAACCCTAAACCATATAAATAGTATAAAAACCCTTCAAAAACCCGTTAAAAACAATAAAACCCAAAAAATGATAAATTTAAAAAAAACCTTAAAAACAAAAAAAACATAAAAACCAAAAACCTAAAACCCTTGAAATTCCAGAAATCCTAAAATACTAGGAAGATCCAAAAAACCCCTAAAATCCCAAAAAATGTATAAACCCCTAAAAATAAAAAATAACCTTATGAGAACCTTAAAACCCTAAAAACAATTAAGACCCCTGAAAGACCTAAAAATTTATAAAAACCAAAAAAATACACTAAAACCCTAAAACCCCTCAAAATCCTTAAAACGCTGAAAACCACAAAAATATTTGAAGATCCCTAAAAATCCATAAAAACCATGAAAATCCATAAGAAAAGATCAAAAACCCTAAAAAATTTAAATCCCATAAAAACCCTAAAATGTATAAAATACTAAAAAGACCCTAATTAGACAAAAAACCCATAAAGTCTATATAATCACCAAAAAGATAAAAACCCTAAAAATAAATAAAATCCTAAAAACCAATAAATAATTCAAAAACTCTTTATACCCTTAAAAATGTAAAAAAATAAAAAAAATTTAAAACCATAAAAACTCAAAAAACCCCAAAAACCCATAAAATCCATAAAAAACATAAATCCCTAAAAAATTATAAAACCCCTCAAATCCCCAAAAATCCCTCAAAATCCATAATAATCCTAAAAAGCCCCAAAAATCCAAAAAATGTAAAAAAACAGAAAGACTTTAAAAATATTAAGAAAATATTAAAAACCAAAAATAGTTAAAAACCCCTAAAAATCATAGAATCCCAAAAAACCCAAAAAAATCCAAGATCCCTAAAATCCCTATAAAACCTAAAAATCCATCAAAATCATATAAAATCCGTAAACACCTAAAATTTAATAAAACCCTAAAATCCTTGAAAATTCCTATAAAAACATTAAAACTCTAAGAAAACTTAAAACCCCTAAAAATCTACAAATGATAGGTACAAAAAAACCATAAAAACCATAAATACCATAAAAATATCTAAAACCTTAAAAACTCTAAAAAACCTTAAAAAATCAAAAAAACACCAAAACACCAAAAAACCAAAAAACCCATTAATGCCCTAAAAATCCTAAAAACCCTAAAAATCCATAAAACCCCTAGAAACTATAAAAATCCTAAAAAATCCCTCTAAAAACCTGAAACAAAAACCCCCTGAAACACTGAAAACCCATATGAAAACCTTAAAAACCTAAAAAAACTTAATACCCCTAAAAACCTAAGAATATTAAATAACCTAAAAACTATATAAACCCCTAAAACTTTTAAAAACCCTAAAACCCTAAAAACCCACTAAAAACTCTGATATGAGATTCTCAGGTTGGCTCGATATTGATAGCGTAGGGCAGTAGATGGCGAATACAATTTGGGGCTAAGTAGAAGATGATGTGTTTGGGTAGTGGATGAAAATAGCTGACCAATGTTATATTGAGCATTACCTACTAATTAGAAAATACACTTGGTGGAGGGATGCAATGTCCATTCTTAAAAACTATACACTTGGGTTGAGGCATGGAATTGGGGGATTTCCATTCTTGGATCACCAATCTAACCAATAGGTTGAAAAGAAAGAATACACAAGATAAAGGGAAGAAGGTAATGATCCACATTTTTAAGAAAATAAACTCAATGAGTTTCACTAATGAAAAAATTGAATGATAATAGGATTCAATGGGTTTAATATTTATAGACAAGGGGTGACAGAAAAGGTCAAGGGTCTAATATAATAAAGTTACAAGGCATATTACTAATTTTCCTATTAAATTAAAAAAATCATAAAGTCTAACAATATATTTTTGTAAATGTAAAAAATTACATTCCACCCATATCCCTTGGATTTGACTTTGAGTACCTAGCCCATCAGATTTTACTTTATTGTCCCATGATGCCATTCTAGAATCTCAATGTGGGAAAGACTTCCAAAATTTGTGAAAACATGTGCCATGGGCTTCATACATCTCATTTGGGCTTAAATAAGAGTGGTGATAATACCATTTTTCACTTCAATGCATGAACCTTGGGGTTGGGCCATTTAATTTAATGAGATGGTCTCTCATTTCAATTTTTAGTCTCTTTAATTTTCTTACATCATTGGGCCATGAAAATCCAACTCCGCACATGCCATCAAGTAATTGTTGTAAATTAGGTTCATATCACCCTCCCCTATTGAAAATGAGTCATCCTAGATTCTTTATCATCTATATCAAAATACTAGGGGAGATTAAAAATGTTTTCTTTAAAAATATCATCATACTCACCATAAAATGTGATATTGTAATCAACCATGCCAAGAACTAACTATGGTCCAACTCCATGTATCATGATCTTTTAACTTCATTTTCTTTTGAAACCTCTTTAATTTCATTTCGTTATCATGGTGTTGATTAACATTTCATTTTCCTTCCATATTTCTAATTTCTTAGAATGGCCTTCAAACATGATCAATAGGGTTACGTAGGATAAATCCCAGAGGAGTTCGAGATGGATAAAATTGAGTTTTAGAGTGATCTTCCCTTTTGTATGAAAAATCCACATTTATTATAAACTTCATCCAATCCTTTAAAAACTCCCAGAACCCTATAAAACCAAAAAAAACTCATAAATATCTAAAACACATAAAACCCCTAAAACCCTAAAAATGACAAAACAGTAAAAACACTAAAAACCCTAAAACCCTAAAAAACATAAAAAACCATAAAAAATTAAAAAACCCTAAAATTACCTAAAAACATAAAAATCCACTAAAAATATAAAATCCATTTAAACCCCTAAAAATTTTATAAAAATTATAAAAATTATTAAAACACTAAAATCTCAAAAAACCCTTCAAACCCAAAAAATAATTAAAACCTTTAATATTCTAAAAACCCTCAAAATCCTAAAAAACCATAAAAACCATAAAAATTATGAAAGATCCTTAGAAATACCTAAAAGGGTAAAAAACCCAAAAAACTTGAAAAAATCTATGTAAACCATAAAAATCTAATAACATTTAAAACACCTAAAAAACAAAAAAACACTAAAAAGCCAAAAAAATTATAAAAACCATAAAAATTCCTATAAAACCTAAGAGCCTCTTAAAATACTTTAAAATACCAAAAAATCCCTTAAAATTTAAAACCCCTTAAAAATCCAGAAAACCCCTAAGAAATCCTTAAGAACCTAAAAACACATAAAACCCCTAAAAACCTAAAAACACTAAAACACTAAAAACCCTAAAAATCATAAAACCATATAAAACCTTAAAAAAAACCCAATAAAAAACCTAAAACCACAAAAACTAAAAACCCCATTGTACACCTAAAAACATTTAAAACTAAAAAAAAAACAATTAAAACACAAAACAAAATCTTGAGGAACCCCTAAAACAAAAAAAAATTATAAATACCAAAGAAAACCAAAAACCGTCAAAATCCCAAAACCCCCAAAAAATCATTAAAAATCCCTAAACTTCCCCAAAAACATAAAAAACCCCAAAAAATATGAAAACCCCTAAGAAAAACATGTAATTATAAAAAACATTGAACCCCTAAAAATCCAAAAAATACATAAAATTATAAAATACTTAAAACCCCTAAAAACCATAAAAACCCTAAGAAAATCATCAAATCCTAAAAACACATAAAACCCTTAAAAACCTAAAAACGCAAAAAACCCTAAAAATACCCTAAAACCCATAAAAACAATAAAACCCCTAAAAACAATAAAAATTCCTACAAACTCGTAAATCCCCAAAGAATCCACTAATATCTCTAAAAACTCCAAAAAACATGGAAAACCATGAAAAACCCCCAAAAACCTAAAAATCCCCCAAACCCTTAAGAACCATAAAACTCTATAAAATCTCTAAAAAAAGAAATGAAATCCCTAAAAATGTCAAAATCACAAAAAACCATAAACCCCCTAAAACCTTAAAAATCATAAAAACCCATAAAACTCTAAAAACCCAACAAAAACTCTAAAACCCCTTTGAAACCATAAAAATAATAAAACCATAAAAACCATAAAACCCTAAAAACCCAATAAAACCCCTAAAAACACAAAACCCTAAACACCCCTAGAAAAACCTAAACACCCTCAAACTCTCAAAAAAACCAAAAAACCCAAAAAAATCATAAAATATCACTAAATATCCCTATAAAATTTAAAACCCCTAAAAACACTCAATACCCCTAATAAAACCTTAAAAACATGAAAACATGTAAAACCCCTAAAAACCTAAAAACACTAAAAACCGAAAAACCTTACAAACCCAAAACACCATAAGAATACTTAAAACCCCAAACAAACCCATAAAAATCCTAATAAATCCCTAAAAATACTTACAAATGTAATAAATCTATAAAAAACTAGAAAAACCTAAGAGAAATGTAAAAATATAAAAACACATGAAACAAATATAATACTAAAAAACACAAAAAACCCTAGGGGTCCTTAAAAACCCTGAACACCCCTAGAAACCACAAAAATCCTAAAATATATAACAACCCCTAAAACTTATAAAAACTCTAAATAACCAATAAATATTCTAAAAACCCTTTAATCCCCTAAAAATGTTTAAAAACTCTAAAAATCATAAAATATTAAAAAACTAAAAAAACCACAAAACCCTAAAAAACCATAAAAATACTAAAAAAAGCCTAAAAATCCAATAAACATAAAAAATACTAAAAAAATTGAAAAAAAATCAGAAATACTTATAATCCAAAAAATACTTAAATCCCTTAGAATCTATAAAAATGAAAAATATTATAAAAACCCTATAACCCCCAAAAACAACCAAAAAACCCCAAGAACCATAAAACCCATAAAAACCCATAAAACCGATATAAACCCTAAAAACCACTAAAAAGAGAAAAAATAACTTTAACACCTAAAAATGTTAAAAAATATAAAAAACATTAAAACCCTTGAAGAATTCCAACAAAACACTAAAACCCAAAAACCATCAAAATACCTAAAAACCCTAAAAATCATAAAAAAATTGAAAAATCCCTAAATATAAGTAAAAACGTTAAAACCATTAAAAACCTAGAAAATCCCTAAGAAATAATTAAAAAACCTAAAATACAATAAACCCCTAAAAATCCTAAACACCCTAAAACCACTCAAAATCCCAAAAACCGCTAATATCCACTAAAAATCCAAAAAAATCCATAAAAATCCCTAAAACATTAAAACCCCTTACAACCATGAAAATCCCCTAAATAATGTAATATCTTAAAAACACTTAAAACCAATTAAAAAAAATTTCTAAAAATTCTAAAAATACTAAGAAATCATAAAAGTCCCTAAAAATCCTAAACCCCCTAAAAAGATAAACAACCAAAAAATAGAAGGACCTTAGGGGATTCCAAATTGATCACTAAAAACTATCTGGAGCCCCAAACTCATGGTGGATTTAGTGTACCAATTTGGAACTTTGATCTCATAGTGTTTGGTTGTATGCCTTCATTGGATAATTCTTGGTCTATGTGGTCTTTGATGGATGGTTTTTGTGTTCAAGATTGTTGTTCAGCTTGGGGGTTATCATGGTTGGTTGAAGCCAGTGGAATATTTGATTTTGGATTTCTCTTACTTCGGCCATGTTGTGGGAATTTTATCTTTAAGAACGAGGTTGATGGTCCCAGATTCTTGTTTTATATTTTCATCATATTTCAGCGAAGAGAATTTTGTTTGGAAGGCATTGCTTCTAGTTCATTAGATTGGCATATGGGGTATGTAAATCACTAGATTTCATGGTTCTTAAGGTTCCTGGATGTTTGGTTTTCATCATCGGATTGGTGGATGGTGTGTTTTTTCATTGATCCACTGTTCATTTTCTGACCATTGTCTCCTGTTTCATTGTCACATTTCTCGAGGTGGTGTGCATGGGATGGTGTGGGTTGCATTTCAGGGGAAAGAGGATTTGATTTTGTTGACTTTTTATTACTCTTGAATTGTTGTTTAATTTTTTGGTTTCTACTTATTTGGGTTATAGGTGGGATGGTGGTTGATCGACGTCTTTTCTATGTGAGTGGTTCGATGACTATCGGGCCCCAGTTATAGATTTATTTCATCATAAACATTTTTGAGGGTTTTTTTGTGCCTTTCGGGCCACTAGTTTTTCATCCAACGTCGTTTATTCTGTTATATTGGGTGGAGGGTTGGTTCTCTAGTTCAAAAATTTCTTATCCATCGAAACTAGTTTCGAGGTACTATTTTGGATGTTGATGGCGGTAGGGTTTGGAATCCTTTATTATGATAGGTTCCTAGGGGTGAAATTCGATTTGTGCTAGTGGCAGGTGGGTTTTATTTCATTGATTTTTTTCTGATGCTTGGCCCAATGTTGTGTATTTAACAGCTATCTTTTAGGAATTTGAGTTAATATTCTTGGTTTTATTGGTTGGAGGTTTTTTGTGGTTGCACATATTTTTGGAATATGTTATGTTGAAATTTTCCTTCATATGATTCTTCATCGGTACACCTAGTTTCATTTTATAATAGGCTGGCGATGTCTTTATTTCTATTGGTTTCTGGTAGCAGGTTCGTCGATCGACTGTTCCTTCTGTGTTCTTGTAATAGGTATTCTTGTTTCTTTATTAGAAATTTCATTTTGTTTCTTTCAACATTAATGGTGGTTTTGTCAATATTCTATAGTTTTAGGATGGTGTATCCCTCAACATCCCTTTTATAGAATGGATTCACATTTTCTTATGTCCATTCTCCGATGTTTTTTTTACTCTGTTGGGTTATGGTTCACATGCTGGTGACTAAGTGATCATTTATTTTGGTTGGAGTCTGGTTGGCGGTGTCCACAACTTCTACGGTAACATCATAGGCATCACACTATAATGTTGTGATTCTTCATTTTCTAGTGGATTGGTTCTTCTTCTGGATTTGATGTCATTTCTCTCATTGTAGGATCTAGTTTGTGTTGGGTTGGTGGGAGGATTGTGGGTTGGGGGGCTTGTAGTGTTTTTGGTTTTGGAGGTGATTTATTGTTTTCTCATCGTGGTGCTATTGGTGATCTATAGTTACAGATGGCTAGAAAGTCTCTAGGAGGGTCTTTTACTTGGTCCAACCTTCTGAAGAGAAGCTATTGTTAGGAATTAAGGATTTTGTGGCTTGTCGGTTGGTTTGGTGTTGGGCTTGACATATCAGTCTAAGGATTAGTGGGAGGGTTGTGGTTATGGATGATATGTGATTGGGTTGTAGGCGATGCATAAAAACTGGTGAGGCTATAGGTTGAGGTTTCTTTAGTTTTGGTTGTTGGTGTTAAATTGGTTATGGGGGTGCTAGTCATTTCTGTTGTTGGGGTTAGTGCTTTAGATAATGGGAGTTGGATTTGTGTTGGGCAATGGGATCTATTTTTTTCTAGAGCTGGTTTTGGGTGTTGGATACTGGGTGCTAGGTGGGGGGGAGGATAGCTGGTTTTGGGGTTTTTAGCACTATTGTTTCCTACTGGAGCTAGGGATGAGACTGCTCAGATCTGTTTTGGGATATTTTACATGGTAATGGACCTGTTATGGCTAGTGGATATTGTGCTGGGAAATGAAGAGGGGTGTTGGAAGCTATTGAGGCTGCTAGGAGATGTTGGTGTTGGGAGATCTATGTAGATTATTGGGAGATCTTTTCAGATGTTGGGTTTTGGTGGGAGGTTTATTCTACTTGGGAAGGTGATGGAGCAGGGAGATGGGTGATGTGCAATGGGTGTTGGTTTTTTTGGTCTTCATATGTTTTATCATTCCGTTTTCAAGAATTGATTTGAATCAGCTTCAAGGGGTTTCTTGGGCCATCTTCCTAGAGATGGTTGGTTGGGATTCGTGAGTTTTCACATACCCCTTTTTAGGTAATTTTTTTGTTTTCACTTTGCGATGTTTTTTGGGCCCATTTTCTAGACAATGGCTTGGATGAAATTCATGAGGATTCTCAGTCTTGTTTTACAGAGTTTGGTTGTTTGAGCTTCACGAGGGATCTCAGGCCCATTTTTTTTACTATTGTTGGTGCTATTTTGACCATTTGTCACACCACTTCAGTGACTGGATTGTACTTAAATTCCTTCTTTTATATATTACACTCTATTTTCCTTGCAAAAACCCTAAAACCCATAAAAAACATAAAAATCACTAAAACTCTAAAAACCCTTTAAACCCTGAAAAAAGATAAAAAACTCTAAAAACCCATAAAACCCTAAAAAACTCAAAAAAAACCCTAAAACCCAAAAAGACTACAAATCCCATACACCTCACCCCCCAAATCCCTAAAAACCCTAAAAACCCATAAATATCCAAAAAAACCCAAAAAAATAAAAAAAACATAAAAAATCCTAAAAATCTTAATAACACATAAGAAAACCTTAAGAACTAAAATAATTAAACCCCAAAAAACCTAAAAATATTGAAAAACCAAAAATGCTTTAAAAATCATAAAATCCTTAAAAACCATCAAAATCCTTAAATCCTTAAAAACAATAAAAAACCTAAATCCCCCTAAAAATGACTAAAAATATAAAAAATCCCTAAATACCCAAAAAACACCCTATGAAAACATTAAAAACCTCAAATAATTAAAACCCATAAGAAAACTAAAAAATGATAAAAACCATAAAAGACTATAAAAACAATTAAACCCCCTAAAAGACTTAAAATATTAAAAAAAACATACAAACTCTAAAAGTCCATTAAATACTCTAAAGAACCATTAAACCCCTAAAATATTAAAAAATTCTAAAAAACCATAAAACCCATAAAAAATTATAGAAAACATAAAACACCAAAAAAATCCCATAAAACCCCTAAAAAACCCAAAACCCCTCAAAATCCATAAACCCCATAAAAAAAATAAACATCCTAAAAAATCTATAAAATACCTGAAAACAGAAAACGCCTAAAAATCCTGAAAAACCCTTTGAAAACCTTAGAAAAGTAAAAACACTTAAAACCCCTAAAAACAAAAAAAAAACGCTGAAAACCTAAAAACCATAAAAAACACTAAAAACCATAAAACTATAAAAAAACTCTGAAAACCATAAAAACCCTAAAACAGATTAAAGCTGTAAAAAAACTAAAAACTCTAAAAACCATTTAAACCCATAAATTTTTTAAAAAAACTCAAAAAAACCTTAAAACCACAAAAAATAAAAAAAACCCTAAACCCCCAAAAAATGAAAAAAACCCTAAAACCCCTAAGGAAACCATAAAAACCTTAAAACAATTAAAACCCCTAAAAACCTCAAAAAAGGCTAAAACCCATAAAAACCCCAAAACCCCAAAACCACTAAATCCCCTAAAAATCATAAAAACCACAAAAACCTTAAATACCCCTAAAAACCCACACCAACCAAAATAAACTAAAAAAATTAAAAACCCTTTAAACATATGAATAATTTTAAAAATATAAAAAAATAATAGAAACACTTAAAATCTTAAAAAACCCCTAAATTCCAAAAAAACCATAAAACCTTTAAACCCCTAGAACCCCTAAAACACTCATGATCTATAAAAATATTAAAACCCATAAAAATCCTAAAAGGCCCTAAAAATAGAAATATAAATAAATCCCCTAAAAACGCTAAAACCCAAAAGACATCTTTAAAAACCTAAAAAAACATAAATCCCCAAAACATAAAAAACGTTAAAAATGATAAAATCTATAAGAAACCAAAAAACCAAAAAACCTTCAAAATCTCCAAAACCCTAAAAACCCTAATTGATCATAATAATCCCTAAGAACCCCTAAAAATATAAACAACTTAAAAACTAGGATAATAACTGAAAAACATTAAAAACCTAAAAACACTTAACCCCCCCCCCCCCTGAAAAATCAGAAAACACTAAAAACCATAAAAACCCTAAAAACATAAAATATATAAAATCTATAAAACCCCTAAAAACCATAGAATCCCTTAAAACCCATAAATATCATAAAACCCTATAAAAACTATAAAAAAACATTAAACCCCTAAAAATTTCCAAAACCTTTAAAAATAATTTAAAACCCTCAAAACTCACAAAAACCCCTAAAACTCCAAAAAAACATAAAAGTCATAAAAATATCTAAAAACCAAAAAAACCCTAAAATGGTAAAATATCCCTATAAAAACCCAAAATAAATCCTAGAAAACCTAAAAACATAAAATCACTAAAAATAAAAAAATATAAAACCCTAAAAAGCCTCACCGCGTAGTGCTTCTCCGGTGCGACAGGGGATTTCCAGGCGTTGGTTTGCTCCATGCTGCTGCTCCCTCCTCTCGAGGTACTCTTTCTCTGGATCTATAGTTCACTCGCAGATCCCCTCAGATGGAATCTTCGATTGAAGGCTCCCTTTAAGGGATGGGTCGGATTTGGATCTTCCTCTGTGTGGTGCTTCAGATCCATGGAGGAGATGGCCAGATCTGGCCTTTCCGGAGTGCGACTGTGCAGTTTCTCAGAAGCTTGGGGAAAATATGGACATGCCTGCATGCGGAGTTTCTATTATTTGGAGATGAAAGATGTCTTTTTTCGATCCTTCGCTCGTTGCTACAGGCTTTTGAAGGAGTGGTTAAGATCTGTCAGCCTTGCTCTTTGCTACGGTTCCTCGGCCTCGGGTGATGCACCTTATACAAAGATGGGACCTCCTTGGATGAGTCAATGGATTCATCAATGGTGGAGGGGGATCCACTAGCGACGTGGGTTCTAGACTCCTCGATGATGCAGCACGGTGGTATATTCTTGGTCATCGCTGCTGCACTCTTCCCATCCGATTTCGGAGCTGAACTTGGGAGTTTTTCGGTGGCCCCTATGGTGCTGTATTGATTCTTGTTGGATGCTGAAGGTTCATTTCTAAGCCCTATATTCAGTTCATACTACTGTTCCTGGTCTTTCTGTTCTTTCGGACGATCTGGTTTTTGTAATTTATTTCTGGCGGTGCCAAAGCGGGTTTTTTGGCCCCGCGTATATTGCTGAATTTCTTGGATGGATCCTTCTGTTATGGATCTATTTTGGAGGTAGATTGATTTTCTATGTGTTGATGTTGGTGCTATTTTCTGGGATTGACATGAGGCTATGGGTTCTGGTGATGCACTGCGGGTCATGGTCTGTTGGAAGGGCGTTTTGGGCTGCGTACTGGGTCTTGCATTGGGTGCGGGTGATCTTGGCTACTGGTTGCTGTCTGAGTGATTGGTCTTTTCTGCTACGTGCTGCTTGCTGCTGCTGCTGGTTTGATGGTGATGTGCGCTGTTGTTTGTTGGTGTTGTTTGGTTTGATGGTGATGCGTGCTACAGGATGCTGGTTGTGGTTGTGATGATTGGTTTTTGGTGTTGTTGGATGCTGGTGGTTGCTGGTCTGTTTGTTGGATGGTGATGATGTGTGATGTTGTTTGCGGTGATGGTGTTGAGGTTTGAAGTTGCTGGTGATGAATGGTTGTGGTGTCTGGTATTGGTTTTGTTGGATGCTGGTGAGGGCTGGTTTGGATGTGCTGAAGCTATTGGTTTTGTGGTGATGCTTTGTTTGGTCTTTTGTGTCGTTTTTTTATTGTTTTCTTTTCTTTTCTTTTCTTTTCATATGGTCGTTAAGGGTTTTTGGGTGCGGGCCGTTTGACCCCTCTCCTCCCTTGTCTTTTGTGTCTCTTTTTCTTTCTAATATATTTTTGGGGGCCGGGAATAGCCCGACCCTTGCATCTTCCTTGCCCTAAAACCTTAAAAATCCCAATAAATACTAAAAAACCTAAAAAATCCTAAAAAATCCTAAAAAATCCATACAAATACCAATAAATGTAAAAAACCCTAAAATCATGAAAACCCCTAAGAAACCCATAAAATCCTAAAAACACTTTACACCCTTAAAAAACTTAAAAATGCTAAAAACTCTAAAGAGTCCCTAAAAACCATCAATATCCCTAAAAACCATAAAAATCCTAAAAAATACATAAAAATATATTAAAATTCAAAAAGAAATAAAAACCCTGAAAACCCCATAAAACCACTAAGGAAACCTTTAAATCCTAAAAGCACTAAAAACTCCCAAAAACCTAAAAAATGATAAAAACCCTAAAATAATCTAAAAACCATAAAACCCCCCAAAAAAATAAAACCCCAAAAACATAAAAACCCATAAAAACCATAAAACCCCTAAAACTCTAAAAACACATAAAAAAAATTAAAAAACTCTAAAACTCATTAAAAATTTTAAAAACTAAAAAAAACCCTTTAAACCCAAAATACCCTAAAAACCATAAAAAACACTAAAATCCCTAAAAACAACCCCCCCAAAGTCTATAAAATCCCTAAAAACCATAAAAACACTAAAAATCCCTAAATATCTCTAGAAGCACTAAAAACCCATAAGTAGCCCTAAAAACCAAAAGGCACTTAAAACTCCCAAAAAAACATAAAAAACACTAAAAAATATAAAAACCCTAATTGAAAAATGAACACACTAAAAACCCACAAAATAACGAAATTTATAAAAACAATAAAAATCCTAAAAAATATCTAAAAGTCAATAAATTTTTTAAAAAACCTGAAAAACCCAAAAAAGAAACAAATAAACCCTTAAAATTTAAAAACACTTAATTCCTATAATAAACCTAAAAATTCTAAAAACCCTAAAAGACCCTAAAGAACATAAAAACCCCTAAAAACATTAATAACCCTAACAATAATAAAAAACCCATAACGCCTCATAAAAACCATAAAACCACTGAAAACTCTATAAACTCTAAAAAAAATTAAAACCCTAAAAAACACAGAAAAAAATAAAAAATTCCTAAAATCATATAAACCCTAAAAACCATGAAAACGTGAAAGAAAATCTTAAAAAACATAAAAACTATTAAAAACTCTAAAAAACAACAACTTTTGCTAAAAACCCTAAAAACACTAAAGACCCTAAAAAGGCACTAAAACCCAAATAATAATACTCAAAATCCATAAAAACACTAAAAGCCATACAAAAAAATTAACAAAAACATCAAATAAGAAAAAAGACCCTAAAACCCTGAAAATCCCTAGTAAAACTTTAATAACCAAAAAACACTTAAAGATATAAAAATATTAAAAATGGTAAAAACCTTAAAAGATCCTAAAAACCCCAAGACCTATAAAACTATAGAAAACATAAAACTCATAAAACCCATTAAAACCCAATAAAAACACTAAAACCCATTTAAACCCCAAAAAATGTTAAAGAACTCAAAAAATATTAATACCCCAAAAATATCAAAAAACCCCTAAAACCCCAAAAAATAATAAAAACCCAAAACCCCTAAAAACCCTACAAACCCCAAAAATCCCTAAAAACATTTAAAACCATAAAAATCCTCCAAAAACCTAAAATTACCTTAAAACCCTAAAAAACCTAATAAAATATTAAAATATAAAATATTTAAAACCCCTAAAAACATAAAAATGATAAAATACCAAAAAACCACTAAAAAGACACTGAAACCCTAAAACCCTTCCAAATTCCTAAACTTCCCCAAAAAATAATAATGATCCTAAAAACTCTAAAATCCCTAAAATTCTAAAAACTATAAAAAAATAAATCCTTCAGAAATCCTTAAAAACATAAAAACACTTAAAACCCCAAAATACCTAAAAACAATAAAAACCTTAAAAGAACCTAAAAACCCCGAACACCCTAAAAACCATAATAACCCCTAAAAATATTAAAAATACTAAAACCCCCCAAAAAACCTAATATACCACTAAAAACTATAAATATATAATAAACCACTAAAAACATTAAAAAACTCTAAAATATCTTAAAATCCCGGAAAAATAAAAAACCCTTAAATCCCAAAAAGACCATAAAACCCTAAAAAAACAAAAATTCTCTAAAAAATCAAAACCCCATAAAAATACTAAAAAATACATAAGAATGCCTAAAAACCTAAATTACATAAAAATCATGAAAATCATAAGAAGATACTAAAAACAATTAAAACCTCTAAAATTTAAAAAATCCTAAGACCCATAAAAATCCTAAAAATCCATGAAACCCTCAAAATCCCTAAAACCCCCTAAAACATGAAAATACTAACAAATCACTAAAAATACCTTAAAATGTAAAAAAACCATAAAACCATGATAACCCATAAAAAATCATAAAAACATAAAATTATAAAACCCATAAAAACAAAAGAATGGTAAAAACCCAAAATGTCCTTAAAAACCCGAAACCCCTGAAAAACCCCTAAACCCCCAAAAAACCCTAAGAATGAAATAAAAATCTAAAAAATCTTTAAACACTTAAAAATGTTAATAACTATTAGAAACTTTTAAAACCCTAAATAAATAAAAAAAACCCTAAAAACCCAAAAAAACTCAAAAAACCCCTAAACTCATCAAAATCCATAAAAACCCTAAATACCTAGAAAACCCTAAATATACCTAAAATCACTAAAACCTAAAAACCATAAAAAATAGAAAACCCCTAAGAATTATTTAAAAACCTAAAAGCACTTAAAACCCCTATAAAACCTAAAAACACTAAATCCCCTAAAAACCTAAATGTCCCTAAGAATCATAAAATCCCTAAACATTATAAAAACATAAAAATATTAAAATTCCATAAAATAATTATGTTATGCAATTTTGGTGATGGATATATTTGTAGAGGAGGTGATAGATGCTGGTATTTTATGTGTTGAAGGAGATGCTGATGATCAAGGTGATGGATGATGGAATATGTGCTGTGAGATGCTAGTTGTTGGTTGGCTGAGAAGTGATGATGGGGTCAATTTTGATTTTCTACTTTGCTTGTATTTTGAATAATTTTTGGGTTTTTTTGTTGTTTTTTTAGGATTGGGGTTGTTTAGGGTTTTTTTGGGTGTGGGTCATTTGACCGCTCCCCTCCCTTGACTGTTGCATCTTTTTTCTATTAAAATTGGGGGGGGGGGGGTCAGGAATAGCCTGAATCCTTCATCTTCCTTCCCTTAAAATCATGAAAAATTTTAAAAACCCTATAAACCTCTAAAAATAATAAGAAATCCTCAAAAATATAAAAACATAAAACCCCCAAAAACCTAAAAAAATACTAAACCCCCTAAAAGACTATAAAACCCTAAAAATGTAAAGAAACCCTAAAAACCTAAAAAACTATAAACAATATAAAAACCCTAAATACTCTGAAAATCTAAAAACCCTTTAATACCCAAAAAAGATAAAAACAATGAAAAACCTTAATCTCCTAAAAATTTCAAACAACCCATCAAAATACAAAAAAAACTATAAAACCCCAAAATAACCCAAAGAAACATCAAAATCACTAAGACCCCTAAACCAGCAAAAAACATAAAAAACCATAATAATGATAACCTCTAGGCTTTCCAGAAGTTGGTAATTGAAGTTGACATGAGATGGTCTTAACCTCGAATCAGTTCACGGGCTTGGACCCTTTGGACTCTGTGGAAATTGAAGAAGGGGGTCAGGTGGGACATGAACTACAGGATGTGGAGGCTAATATTGATGACCTCTAAGATGTGGACATTCCTTCCTCTCATGATGAATCGTGGGTGTTGGGTGAAACCCCCCCCCCCCCCCCTACCCACTGTGCATTCACTATAGAAAGTGATAATTGATGCTGCTATTCTTGGAATTGGTCTGAGTGATGCCCCTCAGTCCAAGCAGTAGTTCGATAGCCTTCATGATGATAGGAGGAGCATTGAGAAGCTTGATCTGATCTCTACTCTTGTTCTTTTAGAGAAGTTTCACCCCTTTGTTGAGCTATTTTACCTGATTATGTTGGACTATTTGGAAATCCCGCTTGAGCAGTATATAAAATATATCTTCTAAAAGCCAGATATACAACCGTTGGTCTTTCTTGGGATGAGAATGATGACCACATAAGGCTAGGAGAAATTTTTGGGGACCATAATGAACTTATGCACACCAGCTTGGCTAGGATCAAGAGAGAATTGGAGATGATGGGTCTTTTTGGTTTTACTGGATACAATCAGAAGAGAAATCCACAGTCTGTTCCTGAATGTGGCAGGCAGGGTGACATGATCGTGCCTGCTGATACAGCCCACAGAAAGGCCTAGGGGATGAGTGACTGTCCAGTGAAACAGAGGCCAAGGAGGGAATATTCATCTCTTCCTAGGCCAAAGGCTACTAGATCCTCCTCCAAATGTAGGAAAGGTGAAGGAGATGCACATGGTAATGAAGACATGGCTACCAAAGTGAAGCTGGACGTGGAACTCAGGAAGTATTATGCAGCCTTCCTCAAGAAATATAAATATTCTGAATGGGAGTCAGTGGTCTCGGATTCTTCCTCGGGCTATGGTGCTGATAGAGACCCTTATGGGGATGGTGAATTTGGTCATTAGTTGTATTTCATTTTGTCTTTTGGGTCTTTTGGACTTTTGTGTGTGGGGTTTCAGACTCTGGTGTGGGTCAATTAACCCACCCTATATTGTTTGCTTGCCTTTTTTTCTTTTTATATATTTGGCGGGGGGGGGGGACAGACTAGTCTAGCCTCACACCTTCTTTGACTAAAAACCCTTGAAACCATAAAAATTATTAAAGATCACTAAAAATCCATAAAAATGTAAAAACACATAAAAATTCTAAAAAAACCTAAGAAATCCTTAAAAACCAAAAACACGTAAATCCCCTAAATAAGGTAAAAATTATAAAACTCCTAAAACCCAGAAACCCCTAAAACCCCCTAAAGTATATAAAATCCCATAAAACCACAAAACCCTAAAAACTATAAAAACAATAATTCAAACGAAAAAGTATTAAAACCCCTTAAACCCCCATAAACATTAAAAGACTCTAAACAAATTAAAACTATTAAACTCAAAAAACCTTATAAACCCAAAAACACTATAAAATCACTAGAACCCCTAAAAACCCTAAAACCCCTCAAAATCCATAAAATCCCTAAAACCCATAAAAATACTAAAAATTCCAAAAATTCCTTAAAATCATAAAAAATCAAAAAATCACTAAAAAACCTAATAAACTTCTAAAAATATAAAATCACTTAAAACCCCTAAAAACCTAAAAATGCTAAAAAAATAAAGGACCCTAAAAATTTTAATAAAATCAAATCTTTAAAAACCCTAAGAATCCTAAAAACCACAGAAAATCCTTAAAATGCCCCAAAAACCCCTTGAAACATAAAAGACCCCAAAACCCTGAAAACCCCTAAGAAGTCCTTAAAAACCCAAAAAACATAAAGATTGTAAAAAACCTAAAAAATGATAAAAAACCTAAAAGACCCTAAAACCCCTAAAACCATAAAACCATTACAAACATTAAAGAACCCTAATAACCCACAAAATCCCAAATTTACACTAAAAAATCTAAAAAAACATATAAACTACTAAATTTTTTAACAAATTCTAATAACCCTAAAAACCATAAAAAACTCAAAAAACTGTAAAAACTTTAAAAACCCATAAAACCCCTAAAAACCCTAATAACCCTAAAAAACCAAAAACCCCCCAAAATCCCTAAAAACGTTAAAATACCATAAAAATCCTAAAACCCCCTAAAAATCTGAAAAAAATTAGAAAAAACCTAAATCCCTGAAAACTGTAAGAAAACATTAAAAACATAAAAACTCTTAAAACATATAAAATGTAAAAACACTAAAAAACCTAAAAACCATAAAAGACCTTAAAATCACTAAAACCCTCAAAATATCTCAAAACACTAAAAACCCTAAAAACATAAAAAAACCCCTAAAATTCCCTAAAAACATAAAGAAACCATAAAACACTCAAAAAACCTAGAAAAACCATAAAAATTTAAAAAACATTATTAAAATTTATAAAAAGACCCTATAAACCAAAAAATCCAGTAAAACCCTTAAAACCCATAAAAACCCATATAATCCCTTAAAACCTACTAAAAACAATAAAAAACATTTAAACACTTAAAAATTCTTGAAAAATCTAAAAACCCATAAAAATGTAAAAACCTAAGAAAACCCAAAACCCCCTAAAAACCCTCAAACCCCTCAAAGTCCCTAATAACAAAAAAACCCCATAATAATCCTACAAACTCTAAAAAAAATTTAAAAAGAAATACCCCAAATAACCCTAAAAACCCTAAGAAAACCATGAAACCCTGAAAATACTGAAAACCCCAAAAAAATAAAAAACCCTAAAAATTACTAACAATATATGAATACCCTAAAAACATTCAGAATCCCTAAAAGCCAAGAAAACCAAAAAACCATAAAATTCTTATAATTCCCTAAAATCTCTAAAAACCTAAAAAAACCCATGAAACTATGAAAACCCAAAATAAACCTTATAATTTTAAAAAAACATAAAACCCCTAAAACCCTAAAAATATATAAAAACCTAAAAGTCCCCAAAACCTCGAAAAACCATGACAACACCTAACCAATATAAAAGAACAGTAAAAAAAATAAAACCCCAAAAATACTACTAAAAATTCTAAAACCCCTATAAACTGCAATTTTTTAAAACAACTCTAAAAACCATAAAACCCTAAAAAACTAAAAAGCTTAAAACCCCAAAAAACCAAAAAACCCCTAAAACATTAAAAAACATCAAAACCCCTAAAAATCACTAAAAACCCTAAAAACCCGAAAAAATCATAAAATGACCTAAAAATCCCTAAAAAATTAAAAAATCCTAAAAATACTGAAATACATAATAAAACATTAAAAATATAAAAATAGTTAAAAATCCTAAAAAAATCTAAAAAACATTGAATACACTAAAAGTCTCTAAAACCACCTAAAACCCATAATAACCCCTAAAAACATTAAAAACCAATCAAAAGGTATAAAAACTGAAAAACCCAATTAAAACTCTAAAACCCATTTAAACCCCTAAAAACAATAAAAACTATAAAAACCTTTAAACCCCTAATAAACTACAAAATCCCCTAAATACCTATAAACCATAAAACCCCTAGAAACCCTACAAAAACTGAAAAACCCTCAAAATCCATAAAATACAAAAAAATATAAAATTTCTAAAAATCCCGAAAATCACAAAAAACATAAAAACACTAAAACCCTTGAAAAACACTACGAAAACATTAAAGACATAAAAACACTTGAAAACCCCAAAAAAACCTAAAAACAATAAAACCCTAAAAATTCCTAAAATACAATAAAAACCCTATATCCACTTAAAACCCATAAAACCCTAAACCATTAAAAACCTAATAAACCCATATAACCCACTAAAAATCTAAAAAAACTTTAAACCCCTAAAAATGCTTAAAACTCTAAAAAAATTAAAAACCCTAAAACCACAAAACGAACCCTAAAATACCAAAAAACCACAAATACCCTAAAAACTCTAAAACACCTAGAATCCCTATAAAACCATTAAATTTCTAAAAAATCTCTAAAATTACCTTAAATTATAAAAAACAGTAAAAACCCTGAAAGACCCAAAGAAAAACATAGAAACCTAAAAACACTTTAAACCCCTAAAAAGCCTAAAAAGCGCTAAAACCCAGAAAATGCTAAAAACCAAAAAAACCTTAAAAACCCCAAAATACTATAAATTCCAGTCAAAATGTAAAAATCCCCCAAAACCCATAAATTCCCTAAAAACCCAATAAAAACTCTAAAACCCCTTTAAACCCCAAAAATGTTAAAAAACATTAAAAACCCATAAAACCCCAAAACCCCTTAAAACCCATAAAAACCATAAATAATACAAAACAATACCTAAAAACATAAAAAACCCTAAAGAAAGTATGAAAACTATAAAGAACAAAAAAAATTAAACCCCTAAAAACCTAAAAAATGCTAAAAACACCAAAACCCAAAAAAATCCTAAAACCCCTCAAAATTCCCAGAAACAATAATAACCCATAAAAATACCAAATAACCACTAAAAATATCACAAAACATAAAAAATTATAAAAACCTAAAAACCTTAAGAAAACCTTGATAACAAAAAAAAACACTTAAAACCTATAAAAATGTAAAAACACTAAAAACCCTAAAAGACCCCAAAAAACTCAAAACCTTTAAAAACCATAAAACCCCCTAAAATATAAAAACCATAATATCCATAGAAATTTAACAGTTTCTAAAAACTCAAAAACCCCTTTTAACCCCAAAAAATATTAAAAAACTCTAAAAACCTAAATACCCCTATAAACAAAAAACACCTAAAACCCCCCAAAAAAATAGACCCTAAAATCCTAAGGAACCCTAAAATCACTAAAAACCCATAAAAATCCTTAAATAACTTGATAAAATATAATAATAATTCAAAACCCGAAAAAACATAAATCCCCAAAAGTCCGAAAGACCCTATAACCCTAAACCCCCAAAATGGACCTAAAACTCCTCAAAATCTCTAAAAATCCATTAAAATCCTCAAAAATACATAAAATCCATAAAAATATAAAAAACCATAGAAACCATGAAAAATAAAACAAATACCTTAAAATATTAAAAAACTTCAAACCCTTAAAACATAAAAAATGATAAAAATAAAAAAGGGCCTAAAAAGTAAAAAATCCCTAAAACCTATAAACATAATAAAAATAAAAAAATTATAAAAAACCATAAAAATTATAAAAAACCCACTAAAAACTATACAAACACATTGAACCCCTAAAAAAATAAAAAGCACTAAAAAAATTAAAAACCATAGAAAACTCAAATAAACCCTAAACACCCATAGAAACCCTAAAATCCTAAAAAACCCTCAAAATCCATAAAAATAGTAAAAAACCATAAAAATCCAAAAATGTGCTTAATACACCACAAATTTAAAAGACCCTAAAACACAGAAAACTCTAAGAAAAATAGTAAAAAATAAAAACAATTGAAACCCCAAAAAATATAAAAAATGTTAAAACCCTAAAAATACTAAAGAGACCTCAAATACCCTAAAATATCTTAAAACCCATAAAACCACAAAAAAACCATAAAAACCATATAACCTAGAAATAACTAAAAACACTAAAAACCCTTTAAACTCCTTAATTTTTTAATAAACTCTAAAAACCTAAAAAACCCCTAAAACCCTCAAAATCTGTAAAACCGTTAAAACCATAAAAATAAAAAAGAAGCTCTAAAAATCACTAAAATGGTAAATAACACTAAAAAAATTGATAACCACTAATAAAACAATAAAATAATACAAACACTTAAAACCCATAAAACACTTAAAAACCTTAAAAACCCTAAGGTCCCTAAAACCCTAAAAATACCCTAAACCCCCTAAAATTATCTAAAACCACTAAAAATCATAAAAATATTAAAAAATAATTAAACATAAATAAAAACCTAAAACCCCCTAGAAAACACTAAGAAAACCTAAAAAGACATAAAACCCCAAAAAACCAAAAAAACAACAAAACCCTAAAAAGACCATAAAACCCTAAAACCTCTAAAAATATAAAACCCCTAAAACCTAAAAAAACCCTTAAAAACCCATAAAAATGATAAAAATCACTAAAAACCCTAAAAACCCTAAAAACCCTTTAATATCAAAAAATGTTAAAAATTATGAACACATTAAAAAACTCAAAAAACTCAAAAAAAACAAAAAATAACCCAAAAACCAAAAAAACAAAAAACCCTCAAATCCCGAAATACCCTAAAAATCCATTAAAATCCTAATGAAGACATAAATATCCCTAAAAATTTAAAAAACCTAAAAAACATGGAAATCCTTACCAAAATATTAAAACCCTAAAACAATGTTAAACCCTTAAAAACCAAAAAAACCCCTAAAAGACCATTGAACCCATAAAACACCAAAAAACCATAAAAGTCCAAAATAAAAATAAAACCCCCTAAGACCCATAAAACCCCAAAAATCCACTAAAAATAGTAAAAATCCTTTAATCCACAAAAACATTAAAAAACTAAAATATATCTATAAAAACCCAAATGAACATAAAAGGCCTTAATACCCTAAAAACACCAATTACCCTCAAAATCACAAAAAATACTAAAAACCAAAAAAATCCTAAAAAATCTTTCAAATTCACTAAAAACGTAAAAATATATAAAAAATTTTAAAATCCCAAAGAAAACCATAATAACCAATAAAACACTTAAAAACCCTAACAAATTTTTAAAAACCTAAAAACCCTAAACCCCCCCCCCCCCAAAAAAAACTCAAAACCCCATCAAAATCCCTAAAAACCATCAAAAAATATTTAAAAAGTACAAAAAATACCTAAATTGTAAAAAACACTTAAAAACATTAGAAAACATTAAATAAACTAAAAAAATAAAAAACCCTAAGAACCTAAAAAATACTAAAAGCCCTAAAATGGCCCTAAACCAAATAAAATTTATAAGACCCCTAACACCCCTAAAAACCTTTAAAACCCCTAACACTCATAAGATCAGAACTATGCTCTCTCAAGAATCCTCCTGATGGTGGATTTACTTCACCAATCTTCTACTTCATCCTTCCATTTTCAGCCTTATATCTTCCTTGGAGTGGGTGTCTCAGTTTCTTTGGGGTGATGGTTGTCGCTTGTGGCGGTGAGGGCACAAGATTTGTGTGGAATTCATTACTTAATTGGAATCCTTGGGAAAGGGCATACGTTGGGGTTTCCTCCCAATAGATCAGATATTTCGGTGGCTTGTGTGACTGGTTTAGGTAGAAGTGTGGTATGATGGTCTGGCTTTTTTAGGCGTCGGTGATGCGGTGTTTTCATCAGACTCCTTGGACCTCCTGTAGGGTTTCCTTCTAGAATATAGGCTATCTTTGTGGTGGGTGTTACTGGCTTCGGTGGAGGTGTGGCACGATGCTGTTGGAATTACGGTCCTCACATATTCTTCTAGATCTGAGTCTTGGAAGAGTTTTTGAATCTTATGGATTCACGATGGGATACAATAGATGCGGAGGGTATTACGTCATATTGGTGGTGGTGTGATCGATTCTCTGGTGTAGTATTTCAGATCGACAATTCAACAGTTTGGGCATAATATGTAGTTTCATGTTTCTGGCTCCTCGTCATTGTATTTTTTTTATTTTGTTGATGAATACATGGTTAAGTTGTGTTTTTTTATGGTTAATATGTTGGACAATGGATTCCTGAGTTGTGGCTAGTTTGGTTGTAAGTCATTGCTTGTGCTGGATTTGGGTTCTGATGAGTGGCGTTGGGTGCTGTTTATCTATGAGGTGAGATTACTTGGACACTAGAGGGGCTATCTGGTTTTGGGTTTGAACAAGGAGTTATGGGTGATATGGATTGGTTCTAGGAATGGGAGCTTGTGGTCCTGTGTTTTGTCTATACTTCTAGGTAAGAAATGCTAGAATCTGATTGGTTAGGCGGTGATGGTTGCAGGAAACTAAGTTTCTTGGTGATGATTACTACTTGGATGGGATGTGATGAAGGTGATGTTTATGAATTCGATGTTGGTAGTTCTGTGTTGTCGGTGATGGATATTCTTGGAAAGGAGGCGATGGATGATGGAAACTGTGTTGTGGGTAGCTGGTTGCTGATTGGCTGGGAGGTGCTGATGAAGATGTTTTTTATTTTCTTATATGTATGCTTTTTGGGTATTTTTTGGGTTTTTTCGGGGTTGTTGGGTTTCTTGGTGGTGTCCAGGGATTTTGGGTGTGGGTTTATTGACCCTTCCCCTCCCTTGTTTGCTTTGTCTTTATCAAATAAATTGGGGGGGGGGTAGGAATAGCCTGGTTCTATACCTACTTTTCCCTAAAACTCATTAAAACCCTAAAAACCCATTAGAAACTCTTAAAACCTTTTAAAACCCTAAAAATATTAAAAAACTCTAAAAATCATTAAAACACTAAAAAAATCCAAAAAAACCCCTAAAACCCTAAAACACCTCAAAATCCCTAAAAACCCAAAAAAACTATAAAAATTCCAAAAAAAATCATAAAAATCCCAAATAAAATTAAAAACATAAAGACATTAAAAACATTAAGAAAAACCTAAAAATTTAAAAACACTTAAAACCCCTAAAAAACCTAAAAATCCCTAAAATGGCCTAAAATGCCTAAAAACCAACAAAACCCATAAAACACCCTAAAAATTTTAAAACCACTAAAATCCCTCAAACCCCTAAAAATTATAAATACTGTATAACCCTTCGAATTCCAAAAAAACACTTAAAAACTCTAAAAAATTGTAAAAACCCTAAAAAACTCAAAAGACCCTAAAACCCCCAAAAAATATAAACCCTAAAAACCATAAAACCCTTAAAATCCCTAAAACCCCCAAAAAAACAATAAAATCCTAAAAAATCCCAATAATACCTAAAAACATAAAAATACAAAAACCCAAAAAACTCTAAGAAAACCTTCAAAACTGAAAAACACCTAAGACCCCTAAAAATATAAAAAACACTAAAAACATTAAAAACCCTAAGAACCCTAAAAAACCCTATAACACCTCAAAATAACTAAACCCCCAAAAATTCAAAAAAATTAAAAACACCCTAAAAATATCTAAAAATGTAAAAATACCTAAAAACCCTGAAAAACCTAAGAAAACATTAAACACATAAAATAATTAAAACCCCTAAAACCCTAAAAATTGTTAAAAATGCGAAAAACACTAAAATAGCCTAAATACCCTAAATACTCCTAAAACCTTAAAACCCCAAAAAACACAAAAAACCCTAAGAAATCACTAAATTTTTTGGAAACCCTTTAAACCCTTGAAAATGTTAAAAAACTCTACAAAATCATAAAAAACCTAAAAACTCAAAAAAACCATAAAACCACTAAAAACACTAAAAACCCTAAAAACTAAAAATACTTAAAAACCCTAAAAATCATAAAAATCATTAAAAAACCCTAAATCCCCTGAAAACCTAAAAATGATAAAGACCCTAAAACGAACCTAAAAACCCTAAAACCCCTAAAAACTAAAAAAACCCCTAAAACCCATAAAAAACACAAAAAATACCTGAAACCCCACTAAAAGAAATAAAACCCATTTAAACCCCTAAAAACTATAAACAACTCTTAAAAACCTTAAAAAACTCAAAAATCCCTTAAAAACACAAAATACAATAAAAACCATAAAAACCGTCAAGGAACCTAAAATCCCACAAAATCCCTAAAAACCATAAAATCCATAAGAAAATTAAAAAATCTCTTGAAATAGCTGAAAATGTAAAAAATCATAAAAACCCTAAAAACACCTAAGAAAACCTTAAAAACTAATAAACACTTAAAACCCCTAAAACAACTTTTTTTTAAATCATACAGACTATAAAACACCATAAACCCATAAAAACTCCTAAAAACCATAAGAACCTAAAAACCATAAAAACAAAAAAAACCCTATAAACCCCTGAATAAATAACTAGAAACTCTATAATCCATTTAATCCATTAAATACATTAAAAAAATCTAAATACCCTAAAAACCTAAAAAACTAAAAAAACCCCATAAACCCCAAAAAACCAAAAAACCCAAAAAAATAAAAAAAATCCTCAAAATCTCTAAAAACACTAAATAACCATAAAATACTAAAAAATACCTCAAATCCCGAAAAAGAAAAAAACCCTAAAAAAATAAATACCCTATGAATAAATAGAAACATAAAAACACTTATAACCTATTTTAAACCTAAAAATGATAAAAACACTATAAAACCTTAGAACCCCTAAAATAATAAAAACCATAAAAACAATAAAAATCCAAAAAATCCCTAAATATCTCTAAAAACATAAAAACCCTTAAACACCTTAAAAATTATAAGAAAACCTCAAAAACATAAAACACGTAAAAACCCTAAAAATGTTAAAAACATTAAAATTTTCTAAAAGGACATTAAAACCCTTAAAACCCCCAAAAAACCAGAACACCCCAAAACTATAAAATTCTAAAAACCAATACAAAACATAAGAAATCAAAAAAAATCTCTATAAATACTTTAACCCATAATTTTTTTGAAAAACTCTAAAAAACCTTTACAACCTTAAAAAACACAAAAGAACCCTAAAACCCCAAAAATCAAAAAAAAATCCCAAAAACCCAAAAACCCGTATATCCCCTCGAAATCCTCAAATCCCTAAATACTATAAAAACCTTAAAAGGCCCTAAAAATATCTAAAAACATAGAAAACCCTAAAAACCATAAAACTCTCAGGAAAACCTTAAAAATATAAAACAAATCAAACACCTAAAAACCATGAAAATGATAAAAACCCTAAAAACCTAAAAAAATATCCTAAAACCCATAAAAAGCACTAAAAGCCATAAAACCCAAAAAACATTAAAAACCCTAAAAACCCCAAAACACCCTTAAACTCATAAAAGTGAAAAGCCCCTCTAAACCCATAATGACTATAAAAACTCTAAAAACACATAAAACATTAAAAAAATCAAAACAATAACACTAAAATTTCAAAAAACCATAAAAATCCTTTAAAACCATTGAAACCATCAAAATTCCTAAAAACCCAAAAAACCCATTAAACCTAAAAAATATTAAAAATCACTAAAAATTTAAAAAACTCTACAAACCATGAAAATTCATAAGAAATAATTAAAAATATAAAAACAATTAAAACCCCAAGAAACCAAAAAACACTAAATATCGTTAAAACTCTTAAAACCCTAAAAACCATAAAAACCATCAAAACCTATAAAAACCATAAAAGGTAATAAAAATTATAAAAAATCCCTAAAAATCTCAAAAAACATAAAGATCATTAAAAACCCTAAAAACCCCTAACAGAACATTAAACACCAAAAAAATTAAAACCCCTAGAAAACCTAAAAACACTAAAACCCCTAAAAATACACCATCACCCACTAAAACTTCAAAAAAACCTATAAGAAACCAAAAAACCATAAAAACAGACTAAAAATTATAAAAACCCTTTTAAAATCCAAAAAAATTTAAAAAACTCCAAAAAAAATAGAAACCATAAAAAACAAAAAATACTAAACAACTGAAAAAACCATGAAAACGCAAAAAATGTAAAAACATCCAAAATAACCCTAAAAACCCTAAAACCCATAAAATCCATAAAAATTATAAAAAATCCCTTGAAATTCTTTAAAATTTTAAAAAACCTAAAATATTTTAAATCCCCTAATAAAACCTTAAAAAATAAAAACACTTAAAACCCCAAAAAAACCAAAAATCCTTAAACACCCTAAAAACCCTAAAACTGTCCTAAAAATTCTAAAATCCATAAAAACCATAGAAACCCCTAAAACTATATAAAAAAACAAAACCCAATAAAAACTATTTTACCACTAAAAACTCTAAAAACACTTTAAACCCCAAAAATGATAAAAACTATAAAAACCCGTAAAAACCTTAAAAATCAATAAAATTTTAGAAAACCCATAAAACCCTCAAAATACCTAAAATCCCTAAAAACTATAAACACTTAAACCACTAAATTCCTAAAAATTCTAAAAATCTTAAAAAACTCTAAAACAATAAAACCATAAAACCCAAAAATCCCATAAGAAAACATTAAAAACCTAAAAACATTAAAACCCATAAAAACCCTTATAAACATTAAAAATCTAGAAAACCAAAAAAAAAACTAAGAAACCAATAAAATAGTAAAATCCCTTTAAAACCAAAAAAAAATATTATTCAAATATAACAAAAATTTAAATCCCTAAAAAACTAAGAAAACCATAAAAACCCCAAAAACCTTAAAAACAATAAAACCCTAAAAATCTATAAAAAACCCTAAAACCCATAAAAAGACACTAAAAACCCTAAAACCCCTTAAAACCATAAAAACCCATAAAACCTAAAAAATACTAAAAACCATAAATACCTTTAAAACCCAATAAAATTTTTTGAAACCCTTTTAACCACTAAAGATGTAAAAAAATCAAAAAAATAAAAAACAATAAAAAACTAAAAAACCCCCAAAATAAAAAAAAACAAAAAACCTAAAAAACCTAAAAAAACCGTTAGAACCCCAAAATCCCAAAAAAACATAAAAATCCATTAAAATACTATAAAATACATAGAATACCTACAAGTTTAAAAAAACCGAAAAACTAAAAACCCTATGAAAACTTAAATACACCAATACCCCCTAAAAATTAAAGAAATTCTAAAATCCCTAAAAAACCCTAAAAACCCTAAAACCCTTCCGAATCGCAAAAAATTGAAGAAACCCCAAATATCCTACAAAATCCTATAAATCACTAAAATTGAAAAAACTGAAAAAACCCAGAAAGACACTAAGAAAACTTTAATAACCTAAAGAAATAAAATCCCTAAAAGACCCAAAAATGCCTCAAACTTTAAAAAGCCCTAAAATACCCTAAAAACCCCAAATCCCCTAAAAAACCTAAAAAAAACTAAAAATTGTAAAAGAGCCTAAAAAAGTAAAAAAATCACTAAAAATATAAAAACCCTCAAAAATCTAAAAAACCATAAATATCATAGAAAAATAAAAAAACCCCAAAAACCATAAAAACCCTAAAAGACCTTAAAACCCTCAAAATATATAAAAACCCTAAAACCATTAAAATTATAAAAAGATCATAACAATCCAAAAAAAATATACAACCCTAAAAACCATAAAACATTAAGAAAATATTAAAAACATAAAACACATAGAACCTTGAAAAAACATAAAAATGATAAACCCTGAAAACACTAAAAGACCCTAAAAACTCTAAAACAACTAAAAACCCTAAAAAATTAACCCCTGAAATTATATAGATAACCTATGAAATCTATAAAAACTAACAGAGCCATTAAACCCATAAAAAAATAAAAAAATCTAAAACCCATAGAAAAAAAAACCAAAGAACCCTAAAAACCCAAAAAACATAAAACCCCTCAAAACCCTCAAATTCACTAAAAACTATAACAATTAAAAAAACTAAAAACCCATAAACCACTATAAAAATGATAAAAACACTAAAAAACATCAAAACCCCAAATAAAACTTTAGAAACCTATAAATACTTAAAATACCTGAAAACCCTAAAAATTCTAAAATAGTAAAAAACATAAAAATATCCAACCACTCCTAAATACCACAAAAATCATAAAAACTTAAAAATCATAAAACCTTAAAAATCATAAAACCCAAAATAAACCAAAAAAACAACGAAAACCCCTTTAAATCCCAAAAACATTAAAAACTCTAAGAACTATAAAAACCCTAAAAACTAAAAAAGACATAAAACCAAAAAAAACCAAAAAAACCCTAAAACCCCTAAAAAACCTAGAAACCCGCAAAATCCCTATAAATGATAAAAAAATATAAAATCCACAAAAAATACATAAAAATATCTAAAAACCTAAAAAAATATAAAAACATTGAAATCCCTAATAAAGCCATTAAAATCTAAAAACACACTTAAGAAACCTAAACACGCTAAAACCCCAAAAAAATCACTAAAAAACTAAAAACTCACCAAATCCCTAAGAACCCTAAAAACCATAAATATCCTTAAATTCCCTAAGAATACTTAGAAGATATAGAGGCTCTACTCTCTCATGATGGAGATTCTCTTCTCCCGCAGAAAGCTTGAAGATGACGACGATTCCAATGCCTCGCCCTCCCCCTTCTCTGGGGGAGGGGCCCCTACTGGTTCTTGATGATGAGCGTACATTTGTCCCATTCTCGGTTCCTTGTTTTCTCCCCCCTTTTCCTCGGGTTGAGATTTTCCCTAAGGTCCCTAATTTACATGAAGGATGTTCGCAGCTCCAGTTATCAATAGAGGAGTTCAACGAGGCCTCTTCCCTACATAGGCTGACCTTTGTTTCTTATTTGTTGAATTGGAAACCTCCGGTGGATGTTTTTGATAGATTTGTGTTTTAACATTGGGACCTCCAAGATCACGCCACGATAGTCTCTACTGATAGTAGACACATCTTGATTCACTTTGCATCATAGGAGGATATGATTCATCCTTGGTCTAAGGCTCCAAGAAGATGTAATGGTGCACGTTTCACTCTTTCCCAGTGGATCATTGATCTGTATCTGAACTGTGACTCACCGATGGTGGTATCTTGGGTTAGATTTTCGGAACATCCCCTTCCCTTTCAGAATTTCTCCCCTATTTCTATATTGGGAAACCTAGTGGGAAGGTTCTTATGTGTGGATAGTATAACGAGGGACATTTGTCACCCTATTTTCCCAAGGGCATTTATTGAGATTGATTCATCGAAAGAACCAATTTATTTTGTTTGGATTGTTGTTGGTGAGGAGATTTGATGGAAGAAACCATTGATTTTTGAGTCGTGGACTGGTTTTTTATCCCCTTGTTGGCAATTGGGTCATAATGACTGGGCTTGCATGTGTGTTAGCAGGAATTCTGGTGCTTTGAATTGAGCGTAGAAGGTGGTTGGTGAAGGGAGGCAGAATCGGGGTGAGGTGGAGGAGGCTGTGCATACGGATCCTCATCTATTGAATTTTGTTTAGGTTGAGTTTGGAGAAGAGGGTCAGGCTCGGGTGGGGTTGCATGTTAAGGAGGTTGCAGAGGCTGTTCAAAGAGGGCATGAAAGGATAGGTGATGAGGGGGTGGAACCTGCATTTGGTCCTGGTAGTGGATCATTGAGCCCAAGGATTGTGCAAGCTGACCATCTGGTTGTGCTGGGGGTCCATGGGTTTTTAATAGGTGATAAAGGTTTTGGGAAAATGGTTTCTCAATGCCAACCAGAGCCCAAGGTGAGTGATATCTTCAAGAGACTGAGGAGAGACTTGCAGTATTCAGATGCCGGAAGTTCTGCAGACATGGAGGTTTCTATTTGTGGGATTCATTTTTCCTCTGATAACATTATGACGAGGAGGGTGGAAGACTTTCCAACATTCAATCACTTTCAAGGTCTGGATACTGAGGTGGAGGTGCAAGGGTCTCGACATTCTAACTATGGGAGTGCGAGTTCTACTACATAGGGGAGTGAGGTGAAGGCCAATGATGTCAGGCATGATGGAGGGAGTGTGCATCCGAGTGCTAACGAAGATAGAATAATGTTGGACATTACTAGGAACTTGGATAGTGTGGTTGAGAAAGAGAAAAGGGATGTGCATGTGCTTGTTCATTACTGCGATGAGGTTATTGTGGATGAGGAGAAAGTTAGCAAGATTCCCGGGGAGGAGGGGCTTGGACCTCCGGTTGCTGATTCTGGGAATGCGAGGTTAGATACACAGATGGTGAGTGAGGTGCAGATCATTACTGGTAGAAGTGGTGGAGGGAGTGTGGCCCAGAATGATAGTGAGTCCGAGCCAATGTTGGACACCATTGGGCACTCGGTTGGTGATGGTGAGTAGGGGAAAAGGGCGGTGCACGGGCTTGTGCAGTTTATACCCTCCTTCCAGGGGGAAGTCAGCAAGCATCATAGGGAGCAGGGTGAACTGCAGCTGGCCCTCACTAGTGTGGTGTCCCCTCCTTGTCTGGATGTCGAAGATTTAACCTTGCTGGTCGTGCCCCAGTGTGAGGTCCTTACTGACTGCTCTCTGAATCAGGAAGCCTCCTTCATCCCTGATTTTTAGAAGGATCATGGAAGGATGTATCAAAATATGGCTATGATCTTTAAGGAGAGGGCCTTATTAGATGTGGATAATTATGATGGAAAGGAAAACAAACTTTCAGCGCTCTCTCATGACCCCCGTAAAAAGAAGCCACAGAAGGACTATTCGACTTTTCCAAGGACAATGACCATGATATCCTCTTGAAAATCTAAGGAAGTTGCTTCTGACATGGTTCAATTTGTCAAGGCACAGCTGAATGTGGATCAGAAACACCTTAGAGAGTACTACACTGCCTTCCTAAAGCAATATGAATCATCTGAATGGGATTCGGTGGAGTCAGATGCTTCTTCTGGTTATGGTGCTGATGGGGACCCATATGAGGATAGAGACGTTGATTTGTAGCTTCTTCTATTTTCTCTCTGGGTTTTTGGGTCTTTGGGGTTTTTGGTGTCTTGGAGGGTCTAGGGTTTTTTTGGTGTGGGTTGTTTGTCCCCACCCCACCATTTTCTACTTTCTTTTCTTTTAATAAACTTTGGTGGGCTTGGAATAGCTTGGCCTCGCACCTTCCCTTGCTATAATAATACTTAAAAACCTAAAAAACCCTAAAAACCCTAAGAAAACCTTAAAAACCAGAAAAAAATAATCCCATAAAAATCCAAAAAAGGATAAAAAACCTATAAACCCTAAAAGACCCTAAACCCATTAAAACCATAAAACCCCATCAAAACCTTAAAACCCCTCAAAAAATATTAAGCACTCATTTTTTTTTTTCAAAAAACCCTTTGAACCACTAAAAAGATAAAAAAACGCTAAAAATCCTAAAACCCCTAAAGAAGAAAAAAACCCTAAAACCCAAGAAAACCATAAAACACAGAAAAACCTAATAAAAAAAACCCCTCAAACTTCCTATAAATAGAAAAAACCATAAAAATCCAAAAAATACATTAAAATCTCTAAAAAGGCAAAAAAATCCTAAAACCCCTAATAAAACCTTAAAACCCTAAAAACGCATTTTACCACTAAAAACCATAAAAGACCCAAAAATCCCAAAAACACCTAAAATAATAAAAATCTAAAAAACGTAAAAACCAATAAACCCATAAAACCCCTAATACCATTAAAAATTCAAAAATCCCTTTAAAACCATAAAAATTTGAAAAATTCTAGAAAACATTTAAATCCATAAAAAACTAAAAACCCATAAAACTCCAAAAATCCATAAAACCCTAAGACCCAAAACAACCCAATAACCCCTCAAAATCATTAAAAATCCTAAAATAAAAAAAGTTAAAAAAATCTCTAAAAATCATTAAAAACCCAATAATCACTAAAAAACCTTAAAACCCCAAGTAAAACCTTAAAAACCTAAAATCAATTAAAATACCATAAAAACTAAAAATGGTAAAGACCCTTAAAACCCCTAAAAACCCTAAAATACCATGAATACCCTTAAAACCCCTAGAAACCAAAATACCCATAAAAATCCTAAAAAGACGTAAAAATTATGAAAAATAAGAAAACACTAAAATCCATTCATACCCCAAATAAAAGCATAAAAACCATTAAATAATTAAAACTCCTTAATACCTAAACAAATTATAAAAACCATAAAAGCCCCTAAAATCTCAAAAGACACTAAACACCATAAAACCCCTAAAAACGTTAAAACCCCTAGAAAACCAATAAAGCCCCTAAAAACTCACTAAAATAGTAAAAAAACCATTTAAACACCTAAAAACCATAAAAATGTATAAAAAACAAAAAAACATAAAAAATAAACAAACCATAAAAACCAAAAAAATCCATATAATTCAATAAGAATACTTAAAAACATAAAAACCCCTAAAAGACCTGAAAATCCCTTTGAAAACCACAAAAATATATAAAACATAAACCCCTCAAAACCTAAAATCTATAAATCCCCTAAAAACCCCCAAAAAAACTAAAATTCCTAAAAACCACTAAAAACCATTAAACTCCTTAAACAACAAAAAAACAAAAAAATTGTAAAAACCCTAAACACCCACTAAAAAATATAAAAAACAATTTAAACCCCTCAAAATGAAAAAAATTAAAAGCCTTAAAGCCCCTAAAGAAGTCAAAAAACCCCTAAAATGTAAAAAGACAAAGAAACCAAAAAAACCAAAAAAACACATAAAACCATAAAACTCCTTAAAATCTCTAAAACCCCAAAAATACCATAAAATTCATATAAAAACCTAAAAAATACCTAAAAACATAAAACAACATAAGAAATCATAGGAAAACCTTAAAAACATAAAAACACTTAATACCCTTAAAAACCAAAAATAATCTTAAAAAACCATCCAAAATTAAAAAAACACTCAAAATATCTCATCCCAAAAAAATCACTAAAAACATTAAAACCCTAAAAGCCCTAAAAAACCTTAAGAAAACCTTAGAAAAATAAAAAGTCTTCAAACCCATAAAAAATAAAAACAATAGAGACACTAAAAACCCATATAAGACCCTAAAACCGCTAAAAACTCATAAAAACTCCAAAAAACCCAAAATCCCTAAAAACCTTAAAAACCCTAAAACCCTATAAAACCCCCAAAAAAAGAAAAATTATGAAAAACTTTAGAACCCAAAAATTTTAAAAAACTCTAAAAAACATTAAAACCCCAAGAAACTAAAAAAAACCCTAAAACCCCATTAAAGACCTAAAAATCCTAAACATACAAAAAACCCTCAAAATCCCTTAAACCCCTAAAAACCATAAAAAACCTAAAAATTATTAAAACCACAAAAATGGTAAAATACCTATGAAAAAATTAAAAAACTAACAACACTTAAACCTATAAAATCATAAACACACTAAAAACCAAAAAACCCAAAACCCCAAAAAAACCTCAAAATCCCTACAACCCATAAAATTCTAAAAAACCCTAAAAATTCTTAAAAATATAAAATACTCTGAAAACCATGAAAACTCCTAATAAAAACATAAAATACTAAAAATATTAAAAACCACTAAAACATAAAAAAACTTAAAAATATTAAAATTCACTAAAAACCCAATAAAATCCTTGAAAACCATAAAAACCCAGAAAAACATAAAATCCCTAAAACACTAGAAAATCCTTAAAAATACTAAAAAATATTAAAAAAAACCTTAAACACCTAAAAATGCTAAAAACCTATATAAAACATTATAATCCATAAAAAACCTCTAAATCTATAAAAAATCCAAAAAAACAATAAAAATATTAAAAAATATCATAAATTACCTAAAAAATTAAAGGACCCTAAAACCCCTTAAAAACCATAAAAGAACCAAAACCCCCTAAAAACCTTAAAAACCAAAAAAAAGACCCTAAAATCCCTTAAAAACCAAAAAACCACTAAAAACTCTAAAAACTATTTAAACTCATAAAAAGGTTAAAAACACTAAAAAAACTTTAAAAACCTTAAAATACTCAAAAACCATAAAAACAAAAAAACATAAAACCCCTAAAAACACTCAGAATAATCAAAATACCTAACGACTCTAAAAACCCATAAATATCCAAAAAAATTCCTAAAATACCAAAAAAATATAAACAACCTACAAAACCATGAAACCCTAAAAATATAAAAAACCTAAAAAACTTGGAAACCCAAAAAAATTATAAATACCCTAAAAACCATAAAAGAACATAAAACATACTAAAAACCTTAAAAAAATAAAAACCAATAAAAAAAGTAAAGCCACTAAAAACTATAAAATTATTTCAATCTAATAAAACATTAAAATACTCTTCAAAACCTCAAATCACTATAATAACAAAAAACCCTAAAATAACAAAAAACCATAAAATCCTGAAAAACATTTAAAACCCAAAAAACCCTCAAACTCCGACAAAACCCTAAAAACTGTTAAAAATCCTAAAATCCCTAAAAATGTAAAAAAACCTAAAACACTATAAACTAATAAGAAAACATGAAAAACATAAAAACACTTAAAACCCCTAAAACCCTAAAAAATGCTAAAAACCAGAAAAACCCGTAAATGACTCTAAAGACCATAAAATCATATAAAAACCATAAAAAACCCTAAAATCCATTAAACCCACAAAAAAACTCTAAAACGCCACTAAAAACTCGAAAGAAACTGTAAACCCCTGAAATCATTAAAACCCAAAAAAAACATTCAAACCCTAAAGAACGCAAAAACCTCATAAATACCCAAAAACCCCATAAATACCATAAAAACCCTAAAACCCCTAAAACCCCTCAAAATCTCTAAAACCCTTAAACCCTTATAAATCGTAATAAATAAATAAAAACAAAAAAAATTCTTAATACCAGAAAAACTCTAAGAAAACTTACAGAATTTAAAACACTTAAAACCCCTAAAATGCATAAAACTACCAAAAACCTTATCATAATATAAAAACCCTCAAAACCCCCAAAATCCCTAAATTTATTTAAAAACCCATAATATTTTTAAAAATCCATAAAATTCCCTAAAAATGTAAAAAAACCAAAAATAACTGCAAACCCCTAAGAAAATATTTAAAAAATAAAAACTCTTTAATCCCCCCCAAAACCTAAAAAATTATTAAAACTATAAAAACCCCTTAAAACCCAAACAAACCTAAAAATTCCACAAAATTCCTAAAAACTATAAAAACCCATAAAAATTCAAAACAAACTTGAAAACCCCTAAATACCTAAAAATCCATAAAACCCCAAAAAACATAAGAAAACATTAATACCCTAAAAAATTAAGACACCTAAAAAAATTCTAGAAACCTTAAAGAAACTTAAAGACCATAAAAACACTAAAAACCCCAAAAAACCAAAAATAAACCTAAAACCTTAAAACCCCCCAAACCCATAAAAACACTAAAAAATATCTTAAAACTATAAAAAACCATTAAAACCCTAAAATGAAAAAAAAACTCTAAAAAACATTAAAACCCCTAAAAACATAAGAAACCTTGATAAAACAAACAAACAATAAACCGTAAAAATCCCTAAAAACCCTCAAAATCCTTTAAAATCCTTAAAACTATATATATCCTAAGTTGGCCCAAAATATCTTTAAAGGCCTAAAAACCAAAAATATTTTAAAACCCTTAGAAAACCTCAAAAACAAAAACAACAATTACAACCCCTAAAAAACTAAAAAACATAAAAACACTAAAAAACCCTATAACCCCTAAAAATCCACAAAACATCAAAATACAAAAAAAATCCTAAAAATAGATAAAAATAAAAAAGACCATAAAAAACATTAAACACCCTAAAAACATTGAAAACCCTTGAAAAACCTGAAAAACCTAAAAACACTTAAAACCCCTAAAAACCTAAAAATTCTAAAAACCCTAAAAAGAACCTAGAACCCTAAAAACACATGAAAATTATAAAACCCCCAAATAATTAAAAAAACACTATTAAACATTGAAAACCCTAAAAACTAAAAAAACATTATAACCCCAAAAACCCATAGAAGACCACAAAACCCTAAAAAAATATAAATACCCTCAAAATCCCTAAAAACTCTAAAAAAAAATAAATCTTAAAAACCTCTAAATTGTAAAAATTCATAAAAACACTTAAATGACCTAAGAAATCTATAAAAACATAAAAACACATAGAACCCTGAAAAAAAAAATTCTAAAACCCTAAAACACTAAAAACCCTTAAAACCCAAAATAAATAACAAAATCCATAAAAACCATTAAAATCCTAACAAATCATCAAAATCCTTAAAAATATGAAAAACCCTAAAAACCCAGAAAAAACCAATGAAAACCATAAAAACCTAAAAAGACTTAAAAATCCTAAAGACCTAAATAATACTAAAAACCCTAAAAGACCCTAAAAACATTAAAAACCCATATAACCCCTAAAAAATCAGTAAAAACTCTAAAACCCTTTAAACCCGTAAAAATGTAAAAATACTGTAAAAACAAAAAAATCCCCTCCAAATCCATATAAACCTAAAAACCCATAAAAATCATAGAAAATCCTAAAAAATCACAAAAAAATGTAAAAAAACCCTAAAACCCAGAAAACCCCTAATATATTATAAAAACTAAAAACAATTAAAGCCTTTAAGAACCTATACCGCTAAAAATGCTAAAAACCTAAAAATATCAAAAAACCTAAAAACGAATAAAATCATAAAAAACCCTAAAATTCCAAAAAACATAAAAACCCATAAATACCCTAAAAACACTAAGAAAACCATAAAAACCTAGAATCATTTAAAACCCCTAAAATGCTAAAAAAATATAAAACCTATAAAACCCCCCCAAACACCGAAAAATCCTTAAACCCTAAAAATACATAAAAAAATTAAAAAGATTAAAAATCCTAAAACCCATAAAAACCATAAAACCCATTAAAACCATAGGAAGACAGAAAAACACTTAAAAAATCCTAAAATCCAAAAAAATCTAAAAACGCTAAAAGATACTAAAAACACAAAAAAACACGCATAAACTGTAAAAACACCTAAAACCATAAAAATTCCGAAAAACCCTTTAAACCACTAAAAAAATTAAAAAAACTAAAAAAACATAAAATCCCTAAAACATAAAAAACCCTAAAACCAAAAAAACTAAAAATCCCTAAACACCCTAAAACCCATTAAAATCCTTTAAAATCCTTTAAAAGTATAAAATCATAAATAAACCCTTAAATCCTAGAAAACCCTAAGAAAATCTTAAAAACAAAAAAACACTTCAAAACCTTAAAAACATAATGATAAAAACCCTAAGAACCCAAAAAACTTTAAAACCCCTAAAGATGCTAAAAATCCTCCAAATGCATACAAACCCAAAAAAACTATAAAAATCATATAAAAACCTAAAAAACATAAAAATGTAAAAAAACCTATAAATCATAAGAAAACCTAAACACCTAAAACACCTTAAAACCAATAAAACTCTACAAATCCTCAAAACCCATAAAACCCATAAAACCCATAAAACCCTAAATGTCAATAAAATCTATAAAAACCCTAATAATCTTAAAAAATCCTTAAAATCACTAAAATTTTAAAAAACCCTAAAAACTAAAATACTCTAAGAAAACTTTAAAACCGAAAAAATCCTAAACCCCTAAGAGCATTAAAATTCTAAAAACCATAAAAACCCTAAAACCCTCAAATTCACTGAAAACCCAAAAAATAGTTAAAATCCTAAAAAATCACTAAATAACGTAAAAAATGTAAAAACCCATAAAAACCCTAAAACCCATAATAATACAACAATAACCTACAAACCTTAAAATACCTACAAAATAAAAAATTCTAAACACCTTAAACATCCCTAAAAATCCAAAATCCCATAAAAATCCCCAAAACACAAAACAATCCTAAAGAATCCTTTAAAATCCTTAAAAATATAGAAAACCTTAAAAACATTGAAAACCCCTAAGACGTCATTAAAAACCTAACAACACATAAAACCCCTAAAATACCTAAAAAATATAAATACCGTAAAAATGCATAAAATCCATAAAAACCATGAGAAACCCTAAAAACACATAAAACGCATAAAATACCTAAAAACCACTAAGAATTATGAAAACCCTTTCAACCCCTAAAAACAATAAAAAAACTCTAAAAAAATTAAAACCCTAAAATTCTCAAAAAATTCCAAAAAAACCCACAAAAACCCAAAAAAACCTAAACTCCCAAAAATCCCTCAAAATCCCTAAAATCACTAAAAGACCATAAAATCCTAAAAATGACTAAAAATACCTAAAAAATAAATACCCCTAAAAAACGGAAATACCCAAAGATAGGCATAAAAACCCAAAAACACATAAAACCTACAAAAACCCAAAAAAAAGGTAAAAACCTTAAAGGCGAAAAAAATTACAAAACCCATTAAAATCCCTAAAAACCCTAAAAACAATAAAAAACATAAAAATCTGTAAAAAACACAAAAAAAATTAAATCCATAAAACAAAAAAAAACACTAAAAACCTTAATAAAACCATAAAAACCAAAACACTTAAAATCCATTTAGACCCTAAAAATTCTAAAAACCATAAAAGCCCTAAAACCACTAAAAATAACTAAAAACATAAAAAACCAAACAAACTAAAAAAACCCAAAACCCCAATAAAACATCTAAAATCCCTTTAAACCCCTAAAAATAATAAAAAATCTAAAAAACCATGAAACCCTAAAAAACTCTTAAAACCCCTAAAAACATAACAAAAACCCTAAAAAATATAGAAAACCAAAACCCCAAAACCCCCTAAAATCCATTATAAATCCTAAAAGATCCTTAAAAATACCTAGAAATGTAAAAAACCCTAAAAACCAATAAAAACCCTAAGAAAACCTCAAAAGCCTAAAAACACTTAAATCCACCAAAAAAATTTATAAACACCCAAATAATCCCTAAATCCCCTAAAAATCTTAAAAATCCTCAAAATCCCTAAGAAACTCCAAAACAACAAAAATACGACAAACACAACAAAAATCCATAAAAGTACAAAAACACCAAAACCTTGAAAACACCTAAGAAAACATTAAAACAAAAAAACAATTAAAACCCCCAAAAACTATAAAAAATGATAAAACCCATAAAACCCCTAAGAACCCAAAAAAATAAAAATGCTTAAAAACCCTAAAAACCATAAAAAAACATAATAAATCACTATAAATCCTTAAAAATGTGAAAAACCATAAGAATCCTGAAGACCCATAAGAATTCCATAAAAAACTAAAAAAACATTAAACCCTTAAAAACCTAAACACACTAAAACCCTAAAATTCCTTAAAAACCCTAAAAATAATAAAGCCCCCTAAAGACATAAAAATGCTAAAACCCCATAAAATCCCTAAAAACCAATAAAAACTCACAACCCTTCAAACCCACTGAAACTATAAAAAACTCCAAAAACCCATAAAAAATCTGAAAAATTCAAAAGAAAACCCAAAATATATAAAAACCCTAAAAACCCATTCAAACCCTCACAATCCATAAAAACCAAAAAATCCATAAAATTATAAAAAAAAGCCTAATAATTCCTGAAAACAAAAGAAATAGGGAAACCCCTGAAACCCCCTATAAAATCCTTTAGAACCTAAAAACACTTCAAACCTATAAAAACATAAAATATTTAAAAACTTTATAACACCATAAAAATCCCCAAATAGTATAAAAAATCTACAAACACTGAAAAAACCTTAAAATCCATAAAATCATAAAAACACATAAAACCCCCAAAACCCTATATTATGATAAAAACCTTAAAAGACCCAAAAGAACCTAAAACCACTAAAAACCATAACACCCATAAAACCCCTAAAAGCCCAAAAACCCCAAAAACATTCTAAAACCTCTAAAAATAATTTAAATCTCTAAAAATGTTAAAAACCCTTAAATTCCTTAAAATCCATAAAACCTTTAAAAAAATAAAAAACCCTTAAAATCAAATAAAACCAAAACAACCCTAAAAACCTTTACAACCCTTCAAAATCCGTATAGTCCCTAAAAACCCATAAAAAAAGTAAAAAATAACTTAAAATCCCTAAAAATGTAAAAACCTATAAAAACCATGAAATGACCTAATAAAAACTAAAATACCTAATGATAATTAGACTATTAAAAACATTAAAAACATGAAAAATCATAAAAAACTCTAAAACCCTTAAATTTCCTAAAAACTAAAAAAACTCCTAGAAACACCTAAAAAAATAAAGGGTAAAACCCCCTAAAAACAATAAAAAACCTTATAAAAATTTAAGAATTTTAAGTTAATGAAATCACATAACAACCTAAAAATGAAAAAAAATGCTAAATGTCCCTAAAAATACCATAAAAACCCTAAAAATCCCGAAAACCAAAAAACCCCAAAATACATTAAAAACCCTAAAAACTGATTAAAACCATTAAAAAAATAAAATAATTTATAATAATTTATAATTCTAAAAATTTTAAAAAATTAAAAAAACTATTAAAACCCCAAAAAACTCAAAAAACACTAAATACCCAAAAACGCCTCTAAAAACCCCAAAACCCCTGAAATCCTTAAAAGCCCTAAAAAACTATAAAACCCATGAAAATATGTTAAAATGAAAAAACCCTAAAATCTATGAAAATCCCTATGAAATACTTAAAACATAAAAACACCTAAAACCCTTAAAAAACCTAGAAATGGTAAAAATCTTAACAAACCTAAAACACCCAGGAAACACTAAAAGCCATCAAAATCCTTAAATACTAAAAAACCCCAGAAAAATCTAAAATCACTAAAAATCCATAAAAACCTTAATGAAAAACTTGGAAAAACACTAGGAAACCATTAGGAACCTAACAACACATAAAAAGCCTAAAAATAAAAAATAATGCTAAAATCCTTAAAAACACTAAAACCCTAAATAATCCAAAAAACCCTCAAAATCCTTTAAAACCCTAAAAAACATAAAAATGTATCAAAATACCTAAAATCAATAAAAACATAAAAACCCTAAAATCATTGAAAATCCATAAAAACATGAAAAAACTAAGAACACTTAAAACCCCTAAAAACCCAAAAAATCTAAATGCTTAAAAACCCTAAAAAGTCCCATAAAACACTAAAATACCCTAAAAACCAAAAAAATAATAAAACCACCAATAAGAATACTAAAAACCATTTAAACCCCTAAAAATGTTACAAAAACTCTTTAAAACCTTAAAATCCGTAAGAACTCAAAAAAACACTAAAGTCCCAAAAACCAAAAAACCCCAAAAGACCCTATGAAATAAAAAAACCCTCAAATTCCCTAGAACCACTAAAATCCATAAAATCATAAACATCCCTAAAAATGCCTAAAAATATTAAAACCCTAGAAACCCTGAAAACAGAAAAAAAACCCCCAAATCCCCAAAAATCCAAAAAACCAAAAAAACAAAAAAAAACCCCTCAAACCCCTAAAACCTTTCAAAATCCCAAAGAAGTCTAAAAAATAATAGAGGCCCTAAAAATCAATAAAAATGTTAATATCCCTAAATCCCTAAAAACGTAAAAACAATTAAAACCCCTAAAAGACATGAAAATTTTAAAATCCCTAAAATATCTTAAAACACATAAAACCACAAAAAACCACAAAACCCCCTAAAGACCTTAAAAATATCTAAAATACCAAAAAGACCCAAAATCCCACTAAAAAGTCTAAAAACCCTTCGTACCCCTAAAAAATTAAAGAAATCTAAAAAACATTAAAACACTAAAAAATCCAAAAAACATTAAAAATGAAAAAAAAATTATAAAACCCCTAAAAACCGTAAAAACACATTAAAACCCTCAAAATCCTTAAAAACCAAGAAAACCCATAAAACACTAAAAAATCCATATAAATCCCTAAAAATGATGAAAACACTCAAAACTTGAAAAACCCTAAGAAATTCTTAAAAACATAAAAACAATTAAAACCCCTAAAGACTCTAAAAAATATAAAAACCCTAAAAATTCCAAAAAACCCCTAAAAAATCATAATAACCCAAAAAATTCTTTAAACCATAAAAAACTATAAAAATCATAAAAATCCCTAAAAATCCCAAAAAACATAAAAAACCCCTAATAACCCTAAAAAAACCCTAATCACCCTAAAAACCCTATGAAATCAATAAAACCCAAAAAACACTTAAAACACATAAAAATATAAAAAATTCTATAAACCCATAAAACACTAAAAACCCCTAAAAATACCTTGAAATATCCTAAAACCACATAACCTATAAAACCCATAAAACCCATAAAACACATAAAATCCCTATAAACCCACCAAAATGTATAAAACAGATCAAAAACCCTAAAAACATTTAAAAAATACAAAAAACATTAAAACCATAAAATACTATAAAACCGAAAGAACCAAAAAAACCATAAAATCACTAAAATCCAAAATTAACCAAACCTCCCTAAAAAAACACTAAAACCCATAAAAATTCAAAAAAAAACCTAAAATCCCTAAAAAGTAAAAAAACACTAAAAAACCATAAAATCTTTAAAAATTAAAAAACCTAAAATAACCCTAAAAATATAAAACACCCTAATACCATAAAATTCCCTAAAACCTATAAAAAATCTAAAACCCACTAGAAATATTAAAACCCATTAAAACCCCTAAAAAATTAAAAATAACGCTAAATACTATAAAAATCCTAAAAATCACTAAAAATCATGAAATACTATCAAACCCTCAAAATCTCTAAAAACCAAAAATCTATAAAAATCCTAAAAAATCCCAAAAAATTTCTAAAAACATAAAAATTCATAAAGACCCTAAAAAACTATAAGAAAACCTCACAAACCAAAAAGCACATAAAACCCCTAAAAACATAAAAAACCCTAGAAATAAATAAACACACACAAAATCATTAAATACCCAAAAAACATAAGAATCCTAAAAACCATAAAATCCCTTAAAAACATACAAAAACATAATAAAACCTTAAAAACTAAAAATACTAAAACCATAAAACAGCCCAAAACATTAAAAAACCATAAAACATGTAAAAACCTTAAAACCCACTATAATGGTAAAGAACCTATAAACCCCTAAAAAGTTTAAAAAAACATGAAAACCCTAAAAAAACCATAAAATCCAAATAAAACCATAAAAAAACTAAAAACCTAAAAATCCCAAAAAAATCTACAAACATTAAAAATACAAAAGTACTTAAAATCCATTTAAAAGTAGAAAACCCTAAATCCATAATACCCCCTTAGAAAACCATAAAAACTTAAAAACACTTAAAACCCCTAAATTGCTAAAAACCACTTAAAACAAAAAAATACTAAAAATACCTAAAAACCATAAAAACCCCTTAAAACCCTAAAACCCACTAAAAAAATTAATACCTTAAAAACCAATAAAAATATAAAACCCTTTAAACCTATAAAAATATTAAAAACTCAAAAAAACCTTCAACCCCCTAAAAACTCAAAGAAACTGCTAACAACCCAAAATAAAAAACCCAAAAAAAATTAAAAACCCACAAAAAGCCTCCAAATCCCTAAAATGATAAAACCCATAAAATTCCTAAAAAATCACTAAAATCCATAAAATATTAAAAACCAAAAAAACACTAAAAACCCTTTATGAAACTTTTAAAACATAAAAACACATAAACCCCATAAAAACCTAAATATGCTAAAATCCCTAAAAACACAGAAAACCCAAAAAAAAACCCCCCAAACCACTCAAAATCACGAAAAACTCTAAAAATACATAAAAAGACTACAAAATCCTTATTAATTTCAAAAATATAAAATGGATAAAAAATGAGAAAAAATATAATAAAACCTTAAAACCTAAAACACTTAAAACTTTTAAAAAATAAAAAAAATTGATAGAAACCCAGAAAAGCTAAAAGACCATAAACCCCCCAAAACTAGAAAACCCCAGAAAAATTAAAACATTAAAACCCCAAAAAAAATATAAAAACTATAAACAAACTTTAAACACCTAAAAACATTAAAATAATTAAAAAACCAATGAAGCCCTAAAAAACTCAAAAAACCCAAAAGAACAAAAAACCATAAAAACTCTAAAAACACTAAAAACCCTCAAAGCCCCTTAAAACCAAATAACTCATTAAGATCCTAAAATATTTCTAAAAAACCTCAAAACATAAAAACCATAAAACCCCTAATAAAACCTTCAAAACCTAAAACACTTAAAACCCCTGAAAACATAATAAATAATAAAAACCTTAAAACCCCTAAAAGACCCCAATAACCCTAAAACCCCTAAAAACCATAAAACCCATTAAAAATTAAAAATAATACTAAAACCACTAAAAACCCTAATAAATCATTAAAAATGCTAAAATATCTTTATACCCTTAAAAATGTAAAAAAACCTAAAACCCTTAAAAACCACAAAAAATGAAAAAACCCTGAAAACACAAAAAAATAATAAAAATCCAAAAAAATCATAAAAACCTTAAAAACAATAAAACCATAAAAACATAAAAATTATAAAATCCCTAAAAATAAAAAGTTAAAAACCCTAAAAACTTTAAAACCCCTAAAAAACTTTAGCAACCTCAAAACACTTGAAACCCCTAAAAACCTAAAAATGATCAAAACCCTAAAAATATAATTGATCTTAAATCCCCTAAAAAGAGTAAAAAAATCTAGAAAAAAGAAAACCCTAAACCCCATAAAAAACTAAAAACCCTTTAGAACCATGAAAATGCTAAAAAAACTCCAAAAAATTAAAAACGCTAAAAAAACTCCAAAAAACGCTAGAAACCTAAAAAATTGAAAAAACCATAAAAATACCTATAAACCATCAAAATACCTAATAAATCTAAAAACCATAAAAGTCCTAAAAATACATAAAATACCTAAAAACATAAAAATCCTAAAAACCATGAAATCCCTAAGAAATCCTTTAAAATATAAGAACACTTATAACCCCCAAAAATTCCTAAAAAACACTAAAAACCTAAAATAACAAAAAAAACTTAAAAACTCACAAAATCCCTAGAAACCGGAGAAGACCATAAAAAATATTCAAAATCCCCAAAAATACTTAAAGACATAAAAAAACCTACAAACCCTAAAAAACCTTAAGAATTCCTTAAAAACATAAAAACAATTAAATCCATTGAGGATCTTAAAAAATTATAAATAACCCTAAAAACCATTAAAAGAGCCTAAAACCCTAAAACCATAAATACCCCTAATCCCCCTAAAAACACATAAAACCCCTAAAACCCTACAAAAATTCAAAAAACCCATTAAACCCTTAAAAATGTGAAAAATACTAAAACTCCATAGAAACTATAAAAAATAAAACGCAAACCCAAAAACCCAAGAAAAACCATAAAAACACTAAAAGCCCTAAAATTACACCAAACCCTCAAAATCCAAAAAAATTATTAAAATCCCTACAAATATATAAAAATGAAAATAAATTCTAAAACCTCTCAAAACACTATGATATATTAAAATAAATAAAAACAAATAACACCCCTAAAAAACCTTAAAACGCATAAAGCCCTAAAAATTCTAAAAATAAAGTAAAACCCATAAAACCCATAAAACACCTAAAACCATTAAAAATATTGAACCCATGAAACCCAAAAATCAACTAAAAACTATAAACACACTTTAAACCACTACAAATTTGAGAAAATCTAAAAAAACCATAAAACCCTAGAAACTCAAAAAACACTAAAACCCCAAAAATCCATAAAACCCATAAACCCCTAAAAATCCCTAAAAACCATAAAAATAATTAATATTATAAAAAATCCAGAAACCTCCTAAAAATGTAATAATCCCTAAAAATTAATAAAACCCAAAAGAAAATATAAAAAAATACATAAAACCCATAAAAGCAGAAAATGGTAAAAATCCTAAAAACCCTAAAATCCATAAAAACCTCAATACCATAAAACCAAAAATAACCTAAAAGATATCTAGAAATTCCTAAAATGATAAAAAAACCCAAAAAACCATTCAAAACCCTAAGAAAACCATAAAAACGTAAAAACACTTAAAATCCCTAAAATCCATAAAAACGATAAAACCCTTAAAAGAACCTAAAAACAATAAAAGACACTAAAATAAAAAAACTCCCTAAAACACTTAAAACCCCATAAAGTTAATAAAAAATCCAAAAACCCAATGAAAATATTAAAATCCCTTTAAACCTCTAAAAGTTTAAAATTTTAAAAAACCAAAAAACGCAAAAAAATCGTAAAACAACAAAAAACACAAAACCATTCAAAATCCGAAAAAGCACAAAATACCATCAAAATCCCAAAAAACCCAAAACAAATCCAAAAAAATCCATAAAAACATCTAACAATTTAAAAATACCTAAAATAACAGAAAACCCATAAGATAATATTAAAAACATAAAAATAATTATAACCCCCAAACCCCCAAAAAATATAAAACCACTAAAAAACCTAAAAGGCACTAAAATCCCTAAAAACCCATTAAAACTATAAAACCCCCTAAAAATATAAAAATCTATTAAACCAATAAAACCCCAATAAAACCACTAAAAATATAAAAACCTTTTTGAACCCCTAAAAATTTTGTGAACTCTAAAAAAAACCCTTAAAAACATAAATAGATTAAAAACCCCTAAAAACCCAAAAAAACACCATAAAATCCCTAAAATACTATAATACCACAAATATCATTATTTTGTTTTAAAAACCCATAATAGGTAAATCACCATTAAAACCCTAAAAACCTCTAAGAAAACCGTGAAAATATAAAAACACGTAAAACCCATAAAAAATATAAAAATCCTAAAACCCCTAAACACCCTCAAAAAATGCTAAAACCACTAAAAACATAAAAAATTCTAAAAACCCCTAAAAATTCTCAAAATCCCTCAAAACCCTAAAAACTATACAAATCCATCAAAATACATAAAAATAACTAAAAATGTAAAACTCTAAAAACCCCTAAAAACCCACAAAAACATATAAAACCATTGAACCCCCTAAAAACGTTAAAAATTATAAAAACCATTAAAAACCATAAAAAACAAAATAAACCCCCTAAACCCCAAAAAAATCCACTAAAACCCTAAAAATACCTAATACCCTAATAATACCTAAAACCCCTAAAACCCATAAAGAACCTAAAATGCCATAAAATCTAGAAAAACATAAAAATTCCATAGAACCCCTAAAAAACCCTAAGAAACCCTTAAAAACCCTAAGAGAACCTTAAAATAATAAAAATTATTAAAACCCCAAGAAATCCTATATTTTTCTAAAAATCCTAAAAACAAAAAAAAACCCATAAAACCCCTTAGAATCCCTAAAAACATAAAATCCTAAAAATCCCTAAGAATCCATAAAAACATAAAAACCCCTAAAAAACCTAATAAATACTTAAAAAACCTAAAAATAGTTAAAACCCCTAAAAACATAAAAATATTAAAAACCCTAAAAGACCCTAAAGGTTATAAAACCCAAAAAAACCCTAAAAACCATAAAACCCCTAAAAACTCCTAAAAATCCATAAAATCTATAAAAAACATATAAAACTATAAACCCATTTTAAACACCTAAAATTTTAAATAAACATTATAAAAACATAAAAACTATAAAAACCACAATAAACACTAAACCCTAAAATTAAAAAAAGACCCAAAACCCAACACTTCAAAATATTTGACTTTTTCAAATAGAAAAATAAGTATTGGTAAAAGTGAATTTTCTATTGGTAAAATGTTTTACAAACACATTTTTCCCTATCACTAAATTTTCGGTAAAAACTCATTTGTTAAATGTTTTTGTGAAAGATAAAATATTTTTTTATAATTATAATAATATCAATAGTTATTATATATGTTGGTTAGTGTGTTTAGAAACATATTCTTATGATAAAACTTTTTGCTGGGAATAATATTAACAACATATAATATCTATTTATAAATTAAATTGGAATAAAAATTATAAATTTTTATATTTATTAATTTATCATATATAATTAATATGTTTTAATTATTAAACCAAAGACGATTTACATGAATGTCCAAACATAGAAAAAAATTAATTATATTAATAATTAATTTTAATACAAATGTTTATCAAAATTTTAAGGATACCCCCATGCCCCCAAGATCACCCAAGATACATTACACAGCTCTCCCAAGTACTAGGAACCGATCCTTGCTACAACAACCTAGCTCCAACACCAGTGAACCATCCATTCCCCAGGACTAGTGAGCCAACTCCAATGCTACTACATCCTTCATCACACGAGCACCAGTGATCCATCCATGCCCTAGGACTAGAGATCCATCTCCAACCCTAGCGAGAAACGAATCGAGACAGCACCATCACCAGCGAGAATCCTCATGTCACTGCTACACCACACCCTTCAGCTCCAATATCTACATCACAAATAACAAAAAAATCATACTTAAAAATAAGTGCAAATTATCTACATGAATTAAAACAAAAAAATGTAAGAGAAATGGAACATTATTTGGTCACCCAACTCATACCACTGAAACTTTATTAAATAAAACAAAAGTTATAGTGAATAAACAAGGTGTAATAAAGGTTACACCAATATGAAATTGAAAATTGTTATAAAAGACACAAAGAGGTGAAAGAAAATGAACCATCTCATCTCAAAAAAAATCAGGCCTATAGTATATATGGATCCATGATTTGATAGTCCATCAATAATCCAACCTTTCACTATAAAACCAGATCAATATATCAGCAGAAGAAATACTAGAAGAACTAGTTTCAATCAAGAAGAAATATGCATCGTAGTCCTGAAATATTAAAATATTGATGAATTCAGAAGCATACACCATGAATCGAATTAGAAATGGATTAGTTCATTCTCAAATAAATAATCCTTCTATATTTAGAGATCCATAATATGAAGATCAGAATAAATCTGATGCCACTTCCAAATGACAATCCATCAGATTGTGAAAGCTTATGATCTAAGGACATCATGACTCAATTTTCCTAGGTAGAGCAAGATATCATACATGTTTTCATCTTTATAGTAAACTAAATCACGAATAAATAGAAATATTATAGATCAAAAGTCCCAATAATATTATACTATCAAACTATCTTCAAACTGCTTCATCATACACAAATTCAGGTATCTTTTCCTTGAAGTAATTTCAATTCCATTCCAATTGATAGAATTATTATATGAATTATACAAATCGAACATGAAGAAAACAAAAATAAGACCCTGTAAATACTGAAAATGGGGTTTTTAAGCTCAATACAACCACCAAAACTCATAATCAAAAACAATCTTTAGATCCCTCCACTGCTACAAAATACTAAAAAACCTAGAAAACATCTTGAAACAACATTACCTTTAAAACTAATGAAGAACCTAGTAGCATCAGTCGTAGTTCCATGATCTAAATTCAGCATAAATATCAAAAAAATTCAAAATTTATATACTAGTGATTTCTATATAAAAAAAGTGTTCAAATGAAGATAAATCACATCAAATAACTGTAACATTAGCATCTCGACAGTACTGAGATCTAAGACTTGGTTCACTATTAAAATTAATTTATCCCTTCTTAAAATCTATCAGAAAATCCACATGAATCCATCAAAAAAATATAAGAATATTTATTTCCATGGAATTTATCTTTATTTAAACATAGGATTTCATTTTAAGTTCTTATACCATTTTAGAAATCATTTATTCTATGGTTTCACGATAAAATTCTACACTTACTTCAACATCATTGTATATTTGTAAATACAATGCATGTTGTTAAATGAAACATGAAACCAAAAAAGTGGAATCCCATAAAAACTAAACATAAAAAACAAAAACTCACCATTTTTCCATAATTAAATGGGATAAGTACTGAAAATTACCATGTTCATCACGTCTAGAGGGGTAAAGGTGATATCCCAAACTTCTAGTGTTCTCTTTGAACACCCAGTGTGTAGGGTGAAAAGGTTTATCATCTATGAACATTTGAAGAGTGTGATGAAATATACTGAACATCATAATGCATGTATGGTTAATATTTTTGATGAAGTGGTAATATTGGAATAAGTAATGATTCTATGACTCTAATGTTCATAGGGCCCAGACAGTTTTATTTTATATTTTAATTTAGAATAATGGGAGACAATAAAGAATATCTGATTAAATAAATGATCAAATTCTTTAGTGGGGGGAATATTCCCATAGATACAAATGTGACATCCCTTTTTTGTTCCCATTACTACCAAACTATTTCTATTTAGTGTTTATCAAAATAATAATCTATGTAATGTCTCATATAAAATCATTATTAAATATAATAATGATAAGATCATTTATCTTCATCACCCTATTATCTCAAAGGAACAATATGTTTCTCCTAAAAGTATGAGTATTCATAGGATGGTAGTTTTATCATAAGAGATATTGATATAAAAATATGTTGTTCTTTAATGTGTAAGTCAAAAAAATAGGCATTACTAAATCAATGTTTTCATATATAGGTACTATGGTGATTAAACTATGGTCCTATGGATGCCATGTCAATCGTTTGTAAGCATCAAATATAGCTTTTAATTATGAAATATAAAACCACCACTACAAAAATAATAGACAACATTAGCGAAAAATATATGAAATGATGTATATTGATTCATTTAACATGAATCACATTCTTCATAATATAAGAATTTTGGCATGAAGAACATATTGGCCACCTCATCCTAAATAAAAAGGTATAGACCCTAGTATAGAAATTTACTTTGTTATACTACTTTATACCCTTAAGGAAGAGTATTATCAATTGGATTTAATAATTTTATCATTAATGTAGTTGGTACATTCATAAGAACTCAACAATCAATAAAAACATGGAGATTGTAGGATTAGTCGATAAAAAATCTAGATTATCCTACTATAAACTGTGTTTCCATATTATAAATTTGTACCCATTTTTATAGCTTTGAAATGTTCAATCATCAGATCATCAACAACTCGATCATAAAGCTACATGAGGAATGACTTGACAAACGTGATGGGTTTTAGTTTATGAATTCAATATACATTTATACATAAATATTTAGTTATTGAAATATAGGAATCCACATATCACATGGCTTCACTAAACTTAAAAGGAAACACAATAACTAATTGATCAATGGAGTAAATATTAGATATAATTTGGGTATAGAGGAGGGGGGATATGGAAGAAGTAAAATGGGAAAATTGAGAGTGATACATGTATATGGAGTTATGAAATTTATAAGTATATATATTTAATAAAAATTAATATATATATATATATATGTAATCATAGAAAGACGAAAAGTTTTTCATTTGTTTATTGAAGCACAAATCTCAAATTAGGGCATGCACCCAAAAGCTTTACACATAATTCTTTAATGAATAGACCCAGTATATTTTTGGATTCCATTTACTAATTTACTTCTTTTTTTTATTATTGTTAAACCTTGAATAGTTTCATCACATTCTTCTAGTGACACTTCTAATAATTTTTATGTAAGAATACATGTTGTTTTGCATGGAAAATGTTGGAAAAGGGGTTATATTTTTACCAAATAATTATAATAGAAAAGAAAAAAAGTATTGACTCAATAGAAAACTTACTGATTATCTTTTTCATAAATCATTGTCATATGAAAATGAATTTAAGAAACATGTAGTATAAAATGAGACCGGGTTAATATTGTAATGTTCTTGACAACATAGATAACATTATCCCAACTAATCTCAGAATCCAGTCAATGAAAATAAATGAATTAATTCTATAGAAAAATGAAAACATAATAAAAGATCATCCTATATGTTTATTGTATTTTTTCATTTAATTCATATATTAAGAGGGAATAAGTAGTAGAGCGCATACCTTGAATCCCTAAATAAAGAAATGATAGAAATGAATGCCAATTCATAGCATGTTGGTGCACCACTCAAATTTAAAACCAACCATCAGTGGGAGTTACCCTTTTTTATTACTGATTGGAAACCAGCTGAACCACTTATATTGTGCTTTCCCTTTTCTTTACAGTGTTCATACATGGTTGTCTCATTTCTATGTCCTCAACTATTATTAGGGGAATCATACAAAGGTTTGTGCACATTCTTACACAATATGATTTCTCTTGATAAATTCAATTTTGATATCAACCAAATTCTTCTCTATTTTTACATTGATTTATGATTCGTTCAGCATGATAGGTCCAATTAATGAAGTGAATAACATGGTGGTGAAGGTAGCAGAGCATTATCGTTAAAAGTTGGATTGGGGTAGCAGTCTCCTCAACCAGAATAGTATGAGTGGTGGGATGACCTAGTGAAGAACTTTTAGGATGAGTCAATGCTGTTGGAGAAGTTCATGTCTCTATGACGTCAATTTTACTGCCTCTATCAGACCCTTATACTTTCTCTTGTTGTTCTTCATCCTTTTGGTGGCCTAGAGTTTGTGATAGAGATAATTTATGGCAATCCAAGCTAGCCATCCATCCTTATGCCTTCTATTTCCTTACCTCGAAGCAGTGTTGTAACGACCCAAAGTTTTTCAACGGAAAATTCCCTTCTTATATTTATATCATAAAAACACAAAATAATGAACTACTAAGTGATAGGTGACCTTTAAACATAATTTTTTCACCCCTATGTTCGGAATTTTGAAAATCCAACATACACGGTTGTGTTCAAGATGGTTTTTGGAGTCTAATGAAAAAAAATAATTTTTGGTGAATATTAACATACCCTTGTGAATAATAACATGACCCTTATGAATATTAAATAAGAGGAACATTACCTATGAATAATAAAATAAAATTTAGACATCTTAGAAAGTGACAATTTGACCTTGGTAAACGTTTTTGGTATTTTATAAGTCATAAATAATTAATTATAATTAATTAATTAATTTAAAAGAATATTTATTTTCCTGTAATGTATTCCTAAATTAAGTAATCAATGCCTATTATTTTTTAGATAATTTTATAAGACCATACATAAATATTGAATGAACTATAAATTCAGTTTTAATCTTAAAAACTGTTTTTTATGTAAATTTTGATTTTAATTAAATATTAAATTAATAATATTTAGAAAATAATTTTTGAAAAATGGACTTAATTTTTGGATTCTACACTTTGAAAAATGGTTGGGGTAAATTTTTGATATTTTTCTGAGATACTTGAATTTTTGATGAATAGTAGAATCCGATAATTCACAATAAATGCTAAATAATGTATTAATTGAGTCACCGATGATGTTCTGCTGATGTAATCCAACTTGGTTCTGGATTAAATTATACAATTACTATTCTTGGTCATTAAATACTCACTATTCCTTGTCTTAGGCGAAATTAATAAACTAATCAATTTTATATTTAGGAAACCCCTCTCCCCTCCACTATAAAAGTCATCCTTCACTCCCTCTTTTCCTCACACCTCTCAAGCTCCAACCCTTATCTAAACTCTGAAAAAAAAACATTCCATATCCCCTCCCCCACGTCCAAAATCTTCTGGTCTCATCAAAAGACGATACTTGGGCCCTTAAGGAGGTTCTCAAGAGGAAGATTCTAGAGGTAATTTCTCTCCCTCTTCTCCTGTAATTTCCTTTCAAGTTCAAGTTCATTTCTTGATCTCTCCCAACCTATATTCATCCAAATTGTTTTGTAACTCTAGTATTATACATATAATGTAATATTATGATTCTAATGGTATATTATATCACCCCATACCCTTTCTCTCTTCCTTTTATTTTATTAAAGAGAATGTTGTTCATGTGGTGATAATTTATCACCTCCAAAAACAACATGCTCTCTTCTTCCATTTATAGCTTCATATCTGGTCATGAAACCATTTTTATGGTTGAACCAGAATATTTTATATGTATTATGTTCTATTATAAGTTCTGGAAATAACCTATGGCCATATTACTAAGTTAAATGTTAAAACGAGTTCATTGTGATCCAAAAACCGCACAAATTAACCCAAATAATCTTCATTTAATTATTATCTAATGATTCATGCATATGGATCTAATATAACTAATTATAAAATCATTAAAGCTTCTGTAATATCATAAATAACATGTAATATATGTTCTGGATGTTTACCCATGATCTACCCAAACATCAATTTAAGAATACAAGTGAACCACTCAAGAAAACCATAAAAAGGAACATCCCCAAACAATGTTTTTAAACTCTATAAGTCATCCAAAGGAACATAATATAACATAATGAAACCCGAATGAACCCTATTAATGTACACATGGTTCTGGTTTTCTAATTAAATAATATAATTTCATTATACCGGACATTAAAGAGAAGTAATCATTCAGGTACAAGGTAAGGGGAAATCTCGAACCCAATTTTTCTTCCTTCGGGTTCTCCCTCTTTCACTCCATTTTCGATATGGTTACTCCTCAAAGATCATTTGTTAATCATTTAATTTAATTTTCTGGGATATAAATTTTTTTCACTGGTTTTTATGTCCATCAAATTTTTTTTTCAAAAGAACTCTTCTTTCAAGATCTCACCTTTAACCTCTCATTCAAGGCTGATGGTTCTTGTATCAAGTATGTTGTTCCCTCTTTCTTTTGGGAACCCAAAGATTATGAATGTGTTATTATGAGATGAAACCCATTCCATTCCATGGGTTATTTATGTACATGTTTGATATGTGTTCTATGTGGCAAGCATGATAATTATAATGTTATGATATGACGGGTGCGCCTGGAATTATATAGCGCAGTATGAATGTTTAAATGTGACGGGTGCGCCTGGAATTATATAGCGCTCCAATGCATTGGGTAAAGTGATGAATATCATGAGTAAATGTTAAATGATGTGTGAAAAATATTCTAGCTATGTTCACAAGTATGTGTGGTAGTTAACCACTAATACACGATGTTTCATTTTTATGCATTTCCACATTTCAAGATTATTGTTTATGCTCCTCTCATGTTCATGATCTTTTGACTATGTCATGATTGTGCTCACCTCATGCTATATTGTTCTTATCTATCCTCTTACTGGGCTTCTAGCTCACCCCTTTTGATGTATATCCTCAGGTGGATACATGTACTAAGGAGAGGACAAGTGACACTAAGAATCTAGTGAAGAAGAAATTAAATAAATGTGTATGGTTGATGTTGTATTTGTTATGTATGGTCCTAGTTTTCCCAAGACATTAATCCTTTGGATCCTCCATGTTAATACTATTATGTTGTTTATCTTTGAAATTATGTAATAGTAATGTAAGAAAAGGTTGTTTCGTTATATTTGGTATCAGAGGAAAGGTTTAGTTAATTTGGGAATTAGGATTAGTAAACCCTAGAGAAAACCTCTAGCATAAGAATAAGTACAAACACATACACAAGAATATTTACCTAGGGATCCCATATGTTATGTTTTTTGTATAATTGTATAAATGAATAAGTTATTCATGAATTTTTTACTTATGTTTTGTTCTAACCTTTTCTATTTTTAAAAATGGTGGGAACCAGGAGAAATCAGGCCAACAACTCTTGCGAGGGCCAATGCAACAATTTCCTGAAAAGCATCCCCAATGATTTGGGAGGTGGAGTTCAAAACTTCATGGCGATTCTTACCCAATTATCTCAGGTTATGAATAATAACCATAATAATGGGGAATTTCCTCCTTCACCAAAGAGGGAGCAACTAGCAATCGAATGTTTTACTGGCAATGACCACTGATGTTTTGTGGATCTTATGATCCACTAGTTGCGGAACAGTGGGTCAACTCCATGGAAAATATATTTTATGTTCTTCACTGTTCCGAGACGGAGAATGTGACTCTAGCCTTTTATCGTCTATATGTAGAAGTTGATCAATGGTGGGATTTGATTAAGAACACCAATCCAGGAGAGGAAATTGAAGAGATGGAATGGGAAGACATTAAGATAATGTTTCTTAATAAGTACATCCCATGAACTCCTCGAACGAAGATGGAGAGAGAATTCATAGATCTCAAGAAAAAAGAAGGAGAATATGTCACAACCTATGTAGCAAATTTCACAAGGCTCGCAAGTTATGCTTCAGGTTTTGTTATCAACAATGATAGAAAAATTGATAGATTCTTTAGTGGATTAAAACCACATCTTAGAATGGATCTTTCAATTCGAGACTTTGGGAGTTATGAAGAAGTTGTTTGGTGTGCTCTCAAAGTGGATATGGAGTTTGGAGAATGGTCCCATGGATATGGTGATAAGAAAAGAAAGATGGAGTTTCAAGCCGGTGGATCTAACGACAAAGGAGGGAAGAAAACACAACGAACCACATGCCAAAAATGTGGGAAGTTGCACCATGGGAACTGCCTCAAAGGGACGGGGAAATGCTTCAAGTGTGGGAAAGAAGGAAACCTTTCTCACGAGTGTCGAAAAGACATGAAAAGGAAGGATAATTTAGCCAATGAAAGGAGAGAACCACTTGTGGTTCAATGATACAACTGTAGGGAGCTAGGGCACTATTCAAACCAGTGCACTAAACCTTGAGCTCTCGAGGGTAATCAGCTCCAACAACCACCAAAGCCAAAGGAACAAGAGAAGTCTTATGCCATCACTACTGCGGAGGTGGAACATGATAATGAAGTTGTACAAGGTACACTTCCTATTCACTCAAGCATGTAAAAATTCTATTTGATTCTGGTTCTACACATTCCTTTATATCTTTCAAGTTTTCTAGAACTATAGAATCAAAGCCCCAAAACCTTGAAGTAGAGATATCTGTAAAAACACCAAGTGGTGAAATAATTTCAACCCAAGTGTTTGACTCTTCTCCTATTTTTGTATGTGGGAAGATTCATCCGGAAAATCTCGTAATACTTCCCTTGGTGGAATTCGACATTATAATGGGAATGTATTTGCTCTCATTATATAGAGCACATATCAACTGTCGGGAAAAGGAAATATATTTTCATATTCCGAACCATCCCATGATCCTCTACAAATGCAAGGAACATCATGAATATCCTTTGAAAAATCCTTCAATGGTGTGGGTGTTAATTCCCTATGAAGAAGCATACCTCGCCCAAATGGTTGAGTCGAAGGAAAGTGCCAAACTTGAGGAAATGCCCATCGTGAGGGAATACGAAGATGTATTTCCCAAAGAGTTACTTGGAATTCCCCCGGATCATGAGGTAGAGTTCTCAATTGAACTCATACCCGGAGCTACTCCTATCTCGAAGTGCCCCTATAGGATGGATCCTATCGAACTGGAGGAGTTAAAGAAGCAGCTGCAAGAGCATCTGGAAAAAGGGTTCATACACCCTAGTGCATCACCTTGTGGTGCGCCAGTGCTCTTTGTGAAGAATAAGGATGGAACCACGTGGCTGTGTATCGATTATCGGGAACTCAACAAGATCACCATAAAGAACAAGTATCCTCTCCCAAGGATTGATGACTTGTGTGACCAGTTAGGAGGAGCTCAATACTTCTCAAAGGTGGATCTTCATTCTGGATATCATCAAGTAAAGGTGAAGAAGGAAGATATTCCGAAGACTGCCTTCCGTATAATGTATGGGAACTATGAGTTTTTGGTGATGCCCTTCAGACTTACTAATTCCCCTGCAATCTTCATGGATTTGATTAATAGAGTCTTTAGACATTACCTCGAAAAATTTGTGGTAGTGTTTATCGATGATACTCTCATCTACTCCAAGAGAAAGGAGGAACATGAAGAACATCTAAGACTTGTGTTGGCGACATTGAGAAAGGAGAATTTGTACGCCATGTTCAGAAAGTGTGACATTTGGATGAATCAAGTCATGTTCTTGGGACATGTGATCACAAGCGAGGGAATTTCTGTGGACCCTTCAAAGACAAAGGAAGTTGAGGATTGGCCCAGGCCCTCCAGTGTCATAGAAATCCGTATTTTTCTTGGATTAGCTGGGTACTATCAACGTTTTGTGAGATATTTCTCACGATTGTCAAGCCCGATATCTAAGTTAACAAGGAAAGGGGTAAAGTATGTCTGGACGGATGAATGTGAGGGAAGATTCAAGGAGCTAAAGAGAAGGCTGATCACTGCACCTGTACTCACACTACCGAAAAGTGGAGAAAGTTTTGTGATATACAGTGATGCTTTAAAGAAAGGCTTGGGTTGTGTACTCATGCTAAATGATAATGTGATATCCTACGCCACACGACAATTGATGATCCATGAGTAGAACTACCCGACGCATGATCTAGAGCTGGCAGCCGAGATTTTTGCCTTCAAAATCTGGTGGCACTACCTTTATGGTGAGAAGTGTGACATATACACCGACCACAAGAGCCTAAAGTATATATTCACACAAAATGAGCTCAACATGTGTCAAAGGAGATGGTTAGAGCTAATCAAGGATTATGATTTCTCTATTCACTATCATCATGGGAAGGAGAACAAGGTAGCTAATGCTCTAAGGAGGAAAGAACCTGATACTCTATCCATGTTGAGGACTGAGAAAGACCATAACTTCTTGGATATGCAAAGGATGGATTTGGGAATCGTAAGGGCAGGGGATACATCCTACCTTTCCCAAATTATTGCACAACCATCCATCTAACAGATGATTATGGAAGCACAAAGGAATGATGTGGAGATAAAAAAAGAGGGTGAATGCAGTAATGGAAGGGAAGCTGTAAGAGTTCCATATCGACGATGATGGTGTGATTCGGTTTGGAACACGACTTTGTGTGCCTTCACCACCTGGGATAAAGAAGGAGCTATTGGATAATGCACATAGCTCAACTTTCTCTATCCATCCTGGGAGAACCAAGATGTACTGTGATCTCCGAGAACACTTTTGGTGGGATAACATGAAGAAGGAGATTGCGAAATATATATCAAGGTGCTTGGTATGCCAGCAAGTTAAATTTGAGCGGAAAAAGTCCAAAGGTATGATGCAGCCATTTCCTATACCCATGTGGAAATGGGAAAATGTTACTATGGACTTTGTCATGGGTCTCCCGAAGACGTCAAAGGGGAATAATGCGATATGGGTTGTGGTTGACCAACTCACCAAGACTTCACATTTTATCGCTATTCGGGAAGACCTCTCACTTGAAAAAACTTGGAAGGATATATGTGAAGGAAGTAGTGAGATTGCATGGTGTTCCACTCTCGATTGTCTCTGACCGTGATCCAAGGTTCACATCTAAATTCTGGAGGAGCCTTCAACATGTGTTGAGTACTGAATTAAATTTCAGCACGGCCTATCACCCCCAAACTGATGGCCTGTCTGAAAGGACTATTCAGATGCTTGAATATATGCTAAGAGCCTCCTCTCTTGATTTCAAAGGTGGTTGGGATCAACATCTCCCATTGGTTGAGTTCTCATACAACAATAGCTTCCACTCGAGTTTTCAGATGGCTCTGTATGAAGCTCTTTATGGGAATCGATGTTGAACTCCAACATGTTGGGATGAAGTTGGAGAACGAAAACTACTTGGTCCCGACCTTGTTCAAGAGATGATAGAGAAGGTTCAAGTCATCCAGAAACACATCAAAGCTGCTCAAAGTTGGCAAAAGAGCTACGATGACAACCGTCGAAGGGACTTGGAGTTCGACGTTGGAGATAAAGTCTTCCTTCGAATATCTCCATGGAAGAGAGGCATGCGATTCGGGAAGAAAGGGAAGCTAAGCCCAAGGTACATTGGCCCCTTTGAGATCCTTGACCGCATAGGAGTCGTGGCCTATCGTCTGGCACTTCCACCGAATATGGCTCAAGTTCATGATGTGTTTCATGTATCACTACTTAGGAAGTACATACCAGACCCCTCAGATGTACTAAACTCATAGGTGGTGTAGCTGGAAGATGATCTCTCCTATGAGGAGCAGCCGGTAAAAATTTTGGACCGAAGTGATAAGATTATACGCAACAAGACAACCCGCCTTGTCAAAGTGTTGTGGAGAAACCATAAGTTTGAGGAAGCAACTTGGGAACCAGAAGTGGCAATGAAGGAGAATTACCCTCACCTGTTTGTGTAAAGTGAAATTTCGGGGGCAAAATTTCTTAAGGGGGGAAGAATGTAACGACCCAATGTTTTTCAATAGAAAATTCCCTTCTTATATTTATATCATAAAAACACAAAATAACGAACCACTACATGATAAGTGACCTTTAAACATAATTTTTTCACCCCTATGTTTAGAATTTTGAAAATCCAACAAACACGGTTGTGTTCAAGATGGTTTTTGGAGTCTAATGAAACCAAAAGAATTTTTGGTGAATAGTAACATACCCTTATGAATAGTAACATGACCCTTATGGATAGTAAATAAGAGGAACATTACCTATGAATAATAAAATAAAATTTAGACATCTTAGAAAGTGACAATTTAACCTTAGTAAACATTTTTGGTATTTTATAAGTCATAATTAATTAATTATAATTAATTAATTAATTTAAAATAATATTTATTTTCCTGTAATGTATTCATAAATTAATGAATCAATGTATCATAGTTTATAGATAATTTTATAAGACCCTACGTAATTTTTGAAAGAACTATAAATTCAGTTTTAATCTTAAAAACTGTTTTTTATGTAAATTATGATTTTAATTAAATATTAAATTAATAATTTTTAGAAAATAATTTTTGAAAAATGGACTTCATTTTTTAATTCTACATGTCGATAAATGATTGGGGTAAATTTTTGATATTTTCTGAGATACTTGAATTTTTTATGAATAGTGGATTCCGATAATTCACAATAAATGCTAAATAATGTATTAATTGAGTCACCGATGATGTTATGCTGATGTAATCCCACTTGGTTCAGGATTACATTATAAAATTACTATTTGTGGTATTTCAAGACTCACTATTCCTTGTCTTAGGTGAAATTAATAAACTAATCAATTTTATATTAAGGAAACCCCTCTCCCCTCTACTATATAAGCCACCCTTCACTCCCTCTTTTCATCACACCTATCAAGCTCCAAGCCTTCTCTAAACTCTTCCAAAACACTTTCCCTATCCACTCCCCCACGTCCAAAAGCTTCTGGTCTCATCAAAAGTCCAAGATTAGTCCCTTAAGGAGGTTCTCAAGAGGAAGATTCTAGAGGTAATTTCTCTCCCTCTTCTCCTTTAATTTCCTTTCAAGTTCAAGTTCATTTCTTGATCTCTCCCTACCTGTCTTCATCCAAATTGTTTTTTAACTCTAGTATTATACATATTCTGTAATATTATTATTCTAATGGTATATTATATCACCCCATACCCTTTCCCTCTACCTCTTATTTTATTAAAGAGAATGTTGTTCATGTGGTGATAAATTATCACCTTCAAAAACAACATGCTCTCTTCTTCCATTTCTACCTTCATATATGGTCATGAAACCATTTTTATGGTTGAACCTGAATATTTTATATGTATTATATTCTATTTTATGTTCTGGAAATAACCTATGGACATATTAATAAGTTAAATGTTAAAACGAGTTTGTTGTGATCCAAAAACCGCACAAATTAACCCAAATATTCTTCATTTAATTCTTAACTAATGATTCATCCACATGGATCTAATATAACTCATTATAAAATCATTCAAGCTTCTGTAATAACATAAATAAAATGTAATATCAGTTCTGTATGTTTACCCATGATCTACCCAAACATCAATTTAAGAATACAAGTGAACCAACCAAGAAAACCATAAAAACGAACATCCCCAAACAATGTTTTTAAACTCTATAAGTCATCCAAAGGAACATAATATAACATAATGAAACCAGAATGAACCATATTAATTTACACATGTTTCTGAATTTCTAATTAATTAATATAATGTCATTATACAGGACATTAAAGAGAAGGAAGCATTCGGGTACAAGGTAAGGGGAAATCTCGAACCCAATTTTTCTTCCTTCGGGTTCTCCCTCTTTCACTCCATTTTTGATATGGTTACTCCTAAAAGATCATTTTTTCATCATTTACTTTACTTTTATGGTATATAAATGTTTTTAAGTGGTTTTTATTTCCATCAAAAAAAATTCCAAAACAACTCTTCTTTCAAAATCTCAGCTTTTACCTCTCATTCAAGGTTGATGGTTCTTGTATCAAGTATGTTGTTCCCTCTTTCTTTTGGGAACCCAAAGATTATGAATGTATTATTATGATATTAAAACCACTCCATTACATGGTTTATTTATGTACATGTTTTATATGTTTTCTATGTGGCAAGAATGATAATGATAATTTTATGATGTGACGGGTGCGCCCGGAATTATATAGCGCAATATGAATGTTTAAATGTGACGGGTGCGCCCGGAATTATATAGCGCTCCAATGAATTGGGTAAAGTGATGAATCTCATCAGTAAATGTGAAATGATGTGTGAACAAGATTCTAGCTTTGTTCACAAGTATGTTTGGTAGTTAACCACTAAGACATGATGTTTCATTTTTATGCATTGCCACATTTCAAGTTTATTGTTTATGCTCCTCTCATGTTCATGATCTTTTGCCTACGTCATGATTACGCTCACCCCATGCTATATTGTTCTTATCTATCCTCTTACTGGGATTCTATCTCACCCCTTTTGATGTATATCCTCAGGTGGATACATGTACTAAGGAGAGGACAAGTTCCACTAAGAAGCTAGTGAAGAAGAAATTAAATAAATGTTTATGGTTGATGTTGTATTTGTTATGTATGGTCCTAGTTTTCCCAAGACACTGAACCTTTGGATCCTCCATGTGTAATACTATTATGTTTTTTATCTTTGAAATGATGTAATAGTAATGTAAGAAAAGTCCGGGTCATTATAGTTGGTATCAGAGGAAAACTTTAGTTAATTTGGGAATTAGGATTAGTAAACCCTAGAGAAAACCTCTAGCATAAGAATAAGTACAAAAACATACACAAGAATATTTACCTAAGGATACCATATGTTATGTTTTTTGTATAATTGTTTAAATGAATAAGTTATTCATGAATTGTTTACTTATGTTTTGTTCTAACCTTTTCTATTTTAGAAAATGGTGGGAACCAGAAGAAATCAGGCCAACAACTCTTGCGAGGGCCAATGCAATGATTGCACGAACAACATCCCCAATGATTTGGGAGGTGGAGTTCAAAACATCATGGTGATGCTTACCCAATTATCTCAGGTTATGAATAATATCCATTATAATGGGGAACATACTCCTTCACCAAATAGGGATAAACTAGCAATCGAATGTTTTATGCGGCAACGACCACTAAGGTTTTGTGGATCTTCCAATCCACTAGTTGCGGAACAGTGGGTCAACTCCATGGAAAAGAAATTTTCTGTTCTTCACTGTTATGAGGTGGAGAATGTGACTCTATCCATTTATCGTCAAGATGGAAAAGCTGATCAATGGTGGGCTTTGATTAAGAACACCAAGCCAAGAGAGGAAATTGAAGAGATGGAATGTGAAGACTTTAAGATAATGTTTCTTAATAAGTACTTCCCAAGAACTCTTCGCACGAAGATGGAGAGAGAATTCATAGAGCTCAAGCAAAAAGAAGGTGAATCTGTCACAAACTATGAAGCAAATTTCACAAGGCTCACAAGGTATGCTTCAGGTTTTGTTATCAACAATGATAGAAAAATTGATAGATTCTTTAGTGGATTAAAACCACATCTTCAAAAGGCTCTTGCAATTAGAGACTTGGGGAGTTATGAAGAAGTTGTTCGGTGTGCTCTCAAAGTGGAGATGGAGTTTGTAGAATGGTCCCATGGATATGGTGATCAGAAAAAAAAGATGGAGTTTCAAGCCGGTAGATCTAATGAGAAAGGAGGGAAGAAAACACAACGACCCACATGCCAAAAATGTGGGAAGTTGCACGATGAGAACTACCACAAAGGGACGAGGAAATTCTTCAAGTGTGGGAAAGAAGGACACCTTGCTCACGAATGTTAAAAAGACATGAAAAGGAAGGATAATTTAGCCAATTAAAGGAGAGAACCACTCATGGTTCAATGCTACAACTGTAGGGAGCTAGGGAACCACTCAAACCAGTGCACTAAACCTCGAGCTCTCGAGGGTAATCAGCGCCAACAACCACCAAATCCAAAGGAACAAGGGAAGGCTTATGCCATAACTACTGTGGAGGTGGAACATGATAATGAAGTCGTACAAGGTACACTTCCTATTAACTCAAGAATGAAAAAAGTCTTATTTGATTCTGGTTCTACACATTCCTTGATATCTTTCAAGTTTTCTAAAACTATAGAATTGAACCCCTGAAACCTTGAAGTAGAGATATCTGTAAAAATACCAAGTGGTGCAATCATTGCAACCCAAGTGTTTGAATCTTCTCCTGTTGACATATGTGGGAAGATTCTTCCGGAAAATCTCGTAACACATCCCTTGGTAGAATTCAACGCTATAATGGGAATGGATTTTCTCTCATTATATTGAGCACATATCAACTGTCGGGAAAAGGAAATATATTTTCATATTCCGAACCATCTCATGCTCCTCTACAAATGAAAGGAAGATCAAGAATATCCTTTGAAAAATCCTTCAATGGTGTGGGTGTTGATTACCTATGAAGAAGCATACCTCACCCAAATGGTTGAGTCGAAGGAAAGTGCCAACCTTGAGGAAATGACCATCGTGAGGGAATACGATGATGTATTTCCCGAAGAGTTACTCGGAATTCCTCTGGATCGTGAGGTAGAGTTTTCAATTGAACTCATACCCAGAGCTACTCCTATCTCAAAGTGCCCCTATAATATGGCTCCTATCGAACTGGAGGAGTTAACGAAGCAGTTGCAAGAGCATCTAGACAAAGGGTTCATATGCCCTAGTGCATCACCTTGGGGTGCGCCAGTGCTCTTTGTGAAGAAGAAGGATGAAACCATGCAGCTGTGTATTGATTATCGAGAACTCAACAAGATCACCATAAAAAATAAGTATCCTCTCCCAAGGATTGATGACTTGTTCGACCAGTTCAGAGGAGCTCAATACTTCTCAAAGGTTGATCTTCGTTCTGGATATCATCAAGTAAAGGTGAAGAAGGACGATATTCCGAAGACTGCCTTCCGTACAAGGTATGGGCACTATGAGTTTTTGGTGATTCCCTTAATACTTACTAATGCCCCTACAATCTTCATGTATTTCATGAATAGAGTCTTTAGACATTACCTCGACAAATTTTTGGTAGTGTTTATCAATGATATTCTCATCTAATCTAAGAGAAAGGATGAACATGAAGAACATCTAAGACTTGTGTTGGCGACATTGAGAAAGGAGAATTTGTACGCCAAGTTCAGCAAGTGTGACTTTTGGACGAATCAAGTCAGGTTCCTGGGACATGTGATCACAAGCGAGGGAATTTCTGTGGACCCTTCAAAGACAAAGGCAATTGTGGAATGGCCCAGGCCCTCTAGTGTCATAGAAATCCGTAGTTTTCTTGGATTAGCTGGGTACTATCGACGTTTTGTGAGAAATTTCCCATGATTGTCAAGCCCGCTAACTAAGTTAACAAGGAATGGGGTAAAGTATGTCTAGACGGATGAATGTGAGAGAATCTTTAAGGAGATAAAGAGAAGGCTGATCACTGCACCTGTACTCACACTACCGAAAAGTGGAGAAAGTTTTGTGATATACAGTGATGCTTTAAAGAAAGGCTTGGGTTGTGTACTCATGTAAAATTATAATGTGATAGCCTACGGATCACGACAGTTGGAGATCCATGAGTAGAACTACCCGATGCATGATCTAGAGCTGGAAGCCATGATTTTTGCCTTGAAAATCTGGTGGCACTACCTTTATGGCGAGAAGTGTGACATATACACTGACCACAAGAGCCTAAATTATATATTCACACAAAAGGAGCTCAACATGCGTCAAAGGGGATGGTTAGAGCTAATCAAGGATTACAATTGCTCTATTCACTATCATCCTGGGAAGGCGAACAAGGTAGCTAATGCTCTAAGCAGGAAAGAACATGCTACTCTATCCATGTTGAGGATTGAGAAAGACCCTATCTTCTTGGATATGCAAAGGATAGATTGGGGAATCGTAAGGGCAGGGGATACATCATACCTTTCCCAAATGATTGTGCAACCATCCATCCAACAGAAGATTAAGGAAGTAAAAAAGGGATGATGTGGAGATAAAAAAGAGGGTGAATGCAGTAATGGAAGGGAAGATGCAAGAGTTCCATATCGACGATGATGGTGTGATTCGGTTTTGAACACGGATTTGTGTTCCTTCATCACCCAGGATAGAGAAGGAGCTATTGGATAATGCACATTGCTCAACTTTCTCTATCCATCCTGGGAGTACCAAGATGTACCGTGATCTCCGAGAACACTTTTGGTGGGATAACATGAAGAAGGAGATTGCGGAATATATATCAAGGTGCTTGGTATGTTAGAAAGTTAAAGATGAGAGGGAAAATTCCAAAGGTATGATGCATCCATTGCCTATACCAATGTGGAAATAGGAAAATGTTACTATGGACTTTGTCACGGGTCCCCCGAAGACGTCAAAGGGGAATAATGCGATATGGGTTGTGGTTGACTGACTCACCAAGACTGCCCATTTTATCACTATTCAGGAAGACCTCTCACTTGAACAACTTGCAAGGATATATGTGAAGGAAGTAGTGAGATTGCACGGTGTTCCACTCTCGATTGTCTCTGACCGTGATCCAAGGTTCACATCTAAATTCTGGAGGAGCCTTCAACATGTGTTGAGTACTAAATTAAATTTCATCATGGTCTATCACCCTCAAACTGATGGCCAGTCTGAAAGGACTATTCAGATTCTTGAAGATATGCTAAGAGCCTTCTCTCATGATTTGAATGGTGGTTGGGATCAGCATCTCCCATTGGTTGAGTTATCATACAACAATAGCTTCCACTCGATTATTCAGATGGCTCCGTATGAAGCTCTTTATGGGAAGCGATGTAGAACTCAAACCTGTTGGGATGATGTTGGAGAACGAAAACTACTTGGTCCCGATCTTGTTCAAGAGATAACAGAGAAGGTTCAAGTCATCTAGAAACACATCAAAGCTTCTCAAAGTCGGCGAAAGAGCTATGATGACAACCGTCGAAGGGACTTGGAGTTCGACGTTGGAGATAATGTCTTTTTTCAAATATCTCCATGGAAGAGAGTCATGCGATTCGGGAAGAAAGGGAAGCTAAGACCAAGGTACATTGGCCCCTTTGAGATCCTTGACCGCATAGGAGCCATGGCCTATCGTCTGGAACATCCACCGAATATGGCTCAAGTTCATGATGTGTTTCATGTATCACTACTAAGGAAGTACATACTAGACCCCTCACATGTACTAAACTCAGAGGTGGTGTAGCTGGAAGATGATCTCTCCTATGAGGAGAAGCCGGTAAAAATTTTGGACCGAAGTGATAAGGTTCTGCGCAACAAGACAACCCGCCTTGTCAAAGTGTTGTGGAGGAACCATAAGTTTGAGGAAGCAACTTGGGAACCAGAAGAGGCAATGAAGGAGAAGTACCCTCACCTGTTTGTGTAAAGTGAAATTTCGGGGGCAAAATTTCTCAAGGGGGGAAGAATGTAACGACCCAACGTTTTTCAATGGAAAATTCCCTTCTTATATTTATATCATAAAAACACAAAATAATGAACTACTAAGTGATAAGTGACCTGTAAACATAATTTTGTCACCCATATGTTTGAAATTTTGAAAATCCAACATACATGGTTGTGTTCAAGATGGTTTTTGGAGTCTAATGAAACAAAAATAATTTTTGGTGAATAGTAACATACCCTTATGAATAGTAACATGACCCTTATGGATAGTAAATAAGAGGAACATTACCTATGAATAATAAAATAAAATTTAGACATCTTAGAAAGTGACAATTTGACCTTAGTAAACGTTTTTGGTATTTTATAAGTCATAAATAATTAATTATAATTAATTAATTAATTTAAAAGAATATTTATTTTACTGTAATGCATTCATAAATTAATTAATCAATGTTTAATAGTTTTTAGATAATTTTATAAGACCCTACGTTATTTTTGAAAGAACTATAAATTCAGTTTTAAACATAAAAACTGTTTTTTAAAGTAAATTATGATTTTAATTAAATATTAAATTAATAATATTTAGAAATTAATTTCTGAAAAATGGGCTTCATTTTTGGATTCTACACGTCGAAAAATGGTTGGGGTAAATTTTTGATATTTTTCTGAGATACTTGAATTTTTTATGAATAGTGGAATCCGATAATTCACAATAAATGCTAAATAATGTATTAATTGAGCCACCGATGATGTTCTGCTGATGTAAGCCCACTTGGTTCTAGATTACATTATAAAATTACTATTATTGGTCATTTAAGACTCACTATTCCTTTTCTTAGGTGAAATTAATAAACTAATCAATTTTATATTAAGGAAACCCCTCTCCCCTCCACTATAAAAGCCACCCTTCACTCCCTCTTTTCATCACACCTCTCAAGCTCCAAGACTTCTCTAAACTCTACCAAAACACATTCCCTAGCCCCTCCCCCACGTCCAAAGGCTTATGGTATCATCAAAAGACCAACCTGAGTCCCTTAATGAGGTTCTCAAGAGGAAGATTCTAGAGGTAATTTCTCTCCCTCTTCTCCTTTAATTTCCTTTCAAGTTCAAGTTCATTTCTTGATCTCTCCCTACCTATCTTCATCCAAATTGTTTTGTAACTACAGTATTATACATATAATGTAATATTATTATTCTAATGGTATATTATATCACCCCATACCCTTTCCCTCTTCCTTTTATTTTATTAAAGAGAACGTTGTTCATGTGGTGATAATTTATCACCTTCAAAAACAACATGCTCTCTTCTTCCATTTCTACCTTCAGATCTGGTCCTGAAACCATTTTTATGGTTGAACCAGAATATTTTATGTGTATTATGTTCTATTTTATGTTCTGTAAATAACCTATGTCCATATTACTAAGTTAAATGTTAAAACGAGTTCGCTGTGATCCAAAAACCGCACAAATTAACCCAAATATTCTTCATTTAATTCTTATCTAATGATTCATCCACATGGATCGAATATAACTCATTATAAAATCATTAAAGCTTCTTTAATATCATAAATAACATGTAATATCAGTTCTGGATGTTTACCCATGATCTACCCAAACATCAATTTAAGAATACAAGTGAACCACTCAAGAAAACCATAAAAACGAACATCCCCAAACAATGTTTTTAAACTCTATAAGTCATCCAAAGGAACATAATATAACATAATGAAACCAGAATGAACCCTATTAATGTACACATGGTTCTGGATTTCTAATTAATTAATATAATGTCATTATACAGGACATTAAAGAGAAGGAAGCATTCGGGTACAAGGTAAGGGGAAGTCTCGAACCCAATTTTTCTTCCTTCGGGTTCTCCCTCTTTCACTCCATTTTTGATATAGTTACTCCTCAAAGATCATTTTTTCATAATTTACTTTACTTTTCTGGGATATACATGTTTTTCACTAGTTTTTATTTCCATCAAAATGTTTTCCAAAATAATTCTTCTTTCAAGATCTCAGATTTTACCTCTCATTCAAGGTTGATGGTTCTTGTATCAAGTATGTTGTTCCCTCTTTCTTTTGGGAACCCAAAGATTATGAATGTGTTATTATGATATGAAACCAATTCCATTCCATGGTTTATTTATGTGCATGTTTGATATGTGTTCTATGTGGCAATAATGATAATGATAATGTTATGATGTGATGGGTGCGCCCGGAATTATATAGCGCAATATGAATGTTTAAATGTGACGGGTGCACCCGGAATTATATAGCACTCCAATGCATTGGGTAAATTGATGAATCTCATGAGTAAATGTGAAATGATGTGTGAACAAGATTATAGCTTTGTTCACAAGTATGTGTGGTATTTAACCACTAAGACGTGATGTTTCATTTTTATGCATTGCCACATTTCAAGTTTATTGTTTATGCTCCTCTCATGTTCATGATCTTTTGCATACGTCATGATTATGATCACCCCATGCTATATTGTTCTTATCTATCCTTTTACTGGGATTCTATCTCACCCCTTTTGATGTATATCCTCATGTGGATACATGTACTAAGGAGAGGACTAGTTCCACTAAGAAGCTAGTGAAGAAGAAATTAAATAAATGTTTATGGTTGATGTTGTATTTGTTATGTATGGTCCTAGTTTTCCCAAGACACTAAACCTTTGGATCCTCCATGTGTAATACAATTATGTTGTTTATCTTTGAAATGATGTAATAGTAATGTAAGAAAATTCTAGGTCGTTATAAGTGTTTCCTAAGGCCCCCACCATTATATATATGTGAGCGGAAGAGAACTATGTTTTTACACGGAATATTGGGGGAGAATTGATTTGGGCTTCATGAAACCATTTGTGCTTCCATGGTCGAGATAAGAATTGACTGCAACTATTAAATGATGCAATATAACATAATATAAGCTCATCACAATTGGAATGTCTATCTTTTTGGAATTTCTATCCACTTTCACATCTAAGGTTGTATTCCCACTTTTTACATTGAATTTATGTCACCAGTGAAAAAAGTATCCTTCTTTGAACCCAAAATAATAAGGCTTCTACCAATGTAATTTTGAATATATAAACTGAACTTGTGATGGAAGTTACAAAACAATGTCAACATATTATCACACAAAATAAATTATTATATAAAATCCAATAAAATTGATAGTCAACATACATATTGAAAAGAATAAAAAATTTCTAGGTTTTAATTAAGGGGATAAAAGATAAAACAATTTAACTTATCTAACATTGAATATAATTATTTCTCTAGTTCCAGTAATGGAAGACAATCACAGACCCAATTTTGAGGAAGAACTATAAAAAAGGACCAATGAAAATAATAGTTTCATAAAAGCAAGTAATTAGAAATAAAACATGGATTAAAATATGATGGTAAGGGAGGACCTGAAAATGAATGAAAATCAATCATTCAATAGCATTCACATCCCCTTGACACCCTACCTTCGGAAAATTTAATAATTTGATGTGGAGGAAACACAAAAAAAAGATAAGTGACAAAAAAATTGATGAAAATTATATTCATGTTAGTAAAAAAACAGAGAGAAAAAAATAAAAATTTATGCTTAGAAATTAAAAAATATATTACAATGATCAGTGTTCTAGAAAAAATAATGATCATAAAACCTATTAAAAAACAAGTAAAAACTAAATAAGAACTGAAAACTGCAAACTAGTATAGAGACCAACACTGTAGAAGATCTATCATTCATGAAAAATAAGGTTATCCATCAAACCGATCAGAAATTAGCAACCAACAAGCTACATCAATGCTGAAACACATGGGGAGATTTATTTATATGAAAACCCTCCAAAGCAGTGAGTAGTGGACATCCTTCAAACTAGGGAGAATCAGTGAGTTCCATAGTGTGAGGTATGGGATAACTGTGGGGTTGAATAGGGATTCCAAGATGGATATGGTCAAGTTGGGCTGACGAGGACAGAGGGATCATTCTGGGATTCCAGGATAAAATCATGTGGAAAATGATGGTTGATCGGGGCTAATAGGTTTGAACACCATGGTTTGAAGGTCTAGTGAGGGGTTTCGCATGAGGATGTCATCTGGGAACATAGAGGGGGTTTTCATGATGATGTTGGTGGGGGACGCCGACCATGAATAGGGAGGGGGTTCTTTTGATGATTTTAATGAGGTACACTGACCGGTAATAGTGAGGCGTTCCCATGAGGATGTTTGTGAGGAACTCTAGTAAGGAATGCTGATGAGGAAAGGGGAGGTAGGGTTGGAGGAGCGGGTCTGGGGGATGTCAGCAGAAAAGACCCTCGGGGGGGGGGGGGGGGGGTCATGGGGTTCCTAATTTCTGTATAATTGATTCCTAATTTCTGTACAACTTATATAAAAAACTATCTTGTATAAAAACTATGTTTATATATACATATATATTATCATATATTTTTATAGGTATTTTATTTCAATTATGGATATTTTAATTAATCATATAATTTTTTATCAAAATGATATGTTTGTAATAGGTAATATATCTATCTATATATTCAATTTTTGGTAAAATATTTGATATTATCAAATAATTTATTACAACAAATTTTTAAAATGGAAAATGACTTGTTGGTATAAATATTCAATAAAAACAGTTTTAATTATTTGTAAATAAATTGTTGGTATTATTATGTTAATCCCACATATTTAAATGTTGGTAAATTATTTTTTGGTGTTCAACTACTAATATAAACAGATATATCTTTTGGTAAAGAAATTTGTTGGTGCCTGTAGTTAATATCAACAAAAATTAATATCTATTGGAATTAATCATTTTTACCAAGAGATGTATTATATGTCAGTAATTTTCTATGGGTAAAAGCCACTTTTTGTAGTGAAAACACCCTCAAAATCCCAAAAACCCTAAAACAAATAAAAATCCTAAAAAAAGACTAAAAATCCATAAAAATGTTAAAAACCTGTAAAACCCTAAAAACCCTAAGCAATCCTTTAAAACAATAAAATCCCTGAAAACCCATAAATATGATAAAATCCATAAAAACCCTAAAAATAACCAAAAAACCCCTAAAACCAAAAAAACCCTAAAATGTTAAAAACCCTAAAAACCAATTAAAACCACAAAACAACTAAAAACACTAAAAAATCTATAAACTCATAAAACATTAAAAAATCTAAAAAAACTTAAAACCCCTAAAATACTAAAAAACCTCCCTAAAAACCAAAAAAACCCCATAAAACTGGTAAAAAACTAAAACCCCTAAAAACCCATAAAATACCTAAAAACCCAAAAATGATAAAATTCCTAAAAATAAATAAAAATCTTAAAAAACATAAAAAATCATAAAAACCTTCAAAAACCATAAGAAAACCTTAAAAACCATAAAACACTTCAAACCTATAAAAACCTAAAAAATCTAAAAACCCTAAAAACCATAAAAGGCATTAAAACCCTCTAAAAACCAGAAAAGCCCTAAAACCCTTAAAACCCCTAAAACCAAAATAAAAATAAACCACTAAAAACACGAAAAACCCTTTAAAATGATATAAACGTTAAAAACTCTAAAACCCCTTAAAACCCTAAAATACTAAAAACCCTAAAATTCCCAAGAATATAAAATCCCTAAAAACCTTAAAAACCCCTAAAACCCTCAAAATCCTTCAAAACCCTGAAAAATATAAAAATATTAAAAACATCTAAAATCCCTAAAAATATAAGAAACACTAAAACCATTAAAACCCCTAAGAAATCTTTAAAACCAAAAATACACTTAAAACACAAAAAACCTAAAAATGCTAAAACCCAAAAAATTCTAAACCCCTAAAAATCACTAAAACACCATAAAAACTATAAAACCCACTAAAACACTAAAAACCCTTTAAACCCCTTAAAATGTTAAAAACCAAAAAAACCTTAAAAATCAAAAAAAATCCTAAAACCATAAAAAAACTAATCCCTCTCAAAAATCTATAAACACCAAAAAAACCTATAAAAATGCTAAAAAATCCCTAAAAATGAAAAAACCTAAAAACCCTAAAAACCCTTAATAAAATATCAAAACCCTAAAATAACTTCAAACCCCTAAAACACATAAAAAAATAAAAAACTTAAGAAACCCTAAAAACCTTAAAAACCCTCAAAACCTAAAAAACCCTAAAACCCCTAAATCCCTTAAAAACCCTAAAATATTTTATAAACCTAAAAATATTAAAAACATCACTAAAAATACCTAAAATAATAAAAAACCAAAAAACTGAAAAAACCCCTAATAAAACCTTAAAAACCACAAAAAAAATTAAAAACCCAAAAAACCAAAAAAATACTAAAACCCCTAATAACCTAAAAACTCTCAAAATCCCTAAAATACCTACAAACCCATAAAAAGTGAAAAAAAACCCTAAAACCACCCATAAATCGAAAAAACCCTAAAAACCCTAAAAAATCATAAGAAAACATTAAAAAAGTAAAAAAACTTAAAATACCTAAAACCATAAAAATGTCAAAACCCCTAAAAACCCATAAAAGAACCCAAAATCCTGAAAAACTAAAAAAACACTAAAACATTTAAAAATCTAAAAATACATATATGCCATAAAAAGAAACAAAAATACTATAAAAAACATTAAACCCCTAAAATCATTAAAAAATCTAAAATCATTAAAAAAAACTCAAAAAACCCTAAAACCACAAAAAATCCAAAAAACCCAAAAAACCCAAAAAATTCATATAAACCCTAAAAATCCTTAAAAATCATTAAAATAATTAAAATTCCTAAGAAATTACTACAAATATCCAAATCCATTATATCCCTAAAACCCTAAAAAACCAAAAAAACATCTAAGAAAACCTTAAAAACATAAGAATAATTAAAACAACCAAAAAACCTAAAAATGTAAGAACTCTAAATAACCCTAAACACCTAAAAATCCCAAAACCCCCAAAATTCCATAAAAACCATAAAAGACCAAAAAACACTAAAAATATCAAAAAATAACCAAGAACATAAAACACTATAAAATTCACGAAAACCATTAAAAAAACCTAAAAACCCTAAAAACACATTAAACCCATAAAAACATAAAAACCCTAAAACACTAAAACCCCTAAAAAGAGCCTAAAACACCTAAAAACACTTGAAACCCATAAAACCCACTAAAAACATATAAACCCTTAATAACCTGAAGGCCCCCCAAAAACCACTAAAACAACTAAAAACCCTTGAAACCCATAAAATGTTAAAAAATCCAAAAACCCATAAAAACCCTAAAAAATCAAAAAAGAATAAAAACCCATAAAAACCATAAAATCCCTAAATACCCTAAATACCCTCAAAATCCCTAACACCCCCAAAAGCTAACAATTTGTTAAAACCCCTAATAATCCCTAAAATTTTAAAATGCCTAAAATTCCTAAAAACCCCTAAAAAATCCTTAAAAACATTAAATCATTTAAAACCTTGAAAAAACCATACAACCCATAAAAACATAAAAAATATCAAAATCCATAAAAATAATAAAAATCCAAAAAAATCCTAAAAAAGTCCCAAAATCTCTAAAAATGTTAAAAAACCAAAAAACCTGAAAACCCCTAAGAAAACCATAAAAACTGAATAATCAGGTCCTCCTATAAGAGAATTATTTCTAACTCTAAATGGGCGGTCTCAAGGAATTAGAATATGAATTGTTGGAAGACCACCTTGCTTGATTGCCCCATCTGTGAATCTATCCAGCCCCCTTAGAATTTTATGCATTGGTCCATTTCTGATCTCAAAAATAACATGATTGTGATTGAAAGTGTTCTTCCATAAAATATTATTACACAAATACAAAGTTACAACTTCATGGACATGGACTGTCTTATTTTGAAGCCTAAAATGGTTGGGTTGTTGAGTGTGAGGGAGTTTTTTCAGTTTTCATGTGAGCATGGAATTCAACCCCCTGCTTGGATCTCTAAATTGTGGAGGCCCTTTATTCCCCCTTCCAGCCACCTTATACTGTGGAAAATTTAGAGAAATATATTTCCAGTTCAAGAGCAGTTCAAAAGAGCTGGGTGGCACTTGGCCTCTGCTTGCCCGATCTATCCATAGGATGAGGAAAATCTGCAGCATGTTTTTCTTAATTGTCAATTGGATTCTGGTCTTTGGGAGTATTTGCAGGGCATTTTCCAGCGGAAAATCTGCACGGACAGCACGTTGTCTGCTCTTTTTAGTAGTGTTGTCGGTGTGAAATGCATTCAACAGGTTGCCAACCTGCTTCTCGCTACTGCTGCATCCCTTGCCGCTTTTGTGTGGGAAGCCTGGAAAAAGTGGTTTTTGATAATGCTCCATACTGCCTCCGCACTGGTGTGGTGGCGATCCACAAAGTCGTTGGTATGGTGTCTCATATCTAAGATGGTACGATGGATAATGATGTTAATAATATTATTGTGTTGATAACTCTCAGAGTTTCTGGAAGATGTAGGAAACCAAGGGGCTTCAAATTCATTCGGTGGATTCCACCAATCCCAGAATGGTTAAAAGTAAATGTGGATGGTGCTGGTTTGGGTGCGGCTGGTCTCTCCGGTTGTGGTGGTATTTTCTGGACGTACAGAGGATTTTTTAAAGGATTCTTTTATCACTTCATTGGGAATGGGTGTGCATATGCAGCAAAGCTTTGGGCCATGATTAAGGTTGTCCAGTTTTCGGTTCACTTTAGGTGGAAGCAGCTATGGATTAAATATAAATCGATGTTGGTGGTGGAATCTCTCAAAAGAAAAACAAGATAAATCTAATGGAGGCTCCTCCCACAATGGGTTGAGTGTCTGAATAATTATCAGGGTATGAACATTATGGTCACACATGTATACAGGGAAGCGAACAAGGTGACAGACATGCTCTCCAAGAAATCAATTGAGGATGGATGTTCCATGCGGTCATTTGTTGCACTGGAATTTTGTACTCCGCTTATGGAGTCAAACATGAAGTCTGACTTGCATACTCAGTTGTGCAAACCCTCCTTGTAAAGCCTTGTACTTACTTTTTTTAATACATTTTGTGGGGTCGGGACATGCCTGGCCCCGAACCTGCTTTGCCTAAAAACATAAAATAATCTAAAAACCCTAAAAGACCCTAAAACATTAAACCACATAAAACCACTAAAAACTCTAAATACCCTTTAAACCCCTAAAACATTAAAAACTTTAAAACACTATAAACTTTAATAACCCCTCAAAATCAATAAAAACCTTAAAAACCCATAAAATCCTTGAAAATCCCAAAAACTTTAAAATCCCTAAGAACCCAAAAAACACATAATATGACCTTAAAAACTAAAAACACTTAAATACTATAAATAATAATAATGCTAAAAACACTAAAAAACCTAAAACTCATCAAACTCCCTAAAACCCTAAAAACAATAAAAATTAAAAAAATCCCAAAAAAATCCATAAAAACATAAAAACCCCTAAAACCAATGAAAACCCCTAATAAAACCTTAAAAAACCTAAAAATGTAAAAAAACCCCATAAATTCATAAAAAATAGTAAAGAAACCTAAAAAACCCAAAAAACCAAAAAACCCCCAAAATCTATAAACCCATAAAACCATAAAATCCCTAAATATCCTAAAAATGTAAAAAACTCTAAAAATTCATAAAACCCCTGAGAAAACCTAAAAAAACATAAAAACAATAAAAAAATAAAATGATAAAAGCCCTAAAATATCCTAATGATCCTAAAACCATAAAAACAACTAAACACCTTAAAATCATAAAAACACATAAAAACCTAAAAACCCATTAAAATTCAAAAAACCATTTAAACCCCTAAAACATTAAAAAAAATAAAAACCCCTTAAAAAACCTTGTAAACTAAAAACACTAAACCCCCCAAAAAAACCAAAAAAGCCCCCAAAAAACGTAAAAATCCCTAAAACCCCTAAAAACCATAAAAATCTTATAAAAGACCTAAAATGTGTAAAAATGTAAAAAAACCCTAAAAACCTAAAAAACCTAATAAAACCTTAAAACCCTTGAAAACCTAAAAACACATAAAACCCAAAAAAACAAAAAAAATGCTACAACTCCAAAAATCCATTAAAGACCCTAAATTCCCCAAAATCCGTAAAAACCCTAAAAATAATAAAAATCCTAAAACGCCCTAAAAATCCATAAAAATATAAAATCCTATAAAAACCATGAAAACACTAAGAAAACCATAAAAACCTAAAAATAGTTAAACCCTCCAACCCCCCCCCCCCCTCGCATAACAACTCTAAAAATTATAAAAACACCTAAAACCCGTCAAAACCCTCAAAATCTCTAAAAACACTAAAAACTCATAAAAATCCTAAAAAAGACCTAAAAATTCCTGAAATTCAAAAAAACCCTAAAACACTAAAAAACCCTAAGAAAACCTTAAAAACTAAAAACACCTAAAACCCATAAAATCATAAAATTCAAAAACCCATAAAAATAAATAATATAATAGAAAATCCTAAAACCCTAAAAATCCCTAAAAACCTAAAAACCATAAAATTCCTAAAAAAATCCTAAAAATCCTTAAAAAATAAAAAACCATAAAACACCTAGAATACCTTAATAAAAAAATAAAAACCTAAAAAAATTTAAAACTCTAAAACCAAAAAAACGCTAAAATCCTTAAAATACCCTAAGAATCCTAAAACCCTAAAAATCACTAAAAACTATAAAATACTATAAAAACTATAAAAATCCTTAAAACATAAAAAAACCATTTCAAATAATTATAAACCCTAAGAAAACCATAGAAACCTGAAATTAATTAAAACCTAAAACACCTATAAATTCTATAACCCCAAAAGACCCCAAAAGTCATTAAAATGCTGAAATATCCAAAAAACAGTGAAAAACCATAAAACTCCTAAAGATGGATAAAATCCAAAAAACCCATTAATAAATATAAAAAACCTAAAAAATTAAAAATAATTCCCAAAAACCCCAAAAAAACCCAAAATCTAGAAACACCTTAAATCCCTCAAAATCCATAAAAACCCTAAAATACTAAATGATTCTAAAAAATCACTAAAAACATAGAAACCCCAAAATAAAATAATATTCCATAAGAAAACCTTAAACAACTAAAAACACTTAAAACCCCTAAAACCCTACAAAATGCAAAAAACTGTAAAAACCCCCCAAACCCCTTAAACCCCTTAAACCCCCTCAAAATCCCAAAAAACCCTGAAAAACAATAAAAATGATAAAAAAAATATATAAAAATTCATAATAATCCCAAAAAAATTTAAAATGCCTGAAAACTCTAAAAACCCCTAAGAAAACATTAAAAACCTAAAACACTTTGAACTCCTAAAAAACCTAAAAAATGAAAAAAATAATAAAATACCACAAAAACCATAAAACCCATAAAAGCCTTAAAAATCCCTAAAAACCTTAATGAAAGAAGAGGAAGGATGTCGCTGCTATCGCCTGGGATCCTCCCGACGTCGCGATTTCCAGCATCTTCTCACAGAGGATTCGTCTCCCGGTCTGTTCGTGATGAGGATTGGCTTGTCAGTTGCGGCTTTCTTTGGCATGCGGTGTTGATCCTCGATGGCGGAGGATTTTCGAGGCTCGCAGAGGCATCGGGATCTGGTGGTTTTCTCGACATCAAAGGTTCTGCTTCTGATTTTCCTTCAAGCCTAGCGGCGCTGGATGCGTGGACAGTAGATCTTGTCCTTGCGGTCAAAGGCTTCCTCGGGCTTCCTCTTCTCAGATCTGCGTGGTCGAGGGGGTCTGGAATGGGAGGCGTTGACTTGGCTTGGATTTTGCGTCGACTTGCCTTGGTTTCGGAGGATCTGAAATTTGCTCTGCAAAAGAAGACCCAGGGTTTTCCGTCTTCAGTTTTCTTGCAGATTAGTGAAGGATGGTGGGCCACGTCGACGGGATGTTGTGAGGTGGTCAGATCTTGGTTTCGTTCTGGAAATGGCATGTCTGCTTCTATGCTTGGGTCTGGTTTTCCATATCTGAGTCTGGGAGGTTTTTGCTGGATCTCTTGGCATTTTGACGGTTTCTGGGGGCTGAGAAAAGTGAACATACAGGTTCGTGCTTCTGTTTCCTTAGTTTTTCCTTTGATTTATGCTGCTGATGAGTTTTTGGACAAGCTGAGTTGCGTCCTGGCTGCTATGGTGGAATGTGGTCTTTTGAGCTATTGTTGGTTTGGTTGTGAGTTGTTGCTGAAGTTGGATTTGAGGCAAGTTGAGATGGAGATTTATGGCTGTGGCATTGGTTTGGTTTTGAATAGCGATGGGCGCGGGAGTTTTGTTCTGGTGAGTGTGCTGGATGCTGTTTGGTGTGCTGTTGGTTGCTGTTTTTCAGGAGGATGTGGTGCTACTAATGGTTGCTGGGGCTGGTTGGTTTTGATGTGTTGTGGCTACTGTATTGCTATGATGATTGGATGTGGTGCTGTTGGATGCTGGAATGTGCTGGATGATGGATGTTGTGATGCTGGATGTGTGGACGCTGCTTGGCTGTGCTGTTTGGTTTTGGTGCTGGATGCTGGTGTTGGCTGGACAAGATTTGTGGTCTCTGCTATTGTGTTTTGTTTTGTGTCTGTTTCTCTGTTTTGTTTTCTTTTTTGATTTTCCTTTTTTTGGGTCTTTTTCTGTGAAGGGTTTTTGGGTGTGGGTCGTTTGACCCCTCCCCTCCCTGGTCTGCAGGTCTTTATGTCTTTTCTTTTAATAAATTTTGGGGGGTGCCAGGAATAGCCTGGACCCGAGCCTTCCTTTGCCCTAAAAACCTTAAAAACCTTAAAAACCATAAGAACACTAAAAAACAATTAAAACTATTAAAAATATTTAAACCCATAAAAAAATTAAAAACATTAAAAAGTTTAAAAACTCTAACAAATCAAAAAATCATAAAAACCCTAAAAATAAAAGAACGCCTCATGATTCCAAAAAATCCGAAAATATTATAAAAATCCTAAAAAAATACCTAAAAATACTTAAAAACATAAAAACCCACAAAACCCTGAAAACCCCTAAGAAAAACATAAAAACCTAAAATCACATAAACCCCTACAAAAACTAAAGAAATTATAAAACCCACAAAATCCCTAAAGACCATAAAAACCATAAAACCCCTCAAAATCCCTAAGAAAACCCAAAAACCACAATAATTATAAAAACCACAAAACATTCCTAAAAACAAGAAACCCCTAAAAATCTTGAAAACACCTAAGAAAACCTTAAAACCAAAAAACACTTAAAACCCCTAAAAACATAAAAAATGATAAAAACCTAAAAATTCCCACAAACCCTTAAAAACCCAAAACCACTCAAAATCCCTAAAACCCTAAATATAATTAAAAACCTATAAAAAATTGAAAATCCCAAAAAACATAAAAATCCCTAGGAAATAATAAAAACCTTAAGAAAATATAAAAACCTAAAAACACTTAAAACCCCTTAAAAACATAAAAAATGATAAAACCCCTAAAATTCCATAAAAACCCTAAAATCCATAAAAACCCAAAAAATCCTAAAATGCACTAAAACTCCTAAAAACCCTAACAACCCACTAAAATTCTTAAAACACTTTAAACCACAAAGAAACTTTTAAAAAATATAAAAAAAATTTAAAACAATAAAAACTGAATAGAAAAACTAAAACCAAAAAACCAAAAAAACCCTCAAAATACCTAAAAAACAGAAAAAATATAAAAATTCAAAAAAATATTTAAAATACCTATAAACCTAAAAAACACTAAAATGTATAAAAACTCTATGAATCACTTAAAACCAAAAAAAAGACCAAAAATCCCTTAAAACATAAAAATTTTAAAAACCCTATAAATGCCTAAAACCCTAAAAAACGTTCTAACCCCTCAAAATCAATGAAAAAAATTAAAAGACTGTGAAAACCTAAAAAATCCCTAAAAATACGTAAAAACACAAAAAAACCATAAAACCCCTAATACCCCAAAGAAAAACTTATGAACTAAAAAACAATTAAACCCCCTAAAAACCTAAATAATTCTAAAATTTCTAAAAGATAGCAAAAATCGTAAAAATCCTGAAAAAACATAAAACCCCTAAAAACCCGAAAAACCCTTAAAAATCCTAAAACCCGCTGGAAAATCTAAAAACCCTTTAAATCCTAATAAATTTTAAAAAACTCTTCAAAAACCTTAAAACCCATAAAACCCCTAAAAACCAATAAAACCATAAAAACCCAAAACCCCTAAAAACCCTAAAATACCTCAAAATCCCTAAAAACCATAAAACCCATAAAACTCCTTTCAAATCCCTTAAAATCCCGAAAAAACATTAAACCCCTGGAAATGTAAAAAATTATGAAGCCCATAAAATTTTTTAAAATCCCTAAAAATCATTGAAACCCTCAAATTCCATAAAAAATTAAATAACCTAAAAAAGATTCAAAATTCCATAAAACTGAAAAACCCCTAAAAACATAAAAACCATTAGAATACCTTAGAAACCCAAAAACACACAAATCACCTAAAAACATAAAAATGAAAAAAAAACCCCTAAAACCCCCTAAAACCACTAAAAATTGAAAAATATACTTAAAACCCTAAAACCCTTTAAAAGCTGAAAAAACCCATCAAAACCTAAAACCACTAAAAACTCTAAAAACCTTAAAACCCCTAAAAACATTATAAAACCGCAAAAATCATAAAACTCAAAAAAACTTATGAAAACCCCTCAAAACGCAAAAAAAACCAAAAACCCCATAAAACCCCCAAATTCTTTAAAAACCCTAAAACCCATAAAAAATCTAAAAAATACATAAAAATACCAAAAAATGTAATAAATCCTATCACTCGGAAAATACCTAAGAAATATTTAAAACCTAAAAAAACATAAAACCCCTGAAAACATAAAAACAATAAAAATCCTAAAGAAATTAAAATCCATAAAAACCCAAAAACACCTAAAAATACCCAAAAACCCAAAAAATACATAAAAAAATCTAAAAAGTCCTAAAAATCCTTAAAAACATAAAAACCCAAAAAACTCTGAAAATCCCTATGAAAAACTAAAAACACATAAAACCATAAAAACCACAAATAATGCTAAAAACTCTTAAAATCCTATAGAACCCTAAAACCATCAAAATACCTTAAAACCCATGAAATAATAAAAATATTCAAAAATAACTTAAAACCAAAAAAACCAAAAAACCCAAAAAACCCTAAAAAACCATAAAAACCTAAAAACAATTAAGACCTCAAAAAACCATAAAAACACTACAATCCTTGAAAACACTAAAAATCCATAAAACACCTCAAAATCCCTAAAAACCCATTAAACCTTAAATACCTAAAACCCCTAAATACTATAAAATCCCCCCAAAACCATAAAAACTATAAAAACCCTAAAATCCAACTAAAATTTTTATAAACCCTATAAACCCCTAAAACCATTAAAAACACTAAAAAATCTTAGAAACCCTAGAAAAACTAAAAAACCAAAAAAAACCACAAAAAACATAAAAACCCTAAAACCCTTAAAATCTATAAAAACTATAAAAACCATAAAAATCTAAAAAAATACTAAAATACCTATAATCATTGAAAACCCTAAAAGCCTTGAAAACCCCTAAGAAAACCATTCAAAACCTTAAAATGCTTTAAACACCTAAAAACCTAAAAACCACTAAAATAACTAAAAAATACTAAAAAGACCCCAAAAACCATAAAAACCCATAATAACATAAAAACCCTCAAAAACCCTAAAACCCCAAAAAACCATGACAACCCCTTAAAAACATAAAACCCCTAAAAACCCCTAAAAACCTTAAAACCCAATAAAAACTATAAAACCTTTTAAACACCTAAAAATGTTAAAAACTCAAAAAAAATCTTAAAACCCCTAATAACATAAAGAAACCCCTTAAAACTCAAAACATAAAAAAAACAAAAAAAAACTAAATACCCTAAAACCCTTCCAAATCCCTTAAAACCCAAAAAACACAAAAATATCCTACAAAAACCCTAAAACCTAAAACCCTTAAAACACTAAAAAACCCTAATAAAACCTTAAACACATAGAAACACAAAATACCCTAAAAACCTAAAAATGGAATAATCCTTAAAAACCCATAAAAATCCTATAAAACTCTAAACCCCTAAAAAACCCTAAAAACACTAAAAACCATAAAAAACCTAAAAAACCCCTATTAATCCCTAAAAATGTAAAAACCCAAAATACTGAGAAAACCCATTAAAAAACCTAAAAAACCTAAAACACAAAAACTCTTAAAAAATAAAAAAAATGTAGAAACCCTAAAACCCCAAAAGGCAATAAAACCCTAAAACCCCTAAAAATCATTAAAACTAGTAAAAACCCTAAAAACACTAAAACCATAAAGAAACTCCAAAAATTATAAAAACCCATTAAACAAATAAAAATGGTAAAAAAATATAAAAAAAAAATTAAATCCCTAAAAACTAAAAGAACCCAAACCCCCAAAAAAACATAAAAAACCCAAAAAACAAAAAACCCCCTCAAAGTCCCTAAAACCCCTAAAACCATTAAAATCATATAACATTGCTAAAACTAATAGAAATATAAGAAACCCAAAACCCATAAAATGCTTAAAAACCTAAAACAATTAAGACCCCTAAAAACATAAAAAATTCTAAAACCCAAAAAAACCATAAAACCCATAAAAATATAAAAAACCATAAAAACCCATAAAAACCCTAAGAAATAACATAAAAATCTAAAAACATTTTATACCACTAAAAAAATGAAAACACGAAAATATCATCAAAACCATAAAAAACTAAAAAACCCTAAAAACCCATGAAACCCAAAAAAACCAAAAAAAAACCCTCTAAATCTCTAAAAATCCTAAAAAACATAAAAATCCAAAAAATCCATAAAAATATTAAAAAAACATAAAACCCCAAAAAACTTTAAAACCCCTAAGAAACCCATAGAAACATAAAAGACCAAAAACCCCTCAAAAACATAAAAAGGAAAAAACCCCTAAAAATAATAAAAAGATCCTAAAACCCTTAAAAATCATAAAAACCCCTAAAACATTAAAAACGTAAAACCCCATTAAAAACTTAAAACCCCTTTAAAACCCTAAAAATATAAAAAACTATATAAAATTTAAAAATCATAAAAACTAAAAAAAAACCCCAAAAAAGCATAAAAACCCTAAATCCCTTATAAACCCTCAAAATCCCTAAAAACACTAAAATATCATAAAATTCTAAAAATTACCTAAGATATATAAATATATAAAAACACTAAAAAACATGAAAACCCCAAGAAAACATTTATATCTAAAAACACTTAAAACCCAAAAAAAACCAAAAAATTCAAAAACCCCTAAAAACCCTAAAATCACTAAAAACATAAAACCCCTCAAAATCCTTAAAAACCATAAAATACAAAAAAAAAATTTATTCAAAATCCCCAAAAACGAATAAAAACAAAAAAACTCATAAAAACCCCTAAGAAAAACTTAAAAAACTAAAAACACTTAAATCCCCTAAAAATCCCTATAAGGACCCTAAAACCCCTAAAAACCATAAAAACCCTAAAACCCTAAAAACCCCAAATACTCATAAGAGCCCTAAAACCCAAAAAAACGAAAAAACTATTAAACCCCTAAACATGTTACACAATCTAAAAATAATTTTAAAACCAAAAAACCCAATATAAACCATAAAACACAAGAAAACCGATAAAAACCATAAAACACAAAAAACACTCAAAATCCCTAAAAATCATAAAAACTATAAAAATCCTAAATAATTCTAAAAAACTCTAAAAATGTACAAAAAAAACACTAAAAACCATAATAAATCATTAAAAACCTAAAAAAATTAATACCCCAAAAAACCTAGAACCCATAAACGCCTAAATGACCCTAAAAACCATAAAAACTTATAAATATCATAAAACATTGAAAACCATAAAGAACCTCAATCCCTAAAACCACCAAAAACTCTAAAAACACTTTAAACACCTAAAAATTTGAGAAACTCTAGAAAACAATAAAAACCCTAAAAACTCAAAAACACTAAAAGACCAAAAATCCAAAAAACTCAAAAAACCTTCAAAATCCCTAAGAACTATAAAACCAATTAAAATTATAAAAAATCCCACAAAAACTAAAAATATAACAATCTCTAAAACCCCTAAAACCCGTAAAGAAATACATAAAAACATAAAAATACTTAAAAACCCTAAAAAATAAAAATCCTAAAAATCCTAAAAAACCTAAAAACCATAAAAGACCTCAATACCCTAAAACCCAAAAAATCATAAAAATCCAAAAAATATACTAAAGACACATAAATTGATACAAAACCCTAAAAATAATTTAAAACACTATAAAAAACTTAAAAACCTAAAAAAACATAAAACCCCTAAAAAGGTAAAAAATAATAAAACCCCTAAAAGAACATTAAAATACTAAGATACTCTAAAATCCATAAAACACCCTAAAATCTTAAAAACCCCTTAAAACCAATTAAAACCATAAAAACACGAAATTTTTTTATAAAAACCTTTAAATCCATAGAAATGTTGAAAACTATAGAAAGTCATTAATACCATTAAAAATAAAAAAACCCTAAAAACGAAATAAAACCCCATAAAAACCTAAAAAATCCTAAAAACCCTAAATGCCCTAAAAATCCCTAACACCCCTAAAACCCATAAAAACCCAATAAAATCCCTAAAAATACCTAAAAATGTAAAAAAATCTAGAATACTTGAATAAAAAAAATAAGAAAACCTTAAAAACCTAAAAAAAATTAAAACCCCAAAAACCTAAAAAATTATAAAACCAATAAAAAAACTAAATTCCCTAAAACCCCTTAAAAACAATAAAACCCTTAAAAATATAAAAAAAACCTAAAACCCATAGAAACACTAGAAACCCACTAAAAACTCTAAAAACCCCTTTAAACCTCTAAAAATTTAAATATACTATAAAAACCATGAAACCCCTATACATCTAAAAAAACCCTAAAAACAGAAAAAACTACAAAACCCAAAAAAATCCAAAATACCCTTAAAATCCCTAAAAAACTTATAATACCATAAATATCCTAAAAATTCCTAAAAATAAAAACACCCTAGAAACCCTGCAAAACCCCTATGAAAACAAAAAAACATAGAAACACAGAAATCCACTAATAACATAAAAAATGATAAAACTCCTAAAAATCCCTAAATACCCTCAAAACCCCTAAAAACCCTAAAAAGTATAAAAAATCTAAAAAATAATTAAAAAACACTAAAAAAATAAACCCCTAAAAACCTTAAAAATATTAAAATCCTAAAAACAATTAAAACCCCAAAAATGTAACAAATACTAGAAACACTAATAACCTCTTAAAATACCCTAAATCCCCCAAAACCCCCTAAAACCATTAGAAATCCAAATAACCCAAATAATCATGAAAAAATAAAAACCCTTTAAACACCAAAAAGGATGAAAAATTTAAAACCATAAAACCCTTAAAAACTCACAAAAACCCCTAAAACTCAAAAAATCCATAAAATACCTAAAAATACTTAAAACCCTCAAAATCCATAAAACCCCTAAACACCATAAAAACATACAAAATCCCTAAAATCAACCAAACTATAAAAAACCCTAAATACCCCTAAGAAAACCTTAAAAATCCTAAAAACGATTAAAACCCCTAAAAACCCTAAAAAACACTAAAAACCCCTAAAACCCCTTAGGATCATTAAAAATTATAAAATCTGAAAAATCTCAGAGAATACATAAAAACATAAAAAAAACCCTAAAACCTAGAAAAACCCTATGAAAACCTTAAAAACATCAAAAAAAGATAAACCCCTAAAAACATAAAAAATGTTAAAAGCCCTAAAATACCCTGAAAACCCTAAAAATCCCAAAAAACCCATAGAAAACTCTAAAATCCCATAAAATATCTAAAAACACTAAAAATATAAAAACCATTTAAAAACCCAAAAAATTTAAAAAAACATTATAAACCCTTAAAAATCATATAAACACAAAAGAACCTAAGTCCCCAAAAAACCCAAAAACCCTAAAACACTATAAACCCTCAAAATCCCTAAAAACCATAAAAACCAAAAAATTCACTAAAATCAAAGAAAACCCTAAAAACCAAAAAATTCTAAGTAAACCATAAAAATTCATAAAAACAAAAAAAACGCTAAAAACCCTAAAAACCTAAAAAAACACTAAAGACCCAAAAATTTCCTAAAACCCAAAAAATCCTAAAAATCATAAAAAATTTAAAAACATAAAAATAATAAAAACATATTGTTTTGTAGTTCCTTGGAATTTGTGTTATAGTTTAATAATCACTACTTCTATGTGGTTTCCATTAGAGTTTTTCATGAAACCGAAAACATCCAATAGTTCCTTATCCAAAAGGAACCTGTTTTAAAAAGAAAGACATTTGTTAAGTTTGAACTTACAATACTTAAGAACATGAACTGGTCAATAGGATGGGAGGTTGGACTCATGACACCCTTTTGGGGGGAATTATTTTCTACTATGGGGCTCTCTTTATAGATTTGAGATATTTTCATGAATCCTTATTAATTCACCAAATATAAAATAGGTTTCCATTGGATTTTTCAATCAATTATTAGCATGTGTGAAATTTAGAATAATCCATAAATATTTGAGGTTCTTCATTAATGGAGATATCCATATGTATTTGAGGTTCTCCATCAATGGCATCCTCTCATATACTATTTAGAGGTTATTTTAATCATTGCTATGATGATACTAGTTTTTAATACACTCAGTGGAACACTCTGAAATTTATTGTCATATAGGGATATGAATGATTGTTTTGATATTAGGACTGTACACATAAAATGGTTTACCTATGTTTCCTTGTGAAAGAAATCAGAACCCTCATAGTTCAGTGTCACTTAATGGGACACATCATACCTTTTAAGGTCATGTGATAAGGACCTAACTGTACAGTTTAATATCATGTGTTAAGTACATCTAAGTGAAAGGTTTTTAGTCAGTGTTTGGTGTGGGACTTATGCCTACGAATCCCAAGGAACATTGTAAGAATATGGTTTTCCATGTAATATTAGAACCTATTGGGAATATGGACCAAGAAGAACAGGGTAGATTGGAAGTATTGGGTTTAAACCTCAAGGAGGCTTCCTATGTATCCCATGTGGATAGGAATCAAATCCCACATAGTTTTATGATTCTCATAAAAGAGTGTATCCCTTCAAGAGAAATGATTTTGGTCTTACATTCTAAAAAGTATGCCTTAGTGATTTGGGGGTTTAATTTCGGGATTATTCTTAAGGAGGATTCCCAGATTAAGTGAATTAGGGTTGGACTCCTAAAGAGGATGTCCAGTGAGTTTGGGACCTGAGAAGGCTACCTACATATCTTAAATATGGTGGGAATCAGTGTTCTCATAGTTCATTCACCGTGGGTGTTTGTGAAAATGTTGTAATCATCAAAAATCTCTAATCCCACATCATTAATGCTCAGTGTGAGAAACAAGAGGATGTGAAAGATTCAACAAAGGTACCCACACTTTTCTGCCTCCACTGGTGGAAGGGGATGCGCCTATGACAGTGATGGTGGATTAGGGAGAAGCGACTGGGGAAGTGGGTGAGGCGATGAGACTTCCCTCTATTCCCTTTAAATTGGAAAAGGGTACAATGTAAGGAAAGAGTGAAGGTGAATAATTTAGAGAGGAGAAAGACAAAAAAACTTCTTCTTCAAAGGTTAGGGGATTACACTAGGATGGATTCCCAAGTGTATCTCAGTAGAGCAAGGAGACTTGTAATTTTCTTGAATGGAAAAGCAAGTGTGATTTGTATCTTCCCAACTAGAGACATGAGGTTCTAGGTTTTCGAGATGAGAAGGGTAGGTCAGAACCCAAATCCCAATCCTCTAAACCGGTAACTCCCTAAAACTATTAGTGGTTGAAATTTCCATGTGACTGCGGATATACAAATTCATAGACACTCAATGAATCCTAACCCTTTTGTGAAAAAATGTGGGAAACTCTAAGGATATATAAACCCAAATTGGAGACAAGTTGATGTGTCTTTTCCCAAGGTTTGACATGTCAAGAGGTTTCAGTGGAGGTATTAATGTAATCCATTTCATACAAGGGAGCCAATGATGAATAATCCTTACCATGAAATGGATTTGAAGAAGGCTTGATGGCTTGTTGTCTAAAGGGAGTAAGTGAATCAAATAAGGGTGCCCAAGTAAGTACTGACATTCAAGTATGGGCACACAAGTTGTCTTGTAAGACCTTATGTTCACTTAAGTGATGAAAAACCTGGATTTTAATACTTTTTAAAGACATGACTCAAGCCTTAAAGAGTATTCACAGGTATTCTTAGAATTGTTGCGCTCATGTTCCTGTGAGAGGAATAGTTGGCGTGCAAGTGTTTTTTATTCAGGGAGGTTGGGAGCCTCAGGCACACAAATGTTATTGATTTAAAACACTAAGGGGACTTTTATTCTATGATCCTCCTTCAATTCCTCCACTCTAGGTGTTAAAGAACTTCCTTGAATGTGTCAGATGACTTGGTTAAAGCACTAGGGTGACCAGAGTAGCAATTAGGCTTTAAAGAAATTCATCCATCCAAATGAAGACACCAAGGGTCAATTTATATGAAAATAGGAGACATTGAAAAAAATGGTGATGGGTCACACAAGTAGGTTGCATGCCATAATTGGGCATGCAGGTACCTTGCGCACCAATGGATCCTTGGTCAGACTAGGGAAATCCAATTTTCAAGCATTTTCAAATCTTGATTTTCTTCATGTGTTTTCTCCTATTTTTTCTAAGGAATTTTACTTTTTCAATTTTTAGACTTTTTGACCGAATGTAGTGTTAAAAAAATCCCCCCCCCATAATGGGATTTAGAATGAAAAGAGGATCCTATACTGAGGTAAAGTTATGAACAAGAAAAGGAGGTTAATATAGAATGAAAGTGGTAGAGCGCAAGGTAAATGGATTGTACAAGTTGTTGCGCACAAGATTCTGGAGCACAAGGTAACTTGCATCACTTATATATATCGTCTTCTCTTCTGCGAAATATCTCACAACTTATATAAATCTTTCTCTTGGCACACAAGTCCTTTTCACTCTGACGCTCCTATTTAGTCATTCTTCTTCTGTATATTTTTTATTTGCACGCCATAACTGGGGTACCACACTTTCACTCTGGTTTTATACTTTAACACCATGTTCAAACTTGCGTGCCATAATTCCATTTCCAAATTTTCTCAATTCCTTTTACAAAACATAAAAAATGAATATTCATTAAAGATGATTGTTGATACCTTTTCAGGTTTGATGTCTCACAAAATAATTGAAACCACTAATGAATTGTATAGTAAGAGAATTAATGACATGATGAAGGTTGTCGTTCATTACTACTTCGAATTTTATGATACTACACTCCTAGACATAGAAAAATATTTAAAAAAATATAACTTAAATTTTCCCCAGAGCACATATTTACCTTTGTATGGTTATGGCCATATGCAGGATGTCAATGTTCCAGATACAAATAACTATATTCCACTTTCTTGGTTTTAATACTATGAAAATATTTCATCTGCCAATGTTTCTATTGGGGATGAATTGTTAACGTTGTGACATAAAATAAGTACTATTTCATGTATCATAGCCCGTGTTCTCTAGATTTTAAAGCACATGCACCCGACCTACATCCACACTACTATTCTTCCATCTTTCGAGATTCTCAGATGGATCAATCAAAAGGCTGGAAGAAAAGATGGGATTTCTATCTAGGCGAGGTTGTAAAACCCACATGGATGTTGTTGTATTTTTTGTGGAATACATATACATAGTTTATGGATTACTTAAAAGTTTTTGGGATTTATGAGGCTGTATGATTTGGGAAAACCTACGTGTATAGGAATGAAGATTTTTTTTCCAATTTTATTAAGTCGATGGAGTCCAGAAACTAACTCCTTCCATTTGATACATGGAGAAGTAGCCATTAGTTTGTAGGATCTCTGGAGTTTCAATCCTTGGAGATATGTATGATGAGTTTATTCCTCCCAAGGTGACATGTAATGTCTCAAAAAAGATACCATCCTTGGTTCATGAGTTGATAAAAATATATAATAAACTCAATAATAAAACCACAAAAAGTCACACATAATAAGAGACATTCATCCAATGGATTGGATGGAAATGTTCCTTGTAAAGATAATGGAAAAGGTCCCCACTTTCCCTCATCCAACCAGCTATCCAAAGGCAGAGAAGAGAGGTACACCCGAAATTTTTTTCCAACATTAGAGAAAGAAGAGTTTGAAAAGTGGGTTTATGAACTAAATCCAAAAATTCCTACAAAGACATGTGTTGTGGGTTTTCTAGCCATGCAGATCATCGTGTATCTATTACTGGTTTTAGATTCCAAGGGAGGCGTAAGGCTATGAACTTTTTTTATCAAAACCAAGTTGGAAGAGAATAGGATTATAGGGTTGTCTACCCTTATTTTGGCAATGATTCATAGGATCTTACTGCATATTTACCAAGGGAAGTCTCCTTTCAAAATAGAGGGACCATTCTAGGTGTTATGGGGGTGGATTTCCATTCATTTCAGAACTTATGATGTGAAAAGTGGTGTACATGTATTTGGAAGTTCGTTATGATCATCTATTTAGGATTTCTATGGTATTTCACCTTTGTATCTGAACTCTTATGATATCAAGGATAATTTGAGTATGTATAAGGAATTTAATCTTTTATCTTATGGGAATCCTCATATAGGGTGATTCGTTGATGATGGTATGATGAACTTAGTTCTAAGGGAATATATGTTAGCTTGTAGAGATGGTTTATTGGCCATTAGGATTGAAATAGAAATCATATGTGAGGCCTATGCTCCTTATATATTCGAACATCAATTCAAATGTCTTTAACAAATTATTGTATCCCATCATGTGCATGTCAGATTAGAGAAACATCTGATGGGTTCCCGACAACTATGGCAGCATACATCTGTGGAGAAAACTGGGGAAATATTTAATTTACCTATCATTGATGAAATAAGCAGATATACTATCTGGTATGATGAAAACTAGGTCTCATCATACCCTGAAGGCATATTAAACCATTTTTTCCCTCAAGTGGGGATAAAGAGAGGTAGTAGGAAGGAACCCTTTTGTTTGGAAGGTAATTCTTCATTGTTAGGGACTAAATCATTGGAGTCAGAGGGTAGATGTGACGAGGCTCCAATCTCACTGAAACAACCTCGTTCAAGATATAATCCACCTGTCAGAGTTTAGAGATCCACCCCAGCAATCCCTACTGAGGTTGTACCAAGGCGGTCTATTCACCATCATTCCGAAGAATGATGAGTCCCATTTTCTCATCCCCCATATGTGACTTAAAGAATTAGTAGTAAACTTAAATCCAAAACTGCAGAATCCTTTTCACAACCCTCTGGCATGTACTCTGAATATATACAATAATAGGATTTTAAAACATGGAAATTTTTACATTGTGATGCTGAAAATATATAGACAAATTTATGTGAAGGGTTGCGTATCCTAGTAATATAGTATATACAGTCCCCTTCTGATATTCTATTTAAGAATAATCCTGATTAAGTGAGAACTTATATCTGAGAATTGGAAATGCTCGTATATGCAACCGACGAATCAATTCCCACCCCGAAGCATGTGAAGGAAATGATACATTGTGGTACCACTGAAGGGATTGACCTTTCATTATATGAATAATGGTGTGATTTTGTGGATCATGAATATGTACGTTTAAATTTTCTCACATTATCATATTCTATTCAATTTGAATTTGGTCAAAGCATTTTTACTCCGGGGAAATATCATTTTAACTTACAGCTAGCTAAAGGAAAATTGAATGAAATTACATCACCATGATATAGCACTGGTGGTACTACTCTTTGAGCTACCAGATCACACTGTGAATTAGGAGAGATATATTCGAGTCAAAAGGATATAGAAGATGAGATAGAAATGGGCTTGCAGTCTTTAATACTTGTTTTTGGAGATGATGATGCAAGTCTTCACAAGAAGGAAAAGAAAAAAAAGCATCGATGAAAGAAGAACCTGGTTAAACATTTTATCAGTAGTTTCAATCATTCCTAACAACATGAATTTTAGCCTTATTCATGAAAAGGCGTATAAACTTCTTAGAATTATAAGTGCTTCTTCAATTTCTTCTCTTAATGAAATTACTGATAATCTTTGAGGAACTACGAAGGGTACTGCTAAATAGTCACAAATTACTGCTAACCCGGTGGTTCCTAAAGAGGCATTGAACCCAAAGGAACCAACCTTTGTTCCCGGTATTGCTCATGTTCTTGCTATCAGAATAGAGGATACCTATGGTAAATCAATAGTGCTTAATAAGACACTAAATTTAACAACAATTAACATTCATCATGTGATTCTTTAGGTTCATCACATTCACTAGAACATCCTATGAAAACTACTTCTGACCCCATAACTATTGCTGAGGATGTTTTTTGGGGTAAAAGTTTGTTAGTGGAAGGTTGTGGAGCAACCATGCTGAGTTCTCCCAGAGGTGAGACTAACATGGGATCTGGGATATCATTGGCTGCTATGATAAACCTTATCATGTCTTTTGAAGAAGTATTAGAACATGTTAATATACCAAATTCTTTAAAATATTTTTAAGATCCTTATATAGATCCAACTGGACGTGAGTTTTCATTGTTTTTCCAATTAATCTTCTTATGATTAAATTTATAACCATGATTGATTGAAATATGCAGTTCCATCTAAATAAACTGCTACCACATCGAAGCCTGATAGAAGCGTCGACATTAATGTCAATCCTACAATTTTGGAGACATTAGATTAGGTGAATCTTGAGATCGAAGATCTTCCTAAGATTAATTTAGAGGATCCTAATAAAATTTAAGAGATCATTCCCCATCCAGAGATATCAACGAAAACCGTTGAAACTGAGAACATTGGGGATGAGTCTTCTCAATATTCTGACCTATTTTTAGGTAAGAGATACTGATATTGTGATTGTAATCAATATTTTTATCCCTTTAAACTAACCATAACCATAATTTAATTCACTATATAGGGATATAAACTTCAGTGGATAGATATAGAGGTGAAACCTTTGCATCAAATCAAACTGTATTAAGAGGTGAAGCAACCACTTTCAAGGAAGGAGCAGAACATGGCACTTCTTTATGTACATTAATCCCAGAATATGTTCCTCCTTATGATAGTGATTATGAATCAGACTCACAACTGCAAAAGTCCCTTCGCCTTGAACATCACAAGGCATGGAAAAAATATATGGAAGATAATATCTGAAATGCCTCTTGAAGAACTATCTTCAAGAATTATATAAATTTCATCAATGTTCATTAATATGGGATTTGGCGGTTTTTAATATCATGAAATTCATACTTTAGTGAAAGATATTATCCAAAAGAGGGAGTAAGATTAGAAGCTTCGGAAAGATCTGATAAAAACTAAATTTTTGATCAACACTGACAAATTCCAAGCAGTGTTATCCCAAGTTGAGTCTAATCATACTGAAAAGTTGAAATAACTGATGTTTAATATTAAATAAAATATAGTTCAACAACTACTTATTCAATAGAAGTTAAATATTATCATAGGGGAGCTTGACCAGCTTCATGATTCAATAGGAGATGTCCAGAAGGATGGTGCTAAATCCATTGTAGATGCTAAGGAAGAACTTTGCCATGTTGAGGATAAAGAGAATGGTCAGAAAAATGAAATTCAACAAGAATATGATGGGGATCAAGAGGTCATTAACCAAATGAAATGTTATATAGAAACCCTCTTATGATTTCTAACAAAAGAGAGACTCTAGTTTTTGGATGCTCCTCTGTGAATTTTTTTAATCACAAATGAAAAACATTTCACCTTTAATCATTTGTGTTTTCATTCTGGATAGAACTTTATTTTACCTAAGCCAATGTTTCTAGTAAACGTAGTTTTATTTTTACTAGTTTTCTACAGACAACCCCACAAACATTGTATCTTTTGAATTTTTATTTCTCAATATTACCTAAACCATAAAAAATGTATATTTAGTGAGCTGGGACATGACTTTTTTTCCAAAGTTCCCTTTGAGGGTTTCCAATATGGTGAGTACCACGTCTCTTGTTATTTGCAGTTTAGAGTCATTCATGTGGGACAAGAAAGATATAGTGTTTAAGGTTGAACATCTTTGACCATAAATTTTTAAATTAGACCCCAAACAAGGCTTAGTGGAAAATAATTGCTCTAATATTATTTAAATATTTCTAAGGGAAATATTGAGTCATAATTTTTATGGTCACCAAATCTAAAACTTGTGTAAATATAAAGGAACTATCTTCCAAGTATGAAGTTACCATTATTTTACAAACCCATGATAGGGTTTTTATTATGCAGGGCCAACTAGGGAATATTTTGCATAGCCAAATAGAGGAATCTTTTGATTGAAATGCCTATAATGTAAGAAACATTTATGAAAGGCCTCTAGGGTCACATACTGCATAGTCAAGAAAAAGATCTCTTAGGAATTTAACATTTTACTATTGATGGACAAGGGAAAATATGATTTGGGTGACTCAAGACCATAGTGGGTGGTTTTTTCAGGGAAAGGTCTTTTAAGAATAAAGGTTTATCTATGCTGACATATATCATGAATAGGAAAACCACTTCTATACAAATTTGATGTATGCAGAATGGTTAAAAATTTTCAAAAAGGGGAATTTTTTATATCATACTACATAGTTTAAAGTCATGCAGTGAAGATATTATTCTGTGCAGTTTTATGTCACACAGTGAGGACATTGTATTGTGCATTTTTATGTCATGCAGTGAGGACATTGTACTGTACAGTTTGAAGTAATGCAGCGAGGAAATTGGATGGCTTTAATTTAAGGTCTTTATCTTTGACTAATGGTTTGAGACTCTTCCAATTTTTTGATAATTTGTTTGGAAACATAATACCATGTTCAAGCATAGAAGGGAAGAATTGTAAACTGTGATTTGGGAATTTTCGGATCAGAAGAATGATGTGGGAAAAGGGATAAAAGGCATTAGAGGAATTCTTTACTAAGAATGAAGTTATCATTATTTGAAAAATCCGTTGTGGGGATTGTATTATGTAGGTTCATCTAGGGAATATGCTTCATAGACAAATAGTTGCATATTTTGACTTACAGAACCATTATATAGGCAACTTATGCAAGGTCACCTAAGGGCACGTACTGCATAGTCAGGAAAAAAGAGCTCTCAAATGTTTGACATTCTATTGACAAAAGCCGAGGAATGTTTATGGAGATTCATATATTTCACAGCACAAATTTTGGTTTATGTAGAAAGGTACCTAGATACGGATAGAATATTTCCAATCATGATTTCCATGGAATAGTAGGAATTGTATTTCTACGAAGGTTTGACCCAAACATAGGAATTACGGTGTCTGTAGTTTTTAGGTCATACAACTAGAACCAAAAAATGGAAACATTATATGATATGTGGTCAAGTTATCCAAAGTTATTTCATATTTCTTTGAACACATGGAGAGATAAATTTGTAAACTATGGTCTTGAAGACTTTTAGATTTAAATAAAGGTAATGGGACAAATATACATGAATTAATGCATTAAAATACTGATTTTTATATTGTTATAAAAGTTTTAAGGTGAAAAAGACACTTTAACCAAGAAAGAAATCACCAATATTTGAAAAAACCTGTTATGGGGGACATATTATGTATGGAAAGATAGGGTATATGTTGCATAGACAAATAGTGGTATATTTTGACTGATAGTCCCGTTATGTAGGAAACTTATGCAAGGCCACCTAGGGGCATATACTGCATAGTACGGAAAAAGAGTTCTCAGCTATTAGAAACTCTATCACAAAAAATCATAACAAAGATTATGAAGATCTAAAAATATTCAAGATTAAGAGTGTGAAATATGAAAGGGGTAATTCTCAATGCATAGGAGAAATATTTGAATCAATATTGGCCATGAGTTTGGAGTCCTTTACACAGATCTAACTCATATGTTAAAATTAGGACATTCTTGTTTCCTTGTTCGGCTCTCCAAGGAGAGAACCCAAAAAAGAAGACTTCCACATATATTATTAATTATATGTGGGAGATAGATAAAAATTATCCCATGGCTAGGACTAGGAACTAAGGCCTATCATTCACTACGTATCTCATATAGATGAGAATCAATCCATGCACAGTTCTTTGAACATTCCCTATAAAGGTTTGATTCATACTCAGGGAATAAAGGGGGTTTGTTATTGTGGTTGGGCCCAATATTGGAGATCTAGGCGTCTCTACATATCCCATTAAAATGAGAATCAAGACAAATTTAGTTCTTGAACAATAATTTCCCACAACAATTTAAATTAATGTGGGAGACATGGGATTTTAACACATTCTGGAATAATGGTAAAACTTAAGACACAAAAAATGGTATGAAGATCAAACCATGCATCTTAAAATAGAACTCTGAATAGATATATTTCATATAAAGGAGTAGAAAAGGGAAATAAATTATTTTTGGTTACTGTTGAGCCTATGATTGGAGATCCAGGCATCTCTACATATCTCATATAGATGAGAATCAAGCCATATGTAGTTCTTGAAATGAGGCCTCTATGCAGATCTGATTCAGACATAGGGAGGAATGGAACTCATATGCCACTAAGGAGTGGCAATGATGTCAATGATGCTTGTATATGGAAGATCATAACATCAAATAGAGAAGATATTAATCATACATCTTAATGTCATATAACGAAGAAAAATGATGTCATGTAGTTTAACCTCATGTGACAAGGATAAAGATATTACACATTTTATCATAATGCAGCATGGATGCTTATGGTTGTTATGCAGTTTAATGACTTGAAACTAGGACTTTGTGTACTGAAGATTAGATTTATGAAATGAAGATATTGTGTGACGCCCTGAACCTTTTTCTTGTGTAATAATAACACTCTATGGGTTTAATTCGCATAATTTTCATGCAATCCAAACAATGATTTCAAAAATAAAAGCAAGACATGTTTTATTCTGTTAATATTTTTGAAAAATTATATTGAAACAAGATCAAAGGACCGTGAATAACCTAGAATTCCTACAAGAAGACAAATCATGATCATGAGAAGACCCCAAAGCACCATGAACATGCCAAGAAAAAAGTGGATTTCCTTCGGATCTGCCACGACCAAGAACATATAACCAAAACCGCAGTAATCAAACTAAGCGTCAGAGGGATAAAGAGAACCATCTTTTTGTCTCAGTCTTTGAGGTTGTAACACCCTAATATCGTTTTTATAAGGCCTAAAATTCAACTGTTTCCCCTTTAAGTGACCGATTAATCTATAATAGATATAATAATAAATGTTGGGAATTATAGTATTTTGGAAAATTTAGATTTTCATGTTTTTTAAGATAAAGTAATATCTTTTAAACAAGGTGGTAATTAAACTATTATTTGGATTTTGAAAGGATAAGTGTATTAAGTTTTAAAATGGATTTGAAAATACAACTCATGTGTTTTAAGGAAAATACCGAAAGATGTGTGCATTATGTTAGTGTATTTGAAAACATGATTATGAAAACGTTTATTAATTAAAAGTTAAACTATAATTTGATTCGTGTACTTTGATATTCCAAAGTTTAAAATAAAAAACATGTTTTATAAAATTTATGATATTATTTATATAATAAAAATGAATATATTAATTTTTAAAGTTGGGTTTTATAAAAAAAATGTACCCCACTAGGGCCAGCCCTCTAGCCGGGCTGAAGGAGCCAGCATGCCCTAGGCGGTCGAGCCTAGCCTTCAGTCTCAACACAAGACAACCCATGGGCATGTGTGCATGGGCCTGAAGCACGTACAAAGGAACTAAGTAGCGCGACACCATGTGGGGCATCACGGTGGTAAGGGTGGCCGCAAAGCGCGCCCATAGAACACTGGTACGGGGTGGTACTAGGAGGGAGGGAAGTAGAATTCCTCGCTTAGGCTGGGAGCTCCAGCCTTATAAGGAAGCACCAAAATGAATCCTGTTTCGATGTGGGAAGATTTTTTATAAGAGAAATGTGATCTAGGATGTCTGATCAAACCCCTCGCAATTTAGACCGTCAGATCGATCTAACCTTCAAAACTCCACTGCCGAAACTTTACCTTCACATTTTCCTTAGCCAACCGATCACACCGAGGGTCGATCTTAGCCATCTAACCCTTTTAAGATTATGTGTCCCATTGTAGCCATTCAATAATGTTTTCAATCTAATCTTAACCATCCATCATTTTTTTAAAACCACAGACTCACCTCAGCAGTCTGACCAAATCCCACCTAATCTAATTCGTCCATTTTTACCCTGGTTTTCCTTCTTCACATCGTCTTCTTCTTCGCACAAAACTAGTGGTCGTCCACTGCTTCTTCTTTCTTCTTCTTCTTTATTTTATTCTCCCTTGATATTCCCTAATATTTTATGGTCTTATGGCCCTTGACTTCTACCCATAAGTTCCTCCCCGATCTACTTTATTTGTATTTTATTTTAACTTTTTAATTTATTTGATATTTGTCTCAGTTTTCCACAAGATTTATATATTTATATATATATAAATATATTATAAACACTGACTTAATTTTTGTTTTATTAAGAAAGATATTGTTTTTTCTTTGTTTAAGTTAGGTATTCAGTCTTTGTTTATAATATATGTATTATAAGTTTTATAAAATATATATATATAGGGCCTACGTAAACCATGTTACACCCATAATTTCACCGGGCTTTCTTCTCCTCAATGTTAGAATATCCCCTGCCCAACCTTGTTTCACTCTTGAAGTTAGTTAAGGGATCAATTTTCTATGTTTTCTTATTGTAAAACCTTTATACCTTTGTGTATAAATCAATATATATATATATATATATAGTTTTATAATTCTTCGTAATATTAACTCACATTAGGTTTTCAAAATTTGTTTTTGAAGTACATAACCCATGCAAGGAATTGTATGTTTCTTTTTCTACATGAAAAACCTTTTTTATTTTGTTCCATGGTTATACATAAATATATATAAGAACATAAAATTCTGAATAAATACAATCCATCCTATTTTGAGTTCTCTAAATGTAATTGGAAATGTTCCAACGATGTTTTATGGTATTAATCCCTTTCAGTGGGTTAGTCGTTTTTTGAACTGTAAGAATGATATATATATATAATATCATATTTAGAAAATGAAACCAGTTTGGGTATTTTTCTTCTTTTAAATTATGTTTTGTTTAAAAAGATATTCTAAAAACATGTAACCCATGAAACGAGTTTATTTCTTCTTGTTTTAATGTGGAAAACCCATGTTTTCAATGGTTATGTATTAATGTATATATATATATATATGTATGTTTATGTAACAAATTCGAAATGGGGTTTCACGAAACCTATCCCGAGTGATTAAATTATGTTACAAGAATTTACTAAATATTGTTTTGGGTAGGTAAAAACCCATGTATACGTCCTGTGTAAAGGTTATATATTATTTTCATACCCATGTGAGTATACATATAAGTATTTCGATTCTGTTTCCCCAATGTTTAAATAAATTCTAGCTATGTTGTAAAATTGTTTTCATGTTTAAGTACAAAGAATACATGCATATATAATCTCATGTGATTATTTCTCCTGTAACAAAAAAGAAACTCTATATGAGATAATGATTTTACATCTATGAATTATTTTCCAATTTTTCACAAGAAATGCTTATGATTACTTAAGGTTATGTTTTAAATCCTTTATATAAAAATCAACATTGAATTTATTAAATGAGTATGAAAAAGTTAAAACATGAAATCATAGTTTAGAAATGGTAACATTCTTAAGGGTTTAATGAAAGTGTTGTTATTTCATTTTACAACCCATCATTTTATGAGTACTAGTTCTTACCACATGTGCAAAAAGTATGTCATTTTAGTTCATGCACATCACTCTTAAATCTAAAACTAACAAAACTAGTTGTTTTACACTTAATGCATAATTCAATTAAAGAATTATTATATATGTTAATTATTATGGATTAAGAATGCAAGTTCATACATAGTATGGACACTATAGAAATGTGACAATACTAAGACATATGAGTAATGTATTGGACTTAAATGATATAACGGGTGGGCCTAGAATTATACAATGATCAAATGCATTGGGTAAAGTGATGAATCTCATGAGTTAAGTGAAATGATGTGTGAACATGATGAGAGATTTGTTCACAACTATGTGTGGTAGTTAACCACAATTATGTTGGGTTTTTAACCGTACGGTCTTGGTGAAAGGCCTTGACAAAGTCTGGAATTATACATTCCCTCATTATGTAATGGTAAATGATCAATCAGGGGATTGTCCGACTAACAGAACATCCCTTGGCTAATAATATTCTATGATAATGAAATTGAAGGCATAATACATAATTAAGTAGGCAAATGGAAAGTTATACAAGGAAAGGGTATCTAAATTTAAGGATATATGAATTTTATTTAAGTGATAGTGAATCATGAAATGAATGTTCATGTTTATAACTATGAATTTAGAGTTGGATTGATCAATTTATGAATTATGCACATTTTGTGCGTTTCTTGTATACGTATGCGCACTTTGGTTTATGTTTTAATAGAATTTTTTAAGTGAACTACTATATCTAATGAGAGTGGACTTTTTGAAAAATGTTTTCTAGTAACATTTGAAAATATTGATGACACGCCTCAAAAAAATGTTTTCTTCTTAAGGAAAATTTTTTATGATTTCTTTTATTTTTAATGGTGGTTTTTTAAAAAAGTGAATTTCTTCAATTGTTTTAAAACCCCTTATTGGGAATTCTTATGCTCACCCTATTTTTTATTTATGTTTTATAGAATTTAGTAGATTATTCAAAGCTTTGATTATTCTTATGTGATGACATCAATATGAAGCTTAACCATATCATGTTTTTGGAAGAAGTGTTTCAATGACATATGATTTTCCATAACCTAAACTGAATCGATCCTATGTGTTGGCATAAAATGTGTAATTTTATTATACATGTATTTATAAAAAAATTACACACCAGATTTCAGGAACTGTTTCTAGACTTCGGGGGTTGGGGTCGTGACATCTGGTATTAGTGGTTCAGTTTAGATAACTCTAGAAAACCTGAATTGAACTAAAAAAAATACTTAAGCATTACTATGTATGATTTTTTCTTAATTTTCAGATGGAAAATGAAAATACCAGAATTTTTTATCTTCCTATTGAGGCTCAAGAAACCATAGTTTCCATATCCAGTCAGGAAAAATTTGTAAACTATGCACACATTTGTAAGACAAGCAAACACCTCTACGACGTTTCAAACTCTCCCTGTGTACTTCAAATCCACCGAGGAGCAGGTTTAGACTACCTCTTTATAATTAAAATCAAATTTCCATCCTATGCACCTTAAGTAAAGTACTTCAAGGGTCTTTTTATATGCTTCACCGTAGTAGAAGGCATCCCGTCCCTCATTTATTTCCAAGAAGTTGTAGCAGCGGGTGACCTCCGCATAGCATATATGTGACAAATCTTGTTCTATGGCCATAATGGTCAAGAAATGGACTTTGAAATCCTTGAAATTAAGGCCTTTCATTCTGTGTACATACATTAAGTACATACTGATGTATCTCGGATTTACACCCCTCATGTCTCACTCTGGAGACACCATAAGTGTACCCAAGAGATTGAATCAGACTGCTTGAGTTTCATTTGGTTAAGGGAGATTGAGAGTTTCAAAATTGTTTTGGGGATTCATGTAGCCGGGAACTGGGGAAACCATTAGTCCTGGGTGTTGTGTACCAGTTTTTTTTAGAACTTTTTGTTTCTTCTTTATCCTACATTTTTAGTTTTTGTTCTTTTGGATGAGTTTCACTAATTAGACTTTCATGAAAAACTTTATTTTCAGATTGAAGGAAAACCACATATCATATAACTTCCTGTTGAGGTACTAGAGTCCATTTTGGTTAGAACCTGTACAGAAGAAAACATTCCCTTCGTAAACTTGTAAAGAACTTGAAAACATATTTACAAGGTATCGAACATTCCAGACATTCTCTGCTCCTACCAAGGGAATTCATATATCTACCACCTCATAGCTACTTTCCTACTCGATGAGTATAGGTGAAGGGGAAATTGCCATGAATGCCTTTTCCTATGCTTCACTCTATACTGAAACATCACATCCATGGAAAGGTTTCAAGAAGCATACTTGGAAGGGAACCTTCACATAGACAACATGTACCAAATCATGAGATTTAGTTTGTATGACCACATCTACGACATTGAAATTCTCAGAAAATATATTGTCCGACAAGTTCTTAGAGAGTTTTTCCATTCTGACAACTCTGAAATTTCTACCATTCGATCCTCCCTCTAGAAGCTTGAGTGTGCAATGAATGAGTTTAACCCTTAATTTCTAAGGTGTGTCTAGGCTAGATAAGATGAATAATTGAACACCAATTTGGGTATTCATCTGACCACACCTGAGGATCCTCTACGATGGGGGATGTTGTGAAGAACATCAGAGAGTATTTTTAGCATGGTTATATGAAATGAATTGTGAGGAAGAAATTCCTGTTAAGGGGGGGGGGATAATGTAATTCCCCAAAACTTTTTATTGTTTAATAATAATACTGTAAGGATTTACATCTCTTAATTTTCATGTAATCCAAACAATACTTTCAAAAATAAAAGAAAGCCATGTTTTATTCAGTTAAACTTTTGGAACAATTATATTAAAACAAGATCAAAGGACAATTACTAACCTGGAATTCCTACAAGAAGACCAATATTGATCATGGGAAGACCCCAAACCACCATAAACATTCCATGAAAAAAGTGTATTTCCTTCAGATCTTCCATGACCAAGAACATTATAACCAGAACCGCAGTAATCGAACTGAGCATCAGAGGGATAAAGAGAACCATCTTCTTTGTCTCCGTGTTTGAGGTTAGAACACACTAATATCATTTTTATAAGGCCTTAAATTTGAACATTTCCCATTTATGTGACTGATGAATATCTAACATTTATAATTATAAATGTTGGGAATTATAGTATTTAGTAAAATTGGGATTTTGGAGTGTTTTAAGTTAAATTAAAATCATTTAAACGTGGTTGTAATTAAATTCATCTTTTTATTTTGAAAGGATAAGTGTATTAAGGTTTATAATGGATTTGGAAATAAAACTATTGTGTTTTAATGAAAATACTGATAGAGGTGTGCATTATGTTTGTGAATTTGAAAACATGAATACGAATACATTTACTAATTAAAAGTTATACTATAATTTGATTTGTGTACATCGATCTTCCAATTTTTTAAATAAAAATCACGTTTTATAAAATTTAAGATATTCTTTATATAATGAAAATGAATATATTAATTTTTAATGTTGGGTTTTATAAAAAAATGTACCCCACTAGAGCCAGCCCTCTAGCCAAGCCAAAGGAGTCGGCACACACTAGGTGGCCAAGCCTCACCTTCAGCCTCAGCACATGCCAACCCATGGGCATGTGCATGCATACCTCAAGCATGCACAGAGGAACTAGGTAGCGTGCAACCACGTGGGGTGGCACATTACTAAGGGTGTGTGCAGTTCGTGCCTGTAGAACACTAGTACGGGGCGATACTGGGAGGGAGGGAAGTATAATTCTGAGCTTAGGCCAGGAGCTCCGGCCTTATAAGGGAGCACCGAAACACATCCCATTTCGATGTGGGATGAGTTTTTAAGCGAAATGCGATCCATGACGTCCGATCAAGACATGTGTGATATGGACCATCAGATCGATCTAACCTTAAAAACTCCACCACCACAACTTTACCTATGCATTTTCCTCAGCCACCCGATCACACCGAGTGTTGATATTAGCCTTCCGACCGTTTTAAGAGTCTGAATCATGACGTATCCATTTGATCTTGTTTTTAATCTAATCTAAACCTCCACCTTTTTTTAAAACTACATATTCAACTCAGTCGTCCAATCAAATCCCACCTAATCAGAGCCTTCCATTTCTTACGTCATTTTTCCTTCTTCATGTCGTATTCTTCTTCGGGCCAAACCAGTGGCCACCCACTACTTATTATTTTTTGTTTTTCTTCTTTTTTTATTCTCCCTCGAGATTACCAAATATTTTATGGTCTTATGGCCCTTGACTTCTACCCATAAATTCCACCTGGATCTACTTTATTTTTATTTTATTTTAACTTTTTATTTTCTTTGGTTTCAGTTTTAGTTTTCCAAAAGATATATATATATATATATATATATATATTATAAACACCGACTTACTTTGGGTTTTAATAAGAAAGATATTGGTTTTGGTTTTTTTAAGTCAGGTCTTGAGTCTTTATTTATAATATATGTATGAGATGTTTTATATAATATATTTACAGGGCCTTGGTAAACCATGTTGCACAAATAATTTCACAGGCTTTCTTCTCCTCAATGTTCAAATATGCCATGCCCAACCTTGATGCACTCTTGCAATCAGGTAAGGGATCAATTTTCTACGTTTTCTTCTTGTAAAACTTTTATACCTTTTTGTATAAATGAATCTATATATATATATATAGTTTTATACTGCTTCTCAATCTTAACTCATATTAGGTTTTCTAAATGTGTTTTTGAAGTGTAAAACCCATGCAAGGAATTTTATGTTTCTTTTTATACATGAATTGCATTTTTTTATTTTGTTTCATAGTTATACATAAATTTATATATGTACATAAAATTCGGAATAACTCCAATCCTACATGGTTTGAGTTCTCTAAATGTAATTGAAAATTTTCCAATGATGTTTTATAGTATGAAGCACTTTCGGGGGGTTAATCATGTTTTTAACCGTAAGAATGATATATATCTATATATAATATTGTATTAAAACAAGAAAACTAGTTTGGATATTTTTTTATTCTTTAATGATGTTTTGTTTAAAATGATATTATAAAAACATATAACCCATGAAACGGGTTTATTTATTCTTGTTTTAATATACAAAACCCATGTTTTCAATGGTTATGAATTAATGTATATATATATATGTATTTTTATGTAACAAATCTAAAATGGGGTTTCATGAAACCTATCCCTAGTGATTAAATTATGTGGCATGAATGTACTAAATCTTGTTTCGGGTAGAGAAAACCCCAAGTATACTTCTTGTGTAAAGGGTTTATATTGGTTTCATACCCATATGTGTATACATATAAGAATTTCTATTCTCATTCCCCAAAGTTTAAATAAATTCTAGCTATTTTGTAAAATTGTTTTTATGTTTAAGCACAAAGAATAAATGCATATATAAGCTCATGTGATTATTTATCCTTTTACAAAAAAGAAACTCTACATGAGATAATGATTTTACATCTATGCGTTGTTTTCCAATTTGTCACAAGAAATGACTCTGATTACATAAGGTTATGTTTTAAATCCTTTATATAAAAATCAATATTTCATGGATTAAATAAATATCATAAAGTTAAAGCATGAAAACATGTTTTGTAAATGGTCACATTCTTAAGGGTTTAATGAAAGTGTTGTTATTTCATGTGACAACCCATCTTGTTATGTGTACTAGTTATTACCACATGTGAAAAAGTATGTCGTTCTGTTTCATGCATGTCACTGTTAAACATGAAACTAACAAAATTAGTTGTTTTACACATAATTCATAATCCAATTAAAGAATGAGTATGTATGTAAATGATTATGGATTAAGAATGTAAGTTCATACGTAGTATGGACACTATGTAAATGAGACCATACTAAGACACATGAGTAATGTGTTGGACTTAAATGATGTGAGGGGTGCACCCAGAATTATACAACGCTTCAATGCATCGGGTATGGTGATGAATCTCATGAGTTAAGTGAAATTATATATGAACATGATGCTAGCTTTGTTCACAACTATGTGTCATATTCAACCACAATTATGTTGGGTTTTTACCTTTAGAGTCTTGGTGAAAGGCCTTGAAAAAGTCTGGCATTATACATTCCTTCATTATGTAATGGTAAATGATCAACCAAGGGATTTTTCGACTAATAGAATATCCATTGGCTAAGAATCTTCTGTGATAATGGTATTGAAGGCATGATATACAATTAAGTATGCAAATGGAAAGTTATACAAGGAAAGGGTATCTAAAGTTAAGTTTATATGAATTTATTTTAAGTGATAATGAATCATGAAATGAATTTTCATGTTTATAAATATGAATATAGGGTTGGATTGATCAATTTATGAATTATTCACATTTCGTTCATTTCTTGTATTCGTATGCGCACTCTGGTTTATGTTTTAATAGATGTTTTTAAGTTAACTCATATATTTTATGTGAATGGTATTTCTGAAATTTTTTTGCAAGAAACCTTTGATAATATTGATGACGTGCCAAAAAAAATAAATTTATTCCTCTTAAGAATTTTTTTTTATGATTTCTTTTATTTTCAAATGTTGTTGTTTTAAATAGGGAATGTATTTAATTATTTTAAAACCCCTTATTGGGCATTCTTATTCTCACCCTAAATTTTAATTTTTTATAGGATATAGTATTTTATTCCAGGATTTGATTACTCTTATGTGACAACATCAATATGAATCTTAACCTTATCAAGTTTTTGGAAAAAGAGTTTTAGAAGCATCTGATTTTCCAGAACCTAAACCAAATTGATCCTCTATTTTGGTATAAAATTTTTTATTTTTGTATTCATGTATTTGTAAAAAAAAATCACACCAGGTTTGAGGCACTGATTCTAGACTTCTGGGGTCAGGGTCGCGACACATTGGGTGTAGTTACACAAAGTATTTCTTCAAGAATCTCACATTGGTTGGAGTTGTAATAATCTCTCCATCCACTGAGATTTATAAATAAGATTCATTTGAGTAGACCTTATGTATAGAATAAGTTCCTTACCACTTTAGCTCAAGATTTGGAGGCTTTTTTTCTATTATCATTGGAGTCCTGGGGACCAATACCAATTCTCCTTGAAGAAATGAGCAGAGGAAAACTTTCTTCTTAAAATCTCACACTATTCTATTCTGATAGACTTCTAAATGATTCAAAGTATGAAATATATTTTTTTCTATTCATTACATATCATCAAATCATTTTTAAGACTTTTCATCTCTATAAAAATGATCACAGATTTCAACTCGGAGTGAAGGAAATTGAATTTCAATTGGAAAAACTACTTCTATTCCATACACCAATGAATATGGGGTTTCCTGAGTGGTAGTATGGGTAGTAGTACGATAATCACATAAAGCATTAAAATGTTTATCAGGATAATATTTCTTATATTTATCCTCTGTATTCTAGAGTATATTTTATAGGGTATTATTTAAATCCTCTATATGTACATTGGCCACTGCATAATAGCAAGATGAATGGTTGGATTTAATATTATGCTCCTGATAACACATTTTTACATCAACATAATAGAAATTGGTGTCATTGTCTGTCAGTATATTATGAGGGACACCAAATCTGGTGACGATGTTAGTTTTAACAAAACTATCAATGCTTTTGGATCTAACTTCATTGAGAGGTATTTCCTCATCCCATTTGGAGAAGAATTTAGTAATAGTAAGAATATACTTGAACTTCTTAGATGTAGCTAGAGGATAAAATTCTACTACATCCATTCCCCATGTTGAAAATAGCTAGAAGTATTTAGTTTTATGTAATATCTTTGGTGGTTGATGAATGAAGTTGGAATGCACTTGGTAGGGATGACATTTCTTGTTGAAATATGTGAAATCCTTCATAATTGATGGAAAAAGGTATTCAAGCCTTCAAATTTTATCCGAAAGACTATGACCAAACTTGTGATCACCACAAGCTCATGCATATACTTCTTTCATGATAGTTATAGTTTCTTGTCCATCAATACACCTAAAGAGGATTCTATTAAAGCCCCATTTGTAAATAATCTTCTAGTAATCTGGACCATCATAAAGAGTGAAATTGGCCAATCATCATCAGATCTGTTCCTTTTCAGCTCTATCTGATTGATGTACTTCATTTTGAAGGTATTCCATGATGGGTGTCATCCATCATGTGGTATGAGCATATGGATCAGAAATATGAATAATTTCATTAATTTTCTCTATTCTAGTTTGAACAAAAGGTGAAACCACACAATAATGGGAAATACTGATGGTTGTCTCATCCTAATTTGGATCTTCGAATGTTTTGGATGCATTATCCAATGCATCATCTTGGGAATTTTGTTTTTTTGGGACATAAGACAATGTTGGCTCTGAGGGAAATTCATCCATTAACCCTCTGACATAATCACACAACGAGATTGACTATTATTTTCTAATATCATAATCCCTATTGATTTGTTTGATTATCAACTCTGAATCACATTTCACTTTTAGGTGGTTCACTTATACCAAGAGTGCCAATTCCAGGCCTGTGATGGGAGCTTGATATTCTGTCTCATTATTGGTTCCACCTTCTAAAAAAGAAGGAATATGGAAACACTTATTTTTCTAGGGAGATAAGTACAATTCTTAACCCAACATTATTGAGTTAAGGGTTTTCCATTCTCTTCCCTATATGATTTATGAGATCACCATTAAAGTAAATTTCCCATGTATGGGGATTATCTTGAAAAGAGAAAACCTCTTCATCAGAAAGTTTAGTATTCAATGATGTATCTTTTACAAATGAATGTTCAGTAAGGAAATCTACCAAATCATGGCCTTTAATTTCTTTATGAGGTACAAACTAGATATCAAACTATTTAAAAATAACTTCCCACCATTCCAAATGTTCTGTAATCATAGGACGACTGAGGATAAATTTGAGCGAGTTATTGCGAGACACCAATTAGACCTCGTGATGTTGTAGGTAGTGCCTCAATTTCTAAACTAAAAATATTAATGATAGGTAGCACTTCTAGATACTTGAATATTGAGTATTTGTGTCAAGAATAGTTTAACTAAGATAGTAAAGTTATTTTTCATTCTCAGCATCATTATTTTAGTAAAGGAAGGCACCCAGTGATCACTCTAAAGATGTCACATAGAGAATATGTGTCCTTCCTTAAAAAGGTGGAATTAATACCAGTAGACTCAAGATATATTTATTTAGGGTATAAAATTACTCATGGTAGTCTTCATTCCATTGAGAGGTGACTTACTTCTTTATTAATCTGGTGAAGCGTAAACACTTTCCTTCCAAATAAGAGATAAAGCACCGAATATAGGCCAAGTATCCTTAATTTTCTCTTAATTATTTAAAATTTTGAGGAGGTGACATGCTAAGTATTCATTATTTCTTCTCAGGATCAACATTGATTCCATGATGACATACAATGAAACAGAGGAATTTCCTTGAGGTTACCCTGAAAACACATTTCAAGGGATTCATCTTTAAAATATGTTGTCGAAATTTAGTTAATATGACCTCCAGATCTTCCAAGAGATCAGAATTTTGTCTGTATTTAACCACCAGATCATTCACATAACATTTGACAAATTTTACTAAAAAGGGTTTGAAGATATGGTGTATGGAACGTTAATACATTTCACCTGCATTCTGTAAGCCAAAGGGCATTACCTAATATAAAAACACAACTTGAGGGGATCTGAAGGTTGTAGAATATTCATCCTTTGGGGTCATGTAGATTTGATTATACCCATAGTAACCATCCCTGATGGAAAGAGCTTCATAGCTAGTTGTTTCATCAATTAATAGTTTTGTGATCAGATCTGGAAAGTCATATTTAGGACAATTCCAGTTAAGATCTTTGAAATCAATGAAAACTCTGATTTTCCCATTTTTCTTTTTCACTAGGACAATGTTTTCTAACCACTTGGGATATTGAACCTTCCTGAAAAAGTTAGCCTTGATAAGCTTATCAAATTCAGCTTGAATTTTAGAGGCATGATTTGCGTGTGTTCTTCTTACTGCCTGCTTGAATCATCGATGTTCTTCTGGAAAACCCAAATGATGGGTGGCTACATTGGGATTAAGGCCCAATATTTCTATATAATTCAAAGAAAATATATCCCTATGTCACTTTAGAAATGAATTATAAACCTCTTGCTCTTTAGAATTCATAGTCGTTCTAATTAGAGGGGAGTGTGGATCATCTTCTATACCCAGATTTATTTTTATGAGCTCATCTACAGTGGAGGAGACACCTTCTTCAAATTTTGGACGAGCGTCCCTGAGATATTATTCTTCTTCTTTATGTGTTACTTCTTCTATTTATACTTTCATAGTATGTAATGAATCAAAACATTCAAATCCAGGGGAGGAGTCAATATTTTAACATCCTGAAGAATAACAATCCATTTCTGACACTACTAATGATGAAGGGTATTTCAGGATAATTGAAGAGGATATGATGAGTTTGGAATCAATATCATTTTCTTCCTTTAATATTGTGATAAATTCTTATAGTATGATTGATGAAGTATAGACTTTCTATAGTTTAGTGGATGAAATGAAGACATCTCTATTTAAGATTTCACCACTGATTGGTAAATCAACAATTTCTCTCATAATGTCAGACTCAATTGCCATAATTGACATTATAGAATTCATTTCATGAGTGTTTGGATTTGGTTTTATCCTTTCAATTTGATTTATAGGTAACACATAATCTATACTCAAATGTTTGAATGGGTTTTTTTGGGATCCTTTCTAGGCCATTTAGAGCATTGATTCTAGTTACCTCTTTTTTTATAGACCTTGTTCCCTTTGTGTGATAAAATTATACTTCAATATACTGATAATAAAATGTTTTGAACAAATAATTTTCACCATACAATATCTTGGTTTGAACATTGAAACAATACTTGAGACATTGGTGGTATGACGATGGAATGGCCACATGTTGATGTAGAAAAGGCCTTGCAAGTAAAATATTAAAGGATGTGTCCTAAAGAAAAACCATAAAATCTGAATTAGACACAAGATCTCCAAACTGAGTTCTGAGTGTAATCTTTCACAAAGGTTCTTTATCATTCTTTTCATAACCATGAAACATTAAAGTGGAAGGAGATACGTCAGATTCTTTGAGGCTCAATCAACGAAGTGTATGCATAGGAATGAAATTGAATCTTGGTCCATTATCAATGAAGGCACATCTAAGATCTATATCATTGACCCTTCCAAATAGATACACGGGCTTAATGTGTCCATGTACAACATCATCTTCATCTTCATTCGTAAAAGATATAACTGCATGACATTCTACAAGATCATTCTATATACGATAAACCTTAGTAGCAACATCATATGTTTCAAACTCTTGAGGACTTGAAAAATATTAAATAGGTGTTTCTAGAAAATATTTTGATAGATTCAAGGTATAAAAGATTGAAAACATGGCCAGTACATGGGATAAATGTTTCAAAACATTATACTTTTAGTCTAGAGTTCTGAATTTTCTAGCATGGATATGCGGTTTTGTAGGTGCCTTGGAAGTTAACGCTCCTGATGTAGACGTACCCTATATCAGAACAGAAGTTGGAAATACTTTGAGTTTTAGTATATTAGACTGACTAGGTATATCTAATTGTTAAGAGAAATATAGTGTAACATATAATTTATCCTCCAAAATAATCATGTCAGGACCGATCCTGTCATGCGTGGGAGAATCTCCTTATTCTTATTGAGTATGTTGAAGGGATCTCCCACAAGTTTCCGCCACATATGCAGTTCGAGCAGGGGTAGAGTTAAAAGAGTGGCTTTTAGAAAACCCACATCTTCCCCTATATCCTCAACCTTGTCTTCTTTATCTAATTCCCCCGTTAGGTATAGGGAATTCAGTCTCATCATAACCAGAATCGTCATTGGAATAGGGATCCGTTAAGTTGATAAAATTGAAATAACCAAACATCAATTATTCATCTGATGAATATTATACTTGACAGGTCAGTTCTGGTTGTGTCGTTTTCTTGGATGGTGCCCGTACATTTGAAATAGATGACATGAATTCTTCCCCATGTCAAGGGAAACTTTGGCCTTGACACAAGATCATCAACTTTTGACTGCTCTTTGTCCTTCTGATCAAGTTGCTACTTTGAGGATTAAACTTTAATGGAATTATCTTTAAAAGAATGTGGTTTTATAGTTGTGGAAGTGGAAGAAGACACAATTGGTTGTTTCAACTGTGATCGTAGAATGACATGAGTTAAGTTGACTGTTTTCCTGATCATCCAATCATCATATTTCTGTACATTTTTACCATTTACTTCTTAACATTTGGCTTCTTCCTCTAGATTTGTAGGAGTAATACATGCTACTTGGTCTAAGGAACTTTTCAGTTTCACTTGTCTAGAGTCTACCATTTTTTTTCAGGAGGTCTTTAAAAACAACACTCCTGAGTGGGATATCCCAACATTTGGTGAAGGGACAATAATTCAGAATATCTTCATCTTATTCTTTGTTTGGTATCTTTGGACATATAAACTGAACCAAATTGTTTTCCAAAGACGAGATGAAGTAACCTGGAACCTATTTATTCCAAAAAGAATAACCTTTTTTCTTTAACTCCTCAAACTATTTTTTCCTTTGATCATCTTGATGAGGTGGTCATTGCTGATGACACTTAGGAGGTAGATCCCTTTGACATGATGAAGGTTTTGAAGTAGAAGTAGGTTCGAGTGCTTTCTTGAGTGTGACTATAGAATCCTATGATTTCTCTATTCTCCTTACTAGAGCTGATGGAATTACATGAGATTTAGGTTTAGTTTTCACAATGGAATCCTCCACCTGTTGGAAAATAGAAGCAAGATCTCGAAACCCTCTAGTGTATTTCACAGGGATAATTGGTGTGCGTAACTCATCATGCAGATTTTCCACACAAATTGGCCAAAACGCTTCCTAAGGGAGTGCCATAATTAAGGAGTATGTTAATCCTTTCCATCGAGCAATGAAATATGAAACTCTTTAATTTTACCTTTTCTTGAAATTTGTAAGATTAAAAGTTGTTGTATTTGGCATTTTTGAGTTGAATTGAAAAGGGAATTTTTGATAGAGATCTTCCCATCTAGTAATTTATTGAGATTGAAAACTTATATACCAGACCAAAGATGGTCCCTGTAATGACTGCACAAAGCATCTGAGATTTGCGGCTATTTTTGTTGAGGAGTCCCCATCATGGAATCACATTGAGAAATGAAATGTGTTATGTGATGTTCCATATATCCTGAACTATTAAAGATTGGGAATTTAGTATTCAAAATGTTTGGTGGGGGAGGGATCAGATCCACCCATTCGGGGTAATCTCCCTTTTTTGGCTAAACTGGAGCACGTCATTCTTACATAGCTTCCAATCGAGCTGATAATTCCTCAACTGTGTTTCTAAGCATTTGGGGAATATCTAGATGAGCCTATACCTATATAGGTATAGTATCTAGAGATTGAACTAGTGAAATGACAGAAAAAACCACTGATGGTGGTGTTGTTGGTATTTTTCTTGGATAAACCACAGGGAGAGGCCTATAAGGATGTGTTTTATCATGACCTAGTTGTGTACCCTGTTGAGGGAATTCATTATCCGCATATGTAGTTATAATAATTCCTCTTTACTGAGAAGTTCCTATAGGATGTGCAAGTTGAGGATCTTTCTAAGGAGAATGTATGGATGAAATGATGATTCAAAGTAACTCTATATTGAATATTTTCAACACTGTCATCTCCTCTTCTTTCTAGGAAAAATTTTATTTAAGAAAAAGATATTGACCTTCTCCAGTGGAAAAGTGAGATGTGATCTGACTTTTACCTTTCCCCTTATTATATTCCTTTCTATGGTGTGGGAGTTGGATACTTGAAGGCATAGCTAGATTTTGGGTAAGCCTCTAATTTTGGGTACGCACACCTCCTTAATATTCATCAGTGTATACCATATTATAGATAATAAATTCATCTTCAAATTCCCCTAAACTAGACTCATTTTCTCAAGGATCTTCTACAATGGTGTTAATGACATTTACCAATGCATAATTCATTGATGGAATTCTGTCAGTATCTTTGTATGATAGTCTCCTTTTGTATCTTCCATGATACTTTGTTCTCATATATGATGAATTACCAGGAACTGTTTGAAGGGAAGTTACCCAAAGGGAATCCTTAGATATTTTAGTTATGCATTATCTTTTGACTTCTTCCATAATTAGGAGAAAACATACTTATCTTGGGGAGGGGATTGTAAATATGAAAAATCCCCCAGCCCTGAAGGCTAGGGTTGTTCATGTTCTTCTTCTTCAAACCTTATAACTTTGTTTATTGAATTCAAAGGTTAAATTAAACAAGCCCCCATCCCTATAGGTTGTGTTGGATCTTGAACTAATATCGCTGAGATTTGTGCAGCTGCTCTTCTAATTTTGAAAATTTTGGTTTAGACATTGGCTGGGTGCATCATCTAAAAACCACTCAAATCACCTATTTTAGAAGACCACTGTGCTATTTCAGACATTTTCACCATTTGATCGCTAACATTCTCTATTCATGAGGCCTAATTAATAATCTCAGATGCTTGATGAAAAAGTATCTCAATAGATTTCTTAATTTTGGCATGGATCTGATGAGAGCCAGTTGAGGCCTGTTCTTGAGCATATTCTTGATTACATACAATATCTATTGATTGTAGCTAGTTATGGACAATAACATTTCATGAGACCACTTTTGGTGGTATTTTCTGATTCTACAACATATTTAAATGAAATGCTCCATTTGTACCCCATCCTCTTATACGAACACCAGATGGGGTATCAGAAATTAACTAGTACAACCTCTTTTCTCCATCAAGGCATGTGCGCTGAAGGGTTATATGTTACTTATCAACCTTTGGATGTTGGGAAACCGAGAGATATGACAAGTCAATTTGGCATTGAGACCCTTCTATTACATTTACATGACTTTTATAGTCATCATATGGTAATACTTTGTCTTTCAAATGATGAAGATTATTCCATAAGTTGAGGCAGAAATCAGGAATGCAATCTTCTTCCATCAATTCTAGAATGTTGTATTAAGTGTTTTCAAAAGGACACAACATGATTATTACTTATCCATTATCCAATTGTTTTCTCATTTTCAATATATATTCGTCATCTTTCACTAGAGGTTTCTCCACTTGGTCTGACCAAAGTGGATGCTTCTCGATTGTTTTATTAAAAACAATGGAATTAGTCGATTTTTCCTCTACTACATTAGAAGAAAAATTACCCAAGGTAGGTTTAGAGAATGATTGTTCCCTTAAGATATTTTCTAGTTGAGAAATTATTTCACCTGTTAATGACAAGGAATTAGACACGTCTGGCCTTGTGTTGGAAAGTTCCTTGAGATAAGAGGGATTTCTCATTACTACATTGTCAATTAGGGAATTATATTAAAAATTTGAAATACTAATACAGAGATAAATTTCATAGAAAACTACATCATGGGGAGGACCAAAATGGTGGATTATAGCAAGGTATAAATTCTATTTCTCCTTGGTCTTCTGGCCACATCAAGGGTAGTTGTGGCTCTCATCCGAAGATAGGCTCTCCAGATTGACTAAATTTTAATGAAGCCTTCCTAATTAAGTGTATGATGGGGAACTTCAGAATTACTACTAATACTCCCATAATTTGGTAATGAGAGGGAATTGTCATGAGATAGAACAGATAAATTTCTTATGGATTCAAGAACTCCATTATTAAGAGGTTCCAGATCACAGATTGGATCTTGATTTTCAAATTGTGTTTGGAGAGACTTATTCTTGGATGATCTCTTACACTTAGTTGGGGCCACATTCTAGGAAAAGTGGTTATCATGGGTAGGTGTATGTTCCTACCTTGGAGTGGTCATCAAAATGGGATGATTACCTCCAATTGTAAAGGGTGTATGTTCCTAATACGGTTGTCTGTATGATATGGGGGAGTATGCCCCATAACCCTCTTAGACTATAACATTGGTATATATCTGCTCCAAGATATCATTTCGATGTGTCATCCAAGGTGTGGGGATGGAGTTATGTTTCTATTCCCTTGGTACTATTAAAGTTGTTGTTATGATATTCTTGCATGCTTCTAGATTATGGGCAGGAATTTGTGTTTTCCATTTCACCATTTCTAAGATGTGTTTGGTGACTTTAGCATCCAGAACAGGAATATACTTCCATTCCATATTTGGAGTAGGTGTATGTGCTTGCTTATATCCTACCTTTCCTATCAATGGGAATTAACAGTACTCATGTATGGGGGTAGAGAGTTGATTCTACCCCAGATTTGTCATTGGAGCTTTCCTACTAACTTCTCTGGGTGCTGCCTAACGAGACTGTTGGAAGACTTGATGAATGCTGATAGGTGTATGTGTATGCTGGCTATTTTCTATCGAGCATGGTTTACAGACTTATTTCAATACTAACAGATGTGACTACTGGCATAATTTACGAGTGTAAGCAGGTGTATATTCCTCTTTACCATTTTCCACCACAATTGATTGGCAGGCTTCCTTGAGTGTAGTTAGACGAGCATGCCGACAAGCTAATAATTTTTAAATAGGTGTATGTGCATGTTAATGGTACTCCACAAGATTTAACTAGTGGGATTGGTGGGTCCCTTCCATAAGAGTCAGCTGGGCAGTAAAATTTGGACGGACATGTGTATGCACCCACTCATTATTTTCCATCAAGTGAGGTTGATGGACTTCTCTGGAGAGAGAAATGGTAAAAACATTCTCCCTATTGTCTGGATGTTGTACCCTGTGGTTCTTCTTGCATTACCTATTTTTAAGGACCAAGGTCGAACAACCTAAGTCAACACCCCCATCATGTTTGGGGTTCACTATCACACAATACTGCTGGTGGCGATTGTTGGTGTGAGTCCTTAGGAAGGACCCCTGCATCGTTAAATTGAGGCCATGAGTGACCTCTTGATCCACCACCCTATAGTATGGGAGGTACTATTTGTTGAATTCTAGGGATAAGAACCTGAAATGGTTGAAGACGGTGGTTGGAACCATCTACTTATTGACCATCAGTCGTCACTGACCAGAAGATCGAGGGTTTTTATTAACCAAGAGAGCCTGTCAAGAAGCCTCCAAGGTTGGGATAGTACTGTGATAATGGTATTCCCTTAACAATACATTGGATACCCAGTGTTGAAGATGTTGATTTGGTGATTATTTCCTTCTAGCAGATGAGGATCCATCTTGAGAAATGGTCGGGGCATTCACAGGTGCAAACTTGAAGGAAGCCATTTTAGAGGGATTGGAGTTTTGAGAAGAATAAGAACAACAATAAACTTCATTAAATCGTCATCTTTTAGATGGATACACGTCTGATTTATTTCTTTGTTTGTGCTTCCTTAATCAATTGATAGGGACCTGACTGGTGGGTAAAATTATTAACTTGGTTAAGGATTCACATCGGGTTCACCCTTTTTTCTGCAGTTCCTTAGAATGTGTGTTCTAGATTAAGAATCACTACTTCTAAGTGGTTTCCATTGGATTTATTTATGGAACCAGATACATCCAATAGTTATTTATCCATAAGGTACCTACTTTCCAAAGGCATCCATTTGTTAATTTTGAACTCACGATACTTAAGAACATGCATTGGTCAAGTTGATGGGTGTTCGGACTCATCACACCCTTTTTGGGGGAATTATTGTCTACTCCATGACTCTCTTTATAGATTTGAGGTATTTTCATGAATCATTATTAATTAACCATATATATCATAGCTTTCTCTTGGAATTTTCAATCAATTATTAGCATCTGTAAAATTTTGAATCATCTGTATGTATTTGAGGTTCTTAATTAATGGAGATATCCACATGTATTCAAGGTTCTCTATCAATGGTATCCTCTCATACGCTATTTTGAGATTCTTTTAATCATCATTATGATGATACGAGTTTTTAATCCACTCAGTGGGGAACTCTGGAATTTATTTTCATCCAGGGAGATGACAGATTGTTTTGATATTGGGATCATAACCATAAATTGAGCTACCTACATTTCCTTGTGAAAGGAATTAGAACCCTCGTAGTTCAGTGCCACTAAATGGGAAACATCGTACCTTTTAAGGTCATGTGATAAGGACCCAACCGTACAGTTTAATGTAATGTGTTAAGGATATCTATGAGAAAGGTTCTTAGTCAAGGTTTGGTGTGGGACTTATGCCTAAGATGCCCACGGAACTTGGAAAGAATGTGGGTTTACAAGTAACATTAGAACCTATTGGGAATGTTTCCCAAGAATAACAAGGTTGATTTGAAGTGTTGGGTTTGAACCTCAAGGAGGCTTTGTACGTATCCCATGTAGATGGGAATCAAATCCCACGTAGTTCGATGAGTCTCATAGGAGAGTGTAGTCCTTTGAAAGAAATTATTTTGGTCTTACTTTATGAAAAGGATGCCTAAATGATTTGGGGGTTTGATTTGGGGATTATTCCTAAGGCGGATGCCCAGATTAAGGTAATTAGGGTTGGACTCCTGAAAAGGATATCCATTGAGCTTAGGCCCTGAGAAGGCTTCCTACGTATCCCAAATATGGTTGGAGTCAGAGTTCTTGTAGTTCAATAACTGTGGGTGTTTGTGAAAATTTTGTAATAATCATGAATATATAATCCCACATGAGTAATGCTCGGTGTGAGAAAAAATAAGATGTGAAAGATTCAATAAAGGCACCCAAACTTTCTCTCCTCCTCGGGTGGAAGGGGATGTGCCTAAGGGGGTGACAGTGGATGAGGGTGAGGTGAATGGGGAAGAGGGTGAAGCGATTATCCTTCCCTCTGTTCTCTTTACATTGGACAAGGTTCCAATGTGAGGAAAAAGTAAAGGTGAATAAAGTATAGAGGAGCAAGACTACATCCTTCTACTTCAAAGGTTAGGGGCTTACACTAGGATGTCTTCCCTAGTGGATCTTGGTAGAGGAGGGAGACTTCTCATTTACTTGAATGGAAAAGAAAGTGTGAGCCATACCTTCCCTACCAGAGACCTGAGATTCCATTTTTTAGAGATGAGAAGGGGAGGTCATAACCCAAACCCTAATCTTCCAAACAGGGAACTCCACAACACATTTCCTGGTAGAAAGGTCCTTTGACTACAGATAAACAAACCCATAGACACTCCATTAATCCTAACCCCATTGTGACGCAAATGTGGGAAACCTCTGACTGCAGATATACATTCCCAAATAGGAGACACAATAATGTGTCTTTTCCAAAGGTTTGATAAGTCAGGAGGTTTCGGTGGATGCCTTAATGTAATCCCTTTCAGACAAGGGAGTCAATGAAGAAGATGACTTTCCATGAAATGGCTTCGATGAAGGCTTGATGGATTTTAGACTTAAAGGAGTAAGTTAATCAAAGAAGGGATCCCAAGTAAGTATTGGCGTGCAAGTACGGGTGTGTAAGTAGTCTTGGGCAACCTGATGTTAACTTAAGTGATGAAAAACCTATATTTCAATACTTGGGAAATACCTGACTCAAGACTTCAAGAGTATTCAAAGGTATTCCTAGAAGTGGGTCACTGAAGTTCCTGTGAGAGGAATAGGTGGCATCCAAGTGTTTCTGATTCAGGGAGGTTGGGTGCCTCGTTCATGCAAGTGTTATGGATTTCAAACACTAAAGAGACTTATGTCCTATGATCCTCCTTTAATTCATCCACTTTAAGTGTTAAATAACTACCTTGAAGGTTTTGGAAGACTTGGGTGGAGCATTAGGGTGACCAGAGCAGCAATTAGGCATTAGAGAAATCCTTACATCCAAATGAACACCCGGAGGGTCTATTTATTGTAAAATAGTATACCTTGGGAAAAAATATTGATGAGGCGTGCCAGTAGGTTGCATGCCATAATTGGGTGCACAGGTACCTTATGTGTCGACGGATCCTTGGTCTGATAGGGCAATCCAATTTTCAAGCATTTGTAAATCTTGATTTTATTCATGTGTTTTCTCCTCTTTTTTCTAAGGAATTTCCCTTTGTCTCTTCTCTAGACTCTATGATAGAACAAAGTTTCAACAAACAAAAACACCCAAAAACCAAAAAAATATAAAAACCCATCAAATCCCTAAAAACATTTAAAAATTATACAAAACATTAAAACCCCTAATAAGACAAAAACCCCAAAACCCCCCCAAAACCATAAAACCCTAAAAAACCCCTAAAAATCCTTAAAAATCACCAAAAACCATAAAAATCCTATAAAAGGCATAAAAATGCATAAAAACATAAAAACACTAAAAACCCTTAAAAGGTAAGAATAGAAAAAAATACATAAAAACACTTAAAACTTATAAAACCCCAAGAAAATATAAAAATAATAAAACCCCTTAAAGACCCTAAAACTCCTCAAAATCTCTAAAAACCCTAAAAACCCAAAAAATCATAATAACCCCATAAAAATCTCTAAAAATGTAAAAACACCAAAACCGTAAAAACCTTAGGAAAATAATAAAAACCCCAAAACACATAAACCCCAAAAAATCCTTATAAACTCTAAAAATCAAAAACCCCCTAAAATTACTAAAAACCGTAAAAAACCATAAACATCCTAACAAAGAACTAAAAATCGCTAAAAACATAAAAACCATAAAAAACTAGAAAAACCCTAAGAAAACCTTAAAACCTAAAAAACCATAAAATTCCTTAAAAACATAAAACCCCTTAAAAACCTTCAAAAATGATAAGAAAAACATAAAACAAAAAATTATTTGAAACCTATGAAAAACATAAAAACTCTAAAAACCCTAAAAGACCCCAAAAATCATAAAAACACAAAAATATCCATAAAACACCAAAAAACAAATAAAAACATCTAAAAATGGATAATGTCCCAAAAAAACATCCAAGAACTCTAAAAACCCTAAAAAACATTAAAAAATCCCCAAAAACTCAAAAAATTAGGAAACCCTTAAACACCCAAGAATCCATCAAAATCCCTAAAAACCCTAAAAGGCCAAAAAAATCCTTAAAATCCAAAAATTCCTAAAATTATATAAAACCCAATATTTTTTGAAATACCCTAAGTCAAATTTAGAAACCTAAAAAGACAAATAAACCTCTAAAAATCCAAAAAATGATAAAAACCCAAGAAACCCAAAAAACCTAAAATCACTCAGAATCCCATAGAAGCCTAAAAACCATAAAAATCTTAAAAGCCACTAAAAATCCCTAAAAATGTTAAAAACCCTGAAAATATCTAATAAAACCTTAAAAACTAAAAACACTTTAAACCCCTAAAACTTGAAAAACAATAAAATACCCCAAAACCCTAAAGCCCCCTAAAAACCCTAAAACCCCATAAAAACCTTAAAAACCATAAAAAACTAAAACAAGAAAAAACAATAAACACCCTTTCAACCCATAAAAAAAGATAAATACTCTAAAAAACCATAAAAACCTTAAATACTCAAAAAAGTCCTAACAACCCAAAAAACATAAAAACCCCAAAAAACATAAAACACCTCAAAATTCATAAAAAAACTAAAATCAGACAAAATCCTAAAAAAGCTATAAAAATACATAAAAATTTAAAAACCCCTAAAAACCCTGAAAACCCCTAAGAAAACATTAAAAACCTAAAAATACTTCAAACCCCTACACACCCTAAAAGAAGGTAAAACCCAATAAATCCCTATAAAAATTAAAAACCCATAAAACCCCTCAAAATCCCTAACAAAACCTTCAAAAACCACAAAAATCTTAAAAAACAATAAAAACCACTAAAAAGGAAAAAACACAAAAATCCTTGAAAACAATTTAGAAAACCTTAAAACCCAAAAAATACTTAAAACCCCTACAAATCTAAAAATTCTAATAACGTAAAAAAATAAAATAAAAACCTAAAACAAAAAACCCCCTTAAAAATACCCCAAGACCCCAAAACCCATAAAAATCCTAAAAACCATGAAAATCTCTAAAAACATAAAAAACCCAAAGAACCCTTAAAAAACTAAGTAAAACTGAAAAACCAAAAAACACATAAAATCCCTAAAAAACCTAAAAAATGATAAAAAAATATATAAACAACCTTAAAAACCCTCAAATCAATAAAACCCCTAAAAACCATAAAAACCCTAAACCCATAAAAACCTTAAAACCCCAATAAAATTATCGAAAACCTTTAATCCGCTAAAAATGATAAAAACTCAAAAAACATTAAAAAAAATCTAATAAACTCTAGAAAAAACCCTAAAACCCCAAAAAACCTTAAAAAACCTTAAACCCCTAAAACCCCTGAGATAAAAGATGGTGGCACACTATCCAGGTTCTCTCTCTCACCTGACGCTTCTTCCCCTGGTTTTTTCTAGGGTTTCTAGCATTGGTCTTCCTCAGTGGTGGTGTTCACTGGCGTTCTCTTCAGATCCAAAACGATGGTGACTTCTTGTCTTCAGAAGCTTCTTTTGCCTCACCCCGTGATCTGGATTTCAGTTTCGGAAGGATTGTTTTGCAGGTTCACATGGATTTCGTCGGGCTCGGTGCTTGCAAGGGTTCCTCTGGTCGTAGATCGGTTGGATCTGATCAGCGGAGAAGATGATGACTCCATGGCGATCGGAACCCTTGATGGGAATCTGATGTGGTTCGGAGTTGACTTTGTATATCTAGGTTTACCCTAGGAAGTCTGGAGCTGGGTGCCTCAACGACGATGCGGTATTGGCGAGGAGGAGCATTCGAGTTCGGTTTGGCAGTGTTTTGCGCAGAGGATACAGTCCGAGAATTGGGTTGCTGATGGTTTCTTATTGAAGCGTTGCATCCATGGCCTGCGGTTTTGTGCCTTTCGATGGATCTTCTAGATTTATGATGGATTAAGGCACTTGGAGATGGATTCTTCGGGGGTTCCCGGTTCTTCTTCGAGGTTGCAAGAGGCCCCTTTGAAGCGGTGGAGGGGAACACATCGGCGATATGGGCTCTGGACGGTCAACTCTCTTGATTTTCTACCTCGGTTCTACTTAGTGGATGAATCCTTCATGCTGATTCAAATCTGGTATGTTTCCTCTTCCTTGGCGTTGTTTCTGTGAATATTATATGGTTTTGTTGTACCGTGGGATTGTGGAATTTTTCTCTGCGGGTTCAATCTGCTGCTTTGGACCGCTTTGCTGGTGGGTTGGTTTGTTGGTTGTGTTCTGGTTATGGTTCTGAATGAGCTGTTGGTCAAGATGGTTCTTTTTTGATGGTTTAGACGCTGCTATGGGGTCTGGTGTGGGCTGATGTTTGTAATGCTTTCTGGAATTAGAGCTGCAGGATTCTTGATGCGGCTTGGATGAGAGTGGAATTGTTGGGGGTTTTTTATTTCTTTGATGAAAATGCTGGTTGCTGGATTGGCTGTGATGCTAGATGTGGATGGATGTTTGGCTGTGATTTTCTGCTAAGGATGGATTTCTACGGATGGTTTGGTAGTGAGCATATGCTTGTGCTGGCTGTTGGCAGGGAAGAAGAGTTTTTGGGGTCTAGAAGCTTGGTGTTATGGGATGGATTCTCTGTTTGGCTGGGTGATGCTTGTTTTGTTTGGCTGGGTGATGCTATAGGAGATGATATTGGTGAGAACGTGATGGATGATGGTACATGTGAGGTTGGAGGGTGGTTTTCTCTTGGTAGTGGGCTGCTGGTTGCTGGATACTACTGGATGATGGTGATGGTTTCTGCTTGGACCTGGGTGTGCTTGTTGGGTTTTTTTATTTTCTTTTTTGAATTTTTTTTGGGTGAGTTGTAAGGGGTTTTTAGGTGTGGTTTGTTTGACCCCTCCCCCCCCTTGTCTGTTGTGTCTCTATTTTTCTTTCTAATAAATTTGGGGGGTCAGGAATAGCCTGACCCTCGCACCTTCCTTGCCCTAAAACCCCTGAAAATCCCTAAAAACCTAAAAGAACATAAAAATTCAAAAAATGCCCTAAAAATCCCTAAAAATATAAAAAACCCTATCACCCCTGAAAAACCCTATGAAACCTTTAAAAACCTAAAAACACATAAAACCCCTAAAATCAAAAAATGTTAAAAACCCTATAAAACCCTAAAAACCTAAAAAACCTTTACACCCCTCAAATTCCATGAAAATACTAAAAGACAAAAAAATCCTAAAAAATCCCTAAGAAACCCAAAACATATAAAAAGCCCTAAAAACCTTAAAAACCCTAAGAAAACCTTCAAAACATTAAACACTTTAACTCCCTAAAAACATAAATAATTCAAAAAGTCATAAAAGACCACAAAAACCCTAAAAATAGTTAAAAACCATAAAATCCTTAAAAACCCTAAAGACCCATAAAAACCCATAAAAATCCTTAAAACCAATAAAAAATCTAAAAACCCTTTAAATCCCTAAAAATGTCTAAAAACTCTAAAACCCCTTAAAACCCTAAAAACCCAATAAAACCTTAAATCCCTAAAACACCTAAAATAACCAAAAATACCTCAAAATCCATAAAAACTATAAAAACCCATATAACTCATAAAAATATATTAATATCCTTAAAATCACTTTAAACACCTAAAAAAATAAAAAATTGCTAAAAACCCTAAAAAAATATTAATACCATAAAACCCAAAAAACTCTCAAATTCCATAAAAATCCAAAAAAAATCCAAAAAAACCTTAAACCCCAAAAAATATTTAGATAACCATAAAGACCTAAAACACTCAAATCACCTAAAATCCTTAAAATATTAAAAAAAACAAAAATCCCAAAAACCGTAAAAGCCCTAAAAATAAAAAAAAAACCACAAAAACTTTAAAAACCAGAAAACCCATAACAAACCCTAAAACTATTGCAAACTATTAAAAACCATAAAACCCCTAAAAACACTAAAAACTCTAAAAATCATAAAAACCTCAAAATAAAAATAAAAAAAAATAAAAAAAAAACCATAAAAACCCTAAAACCCCAAAAAGCCCTTAAAATCCCTAAAAATAAAAAAAATTATAAAAAATCCCTAAAATCCCAAAAAACATAAAAAAACCTAAAAACGATGAAAATAATTAAGAAATCCTTAAATCCTAAATCACTTAAAACTCCTAAAAACTTAATAAATGCAAAAAACCTTAAAAACTTAAAATCCTGAAAGAACCCTAAAACCCCTCAAAATCCATAAAAACCAAAAAAAAACCACAAAAATTCTTAAAAGACCTAAAAATCCCCAAAAATGAAAAAAACCCTAAAAACTATAATAATACCTATGAAAACCTAAGAACACTTAAAACCCCTAAAACCTAAATAATGATAAAACCCCTAAAAACTCTAAAATACATAAAGAACCCCAAACGCCCTCAAAATCCCTAAGACCCCTAAAAACCATAAAAATCATGAAAAATACTGAAAAATCCCTAAAAACATAAAAACCATAAAAATCATGAGAAACCTTAAAAAACCAAAAAAACCCAAAAAATCTAAAAACATTTAAAACACAAAAAAAACACAAAAAAACCCTTAAAAACACTAAAAGGCCCTAAAACCCTAAAAACAACCAAACCCCTAAAACCCCAAAATACCTTCAAATCCCCTAAAAACCCTAAAACCCACTAAGAACTATAAAACCTTTTAAACCCCTAAAAACATTAAAAAACTCAAAAAAACCTCAAAAATAAAAAAAATCCAAAATACACTAAAAAAACGAATATCCTTAAAAAACTATAAAATGCCTAAAAAATTTTAAAATTCAAAAAAATCTCTAAAAATAAATAAGAAACTAAAAACCCTAAAACCTCGAAAAACTCAAAAACCCCCACAAAACCTAAAAACCCAAATAAACATTAAAACCCCTAAACCAACTTAAAATCCCTAAAAAATCTAAAAACCATAATAATACTAAAAAGGCCCTAAAATCCCTAAAAATGTAAAAAACCCTAAAACCCATGATAACCCCTAAGAAAACCACAAAACCTGAAACAATTAAAACCCATATGAAACCCAAAAACATTAAAAACCCATAAAAATGATAAAAAGATCCTAAAACCCCTAAAAACCAATAAAACCCATAAAACCCCTAAAAACATAAAAACCACTTAAAAATCCAAAAGCACTGTAAAACCCACTAAAAAAATATTAAACCATTTAAACCTCTAAAGACCTAAAAAAACACTACAAACCCTAAAAAACCTAAAAAATTAATAAAATCTAAATGAAAAAATCCCTAAAACCCATTAAACCCTCCAAATCACTAAAAACCCAAAAAACTAGAAATATCTGAAAAAATCCATAAAATACCTAAAAAGGTAAAAAATCATAAAAACCCGAAAAACCCCTTAGAAAACCTTAAAAACCTAAATATAATTAAAATTCATAAATAATTCTAAAAACATGAAAACCCTCTAAAAAACTAAAAAACCCAAAAAACCCACAAAATCCCAAAAACCCCTAAAAGACTTTAAAAATCCTAATAAATCACTACAATATCAAAAAAAACATAAACCCCCCTAAGACCTTTCAAACCATAAAGAAAACATTAAAATTATAAATACATTTAAAACCCCTAAAAACCAAAATAATTCTAAAAACCAAAATAACATTAAACATACCCTAAAACCCCCTAAAACCACAAAACCTGTAAAAAATATTAAAACCCATAAAAACCATAATAAATAGCTAAAATTTTTAAATACCATTTAAACCCAAAAAAATGTTAAAAAAATGAAAATCATTAAAATCCATAAAAACTAAAAAATCCAAACAACAAAAAACTATAAAACACTAAAAATCCCAAAACAAATAGTCAATTTTTTTTAAAAAACCCTAAAAACCCATAAAAATTCTATAAAATCCATATAAATATTTAGAAATGTAAAAAATTCTAAATACCCAGAAAACCCCTAAGAAATCCTTAAAAACTTAAAAACACTTAAAAACCATAAAAAACCTAGAAAACCCTAAAATCCCTAAAAATCTAATGAGTCCCTAAAAACTCTAAAACCCCTAAACACAATAAAAACCCCTAAAACCATAAAAACCCTAAACCCATAAAAACCCAAAAAACAAATAAAAACACTAAAATCCCTTTAAGCCCTGAAATACATTTAAAATTCCTAAAACCCCTAAATATCCATAAAACCACTAAAAACCTAGAAAACCCATAATACCCTAAAAATACATAAAATCCCAAAAACTATAAAATCATAAAAACCCTAAAAACATATAAATACCTAAAAATCTTGAAAAATGCTAAGAAAACATTAAAAACCTAAAAAAACTTAACACCCCTAAATACCATAAAATTCAAAACACCCTAAAACCCCTAAAAACCATAAAAACCATAAAAGAACCCAAAACCCCTAAAACCCAATAAAAATAAAAATAAAAATAAAAAACTTAAAACCCCTTTAAAATCCTAAAAAAGTTTACAAAACATTAAAAAACTGGAAAAACCCCATAAAAACCAAAATAACCATATAAACATTAGAAGCCCTAAAAAGTCCTAAAATCCATCACAATACCTAAAAACTGTGAAAACCATAAAAATCTAATGAAGTCCCTAAAAATAACTAAAACCCCATAAAATCCATAAAAACCCTAAAACCCATAAAAAAAAAATAAAAACCAATAAAAACTCTAAAACCTATTAAACCCTTAAAATGATAAAAATATCGAAATAAACTATAAAAACATTAAAAAACATGAAAACCCCTAAAAACACAAAAAATTTAAAAAACTATAAAAACCTAAAAAATCACTAAAAACACTAAGAACCCCTAAGAAAACCTTAAAAACATAAAACACCTAAAACCCCCCAAAAACCCTAAAAATTGATAAAATCCATAAAAACCCCCTAGAAACCCTAAAAACCAAAAACGTCTCAGAATCCCTAAAAACCAAAAAAAAATCTAAAAATTCCTATAAATTCATAAAAAAGTAAAAACCCATAAAATTCATAAGAAAACTTTAAAAACCTAAAAACACATAAAACCCCTAAAACCAAAAAATGCTAAAAACACTAAAAACCCTTAAAAGACACTAAAAACAAATAGAAGCCCTAAAACCCCCTAAAACCCCCTAAAACCCATTAAAAACCTAAACACCCAAAAAACCACTTAAAATTAAAAAACCCCTAAACCCATATAAATGTTAAAAAAACTAAAAACAATCAAAAACAAAAAAACTCTAAAAAAAGAATACCCCAAAAAAACATAAAAACCCTAAAACCCCCTAAAACCCCTCAAAATCACTAAAAATCATAAAAATACCTAAAAATGTAAAAACACCTAAAATATGTATAACTCTTTATGAAAACATAAAAACATAAAAACACATGAAACCCTTGAAAACATAAAATTTTATGAAACCCCTAAAAACAACTAAAAACATGATAAAAACCCTAAAACCCCAAAAAAAACTATCAAAACCCCCTAAAACCATAAAAAATACCAAACCCCCTAAAAAATTCACTAAAAATTAAAATAACCCTTTAAACACATAGTGACGTTAAAAAATATTAAAAAAACGAATAAAACCCTAAATACAAACAGAAACCTAAAACTCAAAAAAAAAACCCATAAAAACCCTAAAAACCATAAAAACCCTCAAAACCCCTATAAACCTAAAAACCTTTAAAATCCTAAAAATCCAAAAAAATCCCAAAAAATTTAATAAACCCTAAAAACCTTGTAAATCCTTAAAATACCTAAAACCCCTAGTTAACCATAAAAATCCAAAAAAAACCCCTAAAAATCTATAAAAAGTTAAAAAACCTAAAAACCCTAAAAAACACTAAAAAACCATAAAAAACTAAAAAAATTAAAATATTTTAAAATATAAAATGATAAAAATCCTAAATTAACCTAAATACAAAAAAAAACCACTAAAAACATAATACTCATAAAAACTAAAAAATCCCACAAACCCATAAAACCCTAAACTACTCAAAACTCTAAAAACCCTTTAAATCCATAAAAACATTAAAAAACAATAAAACCCCTTTAAACCCATAAAAACTAAAAAAATACTAAAATCACAATTAATAATAAAACCATAAATCACTAAAAACCTTAAAAATCCTTAAAATCCCTCAAAAACCATAAAAATACTAAAAAATAAATTGAAATCCCTAAAAAATAAAATATACATAAAACCCTAAAAAATCCATAGGATACCTTAAAAATATAAAAACACTTAAAACTCCTAAAAATTCTAAAACATCATAAAAATCAATAATAACCCTAAAAACCCAAAAAAACCCCCCAAAAAACCCCCAAAACCCCATAAAAATAAATTAAGACCGCTAAAAATCTCTAAAAACATATAAAAACACTAAAAACATGAAGAATCCTATGAAAAACATACAAACCTATAAACACTTAAAACCACTAAAAACCTAAAAACACTAAAAAACATAAAATATACTAAGAACCCTGAAACCCCTAAAACCCATAAAACATAAAAAACTCTAAAAACCCATAAAAATCCAAAAAAAACCAATAAAAATCTTAAAAAACTTTAAACACCTAAAATGTTAATAAAATCAAAAAAACTTTAAATCCTTAAAAACTCAACCCCCTCCCCCCTAATCCAAAAAAACTATAAATCCATATAAACCTCTAAAAACCATCAAAATCCATGAAAACCTAAAAATACATAAAATTTTGAAAAAATCCCTGAAAAAACCAAAAAAATAAAGAAACTAAAAACCCTGAAAAACCTTAAGAAGACATTAAAATACTAAAAACACTTAAAACATAAAAAACTACAAACACTACAAACCTAAAAACTATAAAAACCCATGAAAACCATCAAAATACATAAAAACCCTTAAAATCATAAAAAATCATAAAAATCCATAAAAATAAATAAAAAACCTAAAAACCCAGAAAAAATATGAAAACCCATAAGAAAACCTAAAAATATAAAAGTAATTAAAACCCCTAAGAAACCTAAAAACTCTAAAACCCTAAAACCCCCAAAAAAATGACCCTAAAACCCTATAAAACTAATGACCATAAAGACCCCAAAAACCATAAAAACCATAAAAACCATAAAACTGCTAAAATTACCTAAAAATATAAAGACCATATAAACCCCTAAAAACATTAAAAATATATTAAACCCAAAAAACCCCTAAAATACTAAAAAAAACTAAAACATAAAAAAGGATATAAAAACCCAAAAAACCTAAAAACCATCAAAATCCATTAAAACCTAAAAAAACATAAAAATTAAAAAATATCCCTAGAAATACCAAAACCTTAAAAACCATAAAGACCTTGAAAAAACTCTATAAAAACCTTAAAAACCTAAAAACAATTAAAATCTCTAAAGACACTAAAATCCCTAAAAATCCCTAAACCCCTAACAACCATACAAATCCTAAAAAATTTCCTAAAAATCCATAAAAACATAAAATCCCTAAAAAAATAAAATCCCTAAAAACTCTAAAAACCCTAAGAAAACCTTAAAAATGAAAAAAAAAATTAATACCCAAAATAACCTAAATCACGATCAGAACCTTAAAACCCCTAAAAAGACCCTAAAACACATAAAAACTATACAAATCCCTAAATCCTTAAAAACCCCCCTTATGAACATAAAAATAACTAAAAACATTAAAAACCCTTTAAATCATTACCTTTAAAAAAAACCATAAAAACATAAAATCTCCAAAAAAAACCCTAGAACCCAAGAAAACCATAAAAACACTAAAAAACACTTAAAAATAAATAAATACCCTAAAAACATTTAAAAACATAAAAAATCCCTAAAATCCCTAAAAAAAAAGAAAAACTAAAAACCATGAAAAATACTAAGAAAACCCTCAAAACCTAAAACACTTAAAACCCTTAAAAGTTAAAAAATTCTAAAACCCTGATAATCCCTAAAAACCTAAAAATCCAAAAAAATCCTAAAATTCACTAAAAATACCAAAAAATGAAAAAACACTCAAAACACTAAAACCCCCAAGAAAACCTTAAAAACCTATAAAAACATAAAACCCCTATAAAACCCAAAAAATTAAAAAAAACCCTAAACACTTTAAAAACATCCTAAAACCCTAAAATCTAATAAAACCCATAAAACCCATAAAAATAATAAAAACACTAAATCTACTAAAAATTCTAAAACCCTTTAATCCCTTCAAAACATCAAAAAAATCTTATAAACCTTAAAACCTCTCAATATCCAAAAGGACCTAAAAATCCTAAAAAACCCAAAAAATCGCCAAATTTTTTAAAAAATATTAAAGACCATGAAAAACCATAAGAAAACCTTTAACACTAAAAAAACATAAAACCCCTAAGAAACCTGAAAAATGTTAAAAAATTAAAAAGCATTAAAAACATGAAAACCCCTATTAAAACATTAAATATATAAAATTACTTAAAATTCCCTAAAAACCTAAAAAAATTAAAACCCTTAAATATTCTAAAGAATCTGGAAGCCCATAAAGACCATAAAAATTCTTAATATCCTTAAAAGCCCTAAAAATAATAAAAACTGTAAAAAAACTACTAAAACAATAAAAATCCTTTAAACCCCTAATAAGATTAACAATTTTTAAAAAGATTAAAACCCTAAAAAACAAAAAAAACCCTAAAACCCCAAAAAAACATAAAAACCCAAAAAATCCTCAAAATCCCTAAAACCTGAAAACATAAAAATACAAAAAATCCCTAAAAATTCCTAAAAATAAAAAAACCTAAAAACCTAGAAAACACTAAAAAATAAAAAAAAATCCTAAATCCTCTCAAAACCCTTAAAACCCTCAAAATACATAAATCCATAAAACTCTTAAAAAGAAAAAAAACCCTAAAAATGTAATAAAACCTAATAATCCCTAAGAAAAACTTTAGAATAGGGATGAGGGTGCACTCCCCCGGATCTCTCTCCTACTCGATGCCTCTTCTAGGTTTTCCCCTAGATTATGCTCGCAGCTTCATTTTCAGATCGTTTGTTCTTACTGATTCTTAGTGTTCGTCCTGAGACTCTGATCCTTGAAGTAGTTATGTTTTTCTCTATTGTGATTGGGCTTCAACGGCTTCGGAGGTTGCACGATCTACTATGGTTTCAAATCTCTTTGTTCGGGTATGTTTCATCGCTGGAAATCTACCACGGATCAGGGTCGAGTTTGTAGATCTGAAATGCTTAGAGGTGGGTCAACGAGGTCGAGGACCTTTTGGAAAAATAAGGTTGCACCGGCAGCACAGTCAGAAGGCGGTTGCTTTCCCAGGGCATCTACTGTGGATTCCTGTGTTGTGGCTTGGGATCTTTGGGTGTTACCTCTCAGACACCATACTGGTTCATTATTGTGGTTTCAGGTCCTGCCTCATGGTGGATGGAATTGCTGGACTGCTGCTCTTGGGACGTGTTTTGAGGTATATCTCAATGTATTTATTTTCTTGTTGGCTCTGATCTTATGGAATTTCTTGGTGCTGGAGTGAATCAATTATGGTGGCTCTTGTTCTCAGACTGTTGAATATGGATCTTGAGTTTGGAAGAAGGGGGAGCCACTATAGTGTGTTGTTTTCAGTGTTTTTATATGTTGTTGGTTGGGAGTTGATTGAAGCTTTTTGTGGATGTTGGGTCTGGATTGGTTTGAAGGTGATTATTTTTGGATAATGTGCTGCTGGTTGTCATTTGTTGCTCATAAAGGCAGTGAAGAAGGTGTTGCGGATTTGCTTGAGGGCTGGTTGGGGGGTATGGATGGATTGGTTGTGAACCAATGGTGGCGATGTTTACATTTTGTGACTACTATGCCTGTGGGTTACTATGGGAGATGTCTGATCATGCTGGAAGATGCCCCAAAAATTTAAAAAACACCTAAAAACTATAAAACCCCTTAAAACATTAAAACACACTAAAAACAAAAAACCCCAAAAAATCACTATAAATAGTAAAAACCCTTTAATCCCCTCAAACCATTAAAAAACTCTAAAAAACATTAAACATCCAACAAAATTAAAAGAAACATAAAATCATAAGAAACCATAAAAACCATAAAAACCCTATACTTCTTAAAACCCCTAAAAATCCATAAAAATCCTAAAAAATCCCCCAAATCCCAAGAATCATAAAAATCCATAAAAACCATGAAAACCCCTAAGAAAAACATAAAAATATAAAAATAATTAAAACCACTAAAAAACCTAAAAATTCTAAAAACAACACAATCCTAAAAACCCTACCGCCCCCCCCAAATCACTAAAAGATATAAAAAACCAAAAAAAATCACAAAAATCACAAAATCTTCCTAAAAATGTAAAAAGCCCTAAAAACCCTAAAAATCCCTAAAATAACCTCAACATCCTCAAAAAATTTAAAAACCCCAACAAACGTAAAAATGCTAAAAACTCGAGAGGACCCTAAAAACCATAAAACCCTAGAAAACCCAAAATACAATAAAATCCCACAAAACCTTAAAAAATACTAAAAACCCATAAAAATCCTAACATACCCTTAAAAAATCTAAAAACCATTTAAAACCATAAAATGTGAAAACTCTAAAAAACCTCAAAAACTCGAAAAAATCTCCAAAAAACCAAAAACACCAAAAAATAAAAAAACCCTAAAAACCCTAAAAAATCACAAAGTCCCTAAAAACCATTAAAACATAATAAATCCCTAAAAATCTCTAAAAACATAACAAACCCAAAATAACCAGAAAACCCTGAAGAAAACATTAAAAAACAAAAAAAATACTTAAAACTCATAAAAACCTAAAAACTGCTAAAAACCCTAAAAACCCCAGAAAACCCTCAAAATCCCTAAACCCCCCCAAACCATAAAAATCCTTAAAAATCCCTAAAATCCACTAAAAATGTAAAACCCTAAAAATATTAAAAACCCTAAGAAAACCTTAAAAACCTAAAAACACTTAAAACCCATAAAAACCTAAAAACGCTAAAAACTCTAAAAACCCTAAAAATATAAAACCCATAAAAACCATAACAACCACTAAAAACCATAGAAAACCAAAAAAACCCCCTTTAAACCACAAACCACTAAATAATCTAAAAACTCTTTAAAACTCGTAAGACGTTAATGTTAGACTCCTCGTGTTTTAATCATGTTTTAATGATCACAAATATTATCTAATCATATATTAATGATTCTAAATCTTATTCAATCTAGATCATGTGTATTTATATCTAAAGTTTTCTCATACTTTAAGTAGATCCATGAAATATCTTAATTGCTCTGTATTCAGTTTACTTAATTTATAATATCTTTTAACTACTATCATAATACCTTATTTAACAAATTCTTAAGTCTAATCCTTTATATTATTATCTTTATTTAAGTCTTCACATAGTTATTCTAGAAATTCTAAGACACCGTGAGTCTGCCACTGGCTATGTATTTCTGACACCATGAAGCTAGACACCATGAAGCCAGAAACCGTGATTCCAGACACCGTGAACAAGACACCGTGACCCTGAGACACCTTGAACAAGACACCGTGACCCTCAGACAACGTGAACAACACACTGTGACCCTAAGACACTGTGAACAATACACCATGACCCTGAGACACCGTAAGAAAGACACCGTGACCCTGATACACCATGAGCGAGACACCGTGACACTCAAACATAGTGATCAACCTAGACACCGTGTGAAGGAGACACCGTTTCCATGACTTACGGTGACACCATTTCCTAAACTACTTTGTCACTTTAAATTTAATTTCTAATGGTCATATTTTAGGACTTTAATGCACTGACATAATTAATGTTTCATTATAGACATATCATCAGACAGTACGAGGTACGAGGTGCAGAACACATGCAACCTTTTAGCTCCAATATGTGCATTCCAAGTTAAAAGAGAAGTGTGGCCAAGAATCAAATAGCGCAATAGAAAAACAAAAATTAAGGAAGAGAGAACAATAACGAAGAACATACTTTAAGGAAGTTTCAGAAGAAAGGCACACTGCATGAAAGTTGATATGGCTAAGCACATACGAAGCATATTTGAATCCTAAAGAATATCACCATTCGAATGAACCTCACAGAGAACACAAGCAGAATCACGACACTCTTCTTTCCACACGACTTCCAGAAAAGGACTCAAAGCTTCATATTATTCAATCCAAAGGAGTCCAGAACTGCATTGACATCACACAAGAGAATTCTACACTCATCTCTATATTCTTGATCGACTGTGACCATCCTTTTATTTACATTACGAGCAGTGTGTGCTTCTCTCTGTTTGAACACTCACTAACACCAATTCTGAACTAGAGGATTTCTAAATCATCACTCAATATTTCCCTTACACTCTTGTATCCCACAATGGATTGTGGTAGAGGTCTGAGGACCTGTACAACCTTTGAGCTGTTCTTATTATTACTTTCCCATGTAGAACTGTGGTAGAGGTCTAAGAACCTGGATAGTATGAGTACTGTTGTAAACCCTGATCTATGGTGTGGATCAAAGTTTTATATAAACTGTTTGAGAGGACTAAGTCTCAGCCTGATACTGAACCTATTGGTTAAAATAGTTGTGCATGATTATTTTAGTTAAAACTATTTTGAATATTCCACTACTAACTAATTTTAATATAAATCTATTTCAAAGTTACTCTGATAATTTAACTAGAAAGTGTTTTTATTTATTTTAAACTAGTAGGTTAGTTTCAAAAGCTAATTTAATCTTCAGATTAGAGTAACTAAGAACTAATCAATCTCTTGAGAACCTAACTGATCCTTTACTATATTGCAAATTCACTATAGTTTAACTTCTTATTCAAATTAGGATGGTTCAATATAAATCTTTTAAAAAGAAATTTTTAATTGGAACTAAATTAACCCCCCTCTTGACTATCCACTCCAACCAACATTTGGTATCAGAGGGAGGTTAAATGGTTTTCAAAACTCTATGTTAGTGAAAAGTTTTCAACTGTGATTTTAGTTCTATCTTAAAGATCTTAAATTTCTTTAATTTCTAAATTTTATCTATTTAAATATATTTTCTAAAATATTATTATGGATAATATATTATAAGGTTTAGCTACCAACATTCCACCCTTCTTTAATGGTGTAGATTATTCCCAATGGAAAATAAAAATGAAAATTCATTTAGAATGTATGGGATTTGTCATTTGGACAGCTATAGAGATTCAGTATAAGATTCCAGAAACTGTTAGGACTACTTGGGATGAACTTACTAAAGCTGCTTACAATAATAATTGTAAATAAATGAATTCCCTGTATTTTGATTTAGGAGATGAAGAATTTAACCAATTATATTCTTGTAAAACTGCTTTTGAAATTAGGGATACTTTAGCTATTTCCCATGTGGGAACAACCAATGTTAAAGAAATGAGACTAAATACATACACTATTAAGTATGATAACTGTAAAATTAAATATGATAAATCTATTTCTGATATGTATCTCAGGTTTAATGAGATAGTTAATACAATGAGCTCACTGGGAAAATCTATTCTAGAAAAGGAGAAAATTATGAGAGTACTCAGATGCTTTCCATAAAGATGGAGAGGCACATTAGTTTAAATTAGAGAATATTGTGACATTGGTGATCTATCTTTCAAGGAACTCATAGGTAAGTTAATGATGTATGAGGAAGAATTGAAAGTAAACAAATAAGAAGATGATGAACCAAGAAATAAATCAGTAGCATTCAAGACCTCTGCTTCAAAAATCAAGGATAAAATAAAAATTCAAGCTGCATGTGATACTTCAAGTATAGAAAAATGTGAATCTGACAGTGATGCTAACATGGATCAGATAGCCAGACTATTTAATAAATTTTATATGAAGAATAATTTTTTTCAGAAAATAAAATTACAAGGGAAAGTATAACAACAAAGGTCTTTGGAAGAATGATTGGAAAAGGACTGATAAGGGTGATGACATAGTCTGCTACGAATGAAAGAGGAAAGGACATGCGAAAGCTGACTGTCTGAAGTTAAAGTACAAGAATAAATATGAGTACAAGGACAAAAAATACAAAAAATTAATGAATGCAACCTGGAGTGCTTTATAAGATAGTTCAAGTGATTTCGATTCCACTTAGGATGAAAAATATCAAAAAGCTAATATGTGTTTCATGACAAACTCATATGAGGTAACATTGGATACTCCTGCTTTAAACACTTATTATTATAGAGATAATTATCATTCTAATGCTGAAAAATTGTCTAGTGAAGAATTATTTGAATACTGTAACATTCTAGAAGATACTTGCAATGAGATGAAATACAAGTACAAAGCCTTAAAGAAATAGCATGCTTTAACTAGCACTGTCAAATCTGTACTTGATGTAGAAAAGGGAAAGAATTCTCAACTACTCAAAGAGGATAAGGAACTGAAATTTTATAATGAGAAACTTAATAAAGATTTAGAAAAAAATACTAATGGAAAGGAAACGCTTACAATAATTCTAGGAAAACAAGTAGCACCAAAATATACTACTGGTTTAGGCTATCATCCTAGACAAAGACAGATTGCGAAGAATAGATTTATTCCTAAATCTGGACAGTATGCTGCTAGTTCCAGTTCTGAAAATTCTTATGTCTCAACTAGGTACTCATATAGTTATAGATCAAACAAAGTTTATCTTTCAAAATATTTTAAAACTAATGAATATATAAAACCCATTAAACAAATATGGGTACCAAAAGTTCTACTTGCTAACCTATCTGGACCCAAGAAAATCGGGGTACCAAAATCATTTTCTATCTAAAATTGCGTTGTAAGAAACCTTCTTAAAAAGTTCCTGTAGGAAGACATGGTATTTGGACAGTGGATGTTCAAGACACATGATAGGAGAATTTTCATGCTTCAAAAGCATAATCAAGGTTGATGGAGGATATGTCACCTTTGGTGATAACTCAAAAGGAAAGATCACCGGCTTCAGCCATATTGGTAACACTGATTCAATTTTAATTTCCAAAGTTTTATTTGTTGATGGACTAAATTATAATCTGTTAAGAATTTCTCAATTGTGTGATGATGGTTTCAATGTTAAATTTTAAAATGATGCTTGCAATGTATTTGATTCTAAAAATGCTCTGGTATTTCCTACAATGAGAAATGAAAATGTTTATGATGTGAATTTTAATTCTTTAGCTAAACAAAATATTACATGTTTAAATTCCTTTCATAAATAATCTTGGCTTTGACATAGAATATTAGGACACTACAATATACACTCACATAGAAAACTAACTAGGAAGAACTTAGTTAGAGACCTACCTAAACATGAATTCCCAGCTAACAAAGTTTTTAATCCTTGTCAAAAAGGAAATCAACATAATGTTTCTTTTAAATAAAAGAAAGAGGTTTCAACTTCTCAACCTCTCGAGTTGGTTCACATGGATCTATTTGAACCTTCTAGAGTTTCTAGTTTAAATGGGAAGCACTATGTCTATGTTCTTGTAGATGACTTTTCTAGATATACTTGGGTATACTTTCTAGCTCACAAAAGTGAAGTCAGTTCTTACTTTGTTAAATATTCCAAGTCTATAGAAAACTTTAGTGGACTTGGGATCAAGACCTTGAGAAGTTATCATGGTCGTGAGTTTTAAAATAAAGATTTTTAGTCTTATTCCTCACATAATGGCTATAGTCACGACTTCTCTGCTCCTAGAACTCCTCAATAGAATGGTGTAGTAGAAAGAAGAAATAGGACTCTTCAAGAGATTTCCAGGACAATGCTCAATGAATATGATTTACCAATTTAATTTTGGGCTGAAGCTGTTAATACAACATGTTACATTGTCAATAGACACTTTATTAGACCAATTCTTAAAAAGACCCCATATGATCTTTGGGACAATAGGAAGCCCAAGGTTAACTAAATTAGAGTTTTTGGTTGAAAAATATATATCCTTAATACTAAAGATATTCTTTCCAAATTTTCTTCCAAAAGTGATAAAGGGGTTTTTCAAGGTTACTCAATATCAAGTAAAACCTATAGAGTATTCAATAAGGGAACCAAATGTGTGGAAGAATCTGTACACATCAAATTTGATGAAATTGAACCACATGAACCTAAGACTCCTATTGAAAATCTTGAAGAAGATATGTCCATTATAGTCCTTAATGACAAGAACAATGAACCTTTAGTTAAGACAACCAGCTCTCGAAATGTTCCAGAATCTGCTTCTGTTGAACCTGAACTTATAAATGAACATTAAATCTCTATCACTATCTTTTCTAGACTAACTAGGACCCTTAAAAACCATCCTTTAGATGCTGTAGTAGGAGATTTAGATAGAGGAACACAAACTAGATCTTCTTTAAGAAATCAGGTTGAACATCAAGATTTTCTGTCACATATTGAACCAAAAAATATCAATGATGCAATCAATGATGAATTTTGGGTTATGGTTATACAGGAAGAGTTAAATCAATTTGAAAGAAACAAAGTATGGGAATTAGTTGACAGACCTAAGGAAACATTGACCATAGGCACTAAATGGGTCTTTAGGAATAACGCTGATGAAGCTGGTAATATAGTTAGAAACAAGGCTAGAATTGTTGCACAAGGATATAGTCAAGAAGAAGGAATTGAATATGAAGAGACCTTTTAACTATTATCCAGAATTGAAGCTATCAGGATCCGTCTTTCCTATTCTGCACATCTGAATTTCAAACTATATCAAATGGATGTTAAGAGTGAATTCTTAAATGGGTATATAACTAAGGATGTTTTTGTTGAACAACCCCCAATATTTACAAAACTTCATTTTCCAAATCATATTTTTAAACTATCAAAATATTTATATGGCCTAAAGCAATCTCCAAGAGCTTAGTATGATAGATTATTTTCTTTTCTTATTTCTAAAGGATTTACAAAAGGGATAACTGATCCTACTATTTTTATAAAACGAATTTATAATGATTTTTTAGTTGTTCAAATTTATGTAGATGATATCTTTTTTGGATATTAGAAAAATTAATTATATGTTGATTTTACTAAAATTATGAAAAATGATTTTGAAATGAGTTTAATGGGAAACACAAATATTTTCTTGGATTTCAAGTTTTTCAAAATGAAAATGGTATTATTTTGAATCAAAGTAAATATACAAAGGATCTTTTAAAATGCTTTGGATTGGATATCACTAAAAGTAGGGATACTCCCATGAGCACCACTTGTAAGTTGGATCTTGATGAAGATGGAAAAATCAGTTGATTAAACCACTTATAGAGGTATGATTAGAAGTTCAATTTAATTAACTGCTGGTCATCCTGACATTATGTTTACTATGTGTATGTGTGATTATTTTCAAGAAAACCCTAAAGAATATAATTTAAATGTTGTAGAGAGAATTTTCAAATACCTCATACATACAACCAATCTGGAACTATTTTATTCTAAAGGAAAAACATTTGTGTTAGTTAGTTATTCTGATGATGACTTCGGTGGCTGTATATTAGATAGAAAAATAACCTCTAGAACATATCACCTTTTAGGTAGGTCACTAGTTTCATGGTGTAGTAAGAAACAAAATTTAGTTTCATTATCTACTTCAGAAGTTGAATACATAGCTATTGGTAGTTGTTGCACACAAATTTTGTGGATGAAACACACATTACTAGATTTTGGATATCAATTAAGACATGTACCTATAAATTGTGACAATAAAAGTGCTATTAACATCTCAAATAATCTTGTTTCACATTCTAGGACAAATCATATTGATGTAAGACATCAATTTTTGAGAGATAATTATCGAAAAGGTGATATCACTTTGGAATTCATTGGTACTGAGTATCAACTTGCTGATATATTCACTAAACCATTAAATTTCGAGAGAATAGACTACATCATACATGAACTAGGCATGATAAATCTCAAATAGGGACCTTTCTTGTTACTATTTCAAGTATTACTGTTCGATATCTTACTGTATTATACTTTACTATTTCGTGATTACGATTTCTCAGTTACTGTTTCTCATGTTTACTATCTCACCGTAAAGTTGTATGTTTACGGTCTCACTATTAGCATTTTGTACTTACAGTCTGGCATTTACTGTCTCACTGTAATGCACACTGAAAAGCTCAGTCATAGTCTCACTGTGAAAATCACTCACTGTCTCACCGTAATGACCACTCATGGTCTCACCGTAAAAAAATTCTTTATGTTTTTGTTTAAACCCGTATCACGGAAATTATTATTTCACCTCTTTTATTTTCCCATGTTTTTATTTTAGCGACTTTTGGTATTCCTAAATGATAAAACAAAGAATGTATCACTAAATTATTCACTCGAGACTTCTTTTACCTACTCTTTTCGAACCCTTCCTCATCCTTGAAACCTTTCTCTCATTCAAACCATAAGTTAATGCCAAGGATGAAGCATCTGTCATCATAAACACCTGAGAAGTACAGATCGAAGAAGAAGAAGATTTCATCTAAGGTGCCACCTGAAGGGCCATTAAATATGAATCTGGTAAACCGAAGTGTTTCACCCAAAAAAGAAATTTTCCCCAAGTGGCTTCTGTCTAGTAAGTCGTTGGTACTGAAATTTTTAGAACAACAAGGTTGGTTAGAATGGTTCTCAAATGAGTATAGACCCATCTATCCTATATTAGTGGCTCAATTTTACCAGTACGTACAATTCTCATTTGATTCTGGTGAAAGTTTTATTGTAAGGATTTGGGTCAATGGCCAAAGGTGTTCTTTCTCTTTGAGGTTATGGGATGAATTCCTTAGGATACCTCATGAGGGTATTTGTGATGATTATCAAAGAGGACCTCCACCATCAGCCTATTTCTTTTATTTGGATATGCTCTGAAAACCCTAACTAGAAATGGAACCTAGGGAAGATCCATCACTGATGAATTAGATGGAGAAAAAAGACTTTTGTTTAAGTTTGTACAGAATTTGGTAAGTCCTAGAAAAGGCAACTTTGCTGTGTTGAAGTATTAAGATGTGTTTTTGATTCACCTCATGAAAAATGGACATAAGATCAACTTGTGTAAGTATATCATACACCAAATGTGTGAGTTGATGAAAGTCACATCCAAGTCCACATCTCTGTTCTACTCTCGGATTATATCGGCCATGCTTCTTGAAAAAGTTGTGGTTGGACCTAATGAGGAATTAATTATGGACTATGAGTACTATCTCTCAAAACATAATATCAAGAGAATGAAGATAAAATAGAATCCTTGGAAAAAGGAATGGGTGGAAGACAATGATAAGGATTATGAAAAATTCAATCCTGTGGATTATCCCTCAAGGCAGAAGGACATTTCATATCCTGGTATGGAACCAGATGAGCTTGTTGAGTATTCCGAAGAAGAGGAAGAAGAGGTCGTAGTGCCACCTAAGAAGGCTATTGTTGTTGAGAAAGATAGAACTGTTTTTTCTCTTGCAGTTCTTGAAGAAGAAGTTCCTACTCTTGAAGAAGCTATTAGTCTAGAAAATCAACCAGAGGCTGTAATAGAATCAATTGCCAAAGACTCAGAAAAGTATGACTTGGAAGAGTATACAATAGAAGAGCCTACAATGGAAGAGCCTATAGTGGAAGAGTTACCTATTCTTTAAGAGGCCCTTAATCTTGAGGAACTCCCAATGGAATAATCTATTCCTGAAATCATACCCTCTGCTAAAAAATAGATGGAGCTAGATTATCAGCTGTCTAGATAGGAAATGAGTGAGGAACTTGGAGCTGAGTTTGTGGAGTTAGACCAAGCTCCTGAGCCCCTCAGTCCTGAGAAGGAGGCGCCTATTGAGGGGGAGAAAACCCGAAATCTGGAATCTGCTGAAGCCTCACATCCCAATGAGTCAATTTCTGTAGACTTTCAGTTTAAATTTCCTAGTTTCTATGATGTGAGTGAGTCTTAGTAGGTTACTGCAAATGGGATTGATATTTCCTCCATATTTTAGTTGAAATAAATCTCAAACTTTGCACCGGAGAAGGAACCTGAACCTGAACCTATACCTATTTCTACTCCTAAACACTTATCTGAATAGTTGTCCTTTGTGAGTTAGAATTATCTGAAGGAATTTGGTGATACTCTCTTATCTGGAGTTGAGAAACTCATGAACACCCAACCTCTTCCTATGAAATATTTATGTGAGATATATGCCTCACTATTTTTGGAAAAGATTATTTGGAAAATACAATCTAAGATGCTCCATGACAATCAAGAGGTAAGAGTTGAAAATAGAATACTCAGTAATGAAGTTAATTCCCTAAGAAGTATGGTTGAAGACATGCAGAGAGATCTGTATTTGAGATTTGAATATGTTTCTCCTCTTATAGAATCTACTGATCTTCAAATCCCACAAGTTGGTGTGTCTCAGATTCAAACTTATCTTGCATCCTTGGATGAACAGATTGATGAAAGGAAAAAAGACAATTGTGAAGGAAATGAAAGAGCTTGTTTCCAACCTCAATAAACTCACTGATGAGTACACATGATGTCTTAAAAAGGTTCTAAATCAACTAAAATCCCTGACCATAGCTGTCAAAGCATCTAGTTAATCCTCAAAACCTTCCTTTTACAGTCCTCTACTCAGATCGTTAGTTAAAGAAGAACTTCAGAATGTCTTCAGTGGATTTGACGTGGCTTCTTTATCTGAATTAGTAAAAAACAGTGATAGAGTTCTTGACTTAGTAAAAATTCACTCCAAAATTTCAAATGATGCCCAGAAAGAGATTTACAAGAAAGTGGATTTCTAATTCAATAAAATTTTCTCTAATACTGATATGACTAATCATTTCAAGTACCTGGTGGAAAATATGTGGATTCCTCATGTGACTCAATATTTGAAGAACCAAGTCTAGAAACTCACAGAGTTTACTCATTTGTTGGGAAAGATTATGGAGAACAAGTAATACTTTGAGACGGCCATGCAGTATGGTGGAAGAGATCATTATAGATTTCATCAAACTCCTCCGGTCCTATCTTCATGTTCAGAGTACATCCATTACTGCTCCAGCGGCTGCACCTATTAGACCAGGGCCGCCTACCTTCACCACTTCCCTAGCCTCAGCCACCATGTCTGTCGGCCAAGCACTCAGTCAGATCAGGCCTGTAATTCTTGATCAGCAACTGCCAAGATCTTCTACTACTCCTACCTTGGCTCCCTCAGTTTTTGAAGTACATCCTTTACCCTATTTATCAACCACATCTATGCCTTCTTCTATCTCAACCACTGCACCTATGGATTCCTCTTCTGCTACTGCAAAAGTAAAAGAGAAGGCCAACCCTTGAAGAAGAACAATGTTCACTCTTTTTGATAGGGATGCTATTGTTTTTGTATTAATGTTGTTGTGTACTATTCTTTATTTTCTATTAATGGACTTTGAACCTTTTTTCCCTTTCCTAGTTATTATTTTTGATAATCCCAAAAGGGGGAGAAGTTCTATATATTTTGTTAGCAATTTATCTTTATGGTTGAATCTTATATGCACATTAAAAGTATATGATTTGTGATCATCAAGAAATGGGGAGATTGTTGGACTCCTCATATTTTAATGATCATAAATCTTATCTAATCATATATTAAAGATTTTATATATTATTCAATCTAGATCACGTGAATTTATATCTTATGTTTTCTCATACTTTAAGTAGATCCATCGAAGAACTTAATTGCTCTATATTCAGTTTAATTAATTTATACTATCTTTAAACTACTCTCAAAATACCTTCTCTAACAAATGCTTAAGTATAATCCTTTCTATTATTATCTTTATTTAAATCTGCACATAGTTATTCTGGAAAGTCTAAGACACCATGAGTCTGCCACTGGCTATGTATTTCTGACACCGTGAAGCCAGACACAATGAAGCCAGACACCGTGAACAAGACATCGTGACCCTGAGACACCGTGAACATGACAACGTGACCCTCAGACACCGTGACCCTAAGACACCGTGAACAAGACACCGTGACCCTGAGACACCACGAACAAGAAACCGTGACCCTCATAGACTGTGAACGAGACACCGTGACACTCAGACACAATGATAAACCTAGACACCGTGTGAAGGAGACACCGTTTCCATGACATAGTGTGACAATGTTTCCTATCCTAATTTTTCGTTTTCAATTTAATTTCTAACAGTCATATCTGAGGACTTTAATCCACTGACATAATTAATGTTTCATTGTAGACATATCATCAGACAATACGATGTACAAGGTGTAGAACACATGCAACCTGTCATCTCTAACACGTGCATTCCAAGTTAAAAGCGAAGTGTGACCAAGAATCAAATACCGCGATACAGAAACAAAAAGTCAGGAAGTAAGAACAATAATGAAGAACATACTTGAAGGAAGTTTCAGAAGAAAGGCACACTACATGAAACTCGATACGGATGCGCACATATGAAGCATATTTGAATACTAAAGAACATCTTCACTCGACTGAACCTCACAGAGAACACAAGTAGAATCGCGACACTCTGTTTTCCACACGATTTACAGAAAAGGACTCAAAGTTTCATCTTCTTCAATCCAAAGGATTCCATAACTTCATTGACATCACAAAAGAGCATTCTAAACTCATCTCTATATTCTTTCTCAACTGTGACCATCCTTTTATTTACATTACGAGCAGTGTGTGCTTCTCTCTGTTTGAACCCTCACTGACTCCTAAACTGAACTGGAGGATTTCTAAATCCTCACTCAATATTTCTTTTACACTCTTTTATCCCATTGTGGATTGTGGTAGAGGTCTAAGGACCGGGAAAACCTGTGAGATATTGTTATTATTTCTTTCCCATGTAGAACTATGGTAGAGGTCAGAGGACCTAGATAGTCTGAGTACTGTTTTAAACCCCAATCCAGGGTGTGGATCAAAGTTTTATATAAACTGTTTGAGAGGACTAAGTCTTATCTTGAGACTGAACCTCTTGGTAAAAACTGGTTTGCATGCTTATTTTTGTTAAAACTATTTTGAATATTCCGCTGCTAAGTACTTTTAATATAAATCTATTTCAAAGTTACTCTGATAGTTAAACTATCAACTGTTTGTATCTATTAAAAACCAGTAGGTTAGTTTCAAAAGCTAATTTAATATTCAGATTAGATTAACTGAGAAGTAATCAATCTCTTGAGAACATAACTGAACCTTTACTGTATTGAAAATTCAATACAGTTTAGCTTGTTATTCAAATTTGGAGATTTCAATATAAATCTTTTAATTTTTTTTAATTGGAACTCAATTCACCCCGCTCTTGTGTATCCACTCCAACCAACAATTAAAAACTCTAAAAACTATAAAACACTAAAAACTCGAAAAAACCTTAAGAAAACAATAAAACCCAAAATCCACAAAAATCCCTAAAAACAATAAAATTATAAAATCCCTCAAAATGTGAAAAACCATAAAAACCCTAAGAAACCATAAGAAAAACATAAAAACCTCAAAACAGTTAAAACCCCTAAAAATGATAAAATTCTAATAAGACCCTAAGAAGACCCTAAAAAATCTAAACCCGTAAAAACCATAAAAACCCTTAAATACCTTTAAAACCCTAAGAACCCATAAACACCTAAAAATCACTAAAAACTCTAGAAACTATTTAAACCCCTAAAATGTTGAAAAAATATAAAAAACCATATAATCCCTAAAAACACAAAAAAAAAATTAAAACCCAAGCCCCCCAAAACCCCTAAAAACCCTATAACCCTAAAAACCCTAAAACTACAAAAAAATCCAAAAAAATACCTATAAATACCCAAAAATTTAAGAAACCTTGAATAACCCTAAGAAAACCTTAAAAACAATATAAAACCTAAAAAATTCTAAAATATCAAAAAACCATAAAAAAATTAAAAACTCTCAAAATAAATAAAACCCTAAAGATCAATAAAAATCCTAAAAGGCCTTTAAATTACCTAAAACATAAATACCCTAGAAAACCTAAAAATAATCAGAAAACATTAAAAACCTGAAAACAATTAAAACCTTTAAAAAACCTAAAAACCACTAAAAACCATAAAGACCCTAAAAACCCTAAAACCCTTTAAAACCCATAAAAACCCCTAAAAACATAAAATACATAAAGAACCATAAAACATAAAACCACTAAAAACTCTGAACACCATTTGAACCCCTAAAAAAGTTAAAAAAAACTCTACAAAACATTAAAAACCGTAAAAAACCCATAATGAACCACAAAAAACCAAATATAAGCATAAACCCCCCAAAACATTAAAAGACCCTAAAAATACCTAAAAACCTAAATCCTATAAAAATCTTAAAAATCTGTAAAAATCCCAAAAACATAAAAAACCTAAAAACACAAAGAACAACAAATAATAACTTAAAACCCTAAATGAATAAAAAACTTAAAAACACTAAAAAAATGATAAAAAGCCTAAAACAACCTAAAAACTCAAAAAACCACTAAAAACTATAAAACTCACTAAAAATCATAAACTCACTAAAATCCCATAAAAAAACAAAAACCGCTAAAAACTCTAAAAACCCCTTTAAACCCCAAAAATCATTAAAAACATTAAAAAACCTTTTAAACCCTAAAAATGTAAAAAACCATTAAAAACATAAAAAACAAAAAAACAAAAAAACCCCAACAAATTCCTAAAAGCACTAGAAACCATGAAAATCCCAATATATCCATAAAAATACCAAAAAACATAAAAAATCCAAAAACCCTAAAAAACATAATAAATAATTTAAAATTAAAAACACTTTAAACCCCTAAAAAACCTAAAAACTCTAAAAACCCTAAAACCTTAAAACACTCAAAATCAATAAAAACCATAAAAATAAAACAAGCACTAAAAAATGAAAAATCTTAAAAACCAAAAAACCCTGAAAACCTGAAAGATAACTTTAAAAACCTAAAAACACATAAAACCCCTAAATACTTAAAAAAAACTCGGAACATCCTAAAATACCCTAAATACCCTAAAAACCCTAAACTCTACAAAAAAATAAAAAAAACTTTAAAATCCCAAAAAAACCCCATAAAACCTAAAAAAGACCATAAAAAACTATAAGAACACTTTAAATACCTATTAAAAAACATCTAAAAAAACTTATAAACACTTGAAAAACCATAATCCCCAAAAAACTATAAAAACCCTAAAACCCATAAAAATAGTTAAAACCCCTCCAAATCCATAAGACCATAAAAACCCATAAAAATCATAAAAGATTCCTAATAACCCTAAAAATGTAAAAAAACCTAGAATCCCTAAAAACCCCATAGAAAACCATAAAAACCTAAAAAACATAAAATCCCTAAAAATTCTAAAAACCTAAAAATCCCTAAATATCCAAAAAACCCTAAAAACCATTAAACCCATAAAAACCTTACAACCAATAATTACAATAAAACCACTAATCTTTAAAAACCCTTTTAACCCCTAAATTTTTTAAAAACTTTAAAAAAAATTAGAAACCCTAGAAACTAAAAAAAACCCCTAAAAACAACAAATTAAATCATAAAATCCATAAAAATAATAAAAACCACAAAAATCTAAAAAATCCATAAAAACCCTAGAAATCATTAAAAACCTAAAAAATCCCAAAAAAATGCTAAAACCGAAAAAACCCTAAAACCCTTAAAACTCTTAATAAACCCTTAAACAGATAAAAACACTTTAAACCACAAAAAACCTAAAAATTTTAAAAACCCTAAAAGCCACTAAAAAGACCCAAAAACCCTTAAAACTCACTAAAAATCATAAAGACCACACAAAACATAAGAACAACTAAAACCCCTAAAACCCCTAAAAATCACTAAAAACTCTAAAAACCCTTTAAATCCTTAAAATGTTGAAAAATTATAAAAATCATTAAGACAATAAAAAACTAAAAAAAACAATAAAAACCCAAAATACCAAAAAACCCTCAAAATCCCTAAAAACCTAAAAAACCATAAAAATCCCTATAAATGTAAAATACCTAAAGAACATTTAAAAACACGAAAAATCCTTATAAACCAAAAAACACTTAAAACCCCTAAAAACCTAAAAATTTTAAAGACCCTAAAAACACTAAAAAATACTAAAAACCATAGACCCTTACAAACCTTTAAAACCCCATAAAAACCCAAATAACCCAATAAAATATATAAAAATCCATTAAAATCCAAAAAGCATTAAAAACTCTAAAAAACCATAAAAACCCTAAAAACAAAAAAACCACAAAAAACCTAAAAAATCATAAAACCCGGGATACCCTAAAAACCCTATTAACCCATAAAAACCATTAAATTTATAAAAATTACTTAAAAACACCTAAAAACCCTAAAATCACAAATAAAACCATAAAATCCTAGAAACACTTAAAACACTTAAAACAAAAAAATACACTAAACCCCTAAGAACCCTAAAACACTAAACAACCCTAAAACCCTAAAAATATATTAAAACCCAAAAAAACCTCTACAAATCCTAAAAATTACCTAAAAATACTTAAAATCGTAAAAAACCCTAAACCCAAGAAAATTCCAAAGAAAAACATAACAAACTAAAAACACCTAAAATCCCTAAAAACCCTGAAAACACTAAAAACCCTAAAATATACTAAAAAATCAACAACCCTATAAAAACTATAAATACCTATAAAAAAAATATAACCCTACGAAATCCCTAAAAGAAAAAAACTCTAAAAAACATTTAAACCCCTAAAAACATAAAAAATTATAAAAAACATTTAAACCACTAAAAACTAAAAAAAACTCTAAAACCCAAAAAAAACATAAAACCCCTAAAAAACCTAAAAACCCATAAAATCCATAAAAACCCTAAAACCCCATAAAAATAATAAAATCCCTAAAAATCCCTTATAATGAAAAGAAGCCTAAAAACCCTAAAAATCCATGGGAAAAATTTAAAAACCTAAAGCAATTAAAATCCATTAAAACCCTAAAATCCCTTAAAACCCTAAAATCCCCTAAAAACCCTAAAACCCCCTATAATCCTTGAAAACACATATAAAACCCCTTAAAACATAAAACCCTTAAAACCATAAAAAACCCTAAGAAATAATTAAAAATATAAATACACTCAATACCCTTAAAAAACATAAAAAACTCTATAAACACTAAAAGAACCTAAAAAAACTAAAACCCCTAAAAACAATACAAGCCCCTAATAACCTTAGAAAACTCTAAAATCCATAAAAACCTTAAAAGTACAATTAAAACTCTAAAAAAATATTTAAACCCCTAAAAATGTTTAAAAAACTCTAAAAACCTTAAAACCCCTAAAAACTCAAAACACCCTAGAAACACAAAAAAATCATAAAAACCCTAAAAACATTAAAGAACCCAAAAAACCCTCAATACCCCGAGAAAACACGAAACCATTAAAATCATAAAAAATACTTAAAAATCCATAAAAACATAAAAACCATAAAAATCCAAACAAACACTAAGAAAACCTTCAAAATCTAAAAATGATTGAAACTCTTAAAAAACTAGAAAAATGCAAAAATACATAAAAAACACTAAAAAACCCCAAAATAACAAAACCCCCTGAAATCCAAAAAAACCCATACAACCCATAAAAACAATAAAATCCCATAAAAACCCTTAAAACTATAAAAACAATTCAAAACCCCTAAATTGTTAAATAAATATAAAAACCTTAAATTCCATAAAACTAAAAAAAACCTAAAAACCCAAAAATTAAAATAACTCTAAAAACCTTAAAAAACACCAAAACTGCCCAAAATCCCAAAAAAAACCAAAAAAACATAACCATCCAAAAAATCCTTAAAAATGTAAAAAACCATAAAATCCAAAAAGCCCTTGTAAAATCATAAAAACATAAAAACACATAAAGCCACTAGAAAACCTAAAAAATAAAAAAGGCTTTAATATCTCTTAAAACCCTAAAAATTATAAAACCCCCTAAAACCTCAAAAAACTAAGACCCATAAAATCCCTTAAAGCCCACCAAAAACTTTAAATACACTTTAAACACCTAAAATCATTAAAACATAACAAAAAACCATAAAACCTAAAAAAGAAAAAAACATAAAACCCCCAAAAATAAAAACCCTAAAACCATAAAAATCCCTAAAAACCATTAATTTTTGAAAAACCTTAAAACCATAAAAATCCTAAAAAAGGATAAAAATCAATAAAAATGTAAAAATCACTAAGACACCTAAAAAATACATATGAAACCTTAAGAACAAAAAATCTATTAAAATCCTTAAAACCCTAAAAAATGATAAAAACATTTAAAAACCCAAAAAACCTTAAAAACCAAAAATAACCTACAAAACATTGACAATCCATAACAATCCATAAAAATATTAAAATCCCACTAAAAAAATAAAGACCACATAAATCATTAAACTGTTAAAAAAATATAAAAAACATTGAAAACCCAAGAATAATAAAGAAACCTTTAAACCAATAAAAAACTACTAAAAAACAAAAAACCCCTACAAACCTCTAAATCGTTAAAAACCCTAAACAACCATAAATTGTATAAAATCCCTAAAAACCAATAAAAACATAAAATAACCTTAAAACACTTGAAAATCCATTAGAAAAACATAAAAACATAAAAACACATAAAACCCATAAATAGCAAAAAAAATGATAAAAACCCTAAAAAATATTAAAAGACCTTAACACACCTAAAAAATAAAAAACCCCTAAAAACCATAAAAAACAATAAAAAACTAAAAAAAATCCTAAAACCACTAAAAACTATTAAAACCCTATAAACCAATAAAAATTTTAAAAAAATATAAAAACCATAAGATCGTAAAAACATAGAAAAACCTTAAAACCAAAAATAAACCATAAAACCCCCTAAAAACCCTAAAACCCAAAAAATCCAAAGAGATTACCAAAAAAACCTTGAAAAAATAAAAAGTATTAAAAATCTAAAAAAACCACAAGAAAACCTTAAAAACCAAATTACACTTAAAACCCATAAAAATCCTAAAAATTCTAAAAACACTAAAACCCTTAAAAACCATAAAACCCTAAAAATAAAAAAAACCCCTTAAAACATTAAAAATCCCTAAAACCCATAAAAACCTAAAAATACACTGAAACCTATAAAAACCCTCTAAACCCATAACATATTAAAAAACATTAAAAAACCTAAAAAACCCAAAAAACCAAAAATCCCAAAAAACCAAAAAACCCCAAAAAACCCTAAAGACCCTAAACCCCCTAAAAATATTAAAATATATGAGAAATTCTAAAAAACCTGAAAAATGCATTAAAATCTATTAAAATATAAAAAACCTAAAACCTTAAAACCCCTAACAAAACATTAAAAACATAAAAACACTTGAAACACCTAAAAACAAAAAAAACCCTAAAAATCTTAAAAAACATAAAACCTTAAAAAACCATAAACACCCTGAAAATTCAAAAAACCTGTAAACAACTATAAAAATCCTAATATTTCCTAAGAAACCTTTAAAACGTAAAATCCCTAAGAAAACCATAAAAACATGAAAACACTTTATAGCTTCAAAAAACAAAAAAAACTCTAAAAAACCTATAAGACCCTAAACCCCCTAAATACCATAAAACTCCTAAAAACCTTTAAAAACCCAAAAAACACAAAAAACCCCAAAAAAACTAAAAACTCTAAAACCCTTCAAAAACCTTTAAATGATAAAAACTAAAAAAAAACCAAGAAACCGAGAAACCACTAAAAATCCCAAAAACACCTAAGAACGATAAAAATCCAAAAAGTGCTAAAAATACCAAAAAACATAAAAGTCCCTGAAAACCCAAAGAAAACCTTAAAAATCAATAAATAGTTAAAACGGATAAAAACCTAAAAATTCCTAAAAACCCTAAAAAACCATAAACAATCCTAAAAACCCTAAAAACCATGAAACCCTCTAAAACCTTAAAAATCCATAAAACCATGATATCTCTAAAATAATAAAAAACCCTAAAAACCTTGAAAACCCTAAGAAAGCCATAAAAAACCTAAAACCCATAAAAACCTAAAAAATGGGTTGATTGCCCCTCCCCTCCCTTGTATGATGTGTCTCTTTTTCCTTGTTAATAAATTTGGGGGGTTCGGGAATAGCCCGACCCCCGCATCTTCCTTGCCCTAAACCCCCCATGAAAATGTATGAAAACATGAAAACCTTAAAACGTAAAAACACATAAAACCCCTATAAAATAAAAAAAAATTAGTCCCTAATGAACCCTAAAAACTCTAAAACCCCCCAAAAAACCATCAAAATCCCTAAAAACCTAAAAACAATAAAAATAAAAAAACAAGAAAAATCCCTAAAAAATTAAAAATCCCAAAATCATTGAAATACCCAAATGAAATCTTAAAAACATAAAAAATCATAAAACCCCTAAAAAAAGAAAAAATACTAAAACCCTAAAACACCCCAAAAACCTTAAAACACCTAAAACCATAATGCCCATAATGAAATCTAAAAACCCATAAAACCCTAACAATCACTAAAAACGCTTCAAACCCCTAAAAAAAGATAAAAACTCAAAAAAACCTTTCAACCTATAAAAATAAAAAAAACCCCTAAAAATCCAAAAAAACCAACAAAATCTTAAAAAACCCCTAAAACCCTTGAAAATCTTTAAGAACCCCAAAAAATATAAAAATACTAAAAAATCCCAAAAATACTTTAAATTGTAAAAACCCTGAAAATCATTAAGAAAACAAAAAAAACTTAAAACCATAAAACCTGAAAATGCTAAAACCCTAAAAAACCCTAAAACCCTGAAAACCATGAACACTGCTAAATATCAAAAAAATCCTAAAAGACCTAAAAATCTGTAAAAACATAACAAACCCTAAAAAAACTAAGAAAACCTTAAAATCCTAAAATCGTATAAAGCCGAATAACCTAAAAAATGTTAAAAACACCAAAAGTCACTAAAAACCCTAAAACCCCAAAACAAAATAAGATCCCATGAAAACCATAAAAAAACCCTAAAATTCTACAAAATCACTAAAATATCTAAAAATCGTTCAAACCCCTTAAAATGTGAAAAAACTCTAAAAACCATAAAATCTCTAAAAACACAAAAACCCTAAAAACCCTCAAAATCACTAAAAAAATAAATAAAAATATGAAAAAATCACTAAAATCCCTAAAAACAAAAAAACCCCCCTAAAATAGAAAAACACGTAAGAAAACCCTGAAAACATTTTAAATAACTAAAAACCTAAAAAATTCATAAAACCCTAAAGAGATCTAAAAAACATAAAAATATTGAAAACCATTAAATCCCCTAAAAACCTTAAAAACCATAAAACCCTTAAAAAATAAAAAACTCTAAAAACAAATTGAACCCTTAAAAACATTAAAAACATTAAAAACAAAAAAAACCTTATCAACTAAAAAATACCCTATAAAAATAACCATTAAAACCCTATAATTCTAAAAAACCATAAAACCCTCAAAAATAATAAAAATCCTAAAAACCTTAAAATACCTAAAAATCCATAAAAACATAAAAAATAATAGAAACCTAAACACCATAAAAAACCCTTAAAACCCCAAAAAACATTTAAAGCACTAAAACCTTAAACCCCTAAAAAACCTAAAACCCCTAAAAAACCATAAACCTAATAAAAAACCTAAAAACAATTAAAATTTCTAACAAATCTTTAAACCCCAAAAAATGTTTAAAAATGCTAAAATACTTTAAAACCATAATGAAATAAAAAAACTTTAAAACCATTAAAATAACTATAATACTATAAATTTTTTTAAAAAATAATATAAACCCCAAAACACCTCAAAATCCCTAAAAACCATATAAATCCCTTAAAATCCTAAAAAATCCCTATAAAAATAAAAAAACCAACAAAAACTATGAAAACCTTAAAAAACTAAAAAAATTAAAACCCTAAAAAACCTAAAAGTTCTAGAAACCAAAAATAATGAAAAAACCCTAAAAACCCTAAGAACTCTAAAACCCTGAAAAACCTTAAAAACCCCATAAAAACCCTAAAACTATAAAATCCCTTTAAACTCGTAAAAACTTAAAAAACACTATAAAACCTTCAAAACCCTAAAAACACAAAAACCCCTAAAACCCCAAAAAACCTAGAAAACCTAAAGACCCAAAACACCCTAAAACCTCTTAAACCCCATTTAAACCCCTAAGAACTCAAAAAATGATAAAAATACTAAAAAGGCTCAAAAAATTCTTAAAAACATAAAAACGCATAAAATCCATGAAAACCACTATGAAAACATTAAAAACAAAAAAACACTTCAAACCTGAAATAAACAAATAAATGCTAAAAAACATAAAAACCCAGAAAATAATAAAACCCCTGAAAAAATAAATACATTAAAAACCCATATCAATCATAAAACTACTAAGAACACTAAAAACCCTTTATAACACTAAAAATTTAAAATTTAAAAAATCCTTTGAAATCTTAAAAATCTCAAAAAAAATCTAAAACCCCCAAAAAAACATAAAAATACCCTAAAATAAATAAATTCTTAAAAATCCCAAAAAATCCCTAAAAATGTAAAATTCCTAAAACCTTGAAACCCCAAAATAAAACCATAAAAACCAAAAAAACACTTTAAACCCATAATAACATAATGAACATTAAAACCTCTAAAAATCATTAGAACCACTAAAACCCCTAAACACTATAAAAACACCATAATAAACCTTTAAGCCCATAAAAATCCTAGAATCCCTAAAATCCCACTAAAAACTATAAAACCCTTAAAACACCTAAAAATGATAAAATTTTAAAAACCCATAAAAACCATAAAAACACAAAAAACATAATAACCAAAAAAACCATAAATCACAAAAACTACTAAAATATCTAAAATCCCACCAAATCCATAAATACCCTGAAAAATCCAAGGAAAACCTTAAAAATCTAAAAACACTTAAAACCCCTAAAATTCCTTAAAATGATAAAAACCCTAAAAATCCTAAAAACAAAAAAAATTTAAAAAACCCAAAATAACCCCTTAAAAACCCACAAAATCCCTAAAAAACCTAAAATTATTAAAACCAAAAAATCATAAAACCCTTTAAAACCATGAAAAAACATAAAAACATTTAAAAAAGTAAGAAAACCGAGATACATATAAAAACACTTACAACCCATAAAAACCTAAAAATGCTAAATTTCCTGAAAACAAAAAAAACCCTACTAAAATTAAAAACCCTAAAAACCCATAAAAACCCTAAAAAGACAATAAAAACTCTAAAATCCCATTAAAACCCTAAAATGGTTTAAAAATTCTTGAAAGTAATAAAAACCCTAAACACCAAAAAAATCCAAAATAAAAACCAAGAAAACCAAAAAAACTGTAAAAAAACATTAAAATCCAAAAAACCCAAAAAAAACATTAAAATCCCAAAAAAAAATCCCTAAAAATTTAGAAAAACCAAAAAACCATACATACGCCAAAAAAAAGCTTAAAAACCTAAAAACACGCAAACACCCTTATAAAACCTAAAACTGCTAAAAACGTAATAACCTAATTAGACCCCTAAAAACATTAAAAATCCAACAAACCCATAAAGACCTAAAAATATATTAAGGATCTAAAACCCATTAAACCCTTAAAAACATTAAAGGAACCCTAAAAAGATGGATGCTTTGCTTCGCTCCCGCAATGGCGCTCCTGCCGCTTCACCACTAGCTTGAAGACAATGAAATGGATACGCCCTGGACTCCCCCCTATGTGGGGGAGGGGCCGCCGCTACCCAATCTTAAATATAGGTTCTCCCCTTTCCTGGATCTTGATTCGCTTTCAACAGGTCCTCTGCCCTCCATATCCTAACCCTGGTTTCAATGTTCTCAAGCTGTCATCACCCGGTTGATGTTTTTGATAGGTTTGTGTTTGAGCATTGGGAACTTAGGGACCAAGCCACTGTCGGTTTGGTTTACTCCAGCCACATTTTTATTTGGTTCTCGTCAGAGGACGACATTATCCGGGCCTGGTCAACGGCTCCTCGCAGGTGTGATTCCACTCAATTCTCTCTATTTTTGTGGAACTTGGAATTCCATTTAAATCGTCACTCCCTGCTGATGGAAATATGGGTAAGGTTCCCTGAACTCCCCCTACCATTCCAAAACTTGTCCATTATTACTATGCTGGGGAACTTGGTCGGACGGTTTCTGTGTGTGAATAGCCGAACTAGGGCCCTTTGACATCTAGTTTCCCTCAGGGTTTGTGTTGAAATTGATGTCTCGAAGGGACCAGTCGACTTCGTCTGGATTGAAATTGGTTAAGAGCTTCGATGGAAGCAGCTGGTGGTTTTTGAATCATGGGTGAATTACTGCGCCTCATTCTTTACTCTTGGTCATATGGAAAGGGATTACAGACGCTGGTATGGAGTGGGGCCTAGGTTTGTAAAGGAGTCTATCCCCTCAATGGTTAGATCAACAGGGGACCTGGTGGTGAAGAATGACACCCCGTGGGATTATCTACTTGATGCTCGGAGGGGTGGAAAGATGGAGGAAGGTGGTTCATCCCCCCAGATGGGCGTGGGTGAACAAATTTTGGTCAGGGACATCTTTACGCATATGAAGGGTGATCTGGGACTGGGGGGGGGGGGGTGATGCCTCTTCTGAAGTGGGTGATGTCACTCTCGGTGGATTTGGGGATGTGGTGTTATATCTTGATCCTTCTAGATGCATGAGAGTGATATTAAAGTAATATTGTCATGGCACAAAAAGGATGATTTTTATGAGTCCTCTGGTGGATGTAGAAGGTGGCGCCGAGCTGGTTGTGTTCTTGAATCGGTTCAATGGCCTGAAATCTGTCGGATTTGAGGAAGGGGGTCAGGGAGGTTGGGAACTATAGGAGGGGGTGGCTGTTGTTATCCCCCAGGAGGCAGACCTACCCTCCCCTGATGATGGTGTTTGAGCCTTGGGTGTGGAATCCCTCCTTCCAATTATACCCCCTTTGGAGCAAGCGTTGCTCGCCTTTACTATGCCCGGACTTGGTCCGAATGATACCTCCCAGCCCATGATGCAACTTGGCAGTCCTCATGTTGGTAAGAGGAGCTTTGAGCAGCATGAAAGGAACTCAACCCTTTTTATTTTCAAAAATTTACCTCCCTATATTGAATTGTCTGATCTGATTTTGTTGGACTGTTTGGAAATCCCACTTGAGCATCACATATATGACATCTTTTACAAGATGGATCTGCAACCATTGATCTTTCATAGGGATGAGAATGACAAGCACATTCAGCTAGGAGAAATACTAGGGAACCAGGATGACCTTATGTAAGCCAGCATGAATAGGATCAAGAGGGCGCAAGAGAAGATGGGCCTCTCTGACTCCTCTGGCAGTAATCAGAATAGAAGGCCACAGTCTGATCGTGAATGTAGTAAGAAAGGTGACATGGCTGCACCTGCTGTCGCTGCTCAGAAGAAGGTCAACATGAAGAGTGATCCTCCATTGAAATGGAGAGCTAGGAGGGAATTTTCCTCCCTGCCAAGTCTAATAGCCACTCGGTCCACCTCCAAGGCCAGTAAAGGTAACGGAGGCGCACAAGGCAGGTATGATCAGACAACCAAAGTGAAGCCAGATATGAAACTTAGGAAGTATTATGAAGACTTTCTCAAGCGATATGAATCTTCTAAATGGGATTCGGTGGACTCAGATGCATCCTCGGGCTGTGGCGCAGATAGGGAACCCTTTGGGGATGCTGATTTTGTTCCATAGCTATCTCTCCTTTTTCTCCTTGGGCTTTCTGGACTTTTTTTGTGGGGAGTTTTCTGGGTTTAGGGTGTGGGTCTTTTGACCCCACCCTACCTTGGTTGTTGTTGTTTCTATTTTTTAATATATTTGGGGGGCAAGGAATAGCCTGTCCTTGTATCTCCCTTTCCCTAAAAAATGTTAAAAAATATAAAAAACTTTAAACCCCTAAAAAATTAACAAAATTCATAAAAACCCATAAAAACCAAAAAAACATGAAAAACTCTAAAAACACTAAAAAACCTAAAATTCCCATAAAACACTAAATAACCATAAAAATCCTAAAATAAACCTAAAAAACTAAAAACTCAAAAAACACTACAAACACTAAAAACACAATGAAAACTATAAAACCCTAAAACAATTAAATCCCATAGAAAACTACGAAAATAATAAAAACCCTAAAGTATACTAAAAATCTTGAAAACCTCTAAAACCATAAAACCCACAAATATATAAAAAATTCCTAAAAACCCTTAAAAATATTAAAAACCACTAAAAATAGTAATAACACTTTAAGCCACTAAAAACATTGAAAAAATATAAAACCTGAAAAACAATAAAAAACTCAAAAAAATGCCTAAAAACCCAAAAAACAATAACAACACTAAAACCCCTAAAAATCATAAAACCCATCAAATTCACTAAAAATCCTAAAACCCCCAAAAATCATAAAAATCCCCAAAAATACCCTAAAACATAAAAACCATAAAAACCCTAAAAACACACAATAAATAATTAATAACCTAAAAATAATTTAAAACCCTAAAAAACTAAAAAACCCTAAAAAACCTAAAAACCCTAAAAACCCTAAAAACCATAAAAAAACATAAAAACATTAATAAACCCTAAAACCCAATAAAACACCTAAAAACCCATTAAAAACTCTAAAAAACCTTCAAAACCCTCTTTTTTAATAAACTCTAAAAACCTTAAAATCCCTAGAAAACTAAAAAAACCCAGAAGAAAACTAAAAAACAATAAAACCCTAAAAAACAAAGAACTCCTAAAAACCACTAAAAACTCTAAAAACCGTTAAAATCATTAAGAATACCTAAAACATAAAAACACTAAAACCCTAAATACCTAAAACCCTAAACCCCAAAAAACCCTAAGAAAACCAAAACAACCTAAAATATTTAAAACCCCTAAAAACCTAAAAATGTCTAAAACTCTAAAAACCCTAAAACCCATTAAAATACCTAATCACCTAAAAAACAAAAAAACCTAAAAAATACATAAAAAACTAAAAATACCTAAGAAAATATTGAAAACCTAAAAACACATAAAACCCTTAAAACCCCTAAAAAGCTAAAAAACCCTAAAACCACTAAAGCCCCTAACAACCATAAAAACCATAAACACCCATAAAAACCTGAAAACCACAAAAAGATCTAAAAATAAATTAAACCCTTAAAAAAATTAAAAAACTCTAAAAATATCATAAACCATTTTAAACACAAAAAACCCTTTGAACCCAAAAACACCCTAAAAACCCTAAAATCCCTCAAAATTAATAAAAACCATAAAAAATGTAAAAAAATCCCAAAAAAATACCTAAAAACATAAAAACCCATAAAACTTTGAAAAACCCTAAGAAAACCTTAAAAACCTAAAAACACATTAAACCCCAAAAACCTAAAAACACTAAAAACCCATAAAAGACTCTAAAACCACTAAAAACCATAAAAACCCTAAAACATTAAAAAAACATAAACCCCATAAAACCTTTAAAAAACACTAAAAACTATAAAATCCCATTAAAACACTAAAAAAGTTAAGAAAATCTAAAAATAAAAAATTTCTAAAAACCCTAAAACCCAAAAAAACCATAAAAAATCTAAATACCCAAAAAATCACTAAAAACCCTAAAAATCATTAAATATACCTAAAATTACTAAAAAAATTAAAAAACCCTAAAACATTTAATAACATAAATAAATACTTATAATAATAAAAACACATAAAACCCATTAAAAACCAAAAAAATGTTAAAAACCTAAAAAAACCCTAAAAATCTCAAAAAACCAATAAAATCATAAAAAACCTAAAAACAAATAGAAACCCTAAAAACCCACTAGAAATATGAAAAACCTTTAAACCCCTAAAAACTCTTAAAAACTATAAAAAATCTTAGACCCTTAATAATCTCAAAAAAGACCTAAGAACCTAAAAACCCCATAAAACAATGAAAACCCCTAAAAACCATAAAACCCCAAAATCCTAAAAATATCAAGAATCTACATAAAATCATAAAAAACTTACAAATCCCTAAAAATACCTAGAAATGTAAAAAAGCACAAAAACCTTGAAACCCCTAAGAAAACATTAAAATCCTAAAATCACTTTAAACCCCAAAAAAACCTAAAAATGCAAAAACCCGAAAAACCATAAATACCCGAAAAACCATTAAAAACCTAAAACCCCATAAAAAATTAATAACCATCAAACCCTATAGAAATCCAAAATACCAATAAAAACTCTAAAAACATTTTAAACCCCTAAAAATGTTAAAAACTCTAAAAAATGTTAAAAAACTTAAAAAACTCAACAAAACATAAAAACTAAAAAAAATAAAATGCTTAAAAACCCAAAAAACCATCAAAATCCTTAAAAACCCTAAAAACCATAAAAATACTAAAAGTCCCTAAAAATCCCTAACATCATAAAAACCCCTAAGAACCTGAAAATCCATAAGCAAATCATAAAAACTAAAAACTCTTAAAGCCCATAAAAAACTAAAAATGCTAAAAACTCAAAAAAAAAAATTGATAAATACCATAAAAACCTTTGAACCCCGAAAAACCATAAAAAACAATAAAATCTCAAAAAACCCACAAAAACTGCTTTAAAACCCTAAAAATGTTAAAAAAAATCTAAAACCATAACATTCCTAAAAACTCAAAAAAACCCCAAAACCACAAAAATCAATAAAACCCAAAAAACCCAAAAAACATTCAAAATCCATCAAAACCCTAAAAATCAATATAAATTCTAATCAATCCCAAAAAATCCATAAAAATGGAAAAAACCCTAAGAAAACTAAAAAACACTATGAAAAAAATTTAAAACTAAAATCACTTAAAACCCCTAAAATTTTAAAATTGTTAAAAAGCCTAAAACCTTAAAAGAACATAGAAACCCTTAAAACCCGTAACCCCCTTAAAAACAACTAAAAACATAAAACCCCCTAAAAACACATAAACATGCTAGAAACCCACTAAAAACACTAAAAAACCTTTAAAACCTTAAAAACATTAAAAAACTATGAAAAAAATTTGAAACCCCTAAAAGCTCAAAAAACCCTAAAAACAAAAAATAACCATAAAAAACCTATAAACCTTTAAAATCTCTAAAAAACTATAACCCTGAAAACCCAAAAAACAAAGAAGAACTAAAAAATATCGAAAAATACATAAAACCAATAATAAAACCTTAAAAATCTAAAAATATTTAAAACACTTAAAAATATAAAAAACACTAAAAACCCAAAAACCCCTAAGACACCTAAAAAAATTAAAAAACCAAAATCCCCATAAAATCCCAAAATCTATAAAAATTATAAAAATAATTTTAAACACATAAAAATGTATAAAAACTCCAAAAAACCTTAAACCCTCAAAAAACTAAAAAAAAATAAAACGCTGAAAAAAATATACAAACTCCAAAACCCCTCAAACACCCTAAAACCATCAAAATTGCTACAAAACCATAAAAATAATAAAAAATCCCCAACAAACCTAAAAATATAACAAACCTAAAAAACACTAAGGTAAATTTAAAAACCTAATAACACTTATAACCCCTAAAAAAATAAAAAATGAAAAAAATCATTAAAAACCATGAAATACCATAAATCCCCTAAAAACCCTAAAAAACTATAAAAACCCATAAAAACCCTTGAAACCATAAAACCCACAAGAACACTTAAAACCCCAAAAAACAATAAAAACGTTTTCAATCCCTATAAATGATAAAAAACTCTAAAAAACTATAAAACCCTAAAAAACTAAAAAACACCTTACAACCCAGAAAAACTATAAAACCCCTAAAATCCCTAAACCCATCAAAATCCTTAAAAAAATAAAACAAACTATAAAAATCCTAAAAAATAAATAAAAATCCCAAAAAATTAAAAAAACCCTCAAAACCATAAAAAATTCCATGAAAAGCTTTAAAAACACATAAAATCCCTAAAAGCCTACAAATGCTAAAATCAATATGAAACCCTAAAAACAATAAAAACCCTCAAAAACCCTAAATAACCTAAAAGCCATAAAAATCCTCAAATAGACCTAAATATACCTATGATTTGAAAAAACCATAAAAACCCTGAAAACCCCTAACAAATCCTTAAAAACGTAAAAACACCTAAAACAATGAAAAACCTAAAAAACACTAAAAAAATGTAAAAAATCCATAAAAGCTCTTAAAATACTTAAAACTTCCTAAACCACATAAAACCCTTAAAATACATGAAAAAAATAAAAACCCATAAAAATATTAAAAACAAACAAAAACTCTAAAAAACCATTAAACCCTTAAAAATGTTAAAAAACCTAAAAAAATTAAAACCCCTAAATACTCAGAAAAACCCTAAAAATCCAAAAAAACTAAAAATACTAAAAAATATCTAAAAATCCCTTAAATTGTAAAAAATTATAAAACCCTTAAAAAACCATAAGAAACCTTAAAATCCTAAAAATATTAAACCCCTAAAATACATAAAAATTCTTAAAACACTAAAAACCCTAAATCCTCTCAAAATTCCTAAAAACCCTAAAAACTATATAAAAAACCTCCAAAATCCCTTAAAACCCTAAATGTTTTAAAGACCATTGAAAAACTGAAGAATAAAATAAAAACCTAAAATAACATAAAACCCGCAAAGAACATAAAAAATGATAAAATCTCTAAAACTCTAAAAAGTCCCAAAAAACCAAAATAACTTCTAAAAACCCTAAAACTCCTAAAAACCATCAGAACACAAAAACCCATAAAAACCCACTAAAAACTCAAAACACCCTTTAAACATATAGAAACATTAAAAAATAAAGAAAACCTTACAAACCCTAAAATACTCAAAAAAACCTGAAACCCGAAAAAACCATAAAAACTCTAAAAAAACCTAGAAGCCCTAAAAATCCTAAAAATGTCTAAAAACAAATATAAATTCTAAAAAAACATACAAATATATAAAAACTCAAAAAACCCTAAAATCCCAGAAAAGAACAAAAAAACAGAAAAAAAACCAAGAAAACATAACCCCTAAAAATCTAAAAATTATAAAAACCCTAAAAAAATTAAAACCCCATAAAACCCTTCAAAATCCCAAAAATAAAAAAAAAATAAAAATCATTGAAAATCAATATAAATCCCTAAAAATTTAAGACACCTAAAACCCTAAAAAAACACGATAAGACATTAAGATACTAAAAATCACAAAACCAATAAAAACATAAAATACCAAAAACCCTAAAAGACCCTAAAACCCCTAAAACCCAAAAAACCATAAAACACTAAAACTCAAAAAAACACAAAAAACCCAAAAAACCATAAAAAACTCTAAAAACACTTTAAACCAAGAAAAACGTCAAAAGACTTAAAAAAACCTTAAAACCGAAAAATCACAAAAAACCCAAAAAATCCCATACAAAAAACAAAAAACAATCATAAAAACACTAAGAACCTTAAAACCCATAAAGACACTCAAAATCCCTAAAATCCCTAAATCCCTAAAAAACCTAAAAACCATAAAAATCCTAAAAATCATTAAAAATTCCTAAAAATGTAACAAAAAAAAACACTTAAGAAGAACATAAAAACCTAACAACACTTAAAACCCACTCAAACCCTAAAAATGATAAAAACCACTAAAAACCATAAAATGTCTAAAAACCATAAAAATCCATAAAAATCCATAAAAACCATAGAAACACATAAACCCCTAAAAACCTGATAAAACATTTTAAAACCTTTAAAACCATAAAAATGTTAAAAAAAATATAAACCATAAAGACAATAATAAAACTCAAAAAACCCCCAAAATGAGAAAACTACCATAAAACATTAAAAACCCTAAAAATTGAAAAAAAAAACCCAATAAACCTAAAAATTTCTAATAAATCCCTAAAAATACATAAACGTAAAAACTCTTAAAAACCCTAAAAAATAATAAGAAAAATTTAAAACCTAAAATAATTAAAAAGAATAACAAACCTAAACAAATCAAGAAACCCTAAAACCCTTATGAAACTTTAACCCCCTCAAAATCCCTAAAAACTCAAAACCCATATAATCTTCAAAAATTCCTCAAAATCAACTAAAACATAAATACCCCAAAAAATCTAAAAACCCTTAAGAAAACCTTAAAACCCTAAAACATGTAATGCCTTTAAAAACCTAAACAATAATAAAAACCATGAAACCCCTAAAAAGGACCTAAATACCTAAACCCCCTAAAATCCACTAAAAACCATAAAAACCTTAATAACCCTGAATACCCATAAAACCCATAAAACCGCTAAAGTCCATAAAGAAACTTTAACCCCATAAATATTTCATCAAAATTTGAAACCCCAAAAATTCCTAAAAAACTAAAAAAACCTAAAAACCCAAAAACCCATAAAAACGTTAAAAGCACAAAAATTGAACCCCCCCTCAAAATGCATAAGAACATATAAAATAATAAAAATCTTTAAAAGGACCAAAAAATACCAAAAAACATAAAAACCCCTTAAAAAAATTTAAAACTAAAATAGAAACTTAAAAACCTAAAACACTTAAATTAAAAAAAAATTAAAAAGTATAAAAACCCTAAAACCGTAAAAACTTATGAAAACCTCAAAAACCCTAAAAACCATAGAAACACATAAAAATAATAAAAATAATCCCTAAAAATCCCTAAAAAATGAAAATCCCCTAAAATCCTAAAATCCCCTAAGAAAACCTTAAAAACTTATTAACACTTAAAACCCCAAAAAACCAAAAGAACCCAAAAACCTTAAAATCTCTAAAAAGACCCAAAACACCTAAATGCCTTAAACCCCATAAAACATCTAAAACCCTATAAAAACAATAAAAACATATAAAACCACTAAAAAATAAAATATATAAAATACCTTCACCAATATAAAAATGTTCAAAACTCTAAAAAACCTAAAAAATAAAAAAACCCTAAAAACCCAAAAAACCATTAAAAACCTAAAAACACTAAAAAACCCTAAAATCCCTAAAAATCTCTAAAACCGTAAAAACAATTAAAGTACTCAAAAAAGAATAAAATTCCATAAAAACATGAGAGAAACATAAACACCCTAAAAATACCTAAGAAAATCCTAAAAACCAAAAAACTCTTTAAACCCCTAACAAATTGAAAAAACTAAAAACTTTAAAAAATCTAAAATCATTTAAAATCACTCAAAATCACTAAAGACTCTAAATACCATAAATTGTTTAAAAAATCCCAAAAAACATAAAAACCCAAAAAACTCTAAAAAACATAAGAAAAATACGAAGACCTAAAAACACTTAAAACTTTTAAAAACCCTAAGAAACATTAAAAACTCTAAAATACCTTATGTCCCTAAAAATCCTACGTCCCCTAAAAACCATAATACCCCCCAAAACACTCAAAAACTCGAAAACCCATAAAAACCCTAGAAACCACTAAGACACTAAAAACCATTTAAACCCCTAAAAATGTTTAAAAAACTAAAAAACCTTTAAAACCCCAAAAAACTCAAAAAATCCAAAAAACTATAAAAACTCTAAAACACTAAAAAGCACTGAAAACCATCAAAGACTCTAAAAACTCTAAAAACCCCTAAATATTTTAAAGAATCCATAAAAAGACTAAAAATGTTAAAAATAGTAAATCCCATAAAAACAATAACAAAACGTAAAAGCATAAAAACACTTAAAACCACCAAAAAAACTGAAAATGATAAAATCTCATTAAACCCAAAATACCCCAAAATAGTCCAAAAAGCCCTCAAAATCCTAAAAAATCTTAAAAAAATAAAAATCATAAAAATTTACTAAAAATCCGTAAAAACATAAAAAACCCTAAAACCAAGAAAATCCTAAGAAAACCTTAAACCCATAAAATCACATAAACCACTAAAAACCTAATAAAATATAAAATCCATAAAAGACCCTAAAACCCCTTAAATCACCTAAAACCCCCCAAAAAATCCTTTAAATACTCTAAAACCCCATAAAACCCTAAAAAAAATAAAAACTCTAAAAACCATTTAAACCCAAAAAAATGTTAAAAAAACTAAAAAATTAATAAACCCTAAGAAAATATAAAAACCCAAACCCCTAAAAAATGATAAAAAATCCCTAAAAACATTAAAAAACCTAAAATCACTCAAAATCCCTAAAAACCCTAAAACCCCATAGAAATCCCAAAAAATACCTAAGAAATACCAAAATAAGTAAAGAACTCTAAAAGCCTAAAAATAATTAAGAAAATTTAAAATTTAAGAAAACTTTAAACCCAAAAAACACTAAAAAACAAAAACCCTGAAAACCCCTGATATCCCTCTAAAAGCCTCAAAATCATTAAATACCATAAAACTCCATAAAAATTATATAAACCATGAAAATACCTAAAAACATAAAAAACACTGAAAACCATGAAAAACCCTAATAAATCCTTGAAGGCCTAAAAACACTTAAAACCCCTAAAAACCAAAAAAACTCCAAAAAACCATAAAAGACCCTAAAACCATAGAAACTCAAAAAAAACCTAAAACCCCCTAAAAACATTAAAAACTCTAAACCAATAATAACTCAAAAAACCCTTTATTTCCCTAAAAATGATAAAAACCAAAAAACCCTTTAAAACACTTAAAAACACAAAAAACCCCTAAAACAAAAAAACCCAAAAGACACTAAATCTTGTAAAAAAACTAAAACCCTCAAAACCCTAAAAATACCTAAAGTTCATAAAAACCATAAAATTCCAAAAATATCCCTAAAAATCCAAAAAAAATGTAAAAAACTTAAAATCCTAGGATACCACTATGAGACCCCTAAAAACTAAAAAACCGTAAACCCCTTAAAATCTATAAAATGTTAAAAACCCTAAAACCCATGAAAACTATAAAATCCCTAAAAATCTGTAAATCCCTAAAAATCCATAAAAACCCTAAAAACCATAAAAAACCTAAAAATCCTTAAAAATACATAAGAACTTATAAAACCGAAAAACTTCTGAAAAATTAAAATAAAACCATAAAAACCAAAAACACTTTAAAACCCCGAAAACATTGAACACTACAAAACCCCTAAAACCCTAAAATACCCTAAAATCCCTAAAAACATTAAAAAACTAAAAACACATAAAACCATAAAAACTATAAAAACTCCAAAAATTGTTTAAAACACTAAATTTTTTTAAAAAATATAAAAGAAGTAAAAACCCAAAACCCCTAAAAATTTAGTAAAAAACTAAAACCCATAAAAATAACAAAAATTAATAAATACACTAAAAACCTAAAAAACCCTAAAAACATTGAAAACCCTAAGAAAACCATAGAAACCTAAAAAGACTTAAAATCTTTAAAAAGACTAAAAACACAAAAACCCTAAAAAAACCTTGAAAACCCTCAAAATACCTAAAACCACTAAAAACCATAAAACTATTTAAAAACCAAAAAAGAGTCTATAAAATTTTCTAAATATTTAAAAACCCCAAAACCCCCCTAAGAAAAGCATAAAAACATAAAAACATAAAAACACATAAAAATATTTGAAATAAAAAAATGATAAAAGCCTTAAAAAACTAAAAAATGACACTAAAAACTCTAAAACACCTAAAAATCATAAAAATCCTAAAAACCTAAAAATCCTAAAACCCTAAAAACCCATAAAAACCGTAAAATCCCACTAAAACCCCTTTAAACTAATTAAAAATTTTAAAACTCTAAAAAACCTTAAAAACACAAAAAATCAAATAAAACCCTAAAAAAATTAAACCATAAAACCCATAAAACCCTAAAATCCCTCAAAATTCTTAAAAGTACAGAAAACCATAAAAATCCAAAAAATCCTTAAAAATCCCAAAAAATTTAAAAGTCCTCAAGAATCCTGAAAAATTCTAAGAAAACCTTAAAAACCTAAAAACACTTAAAACAAATAAAAACATAATGAACCCTAAAAACCCAAAAAAATCCTTAAAACCATAAAATAGCATAAAAACCCTCAAATCCCTAAAACCATAAAACACATAATAATCATAAAAACTGAAAAAATATATAAAAACATAAAACCCCTAAAAACCTTAAAACACATAAGAAAACCTTCAAAACCTAAAAGAAACCCCTAAAAATATTGAAACCCCTAAAAAAATAAAAAATTCTAAAAACCCTAAAAAAATATTCCAAAAAAATACATTAAAATCCCTAAATATGTAAAAACTCTTTAAATCCCTAAGAAAACCTTAAAAACCTTAAAACAATAAAACCCCCTAAAAACCTAAAAATTATAAAAATTCTAAAAACCCTAATAATACCCTAAGAACCCTAAAAACACCTAAAAACCATAAAGTCCCCTAAAAACCTTACACACCCCTCAAAATCTATAAAAACCTAAAATCACACTAAAAACTCAAAAAACCCTTTAAACCACTAAAAATATTAAAAAAATAAAAAAAATTAAAAACCCTAAAAACTCATGAAATCACAAAAAAACCTAAAAAACCATAAAACCCTAAAAAAACCCAAAAAACACCAAATACTGTTAAAATCCCTACCTACCCTAAGAAACCATAAACTTATTAAAAATCCCTAAAAATCCCTAAAATCATAAAAAACTATAAAAATCATGGAATACGCTAATAAAACCATAAAATCCTAAAAACACATAAAACCCCTAAAACCCCAATAAAATGATAAGATCCCTAAAAAACATTGAAACCCACAAAACCCCTAAAAACCCATAAAATCCAAAAAATACCTAAGAATATATAAAAACATGAAAAACCATAAAACCCTAAGAAAGCCTTAAAATCCTAAAAAATATTAAAACCCCTAAAAATCTAAAATATTTAAGACCCTATCAACCCCTAAAAAGCCAAAAACCCTAGAACCCCTAAAACCCATAAAACCCATAAAAACATGAAAAGCCCTAAAATGCCACAAAAACTCTATAACCCACTAAAATATCTAGAAAAAATTCAAATAATAAAGATGTGAAAAAATTTTCAAAACCCTAAGAACCATGATAAAACATACAAAAAAATCCAAATAACCAAAAAACCCCTAAACCCCCTAAAAATCCTCGAAATCCCTAAAACCCCAAATCACCCTAAAAACCCTAAAAATCAATTAAAATACATAAAAACATAAAAAATCCAAAAAATCCTGCAAAAAACTCTGAAATATTAAAAAATATTAAAATACTTAAAACCCCTATAACTCTAAAAAACGCTAATAACGCTAATAACCCAAAAAAACCCCTCATAATGCCTAAAACACCTAAAAATATCTAAAAATCCACAAAATCCACAAAATATTTAAAAACATTTAAACCCTAAAAACCATATGAAAACCATAAAAAACTTAAAAACTATAAATCCCTAAAAACCTAAATACACTAAAACCCCTAAAAATCTAAAATCTCCTCAAAATATCAAAAATCCCTAAATATAATAAATATCCAAAAAAGCCCTAAAAATATTAAAATTTTAAGAAAATAACCTTAAAATCCTTAAAACTCCTTAAGAAAATCTGAAATAAATAAAAACACTTGAAACCACTAAAAACATACTTTTTTTAAAACCCCTAAAAACTATAAAAAAACCCTAAACACCCTAAAAACCCCTAATATTTTTAAAACTCTAAATATGAATAAAAACCCTAAAACCAATAAAAATTATAAAACCCATTAAAATCCCAAAAAATTATTAAAATGAAAAGAGACCATAAAACATGAAAAACATAAAAAACGAAAAAAACCCATAAAAATATTGAAAACTCTAAAAAACCTAAAGCCCTAAAAATCACTAAAAATCCAAAAAACCCATAAGAAACCTATAAAAGTCATAAAAATGACATATAACATAAAAAAATTATTCCTGTAAAAACACTTATGGAAACCTTAAAAAAACCAATAAAAACATAAAAAATGATAAAAACCCTAAAAAACCCTAAAACCCTTCAAAATCCCTTAAAAACATAACAAATAAAAAAATTCATAAAAACAAATTATGAATCCCAAACACATAAACACCCTAAAAATGTAAAAACCCTTAAGAAATTTATAAAAACCTAAATAACTTAAAAGTCCAAAAAAATCTAAAGAACACTAAAAAATCTAAACGACCCAAAAAATACCTGCCACCTGTAAAACTAAAACAACCCACAAAACCATAAACACCCAAAACAACTAAAAACTGTAAAAATCTCTTATGCCATTAAAACATTGAAAAACTATATGAAACCTAAAGAACTTAAAAACAAATTGAAAAATCCAAAGACCCCAAAACCCCAAAAACCCAAAAAAACACAAAAAACCATCAAAATCCATAAAAAACCTTAAAAATACAGGAAATCCCTAAAAATCCCTCAAAACATAAAAACCCCAAAAACCCAGAAAACTCTTAAGAAAACCATAAAATCCAAAAAAAACTTAAAATACCAAAAAAATTAAAAATTATAAAAACACTAAAAAACTAAAAACCCTAAAACTCCAAAAAATCCATTAAACCCCTAAAAAAATAAAATCTTAAAATACCCTTAAAAATCCTGAAAAAAATTAAAACCCTGAAAACCCATAAGAAAACCATAAAAATATAGAAACACATAAAATCCTTAAAAACCTAAAAAATTATAAAAAACACCTAAAACACTAAAACCCCCTAAAACAATAAAACGGTAAATAACCCATAAAAATACTAAAAAACTCATAAAAACCCTATAAAACCCTATAAAACCACAAAAATCTCTAAAACCCCTTTAAACCCCTAAACACATTAATAAACTCTTAAAACCCATAGAAACCCTAAAAAATATAAACCCCCACCCCCAAAACCCAAAACAACCTTAAAATCCATTAAATTTTCTAAAAATCCTAAATCTATAAAAATCATAAAAGGCATAAAAATACCTAAAAAATAAAAATATTTAAAAAACATGAAATTACTTAGAAAACCTTAAAAACATAATAATAGAAAAAAAATATAGAAACCCAAAAGCACTAAAAATATTAAAAACCCATAAAAACATTAAAAACCCATAAAATCCATAATTACCCACTAAAAACTATAAAAAATCATTAAACATGTTATTTTTTTTAAAAAAATCTAAAAAACCTTTAAAAACATTAATACTTAAAGGACCGTAAAAACTCAAAAACAATAAAAACCTAAAAAGATTTAAAAACCCTCAAAATCCCTAAAGACACTAATAAATTATAAAAATCCCTAAAATCCCTAAAATCCATAAAAACATAAAAACTATTAAAAACCCATAAAAACTTATGAAAACCTTAAAAACAAAAAAACACTTGAAACCCCTAAAAATATAAAAATCATAAAAACCCTCAAAAAATTATAAAAATCTTAAAAATACCTTAAAATACCTAACAATGTAAACCCCCCTAAAACCCCAAAAAACCCAAAGAAACCCATAAAATCTAAAAAATGATTTAAACCCCTAAAGAAATAAAGACAATAAAAAACCTAAAAAAACTGAAAAGTCCCTAAATACCTTAAAACCCATAAAACCCCTAAAACCCTTAAAAACCATAAATCTATTAAAACCCAAAAATCCTCTAAAAATTCTAACAACCATTTTATTCCCTAAAAATATTAAAAAGCACTTAAAAACCCATAAGAACAAAAAAACCCAAAAATACCCTAAAACCCCACAAAATCCTTAAAAAAGTAAAAAAAAATTCAAAACCCTAAAAACACTAAGAAATACTTAAAAACGTAAACCACTTAAAACCCCTAAAAACCTAAAGATGCAAAAAACCCTAAAAACCCTAAAACCTCCAAATAACCTCAAAATCCCTAAAACCCAAAGAACCATAAAAAATATTAAAAAATCAATAAAAATCTGCAAAAAAAAAAAGAAACTCCAAATACCATGAAAACCCCTAAGAAAACAAGAGAACCCTAAAAACACATAGAACCCCCCAAAACAAAAAACATTAAAACCCATAAAAATCCTAAAAAACCTAAAAACTATTAAAAACTATAAACCACATAAAAACTATAAAAATATTAAAACCCATAAAAACCCTAAAAACCACAAAAACCTCTTACACCCCTTTAAACCCCTAATTTTATTTTAAACTCTAAAAATACATAAAACCCCTAAAAAACCCCAAAACCCTAGAAAAACCATAAAAACATTAAACCCCATCAAAATCCCTTAAAACCCTAAATCCTTGATAAAACATAATAAACCATAAAATCCTAAAAACACTTTAACCCATAAATACCTAAAAAATGATAAAAACTACAAAACCCCTAAAAACCATTAAAACTATCAAAATACCTAAAAATCCTAAAAGGTATAAAAATACAAAAAAAATACTAAAAATCCATAAAAACATAAAAAACCGTAAAAGCATTAAAACCCCTAAGAAAACCTTAAAACCATAAAGACGCTTAAAACCTCTAAAATTCAAAAAAAATATGCAAATATTTTAAAAAACCCCTAAAAACCATATAGACCCCAAAAAATCATTAAAACTATAAATAAAATTTAAATCATGAGAAATCGTAAAAGAACTATAAGAAACATTTAAAACCCTAAAAGAATTAAAACCCCATAAAAATCTTGAAAAGCACTAAGAAAACATCAAAACTGAAAGAAAACATAAAACCCCTAAAGAACTAAAAAATGGAAAAATTCAAAAAAAACACTAAGAAACCAAAAAACCCCAAAAAACCCAAAAACACCCCTAAAAATCCTAAAAACCTAGAAATATATATAAAACCCTTAAAAATCCACAAAAATGTTAAAAACAATAAAAAACTTTAAAACACTAAGAAAACATTAAAAACCTAAAAACACATAACACCTCAAAAAATGAAAAAATGCTAAAAACCTGAAAAACACTAAAAATCTAAAAAAACCAAAAAACCCTAATAATCCGTAAAAAACTAAAAAATTAAAAAAATAATTAAATTGAATCAAAATATCTAAAAAGAAAAAAAACCTAAAAACCCTAAAGAACACTAAGAAAAACATAAAAACCTAAAAACACTTAAAACCCTTAAAAACCCTAAAACCCTCAAGAACCCTAAAACCATAAAAATCCTACAAAATCACTAAAAATATGTTTAATATGTAAAAAACCCTGAAACCCTAAAAAATGATAAGAAATACCTAAAAAACTAAAAAATTCAGAACCTCTAAAAATTTAAAAACAACAAAAAATAATAAAACCCCTAAAACCCCAACCCCCCCCCCCCCTCAAAGTCCCTAAAAACCCCCAAAACCAAAAAATTATTAAAAATCCCTAAAACCTTATAAAAATATAAAAACACGAAAAACCTTAAGAAACCCTTAAAAACATAAAACACATAAAACCACTAAAATCCTAAAAAATGCTACAAATACATATAAGAACCCTAAAAACCAAAAAACCGTAAGAACCATAAAACCCTACAAGCCATAAAAATCCTAAACCACAATAAAATCTGAAAATATACAGAAAAAATTACAAGAAAACTCTAAAAACCCTTAAAACCCCTAAAAATGATAAAAAAATATAAACAACATTTAAAACCCTAAATAACCAAAGAAAACCCCATGAAACCCAAAAAATCATAAAATCCCTAAAAACCCAACAAAACTATATTAACCTTAAAATCCCTAAAACGCTAAGAACCATAAAAATCTAAAAAAATGCATAAAAAATATAAAAAGAACTAAAATCTCTTAAGAACACAGTGAAAACCTTAAAAACATAAAAACACTTGAAAGCCCTAAAAGCCTAAAAAAACTAAGAACCCTAAAACCCTAAAAATTTATAAAAACCCTAAGACCATAAAAAAGATAAAAAATCTGAAAAATCCCTAAAAATAGAAAAACTTGAAAAACTCTGAAAATACTTAAGAAAACCATAAAAAAATACTTAAAATCCATAAAAAAAATAAAAACCCTGAAAAAATTAAAATTCCAAAAAACCCTTTAAACCCAAAAAAACATTAAAACACTCTAAAAACCTTTAAGCCCCTAAACACTAAAAAACCCCCTAAAAACACCAAAAATAAAAAATACCCAAAAAACCCCTTAAACCATCAAAATACCTAAAACAGTTAAAACACATAAAAACTCTAAAACCCTAAAAATCTCAGAAAAATAATAAAATGCCCAAAAAAATTGAAAACCCTTAAAAAAACCTTAAAAACCTAAAAAAATAGAATCCATAAAAACTTAAAAACACTAAGAACCCAAAAAATAAAACACCCTAATAAATCCTAAAAATGATCTAAATCCCTAAAAACCAAAATTACAATAAAAAACCTAAAAATTTCATAAAAAACCTAAAAAGCTCTAATCCCCATAAAAACCCTAATAAAACCTTAAATACCTAAAAACCTAAAAACACTAAAAACCCAAAAACCCATAATAGACTCTAAAACCCCTAAAAAACTCTAAAACCCATAAAGCTCTAAGAGATTTTAAAACCCCTAAAATTTTATAAAACTTTAAAAACCACTAAAAACTTTATTAAATTAAAACCCCAAAAAGGTTTAAAAAAATGTAAAAAATCCTTAAAACACGTAAAAAAATTAAAAAAAACCTTGAAAAACCTAATAACTATAAATACCCTTAAAACGTTAAAAACCCTGAAAATCCAAAAAAAACTTAAAAAACAAAAAACAAAAAAAAATCCATAAAAATACTTAAATATTTAAAACACTATAAAACCCCTAAGAACCATAAAAATGTTCAAACACTTGAAACCCAAATAATCCTAAAAAACACTAAACACTCTAAAAAAATCTTGAAAACACTGAAACCCCGAAATCCCTAAAAACCCAAAAAAACCCTAAAAACCACTTAAAAATATAAAAATTCATTAAATGCATTAATTTTTTTAAAAAAATTTAAAACCTTAAGGCCCTAAAAAACTAAGAAATAACCCAAAAAAACAAAAAAAACAAAAATTCACTAAAAAGTTCAATATCCCCTAAAAACCCTAAAAAACATAAAAATCATCAAAAATCCTTAAAAGGCCTAAAATATTTAAAAACCATTAAAACCATAAGAAAACCATAAAAACCTAAAAACACTCATAAACCTTAAAAGTAATAAAAAATGATAAAAACCCCAAAACCCTCAAATCCATAGAAACCCTAAAACCAAAAAAAATACTAAAAAATCCATAAAATCACAAAAAAATGCTAAAAACCCTTGAGAAAACCATAAAAACATAAAACACATGAAATCCAGAAAAACCTAAAAAAACAGTAAAAACCCTAAAACCCTTAAAAAATATAAAAGGATGTAAATTCATTAAAAAACTATAAATTCCCATAAAAACTGAAAAATCACTAAAAACTCTAAAACACCTTTGAAACCCTAATAACTTTTAAAAACTCTAAAAACTCCTAAAAACCATAAATAACTCAAAAAAACATCTACCCCCCCCCCCCCCAAAACCCCTAAAAGACTTAAACCCAGAAAACTGTAAAAACCTAAAAACAATTAAAACCCCAAAAAAACACAAATATGCAATAAACCATAAAGATGCCAAAACCCCCTAAAAACACTCAGAATCCCAAAAATCTCTAAAAACCCTAAAAACCTCTAAAAACCAGAAAATCCCCAAAAAACAAAAAAAACTCTATAAAAACCCCCAAAATAATTAAAAACTATAAAATCTCATTAATCCCCTAAAAAAGTAAAAAATTTTAAAAACCCATGAAACCCCTAAAGAACTATAAAAACCCAAAACCCAAAAAATCAAGAAAAACCCTAAAAACCCAAAAAAACCTAATACCCCTCAAAATCCGACAAAACCATAAAACCCATAAAAATACTAAAAAATCCATAAAAATCCCTAAAAATGTAATAAACCCAAAAACCAAGAAAACGCTAATAAAACCTAAAAAACCTAAAAACATAATCCCATGAAAACCTAAAAACACTAAAAACCCTATAAAACCCTAAAAACCCTAAAACCCCTAAAGCCCCTAAAAATCCTTAAAATACCTAAAGAATCTAAAAAGATATAAAAATCCTAAAAGGCTCTTAAATTCCCTAAAAATGTTAAATATTATACACATCCTAAAACCCCTAGGAATATATTTAAAACATAAACACTTAAAACCCCTTAAAACCTAAAAATGAAAAAAACCCTAAAAACAATGAAGACCTCAAAACCCTAAAAATCCATTAATTCCCAATAAAAAAATAAAAATCCTAAAAAGTACAAAAACCCCTAAAAATTAAAAAAAAAATTAAAATGATGAAAAAAACATAGAGAAACATAAAAACATAAAAACACTTAAAACCCTTAAAAACCTAAAAATGATTAAAACCCTAAAAACCCTAAAAAATATAGAAACCAAGAAACCCAAAAAAACTCATAAAAATAAAATGACACTAAAAACCCATAAAACCCCTAAAAAACACTAAAAATATAAAAATATTTAAACCCCCCCCCCCCAAAACATAAAAAACTCTAAAGAACCATAAAAACCTAAAATCTAAAGAAAAATACTTAATCCCCAAAAGTACCATAAAACCCTAAAACCCCTAAAACTCTCAAAATCCTTAAAAACCTTAAAAACCCATAAAAATCCATGAAAATCCCAAAAACCCCTAAAAACAAAAAAAAACATAAATGCCCTAAAAACCATAAAATACAATGAACTATTAAAACCCATAAAAACCTAAAAAATTCTTACAACCCTAAAAAAACCCTAAACCCCAAAAACCACTAAAACCCCTCAAAATCCATAGAAACACTAAAAACCATAAAATTTATAAAAAAATACCTACAATACTCTAACAGAGTAAAAAACTAAAAAAACCCTAAAAACCCTAAGAAAATATTGATAAAATAAAAATAATTAAAGCACTTGAAAGAACTAAAAACCCTAAAAAACTTTAAAAAGAATCTAAGACTCTCTAAAACAACATAGAACCCATACAAAGCTTGATGAGGACCTTCGCCTGTATACAAAGCTTGATGAGTTGTTGGCCCTAAAATAAAATCTTGCCAAATCACATTTTAACGTTAAGTGTCTGCAAGATGGAGACCGAAACTCTAGGTTTTTCCATGGCTTTCATAGAGAAAGGCACATCAAGAAAAAATTGAGTGTTGTCCCAGTTGGTGATAACACTTTTACCTCGGTTGAGGAGGTTGGCAAGGACGTCGGGGACTATTTCTAGGGGTTGTACATAGAAAACGGTAAAATATTCAGCATGTTTGCTGACTCCATTTCTTACTATGTTACAACCATGTAGAATGAGGCTCTCATGGTAGCCCCTGTTGAGGGGGAAGTTAGGGCATCACTGTTCTCGCTGAATCTGGACAGCACTGCGGGACCTGATGGTTTTGGAAATAAATTCTTCGTGTTCTACTGGGATATTCATCATGTCGACATTACGAATACGGTGAGTGAATTATTTCATTCAGTCTCTCTTCCACATGGCACAAATACAAATTTTATTTATTTGATACCATAGAGGGAGAATTCTCTTGCGATTGGAGACTTCCGCCTGGTTACTGTTGGCAACACCATCCCGAAAATAATCAGCAAAATTCTTATCATTAGACTGGGGAAGATGTTAGGGGAAATCATTACCCCAAATCAATTTGGGTTCATACCTAGAAGGAGCATACAAACCTATCTTTTTTACTGCTTCGAAGGGGATCAATGTTATACAGAAAAAGACAATGTAAGGTGGCTTTGCTTTGAAGCTAGATATTTCGAAGGAATTTGACACAATAAAGTGGAGTTTCATCTTTGATATCCTTAGAAGATATGGCTTCTCCAGTAGCTTTATCAGGTTGATTGCTTCAATCCTCTACAGCTCCAGAGTTTCGGTTTTGTTTAATGGATCCCCATTGGGATTTTTCGCATGCTCTCATGGAGTTTTCTAGGGGGATCCCCTATCTGGTTTTCTCTATTCTATGGTGGAGGATTACATGAGTCGGTGCATTCTTGATCTTGTGCAGGTGGGGCAGTATTATATGATCAAAGTAGGTTGGAACCTTTTCGTGCCCACTCTTCTCCTCTATGCGGATGATATTACCCTTTTTGGGCAGGCTGATAAGCAGACTCTGTCCACAGTTCATCAAATCTTCCACCACTATGAATGTGTGGCTGGGCAGGCCATTAGTTGGATTAATTCTTCAATTGTTCTTGGAAATGGTGTCTCTATTACAAAGCAGACTCATATTGCCAATATGTTGGGCGTCAAGAGAGGCTCCCTCCCCTTCACATACCTGGGAGTTCCCCTCTTCTGGGGGAAAGCCATAAGCTGCTAATTTGATGGAATCGTTTCTAAAATCATCCAGCAACTCTCGAAATGGAAGGGAAAATCTATTTCGCAGGGTGGACGGGTCTACTTGATTAACTTTGTTATCACCTCAATGTTTGTTCATGACTTCTCCATTTATAGATGGCCGATGAGTCTCATCAAAAGTCTTAATGTAAAAATTAGGAACTTTTCTTGGGAAGGTTCCACTACTGAGAGGAAAATGATCTCTATTTCCTAGAAGCATTGCCCAAAGCCGCTTGACATGGGTGGTCTTGGAATTAAGGACATGCGGTTGTTCAATGATGCCATGATTGGGAAATTTACATGGATCTTGATTAATCCACAGAATGATGGCCTTGAATTTCTCCAGGAAATATTCACGTGCAGATTGTGTGACGACTTTACGGGGTATCTTTCCTCCTCAGTCTGGCCGAAATTTCTGTCCTCGTACAAGGATATTATGTCCAAATCGAAATGGATCGTGTCCAGAAACTCTAGCCTTAACTGTTGGTCGACACCATGGATGGAACAACCCATTGCGGACATCGTAACACCGCCGCTTGAACTACAGCACCTCACCATTTCTGATCTCATGCGGAAATGTGATGACTCAACTGCCCCTCTCCCAAAGAGTGTTGCCATGCAAGTGAAGCGATATACCTTTATTAACAGCGACACTCTTATCTGGATGCCCATCATGGTTGGAAAAGTCAACAACCATGATTACTACCGGTTGAAGTGCCCGCCAGGTCCTGTCTGACTGCCATGGATGACTAAATTCAGGACACCCTTCATTCCCCCATCGCACTTTACTCTAATCTGGAAAATCTGGAGAAACAGGCTCCCGACATATGATCAGCTTCAACTCACTGGATGGTAACTCGCTTCTGTCTGTTTCTTGTGCAAGAGAGATGAAGAAATATGCAACCATACTTTCTTGCACTACACCTTTGGTGCGGAGCTATGGCGCTACCTATCACGGAGATTTGGGCTGACATGCTGTCTGCAAGGGCCGATATGTGACTTTCTGCATGGACTGGTTGATCTGAACCGGAGCGACCAGGTCCAGAACCTGCTGTTGGCCATGGTGGATTCTATCGTTCATTACACTTGGGCTTCCCAGAATGCAGCTGCATTTAATCGTCAGCCTCTCTCACTAAAGGGGGAGTGGTGTCGATCCACAATGCTATTCACAGCGCCTCACGGATACAAACAGGTTCAATGTTTAATGACGTTGAGGATCTGACTATTCTGCGTGCTCTTGGTGTGGCTGGAAGGATCCAAAAACCTCTAGTCTTCAAGTATATTAGATGGATTCCGCCACTCCCATCATGGATAAAGGTGAACGTTGATGGCGTGACACTTGGAGCTCATGGGCCATTGGGGTGTGGGGGTGTATTTCGCACCCCACGGGGCTTCTTGAAGGGTTGATTCTTTCAGTTCCTTGGGGAAGGCTGTGCCTATGAAGCAGAGCTGTGGGAGATCATAAAGGCCGAGAAGTTTGCATGCCAATTCACCTGGTCACAGCTTTGGATTGAGTCAGACTCGATGCTTGCAGTTGCTGCATTAAAGGGACACTCCAGGGATGTTCCTTGGAGACTATTGCCACATTGGATCGAGTGCCTTGACCTACCCCGGAACCTGAATCTCAATGGCTCACACGATTACAGGGAAGCTAACTCGGTTGCTGACGCCCGCTCCAAATAGGCGATCGTGGAGAGGGCCTCAATGTTGTCCTTTATTTCCCCACCTTATTGTATTCCGTTCTTGGACTCGGATCCAAAGGGAGAAATTCATACTCGCCCTTTCAGGCCCATCTTGTAGCTGCCTTTTCCTTTTGAATTATGTTTGGGGGGCTAGCTCGCCTAGCCCTGAACATCTTCTGCCTAGAAATACCAAAAAAAATAAAAAAAACACTCAAAATCACTCAAAAAGAATTAAACTGTAAAAATATTATAAAATAATGAAAAAACATTAAAAACTTAAAAAGCACCTAAAAACCCTGAAAAACGCAAATAGGACCTTAAAAACCTAAATATGTTTAAAAACTCTAAAAATAATAAAACCCTAAAAGACCATATAATCCCTATAAAACCCTACAAAACCTAAAAATACCAAAAACCCCCCCATTACCATAAATTTCCTTAAAAATACATAAAATTTACAAAAAACGTAAAATGACTTGAATATCCTAAAATCACTAAGAAAAAATTAAAATCATAAAAATAATTTAAACCCCTAAAAACCTAAAAAACTCTAAAAACCCTAAAAAAACAAAATATACCCTAAAACACTAAAAACCATAATGATCTTAAAAACATTAAAACCATTAAAATCCATAAAAACCATAAAAACCACTAAAACTCTAAAAACTATTTAAAATCCTAAAAACATAAAAAAAATAAAAAAACCATAAAAACCCTAATTTTTTTTAAAAAACCCCCCCTTAAACCCCCAAAAACCATTAAACACTAATACCCCTAAAAATTCTAAAACCCCTAAAAATTCCTAAGAACCCTAAAAATCCATACCAATCCTAAAGGGACCTAAAAAACCCTAAGAATGTAAAAAACCTTAAAAACCCTGAAATCCACTAAGAAATCCTTAAAAACCCTAAAACACTTAAACCCTATGAAAACCTAAAGACGTAAAATCCCAAAAAACCCTAACAATATAAAATCCCTAAAACTCCTAAAAACCATAAAAATCATTAAAAACACTATAAACCTAAAAAAATCATAAAAATCCCTAAAATCCACAAAACCTAAAAAACCCTAAAAACCCATAAAAAACTAAAAACACTTAAAGCCCCAAATAATTAAAAACAAAAAAAATAAAAAACCTAAAACCACTAAAACTACTAAACCCATAAATCCTCAAAAACCCTTTAAAACCCATTAAAATCCATAAAAACCCTAAAAACACAAAAATTCTAAAAACCCATAAAACCCTTTAAAATGTTAAAAAAACCTAAAAAACTCAAAAATAACTTAAACACACCAAAAACCATAAAAATACAAAAACCCCTCATAATCCCTAAAAATAATAAATACCCTAAAAATCACTAAAAACATAAAAAACCCAATAACCATTAAAAACTATAAGAAAACTGAAAAAAAACAAAAAGTGCGTAAAACTCTTAAAAACCTAAAGATGTCAAAAACCCTAAAAACCCAACAACCCAAAAATATAAAAATCCCAAAACCCCCTAAAAACCCAAAAAATACCAGAGTCCATAAAAATACCTAAAAACAAGAAAAACCCTAGATTCCCTGAAAAACACTAAAAAACCTTAAATACTTGAAAACACTTAAAACAACTGAAAACCTAAAAATGATAAAAAAACCCCTAAATACCCTAGGAAGACCCTTTAACCCATAAAATCTATAAAACACCGAAATACCCGAAATACCCATAAAAACCAAAAAACACACTAAAATACAAAATCCCCTTTAAACCCCTAAAAATATTTAAAAGACTCTAAAAACCCATAAAAAACTAAAAAACTCTAAAAATCCCTAAAATACAATAAAAAACCCAAAACCCCTTGAAAAAATAAAAATCCCTAAAACCCTTAAAATTAAAAAAATCCTAGAAAAATCCCTAAAAATAACTAAGAATTCCAAAATAACTAAAACCCCTGAAAAAATCTATGAAAAAAATTTAAAACTAATAATATTTAAAACCCTTAAAAACCTAAAAAATACTAAAAACCCCAAAAAACTCATAAAAACCCAAAAAATCCTAAAAACCTCAAAATATTAGAACACCTAAAAACTATAAAAATCATAAAAAATCCAAAAAACATGTAAAAACATAAACACTCCTAAAAACCATAATAAATCTAAGAAAACCTAAAAATTATTAAACCCACAAAAACAAAAAAAAACAAAAAACCCTAAAATACCGTAAAATACCTTAAAAAATCTACAGACCATAAAAACCCTTAAAAAACAAAAAAAAATCCTTAAAACCGGTAAAACCCAAAAAAATCATAAAAACTCTAATAACCCTTTGAACCCCTAAAAATTTTAAAACTCTAAAAAACCGTAAAATGCCTAAAAAATAACCCCCCCCCCTTAAAACACAAAAAAACATAAAAAAACATAAAACCCTAAAACTCTTCAAAATAAAGAAAACCACAAAAAATTAAAAAAAATCATAAAAAATCCCTAAAAACTGTAAATATATTAAAAAACCACCAAAACCATGAAAACGTTATGAAAACCTCAAAAACATAAAAACACTTAAACCCCTAAAAAACATAAATATGCTAAAAACACTAAATACCCTAAAACCCCCTCAACATACATAAAAAACATAAAAATTAATAAAAATCCTAATGAGCGCTAAAAATCCCCAAAAATGAAAAATATCCCTAACAACCTTGAAAATCCCTAATAAAACCTTAGAAACCAAAAAATACATAAAAAACCAAAATACCAACCCCCCAACCCCCTATAAATACACTAAAAACCTTTAAACTCATAAAGTCCTTAAAACCCCAAGAAACTGATAAAGGCCCTAAAACCCACTAAAAACTCTAAAAACCCACAAAACCCCAATAAATGCTAAAAAATCTAAAAACCCATAAAACATTTAAAAACTAAAAAAATGTCCTAAAAACACCAAACAACCCAAAAAATCTAAAAATCCAAAACCCCCCTAAAAATGCTAAAACCAATAAAAATACTGAACAATCCATAAAAATCCATAAAACATAAGGCCCCTAAAAAACCTAAAATACACTAAAAACTATAAAACCCATAAAAACTCTAAATCTCCTCAAAATCCCTAAAAGTATCAAAAACTATAAAATACTAAAAAAATAATAAAATTCCAAAAACTTTTAAGAAACCCATAAAAACCATGAAAACCCCTATAAAAACCTTATAAAATATATATAAAACCTAAAAAACAATTAAAACACTAAATACCATAAAATAACAAAAAACCAAAAAAACCCATACAAACTATAAAGCCCCCTAAAACCATCGTAATAACAAAACCCATAAAAACCCTAAAAACCAATAAAACTCAAAAATCCAGTTAAACCATTAAAACATTAAAAAACTCTAAAAAACCTTAAATAACCTAAAAAATCGAAAAAACCCCCAAAACCCAAAAAAACTAAACATCATGAAAATCCATAAAACAATAAAATTAAAAATCCCTAAAAATCCCTAAAAATATAAAAAACACTAAAAATCTATGAAACCCTATAAGAATACATTAAAAATATAAAAAAACTAAAAACACATAAAAACTTAAAATAGGGTAAAAAAACAAAACAAAAACACTAAACCCCTAAAAACCATAAACACCATTAAAATTTATAAAAACCCTAAAATTCCCTAAAAATACCTAAAAACTTAAAAAACCCCAAAATCGATGAAAACTATAAGAAATAATTAAAAACCTAAAAACACTAAAAACCCTGAAAACCATTAAAAATGAATAAAAACCCATAAAACTCTAATAATTTCCTAAAACCCAAAAAAACAATAAAAACCCCTAAAAACCATAAAAAATCCTATAGACCCATAAAAACCATAAATCCAATAAGAACTATAACAACCCTTTTAAACTCCAAAAAAATGATAAAAACCCTAAAAAACCTTAAACCGCCAAAAAAACTCAAAAAACCCTAAAACCCCAAAAAAATATAAACCCCTTAAATCCCTCAAGATCCACAAAAAACATAAAAAATGATAAAAATCCGAAAAAGGACCTAAAGTCCCCAAAAACATAAAAACCCTAAAAACACTTAAAACCCCTAATAAAACCATATGAAACTAAAACACTTAAAACCCATAAAAACTCTAAAAACATTAAAAAACCATAAAAATTTTAAAAATCCTCAAAATACATAAAAAACAAAAAATCCTAAAAATCCTAAAAAGTCAAAAAAACCATATAAACTATAAAAAAATAAAAAAATTAAAAATCTAGAAAAATATAAAAACCATAAAACCCACTCTAAAAATGATTTAAATCCCTAAAACATTAAAAAAACATTAAAAACATTAATAACCCTAAAAAACTCCTAAAAACAAAAAACAAAACAAAAAAACCCTCAAAAACCTTAAAACCCCCAAACCCCATAAAAATACAAAAAAAATACTTACAAAGTCCTTAAAAAGTAAAAAACCCTACAAAATCTGAAAAACCCTAAGAAAAACATGAAAACCTAAAAAAACTTAAAACTGCAAAAAATCAAAAATACACGATAAAAATTGTAAAAACCCTAAAAACCCTAAACACCTTAAAAACCCTAAACACCCTGAAAACCAATAAAACCTAAAAAACCTAATAACCATAAAATCCTTAAAAAAATCCCTTTAAACACCTGAAAATGTTAAAAAATAGAATAAAATGGTTAAATCCCTAAAAACTCAAAAATATCCCTAAAATACATAAGAAGCTAAAAAAGCCTAAAAATATTTAAGAACCTTGAAAATGCATAAAAATATTAAAAAAATCAATAAAATCCCAAAAAAATTAAGAAACCCCCAAAACCCTAAGAGAACCTTTAGAACCTAAAAGTAATTAAAACTTCAAGAAAACATAAATGAATATAAAACTTAAAAACCCTAAAATCATTAGAACGCCCTAAAACCCATCCAAATCCCTAAAACACTAAGAAACCATAAAACACATAACAAGACCTAAAAATTCCATAAAACATAGACACCCAAAAAATCCAGAAGAAACCTAAGAAAACCATAAAAACCCAAAAACACATAAAACCCCAAAATAAAGTAAAAAGACTACAAATCCTAAAAACCCTATAAGAAGCTAAACACCTTAAAAACCATAAAACCATAAAACCCCTAAAAACCATTTAAAACCCCAAAACCCATAAAACACTTAGAAAAAAATTAAGAACTGTAAAAACCCTCTATAAACCTAAAAACGTTAAAAACACTAAAACCCCTTAAAATCCCAAAAAACATAAAAAACCTAGAAAACTGAAAAAACCATAAAAACACTAAAACCCTAAAAAACCTAACAAACATAAAAATATATAATAACACTAAAGAACATTAAAAATCTAAGAAACCACAAAATTAGTAAAAACCCTAAAAAACATGAGAATTCCTTAAAAAACTTATAACACTTAAAAACCATAAAATCTGAAAAACTTTTAAAACCCTAAAATCCCTAAAAACACAAAAAAGTCTTAAAAACCCTAAAAATATCTACAAATCATAAAAACCATAAAAATCCTCAAACCCCCTAAAAATAAATGAGAACATAAAAACTCTAAAATCTTAAAAAACCCTTAGAAAACCTAAAAAACAAAAACAAACACTTAAATCCCCTAAAAACCTAAAAATGAAAAAAACACTGAAAACCCTAAAACTGATAAAACCCTACAACCCCTAAAACCCCTCAAAATATGTAAAAACCCTAAAAGACAATAAAAATCATAAAATAGCACTAAAAATACATAAAATAAAAATATTCCCTAGAAACATGAAAAAATCGTAAGAAACCTTAAAAACCTAAAAGGTATTAAAACCCCAAAAAAACTAAAAATGATAAAAACACTACAAACCCATAAAGATCCTAAAACCCTAATAACCCATAAAAATCATAAAACCCATGTCATTTTTAAAAATCGTTGAAACCCATTAAAACCCTAAAAACCACTAAAAATTATAAATACCTTTTAAACCCCTAAAAATGATAAAATTTATAAAAAAAATTTAAAAACCCAAAAAAACTCAAAAAAGCCCTAAAAAACCCCATAATTCATAAAATCCCTAAAAACCCTAAAACCCACAAAATCCATAAAAAACCTAAAAATCATTTAAATCGTATAAAATACCTAAAAATCCCTAAAATCTTAAAAAACCCTAAAATCCCTAAGAATGCATTAAAACCTAAAAACACATAAAACCACTAAAATCCAAAAAATACTAATAACCCTAAAATCTCTAAAACACTAAAATTAAATAAAAATTGAAAATAATCCCTCAAATCCCTAAACACATAAAAACCACTTATACCCATGGAAATCCCTAAGAAAATCTTAATAACCTAAAAAAATCAAAATACATAAAAACTCAAAAAATGTAAAGGACCCAAAAAATCACTGAATATACCATAAAAATCCTAAAATTCCCTAAAATTCATAAAAATACCTAAATACATAAAACACCATAAAACTCTATAAACACCGATAAAATAACAAAAACTATGAAAACCATTTAAACCCCAAAAAATGTTAAATAAACTCTAAAAACCATAAAAGACTTAAAACTCAAAAAAACACTAAAAAACCAAAATAGTATAAAAAATATAGAAGAACCCAAAAAACCTATAATCCCTGAAAATCCATAAAAACCCTAAAATCATAAAAATCCTATAAAAATACCAAAAAATCCTTTACTACTTAAAAATCCTAAGATCCCTAAAAACCCCTATGAAAACCATAAAAACCTAAAAACACCTAGAAACCCAAAAAACCTAAAAAACACTACAAAACCCAATAGAATCCTAAAAAACATAAGAAGTATGGCTGATCCAGCAGGGGGCTCGGGCGATTCTATTGAACCTCGACATACGCCAGCTCCTCTGAATTGGGAAGTAGTTGAATTAGTGAATAATCCCGACTCTGAACCTATCAAGAATAATGTCCTTTTTCAACATTGAAATACCCATGTTGCAAAACCTGGTCAATAATCAGCTTTACCTCTGGATGCATCAAAGAAGAATTTTGTTAAGGTTGTCAAATCTGCGGCTTCCTCTTCTTTCTCTGACTTCGGTACCCCCTCCCCTGGGTGTGTTATTAAGAAAGGAAAAAAGAGATCATGTAGCTGCCAACCGGGAAGCAATTGAGGAGAGAATAAACCTCTGTAAATTTTTGATCATTACTCACGTGGTCATACCTAAGCGTGAAAAACTATGGAGATTTGTCAAGCTTGTCAAGCTAGTTGCGGAAATATGGGGTTTCTCAGACTGGAAAATGACAGCCATGGGTCGTGGCTTTTATCAAATCGTTTTTCCCTCAGATGAGCATAAAAGACATGCCTGGAGTTTTGGATCACTTGCTCTTAAGCCTGGTCTGCTGCGGATCCAAGACTGAGACCGCAATTTTGATCCAACAAGCGTCAAGAATACTTTTTCTCAGGTTTGGATCAGTATTTTCAAATTGAATTGGTTATACTGGTTTCCTCAAATTTTTTGGGACATTGCTTCCTCGGTTGGCTTTCCCATCCGTATAGACAAGGAAACAGACAATCCAAGATTCGGACACTATGCTAGAGTTCTTGTTGAAGTTGACATGGAAAGCACTCTGGTCGAAGAAGTGGTGTTGAAAACACTAGATGATAGTATCATGCTGGAAATACAGTATGAAAGAAGTCCCAAGTTCTGTAATAATTTTCTCTTTCTTGGTCACTATATCAATGGATGTAGGAGACTGAAGACCTGTAACACTTGAAAGGTGCTAGGTCATGAGGATGGTTCATGTCAAGTTTCTAAAAAGAAAGAAATGACCTAGAAGGATGAAGTGAATAATGATACCCTCCATCTACAAGTTAATACCCTCTCTCTACAAGGTAATGGAAACAACAATGCAGGGACAAGAGGGGTCCCAAATCTTTCTATTGTGAACCCTGAGAATGTTTTTGATCCCATTGCATTGGTCCTAGCCAAGGATCCAAATGATCATAATGCTGGGGAAGATGCTCATACAGAGCGCTTTTCTACATCTCATGGGGTCTCTCTAGTGATTGATGTGTCTCCCATTAAGCAGACCTCACTTTCCCATCCTGATTCACTTGATATTACAACTTCCAGCAGTGTACATGATGCACCTACCTAGCCTCATGATATTCACAAAGAAGTTGATCCTGTTGAGCATGTTATGGTTTCTAAAGGTGCTCCTCCTCTTGGGGCTCCTCCATAGATTGTTTCCCCATCTCCTTGGGCCTATACAGTGATTTATGAGTCTCCTGTTGAGCAAATTCCATTTTCCCAGTCTGATGCAACTAATCATGCATCTCCCAGTAGTGCACATGATGCTTATGCTCAGCCTTCTGAACTCACTCTTACATTCATCAATGTGCATGATGTAGGAAGGCCTCTGTCTCATCTTGATTCTCAAAAAGAAGATGCTTATTCTGTGCAAAATAAAGACACTGCAGGTGCTTTTCCTCTTGAGCCCCCTCCAAAGATTGATGCACTGCCAGATGTTCAAACTGGTGTTTCTGTGTCTCCTGTTTCTGAACTTCATTCACCCAGAAGAGTGCACGATGCATCTGCTCAGCCTGATGCATCTTCTCTTGTAGATACTGCTGAAGCTTTCACTCCTGTTCTTGCAGGAATTGCCACCAAGGTCAAATTCAAGGGATTCACTCACAATGAGGGTATTGTGTCACTAATACCTTCTCCCCCCTGTTTGGGAAACTCTGGGCTGATCAAGTAGATGATAGTCAAGATGCTGATGTAAACTCTAAAGTAGCTCCTATGGCCTCCACTCATGAGGTGCCAAGAGAAGAGAAAATCATCAAGAAACCTCTTGGAAGAGCTCCCAAGAAAGGAGGAAAGAGTAAAGGATCCTCTTCCAAGAATACAGAAGGCCTGTATCGCCAGAGAGGCAACACAAACCTCAATCAATGAAGCTGATTTTTTGGAATTGTCAGGGGATTGGGAACTCTCCCACTGCAGCATCCCTTCGACATTTTCTTATTTCTAAGAAGCCTTCACTTGTAGGAATTGCAGATCCTCTTATTAGTTTTGATAACTCGAAGGGCTTCAACTGGGACTCGCTCAGATACTCATTTATTGCTCACAACATAGGTGCTGGTTACCTTGAAACATTATGGGTTTTTTCGGCACAATGAATTGCAACTTGAGTCTTTTGAGATTTTTCATCAAGTTATTTCAGTTCACACCCGGATGCAGGACACTCCTTTCTCATCTTTTGTTTACGCCTCTTTCTCTTACATCAGACGAAGAGAACTTTGGGATGAATTATCTACCCTCAGTGAGAATATGAATCACAACTTGGTCATCACTGGTGACTTCAATGTTGTTCTATGTCCAGATGAAGAAATAGGCCTTCATTTCTCCTGTTCTACTGCTCATTACTTTCAGTGTTGTGTGGATCAATGCAATCTCATTGAAGTTCCTATGGCGGGCTCCAAATTCACTTGGGGAAGGTTCAATGTCAATGGGAGGCAAGCCAGTAAAATTGATAGGTGCTTTATGCATGTCAATGATATTGGTTCTCCATTGAACATCTCAGGATTTACTCTCCCCAAATTTTACTCTGATCATAATCCCAAAAAACTGTAAAAACCGTAAAAACCATAAAAACCCTAAAATCCCCCAAAATCCCAAAAAACCTAAAATCCAAAAAAATTTAAAAAACCCTTAAAATAAATAAAATACTATAAAAACCCTAAAAACATTAAGAAAAGCGTAAAAAACTAAAAACCGTTAGAAACCCCAAAAATCTAAAAAGCACTAAAAAACCTAAAACCCCTAAAAACCCTAAAAATACCTAAAAACCATAAAAATCATAAAAACCCTAAAAATCCCATAAAATGTAAAAAAACATAAAAACCTAAAATATGACTAAGAAAATCTTAAAAACCTATAGAAACATAAAACCCCAAAAATCCTAAAGGCACTAAACCCCTAAAAACCCTTATAAGCCATCAAATTCCCTAAAACACTAAAAACTATAAAATACCTAAAATGCACTAAAAAATATATAGACATAAAAGCCCAAAACCCCCAAAAACCCAAAAACCCTAATAAATCCTTAAAAACCTAAAAACTCTTAAAAACCCAAAAATAAACCAATGTGATAAAAAACCTAAAAGACCCTAAGACCCTAAACCCCCCTAAAATCCATAAAAGCCATAAAATCATAAAAAACCAAAAAAAACAATTAAAACCCTAAAAACCACTAAAAACTCTAAAATTAATTTAAACCCCAAAATACGCTAAAAACTCAAAAATCAATAAAATCCCTAAAAACTCAAAAAACCCTAACAACCCAAACAAAACCACAAAAACCTTAACTACCCTAAAACCCAAAAAAACTATAAAAAACCTAAAACCCATAAAAATGATAAGAAATACCAAAAAATATATAAAAATGTTTAAAACACTAAAAAAATTAAAAAAACCTTAATAACCTTAAAACTTTTAAAACCCCTAAAAACCCAAAAAAATAAAAAAAACCCAAAAAACCTCAAAACCCCCAAAAACCCTTAAAATCCCTAAAATCCATAAAAACAATAAAAATTTTAAAAATCCATAAAAATTATTAAAATTTTAAAAAACAATAAAAACCCTAAAAAATCCCAAGAAAAAATTAAAGGCCTAACAAAAAATTTAAACCCGTAAAAGCGTTAAAACCCCAAAAATTCCTAAAAACCCAAAAATCCATCAAAATCCCTAAAAACCCTAAAACCCAATAATAATCCTATAAAATCCCTAAAAACAATAAAACATAAAAAACCCAAAACCCTGAAAATGCTAATAAATAATTAAACACCTAAAAAACTTAAATCCCCCAAAAACCTAAAAACACCAAAAACCCTAAAAAACTCTAAAAATACCCTAAACCCCTAAAAGTGCCTAAACCAATAAAAAACTCTAAATAACTTAAAAACCTTGAAACCCATAAAATGACTAAAAAACACTAAAAAATATGAAAACTCTTTAATCCCCTAAAAATAATTAAAACCCCTAAAAAACTAACAAACCCTAAATACTCAAAAAATCTGAATGCCCAAAAAAACCATTAAAACTGAGAAAAACCCCAAAGCCCTTAAAAATCCCCAACACATTAAAAACCCATTATAATCATAAAAAATATAAAAACATACCTAAAAATTTATAATACACTACAATCCCTAAAAAACCATAAGAAACATTAAAAACTGAAAAACTATTAAAACCCATAAAAACCTAAAAACGCCAAAAACACTAAAAACCTAGAAAACTCTCAAAATCCCTAAAACACTAAAAAATGATAAAAATACCAAAAATATTTAATTACCTCTAAAATAATAAAACCCAATAAAAACCAAGAAAACCCCTAGAAAAAACATAAAAACCTAAAAACATGTAAAACCCCTAAAAACATAAAACATGATAAAACTCTAACCCCCCCCCCCAAAGACCCTAAAAAACCTAAAACCCCTAAAAAACATAAAACCCCTAAAACCATAAATTATCATAAAAACTATAAAATCCATAAAAACCACTAAATACTCTAAAAACGCTTCATACCCCTAAAATCATTAAAAACTCTAATACCCTTAAAACCCTTAAAAAAATTAGAAAAACATTTTAAATCCTAAAAATCCACAAAATCCCTAAAAAACCAAAAAATTTAGAAAAATCATAACAACCCACTAAAAATAAAAAAAACATAAAAAACCCTAAAAACATTAAATATATAAAAATAACTAAAACCCATAAAAACCTAAAAACACTAAAAACCCTAAAATACACTAATAACCCTAAAAACACTAAAACCCCTCAAAATCCCCAAAAACCTTAGAGAAAGAAGAAAAAACCAAAAAATCCATAATGGTCCTAAAAATTTTAAAAACCCTAAAAAATCCAGCAAACCCTATGAAAACATTTAAAAATTGAAAAATTCTAAAACCCCTATAAAACTATAAAAAACTAAAACCCCTAAAAACTCTAAAACCATAAAACACCTAATAACCTCAAAAACCCTAGAAACCCTAAAACCCACTAAAAACAAAAAAAAATATTATGAACCGCTAAAAATTGTAAAAAACCTCAAAAACTCCTTAAACCCATAAAAAACTCATGAAAACACCCAAAAGACACCAAAAACCCTAAAACTACTACCCCAAAAAATCCCTCAAAAACCTAAAAATCCCTAAAATCCAAAAAATATATCTGAAAATCCCTAAAATCCAAAAAATATATCTGATAATCCATAAACATGTAAATCACACAAAAAAACTAAAAACCATAAGAATACCTTAAAAACCATAAAACACTTTAAACCCCTAAAAATCATAAATAATGTCAAAACCATTAAAACCCCCTAAAACTCTAAATACCTTAAAAACCTTCAATATCCGTAAAAACCCTAAAAACCATAAAAATCCTAAAACTGCCTAAAAAAACATAAACTATAAAAAACCATGAAAACCACTAGAAAAGGCTTAAATACATAAAAAACATAAACCCCTAAAAATAATAAAACCAAATAAAATCCCAAAAAACAAAAAAAGACCATAAAACCCCGAATAACCCATAAAGACAATAAAACCCATAATACACTTTAAAACCCAAAAATCTAATAAAATAACAAAAAACCACTAAAATATCTAAAAACCCTTTAAACCTATAAAAAGTTATAAGAAAGTATACAAATATTAAAAACTATAAAAAATAGAAAACCCCCACTAAAACCCCAAAAAAACCATGGAAACCCTTATAACCCTAAAACCTAGAAAACTCTTAGAACGACTAAAAGTCCTATAAAAATATAAAAAACCAATAATATTCATAAAAATTACTGAATACATAAAAAACCAAAAAAAAAACCAACAAAAAAAAACCAAAAAAAACTTAAAAACAATAAGAATAACATAAAACCTAAAAATAATTAAAACACTTAAAAAAATCTAAAATCACTAAAAATTATAAAAAACATGACACCCTAAAATCTCTAAAAACCCTAAAAACCCATTAAAATCCTAAAAAATCCCATAAAACCAATAAAAATTTAAAAAACCATGAATACCCTAAAAACCCCTAAAAACCATTAAAAACCTAAAAATCCTTAAAAACATAAAAACACATAAAACATCTAAAATCATAAAAATAAGAAAAAATCCTAAAAACCCTAAAATTACCTTAAAAGGTCCCCTAAACCACTAAAACACAAAAAAAAATTAAAACCCCCAAAACGAAGAAACCATAAAAAACTCTAAAAACCCCTAAACTCCTAAAAATGTTGAAAAACACTAAAAGATCTTAAAATCACAAAAAACTCAAAAAAAAATCCTAAAAACCAATAAAAACCAAAAAAAACAACAAAATCCTTAAAATCCAAACCCCCTCAAAAAATCACTTAGCTCCTTAAAAATCTATAAAAATCCTATAAATTCCCTAAAACCATGAAAAACCCTTAAAACCATGAAAATCCCAAAGAAAACATAAAAAAAATTAAAAACATAAAAACTGAATAAATTGTAAAAAATTCTAAAAAAACTAAAATCCTAAACACCATAAAACCACCTAGAATTCCTAAATCCCCGAAAAAATCATAAAAACTCGAAAAAACCATAAATATTTCAAAAAATTGTAGAAATTGGTAAAACTACTAAACATCCATAAGAAAGCCTTAAAACCTACAAACACTAAACCCCTACAAATATAAAAAAATGAAAAAAACATTAAATCCCCTAAAAAGACCATAAACCCTTAAGACCCCATATAAACCATAAGGACCCCTAAAACCATAAAACCCAAAAATCCCATAATTACCCTAAAAAATACTAAAAACTCTAAAAACCCATAAACCCATAAAAATGATAAAAACTCTAAAATACCTAAAACACCTAAATAGCAATAAACATCCTAAAACCCAAAAAACCTTAAAAAATCTAATACCATAAAAACCATGAATACCCTAAAAATCACTAAAAAACCTAAAAACCCATAAGAATCCTTAAAAATCCCTAAAAATGTAAAATATCGTAAAACACTAAAAACCCCTAAGAAAAGAATAAAACTATGAAAATAGTTAAAACCCCTGAAAACATAAAACACTAAAAAACCTAAAAAAACCCTAAAAATCCTTAAAATACCTAAAAACCATAAAAACCATAAATATCATAAAAAAGACCTAAAAACCCTAAAATGAAAAAACCACTAAAAAAATGAAAACCCAAAATAAAACCTTAAAAACTTAAAAACATTTAACACCCATAGAAACCTAAAAAATATTAGAAACCCTAAAACCTATAAAGACCATAAAAACAATAAAAATCCCAAAACACCTTAAAACCCCATAAAATCCCATAAAACCTCTAAAAACTACTAAAAGTTAAAAAAACCATTGAACCCATTAAAAAGTTAAAAAACATTATAAAACCATAAAAACCCTAAAAAATCCAAAAACCCCTAAAACAATGAAAATATTTAAAAACCCTAAACACCATAAATTGATAAAAAAGTTATAAAAATATATAAAACAGACAAAACCCTAAAAACCTTAAAAACCCCTAAAAAAGATTAAAAACATAAAAAAATTCAAACCCCTAAACACCTCAAAAAACCCTAAAATCATAAAAACCTAAAAACCCCTAAAAATCCTTAAATCTCTTAAAACCCATAAAAATTCAATAAAAACAAAAAAATCACTAAAAACATAAAAAAACTTGATACCCCTGAAAAATACTACGAAAACCTTGAAAACCTAAAAACTCTTAAAAACCTAAAAAACTAAAAACTGTAAAAAAACCTAAAAACCCTAAAAACCATAAAATCCCCTTAAAACCCTAAAACCACTAAAAACATAAATAATGATAAAAAAAATCTAAAAAACTTAACCATCCCCCCAAAAAACTCAAAGAAACACTAAAAACCCAAAAGAAATACCATAACAAACTAAAAACCGAAAACACACCAAATCCCTAAAAACCCTAATAACATAAATCATAAAAAATATGTAAAAATGACTAAATACATTTAAAATTATAAAAATCATGAAAAACCATAATAAAACATTAAAAATATTGATACAGTTAAAACTAAAAAAAACCTAAAAAATTATAAAATCCCTGAAACACTAAAATCCCTAAAACCCCTAAAAACCCTCAAAATACTTAAAAACCCAAAAATATCCATAAAAATCTAAAAAATATATAAAAATATAAAAAACACAAGTAACCTTTTAATGAAACTGATACAAGCTTAGAAAAACAACTCTTGAACCCCAAAAAAACATAAAAATTGCTAAAACAAAAAAAAACACTAAAAACATCGAAATCATGGAAAACCTTAAAAACTATAAAATCCTAAAAAAAGCTCAAAAATTCCCTAAAACATAAAAAACAATAAAAACCCATATAAAACTTTTAAAACATAAAAAAATAAAACTCCAAAAAACAGAAAAATTAAAAAAAAACATTAAAACCCATAAAAACAATAAGGCCCCCTAAAAACCATCAACACCCCCTAAAAACCTAAAAACCCCTAAAACCCCATAGAAACCCTAAAAATGACTAAAAAGTGTAAAAACCCTTTAAACACATAAAAATGTTAAGAAAAACTCTAAAACCAATTAAAAATCCTAAAAAACCAAAAAGGCCATAAAGGCCATCAAAATCCCCAAATACCCCTAAACACTATAAAAATCCTTTTAAATCCCTAAAAATCCATAAAAATGTATAAAACATAAAAACCCTTTAAATTCCATAAGAAAACCTTTAAAACCAAAAAACACTTAAAATCATTTTAAAACCTAAAATAAGATGAATACTCTAAAAACGTAAAAATCCCTAAAAACCCTAAAAATAATAAAAAACCTAAAAGGCCCAAAAAAATCCATAAAAACGTAAAAACTACAAAAAAACACTGAAAAACCCTAAGTATACCTTAAAAACCTAAAAATAAATAAAAATGCTAAAAACCTAAAAAAGATAAAAATCAAAAATAAACCTTAAAAACCCTAAACCCCAAAAAACCAAAAAACCTAACCAATCCAAACCCCATAAAAACCATAAATACCGACTAAAAACAATAAAAACACAAAAAACATTGAAAAACTCTTAAAACCATAAAAATCCCTTAAAACCCATTAAAATCACAAAAAACCCCTAAAAATGAAAAAAAAAACTCTAAAAATAAAAAAAACCCTAAGAAAAAATTAAAAACATAAAACACTTAAAACCCCAAAATAAACTAAAAATGATAAAAACACTAAAATACCCTAAAACCCCTAAAAACACTAAACCCCTAATACCATAAAACCCCAAAAGTCCCTATAAACTCAAAAAAAATCTAAAAATCCTTTAAACCACAAATGTTTTTTAAAAAACTCTAAAATTCATAAAACCCTAAAAAATAAAAAGACCTTAAATCCCTAAAACTCCAAAAAACCATAAAAACCCTAAAAAACCCAAAAAACATAAAAAAAAAATCAACATCCCTAAAAACCATAAAAACCATAAAAACTGTTAAAATCCACTAAAATCCATAAAAATATAAAATCCTAAACCCCTAAAAACCCTAAGTAAACCTTACAAACCTAAAAACACTAAAAACCCATAAAACCTAAAAACTGTAAAACCCTTAAGAACCTAAAAACCGTAAAACCCCTAAAAACCATAAAACCCCTAAAAACCTTAAAAACCTAAAAAATAATAAATACCCTAAAACTAATAAAAAATCTAAAAACACTTTAAACCCCCAAAATGATAAAAACCTCCAAAAACCCTTTAAACCCTATGAAACTAAAAAACCCCCAAAACCCATAAAAACCTAAAACCATCAAAATACCTAAAAACTATAAAAAATAATATAAATTATAAAAAATCCAAAAAAATACCTAAAAATGTTTAAACCCCTAAGAACCCTGAAAACCCCTAGGAGAACCTTAAAATCCTAAAAACTCTTAAAACCCCTAAAAACCTAAATAATGCTAATATCCCTAAAACCCCTAAAAACCCTAAATATTCTTAGAAACCCTGAAAATCCCTAAAATTACTAAAGACCAAAAAATATTAAAACATCCGAACTATTTCCTAAAATCATGAAAACCCTAAAAATTATGAAAACCCTAAGAAAAATTTAAAAACCTTAAAAACAATTTAAATTCCTAAAAAATGTTAAAACACTAAAAACCCAATAAAACCTTAAAGACCTTAAAAACCATAAAAACTGTTAAAACCCTTAAAATATCTTAAAAACTGAAAATTTTAATATAAGTCTCTAAAACCCATTTAAACACATAAAAAAATTGAATACTTTAAAAAACCAAAAAACGAATAAAAACCCAAAAAACCCAAACATCCCTTAAAATTCCTCAATTCCCTAAAAACCCATAAAAATCCAAACAAATCATAAACTTCAGTAAAAACATAAAAAATGCTTAAAAACCCTAAAAAACCAATGAAAACAAAAAAACATAAATACACTTAAAACCCCTAAAACCCAAAAAAATTCCCAATAACCAAAAAAACCCTAAAAACCAAAAACCCCTAAAACATTAAATATTCCTAAAAAAAATGAAAACCCATAAAAATCCCTAAAAAAATAAATAGCCCTAAAACTCTGGAAGGCCCTATGAAAACATTAACATCATATTAAAACAAAAAACTCCTAAACAACCTTAAAAATGCTTAAAATGCTAAAAACACCTAAAAATACCCTAAAACCCATAAAAACCAAAAAATCCATAAAAATATTAAAAACCTTAAAACCCCATAAAACCACTAAAAAATCTGAAAACCATTTAAACTGATAAAAACATTAAAAACTACATAAAACCTTAAAAACACTTAAAAAATAAAAAATATTAAAAACCCAAAAAAACGTAAAACCCTAAAAACCTAAAAACCGAAAAAAACGCTAAACACATTAAAACCTAAAAATACAAAAAAAATCCATAAAAACCCCATAATTGTTAAAAACCCTAAAAAACGTTAAAACACATTAAATTACCATAAACAAAAAAACACTTAAAACACCCAAAGAACATAAAAAACTTTAAAAACAATAAAAACAATAAAAATCCAAAAAGGCCCTAAAAATACTCAAAAACCCTAAAAACCATAAAAATAAATAAAATACCTAAAACCCATAAAACACATAAAAAATATAAAAAACACTAACATCACTAAAATATCCTAAAAACCATAAAACCCATAAAATTTATAAAATCTTTAAAAACCATAAAAACCCATAGAAACCCTAAAAACCACTAAAAACTCAATAAAACAATTGAACACCTAAAGGAGATAAATACTCAAAAACGCATTAAAAATCCTAAAAAATAAACCCCCTCATAAAACCCCCAAAAAAATCATAAAACCCAAAAAACCAAAAACCCCCTCCAAATCTATAAAACCTTAAAAATCCATAAAAATCCTTAAAAACCATAAAACATAAAAACCCTAAAAATCATAATAAAACCTTAAGACCAAAAAACACATAAAACAATTAAAAACCTAAAAATGATAAAAACACTAAAAATAATAAGTCCCCTTAGAATCCCTAAAAACCCAAAAAACATAAGAAAATAAAAATCCCTAAAAATCCCTAAAAATGTAAAATCCCTATATAACTCTAAAAGAATATTAAAAACCTAATATCACTAAAACCCCATAAAAACATAAAACCACATAAAATCATTAGAACCCAAAAAACACTAAACACCATCAAAATTCCTATAAACCCTCAAAGTCCATAAAACCCTAAAAGCCCATAAAAATCCTAAAAACCCCTAAAACCACCAAAAAACATAAAAAACGACAAACACCCAAAAAATACTAATAAATCCTTAAAAACATAGAAATACTTGAAACCCCTAAAAACATAAAACACAGTAAATTCCATAAAATCCCTTAAAACAATAAAAACCATAAAATCCTAAAAATCCAAAAAACCCCTAAAAACCAGAAATATATTAAAAAATCCCTATAAATCCTCAAAATCATAAAAAAACCTGAAAAACCCTAAACACCGCTAAAAAACCTTAAAAACCTAAAAATGCTTAAAACCCCTAAAAACCTAAAAAATTATAAAAACCCTAAAAGTCTCTAATGACCCTAAACCCCCCAAAAACCAAAAAAAAACATAAACCATTTTAAACTCTAAAAATCACTTAAAACTCTAAAAACCCTTTAAACGCCTAAAAATGGTAAAAAAAACCGCTCTAAAACCCTTTTAAACCCTAAAAAACATATAAAAACTAAAAAAGAATATATATATATATATATATATATATAAACTCTAAAAATCCCTTAAAACCGTAGAAACTATAAAAAACCTAAAAAATACTTAAAAATCCCTAAAAACAGAAAAAACCTTAAAACCCCATAAGAAACCATAAAAACCTAAAAACACTTAATACCAATATAAACCTACTTTTTTTAAACACTAATCAAAACCCTCAAAACCCTTCAAAATCCTTAAAAACCTTAAATAAATATTTAAATCCTAAAAATTCCCAAGAAATACCTAACAATTTATGAAATAATAAAATCCCTGAAATAACCTAAGAAGACCTTAAAAACACAGAAACACTTAAAACCCCTAAAAACCTAAAAAATTCGAAAAACCCTAAAAGATCTTTAAAACACTTAAAACCCCTAAAAACCATAAAAACCCGAAAAACTATAAAACCCCCAAAAGTCCATAAAAACCATAAAAGCCTAAAAAATCTCTAAATACCCTTTAAATCATACTTTTTAAAAAAATCTAAAAACCATTAAAAACCTAAAAAAATCAAAAAACCCGCTAAAACCCAATTAACATTAAACCTTTAAAAACCCTAAAAAACCACCAACAACCCTAAATTCCCTAAAAACATTAAAAAATGGCAAAAGTCATAAAAATTGATAAAATACCTAAAAACATAAATGGCACCAAAAAACTAAATAACCTTTAGAAAACCTTAAAAACCTAAAAACACATAAACCCCCTACAAACCCTAAAAACACTTAAAACCCTAAAAACCCAAAAAATCCCTAAACCCCCCCCCCCCCAAAACCATAAAAAACCTAAACAAACCCCAAAAATCCTAAAAAATTTAAAAGATCCTAAGAATAATGTAAAATCCCTAAAAATCATTTAAAACCTAAAAATTTAAAAAATCTTTAAAAAAACAAAAAAATTTCTATAAACCCTTAAAAAACCTAAACGACCCTAAAACCCTAAAACCCCGTAAAATATATAAAATCCACAAAAACCTTAAAACCCTAAAAACCTATAAAAACCCCAAAACCCTTACAAACACTTTAAACCCCAAAAATTTTAAATAATCTATAAAAACATTTAAACCCATAAAAATCAAACAAACCCAAAAAAACCCAAAAAACCCCTTAAAACCGTCAAAAAACCTAAAAACCCGAAAAAACATTAAAATCATAATAAAAACCTAAAAATCCCTACAAATGTAAAAACCCATAAAAACTAAAAATCCTTGTAAAACCTTAAAAACCAAATAACAAATAAAAACTTAAAAAACCTATAAATGATAAAAAAACCCTAAAAACCTAACAAACCCTAAAACCCCTAAAATATATAAAAAACCTAAAAACCATAAAAAACCTATGAAAGCCCTAAAATCCCTAAAGAATATAAAAATCTAAAAGCCACTAAAAAGACTATGAAAACCATATAAAAGAAAATAAAATCCCTAAAAATCTTAAAAAATGCTAAACTCCACAAAAAGACACTAAAAACCTTAAAATGCCTAAAAACATAGAAACCCATAAAAACCTAAAAACCCTAAAAATCCAAAAAATACTTAAAAACCCACAAATCACTTTAAAAACATTTAAACACCTAAATACATTAAAAAATATAAAAAATCTTCTAAACCCTAAAACACTAAAAAAAACCCTACAACCACAAAAACCCAAAAAAAATTATAAAAACCCGCAAAACCATAAAAACATTCTATATCCCTACAAACCTGAAAAAATAATAAAAAACCTAAAAGAGACCTAAAAATCCCTAAAAACATAAAAACCCATGAAAACCCCTAATAAACCCTTAAAAACCTAAATACACATCGAACCTATAGAAAACCAGAGAAACATAAAAAACACTAAAACCCCCTCAAAACCCTCAAAATCCCAAAAATATCCCTAAAACCCTAAAAACCATAGAAATTCTAAAAAATACCTAAAATCCCTAAAAACATAATAAACCATAAAAACCTAAAAACCCTAATAAAACGTTAAAAATATAAAAAAAATTAAAACCCCTAAAAACATATAAAACACTTAAACCATAAAAACCCTAAATAGACCCAAAAAACCCTAAAACCACCTAAAAAGCATAAGAAACCCCTAAAACCATAAAAATTTTAAAAACCTATAAAAACCGAAAAACCCAAATAAAAAATATAAAACTCATTAAAACCATAAAATTTTAAAAAGACTATAAAAAAACCATAAAATCCATAAAAAACTCAAAAAACCTTAAAACCCCAAAAAACCAAAAAAACCCCGAAACCCTAAAAAACCACAAACCCCTCAAATCTCTAAAAACCCTACAAGAACATAAAAATCCTAAAGAAGAGCTAAAAATACATATATTGTAAAAAATGATAAAAACCTTGAAAAATCCCAAATAAAACCTCAAAAACCAAAAAACACCTAGAACACCATAAAAACCTAAAAAATGGTAAAACCCTAAAAACTCTAAAACACCTAAAACCCTTTAAAATACCTAAAACCATAAAAAACCAAAAAATCCCTAAAAATTTCTAAATACCCTATGAAAACCTCAAAAACCTCTAAAGAAATAAAAATTATCGAAAACATACAAAACCCAAAAGACCATAAAAATATCTAAAAATAATAAAAAACATAAAACCCTCAGAATTTTTAAAAACACTAAAACCTGTAGAAATAAAAAAAACCTAAAATCCAAAAAACATAAAAAAACAAAAAAAATATGAAATATCATAATAAAACCTCAAAAAGTAGAAAACACTTAAAACCTCTAAAAACCCAAAAAAATGAAAAAAAAACCTTTACAAACCCTAAAAAGACCTTAAGAACCATTAAAAACCATAAAAATCCTAACATCCTTTAAAAATCCATAAAATAATAACTACCCTAAAAAGCCACTCAGAACTCCAATAACCCCTCAGACCCCTAAAAATGTAAAAAAACTACAACATCCATAATGCACTAAAAATTAAAATTTTTACTAAAACCCAAAAAACCATACAAACACGAAAAACCCTCAAAATCCCTAATAACAATAAAAATACTAAATAAATCTCTAAAAATACCAAAAAAACACAAAAAACCCTAAAAATGATGAAAATTCATAAGAAAACCTTCAAAACCTAAAAATGCTTGAAACCCCTAAAAACCTAAAAAATTAAAAAAACCCAAAAAAGATCCTAAAAACCCTTAAACCCCCTAAAAATCATAAAAACCATAAAATAATTAAGATCCCATAAAACCCTCAAAACCCCTAAAATATATAAAAACACTTTAAACCCCCAAAAATATAAAAAATTATAATCCCGTAAAATGGCTAAGAAAGTAAAAAACGTAAAAACCCAAAAAACCGTAAAAACCCTAAAACACCTGCGCTTCTACCTTCCGATGGATCTACAATGCTCTTTGGCGATGGCATACATGGATTCTTGGTGGCCTGGGTGCAGTCTCGGAGGCTCGACGAGATTGGTGATGCTCATGGAGACTCCTGATGGTGCTGTGTTGTGAAAGAATGGCGGGTTTCTAAGTCGACGGTGAAGTCAACCCTGGCTCGAGATCTGAATATTTGTTGGTTTCCTTGGCTTCGCGATAGCTTTAGACAGGTGTGAAGATGACTTTCCTGGCTTCGCGTTGGAGAGATGAAGCTACGGATCGAGGTCAATTTTTCAGATCTGAAGCGTTTGTAGATGGGTCAACAAGGTCGACGGCTTCATTGGCTCGGAAAGGTGAAGCGACAACTTGGTCTACAGGCCTACCCAGGGCTTTCTTCTCGGATGGTACGTTCCTGCAATGTCGTGTCTTGTTTTAAGGTGGATGTATCTGGAGGAATGCTGCTTCCGAGATGTGTCATGAGGTACGTTTTCTGGTTCCGATCTTATGGTATGACTTAGTTCTGGAGTGACTCAACTGTGGTGTATTTTTCTCTCGGAATGTTGAAGCTGATTCTTGATTTTGGCGGAAGCGGGAGCCGCTATAAAATTTTCACTGCTATTCTTTTCTATGTTGTTGGCTAAAAGCTATTGGAGGCGATTTGCTGGATGTTTGGTTTTTTCTGGATTGAGGATGATGGATGGTGGATAATGGGATGCTCGTTGTTGTTTTCCGCTTATAGAGGAGGTTTTGGAGGTGTTGTTGTGGCTGTAAACCGATGGTGTTTATCGGTTGTGACCGGTCTGCTTGTGAGATACTACGGGTATTGTCTCTTGGTTGGCTGTGATGCTGGATGTGGCTGGATGTTTGGTTGTAAGTTTCTGTTGGGGCTGGCTTGTTGCGACTGGTTTGGTAGTGGACTTATGCTGGTGCTGGCTGTTGGTATGGAAGAAGAGTTGCAAGAGGTTGATGGCCTATTGGTGCTATGGGATGCTGGTTCTGATTGGCTGGGAGATGTTTTGGAGATGCTGCTGAGGGATGTTGCTGGATATTGGTTTTTTGTTGGACGTGGTGCTGCTGAATGCTGGTATTGGATGGATATGACGTGATGATGTTGTTGTTCTGTCTGGTTCTCCCATCTTTTTCTTTCATTGATTTTCTTTTTTTGGGTTTCTGTGTGTGTTTGTTATGGGTTTTTGGGTGTGGGTTGATTGACCCCTCCCCTCACTTCTCTGCAGTGTCTTCATGTCTTTTTTAAATAAACTATGGTGGCGATCAGGAATAACTTGTCCCCGATCCTTCCTTGCCATAAAAGGGCATAAAAATACCAAAAAACATAAAAAACCTAAAAATCCTCGAAAAACATATTAAATCATTCAATAACTAAAAAAATATAAACCCTTAAAAACAATAAAAATATTAAAAATACTAAAAACCGTAAAATTCTTTAAAATCCCTCAAAATCATTAAAAACCCTAAAAACTATAAAAATCCAAAAAATCCCTAGAGTACATAATTACTTAAGAAACCCTAAGAAACCTGAAAAATCCAAAAAAAGTAAAAAACTAGAAACACTTAAAACCCATAAAAATCTAAAGAACTCTAAAGAAACTAAACCCCTTAAAATCACTAAAAACCTAAAAAATCATCAAAATCCCTAAAAACCCTATAAAACCCAAAATGTTAAAAAGTCCATAAAAATACCTAAAACCATAAAAACCATAAAACCCACGAAACCCCCATGAAACCCTAAAAAACATAAAACACGTAAAACCCCTAAAAACCTAAAAATACTAAAATACCCTACAGTCCCTAAAACCATAAAACCCTAAAAACCCTCAAAATATCTAAAAACCCCAAAACCTCATAAAAATTATAAAAAACCCTAAAAATACCTAAAAACCCCATAAACCCATAAAATTCCTATAAACCCATAAAAATCCCTAAAAACACAAAAAACCTAAAACCCACGAGAATCCTTCAATCTAAAAATCTCTAAAAACCATTCAAACCAATAAAAATGATAAAAAAAATATAAAAACATTAAAAAACCATAACAATATAAAAAATATAAAACCCAAAAACCAAAAAACCTAAAAAAATCATAAAAATCATAAAATCCCAAAAAACTGAAAAATGAAAAAAATTCCTAAAAAATCCATAAAAATACCTAGAAACATAAAAATCACCAAAAGAAAAATAAATAACCAGAAGAAAACTTTAAAAACCTAAAAAAACCTAAAACCTCAAAAAATCCAAAAAACACTTAAAACCCTAAAAAAACACTAAAACCCCAAATCCCCAAAAAATAATAAATAAACAAAACAGATCCCAAAAATCCTAAAAAATTTCAAAGACCCAAAGAACCATGAAAAAACCTTAAAAATCAATAAAAAACCTAAAAACATAAAAACCCTCATATAACAAAAAAAATTATAAATACCTTAAAAAATCCGAAAAAGACCTTAAAAACCCAAAAACCCCATAAAATCCACAAAAACTGTAAAAAACCTAAAAACCTATAAAACCCCTAAACCCCCTAAATACTATAAAGACTATTAAACCCATAAAAACTTTAAAAAACTCTAAAACACTTAAAACCCCTAAAAACTCAAAAAAATCATAAAAACACAAAAAACCCAAAAAACCCCTAAAATCCAAAACCCCCTTAAAAAACCTCAAAATACCAAAAAATAAGAAAAAACATGAAAATCCTATAAAATCCCTAAAATCTCTAAAAACATAAAATCCATAAAACACTACAAAATCATAAGAAAACCTTAAAAATCTAAAAACACTTAAAAAACCGAAAGAAACTAAAAATTCTAAAAAAAACCCTTAAAACATAAAAAAACTTAAAAAACGCTAAAACCCATCAAAATACCCAAAAATCTTCAAAACCATAAAAACATAAAAAATCCCTAAATATCACTAAAATGATGGAAAAACTAAAAACCATAAAAAACACAAAGAAATCCTTAAAAACACATAAATCTTAAAAAACATAAAAAACACTAAACACCCTAAAAGACCATAAAACACTTAAAACCCCCTAAAAACCATAAAACCCCTAAAAACTTAAAAACCATGAAATCCAAAAAAACCTAATAATATGTAAACCCCAAAAAAATATAAAAATATTTTAAATTCCTAAAAATGTTAAAAAAAATATAATAGACCACAAAACCCTAAAAAATACAAAAACCCATAAAATAACAAAAAACAATAAAAACCATAAAAACCATAAAAACAATTAAAATTCTAGAAAATCCCAAAAAATCCCTAAAAATATAAAAACCCTAGAAAACCATTAGAAAAACTAAAAAAACCTAAAATCAATTCAATTCTATAAATAACCCAAAAACACTAAAAACCCTAAAACCCATCAAAACCTGAAAAACATTAGAAACCCTAAAAATACCTAAAAACACGAAAAACCATATAAATGCTAATAAATCCATAAAATCCATAAAAATGTAACAATCCTTAAAAATAATGAAAACCAATATTAAAACATTAAAAATATAAAAATAATTAAACCCCCTAAAACCATATAAAATGCTAAAACCCAAAAAATACCCTAAATACACTTAAAATACCTTAAACCCCATAGAAACCATATAACCCCCCTAAAAACCTTAAACCATTAAACCCTAAATCCCACAAAAAAGTATAAAAACACTTTAAACCCCTAAAATATTAAAAAGATATAGAAAAACATATAAGACCTTAAAAAATAGAAAATCCTAAATACCCACAAAACCCACAAAACCCCAAAACACCCTAAAAACCTCCAACCCCTCAAAATCTATAAAACCCATAACGAAAAAATAAAAATTCTATAAAAGAGAAAAAAATATGAAAAACGTAAAACGGTAAAAACCCAGGGGAGTGTCCAAACTCATAATTCTATTGAGTGTCTGGATACGGAGGCACTCCCTCATGAGGCTTCTTACAATCCTGATGGATACAGTTCAGATTGTGCAGGGTATGAGGAGGTTGCAGGATTTTATAAGGTTCTTGAGGAAGGTATGATCAAGAAGAAACAAAGGAGGGGTCAAAATGATTACCTGAATATACCAAAATAGGTGGGTCCTCTATCATGTAAAAATCAAGACCGCAATGTTGTTAGCAGAAAAAAGGAGTCCAGCGTTCATAAGGAAGTGGTTGAGGGTTCAATGGGAAAGGAAGACATCCATGAAAATGAGGTTCAATGCCTAACCCCGATTGACTTTAACCTGCATCCCTTGCTGCTCGAAAAGGATGGATGCAAGGGTAATGAAGTTGGGACAAACATTGGAAAATAGGGGGATATTGGCAAGGAGAATTTAAGTGGCATGGCCATAATTTCCTTTAGTGATATTGTGAAAGGTGAAAAACATAAGATACCCGAGAGTGATGAAGTTATGTCAGCCCCGTCCAGGAGAAAAATGAGGAAGGATTATTCTTACATGCCGAAACCAATGAAAACAAGGTCCACCGTGAAGAGGGGAAAAGTGGTTGTCCTTGCTTTTGGGAGAGATCGTGTGGTCAACCAGATATGTCCGGAAGTGATTTCATTGGAACAACCAAATCTTAACAATCAACCTGCAAATCTCTAATGGAATTATAACTCGGATTCTGAGTGGGAATTGGCCACTGTGGAGGAAGAACCTTATGGCGGATGTGGTGTTGTGTATGGATGCTATGATATGTAATGGTTCGTGCACTCTTGGTTTCTCACTTTCTCCTCAAAAGTGTTTTGAAAATAATAAAAATTTAATTGCAGGTATAAAAACCCTTAAAACCATAAAAAACCCTAAAAACACTAAAAACACTAAAATCTCTATAAAACCTAAAACCCATCAAAATCCCTAAAATCCCTAAAAATATAAAAAACTAAAAATCACTAAAAATACCTAAAAACCTAAAAAAACCCAAAAAGTCTTGGAAAACCTCAAAAACCTAAAAATATTTAGAAACCCTAAAAAACATAAAAAATGATGAAAACACAAAAAGGAAAAAAAAGACCCTAATAATCCTAAAAAATCGTAAAAACCCTCAGAATCCCTAAAAACCCTAAAAACCGTAAAAAAAAATTCCCCAAAAATCCCTAAAAATGTTAAAAACCCTAAAAACTATGAAAGACCAGAATGAAACTTCAAAAACCATAAAATACTTCAAACATGTAAAATATCTAAAAAATAATAAAACCTATAAAAACCCTAAAAGACAATAAGAACCCATAAAACCCTTAAAAATCCCAAAGTCCTTAAAACCCCTAAAAAAAATAAACAATCCTAAAAAGCCACTCAAAACTCTAAAAAAATTATACCTCAAGAAATGTTAAAAATTCTAAAAACCATAAAAATACTAAAAATTTTAAAGAAATCACTAAAGCACAAAAAACCATAAATACAATAAAAACCCAAAAAATCCCAAATAACCATAAAAATCCTAAAAATCTCTAAAAATTGCTAAATGATTTAAAACCCCTAAAAATGATGAAAACCCATAAGATTACCTTCAAAACCTAAAAATACTTAAAATCCCTAAACACCTAAAAACCTCTAGAAACCCTAAAAACATAAAAAGAGCCAAAAACACATAAAACTCACATAACCCTTGAAAACCCCTATGAAAACCTTAAAAATATAAAAATAACTTAAACTCCTAAACACCTTGAAAATACTAAAAATCCTAAAAGATCCCAAACCCCTAAAATTACTTAAAAACCATAAAACCCCAAAAACATAGAAATCCTGAAAACAAAAAAAACCTTAAAAAACCCAAGTCAACTCTAAAAACCCTTTAAACCCCTGAAATCGATAAAAACCTCTAAAACTATAAAATATTAAAAAATAAATAAAAATACTAAACCCAAAAATAATAATAAATCTCTAAAAACAATAAAAATCCAAAAAATAATAAAAAATACTAATAAATCCGTAAAAACATAAAAACAAATAAAATCCTTGAAACCCCCTAAGAAAAAATTAAAAACTTAAAAACACTTAAAACACCTAAAAAACCGAAAAAACACTAAAAATCATAAAAACCCAACACTTCCTAAAAAACATAAAACCCCCTAAATCCTCAAAAAAACTTAAAAACCCCTAAAAATATTAAAAACCATAAAACCCCCAAAAAACTTAAAAAACCTAAAACCCCATTAAAACCCTATAACCCACAAAAAATCTAATTTTTTAACCCCTAAAACTATTAAAAACACAAAAAATCTTTAAAAACCCTATAAAATAAAAAAAACTCTTAAAAACACAAAAAAACCACCGAACATTAAAAACACAAAATCCCTTCAAATACCTAAAACACCAAATAACCATAAAATCCTTAAAAATACTAAAAAATACCCAAAAACATAAAAAAACCGAAACCCCCAAAAAAACCCTAAAAATAAATTAAAAACAAAAAACACTTAAGACCCTAAAAACAAACTCAAAAAACCATTAAAATCCCAAATAATCCCAAAAAATTCGTGTAAAAATAAAAAATACTAAAAAACTTGAAAAACCATAAAAAACCTTAAAAACCTAAAAATACTAAACACCCATAAAAACCTAAAAAACCCCTAAAACTTTAAAAGAGCCTAAAAACCCACAAAATCCTTAAAATCACTAAAAACACTAAAATTATTTCTAACACCTAAATTTTAAAAAATATTGAAAAAACCATAAAACACTAAAAAACATAGAAAAAAAACATAAAAACCAAAAAATTCCCAGAAACCCTAAAAATCCCTAAAAAACTACAAATTCCAAAAAAAATCCTAATAATCGCAAAAAATTTCAAAAAAATGTAAAAACCCTTACCCCCCAAACATAAAACATAAAAACACTTGGAACCCCTAGGAACCTAAAAACACTAAAACCATGAAAAAACTGTAAAAAAACTTAATAATCCTAAAGAACATAAAACCCCAGAAAACCATAAAAACCTATAAAACTTTAAAAAACCTCTAAAAACTCAAAAATCCCTTTAAACCACTAAAAATGAAAAAAACATTAGAAAACATAAAAACCCCTAAAACCTATAAAACTCTAAAAAACCTCTTAAAACTCTAAAAACATTTTAAACCCCTAAAATTTTAAAAACCTCTAGAAAACATAAAAAACCATAAAAACTCAAAAAAAAAACAAAAAACTTACAAAAAACTCTATAAACCCTTAAAACCCTAGAAATTCCTAAAAACACTAAAAACTATAAAAATAAAAAAATTCATATAAATCCCTAAAAACCCACTAAAACCACTGCCAAACCTTAAGAAACCCATAAAACCCTAAAATAATTCAAACCCTGAAAAACCTAAAAAATTATAAAAACATTACGAAAACCCTAAAATCCTAAAAAAACCTAAAAACCCGTAAAATCCCTAAAACACTAAAAACCATAAAAGCCTAAAAATACATAAAAATATAAAAACCCCGGAAAACACTAAAAAATCCTAAGAAAACCATATCAAACTAAAAACAATTTAAACCCTTAAAAAATATAAATATACTAAAAAACCAAAAAAGCATAAAAACCTTAAATACAAAAAACCCCCCGAAAACCATAAAAAATACCTAAGGAAAAAAATCTAGAAAATAAGGGAAAAAATATTAAAACCATTAAAACCCCTAAAATCATTAAAAACTATTAAAAAAATTAAACCCTTAAAAACTATAAAAAACATAAAACCTAGAAAAATACCATAAACCCATAAAAACCCAAAATAACCCTAAAACCCTAAAAATCCCTTAAAACCCTAAAAAAACTAAAAAAAAATAATCACTAAAAATCACTAAAAAAATTAAAAACCCATAGAAAACACTAAGAAGACATTAAAAACCTAAAAACACTTTAAATCCATAAAAAATTAACAATACTAAAAACCCTAAAAAACACTAAGAACTTTAAAAACCCTAGAAAGCCCTAAAAACCCTAAAAAACCAAAAAACATTAAAAAAACCTTGAAACCCCAGGGAAACCTTCGAACCCGCTAAAAATAAAAAAACCCTTTAAAACCATAATATCCTCAAAACACTCTAAAAACCCATAAAACCCCTATAAATTTAAATAAAACCCAAAAATCCAAAAAACCATGAAAACCCTAAAATCCTATAAACCCTAATACCCCTCAAAATCCATAAAACACCTAAAAATCCATAAAAATGATAAAAAAATCCATATTTACCCTAAAATAGAAAAATAAACTCAAAAACCTTAAGAAAACATTAAATTCATAAAAACATTTAAAACCCTTCAAAACATAAAAAATTATAAAAAACGTGAAGACCTAAAAATCCATAAACCCCCCTAAAAATATTATAACCCCTAAAAATTAATAATGTCCTTAAAAAATCACTAAAATATCAAAAAACCTTTTACATCCTTAAAAATAATAAGACACTCTAAAAACCTCCAAAACCCTAAAAACTAAACTAAAATCCCAGAAAATGAAAAAACCACAAAACTGCAGAAACCCTAAAACCCCTCAAAATCCATTAAATCCCTAAAAACCCTGAACACCATAAAAAATCCCTAAAAATCTTTAAATATATTAAAAAACCATAAAACCTAGAAAACCCCTAAGAAAAACATAAAAACATAAAATCATTGAAAACCAAAAAAACAAAAAATTCTGTGAAATAGAAAAGTTTCTAAAAAACCGAAAACCCCTATAAACCATAAATTATCCTAAAACCATTCTAAACACATAAAAACACATAATAAACCTTTAAACCCATAAAAGCATTAAAAAATCTCGAAAAAACATAAAATACATAAAATACTGTAAATATTGTAAAACTCAAAAAATACATAAAAACCATAAAATTCCTAAAAATCCCAAAAAATTTCAAAACCCCTAAACAAATATAAAAATAAAAAAACGATTTAGAATCCATAAATTTTTTTTAAAAAAAGCTTAAAAACCATGAAAAACCCAAATAAAACATTACAAAACAGCAGATAATTAAAAACCCTAAAAACCTAAAATGAAAAAATCTTAAAATCCATAAACCCATAAACAGTAAAACCCCCAACACCCATAAAATTACCTAAAAACACATATAAATCCTATTAAACTACTAAAATCTATAAAATCCATTTAAATCCCTCAAAAATATAAAAAAAATCTAACAAACATCAAATCCTCTAAAATAAAAAAAACAAAAACCAAATAACCCATAAATATACTAAAAGCCCTAAAAACACTAAAACAGTCAAAATCCATAAAAACACACAAAAAATATAAAAACCCATAAACATCCCTAAACACCTTGAAAATTCTTTGAAAACCATAAAAATAATAAAAATAATTAAAACCCCTGAAACTGAAAAAACGCATAATCCCTCAAAAACCCTAAATACAATAAAACCTCCAAAATCCTTCAAAATCCCTAAAAATCCTAAAACCCATAAAAATCTTAAAAATCCCTAAAAATTTAAAAAAAATTAAAGACAATGAAAAATTATAATAAATCCTTAAAATACTAATAAAACTTAAAATAATTAAAAACCTGAAAAATGCTCAAAACCATTAAAAACCCTAAAAACCCTAAAAACCGTAAAACACATAAAAACCCTATAGTCCCTTGAACTCATAAATAATCCTAAAACCCTGTAAAATTTATAAAATCCAACTAAAAACTCCATAAGTACGTTTAAACCCCGAGAAAAATTAAAAATAACTAAATAAAATAATATCCAAAAAAACTGTAAAAACCCTTAAAAATCCAAAAAAATCCAAAAGACCCCAAATAAACCCAAAAACCCGGTAAATACAAAAAACCCTAAAAATACTTAAAAAAATTAAAAAAACATATAAATGATAAAAATAACCCCAAAGTCCATAAAAACCTAATAAATATTAAAAAACCAAGAAAACTCTAAGAAAACTATAAAAATTACAACACTTACACCCTTAAAAATGAAAAAATCACAAAAAAAACACCCAAACTACATAAAACCCTAAACCCCCTAAAAACCTTAAAAACCCCTAAAAATCCATAAGAACCCTAAAAAAACAAAATATCTAAAAATTCAATTAAACCCCTAAAAACAACAAAAAACTCTAAAAAACATTAAAAACACTAAAAAATTAAAAGACCCTAAAATCCAAACCTGAATCCTAAAACACCTAAAAACCATAAAACCCATAAAATCCCTCAAAAGCACTAAATACCCCCAAAATAAAAAAAAAATCCAAAAAATCCCTAAAAATGTAAAAAAAATTAAAAACCTGAAAACCCAAAGAAAACCTGAGAAAATATGAAAATACTTAAAACTCCTAAAAACATAAAAACGCTAAAAACACTAAAAATTCCTAAAACCCCAAAAAACCCTATAACCCTAAAAATATATAAAAACCGTAAAACCCCATAAATATCTAAAAAACCCAAAAAATATGAAATTGTATACAAAACTGTAAACCCCCTATTAATATATAAAACACCTAAAAACCCTGAAAATGTTAAAAGCCCTAAACCCCCCTAAATAGACCCTAAACCCCTAAAAATCACTTAAAATTATAAAAAAATTTAAACACTTGAAAATAGTAAAAACTCTGAAAACCCTTAAAACCTAAAAACCTAAAACCTAAAAAATCCCTAAAAATGTTCAAAATTGCTAAAACCATAAAAAACTATATAATCTTATAAAATCCAACAAAATATATTTATAATAAAAAACCCTCAAAACTAGTGAAACCCTAAAGAAAAATTTTAAAACATAATTACACTTAAAAACCCCAATAACCGAAACAATGCTAAATACCCTAGAAAACCCTAAACCTCCAAAATACCTAAAAACACTAAAAACACATAAATATCCTATATAATCTTGAAAAATATCTAAAACGTAAAAACCCATAAACACTATAAATAACCTTAGAAATAATTAAAAAAGTAAAAATAATTAAAACCCCTAAAAACCTAAAATATTATAAAATCGTAAATGTATCTGAAAACCCTAAACCCCCCTAAAAAGCATAATAACCAATAAAAACCTTCAAAACCCCAAAAAACCCAAAAACCCACTATAAAATCTATAAACCATTTAGTAACATAATAATTATAAAAACTCTATAAAACATAGAAACCCCAAAAAACTCTAAAAACCCCTAAAACCCAAAAAAACCTTAAAAATCCTAAAACCCCTAAAAATCCCTAAAAACCTAAAAATCATTAAAAACCATTAAAATCGTGAAAAAATACCTAAAAGTACTTGAAAATATAAAAACCCAAAAACCCTAAAAATTAAAACCCTTAAAAATTCCTAAATCCCCATTAAAACCCTAAAAACCTAATAAAAACTTTAAAAAACATTATACCTCTAAAATAATTCAAAAATTTAAAAAATGTAAACACCCAAAAAACTCAAAAAAACCTAAAAAACTAAAAAACAATAAAACCCTAAAAAACCTTAAAACCCTAAATTCCTAAAAATTCCAAAAATACCCTAAAAACCCTTAAAAATCATAAAAGTACTACAAATCTCTAAAAAAATAAAAATCCATAAAAACCCTAAAATTACATAAGAAAACCTTAAAAATATTAAAAAAATATAAACCCCATAAAAACCTAAAAGTTATAAAAAACCTTAAAAACCCTAAAACCCTAAAAAATCCTAACAACACGAAAAAATCCATAAAACCATAAAAATCAATAAAAATCATAAACAACCTGAAAAATCCCTAACCAACATGAAAATACCTAAAAACACAAAAACCCTAGAACACTAATAACTGAAAATAATACCTTATAACCCTCAAAAACTATAAAACCCCTAAAAACCTAAAAACTGCTAAAACCATAAAAATAAAAAAAATTCCCAAAAAACCAAAAAACCATCAAAATCCAAAAAATAATTAAAATAAATAAACACCTACCTATATGTTTGTTTCTTCTGTCAAGCCTATAATTCAGCAGCCAAATTCTCCATCTTATGGTCTGCAAAGAGATACGCCTCCCTGGGGGGACATGGAATGCACAATGCAGGTTTTCCTACTAAACCAGCTAATGTGCATCTAGCTGAGTGTCATGTTGCTATAGTGGTTGGGGATGTTTTTCTAAATGTTGATCGACAGTCCCCTTCTAACCTGAGGGTCTGTGATATCTTTGATAGGCTGAAATGTGACCTGGGAATTGTGGCCGATATGGGGGGATGAATCCCATGGAAGGAGGCAAGAGTATGGGGATGGTGGAGTCCCGGAAGATGGAGATTCCTGGTCTATCTCACATTCCATGAGGTCTGGAGGAGTCCAGAGATTCTTTGAAACAATTGGAAGTGCATAAGGGAGATGATGATGTCCCTCTGTACAATTAGATTGATGGATTGGCTTTGGAGGATTTGACTCAAGAGCATCACGTTGTGCAACCAAAGTTGGCCAGTTACTTCGATGAGCAATATGGGTAGAATAACAGCTTTGGGCTTTAGGGAGTGGCTTGTGAAGATAGTGTTAAAGGGTCACATGAAAATGGTGGTGAAATTATGTTGGATGGTTCTTTGGTGCGTAACGGAGTGCTGGCAGCTCAACCCGCTGGTAATGAGAAAGAGATCGTAGGTGCTGATGTGCAGTTTCTCTTTCATAGATGTGATACAAGTACTTGGAATGAGCATTTTGTACATACTAAGGCAGAGGTTGTAGTAGCTTCACAAAGGGACATGGATGAGCAGATGGGGTTGGCAGAACAAGGAGGGGTTCTCCCAGCGGTGATCAATGTGGCGGTTGGGGAGGATGGTTTCGAGGGTGTGGCTGGTCACAGGCTTTCTGAAGTGGATTTGAATACGCCTGGGGCGGTGTCTGAGGGGGCAGTTGGTGGTGCTTCTTATTGTGTGACTGATCATGGGAAGGTGGAGGATTTGGGGAAGTGAATAAAGTGTATGAGGTGTCTTATTAGGGGGGGATCATCTATGGAAGAGAAGGTGTTCGTGTAGGGGGAGGGTTCAGGGATGTGGGAGGATCACGAGCAGGGGGACACATCTGCACAGGAGGAGGTGATGGGGATGGTAATGGAGGTGCATGTGGATGCCTTGGATGACAGGCCTGACTGTATGGGCTTGCACGAGTTGGAGCTGGTGGACCGACCAGGTGGCCCCTAGAAGGGAATCCCCGAGGTGGATCTGCCTGAGTGGCTGGAGGTGTTGGATAGAATAGCTCCAGGGTCACCTGAAGTGGTCCCTAGCGCGCTGCATGGTGGGGTTCTTGCTGGATTCTCACTAAACCAAGAATCCTCCTTTATTCCTGACCATGTCCAGGAGGATGGAAGAAGAATGAATCATGACATGGATATGATTCTTAAAGAGAGGTCCTTTCTTGAGGAGGCCATTGGGATGGAAAACATCCATGTTGGGGTCCCTATTTACTCAGGAAGGGGGAAGCCGAGGAAGGACTACTCTTCTTTGAAAAAGACTATGTCCACAATAACCTCTTGCAAAGCTAAGAAAAATGCCTATGAAAGGGGATGAAGGGTTGTCAAGGTGCAACGGAATGTGGATCATCAACATCTTAGGGAGTACTGCTCCAACTTTCTCAATAAATATAAATCATCTGAATGAGAGTCGGTGGAATGATATGCTTCCTATGGGTATGGTGCAGATGGGGATTCATATGGAGATGATGCAACCTATGAATATGGTGCAGGGAGTGACCCTCATGGAACCACTTTTGTTTTTTATTTTAGTTTCAATATTTACAGGCTTGTTTTTCTTTTGGGTATTTTCTTTTTCATTCTTTTTTGGTTATGGAGTCATTAAGTGTTTTGGGAGTTGGTCGATTGTCCCCTCCCCACCCGTTTCTGTTGTGTCTTTTTTTCAAATAAATGGGGGGGGGGTCGGGATTAGGATGGCCTCGTACCTTCCTTTACCTAAAACCCCCAAAACCATCATAATAACTAAAAACACTAAAAACGACTAAAAATCCCAAAAAAAATTCAGAAAAAAAATAAAAAACCCTAAAAACATAATGAAATTTCAGAAAACATTAAAAAACTAAAATCACTTAAAAGCACTGAAAATCCTAAAAATGCTAAAACCTATAAAAATAAAAAAATTCCTAAATAACACTAAAACCCCTAATAAACTCAAATAACCCTAAAACCCTATAAAAACCCTAAATCCACTGACTCTAAAAACTCATTAAACAATTAAAAAGATTAAAAAAATCTAAAAAAACATAAAAACCCTAAAAATCACAAAATAACTTTAACCCTCCCCCATAAAAAACCATAAAACCCTAAACCCCCCAAAACCTAAAAACCCTAAAAATACCAAAACACCCTAAAAACATGAAAAATAATAAAGAAACCCTAAAAATTAATAAGATGTAACAAACCTAAAACCCTCAAAAACCCTAAGAAAACCATGAAAACCAAAAAAACATAAAACCCCTAAAAACCTAAAAAAAGGGTGAAACCTAAAAACACCTAAAATACCCTAAAACCCTAAACCCCATAAAAAACAGTAATACCCTAAAAGCATAAAAACCCTAAAACCCCCATAAACCCTTAGATCCACTAAAAACACTAAAAACAATTTATACACATAAATGTAAAAAAACTCTAAAATAGATTAAAATACTAAAAACCCAAAAAAATAAAAAAACAATAAAATCCCAAAACACCCAAAAAAATCTAAAACCCCTCAAAATCCCAAAAAATCCTAAAAACTAAAAAATAAAAAAAACCAATAATAAATTTCTAAAAGCTTCAGTAACCCAAAAATCCCTCTGAAACCCTTTGAAAAACATAATCACCTTAAACACTTAAAACCCCTAAAAACCTAAAAATGCTAAAAACCATAAAACCACAAAAACCCTAAAAACAATAAAACCATCAAAATAACCAAAACCCCTAAAATCCATAAATTCCTAAATAGGACCTAAAAATCACAAAAAACATAAAAAAAATTAAACCTAGAAAATTCCTAAGAAAATGTTAAAAACCAAAAGACACTTAAAACCCATAAAGACATAAAAACACTAAAAATACCTACAAGACCCAAAAAAAGTCCTTGGAAACCCTAAAACCCCATAAATACCATAAACCACCAAAAAACATTAAAAACCCTAATCTCCCATAAAAACCCACTAGAACTCTAAGAACCCATTAAAAGAAAAAATCATTAAAAATCACTAAGAAACATAAAAAACCAAACCCCCCAAACAACTATAAAAACCCTATATCCCTTAAAACAGTAAAAATACAAAAAAAAACCATTAAAAACAATAAAAATCATAAAAATCTCAAAAAACACTAAAAATCCTAAAAAAATAAGAAAACAATAAAAAACTAGAATGATTAAAACTACTACAAAACCCATAAAAATAAAAAAACCCCTAAGAAAACCTAAAAAATATAAAAACACATAAAAACCCTAAAAACCCTAAAAACTCATAAAAACCTTAAAGACCAAAAACCTATAAAAAAGCTTTAAAACACAAAAAACATTAAAAACTCTAAAAAATTATAAAACCCATAAAAACTGAAAAAACCCTAAAACCCGAAGAAAATCATAAAAACCCCATAAACCCAAAAAACCCAAAAAACCAAAACATTCCTAAAAACCATAAAAAACTATAAAAATATTCAAAAATTCGTAAAAATATCTTATAACTTAAAAACACCTAAAACCTTAAAAATCCCTAATACAACCTTACAATCCAAAAAAAAAATTAAAACCCATAAAAACCGAAAAAAACACCAAAACCAAAAAAACCAAAAAAACAAAAAAAAAACCCCAAAAAACCCTAAAATTCCCAAAAACACTAAAAAATCATAAAAATCATCGAATTTATCTAAGAATTCCAAAAATGTAGAAAATCCAAAAGAACAATGGAAAACTCAATAAAAACCAAAAAAACCTAAAGAAAATAAAACCCCTAAAAACCTAAAAATGAAAAAACCCTAAAAGACCCTAAAAACCACAAAACCCTAAAAACCATTAAAACAAAAAACCCCGAAAAACCTAAAAAATCCCCTAAAACCATAAAACCCAAAAAAATAAAAAAACACAATAAATACCACCTTTTTCTTTTGGGCCTTTTATTTTTCTTTCTTTTTTGGTTTTGGAGTCTTTAAGGGTTTTGGGAGTTGGTCGATTGGCCCCTCCCCACCCTTTTCTGTTGTGTCTATTTTTCAAATAAATTTTGGTGGTGGGTGAGGAATAGCCTGGCCCCGTACCTTCCTTCTCCCAAAAAACACAAAAAAAATTTAAACCCCAATAAAACCCTTGAAAACCCAAAAAACCTTCAAAATCCCAAAAAACAACATAAAAATCCAAATCAAATTAGAAAAAATACATAAAATCATAAAAACCATTAAAAACCATGAAATCCCCAAAGAAAACCATAAAAAATATAAAATCACTTAACATCCCTAAAAAACATAAAAAATGGTAAAACCCCTAAAAACCCTAAAAACAAAAAAAAACACTAAAACCGCAGAAAATTCTGAAAAACCCAAGAAACCCATAAAAATCCTAACAAATAACTAAAAGTTGGAAAAAAAATTAAAAAGACCTAAAAAAACCAAAAAAATCCTAAGAAAACCATAAAAACGTAAAAACACTTATAGCGCATAGAAAACCTAAAACACTCTAAAAATCCAAAAGACTTTAAAAACTATAAAACCCCCCTAAAACCCATAAACCGACAAAAAACCATAAACCCACTAAAACCCATAAAAATCATAAAAATAAAAAAATACCATAAAACCCAACTAAAAACATTGAAATCCCTTTAAAACCCTAAAAATGATAAAAATATTAAAAATAATAAACAACTAAAAGACCCAAAATACTCTAAAAAACCAAAAACCGATAAAAACACTAAAAAACAAAAAAACAAAAAAAATCAATAAAACAATAAAAACCATAAAATTCCTAAAAAAACCTAAAAATTTGTAAAATCTAAAGACCCATTAAATCCCTAAAAACACATAATAAAACCATAAATTCCTAAAAATACTTAAAACCCCTAAAAAATAAAAATACTAAAAACCCTGAAAACCCCTAAGAATCCTAAAAACCCTAAAAACCACAAAAACCCTCAAAATCCATTAAAATATTAACAAACTATAAAAAAACATAAAAAACCCTAACAATCCCTAAAAACATAAAAAAAACCTAAAAACGTGGAAAACCCATAAGAAATACTTCAAAACATAAAACACTAAAAAACTCTGAAGCCCTAAATAATGAAAAAACCCTTAAATCCCTAAATACCACAAAAAACATAAATTACCTAAAAAACGTAAAACCCACTAAAAACTACCAAAACCCTTTGAACCGATGAAAACATTAAAAACTATAAAAACACATAAAAACCCTAATAAACTCAAAAAACACCAAAAATCCCAAAAATACCATAAAAATCCTAAAACCCCTAAAACCCCTAAACCACTAAAAACAATTATGACTATCAAGCCCAAAAAAACCATAATTATCCTAAAAAATCCATAAAAATGTAAAAAACCCTAAAAACCCCAAAAAAATCCTTAAAAACCTAAAAATATTTAAACCCGTTCAAAACCTAAATAACGTTAAAACCCTTAACACCCCCTTAAAAGCATCAAAATAGCTAAAAACCCATAAAAACCTAAAAAGTCCCTAAAATCCCTAGAAACATTAAAAATAATAAAAACCCTAAAAAACCTTAAAAACCTAATAACACTTAAAACCCTTGAAAACCTAAAAAATGCTAAAACCGTAAAAACCCTAAATGGCCATAAAACCCCAAAAAAATCCAAAAAATAATAAAAACCCAAAATTTCTTAAAACCCATAAAAACCATAAGAACCCCATAAATAAAATAAACTATAAAAACAATTTAATGCCCTAAAAGTGATAAAATACTCTAAAAATATTATAACCCCTAAAAAACTCAAAAAACCGAATAAACTCCAAAAAAAAATTATAAAACCCATAAAATCCCTCAAAATCTATAAAATCCCTAAGAAAAAATTATAATCCTAAAAACACCCTAAAAATACCTAAAAATGTAAAAATCCTTGAAAAACTCTAATAAACATTAAAAAGCTAAAAAATTAAAACACATAAAATCCAAAAAATGATAAAAACACTTAAAAATACTAAAACCCCTAAAAATCCCTAAAATCCCATAAAATCGATAAAATACCTAAAAACACATAATATTGTAAAAACCATTCCATAGCCAAAGAAAACATCAAAAACATAAAAACACTAAACACCCTAAAAATCATAAAAAACATAAAACCCTAAAAACCATAATACCCCTAAAAACCATAAAACCACATAAAACGACAAAAAAGCATAAAAAGCAATAAAAAACCTAAAAACATTAACCCCTTAAAAATGTTAAAAAATATAAATAAATTTAAAACCCTAAAAAAATAAAAGAACTGGAAAACGTCAAGAAAATCATGAAAACCAAAAAAACCTTAAAACCTCTAATATCCTAAATTTTTTCAAAATCATTAAAAACCCATAAAAATAATAAAAATTCAAAAATAACCTTAGAAATACCTAAAATTTTAAAAACCAAAAAATCACCGAATAACCCTAAGAAAGCATTAAAAACCTAAAAACACTGAAAACCCCAAAAACCTAACAAATGCTAAAAACTATAATATTATTAAAAATATAAAAACCATAAAACTCTAAAAATCCTTAAAAAACCTAAACAATAATAAAAATCTAAAAAATCCCTAAAAATCCATTAAAATGTAAAAACCATATGAATCATTAAAAATCTTAAGGAATCCTTAAAAACCTAAAAACACTTAAAAACCATAGAACCCTAAAGATGATAAACACCTTAAAACACCCTAAAAAAGACCATGAAGCCCCGAAAAATCCCTAAAAATCATAAAAATCCACAAAACCATTAATGCGACTAAAAACCCACAAAACCCCCAAAACCCTAAAAAGTGGTAAAAACTATAAAAACCATTAAAAACATTAAAAACATAAAAATCCCTAAAACCCCCAAAAAAAAAAAAAAAAAAAACCCAAAACCCTGAACACCATAAATACCCTCAAAATCCAAAAAACCCCTAAAATCCATAAATATCCTAAAAATCAGTATAAATCTCTAAAAATGTTAAAATCCCAAAAAACCCAAAAAACCCAAAGAAAAACATAAAAATGTAAAAACACTTAAATTCCATGAAACCCTAAAGAACACTAAAAACTTAAAAACCCCTAAAAACACTAGAAACCATAAAACCCCCAGAAATCCCCAAAATCCCAAATACCCTAAAAACCCATAAAAATCCTAAAAAATACTTAAAATCCCTAAAAACATTAAAAAAACATAAAATCATTGAAAACCCATAAGAAGAACATAAAAACCTAATAACATTTACAACCCCTAAAAAACTAAAAATTCAAAAACCACTATAAATCAAAAATGACTCTAAATCCTTAAAAATCCCTAAAATCAAAAAACCTCTTAAAACCTTAAAAAACCTAAAAACGCATAAAAAACCTAAATATACATTAAACCCTTAAAAAAGAAAAAAAATATAACAAGAATAAAAAACCTAAAAACTCAAACACTCCTCCACCCCAAAAAAACCAAAAAACCAAAAAACCCAAAAAACCCTTAAAATGCCAAAAAAGCCCTATAAAACATAGAAATCTTAAAAAGGGCTTAAAATCCCTAAAAACATAAAAACCTTGAAAAACCATAAGAAAACCTTAATAGTATTAAAATATTTAAACCCCTAGGAATAATAAAAATTCCAAAACTCCTAAGAACCCATAAATACTGTAAAAACCCAAAAACCATCAACATCCCAAAAACCCTGAAAATCCATAAAAATCCAAAAAAAATCTATAAAATCTCTAAAAATGTAGAAAACACAAATTATACACTACTACCCTAATAAAATAAAAAAACTTAAAATCCCAAAAAAAACCTAAAAACGGTAAATCCCTCAAAACCCTATAAAGACCATAAAAAGCATAAAACCCCACAAAACCATAAAAACCCAAAACCTTTAAAACCCTAAAAAATCCAGAACCCCCCCCCCCCCCCCCGCAAAAAAATAAACGAAAGACTCTATAACCACTTTATACAATTAAAAAATTTCCAAAAACCTAAAAATCATTTAAAACCCAAAAAAACTCAAAAAATCCTAAAAACATAAAAAACCCATAAAACGATAAGGACACTAAAAAACCCTAAAACCCCAAAAAACCCCAAAAAACCATAAAATACTCAAAAACCTTAAAAATCCTATGAAATCCCTAAAAATCCCTAAAATGTAAAAAAACCTAAGAACCTTGAGAACAACTAAGGAAACATTAAAAACCTAAAAGCACTTAAAATTACTAAAAAAACACTAAAATCCCTAAAACCCTCAAAATCCCTTAAACTCCTAGAATCATAAAAATACATAAAAATCCCTAAAAATGTAAAAAACCAAAAAAACCCAAAAAAAACCCTATTAAAACCATGTTAAACTAAAAACACTTAAAACCATTAAAAACCTAAAAAACACTAAAAACTCTAAAAACCCTAAAAGACCCTAAAAACTCTTAACAAGGATAAATAAAAATAAAAAAAATAAAACCATTAAAAAACAATAAAACGTCAAAAACCAACTAAAAACTCTAAAAACCCATTAAACCCCTAAAAATGTTTTAAAACTCTAAAAAACAGAAAAACCATAAAAACCCTAAAAACCTAAATTCCCTATTAATCCCTGAAAATCCTAAAAACCCGTAAAAAACCTAAAAATTCCCTAGAAATACTAAAAACTTAAAAAACCCTAAGAACCATGAAAAACTATATGAAATCCAAAAACAACTAAAAACACTTAAAACTAGTAAACAACTAAAAAATTATAAATACCCTAAAAACCCATAAAATGACCATAAAACCCCTAAAAACCATAACACCCTTAAAAAACTTAAACCCTAAAAACATATAACCCTAAAAAAAATTAAATATACCTTAAAAACCATTTAACAACTATTTTAAAAAAACTCTCAAAATTTTTTAAACCATAAAAACTAAATAAATCCACTAAATACCCAAAACCTCCCTAAAACCCTAAAAAACACAAAACCCCACAAGACCCTCAAAATACCTAAAAACCATAAAAATCTTAAAAAATCCCTAAAAATCCCTAAAACCTAAAAAAACCTATACACCATTAAAACCCAAAGAAAAACATAAAACCCTGAAATCACTTAAAACCACTAGAAGAAATAAAAATGATAAAAACCTTAAAAAAATATAATAAATACATAAAACACTTCAAAATATCTAAAAACCCAAAAAATGATGAAAATCCAAAAAAAAACCTAAAATCCCTAAAAACGTAAAATACTCTCAATACCCTAGAAAATTATAATAAAACCTTAAAACCCTAAAATAGTTAAAATCCATAAAATCCATAAAATTATTAAACCATTAAAATCCGTAAAAACAATAAATCCATAAAGATCAATAAATTCCATTAAATACCACTAAAACTATAAAAACCCTTTAAACCCTTAAATGTTAAAAAACTATAAAAACATTAAAATGATAAAAATAATAAAAAAATAACAACCCCCAAAAAATCATAAAACCATAATATCCTAAAACCCCTAGAAACCCCCCAAAACCTCAAAATCCCAAAAAAAACTGAAAAAACATTTAGAATCCTAATAAAATCCCTATAAATCACTAGAAATGATAAAAAAATATAAAAAATTTAGAAAATCATAAGAAAACATCAAAAATATAAAAACACTTAAACCCCCTGAAAACAAAGAAAACACTAAAAACAATGAAAACCATAAAAACCCTTAAAAACCATCAAAATCCCAAAAAACCCTAAAACCCATAAAAATCCTAAATAATAACAAAAAAATATAGAAAATGTAAAAAACCCTAAAAAACCCAATGAAATTGTAAAAAACCTAAAAACACATAAAATAATTAAAAACTATATATATACAAAAAACCCTTAAAATCCTAAAAGACCCTAAGAGTCATAAAAACCACAAACAACCTAAGTACCTTAAAAACTATGGCAGTGATGAAAGATGTTAAAAAATCGTAAAAATACATAAAACCAAAAAACTCAAAAAAACCTAAAAACCTAAAAAGCCTAGAAAACATAAAAAACCAAAAACCCTTAAAATCCATAAAAACTCTAAAATTAATAAAAATCCTAAAAAATCCCTAAAAATACTTGAAAAAGTAAAACCCTAAAAAAACCTAATAAAACCTTAAAAACCTAAAACCACTTAAAACCCCTAATAAACCTAAAAAATGCTATAAACCCTAAAAACTCACAAAATCACGAAAACCCTAAAAATCCATAATAATGATAAAAATCCTATAAAATATCCTAGATCCCTAAAAATGTAATAAACCCTAAAAACCTTGATAACACCAATGAAAACCATAAAAACCTATAAACACTTAAAACTACTAAAAACCTAAATACCTAAAAAACCCTAAAAACCCCTAAAAGACCATAAAACCCCAAAACCCCTAAAAACCATGAAAACCCCTAAAAACATAAAAAACCAAAAACCCCAAAAAACCCTAAAACACACTAAAAACAATAAAAACTCATTAAACCACTAAAAATATTAATAACTATAAAAACATAAAAAACCATAAAAACCCGAAAAACCATAAAACCGTAAACAAACAATAAAATCTCTAAAAATACTAATGATACCTAAAACCATAAAAACCTATAAAAATCCTAAAAACCTCTGAAAGTATCTAAAAATGTTAAAAACAATTAAATCCCTAAAATCACTAAGAAACCCAAAAAAACACTTAAAACCCCAAAAGACCAAAAAAATCCTCTAAAAACACTGAAAACCCCCAAAACCCTCAAAATCATTATAACCCCAAACCCCCTAAAAACCCTAAGAAAACATTAAAATCTAAAAAATAGTTAAATTCCCAAAAATCATAAAAATACCAAAAACCTAAACACCCAAGAAAGACCCTAAAAAACAAAAACCCTAAAAAACATACAAAAACCTAAAACACTAAAACAATTTACAACCCTCTAATCCCCTAAATATTTTAAAAACCCTAAAAAACATTAAAAATAGTAAAAAAACTCAAAAAAACCTAAATACCCAAAAAAACCATGAAAACCCCTAGAAATCCTCAAAATCCCGAAAAACCCTAAAAACTATAAAAAAATAAAAAACCCCTAAAAACCCTTAAATATATAAAAAACCCAAAATATCTTCAAAAACCCCCAAGAAAACCTTAAAAACCTAAAAAAAATAAAACTCCTAAAAACCTAAAAAATACTAAAAACCCTAAAACCACATAAAAACCATAAAACCTTTCAAAATCCCTAAAAACCATAAAAATTATTTCTAATCACAAAATTCCTTGAAAATTTAAAAAAAACCTAAAAACCCTAAAAACAAATTAGAAAATCTTAATAATCAAAAAAACAAATAGAACTGAAAAAAAGCTAAAAACTTAAAAACCCCGTAGACCTATAAAAACGTTAAAAACCCTAAAAAACCATTATAAACTATAAAACCCTTTATAACCCTAAAAATGTTAAAAAAACACTTAAAAACATTAAAACCGTAAAAAACTAAAAGATCCCTCCCCCCCCAATATAAAAATTCTAACAACCAAAAAAACCCCTAAAAACTCAAAACACCTAAAAAACCTGAAAACCCCTTAGAAAACCTTTAAATCCAAAAAAACATAAATGTTATAGAAAAAAGATAAAATTTAAAAATCTTAAAAAACCCTAATACCCCTAAAAACCATATAAAATCCTAAATATATTTAAAAACCCTAAAAAATATAAAACCACTCAAAACCAATATAAAACTAAAAACACATTAAGCCCCTAAAAATGTGAAAAACTATAAAAAATATTAAAACCTCTAAGAAACTCAAAAAAACTCTAAAACCCCCAAAAAAACATAAAATCACTAGAAACCAAAAAACATTAAAACCCTCCCTTATCTGCCGAGTCTCTTTATTTTCTTTCTAATAAATCTGGGGGGTGGGAATAGCCCGACCTTCGCATCTTCTTTGCCCTAAAACCCATAAATATCCTCAAAAATCATTAAAAATATCTAAAAACATATAAACCCTAAAACCATGAAAATGCATAAGGAAACCTTAAAAACCAAAAACACTTAAAGCTATTAAACAAACTAAAAATCTCTAAAACCACAAAAATCCTAAAAACACAAAAACCCCCAAAAATCCCTAAACAAGTAATTAACCATAAAGAACCGTAAAATTCCTAAAAATCAATAAAAATATAAAAAACACTAAAAACCCCAAAAACAAAAAGATAACATTAAAAAATAAATAACATAAAACCCCTAAAAAACATAAAAACGCAAAAAATCCTAAAATACCCCAAACACCAAAAAATTATAAAACCGCTAACAACCATAAAATATCTGAAAAACTATAAAAATATAAAAGCACTAAAAATTCTAAAAAAAAATTAATCTCATAAAAAATTAAAAAATATAAAAAATTTATAACATAAAAAAAATGAAAAAACACTAAAAACGCAAAAGCTATTAAATTAAAAAAAACTAAAAAAACCATAAAACCCTTAAATAACCTAAAACCCCTAAAACCCATAAAAATTCTTAAAAATCTAAAGCTATTTAAAACCCTAAAACCCTAAAACCCTATAAAATTCCTAAAAACACTTAAAACCCCTAAAACTGTAAAAATAATAAGGACCCTAAAATCGATAAAACCCCTAATAACCTTGAAAACCCTAAAACACATAAAAACCTAAAAAAATAAAATCTCAAAAATCCCCTTAAAACAATATTTTATTTTTAAAAACTATAAAAAACTTTTGAAACCATAAAAACTCAAAAAAACCATAGAAACCCAAATAAATTATTAAACATTAAAAACCTTAAAAACCACTAAAAACCCTAAAAATCCAAAAAAAAATCCTCAAAAAATACAAATCCTATAAAATCCAAAAATATCTAAAAACATAGAAATCTAAAAGACATAAAAACCCTAAAAGATTAAAAACCTAAAAACACATAAAACACATAAAAATAATAAAAATAATAAACCCCTAAAAACCCTCAAAATACCTATAAACCCTAAAAACCAAAAACAAAGAACTCTAAAATACCATAAAAAATAAATGATCTAAAACCCTGAAAACCCCTAAGAAAACCATAAAAACCTTAGAACACTTAGAACCCCAAAAAACCTAAAAAACACCAAAAACCATAAAAACACTAAATAAAGTTAAACCCAAAAACCCACTAAATACATTTAAAATCCTTTAATCCCCTAATTATATTAAAAAACTCTAAAAGACTTAAAAACCCTAAAAGCTAAAAAACCTAATGATTGAAGGAAGAGGATGCCTCCTCTCTCTCCTGGTGTCTCTCTCTCAGTGCTGGGTTATCCTGTGATTCCTCCTAGATATAGAGGATTCACATTACTGATCTACTTATTCTTCCTTCAGATTTTGGACTCCTCTCCTCCATGGAGTGGGATTCATGGTTTTGTCAGGTCGGTGCTCGTTGTTTGCGGTGGTGAGGGATTAAGCTTCATGTGGCATGGAATTATTTATCGGATTCCTTTCTTAAGGGCCAACTTTTGGGTTTCCTTATGGAAGATCGGTTGTATCGGTGGTGGGTGTGACTTGTTTCGATGGAGGTGCGGCACGGTGGTCTGGTTTTCTCAGTTGTCAGTGATGCGATACGGTGAAGAGGGATCATGATTCATGTACTTTTCCCTTATTTTTCATATTCATTTCAAAAAGGTTTTCATTTGGGTTTCCTTCTGGTGGATCGGCTATCTTGATGGCAGGTGTGACTAGTTTCAACGGAGGTGTGGTATGATGGTCTAGCTTTCTCATTCGTCGGTGCTTCGGTCCTCACATCTACTTCCAGATCTGAGTCTCGGAGGGGTATTCCTGTTCTTCTAGATTCACGACGGGATTTTTTGGATGCAGAGGGTATTACATAATATTGTTGTTGGCTTTCTCGGTTCTCTTGTGTGGGATTTCAGATTTTTTTGTCATCAGTTTGCGCAGAAAATACAAGTTTTTCTTTCGGGTTCCTCATCTTTGTATTTTTATTACGCCATTGATAAGGGTATGGTTAAGTTTTGCTTCATTTTGGTTTCTATGTTAAACTTTGGATTCCTATGCTGTGTTTGTTTAGGTTGTGAGTCATTTCTGGGGCTAGATAATGGTTTTGTTTCGAGGTGTTAGGCGTTGTCTGCTAATGATGCATGATTATTGTGTCGCTGGAGGGGCTGGTGGTTCTGGATTTTAACAAGGAGTTATGGGTGTTGTGGAATGGCTCTAGGCATGGGTCCTGGTGGTCATGTGTTTTTGGCTATGATACTGGGTGTGAAATGCTAGGAGCCTAATATTTAGGAGGAAAAGGTTTCTAGAATCTGAGTTGTTGGGTGATGGTTGCTGATTTTCTAGGACGTGATGAAGGTGATGCTTATGATTTTGATTCTGGTGGTTCTATGTTGCTGGTGGTAGATCTTCTTGGCAAAGAGGTTATGGATGATGGAAACTGTGTTGTGGGATGCAGGTTGTTTCTTGGCTAGGAGGTGTTGATGGATATGATTTTTAATTACTACTATGTCTGGTTATTTGTGTGCTTTTTGGGTATCTTAGGGATTTTTTGGTTTTTTTGGGGGTGTCTAGGGTTTTTGGGTGTGGGATGATTGACTCCTCCCCTCTTTTGTTTTATTTTTCTTTTTTTATAATAAATTTTCGGGGGCCAAGAAGAGTCTGGTCATGTGCATACTTTTCCTATAAAACCCCAAAAAAATAGAAAAATCCCTAAACACCATAAAAACCCTAAAACCCCTAAATATCCATAAAAACCCAAAAATCCCCTAAAAATTTTAAAAAGTCTAAAAACCCTGAAAACTCTAAAACACCTAAAAAACCCTAAAAACCCTGAAAATACCTAAAACCCATAAAAGTACAAAAAAATCCATAAAAATGCTAATTTTTTTAAAAACCATGAATATCCCAAATAAAAACTTAATAAACTAAAAAACATAAAACCTCTAAAAACCTAAATAATGCTAAAACCCTAAAAAAGTAAAATGGCCCCAAAACCGATAAAACCCCATAAAAGACATAAAACCCCCAAAATCTATAAAAATATAAGAAAGCACTAAAAACAATAAATTCCCCTTAAACCTATAAAAAGGTAAAAAATATCCTAACAAATTAAAAACCCAAAAAACCCAAAAAACAAAAAAAATTAAAAAATTTAAAACACCTCAAATTCCAAAAAAACACTTAACTCCCATAAAACTCCAAAAAATCCCAAAAAATCTATAAAATCATAAAAAAACTAGGGAAAACCCTATGAAATCCATAAAAACATAGAAACTCATAAAACCCCCAAAACCCTAAAATGATAAAACCCCTTAAACCCCAAAGACCACTAAAAACCCAAAAAGTACTAGAAATCCCTAAAAACACTAAAAACCAATAAAAAACCTAAAAATCTAAAAAAATGTAATAACTTTTAGAAACCTAAAAAACCCTATGAAAACCTTAAAAACCTAAAAAAACCCCTTAAAGTCCTAAAAATCTCAAAAACCCGTTAAAATACTCTAGTCACTATAAAAATAACTGAAAACTAGAAAACCTAAAAACATAAAAAGACCTTAAATCCTATTTAAATCCTAAAACCACTAAATACTCTAAAAACAGTTTAAACCCATAAAACATTTTAAAACTCTAAAAATATTTAAAAACCCTAAAACCCAAAAAAAAATACTAAAAAATACTAAAAACCTAGAACATTTCTATAACCATAAAAACATAAAAATTATACAATGGCCATAAAAATCCCAAAAATATAAAAAACCCTAGAATCCATGAAAACCCCTAAGAAAACCATCAACACTAAACACACTTAGAATACCAAAAAACATAAAAACATAAACCACTAAAACACTAAAAAACTATAAAACCAATAAAATCCCAAAAAACCTTAAGAACCCATAAAAATCATAAAAAAACCCTAAAATAATTATAATGTAAACAACCATGAAAACCCTAAATACCCTTATAAATTCTTAAAAACATAAAAAACACTTAAAACCCTTAAAAACCTTAAAAATCCTAAAATCCATTAAAAACACTAAACCCCCAAAAAACACAAACCCCCCAAAAACTTGAAAAATCCACAAAACCCTATAAACAATTAAAAAATCTAAAAATACTTTAAACCCCAAAATACATTAAAAAACTCTAAAATACCTTAAAACACTTAAAAACTAAACACACACTAAAACCCCCAAAAAATGAAAAAAGAAAAAAACCAAAAAGTCCTTAAAAACTATAAAAATCCTAAAAACCCTAAAAATACATAAAAACATAAAAACCCTAAAACCCTAAAAACCCTTATGAAAACCATTGACACAAAAAAACATAAGACCCCTAAAAACCTAAAAAATGATAAAAACCCTAAAAAACTCAAAATCCCTAAAAACCCATTAAACCACTAAAAATCACAAAAACCTAAAAAATGATAAAAACCCTAAAAAACTCAAATTCCCTAAAATCCCTAAAAACCCATTAAACCACTCAAAATCACAAAAACCTAAAAACTATAAAAATATTTAAAATCTATAAAATCACTAAAAATGTAAAAAACAATTAAAATATAGAAACCCCCTAAGAAAACCTTGAAAACCTTAAAGCACTTAAAACACCTAAAAACCTAAAAAATGCTAAAAATATTAAACCCCCTCCCGAAGATCCTAAAACCTCTAAAATACCCCCAAACTGATAAAACACCTAAGAACCATTAAAATCCCTAAAATGAATAAAACCTTTAAATCCCTCTAAAAAATAAAAAAATTCATCGAATCCATAAAATCATTAGAAAACATTAAACACCCTTAAAACACAAAAAATCTCAAAAAACCCTAAATATAAAAAAATTCTAAAAACCCTAAAACCCCTAAAACACCAAAAAACTCTAAAATTCCTTAAAAACAAAAAAACCCTAAAATATAAAAAACCCCTAAGAAAACGTTAAAACTAAAAAAATAACTAAAACCTATAAAACCTAAAAACACTAAAAACCATAAAAACCTAGAACCCCTAAAATCACATAAAAACCTTAAAAAACAATCAAAATCCCAATAAAGTCCTAAAATCTAAAAAACCCAAAAAACACTAAAAAAACCCTAAGAAAATCATAAAATGTAAAAACACTTAAATCCTAATAAAAAACCTAAAAATCATTGAAAAACCTGAAAAACATAAAAGACCCTAAAACCCCATAAAAACAATAAAACCCACTCCAAACACTAAAAAAACCTCAAACTAATGAAACCCCAAAAATTAACTTCAAACCCAAAAACCGTTTAATCCACAAAAAACCATTAAAAACTCTAAACAAACTAATAGCCTAAAAAATAAAAAACCCTTAAAAATCCAAAAGACCATGGAAACCCTAATAACCATAAAACTATAAAACCCGAAAAAACATAAAAAACCATTAAAATCAACAAAAAAGCCTTAAAAATCCTTAAAACCATAACAAACCCTAAAACCCTATATTAACCCTTGTAAAACCTTAAAAATAAAAAAATACATAAAAACATAAACAATGGTAAAAACACTAAAACCCATAAAAACCCAAAAAAAAATATTGAAAATCCCTAAAACCCCTAAAGACCATAAAAATATTTAAGGACCCTAAGAATTCATAAAAACCTAAAAACCCCTAAAAACCAATAAAATATTTAATAAAACCATAAAAACATAAAACACTTAAAACCCTTGATAACATAAAAAACATTAAAACCCCTAAAAACCCTAAGCACCCATAAAAAATTTAAACCCCCACTAAAAACTCTAAAATCAATTAAAAACCCTATAAATGCTAAAAAAACTCTAAAAACCTAAAAACCATTTCAAAAAAAATCCCATAAAAACCCAAAAACACATAAATCCCAAAAAACCCAAAAAATCCGTAAAAACCCTAAAACCCATAAAAATATTAAAAAATCCATAAATATCCCTAAAAATCTAAACACCACTAAATAATGAAAACCCCCTAAGAAAACATTAAAAACATAAAAACACATAAAAACCCTAAAAAACCTTAAAAATGCTAAAATACCTAAAGACCCATAAAACCCCAAAAAAATCTAAATAACCTTTAGAAATCAAAAAAACATAAAAAAATAAAATAATAAAAAATATTTAAAAATGCATAAAAACATAAAAAACATAAATACCCTAAAAACCACTATGAAAATATGAAAAAACTAAAAAGTATTAAAGTTTGTAAAAAAATCTAAAAAACGCTAAAAAAACTAAAAACCCTAAAAACCATTAAAACACCTAAAACGCCAAAAAAACAATAAAAATCACTACAAAATCTAAAATTCTTAAAGAACATAGAACCCCCTAAAACCACTCAAAATCAATAAAAGCATAAAAACCATAAAAGTCAAAAATATCCCTAAAAATACATAAAATCATAAAAAATATCAGAACCTTGAAAAACCACACAAAAATTTTAAAACCTAAAAATAATTAATACCTATAAAAATGTAAAAAATCCAAAAAATAAAAAAAATCATAAAAACATTAAAAGAACCTAAAAATCCCTAAAACCCCTAAAAAACATAAATATACTAAAAAAATCTCCAAAAATACATAAAAACTATCTAAAACCCTATGAAAACCAAAAAATACTAAAAGCCCTTAAAACCAATAAAAATCTATAAAATGATAAAAAACCTAAAAATTCCTTAAAAGATCCTAAAAACACCAAAAATAACTAAAACCAAAGAAACTTCAAAAAATATATAAAACCTAAAAACCACTAATGATATATAAAAATCATTTAATCTCCTAAAATTATTAAAAACAATAAAAAACCTTAAAAACCCTAAAAATATAAGAAGAAAACTCTAAACACCCAAAAACACATAACAACCAAAAACTCTAAAATCCATGAAAAATCCATTAAAACAATAAAAGATAATAAAAATAATAAAAAAGGCCTAAAAATCCCAAAAAAAGTAAAAAACCATGAAAACCCCTAAGAAAACCATAAAAACCTAAAAACACCCAAAACACCTAAAAACAAAAAACACAAAAAACAATAAAACAATAAAAACCCACAAAATCCTTATAAACACTAAAAACACATAAAAATCCAAAATAAATTCACTAAAATCCCTAAAATTGGAAAAAACCATGAAGAGGCCTAATAAAACTATAAAAACATAAAAACACCTAAAAACCTAAAAATTCTTAAAATAATAAAACCCCTAAAAAGAACCTAAAAACCCCAAATACTTCTAAAAACCATTAAAAACACAAAACCTTATAAACCCATGGAAACCATAAAAAACATAAAAATGAATAAAAACTAAAAAAACCCTTTAAACCAATAAAAACATAAAAAACCCCAAAAATTCATAAAGACACTACTAAACTCAAAAAAAACCAAGAAACACATAGAAACAATAAACACCATAAAACCCTAAATATCCCAAAAAAACGTCAAAATCCCTAAAACCTTTAAAAAACATAAAAATACTAAACGATTTCTAAAAATTCCTAGAAACATAAAAAACCCTAAAAACCTTGAAAACCCCCTAAGAAAACATTAAAAACCTAAAAATGATTTACACCCCTAAAAACCTAAAAAAATTATTAAAACACTAAGATCCCTAAAAAACATTAAAACCATAAAAATCTCTACAAACCCTAAAAACCATAAAAATCCTAAATAAATTCCTAAAAATACTAAAAAAATTCAAAACACAAAAATCTGAATAAAAACAAAAAAATGTAAAAAACACATAATACCAATAAAATCCTAAAAAACTCTAAAAATCCAAAAATTCTAAATCCCTAAAAAATCATAAAACCCTACAAAAACAGTAAAAAACCCTAAAAACCCATGAAAACTTTTAAAAGTTACTAAAACTCTAAAAACCTTTTAAAACCCAAAAATGTAAGAAAACTCAAGAAAACATTAAAATCCCTAAAAACCCAAATACAAAAAAACTAAAAAAATCTGAAAACCCTAAACACCCCTAAAAACACTTAAAACCCCTAAAAACCCAAAATACCCAAATCAACCCTAAATAATTAAAAAACCTAAAACCCTCTAAATCCTTAAAGACCCTAAAAAACCATAATATTCTTAAAAAATCCGAAAAATTCCCTAAAATTGTAAAAAACCATAGAACCCCTAAAAACCCAAAGAAATAATTAAATAACTAAGACCATTTAAAACACCTAAAAACCTAAGAATATCTAAAAACACTAAAAAGACCATAAAACCCATAAAAACAAAATAACCCCAACAAACCCTAAAAACCCATAAAAACCTTAAAACCAAATAAAATATCTAAAACCCTTTAATCCCCTAAAACATTAAAGAGACAACTCTTCTGACCAAGAAGGATGGCAGCACACTCTCATGGTGCTCTCTCCCCCTCGACGAGTCTTCTAGGGTTTCTACTGGATTCACATGGAGATGGCGGTGCTAGATCTTTTCCCCTGCCCTCTCAGCCTTGTGGGGGGGTGGGGTGCTCGTGGTAGAGGCGGGCTAATGCAGAGTCTTTTGGTTTAGCAGTTTCTCTTCGGCGGCATTGTTTTTTCAATGTGGCAGCATAGATCGGTGTTTCAGCACCCTTTGCGGCCCTTCCCTCTCATGCTTTTGGAGGGAGATCTCGGCGACAGATGACCCTAGCTGTGTTTTCTGGATCAAAGACAAAAATTTCTCTTTGGCTTCGGCAAGCGACATTGCTGACCGATGTGTCGGCACCAGATCCCTTCTTATCCCCTGCTTATGGGGGGAGATCTCAGCAACAACGGTCTTCAACATCATTCTACAGTTCAAAGGCGAAAGCTGTTCTTCGGTGGATTCCTCCTTTCTGAGCAGCGGCTTCGGTTGTGTTTCCATTGTCTCTAGAAGCGACACAGAATGGTTTTTATTCTCTTCGGTGTGGGTTGTCAGGCAACAACAACTCTTTTTTCTATCAGATCTACGATTCTCGATCCCGCATTGTAGAAGGTGTGTTCTATGTTCTGATTCGATCCTTTCCTCAGTTCGTGATGCAACTGCAGGTGCTTAATCATCCTAGTCTCTCGGCTTCATCTCCGCTCCATGCTGTTGATGCTAGATTTGGTTGGACCTTTTTTCATTCCATGTTCTCCTCTGTGATTTTGGTTATCAATCATTACGGGTTCTGGTTTTTTGGTTTTTCTGAGATGGGTTATGTGAATTTTGATGTGCAACTACTGGTGGTATGTGGTTAGCTATGCTACGACGTGTGAAATTCTGAATGTTGTTTGGTCCGAATGCCTTGATTGCTGGATGTTGAGATGCGATTCCTTGGGAGACGATGGGTTCGGATGTGTTGGTCACTGCTTTATGAGATGCAAGTTGATAGGAGCTGGTTGGCTTGGAGGCAGTGATAATTTTGTTGTTGATGCTGGTGTTTTTCTGCCGTCGTTTTTTGGAGGTTTCTGCTGGTTTCTTGGGAAGATGAGATTGGCTTGGCATTCTAAGCAGGAGATGCATATGTGCTGCGTTTTGGCTGACATCTGTAGTTTTCTGTCGATGTTAATGCTATTTTCTGGGATTGATATGAGGTGCTACTTTTTGGTTACGCATTGTGGTTCCTGGGTAGCTGGAAGGGCCGCTTGGGCTGCGCACTGGATCTTGCATTAGATTCTGGCAGTTCTCGGCTCGTGGTTGTGATACTGGTTTGGTGATTTTGGCATTGGTGGTTCGATGTTGCTTGTGGTGAGTCTTTTGGTGGAAAACATGTTGCTGCTTGATGGGTGCTATTGTGATGGTGTTTAACTTGGGGCTTATGGAGGCCGAGGGTTGTGACTTTGTGGTACTGAAGTTGGTTTCATGAAACGACTAATGATGATTTTGGTGTTGCTGGATGATAGTTGATGATTGCTGGATTTGGTGTGGATGGATGTTTGATGTTGATCGGTTGGGAGGTGATGTTGGGGACTTTGTTGTTTTTATTCTTGTTTTTCTTCATTTGTTTTTTCTTTTTTTCTTTTTTTGGGTGTTTTGTGCCTTGGGTTGTAAGGGTTTTTCGGTGTGGGTTGATTGACCCCTCCCCCCCCCCCTCATCTGCTGTTTGTTTTTTTTTCACAATATATTTTGAGGGGGTCGACAATAGCCTAGCCTCATACCTCTTCTTCCCTAAAACATTAAAAACTCAAAAAACCATAAAACGCTTAAAAACTAACCCCCTAAAAACCCTAAAAACACATAGTAACTCTAAAAAGTCTTATAAACCAAAAAAATATTTACCAACACTAAAAACCATAAAAATCCTTAAAAATCCATAAATATGTAAAAACCCAAAAAAAACCAGGAAAACTCTATGAAAACATTAAAAAACTAAAAATACTCAAAACCCTAAAAACACAAAAATTTATATAAACCCTAAAACTAATAAAAACACTAAAACCCTTAAAACCTTAAAAATCCATAAAAAAGCCTAAAAACATTAAAAATCATAAAAATTCCTTAAAATTATTAAAAACATAAAAAAACTCTAAAAACCATGAAAAACCCATTAGAAAACCTTAAAAACACTGAACGACCATAAAAACCTTAATCCTTTTAAAAACACTAATGAAACCTTAAATACTATAGAAACCCTAAAAACAATAAACCCCCTTAAACCTAAAAATCCATAAACCCAAAAAACCTAATAAAAACTCTAAAAATCATTTAAACCACTAAAACCATTAAAAACTCTAAAAACAAAAAAACCATAAAAAACTAAAAAAACACTAAAAACCCATAAAGAACAATAAAACCATAAAAACCCTTAAACCCCTCAAAATCCACAAAAAACCTAACTATCTATAAAAATACTAAAATACCCCTAAAATCCCTAAAAACATCAAAACCCAAATAAACCCTTGAATGCCTAAAAACACATAAAACCCCTAAAACTAGAAAAATGATAAATCCCTAGAAACCCTAAAAACCCTAAAAACCATAAAACCCTAAAAATATCTAAAAACCATAAAAAACCTAAAAAGACTTAAAATCCAAAAATTAATGTAAAACCCCTAAAAACAATGAGAAAATCTAAGAAAACATTATTAACTAAAAAACTATGAATCCCCTAAAAAACGTAAAAAATGATAAAACCCAAAAACAACCTAAATCCCAATAAAACCCAAAATACCTTAAATACCCTAAAAACATTAAAACCCCAATGAAACTCTAAAAAACTAAAAACTGTAAAAAACCATTAAAAACCCTAAAAACATTAAAAAACCCTAAAACCCAAAAAACTCTCAAAACACTCAAAACACCTAAAAAACCTAAAAGAGTATAAAAATAATTAAAATTCCTTCAAATCCCTAAAAATGTAAAAAACTCTAAACCCTAGAAAACCCTTAAAAAAACCTTAAAAATTAAAAACACTAAAACCCCAAAAAAACTAAAAATGATAAAACCCTAAAATCCTAAGAACCCTAAGATCCCCGAAAATCCCACAAAATACCTAAAAACCCTAAAAACCATTAAGGTCTTAAAAAATCCATAAAATTCATAAAATTTTAAAAAACACCAAAACCCCTGAAAACCCTTAATAAAACCTTCCAAAACTAAAAGCACTTAAAATCCCAAAAAACAAAAAAAAAATAATAAATATCCTAAAAAACAGAAAATACCTTAAAACCCTAACCCCCCTTAAAACCATAAGATCCGGTAAATTCATTAAAAAACATAAAAACACACCAAAAATATAAAAACACCAAATATGATAAATAACATTTAAACCCCAAAATCTTTTAAAAACGCTATAAAACCATAAAACCCTTAATAAAACTAAAAAAATGCGCCTCAAAACCAAACAAACCATAAAACCCCTAAAAACCCTAAAAACACATAAAAACCCTCAAAATCCATAAATATCCTAAAATATACCAAAAAATACCTAAAAACCAAACAAATGTTAAAAATACTGAAAACCCCTAAGAAATACTTAAAAACCTAAAAACCCTAAAAACCCTTAAAAACCTAGAAAACAATAAAACCGTAAAAAATCCATAAAACCACTAAATACCCTAAGACCACTCAAAATCCATGAAAGACTAAAAACGTATAAAAATCATGAAATACCCTTAAAAACCAAAAATTTCTTAAACCCCCTAAAACATAAAAAATATAAAAAACTCTAAAGAAACATAAAAAATGATAAAAAGAATTTTAAATATCCTAAACATACCTAAAAACAATAAAATACCTAAAAAACATAAAAATACCCAAAATCCCATAATTATCCCAAAATCAACTAAAATATCTAAAAACCCTTTTAACCCCAAAAATCCCATAAATATCCCAAGATGCGTCTTTGGTTGTGAAGGGTTTTTGGGTGGGGGTCATTTGACCCCTCCCCTCCCTTGTCTGTTGTGTCTCTTTTTTTCTTTTTAATAAATTTAGGGGGCCGGGAATAGCCCGACCCTCTCATATTCCTTGCCTAAAATGTTAAATACCCTAAATATCCATAATAATAAAAAACTCAAACCCCCCTAAATCCACCTAAGAACCACAAAATCCCTAAAATCCTTCAACATCCCTAAACAACCTAAAAACGCTAAAAATCCTAAAAATTCATAATTATATTTAAAAACATAAAAAACCTAAAAAATCCAAAAAACCCAAAAACCCCTATGAAAACTTTAAACATAAAAAAACCTAAAACTCTTAAAAAACTAAAAAATTCTAGAAAACCCAAAAATACCTAAAAACCCCAAAACCCCTAAAAACTATCAAATTCCTAAAAACCTTAAAATAACATAAAAAACCAAAAAAATTAATAAAAACCCTAAAAATTTAAAAAACACTAAAAATCCTAAAAACCCTAAGAAAAACCTAAAAACCATAAATCACTTAAAATTCCTTAAATCATAAAAATGCTAAAAACCATAAAAAGATGTTAGAAACTATAAAAAACCATAACACTATTCAAAACTCAAAAATAACCTAAAAACAAAAAAAGAAAAAAAAGAAAAAAACAACCTCAAAATCCATAAAAACTCTAGAAACCCCAAAAATCATAAAAACCACTAAAAATCCTGGGAAAATGTAAAAAACCCTAAAATCCTTAATAACCCTAAGAAAAACATTAAACAAATAAAAACACATAAAACTCTTAAAAACCTAAAAATGATTAAACCCCTAAAAATCCCTAAAAACCATAAAACCCTGAAATCCATAAAAACCATAAAACCCCCTTAAACACATAGAAATCCCTAAAAATCCATTAAAATGCCTGAAACCCTAAAAATCCTAAAAAATTCTATGAAAAACTTAAAATCCTTGAACACATAAAATCACTAAAAACCAAAAAAAAAGTTAAATACCCTATAAACCCTAAATGTACCCAAACATACCTAAAAATTGCTAGGAATCATAAAACACATAAAGACCATAAAAACCCTAAAAACTCTTAAAAATCTTAAAAACACAAAAAAAAACTCTAAAATACCTAAACCACTAAAAATGTTAAAAACTCTACAAAACATTAAGACCCCTAAAAAACTAAAAATACCTAAACACAAAAAAAAAACATGAAAACCCTAGAAACTCTAAACCCCTCAAAATCCCTAAATTCCCTAAATACTATAAATCCTATAAAATCGATAAAGATCACAAAAAACCTAAAAAATTCTAAAAACCCTAATAATATCTATAAAAACCAAAAAACCTTAAAAAAACTGAAAAACCCTAAAATATGTCAAAATTCTAAATACACTGAATAACTCTAAAACCCTAAAAAATCATAAAAACCCTCAAAATATTTAAAAAACCACAAAACTATAAAAACACTAAACACCCTCAAATCCATAAAAACATTAAAAACCCTAAAAACCATGAAAATTCCAAATAAAACCTTTAAAACCACAAAACTCATAAATCCCTAAAAAACCTAAAAACTCTAAGAACCCAAAAGACCGTAAAACCCATGAAACATATAAAAACCCTTAAATTCCTTAAAAAACTCTAAAACACCATAAAAACCACAAACCACTAAAAACTCTAAAATTCCGTTAAATGCCTAAAAATTCTAAAAAACTCTAAAAAAAATTATGCCCTAAAAAAACAAAAAACACTAATATACAATAAAAAAACCCAAAACCCTAAAAAACTCTAAAATCCCCAAAAAACCCAAAAACCCAAAACCTATAAAATAATATAAAAATTATAAAAACTATTTAAAATCCCTAAAAATGTAAAAAAAACAATAAACCCCAAAACCCCTAAGAAATCCTTAAAAATTGCAAAGCACTTAAAACCATAGAAAACCTAAAAAACACTACAAAGCCTAAAAAACTATAAATACCCGTTAAAACCCTAAAAACAGTAAAAACCTAAAAAACCAAAGATGTCCCTAAAACCCACTAAAAACACCAAAAACTCTTTAAGCCCCTATAAATTTTAGAAAATCTAAAATCCCATAAAAAATAAAAACATAAAAAACCCCTAAAAACCAAAAAAATACAACCCTAAAAACCTTTAAAATCAAAAAAAACCTAAAAAATAATAATAAATTTAAAATCCCTATAAATCCCTAAAAACGCAAAGAACTCTGAAACCCTAAAAAACAAAAAAAAATATTAAAAACACTTAAAAACCCAAAAAAATGTTAAAAACCAAAAAACCCCTAAAATCCCTAAAACCCTGAAACCCTCAAAATAACTAAAACACATAAAAAACCATTAAAATAATAAAAATTCCTTGAAATTAGTAATTTTTTTAAGAAACCCTAAAAACCTTAAACCTTTAAAAACAAAATAACACCTAAAACCCATAAACCCCTAAAAATTCTAAAAACACATACACCACCAAAAAAGAGACTAAAAACCCTAAAACCCCTTAGAACCATGAAAAGCATTAAAAATATTAAAAAACCTTAATAAATATAAAATAATAAAAGTTAATAAAAATTATAAAAACCCTATAAACCCCTAAAACATTTAAAACTCTTTAAACCCTTAAAAATCATAAAAAAACAGAATAAAAATCATAAAATATCAATAAACCATATAAAAAACAAAAAAATCCTAAAAACCCAAAACTCCACCCAAATCCCTAAAAAAACCAAAAAACCATACAAATCCAAACATCCTTTAAAAATATAAAGACCCTAGAAACCTTGAAAAAACCTAAAAAATCCTAAAAAATCTAAAAACACTTCAAATAGCTAAAAACCCTAAAAAGCTCTTAAACCCCTAACAACCCCTAAAAACCCTTAAAACCAAAAATCCCATAAAATCCATAAAAATACTAAAAATAGATAAATCCTAAAAAAAACCAAAAAACCAAAAACACCCAAAAACACCCCAAAAAATACCTAAAAATCCTAAAAAAATTAAACCCATAAAATCGATAAAAAAAATAAAAAATAATAAAAATCTTAATAAATACCTAAAAATCCATAAAATCATAACAAACGCTAAAACCCCTCAAAAACCAATAAAAACAATAAAACATATAAACAATTAAAATCAATAAAAGCCTAAAAACTATAAAAACCCTATAAATCCTAAATACCATAAAAACTATAGAAATCCAAAAAACCCTAAAAATAATAAACATATAGAAATCCATAAAAAGTCCTTGAAACATAAAAACTATAAAGACCCTGAAAAACACCCATAAAAACTCAAAAACCTAAAAACACTTAAAACCACTAAAATCTAAATAAGCACTAAAAACCCTAAAAGACTCAAAAAATCCTTAAAAATCATAAAACCCTTGAAACCATAAAAAGGCAAAAAATCATTAAAACCCCCTAAAATAATTAAAAGCCTTATAAACCCCTAAAAATGTTTAAAAACTATTAAAAACCATAAACCCCGTAAAAACTAAAAAAACTAAAACAACAAAAAATCAAAAAAACCCTTAAAAAACTAAAAAGAACTAAAAACCCTCAAAATATCTAAAACTGTAAAAAAATGAAATCCTAAAAAATTATTAAAAATATCGAAAAATTTAAATACCCCAATTCACTAAAAACCATAAAAAATTTTAGAAATATAAAAACACTTAAAAACCATAAAATCCAAGAAAGTATAAATACTAAAAAAACCCTAAAAACCCTAAAAACAATAAAAATGCATAAAAATCATAAAAAACATAAAAAACATAAAAACCCTAAAACCCTAAAGAAATACTAACATCTCTAAAACCGCTTTAAGACCATAAAAGAAATTAAATAAACATTTAAAACCCTAAAACCCAAAAAATCCCTCAAAATCTCTAAAAACCAGAAAAATTCAAAAAATCCATAAAAACGTAAAAAACCCTAAAAACCCAATGAAAATCAAAAAAACCTAAAAATACCTAAAACCCTTAAAAACATACAAAAAGACGCAAACACTAAAAAAACCTAAACACATTACAATCCCTTAAAACCCTGAAAATCCTTTGAAATCCCTAAAAATACCTAAAATACATAGAGAACCTTAAAAACCCATAAAACCCATATAAAAATAAAAAACCTAAAAATAATTAAAAGTCCTATGGAACCAAAAAATGCTAAAAACCCAAAAAACTCTAAAACTCCTTAGAACCTTTAAAAACCCTAAAATCCCATAAAAACCCAACTAACTACTAAAAACTCTAAAAACACTTTAAGCCCCTAAATATTTTAAAATCACCAAAAAAATTTAAAATCCCTAAAAAACTATGAAAAACCCATAAAAAACCATAAAAACCCTAAAACCCTTGAAAACCATAGAAATCCTAAAAATCAATTAAAATTAAAAAACCCCTAAAAGTTCTAAAAGAAATAAGGAAACCTTGATACTTAAAAATAATTAAAACTCATAAAAACATAAAAATTATAAAACCCAAAAAACTCTAAAAACATGGGAAAACCCTAAAACTCTTGAATCCCTAAAAACCCTGAAGCACATAAAAATCATAAAAATCCAAAAAAATACCTAAAAATTTAAAAAACCCTAAAAAACATGAAAACACATAATAAAACCTTGAAAAAAATAAAAACACTTAAATCCCAAAAAAACCTAAAGACCCTAAAAACAAAAAATCCCCAAAAAACATTAAACACCTACAAATCATTAAAAACCATAAAAACCCCTAGAATAAAATAAAAAACCCCCAAAACACATAAAAACCAATGAAATAATTAAAGGTTATAAAAACCCTTTAAACCAATATAATTTTCAAAAACTCTAAAAAACATAAAATTTAAAAAGACTATAAAAACCATAAGACCCTAAAAATCCCTAAAATCCCCAAAAACCCATTAAAGTTGTTAAAAATCCTTAAAAATACCTAAAAACATAAAACCACTAAAACACCAAAAACCCATAAGGAAACCATAAAAACCAAAGAATACATAAAACCAATAAAGAATGTAAAAAAATCTATAACCCATAAAACTACAGAAACTCTCAAAATCAATAAAAACCATAAAAACCACAAAATCATAAAAAAAGCCCTAAAAATCCCTAAAGAGATAAAAACACTAAAATATCTCAAAAAACCTAAGAAAAAATTAAAAACTTTGAAACACATAAAACCCATGAAAAACCAAATAACATAACAAACCCAAAAACAGCATAAAAACCCTAACCCCCCTAAAACAAAAAACCCCTAAAAACCATAAAAAACATAAAAAAACCATAAAAAACCTAAAATCCACAAAAAACTAGAAAAAACCTTTAAACCCCTAAAAATGTTAAAAACACTAAAAAATCATAAAAACCCAAAAAAACAAAAAAAACCTTTTTTAACCAAAAAAACTAAAAAAGCCTAAAACCCTAAAAAGAATAACAATCCAAAATAATCCTTAAAAATAAATAAAAATGTTAAAACACCTTAATAACTTGGAAAAACCTAATAAAACCATAATAAAAAATAAAAAAAATACTTAAGACCCTTAAAAATCCCTGAAAATCATTAACACCCTAAAAAGACCCTAAAACCCGTAAAATCCCCTAAAAACCCTAAAACCCTAAAAACCTAAAAACTTCTAAAACCAAAAAAATCCCAAAAAAAACATCTAAAATATATAAAAAACTTTTACCCCCTAAAAACTCTAAAACCCATAAAATCCATAAAAAACTAGAAAAATTATAAAAACCTACAAAATCCTTAAAAACTATAAAATCCATAACAATCCAAAAAATTTCCTAAAAATAATTAAAAATGTAAAAAACACTAAAACCATCAAAACAGCTAAGAAAATCCAAAAAAACTAAAGCACTTAAAACCCAAAAAAACCTAAAACCCTAAAATCTCCCAAAATCCCTAAAACCCTAAAAACCCATAAAAATTCTAAAAAATACCTAAAAATCCCTAAAAACATAAAAAACATAAAAACCTTAATAAACCTTAAGAAAACATTAAAATTGTAAAAAAACTTAAAACCCCTAAAAAATCTAAAAATTTTAAAAATAATAAAAACCCTAAAAATACCATAAAACAATAAAACCCCAAAAAACCATAAAACCACTATTTTGTGGTTTCGGTCTCGAAACGCCCAACAGCTCCGTATCCGATGATGGTTGGATCTACTTTCCAAAAGAAGGCGTTCGTCGGGTGGTTTGGCCAGCGAAGGTTAAGAACTCACATTGGTCGAGAGGATGGGAAGTCGAGCTCATCACACCCTTTTGGGGGAGTTATCGCCTGTTCTGGGACTCTCTTATATATTTAAGACGTATTCATATGTTCGCAAATCTTTGGTTTATACCCAAACATAGTATCCACAGATTTAAATCTAGTGGGCAATGGTCATCTGAACGCAGGGGTTCAGAATCATTTATGCCTGAGGTTTACCATCCCTCGTTGGATTAATGACTCCGAGGAATTAGAACTCATTGAGGCGGCACTAAGAGTGGCATGGTGAACCGATAGGAGGACAATCAGATCGATCGGTTGTTGGGCTTGAACCTCTTGAAGGATTCCTACGTACCCTACCTAGGAGGTAGGTATCAAAGTCCTCATAGTTCGCATGGGAGTGTTAGAGAAATGACGTGAATGTGGACCCGGGGGTCCAAAGGTGGTCAGGCTTGAACCTCTTGGAGTCTTCCTACGTACCCTACCTAGGAGGGAGGGATCAAAGTCCAAGTAGTTCAGATTGGTACAAGGTTTACGTCCTGAGGCAGCCCAAGATGTGGATTGGGTCTTACACTATGAGGAGGCCCAAGATGTTGGTAAACTGACGTGAAAGGGGGTCGGAATGACCCGTTGTTGGGATTGAACCCCGGGGAGGCTTCCTACGTACCCCGCCTCGGAGACAGGGATCAAATTCCACGTAGTTCGGATTGGATTGGGGCTTACACTCTGAGGAGGCCCAAGGTAATTGATCGAGGCTTACAATCTGAGGATGCCCATAAGAGGATGTCACTGTCGATGCTTACTCTAAGCCCACGTGAGTCATGCTTGGTGTGAGAAACAAGAGCAGTAGAGACCAGAGGATCATGTCACGAAAGGTGCGTCCGTGAGAAGTGGATTGGGGATTACACTCTGAGGAGGCCCATGGTAATGGATTGGGGCTTACACTATGAGGAGGCCCAGAGCGATGGATTGGGGCTTACACTCTGAGGAGGCCCAGGGTGATGGGTTGGGGCTTACACTCTGAGGAGGCCCAGGGCGATAAAGCGCAGATAGAGAGGGAAATGGGGTGCTCCTCGACGTGGTCCGTGGTTGGGGTGGTTCATGACGTTGAACCGGATCAGCGACCATCCGGCTTTGCAACTGGGGAGGACCTCTGCATCTATTTCATGAACGAAGATGGTTCGCAGAGGGGGTGCTTCACGGGGCCTGTCCACATCACGTTTTCATGGGACCGGTCCACAGATCGGTCCTGCTTGTGTCCCTTCTTTGAATTTTCTCCATTCTTTTCCCCAATTTTTTTGGGTAATTTGGGTAGAATCTCCTTTGTGGTTTTTTTAAGGACGCTACAAATGCCCCCCATCAGAATGGGGTCCGATCAGAATAAAGAGGAGGCCATTTCGATGCAAAGTGGTCCTGAAACATATATGGTTTGTGGTAGGGAAGTGGACCCAGTAGGGGACCATGCCTATAAATACAAAGGTCCCTTTTCATTTTTCTTCTAATGGATTCTTCGCGAAACCAGAACTCCCTTGCCTCCGCGCACTCATTCTTTCACGAAGTGTTTCATCCGCAAATCGGCTGCGACTTCCGTGAACCATTCCACCTTCACGATCGCCATCACCTGCGAACCAATTCCAAAACCACAAACCATTACTCTTAATTAATTAAAAAGTAAGTCATGACGGGCTGTGGAGGACCTTGCTTCACAGTGTTGGTACTCCGCGGTTTTGATGCTCTGGGGTTTCGATGCTCCACAGACTAAAATCTCTTGAACATTAAAAGTTTCTAAGTCTTCCAAACACAATCAATTAAATTCGGGATTGAAATTTGGCAGAGAAACTTGGTTCGCAGTTTCCTAGACAACTCTCCACGGGCCAGGGTTTCGTGGACTGCTTTCACGAAGGACCAGTTCGCGGGATGCTGTCATCGCAAACCATCCTTCGATGCCTCCGTGTGGACTTTTCTTATGAAGGCTCCTCAATTATTCTCAGCCATATATCTGGTATTTTTGTCCAGATTTTTATTCTGGACTAACCGATCATTGGCTCTTGTCATACAGGGAGAAGATATGGTTGCCCCTCGTTCTCCATTGAGGCCTGCTGCAGAGCCGCTCCCAATTGGTTCAGGGAGACATTTATCTATGATTCGTAGAGAAAATAACATCCAAGATAACCCTAGTCGGTCCATCATTCCTGACAATGATGCCTTGAAATACTTTCTCCCTCCTGTGCTTCTAGATTATCCACTATCAAATCAACTTCCACTTCATGGATTCAGTCTTCAAGACGATGTCCCTATTCCCCCCAATTTCTCAGGTCTTCCATCTCCATTCTTGGAAGCGTCGTCCAAGTGTATTTAAGAGAACCTTACCCAATCTGGGGAGATGGTCTCCGACTCTGATCAGAAAGACGCCTTCATTTTGAGGGGCTCTGTTTGGAACCAAAGTGATTAGCACGCCTGAAACTTTTCTCAGGAAGATGTCTTAAAGAGTTACCCTTCTATTATCAACCTTTCTTGTGTAGATCCTGATGCAAGGTGGATTCCTAGTGGGATCTTCGATCTGGCAGGCTCTTATCAAATGACTGGGCCTGGGCTTTCTGGGTCCATCATCACTGCCGGGAGTTTCCTGGATCAATGGAAGCAGTCTATTTATAATCCGCAGTGTGGGCCTCCCAATTTTCCATTTACCCACCAACCTTGGTCCTACCATACCTACTCAGTCGCTGGTTTTTAATCACTAATACTTTCCACCTTTCCCATGGTGAAGTTTGTATCAGTCTATGGGATATCCATCAATTGGGAGGACTCCCTATTATCGGTGAAATTTATGATGAATTTCTTCCTTCTCCTGACACATGGGACGATGTTGAACAAGTGCCTTTATTGGGGAGGGATCTGTTGGAGATGGCAGAGCAGTCACTAGGTCAGGAGTTGCGTGCCCTCTCTCTTATTCCCTATAGTACCTAGATAGGGTTATTTCTGAACACCACATGTTCTGCGCCAAATATCAAGTGCCCCAGGACTCATCCTTCTCAACAGTCACGAACCTCCCCAGGTTCCTACTAGGCGGTTCTGGAGGCGATCGACTTCCATTCATGGGGTTACAAGGCACGCCCCGATGTGCTGCCTATGCTCCGGCTGGCAGGTTTGATTGCTATGTCCCTAAGCAGGTGGCTATTCCCTTCTCAGGATATTAATCATGGCGTCAGGGCTTGCACCCTGATGATGGAAGTTGACATGGCAGAGGGTCGCCTGGTGAATTTGGTTGTGCCCACATTGGCTCGCATTTATGAACAGCTGGGTCACATGCAGAAGGGCGGTTCACCTTTCCGTCTAAGTGGGCCATTTCAATTTTTGTATGGATGGGTAGCGTATAATTGTCACTTCTAAGAGTATCATCACAACACGATCATCCCACTTCCTACTTTTTGGTCTACCCTGCTCGATATAGCTGTAGTTCGCCTGAAATCCCTCATCCCTGGTGAATTCCTCGAGCTTCTGAGTGACTTTTCCTGGTTTTATTTCACTCCCAACCCCGCCCATTCTGGGTTCTTAGTTGACAACCGCCGGGGGATCCTGGAGGATCACTCTTACATGATCTCTCTGTGGGACCGATTTCTGTCCACGCGGATCAATGGGGTTTCTCTGTGCGAGTTGTATGTCCCATATTTTTTTTCACACCAGTTTGGGTGCATGCAAGTCCAAGTTTCCCTTCCCCCTCCTCAGGCTCGAGGACTGTACCCGACCACACTTCTTCAATGGTGGCTGATGCTGACGCGGGAGGGATCTGACGCGAGCATTCCCCTACCTGTCATGGGGGCGGCCGCCGGCCTTTCGATGGAGTATGCAAAGGCGTGGGAAAAATACTGTCCCGATGGGATTCTAGGGAATTCCATTCACCAAGTTCCCAAATCAAGAGGTACTGCGACTATCAAACCTACCGAACCTTCCCCATCATCTCTAAGGGAGGATCGAATGATGGCTCATCGGTCAAAGTGGCTGAGTGTATTTTACTCTCCTAGTCCTGCGGTGGCTGAAGTTCAGGAGGTTTCATCCTTCTTGGATGTGTATGAGGATGACCTTGTGGTTCCGGGTCCCAGCGAGACAATCCCAGAAGTTTTTCCAGTTGATACCAGGCTTAGCAACTTGATCCCCAAGCCTGAACGGGGGTTAGAGGCTCCAAAATTTCTAGTTTCAGAACCAACTTCTGGAAAGCACATGCCTGCGCTGGTTGCAATGCCAGATTTTGTTCCGGTGCCATCTAGCGAGGACACCAAAGATCCCCATGTCATGGCAGACCACTGGGAGGTGCACAGGTTGGCCTGGCCTCAGATTTGTGAGATCGTTGCCGAAACTCCATTAGATGAGATAGAAACAAAGATAGAAGCTCTTTGATAGCTCTTCCTGGGCTTGGGGTCAGGTGGCTTCGACTATTGGCAGTTTCATTCTCTTTCTTGACAAGTTTTCATGGATCATGAGGAAGATGCCACTAGTGAACAAAAACTTTCTCAATTTTTTCCACTCATTGAAGGACCTGATCCCTGGAGGAATCCATGATACAGCTCCATCAGGTGATAACACAGGATGTGACCTCTCAAGATCAGGCGGTCGTCCTATCGTCTGAGTTGCATGAATGTGAAGAACGGGCAGCGATGCTAAGGAATCAGTTGTCATCTGTGACCGGTCGTATTGAAGTCACTAGAAAAGGGATCAACAATCTCTAAACAACAATGGAGTATACTCGTCTGGTGCATGAGGTTGAAGCCCGAGAGAAGGCCATGTTGGAACGATCTTTCAATGACCTCCACTGCACAGATGCCGATCTGGTGGAGAGAGAGAGTCAGGATCCTTTATGACTATCAAAGCCACTCTTGTACCTTTTTTTAATTACCCCTCTCCCCCCTTTTTGTGAGGGAGAGACCCCAGCTTTTGGATTTCCTCCCTTCTTTTGTTCGAACGAAGGACAGTCTCTGTCAATCACTTGTTTCTGTGAAAATTTATTGTTACTTAGAACAATTGTTGTGTAAATAACAATCCACAGAATCAGAATTAATCAAAACTCAGAAAAACTAAATCTGAATTTTTCCTAGACCATGGGGTCCAGCGAGCATTGTTTGAGTATTTCTAGGTGTTAGTAGAGAATCCCTACACACTTTTTGTCTCTTCTTTTAATACCTTGATTTATCCTGGGCCCATTTAGTGTGGACCCAGCGGGTATAGCCCAGCTTTTTCTTAGGTCGCCCTTTTCGGGTTTTCGGCCTAACAGGATTTGTGCCTATTTTTGTGAGTGGTTTAAAGTCCCGCTGACAAGACTATCATCACTGATGTTTTAGGTCGAACAGATTTGACCGAGTATGGTGGGATGAGGGTCTCAATGAGGTTTAGTTGACCAGAATATGTCTCAATACCCTTCAAGAGCATGTGGGGGGAAAACATATTTGGATGACATGTAGGGCATGTCTCAAGGCATGGGAGTCGCATTGGCATACAATGTTTGGAAGAGAATTTCCTAATGAAGTCTTGCCTTTGGTAGACGGGCTAGGGGTGATCAATATGCAGAGCCACTGAGGGTATGGTATGCATAGTCGTACAAAGGTGTCCTTAAGTCAATGACTGCCCATTTCTTATAGCTTGGGGACTTCATGGAAGTCCGGCTTATGGAAACCACCATGGGTGGCTTGAAAAATGGATTTGACGTCTAAAAGGGTTTTGAGAACATCCGTACTAATCAAAAGTGTGTTTGGTATACCACTTTCCTACTCATTTTAGTTAGCTTAAGGGATGGTTGAATCTTGGAACAGCTTAAAGTCATGCAGTTGGGACATTATTTCAAATGGAACGACTTCTCCTGGTCCTCAGTAATCGTTTCAAAGACGTTCCACCATATTCAGGCAGGGCTGTGAAAGAGTTTGGTAAACTGTAGCTCAGAGGGTTTTCGAATCCTGGGATAGACATGGGGGCTTAGGGCCAAGAGGTGTATGGAGAGAATCATTGCCTAAGGAAATCTTGCCTTTGGTAGATAGGCTAGGGGATATCAATATGGAGAGCCGCTGAGGGAATGGTATGCATAGTCATGCAAAGGTGTCCTTAGGTCAATGATTGTATTCCCCCGATAGCCAAGAAACTTCATGGAAGTTGATATTTGGGACCACCAGGGGTGGCTTATAAGAGTTCGGATTTTTCTGAGTGCAGAGTATGGTTTATGATGAGAGGGTGCCTGGATACGGGGGAAACATCTAGACTAATCGTTCCGAGAATGGTTGAAGTAATCCCTTCTCATGCAGGTGTGAGACGGTGACTTGTTCCGGTCTGATCCATGCACTGAAGGATAGAGAAGAGCCTTCGTTCCATACTGAACTCGTGGCGTGTTTGACCGTGTAGTTTATTTTCATGTGGTTAGGACATATTCTGTGCAGTTTAGCATCATGCGGTAAGGACGAGGGGAATTATTTAAAGGTTGTTGTGCAGTTTAATGTCATGCAGCGAGGATGGGGGAATTTTTTTAATCCATTGAAAATGCTTGTGGTTGGAGTCATTTCCCTGGATGGTTAATGCTTGGTCTTTTCAGTTTTATGCCAAGCGGCCAAGATGTCCCATGCAGTTTAACATCATGCGGTAAGGACGCAGTTACAAAGGCCTCCCTTCATTAGAATGGAACTGGGATTCAATATCTCACCATGCCCCAGACGTGGAGGGGGGTTGATTGGTGTAAATCATGGTTTCGGGGCGTCTTGGATCAAGAGAGATGATATGGGGGCTCTGAGGCCAGTAAGCGTACGGAGCTAGGAAGAGTATCGCCTGTGGAAATATTGCCTTTGGTAGATGGGCCAGGGGATATCAATATGCAGAGCCGCTAAGGGTATGGTATGCATATTCATGAAAAGGTATCCTTAGATCAATGATTGTATTCCCCCGATAGCCAAGAAACATCAGGTAAGTTGAGATTTGGGACCACTAGGGGTGGCTTATGAGAGTTCAGCTTTTTTCTGAGTGCAGATTATGGTTTATGATGAGAGGGTGCCTGGATATGGGGGAACCATCTAGACTAAACTTCCCAAGAATGGGTGATGTAAACCCTTCTCATGCGGGTGTGAGACGGTGACTTGTGCTAGTCTGACCCGTGCAATGAAGGACAGAGAATGACCTCCATTCCTTACTGAACCCGTGGCGGGTTTGACCGTGCAGTTTATCGTCATGTGGCTAGGACATATTCCATGCATTTTAGCGCCATGCGGTAAAGACGAGGGGCATTATTTAAAGGTTGTTGTGCAGTTTAACATCTTGCAGCGAGGAAAGGGGCATTTTTTTAAGCCAGTGAAAACGCTTATGGTTGGATGCATTTCCCTAGATGGTTACTGCTTGGTCTTTGTAGTTTTATGCCAAGTGGCCAAGATGTTCCGTGCAGTTTAACGTCATGCGGTAAGGACGCAGTTGCAAAGGCCTCTATTCATTAGAATGGAACTGGGCTTGAATATCTCAACATGCCCCAGATGTGGAGGGGGGTTGATGATTGTAAATCATGGTTCCTGGGCTTCTTGGATCAGGAGAGTTGATATAGGGGCACTGAGGCCGGTAAGCGTACAGAGCTAGGAAGAGTATCACCTGTGGAAATCTTTCCATTGGTAGACAGGCCAGGGGCTATCAATATGCAGAGCCACTGAGGGCATGGTATAAATAGTTATGAAAAGGTGTCCACAGTTCGTTTACTTTCCACTTCTGATGGCCGTGAATGGTTATGAGGATATGCAATTATCCAAGCCATGAATTCTGTCATTTGGCAGGAAAATTTCTGGACATGTTAGGCATACTCGGCCCTGTTTGTTGATAAAGCATAGAGAGATCATTGCGCTGATTTATTTTGCATGCGGGGGTGTACCTTTATTCTATGCAGTTTAATGTCATTCGGGAAGGACTAAGTACTCCTAGTTTAGCAGTCATAGAGCTCGGACCATTGGATGACTATTGCTGCAGTCACTCGAAGGATAACTGGGTCAACATGTTCTGATATACTTGGAACAAGGTGGGGGATGAAGGTTGTAAACTGCAACTTTTAGTTTTTCCTAGATCAGGAGGTGTGGTGTGGGGGCTCTGAGGCCAGTAAGCGTACGAAGCTTGGAAGAGTACCACCCAAGTAAATATTTCCTTTGATGGACGATCCATGGGCTATCATTATGACGAGCCATTGAGGGCATGGTATGAATAGTCGTACAAAGGTGTCCCCGGGTTGATAACTTTCCACTTCTGATGGCCATGAATGATTATGAGAATCTGTGATTGCTCACAGTGCATAGTTCGGCACACGGGGATATTGGTGTCCGAGTATACAAGAAACATCTTCACTGCAATTTTCCATTGAGTAAAAGTAGCCTAGTCCTGCATTGATGTTCGTTGATGCAGTCTGCTATGTGAACCACTGGCGGACACACAGGCTAACCAGATAGGGATACCTTGGCAGCACTTTGATGTGAAAATGGGAATGAATTTGTAAACCACTGCTCCATAAATTTTTGGATCGGGAGATGTGATACGGGGGATTTGAGGCCGGTAGGCGTACAGTGCTAGGAAGAGTACCACCCAAGGAAATCATGCCTTTGGTAGACGTGCCAGGGGCTATCAATATGTAGAGCCGCTGAGGGAATGGTATTCATAGTCATGCAAAGGTGTCTATAGGTCAATGACTTTCCACTTCCGATGGTTATAAATGGTTATGAAGATCCAAAATTATCTGGGTCGTGGAGTCTGATGTATAGAGAGGATGCATCCAAATGTGCAAGGAGTATCTCCATCTCATTTCCCCATGCATCTTGGGTGGGTCGCGACGAATTCCATGCAGTTTAACGTCATGAGGTGAGGAAAAATTCCGTGAAATTTAACGTCATGTGGTGAGCACAAAGTCCATGCAGTTTAACGTCATGCGGTGAGGAAAAAGTCTGTGCAGTTTAACATCATGCGGTGAGGACGAAGTCCGTGCAGTTTAACGTCATGCGGTGAGGACGAATTATAAACCTCGTGAATGTCTGGTCTGTACATGAGGGAAGGGGAATTTTTAACATTATTTTCCGTGAAGTTTAACGTCATGTGGAAATGATGCAAAAATACACCCCTTGCAGGTCCAGTCCATACACGGGGAAAAGGGATCATTTTTAAATATTCCTATCCAGGTAGTTTTACGTCGTGCGGTAAGGACGATAAGTACACCCCGTGCCGGTTTGGTTCGTACATGGGGGGGGGAGGGCATTTTTATCTTTTATTCATTGGTCTGGGACAGGACATGGAACCCTGGCATCACTACGTACCCTGCGAGGGAAGGAATCAAGCTGCACGTAGTTCTCTGGAAGAATTACACCCCATGCAGGGCTGGTCCGTACACGGGGCAAGGGGACATTGTTAAAACTTCCTGTCCATGTAGTTTAACACCTTGTAGTGAGGACGAGAAGTACACCTCGTGCAAGTCTGGTCCGTACACGGTTGGAAGAAGGCATTTTAAACTTTTATTCAGGGGGCTGGGCTAGCATAGGGGATCCCATCGTCGCTACGTATCCTGCGAGGACAGGAATCAAGCCGTACGTAGTTCTCTAAAATCCGTGCATTTTAACATCATCAAGTGAGGACAAAATCCATACAGTTTAGCGTCATGTGGTAAGGAGGGGGGTATTATTAGATTCCATGCAGTTTAATGTCATGCGGTGAGGATATACTTCATGCAGTTTTACGTCTTGCGGTGAGAAAGAGGTACTTCTAGTTTAAGGTCATAGAGTTTGGACCGTTGTGTGCTTGGCAGTTTAATGTCATGCAGCTCGGACAAAGAGTACACCCCGTGCAGGTCTGGTCCATACACGGGGGGAGGGGCATTCTTAACTCTTATTATCCGTGTAGTTTAATGTCGTGCGGTAAGGACTGAATACTCTTAGTTTAAGGTCATAGAGTTTGGACCGTTGGGTGCTTGGTAGTTTAACGTCGTGCAGCTCAGATGAACTCTGTGCAGTTTAACGTCGTGCGGTATAGACGTAGGTGACCCGACGTGAAAGGAAAATGGGGGTATGCACAGTTTAATGTCATATGGTGAGGACGACTTCCGTGTAGTTTAACATCATGCAGTAAAGACGTTCTCCACTTTCAGTTTCTATGCGAAATACTTCTTTAGGAATATCGCATTTGTAGGAGCGGTTGTAAATTTTCCTTCCATAGAGATCAGGGTATATGCTCCATTGAATTAGAACTTGTGTACAACATATGGTCCCTCCCATTTGGGATCCAACTTTGGAGGTTTCTTGTCGGGTATCATTGGGGTTCGGAGGACCAACACTAATTCCCCTTCCAAGAAATACCGAAGACGAACCTTTTTGTTGAAGGCTCACACGATCCGGTTCTGGTATACTTCAAGATGGTGCAAGGTGTGAAACCGCTTCTTGTCAAGCTATTCCAATTCACCTAGCCTCTTTTTTGACTGCTCATCATCGGATAATTGATCACAGATGGCAACACGGAGTGAGGGAAGTTGGAGTTCAATGGGCAGGACTCCCTCTATGTCATACACCAATGAGTACGGGGTAGCCTGAGTAGCGGTGCAGATTATGGTTCAATAATCCCACAATGCATAGAGGAGTTTATCCGACCATGACTTTTTGTCTTTGTCCACCATTTTCTGAAGAATATTGGACATGGTATTGTTGAAGGCCTTGATCTGTCCATTGGCCACTGCATGGTGGTAAGATGAGTGGTTAGCCTTGATACCATACTCGTGGTATAGTTTCTCTAATTCAGCAGAGCATAAGTTGGTCCCGTTGTCCGTCAATGTCGTATGAGGGATGCCAAATCTGGTGATGATATTGGTCTTCACAAAGCAGACAATATTTCTTACCCCAACTTCCTTGAGGGGTATGGATTCTTCCCATTTGGAAATGAAGTCGGTTGTCGTGAGGATATACCTCAGCAGTTTGGTCGTGTTAGGAGGATATGGTCCCATGACGTCCATTCCCCAGACAGCAAACGGCCAGGAGTACTTGGCTTGATGAAGTAACTTCGGGGGTTCGTGTATGAAGTTGGCATGAATCTAGCATGAGTTTAATTTTGCGGTAAAACGCTCGCAGTCTCATGCCACTGTGGGCCAGTAGTACCCAAGCCTTCAAACCTGATGGGAAAGCTTGGTCCCCAGTTGATGTTCTCCACATGCTCTGGCATGTACTTCATTCATTACGGTGGTAGTTTCTTCTCCATAAATGAATCTGAGGAGCACTCTATCGAGGCCTCATTTGTAGAGGACCTCTTCCTGACCCACACCATCGTATAGGATAAAGTTGATTTCCCTCCTCTGTATTTTCTCTCGTTCATCCCTGTCTGATGGAAGTTCTCCCCGTTGAAGGTAGTTTGCAATGGGGGTCATCCAGCCCGTGGCAGGAGCATATGGCTCAGGGATAGGACTGAATTTGTGGATTTCTTCCATCTTGGTCTGAATAAATGGAAATACCATTCGAAAGTGAGCAATACTGATAACTGTTTCATCCTGGCTTGGGTCAGCTAGGGTTGTGGCCGCATTGGATAATGCATCAGCCTGGGCGTTCTGAGACCGGGGAATATAGGTTAGTGTTGGTTCTGTGGAGAATTCCTCCATTAACCCTCAGACATGATCAAACATGGGGATTAGCTCCTCCTTTTTAGTAGCATAGTCACTATTGACTTTCTTGATAACCAGCTCCAAGTCACCTTTTACCTTAACGGGCTGTACTTGTGCCTAGAGTGCGACTTCCAGGCCTGCAATGAGCGCATGATATTCTGCTTCATTGTTCGTACATACCTCTGATAGAAGGAAGGAATATGGTAATACTTCCTTCTCTGGGGACACGAGTATTATCCCCAATCCCACTTTGTTGAATCTGAGATCCTCCATCCTCTTCCCTGTTGGGCTTCCGAATGCGCCGTCGAAGTACATTTCCCATGTTGGGACCTCCTCTTGAACTGAGAAGATATCTTCATCAGGTAGCTCGACGTCTAGTGTAGTGGTTCCTATCGAAGGTTGTTCTTCCAGAATGACTTCTAATGACTGGCCCTTGATGTCTTTCTAAGGCACAAACCGGATGTCAAACTGTTGCAGGATGACCGCCCATCGGGATAGGCATCCGGTTAGCATCGGGCAGCTGAGGATATAATTGAGCAGGTTAATCCGCGAGATCAAATGGACTTTGTGATGCAATAGATAATGTTGAATCTTTTGAACTGCGAAGACCAAGGCCAAACATTTCGTCTCGATATTTGAGTATCGAGTCTCAGCATCAATCATGGTTCGACTGAGGTAATAGAGACTGTTTTCACTGCCAGCGTCATTCTTTTGTGTGAGGAAGGGTCCTAGTGATCGCTCTAAGGCTGTCACGTACAAGATGAGGGGTCTTCCTTCAATCGGGGTCATGAGAACTGGTGGGATTAAGAGGTATTTCTTCAAATTTTCGAACACCTCTTGGCAATCATCCGTCCATTGGTACGTGACCCCCTTCTTCATTAACCTGGTGAAGGGAAAACATTTCCCTGCCAGGTTGGCTATGAACCACTTGATATAGTCTAGGTGTCCTTGGAATCCCCTCAACTCAGTGAGGTTGCAGGGAGGTGGAAGGAAAAGGATATCCTTTGCCTTCTCAGGGTCGACATCGATGCCACGATGGCGTACGACGAAGCCAAGGAATCTCCCTGAGGTAACCCCGAAGGCGCATTTCAAGGGGTTCATCTTCAAGCTATACTATTGGAGATTGTTGAAGATGGACTCAAGGTCTGACATGTGATCCAAGCATTGTCTAGATTTTACCACCAAGTCAACCACATAACATTCAACAAATTTCCCCAGTAACGGTTTAAAGATCTGATGCATGGGACACTGATATGTGGCACCAACATTCTTGAGACCAAAGGGCATGGCCTTGTAACAAAATACCCCTTGAGGGGCCTTGAAGGCAGTGGTTTCTTCGTCTTCTCAGGCCATCCTGATTTGGTTATATCCAGAATAGCCGTCCATGAAGGATAAAGCTTCATACCCAGCCGTTGCATCGATTAAAAACTCAGTTATTGTAACCGGGAAGTCATCTTTCAGGAAATGTCGATTGAGATCTCTGAAATTGATGCAGACGCGGATTTGTCTGTTCTTTTTCTTGACAGGGATGATGTTGGCCAACCAAATGGGGGTATTGGACCTCTCGAATGAATCCTGATTTAATGAGATTATTGACTTCAGCCTCTATTTTGGCGGCATGTGAGGGATGCGTCCTTCTGGCGGCCTGTTTATAGCCCTAGTGGTCTTCTGGATGACCTAGGTGGTGCGTCGCCACTTCGGGATCGAGTCCCGGCATTTCCATGTAATTCCAGGTGAAACCATCCTGATATGGCCTTAGGAAAAAGGTATATACCTCGTGATCCTCAGGGGACATGGATGCACAAATTATAGTAGGCCTCGGATCTTCCTCGGTACCCAGGTTTATTTCCCTGAGTTCATCCATAGTGGTGGAGATACCCTCCTTAAATGTGGGAGGTGCGTCCCGGTGATCTTCCCCCTCTTCTTCTCCCATGTCCTCATCTTCTTGATCTGATGAGGAGAGATCTTCTGGTCTGAGCCTTCGAGGGATTGAGGGAGATGCATCGTGGGAATCACCTCTTGAGTATTCGTCCCCAAATCGAGAGTTGGTGGACGTTCCCACATTGTCACACTCGGCCATTACGGATGAAGTCATGGGGACATCCGAGTGCATGCCCGAAATTGAACTCCTACTCTCAATGTGGTTGATGGGAAGGACATAATCTCTGCCAAGATGCCTGAGGGGGTCATCAGGAACCATTTCTAGGCTATTTGGAGCGGGGATCCAGTCGATACCATTGACCAAAGGAATCTTTTTCTTTTTCTCATAGAACCCAATGTCAATGTAATGTGACTCAGAGAACTCGAAAGGGGCCTTGTCAGCTTTCAATTTTCCACTTTGTCCATTGACTTAGTACTTCATACACTGGTGATAGGATCCAGGAACGACCATGTTCTTATGGAGCCACGACCTTCCCAGCAAGGCATTGAATGTTGTGCTCTTCCGAAACACCAGAAATTCCGTGTAGGCTACCAGGTCACCAAAATGGGTCTTTAGTTTGATTTGTCCCACTGATTTATACTCACTGTTGTCATATCCCAATAGAGTTGTGGCAGAGGGAATTAGGTCATCCTCACTATAGCCCAACTTACGGAGTGTCCATAGGGGGAGGAAGTTACCTCCAGAGCCATTGTATATAAAGAATTTCTGGATCTCAATATCATTCAGTGTGACGGACACATATAGTGGTCTGATGTTTCCTTGCATGGAGACATATTCATCATAATCTATGAAGGAAATCACCACATTGAATTCAGTCGGGTCAGTCTTTGTCTGGTAAATTTTGGCGGCTGCTACCTCGTCTTGAAACTCCTGGGGGATGATCAAAGATTCTATAAGCGCCCCCTAAGGTCTTATGACAAACTTAGGGCATTTAGGATTGATAGTTTGGCTGGTAATGACGCTAAATGCTTAAGGATATCGTACTTCTGCTCCAGCGACCGACACTTCTCCATTGGCGAGAGAGTCTTGGTGGGTACTTCAGGGGATGGATCATTTGACGAGGAGGGACCGGTCGCGGGGTCGGATATCGATGGCGCTCCCACCTTTTGAGGACATGGCCCGACCGGTCTATTTGTGCGCGCTAGGCGGCCAGACACTTTCTCCTCCTCTGGTGCGTATAGTAGAACAACAGGGCCAGAGTGGCTGCTTATGGAGGTGGAGGGGCATTCCTTCTCCTACTGAGTCCATTGAAGGGATCTCCCATTGGTTTCTGCAATATTAACGGTTTAGGACGGGTTCCAACCGTAGGGCTGGTTTCAGCCGCGACATCGCCACCCATGGTATCCCCTACCTCTGCGATTCCTCCTCCCGGCTCCTCGTGCAGGGAACTCTGGCTCATAACCATACCATTCGTCAGGGAATAACTCCATAAGATGGATAATGTTAATAGAACCAAAGATTGGCTCTTCATCCTCAGACAGGACAACTTGGTCAGTTCTCCCTGATTGTTTCGTTTGGTGGGTCGGTGCCCGTGGTGCCAAATTCGAGGGCATATAATCTACCAGGTTCAAGACTAACTTTGGCCCCGTTGTGGACTTCTCCCCTTGCGATTGTTTCCTCCTTCTCCGATTATGCCCGGATGACCGGCTCGTGGAGGATTGTGAGGTCGATACCGTTGGATTTGCGGCTTTAGAGGCAGTTGGTGGCAACACCAGATGCTGTAGTTGAGCTCGGAGTATGCCCTGGGCTCGGTTGACAGTCTTCCGACTCATCCAGTTGTCAAATTTCTGCCCCTGCTTGCTGGTGACTTTCTGCCACCCCTCCTCTTTGTCGGAGTCGGTGGTAGAGATACATGCCACATGTGCTGGGGTGGTCCCAACTTTAATTGTCCGGAGTCTACCATCCTCTTTAGGTGGTCTTTCAAGATGAAGCATTCTCGGATATTGTGTCCCAACATCTGATGGTAGGGGCAGTAATCTGGCATATCATCGTGGCCAACCCCTTCAGGTTTCCTTGTCTCCAGCAGGCATAGCAAGTTGTATTTCATGGCGGCAATGAAGTAGCCGCAGACTTGATCATCTAGGAATGAGTATACTTTTTTTCATAGTTCCTCAAACTGGTTCCACTTTGGTCCTCACTGATTGTACCATTTTGGCGGAGGTGGCCGCTGATATGCAGGAGGCCCTTGATGATTTGGTGGAGGCTTGAGCGGTGGAGCGGACATAGGGGGACCGGCTTGAGTGTGACAACGGATGCTTCAGCTCTAGGGGCTCTTTTCGCAGAAGCCTGCAATGCTATTCAGTACTTTTAATTAGTCCGCTACAAGGATTTCTCAATTCTCTGGGAAATGGCTGAAAGATGGTGGAAGCTAGTGGTGCACTACACTGGTATGAGCGGTGTTCACAACTCATATCAAGGATTATCGATGCATATGGCTAACATCTCATCTTGAGGCTTTGTCCTGTTAAAAGAATAGGTCAGACCTTTCCATCTGGCGATGAAATCTGAGACCCTCTCATTCTACCTCTGCTTGCAGTTAATGAGATCGTTGACCATTGTTTTAGGCAGCGTTGAGCTGAAGTGGAACAGGAACTGCTGCAGAAGGTCTTCCCAGCTCTTTATTGACTGGGCTGGCAGACTCATGTACCAAATGAAGGAAGATCCTTTCATGGTCCGTACGAAGCATATGAGTTTCACTGCTTCTTGTTTTTCCGGAGTTCCCATCATAGGGTCGCAATAGTATGTGTAGTACATTAAATGATATTCCAGATCGCATGACCCATTGAAGATAGGGAATACAGGGCCCCCAAAATTGGGTGGAGGTGGTGTGTTGCTCACCCAGCCCGAGGAGGGTTTCTGCTATGGCTGTATCGAAGCGCGTCGACCTTCCATCGCTTCCAACCGAGATGTTAGTACCTCGATGGTGTTGGTGAGACCCTGGCGTACATCCTGTTGGGTCCGTTCCTGGACAGGCGTATCTAGAGGCACTACCTGAGGATCCAGGTTGTCCGGCACCAGGGGTGCGTGTGCCGTTTGCGGCGCCTTCGGAGGGTCCATGTGTACTCGCTCCGGTTGCTTTCTGTGTGGAGGTAAGTCTTGGTATTCATCCAAATCTACGTTTAGGTAGTTGGACAGGCCGAGCGCCTCATTGGATGGTAGTCCTGACCGTTTTTCCTTTTCCAGAGCAAACCTTAGCCTTTGAGGTGCACTTTCTGGGAGTTCATGATGAGGTTCCTCCTGGGATGCACTTTCAATAAGGCAGTTCCTCTAGAGTAGCTTAGCCTTAAGCTGCCACAGTTCTTTCATATCCTCTTCCTATTGATAAAATCTCTCTTTGAGCGTGAGTGGCTCATTTTTGTCAAGAGAAGGTGGTAGGTTAAGGGTAACTAGTCCTTTATTCATATCCCTGTTGGAAGCTCACTGAGTAGGCGAAGGAGGGTTGGCTGGAAGGACAAACATATTTAGGGCGGCCCTCTAGTTCTGCGTGTGCACACCTGGTGGTTCATTGTGAGTCACAGCCTGACCGGAACTATCATCTCCCGATCTCTCCAAATTTGCAGTATCTCTGGTATCACCAATGGGGTTAACCTCTATGATGTTGATAGATGCATATCACGGGGCAGAGAAGAAGTCATATTCCAAATGGGAATAGGATCTCCCGCGTCTTCTTCTGGCCTTCCATTTCGTGACTTGGGATTGACTTCGGACTTCTTGGTGAAGGGTGATGTGGAGGGTTCTTTGATGCGACCTTACGGTGCACCTTCCTCTCTGAGGGGATGATGATTCAAAGGATGGGATAGGACGGGAACCTCCTCTTATGACTGTCCTCCCAAGATGAGAGAACACTGAATCTTGTGGGGGATTTTGTTGTTGAGGGGGTAATAATTCCCCCAGCCTTGAGGGCTGGGGTTGGATCCATTCCTTGGACATTGAGTCTCTTCCCGGTTTATATTGGTCTTATAGGGGAATTTGTTGTTAAAAATTCCCCCAGTCTTGCAGGCTGGGGTTGACCCTGGATTGCAGCAGTGGCTACGGCTATCGCTACCTGCCTGATCTTGTGTGCCCCCATTCGGGGGTGAACTGGGTGTGGTTCCGAGTTCTTCTATTAATTAATCCCTTCTAGGGAGGTGGGAAAGATTGTTGATTGGCCTCTATTAAGAGAGAGGCCTATCGTATGGCCTTGGTGGCATAATTCAAGAGTTTTTGAATGGATTGTTCCCATCAGGCCTGACATTTCTGGGACTTACTCAAGGAAAGAATCTGTTGGGTGTGTTTCCATTCCTGAACAGGGAGACCACTCGATTATCGTCTTGATGTGACGACGTTGCAAGAACCCATGCCGAATGGGTTTTCCTGGGTGGGTAGCGGAGTGAAATGCAGATCTCCGTGTTCCCCCCCATCCCCTGATATGGACTCTCGTTGGAGCGTCACCGATGAGGCGGCGCAGTTGGTGTAGCGCACGGAGGTAGGCTATCCCCATGTTTCCTTTATGCCCCTCGGGTTGCTGTTTCCGTGATGAAGTAAGAGCTTCCAGGTCGATGTGACGCAGGAGGTCTCCTATTGTCTTGATGTGGTCTACATAACCATCGTAGGGTAGGATACTTGATTTTAGTCGGTAGAGGGTTTTCTATATATTATGGCAGATTCCATGCACGCATTCTTCCAACAACTCTCTGGGTATGTCGAACTGAGAGGTGGCCGTAGGCAAAAACATTTCTGGTATATCATCCCTAGCTAGTCGTTTCCTCAGGTGAAGCATATCAGCATACTCCTCCGCTAGTGACTCCTCTACCTGGTTGGCCCAACTAAGATGCTCGCTGCCAGTGTGGTCGGAGGCAGTGGGACCGGTAAGTGTTTAGTCATTATGTGGGTGATTCCGAGGTGGTTCAGAGGATGAACGCGGCCCTGGACTGTCTTCTAATTGCAGAAGGATGTCCTCGGCAACTAACTACGATTCTGACATGCTTGATCCCGTCCTTCTGAGTGCCTCGACATATGAGGGCCTTTCAGTTCTTGATACGGCAGGAGGAGGACCTTCCTGTCAATATGATACGTCATCACGGGGAGGACCTCCGCAATGGCGGCTGTAATGGCGAGGACTACCATTACTGCTTAATGCTTCACTGCATAGTTGAATTTTGCAGTGCACACCCTGGGGAGGACCTCCATGGTGTGTTGCAGCAAGGGGAGGACCTTCTGGCTGCATAGCGTCGTTACGGGGAGGACCTTCGTAACAACTAACATCATGGTGAGGATGTCCACCAGGGCTTGATGTTCGACGTGCATCCTAGGGAGGACCTTCAGGACACACCGCGATAAGGGGAGGACCTTCATATTGCTTGGGGAAAATGCGTGGAGGACCTCCGCAATAGTGGTCGTGGTGGCGAGGACTACCATCACAGCTGTGGAAATGGCGAGGACTACCATTACTACTACCAGAGGGAGAATATCTGCGGGATACATCCTTGGGAGGGCCTCCAGAATGTACCTCAACGAGGGGAGGTCCTTATCATTGCTTGACGTCTCTACGGGGAGGACCTCCGTTATCAGGGTGGTGAGGACTAACACCATGATCTGATGCCTGGTCGCATGGAGTTCCGTTGTAGCATAACCCCTAGGGAGGACCTTCAGGGTAGGCCACGACAAGGGGAGGGCCTTCTTGTCGTGATGAGACGTCACTGCGGGGAGGTCCTCTGCAGTTGCGACTATGATAGTGGAGACTACTATCATAATATATGGTCCCACTACATGGAGAGTGATTGCAGTGTATACCCCGTGGAGGACCTTCAGGGTGGATCGTAGCAAGTGGAGGACCTTCTTGTTGCTCGGTCTTCTGGTCACGTGGAGGGTTTCCATGAATCGCATCAAAAGAGGATCTCTCGTGATCGAACGTTATATGCCCACGAGGGAATCCCCCATGGGTGCTCTGGGGAGGACCTTCAGAGCTGCTGGTAGTGACATTGCAGGGAGGACCTTCGCAACTACTACTTCCACTCCCATAATATTTTATTGGAGGGGCAGGGTTCTGAGATGTTGATGTATGCTTAGCGGCCTTGGGAACCCCATCTTCCAGCAGATCGGAGTCATGAACTCCCTCTTTATTTTCCCGATTCCTTTGGCACGTTTGGGGCGCTTTCTTGTGGGTAGCCGGGACCGTCTGCTGTTGATAATGACCTTCACCTTTGGGTCCCTGTCTAATTGGGTCTCGTGATGCTTCCGGGATACACCGACGAACATCTTGACTTTTAGCAGGGATATATGCCCGCTCTGGAGCATCCACCGTGATGGACGGGTGTCCCCCAGTTGGAATGAGTGAAGTTGCTCGATCCGGTTTCCCTTGCGTCGCGGAATATGGCCGGTGACCCTCCTGGGTAGAAGCAGGGATGCAGATCTGCTCCAAGGAGGCTATCTCGTCTCTTAGATGAGTCACCTCAATTGGGGAGACGGGCTCACGGGCCCGAGTCCATGCTATTGCCGTTGATGCAATTACATTCTGGAAAGTCTGCAAGATATGATATGGGATCGATACTTGGTCCTCCATTATTTCTAGTATATGTAGAGAGACATCTTTGGCTATAACGGTTATGAAGGCCTATTCCGATATCGGAGTAGGAATATCCTACTCCGTTCCTCTATTGGTCAGTGGGTACTGACAATTCTCCTGTGTTGGGGAAGGTGAACGAATCTTCCACTGTACTGGGATACAACAGTTTGTCTCTCTAGTCACCACCACATCGTGGTGGCAGACTTTACTTGCATCCTTAAGGAGCTGGCCCTGCAAATATTGGTTTCCCACCGTATCGAGTCGGTGGCTTTTGTTGGCAGGGAGACGTGCCCGCCTATGATTTGCCGCCATATTTAGGTGGAGAGCTTTGTTGATCACCACCATGTTGGGATGGTAGGCATTAAGAGAATCTTCTAGGAGCTGGTCCTGCAGGCACCTAGTCGCCACCATGTCAAGCTGGTGGGCTTCACAACCCTGGACAGGCAGAGGTGATTGCCTAGTAAGTGTTGTCTTTTGTGAGCGACGAGCTTGATGGAGCTCGGTGGGGATGAATTCTGGCTTGTATGATGCCGCCATGTCTAGATGGCGGACTCGGGAGGAGTGAATGGGTGTAGGTACCTGTTCGTGGTACGTCTCTGGGGCTGGGCAGCGGAGCTCTTCCTCAAGGACCAGGGTGATGACCGGTCCCTGATTGTACATCTGCCACCCTCGTCGGGCGGTCTGAGGGGCCGGAGCTTAGGGAGTGTGGACTTGAATCCTCAGGAGACATCCTCCTTGGCGCGAGGATGTCGGGTCGTGGCGTGACCACGATGACGTCTACCGGTGGTGGCCTTGGAGCGAAACCCCCGTTTGGTGGGGATGAAGTCCTCAACGTCTACCTCATCTGCCTCCCTAAGATATGGGAGGTACGCATTGTCCCGTTCCGGGGATAGACTCCCAAAACAGTTGGATACAACAACAGGGGCAGTCTGGATCTGCATATGTGGTCACTGCTGGGCAGGAGACTAGCGAGTCTTGAAGGATTGGAGGGCATGCATGGCCGCCTCCACCATTGGGAGAGTACCGTTCATGTGGTACTCTCGGATTAGTGCTTCTGAGACCCAGCATTGAAGTTGCTGGGTGGGTGATGGGTTCCTCCATAGGTGAGGTTGTTTGGTCATTGCGTTGTTGGAAGCGTGCTCTTGTGAGTTCCTTCGGGATTCCATTGGATCGAATGGAGTTTTGTATAGTACCTATAAAACATTTTAACAAATACAAAAAATAAACCCGTCAAAGCAGTATCTCATGATCACATTCGTATTTAATGACCTTTCTTGGCCCTCCTTCTGAGTAAAAGGGGCATAGGGTGGGATTAAGTTAAATCCGTCATGCTTGGTTAAAGTTTAACATCGGGTTCCCCATTTTTTGTTTTGTTTGGTTTTGGTTTTCGGCCTCGGAACGCCCAATGGCTCCGTATCCGATGATGGATGGACCTACTTTCCAAAGGTAGGCGTTCGCCAGATGGTCTGACCAGCGACACATAAGAACTCACATTGGTCGAGAGGATGGGAAGTCGGGCTCATCGCACCCTTTTGGGGAAAATTATCTCCTGTTCCGGGACTCTCTTATAGATTTAAGACGTATTCATATGTTCGCGAATCCTTGGTTTATACCCAAACATAGTATCCACGGATTTAACCCTGGTGGGAAATGATCAGCTGAACGCAAGGGTTCAGAATCATTTATTCCAGAGGTTTACCATCCCTCGTTAGATTAATGACCCTAAGGAATCAGAACTCATTGAGGAGGCACTAGGAGTGGCGTGGTGAATCGATATGAGGACAATAGGATCGACCGGTTGTTGGGATTGAACCTCTTGAAGGATTCCTACGTACCCTGCCTATGAGGTAGGGATCAAATTCCTCATAGTTTGCGTGGGATTTTTGGAGAACCGACGTGAATGTGGACCCGGGGGTCCGAAGGTGGTCGATCTTGATCCTCTTTGAGGATTCTTACATACCCTTCCAAGGAGAGAGGGATCAAAGTCTACGTATTTCGGAATGGTACGGGGATTACTCCCTCAGGTATCCCGAGATGTGGATTGGGGCTTACACTCTGAGAAGGCCCAAGATGTTGGTAAACCGACGTGAATATGGGTCAGAATGACCCGTTGTTGGGCTTGAACCTCGGGGAGGCTTCATACGTACCCCGCCTAGGAGACAGGGTTCAAAGTCCACGTAGTTCGGATAATGTATTAGGGCTTAAACTCTGAGGAGGCCCAGGGTAATGGATTGGGGATTACACTCTGAGGAGGCCCATAAGAGGATGTCATGGTCGATGCTTACTCTAAGCCCACGTGGGTCATGCTCGGTGTGAGAAACAAGAGAAGTAGGGACCAGAGGATCACGTCATGAAAGGTGCGTCTGTGAGAAGTGGATTGGGGCTTATACTCTGTGGAGGCCCATAGTTTCTTCTTCATGTCTGGCCATGAGGGAATCCCAACCCATTGGTGGGTTGAGGAATATAATGGCGGCCAACGCCTATGTGAAAGTGCACAAGCGGGATAACGCCAAGGGCGTTGGAATCAGTCCAAACAAAGGGAGATGAAAATTATGAATTACATGCCCGATAGTCGAAACACAATGAGGGTGGCATGGTGATGGAGGATAACTGTTGACCATGTTCGAAACACAGCATTCATATCACGTTAGCCAGAAATGGGGACGAACAAATGAGGGTCGACTGCTGACCATGTTCGAAACACAGGACCTATCTCGAAGTGTTGTCCAAAGTCTTCCAGGGCGTTGGCCCAGGACGGTAGGTGAGTTGTTGCGGCATGAGGCCAGGCTATTAGGGGGTCCCTTCAGACATGAAAGAGAATGAAGATCCGGATGAAGGACGCACAAAGCATGGGGTGGAGTGATGGAATGTTTGAATGGATTCCAGTGCTCTTGAAATTATTCCACTGTAAACATGGCACGAGGCATCTTATGCTTGGAGCATAAGACATCTCTTACATGGAGCAAGAGACATCCGATTACTGAATGATGGGGAATGATACAGTTTATAGTCATGTAGAGAGGAGTATTTCCATATAGTTTAACATCATGTGGCCAGGACGAGGGCCGTACAGTTTAACGTCATGTGGTCAGGACGACTTGGTAGGAGATACCTACCAATGGTCGGTGTGGGACTTACGCAAGGGCAGCCCTTTCTGGATGAACCTAGGAAAATGAGCTAGGAAATGGGGTTATAGGAGAGTCATGAGGAGTATCTCGACTCATGGAATGTATAGGATGAATGTTGGGGTGGTGCAAGGGTGCAGAGGAGCTGTTTGCAGAGGAGCTGTCCATAGAGGAGCTGTCCGCGAGGGAGCCACATGTGGTTCACGGTTTAGTTGTCCGTGAAGGGTGTCCGTGGAGGAGCTGGCCGCAGAAGAGATGGACGTCCGCGAAAGATGTTGTTTGTGAAGGATGGCCGCTTGCAAATGAAATGGCCGCGAAGGGCGTCTGCGAAGGGGCTGGCGCCCATCCTACTTCGCACCCGCGGAGGATCTCCGCCTCCATTTCGCAAACGACACTGGTCCGCGGAGGGGGTGCTTCGCGAAGGGACTATCCTCGAAGGAAATGGCCGCATGTGGTTCATAGTTTGGTTTCTCCTCTCTGCGGAATATTGCATCCGCGGACGATATGGGGTCCGTGGATGGTCGCGGACCGCTGGGAGCGATTTCTCCAGCATCTCCCCACGGGTTTTCCCCCATCCTTCCCCCTTTTTCGGGTTCCACTCGGTGATTATTTATAGAGTCGCAAATAGGATGGGCACACGACACTTTTTGCAGAAGCCCATGAAGGAATTACCACCCACGAACGACTCGGTCAATTAGCAATTTTTGTAACTGAGATTCATGGGATTGCTCCACGGCCATGTACCACTCTGCCTCTATTCTCCAAATGATGAGGTTCGTGGCCGCATCGACTCCATTTTGCGAACGACGACACGTGCGACATGGGCTGGTTGGCGTAGTTCGCGACGATAGACTGTCCTGGCGTCTATCCCGTTTCGCGGCCGCGGAGGGGCTTCCGCCTCCATCTTTCGAATGACAGTGTCTGTGGGAGGGCCATTCACCGAACCGGCTGCGTACTGTTGCTGGGAGCTGGTACGCGTACCATTTTGGTCCTTTTTCAAGTCTTGGGGAAATTGGATTTCCCTCGTGCAGAATTTTCAGGACCCTACAACCACTAAAAATTCTAAAAACCCTTTAAGCCCCTAAAAATGATAAAAATCTCTGAGAAACCCTAAAATTAAAAAAAAAACCTATAAACCCAATAAAAACTGTAAAACCTGAAAAACCCCTATAAAACCCCAAAAATCCCTCAAAATCCCAAAAAAAACTAAAAACCCATAAAAATCCAAAAAAATCCATAAAATCCCATAAAGCATAGAAAACCCTAAATTCCCTGAAAACCACTAAGAAAAAATTAAAACCCCAAAAACCCTAAAATCCCTTAAAACTAAAAAAATTCTAAAAACCTAAAAACACTAAAAATATCATGTAACCCCTCAAAATCCCTAAAAACCCAAAAAACACTAAAAACATTAAAAATCGAAAAAATTCCCTAAAAATGTACAAACCTTGAAAACCCCCAAAAAAATTAAAAAAACATTCTAAACCTAAAAACACTTAAAACCTCTAAAACCCTAAAAAATGTTGAACACCCTAAAACTATAAAAAACATAAAACCCTAAAACACACTAAAACCCATAAAAATCCCTAAAGACAAAAAAATGACTAAAACACATAAAAAACCCAAAAAATCCACTAAAACTCTAAATATAATTTAAACATATAAAAATGTTAAAAAAATAAAAAATATCCTATAAAATCCTGAAAAACTGAAAAACACTATAACCCCAAAAAACCATATAAACCAAAAAACAGTAAAACCACTAAAAACCCTCAAAATCCCTAATAAACCTAAAAACCCATAAAAATCCAAAAAACCCCTAAAAACATAAAAACACCTAATAACGATGAATACCAAAAAAAAACATAGAAAAATAAAAACCCATAAAACCCATTAAAATTATTAAAATTCTTAAAAACCAAAAAACACCTAAGAACACCCAAAATACCTAAAACCCTAAAACCCCATAATAATACAAAAAATCCTTATAAATACCTAAAATTGTGAAAATAACTAAAATATCATAAAAACCCTTAGAAAAAAAATTCAAAACCTAAAACAATTTTAAACTCTGAAAACCAGAAAAGAACCTAAAAGACCTAAACACACTTAAAACCCCCTAAAAACAATAAAAATCCCAAAACTGTAAGAACCCCAAAAATATAATAAAAATATAAAAACTTCTAAAAAATCAAAAAAACCTATAAACCCATAATAAAGTAAAAAAATTTAAATACCCTTAAAAACCCTCAAAACTAAAAAAAACCAAAAACCCAAAAAATTCCATAAAATCCATAAAAAACTCTAAAAAACCCTAAAAACCCTAAAACCCATTAAATACTTAAAATCACTAAAATCTATAAAAACATAAAAAACCTAATAAACCAAAATTAAACTTTAAAAACCTAAAAACAATTAAATCCCATAAAAACTCTAAAATCCATAAAAACCGAAAAATCACTAAAAACCCAAAAAGCACTAAGAACCTTAAAAACCCTAATACCAAATAAAATTAATAAAAAAAATAAAAAAAAATAAAACACTTAAAACTATTAAAAATTTTAAAAAATGCTAAATACCATAAAACTATAAAAAATGTAAAAAACCCCTAAAAATCCAAAAAATTAAAAAAAACTAAATACTATATTAACCATAAGACCCTCAAAATCCATAAACCCTAAAAAGATCATAAAATTCTCAAAAATCCATACAAATCACTAAAAACATAAAATACCTTGAAAACCCTGAAAACCCCTAAGAAAACCATAAAAACAATTAAAACCCCTTGAAAACTAAAAAACACTCTAAAACCCACAAAGCCCCCTAAAACCCCAAAAACAATCAAAATATTTAAAACCCTAAAACCCAAAAAAAAATCCCAAAAATTCTTTAAAAAATTAAAAACCCTTAAAACCCCTAAGAAAAATTAAAAAACCAAAAAACACTTAAAACGCTAAAAAACACTAAAAAACCTAAAACCCCCTAAACAATAAAAAACCTAAAACCCTAAATATGAATGAAAACCTAAAAAATATTAAAAATATACCAACCCTTTAAATAGCTAAAAATTTTAAAAACTATAAAACACAAAAACATGAAAAACCTAAAAACCCTAAAAAACTGTTAAACCCCTAAAAACATAAAAACCGTCAAAATCCCTAAAAATCCAAAAATCCTTAAAAAATACTAAAAAATATCTAAAATCCCTAAAAACCTAAAAAACACAAAAAATACCATGAAAGCCCTTAAGAAAATCTTAAAATCAAATAAACACATAAAACCCCTAAAAACCTAAAAAATTCTAAAAACCTTAAGAACCCCTAAAACATCCCTAAGTATCCTCAAAACCCCTAAATCCATAAAAAAATTAAAACTGTAAAACCCCATAAAACCCAAAAATAAAAAAAATAAAAACTCCAAAAATGTTTAAAACCCTAAAACATTATAAAAACTCCAAAAATCTTTAAAAATATAAAAATATAAGAAAAACCATACAAACCAAGAAAAACAATAAAAATAATATAAACTCTGAAAAACCGTGAAAATCCCTAAAACCCCTAAAAACAAAAAAAATAAAAAAAATAAAAAATTATGAAATACATAAAAAACCCTAAAAATTAAGATATTCCCTAAGAAAACCTTAAAAACATAAAAAAACTTAAAACACCTAAAAACCCGAAAAATGCCAAAAACCCAAAAAACACAAAAACCCATTAAAAACTCTAAAAACCCCTCGAAATCTATAAAAACCCTAAGAAACCATAAAAATAGAGAAAATGTACTAAATATCCCTAAAATGTATAAAAATCCTAAAAACTAGGGTAACACATAATAAAACATAATAATCTTAAAAACACTTTAAACCCTAAAAAAACAAAAAATCTCAAAAACCCTAAAAAACAATAAAGACACTAAAATAACTAAAACCCTTTATACCCATAAAAAACTCTATAAAAATTAAAAAATCCATATACCCACAAAAATACTAAAAACCATTAAAAACTATAAAAACCCTCTAAACAACTATAAAAGTTAAAAACTCTAAAAAATTATAAAAAACTAAAAACTCAAAAAAAAAACACCAAAACCCCAAAAACCATAAAAACCCTAAAAACCTCTAAAAAACTATAAAAATCATACAAATGCACTAAAAAACCAAAAAGAGTAAAAAACATAAAAACATTAAAAACCCTAAGAAAACATTAAAACCGTAAAAACACATAAAACCCCTAAAACCATAAAATTAAAAACTCTCAAACCCCTAAAAACCTTAAAATCCATCAAAATCCATAAATACCCTAAAATCCATAAAAACCCTAAAAAATGCCTAAAAATACCTAAAAACATAAAAACCCATAAAAACCCTGAAAATTCCAAAGAAACTTTAAAAACCTAAAACCACCAAAAACCCCAAAAACCCATAATAATGCAAAAAATATGAAAAACACCAAAAGGACTCCAAAACACTAAAGCCAATAAAAACCAATTAAATCCACTAAAATATTAAAAAAACCGTAAAATCCATAGATACACATAAAAGACAAAAAAACCCTAAAATCTCTAAAAACCCTTTTAACCCCTAAAAATGATAAAAATATCAAAGAAAAATTTAACCTAAAAAACTCAGAAAACACTTAAAAACCAAAGAAACCATAAAAACCCAAAACAAAAACCATAAAGCCCCAAAACACTAAAATCCCTAAAAATCCTTAAAAACCATAAAATCCATAAAATACTAAAAATCCCTAAAATGCCTAAAAATATAAGAAAATATAAAAAACTTTAAAAACTCAAAGAATGCCATAAAAAAATAAAAACACATAAAACACATAAATCAACTAGAATTATAAAAACCCTAAAGCTCCTAAAGCCATAAAACCCCATAAAATCCTAAAATTCTTAAAACTCTAAAAAATATAAAATACCAAAAAAAGACATAAATATCCAAAATTTTTTAAAAACCCTAAAAACACCAAAATACCCAAAGAAAACTATAAAAACCTAAAAACACTTTAAACCCCTAAAAACCCTAAAAACAGTAAAATCCTAGAAAACCATAAAAACCATAAAAACCTCCAATAAAACCTCAAATCTCTAAAACTCAAAAAATCATAAAAAATCTAAAAAATCTATACAAATCTGAAAAAATGTAAAAAAAGACTAAAAAAACTAAAAACCTCTATGAAAAACTTTAAAACCTAAAAACACATAAAAACCTTAAAAACCTCAGAATGATAAACACACTAAAAAACCCGAAAAAACTGAAGAAACCCTAAAAACCCTTAAAATCATAAAAAACACAAAAATTCTTAAATACTTATAAAAACCACAAAACACTTAAAAATATAAAACCCTTTAAACCCTTAAAAACACTAAAAACGTTAAAATCCTAAAAACTAAAAAATCCCTAAAAACCAAAAAACACATAAAATCCCTAAAAACCATAAGAACCCTTCAAAATCCATAAATACCTAAAAAACAATAAAAACCATAAAATTTATAACAAATTTTATAAAACCCTAAAAACATAAAAAAAATGCAGAGAAAACCTTAAAAATCTAAAAATACTAAAACCACTATAAACTGAAAAAATGAAAAAAAACCCTAAAGGCCTCAATAACCATGAAAAACAACAAAAACCCTAAAAACCCACTCAAAAACACTGAAAACCCTTTAATCACCTAATTTTTTTTAAAAAACTATAAAAACATGAGAAACACAAAAAATCTACGAAGAACCCTAAAAACAAAAAAAAACCCAAGAATATCCTAAAAACCAAAAAAACCTCAAAATACCAAAAAACCATAAAAACCTGTAAAAATCCTAAAAAATCCAATCAAATCCTTAAAATTATAAAAAACCCTTAAAACCTCTAAGAAAACCTTAATAAACTAAAAACACTTAAATCCTGTAAAAACCTAAAAAATGATAAAACCCTTAAACCCCTATAAACCATAAAAAACTTCAAAATCTTTAAAAACACAAAAACCCCATAAAAATCCTAAAAAAATCCCTAAAAATCTTGAAAAACATAAAATAACCTAAAAATCATGGAAACATATACAAATACCAAAAAACCAAAAAACACTTAAAGCCCCTAAAAACCTCTAAAGTGATAAAATCCTAAAAAACCTAAATCAACCCTATAAACCCTATACACCCAAGAAAACCAAAAGACCCAGTAAAAATATGAAAAATCATAAAAAACTACTAAAACTTTTAAAACCCCATCAAACCCCTAAAATTTTTAAGAAACTCTAAAAACAGTAAAAACAATAATAAAACTCAAAAAAAATTGATAACAAAAAAAACCATAAAACACCTAAAAACCCTAAAAACAATCAAAATCCCTTAAAACCATTAAACCATAAAAATCCAAGAAATCCCTAAAAATACCTAAAAACATAAAAAACCCAAAAACCCTTGAAGTAACCTACAAAAACTTGAAAAAGAAAAAACTCTAAAAACCCCTAAAAACCAAAAAATGCTAAAAAAACTAAAAAACCCTGAAATCATTAAAATTCCTAAAAACCCTAAAAACCATCAAATATTTTAAAAACCATAATAATCCATAATAACATAAAACCCATAAAAACCCAAATAACAAAATAAAACCTTAAAACATAAAAACATTTAAAACAACTAAAATGCCTAAAAAATTCAGAAAACTATAAAAAAACTAAAAAAGACCCTAAAACCCTAAAACCTCTAAAAACCATAAAAACATAAAAAATTTAAAAACCCATAAAAATCATAAAAACCCACTAAAAATCAAATAAAACTTTTAAATACCTAAAAATGAAAAAAAAAATTAAATTCTTTAGAAACTCTAAAATGTTAAAAAAGTCCCTAAAAACTCAAAAAACCAAAAAACCCCTAAATATTTATAAAAACCGTTAAAAACACTACAACTCTAAAACCATAAGAATCTTTAAAATCCCTAAACATCCATAAAAACGTGAAAAATTCCTGAATAACCCTAGGAATACCTTAGAAACCAAGAAAAACATTAAACAACTAAAACCCTAAAACCATAAAACCCCTAAAAACCCTACAAAACATTTAAATCCCCCAAAATCCCTAAAAACCCAAAAAACCAAAAAATATCCTATCAAACCACTATAATATAAAAACTCCTAACAACAATGAAAAATCAACATAAATCCTTAAAACGTATAAAAACATAGAATCCATAAAAAGAAAAAAATGATAAAAACAGGGAAAACCCCTAAAACCCCATAACTAATTAAAAATTGTTAAAGACCCTAAAAACTAAAAACCCCTTTAAACCAATAAATAGGATAAAAAACCCTAAAAATGTAAAAACTCAAAAAAACTAGAAAAAATTACAAAACCCCAAAAAATCTATAAAAACCCTAAAACCCCTAAAACCCTAAAACCCTCAAAGTCAATAAAAACACTAAAACCCAAAAAAAGATAAAAAATTACCATAAAATCACTCAAAATGTAGAAACCCAAAAACCCATGAAAAAACCTAAGAAAACCTAAAAAACAAAAAAAAACATAAAACCATAAAATCCCTAAAAATGTTAAAAACCCTTAAAACCCTAAATGACAAAAAAACCCAAAAATCCTATGAAACTATAAAAATCTATTAAATTCTAAAAAATCATTAAAAATACCAAAAACATAAAAACCCATAAAATTCAGAAAACCTATAAGAAACCTTTAAAAACCTAAAAACACTTAGAAACCCTAAAAACCCTAAAACCCCTAAAAAAAATAAAAACCTTAAACCCCTAAATGATTCTAAAAACACTAAAACCACTAAAAACCATAAACACCCCAAAACCATTTAAACCCCCCCAAAACCCTAAAATCCATTAAAATCTCCAAAAATCCTTTAAACCCCTAAAAATGATAATAACTCTAAAAAACCTAAAACCTCGTAAAAACTAAAAAAACACCAAGAACCTAAAAAATCCTTGAAAACCCTAAAACCACAAAAAATCTTAAAACCCCTTAAAATACAATATAATCTTAAAACCCATAAAAATCCTAAAAAGTCAATAAAATTCCCTAAAAATGTAAAATTCCTTAAAAATCCCTAAGAATACCATAAAAAATCTAAAAAACATGAAAAAACACATAAAAAGATAAAAAATGATAAAAAAATATAAGTAAAATTTAAAAATATAAAACCCCAAAAAGACTAAAAATCCAAAAAAAACCCTAAATGGCATAAAAATACTAAATGCCCCTAAAAATTATTAAAATTTACAAAAACCCAATGCCCTAAAAACCCTAAGAAAAACTTAAAACCTTAAAACATTAAAACCCATAAAAACCTAAATTTTTTTAAAACCCTAAAATAACCATAAATACTCTAATACCCCCAAAAAGAATAAGTACCCCTTAATACCATAAAAACCATAAAAACAAAAGATCCCTAGAAAACCATAAAAAACTCTAAAAACACTTTAAACAACAGAAAAAATTAAAATATTATAAAAAAACATAAAAACTAAAAAAACCCATAACCAAAAAAACCCAAAAAACTATAAAAACCCAGAAACCCATCAAAATTCCTGAAAACCCATAAAATAGGATAAAAAACTTTAAAAATTCATAAAATTCCTAAAACATAAAAACCCTAAAACCCTGAAAACCCATTAGAAAACCTAAAAACCCAAAAAATACATAAAAACCATAAAAACAAAAAAATGATGAAAACACTAAAAAACACTAAACACCCTCAAAATCCCTAAAAACCCTAAAAATAATAAGAAACCATAAAAATCCAAAATATCTCAAAAAATGAATAAAACCATAAAAACCCTAAAAACCAATAAGAAAACATTATAAAACTAAAAGCTATAAAAACACTTCAAAAACCTAAAAAATGCTAAAAACCCTAACACCCTAAAATTCCATAAAAACCCTAACAACATCTAAAAACCTAAACACATTAGAAAATCATAAAATTTAAAAACCCACTCAAAACTCTAAAAACCCATTTAAACACATGAAAATGTAAAAAAATTAATAAAAACCTTAAAAACACTAAAAAACAAAAAAAAATTACCTACGAACCAAGAGAATAATTAAAATCCTAAAAACCCTAAATCCCAGCAAAATCCCTAACAACTCTAAAAATCCAAAAAAAATCCTAAGAGGAAATTAAATCTCTAAAAACGTTGTAAACCAAAAAAAAACATTGAAAAACCAAATAAAACCTTAAAAAACCTAAAAACTCATAATAACCATTAAATTATTAAAACACTAAAAACCCTAAAAACCCTAAAAAATAAAATACACAAAATAACCTCAAAATATATAATACCCATAAAACCCATAAAAACCATAAAAATCCTAAAAATCCCTAAAATCCTTAAAAATATAAAAACCCTAAGAACCATAAAAAACCATAACAAAACATTAACGATATAAAAACAATTATAACCCTAAAAACCTAAAAAAATACTGATAACCCTAAAAAGTCCCTAAAACCTTAAAAACACTAAAAATAATAGAAATACATTAGAAACTTAAAAAACCCAAAACCTATAGAAACCATAAAAACACTAAAAACTCTAAATCCCTTTAAACCACTAAAAAAGTTTGAAAACTCTAAAAACCTTAAAAACCCTAAAAACTCTTTAAAAACCCTAAAAACCTTTAAACCCCCAAAATACATAAAAAAAACCTTAAAAATCCATAAAAATCATAAAAAATCAATAAAAGCATAATAACTTCAACGTCACTAAAAACCCCTAGGAAAACCTTAAAAACAAACTACACTTAAAACCCCTAAGAAACCAAAAAATGATAAAACCCTAAAAACCTAAAAACTCTTAAAATACCTAAAAATCCTATAAAACTATAAAATTACTTAAAAAATACCTAAAAATACTTTTAATACTTAGAAAACTAAAAAGACCCTAAAAAACACCAAAAAAATAAAACCACTTAAACCCCCTAAAAACTTAAAAAGTGTTAACAACCCAAAAAATGCAAAAAAAACTAAATCCCCTAAAAACCATAAAAATACCTAAAACCTTAAAACATATTAAAATCATGAAAACTATAAAACCCACTAAAAATATTAAAACCCTTTAAACCCCTAAATTTTTTAAAAAACTCCAAAAAACCTTTAAACACTAAAAAACTGAAAAAACCCTAAAAACCTAAAAAACCATAAAAACCTAAAAAACCCTAAAAATCCTAAAACCTAAAAAATCTCTAAAACCATTAAAAAACATAAAAAACCTAAAAGTCCTAAAAATATACAAACCCATAAAAAACCTAAAAACCCTGAAAACCACGATAAAATCCTTAAAACCTAAAACCCCTAAAAATAAAAAAACGCTAGAACACCTAAAAACCCTCAAAGTCCCTAAATCCCTAAAAAATAATAAAAATTCTAAAAACCCCTAAAAACATGAAAAACCATAAAAACACGAATACCCATATGAAAAACTTAAAAACCTAAATCCTTTAAAACACCCAAACCCCCTAAAAATTTTAAGAACCCAAAAAACCTAAAAAAACCCATAAAAATTTTAAAAACCAATTAATAAATTTTAAATTCCTTTAAAACCATTAAAAATTTAAAAACTATGAAACCCCTAAAAACATAAAAAATCAAAAAAACCTAAAAAAACAAAAAACCCAAAAAAACCCCAAGACCCGTAAAATCCATAAAAAACCAAAAACCCATAGAAATAATAAAAAACAAATAAAAATCCTAAAAAATATAAAACTCCATAATAACAAAAAAACTCAAAGAAAAATTAAAAACTAAAAAACCAATATAAACCCAAAAAAAACACAAAAAAACACTAAATATCCTGAAACCCTAAACCCCCTAAAAACTATTAAAACCTACATAGTCTAAAAAATCACTAAAAAACAACAAAAATCTTAAGAATCCCTAAAAATAAATAAAAATTTAGCTGACCGTAGTAATATTTACAAGCCAAAAGGAACCTATAAAAACCTAAAAACACTTAAAACCCCTAAAAATCTATAAAATGCTAAAAACCCCAAAAGCACCCTAAAAACCATAAAATAATGAAAACCCATAAAAAATTAGAAAAACCTAAAACCCATAAAAAACCACAAAACCACTAAAAACTATAAAAAACTTTAAGCCCCTAAAAATGTTTGAAAACTCCAAAACTCTTTAAGAAACCTAAAAAATCAAAACAAAACCCTTAATAACACCACAAAAACCATCAAACCCCAAAACTCGTTAGAATCTATAAAAAACCTAAAAAATAGAAAACATAAAAGTCCATAAATTTTTTGAAAACATAAAAACCAAACTACCCTGAAGGACTATAAGAAAACATTGAAAACCTAAAAACACATAAAACCCCTAAAAACATAATAATTCTAAAAAACCTAAAACCCCTCAATATATATATATCCCTAAAAACAATAAAAACACTATGATAACCATAAAAATCCTAAAAACACATAAAAGCATAAAAAACCTAAAAATGCTAAAAACTGTAAAAAACTGACAAATAACCTCCAAACCATAAATCCCTTAGAAACCTTAAAAATACAAATAACCCATAAAAACATTCAAAACCACAAAAAACTCTAAAACCCTTTACACCCAAATTTTTTTTAAATAAAAATGTAAAAAACCTTAGAACCACTAAAAACACTAAAAACCCTAAAAACCAAAAAAACCCAAAAAACACCTAAAATCCATAAAACCATAAAAACCCTCAAAACCTATAAAATCTGTAAAAATGAAAAGAGTCATGAAAAATTCATAAACCCCTAAAAACATAGAAGACACTAATAACTTAAAAACTCATAAGAAAACATTAAATACCTAAAACGCTTAAATCCAGTAAAAAAATCAAAATCCTAAAAATCCTAAAACACCCAAAATTCCTAAAAACATAAAAATTAATAAAAATCCTATTAATTCAAAAAAATCCAAAAAATTATAAAAACCCTAAAACCCTGAAAATCCTTATATAACAACAATATCCGAAAAAATTAAAACCCCTAAAAAATTTAAATGCTAGGACCCCTAAAAATCTACAAACCCCACACACCAAAAAACCATTAAAAAACTAAAAACCTTAAAAAACCCAAAAAACCCAGAAAACCCAGAAAACCCCAAAAAATACTAAATCTATAAAAACCATTTAAAACCATAAAAACTAAGTGAAATCCTAAAAAATCCATGAAAATCCTGAAAAATGTTAAACCCACTAAAAACCATAAAAACCCACAAGAAAACCATAAAAACCTAAAAACACTTAAAACCCCTAAAAACATAAAATGAAAAAAACACCAAAAAGTCCAAAAAAACAAAAAAAACCAAAAAGAAACTAAAAAATCAAAAAACCCCCCTACAACACCATAAAAACCATCTAACCATTAAGAACACTAAAATAATTTAAACCCATAAAATTTTCATAACTCTAGAAAACCATCAAAACCCTAAAAATTGTAAAATCACTTAAAAATCCCCTAAATACACTAAAAACTTATATAATCCTCAAAGTTCCTAAACCCCTAAAAATCATAAAAATATTAAAAAGGATCTAAAATTCCTAAAAACATAAAAGACCCCAAAACACTAAAAACCTATAAAAATCATTAAATCCTAAAAAATAGTTAAAAACACTAAACACATAAGAAATTATAAAAATGATAAAAACCCTAACAACCATAGAGAACCCAAAAACCTTTCAAAATAATTAAAAACCCTAAAAAACAAAAAAATTAAAAAAATCCCAAAAAATATATAAAATGTAAAAAACCCTAAAACCCCTGAAAACCCCTAAGAAAACCATTAAAACATAAAAACAATTAAAACACCTAAAACACTACAAAAATATAAAAACCATAAAAATCATAAAAAACTAAAAATACCTAAAAACACAAGAAACTCAAAAAACATTAAAAACCCTAAAAGAAAATGAAAACACTAAGACCTGCTAAAACACTAAAAACAATTTAAACCCCTAGAAATGTTAAAAAACATTAAAAAAATTAATACACTAAAAAATACTAAATACCTGTAAAACCCCTCAAATTTCATAAAAACTCTAAAAAACCTTTAAAATCCTAAAACCCCTAAAAACTAAAAAATGGTAAAACCACTAAAACCCTAAACCCCCTAAAAATCCATAAAACCTAAAAAAAATAATTTAAACCCCTAAAAACCTAAAATATGCTAAAACCCCTTAACCCCCACCCCAAAAGAACCCTAAAAACCCATGAACCCCCTAAAAATATATAAAAATAGGAAAAACAATAAAAATCCACAAAATACCAAAAAACAAATTAAAAACATTGAGAACCCCAAATAAGACATCATAAATAGAAAAAACACCTAAACACCTTAAAAACATGAAAACACTAAAATCCCTAAAACCCAACAAGTTCTTAAAAACCGCTAAAAACCATGAAACCACTGAAAACATAAAAACCCCATAAAAACCAATAAAAACTACAAAAACATTTAAAATAACCAAAATGTTAAAGAAACTCTAAATACCTTAAAACCATAAAAACTGAAAAACCCCTAAATATATAAAAAACCTAAAACCCCTAAAAAACCATAATACTCTCAAAATCCATAAAAATTGCTAAAACCATAAAACCCTATGAAAACATAAAAACCAAATAACACTAGAAACCTATCAATTCCCTAAAACCCCTAAAACCATCAAAATCCAAAAAAACAGTAAAAAGTATATAAATTCTAAAAATGACCTAAAAACACCTAAAAACATAACCTCCCCCTAAAACCCCTCAAAAACCCTCAAAACACCCTAAGAAAAACATAAAAACCTAAAATTACTTAAAACATAAAAAAAAATAAAAATAGGAAAATCTCTTAAAACCCTAAAAGACCCAAAAAACCTAATAACCACTAAAAACAAAAAAAACCCTAAAAACATTAAAAAAACTATAAAAACCCATAAAACCCCTAAATATCACAAAACCCCTTTAATCCCCCAAAAAGATTAAAAATACTAAAAATCTTTAAAACCCCTAAAATCCAAAAAAACCCTAAAAAACTAAAAGATCATAAAACACTAAAAACCTAAAAAAACCATAAAGCCCTCAAAATCCCTAAAAACCCTCAAAACCATAAAAATCCAAAAAAGTCCCTAAAAACCCCTAAAAAGTATAAAACACTAAGAAAATCAAAATCCCCTAGGAAAAAATTAAAAACACCAAAACACATAAAACCCCTAAGAAAAATTAAAAAATGATAGAAACCCTAAAACCCAAAAAATCCTAAAAACCATCAAAATACCTAAGACCCCTAAAAACCCTTAAAATCCTAAAAAATCCCTAAAAATCCCTAAAAATGTAAAAAAACACTAAATTTTTTGAAAACCCATAAAAAACCATAAAACCTAAAAACACTTAAGACACCTTAAAACAAAAAATATTATTAAAACCAAAAAAAAATAAAACCCATACTAACCATAAAAACATCTAAAACCTTAAAAACCCCTAAAATTCGAACCCCCCCGACCCCCCAAACCACCAAAAACTCTAAAATCCCCTTAAACCCATAAAATATTTAAAAACCCTAAAATACTTAAAACCCTAAAAACAAAAAAAAATAAACCCCTAAAACCCTATAAAAACCTAAAACCACTAAAAACACCTAAAAACCCTCAAAATCCATAGAAACCCTTAAAATCCATAAAATCCTAAAAAATACGTAAAATGATTAAAAACATAAAAAACCCTAAATTCCTTGAAAACCCATATGAAAACCATAAAAACATTGAAAAACACTAAAAAAATCCAAAAAATTACTAAAATTTTCTAAAAATCGTATAAATAATAAAAAAATATAAAAACCCTCAAAATCACAAAAAAACATAAAAAACATAAAAATCCTTAAAATCCCTAAAAACATAAAAAATACTATAAACCATGAAAACACTATAGAAAAACATTGAAACCTAAAAAACTCTTAAAAACCCTAAAAACTGGAAAGAGCTAAAAACACTAAAAAACCATAAAAACCATAGAACCCCTAAACACCATAAAAATGATAAAATTATAAAGACACATAAAATCCCATAAAAACCATAAAAATCACCAAACTCTGTAAAAGCAATAAAGATTCTAAGAAAACATTAAAACCCTTAAAATCCCTAAAACCCATAAAAACCATAAGAATCCTAAAAATCCCACAAAATCCATAAAAACATAAAAAATCCCTACAACCCATGAAAACCCATAAGAAAACATTAAAAAACCAAACCACTTATAACCCCTAAAAACCTAAAAATTCTAAAAAACCTAAAAACCCCCTAAAACCAATAAAAACCATAAATATCTCAAAATCCCAAAAAACTATAAAAAACATTAAAAATACATATAAACCCATAAAACATGAGAAAACACTAAAACCCTTGGAAAACCTTAAGAAAAATTGAAAAACCAAAAAACAATTAATATACCTAAAACCTATAAAATTCTAAAAAACAACAAAAAACCAAAAAAGACACTAAAATCCTTTATAACCCCAAAACCCCTAAAAACAAAAAATCCCTAAAATCCCTAAAAACCTTGAAAACCTTGAAAAGCTGATAAATCCAAAAAATCACTAAAAAATATAAAATACCATTAATCCCCCAAAACGTTTTAAAAACAATAAAAAAGATTAAAACCTCTAAAGTATCAAAAAACCCATAAAAACAAAAAAAAACCATAAACCCATAAAAACCCTAAAACCCCCAAAATCCCTAAAAATACTAAAAAATCATAAAAATCCTCAAAATCCATAAAAAACATAAAATATCCATAAAAATATATAAAAACATAAACACCCTAAAAACGCTTAAAACCCCTAAAAACTATAAAACACTTAAAAACCTAAAAACACTTAAAACCCTTGAAAACCAAAAACATTCTAAAAACCCTAAAAATAATAAAAACCCTAAAAACCATAAAAACGTCAAAAAACCCAAAAAATCCTTAAAAAATAAAAAACCAAAAAAGATACCTAAAATCCCAAGAAATGTAAAAAATCCTAAAACCCTGAAGAACCCTATGAAAACCATAAAATCCTAAAAACACATAAAACCTCTAGAACCCCTAAAAATCTTAAAAATTACCTAAAACACTTTAAAATACATACAAACCATAAAACCCCCAAAAAGACCATAAAAAACATAAAAATCCATTAAAAACTAATAAAACAATAAAACCCATAAAACATTAAAAAAATATAAAAACCTTAAAAGCTAAAAAAACTCAAAAAACCCAAAAAAAAATCCAAAAAATCCCTAAAAATCCATAAAAACCATAAAAATCCTAAAAAACCCTAAAAATCCACAAAAATCTAAAAATAATTAAAACACCATAAAAAATAAAAAAACACTAAATATATTAAAAACCATAAAAACCTTAAACCCCTCAAAATCCATAAAAATCATAAAAATCCTAAAAGGCCTTACAAATCCCTAAAATCATAAAAAAAACCATGAAAACCCTAAAACCCCCTACAAAAACCTTAAAAACTAAAAAAAATAAAACCCCTAAAAATCTAAAACACACAAAACTCTACAAATCCCCAAAAATACCAAAATCCTCCCAAAATACCATAAATCCCTAAAACCTTAAAAGCCCATAAAAACCCTAAAACCACCAACACATATAAATACCATTTAAACTACTAAAATTAAAAAAATATTAAAACTCTTAAAACCCCTAAAAACCAAAATACCCATAAAACCCCAAAAAACCATTAACACCATAAAATACCTTAAAACCCATCAAAATTCCAAAAAAACTAAAAGCACATAAAAAACATAAAAAGTCATCAAAAACACTAAAAATGTTAAAAACCCTAAAAACCCTTAGGAAAACATTAAAAACCTAAAAACACATAAAACCCCTAAATTCAAAAAAAAAAATTAAAAAAACCCTAAAAAACCCTAAATACTCAAAAAGAAACCCTAAAAACCTGAATATCCCTAAAAACCCTAAAAACCATAAAATTCCTAAAAGTTACTAAAATTATCTAAATACATAAAAACCCAAAACCCCCCAAAAACCCTAAGGAAACTAGAAAAATCTAATACAACTTAAAACCCCTATAAAACGTATAAATTTCTAAAACCCCCCAAACCCTTAAAAGATCCTAAAAACCATAAAAACTATAAAACACACTATAACCCTTAAAAAGGAAAAAACCTTAAAAAAAACCTAAAAAACCTAAAAAATTGTAAATACCCTTTATACCCTTAAAACGCTAAAAAACTATAAAAAAACATAAAACCATAAAACAAATATGAAACAAACCTAAAACAAAAAAACACAATAAAACCCTAAAAATTAAAAAAAACACTAAACCCCTCAAAATCCCTAAAACCCCTATAAATCGTAAAAAAATCACTAAAAAAACCCAAAACATAAAAATATTTAAAAACCCAAAAAAACATAAGAAAATCATAAAAACCTAAAAACACTTAAAACCCCTAAAAAATCCCGACAATACTAGAAACCCAAGAAAACCCAGAAAACCTAAAAAATCCAAAAAAGCATATAAATATGTAAAATCCCTAAAAACCATAAAAATATTATAAGATCACGAAAAACCCTAAATCACTAAAAATTACAAAAACCCTGAAAACCCTATAAAAAAATAAAAAAATAAATACGCAAAAAACTCCTAAAAACCTAAAAAGTTAAAACCCTTAAAATACCCTAAAAACCCTAAAACCCCAAAAAACCATAAAAACCCCTAAAAACCTTAAATATAATAAAACCATAAAAACCTACTAGAAACTCTAAAAACCCTTTAAACCCATAAAACGTTAAGAAACTCTAAAAACCTTTAAACCCCCAAGAAACTCATAAAAACCCAAAAAATCTCTAAAAAACCTAAAAACCACAAAAAACCTTAAATTCCGTCAAATTCCAAAACCCCCCCTAAAAATATAAAAATATGAAAAAAGAACATAAAATACTAAAAAATATAAAAAACCTGAAAACCCATAAGAAGACGATGAAAACCAAAAAATAATTAAAACCCCAAAATAACCTAAAAACCTAAAAACCATTAAAAACTCTAAAAATCATGAAATCCATAAACACCCTAAAATATGAAAACCCCTAAAAACATATAAAAACAATAACACAAATTAAAAACTCTAAAAAAACTTTAAAACCCTAAATGTGTGAATAAATCTAAAAACGCTAAAAAAATCAAAAATACCATAAAAACCAAAAACACTAAAAAACCAATAAAACCATAAAAACCATAAAATCCCAAAAAATTTCTAAAACCACAAAACCCCAAAAAATTATATAAAATATCTAAAATTGTAAAAACACTAAAAACCTTGAAAAACCCAATAAAAACATTAAGAATCTAAAAAAACATAAAACCCTTAAAATATATAAAAATGCATAAAACCCTAAAAACCTTAAAATCAATAATGACCCCTAAAAACACTAAAAATCCCTAAAAACACTAAAAATACATAAAAACCCTAAATATCCTAGGAAATACCTAAAAACATAAAAAAAACTAAAAACCCTGAAAACCACATAATGAAATCTTAAAAACGTAAAAAAACATCAAACCCCTAAAAACCAAGAAAAATTCTAAAAACCCCTTAAAAGACCCTAAAACCCCCTTAAAACCATAAAAACCACTACAAACCTTAAAACACCCTAAAATTATATAAAACCTTTAAAACCACTAAAAACTCTAAAATCACTAAAATCCCTGAAAATATCTAAATTCCATAAAAATCTCTAAAATCCATAAAAACCATAGAAATCCAAAAAATGATTTAAAATCCCTAAAAGCATAAAAAACCTAAAAAAACTTGAAAATCCAAAAAAAAATCAATAAAAGAAAAATATATTAAACCTCAAAAAACATAAAACTTCTAAAATCCCTAACGACATAATATCAATTAAATATCCTAAAAAGCATAAAAACCCTAAAAACCTATAAAAATAAAAAAATCACAAAAATACTCTAGAATTCTCTTTAAATCACTAAAAACATTATAAAACACTAAAAATCGTAAACCCACCAAAAACTTAAAAAACCCTAAAATCGAAAAAACTATAAAAACCCAAAAACACTTAAAACCCCTTATAATCCTTAAAACCACTTAAAACCCATAAAAATATTACAATGCCTTAAAAATCCATAAAAAAACCCAAAAAAAGAATTATACACCTAAGAAAACCTTAAAAACATAAAATTACTTAAAAACCCTAAAAAACCTTAAATCGCTAAAAACCCAAAAAACACCTCTGAATCTCTAAACCCCTAAAGAGAATAAAAATACTAAAAATATATAGAAAATAAAAAACCATAAAAAAAATTAAACCCCAAATAATTACTTAAAAACCTAAAATAATTAAAATTCCAAAAAACCCTAAAATCACAGAAACCCCAAAAGACCGTAAAAACCCTAAAACCATAAAAACCCCTAAAAATTATCAAAACCTCTAAAACCCCTAAAAGACCTAAAATCCAATAAAATATCTAAAAACCCACTAAACCCCTAAAAATATTAAAAACTATAAAAACCCTTAAAATCCCTAAAAACTTAAAAAACACTAAAAACCCAAAAACCCACTAAAAACCCTAAAAACCCTAAAAACCAATACGTTTCCTAAAAAATCCCAAAAAATCACAAAATACATAAATAACCCTAAAAACATTTAGAAAACCTATGATAACCTAATAAAAATAAATACACATAAAACCCCAAAAAACTGAATACAGTAAAAACCCAAAAAACCCAAAAATCCCTGAAACCCGTAAAAACTACTAAAACCCTTAAAACCCCTAAAACCCAAAAAACCCCAAAAAACCCAAAAAAACCCCACTAACAAATCTAAAAAACCATTAGACCAATAAAAATTAAAAACACTATAAAAACCATAAAACTTTAAAACGCACAGAAACCCTAAAAACCCAAATAAACCAAAAAAACCTAAAATAAAAAAACACAAAATCCTCCAAACCCAAAAAAACCATAAAAATCAGAAAAATGCCCGGAAACTATATAAAAATGTAAAAACCCAGAAACCCCTAAGAAAACATTACAAAAATAAAATCACTAAAAATCCATAAATTCCAATAAAACTCTTCTATCAATAAAAAACCATAAACCCCTCAAAATCCATAAAAATCATAAAAAGTATAAAATTCCATAACAATCCATAAAAATCAATAAAAATTTAAAAACCCATAAAAACCCTAAAAACATAAGAAAACCATAAAAAACAAAAAACACATAAAACCCTAATAAAACATAAAAATTGCTAAAAATCTTAAAAACATTAAAACCCCTATAAACCCTAAAAACAAAAAAAAACTTAAAACCTTAAAAACCCTAAAACCCCTAAAAACCAACTAAAAACACTGAAAACCATTTAAACAAATAAAAAATTTAAAAAGACTGAAAAATTGTAAAACCCTAAAAACTCATAAAACTCCATAAAAACCCAAAAAAACCAAAAAACCCCCATTAAAACTCTACAAACAATAAAACCCCTCAAAATCCCTAAAACCCTTAAAACACAATAAAAATCATATAAAATCCAAAAAAAAATCACTAAAAACATAAATATCCCTAAAAACCCTGAAAAACCCTATGAAATATTTATAAAAAATAATAATAATACCCCTAAAAACATAAAAAAACTCTTAAAACAATAAAACCCTATAAATCCCTAAAAACCATAAAAACAATCAAAATCCATAAAACCCCTAAAAACCATAAAAATAAAAAAATGCATAAAAATATCTAAAAGTGTAAAATTCTATAAAAACCAAAAAAATCCCTATAAAAACAAAAACACCTAAAAACACTTAAAAACCCAGAAAGCCTAAAAAACTCTAAAAACCTTTAAACCCACTAAAACCCCTGAAAACTATAAATACCACTAAAAACCCTGTAAACCCATAAAAACAAAAAACACGCCACTAAAATATTTTAAAAACATTTAAACTCATAAAAATGTTCTAAAACTCAAGAAACCCTTAAAACCCCTAAAAAAATAAATATATAAAACCAGATAAAAAACATAAAAAACCCTAAAAAACTATAAAAGATAAAAACACTAAAAATCCCTAAAAACAGTAGAAAAAATTAAAAAATCTTAAAATCCATAAAAATACATAAAAAGCCTAATAATAATGAAAACCCCTACAAAAGCTTTTGAAATCTAAAAACACTTAAAACCATTGAAATCATAAAATATTATAAAAACTCTTAAAACCATCAAAATCACTAAAAAATTAAAAATAAAAAACCATAAACATACCTAAAAATGTAAAAACCCTTACAAACCAAAAATAAACACTAAGAAAACCATAAAAACATAAAAATACTCAAAAATCTTAAAATACGAAAAACACTTAAAACCATAAAGAGAACCGTAAATCCTAAAAAACCCCCTTATAACCATAAAAACTGTTAAGAACCCATTAAAACCATAAAAACTAATAAAAATTATAAAAACACTTCAAACCCCTAAATATGATAGAAACTATAAAAACCCATAAAAACTTTAAAAACTCAAAAAACCCTATAAAAGCACTAAAAACCCTCAAAATCCATAAAAATAAAAAACCTTAAAAACTCTAAAAAAGCCCAAAAAATCCATAAATATTTAAAAAAAATAAACCTCATGAATAACCCCAATATAACCATAAAACCATAAAAACACTTAAACCACCTAAAAACCTAAAATTCTAAAACCCTTTAAACCCCTAAAAACCAGAAAACCCCCCAAAACATTAAAAACCCTAAAACACCATTAAATCCTTAAAATACCACTAAAAATAAAAAAACCATTTAAACCCCTACAAACATTACAAAATACTAAAAAAATCCTCGAAACCGATAAAAGAATAAAAAATCATAAAATCCCAAAAAATTATAACAAACATAAAACCCCTCAAAATACTCAAAATCCTTAAAAACATAAAAAAACATAAAAAATATAAAAGTCCAAAAAAATCTCATAAATAAAAAAACGAAAAATACTGAAAACTCATAAGAGAATATTAAAAAACAATAATAATTAAAAATCCTAAAAAAGAAAAAAACCCAAAAAACCTTAAAACCCAAAAAATATTTAAAAATTATAAAAATAAAAAAATCCTAAAACACATAAAATTAACATAAAACATAATAATACCTAAACACTTAGATAAACCCTAATAAAATCATAAAAACCTAAAAACACTTAAATCCCTTAAAAAATATAAAAATGGTAAAAACCCTGAAACCCTAAAAAGACCCAAAACCACCCATAAAACCATAAAAACCCTAAAAACAATAAAAAGTATTAAAAACATATAAAAATGATAAAAACACCACAAAAATCTAAAAACACTTTAAAACCCAAAAAAAAAACTCAAAACCCCTTAAAACCCTAAAAATCATAAAAACCCTAAATACTCTAAAACCCCCAAAATCCCCAAAATCCATAAAAACCCATAAATTTCCTATTTTTTTTAAAAAAATCAATAAAAATATAAAAACCCATAAATCCCCAGAAAACCCCTAAGAAAATCTTAACCGCTTAAAAACCCTTAAAACCCTTAAAACCATAAAAAAAGATAAAACCCCTTAAAATTCATAAAACCCATCAAAATCTCTAAAAACTAAATATTACCATAAAAATCCTAAAAAATATTAAAAATCCATAACAATCCATAAAAATTCATAAAAATTTAAAAACCATAAAAACCCAAAAAAACCTAATAAACCCTCAAAAACCTAAAAACACATAAAAATCTAAAAAAATTAAAAATGATAAAACCATAAAAACTGTAAAAGATCCAAAAAACCCTAAAACCACTAAAACCAATAAAAATACCTAAAAACCTTAAAAACACTAAAACCTATAAAACCCCCAAAAAAATCCCCAAACTCTAGATCTCATTTAAACAAAAAAGACTTTAAAAATTCTAAAAACCCGTAAAACCTTAAAAGATGTAAGAAAACCTAAAATCACAAAAAACCACATAAACCCTAAGAACTTTAAAAAATCAAAAAACCCATCAAAATTCCTAATAATCCTAAAAAAAACTGTAACAAATCTCTAAAAATACCTAAAAACATAAATAACATTAAAATCCAAAAAAATATAATAACATAGTATACATAAAAAAACACATAAAACTACTAAAATTCCTAAAAACGATAAATACACTAAGAACCATAAAAACTCACAAAATACCCAAGAATCCTAAAAACCATAAAACTCCTAAAAATTCCTGAAAATACCTACAAATTTAAAAAAACATAAATACTCTAGAAAACCCATAAGAAATCCTCTAAAACCTACAACCACTTAAAACACCAAAAAAATTCAAAAGGTAAAACCGTATGAAACCCTGAAAAAACCCTAAAAACCATAAATCCCCTAAAACCATAAAAACCTAAGACCAATAAAATCTATAAAGACTATTCAAATACTAAAAACTATAAAAACATTAAAAAAATTATAAAAACCTAAAATCTAAAAAAACCAATAAAACCCTCAAAACCCCTTAAAAATCCTAAATGTCTCTAGACACCCTTAAAATCCATAAAATCTTTTAAACCACATAAATTCCTAAAAATCCCTTAAACCAAAAAAAACATAAAAACTCTAAGAAAACCATTAAAACCTAAAAACAATTATAGCCTGTAAAAACCTATAAACCACTAAAAAAAATATAAAAACCCATAGAAGAACTAAAAACTCTAACAACCCTAATGAAACCCAAAAAACCTAAAAAAAATAAAAACCCATTATATTCTAAAAGGTCACTGAAGACTCTAAAAACCCTTAAAACATTAAAGCACAAGAAATCATAAAACCCTAAAAAACTAAATAAAAACCCAAATACTCCACAAAACCAAAAAACCAAAAAAACCCATATATCCCTAAAAATATCTCAAAACCATAAAACCCTTTAAATCCTAATAACAGAAATACCACTAAAAATGTAAAAAACCCTAAAAATCATGAAGAATAGTAAGAAAACCATAAAACCTAAAAACACTTAAAATCAATAAACAACCAAATATATGCTAAAACCCCTAAAACCCCCTAAAACCCCTAAAACCCCTCTAAATCTATAAACCACTAAAAACCAATAAAAATCCTATAAAAATCTAAAAACCCTTAGAAACGGAAAATCCATGAAACCCTAAAACACGCTAATAAATCCTTAAAACCCTAAACCACTTAAAATCCCTAAAAACACTAAAAATCCTAGAAGGCCTAAAAAAGACACAAAAGTCCCCTAAACCCCATAAAAACACTAAAAACTCTAAAAACCATAAAACCCTAAAAACCCAGTAAAACACTAAAAACCCTTTAAACCCCTAAAAATGTTAAACAACTCTAAAAAACGCTAAAAATTCCTAAAAATCATAAAATACCCAAAAGCTTATAAAAATACATAAAAACCTAAAAACCCCAGAAAACTCTATAAATCTATAAAATATATAAAAATTTATAAAAACCGAAAAAATCCCAAAAATGTAAACAACCCCAAAAACATTGAAAACCCCTAAGAATACCCTAAAAACCTAGAAAACATTAAACCCCTAGAAACTCTAAAAAACAATAATAACCAAAGAACAACTAAAATGACACTAAAACCCCTAAAACCCTAAAAATCCAAAAAAAATCATAAAAACCCCTAAAAACATTTATGACCCTAAAGCCTTTTACAAACAACTTGAAACTCTAAAAACACAATAAACACCTAAAAATGTTAAAAATCTAAAAATACTAAAAAACTAATAAACTCAAAAAAAAACCCCAAACCCCCCTCTAAAATCCAAAAATCCATAAACAAATTAAATACCCTAAAAACCCCAAAAATTCCATAAAACCCTTAAAACCCATAAAAATCCAAAAAATTCATAAAAATCCCAAAAAATGAAAAAACCTAATAAAAACATAAAATCATAAAAACTTGAACGCCCTAGAAAACCCAAAAAAGTATTAAATCTCTAAAAACCCTCAAAATCAATAAATACCCAAAAAAACCAAAAATTCCAAAAACACCTAAAAATAACTAAAAATGTAAAAACACTTTAAACCCCTAAAATCCTAAAAAATGCTAAAAACACCCAAAAACAAACTAAAAAACCTAAAAGCTCCTAAAACACATAAAACCCTATAAACTATAAAAACCACTAAAATCCTATAAAACCCTAAAACCACTAAAAACTCTAAAAACCCTTTAAACCCCTAAAAATGTTAAAAAACTCTAAAAAACCTCAAAAAGCCTAAAAAAATCAAAAAAATTCTAAAACCCCAAAAACCATAAAGAACCTAAATACTCTAAAAATTCTAAGTCCCCTCAAAATCCCTAAAAACCCGAAAACCTAAAAAAACATAAAAAATCACAAAAAATCTTCGAAACCATAAAAAACACTAAAAAATTGAAAACCACTTAGAAAGCCTTTAAATCCTAAAAACATTAAAACCACTAAAAAAACTAAAAACAATAGAAAAACTAAAAAATAAAACCCTTAAAAACCTTTAAAAAAATATAATTCCTAAAAATCCATAAAAATCCCAAAAAAGTAAAAAATTGTAAAAACCCTGAAAAAAAGCTAAGAAATCCTTAAAAACGTAAAAATAGTTAAAACCCCTAAAAACCCTAAAAACTCTAAAAACCCATAAAACACCGTAAAACCCAAAAACCCCTAATATAGATAAAATAAAAAATATAGAAACCCCAAAATACCAATAAAACCTGAAAATACCACTAAAAACACTATAATCCCTTTAAACCACTAAAATGTTAGAACTCTAAAAACCCTGAAAAAAAAACTAAAAACTAACCCTAAAACCCCCAAAACCATAAAAATACTGAGACCCCTCAATATCCCCAAAACTGTAAAAACCATATAAATCCTAAAAAAGAGAAATAAATCCCTAAAAACATAAAAAACCTAAAAACCCTAATAAAACCTTTAAAACCAACAAACAGTTAAAACCCTTAAAAGCCTAAAAATGATACCCCATCCCCCCCCCCCCACAAACCTTTAAACCCCTCAAAATCCCTAAAAACCATGAAAATTCTTAAAAACCCATAATAACATGAAAATCCAAAAAATTCCCTAAAAATCCAAAAACTCATAAAAACCCTGAAAACCATAATAAAACCTTAAAACCCAAAAAAAATAAAACCACTAAAAACCTAAAAAGGATAAATACCTAAAACCCCTAAAAATCTCTTAAAACATTAAAAAATCACTGAAATACCTAAAATATAAAAAACCAAAAAATTACCCGCAAAACCCTAGGGAAACCAATAAAACTTAAAAACACTTAAAAACATTAAAAACCCATAAAACCCCCAATAACCATAAAAACAACTAAAAAACATACAATTTTCATGATTCCCCAAAAATCCATAAAAACCATTAAGAACACTTAAAAAACTTTAAACCTATAAAAACATAAAAAAATCTCTAAATTTCATAAAAACCTTAAAGACTCAAGAAGAAAACATAAATAAAAAAACCCCAAAAAACCCCAAAAAACCCCAAAAAACCAAATAAACAATAAAAACCCTCAAAATCGTATAACGCCATAAAAATTAGATAAATCCTAAAATCCATAAAAATCACAAAAATATAAAAAACATTAAAAAAATTGTGAAATCCCCCATGAAAACCATAAATCACTAAAAAAATTAAAACCCATAGAAACCTAAAAACCCTAAAACCACTCGAAATCCCTAAAAATCCAAATCACCATTAAATTCCTAAAAAATCCTAAAAATCTAAAAACTCTGGAAAACCCTAATAAAATATTAAAAAACTAAAAAAAAATTAAACCCCCTAAAAAAACTAGCAACTTATAAAACCCTAAAAACCCTAAGACCCAAAAAAACATTAAATACCCATAAAATCCTAAAAAACCATAATACACAATAAAAACTGGAAAATTGAATAAAAATCTAAAAGGCCTATAAACCCCAAAAAAAATGTTAAAAACTCGAAATACCATAAAACCCCAAAAAACTCATAAAACCCCTAAAAATTCAAAAGACCATAAAAATCATACAATCCTTAAAAACCCTCAAAATCTCAAAAACCCTCAAACCCCTCCAAAAAAAACAAATCCTTAAAAATCCCTATAAAAATAAAAAACCATAATAACCCTAAAAACTCTAAGAAAATATTAAAAACCTAAAGACACTTAACACCCTAAAATAACCAAAAAATGCTACAAATGATAAAACCCCTAAAATCCTTAAAAAAAATTAAAAACCCATAAAACCCATAAAAATCCCAAAAAAACAACTAAAAATACTTAAAAATGTAAAAAACCCTTAAAAACTAAAGAACAATTAAAACCCCAAAACAACCTCAAAACTTTAATAACCCTAAACCCAACAAAACCTACAAACCATAAAAACCTCTAAAAATGTAAAAACACCTAAAAAAAATAAAAAACCTAAAAACCAATAAAAACATTAAAAAACCTTTAAACCCCTAAAAACGTTAAAAACATCAAAAAATACTTTAAACCCCTAAAAACTCAAAAAAATCCTAAAACCCCAAAAAACTGCAAAAAACCTAAAAATCGTAAAAATCCCTAAAACCATAAAAATCCTAAAAAATCCCTCAAATTCCCAAAAAACCAAAAAACCATTAAAAACTATAATAAATACATAAAAACCAAAAAAAACTTATAACCCCTAAAACTGATAAAAAAAGCTAAAAACCCTAAAAACCCTAAAAATTCTAAAACCCCCCAAAACTATAAAAACCACTAAAATCTTGAAAACCCTAAAAACCATTAAAAACACTAACAATGGATAAAACTCTAATAACCATTTAAACCCATAAAAAAATTAGACGCCCGCGGGGGCTGGGTGAGTTGGTTCAAGGCGGTGGTGACCCGTCGCTGAGGTTCCGGGTTCGAGTCCTCACAAAGGCAACGCGCACCATTTGTCAGCGAACCTCTCGTCCCCTCGACTCCGTCGGAACTGGCCCAAGCCCAAGGGTTGGACACCTTGGGCCTAGCTGGGGGCGTGCAGCACGCAGGTGGGCAGGCCAGCCCTATACCTCGTTACCCATACAACACGTTTTTAAAAAGAAGAAAGGTGAAGGATGTCGCCGCTCTCTCCAGGTTCTCTCCCGATTTCGCGCTTCCTAGGAGCTCCTCCTAGAACCCTTCCCGAGGGCTTCACTGCTCCTTTCAAGACCTTGAGGTGTGATGCAGATGCGGTTTTTGGCGGTGGGGCTTCTTACTGGCTTGGATTTATGCTCTTGAACTTCTTCAAGTGGCTTGTGGATCATGCTTTCAAGACCTTCAGAGGCGTGGATGGCACGGTTTTCGTGCGGCTAGAGGCGCGTCTGCGTGCGTCGAGGTTTATCCTTGACAGATCTAGGATCCGGTGGTGCTTCTCGGTCGTTGTTGGCTTCGCTGTGGACAGATTTCTGCAGTGGTGTAGTACGGGATCGACAGATCTGGAATCTGTTTCTAAGGTTTCAAGACCTACGGATCTGACGGTGGAGATCCTCGATCAGGGAGGCAAGGTTGCTGCAGACTCAGATTGTTCTGATCTGGCTTGTGGCAATTCAGTATCATTGGTGGTTGGCTTCCTTCATGGATTTCTATCGCGTATTGGGGTTGACCTCGCAGATCTAAGACCTCAGGAAGGTCAACGGAGTCGGCAGTATCGACGATGGAGCATGGTGCACCGGCAATGCGGATTCTGGACACAACGACGGGCAATCTTTCCGGTTTTGCTGCTTCATTCTTCTACGCGTTTCGGTAAGGTGGTGATGGGGGCTCTTAGATCCGCTCAAGGGTTGCAAGGGGCACAGATGATGGCGGCTTGGCATTGGTTTGTGCGGAAATTTCATTTTCAGGTGCGTATGATTCTGCCCTTACTGCGCGCTGTTGATGATGGTTCTCTTTGGAAGTCTTTGAGTCTTAAGACTCATGGTTCTTTGGTTGCGGTGCTGGTCATGAGCCATTGCGGGTTCTGGTTACTGTATTTTCTGGGGAATTTTAGGAGTGGTCTAGTGTTGCTACGTGATTCTGCTGGGGAGATTCCCTGGAGCTGGTTTCGGTATTTTGGGTGTTGGGTTCTGCGGCCTGGTCCTGGGTTTGGGTGCTGGTGGTGTGTTATTAGCTCTTTGGTAGGGTGCGGAGCATCGAGAGTTGTTGGCTGTTGTTTTATTTGGTGCTGGTTGATGTACTTTGCTGGTGAATGCTGGATGATGGTGCTTCGTATGGTGGATCTCCTTGGTGAGGAGGTGTTGGATGCTGGATTATGTGAGACTGGACACTGGTGGGTATGTGATGTTGGATGCTGGTGGTGCTGTGATGTTGGATGCTTGCGGTTCTGGATGCTGGTTACTGCTTGGATGGGAGGTGTTGAAGCTGTGGTTTATGGTTGTGCTGCTGCTGGATGTGGATTGCTGTTTGAGTTTGGATGCTGGTTGTTGGTTAGCTGTGAGCTACTGGATGTTGGTTGATGCTGGATGGTGGTGGTGGCTTCTTTGTTTTGTGTGTTTTCTTTTTTCGTTCTTGTTTTTTTCCTTTTTTGTGTCTTTTGTCTTGGGTCGTTAAGGGTTTTTGGGTGTGGGTCGATTGACCCCTCCCCTCCCTTGTCTGTTTTGTCTCTTTTTTCTTTTTAATAAATTTGGGGGGGGGGGGGGTCGGGAATAGCCTGACCCTCGCATCTTCCTTGCAATAAAAAAATTAGAGGACGGCAGCGCACTCCCCATGCTCTCTCTCTCGCTCCCCACGCCTTATAGGTTTCCCCTTGGATCTTGCATGGGGCATCGTTCATGGTTCGCCCCTTCCTTCTTGGTGGCCGTGTGCCCTTGAAGTGCTCTGCAGATCCAAGTTTGTAGTGGTTTGTACTCTGGATTTGGTGTCCTTAGGAGTTCCGAGGCTCGATGCGGTTTTAGATAGGAGCTTTTTGTCAAGAGAGATGGATCCTCCATGGAGGGGTCAACGGCTTCAAAGTTTTCAATGGTGGAGGGGTGTTCATCAGTGGCATGGTTTCTTGCCTCTTCGACAATGAAACATGGGTTCTCGGTCGTCGATGCTGCAAGCTTCCCATCCGCTTGCAGACTCGTGCCTGGGGGATATATGGTGGCCCCTCTGGCATTACATCGTATCTTGTTGGATGTGGAAGGCATGGATTCAGCTTGGAGATGGCGCGCTTGACCCGGTTTTCGAGGTTTCTAGATTTTCTTGTTTTTGGCCTGTGAAGAAGTCCCAAGTTCGTTCCTCAACCCGAGCTAAGATTCTTGCTACTGCTCCTAGCCTGCTTGTGTTTTGCGGCATTCTAGTTTGGGTCCTTACATTCCGGTGGTGCCAAAGCGGTCTTTTTGGCCCTGAGTATTTTTCTGAATTTTCTGGTTAGATCCCTCTTTTATGGATCTATTTTTGGTGGTGGATGGTTCTGCTATGGGCCGATTTTGGTGATGTTTGCTTGTATTTTTTTGAGGTGCTATGTTCTAGTTATGTGTTGTGATTTTTGGGTTGCTAGAAGGGTTGTTTGAGTTGCATACTGGTTCTTGATTTGGATGCTGGTAATTCTATTTATGGTTCTAGTGGTTTGGTGTGGTTGGTGATGGATATTCCTTACATGGTGGAACTGGCTAATTTGGAGGCTGGTGATTAAGGTGCTGGTGGTGATTCTATGTGGTGGTGCTGTGAGAAGGCTTGGTAGTGCTGCTGATTGTTGGTGAAGTTGTTGTTGATGGCTATGGTGTTACTAGATGAGAGGTGCTGAAGCTACTCTTGTGTTTGGTCCTTTGCATATTTTTCTTTTTTTGTTTTCTTTTTCGGTATTGTTCTTTTGGGTATGGGTTGATTTACCCTGCCCCTCCCCATTCTGCAGGGTTCTCGTTTTTCTTAATAAACTTTGGGGGGACTGGGAATAGCCTGGTTCCCGTATCTTCCTTGCCATAAAAACATTAAAAGACTCTAAAAAACCTTAAAAAGCATAAAAATCTTAAAAAAAATTCCTAAAACCTTGAAAAACCATAAACACCTAACATCCCTAAATACCCTAAAAAAATAAAAATCCCTAAAATCCCTAAAAACCATAAAAATACTAAAAACCCCATAAAAATACCTAAAACATAAAAAAAGAAAAATAACAACAAAAAACCTTTAGAAACCTATAAAAATATAACAAAACATTAATCCCAAAAAGACAAAAAAAGATTAAAACCCTAAAAAACTAATAACCATAAAATCTCTCAAAACTGTAAAAAACCCCTAAAACGCATAAAAACCTAAGAACCTCACAGAAAAACTTTTAAAAACATTTAAACCCCTAAAAACGTTAAAAAACACTAAAAACCCTTAAAAACCCTAGACACAAAACCCCCCTAAAACCCTAGAAAAACCATAACACCCCTAAAAACCCATATAAACCCTTGAAAATCATGAAACCATTAAAGTACCAAAAAACACTAAAAAGTATTAAAATCTTTAAAAAACCATAAAAATTCATAAAAACATAAAAAACACTAAAATTATTGAAAACCCTTAAGAAAAACATAATAAATTAAAGACACTTAAAACCCCTAAAAACATACAAAAGCTAAAACCCCCAAAAAAACCGTAAAACCATCAAATATTCTAAAACCTATAAAAAAAATAAAAAATCGTACAAAAACCATAAAAATCCCATATAACATAAAAAAACCTAAATTCCCTAAAAACACTATGAAAACCTTAAAAACCCTAATAACACTTAAAACACCTAAAAACCCAAAAAATACTAAAAATCCTAAAAACTATAAAACCGTATAAAAACCCTAAAAACCCATTAAACACTAGAAACCACTAAAAACTGTAAATAACCTTTAAACCTCTAAAAACATTAAAAAACTCTAAATCCCATAAAAACTATAAAAACTCAAAAAAAACCCTAATAACCCAATAAAAATTATAAAACCCATCAAAACCCTAAAAACATTAAGAAAAAAAATCTATAAACACTTAAAACCTCTAAAAACATAAAATTGATAAAAATCCTAAAACCCATAACAATGCAAAAAACCCTAAAAATCCAAAAAATCCCTAAACAACTTAAAAAAACATAAATCATAATAAAATAACTATAATCAATTAAACACATAGAACACTTAAAACCCTAAAAACCAATAAAAACTCAAATAAATACCCTTAAAATCCAGAAAACCTTAAAAACTCTTAAAATCCCAAAAAACTATAAAAACCCTCAAAATCCAAAACCCCCATAACACACCTAAAAATCTTTAAAAATCACTAAAAATGTAAAAAACCATAAAACCCAAAAAAACCCTATGAAATCCTTAAAAACCAAAAAACATAAAACCTATTAAAAACTAAAAAACAATAAAAACCCTTAAATTCCAAAATTCATAAAAAACCCTAAAACACTCAAAATCCCTAAAAACCAAAAATGCTATAAAAATTATATAAATATCTCAAAAATTTCTTAAACATAAAAAATCAGAAAAACCCTAAAAACACCTGAAAACCATAAAAACAAAAAAATCACAAAAACTCCTAAAAACCTAAAAAAACCTAAAAAACCTAAAACCCCTAAAAAGACCTAAAACCATTAAAACCATTAAAACCATAAAACCCAAAAATCCATTTGAACCTCTAAAACACTATAAAATCCCTATAAACCACTAAAAACTATAAAAACCCTTTAAACCTATAAAATTTTAAAAAATTATAAAAACCCATTAAAACAAAAAAAACTCAAAAATCCATAAAAACCCAAAAAAACCAAACACCCAAAAACCCTTAAAATACCAAAAACCCAAAAAAAACATAAACATACTAAAATCCCTAAAAATACATAAAAACATAAAACCCCCTAGAAACCCTAAAAACCTCTAATAATATCTTTAAAAAGATAAAACACTTAACACCCCTAAAAACATTGAAAATGCTAAAAACCTTTAAAAATCTTTAAACCCCTACAGACCCCAGAAAACCATTAAATTCTCCTAAAACCAATAAAAAACCTAAAATCCCTAAACCCCAATAAAAATTATAAAATCAATTTAAAACCCTTAAAATATTGATAAATACAGAAAACCCTTAAAATCATAAAAGACTCCAAACAAATCCTAAAATGAAAAAAAACATAAATACGCTAAAAAACCTAACACCCCCTCCAAAATCCTTAATAACCCTAATAAACCATAAAAATACTAAAAATTACCAAAAAATATATAAAAGCAAAAAAAAGGAAAATCCCCAAATAAAAATATAAAAACACTTAAATACCCTAAATATGATTAAAACCCTTAAAACACTAAAAACCATAAAAACACATAACAACATTAAATAAACAAAAAACCCTAAAAACTACTAAAAACACTAAAACCACTTTAAACAATTAAAACATTAAAAATATATAAAACCTTAAAATCCATAAAAACAAAAAAACCCATAAAGAAAAAAAATCCATAGAAACCCTAAAAACACTAAAAAACCACAAAAAACCCAAAAACCAATTAAAAATACTAAAAACCATAAATATCCTAAAAAACACGTAAAAATCCCAAAACACATAAAATCCCGTAAAAACCCATAATAAATCCTTAAAACACTAAAAAAATATTAAAACCCCTTTAAAACCTAAAAACGTAAAAACCCCAAAATCCCTAAAAACCTCAAAATCCCTAAAAAACATAAACAACCAAAAAACTAAAAATCCCTAAAAATACATAAAATTGTAGAATGTAATAAAACTCATAAAACTCCTTAGAAAAAATTGGAAAACTAAAAACACTTAATACCCATAAAAACCTAAAATGGCTAAAAAACCAAAACACAAAAAGACCCTAAAACCACAAACCATATAAAACTAGAAAACTCCTACACACTTTTTAAAAACCTAAAAACCATAAAAACACTAAAATAATAAAAAACCCCTAAAAATATTTTAAAAAAATATAAAAACCATAAAAAACCTAACATACTCAAAAAACCCTAAAAACAAAAAAAAAAGCATACAACCCCAAAAAAACCCTAAAACCCCATAAAACCCCTCAAAATGCCTAAAAACCCTAAAAACCATAAATATCAATAAATATCCTTAAAATTTACGAAAAGAAAATTAAATCATAAAAACCATGTAAAACACTGTGAAAACCTTAAAACCTCAAAACACTAAAAACCAATAAAAACCTAAAAATGGTATAAACCCTAAAACCTAAAAATACCAAAAAAATCTTAAAAACCTAAAAAATCACGAAAACTTCAAAAAACCATAAAAATGATAAAAATTCACTAAAAATCCAATAAATCATTAAAAATCCTAAGAAAACCTTAAATTTGTTAAAACACATAAAACCCCTAAAACATTAAAGATGCTAAAAACCATAAAAACCCTGAAACCATCCAACCCCCACCCCTAAAATCTATAAAACCCCTAAAACATTAAAAACCATAAAAAACTAAAAACTATAAAAACCCTTTAAACCAATAAATCATTAAAAACTATAAAAAACCATAAAACCCTAAAAACTAAAAAAACACCATATAACCCCAAAAGAACCACAAAACCCCTAAAAACCCTAAAAGTCCCTAAAACACCTCAAAATCCCTAAAATCCCTAAAAACTAAAAAACTTATAATATCTAAAAATGCAAAAAATATAAAAACCATAAAAACCCTAAGAAAACATTAAAAACCTAAAAACAAATAAAACCCCTAAAAACATCAAAAATGGAAAGCCCCCCCCCCCCTAAACCCCTAAAAACTCTAAAACCCCTCAAAATCCTTTGAAACTACGAACACCAAAAAATTCATAAATAAGATCTAAACACCCCTAAAACGTTAAGACCAATAAAACCCCTTACAAACATTAATAAAACCTTAAAATCCCAAAAAAAGTAAAACACCCAAAAAATCAAAATACACAAAAAACCCCTAAAACAAACCCTAAAAGACCATAAAAGACTAAAAATTATAAGAAAAACTAAACAAATTAAAACCCCTAAACCACATAAAAATATAAAACCCCACTAAGAACTATAAAAACCTTTTAATCCTCTAATGTTTTTAAAAAACTCTAAAATACCATAAAAAAATAAAATCTAAATAAAAACCTAAAAACACAAAAAAACCATAAAAACCCAAAAAACCATAAAAACGAAATAATAACTAAGATCACTAAAAACCCATAAAATTCCTAAAACCCCCTAAAAACATGAAAAACATAAAAAAACATAAAAACCCTAAAAACCCTGGGAAACCCTTAAAAACTTTAAAACAATAGAAACCACTAAAAACCTAAAATTGCCGAAATCCCTAAAAAACCCCCAAACCCCTAAAAATAACTAAAATATATAAAATCCATAAAAATCCAAAAAATGTAAAAAACCAAAAAAACCCATAAGAAAACCTTAAATAAATAAAAAAACCTAAAACCCCTAAAAATGCTAAAAATGATAAAAAACCCTAAAAACATTAAATGACCCTAAAACCCCTAAAAACATCCAAAAAAGAATGAAATACCAAAATGGAACTGGGAATTAAACCCTATAGAAAACAGTAATGAAACCCTAGAAGATGAAGGATATACTTGGAAATCTATAACTTCCAGATGAAAATCCCAAAAATTCGCTAAATATGATGCTCCCAGGTCTGACTTGGAAAAGAGCAACTGATCATGAATTCAGAGGGAATAATAGGTAGCAGGGGAAGAACCAATGTGCCATCGATGAATCCAAAAAGAGAACATAGCATGGAGAAAGGCCTAAGAGAATACCTGAGCGGAACAACCGTGAGAGATAACTATGAAAATAAACCCCTAGAAGAACCATGCTGAAAGAAGAATATAAGGCTGGGAGAAAAGAGCTGGGAGGAAACCCTAGTGGAGAGAGTAGGTGGGAGGGAGCCCGATAGCCACTATGCACTCATTGGATCAAGTGATGATTGATGATGTTATTCCTGGAATTGGTTTGAGTGATGCTCCTCAGCCAAAGAAGTAGTTTGATAGCATTCATGCTAATAGGAGGAGCATTAAGCAGCCTAATCTGAGCTCCACTCTTGTTCTATATCAGAAGTTTTCACCCTGTGTTGAGCTATCTGAACCAATTATGTTGTACTGTTTAGAAATCCCATTTGAGTACCATATAAAATATATCTTCTAAAAGATAGACCTACAACCGGTGGTCTTCCTTGGTGATGAGAATGATGAACACATAAGGCTAGGAGAAATTTTTGGGGACCACGATGGCCTTATGCATTCCATCTTGGCTAGGATCAAGAGGGAGAAGGTGATGATGGGTATTTCTGGTTCCTCTGGTTGTAATTAGAAGATAAATACGTGGTCTATTCCTGGATTTGGCAGGCAGTGCGACATGGTTTTGCCTGATGATACAACCCATAGAAAGGCCAAGTTGATGAGTGACACTATAGTGAAATAGAGGGCAAAGAGGGACTATTCCTCCCTTCCTAGGCCAATAGCTACTAGAGCCTCCTCCAAGGCTAGAAATGGTGAAGGAGATTAACATGGTAGGGAAGACCGGGCTACAAAAGCGAAGCTGGACGTGGAACACAGGAAGTATTGTGCATCCTTCCTCAAGAAATATGAATCTTCTGAATGGGATTTGGTGGAATCAGATGCTTCCTCGAGCAATGGTGCTGATGGATATCCTTATGGGGATGGTGAATTTGGTCTGTATCTATCTTTCCTTTTGACTGTTGGATCTTTTGGTCTTTCGTGTGTGGGGTTTTGGACTTTGGTTTGGGTCACTTGACACATGCTCCATTGCTTGCTTGTCTTTTTTCTTTCTATATATTTTGGGGGGCCCAGACTAGTCTGGCCCCGCACCAACTTCTCCATAAAACCCCTAAAACCCCCTAAAACTAAAAACCCCCTAGAAACCGTAATCAACCTTAAAAACCCATAAAACCATAAAACTACTAAAAACCCTTTAAACCCATAAAAATGTTAAAAAATTATTAAAAAATATAAAGACCACAAAAATACAAAAAGCCCCTTAAAACCATAAAACCCCATAAAACCCTAAACCCCCTCCCACCCAAGCCATTAAAATCACTAAAAACCCTAAAAGCCATTAAAATCATAAAAATATCCCAAAAAACCACTAAAAACACAAAAACCATGTAAAACACAAGAAAACGTTAAAAACCTAAAAATGATAAAAAACCTAAAAAACTAAAAAAACACTAAAAATACCATAAAACACTAAAAACACTAAAAATCCTAAAATCCAACAAATTCCCTAAAAACCCTAAAAACTCTAACAATCTTAAAACCCCAAAAAAATCCATAAAAACATAAAACACTCTAAAATCAATGAAAAATCCATATAAAAACATAAAAATATAAAAACAACTAAAACCCCTAAAAACCCTAAAAAAATTCTAAAACCCTAAAAACCTTAAAAAGACCCTAAAACTCCAAAACCACTAAAACTATAGAACCCCTAAAAATCTTAAAAACCAATAAATACCATAAAAACACTAAAAACAATCAAAACCGTTTAAACCCCAAAAAACGTTAAAAACACTAAAACCCCTTAAAAACCCTAAAAACTAAAAAAACCCCAAAACCCAAAAATCCATAAAAACCCAAAAACGCTAAAAATCACTAAAAACCCTAATAACCCCATAAGAATCATTAAAATCTCTAAAATACCTAAAAATACAAAAAACACTAAAAACCATAAGAAAATCCTAAAATCTAAAAACACATTAAACCCATAAAAATTCTAAAAACCCTAAAACCCCTAAAAACCATCAATATCCTCAAAAACCATAAAACCCCTAAAAACCAAATAACCACTAATTTTTTTAAAAAACTCTAAAATCCAAAAAAACTCAAAAAACACTAAAACCCTAATTAACCATAAAACCCATTAAAATCTATAAAACACCAAAAAATCCAGATAAACCTCAAAAACATAAAAATAGTAAAAAAGTTATAAAAATCTATAAAATATAAAAAACCCTAAAAATGCTGAAAACCTTAAGAAAACCTTCAAAACCTAAAAACAGTAAAAATATATAAAATCATAAAAACACTATAAACCCAAACCCCCCAACCCTAAAAAACAAAAAAAAATAAAAATCCCTAAAAACCTTAAAAACCATAAAAAACATAAAAAAATCCCAAAAAATATAGAAAACATAAAAACCTGAAGGCCATTCAATCCCATAAGAAAAACATTAAAACATAAAATCACATAAAACCCCTAAAACCTAAAATATGCTAAAACCCCTAAAATCGACCCTAAAACACTCTGGATTCCAAAAAAACACAAAAAAACCTTTAAAAACCCTAAACCCCATAAAAAATATAAAAGATACTAAGAACTCTAAAAACCCTAAAAACCTAAAGAAACTATAAAGACCCTCAAAATACTAAAAATCCTAAAACCCCTCAAATTCCCTAAAACCCCTAAAAATAGAAAAAATCCTAAAAGGGACCTAAAAATACCAAAAAACATGAAAACACCTAAAAACCATGAAAAAATATAATAAATCCTTAAAAACCTAAAATCACTTAAAACCTAAAATGAAATTAAAAAATGATAAAACCCCTAAAAACCCTAAAACTCTAAAATCCCTCAAAATGCCATAAAATCCTAAAACCCATAAAAATATCCAAAATCCAAAATAACATAAAACCCCTAAAAACCTTGAACAACCTTAAGAAAACATTAAAAACCTAAAATAACTAAAAGCCCCAAAAAACCTAAAAAACACTAAAAAACTAAAACCCCTAAAATATCCTAAAACCCGCTAAAATCCATAGAATCCCTAAAAAATCTTCAAAAACCCTAGAAACCATTAAAATGCTAAATCATTACTGAACAACTCTAAAAACACTTTGAACTCCTAAAAAGATAAATAAAACTCTAAAAAGAATTAAAACCCTTAAAAACTCAAAATAACTAAAACTACTAATCCCCATGAAAACCATAAAACCATAGCAACCCTAAACACCCTAGAATCCATAAAAACCTAAAAACAATAAAAATCGACAAAAATTCCTAAAAACCCTAAAAATGTAAAAGATCCTTGAAACCCTAAAAACACATATGAATCATTAAAAACATAAAAATGCTTAAAACCTCTAAAAACCCTAAAAACTGTAAAAAACCCTAAAAACCCAAAAAACACAAAAACCCTAAAAACCCCAAAAAATCATTAAACCCCTAACAAATATAAAAAACAAATAAAAACCATAAAGAACCTAAATATGTTGTAACCCCTAAAAATCCCTAAAAACTGTAAAACCCCTTAAAATCATTAAAAACCTTAAAAAAAATCTTATAAAATTTACTGATTTTTTAAAAAAATGTAAAAACACATAAAACCCTAAAAACCAAAATAAATCTTGGAAAACAGAAAAACACATAAAACCCCCAAAAAACCTAAAAATGATAAAAACACTAAAAACCCCTAAAATGAACATAGGAACCCTGAATACCCATAAAAACCTCTAAAAAAACCTCTAAAACCACATACAAACACAAAATAACCACAAAAAAATATAAACAATCAGCAAGTCTAGAAAAACTTAAAAAACTCTAAAAACATTAGTAACTATAAAAAGTCAAAACATACTTTAAAACGCAAAAAAACCATAAAAACCCTATAAAATACTAAAAAACCTCAAAATCCATAAAAAACTATAAACCATAAAAATCCGAAAAAATCTGTAAAAATCCATAAAAAGGTAAATGCCAAAAAACCATGAAAACCCCAAAGAAAAACATTAATTCCTAAAACCACATAAAACCCCTAAAAACATAAAATTGATAAAATATCTAAAAATCCTAAAAATCCCTAAAAACCATAAAAACCCATAAAACCCCCAAAATCATTAAATCCCTAGAAAAACCTAAAAATTCAAGAAACCATAAAAAACCTAAAAAATCTCTACAATCACTATAAATGTAAAAAAACCAAATAAAAACTCCTAACAAAACCTTAAAACCCTTAAAACCTAAATAATATAAAAACCCTAAAACCCCTAAAAAATAAAACACCCTAAAACCCTCAAAATCCCTAGAAACCCTGAAAACTATAAAAATAAAAAATCCCTAAAAATCCCTAAAACATAGAAAACCTTAAAAATCCAAAGAAAATCCTAAAAATCATAAACACTTTATACTCCTATAAACCAAAAAAACACTAAAAACCCTAAAAATTCTAAAAGGAGACTAAAACTCCTAAAATGATAAATCCCCTAAAACCATTAAAAACCCTAAAACCCACTAAAAACTCTAAAAACCCCTTGAACCCCTAAAACATTAAAAAACACTAAAAACCTTTAGAACCCTAAAAAATTAAAAAAACCAAAAATCCCCAAAAAAACTATAAAACCTCTATAACCCTAAAACCCTAAGAATCCATAAAAAACATAAAAACATAAACATGATTTAAAGACCACAAATCCCTAAAAACATAAAAACCCTTAAATACACTAGAAGACCATAAGACAACCTTAAAAGCCTAAAAAATCTTAAATCCCCTAAAAATACTAAAAACACTAAATAATAGAAAACCCAAAAACCCATTGAAACTATTGAATACCCACAAAACCATAAAAATCCTAAAAACCCCAAAAATTACTTAAAATGAAAAAAAAATAAAACCCCTGAAACCCTCTATGAAAAACTTAAAAACCTAAAAACATTAAAACCCCCTTAATATCCTAAAAATCCATAAAACTCATTAAAACCCCTAAAACCCCCAAAAAACTCTAAAAACGCATAAAAACCCTAAAAACTACTAATTTTTTTAAAAATACTTAACAATAAAAAATATAAAAATAACTCTAACAAACCAACCCCTAAAAACTCAAAAAAACATAAAAACCCAAAAAAAACACTACAAAACCCTAAAACCCCTCAAAATCCCAAAGAACCTAAAAACCCTTAAAAATCCTTAAAATATGAAAAATTTATAAAAATGTAAAACCCCTAAAAACCTACAAAATCCCTAATAAAACCGTTAAAACAAGGAAAAAATATTAAACCCCTAAAAACGAAAATAACACTAAAACCCTAAAAACATTAAAAACCAACAAATTCCCTAAAAATCTAAAAAATACCTAAAATACTAAAAATCCATAAAAAATCAAAACCTCATAAAAATCCTAAAAAATATCTAAAAATAATTAATAATATAAAACTCCCAAAAAAGAAGGAAACCCCTAAGAAAACCTTAAAAAAATAAAAAACATAAAACCCATAAAGATAATAAAAATTCTAAAAACCATAAAACCCCTAAAACCTCTAAAACCCCTTAAATTCCCAAAAAACCCAAAAATCCAAAAAAACCTAAAAACCCAAACAACATAAAAAACTTATAAAGCCCTTAATAACCTCTAAGAAAACCATAAAAAAATTAGACACTTAAACCCCTAAAAATTATAAAAATAAATTAAAAACAATAAAACCCCGTAAAACAATAAAAGCCCGTAAAAACCATAAAATCCCTAAACACCCATAAAACCCCTAAAACAACTAAAAACCCTTTAAACCCCTAAAAGCACAAAAAAATATACCAAATCTCAAAAAAATGAAGATTCAAAAAAACCTAAAAACCAAAAAATAAACAATAAGAACCCTAAAAATTGTAAAGACACTCAAAGTGACTAGAAAACTGAAAAAAAAGAAAAAAAATCAAAAAGCCATAAAATACATAAAAATGTTAAAACCCCTAAAAATCTTGGAAACCACTATGAAAACATTAAATATACTAGCAACTCTTAACACCCCCAAATATCTTAAAAACACTAAATCCATAAAAATCCTAAAACCCCTAACACCCCCTAAATCCCATCAAAATCTCTAAAATCCCTAAAAACCATAAAAATCCTAAAAAATACCTAAAAATACTTAGAATCTTAAAACCCCTAAAAACCCTAAAAGGTGTAATAAACCATAAAAACTAAAAACACTTAAAACCCATTAAAAAACTAAAAACCCATAAACACTCGCAAAATACCTAAAAACCCTAAAACCCATAAAATCCAAAAAATTCCATAAAATCTCTAAAAACATAAAAAACCTCTAAAATCCTTAAAAACCACAATAAATCCTTTAAAATATAAAACTACTTAAAACATTTAAAAACTGAAAAACATAAAATACCCAAAAAATTACCTAAAAACACTAAAAAAATAAAACCCCCTAAAAACATTTAAAAACTCTAAATACCCATAAAACCCCTTAAAATCACTATAAACTCTATAAACCCTTTAAACTTATAAAAACAATAAAAAACTCTAAAGAACCTTAAAACCCAAAAAAAACTCAAAGAACCCCTAAAAATGTAAGAAAAACCAAACAAACCCTAAAAACAATAAAACCCCTCAAAATCCCTAAGAGCCCTAAAATGACATAGAAATTATTAAAAATCCCTAAATCCGTAAAAACCTAAAACACCCTAAAAATAATGAAAAACCCTAACAAAATCATAAAACCCTAAATACACAAGCAAATACCTTAAATGAAATATGGGAAAAACCCCTAAAACCCTAAAAAACCCCTAAAAACCCTCAATATAGTAAAAAACCTAAAACCCCATTAAAATCCTAAAAAAATAAAAAAATGTAACAAAAATTAAATACCTTAATCCCCGTTAAGAAAACAAATGCATACTTCGGTATCATACATTCCATTTTTTATAACTAAAGTAACTTTAGAATGATATGAAATTTCCAGGGATTAGGAGTATGAAGTGTGGAAGTAATATGTCTTAGAAAAAAAGGAAGCATCTAGATCAGAATTTTCCATAATGTGTAGAGTCCCCTACATAGATCTGACTCATATGTTGTAGGGGACATTCATCTATCATAAATGGACACCTGAATGAGGGAACCCAAATTAAGTTCTCCTAAAAAGATCTTTATTTTTATATAGTATCAGAGGAGGTTTTCTTTACCCTTTATATAGGACTTAGAAATGAGGTATATGCATCACTCTATATCCCAAGGAAATTATAATCAATCCAACATAGTTCTAGAATGGAGTTGCAGTTGGAGACCAGTACCAAGGATTGTGATCTACTCATGCACGAACTAAAATGTTATGCAATTTTACATCATAAAAAAATTATGTAAACCTTGTAGATTGTCATAATGTGGTATGTACATTTGAGTGATCCTTTTAAGGTATTGTAACCAAGACCACTTTAACCCTTTCATGAACTGATATTCCTTGATCATATGTGGAATCATTTTCCAAAACTGCTAAGAACACATGATCTATGATCAAGGTGAAAACATGTAGTAGTAAAGGTTTATTTTACCACACATAAGTGATCAAATAATATGATAGGGAAATTTTGATCATGTGGCAGCTAGAACAGGATATAAAATTTGGTCATCACATTAATTCTCATTGAATTGACAATTAATCCATATATAGTTCTCAAAATACTTAATGTCTAATTAAAGGAATTATTATTGTATAGTTTAACATCATGCGGTAAGGATGTAGTTTATTTGATGTGAATAATGGATATTGTCGTTGGACCCAGGACATGATATTTGGATGTCACTATGTATCCCATAATGATAGGAATCAAGTAACATTTAGTCCTTGAATTAGTTTCCCACATTAATTAGTTATAGATGTTTGGAAAATGGTTTTTTTTGTTTTGTTTTATGTGAAGGATGGGCCTAAGACATAAGGTCTAGGAATCAATACATATCCCATCAAAATGAGAATCAAGACACTTGTAGTTCTGAATTCAAGTGTGGTAGTAAACCAGAACCAAGAGTTTTGATCCAATTAAGCATGAATCTAAATATAATGAAGTTTTACACCATGAAAAAAGGACATAAACCGTGATTTTTTTTTCATTTAGTAAGGATGTTGTCATACAGTTTATCATCTTGTGATTTGGACGTTGGGATATGTATTTTATGGTCTTACAACTCATAAGTTGGTGTCTTATAGTTTTAGGTCGTACTACTATCACGATCCAGTGTCCCATTTAAGTTTATTAATCTAGGACCATGATGCTATTAATATTTACTTCATGCAGATTTGATAAAGGGAACCATATAGTTTAGCATCATGTGGAAATGGTGTTAGTGTCATGCATTTTTTCATCATATAACAAGGTCAACGGACCGTTCATTTTTATGTCATGAAAAGATGACATGTATGTAGTATAGCTTAGGTTCATATGGAAAGGATGTTAGTGTCAAGCAATTTTACATTATATGACAAGGAAGAGGGAACATACAATTTTAAATAATATAGTGCAAACATATATTTCATGTTGTTTATCATCATGAAATTAGGAAAAATATTCCACATAGTTTAATATTATACAACACAGATGTCTGTCAACTTTATCCCAAAAATTATTTCTTGAGAAACCTTGAATTTATAGGGGTCGTGATAAGCTCTTCATTTATCAAAATAAAATAATATGATCCATTAAATTGGACCTTATGTATGGAATAATATCCCTAACACTTATGCTCAAGATTTGAAGGAATATCTCCCAGTATCCTCAAATTCATGTGGAAAAGAACCAATTATCCTTGGAGAAATTAGTGAAGGTGGTATTTCTTGTCAAAAACTTGTGTTATATGATTTTGGTGGGCATCCTAGCGATATAAAGTAAAAAATCTTTTATTATCAAGTAACTCTAATACAAACAGTTTTTTTAGGATCTATCATCTATGGATAGTTGATCACATATGGAAACACGAAGTGAGGAAAATTGTACTTCGATGTGTAAGACTTATTCCTTATAATATACCAACAAATATTGGGATTCTTATGTGGTTGTCTAGGTTGTATTCTGATAATCCCAAATGGAATGAAATCATTTTTCTGGACAATAATTTTAATCCTTATCGACCTTCTTCTATAGTATGTTTGATAGGGTCTTGTTAAAGGTCATCATATATCCAGTAGTTATTGCGTGGTAGTGGGAGGAATGATTATATTTGATATTGTACTCCCGATATAGCTTATCCAACTTAGAATATTTTAAATTGATGTCATTTTCTATTAGTATTGTATACGGGGCACAAAATATGGTAATGATTTTGGATTTCATGAATCTGATAATGCTATTGGTTCTGACTTCTTTGAGGGAATTTCCTTAGACCACATATAGAAGAAGTCGGTATTAGTAAGTATGTACTTTAACTGCATAGCCATAGTTGGGGGATATAACCCTATGACATCCATTCCCCATAAAAATAATGACCATGATTATTTGTATTTCTGAAGAAACTCCAGGGTTTGATGCATGAATTTAACATTCACCCAAAAGGAATGACATTTCATGGTAAAATTTGTGCAATCCTACATCATTAAAGGCCAAACGTATCACAACCTATGGATTTTATGGGAAAGCCTAAACTCTAACTGGTGGGAATCATAGGATCCCATGTGTACTTCTTTCATGATAGAAAAATTTTCTTCCCCATTAATGAATCTTATGAGGACTCTATCAAAGATTCTTTTTAGAGGACCCTCTAGTGATTTGGGACATCATAGAGAGTAATATTGGGTTCTCATCATCGAATTTGATACATTATGGATTTTTTTGATGAGATCACTCTATTTTAAAGGTACTCCAAAATGGGTGTCATCCAACTAGTTGTAGGAACTTAGAGTTATGGGATGGAGTTAATCTAATCGATTTCCTCCATGTCAACATGAGAAAAGGGTGACACTATTCGATGGTGTGAAATACTAATGAATTTTTGGTCCTAATATGAATCTTCCAAAGTCGTGGCTACATTTTACAATGCTTATTCTTGGTAATTTTTCAATTTTGAAACATGATTCGATGTTAGATCCGAGGTAAATTCTTCCACTTACCCTCTAACATAGTTAATAAGGTAGATTTAATTATCTTTTCTGATGGAATAATACCCATTGGTCTTCTTGATTACCAAATATGAATCACCTTTCACCTTCAGGTAGTCCCCTGGTATTTTTAGTTCCAGTCATAGCCCTACAATGAGGGACTAGTACTCCACCTAATTATTTGTGCAAGATTATATTAATAGGAAAGAGTAAAGAATTACTGCCTATTCAAGAGAGATAATCCTGACTCCTAACCTATCTTTGTTGAGATTTGGATCTTCCATTATCATCCCTATTGGGATTTGGGATGCACCATAAAAATACATTTACCATGTCTATGGGTCATCTTGAATAGATAAGACATATTTATTAGGTAATTTAAAATTTGATGATGTTTTTTCTATAGGTGGATGTTCTATAAAGAATTATTCCAAATACTGGAAATTTACTACTCCTTGAGGAAAAAACTAAATTTCAAACTATTGCAAGATCACCGCCTACCGTTCCAAATGTCTGGTCAACATGGGACATTTGAGGATGTATTTGAGTAGGTTGTTGTGAGAGACCAAACATACCTTATGATGTTGTAGGAAGTGACTTAGATTATAAACCACAAAGATTAACACCATAAATTTCTTCTCGATATTGGAATAAGGAGTCACGGATTCATGTATAGTTCGACTGAGATAATAAATTGTGTTTTCATTTCTGATGTCATTATTTTGTGTGCGGAAAGTACCCAATGATCATTTTAGGGATTTAGTATACAAAATAATAAATTTCCATTTAGTAGGTGGAATCAAAACTTGTGGAATCAAGAAATATTCCTTGAGAATATCGAATGGTTCCTGAAAGTTATTGGTACATTGATATATGACCCCATTTTTCATCAACCTGGTGAAGGGAAAACATTTATCTATGATGTTTTCTATAAATCTATGAATTTAGGAAAAATTTCCCTATAATCCTCTCAATTTTCATAAGTTTTAAAGGTTATGAAATATTAATTACATCCTTGTTCTTATCATGTTTGAATTTAATTCCTTTATGGTGTAAAAAACCTCATAAACTTTCCTAATGTTACCCCAAAAAAAAATTTCAAGGGATTTATCTCCAATCTATGTTGCTGCAATTTTTTTAAAATAGAATCATGGTCAGCCATGTGATCTGAAAATTAGCAAGACTTAGCCAAAAAATCATTGATTTAGCATTCAAAAAAAATTACCAGGCAGGGTTTCAAGATGCCATGCATGGCATGTTGGAATGTTGAGTCAACATTCTTCAAGATAAATGGAATTATCTAAAAGCAGAACACTACCTTTGGGACTAGAAAGTGGTGGGTTATTTCTCTATTTGGTACATTGATATTTCATTATACCATGAATAACCATCCATGAAAGAAAGTTCCTAATATCCAATCATAGAATCTATCGATAGTTATATGATCGGGACTATGAAGTCATCCTTTAACTAGTGCCGATTGAGATCTATAAAATCGATAAAGGCCCTGATTTTTTCAATATTCATATTTACCATGACTATGTTGGATAGCCATTTCAGATACTAAACTTCTTAAATGAAATTTTATCTAATAATATTATCAAATACAACATTAATTTTATTGGTGGGTGTTGGGTGTGTACTTTTAGATGCCTATTTGTGGCCTCGGTAGTATCTTGGTAAGCCCGTTTGGTGAGTATCCACCATGGGATTGAGTTATATAATTTCATTGTAATTCTAGGAAAATAAGTCTTGATGATACCTTAGAAAGGAGTTATATACCTATTTTTTCTCAAAATACATGGCTATAGTGATCAATGTAGGTAATGCGTCCTCTTATGTACCCATATTTATCATCATGAGCTCATCAATAATGGTAGAGACACATTCCTAAAATGCTAGAGGGGATTCCTTGAGTTATTCCTCCACTGCTTTTTCCTCATGATCCTCATCTTCCACCTCTCCATTTTCCTAATGGAAAGTCAGGGATAATGATATTTTTCTCAATGTCATGATAGGATCCATTTTACATATGGGAGATGAATCATCTTCTTCTGACCCTACTAATGATGTGGAGTCTCTTTGAAGCTCTAAAGAGGAGATGAGGGGTATTGAATGAGTATCTTCACTCTCCCTTGGTGACATAAAAACTCCTTCATATTCAGTTGAAATCATGGATTTGTTTAAGATCAGGTGATGGAATGATAGCATTTTCATATGAACTACTAGCACTTTCTAGAGAGTTGACAAATTCTTCAGTGCTATTGAGTTTAGTGGTCATGAATGATATCATTAAACACACTAAAAATATACCTACATTTGGGCTCATTCCATTAATATTATTAATGGGAATCACATACTCTTCACTGAGAATATTGAATGGATTTACTGGGGTTATTTATAGACCATTAATTACATTTATTCAAGAAACTTTATAAGTCATGGCCTACTTCCCTTCCCTCTAGAGAATCCCACATCGATATATTACAATTCAAAGGATCTGAATGTGTATTTATCACCATTAAACTTCCCAATTTGTCCATTAATGTAGTAATTGAGACATTGGTAGTGTAAAGAGGTAATTTCCACATGATAATGTAACTAGGTCCTTCAATGAAAAATGATAAAGGTCGTATCTTTCTTAAAAACCATAAATTCAGAGTCAGATATGAGTTTCCTAAAATAGGTCTTGAGATTGATTATTAAGAGCGAATTTTTTTCAATCTTGTCATTTCCCTATAGAGTTAGAGTGGAGGAGGACTAGTTGACATCACTATAACCCAGTTGACGAAGTTTTCAGACTAGAATGAGGTTGAATCCTGAGACATTGTCAACGAAATACCATTGTATATTATCTTGGTTTATCCTACTAGAAACATACAGTGGCCTGATGTGTCCCTATATAATTATGTCTTGGTCTTGATCATAAAGGATATGATCATGCATAATTATATTGGATCATTCTCTTTACGGTGTACTTCAGTAGTAGAAACCTCATATTCAAACTTATGAGGGCTAAAAAAGGCCTCTATGAGCACTTCACAGAAGTCTTTCAAAAAACTGAGAGTATTTAGAATCAATAGATTAGATGGTACCGGTTTAATTAATTTATAATATCATACTTATGATCAAGATTTATAAAACTTCTAGTATGAGGATACTCTTCTATAGGCACTTTATGGGCCAATGTACTTGATGTGGGTAAATTATCCCTTTAAACAAGAGTTGATGGAATTATAATCTTTTGGGGCTAGGTAGGTTAGGTCTACAAGATCTCCTAGGTTGATTAGGAAGTTGTGTCCCCCAGTCAATCATTTAGAACAATTGGGTTAAGTTAAATCCTTGTATTGATGGGGTAACTTTTCCTCTCCTATTATGCCCACAGGAGGGTTCTCCCACCAGTTTCAGCGACATAGATTGCCCGAGTGTGGATGTGTCCAGAGTGTGAATTTCTACTACGACCGCATATTCCCCTATATCCTTGGATCGGGATACCATTTCCTCTAATTATCAAATCGAATGAATGGAATTTATATTTATGTACATATTAATCATTAGAGAAATGATACATTATGTGAATGGTGTAAATGGAACTATAGATTAACTACTCATTAGATGAGGATTTTTTTTAATGAGCCGACTCTGAGGGCACCATTTGGTGGGGCAACTGCCATTCTCTTGGGGCTATAGGAATTAAGGATGATAGATTCAAATATAAATTTTTCCTTATGATGGGTTCATCTTCCTGTTTTTTTTCTCCCTTCCAACCATGTTAGTTTTTAGAATACTGACTTTATAGGGCGGTGGTGCTGAAAAATTCGGTTGTGCCATATCAGAAGCATCTGGGGGAATAGTTGGTTGCATAAAATATACTCAAAGAATATAATGTAAAAAATTTACTATATTTATAACCATCCAATCACTAATCTTCTACATAAATTTTCATTTAACATTCTTCTATTCACTCTAACTGTATGGATTGGTGGTAGAAATGAACACTACTTTCACTGGTGGGTTTCCCAACTTCACTTGCCCAAAGTTCACTATTTTTTGTAGTATTTATTTTAAAATAAATAATTCATGGATGGTTTTTACCAATATTACGTGGAAGGATAAATAGTTAGGTAGATCTTAAAGACCATACCAGTCAAGCCTCTTGGGCTTCGAAAACTAGATCAAGTTGTTCTTTAGATTCAAGATGAAGTATCCAGCATCATGTTTGTCTTAGAAAGAATAAAAGTTATTCTTTAGATCCTCAAATTTTTATCAACATTTCTCATTTTTATCATCTAGGTAAGGAAGGAGTGTTTCTGACCCTTAAGAGGGGGAACCACATGATATGGCTTAGGTCTTTAGAACTGGAGTGGGTGTAGGGGATGGCTTAATCATGATAACATAAGCTTGTGCTTTCCCAGTTATCTTACCCCCAGTTAATATAACTACTCAGAAATTATCCTTGGTTCCTGATATGGAGTTTTCCAATATTTGAGTTATTATAGAAGATCCTGAAACTCTTTTATATATTTAACAGGTATGGACCATGTGCGCAACTCATTGTGAATATTCTCTATGTATGTGGATGAAAAATAATCTTGAGAAAAATATAGGATTAGAACGTATGTTAAACCCTTCTACATAGAAATAAAATATTAATCCCTCTCATTATCCCTCTATTTTTAGTTTGTGAGGTTAAGGATAATTTTCTTTTATATTGTTGAGAAGAGTAGGAAGAGAAAAGTTTGGCAAATATATTCCCTTTAGGAAATTGACTGAGCCAGAAAATTGGTGTTCCACACAAATGCTAATCCTTTTAGTGTTTGAATAAAGAACATGAGTTCCATTTCTTCTTGTTGCATAGGATTCCCCATCATGGGATCATAGTAGGACACATAATGAAGCAAATGCTACTCTTAGTACCTTGATCCATTGAAAATTATAAATTTAGGGTTCCCAAAATTTGTTTGGGTAGGGGTAGTATAAACCCATTCGGGGTAAGTCATCTTTTATATCTATATCAGCACACGCCACTCCTCTATAGTTTCCAATCGCACCATTGATGATTCAATGATATTGATGATCCCTTTAGTAATTTATGATTGAGTGGGAGCTTTAATAGGGTTGGCAATATGTTGGGCCAACTATGGGGGCTGTACTGGTACCATTCAGGGGTAGTATATAGGGAAAGGTCTATGAGGATGCACTTGAACCAGTTCTAGTAGGTCACACAATATATGGAACTTTCAAAAGGGATCTTAATATATTGGTTGTCTAAACCCCATGTTTAGTGGATGTTGTGGCTCCATTTCAACTATGGGGACAAAGAATATTTGTTGAGATAAGTTGGTTGGGAGTACGATATGAGGTTCTTATTATAGAACATATCTTGTAGGGATGTTTCCTTAGATTAGTTATGCATTTAGTTTTCTCAAATATTTCATTCCTTCCTCTTGATGAGAAATATTTCTTCTATTGTGAGAAGTTCAACAACTTTAGGAGGTGGGTTAGGTACTTCCTTTCCTTTACACTTTTACTTAGACAATTCTCATCAATGTGGAGGCACTGAAACATTCAAAGGATTTCCTGAATTTACACCAACCCTCTGGATCTAGGTACACACACCACCTTCAATAATTTCATTTTAGACCATATTATGAATGGAAACTTCCTCCTCCCACTCTTATGGATTGGAATCATGTTCAATAGAGTCTATTGGGGTGGTGTTAACAACATTCATCAATACATAACACATTGAGGGAATTTTAGTAGCTTCCTTGAGAGATTTTTTTCTTGTGTCTTCTATGAGGCCTCATCCTTCCATAGGTTGATCCTCTTTAGATTTTACGATGACGACTGATCTGAAGGGATTCAATGGATATTTTTTTCATGCACCTTCCATGTGAGGAAAACTGGTCATGGGATAGGGTGATTTTGGAAGATCTATTTTATAGTTTTCCCCCTAATCGAGAGAAGACTGAATTCTTCTAAATATGAAGTTGTTGAGATAAAAAATCCCCCATCCCTATAAGCTGGGGTTTTTCCTATTCTATCTTCAAAACCTTTTGATCATGTTTTTCTAGACCTGAAGGTTGTGGTAAAAAATACCATAACTTTTCATGTTGCGGTTTATCCTAGACCATTGTGGTTGCTACTACCAAAAGTAATTTATTAATTTTATTGAGTTGTGTCCGAACATGGTTTTGATTCATTGTGTGACCTACATATGATCTACCTTCTATTGAAGATATTTGTACATTTGTGCTAACTGATGTTTGAATTCCCTCAAGTGAGTGGATTGGTCTATATTTTCATATGTCTGATGAAAAATTATTTTGATGGCTCACTATCTCCAAGAACAATATTTGAAAGAGTCGTTAAGGGATGGTTTTTGTCGAGCACACCAGATATTGCGAATCTATTCCATTTTCTTGAGGATGAAGTGAAGCTATGACATTGCATGATGTCACCTTTAGAGGGATTTGAATATTGGGGAGTGAAGTGAAGTTTAATTCCTCATGCTCACACCATCCTCTGATGTGAATAATGTATATGGAATTTTAGATCAGTTGAAACAAATATTTTAACATGTTGAGACATGCACAATAAAGGGATCCTTGTTGTTTTCCCAATTTCAGGTCTCATGTAGCTAGGAGGGAATCCATGTTGATTTTAAGGTGTATCCCTTCTATTATCATTATATGGATTTGATACTCATCATAAGTCAATATTTTTTATTTTATGTGAAAAAGATAATTCCATACATTGAGGAAGATTTCATTCACAGAAGTTTCCAAAAACGCCTCAATAATGTTGTATTGGGGAGTGGATAAAGGCCATAGAAATCATTTTATATTATCATTATAATTTTTTCCCTCATTTTAAACATGTCTTCATCATCTTTTTCAAGAGGCTCTTCAAACTAGTCTGAAAAATATAGACATTACCTACTGCATTATTGTAAACTTCTAGATTGAAATAGATTGTTTCCTCTATAACACTAGAAGGAAATAAATCCAAGGGTGGTTTGGAGATTTAACTTTGACTTGGGTTATCTTATAACTGGGAATGGATCTCATTTGGAGATGACGAGCATCAAGCATGACTAGCCTCATTTTCCAAAGTGCCTCGTGGTGGATGGGTATCTCATCATTAAATCTTCAAGGGGAGTATACTATTATCAGAGTGAAACACTAATAGAAGGTGGACCTTCATAATGAATTCCATCATGAGGAAGACTACCATTATGGATTATATGTTGAATTAAATGATATTTACTATATTATATACCCTAGGGAGGACCTTTAGGGAGGATGATAGTAAGGGGAGGAACTTCTTGTTGTTTGATCTTCTGGCCACACAGAGGGATATCATGGTGCTCATTAAAAAATGAGATCTCAATATAGATCATGTCATAGAGAAATCCTTCAAGGTATGATGTTTGGGGGGGACATTTGGAACAATTTCTACCATTTTTATAATTTATTAACTGATAAGTAGGATCCTGTGCAACCAGAGATAAATGTATGAGGTGTTTGAGAAATATAGGGTCAAGATGAGTGGGGTTGCAATACGACTATTCATTTTCCAATCACCTTATATGTGGCTTATTTTTGGATTAATTATTATTTTTTACTAGGAAACTTCTTTACAGAAATTGTTTTTCACATGAAAAAGATTATTTTATTAGATCTCATATTACTACAATTTTTTTTGATAGGTCTCTATAATATTACTAGGTGTGTGTTTCTACCATAGAGTGGCCACTGGGTTAGACCGAGGACCTCCAATAGGAATGGGAGTGTGGTCCTAATCTAGTTTTCTGTATATCATCTGGAATTTTGGCCCACGACCCTCTTGGATAGAAGAACATATTTGTGTATACTCTAGAGTGTCATGCTGACGATTCAAACCAATAATGGGAAAAAGTAGTGTGCCCACCCCTCTAAAACTTCATTTTCCATTATTATGTAATGGATGTTTTGTAGGATGTGGTCAATAATTTACATCTATCCCTTCAACATTATCAGTATGTTCTTGGTAAATTTAGTGGCTAGAATGGGGATATATTCCCATTTTTTGGTTGAAAAAAGGGTGTGTTCTTTTTCCTATACTTTATTTTCTACTAGTTTATACTAATAGTACTCTAGTGATGGGAAATAGATGTTGGTCTTTCCCTTATTTTTTTCCAGGGTTTATCAGCTGGTTTCTATGATTGCTACTAGATGAGATAGCTTTCAGACTTGATGTGTGCCGACAGGTGTGCACGCTTACTCAATGTGTGATGTTGAATGTGAGTTGTAGGATTTATGGGTGTGGGATGGTGTTTGTGCTTACTCAAAATTCTCCACTATATTTTTTTGGTAGTTTTCCCTAGATGCTGCTAGATGTGTATACTACTAAGCTTGGTAGGTTTGGGCTGGTGTTTGTTCCTGCTTGCGGTTTTCAGCCAAATATTTATTGATGGAATTTTTCAGAGGGGACAAATGTGTACCTCTATTCCATGTTGACTAGTCACTACCGTCAATTGTCCATTTCTTATTCCTAAGTCTAGGAAACCTGGGATGGGCTTTTGAGGATGGCACCCTCATCATGCTGAGGGTTCACTACAACATAACATTGGTGGTAGAGACTACTAGAATGATCTCTTTGGAGTGACTCTGGCATCTTTAGGATGAGACCATTTGTAGGCTCTTGATCTACCTCCCAAAGATAAGATAGGATCTCATTGATTAATTATAGGTATACGATCCCTTACTGTTTGGAGATAATAATTGGTTCTATTTTCTTTTGGACCACCATCCACCATTGGGTTGACAAATAGTGTGGATTCATGAGATGGAGGTCCTATTGAGATTCCTATAGGGTTAGTATGGTACCATTTTGGAGGTACTCGAGAACTAATTTATTTTAGACCTAGAATTATAGATGATGTTTTGGAAATGGTGTCCTCTGTTTAGTCTAGGATCTATCTTGAACGGTAGCCAAGGCATATGCCTACATAAACTGGTGAAACAACATTAGATTGAAGGGTGTTATGAGATAAAATTCATGAAATATAGGTGAAAAAATTAAACAAGGAAACCCTGTCAAAGAATAATCTCGACAAAAAAATGCATGCATAGTTTATTATATTAGATACATGTTTGGACCACTCAAATTTGTAATAGCATGAAGGCGCCCAACATAGGGTGACATAGTCATCCCAGTTAGGGATTAATTTCAAGTAAAACATTTTGATTTCCCCACAGAAAATGTTGGTACCCTTTTGATTGATTGTGAGGGTTTGATCATTGTAAAATCATTCACATCAAGTTCACTATCTCTGAACGGTTTCTAATGTGTTTTTTATGTGGAACCAAAATCACCCAACCATTCCCTTATTTAATTTATTTCAAAAACCTTATTTCCAAAAGTAGATGATTTTTGGGAAATGGTCTAAAAAATATTAGGGACATGCATTGGCTGACATGATAAGAGGTCAGGATCATCACACTCTATGGGGGGAACCATTTCCTACTCAATTAATCTCTTATATATTTAAGACATATGCACAAATACTTTGTTAAATCCCATGTATAAATCTGGTCACCCTATATTAACAATAAATTATTAGCATGTATTGATTTTTGAATCATCTGTATTCATATGAGGTTATCCATAGATGGGTATATCTATATGTATCTGAGGTTATCCATCAATGTTACCATTTTTTATGTGGACTAGATATTCTTTAATCATTTATTAGTACGATGATAGTTTTAATCCACATAGTGTGTAACTCTAGAATTCAATATCTTATAATGATATGAGAATTGTTTTGATATCGTCATCAGACCCATGAGATGGGATTCCTATGTATCCTTATGAAAGGAATAAAAACCCATGTAGTTTGGTGCCACTTAATGAGACACATCATTTATTTTATGATTATGTTATGAGGACAAAATAATGAAGCTTAATATCGTGTAATAAGGACATCTACGAGAAATATTACAAGTCAGGGGTTTGTTTTTTGGATTTTTTTGAAGAATCCTATGGAACATGGATGGAGTGTGTTCTTCTTGGTTTGTGAATAACCAACTTGGAAAGTGTCCTAGATAATATTAGGGTGAATTTGGGGTTTTCAGTTTGTACTTCATAGAGTCTTCCTACGCATAACACTAGGATGGGAATAAAGTACCACATAGTTTGATGAATTTGAGGACCCATAACTATTGAGGCTCTCTAAACATTTTTCTTATAGGGAAATGTGGCTCTTTTAAAGGATATGAAATGGTTTTGGGTCTTACACCTAGGAGGAGGCCCATCTGTCTAGAACCATGAGTAATGTTTTGACTCATGGTGATTTAGAGGTTTAGTCGAGGATTACACCAGGAGGATTCCATTGGTTATAATGAAGATTCTTAGGGATTATACCAAATAGGAATCCCAAAATATGGATACCTGGATTTGACGACCCATGCCTATGGAGTCCCTTTGAAGGAGGGTGATAAGAAGATTTGAAAAAGTATTCTCTACTGCAACATGCATTTGACCGTATGTATGTCATTATCTTTAATAACATCTACTACTATGTGAGCCAATCTCAGTTGTGAGAAACAAGAGGAATAATAAGATCTAGAAAACAACATGATCTTTCTTCCACTTGTAAAATGTGTTGGGGATGTGGGAGAAGACTATAGGGTTTTGATGTGCCTATCTCATTTCCTATTTTTTGTAACCAGGATAGTCACATAAGACAACTAATCTATATTTGGCCCATAATAATGTTTAGCTACTTACTCTAGGAGTTATTCCCTGCTCCCGGTTTTATAGGAAGATAGTAGGATTAGTCACTAATCACCGTCAAAGGGAAATAAAAGTGTTCCCCCACCCCCTCACTACAAAAACCCTTCTCTTTAATTTATATTAATGCATGATTTATTAAATAAAAGAACAAATAATAAAACTTAAAATCTAGAGAAGTATATTGTTTTTTGTAATTAGTTACATTGATTAATATCTTTAACATGAGATAAAACAATATTATTTAAAACTTTCTTAACATGCTTCTAAAATTCCATGGCTTTTAAAACTGTATGGGATAACCTAGGGATATATGTAAGAATGGAGTGAGCTATAAATACTCATAATGAAATAAACATGGAATGTGGTAATACATGTTAAAAAAAATAATTTCAATGGGGAATAAAATTAGTGATAATCATAACCACGATCAATGAGACATGATATGACATGATAATCATAAAGCCAGCATGGTAAATGTGGTAAAAACATGAAACACTACATGATAAACATAGGTCATGGATAAATACCAAAAAATAATGATGGAAATTTAACATGATGTATTATCTTTAATCTATAATCCCTTTCATGATGTCTCATGAGAATAAAATATTACCCAATTCTTTGGATTGATATTTAATTTCAGGCGCACCCTTCACTTTCATTTCATTATCATGCTTAGGTGTGCCACATAAATCATACAACATGCATTCATTCATCATGATATTCTATTCCATGATTAAGGAGTGTAGAATTTATAAATTTATGTAACAATTCAAATATTTATATGTGTATTAAGGTGAAACTCTTGATAGGAAATGGGTATGGTATTTACTATATAATTGTTTTTGCATAGAAAATCACAGTGAACTATCAACAGCATAATGATGTCACGTAAAAAATTAATAAAACGGTTTTACGAGAAATGAAGGTGTATATAATAATTTTTAAATAAAATTTGAAGTAATAGGGACATGAAAAGTCATATCCCAAAATTAGGAATTGGAAATAGAAGTCATAAAATAATAAAGAAACTTAAATAAAGAAGAGAATGTGAGGATCCCTTACTTGAGTGTGTGACTCAAAATTCTTGGGAGGAGATTCTTGATAGATTTTGGGTGCATTTTTAGGAATATATAGAGAGTAGGGAAGATTAATTATGTGATAAAATTATTTTTAGTGAAGTAAAATGGGAGCTAGGGTGGGTTTATATATGAAAGGTGTGGGGTATTCTTTATCATTTCTCAAACATAGGTTTTTCACTCTATAATAAAATTACCAAAACCAAAAACCTTAACATTTTTCCCATGATTTTCTAAAAATGGGAGTGGATTTAATTATCTTATAAGTACAATGGAAAAACTAATAAAATAATACCCCTTCCAGTGTGGAAGTGAGTCATACTCTTAAAGAAATGATTTCAAAATCTTAACATATTTTAATGGTTTTGGAGGATTTATAAAGGATTTATAAAATTAATAAAATAAATATAAAATAACATTATTTTATTGTTAAAGTATATATTTTTTATTTGATACCATTTATATTATTTATTAAATCACTTTTGGGTCATTATGATATCATAATATACACCATATATTTATACGGTATTTAATTTTAACTCGAAAATTCGACTGCCTCAGAAAATTATGAATAATTCACCATTGGATAATTTTTTAATTCTTATTCAAAAATTATATTTATTTTAACCAAATAATTTTATAAATATGTGAATTTTCACTTTTAAAATAAAAGTTGACATCTATCAAGAAATTTTGGGTTTTTTGACAATAACTGTTTTAGAACCCTTATAAAAATTACATTTGACATCATAAGAATTATATGACCGTTTATATTTAATAAAATTTATTTAATAATAATATATTATTAAAATATTATTTATTTTAAAAATAAATTAATTCATGAAAATAAATTCCTTAATAAAATTAGAATATTACCCAAAAATTCAATTTGTGTTTTATTATATCAAAATAAAAATCAATTATAATGTAACAATAATAAGTAAATATTAAAATTATAATATTCAAAATAAAATATAAATTTTCATATTATTATGTTCTCGATTCATTACCTTTAATATCCTAAAAAACACACAAAGGGCATGGTGCGCACGGATGATAATTTCATGGGGTGGTTCATCATACATGGTTTGGCCCATAATCTCGATGAGCTTGAACTTCACTTGTAGATAGTTTCTATCATGAATGTTGTTGGATATTATCTTGGGAATGTTCGAGGGAAACTACCATTGATTCTATATCCCTTAGAAGCTTCGATGAATGGGCTTCATTGGGTGAGATCCTACTGGTCGAGGCCATCACTTCTCTTGTGTCGATTGGATTTGTTAAAACCCCATATTTATACTAATAATCTGATCACTATTCTATGACTATGTTTTCAAAAATAAATATGTATAATGATATTTTAAATATTTTATAAAAAAACCAATTACTTTCATTTGTTTTTTATAAACATAAAACATAAAAATACATTTAATTAAATGAGAAGGGGAATTTTTTATAACAGTTTGGGTCATTACAATATTCCCTCCTTAAATTTCACCCTTAAAATTTTTTATTTACCACAATAAAATATATGAGGGGAACTCTATTTCATCAACTTCTATAGTTCCCACATTTCTTCTTCAAACTTTTACTATCTATATAGCACTTTGACCAGGTGGATAGTCGTATTTCATAGAACTTGGTCTGTATAATCTATGATCTTCATTAGTTTCTCAACATAGGAAAGGTCATTCTGAAATAGTACCACCTTTGGATTGATTACATGTGAGGGGTCTGGAATGTATTTCCTTAAGAGGGATACATGGAATAAATCATGTACTTGAGATAGGTTAGTTGGGAGTTCTAGTAGATATTCCCCTGATCCAATATAATCAAGGATATCAAAGGACCTAATGTTTCTTGGACTAAGATATACCTTATTCAAAACTCTCATTACTTTATCTTCTGTGGATATATTTAGAGGAATACCATGTATCCAACATCAAACTATAGGTCTCATCAATTATTATTAGCATTGCACTTTTGTAAATTCTGAGCAGCCTTGATTTCCTACTGAATGGGGTTATCATTTTCCACTATTTCCAAGACCATTTTAGGACCTATAAGTTTTAATTCCCCAACATCATTCCAACATTGAAGTATTCTATGCCTATTAACATAAATGGATTCATAGGTATCCATTTTAATGCTTTAGTGGAGACTATTTTTTTATGAGAACTAAACCAAAGGAATGTGTTGATCTCATCCTCCTTTGAAGTCAATTGAGAATTATCTCAACATGACCTCAAGTGTCTAGATACTCCACTAAGATTAGACATTAGTTTGAGGGTGATAATTCATGATAAATTTCAACTCAGTATTTAGGGAATGTTGTATACTATTCTAAAACATGTAGGTAAATATTAAGTTTTGATCAGATAAAATCAATTGTAGTGTTCAATGAAGCCTTACCACTTCTCTAATATATATCCTTGAAAGTTTATCGAGTGATAAATCTTAACTAATCACAATGAAGTGTGCAGTTTTTCTAAGATGATAAACTATAACCATATATAATTATTCCCACTTGATGTCTTATAAATACTAGTGATAAAGTCCATGGAGATGTTTTCTCATTTCCATGTTGGTACGGATAATGGTTTCATCGTCCCCTTGTATTTTTCCCTTTCCTATTTCATTTTCTAATGTATAAGACATCATGATATGTATTCCATGATCTCCTTCTTCATATTGTCTCACAAATTGTTATCTCAGAGATCTTGATACATCTATGTGATTCTTGGGTGGATGTAGAAGGTTGAGCTATGTGCATCATCCAATATATTTTTCTTTAACTCCAGATTTGATGGTACACATAGTCTTGACCTAAATGTCAGTACTACTTCTTCATTAACACTGAACACTAAGGATTTCCATTTTCTTATACTTTCCACTTTATTCTAAATTCCTACATCATCTCTTTGATAATCTTTTATCCTATCCAAAAGGTATGTATTATAAATCATTTGTGATAGTATTTATGATGTTCCTTCTATTATGGTTCCCATGAAATTCTTTTTATATCTAATAAGATTAGACCCCTCTCAATTCTCATCAATGATAGAATTGTTGGATCCTTTCTACCAAGAGATTATTCTATTTTATTTTATTTTCCATAATGTTAGTGGATTGATAAGTCATAGTCCTTGTTCAGATCTAACCATCTTCTTTGTCACATATTCATCGCTTTTTTTTTGAATGTATACTTTATGGTTTTTTGATCCATATATGTTTAAAATTTCTCTCCAAAGAGATAATTTCTCTATATTTTAAAAGAGAATATCACTACATCCAAATCTAGATAATGCATTGGGTAGTTATTTTTGTGAACATTCATCTTACTTGAATCGTAGTCCATGATGTTTTTATTCAGAAACTACACATAGATCAATCAATTCTTTGAAGAATCTCTTAATACTAAGAAAAGTTCACCACTTGTGGGAGTGTGAGTACAGGTGTACTGATAAGCCTCTTTTTCAACTCCTTAAAACTCTATTCACATTCATCATTATATGAAAAAATAACCCCCTTGTGAGTTTTATTGGTTAAAGGGTTTGAAAATCATGGGAAATTTCTCACAAATCGACGATAGTACCCAAAAAATCCAAGGAAACTTCAAATATCTTTCACACATGTTGGCCTTAAACATCCTTCAATTTCTTATGTCTTTGAAGAATCTACATATATCCCATTTATTGTGACAATATTACCCATTAATGATACTTACCTCAACTAGTAATCCCATTTTATGTACTTGGCATAAATCTTATCCTTTTGTAAGGTCTTTAGAATAGTGCTGAGATTCTGTTCTTGCCCCTCATTGCTTTTCAAGTATATTAAAATATCATCTATAAATAATACAAAAAATTTGTAAAGTTAATCTCTAAAGACTCTATTTATCAATTATATGAAGATTATGAGAGAATTATTGAGTCCAAATGTCATTATTATAAACTCATAGTGCTTACACCTTGTATGAGAAGTATTCTTGGGGATATCGTCCTGCTTCACCATAACTTGGTAGTATCCCGACTGTAGATCCACCTTGGATAAGTAATATTCTCCACATATCTGATAAAACAAGTCATAAATACATGGAACCAAATACCTTTTCTTTATCATTATCTTTTTTTCTTCATGATAATCAATGAAAAAGTGCATCGACCCATCCTTCATCTTGACGAAGAGGACTGGTGCACCCCATAGTGAATCACTTGAGTGTATGAACCCTTTATCTACATTCATCTATAGTTTTTTATTTAGATATAATGTTCCACAAAAAACATTCTATATGGAGTCTCGGATAATGGTAACACCCTTGGTATAATATTTATTGAAAATCCACCTCTCGTCTTGGAGGAAGACTATACAATTATTTGGGAAACACATTAGTGTATTCCCTTACAATGGGAATGTCTTCAAGGATGATTATTTCCTTAGTCTAAATAATTTGAGCTAGATATTCTTGATCATAGAGAAATAATACCCATTCTTGAGATGTTTTTTCTAAATAAAATTCAACCATCTATTTTTTATTTGTACAGAATGAGAGGATGATTCGATATACAGAGAGTGACTTTATTCTCGCAGAAATTTATGTTGTCTCTTTACAAGGAAAGCCAATCCATACCCATAATTTCATAAAATTACACCAAAGGGAGTATTAGAAGTTTCAAATGTAATTTTATCCCACAAAAGTTTATAGGGCAGGAGTTATATACTTTAGATGAAGTAATTTCCCCATTATCTATTTCCCCTATAGCTCTACTTCCATTTTTGTGGTGGTGTTTAAATAGTTCAAAAAAAATTGCATTATGAAGGAATGAATAGAACATGAATAAAAAACTATGTTTTCTATTTTTGAATGAATAACAAAAGTTCCTATCACCAGTTTGTTTTTTGGATCCACCTCAGTGGTTGTGAAGGAAAAATATCATCCATACTACCTTGGAGGTTATTGGTTGTCTCCAAAATCCATTTTCTTAGTGATTTTTTTTTAAATTTTTAGGGTTACTTGTAGTTGAAGAAAAGAAAAAATAAATTGAGGAAATTACATATAATTTATTTCCCCCATAAAATCGGTGGTTTTCTCTTATCAAAAATTGTATGTCAGGTGTCCTTCCTTCCCGCACCTAAATCATTTCCTCGCCCCCTTAGAAAATTTATAGGGTTCTTTTTTCCACGCATTTGACAAGTGGGATTTTGAAATTTATTATCAAATTTAGATTTCTCCATTAGATTACTATAATTAATCTCAACATTCCACATAATATCCCCATGATACCTTTAAGATTCACCGATATCCATTTTGACTTTCAGGGCTCATAGGAAAATTTCCTCACAGGTAGGAAATTTTTAGATCATGACAGATTTTTGTATACTAGGTTTTAGCCCACCAAATAAGAGTTCAAAATTGTATTCAGGGGTAATGAAAAATCGGAATGTTTATCTTGAAATTCTTCTGAAGTTTTACTCATATGCCTAAATGGATTTGTTGTATTTTTTCTTGAGGTAATTTAAATCTCATTCCTTTTGAAGTCAGAGTGTGTGGGGAAAATATTTATCAAAACACATTTTCTGTAATTCCATCCATCCCATCACTTTAATATCGTCATCAAGCTTCATATTATTGATCAAGTTCAACCACTAATCAGCCTCTACCTCCATATGATAAACATTTTATATACCCTTCTCTTGTTTGGAACATTTAAGGATGGAGAAGATATTTTCAATGGAGTTGATACACTGTTCATCGATTAAGGGATTAAATGATCCATTGAAATTAGTAGGCTATTGTCACATAAATCTCTCAATTGTAGATTTTTATTTATAATTGCGATTTAGGAACTCCTCATGGTCTATGTTTCTATTAAAAACTTGATTTATCTAAGGGATTATCATTATAAAGTTTACGATAACTACTCCCATCAGGTTGGAAATATCATTGGGGGCAGTCATCACATATCCCGTTACATTTATTGTTTACCTGATTCCTCTTATTTTAGACCATTAGAGAGAATATAAATAAAATTTTGGATGATTATTTTTAAACTACTAAACACATGTATCAGATTTTAATGAAATCAAATAGATAACTTATAAATTTTATTTATTTCCTTAACTTAAGAATTTCTTGGATTCAATTTATGTTATCCATGATCTATTTCATAATAGTTATTATTATGTTTATTTTTGTTCCTTTAATAATGGTTTATAATGATAATATGAATTTACCAAATCATATACCCTAGGAGTTTCAAAATAGTGATGAATAAAAGGACATTTTCAGAAACCAGTTCTCATTCGAGTCTAACTCAATGCGGTGTTTTTTGATTTTACCCCTATTTATATATGTGAAAAATCCATAACCTCTTGTACTATCCAGAAATGGATGTATTTTCTTGATAAACCACTTATTCTACACTTACCAAAATTTAGGGTTGTTTTCTTATACATATTGTTATCCCTAAGTATTTTCCTAGATTTTTTCTAATCATAATCCCAAAATTAGATAAACGTTTCCTTTATTTCCAAATATAACAACCCTTATCTTTATTTCACATTAATACATGACGTATTACATAAAAGTACACTTAATGAAACATGTATGATTTATAAGTCTAGTGTTTTTGGGAATTAGGTACATAACATAACATCTTGAACATGGTATCTAACAACATTATTGAAAACATCCTTAACATTCATATAAAATTACATGGATTTTAATACATAATGGTATAACCTAAGGACATACATAAGAAACGGGTGAGTTATAAATCCTATTAAGGGAATAAACATGGCATGAGGTATTATAGAAGAAATGAGTGAGCTATAAATCCTAGTAAGGGAATAAACATGGAAAGAGTTAATACATGTTAGATAATAGTAATATCAATGGGGAATAAAAGGAGTTAGAATCATAACATGAACAACGAGACATGATATAGAATTATAATCATAATGGCAACAAGGGAAATGTGTCAACAACTTAAAACACTACCTCATAGATATAGGTTGAGGATATATTCCAACACATTGTGATGGAAAAGTCCAATGATGGATTATGTTCACTCCCAAATACCTTGCATCACATATCATGATACTAAAACATTACCTAATGCATTGGAGCACAATTTAATTTTAGTCACACCTGCCACATTCATTTCTTCTCATGCTTAAGTATGACACACAGATCATACAATATAGACTCATTCATCATAATTTTTAATTTATCGAGAAAGGGGTGTTTAATAAAAACATGTAAGTACCATGTTAAATAATTATAAGTGTATGAAGGTGTACACCCTTGATTTAAAATGTGTATGGTATTCACTAAACAATTGTTTTGGAATAGAAAATTGTGGTAAACATTCTACAGTGTAATAATGTAACTTAAAAATTTCATAAAATGGGTTGATGAGACAAAAGGGGTATCTCAAAATTTTGAAATAAAATGGTAAGTAATAGGGAAATTGAAATACATATCCCAACATTAAGAATTATAAATACACTTCCTAATATAATAAAGAAACTTGAATAAAGAAGGGAAGGTGAGGATCCCTTACTTGAGTCTCTGACTAAAAATGATTGGTAAAAGATTCTTAAGAGCTTGGGGGAAACTTGGGAGGACTCTATGGTGGGGATTTTAGATTAAGTATGTGAAAAAAGGATTTATAGTGAATATAAATGAGATATTGTGAGGGTTTATATAATAAATTAGTGGTGTAATTCTTTATCATTTCTCAAATGTAGGTTTTGGACTCTATATAATAAAATAACCCAAAAAAACCATACCATGTTTTTTGCCCATGGTTTCTGCCAAATGGGAGTTTTTTCATTATATAATAAGTAAAAGGTCCGAAATTAATAAAATAATTCCTTTTCTTATGTGGAAGTGATTCATACTCTTAAGGAAATTATTTTAAAACCTTAAAATAGATTAATGGTTTTGGAGGATTCAAAAAGGATATATAAAATTTGTCAAATAAATAGAAAATTACATTATTTTAAACGGAAAACATATATTAGTTCTTGGATAACATTTATAGTATTTATCAAATAAATTTTTGGTCATTATGATGTCACAATACACACATTATATTTATACAGTATTTAATTTTCACCCGAAGATTAGATTATCTTATATAATTATGGTAAATTAAACATTGGATAATTTCAATATTCTGATTAAAAAAAGAATATTTATTTTAGCCAAATAATTTTATAAATATGGAAATTTTCACTTTTAAAATAATAATTTACATTTATTAAGAAAAGTTGGTTTTATTTGACAATAATAGTTTTCAGACACTTTTAAAAATTACATTTTACATCATAAAAGGTATTTGACCATTTATATTTAATAAAAATTATTTAATATTAATATTTATTTAAATAATTATTAGTTTTAAAAAATAAAATTACTCATGATTATTAATTCCTTAATAAAGTTTTTATATTACTTTAAAATACGATTTCTGTTTTATTGTATCAAAATAAAAATCATTTTAATAGTACTGATAAGAAGTAAATATAAAAATTATTCTATTGAAAGTACAATATACATTTTCATCTTATTATATTTTTTATACATATCCATTTAATACCCAAAAAATATCTTAACGGTAAGGTGCATGATGGTAAGAATTTAATGGGGTGGTTCATCGTACATGGTTTGGGTCACGATCTTGATGAACTTGAACTTCTCCCTTTAATGGTTTCGCTAATGCTTAAATTACTGGTTCTCAACTTGGGATTTGTCAAGTAAAACATCCAATTATGATATCCCCCTTATAATCTACAATAAATTTTATTTATATGGTATTATTATAGTATTTGAGGCCATCATTTATTTTTTCTGTGTCGATTGGATTTTTGAAAAACAAATATTTATACTAATCATGTGATCACTATTGAAATATATATACTATCAATAGAAAATATGTTTAAAGATGTTTTAAATATGATATAATAAAACCAAATAAGTGAATGTTTTTTCAACAAAAATAATACATAAAAAAATTTAATTAAATCATAAGGGAAATTTCATTTATAATAGTTCGGGTTGTCACACTCACTCTCTAAAAATGGGAGGTCCCTAGTCTTAGAGATGAGAAGATGATAACATCAAAAACCTTGTATCTGAGTCTGAAAGGTCACTAGAACGTCCCCTAAGATCATGTTCCTCATGAACAAAGGTATTCATAACTATACACACCTTAAGGACCCTTACCATTAGGTGGGATAAGTGCAGGACACCTCTAACTGATGGAATGAAAAACCCAACGGAAGACACATTGGTGTGTCTCTCACCATGGTTCTCAAAGTCCGAAAGCTTAAATATGGTCCATATCAAATGAGAAATATATAAGAAGTGGATTCCTTCCATTGGTTGATTGAAAGATGGATTACAAGGTTTCTTGTATAGGTCATGCCAGGGAGACCAGGCCGTGATTTGCGCAGGGTAGACCTAGGAAGAACTGGATGTGTTTTGAGCTTGGTAGGCCTGTGTAAGTTAGAGATGAATTCGGAGATAGAAAATATCGGAAAAAAACTTGTGTGAGGCCTTTATCTAGGAACCATGGGTTTCCCTAGGTGTTCTTGGAAGGGTATCACAAAGTTCCCATGTTTCAGAAGGGACCTTCATGTTAGTGATTTTTTATTAGGGGTAGGGGGACCACATGCACGTGTCCTATGTTTCATACCCTGGATGAAATTTTATGCCAATACCCCCCTTAGTTCCTTCTTCTATCGGGTTTTGGTGAGAAACCTGAAAGGTTTTTAGGGCCTCAGCAAAGGGGTTTGTGATTAGATCTTTGAGGTTTCTTTCAGTTTTTTAGTTCTTCAAATGAGGATCCCCATGGTCATATTTATAGGAAATCACAAGAACCTGGGTAAAGGAAGTTTTTGATGTAGGTAATCCACGTATATGACTCATAGAGGTGCCATATGAAGGGATGGAAACCATTTTTGGGCTGAATTTGTTGGGCCTGCATGATCGTCTTGGCCTGTAGGCCTGAGGCGCGCATCCTGACTTGGGCGAGTTCTATTGAACCATCACGGGGTTCTTCACCTCTTTATTTTTTAGGAACATCTTATTAAATAGGTTCATCACCATGTGACAGAAAATAGTGTCAAAAACCCATAAAAACCAAAAGAAAACCGTAAAAACATAAAAACACTTAAAACCCCTAAGAAAGCTAAAAATCCCAAAAAACCCTAAAAATTTTAAAAAATCCAAAAAACCTTCAAATTACCTAAAACCCTTAAAAATCATAAACATCCTAGAAATTCACAAAAAATATCAAAATATGTAACAAAGCATAAAATACTGGAAAAACCTATAAAAATTTTAAAAACATAAAAACACTTCAATCCCCTAAAAATCCAAAATATGCTAAAAACCTTAAAAACCTAGAAAAGACCCTAAAACTCTAAAACCCACTAAACCCCTAAAAACCTCTAAATACCTCAAAAATCCTAAATACACATTAAAACCTTAAAAACCACTAAAAAATCTAAAAACACTTTAAACCCCTAAACATATTAAAAAAATTATAAATCCGTAAAAACTAAAAGACTCAAAAATCCAAAATACCTTAAAACCCATAAAACCCCTAAAAACAAAAAACCCCTCAATTCCTTAAAATCCCTAAAAACCCATAAAAGTATTTAAACCCCCCTAAATTCACTAAAGACATAAAAACCCTTAAAAACACTAAAAACCCCAAAGAAAACATTAAAAACCTAAAAATACTTAATACCCATAAAACTGATATAAATGACAAAAACCCTAAAAACCCTAAATAATAATAAAAATCCTAATAAATTTATAAAAAAATAAAAAACCCTAAAAACCTAAAAATCCCTAAATAACCATTAAAACTTAAAATCTCTTTAAACCAATAAAAATCCTAAAAAATTATAAAATCTATAAAAACAAAAAAAGTCACAAAAAATCCTAAAATTCCCTAAAACCCATAAAAACTCCTAAAAACTGAAAAATCCTAAAAATCTATAAAAATGCTAAAAACCGAATAAAAAAAATCCAAAAACCCTTTATTGCCCTAGAACATTAAAAAAACCCTAAAAACCCTAAAAACCCTAAAGAACTCAAAAAATTCCTACAACCCAAAAAAACAACAGAAACCCTTAAAACACTACAACACCCTAAAAACCACAAAATCCCTAAAAACCTTTAAAAACCACAAAAATACAAAAATCCCTAAAATTATGTAAAATAGTAAAAATCATTAAAACCCTAACAAGCACTACGAAATCCATAAATACCTAAAAAAACATAAAACCCCTAAAAACAGTAAATATGGTAAAACCATAAAAAACCTACAAAACCCTGCAGAACCAAAATACCTCAAAATATATAAAATCCCTACAACCATAAAAATCCTAAAAAGCATTAAATATTCATAGAAAATGTATAAAACCCCTAAAAACCTGGAAAACCACTAAAAAAACATTAAAATCCAGAAAACATTTGAAACCCTTAAAAAACTGAAAAATGCTGAAAACCATAAAACTGAATAAAGACCCTAAAAACCCCAAAAACCCCTAAACACCTAAAAACCCCTTAAAACCATAAAAACCTTTAACACCCATAAAAATCCTAAAAACCACTAAATACCATTTAATCCTAATAAAATGTTTAAAAAACTCTAAAAAACATTAAACACACTAATTTTTTTAAAACCCCTGTCAAATTCCAACAAAACCATAAAAACCCAAAACCCCCCAAAATCACTAAAACCCTAAAAACAACAAAAATTATAAAAAATCCCTAAAAATATCTAAAAACATAAAAAACATTAAAACCCTAAAACCCCAAAAGATTCATTAAAAACCTAAAAATAATTTAAACCATTAAAAGGGAAAAAACGAAAAAAACCTTAACAACCCCTAAAAAACTAAATCCCCCAATACCTAAAAACCATAAAAAACCATAAACATCCTAATAAATTTCAAGAAACCCCAAAAATCATAAAAATCATAAAACTAAGAAAACCCTAAGAAAGCCTTAAAAGCCTAGAAGCAATTAAAACCCTAGAAAAAATAAAAATGTTAAAACCCTAAAAACCCTAAAAGCCCAAAAAAACCCTAAACCACCTAAAACCCATAAAAACCCTAAAAAATTAAAAAAACTTGAAAACCCCATAAAAACAATAAAACCCCATAAAAATCTAAAAACAAAAAAAACTCTAAAAACCCTTCAAAACCCTAAAAACATTAAAAACTCGGAAAAATATAAAAACAAACAAAAAACCCCCAAAAACAAAAAAAAATGTAAATCCCCAAAAACCATAGAATCCTTAAAACCTTAAAAATTCCTAAAAACTGTCAAAACTAATAAAAATATAAATAAATCCCTAAAAATACCAAAAAACATAAAAAAAAACTAGAAAACTCTAAGAAAATATTAAAAACCTAAAAACACTTTAAACCACTAAAAATTGAAAGAACACTAAAAACCAGAAAAACCCTAAATATCCTAAAAACCCTAAAAATACCTAAAATTCCAAAAAACCCATAAAAATCCAAAAAATCCCTACAAATGTAAAAACCCTAAAAACACATAAAACCCCTAAAAAACTTAAAAATTTAATAAAAAATAAGTCCTATAAAAAATAAAAAACGATAAAAACCCTTAAACCCTAAAAACAATAAATCCCCTAAAAACTTCAAAAACCCATAAAACCATACAAACCATAAAAATGACTAAAGACTCTGAAACCCCATTTAACCCCTAAAACTGATAAAGAAAACTCTTAAAACCTTAAAATCCTAAAAACTCAAAAAACCAAAATACCCCAAAAAATGAAAAAACCTTAAAAACACTAAAAAACCTCAAAATCCCTAAAAACCAAAAAAGCCATAAAAATCCTAAAAATTCCATAAAATTCATTAAAAAAATAAAAATTCGTAAAACCCCTAATAAAACCATAAAAACATAAAAACACATAAATCCCCTAAAAACTAAAAACAATAAGAACTCTCCAAACTCTTAAAACCCCTAAAAATGTTAAGGAAATAAAAAAACATTAAAACCCTTAAAAACCCAAAAAAATCCTTATAACCCCTAAAAACCCTAAAAATACCTAAAACCCATAAAGACCATAAAATTCCTAAAAGCCCAAAAAATCCCTAAAAACATAAAAGAACCCTAAAAACATTAAAAACACTAAGAAAATATTAAAAACACATAGCACACCAAAAAACCTAAAAATTCTAAAACACCTAAAAACACTAAAACCCCTCAAAATCCCTAAAAACCCTAAAAACCTAAAAACAATAAAAATACTTAAAAAGTACTAGAAATACCTAAAAATATAAAAGACCTGAAAACCCTAAAAACTCAGAGAAAAACCTAAAAAACTAAACCCATTTAAAACCCATAAAAGCTCTAAAAATGAATAAACACTAAAAAATCTCAAATATCATAAAAACCGTAGAAACGTTAAAAAAACATAAAACACCAAAAACCCATAAAAAAAATAAAAAACCACAAAATCCACAAAAACCACTAAATCCCTTTAAACCCATGAGAAATTTTAAAAACTATAAAAACTATTAAAACCCTAAAAATCTGAAAAACACAATAAATACCCTAAAAACACAAGAAACACTAAAATAACCTATAACCCCTAAAATACCTAAAAACCATAGAAATAATAAAAATACTATCGAAGAAAAAATGTATCAAATACATTTAAAACCTTGAATAGCCTTAAGAAATCCTTAAAATCCAAAAAACACTAAAGACCCCTAAAAACCCTAAATAATACTAAAAACCCTAAAAAAACCTAAAAATCCTAAAAACCCCTAAAATACATAAAACCCCTAAAATCCTTAAAAAATTATAAATACCCACAAAACCCTAAAACCACTGAAAATCAAAAAACAATTCAAACCCCGACATGTGTTAATAAACTCTAAAAAACCTTAAAAACCCTAAAAAAACCTAAAAAAACCTAAAAACCCAAAAACCATAGAAACTTAAAACCTTAAAAACAATAAAATTCCCTAATAACCCTAAAAAACATAAAAATTGAAAATATCCCAAAAAAATCAATAAAAAAACACTGAAAACCCTAAGAAACCCTAATCAAATCTTAGAAACCTAAAAAAACTTAAAACCCCTAAAAAATCTAAAATTCTAAAAACTTTAAATACCCTAATTACACTAAAACTACCTAAACCCCTTAAAATCCGCAAACCCAATATTAATCCTAAAAAATACCAAAAAAATACCAAAATAATACCTCAAAATGTAAAAAAACCCAAAAAACCCCTAAGAAAAACTTTAAAACATAAAATCAATTTAAACTGTTAAAAACCTAACAAAGTCTAAAACCCTAAAACCCATAAAATATATTAAAAACCCTAAAACCCTTACAAACATAAAAACGCCTAAAAACCTAAAATACTTTTAAACCCCATAAAACCCAAAAAACCACTAAAAACTCTAAAAAACCTTTAAACCCCAAAAAATATTTAAAAACACCAAAAAATCATAAATTCCCTAATAACATAAGAAAACCAAAAAAACCAAAAATACATAAAAACCCTAAAATTTAACAAAATCCCTAAAAACCATAAGGATCCACAAAAATTCTAAAAATACCTAAAAATCCCTAAAAATGTAAAAACCCCTAAAAATCCAGAAAACCCCTAAGAAAACCATAAAAACCGAAAAACACTTAAATCCCATAAAAACCTAAGAAACTCTAAAAACCCTAATAACCCCAAAAATCTCTAAAGCCCTAAAAAGCATTAAAAACCCTAAAAACCATACTAATCCTATACAATCCCTAAAATACATAAAAATGAGAACACATTAAAACCCAATGAAACCCATAAAAACCTAAAAACTACTTTAAGCCCAAAAAACCTAAAAATGCCAATTACTTATATATATATATATTACATGAAAAAATTCATAAAAATGCTAAAATCCCTAAACCCATATAAATTTCCTAAAAACCCTAAAAATCTCTAAAAACCGAAAGATTCCTAAAACCTTAAAAACCCAAAAAACCAATAAAATCCCTAAAAATAACTAAATAGTCTAAAAAATTTTAAAACCCTAAAAGTGTTAAAAAAACTAAAAACCCTAAAACAATAAAAAACTCAAAAAAACCTAAAAATCCCAAAAACACATGAAAACCCTACAAAACCTAAAAAACCTCAAAATCCCAAAAACCCCCAAAAAACAAAAAAAAAATCCAATGAAATCCATAAAAATCCCTAAATATGTAAAAAACCATAAAATCCCTAAAAACCCTAATAAAAACATAAAAACCTAAATACACTTAAAACCCCTAAAAAGGATAAAAAATACTAAAACACTAAAAAACCATTAAACCCATAAAAACCCAAAGCCACCTAAAAACCCAAAAAAATAAAAAAAACCCTTAAAATCACAATAATCCCTAAAAATACCTAAAAGCATAATTAATTATGAGAACCCTAATAACCCCTCTGAAAACATTACAAACCTAAAAAAAATTAAAACTCCTAAAAAACCAAAAAATGTTAAAAACCCTAAAAAGAATGTAAAAACCATAAAACACTTGAAACCCCTAAAAATCTTTAAAAACATTAAAAACCCCTAAAACCTCATATAAACCATAAGAACTTCTAATTTTTTTAAAAATCATTTAAACCCCTAAAAATGTTAGAAATCACTAAAAACTTGTAAAAAAAACAAAACTAAAAAAACCTAAAACCACAAAAACCATAAAAACCATAAAAACCCTAAAACCCTAAAACCCCTAAAAATCCCTAAAACCCAAAAAAACACTAAAAATTCAAAGAAATACCTTAAAATTCCTAGAAATATAAAATACCCTAAAAAATCTGAAAAACCCCAATGAAAACCCGAAAAAATTAAAAATTATTAAAACCCCTAAAACAAAAAATGGGTAAAAAACAAAAAAACCGAAAAAACCCAAAAAACCTCAAAATCTCTAAAAACTATAAAAATCCATAAAATCACAAAAATCACAAAAAATCCCAAAAATGAAAAAACCCATTAAAACACTACAAAAACCTTAAAAACCTAAATACAATTATAATCACTAGTAATCTAAAAAACCACTAAAAACCCTAAAAACCCCTAAAAGGACCTAAAAACCCAAAGCAGCCTAAAAACCATAAAACCCCTAAAAGAATTAAAAAGGCAGAATGTTCCATAAAACCCAAAAGAATCACTAAAAAATCTAAAAACCATTTAAATCCCGATTTTTTATAAAAACATTAAAAACCTAAAAACCCATAATATACTAAAAAACCCCTCAAACCCTAAATAAACCATAAAACCCTAAAAACCCAATAACCCAAAAAACCCATAAAATTCCTAAAAACCCTAAAACCCATAAAAATCCTAAAAAATCTATAATAATATTAAAAATATAAAAAACCAAGAAACATTTTAAGAAGACCATAAAAACATAAAAAACTTGAAACCTTTAAAATCTTGTTTACGATAAGAATTATACAAATCTCAAAGTGCAAAAAAACCCCAATACCCCTCAATATCCCTAAAACTCCTAAAACCCATAAAAATCCATAAAAATCCATAAAAATCCTTAAAAACATAAAAAACCTTAATAACCCAAAAAACCATAATAAAACCTTAAAAACAAAAAAATACTCAAAACCCCTAAAACCCCTAAAAACGTTAAAAAACCCAAAATCACCTAAAAGGCCCTAAAAACCCTAAAAGAACCCTAAAAATGACAAAACAAATAAATCATTAAAAAACATAAAAAACCATAAAAACCCATAAAAAACCTAAAAACTACTAAATATATATATAAAACCCTTTGAACCCCTAAAAAATTAAAAAAAACTCTAAAAAACATAAAAACCCTAAAAATTGAAAAAACCCAAATAACCCCCCCCCCCAAAGCATAAAACCCTAAAACAATAAAACCCTAAGAACCCTTAAAATACCTAAAAAAACAAAAAACAATAACAAACTAAAAATTCCATTAAAATAACTAAAATTGTAAAAAACCACAAAAAACCCTAAAACCCCTAAATACCTAAATACTTTAAAAAATATTAAAAACTAAATAAACCTAAAAATGATAAAAACACCAAAAAACCATTAAACCTTCTAAACCCCCTCAAAATCCATCAAAATCCATAAAAACCATAAAAATTCAAAAAATCCCTAAAAATACAAAAACCGCTAAAAACTATGAAAATCTATAAGTATTAAAAACCTCAAAACACTTAAAACTCTTAAAGAACCTAAAAACGCTAAAATCCCTAAAAACCTAAAAGACACTAAAAACCCTAAACCTTCCTAAAAATAATAAAACCCCTTGAAACCTCCAAAACCCTTAAAAACACATAAAAACTACAAAAAACACTACAAACTATAAAAACTCTATAAACCCCTAAAATGGTAAAAATTCATAAAACCCCTAAAAACCATATAAAATTCAAATAAACCTATAAAAACCCAAAAACTACAAAACCCCTATAAACAAAAAAAACCCCGAAAACCCTCAAAATACCTAAAAACATAAAAACCCATAAAATCCTAAAAAATAACTAAAAATCCTTAAAAACTAAAAAACATAAAAACCCTAATAAACCCTGAGAAAACCTTAAAAACATAAAAACAATTAAAACCCCACAAAACTGAAGAACATAAAAAAACATTAATACCCTAAAAATAATAAGAACAATCAAAATAATTTGAAAATATAAAAACCATAAAAATAATAAAACCCACTAAAAATAATTAAATTGTAGAAAACCATAAGAACCCAGAAAAACCATAAGAAAACCTTAAAAACCATAAAACACTTAAAACCCATAAAAACCAAAAAAATTAAAATCCCTAGAAGATGAAGGAGGACATAAAATCCCTAAAACCCTATAAAAACCATAAAACACACTAAAAACCATAAACCCAAAAAACCCATGAAACCCTAAAAAAACCACTAAAAACTTTGAAAACCCATTAAACCTTAAAAAAATTAAAAAAATCCAAAAAATCCCTTAAAACCCAAAAATACTCAAAAAACCCCTAATCACAAAAAAAACTATAACACCTTAAAACCCCTAAAAAACACTAAAACCCCTAAAAAACACTAAAACCCCTAAAAATCTATAAAGAACCTAAAAAACCATAAAAACCAAAAAAACCTAAAATACTAAATAAACTAAAAACAAAAAATACCTAAAAAATACCTAAAATCCCGTAAAATTATAAAAAATTGGAAAAACCATAAAACCTCTGAGGAAACCATTAAAAAATAAAAACACTTAAAATAACTAAATTCATATCAACTCTAAAAGCCATAAAAACCATAAAGACTCATAAAATCCAAACAACCCTGAAAAACCAATAACAACTCTAAAAAATCCTTCAAATCCTTAAAAACATAAAAAAAATAAAAAACCACTAAAACTATAAAAACTCAAAAAAACACTAATAACCTAAAAACCCATCAAAACCCTAAAACCCAAAACCCCCCAAAATCCCTAAAAACCATAAAAATCCAAAAAAATACCTAGATTTCATAAGAAGGTAAAAAACCATAAAAATGATGAAAATCCAAAGAAAATCAAAAACACCTAAAAACAATTAAAAAAAATAAAAAGTCTAAAACCCCTAATAACCATCAAAACCCTGAAAATCCCCAAGAATCCTAAAAACATGAAAATCCTAAAAATCATTAAAAATCATTAAAAATCTTAAAAAATCTATAAAAATACGAAATTTTTTTAAAAACATAAAACCCCTGAAAACCCATACGAAAACCTTAAAACCCTAAAAATACTTCAATCCCTAAAAAACCAAAAAAAATCTAAAACCCATAGAAATACCCTAAAAACATCCATAAAACAATAAAAAAAACCCCAAAGCCATAAAAATATAAAAATCCTAAAGAAATTTAAAAAATATAAAAAACTAAAGAACACTAAAAACTCTAAAAACCCTAAAAAAACTCAAAAAAACCACAAAAAACCTAAAATGCCATAATAACCCTAAAACCACTAAAACCCTAAAAACACTCAAAATCACTAAAACCCCAAAAAACTATAACAACATAAAAATCCCTAAATATATAAAGACCCATAAAAATATAAAACTCCTAGAAACCATAACAAAATATTAAAAACCTAAAAATAATTAAAACACCCTAAATCATAAAAACTCTTAAAACCATAAAAAATCCTAAAACCCCTTAAATCCATTATACTGGTTACATTCCTTCACTAGTGTGGACTATGATCAGATCCTCATATAGAGACATCATCCTTGAATCCAAATTTATAGTCTCAAGGCACTCAAACATGAATTTATAAACAACTACCTAGCTTGACAGGCTAATCAACGACTCTGTTCAGCCTCCACCCAACCTGCAACATCTCTCTATTTCCAAATACAACAACCGAATGGAAGAGCTCATTAGGATCCTTTCTGAAAACATTATTCAGAAAATATAGAGTTATCAATTCAATGATACTGATATCCTCATTTGGAAACCCAACCTTCATAGACAGTTAAGCACAAGGGAGCTCTATCAGTATAAATGTGGAAAAGGCACCCAACCACCGACATGGATCTCCAAATTCAAGAGAAACTTTATACCGACATTGTGTTTTATTTTTATGTGGAAAGTGTGTATGAAAAGGCTTCCTGTGTTGGAGAAACTCAAAAAATCTAGATGGACCTCGGCCTGCCCAACCAGTCTGTGATTGAGGAAAATGTGCAACACATCTTCTTTAGCTGCAGGCTCGCTGCCTCGTTATGCGACTATGTGCAGAACCTCTTTGGCCAAAAAATTCTACACTCGCAATACCCTGGATGAACTTTTTAACAGGGTATTCAGTGCGGACACCAGCGAGAAGATCAAGAACCTCATGATCGCTGCAGTCATGACCCTTTCAAGATATGGGTGGACAACCCGAAATAAGACTGTTTTTGAATTAAAGGCATGCTCCCTCTATGGTGGAATCATGGTGATCCATAATGCTATTCACCCAGCATCTCAAATTCAAACTGGAGAAATGCATAACAACATGAATTATTTGATCATTTTGAGAACCCTAAGAGTTACAAAAAGGTGCAAGCAACCGACACCCATGAAATTCATCAGGTGGATTCCCCTAATTTTAGGTTGGATTAAAGTTAACATGGATGGAGCCACATCAGGAGCACCTGGTCTCGCAGGATGCGAAGAGGTATTTCTTACTTACAGAGGCTTTGTCAAGGGATACTTCTTCCACTTCCTGGGGAGTGGATGTGCCTATGAGGTGGAATTATGGGCCATCATCAAGGCAGTCCAGTTTGGGACGCAATTTTCTTAGAAGCACCTATGGATTGAGTCCGACTCAATGCTGGCGGTGGCGGCCCTACGAAGATGATCAAGAAGAGTACCATGGCGGCTACTCCTGCAATGGATTGAATGCCTCCAAGCTTCAGAAGATCTAACCATGCATATCACACATTCTTTCTGGGAAGCGAATGTGGTTGCAGATGCAATCTCAATGAAACCAATTGAATATAGGGGCTTCATGTGGTCCTTCGTCACTCCACCTTAATGTACGTCCCTTGTGGACTCCGACATGAAGGGTGATACACACACCCGCTTCTGTAGGCCCTCCTTGTAAGACCCTATACATTTCCACTTTTATTTAAATTTGGGGACAAGTCTCACCTGGTCATGCACCTTCTTTGCTCTAAAAACCCTCAAAATCACAAAAAAACCATAAAACTATAAAAATCCTAAAAAATCCCTAAAAATTACCAAAAATATAAAAAAACATAAATAACCTAAAAGACTTATGAAATCCTAAAAAACATAAAATCAATTTAAACCCCTAAAAACTATAACAAAGCTAAAACCATTAAAAACCTAAAACCCCTTAAGAACCCTAAAAATCAAAAAAAAAACCTAAAAGCCATAAAAATCTTAAAACACCCATAAAAACACTAAAAACTATTTAAACCCCTAAATGATTAAAAAATATTAAAAACCTTAAAAAATTACAAAAATTAAAAAGCCTATAAACCCATAAAAACCCAAAAAGCCCTAAACCCCCTCAAAATCCCCAAATACCCTAAAAACCATAAAAATCCTAAAAAATCACTACAAATCTAAAAAAACATAAAACCACTAAAAACCCATATGAAAAACTTAAAACCTAAAAACACTTAAAACATAAATACAATCTAAACCCCTAAAAACCCCAGAAATGATAAAACCCAAAAAAACCTAAAATCCCTAAAATCCCTCAAATTCACTGAAAATGTTAAGACCATAAAAATCCAAAAAAAATCACTAAAAATGAAAAAAAATGAAAACCTTAATAACCCCTATGAAAACCATTAAAACATAAAAATAATTAAAACCCATAAAAAACCTAAAAATGTTAAAAATCCTTAAAATCTTTAAAAACCATACCCCCTCAAAATCCCTAAAAACCCTAAAACCATATAAAAATTCTAAAAAATCCTTAAAAATCACGAAAACATAAAAAACCTTAAAAACCTTGAAAAACCATAAGAAAAACATAAAACCTAAAAACCCGAGAAAAACCAAAAATTTCAAAAACCCTAGAAAACCCTAAAAGAACCAAAAATCCAAAAAAAATTAAACACCTAAAATCCATAAAAACCATAAAAACCATGAAACCCCATAAAACAACTAAAAACTCTAAAAACCCTTTAAAAACATAAAATGTTTAAAAATATTAAAACCAAAACTCAAAAAAAATAATAGAAAATATAAAAAACATTAAAATACATAAAATCCATAAAACCCCTTAAATCCATAATAATCCTAAAAAATCCCTAAAAATTCCTGAAAATATAAATACCCCTAAAAACCATTAAAACCCCCAAGAAACCCTAGAAAACCAAGAAACAATTAAAAATCCTAAAAAAACTAGAAAATTATAAAGCCCCTAAAAGACCATAAAAACCATAAAACCCATAAAACCCTTAAAATCGATAAAAACCATAAAGCTATAAAAATAATAAAAATCCATTGAAATATATAGAAACGTAACAAAAATACAATGTCCCTAAAAATACTTAAGAAAAAAATTAATAACCTAAAAACATTTTACACCCTTAAAAATCTAAAAAATAATAAAACCCTAAAAACCATTAAAAGACCATAAAACCCACAAAACCCTAAATTCCATAAATGCCAAAAAACATAAAAAATCCTAAAACCCATAAAAACCCTAAAACCCATAAAAACCCTAAAACCACTAAAGACTATAATACCCCTTTCATCCCCTAAAAATACTAACAACCCTAAAAAACTAAAAAAACCCCTAAAAAACTAAAAAAAACCTTAAGAATCTAAAAACCCATAAAACCAAAAAAACCATAAAATCCCTAAAAATACCTAAAAACCAAAAAAAATCCTAGACAACCGTATAAATCCCTAAAAATATAAAAACCCTAAAAACCACTAAGAAATTTTTATAAACATAAAAACATACAAAACCCATAAAATACATAAAACCCCTAAAAACACTAAAACCATAAAAACACTCAAAATCCGTAAAAAATCTAAAATACCATGAAAAATACTAAAAAATACCTAAAATTTTCAAAAATGTAAAAACCCATAAAATAATCCTAAAATCCTAAACAATGTTAAAAACCTAAAAAACCAAAAAGACCCCAAAAACACTAAAATCCCTCAATAAACATAAAACCCAAATAACCAAAAAACCCATAAAAACCCATAAAACCCATAAACCCCTAAAAACACTATATACTCTAAAAACTCTATAAACCCCTAATAAAGTTAAAAAAAAACTCTCTTAATATTTTATATCTATATAAAACTAAAAAAACAATAACCCAAAAACCCAAAAAACATTAAAAACCCTAAGAAACCCTAAAACCCTGAGAATCCCTAAAAACCCTAAAAACCATTAATCCAATGAATTCCTAAAAGTAACTAATGTAGAAAATCCTAGAAACCCTAAAACCCCTAAGAAAACATTAAAAAACAAAAACCACATATAACTCATCAAAATGCTAAAAATGCTAAAAAACCTAAAACCCCTAAATTCCATCAAACTCTTAAAAACCCCAAAATCCCTCCAAATCCCTAAAACCCAAAATACCATAAAAATCTAAAAATTCCAAATATCCCTAATAATTTAAAAACCCTAAAAACCTCAAAACCCCGATAAAACCCCGAAGAAAACATTAATAACATAAAAACACTTAAAACCTCTAAAAAACATAAAAATGATTAAAACTCTAAAAAGACCACAAAATCTAAGAAACACCTAAAAACCATAAAGAACCTAAAAACCATAAAAACCCTTAAAAACACATAAAAACCATAAAAAAGTCTAAAAAATCTAAAAAACTATCAAACCATTAAAAATGTTAAAAAACATAAAAAACCCTTAAAAATCTAGAAAACTCAAAAAAATCCCTAAAATCCCCAAAAAATTTAAAATCCTTAAAATCTCTAAAAACCCTTAAAAATATCTAACACCCTAAAATCCCAAAAGTGTAAAAATTCGAAAAACCTAGAAAAAACCCTATGAAATCCTTAAAAACCTAAAAACACTTAAAACCCTGAAAATAATAATAATTTTTTTCCTAATACTCATAAAAATCCTAAAAATCCCTAAAAATACAAAATATATAAAAAACACAAAAATCCATAAAAACCTAAGAAAACCATAAAAAACCAAATACACTTAAAAACCCTAAAAACATAGAAATGATAGAACATTAAAAACCCAAAAAAATCTAAAAACCCTAAAACTCACTAAACTATAATTATGTATAAAAACCATAGAAAAACCTAAAAACCCATAAAAACCATAAAATCCCACTAAAACACTAAAAACCCTTTGAACCACTTATTTTTTTTAAAAACTATAAATAACCTTAAAAATATAAAAAACTAAAAAATAAACCCCAAATTAACCATAAAAACTCAATGCCTATAGAAATCTCTAAACCCTTAAAAAAATGAAACTACTAAAAACCCCTAAAAACCCTTAAAAACATAAAAAATCATAAAATCTCTGAAAATCCATAAGAAAACCACAAAATCTAAAAAAAAATTAAAATCCAATAAATGATAAAATTTCTAAAAACCCTAAAAACCTAAAAACCCATTAAATAATAAAAAAACTAAAAATCCCTAAAAACATAAAATACCATAAAAATTTGGGAAACCTCTAATAGCTCATTTGGCAGGGACCGTACGAGAGTAAAATAAAAGATTTAGAATGAGGGAAACTTGTATCTCTAATTTGGCTGGGTCAAAGTAAAGGAGAGAAATGTGAACCATGGAAAGGGGAGAAAAGAATTTCTATCCGATACTAGATTTCCTAAAATTCCAAACCATCCCAACATTGGGGCGATTCAAATAAAAATCCTCCATCCTATTGAGATATTTTCTAAATTTCCCATATTATCCTTAGATCTCTATATAAACAGCTCATCCATAGATCTGGATTTCTTCACATTTTTATTCTTTCCCCTTCAATCTCACACCATCATGTTCTTCCGCCAGTGAAACTGTTCTCATTGATATTATTTTAAGTTGTAGTGCCATTACCATTCCCCTTCAGTGTCCATCATACCCTTCTTCCCCCTTCAATTCTACAGTTATTACCCTGAAATTAATTCTTTCCATAATCCATATACTATATTTTGGCGTCCTATTTTCTACTGGTCCACATTATCTTCACCTATTATCATCTTCCATCTTGTCCATTATTGTATGTAATTAATTTGTTTTCAATTATTATATTTTTTTATTGATATATTGATTTAAAATTGTTTGTCTTTTACATTAATGTTTTATACTTGTAACTTTTTTGTGTTGGAGTATATGATTACTATCTAAATTATGAATACATTATTTTTTACAGACTTATTTAATACAAATAAAAATAATCATACATATTCAAATGAGTTAAGAAAAATAATTACATTAAAATTTAAAACTTGTGATTATTTCATTGTATATGGGTCATATTAATTTATATATTATTGAAAATTACATAAGATTAAGTTTTTATTATTTATTATCAATTATATTTCATATTTGTTTTGTTAGATTTATTATTTTTTATATTACAAAATTTATGATTTAACTTTTTTTGTAACATTATTTTATTTTGTTACATTATTTTATTTTGTTACAAAATTTATTTTGATACATTATTTTAATTGATTAGTGTCAATTTTATTTTTTTATATTACCAAATTTATTGTTTATCAGATATTTTTTATAAATTATATTTCATATTTGTGCTATAGGTTTATCATATTTGTGTTATGTGTTTATCATAGGTTTATCAAAGATTTATTGTTTTGTTATATGATAACATTTATGAGTTATATAGTTTATAATGTATTATATAGATTTATTATTAGGTTATATTATAAAATTTATTATTTATAAAAATAAGTAAAATTATGAATATTATTAATCCATTATCTATAAAAAATAAATTCATATTTAATATAGAATATTGATATTATAAACATAAATTTATAAATTATATTAAAGAAAACAAAAATAATTAAAAGATAAAACACAATTTTCTATATAAGATATTAATTATTTATTTTCTACATGTCATATTATATTGTATTTTAATTATCAATTATAGATATCTTAATTTATATGGTTTCATTAATTAAATTTTATTGAATCATTTTTTTAAAATTATAGGCCTTATGGATCAACAAGATTATGCATTGAATAATCATTTGATTAAATGGGATGTAAACAAAAATACAGTAGTTGTTTAACTTATATTTTATTTAGTAGTATTTTGGTATTATCGAAAAATCAATCATTATAAGAAAATAGATAAACCAATCCAATGATTATGTGAAATGTCGAAAAGTTCAATTTAAACTCATGGATCAACTTAAATGTGAAAAATATTTTTTGTAACATAATTCTTATGGGGGGACAATATTTTTCAAATTTGTGTTCTATACTCCCAATTCATGGTGGTATGAAATAGAAAAGGTTTTAAAAAATTAAAGAACGAGTTGAAAAATGTCTTTATATTATGTCACATATTGGAAAAATAGAAATGTTTCCTTTTTTTCCATCAATATAGTGAAAATATAAGTAGACATTTTCATGCCTTTTGAGAGAAATGATTTAATTAGAAGATAAATTTATATGCCAAACCGATAGATCTGATGTTTCTCCTGTGATACTCAATAGTGGAATATTTCACCCATATTTAAAGGTATATTTTATATAATAAAAAAATTCTTTCTATTTAAAATTTATTTTATCTTTATTTTTTAAGAAATTAGCATAAAATATATTTTATTTTTCGACTAGATTGGATCATAAGATGGAACACATGTTTGTATCATAGTTTCTAATAATGATTCACTAAGATATCGTGCTAAAATGGTTATCCCACACTAAAAGTACTATGTGCATATACATTTGATCTAAATTTTACCAATGAATTTCCTATATGAAAGGAAACCGCATCAAACTCGAGAATTATTGAATCTGTATTATCTAGATACGACAAATTGAGGCTACAGATTAGTAATTTCAATATAGCATATTTTAATTGTTAAAATTTGTAAATTGAATTATTTTTTGTAACGACAGTTTTTATTTGAAGATGGAACATTTTATCTCTTTGATGTGGGATATATGTTATGGATTGGCCTTGTACCACCTTATAGAGGTGTGAATTATAATTTTAAAGAGTAATCCAATCATTCTATAGAAAATTATTGAGAGTTATTTAATAATCAATTTTCTTCTTTGCGCAATAATATTGAGAGATATTTTGGAATTTTAAAGAAATGATTTCTAATTAAATAAACTACAATATTATCTATGTACTTCATGAATACATAATGAAATCTCATATTAGTTAGTTTCATACTACAGAACTTTTTAATGGGTGTAGATCCATATGAAAATTTTCTTGCTGAGGTGGAAGATGCCCTTGAATATCACTATAAAGGAGAACAAGTAGTTAGAGAGTGAATAGACACCAATGAAGATGAAAAAATAGGTGAGAAATTTATAGATGAAATGGCATCACAAATGTGGTTTGAATATGTTAATAATTAAAGATGAACCATGTATGTCTCATGTTATGTACTTATATTACCAACATCATTTCATTATTCAAGTATGATACTCATGATTTTTAATTTTTAATCTTTATGATTTTATTTCATATTGATAGATTGTTAGAGATATCAAATAATTTGAAATTTTTCTTTATTATGACTACTTTTTTTATTAATTGTTTTTAATGTAGGTTTCCTCAATGAGTAAAAAAAATAAAAAAGCGATAGGATTGTCAAAGAGAAAATTTCTCTTGAAAAAATTAGGTGGACTATGGAATGATTGAAGCTTTATATCATCAAAATGTGGAAGGGAATAGGGACAATGGTGCTTTTACTACATTGGCATATGATAATTTTGTTAGAGAACTACGAGATCAGTTTAACTTATCTCTAGATATGGCTAAGATAAATAATTGAATGATGACAATTAAATAACATTTTTTAGAATGTTAGAATTTATTTATGCATACTATTTTTTTCATGGATTCTAATCTCACAAATGTTTACTTCTGAACTCGGAGTATGGAAGACATTGATTGAGGTATGTATTGTAATTTAATTTAATTTATTTTTTATCTTGAAAAGAAAAACTGTGCATAATTATAACATTCTTTTTCTTGTGTGTGTCTATATATATTCCTATAAAATGTAAATCCTAATGATGAGAAATGAAAGCATGCTCATATTGGTATTTTTGATAAACATGATGAATTTTTAGGAATAGACTGAGAAATAGGTGAAGAAACTCAAACCACTAAAGAAAAAGTGTAAGAGTGGAAAAACTAATCTAATAATACCAATGAGGATAAATTTGAAGAGATTTAAGAAATTATGTTTCAAAATGTAGCATACTTGTAAAATTTAAATGTATTAGATATAGATTCTGACGCAATGTCTCCTACAGCTGAAAATATTATTAAAAAAGGAAACTAAAGGGTTCAGATGGTAATGAAAATTACATTAAAATACTAAATACGACATTGCATGAAGTTGTATCTATCACAAGGGAAGGAAATTCATATTTGGAAAGACCTTAAGGATGGTTACCAAGTGGATAGGTGCATCAATCACTAAAATAAATAGAAATTTCTTTGTAATTTATTACCGAGGCATATCTATTTTTTACTAAGAATACAGAGAGGACAATTCAATTATTAAATTTCCCAGTAGTGTTTTTGATGTTGACTTTAGATGTTATGATGCATGATCCTCAAAATCATTGGTAACTATTAGTTTCAAAAAAATGTCATTTATTCGAGTTATGTCGTCTTGTGTTTGTAATGAAAGATGTTTTTTGTTATTTATTTTTTGCGGTTTGTATGCTATATGGCCCTATTGATTATTTTCTTTATTAATTTGTGAATCTCCAAAATGATTGAGGCACGTATGAAATACCTTGTGGATAAGTTGCATGGTTATAATATCTTCCATGAAAATTTATATATTCCCGTTGTAATGGGAAAATAAATGTATTTAGTCGATAAATTAAAAGTTCTGGTGCCTTTAGTTTCATAAAAAAATATGAATTCTTTCCTTATTCATGGCTATACTATTTTATTGAATTATTATTTAAATAAATGAAAACAATTTTAATTAATAATAATAATAATAAATAATATTTTCATCGAGAAAAAAAAATATTTTCTTGGGGGAAATGATATTATTAATTTGTGTGTGTGTGCGGGGGGGGGGGGGGATAATTAGATACCCATGAAAATATTGTTTGGGGGCACTGGTCACGAGGTCAAGTCCTCAGACTGTCTGTGGATTTTCCTTCTAGCATGCACGATCCATCATTTGACGGTTGTACCCAACATTTTTTAATAATATTAATATTCAAATACTTTTTTTTGAAAATGTGTATATAAATAATTTTGATTATAACTCTTTATGTGTATATAAATAATCATAAATAATTTATAAATAATTTTTATTATAGATAATTAGGATTATAAAAAAATTATTATTATCTTGAATTAATTTTTTATGTAAATAATTTATAAATAATTTTTAGTTAATATATATTTTTGAATTATAAATTTTTAATTAATAAATGTTTTCATTTAGTAATTATTTTTAATTAATAATTATTTCTAATTAATAATAATATTGAATTAATAATAATGACTTTATAAATTTGATTACCTTGAATTAATAAATTATATAAATAATTCTGATTATATTTTATTAATTTTTACGAATTTTAAAATTTGTATTAATATATGTTTGTAGTTTAATGTCTACCAAATTTTGGTTATATGAAATATAATGATGGATTCAAATCAAAATTAATATGTTTTAATTTCTTATAAAAAAGGTTATAAAAATACATTTTTGTAAAAGGTAATTTGTGTCATTTAACATAATTTGTTGATGTTAGACAAACATGGTTTTGGGTGTGGTGTCCATGAGGATATAATCCATTGTTGTTGTTTTATCATGGGAAATTGTACCCTTTAATCCTGTGTGTATGTGTTATTTTTTAACAATGTTTATTTTTTTCATTTTCCCCAGAACATTTTCTTTTCTTTTCATTTAAAAATCATCACCAAACATGATGGGGAGAAATCAAAATCATTTATTTTCTTTTACTAAGATATTGATCCAAGCACATTGTGAGAAATCACAACCATTTATTTTATTTTATCTTATTTTCTTTTATAAACTATCAAATCATTTCTTTTCATTTACCAAAATCTCACAAAACAAAGTGTAGGAAAATCATAAAAACCTAAAAAAACCTAAATCCCCTAAAAACCTAAAAATCCATACAAAATAAAAACCCCTCAATACAATAAAAACACTAAAAATCATAAAACCCCTAGAACATTTAAAAACACTAAAGCCCAATAAAAACTCTAAAAACTACTAAAAATTCTAAAAATACTTCAAACTTGTAAGAATGTTAAAAAAATAAAAAAATATAAAAACAATAAAAAATTCAAAAAAACCATAAAATTCCAAAAAGCCCATAAAAATTCAAAAAAAAACCTAAAAACCCTAGAAACCCAAAAAATCCTAAAAAACACTATGAATTGCTAAAATCATAAATTCCCGTATGAACCCTAAAAATCATAAGAAACACCTAAGCCCCCAAAAAATTAAAACCCATATAAACATAAAAAACTCAAAAATATCCTAAAAACACTAAAAACCATAAAAACACTCAAAATTCCTAAAAACTAGAAAAATCCTACAAAATACCTAAAAATCCCTAAAAAATGTTAAATTCTCTAAACACCTCGAAAACCACTAAAAACCATAAAAACCTAAAAAACGTAAAACCCCTAAAAACCTTAAAATCACAAAACCTTGAAAAACCATAACAACCCCTAAAAAATAAAATCCAATAAATCTCAAAAACCCCTAAGACCCTATAAAAAACCTAAAAACCAGTAAAACCCCTAAAAACCCTAAAAAAACCCTTTATACCAATAAAAAATTAAAAAATTAAAAAATATAAAAACCCATAAAAACCGAAAAAAATTAAAAACACTAAAAACAAAAAAAAACCCATAAGACCTGAAAAAACCCTAAAAACCCTCAAAATCCCTAAAAACCCTAAAAACCATATATTTCTAAAAAATTCCCTAAACATCCATAAAAACTCAAAAACCTCCTTAAAACCCAAAAAATTCTAAAAAAAACTTGTAAAACTAAAACACTTAAAACCTATAATAAACCTAAAAATGCCAAAAACCCTAAAAACCCAAAATCCCCTAAAAACTGTTAAGATCCCAAAAAACCCAAAAACCTATAAGAATCCAAAAATAATTCCTTAAAAAACTAAAAATGGTAAAATAACCTAAAAACCATATAAAACTACATGAAAAAATTCAATACCCAAAAACACTTCAAACCTCTCAAAAACTAAAAAATGATTAAAATCCTAAAAAACCCTAAGAGTCCCTAAAGACCCTAAAAACACCTAAAAACCAAAAAAAACCCCAAAAACCATAAAAATACTATACAATACCATAAAAACAATAAATGAAACTAAAAACTCTAAAATCTATTTAAACCCCTTAAAACATTTAAAAACATAAAAAAGCTTAAAACCCTAAAAAACAAAAATAAAAACCTTAAATCCCAAAACCCCATAAAAACCCTAAAAACCCTAAAAACCAAAATCCCTAGAAATCCCTAAAACCCCTATATAACCATAAAAATTCTAAAAAAGACAAAAAAATACCTAAAAAAGTAAAAAACCATAGAAACCATAAAACCCAACGAAAACCATAAAAACTTAAAAAACATAAAACCCCTAAAAAACCAAAAAACACTAAAAAAGAAAAAAACCCTAAACCCTAAAAAACCATCAAAATCTCTAAAAACCCTAAAACACATAAAAGTCTAAAAAAATCCAAAAAATCCTAAAAATGTAAATTTGACTAAAATCCATAAGACAACAGTAAAAAGTTTAAAAAATTTAAATCCTTAAAAACATAAAAAACGTTAAAAACACTAAAAACTCTAAAAGACCAAATATCCCTAAAAATCATGAGAAATCATTGAACCCCTAAAACCCTAAAAAACCTAAAAACCCATAAAATCCATGAAATCCATAAAAAAACTAAAAAGACTAAATACCATTTAGAAACCTTAAAACCCTAAAAACCCAAAAAACCCCAAAAAAACAAAAAAATCCAAAAAACCCTAAAATACCCAAAAATACCTATGAATAATAAATATCCAATAAAATCCATAAAAATCCCTAAAAACGTAAAAAACCCCTAAAAACAAAAAAAATGATAATAAGCCTAAAAAACCAAAAAGATCATAAAAACCCTAAAACCCCTCAAATTCCCTAAAAAGAAAAAGAAACCATAAAATACCTAAAATAGGTAAAAAATCAATAAAAACATAAAAAGACTCTAAAAACCTTATGAAAATAATAAAAACCTAAAAACCATAAAAACCATTAAAAGGATAAAAAACATAAAATCCCTAGAAAACCATAAAACCCCTAAAATCCAAATAAAAACTCTATAAGCCCTTTAAACCCCTAAAAATTTAATATATATTAAAAACCTTGAAACCTATAACAACTCAAAAAAAAACTTAAACCCCAATAAAACCAATAAAACAAAAAACCACAAAAACCACAAAACCCCTCAAAATACTTAAAAAAAACTTAAACCCATAAAAATAATAAAAGAACCCTAGAAATACATAAAATTATAAAAACCCTACAAACACTGAAAACCCCTAAGAAAATATTAAAAACCAAAACACACTAAAATACCATATAAAACCAAAAAAATTCTAAAACCCTTAAAAACCCAATAAACCATCAAAATCCCTAAAAAACGTAAAACCCCTATAAATCCAAAAAATTTCCTAAAAGTACGTAAAAATATAAAAATACAAAAAAACACTAAAAAAACCTATGAAAGTCATAAAAACTAAAAAAAATTTGAAAACCCTAAAAAACTAAAAATTGCTAAAACCCTTAAAAACCACTAAAAATCCCTCAAAACACCTAAAATAATTAAAATCTGTAAAATCCATAAAAATCCCTAAAAATACCTAAAAAGATAAATATTCATAAAAACCATGACAAACCTGAAGAAAATATTAAAAACCTAAGAATAAATTAAAACCCCAAAAACCAAAAAACACTAAAACCCCTAAAAAGTCCTAAAAATACTGTAAAACCATTAAAACCCAACAAGTCATAAATATAAATAAAACCTTTAAAACTCTAAATACCATAAAAATCACTAAAAACCTTGAAAACTCTTTATACTTGTAAAAATATTAAAACCCCTGAAAAACATAAAAATCCTAAAAAAACACTAAAAACACTAAAAACCAAAAAAACATAAAACCATAAAATCCCTAAAACTCTAAAAATTCTCTAAATCCCAAAAAACCCATAAGAATCCCTAAAATTCCCTAAAATCACTAAAAATGTAAGTAACTATAAAACCCTAAAAACACCTAATAAATTCTTAAAAACATAAAAAACACTACAAGCCCTAAAAACTAAAATATGATAAAAATCTAAAAAAACCTTAAAACCCCCAAAAACCATAACAGCCTTAAAAACTATAAAAACTATTAAAACCCATAAAAACTATAAAAATTTAAAAACTTTTAAACACCTTCAAACCCGAGAAAACATTAAAAAACGCTATAGATTTTAAAAAACTTAAAAAAAATCATAAACCAAAAAACCATAAATACAATAAACACTCTAAATTATTAAAAACCCAAAAAAACATAAAATCCTAAAAAATCCCTAAAAATCCCTAAAAATTTAAAAAAATAAAAAAAACCTGAAACCCCTAAGAAAACCTAAAAAACCTAAAAACATTTAAACCACTAAAAAACCTAAAACTCTAAAAAACCCTAAAAATACAAAAATCCTTTAAACCCATAAACATAATAAAAACGCTTAAAAATTCCCAAAAAATCCAAAAAATGTAAAAAACCATTAGAAATCCTTAAAAACCTAAAAACTATTAATACTGCTAAAAAATCAAAATTTTCTTAAAAACCCAAAAACAACAAAAACATCTAAAACCAGATACCTCTAAATACCTTAAAACCCCCTAAAACCCCTAAAACCCCTAATTACCACTAAAAACTCTAAAAAACATTGTACCTCTAAAAATGTTAAAACTCTAAAAAACATTTAAAACCCTAAATTTTTTTAAAAAACCCTAAAAACAAAAAAAAAATGAAACCACTAAAAACCCTAAAAACTCTCAATGTACATAAGAACCATAAAAATCCATATAAATTTATAAAATGAACCTAAAAATCCCTAAAAACATATCAGAACCGTAAAAATCTAAAAACCCCAACCAAACCTTAAAAATTAAAAAACACTTAAAATCCATAAAAAACTAAAAAAATAAACCCATAAAAACCCTAAAAACACATCACCCTTAAAATCCCTAAAATCAATCGAAAAATTAAAAAACCTAAAAAACCTAAAAATATGTAAAAATGAAAAAAACCTTAAAATCCCTTAAAAACATAAGAGAACAATAAAAACCTAAAACACTTAAAAACCCTAAAAAACCTAAAAATTGAAAAAAAAAAGTAAGAACCCTAAAAGACCCTAAATAAGCTAAAAATATCAAAAAAAACCATAATACCCCTATAAACCCTAAAACCCTAAAACCAATAAAAAACCTAAGATGCCACTAAAAAGTAAAAAACCCATTAATCCCCTAAAAGCATTAAAAACTATAAAAACCATAAAACCCCTAAAAACTAAAATACCCAATTAAAACCCCCAAAAACCGAAACCCCCCCCCCCCCCCAAACCCCTTAAATTATATAAAATCCATAAAAACATAAAAATCCTAAAAAACACTAAAAAATAATAAAACCTAAAACCGTGATAAAACCTAAGAAAACCATAAATACCTGAAAATACTTAAAACCCCTAAGAACCAAAAAACCCTAGAAACCCTAAAATTCCCTAAAAACCCTAAAAACCAAAAGATCCCTCAAAATCCCTAAAAACCCCAAAAACCAATAAAGATTCTAAGAAACCCTAAAATCTCTGAAAAACAGCTGAAAAACTCTAATAAAACCTTGAAAACCTAAATACTCATAAAATAATTAAAATACCTAAAAATGGTAATAAAACCCTTAAAACCCCTTAAAAGACCATAAAACCCTAAAACCCCATAAAAACCAAAAAACCAATAAAAACATTAAAAAACCCCAGAAAACCCATAAAATCCCTATAAAGCACTAAAATCTCTTAAAACCCATTAACCCTAAAAAACATTAAAAACACTAAAAACCATAAAAACTATGAAAAACATAAAAACCCACTAAAAAACAAAAATTGGAAAAATGACTAAAACTCCAAAAATCGTTAAAATGCCTAAAAATACAAAAAAGCATAAAACTTCTGAAAAATCCCTTAAATATCCATAAAAACAAAAAAACAAAAAAACCATGAAACCCTAAAACCCCCAAAAAAATTTACAAAACCTAAAAACACTTAAACCCCATGAAAATAATAAAAATGATAAAAATATTAAAAACCCTAAAACCCCTAAAACCCCTCAAAATATTTAAAAACTCTAAAAACCCATATAAATCCTAAAAAAATATCCAGAAATCCCTAAAAAGAAAAAACCCAAAACCCTTAAAAATACTAAGAAAACCTTTAAAACCTAAAAAAAATCTAAACCCCTAAAAACAATAAAATGTTATAAACCATTAAAATACCCTCAAATCCCAAAAAAACCTTAGAAGCATAAAAATACATTAAACATTAAAAAACTGAAAAACCCAAATAAATAAAACAATAAAAAATCTCAAAAAAATTATATTCCTAAAAAAAGTAAAAAACACCACAACACTTAAAAACCCCTAAAAAAAAGAAAACCCTAAAAACCCAAAAAAATCTTCAAAAACCATAAAACTTAAAAAACATTAAAAATCCATAAAACCCTCAAAATCCCAAAAAACCAAAAAAATCATAAAAAACATGAAAACCAATAAGAAAACCTTAACAACCAAAAAAACTCTTAAATCACATAAAAACTCTCAAAACCATAAAACCCCTAAAAACCAAAAAAAATCTAAAAAATCTTAAAAATTGTAAAAATACCTAAATATGAAAAAACCCTAAAAACCCTAAAAACCATAACAAAACACTATAAATCTAAAGAAACATAACACAACTAAAAACATAATAAATGCTAAAACTCGTAAAAACCATAAAAGGACCCTAAAAACCCCTAAAACCCATAAAAATCACATAAATACCTTCAATACCCTAAAACCCATAAAAATCAAAAAAACACTAAAAATATATAAAAACCATTTAAACTCTAAAAAACATTTAAAAACATTAAAAAACCCTAAACCCCTAAAAAAAAAAACCTAAAAACCCAAAAAAACCATAAAAATACTAAGAACCCTAAAATCCCTAAAACCCTCAACATTGATAATAACTCAAAAAACACCAAAATCCTAAAAATTCCCTAAAAAAGTAAATTACCCAAAAAACCCCTAATTAAACATAAAAACCCAAAAACCTAAAATAGTTAATATTTCAAAAAACCTAAAAAATGATTAAAAACATAAAAACATAAAATGATAAATCCCTCAAAGTCCCTAAAAACTCTCAAAACAATAAAAATTTTAAAAATAACTAAAAATATATAAAAATACAAAACATAAAAACCTTAAAAGACCATTAGAAAACCATAAAAACCTAAAAACACTTTAAACCCCTAAAAACCATAAAAACCGAAAAAACGTATAAACCCACTAAAAAATTAAAAAATCTTTTAAACCCCTAAAAATGTAAAAAAAATTAAAAAAACCTTAAATCCCATAAAAAACTAAAAAACTCTAAAAACACAAAGAACCAGTAAAGCCCTAAAAATGTTAAAAAACATACAAACCCCCCAAAAATCACAAAAATCCATAAAAATCACTAAAATCAATAAAAATCCTAAAAATGGTAAAAAAAACCCTAGAACCCCTTAAAAACGTTAATAAAACCTTAAAAAACATAAAACACATAAAACCCCTAGAAAATTCCAAAACCCCTAATTTCTCTAAACACCATAAAATTCCCTTGAATACCTAAAAAAATAAATATTCTAAAAAATACCTAAAAAACCCAAAAAATGTAAAAAACACTAAAATACCTAAAAATGTAAAACAAAACCTAAAATCCCTAAAAACCTATGAAAAAAATTAAAAACCCCAAAATAATTAAAACTGACAAAAACATAAAAGTGCTAAAACACTAAAAACCTAAAAACCCTCAAAATCCCAAAAACCCCACAAAATCCAAAAAAACAAAAATAACTAAAAATATATTAAAATCCCAAAAAACATAAAAAACACTATAAACCAATGATGGACCCAAAGAATGCCTTAAACACCTAAAAAACTATTAAAATCTCTAAAAAACTAAAAAATAATAAAAACCTAAAACATCCTAAAAACCCTAATAACTACAAAAACTTCTAAAACCATAAAAACTGTGAAAACTCATAAAAACCCTAAAAACCTATTAAAAATATAAAATCTCTTTAAACACTTGAAAACATTAAAATGTTAAAAATCCTAAAAACCCTAAAAACTCAAAAAAATCTAAAACCCCAAAAAACACAAAAAAAAAACTATATAAACCCTAACAAACATCAAAATCCCAAAATACCGTAAAAAACTAAAATATGAATAAAAATTCCTAAAAAATAAAAATACCATAAAACCCTGAAAAACAGTAAGAAAACTTTAAAAACCTAAAATCAGATTAAATTCCTAAAAAACATAAAACAATGCTTAAATCCCTAAAATACCATGAATCACTAAAAATATATAGAACCACTATAAATCTGTAAAACCCCTAAAAAACACAAAAATCCAAAACAATCCTTAAAAATATCTAAAAACATAAAAAAACCCTAAAATCCATGAAAACCCCCAAGAAAAAATTAAAAACCTAAAATAAAATAAAACCCCAAAAAATAAAAAATTGATAAAAACACTAAAAACCTTAAAGACCATAAAAATATAAAAACATCAAAAAAAAATAAAACTGCAAAAAATAAAAGACCTAAAAACCCATTAAATCTCTAAAAACCACTAAAAACTCTAAAATACCCATAAAATCCATAAAAACCCTTAAAAACCTTAAAAACATTAAAATATCAAAAAATAGCAAAAGCCATCAAAAACCCAAAAACCCCTTTAAAAACATAAAAATTGTTACAAAAAAATTGAATAACATAAAAACCCTAATAGACTCAAAAAAAACTCTAACCCCCCCAATAATCACTAAAAACCGCGAAAATCCTAAAAAATCCCCAAAAAACACAACAAATGTAAAAACCCTTAAAACCCCAAAAAACCCAAAGAAAACCACAAAAAGATAAAAGTAGATAAAACACCTAAAAACTAAAAAACATTAAAACCCCTAAAAATAGTAACATACTCCAAGTCCATTGAAACCCAGAAAAATAATAAGAATCCAAAAAGACCTAACTATCCCTAATAATTTAAAAACCTCAAAATCATTGAAAAAGCCCTAGAAAACCCATAATGTTCTGAAAATAGTTAAAACTCCTAAAACCCCAAAAAACACTATAACCCAAAAAAACCCTAAAATCCCTAAAAACCTTCAGAAGCTCTGAGAGGCTGCACCTTCCCCGCTGAGTGCTCTAGGGGCATCTTCTTCTCCGCGTTTCCCACATCCACATCCGACTGGTTCGGGTAGTCTGTCTTTGGCTGGTTCATCATCGGTGTGGCGTTGGCTCTTCACATGTTCCCAGATCCTGTTGCACGATGTCTCTTCCGGCACTCCCCACTCATCGACAGATCTGGGTTCGATTTTTCATCGATGGCTAATATGGTGTACTTTTGGCATGGCTTTGGCTTGAGGACCTCAAATCATGGTTAGTGTGGCTTGGTCTCTTCTTGGGATCTGGCGTCATTCTGCCACCACATCTAGTGTGCTTTCTACGTGGTCATATTTAGGTCTCTGGGTCGGTTTTGGGGCATCTTGGTCTCTCGGACCGCTCTCTCTTTGGCATTGGTGTTTTGGATTTGGAATTGACCTCTTCTTGGCGACAGATCTAGTGCCGATCTCATTTGGGTGTGCTCCCTGTGTAAGTTTGGTTTTGTTTCCTTGGGTGGGTGGCGCTGTTTGGCTTGCTCCTAGCGATTTCAGTGGTTTTGGTGGCAGTGCTTCCATTGACCTAGGATCGGGGTCAGTCGTAGTGTGCTTACGGGGCTGGGATGGTTTGTATGATGATACTACATTGCCTCGATGAGTCTTGGTATGGCTGTATTATCTTCTTGGATTGGTTTGTCATCGAATGTGAAGAATCCTGAAGGGGGGAGGTAATGGTTTCCATTTTGATAGTCTTGTTCCTTTTGATGGTGTTTGAAATTGATCAAGATGCTGACTTTGGAATGGAGTTGGTTCAGGGTGATGTTGTGCTGCTTTGGGAGGATTTCCCTTGATGTTGTTCCTATTTTTGTGGTGTGCTGGAAGTTGAATGGTCGGGAATCTTACTGTGAAGGATATGCTTGTTATTGGATTGGCTGTTATGCTGGTTGTGGCTGGATGATTGGTCAGAGGTGCTGAAAGAATGTTGTGGCCGTGATGATTGGACCAGATGCTGTCTTATGCTAGTTTTGCTCGAATTTGATGCGTTGAAGTTGCTGTTGTGTCCTGTTTTTTGTATCTTTTTCATTATTTTTTTTCCTTTTTGGGGCTTGTTTTGGGTATGGGTCGTTTGACACTACCTCGCTCCTGTCTGCACAGTTCTCTTGTTTCTTAATAAATTGGGGGGGGGGGGGGGGCTAGAATAGCATGGGCCTCACAACTTCCTTGTCCTAAAAACCCTTAAGATCCCTAAAAACAAAAAAACCATAAAATTTCAACAAAATAAAAATCCAACAAAACCATAAAAACCCAAATAAATCATTAAAAAAATAAAAACAATAAAACCCCCTACAAATTAAAAAAATGGTAAAAACGTAAATTCCTTTAAAGACCCAAAAACCCTAAAAATATTAATAAAAACCCTAAAACCATAAAAACTCCTAAAACCGACAAAAACCCTAAAAACCATTAAAACTATAAAAATACTCTATACTATTAAAAAAAATTAAAAATTATGAAAACCATAAATCCCAAAATAACCAAAAAACAATAAAAATCTAAAAAACCCCCAAAAACAATAAAAATCAAAAAAATTCCTAAAAACACTAAAAAATCATTTAAAACATTAAAAATCCTTTGAAATCCCTAAAAATCCCTCTATAACTATGAAAACCTTAAAAATACCATACAAACCCTAAAAACCAAAAAAAAAACACTCAAACCCCTAAAAACCTTAAAAACCATAAAAACCTAAAAAACCATTAAAACCCATAAAGTCTCTAGAACACCTAAAAAACATAAAAATATTAAAAACTCTCTATGAATAGATAAAAATCTAAAAACCATAACAACCCTAAAAAATCGTAAGAAAGCATGAGAAGCCTAAAAATACATAAAACCCCAAAAAACCTAAAAAACTCTGAAACCCCTAAAACAAAAAAAGTCCCTAAAAACCCTAAAACTCACTAAAATAAATGCAACCCAGGAAAACCTTAATAACCATAAAACCCCATAAAACACTAAATACTCAAAATAACCCTAAAATGTGATAACCAATCAAAACCCTAAAACCCTAAAACACCTAAAACCTCTATAATTACTCTAAATCTGTAGAAGCCTTAAAATAATAACAATTCAAAAAATATTCCTATAAATGTAAATATCACTAAAAACCCCAAAATCCCCTAAGAATACCATTAAGATCTAAAAAACATAAAACTCTTGAATAAAATAAAATGATTAAAACCATTAAAAGATCTAACAACCCTTAAAGATTGTAAAAATTCTAATAGACCATGAAAATCCTAAAAAAGCACTAAAAATCACTAAAAACCTAAAAACCCATAGAAACCCTAAAACCCCTAAGAAAAAATTAAAATACTAAACAATACTTAAAACCCTAAAAAAATCTAAAAAATGCTAAAATCCTTAAAAAACACTAAAAATACCATAATAACCCTAAAAATCCCTAAAACTATAAAACCCCCTAAACACCATAAAATAACCTAAAAAAATAAATACCCTAAAAACCACTAAAAATATAAAAATCCTTTAAACCCTAAAAAATACTTAAACCTCCAAAAACCTTAAAAAACCTAAAATCTAATAAAACGTAAAAACAAAAATAAATCATAAAAACCTTAAAACCCCTCAAAATCCCTAAAACCCAAAAAACTATAAAAATCATTAAAAATACCAAAAAAATAAGTAAAAATGAAAAAAAACCAAAAAAACCCTAAAAACCCTTAAGAAAACCTTTAAAACCTAAAAACACAAAAAAGAGAAAAAAACATAAAAATGCTAAAAACATAGAAAGCTATAAAACCCATAAAAACCCTAAAACCCCAAAAAACCTAAAAAATTCTAAAAACCCATAAAACCACTAAGAACTCAAAACCCCCTTAATCACCTTAAAATGTTAAAATACTATCAAATCCCTTAAAACATTAAAAAATCAAAAATGTCATAAAAACAGAAAACCCCCCAAACCCCCCAAAACCCATAAAAACCCCTAAAACAATTCTAAATCCCTAAAAACCCTAAAAACTATTAAAAATCCTTGAAAATTCCTTAAAATACATAAAAATATAATACCTATTAAAACCCATTAAAACCCCTAAGAAAACATTAATAACCTAAAAACACTTGAACCCCTAAACAAAAAAAATACCAAAAACCCTAAAATTCATAAAATCCCTAAATTACCTAAAAACTGAAAAACCCAAAAAACCATTAAAAATAAAACCCCTCAAAACATTAATAAACCCTAAAACCCATAAATATTTTAAAAACCTGTAAAATGCTAAAACACTTAAAATCACTAACAAAATATAAAAACGCTAAAAAACCTGAAAACCCTAAAACTAAAAAAAAACTAAAAATGAAAAAAAAACATAAAACCCCTAAACACATAAATTACCTATAACACATCAAAATACCTAAAATCCTTAAATGCCATAAAACCCTAAAACCCTAAAAATCACTAAAACATAAAAAATCATAAAACCCTTAAAACTCCTAAGAAAACCCAAAAAAATATAAAAATAAAATAAAATCACTAAAAATCGTAAGGATTCTAAAATCCTTAAAAATCCTAGAAAACCAATAAACACAAAAAACCCTCAAAATATCTCAAATACCTAACCCCAAAAAATCATAAAAACCCTAAAAATCCATAAAAATGTAAAAAACCATAAAAAACATTTAAAAATATATGAAATTCTTAATAAACAGAAAACAATTAAAACCCCTAAAAAACCTAAAAATTAAAAAAACCCACAAAGACCCTAAAACCCCTAAAAACCATAAAACCCCCTAAATCCATAAAAACTCAAAAACCCAAAACCTCCCTAAAACAGCACTAAAAATATAAAAATCTCTTTAAATCCCTAACAATGTTTAAAAAACTATTAAAAACATAAAACCATAAAAACCCTAATACCCCTGAAAAACCATAAAACCCTATAAGACCATAAACCCCTCAAAATATATAAAACAGCCAAAAAACTATCAATATCCAAAAAATCTCTAAAAATCCCAAAAAACAAAAAAAAACCCTGAAAAACCCTAAGAAAATCATAAAAACCGAAAAGACACTTTTTACCCCTAAAACCCCTACAAACACTAAAATTCCTAAAAAACACCAAAAAACCAAAAAACCTAAAAAGAATCAAAACCCATAAAAGCACTTAAAAACATGATAATCTTAAAAACGCTCTAAAAATCACCAAAACATAAAAAAATATAAAAACTCTGAAAACCGTTATGAAAACCTCAAAACCATAAAAAAATTAAAACCACTAAAATCCTTAAAAACACTAAAAACCCAAAAGGAACCTAAAAACATAAAACAAATAAAAACCATAAAAACACCAAAAACATTAAAGAACCCTAAAAACCCTAAAAACCCAATAAATACTATAAATACTCTGAAGACCCATAAAATGATAAAAAAAACTAAAAACCCTATAAGCCCATAAAAATTCCAAAAAAATAAAAAATTCATAAAAACCCTAAAGGACCATAAAAACCCTCAAAATCCTTAAAACCCAAAAAACCATAAAAAACCTAATATATCCCAAAAAATTCCTAAAAATGAAAATAACCAAAAAAACACTAAAAACCATAAGAAAACCTTAAAAACCTAAAACACATAAAGTCCTTAAAAACCTAAAAAATTATAAAACCGTAAAAAACCATAAAACTCTAGAAAAACCATAAAACCCCTAAAAATATTAAAAAATCAAAAAAACCCATAACAACCCTAACAATAGACAAAATACTGTAAACAAACCATTAATCATCTAAAATTGATAAAAAAAACTCTAAAAAGACTTAAAACCCCTAAAAACTCAACCCACCAAAAAAACACAAAAAAATCATAGAAACCTTAAACACTTAAAAAAAACCAAGCAACCCCTAAAAATCCATAAAAACCCTAAAAACCAATAAAAATCCTAAAAAACCCATAAAATCTCTAAAAACAAAAAAAAAACTTTGAAAAACTTGAAAACCCCTAAGAAATCCATAAAAACCTAAAAAACACTTAAAACCACTAAAAACCTAAAACTACTAAAAACCCATAAAAACCCTCTAAATTCATAAAAACCCAAAAACCCATAAAATTACTAAAAAAATTCATAAAAATAAAAATGTAAAAAACCATAAAACCCATTAAAACCCAAAAGTAAACTTTTAAAATATAAAACTAACTAAATCCCCTAAAACCTAAAAATCACCAAACCCCTAAAAGACCGTTAAAACTGTTAAAAACAATAAAACCCCCAAAAACATTAAAAAAACCTAATCACACATAAAAACCACGAAAAGCACAAAAAACTCTAAAAACCCTATAAACCACTAAATATGTTAAAAAACTCTAAAAAACATTTTAAACCCAAAAAAATCATATTAAAGCCTTAAAAATACCTCAAAATTAAATACCCCTAAAAACCATGAAAACCCCAAAGAATACCTTAAAAACATGAAACACTTAAAACCCATAAAAACATAAAAAAACTAAAAACCCTAAACACCCCCTAAAACCAAAAAAACCATAAACCCCTAAAAACATTAAAAACCCATAAAAACATTAAAAACCTAATAAAAACACTAAAAACAAAAAAACCCTAAAAATGTTAAAAACTGTAGAAAAACATAAAAAACCTAAATACTCAAAAAACCCCTTAAAACAAAAAATATCCCAAAAACCCAAAAATACTTAAAAAATTTAAACCACCTAAAAATCGATAAAAATAAAAAACCCCATAAAAATCCTAAAAAGCCCATAAAATCAATAAAAACATAAAAAACCCTAAAAACTCAGAAAACCCCTATGAAAAGCTTAAAACCTAACAACACTTAAAACCCCTAAAACCCAAAAAAGCATTAAAACCCCTAAAAAACCCTAAAAACTCAAAACCCATAACGCCCCCCCAATCTTTAAAACCCCCCAAAACCCTAAAATCAAAAAAAAAATCAAAAAAAACATAAATACCCTAAAACCTCTTAAAATTGATATGAAAATATTAAAATATTAAAACCCATTAAATGCCCTAAAACCATACAAACCACCCAATCCCCTGAAAGACCTTAAAAATGCTAAAACCATAAAACCCCTAAAACATTAAAAACCCTAATCACCCATAAAAACCCTAAAACTACTAAAAACTCTAAACCCAATATAAACCCCAAAAACGTTTAGAAATTATAAACAAACATAAAAAACTCTAAAAAACTCAAAGGAAACCCTAGAACCAATGGAAACTCAAAACAACGTAAAAACCCTAAAACCCATCAAAATACCTAAAAACCCAAAAAACCCTAAATATCATAAAAAACCAACAAATTTCTTAGGAATACTAAAAACTATAAAATTCATAAACAGGCCCTAACCCACTAAATATCAGCAAAAACATTTAATACCCTAAAAATATAAAAACCCCTAAGAAAACCATAAAAACATAAAAACAAATAAAACCCCTAAAAATAATAAAAATGTTAAAAATCCAATAAAACCCTCAAAAACACTAAAGACCATAAAACCCCTAAAAACCTAAACAAACCCAAAAAGCAATAAAACAGTAAAAACCATAAAAAACCCATTAATCAAATAAAAGGCTAAAAAACCATAAAATCCCTAAAAACACCAAAAACCATAAAACCCAATCAAAACCTTAAAACCCCTATAAACCATAAAAAACCCTTAAAATCCCTAAAAATTCTCAAAAACCATAAAAATCCTAAAAAAGATCTAAAATCCCTAAAAACATAATGAACCCTAAAAACTCTTAAAACCCATAGGAAAACCATAAAAACCTAAAAAAAATAAAAACCCCTAAAACAAAAAATTGATAAAAACCCTAAAACCCCTTAAAAACCTTTAAACCACTAATAACCATAAAACCCCAAAAAAAACTTTTAAAAAGTCGAAATCCCCATAAATCCCATAAATCCACTAAATACTCAAAAAACCCCTTTGAATCCATAAAAACATTCAAAAAAATCTAAAAACATTTAAACCCTAAATGACTAAAAAAACCGTGGAACCCCCCAAAAAATAATATAAACCATAATAACCTAAAAAACCCTTAAAGCCCTAACAAATCCAAAACACCATTCAAATCCCCTAAAAATCCCAAAAAATCCTTAAAAGTGCATAAAAACATAAAAACACTGAAAACCTCATAAAAACTATAAACCCCCCCCCCCCCAAATAAAACATTATGACACTAAAAACCCACTATATACTCTAAAAACCATTTAAACACATTAATATTTTAAAAAAAATTAAAAATCATACAGACTGGAAAAAACTCAAAAATACACTACAATTCCAAAAAACCCCTAAAACCTTTAAAAATCCCTAAATTACCTAAAAACCCATAAAATCATTAAAAATAACTAAAAATTAAAAATTATGTAAAACTATTAAAAACCCTAAAACCCCTTACAAAAACTTTAAAAACCAAAACCCTCTTGAACGCCTTAAAAAACCTAAAAATGATAAAAACCTAAAAACCCTTCAAAATCCCTAAAAACCATAAAAATCCAGAAAATCAAAAAAATATCTAAAAAATAAAGACCCCTAAAAACCAAAACCCCCAAAAAAACTTAAATGTCCATAGCAGCCCTAAAAAGATGGAAAAACCATAAAACCCCATAAAAACATAAAAAGTCCACGAAATCCATTAAAACACTAAAAACCCCATAAGATATCTAAAAAACATGTAAACCCATAAAAAACATTAAAAATTCTAAAAACCATAAACTGTAGAAATTCAAAAAAACCCCTATTCCACCAAAGAAACATAAAAACCCTAAATAACAATAAAGATCGCAAAAAAATCCTAAAAACATAAAATTCCAAAAAAAACTAAAAAACCCTAGGAAAACCTTGAAACCAAAAAAACATTCAAAACACCAAAAAAACAAAAAATACACAAAAAATTTAAAATCCCTAAAACACTTAAAACCCCTAAAAACCATTAAAATGCCAAAAACACAAAAAACTATAAAACCCCTTTAAACTTTTTCAAACGTTAAAAACACTAAAAAATCTGGTAACCTTAAAATATTTAAAAAATTCTAAAGACCCAAAAAATCCAAAAATCCCTTAAAAACACTAAAAAAATAAATAATCTCAAAATACTCAACAAACCTAAAAAGACCTAATAATCCATATAAATCCTTAAAAATTCCTAAAAACATAAAAAATGATAAAAAATATAAAAAACCAAAAACTGTAAAACCATAAAACCCCTAAAAACCATTAAAAACCATAAAACTCTAAAAACCAATATAAAAACTAAAAACACTTTAAAAACATAAAAATGATAATAAACTCTAAAAAACCTTAAGAATCAAAAGAAACTAAAAATATCGATAAAAATCCTAAAAACTCTCAAAATCCCCAAAACCCTATTAAAATCGTAAAAATGCCCTAAATATCCCTAAAACCTTAAAAACCATAAAAAACCTTATAACCCAAAGAAAAAAATTAAAACCTGAAAAAAAAAATTAAGACTCATAAAAACCTAAAAACAATAAAAACCCTAAAAAATCCTAAAACCAAAATAACCCTAAAAACACCTGTGAACCTAAAAAACACTTAAACCCATGAAAACACTTTAAAAACTTAATTTTCTGAAAAAATATAAAAACCTGAAAAACCCAAAAAAAATTAGAAAACACTAAAAACTCAAAAAACACCCTAAATATCCTAAAATCCCTTAAACCACCAATACCCTAAAAAACCATGCAACCCCTAAAGACAGCAATAATCCTAAAAAATCCCAAAAAAACTCTAAAAATGTAAAAAGCCTATAATACCATCAAAATCACTAAAATCCCAAAAAACCATAAAAACCTAAAAAAGTATTTAAATCCCTAAAAGAACTAAAAAAAAATAAATATCTAAAATTCTTATAACCCAAAAAATCCATAAAAACCCTGAAACCCACTAAAATCTATAAAACCCTTTAAAACCCCTAAACACCTAAAATCTCAAAAACTATAAAAACAAAAAAACCCAAAAAACCAAAAAACACTATAAACTCTTAAAACCCTTCAAACACCTAAAATGTTAGAAAACTCTGAAAAACCATAAAACCCTATAAAACTCCAAATAAACCCAAAAAACCCAAAAACACATGAAAACCCTAGATACCCTAAAAACTCAAAAAACCCTTATAATACCTAAAAACCAAAAAAATCATAGAAATCTTAAAAAATCCCTATATATTCTTAAAAAACCAATAAACCCAGAAAATACCAAAGAAAAAAAATAAAAACATAATCACAACTAAAACTCCTAAAAACATAAAAAACCAAAAAAACCAAAAAACCCTAACAACAATAAAAAAATGCAAAAAATTATAAAAAAACCCATTAAAACCACAGAAACCACTAAAAAAATCTAAAATCCCATTAAACCATTAATAACATTAAAAACCTATAAAAAACATTAAATCCCTAAAAAATTAATAAAAAACCTAAAACCCCAAAAAACTATAAAAACCCAAAAAACACAAAAAATGTATAAAAACCCTAAAAACAATAAAAAAACTAAAGAAATCCTAAAAACATTCGAAATACGTATAAACCAAAAAAATCCAAAAAAACTTAAATTTCCCTAAAAACACTAAAAACCCTAAAAACCATAAGAAAACTGTAAAAAACTAAAAAAAATGAATCCCCTAAAATCCTAAAAAATGATAAAAACCCAAAAGAACCCATAAAACCATAAAACTCCATAATAATTAAGAAACCCTAAAAACCCATAAAAACCTAAAAACCAACAAAAAACTATAAAAAACCCTTTAAACACCTAAAATGTTAAATAAATCTGAAAAACATTAAAACCCATAAAAATATGAAAAAAAACCTCTAAAACCCTACAAAATATGAAAACGCTAATAACCCTAAAAAACCTAAAACCCTTAAATTCTGTAAAATTCAAAAAACCCTTAAAAATTATAAAAAAGCTATATCTATCCTTAAAATAAAAAATAACCTAAAAACCCTTATAAAAATTTTGAAATACCTAAAACAATGAAACCCCATAAAAAACTAATGAATTCTAAAAACCATAAACCCCGAAAAATCTTAAAACCCACAATAAATTCAAAACCCTAAAATTCGATAAAGACCTTAAAAAACCTAAAAACTATGAAAAACATTTAAACCCCTAAAAACATTAAAAAAATATAAATAACCTTAGAAACCTAAAAAACATAAAAAACCTAAAAACCCAAAACAACATAAAAACCCGAAAAACACAAAAAAAATACTAAAAAACCTGAAAATTCATAAAACCCTAAAAACCTATAAAAATTCATAAAAATGTAAAAAATACTAAAAAACATAAGAAAACCTTACAAACCTAAAAAAACATAAAACCACTAAAAACCTAAAAATGGGGAATAAACTTTAAAAAAAATAAAATCCGAAGTAATGTAAAACACTAAAAAAACACAAAAACCCTTAAGCCCAATAAAAAACTATAAAAGCCATACGAACCCATATAAACATTAAAAAAACCTAAAACCCAAAAAACCCTAAAAATAGAAAAATTCCATAAAAACCATAATAATCCTAAAAAATCCCTAAAAATATAAAAACCAATAAAAAGCCTCAAAACCCCAAATAAAATCTTAAAAACCTAAAAATAATTAAAACCCATAAAAACATAAAACTCTACCCCCCCAAACCTAATAAAATTTTAAAATCCCTAATCTTCAAAAAAACCCAAAAAATCATAAAAAAATATAAAAACACCTAAAAACCTTGAAATACCCTAAAAAACCTTAAAACCCATTAAAAACATCAAATAAATAAAAACAAATAAACTCTAAAAACCTTAAATAACCCAAAAAAATTGAAAACCCCCAAAATACCATAAAATCATAAATACCCTTAAAACCCATAAAAACCCCTAAAAACCATAAAGCCCTAAAACATACTAAAATATCTAATAACCCTTTAGACACCAAAAAATATTTAAAAACCGTAAAAAAAATTAAAATCATGGAAAACATAAACCACCCAAAAAATAACTAAAAATAGAAAAATAATAAAAATCCCTACAAACCCAAAAAACCCTCAAAATCCCTAAAAACCCTAAATATCATAAATTTTTAAAAATCCTTAAAATGTAAAAAACGTGAAGACCCATATGAAAACATTTAAAAGATAAAAATACATAAACCCCTAAAACCTAAAAAATGATAAAAAAACATAAGAAAACTAAAAACTATAAAACCCCATAAAAATCATTAAAATCCTAAAAACCTATAAAAACTCTAAAATTAAACTAAAAACTCTAAAACCACTTTAAAGTGCTAAAAATGAGAAAAAACTCTAAAAACCCTTCAAAAAATTAAAAAACACAAAAAAACCCTAAATCCCAAAAATACAAAAACACCCCCATAAAACACCATAAAACACCTCAAACTCCCTAAAAACTGTAAAAACCATAAAAATTCTAAAAATCTCTAAAAAGCGTGAAACCCCCTAAAAAACCAAAAAAAAAACAAATATAACCATAATAACCTAAAAACACTTAAAACCACTAAAAACACTAAAAACCCTAAAAGCCATAAAACCCCTAAAAACCTAAAAACCACTCAAAATCCCTAAAAACAATAAAATCCCAGAAAAATCTCAAAAAATAAAAGAATCCAAAAAAACATAAAAAACTAGTAAAAATAATGAAAGAACGTAATAAAACCCTAGAATCCTAAAAAAAATAAACCCCATATAAACCTAAAAACCCTAAAACCCCTAAAACCCCTAAAAACCCTAAAAACCTAAAACACCTAAAAACCATAAAACCCTAAAACCCATAAAACACAAAAACAACTAAAAAATTTATAATTAATTTAAAATCCTGAAATCTTTAAAAAATATAAAATACCTTAACACCCCTAGAAACATAAAAATCACTAAAAACCCTAAAAACCTCAAAATCTCAAAAAATAATAAAAACATAATAATAATGAAATCTCTAAAATCCTTAAACCCATTAAAACACTACGAAAACCTTAAAAACATAAAAACACTTAAAACCCCTATAAAAACAAAAATATCTAAAAACCCTAAAAAAATTAAAAACATAAAACCCCTAAAAACATAAAAAGAGCTAAAAACAATAAAAATACCAAAGAAACAATAAAACTATAAAAATAAAAACCCCAAAAACCATAAAAATCCATAAAAACCCTAAAACCACTAAAATATCTAAAACCCCTTTAAACCTCCCAGAACTTTAAAAAACTCTAAAACCCTTTATAATCATAAAAAACTAAAAAACCCCTAAAAAATCTATAAACCCTGAAACCTCTAAAAATCCATAAACCCCCTAAAAGCCATAAAAATCATTAAAACCCCTAAAAATACCTAAAACATAAAAAACTCTTAAAATTTTGAAAAATCCAAAGAAGACCATAAATTTCTAAAAAAAATAAAAAACCCTATGAGAATTAAAAAAATAAAACCCTCACAACTCGTAAAAACATAAGGATGAGTTTTATTTGGGTTGGATTAAAGTTTCTTTAAAAAAGAATAGTTATATGAAGAAGGAACCGTTCAGAGTTCTTTCTTCAGATCAGAAAGGTAAAGTGTATTTTTGTCTTTATTAGAAGATAATATATGCTTCAAATAATGCCTCATCTTTTGGAATGTCTTATTTTATTTTGGTTCATGGTCCTTTAGTTGTAGAAGTTCCCTCCTACTTGGTTCTAATTATGGAGGTTCCACATCCCTTTTCTATGACAACTGGAATGGATTTTTGTCTTCCTATTAATAATTAATTTCACTACATATCAAAATAAATTAACTAGGAAGGTTATTTTTTCGTTCATCCCCAGTAGTTTGAACTTCTTTTAGTGAGGTAAATACTTATGATGATCCTAGTATTGCGTGTAGTGTGCCGAAAAAATCTGATGGATTTGATTTTTTTCTGAATTTTCAGAGATCTTACTTGGGTCTCCTTTGGTCCCAACCTATATGGGAAGTGGGATATATTTCTTCATGCCCCAATTATATGGGTTATAATAGTTTTTTGTGTTTACCAGTTCTTTCCCTTTTCCCAATGTACATAAAGAATATATCAGATCTAGCCATGCTTCTTTTTTCAATGAAATGGATGGATTTAGTGTTAGTTCTAAGTCTGAATTATCTAGTATGAGTATTCTTATAGCCCAAGTAATTAAGTAATTTTTTTATACTATTCTCATTGAACTAACTCTATATACTATATTTGTCATTACTACCTAGCTATAATTTATAATACCATTATTAATATGTTGGTTAAGGTTGATAAATGTGTTATGAAGAGGGACCTAGTAAAAAATGAACATTATGATAATGGTTTTGATACTCCCTTAGATCCCAATGATTAACATCAGTGGTTGGAAAACTAGAGGTATAAAAACTCCTATTAATAAAATTTAGGCATGAGACATTATTTTCTCTCATAAATTGGCTTGTTTTGGGATTATTAATAGAAAAATTTGATCCTATAGTGAGGAATATTTCCTTAAATTGGAATCATTTTTCTAACCTTTCTTCTTCATCTTCTAGGTAAATTTTAGTGTTATGAATTATTCTCTTTATTTCTGTTGAGCCTTAGTTTGAATCATTTCAGCTTATTGAGTGTCTGGTTTGGGATATTAATGTTCATGTTTCCTTCTTTATTTCCTTTGTTTACGGTTCTAATTCGATTACTAATCAAATGAATCTATGAGAGGATATTTTCTTCCATTTTTCTTCTACATCTGATTCTCCTTGTATCATTCTTGGTGATTGTAATACAATTATGTTCCCAGAGGACATATGTGTAGTCTACTTAGACTGGACCTATTCAATGGAAGACTGTAATTTTGGAATTCTTTATGATAGTCAATATGTTATTCAGTGGTTTGGGGTGATTTTTTACTAGTGGAAGTTCTATTTAGGGGTTTAAAGGAAGCTGAATAGAGCTATGGTTAATTCCTTTTAGATGCCCAAGTTTTTCTTTTTGATATCCAATTTCTTTCATTTTTGGATTTCTTATCATACCCCAATTGTTATCAGATCTGTAGAGGTTCTTCACTATAAAAAAATTTCATTCAAAATTTTAATCAATGGGATGATTATGACTGATTTATAACTTCTATCTCCAATGCTTACAATGATGGGTTCTCAAGTTTTAAGGTGTTCCATTTTTACCAAAAACTAATGAATGTCCACATGGACCTCCAATAATTATAATTCCAGGTTTATTCCCAACATTCTACTAAAATTTTCTTAATAATGAAGGAATTACTTGACTATAAACCATATTTTTTTTTTCTTAATGACCCTTTTAATTCTTTGATTCAAAAGGAAATTATTTTTAAGTAAATGTTAAAATCCATGACCTTGGAAGAAACCCTCTCGACCACAAAGAAGTGGAAGGTTCTTTGGCTCATTGAGGGGGACCTTAATTCATCATTCTTTTTTAAATATATGAAATACATACTTAATTATTCTAGATTGGCTCTTCAAAAGTTTTATGGTTATGTTATTTGTGGTATATGTGTTATTATTTGTGACATAGATGGATTTTTTCAGTCTTTGATTATGAATTCTCATTCTATGACACATTCGAGGAGACAAAGATTGGATCCCTTTTTGGATAACTCTATTTCTCAGTACTACTATACCTTACTTCAAACATCTATTGAGAAAGAATATGTTCATCATGAACTTTTCTCTATTCACCCTAGAAAAAATATGGGGTTTGATGGAGTCAATTCTTTTTCTTATACAAGGTTTGGCAGGTGGTTGGTTCCAATTTTACAGATATTGTTTTATAATTCTTTAGAAATGGGAAATTATTGTGGGAAGTGAATAGATTTATTATTTCTTTGATTACCAAGGTGTTTAATACTTTCACTCTTTCTGGTTTAAAGCATATTTCATGCTAAAATACTATTTATAAGTGTATCTCCAAGATTTTAGTTTCCAATTTGAGAGTGGTTCTATCTACATGCATCAATAAGTCCCAATCTATATTCATTCAAGGGTGATGTATTATAATAATATTTTCTTGTGCAGAACTTAATATGGGTGTACCGCCTAAATTTGGTAGTTCCGTAGTGTGATTTTAAGATTTAACATTTTAAGGCCTTTAATTCTATCATATGGTAATTCTTTTGGGATGCTATAGACCATATTCTCTTTTTGGTCAGGTTCTCTTCTTGGATTAAGAGGTGCGACTCTTCTCCTCTATTTTTGGTGAATATTAATGGGATTTTCATGGATATTTTCTTGGAATAAAGGATTGAGAAAAGGGGATCCACTTTCTCCCCTTATTTTTGTTATTTTCTTAGAGGGTTTTTCTCATATGTTAGATTCTCTAATTTCTTATTATCACTCATTCATGTTTCATTGGAGGCGTGGTAAAACTCTCATTTCTCATCTTTTCTTTTCAGGTGCTCTACTTCTATTTTTATTTGGTGATAACGATAAATTTTTTGTCCGAAACCACGATTTGGATATCTTTTCCGCCTCGTCTAGGTTTTATATTATCTTCTCAAAATCGATGATGTTCTCGACTGTTTTATACTTGGAGGTTATTGAATAAATTTATACTTCCATGGGAAATCATTGAAATTCATTACCACTTTATTACTTTAGGGTTCCTATTTTTACTACTAAATTAAGAACCACAAAGTGTCTTATTTTGGAAGATAAAATTTCTAACATAAAGAATGTTTGGAAAAATAATTTTCTTTCTTTTTCAGGACTCATGTAACTTGATCAATATATTATTTTTTCTATTAAATCTTATTAGTTCTATCATTTCATCTTGTCTAAGAATGTTTTTAATATATTAAATCTATGGTTATAAACTTCCTTTGGAACGACCCTTCCTGGGATCTGTATGAGGCCTGAGTGTCTTGGGAATTGGTGGGTAGATCTAAATAGGATAGTGGATTATCGATAAATCATATTCATTATTAGAATAAATTATCAATGTCTAGATATGTTTGGGAAATTGTTTCACCTTCATCATCTTCTGTTTGGGTGGATTGGGCCGACATTTTGCTGATTGGTCACTCTTAATTTTTGTGTGGAAAAAGTTCGCTGGAATTATTAATGGGCTTAGAGAAATTTATTGGGGCAACAGGAGTTTATCAAGTACCATATTTCATTCTTATTTTGAAATGAACGGTGTATCTACCTTTGGTTTGATTATTGGATTCCATGGGGGCCTGTATGTTCTACCATTGATGATCTTGTTATTTATGACTCTGGTATCCTTAAATCATCTCTCATTTCTGAAATTATTTCTTATAGGTAATTAGATATTTAGATGGAATTTTATGTTGAGTTTTGGGATGTTATAAGGGATATTCCTTTACTTCCACATCATGATGGTAATTATGATGGGATCACATTGAATATACAACTAGATTTTTCCATTCAAAGGATTTATGAAGAGATGAGGAAAAAATGTATCATTTTTTCGTGGGATTATCTAGTTTCGAATCGGGTCACCCTAATTATATACTCATTTATTCTTTGGTTTGTTATCCTTAAATGTTTTCTTACATTGTATAGGTTGTACTGTAAGGTCCTGTGGTTTCCAATCATTACTTTCATTGCATAACTACCCTTGAGAGTATTGATCAATTTTTTCATTGTGAGTTCCCTCTAAAGCTCTGGTCTTCCTTATTGATTCTTTTAAATATAGACTATTAAGATTATTATCATTCCAACTCTTTTGGATAGTGTTCTAATAGATTTATTGGGGATTCCTTACTATGTGTTTTTGGGAAACTGAGGCTTTACACCCTAGTGTATCTTATCTAGAAGGGAAATAATTATCAACTTCAAGGATCCATAATTCACTATATCAATTTTATTTTTTAAATATTTAAAATTTATTTTTTTTACAGACTATTTAATTATGTTTCATTTATTATCATTAAGGATAATCAAGAGTTGGTTCACCGGTGGAACTTGAAAGGGTCTCTTCTCTGAGGTGTTTTATGTTTCCCTAGTTTTTTCTAATTTGTGATTTTAGGATTATTTATTTTTATGGTGTAGTTTTTATGGTTCTAAGTTGTTTATTGGTTGTACTGGGTATGAGGTGCTGGTTATTTGACTGTATAGATGCTAGATCGTTTTGGTTTGGGATGTTATTGGGTGCTAGCGCTAAGGATTTTTAGTTAAGTATCATCACTGATGTTGTGGATTCATTGGTTTTTAGTGTTTGAATTATACTAGTTTTATTCTAATTGGGATGATTGGGGTTTTGTTTTCTATTTGTATGGTTGGTTTTTTCAAGGTGTTCTGGTGGCTTAGGTTTTGGTTGGGAGTTGGTAGTTTTTCTGGTTTTTTTTCTTTTTGTTTCTCTATTGGTCCTTCTTTCAGGGATGGTTATAGGTTGTGTTGGATGATGGGGAGCTGGCTGGAGGGTGATCACTCTGTACTAAATTGGTGTTATTTTGGGGTAATTACAGGATGGTTGAGTACTTCTTGGGACTTTGGAAGGGGTGTTTTTTTGGTGTTTTTGGAATATGGTTTTGTTCCTTCATATCATGGTGTTTCTTGTCCTATTTATATTGAGCTGGTTATGGTTGTCTATATATGATGGGATACATGTGAGACATTGGTCTATTGATATTCGTTTGTGTTAGTGGTTTCTATTAGTTCTGGGTTGTTTGGTTGTTGGTTACGATCATGTGTGGATGGAAGGAATAAATGTTGGATATAAATTTGGGATATTTTAAGGATTTTGGTGCAGAGTGGAGGGCTCTTTTTTGGATTCTGGTTGGAAGAAGATATCTACATTGATCATATATGGTGGACGATTGATTATGATGGTTGGCTCTAGTTACAAGGTTTGATGCTTAGTGTGGATTTGTTCTTGGTTTCTCTTGGTTTCTATATTTGGTTAGTTCTTCTGGATTTGATTGTTTTGGATCCTTATGGAGATGGTTGGTGGGGGTGATTTAGTGTCATTGTGATGCACGAGTGATTTTGAGTGCTAGTTAGCAGGCCTTCGAGGCTGTGTAGGGGTAGGTGCTGAGGCTTATACTATATGTGGATTTGGTGTTGGTTGATGTGTTATTCGATGTGGTGATTCTTCATTATAGTTATGGGGTTATTGGTGGGGTGAGTTTTTGAGTTTGTGTGTTTGTGTGTGTGTGTGGGTGGTGGAGTGTGCGTGTGTGTGACTTGTGTGTGTGTGCGGGTGTTCAAGAGGGTGGTAGTGCATTTATATGTTTGTGGGTGATGATGTGTGTGTGCATGTGTGTGGGTGTTTCTTGTCTCTGGTGTTTTCTATCCTCTTTAGATGTTGTCTCTAATTTGTTCCTTCCTTTGCTATACTTCTTTTTGGAGTGCTCACTATCTTGGTCCCTGGGGCTGTTGTGGGTCCTATAATTGGTTTGATGTGGTTCTATGCTCGTATTGTCTTCATTTTTCTGTAGGTTGGTGCTTCTACATGTGTTGTTATGGGCTGGATGGAGGCACTGGTTGCAATATTTTTTGATGTTCACCTTGTGTGTATAGAGGCTCCGTGAGGTTCTAGGGACATTTTTTTGGTTGCCTAGTTGCTTTGGGGGGGGCATCCTGGGAATGCATGGTTTTTGGGATTAGATAGATGATCTTCTCAAGGTTATCAAACCCATTTTCTTAGTTTTGGTTTGGATGGGCTTCATTATATTTCTCAAGCCTTTATGTTGTGTGCTCGCATGAGGTTTCTTGGGCTTTGGGTTCACTTCCACATTTCTATTACTTTTGGCATCTTGTCCGTCAGTTTGTTATCCTTTGGGTGATTTTGTTATACTCTAATTCCCTTTCTTTTTATATACTTTTTTCTATTTTCATTAAAACAACTCTAAAAACACTAAACATAACTAAAAATTCTAAAAACCATATATATCCTAAAAACCCCAAAAATCAATAAAAAAAGAAAAAATCCCTAAAAAACATTAAAAGACCAAAAAATAAATAAAAATCCTAAACCCCCTAAAAACAGCTAAAAATACAAGAATACCATAAAACCCATAAACCCCTCAAAATACCTAAGAACCATAAAAACCATAAAAATCCAAAAAAAAGTTCCTAAAAATCTATAAAAACATAAAAACCCATAAAACCCAAGAACCCCTAAAAACCCCTAAGGAAACGTTCAAAAACTAAAAATAATTAAATCCCTGAAAAAACCAAAAAAATGCTGAAAACACAAAAACCCTTAAAGACCATAAAAACCCCATAAACCATAAAAACCCCTAAAAACATTTAAAAATCACATAAAACCTCTAGAAACAAAACACACTCTAAAAACCCTTTAAAGGTCAATTTTTTTTAAAACTATAAAAACCCATAAAAGCCCTAAAAACTCAAAATACCCTTAAAACCTAAAAAACCTAAAACCCCTAAAACCCCTATGAAACAAAAATCCCGTAAAAATACTAAAAATAATTTAAATCCCCCAAAAGCTACAAAATCATAACAACATAGAAATACACTAAGAATACCTTAAAAACCTAAAAACACTTTAAACCCCTAAAAAACTAAAAATGATAAAAACCTGAAAAATCCCGAAACCCATAAAAACCATAAATCCCTAAAAACCTTATAAACCCCATAAATCCATAAAAACCCTAAACCCCCTCTAAAAACTATAAAACCTTTTAAACCCCTACAAATATTAAAAACTCTCATAATTCCTAAAAATCCAAAAAAATAAAAAAAACAAAAAATCTCCACATACCGTTGAAAAATCCTCAACGTCCCAAAAACACAAAAAACCCAAAGAAATCCCAGAAAATCCCAAAAAAATACATAAAACCTTGAAAATTCAAAAAATTCCTTAAAAACCCCAAGAAACCCTTAAAAACAATAAACCCCTTAAAATCCTTAAAAACCTAAAAATGTTAAAAACCCCAAAACACTAAAAACCCTAAAAAAATAAAACCCCATAAAAAGCATAAAAACACTAAAAACTCTAAAAACCCTAAGACCAAAAAAACTAGAAAAACCCTTTATACCCCTAAAACATTAAAAAACACTAAAAACCTTAAAAACCAAAACAACTCAAAACCCTAAAACCCAAAAAATTTAAAAACCTGAAAACCCAAAAAACCCAAAAAACCTTCAAAATCCATAAGAAACATTAAAACCAAACAAATCCAAAAATTCCCTAGAAATATATAAAATTGTAAAAAATTCAAAAACCACTTAAAAATATAAGAAAACATTATAAAATAAATACACTTAAAATCTCAAAAAAAACTAGAGAACACCAAAAGTATAAAAACCTAAAACCCCCCTAAAAACTTCATAACCAGAAAACCCCTAAAAACCATGAAAACTCATAAAAACCTATAAAAACCATGAAAACAACTAGAAACTCTAAAAACCCTTTAAACACCGAAAATATTTAAAAACACTAAAAACCTTAAAAACACAAAAAACTAAAATATCCATAAAAACCAAAAACCCACTAAAAACCCTAAGTCTATCAAAATCCAAAAAAAACAATAAAAAACCATAAAAACATAGAATCAGTAAAAATCCTAATAATATAAAAAACATATAAAATCTGAGAGACCCTAAGAAAACATTAAAACCCAAAAAACCATAAAACCCTAAAGACCCTACAACCCACAAAATCCACAAAAACCATAAGAAACTTAAAAACCATAAAAACCATAAAAACCATAAAAAAATATAAAAATTCCTAAAAACATAAAAAACCCTAAAACCCTAAAAATAAAGAAAAACTCTAAGAAATGCTTAAAAACCTAAAAACACATAACACCCATAAAACCCTAAAAATGGTAAAATAATAAAAACCCTAGAAGACCCTAAAAATCATAAAACCGCTAAGAACCATATGAAACTCTAAAAACCCATACAAACCGTAAAACCCTAAAAAACTCTAAAATCCATTCAAAATAATAAAAATGTTACAAAACTATAAAAAACTTTAGAGACCTAAAAATTTAAAAAAATCCTCTAAAACCCCCCAAACCCCTAAAACCCTAAAAGCCATAAAAACCCTAATACTCAAAAAACTCCCTAAAAATCATAAAAACAATTAAAATCCTAATAATTCCTTAAAAACATAGAAAACCAAAAACCTTAAAAACCACAAATAAAACCATAAAAACCTAAAAACTCTTAAAACCCTTAAAAAACCTAAAAACACTAAAATCCCTAAAAAGACAAAAAACGCAAAAAACCCAAAAAAAGAAAAAACCCTTAAAAACCTTAAAAAACCTAAAACAACTAAAACCATTAAAACCCTTGAAAACTCTAAGAACCCTTTAAACCCTTAAAAATATTAAATCTCTAAAAAACAAAAAACCATAATTAACGAAAAAAACCTAACCCTCCACCCAAAAAAAAACCAAAAACCTAAAAAACCCTAAAAATCCCCCAACACCATAAAAACAATAAAAATACTAAAAAACCACTAAAAAACCAAAAAAACAATAAAAATACCCCAAAACCCATAAAAACCCTTTTGAAAACATTAAAACACTTAAACCCTATAAAACCCAAAGAATTATAAAACCCTAAAAATCATAAATAACCATAAAAAATATAAAAACCATAATCCCATAAATAACATAGAATCCCTAAAACCCATAAAACCCTTATAAAATATAAAAAGTCTAAAAAACCTAAAAACCATATGAAACTCAAAAATAACTAAATCCCCAAAAACACTTAAAATACCAAACAAACTAAAAACCCCCAAAATACCTAGAAACCCAAAAAACCATAAAAATATTAAAAAATCCATAAAAATCCATAAAATCTAACCACCTCTAAAAATCCTGAAAACCCCTAAGATAACCTTAAAATCCTAAAAATACATAAAGGCCCTAAAAACCTAAGAAACACTAAAAAACTAAAAACAAAAAAACCCTAAAATCCAAAAAACGATAAAATCCATAAAAACCTGAAAAACCATTAAAACACATAAATACCCAAGGCACAAAAAACACTGAAACTCCTTTCAACCCCTAAAATAATTGAAAAATAAAAAGAACCTTGAAATCCCTAAAAAATCACCCCCAAAGATACAATAAAACCATAAAAACACTATAAACCCAATAAACTCTCTAAATCCCCAAAACCCTAAAAACAAATAAAAATACTAAAAAAATCCATAATATTCCCTAAAACCCCATAAAAACCATGAAAAACACTAAGAAAACCATTAAAACATAAAAACTCTTTAACCCCTAAATAACCATAAAAAAAGATAAAAACCCTAAAACCCCATAAATCCCAAAAAAATAATAAAAAAAATAAAAATCCATAAAAATTCTTAAAAACATTAAACCCTAAAAACAATAAAAAATCCTAAGAAAACCTTAGAAACATAAGAACACTCAAAACCCCGAAAACCTAATAAATGGTAGAAACACTATGAAATCATAAAATGACCCTAAATATTCTAAAACCCCTAAAAATCATTAAACCCCTGAAATCATAAAACCCCTAAAACCCCCTTAAAACCCCAAACCACTAAAAACTCAAAAAACCATTTAAACACCTAAAAAGTTTAAAAACATCTAAAAACCTTAAAACCCCCAAAAAAATTGAAAGACCTAAACCCGAGAAAATCCCTAAAAAAAATAAAAACAAAAAAAATGATAACTTCTAAAAATCCTTAAAAAATTAGAAACCCGCTAAAACCCCTGAAAACCCCTAAGAAAACATAAACAACCTAAAAAAAATAAAACCCATAAAAATATAAAAAACATGCAAAACCATAAAAATCCCTAAAAACCATAAACCCCTAAAACAGTAAAAAATCCTAAAAACCACAAAAAATAATAAAACCCCTTTAAAACCCTAAAAACATTTAAAAAACTAAAAAACCATATAACCCCTAAAACACAAAAAAAAACCGAAACCCATTTTTTTTAAAATCCTTAAAAATCCTAAAAACCCATAAAAATTGTGGAAACTCTTTAAACCCCTAAAAATGATAATAAAGTCTAAAAAATAATAAAACCCCAAAAATTCGAAATAAAATCCTAAAAGCACAAAAAACTATAAAAATAATAGAAAAACATAAAACCCTAAAAACAAAAAAACATAAAATCGCTAAAAATTCTTAAAATTATAAAAAACACTAAAACCTCTGATAAAACATAATAAATCTTTAAAAACCGAGAAACACTTAAAACCCCTTAAACCCTAAAAATGGTAAAAACCCTAAAATCCAAAAAAACATTAAGAACCCTAGAAACTCTAGAAACCATAAAAACACCTAAAAACCCTAAAACCAAATAAAAACCCTTAGAACCCTTAAAACCAAAAAAACCTAAAAACCATAAAAATTCCTAAAACCCCTAAAAACATAAAAAAAACCTCAAAATCTCTAAAAACCCTAAAAAACTAAAAAATCCCAAAATTTGTTTAAAAAACCAAAAATCCTAAAAACACCCTAATAAAACATTGAAAACCTAAAAACACTTAAAACCCCAAAAATTCTAAACATACTAAAAACCATTAAAACTATAAAACCCCCTAAAAATTAAATACCATAAAACTCCATAAAACCCACTAAAACCTACTAAAAACTATAAAAAAATCATAAAATCCTAAAAATTCAAAAACCCAAAAAAACCCAAAAAAACAATAAAAATTCTATAAAACTTAAAAACCCCTAAAAACTTCAAAATCACTAAAACACCTAAAAAATATTAAAAAAAACAAAAAATTCCTAAAAAACCTAGAAATGTAAAAAATCTTGAATCCCTGAAAACCCCTATGAAAATCATAAAAATATAAAATTACTTAAAACCCATAAAAAACCAAATACCACAAAAAACCCTGAAAACCATAAAATCTCCTAAAACCCCTTAAAATAACTAAAAACCCTAAAAACCAAAAAATCCCAAAAAGTCTTAAAAATCCAATAAAATGGAAAAATCCTTGAAAACTGCTAAGAAAAACTTAAAACTAAAAATAGTTAAAACCCACCTAAAAATGCTAAATACCCAAAAAACAATAAAATACTATAAAAACCCTAACCCCCTCAAAACCATAGTCCCCCTAGAAACAATAAAAATAATAAAAATAATAATATCATTTAATGACACTAAAAACGCTAAAAACCCTTTAAACCCATAAAAACTTTAAAACAGTAAAAAAAATTATACTCAAGAAGACTAAAAAAAACTAAAAAACCAAAAAACCGAAAAGGCGTTTGGTGATGGATGCTACTAAGGGTGATTCTGGTTCTTCCCCGAGGCTGCAGAAGGCACAGTTGAATGTTTTTTGTTCTCATATTATGAATTTTCTTTCTCTCTTTGGTTGATTCAATGGATGTGGATGGTTTTGTTTCATTTTTCTGCTGGTGCTTCTTGTTATCCTTGATGTGAGGGACTACATGGTTCTAGTTTGGAACAATGAGCTATGGAAGCTGCTTTTTGGATTTGGGTGTTGGTCCGAGTGGATTTGTGTTGATGGAAGGTGCGAAATTTATGCTTGGCTGAGACATGAGGATGTGGATGTCATTGTTTATGGTCCTTTGACATTGTCGGTGGTGAGTTATGTTGGTGCGGTTTGGCTGCGAGGCATGGAAGGAGATGCTGGTTGTAAGACTATGTGGTCGCTGGATTTGAAGCGGGGTGCTGGGAGTTGTTTGGTGATAGAAAGAGGTACTGGTTGTTTGAAAATGAGGTGTTGGACCTTGGCTGCTATTTGGATAGGATGTGATGAAGCTGTAGTCTGTGATTTTAGTGCTGGTGGTTCTGTGTTGCTGGTGGTGGATATGCTTGGCAAGGAGGTGATAGATGATGAAAAACGTGTTGCGGGATACTAGATGCTAGCTGGCAGGGAGATGCTGACAGAGATGAATTTTTTCTACTTTTTCTGGTTTTGTGTGTCTTTTTGGGTTTTTGGGGTCTTGTTGGTTTTGTGGTGGTGTCCAGGGTTTTTGGGTGTGGGTTGATTGACCCCCCTCCCTTGTCTGCTGCGTCTTTTTTTCATAATAATTTTTTTTGGGGGGGGGGTCGGGAATAGACAGGCGTCACACCTGTTCTTCCATAAGAAAAAACAAAAAAAATATAAATGCACTTAAAACCCCATAAAAACAAAAAAATATAACACTAAAAAACCTAAAAACCCTAAAAACCCTAAATATTGTCAAAATCCTAAGACCCCTATAAACCATAAAAATCCAAAAAGGCACTAAAAACACATAAAAACCCTAAAAACACATAAAAACCATAAACACCCTTAAAAACCATAAAACCACATAAAACCTCAATACCCTAAAAGCCTCTAAAAATTATCAAAACGTTTAAACCCCTAAGAACATTTAAAAACACTGAAAAACATTTAAAACCCTAAAAACTTAACCAAAATCCATAAAATCCCAAAAAATCATAAAACCCTCAAAATCCTTATAAACACTAGAAAACCATAAAAATCCTAAAAAAATACCAAAAAATCCCGAGAAACACAAAAAAACATGAAACCATGAATGTTCCAAATAAAACCTTAAAACCTAAAACACTTAAAACCCCTAAAAAACCTAAAAAATTCTACAAACGTAAAAAACCCTATAATGACCCTAAAACTCTATAAACCCCTAAAAACTAAAAAACCCATAAATCATTAAAAATCCATAAAACATTAAAAAACTGAAAAGAATTGAAAAACCAATAAAACCCAATTTTTTTTTTTCAAAACACTAAAACACTCTAAAAACCCTCAAAATACCTAAAAACCCTAAAAAACATAAAAATATAATAAATACCTAATAATACCTAAAAGGAGAAAAACCCCAAAAATCCCTGAAAACCACTAATAAAACCATAAAAAACTAAAAACACCTAAAACCCCTTAAATCCTAAAAATTTCTAAAACCCTAAAAACCCAAAATTACATAATAACTCCTAAACCCCTAAAAATCCATAAAAACCCTAAAACCGACTAAAAACTCTAAAAAACCATTAAACACAACAAAAAATTTAAAAACCACAATGAAACCGTTAAACCAATAAAATTTTTGAAAAAAACCAAAAAACACAAAAACACAAAACCTATAATTCCACTAAAATCCATAAAAACCATAGAACCATAAAAATAACAAAAATCCCCTAGAAAACCCATAAAACATAAAAACCATAAAAACCGTAAAACCCCCTATGTACACCTAAAATACCAAAAAACAATTAAACCTCCAATAAACCTGAAAATGATGAAAACCCCGAGAAAGCCTAAAATCAAAAAAAAAACACCGAAACAATGTAAAACCCCTAAAACCAAAAAACCCTCAAAATACCAAAGAACCCACGAAAATCATAAACATCATAAAAAGGTGATAAAATCCATAAAAAACCCTAAAAACCCTGAAAACCCCTAAGAAAACCTTAAAAACCATTAAACACTTAAAACCCAAAAAAACTAAAAAATAATTAAAATCGTAAAAAACCCTAAAAACCTTAAAAACCCTAAAACCATAAATACCATAAATACCATAAAAACCATAAAATACCCTAAACACCCATAAAACCCTAAAACCCACTAAAAACTCTAAAAACACTTTAAACCCCCCAAACCTTAAAAACTCTAAAATCCTTCAAACACCTAACCCCCCCCCCCCAAAAAAAAAACCATAAACCCCAAAAAACCCTAAAAACAGTCAAAATCCCTAAAAAACCTAAAAAAATTAAAATCCTAAAAAATACCTATAGTCCCTAAAAACATAAAAAATACTAAAACCCCCAAAAAACACAAAGAAAACAATAAAAACTTAAAAATACTTAAAACCCCTAAAAACCTAAAAAATGGTGAACCCCCTAAATATACTAAAAACTATAAAACACCAAAACTACAAAGACACCTAAAACATTAAAAACTAAAAATACAACAAAACCCTAAAAACCATTAAAAACTATAAAAACTATTTAAACCCATAAAAATGATAAAAAAACTATTAAAACCTTATAACCCTAAAAATCAAAAAAATCATAAAAACTCAAAAAACCATATAAACCGTAAAAATCTAAATAACCCTAAAAACCATAAAATTCATAAATAAAAAAAAATAAAAAAAAATTAAAACCGTTAAAAACAATGAATACCCTAAGAAAACCATAAAAATCTAAAAACACATAAAACCACAAAAAACACTTAAAAATTCCAAAAAACCCAAAAAACCAAAAAACCCAAAAAAACCCAAAAACAAAAAAAACCCTAAAAACCTCAAAATCTAAAAGAACCTAAAAATTATAAAAATCCTACAAAATCACTAAAAATACCTAAAAATTTAAAAACCCTAAAACTTGGAAAACCCCTTATAAAACTATAAAAACCTAAAATCACTTTAAACTCATGAATACACATAAAACCATAAAAATAATAAAAACATAAAAAACCCTAAAAGCCACTAAAAACTATAAACCCATTTAAAACCCAAAAAAAATAAAAGACATCTAAAAAATCACAAAACCCCCAAAAAATAAAAAAATCATAAATCTCCAAAAAACCCAAAAAACCCTAAAAACCCAAAAGACCCTAAAAACCTTGAAAAACACTAAAAACCCTAAAAACCATAAAAAACATAAAATTCTTAAAAAATATCTAAAATATAAAAAAAACCAAAAAACCAAGAAACCATGAAAAAAATAATAAATAATTTAATACCTAAAAAAACATAAAACCCTATAAAAATGATAAAACCCTAAAAACCTAAAAAACCCTAAAACCTATAAAAACAGTATTCCCATAAAACCCAATAAAACCATTAAAATCATAAAAATACCTAATATTCCCTAAAAACTACAACAAAAAAAACTAAAATCCCAAAATAACCTTAAAATTGTAAAAACACATAAAACACCTAAATTAAAAAAAATATAAACGATAAAAATGTTAAAAGCCCAAAAAAATGCAAAAAACACCACAAAATCCCTAAAAACACTAAAAAATAATAATCCTAAAAAACCCCTAAAATCCCTAAATACATAAAATACTATAAAAAATCTGAATAACCATTAGAAAACCATACAACCCATTAAAAAATTAAAATGCCTAAAACCATAAAAACTATAAAACCCTAAAAAGACCATAAGACCCACTAGAAACCATATAACCGAAAAAAACATGAAACCCCCAGAACCCCACTCAAATATATAAAACCCCTTTAAACCCCTAAAAACATTAAAAACTATAAAAAGCATAAATACCCTAAAAAGTTCATAAAACCTTAAAAACCCAAAAACTCTAAACACCTAACAAAACATTTGAAACCCTAAAACCCACAAAATCCCTAAAAATCGTAAAACCCCATAAAAATTATAAAATCCTAAAAATCCATAAAAATGTAAAAAACCCTAAAAACCCTAAAAACCACTAATAAATTGTTAAAAATCTAAATCCACTTTAAACCCCTTAAGAAACCTCAAAACACTAAAACCCTAAAAAATCTAAAAACCATAAAAATTATTAAAAACTATAAAGAACAATAAATTTTTGAAAAATCCTTAAACATCCCTAAAAACGTAAAAAATCCTAAAAACACTGAAAACCATAAAGTACACCATAAAATTCAAAAAAACACTTAAGACCCTTAAAAACCTAAAAAAACTCCCAAAAACATAGATAAACTAAAAAACCAAAAAAACCCAAAAAACCGAAAAACCCATAAACTCCATGAAAACCATAAAAACATAAACACCCATGAAAATAAAAAAACACTAAAAAAACCATTTGTACCCCTGAAACATTGAAAAACTCTAAAAATCCTTTAAAACCCTAAAACCACAAAAAACCCTATAAATAGTAAAAAACCTAAAAACCCTAAAAACTCTTAAAAGCCGTAAAAATACTATAAATTCCAAAAAACATAAAAAACCCTAGAAATACAAATAAAAGTATAATAACCAAAAAATAATTAAAACCTATAAAAAAACAAAAAACTCTAGAAACCCTAAAACACCGTAAGAAACCTAAACCCAAAAAACCCAACCTCCCCCCCCATGAGTCATAAAAGAACTTTAAAACCCCTAAAAACAAAATACCCACTAAAAACTCAAAAAACCCTCTAAACCCATAAAATATCAAAAGCTCTAAATACTCATTAAAATCCTAAAAATCATTAAAACCGCACCTCGAACTCCTCAAATAGGAGGAGGAAGCGGGATTACTCCACTCTCCCCAGACCCATGGTTACTCGGGCGTCTTCAAAGGCAGTTAAGATAAAAGTCACGGTTAATAATCGGGAGCAGCCACATTCACTAGAGAAAAGAAAATGCAGGGAGAAGTTTTTGACGCTCCTCAAACTTAATAAGGATTATGGGTCAGGATGGGATGAATCTGACTCCTGCTTTGATGATGCGGCATTTGGATATGGTGCGGATGGTGACCCTTATGGTGTGGCTTCTGTTTCAGGTTTTGGTGGTGACATTGACTGATCTGTTTTCTTTTCCTTCTTTGTTTTCCTTGGAATATTTCTTTTTTTAGGGGTCTTTGGGTTGGGGTTGTAAAGGGTTTTCGGGTGGGGGTCGTTTGACCCCTCCCTTCCCTTGTCTGCTGTGTCTTTTATTTAATAAATTTGGGGGGGTGGTCGGGAATATCCGGACCCCCGAATCTTCCTTTCCCTATGGATACCTAAGAATCTGAAAAATCATAAAAATCCTTTAAAATCACTAAAAATCCTTAAAAAATTTAAAACCCCTACAAAACCCTAAGAAAACCATAGAAACTGGAAAACGATTTAAATCCATAAAAACCTAAATAAATCATAATACCTTTAAAAAAAATCCTAAAACCATAAAAATCCTAAAACCCCACAAAATCCCTAAAAATAAAAAAATAAATACCATAAAAATCCCAAAAAATACATAAAAATCCATAAAAACGTAAAAACCCCAAAAACCTCAAATAAACCATAGAAAATCATAAAAAATTAAAAACACAAAAAACTCCTAAAAACCCTAAAATGATAAAAAAAACCCTAAAAATTTCTAAAAGGACCGTAAAAATCCTAAAACCCCATAAAATAATAAACCACCCTACAAACCATAAAAAATCCTAAAAATCGATAAAAACTATAAAACCAACTAAAAACTATAAAAACCCCATTAAACCAATTTTTTTTAAAAGGTCTATAAAACCTTCTAACCTTAAAAACCAAAAACCCAAAAATCCTAAAAAAACCATAAAATTTCTGTAATCCCCAAAAAATCATAAAATCTAAAAAACCCCATAAAAGTCCTAAAATTTTGTAAAAATACCTAAAACATAAAAATCCCTAAAAACCATGAAAAAAATGTAGAAAACCTTATAATCTCAAAAACAATTAAATACCCAAAAAATATAAAAAACTCTAAAAATTTAAATTTCCTAGAAATCTGAAAAACCACCCCCCCCCCCAAAACATAAAAAACCCTAAAACCCCATAAACCCCTAAAACCACTAAAACTCTAAACACCCTTTAAACCCTTGAAAACATTAAAAACACTAAAAACCATAAAACCCTAAAAAATAACCCCCCCCCCACCCAAAAAAACCTCATAAAAACCATAAAGTCGCTAAAAAATCATAAAACCCTCAAAATTTCTTATAACCCTAAAAAACCATAAATATCCTAAAGAAGATTTAATAGTATATAAAAAAGCGAAAACACCTAAAACCCACAAGAAAACATTACAATACCTTAAAACCTAAAAACATTTATATCCTCTAAAAACCCTAAAAACATAAAAAACTAAAAAACCTAAATACCCCAAACCCCAAAAAATCATAAAATAAAAAACATAAAACCCATAAGAATCCTAAAAACAAAAAAAAAACCATAAAGACACATAAAAACCCTAAACCACTAAAAATTATAAAATCAACCTTAAACCATAAAACCCATAAAACATTAAAAACCCATTAAAACCCAAAAAATCAATAAAACATTAAACCCCAAAAAACCTCAAAAACTCAAAGCCCCTCAAAATCCCTAAAAATCAATAAAACCTAAAAATTCCAAACAAATATCTAGAAATCCCAAAAAACATAAAACCCCTAAACCTTTAGAAAACACTAATAAAACCTTAAAAACCTAAAACACATAAAATCCCTAAAATAACTTAAAACTATAAAAACCCTAAAAAACAATAAAAGTCCAAAAACCTTAAAAACCATAAAAATACATAAAACCAGTAAAACCCCTATAATCCATATAAACCCTAAAAACCAACAAAAAAACATTAAAACCCCATTTAACCCATAAAAATGTCAAAAAGCTCTGCGAAAATTAAAAACTAAAAAAAACTAAAAAAACCATAAAACCCAAAATACAATAAAAACTTTAAAAACCTATAAAAACCCTCAAAATCCCAGAAAACCCCCAAAAAACCTTAAAACCATATAAAGGACCTAAAAATCTATAGAAATGTAAAAAAACCTAAAAACCGTGAATATCACTAAGAAGTCCCAAAAAATATAAAAACACTTTAATCCTTTAAAAACATAAATAATAGTAAAATCCGCAAAACCCTAAAAAACCATAAATCCCTCAAAATTACTAAAAACTAGATAAATCATAAAAATTCCCTAAAAGGCCTAAAAATATAAAAAACCCTAAAATCCCTAAAACCAAAAGAAAACCTTAAAATCCTATAAACACTTAAATTTTTTAAAAAACAAAAAAAATACTGAAACCCAAAAACACTAAAATCCATAAAAACCAAAAAAAATCAACTAAAAATATATAAAACCCTAAAGCCCCATAAAAACACTAAAAACAACTAAAAATTCTAAAAACTCTTTAAACCCCTCGAAGTGTTAAAAAATATAAAAAAATTATAACCCCAAAAATAATCAAAATACCCCTAAAAACCCAAAAAACCAAAAACAACTAAAAACCCCCTCAATAACCATAAAGATCCTAAAAATACCCTAAAATCACATAAAATTTAAAAATTCCTAAAAATAATGAAAAACCCAATGAAAAACTTAAAAACCTAAAAATATAGAATCCCTATTAAACATAAAAATGTTGAAAACCCTAAAACCCATAAATATACTAAAAATCACTAAATATATAAAAACCCTTAAAACCTTGATAAACCCTAAGAAAACTTTAAAAACCTAAAAACATCTAAAACCCCTAAAAACATAAAAACCTAAAAACCCCTAAAATGCCCTAAAAAATAAAAAACCTAAAAAATACCAAAAAAATCACTAAAAATGTAAGAGATCCAAGAACCCTGAAAATACCTTAGAAACCTCAAAAAACATAAAAAACATAAGACCCTTAAAAAACTAAAATTGCTAAAAACCCAAAAAAACAAAAAAAACCCCAAAAATCCATAAAACCCATAAGAACTACTAAAACCCATAAAATTCCGAAGTACCCACAAAAACCCTAAAAAGAAAAAAAACTATAAAAACCCTTTAAACAACTAAAAAGGTTAAAAAACAATAAAATACATAAAACCCCTAAAAACTAATAAAATATAAACAACATAAAAACTATAAAAACCAAAAAACCCAAAAAAATCATCAAAATTCCAAAAAAACCCTAAATACTAAAAAAATCCAAAATATCCATAAAAATGTGAACAAATAATGTAAACCCTGAAAGACCCTAAGAAACCTTACAAACATGTAAAACAAATAAAATCATTAAAAACACCAAAAACACAAAACCACGACAAAACTAAAAAAACCCAAATAAAAACAATTAAAATCCTTAAAAACCTAAAAAACCATTAAAATCCCCCAAAGGCCAAAAAATCCTAAAAACATAAAAAATCGTAAAATCCATGAAAAAAAATGAAAACCATAAAGCCCTAAAAATTTCCAAAAAAATGTAAAAACACTATAATACATGACAAACCCTAAGGAATACTTAAATGCCTTATTACACTAAAACCCCCTAAAACCTAAAAAATGATAAAACCCCAAAAAAGAAAAAAACCCAAAACACCTAAATTCCATCAAAACCCCTAAAAAAATAAAGGGAAGATGGCGACGCACTCCCCTGGGATTCTCTCTCACTCGACGCTTCTTCCAGGCCTTCCCTTGGATCCAAATCAGAGCTTCAACGGTTGTCCTTTTCTCCTTCCCAGCTCTTGGAAATGGCATGCCATGTATGTGATATTCGGCCTCAAGAAAGTGGTGGCTCCTGCGCTTCCACGACTTCAACTTCCCCGAGTTCATTTTCTCTGGGCTTCAGACTTTGACACGACTTTGCTCCATTGCTGGCGATTCTGGCCTCCGACAGCTATGGTGGTCGCGACATCTTCAGATCGGCTTGATTTTGAATGGGTCGACATCTGCCAGCAGCTACGGGTCGGGGTCGATTTTTTAGATCTAGGGTTTCTGCAGGCAGGTAAACATGGTCAGGGGATCGTTTCTAAGTATGATGTGACAATCTGGTCTTATGGCGCTGGTCGGATCTTTCTTGATCCTGCGTGGCAGAAGGAGGTTTTCTCTATGCCCTGTTTCGTTTCTTCTGTTGGTTCGCGAAGCAGCGGTAGGTGCGTACTCAACTTAGTCTCTCGGTTTCGTATTTTCTCCAATTTGTTGATTCTAGTTTCGGTCAGACCTTTTGGCATTCCATGTTATCCTACTACTTGGTTATTATTTCGATTATGAATGAGTACTGGTCTCTGGGTTTGCTGAGATGGGTTTGGTGATCATTGTGCAATTTCTGGTGGTCTGCGGTTTGCTATGCTACGAGATCTGGAATGCTGAAAGTTATTTGGTTCAAATATCATGAAGGCTAGTTGCCGAGCTGCGATTCCTTGTTTGATGATGGGTTAGGATGTGCTGGCTGTTACTTTATGAGCTACAAGTTGATAGGAGCTGGTCGGCAAGGAGGCGGTGATGCTTTTGTTGCTGATGCTGGTGTTTTGGTGCTTTCGTTCGATGGATTTTGCTGCTTGTTTTCACTGGCAGTGGATCCTCATGGGGAGGACATGATAGTTGCTATAAATGGTGTGATTGGAATTCCTCATTGTTGTCTGCTGGGAAGTGATGATGGCCGCATTTGGTTGCGGTGCTCGTGCTGTGGTTTCATGCTGCTGGTTGTGAGTGGTTGCGATGTCAGATTTGGTGTTGTTGGTTGCTGGGGCTGGTTGGTTTGGACGTGTTGCTGCTGCTATGTTGCTGTGATGATGGGATGTGGTGCTTCTGGATGCAGAAATGTGCTGGATGATGGAAATTGTGATGCTGGATGCTGGTTACTACTGAGCTGGGAGTTGTTGAAGTTGTGGTTTATGATCGTGTTGCTACTGGATGTTGATTGCTGGTTGAGTTTGATTGCTGGTCATTGGTTAGCTGTGAGATTCTGGATGCTGGTTGATGCTGGATGATAGTGGTGGCTGCTTGGCTTAGTGTTCTTTTACTTTTTTCGCTTTTTTTTCTTTCTTTTGGGGTCTTTTCGTCTTGGGTTGTAAGGGGTTTTGGGTGTGTGTCGTTTGACCCCTCCCCTCCCTTGTCTGTTGTGTCTCTTTTTTCTTTCTAATAAATTTGGGGGGTGGGGGAATAGCCTGACCCTCGCATCTTCCTTTCCCTAAAAACATAAAAACCCCTAAAACCCATAAAACCCTAAAAATCTCCAAAATATCAAAAAATACATTAAACCCCTAAAAATGTTAAAAAATATAAAAATAGTACATCCCAAAAATAAAAAATAAAAAATAACCCACACAATCAAAAAATCCATTTAAACGAGAAAAAAACTAAAACCCCAAAAATCCTCAAAAAACCCTAAAAATCCAAAAAATTTATACAAAATCAATAAAATGACCTAAAAACTTAAAAATTTGTAAAACCATAAAAACCTACAAAAACCTAAAGACCCTTAAAACACCTAAAAACTAAAAATACAAATAATCCAAAATACCCTAAAACCCCAAAAACATTAAAATCCCTAAAAACCATAAAATAAACCCTAAAGACCCATAAAACTCATATTAAACCACAAAAAACTCTAAAAACCCTTTAAACCACTAAAATCATTAAAAACTCTAAAGTGATAAAAACCCTAAAAAAACTAAAAAAACCCAAAAAAACGAAAAACCAAAAAACCCCTAAAAACCCAAAAAACCTTAAAAACAAAAAACCCTTAGAAACCCAATAATCACCCAAATCCCTCAAAATACCTAAAAAATTATAAAAATCCTTTAAAACCATAAAAATTCCTAAAAACATAAAAAACTATAAAAATACCTAAGAAAGTCCTAAAATTCAAAAAACACTTAACCCATAAATAAACCTAAAAAATAAAAACCATAAAACCATAAACCCCATAAAAATCCTAAAACACCCTAAAATACCAAAAGCATAAAACCCCTAAAACTCTAAAACCCCTAATAAAGCCATAAAAACCTAAAACACTAAAAGCCCCTCAAAATTTTTAAACTGATAAGAAACCTAAAAATTAATAAAAATACTAATAAATCTAAAAACACTCAAAATCCAAAAAAACCCTAAAATCCAAAAAATGGAAAAAACCCTAAAAATATCAAAAAACCTAAAATACCTTTAAACCCTCAATATTTATAAGAAATCCTAAAAAACCTAAAAACACGTTAAACCCCTAAAAATCCAAAAAACCATAAAATCCCTGAAACCGTAAACCCTTAAAATCCTTAAAAACCTTAAAACTTGTAAAAACCTTAAACCACTAAAAACTAAACAAAACCCTTCAAACCGCTAAAAATGTTTAAAGGTCTAAAAAACATTAAAAACCTAAAAAACTAAAAAACCCAAAAACTCAAAAAAACTACAGAACCCCTGAAAACCCTAAAAAACATAAAAACCCACAAATCCCTAAAACCCCTAAAATCCATAAAAATTATAAAAAACACCAAAAATACCAATAATATAAAAAATAATCATAAAAAACACTAAGAAAACCTTAAAGCCAAAAAATTCATTAAAACACTAAAAACGTAAAAAACCCTAAAACCCTAAAAACCATAAAACCCATAAAAGGCATTAAAACTCCAATAAATCCATAAAACCCTAAAACCAATAAAAACTTTAAATTCCCATTACACCCATAATAATTATTAAAAACACTAAAAACATTAAAAACCTCAAAAATAATGCCACACCCCTCCTAAAACCCCATAAAACCCAAAGAACCCTAAAAATCCTAAAAATCCATAAAATATAAAAAACACAAAAAATATCTAAGAAAGCCTTAAAAACCTAAAAACACTCAATACACCTAAAAACCATAAAATTAATAAAAAACCTAAAAACTCAAAAAATTATAGAAATCCATAAAAAACACTAAGAGTACCATAAAAACATAAAAAACCATTAAAACCTAATAACCTATAAAAACCTAAAAACCCCAAAAAATACATTAGATCTCTAAGAATATGGATCAAGGAAGGGGAATATATGGTGGTGAAGATCATGCCCTGTAATTGGTTATCTCACCCCTGGAACCTGCTCCAGCTTTGCTAGAGGTCTGCGGCTACAGTGAGCTCTTCCAACTATGTATTCATTCATCCTCTGGGTTTGGTGTGATCGGAGGCCCACCGAAAGTCTCAAGACTGAAGATTTATTTTACAGAGGCAGAAAAATCCGCGATCTCACCTTCATTCTCTGATTTTGACCACCGTCCCCTAGTCGAGTGATTAAGAAGGGGCCAGCGGATCATATCTTAGAAAAACAAGAGACAGTGGAGGAAAGACACAATTTATGTTGTTTATACATTATTTCCTAAGTTTTGACCCCCCAAGGGTGAGAAGATCTAGAAGTTATCTGATCTCACCAATCAGATTAGGGAGATCTGGGGATTCTCCGAGTGGCGTATGACTGCCATGGGGAGAGGATACTTTCGTATTTTCATCCCATCGGATGAATTCAAGTGACGAGCTTGAAGCTTCATCTTCCTTAACTTGAAGCCCGACCTTCTAAGGATCCAAGAGTGGGATCAAAACATAAATCCTTTGAATTTCAATAACACCTCTCTGCAGGTATGGATTCATATTTTTAAACTTAGATGGCTTTATTGGCACCCTCAGATCCTTGAGACATTGCCTCCTTGGTGGGTTATCCTATACGTATTGATAAGGAGACTGATAATCCAACATATGGGGACTATTATTGTGTTCTTGTTGAAGTTTACTTGGCCTCCACAATGATTGAAGAAGTGGTTCTCAACACTGATGAAGACAGCTTCACACTGAAGATCTAGTACGAGCAAAAACTGATTTTTCCTTAATTGTTATCTTTTTGGGAATCTCATCACTGACTTCCAATGTTTGAAGGTGTGTTCCAAGTGATATATTAAAGGTCACACTGCTGAGTCCTGCAATAGGAAACTAGGCACTGGAGTAGGGTGAATGCCCCTAACCAAGAACCTGCTCCCTCCCGGCCTAGTCCCGAAGCGGTTCGTTGTCCTCCAGAGTAGCCTTCATCAAGGAGGGTGTCGGAGTTCGATGATACTCTCTAACAAGACACACCCTCCCACTTTTATGGAGTCACTACTGGGTATAATCCTCCAGCTGAATAGATAGCTGACATAGACCCTGCTGTTGTCATTCCCAGTCTGAAGACACCCATGGTTGAGCCTGGCCAAGCCACAGAGCCTACTGCTGGTTGGGAAGTCATGGATGAGCCCGGGAAGACTTCCATGCACTCTAGAACTTCCATGATGGTGGGTACTACCTGCTACCAGGGTGTCTCTCCTCCCATCCATGAGGTGAATGATGGGATGGTACACCTTGCAACTACAGGGCCCCCTACCCCCCTTGGCCCTGAGAAGAACTGCACACCTCTGTCCCTTCCTCCACTGTTTGATGATTCCTTCACATTTTCATCCTCTAACAATGCTGCACAATGAGACACAGATAAAAGTGCCTCCCCAGTGGCACTCTACCACATGAACAGGTTCACCCCTCTCAGCGGTATCTTTTGGGTTGATGAGGATGAAGAACAAAATGTTGAGGTTGAAGAAGGGTCCTCCAAGCTGGTTGACAAGAACTCACTACATGAGGTTGGCTGCCAACCTCCCTATGACCTGGGTCTCAAATACCGGGTTTTTGTAGTTGATCCTTCCACTAAGAATAACCCTGTGGGAAGGCCTCAGAAGAATAGGAAAAAGGAAAAGGCGAAGGCAGTTCCCCTGAATGCTAACACCGACTTTGTGAATGGGGTGACTTCTCCTTAATTTGATGCCGATTTTCTTCTGGAACTGCTACTGGATTGGGAATCCTCCCACTCCCTCAACCCTTAGGATTTTCCTCCCTTCCCAGAGGACTAGGATTCTTGGCATTGTTGAGCTGATGATCCTATTTGACAACTGGATGGGTTTCAACATGGAAAAACCTTGGTTACTCCTGTTTTTCCAATACTGCTAATTAGAATGGTCTTGACACCCTTTAGGTCCTTATGCATGATGACATTCAGTTTACATCTGTGGATGTGATCCCCCAAATCATCACCTTGTATGTCATGTACAACTCTACCCCTCTCTCTTTGTCCTTTGTGTAGGCCCCCTACCCCTATTTGAAGAGATGATCTCTATGGGAAAAACTAATTACTCTATATGGGATCATTGAGAATATCTAGATTGTGATCGGGGACTTCAACATTGTTTTGCGCTCGGATGCGAAGATTTCCTCCAATTTCACTCGCTTGGATGTTGAGGATTTATCCTTCTGCCTTGACTCTTGTTATCTCATGAAAGTCCATGTTTCTGGAGCCTCCTTCACTTGGGGGCATTTCACTATGAATGGAAGGTAGTCCTACAAGCTGGACAGATGTTTTTATAGGATAAATGATGGAGTTAATCCCATTGATTTCTTGGATTTACCCTCCCCAAGTTCCACTCAGATCATAATCCTTTGATTGAAAATTGTTCCATAGGCTCTCTAAGGTCATAACTATTGCCTTTCATGTTAAATAATGCCTGGATTACGATTCTCGGATGTTGGGAAATCTTCATCAGTGGCAGGAATGAGGACCTCTGGGAATTCATTACCATAGGTTGGTCTCTAGGCTGAAAAAAATCAAAGCCTCTCTCAAAGAATGGAGCATGGGCTGTTTCTCTAGTCTAGATGATGATATCCAGGATGTTGAGCATCATCTTGCCTTCCACCTAGAATCTAACCAACACCTGCCCCTACCCTCTCGAGATGAGCTTTAGCATTACTCCAAGCTAGACGATCTTCTGGAACGTAATGAAATGTTGGCGAAGATTCAGTTCAACATTATATGGCTCAAAGATGGATATCACAACTTAAAATTCTTCCATCATTTTCATAGGGAGAAAAAGGAAAAAAAGTGTCTAAAGGCGGTCTATATCATGGGCTCTAACTTCACATCAGAGGATGATATTTCTGATGCTATTATCAATCATTTCCAAGGGATTTACTCTGATGACGGTAAGGATTATACCCTCCCCTTGATGGACTCTATCCTACCACACATTGATGAGCACTAAAACTGGGCTCTAATGACCCCCCCCCCTTACGGAGGAAGTTAGGGATGCATTGTTCTCTCTGAACATTGACACCATAGCAGGACCAGATGGATTCACTAATAAATTCTTCATGTCTTACAGGGATATCATTCATGAGGGAATCACCAGCACTGTTCAAGTATTTTTTCTCTCTAGTATTTTTCCAAATGGGGTTAACTCTAATTTTGTTGCCCAGATTCCAAAAAGGGATGATTCTATTAACATAGGTGACTTTTGACCAGTGGCCATTGGGAACACTATCCCCAAAATTATCAGTAAGATTTTGGTCATGCGAATATGGATGTTTGTGGGGGATATTCTTACCCCAAACCAGTTTGGGTTCGTCCTAGGGAGGAACATCCATGAATGCCTTTTCACGACCTCGGAGAGCATCAAGGTCATGTGGAAGCAGTCCAAGAAGGGAAATTCGAACCTAATATTGACATCTCTAAGGATTTTGACACCATCAAGTGGAGAATTATCTCCCAAGTCCTTTCTAAGTATGAATTCTTGAACAATTTTATCAGGATTATTATGTCCATTCTTAGTAGCGTGTGGGTTTCTATTCTTTTAAATGGTTCCCCAAAGGGATTCTTCCCCTATTCTTGTGGGGTCAGACAAGGTGAACTGCTTTCAGGAATACTCTTTGTGATTACAGAGGATTACTTGAGCAGGTACCCCATTGACCTTTTTTAGGCTATTCTCTTAAATCCTATTAGGGATGGGAGGGATCTTCACGTGCCATGTCATCTGTTGTATGCTGATGATATTCTCCTATTTGGGCAAGCTAACAAATGGACCTTGGAATCCATCCGGATGATCTTTTGGCATTATGAATACGTGGTAGGGAAATATATCAGTTAGAGAAAGTCTTTGATCATCTTTGGGGAGGGAATCCCATGGTCCCATCCGATATCCATTACAAAGTCCCTTGGTGTCAAGATAGGGTCACTCCCTTTTGGATACCTGGGTGTTCCTATTTTTTGGAGATGTGTAAAAATATATCACCTTGAGAACATTGCCTCCAAAGTCACCCAATAGCTGTCGAAATGGAAAGGTGAATCCCTCTCGCTAGCCGGAAGGGTCTCTCTTATCAACGCAGTGATCACTTCTATGATTACTTATTCTTTCTCCATCTACAGATGGTCGGTTAATCTCATTAAGGACCAAAAAGAAAAGATCAGGAATTTTATCTGGACGGGGTGTATAAGTCAAAGGAAACTAGTTACAATGTCCTGGAAGGACTACACTAAACCAATTGAGTTGGGAGGGCTTGGTATCAAAGACCTCAGATGATTCAATGACTCTATCCTTTCAATATTTACTTTGGGGATGCTATGTCCTCTGGGTGGGGGCTTGGGTTTCACTCGGGAAAGATTCGTGCTCACAAATTGTGATGATTATGCAGGATACATTCACTCTATTTTTTTGTCAGCAATTAATGAGTCGTACAAGGACATTGTTTATCACTCTAAATGGTTTGTTTCAAAGCACTCATAATTGAATTCTTTGTCCACACCTTGGCTCGATAGGCCCCTTCAATATTGCACGAGCCCTCCCCCAGGCCTTAAGATCATGTCCATTGCAGAGTTCATCCCACAGATGGACCAGATTGAGGCTCTCCTCCCAACTGAAGCCTTACTTCAATTACGACGTTATGCCTTCGTCGACTCTGAAATCTTGATCTGGAAACCCAAATGGGCTGGGCGTCTTACTGACAAGGATTACTATCGATAAAACTACGTTAGGGGATCCCCTCCCCCATTATGGCTCTCCAAATTTAAGAGGAATTTCATTCCCCCTGCTAGCAGTCTCCTTTTTTGGAAAATCATGAAGAATCGACGGCCTATGCAGAACCAGTTGCAAATAACTGGACACATCCTTGCCTCTATTTGTCTCCTATGCCTTGGTGAGGAAGAAACTTCTCAACACACCTTCATCTAATGCAGTTTCATTGCTGAACTTTGTGGCTACTTACATCAAATTTTTGGGTTCCGTGGTGGCCAGGACATGCCTCTTTTTGAGCTCCGGACTGACCTTCCCAACTGGGACTACAATGAACAGGTCCGCAACCTCTTGCTGGTCACAGTTCTAGCCACTATCACTTTTTTCTGGACCACTCGAAATGGAGATGCCTTCAATAAGAAACAGTTTTCCATTCATGCTGGTGTCGTGACAATCCACATGGCTATTTATGCGACTTTCCATATTCAGACATGCCATATGGTGAATGATGTAAGAGAGGTTATCATCCTTCGGTCACTTGGAGTCTCTGTGGGGGCAAAAAACCCATGCTTCCGAAGTTTATTCGATGAATACCTCCACTCCCCTCCTGGATTAAGCTTAATGTGGATGGTGCGGCCCTTGGTGCTTCGGGTCCTGCTGGATGTGGTGGAGTTTTCTACACCTATCGGGGCTTCATCAAAGGATGCTTCCATCACTTAATTGGTGATGGTTGTGCCCTTGAATCTGAATTGTGGGACATGATAATGGCGATTGAGTATGCTGTCAGGTTTGGGTGGTTCTTCCTGTGGCTTGATTTTTACTCCATGCTTGCTGTGAGCGCCCTGAAAAACAGATCTAGGTGCGTTCCCCGGAGGCTCCTCACCCACTGGATCGACTGCCTCTCCATGTGTCAAAAGCTGCATCTCACTATGAGACACGCTATTGGGAGGCGAATGCAGTTGCGAATGCACTCTCTAAACATTCCATTGTTGAGCGGTGCTCGATGTGGTCCTTTGCTGCCATGCCTCCCTGCTCTTCGTTCGTCGACTCTGACTTGAAGGGTGAGTTGCACACCCGGCTATATAACCCCTCCTTGTAGCACTCTGTTTTCTTTTGGTTTATTATTGGGGGACCAGGCTTGCCGGGTCTAGAGCCTTCGTTTCCAAAAAAGACATTAAAAATCCCCAAAAAACCCAAAAGCCCTAAAACCCCTAAAAATCCTCAAAATCTATAAAACACGAAAAATAATAAAATAAAAAAACACTAGAAATACATAAAAATTTAAAAAAACCTAAAAACTATAAAAACCTATAAATAGTTAAAACCCCTTTAAAAAAGTATAAAACCCCTTAAAATGGCCCAAACCCCAAGAAACCATAAACCATTAAAAACATAAAGACTCATAAAAACCAAAAAAACACTAAAAAAACACTAAAAATATAAAACCCTCTTAAACCACAAAAATGTTAATAAATCATAAAAAACCATTACAACACTACAAAAGTAAAAAATTGCCCTAAAACCCTTAAAAACCATAAAACCCCTCAAAATTTATAAAAACTTTAACAACCCATAAAAATACTAAAAATTCTCTATAAATTCATAAAAAATAAATAACCGTATAAACCCTAAAAATTCTATGAAAGCATTGAAAAACTAAAATACTATAAATTTCCAAAAACCCTAAAAACACTAAAATCTGTAAAAACCCTAAAAACCCATCAAAACCCAAAAAATACAAAAAAAATTTAAAAATACATCAAACCCATAAAAATTTTAAAATCTATTAAAACCATAAAAACCATAATAACCATACAATCCCTAAAAACCTAAAAACCCTTAAAACCATAAAAAAATCAAAATCCCCAATAACTATAAAACTATTAAAATACTAAAAGGCCTTAAAAATAGCTAAAAATGTAAAAAACCCTAAACCCCTAAAAATTACTAAGAAAATACTAAAATCCTAAAAATACTTAAAACCCAAAAAAAACCTAAAAACACTAAAAATGGTAAAAAACTCTAAAAATTCTAAAACCCAAAAAAACATAAAAATCCTATAAATAATAAAAACCATCAAAAATACATAAAAACACTTAAAACCCACTTAAAACTATAAGAAACCATTAAACCCCTAAAAATGGTAAAAAAACATTGTGAAGCTTAAACCCCCAAAAAACTAAAAAAAAAACCAAATTCCCTAAAACCCATAAAAACTCAAATACCTATAAAAGACCATAAAATCCTTCAAAATCCAAAAAACCCCATAAAATACTACAAAATCCCAAAAATACCTTAAATTGTAAAAAACATAAAAAAACATGAAAAACCAAAGAAATCCTTGAATACTAAAAACACTTAAAACCCCTAATAACATAAAAAAACTAAAAACCATAAACACAATAAACTATCTAAAAACCGTAAAATCCCTAAAACCCATACAACCCCAAAAAAATCTATTAAAAACTATAAACCCCTTCAAAACCCTAAAAATATTAAAAAACTCAAAAAAACACTTAAAATCCTAAAAATTCAATGAAAGCCCCCAAAACGCAAAAAATAATAAAAACACTAAAAATTTTAAAAACCAAAAAAACCCTGAAAATCCCTAAAAATCATAAAATTGTAAAAAATCCCTAAAAATCCAAAAAAATATGAATAAACATAAAAAACCTAAAAACCCATAAGAAAACCTTAAAATCAAAGAAACACTAAAAACCCTTAAAAACATAAAAAAGGATAAAAACTATAAAAAATTCTTAAAACAACAAAAAACTGTGAAAAACCTCAAAATCACTAAAAACCCTAAAAATCATAAAAACCCTAAAAGCCCTAAATATACCTAAAAACATAACAAACCGTAAAACCCTTAAAACCACTAAGAAATCCTTAAAAATTTAAAAACACTTTAAACCCCTAAAACACCTGAAACCCCCTAAAACACAAGAAAACCATAAAACCCCTAAAAACCATAAAAACATCAAATTACTTAAAAACTATAAATATTCATAAAAATACTAAATATCCCTAAAAATCCATAAAAGCATAGAAACCCCTGAAATCCCTAAAAAACCCAAATAAATCCATAAAACCTAAAACACTTAAAACCATTAAAAACTTAAAAACACTAAACACCCTAAAAACACTAATATGCCCATAAAATTCCTAAATCCCTTATAAATAATAAAAACTACTAAAAACCATAAAAACAATAAAAAAATAACCCAAAACCACTAAAAACTCTAAAAAACATTTAAACCCCTAAAACTATTAATAATATCTTAAAACCCATAAAAACCAAAAAAATCTCAAAAAATCCCTAAAAACCAAAAACCATAAATACTCTAAAAATCACTAAAAATACTCAAAATTACTAAAAACCCTATAAACCGAAAAAATTGAAAAATCCCTAAAAAATAACAAAATGTAAAAACTATAAATACAATGAAAAATCTAATGGAAACCATAAAATCCAAAAAATGCATAAAACCAATAAAACCATAACAACCATAAGGAAAATTGAAAACCCTAAAACCCCACAAAATACCTAAAACCCTAAAAATACATAAAAATCCTAAAAACTAATAAAAAAATCTAAAAATTTAAAAAACATAAAAACCCTGAAAAACCCTAAAAATGTTCAAAATCTAAAAACCTTTAAAACCCCCCAAAAACCTAAAAACACAATAAACCATAAAATACCCCAAAACCACTAAAACACCCTAAAAATAATAAAACCCCCCAAAACCAATAAAACCCTAAACCCCCCTAAAAACCAAAAAAACCCTAAAAACAATTAAAAACCCTAAACACATAAAAATCCTAAAAACCCACTAAAAAAATCTAAAAAGTATTTGAACCCCTAAAAAAGAAAATAAACAATAAAAAACTTGAAACACTTAAAATGAAAAAAAACTAAACCACCCCAAAAAAACCTTGAAACCCTAAAAACCATAAACCCCCCCAAAATCCATAAAAACCCTAAATTTACATAAAATTCCTAAAAATCCATAGATATCCAAAAAAACCATAAAAAGCCTTAAAAATTTGGAAGGAACCCTAAGAAAACCATTAAAAATTAAAAACATTTAAACCCCATTAAAACCTAAAAAACACTACAAAACCTAAAAAAATATAAAAACCCTAAAAATCACAAAAAATCTATAAAAATATTAAATAATCCCTAAAATTACCTAAAACCATAATAAACATTAAAAAACCAAAAAACACTAATGAAAACATTAAAATGGGAAAAACACTTAAAACCCATAAAAATATATTAATGTTAAAACCCCCCAAAAAATCTAAAGAGACCATAAAATCCCAAAAATCGCTAAAAACCTTAAAACTCCTAAAAACATTAAAAACCTAAACGACCCATAAAAACCCTAAAAACCCACAAAAAAACTATAAAAATACATTAAACCCCTAAAACTCTTAAAATACTCAATATAACCTTTAAACCCCACAAAACTGAAAAAACCCCAAAAACCAAAAAATATAAAAACCCTAAAACCCCCAAAAACCCCTCAAAATAACTAACAACCCTAAATTCTATGAAAATCCTAAAAATCACAAAAGAATACCTAAAAACATAAAGAATCCTAATTGCCTTTAAAACCCCTAATAAAACCATAAAAACTGAAAAACACATAAAATGCGTAAAACGATAAAAAATGTAAAAAACCCTTAAAAACCCAAAATTTTAAATAATCCTAAAAACCATAAAAATAAGTACATCACTAAAAACCCATAAAAATACTAAAAAAGACATAAAAACTCTAAAAACATAAAACCCTAAAAACCCTAAAAAACCCTAAAAACCCTAAAAACCCTAAAGACCCTAAAAACCCAAAAAACCCTAAAAACCATACAAACCCATTAAAACCATTAAAAACCTAAAAACCCATGAAACCCTAAAACCACAAACAAAAATCAAAAACACATTTCACCCCTAAAAAGTTAAAAAAACCCTAAAAACACTAAAACCCCAAAAAAATCATAAATAACACAAAACCCTAAAAACCCTAAATATCCCTAAAACCCTAAAACACAGAAAAATTATGAAAAATTCCAAAAAATGTTCAAAAACTAAAAACCCTTAAAACCCCCAAGAATACCTTAAAAACCAAAAAACAATTACAACCCCTAAAAACCATAAAAAATCTAAAACCCTTAAAAGACCAAAAAACCTCCAAAATCCCTAAAACCCATAAAATTCCAAAAAAAATGCTATAAATATATAAAAAATTATAAAAACGAGAAAATACCTAATAAAACCATAGAAAATTAGACAGAATTAAATCACATAAAATTCTTAAATATGATAAAAATTCAAAAAACCCTAAAACCCCCAAAATCCATCAAAACGTAAAAAACATTAAAAAATAAAAAAACCTAAGAAAACCATAAAAAATTTAAAGCACATAAAACCTTTAAAAAACCTAAAAAATGCTAAAAATAATAACCCCTCCCCAAAGACTATAAAACCCTTAAAATCTTATAAATATCATAAAACACCCCCAAAAAGTATAAAAATCCAAATACCTCATAAAAACCCAATAAAAACTATAAAAATTGATTAAACCCCTAAAAATATTAAAAAACTAAAAAAACCATTTATGACCTAAAAAGTCAAAAAAACATCCAAAATCCCAAATAAACCCTAAAACCCTAAACTACCTAAAACCCCTAAAAATCATATAAATCCTAAAAACCCTCTAAAAATACCTATAAATATGGAAACAAAACAACCAAAGAACAATTTTTAAACCTAAAAACAATTTAAACCCCTAAAAAACCTAAAATCCCAAACACCCCAAAAAAACCAAAAACCATAAATATACAAAAAAGATATAAAAATACACAAAACATAAAACCTCATAAAACCCTAAAAACATCTTAGAATCCCTTAAAACCCTAAAAACAATTAAAACCCCAAAAAAACCCAAAAAAGATAAATCCCTAAAAACCATAAAAAGGTCTTAAAATGGCCCAAAAAACCAAAAAACCTCTTTAAACCATAAAACCCAAGAAAACCATAAAAAACCATAAAACCCCATAAAATCCCTAAAGAACCACTATCAAATCTAAAAACCTTTTAATCCCCTAAAAACATTAAAAAAATTTACAAAACAATTAAACTCCTAAAAATTCAAAACAATACTATAAATCCATAAAAACCAAAAATCCCTAAATACCCTAAAACCAATAAAACCCCCCAAAATTCATAAAAATCCATAAAATCCATAAAAATTTCAAAAAAACACTAAATCATAAAAAACCCTAAAACCCATGAAACCTCCTAAGAACACCTTAAAAACCTAAAAACCCATAAGACCCCTAAAAACATAAAAACACTAAAAACCTTAATAACTACAAATACCATAAAAACACAAAGGACCTTAAAAATATCTAAAAATTATAAAATCCCATTAACTAAAAAAATATATATAAAAATCCAAAAAATAAAATAAAAAACCATACATTCAAAAAAACCTAAGAAAACCATAAAACCCGAAAAAAACAATAAAAACCCCTAAAAATTATAAAAACCCTAAAATATACTAAAAAACTAAAACCACATAAAAAAAATTAAAACTCTTAAAACCCTTGAAAATCCCTAAAACCCCTAAAAACCTTAAAATCACTAAAAACTATAAAAACACATTAAACCCCTAAAAATGTTAAAAACTCTAAAAAACCCTAAAACTTAAAAAACTCAAAATTCCATAAAACCCAACGAAACCATAAAAACTCTAAAATCCATTAAAAACCCTAGAAATAGTCAAAATTCCTCAAAACCCTATAAAATTTTAAATCCCTAAAATCTCTAAAAGTCACTAAAAACATAAAAAAATTAAAAATATGAAAAAAACCTAATAAAACATTAAAAACATAAAATCACATAAAATACGTAATAATAAAAAGTTCTAAAACCCTTAAAAAATCCATAAGAAGTATAAAAACCCCAAAACACCACTAAAAACATTAAAACCCCTAAATCCCCATAAAACCCTGAAAACCCACTAAAAAATATAAAAACCCTTTAAACCCGTATAAATGTGGAAAAAATTAAAAAACCTTAAAATCCTATAAAACTCAAAAAACAACTAAATAAATAAAAAATAAAATAAAACCCCTAAAATTCACAAATAACACTAAAAATCATAAAAATCCAAAACACCCTAATATCCCTAAAAAATAAATACCCCTATAAACCTAGAAAAACTATAATGAAATATTATAAACCTAAAAAAATTAAATCCCTTAAAAGCTATAAAAACTAAAAAACCATAAACCCTTAGAAAGACCTTAAAACCCCTAACACCCTTAAAACCTTAAAACCCCTAAAAACCCTAAAATCACATTAACCCTTAAAAATTATAAAATAATTTAAACACATAAAGATATTAATAAACTCCCAAAAACCTTAAAAACCATAATAAATCCTAAAACACATAAAACCCCCAAAAAACCAAAAAAAAACTTTTAAAAACCTAAAAACAAAAAATAAAATATAAAAATACCTAAAAACACTAAAAACCTTTAAAATCCTAAAAATACGTTAAAAATAACTGAAAAAATAAAAAACCATGATGAACATTATGAAAACATTAAAAACCTAAAACCATTAAAACCATTGAAAATTTTATAAATCCTCAAAACCCTTAAAAACTTTAAAATCCATAATAAAACTAAAAAACTCACTAAATCCCAAAAATCTATAAAATACCACAAAAATATTAAGAACCCATAAAAACACATTATACATAAAAAAACCCAAAAACCCTAAAAAATAGTAATAAATATATAAAAACCTACAAACACTTAAATCCCCTAAAAAACATAAGAAATTATAAAAACCATAAAAACCATAAAACCCCTAAAACCCATAAAAGCCCCTAAAAACTGTAAAGAACCTAAAAACCAATAAAATCCCTAAAAACCCACTAAAAACTATAAAAACGCTTTAAATACATAAAAATTTTAAAAAAAAATTAAAAAACATTAAAATTCCTAACAAATAGAAGAAACACTAATAACCCAAAAAATAAAAAAAAATAAAACAAAAACCTTGAAAACCATCCAAATACAGAAAACCCTCAAAATCCATAAAATTTCTAAAATTTACCTAAAAATACCTAAAATGTGAAAAAATGATAAAATCTCTAAAACTTCTATGAAAACATTAAAAACCTAAAAACACATAAAACCCATAAAAACCTAAAAACATTATGACCATTAGAAAAAACTAGAGAAGATCCTAAAAAACCTAGAAATTCCTAAAAACACTAAAACCACTTAAAACCTTGAAAAACCCTAAAAACATAAAAAAACTAAAAACCCACTAACAACTGTAAAAACCCTTTAAACACCAAAAAAAATTAAAAACTCAAAAAACCATCAAACCCTAAAAAACCTAAAAATCCAAAAAAACCATTAAAACCCTAAAAACCCATTAAACACTCAAAATACCTCAAAACCATAAAATATAATAAAAATGATAAAAATCCCTAGATTCATTAAAAATATCAAAAATGTCAAAACCCTGAAAAACATTAAGAAAAAATTAAAAAATAAAAAACACTTAAAATCCTTAAACACCTAATAGAAGTTAAAAACACTAAAAATATAGAAACCTAAAAAATCCCTCAAAACCATAAAAACTATAAAAATCCTATAAAATAAAAAAAAAATATTTAAAATTGTAAAAAGGCTAAAAATCCTAAAAACACTATGAAAACCTTAAAAACCTGAAAACACATAAAACCACTGAAACACTAAAAGGCTTAAAACCCTAACAAGACCCCCAAAACCTAAAAACTACTAAAAACATTAAAAACCCTTAAAACCCAATAAAAACCATAAAAACCCACAAAAAATATGAAAACCCTTTAAACCCATTAAAATTTTAAAAAATCTAAAAAAGCATAAAACCAAAAAAAAACCACAAAGACCCAAAAATATGAAAACCCATAAAAAAATCTCAAAATCCCCAAAAACTCTAAAAAAACTATAAAAAAACTGAAATCCCTAAAAGTCACTATACAATTTAAAACCCTAAAAACACTAAGAAAACAGTAAAAACAAAAAATATAAAAAACCCCTAAAACATGCTAATAATCCTAAAAACCATAAAAACCATTCAAAACCCCCAAACCCCCAAAATCAATAAAAACCCTAAAAACTAAGAAAAATATTAAAAATTCCTAAAAATACCTAATAACAAAAAATACATTATTAATGTTGAGAAACCATTAGAAACCCTTACAAAAATAAAAACACTTAAAACCGCTATAACCCCCAAAAAGTTAAAAACCCCAAAAACATTAAAAACCCCTAAACCCCCTTAAACCCTAAAAACACTAAAAATTATAAAAACTATTTAAGACCCTAAAAATTTTAATAAACACCAAAAAACATTAAATATGCTAACAATAAAAAAACCTTAAAACCAAAAAAAACCATGAAACCCTAAAAACATTAGAAACCCTGAAAACCCTGAAAACCCCTAAGAAAACCATGAAAACATAAAAACATGTCACCCCCCTCAACCAAAAAAATAATAGAAACCCTTAATGTTCCTCAGAATACCCTAATACCTCAATCCCCCTAAAACCATAAAAACCCTAAAAATCATAAAAACCAGTAAAAACCCAGAAAAACCCTAAAACCCAATAAAATCTCTAAAACACATTTAACCTCTGAAAAATGTAAAGAAACAGTAAAAAACCTTCAAACCATAAAAAACTGGAAACCGCCTAAAAATTTAAAAAAACATAATAACCTAAAAACCTTTAAAACCCCTCAAAATCCATAAAACCATAAAAACTCACATAATCCTAAAATATCCCAAAACTCCTTCAAAACATAAAAACACGAAATATCATAAAAACTCTATGAAAACCATAATGACCTAAAAATATAAAACCTCAAAAAACCCAAAACACAAAAAACCCTAAAGACCCCTATAACCATAAAAACACTAAAAACCATTAAAATCACTAAAAATAGTAAAAAATTTGAAAATAATGAAAATTATAAAAATCACTAAAATCCATAAAAAATTAAAAAACAATAAAATCCTTGAAAACCCTAAACAAAACCCTAAAAACACAAAAAAATTAAAACCCAAAAAATCCAAAAAAACGATAAAACCCCCTAAATCCTTAAAAAACCCAAATATCTTAAAAAACAATACAAACACATAAAACCCATAAAACCACTAAAAACAAAAAAAACCAATTTAAACCCCTAAAATTTTACAAAACTATAAAAAACCATAAAACACCAAAAAACATAAATAATACCTAAAATTCTTGAAAACGATAAAACCCTAAAAAAACTCTAAAACCCTGAAAATTCAAAAAAAAACCCTAAAGAATATTTTAAATTAAAAAAATTAACTAAAGTTCAAAAATAACATAAAACCCAAAAAAATGAAAAATACTTAAAAAAATTTAAACATAAAGACAATTAAAATAGATAAAAAATCTAAAATGATAAAAACCATAAAACCCATAAGAGGCCCTAAATTCCTTAAATCCCTAAAAATCATAAAAATTTTTAAACAAATTAAAACCCCATAAATCTATAAAAATTGGAAATAACCGATAACAACTATACAAACCCTTTAAAACAAAAAATGTTAAAATACTCTAAAATCAAAAAAACCATAAAAAATATAAAAACCCAAAACCAAAAAAACCATATAACACATAAAAACCCTAAATACTCTCAAATTCCATAAAACCCCATAAAAAATCTAAAAAGGCACTAGAAATCACTAAAAAGATAAAAATCCTAAAAACCCTAAGAAAAACTTAAAACCTCAAAAAAACCTCTACAATACCTAAAAACACTAAAAAACCCACAAAACTATAAAAACCCTTAAAATCCCATATATACCCTACAAATCCCTAAAAAACCTAAAAACCATAATAATCGAACAAAAATCCATAAAAATCTCTAAAAATGTAAAAAACCATAAATACCGTGAAAAACCATAACAAAACATAAAAATAATTAAAAATAATTAAAACCCCTAAAACAAAAAAACTATAAAAACCCGAAAAACATTTATAACCCATGAAATCCCTAAAAACCCTAAAACCTTAAAAACCCTTAAAAATCCTAAAAATTCATAAAAAACCACCAAAACACTAAAAATTCTTTAAAACCCCCAAAAAATTAAATACTCTAAAAACATCAAAATCCATAAGAAACTCTAAAAACCCATAAAAAACGAAAAAAACACATAAAAAACACTATAAAAATACTTAAAAAATCCTAAAACCCCCTAAAAATGTCTAAAAATGTAAGAACCCCCTAAAAACCATGAAAAACACTATGAAAATACTTAAAAAAACACTTAAAACCCATAAAAACCATGAAACTTTAAAAATCCTAAAAATCATAGAAAATCCTAAAACTCCTAAAAACCAAAAAAATCCTAAAAACCATAAAATTCCTAAAAAACCCAAAAACCCAAAAAAATGTAAAAACCCATAAAACATGTGAAAATCCCAAATAAAATCTTGAAAACCTAAAATCACTTAAACCCCATACAAGGAAAAACACTAAAATTTTAAAAACCCCTAAAACCCCTAAAAATCTCTAAAACCCCTAAAAATACCTTAAAACACTCAAACCATAAAATTCTAAAAAACCCTGTAAACCAAAAAAGACTAAAATGATCCTAAGACCCATTGAATCCCACTAAATCTGTGAAAACCCCCAAAAACCGTAAAAACCAAAAAATAAATAAAAACCACAAAAAACTAAAAACTCTAAAAATATTTAATCCCCTAAAATGTTTAAAAAAATCCAGAAAATCCTAAATAACTAAAAGAACAAAAAAAGGCCAAAAAACCAAAAAACCCTAAAAAAACACAAAAACCCTAAAAATTCGTAAATACCTTAAAAACCATAAAAATCCAAAAAAATCATATAACTTCTTAAAAACCAAAAAAACCATAAAACCATTGAAAACCACAAAGAAAACCTTAAAAATCTATATACACTTAAAACCCCAAAAATCCTAAAAAATGCTAAAAGCCCTAAAATCATAAAAACACCTAAAACCCTAAAAATAACTAAAAATACAATGAAAAACAAAAAAATCATAAAATACCAAAAATTAACTAAACTACTAAAAACCCTAAAAATTCTGAAAACCCATAATAAAACCTGAAAAACAAAAAAAACACTTAAATCTTTTGAAAACCTAAAAATGCTAAAAATCGAAAAGCCCCTAAAAGTCATAAAAATCATAAAACCATAAAAACACAAAAAACCCATTAAAATTCCTAAAAACTTTAAACCATTAAAAACATTAAAAACTCTAAAAATCCTTAAACCCCTAAAAATAAAAAAACACCCCTAAAACTAAAAAAAACCAAAATCCAATAAACCCTAGAAAACCTAAAAACCATAAATTTCATTTAAATTTCCTAAAAATACCTAAAAATATAAAAAACCTAAAATCCCTAAGAAAACCTTAAATTTCTAAAAACAAATAAAAACCCTAAATAATCAAAAAATGTTAAAAAAAACCCCAAAAACACAAAAAATTGTAAATCCTGCAAAATCCGTAAAAACCATAAAAAAATAAAAATCCTAAAAACCCATAAAAATCACAAAAAATATAAAAAACCTAAAATACTTGAAAACCCATAATAAAATATTAAAAAAAACACATAAACCACCTAATAAACATTAAAATATCTAAAAATCCAAACCCCTAAAAAGACCCTAAACACCCAAAAAAATCTAAAAGCCATAAAAACCCCTTAAAAATCATAAAACCCCCCCAAAAACCCAAAACCCTCCTTAAAACCCCACTAAAACCAGAAAAAACACTTTAATCCCCAAAATATGATAAAAATATAAAAACCTTAAAAACCCTAAGAAACTCAAAAAAACAATAAAACCCAGAAAATGCATAAAAACCTCAACATCATAAATCCCCTTAAAAATATTAAGAAACCTAAAAATCATAAAAATCGTAAAAAATGCACAAAAAGCCTTAAAACTGTAAAAAACAATGAAAACCCAAAAACCCCTATGAAAATGTTAAAAAAATTAAAACAAATAAAACCCCAAAAAACCTAAAAAAACATTTAATAATAATAAAATCTCTCAAAATACCAAAAAACCTAAAAAATCAAAAAAATAAAACTAAAAACCCCTAAAAAATTAAAAAATACAAGAAACCCAAAAAAACCATTAAAATCCATAACAAAACCATAAAATCAAAAATAAACTTAATACCAATAAAATATCTAAAAACACTAAAGGCACTAAAAATCATAAAAACCTAAAAACCCTCACAATACCTAAAAACACTAAAAATCCTAAAAGATACCTAAAAAACCTAAAAACATTAAAATCCATGTAAAACCTAAAATCCATAAGAAAAACCAAAAAAACACTCAAAACAAATAAAAAATCTAAAAAATGTTGAAAAACCTAAAAGACCATAAAAAGCGTAAAACCCCCCAACAACCATAAAACCCCAAAAATCTTAAAAACGCCTAAAAAACCCATAAAAATGATAAAAAAACCTCAAAAAAATAATAACTATAAAAAACCAAAAAACCGATAAAAATCCTAAAAGCTGTAAAAATCCTTGAAAATCATAAAAATCCGTAAAATCTAAAAGACCCAAAAATCCCCAAAAATCCATAAAAACATAAAAATCTATAAAACCTTGAAAACCATTCATAAAACCATAAAACCCCAAAAACATTTAAAAACCATAAATACATAAAAAGCACTGAAAAATCTAAAAATCCCTAAAATACTATAAATTTTTTAAAACCCCCTAAAAAATTACAAACCAAAAAACTCCATAAAAACACTAAAATCAACTACAAACTCTAAAAACCATTTAAGCTCTAAAAATTTTAAAATCACTAAAAAACTTTAAAACATAAAAAACTATAAAAAACATGAAATCCAAAAAATCCATAATTCCCATAAAATCCTTAAAATCCCTAAAATACCTCAAAATCCATAAAAAACCCTAAAAACATAAAAATACAAAAAATATCTAAAAATACCAAAAAAATTTAAAATACACTAAACTTGTAAAATTACTAAGGAAAACATCAAAACCCAATTTTTCAAAACCTATAAAACCAAAAAAATGATAAAAACCATAAAAACCTTCTTACCCCTAAAAAAATAAAAAAACCATAAAATAGTAAAACCACTAAAAACTGTAAAAACGCTTCAAACAACTAAATATATTTAAAAAATATATTAAAAATTAAAAACCCCAAAATCTAAAATAAACACTTGAAACCGCAAAAAACCAAATAAATACCAAAATCCCTAAAACCCACAAGATCCATAAACTGTTCAAAATCATAAAAATCCTAAAAGAAACTCTAAAAATCCCCACAAAAGTAAAACCCCTAAAAACCCTGAAAAACCAAATGAAATCCTTAAAAACTGAAAACTTGTAAAAACCCTAAAAATTCCAAAACCCAAAAAACCCAAAAAAATCACTAGAAATGTTAAAAAAACACATAAACCATAAAATCTTAACAATACTAAAAACATTAAACACCATTTAAACCCCTAAAAAGTTGAAAAAATATAAAAACCGGTAAAACCCCTAAAACCCTAAAAATCCCCAAAAATATAAAAACCATAAAAATCCTAAAAAACCCTGAACCCCTCAAATTCTTAAATATCAATAAAAATGAAAAAAACCTTAAATCACCCTAAAACCCATGAAATCCTTAAAACCATAAAACCCCTAAAACCATAAAAACCCCAAAAATCACTAAAAACTATAAAAAACACTTTAAGCTATAATTTAAAAAAAACTATAAAAACCCTTAAAACCCCTAAATAACTAAAATGACCTTAAAACCCATCAAAATCCCTAAAATACTGAAAACCCATAAAAATCTAAACTAATCACAAAAAACTATAAAAACATAAAAAACCCTAAAACCCTTCATAAACCCCAAAAATCCCTAGAAACCCTAAAAACCCATAAAAATCCAAAAAAGAACAAAAAATCCCTAAAAATATAAAAAAACCCGAAAAACCATGAACATCCATAATAAAGCCTTCAAATCCTAAAATTCATTAAAACCCCCAAAAACCTAAAAAATGCTAAAAACCCTAATGACCCATAAAATCCTAAACACCTCTAAAACCATAAAAACCCTTAAAATTCTTAAAAACCCACAATAATCATAAAAACCCTAAAACTCCACATAAATCAATAAAAACGCTTTAAACCGCAAAAAAAATTAAAAACTCTAGAAACCATAAAACCCAAAAAAAACTCAAAAAAACAACTTAAAACACAAAAATTAATAAAAACCCAAAAACCAGTGAAAACACCACAAAACCCACAGAATCCCTATTAAACCGAAAAACCATAAAAATCCTAAAAAACCCTAAAAACTCCTAAAATCCTAAAAAATATCATAAAAACATGAAATACCCTAAGGAAAGATTTAAAAAATTAAAACACTTAAAACCATAAAAAACCTAAAAAAACTCTAAATGCACTAATATACCCTAAAAACCCTAAAACCGCTAAAACCGCTAAAACCCAATAAAACCTTAAAAATAATAAAAACAACTAAAACCATAAAACCATAAAACCCCATAAAAATGCTAAAACCACTTAAACATATAAAAAACATTCAAACCCATATGAATTTAATAAACTGTAAAACCCTAAAAAAACCAAAAACCCCTGAAATCTTAGAAAACCTAAAAACCATAAAAACCATAATGATACTTAAAATCTAAAAAAACCTATAAAACCATTAAAAACCTAAAAAATACCAAAAAAATCACTAAAAATGAGAAAAACATTGAAAAACCTTAAAACCTTAAGAAAACATTAAAAGGCTAAAAACACTTACAACCCCTAAAAATCTAAAAAATTGTAAAAACCATATAAACCCTAAATACCATAAATTTTTTTAAAACCACTCAAAATACCTTAAAACGCTAAAAAATAAAAATCCTAAAAAAATGAAGAAATTGAAAAAATGTAAAAAACACTTAAAACCATAAACACCACTAATAAAACCTTAAAAATATAAGAAAACTTAAAACTGATAAAAAACCTAAAATTCTAAAAACCATAGAAGACCTTAAACCCTAAAACCCCTTAAAAACATAAAAAATACTAAAAACCCAATAAATAACCTAAACCAACTTAAAAAATAAAAAAAAATTATTTAACTCCTAAACATGTTAAATAACTCTAAAAAATCATTAATGTATTAAAAAGTTTAAAAACCATAAAAACGATATAAATACTAAAAACCCTAAAAACCTAAAACCTCTCAAAATCATTAAAACCCTTAAGAAACAAGAAAAATCCTTTAAAACCTTAAAAATCACTAAAAATGTAAAAATTCAAAAAACCAGGAAAAGCCCCATGAAAACCTAAAAATACATAAAAAAACATAAAAACGCTAAATAACTAAACAACACTTAAAAACCCTCAAAACGTTCAAAATATGAAAAAACTCTAAAACCCATAAAACTTCTAAAAAATTACTAAAAATACCCAAAGACATAAAAACCCTAAAGGTCTCATAAAACCTTAAAAATCTAAAAACACTTAAAGCCCTTAAAACCCTAAAAACGCTAAAAACCTAAAATACCCTAAAAACCCAAAACCCATAATGACAATAAAATTTCATAAAAACCTTCAAAAACCCTAACAACCAATAAAATCCCTAAAACCACTAAAAACTCTAAAAACCTTTAAATTCATAAAAGTGTTACAAACTCTAAAAACCAGTTAAACTATTTTTTTTGAAAAAAACCCAAGAAAACTATAAAAATGTTAAAATCCCTTAAAATTATTAAAAACCATAAAAGTAGTAAAAAATAACTGGAAAACCCGAAAATATAAAACACCCTAAAAAACCTAAAAACCCCTATGAAAACCATGAAAACATAAAAGCACTAGAACCCCCTAAAAAACCCAAAAAACTCTAAAAATCCTGAAATACCTAAAAACTATACAAAAACCCTAAAATCCCTCAAAATATCTAAAAAACCTAAAAACCATAAAATCCTATAAAATCCAAGAAAATAATAAAAACATAAAAAACACAAAAAACCACTAAAACCATTAAAACCCTAAATCACATTTAAACCTCTAAAAAATGATAAAAACCCTAAAATCATCAAAATATACAAAACCTCTAAAACCCCATAAAAACCCTAATAATCCATAAAATATCCCCAAAAATGTAAAAAAACTCTAAAAACCTAACAAAACCCTAAAACACAAAAAACCCCTACAACTTAAGAATTTTAAAAACCGTTAGAACACTAAAACCTTTTAAAACCACAAAATCCATAAAACCCTCAAACCCTATAAAAATCCTAAAAGATTCTCAAATAATCCCAAAAAGGAAAAAATCCCTAAAAACCTTGAAACCCCCTAAGAAAACATTTGAAAAAAAACACTTTAAACCCCCAAAACATAAAAAATTATAAAAACCCAAAAAGACCCTGAACACTATAAATCCCCGAGAAACTATAAAGCCCCCAAAACCCCATAAAAACCCAAAAAACCCAAAACAACCTGCTAAAAACATTAAAAATATTTTAAAACCCTAAAAATGTTAATAAACTATAAAAATCTGTGAAAACACTAAAAAATAAAAAAACCCTAAAAACCAAAAAGACAATAAAAATCCTAAAACCCAAAAAAAATACAAACACCTTCAAAATCCTAAAAACCTAAAAACTTATAAAATTCTTTAAAAAGACACAAAAATCCCTGAAAAACCCCCAAAACCCGTAAACTGTACTATAGGGTCCTGAAAATTCCGCAAGGGGTAAATCCAATTACTGCAAGACTAGGAAAAGGACCGAACCAGTCTGCGCACTGGCTCCCAGCAACAGAACGCGGCCAGTTTGGCAGAACGCCCTCCCGCAATCCCGTGGACCAGATTCATCCTCAAAAAAGAGGCGAGGACCCACCGCGGCCATGAAGCTGGATGGGTGCTAGGCTGGTCCACTGCCGTGAGCCGCCCCCTCCGCGGACCATTGTCGTTCGCTGGATAGAGGCGGAGTGGTGCACGACCATGGAGCAATTCCACAAAACTCAGTTCCAAAAATCCATGGTTGACTGAGCCATCCACGGGTGGAGATTCCTCCATGGGCTTCCGCAAAACGTTGTGTGTGCCATATCACCTTCATGGATCTATAAATATTCACCGAGGGGCACCAAAAAATGAGGAAAAAAGAGGAAGGATGGGTGAAAACCCATGGGGAGACGCTGGAGAAACCGCTCCCAGCGGTAAAGTTTCGCGGCCATCCACAAATCCCATATCGTCCGTAGATTCACTCTTCCGCATAGCGGATAATCCAAAACACCTCCTTCATAGACGACCACCGCCATTGTGTATGGCCATCTCCTTCGCGGATTTCCATCTCCTCCGCGGACCAGTGTCATTCATGAAATGGAGGCGGAAACCCCTCTGTGGGCATGATGTAGGACGGGCGCCAGCCCCTTTGCAGACACCCTTCTCAGATGGTCATCCTTTATGGAAAACATACTTCGCGGCCATCTCATCCATGTACACCCTTCATAGACAACTAAATGTCAAACCACATGCGGCACCCTCACGGCCAGTCCTTCCCGGATAGCTCCTCTACAGCTAGTCCATCGCGGACAACACCTCGCGACCAACTCCTTTGCGGCCCACCCCATGCGGAAAATCCCATGCACTCGCGGGTCCATACCGCGGGAGATGTGCCCCGACACCCTAGATTAGGTTCAGTGCCGGGCTACATTCCTGGCCCTCAGAGTCGGTCCCTTCGCTACCGTTACTGACCCCCATGAAAAATGGAGAGTCACACTGTGAACTTTTAAGGCCGGGTCAACAGTATTTTACATTTCACCCTTGCACCGCCCCAACATTCGTCCTATATATTCTATGAGTCGAGATATTCCTCATGACTCTCCTATAACCCCATTTTCTAGCTCCTTTTTCTAGGTTCATCCATAAAGGGACGCCCTTGCGTAATTCCCACACCAATCATTCCGAGGCCTCTCTTACCTAGTCGTCCTGACCACATGACGTTAAACTGTATGGCCATCTTCCTGACCACATGATGTTAAACTGTATGGCCATCATCCTGACCACATGATGTTAAACTATATAGCCCTCTTCCTATCCATATGACATTAAACTATATGGAAACAGTCCTCTCTACATGACTATAAACTGTAGCATTCCCTATCATTAAATAATTGGATGCCTCTTTCTCCATGCAAGAGATGCCTTACGCTATGTTTACATTGGCATAACTTCAAGAGCACTGGAATCCATTCAAACATTCCATCACTCCACCTAACATTTTTTATGTCCTTAATTCAGATCTTCATTCCCTTGCAAGTCTGAAGAGACCCCCATAACGGCCTGGCCTCATGCCGCATCGGCTCACCTACCATCCTGGGCCAACGCCCCTGATGACTTTGGAAGACACTTTGAGATAGGTCCTCCGTTTCAAACACAGTCAGCAGTCGACCCTCATTTTTTCATCCCCATTTGATGACAACGTGATATGATTGCTGTGTTTCGAACATGGTCAACAGCTCTCCTCTATCACCATGCCACCCTCGCTGCGTTCCGAATGTTGGGCATGTAATTCACACTTTTCATCTCCCTTTGTTCAGACTGATTCCAATTCCCTTGGCATTATCCCGCTTGTGCACTTGCGCATAGGCGTTGGCCCCCATTATATTCCTCAACCCAGCAATGGGTTGGGATTCCCTCATGGCCAGACATGAGGAAGACACCATGGGCATCCATCTCGGAGCAATCCCCGACTTTATGGGCCGCCCTCATGTGTAAGCCCCACTCCACCTCTCACAGAATCACCAATCACGATGTGATCCTCTGGTCCCTGCTGCCCCTTGTTTTTCACACCGATCATGACTCACGTGGGTTTATAGTAAGCATCAACCATGACATCCTTTTATGGGCCTCCTCCGAGTGTATGGCCCAATCCATCGCCCTGGGTCTCCTTAGAGTGTAAGCCCCAATCCATCACCCTGGGCCTCCTCAGAGTGTAATCCCAAATCCATTTCCCTGGGCCTCCTCAGAGTGTAAGCCCCAACCCATCATTCTAGGTTGACTCAGAGCGTAAGCCCCAAGCCAATGCGAACTACAAGGACTTTGATTCCCTACCACAGGGATTTGTAGGAAGCCTCCATGAGGTTCATTCCCAATCACCAACAGACCCCCGGGTTCCGGCGCTCTCATTCGAACTACATGGACTTTGATCACTGTCCCCTAGGCAGGGTATATAGGAATCCTCTATGAGGATCAAGCCCAGCAACCGGTCGATCCAACTATCTTTACATCAGTTCACCGCCCCACTCCTAGTGCCTCTTTAATGAGTTCCGACTCCTCGGGGTCATTAATCCAACGAGGTATGGTAAACATCGGGCATAAATGATTCTAAACCCCTGTGTTCACTTGACCATTTCCAACCAGGAGAAATTTGTGGATACTATTCTTGGGTATAAACCAAAGATTCACGAATATATGACTACGTCTTAAATCTATAACAGAGTCCCAGAACATGCAATAATTCCCCCCAAAGGGTGCGACGAGCCCGACTTCCCATCCTCTCGACCAATGTGAGTTCTTAAGTGTCGCTGGTCAGACCATCCGGCAAACGCCTACCTTTGGAAAGCAGGTCCACGCGTCATCGGATACGGAACTATTGGGCATTTCGAGACTGACCCGAAACAACTACTAGAAAACATTAAAATCCTAAAACCACACAAAACATCTAAAAACCTAAAAACCCCAAAACCCCCTAAAACCACTAAACCCCTAAAAATTCCGAAAAACCATTAATATCCATAAACATCATAAAAAATCCATAAAAATGTAAAACTCACTAAATTTTTTGAAAACCTAATAAAAACATAAAAACCTAAATACACATAAAAATCCCTAAAAACCTAAAAAAACTAAAAACCTTAAAAGACCCTAAAATCCATAAACCCCCCTAAAACATTAAAACCCCATAAAAACCTAAAAACAGACCATAAACACTAAAAACTTTTAAACCACTAAAAAATGTTAAAAAACACTCAACCATAAAAACACTAAAAACTCAATGAAAAATATAAAAACCCAAAATAACCATGAAACCTCTTAAAACCCTAAAATATACTAACCCCCAATCCCCAAAACCCCTATAATACCATAAAAATCCAATAAATCCCTATAAGACCTAAAAATATAAAAATTATCAGAAATCCAGAAAACCCCAAAGAAAACCTTATTAACCTAAAAATACTTAGATCACATGAAAAACCTAAAACTGTAAAAATATAAAAAAACCCATAAAAACTTAAAAAACCATAAATCTCATCAGAATAATTAAAAACCATCAAAATCAATAAAAATATCCTCAAAATCCCTAAAACATAAATAACCATGAAGACCCCTAAGAAAAAATTAAAAGCCAAAAACAATTAAAACCCAGAATAACATAGAAAGCATTAAAAAACCTAAAATACCATAAAATCTATAAAAATCCCAACAAATGCTAAAAATCCCTTAAAACCCTTAAAAATCAAAAAAAATTATAAAAATCTCAAAAAAATTAAAAAATCATAAATGTCATGAAAAAACCTACAAAAATCTTAAAAATAAAAAAATTCTTAAAACCCCTAAAAAACCAGAAAATGATAAAAATCATAAAACACACTTAAAACCCAAGAACTCAAAAACACCATAAGTCCCATACAAATATAAAAGCCTATAAAAACCCTAAAAACCCACTAAAAACACTAAAACCCCTTTAAACCCCAAAAAACATTGAAAACTCTAAAAAATAATAAAAACCCTAAAAACTAAAAAACCATAAAACCCCAAACAAACAATAAAAACCCATGTTACCCAAAACCCCCCCAAAACCCTCAAAATACCTAGAAACCATAAAAACCAAAAAATGAAAAAAAATACCTAAAAATCCATAAAAATGTAAAAACCATAAAACTGTCAAAACCCCTAACTAAACCTAAAAAAACTAATAAAAAATCAAACCACTAATATCAAAAAAACATTTAAAGACCATAAAAATACCTCAAAACCCTAAATAATCATAAATATCTACAAAAATCACTAAAATCCCTAAAAAAGAAAAAAACCATAAAAACCCATTGAAATATATAAAAACCTAAGGAAATTTAAACCCCTAGAAACCTAAAATTGAAAAAACCATTAAATACCCTAAAAACCCAAAAATCCTAAAAACTATAGAAATTCCTAAAATTCATAAAAACCCTAAAAATACATAAAAATCCATAAACCACAAAAAACACTAAAAAACGCTTCAAACCCTAAAAAATGTTAAAACCCTCTAAGTACCATTAAAACCGTATACGCTAAAAAAACCCTAAAAACAAAAAACAACATTAAAAACTCAACAAATATCATCATCATCACTAAAACCCTAAAAACCATAAAAATCCTAAAAAATCCCCAAAAATTCCAAAAAGAATAAAAAATCAAAAAGCTATGGAGAAGTTGCGGTCCAGACTTGGAATGCAGGAAGATTTTGACCCTGGTTGGGACTCAATGGACCAGAGTGATGAATCAGATTTTAGCTTTGCTGACGATGGCGGCAGCTTTTGTGATGGCATGGGGTTTCATGATGCGGAGCTGGAGGATTTTGGCGGCGATGTTGACTGACCTACTCTGTGTGTGATTTTCTTTTGGACACTGTGTCTTTTTTGGTCTTGCGCTTTGTTTCTTTTTTTCTTTCCTTTTGTGGCCCTCGGGCTGAGGTCGTAAGGGGTTTCGGGTGTGGATTGATTGATCCCTCCCCTCCCTTGTCTGCAGTGTTTGTATCCTTTGTTTATAAATTTTGGGGGGTTCCGGGAATAGCCTGGACCCGTGCCTTCTTTGTCTAAAAACTCAAAAAATTGCTAAATAACCTAAAAACATAAAAATGATAAAAGTGCCCTAAAAATCACTAAAAACATAAAAAAACATGAAAACAAGAAAAAACCAAAGAAAATAACAAAAACCTAAAAACACTTAAAACCCATAAAAACCTAAAAATATCTAAAAACAACAAAATACACTAATACCCCAAAAAATAAAAACACGTAAAACAATAAAAACACAAAAAAAACATAAAAAACTTAAAAAAAACATGCAATAACATTTATACCCATAAAATGTATAAAAATATAAAAAACCATAAAAACTCCGAAAAACCCAAATAACAATAAAATCCCTAAAAACCCTAAAAATCCTTGAAAAGGCCCAAAACCCAAATAAACTCTAAAAAACTATTAAGGTGATTAAAAAGAAATAAAAATTCCTAAACACATAAAAACCTAAAAATCCTAAAATCCCCTAAGAATACCATAAAAACCTAAACACACAAAAAATCCTTAAAACCTAAAAATTCTTAAACCCCTAAAAACCAAAAAAAACCATAAAACCCCTCAAAATACCTAGATACTCTAAACCATAAAAATCCATAAAAAATCCTTTAAAATACATAATTATGTAAAAAACACTAAAAAACATAAATCCCGCTAAGATATACAAAAAAAGCCTAAAAGCACTTAAAACCCTAAAAAACTAAAGAACGCTAAAAAACCAAAATGAACATAAAAAATCTAAAAACACCTAAAATCATAAATCCCTGAAATCCATGGAAACCCTTTATACCCCTAAAACATTTAAAAACACTAAAACCCCATTAAAACCGTAAAACCACAAAAAACCCCTATAAATAGTAAAAACCTAAAAACCCTCAAAGCTCTTAAAAATTATAAAAATACTATATATTCTTAAAAACGTAGAAACCCCTAAAAATAAAAATAAAACAATAATAACCTAAAAATACTTAAAACCTATAAAAAAATACAAACACTAAAAGCCTAAAACATCGTAAGAAACCTAAACAAAAAAACACCCCCTACGAGTCATAAAAATCCCTAAAATCCATAAAAACTGAAAATCCACTAATAACTCAAAAATCCCTCTAAACCCATAATATTTCAAAACCTCTAGATAATCTTAAAAATCCTAAAAACATTAAAACCCCAAAAAACCAAAATACCCTAAAACATCTAAAAACCCTCAAGTTACATAAGAATCTGAAAAATAATAATAATTCTTTAAAATCCCTAAAAATTTTAAAACCCCTACAAAACCCTAAGAAACCATAGAAACCGGAAAATGATTTAAATCCCTAAAAACCGAAATTTATACTAATACCTGTAAAAAACCCTAATACCCTAAAAAACCTAAATCCCCTCAAAATACCTAAAAATCAAAAAATAATCCTAATAAAATTCCAAAAAAAGACCTAAATATCCATAAAAACGTAAAAACCCCAAAAACCATGAAAAATCCTTGGAAAACGTTAAAAATGAATTACACTTAAAACTCCAAAAAAACCTAAAAATGATAAAAAACCTTAAAAACCCTAAAATTACCCAAAAACCCGTAAAACCCTATAAAATAATAAACAACCCTACAAACATTAAAAATCATAAAATTCGATAAAAACTATAAAACTCACTAAATACTATAAAAACCCATTAAACCACAAAAATGTTTTAAAAAGTCTATAAATCCTTATAAACTTAAAAACCAAAACCCTAAAATCCTAAAAAACTATAAAAATTCTATAAACCCAAAAAACTCTCAAAATCTAAAAAACCCATAAAAATCCTAAAATGTGGTAAAAATACCTAAAACATAAAATCCCTAAAAACCTAGTAAAACCCCGTAGAAACCCTTATAATCTCAATAACACTGAAATTAACAAAAAATATAAAAAATGCTACAAATCCAAATTTTCTAAAAATCCTAAAAACCATACCCCCCCAAACCTTAAAAACCCTAAAACCCTATAAAAACCCTAAAACCACTAAAACTCTAAACACCCTTAAAACCCTTGAAAACATTAAAAACACTAAAAACATTAAAAACACTAAAAATCGCACCCCCCCACAAACCCAAAAAAACCTCATAAAAACCCAAAAGGCACTAAAAACCATACAACCCTCAAAATTCCATAAAACCCTAAAAAATCATAAATATCCTTAAAAAGATCTAATAGTATATAAAATCGTGAAAACCCCTAGAACCCAACAAAAAACCATTAGAATTCCTTAAAACCTAAAAACACTTATACCCTCAAAAAAAATTTAAAAATATAAAAACCTAAATACCCTAAAATCCAAAAACCCCTAAAAATCATAAAATAAAAAAAATGGAAAAACCATAAGAATCGTAAAACATAAAAACCAAAAAAACCGATAAAACCCCGAAACCACTAAAAATTATAAAATCCACCTAAAACCTTAAAAATTTTAGAACATTAAAAAACCATTAAAATCCTAAGAAATCAAAAAAACTCTAAACCCTCAAAAAACCTCAAAAACCCTAAAACCCATTAAAATCTCTAAAAATCCTTAAAACCTAAAAAAATCCAAAACAATCTCGGGAAATCCCGAATTTCATAAAGCACCTAAACCCCTTGAAAACCTTAATAAAACCATAAAAACCTAAAAACACATAAAATCCATAAAATACCTTAAAACGCTAAAACCCTAAAAAACACTAAAAGTCCAAAAACCCTAAAAAAAATTAAAATTCCTAAAACTTATTCAAAACCGTAAAATCTAAATAAACCCTGAAAACCCTCAAAAAACATTAAAACCCCATTTAACCCATAAAAATGTCAAAAAAATCTAAAAAAAATTAAAAAAACTAAAAAGACCTCAAAACCCAAAAAACAATAAAAACATTAAATACCTATAAAAACCTAAAATTCCCAGAAGACCCAAAAAACCCTTAAAACCATATAAATGTCCTAAAAATCTATATAAATGTAAAAAACCCCAAAAACCCTTAATATCACTATGAAATCCCATACAAACTAAAAACACTTTAATCCCCTAAAAACTTAAAAAATAGTAAAAACCCAAGACCCTAAAAACCACAAAATCCTTCAAAATCACTAAAAATATAAAAATCATAAAAATTCCCTAAAAGGTGTAAAAATGTAAGAACCCCTAAAATAGATAAAAACCCTAATAAATCCTTAAAAACTTATAAACACTTAAAACTCTTAAAAAACAAAAAAAATGTTGAAAACGAAAAATAGTAAAATCCCTAAAAACCATAAAAACCACTATAAATATTTCAAACCCTAAAACCCCATAAAGACACTAAAAAACTAAAAATTCAAAAGGCTCTTTAAACCCCTCAAAATGTTAAATAAATAAAAAAATTTTACCCCCAAAAATATTCAAAATACCCCTAAAGACCCGAAAAACCCAAAACCACAAAGAACTATAAAAACACTAAAAACCCTAAACACCATAATGATCCTAAAAATCCATAAAATCACATAAAATGAAAAACTGTCCTTAAAATCATGAAAAACCCAATGAAAACCTTACAAACCTAAAAATATTGAATCCCTAAAAACTCTAATATGTTAAAAACCCAAAAAAAACCCAAAGACCCATAAATATTCTTAAAATCTCTAAAAATATAAAAAAACCCTTAAAACTCTGAGAAACCCTAAGAAAACCATAAAAACCTAAAAACATCTAAAACCCCTAAAAACCTAAAAACCAATAAACCAAAAAACCCCTAAAATACCTTAAAAAAATAAATAACCTAAAAAACACCTAATAATGTATGAGACCCAAAACCCTGAAAATACCTTAGAAACCTAAAAAAAACATAAAAAAATAAAGACCCATAAAACACTAAAAATGCTAAAACCCAAAAAACCCAAACAACCCAAAAAACCCATAAAAACCACTAAAACCTATAAAATTCCTAAATACCAACAAAACCCCTAAAAAGAAACAAAAAACTCTAAAACAGTTTAAACCCCTAAAAAGGATGAAAAACAATAAAAAACATCAAACCCATAAAAACATAATAAAACCTAAAAATCAAAAAACTATAAAAACCCATAAACCCATAAAAACCCTCAAAATCCCAAAAAAACCCTAAAAACAATATAAATCCTAAAACTACCTAAAATGTAAAAAAATAAGGAAAACCCTGAAAGACCCAAAGAAACCTTACAAAAACCTAAAACACATATAGTCATTAAAAACACCAAATACCCAAACCCCCCTAAAAACTCAAAAAAACCCAAATAAAAACAATTAAAATCATTAAAAACCTAAAAACCCATTAAAATCACCAAAAGTCCCAAAAAATCACAAAAACATAAAAAACCGTAAAAACCATGAAAAAAATGATAACCATAAAAACCATAAAGCCCTAAAAATCCCCAAAAAGTAAAAACACTAAAATACATGTTGAACCCAAAGAAAACCTTAAATGACTAAAAACACTTAAAACCCCTAAAAACCAAAAAAAATGACAAAAACCCCAAAAAAGGAAAAACCCAAAAACCCCTAAAAACCATCAAAACCACTAAAAACAAAAAAACCACATAAAACTACTAAATCCCTAAAAATCCCTAAAATCTATAAAAATACATTAAACCCCTAAAAATGAAAAAAATATAAAAACAGTAAATCCCAAAAATAAAAAATAAAATACAACCAAACGATCATAATATCCATTTAAACGAGAAAAAAACATAAAACCCCCAAATCCTAATAAAATCTCGAAAACCCCCAAAAATCATATAAAATCAATAAAAAATCCTAAAAACATAAAAAACCATAAAACCCTAAAAACCATAATAAAACCTTAAAAACCTAAAGACCCTTAAAACCCCTAAAAATGTAAAAATACTAAAAATCATAAAAAACCTAAAACCCCAAAACCATTAAAATCCCTAAAAACCATAAAATAAACCCTAAAGGCCCTTTAAATTCATAGAAAACTACAAAAAACACTGAAAACCCTTTAAACCACTAAAATCAATAAAAAACTCTAAAATGGTAAAAACCCTAAAGAAACATAAAATACCCAAAAAACCAAAATACCCATAAACCCCTAAAAACCAAAAAACCCAAAAAAATAAAAAAACCTTTAAAAACCTAATAATCACCCACATCCCGCAAAATACCTAAAAAAATCATAAAAATTATAAAAAACCATAAAAATGTATAAAAACATAAAAAACTATAAAAACCATAAAAATCCCTAAGAAAGCCTAAAAACCGAAAAACATATAACCCCAAAAATCCTAAAAACACCCTAAAATACTAAAAGCACAAAAACCCCTAAACACCCATAAGAAATCATTAAAAAACTAAAACACTAAAATCCCCTCAAAGATTTTATACCGCTAAAAATCCAAAAAAATTATAAAAACTCTAATAACCCTAAAAACACACAAAATCCAACCCCCCTAAAGTCCATAAAAATTGTAAAAAGCCCCTAAAAATATCTAAAAACAAAAAATATCTTAAAACCCTAAAAATTTATAAGAAAAACTTAAAACCAAAAAACACGTTCAGCCCCTAAAATATTCTAAAAACCATAAATCCCTAAAACCATAACCCTGAAAACCATAAAAACCCTAAAATTCATAAAAACCCTAAAACCACTAAAAATTACAAAAAAAACCCTTCAAACTACTGAAAAATAATAATGATCTAAAAAACATTAAAAACCCAAAAAAACTAAAAAATGCTGAAACACCAAAAAAAAACTAGAACCCCTAAAAACCCTAAAAACCCTAAAAACCAAAAAAACCACAAAATCCCTAAAACCCATAAAATTCATAAAAATCCTAAAAATCACTAAAAATCTAAATAAAATAAAACAAATGAAAAAAACACTATGAAACCTTGAAAGCCAAAAAAATCAAAACCCCCTAAAAACGTCAAAAACCCTAAAAACTCTAAAAACCCTAAAAACCTAAAAACCCCTAAAAATCATTAAAACTGTAAAAAATCCATAAAAAACCTAAAACCACTAAAAAACTATAAAATCCCATTAAACCCATAAAAATGTTTAAAAGATCTAAAAAAAATTAAAAAACCAAAAAACCCTAAAAATAATAAAAACCCATAAAATATAAAAAACGAAAAAAACCCAAAAAAAATCCCTAAGAAAGCCTTAAAACCTAAAAACACATAAAAAACATAAAAATCACAAAATTAAGAAAAATTCTAAAAACTTTAAAAATTATACAAATCATTAAAAAACACTAAAAATCCCGAAAAATGTAAGAAACCCTAAAAACACTAAAAGTACCTAAAATGCCTAAAAACATAAATACCCTAAGAATCCCTAAAATCCATAAAGAAATAAAAATCACAAAAAACAACAAAAACATAAAAATTTCTAGAACATCAGATAACCCCTATGAAAACCAAAAAAACATAAAAACATAAAAACATTAAAACCCACTAAAACCTAAAAACCTATAAAAAACCAAAAAAAAGGCATTAAAAGTCCCTAAAAACCCTAAAATCCCTAAAATCCCAAAAAATCCTCAAAATCCCTAAAACCCTAAAAACCATAAAAATAAAAAAACAATAGAAATCCCTAAAATTATAAAAATCCCTAAATACCCTAAAACCCTATAAAGAGTTAAATCCCCTAAAACATAACAAAGTATAAAACCCTTAAAAATGCCCAAAACCCTAGAAACCCTAAACCATTAAAATCATAAAACCCATAAAAACCATAAAAACCCTAATAAACCACCAAAAACACTAAAACCCACTTAAACCCCAAAAATGTTAATAAATTCTAAAAAACCTTTAAAACACGAAAAAAAGTAAAAAAAGGCCCTAAAACCTTCAAAACCCATAAAAACCCTCAAAATTCATAAAAACTAAAACAACCCATAAAAATCCAAAAAAGTCCATAAATATTCCTAAAAACCTAAAAAACCGTATAATCCCTAAAAAATTCTATGAAAACATTGAAAAACTAAAATAATAAAAATTCCCAAAAACCCTAAAAAACACTAAAATGTGTAAAAACTCTAAAAACCCATCAAATCCCGAAAAACCAAAACAAATTTAAAAACACATGAAACCCCTAAATTTTTTAAAATCAATAAAAACCATAAAAGCATAAAAACCCAAAAAACCATAAAAAACATAAAAACCCAAAAAACCATTAAAACATTCAATATTTATATTAACTATAAAACCATTAAAATCCTAAAAGGCCATAAAATATCTAAAAATCTAAAAAACCCCTAAAACCCTAAAAATTACTAAGAAAATCATAAAATCCTAAAAATACTTAAAACACATGTAAAACCTAAAAACACTAAAATTGGTAAAAAAAACCCCAATAAAACCCTAAGAATCTTATAAATAATAAAAACCATAAAAAATACATAAAAAAATTAAAACCCACTTAAAACTATAAAAAACCATTAAAACCCTAAAAATGTTAAAAAAAACTAAATGAACCTTAAAATCCCAATAAACTAAAAAAACCCCAAATTCCATATGTACCCATAAAACCCAAATACACTTAAAAGACCATAAAATCCCTCAAAATCCATAAAAATCAAAAACAACCCATAAAAATACTACAAAATCATAAAAAATACCTAAAAATGTAAAAAACCATAAAAATCCATTAAAAACCAAAGGAATCCTTGAAAACATAAAACACTTAAAACCCTTAAAAACATAAAAAATGCTAAAAACCCTAAACACAGTAAACCATCTAAAAACCTTAAAACCTTAAAACCCATAAAACCCATAAAAACCCAAAAAAATATACTAAAAACTATAAACCCCACCAAACCCCTAAAAATATTAAAATACTCTAAAACCCCTTAAAATCCTAAAAATTAAATGAAAACCCTCCAATCCAAAAAAACAATAAAAACTCTTAAATTTTAAAAAATCACAAAAAACCCCTCAAAATTTGTAAAATTCATAAAATCGTAAAAAATCCTTAAATATCTATAAAAATTATAAAAAAACCTCAAAACCCTAAAAACCTCTATGAAAACTTTAAATCATAGAAAAACGTAAAACACATAAAAACATAAAAATTGATAAAAACCCTAAAAATAGTTAAAACCCCAAAAAAATGTGAAAACCCTCAAAATCCCTCAAAACCCTAAAAACGATAAAAACCTCAAAAGCCCAAAAAATACCTAAAAATATAAAAGACCCTAAAACCCTTGAAAATCACCAAGAAACCCTTAAAAATCTAAAAACACATTATACCCCAAAAACACCTAAAACCCCATAAAACCCTGGAAAACCATGAAACCCCTAAAAACAATAAAAAAATCAGATGCCTTAAAAACTCTAAATATTCATAAAAATCCTAAATAACCCTAAAATCCATAAAAACATAAAGACCCCGAAAAAAACCTTGAAAACCCAAAGAAATAAATCAAACCTAAAACACTTGAAACCATTAAAAACCTAAAAACTCTAAAAACCCAAAAAACACTAATAGAACATAAAATCCCTAAAAACCCTATAAACCATAAAAACTACTAAAAACCATAAAAAATATAAAAACCATACAAACCCAAAAACCACAAAAAACTCTAAAAACAATTTAAACCCCTAAAACTTTTAATAAACTCTTAAAAACCTTAAAAACCCTAAAAATATAAAAAAGACCCTAAAAACAAAAAAAACCATAAATACTATAAAAATACATGCAAATAATCAAAATTACTAAAAACCCTATAAACTAAAAAAATAAAAAAAATCCCTAAAAACCACAAAAATGTAAAAACTATAAATACAATGAAAACCCAAAGAAAACCATAAAAGGCTAAAAATTAATAAAACCAATAAAATCATAAAAACCCTACAAACATTTAAAACAATAAAACCCTCAAAATTTATAAAACCCTAAAAATACATAAAAATTCTAAAAACCAATAAAAATATCTAAAAATTTAAAAATCCTAAAAACCCTGAAAAACCCCTAAGAAAATGTTCAAGACCTAAAAACTCTTAAAACCCCCAAAAAAACAAAAAAACACTATAAACCATAAAAGACCCTAAAAACCCAAAAACACCCTAAAAATAATAAAACACTCGAAACCAATAAAACCCTAAAACCCCTTAAAAACCATAAAACCCTAAAACCCATTAAAACCCCTAAAGACATAAAAATCCAAAAAACGCACTAAAAACACTAAAAAGTATTTGAACCCCTAAAAAAGTTAAAAAAACTATAAAAAACCTTAAAACCCTTAAAATTAAAAAAATTAAACCACCCCAAAAAACATTGAAACCTTAAAAACCAAAAACCCCTTCTAAATCAATAAAAACCCTAAATTTACATAAATATCCTAAAATTCCCTAAAAATAAAAAAACATAAAAACCCCTAAATTTTTTGAAAAAAACCTAAGAAAAACATTAAAAATTAAAAACACTTAAAAACCCTAAAAACATAAAAACACTACAAACCCTAAAAACTATAAAAACCCTTAAACCCATAAAAATCCCTCAAAATATATAAAAATCCTAAATAATCCATAAAATTCCTTAAAAACATAATAAATATTAAAAATACAAAAAAACATAAGGAAAACATTAAAACGCAAAAAAACACTTAAAACCCAAAAATATATAATAATGCTAAAACCCCAAAAAAATCTAAAGAGAACATAAAATCCTGAAAACCCCTAAAAACCTTAAAACTCCTAAAAACATTAAAAACCCAAAAGACCTATAAAAACCTGAAAAGCCAACAAAACTATAAAAAAACATTCAACCCCTATAATGCTAAAAAACTCAATAAAACCTTAAAACACCAAAAAACCGAAAAAACCCCTAAAACCCAAAAAATTAAAAACCCTAAAATCCCCAAAACCCCTCAAAATAAATAAAAACCCCAAATTCAATAAAAATCCAAAAAATCACAAAATATACCTAAAAATATAAAGAATCCTAATTACCTTTAAAACACCGAAGAAAACCATATGAACCTAAAAACACATAAAATGACTAAAAAGATACAAAAAATTTAAAAACCCTTAAAAAAACCAAACACTAAATTATACTAAGAACCCTAAAAATCACTAAATCACTAAAACCCATAAAAATACTAAAAAAGACCTAAAATACTCTAAAAACATAAAAAAACTAAAAACAATTAAAACCTAAAGAAAATCAAGAAAACCTAAAAAGATTAAAACCCTATAAAAATAAAAAAATGTTAAAACCCCAAAGGACCCTAAAAACCCTAAACCCCTAAAAACCATACAAACCCATAAAAACCTTAGAACCCCTAAGAACCCATAAAACCCTAAAACCCCAAAAAATAAAAAACACATTTCAACCCCTAAAAAGCAAAAAAAATTCTAAAAACTCTAAAAACCCAAAAAACCATAAATACCATAAAAACCTAAACATCACTAAAAACCCTAAAACACATAAAAATTATGAAAAATTCCAAAAAATGTACAGAAACTAAAAACCCTAAAAAACCCCAAGAAAACCCTAAAAACCAAAAAACAATTGCAACCCCTAAAAAACATAAAAAATCAAAAAACACTAAAAGACCCTAAAACCCCCCCAAATCCCTAAAAACCCTAAAAACCCATAAAATTCAAAAAAATCCCTATAAATCCATAAAAAGAAAAAATCCAAATAACCTGAAAATTCTTAAGAAAACCATAAAAACCTAGAAACACTTAAATCACTTAAAATCCTAAAATATGATAAAAATTCAAAAAAACCCTAAAAACTCTAGAAGATCCAAAAACCCCCAAAATCCATAAAAACGTAAAAAATATTTAATACTTTGAAAAAAAACTAAGAAAACTACAAAACCATAAAACACATAAAACCCCTAAAAACCTCAAAAATTCAAAAAATAATACACCCACCCCCCCAAAGACCATAAAACCATTAAAATCCTCTAAATATCATAAAACACCCCAAAAAGAATACAAATCCAAAAAAACACAAAAAACCCCACTAAAAACTATAAAATTCATTAAACCCCTAAAAACATTAAAAAACAAAAAAAAACCAATTTATCCACTAAAAATTCAAAAATCCCTCCTATATCCAATATAAACCCTAAAAACCCATAAAACTCCCTAAAAACCCTATAAAATCGTAAAAATCCTAAAAACCCCCTAAAAATACCTATAAATATAAAAACCTAAAAAACCAAAGAAAATTCTAAAAACCTAAAAACAAATTAATCCCCTAAAAAACGTAAAAACCCCCAAAACGATAAATCCATAAATATCCAAAAAAAGATCTAAAATCCACAAAACATAAAACCCCCTAAAACCATAAAAACATCTAAGAATCCCTTAAAACTCTAAAAACAATTAAAACACCAAAAAATTCTAAATCCCTAAAAACCATAAAAATGTCCTAAAAAGGACCAAAAAACCATAAAACCCCTTTAAACCATAAACCACATGAAAACCATAAGAAACCATAAATCCCCATAAAATCCCTAAAGAACCACTAAAAAATCTAAAAACCTTTTAATCTCATTATAACATTAGAAAATATTAAAAAACTTTTAAACTCCTAAAAATTCAAAAAAAAACTATAAAACCATAAAAACCAAAAAAACCCTTAAATACCCTAAAACCACTAAAACCCCTCAAAATTCCTAAAAATCCATAAAATCCATAATAATATCTAAAAAATACTAAAACATAAATAACCCAAAAAACCATGAAACCCCCTAAGAACACCTTAAAAACCTAAAAACACATAAAAACACCAAGAACATAAAAACAATAAAAACCTTAAAAACAGCACTGCCCCTAAAATCTCTAAGAACCCTCAAAATATCTAAAATCTCTAAAATCACATTAAATAATAAGAAAAATTTATAAAAATCCCAAAGAAAAATAAAAACCCATACCTTCCAAAAAACCTAAGAAGTGCTAAAAACCTAAAAACAATAAAAACCCCTAAAAATTATAAAAACCCTAAAATATACTAAAAAACTAAAACCCCATAAAAATAATTAAAACTCGTAAAACCCTTGAAAACCCCAAAAACCCATAAAATAGTAAAATCACTAAAAACCATAAAAATACTTTAAACCCCTGAAAATGTTAAAAATTCTAAAATACCCTAAAAACCCTAAAAAAATCAAAATACCATAGAACCCAAATAAACCATAAAAACCCTAACAACCCTAAAAAACCCCAGAAACTCTCAAAATTCCGAAAAACCCTATAAAATTTTAAATCGCTAAAATCCCGAAAAGTCACTAAAAACATAAAAAAACTACAAATATGGAAAAACCCTAAGAAAAAATTAAAAATATAAAAGCACATAAAATACGTAATAAATATAAAAATTATAAAACACTTAAAAAATCCTTAAGAAGTCCCTAAAACCCAAAACACCAATAAAATCCTTAATACCCTAAAAAATTCATAAAACCCTAAAAACCCACTAAAAACTCTAAAAACCCTTTAAACCTGTATAATTGTGGAATAAAATTAAAAAAACATAAAATCTTAGAAAAATCAAAAAAACCACTAAAAAATGAAAAAAATAAAATAAAATCCCAAAAACTCATAAAAATCACAAATAACACTAAAAATCATAAAAATCCAGAACAACAAAATATCACTAAAAACATAAATACCCGTAAAAACATAGAAAACTATAAGGAAATATTATAAACCTAAAAACAATTAAATCACTTAAAAAAATATAAAAACTAAAAAACCTAAAACCCCTAACATGCCATTAAAACCCCTAACACCCCTAAAAACCTTAAAACCCCTAAAAACCGTAAAATCCAATACAACCATTAAAAAATATAAAACCATTTAAACACATAGAGATTAATAGACTCCCAACAACGTTAAAAATCATAAAAACTCATAAAAATCATATAACCCCTAGAAAACAAAAAATCCTAAAAACCGTAAAAATAAAAAAATACCTTTAAAATCACTAAAAAACTAAAAAACTTTAAAATCCTAAAAAAATGATAAAAATACTCAAAAACATAAAAAACCATGATGGACCCTATGAAAACCATAAAAACCTATAACCAAATAAAACCCTTGAAAATTTTAAAAATCCTCAAGAACCCTAAAAAACTATAAGATCCATAATAAACCCAAAAAACCCATTAATCCCAAAATAATATAAAATACAACAAAAATATTAAAAACCCCTAAAAACACATTATACATAAAAAACTCCCAAAACCCATAAAACTGTAAGAAAAAATAAAAACCTAAAAACTCTTAAATCCCATAAAAACATAAAAAATTCTGAAAACCTTAAATAACCCTAAAACCCATAAAATCCACTAAAATTTGTAAAAATCCTAAAACCTATAAAAATCCAAAAACCCACTAAAAACTATAAAAACTCTTTAAATACCTAAAAATGTTAAAAAACTTAAAAAACATTAAAAATACTAAGAAATAAAATAAAAAACTAATGACCCAAAAAAAACAAAACATAAACCCTAAAAACCCTCTAAATACTGAAAAACCCTAAAATCCATAAAATTACTAAAATATACTGAAAAATACCTAAAATGTAAAAAATGATAAAATCCCTAACAACCCTTAAGAAAAGAATAAAAACCTAAAAACACATAAAATACATAAAAATCTACAAATGTTACAACCACTAGAAAAAACTAAAGAAGACCCTAAAAACCCTTGAATTTCCTAAAAACCCTAAAACTCCTTAAAACCATGAAAAAACCAAAAAACACATAAAAAACCTAAAAACCCACTAAAAATTGTAATAACCCTTTAAACCCCAAAAACCTAATGAAATTTAAAATCCGTCAAACCCTTACAAAACAAAAAATCCAAAAAACCCATAGAAACCATAAAAACCCTAAAAAAATCATTAAACACTGAAAATACCTAAAAACCATTAAAAATAATAAAAATGATAAAAATACCTAGATTCCTTAATAATATAAAAAATGTCAAAACCCTAAAAAACCTTAATAAAAAATTACAATACAAAAAACCCTTAAAACCCCTAAACATCTAAAAAAAGTTAAATCCCCTAAAAACCCTATAACCACTAAAAATATAAAAACCTAAAAATTCCCTCAAAACCCTACATACTATAAAAATCATAAAAAAAGAACATAAAATATTTAAAATTGTAAAAAGACTAAAAACCCTGAAAAACACTAAGAAAACCTTAAAAACCGAAAAACACATAAAACCCCAAAACACTAAAAGGATTGAAACCCTAACAAGACCCTAAAAACCAAAAAACTACTAAAAGACATGAAACCACCCTAAAAAACCACAAAAAATTTGAAAACCCTTTAAACCATTTCAAATATTAAAAAAACAATAAAAAACCTTAAACCTATAAAAACACAAAAAACCCATAAAACCAAGAAAAACCCATAAGGACCCAAAAAATATGAAAAACCCTGAAAAATCTCAAAATCCCTAAAAACTCTAAAAAACTAAAAAACATAAAGTCCCAAAAAGTCCCTAAAACATTAAAAACCCTAAGAAACACAAAGAAAAATTAAAAATAGATAAAACCCCTAAAACATTCTAATAATCCTAAAACCATAAAAACCATTAAAAACCCCCAAACCCACAAAATTGCTAAAAACCATAAAAATGAACTAAAAATACAAAAAAAACTAAAAATACAGTACTAACGTTGACAAAACATTAGAAACCCTTAAAAAACTAAAAACAATTAAAACCCCTAAAACCCCAAAATTGTAAAAAAACCCAAACCCCCTTAAAGCCTAAATCCACTAAAAATTATAAAAACAATTTCTGCCCCTAAAATTTTTAATAAACACTAAAAAACATTAAAACCCTTAAAAAATAAAATAACACTAAAAACAAAAAAAACCATCAAACCCTAAAAACTTTAAAAACACTGAAAATTCTAAAAACCCGAAGAAAATGATGAAAACATAAAAATATGTTACCACCTAAAAAACATAAAAAATTATAGAAACCCTAAAATTTCTTCAGAAGACCCTAATTCCTTAATCCGCATAAAACCATAAAAACCCTAAAAAACATAAATACCCGTAAAACCCCATAGAAACCCTAAAAACCAATAAAAGCTCTAACAACCGTTTAAACTATTAAAAATGTAAAGAAACACTAAAAAAACTTAAAACCATAAAAAACTGAAAACCCCTTAAAAATTTAGAAAAACATAATAACCTAATAACCTCTAAAACCCATCAAAACCCATAAAACCATAAAAATCCATATAATCCTAAAATATCCCAAAAAATCCTTAAAAACATAAAAAATAGAAAATATCATGAAAAACTCTAAAAACCCATAATGACTTAAAAATATAAAAACCGAAAAAACTAAATACACTAAAAATCATAAAAACCCATAAAACCCTAAAGACACTAAAAACCATTAAAATCTCTAAAAATACCAAAATATATAAAAATCATAAAAATAACTAAAATCCCAAAAAAATAAAAAAAACCATGAAAACCCTGAAGAAAATCTTAAAAACAAAAAACCTTTAAACCCCTAAAAACTTAAAAAATAAAAAAGAACCCCATAAAACCATAAACCCCCCTAAATCCTAAAAAACCATAAAACCTTAAAAACACTAATAACCCATAAAACCCTAAAACCACTAAAAAACAATTTAAAACCCTAAAATGTTATAAAACTATAAGAAACAATAATACCCTAAAAAATCAATAAAATACTTAAATTCCTTGAAAACCATAAAACCCAAAAAATTCCTAAAAACCCAAAAAAGAATATTTAAAATAATAAAAATTAACAAAAAATACAAAAAAATAAAACCCTAAAAACATGAAAAATACTTAAAAACATAGAAACATAAAGACACTTAAGACAGATAAGAAATCTAAAATGATAAAAACCAAAAAACCTATAAAATCCCTAAATTCCTTAAATCCCTAAAACCCATAAAAAATTCATAAAAACATTAAAGAACCCTATAAATCTATAAAAAACGTAAACAATAGCTAACAACTCTACAAACCCTTTAAATCAAAAAAATATTAAAAAACTCAAAAAACCAAAAAAAAATAAAAAATAAGAAAACCCCAAACCAAAAAAAACCTTAAAACCCATAAAAACCCTAAATACCCTCAAATTCCATAAAAATCCTAAAAACCCATAAAAATTCTAAAAATTCCCTAAAAGTCACTAAAAACATAAAAATTCTAAAAAATCTATGTAAAACTCAAAACCTAAAAAGCAGAAAACCTCTACAAACCCTAAAAACACTAAAACCCCCCCAAACCCTAAAAAACCATAAAATCCCATAAACACCATACAAACCCTAAAAACCTGAAAACCATTAAAACCATACAAAAATCCAAAATCTCTAAAAATGTAAAAAACCCTAAAAACTATGATAAATCATAACAAAACCTAAAAAACATAAAAATAATTAAAACCCCAAAAAAACCCAAAAAAACTATAAAAACCCTAAAATACATTAAAACCCATGAAATCCATAAAAACCCTAAAAACCCTAGAAACCTTTAAAAATTATAAAAAATTATAAAACCCACTAAGAAGAGTAAAAGAAATTTAAAACCCCACAAAAATTAAAAACTCTAAGAACCTCAAAATCCATAAGAAACTTCAAAACCCCATAAAAACCAATAAAACCATAAAAATACTAAAACCCTTAAAATCCATAAAAAACTAAAAGACATAAAATTCCTAGAACCCACTAAAATATCTAAAAATATATGAAACTCCTAAAATCCATGAAAAAAAGTATAAAAATATTCAAAAAAAATACATTAAACCCATAAAAACCAGAAAACACGAAAAATATTAAAAACTATTCAAAATCATAAAACCCATAAAAACCCACAAAAACCTAAAAGCATAAAATTCCTAAAAACCAAAAAAACCAAAAAAATGTAAAAACCATAAAACTTCTGAAAATCGGTAATAAATCCTTGAAAACATAAATTCTTTTAAACCCCATACAGGAAAAAACACTAAAAATTTTAAAAACCCTGAAACCCCTAAAAATACATAAAACCCCTCAAAATACCTTTAAACCCTCAATCTATAAAATTCTAAAAATCCATAAAAACCACAAAACACTAAAATGATCCTAAAACCCATTGAAACCCCATAAAACATGAAAACCCCCAAAAAACATAAAACCCAAAAATAAATAAAAACCACAAAAAAATAAAAACTCTAAAAACCTTTAAACCACTAAAACGTTTAAAAAATATAAAAAATCATTAATAACTAAAAAACTATAAAAGGTCAAAAAAATCAAAAAACCCCCTAAAAACACCAAAATCCCTAAAAATCCTTAAAAACCCTAAAAACCATACAAATCCAAAAAATCCTATAACTTCCAAAAAAACATAAAAACCATAAAACCATTGGAAACCCCAATGAAAACCTTATAAATATAAAGACAATTAAAACCCATAAAATATTAAAAAATGCTAAAAAATATAGAAAACCTAAAACCCCTAAAACCCTGAAAATCAATAAAAATACAAAGAAAACCATAAAAACCATAAAAATCATAAAAATCCTTGAAAATACCGAAAATACTAAAATCCTCTAAGAATCCTGAAAACCCATAATAAAACCTGAAAAACCTGAAAACACTAAAATCTTGTGAAAACCCTAAAAAATACTAAAAACGAAAAAAACCCTAAAAAACATAAAAACCTTAAACTCATAAAAACCCTAAAACCCATTAAAATTTCTAAAAACTCTTTAAATCCTTAAAAACATTACAAAAGTCTAAAAACACTTAAACCCCTAAAAAATCAAAAAAACCCCAAAACCCAAAAAATCCATTATCCAAAAACCATAGAAACCCTAAAAAAACATAAAATTCATTAAAATGTCCCAAAAATACCTAAAAATGTAAAAAATCATAAAATCCTTAAGAAACCCCAAGAAAACCATAAATTCCTAAAATCTCATAAAAACCATAAATAATCTAAAAATTCTAAAAAAACCCAAAACATTAAAAACCGTAGAACCTACCGAATCCCTAAAAACCCTAAAAAAAGAAAAATCCTAAAAATCCATAAAAATTCCTAAAAAATAAGAAACCCTAAAAACCTTGAAAAACCATAATAAAAATTAAAAACCAAAAAACAAATAAACCACCTAAGAAACCTAAAAATCTCTAAAAACCCGAAACCCCTAAAAGACTCTAAAAACCCCAAAAACCTCTAAAACCCATAAAACATTAAAAATCATAAAACCCCCAAAAACCGAAAACCCCCAAAAATCCCACTAAAACCACAAAAAACCTTTTAATCCCCAAAATAGGATAAAAACTCTAAAAACATTAAAAACCCTAAGAAACTCAAAACAACCATTAAACCCAAAAAAATGCATAAAAACATCAAAAACACTAAAACCCGTTAAAAATTTAAGAAACCTAAAAACCATAAAAATCATAAAAAATCCACAAAAATACCTAAAAACCATAAAAATCACTAAAAATCCCAAAATAAATTTAAATACAAGAAACTCAAAAAAAACCCTTAAAACCCATAAGAAAACCATAAAAACAAAAATACACTTGAAACCCTTAAAAAATCTAAAAACACTGAATCACTACAAATTTTAAATCCCTAAAAACCCTCAAAATTCCTAAAAACCATAAAAATCCTAAAAGATACCTCAAAATTCCTAAAAACATTAAAATCCTTGTAAACCACAAAATCTATAAGAAACCCCCAAAAAAATAAAAAAAACTCCAAACCAATAAAAAATCTAAAAATGGTAAAAACCCTAAAAGACAATAAAAATCATAAAAACCCCCCAACAACCCTAAAACCCCAAAAATATTAAAAACACCTAAAACCCCATAAAATTACTAAAAACCTAAAAAACTCAAAAAACATAAAATTTTTTTAAAAAACTAAAAAACCCATAAAAAGTATAAAAGCCATAAAACCCCTAAAAACCCTTGAAATCCATAAATTCCCTAAAAACAAAAAAATCCAAAAAATTCCTCCAAATTCCATAATGAAATAAAAATCTATAACACCCTTAAAACCCTTATGAAAACCTTAAAAACCCCAAAACATTTAAAACCTCTAAATAAAAAAAAGCGCTAAAAAACCTAAAAATTCAAAAAATACTACAAATTTTTTAAAACACCCTAAAACATTACAAACCAAAAAACCCCATAAAAACACTAAAATCCACTATAAAGTCTAAAAACCATTTAAACTCTAAAAATGCTAAATTCACTAAAAACCTTAAAAAACATAAAAAACTAAACATAACATGAAATAAAAAAAAATCGATAATCCCCCTAACATCCCTAAACACCCTAAAATCTCTCTAAATCCGTAGACAACCCTAAAAACATAAAAAACCAAAATATCCAAAAATATCAAAAAAGAAATAGAGGACCCTGAACTCGTGAAATTACAAAGAAAACCTTAAAACCCAATTTTTTTAGACCCATAAAAACCTAAAAAGGATAAAAACCATATTACCCCTAAAAACATAAAAATCCATAAAACACTAAAACCATTAAAAACTGTTGAAACCCTTCAAACCCATAAAAATATTTAAAAAATATATTAAAGCTTAAAACTCCCAAAAACTCAAAAAAACACATGAAACCCCTAAAAACAATAAAAATACCAAAATCCCTAAAACCCACAAGTCCATAAACTCTTAAAAATCATAAAAATCCTTAAAAATCTCTCAAAATCCCTACAAAAGTAAAAACCCTAAAAACCATGAAAAACCAAATGAAATCCTTAAAAAATAAATACACGTAAAACCCCTAAAATGCCAAAACCCCTAAAACCCATAAAAACACGTAAAACCCCTAAAAAATCCAAAACTCTAAAAACATATAAAACCACAAAACTTTAAAAATACTAAAAACCCTAAACACCCTCTAAGCCCCTAAAAACGTCAAAAAACTCTACAAACCCATAAAACACCTAAAAATCTTAAAATCCCTAAAAACCAAAAAAATTCCCCTAAAACCCCTCAAAATCACAAAAAACATAAAAACCATAAAAATCCTAAAAAACCCCCAAACCACTCAAATTCCCAAAGAACAATAAGAATGAAAAAAAGACCTTAAATGACCAAACAACCCATAAAATCCCTAAAACCATAAAACCCATAAAACCATAGAAACCCCAAAAATCACTAAAAACTCTAAAAACACATTAAGTCATAATTTTTTTAAAAACTATAAAAAATCTTAAAACCCCCAAATAAATAAAAAGACCATAAAACCAAAATAAAACCTAAAAACCCCTAAAACCCATCAAAATCCCTAAAAAACTAAAAACCCATAAAAATCTAAACAAATTACAAAAAAACTCTAAAAACATAAAAATACCCTAAAACCCATAAAAAACCTGAAAACCCATAAGAAAAATTTAAAAAACTAAAAACACTTAAAACTAATAAAAATCAAAAAAATTCTATAAAGCCAAAAAACTTATAAACCTCTAAAACCCCTCCAAATCCCTAGAAACCCTAAAAACCAATAAAAATCCTAAGAATACCAAAAAAATTCATAAAAATATAAAAAACCCTAAAAACACAGAACAACCCTAATAAATCCTTAAAATCTTAAAAAATATTAAAACCCCAAAAAACCCAAAAAAATGATAAAAACCCTAAAGACCCTAAAAATCCTAAAAATCTCTAAAAACATAAAAACCCTTAAATTTATTAGAAACCCACAAGAATAATAAAAACCCTAAAACCCCACTAAAATCTATAAAATCTCTTTGAAAAACAAAATTAAAAACTCTAAAAACCTTAAAACCCTAAAAAACATCAAAAACATATTAAAACACAAAAAAACCAAAAAAACTCAAAAACCCGTGAAAACACCAAAAAACACACAAAATCCCTGTAAAACCTAAAAGTAATAAAAATCCTAAAAAACCAAAAAAACTCCTAAAATCCAAAAAAAATATTAAAAACATGAAATAACCTAAGGAAATATTAAAAAAATAAAAACATATAACACACTAAAAACCCTTAAAAAACTCTAAATGCCCTAATATACCCTAAAAACCCTAAAAACTACTAAAAACCATAAAACCACTAAAACCATAAAATCATAAAAACCACTAGAACAATAAAAACCACAAAACCCTATAATAACCCTAAAACCACCTAAAAATATAAAAAACCTCCAATCCCCTTCAAATTTAATAAAAAATAAAACCCTAAGAAAACCATAAAACCCTAAAAAACACTAAAACCATAAAAACCATAAAAATACTTAAAATACTTAAAAACGTAAAAACCAATTACAAAAATAAAAAATCCCAAAAAATAACTAAAATGAGAAAAAATTTAATATTTTTAGAACCTTATGAAAACATTAAAAATATAGAAACACTTAAAACCCCTAAAAATCTAAAAAATTTTAAAAACCATAAAAATTTATAAAACCACTCAAAATCCCTTAAAACCCTTAAAAAAAATAATAAACCTAAAAAAGGAAAATTTTTTGTAAAATTTTAAAAAACCCATAAATCCCTAAAAAAAACTAAGAAAGCATTAAAAATATAAGAAAACATAAAACTGATAAAAAAACCTAAAAATGCATAATACCATAAAAGACCCTAAAACCCTAAAACCCCTAAAAACCATAAAAAATTCTAAAAATTCCATAAATTCCCTAAATACAACAAAAAAAATAAAAATACTATTTTAACCCCTAAACATTTTAAATAACTCTAAAAAATCATAAAATTATTAAAAAATTAAAAAACCATAAAACATAAAAATCCATAAAAATACTAAAAACCCTAAAAAAGCTAAAACCCCTCAAGATCGTTAAATCCCCTAAAAAATGAAAAATCCTTAAAACCATAAAAATCTCTAAAAATGTAAAAAATCTAAAAATAGGGAAAATCCCCATGAAAACTTTAAAAACAAAAAAACATATATAACCTAAATAACTAAACAACACTAAAAACCCTCAAAACATTCAAAATATAAAAAAACTCTAAAACCCCATAAAACATATAAAAAAGTACTAAAAATACCCAAATACATAAAAACCCTAAAATTCTTATAAAACCTTACAAACCTAAAAACACTTAAAACCCCTAAAACATTAAAAACACTAAAAACCCTAAAATACCGTAAAAACCGAAAACCCATAATGACTATAAAACCCAAAAAAAACCTTTAAAAACCCTACCAACCAATTAAATCTCTAAAACCACTAAAAAATTTATAAAACCTTTAAATCCCTAAATGTGTTAAAAAATCTAAAAACCAATAAAACTATTTTTTTTTAAGAAAACCCAAAAAAACTATAAAAATGTTAAAAACCCTAAAGTCCCTTAAAAATCCTAAAAACCAAAAAAAACTAAAAATCCTAAAATCCCTAAAAACTATACAAAAACCTGAAAAAACCTCAATATATCTATAAATATGAAAAACCATAAAATCATATAAAATCCTTGAAAATAATAAAAACATAAAAAACACAAAAAACCACTAAAAACATTAAAACCCTAAATCATTTTTAAATTTATAAAACCAAATAAATGATAAAAACCCTAAAATTTTCAAAATACACAAAAACTCTTATAACCCATAAAAATTCTAAAAATCCATAAAAATCTCTAAAAATGTAAAAAACTCTAATAACGTAATAAAACAGTAAAACCGTAAAACACATAAAACCACTATAAACCTAAAAAATCCGAAAACCCTAAACACGCTAAAACCTTTTGAAACCACAAAATCCATAAAACCCTCCAACCCTATAAAAATCTTAAAAAAATCCCAAGTAATCCCAAAAAGTTAAAAAAAACCCCTAAAAACCATGAAAACCCCTAAGAAAATATTTGAAACAAAAAACACTTAAACCCCCCAAAAAATAAAATATGCTAAAAACCAAAAAGTCCCTGAACACTATAAAACCCTGAGAAACTATAAACCCCCCAAAACCCATAAAATTCCAAAAAACCACAAACAATCGATAAAAACATTAAAAAAACATTAAAACTGAAAAAATGTTAATAAACTATAAAAATCTAGGAAAACTGTAAAAAATGAAAAACCCCTAAAAACGTAAAAACTAATAAAAATCCTAAAACCCTAAAATATCTAAATACCCTCGAAATCCAAAAAAAACTAAAAACCCATAAAATTCCTTAAAAAGCTATAAAAATCCCTAAACACCCACAAAACCCTTAAAAACTAAGAGAAAATATTAAAAACCTAAAAAACCCAAAACCCCCTAAAACCAGTAAACCCATAAAAAATTGAAAACACCATTTAAACCAATAAAAATTATATAAAATAGAGGAAAACATAAAACCCACTAAAAATTTTGAAAAACCTAAGAAAAACATAAAATCCTAAATACACATAAAAATCTCTAATAACTTAAAAACTCTAAAAACTATAAAAGACCCTAAAAACCATAACCCCCCCCCCCCTAAAACATTAAAACCTAATAAAAACCTAAAAACACACCAAAAACACTAAAAACTGTTAAACCACTAAAAAGGTTAAAAAATACTAAACAATAAAAACATTAAAAACTCAAAGAAAAAAATAAAAACCCACAAAAACCATAAAACCCATTCAAACCCTAAAATAAACCATACCACCCCACCCCCAAATCCCCAAAACCTTTATAAACCCATAGAAATCCAAAAAATCCCTAAAAACCTAAAAACATAAAAATTCCCAGAAATCCAGAAAACCCCAAAGAAACCCTTATTAACCTAAAAATACTAGGATTACATGAAAACACTAAAATGGTAAAAATATAAAAAATCCATAAAAATCTTAAAAAACCATAAATCACATCAAAATACTTAAAAACTATCAAAATCCTTAATAATACCATCAAAATCTCTAAAACATAAAAAACCCTGAAGACCCCTAAGAAAAAAAAATTAAATTCCTAAAAACACTTAAAACTACAAAAAACTGTGAAAGCTGTAAAAAACCTAAAATTCCCTAAATACTATAAAAATCTCCAAAAAATTGGAAAATCCTTAAAACCCATTTAAATTAAAAAAAATTAAAAAATCCCTAAAAAACTCAAAAAAAAAAGTAAAAAACCAAAAATCTGATGAAAAATCTAAAATCAATATTTTAACGAAAAAATTCTTAAACCCCCTGAAAACTTGAAAATAATAAAAATACTAAAACACCCTTAAAACCGAAGAACTAAAAAACCATAAGACCACTAAAAAACATAAAACCTATAAAAATCCTAAAAACACACTAAAAACACTAAAAACCCTTTCAACCCCTAAAAATATTAAAAACTCTAAAAAATAATAATAACCCTAGAAACTAATAAACTCTAAAAACCAAAAAACCCATAAAACAACATGTTACCTAAAAACCCATAAAACATGAAAAATCCCTAGAAACCATAAAAACCAAAAAACCTAAAAAATACCTAAAAATCCTTAAAAATGTAAAAACCATAAAACCATGAAAACTCCTATGTAAACCTAAAAAAACTAAAAAAACATTAAACCGCTAATAACAAAAAAAATTAAAAACCCTAAAAGTACCTCAAAACCAGAAAAAAATCATAAATATCCAAAACAATCCATAAAAATCCCTAAAAAAGTAAAAAACACTAAAAACCATAAACCTCATATGAAAAAATTTAAAACCTAAAAAAATTTAAAGCCCTAAAAACCTAAAAATTAAAAAACCATGAAAGTCCCTAAAAACCAAATAAACAAAAAAACTGTAGAAATTCCTAAAAGTATAAAAACCCTTAAAAATACATAAAAATCCTGAAACCACTAAAAATCTAAAAATCCTTCAAAACCCAAAAAATGTTAAAACACTCTAAAACCATTAAAACCCTAAAAACTAAAATACCCCTAAAAACAACATTAAAAACACAAAAAAACCATCAATATACCTAAAAACCTAAAAAGAATAAAAATATTAAAATATCATAAAACCCCAAAAAAAACACTATGAAAATATTTCAATCCTAAAAATACCTACACCCCATAAAAATCAAAATAATGAAAAAAAAACCCCTAAAAATGGTAAAAATAAAAAATCCAAAAAAATGACTAAAAACACTAAAAAACAAATATCCAAAATGAACACGAAATATCCATAAAATAGTAAAAAACCCTAAAATCACTAAAAACTGCTAAAAAATTTTAGAAACATAAAAATGATTAAAAGCCCTAAAAATGCTAAAGACCCTGAAACCCTAAAACCCTAAAAACTCAAAAAATCCCTAAATAACATAAAAATCATAAAAATGATAAAAGGTCCCTAAAATCCATAAAAATTTTAAAAAACCAACAAATCATGAAAACACCTAAGAAAATCACAAAAACCTAAAAACACTTAAAACCCTTAGAAACCTAAAAATATCTAAAAACAACAAAATACAAAAAACCCCTAATAAATAAAAACCCCTAAAACATTAAAAATCCTAGAACCATAAATATCTTAAAAAAACATAAAACCCTTTAAACCCCTAAAAATGTAGAAAAATATAAAAAACCTAAAATACCATAAAAACTCTGAAAACCCCAAATAACAATAAAATACCTAAAACCCCTAAATATCCTTGTAAAGCCATAAAATCCATATAAGCCTAAATACTATAAAAGTGATTAAAAATAAACACCAATTCCTAAAAACATAATAACCTGAAAACCCTAAAAATTCCTAAGAAAACCTTAAAAACCTAAAAAAACATAAAAACCCAAAAACCTAAAACTGATAAAACCCCTAAAAACCAACAAAAACACTAAAAACCCTAAAAATCCCTAGAAACTCTAAAGCATAAAAATATTAAAAATATCCATTAAAATATATAAAAATGTATAAAACACTAAAATCCATGAAACCCACTAAGAAAATCAAAAAACCATAAAAACACTTAAAACACTAAAAACCTAAAGAATGCTAAAAAACCAAAAATAACATAAAAACACTAAAAACACCTAAAATCATAAAACCCCTAGAAACCATGGAAACCCTAAAATCCAACAAAAAACCAAAAATCCACTAAAGACTCTAAAAAAACTTCAATCCCCTAAAAACGTTATAAACTCATAAAAAAAATAAAAATCCAGAAAACTCAAAAATACCCTACACCCCAAAAAAACCATGATACCCTAAAACCCCAAAAAACCCCAAAATCCTTTAAAACCGTGATAAAGCATAAAAATCATAGAGAATCCCCAAAAATGCTTAAAAGGTAAAAACCCATGAAATACCCTAAAAAAGCTTAAAACCTAAAAACACATAAAACCTCTAAAAAACCTAAAAACTGCTAACTAACCTAAAACCCTAAAAACCCTAAAACCCTAAAAACCCTAAAACCCATTAAAACCATAAAAACACAAGAATATAAAAAATCTCTTTTTTCCTTTTAATAAATTTTGGGGGGGGGACTAGCTCGACCCACGCATCTTCTGTTGTCCTAAATATATAAATAAAACTAAAACCCTAAAAATATTAAAAGAAGATTAAAATATAAAAACAATTAAAAAAACATTAAAACCTAAAAAACACTAAAAATATAAAAACTGTAAAAATCACTATTGACCATAAAAATTCTTAAAATCCTAAAATCCCATAAAATTCCAAAAAAGAAAAAAAATTCCTAGAAACATAAAAAAACCCTAAAAACCCTGAAAAACATATAGAGAATATTAAACTCTAAAATACACTTCAACCCCCTTAAATTAAAATGATTAAAAACCTCTAAAAATAATAAAAACCCCTAAAACCCCTAAAATCCCTAAAAAACATAAAACTCTAAAAAACCATTAAACCACAAAAAATGTTAAATACACTATAAAACCACAAAAACCCCAAAAATTAGAAAAAACATAAAAACCCAAAAATACATTAAAACCCAAAAATCCCTATAAACGCCATAAAACCATAAAAATCCTATGAATGCCCTAAAATCACTAAAAAAGTTAAAAACCCAAAAAAAACCCTGAAATTTTCAATGAATACCTTAAAAAAATAAAAATAATTTAATCTTCTAAAAACTAAAAATGAAAAAAAAACACTAAAACCCCCAAAAAACATGAAAACCCCTCATAATCCTTAAAACCCATAAAAAATCATTAAAATTACCTAAAATACCTAAAAAGATAAAAAACCTAATAACCCTAAAACCCCCAAAGACATCATTAAAAACCTAGAAATGCTTAAACCCCACAAAAAAACCTAAAAAAATCTAAAAGTTATTCAAGACCATAAAACCCTAAAAACCCTTAATCTCAAAAAAAATCCCTAAAACCCTTTAAACCCCATAAAACCATAAATGCCAATAAAAACTCTAAAAAAATTTAAATCCCTAAAAATGTTTAAAAAACTCTAAACTCCCTCAAACCCCTTAAAACTATAAAAATTCACAAAAAATACAAAAAATGATAAAAACCCTAAACCCCTAAAACCAATAAAAACACCAAATTCATAAAAACCCAAAAAATCCTAAAAAAAATCAAAATACCTAAAAAAATAAAAACTCTAAAACCCCAAATGAAACCTTCCAATCCTAAAAACACTAAAAACCCCTAAAAACCTAAAAAATTCTAAAAACCAGAAAAACCACCAAAAACAAAAACAAAAATACAAAAAACACTTAAAATCCTTAAAAATTATGAAAACTATAAAAATTCTAAATAAATCCCTAAAATCCCTAAAAACATAAAAACCCTAAAACCCAAAAAAATACTAATAAAACCTTAAAAGATAAAAATTATAAAAACATAAAATACCAAAAAAACATGAAAATACCTAAAATCCATAAAACCCCTAAAACCCTAAAAAACCTAAAAAATCACTAGAACTCCAAAAACGGTTTAAACCCTTAAAAACATTTGAAACTCGAGAAAACCTTAAAACCCTTAAAATTAAAAACAACCTAAAAACCAAAAAATCCAAAAAAAACCCTAAAACCCTAAAAATCTATAAAAACCCATAAAAATACTAAAGAATCCATAAAAATCCTTAAAAACAAAAAATATCTAAAACCATTAAAAATCGAAGAAAACCTAAAAAAACTTAAAACCACTAAAATTATAAAAAGTTATAGAACACCTAAAAATACCAAAACCTTCAAAATAAATAAAAGACATAAAAAAGATAAAAATCCTAAAAACAAAAAAATATATATATAAAAATTAGAAAAACTAAAAAACATGAAGATAACCACAAAATCTAAAAAAACATAAAATCTAAAAAAACCTAAAAACGATAAAAACCGTAGAACACCCTAAAGGCCTAAAAACCACAAAAAACATAAAACACCCTTAAAACTTAAAAAAATAATTAAATCCCACTAAAAACTCTAAAACCCGTCAAACCCCTAGAAACATTAAAAACTATAAAACCCTTAAAAACCGTAAAAAACTAAAAAAACCCATAAAACCCAAAAATAACCATAAAACCCGAAAAAAACCCAAAAAAACGTTAAACCCTCAAATTTCCTATTAACCCTTTAAACCCATAAATAATAAAAAAATCCCAAAAAATCCATAAAATATAAAAACACCCTCAAAACCTTGAAACTTTTAGAAAACATTTAATACCTAGAAACACTAAAAACCCTAAAACCCCTAAAAATTGAAAAAACCCTAAATCCCTCAGAATCCCTAAAAAACTCTAAAAACAATAAAATTCTCTAAAATCACTAAAAATGTAAAAAACCCTAAAAACCCCCAGGAAAACTTTAAACACATAAAAACACTTAAAACACTTAAAAAGAATAAAAATGTATAGAAACACAAAAAACCCTCAAAATCCCTAAAAACAATATAAATCCTAAAAAAATCCCTAAAATCTCTAAAAACATAAAAAATATAAAACCCATAAAAACCTCTAAGAAAACCTAAAAATCCAAAATGATATTAATCCCCCAAATAACCTAAAATAAGTTAAAAACCCTAAAAACCCTAAAAAATCATAAAACTCATAAAACAAATAAAAAATCCATAAACACCTGCAAAAAACTCTAAAAAAAACATTAATCCCTAAAAAAGTTAAATACTATGAAAACTTTTACTAAGAAACTCTAAAAACATAAAAAAACATAAGGCCATAAAATACTAAAAAGTCTAAATACCCTATGAACCCCAAAAAACCATAAAACCCAAAAAATCCAAAAAAATCATTAAAATCCATAAAAAAGTAATCCCCCCAAAATAGTAGAAAACCACTAAGAGAACCATAAAACCCATTAAACGCTTAAAACCCTAAAAACCTAAAAAATGATTAAAAAACTAAAATACCATAAAAACCCTAAAAAAACTCAAAATTCCTAAAAACCCAAAAATATAATAAAAATGCTTCAAAAGTCATAAAACCCTAAAATCAAAAAAAATCCCCTGAAACCCCCTAAGAAAACATTAAAGACATCAAAAATACTAAAAACCCATAAAAACTAAAAATGATAAAAATATTAAAAACCCAACAACCCAAAAAAAACCTCAAAACCCTCAACATCTCAAAACCCCTAAAACCCATAGAAATCCTAAAAAATTACTAAATCCCTATAAAAGTAATAACCATAGAACTCTGCAAACCCTGATGATATCCTTAATGACCTAAAAACCTAAAAACCTCTTAAAATGAAAAAAATACTAAAAATACTAAAAGACCTAAAAAACTAAACCCCTAAAAACATAAAAACCCTAAAAACATGAATCCCCTAAAAACATAAAAAATAGTAAAAATCCAAAATAACCCTAAAAACCATTAACGTATATAAAAACCCTTTAAACCCCTATAAATGTTAAATACACTAAAAACTAAAACCCATAAAAAACTAAAAACCCTCTAAAAAAACAAAAAACCAAAAAACCAAAAAACCCTCAAAATCACTAAAACCCATGAAAATCCTAAAAAACACATGGAAATCCTTAAAAACATAAAAACCCTAAAAACTCAGAAAACCCCAAAGAAAACATTAAAAACAAAGAAACTCTTAAAACCACTAAAAACCAATTAATGATAAAAACCCAAAAACCCAAAAGACCGTCAATCCCCAAAATACCAAAAAACCTTAAAAATTATAAAAACCCATTGAACCATAAAACTCTAAACCCCATTTAAACCCCTAAAAAGCTGAAAACTATAAAAAACCATAAAATACTAGAAACACAAAAAAACCTAAAAACCCAATAAATCCAATAAAACCCATAAAACCATAAAAATCCTCAAAGGCCCTAAAATCCAAAAAAACCATAAAAATCCTAAAAACATTAAAAATCCCTAAAATAATAAAAAATACATTCAAAACACTTAAAACCCCTAAGAAAAATTTAAAAACATAAAAATAATTAAAACCGATAAAAACCTAATGATTTATAAAAACCCTAAAAACCCTAAAAAACTCCTGAAAACAAAAAACCATAAAAACCATAAAACCATAACAAAACCTAAATCTTATAAAAACCTTAAAACCCAATAAAAATATAAAAACAATTTAAACCACTAAAATCATCAAAAAACTCTAAAAAATCCTAAAACCAAAAAAACTCAAAAAACCACCTTAAAAGCACAAAAACCCCACAAAAACTATAAAACCCAATAAAATCCCTAAAAACCATAAAAACCATAAAAATGATAAAAGAGCACAAAAAATACAAAAAGAGTAAAAAAATACAAACCTTCAAAAACCCTAATAAACCCTTAAAAACATAAAAACACTTAAATCCCCTAAATAACCTAAAGCGCTAAAAATACTAGAAATAATAAAAAGCCTTAAAATCCATAAAAATCCCTAAAACCCTCAAAACCATAAAATAATTTAAAATTCCCAAAAAATACCTAAAACATAAAAAACACTAAAAACCCTGAACACCCCTAAGGAAACATTGAAAACCTAAAAAATATTAAAAACCCTAACAAATTCCATAATATCCCTAAGAACCCTCCAAATCCCTAAAAACCCAAAAAACTATAAATATTCTAAAAATCCCAAAAATCCCCAAAAAAATATAAAACCCTAAAAACTATAAGAAAACAAAAAAACCTAAATATAATTTAAACCCCTAAAAATCCTAAAGAACTATAAATAAACTAAAGGACTCTAAAAACCCTAAAACTCCTAAAAACCATAAAACCCCATAAAAACATAAAAACCATAAAATCCACCAAAATAGAAAAAACCCTTTAAATCCCAAAAAATGTTAAAAACCATAAATAAACTTAAAAACTCTAACATATCAAAAGAAACCACAAAATAAAAAAATGATAAAAATGATAAAAATCCTAAAGACCCTAAAAATTCCTATATACCATGAAATCAAAAAAAATGTGAAAATGGCCTAAAACCCCTTAAAATTTAAAAAACACTAAAAACCCTGAAAACACTAAGAAAATGCTAAAAAAAATTAAACCCCTTAAATACATAGAAATGATAAAACCCCCAAAAACCCTAACAGCCCACAAATTCCCTAAAATCCATTAAAATCCCAAGAAATACCTAATAATCCCTAAAACATAAAAAAAAATCAAAAATACCATAAAACTCCAAAGAAAATAATAAAACCTAAAAAACACTTAAAATCGCTAAAAACTAAAAAACCCTAAAATACAATAAAAACCCTAAAACCCATTAAAATACCTAAAACATTAAAAAACCATAAAACACATCCAAAATCATAAAATTGAAATAAATCTAAAAAATACTATAAAAAAATAAAAATGATAAAAAATGAAAACCCATTCAACCAAAAAAACTCAAAAAAACCTAAAAAACACAAAAAAAAGTATCAAAACCCTAAAAACCGTAGAAACCCTAAAAATCCCAAAAATCCTCAAAAAACCATAAAAACTCAAAAAAAACCCAAAAAATCACTAAAAATGAAAAAATACCCTAAAACCCTTAAAACACCTAAGAAAACATTAAAATCATTCAAAGACTTAAAACCCCTAAAACCGAAAAAAAATTAAAAACCATAAATACCCTCCAAATCCATAAAAAAGAAAAAAATCTCAAAAATCTCTAAAAATATTTAAGAAAGTAGAAAACCAAAAAAACTCAAAAAACCCATAAAAACCTAAAAACAAATATAAATCCTAAAAACCCAAAAAAAAAATTAAAAAATATATTAAAAGAACCTAAAAAACCCCCCAAAAACCTGAAAGCCCCTAAAACCCATAAAAGGATCAATTGATAACAACACCTTGATCTAGAAACCCAACCTTATTGGGATGCTTAATGATAAAGATTACTATCGATACAATTATGTTCAGGGTTCCCCTCCCCCGACCTAGCTCTACACCTTTAAGAGGAACTTCATCCCCCTAGCCAGCCACCTGCATCATTGGAAAATGTGGAAAAACCAGATTTCCTTGTAGAATCAGCTACAAAAAGCTGGGCACAGTCAGGTCTCTGCCTATTTTCTCTGCCTATGTGCTGAAGAGACTATTCAACACATCTTTCTTAATTGAAGTTTTCATGTTTTTCTCTAGGGATACTTGTAGAATGTGTTTGGGTTCCCACTTTTAATAGACAGACCTCTCTTCGAGCTTTTAGGTAACCTGACCAACTGGGCTTGTAGTGATTAGGTGCATCACTTCCTGTTTATCACTGTCTCTGCCACCATTTCTTATATCTGAACCGCTCAAAATGCTAATGAATTCAACAAGAAGTGGATATCCATCCATGGTGGTGTGGTGATGATTCATAAAACAGTTTATGTGGCATCCCACGCCATGATAGGATCGATGGAGAATGATGTCAATCTCGTCATTATCCTTCGGCTTCTTGGTATCTCTAAGAGGGCCAAAAAACCAATGGTTCCCAGGTTCATCTGCTAGATCCCTCTTCTCCCCTCCCAGATTAAGGTTTACATGGACAGTGCGTCTCTAGGTGCATCGGGTCTTATTGGGTGTGACGAGATCTTCTGCACCTGTCGGGGCTTTTTCAAAGGATGTTTCCACCACTTCATTAGTGATGGGTGCACCCTAGAAGCTGAAATATTGGCTATGATGAAGGCGATTATGTATGAAGTCCACTTTGGATGGAGATTTCTCTAGATTTAATCTAACTCTATCCTAATGGTGAATTACCTCAAGAAGAGATCCAGGTGCATCCCCTAGAAGATTCTCCCTCAATGGGTGGAGTTACTTACCATTTGTCAAGGGCTGAACCTCAATGTGACACATGCCTATCGGGAGGTGAATGTGGTTGTGGATTCCCTTTCTAAGTAGGATATCATGGAGAGTGCTAGATGTGGTCCTTTGTTGCCCCGCCTTCTGGCTCTCTGCTTTTGAAAACTGATTTGAAGGGTGAATTGCACACCCGACTATATAATCCCTCCTTTTAACGCTTTGTTGTTTTCATTTCCTTTTTAATAAATTTTTGGGGGATCAGGAATGCCTGGTCTCGAGCCTTCCTTTCCATAAAAGGAACAAAACCCCATAAAAACCATAAAACCCACTAAATACTCTAAAAACCCTTTAAACCCATAAATATGTTAAAAAACTTTAAAACTCTATAAAACTCCTCAAATCTCAAAAAAATACTAAAACCCCCAAAACCCCAAATGTTATAAAACCGCTTAAAATCCCTAAAACCCATAAAAAATATAAAATTGATAAAAAAATCTACAAAAAAATTCCAAATACATAAATAACCATAAAACCATTAATACCCCTATTAAAACCTTAAGAACCCTATAAGTTCATAGAACCCCTAAAATTTAAAAAATCTAAAAACCCTTAAAATCCCTAGAAACCCTAAAAATCCCTAAAAACCCAAGGAACCCTCAAAATTTATAAAACCTCTAAAAATAATAAAAATTTAAAAAGTCAATAAAAAAATTGAAAACATAGAGAACCGTAAAAACCCTAAAAACCCCTAATAAATCATTAGAAACCTAAATACACTTAAAACCTCTAAAAATAAAAGAATGAAAAAAACACTAAAACAACCTAAAACTCTACAAACCAATAAGAACCATAAAACCCATAAAAACCTAAAACCCCCTAAAAACTCTAAAAATCCACTAAAAACTCTAAAAAACATTCAAACAAATAAAAATGTTAAAAAGGAATAAAAACCATGAAAACATAAAAAAACTAATAAAAACCCCAAAAACCCCAAAAAAACCCTAAAAAACCTAAAAACCCTCAAAATACCTAAAAAAACTAAAAATATACAAAAATCTATGGAAATCCATAAAAATACATTAAAATGTAGAAAACCTTAAAAAACAAAAACCTTTAAACCCTAAAAATACTTAAAATCCCAAAAGAAATATAATAATCATAAAAATATGTAAGCATCCCAAAAAAGTAAAAAAAACTAAAAACAAAAAAACCACTAAGAAAATATTAAAAACCTAAAACAGTTAAAATAGCTAAAAACCATAAATACACTAAAAACACCAACAGACCCTAAAAACCCTAAAACACCTAAAAATCATAAAACCCTTAAAAATATTAAAAACCCTAAAACCCATAATACCCTAATAACCCACTAAATACTCTAAAAACCCTTTGATCCCCTAATAAATTGGAAAACCACTATATGGAATTTAAACCCCCAAAAAACATTAAAACCCCTAAAAAACCAAAAAACCCTCAAAATCCCTGAAAACCAAAAAATGTAAAAATCCTAAAAAAAATCCATAAAATAAGTAAAATGTAAAAAACCCTAAAAATTTAAACTTTTAAGAAAACCATGAAAACCAAAAATCACATAAAACCATAAAAAAATTAATAATCGCTAAAAAACATACAAACCACTAAAACCATCAAAATACCTAAAATCCCTAAAAACAACAAAAATCCTAAAAAAATAAAAACCCTAAAATCCCTAAACACCCCTAAAAAAATCATGAAAACCTAATAATTTTTTAAACCCCTAAAAACATTAAAATACCCTAAAACATAAAAAAAACCCCTAAATACCATAAAACCCTACAAAACATAAAAAAATCCACAAACCCTAAAACCCAAAAAATGACTAAAATCTCAAAAAACCATTTAAACCTAAAAAAATTTAACAAAACTCTGAAACCCATAAAAACTCAAAGAAAACTCAAAAACCCAAAAAAAACCTAAAACCCCAAAAAACCATAAAAATCTATAAAAACACTAAAAAATCATAAAATTATTTAAGAAGCCTAATAAATCCTTAAGAACACTAAAAACATTAAAAGAAAAATCTAAAATACTAAAAACACTTAAAACCCCTAAAACGTAAAATATCAAAAAACCCTAAAAACCCTAAAAACCTAAAAACCATACAAATCCCTAAAATCCTAATAAACCCTAAAAGTCATAGAAAATAAAAAAAATCCATTAAATCCCGAATTTTTTTTGAATACCCCAAAACCCTAAACACCCTAAGTGAACCTTAAAATACAAAAAACACTTGAACCTTTTAAAACCCTTTACAAAACCCCAAAAACCATAAAATAACTAAAATTGTTAAAAAGAAATATAAACACCTAAACTAGTTAAAAAAGTCTGGAAGACCTTAAAAACACAAAAAAAATAAAAATAACTCTATAAACAAAAAACCCCTAAAACCCTCAAAATAACTTAAAATCCATAAAATCCATAAAAATCCTGAAAATCCCTAAAAATATCTAAAAACATTAAAACCTTAAAAACCTTTAAAACCCATAGAAGAGATTAAAATCATAAACCAATTAAAAACCCTAATAGCCTAAATAATTCTACAAACTGTAAAATTACCTCAAATCCCTAAGATCCCCTAAAAACTCAAAAAACCCCTAAAAACCATAAAACCCCTAAAATTACATAAAAATACTAAAAAACAACTAAAAACTCTAAAAACCATTTAAACCCCTAAAAATGTTAAAATTTATAAAAAACTGAAAATATATAAAACCTCACAAAACCCCCAAAAACCCAAAAAAAAACATTAAAACCATAAAACCATAACCCCCCCCCCCCCCAAAATCCCTTAAATCCCTAAAAAACCTAATAAATCCTTTAAAATCCCAAAAAACCGCCAAAAACTCAGAGAACCACTAAGAAAACTATTAAAATGTAAAAACACTTAAACCTACTTAAAACCTAAAAACACTAAATACCCTAAAATTATTTAAAAACATAAAACCCAAAAAATCCTAAAAAGACATAAAAATACCAAAAAAATGTGAAAACCCCTAAAAACCCAAAAAACCCCGAAGAAAACTATGAAAACCAAAAAAAATAAAACCCCTAGGAATCCTAAAAACATTAAAATCCCTAAAAGATATTAAAATCCTAAATACAAAAAAACAAAAAAAACTCAAAAAACCTAAAAAAACAAAAACCCCATAAAAACCATAAATAACCACAAAAAACTCAAAAACCACTTCAATCCCATGAATGATAAAAAGTGTTGATGACTGTTGGTTGATGATGATCTATGATGGGATGTTGGAGTCTTTCTTTTTTTCTACTTTGTGTGGTTTTGGTTCGTTTCTTTTGGGGGTTTTTGGGGTCGGTTTTGTAAAGGGTTTTTGGGTGTGGGTCATTTGACCCCTCCACTTCCTTGTCTACTACTTCTTTCTAAAAAACTTGGGCGGGGGGTCGGGAATAGCCTGACCCTAGCATCGCCTTTTCCCTAAAAACCCTAAAAACACTTTAAATACCTAATAGCATTAAAAACCCATAAAAATAATAAAAATTCCCTAAAATTCCCTAAAAACATCAAAAAACCTAAAAATATTGAAAATGCCTAATAAAAGCTTAACCACCCAAAAATAAAAAAAAACCATAAAACCACAAAAAAAACTAAAAATGCCTAAAAATATCTAAAAAAATATCAAACCATAAAAACAATGAAAAGTTCTATGAAAACCATAATACCCAAAAATCAAAAAAAATGAAAAAAAAGAAAAAAACACAAAAACCCCTAAAAACACTAAAAAACACAAAAACCCTTAAAAACTAAATAAAATACAAATAAATACCAATTAATCTATAAAGTCAAAAAAACATAAAAAACCAAAGAAATACCTAAGAAAAGAAAAATAAACCTCAAAACACTTAAATCCAATGAGGAACCTAAAATATGCTCAAATTCCTAAAAGACCATAAACCCCCTAAAAACTATAAAACCCCTAAAAATATTAAAAATACATAAAACCATTAAAAATCCTAAACACCCACTAAAAACAAAAAAAACTTTAAAACACTATTTTTTTTTGAAAAAATTAAAAAATACCTAAAACCCCTAAAAACTCAAAAACCACAAAAGATAAAAAATAACCCTATAAAACCCTAAAAATATTCAAAATTCCTATAACCCTAAAAAACATTAAAATCCTAAAATAACCCAAATATCCCTATAAATTTAAAAACCATAAAAACCCCTATAAAACCCATAAAAATCTAAAAATACATAAAACCCCTACAAATCTAAAAACACTAAAACCCCTAGAAAACCATAAAACCCCTAAAAGTCATAAAAATCCCTCAAAAACATAAAAATCCATAAATTTTTAAAAATAATTAAAAATCCATAAAAACATAAAAACCCATAATAACTATAAAAACCCCAATGAAAACCTTAAAACCAAAATAAAGTAAATCCCCTAAAAACCTAAAAATGCTAGAAACACAAAAAGACTCTTAAAACTATAAAAATCCAAAAAACCGTAAAAAAAATTATAACCCCAAAAGCCCAAAAACCCCATAAATATATTAAAAAATCAATAAAAACACCAAAAAACCATTATACCACTAAAAATGTTAAAAAACACTAAAAATCATAAAAACTCAAAAAACTAAAAAAACCTAAAAAAATAAACCATACAAAAACGTAAGAATCTTTAAAACCCCTCAAAATCATTAAAAACACAAAAAATATTAAAATCCTAAAAAATAATTAAAACCCTTAAAAATATAAAAAAACCCTAAATAACATAAAAAACACTAAGAAAACATTAAAACCCTTAAAACACCTGACACCCCTAAAAATTAAATAAAAATAGAAAATCCCTAAGAAAATCCTAAAAAAATTAAAATCTATAAAAAAACATAAAAACATAAAAACCCAAAACCCACTAAATTCCCTAATAACATAAAAACCACTACAAATCTAAAACCACATAAGAAATCCTTAAAAACCTAAAAAAACATAAAATCCCTAAAAACTAAAACAAAATCTAAAAATCCTAAAACCCACCAAAAAAACCCTAAACCCCCTTAAAATCCATAAAAATTAAAAAATTACAAAAATACAATTTTTTTTGAAAACCATAAAAACCCTAAAAACCCTAAGAAAACCTTAAAACATATAAAAACATAATACCCTTTAAACCAAAAAATTATAAGAACCTAAAAACCCTAAAAACCGTAAAAGCATCAAAATTTCTAAAAACCCTAAAACCACAATAATTATATAAAATCCCTAAAAATACATAAAAACATAAAACCCCTAAGACCACTGACAACCCCTAAGAAAAACATAAAAACCTAAAAAAATTAAAACCATTAAAAACCCTAAAAATAGTAAAAACCTAAAAGTTCTAAAAACCATAAAACCCCCTAAAAACCATAAAAACTCATAAAACCATAATAAAACCCTAAAAACCCATAAACTCCCCAAAAACAGTAAAAACTCTAAAAAACACATTAAACCCCTAAAATTATAAAAAACTATAAAATATCATATAACCCTAAAAACTCCAAAAAACCCCCTAATTATATAAAAAACTATAAAAACCATAAAACCTCTCAAAATCCTTAAAAACCCTAAAAACATTTACAAACTTAAAAATCCATAAAAATCGTACAATTGTAAAACCCCAAAATCCTTGAAACAACCTAAGAAAATATAAAACCATATAAACACTTTGAACACCTTAAAATATTAAAACCCCCAAAAAACACTCCAAATCCATAAAAACCCCAAAAAATGTAAAAATTCAAAAATTATCTTATAATATCTAGAAATATAATAACCACAAGAACACTGAAAACCTCTAAAAATAGTAAAAACCAAAATAAAAATTAAAACCCCTAAAAATCTAAAAAATGATGACAACGTTAAAAGACCCTAAAAACCCTCAAGCCCATAAAAACATTATAAAACCTGAAAAAACCCATAAAAATCGTATAAATCCAATAAAAACTAAAATAAACAATTGAACCCCTAAAACTGTTAAAAAACTATAAAAACAATAAAAACCTAAAAACTCAACCCCCCCCCCCCATCATTAAAAACCTATAAAATATAACAACCCTAAAACCTCTCCAAATCCTTAAAAACCATAAAAATCCAAAAAATCCCATAAAATACCCAAAACCCTAAAACTCTATAAAAACCCAAAATAAAATTATGAAACCTAAAACACTCAAAACTCCAAAAAAATTATAAAACCCTAAAACCCCTAAAAATCCCTAAAAACCCTAAAAACCATAAAAAACATTAAAGGGCCCTAAAAATCACAAAAAAAAAACAAAACCCTAAAATCCCCTAACAAATCAAAAAAAAACCTATTTTTTTTGAAACCCCTAAAATCACCAAAAAATACTAAATACTCTTACTAAAAACTATAAAAACCCTTAGAAACCCAAAAAAACATTAAAAACACTAAAAAAATTCAAATCCCTAAAAACTCAAAAAAACCATAAAAAAATTACTAAAACCCTAAAACCCCTCAAAATCCCTAAAATCCCTAAAACCCATAAAAACATAAAAAAAATCCCTAAAAAATTAATATTATAAAAAATCCTTAAAACTCTGAAAACCCCAATGAAAACCTCAAATTCCAAAAAACACTTAAACCCCTAATAAATAAAAAATTGCAAAAAACCCTAAAAAACTGTAAAAGGAAGTAAAAACAACAAAACCATCAGAATCCCTAAAAACCTTAAATCCCATAAATATCTTAAAAATCACTAAATTTCTATAAAAATTTAAAAAACCTTAAAAACCCATAAGAAAACATTAAAAACCTAAAAATAATAAAACCCCTAAAAACCTATAAAATGTTAAAACCCCTTATAATCCCTAAAAACCATAAAAACCCATAAAAATATTAAAATACCTAAAAACCCACTAAAAATATAAAAACCCTCGAAACCCCTATTGAAATAAAACTCTATAAAATAATTAAAACTTTAAAACCCTCAACACCCCCTAAAAACGCAAAAAAAATCCATAAAACCCATTAAACCCTCAAAATTCTTAAAACCCTAAAGAGGAGATGGCTGCTCTGCTCCGCTCCTGTAATGGTGCTCCTACTGATTCATTGCTGGCTTGAAGACGATGCTGATGGCTATGCCCTGTCCTCCCCCCTCTATGGGGGAGGGGCAGAGGTATCCCCTGTTAAAGACAGATTCACACCATTCTCAGATCCTGACTCTCTTCCATCTTTTTCGTGGATTGATCTTTTCCCAAAGGTTACGGGTTTTCAAGAAGGTCTGCCGAAGCTTCATCTATCGATTTTGGAGTTCAAAAAGTACTATGTCCTCCATAACTAGACCCTGGTAGCAAGGTTTTTTAACTGAAATCCCCCAGTTGATGTTTTTGATAGATTTTTGTTCGAGCATTGGGATCTCAGGGACCACGCCACTGTTGGTTTGGTCGACTCTAGTAACATTTTGATTCGGTTCTCATCGGAATATGATCTTATCCAGGCCTGCTCAATAGCTAATCCTAGGTGTGATGTCACTCTCTTCTCCTTATTCTTATAGAACTTTGACTTCCATCTAAATCGTGACTCCCCACTGATGGAAATCTGGGTAAGGTTTCATAAGCTCCCCCTTCACTTTCAAAACTTTTCCACTGTTACAATGCTGGGAAATTTGGTTGTAAGGTTTTTGTGTGTGGATAGTAGAACAAGATACCTTTTTCATCTAGTTTCCCCGAGGGTTTGTATTGAAATTTATGTCTCGATGGAGCAAATCAAAATTTTCTGGATTGAAATTGGTGAAGAGCTTCGGTGGAAGCAGCCGGTGGTGTTCAAATCATGGGTGAATTACTGTGTCTCGTGATTTACACTTGGTCATATGAAAATGGAATACATATGTAGTGATGGTGTGGTGGTTAGGTTTGCAAATGAGGCCATCTCCCTATTTTTTGATCAATATGGGATCCATAGGTGATGAATGATGACCCTCAGGACTCTCTGTTGGATGTTCGGAGGGACGACAGGGTGGAGGAAGGGGGATCATCCCCCCAACAGGTTGTTGGGGAGAAAATCAGGGTCAATGACATTTTCAAGCGAATGAAGGGTGACTTGGTACTGGGGGTGATGCATTTCCAAAAGTGGGGGATGACACTCTTGGTGAAGTATGGGCCATGATCTTACAGGATGACCCTAGTAGGAATGCGAGCACGACATGAAGACTAGATTGTCATGGGACAGAGAGAGAGAATTTTCCAGGCCCTCCAGCAGTTGGTCATGGAAGTGGATATGAGATGGTCTTAACCTTGACTAGGTTCATGGGCCTGGACCCTATAGACACTATGGGAATTGAAAAAGGGGGTCTGGTGGGATAGGAACTGCAGGATGTGGAGGCTAATACTGATGACCTCCAGGATGCAGACCTTCCATCCTCACATGATCGATCGAGGGTCTTGGGTGCGGAAAACCCCCCTCCCACTATGCATTCGCCATATCAAGTGCTGATTGATGCTGTTGTCCCTAGAATTGGTCTTATTAATGCCTCTTAGCCTGAGCAGCAGTTCGATAGCCTTCGTGCTGATAGGGGGAGCATTGGGAAGCCTGATCTGAGCTCTGCTCTTGTTCTGTTTGAGATGTTTTCCCCTGTGTTGAGATATCTGGCCTGATTATGTTGGACTGTTCAGAAAATCCTCTTGAGTAGTATATAAAAGATGTCTTCCAAAATCCAAATATGAAATCATTGTTCTTTCTTGGGGATGATAATGATAAACACATCAGTCTAGGAGAAATTTTTGGGGGCTGCAATGACCTTATGTACCACAGCTTGGCTAGGATCAAGAGGGAGTAGGTGATGATGGGTATTTCTAGTCCCTCTGGTTGCAATCAGAAGAGAAATTCATGGTCTATTACTAAATTTGGTAGACAGGGATACATGGTTGTGCCTACTGATATATCCCACAGAAAGGCCAAGGTGATGAGTGACCCTCCAGTGAAACAAAGGGCAAGGAGGGACTATTCCTCCCTTCCTTGGCCAATGGCTACTAGAGCCTCCTCCAAGGCTATAAAAGCTTAAGGAGATGCACATGATAGGGATGGCCGAGCTACCAAAGCGAAGCAATTTGTGGAACTTAGGATGTAATGTGCAACCTTCCTCAAGAAATATGAATCTCTTGAATTGGAGTCAGTGGACTCAGATGCTTCCTTGGGCTATAGAGCTGATGGAGACCGTTATAGGGATGGTGAATTTGGTCTCTAGCTATCTTTCCTATTGTCTTTTTTGTCTTTTGGACTTTCTTGTGTGGGGTTTCAGACTTTGGTGTGGGTCACTTTACCCACCCTCCCTTGTTTTCTTATTTTTTTTCCTTTCTATATATTTTGGGGGGGGCCGAACTTGTCTGGCCTCACACCTTCTTTTCCTATTAACCATAAAGGATATAAAAACTCTAAAAAGGCCAAAAAGTACCTAAAATGTCAAAACCCTTAAAATCTAGACAAAATATAATAGAAACATAAAATTATAAAAACACTTAAAACCGATAAAAATGTTAAACCCCCTTAAAACCATAAAGTACCTTAAGAACTACAAAAATGATAAAACCCCTAAAAATATTAAGAAGGCGTAAAAACTATAAAAACCCCACTAAAAACTATAAAATCCATTTAAACACCTAAAAACATTTAAAAAATATATAAAAACCTTAAAAACCATAAAAAAATAAAAAAAGCATAAAAACCCAAAAAACCATAAAACTCTAAAAACCCTTAAAAAAACACCAAATCTCTAAAAACCCATTAAATTCCTAAAAATACCTTAAATCCATAAAAAAATAAAAAAAACTGAACCACTAAGAAAACTATTAAAAGATAAAAACACTTAAGAACCCTAAAAACCCAAAAAAAATGATAACACCCCTGAAAAACCCACGCAACCCCAAAAATCCTAAAAACCATAAAAAATCTCTACAAACAGTAAAAAACATAAAAATCCTTAATAACCCTAAAACCCAATAAAAACTCTAAAAACCCTTTAAACCCCTAAAAAATTTAAAAACACTAAAAGAATTAAAACCCTAAAAAACTCAAAAAACCATAAACTCAAAAACCCCATAAAACACCTAAACCCGCAAACACCTCAAAATCATTAAAAATACTAAAAACCGTAAAATTACCAAAACTAAATAAAATTAATAAAAATGTATGACACCCTAAAAACCATAACACCCCCTAGAAAATCCTTAATGATAAGTAAATATTATGCCGCTCTCTCCTAGGACCTCCCACCCGACGCGGTGATCTGCAGATCGAATTCTGCTCGAGAGGCTTTCTCCCTTAGCACGATGGAGGAAAATGATGAAAATTATTGATGGTGGTGGGATATGGTGGGTTGTTTCTAGAAAAGGCAGCGCCGACTTGGTCGGGATTTTGCAACGTTTTGGCTCGTCTTTATTAGATCTGGATCCTACTCCTCCACGGGCATCGTATCTGTTGCTCCTTGGAGGAGGCATCGATGGCTTCCCAGTGGTCTGGGAGTAGTCTAAGAAGTCGATGGTGAAGTCAACGTTGGTTCCAAATATGAGTTTTGTGTGGATTTACACTGACTTGCTGCTTCACTACCTGGTTTCGTCCCTGATGACACTTCGAATTTGGTATGTTGTCTCTCCTGCGGTGTGGATACTACATTTCTTTGGTACACCGATGGTTTTTGTTTTCCAGCTGCTATAGTTTAGTGGATGATTGTTTTTTCTACTGCAATGGTTTGTTCTTCTTGTGGAGTGTCTTGATGGTTGTGCATGTCATTTGGTTAGGGATCTGATTGAGTCCTTGGTTAATATGGTTATAGTTTTTTTGATATTTTTGATGTTGTTGGGGAAAATATTGTGTACTAATGCGAGAAATAGAATGTTTTGCATTGCTAGTTTTCATGGTGTAGAAAGAGAGGTCATTTTATAGAAATAGTGGTGTTGGTTACTACTTATTGCAGGGCTGGGACGTGATGAAGCTGATGGCTACGAGTTTGGTGCTGGTGGTTCTAAGTTGCTGGTGGTGGCTCTTCTTGGTGAGGAAGTGCTAGAGGCTGCAGAAGATATTGTGGTTGTTCTGCAAATGGTCGATCTCTTTGGTAAAGAGACGATTAATGACGGTAATGCTGCTATGGGCAGGCTGCTATTTTCCTAGAGCGTGATGATGTTTGCGAGTTGGAATTTGGTGCTACTATTTATGTGCTGCTTGCAGTGGACCTTCTAGTTGAGGAGGTGCTGGATGCTGGATTTTGTGATAATGGATGATGGTTTCTATATGGATGTGATCTTGGCTTTCTGGTTTTCTAGTGCTTTTGGTGTTGATGGTTATGTGAAACTTGTGGTGGTTCGTTTTTGCGAGAAGGTGTTGGATGGTGGTAATGGTGAGTTTGGATGCTGGTTGTTGCTTGGTAGTGAGCTGCTAGATCCTGATTAATGCTGGATGATGATGATGGTTTATTCTTGGTTTTTTATGTGTTTTTTTGGTTTTGTTTTTCTTTTTGACTGTTTTGGGTTTCCTTTTTTTGTTTTGGGGTTGTTAAGGGCTTTTGGGTGCGGTTCGTTTGACCCCTCTCCTCCCTTTTCTGTTGTGTATTTCTTTTTTCTAATAAGTTTGTGGGGGTCAGGAATCGCCTGAACCTCACATGTCCCTTTCCCTAGAAAATCCTTAAAAACCTATAAAAACATTAAACAACTAAAACATAAAAAACACTAGATGCCCAAAAAACCCAAAAAACCATAAAAAACCTAAAAACCTAAAAACCCCATAAAACCCCTAAATACCAATAAATACCCAAAAACCCATGTAAACCACTAAAAATGTTAAAAAACTCAAAAAAACTAAAAAACACCTAAAAACTCAAAAAGAAACTCTAAAAACCCAAAAAAAACCATAAAAACCCTAAAACACTAAACAACTCTATAAACCCTCAAAATCCCTAAAAACCCTAAAAGACCATACGAGTACTAAAAATCCCTTAAAATCCCATGAAATAAAAAATTACCTAAAAACCCAAAAAGCCCTAAGAAACCCCTAAAAACGTAAAACACATAAAATCATAAAAAACCAAAAAAATTATAAAACCCTAAAACGCCTAAAAACCCTTATAATCCATAAAAGATTTCAAAAAAACTAAAAACCCAAAAAATCCCTATAAACATCTAAAAACACTAAAAACCCATTAAATTGCTAAAAGCGTTAAATACACTAAAAGCATTAAAACCCTAAAAAGCTCAAAAAACACGTAAACCCCCAAAAATCCATAAAACCTTAAAAACCATAAAATCCCTCAAAATCAAAATAACCAAAAAAACACATAAAAATCCTAAAAATACTTTTAAAATCCAAAAAATCTTTAAAAAAACCCCAAAAATGCGAAAACCCCTCTAGAAAACCTTAAAAACCCAAAAACACTTAAAACACCTTAAAATTGTTAAAACACTAAAAAAACCCTAAAAATCCAAAAAACCCCTAAAATCATTAAAAAGTATAAAGACCCATAAAACCCCTAAAAATATTAAAAATTCTAAAAAAGACTTAAAAATCCCTAAAAATGTAAAAAATCATAATAAATAGAAAAAACCCTGTGAAAACCATAAAAACCTAAAACCCCAAAAAAATCCTAAAATACAATAAAAACTGTAAAAACCCTAAAACACTAAAAACTCCTAAAAACCATAAAAGACCCTAAAACTCCATAAAACACTTAAAATCCCTAAAACTATAAAATCCCATTAAAACCCTAAAAACGTTAAAAACTCTAAAATAAATTTAAAACACTAAAAAATAAAAAAAAAATCCCAAAAACCCTTAAAAACACTAAAAATACAGAAAACCTATAAAACCATAAATATCTCTAAAACCCATAAAACCATAAAAATCATATAAATTCCCTTAAAATAAAAAAAACGTAAAAACCCTAAAACCCTGAAAACCCATAAGAATACATGAAAAACCTAGAAACACTTAAAACCTCTAAAAACCTAAAAACTGCTAGAAAACCTAAAACCATAAAAAAAACATAGAAAAAATGTAAACCATAAACACCATAAATACCCCAATAAACCATAAAAACCCTAAAACCCATAACAACTCGAAAAATAGACTAAAATTTCTAAAACCCTTTAAACACCAAAAATGTTACAATATTCTAAAAAACATAAAACCACTAAAAACTCAAAACACCCCCTAAAAGCACAAAAAACTATAAAACCACTAAAAACCCCTAAACCCATAAAAATCCCTCAAAACCCTCAAAATCCATAAAAAACCTAAAAATCATATATATCCCTTAAAGTACATAAAAAAGTAGAAACCCTGAAAACCCATTATAAAACCTTAAACACCTCAAAAACAATTGCAACCCCTAAAAACCTATCAACTCTAAAAATCCTAAAAACCCTAAAACCCTAAAAACTGTTAAAACCATAAAACCACTAAAAACCTTAATAAATCCATAAAAATCCTACAATGAGATTAAAAACCCCAAAAACCCATTAAAACCCTAAAAAATATAACGACCCCAAAACCCCTAAAAATATCAAAAAACCTCTAAAACCCCCAAAAACCATAAATGCCCTAAAAATCAGAAAAAACCCTCAAAATACTTAAAAACCCTAAATACCATAAAACTCCAAAAAAATCACAAACAAATTGCTAAAAATTTAAAAAACCAAAAAAAAATGAAGTCCCCTATTAAAACTATAAATCCTAAAAAAACATAAATCCCATAAAAACCTAAAGGATGATAAATGCTATAAAACCCTAAAAACCATAAAATCCCTAAAACCTAAAAAACCTAAAAACTCACCATAAAAACCCTAAAAAGACTAAAAACTCTAAAAACCCCTTTAAACCCCTAAAAATAAAAAACTCTAAAAACAATAAAACCTCTAATATCTATTGAAACCCCTAAAAACCAAAGAACTGACAAAAACCCAAAACAACCATAAAACCCCTCAAAATCCCCAAACCATAAAAATCCAAAAAATCCAGAAGAAAATATAAAAACATAATAAATTCTAAAAACTGTCCCCTAAGAAAAAATCAAAAAACTAAAAACAGTTACACCCCTAAAAATCTAAAAAAATAAAAACCCTAAAAACCAAAAATTCCCTAAAAAACATAAAAACACCAAAATCCATACAAACTCTAAAAACAAAAAAAAATCATAAAAAACCATAAAATCCATAAAAATGTAAAAACCATAAAACCCCTATGAATATATGAAAAATATAAAAACACATAAACCCCATATAAAAGGTAAAAAATTCAAAATACACTAAAAAACCCGAAAAACAAATAAAAACCCTAAAACCCATATAAAACTAAAAAAACCTTTAAACTCTAAAAATGTTAAAAAAAGCCTAAAAAACCCTAAAACTGTTAAAAATTGAAAAAAAACTCTACAAACCAAAAAAAATCATAAAACCCCTAAAAATACAAAAATCCCCTCAATATCTATAATAACCCAAAAAACCATTAAAATCCAAAAACGTTTCTCAAAATCCATAAAAATATAAAAAATCCTAAACCACTGAAAAACCATAGAGAAACCTTAAAGAAAATAAAAAATACTAGAAACCCATAAAAAGTTAAAAAAATTTATAAATGCCTAAAAATCAAAAGAATCATAAAAACATAAAAACACTAAAACTCATAAAAACCCTAAAACACTAAAAGCTATAAAAAACCTTTAAACCCATAAAAACATTAAAAACTATAAAAAACCTAAAAAACTTAAAACGTAAAAAATACCCTAAAACCTTGAAAACCCATAAAGACCCTTAAAATTTCTAAAAACCATAAAAATACTAAAAAGTCATAAAAATCATAAAAAATTAACAACCTACATTCCCAAAAAAAATGAAAAGAAATCCTTAAAACCTAAAAACACTTAAAATCCCTAAAACCCTAAAAATGCTAAAACCACTAAAAATCCAAAAAACTCTAAAATCCTTTAAACCCTGAAAATTTATAAACCCTTAAAAACCCTAATAACCCTAAAACCACTAAAATCTATTAAAACCATTTAGACACCTAAAATATTAAAAAAATTAAAAACCCAAAAAATAATAAAAACTCAAAAAACCCAAATAACTAAAACCCAGAAAACTCTAGAACACTAAAAACCCCAATCCCATCAAAATCCCTAAAGCCCATAAAAACCCATAAAAATGAAAATAATACCTAAAAATCCTTAAAAACATAGAAATCCAAAAAACCCTTAAAAACATAAAAAAACATAAACCCCCTAAAAAGATAAAAAAAGGTAAAACCAAAAAAATCAAAAAACCAAAAAAATCCCTAAAACCATAAAAAACCCTAAAACCCATAAAAACCCCCAAACACACTAAAAACTCAACAGAAACACATTAGACACCAAAAAAACGTTAAAAACACTCAAAAAAGTCCCTAAAACTCAAAAAAAACCTAAAAACACAAAAAACAATAAATACCTAAAAACGTAAAAAAACCCTCAAAATCTGTAAAACCCTAAAAACTACATAAAATCCATAAAACGAAAAAAAAACTAAAAAATCATAAAACACCTAGGAAGACATTAAAAACCAAAAAAACACTTAAAAACACTATAAAAAAACTTTAAATCCCCTAAAAATTATAAAAACCCCTAAAACCCTTTAAAATCCTAAAACACTATAAAAATATAAAACACCATAAACCCCTAAAACTCACTAAAAACTATAAAAACCCTTTACACCCAAATTTTATAAAAACACTAAAAATCCATAAAAAACTAAAAATACTAAAAACCCATAAAAACCAAAAAATAAAAAATAAAATGCCTAAAACCCATAGAAAACCCTAAAAAAATCTCAAATCCATAAAAACCATAAGAAACCATAAAAACCATATAAAATACCAAAAAATACTTGAAACATATAAAACCCTAAAACTCCTAAGTAAACCATAAAAAAAGCACATAAAACCCCTAAAAACTCTAAAAATCCTAAGACACCCAAAAACCATAAAGACCCCAAAAAACAATCAAAACCCCTAAAAATCATAAGAACACTAAAACCAAAAATAATAATAAAAACCCATTAAACGCCTAAAAATGTTAAAAAACTATAAAATCTTTAAAACCACTAAAAACTCAAAAAACTCTAAAAGAATAAAAACAATAAAAAATTCTAAAAACCATAAGAATCCTAGAAACCCAAAAAATCATAAAAATACCAAAAAAACACTAAAATCCATAAAAATATAAAAACCCATAAGAGACAAAAAACCCATAAGAAACCCTTAAAAACTATAATACTAAAACACATAAAAACCTAAAAAACTCTAAAACTCAAATAACCATAAAACCCCTAAAAACCCAGAAACCAATCAACTAAAAACCCTAAATAACCATATAAATCCTAAAAAATATCTAAAAACATAAAACAACTAAAATCAATGAAAAACTCTTAGAAAACATTAAGAACCTAAAACACGTAAAACCTATCATAAACCAAAAAAATGATAAAAACATTAAACCCTCAAAAAGGAAAAAAAACCCTTAAAACTATAAAATCCCTAAAACTTTTAAAAAATGCATGAAAATCCAAAACCCACTAAAAATTATAAAAACCATTTTATTTCGTAAAAATATTAAATAAATATATTGAACTATAAAACCTATAAAAACTAAAAAAACCCCAAAACCCCTTAAGAAGGCATAAACCCTAAAAAACTAAAATCAACTAAAAACCCTAAAAATCCCAAAAAATCATAAAAATCCTAAAAAATACCAAAAAATGTAAAAATTCCAAAAAAAAATTTGAAAACCCCTATAAAAACCTTAAAAACATAATAAAACATAAAACTCTGAAAAAAAGTAAAAAAATTAAATGCCCTAAAAATCGTAAACAACCCTAACCCCCAACCATAAAATACCCTAAAAACCCATAAAAACACAAAAAATGCAAAAAACTATAAAGACCATTTAAACCCCTAACAACATTAAAAACTCTAAAACCCTTAAAATCCTATAACATTCAAAAAAAACAAAAAAAAAAGAAAAAAACACCATAAAAATCCTAAAACCCCTCAAAATCCCTAAAAACCATAAAAATCCTAAAATATCACTAAAAATTACTTGAAATGTAAAAAACCCAAAAAAAACCCAGATAACAGCCTAATAAAATCATAAAACCCACAAAACACTTAAAACATGAAAAACCTAAAAATGCTAAAAACACGAAAATACCCTAAATACCCTAAAAACCCCCAAAACCTGAAAAATCCCTAAAAACCCACGAAACCATAAATATATAATTAGTTCCTAAAACAAAAAAATGTTAAAAACCCTAAAACCCTGAAAACCCATAAGAAAACCATAAAAACCTAAAAACGCTAAAACCATAAAATCCTAAAAAATTCTTCAAATCCTGAAAAATGAAAAATTCCAAAAAACTCCTATAAAAAAATATAAAAGCCTTAAAAACCCATAAAACCCCATAAAACTCTTGAAATATTATAGAAACTATAAAATAAATTTTAATTCCTATAAATTTTAGAAAACAAAAAAACTATAAAAACCTTAAAAAATCAAAAAAACATAAGATAATAAAAACCCTAAAAACCCCTATACCCCCTTGAAGTGCCTAAACACATAAAATAATAAAAAATAACTAAAAACTCCAAAAAGTTAAAAACACTAAAGACCATCAAAATCCCTAAGAAAACCTTAAAACCCTAATAACACTTAAAACACCAAAAAACTCTAAAAACCCTAAAACCCCTAAAACACGAAAACCCTAACACTATAAAACACCTAAAAATCTTAAAAAAATAAAACCACATAAAAACCCTAAAAACAATTAGAATCATTAAAACCACTTTGAACAACTAAAAACATTAAAAAAATCTAAAAAACCATTAAACCCATCAAAATCCATAAAAATACTTAAAAGCACCAAAATAAAAGAAAATCCTTACAAATACATAAAAATGTAAACAAATTTAAAAACCCCTAAAAACCAGAAAAATCATAACACACATAAACCCCCTCAAAATCTAAAAAAACACTAAAACCCCTAAAACCCTAAAAATCCTATAAACCGTAAAACACATAAAAATCCCAAAAACCCATAAAACCACTAAAAACTATAAACATACTTTAAACCCACAACAACACTAAAAATATAAAAAACATTAAAAATCATAAAAATATTAGTAAAATTTGAAAATTAAGAAAAAACCAGAAAAACCAGAAAAACCCTCAAAATATATAAAAACCATAAAAACCATAAAATACAAAAAATCCATAAAAATCCATAAAAGCATAAAAACCCCTTAAAATATTGAAAAATATTATATTTAATTCAAGATCTTCTTAGAAGTGTCTTAGGAAACTTATTCACGATTTACATTTTGATCACCTGGATATCCATAAGAAAACAAGTGAGAGGGAATATAAATGGTGGAAATAATAAATAAATGAGAGAATTTATCAAGGTAAAACCCAAATAGAACTTGTCTCTAACAACTCTATATAGAAGACACCACAAAGGACGAACAATCCTTTGATAAATCTAGAATTAAGAAAGAAGGAAAAGGTTGAAAGAAAAAAACACCATAATAGCATTACCTTCATTTATGATGTTTAATGTGTATAATTTGGTGGCTATTTATGGGAAAATAGTGATATAAAATTCTAACACCTAGTTTCCACAATTTAAAAAGACTAAATGGTTCTTTTTATAATTTTGGCACATGCCCAGACTTTAAGGGACATGTATCAAACATTTTTGGAAAATAATGGAATGTATCCCACCACTTTTAACATTAAAGATTCCACGGTGGGGTGGGATTGAAATTCATAGAACACCATAGGATGGGTCTTTAAAGTCATTTTTGGGACTTAATTAATCTAAATATTGTTCTGGATACTTCCCCAAAATAATGGTATTAGGCCTCCCCTTGGAATTTCAAGATTTCCCTATTTAAGGCCTCATTCATTCTATTCATATTATCCCTTGTAATTGGGATACCAAATCCTCACAAAGTGTCTAGTGAAATCAGGAATATCCTCACTCCTTATCAAATCATATTTCAACCCTGCTATTATAATTTGTTCCATGATCCTCATCGTCCTCTCCCTCCTCAAAAGAATTCTTCCTCGAATCTAAAAATTCAAAAGGAGAGAAATGATCAACATTAAAGGTGAAACTAACATTTCCTTTCCTATCACTAAACTCAATATTTTAGGAATTGTCATTGATATTCTCAAATATTTTGAAAGGTAACTATATACATGGATGAATTTTTAATTTTCATTACTTTAATAACCTCCCTTTTAAAAGGTTTTTCCATATCAAACCGCCTCGATCAAATTTAGCTCATTTATAACACTTCCATGATGAGTCTTTATATTTTATTAATAAATTCAAAAAAAATAAGTCATTGATTGATTAAGAGAGTTAGTGGTAAAATATTATCACTTGTATAAAATTCTGAGAGTTTCATCCCCCTCTAAAGCTCTTTTAATCTCTATTTTTTACTGAAAATAAACTCACATTTCCTTTGAAACCCTTGTTTTTACTCTTATTTTCACTATTTTAATATTGTTTTTAAATATTTTATTTCCCTTGATTATTTTGATGTCACTCATCACACCTTTTTCACTCTTGAATTTTCCATTCTCTATAATTTTTTCTCTATTTTATTTTTATCTCTATTAGGAATATCTCTCAATCCTCACTCGGTGTTGATAAGAATACAATATCCTTAGGGGTTTAAGTATAACCATCCTCCTGTTGTACTCCAAAGAATAGTGGCTGGTGTACCCATCAGGTGTGACCCTATTATCAACTTTCCAATGTCTACCCAATAATATATGACTAGCATTCCTGGGAAAAACATCACATATCACCTTATCTTCATACTTACCAATAAAAAATGTAACTTGTTATTTATTAGTAACTTTAACATACCCATTATTATATAACCATTACAATCTATAATGAATAGGATTATTGGTCATAGAAAAACCTAATTTATCAACCACAAACCACTTGATATATTTTTTAAACTATCCCCATCAGTTATCATAATACATACCTAATAATTAATGAGGCATATAATATGAAAATTTTTCTCTATTTACTCTTTATCATGTTATTCTTATGGTTATAAACTCAAATCATGCCTTACCACAATCATTTCCCTATGCTTGGGGCTCCCTATTTCCTCTTCATAACACTTATAAAGTGGCTTCATTTTCATCTTCACTTGAGTAGGCAATAAGATCATTTTCATCATCAAAAATAATCATCGAAATATTATTTTTTCATTGTGAGGAAAATTTATAAACCCTTTAAATTTAATACATTTGATATCACAAGATTTGGAAACAACCTTACCATTCTTTTTACATTTATATTTTGGAAAAAGTTTTTTTTGTTTTTTTCAACTCTTTTGAATTAATTTTTTATTACCTTAGATGTTCTTGTGGTTTGGAATCCTTGGAATTTAAAGAAGAATTAGAATCCTTACCATAAGATATATGGATCAACTTTCTTATTTTACTTTCCTCTCTAGTTTAGTATCCATGTAAAGAAGATCCTCGAAATATAAATTTGGTTCATGTCCAATATGTTCTAAATTTAAAGGTTGAGGCTGTTCAAAAACCTTATCATGGTGTCCTCTCAATCCTCATCAATATTTTCTTTAATTATGTTGATATCATTATTTTATGATGCTCTACAATAATCATAGCTTATTGTTTCAAAATCTATAAATTTAGGAACAAAACATGATAATATTGGATAGAAGAAAACATCTTACTAATTACTACTATCATATCCTACCAAGTGTAGATGGATATTTGTCCACTTTTTTATTGATTCACATGTGTTTTGTCACACCAAATACTAGCATATTCAGTGAATTCCAATTCCACCAACTTCACCTTATTTTCATATGAATATTTTGGCAACCTAAAACATGAACTAATTTTCATTACCATTTCATGTATGTTTCGGGATCATTATTACCTTAGAATATAGAGATCCTCAAATTTACTCATCCAAGATCATTGGTTTTCCTCTATGTTGGTTTATTTATCTAAATTGGTGGATTATAAAAATTACTAAATTGCTCCTCTTCTTCAATGAACCTCCTCCTTGGTGGTGATCTATAATTCAAATGGGATTTCAATTCATCCATAATCCCATTCTACCTTTGGAATTGTTCTTGTACAACCCTCATGGACAACTTAATGGTTTTTCATTGGGTTTACTCACCTACGCCATTTATGAATCCTGTATTAAAATTTGAAGAGAAATGAAATTGAAATCTAAAACTTTCTCATGTTTTTACACTCAAAAATATTAAGTTCCCACATGTTTCAATAATTTTTCTATTTCTTTTAATATGTGACAATTTTTCCTTTCACCACTCAACTTTCTTCACATATAATAATTACCCAATTATAAAAAATATAAAGGATCATTAAAGTGTTGAAATAGAAAACTAGAATTAAAAGATAAAATTAAAAATTTATTCAAGAGGAAAATATGAGAAGTAAAAAAAATTAATAAAAATTATAAATTGACATAGGACTCAAGGTTTTGCAAAAAACTCAATCATTTAATTTTTTTACTATGGGATCTTTTTTTGAATAAATTCAATAGAAAAAAAGTGAATTTCTAATTTGAAAATGTTGGAGAATCAATAATTTGAAACATCAAACATAATCAATGTGACAAGTGTGTTGTAACATCTTGTACCTCCTCATTGGCATGAGAAGTGTTGGAGGAGATACGATGCCTTAGGTGACATCCCCAAGACTCCAAAGGCTATAAATAAATGAAAAGGGACTCATAAACATTTGGGGGATGATTTTATCTTTTAAAATAAAATGAAAAAACCATTCATAACCATAAAAACCAAAATTATTAATGATATATGAGTAATATAATTCAATCCAATACAAGACTAAACCAAAAGCAAATATCGAAGTACAAGTAGAATCAATGTTACACAACCAATGAAACCAAATGATAACAAAACCAAAATTCACTAAATAAACCAAAAACAACTCTCAATCTACCCCAAGATCCAAATCCATACACCCAACCCATGGAACCAAGAATCATCAGTAAAGAACTGAGATACAATTCCTTTACTTGTGTCTTGATATATAACATCTGAAAATTAACCAGAGTTCTCATGAATGGGTGAGTATAAAATTCATTAGAATTTAAACAATGATTTCTAAATTCACACCACTAGTATTGAACAAGTTATTATATTTATATAAAACTGATCAAAAATAATTAGGAGTATTTTATATCTAACTAAAATAGTTTTCCAAGGATTACAATCAAATATGCCTTAAAAAAAATTCAAGGAATACATCAATAACCAGCACAATTATTTTTCAAGGAACATTAAAAACAATATTTTAACCATTTCTCAATTTATGATTTGGAATAAAATTTCCACATGCACAGACATAATCAACACAAAAACACAAACAATCATGGTGTTACCATTGATAGTGGAACTTCACATCCATGTTCTGTACCTTTTATGGGGTTACCTTATAAACATTATTTATCCCATTAAACTCCTACCCTGCCATTATTCCCAAATAATATGAACCCAATTCAATAAATGTATTTTAAAAAAATACATTACATTCATCGACCAACTATAATTTTAAAATCACAATTTTAAAATTATAAATAATGGTTTTCAAAAAATTCAAAAAATTCCCATGATTTCCAAAACCATAATTCAAATGATAATTTCCTAAAATAACACAATTATTTTCACAAACATTTCATGAAATTAAGTCAATTTGAAATCAATACATTAATTTATAATCAATATTAGTTGAGATAGAATATTACTACCTCTAAAACATAGGTTAAAATGATGACCAACACACCAACATTAACAAACCAGCTTAATTATTCAAGATTCCAAATTATATCTCATTCCCTTTAATCAAAAAATTAATATCCCATAAATATTTACATCATAAAACATGGGTATATCTCCAAAAAACGACATACATGATTTTAAAAAAGATAAGGAGAAGTGATCTTAGTAAAATGATGATGAATGATCACTTACCAATGAATTTGGGTCTTTAGCGCACTTGGATTCACCTATGAATCACTCTCAGATCGAAATGAATTGTCTCCACCACCTTGGGAGGAATAATAATTCGTGTTATAGACTATATATGGGTAAACCAAGTGTTTTAAAAGGTAAATCAGGTTAGATCCACAATTTTAGGATCTAATTTTACATGGAGAATGGTTAGGGAACAAAGTTAGGCAAATCGTATGCTAATCATGCATGAGCCACTACATCCAAACACACACTACATGGTTGGATCACATGGTTGTAAAAACCATGAAACAAATATTTTATACCACACATACCCTCATTTAAATGTTTCTACTGGGCTTCCACACTATTTGAATAAACTATGCACCTAACCATACACCTTCCCAGTGTCCACTAATTCAATTGTACGATAACCTGGAGGTGATTCATGGTTTCTTCTAACTTTTCTCAAACTATTAAACTCTATAAAATCCCCCAAAACATTCCAAATATCCTATAAACCTCATTAAACATAACCCAATCATTTTATATAATTATAATAGATAAATAAAAAGTCAAGTAGCTGAACGTGGGGTGATAAATTCTCCCCAACATTGGTATTTCCATCCCAAGAGAGTAGAAAAATCGTGTTATCCCTAAATAGTTGTTGCCATTAATATGTCATTGTATTTTCATTATCCCATGTTTCATCTTGAATCTAACCATGTTACCATAAAACAGACACTTGACCGATGATTTTCTCATGCAAGACATTCTATTGCCTATCCAAAATCCGTATTCGCTCATGAACCACCGTAGCATCTGGAACTAGGTCAAAATGATCCAATCAGATCACATGGTCAAGGTTAGGTTGATACTTCTTCAATTGAGATACATGAAACACATTAAGGAATTAATTGAACCATAGTGTACAATCCAACGGATATTCCACCTCACACACCCATTCAATTATCTAAAAAGGGCCTATGTATCATGGTGATAACTTGTCCTACTTCCCAAAATGATGTTGCTCAAGCCTTTGAGTGGTTATCAAGATTACATGATCACTCACCTTAAACAACAATATCCATTGATGATAATTTTCAAATTATTTATGTTTAATCTTTGTCATCTCTATCCTCTTTTTTATTAACTAAATCTTCTTTATTGTCTCTTACACAAGACATAGTCCAACCAATGAAGTCTCTCCTGTTTAGACCCAAAAAATAGGATATCGGTAGGGAAACCCATAAAATGCTTCTAAATGAGGAATATTTATCAAGTCATGGTAACTATTGTTGTATTAGAACTCTATTAATGGTATTTTCTCCTTCCATGATCCACCATAATCAATTAAACAAGCAATATCAATTCCCTCTAATATTTGGATCATCATTTCATAATGTACATTCATTTGAAGATGGTAGATTATTCTCATAGTCAATGGAGTTCTAAGGTTATGATATAAATATTTCAAAAAAATGAAAACCTATGGTATCTGTTAGATAAAATCGACACTGGAACACCATTTGACTTTACAAATTCTTGGATATAATTTATTTTCAATTCCTACAACATATTGGATTCATGAATAGGGATATAATGGGTAGAATATGTGAGCCGATCCACTATAACCCATATGGAATCATGATTCTAAACCATCATTTGGTGAGTTATTATAAAATCCATAGTTATCTTATCCTATTTCCCCATGGGAATCAGAAAATACTGCAATATACGCACTGGTTATTGGGGCACTTCCTTAACCTACTAGAAGGTGAGGAATTTCATAATAAACTCAGCCATCATTCTTTTCATACCATCCCACCAAAAATGTGTATTTGGTTCCTTATAAATATTTTGTATTAGATGATTAACAACCCCTATCAAATTACGATAACCATGAAGGGTTTGTTCCTGAAAACCCAAAGGTATGACCATCCAATATCAAATCCAAAACACTAATATTATTTCAATATGTTATCCCTCAATGGTATCCCCACCATTGACTTTTGACATCATAGAAACATATTCAGAATTAGATTTACGTGCCTAATTATCCTTATATACCAAATTAGGAACAATAGAAACTGGAAAGAAAATAGAAACTGTACCTTGATCATCAAAATATAAGTGGATAGAAAAATTCACAATATTAGCTACCATTTATCTGAAGCTTCTTTCACCAACTAACTATTTGAATTTCTGATTAATACATTACCATGAAGTTCCCATTACTCAGTGTATACATTAATTCCAATTTATACATTTGAATATACTTCATCCATCTTATTTGTCTCAAATTCAAATATATTTGTGAGAAAATCTATTTCAAACTCTTATAATATTTAAAAAATATGAATTTATTGAAAAAAAATACAATGATTCTAGGTCTTCAAAGAATGGACCACAATAGCTAATTACAAATCATGTGTTGGGTAGTCCTTATCATGAAAATATAACTATTATGATTCATAAGAAACAACGTGATCTTTATTTATGAGAACAAACCCCAACCCATATCTGGAAGCATCACAATACACCAAATAGCCTTTTTCTAATTCTATAAATTTATTTTTTAGTGTTAATTAACTGAAAATTTTAATCTCTCAAAAATAATTTTGACATTGGCTATTCCATTGTAATAGGCCACTTTTCTTTGTCCAAGATTCCATTGGTGAAGCTGGTGGTGAAAATCAGGAGCAAAATATCGGAAATAACTAGTCAGTCCAAGGAAACTACATATCTCAAACATATTCATTGGTGGTATCCAATATATCACATATTCTATGTTTTCTAGATACATAGAATCGCCTTTTTCGAAGATAACATGTATATGGAACCATAACTCTTGTATCAAAAAAATCTTTGAAAGTTTGGAATATAGAATATGATCCTACAAGACACCCTAAATTATTTCCAAGTGATTCTAATTCTAAAATTTTTCCTAGAATACACCAGTATGTCATCCAAAATTACAACCACAAAATAATCCAGATACATTTTAAATATTTGATTCATTAATTTCATAGAGACTACAGGTGCATTTTTAGTACATAATGGCAAAACCACATACTTTTAATGTACATATCTACTTATAAAATATTTCTTCAGAATATCCTCCTCCCAAACCCACAGTTGGTGATATACTAAAGGCAATTCAATTTTATTTAACCATTAGGCTCCCCTTAATTGATCAAACTAGTCTTAAATGTGTGGAAGAGGGCACTGATTCTTTATTTTAACTTTTTTAAGATCATGGTAATACACATAAATTCTAAGAGTTCTATCCACCATTTCCACAATAAGTACCAGTGTTTCCCATAGATAATTACTAGGATGAATGAACCATTTTTTCCACTATAATAACAATAATTTCAATTACCTTAATATTTTTTCTTCTATATGATAAGAAAGAAGTGAGATAGAAGTGGTACTTGGGAAGAGATCAATCATAATCTCTACTTCTCTTGTTGGTGGGAAATCTAAGAAATTACAATGAAAAACATTAGGAAACTGATCAAAATTTGTTGGAAAACAACATTTCTCAATATCATCCTTAAATACCTTGTTCAAGGCTACTAACTAGTATGAGATAGTTCCAACCACTAGTGCCAACATTCCTACTTCACTTTCCTTTACATTCTGATTTCCTCTAAATAGATGCTCGATGCCATCGTAAATTTTAAAAATAACCCTTCGAATATAACAATAAATGTGATATTTGAACATTATCAACCAATCCATACCTATGAATAAGTCATGGATATTCATATCAAGAATAAATAATTCCAAAATAAATTCAGTCACATTCAAAGTTATAGAACATTATTTTCACATAATGGCTCGACATTCTTTGTATCCAAGTGGATATTGATGTTTCAAAATATTGGTCTTATTCTAAATATGAAAATATAGAAGATAATAATTATGAGAAGAAATAAATAAATGTGATGCACCCATATCAAACAAACATTTATAAGTGTATCATTAAAAAGAATCATAACTCATACTATAGAAGAACCTGATTGATCATCAATAATGAATTTATTGGCTCTATAAAATTGATTACTTGATGAGATTTTCTCTTTATTATAATGTTATTATTTATGTTTTCGAGGATTCATGGTATTCTTAGAATCTACATGGATATATTAGGTTTAATAATGAGAGATATTCTACTAGATTCATCTCATTGAAGCGTAAGATTCTTGAGAAGTATGTGATGTGTCCCCAACACACGACCTCATAACACTACAAAATTAATTCTATATATGTACCATATTATTCCAATTGTGATATAATCTAGGTGGTTCTATACAATATATCTTTCTGTAATTGAGATAATCATTTTAAAACCAATTGGGTGTACCCTTTGGTTTAGGAGGAAGATTCACTGATCTCGCCATCTGATTTTATGTCATACCACCACCTTGTAAACTAGTTCCCTTATTCCTATTATTCATAGAATTATAGTTCCTATGAGTATTAACAAGCTTCATATAACCTAATTTAATGAGATACAACTTTATTAAACTATTTATTTGTTGACAATATCTGTATAATCTGATATACAAAGAATAATAATCTTTGAGAGAATCTCTATCATCAACCCTAATTCAAAAATGTGTTCCTTTAAAAATGAACTTATAGTAAATTTGGGTGAAAAGTGGACTAAATTCATAAATTTAGTTTCATAATCTATCAATATGATTTTCTATTTCTTCAAAATGAATAATTATATTGTTATTGAAATCCTAAATGTATGAGGATAGAATTTTTTGTTAAACAATTATTCAAAATATTTCCATGTCATTCCTTGGTCCAATTTATCCTGAACTACTAAATCCCACCTCTAGAATGTATGATCTTATAGAATGTACATTTTAAACAACATAATTTGATCAAATGTTTTTCTATGAAAATTGGGGATTTGATTCATCCTATTTCGATACACTTTTTATTCTTTTGGTTCTGAATCACCCTGAAAGATGATTGGATTCTACTTTTGGAACTAAAAATAATGATCCAATTTCCATGGTTTTTTGTTTCTATTCCCCATATCCACAAACTAAAATACCTTGAAAATAATATTAAACAACTTTTGGTTCTGCCATCCCCCAATTGAAATTAAATTCTAGGATACCTCTTTTGGTTGGTATTTATGACGCCTACCCAGTATCATTCACTATAAACAAAATAAAACTCCATTTAGGCTAAATCTATATCAACTAAAGGCTTAGAAATTTAAAATTTACCTCATCACACACATAACAACAAGGATTTAAAAGATTCAATAATTTAATATTTCAGCCAATTTTTGAAAGTTACACCATGCTTTTAAAAATCATACCACTTTCAACTACTTTAAAAAATAAAACATTTTCACCAAATCATAAATCATTACTCAAAATTAATTATGCACTCTTGGTTGTAATTCATTTATAACAATTTATGTCATGATATTAAAATTTTTTAAAACCATTATTATGAGTTTACAACTCCTAGAATATTCTCAAAACACTTAAGTACCCAACTCCTAGGTAACATGAGTTTCTGCATAAAGAGATTAGGAAAACCTTTTTGTGATTTACATTTAATGTTATGAGAATAATACCTCCTTACTACCATCCCAAGATACATACCAATATTATTTAAAATTCATGTTCTAAACAATTTGATACCATTTTTAATATCCCACCCCTTCCTATTGGCATGAGAAGTGACAGGGGAGAAACTTGTCCTTAAGTGACATCCCTATAAAACCAATTACTGATAATAAATGTCAAGGGCCTCATACATAGTTGGGGGATGATTCTAAATTGTAATATAAAATGTCCAAACCAGTTATAAACATAATAAACCAAACTTATTAATTATTATTGAGTACCAAAATTCAATCCAAAGGAAGAATAAACCAAACGACAATATTATAGTATAATAAGAATCAATGTGAAATAACCAATATAACCAAATGATAACAAAACCAAAAGACACCAAAAATACCAACATAAAATACAAATATTATATAATATCCAAATACACATTCCCTATCCAAGGTATCAATAATCATCAATAAATAACTAGGATACCTTGTTGTTATATGTGTCTTAATATATAACATTTGCAGACACACTATAGTGCCCAAGAAGGGGGTGATTATAAAACTCAGTAAGATTTCCTCAATGACTTCCCAAATTAAACCACTAGGATTGAAAATGTTATCAAATTTATATAAAATAGTTTAAAAACAATTTAATTAATTTTATATCGAACACAAATAGATTTCTAAGGGAAAAAAATCAAATAAGCCTTCAAAACGTTTTTTTCAAGGAATACATCAACATCCAACACAATAATTATTCAAGGAACATCAAAAGATATTTTAACTATTTCTCAAATAATGATTTCTCATAAAAATTTCCATGTCCACACACATCCTCAATAGAAACACACACAAAGTCTTGGTGTTACCATTGATGGTGGAACTTTACATCCATACTCTATCTCCTTGATGATGGTACATCAGGACCAATACCCATCCCATTCAACTGAAGCCGATCCATTATAAACAAATCATGTAAACACGTATAAATAAAATAATTTTAACAAATAATTCACATTCATTATCCAACCATAATATTAAAATCACCATTTTAAAATGATAAAAATTGTATTTCCAATAAACCATCCAATTCCCATGATTTCCAAAACCCTAATTCAAATAATAATTCCATCAAATCACTCCATGATTTTCAAAAAATTTCCAACAATTAAATAAATTTAAAATAAAGCCTACAGTTTCAAATCATGATGAGTTTATATAAATGAAACATACCTCAAAAAATTAGGTGAAAATGAGAACGACACAACAACTTTTACAAACCGGGATAAATATTCAATATTCCAATATAGATCTTGTTATGTTCAATTAAAACAATAATATAACATCAATATTGAAATCAAGAAACATGGATATATCCTTAGTGAACTAGATATTTGATTCCAAATGAAGGAAAAATAATATATCTAAGGAAAATGATGAATAACAAGCACTAACTAACGAACGAAGGTCTCTAACGCACTTGAATTCTTATCGGAATCGCTCCTATATCGAAAGGAATTATATCCACCACTTTGGAAGGAAGAATAATTATTATTATGGAATGTTTAGGGTAAAAGTTTTCTATGAGTAAGTTGGATATGATCTAAAAATTTTGGATTTAATTTTTAATGGTGCACGGGTATGGCGCACAATTTAGAAAACCTTGTGCTAATTGTACATGATCCACTACCTCTAAACACACGTCACACAGTTGGGTCACATGGTTACACAAAACATCCTACAACCATGATATACCCCACTATATTTCCTTAAATGGTTTCTACTAGGAATTCACACGGTTTGGGAAAACAACATGATTATCCAGTGTCCATTATTTTTGTTGCACGGTTTCCTGGAAGTGTTGTAGGGTGTCTATTAATCGTGTTTAAACCATGCACCTCCATAAAATCATAGAAATCATTCCAAATTTCCTACAGACCTAAAAAACATATCCCAATCATGTTAAATAATTAAAATACATAAATGACTGGTCATGTACGTGAAATTAGGAGTCCTACATGAATGGTCTTCAAATTACAAAATTCCTCACAAATTTTGAACCCACTGTATCTCATGATTATAGATTTGATTTCAATGATTCAAGATAGAGATGAAATATTATATTATAAAAGATATGATTGATATATTATAATTAAAAAATAATGTATAAATGATGTCTATACGTGAAGAAATAAAGGGACCATAATTCATGTCTATATGATTCAATGATAAAAGAAGATGGAAGAAGGAAAAATCAATGAACTTGATTTCTTTCTATTGGTCTATGATACCAAAGGATACATGATCCATGGCCCACTAGGAATTTTAATAGAAATATTGTTACATTTTTTCATGTTAAACACCTGGATATACACAATAAAACAAGTGATTAGGGCTATAAATAGTGGAAATAAGGAATAAAGGCGAGATTTGGTCAAGGTATAATCCAAAGCGAACTTGTATATAAGAACTCTAGCTATGAAATACCATAAAGAATGACCAATCCTTTGACAATTGAATGATTTATTTAGATCACAAATGTTGCAAAAAAAAATCACCATAATAACATTACCTTCATTTATGATGTTCAAAGAGTACAAGGGGTGTCTATTTATTTCCAAAGAGATACACAAATGCCTAACACTTAGTTTCCACAAGTTAAAAAGCCTAAAGGGTGCTTCTAAATTTTTTGGAACATGATCTTGACTTTAAGGGATAAGTAAAACACCTATTTGTAATGTAAACATAGTTAGACCTCAACTTTTGACATTGAATATTCCTTGGTGGGGTGGGTTTGAAATTCATAGCACACCATAGGATGGGTCTCTAAAATAAAGTTTTAGCCTTAATTAATGTAAATATAGGCATGTATGATTCCCCAAATAAAGGGTATTGGGACACTAATTGGAGTTCCATGATAAGATCATTTAATATCTCCTTCATTCTCTTGGTCCACTCCCTTATCATTACTCCACCAACTTCTCGCAATAGGTCTTGTTCAATCATGCACATTCCACCCTTCTCATTAAGTCTCCCTTTAACCCCTCGATACCCATGTGTTTTATGATCCTAATCAAACCCAAATAAATCCTTAAAAACTTAAAACACATAAAACCCCAAAAAACCAATAAAATTATAAAAACCATAAAACCCTCAAAATCCCTAAAACCCCAAAAAATCCATAAAAATACCTAAAAATACCTAACAAGTATAACCCCTAAAAACCTTGAAAACCGCTAAGAAAACCCTAAAAATCTAAAAACACTTCGTACCCTTAAAACCTAAAAATTCTAAAAACTGTAAAACCCTAAAAACACTAAAAACCATAAACCCCATAAAAACCATAGAAACACTAAAACCATGTACATACCATAATACCCCACTAAAATATCTAAAAAAATATAAACCCCTAAAAATGTTAAAATAATCTAAAAAAATTAAAACCCTAAAAAACTAAAAAACCCCATAAAACACAAAAAAATTAAAAAAATCCTTAAAACACTAACAACCCAAAAAAGACTAAAAATACATTAAAACCATAAAAATCATATAAAAACCTAAAAAATGAAAAATAAAAAACCTAAAAAATTAGAAAACCCTAAGAAAAACTTAAAAACCTAAAAAATTCTAAAAACCCTAAAACCCTAAAAACCTAAAACACCATAAAAAACCTAAAAATTTAAAAACAAAAAATCCCTATACAACCACTAAACCCACAAAAAACTATAAAAACCCATTAAACAAATAAAAATGTTAAAAATACAATAGACCCTAAAAACCCTAAAAACTAAAATACCCTAAAATTCTAAAAAATTGTTAACCCCTAAAAAACCTAAAACCCTAAACCAATCAAAATCCATAAAAACATTAAAACCCTAAAAAACCATATAAATTCAAAAAAACCACATAAGTCCTAAAAACATTAAAATCCCTAAAACATAAAAACCCCTCAAAACCTTGAAAACCCATAAGAAAAACATAAACACCTTAAAACAAATAACACCCTTAAAAACCAAAAAATTTTAAAAACCCTAAAACCCCATAAAAAACCATAAAAACTCAAAAACCTATAAAAACATAAAAAATATAAAAACACGAAAAACCCACAAAAAACATAAACCCCAGCTAAAAACTCTAAAACACATTTAAACCACTAAACACCTTAAAAACCTTTGTAACCCATAAAACTAAAAAACATTAAAAACCAAAAAAATCCATAAAAATCTAAAAATTATAAAAACCCCTAAAAGGCATCAAATCCCTAAAAACCTAAAAAACCTAAAAATACTGAAGATCACTAAAATCTAAAAAACCCATAAAATCCTAAAGACCAAAAATAAAACCCTAAAAACCTTCAAACAGATAAAACCCCTAAATATAAAAAAGCTAAAAATCCTAAAAAACCAAAAAAACCAAAAAACCAAAAAACTACTAAAAAATTAAAAAACCCTAAAAACAGATAAAACCCCACTAAAAACGCTAAAACCCCTTCAAAACCATAAAAATGTTAAAAACCATTAGATCCCTAAAGACTAAAAAACCCCTAGTACCCGAAAAAATACGATAAAACCCTAAAACACCACTAAAAAACTCAAAATCCCAAAAGACCATAAAAATCCAAAATAATACCTAAAAATCCCTGAAAACATAAAAAACCCAAAAAACCTGAAAACGCTTAAGAAAATTTTGAAAACATAAATTCATTTAAATCTTGAAAAGACTTAATTGTTAAAAACCCTGGAATCCTTAAACCCCTCAAAAACCCTAAAAATCAAAAAAAGTAACACTCCTAAAAAGACCTAAAAACCCATAAAAACATAAAAACCCAAAAAAAACTCTTAAAAAACCTATGAAACCCACAAGATCCTAAAAAACATAAAATCTCTAACACCCTAAAAAACTATAAAAACCCTAAAAGAGCCTAAAACCCCAAAAAAAACTCTTAAACCCAAAAACCCCCAACAAATATTTAAGACCCCTAAAAACCCACTAAAAATAATAAAACACTTTAAACCAAAAAAAAATTTAAATACCATTAAAACTCATAAAACCCTAATACCCTGAAAACCATAAAACCCTATAAACCCAAAAAAACCCCTAAGAACTGCAAAATTTCTAAAAACTCTAGAAAACCTTGAAAATACTAAAATACATACAAAACCAAAAACCCTAAAAAACACTAAGAAAACCTTAAAACCCTATAAAACCTAAAATACATTAAATATCTAAAAATGAAAGGAACCCTAAAAAATACTAAAAAACCTAAAAACTATAAAAATAATAAAATCCTGAGAAATCATTAAAAAACCCAAAAACTAAAAAAACCCTAAAACCCACTAAAAACACTGAAAACCCTTTAAATCCTATAGTCGTTAAAAAATCTAAAAAACCATAAAACCCTGAGAAATTCAAAAAAACAGTAAAAACCCAAAGAAAACAATAAAAACTATAAAAACGTTAAAATACCTAAAACCCTCAGAGACCTTAAAAACCGTAGAAACCCTAAAAATCCTAAAAATTCTATAAGAATCCTTAATAATTTAAAAAACCATAAAACATCTAAAAAACCCTAAGAATACCATAAAAATAAAAAATGCTTAAAACCCCAAAAATCTCTAAAAACTCTTAAAACCATAAAACCATAAAAAGTTCAAAAAATATTCTTAATCCCAAAAATCCCAAAAACCCATAAAAATCTAAAAATGGGCTAAAAATCCCTAGAAACATAAAAACCCATAAAACTGTGAAAAAATATAAGAAAACATTAAAAACCTAAAAAAAATTTAAACCATAAAAAAGAAAAAAAAACTCTAAAACCCCTAAGAAAGTAAAACCTAAAAAACCATAAAACCCCTAAAAACTTAAATCCAACAAAACCCCAAAACCCTAAAAACCACTAAAAACACAAAAAACCCTTTTAATCCTTAACCGTGAAAAAAAAATATAAAAATCCCAAAAAACTCAAAAAACCCTAAAAACCAAAAAAACCACAAAACTCATAAAAATCCTAAAAACCCTAAAATAGTAAAAAAGATAAAAATCCTAAAAATCCCTAAAAATAAATAAAAATATAAAAAACCTTGAAAAACCATAAAACCAAGAGAAAAAATTAAAATCCATAAACCACTTAAAAACCCTAAAAAACTAAAAATGATAAAACCCCTAAAAACATGAAATCCTATAAAACCCTAAAAACACATAAAATTAATTAAAAACCCTAAAACCCTAAAAACCACTAAAAATATAAAAACCCTTTAAACCTCTAAAAACACTATAAAACTCTAAAAACCCATAAAACCCTATAAAAACACTAAAAAAATCCTAAAAATCCTAAAAATCCTATAAACCCTAAAACCCCTAAAAACCTCAAAATCCCTAAAAATGTTAAAAACCCTAAATACCCTAAGAATCCTTAATAAATGAAAAACACTTAAAACACCTAAAAACAAAAAAAAGTATCTAAAAAAAATAAAACATTTAAAAAACATTAATACCATAAAAACCTTAAAGACCATACAAACCATGAAAACCAATAAAAACCCCAAAATAAAATAAAATTTCTAAAAACTCTATAGACCCCTAAAAACATTAAAAATATCTAAAAACACTTATGGACCAAAAAAACTATAAAAACACCTAAAATCCCAAAAAATACATAAAACCCTAAAAACCTAAAACCCCCTAAAAAGCATCAAAAACCTTGAACACCCTGAAACCCCATAGAAATAAAAAAAAACCCTAAAACTCCCAAAAAATTTAAAAACCCTAAAAACTGAGAAAACCCCTAAGAAAAAAATTAAAAACCTAAAAACCCATAAAACTCTTAAAAAATAAAAAAAAACTGAGAAATGCTTAAACACTGAAAAAAAACCTAGAAAACTATAAAAAAACCATAAAAATTCACAAAAACACTAAAAATATCTAATAATGAAAAAAACCTAAAAACCCATAAAAAACCTAAAGCAATCATAAAAACCTAAAAACACTTAAATCCCCTAAAAACCCTAAAAACTGCTAAAACCCCTAAAAGACCCTGAAAACCATAAAACCCTTAAAATATTTGAAACCCCTAAAATCCCATAAAACCTAAAAAGCACTAAAAATACTTTAAACCCCTAAAAATTTTAAAAACTATAAAGAACCTTTAAAGCCCAAAAAAACCCAAAAAAACCTTAAAACCTTAAAAAACCTCAAAAAATCCTAAAACACTAAAAATACTCAAAATCCCTAAAAAACATAAAAAACATAAATAAATCTAAAAAATACCTAAAACCCTTAAAGTCATAAAAAACCCCTTAAAAACATAAAAATCCCCCCAAAAATAAAAAGATAATAAGAACCATTAAAACCCTAAAAACCCAAAATCCCAAATACCCCTAAAACACTCAATATCCCTAAAAAACTGCAAAACCACAAAAATCCTATAAAATAAAAAAAATACATAAAAAATCAAAACCCCTAAAAACCCTGAACACCTTGTGAAAATATTATAAACATAAAGACACTTAAAACCCCTAAAAAATCAAAACTCTTATATCCCTAAAAACCAATAATACCACAACAAACCAAAAACCCCCATCAAAAAATAAAAACCCACTAAAATTTCTAAAAATCAGAGAAACCTAAAAAAATTATAAAAACACGAAAAACCCAAAACACCGTAAATACCCAAAAACCCATAAAAATCCAAAAAAATCCCTAAAAATCCCTTAAAATGTAATAAACCCTACAAACCCTAAAAACCCTAAGAAAAACTTAAATTCTAAAAAATTGAAAGTCTTAAAAAAATAAAAATTATAAAAACACTAAAGCACTAAAAACCATAAAATCACAAAAACCCCACAAAATCCTTAAAACCCACTTGAAACTCTAAACAACTTTTATAACAATAAAAATGTAAAAAATTATAAAAAACCGTAAAAACCCTAAAAGCTCATAAAAACTATAAAAACTAAGAAAAAAAACCATAAAATCCCTAAAACCCCTCGTAAACTATAAAAACACAAAAAACGATAAAATTACTGAAATGGTAAATAAATCACTAATAATATAAAAAAACCTAAAACTCTAAAAACCCATAATAAAAAAATGAAATCATAAAGACAATTTAATCCCATAAATCTATAAAAAAACTCTAAAACCACGAAAAACCCAAAAAACCAAAAAAAACCAAAAAATCCTAAAAATCCATCAAACCACTAAAAGACTATAAAAATCATAAAAAATACTTGAAACACCTAAAGCACAAAAATTGGTGCTCCATGGGTGTCTTCCTCTCCATGTTTCCCCCTTCCTCCTCTGGTTTCTTTGGGCAGTCTGGCATGAGCTGGTTCGTCATCGGTGCAGTGCTGGATCTTCATACTTATCTCGGTTCCTATTGCACGATGTCCTTTCAGGTGCTCCTCACTCATCGGTAGATCTGGATTTTATTTTCGATCGATGAAAGATATGGTGTACTTTTGGCATGGCTTAGGCTTGAGAAACTCAAATCAAGGTTGGTGCGGCTCGGTCTCTACATGGGATCATGCATCTGTCTTGGTTCTGCAACAGATCTGGTGTCATTCTGCTACTAGTTATGGTGTGATTTCAGTGTTCTCATCTTCAGGTCCTTTGGTCGATTTCGGCACAACTTGGTCTCTTGGCCTGCTCACTCCTTGGCGATGGTGTTTTGGATCTGGGTTTGACTTATGCTTGGCGACAGATCTGGTGCCGATCTTGTTTAGGTGTGCTCCCTATGTAAGTTTGGTTTCCATTCATTGGGTGGGTGATGGCACTATTTGGCTTGATCCTAGTTATGGACATCTTTCTTGTGGATTCTCCTGTGCGATTTCGGAGGTTTTGGTGGTAGTGCTGCCATTGACCTCAGATTAGCGTCGGTCCTGGTGTGATTTTGGTGCTAGGAGGGTTTTTATGTTGATCCTACGTTGTCTTGATGAGTCTTGGGATGGCTGTATTTCCTTCTTTGATTGGCATGGCGTCGGCTGTAGAGCGTCCTGGAGGGGGAGGTAATGGTTTCTTTTTTTATAGTATTGTTCTTTTTTATGGTGTTTGAAATGGAAGAAGATGTTGAATTTGGAATGGAGTTTGGTGAGGGTGATGTTGTGCTGCTTTGGGAGGATGTTCGTTGAAGCTATTTCTATTTTTGTGGTGTGATGGAAGTTGAATGGCCGGGAAGCTTGATGTGAAGGAAGTGCTTGTTGTTGGCTTGGATGTGATACTGGATGTGGCTGGATGATTGGTCAGATGTGCTGAAAGAATGTTTTGGCTATGATGATTGGACATGATGCTGTTGTATGCTGGTGTTGCTTGGATTGGATGTGTTGAAGTTGCTGTTGTGTCATGTATTTTGTGTCTTTTCCTTTCTTTGTTTTTTTGGGCTTGTTTTGGGTATGGTTCAATTGACCCTACCCCTCTCCTATATGCAATGTTATCTTTTTTCCAAAAAAAAATTTGGCGGGGCCTAGAATTGCTTGGCCCTGCTCCTCTTCTGCCCTGAAGCACAAAAACCATTAATAACCTAGAAAACCCCATAAGAAAACCTAAAAAACCTAAAAACACTCAATACCCCTCAATGTATAAAAACTATAAAACCCTGTAAAATACCTAAAAGACCTTAAAACCCCAAAATAACATAAAACCCCTAAAAATTAATAAATACCATACAATACCATAAAACCAATTAAACAATCTAAAACCCCTTTAAATCCCTAAAAATGTTAATAACACTGAAAATGTTAAAAACCCTATAAAACCCAATTACCTAGAAACCCCCATAATACTCTAAAAATCCTAAAATCCATAAAAAAAATATGAAAACCCTAAAAACCCAAAAAATACAAAAAATAATCCCTAAGATTCCCTAAAGAGGTAAAAAATCATAAAAACCCTAAAAACCCTAATAAAACCATAAAACCAAAAAAACACTTAAAACACCTATAAAACATAAAAATCCTAAAAACCCTAAACCTCCTAAACCCCCCTAGAAACCCTAATACCAAAAACACCCCAAAAATCTTTAAAACCCATTAAAACCCTAAAATCCATAAAACAACCAGAAACTCTAAAATCAATTTCAATGTCTTAAAAAATAAAACCTCTAAAAACCTTAAAACCATTAATGAATAAAACAACCATACAAACAAAAAAACCATAAAACCATAAACAATATAAAAAATCCCAAAAAACACTAAATATCCATAAAATCCAAAAAAATTCTCTAAAATGCCTAAAAATATAAAAACCCTAAAAACTTTGATAAACCCAAAGGAAACCATGAAAAAAATAAAAACACATTAAACTCGTAAAACCCTAAAAACACTAAAACCCCTAAAATCCTAAAAACCATAAAACACCTAAAAACCATAAAAACGATAATAACCCATAAAAGACAAAAAAACCAACTAAAAAGAGAAAAAACCATTTAAACCACTATGTTTTTTTAGAAAACTCTAAAAATTTTAAAATCACTAAAAAATAGAAAAACATGAAAACCCCAAAATACCATAATACCCAAAATACACCTAAAAACACTAAAAAACCACAAAAATTCTAAAAAATCGCAAAAAATACAAAAAAAATATAAAAACCCCTAAAATTTATAAAAACTAAAGAAAACACTAAAACCCTAAAAAACTATTATACCTTTGACAATTATAAATTCCCTAAAAACCCTAAAAACCCCTCGAATCCCAAAAACCAAAAAAAAATAAAAAAACATATAAAAATTCATAAAAAATCATAAAAATGTAAAAAATACTAAAAAATCTAACAAAACAATAAATACATAAATACATAAACCCTTAAAACATAAAGAAGGTAAAAACCCTATAATACCATAAAATCCCTAAAATACCTTAAAACCCCTAAAAACTCTATAATCACTTTAATCCCCAAAAATCATTAAGAACTCTAAGAACCCATGAAAACCCTATAAAACTAAAAAACCTAAACCCCAAAAGCAATAAAAATCCTATAAATTCCTCTAATACCATAAAATATAAAAAAGAGTAAAAACCTGAAAAAATATAAAAAAAATCATTAAAAACCTAAAAACATTTAGAACAGTTCAAAAACCTAAAAATGCTAAAAACCTAAAAAACCAAAAACCGCCTCAATATCCCTAAAAATCGTAAAAATCATAAAAATCATAAAAATCATAAAACAATCTTTAATAATCCTTAAAATTATAAAAAAACCCCCCTAAACTCCTGAAAATCCTTAAAAACATAAAAACACTTAAAACCCATAAAGACCTAAAAAATGTTTAAAACTATCAAAACACTAAAACCCTAATAACCAAAAACACATAGAAACATTAATTCCATAGAAACCCTTATGACTTCTAAAAACCACTAAAAACTCAATAATCCTTTTAAAACCCTAAAATATTTATAAAACTATAAAAAACTAAAAAATTGTAAAAAAAGTAATAAAACCCTAATAACCAAAAAACCATAATAACCACAAAACCCTAAAACCCTAAAAAATTCCTAATAACCATAAAAACCATTAAAATCCTAATAAATATTAAAAATCCCAAAAAACCCAAAAAACCCTAACAACCTAAGAATGCTAAAAACCCCAAATACCATAAAAAATATAAACACCATAAAATCCATAAAATCATCTAAAAACATTAAATACCCTAAAACCCCATAAAAACATAAATAACCCTAAAAATATAAAAACCCTTTAAACACCTTAAAAATTTTAATAAATATAAACATATTAAAACCCCTATAAACTAAAATAACCTTTAAAAAGCTAAAAAATCCATAAGACCCTAAAAAACCCAAAAACATTCAAAATCCCTAAAACCCTAAAAATCTATAAAAATACTAAAAAATCCTTAAAAATCCCTAAAAACTAAAAAAAATAAAAAAATAAAAACCCCCAATGAAAGCCTGAAGAACCTAAAACACATAAAACCCTTAAAAACTAAAAATCAAAAAACCCTAAAAAATAGTTACAACCCATAAAACTCGAAAAACCATAACACCCCCTAAAAACCATAAACACCCTAAAACCCAAAACCCCTTAAAAACTACTAACAACTATAAAACCTTTTAAACCCCTAACAATATTAAAAAACTCTAAAAATACATTAAACTCCTAAAACTCAAAAAAAACGAAAAAAACGAAAAAAACAATAAAAACCCTAAAAATATTAAAAACCCTAAAAATAATAAAAAACCTAAAAATCCAAAAATATACCTAGAAATATAAAAACCCCTAAAAATCCTTAAAACCCCTAAGAAAACCTTAAAAACTAAGGAACACCAAAACCCCCTAAAACCCTAAAAATATTAAAAATCTAACAAACCATAAAACCTTAAAAATTATAAAAACCCTAAAAATAATTAAAAAAAGTTTAAAAACCCAAAAAACCCCAAAAAACCACTGTAAACTTAAAAAACCCTTTAAATCCCTAAAATTATTAAAAACTAAGAAAACATTAAAACCCAAAAAAGCTCAAAAAAATGCTAAAACCCAAAAAACCAAAAAACCCATACAAACCCTAAAAACCATCAAAACCCTAAAAATCCTTATAAACATTAAATATTCATAAAAATAATAAAAAATCCCACAAAATCCTTAAAATGTAAAAAACCCTAAAACCCAGAAAAACCCTAAGAAAACATTGAAAACCAAAAAACACTTAAAACCACTAAAAAACTTGAAAATGCTAAAAACATAGAAAACTCATAAAATCCCAAAAACCTATAAAATCCATACAACCATAAAAATAAATTCCAAACCCAAAAAACCCATAACAACCATAATACCAAATAAAACTCTAAAAACACATTAAACCCTAAATTTGTTTTTATATAAACCATAAAACAATAAAAACTAAAAAAATCCAGACCCCCCAAACTATAAAATCACTAAAAACCCTAAAAATCTCAAAATATGTAAAATGCCTAAAACCATAAAAAACCTTAAAATTCCATAAAAATCCCTAAAAATGAAAAAACCATAAAAACCCTGGAAACCCATTAGAAAATATTAAAAACCTAAAAACACTGAAACCCCTAAAAACAAAAAAAATCTGAAGACAAAAAAACTCTAAAAACCCTAAAAACTATAAACCTCCTAAAAACTATAAAAACCGTAAAAACCCATGATAAACCTCAAAACCCACTTAAAACTATAAAACCATTAAATCCCATAAAAACATGACAAACACTAAAATCCATAAAACCCTATAAAACAGAAAAAACCCTAAAAATCTAAAAATCCATAAAAATCAAAAAATCTTAAAAAACAAAAAACCCCAAAAATTACTTAAAAGCCCTAAAGAACCATAATAATCCTAAAAAATATCTAAAAATCACATAAATAAGTCAAAAACTCAAAAATCACTGAACCCTTTAAGAAAAACATAAAAAACTAAAACACATAATACCCCTAAAAACTAAAAAAGCCTTGAAAATGCTAAAATTCCTAGAAAATTCCTAAAAAAAATTAAAACCTTAAAAATAATAAAATCCATAAGACCCCTAAAAACCATAAAACCAATAAAACACTAAATACCCACTAAAACTCAAAAAACCATTTAAACCACTAAAAATTTTAATAAACTCAAAAAACCTTAAAACCCTAAAAAACTAAAAAAACCCATTAAAATCCAAAAAACCATAAAAAACCAAAAAACCATAAAAAACCTAAAACCCTTAAAATCCTTAAAACCATAAAAAATATAAAAGTCTAAAAATATCTAAAAATTTAAAAAATTATAAAAATACTAAAGACCCCTAAGAAAGCCTTAAAAACCTAAAAATACTTAAATCAATGAAAACCTAAAAAAGGGTAAAAATCAAAAAACCCTAAAGACACTAAAAACCTAAAAACCATAGAAACCCCTAAATCCCATTAAAACCCAAAAAAACCATAAACCACTAAAAACTCTAGAAACCCATAAAAACATTATTTATTTTTTAAACCCATAATCCCCTAAAAAATAAATAAAACACTAAAAACCCAAGAAAACCATAAAACGCTAAAAATCCAAAAAACCCTCCTAATACCTAATAACCCTATAAAAGAATAAAAATCATAAAAAATATCTAAAAATTCCTAAAACATTTAAAACCCCAAAAAAATCAAAAAACCCCAAAAGAAAAACCTTAAATTTTAAAAACACTAAAAACCCCTAAAAAATAAAATGCGTGCATGACCCTAAAAACCCAAAATCTCTTTAAAATCCATCAAAATTCCTAAAAACCTTAAAACCCATAAAAATCCTAAAAACCATAAAATAATAAAAAACCTAGAAATTCCCTACGAAAACCGTAAAAACCATAAAAATCCAAAAAGCCCTTAAAATCATAAAAACCCCTAAAATTCCCAAATAAAATCTTAAAAACCTAAAAACACTTAAAACCCTAAAGAAACTAAAATATTATAAAAACCCTAAAAGACCCTAAAACCCCTAAAAATAATGAAATCCCTAAAAACCAAGAAAACTCTAAAGACCCATAAAACCAAAAAAACCAATCAAAACTGTAAAATCCCTTAAAATACATAAAACATTAAATAACTCTAAAAAAAATAAAAAACCTAAAATCATAAAAACCCATAAAAACACTAAAAACCCATAAAAACCCTAAAACCATATAAATTATTAAAAAGATATAAAAATACCTAAAATATAAAAAAACACTAAAAACCCGAAAAAACCCTATGGAAACCATAAAAACCTAAAAACCCTTAAAACCCCTAAAATCCTAAAAAATTATAAAAACACTAAAACCCCCTGAAGCACCATAAAAACTCTAAAACCATAAAACCCCTAAAAACATTAAATCCCATAGAAAAGATAGAAACCCTAAAAACCTCTAAAAACACTAAAAATCCAACAAACCTCTAAAACCATAAAAAACATAGAAACCATAAACCATAAAAAACTCAAAAAAACCCTAAAAACCCATAAATACCAAAAACCCCTAAAATGGTCAAAATTCATAAAAACCCATAAAAATTATAAAATTCCTAGAAAACATATAACAAGGTAAAAACCATTAAAACCATGAAAAGTCTAAAGAAATCTATAAAAACCTAAAAACACTTACAAACCCAAAAAAATCTAAATAACACTAAAACCCTTAAAATCCCAAAAATCAACTAAAAACAATAAAAACCCTTTAAAACACTAAAATTTTTAAAATCTCTAAAAACCCTTTAAACCCCTAAAAACTAAAAAAACCTAAAACCCCAAAAAAATCAATAAAACCCTAAATCCTCTCAAAATCCATAAAAAACCTAAAAACCATATGTTTTTTTTAAATTAATAAAATACCTAAAAATTTAAAACTGCTAAAAACCTGAAAACCCTTGATACATGATCCAATACCCATAGGAAAGTTTCCTAGGAACCATGTTCAATGTTTGCGTGTTAATCGCTCAAATCACTTCAAGAAAGAAAGTGATATGGGCCATAAATGTTGAAAATTATGATGAAGGGATAGAGTTGGTCAAGGTAAACCCCAAAGAGAAATTTTCTTTAATAACTCTAGCCACAAGATTACAAAAAGGATGACTGATCCTTTGATAAGTCAATAATTAATCAAGAATGCAATTATTTTAGGAAAATCACCCCATAATAACATTACCTTAATTCATGATGTTAAAAGAGTATAAAAGGGTGGGAATTTGTAGCCAAAGAGTTATACAAAGGTCTAACACATAGTTTTCCAAATTAAAAAAAATCATATATGATACTTTTGAAAATTTAGGCAGATTCCCATGAATTTAAGGGACAAGTAGCACAACCTTTTAGAAAATAAAGACAAGTATCCCACCACTATTGATTTTGATTATTCCATGTTGGGGTGGGATTGAAATTTGTGTCACACCATAGGATGAGTATTTAAAAAGCATGTTTGGTCCGTAATTAATGTAAATATGGGACCAGATGCTTCCCCCAAGAATGAGGATTGGGGATCCCCTTGGAATTTAATGATTAACCCATTTAATTACTCTTTCATTCTCTTAGTATGGTCCCTAGTAATTGGGTGACCAAATACTCACAATGGGTCTTGTGAAATCATGCACATTAAATTATTCTCATCAAGTTCAGATTCAATCCCTTAATTTCCATGTGATCCATGATACTCGTCATCCCCTCCCTCCTCAAAAGGATTTATCCTCGAATATGAAAATTCAAATATAGAAATGATAGAAACGTTAAAGGTGACGGTATTTTTTACATACCTATTGATTAACATAGTATTTTAGGTATTATCATTGATATACACTATGTATTGGAAATTTCCATCTGATTGTGGATGATTTTTTTATTTTATTTTCACCAAAAACCTTCCTTTTAAAAGGTTTTTTCATACCAAACCACCTGGATCAAATTTAGTTCATTTCAAATACATTCTTACTCAATCTCCATATTCATTTAATAAAGGCAAAAAACATAAGGAATTGATGGGTTTAGAGATATGTTGGTAAATAATTATCCCATGAATAGAATGATCACAATTTCATCTTCCTTTATTGATCTCTTTATCTCTCCTTTTCTAAATAACAAAGTCATTTTTCTCAAAACACTTATTTTCACTATTGTTTTCAACTATTTTATTTCCCTAATTTCATTTGAGGTCACTCATCAATCCTTTTTAGCACTTGATTTTTCAATTCTAGGTATTTTTTTTGTCTCTTTTCATTTTCTATATTTTCATAATATCTATAAATCCTAAATTTTCCTTGATAATCTTACAACATCCTCATGGTTATAAGTACAACCATCCTCATGTTACACATAAATTAATAGTGGTTGGTTTATCTATCAAGTGTGATCCTCTTATAAAATTTTGAGGTCCTTACCAAAAATATATGACTATCATGCATGAGAAAAGTATCACATATCACCTCATATTTAAACATCCAAATAGAAAATGAAAATTATGGTTTCTTTGTCAGTTTAACATACCCAATATTATTTAACAATTACAATATATAAGGAGTAATATGATTGGTCATATCTAAACAAAATTTATCAACCTTCAAACCAATTGATTCATTTTTGAAACCACCCCCATCAGTGATCATACTACATACCTTATCCTTGATGAGGCATATTGTATGAAAACTTTTCTACCTTTTGTCTTGATCATGTTATCCATTGGGTTAATCGCTCAAATCGCACCATGAAACAAACATTTATCCATGTACTAATATCTCTATTTCTATGTTTTAAAACCCCTCAAGTGGTGGAATTTCATCTTCACTTGAGCTAGCACTAAGAATATCTCCATCATCCAAAATAATCATGTTCCTATTATTAGGTAATTTTGAGTAAAAAATTCAAAATCCTTCACATATAAATCATTTTAGATCACATGATTTGGAAACAACCTTAACCCCCATCATACATTGGGATTTTGGAAATAATGGTTTTGGTTTGGTCACGTCTTTTAATTTGATTTCTATTACCTTACATATTCTTATAGTTTTGAATCTTTGAATTTTAATGAAGATTTAGAATCCTCACTATAAGATTTAGGGTTCATCGTTCTTTTCTTTACGTTCCTATCCTCTTTAGTAGCCATGTGAATAAGATCCTCTATATCCAAATAGTGGTGCATGGCCCCTATATCCTAAATGTCATGGTTGATTAAATTTACTAACGTTTACATTGTGGCCTCACTATCCATATCAATATTGGACCGACTCATTATGATCTCTATCTCTTTATGATAATCATCTATACTCATATCTCTGTGTTTCAAACCCTACAACTTGAGGAGAAAATCATGAAAATAGTGTCTAGTAATAAACCTCTTATGAAATACCACATTCATCTAATCAAAAATATGGATGGGTATTTCTACACTTTGTTTTAGACTAAATTGTAGTTGTTCCCACTAAATTATAGCACAGTCAGTGAATTATACAGTTGAAAACATCACCTTATTTTCATTCCAATAGTTATGAAAACCAAAAACATTATCTAACTTTCATTCCCATTACAAGTATGTTTCAGGATTATTCTAACCTCGTAATGAATGGATCCTCAACATTAATCCTCCAATATCATATATAACACCATGGTGGTTTATTTATCTGAATTATTGAATCATGGAAATTAGATAAATCCTCATATTCTTCACTTACTCTCCTCCTGGGTGGTTCTCTATAATTAGAAGGGGACCGAAATTCATCAATCCTCACATTTAAGCATTATAATTGTTCTTGTATAGCCATCATGAGGAACTTAATGTCCATTTCATTAGTGTTACTCACATATTCTATTTAAGAGAACTTTATGAAAATTTGAAGATAATGGAATATAGACCTTACACACTTCCTCATGTGTTTACACTCAAAAATATTATGTTCTCTCATGTTTCAATCAATTTTGGATTTTGTAATAAAATCAAAAACTCTTTCCCTTTATCACTCAACTTGCTTCCTATATTGTTATAAACCAATTAAAACAAATTTAAAGGAAAATTATACTGTGGTAACATTGAACAATAATTCAAAGATAAAATTTAAAATGGATTCAATAGGAAAATCTATAACGGGGAATATAAAAGAATAAGAAAAATGATAAATGGATGTAGGACTCAATATGTTGCTATTTTTTAGCGTTTAATTTTTTTTTATTTATGGGGTATTTTTTAATAAATATAGTATAAACAAGATGAATTTTCAATATGTAAATGTATGAGAATATGTAATTTGAAACATTAAATGGAATCAAAGTGAGAGTTTCATTGTAACATCCCTCCCCTCCTTATTGGATTGAAAAGTTATGGGTGGATTCTTGGCATTAGGCAACATCTGCATGAAACTAAAGGATAGAAATAAATTCCAAGGGCCTTATAAATAGTTGGGGGAAGATTTTATCTTTTAAGATAAAATGAAAAAACAAATGCTAATCATAAAATACAAACTTATTAATGATTCAAGAGTACTAAAATTCAATACAATACAAGACAAAACCAAAAGAAAATAGTAGAGTATAAGAAGAATAAATGTTACATAAAAAATTAAAATTAATGATAATAAAACCAAAATACATTAAATAAAATAAAAATTTCTCTGAATATACTCCAAGACCCATATACACATGCCAATCAAAAGGTATCAAGAAGAATCACTAAATTACTAGAACATCATGTCTTTACCCATGTATCGATATATAAAATCAACTAATGCACTATACTTCCCAAGAAGGGGGTGATTATAAAAGTCAATAGGATTTCACAAATGAACTCCTAACTCACACCACTAAGAATATAAATTCAATAAAATTTATATAAAATTGTTTAAACACAATTTAAATTATTTTTTATCTAACCAAAATAGTTTTCTAGGGAAAATAGTCAAACAAACCTTCAGCACTATTTTTCATTCAAAGAATACATTAAAAAATAGAATTATTTTTCAAGGAAAATAAAAAAACCATTTATAAATTTATTATTTGGAATAAAAATTCCCATTTTCACACACATTATTAACACAAAAATACACACAATCTTTGTGTTAAAATTTACTATGGAACTTCACATCCATGCTCTATCTCATTGATGGTGGCGCTTTATGGCCATTTTACATCCCATTCAACTCATGCCAAACCATTATACCCAAATAATATAAAACCATTTCAATAAAATCATTTCAAAAAATAATTTACTTTTATCAACCAAAAATATTTTTAAATAACCATTTTAACATTATAATCAACATTTTTTCAAAAATATAACCAATTCCCATGATTTCCAGAAACCATAATTCAAGAAATAATTCTGTAAAATCACACTATGATTTCCCAAAAATTTCATGAAATTAAATCAATTTGAAATCAAACATTATAGATTCAATAAAGAGGATCCATGATAGAATCCACATATCTCTCAAACTTATTTGAAAATGATGAACGATATAAGAAATTTAAAAAATCAATTTAAATCTTCAATATTCCAACTTAAATCTCATTCCATTCAATACAAAAAATAATATCCCATAAATATCCTCAAAAAACATGTATCTATGACTAAATAGCTAGATATATGATTAAAAAATAAATAAGGAGAATTAAATAAGAAAAATAATTAAGAACAAGTAGTTATTGACGGATCTGGGTCTCCAACGTACTTGGATTTTCCAAGGAATCACTCTCGGATAAAAAGTAATTATATCCACAAACTTGGGAGGATTAAAAATTCATATTATATCCTATTTAGGTTGAAAATGAGTATTTTAGGAGGTAAATTGGATTAGATCCTCAATTTTTGGGTCTAATTTTCTAGGGTGCATGGTTAGAGAACATATTTAGGAAAACTATGGACTAACCGTGTATCCGCCACTACCTCCAAAAACCCCTTGAACAGTTATAAATTTTTTTAAACAAACCATGAACGATTTATATTGTACCATAATATCTATAATTTCATGGTTTTTACTCAGAATCCATATAGTTAGGCCAAAATATGTGCCTAATCATGCACCTCCCCATTGTCCAATGTTTCAGTTACATATTTTCCTAGATGTGTTACACGGTTTCAACTAACTGCTATAAAATTTTGAACCAATATAAAATCCTCAGAAGCATGAAAATTATCCTCTAAATATATCTAAATGTTACACAATCATTTTATATACTTAAAATTCATAAATAAAGGGTCATGTACCTGAAATAGGGGGTGCTACATTTTACATCCCCAGAAAGTAAAAAATCAGTGTTTTCCATGATGATTTATGGAAATTGATCCATTATTTCCTTCACATGTACCCGGATTTCCTCTTGAATCCGACCAAGTTTCCCTAAAACTAGTACTTGACTGATTCTTTTCCATTGCAAGACTATCTATTTCATATCTAGAATTCATACTGGCTCATAATCCATAGTAGCATACAACTCATGGTCAATAAGATCTTATCGATTCACATGGTCAGAATAATGACCTAGAATTTTTAGACAAGGATATTATATATTTTTAGATTAATATTCATTAAATTATGAAAACACAAGCATGTGGACCATAAAAGTTTAGTGCTTTTGGAAACATGGAACACATTCTTATAATTTAGTGAAAGATATGGTGAGAGATCTTCAAAATATCCCATAAATAACTCACCCATAAGTACTCCTAGTCAATACCTTTCTTTATAACTTTTTGAAAGGAATCATAAGTAAGGGTGAGCTCATATGATCAGTAAGGTTAAACATGGAATACACATAAGCATATCATGAAGATAAGGGTATGAGAACACGTGCTTAACATTTAAAAATCATACCTGGCATATCAAAGATTATATACATGAGTCATGGAATAAATAATTTCAGTTCATAAGATATGAATCATTTAGAAATAAATAGAACAATTCATGAAATCTTAAAATAATAATACGACATGAAATTTTTGGCGGACACATTAACATGTAATATCATTCTATTTATGTCAAGGCACATTTCTGAAATGTAATAGAGCACTTCATAGAGACAAGACCTATAGGGTGGGAAACACCACTATCCTTAGTCACATTGCTTTTCTTATAAGGAATCAGGTTTCCCTATCTTCCCATAGTGGATTGGGTCTCTCTATCTTCCCATAGTGGATCTGGTTTCCCCATCTTCCATAGTTGATCAATCCCTTGGACTTATTTCCATAATTATCTAATGAGATTTAAATTTTTACCCAATTAATTAGAGGGATAAATAGGTATCACCCATCACATAATTAAAATCATACACATGTGTGTCACAAAAACATAAATCATATCAGAACCCTTAAAAGAAATGGGTTTCATAAACATTCCATGATAACATAACTCATAGAAAAGAAACAAAATTCATTAAGATCATTACATAATAAAAAATAAACCATTAAGTTAAATAATAAGAATGGTATCCTTGGTTAATATATCCATTAAAAAATATGTAACATCAAATAATGTTGTCTTATATAGAATATTATTTTTAAAGATCACTTGAAATGATTATTAGGGAAAATATCCTTTCCATTTTAAAAAATTATTTATAAATCATAAAATGGTTATAAATTATTTTTTATTTAAAATAACATTTAAAACATGTAAAATAATATTTGAAAACTATTTGAAACCTATTTTAAATCCTTTTTCCTTAAAAATTCTTAAAATATCATTTAGAATAGTTTTAAAATATTTTTAGAAAACATTATTTTGAAGGAACACAGATTCTCGACCAAAGAGAGAATAACATTAAATAAAGCTTAAAATATCATGTAAAGAAGAATATTCTTGATAAAATTTTCAAAGGAAAGTATATACACCTCATATAATAATATAATTGCATAACATAACATGAGTCTCAAAGAAGGACGATAGAGACAAAAATACAATACTGATTTGGTAATTTTTTAACGGTAAACCCCATGAAAGAGATATCATCAAATAGATATTTAAATAATAATAAATTTTAGCTTAATTATAATATAATAAATTCATGGTATTTATATAAACCAAACAAAATAAATATGTGGTGAACATGGCTTATGTCTCACAGAAAATAAAAGTGAGATGAAAATCACTTACCTTTTATCTTGACTCTCATTGTACTAAAAAAATATCCTCTATAATAAATATATGTTTTTATAAATATATTAATGAAACATATGCATACATATAATACCATATATGACTTAATTATGACTTTATGTTTCCTTCTTATTAACAATTCCAATTTTAAGTTATCTTTCGGGTAATAATGGATTTGTTTCTCTTACAAGTTTTTAGTTGTTATTCTTGTTAGTCATACTTAGATCATGATCTAATTATCTTTATAATCAAAAAAATTATAAACATATCATATATATTCATTATATATGTATTTATGTTTATCTATAAAATATATAAATATAAAATGAAATACATCGTTCATGGAGAGGGTTTGTCGTACGTACGCATGAACTCTACTTTAATTCTCTTGTCATATTAAAGGAAAGACAATTATATGATATATTATAATTAAATAATAATTTTTATGTTATATATGTCATATATATTCCAACAATTCATCCTTATTAACAATCATTTGTAATATATATGAAAAATGAAGCACATCTTATTGTAGAGATGGTAAGTCATACATACACACAAGGGATGTTATCATTTCCCAAAAGATTAAGTGGTAAAAAGGTATATATTATATTATCATTCCATGAGTATAATATTTTAATAAATATCATATATATAAATCATACCCATCATAATTTCCACTCATTAAATATGGTGATGGAATATGAATTTTTTCGATATGTGGAGACGGTAAGTTGTACGTACACACAAGCGATACTTTCACATCCTGTTAGATGGGAAAGGGTAGTATAACGGTGTATCCATAATCATAATAGAATTTAAAATTATTTAGCATTCTGAATTTTTTATGTTATTATATTAATCATAGATTTATATGAGTTATAAAAGGCTGGAAAAGGAGAGAGATTAGTTAGAGTGATTACCGCTTCTTCAAAATGGCTCCTTTAGATCTCCTCTAAAGAACACTGGAGATAGTCTTTGGCGAAGAAAAAATCATCTATAATGCATAAAGGGAAGTGGTTAAGATAATTATTAAGATATTGGTCTAGATAGAAGTCTCAATGTGGTGAAATGGGATGAGGGCGGAGGTGCAGTTTTATAATGAAGGTAAGGGGCACTATGGGAATTTCTCAAAAGATTAAGTTATAATAAAATAAATATCAATACAATCACTAAAAAGTGAAATGAGTTATAATATAATGATGGATATGATGTAATTCCATAAAAAATAAATCTTAGATCAGGTTTATTATAAATTTAAACCTTACCTTTTTTATTAACCCTTTGTTTACCTATTTTAATTTTAACTACGGTAACAACATTTTCAATATTAAAAAGAGGCTTTTTTACTTAAAATGTGTAAAATAAACCTTAAATATTTAATTTATGATATTTAATACCATAATTTATCCAATTTTCCATTATTTAGTATTTTTATTATTTTTAACTAATTTAATACAATATTATTCCCCTAAAATTCATAAGTGTCAATTTTGACACTATTCATAACATTGACTTTACGAAAATCAATCCAGTATGATTAATATAAAAAAATAATTTAATACACCCATAACATGATATATTATACTATAAAATTATTGTATCACCTTAATTAGGTCAAACTATATTTCTTTTAATATTTATAATATCATTTAATTGATTGTTTCATTGATTGAATAATTACTGCATCATCATTTTGTCATTATTTATGATAACTATTTCTTCACTAAAAATAAAAAAAAATTCTATCATTTATATAAACATTTTATATTTCGAAATAATATATATAGTCAATAATATCTTCTATTTATCCTCATATTAAAAATATTAGAAAAATTATAAGTAAGAGTACGACATTTTTTCACTCCCTTTGAATTTAATAATGTTTATGTCATTTTAATGGAAAAGTGTTAATCAAATTAATAAATTTGTATTATTATGTGATAAGGGTTGAATTAAATTTATCAAACAGCATTTGGTCAAGTGTAAGAGTAGTTTTCAAATATTTATAATACTATTTTCATACTTAATTACTCGGTTTACCCTTAACAAAGGTAACAAAAATTACTAAAGTTACTATTCATATTGTCAAAAAATAAAAGGGAAATATTTAATAAATTTTTCTATTATGATTATAAATATGGTTAAAATTTTTTACAATTTAAAAAATATATTTTTATAATTTTTTTAAAATTAATCCCATTAACGGAATGAGAAAATGAGTTTTTAAACTGAAAACGTCTAAAAGATTGACTTGTTTTTATATCCAAATTCAATGTGAAGTTGTTTAAAATGAAATAAAATGGATTAAATGATAGAAATTTGATATAATTATACCTTTAAACCAATCAAATATATAATTAAACACTATAAATTAAATTGATGAAAAAGAAGTTTGCAATAAAAATTCAGAATTTTTTACTATTCATAAAAAAATGAAACTTATTAGAAAAATAGAAAAACTCATCCAATGTAAATTATGGAATAAATATATCAAAGAATAATATTATTTTTTCATATTAAAATTATAAAATTTCAAAAATTAGGTTTAAAATTCTTTCATCGTTAAAAGGCTGCAAAACTGGATTTTCAGAAAAATACTTCTTTTATACGTAAAATTGGATTTGTTACTATATGATGTATAGAAACATAAAATATTAATACTAAAATTTAAATTGAATATATTATATATATTTAATTAATAAAATTCAATAAGTGTTATTTTTTTATTTATTGTTATAAAACACACTTGTGCATATGTAAATAGTTTTTAAAAAACATTTCCTTTTATTTTAAAAAAGGGTTTACATTAATTTATTATTAATTCGTCAAATAATTATGTGTAAACAATAATTTCATAATTCAATTAATACTGTTCATACCTTTGATTCCAATGGATAGGTTAATTTTCTTATTTAAATATTTATAGTAATAAAATAATGTTTCTTAGAAACCCAGTCTTGCATGTGGCACAAACTAAGATAATGATATGTGTAAAGTAAGTTATCAAGGAAATAATATTATTTCAAAAATATATATTTCAAAAAAAAGTTAAGTGTTATAGTCTACCCTCCTTAAAATTAATTTTTACCTCAAAATTCATCTGGGTTATAAAAGCTTTATTACTTGAAATTTTCTTTCATAAAAACCTGCATCATAAAAATGAATACTAAAAATTCATTTTAAAAATAGAAATTTAGGAACTTAAAGGTTACCCAAAGTATTTCATAATTAGATTACCACATATTATAACATAGGTTTAAAGTGAAAAAATGTATATATAAGAGAAAAATAACCATACAGTTCTGATGAATAATGATATAGAACATGGTGAAGGGAAAGTTAACAATCACAAAGCCATAACACAAAGAGGCTTGAAAATTCAATCGATATCATAAAAAATGATGATAACGGGATAATGATTTAATTTAAATACTTTTTTATAAATTTGAATAATTTTCACAATAACATATACTTACTTTATTTTATTACATTTTTTAAGAATGATCTTATCCATAGGTTGTGCCTTGATCAATTTTTTCATCATCTCTTACTCTCAAAAAGGATGTTAAAACTGTAATGCTTAAAGAACATCTACATCAAAAGATCCATTATAGTATGAAAATTCATTTATTCAGTCTCTAGTTATTATCACAACAAAATAGTAAGAAAATTTTATCTAATATGTATAAATCCACATATGTTGAGATAATACTTTAATATCTAAAACCTTGTCTGATGTTTAACATACACTGCTCTATAAATGGTTAACCTTATAACCCTTAAAAATATTAAATTTAAAAACTTTAGAAATAAGGAAACTAACTTTATCAAAAATATATTATCATTGATAACCCATATATCATAAAGTTACTATTGTTTGTTGCCTACCAAACATTTTAATACCTTAATCATGTATTCTCTTGAAAAACAGTAATTACCATAAATCCTTATTGAAATAAAAATACTTCTTTAATATTAAAAATATTATTTGATATAGTCTTTAAATCCACAAATTTAGTGAACTCTATCTATGATACATAAATCACTTTGTCAACAAATCCTTAATTAGCTCAAAGGTAATCAATATCATCAAATTTACATATTCTTATCCAATATATCTTTATACAAGCATCATTATCACAACATTAAGAAAATAGTAATGGTTATCGTTCACTTAATATTATTATACCATTAATTTCTCCATTCCATTAAATCACTTTTTATGTATTTAGCACAATTCCACATATCCTTTTCAATCCTTAATGAAAAAATTATACTAAAACTACTTATATATATATCATAATATTTTAATTCCTAAACATATAAACTATAATCATCCAAATTTATTCTTAAACAATTAATCAAGATTCATCATCTAAATATTTCCTCAAATATGAATCTTCTCTTAAGGTTCCTTAACCAAAATATAATCGTTCTTTCTATTTTTAATATAAGGAATACTTTTAGAATATTCCATACCTTTCACATGACATTGTGATCTTTTTATCCTTAGTAGTATAAACAATAATCATACTACCTTCCTAATTCTATTCATGATATTTCCATATAGGGAATCAATTTTTTATAATTCTCATACTTTCCACATATGAAACATTCAATGTTAACCATGTTCCTTCAAGTTCCCGCTATTGACTAAGACCTAACGGATAGTGTAAGAAACAATTATCATAGTAGAAAAACTAATAATCGTAGAATATTAACAATAATATGCCTAAATCATGAAAAATACTTTTAAATCATTTACACTCTAGTCTTATCCTTATATATATCCCTATAAATTTTCATAGAAATATCCCTAGGGATCTCACTAAAGTTTTTCTTATTCGAGTTTCCAAAGGAAGAATAAAGGATTACCCTGATAGAAAATATAACGAACTAGGATTTTAATACATGGATATTATATATATTTAGATGAATATTCATTACATCACACAAACACATTCTTGAGGAACATAATATTTTATTGCCTTTGAAAATTTAGAACATATTCTGGTAATTTGGGGAAATATTTGGTGAAATATTATCAATATATCCCATAAATACCATACTCTTTAGTAATAATACATAAAACCTTTGTTTATAAAATGTGTAAAAGAGACATAAGAAAGGTTGAGCTCAGATTCTCACTAAGGGAAAACAGGGAAGATATATAAACATATCATGAGTATAACGATATGACAACATGAGCTCAACTTTAGAAAATCATACCTTGAATACCAAGATCATATAAAAATTTCATGGAGTAAATAATAGAAGTTAATAAGACATTAATAATTCTTAAATCAATATAATAATACATTAAATCCTAAAATAATAATAATAAATGTAATTTATGGTAGACACATAAATATGTAACATCATTTCCTAAAAGTCAAGGTGCATTGCAAAATCATAATATGATACTACATGAGAATAATACTTTAAAGAATAAAATATTAATAATAAATGTAATTTATGGTAGAAAAATAAACATGTATTATCATTTGTTCAAGTTTTATGGTAGTTTTTGAATATTTATAATATTATTTTCACACTTAATTACTTGATTTACCCTTAACCGTGGTAATAAAAAAATTTAAAGTTAATATTTATATTTTCCAAAATAAAAGGGACCTATTTACTAAATTTTTTACCTATGTTTATAAATATAGAATAATTTTTTTTATAATTTTAATAACACAATTTTCTGAAATTACTTAAAAAATATCATTTATGGAACAAGAAAAAAAGTTTTTAAAGTGAAAACGTCCAAAATATTGACATGTATTTATATCAAAACTCAATGTGAAATTGATTAAAATGATATAAATTGTATTAAATTATTAAATTTTGATCTAATTATACTTTTAAACCAATAAAATATATAATTAAATACTGTAAATTATTTCAATGAAAACACTATTTTCAATTAAAATACAGTATTTTTTTACTATTTATCAAAACATGAAACTTATCATAAAAATATCAAAAACTCAACAGAAGTAAATTATTATATCCTTATTTAAAATAATAAGTTTATTTTTATATATAAAAAAAATAAATGATTCAACATTTATATTTTAAATGGGTTCTCTATTAAAAGGAGGCAAAACCGCCTTTTTAGAAAAACACTTCTTTTATACGTAAAATTAGATTTGTTCTTATATGATGTACAAAAAACAAATAATATTAATGATAAAAATTAAATTTAATATTATATATATATATATATTTCATTAATATAATTTATCAAGAGGGTGTTGTTTATTTATTGATATAAAACTCATGTGTGTATATTTAAATAATTTTTCAGGAAAACATTTCCTTGTATTTTAAAAAAGGATATAAAATATTTTATAATTAATTTATAAAAGAATTTTTTTTAAAATATAATTTCATAATTCAATTGATAATTTTCATACCTTACATTCCAAAGGCTAGCCTATAATTATCTTATAGAAATAAATATAATAAAAAAAATCATGTTTTTTAGAAACTGAATCTTGCATATAATAAAACGTTAGCCAATGTTACATATAATGAAAGATATGAAAGAAATAAAATTACTTAAAATAACCTATATAATAAAAATATATGGGAATTATATTAAGTTTCATTTTGATACTTCTTAAATTGAGATACATGAAACCCATTATACACTAAACTAAACCTTGGTGACAAAGCCAACAAATATGCCACTTCACCCACCCATTAAAGTTTCTCAAAAGTGACTATGTATCGAGGTAATACCTTTCCATACTTCCGAAATTGAATATTACCAAGCCTTGTAGATTTATCAAGTACACCATACCACTCACCAAAAATAACAATGATCATCAATGATGATCCACATATGGTTTCTATTTAGTTTGTGCCATATCCATTATCCTTCTGATTAACTGAATCTTCTCCAATGTGTCTTGAACAAGGACTGGTCCAACTAGTGAAGTATCCCTTGTTTCCACCCCAAAAAGTGTATAAAAACAAGTAATCTTATAAAATGATTCAAAATTAGTCATATGTATATAGTTATGATAATTGTTGTTGTACGAGAACTCCAATAACGGTATATGTTCCACCCATGAGCCAACAGAATCCACTACACAATACCTAATAATTTTCACCAATATTTGGATCATCCTTTTGGATTTTCCGTCCATTTTAAGATGATAAAACATGATCATAGTCAATTGATTCCCCAGTTCTTACTGAAAATGTTTCAAAAAACATGGCATAAACCTAGGGTCTCTATCAGATACAATCAAGACTCCAACATAGTGATGCTTTATAACTTTTCAGATAATGATTTTTGAAAATCCCTCCACTATATTAAATTCACAAATAGGGATGAAATGGAATGAATTTGTGAGTCGATACACTATCACCCATATGTAATCATCTTTTTAATCCATTCTTGGAAGACCTGTTACAAAATCCACAGTTATTTTCTCCCATTTCCATAGTAGAATTAGTAATGACTGCAATATATCAGCTGGCTGTTGATTCTCTGCCTTAACCTGATGATAGGTGAGGCCTCTCAAAAAAATCATCCACCTTCCTTTTTCATTCTAGGACAAAAAAACATTGATTTCACTTCTTTATACTTATTTTTTACTCCAGGATGAACTGACCATCTCTAATAGTGATAAGCATGAAGGATTTGTGTCTAACAAGCCAAAGGTACGACCATCCTATCTCAAAACTAGAACATTGTTCTTATATTAAGCTTTCATCCCTCAATGTTATTCCCACCATTGAGTTTTAACCTCATATTAACACATTCATAATTGGATGCTTTTTCCTTTTTGACCTTCTCAACCAAATCAAGAATAAAAGAAACCAAAAAGAAAATAACAACACTACCTCAATCTTCACAATCCAAGTACATGTCATCAATCACTAATATTAGTTTCCATTGATCTGAATCCTATTTCACCTACTGGATATTTGAGTTTATTCTTAATTCATCTATTAAAAATATCAATTTACCCAGTGTATACATTAAGTCAAATAAAACATTTTAAGATACTCGGTCTATTTTCTTTTTCTCAGAATCACAACTATTTGTGAGAAAATTTGTTTCAAGATGTTATGATCCATAAACACCATGAATTTCCAACAAAAAATATAATGATGCAAGGTATTAAAATCATAGAACATATAATCCAATTCCAAATCTTATTTTATGTATTTCTTCTCATAAGACCATAACTATTATGATCTATAAGCAACAACATTATCTATCTAAATGAGAACACACACTAACCCAGATCTTGAAGAATTACAATACACCGTATAGCCCTATCCTAATTCTAGAAATTTCAAGTTCAAGGATGATGTAAGGAAAACATTAATCTCTTGAAATGAGTTTTTATATAGATAATTCTATTGTAATGAAACACTTTTCCTTATCAAATCTGTCATTGGTGAAGCTAGGCATGAAAATTCTTGAACAAAATGTTAGTAATAACTAGCTAGGCTAGGTAAATGGTGTATCACAATGAAATTCTTGGAAATTTCCAAATGATACCAACATTTATCTTTTATAGATCTATAAAAACACGTTTTTGAGAGATAACATTTCCGTGTAAATGTTCCCCTTGTATCCAAAATTCACACATTTAATTTTTGGCATATAGATAATGATCCTGTAAGATACCAACCACCATCTCCAAGTGTTTCTCATGCCAAAACATTGTCATATAAAAAACCAATATGTAATCCAAAAATACCACCACAAAATAATCTAGATATATTTTAAATATATGATTCATAGATTCCAAAATACAGATGGTTCATTAATAAGACCAAAATTCATAACCACATACTCGTAATGTACATATATACTTTCGAAACCTATCTTATGAATATACTTGTTTTAAACCCATAGTCAATGATATCCCGAATGCAAGTTTATTTTATAGAACCATTGGTTTGTCCACAATTGATTATAAAGTTCATAAATTTGTGGAATATGATACTGATTCTTTATCATAACATTATTAAGCATACAATAATCATCAAAAATTATAAGAGTTACATCTGGTTTTTTCAAAAAAAACTGGCGCTACCCATGGAGACATATTAGACTGAATGAACCCATTGATTTCCAAATCTTTCAATTGGACATTCAATTATATTATTTCTATTGGTTCTATCTGATAATATGGAATTGAGATTGGGCTGGTCTCTGGTATGAGATAAATAGTAAACTCTACTTATCTTTTGGGTGGAAACCTTGAAAATTATCTTGAAAAATATTAGGATATTGATCTTTTTTTTTGGAAAACCTCTATTCTTGATCTCATCCATAGATTCCAATGTTAATGATACCAACTAGTATGATATATTTTTAACTTTTGGTTCCAAAAATCATGCTCTACATGCCTTTACATTTTGGTTTCTTTTAATGAGATTCTCAACGCCATCATCAATTGTAAAAATATCCCATTGGGAATAATAGCTGATGTGAGATCTGAACATTATCAAAAAATACACACCTCGGTTTAAGTCATAGAAATATATATGAAGAAAAGATAAATTCCAAATCAATTAATCCCCATTAATAGTTATAAAATATTATATTCACATAAAGTCTCAACATTATTTTAGTCCAATATGAGTTTGTTGTTTCAATGTAGAGAATATCATATCAACTTTCAAGCCCTAGAGATATTGAACATGAGAATATATAAATTAATGTGACACAAATGTATCAAAAAAATTACATAATGGTAGAATTTAAAATAATCAAAACTATATCCATCGAAGGTCTCGATTGATCGTCCATGGTCACATTCTTAGCTCAATACAATTTCTTACTCATTGTACTCTTCTCTTTATTACCCTAATGAGATTTACCTAGTTGTGGGGTCATGGTATTTCTAGAATATCCTTGTCGAGATTTTGTTTTCTAATGATAAATATTCATCCGTACTCTTCCTGTTGAAGTATGTGATGCCTTTAAAGCATGATATGTGTCCCTAGCACCCGAACATAGAGCATTGTGATAATAACTTTGTAGATGTACCATATTATTACAATTGTGACACGATCTAGGTTGTGTTATACAATATTACATTATTTGATCAATAAAACCACATTGAAAACAATCAGGTGTACCCTTTGGATTAGAAGGATGATTCACTAATCCATCTGTATGATTTTGAGTCATAGAAATACCTTAGAAGTTGGTATCCCTCTTATGCTTATTCCTAGAATTAGTGTTCCCACCAATTCACATAGGTATTAACATGCTTCCTCCAATCATATTTTTTGAGATATCCATTTTTCCAATATTTATCTATTGACTATATCTATATAATCTAATAAACAAAGAATATAAATATTTCATCGAATCTTTGTACTCAACCTGATTAAAAAAATATTTTCCTTTGAGGATGAACTTATAGTAACTACAAGGGAAAATAATATTAAATTCAAAAATTTGGTAGTATACTATTTCACTGTGAGGATCTCTTTCATAAAAATGAAGAAGTATTTTGTTCTTTCAATCAAGAAAGTATTAGGATAGAAATATTTATTAATCAATTCTTCAAAATTATTAAATTTATTTTATTGGTCCAATTAATCATAAACTAATAGATCCTACAACTGGAAATAAAGATATTATATAATGTACGTTTTCAACTTTATCTTCATCTTAGCTTGTGTTCCATGAAAACTAAATATTCGATTTATCCTATTTATCAACAATTTTTTCTTGTTCTGAATCACCTCCAAATATGGGTGGATTCTTATTTTGGAACATAATTGAATGATACACTTTAATTGGTTCATTATTTATGTACCATCTATCAATGACCTAAAATTATTGGACAATACTCTAAACCGACTTTTGGTTCACTTGCGGATCAGGTGAAACCATATTCTAATTAGCATCTTTTGGTTGGTTTATACAATGCCTACCTAGTGGAATTCACTATAACAAAAAGAAAACTCCATTTAATCTCACTCTCTATAAGATGAAGGTTTAGAAATTTCAAATTTACCAAATAAAACATATCAAAATAACTATTTTCAAAATTAAATAATTTTAACTTTCAAATAATATTTTAAAAAGTCTATTATGCTTTTGAAAATCAAATTATTTTCAACTATTTCCAAAAATAAGTGGTTTTACACAAAATCATAAATCGTTACTCAAAATGAATTATCTACTCTTAGTGGAAATTAATTTCTATAAATTCATGTCATTATAATATCATTTACTAAACACATTATATTGTGGTGAAAACTCTTATAAGTGTCTCAAAACACTCTTGTACCCAACTCCTTGATAACTTTATTTTTAGCCTAAAGATTTTAGCTACACATTTTTTGGATTTACATTTCATATAATTAAAATTATATATCCTTACTAAAATCCAAAGTGAAACACCAATATGATTTTAATTTCAAAGACTAAATAATATTATACCATTTCTAACATCTCACCCATCCTCATTGGCTTGAGAAGTGACAGGGGAGCTGCTAGGCCTTAGGTGACACCATAAGATACTAAAGGCGAGAAATAAATGCCAAGGGCCTTATAAATAGTTGGGGATGATGTTTTATTTTAAGATAAAATGACCAAAACAAATATAACCATAACAACCAAACTACTTAATGATGTGTGGGTTCCGAAATTAAAGCCAATACAGGACTAAACCAAAAGAAAATATCAGAATACAAGCGGAATCAATGTGATATAACCAATGGAACCAAATGATAAAAAAAGACACCAAATAAACCAAAAAACTACCAATTTTCTACAAGATCCAAACCCACATGCCCAACCTAAGGTATCAAGAATCATCATGAAATAACTAGGACGTTTATCAGTGTCTAAATATAAAACAATTGAAAATTCACCAAAGTGACATAGAAGTGGGTGGGTATAAAATTTAGTAGGATTTCCCCAATGAATTCCCAACTAATGCCACTATAATTGAACATGTTATTAAATTTATATAAATGATTTTAAAAACAATTTAAATTTTTATATATCCAACCAAAAGTTTTTTTAAGGAAAACAAAAAAAAAGATTTCAAAACAAATTTTTTCAAGTAATACATCTACAACTAATATAATAATTTCTTAAGGAACATAAAAAAAGATCTTATCCCTTTCTCAATTTATGATTTTTCATAAATATTACCTTGTATACACACATACTCAACACACACAGACACACACAAAATTTTGGTGTTACCTTTGAGAGTGGAACTTAACATCCATACTCCATCCCTTTAATGGTGGTACTTCACGACCATTATATATCCCATTCAACTCATGCCCAAAAATTATTCCCAAATCACATAAAAACATTCTAATATAATAATTTCAAAAAATAATTTACTTTAAACAAATATAATAATTTTAAAATCACTATTTTAAAATTATAAACCAAGTGAACATGTCTCTAATATTTATATCTATAAGAGACAAAAAATATGAATAATTTTTTGATAAGTCAAGAATTAAGAAAGAATACAATGGTTTCAAGAAAAAATCAACATAATAAAATTACCATTATTCATGATGTTCAAAGATGTTAAAGGGGTGGCTATTTATAGTCAAAGTGTGATACAAAAGTATAAAAACTTGTTTCCACAACTCAAAAATCCTAAAGGATGATTTTGAAAATTTTGGCACATTCCCATGACATTAAGGGACAAGTAGAAACCCCTTTTGGAAAGTATAAAAAACATCTATCCCACCACTTTTGACATTGAATATTCTATTGTGGGGTGGTCTTGAAATTCATATCACACGATGGGATGGGTCTTTAAAAGTGTGTTTGGGCCTTAATTAATGTGAATATAGTTCTGGACGCTTCCCCCTAGTAGGGGTATTAGGAATCCCCATGGGATTCCATGATTAACCCATTTAAGGCCTCCTTTATTCTATTGGCCTACTACTTTATCATTGGGCCATCAAATCCTCGCCATGAGTCTTGTTTAATCATGTTCATTACACCCATATTATTATGTCTGCCTTCAACCCCAAGATTCCCATGTGCACCATGATCCTCATAAAACCCTATGAAAACCATAAAAACATAAAAACTCAAATTACCCCTAAAACCCCAAAAAATTCTTAAAACACTAAAAAAACCTAAAAGCCATAAAAAACATAAAAACCATAAAATCCTCAAAAAACCCCAAAAAATCCGTAAAATGTAATGAATCCCTAAAATCCCAGAAAAAACCTGAGAAAACCTAAAAACACAAAAAACACATAAGACCCTAAAAATTGCTAAAAACCCTAAAAACACATAAAACCATAAAAACCATAAAACCCCTAAAATAATAAACACCCAAAAAACCCTTAAAAATATAAAAAACCAATAAAAACTATAAAAACCCATAAAATCCATAAAAAGGTTATAAAACTCTAAAAACCCTTAAAATTTTGAGAAACTCAAAAAAAACCCTAAAACCACAAAAAACCATAAAAAACCTAAAACCCCTCAAAATACCTAAAAACCATAAAAATCATAAAAAATCCAAAAATTCTTAAATACATAAAAACCCTGAAAACACTAAAAACCCCTAAGAAAAACATAAATACATAGAATTAATCAAAACACTTAAAAAATGTCAAAAATGTTAAAACCACAAAAAATCCTAAAGACAATGAAAACCGTAATACCATTAAAACCCCTGAAAACCATAAAACACCATAGAAACCCATAAAATCAAAAAAACACTAAAAAACTATAAATACCCTTTATACCCATAAAAATATAAAAAAATGTAAAAAAGAACAAAAACATTTAAAAAATAAAAAAACCCAAAAAACAATAAAAACCTTGAAATCCAAAATAAATCCTATAGATCCTTAAAAAACCCCAAAACCCCTGAAACCCCACAAAAACATAAAAATCCAAAAAATAACCTAAAATGTTTACACCCCTAATAACCATGAAAAAATATAATAAGACAATAAAAACTCAAAAAAAACACTTCAAACCCTCATAAATGTAAAAAACTATAAAAACCCTAAAAACCCTAAAATCAATAAAAACCCATACAACCATTAAAAACCCTGTATAGTTTGCGGTCCACTTCAGGTGGACGCAGCTATGGATTGAATCTGACTCGATGTTGGCGGTGGAAGCCCTCAAAAGCAAAACAAGGACAATCCAATGGAGGCTCCTCCCACAATGGGTTGATTGTCTGAGAATCTCTCAGGGTATGAACATTATGGTCACACATATATACAGGGAAGCGAACAAGGTGGTGGACATACTCTCCAAGAAAGCAATTGAGGATGGATGATCTGTGTGGTCATTTATTGCACCAGATTTCTGCACTCCCCTTGTGGACTCAGACATGAAGGGTGAATTGCACACTTGGCTATGCAAACCCTCCTTGTAAGGCCTTGTACCTTTATTTTATGTTATTATATTTTTTGGGGCTGGGATCCGCCCGACCCCAAACCTGATTTGCCTAAAAAATCATAAAACTCCTAAAACCTTATAAATAACTAAAACCCTAAAAACCAGAAAAATACATAAAATCTCAAAAATAAATAAAATTATAAAAACCCTAAAACCATGAAAACCCCAAAGAAAACCTGAAAAACATAAAAATACTTAAACCCCCTAAAAATATAAAAAACCCAAAAATATCTTTAAAAGCCATAAAAACCTTAAAAACCATAAAACTACTTAAGGAAAAAAACCCTTAAAATTCCATAAAAACCCTAAAAACAAAGAAAACTATAAAAATCCAAAAAGACTATAAAAACCATAAAAACCCTGGTACGTTTCTTCTGTTGGTTCGCGAAGCAGCGACAGGTGCATTTTCAACCTAGTCTCACGGTTTCGTCTTTGCTCCAGTTTGTTGATGCTAGTTTCAGTCGGATCTTTTCGCATTCTATGTTCTCCTACTACATGGTTATGATTTCGGTTATGAATGAGTGCTGGTCTCTGGGTTTTCTGAGATGGGTTTGGTGATCTTTGTGCAATTTCTGGTGGTCTTCGATTTGCAATGCTACGAGATGTGGAATGCTGAGAGTTATTTGGTTCGAAGATCATGACGGTTGTTTGTTGAGCTGTGATTCCTTGTTTGATGATGGGTTAGGATGTGTTGGATGTTACTTTATAAGCTGCCAGTTGATAGGAGCTGGTTGGCAAGGAGGCGGTGATGCTTTTGTTGCAGATGCTGGTGTTTTGGTGTTGTCGTTCGTCGGTTTTTGCTACTTGTTTTCACTGGAAGTGGATCCTCATGGGGAGGACATGCTAGTTTCTGGAAATGGTGTGATTGGATTTGCTCATTGTTGTCTGCTGGGAAGTGATGATGGTCACATTTGGTTGCGGTGCTCGTGCTGTGGTTTCATGCTGCTAGTTGTGAGTGGTTACGATGTCGGATTTGGTGCTGTTGGTTGCTGGGACTGGTTGGTTTGGACGTGTTGCAGCTGCTATGTTGTTGTGATGATGGGATGTGGTGCTGCTGGATGCCGAAATGCACTGGATGATGGAAATTGTGATGCTGGATGCTGGTTGCTGCTGAGCTGGGAGTTGCTGAAGCTGTGGTTTATGATCGTGCTGCTGTTGGATGTTGATTGCTGGTTGAGTTTGATTGCTGGTTGCTGGTTAGCTGTGAGATGTTGGATGTTGGATGATGGTGGTGGCTGCTTGGCTTGGTGTGCTTTTACTTTTTTTGGTTTTGTTTTTCTTTCTTTTGGGGTCTTTTCATCTTGGGTTGTAAGGGGTTTTGGGTGTGGGTCGTTTGACCCCTCCCCTCCCTTGTCTGATGTGTCTCTTTTTTCTTTCTAATAAATTTGGGGTGTCCGGGAATAACCCAACCCTCACATCTTCATTGCCCCTAAAATTAAAAAAACCCTAAAAACCATTAAAAACCCTAGAACCCAAGAAAACCCTAAAAACAACTAAAACCTATAAAACCCATTTGGAACCATAATAAATTTAAAAACTATAAAAAAATAAAAACCCTAAAAATAAAAAAATCCTAAATACCCAAAAATACCAAAAAAACGCTAAAAACATTCAAAATCACTTAAAACCGTAAAAATCATAAAATCCTAAAAAATGTCAAAACATCCATAAAATTATAAATAAAACTGAAAACTGTAAAAACCCAAAGATAAACTTAAAATTATTAAAAAAAATTAAACCCCTAAATATCCTAAAAATCTCAAAAACCATAAAAACTATAAAATCCCTAAACCCCCCCCCCCCCCAAAATAATAAACACTATAAAACCTTAAAAATCCATAAAAAACTAAAACCCTAAAAACCACTAAAAACCCTTTAAACCCCTATAACATTAAAAACTCTAAAAAACATTAATAACCCTAAAAATTTTAAAATCCCCAATAAACCTAAAAACCAATAAAACCCTAAAAACCCTAAAACCCCATAAAAACACTAAAAACCCAAGAAACCCTAAAACCCCTTAATATCCTAAAAATTGAAAAAATCCATAAAATGGTAAAAAACATAAAAATAATAAAAAAAACAGAAAACCTTAAGAAACAAAAGACACTTAAATTCCCCCAAAAACTAAAAAAAATTAAAAAAACAGTAAAAACCCTAAAATCCCTAAAATCATATAAAAGCCCTCAAAATTATTCAAAACCAAAATAACGATAAAAATAGAAAAATATAATAAAAATAAAAAAACATAAAAACCATAAAACCCTAAAAATGCATAAGAAACCCTTTAAAACATAAATACACTTAATACCCCTGGAAAACCTAAAAAACGCTAAATACCCTAAAAATAAAAAAACCCATAGTAAACCCAAAAAAACTTTAAAACCCTAAAACCCAATAAAAACCCTAGAATACCACTAAATCTCTAAAATCACTATAATTCCACAAATAACATGAAAAATACTCTAAAATTGTAAAAACCCTAAAATAATAAAAAACCCAAAACCCCAAAAAACCCAAAAAAAACCTAAAACCCCTAAAAATCCTAAAAACACCAAAAAACCATAAAAACCAAAAAAATTGCTAAATAATTCCTAAAAGTACATAAAATTCTAAAAAACCATAAAATATCTGAAGAATTCTCAGAAATTATTTAAAACCTAAAAATAATTGAAAACATAAAACCCTGAATAACACTAAAAACCCAAAAAACCCTAAGAAATCACCAAAACCCTAAAAATCCCTTAAAATCCTAAAAAAAATATAAATCATAAAAATTCACTAAAATTCCCTAAAAATATAAAAACACTAAAAAATATTAAAACAACTCAAAAAACCAAAGATATCTATGAACACTTAAAATTCCAAAAACCCTAATAAAACCCAATAAACACTAATAGACCCAAAAAACATGAAAACCCTAAAAACCATAAAACCCATAAACCATTAAAAATCATAAAAACACTATAAAACCCCTAAAACTAACTAAAAACTCTAAATACCTTTTAAACCCTTAATAACCTTAAAAATAGTTAACACCTTAAAAACCTTAAAAACGTCCAAACAACCCTAGAAGACCAAAAAACATAAAAACACTAAAAACCCATAAACACCTCAAAATCCATAAAACCCCTAAAAATATATAAAAATTCTGAAAAATAAATCAATATGTAAATACCCCTAAAAACACTGGAAATCCCTTAACAAAACCTTAAAACCTAAAAACACATAAAACCCCTACAAAACCTAAAAATGCTAAAACCCATAAAACCCTAAAAACCATAAAATTTATAAAACCCCCTAAAACAATTAAAAATAAAAAAGAAACCATAATACCCAAAAGACTACTAAAAAATCTAACAAGACATTAAACCCATGAAAATGTTAAAAGACTATAAAAAACATTGAACCCTAAAAAACACAAATAAAAATATATAAAACCCTAAAAACCCTCAAAATCCCAAAAAATCCATAAAATCATAAAAAACCTTGAAAACCCTGAAAAACCATAACAGAACCTTAAAAACCAAAAAAACACCAAAACCCCCTTAATACCCTAAAAATGATAAAAACCATAAAACCCCAAAACCCAAAACCCCTACAAACCCTCAAGATACATGAAACTTTAATACCATAAAAATAATAAAAACAAACTAAAAATCCATAAAACATAAAACCCTAAATACCGTTAAAATCCTTAAAAACCTTAAAACACTTAAAATGCTTATACCCCCTAAAAATCTTTAAAAAGCATAAAACCTTAAAAATCATAAAAACCCTAAAACCCCAAAAAATGATAAAAACTCTTAAAACCTTAATAATACTAAATCCCCATAAAACCCTAAAAATAAATAAAACCTCTAAAAACCATCTAAACAACTAAAAATGTTAAAGAACTCTAAAAACCATTAAAACACCTAAAAAATAAAAATACCACTCAAATCCCAACAAAACCATCAAAACCCTAAAAAGAACTAAAATCCCCAAAAAATACTAAAAACCCTAAAAACCATTAAAACCTTTAAAAATCCATAAAATACTAAAAAATATAAGAACCCAGAAAAACCCTAAAACCATAAAAACCTATAAACACTGAAGTCCCCTAATAAACCTAAATAATGATAAAAAACTTAAAAACCATAAAATCCATATACAACATAAAATCCCTAAAATCCTTAAAAAAACCCCAAAACCCAAGAAAATACTAAAACGACGCTAAAAACAATAAATAACACTTTAAACCCCTAATTTTTTTTAAAACACCAATATAATTTAAACCACTATTTTTTTCATAAAAAACCATAAAAACCCAAAAAACCTAAAAAAACCCAAAAAAACCTAAAAAAGCTTAAAACCTTAAAACCATAAAAATGCTTTAAAACCCTACACAGCACAAAAATCCTAAAAAACCCAAAAAATCCCCAAAAAATTAATAAAACCATAAAAATCCTAAAAATATCAAATATTACCTTAAAAACCTAAAATCACATTAAATCCATCAAAACCTAAAAATGATAAAAACCCTCAAAACCTTAAAAACCATAAAACACCAAAAAACACCTAAAACCCCTAAAAAATATTAAAATCCAAAAAAATCCCAAACAATACCTAAAACATAAAAAAACCAAAAAACCCTTAAAATGCTTATAAAAACCATCAAAACTTAAAAACATATAAAAATCATAAAAGGCCTAAAAAATGCAAAAACCCCAATAAAACAATAAAAATTTTAAAAACTATAGAAACCCCTAACAACATTATAAACACCTAAAACCTAATAAGAAAAATTAAAACAAAATAAAAACTCTAAAATAATTTAACCCCTTAAAACATTAATACACTTTAAAAACCATAAAACCTTTAAAAACCCTAAAATTCCCTAAAATTCTCAAAATCATTAAAACCCATAAAAACCATAAAAATATTTAAAAATTCCCAAAATTAATTAAAATCATAAAAAACCATGAAAGCCCCTAAAAACATAAAACAACATAAAACCCTAGAAACCTAAAGAACCCTAAAAACCCTAAAAACTCAAAACACCATCAAACCCATCAAAATATATAAACACATAAAGCCCATAAAATTCCTAAAAATCCTTAAATATTACTAAACACAAAAAAACCACAAAAAATATAGAAAACCCCTATGAAACCATTAAAAACCTAAAATACTTAAAACCCATTAAAACCTAAAAATCGCTAAAAAACATAAAATCCCCTAAAAACCCTAAAACCCAATTAAATCCATAAACTCCTTAAAACCTAAAAAATCTGTAAAAATACAAAAACCAGTAAAAACTCTATAAACCATTTAAAACCTTAAAAATATTCAATAAAATAAGAAAACATTTCAACCCTAAAAATTAAAAAAAAACACTTAAAAATCCATAAACACCGAAAAAACCCCAAAACCCTAAAAAATCCTAAAATCCTAAAAATCTATAAAAACCTTGAATTCCAAAAGAATCATAAAAATCCATAACAATCCATTAAAATGAAAATACCCTAAAAACATAAAAAAATCCTAATAAAACTATAAAAAATAATGAAACAATTAAAACCCTAAAAATGAAAAAATGCTAAAAAACATTGAAAAACCTAAAATCCCTAAAAATCATAAAATCCCTGAAAAAAATAAAAACCATAAAAACCCATAAAACCTTAAAAGGCCTAAAATTTTTAAAAATAATTTAAACCCCTTAAAATATAAATTCTCTAACACGCCTTAAAACCCCCCAGAAAACTCAAAAAAAAATACCTAAAATCCCAAAAAATAATAAAATCACTAAAAACCCTCAAAAGTCTCAAAAGCCAAAAAAACTGAAAAAACCATAAAATTTCTTAAAAACATAAAAAATAAATAAAAATGTAGAATAACATAAAAAACCTGAAATAAAACTCTTTAAAAACCTTATGAAACTAAAAACACTTAAAACCCCTAAAAACCTAAGAAATGCTAAAGACCCTAAAAACATAAAAACCATAAAAACCCCAAAACCCCTCAAAATACCTAAAAATGATGAAAATCCAAAAATATCCAAAAAAATCCTGAAAAAATAATTGACAATTTCTAAACCTCTAAAAACCCTAAAAACCATAAGAAAACCATAAAATCCTAAAAACACTTAAGACTCCTAAAAACCTAAAAAACATTAAAAACCCTAAAGACAATAAAACCCATAAAAACCACTGAAACAATTAACACCATACAAACCAATAATAACCTAAAAACCATTAAAAAAATCTAAAACCCTATTAAACGCCTAAAAAGGATAAAAAATCTAAAAATTTTAAAAACCCAAAATTTCAAAAAAAAAACCCATAAAATAAAAAAACCATAAGAACCCTAAAAACCCAAAATCCCACCCCCTCCCAAATTACTAAAATCCCTAAAATATAAAAACTCTAAAAAATCCCTAAAAATCCCTAAAAATGTAAAAAAAACCTAAAAACCTTGAAAATCATATGAAAACATTAAAAGGCGTAAAAAGTCATTAAACCCCTACAAATCCTAAAAACACTAAAAACTCTAAAGCCCTAAAAACCTTTTACTCCTTAAAACCCCTAAAAACCATAAAATTCCTAAAAATTCCACAAAAACCCTATAAATGTAAAAACCCTAAAACCCTGAAAAACCGAAAGAAAAACATAAGAACCTTAAATTACTTAAAACACATAAAAATGATAAATACAATAAAATAACCTAAAACCCCTTAAAACTATAAAAACCCCTAGGACATTAAAAATCCATAAAATGTTAAAAACCACTAAAAACCTTTAAAATCCTAAAAAACTAAAAACACCCAATAATACCAGAAAACAGTAAAAACCCTAAAAAATCCTAAAAATCCATAAAAATAATAAAATCACAGAAAAATCATAAAAAGTCGTTAAAAAAACCAAAAAACATAAAAACCCTAAAAATATTGAAAGATTATAAGAAATAATTAAAAACGTAAAAAAAAGAAAATCCCTAGAAACACAAAAAAATGATAAAAACCCATAAAAATCATAAAAACCCATAAAAACCCCCAAAAACTATAAAAACACTAAAACCCAATAAATCCTTAAAAATTAATTAAATATATAAATCCCATTTAAACACATAAACAAATAAAAAAATCTAAATACCCTTAAAACCCTTAAATCCCCAAAAAACATAAAAATCCAAAAAAAAAATAAACACCATAAAAACCCTTAAAAACCCTAAAAAACATTTCTTGAATTGTTCTTTTTAGGCTTCATGAGGTTCCTAGAGCCATTTTATAGGTAATGGTTTAGATGGGATTTGTGAGGTTTCCCGATCTCATTTTCTAGGGAATGGTCATTTGGGATTCACAATGATTCTCTGGCGCCTTTCCCTTCTTGTTGTTGGTGTGGGCATTTAAAGGATTTGGATTCACCCTTTGGGTGATTGTGTTGTAGTTTAAATCCTTTAATTTTTATATATTAAATTCTATTTTTCTTTCAAAAAAACATTAAAAACCCAAATCCATAAAAACTCTAAAAAACTTTAAAAAATACCAACATCACACAAAATCCATAATACCCCTTAAAACCATAAAAATCTAAAAAAATATATAAAAATCTTTAAAAACCTAAAAAACCCTAAGATCCCTAAAAACCCAAAGAAAACCTTAAAACCTTAAAACACTTAAAACTTATAAAAATTGAAAAAATGCTAAAAACCTAAAAAACTCTAAAAAACCTCATAACCATAAAAACATAAAAACCCCTAAAAACTTAAAGAACCCAAAAAAACAAAAATAACCTAGAAAAACACTAAAAACATTAAAACCACGTTAAACACCTCAAAATGTTAAAGTACACTAAACACCATAAAACCACTAAAAACTCAAAAAAACCGAAAAACCCAAAAAAAAGATAAAAACCTTAAAACACTATAATCCCCAAATAACCCCCAAAATCCACAAAACACTAAAAACCCATAAAAATCATAAAAACCCTAAAAAATCTCAAAGAACATAAAAACCATAAAAAACCTGCAAAACTATAAGAAAAACTTAACAATCTAAAAAAACATAAAACCCTTAAATGACCTAAAACGCTAAAAACTCTAAAAACCCTCAAAAAAGATAATAACACCAAAAAAACAAAATAAGCTTAAAACTGTAAAAACTATAAAATCATAAAAAGAATTAAAAATATATAAAAACAATAAAAAACCTAAAACCCTAAAAAACACTAAGAAAACCTTATAACAAAAAACACTTAAAACCCCAAAAAACATAAAAATTATAAAAACACAATAAAAACTTAAAACCGTAAACCATAGAACCCCTAACAGCATTAAAAACCCATAAAACCCACTGAAAAATCTTAAACCATTTAAACCCCTAAATGCTAAAAACCTTAAAAACCATTAAAACTAAAAGAAATAAAAAATCATAAAACAAAAAAACATAAAAATACCTTAAAACCCATAAAACACTATAAACCCTAAAAATAACTAAATACCCTAAAATCCCATAAAATCCAAAAAATCAGTAAAAATCTAAAAAATGTAAAAAACCCTAAAACCTTGAAAACCCATAAGAAAACCTTATAATCCTAAAAACACTTCAAACTCTTAAAAATGAAAATTAATAAAACCCTAATGACCCTAAAACCCCTAAAACCACCAAAAACCATAAAACCCCTAAAAATGATAAAAAAAACCTAATACTCAGAAAAACCCTAAAAACCCAATAAAAACTCTTAAAATTATTTAATCCTCTAATAAATTTAAAAAATTATAAAAACCATAATAACTATTAAAAACTAAAAACCCATAAAAAATAAAAAAATCCTAAAAAATCCTATAAATCGTAAAAACCCCTAAAAGACCTCCAAATCTCTAAAAACCCTAAAACCTAAAAATCCCTAAAAAATCCCTAAAAATCCCAAAAAATTTAAAACCCCAAAAAATCCTAGAAACCTAAAAAAACATCAAAAAAATAAAATAATCCCCTAAAAATCTAAAAAATTATAAAACCCTTAAAAATCCCTAAAGCCCTAAAAACCATAAAAAACCAGAAATGCATAAAAACCCATAAAACCCCATAAAAACCATAAACACCCCTAAAATCTCTAAAAACCTTTAAAACCCACACATATTATAAAATAATAAAAAACATTGAAAACATAAAATTTTAAAAAAACCTAAAACCCCCGAAAAAATATAAAACCCCTAAAAACCATAAAAACCTAAAACCCCTCAAAATCCATAATAACCCTAAAATATAAAAAAATCCTAAAAAATCCCTAAAAATAAACAAATAAAAATAAAAACCCATGAAAATCGTGAAAACCCCTAAAAACCATAAAAACATAAAAACACTTTAAACCCCTTAAAACAGAAAAAACAATAAAAACACTGAAATCACTAAAAAACACTAAAAACCAAAAAAAACCATATATAACCCAAAAAACCTATAAAAACCCAAAACCACTAAAAAATATAAAAACACTTTAACACCTTAAAAATGCTAAAAATCTCTAAAAATGATTGAAATCCCTAAAAAACACAAAAATACCCTAAAACACAAAAAACCTATATAAACACTCAAAATTCCTAAATACCATAAAACCCATAAAAACCATAAAAATCCTAAAAACCCAAAAAAATAACTAAAAACGCCTAAAATTCTTCAAACACCCTAATAAAATATAAAAAACCTAAAAACACTTAAAACCTATAAAAACTAAAAAACATAAACCAACAAAAACCATAAAAACCCTAAATGCCAAAACCACAAAACCCCTCAAAATCCATAAAATCCCAAAAAAACCATAAAATATTAAAAAGGAACTAAAACCGATAAAAATATAAAAAAAATACCCCAAAATCTTCTTGGAAAACTGTAACAAACTAAAATCACTTAAAACCCCTAAAAACCTAAAAAACGAAAAATCCTATAAAAACCCTAAAAACCCATAAAATCCCAAAAAACCCAAAAATCCTTAAAACCCAAAGTAACTTATAATAACTCTAAAAACCTCAAAAAAAATATAAATACCCTTTGATATTTTGAAAACATTGAAAAACATGAAAAAACCATACAAACCCAAATAACTAAAAAAACCCATAAACCAAAAAAACCATAAAAATTCAAAAAAAACCCTAAACAACCCAAAAAACCCTCAAAATCCCTAAAAACACTAAAATATAAAAACATAAAAACACTTAAAACCCTTGAAACCCCTAAAAAATCATAAAAACCCTAACCCCCTATCCCCAAACCCTTAAAAATACCCTAAAACCCTAAATCCACTGTAAAATCTAAAACTTTTAAACCCATAAAAAGGTTTATAAAAATCAAAACAACCTTAACCCCCATAAAAAATAAAAAAACTATAAAAACCCTATAAACCCTAAAACTCCTCAAAATCCCTAAAATATCTAAAAATCTATAAAAATATTAAAAAATCCATAAAAACCCTACATATTTAAAAAACACTAAAAACCTGAAAACCCCTAAAAAGACCTTATTAATCGAATAATACTTAAAACTCATAAAAACATAAAAGATGTTAGAAACCCTAAACACCCTCCAAATCCCTAAAAATCCAAAAAACCCATAAAACCCTAAAAGGCTCTAAAAATCCATAAAATCTTAAAAAAAACTATAAAAACCATAAAAAACACAAAGAAGATAATAAAAACCTAAAAATACATAAAACTCCTAAAAACCTATAAATGATAAAATCCCAAAACAACCTTAAAAGAATACTAAAAATCCAAAATACCCCTAAAATGGACCAAACCACCTAAAATTCATAAAAACCCTAAACATAGGGAAACCCTAAAAACACTTTAAAAACACTAAAACCCATTTAAATCGGTTTAAAAAAACTAAAACCTTAAAATCCATAAAAAATCAAAAAACCCTAAAAACCCAAAAAAAACCCCATAAAGACCCTAAACCCCCTAATATCCCCTAAAATCCTCAAATCCTTGAAAACACATATAAATCCTAAAAAATCCAGTAAAATCCATAAAAATCTAAAAAACACTAAAATCATGAAAAAATCTTAAGAAAAACATAAAAATAGTTAAAACCCGAAAAATCTAAAAAATGATAAAAAATACTAAAAATACCTAAAACAGATAAAATTTTTTATAATCCATGAAAATCTATAAAATGTAGAAAATCCTAAAAAAATTGCAAAAACCAAAGAAAACTATAAAAACCTAAAAAAACATAAAACCCCTAAAAACCTGAAAAAAATCTAAATACCCTAAAGGCCATAAAACACTAAAACCCCCTAAAATTTCAAAAACCCTAAAATCTATAAAAACCATAAACCATTAAAAATTATAAAAAACATTTAAACCCCTAAAATGTTAAAAACATAAAAAAATATTTAAACACGTAAAAACTCAAAAAAAAATCCTTAGACACCAAAATAAAATATAAAACCCCTAAAAATATAATCCTTAAAATTTTATATATTCCATAAAAACCCAAAAATCCCTAAAAATCCTAAAAAAGCCCTTAAAATCCCTAAAACGTAAAAAAATTAAAACCCTAATAAACCCAAATAAAACCATAAATTTCGAAAAACCCTAAAAACCGCTAAAAATCTAAAATATTCTAAAAACTCAAAAAACTCTTAAAAATCCTAAAAACGATAAAAACCCCTAAAAACCATTAGAAACCCAAAAACCCCATTAAAACCTAAAAAACACCAAAAACTATAAAAATAATTTTAAACCTCCAAAAGGTTAAATACCTTTTAAAACCTTCAAAACTCAGAATATACCCCATAAATACAAGAAATCGTAAAAACGATAAAAACATTAAAAATCCCTAAAACCCCTAAAAATCCCTAAAAACCCTAAAAACAGTAAAAATCATAAAAAATACTTAAAAGTTCCTAAAAACATTAAAAACCTTACAATACATATAAACCCCTATGAAAATAGAAAAACCCAAAGCACATAAAACCCATAAAAACCCAAAAAACGAAAAAAACCCCTAAAACCCTAAAAGACCTTAAAAACACTTAAAGCACTAAAAATGCCTAAAAACATAAAAAATATGAAAACCTTAAAACCCCTATACCCCCCCCCCCCAAATATTAAACAACTAAAAACTCTATATCCGCTTCAGAACCCTAAAACCATTAATGAACTCCAAAAAACATAAAAACACTAAAAAAATAAAAAATAACTTTAAAAAATAAAAAACCAAAAAACTCCTCAAAATCCCTAAAAATAATAAAACCATAAAATCATAAAAATACATAAAAAACATAAAAACCCCCTAAAACCCCAGAAAACATTAATAAACCCATAAAAACCAAAACGCACTTAAAACACGAAAAATCATAAAAATCGCTAAAATGCCAAAAAAACCATAAACGCCAAAAAACCATGAAAACCCTAAAAACATAGAAAAACCATAAAATTTTTAAAAATCCATTAACCCCTAAAAACATTCATATACTCTAAAAAATATTAAAACCCTTAAAAACTCAAAAAACTAACCCTCTATAAACAAAAAACAAATATAAAAAACATAAAAAATACCTAAAAATATTTTAAAATGTAAAAAACCCTTGAAACATTGATAAAATATAATAAAACCTTAAAGATATAAAAATTCTCAAAACACCTAAAAAAATATAACATAATAAAAACCCTAAAAACACTAAAAACTTTAAAACCCCATAAAAACCCATAAAACCATTAAGAACACTAAAACCCATAAAACCCTAAAAGCACAAAAGACACTATAAAACCCATTAAACAACTGAAAACATTAAAAACAATAAAAAAATTAAAAATCTTAAAAAAAAAATAAAATATCCTAAATACCTTAAATGACTGTAAAACCCCCCAATATCCTCAAAAGCATAAAAAAGCATAAAAACCTAAAATACAATCAAAATCCTTAAAAATGTAAAAAAAACACATAAAATCTCGAGAACCCCTAAGAAAACCATAAAAACACTTAAAACCCCTAAAAACCTAAAAATGATAAAAATCCTGAAAACCAAAAAAACTGTAAAAGCCCAAAATATCCTCAAAATCCATAAAATCCCAAAAACTGAAAAAACCTTAAAAGTCCAATAAATCCCAAAAAAATAAAAAACCCTAAAATACAAAGATTAACCCCAATAAATTCATAAAACCCTAAAAACACATACAACTCATAATAAACATAAAAATCAGTAAAACTCTAAAACCCCCTAAAAACCATAAAAACCCCTAAAACATAAAAAACCTCTAAAAATTTATAATATCCTAAAACCCACTAAAAAATTCAAAAAACACTTAAAATCAATAAAATGATAAAAAAAATATAAAATACAATAATACCTCTCAAAACTCAACAAAAAATCAAATAACCACGAAATCCAAAAATCTATGAAACACATTAAAAACCCTCAAAATCATTTAAACCCCTGAAAACCATAAATTTCCTAAAAAATCCCTAAAATCATTAAAAATATAAAAATCACTAAAAACCGTAAAAAACTCAAAGAAAACCCTAAAACCAAAAATCAATTTAAACCCATAAAAACCTAAAAAAACACTAAAAATCATATATTCCCTCAACCCCATAAAAAATATAAACCATAAACCACCTAAGAACCTTAAAACTACCTAAAAACCCATAACCCCACTAAAAATCTTAGAACCCTTTAAACCCCTAAAAAGTTAAAAAAACAATGAAAAACCATAAATCCCATAAAAACTAAAAAAACCTAAAAAACAAAGAATAAAAACCCTAAAACTCTAATAAAACCCACTCAAAATCCCAAAAACCCCTAAAAACATAAAAAAATGCCCTAAAACCCCCTAAAATATTAAAAAACTCTAAAACTCATAAAACCCTATCAAAACCTTAAAACCTGAAAACACATAAAACCCCTAAAAACATTTAAAAAATTAAAAGCCCTAAAACCCTCTAAAACCCCTAAACCCTCAAAATCTTTAAAACCCCTAAAAACTATAAAAATCCTTCAAAATATCTAAAAATCCAAAAAAGTGTTGAATCATTAAATCTCTAAAAACCATAATAAAACATTTAATATAGAGAAAAACATGAAACCATTAAAAACTAAAAAACCCAAAAAACACTAAAATTCACTAAAATCACTAAAAAATTTAAAATCCCAAAATACCATAAATCCCTTTACCCCATGAAACACCTAAAACCCCATTAATAACTCGATAACCTATTTAAACACCTAAAATATTAAAAAATATAAAGAATCTTAGAAATCATAAAAAATGTAAAAAAATCCGTAAAACCCCAAAAAACAAAAAAAACCCTAAAACCCAATAAACCCCTCAAAATACCTAAAAACCTAAAAACCATAAAAATCATGAAATATTCCTAAAACCACACAAATAAATCCATAAAAAACCATGAAAATCAAAAAAAATAAAAACCTAAAAATAATTAAAACCCCCAAAACCTAGAAAATGTTAAACACCCCAAAAACCATAAACAACCAAAAACCCCAAAAAACACGCAAAATCCTTAAAACCCTAAAAACCCATAAAAACCAATAAAATTCCCTAAAAACATAAACAGACCTTAAACCCACGAAAATCCCCATGAAATCCTATAAAACCTAATAACACCTAAAACCACTAAAATACGTAAAACCCTGGAAAATTTAAAAACAATAAAAGTCCGAAAAACTCTAAATACTACTAAAACCATAAAAACCATTAAAAAGATAAAAAACCCAATAAAAACAATAAAAATCCTAAAAATCAATATAAAAACTAAAAACCCTAAAACTGTAAAAAAAATTCCAAATAAACATAAAATTCTAAAAATATCATAAAAATTCCTCATAACCTAAAAAATACATCAAAAAACTAAATACACTAAAAACCCGAAAAACTCATAAAATCTCTAAAACCCTAAAAAACAATAAATCCAAAAAAAACCCTAAAATCCCTAAAATAAAAAAACACAAAAATACCTGAAAACCCTCAAAAAATATTAAAACCCTAAAAACCTTTTAAACAACTAAAATACCTACAAATGTAAAAATACCCTAAAAACATAAAAACACTAAAACCCTCAAAATCCTAAAAATCCCAAAAAACCCATTAAAATATTAGAAAACCCTAAAAAATTCTAAAACATAAAAAACCATTAAATCCTGAAAACCAATATGAAAACCTTAAAAACATAGAAACATTAAAAACCCTTAAGACCCCTAAAAAGGATAAAAAACATAAATGACCCTAAAAACCATAAACCCCCTAAAATTATTAAAAAACCTTAAAAACACACAAAAACCCTCAAAACTGCTTAAAAATCGAAAAACACATTAAACCCCTAAAAATTTAAAAAAATTTAAAAATCCAAAATTCCATAAATAAATAAAAAATCCCTGAAAACCCCAAAAAACATAAAAACCAAGATACCCATAAAAACCATCAAAATCCCTAAAAAACCTAAAATCGACAAAAATACTAAAAAATTAATAAAAACTTAAAAAACTATAAAAACACTGAAAACCCCCAAGAAAACATTAAATACCAAAAAACACATAAAAACCCTAATAACCAAAAAAAATATTCTAAAACACTAAAACCCTTATAAACCATAATAATGCATTATTTTTTTTAAAACCATAAAACCCTAAAAATAACAAAAACTCTAAAAACCATTTTAACTACTAAAAACGTTAAAAAAATCTACAAAAACATAAAAACCCTAAAACCCCTCAAAATCCCTAAAACCCTAAAAATTCTAAAAAAACATAAAAATTCATAAAAATCCCTCATAATATCTGAAATGTAGAAAAAACCCTAATACTAAGAAAACCCCTATGAATACTTTAAAAACCTAAAAAAACATAAAACCCTAAAAACCATAAAACCCCCAAAACCAATAAAAGCCCTCAAAATCCCTAAAAACTATTTAAACCCGGAATGATCCTAACAATACATAAAAAACCGAAGAACATAAAAACCCCTAAAACCTTTAAAACCCCTAAGAAAACATTAAAAACATAAAAACACTTAAAACCCCTAAAAACCCAAAAAATACTTAAACCCCTATATGACTCTAAAATCACATGAACTTCTATGAACCATAAATCCCCCTAAAAACATAAAAAAATATAAAATATCATAAAATCATAAAACCCTCTAAAAACACAGGACACCCTTCAAAATCCTAAAAATGTTAAAAAAACTCTAAAAACCCTTTAAACCCCTAAAAACTCAAAAAAAACTAAACACAAATAAAACCCCTAAAAACTTAAAAAACACAAAATCCCATAAAAGACCCTAAAAATACTAAATCCACTAAAAACCATCAAAACCCCTAAAACCCTATAAAAACCATAAAAACCACAAAAAAATCTAAAAACCCTTTAAACCCATAAAATATTTAAAAAAACTAAAAAAACTATAAAACCCCTAAAAAGCTAAAAAACCCTAAAAACCCTAAAAAATATAAAAACTCAAAAAATACATAAAACTATAAAAAACACTAAAAATATTAAAAACTATTTAAACCCATTAAAACATTTAAAAACTCTAAAAACTCTAAAAAACTAAAAAATCCCAAAAACCTCGAAAACCGCTTAAAACCCTAAAATCCTAAAAACCCCTAAAAACCAAAAAAATCCCCACTATTGAAAATTTAAACTATCCCAATGGTTTGAATCCATTGGAATACACCTTGAAACTATTGTTATAAACTATTACAATTGTTCTAGGAACTATTGGTATGTGGGCTATCGGTATAGGCCTATACAAACAGTTTACAATGAACTATTGGTATAAGGTGGTTAGAATTTAAGCTTACAAATGGTTCATCGTGAAATTTTGGGATAGATATATCCCAATGGTTTTGAACTATTGGGAAAGAGAGTTACCAATGGTTAAAACCTTTGAGATAGAGCTATCCAAATGCTTTTAAACTCTTTAGAAAGGCATATTCCTATAGTTCATAGTGAACCATTGGTATAGGGTGGTTAGAAATTTATTTTACCAATGGTTTATTGTGAACCATTTTAATGGATGTATTCCAAATGTTTTTAAACCATTAGTATAGATCCCCCACCACCTAACTCCCTAGCTAGTAGTATCCCCACTTCACATTGCACCTGCAATCAGAACTTCAAAACATGCACACCTGTAATGCAATCAAAATTTCAAAACAAAACACACCTGCAATAAAAAATTCAAAATAGAACACATGAAATGATCAAACTAGTAGAACACTGCACCTATAATAAAAAATACATGCAACAAAAATAGAACATAAGAAATAATGAAAGTAACTACCCATTGTACCTACAATCAAAACCGAACACATTTAATGAAAACAAAACATCCTCAACCTGTAATGAAACCAATAGAACATACTCCACTGAAAACCAACAATTCAACCAATAGAACATCCTAAAATAGCAACAAACTAATACAGAAATACTGATAATAGAGGAAATCAATTGATTCTTTTAACCAATGATAGAAAAACATATAAAATATCACATATATTCATTTACACCAAATCATAAAAAATCAAATATCATAAATATTAGTAATAAAATGTAATGGATAAATATGTCCCTCATCACCATCCCTTTTGTCACTGTCATACTTTTCCTCATCCTCATCCTCTTCCTCATCCTTATCTTTAACCTCGACATCAGCACTGATATCTTCCTCACCATCATCCACACCCTCTTCCTCACAGTCATCCTCACCCTCTTCCTCATGTTCATCCATGCCATCACCATCACCCGAAACGTCATCCTCCTGACCACCACTAGGACTATTTCTCAGTGAACTATATAATTTACACATCATTGACATATATTCGTTACAAGATTTTTCATTCTTTGGTGGAAGTTATGGATATAAAACTTCCATCAGTTTCATAAATTGAGTGTTTTCCCTTTGAGACCATTCTTCCACATGTATGGCCCTTTTTTCATCCTTCTCTGAATTATCCTGAGCCTAGGCCACCCATTCTAACACATTGTTACTAGAACATTCTCCTTAAGTGGTCCAATACCTTTTTGGGACAATACTCTTACTTGTTCGTCTATATACTCTACCATGGTGCTCATCTCCCAAAACCCTGATGTAAGTGATCGTTTAGGCCAATGTTTTCATGTTAATAGGCATCAAGGGCCTACAAATTAGACTATTTCAAATATAATTAGACTATTAAGTTAAAAAATATATGTTAAAAATTGAAATCAACAATGTAAAACATATAATTTTCTGTTGTGTCGGATCATTTACCATTCTTCCATCTTTTTTCTTTCTTCTTGATAAAAATAGTTGTAATGAACCTGAATTATATCAATGGTAATTCACTTTTTATAATTATTTCATATAATATAATCACATAAATTACATTAATAAGGCTACAAAATATTTATAAATGATTAATGAATAAAATATGAAGTGTTTTTAAAAGTTAAGAAACCTATACTAATGAAATTGCAACTTGACCTTTTAGAATAGTAATGTGACCCTTATAAATATTAAAATGGAAAATTAAATATTCATATAACCAATGAATTTATAAATAAAATTTATAAATATTATAAGTCACAATATGATATAATTATATCATAGTATAAGTAAAGAAATATTTTAAAACATATTAATTAGGTGTCGGTATTTTTGTAACCAATAAATATTAAATTAAAATTTTATAACTAATTTAATAATTTAAAAGAAATTGTTTTTATATAATTTATTCGTAAATTAGTATTTTTATGAATTATAATTAAAATATAATTTTATGAGACCTTAGTTAATCATTCAATGTGATATAAAAGATGTTATAATTTTAAAATTTGTGTTTTCCAAGTGAATGATGATTTTAATTATAATTAACATTTCCCATATTTAGAAAATTATTTTCATAAAATGTACCCCATTTTTGAATTATGCACATTGAAAAATGGTTCGGGGAAATTTTTGGTATTTTTCTAAAATTCATGATTTTTTTGGAATAGTGAAATACAATAATTTATGATAAATTCTAAATACATGAATTATCGATTCATATATGATTTATGGCTGATGAAATCCCAAAATATAAAACCACCCATAATTTTTAATTTTATGATAGTGATCAAACTATTCATAGTCTTTATCCAAAAAATAATCTAATAGTTAAAATGATGAGAAAACACCCCTCTCCTCTACTATAAATACCACCCCTCACCACCTCTTCTCCTCACACCTCTCAAGCCTTGAGCCTTGTCTAAATTATTTCCAATACTCTTCCTAAACCTCTACCCCACTTACATGAGATTTTAGACTTAATAAAAAACCAAAACCAACACCTAAGGATGTTCTCATGAAGAAGGAATGAAGAATAAAAAACCCTCTTCCTTTTCTTTTAATTTCTTTTCAATTTCCTTTCTTTTCTTTTTTACTACTCAACTAGCCTCATCCAAATGGTATGATAAATATAGGACCTTACATGTAGTGAAATTGTGTTATTATAATAGAACAATCCTACATCATCACTCTTTCCCCCTCTTTCTATACTAAAAATGAAAACATCGTCTGTGATGTGTTAATTTATCACATTCAAGGACGGTGATGTTTTCAATTTCCATTACCATATTTATGGATAGTCTTGAAAAAAAATTTATGGTTGAAAATGATTATATTTATTTATTTTATCTTATTTAATGTTTTTGAATCACTTTTTACACATAATATTAATTTATAAAATAAAATTAGTTCGTGGTGACCAAAAACTACCAAAGTAAACCCAAACAATTATCATTAACTATTTATATAATGATCCATCCTCACTAAAAATAAACAAATAACTTGTATGATAATTTTATATTCTAGATGTTCATTAATAAATTAAAAATTCAGTTCTATACAAACATTCTCATCTTACATGATTATTCGAACACATATATAAGTAAAACGATCACGAAAACTAAGAAGACAAGCACTCTCGAATGATTAAATTGAACATTATAGCTCATAAAAAAGGCCAAAAATGAACTTAATAAAATTATAATAAATAAAATACATATATAAATGGTTCTTAATTTATTAATTAATGGATTTAATTTTATTATTTAGGATATTAATATCAAGAGCAAAAATGTTTCAAACATATAGTAAGGGATTCTATCCAAACCTCCATTATTATTTCGAGTTACTCTTCATATTTTTTACCCAAATGAAATTACATTTTATTTTTATGTATATATTATAAATTATTTTTATATATTCCAAAATCATGTATCAAGATCCATTTATCTTTATATTTTAGGGATATACATGTTTTTAAATGTTTCCCTACTCAATTCTTTATGATAAGCAAGCCTGGTTTAATGGAAGTTTCTGAATACATACACAATTTCAGGTGAACTCTATAATATATTTTACGAAACCAATTTTTTTAAAATCACTTATTTTATTTTGAAAATTTCTTGGTTCACTTAAGGTTTTATATAAAATATTCGTCCCTTTTCTTCTTTAAATGGTCAGTAATTGTTTCCTTAAACCACACTAAAATGTTTTCATTATAAAGTATCTTAAATAGTCTTTTAACATGTAATAACTTTAGTTTGACATAAATAATGATGGTCTATGCCTATATTAATTTAATAATTACTATTTATTATTTAATTCCTTTCTTTTATGAATACTATTATGATACTTACATTTATTGTGCTTTGTGACATGATTATGATACCCAATTATTTTCATGGGCAACCCTTATGTTTATATTTGATTTATTATGAATGATTATTTATATGTCAAACATATTCATGAAGCTTTTTATGATGGTTTCACCCATATATATCTCCAATGCATCGAGTAATGTTTAGTCTCATGAGACGTTATGTGCAACAGTCTTGGTGGTTAGCCTTGACTCGTGATCCATGTGCAATGGTATTGGTGGTTAGCCTTCAATCATTCTCCTCTATGTGTAACGAGCATTGAATAATGAAAAATTAATGTTTTATTTTTCTTCCAAATTACTATGATTCCATTATTTTAGGATCTCATGTTTGGTTTCATATGTTTAATCATGTTTCGTTCCTTTTTATATCACTATGGCATGCCTTCTAACCCATGTTATATGCTTTATTTAAATGTTTATTCCCTTACTGGGATTTTATATCATCCCTTTGTTTATGTTATCCCCATGATATCCTATCAATATGTAAGGAATCAAATTAAGTTAGGAGATTTTAAAGTATGACAAACTAATAAATGTTTTATTTAGTCCCATGTTTTCAATTTTATGTAGCTAGTCTTCCAAGTCACCAGACATTACAATCCTTGGCTTGTAATTTGATGTTTAATTATTCTTAAAGCCATGTAATGATATTTGTAAAGGATATGGTCACTATATTTGATATAATAGGAAATGTTTATTTATTTTTGGAGAATAGGAATAGAACACTTTAGAATGAACCTTATGGATAAGACTATGTCTAAGAAAACATCTCGAAATTATGTTAAGTATTGAGTAAGTGATTTATCATTAAAATACATATATGTTTGGATAATATATGTGGATGTGGTTCTGAAACATATGTACCAAGGAGTAACAACGCCATAAAGGTGTTCCAATCCTGACTCAGGGTAACCTAGTATATAACAACAGGCCTTCTATTGCACCAGGTTTGAAACACCCATGGGATATGCTTTGGAAAATTCATAAACTCATTAAAACCCATTTTTAAGGGAATAAAAAAAATCATAAGAATGTATGTTAGGAATTAGATCATGGATAACCTATATTTAAACCTAAGTAATCACAAGATAAGAAATAATTTTCCATTAAGAGTTTATCCTTTTAGGTTTAACGTTTCCTTTTTATACTTGTGAGCATAGTATTCATGCCCATTAATTACACTATATATTTTTAGCTAATTGATGGAATAGAAGAACATGTTTAAACAATAAATGTGATACGCAATATAATGATTTCTCTAACGATATTCCAAATATGATGGAAATGGTTTCTCAAAACATTATGACAGTACTTTCTCAACTAGATCAAGTTATGAATAATAACTTGAATCAAGTAGAACACCCTCCATATCCTAAGAGTGATCATGTTTACATCAAATCCTTCACATGTAAAAGGGCTCCCATATTTTTTGAATCTTATAATCCCATATATGCAGAAAACTGGATTAACACCATTAAAAATATATTCACTATTCTCTAGTGCTCAGAATAAGAGAAAGATGTGATGGATGTATATCATTTGGATGGGAAAGCTTATAAGTGGTGGGTACTGATAAAAAATAAAAAGTCAAAGGAGGAAATTGATTCCATGGATTGGGAGGAATTCAATAAATTTTTTTCAATAAATATTCTCCCCGAACCCTCTATCGCAAGATGGAAAGTGATTTCCTCGGACTTAAGTAGAGAAAAGATGAGTTTATCAGGTCATATAAAGAGAAATTTACATGGATTTCAAGATATTCCTTAAACTTTATCATGATCACTTAAAGAAAGTTGGATAACTTATTTAGTTGACTAAAGATGAGCCTATAAAAAGCATTGTGAATTTGAGACTTCGATAGTTATAAATAGTTTTTCTATTGTCCCCTCAAGGTTGAAATGGAGATCGTAGACTCTCAATGATCTCATGGTCCTGGTGAAAAAAAAGAGGAAAATGGATTCTAATATTGGTGGATTAGAAAATATATCCCATGATGGAAAGAAGACTAAATATCCCTTGGTTCAAAATTGTGGGAAGAAGTATCATGGTAACTGTCTAAAGGGAACTGTAAAATGATTCAAATGTGGAAGAATGAGGAATCTAAATAATAAATTCCAAATGGATATAAATAATTCCACTAATTTTGAAGAAAAAAGGAAGGTTCAAACAAATAAATCAGCATGTAGTGCAGTGTTTCAACTATAAGAAACAAGGTAATTTTTCAAACCAATTCACTAAACCCAGGGTTTTTGGAGGCAATTATCAACAACCTCCAATGAAAAAAAGAAGGTATTATTCTATCACAACTTTTTATGTGGATCAGGAAAATGATGTGGTGACAGGTATGCAGGTAATTCATTGAAAAATGTAAAATATTCTATTTGATTCTAGTTCTACGCATTCCTATATATCTTGAAAGTTTTTTAGAACTATTCAAACACCACCTCAAATTATGGAGGTTTTTTTATCTTTGATTATAAGTAATAGATAAATTATTACATCAACAGTACATAACTCCACCCTAGTTAATTTTTATAGACTAAACCACCCATAAAATCCCATCATACTCCCTTTAGTAGAGTTCGATGCTATTTTGGGCATGAATCTGCTATCTTTATAAAAATCCAATATCAACTGTCAGGGAAGGGATATAAATCTTCACATACCAAATCATCATACATTTCATTAAAAGAGTAAGAAGGAAGATAAATCTCCTTTAGTGTCATCATCTTTAGTGTTGATATTAATACCTTATGAGAAATAATATCTCACTCAAATGATTGAGACAAAGGAGATGGTCATGCTTGAAGGTATACCCCTTGTTGGGGATTACACTGATGTATTCCCTAGATAATTACCTGGTATTTCACATGATAGGGAGGTCATGTTCTTGATTGAACTTATTATTGGATCTTTGACTATATCAAATGCACCTTATAGGATGGATACCATTGATCTGGAAGAAATAAAGAAGTAGTTATAGAAGAATCTGCACAAGGGTATTATATGCACGAATTCTTCACCATGGGGTACACCAATCCTCTTAATCAATAAGAAGGATGGATCAACGTGCCTCTTCATACATTATCACATGATTAATAAAATTAAGATAAAGAACAAGTATCACCTTCAATAGATAGATGAATTGTTTGATCAGCTACGTGGGGCCTGTTATTTCTCTAACGTGGATCATCAGTTGGGATATCACCAATTAAGGAAGAAGAAGTAATTTATTACTAATACTGACTTTATAAGGAGTTATAGACACTATAAGTTCGTAGTTATTCCCTTTTTAATCACTAATGCTATAAAAATTATCATGGATTTAATTAATAGAGCATTTATATATTACCTCGTCAAATTTATGGCAGTCTTTATCTATGATATTATGATATACTCAAAGATAAAGGAGAAACATGAGGATAATTTTATATAGTTTTTAAGACATTTTGATGGGATAAAATATATGAAATTTATAGAAAATGTGAGTTTTAGATGTAGGAAGTATCATTCTTGGGGCATGTTAACACCAGAAAATGAGTATTTGTAGACCCTTCCCAGAAAAATCCAATCGAAGAGTGGGCATGAAAACTTTGGTAATAGAGATACATAGTTTCCTTGGACTAACTGGGTATTATTAAATTTTTTTGAAGAAATTATAATTATTTTCAAACCCAATAACCAAGATGAAATGGAAGGGAGTGAAGTTTTTCTAGACTCATGAATTTGAGGAATTATTTAAGGAGCTCAAAAATAGGCTTATCACTATGCCAGTACTCACACTCCTGAAAAGTGGAGAACTCTTTATGGTGTAAATAGATGCTTCAAATAAAGTATTAGGTTTTTTACTAATGGAAAATTATAAATTTATATCTTAAGCCTCAAGTTTCATGAAAATTCATGTGAAGAAAAATCCCACGCCTGATCTGGAGTTAGCGGTTGCGATATTCTTGTTGAATATATGGAAGCACTATCTCTATGGGGAGAATAGTGAGATATATACTAATCACAATATTCTCAAATATATATTCACATATAAAGATATGAACTAGAAAAGATGGTTATATCTCATTAAGGATTATGACTTCTCAATCCACTACCATCTCGGTAAGTCAAATAAGGTGGTGGATTCTTTAAGTAGAAAGGATCATGCATCTTTATCAATTATGTGCATTTTGATGTATCCAATAGTCTTAGAATTAAAAGGTATGGAAATTAGAATCATTAAGGGAGGAACATTATGAATCCTTTTTCAAATGATTTCTTAGCCTTCCCTTTTGGAGAAAATAAAGGATATTAAAATAAATGATACTGAAATTCAGAAAAGGGTGGAGGCTATCTAAAATGAGAAATCCTTTGAGTTCAAGATCAGTGAGTATGGAGTCATAATATTTGGGTCATGACTATATGTACCATCCAGTATAGAGATAAAGAAAGATTTTTTGAATGATGCACATATCTCAACCTTCTCTATTCACCCAGGGGAGCACAAAGATGTATCGAGATCTCCAATAGAACTTTTGGTGGGACAATACGAAAAATAAGATTGTTGAATATATATAAAATTTTCTGTTATGTCTGCAAGTGAATGGTGAGAGGAAAAAGTCTAAAGGGATAATAAATCCATTACCCTTACCAACATAGAAATGGGAAAAATCATCATGGACTTTGTCACTGTACATCCAAAGGCATCCAGAGGAAACAATGCTATATGGGTTATTGTAGATCATCTTATAAAGACATATCACATTATCTTAATTTGATAGGACTTCTCACTATATCAACATCCATATATATATATAAAATAAGTGGAAATTCTTCCTGGATTTCCACTATTTATTGTTTCTAAATGAGATTTAAGATTCATATTGACGTTCTCGAAAAGTCTCCAACATTCTCTAAGTACTGAGCTGCCCTTCAGTTGGGTCTATCATCCTCAAACTAATGTCCAATATGATTGGAATATCTAGACATTAAAAGACATGTTGATATCATGTTTTATGGTTTCAAAAGTGGGATATGACCAACATATTACACTGATCAAATTCTCCAACAATTATAGTTTCCACTCAAGCATGCAAATGGCTCCCTATAAATCATTTTAAGGGAAAAGGTGCAGAACACCGACATATAAGGATGATGTTGGTGAACGTAAGATTCTAGGACTTGAAATGTTCTATGAAATGTTGGATAAGATGAAAATAAATCTTCAAAACATCAATGTAGCCCAAATTCAACAAATTAGCTATGCAGACAATCATCTATGAGACCTAGTGTTTAAGGTTGGAGATATGGTATTCCTCTATATATCTCCAAGGAAGAGGATCATGAGATTTGGGAATAAAGGGAAGTTAAGTCCCAAATACATCAGCCCCTTCCAAATCCTTTATCATTTCAGAGATTTGGCTTATCGACTAGCAATTCCACCATCCATGTCTCAAGTACACAATGTATTCCATGTATCCAAGTTATGGAAATATTTACCAGATCCCTCACATGTACTTAATTCAGAGGTGGTATAGTTGGAGAATGATAATTCTTGCGAGGACTAGCTAGGAAAGATGTTGGATCATAGCGATAAAGATCTACACAACAAGACAACTCACCTTGTAAAAGTACTATGGTGGAACCATAAGTATGAAGAGGCAGCATGGGAGTTAGAGGAATCGATGAAGGAATAGTACCCACACCTACTTTTAGTAAGTATATAAAACAAAATTTCGAGGGAGAAATTTCATAAGGGGGGAAGAATATAATGAACCTAAATTATATAAATGGAAATTCCCTTATTATAATTATTTCATATAGTATAATCACATAAAATACCATTAAGAACACAATTCAACCATTATAAATGATGCATGAATGAAATAAGAATCATTTCTTGAATTTAAGTTACCTATATCGATGAAATAGTTACATGAACTTCAGAATATTAATTTGACCTTTACGAATAGTAAACTAACCTATTAAATAGTAACTTCACCAATGAAATTATAAATAAAATTTATCCATCTTATAATTAAATATATGAAATAATTATATCATATTATAATTAATTATTTTTTTAATTGTTAATTCAGTGTTGCTATTTTTTGTAAGTCATAAATATTTAGTTAAAATTTTATGACTAATTTAATTATTTAATAGAAAATTTATTTTCATAAATTTGTTCATTAATTATTATTTTTATTCCTTATGATTATAATATAATTTTATGAGACCTTAGTTAATTTTTCAAAGTTACTTAAAAGCAGTTATAATTTTAAAATCTATATTTTCCATGTAAATGATGATTTTAATTAAAATTAAAACTTCTAGTATTTAAAAATTTATTTTCATAAAATGGATTTAATTTTTTAATTATATATGTGGAAAAATGGTTAGGGATAATTATTGGTATTTTTCTAAAATACTTGAATTTTTTGTGAATAGTAAAATATTGTAAGTTTTCATAAATGCTAAATACGTGAATTATGGAGTCATAGATAATTTATGGATGATATAAGCCCAAGATATCAAACCATAATTCTTTAGTTTTTTATATTTGATAATAATTCTTAAATTATTAATAGTCTTGAGACAAAATAATAAACTAATGATTAAAATAATGAGAGAACACTCATATCCTCTACTATAAATATCACCCCTTACCACCTCTTCTCCTCACACCCTAAAATCATTGAGCCTTGTCCAAGTTCAATTCAATATGCTTCACAAACCTATAAAACATGTCTATTATCTTTTATTCTTAATAAAATACCACAACCAATCCCCTAAGGAGGTTCTCAAGAAGAAGGAATCGAGAGGTAAAACCCTCTTCATTTTCTTTAAATTTCTTTTCAAGTACCTTTATTTTATTTTTCTCTCCTCAGATCCACTTATATAAATGGCATGATAACTACAGTACCTTAAATATACTATAATTGTGTTATTATAATGCAAAAATTCATCAACATAACTCTTCCCCCTATTTTTATTCTATAATTGAAAACATCACCTGTGATGTTTTAATTTATCACATTCAAGGACGGTGAATTTTATAATTTCTATTACTATCTTCATGTCTGGTAATGAAATTATTTTTATGTTTGAACTAGGTTATAATATTATTATTATATATTATTTAATTTTTTAATCATTTTGTACACTGATGTTAATTTATAAAACAAAATTTGTTCATTGTGACCAAAAACCGCCAAAATAAACCCAGACGATTATCATTAGCAATTTATTTTATCATTCATCATCACTCAAGATAAAAAAATGAATTATATGATCATTTAATATTATATATGTTCATTAATAACTTATAACTTCAATTCTTGGTAAACATGCTCATTTTACATGATTATCCATACAATTATATAAGTAAACTGATCATGAAAACTCATAAAACAAGCACAACCGAATGATGAAATTGAACATTATAACTCATAAAAAAGGAAATAAATGAACTTAATAAAAATAATAATAAATAAAATATATTTATAAAATTTTACTATTTTATGGATTTAATTTTATTATTCGGGACATTAAGATCAAGTGCAGAATCATTTTGGACATAATGTAAGGTTTCTAACAGAACCTCCATTATTCCTTCAAGTTACTCTTTTCCTTTTTTTACACAAATTAAATTCTCATTTATTTTTATGAAAATATTATAAATTATTTTTATATGTTCTAAAATCATGTATCAAGATCCATTCAACCTTATTTTTCTATGATATACATGTTTTTCAAAGGTTCCCTACTCATTTATTCTAGATAAGTATGCACAATTCAAAGTAACTTTCAGAATTATTACCCAAATTCAAGTGCACTATAAATATGTTTTAAACCACCATTTTTTAAAATAAATAATTTTATTATGAAAACATTATTTTTCACTTATGGTTTTATATAAAATATTATTCTCTTTTCTACCTTAAATGATCTTTAATATTTTCATTAAACCACACTAAAATGTTTTAATTAAAATTTTTATTAAATAGTATTTTTATATGTTATCACTTCAGTTTGAAATCACTAATCATAATATATGACTATTTTACTTTATTAATAACCATTTATTAAATAAGTCATTTTTTTCATAGATAATTTGATGATACACCCATTTAATATGATTTGTGACATGATTATAACACACAATTATTTACATTGGTAACCTTTATGTTTACATTTTATTTCTTGTGTATGATTATATATATGGATAACATATTCATGAAAATTTTATGATGGGTGAACCCAGATAGAGCTATAATTCATTGGTTAATGTTTTGACTCAATAGATATTCTGTGAAACATTCTTGGTGGTTATCCTTGACTCATGCTCTATGTGCAATAATCTTGGTGGTTAGCCTTGACTCACGATCCTCTATGTGAAGCATGCCTTAAATCATGCTAAAGTCATGTTTTATGTGGCTTTAAAATTACTATTAATCCAAAATTTTATTAAACCATTTTATGATTCCTTATGTTTAATAATGTTCCATGACTTTTTATATCATTATGTTATGTCTTCTAACCCATGTCCTAAGAATTATTTTTAATTTTTATTCCCTTATTGGGATTTTAGCTCGTCTATTTTTTTATGTTATCCCTAGTTTATCCTATAAATATTTAAGGGTTCAAATAAATTTAGGAGATCATAATGTATGATAAATAAAAAAATGTTTTATTTAGTCAAATGTTTTCAGTTTAAAGTAACTAGTCTTCCAAGAAACTAGACATTGTGCTCCTTAGCTTGTAATTTGATGTTAAATTATGCTTAAAATCTTGTAATGATATGTGTGAAGTATAGGGTCACATTAATAGTTTTTATTGAGGCATATTCCCTTCAAAATATAAAACCACCCTCTGTAATGACATTGAATATAAGAAACCATAATTTAAAATAGGTTACTAATAATAAATTTCATAACTAAAATCCAATGGATATTAATTCTAAATGAATATGAAAAGAAAACAGTATGTTGGATGAATTATAAAAAATTATCAATGAATGGGTAAAAAATATATATAACATATTTATAAGTATATTAGGGATATTCATACTAAATTGACATAATTTTTCATAGTATAGTTCCAATCTATTCTAATTTGTCTTATTTAGTTCAATTCAATTTATTTAGATTCTCCATGAGCCATAATTTAAATATTTTTTATTTATATTCAATTTGTTTAATTTATTTTAGGTATCGTTTGGTTTGTACTAAGTAGGTTCAGTTCAGTTTATTGAGGTTTTTTAATGTTCTACCAAGATTGAGTTTGTTTGAGTAAATTTTGTTTAATTCAAGATAGTTTGTTTTCAATACTTTGATTTTAATTAGTCCAATTAGTCTTAGGTTTATTCAATTTATTTTTTTAGTTTATTTTATATTGGTTTGGGTCTATTTATATTCAATTTCATTCATTTGTGTTAGGTATGGTTTGGTTTGTACTAAGTAGGTTCAGTTCAGTTCAACACGGTTTATTTTTTAAGGTTCTACCCGGATCGAGTCTATTTGAATAAATTTAGTTTAATTAAATATATTTTGGTTTTAATAGTTTGATTTTATTTAATTCAAATAGTCTTAGGTTTCTTCAATTTAGTTTTTTTGGGTCTAGTTTAGCTTGGTATATGCCTATTTGGTTTATCTATGTTTAGTTTAGCTTAGTTGGATTTGGGTCTATTGGGTTTGGGTTGGTGTGTTTTGGTTTTGATATGTTTTTAATGGTTTCATTTGGTTGAGGTCAAGTATATTCAGTTCAATTTGGTTTGATTCAAAGTGGGTTAATTTATTTTAATTTTTATTATTTTACTTTTATCTTATTTGTTTTGAATGATCATCATTTGATGTTTTATGTTTGATTTATTTTATTTTAATATACTTAAGACTAGTCAATTTAGTTCAGTTTTATCTAGTTTTTTTACATTACTATCCATTTTAGTTTATCTATATTAGTTTATATTAGTTCATATCATTTAGTGGAAGTTTGATCTAGTTCATTTTATTTATTTTTTAATTCAATTAGTTCAGTTCGGTTCTATTTGGATTGATTTATTGTATTTTGATATGATTCAATTTCATGTAGTTTTTTTGAATTAGTTTATTTTGGTTTGATTTATTTAGTTTTATTTTGGTGTAGTTATGTTTTTTTAGTTTTGACATGTATATTTTTATTCCTTTTATTTCCATTAATTTAAATTTAATTTTGTTTGAGTTAATTTTTTTTAATTTTTTGGGTTTACATTAATTCATTTTGATTTAGTTTGGTTTCATTGGATTCAGTTTATGTTAGTTATTTTATTTTTGATTTTAGTTAAAATAGTTATTTTTATTTTTATTAATTATTTTATAGTTTGAATGAATTAACATAACATAACTTTAGTTAGGTTTTATTTAATCTGATTTGGATCACATTGTTTGAATTTTTTCAGATTGGTTTTGTTTTATTTGGGTCTAGTTTAGTCGATTTGGTTTAGTATAGTTCACTTTAGCATGATTTGGATCAATTTAGATTGTGCTTAATTAAGTCAGCTAGTTTTATTTAATATTATTAGGTTTTTTATTATTGACGGTTAAATTTGGTTTTGTCTGATTTAGATTTGGATATTTTTTTAGTTATATTTTATTTATTTTTCATTATATTCATGTTAGTTTAGTTTAATTAATTTTTTTCTATTATGTGTAGTTTATTTTTTCTTCGTTTTACTCATGTTAGGTTAGGTCAATTAATTTATATTCACTTTCATACCTGTATTTTTAACTTTATTTGGTCTACTACGGTTTTATTTTGATAGATTCTATCTAGTTTAGAATGGTTCAATTTTGGAGGGTTTAAATTTCTTGATTTTCATCTTCTTGGGATGGTTCAATTTGATTTGGGTTGGGCCTAACAACTTTAGGATCATTTGAGCCAGTTTATTTTACGTCAGTTTAGATTAGTTTAGTTTGGTAAAATATTTTTTCTATTATATCTAGTTTTATTTTTTTCATTCATTTTATTTAGTTAAATTTATTCATCGTCACTTTGTGAAGGGGGTTTGAGAAGGATGTATTTTTTATACACCCTGGGAATTGGAATAGAGGTTTGATAAGGGGGTTTTAGAAGGACATATTTCCATGACATCTTAGGTAGGTGATCCTAATCCAATATCCAGGGATCTACAAAATGGTAGGATGAAGGTGCAGAATACGAAGATAGGGGAGGAGGCCGATATTTATATATGTGATTTACTCCCTTATATTGGTATTTATATAAGTAATCATTTTCATATATAGTGAATTTCGATATGTATAGTCACCTAAATTTCAAGAATTTTCTTAACTAGGATTTGGCTACATGACCATTTGGATATGTAGAGCAGTCTACCTATAAATTCTCATACATAGTACACTCAAAATTCCAGATATCATTCATTTCAAACCATGGATCCTCTTATTGAACATAAACCATTCTTAATAATTTATAACCATATAAAAGAACCTAATGGAAATTATAAATCTTATCAAACACTTTAAAAAACATCCATAAAACACAGATATTATATAAACTCACCATTGAAATATCTTTAATAACTTCACAAGTTACAAATAATGAACATTATTTCAATATCCGTCCATGTGTATTTTGGAACTGGTTTCAACAGTTTTATTTTCCAGTGTTTTATATAGATCAATTCCATTAAATTATAATTAGTTTAATTTAGTTATATTAAATTTTATTTATTTTAGATTAATTTGTTATTATGCGATTGATTAAGTTGCTATAATTTCTTTTAATTTGTCATAGTTAAACATGAATAAGTTGATGATTTTTTATTTTAGTTTGAATTAGTTCAGTTTTGTTTTGTTGGAGTATGTTTGGTGTAGATAATATATTTTCAGTAATATTTGGTTTGTATCATGTTGTCTTGGTTTGATTTAGGTCATTCAATACCAATTAAATTTAGGTATATTAATTTTTATTTATTTCATTTCAGTTTAGTAAAATTCCATTCAGTTTGGGTTAGGTTAAGTTGAGTTATTTTGTTTTGACTTAGTTAAATAATGGTTACTTTGGTTTAGGTTATTTATTTTTAATTCCATTAGGATTATGTTTGTTTAGGTCATCATGAATTCCATATTTTTTATTCTGTTTATTATCTTCATTTTTAGGGAATTAAAATTCAATATAATTAATACCTAAGGCCTAAGAAAAAATTACTCTATAAAATATGAGGTACAATAATTCTACTCCTATCATGAGAGGATAAAACATTACTTTTTTAGTCGATTCTCTAAAAATAACCATATCAATTTATCTACATTTTTGGAAAGGGAATTTTTAAGGTAATCGACCCCCATATTTTCATGAGTTATACAAAATTAAATACATCTAAGTAAATGAGTGTCGTACCAGCTTCCTCTCATGTTCCAACATCATAGTCCACCCCAAAATGTGGAGGTATGTCATAAAATCCTTTTTTTTATTTCTTCTTGATGATTCCTAAATAAATCAATAATATAAAAGTATTTTAATGAAAATGATGGTAATTTTTATTTAAAAACCTCAAATTTAATTATTACCTTGAAATTGTTACACGTCCAATGAATAATCATTTACCTATAATATTCTATCAGATAATCATCCAGGACATATGTGGCCTCTAAATCTGTTATAACTCTAGCATGTCGTGCACTATAAAACACATTCTTATACCCTCTCTATAGATCACCTAATTCCATAAGTCATGCCAGCCTCACAGACTAAATATCGGGAAAATTAAAATGATGTTCGAACAAAAATATTAATTCATTTAAATAAAATAATAATATAACATTAAATATAATGATTTCTTACCCATATTTTATCTGAAGCATTATCCTTTACTTATTTTTGATGGTTTTCCCAAGAGAGTGGACAGACGTGAATGATGTTGGAGTATTTGGCAAGTGTCACCAAAACACTCTTACATTCTCGTCTGGTTTTCCCAATCATTTTTTATTCATTTTTATCCACCATTAGCTATGTGATTTAGTTCTACATCACATGTATACAAGTACACCCATTCCTCTTATTAGTATATCTAGCTGTTAAAGAAGAACAATAAATATTATATCAATACATCTTATAATAATAATAATTTTTGGTAAAAAATTACTTTGGTTCTTTAAATATACCTAAGTAATTATGATCATTGGGAATCACTAGATCTCTAGGAACTGAAGGTTCTTCAACTTGTACATATGGAGTGGGTCTCTATGTTTTCTCTACAAGATCAGAATGTGTCATAATAGCAGTCAAATAAGTCGGAATGTAGTATCCTAGGGAGAAGGAAGTATAAGGAAAATAATATGGAATAAACAACTGTGAAATTTCATAATAAGGTTGAGGAGTAGGAATCATTATCAGATATGAAAAATAGAGGCGATGAGGCCTATATAATGATGTAGGTACATACATTGGTGGCCAAAATATCATGGGTGTCTATAATGACACTACGGGATCAAAAAGTGTGGTAGATGGTATATCAGGGGGAGGGATGGGGTCTGATCGGGTACGCCTCCTACAGCGCCTAGATGTAGTACCACCCACCCTTGAATCTTCATCCTAAGCACCAGAACCAGTATTATGGTTGGTGAATAAGTGGCGGCTTGGTGGTGTATCTAGATTAAATGTTAAAAAAATGTAACCGCATGACATAATATTTTACTTATATATATTTTTGAAATAAAATACTCACAAAAGGCACTAGGGGAGGGACGCCCCTCTTAATCATTGGGATATTATTTTATACCTTAATTTTTATTTATTTCCCCTAATCATTTTTAATTTCCTTCAATTAAAAAAAATAAGGAATTACTTATAAATCCATAAATAATGTGTAACCAGAAGAACAAATAAGATGAAAAATTACTTAATTAAGGAATACAATTTTTAAAACAAAATACAAGATACCCAGTGATATAAAAAACATTTTATATATAGTGGGAATAATATCGAAACAGAATAAATGTCATATAAAAAACAATACATTCAAATCATCATGTTTAAAATGGGTATGATATTTTTTTATTCTATTTTAAATTATATCTAATTCAATTTTGGTTAGGTCATTTGGTTCATTTTGGTCAATTGATTAGTTCATTTTTCTATATTTATTGGTATCAGGTTATTTGGTTCTTTTTTCCAATTGATTAGGTCATTTCTCCATTTTTATTTGTCTTAGGTCAGTTGGTTCATATTTTGGGTTAGGTTTTTTTCCATTTTTTGTTATATCATTATTTTCACTGGTTTTTTATTTTCATATAAATTAGTTTAATATGTCCAATTCAACTAATATTTTTTATTCTTACAATTTAATTGTTTTGGTTTTTTTGGTTTGGTAGGTTTGAATAAAGTTCAATTCAATATTAGAAAATTAAACTTAAAGAAAACTACAACCAGTAAGTATTGAAAATTTACATGAATTTCTTGTTGGATAAAAAATACTTGTAATCCAAAATAAATAAATTTTTATAGAAACGTCCTCAATAACCCAAGTCGAGCTAAACCAAAATAACTTAGAACACATATGGATGATTCTATATATTTTCCACTACAACTTCTGGTTCAAAAAAAACTCTGATAATTGAGGTATTGGATTCATCATATGTAATAAATGGATCAGGGCCAATGGAAGAAGGGATGGTGTCAATTATGTCATAAACATCATCAAAAATATTTCATGTCATTACATTAATAATGACACCAAATTCATTTCTAAGATGATCTTTGATATAAAAAACATTTTTCTCCATTGATACCAATACATATGGTTCATCATTATGAAGAGTGTGAGCCATGTCAATAACTCAAAATCCATAAACATCAATAATGTTTACATACCACATCATATAATTAAACCACTGTAATTTCATCTGAGTGACTCAACCAAGAAAATAATAATCCAATATTAGTATTTTCTCAATGACTCCATAATAATAAACATTTTCATATCAAGGTCTAATATCTGATGTATTAGAATAAAATTATATTATGTAAGTTACCATAACACCATCATGTTGTGTTATCATGTTATTTTCTTATTCATTGATAATAAATATGTACCAATTAATCAAAATTTATTTTCAATCACAAACCCAAAAATTAAGACCAAAATCCAATGCTCTGAATTCCGTAGAGATAGATCTAACATGAAAACTCAATACATGAAATATAAATGAAAAATAAACTACAAACCCAAAAAAAACAATAAAAATACTAATACCACACGAAATACTAAGAAAATACTAAAAACCATTAAAACCCTCAATACTAAGAAAATACTAAAAACCCAAAAAACAATAAAAATACTAATACCACACGAAATCTCCTAAAAACCGCAAACCCCATAAACATGAAAATACATAAAAACATAAAAAAACCCATAAGAAGATATTAGAAACCACAAAAAACTCCCAAGAACATAAGAAACACTAAAAACCATAAAAACCCTAAAACCCATTAAAAACGTCCAAATCCATAAAATCACAAAAAACCATAAAATTCTTATAAAGTCTCAAAGAAATGTTAAAACATTAAAAACCCTGAAATCTGTTGAAAAAAGCCTAAGAAATCCTTAAAAATCTAAAAACACTAAAAACCCTCAAAAAACCTAAAAAAGGATAAAAACCTTAAAAAGATCCCATAAACACTTAAAACACCTAAAAACTACAAAACACCCAAAACCCAAAATACCCTAACACCCTATAAAAACCCTAAATCAAATTAAAATCACTCAAAACCATTTAATATACTAAAAACATTAAAAAACTCAAAAAAAAATATATAAATGAAATAAAAACTATAAAAACCTATAAACCAAAAAAAACATAAAACCTTGAAAACCTTTAGAAATAATAAAAAAACTAAATATCACTAAAACCCCTAAAAAATTATAAAAAATCTAAAAAGGTCTTATAAATCTCAAAATATCTAATAAAACCTAAATACCCTAAAAATAGAAGAAAACCTTGAAAACCAAAAAAATACATAAACCTCTAAACAACCTTAAAAACAATAAAAACCTAAAACCCTTAAAAACCATAAAAATTTAAAATTCATGAAACCCTTAAAAACCTAAAAACTCTTAAAACCCTAGAAAACCCTAAAACCCCCAAGGAAAAATAAAATCCTCTAAAAACCATAAAAAACCCTAAAAACCTTAATAAACCCTAAAACCCTTAACACACTAGAAACACAAAAAAACCCTTTAGAACTATTAAAACATTAAAAACAATAAAAAACATAAAACCCCTAAAAACTAAAATAAAACCCTAAAACCTGAAATGATATAAGAATCCTTAAAACCATCAAAATCCCAAAAAATCATAAAAACCATAAAAATCTTAAAACTTCACAAAAATTCATTTTAAACATAAAAAAACCGAAAAACCTTGATAAATCCCTAATAAAACCTTAAAAACCTAAAAACACTTAAAACCCTTAAAAACCTAAAAAATATAAAAACCCTAAGAACCCCTAAAAAATAAAAAAAAATCCTAGAAATAAAAAAAAATCCAAGAAAAACCATAAAAATCCCTAAAAACATAAAACCCTAAAAACCCAAAAACCCCCTTAGAAAAACCTAAAAAACTAAGAATATCTAAAACCACTAAAATCCTAAAAAATGATGAAACCATAAGGAACACCTAAAAGACCCTAAAAACATAAAATCCCCTAAAAACATAAAACCCCAAAACCATAAAAACCCTAAAAACCGATAAATACCTTGGAAATCCCTAAAAACTCTAAAAACCCTTCAAACCTAAAAAACATTAAAAAATTTAATAATAAATAAAAATAATAAAATACTAATAAAATACATAAAAACCCAAAAACCAAAAACTCTAAAACCACTAAAACCCGAAAAATCTATAATAACTCTAAAAACCATAAAAATCAAAAAAAAATCCCTAAAAATCCCTAAAAAATTTTAAAAACCTAAAAACCCAAAAAAAACCTTAAAAACTAGGACACATAAAACCACTAAAAACTTAAAAACAATAAAAAGCCTAAAAATCCTAAAATACCTAAAACCCCCTAAACCCCTCAAAATCTCTAAAACCCCTAAAAACCCAAAAATCCCAAAAAAATTATAACCCCCCAAAAACTAGAATAAAAACGTAAGAAATAATTAAAATCCTAAAACATGTAAACCCCAAAAAAACCTTAAACATGATAAAAATCATAAATACCCTAAAAAGATCCGAAAACCCCAAAAACCCATAAAAACCATAAAATCCCCTTAAAACATTAGAACCCCTAAAAATCAATAAACATCACTAAAACCCACTAAAGACTCCAAAAACCCATTAAGCCCCTAAAAACATTTAAAAACCTAAATAACTATAGAAACCGCCAAAAAACATTTAAAACCCATAAAACACAAAATAACATCAAAATGCTAAAAACCCTAAAACCTCCTAAAACCATTAATATACCTAAAATTCCTAAAAAACAACAAATCCTAAAAATCCCTAAAAGTCACTAAAAACATAAAAAAATAAAAAAAAAACCTTGAAAATCCTATGAAAATATTAAAAACCAAAAAAACACTTAGAACTCCTAAAAAACTAAAAAACTACTAAAATACCTAAAAGCACTAAAAAACCTCAAAATCCATAAATACCCTAAAAATAAGAAAACCCTTAAAACCTTAAAAAACCATAATTACATAAAAAACCTAAAAGATCCTATGAAAACAAAAAAACCTAAATACAATTAAAGAACATAAAAACCCTTAAAATGCAAAGCACCCCAAAACACTAAAAGACCCTAAAAACTATAAGAACCCATAAAACCATAGAACCCCTAAATATCTATAAAACCCTAAAAACAACTAAAAAAAATTGAAACCATACAAACATTAAATGCCTCTAAAAACATAAAAGCCAAAAATATAAAAAAACCAATAAAAATGCCTAAAATGCCTAAAAATACCAAAAAAAATTAAATAAACCTTAAAACCTTGAAAAAATCCAAGAAAAACATTAAAAAATAAAAAAAAACATATAAAACCCCTAAGAACTCTAAAAAATGATAAAAACAATAAAAACCCTAAAAACACTAATATCTCTAAACCCATAAAGTCCCTAAAAATTAAAAAAACCTAAAAGATCCCTAAAAATTCCAAAAAACATTAAAAAACCAAAAACCCTGAAAACCCAAAATAGATAACTTAAAATCCAAAAAATAGGTAAAATATCTAAAAAAATTAATAAAAAGTATAAAACCCTAAAAGAACTGTAAAAACCATAACCCCCTAAAGACCCTAAAACCCTAAAACCCCTAAAACCGTTAATGACCGCTAAAAACTCTAAGAACCATTTAAAGGCCTAAAAACTTAAAAAAACTCTAAAAGACCTTAAAAACCATAATAAATAAAAAACACATAAAAACCCTAAAACCCTAAATACCTGTAAAACCCTCAAAATCCCTAAAACACTGAAAACCCAGAAAAATCACTAAAAAATCATAAAACCCCTAAATATATAAAAAAGAAATAAAAACCATGAAAAAAACATTGGAAAATTTTTTTAAAAAAAAATTAAAACCCCTAAAAACAATGAAAATGATAAAAATACAAATAAAACATGAATCCTTAAAAATAATAAAAATCTATAAAACCCTAAAACCTATAAAAATTATAAAGAATCCCTAAAACCCAAAATACCTTAAAATCCTAAAATCAGTAAAAAAAAATAAGAAAATGTTAAGAACCTAAAAACAACTAAAATCCCTAGAAACCTAAAAAAACAAAAAACCCTTAAAATATCCAAAAAAACAATAAAATCCCCTCAAACCATAAAAAACCAAAAAACCATAAAAACCCCAAAACCTAAAAAACCGTTAAAATAATGAAAACTCAAAATATAGTTTGGACCCTTAAAAACAATAAAAACACTAAAAACAAAAAAAAATCCCTATAATATTCAAAGGAACCATAAAACCAAAAAACTAAAAAACCTTTAATCCTATCAAAATCCCTAAGAATCATAAAAACCATAAAAAAAAAAGACAAAACCCCCTATAAAATTACAAACCCTAAAACATGGAAAAACCCTAATAAAACCTTAAAAAAATAAAGGAACATAAACCCCTTAAAACCCTAAAATAAGATAATAACCCTAAACGCCCCCAAAAACCCCTCAAAATCCCTAAAAACCCTAGAAATCAAAAAAAAATCTAGAAAACATCTATAAATATCTAAAAATTTTAAAAACCCTAAAAACCATGAAAACCACATAAAAAACCATAAAAACTAAGAACACTTAAAATCCCTAAAAATTAAATACACTGAAACACTTAAAAACACTAAAAGACCTTAAAAACCCTAAATCCCCTAAAACCATTAAACTCCCTAAAACCTTAAAAAAATACAAAAACCAATAAAATCCCTAAAAAATCTCTAAAAACTATAAAATCCCATTAACCCCTAAAACATTGTAAAAATACAAAAAAATCTTAAAAATCCAAACAAAACTCAAAAAAACCATGCAAACCCAAAAAACCAAAAAAAACACTAAAACCCCTAAAAACCCTAAAAAAACTAAAATTCGAAAAAAACCATAAAAAACATGAAAACATAAAAATCCCTAAAATAATAACAAAACTAAACACCCAAGGAAATCTGTAAATACTAAAACACTTTAAACAACTAAAACCCTAAAAATTATAAAAACCATAAAAAACACTAAAAACCGTAAATACCACTAAAAAACATTAAACTCTATTAAAAACCTAAAAATATAAAAATAAATAAAAATCCCAAAAAAAGTAAATAAACAAAAAAAACAGAAAAAATTATGAAAAAATTAAAAATGAAAAACATGTAAAACAAAAACAAACTTGAAACACCCCAAAAACCACAAAACCCCAAAATAACCCTAAATTCCCAAAAACCCCTTAGAAACTATAAAACCACCTAAGAATTTAAAATCTCTGAAAACCAATAAAAACCATTAAAGCCCACTAAGAACTCTAAAACCCCATTAAGCCCCTAAAAACATAAAAACTCTAAAGAACTTAAAAAACCCTCAAAACTCAAAAACCCCTAAAAACCAAAAAAACATAAAAAAACCTAATAACCCTAAACCCCCTAAAACCCTCAAAATACCCCAAAACCCTAAAAACATAAAAATATTAAAAATCCCTAAAAACATAAAAACCCCAAAAAACCATGAAAATCATTATGAAAATATTAAAAATCTAAAAAACACTTAAAACACCTTAAAACTGCTAAAACCGATGAAAATGTTAAAAACCCTAAAAATCCCTAAATACGCTACCAAAAAATCCTAAAAACATAAATATCAATAAAAATATAAAAACCCTAAAACCCTGAAAACCCCTAAGAAAACCATAAAAACCTAAAGTCCCTTAAAATTCGAAAAACCGTTAAAAATGATAAACAACCTCAATACACTAAAAAGACCCTAAAAACCCTAAAACCCTAATTACATAAAACCCCTAAAAATCCATAAAACCCGTAAAATTAATAAAATCTCTAAAATCCCTTTGAACACGTACAAACATTAAAAACCTCTAAAAAACATAAAAACCCAAAAAACTCAAAAAAACCTCTAAAACCCAAACAAAATAATAAAACCCTAAAAACCATCAAAATCCTTAAATCTATAAAAACAGATAAATATCCTAAAAAGTTCTTAAAATACCAAAAAAATAAAATAAACACTAAAAAGCATAAAAACACTACGAAAATCATAGAAACCAAAAAACACATAAAACCTCCCAAAACCCTAAAAAATGCTTAAAACAATAAAAAATATAAAAACACTAAAGTCCCTAAAACCCACAAAACCCTAAAAATAATAGAAACCCTAAAGGATCCCTAAAAATACCAAAAAAACATAAAAACCCCAAAAACCATGAAAACGAATAAAAAAAACATAAAAACCGAATAAAACATAAATCTCCTAAAAACCAAAAAAAAACTCTAAAACCATAAAGATTCCCTAAAGACCTTAACCCCCTTAAAACCTAAAAAACCCTAAAACCCTTAAATAACACTAAAAATCTAAAAAACCATTAAACGCCTAAAACATTTTAAAAAACACTAAAATACCTTAGTAACCAAAAAAACAAAAAAAAACCTATAACCCCTAAAACCCTAACAACACCTAAAACCATCAAAATCCCTATACCGAATAAAAAACTAAAAAAATCCCAAAATGCCCTGAAAATACCCTAAGAAGTAAAAAACCCTAAAAACACAAAAAACCTCTTTGAAAACCTTAAAAAAATTAAAACCCCTAAAAACCAAGAAAATGATAAAAACATAGAAAAACCAATAAACCCCTAAAATAGTAAAAATCTATAAAAACAAAACAACCAAAAAAATTATAAAAAATCCCTAAAACTAATAAAAAGGTAGAAACTCTAAAATCCCTAAAAACCCTATGAAAAATTTAAGAACCTAGAAAATCCTAAAATCCATAAAAACCAAAAAAACACAAACAAAAAACCAAAAAACCCCGAATAACAACCTAAAACTCCTAAAATACCCTAAAAATATTAAAAAATAATAAAATGCCATAAAAACCTAAAAATACAATAAAAATTCTAAAAACCATGAAAAAACTTATAAAAACTGAAAAACGAAAACTAATTAAAACCACTAAAAACCAAGAAAATCAGAAAAACAAAAAAAACATCAGAAAACGATAAAACCCTAAAAACAAAAAAAATTATAAATAAATCATAAAAACCCTAAAACATAAGAAACAAAAAATTCAAGAAAAAATCTAAGAAAAAGAGAATAACCTAAAAATACCTAAAACCTCAAAAAACACTAAAACCCTAAAAACCTTATTAACACCCCCAAACCCCTTAAAATCCCTAGAAAGTAGAAAAAATATTAAAACCCCATAAAAACCAAAAAATCCCACTAAAATCACTAAAACCCCTTTAAACCCCTAAAGAGGTTTAACCCCCTAAAAACCATAAATGATTAAAAACTCAAAAGAAAACCTAAAAACACAACCCCCCTAAAACCCATAATCCACCTCAAAATCCCTACAAACCCTAAAAACCTAAAACTCCTAAAAAATCCAAAAAACGTCTTAAAATCATATAAAACCTATAAAACCCTTCAAATGCCTATGAAAATTCTAAAAACCTAAAAACTCTTAAAACCCTTAAACACTTTAAAATCAGTGAAAACTTTAAAACCCCATAAAAAGACCATAAAAACCCTAAAAACTCTTAAAAACCATAAAACCCCTCAAAACCATAAAATTCCATAAAAACTGTAAAATTCCTAGAGACACTAAAATCCATTGAAACCACTAACAAATAAAAAATATCTAAAACATGATATAAAATTAAAAAATAAAAATAACCTGAAAAATCATAAAAACCCTCAAAATCACTATAATTCCAAAAAACCATAAAAATCATAAAATCCCTAAAAATTCTTAAAAGCATAAAATCCCAAAAACTCCTGAAACCCCTGAAAAACATTCAAAACCTAGGAAAATTAAAATTCCCTAAAAATGTAAAAACACTAAAAATCCCTAAAACCATAAAAGGAATAAAAATCATAAAAAATTAATGAAATCCCTAAAAATGTAAAAAATCCTAAAAACCAAAAAAAATCTACGAAAATCATAAAAACATAAAGACAGTTAAAACGATTAAATAAACCTAAAAAATTCAAAAAACCCCAAAAAACCATTAAAACCCCTCAAAGCTTTAAAAAACCTAAAAACACATGAAAACTATAAAAACACTAAAAAAATCCAAAAACTGTTTAAACCCTGAAATTTTTCAAAAAAATATGAGACCATAAAAACTTCTAAAAACCATAAAAACCATAAAAATTCAAAAAAAAAATCAAATCCATACTCGAATAACCTAAAAAACCCCCTGAAAAACCATAAAAATCTAAAAACACTTAGAACCCTTAAAACCATAGAAAAATCTAAAACCCCAAAAACCATACTCCCCACCCAATCGTAAATACCATAAAACCCCCAAAAACACTAAAAACCCAAAAAATACATAAAAACCCTAAAAACTAATAAAAACTCTAAAAACACTTTAAAACCATATAATGTTAAAAAACAGTAAAAACCTTAATGCCCTATAAAATAAAAAAACATAGAAACTGAAAAAACCAAAAAAAATCTAAAAACCCTAAGAACCATCAAAATCCATAAAAATACTTAAAACCCATAAAAATACTAATATGGCTTTAAAAATCCCAGAAAATATAAAAAACCTAAAAACCAATGAAAACACTAAGAAATAATAAATAAACTAAAAACACGTCATACCCCCAAAAACCTAAAAATTGTAAAAACACCTCAACTTCCTTAAAAACCCTAAAAACATAAAAATAATAAAAAATCATAATAATATCTAAAAATGTAAAAAACCCGAAGAAACTATAAAATCCTAAATAAATCCTTAAAAACCTAAAAACAATTTAAACCAAAAAATTTATAAAAATTGATAAAACCACAAAATACACTAAAAACCCTAAAAACTATAATACTCCTAAAATTATATAAAAACCCTAAAACCCATAAAAATATCAAAACCACTAAAAAATCAAAAAAAACATTAAACCCTTAAAAATGTTTAAAAATATAAAAAAACATTTCAAACCATAAAAAAATAAAAAAAACCCTGAAAATTGAATAAAAAAAACATAAAAATCCTCAAAGTCCCAAAAACCCATAAAAATCCATAAAACCCTAAAACACCCAAAATCCCAAAATACCTAAAATCTCTAAAAATATAAAAACTACACCAAAACACTAAAACCCCCTAATAAAAATTTGAAATACTACTTAAAACCACTAACCCCCCCCCCCCCAAATGCTAAAAACCACAAAAAACAAAAAAGACTAACCGCCCCCAAAAAACCATAAAACCCCTAAAAAAAATAAAAACCCTAAAACAACTAAAAACTCTAAAACCCATTTAAACCCCTAAAAACATTAAAAACAAAAAAAAGACCATAAAACCCCTAAAAACTAAAAACCAAACCCTAAAACCTAGAAAATCCAAAAAACCCCAAAACCCCTTAAAACCTTAAAACCCTAAAAAATACCTAAAAACTGTAAAAACTATAAGAATCATAAAAAATATATACAAATCCCTAAAAACATAAAAAACCCTAACAAAACTAAAAAACACTAACAAATCCATTTAATCCTATATCATATAAAACCCCAGAAAATCTAAAAAATGCCAAAACTACTAAATGATTGTAAACAACCATAAAACCCCTCAAAATCCCAAAAAACCCCCTCAAATCCATAAAAATAAAAAAAGAACTAAAAATCCCTAAAACTATAAAAAGCACTATAAACCATTCAGAACCGTAAGAAAACCATAAATAGAAAAAGATACATAAAACCCTATAAAACCAGAAAAATGCTAAAACACTAAAAAACCCTAAAACTTCATAAAAACCCTTAAAACCACCAAAATCACTAAAAACCCTATAAACCCCCAAAAAATTAAAAAAACTATAAAAAACATAAAACCCCTAAAAACTCTAAAAACAATAACAAAAACAAAATATACTTAAAACCCATAAAACCCACAAAACCCACAAAACCCAAAATACCCTAAAACCATAAAAATCAAAAATCCCCTTAAAACCCTAAAAACACAAACAAAATTCTAAAAAATCCATAAAAAATTCCTAAAACATAAAAAATAACGAAAATCCATAATAAAACATTAAAAACTAAAAACACTTAAAACCCTAAAAACCTAAAAAGTGATAAAAACTCTTAAAAACACTCTAAAAACCCAAAACCCCATAAAACCATTAAACTAGTAAGAACCTTTAAAACCCCTACAAACCATAAAAATCACTAAAAACTCTAAATACCCTATAAACCCCTAAATTTTATAAAAAACACTAAAAAACCTTAAAACACTAAATAACATAGAAAAACTCCTAAAACCCAAAAAAATCATATAAATCATAAAACCCTAAAAAACACTAAAAACCCTCAAAATACATAAAAACCATAAAATACTAAAAAAGAGTTAAAAATACTAAAAAACATAAGAAAACATAAAAACCCTAAAACCCTAAAAATACCATAAAAATAAAAAAAACACTTAAAACCACTAAAAACATAAAAATTGATAAAAACCCTGAAATATCCTAAAAATCCTAAAAATCCCTAATAATCCCTAAACATCCCTAAAATCATAAAAACCCTAAAAAATCCAAAATAATACAAAAAAATGAAAATAAAACATAAAAGGGTAAAAAATCACAAGAAAACATTAAAAACATAAAAACATGTAAAACCCCTAAGAACATAAGAGAAGAGAAGGAAAGATGATGATGCTATCTTCTGGGATCTCCCTCCCGATACTACAGTCTCCAGATGGAATTCTACTCGAGAGTCTTTCTCCCCTGGCACAATGGTGGAAAATGAGGTGGATGCTTGATGGCGATGGGATCTGGTGGGTTTTTTCAGGAAAAGGTGGCTACAGCTTGGTTGGGATTTTACAACATTTTGGCTTGGCTTTGTTATATCTGGATCCGACTATTCTTCGGGCGTCATCTTTCTTGCTCTTTGGCGAAGGCATCGATTGCTTCCCAGTGGTCTGGGCATAGTCTAAGAGTTCGATGGTGAAGTCAATGTTGGTTCTAGATCTGAGTTTTTGGTGGATTTATTCTGACTTACTACTTCGCTGCCTGGTTTCATCCCTGATGACACTTTGAATCTGGTACCTTGTGTCTCCTGCAGTGTGTATCCCACATTTTTTTGGTGCGCCGGTGGTTTGTGTTTTCTAGATGCTTCAGTTTAGTGGAATTTTGTTCATTTTGCTGCTACAGTTTGTTCTCCTTGTGGAGTGTTTTGATGGTTGGGCATGTCATTTGGTTAGGGGTCTGATTGAGTACCTGGTTAAGATGGTTATAGTTTTTTTGATGTTTTTAATGTTGTTGGGGAAATCTATGTGTACAAATGGGAGAAATAGGTTGTTTGGCATTGTTGGTTTTCATGGTGCAGAAGGAGAGGTCGTTTTCCAGCAATGGTGGCATTTTTTATCGCATGCTGTAGGGCTGGGATGTGATGAATCTGTTGGCTATGAGTTTGGTGTTGTGTTTCTAAGTTGTCGGAGGTGTCTCTTCTTGGTGAGGAAGTGCTAGAGGCTGCGGATGATATTGATTTCGTGATGTTGATGGTTGATCTCCTTGGAAATGAGACGATTAATGATGGAAATGTTGCTATGTGCTGGTTGCTATTTTGCGGGAGCGTGATGAAGCTTGCGAGTTGGAATTTGGTTTTGTTGTCTCTATGTTGCTTGCGGTGGACCTTCTTGGCGAGGAGGTGTTGGATGCTGGATTTTATGAGAATGGATGATGGTTATTATATGTATGTGAGCTCTGGTTTCTAGTTTTCGTGTGCTTTTGGTGCTGATGGTTATGTGCTGGTGGTGGTGGTTCGTTTTGGCGAGAAGGTGCTGGATGCTCATATTGGTGAGTTTGGATGTTGGTCGCTACGTGGTAGTGAGCTGCTGGATATTGGTTAATGCTGGATGATGGTGATGGTCACTGCATGGTTTTTTATGTGTTTGTTTAATTTTGTTTTTGTTTTTGACTATTTTGGGTTTCCTTTTCTGGTTTTGGGGTAGTTAAGGGCTTTTGGGTGCGGTTCGTTTGACCCCTCCAATCCCTTGTCTGTTGTGTCTTTTTTATAATAAATTTTGGGGGGTGGGGGGGTCAGGAATAGCCTGAACCTCACATCTACCTTGCCTCTAAGAACATAAAAACACTAAAACCCATAAACACCCCTAAGAATAACCTAAAAACCTGAAAAACCTAAATACCATAAAAACAAATAAAAAACACAAAAACCCTAAAAACCTCTAAAACTATAAAAACCCATTAAACACAAAAAAATGTTAAAAGCTCAAAAAACGACATAAAATAATTAAAAAAACTAAAAACCCATACAACCACTAAAAACCCTAAAACCCATAAAAATCCCTAAAAACCCTAAAAACATAAAAATCCTAAAAAATCCCTTAAAATACCTAAAAACATAAAAACTATAAAACCACCTAAATACCCTAATCAAGATTTAAAAGCCTAAAAATACTTAAAACCTTTAATACCCTTAAAAAATATAGAATCCCTAAAAAACATAGAATCCCTAAATCCCATAAAAACCATAAAAATGATAAATAATTTCCTAAAAAGAAAAAAACCCTAAAACGCTAAAAAACCTAAGAAAACCTTAAAACCCAAAAAATATAAACCCTTAAAACCCATAAAAACACTAAAGACACTAAGAACCTATGAAATCCAAAAAACATCATAAAAACCCCTAAAACCCTTGAAAACCCTAAAACCCTAAAATCATTAAGAACTCTAAAAAACTGTAAACCCCAAAAAAACTCTAAAACCCAAAAAAATAGAAAAAAAATATTAACAACCCTAAAAACTTTAAAACCCTAAAAACCCCTCGAACACCCAAAAAACCCATAAAAATAAAAAACACTAAAAATTCCAAAAAACATAAAAACCCTAAAAACCATAAGAAAACATTAAAAACATAGAAACACTTTAAACCCCTAAAAACTAAAAACTATTAAAACAATAAAAACCCCAACAACCGTCAAAATCCCTAAGACCCACAAAACCATAAAATCATTAAAATCCTTATAAGCGTAAAAATATTAATATTCATTAAAAACCACTAAAACATTAAAAATATAAAAACAAATAAAACCACTAAAAACCTAAATTATTCTAAAAACACTAAATGACCATAAAACCCCTAGATACCCTTAAAACAAAAAAAAACCTCTAAAACCATAAAATCCCTAAAAACCCATAAAAACCCTAAAATCCCCAAAAAATAATATAAAAACCATTTAAACCTCCAAAAAATTAAAAGAAATATAAAAACCATTAAAAACCCAAAAACACTCAAAAACCCTACAATATAAAAAAATCATAAAACCCTAAAAAAATAAAAAACCCTAAAAATAATAAAAAACCCTTAAACCACTAAAAACCCAAAAATATTATAAAAATCCTAAAACACCTAAAAATCCCTAAAAATGTAAAAACACTAAAACCCCTAAGAAAACCTCAAAAAAACACTAAAAACACTAAAAACCAAAAAAAATTATAAAAACACTTCAAAACACTATACGCCCTAAAACCCTAAGAACCCTAAAACCCCTAAAATCCATAAAGATCACTAAAACCCATTAAAAATTAAAAAATATAGAGAAATCCAAATAACAATAAAATATTTAAAAACACTTTAGACCCTAAAATGTAAAAAAATATAAAAATTATTAAACCCCAAAAATACCAAAATAACCCTAAAACACAAAAAAAACCTAGAAACCCCTAGAAACCCCAAACCACTCCAAATTCCAAAAACACTAAAAAACATAAAAATTATAAAAATTCTTAAAAATCACTGAATACATAAAAAACATAAAAAACCTATAAACCCCAACGAAAAACTAATAAAATTAAATACATTAAAAACCTAAAAACATTAAAAACCAATAAAAAACACAATAATCTCTAAATAGCCTTAAAATCTCTAAAAACCCTAAAAACCATAAATATCCAATAAAATCCCTAAAAATACCTAAAACAATAGAAACCCTAAAATATGAAAAAACCTAAGAAATTATTAAAACATAAGAACACATAAAACCCCTTAGACACCTAAAAAATGATAAAAACCCTAAATTCCCTAAAAAGACACTAAAATCCCTAAAATCCCTAAAACCCCTAAAAACATTAAAATCCCTAAATACCCATAAAACATATAAATAACTATGAACATTAAAACACCTTTAAATCCATAAAAACGTCCAAAAACACTAAAAACATGAAAACCGCTAAAAGTTAAAAAACCAAAACTGATTAAAACAATAAAAGCCATATAAACAATTAAAAAACCTCAAAATACCGAAAAATTATTAAATATAATAAAAATGAAAAAAAATTAGAAAAAAATCCCTAAAAACATAAAAACCCATAAAAACCTTGAAAACCAAAATAAAACCTTAAAATCATTTAAACACTTAAACCCTGAAAAATCAAAAAATAATCAAAAAGACCTAAAATCCCTAAAACCCCTAAAACCCCATAAAAACATAAAAAGAATAAAACCCATTAAAAACCAAAAAACCAAAAAAAAACTCTAAAACCCCATTGAATCCCTAGAATTGTTAAAAAACTATAAAAACATCAAAAAACCTTAAAACCACAAAAAGTGAAAAAATACCCTAAAACCCTAAAAAACCAAAAAAAACCCATAAAATCCCTTAAAACCAAAGAAAATTCTAAATTCCCTAAAAATTCCCTAAAACCCATGAAAACATACATAACCTTAAACCCCAAAAAAACACTAAGAAACCCTTAAAAATATAATTACACTTAAAGCCCCTAACGACCTAAAAAGACTAATAATCCAAAAAATTCTAAATACAAAAAAACGTAAAATACCTAAAACCCTAAACAACCTTAAAAATAATTAAATGAGACCTAACAAGGATGGTGGAAATAAAAATGAGGCCTTGAGCATGGCCAATGATGGAATTTTACATGGGAAGGAGAATTTCCTAGGGGGTTTCATCTCTAATCCCCCGAAGAGGAGTCCAAGGAATGACCACTCCACTATGCCAATGCCCAAGGCTACCAGGGCTTCGTCTAAGGTAGTCAAAAAGAATGATAATGATTTCAAATGAGGGTGGCCTGATAAGGTCTATTCTTGAACACAACATACATTGGTGAAACAAAGAATTTGGTAGTCTTCAAGTATCAGGAGGACTTAGAGTCTGGATGGGAGACCATGGATGCTGGAGAAGTATCTGAGTTTGAGTTTAGTAATGTTTCTGATCCTTTTGACATGTAGTTTTTTTAGCTATGGTCTGTTATGGCCTAGAATCTTTCTTTCTCTGTTATCCCATTAATTTTTTATGAAATTTTGTAGGGCCAAGTATGCTTGGTAATGTGCCTTCTTTCCCTTAAAAGCCTTAAAATACATAAAACATAATAAACTTTAAAAACCCTAAAAATGCTATGAAAACCTAAAAAAAACCCCCCAAAAAAGTCTAAAAATGCTAAAAACCCTAAAAGACACTAAAACCTCTAAAACCACTAAATACCATAAAAACCCCTAAAAACATAAAAATCTATAAAACCCATAAAAACCCTGTAAACACTAAATATTCTCAAAATAATATATACCACTAAAAACATTAAATACACAAAAAAATATTATAAACAACGAGAAACTAAAAAACCCATGAAAAGAAAAAAACCTAAAAAACCCTAGAAACCCTAAAAATGCATAAAAATCCAAAAACAATCCTTAAAATCCTTAAAATGTAAAAAATATAACAAACCTAAAAAGCACTAATAAAACCTTAAATACGTAAAAACACATAAAAAACCTAAAACCCTAAAAATGCTAAAAACCCAAAAAACCATGAAACAACAGAGATCCCTAAAACCTAAAAAAACCAAAAAAAAATAATGAAAACCTAAAAACTAAAAAAACCTCTAAAATCCCATAAAAATCATAAAACCTTAAAAACCCTAAAACCCCCAAAAAAACTAAAAAACCCTAAAACCATAAAAACCATAAAATCCTAAGAAAATCCATTAAAATCCTAAAAATATAAGAAACCCTAAAAACAATGAAAACCCCTAATAAATCCTAAAAAACTAAAAAAAACATAAAAACCCTAAAACCTTAAAAAAGATAAAACCCTAAAAATACATAAAAACATTCATAATCTATAAAATCCCTAAAACCGCTTAAAAATTCAAAACCCAAAAAATATAAAAAACATAAAGAACCATAAACCCTGAAAACCCCTAAAATCCTTAAAAATAGAAAAAAATATTACAACTCAAAAACACTAAATCCCACAAAATACCATAAAAGACCCTAAAAACACTTTAATCCCCTAAAAACATCAAAAACTCCAAAAACGATAAAACCCGCTAAAAAACTCAAATAAAACACTAAATCTGCAAAAAAACAATAAAACCCCTATACACCATAAAAATCCATAGAAACCCTAGAAAACAAAAAAATACTAAAAAATACCTAAAATACCTACAAACATAAAAACCCATAAGAAGATACCTAAGAGAAAATTTAAAACTGAAAAAAAAATCCTTAAAAACCCATAAAAATACAAAAAAGACCTAAAACCCATAAGAATGACAAATAAACCTAAAAACCTAAAAACACCTAAGAAACCCATAAAAACAAAAAAATGCATGAAACCCCTAAAAACATGCTAAAACCACTAAAAAATCTAACAGAGCCTAAAAAACCCTAAAACAACTAAAAACCCTAAAAACACTCGAAATCCAAAAAACACCTAAAAACCAATAAAAACACTAAAAAACCTTATAAATCATGAAAAACATAATAAACCCTAAGCACACTGAAAAACCCAAAGAAATACTCAAAAAAAAAGAATAATTAAAATCCCTAAATACATAAAAATGATAGAAACCCTGAAATACCCTAAAAACCATAAATATCCCAAATGCCCTCAAAATCCCTAAAACCCTAAAAACCATAAAAACCAAAAAAACTCCCAAATAATACCTAAAATTTTAAAATAAAATAATATTGAAAAAATACTAGGAAAACACTAAAAACCTAAAAACACTTAAAACCACTAAAATACTAAAAACCACTAAAACCATAAAAACACATAAGAAGACCCTAAAAACCATAAAAACCATAAAAACAAATAAAAAACATAAAACCCCTAAAACCCTAGAAAACACTAAAAACTATAAAAACAATTTAAACCCCAAAAACGTTTAAAGATTATAAAAAACATAAAATAATTTAAACTCAACAAAATCCCTAAAAACCCAAAAAAAATAAAATAAAACCATAAAACCCCCAAAAACCTCAAATTCCATAAAAACCATAAGAAACATAAAAATCCTAAAAATCCCTAAAAATACATAAAAACCTAAAAACCATAAAACCACTTTAATACCCTAAGCAAGACTTAAAGACCTTAAAAAACTTTAAAACCCATAAATAAATTAAACCCCTAAAACACTCAAAACCCCCAAGAATTCCTAAAACCCATAAAATCCATAAAAATCAACAAAAAATCCATTAAAACCAAAACAAACCCTAAAACCCCTAATAAAACCTTAAAAACCTAAAAACAAATAAACCCTTATGTAAAGACCAGGAATTTACATGTAAGTTTTTTAAATATATGGGAATTTTATGAGTCTATGAAAGTTTACAACGCGTGATTCTGAGGCCCGGTGTGCCCAGAATCAATTTTTGAAGTTTTGTTCAGGTACATTCAGTAAACGTACGAGTGATTTTTTCTTAATTTTGAACCAAGGAATGGAATTGAAATCCAAGGACACCGTTGAACTCACAGAACTAATATTTGCTTAAGAAGACTTTCACCTCGACGACAGTTGGTTGAGGGTGAAAGTTAGTTTTTTGAGTCTTTCATGGAAATAGTAAAATAAAATAAACACATGTTTGATTTTATTTTATCTTTTATAACAATCCAAGTGGATGTTGGAGGTAGGGACCACCACACCTTAACCTCCCATGAGAGGTTATGGTGGTGGGGCCCACCTGAACGTAAACACCCACGAGAGTTTACGATGTGGGGACCACCAGGGACAAACCCCCCAATTAATTGTGGAAAACCACTCAACTCCCTCATAAATGAGGGATAGTATCTTGACCTCCCTTAACTTAATGGTTCCACCCCCCCCCCCCTTTTAATGGTGTCAACCCTCCCCCTTTAATTAATTAAGACTTCTCATTTAATTAAATGCTAGAATTTGAATTTTAAACCCATAAAACTAAATAATAGACAATCTATTATTTGGAGGGGTTATCTATTCATTTGTTGGAAAAGGTTGGAAAAGGAGGATTATAGCTCTTGAGGAAAAAACTCTCCAACGAAGAACGCTTCCTCCATGAAGAACGCTCCACCGATGAATAAAATCAATCCTGACTTCGACCTTCTTCCTCAGGACTTCCTCTCATGTAGGGCATCTTCAACTATGATGAGTCGATGCACAAACTGACGATCGAGGAAAATGACGACGTCCGCCTTTTCCCAATGATCCATCTTCTACCCCGTGACTCTGTCGGCGAACAATGAACAAGTTTGGGATTTTATTTAAGTATGATTTTATTCCCTTGATTCTTCACTTCTAAAAAATAACTTGAATCAACTTATTATCCAGTTGATCCACGGATGTTTTCCTTACAGGATCGGACTATTTTGTTGTGGGAAGTTTTAGAGGTTTAATTTTGTTTGATTATCACTTCACTATTACACCGCTTCTTTTCTTTTGCTGGTTGGGAAGAATATTTGCGGGAGGGTTTAATGTGCTATATTCTTTTTCACCACTTTACCGCTCTAACACGGAGGGTGCAGGCCAAACAAACATGGATTGACCTCTATGAAAACCCCTGTGTTTTTGTTGAAATCTTTGTGATGGAGGAAGACAACAACTGGAGGTTGGCCGCACGACAAGTGTGGCAGCGTACGTCCACCCCACTCGGCGAACAGGGAGCCATAGCGACAAATGGAAGATGGCTGGCCATCCACCCAGCCATGGCGGCACCCCACCGTACTGCGGCCCTTGCGCCAAAAGAGGGACTTACCTGAGGAGAACCACCTTTCATCCACCAAGATACCAGTTCGATTTGCCTCAAAATCGAGCTAATTAATTTCTCCAACCTTTGAAAACTATAACTTCCCCATGAGCCTCGACTAGGAGGAAGTACGAGGGAAAAATTGAGAAATCCCAAGTGTATTGGGACTTAAAACCCTAACTTTAAGTGGTCGCATGGATTACTTGCACGGTTTGGAAAACCATGTGCCAACTATGTGGTTGCTACTATCTATCCCGGGGACTTTTCATGGCTTGTATGCACGTTCTGACAAACTATGCACTACCCGTGCGGAGCCCACTATCAAGGCTAATAACTAACTAGTCGCATGCCCCTGGACTATGGAAGGTAGACTTGGGGTAGTCATGGAATGGGTCCCAGGGGATAGGTCGTGAAGAATCTGTATCAGAGGAGTCGGTTCTACCACAGAACTTATGACTATGATATTTTATGTGAAGCAATAGTGTTAAGTGTAGTGACTATGGTTTTCAGTTCAGGGAGTCCAGTATTAGTGTGGCGGCTGATACACTAGGACCCTAACTTCTGATTTATGACTCAGTACACTAAAACACTGATTTCATGTGTGTTTTCAAAATCATTAAGTCAGCGCAACCATTTCAGCTCACCTGGTATAACTTTTTGACCATAGCGCACCTGTTTCTTTCAGGATGCCTCCTTGCAGACGACCAGTGTAGAGACCCGAAGCTTGACGTACATGGACATTACATTACATTTGCGGAATACTTAGTACATAACAAAAACACACACTAAAGGATCGTAATAGTTTAGTGTCTTTGGAAACTCGGAACGTAATCTTCTAATCGTGGTGAAAGTTCTTCAATATCTCCCATAAAGGTCATCCCTTTTTTCTACCTAAAACCTTTCTTTATATCCTGGGGAAAAGAAAACATAAAAGGGTGAGCTCAAATGCTCAGTAAGGTTAAACAAAAGAAAAATCAATCACATCATATACATAGCTTTTGGAAATCTTAACCTGCAAAAGAGCTCATAATATCATAACATGGGATATATCATAGAAGTGAAATGTAATCCCAATAATCATAACATAAAACATGAAACTTTGTGGCATACACACATAATCATAGAAAATCATTTCTTGTTAGTCAAGACTCATTGACAAGACTATCTTAGTGGACAAAGTCCCTTTCTGAATCGAGTAACCCTCGTCTCAGTCCTGTTTCACTGAACCGGTATAACCTACCATTTCAGCCATGTCTATCTCATGAGATATAAAGTCTTTACCCAATGCATTGGAGGGAGATATAGGTCCCACCCATCTCATAATGATACCATTCTTATGTGTGACACAAAATCATAAATCATACATCATTGCATAACCCATGAAATAAAATGGGATTCTTAAACAACATGACATCATAAAACAATTCATATAAGATAATGGAATTCATAAAAATATTTCCATCACAACATAATCAAACCAATGTAATAATAGGGATAAAAACAGAACCCTTTTATTATCTTAGATGGAAAATAATTTTGATAAAATACTTGAACTCCATTCTTGAGGAAAATATCCTTTCTTCTTCAAAAACATTTTTTCCTTTCATAACATGTCATACAAATTTAAAATAAAAGAAGTTGATTAAAAATAAACTTGAAAACTTTTAAAGGAAGTTTCTTAGAAATAATGTTTTAAAAATCCATTCAGGCCGTATAAGTTAAAAAAAACATTCTTCGTACTTTTGTCGGAAAAGTCAAAAAGTACCTCGTACGGAAAACGACAAAAGATTCCTTTCACTTCTTTTACTAAAAACTCACCGAAGGGTAAAAATGGATTTAAACAATTGTAGGTGGATGGAAATAATATTACATATTGATGAAACATGGATGTGGATGATAAAATACACCCCAGTAAATACTTACAAATAAACAATCTCGGATAAAAATGGGATTGTGATATTTCCCTTACCTTAGGTCCAATTTGCTTCGTATGTGTCCGAACCTCCTGTATAATGATTTAAATAATGTCATTGACTTATTACAGAATCATATTCATTGTTATGATATCATATATGGTTCACTTATGACATTATATTACCCGTTCTTTTGTAAATTCCATGTTAAAGAAGCGTTTTGGGTAAAATCGTTTCATTTATCGTAGGTGTTTTGACTTTTTGTTCTTGACATCATTATTACTTATATCATGATTTACTTACTTCCAGAATATAAAATATGATTTATATATCATATATATTTAGTATATATATATATATAATAGATAGATAAATAAAATGAAAAACACCGTTCATGGAGACGGTAGTCCGTACGTACGCATGAACGCTGTTTTTCTTTCCTTATTGTCTTGAAATGGAAGTAAGTAGATGACATACATATGTATATATATACATAAATCCAGTAGCTTTATAATGTCATATATTTCATTATTATTTCTTATATATACATTATAATCATTCTTAAATGGTTAACATGGAGAATGAATCTCATCGCGTCGTGGAGACGGTAGTCCGTACGTACGCACGAGCGATGATATCATTTCTATAAATATTGAATTGAATTGGAGTGGATTATACAATATATCAGAATAAATATGATGTTGTAATAACTATGTATAGTTATTCTTTACACCATTATACCCATCCATGTAAGGTGGTGGTGGAAAATAGATTACACCACGGCGTGGAGACGGTATTCCGTACGTACGCACGCGCGGTGATTTCTTTTTCCGTAGGATGGATAGATGGCGAAATAGGGTTGTTTCATACTTATAATAACATATCAGTATATGAGTGATACTGATTTTATTACTTCATAATGAAACAACCTAAGAAGAAGAAGTGGAAGAAGAAATAAAGATGAAAGAATTGGTAACGGTAATTACCTCTTCTTTGAAGTGCCTCTTTGAGACCTCCTCTTAGGGCACTAGAATTGGTCTTTGAGGAAGACCAGAACCTCTAGGATGTTGCTAGGGAAGTGGAGAAGGGATTTTGGCAGGGGTTGGACGAGCTTGAGTGCTCAAATTGGTGTGAGGAGGAGGGGGAGGAGGTGTCCTTTTATAAGGGAGGAGAGGGGCAGCTTAGGAATATCTCAAAATATTATTTTATATTAAAGTCAAAATCGGTTTATAATGGTTCCAAAGGGTCTTATTTCGAAGATAAGGTGGGGATGGGTCGATATCCTATCAACAAATATAATTTAGAGAAGTTTAGGATATTATTTTAACCTTATCAATTAAATTTAACTCTAAGTTAAATAATTTAACTTTTACCATGTCTTTTTGTTTTCTTTCACTATATGGTTAATAAACTTACTATAACATGCCAAACGAACCCCAAATTGTTTATTATTAATATATATATCCTTATCTAAGTCATTTGGCTGAACCTTAGATTTTTAGGAATACAATAACAATTAATAATATAATACTTGATTTAAAAACTATTTTGTGTCAATTTTGACACTATTTGATATATGATTTTTGTGAAAGTCATAACAGAATTAAATGTTCGAACCAAGTTGATTCAATCAACATTAATATATCATAGTAACCTAGAAAATTAGTGGAATTCATAAAAATCTCAAATTACATTTATTTGGGTGTTTATAACATCAATTATGTCAATATTTCATTAATAAGATAATTACTGCATCATCGTTGTGTCATAAATAAAATAAATTATTTTATGTCTAAAAATTACAAATAAAATACCATCATGTAGGAAATCTTTTTAGTTTTCTAATGAATATTTACAATCGAATTTATCTTATTTATAACCCCATATTAAAAAAGATTTACTTATTAAACTTTGATTTTAACTATTTTAACCTTTCTTTAAATAAATTAATAATAAATGCCCTAATCTAATCCAAGTGGGCCTAAATGGTCATATTTTATTCCTAAGTTTGTTTTTGGTCGAATTACACTTGTCCAATAGAATTAGGACATGTGTTAGGGTAATAGTAATATCATATTTACCCTTAGTTACCCTATTTACTATTAACCGCGGTAAAAAAGTAAAAAGTTACTATTCACCAAAAAATTATTTTCATCTCATTGAACCACATTTTAGTCCTTGATATTAACCGTGTCTCTCGGATTTTCGAAATTCCATTCACAGAAGCGGAAAAATTAAGTTTTATGAAAAATTCAGTTTTTTTTACTACCACTTAGTAGTTTCACTATTCATCAAAAATTGATGTTTTTCAGAACAATGCCAAAATTTCATCCTAAGCTATATTTCATATTCCGAATTCAAAAATGAAATCTATTTTACCAAATTCATAACATAGAAGTTTCATTAATTAATTTTATAATTAAATCCCGCTGTTAAAATAAATAGCGTGTTTTTAGGAAATAATATATATCAAAAGATTGACACTTGATTATGTCTTGTTTAAATGTGAAATTACAACCAATGACCAACATTGTATTAAATTGTAAAAATATATTCTAAATATACATTAAAACCACTCAAATTAATAATTTATCACTATTAATTATTTCGATTAAAAAAGTTGTTTTTAATTATAATTTAGTAATTTTTCACTATTCATCAGAATATGAAAGTTATCCGAAAAGTACCAAAATTTCACCTTAGGCTAAATTCGATACTCCGAATCCAAGAATGAAGTTCATTTTGAAAAATAAGATTTAAAGAATTTTAAAAAGTGGTTATTACTATTCATAACGGCTAGTTTTAATAATATTTTAATAGAACATCGTTGTTTAGTGAAACTCGGTATTGTGTATTACACACGCTATTGAGGAAGGTCGCGATTGCGTGTAATGCAAGGCAAGACAAGGATGCGTGTTCTGCAAGCTCCTTTTGGTGTAGCGTACAACACAAGACATCAATAAAATTAAAAAGAATATTTCTTTATAAAATCTTGGGATGTTACATTCTACCCCCCTTAAAATGAATTTCGCCCTCGAAATTCGTCGGGGTTATAAATGGTTTACTATTCGAAAGTTTCTTTAATAGAAACCCACATCGTAAAAAGGAATATCAAAACCAATCTTTAAAAACAAAAGTATGAAACGTAACGGTTACCCAAATAAACTAATCATTGGGTTTCCACATAGGTGAAAATATGGATATGGAAGAGAAATCTAACCATCATGTTCTGATGGAGAGTGGTAGAGAACATGGATATGGAAAAGCCAGTAATCAAAAATCCATAGATTTGTGATGATATAAGGTACCATCTGATTAATCAGGTATAAGATCACTAGGACAACATTTTTGGTTTTCAAGATCATTTCCCCTAAAGTTGAAAATTTGAATTAGAATAAATACTTACTTTATTTTGGTACAATCTCACCGTTGTTCGTGCTTTGAACAATTTCCACTTCATCTCTTAAATAAATGAAGTTGAATTTGTTATTCGTGAAGTGTTAGCAGATCATGTGATAGAATGACAGGTCATTCCATCTGTCTCAAACAAAAGGTTAGCAAAACTTATATACATAAGTCGATCTATAGTGAGATTAATCATATATGGTTCCTAAAATGGACTTATACTTCATTTATCATACTGCTTAATATAATAAAACTAGTTTATACTAAACAGGGACTTCCTGTAGGTCAGTGGTAGGCGATAAAGGCCAGTCGCACTTCGGTTGTGGGTTCGATTCCCACAGCCTTGTCCGAAGCGATGGGCTGTCGCCCGTCCTGCAGGTTGTCCTTTTTCCAAAACTATATTACTATAACATCCCATCAATAATATCGAAAAAAAAATTCTATCCTTAAACAATACTAACTTACGTCCAACACAATCCATTCCAATCTTTAGGCTTATCCATAATACTGCAGTCCACTCTCATAACATAGTGAAAACAATTACCAGAGATTTAATATCATCGTTGATCCCCATATATCATAAGATATGTTTTGTTGGTCACATTCCAAACATTCAAAGTCCTTAATCATGTATACTCTTGAATACCCATTGAACCTTAGTGAAAACTTGAATGTAGTTAAAAGTTAACACTTTACACATACCAAAATCCTCAAAATTATTTATACTCAAACCATGATATCACTTAGTCCTTATATCAATCATGAGCTCATGAATACAATCAAACATCTCATTATCTTCTTATCCTTTCAATATGAACTTATCATCTACTTTCCAAAATATTTGAATCACTTTTCATAGTTATTGGTACCTTAAAATTATTGAAAACCACAATAGACCAATACTTAAATATTTCAATACACCATAAAAGTACCTCAACAACATTATTCTTGAATACCAAAACACTTCAGTCCATCCACATCAATGATTATCCTGGAATAAGTCCTTCCTTGATTTAGAAGTAACTTTTTAGGTCAGGGCATTGAGTTGGGTAATACCCATGTTCTCCACAAATAAGACATTGAACTCCATAACAATCTGTCACTCTATGACCCTTTTCTCCACACAGATAACATCGGTCCCTCCATTTGAGGTATTCCTCAAGGTTCTTCTTCCCTTATTTAGAAATCTCAATCGTCCTTTCTTTATGCTCCTCAACATGCGAACATGCATAATAGTCTATCTTCCTCTTCTTTGAAGAATTAGGCATACCACTAAATTTCACCTTGTTAATCATATATCGCGATGATTGATTCGGCATAATCACAACATCTTTCTCTCTAGGCATTACACAATTTTGTTGCTCATAGTCACCAATTTGTCCATTGGATTCAATGTTAACTGAATTCCTTTTGGTTCCCTCCCTTAACTAAAACACAAAAATAATTTTGTGAGAATCAAAAATCATGCTAGAGAAAACAACATAGTAAAGGGAAAGTATCCTCAATACCTAACTTCTTAGGTTTAATCTAATATCATTACCATAGTTCTAGGAATATATCCTATACGTATACTTATCCTTAGGGACATCCCTAGACATACCTTAGAAATATCTCTAGGAATCTCACTAACGTTTTCGCATCCAAGTTTCCAAAGGTTGACTAAACCTTTCCTCTGATACCAACTGTAGAGACCCGAAGCTTGACGTACATGGACATTACATTACATTTGCGGAATACTTAGTACATAACAAAAACACACACTAAAGGATCGTAATAGTTTAGTGTCTTTGGAAACTCGGAACGTAATCTTCTAATCATGGTGAAAGTTCTTCAATATCTCCCATAAAGGTCATCCCTTTTTTCTACCTAAAACCTTTCTTTATATCCTGGGGAAAAGAAAACATAAAAGGGTGAGCTCAAATGCTCAGTAAGGGTAAACAAAAGAAAAATCAATCACATCATATACATAGCTTTTGGAAATCTTAACCTGCAAAAGAGCTCATAATATCATAACATGGGATATATCATAGAAGTGAAATGTAATCCCAATAATCATAACATAAAACATGAAACTTTGTGGCATACACACATAATCATAGAAAATCATTTCTTGTTAGTCAAGACTCATTGCCAAGACTATCTTAGTGGACAAAGTCCCTTTCTGAATCGAGTAACCCTCGTCTCAGTCCTGTTTCACTAAACCGGTATAACCTACCATTTCAGCCATGTCTATCTCATGAGATATAAAGTCTTTACCCAATGCATTGGAGGGAGATATAGGTCCCACCCATCTCATAATGATACCATTCTTATGTGTGCCACAAAATCATAAATCATACATCATTGCATAACCCATGAAATAAAATGGGATTCTTAAACAACATGACATCATAAAACAATTCATATAAGATAAAGGAATTCATAAAAATATTTCCATCACAACATAATCAAACCAATGTAATAATAGGGATAAAAACAGAACCCTTTTATTATCTTAGATGGAAAATAATTTTGATAAAATACTTGAACTCCATTCTTGAGGAAAATATCCTTTCTTCTTCAAAAACATTTTTTCCTTTCATAACATGTCATACAAATTTAAAATAAAAGAAGTTGATTAAAAATAAACTTGAAAACTTGTAAAGGAAATTTCTTAGAAATAATGTTTTAAAAATCCATTCAGGCCGTATAAGTTAAAAAAAACATTCTTCGTACTTTTGTCGGAAAAGTCAAAAAGTACCTCGTACGGAAAACGACAAAAGATTCCTTTCACTTCTTTTACTAAAAACTCACCGAAGGGTAAAAATGGATTTAAACAATTGTAGGTGGATGGAAATAATATTACATATTGATGAAACATGGATGTGGATGATAAAATACACCCCAGTAAATACTTACGAATAAACAATCTCGGATAAAAATGGGATTGTGATATTTCCCTTACCTTAGGTCCAATTTGCTTCGTATGTGTCCGAACCTCCTGTATAATGATTTAAATAATGTCATTGACTTATTACAGAATCATATTCATTGTTATGATATCATATATGGTTCACTTATGACATTATATTACCCGTTCTTTTGTAAATTCCATGTTAAAGAAGCGTTTTGGGTAAAATCGTTTCATTTATCGTAGGTGTTTTGACTTGTTGTTCTTGACATCATTATTACTTATATCATGATTTACTTATTTCCAGAATATAAAATATGATTTATATATCATATATATTCAGTATATATATATATATAATAGATAGATAAATAAAATGAAAAACACCGTTCATGGAGACGGTAGTCCGTACGTACGCATGAACGCTGTTTTTCTTTCCTTATTGTCTTGAAATGGAAGTAAGTAGATGACATACATATGTATATATATACATAAATCCAGTAGCTTTATAATGTCATATATTTCATTATTATTTCTTATATATACATTATAACCATTCTTAAATGGTTAACATGGAGAATGAATCTCATCGCGTCGTGGAGACGGTAGTCCGTACGTACGCACGAGCGATGATATAATTTCTATAAATATTGAATTGAATTGGAGTGGATTATACAATATATCAGAATCAATATGATGTTGTAATAACTATGTATAGTTATTCTTTACACCATTATACCCATCCATGTAAGGTGGTGGTGGAAAATAGATTACACCACGGCGTGGAGACGGTATTCCGTACGTACGCACGCGCGGTGATTTCTTTCTCCGTAGGATGGATAGATGGTGAAATAGGGTTGTTTCATACTTATAATAACATATCAGTATATGAGTGATACTGATGTTATTACTTCATAATGAAACAACCTAAGAAGAAGAAGTGGAATAAGAAATAAAGATGAAAGAATTGGTAACGGTAATTACCTCTTCTTTGAAGTGCCTCTTTGAGACCTCCTCTTAGGGCACTAGAATTGGTCTTTGAGGAAGACCAGAACCTCTAGGATGTTTCTAGGGAAGTGGAGAAGGGATTTTGGCAGGGGTTGGACGAGATTGAGTGCTCAAATTGGTGTGAGGAGGAGGGGGAGGAGGTGTCCTTTTATAAGGGAGGAGAGGGGCAGCTTAGGAATATCTCAAAATATTATTTTATATTAAAGTCAAAATCGGTTTATAATGGTTCCAAAGGGTCTTATTTCAAAGATAAGGTGGGGAGGGGTCGAAATCCTATCAACAAATAGAATTTAGACAAGTTTAGGATATTATTTTAACCTTATCAATTAAATTTAACTCTAAGTTAAATAATTTAACTTTTACCATGTCTTTTTGTTTTCTTTCACTATATGGTTAATAAACTTACTATAACATGCCAAACGAACCCATAATTGTTTATTATTAATATATATATCCTTATCTAAGTCATTTGGATGAACCTTAGATTTTTAGGAATACAATAACAATTAATAATATAATATTTGATTTAAAAACTATTTTGTGTCAATTTTGACACTATTTGATATATGATTTTTGTGAAAGTCATAACAGAATTAAATGTTCGAACCAAGTTGATTCAATCAACATTAATATATCATAGTAACCTAGAAAATTAGTGGAATTCATAAAAATCTCAAATTACATTTATTTTGGTGTTTATAACGTCAATTATGTCAATATTTCATTAATAAGATAATTACTGCATCATCGTTGTGTCATAAATAAAATAAATTATGTTATGTCTAAAAATTACAAATAAAATACCATCATGTAGGAAATCTTTTTAGTTTTCTAATGAATATTTACAATCGAATTTATCTTATGTATAACCCCATATTAAAAATGATTTACTTATTAAACTTTGATTTTAACTATTTTAACCTTTCTTTAAATAAATTAATAATAAATGTCCTAATCTAATCCAAGTGGGCCTAAATGGTCATATTTTATTCCTAAGTTTGTTTTTGGTCGAATTAAACTTGTCCAATAGAATTAGGACATGTGTTAGGGTAATAGTAATATCATATTTACCCTTAGTTACCCTATTTACTATTAACCGCGGTAAAAAAGTAAAAAGTTACTATTCACCAAAAAATTATTTTCATCTCATTGAACCACATTTTAGTCCTTGATATTAACCGTGTCTCTCGGATTTTCGAAATTCCATTCACAGAAGTGGAAAAATTAAGTTTTATGAAAAATTCAGTTTTTTTTAACTACCACTTAGTAGTTTCACTATTCATCAAAAATTGATGTTTTTCAGAACAATGCCAAAATTTCATCCTAAGCTATATTTCATATTCCGAATTCAAAAATGAAATCTATTTTACCAAATTCATAACATATATGTTGCATTAATTAATTTTATAATTAAATCCCGCTGTTAAAATAAATAGCGTGTTTTTAGGAAATAATATATATCAAAAGATTGACACTTGATTATGTCTTGTTTAAATGTGAAATTACAACCAATGACCAACATTGTATTAAATTGTAAAAATATATTCTAAATATACTTTAAAACCACTCAAATTAATAATTTATCACTATTAATTATTTCGATTAAAAAAGTTGTTTTTAATTATAATTTAGTAATTTTTCACTATTCATCAGAATATGAAAGTTATCCGAAAAGTACCAAAATTTCACCTTAGGCTAAATTCGATACTCCGAATCCAAGAATGAAGTTCATTTTGAAAAATAAGATTTACAGAATTTTAAAAAGTGGTTATTACTATTCATAACGGCTAGTTTTAATAATATTTTAATAGAACATCGTTGTTTAGTGAAACTCGGTATTGCGTATTACACACGCTATTGAGGAAGGTCGTGATTGCGTGTAATGCAAGGCAAGACAAGGATGCGTGTTGTGCAAGCTCCTTTTGGTGTAGCGTACAACACAAGACATCAATAAAATTAAAAAGAATATTTCTTTATAAAATCTTGGGCTGTTACAACCAGCTAATGTCCTGAGATTTGTTCGCACAAATAACCCACCGAGCGACATGGCCGTAGTACATGTCCCTTTTCCAGCTGGGGAACCAGTAGTACCTTTACCCGTTGGGCCATAGATGCCACCAGCCCAAGCTGCAGACGGTGCACGCCGATTGAGCACGCTGCATGAGTTCCAGCAGCAGAGGCCACCCGGGTTCAGGGGAGAGACAGACCCACTGGTAGCTGAGGATTGGCTGGAGGATGTGGTGAGATTCTTCTGACTGGTAGGGACACTAGAAGTCCTCATAGAGATACATGAAGACAGCCTTCTATAGGACGAAGTGGGCAGATGGTGGAGCTTGATGCTCCAGGTTCACGACGATATGACACTTCTCTGGGCAGGCTTTGATAGCCTGTTTTGGGTAGAGTTTGTTCCAAAAAATATTTGCGCTGTGTTCATTCAGGAGCTACTTCATCTATGGTAGGGTAGAATGATTATAGCTCAGTACTCTGTGAGGTTCACAGACCTCTCACACTACACCACCGATATGGTGCGGGACCCATTCTTCAGGGCCTGAACCTTCGAGCAGGGGATCAGACGGGAGATCAGAGCTCAGATGATCTCACTCAGCATCCTGACGCTTGCGGGGGTGCTAGAGAGAGCCCTCATAGTGGAGATATTCCTTGTTGACTAGTCTCCAGCAGCGAGATCCACCACAAGTCAATACGTAGCAGAGTCTTCTGCAGCTGGCAGCAGATAGATGTCACAGAGGTCCAAGTGGACCAGACCTACAGGTGGACGACTACATGACTCATGATTGGTTGTTTGGGGAACCCAAATCAGATACAGACATTCCAGGAGTGGGAAGTGTTACTAAAGTGGCGGGCAGGGTCACATGGTTCGTGACTTCATGACCCGTCGTTCGGATGATCATCGGACGGTCAAAGGACCTCCTAGGCAGAGACAAAGATCCGATCGAGGTGGTCTGTAGGGAGCAGGTGGACGTGGAAGAGGATATGGTCGTGCAACTAGTGGTGGGAAACATTTCGAGGTGTTACCACCACCACCACCACCATGAGGTTCACCCAGACTACAGGGAGCAGGTGGATAGGGGAGAGCTCAGCTCTTGGCAGCTGAGGCATACGGTCATGGAGCTCCAGAGATGATTCGAGGTACAATCAATGTCTACTCCACCATAGCTACAGTACTTATAGACATAGGTTCCAGTCACTCCTTCATTTACACTACCCTCATTCTAAGATCGGATATTCTAACGGAGTTGTTAGCTTGATACTTATGGCTAGAGACTCTTATGGGAGATGATTTGACAATTACGCACTGGTACCGACAGTGTGATCACTTACTCTAGGAGGCGAGAGCTTCGGCTGGGATCTCCAAGTAGTGGCATCGAGGCCTTATGACATCATCTTGGGTATGGAATGGTTATCTATATTCCATGATCATATATACTATATTACGTGCAATGTGTGGTGTGTCCTCATTGATAGGACCATGTTTACCTTCACTGGTAATAAGGGAGACATTGCAGCCTAGTATGGACTTTCTCGGAGGAGAGTGCAGCCAATCACACATTTGTTGGCTGGCCTTACCCTCAGAGTTGTTGATGTAGAGATTCTGACTTATCCTGTAGTGGTGGACCAGTACGTGGATGTTTTAATTGATGATGTCCCAGGTCTACCTCCTTGCAGAGAGGAGGAAATTTACTTTGACATGTACCCTGGTACGTCACCGATATCTACAATGGCGTATCAGATAGCTCCCATGGAGCTTTGTGAGATGCGGGTACAGCTGGAGGAATTACAGGGGAAGTGATTCATTTGGACTAGTGTTTCTCCCTAGGCAACCCCGATTCTGTTCTCCAAGAAGGAAGATAGGATCTTGAGGCATTTTGTCGACTACCGGCGCCTGAACCAGGTGACCGTGATGAACAAGTACCCACTCCCAAGTATTGACGACCTCTTTGATTAGTTAAAGGGAGCACGGTGGTTCTTGAAGATAGACCTTAGATCCGGATATCACCAACTCAGAGTTCGAGATGAGGATGTGCAAAAGACGACCTTTAGATGTCGGTATGACCACTACGAGTTCTCGGTTTTTCCATTTGGTGTAACTAATGCTCCATCAGTGTTTATGGGACTCATGACCAGCATCTTCTAGCCGTACCTAGACTTATTTTTCGTAGTCTTCATAGAATACATTATGATCTACTCGTCTACTGAGGAGGAGCATGCCTACCATTTGCAGGTAGTACTGGACACACTTCGAGAGCACAAGGTTTATGTCAAGCTCTCGAAGTTCCAGTTTTGGGTCTAAAAGGTTCACTTTATGGGACATGTCATCTCGGATGACAGAGTTACAGTGGATCCAATGAATATTGATGCGGTACTTTCTTGAGAGACACCCTAGATTGTGATGGAGGTACGGATTTTTCTGGGTATGGCTAGATACTATCGGAGATTTGTGCCAGATTTCTCCAGAGTTGTAGCACCACTATCAGCCTTGATGAAGAAGGGGAATCCATTTGTGTGGTCGGAGAGATTCCATCAGAGTTTTCAGAAGATGAGGTAGAGGCTAACTATTTCCCCCATCTTAAATCTTTTAGATGAGGGCGTATCATACATAGTTTACTACGACGCATCAGGGACCAGACTCAGATGTCTCATGATGCAGGAGTGAGTGGTGATCGCGTATGGTTCTTGGCAGCTGAGATAGCATGAGCAGAACTATGCTACCCATGACCTGTAGTTAGCAGTAGTGGTCTTCACCTTGAAGATGTGACGACACTATTTTATGGGCGATCACTTTACAGTGTACTCTGATCACAAGAGTCTTAGGTATATCTTCTCCCAGAAGGACCTGAACCTGAGATAGTGACATTGGGTTGATTTCCTCTAGGACTATGACTTAGAGATATTATATACTCCTGGGAAGTGGAATGTTGTTGTAGATGCACTCTGTAGGAGATCTGGTATACAGCTGTTAGGTGAGGCGATGGATCATCTGGACACATTTCAGATATCATTTGTGGATAGAGAAGGAGAATATTTCCTTCACTTTCTTACAGTCACTCCCCCACTCCTTCAGCGAGTCAGGGAGGTGCAACGTAGATATGCTGACTGCAAGGAATGACGTGCTTAGATACCTATAGGACAGGAACCTGATGGATTATATGAAGGTGGGGAGCATGTCATCTTCTTCAGAGGATGTACCATAGTTCCAATGTCACTTCAGGAGGAAGTGTTGATGGATTTTCACACGTCCCCTCTAGCGGTACATCCAAGAGGGGTGAAGACATGTTAGGATCTCTGACGATAGCACTAGTGGCTGAGAATAAAGAAAGCAGTTGCATATTTTGTCTCTTGGTGACTCACTTGTCAGAAAGTGAAGGTGGAGCATCAAGTACATGCAGGTTTGGTTCAGCCTTTAGTGGTCTCAGAATGGAAGTGGGATGGGATGTCCATAGACTTCGTTATAGGACTTCCACAAACATCTAGGAGACATTACTCGATTTTGGTGATCGTTGAAGGACTCGCCAATTCATCCCACTTCCTACTGATCAAAGAGAGTTTAGTAGAGATCTTGGGATGCCTCTATGTGCAGGAGATTGTGCGGTTACATGGAGTACCTTTGATGATTGCCTCTGATCTTGATGCATGTTTTACATCCTATCTATGGAAGGGGTTGCAGGAGGCTTCTGGGATATTGCTTCGTTTGATCACTGCCTTCCACACTCAGATGGATGGTTATACTGACCGGACTATTCAGACCCTCGAGGAAAAGCTGCATGTTTGTGTCCTCGACTTCGGTCATAGCTGGGAGGATCCATTGCCATTTGTGGAGTTAACAACAGCTATCACTCCACCATTGGGATGACACATTTTGAGGCGTTATATGGGCGAACTTAATGATCAACATTGTGATCGAATGACCTAGGGGAGTCAGCACTAGTGGGACTAGAGATGGTACGAGCTAACAAAAAGAAGGTGGAAATCATCCATGAGAGGATGAATACTGGACAGAGTAGGTAGAAGTCGTATGCCAATAGGAGAGGGATACCTATGGGGTTCGAGGATGATGACCACGTCTTTCTATAGGTCTCAACCCAATGAGGAATATGGATATTTGGCCGTGGAGGAATGTTATCTTCGAGGTTCATCGGACATTTTCAGGTCCTCAGCATAGTCGGAAAGGTGGCATACCATTTAGATATACCACCTCAGTTGCACCAAGTGGACGACGTCTTCCACACATCTCAGCTGAGGAGATACGTGCATGAACCTTCCAACATCATCGACCTTGGAAAGCTGGTCATAGATGGTGAGGATACTTTTATGGAGGTTCTAATAGATATTGAGGATTGACAGGATCAGGTCCTATAACACCCCGACCCCAGTTACCCAGAGTCGGTGCATTATTACATAACATTGGAATGATCACACGAAAGATCAAATCTTGAAAGACCGATTGGTTTAGTAGCCTTGGAAACACTAGATATATTCATAAAGTTTTACATTACATCATGAAGTAAAAAACTACTACAACTACATATTGTCTCCATAATACACACTATTATTCCCTCATAATATCCATGCAGGTCATTTATAATTTACTTATTCACTTCCTGGGAAAAATAAAACATAGAAAAGGGGTGAGCTCAAATGCCCAGTAAGGATAACAATATAGTGGAAACTTTCATAAATAAGAATAAACATTTAAGGCAATGTATAACTATAACAATATCCTTTTAAACTTGAACTTCAACATAGTATGGAAAAAATAAAATGAAATAATGCCATTTACTTATTCACAAGGATATTCTACTAATCGAATAATCACATGCAATATCAATAACCACTTTCATAATGATGGAATGCATAATGCCAGACTATCATAAACACATAGCCAAGGCCTCATGCCAAGACTACAAATAAGATTTTGTCAAGGCCTTGTTCCAAGACACTAGTTTGTCTCATGAGACCTACCGATGCATCTAGGAGCTATAGAGGGCTCCACCTGTCACATATTAAGTCCAATGCATTCCCATATGAAAAGGTTTAAACATAACATAAACATTCGTATTAAAACTAGCATACGAAATGTCAATACTTTCACCATAAACTATGAATGGTATAAAAATAGCACATCCAGAGTCAAAAATATCACAAAACCTTCAATACAATATAGATGTTTTGTATCATAATAAATCAACTTCAAATAAGCATAAAATCCATCAAATGATGTTGACATAGATGAAATCAAAACTCTTTTTAGAGAAATATCTATTTCTATTTTGAAATCATTTAAGAGTCATATATTTATGAAATAAAACAATTTATTTGAAAATATTCTTATAAGCTTGTAAGGGAATCTTCGATGATTTTATAACGGCGGAAAATAACCGCACCCACCGTATAAGTTAAAAAAACATTCTTACCTTAATTCTATCGAAAAGGTTAAAAAGCACCTTGTTTGGAAAATGACGGAAATATTCCTTTTATAAACCACTTATAAAAAGTCATACGAGGGTATAAATGACTTTAACCCATATTCTTGTAAATAGTAAAAATGTTTTCAAATAAATTTTGAAGAAACATGGATGTGGATGATAAAGAGATCCGAGTAGATTATTACGTAGAAACAACCTCAGACAATGAAGAGATTGTGGAATAAACCTTACCTTGTACTTTTCCTTGGTTGGGGTAGGTTAACCTCCTGTATAATGGTGAAATAATTGTTATTAAATTATACAAGAATCATATATATTAATATGATATCATATATGAACTTTTAACATTGATTTGTTAATAATATCTTAGAATTATCATCGTTTCGGGTGTTAACTTACTCATTTTCTTTTATATTTTTTATTACATAAGTCGTGTTTGTTAAGGATAGGTTGTATCTTATTCATATCCAGGATGATATAAAGTCCATAAACATCATTTTTAAATCATCAAATGAAAATTATACATGAATGGATACGATGGAGAATGAATCTCATCGCGTTTGTGGAGACGGTAGTCCGTACGTACGCACAAGAGACAATATCATTCTTTTGATATTAATAATATATAAATGGATGTTATATCATATATACAGAATATTTAACATTTTATATTTATTATTTACATGAGTTACACATCATTATTATACCCATACAAATAATAATATATTGAATAACAATTACACCACGACGTGGAGACGGTAAGTCGTACGTACGCACGTATGGTGACATGTTATTAAAAGGGTGGATAAAATACTGAATATGGTTGTACCATATTTATAATAACATCACAGTATATATAAGATACTGGAGTTATTATTTTAGAATGGTAATAACAAAGAAAGAAGAAGTGGAAGAAGAAAGGAACTTGAAAAGGGGTGGTGAAAACATTACCTCTTCTTCAGGTTCTTCCTTTTTATTTTATCAAAAGGGATCCTTATGTAGGCTTTCTGATCAAACTAAGGCCTCTAGGTTGTATTGAGGGAAGTTGGGAGAGTATTTGGGAAGATTTGGGCTGAACCAAAAGGCTTTGAAGGTGTGAAGAAATGAGAAGGAGGAGTTCCCTTTTATAAGAGGGGTGAGGGGCACCTTTGGAAAAGCTAGATATATTAATTTATAATAAATTCATATTCGGTTTCTAATGGCTCTGAAGTTGATTATTTATATTTTAAGGTGTGGATAGGTCCAAAAACACTAAACCAATATAATTTAGACAGGTTTGGGTCATTATATTAACCTTATCATTAAGTATTAACTCTAAGTTAATTAGTTTCACTTTTACAATGTATCTTTGTATTTTTATATTATATGGCTAATAAAATTACCATATACATCCAAGAGACCCCCAAGTGGTCCATTAATGATGAACCTATCATGATATAAGTCTCTTGGCCGAACCTTAGATTTCTAGGAATTTAATATCAATTAATAATATAATATGTTTTTTAAAAACGCTTTTAAGTCAATTTTGACACTATTCAATAATTGATTTTTTTAAAAATCATAACATAATGATTACTTCGAATAAAGTTAATTGAATCAAACCTAACATGTCATATTAACCTAGAAAATTTGTGTAATTCCTAAAAAGTCTCAAATTATATTTATTTGGGAATTTATAATATCAATTATTTTAATTTTTCACAATTATGGTAATTCCTGCATCATCATTGTGTCATAAATAAATTAAATTATTTAAAGTCTAAAAATTATAAATAAAATATCATTATGTAGGAAATCTTTTGAGCTCTCTAATGAATATTTACAATCGAATTTATCTTATAAATTACCCTATATTAAAAATGTTTTAGTAAAGAAACTTTTATTTTAACTCTTTTAACTCTTCTTTGAATTAAATAATAATAAATGTCCTAATCTAATCCAAGTGGAAATAAATGATAATATTTTATTCCTAAGGCTGTTTTGGTCGAGATACACTTGTACAATAGAATTAGGACATGTGTTAGGGTAATATTAATATCATTTTTACCCTTAATTACCCTATTTACTTCTAACCGTGGTAAATAAAAGTAAAAAGTTACTATTTACCAGAAATTATTTTCATCTCATTGAACTAAATTTTACTTCTGGATATTAACCTTGTGTCTCGGATTTTTGAAATTCCATTCACAGAAGTATTAAAATTAAGTTTTATGAAAAATTCAGTTTTTTAACCACCACTTAGTAGTTTCACAATTCATCAAAAATTGAAGTTTTTCAGAACAATGCCAAAATTTCACCCTAAGCTATAATTCATATTCTGAATTCAAAAATGATGTCTATTTTACAAAATTCCAAACATATAAGTTTCATTAATTAAATTTAATATTAATTCCCAATGTCACAACAAATAGCGTGTTTTTAAGAAACAATATATATCAAAAGATTGATAATTGTTTATGTCCAATTTCAAAGTGAAATTAATTCTAATGAACACCATTGGATAAAATGGTAAAAATATATTCTAATTATACTTTAAAACCACTCAATAATATAATTTATCACTATAAATTATTTTGATTAAAAAAGTTGTTTTTAAGTATTTTTCACTATTCATAAAAATTGGAAGTTCTCAGAAAAATACCAAAAATTCAACTTAGGATAATTTTGATATTCTGAATCCAAAAATGAAGTCCATTTTGAAATATAAAATATATATAATTTCAAAAAGTAGGTATTACTATTCATAACGGCTAGTTTGACTGGTTGTGGTGTGTTAGAACATGATGTTGCGTAAAACACACGCTATCACATTATTCAAAGAGAAGCGTACCGTAGAAGCTTGGGGTGTTACATTCTCCCCTACTTCAAATAATTTCGTCCTCGAAATTTCTAGAATACTACCGTATGAAAAGACTCGGGTGGATTTTCATCATAAGTTCTTCGAGTTCCCACGTTGCCTCTTCCATCTTATGGTTTCTCCACAAAACTTTTACCAGACGCATCGTCCGGTTTCTCAGTACTTGTTCTCTCGTATCAAGAATCCTGACGGGCTCTTCACAATAGGAAAGATCGGGTTCCAGTTCCAATTATTCATAGGTGAGTACATGTGTTGGGTCAGGCATGTATTTCCTCAACATAGATACGTGGAACACATCGTGAACTTTGGAGAAACTTGGCGGCATTGCCCGTCGGTAAGCTACAGTCTCAATTCGTTCTAGAATTTTGAAAGGTCCGATGTACCTGGGACTCAATTTACCTTTCTTACTAAAACGTATGACTCCCTTCCATGGAGATACATTCAGGAAAACATGATCACCGACTTGAAATTCCAAATCCTTCCTTCGATTATCGGTATAGATATTCTGCCTACTTTGAGCTGCTTTGATGTGATTTTGGATTAACTTCACCTTTTCCATCGTTTCCTCCACCAGTTCTAGACCTACAAGTTTTCTTTCACCAACGTCATCCCAATAGGTTGGTGTGCGACATCTCTTTCTGTATAACGCTTCATATGGTGCCATCTGAATACTCGAATGAAAGCTATTGTTATAGGAAAAATCTACCAGAAGTAAATACTGATCCCACATACCCTGAAAGTCAAGTGAGCTGGATCTCAACATGTCTTCTAAGGTTTGAATAGTCCGTTCTGATTGTCCGTCTATCTGAGGGTGGTAGGCAGTGCTCAAATGAAGTTCAGTATCCAGGGATTTCTGAAGACTCTTCCAGAATCTTGAAGTAAAACGGGGATCACGATCAGAAACAATCGATAGGGGTACTCCATGAAGTCTCACAACTTCATTAATATATAGTCTTGCTAGACGTTCCAGTGGTAGATCTTCTCTTATAGCAAGAAAATGTGCTGACTTTGTAAGATGATCAACAATAACCCATATTGCATCATTCCTTCTAGGAGTCTTTGGTAGCCCCATGACAAAGTCCATCGTAATATTGTCCCATTTCCACTCTGGTATGGGAAGAGGTTGCATGACTCCTCCGGGCTGTTGCCTCCCAACTTTCACTTTTTGACAAACCATACATCTTGACATAAAATCAGCAATCTCCCTCTTCATATTGTCCCACCAAAAATGTTCCTTCAAATATCTATACATTTTGGTGCTCCCAGGGTGTATAGATAAATTGGAACTATGAGAATCATCCAGCAATTCCCTTTTTAGATCAGGTATATCGGGAACACAAAGTCTCTTCCCGAATTTCAAAATTCCATCTTCATACAAAAAGTCTCTCAGTCTCCCATCATTCACAGCTTTAATATTCTTTTGAAATTCTTCATCATCGGTCTGAGAACTCTTAATCCATTCTAGTAAAGATGGTTTGGCAACCATTTGAAAAAGCATTGATTTTTCTCCTTCCATGGTTATTCCCATATCCATCTTCACTAGATCCATGGAAATTGGATCCCTTTTAATTCTCATATTGTTCAAAACTCCATGGTCTTTTCTGCTCAAAGCATCTGCCACCCTATTTTCCTTCCCCGGGTGGTAGTGTATCGTGCAATCATAATCCTTGAGTAATTCAAGTCATCTCCTTTGCCTCATGTTGAGTTCTTTTTGTGAGAAAATATACTTCAAACTCTTTTGATCAGTATAAATATCACATTTTTCAACATAGAGGTAGTGCCTCCATATCTTCAATGCAAAGATCACAGCTGCTAACTCGAGATCATGAGTAGGATAGTTTTGTTCATGATTTTTCAACTGTTATGATGCATAGGCAATAACCCTATCATTCTGCATAAGGACACAACCAAGTCCTTTCTTCGATGCATCACTATAAATAACGAATCCATCATTCCCCGATGGTAGAGTCAATATAAGAGCATTGACTAATATTCTCTTCAGTTCTTCCAAACATTATTCACACTCTTTTGTCCAAACAAATTTAACCCCTTTACGTGTGAGCTTCGTTAATGGGTTAGCCAATCGGGCACAATTCTGGGAAAATCGTCGATAATAACCTGCTAAACCAATAAAACTACGTACCTCAGTTATACTCGTAGGTGCTGGAAATTCTTGGATTGCCTTGGTCTTAGAAGGATCAACAGATATTCCATCTTTAAAGACAATATAGCCAAGAAAATAAATCTCCTGAATCCAGAATTCACACTTTCTAATCTTCCCATATAATTCATGTCTTCTCAGAGTCTTCAAGATAATGCGCAAGTGATTTTCATGATCTTCCTAACTTTTGGAGTATACTATGATAGAATCAATAAATACCACCACAAATTCATTGAGATACTCCTTGAAAACTCTATTCATCAGATCCATGAATACAGAGGGTGCATTAGTCAATCCAAAAGGAATTGCAGTAAACTCGTAAAGCACGTACCTGGTTCGAAATGTTGTCTTCGAAATGTCTTCCTTCTTCACACACAACTGACGGTATCCAGATCGAAGGTCAATCTTTTAAAAGTATTGAGCTCCATGAAGTTGGTCAAATAAATCATCAATGCATGGTAGGGGATACTTGTTCTTTATTGTTATAGCATTGATCTCCCTGTAGTCGATACATAACCTCATAGATCCGTCTTTCTTTTTAACAAAAAGAACAGGGGCTCCCCATGGAGAAACACTAGGGCGAATAAATCCCTTATTAATCAATTCCTCTAGTTGTTTCTTTAGTTCGACTAATTCTACAGTGGCCATTCTATAAGAGGTCTTTGATATAGGCCTTGATCCAGGAATTAAATCAATGGAAAACTCAACTTCTCATTCTGGAGGATGTCCAGGTAAATCTTCTTGAAATACATCTACAAATTCTTTCACAATAGGTACATCCTCTATTTGAACATTCCATTCCTCACCCACAGTTATTTCATTCTCTTCCTACCCAATAATTGAATTTAGTTGAGCTACTGGGGGTGGATCTAAATAAGAATTAGGTGGTGACGATTCTTCTCTAAAGATAAGGTGTTCCTTATCATTATCATCAAGAATCGTAACCTCTTTCTTCTTACAATAAATCTTCACATCATAGTCCAAAAGCCAGTCCATACCGAGGATTATATCAAACTCAATCATAGGTATGACGATGAGATCAGCAGATAAAGAACATTTATGTGCTCTAATGGGGACTGATTCACAAAACTTTGTTGCAATGATACTTCCCTTAGGAGTTTTAACTGACAACTACCTTGTTAAATCAAATTGGAAATATCTAATTTTCTTAGCAAACTGAGAAGATATGAAACAATGCGATGATCCAGAATCAAATAATGCATTTGCTAAACTTGAGGAAACCATTAAATTACCGGCCACCACGTCTTTCGGAGCTTCTACCTCAGCAATAGTGATAGCATAATCCTGGCCTTGATCCCTTGGCCTTTTATGAGGTAAGTTCTCATGAAACTTAGGACATTAATTTTCATAATGCCTCATCTCCCTGCAATTGTAGCACTGAACATTGGTAGCTTCCTTCTTCCCTTTGCAATCACGAGCTTGGTGGCCTTTTTCACCACATTTGTAACAAACGCCCATTCCCTTCAAGCATGTACCAGGGTGTTTCTTCCCACATTTACCATAGGATGGATATTCAACCTTTCCTTTCTTCCCCTTATATCCATTCCCAGATTGATCAACCTGCCTCTTCTTCTCTTGCTTTTCTTTAAAGTCATAAGACTTAGAGAATTCCTTTTCGGTCTTCATAAAACATGAGACAATGTCTTCGTACGTTGAAAAGGATTGTGAGACTAATGCTCGAAGGAGAAATGGTTTTAACCCATCAAAGAAACGATCAATATTACTTCTTGGGTCACGTATATAATCTCCAGCATACCTTGCTAACCTTGTAAAGTTAGCCTCATACTTTGCGACATTATCAACCTCCTTTTGTCTCAGACTCGGAAATTGCCTTTCCATATCTGCTCGATGGTCGCGAGGAAAGTATTTTTCTAAAAATAGATCTTTGAAATCCCTCCATTCCATATTTGATACTTCGTCATCTTCCTTTGTATTTTGAATCAATAACCACCATTTATCAGCATCTCCAGTGAGTCGGAAAACTTCCATGATAACTTTTTCCCTTTCACTACTCCCCAAAGCCTGAAATATTTTCTCTAGGGAATTTATCCATTGCTTAGGTACTAAGGGATTTGTACTCCCATTGAACATTGGTGGTTTTTTCCTCATGAATCGATCTAACATTGATCCTCCACGCTGCGGATCAGGGTGCTTCATACGGGTAAGGTTATTATTCATAACCTGATTGAGTTGTCCCAGTATGAGGATTAGCTGATCATCACCAGTTTCATCACTAGCTCCACTATAATTATCTTGAGCAGGAGGGCAATCCCTACATGGAGTGAGTGCATTGATACGGTTTCCATTTCTTCCACTAGGCACCATTTCTAAACAATGGCATAAACTAGATCAGTTTATGAATCAAAATATATAATCCCATACTTATAAAACACTTAACATAAATTGAACTATTTATGGATATAATCCACAATCATAAATTTTTTTTCTTTGAGTAAGTATATACTCAAAAACCCTTCATAATGATTTCTAAAGAAAATGAGAGTTATCCTAAGCATATCCCCAGGGAGTGTCGTAACCAAGAGTGCAGCAAGGCCCGTTGTCGTTCACCAGTTCCTGTTTGAGTCTAGATCAAAGTGGTGTTTTCGGGTTTTACCCCTAGGTACATCTATGCCAGAGCCGCCTCTACCTGCTCGTATCCAGACAGGGATTCATTTCTCGAAAAACTCACAAAATCTTTACAATGCCAAAATTCTAGGAAGTTCTTCTATACTAATCTTCAATGTTCATCTTAGGTCTACGTGCTCTAATCAGAGTTTATCTAAATCTAGCTTCCAAGGTTTGTACTAAACTTCTTCTGATACCAACTGTAACACCCTGACCCCAGTTACCCAGAGTCAGTGCATTATTACATAACATTGGCATGATCACAAGAAAGATCAAATCTCGAAAGACCAATTGGTTTTGTAGCCTTGGAAACACTAGATATATTCATAAAGTTTTACATTACATCATGAAGTGAAAAACTACTACAACAACATATTGTCTCCATAATCCACACTATTATCCCCTCATAATATCCCTGCAGGTCATTCATAATTTACTTCTTCACTTCCTGGGAAAAATAAAACATAGAAAAGGGGTGAGCTCAAATTCCCAGTAAGGATAACAATATAGCGGAAACTTTCATAAATAAGAATAAACATTTAAGGAAATGTATAACTAAAGAAATACCTTTTTAAACTTGAACTTCAACATAGTATGGAAAAAATAAAATGAAATAATTCCATTTACTTATTTACATGGATATTCTAAAAATCGAATAATCACATGCAATATCAATAACCACTTTCATAATTATGGAATGCATAATGCAAGACTATCATAACCACATAGCCAAGGCCTCGTTCCAAGACTACAAATAAGATTTTGTCAAGGCCTTCTTCCAAGACACTAGTTTGTCTCATGAGACCTACCGATGCATCGAGGAGCTATAGCGGGCTCCACCCGTCACATATTAAGTCCAATGCATTCCCATATGAAAAGGTTTAAACATAACATAAACATTCATATTAAAACTAGCATACGAAATGTCAATACTTTCACCATAAACTAAGAATGGTATAAAAATAGCACATCTACAGTCAAACATATCACAAAACCTTCAATGAAATATAGAAGTTTTTTATCATAATAAATCAACTTCAAATAAGCGTAAAATCCATCAAAGGATGTTGACATAGATGAAATCAAAACTCTTTTTAGAGAAATATCTATTTCTATTTTGAAATCATTTAAGATTCATATATTTATGAAATAAAATATTTTCTTTGAAAATATTCTTATAAGCTTGTAAGGGAAGCTTCGACGATTTTATAACGGCGGAAAATAACCGCACCCGCCGTATAAGTTAAAAAAACATTCTTACCTTAATACTGTCGAAAAGGTTAAAAAGCACCTTGTTTGGAAAACAACAGAAATATTCCTCTATAAACCACTTATAAAAATTCATACGTGGGTATAAATGACTTTAACCCATATTCTTGTAAATAGTAAAAATGTTTTGAAATACATTTTGAAGAAACATGGATGTGGATGATAAAGAGATCCCACTAGATTATTACGTAGAAACAACCTCGGACAATGAAGATATTGTGAAATAACCCTTACCTTGTACTTTTCCTTGGTTGGTGCAGGTTAACCTCCTGTATAATGGTGAAATAATTGTTATTAAATTATACAAGAATCATATATATTAATATGATATCATATATGATCTTTTAACATTGATTTGTTAATAATATCTTAGAATTATCGTCGTTTCGGGTGTTAACTTACTCGTTTTCTTTTATATGTTTTGTTACATAAGCCGTGTTTATTATGGATAGGTTGTATCTTATTCATATCCAGAATGATATCAAGTCCTTAAACATCATTTTTAAATCATCAAATGATAATTATACTTGAATGGATACGATGGAGAATGAATCTCATCGCTTTCGTGGAGACGGTAGTCCGTACGTACGCACGAGCGACAATATCATTCTTTTGATATTAAAATAATATATAAATGGATTGTATATCATATATACATAATCATTAACATTTTATATTTATTATTTACATGAGTAACACATTATTATTATACCCATCCAAATAATAATATATTGAATAACAATTACACCACGACGTGGAGACGGTAAGCCGTACATACACACGTATGGTGACATGTTATTAAAAGAGTGGATAGAATACTGAATATGGTTGCACCATATTTATAATAAAATCATGGTATATATAAGATACTGAAGTTATTATTTTAGAATGGTAATAACAAATAAAGAAGAAGTGGAAGAAGAAAGGAACTTGAAAAGGGGTGGTGAAAACATTACCTCTTCTTCGGGTTCTTCCTTTTGATTTGATCAAAAGGGCTCCATAGGTTGGCTTTCTGATCAAACTAAGGCATCTAGGTTGTAGTGAGGTAAGTTGGGAGATTATTTGGGCAGAGTTTGGCTGAACCAAAAGGCTTTGAAGGTGTGAAGAAATGAGAAGGAGGAGTGCCCTTTTATAAGAGGGGTGAGGGGCACCTTTGGAAAAGCTAGAAATATTAATTTATAATAAATTCATATTCGGTTTATAATGGATACAAAGTTGATTATTTAAATTTTAAAGTGGGGATAGGTCGAAAACCACTAAAACAATAGAATTCAGACAGGTTTGGGTCATTATATTAACCTTATCATTAAGTATTAACTCTAAGTTAATTAGTTTCACTTTTACAATGTCTCTTTGTATTTTTATATTATATGGTTAATAAAATTACTATATACATCCAAATGACCCCCAAGTGGTCCATTAATGATGAAACTATCATGATATAAACCTCTTGGCCGAACCTTAGATTTTTAGGAATTTAATATCAATTAATAATATAATATTTGTTTTAAAAACTCTTTTATATCAATTTTGACACTATTCAATAATTGATTTTTGTAAAACTCATAACAGAATGATTACTTCGAAAAACGTTAATTGAATAAATCCTAAAATGTCATATCAACCTAGAAAATTAGTGTAATTCCTAAAAAGTCTCAAATTATATTTATTTGGGAATTTATAATATCAATAATTTTAATTTTTCACAATTATGGTAATTACTGCATCATCATTGTGTCATAAATAAATTAAATTATTTAAAGTCTAAAAATTATAAATAAAATATCATTATGTAGGAAATATTTTTAGCTCTCTAATTAAAATTTATAATCGAATTTATCGTATGTATAACCCTATATTAAAAATGTTTTAGTAAATAAACTTTGATTTTAACTCTTTTAACTCTTCTTTGAATTAAATAATAATAAATGTCCTAATCTAATCCAAGTGGACCTAAATGATAATATTTTATTCCTAAGGCTGTTTGGATCGATATACACTTGTCCAATAGAATTAGGACATGTGTTAGGGTAATATTAATATCATTTTTACCCTTAATTACCCTATTTACTTCTAACCGTGGTAAATAAAAGTAAAAAAGTTACTATTCACCAAAAATTATTTTCATCTCATTGAACCAAATTTTACTTCTTGATATTAACCATGTGTCTCGGATTTTAGAAATTCTATTCATAGAAGTGGTAAAATTAAGTTTTATGAAAAATTCAGTTTTTTAACTACCACTTAGTAGTTTCACTATTCATCAAAAATTGAAGTTTTTCAGAACAATGCCAAAATTTCACCCTAAGCTATAACTCATATTCTGAATTCAAAAATGATATCTATTTTACAAAATTACAAACATATAATTTTCATTAATTAATTTTATAATTAATTCCCGATGTCACAACAAATAGCGTGTTTTTAAGAAACAATATATATCAAAAAATTGATAATTGTTTATGTCCAATTTCAAAGTGAAATTAATTATAATGAATACCATTGAATAAAATGGTAAAAATATATTCTAATTATACTTTAAAACCACTCAATAATATAATTTATCACTATAAATTATTTTGATTAAAAAAGTTGTTTTTAAGTATTTTTCACTATTCATAAAAATTGGATCTTCTCAGAAAAATACCAAAAATTCAACTTAGGATAATTTCGATATTCCGAATCCAAAAATGAAGTCCATTTTGAAATATAAAATATAAATAATTTCAAAAAGTATGTATTACTATTCATAACTGCTAGTTTGATTGGTTGTGGTGTGTTAGAACTCGATGTTGCGTACAACACACGCTATCGCATTATTCACGGAGAAGCGTACCGTAGAAGATTGGGGTGTTACAGGTCCTTTGTGGATAGTCGATACCTTTGGTACGCGTTCGCTGGCAGCACGGAAACCTCCAGGAGAGCACCTGGGAGCAGGAGGCTCAGATGCATGCTCAGTACCCCCACTTGTTCCCTTAGATATGAGTTTTTTATTACGGGGACGTATAGCCCTGAGGTGGGGAGAATTTAAAGACCTGGAATTTTCATGTATTTTTTTCAAAATATATTGGAATTTTACTAGTCCGTAAAAGATGATGGAGCATGATTCTGAGGCCCTATGTGCCTGGAATCAATTTTTAAAATTTTGTTCAGGTATGTTCACTAAACGTACAAGCGGGTTTTTCTAACTTTTGAACTAGTGCTCGGAATTGAAATTTGTGGACATCATTGAACTCGTAGTGCCGACATTCGCTTATGAATACTTTCACCTCAATGGTAGTTGGTCGAGGGTGAAAGTTAGTTTTTGGAGTTTTTCTTGGAAATAATAAAATAAAATAAATGAATGTTTTATTTTATATTATCCTTTATAACCACACAAGTCGAACTTGTAGGTGGGGGCCACCATACCTTAACCTCCCATGATAGGTTATGGTGGTGGGTCCCTCCTTAGCCTAACCTCCCACGAGAGGTTACGGTGTGGGGACCACCCGAGACAAAACCCCCCAATTAATTGAGTAAAACCTCTCAACTCACTCACAAATGTGGGAGAGTCTTTTGACCTCCCTTAACATAATGGTGCCCCCCTCTTTTAATGGTGTGAACCCTCCCCATTTAATTAATTGAGCCGCCTTATTTAATTAAATTCTAAAATTTGAATTTTAAACCCATCAAACTAAATAATAGATAATCTATTTTTTGGAACGTCTATCTTTTCATTTGTTAGAAAAGGATGGAAAAAGAGGATTAGAGCTCTTGAGAAAAAATAACTCCAACAAAGAATGCTTCCTCCATGAAGAACACTACACTGATGAAGAACATCGACCCCGACTTCGACCTTCTTCCTTGGGACTTCCTCTGACATTGGGAATCTTTGACTACGACGAGTCGGGGAACAAACTGACGATTGAGTAAAATGCCAATGTCCGTCTTTTCCCAACGAGTCATCTTCTTCCCCGTGACTCCGCCAACGAACAACGAACAAGGTAGGGATTTTATTTTAGTATGATTTTATTCCCTTGATTTTTCCCTTCTACAAACGAATAAAACAGATCAACTTATTATCATGTTGATCCGCAGATGTTTCCCTTGCGGGATAGGAATATTTTTTTGCAAGAAGTTGTAGGGGTTCAATGCTATTTGATTATCACTTCCCAAGTACACCCCTTCTTTTATTTTGCGGGTTGGGAAGAATCTTTGCAGGAGGTTTTGATGTGCTATATTCTTGTGAACCGCGTGCTACCGCTCTAACGCGGAGGGTGCGGGCCAAACAAACATGCCCTGACCTCTCCGCAAACCCTTGTGTTTTTTGATGAAATCCTTGCGATGGAGGAAGATGACAGTCGGAGGCCAGCCGTACGATGAGAGAGGTGGCATACGTCCATGCCGCCCGGTGAACCAGGAGCCGTAGCTTGTGCCGAGACAATAAATGGAAGAAGGCTGGCCATCCGGCCAGCCGTGGTGGCACCCCGCCGCACCGCTGCCCTCATGCCAAAAGAGGGAATTAACCGAGGATAATTGCCTTCGATCAACAAAAAAACCCCTTCGATTTTCCTAAAAATCGAGCTAAGGAGTTTCCCCATCCTCTGAAAACCAGAACATCCACGTGAGCCTCGAGTGGGAGGAAGGATGAGGGAAAAATTGGGAAATCCTGAGTGGTATGGGACTTAAAACCCTAACTCTACGTTGTCACATGACTTACCCGCACGGTTTGGAAAACTGTGCGCCAACCGCATGGTTCCTACTATATCCACCAGGGACTTCGCACAGCTGGTACGCATGGTCTGACAAACCGTGCGATGCCTGTGTGGAGCCCATTGTCAAGGCTAATAACTAATAAGATCGGGTACCCAAGACTAAAAGGGTAAAAACTCATAGACCAGGCATCCGATTGATGAGCCGTCTGTTGCGTTGAGACCCCTATGACGTGGTGGACCATTGTGATACTTCTTAGTGGGACTTTGTGACAGTTGGAGTATCGACTAGTAGCTCAGGGAGAGGATCCTTCTATTGACTATTGAGCAGAGTGCGGAGACCTAGTAGCTGGCTGAGACCTGATGACTACTGACCGATTGACTCGGAGTTACTCACCTAGCCCATTGGGGAGTTCCTGGTTGTGGTGGCAGACCCATAGTGGAGGAGCGCCTGGTTGTGTTGGCAGACCTGTGGTACTCGATAAGAGGAGTACCTCTGCAGTGTGTGAGGGGGAGCTCCTGGTTGTGGTGGTAGACCCAGGGTGGGTAGCACCTCTCTGTGACACAGCAGACCCGTGATACTCGAAAGGATGAGTACCTCAGCAGTCTAAGGTTAGTGGGAAGCACCTCTGTGTGACACGATAGGCCCACTGTACTCGATTGAGCAGGAGTTCTCCATCAGTCATGGTTTTGATATTGTGAATAAAAATCCTGGTTGAGCTGAGTCAGTTTTTCTGTGTTTTCCTCATGATTGAGATGGATCACTTGATAACATAGGTATATGTATGGGAATATACCTAAGAAAGGTTATCTGTTGAATTCATATTTTTTGGTTCATCCTTGATGGATTTTGTGAGACCTTGAGGGTCTTAGGGTGCCTACTGAGTATCATTATACTCACCCCTACACGAGCTATGCCCGCACCTTGTTGTGTTGGATGCAGAAGACGGACAACGCTGACTGAGGCCAACAGTACTAGGACTGGATGGTACCCAAAGGTGGACCTTATGAAGAGTCGATACACAGAGGAGACTGAAGGACGTGGAGTGCTAAGGAGGCTATCTGTACCTACCCTTCAGGTAGGAATCCTGGAGGATGACCCAGCAGCTATTTTTTTTGTTTCCTTAGTTGTACTTGTACTTTCAGTTTCTTGTACTTTCCCACTGGTCTTGTATTCTGGCCCCTTTTTACTTACTGTACTCACTTGTTGGTTATACAGTTTACTCATGTTCGTATTTTCTGTCTTTGTTTATAGGTTATAAAGGCAATGCCTTCCCAGTTTTAGGGAATTATGCCTTTGGTGCAAGTCGCCAGCCCCTGGCCTACGTAAGGCAGGCTTGGGGTAGTCACAGCACGGGCCCCGGGGGACGGGTCGTGACACCTTAAAACCCCTAAAAACGCTAAACAACTTAAGCCCCTAAAATCCATAAAAACCAAAAAACCCATTAAAACCTTAAAAACCCAAAACCACTAAAAAAACTAAATAAATAAGAACTATACAACCGTATAAATTCCTAAAAAAAATAAAAAACTCCAAAAACCCAATAATAATAATAAAAACCCTAACAACCCAGAAAAACATAAAAGAAAACACACCCGTCAAAATCCTTAAAAACCCTAAAATCCCATAAAACTCATAAAAAATCCATAAAAAGTCCTAAGAACATAAAAACCATAAAAACCGTAAAAACACTAAGAAGATCGTAAAAAATAAAGAAACACTTAAAACCCGTAAAAAAATAAAATCACTAAAATCACTAAAAAACCATAAAAATGGTCAAAATCCCTAAAACACTAAAAACCATGAAATCCTAAAAAATCCCTAAAATTATTATAAACATAAAAATCCAAAAAACCATCAAAAACCATTAGAAATCTTTAAAAACATAAAAACACATAAAACCACAAAAAAATATAAATAACGCTAAAACACTAAAAAGAGCTTAAAAACCCCAGAAACCCCAGAAACCCATAAAACCCCTAATAATACCAAAAATTGTAAAACCCCGAAAAATTCCTAAAAACCGTAAAAATAATAAAAACCATAAAAACCCTAAAAAACCTAACATCCATAAAAATGTAAAAACCCTAAAAACCCTACACACCCCTGAGAAAACCTTAAAAACCAAAAAAACACATAAACCCACTAAAAACCTAAAAAAATTCTAAAACCCCAAAAAATGGAAAACCCCATAAAAACCTGAAAACCATAAATATCACTAAAACCCATTAACCCCCCCCCCCAAACAACTAAAACTATAAAAACTCAATAAACTCCAAAACATTTAAAAACTATAAAATCTTTTAAAACCTTAAAAAAATAAAAAAGTCCCTAAACCCCAAAAAAACAAAGAAAACAATGAAACGCCAAAAAACCCCAAAACCCCTCAAATCACAAAAAATCCTAAAAAATATAAATATACTAAAATGAATTAATTCCCTAAAAACATAAAAAACATAAAAACCATAGAAAACCCAAATATACTTAAAACCACTAAAAACCCTAAAAACCATAAAAACCTATAAAAACCTAACAAACACTAAAAAACCGTCAAAATCCCTTAAAACCATACAAATCCAAAACAATCCCTAAAAATACCAAAAATCATTAAAATCAAATAAAACCCTAAAAAACCCTAAGAAAACCTTAAAAACATAAAAACACTTAAAGCCCCTTATAAACCTAAAAATGATAAAAGTATTTAAGAGACCCTACACACATTCTAAAATCCCTCAAAACAATGAAAACCCTAAAATCATAAAAAACCCTAAATACCCAAAAAAATCCCTAAAAACAACTAAAAATTCTAAAACACCTTTAGACCCCTGAAAATGTTACAAAAATAAAAAAACATGAAAAAAATTAAAAACTCAAAAAACCCAAAACCCATTAAGACCCTAAAACCCCTATACAACACTAAAACCCATAAAAATCCCTAAAAACACTAAAAGATAATAAAAAACCAAAAAATCAATAAAGATATCAAAAAACATAAAAAACCATAAATCCATGAAAACCCCAAAGAAAACCTTAAATTAATAAAAACACTTAAACCCCTAAAAATCCAAATAAAATGATAAAATCCCAAAAAACCCTAAAAACACTAAACCCCCTAAAAACCTTAAAAACCCTAAAACCCAATAAAAACCTAAAAACCAACTAAACAATCTAAAAACCCAATGAACCCTGAAAAATGATAAAAAACTCAAAAAACCCCAAAAACCCTAAAAAACTCAAAAAATCAATAAAACCCAAAAAATAAAAAGAAAACCCCAAAAACCCTAAAAAACTCTACAACCCACATAATCCCTAAAACCCCTAGAAACCCATAAAAACCCTAAAAAGACCTAAAAATCATAAAAAAATTAAAAACACTAAACCAATAAAAAATTAAAAAAACTATAAAAACCTAAAAACCCTAAAAACCCTTAACGTCCTAAAAAGGCTAAAAACGAAAAAAAACACCAAAACACACTAAAACCCCTTAAAATCCCTAAAACACTAAAAAATCATAAAAAATGGTAGAAAATATCAAATAACCATAGAAATATAAAAGACCCTAAAACCCCTAAAACACTGAAAAATCTTAAAACCTAAAACACTAAAACCCTTAAAAATATAAATATGTTAAAAGACCTAAAAGACTCTAAAACTCTTAAAATACGAAAATACCAAAAAGCCCCTAAAATCATAAAAAATACTAAAAAACCATAAAACCCAAAAAACCATAAAAACTCTAAAACCATTTATACCCTTAAAAACATTAAAAACACTAAAAACATTAAGAAAACTAAAAAAACTCAAAGAAAGAAAAAAAACGAAATAAACAAATTAAAACCCCTAAAAACACTATAAACCCTAGAAACCATAAAAACCCATAAAAATTCTATAAAATTCATAAAAACCCTAAAAACCTAAAAAAACATAACAAATTTAAAAATCCATAAGAAAACATTAAATACGTCAAAACACATAAAACCCCTAAAAAAATAAGAATGCTAAAAACCCTAAAAATTCTAAAAACCCTAAAAAAACTCAAAAACCAAAAAAAAAAATAAAAACACCTAAAACAATAAAAAATAAAAAAAACATAAAAAATCCAATAACATAAAAAAACCTAAAAATCCAAAAAAACCTAAAATACCCATAAGACCCTCAAAATCCCTAAAAACAAAAAAACCCCATAAAATCCATAAAAAACCTAAAAAAATAAAAAAGACCCTAAACCCTCCAAAATCCTAAGAAACCCTAAAAAACAAAAAAATCTTAAAACCCCTAAGAACACAAAAAAAAGAAAAAACAATAAAAAACTATAAAAATACCTAGAACCCTCATAATCCTTAACAACACTAACACCCCATAAAAATTCTAAAAACATTAAAAATATAGAAAAACCAAAAAACCATAAAAACCAAAAAATTCACTCAAAACCTTAAAACTAAAAACACATTAAACCTAAGAATTTATAAAAACCAAAAAGAACCCTAAAAAATATTTAATCCACTACAAATATCAAAAAACTAAAACAAACTTTAAACCCTAAAAACTCTATAAAAGAACCAGGAAACTAAAAAAATAACAAAAAAACATATAAACACTTAAAATCCATAAAAACCCTAAATAACCAAATAATAATAAAAATATATAAAAATACCTAAAAACATAAAATCCCTAACAACCGAAAAAATACCTTAGAGAAAATTAAAAATCAAGAAAAGAAAAAATATCTAAAAACTGTAAAAACCCATAAAAATCATAAAAACCACTAAAAACCCTACAAATGTAAAAAAACAAAAAAAATATAAAACCAAATAAAACCTTAAAACCTAAAAAAACACAAAACCCCTAAAAACATAATAAAATTCTAAAACCGTAAAAACTAAAAAGGACATAAAAATCCTAAACCCCCAAAAAACAATGAAACCCATAAAGGCCTTAAAACCCCTAAAACCCCTAAAATCAATAAAACCCACTAAAATATCTAAATACACTTTAAAACGTTGAAAAAGTTAAAAAACAAAAAAACCATAAAACCATAAAACTCGAAAACCCCCTTAAAAACATAAAAAAATAAAAACCATAAATACCCTTATAGTCCCAGAAAACCCTAAAACCCATAAAAACAGGAAAATCATGAAAAATTCACAAAAAAAAAATAAAAACCCCTTAAAAAACCAAAGGGAACCTTAGAAACCTAGAAATTATTAACAAAATAAAAATGCTAAAAACCCTAAAAACACTAATAACCTTGAAAAACAATAAAAATCATAAAAATACCTAAAATAAAAAAATAGTAAAAATACTACAAAGACCTAAAACTCCGTAAAAACATAAAGAAATTCCAAACCTTAGAAACCCCAAAGAAAACCTTAAAACATAAAAAAATTAAAACTCCTAAAAACCAAAAAAATGCTAAAAACTCTAAAATTAACATAAAAACCCTAAACCCCTAGAACCCATAAAAACCCTTACAATTAATAATCCCCCCTAAAAAACATAGAAACTGTAATTCCCATAAAAACTCTAAAAACCATTTAAACCCCTAAATTTTATTAAAACTTCAAAAAAGTTAATCAAATAAAACACTAAAAACCCAAAAAGAACTATAAAAGCACGTTAAACACTAAAAACCCTTAAAAACACAAAAAATACCTCAAAATTCATTCCCGTGATTTATACTGGTTGAAGTTCCTGCCAGGTCTAGACTCACCATCATGGATGCTTAAATTACGGACTCCCTTCATTGCTCTGTCACATTTTACTTTAATCTAGAAAATCTGGAAAAATAGGCTTATGACCCATGAGCAAATCAAACTTGTTGGATGGAAACTTGCTTCTGCCTGTTTGTTATGTAGGAAGGCAGAGGAGAGCTGCAGTCATATTTTTTTTGCATTGTTCCTTTGCTACGGAGCTCTGGCGTTATCTATCAAAGTGTTTTGGAATGGCCTTCTTCTTACAAGAGAAAATATGAAACTTCCTTTGCGGACTGGCTATGATGAACCAGAGTGACCAGATCCAGAACTTGTAGCTAGCAGGGGAGGATGTGATGATCCATTACATTTGGGCTGCCTGAAATGCGGCTGCTTTCAATCGGCAGTCCCTTTCACTGTATGGGGTTGTGGTTACAATTTATAAGGTGATCCATAGTGTGTCACTGTTACAAAAATGTGTGATGTTTAATGATTTTGATGTCTTGATAGATTTTCATTCACTTGGAGTGGCTAGAAGGAGCAGAAAACCACTGGTCCTGAAGTACATTAGATGGATTCCTCCACATCTATCATGGTTCAAGGTTAATGTTGATGGCGCGGCTCTTGGAGCTCCCGACCCATCAGGATGTGGTGGTGTCTTCCGCACCTCCCGGGACTTTATGAAGGGCTGTTTTCCAGTTTTATAGGGATGGATGTGCTTATGAAGCAGAGCTGTGGGATATCATAAATTCAGTGAAGTTCACAAGTCAGCTCAATTGGACAAGGCTTTGGATAGAATCAGATTCGATGCTTGCGGTTGCTGCCTTAAAGGGAATTTCCAGAGATAATCCTTGGAGACTTCTACCATAGTGGATTGAGTGCCTCAACCTCTCTCAGACCCTGGACCTCAATGTTTCATACGTTTATAGGGAACCTAACTCGGTCGTGGATTCCCTCTCCAAACAGGCGATCGAAGAGATATGCTCGATGTGGGCCTTTGTTACCTCACACTTTTGTATTCCGCTTTTGGATTCGGATCGAAAGGGAGACATTCACAATCACCCTTATAGGCCCATCTTGTAGCCATCTCGTTTATGTTTTTATTATATTTTGGGGGTCTAGGCTAGCCTAGCCCCGAGACTCTTCTACCTTAACAAAAAAATAAAAACATAAAAAATTTAAAAAAAATTAAAACATATAAAATGATACAAACCATATAAAACCCCTAAAAACCTTAAAACCAAAAAAACCCTAGATAACCATGTAAAACCCCTAAAAACATTATAACCCCCTAAAATTCCACAAAATCCCTAAAAATCACTAAAATTTCTAAAACCCCTTCATACCACTAAAAACAATAAAAAAATCTACAAACCATAGAAACCCTAAAAATTATAAAAACTAAAGCCCAGAAAACCCTAAAAACATTAAAACACTAAAAAATCCCTAAAAACCATTATAATCCAAAAAATCCTTTAAAATCCTTAAAAACATAAAAAGCACTAAAAATTGAAAAAAAATCTATGAAAACCATAAAATGAAAATACACTTAGAACCCATAAATACCAAAACAAATGCTAAAAACTAAGAAAACCCCTAAAAAATCCTAAAACACCTCAAAATACCTAAAAACCCTAAAAACCCATAAAATCCTTAAAGCCCAAAATTTCCCTAAAACGTAAAAAACAAAGAAAACTCAAACTCCTAAGAAAAAATTAAAAAACTAAAAAAACATAAAACCCTTGAAAACCTAAAAACGATAAAAATAATAAAAGTACCCTAATAACCCCTAATAACTATAAATCCACTAAAAACAACAAAAACACTATATCCTATAAAACCTTGAAAAAAAACTAATATCTTGAAAAATTATTTTAAACCCTAAACACATTAAAAACTCTAAAAAACCTTTAAACCCCTAAAATAGAAAAAGACATTAAAACCCAAAAAACTAGAAAACCCAAAACCACTAAAACCCCTAAAAACCCTCAAAGAACCTAAAAATCCATAAAAATGAATAAAAATCCGAAAAAACCCAAAAAATCCCCAAAAACCTAAGAAAACCATAAAAAAATAAAAACAATCAAAACCCCTAAAAAGGCTAAAAACACTAAAAACCCTAAAACCCAATAAAAAACATAAAAAAATTCATTAAAAACACTAAAAATATAAAAATTCTTAAAACCCCTAATAAACCATAAGAAAACCATAAAAACAGAAAAACACATAAAACCCATAAAAACCTAAAAGACGCTAAAAACACTAAAACCACTAAAAGTACCTAAAACCCTAAACCCCCTAAAACAAATAAAAACACTAAAAACACTAAAAACCATCTAAAACTATAAAACCATTTGAACCCCTAAAAATATTAAAAAACACTAAAACCATTAAAACCCTAAAAAACTCAAAAAATCCATAAAAAGAAAAAAAAACCCAGAAAACCTAAAAAACTCTAAAAACTGTCAAAAACCCTTAAACCTCATAATAATTATAAAAATATATTTAAATCTATAAAATTTAAAACACCCTAAATCCCTTAAAAACTTCTAAGAAAGTATTAAAATTTTTAAAAAAATTAAAACCCAAAAAATATAAAAACACTACAAACCATAAAAACCCTAAAACACCTATAAATTTCCAAAACCTCTTAAAATCACTAAAAACCTAAAAACCCATTAAATCATAAAAATAGTTACAAATCCATAAAAGAATAGAAAACATTAGAACCCCTGAAAAATCCTAAGAATAACTTAAAACATTAAAATAGATAAAACTACTAAAAAACCTAAAAATGCTAAAAAAACATAAAAGACCCTAGAAGACACTTAAAACCCAAAAAAACATAAAAACCCTAAAAATTCTAAAATTCCAAAAAACCAAAAAACCATAAAAAGCACAAAAAATATTAAAAATTGTTTAAATATTTAAAAACATTAAAAATATTTAAAAACCATTAAAACCTCTAAAAACCCTCAAAACACTCATAATCACAAAAAAACCCTAAGACCCCATAAAATTCTAAAAAATGCCTAAAATACTGATAAACGTAAAAAACCTAAAAATCCTAAAAATGATTAAATTCCAAAAGACCCCTAAAACCCTAAAAAATATTAAAAACCTCAAAATACCTAAAAAACCCAAAATCCATAAAAATAATTAATGCCCTAAAAATACCTAAATAAATATAAAACCCAAAAAATATAGAAAAACCCTAAGAAAACCATAAAAACCTAAAAACACTTTAAAGCCCAAAAAACCTAAAAATGATAAAAAAAAACCCTAAAACCCCTTAAAAGGATAATAAACCCCCCAATGACTCTAAAAACAACAAAAAAACACTAAAATCCTTTTAAATCCCCTTAAAACAATAAAAACTGCTAAGAACCATAAAAATCCTAGAACCATAAAAACTAAAAGAAACCCTAAAAACCCCAAAACTATAAAAACCCTTAAAATCTTAAAAACCATAAACCCCTCAAAATCCCTAGAAACCTTAAAAACATAAAAATTATAAAAATCCCTAAAAACCCTGAAAATATATAAAAAACTTAAAACCCTAAAAACCAAAAGAAAACCTTAAAAACCTAAAAACGCTTAAAACTCCTAAATCGAGAAAAAATCCAAAAAAACATTAAAACCTCAAAAAACCCTAAAACATTCCAAATCCTTATAATCCCTAAAAACCCATAAAAACATAAAAATGACCTGAAAATGACCTAAAATACATAAAATATAAAAAATACTAAACCCCTAAAAATCCTTAAAAAACAAAAAACAAAAAACCCATAAAACCACTAAAACCACTAAAACTCTAAAAACCCTTCAATCACCAAAAAACGTTAAAAAAATTACAAATCCATAAAAATCCTAAAAACATAAAAAAACCCTAAAACCCAAAAAAATCTAAAAATATACAAAAAAACCAAAATACCCCCAAAATCCCTAAAAATATAAAAATACTAAAAAACCCCTAAAAATTCCTCAAAATGAAAACCTCGAAAGACCATAAAACCCTAAGAAAACATTAACAACCAAAAAAAACTTAATATTAATTAAAAACATAATAACACTAAATGCCCTAAAAACCATAAAATCCTCTAAAACCCCTCAAAATCCATAAAAATCATAAAAATTAAAAGACAGTCTTAAAAATTCATAAAAACCACTAAAAACCCTAAAATACCTAAATATCCATCAAAATACCTAAAAACCCTCAAAATACCTAGAATCCTGAAAAACCCAAAACCCAAAACCCAAAACCCTCTAAAAACAATAAAAACTCCAAAACCGTAAAAACATAAAAACCCCATAAAACCCTAAAAAACCAATAAAAACTCAATTTTTTTTTAATATATAAGATTACTAAAACAGATATAAAATATTAAAACCCTAAAAACTAAAAAACCCTAAAAACATGTAACTAAAAAAACCTAAAAGTCATTAAAAACCCCCAAAACCATCAAAATCCCTAAAAACCCAATAAAATCATAAAATTTCTAAAAAATACCTAAATATCACTAAGAATGTAAACAAATATAAAATACTTGAAATCCATTAAAAATTATTTAAATCCTAAAACACTTAAAACCCATAAAATCCTAATAACACTAAAACCTCCAAAAAATACAGAATACACATAAAATCCCAAAAAACCTAAAAACATTAAATACACTAAAACCCTAAACCCCCAAAAAACCATAAAACCCCTAAAAATAATAAAAAACCATAAAAATGAACAGAAACTCAAAAAAAACTAAATAATATACAAACCCTTTAAAACCTTAAAAACGTTGAAACTTTAAATACCATTAAAACCCTAAAAATATCCAATAAAACACTGAAAACCCAAAAAACCATAACCCCCATAAAAACCCTAAAACACCACAAAAATCCATAAAAATAATAAAAATCATAAAAATCATAAAAATACATGCAAATCCATACAATCATAAAATTCCCTAAAAACTCTTAAAACCCCTAATAAAACCATAAAAATTGAAAAATACTAAAAACCAAAAAAAACATAAAACTCTTAAAAAAAATCAAAATCACTGAAACCCCTAAAAAAATAAAATAAAAAATAATAAAATCCCAAAACTATAAAATACCATACAAACCCTTGAAACTCCTAAAATAATATTAAAAACCTAAAACCACGTAAAACCCATAAAATCCTAAAAAATGAAAAAAAACCCCTAAAACCCTAAAATTCCACTAAAACCACAAAAGAGCACTAATACCCTGAAAACCCGTCAAAACCAACAAAAAACTCAAAAAACCATTTAAAACACTAAATATCTTAACAAAACTAAAAAACATTAAAAATAACTAAAAAATCAAAAAAACCCTAAAAACTAAAAAACCCTAAAAACATAAAAAATCCCAAAAAGCAGTAAAAACCATAAAATCTTTATAAAATCCCTAAAAATACTTAAAATTCTAAAAACCTCTAGAAATTTTGAAAAATCATAAGAAAAAATTAAAAATATAAAAACGGTTAAAACCCCTAAAACACCTAGAAATGCTAGAAACACTAATAATGTAAAAAATCCTAAAACCATGAAACCCCCTAAGAAAACCTGAGAAAATCCCTATGGAAGGATAGAGGATGTATCTCTCAGCTCCTATCAGGCTCAGACATCCCTGCAATTCCCTCTGTGGTGTTCTTCCTCGAGCATAGAGTTCCCTTCTCGGCTACTATGGGTTTTTTGGCATTGGCTTTCATAGCGTCGGTGCATCCCTTGGCAGTGTGGATATTTTAGATCAGTTGCGCGCTTATAATTTGGATTTATAGCATGTCCGCTTCAGTTGATGGCTACAACTTTAGATGACCAGGTCAGATCTGGTCTCCCCAGTGTGCGATGTTTAATGTTCATGGAGGAGTGGGCCGAATCAGGTCTTTCCCGGACGCGACTCTACATTTCCATGGTAGAGCCATTCAGATCTGGGTTTTTTATCAGGAGACAGTCTTTGAAGGAGTGATTTAGATCTAGTTTTTTTAGGTTGATGCGTTGCAAATCTCCATCCCTTCGGCTTCGATGGAGCTCGATGGCTACCTCTAGTTTCATAGTTGTAGGTGACTTCCAGAATCTTCGGTGACTTTTCCTTCTCCGGGTAGTGGCATGGAGAAGCTTGGCCTCCATGTTTCTTGAAGCTGTGCGGTGGGAGCTGTTGGTGTTCGTCAGATCCAAGTTCCTTCTAGCGATGCTTGGTTCATGGTGGGAAGTCCCAACATTGGCATTCCTGGAAACTATGTGAGGAGTCGTTGACCTCATTTTACTTGGATCGTCAAATGATGGGGCCGATTTGTGTACATCAGAGCAGACACAGGTTCATTTCAGGGACTCTTTTTGCTGTATGATTTTGATGTTGTTGTGGATCGGCGTTGCATTCTAGGTTCCTTGTCGGGAAGTTGTGGCTGGTCTATAGAGTGTTGTGGGATGGGTCTGGTGCTGGTTGATGGTCATGGTGCGAGGTGATGGATGTTGTCTTTTCATGGTGTGTGATCTCTGGGTGGCTGGAGGAGTAGATTAGTAATGGGTCTTTTCAAGGATTTTTGGGTGCTGCATATTTGTCTTTGACAAGAGGGATATAGGTCCAGTAATTCTAGTAGTGTAGCTAGATTTGAAATGCGGGATGAAAATTGCTGCATGTTGGGCCATGATTGATTTGAATGGGATGGTTGCTGGATGTTGGGTTGTTTTTTGTAGTTTTCTGCTTATAAAGGCAGTGCAAGACGTGGTTCCACTGCATGGTTCGAGTGATGGTTGGGGTGTGTTGAATAATCAGTTGTGAATTAGGGGTGGTACTAGTTATTGGTAGTGACTGGCCTGCACAATATGATTGTTTGGGAGGCACTGGATGATTGGTTAAGTCATGATGGTTATGATGGTTGCTGGAAAATGAGATGTGGTATGCTAAGGGATGTCTGTCTATGTGGTTTTGGATTCGAATTTGAGCTACATGATGTTGTTTTCTACTTGGATTGGAGGAAACCCTTGGCCCTGAAAAGTGTTGAAGGATATGCTGATGCTAAAGTCAATGGATGCTGGAAATTGCACTATTGGATGCTGGTTACTGCTTAGCTGGGAGGTGCGGAAGCTGGGTTGTTGAATTTGCTGTTGATGGTTTTGATGCTATTGGATGCTAGTTGCTGATTGAGTGGGAGTTGATGTTGGGGAAAATTCAGTTTTTATGCTTTGTTAGCTTTTTAGTGCGTTTTTGGTTTTTCTTTTGGAGGTCTTCGGGTTTGGGGTTGTAAAGGGTTTTTGAGTGTGCATCCTTTGACCCCCCCCCTTGTCTGTTGTGTGTTTTTTTCTAATAAATTTTGGGGGGGTTGGGAATAGACTGAACCTTGCATCTTCTTTTCCCTAAGAAACCCTTAAAAACTAAAGAAATATAAAAAATATAAAAACACTAAAACCCTTGAAAACCCCTAAAAACCTAAAACCCCTTAAAACCATCAAAATCCCTAAAAACCATATGAGACCACAGGAATCCTAAAAAAGACCTAAAAAACCAAAAAACGTAAAAAATATTAAAAACCCAGAAAACCCCAAAGTGATCCTTAAAAACTAAAAAGACCAAGAAACCCTATTAAAACTAAAAAACTCTAAAACCCCTTATAAAGGCTCTAAAACCCTAAAAATGCTAAAAACCATAAAACCCATAAAATCTTAAAACCCCTAAAACCCATAAAACCCACTAAAAACTATTTGACCCTTTTAAAACCGTAATAACGTAAAAAATCTGTAAAAACCATAAAATCCTAAAAAGCTAAAAATCCGATAAAAACCAAAAAAACAAAAAAAAAACTAAAAACCCTTAAAATATCCTAAAGACCCTCAAAATCCCTAAAAACAATCAAAAATTATAAAAAACAAAAGATCATTGGAAAATCTTAAAAATATAAAAAAACCCCTAAAACTCTGAAAACACTAATTAAAATATAAAAACACTTAAAACCACTAAAAACAAAAAACAAAAAAAAAACACTAAAAAGGACTTAAACACCCTAAAACCCCTAAATACCATAAAACCCCTAATAACCTTAAAAATCACTAAAACCCCTTAAAACCCACTAAATCTCTATAAACCCTATAAAACCCTAAGAATGTTTCAAATTTCTTCAAAACCGAAAAAACCATGAAATACTAAAAAACCATTAAAACCCAAAAAACCATAAAAACCCTAAAACACCTAAAAACCAAATCCCTTGAAATCCCTAAAAACCATAAAAATTCATAAAAATCCAAAAAAGTCACTAAAAATCACTAAATACATAAAAAACCAGACAACCCTAAGAAACCCTAATAAAATCTAAAAAACATAAAAAAACATAAAAATTATAAAAAACCATAAAAACCATAAAAACACTCAAAATCCCTAATATTTATAAAAGTATCTTAAAACTCCTAAAAATATCTAAAAACATGAAAAATCGTAAAACCCCTAAACAACCCTAGGAAAACCTTATAAACCTTAAAACCCATAAAGACCTAAAAATTTTAAAAACCCTAAAGACCCTAAACACAGTAAAAACAAAAAAAATCTAAAAACCAAAAAAATCCAAATAACACATAAGAACCCTAAAAAACACTAATAACACAAAAACACTTTAAACCCCAAAATTGGTAAATACTATAAAAACTATAAAAACTCAAAAAAAACTAAAAGAATATAGAAAAAAAAACCCATAAAAACCCTAAAAACCCTCAAAATCCCTAATCACCCTAGAACCAAAAAAATATAAAAAAATCCATAAAATCCTTAAAATTATAAAAATCCCTAAAAATCATGAAAACCCTTAAGAGAACCTTAAAAACCTAAAAAGACTTAAAACCCCTAAAAACGAAAAAACCTAAAAACGACCCTACAAACATTAAAAACTACTAAAATCCATAAAACTCCTAAAACCCAATAAACCACTAAAAAATAGAAAACCCATTCAAAACCCTAAAACATTAAAAACTCTAAAACCGTAAAAACTGTAAAAACCGTAAAAACCATAAAAACCATAAAAACCCAAATAAACCACAAAAAACCCAAAATAGCTTGAAACCCCAAATCTCCCTCAATATACCTATAATACCTAAATAACATATAAATACAAAAAAAATCCATAAAATTATATAAAAATTTAAAATACTCTAAAAACACTATAAAACCTTAAGAAATTCTTAAAAACATAAAAACACTTAAACCCCCTAAAACTCCTAAGAAAACATTAAAAACCAAAAAACAATTAAAACCTCTAAAAAAACTAAAACATCAAAAAAACCATGAAAGACCCTAAAAACCCATAAAACTCTAAAACCCGTAATATCTTTTAAAAACCCTAAAACCCATAAAAACCAAAAAAAACCACTAAAATCTATAAAAAAAACTTTAAACCCCTAAAAACATTTAATAACTCTAAAACCCCTTAATATCCTTAAAAACAAAAAAACTCTAAAAACCCAAAAAAACAAAAAAAAAATCCCTAAAACACTAAAACCCCACCAAAACCCCTAAAAACCTAAAAACCCATAAAAATCGTATAATATATGAACAAATCCCTAAAATTGATAAACACAAAAATCCCTGAAAAACCCTAAGAAAACATTAAAAACCTAAAAAAACATGAAACCCTGAAAAAATAGAAAAATCACTAAAATATATAAAACCCATAAATAACCTAAAAACTCCTAAAAATCATAAAAACCTCTAAACACATTAAACACCCTAAAACCTATAAAAACTATAAAAACCATTAAAACTGAAAATTCCCTTTAAATCCCTAAAAATATTAAAAACTATAAGAAACTACAAAACCCATTAGAAACTCCAAAAAATGACACTAAAACCCCAAAACCCAGAAAAACCTTAACACCCTCAAAATCCCTAAAAACACTAAAAACCATAAAAATTAAAAAAAATCAATAAAAATCGCTAATAAAAATGTAAAAACCCTTAAAAATCATGAAAAAAATTAAAAACATAAAAACACATAAAACCCCTAAAAACCTAAAAAATACTAAAAACCCTAAAAAGCACTAAAAACCCTAAAACCATAAACTCCATAAAACCCCCCGAAAACTTTAGAAAAATCTAAAAACAACAAAACAACTAAAAACAACTCTAAATCCCCTTTAAATCCCAAAAATAATGAAAAACTCTAAAAATCATAAAAAACATAGAAAATAAAAAATCATAAAACCCCAAAATTCATAAAACTCTAAAAAACCCAAAAGACCCCCAAAATTCATAAAATATGTAATAATCATAAAAATCCTAAAAACCCAGAAAAATAAATAAAAACATAAAAACCCTAAAATCCTTGATAACCCCTAATAAAGCCTTAAAAATATAAAAACACTTAGAATCCCTAGAAACCTAAAAATTATAAAAATATTAAAAACACAAAAAACCCAAAAAAAACCCAAAAACACTCAAAATCCGTAAAATCTAAAAATCCCATAAAATAGCAATAAAAGTCCCTAAAAATAATTTAAAAAATAAAAAACCCAATAAAAATTCAAGAACCCCGAGAAATCCTTAAAATCTTAAAAACACTTTAAACCCCTAAAAACATAAAAAACCTAAATACCATAAAAGGCAATAAAAATACACTAAAATCATAAAAACCCATAAAAACATTAAAATGCTAAAAACCTATAAACCACTAAAAACTATAAAAACCCAATAAACCCATAAAAAGGATAAAAAACTATAAGAATCCTTAAATCCATAAAAAACTCAAAAAACCCCCAAACCTGCTAAAATTCCTAAAATACCAAAACCCCTAAAAATCCCTAACCCCAACAACCATATAAATCCTAAAAAATCCCTAAAATCCCAATAAACATAAAAACCCAGAAAATATCTAAGAAAATATTAAAACCATAAAAACACTTAAAAACCATAAATCTAATAAACTCTAAAAGCCAAAAAAATATTAAAAATAACCTAAAACCTAAAACCCACAATACCTTAAAAATTCCTAAAAACCCATAATAACCATAAAAATCACTAAAAACTCTAAAACCGTTTAAACCCATAAAAACCTAAAAACCTCTACAAAACATTAAAATCTCTAAAAACTAAGAAAACCATATTACACCATAAAACCCCAAAAAACCTAAAATAACCCCGAGAATCACTAAAACACCTAAAACCCATAAAAAATAAAAAAACACTAAAAATCTGTAAAAATGTTAATACCCCTAAAAACCCTATATATTCAAAAGAAAAAAAATTTAAACTCTAGAAATACTTAAAACCCAAAAAATACTAAAAATTATAAAACCATAATAACCATAAATCCCTAAAAACAATTAAACCCCTCAAAATCCCTAAAACCTTAAAAACAATTAAAATCATAAAAAATACATAAAATTCATAAAAATATAAAAACCCTAAAAGTCCCTAAATTCCCCAAATACACTTAAAATCCATAAAATCCCCTAATATCCTTACAAACCACTAAAACCCAAAAACCCCTATAAAATAGTAAAAACTCTAAAAACCCTTTAAACCCTCAAAAATGTTAAAACTATAAAGAAATTAAAACCCATAAAAACTCAGAAAACCCCTAAAACCTAAAAAACCATAAATCCTCTAAAAACCCCAATACCCCTAAAATTCCATCAAAGCCCTAAAACCCGTAAAAATCCAAAAAATCTCTAAAAATCACTAAAAACATAATAAATCCAAAAAATTTGATAAACCCTAAGAAAAACATAAAAACTGAAAAACACTTTAAACCCCTAAAAACCTAAAAAACGCTAAAACACCTAAACACCGTAAAAACACTAAAAACCTAAAAAATCACTAAAACCCACTAAAAACTATAAAACCCCTTTAAATCATTAAAAATGTTAAAAAACTCTAAATGACCTCAAAACCCTGAAAAAATCAAAAAAACCCTAAAGCACCAAAAACCCTAAAAAACCTAAAAACACTAAAACCTAAAAAAACACCCCAAATCCATTAAAACATAAGAAACCCATAAGAATCCTAAAAAAGCAAAAATAATCACTAAAAACGTAAAAAATATGAAAAACCTTGAAACCCCTAAGAAAACCTTAATATCCTAAAAAAACATAAAACCCCAAAACCCAAAAACCCGGTAAAAAACTCTAAAACCCTTAAAGAAACCAAACACCCTAAAATCCCCAAAACCATAAAAACCCTAAAAACCATAAAAGATCCCAAAACCATCAAAATCCCTAAAAACTCTAAAAGCACATTAAACCCCTAAAAATGATAAAAAACTCTAAAAACCATAAATCCCCTAAAAACCCATAAAAACTTTAAGAAACTCTAAACCAATTCAAAATCCCTGGAATCCCTAAAACCCATAATAATCCTAAATAATTACAAAAAACGCATAAAAATAATAATAAACCCTAAAACCCTAAAACCCTAAAGAAAATATTAAATACATAAAAAATATAAAACCCATAAAAACATAAAAGAATAAAAACCCTAACCCCTAAAAACCCAAATAAACCATAAAAACCTTGAAAATACCCAAAAAGATAAATACCATAAAAAACTAAAAAATATCAAAAAATACCTAAAAAATGAAAAACCACTAAAAATTCAGAAAGACCCTAAGAAAATCATATAAAAATATTAAAACACTAAAAACACATAAAAAACCTACAAACCCTACCTCCCACCCAACACCCCAAAAAAGACCCTAAAAACACATAAAACAATAAAAACTCATTATGAACTTTAAAATCCCTAAAACCCCTAAAACCCTCAAAATCCCAGAAACTACAGAAAAATCATTAAAATCCTAAAAAATCCATAAAAGTCGCTAAATATATAAAAAACTAAAATATTGAAAAAACCCTAAAAAATACTAAAAACACCTAAAAACATGTAAAATGATGAAAACCCTAAAAAACCCAAAAAAGAACCTAAAACCACTAAAAAACATAAAAATATTTAAAACACATTAAAAATTATAAGAACCCTAAAAACAAAAAAAACTCTAAAAACACCTGAAACCCCTACAAAAGGTTAAAAACTCAAAAAACCTTACACCACTAAACACTAAAAAACCCTAAAAACCAAAAAATGATAAAAACCATAAAAACCCTAAAACCACTCAGTATCCCTAAAAATCCTAAAACCTATAAAAATATTTAAAAACCCCTAAAAATCCATAAAAACAAGAAAAGTCCGGAAAACATGATAAAAACCTTAAGAAAAAATGAAAAACCTAAAAACATTTAAGTCCTAAAAAAAGATAAAAAATCTAAAAACCATAAGAACCCTAACACCCCTAAAAATCCCTAAAAAACCAAAACAAACCATAAAAATATATAAAATTGTAAATACCCATAAAACCACTAAAACCGCTAAGAAAACTTCAAAAACCTAAAAACAAATAAAAATCCTAAAAAAAATGTTAAAAACGCTAAAAATCAAAAAAGAACCTAAAACCCCTAAAAGCCATAAAAACCCCTAAAACCCATAAATCTCTTAAATAACCTCAAAAACCCAAAAAACCCACTAAAAATAATAAAACCCCTTTAAACCCCTAAAAGAGTCACAAAAATTTATAAAAAATTAAAATCCTAAAAAACTCAAAAAACCCTAAAAACCAAATAAAACCTAAAACCCTAAATACAATAAAACCCTCAAAATTCCTAAAACCCTAAAAACCCATAAAAATCATAAAACTTCTCTCAAATTCCATAAAAATGTAAAAAACCCTAAAAACATGAAAACCCCTTTGAAATCCTTAAAAATCACAAAGCATATAAAACCCAAAAAAATGATAAAATCCTTAAAAGAACTAAAAACCTATGAAACCCTAAAACCCATAAAAGCCTCTAAAAATACTAAAAACCCATAAAAATCCTAAAAAATCGCTAAAAATCCCTAAAAACCTTTAAAACCCAAAAAACCCCTAAATCATTAATAAAACGTTAAAACCAATAATAAACCAAAAAAACAAAAAATTCATAAAACACTAAAATCCCTAAAAACACTAAAACCATTCAAAAATCACTAAAAATCATAAAAATCCTAAAAGCCTAAAAATCCATAAAATGTTAAAAACACAAAAAATCCAAAAAAACCCTAAAAAACATTAAAAAGTTAAAAAAATTAAAACCATTAAAAACATAACAATTCTAAAAACCTAAAAACCCATAAAACATAAAAACCCCTAAAACCCTAAAATTCCCAAAAAAATCAAAAACCCAGAAAAGGGAAATAAAAGCTCTAAAAATCCTTTAAAATCCTAAAAATGTTAAAAACTCTAAAAAACATAAAAATCATTATACTCCAACAAAAAACCTAAAACCCATTAAAATATAAAAAATTCCTAAAAGTCTCTAAAAACATAAAAACCCCTAAAAATGACGAAAAACCCTTTGAGAAAAATTAAGAAAATAAAAAAATAGTAAACCGCTAAAAACTAAAAACAATAAAAACCAAAAACAACATAATAACCCTTAAAATATATAAACCATAAAAGCCCCGAAAACCATTAAGAAACTCTAAACCCACATAAAACCCCTAAAAACTACTAAAAACTCTAAAACCCATTTAAACTCATGAAAATGATAAAAATCTAAAAAACCTTAAAACCCTAAAAACTCGAAAAAACCCATAAAACCCAAAGAAACCATAAAACCATAAAAACAATAAAAACATTGAAAATCCATAAAAACTATAAAATACATAAAAATCCTAAACAACCCTAAAAATCCAAAACAAATTAAAAAGGCCCCTAAAATCCTTAAAAACCCCTAAGAAAACAATAAAAATCTAAAAACACTAAAAACCCCTAATACCCTAAAAATGATAAAAAAAACACAAAAACCCTAAACCCCCTAAAAATCCTGAATAACCTTAATAAACCATAAAATCCTAAAAAATACATAAAAATATCCACAAATGTAAAAAATCCTAAAAACCCCTACAACCCATAAAAACCCGTAAAACCTTAAAAATCATTGAAAACCCATAAAAATCCTAATAACTAATAAAAGACATAAAACCCCTAAAGACATTAAAAAACATTATAAAACCTTAAAACCATATAAAACTAAAAAACCATAAAACCCAAAGAACCGTTAAAAACTCTACAAAACACTAAACCCCCTCAAAGTCCTAAAAACCCTAAAACCAATAAAAATAATAAAAAATCCTAGAAATCCCTAAAAATATAAAAATCCCTAAAATTTTTTAAAACCCCTAATAAAACCTTAAAAACCTAAATACACATAATCCCATAAAAACCTAAAAACCCTAAAAACCCGAAAAACCCGAAAAACCCTGAAATACCAAAAAAGCCATAAAAAAACTATAAAAACCATAAAAATACTAAAAATACATAAAATCCATAGAAACATAAAAAACCATAAAACCATATAAAACAATAAAAACCTAGAAATATTAAAAAACACTTTAAGCCCCTCAAAAAATAAGAAAGGATAAAACCCTAAAAGACCCAAAAACCCCTATACATAATAAAAACCCCTAGAAAGCCTAAAAACCCTAAAAATAGTTAAAACCCAACAAAAATCATTTAAAAACATAAAAACATTAAAAAATTATAAAAACCTAAGAATCCAAAAAAACTAAAAAAACTCTAAAAACCCTCAAAATCCCTAAAAAACCCATAAAACAATTGAAATCCAAAAAACCCTAAAATCCCTAAAAATGTAAAAAACCCTAAAAACCATAAACACCCCAAAGAAAACCTAAAAACATAAATCCACTTAAAACCCATAAAATACATAAAAACCCAAAAACCCATGAAAAGACCCTTAAACCCTAAAAACAACTAAAACCCCTAGAAAATTTAAAAAAACCTTAAAAACCCTATACCCATAAAAAACCCTAAAAACCCACCAAAACACTGAAAACCTTTTAACCCCCTAAAAATGGTAAAAAAAACTTAAAAAACATTTAATCCCCTAAAAAACCAAAAAAAAACATACAAACTAAAAAACCATAAAACCATAAAAAACCCTAAAATCCCTCAAAATCCATCAAAACCATAAAAACCCATAAATTATTTAAAAAGACCCTAAAACACCAAAAAATGAAACAACCCTAAAAACCCTAAAAAACTTTAAGAAAACCTAAAAACACTTAAAACCCCAATAACATAATAATGTTAAAAACCCAAAAAATGCTAAGAACCATAAAATCCCAAAAGCCTTAAAAACCCTAAAAATATATAAAACCCTAAAACCAATAAGAAATCTATAAATACTTTAAACCACTAAAAATTTGAAAAAACTATAAAAATCCTTGAACCCCCTAAAAACTCAAAAAACCCTAAAAACCCATAAAAACCCTAAAACCCTCAAAACCCTCAAAATCTCTACAAAATCTAAAATCCATAAATATCATAAAAAATCACTAATGACCCCTCAAAATTTAGAATCCTTTAAAAACCATAAGAACCCTATGAAAACCATACAATCATAAAAATAGTTATAACAACTAAAATCTAAAAATGATAAATTGCCAAAACAACCATTAAAAACCTTGAAAAGAAAAAAATTGCTAAAAAAATTAAAAACCATAAAACCCCATAAAAACCATAAAGCCACTAAAAATTATAAAAACTCTTCAAACCCAAAAAAAATGATAAAAACTATAAAGACCTTAAAACACCGAAAAAATAAAAAAAACCCTTAAACCGAAAAAACACACAAAAACCCTAAAATGCTGATAAACCTATAAATATACAATATCCAAAAAAACCATAAAAACCATAAAAATCCTAAAAAATTCCTAAAAATACCTAAAACATGAAGAAACCGAAAAACCATTAAAAACCATAAGAAAAAATTAAAATCATTAAAACACATAAAACCCCTAAAACACCTAAGTACACAAAATAATTAAAAAACCTTAAAAGATACTAAAACAGTAAAAACCCCCAAACCCATAAAATCCCCTAAAAACATTTAAAAAGCCTAAAACCCTTAAAACATTAGAATCCCACTACAAACCCAAATACACTTTAAACACATGAACACATTAAAAGACTCTAAAAACCTTCAAAATCCTAAAAACATGAAATCCCACTAAAAACCTAAAAAAATCAAAAAATTTCTAAAGTCCCCTAAAACCCCTCAAAACCTATAATACCTCTAAAAATCATAAAAACCCTAAAAACCCCTAAAAATGAAAAGACCTGGAAATTTCAAGGAAAATTTTTTCTTAATTTTCTTTGGAATTTTACAAGAACGTAGTTTCTGAAGGCGCCTGATTCCGAGGCCCGGTGTGCCCAGAATTAATTTCCGATGTTTGGCTTGGGTACGTTCAGTGAACGAGCGAGTGAGTTTTTCTATCTTTTGAACCGGTGCTCGGAATTGAAATCTGATGGCACCGATGAAACCGCAACGCCAGTAATCGCTTAAGGGAACCTTTACCGTAGTTGCGTTTGTGCGGGAGAAGAAGTTAATTAATGGGGTTTAATTAAAAAAGGAAATAAAATTGTTAAGTCAATTTTATTTCATTTTCAAGGTGGTTAGTTTCTCCCATGGGAAGTTGGTGGTGGGGCCCACATCCACCCAACTTCCCATGTGTGGATAAATAAAAGAGTGGGGCCCACACGAACCCCCCACCTTTTCAAATTTTCCCTTACTCCCTAACCCCTCTTAACCCCTCACATTCCTAACACCCCATTAACTCACCTTCTTTAATATTTGACACTTGTTGTATATAATTTGGTGAGTTACATGTATGTTTTTGAAATTCAAACAATTGAATTTCAAATTCTTTGTTAATAAAATAAGTTTAGAACTTATTTTATTAGGGGTTGGTGTTGGGTTGTTTGAGAGCTTTTTGGAGAAAAAGCTAAGGAACACCTTCTTCAACATCGACGAAGAACACGAAGAACACCATTATTCAACGAAGAACTTCTCCGTCGAAGAACACGGTTCTTCCGTGATGCCGTATCCGCGACGTGACGTTCTTCTTCCACGTCGTCTCTTCCGCGACGGTTTTCCGCGACGGAATCGCCGTCAACGACATCGAATCCCGCTTCGCGACGTCGACGTTCTCCCGCGACGCCCGACCTCCGCGATGCTTGTCTTCCGTGGGTCGTTGACGGACACCGTTCCTGAACCGAGGTAGGGGATTATTGTTAATTTATTTATTTTCTGTTCATGATTCTAGTTTATCGATCATCGTGGATTTTTCGACTAGATGTTATCATTTAACGAGAGGGGGGTCGGACCGCACAAACACGGCCGAACCCCCCTCCTATGTTCATGTTTGATTCTTGTGGATGGAGCGGAATGAAGTGGTGTCGTCGCACCACGTGAGAATCACACGACAAGTATTACGCGATGCCGTCGCGCCGCGCCGTGAAATGAAAGAACAAGGACGCGACGCCGTCGCGCCGCGCCGAAGAACCACGAAGACGGCGCGTTCCATTTTTTTGACGTGCAGATTGACGGGCGACGACGAAGCAGGCCGTTTGGGCGTTTGAATCCCTTCGCAGTGAAGGTGGGGTCCCGGGGGTACCATAGGCGAAGACGGAAGAAGGAACAGACCACCGGAGCGCGTCCGGTGGTCCACAGAAGGCGGCGGCGGCGCGCCGCCGGAAAGGGAGGCGGCCGGCGAACCACCAGCCTCAATTAGCGGAGAAGGGCGGGGGAGCCGCGCACCCCGCCCGCGATTCGGCTCGGCCACGCTGGTCGAGCCGCGACCGGCCGGTCGGGCCGGACCGAGCCGTGCCAGGCCGGGCCGGGCCCAGCCTGGTCGGACCGGGTCGGGTCGACCCGGTTCGGCCGACCCATGGGGGGGGGGGGGGGGGGGGTCGGGCCAGGTCGCCCCGGGCCCAGACCCCCTTTTTCGGGACACTTTCGGTCAAATGCCTGTAACCTGAGCTATGGGCCTCCAAACGACTCTCCGTTAGCAGAAACGTGATCCTTGGATCGAGACGGTCGTTTCGGTATATCGCACTCAAGGTTTCAGAGAACTTTGGGTTTGGCCGAGTTAGTTCGTACACGAAACCAACCGGGCCCTCGGAGTGGAAATGCTCGTAACTTGAGTTCCGGACGTCCGAATGACGTGCCGTCGACTTTTTTTTTCCTCTATGTGAGACGGATCTTTTGGCTTACTCCTCTCGAGGTTTGGATGCCGTCGGAGTGTGGTCGGGTTGGTTCGCTCACGAAACCAACCGGGCCCCTGGAACGAAAAAGCCAATAACTCACAGACCGGGTGTCCGATTGACGCACCATCTGTCTCGTTGTTTTCCTCTTGTTGAGACGGAAATTTTGGCATAATTTTCCTGAGTTTTGGATGCAGTTCAGATATGGCCGGGTTGGATTGTACCCAAAATCCAACCGGGCCCCTGGAACGGAAAAGCTGATATCTTTCTGACCGGACGTCCGTTTGAAAAACCGTCAGCGGCATTGTTGATCACGTTGAGAAATGGTCCGTATGAGTATAACCTATGAGTGTTTGGGGTATAATTGAGTTACGGCCAGACTGGTTCGCACACGAAACCAACCGGGCCCCGGGGACGAAAAGGCTAATAACTCGCAGACCGGGCGTCCGATTGACGCGCCGACTATTGTGTTGAGACCCCTATGACGAGGTGGTCCATTGAGATACATCTTTTTGGGAGTTTGAGATACTTGGAGTATCGACTTGTATCTCGTGGAGCGGACCCTCCCAGAGACGAGTGTACGGAGTACGGAGAACGTGTAGCCGGCAGAGACCTGGAGACTGCTTGTCCGATTCAATTCGGAGTGACTTACGTAGCCCAGTGGGGAGCACTACTTTGTGAGGTGGCAGACCCACAGCGGAGGAGCACTACTATGTGAGGTGGCAGACTTGCGGTACTCGACAGGAGGAGTACCTCTGTAGGCTATGAGAGGGGAGCACTACTGTGTTTGGGTGGCAGACCCCGGCGGGAAGCACTACTGTGTGAGGTGGCAGGCCCGCGGTACTCGACATGAGGGGTACCTCAATAGTCTTAGGATAGTGAGCAGTACCTCAGAGTCGTGACAGGACCACTGTACACTCCAGAGACAGATCTCTTCAGCAGTTACGGTTTCGATAATGAAAATCCTGGTTCAGTTGAGACTTTTGACCTTTGTGTTTCCTCATGATTGAGATGGGTCACTTGATAACTTAGGTATATGTATGGGCATATACCTGGGTAGTGGTTATCCGTTTATTTCACAATCCTTGTATTTCCTCATGATTGATATGGGTTACTTGATAACTTAGGTATTTGTATGGGCATATATCTAAGTAGAGGTTATCTCTTGAGATCTTCTTGTGGTTATCCTTGTTGGTTTAGTGAGACCTTTAGGGTCTCGGGGTCCCTACTGAGTATCGTTATACTCACCCCTGCACGGGCTATTCCTGCACCTCGTTGTGTTGGTTGCAGACGATGGGGGGTGCTGATGAAGGTCGAGTGTTCGAGGACTGGTCAGTACCCGGAGGTGGATTACACGACGAGTCAGTACCCAGAGGTGGACGACACGACGTGACGACTCACAGAGGAGGTTGACAGATGAGAGCCTGGAGGAGGCTATCTGTACCTACCCTTCAGGTAGGATCCGTGGTGGACGACCAGGAGCTGCGCTATCTATACCTACCCTTCAGGTAGGATCTGAGGAGGATGACCCAGGAGCTGCTTCCTTCTTCCAGTTGTTTGTCTTTTTGTTGTTGTACCTTGTTCAGTTGTAGTCGTACTTTTTTTTGGGTTTGTATTCTGGACCATTTACTTTTCAGCATTTCTTTTGTACTTAGTGTTTTGCTTCCACTTGTACTCGGTGGTGCTTGTTTTCTTTTATAAAGGCAATGCCTTCCCAGTTATCGGGATTTTACGCCTTTGGTGCTAGTCTCCAGCCCCTAGCCTATGGAAGGCGGGCTTGGGGTAGTCACGAAACGGGCCCCAAGGACGGGTCGTGACAAATTGGTATCAGAGGAGTTCGGTTCTACCGCAGAACTTATAACTCTGATGTTTCTTTCTGTGAAGCAATAGTGTTAAGAGTACCGAGTGTGGTTTTTAGTTCAGGGAGTCCAGTGTTGGTGCGGGCGGCCGACGTATCCATACACCAGGACCCTGACAACTGATTTCCGACTTTGTGCACGAAAACACTGATTGCGTGTGTGTTTTCCAGAAGTTTTATTTAAATGTCAGCTCAAACCAGGTCATCTCACCAGGTATAATCTTTTGACCATGTCACGTTGTTTCTTTCAGGATGCCTTCCCGTGGACGACCAGCTAGAGCCCCGAGAGTGGTGCGTACTGACAGACCGCCGAGTGACGAGGCCTCAGTACAGGGCCCTATCCCAGTTGAGGCACCATCGGAGGCACCAGCGGTACTACTACCCGTTGGGCCACCGATGCCACCAGCCCCAGCAGCAGAGGATGCACGTCGCTTGAGCGCACTGCATGAGTTCCAGCGCCAGAGGCCACCCAGTTTTCAGGGAGGGACGGACCCGTGGGCGGCTGAGGATTGGCTGGAGGCTGTGGTGAGAGTACTCAGGCTAGTGGGGACGCTGACAGATTTCATGGTGATCCTTGTTGCCATCCTTCTTCAGGCAGCAGCAGGCAGATGGTGGAGCCTGATGCTTCAGATGCATGATGAGGCGACACTTCTATGGGCAGACTTCGAGAGCCTATTCCGGGCAGAGTTTGTACCAGCCACCCTTCAAGAAATGCGTATATAGGAGCTACTTAAGCTACGGCAGGGCAGCATGCCAGTGGCGCAGTACTCAGCGAGATTCACAGACCTCTCGCGCTACTCCACAGATATGGTACGGGACCCGTTCTTCAGGGCCCGAACCTTCGAGCAGGGGCTCAGGTGGGAGATCAGAGCTTCACTTGTATCGCACAACATTCCGACGCAGACATGAGTGTGGGAGAGAGCCCTCTTAGTGGAGAGTTTCCTTGCTGAGCAGTCTCCAGCAGCAGGACCCACCACTAGCCGGCATGCAGCAGAGTCTTCTGTAGCGGGCAGTAGACAGATGACGCAGGGGTCCAAGAGGACCAGACCTACAGGCGGTCGACCGCGTGACTCAGGGTCGGTAGTGCGAGGCACCAAGGGAAGTGATAGAGCCAGACCTTCCATGAAGTGTTACTCCTACGGCAGAATTGTTCACATAACACATGACAATCCGACCCGCCATGTAGATGACCAGCAGTTAAATGAAGAACCTCCGAGGCAGAGGCAGAGGTTCGATCAGGGCAGACCGCAAGGAGCAGGCGGCCATGGCAGAGGAGATGGCCATGCAGCTGGAGGTGGACGACGCTTCAGGATGTTGCCACCACCACCAGGAGGCCCACCCCGACCGCAGGGGATAGGAGGACATGGGAGAGCTCAGCTTTAGGCAGGTGAGGCCTATGGTCATGGAGCTCCGGAAGCAGATGGACAGGAGCGGGACTAGCTTACGACCTGGAGTCTATTGATCATGTTGCTTCTGGTTTTGTTGATGTTTGTCTGTTGTTGCTTTGTGTCTTGTACTATGAGCTGCAATAATAAAAAGAAACTTATCTTTGTTTGCTTTCCTATCCTTTTGTTTGGTTGATACTGAGTGGTCCCGGTTAAGACTGTTGACTTGACCCTCACTTTCGAGTTTTCTACTGAAGGAGACCTAGTGACCACACACTGATACCGACAGTGTGACTCGACCCTTGGAGGTGAGAGTGACAGTTGGATATCTTGGTAGTTACGTCGAAGCCTTACGATGTCATCCATGGCATGAATGCATCATTCATGTCAGGATTGACTGTATTAGGCAACGAATGTGGTTCATCCAGAGGATGAGACCGGATTTATCTTATCAGCAAAGAAGAAATCATAGGAGCTCTTGTGAGACTAGAGAAGGTCCAGGTCATCCAAGAGCGGATGAGGACGGCAAAGGGCCGATAGAAGCCTTATGCTGACAGGACTTGGAGGCGTCTAGAGTTCGAGGATGACCATCACGTCCTTATACAAGTCTCACCTCGAAGAGGTTTACGGAGATGTGTCCAGGGAGGCATGTTATCTCCGAGGTTCAACGGACCTTTCTAGGTCCTCAGCTGGGTAGGCGAGGTGGTTTTCCGCTTGACCAATCCACTTCAGTTGCACTAGGTGCACGACATTTTCCACGTATCTCAACTGAGGAGATACGTGCTCGACCCTCTGTATATCAACGACCATGAAGAGCTGGATGATGGCGATGGGGTGTCATTCACAGAGGTTCCAGTGGGGATCGAGGATCGACAAGAGTGGATCCTACGAGGACGATCGATTCCTCGAGTGATCTTTCTTTGGAAGTGCGGGAACCTCCAGGTAAGCACATGGGAGCGGAAGGCTCAGATGCGTGCTCTTTACCGCTTTTGTGACCCTAGTTGTGTTGAAGCTTTACGGGGACGTAAAGCCCTGAGGTGGGAGTAATTTAAAGACCCGAAAATTTCAAGGAAAATTTTTTCTTAATTTTATTTGGATTTTACAAGAACGTAGTTTCTGACGGAGCCTGATTCCGAGGCCCGGTGTGCCCAGAATTAATTTCTGAAGTTTGGCTCGGGTACGTTCAGTGAACGAGCGAGCGAGTTTTTCTATCTTTTGAACCGGTTCTCGGAATTTAAATCCGATGGCACCGATGAAACCGCAACGCCAGTAATCTCTTAAGGGAACCTTTACCGTAGTTGCGTTTGTGCGGGAGAAGAAGTTAATTAATGGGGTTTAATTAAAAAAAGGAAATAAAATTGTTAAGTCAATTTTATTTCTTTTTCAAGGTGGTTAGTTTTTCCCATGGGAAGTTGGTGGTGGGGCCCACATCCACCCAACTTCCCATGTGTGGATAATTAAAAGGGTGGGGCCCACACGAACTCCCCACCTTTTCAAATTTTCCCTAACTCCCTAACCCCTCTTAACCCCTCACATTCCTAACACCCCATTAACTCACCTTCTTTAATATTTGACACTTGTTGTATTTAATTTGGTGAGTTACATATAAATTTTTGAAATTCAAACAATTGAATTTCAAATGCTTTGTTAATAAAAAAAGTTTAGAACTTATTTTATTAGGGGTTGGTGTTGGGTTTTTTGGAGAGATTTTTGAAGAAAAAGCTAAGGAACACCTTCTTCAACATCGAAGAAGAACGCGAAGAACACCATTATTCAACGAAGAACTTCTCCGCCGAAGAACACGGTTCTTCCACGACGCCGTATCCGCGACGTGACATTCTTATTCCACGTCGTCTCTTCCGCGACTGATTTCCGCGACGGAATCACCTTCAACGACTTCGAATCCCGCTTCGCGATGTCGACGTTCTCCCGCGACGCCCGACCTCTGCGACGCTTGTCTTCCGCGGGTCGTTGATGAACACCGTTCCTGAACCGAGGTAGGGGATTATTGTTAATTTATTTATTTTCCGTTCATGATTCTAGTTTATCGATCATCGTGGATTTTTCGACTAGATGTTATCATTTAACGAGAGGGGGGACGGACCGCACAAACACGGCCGAACCCCCCTCCTATGTTCATGTTTGATTCTTGTGGATGGAGCGGAATGACGTGGTGCTGTCGCACCACGCGAGAATCACACGGCAAGTATTACTCGACGTCGTCGCGCCACGTCGAAGAACCACGAAGACGGCGCGTTCCATTTTTTTTGACGTGCGGATTGACGGGCGATGATGAAGCAGGCCGTTTGGGCGTTTGAATCCCTTCACAGTGAAGGTGGGGTCCCGAGGGGACCATAGGCGAAGACGGCAGAAGGAACGGACCACCGGAGAGCGTCTGGTGGTCCGTGGAAGGCGGCGGCGGCGCGCCGCCGGAAAGGGAGGCGGCCGGCGAATCGCCGGCCTCAATTAGCGGCAAAGGGTGGGGGAGCCGCGCAACCCGCCCGCGATTCGCCTCGGCCACGCTGGCCGAGCCGCGGCTGGCCGGTCGGGCTGGACCGAGCCGGGCCGGGCGCAGCTGGGTCGGACCCAGGTCGGGTCGACCCGGTTCGGCCAACCCAGGGGGGGTCGGGCCGGGTCGCCCCGGGCCTAGACCCCCGTTTTCGGGCCACTTTCTGTCAAATGCATGTAACTTGAGATACGGGCCTCCAAACTACTCTCCGTCAGCGGAAACACGATCCTTGGATCGAGATGGTCGTTTCGGTATATCGCACTCAAGGTTTCGAAGAACTATGGGTTCGGCCGGGTTGGTTCGTACACGAAACCAACCGGGCCCTCGGAGCGGAAACGCTCGTAACTTGAGTTCCGGACGTCCAAATGATGTGCCGTCGACTTTTATGATTTCCTCTAAGTGAGACGGATCATTTGGCTTACCCCGCTTGAGGTTTGGATGCCGTCGGAGTGCGGTCGGGTTCGTTCGCTCACGAAATCAACCGGGCCCCTCGAACGAAAAAACCAATAACTCACAGACCGGGCGTCCGATTGATGCACCGTCTGTCTCGTTGTTTTCCTCTTGTTGAGACAGAACTTTTGGCATACTTCGCCTGAGTTTTGGATGCAGTTGAGATACGGTCGGGTTGGATTGTACCAAAAATCCAACCAGGCCCCTAGAACGGAAAAACTGATATCTTTCTCACCGGACGTCCGTTTGACAAACCGTCAGCGGCGTTGTTGATCATGTTGAGAAACGGTCCCTATGAGTATACCCTATGAGTGTTCGGGGTATAATTGAGTTACGGACAGACTGGTTCGCACACAAAACCAACCGGGCCCGGGGACGAAAAGGCTAATAACTCGCAGACCGGGCGTCCGATTGACGCGCCGACTGTTGCGTTGAGACCCCTATGACGAAGCGGTCCTTTGAGATACTTCTTCATGGGACTTTGAGATACTTGGAGTATCGACTTGTAGCTCATGGAGCGGACCCTCCCAGAGACGAGCGTATGGAGTACAGAGACCGTGTAGCCTGCAGAGACCTGAAGACTGCTTGTCTGATTCGATTCGGAGTGACTTACGTAGCCCAGTGGGGAGCACTACTTTGTGAGGTGGCAGACCCACAACGGAGGAGCACTACTATGTGTGGTGGCAGACCCGCGGTACTCGACAGGAGGAGTACCTCTGTAGGCTATGAGAGGAGAGCACTACTGTGTTTGGGTGGCAGACCCCAGCGGGAAGCACTACTGTGTGAGGTGGAAGGCCCGCGGTACTCGACAGGATGAGTACCTCAGCAGTCTTAGGTTAGTGAGCAGTAACTCGGAGTCGTGATAGGACCACTGTACACTCCAGAGACGGAGCTCTTCAGCAGTTACGGTTTCGATAATAAAAATCCTGGTTGAGCTGAGACTTTTGACCTTTGTGTTTCCTCATGATTGAGATGGGTCACTTGATAACTTAGGTATATGTATGGGCATATACCTGGGTAGTGGTTATCCGTTGATTTCACAATCCTTGTGTTTCCTCATGATTGAGATGGGTTATTTGATAACTTAGGTATATGTATGGGCATATACTTAAGTAGATGTTATCTATTGAGATCTTCTTGTGGTTATCCTTGTTGGTTTAGTGAAACCTTGAGGGTATCGGGGTCCCTACTGAGTATCGTTATACTCACCCCTGCACGGGCTATGCCCGCACCTCATTGTGTTGGTTGCAGACGACGGGCAGTGCGGACAGAGGCCGAGTGTTCGAGGACTGTTCGGTACCCGGAGGTGGACTACATGACGAGTCAGTACCCGGAGGTGGACTACACGACGTGATGACTCACAGAGGAGGTTGACAGATGAGAGCATGGAGGAGGATATCTGTACCTACCCTTCAGGTAGGATCCGTGGGGGACGACCAGGAGCTGCGCTATCTTTACCTACCCTTCAGGTAGGATCCGAGGAGGACGAACCAGGAGCTGCTTCTTTCATCCAGCTGTTTGTCTTTTTTCTATTGTACCTTGTTCAGTTGTAGTCGTACTTTCTTTTGGGTTTGTATTCTGGCCCATTTACTTTTCAGCATTTCTTTTGTACTTAGTGTTTTGCTTCTGCTTGTACTCTGTGGAGCTTGTTTTCTTTTATTACGGCAATGCCTTCCCAGTTATCGGGATTTTACGCCTTTGGTGCTAGTCGCCAGCCCCTGGCCTATGGAAGGCGGGCTTGGGGTAGTCATGGAACGGGCCCCGAGGACGGGTCGTGACAAAAAACATAAAAAAACCTATAAAACATGACAAACACTGTGAAAAAATTACAAACCTCATAATAATTAAAACCCAAAAATATCCTATAAAATGTTAAAACCCCTAAAAATCCAAAAAAAAATAAAACCTCCAAACCCTCAAAATATCTAAAAACCCTAGAACCATAAAAATGCTAAAAACCTTTAAAACCCAAAAATGTCGCTAAAAACTATAAAAATAATAAAACCCCTAAGAGCCTTAAAAATTATAGAAATCTATAAAAACCTATAAAATCTACTAAAAACACTAAAATCCCTTCTAATCCCTAAAAACACTAAAAATTATAAAAACATTAAAACCCATAAAATACTCAAAAACCCCATAATACACCAAAAAACCCATAAAAACATAAAAGCCCTCAAAATTTACGAAATACCCTAAAAAAAACACTAAAAAGTGGATAAAATCCCTAAAACATAAAAACCAATAAAACACTTAAAAAACCAAACAAAACCTTAAAAAACTAAAAACACTTCAAACCCCTAAAACCTAAAAATTCTAAAAACCATAAAAAACCTCAAATCCCTAAAAATCTTAAATACCCATAAAAACACTAAAAATACATAAATTCATAAAGAACCCTAAAACACCCAAAACTGTTAAGAAACCTTAAAAAATGAAAACCCCTTAAACCCCTAAAAAACTAAAAAATTTGGAAAACCCCAAAAAACCCTAAAATAAACCTAAAAACCCCTAAAACCCATAAAACCCATAAAACCCCAAAAAAAATTAAAATCCTAAAAACCAATAAAAAATAAAAAAAACCTTTACACCTCAAAAAATTATAAAAAACTATATAAAACATTTAAAACCTTAAATAACTGAAAATTCCTAAAACCACCCAAAAATCTATAATAACCATAACACCCCTAAAAATCCCTATGAACCCAAAAAACAAAAAACAATGCCTTAAAAATCACTAAGAATCTATAAAAACATAAAAAAACATGAAAACCTTTAAAATCCCTAATAAAACATTAAAACCCTAAAATCATAAAACCCTAAAAATTATAAAAAATGATAAAAATCCTTAAAACCCTAAAAGACCATAAAAACCCTTAAAACATAAAAACCCCCAAATCCCTTTAAAAACCTAAAAACCACTAAAAACCTTAAACCCCTTTAAGACATGGAAAATTTAAAAACCCTTTAAAAAAATTAAAAACACAAAAAATGCAAAGAAACCTCAATACCCAAAAAAACCATAAATCCCCAAAAAACCCAAAAACCCAACAAAACCATTTAATCTAATAAAAATCATAAAAACTATATGAAATCATTAGAAAATGATAAAAACAATAAAACCTAAAATAACCTTAAGAAACCATTAAACAAAAAACACTTAAAACAACAACAACAAAAATCTAAAAATCCCTAAAAGACCCAAAAAACCTAAAAAACACAAAAAATCACTTAAAGATCTAAAAACCCTTTAAACCCCAAAAAATGATAAAAAACTAAAAAAATATATAACCCCCTAAAAACCCAAGAAACCCCTAAAACCTAATAAACCCATAAAAACCCTATGAACCCCTAAAATCCCTAAAAATCTCAAAGAACCTTAAAAACCATAAAATCCTAAAAAACCTTAAAAGTCTCTAAAAATTCTAAAAACACTAAAAATATTGATAACCAATAATAAAACCTTAAAAACCTAAAAACAAATTAATCACCTAAAAGCCTAAAAAACTCTAAATATCTTAAAACCCTAAAACCCATAAAAACACTACAAACCCTTATAATACCTAAAATCCCTAACAAATATAAAAAACCTAAAAATCCTAAAAAAACTAAAAACATAAGACCCATAAAAACCATAAAAACCATAAAAACCCTAAAAGACCCTAGAACCCCTAAGACCCCCTAAAAACAATAAAACCCATAAAAACCATAAAAACCCTAAAAACTACTAAAAATATAAACAAGAACTAAAAACCCTAAAACCCCTTTAAACCCCTAAAACCCTTAAAAAATAAAAAAAAACTCATTTAAACCCTAAAAACTAAAAAAAACATAAAAACACCTAAAATCCAAAAAATATCTAAAAAAACCGTAAATACCGTAAAAACCATCAAAATCCCTAAAAACCCTAAAAAACCTAAAATCCAAAAAAAATAACAAAAAATTCATAAAAATGTATAAAACCCTAAAAATATAAAAAACCCTAAGAAAAAATTAAAACCCTACAAACTATTAAAACCTATAAAATACTAAAAAACCTTCAAAAGACCCAAGACCCTAAAAACCTATAAAAAAATTAACACCCCTAAAACCACTAAAAACTCTAAAAAATAGTAAAAAACCAAAGACCCTTTAATCCCCAAAAAATATGAAAAAACTCAAAAAAACCATAAGAACCCAAACATTTCAAAAAAACACCCCGAATCCCCAAAAAATAAAAACCCTAAAACACTCAAAATATCTAAGACCTATAAAAACCTATAAGAATAAAAAATCTATAATAATCCAAAAATGCGTAAAAACCCCTAAAAATCTGGAAAAAAACTAAGAAAATCGTAAAAACCTAAAACACTAAAAACCCAAAAAAACCTAAAAAAATCTAAAACACATAAAAACATAAAAGGATATATAAACCCAAAAAACCCATAAAAACATTAAAACCCCTTAAAACCAATAAAAATTAATAAAAACTATATAAACACTTTAAATCCTTAATACATTAAAGAACTCTGAAACCCCTTAAAACCCATCAAAATATATAAAACCCTGAAAAACCATAAAAATACTAAAAAATCCCTAAAAATATTTAAAAAAGTAAAATTGACTTAAACCACTGAAAAAACTATTGAAAATTTAAAAAAAATAAAAACATTAAACCCCCTAAAATCTTAAAAAATGATAGAAAGAATAAAAACCCCTAAAAATCCTCAAACCCCTAAAAAAATTAACAACCCATTAAAATACTAAAAAAGAAATAAAATCCACAAAAACATAAGATAACATAAAACACCCAAATAACCCTATAAAAAAAATAAAAATCAAGAAACACTTAAAACCCATAAAACATAAAAAAAAGATAAAACCCCTAAAACCCCCTAAGAAAACCATGAAATTATAAAAACACTTGAAACACATAAAAACATAAAAATATTAAAATAATAAAAACCACTAAATGACCGTAAAACCCCTAATACCCCTAGAACCCTCTAAAATCCCTAAAACCCATAAAACCATTGAAACCATGAAAACCACATAAAACCCACTAAAAAGACAAAAAACCCAAAAAACCCCTACAAATGTAAAAAAACTCTAAAAAAACTTAAAAACCCCAAAAAATCAAAAAACCCTAAAAAACCGTAAAAACCGAAAAACAATAAAACAATAAAACCCCATAAAACCTATAAAGTCCTAAAAATCCCTAAAAATCACATAAAACATAAAAACCCTAAAAATAAAGAATATCCAATAGAAAATATTAATGAACTAAGAAAATTTAAAACCCTTAGAAACGTAAAAATTCTAAAAACCCCCTAAACCCCTAAACACCCTCAAAATCCATCAAAACCCTAAAACCATAAAAATCCAAAAAATCACTAAAAATGTAAAAACCCGTAAAACCCCTAGAAAATCCTAAAAAATACTTAAAAACCAAAAAAAACTTAAAACCCAAAAAATGATAAAAACCCTAAAAACCAGAAGAGCCCCTAAAAATTATAAAATCTCATAAAACTATAAAATCCCATAAAACCATAAAAATCCTTAAACCCCCATTAAAACCCTAAAACCCACTAAAAAACAAAAACCCATTCAAACCTCTAAAATTTTTAACAAATATAAAAAACTTTAAATACCATAAAATAACTAAAAATACTAAAAACCCCTAACAATCCATAAAAAAGTAAAAAACCCATAAAAACCTTGAAAACCATATGAAAAACATAAAAACCTACAAAAAATAAAAACCCTAAAAATTCTAAAAACCATATGATATTCTAAAAACCTTAAACCCCTAAAAAACATGAAATATTTAAATACCATAACAATCTAGAAAAATTCCATAAGAATCTATAAAAATGTAAACCCTTCTAAAATCCGTGAAAGACCCTAAGAAAATCTTAAAAACCAAAAAACATAAAACACTTATAAACAACTCAAAACCCAAAAAACCCCAAAAGTCTATAAAACCCTAAAACCCCAAGTAACTATAAAACCCTTAAAAACCTTTAAAAAACCAAAAAACTAATATAAACCCTAAAAACCCACTAAAAAATTCTAAACACACATTAAAATCCTCAAAATTCTAAAAACACTAAATGACCTTTAAATCCTACAAAAATATAAAAAATACCAAAAAACAAAGAAAAACCCATAAAAACCCTAAAATCTCTAAACCCATAAGACCCCTAAGACCCCTCAAAATATCTAAACCCCTAAAACCCATAAAAGAAATCCTAAAAAGGGTTAAAATCCAAAAAAAACAAAAAGAACTTAAAAACCCATAAAAACCCTAACAAAACCTTAAAACCTAAAACACTTAAAACCTATAAAATATTAAAAATGTAAAAAACCTTAATAACCCTAAAAGACCCTAAAAACCCTAAAAACCTATAAAAACCATAAAAACCTGCCTAAAAACCATAAAACCCTTACATATCCATAAAACCCATAAAAATAAACTAATATATATAAAAATCAGTAAAACCCTTAAAAACATTAAATAACTCTAAAAAACATTAAAACCCATAAAAACATTCAAAATCCCTAAAACCCCTAAATACTATAAAAATACTAAAAAATACTTAAAAATACTTAAAAACCATAAAAATTATGAAAACCCCTAATAAAACCTTAAAACCCAAAAAACACTTAAAATCCCTAAATTGCTAAAAATGCTAAAAACCCAAAAAAACATCCAAAATCCATAAAACCATAAAAACCCCTAAAACATAACAAACCCATAAGACCCCATAAAATCCTTAAAAATTAAAAACTCTAAAAATCTTTTAAACCCCTAAATATTTTCAAAAACTCTAAAAACCCATAAATCACCTTAAAAAATCACAAAAGCATTAAAAAACATAAAAATGTTAAAAACCCTAAAACCTTAAAAACCATTAAAGTCCCTAAAAATCCTAAAAATACCATATGGAATAGGTGAGTTGGTGAGAGGTGGGGGCATCCTGACTCCAAGGTTCAAGGTTTGATTCCTCATAAGGAAATGATCACTATATGCTATTATCACCCCTCGTGGGCCCCTCTACCCTATGTGGAACTGGCCTGAAAGCCTAGGTGCCATTACACCTGGGCCTATGTCTGGGGGACTACATAAAGGAACTCGGTGGTGGGTGAAGGTCCACCTATACCGTGCAACCCCTTCGGCCTGAAAACCTAGTGTACATTTGATCCCATAAGATGGCTACTCCACTCGCTTGCAATGGAGATTCTCCTCTCCCGTAGTAAGCTTAAAGACGAAGACCGATCTTACACCTCATACCCCACCCTCTGCAGAGGAGGGGCCTCCATTAATTCTCGATGATGAGTGTATATTTTTTCTATTCTCAGATTCTGATCTGCTTCACCCTTTTTGTGGGTTGATATTTTTCCTAAGGTTCTTGATTTATGTGAAGGATGTCCGCCACTCTAGCTATCAATTGCAGAGTTCAACGAGGCCTCTGCCCTGCATAGGCTGTCCTTGGTTGCTCATTTCATGAACTATTGACCTCTGGTGGATGGTTTTGAAAAATTAATGTTTGAACAATGGGACCTCCAATATCACTCTTAGGTAGGTCTTGTTGATAGTAGTCACATCTTGATTCGATTCACGTCGGAGGAGGATTTGGATCATGCCTGGTCGGTAGCTCCAAGAAGATGAAACGATGCCAGTTTCCCTCTTTTCCATTGGATATTTAATTTTCATTTGAACTGTGACTCACTAACTGTGGAATCTTGGGTTATATTTCTAGAAGTTCCCATTCCTTTTCAAAAAATTTCCATTATTTCCATGTTGGTGAATCTGGTGGGAAGGTTCTTATGTGTGCATAGTAGAATTAGCGCCTTTTGTCACCTGGTATCCTCAAGGATATTTATTGAGATTGATGCATCTAAAGGACCGATTTAATTTGTTTTGATTGTTTTTGGTGAGGAGATTCGGTGGAAACAACTAGTGGTTTTTGAGCCATAGACTGATTTCTGCTCCTCCATTTGGAAACTGGGAAATAGTGTTTGGGATTTCAGGTGTGGAGGTAGAAAATGTGGTGTTTTTAATTGAGCTCAAGAGGTGGTTGTGAAGGGAAGAAGGATCGAGGCAAGGTATAAGAGGCTATGAACACAGATACTCAATTGTTGAATTTGGTTTAGGTTGAGTCCGGTGAAGGGGTTTAGGCTCGGGTGAGGGTAAATGTTAAGGAGGTTACAACGACTATTTCAAGTGGGCATTAAAGGACTGGTGCTAAAGGGGTGGCACCTGTAATTGGTATTGGTTATGGATCACTATGCTAGAAGATTGTGCGGGCTGGTCTTTCTATTGTGCTGGGGGTCATGGTTCTGTAGTAGGTGGTAATAGTTTTGGGAAAGCGGATGTTCAGTGCCAACCGGAGCCCAAAGTGAGTGATATTTTCAAGCGAATGAGGAGTGAATTGAAGCTTTCGGATACTGGAAGTTATTTATACAGGGAGGTTACTGCTAGTGAGATGTCCATTTCATCTGATATTAGTCTGAAGCAGAGATAGTAATTCATTCCAACTTTCAACCACTTTGAAGGAATGAAGCTGGAGGAGGAGGTGATATGGCCTCTGAATGTTTACACCGGAAGTGAAAGGACTTTTGTACAGAGTGAGGTGTAGTCCATCACTACTGTGCATGATGGAGAGAGTGTAGCACAGAATTCTAGTGAATCCGAACTAATGTTGGACACCATTGGGCACTCAGATGGTGTTTTTGACCAAGAGAAAAGGGAGTTGTAGGTGCTTCTTCACAATAGTTATGGGATTTTTGTGGATGAGCGGAAAGAAATAAAGCTTCCTAGAGAGGAGGGGAAATTGACTCTTACTCTACCTATTTTTTTGGTGGATAGAACAGTTGGGTGATCTGATGATTTAGTTTATCCTTTTCTAAAGAAGGAGAAGGGACTGCAGCTGGTGCTGTCTGGTGTGGTGACCCCTCCTCATCTGGCCCTCGAGGAATTTTTCCTAGCATGTTGAAGTGTGGGGTTGTTGTTGACTGTTCCCTTTACCATGAAGCCTTCTTCATCCCATACCAAGAGGATGATATAAGGGGGAACCAAAATATGTCTATGATCATTAAGTAGAGGTCCTTTCTAGGGGAGGCCATTCCATATATGAAGGGAAAAAAATATGTAGGGGTCTCCTTAGATCCCCAAAAGAGGAATCCATGAAAGGACTACTATACTTTGACAAATAATGTGTCCACGAGATCCTCTTATAAAGCTAAGGAAAATGCCTCTGGTAAGGGAGGTCGGTCTGTCAAGACACAGTTGAATAGGGAGTAGTAAAATCTTAGGGAGTATTACACTGACACCCTCAAGCAATATAAATCATCTGAATGGGATTTGGTGGAGTCAGATGCTTCCTCTGGTTATGGTGCAGAAGGGGATCCTTATGGGGATAGAGACGTTGATTTGCAGTTCCTTTTTCTTTCTCTTCTATTTTATAGGGTTTTTGGGGTTTTTTGGTGTTTTGGGGGGTCCAAGGTTTTTCAGTGTGGGTTATTTGACCCTGCCCCACCCTTGTCTTCTTTTCTTTTAATTTAATAAATTTTGAGGGGCTAGGAATATCCTGACCCCACTCATTTCTTTAACTTTTCCCTAAAAATCCTTAAAACCCTTAAAATCATAAAAAATTCCCTCAAAATCTCTAAATATATAAGAAAATTTAAAAATCCTGAAAACCCATAAGAAAACCCTAAAAACCAAAAAACACTTTAAACCCCTTAAATACATAAAAATTATATAAAAACTTAAAAACCTAAAACCCTAAAATTCATAAAAACCCCTACGAAACCATTAAAATCCTAAAAATCACTAAAAACCCCTAAAAATATAACTCCCCTAAAAACCCTAAAAACCCGTAAAATCATATAAACCCTTTAAACACCTAAAAATAATAAAAACAAAAATAACTCTAAAAGGAAATAAAAAGACCCAAAAATCCCATAAAACTCACTAAAATGTAAAAACCCCTAAAATAATTAAAAACCCCTAAAACCCCATTTAAACCCTAAAAACCAAAAAAACCTCTAAAATCCCTTTAACAACTAAAAATGTTAAAAAACACTAAATACATAAAACCCAATAAAACTCAAAAAACCCTAAAACCCCAAAAAACCTTAAAAACCATAAAACACCTAAAATCCTTAAAAACCCTAAAAATAAATAGATATCCTAAAAATCCATAAAATACCTAAAACATAAAATACTTTAAAAACCCTAAAATATCTAAAAACTCCTAAGAAAACCATAAAAAATAAAACACATAAAACCCCTAAATAAACTAAAAAATTCCAAAACCTGTAAAACCCTAAAAACCATAAAAACTAGAAAATCATAAAAAAACCCCTAAAAAGCTATGAAAACCTCAAAAACCAAAAATCAATTATAACCTATAAAAACCTCAAAAAATCCAAAACCCTGAAGGACCTTTAAATACCTAAACCCCTTAAAAACATAAAAATAATCATAAATGTCTTAAAATCCTAATACCCATAAAACCCCCAAAACCCACTAAAACTCTAAAAACCCTTTAAACCCCTAAAAACAGTAAAACTCTAAAAACACATAAAATCCAAAAAAACTCAAAAACCCTAAAATAAAAAAAACAAAAAAAACTGAAAACCCCTCAAAATCCCAAAGAAAACTCTAAAAACAATAAGAATATTAATAATTTCCTAAAAATACCAAAACATGTAAAAACACCTAAAACTATAAAACCCATAAGAAAACCAGAAAAACCTAAAACACTTTAAAACCCTTAAAACGAAAAAAAACTAAAATCCCTAAAAACACAAAAAACCTTAAAAAACTATAAAACCCCTAAAAGCCCTAAAAATAACTTAAACTCTAAAATCCCTTTACGCCCCTAAAATGTTAAAAAATCTAATAAAATATTAAAAACACTAAAAAAAGAAAAAAAAATCCCTAAAAACCATAAAAATAACGATAAAAATCATAAAAATCCTTTAAAACGTTAAAATCTCAAAAATCCTCGAAAACCATTAAGAAAACCATGAAAACATAAAAAACATAAAAACCCTTAAAAACATAAAAGTATAAAAATACAAAGGAACCCTAAAAATATAGAAAACCATAAAAACAAAAAAACCCTAAAACACCTCAAAATCCCTAAAAAACACTAATACCATAAAAATCTTAAAAAGCCATAAAAATCACAGAAAACATAAAATCCTAAAAAACTTGAAAATCCTTATGAAAACCTTAAAAACCGAAAATAACCGAAACCCCCTAAAAAATAAAAGACACAAAAACCCTAAACCCACTAAAAGGACCATAAAAACCTTAAAAACCCAAAAAACCATAAAAACCCATAAAAAATTAAAAAACAGATAACACATAAAAACCATAAAACACTAAATTATATAAAAACCCTTTAAACCCCTAAATATATTAAAACACTCTAAAATCCAATAAATCCTTCAAATACTAAAAGAAACCCTAAAAACCAAAAAACTAATAAAGGCCCTAAAAGCCTCAAAATCCCAAAAAAGCCTAAAAACCCTTAAAAATCTGAAAAAATCAATAAAAATCATTGAAGGAATAGAAGACCATAAAACCCCATAAACCCTGAGAAAACCATAAAACCCTAAACACACTTAACACACCTAAAAACCTAAAAACATTAAGAAACCTAACAACAACTAAAAGACCCCAAAAACCCCAAAACCCATAAAAATCATAAAAACACTAAAAACCCATAAAACCCTAAAAATTCACAGAGAACTCTTAAATACCCTTTAAAACCCTGAAAATGCTAAAAAATTCTGAAAACTCCTTAAAAATCCTAAAAAAATCAAAAACGCCAATAAAAGATAGAAACCCTAAAAACCTAAGAACACCATAAAAGCCCTCAAAATATTTATAAACCCCAAAAAAAATACAAATCCTAAAAATCTCTATGTATCCCTAAAAATGTAAAAAAATCCTAAAACCCCTGAAACCTCCCTAATAAAACCCTAAAAACCAAACAACAATTTAAACCCCTAAAAACCTAAAGAATTCTAAAACCCTTTAAAAATACTAAAACCCATAAACCACAAACCCCTATAAACCTCAAAACCCATAAAAATCCATAAAACCACTAAAAACTCTAAAAAAATTTAAACTCCAAAAATCACTAAAAACACTAAAAACCCATATAAACCCCAAAAACTAAAAAACAAAACCCCAAAAAACATGAAAACTCATAAAAGCCCTAAAATACCTTTAAATCCCTAAAAACATTAAAAATGTATCTGAAAAATCACTAAAAATACCTAAAAATGTAAATAACCCTGAAAACCCAAAAACCCCTAAGAATACCTTAAAAATAAAAAACACATAAATCCATTAAAAATAATAAAATGTAAAAAAAGATAAAATCCCTAAATACTTGAAAAATCCCTAAAAACATAAAAAAACTAAAAAAATACTAAAAAGTAATAAAATCCCAAAAAAAAAAAAAATTCCAAAAAACTTGAAGAACCATAAGAAAAGTTTTAAAAACTAAAAACACTTAAAATCCCAAAAAACCTAAAAATTGATAAAAGCCTAATAAGCATAAAATGTTCCTAAAACCCTAAAAAATACTAAAACTAAAAGACCCTTTAGTCCGCTAAAATTTTAAAAAAACTATAAAATCCCATAAAACCGTACTAAACTAAAAACCACTAAAATCCTAAAAAACGGTAAAACCCCCAAAACCCTAAAAAATACTCAAAATCCCCAAAACTCTTAAAAATAATAAAAATACTAAAAATCCCTTAAAATATCTAAAAACCTAAAAAATACCCAAAACCCTACTAAACACATAAAAACCTAAAACAGTTAAAATCCCTACAAACATAACAAATTCTAAAAACCCTAAGGCCCTAAAACCCCAAAAAATCTATAAAAACGCAACAAAATAATAAAAATCCAAAAAAAAACACAAAAATACCTAAAAATATACAAAATATTTAAAACCCCGAAAGACCAGAAAAAACATAAAAAACTAAAACCACTTAAAATCCCTAAAAACCTAAAAAAAACTAAAAACCCTAAAAACCATATAGACCTATAATAACAATAAAAACTATAAAACCACATAAAAACCTAGAAACCCACTAAAAACTCTAAAAACCCTTTAAACTCATAAAATAATTAAAATCTATAAAAAATTAAAACCCTAAAAACTCTAAAAATCACTAAAAACCTCAAAATCCATAAAACGAATAAAAGTCCTTAAAAAATCCCAAAAAATAAATAAAAACATTAAAACCCTAAAAACCCTAAAACCAAAAATAAAACCTTAAAAAAATTAAAACCCCTAATAATAATAATTCTAAAAACCATAAATAAGAAAAAACCCCCTTAAAACTGTCAAATTTCCTAAAAACACTAAAAACAATAAAAATACTAAAAAAAATAAAAAACTAAACATCTATAAAACCCTAAAAATCCTTAAGAAAACATTAAAAATATAAAAAAAGTTAAAACCCCTAAAAACCGAAACAATTCTAAAAACCATAAACCCTAGAAAGACCCAAAAAGTCTTAAAACCCATAACACCATAAAAACCCCTAAAAACAAAAAAAAAACCATACAACCCATAAAACCCCTAAAACCCAACTAAAACTCTAAAAATTGTTTAGACCCCCAAAAATGTTAAAAAACTCTAAACACCTTAAAACCCCTAAAAACTCCAAATAAAACCTAAAAACCTATAAAACATAAACATAAAAGAAACCCAGAAAACCCGTAAAACCTCAAAACCCCTAAATACCCTAAAAATACATAAAAATACTAAAATATCACTGAAAATACCTAAAACATAAAAAAACCTAAAACACCTAAAAACCTCTAAGAAAACCATAAAAACTGAAAAAACACATAAAACTTCATGAAAACCTAAAAACCTAAAAAACCCTAAAAATCCCTAAAACCCTATAAAACCATAAAAATAAAAATGAAACCATAAAATCCCTTAAAACGTAAAAACCCAAAAAACTCAAAAAACCCCCTATGAAAACCATAAAACCCAATAAACACAAAAAACAACTAAAAACATAAAAATCCTAAAAACCCTAATAGGCAATAAGAACCCCTAAAAACTAAAAAACCCCTAAAAACTCATGAAAACTCTAAACCCCACTAAAATCTTTCACAACCCATTAAAAACATAACAATGTTTAAAAAAAACTTAAAATCGGAACCAAAAATTAAAAACCTAAAAACACTTAAAACCCCTTAAAAAACAAAAAAATGAAAAAACCCTAAAAACTATAAAAACCCTAAAACCCACAATATCACTAAGAACCATTAAAACCCTAATAATCCTTAAAATAAAAAAAAATCCACAAAATTTTAAAAAACCTTAAAACCATTAGAAACCATAAGAAAAAATTAAAAACCTAGAACACTTAAAACCTCTCAAAACGTAAAAAATGATAAAAATCCTAAGAAACACTAAAACCCTCAAAAGCATTAAAAACCTCAAAATCCCTAAAATCATAATAAACCAAAAAATACCAAAAATCTCTAAAATACTAAAAAATTAAAATCCTTAAAGTCTTAGAAAAACTCAGAGAAAACATTAAAAACCTAAAAAAATTTAAACCCCTAAAAACCTAAAAATTCTAAAAACCCTAAAAATATAATAACCCAAAATGCCCTTAAAACCCATTAAAACTCAGAGAAACATGAAAAAACCACTACTAACTCTAAAACCCCATTAAATCTCAAAAAAAATTTAAAAACTCTAAACCTCTTAAAAACCATAAAAAACTCAAAAAAAACTAAAAACCAAAAAACCATAAAATTCATATAAATGACTAAAAATATCTAAAAAAATAGAAAAACATAAAAACATATAAAACCAAATGAAAAACCTAAAACCCAAAAAAATATAAAACCACTATAAACCAACAAAAATAACGAAAACCCTAAAAACCCACAAACCCGCAAAAACACCTAAAGACCCTAAATGTCCCTAAAAACCCTTAAAACCATAAAAATCCTAAAAATGTAAAAAAAACCTAAAAACATAAAAAACCATAAAACCCTTAAAATCACTAATATAACCATAAAAACCCAATATACAATTAAAACCCCCCCAAACCATAAAAATTCATAACACCATAAAAGACCCCCAAAACCCATAAAATCCATAAAAACCCTAAAAACCATTAAAATTACTAAAATACGATAAAAACTCAAAAAAGTACTTAAAAATATAAAAGCCCTTCAAACCTGAAAAAATGATAAAAAATACTACAAACCTAAAAATTTCAAAAAACTTTTAAAATCCAAAAAACCATAAATAACTTAAAAACCATCAAAATACCTAAAAACCGTAAAAAGCATCAAAATTCTAAAAAAGACATACAAATACATAAAAACATAAAATACACTTAAAACCCTAAAAACACTAAGAAAACCTAAAAATCATAAAAATGCATAAAATTCTGAAAAAACTAAAAATGGAAAATACCCTAAAAAGACCGTAAAAATCCGAAAAACCCTTAAACCCAAAAAATCCCCAAAACCCATAAAAACCCAAAAAACCCTATAACAACTAAATCATCTAAAACCCCTTAAAATCCCAAAATGTTAAAAACATATAAAAAACCATAAAACCCTAAAAATCCTTTAAAACCTTAAAAACAAAAAAAACCATAAAACCCCTAAACACACTCAAAAATCCCCAAAACACAAAAAATACATAAAATCCTGAAAAATATCAAAAAATCCATAAAAATTGAGAAAAATACTAAAAACCATGAAAATAAATAATACCCTAAAACACGTAAAATCCTTAAAAACTATAAAAACACAAAAAACCCAAAAATCTCTAATAAAACTAGAAACCATAAAACCCCTAAAAACCATTAAACCCCTAAAAACCCATAAAAAACCAGTAAAATTATAAAAACCCTTCAAACCCCTAAAAATGTTAAAAACTCTTACAAACTTGAAAAACCTAGAAAAAACTCAATAAAACCCCAAAAAACCCGCTAAATATATTCAAATCTCTAAGAACACTAAAACCCCATAAAAATCTAAATAAAACCCGAAAAAATACCAAAATATATAAAAACACATAAAACCACTAAGAAAAACATAAAAACCTAAAAATACATAGGATCCCATAAAATATAAAATACACTAAAAACCTTGAAATCCTAAAAACCCTAAAACACCAAAACCCCCCTAAAATCCCATAAAAACCTAAAAATGCATAAAAATTATAAAAATTTGATAAAAATTCCTAACAAAATAAACCCCCAAAAAACCCATGAAAACCCCTAAGAAATCCTTAAAAACTAAAAAACACTTAAACCCATAAAAACATAAAAAATGATAAAGACCCTAATGACCCAGGATCAAATCCGAGCATGGATGAATTTTCTGAGTACTGTAGCAGTAGTGTAGCAGGTCACTGTAGTAGTACTGTAGCTGCAGTGGAATTGGTGCGGAGGAGGAATTATAGTAGTGGAGGCACTATAGCAGGATTGTAGTGATGATGGTAATGTAGCAGCCGAGGTACTGTAGTAGTACAATTCACCAAAGGGCCCTTGAGGACAAACAATTGTCTTTTGGGCATTGTATTCAGACCACTTGGTCTTGGGCCTTCAGGCTATGTAATGGGTATCTCTCTTTCTTGTTAGACAGAGGTCTATGCTTTAAATAATAAATGAGGCTTCAGCCCCATACTTCCAAAAAAATGCTAAGACCCTAAAAACCCTTAAAGTCTCTAAAAACCATAAAACCCATAAAACCATAAAAAACGCAAAAAAAACTAAAACCACTAAAATATTAAAACACATTAAACCCCTAAAATGTTAAATACTCTAAAAAACCTTAAAAACCCTAAGAAACTCAAAAAAAACCCGAAACCCCAAAAACCCCATATAAGCACTAAAAACCTTAAGAAACTCTAAAGACCCTCAATATCCCTATAAATTCTAAAAACCCTAAAAATCCCTTAATGTCCCTAAAAATGTAAAAAAACCTTAGAAACCCCAACAAAAACGTAAAAAATGAAAAACACATAAAACCCCTAAAAATCTAAAAAACCCTGAAAACACTAAACAACCCTAAAAGACCCAAAAGACCATAAAACCCCAAAAACCCTTTAAAACACCATAAAACCCTTTAAAACTAATAAAAACTCCAAAACCCCAATAAAAATAAACAAAATTAAAAAACAAAGAAACTACAAACCCCTAAAAAAGTAAAAAAACCATAAAAACCCAAAAAACCCAAAACCCCCTAAAAACCCTATAAAATACCAAAAAATACATAAAAACCAAAAAAACCCATAAAACTACTATTAATACCTAAAAACGTAAAAACCCTATTAAACTTGAGAACTCTTAAGAAACCCATAAAAACCAAAACAGACTTAAATTCTAGAAGATATGCTAAAAACCTTAAAACCCCTAAAAACAATAAAAACCCTAAAAATACTTAAAAACCGTAAAACCGCATAAGAATCTTAGAAAACACAATAAATCCCTAAAAACATTAAAAAACCTAAAAATCCTAATAAAACTTAAAAAACTTAAAAAAACTTAAAATCCCTAAAAACCTGAAAATTCTAAAATCCATAAAAGACCCTAAAAACCCAAAAAAAATTACCAAACCCTCTAAAAAACTTAAAACCCTTAAAAATCCATAAAAAGAAAAAAATAAACTAACAACCTAAAAATACACTAAAAACTCTTAAAACCCCTTAATCTCCTAAAAACATTAGGAAACTCTAAAAACCATAAAGACCCTAAAAAACTCAAAAAACCCTAAAACCCTAAAGAACCAAAAAACCCCTAAAATCCTAAAAACATAAAAACCCTCAAAACCTTTCAAAACCCTAAAAACCATAAAAATCCAAAAAAGCACTAATTGTACCTAAAAACTTAAAAACCCTAAAAACCATTAGAACCTCTAAGAAAACCTTAAAAAATAAATTTTGGGGAGTTCCAGGAATAGCCTGGACCCGAGCCTTCCTTTTCCATTAAAAATCATAAAAATAAAAAAATCCATAAAACCCCTAAAAATCATAAAATTCCCTAAAACCCCTTAAAGTCCCTAAAACCCCTAAAAAACATAAATATCATAAAAATTATATAAAATTAATAAAAAATTTAAAACATGAAAAAACCTGAAAACCCAAACAAAACCTTAAGACCTAAAATAAATAAAGATCCTAAGAACCCAAAAAATGATATAATTATAAACAACCAAAAAAAACCTAAAACCCTAAAATTTCCTAAATACCACAAAACCCCTAAAACCATAAAAAACTCTAAAACCCCATAAAAATGATAAAAATCAATAAAACTCTAAAAACCCTTTAACCCATAAATTTTTAAAAAACTCTAAAAACCTTAACACCCTTAAAAAATAAAAATAAAACACCCTAAAACCAAAAATGCATAAAATCCTTAAAAACACTAAACCGCCTCAAAATATCTAATAAGAATAAAAACATAAAAATACTAAAATAAATTCCCTAAAATTCTATAAAACCAAAAATCCTTGAAAAATCATAAAAAAAAATTAAAATCCTAAAAACCCTAAAAACCTCTAAATCACCTAAAAATACTAAAACCCCAAAAAACCTAAAATCCTAAAAACACCCTAATCACAAAAAAACCTAAAAACCATAAAAATCTGAAAAAAACCCTAAAAATATGAAAAACCCCTAAAAAACCTAAAATGTAAAACTCTCTAAAAACCCTAAAAAATCTAATAAAACTTTAAAAACCATTAGTCACTTTAAACCCCAAAAACCCTAAAAATGAAAATCAACCCTACAAACCCTAAAAATACCCTAAAACCCCTAAAAATACATAAAAATTATGAAACCCATAAAACCTAAAAATATCATAAAACCCATAAATACACTAAAAACTATAAAAACCAATTAAACCCATAAAACATTAAAAAACATTAAAAAAACATAAAACCCAAAAAACCCAAAAAACCCTCATAATCGCTAAATACCTAAAAACCTATAAAAATCATAAAAAATCCCCAAAAGTCAATAAAATTTTTATAACACCTAAAAACCCTAAAAACTGGAAATAAATCATTAGCATCATAAAAATTATTAAAACCCTAAAAACATTAAAAATAATAGAAAACCTAAAAACCCCTAAACACGCTAAACAACCTCAATCCCTAATACCCCAAAAAAATCAAAAAAATCAAAAAAAATATTGCCTAAAAATCCAAAAAAATGTAAAACCCCACAAAACCACTAGAAATCCTAAGAAAACCATTAAAACCTAAAGACACGTAAATCCTTAAAAACCTAAAAAATGCTAAAAACCCTAAAATACCCAAAAATCCTAAAACCCCTAAACACCATAGACACCACAAAAAATATTTACAACCCCTAAAACTATTAATATTCTAAAAACCATAGAAAAACCTTAAAAACCCATAATACCCCTAAAAATGTTAAAAACTCAAAAAAACTATTAAAAACAAAAAAAATCAGAAAAACCTAAAAGCCAAAAAACTATAAAAACCACCTAAAATAATAAAAAGTCCAAAAAAACCCTCAAAATATCTAAAACCTGTAAACACCATAAAAATTATAAAAAATTACTAATATATCAATAAACATAAAAAAATTTAAAACATAAAAACCCTATGAAAATCATAAAAATATAAAAACAGTTAAAACCCCAAAAAATTCTGAACACCTTAAAAACATTGAAAAACACTATAAAACAAAAAATACCTAAAAACACAAAAAACCATAAAAATCCATAAAATAACCAAAAATCCATAATAATTAAAAAACCCTTAAAATAATTAAAACCCTGAAAAAAACCTTAAAACATGAAAAAATGAACCCCTAAAAAACCTAAAATACGCTAGAAATCCTAAAAACCTATTAAAATAACCTAAAAACCATAAACCATTAAACCCATAAAACCCCCTAAGAAACATAAAAAACCCAAAAGATCTATACAAACCCAGTAAAAACCCCTCAAAAACCTAAAAACTCAAAAAATACCCTAAAAAATCTAAAAATCATTCAAATCCGAAAAACATAAAAAAATAGAAATTACTAAAAATCAATAAAAACATAAAAACACCATCAAAACCCTAAGAAATCCTTACAAACCTAAAAACACTTAAAACCCTTAAAAACTAAATAATACTAAAACCCTAAAAACATTATATAGACTGTAAAAACATAAAAACCGCTAAAACCATTAAACCCATAAAACCCATTAAGAACTATGAAAATATATAAGAACTCTAAACCCAATAAAAACTCTAAAACCCCTTAAAATACTTAAAAATGATAAAAAATAGTTAAAAATCCTTAAAGACAAAAAAAATCAGAAAAAACCCTTAAACCATAAAAACCCATAAAAACCTAAAAACATAAACCCTGCTAAAAACCTTCAAAATCCCTATTAACCTAAAAATTAGGAAAATCATAAAAAAGAACTAAAAATATGTAAAATATAAATAAATCTAAAAACCCAAAAAAACTTATGAAAATATTAAATACTTAAACCCCCTAAAAACCCTTAAAATGATAAAAACCATAAAACCACTAAAAACTCTTCAAACCCTAAAAACCATAAAAACCCATAAAAATCTTTAAAATACATAATAACCCTAAAAACTACTAAAAACTATAAAAACACATTAAACCCTAACAGTGTTAAAAACTCTAAAAAACATTAAATCACCTAAACAACTCAAAATAATTGTAAAAGCCCAAAAAAAACCCCACAAAACACCTAAAAACTCAAAAAATCCTCAAAATCACTAAAAACCTAAAATAATAAAAATCCTACAAAAATCCCTAAAAATCTCCAAGAACGTAAAAAATACTAAAAACCTGAAAACCCCTAAGAAAAAATTAAAAACAAAAAAAAACTTAAAACCCCTAGAAACTAAAAAAACTAAAATCCTAGAAAACCCCAAAGCCCCAAAAAACAATTAAAACCCCAAAAAACCTAAAACACATAAAACCCCTAAAATAATAAAACCCTAAAACCCATAAGAACACTAAAAAACCCTAAAAATTATAAAAACCATTTAAACCCCTAAAAACATTAAATAACTCTAAAAACCATAAAAACCCTAAAAACTAAAAATCCCTAAAACCCAAAAAATCCATAAAACCGTCAATACTATAAAAAACACAAATCTCTTCAAAATCTCAAAAAAACTAAAATACCATAATTTTTCAAAAAAAACCTAAAAATCCCTAAAAAGGTAAAAAACCATAAGAACCATGAAAACCCCTAAGAAAATCTAAAAAAACTTAAGACATGTAAAACTTGTAAAAACCTAAAAATACTACGGCGCCGAATCACGAGGTTAGGTTTCTAGAACTCCCACTCTATTTCCAAAATCCAGCAACCATCTGTATACTATGGAACCTTGTGGGACGCTTCTTGTGCTCTAATAGAAGAACTCAGACCATTTTCCTTCCAATTTCTCTAGGGGCTTGGGTGGAGGTGGATTCTTCCAAATCACATGTAGGATTTGTTTGGATTGATGTTGGTATGGAATTTCGGTACAAGAAACCTGTTATCTTCGAATCATCGGTGGTATTTTTCTCTTCATTCAAGAATATGTGCCATCTTAGTGCTGACTGTAGGTGTTGTATAAGAAGTAGAGAGGTTGCGACACTGAATCACGAGGTTATTGATTCGAGTTTGCCGGTGAGGATTGATGGGCTTTCCAGGGATCAAGTGGTTGTGCCTTCTAAAGGGGTCCCCCCTAAAGCTGGCTTCAAATCCTACAATGAGGGTTTCAGAGGTCTTTTACAGGCTAAAGAGAAACCATGGATTCATGGGTGATAAGGTGATGATGAGATGTTTGGAAGGGGGAAGTGATATTGTTGAGCAGGGCAGAATACATCCAGATTTGGTTGATAATGGGATGGGGGTGGATGGTGAACGGAGGGATGTTGTGCCTGATGAAATTGATGGAAAATCTGGGATCTAGGCTATTGCTGGTGTTTCTTGTGAGGTAAAAGCAAAGGGACTACATGACAATTCAACCGCGGTGCAGGATAGGGCAGAAGAATTGGATGCCTCGGTGTCCACTGGATATCCTGGAGTGCTTCTTGAAGGGAATGTGGGAGGGGTGGCTGAGATGCAAGACACGATTCCTATCAGTGGGCAAGATGGTATAAGGGTGGTGTAATCATTCGATTGCACCCCCTTGTATAATTAGTTATCAAGTTCCAAGGATTTATCTGAGGGTGTGGCTGCGGCAATAGAGTTTTTGGGCAAGCAGGGGATAGTGGAGGAATAAGGGGACATGGAAAATCTAGAGGTAGGGACCCAAAATGGTCAATTGGAGGACCCCATCCATGATATGTGCTGCTCTAGTTCTGGGATGGGGATATAGGCTTTTGATGAGGGGGCTGTTGCGGTAGCATCTGGTAGCAATGGGAAGGTTGATGTAGAGGGCGGTTTGGCAGTCTAGGGGCTTATGACTGGGAATGCTAGAACTGTCGAGGGTGTGCTTGTGGAGGGGAAGGTGTATGAGTAGGTGGAGGGAGATTATCAGAGAGATGTGGCCCACTTCAGTGAGGTACTGAGGGAGGATGCTAATCATGGAGAGGTACATGGGAAAGAAGATTTTGTGGAGCAGTGTTCTATGGTGATGGAGGGCCCCCCTTGGCATGGGAAGGGGCCCTTGGATTTGGTGGTGCGTGAAGGGCTTTCTACTTTTGATTCTTTGTAGGGGGCTCCGTCTTGGTTTTCTCATGACCAGGGGGAAGCTGCTGAACTTAGAGATGTGATGGAGCCGGTTTTGGATGTCTATAAGTTTCCTAGGGAGGAGGGGAAATTGGAGCTGGCCCTGGCTACTGTGGTTTCCCCCAACATGATGTGTGGGGATCCTAATGATTGCTCCCAAAATCAGAATTACTCCTTTATCCCTGATCAAGATGTTTTCCAGAAGTATGCTTGAAAGATGAATTATAATATTGACATGATCAGTAAGAAGAGGTCCCTACTCAATGTGGTCATTCCATCTTGGAAGGAAAACAATTCTTCATGGGTCTTTTTAGAGCCCCGAAAGAGAATGCTGAGGAAGGACTACTCCACTTTTCCAAAGACAGTGTCCACGAGAGCCTCTTGCAAAGCTAAAGAAGTTGCCTCTGGCAGGGGAGGTCGGTCTATCCAGGTGCAGCTTAATGTGGAGTAGCAACATCTTAGAGATTACAACACTTCCTTTCTAAAGCAATACAAGTCATCTGAATGGGAGTCGGTAGAGTCGGATGCCTCCTCTGGTTATGGTACTAATGGGGACCCTTATGGGGATGGAGGCGTTGTTCTGTAGTTCCTGCTTTTTTCTCTTCTTCCCTTCGGGGTTTTGGGGTTTTGGTGTCCTGGGGGTACAGGGTTTTCGGTGTGGACTGTTGTGCCCCACCCCACCCTTTTCTGCCTTTCTTTTCTGTTAATAAATTTTGGGGGGTCAGGAATATCCAAGCCTCGCACCTTCCCTGCCCAAAAAACAATAAAAACCCTAAGAGCACTTAAATCCCTAAAACCCCTAAATCCATAAAAATTCTAAAAAATCACTAAAAATCTCTAAATATGCAAAAAATCCCTAAAAATCCTAAAAACCCTTAAGAAAATCTTAAAATCCTAAAAACACTTAAAACCCCTAAAAACCAAAAAAAACCCTTAAAACGGAAAAAACCCCTAAAAACCCAAAAATACACCCAAAAAATCCTTTAAAACCCTAACAACCATAAAACTATAAGAAAACCTAAAAAATCTCTAAAATCACTAAAGAAGTAAAAAACCATAAAAACCATTAAAACCCATAATAAAACCATAAAATCATAGAAACACCTAAAACCCCAAAAAATACTAAAAACAATAAAAACCTAAAAAATACACAAAACCCCTAAAATCCACTAAAAACAATAAAACACCCTTAAAACCATAAAAATGCTTAAAACCCCACTAAAAACACTAAAATATTTTTAAACCCCCAAAAAAATTAAAAAAATATATAAAACATTCAACCCTAAAAACTCAAAAACCCCTCAAAGCCCAAAAAACCCTAAAAACATTCAAAATCACTAATAACCTAAAAACCATAAAAATCATAAAAATCTCCAAATATCCCTAAAAACATAAAAAACTCTCAAAATCCTAAGAAAACATTAAAATCCTAAGACAACTAAAAAAACCTAAAAACACTAAAAACCATAAAAAACCCAAAAATCCCTAAAACCCCTTATAATCTCTAAAATCCTTAAAGACCATAAAATCATTATAAATCCCATAAAATGTAAAAAAACCCAAAAAAACCCCTGAAACCCCTAATAAAACCATAAAAACTTAAAATACCTAAATAATCCTAAAACCAATGAAAACCATGAAAACACTAAAAACATTAAAAGACCCTAAAACCCCAAAATCACCTAAAAAACCACAAAACCCCAGAAACCATAAAAAACCCTAAAAATCCATACATCCCTAAAACCCTTTAAATTTCTAATAACGTTAAAAACTCAAAAAATCTTTAATACCCAAAAAAATAAATCACCCCAAAAACCATAAAAACCATATAACACTCAGAGTCCCTAAAACCTCTAAAAACTATTAAAATCCTATATAATCCTGAAAAATCCAAAAACCACAGAAAAAACCCTAAGAAAACATTAAAAAACTAAAAACCCTTAAAACCCCTAAAATCACTAAAAGACTTAAACCCCGATAAAAGCACTAAAAACCATCTAAATCAATAAAAACTCTAAAAACAATAAAAAACCGAATGTCCCTAAAAATCCCTAAAAAGTAAAAAACCATAAAAATGTTAAGAAAACCTTAAAAACCATAAAACACATGAAAACCCTAAAAACTGTAAAAACCCTAAAAACCCCTAAAACCTATAGACCTTAAAACCCCTTAAAATTCATAAAAACCCCTAAAATCCTTAAAAAACCCCAAAAACCCAAAAAAAAACCAAAAAACACTAAAAAAATACAAAACCACTTTAAACACCTAAAAGGGTAAAAACTCTAAAAACCTTAAAAAAACTAAAAAACTAAAAAAAACCCAAAGAACTAGAAAACCAGAAAACCCTTAAAAATACTAAAAGCACTCAAAATCCCTAAAAACCCAAAAACCCCATAAAAATTATACAAAATCCCTAAAAATATTTTAAAAGTTAGAGAACCCTAAAAACCCAAAAAATCCTTAAGAATACCTTAAAACCCTAAAAACACTTAAAAAAGATAAAAACACACAAAAGCATAAAAAAACTCATAATCCTTACAAAACTAAAAACCATAAAAAACTATAAAACCCATAAAAAATTAAAAAACTATAAGAGAAATAAAAAACCAAAAAACCCATTAAACCTTTAAAAGTGTTAAAAACTCTAAAAACCTTTAATCCGCTAAAAAATCCTAATAACCCCAAAAAATAAAAAACCTTTTAAAACCCTAAAACCCTCAAAATCCATAAAAACCCTAAAACCATTAAAATACTATAAAATTCATAAAAACATATGTTTATAATGGAAATATGTGTTGGTCCAGAATGAAAGGGTCTGACGATTATTTGGAAGTATATCTTTTTTATCTTGTGAATTAGGTGTTTTATTTAGATCATTCACATCGAGTTCACCATTTTTTTCTGACGGAGAACACATAGCATAATGGTCGATTTTAGGGGTTGAATTGTGTGCAATCATTCATGTTGATTGGACTAATTATTAATGATATCCAAAAGTTTGTTCATGGAACTAAAAACACCCAACAATTCTATATCCATGACGGACCTACTTTCCAAAGGCAGGGCTTGTTGGGGAGTTTGGCCAATGATTTTCAAAAACTCACATTGGTCGAAAGGATATTAGGTCGAGCTCATTACCCCTTTTTTGGGGGGATTGTTGCCTAATATGGGACTCTCTTATATATTTATTATATGTTCATGGATCCTTCATTAATTCCCAAGTATGATTTGGATCACCCTTGAATTAAAAATCAATTATTAGAATGTATAGAGTTTAGAATCATCTATATGTATTTGAGGTTCTTCACCAATGTAGATATATGTATATATCCAAGTTTATCCATCGATGTTATCCCCTTAGGTACCGATTAGAGATCCTTGTGTTCATTATTACAATGACGATGGTTTTCTAACCACATAGTGGGGTGTCCAAGAGTGCATCATCATCCAGGGAGATGAGAGTTGTTTTGATATTGGGACTAGGCCCATGAATGGTCATCCTAGGTACCCTTGTGAGAGGAATCAGAACCCTTATAGTTTAGTTTCATTTATTGGGTGACACCATACCTTTTAAGTTCATGTTATAAGTACCTAACCATATAGTATAGTGTTATGTGGCAAGGAAATCTAAGCTAAAGTTTCCTGGTTAAGGTTTGGTGTGTGACTTATGCCGAAGAAACCCAAGAAACATGGAAGGGATATGAATTTATAGGTTAAATTAGACCCTACTAGAATTATGGACTAGAGATAATAGGGTTTACATATGGTGTTGTATTTATAACTTAGGGATACTTATTACATATCCCATTTGGATGGGAATCAAGGAACATGTAGCTCGATGTTAATGACCAATGCCTATGAAGTCCCTTAGATTTGTTTCATAGGGGAGTATAACCCTTTGTGAGGATTAAGTTGTGGATTACTCATGAAGAAGATGGCTTGTAAAAGGGGGCCATGAGGGATGTATCAACTCATGGTGATTTGGAGTCTTGTTTGGGACTTATACCTAAGGAGGAGGACCATTGAGCTCAGGCCTTAGGTTGGCATCCTATGTATACTGATTATAGTTAGAATCAGAGTTATCATAGTTCAATAATTTAAGGATTGCACATTATGGTTGCCTTTGTGGGTGGGCGTTATGATTGGGGATTACTATCAAGGATGATTCCCAAGAATTGGTTTGGATTGGGGCTTACTCTTCAGATTTATTCCCAAGGATAAATTTGGAAATTATTCCTAAGAAGGATACCTTGGATTGGTTTTAGAGGCTTATTATTGAAAAGGATTACCATGTAATTGGAATCATGTTGGGTTTATTGATAACTGTTAACCTTTACACCCACACGATTCATGCTCAATATGCGAAAGAATAGGAATCATAAGATCTGGGAAATGAAACAGTATTCTTTTCCCTAATGTTGGATGCATGGTTTTTAGGACTCACACCTAGGGAATCACTTTGAAACAAGGTGAGAGGAAAATATGAAATACAGTTCTCAACCGAATCATTTATCTGACCATGTGGGTACCATGATCTTGGATATCTTCTAATACCACATTATTTTATATGATTCAATAATAAATGTGAGAAACAAGAGGATGTAGTAGATCCATAAAACCACACACTTCTACTCCTCCACTCATGGAATATGGTGGGGTGATGAGAGATGAGAAGAGATCCTATGCCATTCCCCTCTCCGATCTACTCATCTCGGATAATCATATCAGATAAACTACCTAGATACGACCTAGTGTACGAATAGGAGCAAGAGTGAATCCTCCTATAAGAAAGGATATGGTCTTACATAAGGAGTTATTCCCATAAAATTGGTTCCATAGTGAGGGAGGATAATATCACTCCATGTTGAGTGGAAAAAACAATCATAATTCTTACCCTCCCTGCAAGGAACTAGAAGCTACATGTCTTAGAGATGACAATGGTAGGACATGGTACTAACCCTAGTATCTAGGTTCAAGAACTCCCTAACATCCTTCCTAGGTTCAGGGTCCTCCTGGTTGTGGAAATTAAAATCCACATTCACTCTGAGGACCCTAACAGTTAGGTGGGACAAGTGCAAGAAACCTCATACCATAGGATTGTAAATACAAATGGGAGACATGCTGGTGTTCCCATATTCATGGAACTTCAAATCTTGATTCCTTGGTGGATGTTTCAACTTGGTCTCTTTTAGACAAGGAAGCTAAAGAGGGATGATTCCTTCCATTAGTGTATTCTAAGAGGACATAAAGAGGGGATCATATAGGTCCTGGATTATGGGGTAGAGGTGCCTCATATAGGGTTTGGGAGGAAGTTTAAGTTCTTCGCAATGGGGGTATTATCTAGCATGAGCTAGTTATTCCTTGGGCAAAGGAATACCTGGGTAACAACACTAGGGTGAGTCTTTAGACTAGGAACTATTGGTCTCCTCATGTGTCCCTATATGGGTCTCGCACATGTCCCTAGTTAGGGAAAGGGCCTCACACAGGTGGTTCTTTACATAGAGGATAAAGGGGTATTCATGTAGGTGTATTGTGTTTTAGACCCTAGTGGTACATTTATCACCATTATCTAATTTAATTATCTCTTCTCTCTAGTTTTGGATAACTACCTGAGGGATTTTTTGAGATCTGGGTGAAGGAGATGCATGAACAATGCTTTGGGGATTATTTTGGTTTTCTAGTTGCTATAAAGGGGACCTAGGGTCATATTTATATGAAACCAGGGGACCCTGGTCAAATGAAGTTTCTTGAATAGGTAACGTACATAGGTTATCGAGACTAGTGATCCACGCAAGGGAGGCCTTCCATTAAGGACTACGTAAGGGGGATACAGCGGCCTCCTGATGTGTATGTTTGAATTCACAAGTTGATTTGGTAAAGTCCCTTTGATTATCCTTGAAAATTTTAACACTTTAACATCATTATGGTAAACTTAATATCCATTTCAATCCAATTAGAAAATAGAGTGTCAAACCCCCCCACCCCTCAGAATTGGATCTGATAAAAAGAGTAGGTTATAATATTGAGGTAGCATAGGGAAAGGATTATGATGTTAGTTTCGGTGAATCATGTAGGGATTCATTGCGGGGTTATAGAATATTTCTTGTGTGTGTGTTCCTAGAACAAACAAGGTCTACAGATCCCTGGCATAAACCTGGTTTACAAATCCTTCATGTAGTCTAGTAGTGTCTATAAATACCACTAGACCCTTTGTCCATTTCCTCGTATTTCTGGCTGGTTATGTCTTCTATCTTCGAGTAGGCAATACATTAAACTCTATTGCACTTCTATTTTCATTATGTTCTATAGATGAATTTCCAAGGGTAAAACCTCTTGAGTGAAGTTTCTGCATGTGGAACCTAGCTGAAGGTATATTACATGGAACCAGGTCAAAGGGGATCCACGTGGAACCTGGTCAAAGGTGTTGTGCGAGTCCCATCGTATTCCAAAATTTAGTATTCTTCCATGTTAAAATTTAAAATTTTCTAAGCCAATATTGAGCACATAATTCTTTCTTGTAGGTTTTCAATGGCTACTTTTATGAATCCTACTAAACATGTTATTGTACGTTCTTATCAGATGATCTAAGATGTCAGGTGAAGTTACTACATTGTGGTTGAGAATACTCTACCATATTTGGTGAAGTATTCGGAAACATACCAACAAGAGTACCTGAAAATTTTATTACCTGACATTGTATGGTCATAGACTTTTGAGGGATGCCTTTATCTCTGGTGTTTGGAGCTATTTCCCAATGTCCTGGTTTATGAAGCACATTGACTTCTATTCTTCCAACCTTTCATCCAAGGGTGTTTCTATTAAGCAAGGGATGGTTCCTATTAGATTTATCATGTATCACAGAAGCTTTACTCCAGATATTAAGCCTCGTATCTAAGAGTTGAGGCCTCATTTTTATGACTCAAACTTTCTCACATCACAAAAAAAATTAGTTGTAAGGCTAGACGGACGATTGGGACATCCTCTCTAGAGGGGAAGTCAGGCCCAAGTGGATGTGGCCACACTAGGTGTTCCAAAATGTTGAGAATTCAAAAAAGAGCTGTAAGATGTCTATATATATGATATTTTTTGGTAAGAACAACCCTTTTTACAAGAGCTCAGATATCATCCCTGAACTACTGACTAGATAGAGTCTAAAAAAAATTCTCTCCACTTGATTCATGGTGATTTAGGCATCATCTTGTGGGATTTCTATCAAATTTCCAATGCCCACATTCTAGGGTAAATATACATTGAGTTCATCCCATTAAATAAAACATGATATGATGATAAAAGGACACCACCATTGTCCCATGATATTTTTATGATGGTGAATAAATTTTAGGAAAAATTTCCTCTCCCTAGGGATAAAATAAATCTAATAAAGTAGATGAAGGATTTTTTAGAAGTTTTAGGATAAGGTCCCATTTATGGGTGCCCAACCATATGTCCCGCCGTAGAGAATTTGGGTACTCCTAGAACATTTTGGCCTATATAAGAAAAGGGAGAGTCTTCCCTTTGGGGTCATAAGTTCATCCCCAAGTTTGATACAAAGTATCATCTATCCAACTTCCTTTATATGTGGATAATCATTTTTCTTCTTCTTTTATATGAGTCCAACGGTGGTGTAGGGTCAGGGAATTTTATTATAACATACAAACAAGTAGAGGGGAAGTACATGGGGTTGGATTCCCCTGTGATGGCAATAATTTACCATTTTTTACTGCATACATACAATTGGAAGGCTCCAATTAGAATTTGAGGGTCGTATCAAGTGTTTTAGGGGTGGATCGTATCACACTTCGGTTCATATATGGGATTGGGCCTAGTTAAAATACATGATAGGCAATTCCGCCCATTCTTTATGGTTATCTCTAGAATGAAACCTCTGAACTTGAACTATGATGAATTGTTGAGGGTACAAAAAGTGTCTAGGAGAATTTATCTTCTTCCCACATGGTAACACACTAACATGAACATTTACCTATTATGAAAAGTAAATTAATTCTGAGTTGAGGTCATACATGATAGCATTCATAGTAAAAGTATTAGAAAATTGCATTGATAGCAAGATCATCTAAGATTCTTAGTATCATTATTTATTTTATAGTTAGTTTAAATTTATTTCAAAGTCAATAATCTACCCCCTATGAATTTTACTCTAGATAATAATATGATGGTATCCCGACATCATTTGATCCTAATGGCCATGGAAGTATCCAAAATGTCAATCACACTACCTCTGTCAGACGCATCAATCAGGCTGGAGGTTGGGTATTCCACAACATGGATCTCTTCATACCCTCAGGGGGTAATGGATAAGAGTGTTTACCAGGTCAAGGAAATAAAAAATTATAGTCATGGTATGTGTGGTAAAAGGGATCAAGCTAAAGATGATGATGTTGAAGCTTCAAATCCTTAGAAGTGATCTTAGACAAAGACCACCAAACATGTTAGGGTTGAGAAGACCACACCTCATACACCAAGGAAGTCCACTCATCATTTTTAGGAGAAGAATTGTGCTTTGTTCCCTCTTTCTCCCATGAAAGAAAAGATTCAATAAAAGGCTTCCAAGTCGATGGGTTTTAGTTCATCATCACATCCAAATGAACTAGAGCCAAATTATGTGAGACCCTTAGAGATCCAAGTTTGGTAGAGCCTAACTCGCAATATCAGAGATACGTTGGTGTTTCTCTAGGCCAGAATGTGAATCCAAAATATGGTAGATATCAGAGTAACCTCTCATATCAACCCTGATAGTGATTTGGATGAGGTAATGAGTAATCTTTAGAAGTTAGCGGCTTTGATATATGCAACTGAGGATTAGACCCCAGTTACAACGCGAGTGTCTGACATGCCAGACCGAGGAGTGCTTCAGGGGTAATTGTTTATTCTAAGGATGAATGGGACATCTATCTAAACCCTACTGATGTATTTAACTTTTTTACCTTTCTATATTATGCACATTCATCCACTATAAATAATATTGAGGGTATTTTATTTTTTAGTTTTTAGCAGTACAAAAATAAGAATAAATGATTGGATAAGGAGAAGCAACAAAGGTGCTTGAGTCACAAAAGTAAGGGACCATGAGCACTTCTATTGAAGTAGTGGATGAGACCCTTAGGTTTCTAGAATTATCCTTGAGAAAAAGGAACATGATGAAGGATATGACAACAAGAACCCCTCAATAGTAACCTCATGTTTCTATTTCCAAGAGGACTAATACAAGTCCTTATCCATTTAAAGAGAGGAATTGAATGAGGGAATTATATTTGGAATAGAACATGCACTATAACAAGTATTTATATTGAAACGTTATATCAAGGATTGGTTGATATACTATTTATGGACATGTTTGTATTCTCAAAAAATCTATATGGATTCCCTCCCATAAGGAGCTTAAAACTAATCATTCAATGATCAAGTAGGATACCCCAAGGGAGGTAAGGATCCAGGCTAATGAATCTATTATTCTACTGGACGAGGCAGCTAGATATATGGTCTTGTCTACCCCAGTCGTGAGGATAAGGGATAGGGACATGGTAATTTTATATTCACTCTCTAAGGTGTCATGTATTGTTTCTAACATTCCTCTTCTTATGATATTTCAGATCCATTTCCCACACAATAGGACCATGTAGAAGTCAATATTCATCCCATTGTCACCATAGAAGGGACTGATAGGGATGTAAAACGATCTGATGAAGGTGTTGATGTTGACCCTGACTCTATGGGGGCTAAAAATGTTGTACCTACTGATCAGTTTGCAGAGGGGATCAATGGAGGAACTAATTTTTGTTCTAAGAAATGAACCTCGAATTTCCCATACTAGTGAGGATACTATGAGTATTTCTGTCATATATCATGAATTGATGGAGCTAATTAGTCCAAAAATTGACATTTTTTGTTCCCTAAAGGACTTCATGGACATCCAAATGGAATTGGATGGACTTTAGTTCTATTGTTCTTGAATTTTCCAAATATAGTTTATTTTTCATTCACCCGATAATTCACATAAAAGTTCAACTTGTGACGATTTTTCTATAGAGAGAATCATCATAGAAATTCATGAAAAAGGAATCCAAATTCACCCAAATCCATTGTTTGAGGGAGTGATGGATGAGAATATTGAAGTACGAGATTATGAAGAGACATTGATCCCAAGTGCGGTGGATGAGAATCCTAAAGTGGGAGACCATTGAGATCGTTTAATCCCTATTATGGAGAAAAATCAAGAGGATGATGCCTATCAGGAGGATCCCACTCTGAGTGTTGAGGCTGGGAGCATTGGGTAGGTATCAATCTCAACAATAGACCTAATAAATGGTGAGTTTCATCAAATATTTTGGTCACTTCACCACCTTTGCAACTTGTTGACCTTCTTTTGTTGATTAGAAGTGTTTCCTATTATTCAGTGTCATTGGATTCGGTGATTGGGCCAGAGATGGGGGCTTCCATTCCATTTACACAAATAGTAATGGTTTTAGTTGAGGCTATTTTTTAGGGGGTGGAATAAAAAAGCTCAATGAGTTTATAGATTCGGGATTTTTTCTTCCCCTCTAAGAGTGGTTCTGATTCTAATTTGGTGATGCATGAGGCTTTCTGAACTACACACCTTTTAGTCTGGTGGGATATTTACAGTAATATGGGAGACACCTCTTAAAGAAATGTCATTGAGACTTACCTGAAATCCATTCATGCTTTTCCATATTGGGATATAGAGGATTTTATTACTGTAAGCTCCAAAATATAGTGAAAATAATCATCAGAAAAAGGGATGACGAGTGAAGGTTGTTGTAGTCTGAGGTGTAGCATGCGAGCCAGTTTGAGGAACCTATATTTCCCATAATCCAAGTTGAGTTCAGACACTCCAAGAAGGTGGAGGATTACCAAGATCACATCGATGAGAAGTATATTAAAATAATATGCCTCGATGAAGAGTTAAATGCCACAAGGGAAGAAGTGGTCAAACTCCACTAATCCTTGGCATGTTCTTTGGCACAAAGAAGATATGTCATCGGCATAGAGGAGAAGTTACTATATAAATATGAGGAGGTTGCTGCTACATAAATGATAGAGATACTAGAACCTTTGGTCATTCTTCGTGGTATAGGTCAAATTCTAAAATCCTATTTCAAGGGTAAACTATAAAATTTGGAAGAGAGGCTCTATAATGTGAAAATTTCATTTTATTTTGAAGAATAAATGAAAAGTTTTTTCCTTTCCAAATTAATCATTATTGTATTTCCACCTTACTATTATCATAATACAAAACTGAAAAATGAATCATTTTATTGGATGTAAACATTTTATAATTAAAATAAATGGGGTAATAAAGCCCTCTAATTTTGCCCTAATCCATGGAGAAGAGTGATCATAGTTAGACTGTTTCTATGGATATATGAAAAACCCCAAAAAAACATTGTGTATTTTATGTCACCATCCTAATTTTTGACTATGTCTGATATAAGGAAGGTGTATTGATCGATACATGGAGTTTTCATAGAATGACCCTTTTTGGTTTTTTAGCCTAATAATTATTTTCCTTTTTCTTTACGTTGCTTCTTTTTTTCCTAAACCACATGAAGTGTAGGTCTAGTGAGATGATACATGAAATTTTTCAAGAGTTTATTTTAATGTTTTTAAATTTGGTGAGTAATATGCATCTATTTATGGGAAGTTTAAATTAAGGTAGTCTAGACTATTGATATTGGTATTTTAGGTCAAACAACTATGACCAACGATTTTGATATGATGACCCAGACATGGATTATGGGATGAAAATGTTCTAATATTATTATGTTACCTGATGGGGAATATTGAACCATGATTTTGTGGTTTTTTAGTATTAAAACATGATTTTTGGAATAGAGGAGGTCTCTAATAAGGAGGAAGTTACCACCGGGTGACAAATCCATTTTTTAGGCTAAGGCCAGCTAGTTTGTGTTATTGCATAGTAAAATAGTGGAATCCTTTGGATGAAAAGTTTGTTTTGTGGAAGAATTATGCACAACCAACTTTATAGTATTATCCTATAGTTAGGAAAAAGAGTTCTCATGAATTCAAACATTCTATTTCTAATTTCTGAAGGATGTTTTTGGAGATTCAGATTTCTCAAGACCATGATTGGTGGTTTTCCAAGGGAAGGAATTTGAGAATGAAGCGATCATTTGTTTTAGCATTATACATGAATGTGAAACTAATCCCACCTGAATTTGGTTTGAGTGAAGGAGGGTAAAGTGTGTCAAATGATCAATTTTATGGGGGGAGGCCCCTTTCTGACAGGGGTTGAAGCATTTCATGGTTTAATGTCATGTGATTGGGATTTCTACAATGTATTTTGACATCCTATAAAAAGGACTTTGTCATAAAATTTAACATATCATGATTAGGACATTATTCTATGTAGTTTAATGTTGTACATAAATGACATTATTCGATGAATTCTGAATTCATACAGAAAGGAATTTGTGGGGGTTATAATTTATGGTCTTGAGATTTGGCTGAAAGATTAATGATTCTATCGTCATTGGTAATATATTAGGGAATGTACCATCATATTCATGTATGAGGAAGGGAATTTTGTAAGATGTAATCTAGGGATTTCTGAATCAGATGAGTGTTATGTGAATAGGGATCATGGTAATAGAAGTCTCTCTTGATTATGAAGTAATATCTGGTTGAAAAAATCATTTTATGGGAAAACTTATGAAAAGGTAGCTGGGGGACGTTTTTTCATAGTTAAATAGTGGCATCAATTAACTGATAAGTCCATTTTGTGGAAAAATTATGAAAATACATCTTGGGCATGGTACATTATAGTTGGGAAAAGGATTTCTCAAGAATTCTAACATTCTATCATTGATGGATGAAGGAAGTTAATGAGGATTATAATTTCCCCAAATAAAAGGTATTGTTTTGTGGAAAGTAAATAACTGAACATGGAAGGAGTATTTCAAGTCAAAATTGCTAAATAATTAGGGGAAAATGTCTCCTACACTAGTCTTTCCCAACACAGAAAAAATGGTTCTTGTATTTTTATGTCATATAACTAAGTCCATATTATTACAGAAATGATAGGTGTTATGTGGCCTATCAGAACAATGTTGTTCCATCATTCTTTGTACATGATGGAGGGAATTTTACACCATTATCTTTGGTGTCCTAGGATTAGGCATTAGGATATGGGAAAAATATGTGAGGGATGGAAATATATTGTTTCAAATAACAGGTTCCAACGTATTATTATCAATGCTTATGACGACTGAAGAGGCTTCACTTGAGGGTGATGTTACTACTGATTGAAAAACATGTTATTTGAGATGTTTTATCCAAATGCAATTAGGGTGTATTATAACATAGTCAACAGTGGAATCATTTGGCTGAAAACCCCATTTTGTGATATTTTATACAAAGATGACTGGGTGTATTACAGTATAGTCAAAAAAAAACAAGTCCCTGGGTATCGTACATTCTATAACTGGAAGTAGAAGAAAGATTATGATGGCCTAAAAATGTCTATGATTAGGATTATGTCATATGGACGGGATTTTTTTGAGCATAAGGGGAGAATTTGGACTGATAAATTCCATTAAGTGTATATTCCCATGCATAGATCTGAATCATATTTAGAAGTGGGACATATATATTTCCTTGGTCAACCCCCTAATGAGGGGACACAAATTAAAATATCCTGCATGGATATTTATTTATATATAATAGAGGGATAATTTCTCCTTACCCTTTGGTTGGGAATAGTACATGAGGAATATGTGTCACTATGTTTCTCAATGGAATGAGAATTAGTCCACACATAGTTCTTGATGTACTATACTGGTTTACATCATGTGGTCATGAGATCAGCTATACAGTTTAATGTCATGCGGTGAGGAAAAAGGATACTCGATGTGATTATAGATGAACCAAGCTATGGAACTAGGGAATCACTATATATATTTCATGAACTAGAATCAAGCCATAAGTAGGAAAAAAAATAAATCCCCCCACAAATTTAATTCACGTGTGAAGTGAGGGGGGGTTGAGTATGGGATCTCGCATAGGATGAAGACCCATATTAAATCCTCTTTTGTAGATATGACTCATACATAAGAGAATGATGAGATTTTAGATATTATGTTTTGGATAGGCATAGTATTGAATATATGAGAATTGTTACATATCTTTTTAGAATGAGAGTCAAGACACACTTGTTTTAGAGGAAATCATGCAGTTTATTGTCATGCGATTAAGATATCTGGTTTCGCTTTTAAGGGTTTTCAATCGGGACTATGATAATCCTGAATCAAATTGATATTCCTTACTTTTCTAGGGAGATACATTACCAAAAATCTTAATACCACGTGTTCTATACTCGGTGTGAGAAAATAGGAGTGGTAAAAGCATAATCCATGGAACAAAGGAAACACAAGTATAGGTAGGGGAATTTCTATTTTCATAGTGGATGGGCTAGGATTTATAATACAATCATTTCTATATATCTTATTAGGATGAGAATCAATCCATGCGTAGTTCTGAACTCTAATAAAATTTAACGCAATGTGGTGAGGACATTGTCCAATTAGTTTATCATCATATGGTAAGGAAAAAGATAAACCAATGTGAGAAAGGGGAAATGTTGTAGTAGTTCACCAATGATGAAAACCTGGGTGCTGGTATGTATCTCATTAGAATGATAATAAAGTTATATGTAGTATTGGAATTCTACAAATTTTAACATTATGTGATGAGGATGTAGGTCACCTAACATGAAATGGAATATTTTGGATAGACTGGGGTATAGGACCTGGGATCCACTATATATCTTGCTAAAGTAGGAATCAAGAAACAAATAGTTCTTAAAAACAATTTCCCACGTTAATCAGGTTTTGATGTGGGGAAAAGGGAGATTTTCTATTTTATAGAATTATTAATGGAAAAAATACATGAGGTTTAGGTATCACTACATATTACATGAGAATGAGAATCAAGACACCTGTAATTATAGAAACATTCCCTTTGTAGGTCTTAACCATACACATGGAAAAGGAATGTGAACATTTTTTTATTGTTGTTGGAACTAGGATAACATATCTAGGCATCACTATGTATCTCATCAGAATAAAAATAAAGCCCCATGTAGTTGTTGAAAGGTTCCATGTGTATGTCTGATTCATAAATAGGGGAAAGATGGATATTTTTTCCATCATGTCTAGGATAGGAGATTTGGGCATCACTACATATCTCATTTAAATGAGAATAAATCCACACAAATTTCCTGAAAGGATTATCTATGCAGGTATGATTTTTTACACAATGGGAAAGGGGATTTTTTTCATTGGATTTGGACCTGATATAGGAGATTCATGCATCACTATGTATATCATTAGAATGATATTCAAGATGCACATAGTACTAGAAAGATCATGTAGTTTATTTTCATGAAATAAGGATGTTAGTCATGTAGTTTAATGGCATACAATAAGGACATGATAATGTTGGTTCTTATACCTATAAAGGGGTCCAATCTCTATTATAGGGTGGAAATTATGTGAGTGATTCTTATGCATGGGATCTTCCCATGCATTCTTCCTCATATATGTCCAATGGGTATATGACCCACATAAGAGTTTGAGGGATGTGATTGGGACTTACACCCAAGATGGAGGCCCATATTTAAGGGACCATGAGGGAGAAGTTTCTAAAGAGGTTTTATTAAAATTGAATAAGAGGGATGTTAAACATGCAGTTTAATTCTGTGCGGTGAGGAAAAATGGTGTCTTTAGTTTTAGGTCATACTATTAGAACCATATATTGTTTAGTTTATCCTGATGAAAAAAGGAAGATGATTATGTGTAGTTTAGTGTCATCAATCATGGATGTTATGTCATACCTTTTATGTTCTGGTAAAAACTACCAAACATACAACATAACATCTTGAAGATGGGACAATATTAATGTGGTTACATAAAATACTTCTTCAGGAACCTTTCCTTTTTTGGAGTCATAATTATATCTCTATCCATTAAGATTAATGAGTAATCTCCATTAGAGAATAACTTGTGTATGGAATATGGTCCTTCATACTATGGTTCAATATTTGAAGGATTCTTTCCTGGTATCATCAATGTTCCGAGGAAGAATACCAATTCTCCCTAGAGGAATGAATGGATGCAGATTTTCTGGATAAAATATCACGCTATTTGATTTTGATAGACTTACAAGTGATGCAAGATACGTAATATTTTTTCAAACATTTTCTCTAATTCATCCAATATTTTATGAGATTCATCATCTGTAGATAGATGGTCACATATATAAATATAAATGGATGGTAAGTGAACATCAATTGGAAGGACTGCTTCTGTTCTGTATACTAGTGACTTTGGGTTCTCCTATGTAGCAGTACGAGTTATAGTCTAGTAATCCCATAATAAATGAAATATATTTTCAAGAAAATACTTTTTATCTTTTCCCACCATATTTTGGAGTATGTTTGATAGGGTCATTTTGAAGGCCTCTATCTATCCATTAGTCGGTGCATGATAGCGGGATGAATGGTTATATTAGATATTATATTCCTAATATAGATTTTCCACTTCATCAGAATAGAAATTGCTATCATTTTCCATCAATACTGTATATGGTAGACCAAATATGGAAATAATGTTAGATTATAAGAAGATAAAAATGCTTCTGACCCCGACTTCTTTAAGGGGTATTTCTTCATCCCATTTGGAGAAGAAATTAGTATCAGTCATGATGTATTTAAACATTTTGGCCACAGTTAGAGGGTATGAACTCACAATGTCCATTTCAAGTATGGATAATAAACAAGAGTATTTGGTTATATTTAGAAACTTTGGGGTTTTATGGATGAAGTTGGAATGTACTTTTTAGGAATGGCATTTCTTGGAAAATTCTCTACAATCCTATGTCATCGAAGGCCAGAAGTACCCATGCATTTATATATGATCAAAAATATTGTACCATGACTAGTGGGGACCACATGATATCACATTTACTTCTTCTATAATATTCATAGTCTCTTATCTATTGATACATATGAGAATATCTCTATAAAATCCTCATTTATAGATTATTTTATCATGATTTGGGCCATTATAAATAGTGAAATTGACTGCTCGATGATGAATTTTACCCTTCATAGCTCTGTTCAATGGAATTACCCCATCATAGAGGTATTCTATGATGGGAATCATCCATCCCATGGTATGAATATATGACTCATGGATAGGGATGATTTCATCAATCTCCTCTATTCTGACTTGAACAAAAGGTGCGACCATATGTTAATATGCAATGATGGTGATTGTTTCATCCTAGTATGGATCTACTTGAGACATAGATACATTCTCTAATGCATATTCCTAGGAATTATATAATCATGGGATGTCGTTCAATGTTTTTTTTGAGGTTAACTCTTCCATTAACCCTCAAATATATTTTAGAAGGGGGATTATCTCTTTTTTATGATGGTGTAATCCATGTTGATCTATTTGATTTCTAACTCTAAATCAACTATCACCTTTAGGTGGTCCAATGGTATTTGGAGTTACAGTTTCAAGCTTGAAATATGGGCTTGATATTCTATCTCATTATTGGTAGAACATTATTATAAACTGAACATTTTTGAGCTTAGGGTCTTCCAATATCTTCTTAGTTGGGCTCCTAGATGCACCTTCAAAATACATTTCCCACATTTGGGGGCCATATTGTATAGAAAATATCTCTTTATATAGAAATTAAATATTTAATTACATTTTTTCATCAGATGTATGCTCTGAAATGAAGCCATCTAGGGCCTGGCCTTTCACTACCTTCTTAGGTACAAACTTTATATCAAACTATTTTAGGATAACTTCCCACCATTCCAAACATCTTATATACATAGGAAGAAAGATTATATATTTGAGAGGGTTATTTTCATAGACCAATTGGACCTCATGGTGCTAAAAGTAGTGCCTTAGTTTCTTAATGACAAAGATTAACACTAGGTAGATCTTCGTGTTATCGGAATAATGATTCTTAGTGATGAGAATGGTTTTATTGAGATAATAAAGCCTTTTGTCATTCATAGAGTCATTATTTTATGTGAGGAAGGAACCTAGTGATCTCTTTAAGGACATAACATATAGAATGAGTGACTTTCACTCAATCAGTTTCATTAATACTGGTGGGATCAAGTGGTGTTTCTTGAGGTTGTAAAATGACTCTTGACAGTAATTGATCCACTAATACATAACCCCCTTCTTCATCAATTTGGTTAAGGGAAAACAATTTCCTGTAAGGTTTTCTATGAATCTCTAGATATATCCCAAGTTTCATTTAAATCCTCTTAACTTCATAAGTATTAGAGGAGGTGACTTGTTAAGGATGATTTTTTTTTCTCAAGGTCAACTTTTATGTCCTGATGGCGTATAATGAATCCATGGAACTTTTCCAAGGTTACCCTAAAAGAAACTTTCAAGGGGTTCATCTTCAGGATATGTTGTCATAGCTTGTTAAAGATGGTCTCCAGGTCATCCATGTGGTCATAATGTTATTATGACCTTACCACTACATCATCAACATAGTATTTTTTTGAAATTCCCCAATAATGGTTATAAGATGTGATGCATGAATCATTGGTATGTGCATTGGTGTTTTTCAAGCCAAATGGAATTATTCAATAGTATAATACTCCATGGGGGCCCTGAAGGTGGTGTATTCTTAATATAATAGGTCCATACAAATTTATTTGTACATGGAATAGATATACAAGAAGGAGAAGGCTTTAAAACCATCCATCGCATCGATCAGGAGTTCTATGATTAGAACCAAGAAGTCATCTTTCAAAAAGTTTTGATTGAGATCTCTGATGTTGATGAAAGCTCTGATTTTCTCATTATTATTTTTCATAGGGAAAATGTTGGATATTCATTTTGGATAATTCACCTCTCTAATGAAGTCTAACATGATTACTTTTTCTACCTCTACCTAAATTTTAGAGGAATGAGTTTGATGTGTCCATTTGAATTCCTTTTTGTACCCTAGATGGTCTTTTGGAAAACCCATGTGATGGGTGGCCACATCAGGGTTGAGGTCGGGAGTCTCTATGTAATTACATGTGAACACATATGGGTGTTGATTTAGAAAGTAATTATATTCCTCCTACACTTTTAAAGTCATGGATGTAATGATCAAAGTGGGTTGTGGATCTACATTCATACCTAGATTTATTTCACTTATTTCATCAACAGTGGTGGAGAAACCTTCCTCAAACATAAGAGGTGAATCCCTATGGTCTTCTTCCTATTCCTCTTCTTCATGATTTACCTCTTTCACCTCTTCCTGGGAAGTAGGTAATGAAGTAATTTTCTCATAGTTAGGGGAGGAGTCTCTATTTGGACATCCAGAAGATGAAGCAACCATTTTGGACTCACTTGCTGGTATGAGGCATTATTAGAACTTTGGAGTGGAAACAAAGAACTAAGGATAATACTTTTAATTTTAATCAATTAACATGAACATTTCTTATATCCCTATTAAGGTAATAAGGATTTTTGAATCTTAGGGGATATAATGAAAAAATTTACATCCATGCATTCACTATTTCTTGAAGATTTGATATCTTCTCCTACACTATTCCGATTAGACATAACAACTAACATTACCGAATTTAGTGAACATGTTCTCTCATTTGGACCCACCTCTTTAATTTTTTTGATGGTAAAACATACTCTTCACTGATTTGGATGAAAGGATTATTCATGATCATATCCAATCCATTTATGGGCATTGATTCAAGAAACCTCATCAGCCATGGATTGTTTCCCTCCCTTATGGTAGAATCCCGTATCAATTCACAATAATTATCAGGATTGGAATGGGAATTTTTCACCATGAAATGTCCCAATTTTTTCATTGAGACAATATTTGAGGCTTTGGTGGTCTGAATATGGGATAACTACATGCTGATGTAACCAAGGTCTTTCCAGCAGAAGGTTGAAGGTCATATCCTACCTTAAACTAATGAATTCTAAGTCATATACAGGATCCCTGAACTAATTCTTATGTTTGATTTCTCATATAGTATTTTTCTCATTCTTTTCATAACCATATAACATTAGGGTGTAAGGGGATAAGTGTTATTAATTAAAACCTTGTTGATGAAGTGTTCAGAGTTGTATGAGGTTGAATACTGAGGCATTTTTAATGAAGTATCATCAGATATCAATTTCATTTATCCTTTGAGATATATACAGGGGTTTAGCATTCCCTTGTATGATGGAATCCTCATCTAGTTCAATGAAATAGATGATTGTGTGGAATTTTTAAAGACCATTCTCTATATGATACACTTCGGTAGCAGCAAACAAAACATCAAACTCATGGGGGATTGACAAGGCCTCTATAAATGCCTCCCAGAGGACTTTTAATATAATCTAGGCATTTAGGATTGATAGTTTTGCTGATACCAGGGATAGTTGTTTTAAAACATGGTACTCCTAGTCTAGAGTTCTATGATTCCCAGCATGGGGTTACTCTTTTTAAGGTTCTTTTAAAGCCTATGTACAAGATAAGGATGTATTAACACCTAGAACAGAAGCTAAAGGTACTTATGCTCTTGGTGGGTTAGGTCAGATATGCCTTCCTACACGCCAAAGTTGATTATGTGATGACATGTCCTCTAAAAAATCTTATAGGATGGTCGTGTTAGGGAAGACCCTGTCACATGAATGGTATATTTCATTCTCTTTATAAGATTTATAGAGATCTCTCCCATAGGTTTTGTATGTATAGACATTTTGATCAGGGGAATGGTTAATGTAGTGACTCCTGAAATGACCACATATTCCCCAATATACTCGACCTTGATGACATCTTCCCCCTAGTTTCCCATTCAAGTATAAGGAATTTTTTTCATAGTTGTACTCATCATTTGAGAATGGATCCATTACATAAATGACATCAATGGAGCTAAAATAAGCTCCTCTTATGGTGGAGATTGAATTTCATGGGTGGACCCCTGTTGTACTATTTAGAATGGTGGTACCCATTATTTTGATACTGTTGGAATGAAGTCTGCTAAAGTTAAATACAAATTATAATTTTGTATGCGATAATCTTCCTATGATTTTTTTTCCTCTTCTAGACATTCCTTTTTTTTGAGGACTTGTGTTTAGAGAATTTTGACAATAGAGGGGTTGGTTGTGTCGTAGCTATAGTGACTGATGGAAAAATTGGCTATTTCAAGTGTGTTTGGAGAATATCATGAGTCTAGTTATTTTTTTTATCATCCAGTCACCAAATTTTTTCATAATATTTCTTTTAAATTCTTATCATTAGTTTTCATCCTCTGAATTAGTGGAATAAACATACGCAACCTGAGTGGGGGAATTTTCCAGCTTCACTTTCCCAAAGTGAACCATATTTTTAAGAAGGTATATGAAAACAAAACAATCCTAGATGTGGTTCTCTAGTAATTTATGGAAGGGGGAATAATTTGGTATATATTGATCAACTTGTTTACTAGTCTTATTGGGCTTTGTAAACTTAACCAAGTTGTTTTCTAATGTGACATGAAATATCTAGTGACTTAGTCATTTCGAAAATAAAAGACATTTTTTTTCATCACCTCAAACTATTTTCATATTTTCTCTCTTTGATCATCCTAATATGGTGGTAATTTGTTCTGACACTAGGGAGTTTCTGTCCAATGATATAGTGTAGGCTTTAGATTAAGAGTGGGTATATGGAAATGATTATGTGTAACTATAGTGGCCTTTTATTTCCCTAATCTCTTTCCCTGAGATGATGGAATTAATCATGCCTTCGATTTGGTATCTTTGATGGATAATCTAGCTCTTTGAATGATTTAAGTATTGTCTTGAAACCCTCATGTATATTTCACAAGGATAAGTGGTGTGCACAGGTCTTAGTGAAGATTCTCTATATAGATGGGCAGAATATCTCATTGAGGGAGTGGTATGTTCAATGATTATGTCAATACTTTCCACTGAGCATTGAAATATGAGAGACTTTAATTATCCTTTTACTTATATTTTGAAATATTAAATACTATTTTATTTTAAATCATTGATCTGAACTTGAAGAGTAACATCTAACATAGGTATTTCAACCTTACAATTGATCGAGACTGCAAGATAGTGTACCATAAAAAGCTGGTCCATTTAGTGATTTCTTGAAGAACCTGAGTTTTACTACATCTTTTTGTTCTGTTGTTCCTATCATGGGGTCATAGTGAGAGAAACAATGTATCAAATATCACTCTAGGACTCTTGATCTATAGAAAATTGGAAATTTTGGGCTCCCAAAATTTGGCGGGGGAAGAGTTGGATCTACCCATTTAGGGTAAGGATTATTTTTTGGTTGTATCAGTGAGCATCATTCCTCCATGGATTCCAAGTGATCTGTTAGTGACTCAATGATATTCATCAACATTTGAGGAATGTATACCTGAGTCATATCTTGAATGGGTGCACCAAATGAAGCATGAATAGGTGTGGTGGTTGGTAGGGCCATTGGTGGTGGCACTATAGGTATCTTCCATGAGTAACCTCTAGAGGAAGACCTGTAAGTGTGTGCCTGAAACGTATATGGTTTCACACCCATTGAAGTTAATTTTTGATCTACTCCTGTTGGATACAAGCATATTGTTGGTTTTTATACCGCACCAAGTAAATGTTCTAGAGCTGTTTCAATTATTGCAGAAAAACTTCTTTGTTGAGGCATGATAACTAGAAGTGCGAGTTGAGGATAAAATTTCAGAAAATATCTAGAAGTAAGGTTGCTCAGTGTAATTATTTATTGAGTCTTATTAATTATCGCATCTATTCCTCTAGATAATAAATATTTTTTCATGTGAAAGGCAATTTATCTCTCCAGGAGGCATGAGAGGCATAATTTGACCCTGAACTTTTTTCTTATTTCTATGAGGTAATGATGGATTGTTTTGAGAGAGTTCCAAAATTTATGGAAATTTTCTAGTTCTAGGTATGTACACCTCCTTCTATTATTTCAGTGCGTATCACATATTGAACCGAAATTTACTCCTCTAGCTCCTCTAAATTGGCCTCATGTCCTGCAGGGTCTTCAAGGGAGACATTGATGAAATTAACCAATGAGTAATGCGTAGCCAGTATTTTATCAATGTCTTTGCAAGACTACCTTATTCTATTACCTCCAAAAGGAATTGTCCTCTCCTTTTTTGATTCTCTGAGAACTGTTTGTCAAACATTAATTCAAAGGGAATCTACAAGCAGTTTGACCATGTGCTTCCCTAATGATGGTATTGAATCTTGGGATGGGATGAACTGAGAGGATCTATCATGCAACACATTCACTAATCAGTTGAATATTTATATCCATTGAGGGGGAGGTTTTGAGTTTAAAATCCCCCATCACTATGGTTTGGGTCTGTTCTCATTAAACTTTCACAACTCTTCAAGCTTGGTTCACTATCCTTTATGGTTGTGTGACAAAATACTCTAACCCTGCTGGCTGGGGTAGCTTCTAAACTACCATGGTTTCTACTATCATGACTACCCTTCTGATTCTACTGTCTTTTGTTTTAATCTAAGATAGGTGCATCATTTGTTCTACACTTAAATATCATGCTTCCAATGACTAGTACACTATTTTTTACATTTTTGTTAGCTAAAAACAAAATTCCCTTAAACAGTAGGATTTATCGATATTTTCAGATTCCTGAAAAAAAATGTATATCAATAGCCTTCTCTCATTTGTACTGATGTCATTGAGAGTTGTTCGGGGCATTTTTTTTTTGAAAATTTATTTAGTTATGAATATATTTTATTTTTTTAAGTTGCACTGAATCTATAAAATTTCATTCTAAAACCTTCAGTGGGATTTTCTAGTTAGGGAGAATTGTGAAATGTGATTCTCCATGGGCACCCCATCCACTAATATGAATACCTGATGGGGTATTTATGATCAGTTGTTACAATCTCATTAATGTATTGAGACATGAACTTCGAAGGGATCCTTAATATTTATCAATATTTGTATTCCATGAATCCAAGAGATATTCCATGTCAAATTGGTTTTAAAACCCTTCTATTACCTTGATGTGACTTCTATACTCATCGTAGGGTAAAAATTTTATTTCAAGAGAGTGTTTTCCATATATTAAGGTGTATGTAGTGCACAAAATATTCCAAATACACCATTGGAATGTTGTATCAAGGGGTGGCTAAAAGCCAAAACATGACTAGTATGTTGTCTTTAGCAAGTTATTTTCTTAGTTTGATAAGGTCATCTTCATATTTCAGTAAATGTGCTTCTACCTAGTCTGAACAGAGTAGACACTTTTCTGTCATTTGATCATTGGTAGTGACATCAGTAGGGATTTCCTCTGTCATTTTGGAAGGTAGACGACCCAAGGGTGGTTCGGATAATGACCATCACCTTGGGATGTCTTATGGTTGATAAAGAATTTTACTTATCAATGATGAGGCATTAGATAATAATGGAATTATTTTCTAAAATGTTTGACGATATAATTGATTTCTAATCACTACATTTCCAAGGGTAGGACCCTTTTGATGATGTGAAACACGACTACGGAGAGAACATTTGCAGAGAACACCATCATGGGGAGGAACACCATGGTGGATTATTGAAAGGGGGAGACCCTCTTGCTCCTTTTTCTTCTGGATACATAGAGGGATGTCGTGACTCTCATAAGGAGATGGGATATCAAGATCAATAAAATTGTGTTCATGAAGAAATAATTCATCGTGAAGTTTCTGAGGTGGACATTTAGAATTACTGCGACTGCCCCTATAATTTGGTAATGGGAGGGTAGGATCTTGAGCTACCAAAGATAAGTGTATGAGGGATTCAAGAACTACATCATTGTGTAGAGTGGGATTATAGATAGACTCTTTGTTTTCTAGTAATCCTTGTTGAGGCATGTTCTTGGATGTCTTCTTGTGAGTGACTAGGGCCACTTGCTAAGGGAAGTGGTTTTCATAGATTAGGGTTTGTTCTTTCCATGGAGTGGCCAATGGGATAGGATAATGGTATACAGTTGGAATGGGTGTATGTTTCTAATCTAGATGTATGTTTATTATAGAGAATTTTTCCCCATGAACCTCTTAGAAGAGATCATAGGTGTGTGTCTACTTCGAGGATACATGCTGATGAGCCACCCCATTTGTGGGGACAGAGCTATGTGTCCATCCCCCGAGAACTACTACTGTCATTATTATGATGTAATAACAAGTATGTAGGATTTGGGTAGGTATTTGAATCTTCCCTTTCACCATTTTTAGGATATGATTGGTGACTTTAGTGATTTAAATGGGGACATATTCCCAGTATGTGTTTGGAGTATGGGTATGTTCCCTTTCATTCACTCCATTTCTTTAACATAGATATTGACAGTTCTTGTGTACAGGGGAAGAGAGTTGGGTCAATCCCATATATTTCACTAACACATTCCAAATGACTTCCCCATTGGTTTCCATATGAAGCTTCTAATACTATATAGTAATTTAGGAAGGTGTGAGCGCTTGCTTGCGGTTGGCCATCAAACATGGTTGGTGGTCTTCATTAAGTTCTTCCAGATGAGTCTACTGATAGGATTGGTTAGTGAAAGAAGGTTTATGTGGATACACATGTTTTTTTCTACATTTGAACGACGATCTTCTTTGAGTACTTCCAGGAGAGTCTGCTGGTAGGCTAAATTAAGGTTGGTGGGTGTATGTTCCCTCTCACAGTTTCCCAAAAAAAAAATTTGTTGGGATTATCCTGAGGGGGAAGAGGTATGAACCTCCTAATTTTGACTAGTTTATTCACTTGATGGGATGAATTTCATGCCTAGGTTTGGATGACCTGGTTCAGATAGATAAGGACAACACCCTCATCATGTTTAGGGGTTACTTCCATATGACATTTGCAGTGGTGATTTCATGTAGGATCCATTTGGAAGTACCTCAATGTATTGTAGATGAGGTATTATGTGGGCTCTTGGTCCACCTAACTAAGATAAGGGAGGGAATTTTTATCATATTCTGGGGATAATCTCTCAAAATGGTTGAAAATAGAAGTTTGATCTATCTTATTCTAGAAAATCATTCACCATTGACTAGATGATCAGCGGGGATTCGAAAGTTGGAGGGCCTATCGGACAAACTCTAGGGTCGATATTGTACTATTTTTCTAGTACTCCAAGGCCAATATTTTTTATACCAATTGTTGAAGATGTTGGGTTAGTGATGGATTATTTTTCTTGTATAATGACCTAAACTTAACAGTAGTTAGGGAATGCATTAGTGAGAGTTGGTATGATGCCATTAGATTAAGGGGAGTTCTGAAAGGAACTTCCTAAAATAAACACAAACAACAAAATATAATCAAAGAAGAATCTCATTTGAAAAATAATATGCATGATTGATTATCTTATTTGTACCTCTTTTATTTTGAGAGTGAAAAGGGCATGAAAGGTAGGTGAAATTTTTATCTTGGTTAATGATTCAAGACAATTTCACAATTTTAAGTTTTCAATGGAAATACTTAGGGGTCCAGAGTGATATGGTTAGATAATTATTGTGTAGTATATCCTTTTTATATTGTGATAAAGGTTTTATAGTTAAATCATTCATACTAGGTTCAGCATTTTTTATTTTTGACAGAGAACTTTGTGCCCACGGTCGATTACAGGGTGTTTAATTGTGTGAAATTATTCATGTCAATTAAAATACTTTCAAATAGTTTCCAACGAGTTTTTTTTGGAACTAGAAACACCAAAGGGTTCTATATCCATGACGGACCTACTTTACACATGTAGGAAATCATTGGGGAGATTAGCCAATAATTTTTAAGAACTAATATTGGTTGAGAGGATGGGATGTCAGGCTCATTACACCCTTTATGGTGGAATTATTGCCTACTCCAAGACTCTTTTATAGATTAAAGATATGTTCATGAATCCTTCATCAATTCCCAAGTATGATGTGGATTGACCTGGAATTAAGAATCAATTATTATCATGTATGGAGTTTAGAATAATCTGTATATATCTAATGTTCTTTATAAATGGAGATATCTATATGTATCTGATGTTCTCCATTGATGGAATCCCTTTATGTACTGATTAGAGATTCTTTTTTTCATTATTATACTAATTCTGGTTTTCTAACCACATAGTGGGGATCTCTAGAGTGTATCATCATCTAGGGAGATGAGAGTTGTTTTGATGTTGGGGTCAGTCCCATAAATGGGCTTCCTGTATATCTTCATTATAGGAATAAAAAACCACATAGTATGGTACCATTTAATGGGGAATATCTTACCCTTTAAGGTCATGTTATAATGAACTATCCATACAATTTAGAATCATATGAAAAATATGTCTAGGATGAAGGTGCCTAGTCAAGGTTTGGTGTGAGACTTATGTCAATGTAACCCAGGGAACCTAAAATGGATATAAATTTCCGAGTTAAATTACACCATACTATGAGTATGGCCTAGAGAGAATATGGTTGAATTGGGGTGTTGGGTTTAGACCATAGTGAGGATTCCTACGTATCCCATTTGGATGGTAATCAAACCCCATATAGTTTGACGGTGAGGACCCACGCCTATAGAGGCCCTCATATTTGTCCCATAGGGGAGTATGGCCATTTGAGAGCATTATGTTGGGGTTTACTCATAGATATAATGCCATGTGAAAGGGGTACATGAGTAATGTCTCAACTTATGGTGATTTTGTGGCATGTTTGGGGATTATCCCTAAGGAGGAGGCCCATTGAGCTTAGGCCTTTGGTAGGAATCCTACGTATCCTAATTATAACAGGAATCTGAATTCTTGTAAATCAATAGTTTATGGATTATACACTAATGTTTCCCTTGTTTATGGGGGTTATGATTGGGGCTTACTCCGAAGAAGGATGACCGAGAATTTTTTTTTGTTTGGGGATTAATCCTAGGAGGGATGTATAAGGATGAATGTTTGGGATTATTCTTGAGGAGGATGCCCTATATTGGATTTCAGGTCTTATTCTTGAAAAGGATGCCCATGGGTTTGGAATCATGTGGGTGAAATGACCATATTTAAACTCTAATCCCACACGATTCATGCTCAGTGAGATAAATAAAAGGGAAATAAATATTCAGGAAACCACACAATATGCTTTTCCCTAATGTTGGATGGACGGTTTTGAGGACCCATTCCTAGGAAGGTACTCTTAATAAAGGAGTGAGGAAGATCAGAATGAAATTTCTCTACCGACACATGCATCGAACCGTGTGGGTACCCTGATAAATTATAGCTTCTAATACCACATGATTCAAGATGAATAATGATTGAATGTGAGAAATAAGAGGAAGAGGAGGATCAAGGAACCCATAAACTTCTCCTCCTCTAATGATGGAAGACGGCGGTTGATAAGATATGGGAAGAGATCCAGTGCCAATCCCTCTCTGATATTCATATCCATTTTAGTAATCTCAAACTAAACACATGGATTCAGACTATTAGGTGAATTCGATACAGATTTCATCCTCTTTCATGAAAGGATATGGGCTTAGTTTAGGAGGGATTCCCCTTGAATTGGTTCTACAGTGATGGAGGATTATCTCATTCTATGTTGAATGGAAAATAAATCATAATCCTTACCCTCCTGACAAGGAACCAGAGGTTCTGTGTCTTAGAGATGAAAAGGGTATGATATGGTCCAAACCCTAGTAATCGAGAATGAGAACCCCCAGACTCCATTCCCAGAGTCATGGTACTGATGACCATGGGAATGAAAATTCACTTGCACCCCGAGGACCCTAACCATCCAATGGGATAAGTTTGGGAAAACTTTAACCGTAGGATTGGAAATACAAATGGGACAAATGCTGGGATTCCCCTCTTCATGGTATTGAAAATATAGAGTCCTTGGTGGAGGTTTAAAAGTTGGTACCTTTTAGAAATGTGATCAAAAGGGATAAGACTCCTACCCTTGGTTTCTTAGAATAGGACTCAAATAGGCGCTCATGTGGGTTTTGGCTTAGGGGTTAGAGGTGCCTCGCACAGAGCAAGGGAGGAACAACAAGTGCTTTGTGCTGAGGGTATAGGCCTGTGTGAGCTGGGTATGACTTGGTAAATGGACCTACTAGGTAACAACACATGGGAAAGGATTTAGGTTAGGCATTATAGGTCTCCTCAGGTGTCCCTGTATGGGTCTCACATGGGTCCCTGGTAAGGGAAGCAACATCACGTAGGTGGTTCTTAATTTAGGGGAGAAGGGGGTATTTATGTAGGTCTCTTGTGTTTCATACCATGAAGGGAATTTGATATCCTTTATCTCCATTAATTATTTCCACTCTCAAGTTTTGAAGAGCTATATGAGGGATTTTCAGAGAGCTGAGCGAAGGGGTTTTGCAAAGAGATCTCGAGGTCATCTTTAGATTTTCCAGTTCTGTAAATGAGGGGCCCTAGTGTCCTATTTATATTAAACCAGGGACCTTGGTTGAAGTATATTTATAGCATAGGTCCCATGCATATTTTCTTGGCGCACGTGATCTATGCAGGGGAAACCTTCCATTCAGGCCACGCAAGAGGGGCTGTATCGACCTCCTGATGCATATGTGTGCATGCGTGGGTTGATTTGGGCCAATCCCTTTGATTCTTATTGGAGATATTTAGTGCTTGAATATTCTTAAGGTACATTTCATAATATTTTCACTCCACTAGAAAAAATGGAGTGTCAATAACATAAAAACCCTCAACCCCTAAAAACCAATAAGAAAACCATAATAACCTAAAAACGTAAAACCCTAAAAAACCTCAAAATTCTATAAACCCTAAAAATCCCTAAAACCCCTAAAAACCCTAAAAACACTCAGAATCCATAAAAATATAGAAACGCCATAAAAATCCTAAAAATCCATAAAACACTTAAAAAAATAAAAAACATTAAAAACCAAAAAACTGTAGGAAAATTGTAAAATATAAAAACACTTAATACCCCTAAAAAACCTAAAAATGATAAAACCCCTAAATCACCCAAAATACCCTTAAAACCCTACATAAATTAAAAACTATAAAACCCCATAGAAACATAAAAAACTTGAAAACCCATAAAACCCACTAAAAGATTTGCGGACCCATTAAACCCCATAAAACATAAATATAATCTAAAAACCCTTAAAACCCTAAACATCCCAAAAGAACCTTAAAAACCCCCAAAACCATAAAACCCCTAAAAACACTAAAAACCATAAAACCCTCAAAATCCCTAAAACCCCATAAAAATCCTAAAAAGTCCCTAAAACCCATGAAAATGTCAAAAACCCTAGATACCCTAAAAAGAAAACCTTAAAACCGTAAAACCCCTAAAAAAATAAAAAACGATAAATACCCTAAAAACCATAAAACCCATAAAAACCCAAGGAACCCTCAAAATCCATAAAAATACTAAAACCATAAAAATCCAAAAAAATCCCTAAAATCCCTAAAATTAAAAAACTCAAAAATCCTGAAAAATCCCTAAGAAAACCTTAGAAACCTAAAAACACTAAAAACCACAAAAAACCGCAAAATTCTAAAAACCCTAAAAGTCACTAAAACCATAAAAACAATGAAAAACCATAACACCCCCAAGAAAACTAAGAAACAATAAAAAACCATAATAACACGAAAAAACACCTAAAATTTCTAAAAACACATTGAACCCCTAAAAACATAAACAAAACTCTAGAAACCCTTTAAACCCTAATAATCTAAAAAAACACTAAAAATATAAAACCATTAAAAACCCTAAAACCCATTAAAATCCATAAATACCAAAAATCCCCTAATAACCCGAAAAACACATAAGAAAACAATAAAATCATAAAAAAACATAAAACCCCTAAAAACAAAAAATACGAAAAACCATAAACCCCCCAAATCCTAAAACCATAAAAACCATAAAACCCCAAAATACATAAACCCCTTAAAATAATAAAAAAACCATAAAACCCACTAAATTTATAAATAAACATTAATCCCCTAAAAGCATTTAAAAACTCTAAAAACCAAAAAAACTCTAAAAAACTCAAAAAACCCTAAAACCCCTCAAAATCCCAAAAAAACAAAAATAATATAAAAAACCTAAAAAATGCCTAAAAATCCCTTAAAACAAAAAATACTAAAAACCCTAAAAACAATAAAAATGTTAAAAACTAAAAACACATAAACCCCTAAAAAACCTAAAAATTATAAAAACCCCCAAAACCCTAAATGATGCTGAAAACCTTAAAAATTCCTGAAGACCATAAAAACCCCTATAATCATTTTAAAAACTCTAAAACCCATAAAATCATAAAACCCACTAAAAAAAATTAAAAACCCTTTAAACATCTAAATTTTTAACTCTAATAATCATTAAAAACCTTAAAAACTCAAAAAAACCCTATAACCCCCAAAAGCGATAAAAAACAAAAAAAACCTAAGAACCGTGAAGATCCCTAAAGACCCTAAAAGCCATAAAAATGTAAAATTTCGCTAAAAATACCAAGAATCATAAAAACCACAAAACCTTGAAAAATCTTAAGAAACTCGTAATAAACAAAGATCCCTTATAACCACTAAAAGACCTTAAAATTCTTAAAAACCGTAAAACCCTAAATACCTTGAAAACCCCGAAAACCCACCAAATTACTAAAACCACCCAAAAAACCATAAAAATACCAAAAAAGCTTAAAATACCTAAAAAGATAAAAAACACATAAAAACCTAAAAAATACTTATGAACTTAAAACCACCTAAAACCCCTTAAAACCAAAAAAATGCTAAAAACCCTAAAAGATCTTAAAATTTTGAAAAACCCCTAAAACCCCTAAAAACCCTTAAAACATTAAAAGTCCCAAATCCCTATAATAATCCTAAAAGACTACTAAAAACTCTAAAAACCATTTAAAACCCAAAAAGTGTTAAAAAACTCTAAAAACCCTTTAAAACACTAATAAACTCACAAAACCCTACAACCTAAAAAACCATTAAAACCCTAAACCCCAAAAAACCCCTCAAAATAAAAAAACCACAAAAAAACCCATAAATCCAAATAAATCCCTAAAGATACATTTTACTTAAATGAAACATAAAAACCTTGAAAACCCCTACTAAAACCTTGAAAACGTAAAAACACATAAAACCTCTAAAACTCCAAAAAACACTAAAGAGCAAAACAACCTTAAAAAACCCTAAAAACCCTAAAAACCCTAAAAACCCACAAAATTCCTTAAAAACACTACGAATACCGAAAAATATAAAACACCATAAAACCATGGAAAACCCTAATAAAATATTAAAAACATAAAACACTTTAAACCATTAAAAAACATAAAAACATCTAAAACTATTAAACACCCTAAAACCCATAAAAACCGTAAAACCCCTAAAAACCATAAAATCAAAAAATAATCACTATAAAATCTAAAATAAATTTAAGCCCATAAAATTCTAAAAGCTGAAAAAACCTTAAAACCCTAAAAAAATAAGAAAAGACACTAAACCCTAAAAAAATAAAAGCCCTAAAATCATATAAAATTCCTAGAACACCTAAAACACCTTAAAATTCGAAAATATCCCTAAAAATCCCCAAAAACATAAAAAAACTATGAACCCTAAAAACCCACAAGATGACCACGGAAACATGAAAACACTTATAACCCCTAAAGAACCTAAAAACACTAACAACTTTGTAAAACCCTAAAACCCTAAAAACCATGAAAATCTCTCAAACCCTGAAGAAACCCTACACACCCATAATAATCCTAAAATAGCTAGAAACTAAAAAACCCCTTGACATTCCAAATAAAATAAAAAAACTAAAAAAAACCCTTAAAACCCTAAAAACCTCAACACACCCCACAAAAAAAATCCAAAAAACCATAAAAATAATAAAAAAATCCTTAAAAATCTCTAAAACCATAAGAAAATCTTAAAAACCTAAAAAACACTTTAAACCCCTATAAAATCTAAAAAAACATTAAAAACCCTTAAAACAGTTAAATCCCTAAAACCCCCCCAAAACAACCAGAATCCCTAAAACATAAAAACCCATAAAAATCATAAAAGTCCCTAAAACCCAAAATATGTAAAAAACCCAAAAATTCCTGAAAAGCCATTAGAAAAACATGAAAACCTAAAAAAATAAAAAACATAAAAATCTAAAAATTTAAACCCCCCTAAAACCCATAAAAACATTAAACCCCTAAAAACAACATATCCCCTAAATACCTAAAAACCCCTAAAATCCAAAAAAATACCTTAAAAGCCAATAATAACTCTAAAACCCATTAAACCCCTACAAATGTTAAAAGACTCTAAAAACTATAAAAACCAAAAAAACCAAAACAAAATTCCTAGAAAACCACAGAAACCATAAAAAACCCCTAAAATCACTCAAAATCCTTTAAAATCCTAAAGACCATAAAATTTCTAAAATAGACCTATTTATCCCAAAAAAATAAAAAACCTTATATCCATTAAAACACATAAGAAAACCCCAAAACCCTGAAAAAACATAAAAACTCTAAAAACCTAAAAATGATAAAAACCCTAAAACCATTAAAACCTTTAAAACCCATAAAACCCTCAAAATTCATAAAAACCCTATGAACTATAAGACCCCGAAATCCTAAAAATACCTAAAAACATAAAAAAATACTTATAACCCTTAAAACCCCTAAGAAATCTATAAAAACCAAAAAACACTTAGAAACCCTTAAAAACAAAAAAAGATGCTAAAAAACCTAAACCACCCTAAAAGATCCTAAAAGCCCTGAAACCCCTAAAAATCATAAAAACCCTAAAAACCATACAAACCCAAAAAACCTAAAAAAACCCCCTTAAAACACAATAAAAATTATAACAACTCTTTACACCACTAAAATGATAAAAAATATAATAACCCACAAAACCCCAAAAAACCCAAAAAACCGCTAGAAACCCTAAAAACCCTCAAAATCCATAAAAACCCTAAAACCCATAAAATCCCAAAAATTCACTAAAAATGTAAAACCCCCTAAAAAGACTAAAAAACCTTAAAAAACCTATAAAAACAAAAAAAACCCTTAAAACCCCTAAAAACACAAAAACCCTAAAATCACTAAAAAACAAAAAAGCCTAAAAATACTCAAAATCCCTAAGAAACGCTAAAATACCAAAAAATACTAAAAAGAACTAAAACCCAATAAAAACATAAAAACCTCAAAAACCTGTAAGAAAACATTAAAAACATAAAAAAACATAAATCCTCTAAAAAATATAAAAATTTATAAATTCCCGAAAACGCTAAAAAGATCATAATAACCTTAAACCACCCTATAAACGACAAAACCACAAAAAACCTTTAAAATCCTTAAAAACACATAAAACCACTAAAAACTATAAAAAACCTTAAAACCACTAAAAACATTAAATAAATCAAAAACCCATAAAAGACCTAAAAATATAAAGAAAACCAAAAACCAAAAAACCCATAAAGACCCTAAAAATCCAAAAATAAACTAAAAAATACTAAAACCAATAAAAACATAAAAGACCCTAAATTCCATAAAAACCCTTTAACCCCACAAAGTCCCTAAAACCTAAAAACCCATAAAAATTCTAAAAAATCAATAAATTTCCCTAAAAACATAAAACCTCTAAAATCCCAAAAAACCATAAGGGAAACATAAAAATTTAAAAACACTCAAAACCCTAAAAAAAATTCTAAAAACCCTTAAGAGACGCTAAAAACCCAAAACCCCCCCAAAACCCATAAAAACCTAAAAAACATAGAAACCAAAAAATACACATAAAACCCAAAAATTCATTTAAATATCAAAAAATCCTTTAAAAGCTAAAAACGTTAAAAACTCTAAAAAACATTAAAAATAAAAAAAATCAAAAATGCACTAAAAACAAAAAAAACCAAAAAACCATAAAAACCCTAAAAACCCCTTCAAAACCCTAACACCCCTCAAAATTCTTAAAAACTATAAAAACTAAAAAAGTCATGAAAATACCTAAAAAATACCTAAAAACCCCACTTAAAACCATGAAACCTGCTAATAAAACCATAAGAATTTAAAAACACTTAAAACCCCTAAAAAACTAAGAAATGATAAAACCCAAAAAATTCTAAAAAACCTTAAGACCCCTAATAACCCCTTTAAAAATTTAAAACCCTAAAACCCAATAAAAACCATAAAACCCACTAAAAATATAAAAACCATTTAAAACCCTAAAAACAATTAAAAACTCTAAAAACCATAAAAACCCAAAAAATTCAAAAAGTAATAAAAAACAAAAAAACCGATATATCCCCTAAAACCCCTCAAAATACCTAAAACCCAAAAACCCAATAAAAAAATAATAAAATACCTAAATATCCCTAAATACATAAATAACTCTAATAACAATGAAAATCCCTATGAAAACCATAAAAACCAAAAAAGCTAAAACTCCAAAAAACCAAAAAAACACTAAATACCCTAAAACCATGAAACCCCCTAAAACCAATAAAAAACCAAAAAATCATAAAAAAACCCCTAATACAACTAAAAACTCTAAAACCCATTTAAACCCTTAATATTTTTAAAAACACTAAAAAAACCTTTAAACCAATAACAAACTAAAAAAAATGAAACTCCAAATTACCCAAAATAGCCTCAAAATCCCTAAAAACCTAAAAAAACTTGAAAACATTGATAACCCCTAAGAAATCCTTCAAACCCTGAAAACACTTAACACCCATAGAAAACCTAAAAACGCTGAACACTCTAAAAAATGCTAAAAATTTTAAATAACCTAAAAGTCACTAAAACCACTAAGAAAACAAAAAAAATAAACATCCCTAAAAATACCTAAAAATGAAAAACATCTAAAATTCATGAAAACAAGTATTATATCCATAAAATACTAGACCACTTAAAAAACTAAAATACCATAAAAATGCTAAAAATAATAAATGATCCTAAAACCCCGAAAAACCCAAAAAATCTAGAAACCCATAAAAACCCAAAAAAAACCCAAAAAAACTCTAAAAACCATTAAAATCCCTAAAATTTCAACAAAATCTAAAAAACATTAAAACCATATAAAACTCAAAAGAACCAAAATACCAAAAAAACCATAAAACCCCTAAAAACTCTAAAAACCCCTAAACCCCTTCAAAATCCATAGAAATCCTAGAAACACACTAAAATGCAAAAAAAAAATACCTAAAAATACCTAAAAACCCTAGAAACGAAAAACCTTAAGAAACCACTAAAACCTAAAAAATCTTAAAACCCCTAAAAACATGAAAACCCCTAAAACCCCTATAAAAATCCTAAAACCCTAAAAACCATCAAAATTGATAAAAAACTAATAAACCATAAAAATACAAGAAATGACATAAAAAACCTAAAATCATACAAAAATATAAAAACCCTAAAAACCCAAAGAAAATGATAAAAACCTAGAAAGTCTTAAAACCAAAAAAGAGCATAAAATTTCTAGAACCCCTAAACACCCTAATAATGTGAAAAACCTATAAAAACCATAAACCCCATAAAAACCTTAAATCCCAATAGAATTCCTAAAACCACTAAAAACTCTAAAAAACTATAAACCCCTAAAATCGTTTAAAACTAAAAGATACCTTAAAACCCCTAAAGACACAAAAACTCTATAAAACCCAAAAAAACCATAAAATACATAAATTGCCTCAAAATCTCTAAAAACCTTAAAACGCCATAAAAATCCTAAAAAATAATTATGAATCCACAAAAACTATAAAACCCTAAAAACCCTAGAAAACCATTTAAAAAACATAAAAACCTAAAAACACATTAAACCCATAAAAAACATAAAAATGATAAAAACCCAAAAAAATCAAAAAATCGTAAAAACCCAAAAACCCAAAAACCCAAAAAAACCCCCAAAAACCTCAAAACCCAAAAAAAACTCTAAAAATTCATCAAACCTATAAGAACATTAAAAAAATCTAAAAAATATTAAAATCCTTTAAAAACTAAAAAAAACTCAAAACCCAGAAAAACATAATACCCTAGATATTGAAAAACCCAAAAAAACCATTTAAATCCATAAAAACATTAAAAAACCGTAAAAGACATAAAATGTTAAAAAATACATAAAAAAATTAAAACTAATCAAACCCATGAAAAACCCAAAGAAAACCATAAAACCCTAAAAACACCTAAAACCCCTAAAAACATAAAAAACATTAATAACCCAAAACCCCCCTAAAAACCTAAAAATCCCTAAAACCCCTCAAATTCTGTAAAACCCAAAATAACCATAAAAATGATAAAAGGTGGTAAAAATCCCTATAAATGTAAAAAACCTAAAAACCATTAAAATCCATGAGAAAATCATAAAAATATCAAATTAGTTTTACCCCCTAAAAATATAAAAGATGATAAAAACCCTAAAAAGACCCTAAAACCCCTAAAACCCGTAAAAACCATACAACCCCTTAAAAAACATAAAAACCCTAAAAACCCATAAAAACCCTAAAACCCCAATAAAATTTTAAAAACCCTTTAAACCTGAAAAAATGTTAAAAAACTCTAAAAAACTCAAAAACACTAAAAAATTCAAAAAACCACTAAAACCCCAAAAAACCCATAAAAACACTAGAACCCCTAAAATTATCTATATATCCTAAAAAACATTAAAAATTATAAATAATAATTAAAATCACTAAAAAATAAAAACCCCTTAAAACCCTAAAAAAAATTAAAAACCTAAAAAAAACTTAAAACCCCTAAAAAACCGAAAAAATGAAAAAACCCTTTAAACCCCTTAAAAGACCCTACCCCCCTAACCACCTAAAAAATCTAACCCCCCCCCCCTAAAACCCATAAAACCCTAAATAATCACTACGAAAATATAATAACACTTTAAGGTACCAAAAATGTTAAAAAAATATAAAAAAAATTAAAACCCTAAACAAATAAAAAAACCCTAAAACTCCATAAAACCGAAAAACACCAAAACCATAAAATCCCATTAAAACCCTAAAAATACCTTAAAACCCAAAAAATAATAAAATTACTAAAAATCCTTAAAAATACCTAAAAATACAAAAACCCTAAAACTCTGAAAACCCCTAAGAAAACCTTAAAAATCTCACGACCCATAAAATCCCTAAAAAACATAAAAATTTACAAACATAGTAATAAATAATAAAAACACTATAAACCATAAAAACAACTAAAAAATGAAAACACCCAAGACCCTAAAAACCCACTAAAAATATATAAAACCATTAGACAACTAAAATCATTAAAAAAATCTCAAAACCCTATAAAACCCTAAAAATCTAAACAAATCCATAAAACACAGAAAAACATAAAATACATAAAACTGTAAAATCATTAAAACCCTCAAAATCCCTATAAAACTAAAATATTATTAGAATCCAAAAGAATCCATAAAAATTCCAAAAAACAAAAAAATCATAAAAACTCTTAAAACCCCTAATCAAACCATAAAAACCAAAAAACAACTAAAACCACTAAAAACATAATAACATAAAAAACCCATAAAATTCAAAAAACAAAAAAAACCCCCTCAAAATCCAAAAACACCTTAAAAATTATAAAAATACAAAAAAAATCCCTAAAATACCCAAAAAACCTAAAAAATAAAAATAAAAATCTAAAAACCTTAGATTCTTAATACATATAAAACACCTAAAAAACCAAAAACCCTAAAAACCCTATAAGACCCTAATACCCCAAAACCCCTAAAAACCATGAAAACCCCTAAAAATCACAAAAAACACTAAAAACCATTTAAACCCCTAAAAATATTTTAAAATTATATGAAATTTTACATACCCTATAAAAATGAAAAACATAACAACCCAAAAAAATCATAAAAACCTTAAAACCCCAAAGATTCCTCAAAAACCCAAAAAAACATAAAAATCCATAAAAATCCCAAAAAATATATAAAAATAAAAAACATAGAAAAAACATAGAAAAATACATAAGAATCCCTTAAAAACCAAAAAACACTTAAACCCCTAAAAACCTAAAAAGTTGTAAAAACCCTACAAATCATAAAAACCGTCAAAATCACTAAATCCCCAAAAATGAATAAAAACTAAAAAAACCCTAAAAATTCATAAAAAAGTAAAAACCCATAAAACCTTGAAAACCCTATGAAAACATAAAAACATAAAAATAAGTAAACACCCATAAAAATCCTCAAATCTCTAAAAACCCTAAAAACCATAAAATGTCCCAAAAAACCCAAAAACCACTAAAAACCATAAAAACCTCTAAAAACCATAAAAACACTAAAAACCCTAAAAACTATAAAAAAAAATAAAAACTCTAAAAAAACTTTTAACCCCTAAAATAATATAAATTCAAAAATACCATAAAAACCATAAAAACAAAAAAACCCAAAAATTAAAAAAAACCATAAAGACCCCAAAATTCATCTAAATCCTTAAAACCCCTAAGAAACTATAAAAATCATAAAAATCATAAAAATACCTAAAAACGTAAAAAATATGAAAACCCTTGAAAAACCCAAAGAAAAAATTAAAAACCTAAAATCACTTAAATCCCCTAAAACCCTAAATAAATGCTAATAACCCAAGAAAACCCGAAAACTCTAAAAACTGAGAAAACCATCAAAATACCTTAAAACTCTAAAAACCATAAAAATCCTAATATATAACTAAAAAGTACTTAAAAACATAAGAAACCCTAAAAACCCCTATGAAAACATTAAAAAACTAGAAACATCTAAAACCCCTAAAAAACAAAAAATGCTTCAAAGCCTAAAAAACCCAAAAAGACTCTATAACCCCAAAATACATTAAACCCCTAAAACATTAAAAAACCCTAAAGGACCATTAAAACTCTAAAACCACTAAAATATCTAAAAAACCTTTAAACCCCTGAAAATGTTAAAAAAAATTAAAAATAATAAAACCTTAAAAAAACAAAAAATCCAAAAGAACAAAAAAACCATAAATCCCTAAGAACAATAAAAAACCTAAAACCCCTAAAATACCCTAAAAACCATAAATCCCAAAAAATTTCCTAAAAATATTCCCAATTTTTTTTAAACATAACAAAACCTTAAAAACTCCGAAGAAAAACATAAAACCAAAAAACATATAAAACCCATAAACAACCTAAAAACAAAAAAAACCCTAAAACCTTAAAACCCGTAAAAAAACTTAAAATACTAAAAAACCCAAAAACCATAAAAATCTTAAAAATACATGAAATTAAATTAAAATTTAAAAAACCCTAAAAACCTAGAAAACCCCTATGAAAATCATAACAACATAACAAACACTTAAAAGACCAAAAAAATATAAAAACATTAAAAACAATAAAACCGCTAAACAGACCATAAAACCTCATAATATCCATAAAAACCCTAAAAAAAATAACCCCCAAACCCCATAGAAACAATAAAAATCTCGAAAAACTATAGAAACCCAATAAACCCCTAAAAATGTTAAAAATCTATATGAAACCTTTAAAACCATAAAAAACCAAAAAATATAAAAAACTCTAAAACCCTAAAAAACCAAAACCCCATAAAATTCTTAAAACCCTAAAACCATAAAAATCCTAAAAAGCCCTGAAAATCCCTGAAATTGTAAAAAACACAAAAAACCATAAAAACCTTAGAAAACCATAAAATTTTAAAAAAACTTAAAACCCCTAAAAACCAAAAAACATGAAAACCCATAAAAAATAAAAAAATTTAAACCCATAAACTCCCAAAAATCCTTGAAAATCCAAAAAATCACATTAAACCCCTAAAGAGCCACTAAAAACTCTAAAAACCCATTAAACTCCTCAAAACATTTCAAAACTCTAAAAACATTAAAAACACTAGAAAACTAAAAAAACACTAAAAACTGAAGAAACAAAATCATAAAAACCCTAAAAACAACTAAAAGCCCTAAAGATACTAAAAAATATCTAAAAATACGTAAAACATAAAAAGCCTTGAAAACCCATAGAAACCCTTAAAATATTAAAAATGTTGGTTCAAGTGTTTATGGATTCATGAGTGGAGGGGGGCTTGTCAATGATATTTTGGCTCGGTCCTCTTAGCATTATCTATTCGGATGGGGCATTGTACCTTGCTTTTGGATGAAGCCTAGGCCATGCTCATAGGTCTCTCAGTTTGCCAACACAGAGGATTGGATCTCATGGAAGATGAAATTTACTCAATGGTAGTCCATAATGCTATCCAATGTCTTGGAGCTACTCCCTGGTCAATTGAATATATTTCCTGTTAGATTCGTGATCTTTTCAGCACCCCCACCAATGTGTCCCCTCACTAGTGCGGAAAACGTTTTTAACGTCACTATTTTTGACGTCGGTTATATATAACCAACGTGAAAATCTATGATACATGGTTTTTTACGTCAGTTATTTTATAACCAACATAAAAAATACAGATAGTAAATTTTTTAGGTCGGTTATTTTAATAACCGATGTCAAAAACCCTGCGCGTTTGTTTTTTACACCGGTTATAAAATAACCGACGTAAAAAACCAAAGGGCGGTATTTTTTACATAGGTTATAAAATAACCAATGTAAAAAACAACGTATCTACAAATTTTTTACGTCGGTTATAACATAACCGAGGACAAAAAAGGTGGCATCTGAGGCCCTTTTGATGTCGGTTATCAAATAACCGACTTAGAAAACCCAAACCGCTGAATTTTTCACGTCGGTTATATTATAACCGATGTAAAAAAAACACCCGGAAGTATTTACATCGGTTACAAAACAACCGACGTAAAAACTATGGTTTCTTATTTGTTTTTTACATCGGTTATATAATAACCGACGTAAAAAACCAACACGCGACTTTTTTACGTTAGTTATAAAATAACGGATGTAAAAACTGCATTATCAGATACATTTATAATGTCGGTTATTGTAATAACTGATGTTATAAATGTATTAAAAATAGTTTATAACATCAGTTATTAAATAACCGATGTTATAAAACATTTAAAAATTTAACACACCCCGTGGATTTTCATTTATGATTTTTCGTTCGACAGACCGGAGACTCGTCTCTCTCGCATGGAAAACCCTAATCGACTCTTCGACCTCGTTTCGTTAAACTCTTTTGGACATCATCGTTTATCATCTTTACTCTCCTCGGATCTATCATCTTCACTCGTAACACTCAGGTAATCCTCCCACGACTTTATTTTGTTCGTTTTTTTTTGAAGATAGTCTATATTTATATTTTACGATTTTTTGTTTAAACTAGGTAATATAATTCGATTTCGAACCCTCTTACCTTGTTTTTCCATCATCATCTTATTTATTATAACAAGATATATTCGATCTACTCGCAATATTCACATAAGCATCACCTACTTCTATTTTTTTTTGTTTTTGTTTTGCAGATGCCCGACATTGATGGTAATTTTTGTTTTTCATTCACAACTAATGATCTCATTAACCTATATTACTGCAATTTATTTGTAAATCATTGTGATACATCCATTCCATGTACCAGTGTGATTTATTTTATAAGTATATATGGTATTTCATGGTGGAATGTTTTTTTGGATCCTTGGTTGTTTCTATTTTGGGTATCACTATTTGTAGTTCCTTAATCTATTTACGTCACTTATTTTCGTGGACTATTATAAGTTTTAATATGCTATTAAAACCTGATTAATTTCACAATATAGAATTTTAGACTAGTAGGAGATATAGTTCATGGCTCTCATTTTGAATAATGGCATGATACCAAAACTAGTAGCTTGGGGTTAAAATCCCTAGATATTCCAAAACTAGAAGCTTGAGGTTAAAATCCCATGGTTATGGGGGGTTGTCAAGAGGGTTGGTGGCTGTCCAGGGGGTTGGGGGTTGTCCAGAGGGTAGGAGGATGTCCAGGCTGTCTATGGAGGTGGGGGGGGGGGGGGTAGTCCAGGGGTGTGTGTGTGGGGGTGGTGGTGTCGAAGGGGGTGGGGGGGGGGGGTTCCAAGGGCGTGGGGGGGGGGGGGGATTACCAAGGGGTGTGGGTCTATCCAGAGGGTTTGAGGGGTTGTCCGGGGGGTGGGGGGATGTCCAGAGGGTTGGGGGTGTCCAGGGGGTGGGGGTGGGGGTGGTTTCCAGGAGGGGTGGGGGTGCTGTCTAGAGGGGTGGGGGCTGTCCAGGGGGTGGGGGTGGGAGCTGTCCAGAGGGGTGGGGGCTGTCCAGGGGGTGGTGGTGTTCAGGGGGTGTCCAAGGGGGTGGGGGTGGTGTTCAGTGGGTTTGAGGGGCTATCCAGAGGGTTGGGGGTGTCCAGGGTCTCCATGGAGGTGGGGGGGGGGGGGGGGCAGTCCAGGGGTGTGTGGGGGGGGGGGGGTCCAAGGGGTGGGGGTGTCGAAGGGGGTGGTGGCTGTCCAAGGGGGTGGGAGGGTGGGGGGGAGGGGGCTGTCCAAGGGTGTGGGGGCCTTTTCAGAGGGTTTGGGGGGGGGGGGGGTTGTCCGGGGGGTGGGGGCTGTGCAGAGGGTTGGGGGTGTCCAGGGGGTGTCCAAGGGGGTAGGCGGTGGGGGTGGTGTCCAAGAGGGGGTGGGGGTGTTGTCTAGTGGGGTGGGGGTTTTCCAGGGGGTTCCGGTTGTCCAGAGGGTTGGGGGTTGTCCAGAGGGTTGGGGGTTGTCTAGGGGGTGTCCAAGTGGGTAGGGGATGGGGGGTGGTGTCCAGGAGGGGTGGGGTGCTGTCTCGAGGGGTGGGGGTGCCGTCTAAAGGGGTGGGGGGCTGCCCAGAGGGTGGGGGCTGTCCAGAGGGGTGGGGGATGTCCAAGGGGTGGTGGTGTCTAGGGGGTGTCCAAGGGGGTGGGGGTGGTGTTCAGAGGGTTCGGGGGGGCTATCCAGAGGGTTGGGGGGTGTCCAGGGTATCCATGGAGGTGGGGGGGGGGGGGGGGTCCAAGGGGGTGGTGGTGTCTAAGGGGGTGGGGGATGTCCAAGGGGGTGGGGGCATGTCCAGGGGGTTTGGGGGTTGTTCGGGGGAGGGGGGCTGTCCAGAAAGTTGGGTGGTGTTCAGGGGGTTGTCAAAGGGGGTAGAAGGTGGGTGGGGGTGTCCAGGAAGGGTGGGGGTGGTGTCCAGGGGGTGGGGGGGCTATCCAAGGGGGTGGTGGTGTCCAGGGGGTGTCCAAGGGGATGGGTGATAAGTGTCAGTTGGGATTGACTACTGCATCATGGTTTGTGAGATTATCACATGATGATTGGACATTTTCATGGATATTAGTGTTGCAATATGATTCTATTTGGTTATATATATTTTGACCAGTCATCGAGTATGAGAAAATTATGGGTTATGGGGGAGACCATGTCGTGGTTTTCAAATATGCTTAGATATCCTGACCCCATTATGCCGTGATGATTGGATTTACATTGTGATTTTATCCATTTGAGTTTTTATTTTAAATTTGATTTGATTCTCAGGTTTACTCCATTTTCTCCAATTTTCTATCAACCACTAGAGGCCCCATGGTTTTCATTGATTAACTAGAATTTAAAACTGTTATATCTAACTATATTTTCTTTTTAAAATCATATTAAAGCATATTTTTTTAAATACACATAGATTTGTTTTATATTTCAAAATAGTTTTACATTCAAATTATTATTTTTTTCATATAAACATGTATTTGTCTTATCTTAAAAAGATGTATAATTTTGATATTTGTTATAGGTAATAATGAGTTGAAATTGGATTATGGCACATCGAATGAGCAATGAATATGAGGAAGGTGTTGATGCCTTTTTGGAATTTTCTAAATGATATGTTCCAAGTAGTGACCTTTTTTTCTATCCATGCCTGAAATGTTTGAATATGAATAAGTTGAAAAGTAGAGAGATAAAAGATCATATGATTTGTCATGGTTTTAATCCGAGTTACAGCCCTTGGATTTGGCATGGTGAAACTGGACGAAATTTCACTGATGGTGATGATTCGTAAGATGGTAACTCCGATGGAATTGAAGAAATGATTTTCAATATTGCATCAGAATAAATTGAGATAGAAACGACAATTGCGTGTCTATATGGTGATTCTAAAAAACCATTATATCCTGGTTGTACAGATTTTATGGTTTTTTCAGCGGTGTTAATATTGATTAACCTGAAGGAAAAACATGGATGGAGTGACAAAAGTTTTACAGAGCTTCTATAATTGATGAAAGACATTATTCCAAAAGATAATGATCTTCCAGATTCACATTATAAGTCCAATAAAATATTATGCACGATGGGATTGGGATACAAGAAAATATATGTCTGTCCGAATGATTGTATTATATATATGAAGGAATATGAATTTAAGTCAGAGTGTCCTAAATATGGGACATCACGGTATAAGGTGAAAGAAAATCACAGGCTGATGTAGAGATTACAAATATCCCTTCAAAGGTATTTTGGTATCTTCCTATAATTAATCATTTCAAATGTTTATTTGCTAATTCACATGACTCAAAAAGATTAATATGGCATGAAAATGAGTGGTTATGTGATGGAAAAATACACCATCTAGTTGATTGTCCACAATGGAAGAAAATTGATGAGTAGTATTATACATTTGGAAATTAAATTAGAAATCTCAGACTAGGGTTATGCATAGATGGAATGAATCCATACCGAACCCTCAGTTGCACACATAGTTAATGGCCTATTTTATTGGTAATTTACAAACTCTCTCTTTAAGTTTCTATGAAGTGTAAATATGTCATGTTGAGTATAATGATCTCTGGTCTGAAGCAACTCAGCAATGATATTGATGTTTACTTGTCATTGTTGATTGATAATTTGAAACTTTTTTGGGCTAATGGTATTGGGGTGTATGATTCTTATAAAATGTATTATTTTCAACTGCATGTAGTGATTTTTTCACTATAAATTACTTCTCTGCATATGGAAATTTGTCTGTATATAGTGTTAAAGGGCATAAAGCATTTCCAATTTGCAAACAATAGGCGTCATATTGTCAATTGAATCATGGGAGGAAAACAGTGTACATGGGTCATTGAAAGTTTTTCCTATAGATCACCCTTATAGAAGACTAAAAAAGGAATTCAATGGCTCACAAGAATTTGATATTGCTATAAAACCTTTATCCCTTAATCTGTATTTTGAGAGGGTGAAAAACCTTGATGTGACATTGGGAAAGACATAGAAATCTGGTAATGATAAACATATTTGGAAGAAAATGTCAATATTTTTTGAGCTACCATATTGGAGATATCATGAAGTTAAACATAATATTGGTGTGATGCATGTGGAGAAGAATATATGTGATTGTTTGATTGGAACATTGTTAGATATTAATGGAATGAAAAAATATGGGTTGAATTCAAGATTATACTTACTATCAATGGGAATACGTTTGGAGTTAGCTCCCACTTTTAAAGGAAGAAGAACATTTCTTCCCCTGGATTGTCATTAATTATCAATGAGTGAGAAAATTATCTTTTTTCAGTGTCTTCATGATATCAAAGTGCCTCAAGGTTATTATTCAAATGTAAAAAAATTTGTCTCCTTGAAGGACTTGAAGTTGATATGTATGAAATCCCATGATTGTCATGCCATGATGCAACAAATTCTACCAGTTTCATTGCATGGAATATTTCCCATCCATTTCAGAAAGACTATAATGAAGTTGTGTTATTTTATCAATTCAATTTGTAATAAGGATATTGATGTGAATTCTTTGAAAATTTTGGAGAAGGATGCAATTTTTATACTTTGTCAATTGGAAATGTATTTTCCACCAACTTTTTTTGATATAATGGTGCATTTAATGATTCATATGCTTTGAGAAATAAAGCGTTTTTGACCTATATATCATCGTTAGATATATCTTTTTGAAAGGTATATGAAAATATTGAAGGGGTATGTTAAGAATCCATATTTACCTGAAGCCTCCATTATTGAAAATTATATTTCTATGGAGGTTACAAGGTTTTGTACGAGCTACTTGGCTATGGCGCAACACATAGGTTTGCCTCCATCTTTCCATGAATGAGTTAATAATGAGGGAAAGGGGATTCATGGATTGAAAGTGAAATCATTGTCAGCTGAAAAAATGAAGAAGTTAGAATCATACACCTTGAATAACATAGCTGATGCTCAACCTTATATCACATTGAATATTAATGAGTTGAAACAATGTCATCCAAAGAAGAAATAAATGTCTATTTTTAATGAGCACAACAAAACATTTTTGTCATGGTTAAAAAAAAGACCTTTCTTGGTAGATTAGATGTATTAGAGACATTAAAATGGATAGTGGGTGGACCATGTTTAAATGTGATAACATGGTTTAGTTATGACATTAATGGCTATACATTTCATACGAAAGCTCGGGATAACAGAAGTGCAGATCAAAATAGTGTTTTATTGTTGTTTGCAGAAGCAATTAATTTTTTGTGTGATAAGGACAAAAACCCAATTTCTTCGTCAAGTGCATATTATGCAGTGATTGAAGACATATGGGAGGTTGATTAAATTAAAATTAAAGTTCATGTTTTTAACTGTAAATGGTTTATCAGTAACAACAGTTTCAGACACGATACATTTGTAATGACACTTTTTAATCTGAATAGATTGGAAGACACAACTGATTATTTTATAATGTAAACACATGAAAAAAAAATTTCTATGTAGTAGATCAATCATATATGCAGTGGGATGTTGTTTTACAAGGGAAAAACAATATGTTGGTGTGGATGAAATTGATGAAGATGATGATTTATGCGAGATCCCTACTTCCATTGAAATATTAATAGAACATAATGATGATCATGTTAAAGACATGGTTTGTGCCATAAGGAATGATCACGATGAAGGAATTTGGGAAAATAATCCATTTGTACATTCCTAAAATTACAGGTAACATCTATTTATTTCTTGTATATATTTATTTTTTTCATAAAATGTTAGATATTGTAAGTTTTTTCTTTATTAAAACATGTATTAAAACAAAATAAGTATATGTTTTTGTTTTTTTTAAGTTTGTTTATTTTACTTTATCATGTTTACCATTACATTAATTATATATCTGTTATTTTTGTTCAGTGACAATTAATTTACCCTGTTTACCTGGTTTATCAGGTTTACCATGTTTACCATGTTTGCCATCTTGATCATATTGACCATATTTACTATTTTTTAACATGCTTACCATATTAACAATGTTTACTATTATGTAACGTAGTACAATTTTCTATTTTTTGATTACAGTAGTATTAAAATATTTGAATTTGTATATTTGTGAACTAATGATTATTATTTTTATTTGAAGGATAATGACAGATCATTCAGTTGATCAGCCACATGATTATGGAGATCATCATATTGGTCATACCTCTAGGGAGGAACATTCACATGCTCCTCTTGATGTCCCCAAATCTTCCTCATTTGATCCTTTTACGACAAAGAGTTCAAGAGTTGGTAAACGTGGGTGCACACGTTTACCAAAATTAGCACTTGCCCATATGCAGGATCAGAGGATACTCATTGAGTTTGATGATGATGATATTCCTAGAGTTCCAAATGCAAATTATTTAAAGAGTTTTGTATCAACTCAAGTTAAGAGAAAAATATGCATTTTGTATGATGACTGGAGAAGTGTGGATAAAGAGATAACATCTCAGTTATGGGAGACTATTTTGGTAATATCTTTTTCTATTGTTTGGCTTTTCTTTAAATGTTTCTAGTTTATATAATATGTTTAACCTCTTCTTCATCAGATGACATTTGATATTCCTAACACTAGAGGATTCAAGAAGAAATACTTATCGATGGCTGCCAAAAGATGGAAGGATTTAAAATCTACCCTCTCATCTGATTTTATTTTTGGTCATAGGATTCATGACATTCCATGTCGTATATATCCTTTTATAGATGAATACACATGGAGACAGTTTGTTTAAAGTAGAAGAAAATAGTTATTTTTGGTATGGGCAAAGTAAAATTTTATAATATTTCTTATATAAATGATCTTATTAATGTTTTGTTAATTATTTCTTATTCTTAATTTATAGAAAATAAGGAAAGCTCATCATGAGATCCAATCTAAAAATGTATACCCTCATAGTTTATCTCGGGGAGGGTATGCATTATTGGAAGAAAAATTGATGGCAGAAAAATTTTAAAAACTAAGAGTTGAGACATCAAGCTCTGGAGAGGTGGCCCCTTCATCCCCTCCATCTAGACATGAAAAATGGAAGAGAGCTCAGATGTGAAAAAAGGGAAATATCTTTCAGAATAATCTAGAATCGTAGCTGAGAGGATTGTAATATATTTATTTTATTTATTTATGTTAACTATTTTATTCATATAATTTCAATCGTTACAGAAATGTTCAATTAATTAATACATGACTCTCTTGAGGATCGGAGCTCACAGGGGGAATTTACAGCTACAAAGGGGAAAGATATTTTATCTGTAGAATTGGGAATGCCTGAACATCATGGTCGTGTAAGAGGATATCCGACAGGTGTATCGGTAAGAAAAGTGTTTCCACATTCTTCAAATTCTAACGTTGAGGGTGTTTATAAAAAAATAGAACCATTGGAGGCGGATGTTCATAATATTAACGCGACGATGGAGGAAAATATTAGAGAATTGGTACAGTCTATGTTTGCAGACATGCAAAAACAATTTCATACTGTAGCTCCCACTCCTCCACCTCCCCCTACAGACCCCATTATTTATCCTCCACCTCCGCTAGTAACTCCCGCTCCCCCACCTTAGCCTACAGACCCCATTTTTTATCCTAATCCTCTGTTGTAGCTTCTTACTTATTACGAGTTGTATGTTGATGATCCTCAACATCATAGAGTTGAATATGGGTTGGTGTATTGTATAAGAGATACAGTTAATCATCAATAATTAGAGGTAGAGAATCAGAGGGTCACTATACAGGATATTATAGATAGATCAGCTCGAGTACCATTATCTATAGATGAGGTGACGACAATAGGACATTGTATCAGCCATTTTTTAATTTCGCAATCCATACTTCTTCGACTCATTACCATAGAGGTATGAATGTTATATATTTGATATTATTATTTTTTATTAAATTTGTTTTATCATTTGAAAACTAATATATTTTTCTATTTATTTTTACAGGAATACTTTAAAGGTAAAGAAATATTGTATGGACAACAATAAAGACCAATGTCTATGACATCAGATACAAATTCTAGTAGTCTTGACAGATTGTCAAGATATTCAAATTTGTTGGCGGGTCATTATGAGATTCAAATGGATGCTCATGTTTATAGGCGTGAAATAACTGTGGGGATTATGAAAACTAATATCATGGATCTTGTTACTGGAGATAAGTTGGGCATCAATGTGGTGCAAATTTTTTCCATGTAAGTCTTAACACCTTTTCCCTGTGTTATATTTATTAAAAATGTATACTTATGTATGTTTTATATTAGGTATATTTATATAATTTGTGAGAGGAATGAGCTGACAGATATATATGGATTCATGGACCCGCAATTGATTTCCCCTGAAGCATGTGCATTGGATGAGGAACAAAGAATGCTTTATATTTCTGAAAGACTTGAATAGAATATAGTCACACAATGTTTGATGATTCCTTTTTTGAGAGGTATGAAATATATATCTCTCAAAGAGTTCATTGCCTTTTAACATAAAAATCCACTAACCTTAAATTTTCTTTTATCAGTGATCATTGGATATTAGGGGGTTTTTTCCCAAGGGAGAAAACACTTTATTAGATATGCTCTTTCCATGATGATGTGCAGGAAAGTTTTATGAATATATTGGAAAATTAAGTTTCAATTTCTCAATAGTTTTATATATTATAATAAATTTTAAATTTACCCCATTTGTATTATTTTCTAATAGGGCATGGGTCTACTTTCGAAAAAAAGACAAAGAAAAGGAGTGTAAAGATAAAATATGTAAATGAAAAGGTAAATATCCATTTATAATTTGTAGTTTTTGATTTATTACATAAAAATAATATATTGAGTTTGAACTGATTCAAATAGAATTTTCATGAAAAACAAGGCGTCATCAAATGCATATATTATATGTTAAGATTTATGTATGAAATAATAACAACTAGGACAGTTGTGAACTTTGACCTGGTAAGATTTCCTTTTAAACTTGGCCATAATATTTCAATTTTATTTATTCATTATACAAGTTTACTACAATCCTTTTCATTTGTATCTATTTGATGACCCTCAACCATATACTTCTCAAGACATCAAACCCATACAAGTGGAGTGGACAAATTATTTTATAGGTTTGATTGAATTTTAGTTTTTTGTAGTGTAAAATGTAATTTTGAATATTGTCGTTGTAATTGTGTATTTGGTAGTTGTTTAGCTTGGATTTAGTTTTTTATTAATGTTGACAGTGTATGTTTTTAATGTTATATATGTAAATGTTTAATTTTGATTTACTTCTTGTTTTGGTCTACTTATGATGGTTTTTCTGGTATAGATTCTGGTCTGGGGGGGAGGGGTTCCAAGGGTGGGGGTGTGTTCAGTGGGGTGGGGGGTGTCCAGGGGTGTGGGAGGGTTGTCCAGTGGGGGGGGGGGGGTCCGGGGTTCCCATGAGAGTGGGGTCAGTCTAGGGGGTGGGAGCATTTCCAGGAGGGTGGAAGGGCTATTCAGGGGATTGGGAGGTTGTCCAGGGGTGTCCAGGGGTGTGGGGGTGTCTTGTGGGGTGAGGGGGGTTTCCAGGGGTGTGGGAGGGTTGTCTAGTGGGGGGGCAGTGGGGTGGGGGGGGGGGGGGGTCTAGGGTGTCCATGGGGATGGGGGGGGGGGGGGGGGGCAGTCCAGCGGGTGGGAGAGGAGGCGCCGCCATTCCTCAGGGGGGTGAATGCTTCTGGAAGGTATTCATCACTCCCACATGTCAAACATTTTGAGAGCTGAAGCTTCTCATGTGGGAGTGATGAGTACCTTCCAGCAGCGGGCCCCTAAGGGGGTGTCCAGGAGGGTTCCTAGGAGGGTGGGGGGGGGGGGGGTTTCTAGTGGGTGTCCAGGAGGGTGGGGGGGGGGAGTTCCGGGGGTGGGGGGTAGTCCAGGGGTGTGGGGGGTGTCCAGTAGGGTGGGTGGCAGTCCCGGGGGTGGGGGTAGTCCAGGGGTGTGGGGGTGTCCATGAGGGAAGGGGCATACATGTGTGTGGGGGGCTGTCGAGGGGGTGGGGGAAGTCCCGGTGTAGGGTATCCAGGAGGTTGGGGGGTGTTGTCCAGGGGGTGGGGGTGTCCAGGGGTGTGGTGGGTGCAGTCCAGTGGGGTGAGGGGGTTATGGTCTGTTTTTGGAAACTTTTTGGTCTGTTTCAGGGGTGTGGGAGGGCTGTATAGGGGTGTGGGAGTGCTGTCCAGGGGGTGGGGGTATACAGAAGGGTGGGGGATTTTCCAGGGGTGTGGGGGAAAATCCATGGGGTGGTGGGGATGTCCAGGGGTGTGGGGGGCTGTCCAGGGGGTCGAGGGGTAGTCTAGGGATGGGGGTGTCCAGGGGTGTGGTGGGGTCTGTCCAGTGGGGTGAGGGGGGCTATCTAGGGGGTGGTGGGAATTCTTGGAGGGTGGGGGGGGGGGGGGTTGTCCAAAGTTGTTGGGGGATGTCCAGGGGACGGGGGGCAGTCCAAGGGTGTGGGGGTATCCAGGGGTGTGGGGGCTCTCAGGGGGTGGTGGGGAAGTCCAGGGGTGGGGGTGTCCAGGGGTGGGGGGGGGGGGGGGGGTTCCAGGGGTGTTTGGGGATTTCCAAGGGGTGGGGGTGTCCAGGGGTGTGGTGGGGTGGGGGCTATCCAGTGGGTTGAGGGGGTTCTGGTCTAGTTTTTGTAAATATTTTGACTATTTCAGGGGTGTGGGAGGGATTTCCAAGGGTGTGGGAGTGATGTCCAGGGGGTGGGGGTATACAAGAGGGTGGGGGGATGCACAGGGGTTGGTGATGTCCAGGGGTGTGGGGGGTGTCTAGTGGTGTGGTGGGGGAAGTCCAGTGGGGTGAGGGGGTTCTTGTTTGTTTTTTGTAACTTTTTGGTCTGTTTCAGGGGTGTGGGAGGGCTGTCCAGGGGTGTGGGAGTGCGTTCCAGGGGGTGGGGGGTATACATGAGGGTGGGTGGTTGTCCAGGGGTGTTTGGGGCACTCTAGGGGGTCGGGGGCAGTCCAGGGGTGTGGTGGGGGCTGTCCAGTGGTGTGAGGGGGGGAGGGCTGTCTTGGGGTGTGAGAGTGATGTCCAGGGTGTGGGGTGGTATACATGAGGGTGGGGGGTTGTACCAGGGTGTTTGGGGCTATCCAGGGGGTCAGGGAGCAGTCTAGGGGTGTGGTGGGGGCTGTCCAGTGGGGTGATGGGGGGGGGGTTGTCCAGTGGGGTAAGTTTTAAATGTTATTATTGTAAATGCTTAATTTTGATTTGGTTCTTGTTTTGGTCTACTTCTGTTTTTTTGGTACGAATTCTTGATTTGGTTTCTGGTTGTTTCTGGGGAGATCAGAGGAGTGCATTCCATTTAAAAAAAAATTGGTCTTCCACATCGATTATTTTATAACCTACGTGATAAAGGAATGGGGGAGGGTTTATCAGGTCTATTATTTGAATAACCAACGTGATAAACACCTATGGAATGGTTTATGACGGCGGTTATTAAATAACCGACGTGATAAAATCCCCTGGACTGGTTTATCACATCAGTTATTATATAAATGGCCTGATAAACCATGTCCTCGGGGTTTATCACGTCGGTTATTAAATAACCAACGTGATAAACATCCCCCACACTGTTTTATCACGTCAGTTATATAATAACTGACATGATAAAGGCTGGGGAAATTGTTTATCACGTCAGTTATTATATAACTGACGTGATAAACACCCCTACACTATTTTATCACCTCAGTTATATAATAACTGACATGGTAAACCCTCCCCCTAGTTTTTGCACATCGGTTAATTAATAAACGACGTGATAAACACCACGATGTTATGTTTTTTAAGTTGATTTTTAAATAACTGATGTAAAAAACAATATTTATAACGTCGTCCGTATTAACGTCGGCTAAAAACCGACATAAAAATGAAAAATAACCGACATAAAAAACGTTCTCTGTACTAGTGCATACCTGGCGGGAAGGTAATAAGGCAGCAAACTACTTAGCATCTCTTGTCATTCCTGGATCGTAGATCTTGTTCTTTCATAACTTCTAATGTCTGAAGCCAATAGATATTAACTTCCTGAGAGGAGAGGCACTAGGTCTCCATCATTTTAGGCCTCTGTATTCTTCTTCCCTTTCCTATATCTAGGGTCCTTTCACTCTTTATTTTCTTTCATTTTGAATAAAAATTTCTATGCTGATGGTTATGAAAATAAAAACACTTAAACACCATAAAAACCAAAAAAATGATAAGAAAACCCAAAAACTGGATAAACTACAAAAATCCTCAAACTCCATAAAAACCTTAAAAATAATATAAATCATAAAAATCTTAAAAACCTATAAAAATGAAAAAACCCTAAAACCATTGAATAATTCTAGGGAAAATTTTAAAATCTAAAAATAACTAAAACCCCTAAAAAACTAAAAAACCTAAACACCATAAAAGAACATAAAAACCCTAAAAACCCCTAAAACCATATAAACCTCTAAAAATCCTTAAATCCCCTAAAAACCCATAAAATCCCTAAAAACCCACTTAAACTCCCAAAAACACTTTAAATCCTTAAAAACGTTAAATTTTTTAAAAAAAACCCCAAACCCAAGAAAAACCTAAAAAACCCCCTAAAAACCCAAACAAAACCAAAATACCTCTCAAATTCCCTAAAAAGCCAAAAGAGAATCATTAAAATTCCCAAATGGACAAAAAATCACTAAAAACATAAAAACCTCTAAAAACCATGAAAACCCTAAGAAATCCTTAAAACCTTAAAACACTTAGAAGCCTAAACACAAAAAATTCTAAAATCCCTAGAAAACCCAAAAAAGATCCTAAAGTCCCTAAAAAATCTTTAAAACCCATCATAAACCCTAAACCATCATAAAACCCATAAAACCAAAAAACTATAAAAACCATTTAAACCTCTAATTTTTTTAAAAAACACTATAAAACCATAAAAACATTAAAAACTCAAAAAAAACAAAAAACCCTAAAATCCATAAAACCTTAAAACCCCTAAGAACACTTAAGACTATAAAGATCCTAAATAATTCAAAAAAGTTTAAAAAACTGTAAAAACCTTAAGAAAACCTTAATGATCTAAAAACAATTAAAAACCCTAGAAACCCAAAAATGATAAAAACCCAAACAACCCTAAAAGACCCTAAAACCCCTAAACCCATAAAACCCATTAAAACCATAAAACCACTAATAACATTAAAAGACCCCTAAAAGCCCATGAAAACCCTAAACCCACTAAAAACACTCAAAACCATTTAAACCCCAATAAATGGGTAAAAAGTCAAAAACCCTTAAAAACTATAAAAAACATAAAGAAGCCTAAAACCCCTAAAAAATAAATACGCCCTCAAAACCCAAAAATTAAAAAAAAAATTAAAATCCCTAAAAAACCATAAAAATATTATAAACACCTAAAAATCCATTAAATTGTAAAAACCCTAAAAACCCTAAAAACACTAAGAAAACCATAAAAACCTAAAAACAATGAATGCACAAAAAAACTTAAAATAATTCTAAAAACTCTAAAAAACCCCAAAAAACCCAAAAAACACCTAAAAACATAAAAAACCATAAAATCCTTAAAACCCCATAAAACCCTAAAAACCCCATAAAACCCTAAAAACCCTAAAAACCAAATAAAAACTCTAAAAACACTTTAAACCACCAAAAACCCTTTAAACCCAAAAAACTTAAAAAACCCTAAAAACATTAAAACACCTAAAAACAAAAAACCCTAAAAATCACCCAAACCCCTAAAAACCATTAAAACCGTAAACCCCCTCAAAATCGCTAAAATTCCAAAAAAGAAATTAAAATACTAAAATTTCTCTTAAAATACCTAAAAATGTAAAAAGCCTTAAAACCATAAAAACCCTAATAAAACCTTAAAAACGAAAAAAATTAAACCCTAAAAAATAAAACATTTTTACAAACCATAAAACCACTAAAAATCCCTAAAATCTTCAAAATCCCTAAAACCCTAGAAAACATAAAAAACTAGAAAATCACTAAAAATCCCTAAATATGTAATAAAATTAAAAGAATCAAAAAACCAAGAAAATATTTAAAACATAAAAACACTTAAAACCACAAAGAAACATAGAAAATGGTAAAAACCCTAAAACCACCCTAATACCCTAGAACACCCTGAAAATCATAAAAACCCATAAAACCTAGAAAACCCCCCATAAAAATCCTTAAAATAACTAAAATCTCTAAAAACCATTTAGATTTCTAAAATCAAAAAACAACACTAAAAAACCTTTAAAACACTAAAAAATCCAAAAAACCTAAAGAAAACATGCCCTCAAAATCCTCAAAATCTTTAGAAATCCTAAAAACCCTAAAAATCATTAAAATTCCCTAAAAATACATATAAACATAAAAACCCCAAAAAACCATGAAAAAACTCAACAAAACCCTAAAAACATAAAAACACTTAAAACCCCTGAAAAACCATAAAACACTAAAAGCCTTAAAATCTGTAAAAACACACTAAAAATCCTCAGAATACCTAAATAAATTAAAAATTAAAAAAATCCAAAAAACATTAAAAATACTTGAAAAAATAAGAACCCCTTAAACTCCAAAAAACCCAATTAAAATCATAAAAAACCAAAACACATAAAAACCTTAAAAGCCTAAAAAAGAAATAAAAGCTATAAAAAACCCTGAAAGACCCCCAAACCCCCTAAAATCTATAAAAATTGCGGAAGACCTTAAACACCCCTGAAAACCCATAAAACCAACAAAAAAACAATACAAAATCCAAAAAACCTTTAAATCCCAATAAACATTTAAAAACTCTAAAATTCATTAAAACCCAAAAAAACTCCAAAAATCCCCCAAACCCCCCAAAATCCAAAATACCCTAAAAAACAAAAATATCATTAAAAGCAGTGAAATCCATAAAAAGTAAAAAAAAACCCTAAAACCCAAGAAAAACCTATAGAAAACCTTAAAAACATAATAATAAATAAAAACACTAAAATCCTAAAGGAATCTAAAAATTGGAAAGAAACCTTAAAAACTATAAAAATGCTAAAAACCCTCAAAATCCCAAAAAAACCCCTATAAGAACATAAAAAATCCTGAAACGTAACTAAAAAACACGAAAAACTAAAATACCCTAAAAACCAAAAAAAACCATAATAAAACCTTAAAAACTTAAAAACACTTGAAAACCTTATAAAAACTAAAAAAATGATAAAACTGTAAAAACCCTAAAAGGCACTAAAAACTCTAAAAACCCCTAAAAATTGTAAAATTACATAAAACCCATAAAACCGATAAAACCCCATAGAAACTATATGAAATTAAAAACCATAAAACCATTTAAACACCTACAAATTAAAAAAATTCAAAAAAACATAACACCCTAAAAAATCAAAAAACCTTAAAAACTCAAAAAAAACCAAAAACCACTGAAATTGATAAAACCCCTAAAACCTCTCAAAATCCCTAAAAACACTAAAAAGTCATAAAAATACTAGAAAATCCCAAAAAATAATTAAATATGTAATAACTCCTAAAAACACTGAAAACCATAAGAAAGCCTTAAAAACAAAAAAACACATAAAACCCCTAAAAACCTAAATACTCCTAAAAATAGTAAAAAAATAAAAACACTGAAATCCCCCAAAATTATAAAAAATAAAAATTCTTAAAAACCCGAAAACATCCCAAAAAAAAATAAAAATACGTAAAAACAAACAAAACTCTAAAAACCCTTAAGAAAACCTTAAAAACATAATAACACTTAAAACAAATAAAAAAAACTAAAAAACTATAAAAACCCTTAATACCCTAAAAGACCATGACAACCCTCGAAACCTCTAAAACCATAAAACCGCCCAAAAACCATTAAAACCCCTAAACCTATAAAAATCCAAAAAACCACTAAAAATTCATAAAACCCTTTAAAACTCTTAAAATGATAGAAAACTCTAAAAAACCATTAAACCCTAAAATGACTAAAAACCCCTAAAACCCCTCAAAATACCTAAAAACCCAAAATACCAAAAAAATCATAAAAATTTATTAATCATCCCTAAAATTGAAAAAAAACACTAAAAACTGGAAACCCATAAGAAAATCTTAAAAAACTAAAAAACAAATACAAATCCCTTAAAAATCTAAAGAAAAACTTAAAACCCGTGAAAAAATCTAAAAACCATAAAACCCTCAAAATCCCTAAAACCCTACAAAACAAAAAAAAACCTAAAATATCCCAAAAACACTAAAAATAAAAAACATCTAAAAACCTCAAAAAAATCCTAATAAAACCTTAAAAACCAAAAAACAAATAAAACCCTAAAAACATTATGAAATGATAAAAACATTAAATTCCTCTAAAAATACTCTAAAAACCCTAAAACCCCTAAAAACCATAAAAATACATAAAGACCATAAAAACCCTAAAACCCACAAAAACCTTAAACAGCCTCTAAAAACTATAAGAACCCTTTAAACCCCTAATTTTTTTTTAAAACTAAAAGAAACCAAGAAAACGATAAAATACTAATAAAACCCAAGAAACCATGTAAACAATAAAAACCCTAAAACCTTAAAAATCCCTAGAAACATCAAAAAACTATAAAAATCGTAAAAATACTAAAAATCCCTAAAAACGTAAAAATCCCCTAAAAACTATGAAAACCCCTAAGAAAATATAAAAATAAAAAAAACACATAAAACCCATAAAAACACTAAAAACACTAAAAACAGAAAAAACCCTAAAGCCCAAAAAACCAAAAAACCCATAAAAACCTTATAACCCCCTAAAAAATAAAAAAAATAAAAACCACTAAAAACTCTAAAACCCCTTTAAACCCATGAAAACATTAATGCACATTAAAAATCATATAAACCCTAAAAACTAAAAAAAACATAAAAAAACATAAAAAACCATAATAAATCCGCAAATTGTCTAAAAATATAAAAAACAATAAAAAATCCAAAAAATCCAAAAATGTCCTTAAAAATTCAAATAAATGTAAAAAACCTAAAAACATAAAAAAACTAATAAAATAATAATTAGTAAAAACACTTTACCCCCCTAAAAACGTAAGAATTCTACAAAATAAAAAAACCTAAAACATGAAAAAAAATAAAAACCCAAAAATTTCAAACAACACTAAAAAATAATAAAATCCCTAAAATTCCTAAAAATCCCTAAAAACGCTAAAAACATAAAAATCAATAAAAATTTGAAAAAACACTTTGAAAACCCTAAAACCTTAAAGAAAATTAAAACCACTAAAAATCTAAAAAAATCCAAAAACTCTAAAAACCCTAAAAGACAGTAAAAACTCTAAAACCCCTAAAAACCAAAAAACCTCCCAAAACTATAAAATCCCATTAAAACACTAAATACCACTGAAAACCCTAAAAAATCTTTAAACTCCTAAAAATTTTAAAACTATAAAAACCCAAAAAAACCCTAAAAACTCAAAAAAAACCTATAACATCCAAATAAACAATAAAACCCATTGAAACCCTAAAAACCCTAAAAGCCTAAAAATCCATAAAAACTCCAAGCGATAAAAGTCTTAAAAATCCCTAAAAAAAATAAAAATTAAAAATAACCATAAATAACTAGAAAAAACACTAAGCATACATTAAAATCCTAAAACACTTAAAACCCTTAAAATCGTAAAAATGAAATATCACTAAAAAGATGAAAAACACTAAAAACTATGAAACGCCTCAAAACATTAAAAAACATATAAACCTCTAAAAACGCTAAATAAATCTAAAAACTATAAAACCCCTTAATACACTAAATATTTTAAAAAACTATAAAAACCATAAAAATCCTAAAAAAATAAAAAAATTCCTAAAATTCTAAAAAAAACCTAACAAAACCCAAAAAACTTTTAAACCACTAAAAATACCTTAAAATCCTTAAATTCATAAAAATCCCAAAATTCACCTAAAAATCCCTAAAAATATAAATATATCTAAGAACCCTAAAAACCCCTATGAAAACCATAAAAACCTAAAGACACATACAACCACAAAAAATGAAAAAAACCTTAAAAATCTATGAAAACCCTAAAAAATCCAGAAACCCCTAAATTTCCTAAAAACTGTTAAAAAAATAAAAAGATCCTCAAAAATACCTAAAAATTCCTATAATCATAAAAAATCCAAAAAAAACCATATAAATATCTAAAAAACCCTTAAAACCTAAAAATGGTTAAGACCCATACAAACCTAAATAACCCTAATCCATAAAAACCTTAAAAATTCCCAAAAAACCATAAAACCCATAAAAACTATAAACCCACTAGAAATTAAAAAAAACACTAAAACCCAAAAAACTAAAAAAACCCTAAAACCCTTAAAATCCCTAAAAATAATAAAAATACAAAAAACCCTGAATATCCCCAAAAACATAAAAAACCATAAAAACCCTAAAAAGCTAAATAAAATATTAAATATCTAAAAACACAAAAAAAAACTTTTAAACCCCCCAAAACAAAAAAAAACAGAAATACCTAAGAAGTTAAACATTCATAAAACCAATTAAAACCTCAAAATTCCCAAAAAAATTAAAAAAATCATAAAAATCGATAAAAAATTCCTAAGAACATAAAACCCTAAAAACCATAAAAATCTCTCATAAAAGTATACAATCTTAAGACACCTAAAACTCCAAAAAAACTGAAAAAAAAACTAAGAAGCCTAAAACCCCTAAAAGACCATAAAAACTCATAAACCCTCAGAATCCATTAAAAGCATAAAACTCTAAAAAATGATAAAAACCGTAAAATATCCTATATACTCAATAAACCCATAAAACCATAAAACCCCTTAAAACCATAAAAACTCTAAAAACCACTAGAAATATAAAAACTCTTTAAATCCCAAATTTTTTTTAAAAAACTATCATAATCCTAAAAAATCAATAAAAACCCTAAATACCAAAAAAAACCCTAGGAACCATAAACCCCTCAAAATCCCTAAAAACCCTGAAACTATAAAAATCCTAAAAAACCCCTAAAAATCCCTAAAAATGATAAAAACCCCAAAAAATCCTAAAAAAACATTAAAAACCTAAAGATTCTAAAAAATAACTAAAAATCCTAAAACCCCTAAAAATGGTAAAAACCCTGTAAAACCATAAAAAATAACATGAAATATAAAAAACATTAAAAATACCTGATAAACATAGAAAACCTAAAAAATTCATAAAAATCCCTAAAAACATAAGAAAAACCCTGAAAACCTTGAAAACCCCTAAAAAATATAAAAACCTAAAATATTTAAAACCACTAAAAACCTAAAAAACAAAAAATATTAAGAAGTCCCAAAAAACCAAAAAAAAACCCATAAAAATCATCAAAACCCCTAAATGCTTAAAAACTCAAAAAAACAAAAAAACCTAAATAAACTAAAAAATAAAAAAAATCGTTCTCGAAAGTAAGTATTTAGAGCTTCTGATTGATATTTTTAAGCTCTCAAGAGTTCCTTTAATATGGTGGATTTATTATCGTGTTTTGGAATCAGGTTTTCCTGGTTGGTTATATTCTCTTCATTGGATGTTTTTGGTGGGTTTATATCTATTTTTATCAATGATGGTGTTTTAGATTTGGTATATTGTGTGTGTGGATGGAATCCTTACATTTCATGATGGTTATACCAATGGCTCTTCTTTTTTGGATTTGGTGTGGTTTTTCCTAGTTGTGGTCTATGGACTTCTATTAGAGATTGATCTATTGGTCTTATATTGTTTTGGTGAATGACCTACTTTCACATTTCTTGGGTGCCCATTCTTAGGGTGGTTAATGCGCTTCTGCTCAGTGTTGAGGAAATTGACCTCAGTGATTCGACCTTGTTTCTTCCTTCTAGTATTGTGTTAGAGGCGATGTTCTTTTCCTCAAGCTCTCAGATGGGTTTCCATCCTTTTTCGCTAGTGTGGTCGTGGTCGTCAGAATTTTTCAAAGCTGGGTGTCGTCTTTTTCATCAGAAGCCTCTTTATCTATTTTGGTCTTACAACTTTGTGAGAGAATTTGTGGTCATTATTCCTCGGTAGAAGTGGGATCTCATTTTGAGTGTATGTTTAGTGTAGGACCTATATTATTTTTCTTAGAAGATTATTTTTTTCCTTGTTAGGGGTTCTTGGTTCAATGTCACATGGATTGAGTCATCTCTATGGTTTTCTATCATCAGTGTTTGTCTGTTATCCTATTCGTCAGTGTTTCCATGTTGGTTCAGGAAAGATTTGGTGGCCTTAGAATATGGTCTAGGGTGTTCGATGATAGAGGTGCTTCTTGCTTATATGGCTTGTCAGCATCTCTAGTGTTGGGAGGCTTTTCGTCTTCAGTGATATCTTTAATGGTGATGCTGGTTGTTGGTCCTTATAGTTGTTCACAACAAGTTCTTCGATTGGTGACATTTCTTTCATCAATAGGTGTAGGTACTTGTCCTGAATGGATGTTTTATGTCATCATTGAAGCCGTGTGTCATCGGTGTGGGATGTCTTGGATGGTCAACACATTTTTTAAATTCTTTTGGTGTGGTGTGTGCTTTTGGTCAACACTCTTGGTTCCACTGGAAGATGGTTCATCAGCTGGTTTTATTGCCTCTATCATGGTTTCAATTTTCTTCAATGAAGGCACTGCTTGTGGGGTCTATCTCCAACCTGATATGTATTATGCTGTATTGTTTACCGGTCACCAGAACTATTGAGAGTCAGGTATGTTTTTGTGGATAGTTCTAGGATGTCAAGGGAAGGTATAGGGAACTTCTACTACTATAGGGAAGATCTACTATGTTTTTTGGTTGTGTAGGTTGGTGATTTTTCTTATGGTTTAGGTTGCAGTGATCTTGTTACATGTTATATTGAACTGTTTTTTTTGTATCATCTATTTTTTTGTGGATTTTGGTTACTTCTTATGTGGTGTTGGTTGCTATGGATGTTGCTGGGTGTGGCTAGGAGGAGTTTTGTTGGTTGCTGCTTCGTTTCTTGATGTTGGGGATAAATGATGGTGGGGGTTTATTGTATTTTTATAGTGTAGGGGATGGTTCATTGGATGTTGGGATCTGGATTGGTCCAATTATATGGGATTAATTTTCTACTAGAACTCGTTTTGGGTGATGATCGGTGGGTGTTCGAGCTAGATAATTGTGATGTTTGGTGTAATATTGTTTTCTACGGAATATGGAGTTAAGACTACTAGGCGCTATACTGGATGGTGATATAGTGTGATAAACAAATTACATCTTGTGGATTTTGTTTTATAATTGAAGAGGGGTGATTGAAGCTATTAGGAGATACTAGTGATGGGAGATTTATGTAGGGTGTTTGGAGATATTATGTTGTGATGGGTGTTGTTCAGAGATTTTTAGGGTGTTAGGAACTGGGAGTTGGAGCTGCTTGATGCTGGAGATTGTTTTGGGTGTTGTGTGATTAGTGTTAGATGGGTCCTGGTCATGTTGGTATTTTCTACATGAGATGTTGATGAAACTCATAGATGGTAACTGTGAGAAGGGTGTTGGGTTCGATGCAATTTCCAAGGTTTCTCTTGCCTTTTGAGGCATTGATTTTGATGGGATTAACCAGGTTCTTGAGCTATCTTCTAAGTAGTGGTTTGGATTGTCTTTGTGATGTTTCTCGGGCCCATTTCTAGGAAATTTTTTGTTTGGGCTTCGTGTGGTTTGTCAAGCATGTTTTCTAGATAATGGTTTGGATGGGATTCGTGAGGGAAATCATGCCTATTTTCTAGAGTTTGGTTGTTTAGACTGCACAAGGATCCTCAGTCCAATTTCCATTTTTCTATTTTAAGGGGCCTTTGGGACATTTGGTTCACCCTTTGGGGGACTGTGTTTATCTTCAATTACTTATTTTATATATTACATTCTATTTTCCTAGAAAAAAACTATAAAAACCCTTTAAACACTTAAAATTTCTAAAAACAACTAAAACCCTTATAAACACTAAAAGAGTAAAAAAACCCAAAAACCAAAATAATGACAAAAACCATAAAAACAATAAAAAACCCTAAACCCCATAAAATTGAAAAAACCCTAAAAACTGACAAAAACCTAAATACCATAAAACCCCTAAATATTCTTAAAACATTTAAAAACTCTGAAAACCCCTAAGGAAACCTTAAAAACTGAAGAACACATAAAATCCCAACAAACCTAAAACCACTAAAAATCATAATAAACCCTAAAACCCTCGAAATACATAAACTCCCAAAACTATTAAAATCCTAAACGGCCCTAGAAATCCCTGAAACATAAAAAATCCTAAAAACACTAAAAAAACTATGAAAACCATAAAAATCTAAACACTTAAAACCCCCAAAACCTAAAATGCTTAAAAGACTAAAAAACAATAAAAAGACCCTATATCTACCTAAAACCCATAAAAGTCCAAAAAACATTAATAATGATAAAAACCCAAAAAACCATCAAAACCACGAAAAAACTAAAATCCCTTTAAACCCCTAAAACGTTAAAAATCTCTAAAAACTATAAAACCCCAAAAAACTCAAAACCCTCCCTAAAAACCCAAAAAAATATAAGAATCCTAAATATTATAAAACCCTTTAAACCCCTCAAAATCCTTAATAACCCTAAAACCATAAAAATCCAAAAAAGTCCTAAAACTACTTTAAAATGTAAAAACCCTTGAAAAATCATAAGGAAAATTTAAAAACCTAAAAGCACTTAAAAATCCTAAAAACCTAATAATGATAAATACCATAAAATAAACCAAACCCCTCAAAGTACCTAAAAACTGTAAAAAATATTAATAAAACCATAAAAACCAAGTAACACTTAAAATCCATAGAATACTTAAGAAATACTAAAAGTAAAAAATCTCGTAAAAAGACCCTAAAACCCATAGAAACCCATAAAACAATTAGAATATATAAAAACCATAAAAACACATAAACCCCATAAAAACCCTAAAAGCACACAAAAATCTCTCAAAAAATATAAACCCCAAATAATGTACAAAAACTCTAAAAAAATATAAACTCCAAAAAACTCAAAAAAACCCCTAAAAACTAAAAAACCCCCAAAAAACCCTAAAACCCCAAACCCCTCAAAATCCATAAATATCCTAAAAACCATGAAAAAAATAAAAAATCAAAAAAAAAAATAAAACACTAAAATTCCAAATTATCCCTAAGAAAACCTTAAACACCTAAAAACATTTAAAACCCCAGAACAAAAAAATGATAAAACCCTAAAAACCCTGCCCCCCCTAAAAACTTCATGATCCAAAAAACCCTATAAAACTATAAAAATCCTAAAAAATCCATAAAAACATAAAATCCATTAAAACCTAAAAAATTATAAGAAACCATAAAAACCAAAAAGCGCATAAAACCCTTAAAAATCATTAAAAACTCTAAAAATCCAAAAAGAATAAAAAAACTCCAACACCCCTCAAAAACCATAAAACAATGAAAACCTTAAAACCCCATAAAACTCTAAAAACCTACTAAATTCTCTAATAACCCTTCAAATCCCTAAAAACGATAAAAAAATCTAAAAACCTTAAAACCAAAAAAAACCTAAAGAAATAATCTATAAATAAAAAAAACAATAAAAACCTAAAAACATGAAAAAACTCTTAAAACCATCAAAATCCCTAAAAATATAAAAAACCCTAAAAACAATGAAAAATCCTGACAAAACCCTAAAAACCTAAAAACACTTAAAGCCCCTAAAAACATAAAAAATGCTAAAAGAATTAAAAAACATTAAAACCATAATAACCATAAAACCCTCAAATCTCCAAAAACTCTAAAAACAAAAAAATACTAAAAAATACCTAAAAATACATAAAATATAAAAAACCAAAAAACCAAAAAACCCCTTAAAAACATCTTAAAAACCGAAAAAAACATAAAACTCTGAAAAAAAAACTAAAAAATTCTACGAACCCTAAAACCCCAAAAATAACCTAAAACCCCTAAAAACCATAAAACCCCTAAAAATATAAAAAACATAAAAAACATAAAAAAACCTAAAACCCATAAAAACCCTAAAACCCCTAAAACTCCAAAACCCCTGAAAACTCCATGACCCCTTTAAATCCCTAAAACATTAAAAACTTTAAAATCCTTAAAACCATTAAAAACTAAAAAAACCCTAAAAACTAAAAAAAACCCTAAAAATAAAAATAAAAATCCTAAAGAACCTAAAAACCCTAAAAACAATTTAAATTCCTAAAAACTATAAAAAACCAAAAAATATGAAAAATCTTCAAATCCTTAAAAACAAAAAAAAACCGAAAAACTCTAAGAGGACCTTTGGAACCATTAATCACATAAAACCTCAAATAAAACTAAAAAATGATAAAAACCCTAAAACCCATAATGACCCAAAAGTCCCTCAAAATCCCTAAATACCCTAAAACCCATAAAATTTTAAAAAATCCCTAAAATACCTAAAACGTGAAAATACCCAAAAACCTTGAAAACACAAAAAAATCATAAAAACTTAAAGACACTTAAGACCCTTTAAAAACCTAAAAATGCTAAAAACCTTAAACACCCTAAGGTCCCTAAAAACCCTAAACCCCACTAAAACCCATAAACCCCAAAAAATCTAAAAAACACCCAATCCCCTTCAAAACCCTAAAAACCAAATAAAAAATCTAAAAAACCATTTAATCCCCTAAAAATGTTAAAAAATATAATAAACTTGAAAACCTAAAAACCCTAATAACCAAAAAACATAAATCCCCAAAAAATCCTAAAAATACTAAAACCCTAAAAATCACTATAAATACTTGAAACCGTAAAAATCCTAAAAAATCCCTAAAAAGGTAACAAACCCTAATAAAATGAAAAACCATAAGAAATCCCTAAATTTCCAAAAATATGTAAACCCCTAAAAACACAAAACCCCAAAAAATTCCAAAAAACCCTTAAAACCCTAAAAATTCTATGAAGTCCCTAAAATTCTCTAAAAGCCTAAAAATACCTAAAAACCCTGAAAACCCATAAAAAATCCTAAAAACATTAAAATAATTAAAACACCTAAAAAACAAAAATTTTAAGAACCCTAAATACCCTAAAAATCCCCTTAAAACCATAAACCCTATAAAAATAATAAAACCCATAGACATATTAAAAAACCTTTAGACCCCTAAAAACATTAAAAAACATAAATACATGAAAAATATCAAAACAAACCTAAAACCCCAAAAACTCATAAAACTCTAAAAAACCTAAAAAATGTCAAAATCCCAAAAAACCCTAAAAACCATTAACATCCTAAAAATCCTTAAAAATCAATAAAAATGTAAAAAGAAAAAAAATCCATAAAATACCGTAAGAAATCCATATAAACCTAAAAACACTTAAAACTCCTAAAAACCTAAAAATCACTAAAACCATAAAAACCATAATACGCATAAAACATTAAAAACCCTAAAAAATAAGAAACCCTAAAACCACTAAAAAAATATAAAAACCCTTTAAAACCATAAAAAAATGAAATATTATAAATACCTTAAAACCCAAAAAACTAAAATAAAAACACTAACAACCCAAAGATACCATAAAAAACTAAAATTCCAAACCCAAAAAAATCCCGAAAAACATAAAAAAACACATAAAATTACTAAAAAATCCCTAAAAACATAAAAATTCCTTAAAACCCTCAGAAAACATAAAAATCCTAAAAACATAAATCCCAATAATCTGTAAAAGATGGTAACAACCATAAAATCCCAAAAAAAACCCCAGAATCCCTAAAATTACTAAAAATCATAATAATATTAAACAAATATAAAATATTAAAAAATCCCAAAAAATACATAAAAAAAAACTGAAAACCCTTAAAAACCAAAAGAAAAACTTTTAAACCTTAAAAAACATTAAACCCCTAAAAAACCAAAAAATGCGAAAAACCCTAAAACCCCCTAAAATCCATAAAACCCCTAAAAACATTTTAAAATCCCTAAAATCCAATAAAACCATAAAACCCTCTAAAACTCTAAAAAACCTGTAAATCCCTATATTGGTAAAGACTATAAAAACCATTGAAACACCTAGAAACATAAAAAAATACAATAAAACCCAAAAAAATAATATAATACCTTAAAACTCTAAATTACCCTAAAACCCTAAAACCCATAAAAATAATAAAAATCCATAAAATCCTAAAGAATCTATAAAAGTCACTAAAATTGTAAAAAACCCTAGAAACCTAGAAAACCCCTACGAAAACATTAAAAACCTACAAAAACTTAAAACCTCTAAAAACCCTAAATACGCTAAATAACCAAAAAATGAAGAAAACCATAAAACCATCAAAATATGTAAAATCCCAAAAATCAATGAAATCCCTAAAAAGGCCAAGATTTTTTGTAAAAACATAAAACCCCTAAAAACCCTAAAAATTCCATAAAACCTTAAAACCCCTAAATACCATAAATACCCTTAATAAATTAAAAGTCTAAAAATCCCATAAAACCCCTAAAACCACTAAAAACTCTAAAAAACCTTAAAACCCTTAAAAAACTCAAAAAACTAAAAAAAAACCACATAAAATCCCTAAAAACCGTAAAACCTTCAAAATCCCTAAAAATTATAAAACCCCATAAAATCCAAAAATAGTCATAAAAATCCCTAAAATGTAAAAACTCCAAAAAAACATAAAAATTACCTTGAAAACTTTAAAAACCCAAAACACCCAAAATCTAGAAAAAAATACACCAAAATCCTAAATTCCCTAAAAAATCTTAAAATACCTTAAAAACCCCTAAAACCGTAAAGACAAAAAAATGCCTTAAAAGAAAACTTAATACCCTAAAAACTCTAAAAACCCATTAAAAGCCCAAAAAACATTAACATTACTCTAAAACACATTTAAACCCTTGAAATATCACCCCAACCCAAAAAGACAAAAATAAAAGTAAAACCCCCTAAAACATCAAAATCCTTAAAACCCATAAATATCCCAAAAACCCAAAAGATCCCTAAAAACATAAGAAATTATAAAATAAAAAAATCCATAAGAAAACCTTAAATACCAAAAAAAAATTAAAACCCTTAAAAACATAAAACTAAAAAACCCCTAAAACCACCAAAATCCCCTATGAAATATTAAAAACACTAGAAAAATTTAAAACCCATAAAAACCTAAAATGATAAAATCAATAAAATCCCTAAAAGTACTCTAAAACCCCTAAAACACTTAAAACCATAAAAATTCAAAAAACCATTTAAATCCTGAAAACCCCCAAAAACTCTAAGAAGGACTAAAAACTCTAAAACCCCTTTAAACACCTAAAAACATTAAAAAAACTAAAAAATACTTAAAACCCCTTAAACATAAAAAACCATAAAAACAAAATAAACACAAATCCTTAAAAACACTAAAAAACCATAAAACCCTTAAAATAACTAAAACACCTAAAACCAATTAAAATCCAAATAAATCACTAAAAACCCCTAAATATATATGGAATCATGAAACCCCATAAGAGAAGATTGAAAACCTTAAATAACTTTAAACTCCTAAATACATAAAAAACCTAAAACCCTTAAAAACATTAAAGGAAACTAAAAATCCTAAAACCCATAAAAACCATAAAACCCTTAAAAATATAAAAAAACTAAAACCATATAAAACCCTAAAACTCACTAAAAAGCATAAAACCCCTTAAAACACCTAAAAATATTAAAAATCTCTAAAAAACTCAAAATTCGTAAAAACTCAAAAAACCCTAGAAACCCAAAAAACCATAAAATCCATGAAAACCATAAAAACCCATAAACCCCTCAAAATATATAAAAACCAAAGAACAATAAAAATCATAAATAATCCCTAGAAAATCCTAAAATTTTAAAAACCCCTAAAAACCATAAGAAAAAATTAAAATTATAAAAATACCTAAACTCCTTACTAAACATAAAAATGGTGAAAACCCTAAATACTCAAAATACCCTAAAACCCATAAAACCCATAAAAACCCTAAAACCCTTAAAAACCCATAAAAACCCTAAAAAACTAAGAATACTAAAAACCTTAAAACCACTATAAATGTTAAAAAAACACTAAAAACCTTAAAACCCCTAAACACTCAAAAAACCATAAAACTAAAAAAAACAAACAAATACAATAAAAACCCAATAAAACCTAAAAACCCTTCAGATCCCTAAAATTATTTAAACGATAAAATAATAAAAAATTCACAACAATCTCTAAATTTATAAAAATTCCTAAAAACATGGAAGAACCCTAACAAACTTAAATCCCTAAATACACTTCATACCTCTAAAACACTAAAAATTATAAAACCCCTAAAAACCATAAAATCACTATAAAACCCTAAAACCATAAAAACCCCATAAAACCCTTAAAATCCAATAAAAACTATAAAACCCTTTAAACCAAAAAAATTGATAAAAAAATTAAAAACCATAAAAAAAACTCACAAAGAACCATAAAACACAAAAAACACATAAAAACTACAAACCCTAAAAATCCCTAAAATTCTAAAAAACCATATAAATACTAAAAAATCCCTAAAATTACTTTAAAACAAAAAAAACCATAAAACCATGAAAACCCCTAATAAAAACTTGAAAACCAAAAAAATATTTTAATCACTACAACCTTGAAAATGTTAAAAACCTTAAAAACTCAAAAAATCCTTAAAATACTAAAACCATAAAACCCATAAAATTTTAAAAACCATTAAATCCCTAAAAATCCCTAAAATGTAAATATCCCAAAACCCTTAAAAACCAGAGAAAACTATAAAAACCTAAGGACACTTAAAACCCCTAAAACCATTAAAATGCTAAAACTGTAAAAACCCCTGAAACCCTTATATCTATAAAACCCCAAAAAATATCAAAAAATTCTGAAATCACTAAAAGCCAGTAAAAACTCTAAAAACACATTCAACCCCTAAAAACATTTTAAAAAATATAAAATACCATAAAACCATGACAAACAAAAATCCCTAAAAGCCCAATAAAATCATAAAAATCCTAAAACCCCTAAAAACACTCAAAATCCCAAAAAACCCCAAAAAACCCATAAAAATCCTTAAAAAATCCATAAAAACCATTAAAATGTAAAAACCCCTAAAACCCAAAAACCCCTTAGAAAACAATAAAATCCTAAAAAAACTTTAAACCCAGAAAAACATAAATATGATAAATACCCTAAAACCCCTAAAAGACCCTAAAATCCACAAAAGCCATAAAACCCCTAAAAACTGTAAAAACCCTAAAACCCCATAAAAATGGTAAAAAACCACGAACAACACTAAAAAATTTAAACCTTAAAAATAATAAAAACTCTAAAAATCCAGAAAAACCCTAAAAACTGAAAAAAACCCCCAAAGAACCATAAAACCCTAAAAAACCATAAACCCTTAAAAATCCCTAAAACCATAAAAAAACATAACAACAAAAAAATCCATAAAAATAATAAAAAACATAAAAACCCCTTGAAATAACTAAGAAAAACTAAAAAATATGAAAACACATAAAACCCCTAAAACCCTAAATAACATTAGATACCCTTAAAACCCTTAAAACCATAAAAACCATAAAAAATACCCAAAACATTAAAACCCCAAAAAACACATAAAACCACTAAAATCCACAAAACTCTAAAAACTATATAAACCCCTTAAGTTGTAAAATACTCTAAATAAACCTTCAAAAATAGAAAAAATTAAATAAATATCGAAAAACATGAAAAAACCATAAAACCATAAAACATGCCAAAATCCCTAAAAACTTTTAAAAAATAAAAATCCAGAAATACTAAAAATACCCTAAATTCCCTAAAAACATAAAAAACACAAAAATACCCTAAAACCCCATATAAAACCCTAAAAACCTAAAAACAATTAATCCCCAAAAGACCTAAATAACTGTAAAATCCCTAAAAACCATAAAAGACGCTAGATACCCTAAAAACCATAAAAAATTCAAAAACACCAAAAAACGTATAAAACCCCTAAAAACACTAAAAACTCTAAAAAACCCCATAAACCTCTTCAAAATTTTAAAATAACTCTAAAAACTATTAAACCATAAAAAACTCAAAAAAACCCTAAAAACCCAAAAAAAAACATAAATCCCTCAAAACACTAAAAATCCCTGAAAAAAATAAAAACCCATAAAATCCTAAAAAATTCCAAAAAACCCTAAAAATGGAAAAAACCCTAAAACCCCAAAAAATGATACGAAAACCATAAAAACCCAAAAAAACTTAAAACCCTAAAAAACTCTAAAACCCTAAAATCCCTTAAACCCTCAAAATTCATTAAAACTATAAAAATCATGAAAAACTGTAAAATCTCTAAAAATGTAATAACCATGGAAAACCCTGAAAACCCCTAAGAAAACCATTAAACCTAAAAACTATTAAAACCAATAAAAGGATAAAAAACTCCACAACCATTAAATCCTTATAAAGACCTTCAAAATCCTAAAAACCTAAAATCCAAAAAACCTTAAAAAACCATTAAAACACTAAAAACTGATGGAACCCCCCAAAAACCACTAAGAACTATAAAAACAAATCAAACCCCAAAGAATTTTTAAAAACTATTAAAAACTATAAAAAGCTTAAAAACAAAAAAAACAAAAAGACCCGAAAAACCCTAAAAATACATAAACACCCTAAAAACACATAAAAAGTCTTACACAATTCCTAAAAAAATCTAAAAATGCTAAAAACCCTAAAACCCAGAGAAATCCCAAGAAATCATTAAAAACATAAAAAAATTGAAACCCTAAAAATACAAAAAACATAAAAAACTCTCAAAACCATGAAAAACCCTAAGCCCCCCAAAAACCATAAAAACCCCTAAAACCCTTAAAACCCCCAAAACCCCAAAAGAACACTAAAAACACACTAAAAACACTAAAAACTTTGAAAACCAAATTTTTTTTAAAAAAACTCTAAAAAAATCTTGAAAATCCTAAATATAGTTGGGTTTTGGCTTAGTGGTAAGCACCCTGTAATCCAACATGAAAAATGGTGGTTCAAAACCCATGGGGCATTGGTCTGTAGTAGACTGTAGTAGTGGGGGTATTGTAGCAACGATGGGCACTATAGCGATGACTGGTTACTGTAGCAGCGATAGGTCACTATAGCGATGATAAGGGAATTGTAGCAGAGGTGGGTACTATGCGGAATTGTAGCAGGTAGTACTCTAGCAGTATTATTCATAGAATGGGCATTAAACCAAAAATATGGACCTACAGGCCATGTATTGAGCTAAATTCCCCCTAGGCCTTTGGGCTATGTAATGGTCACTCTCTAACAAGTTAAAAGGGGTCTTTGTGTTGATTTAATAATAAATGAGGCTTTGGCCCCAACCTTTAAAAAAACATTGAAAATCCATAAAAAAATAATAATACCTCTAAAACCCAAAAATAAATCATAAAAACATAAAAAACTGAAAAAAAACCTCAAAAACATAAAACCCTAAAAACTATAAAAATCGTAAAACTCTATAAGAAACCCAAAAAAATAAAAAACCATAAAAATAATAAAAAACCTTGAGGAAAACAAAAAAACCAAAAAAAACATAAAACCCCTAGAAACCTAAAAAAACAAAAAACCACTAAAATATGTAAAACAATAAAAACCATAAATAAAACTAAAATCCTTAAAAATCATAAAAACCCCCTTAAAACCCCAGAAAACCCTATAAAAACACTAAACCCCCTTAAAACCCATAAAAGATTAAAAACACTAAAAAACCATAAAACATCCAAAAACACAAAAAACCCTTAAAAACCCAAATAAAACCCTAAAACCATTAAAAACTCTCAAAATACTGAAAACCCATAAAAAAGAACCTAAATACCCCTAAAAATCCCTACAACCATTAAAAACTCTAAATCCCCTGAAAACCAATAATAAAATCTTAAAACCCTAAAAACACTTTAAACTCCTAAAATCTAAAAAAAGCTAAAAATCCTAAAAATCCTAAAAACACTTAATATACCTAAAACCATAAAAACCAAAAAAACCTGTAATAACCCCAAAACCCCTAAAAACACTAAAAACCCTAAAACCCCTTAAAATCCATAAAAAGTTATAAAATATAAAAAACCATAAAACCCAAAAAACCAAAAAACCCTCCCTTTGGCGTGGGTCACTTGACCCACCCTCCCTTGCTTTATTTTCTTTTTTCATTCTATATATTTTTGGGGGCCAGGACTAGTTTGGCCATGCACCTTCCCTTTCATAGAAACCCTAAAAAACCCTAAAAACAATCAGAATACCAAGAAACCATAAAACCATAAAAATTATATAGAATCCATAAAATTACCTAAGAACATAAAAACCCTAAAAACCAAAAAATACCTAAGAAAACTTTAAAAATAAAAAAAAGACTTAGTACCCTTAAAAAACTAAAGAAATTATAATAACCCTAAAAAAATCCTAAAAACCATACAACCACTAAAAACATTAAAAACATTAAAATTGATAAAAAAAATAAAAACCACTAGAAAACTAAAAAACCTTCAAACCCCTAAAAACTCAAAAAATCCTTAAAATATCCAAACCCCTCAAAATCCCTAAAAATCCTAAGAACCATAAAAATCATAAAAAAACCCTAAATCTCTAAAAATGTAAAAAATCCTTAAGAAACCGAAAAACCCTAAGAAAACCATTAAACCATAAAAACACTTAAAACCAACAAGAAACCTAAAATTTCTAAAAATCCTAAAGACCCTAATTACCCCAAAAGTCCTAAAAACCATAAAAACCCTAAAAACATTAAAAACCTTAAAACTAATAGAAACTCAAAAAAAATCACTAAAAGTATAAAACGCCTTTAAACTCATAGAAACGTTAAAAAATATAAAATTCCTTAAAACCTCAAAAAAATAAAAAAAAACCAAAAAAACCCAAAAAATTATAAAACCCCTAAAACCCTAAATACCAGTAAAAACCCTAAAAAACACTAAAAACCCAAAAAAACATAAAAAAACCAGACAATACCTAGATATCTATAAAAATATAAAAACACTAAGAACCCTGAAAACCCCTATGAAATCCTTGAAAACCTAGAAACACTTAACACCCCTAAAAATCTAAAACACTAAAAAACCTAAAAACCCTAAATATTCCCTAAACCCCTAAAAACATGTAAAAACCCTAAAAACCCTAAAAAATAAAAAACCTCTCGAAACCAGTAAAACCCTAAAAACAAACTAAAAAGTCTAAAACCCATTTAAACCCATAAAAATATTAAAAAATCCAAAAAATATTAAAACCCTAGAAACTTAAAAAATTCCATAAAACAAAAAAAAAACACAAATCCAAAAAACCCTAAAAAAACTGAAAACCCTTGAAAATCCCTAAAAACCCTAAAAACCATAAATATCCTAAAAAGTTCCAAAAAATCCCTAAAACATAAACAACCCTAAAAACCATAAAAACCTTAAATACCAAAAAATACATAAATCTTATAAAAAACCTAAAGAAAACTAAATCCCCTAAAAACACTAAAACCCATAAAATCCATAAAAAACATAAAAAACAAAAAAACATTTAAAATCCATAAAAACCCTAAAAACCACTAAAATCTTTAAAATCCATTTAAACCCCTAAAAATGATATAAATCCCACAAAAATTTTAAAAATATAAAAACTAAAAAAACCTTAACCCAAAAAAACTATAGAAGCCCTAAAAACCATAAAAACAATAAAAATCCGGAAAGGTCTAAAAATCCCTAAAACGTAGAAAGCCCTAAAAATCCCATCGAAATACTTTAAAACCTAAATACACTTAAAAACCTAAAAACATAATAATGATAGAAATCTAAAAAATCCAAAAACCCTATAAACCCTAAAGCCATAAAACCACCAAAAATCTTAAAAACCTGAAAACCCCTTAAAAACAACAAAAACTAATAAGAATATAAAATCACATTAAACCCCTATAAACATTAAAAACTATTAAAATAATTAAAACCCCAAAAAATCATAAAAACACTTAAAACACCAAAAAAATATAAAAATAATGAAATATCTAACAACCCTTAAAAATCTAAATCCCTAAGAACCTTAAAAACCCATAAAAATCCTAAAAACCCCTATAAATCCATAAAATTGAAAGAAACCCTAAAATCTTGGAAAACATAAAGAAAACCATATAATCATAAAAACACATAAAACCCAAACGAAACCTAAAAATGCTAAAAACCATAAAAATTCCTAAAAGATACTAAAAATATTAAAAACATATAAAACCATAAAAAACCCTAAAAAAATTAAAAAATCATAAAAAATCTAAAAACCACAAAAAATTCTAATAAACCTTAAAACCATTAAAAACCCATAATACCCCTAAACACCCCGTAAATCCCACAAAATCCCTAAAACCCCAAAAAACACAAAAAACCCTCCAAATCACTAAAACCCTTGAAAAGCCATAAAATTAATAAAAATCCCTAAAATCCACAAACACCTAAAAAACAAAAAACACTAAAAAATACAAACAAATACTTAAAAACCCAAAAAAATCACTTAGAACCCCTAAAAACACAAAAATGATAAAAACTCTAAAAACCATAATAAAATAAAACTAAACACTAAATCAAAATAACTGCTAAATAACTTAAAAACCCTAAAACCCATAAAAACACTAAAAATTACTAAAAACTTAAAAAACCTTTAAACACCCAAACACTAAAAATCCATAAAAATCCTAAATACACTAAGAAACCCTAAAACCCCTTGAAATAATTAAAACCCTATTAACGCATAGAATTCTTTGAAAGCCATAAAAATCCCTAAAAAGGAAAAAAATATATAAACCACCAGAAACCCTTACAAAACCTAAAAAACTCAGAAACACATATATACCCTTAAAAACATAACAAATGAGAAAAATCATAAAAACTCTAAAAACCATAAAACCCTCAAAATCCATATAAAACCTAAATACCATAAAATTACCAACAAAAAAATAAAAATACCTAAAACGTATAAAATTATAAAAACCAAGAAAACCCATAAGAAATAATTCTAAACCTAAAAACAAATAAATCCACTAAAAAATACAAAAAATGCTAAAAACCCTAAAAGGCTTTAAAGTCCCTTAAAATCCATAAAATCCCCTAAATCCTTAAAAAACACTAAACACCCATAAAAACTAAAATTACACTAAAAACATTTAAAATCCTTTAAACCCAATTACATGTTAGAAAAATATAAAAACATTACAACACTAAAAACTCAGAAAAAACCTAAAAACTTAAAAAAACCCTCAATACCCTAAAACACTAAAAATCCAAAAAACGCTAGAAACCATAAAAAATCTAAAAGGCCCTAAAAATACCTAAAACATAAAATTCTTTAAAGAACCCCTAAAAACTAGGAAAAACTTAAAAACATTAAAACACATAAAGCCGCTAAATACCCTAAAAATTATAAAATCCCTAAAGCCCCTACAAGACCCTAAATTTTGTAAATCCCACAAAAAACAAAAAAAAAATTGTAAAAATATTAAGAACCTCTAAACCAATAAAAACCATAAAAATATTTAAAAACTCCTAAACCCTTTGAAGCTTTAAAAATGTTAAAAACCGAAAGAAATACTATGAAACCCAAAAAAAATAATAAAATTAAAATCAAAAAACCACAAACCCACTAAAAACCCTCAAAATCCCAAAAATACCTTAAAACAAAAAAAAAATCTAAAAATAGCCTAAAAGACATAAAATTGTAAAAAACCCTAAAACCCTAAAAAAACCCATAGAAAACCATAAAACCTAGAAACAGTAAAACCCCTAAAAACCCTAAAAACTATTAAAAAAACCCCAATAACTTTAAAAAACCCAAAAACCACTAAAAACACAATTAACCCTTCAAACCCCTATAAACATTAAAAACCCTAAAAAACCTTAAAAACATAAAAAACCAAAAAAACTAAAAAACCCCTAAAAACCCGAAAACCCAAAAATACCCCAAAATCAAGAAAAAAACAAAAACAAACCCTGAAAACCCAAAAAAACATAAAAACATAAACACTCCTAAAAGCCATGAAAAACGTAAGAGATCCTTAAGAACCTAAAAACACATAAAACCCCTAAAATACATAAATCCCTTTAAAACCCAAAAAACACAAAAAACCTAAAAAAATCAAAATCGATAAAAACCATAAAACCAATGAAAACCCATAAAACCCTACAAACCACTGAAAAATATAAAAACACGATAAAAACATAAGAACATTAAAAAACGATAAAAATAATTAAAACCAATAAAACATCAAAAAAACCAAATCCCAAAAAATCCATAAAACCCTAAAACCCTTCAAAATCCCTAAATACCCTAAAACCCATAAAAATTCACAAAAACACTAAAAACACTAAAGATGTAAAAATCATAAAAACCATGAAAAAACCCTTAGAAAATCATGAAAAAATCAAACACCTAAAACCCTGAAAAACATAAAAATGGTAAAAACACTAAAAAACATAAAAATCCTTAAACCATGAAAAACAGTAATACAATAATATAAACCTAAAATCACTTGAATCCTCTAAAAACCTAAAAACTTTAAAAACCATAAAAAATAAAAAAAATACACTAAAACCCCTAAAAATTATAAATACTTTAAAAAAAATAAAAACCCATAAAACCCATAAAACCTACAAAACCCTTTAAACCCTTAAAAACGTTAATTTTTTTTAAAAAACCTCAACACTTCTTAAAAACTCCAAAAAAACTAAAAACCCATAAAAACCAAAAAAATACAAAAAAACCCTCCAAATCCCCCAAAAACCCAAAAAACCAAGAAAATGTTTAAAAGACCTAAAAATACATAATAACATCAAAAACAATAAAAACCCTGAAAACCCATATGAAAACCATTAAAACCAAAAACACTTAAATACTAAGAAATCTAGAAACACGAAAAACCATTAAATCCCTAAGAAAATATAAAAACCTTAAAAAACATAAAACCCTTAAAATACCTAAAAATCACTAAAATCTATAAAAACCGTTTAAACCCATAAAAATGATAAACAAATTTAAAAAACCATTAAACCCTAAAATACAAAAAAAACTAAAATACCCAAAAAAACCATAAAAGACATAAAAACACTAAAAAACCCTAAAGCATCTCAAAATACCTAAACAGCCTAAAAACAATAAAAAATCCTAAATGGCCCAAAAATACCTAAATAACATAAAAACCTAAAAAAACATGAACCGAGTAAGAAAACCTTAAATACCCAAAAAAACATAAAACCCAAAAAAACATAAAATTGTTAAAGACCCTAAAAACAATCAAACCCCTAAATACCCTAAAAATGATAAAACACAGAAAACCCTTAAAAAATTATAATAAACCAACCCCCCCCCCAAACTAATAAAACAATATAAAACTATTTAAAACAATGATAAGGTTAAAAAACCCTAAAAACACTAAAAACACCAAAAAACTAAAATACTCTAAAACCCCAAAAAATCAAAAGGACCATAAAAACCCTAAAACAAATAAAAAACACAAAATCCTTAAAAAAAATAAAAACCATAAAAAACATAAAAAATACCCTAAAATCTCCAAAAATTTTTAAAAATTTAAAAAACCTAATAAAACATGTAAAACATAAAAATACATAAACCTCCTAAAAACATAAAAAAACATTAAAACCCTAAAAACAAGAAAAAACATAAAAACCCCTCAAAACAATTGAACACCTAGAAACCCATAAAAAATATAAAATTTATTTAAACCCCTAAAACATTATAAAAATATAAAAAAACTATGAAACCCTAAAACTCAAAAAATGATAAAAACTTAAGAAAACCAATAAACACCTCAAAACCTAAAAAACCATAAAACCCCCAAAATCCCTAAAATCCATAAAACCCATAAAAATCCAAAAAATCCCTATAAATGTAGAAAACCCTAAAAACATTGAAAACCCTAAAGAAACCCTCAAAAACCTAAAAACACTTAAAACCCTAAAGAACTCTATAAACCTTAAAAACCCACTAAAACCTCAAGAAACCCAAAAGCAATAAAACCCATAATTCCTTTTAAAAACTAAAATAACCCATCAAAAACCCTAAAAAACACTAAAAACTCTAAAAAAATTTACACACCTAAAGTTGTTAAAAAAACATAAAAACCTTTAAACCCCTACAAATTTTAAAAAAAACCACTAAAAACCCAAAAACCCTCAAAATCATTAAATCCCTATGAACCATAAAAATCCCAAAAAAAACCTTCCAATCCCTAAACCCATAAAAACCCAAAAATCATGAAGACCCAAATGAAACCTTATAAACATAAAACACTTAAAAACTCTAAACTCCGAAAAAAACCATAAAACCCTAAAAACCCCAAAAAACTCTAAAAACCCTAAAAATACATAAAAACACTAAAAACCATAGAAATCTTAAAAATACCAAAAAATACCCAAAAATATAAAAACCTTGAAAAACCCAATGAAAACCTAAATACCTAAAACACCTAAAACCCCTAAAAAACTAAAAAATACACAAAATCCTAAAAGAACTTAAAATCCTAAAAACTCTAAAAATCCATAAAAAACATAAAATCCCCTGAAAACCATAAAATCCCAAAAAACCCCTAACAACTCTTAAAACCCTTTAAACCCCCAAAAAAATATTAATAAACATTGAAATACATAAAACCATAATTATTCAAAAAAACCCAAAAAAACCTCAAAATCAGTAAAACCCTTAAAACCATAAAAATTCTAACCCGCCTAAAAATTCATAAAATGTAAAAAACCCTAGAAAACCCATATAAGACCCTAAAATACTAAAAACCATAAAAACCAGAAAACCCATAAAACCTTAACAAAACTAAAAACTCATAAAAACTCTAAAAACTCAATAAATACTATAAAAACCATTTAAATCTATAAAAATGTTATAATACTCCATAATCCATAAAACCATGAAAATGAAAAATCCATTAAAAACCTAAAGAAAACCCTAAAACCCCTCAATATCCCTAAAAAAACTAAAAATAAAAAAAAATACTAAAATGGCCAGAAATTCCTTAAAAATCTAAAAACCCCAGAAACATAACAAAACCCCAAATAAAACCTTAAAAACCTAAAAATAGTTAAAATCCAAAAAAACCTATAAATCCTAAAACCTTAAAACCATAAAAGACCCTAAAATACTAAAAACCATAAAAACCAGAAAACCCAGAAAACCCTTAAAAACTCCTAAAAAACAAAAAACCCCTAAAACCCACTAAATCTCTAAAAACCCATCAAACCCCTAAAAAGGAAAAAAAACTCTGAAAACCCATTAAAACCCTAAAAATTTATAAAACCCATAAAAACCCAAATAAACCAAAACCCCCTAAAAACCATAAAACTCTAAAAAATCTATAACCTATAAAAATCTATAGAAAAATAAAAATACCTCAAACATAAAACACTATAAAAACCCTAAAAACCCATAAGAAACCCTAAAAACCACAAAACACTTAATACCCCAAAAAACAATAAAATACTAAAAACCCTAAAACCATATAAAAACCTAAAAACTCTAAAAACCATAAAAATCCTAAAAACCTTAAAAACCCTAAAAAACAATAAGACACTAAAAACCACTAAAAACAATAAAAACACATTAATCCGCTAAAATTTTTATAAAATACTAAAATCTATAAAAATCATAAAAACTCAAAAAACCTAAAAACCCTAAAAAAACTATACGAACACTAAAACCCATAAAATCCCTAAAACCCCTAAAAAATAAAAAACCCCATAAAGTCCAATAAAAACATAAAAAACCCCTTAAAATACAGAAAAACCCAAAGAAAACCTAAAAACCAAAAAATAGTTAAAATCCCAAAAAATATAAAAAAGTTAACATATCTAAACCCCCTAAAAATAAAATCCTTAAAACCAATAAAAACTCCTAAAAAATTTAAAACTTGAAGAAACCAATATAAAACATAAAAATCCACTAACAACTCTGAAATCCCATTGAACCACTAAAACATAAAAAACTCTAAAATCCTTAAAAACTAAAACAACCCTAAAAACCAGAAAATCCATAAAAAAGTTTAAAAACATTAAAGCCCTAAAATTCCATAAAAACCATAAAACCCCATAAAAATCCCCAAAATCCCTAAATTCCAAAAAAACACTAGTAAAAAATGTATTTATCATGTTGGAGATTTCATGTCGGTTTTTTATAACTGATTTGAAAAGCTATGTATATTAATTTATTATGTCAGTTATAATATAAACAACAGTAAAAATAAATTATCTCTCTTTATCACGTCTATTATTGAATAACTGATGTGATAAATCTATTTTTTATGTCAGTTATATAATAATGGACCTAATGAAGAAAATTTATTGCATTATCACATTTGTTATTATATAAAAAATGTGAAAAATGTAATAATAATTTATTTATCATGTTTGTTACTAAATAACCGGTGTAATAAATCATTTAAAATTTTATGAATCCCATTTTTTAGTTATTGTGGTGTTTTTTGATCGGGATACTACAACTCAGTTATCTCTCACCAGGAAACCCTAAAATCAATTCTTCAATCCTATGGCCTCCAATATCATTTTTAGCTTCATTCTTCATCTTTTTCATCACTCATCTATTTGATTGACACGCAACTCTCAAGTCATCATCACACGCCTTGATTTTAGTTGTTCTATTTCGTGGATGCTCTAACTCTACATTTTGAGATTTTTATTATTAAAATATCAAAATATCTTGTTTAATTTCCCCATGTTATTTCACCGATTCTATAGCTAGAAAGAATTTATGTGTGACATGGTTTTTATTCCAATTACACACTATGTATTCACTATAAGTCCATGTTTCAAGAATTTAATTAAATTTATATTTTTTATTATATTAATTCCTTTTTTTGGAACAAATAGATTATTTATTTTCTACAAGGTGAGCATGTGTGAGGTTGAAAATAATTTTCACTTTTTACACAACACGAAACCCCTATAACCTTCTTGCATATGGTTGGTAAATAGGGTGGATGTTATGAAACTACCTACAATTCCCCCAAATGACATTCCATTATTTTTTTTCTCATCTAGGGGTTACAAATATCTTTATAATGATTGTTTTACTTAGTTATATGTCATGTATCAATGTTACCATTCCAAAAAATAGATCTTATAGATAGTTTCTTTACTAATTCTTCACTTATTCATGGACTATTTAGATGATGATTTTGGTCAAACTATTTTCGAGATAAATTATCCATGGGATGAATCCATATTTTAGTAATAAAAAATGAACCTTATAAACCTCTAAATATCATCATAAAATAGCCTAGTTCTAGAATGAATTAATCTCATATATTATATAATTCACAAAATAATTAAATGAAATCCATTATGGGGATTGGTTAACTCAAAAGAGTTATCTCCTTTTCTATAATGGTCATAGGAGAAATGATGATATTTTTTCTCCCTAAAATTCTAGATAATAGTTAAATTACACAGTTTGGCGAATTCTCAAAAGAGGAATTTTTTTCACAATTGTAATCTTACCATAAATTGATGTAACATATAAACATTATTCATATACAAATTCTAAAATAAATATGTTGAACTATAGTGTGACATAAAATGTAAGTGACTTATTATATGAATTCAAGGGTTTTATTCGGATGTATTGATTTGTCTATGAGTTACATTGACATAAGAAATTTATGATGGGTTAATAATACATCACACTAGTGGATGGTGATTTATTTTTAAATAGTGGTTTTATATCTTGTTTCTAAAAAATAAAATCATTATAATTTTCAGATACACACATATTTTTATTATATTTCAAAATTGTGTTACTTTTAATTATGGAATATTTCATATAAATATAAAATCATTTTATCTAACTATATATTCTTTTTTAAATTGTTTACATTCATATATTTTTATGATTTATCATTTATATTGTATATAATTTATAAATATATTTTTTAAATACACAGATATTTGTTTTATATTTCAAAATTGTGTTACTTTCAATTTGTGACATATTTCATATAATTATAAAATTGGATTATCTTAACAACATATATAATTTTGATATATGTTGTAGGTAATAATGAGTCAAATTTGGATTATCACACATCAAATGGGTGATTAATATGAGGACGGTGTTGATGCTTTCTTTGGAATTTTCTAAAACAATGTTCTAAACAAGGATATGTTTTTTTTCTATGCTTGAAATGTTTAAATATAAAGAAGTTAAAACGTATAAATATCAAATATTATTTAATTTTTCATGTTTTTAATATATGTTAAAGCCCTTTGATTTGGCATGGTAAAACTGGGTAGTATTTCAGATCTACTAATGATGATGCTTTGCAAGATGGTTACTCTAATGAAATTGAAGAAATGATATATGATATTGAGGCAAAGAAAATTGAGAAAGACCAGAAAATTGAGCATCTATATGGTTATGATGAAAACCCACTACATCCTAGTTTAAGAATTTTATAGTTTCATTATTAGTGTTAAAATTGATTAACTTGAATGAAATACATGGTTGGAGGGACACAAGATTTACTTATTTGATATATTTGTTGAAAGATATTCTTCATAAAGACATTGATCTTTATGATTCACATTATAAAGATAAGAAAATACTATGGCTGGTGATATTAGAGTACAAAAAATACATTCTTAAAAGAATTAATATGTGATATATAGGAAAGAATATGATTTTCTTTCAGAGTGTTCAAAATGTGGGACATCATGGTATAATTTGAAAGAAAAATAACATGCTGATTTCGAGGTTAGAGAGACCCCTACCAAGGTATTTTGGTAACTTTATATAATTCCTTGTATGACATGTTTATTTACTGATTCAGATGATCCAAAAGGTTAAAATGGTATACTGATCAGTAGATATGTGATCGAAAATACATCATCCAGCTGATTGTCCATAGTGGAATAAAATTGATCACAAATTTCCTACATTGGGAAATGAAGTTAGATTTATCAGACTTCGGATTCTCATTGATGGAATGAATCCATATCGAATCCTTTGTAGAATACATAGTTCATGGCCTATTTTATTGGTAATTTACAACCTATCTCCTGATTGTTTTATGAAGCACAAATATTTCATGTTGAGTTTAATGATCTATGAACCAAAGAAACCTAGAAATGATATTGATGTTTTATTTTCACCATTAGTTTATGATTTGAAGGTCTTATGGGGGGATGGTATTAGGGTTTATGATTCTTATAAAATGGAATATTTTAAACTAAATTGAATGATTAAGTTCACAATAAATAACTTCCCAATGTATGGAAAATTTTCAGGTTAAAGTGTTATGGGGCATAAGGAATAACCAATTTTCAAACAACAGACTTTATATTATCAATTTTATCATGGGAGGAAAAAAGTAAACATGTTTCAAATAAAGTTTTTGTCTGTGGATTTCTCTTATATAATATTAAAAAATGAATTCAATGGATCATAAAAATTTGATATTTCTCCAAAACCATTATCCATGAAACAATATTTTGAGAGGGTGAAAAAACATGATGTGACATTTAGAAAGACGCATAAATTTCGTAATGATAGACATATTTGGAAGAAATGATCAATATTTTTTGAGATACCATATTGGGGATATAATGAATTGAAACATAAAATTGATGTCATACACATGGAGAATAATATCGGTGATAGCTTGATTGGAAAATGGTTAGATATTAATGGAATCAATAAAGATGGTTTAAATGAAATATTAGACTTAATGTCAATGAGAATATGTTTGGATTTAGCTCCCACTCTTGATGAAATGCAGAAATTTCATTCCATGGCATGTCATAAATTATCCAAGAGGGATAAATTCAGATTTTTCTGTGTCTTCATGATATCAATGTGCCATAGGGTTATTCTTCTAATGTAATTTTTTTTGTCTGTTTGAATGATCTGAAGTTGATAAGTATGAAATCTCATTATTATCACATCATGATGAAACAACTTCTACCCATTTCAATGCATGGAATATGGCCCATCCGTGTCAGAAAGACTATTATGAAGGTGTGTTATTTTTTCAATTCAATTTGTAATAAGTTTATTGATCTGGATTCTTTGAAAATTTTGGAAAACAAATCAATTTCCATAATTTTTCAATAAGAAACGTTTTCCCTCCATCTTTTTAGATATAATAGTGAATTTAATGGTTCATTTGGTTCAATAAATAATTCTTTGTGGACCTAAATTTTTATGTGGGATATATGATTTTGAAAGGTATATAAAGATATTGAAGGGGTATGTTAAGAATACATATCAAGATGAATCCTCCATTGTTGAAAAGTATATTTCTGAGTAGGTTTGACAGTTTGGTATCAGCTACATGTCTACGGTGGAGCACATTGGTTTGACTACAACTCTCAATGAATGATTTAATTATGGGGGAAAGTGGATTCATGGCTTGAAAGTCAAATATTTTCAGGGTGAATAGATAAAGAAAGTATATTTATATATATTTAATAACATAACTCTTTCTCAACCATATATAACATTGCCTATAAATTTGTTGAAACAATGTCATCCAATGAATAATGAAATGTGTATTTTGAATGAGCATAACATTTTTTTCCATGGTTTAAAAAGATCCATATTGGTAGATTAGATACATTATAAACATTAAGATGATTATTTGGTTTTACAAGTTTAAATGTGATAACATGATATGTATGACTTTAATTTCTATACATTTCATACGAAATATCAGGACAACAGAAGTGTAGTTTATAATAGTGGTGTATTAGTGTTAATAGAAGAAAGAATTTTTTGGGTTCTAAAGACAAAAACACAATTTCTACATCAAGTGAATATTAAAGATTCATAGAAGAAATATGGGAGGTTGATTACATTTAATTTAATGTTCCAGTGTTTAACTATTAATGGTTTATCGATCACAACAATGTTAGAAATGATGAATTTGGAATGAAACTTTTTAATCTAAATAGATTAAAAGACACAACTGATTCTTTTATAATGACAACACATGAAAAAAAATTCCATGTTCTTCATCAATCTTATATATATTGGTTTATTGTTTTATAAGGAAAGAAATAATGTTTTGGTGATGATCAACTTGACAAAGATGTTTATTTATGTGATATCCCAACTTCCATGGAAATATTAATAGATAATAATGATGAGAACGTCATATTCATGGTTTGTACCATAAGAAATGATCATGACAAAGGAATTTGGAAAAAAATCCATTAGTACATTTCTAATATTACAGGTTTGTTTACTTTTATTAATTTCAGAAAATGTTAGATATGATAATTTTTTCCTTTATTAAAACATATATTAAAACCAATAACTAAAAATGTTTATTTATATTAGTTTATTTTTGTATAGTTTATCATGTTTTAAATTATGTAACGTATATATTGATTTATATTTTTGAAATAAAATTATTTTAAATCTAATATGCTAAATAAAAAATATTTTATAAGAGTATATTGAAAAAATATTCTTTCTTTTGTAAAAATGATTTATTATGTTAGACAATTTTTAATACTCCTACACCAATTTTTTGATTTTTTTATTCATTTACATGAAATTTAATATATCATTAATGTTTTTAGAATTTTAGTTAACTATAAAAAATATGAATAATAACATGTTAATTTTTAATTTACTTTTATGTCTCGTAATTTTTTAATTATTTTTACATTAGTATTGTAATAATTGAATTTTTATATTTGTGTACAAATTTTTTGCTTCATTGATTTAGAGGATAATTAAAGATAAATAAAATAATCAAACACATAATTATGGAGATGATAATCTGGATCATACCTCTGGTGAGGAACGTGCACATGATCCTCTGGATAGTACCCACCTTTATATACTCCCAAAGAGCCAAAGAAGAGTTGGAGGATTGGTAAATGTGGCATCACAGATTTACCAAAAATATCTATTGCTCGTAGCCGGGACAAAAGTATTGTGATAGAATTTGATGATAATGATATTCCAAGTGGTCCTAATGTAATAAAAAAACAAGATTTTTGTATCATTTCTGGGTAAAAGTAAAGTCAGTATTTTGTTTAATGATTGGAGAAGTGTTGATAAAGTAACAGTATATCAGTTATGGGAGACCATTTTGGTATGATAATTTGTTATTTTTTTACTAATATTGAAATGTTTGTAGTATAATATGTTTCCCTATTCTTGTCATGGGACATTTTATATACCTGAAATTGGAGGAATTGAAAGGAAATGGTTTTCAATGGCTTCTAGGAGATGGAGGAATTTAAAATAAACCCTCACATCAGATTTAATTTTTGGAAATATGTAATATTACAATCCATGTCATATATATCCTTTTTTGGATGAAGAAATTTGGAAATAATTTTTTGAAATAGGAAGACAAGAATTATTTTTGGTAATTGAAAAGTAAACTTTTAGAATTTTTCTTATATTAATGATTTTATTAATGATTTCTTAATGATTTCTTATTCTTAATTTAAGGAAATCATAGAGATATCATTAGAAGATCCAATATAGAAATGTATACCCTCCATACATTATATTAGGGAGGGAATAATTTATTGGAATAACAAATTATGGATAAAAAATTAAAAAAAATTGAGATATGAGTTTTCAATTTCTGCCGAGGTTCCCCTCCATCACCCTTGGCTAGACATGAAAAATAGAAGAGGGATAGGATCAGAAAAAAGGGGAAATATCTCACGAAAGAATCTAGGGTCGTAGCTGAGAGGATTGTAAGATGTTTATTTAATTTATTAATTTATGTTAATTCAATTTTTTATATATTTATAATCATTATATAATTTTTCAAATAATTCATACAGGATTCTTTTAAGGAGAAGAGAACACATGGGTTATTTGTATCTAAGGGGAGGAAAGATATTTAATCTATAACATTAAGAAATACCAAACACCCGGGTCTTGTGTGATGATAGTCAGCAGGTGTATCAGTGAAAAAAGTGTTACCACATTCTTAAGATTATCCAATGGAGTTTTCTATAAAAAAAAGAATATTTTGGGGTTGAATTTAAAAATATTAATGTGGTGATGGAGGAAAAGATCAGAGAGTTGGTACTGTACATGTTTAAAGACATGCACTGGCAATTTTAGACTGTAGCTCCCACTCCTCCACCTCCACCTGTAGACCCTATTTTTTATCTTACTTCAACACCTACTCCTCCACCTCCACCTACAGACCTCATTTTTTATTCTACTCTTAAACTCCCTCCTCCATAGCTTCCCAGTTACTATGAGTTATATGTTGATAATCCTCATTATCATATTGTTGCATATGGGATGATATATTATAATAGAGATACCATTAATCATCAATTGTTAGAGATAGAGTAGTATAGAGTCATTGTAAAAGACATTATAAATATATCATTAGGAGTATTGTTACCAACCGATGAGGTGAGGATAGTTGGAAAAAGTATCATCCATTATTTATTTTGTCCATATAGTCTTCAACGACATATTACCATAGTGGTATGTGTATATTTAATCTTTTATTTAATTTTGGTATTAAATTTTTTAACATTTGAAAGTTAATAAATTTATAAATTTATTTACAGGAATACTTTAAAGGTAAATAAATACTGTATATAAAACAACAAAGACAAAAGGCTAAGACTTCAGATACAAATTCTAGTAGTCTTAAAATATTTTCAAGATATTCAAATTTTTTGTGGAATTTTTTGAGCTTCCAATTGAATCTAATGTATGTGGGCGTGAAATTATTGTGGAGATTTTGAAAGATGATATCATGAAGCTTATAACCAGAGATATGTTAGAAATCAACATGATGAGAGTTTTTTCGACGCATGTCTTGACATAAATATTTTCCAACATTATATTTATTTAAAATTTATACTTAAGTATATTTTGTATTAGGTATTTTTATAAAATGTGTGAGGAGAATGAAAATATAGATGTATATATATTGATGGACCCATATTTCATTTCACCTGAAGCACGAACAATTAATGAAAAATAAAGAACAATTCATACTGCTAAAAGATTAGAATAGAATATAATTACACAGTGTTGGATGCTTCATTATGTTGAGAGGTATGAAACATATATCTCATAATGTTTTATTTGTCTTTTAAAATTATAACCAGAAACTTTAAATTTTCTTTTATATCAGTGACCATTGGATGTTAGGTTTTTTTGTCCAAGGGAGAAAACACTTTTCTAGATATTCTATATCTATGGTGATGTACCAGGAAATTTTATAAAATTGTGAGAAAAGTAAGTTTTAATTTATTAATAGTTTTTAAATTATAATGAATTTTAATTTTGTTTCATTTATATTATTTTCTAATAAGGGATGGGATTTATTTTTAAAACCCAAAAATAAAATGAACACCAAGATCAAATATGTAAATTTAAAGGTGAATTTTCATTTATAATTAATATATTTTGGATATATAACATGAAAATATTATTTTGAATTGACAAACTCATTTAAGAAACATTTTCATAAAAAAATGGTGTTAATGAATGCAACTATTATGCGTTTATATTTATGTATGAAATAATTACATCTATAATAGTTACGAAGTTCAACTAGGTTATATTTCCTTATAAACTATTCCTTAATATTTTATTTCTTTATTCATTATACACATTAAATACATTCCTTTAAATTTGTAGTTTTTTTATGAATCTCTCCCATATAGTGAAAAAGAGAATACACACTTACAAGTGGAATGGGAAAACCATTTTATTGGTTTGGTTGGATTTTAGTTTTTTTAGTGAATATTGTAATTTTGAATGTTGTAATTTTAAATGTGTATTTGATAGTTTTTTTGGTTGGATTTAGGTTTTTTTATTTAATATTGTAATTTTTTAATGTTGTAATTTTGAATATGTAATATTGATGCATGTTTCTGTTTCTTCTTGTCTCTGTATTTCCCAAGTTTGGTTGGCAGTGGGGAGGAAGGGTAAAATGAAATATCTTTTTAAAAAAATATTTAAATTTGGTAATAAAATAACCGATGTTAAAAATATCATATACTGGGTTTTTATGCCAATTTTTATAAAACCTACCTGGTATATGCTTTTTTATGCCAGTTATTGAATAACTGACATGAAAAACTCTTAATCCTGATCCCTTTTCACATCGATTTCAAGATAAATGACATAGAATCGTGTTTCGTATGCTGGTTATTTGTTATCCAATGTAAAAAAGTATTGAGGATGGTATTTTCCATGTTGATTTTTATATAACCAACATCATATATGATGTTTTACGTCAGTTATTAAATAACCAATGTAAAAAAACATTCACCTAGAATCCATTTTCAAGTCACTCATATAAAAACCCGATGTGGTATATTCTCTTTTATGTCGGTTATTAAATAACCAAAGTAAAAAATAGTTTCTTTGTATATTTACAACATTCAAATTTTTAACTGATGTTAAATAAAATACTTACAAAGTCTCCATTATTAACAGAGGCTAGTAACCAACGTAAATACTCAAAAAACCCAATGTGAAAAATCCTTGTATCATTAGTGAATCCTTTAAAAAACATAAAGAAAACATTGAAACACCAAAAACACTTAAAACCCCTTAGAAACATAAATGACGTTAAAAATCCTAAAAACCCCTAAAAACCATAAAACCTCTAGAAACCTTAAAAAACTCCAAAGACCCAAAAAACCCTAAAAATCCAATAAAAACACTGAAAACCATTTAAACCCCTAAAAATGTCAAATAACTCTCAAAACATTAAAACCCCTAAAACAAAAAAAACCTAAAAAACAAAAAAAAACACAAATCCCCTAAATTCCCCAAAAACACTATTAATCCTAAAACCCATAAAATAAAATAAAATTCCTTAAAAAACCTTAAAATCCATAACAAAACAATAAAACCCTAAAAACACCTAAGGAAAACATGAACCACTAAATACACTAAAATCCCTATAAAACCAAAAAACGTTAAAACAGTAATAAACAATAAAACCCTAAAACCCATAAAAATTCCTAATAACCCTAAAAGACCATAAAAATCCTAAAAACCCTAAGAATCTCTAAAAACGCAAAAAACATAGAAAATATATACAAAACCTTAAAAACATAAACGTTAAAGAACTAAAAAACCCTAAAAATCCTAAAACCCTAAAACCCTAAAAACCCATAAAACCCTACAAAACCATAAAAAATCACAAAATTTTAAACAACCTTGAAAACCCCAAAGAAAACATTAAATACCAAAAAACACTTAAAACCACTAAAAATATAAAAACTGCTAAAAACCCAAAAAAAACTCAAAACCCTAAAAACTATGAAAACCCTAAAAATAAATAGAAATCGTAATGAATCCCAAAAAAATATATAAAAACATAAAAAACTCTAAAACCCCTGAAAACCCCTATGAAAATATTACAAAACAAAAAACACTTGATACCCCTAAAACCATAAAAATGTAAAAAACCCTAAAACCCCAAAAAATCGTAACAACCATAAAAGCCCTAAATTCCCTAAAAAATTTAAAAATATATAAATATCCCTAAACATACTCAAAAATAAAATATTCCTAAAATCATGAAAACCCCTAAGATAATCTTAAAACCCTAAAAACAATTAAAAAACCTAAAAAGGTTAAAATATCTAAAACCCAATAAGTACAAAATACTCAGAATCCATAAAAACACTAAAAACCATAAAAACCACTAAAAACCCATAAAAACAATAAAAACCCAGAAGAACTATAATAACCTTTAATCCCCTCAAAATGTTAAAAATTATAAAAACAATAAAAACCCTAAAAACTAAAAAACCCTACCCCCCCCAAGAAACCATGAAACCCATAATAACCATAAAACCCCTCAAAATCCTTAAATAAGATAAAAACCATAAAAACCATAAAAAACCCTAAAAATTCCTAAAAATGTAAAAACCCTAAAAGACATAGAAGCCTAATAAATCCTTAAAATCCTAAAATAACAAAAAAACCCATAAACCCATAAAAACGAAAAAATCTAAAAAGCATAAAACCATAAAAAATCATAAAAATCATTAAAAACCCCAAAACCACTAAAAACTCTAAAAACCCTTTAAAACAATTTAAAACCCAAAAAATATTAACAAACAAAAAAACCTTGAGACCCCAATAAACACAAGAAAAACATAAAAAAAACAAAAGGACCCCAAAACCCCTAGAAACTCCGTAAAACCCATAAAAATCCTAAAAAATATCTACAAAACCATAAATATGTAAAAAACCCTCAAAAAATGAAAAACACTCTGAAAACCATAAAAACCTAAAAAACATAAAACTTATAAAAAACATAAAAAATGATAAGAACCTTAAAGAACCCTAAACCCCTAAAAATGATAAAAGCCTATAAAATATTTAAAAACCCATAAAAACTATAAAAACCAGATAAACACTATAAACCCTTGAAATGCATAAAAATTAAAAAAAAACTCAAATAAAATAAAAAATCCAAAAAAACTAAAAAAACCCTAAAACCAAAAAAACCCATAAAAACCCTAAACCATAAAACCCCCAAAACCCTAAAAATCATTAAAATCCAAAAAAATATTCAATAATACCTAAAAAATTATTTAAAAAGCATAATAAAACCATAAAACATAAAAACACTTAAGCCCCTAAAAAACCTAAAAATCCTAAAAAGTTTAAAAAACCCCTAAAATCATATGATCCATAACAACACCTAAAACCATAAAAATCCATAAAAATACAAAAACCCACTAAAACTATAAAACCTCGTTAAAACATTATAAACTCTAAAGAAACATGAAAACCCTAAAAACTTAAAAAAACCTTAATCCCAAAAAAACCCTAGAAAAAACCCTAAAAACCCTAAAGACACTCAAAATCCCTAATTACCAAAAAATCCAAAAAAAATCTATAAAATCCTATAAAATCCCTAAAAAATACCAAAAGACGGAAAAAAATCATAAAATTACATAAAAACCTAAATATAAATAATACCATGAAAAAACATATAAATACTAGAAACCCTGAAAAAACTCTAAAACCTGTAAAAACCTATAATACCCTCAAATTCACTAAAAATAACAAAAATCGATAAAAATCCTAAAAATTCAAAAAAATGTAAAAAACCCTTAAAACATAGAAAACCCCTGAGAAAACCTTAAAACCTAACACCACTTAAAACCCCTATGAACAAAAATAATACTAAAAACCAAAAATTCCATAAACCCCATAAACCCCCTAAAATCCCCAAAACCCCTAAAAACATTAAAAACCGCGAAGACTCATTAAATCCCTAAAACCACTAATAATTATAAATACCCATTAAATCGAAAAAATGTTAAAAAATATAAAATACCTTTAAACCCTAAAAAATAAAAAATAAAACACTAAACCCCCCAAAAAAATAAAAACACGGAAAACCCTAATAAACCCTAAAACAATCTATAATCTATAAAACACCTAAATCCATGAAAATCCTAAAAACACCTAAAATCCCTAAAAATGTAAAAAAACAAAAAAAGCCAAAAAGCCCTATGAAAACCTAAAAAAATTAAAAATACTAAAAACCTAAAAAATTCCAAACCCCTTAAAAACCCTAAAACCCTCAAATCCCAAAAAATTCTAAAAACCACAAAAATATGGAAAAAATCCTAAAATCCCTAAAAATATAAAAACCCAAAAAAGCAATAAAAAACCCTTTATAAAACCTTAAAACACTAAAACACATTAAACCCCAAGATATCCTAAAAAATACCAAAATCCCATTAAACCCAAAAAACATATAAAACCCATAAAATCCCCTAAAACCATAAAAACCCTAAAAATCCACAAAACCCCTAAAAATCACTAACAAATCTAAAAACACTTTAAACGTATATGAATGATAAAAAGTTCTGAAAAAACATAAAAACCCTAAAAAAACCCCGTCAAACAAAAAAATATATAAAGCCTAAAACACTAAAAAACCTCAAAAATAAAAATACCATAAAAAATTAAAATCCAAAAAAATCCCTAAAAATTCATAAAAATGTAAAACACCGAAAAATCTTAAAATCCCTATGAAAACATTAGTAACCTAAAAGGACTCGAATCTACTAAAAAAATAAAAAGTGCTAAAAACCATTTAAACCTTAAAACCCCTATACCCTAAAAACCTAAAACCACAAAAACATAGAAAACCTAAAACCTATAAAACTCTAAAACCCAGTAAAAACACTAAAAAACCGTTAAACCCTTAAAAATGTTAAAAACTATAAAAACCTTTTAAACCCCCAAAAAACTCAAAAAACTCTAAACCCAAAAACAATCCCAAAATACCCCAAAAAATCCCAATATACCCCAAAAAAATCCCAAAAAACCTCAAAAACAAAAAAATACTATGAAATCACTAAAAATAATTACAAGAAAAAAAACCCTAAGAAAAACTTAAAACCTAAAAACTCATAAAACACTTAAAAACCTAAAAAATTCTAAGAACCATAAAAACCCAAACCCACCCCAAAAAACTCTCAAAATCCCAAAAACCCCTAAAATGGCCTAAAAACCTAAAAATGAAAGAAAATCCTTAAAAGCATCAAAAAATATAAAAACCCAAAAAACCCATAAGAAAACCATAAAAATATAAAAACACATAAACCCTTAGAAGAACATAAGAACCCAAACCCCCTAAAAACATTAAAAACCCAAAAATTACTTTAAACAATAAAAAACTATAAAAATAATAAAAAACACATAAAAATATAAAAACACTTTAAACCCCTTAAAAATTTTAGATAGTATAAAAAATAATAAAACCCCTAAAAACTAAAAAACCCAAAACCTAAAATAACCAAAAAAAACCTGAAACCCCTGAAACCCTCAAAATTCCAAAAAACCCTAAAAACCATAAAAATCCTAAAAAATCCCTCAGAATTTGTAAAAACATAAAAACACAAAAAACCATAAGAAAAAAATTTAAAACCTGAAAAAACTACAAACCCCTAAAAACCCAAAAAATGATAAAAACACAAAAACACTAAAGACCCTAAAAATATTAAAATCCCAAAAACCATAAAATCCTAAAATAAATCCTGTAACCGTAATAACCCATAAAAACCATAAAAACCACTAAAAATCAAAACACTCTAAAATCCATTTAATCCCCTAAAAAAGTAAAAAACTCTAAAATAACCTTTAAAATCCAAAAAAACACAAAAAAATTCCCCTAAAAACCTAAATTCCTCAATAAAACCTCAATATTCATAAAAACCCTAAAATATATAAAAATAATAAAAAGGCCCTAAAAATAAATAAAATTATAGAAAACACTAAAAACCCTGAAATACTCTAAGAAAACCATAAAAACTAAACAACTGTTAAAACACTAAAATATTAAAAAATTATAAAAAACCTAAACCCCCAAAAAACCTTTTAAAACCCCTAAAAACCTTAAAAACCTAAAATCTTATAAAAATCCTATAAAACCACTAAAATATTTAAAACCATTTAAAGCCCTAAAAATAAAAAAAACCTCAAAACCCCCCAAACCCCATGTAAACCATAAAAACCCTAAAAAATCAAAAAACCCTCCAAATCCCCAAAAAAGTTAAAATCTATAAAAATCATAAAAATCCATAAAAATACGAAAGAAGTTAAAGAAAACTAAAAACACCAAAAACCACTCAGAAGACCATGAAACTTAATGTAACATAAAACCCTAAAAACTGAAAAGGGTAAAACCACTAAAATACCTTTAAACACCTTGAAATTCCTAAAATCCACAAAAACGTAAATTTTTTCAAAAATCCCTAAAAACCCAAAAAATGAAAAAATACACTAAAACCCTAAGAAAACCTTAAAAACCAAAAAACACTCAAAACTCACTAAAAACCTAAAAATGTTAAAACCCCTAAAAACCCTAAAAGTCCCTAAAAATGATAAACATTCAAAAAAACCATGTAAAACCCATAAAAATCAATAAAACCCTAAAAACCCACTAAAAATATAAAAACAATTTAAACCCCAGAAAACATTTGGAATTTTTAAAAAATATAAACACCCTAAAAACCCTAAAACCCCAAAAACCAATTAAAAACCTAAAAATTATAAAAACTTTCAAACTTCTAAAAACCATAAAACCCTTAAAAATATTGATAAATCCGTAAAACCCCTAAAAATCCCATGAAAATCATAAAAAACTCAAAAAACTGAAAACCAATAAAAACCTAAAAAATGAAAAAAAAAACCTAATTACTCTAAAAACGATAAAAATCATAAAACCCTAAAAACTATAAGAAATCCTCAAAACCCAATAAACCCAAAAAAACATTAAATATACTTTAAACCCCTAAAAATGTTAAAAACTCTAAAAAACCACAAAAACCCAAAGAACTCTAATAAACCCTCTCAAATTCAGAAAAAAAAGAGACCACAAAAACAATAAAAATCATAAAAAACCGAAAAACCATAAAATTTATAAATATCCATAAAAATTTATAAAAATGTATAAAAACCTAAAAACAAAAAAAAAACCTAAGAAATCTTTTAAACCCCCAAAACAATTAAAATACCTAAAAACATAAATAACACGAAAATCACCAAAAAACCAAAATACTCAAAAAAAAACCTAAAATATCTCAAAATTCCTTAATACCCCAAAATATCATAAAAATACTATAAAATCCTTGAAAATCCTTAAAAACGTAAAATCCATAAATCGAGGAAAAAGATAAAGAAAACCTTAAAAACCAAAGAAAATAAACACTTAAAAACACAAAAATATATAAAAACCTTACAAGATCCTAACAAACCAAAAAACCCCTAAAAACATTAAAACCATGAAAACCCATAAACCCTTAAAAGCTACTAAAAACACTAAACCCCCTTTAAACACTTAAAAATGATAAAAACACTAAAAACCATAAAAATTATAAAAAATAAAAAGAGCCCTAAAAATCCAAAAAAAAAATTAAAAAACCAAAAACCAAATACCTCCCAAAAAGCATCAAGATCCCTATGAAACCTAAGAAACCATAGAAATCATAAAAAACTCTAATAATCCAAAAAAATAGAAACCCCTTTAAAACCATGAAAACACATAAGAAACCCATAAATTCTTAAAAACGGTTAAACTGCTAAAAACCATAAAAACACATAAACCACCTAAAAACATAAAAAGACTAAAAATCCTAAAAACCATTAATTTCTGGGATATTGTGAATGTTGAGGTATTCTCTGCGATAAAGGACTTCTTCAGGACTGCATCTATACCACATGGGGCTAACTCCAATTTTATTTCCTTGCTTTCGAAGTTGGAGAATGTGATTGACATAAAGGATTTTCGCCCAGTTGCACTTGGGAACACTATCACAATGGTCATCAGTAAAATCATTGTTATCAGGTTGTCAAAGATCCTGAACGATATTGTTACTCCAAATCAGTTTGGATTTGTTGCAGGAAGACATATTAAAAGTTGTTTATACATTTCCTCGGAGGGAGTTAAAGTTGTGCGTAGGAAAACCAGACAAGGCAGCTTTGCTCCAAAGCTTGACATCTCCAAAGATTTTGACACAATTTGATGGAGTTTTATCTTTGATATCCTTGGAAAATATGGTTTCTCCGGAAATTTCATCAAGATTATAAAATCTATCCTGGAGAGTGCAAGAATGTCTATCATGATAAATGGATCCCCAAAAAGTTTCTTTCGCTGCTCTCGTGGAGTCCGGCAAGGGGACCCCCTATCATGTCTTATTTTATCCATTGCTGAGGATTATTTAAGCCGTTGTCTTATTGTCTTGGTTAATTACAGATTCTTCCCACCTCTTAAAACAAGTAGGGATCTTCATGTACCATCTCATCTGCTCTATGCTGATGATATCATTCTTTTTGTGGAGGCAAACCGTATAAAACTTATTTCAATAAAGAAGCTCTTCCGGAATTATGAGGAGGTTGCGGGGCAATATATTAGCTAGAGGAAATCATTCATCATCTTTGGAAAAGGAATCTCCAATTCTAGGAAAATACGATATGCCCATCTTATGGGTGTGAAGAGGAGTTCATTACCATTTACATACCTCGAGGTTCCTCTCTTTTTGGGCAAACCAAAATGTTCTCACTTTGAATCGATGGTGGCAAGAGCCATCAACAAACTTGCCCGGGGGAAAAGGAAATCTCTATCACAAGCAGGAAGGGTTTGTCTTATCAATTCGGTTTTAAAACCCATGCTGGTGCATGCCTTCTCGATTTACAGGTGGCCGGTCAGTCTGCTTAAGAAAATGCAAGAGAAAATCAGAAACTTCATGTGGACGGGATGCATCAATGAAAGGAAGCTTGTCACAGTGGCCTAGAAAAAGTGTACTGAACCAATTGACATGGGCGGCCTTGGTATCAAGGACTTGAGGAAGTTTAATGAGTCACTCCTGGGTAACTTTGTCTGTAATCTGATCAATTATACAAATGAAGGCCGGGATTTCCTCAATGATAGGTTTGTTTGTAGGCTGATGAATGAATCCATTGGTTATTCTCTCTCTTAGGTTTGGCCCTCCATCAATGAAACATACCATGATATTATCTCCAATTCAAAGTGGATTATCTCGAAGCAATCTAGCCTGAACTGCTGGACCAGTACTTGGTTGGACACTCTGCTAAATACAATACTTCAGCTGCCAGACAACATGCAGAATATGCAAATTTCTGAGTTTTTGCAGAATTTTGACAACATGGCTTGCATGCTTCCGAGCATGATATCCATGGAAATAAAGAGATATAAATTTTTCAATGTTGATTCTTTAGTGTGGAAACCTAATCGGTGTGGAATTCTTGATACCAAAGGATTATATCGGCACAAATGTGAGCATATCTCCTCTGTTCCAGCGTGGCTTTCCATATTTAGAAAGCCGTTTATTCCTCCTTCAAGGCAGATTTTCCTATGGAAAATATGGAAAGGAAGACTGCCTCTACATAGATCGCTAAAACTGGTCAGATGACAGATTGTTTCAGGCTGTAACATTTGGTTGCGGGTGGAGGAAACTAGTAGTCATCTTTTCATACACTGCAGTATGGCTTCTGAGGTATGGCTTTATATTCAGTATGTCTTTGGAATTCATCTTAATTTGAGTATGCAACAGGAGATAGTGATTCTTCTCGTTCTGGTAACTGAGGTCGGCCTAAGCCCACATCTTCATAATCTTCTCCTAGCCGCGGTGGCGGCACTTCTCTTCTATGTTTGGTTTTCCAGAAATGCGGTGGCACATCGGAATAAAACAGGTTCTTTCCATGAAGGGGTGGTGGGCATTCACAGGGCTATCTATGCAGCGGCAGGTATCCAGAATGGGGAGATGAATAATGATATGAATGACTTCCTGGTCTTACGCAGAATTGGAATTCCAGGGAGATGCAGAAGACCGCAGATAATGAAATTTATTAGGTGGATCCCTCTGATAGCAGGCTATATCATGGTCAACGTTGATGGCGCTTCCATGGATGCGACGGGTCCTTCAGGATGTGGCGGGGTCTTTCGTACCTCTCGAGGCTTTGTAAAAGGATGCTTTTACCACTTCCTTGGGAGCGGTACCGCGTATGAGGCAGAACTTTGGGCCACCATAATGGCGATTCAATATGCAACCCATTTCAGATGGAATAAGCTCTTGATTGAATCTGATTCATCATTGGCAGTGGAGGCCTTCAGGAAGCAGTCATGACTTATACCATGGTGACTTCTCCAACACTGGGTCGAGTGCCTAGATGCTTCCAAGACTCTAACCTTGAGCATCTCACTTGCATATAGGGAGGAAAACTAGGTTGCATATTCTCTTTCAAAAAGATCGATTGATGAAGGGACATCGGTGTGGTCATTCAGGACTCCAGACTTCTGTTTGTCTTCAGTTGACTCATACATGAAGGGGACGACCCACAGTAGGATATGCAAGCCTCCTTTGTAATGTTTTGTAATTTACATTTATGTTCTTTAGTAAATCATGGGATCATCTTTGTCTGACCCCACACCGTTTCCACCTAAAAACCATTCAAAATCCTAAAAACCTTAAAAAACAATAAAATCCCTAAAAAACAAAAATTCTCAAAATTCTCAAAATTCTAAAAACTCAAAAAACCTATAAAAATCATAAAAAAATCCTCATAATACCTAAAAACAAAAAATACTCTAAAACACAAAAAAACCCTAAGAAACCTTAAAAACCCAAAAACACTTATAACCCCTAAAAAACCTAAAAATGATAAAAAAACCTAAAAAATCAAAAACCATAAAATCCCAAAAAACCATAAAATCCCAAAAAACCATAAAAATCCCTAAAAACCCTAAAACCCAAAAAACCCTATAAAACCACTAAAAACCACTAACAACTCTTTGAACTTATAAAAAATCATAAATATTTAAGAAAACAAAAAAATCCTAGAAAACTCAATAAAATACTCAAAACCCAAAAAAACCATAAAAACACAAAAAAAATCATAAAAACAGTCAAAATACTTAAAACCCCAAAAAACCCATCAAAATCCTACAAAATCCTTAAAAATTCATAAAAACAAAAAATACCCTAAAAACCTTGAAAAATATTATTTAAAGATTAAAAATCTAAAAACCTTTTAAACCCCAAAAAAACCAAGAAAATTCTACAACCCTAAAAATCCTAAAACCCTAAAAACCCATAAAAACCAAAATCCCACTAAAAAAATTGAAAAAACATTAAAACCATAGAAATGTTGAAAACTCTAAAAAACATAAATCCATAGAAAGTTAAAAAAATTACCCCCCCCCCCAAAACATATAAACCCTAAAACACTAAAATCCACAACATCCAGAAAAAAACCATAATAATCCAAAAAATCCATAAAATCCCTCAAAATGTAAAAACCCAAAAAACCTTGGAGCCCCATAATACAACCTTAAAAATATGAAATCAAATAAAACCCCTAAGAAACATAAAAAATGATAAAAACACTAAATAACCCTAAAACCCCTAAAAACCATAAAAACCATGAACACCCCCAAAACCTATAAAAACCCTAAAATCCCACTAAAAACTGTAAATACATTTAAAACTATAAAAACATTAAAAAACTATAAAAACCTTAAAAAACTAAAATAAAAAAACATTTAAAACCCAAGAATATTCATAAAATCCCTAAAAATCTAAAAAACACTAAAAATTCCAAGACCCCTAAAAAGCATAAAGATCATAAAAATTTACTAAAACATCCTAATATATAAAAAACCATAAAACACCAAAAACCCATAAAACACTGAAAACCCATAAGAAAACCATAAATACCTAAATAAACATAAAACCCCTAAAAAACCTAAAGACTGCTAAGGCCGCTAAAATACATATAAACCTAAAATACATGAAAACTGTAAGAACAAAAAAACCATGAAAACCCATAAAAATCCTAAATTCCAAGTAAAAACTCTAAAAATCCCTCAAACCCCTAAAAACTTTAAAAACTCTTAAAAAATATAAAAACACTAACAAACATAAAAAACAGTAAAACCCCCAAAAACCCTAAAACCCCAAAAAATCCATTGAAACCCTAAAAACCATTAATAATACTCAAAAGACCTAAAAATCCATAAAACGTAAAATACATTAAATACCCTAAAAACCCTAAGAAAACCGTTAAAACAAAAAAAACACTTAAAACCCTAAATAACCTAGAAAATATTCAACATCATAAAAAATTAAAAAAACCCATAAACCCCTAAAAATCATAAAACAACTAAAAATGAAAAAAACACTAAAACCCCAAAAAACTCTAAAACCCACTACAAACTCTAAAAAATATTTAAATCCCTAAAAATCTTAAAATATCTAAGAGAATTGAAAAACCTAAAAACTCCAAAAAACCCACCTAAAAACACAAAAAACCATGAAAACCCTAAAAACAAAAAACCCTCAAAATCCCTGAAACCCTAAAATCCATAAAAGTCTTAAAAACCCCTAAAAACCCTAAAATCGTAAAAAATAATAAAAACCCAAAAAAATTTAAGAAAACCATAAAAACATAAAAATAATTTAAACTTTGAAAAACCATAACTTACCTAAAAACTTTAAAACGCTAAAACCATAAAACTCCCTAAAACCCATAAATACCAAAAAAAATAAACTCTAAAAACCCTTTAAACCCCTCATAACATAAAAAAACTCTAAAACAAAAAATACTAAAAAAATATAAAAACAAAAAAAAATACAAAACCCCTAAAAAACTAAAAAACCCTAAAAGTCATTAAAAATTCTTAAAAACTAAAACACCTAAAAAACTATAAATCATGAAAAACACTAAAAATCCCAAAACCTTATAAAACCCCTAAAAACTATAAAAATCCATAAAAATATATAAAATTTACTAAAAACAAAAAACAAAAATTAAAAACCCTAAACACCCATAAAAACCCTATAACCCACTAAAACTATTAAATCCTTTTAAACTCTTAAAAATTTAAGAAAATATAAAAAACCATAAAAACCCTAAGAGACTCAAAAAAACCCTAAAACCCCACAAAAATCATAAAAAACATAAAACCCTAAAAACCCTAAAACCCAACAAAATCCCTAAAAGCCCTAAAAACCCATAAAAATCATAAAAAATCCATAAAAATAAAAAAATTGCAAAAACCCCTAAAAACTATGAAAAAACCAAAGGAAACATTTACAATCTCAAAACACATAAAATTATAAAAACATAAAAAACACTGAAATCCTTAAAGACACCCAAAAACCCAAAATAATATTAAAACCCAACAAAGTCCCTAACAACCCTAACAAACCATAAAAATTATAAAAATTCCCAAAAAATCACTAAAAATGTAAAGAACACTAAAAACCCTAAACCCCTAAAAAACCTCAAAAACCTGAAAACACTTAGTACCACTAAAATCACTAAAAACAATAAATGACCATAAAAACCTAATAGTCCATAAAAACTATAAAAACCATTAAAACCATTAAAACCATAAAACCCTAAAACCAATTGAATAGTCAAAAAACCATTTAAACTGCAAAAACTGCTAAAAAGGATAAAACTCTTGAAAAACTATAAAAAACCTCAACAAACCCCTAATAACTCAAAAATTATTCAAACCTCTAAAAACTCTAAAAACATAAAAAACCCACAAATTCTCTAAGAACCATAAAACCCATAAAAATACCTAAAACCCATAAAACTATCAAAAACATAAAAATACCTAAAAATATGAAAAAATGTAAAAACCCAAAATATCATAATAACCCTAAGAAACAATTAAAAACCATAAAATCCAAATAAAAAATCTTAAAACCCTTTAAACCCCTCAAAACATTAAAATAATATAAAAACCTAAAACCCCTAAAAACTCAATAAAAAACATAAAACCCAAAAAACCAGAAAAAAACCACAAAATATCCACAAATCTATAAAACCTATAAAAACCATAAAATACTTAAAAATTATTAAAAGTCACTAAAAATGTAAAAAACCTTAGAAACCCTAAAAATCCCTAAGAAAAACCTAAAAGAAATTAAATCCCCTAAAAAACTAAAAAATTGGAAAACCCCTAAAAACCCAAAAACACAAAAATTCCCTAAAAAATTAAAAATATTTAAAAACCATAAAAATCATAAAAATACAATGAAAATCCATATAAATCCCTCAAAACATATAATCCCCTAAAATCCTAAATATCCAAAAGGGAACCATAATACATCAAAAACACTTATAACCCCTAAAATCCTTAAAAAAACTCTAAAACCCTAAAGGAACCAAAATACCATAAAAAACTAAAAATATTAAAAAAACCTAAAACCCATAAAACCTTAAAAGCCACTACAAACTCTAAAAACAATTTAAAACCCTAGAAATGCTAAAAAAACTCTAGTAAAAGTTCAAAATCCTAAAAACTCAAAAAACACACAAAAAATGATAGAAACCAAAAATAAATAAATAAATATAAAACCCTTAAAAATCACTAAAAACCATTAAAACCCATGAATGTCCTAAAAAATCCATGAAAATGTGTAAAATATAAAAAACTATTAACCCTAAAACCCCAAAGAAAACAGAAAAAATCTAAAAATACTTAAAACACAAAAAAATTATTGAAACCCTAAAAAACACTAACAATCCTAAAACCCTAAAAACCATAAAACCCCCTAAGAACCTTAAAAACCCTAAAACCCTAAAAACCCACTAAAGTAAAATCCCATTACACCCCAAAAAATGTTAAAAAAGTGTAAAAAAACTAAAACTATAAAAAAAATATAAAATCCCTAAAAACCCAAAAAAATACCATAAAACACCAAATAAACCATAAACACCATCAAAATCCCTAGAAACCCATAAAACCATAAAAATACTAAAAACCCCGAAAAACATAAAAATATCTAAAATCCCTAAAACCCCTATGAAAACCAAAGAAACCTAAAAACACTTAAAACCCCTAAAAACATAAAGAACACAAAACCCCTTAATAACGTAGAGATGTCGCCTATCTCTCCAGGTTCTCTCCCAATTTCGCGCTTCCCAGGAGCTCTTCCTAGAACCCTTCCCGACGGCTTCACTGCTCCTTTCAAGACCTTGAGGTGTAATGCAGATGCAGTTTTTTGAAGTGGGGCTTCTTACGGGCTTGGATCTATGCTCTTGAACTTCTTCAAGCGGCTTGTGGATCACGCTTTCAAGACCTTCAGAGGCGTGGATGGCATGGTTTTCATGCGGCTGGAGGCGCGTCTGCGTGCGTCGGGGTTTATCCTTGACAGATCTAGGCTCCGGTGGTGTTTCTCGGTCGTTGTTGGCTTCACTGTGGACAGATTTCTGCAGTGGTGTAGTGCGGGATCGACAGATCTGGAATCTGTTTCTAGGGTTTCAAGACCTGTAGATCTGACGGTGGAGATCCTTGATCAGGGAGGCAAGGTTGCTGCAGACTCAGATTGTTCTGATCTGGATTATGGAAATGAAGGCTCATTGGAGGTTGGCTTCCTTCATGGATTTCTATCGCGTATTGGGGTTGACCTCGCAGATCTGGGACCTCAGGAAGGTCAACAGAGTCAGCAGTATCAACGATGAAGCATGGTGCACCGGCAATGCGGATTCTGGACACAACGACGGGCGATCTTTCCGGTTTTGCTGCTTCGTTCTTCTACGCGTTTCAGTAAGGTGGTGATGGGGGATCTTAGATCCGCTCAAGGGTTGCAAAGGGCACAGATGATGGCGGCTTGGCATTGGTTTGTGCGGAAATTTCATTTTCAGGTGCGTATGATTCTACCCTTGCCGCGCGCTGTTGATGCTGTTTCTCTTTGGAAGTCTTTGAGTCTTAAGACCCATGGTTCTTTGGTTGTGGTGCTGGTCATGAGCCATTGCGGGTTCTGGTTACTGGATTTTCTGGGGAATTTTAGGCGTGGTCTAGTGTTGCTAGGCGATTCTGCTGGGGCGATTTCCTGGAGCTGGTTTCGGTATTTTGGGTGCTGGGTTCTACGGCATGGTCCTGGGTTTGGGTGCTGGTGGTGTGTTATTAGCTCTTTGGTAGGGTGCGGAGCATCGAGAGTTGTTGGCTGTTGTATTATTTGGTGTTGGTTGATGTACTTTGCTGGTGAATGCTGGATGATGGTGCTTCGTATGGTGGATCTCCTTGGTGAGGAGGTGTTGGATACTGAATTATGTGAGACTGGACGCTGGTGGTTATGTGATGTTGGATGCTGGTGGTGCTGTGATGTTGGATGCTCGCGCTTCTGGATGCTGGTTGCTGCTTGGATGGGAGGTGCTGAAGCTGTGGTTTATGGTTGTGCTGCTGCTGGATGTGGATTTCTGTTTGAGTTTGGATGGTGGTTGTTGGTTAGCTTTGAGCTACTGGATGCTGGTTGATGCTGGATGGTGGTGGTGGCTGCTTTGTTTTGTGTGTTTTCTTTTTTCGTTCTTGTTTTTTCCTTTTTTGGGTCTTTTGTCTTGGGTCGTTAAGGGTTTTTGGGTGTGGGTCGATTGACCCCTCCCCTCCCTTGTCTGCTGTGTCTCTTTTTTCTTTTTAATAAATTTGGGGGGGTCGGGAATAGCCTGACCCTCGCATCTTCCTTGCCCTTAATAATGTAGAAAACATTAAAATCCTAAATACATAAAATCCCTAAAACCATAAGAACCCTAAAACCCCATACCCCTATTAAAAATCCTAAAAAATCCATAAAAATTCATAAAAATGTAAAAAACACTAAAAGATGTGGAAACCCGTATGAAAACGTTGAAAACCTAAAAACACTTAAAACCCCTAAAAACCTGAAAAAATAGAAATCCCTAAAACCCCTAAAACCTCTAAAAATCATAAAACAATAAAATACTATAAAAAATTAAAAACCATTAAAAACCCTAAACCCCTAAAAACCACTAAAATCCCTAAAAACTCGTTAAACCCCAAATAATATGAAATACACTAAAAACGTTAAAAACTCTAAAAACATAAGAAAACCTAAGACCAAAACAAACCATAAAACCATAAAATATCCTAAAATACCCTTAAAACCACTACAACCCATTTTTTTAAAATTAGTGACATGAATTTGTCGCCCAATTCATTCCCCAAAGAAATTTATTAAAATAGCAAGTAGCAGTAAAAGCACGAGGGGTAAAGATCTTACAAGAGCATGAATTGAGTTGAATACAAGACGAGATTACCAAGAGAAAAAATCAATCAATAGCACAAGTAGAAAACATGATCAAAATGGCATGTCATCATCCAATCCATGTCTTATATAAGAAGTGGCATAGATGTCACTGTTCAATAATCCAGTAAGTATCTTTCAGAACAATAGATTTCAATTTGAAATAAATGAACACTTGTTTGGCAAAGAACTTGAATTTGGATTCAGCTACAAAAGTGGTATATCTCTAACCAGATAGTTTTAATCCCATTGCCAAGTGTGACTAGTAGCGATCTCATAATATTGAACTCCCAATCCACATCATGATTTAACAAAAAAATAACTATCTTGAAACAATGGTCAACCTCCAACATCAATTCTAACTAAAGGAATCTATTATAGTGGAAAAATATCCAATCAAAAAACTGATAGAAACCATTAAAAATTACTAATAATTTATAAAAACATAAAAAAAATGTTGAAAATCCTTTAAATCCCTAAAAACCCTAAAAAACATAAATACCATAAAAACCTTAAAAATCTATAAAAACCCATAAAACCTAAAAAACCCACTAAAAAATATAAAACCCATTGAACCCCTTAAAATGATAAAAACTAAATATCCTTAAGATTCCTAAAAAATAAAAAATAACCATAAAACCCTAAAAACCCATAAATACCTGAAAACCCTAAAACTATGAAAATCCCTAAAATCCAAGAAAACATAAAAACCCTAATATTCCCTAAAAATTCGTAAAAATTTAAAAAATACTAAATACCATGAAAACACCTAAGATAACCATAAAAAAATAAAAAAATAAAAAACCCCAAAAAACCTAAAAACACTAAAAACATTAAAAACCCTTAAATACACTGAAACCAATAAAAACCATAAAAACCCACAAAAAATTAAAAAAATGAAAAAACCCATAAAAACCCTAAACAACAAAAAAAATCTATAAAAAATTTAATCTCATAAAAACATTAAAACCTATAAAATACCATAAAACTCCTAAAAACTCAGAAAAAATGTAAACCCAAAAAAACCTAAAGAACACTAAAATCCCTAAAAATCCATAAAAACCCTAAATCTCCAAAAAAACAGAAAAATTCTATAAAATTCCATAAAAAGACAAGAAACTCTAGAAACCCTAAAAACCCTATGAAAACCTAAAAACCCTAAAAACACTTAAACCCCATTATAATATAAAAAAACTATTAATAGCATAAAAAAGCTAAAAACTATAAAAGTCATAAAAACCTATGAAAACCCTAAAAAGTCTAAAAACCCTAAACCCCACCAAAAACTATAAAAACCACTTAAACCCTTGAACATTTTAAAAAACTCTAAAAAGCATTAAAAACTTAAAAACCCTAAAAAACCCTAAATACCAAAAAAACTCTAAAAACCCTAAAAATCCATAAAATACATTAAAATCCATAAAAATTAATAAATATCCCTAAAAAAACCTAAAAACATAAAAACCCTAAAAACCTGTAAAACCCCTAAGAAAACCTTAAAAACCAAAAACACATTAAATCCCTAAAAACCCTAAAAATGCTAAAAATGCTAAAAACTGTAAAACCCTCTAAAATCCCTAAAAACAATAAACCCCTAAAAACCATTAAAACCCATAAAATCCCTAAAACCCCACTAAAACCTATACTAACACTTTAAACCCCTAGAAACAATAAAAACTCTAAAAACCATAAAAACCATAAAAACTAAAAAAACACTAAAACCCCAAAAAACCAAAAAACCCTCAAATTCTGTAAAACCCATAAAACCATTAAAATCCTAGATAAATACCTATATCTGTTTAAAAATGTAAAAAATCCCCTAAAAACTGTGAAATCCCTATTAAAACCTTTAAAACCTAAAAACACTTAAAACCCCAAAAACCCTAAAAAGGTAAAAAACCCTAAAAACCAAACAACCCCTAAAAACATTAAAACCCCTAAAAACACTAAAAATTCTAAAAACCCTTTAAACTAACAAAAATGTGGAAAAAACTATAAGAAACCTTAAAATTCCAAAAAAAACCCCTAAAAACCAAAATACCCCTAAAAACCCTTAAAAACCCTCAAAATACCTTAAAACCTTAAAAATCCATAAAAATATTAAAAACACCCTAAAACACTAAAAAAATAAAGACATCTAAACCCCCTGAAAAACATAACAAATAATAAAAACATAAAAACACTAAAACCCCTAAAAACCTAAAAAACTTCAAAAACACTAAAAACCCACAATAACCCCAAAAACCATAAAGACCTCAAAATCCCTAAAAACCATAAAACAAATAAAAAATCCAATAAAAAACCATAAAATTACCTAAAAACATAAAACACTGTAAAAACATTGAAAAAACCTAAATAAAACCTAAAATCACTTTACACCCCTAAAAACCAAAAAAAATGATAAAAACAAAATAAATTATAAAACCCTTTAAACCACTATAAACATTAAAAATTTATAAAAATTCTTAAAACCATAAAAAACCCAAAAAAAACCATAAAACCCCTAAACCCCCATAACAACCATCAAAATATATAAAAATCCTAAAAAATAATAAAAATCCCAAAAATCCCAAAATATATCTAAAAAAGTTAAAAAACACTAAAACACTGAAAACCCTTAAAAAATGGGAAATATGAAAAACACTTAAAACACCTAAAAACCTAAAAAATGTTAAAATACCTAAAAACACAAAAAAACATAAAACCCCTAAAACCATAAAACTTTATAGATACCTTAAAACTTCTAAAATCCATAAATACACTAAAACACTAAAAACTATAAAAACTATTTAAATGCATCAAAATAGTAAAAACTATAAAATACATAAAAATATTATAAAAATACAAAAAACACTAACAACCCATGAAACCCATAAAAACCAGAAGACCCCTAAAAACCATAAAACCCTAAAAATCAATAAAACCATAGAACCTATAAAAACCTAAAAACCATAAAAATATTAAAAATCCCTAAAGATATACAAAAATATAATAAATAAACCTTTGAAAACAATTCTAAAACCATAAAAATATAAAAATACTTAAAACCTCTAAAATCCTAAAAAATATTAAAACACCAAAAAATCTTAAAATCCCAAAAACCATAAAGACCACTAAAAACCTTAAAACCCCTAGAAACCCATAAAAACCTAAAATACACTAAAAATTAAAAATCCTTTTAAACCATTAAATATTTTAGAAAACTCAAAAACCATAAAACTCTAAAAATACCAAAACAACCCTAAAAATATAAAAAACCATAAAAAATTAAAACTCGTAAAAAATCCCTTAAAATAACAAAAAACATAAATACCTTAAAAACCCTTAAGAAAATATTCAAACATACAAAAATTAAAACCCAAAATCCTTAAATAACTCTAAAAACACAAAAACCAATAAAAACCCTAAAAACCCTCAAAATTCAAAAAAACAACTTCAAAAACTGTAAAATTCATAAAAATACATAAAAATATAAAAACCCTTAAATTCCCTGAAAAACACTATGAAAACATTAAAAACATAAAGAACTATTAAAACCTCTAAAAATGAAAAAACCATAAAAACCATAAAACCTAAAAATGCTAAAAACCCTAAAAACCTTGAAGAACTTAAAAACCCTAAACAATCCTAAAAACCATAAAACACCTAAAAATCTAAAAAATTAAAATTCAAAAAGAACTTTAAAAACCACTAAAGACTCAAAAATCCGTTATCTTTAAAAAAACTCTAAAAAACCTAAAAATCCCAAAAAAGTTAGAAAACCCTAAAAACCCATAAAAACTCAAAAAATCCTGAAAATACTCAAAATCCATAAAACCCCTAAACCCCCTAAAATCCCATAAAAATCCTAAAAATACCTTAAAATACCTAAAAACAAAAAAAACCCCTAAAAACCCTAAGGAATCCTTACAATCATGAAATCACTTAAACACCCTATAAAACCCAGAAACACTAAAAATATAAAACCCCCTAATGACCATAAAAACTCTACAAACCTTAAAAACCCTAAAATCCATGAAAAGCCTAAAAACCCACTAAAACTCTAGGCACCATTTAAACCCCCCAAAATTTTTAAAAACACTGAAAAATATTAAAAACCCTATAAACTAAAAAACCATAAAAACCCAAAAAACCCATAAAAACCCTAAAAACCACTAAAAATAATCAAAATTCCCCCAAACCCTAAAAACCATAAAAATTCTAAATAACTCAGAAAATCACAAAAAACCTAAAAAACCCCTTAAAACCTTTATAATTATTAAGAAACAAACAAATACCTAAAAATAATTAAAACCCCTAAAAACCAAAAAAAGCACCCAAAAAACCCATAAACCCCTAAAAACCATAAAAATCCTATAAAAACATAACAATACCTTATAACATAAACAAATATAAATACTATAAAATCCTAAGAAAACATAAAACCCTTAAAACCCCTAAAAATTTAAAAACCCTTAAAGGCTCTAAGGCCATAAAAATCACTAAAATAATAAAAATCCTTAAAAATGTAAAAAAACACAAAAACCCATACAACCCTTAAAAAAACTAGAAACTCTAAAACACCTTTAAACCCCTAAAAAATTTATAAAAATCTATAATACCTTAAAATTCCTAGAAAACTAAAAAAACCAAAAATCCCAATAAACACTTAAATACCCTAAAACCTCATAAAATCCCATAAAACCCTAAAAATCCTAATAATTCTAAAAAATAGTTAAAAACGTAAAACTCCCTAAAAACCAAGAAAACCAGAAATAAAACCTTAAAAACCAAAAAAAATACTTAAACCCCTTAAAAACCCTAAAAAACACAAAAGACCCAAATAACCTTAAAAACCCCTAAAACCCAGAAAACTATAAAACTCCTAAAAACATTTAAAATCCCTAAAAACCTATAAAACCCTAAAACCAAAAAAACTCTAAAAAATAATTAAACCCATAAAAATTTAAAAACACTAAAAAACCATAAAAAACCTAAACAACTCAAAAAAATCATAAAAACCCCAAAATAAAACCCTTAAAGCCCTTAATATAATCAAATCCTAAAAACCCTAAAACCACTAAAAAATCCTAAGAAAGCCTTAAAAACATAAAAAACAAAAAACCCACAAAAAACCTAAAAAATGCTAAAAATATTTAAAAACTCAAAAAAACTTAAAACCCTAAAAACCCTAAAAACCTAAAGAATCATTTAAACACAAAAAAACCCAAAAAACCCAACTAAAACCTTTAAAACCCCATCATATCTCTTAAAATGTTTCAAAAAGCTATAAAACCATAAAACCCCTAAAAACTCAGAGCACTAAAACCCTTAAAAACCATAATACCCTAAAAACCATAATAACACTCAAAATCACTAAAAACCCTAAAATCCAAAAAAAAATACTATAAATCCCTAAAAATGCATAAAAATATAAAAATCCCTAAAAACGTAATAATCCCTTAAAAACTAAAAAACACTAAAAACCCTTAAAAATAAAAAAATCCTAAAAACCCCTAAAACCCCTAAAAATTAAAAATACCATAAAACCACAAAAAACACCAAAACCACTAAAAAGCCATAAAAAACCTCAAACCCACTAATAATATAAAAGCCTCTAAACCCCAAAAAACATTAAATAAATATAAAACCCTTAAAAACCCAAAAAAACTCCAAAAATCCAAAAAAAAACAAATAAACCATTAAAACCCTAAAAAAAATCAAGGTCAATAAATTCCAATAAACCCATAAAAATAATAATAAATACCTAAAAATACCTGAAAACATAAAAAATACCAAGAAACTAAAAAAACCGATAATGAAAACATAAAAACCTAAAAACCCTTAAAACCCCTAAAGACCAAAATAATGCCAAAAACCTTAAAAACTATAAAAAAATCCTAAAAACCACTATAATCTATAAAATTCCTTTAATCCCCTAAAAGAATTTAGAAATCAAAGAAACCTAGAAACCCTAAAAAATATATAAAAACCCTAAAACCTCATAAAATCATAAAACCCTGAAACCCTAAAAACACTCAAAATCCGTAAAAAACTTAAAAACATAAAAATCCTAAAAAATATAAATATACTTAAATAATTAGCATACCAAAAAAACCAGATAAAACACAAAGAAAACCTTATAAAAATAAAGACATTTCAAACCCCTATAAACCCCAAAAAAGTCTAAAACCTGTAAAAATCCCTAAAACCCTAAAAAACCATAAAAATAAAAAAAATGCACTAAAAAACCTAAAAACCCATCAAACCCCTAAAAAATTAAAAACTCTAAAAAACATAAAACACAAAAAATTCAAAAAACCAAAAAAAACACCCAAAAAATCACAAAACACTAAAAACAAAAAAACCCTTAAACCCCCTAAAAATACCTAAAAACCAAAAACCATAAAAATACTAAAAATATCTAAAAAACATTTAAAATCCATAAAAACCCACATCAAAACCATGAAAACCTAAAAACAATTTAAACCCCTAGAAATTTAAAATTTCTAAAACCCCTAAAAACCCATAAAATTCCTAAATACCTTAAAACCCCTAAGAATGTTAAAAATGATAAAAAAACCCATAAAACCCTTAATACAACTAAAAAATATAAAAATTATTTAAACCCAAAAAGACATTAAATATTTATAAAAATTATTAAAACCCTTGAAAATCAATAAAAAACCTAAAACCAATAAAATCAAAAAACCCATTTAAACCATAAAAAACCAAAAAACCACTCAAAATACCTAAAAATCATATAAACTAGGCAAATACTAAAAATTTCCAAATATTTCTAAAAATTTAAAAAATCATGCATACCCCTATGGAACCCTCTAAAACCATTAAAACACTTAAAACCACTCGAAACACCAAAACCATTAAAATCCTTAAAAATGTTAAAATACCCAAAAAGCACTAAGAAATATTTAGTACATTTAAATACCTATAAATGTTGAAAACTCTAAAAACCATAAAAACCATAAATACAAAAAAAACATAAAAACATAAAAACAAAAAAATATCTAGAAATCCACAGACTCCCTAAAAAAATAAAAAACCATAAACCCCTAAAAATCCCTAAAAATGTAAAAAATCCTAAAATTGCTTACGAAAACCTTAAAAACCTAAAAACACATAAAATGCCTAAAAACTAAAAACCTTAAAAACCATAAAAACTCTAAAATCCATGAAACACTAAAAACAATAAAAACCCTAAATCCTAAGAAAACCCTAAAATCTACTAAAACACTAAAAACCCATTAAACCTATAAATTTTAAAAAACTCTAAAATTCCTTAAAATACCGAAAAACTAAAAAAACCCCTAAAATCACATAAGACCCCTAAAAATCCTAAAAATTCTAAAAACCATAAAAAAACAATCAATTCCCCAAAAAACATAAAACCCCTAAAGAACATAAAAAACTCTAAATACCCAAAAAACCATAAAACCACTAAAAACTCTAAAAACCATTAAAAGCCCTAAAAAAATTTAAAAACTGTAAAACCTATAAAATACATAACAACCCCAAAACCATAAAAACACTCAAAATCCATACAACCCCAAAAAAATCATAAAAATCCTAAAAAAACCCTAAAATTAAAGAAAACATAAAAAACCATAAAAAAAACTAAAATAAATAATAAAACCTTAAAATTATAAAAACACTTAAGACGCCTAAAAACATAAAACCAACTAAAAACTATAAAATCCCTTTAAATCCCTAAAAGCATTTAAAACTCTAATAAAACTTTAAACCTATAAAAAACTCAAAAAAACCCGTAAAAATCCAAAAAACCCAGTAAAACATTAACAACAAAAAACCCCTAAAAAACTCATAATACCTAAAGAAAAAACAACCACAAAATCCTAAAAAATCATAAAAAGGTCTAAAAAATAAAAACGCTAAAACCCCTATAAGATCAAAAGAATACCTTTAAAACCTAAAAAACTTCAAACATATAAAAACCTAAAATATGAAGAAAAATTTTAAAAACTAAAAACACGTAAAACCTCTTAAAATAATAAAAAAATACTAAGTAACCTAAAACCCGTCAAAATTCTTAAATCCCAAGAAACCATAAAAATCCTTTGAAAATACTAAAAAAGGCCTACAAAAACCCTATGAGACCTAAAGAAAACTTATAAAACCTAAAAATCATAAAACCTATAAAAATATGAAAAAATATAAATAACCTAAAAACCCTAAAAACCATAAAAACCATAAAAATATATAAAAGCCTTAAAAACCTTTAAAAATCCATAAAACCCCTAAAACACTAAAAACACTTAAAAATCGAAAAAACAACTAAACCCAAAAAATGTAAAAAACTATAAAAAACCATCAGAACCCTAAAAACTCAAAAAACCTCTACAAAGCCTAAAAAACCATAAAACCCTAAAAAAAACCTCAACTTCTTCCTTGTCCTGAAACGCCTAAAAAACATAAAATCCATAAGAATATTTTAAAACCCTAAAAACCAAAAACCCCTTAAAAAATTAACAACTCTAAAACACCATTAAACCCCTAAAATCATTAAAAAAACTATAAACCATAAAACCATTAAAAAATAAAAAACCACAAAAAACACAAAAAAAATAAAAAACCCTAAAACACTCAAAATTCCTAAAAATCCCTCAAATACCAAAAACATCCAAAAACAACACTAAAACCCCTAAAATCATAGAAACACTAAAAACCTTGAAAACCCATGATAAAATCATTAAAAAACCCCTTAAAACACCTAGAAATAAAAATTTGATAAAACCTCTAAAAACCATAAAAATCCTAAAACCCCTAAAACCCAAAAAACCCATAAATACACTAAAGCAAACTAAAAACTATAAAAAATATTTAAACCCTTTAAATCATTAAAAAAATATAAAAACCATAAAACCCTAAAAACTCAAAAAAACCTAGACATCCCAAAAAACCATAAAAATCCTAACCCCCCCCCCCACGGCCCAAACCCTCAAAATCCCTAAAAACCATAAAAATATTAATAATCCATAAAAACCCTAAAAACCATAAACCCCTAAAAATTTAAAAACAATAGGAAAAAATTTAAAAACAAAAATACATAAAACCCCTAAGAACCTAAAAATGATAAAAACACAATAAAAATCCCCCCAAACCATAAAAAGCATAAAAAACTCATAAAACCCATAACAACCTTAACCCAAAAACCCTAAAAACCACTAAAAAAATTCTAAAATATAATTAAAATGCAAAAAACGTTTAAAAAATAAATAAACCCTTAATAACCTTTAAACACTAAAAAACCTAAATCTCAAAAAACAAAAAAAATGAAAAAAACGCAAAAAACCCTCAAAATCCCTAATGCCCCTAAAAACATAGAAATCATAAAAAATCCATAAAATTCCCTAAAACATAAAAACCCTGAAAACCACTAAGAATACCTTGAAACCCTAAAAACAATTAAAACCACTAAAAACTAGAAAAAATGATAATAACCCTAATGAACCCTACAAACCTAAAACCATATAACCCCTACAAACCTTAAAAAACCAAAAACCCCAAAAAAACCTTAAAACCACTAAAAACTCTAAAAACCGTTTAAGCACATAAAAATGATAAAAAAAACTCTAAAAACCCTTAAAACCAAACAAACAGAAAAAAAATATAAAACCCTAAAAAAACATAAAACCCCTAAAAACCCTAAAAACCACAAAATACCTAAAAACATTAAAAACCCATAAAAATCCAAAATAAGACATAAAAATCCGTAAAAATGTATAAAATTGTAAAAACCTTAAAAACCCCCAAAGAAAATATTAAATCCATAAAATATTTAAAACCCTTAAAACCCCACAAATTGATAAAAAAAAACTTCAAAACCCAAAAAACACTAAAAAAATAAAACCCCACAAAATCCCAAAAGGCCATAAAAATCCAAAAATCCCAAAAACGTAAAAACCACCCAAACAACTAAAACCCCTTAGAAAGACTTAATAACAAAAATACCCTGAAACCCCCCAAAAATCTAAAAAATGAAAGAAACTATAAAAAACCTAAAAAGATACAAAAAACCCCAAACCCCCTAAAATCTATAAAAACAACTAAACACCCATAAAAACCCATAAAACCCTAAAAAAAATATAAAAACCCTTTAAACCCGTAAAAACATTAACAAACTCTAAAAAACCATAAAACCCCTAAAAATAAAAAAAAACCCTAAAACCCCCCAAAATACATAAAAACCCTAAAAACCCCCAAAACCCCCCCAAAATCCGTAAAAATTCCAGAAAACATAAAAATACAAAAATAGACATTAAAACACATAAAAAGGTAAAAAAACCCAAAAATGCCCATAAAACCCCAAAAATCCTTAAAAACTAAAAACACTTAAAACCCAAAAAAATCCTAAAAACACTAAGAACTATAAAAATATCTAAAAACCCTAAAACCATAAAAACCCTTAAAAGTCCAAAATTCTATAAATACCCCAAAACTCACCAGAACTATTATAAACCTTTAAACCCATAAATTGTTAAAATGATCTAAAAATCATTCAATCCCAAAAAACTCAAAAATACCATCCCCCCTGAAAAAAAAACTAAAAGACCCCTAAAAACCCTCAAAAAAATAAAAAACCCTAAAAACTGTAAAAACCCATAATAATTATAAACAATACCAAAACATCCCTAAAAAATAAAAAAAACATAAAACCATAAGAAATATGAAGAAATTCCTAAAAACCCCAAAGTAATTTAAACCCCTAAAAACCAAAAAAATATAAAAACCTAAAAATACCTAAAAATACAAAAAAACAAATAAAAACCCCTAAAAATAATAAAATAAAATAAATCCATAACATCTCTAAAATAGAAATGATCTTGAAAACCGTTAGAACCACTAATAATGTCGTATCCTAAATAAAATTAAAACCCCTAAAAAACATAAAAATTCCTAAAACCCCTAAAAGACCCTAAAACCCCTAAGAACCATAAAAACCCCTACAAAACAAAAAAAACCCTAAAACCCATAAAACCATAAAACCACTAAAAACTCTAAAACCCCTTTAAACCCCTAAAAATGTTAAAAACAATAAAACCCCCCTAAAAACCCTAAAAACTCAAAAGAACCCTAAACCCCAAAAAAACATAAAACCCCTAAAAACATTAAAGAATATTAAAAACCTTCAAAATACAAAAAAACCCTAAAAACATAAAGATTATAAAAATCCCTAAAATCCCTAAAAATCCCTAAAAAATTACCTAAAAATAAAATTTTATAAAAACCCTAAGATCCTCTAACAATACCTCAATAACATAAAAAAAAATTAAAACACATAAAAATCCTATAAATCACAAAACACCTAAAAACCATAAACCCCTAAAAACCCTAAAAATCCTAAAACCCCTAAAAACCAATGAAAACAATAAAATCTCTTTAAACCCATAAAAATTTTAAACACCGCTATAAATACATTAAAAACCTAAAAAACTAAAAAACCCTAAATCCCCAAAACTCTATAAAAACACTAAAAAAGCCTAAAAATCTTAAAAACCCCTAAAAATACTAAAAATCATAAAATTCATAAAAAATCACTTAAAATACCTAAACAAGTAAAAAACCTAAAACCCTCAAACCCCTATGAAAACATTAAAAACCTAAAAACACAATAAACCAATAAAAACCTAAAAATACCTAAAATGATAAAACTATAAAAAACCTAAAAACCATAAAACCACTAAAAACCTTAAAAACCTTAAATACCTATAAAAATCATAAATGAGTAAAAATTATAAGAAGTATTTAAACCCATAAAACATTAGAAAACTCAAAATACCTAAAAATCATAAAAACACAAAAAACCCTAAAACTAAAAAAATCCATAAAAACTGTGAAATTATAAAAAAAACTAAAAACCCGCAAAATCCCAAAAACCCAAAAAAATCATAAAAATCCTAAAAAATCCTTAAAACCCTAAAAATTTAAAGTATAGGGATGGAGACTGAATATGCATGTTCCCCTCGCACTTGGGATCCCCTTTAAGGTCTCTTCTCATGGTTCGTCTCCTCCAGCGTGGTGGTGCCTTCTCTGCGACGATGATCTCTCAGGCGTCAGACTACACAGCATTATTGCTTCCTCTAGTGGTATGTTTGCAGGATTTGGATGAAGGATTCATCCTCGGACGAATGGGTCAGATCTGGTCTCCCTGTCTTGTGGCATTTCAGATTATTGGAGGTGTGGTCGGGTTCAGGTCTCTCCTCAGCGCAACGTTTCAGGAAATTGGTGGAGCTTCTCCAATCTGAGACTTTCATCATGCATCGCTTCAATTCCTTGGAGGTGTAGGATAGATCTGGATGCTACAGTTTGTGGCTTTGTAGATCTATGTCCCTTTTCTTCTACGAGGGTCATTCTCAGTGGTGATGGGCTTCAGTGGCCTATTTCCGTTTCATGGAGGAACAGGTCTCCTAGTTTCTTCAGCGGATTCTCCGATCGGTGGCCTAGTGGATAATGTAGTTCATCTCTCTCAGTGTATGGAAGGACGGTTCTTGTAGTCAGTGCATCTATTTTTTCTAGCAGTATTGGTTGGTACCTTCTTGGTCACTAGTGAAGTGGCTGGTTCCAGGCTTGGGAGGGTTGTGTTGGCCGCTTTGGATTCATGACAGTGAAAGGTGGGTGCGGAGGGCTCTACGATGTCTTGGTTGCGACATGATCACTCCCATGCATGGATATGTTTTTTCAGATCTGAGTATGGGAGGGTTGTTCTAGATCTCATGGCTTCTTAAAGGGTTTTGGTGGCTGTGGAGAGTGAAGATGCAGGTTTGTGTTTTGGGTTCCTCAATTTCCCCTTTGGTTTATGATGCTGATGAAGTTATGGCCAAGTTGTGTTGCGTTCTAGTTTCTATGTTGGATTGTGGTCTTATGAGATATGGATTTTTTGGTTGTGGGTCGTTGATGGTGTTGGATTTGAGGCAAGATTATGTATAGGTTAATGGTTGTGGTGATGGTTTGGTTTTGAATCGATGTGGGTGATGGATATTGGTTATATTGAGTGGTGTTGGGTGTTCTCTTGCCTTTGGGTGCTGTGGATGTGTTCCTGGGCGTGCTAAGAGGTTTGAGTTGTTGGAAGCTTATTGGATTGAAGGTGAGGGTTGCTTCAATCTACGTCTCTGGTTTATGGATGCTGCTTTGCTGGGAAGTGATGATAGGTGTTGGTGTTCGGTGATGGTTACTACTTAGATGCAAGGTGGTGAAGGTGGGACTTATGAATTTTCTAATGGTGGTTTTGTGATGTTGGTAGTGGATATGATTGTTAAGGAGGCGATGGATGATAAAAAGGTGTCGCGTGATGCTGGTTGCTATTTGGCTGGCTGATGTAGTTGAGAATGCTTTCGTTTTTCTACTTTTTTGGTTGTTGTGTATTTTTTATTTTTTGGGGACTTTTGGATTTTGTGGGGGTGTCCAGTGTTTTTGGGTGTGGGTTGTTTAACCCCTCCCCTCCCTTGAATGCGGTGTCCTTTTTTCTAATAAATTTTGGGGGGACGGAAATAGCCTGGCCACACATCTTCCTTTCCTAAAAATGTAAGTACCATAAAAAATGAAAAAAAAACAAATATGAAATATAATAACCACCAAAAAGTAGCCTAGTAACCTTTTTCAATGTTCATGTGTTGAGAACCCATATCTCTATAAGAAAAAAAGTGATATGGGTTATAAATGTTAGAAATAAGGAAGAAATGAGAGACTCAGTCAAGGTAGAAACCAAGGAGAACTTCTCACTAAGAACTCTAGCAACCATATTCCAAAAATTATGAAATATACATTGACAAGTCCATAATTAAGTAAGAAACCGAATTTTATAAGAAAAACTCACTATAATAAAATTAGCTTCATTAATTATGTTCAAAGAGTATAAGGGGGTTGCTATATATATCCATACAGTGATACAAATGTGTGATACATAGTTTTCACATATTAAGAATCCTAAGGGATGATTTTGAAAAAAAATTCACATGCCCATGACTTTAAGGGACAATTAGAAGACCCTTTTGGAAAGTGAAGACAAATAGACCACCAATTTTGACTTTGAAGATTCCATGATGGGTGGTATTGAAATTCCTAGCACACCATGAGATGTTTCTTTAAAAGAATTTTTGGGGCAAAATTATTATAAATATATACCTAGATTCTTCCCTAAGAAAGGGTATTGGGCCTCTCCTTTTAATTACAGGATTAAACCATTTAAGGCCTCCTTCATTATCTTGGTCTTCTCCCTTATCATTAGCCCATCAACTCCTCACAGTAGGTCTTGTAGAATCTTTCACATTCTACCCTCCTTATCAGTGAACTTTCAAAACCATGATGCCAATGTGTTCCATGATCCTCATCATCCCATACCTCCACAAAATTATTTTTCCCTGAATATAAAATTTCAAAGGGATAAATATCATCATCATTAATGCTGACACTAACATTTCCATACCCGTTAGGTGAATTAATCTAGTAGGAATTATCATTGATCATCTCTAAAACATGGAAAGTTCTATCTCCTCATAGATAAAGGTTTTATTTTCATTGATTATGGAACCTCCCCTTTAGATGTTTTTTCATACTAAACCACATGGATCAAATGTATCTTGATTCCAAAACTTCCTCTCTCAATCACTATATTCTTGTAATAAAGATATAAAACAAGACAGAATTGATGTGTTAATAGATCTAGTGGTAAAACATTCTACTATCGTGGAATCATGAATGATTTTTACCCTATAAAGCTCCCTTTATCTCTATTTTTCTTGAAAATAAACTCACTTTTCTGTCAATATGCTTATTTTCACTCTTTTTTGTAAATATCTTCTCTCTCATTTCTTTTGATGTCAGTCATCACTCCTTTTTCACTTTTGAAATTTCCATTCTCACTATTTATTCTCTAAATTTTTTTCTATCACTTTTAATAATCTATCTCAATCCTCACATGTTCTTCTTAAGACATTAACAGCCTCAAGGATGTATGTATAATTATCTTACCATTTATCTCAAAATAATATAAGTTGTTGTGTCCATCATGTGTGACCCTCTTATAAAATTTCCAATTCCTTCCCAATAAAATATTACTAGAATTCATGGAAACAACATCACATATCACTTTTTCTTTATACATTCCAATATAAAATGGATATTTAACTTGCTTAGTCACTTTAACATACCCACTATTATTTATGAATTAAAATATATAAGTCCTAGGATGCTTGGTTGTAGCTAAACCCAATTTATCAACCATAAAACCACTTACTACTTTTGTGAAACTACCCATAAGTTATCATAATATATACATTATATTTTATGGGGAATCTATTATAAAAAATCACTTTTTTCTATTGATCATGTTATTCTTTGGATTGATAACTCAAAACACCCATTTTTTAAAAGAATTTCTCTATCTATAGGGCACTCTATTTTCACATCATAACATTTCTTAAGTGGTGTCATTTCATTATCACATGAGGTAGATCTAAGAATATATCTATCATCAAAAATAATCAAGATCCTCTTATTTGTAAACTGTGAAAAAAAGATTCAAAACCTTTCATATTTAAAACATTAGATATCATTTTATTTGGAAACACCATTTCCCTATATTTTAGATTTGGATTCAATAAATAATGGTTTTTGTTTGGTCACATCCGTTGAGTCTATTTTGTGTTCAATTAAATGATCTTGTGTTTTGGAATCCATCAACATGAAATAATATTTATAATCCTTACCAAAATATTTAGGGCACATCCTTATTTCCTTTACTTGACTCTCTATTTTAGTATCCATGTGAAGAAGATCCTCTATATCCAAATAGTGTTGAATGTCCAATATGTCTTGAAAGTAATGGTTAAGGTCATTCACAAACCTTTCCATGATGTCCTGTCACTCCTCATAAATATTAACATGAGTCATGATAATCTCCATCTCTATATGATACTACTCAACAATCATTTCTCTTTATTTCAAACACTATAACTTGAGTATCAAATCATGATAATAGTGTGTAGAAATAAACCTCTTACGCATTAACACATTAATATCCTCCCAAGTGTGGATGGGTATTTATCCACTTTTTCATTCACTCACTTGTAGTTGGTCCGCCAAAATACTATCATAGTTGGTGATTTCCACACCCTCCAACTACACCTTACTTTTATTTGAATAGTTCTGAAAACCAAATATATGTTATACATTTTTTCCCATTCCAATAATGTTTCATGATCATTATTACAATGGAATAAAGGGATCCAAAACTTTACTTCTCCATGATCATTGGTTTTCCTTCATGATGGTTTCATTCCCTGAATTGGTGAGTCATGGAAATTATAGAACTAATCATTTTCTTTAATGACCCTCCTCCTTCATGGTTCTATATAATTTGAATAGATTTTAAATTCATCTATACTCATATTAAAATTTTAGAATTATTCTTTTAAAAAACTCATAAAAACATAAATTTACATTTCATTGGTGTTACTTTCCTTTTTTATTTAATAATCCTATAAGAAAATTTGAAGACAAAGTAATATGGACCTCACTTTCTGCCTCACATGTTTACACTCAACAATATTATGTTCTCTTATGTTTCAATCAATTTTGTATTTTTTTTAAATATAAATCCTGTGAATTTTAACACTCAACATGATTCTTATAGTGTTTTTACCCAATTCCAAAAAATTCAATGAATCATTAGAGTGTGGAAATCCCGATATATAATTCAAAGATAAAATTTAAAATGAATCTAAGAGGAAAATGTGGTAAGGGAAGATAGATAATGAATAAAAATGATTGAATAAGGATATTGATTTTTTTGAGCCATTAATTTTTATTTTTATTTTTTGGATCTTTATTTTTTAATAAATATAGTTGAAGAAGGATGATTTTTCAATATATAATTTTAAGAGAAGCAATAATTTGAAACATAGAATGAAATTAAAGTGAGAGTTGTGTTGTAACATCATGACCGTCCTAATTTGGTTGAGAAGTGACGGGGGAGCTACTAGAACTTAGGTGACATCCCTATGACACCAACGGCTATAAATAAATTCCAAGGGCCTCATAAATATTTGGGGGTCTATTTTTCATTTTAAGAAAAAAATACTAGACCAATGATAACCATAACAAAAAAATATCTTAACGATGTATGAGTACCAAAATGAAATCCAATACAAGACTAAACCAAAATATAATATCATAGTACAATAGTAATCAATGTGATATAACCCAATGAAACCAAGTGATAACAAAACCAAACGACACCAAATACACTAATAAAAACACCCAATCTAGTCTAATCTCTAAATCCACTTTCCATACCAAGGTATCAGGAAGAATCACTAAATATATGAGATACCTTAACTTTACCTATTCTTTGATATATGACATCTAAAAACACTCCATAGTGCCCAAGTATGGGCTGAGTATAAAACTCAGTAGGATTCCCCCAATGACATCGCAACTCATACCATTAGGATTGAAAATGTTAAGAATTTTATATATAATAGTTTAAAAAACATAAATTATTTTACATAAAACCAAAACAATTTTCCTAAGAAAACTATCAAACAATCCTTCAAACAATTTTTCTTAAGGATAATATCAACAAATAACACAATCATTTTTTTAGGAACATAAAATCCACTTTTATCTATTGTTTAATTTACTTTTTTTTCATAAAGATTTCCATATCTACACACATCATCAATAAAACCCACAAACTAACATGGTTTTACCATTGATGGTGGAACTTCACATCCATACTTCATCCCTTTAATGGTGGTACTTCACAACCACCATCCAACCCATGAAGATCATTTCCAACAATTATTCCCAAATCATATAAACCCATTTCAATAAAATAATTTCAACAAATATATTACTTTCATTAACCATCCATAATTTTAAAATCACCCTTTTTAATTATGAACAATGATTTTCCAAAAATCCATCCAATTCCCATGATTTCTAAAACTATAATTCAAAAAATAATTCCATCAAATAATTCCATGATTTTCCCAAAAAATTCAAGTAATTAAACAAATTTTAAATAAATACTTCATGTTTTAATAAATAGGATTGAATATAAAATCCAAATAACCCTAAAACATAGGAAAAATAAATAATTACACAACAAATTTAACAAAACAACTTAAATTATCAAGATTCCAAGTTAAATATTATTAAATTCAATAAAAACAATCATATCCCATAAATATTAACATCACAATGTATGTATATATTCCCAAAGAACTAGATACATGATTCCAAAAGAGGTAAGGATAATATATTTAAGGAAAACGATGAATAATGAGCACTTACCAAGGAATCTGGGTCCCCAATACACTTGGATTTTCCTAGGAATCTCACCCAGATCAAAAGTAATTTTCTCTATAGCTTTGGGAGGAAGAGGAATTATTGTTATTGAATTTTTAGGGGAACATGATTAGTTTATGAGGTAAATTGGATTACATCCCCCATTTAAGGATCTAATTTTTTTTTTACATTTCTTGGTTAGGGATCACAGTTAGGAAAACAATCTACTAACCATGCATGATCCAATGTCACCAAACACACCTCTCACAGTTGGCTCACACAGTTAGACACACCATGACCTAGCCATCATATTCCCCAATATCCAACATTTAAGGGTTTCTTCTAAGAATTTTCATGGTTTGAAAAAACTGTGTGCCTAATAGTGTGCCTCCCCCTATGTCCAATGTTTCATTTTCATAGTTCCTTAGAGTTTTTTCGTACTATCTAATAATTTCTCTCAAACCATGAACATCAATAAAAGTCTGAAAAATATGTCAATGATCCTTTGAACCTTCCAAAACATAACCCAATCATTTTATATACTTAAAATACATAAATAAAGGTTTAATTACCAGAATATGGTTGTGATACATTCTCCCAATCATTGGTCTTTCCATACCCGTAAAGTATGAAACTATATTTTTTCCTAAAGAGTTATGGACATTTCTCCATCATTTACTTTTCATGCTCCCATTTTCCCTCCTAAATCTGACAATGTTTCCACAAAACCCATACTAGACTGATTATTTTTTCATGTAAGACTTTATCGGGCCTATCCAGAATGTATACCAGCTCATGAAACAATGTAGAATCCATAACTAAGTCAACATGATCCTACAAAATCACATGGCTAGGGTTATGTTGATACTACATGAATTGATATACATGGAACATGTCATTCACTAAATAGAACCCTTCTAGAAAAGAAAACTGATATTCCACCTCACAAAACTATTCAAGTATCTCAAAAAAATATGTATTGAGGATATAACTTACCAAAATTTCCAAATTGATGATACCCCAGCCTTAGAGATATTCTAAAGAAAACATGATCACTCACCATAAACAAAATTTTTAATAAATTTCTTTGGGGCATGAATTGGGTGACCAATTCATGTCTCCTCTTGTCTAAAAAAAACTCACCAGAAACAAAATTGGTTATCGATGATGACCCACATATGATTTATGATGACTCTGTGTCATCTTCATCCTCCTTCTGATTAAGTAAATATTATTTATTATCTCTTAAACAAGTCTTGGTCTAACTGGTAAAGTCTCACCTATTTCAACCCAATAAGTAGAGAAGGATAAGGATACCCATATGATTATTCAAAAAAATCCATATTTATTGAGTCATGATAACTTCTGTTGTATGATAACTCCACTAACATTATGTTATCCTCCCATGAAACAACAAAATAACTTCATCCAAAATAATGTCATTCAATGTTTGGATTGTCCTTTCATATTTTCCATCATTTTGAGGATGATACACTATGATCATTGTAAAATTATTCCTAAGTTATTTCTTTAAATATTTAAAAAAATAGGACATAAACCTAGGGTATCTTTTAGATATAATTTATATAGGAACGCCATTCCTCTTTACACATTGTCAGATATATTTTTTTGACAAGTCCTCCTCCATATTGGATTCAAAAATAAGTAATAAGTGGGAAAAAATTTAGTCAATCCACTACCATCTATATGAAATCATGTTTCCAAACCATCATTGGTAGACCTGTTACAAAATTCATAATTATATACTCCCATTTCCAAATGAGAATTAGTAAATACTGAAACATACCTACTAGTCATTGATTATATTCTTTAACTTTTTTATAGGTAAGACATCTCAACACAAACCCATCCACCTTTCTTTTCATGTCTTCCCACCAAAATTGTAATTTCAGTTCCTTATACATATTGTTTATTCCAGGATGAACATCCCATATCGAATGGTGATGAGAATGAAGGACTTGTTTCTAAAAATACAAAGGCATGACAATCCAATCTCAAAACCACAACACTGATATTCTTACAAGCTTCCATCCCTCAATGATATCCCCACCATTGAGTTTTTTCCTCATAAAAAAAAATTAAAAAAAATATGTTTGTACATATTTAACCTTATCTAATAAATCAAGAACAAAAGAAACTGAAATGAAAAAACAACACTAACTCATTTTTTCCAATCCAAGTGCATATCAGCAATCACTAACATTAGGCTTCATTGATCTGAAGCCGCATTCACCAACTGACTCTATGAATTTATTCTTAATGAATTTACCATTGATTCCATTTACATAGTGTATAAATTAATTCAATGTAAAACTTTTAAAGATATTAAATCCATATTATTTTTTATATTCAATTCTTCTTTTGAGAAAATCTGTTCCAATGTATTACGGTCCATAAACACCATGAATTCCTCAACAAACAGATAATAATTCTAGGTATTCTAAGAATTGACCACAATAGTTATTTCCAAATCATTTTTTGAGTAGTTCTTCTCATTTAATCCTAAATTTTTTGAATCATAAGGAGAAATATTATCTCTCTATATGAGAACACATCCCAACCTAGATTTAGAAGAATCACTATACACCACATATAATTTTCATGATTATAGAAATATCAATGTTGGTGCTTATGGAAGGTGAAATTTAATATCTTGAAAATAATTTTGGCATTAATCATTCCATCGGAATGGAAAACTTTTCCTTCTCAAATATTTCATTGGTGAATCTTTTCATGAAAATTGACTAAAAAAAATCAGTAATAACCATACATATCAAGAAAACTATGTATCTTAAAGAAATTCATTGGAGGTTTCTAAGAGATAACACCCTCAATATTTTCTAGATCCAGAAAAAACACATTATTCTGAGATAAAATCGATAAGGAAGCACACCTATTGTATCCAAAAATAACACCTTGAATGTTTATCATACAGACGATGATCCTGCAAGATTCTGAACACTATCTCTATGTGTTTCTAATGATCAACCTTTATCTTGTAATAAACTAGTATGTTATCAAAAAATATCCCCAAAAAATAATCTATATACCTTTAAAATATCTAATTAATCAATTCTATAAATATAGTTGGTTCATTCATAAAACTGAAAGGTATAACCACAACCTCATAATGGACATATATACTTCTAAAAGTTGTCTTTAGAATATCCTCCTTTTGAATCTCTAATTGTTGATATCTGAAAGACAATCCAATTTTAGAGTAACACTAGGATCCCCTCAATTAATCAAACATGACAACAATGTGTGGTGGAGGATTCAAAATCATTATCATAACTTGATTAATCGTGTAAAGTCCTGTAAATTTCTAGGAATTTTTTTTCTTATTTTCTTTTGGATTTTTATGAGTGCGCAGTTTCTGAAGGCACCTGATTCTGAGGCCCGGTGTGCCCGGAATCATTTTCTGAAGTTTAGCTCAGGTACGTTCAGTGAACGAATGAGATGGTTTTCCTATCTTTTGAATAGGTGCTCGGAATCGAAATCTGAGGGCACTGATGAAACCGTAGCACCATTAATTTCTTAGGAACACCTTTTCCGAAGGTGCGTTTTCTCGGGAGGAGTTGTTAAAAATGTGAAGAATAAAAATATAGTTGTTTTACAATTATATTTTTATTACACCACTGATGGTTAAGTGTTATGGGGAAGAATGTTGTGAGGAAGTTGGGGTGGGGCCTACACGATCCCCCACCTCCTTAAATTTCTCTAACACCCCATTAAACCCCCCTCTAGCATTTAATTTGTAACACATCCTCTTCCCCTCCTTAGTGAAGGTCAACTCTCACATTAATTTTTTTGATTAAAGCTATTCAATTAATTTAATTAAGAGTTTGAATTTTGAATATTTGGAATTCATGGCATGGGATAATAAAATAAGGATGAACCTTATTTTATTTGGGGTTTGGTTTTGTTGTGAGAGAACATTGGTAGAGAATACTCTATGTTTGAAGAACGCAAAGAACGCCAAGACTTCAACGAAGAATGTCGTCACCGCAAGGAGAGATTGAAGAGCCGTCTCTTATTCACTCTGCAGCCGGTGTGTGATGACGTTACCTTCTTGGACGTACATTGTTCCGTCTTCTCTCCACGTCAAAGAAAGGGAGACGCTGCTTCCTCCTCAAACGTTCTCCGTCGACGTATACGGAGCTTCATCCCGCGATGTCGTTTTCCACGACGCTGGCTTCCGCGAACTTCTTCGAGGTAGGGGTTGATTTTACGTTCAAAATTAATTGACGTACTCCGTTGGTTATTTGGCCGCCTGTTATCAAAATAATGGAGGAGGTCGTACCGCACGAACATAGCTAAACCTCCTCCAATTTTGTTGTAGAATATCCTGTGGCTTTGAACGGAGGTGGCGCGGTGCAATGGCAACGTGCAGGAACGAGGTAAATCGTGGTGAAGGTGCGTGGCGCCATTCCGTCGTGCCGGTGAAGCTGAAGGATCCTGCGGCCATGAACGGGCCAATGCAAAGGGGCGCGGTGCCGTCACACTGCGCCGGTGAACCATGGAGGGCTGCGGCCAGGGCCGGCCGCGACGGAGGGGCACGACGCCGTCGCGCCACGCCAGTCGGAAAAAAGGTCGCGGCCTTTGGCCACGGCGGTGCAGCAAGGGGCGGCCAGGCATTCTGGCCGTCGGCGCTCAAGGAGGCGGGACCAGTAGGTCCCGCGGTGGCGGTTCAGAGAAGCGGCCGGCTCAGCCGGCCGCTGGTGCCAGGTGGGGGGGGACCCCTCAGGTTCTGCGGCTCAATTAAGGCCGGTCATTTACAAATCAAGGGGGGCAGCCCCCCCCCCCCCCACGTCCGCTCAGTGCGCGGGTGCCCAGGCCGGACCGCCCGCGCCGGGCCGAATCCCCGCGCCGGGCCGGGCCACACCGGCTGGGCCGGGCCAGGCTGCGCCCAACCAGGCAGGACCCGGACCTGGGTCGGGTCGACCCGTTTCGGGCCGACCCATGGGGTATTGGGTCGGGTCAGACCGGGCCAAAACCCCCTGTTTTCGGACAGATCCGTTCAAACACCCATATCTTGGGCTACGAACCTACGATCGATGCACCGTTAGTTGTGTAGCGATCCTTGAATCGATAAGGTAGTTTCAGTATATTACACTCAAGGTTTAGGAGAACTTTGGGTATGGTCAGGTTGGTTCGAACACAAAACCAACCGGGCCCTCAGAGCAGAAATGCTAATAACTTGAGTTCTGGACGTCCGATTGACGTGTCGTCGACTTTGTTGGATTCCTCTCAGTGAGACGGTTCTTTTGAATTACTTCGGTCATGGTTTGGACACAGTTGGAGTGCGGTCGAGTTGGTTTTGACTTAAAAACCAACCAGGTCACTGGGACGAAAAAGTCAATAACTTTCAGACCGAGCGTCTGATTGATGCGTCGTCTGTCGCGTTGAGTTCCTTTTGACGAGGCAGAACTTTGGGATAGATCAACACTGGACTAAGTGTCAGTTGATGTACCAAACCCCCTTGGCTCGTGGATCGGACCCTCCCGGAAGCAAGTTTTTTGTGTGCGGGAACCCTAGAGCTGGCTGCGACTACGATGACGACAACGACTGTACTGGGATCTTCCGTGGGTTCGGCAGCGACGACGACCGTACTGAAATCCTCCGTCGGTTCGATAGTGATGACTACTGTTCTTGTATCCTGTGTGGGTCCGGAAGTACATGAATACTGTTCTTGTATCCTACGTGGGTCCGGTAGTATTTGACTTTGTACTTGTATCCTATGTTGGTCCGGAAGAGTAGCTGGTCTTGTATTCTTTGTGGGTCCGACAGCTTAGCCCGTCTTGTATCCTATGTGGGTCCGACAGCTTAGATGAATCAGTGGCAACATCTGATCATCTCTATCACCTTACAAAGAGTATACGTGTGTGAGCTGAGTCTTGACTTTCAATCAATATCTTCGATATGATTGTTTTTCTATCCTGTGTGGATTGGGTTGTGTTATCCTGTGTGGATTGGATTGTGCTATCCTGTGTGGACTAGATCGAACTTGGGATCATATTTTGGAGCCGAACTAGAATTTATGACTTAGGTATATTTATGGTCATATACCTAATTAGAGTTGGTTGTTACTTCATGATTGTATCTTTCCTTTGTGGATTATACTTCGTGGATTCTGGGAGACCTTCGGGGGTCTCGGGGTCCCTAATTAGTAGTGTATACTCACCCCTACACGGGCTATTCCCACACTACGTTGTGTTGGATGTAGAAAATGGAAAGTGTTGATCGAGTTAGGAGCTTATGGAGTTAGACAGTACCTGGAGGTGGATCACTGGACGAGACATACACGGAGCGGACAGCGGGAGCTGAGAAGCAGAGGAGACTATCTGTACCCACCCTTCAGGTGGGATTTCCAGAGGATGGCTCGGTGTTGCTGCTTTACTTTTCTGCTATTGTACTCTCTTTTCAGTTGTACTTTACTTTCAGTTGGGTTTGTATTCTAGCCCATTTACTTTACAGCACTTACTTTTGTACTCAGTTTACTTAGTGTTTACTTCAGCTTGCATACTATGTGGTGTTTGTTTACTTAATAAAGGTGATTCCTTCCCTTTTATTGGGATTTACACCTTTGGTGCTAGTCGTCAGCCCCTGACCTAAGGAAGGCGGGCTTGGGGTAGTCATGGCACGGGGCCCGAGGACGGGCCGTGACAAATTGATATCAGAGGAGTTCAGTTCTACCATAGAACTCAGGACTCTGATCTTTCTTCTATGTGAATCAATAGTGTTAAGGGTATTGAGTGTGGTTATCAGTCCAGGGAGTCCAGTGTTGGTGTGGCGGCCGAAGTATCCATACACCAGGACCCTGACTTTTGATTTTCGACTCAGTGCATGAAAACATTGATTCCATGTGTGTTTCAAAAGTTTTCTTTGTGATTAATTTGTGTCAGCTCACCAGGTATACTTTATTGACCATGGAACACCTGTCTCCTTTCAAGATGGCCCCATGACGGAAGCCAGCTAGGGGTCCGAGCATTGTACGAGATGACAGCCCACCGAGCGATGAGGCCTTCGTGTAGGGCCCTGTTACAGAGGAGGCACCGAAGTACCTCTGCCCGCCGAGACACCGATTCCACCAGCCCCAACCACTAAGAGTGCACGTCGCCTTAGTGCATTGCACGAGTTTTAGCGTCAGTGAACACCCAGGTTCCGTAGGGAGACGGAACCTCAGGCATCCGAGGATTGGCTGGAGGCTGTTGTTCGAGTTTTCAGGTTAGTGGGGACACCAGCTGACCTCATGGTGATCCTTGCAGCGAGTCTCCTAAACGCGGCAGTAGGTAGATGGTGGAGCCTGATGCTCCAGGTGCACAACGAGGCATCCCTTCTTTGGTCGAACTTCGAGAGCCTCTTCCGCTCGGATTTCATACTAGCCACCCTCCGTGCGGTGTGCATTCAGGAGTTACTACAGCTGCGGCAGGGCACCATAACGGTAGCCCAGTACTCGGTAAGATTTACCGATCTCTCGTGATATTCCATGAACATGGTACGAGACCCATTCTTCTGGGCCCAAACCTTCGAGTAGGGACTGAGGCATGATATCAGGGCATCGATGATCTCCCTCAGCATTCCGACGCAGGCAGGAGTACTAGAGAGATCCCTTCTCGTAGAGAGCTTCCTTGCTGAGCCTACACCAGCAGCGCGACCTACTGCAGGGTAGCATGTAGCTAATTCTTCGACAGCTGGAAGTCGACAGATGTCATAGGGGTCCAAGCGGACCAGACCATTAGGCGGACGACCTCAGGATAATGACTGGAGGTGCGGGGCACACGTAGTAGAGCTAGCCTTTCGAGGAGCAGACAGTGCTATTCATGCGGCGGGTAGGACCACATGGATCGTGACTGCCCGACCCGCCATGCAGAGGAGCAGAAGACGGTTGAGGGACCACCCAGGCAGAGGCAGAGGTTTGACCGTGGCGGTCTGCAGGGAACATGAGGACGAGGTAGAGGAGCTGGCTGAGCAGCAGGTGGTGGGCGACGCATTGAGTCTTTACCACCACCACCACCAGGAGGTCCACCCCAACCATAGGGAGCTGGCGGACAGAGGCAGACTCAGCTTCAGGTAGCAGAGGCCTACGACCACGGCGCACCAGAGATGATTCTAGGTACTATCTGTGTCTACTCCACCATTGTTGCAGTTCTTATAGACACAGGAGTGAGTCATTCTTTCATTTCCGCTTCCCTTGTTCGGAGCTCGGATATTCCGATGGAGTCGTTGGCTCGATCCTTACGGCTAGAGACTCTTATGGGAGTAGACTCGACAATTACGCACTGGTGCCGGCAGTGTTAGATTACTCTAAGAGGTGAGAGCTTCGGCTGGGATATTCTTGTAGCGGCGTCGAGGATTTACGACCTCATCTTGGGAATGGATTGGTTATCTACAGTCCATGCTCAAATCGACTGTATTAGGCACAAGGTGTGGTGTGTCCGTACTGATGGGAGCAGGTTCACCTTCACCGGCGAGAAGGGAGCCTTTGTAGCGCAGGATAGACTCACACAGAGGAGAGGACAATTGATCACTCATTAGTTGGATTGCATTATCCTAGGAGCAGTTGACGTGTGGAGTCCGAGTTTTCCTGTAGTGGTGGACCAGTATACAGACGTTTTCCTTGACGACATTCTAGGACTACCTCCTCGCAGATAGGTAGACTTCAATATTTACCTGTACCCCGGGATAGCCCCTGATATCTACTTCAGGATACCAGATGGATCCTGCTGAGCTTCGAGAGCTATGGGTACAACTGGAGGACTTGCAGGGCAAGGGATTCATTCGACCTAGTGTTTCACCCTAGGATTCCTCGATTTTGTTCGCCAAGAAGGCGGACGGGAGCTTGCGACTGTGTGTCAATTACCGTCACTTAAACCAGGTGACCGTGAGGAACAAGTATCCACTACCGAGAATTGAAGACCTCTTCGATCAGCTCAAGGGAGCACGGTGGTTCTCGAAGATATACCTCAGGTCCGGCTCATCAGCTCAGAGTTCGAGACGAGGATGTGCAGAAGACGGCCTTTAGATGTTGGTATGGCCACTATGAGTTCTTGGTTATGCCTTTAGGCATAACCAATGCTCCAGCATTGTTCATGAGTTTCATGAAAAAGATATTTCAGCCTTACCTCGATCGATTTATCATAGTCTTCATCGACAACATATTGATATACTCGACTACTGAGGAGGAGCATGCCTACAACATGTGGGTTGTACTAGACACACTCAGAGAGCACCAGCTTTATGGTAAGCTCTCGAAGTGTTAGTTCTAAATACGTGAGGTCCAATTCTTGGGACACATCATCTCTGAGGAAGGATTTGCGGTGGATCCTGTGAAGATTGAGGCAGTGCTATCTTGGGAGCCACCCAGGAGCATGACGGAGGTGCAGAGTTTCTTAGGTCTGGCTGGGTACTACCAGAGGTTTGTGTCGGACTTCTCCAGAGTTTCAGCACAACTTTCAGCTTTGAAGAAGAAGTGGAAACCGTTCGTGTTGTCAGATAGATGTCAGCAGAGCTTCCAAGAGCTAAGACATAGATTGACCACTACACCCATCTTGAGGCTACCGGAAGAGGGAGTAGGGTACATAGTCTACTACAATGTATCAGGGATCGGACTCGGGTGTGTCCTAATGCAGGATCGAGTAGTGATCGCCTATGGATCACGACAGTTGAGGTAGCATGAGCAGAACTATGCTACCCATGACCTGGAGTTAGAAAAAGTGGTCTTCACTCTGAATATGTGGCGGCACTATTTGATGGGCGAGTGCTTTACAATCTATTCTAACCACCAGAGTCTCAGGTAATTCTTCTCACAGAAGGAACTCAACCTGAGACAGTAGCAATGGCTCGAGTTTCTCCAGGTATATGAATCTGAGATAGTCTATACTCCTAGAAATGTGAACGTAGTAGCCGATGCTCTCAGCAGGAGGATAGGCCATCATCTACTTGGAGAGGCGACAGAGCAGCTAGCTGCTTTGCAGATATCCTTTGGGGATAAATATGGGGCTTCCTTCCTTTAGTCACTCATAGTCACACCTCCGCATCTTCAGCAGGTCAGAGAGGCACAACGTGGGGACGTTGACTATGAGATGCGATGTGCACAGATTTCCACAGGACATGCACCTGATGGATTCTCTATATGAGGAGAGCACATCGTCCTTTTTAGAGGATATACCATGGTACCAGCTGCTTTACAGGAGGATGTGCTGATATAATTTCACACTTATCCTTTAGTGGTACATCCAGTAGTGTCGAAAATGTACTAGGATCTCAGACAGCAGCACTGGTGGCCGGGTATGAAGAAGTCTATGGTAGAGTTTGTTTCTTTATGCCTCACCTGCCAGTAGGTGACGCCAGAGCACCAGGTACCAGTAGGCTTGGTACAACCCTTGGAGGTCCCGGAGTGGAAGTGGGACGGGATATATATGGATTTCATGACTGGACTTCCACATATATCCAGAGATCAAGACTCCATTTGGGTGATTGTCAACTGACTCACCAAGTCGGCCCACTTTTTACCCATCAGAGAGCAAGGCTAAGTGGAGAGCTTGGGATGCCTCTAAGTTCAGGAGATTGTACATATTTATGGTGTGCCATCATCTATCATCTCCGATCGAGATGCTCACATTAATTCCTGGATTTGGAAGGGGTTACAGGAGGCATTCGGGACGCAGCTACGTCTGAGCACCGCCTTTCACCCTCAGATGGATGGTCAGACAGAGAGAACCATTCAAACTCTTGAGGACATGATCTGTGCATGTTTCCTCGACTTTGGTCGTATCTAGGAGGATCACCTACCCTTGGTGGAGTTTGTGTACAACAACAGCTACCACTCCACCATTGGGATGGCACCATACGAGGCATTGTATGGCCGAACATGCAGATAACCTATGTGCTGGATAGACCTTGGGGATTCAGCACTTGTGGGACCAGAGATAGTCTGGGCCATGACAGAGAAGGTCCAGGTCATGCAGGAGAAAATGAGGACAGCTCAGAGCCGAAAGAAGTCTTATGTTGATAGGAGGCAGAGACCACTAGAGTTTGAGGATGGTGACCACGTTTACTTGCAGGTCTCACCTGATGTGGATTACGGAGATTTGGTCGGGGCAGAAAGTTATCTTCAGGCTTCATCAGACCATTCCGGGTTCTCAATAAGATAGGTGAGGTGGCTTATCGCCTGGCTCTACCACCTCAGTTGCACCTGGTGCATGACGTCTTCCACGTATCTCAGCTGAGGAGATACGTGCACGGCCGACGCATATCATCGACCATGGGGAGCTGGTCATTGATGACAGGGTAACTTTTGCGGAGGTCCTGGTGGAGATCGAGGATTGAAAGGAGCAGGTTCTACATGGACGGTCAATTCTTCTAGTGCACATCAGGTGGATGCACGAGAACCTCCATGAGAGTACATCGGAGCGGGAGGCTAAAATGCACGCTCAGTACCCTCATTTATTCCCCTATTTTGTGATGTATCTTTATGGGGACATAAAGCCCTGAGGTGGGAGTAATGTAATGACCCGTAAATTTCAAGGAATTTTTTTTCTTATTTTCTTTGGGATTTTTACGAGTGCGCAGTTTTTGAAGGAACCTGATTCCGAGGCCCGGTGTGCCCGAAATCATTTTTCGAAGTTTATCTCGGGTACGTTCAATTAATGAACGAGTGGGTTTTAATAACTTTTGAACCGGTGCTCGGAATTGAAATACGAGGACACCGATGAAACATCAACACCAGTAATTGATTAGGAACACCTTTTCCAAAGATGTGTTTGCTCTGGAGGAGTTGTTAAAAATGTGAAGAATAAAAATATAGTTGTTTTACAATTATATTTTTATTACACCACTAATGGTTAAGTGTTATGGGAAAGAAATTTGTGAGGAAGTTGGGGTGGGGCCCACACGAGCCCCCACCTCCTTAAATTTCCCTAACACCCCATTAAACCCCCCTCTAGCATTTAATTTGTAACTCACCCTTTTCCCCTCCTTAATGCAGGTCAAATATCACATTAAATTGTTTGATTAAAGCTATTCAATTAATTTAATTATGAGTTTGAATTTTGAATATTTGGAATTCATGGAATGGGTTAATAAAATAAGGATGAACCATATTTTATTTGGGGGTTGGTTTTGTTGTGAGATAACTTTGGGAGAGAATACTCTATGTTTGTAGAACGTGAAGAACGCCAAGACTTCGAAGAAGAATGCCATCACCTCAAGGAGAGATCGACGAGCCATCTCTTCTTTTCTCCGCAGCCGGTGTGTGATGACGTTCCCTTCTTGGATGTACGACGTTACGTCTTCTCTCCACGTCAATGAAAGGAAGACACCTCTTCCTCCTCAGTCGTTATCCATCGACGTATATGAACCTTCATCCCACGACGCCGTTTTCCGCAGCGCTAGCTTCCGCGAACTTCATTGAGGTAGGGGTTGATTTTATGTTCGAAATTAATTGACTTACTCCATTAGTTCTTTGGATGCTTGTTATCAAAATAATGGAGGAGGTCGGACCGCACGAACACGAACGAACCTCCTCCCCTTTTGTTGTAGAATATCTTGTGGCTTAAAACGGAGGCGGCGCGGTGCAACGGCACCGCATGGGAACGAGGTAAATCGCGGTGAAGGTGCGCAGCGCCGTCGCGTTGCACCGGTGAAGCTGAAGGAACCCAAGGCCAAGAACGGGCCAACGCGAAGGGGCACGGCGCTATCACGCCGCGTCGGAGAAACATGGAGGGTCACGACGGTGCAGCAAGGGGCGGCCGAGCATTCCGGCCACCGGTGCTCTAGGAGGCGGGATCGGCAGGTCCCGCGGCGGTGGTTCAGAGAAGCGGCCGGCTGAGCCGGCTGATGGAGCCAGGTGGAGGCAGGACCCCTCGAGTCCCGTGACTCAATTAAGTCCGGCCATAAATTGCCAGCCATTTACAAATCAAGGGGAGCAGAGCCCCCCCCCCCCCCCCCCCCCGCGTCCGCTCAGCGCGCGGGTGCCCAGGCCGGACCGGCCGCGCCGGGTCGGGCCTCGCCCAACCGTGCCGGACCCAGACCCGGGTCGGGTCGACTAGGTTCGGGCCAACCCAGGGGGTATTGGACCGGGTCGGACCGGGCCCAAACCCCCTGTTTTCGGACAGATCCATTCAAACACCCATATATTGGGCTACAGACCTCCGATCGACGCACCGTTAGTTGCGTAGAGATCCTTGGATCGAGACAGTAGTTTCGGTATATTACAGTCAAGATTTCTGAGAACTTTGGGTACAACCAGGTTGGTTCAAACACGAAACCAACCTGGCCCTCAGAGCGGAAACGCTTATAACTTGAGCTCCATACGTCCAATTGACGTGTCGTCGACTTTGATGGATTCCACTTAGTGAGACGGTTCTTTTGACTTACTCATCTCAAGGTTTGGATGCAGTTGGAGTATAGTCGGGTTGATTTTGACTTAAAAACCAACCGGGCCCGTGGGACGAAAAAGCCAATAACTTTCAGACCGGGCGTCTGATTGACGCGCCGTATGTCACGTTGAGTTCCTTTGGACAAGATGGAACTTTTGGATACATCAACTCCGGACTATGTGTCAGTTGATGTACCGACCCCCTTGGCTCGTGGAGTGGACCCTCCCTGAATCGAGCATGTTGTGTGCGGGAACCCTAGAGCTAGCTGCGACTGCGACGATGACAACAAATGTACTGGGATCCTCCGTGGGTTCGGCAGTGACGACGACTGTAATGAAATCCTACGTGGGTTCAAAGGCGATGACTACTGTTCTTGTATCATGTGTGGTTATAGTATTATGTGACTACTATTCTTGTATCCTACGTGGGTCCGGCAATATTCGTCTCTATACTTGTATCCTACGTGGGTCCGGCTGAGTAGCTGGTCTTGTATCCTTTGTGGGTCTGACAGCTTAGCTGGTCTTGTATCCTATGCGGGTCCAACAACTTAGATGAATTAGTGACTACATCTGATCATCTCTATCACCTTATGAAGAGTATACCTGTGTGAGCTGAGTCTTGAGTTTCAATAAATATCATCAATATGATTGTTTTTCTATCCTGTGTGGATTGGGTTGTGTTATCCTCTGTGGATTGGATTTTTCTATCCTGTGTGGACTAGATCAAACATGGGCTCGGATGTTGGAGCCAAACTGGAATTGATGACTTAGGTATATTTATGGTCATATACCTAAGTAGAGTTGGTTGTTACTTCGTGATTGTATCTTTCCTTTGTGGATTATCCTTCATGGATTCTGGGAGACCGTCAGGAGTCTCCGGGTCCCTACTGAGTAGTGTATACTCAACCCTGCATGGGTTATGCCCGCACTACGTTGTGTTGGATGCAGACTATGGACAACGTTGATCGAGGTAGGAGCTCATGGAGCTGGACGGTACCTGGAGGTGGATCACTGGACGAGACGTACACGGAGCAGACGGCTGGAGCCGAGGAGTGGAGGAGACTATCTGTACCCACCCTTCAGGTGGGATTTCCAGAGGACGGCTCGGTGTTGCTACTTTACTTTTCTGCTGTTGTACTCTCTTTTCAGTTGTACTTTACTTTCAGTTGGATTTGTATTCTGGCCCATTTACTTTCCAGCACTTACTTTAGTATCAGTTTACTTAGTGTTTACTTCAGCTTGTGTACTCTGTGGTGTTTGTTTACTTGATAAAGGCAATGACTTCCATTTTATTGGGATTTATGCCTTTGGTGCTAGTCGCCATCCCCAGGCCTAAGGAAGGTGGGCTTGGGGTAGTCACGACACAGGCCCCGAGGACGGGTCGTGACAAATCATATAATATTCTCCGAAATTCTAAGAGTTCCATGCACCTTTTTCATAAAAAAACTGTGCAGCCCATCGAGATTTACTAGGCCGAATTAAACCTTTGATTTACAGATCTTCCAACTTGAATTTTAATTCCCCTAATTCTTTTTGTGCCATTCTATAAGATGAATGTGAGATAGTACTGTTACCTGGTAAGATTAAAATCATAAACTCTACTACTATTTTGGGTGGAAACATAGATGAATTGCAAAGAAAAACATCATGAAATAGATAAACAGTTGTTTGAAAACCATTATTCCTTATATCATCCACAGATATAAAGGTTAATACTTACGACTGGTATGAGATAATTCCTACTATAGGTGCAAACAATCATACTCTAATTTCCTTTAAATTCTAATTTCCACTAAAGAGATGATTGACACCATCATCAGTTGTAAAAATAACATTTTCAGTATAATAGTCTATGTGATATTTGAACATTTTCAACCAATCCATACCTGAAATTAAGTCCTTGAAAACCATATCAACCATAGATAATCCCCAAATGAATTAATCTCCATCGATAGTTATAGAATATGTTTTAAAAACAAATTCTTGACATTCTTTTTTTCCAAGAGGAGTTTGATGTTTAAAAATAAAGGGAATCATCTCAACATGCAAACCCAGAATACCAACAAGAATGAAAAGCAATAAACTAATTTGATGAACTCATACAAAAAAATATTTCATATTGTTATCTTCTAAAATAACCATAAATGTCACAATCAAAGGTCCCGATAGATCATCCATGATCACTTTCACAACTCTATACAATTTATTACTCATTCTCCTTTTCTCTTTATTACCCTGTCAAGATTTACCTGGTTGGGGATTCATGATATTTCTAGAATCACCATGTATTTATGGGGTTTACTGACAAGATATATAATACATCAATCATTCCGTCAAAGGATTCGATTCCTGAGAAGCACAAGATGTGTCCCTAGAACCCAAACTCGGAGCACTATGAAAATAATGTTGTAGATATCCCATCTAATTAAAATTGTAACATGATCTATGAGGTGTTGTAAAATCCTACTTTATGTGATCGAGATACCCACATTGAAATTAAGCAGGTGTACTCTTTGTTTTATGAGGAAGATTCACTGATCCTTCCATCTGATTATGGGCCATACCACCAACTTCGGAATAGGTATCCCTCTACTGCTTATTTCCAGCATTAGAATTCCCACCAGTTTTGATAGGTATTAACATTCATCATCCAACTATTTTTCATTTAATATCCCTTTATTCCATTGTTTTACTATTTAACATATCTTTATAATATGATATAAAAATAAAAAAAATATTTGAGTGAAACTTTGGCCTCAACCCCAACTAAAAAACGTCTTTCTTCAAGGACGCAATTGTTACAAATTTAGGCGAAAACAGACTAAATTCATAAATTTATCCGTATACTCTATCACTATGAGGTTATCTTTATTAAAATAAAATTAATCTATTGTTCTTGAAATCTGAAAATCATGAGGATATAATATTTTCTTAAATAGTTCTTCAAAATCATCCCATGTCATGCCTTGGTCAAATTTATCCTGAACTACTAAATCCCACCATTGGAGTAGAATACCTCCCAGTATGTATGTTTCTAACTTCATTTTCATATTAGCTAGTGTGTGAAAGTAATCTAAGATTTGATTTGTCATATTTATCCATACTACTACATTTTTTTATTTGGAATCACCCAGTATGATGTGTGGGTTCTGATTTTGTAATTGAACTGAATGATTCAGTTAACATTTTCCATTATCAATGTTCCCTCTTTAAACAAAATAAAATTCTTATACAAGACTCTGAACCAAATATTGTTTCACCTGTAGCTCAAGTTCATCCACATTTTACCACTTATAGTTGGTTTATACAGTTCCTACACGATGCAATTCACTATAACCAAAAGAAAAATTCATTTAGTATCAATATTTAGAAACTAAAGGAAAATAAATTTTAAATTTAACACATCACAATTATGACAAAAATGACATCCAAAATTCAATAACAAATCCATTTTAAAACCATTTTTGAAAATTACACCATGATTTTGAAAATCAAACCATTTTCAACTATTTTCAAAAATCAACACTTTTTCACCAAATCATCAATCATTAATAAAAATGAATTTTGTACTCTCAGTGTAAATACATTTATATCAATGCCTGGAAATATCTTCTCATTAGATAATCCCATGATGACGAGGTAATAACTCCTGGAAGTTTCTTCGAAAACTCATGTACCCAACTCCCTGGTAACTTGAGTTTCAATATAAAGAGGTTTGATATGCCTTTTGATTACTTTTATTTCATGTTATGGCAATCCTATATCCTTACTACCATCTTAAGATATATAAAAACTTGCTTTTAATGTCAATTACTAGACAATATGATACCATTTGTGACATCCCGACCCTCCTCATTGGCTTGAGAGGTGATGGGGGCTACTAGGCCATAGGTGACATCCCCAAGACACTAAGGGCTGTAAATAAATTACAAAGGCCTCATAAACAGTTGGGGGATGATTTTACATTTTAAGATAAAATTACCAAAACAATGATATCCATAACAACTAAACTTATTAATGTTTCATGAGTACCAAAATGCATGCCAATATAGAACTAAACCAAAAGACAATATCATAGTAAAAGTGGAATCAATTAGATATAACCAATGGAAGCAAATGATAACAAAACCAAAAGACACCAAATAAACCAAGAAAAAATCAAAATATTCTCCAAAATCAAAATCCACATGTATAACCTAAGGTATCAATACGAATCACTAATGAAATGGTATACCTTGCTTTTACCTATGTGTTGATATATAACATTTGAAAACACACCATAGTGGACAAGAAGTTGGTGAGTATAAAACATAATATCATTTCCCCAATGAACATCCAACTCATGCCACATGGATTAAACATGTTATAATATTTGTATACAATAGTTTATAAACAATTTAAAATAGTTTATATCTATCAAAAATATCTTTCTAAGGAAAACAATCAATCAATCTGTCAAATCCATTTTTTATGGAATACATCATCAATTAACACAATAATATTTCAAGGAACATTAAAAAATATTTTAACCATTTATAAATTTTTTATTTGGTATAATCATTTATATTTCCACAAAAACTATCAACAAAAACATAAAAATGATCCTATTGTTACCATTAACGGTGGAACTTCACATCTATACTTTGTCCCTTTGAGGGTTGAACTTCACGACCATTACCCATCCCATTCAAATAATTCCCAACCATTATGACAAAATCATATCAACCCATTTCAATAAAATTATTTCAAAGAATAATGTACTTGCATCAACCAACCATAATTTTAAAATCTCCATTTAAAATCTATAAGCAACAGTTTTCCAAAAAGCAAACAAATTCCCATGATTTCCAAAACCATCATTCAAATGAGAATTCCATCAAATCAAACCATGATTTTAACAATAATTTCAATCAATTAAATAAATTTGGAATGAATACATCATGTTATAATCAATAAGGGTCAGAAGAGAATCTACCTACCTCTCAAACTAAGGTGAAAAATGAAAAATAACGAAACGACTTTAACAAATTGGATTAAATCATCAGAATTACAACTTGGATCTCATTATATTCAACAAAAAAAATAATATCACATCAATATTAACATAAAAACATGAATATATCCATAAAAAAAGATAAATTATTATAAATAAGGATAGGAGAAGATATATACGTAAAATGATGAAGAATAATCACTTACCAATGAATTTGGATCTTCAATGCACTTGGATTGGCCTAGGAATCACTCTCAGATTGAAAGGAATTGTATCCACTACCATGGGAAGAAGAGGTATTCATGTTATGGCCTATTCATGAAAAAATATTAGTGTTTTAGTAAGAACATCATATTAGATCCACAATTTTCAGATCTAATTTTCCACAGTGCATTTTTAGGGAACATAGTTTGGAAAACCATGCACTAACCATGCATAATCCACTGCCTCTAAACACACATGACATGGTTGGCTGGCACTGTCATAAAAACCATGCGCCAACTATGATATAACCTAATTTACTACATTTTATGTTTTCTACTAGGAATCTATATGGTTTGTCCAAACCATGCACTTGACTCTGTGCATCCCCAATGTACACTATTTTAGTTGTATGATTTCTTGGAGGTATTTCACTATTTCTTCTAAACCTTCTCAAATCATGAACCTCAAAAAAATCCTCAAAAACATTAAAAAATCCTCTAAACCTCCCAAAACATAATATATTCGTTTTATGTAATTAAAATACATAAATAAAGGGTTGTGTACCTGAAACCATGGGTAATATATGTGTTGTTATAAAATTTTAGAATTCATCACAAAATCTGAAAATGTTGTATGTCATGATTTATAGCTTTGATTTCAATGATTCTAGATGGATAATAAATATGAGCTTCTAAACTATAGGATTGATATATTTATGTAAAAAATTATGAAGAAATTACATCATATAGGAGAAGAAAAAATGGAACAAAATTGATGTTACCCGATTCAAAGAGAAAAGAAGATAAAAGAAGGGATAAAAAATGGTGAACTAAATTTATAGAAATTTTGATTTGATACCATATGATATGTGATCCAAGAACCACTAGGAAGTTTCATAGGAATCTTATTTAATGTTCGTGTGTTGAGAACTTGGATCTCTGCAAGAAAACAAGGGAGAAAGGATATAAATGGGACAAATACGGAGGAAATGAGAGAGATGGTCATGGTAGAACACAAATAGAACTTTTCACTATGAACTCTAGCCACAAGATTCTATAAAAGATGAACAACTATTTGATAAATCATGAATTAATAAAGAGCACAAAGGTTGAAAGAAAAACTCACCATAAAAACATTACCTTCATTCACGACGTTCAAAGAGTACAAGGGGGTGGCTATTTATAGCCAAAGCGTTATAAAAAAGTCTAACACCTAGTTTCTACAAGTCAAAATACCTAAATGATGATTTTTACAATTTTCAAACAGGTCCATGACGTTAAGGGACATGTAGAACATCCTTTTGGAATGTAAGGACAACTATCCCACCACCTTTAACATTAAATATTCCATGGTGGGGTGGGATTGAAATTCAAAGCACACCAATGGATGGGTCTTTAAAAACATTTTTGGGACTTAATTAATATAAATATAGGCCTAAATGCCTCCCCGAATAATGGGTATTAGGACTTCCCTTAGAATTCCATGATTAACCCTTTTTAGGCATCCTTTATTCTCTTGGTTTGATCCCTTGCCATTGGGCCACCAACTCATAAAAATGGGTCTTGTTTAATCATGCACATGTTTCCCTCCTCATCAAGTCTGCCATCGTCCCCTTGATATCAATGTGTTCCATGATCCTCAACAAACACTAAAAGAACCGTAAAAACCTATAAACTTATAAAACCCCTAAATATATGAAAAAACACTAAAAATAATAAAAATCGTAAAACCCCTAAAAATCCTAAAACCACTCAAAATACCTATAACCCTAAAAGACTATAAAAATCCTAAAAGGCCCAAAAAATCCCTAAAAACGTCAAAAACCAAAAAATCCTTGAAAACCCTAAGAAAAAATTGAAAACCTAAACATTATTAAAACCCCTAAAAATACTAAAAATGTTAGAAACCCAAAAAAACCCAAAATCCAAAAAATGAAAAAAACCCAAAAAACCTTAAAATATACTAAAACCTATAAAAAACCATCAAGCCCCTTAAAAATATTAAAAACTCAAAAAACAACAAAACCCCTAAAAACTCAAAATAATTCCCTAAAATCCAAAAAAACATATAAAAGCGAAAAACCCAAAAAAACGTAAAAAAAATAAAACCGTCAAAATATCAAAAAACCACAAAAATCATAAAAATAGATATAAAAATCCATAAATTTTTTAAAAACACCAAATAACCCAAAAAACACTAAGAAAACATTACAAACACAAAAATAATTAAAACCCGTAAAAACCCAAAAACACTAAAGACTTCTACAAACTTTAAAAAAAACCTAAAAACCCATAAAATCCCTAAAAACTAACGAAAAACTATTAAAACCATTTAAAACCTAGAAAATATTAAAAACTCTAAAAAATAATAAACCCCAAAAACTCAAAAAAAACACAAAAAATCAAAAAACCATAACAACCTAAAAACTCTTAAAAACCCTAAAAATTCTTAAAAACTATAAAAAACCATAAAAATCATAAAAAACCCAAAAAATCCCAAAAAACATAAAAACCATAAAATCCATGAAAACCTTACAAACGTAAAAAAACATAGAACCCTTAAGAAACCTAAAAAACTTAAAAAACCCTAAAACCTCTAAATACCATAAAACCCCTAAAAACCGTAAAAACCATGAAAACCTTTACAAATACAAAAAACCCACTAAAACCCCATTAAACCCATAAAAATTATAAAAACTATAATAAAATATAATAACCTAAAAAAACTAAAAAAACCAAAACAAAAACCCATAAAAATCCAAACTCTAAAACCCATAAACCCCACAAAGTCCCTAAAAACCTTGAAACCCCTAAACCCCTAAAAATCCATAAAAATCACTAAAACCCTGAAAAAAACCAAAAAAAACCTTAAAAACCTAAAAACACTTAAAACCCCTAAAAATCGTAAAAATTTCTAAAACACCTAAAAAATCATAAAAATAATAAAACCCCTAAAAATCATATAAAACCCTGAAAACCCAGAAAAATAACCTAAAAATTTATAAAATTAAAACTCTTTAAAACTCCTAGAAATGTTATGAAACTCTAAATAAATAAAAAACCTAAAAAATAAAATAAATCAAAAAAACTCCCAAAAACCATAGAATCCTTAAAAACACTAAAAACCCTAAAAAACTGCAAAATCAATAAAAACCTATAAAACCATAAAAATAATAAAAAAACAGAAAAAAATCAATAAAAATAAAAAACCTAAAACCCTAAAAACCCAATGATATTCATAAATTTAAAACACTTAAAACCCCTATAACCCTAAAAAATTCTAGAAAACACTTAAAACCCAAAAAAATAAAAAACGATCAAAATCCATAAAAACCATAGAAACCCATAAAAATCCTAAAAATGTTTAAAAATTCCCTAAAAAGGTAAAAAACAATAAAAATCCAACAGACCATAAGAAAACATTAACAGCCTAAAAACACTTAAAACCCAAAAAACCCCAAAAATGCTAAAAACCCTAAAATACCCTAAATATCCTAAAAACCACTAAAAATCATAAAACCACACCTTAAAACCATAAAAAACACTAAAAACCCAAAAAAAATAAAAACTTTAAAAAACTGTTAACCCCATAAAAAGGTTAAAAACCATAAAACCCTAAATACTTAACAAAAACACAAAAGACCTAAAAACCATAAAAACCCATAAAAACACTCAAAATCCATAAAAAATCTAAATGAAATAAAAATCCTAAAAAGTTCTCAAAAAATACATAAAAATGTAATAAAGCCTAAAAACTCTGAAGAAAAAAAGAATACCCTAAAAAACATCTAAAACCCCTAAAACAAATAAAAACCAAAAAACCCAACAAAAAACATTAAAATCCAAAAAACCAATAAAAACCCAAAAAACCACTAAAAACTCTAAAAACCCTTAAAACAATTAAAAACATCAAAACCCCTGAAAAACTCAAAAAAACCCCTAAAAACCAAAAAATAACATAAAAAAGAAAAAAAACCCAAAGAAACTATTAAAAACCTCAAACCCCTAAAAACCATAAAAATACAAAAAGCCTTAAAACCCTAAAAATGTAAAAAACAATTAAAACCCTAAAACACCTAAGAGAACCATAAAAACCTAAAAAAATTACAACCCCTAAATAACTTAAAAACTTAAAAAATTCTAAAAAATTAAAATTTACTAAAAACCCTCAAATCCCTAAAAACCCATAAAAATCTAAAAAATCTCTAAAAGTATATAAAATCAAAAAAATCAAAAAACCATCAAAACCCTAAATTAAACATTAAAATCTCAAAAACACCTAAAACCCCTAAAAATGCTAAAGACTGTAAAAAAAAAAAACCATAAAAACTATAAACCCCTAAAACCATAAAAAACCATAGAAATCCATTAAAACCTTAAAACCCACTAAAACTCTGAATAATTTTCAAACATCAATAAATATTTAAAATATATACAAAACCATTAAAACCCAAAAATCTATAATAACCCAAAAAAACCCAAAACCCCTAAAAACCCTAAAAATCCCTAAAAACTCTTAAAACGCAAAAAAATACCTAAAACCCTAAAATTATAAAATACCACCAAACCCCTAAAAACTACAAAGAAAACCTTAAAAACAAAAAACACATAAAACCATTAAGAAACCTAAAGATGCTAAAAACACTCAAAACCCCTAAAAATCTATAAAGACCCTAAAAACCATAAAAACATTAAAAACCCTAAATACCAATAAAAACCCTAAAATCCATTTAAACCCCTAAATACATTAAAATTATCTAAACAACCATAAAAATTATATAAAAGTAAATAAAACCCTAAAACACCAAAAAATCTTCAACCCTCAAAATACATAAGAACCCTCAAAAACATAAAAACCATAAAAATCCCTAAAAATCCCTAACAATGTAAAAACACCTAAAAACATGAAAAACCCTATGAAAACCTTAAAAAACCTAAAAACATATAAAAGTAAAAAAAATATAAAAACACACAAAACCCTATAACCCTAAAAACCATAAAATGATTAAAAACTATAAAAAAAAAAAAACTCCTAAAAACCCCAAAAATCCTATGAACATATAATAACCCATTAAACCCCAAAAAATGTTAAAACTCTAAAAATCCTTAAAAGCACTGAAAAATCATAAAAACCCCTAAAAATTACCATAAAACCCTAAAAGCCTTTAAACCCCCCCCCAAACCCCCAAACCCCTAAAAATCCTAAGAAACTATAAAAATCCTAAATATATCCCTAAAAATCCCCAAAATTGTAAAAACCCAAAAACCCCCAAAAACCTTTGAGAAAACTTTAAAAAATAAAAAAACATAAAAACCTTAAAAACCATAAAAATGGTAAAAACCCAAAACCCCCCCTAAACCCCTAAACACACTTATAATTCCTTAAAATTCTAAAAAATTATAAATACCATAAAAATCATAAAAAATTATATAAATCCCTAAAAACCCAAAAAGACCCTAAAAACCATAAAACCCCCTAAAACCCATAAACACCCCAAAAAACCTCTTAAAACCATAACGTCTCAAAAAACACAAACAACCCTCTAAAAATAGTAAAACCTTTTAAACCCCTAAATATGTTAAAAACTCTAAAAAAAATAAAAAACCCTAAAAAATTAAAAAACACTAAAACAAAAATACTCTAAAAACCTTAAAAAATAATAAAAATCCTAAAATACCTAAAAATTTAAAAAATCATAAAAACCCTGAAAACCCCTAAGAAATCCATAAAAAACAAATAACAATTAAAATTCATTAAAACCTAAAAGACCTAAAAAACCATAAACACTCTAAAAACACTAAAACAAAAAAAAACACTAAAAAGTTATAAAAATCCATAAGTAAAATAAATAAAATACCATGTTAAACCTTAAAACCATTTAAATAACTAAAACGCTAAAAAAGACAAAAAAAGCCTGGAAAACTCAAAAAAACCTGTAAAAACCATAAAATCCCTAAAAACTCTAAAATCCATTAAAAACCCCAAAACCCTCAAAACCATAAAATATAAAAAAAAGTCCAAAAATTCAAAAAACATAAAAACTCAAAAACCCCCCAAAACCATAAGAAAACATTAAAAACCAAGAAACACTAAAATACCTTGAAAACATAATTTTTTAAAAAAAGATAAAAAAAACCTAGAACCCCTAAAAACCCTAAAACCCTTCAAAATACTTAAAACACTAAAAAACATAAATATCATAAAAATACCTAATAAATCCCTAAAAATGTAAAAAACCTTTAAAATCATAACAACACTAAGAATACTTAAAAATAATTAAATCCAATATATATATAAAAGGAAAAAAAATCCTAAAATACCTTATAACCCATAAAAACCATTAAAAAAATTAAAACTCTAAAAACTATAAAAAAACCCTAAAACCCCAAAAGCTCAAAAAACAAAAAAAAACTCTAAAAAACCTTTAAAACCCTTAAAAAGTTTCAAAACTCTAAAAACTATAAAAACCATAAAGTATAGAAAGAACCTAAAAACAAAAAAAACATTAAAAAATCCCAAATACCATAAAAACCCTAAAACCCTCAAAATCCCTAAAAGCCTAAAAACCCATAGAAATCTGAAAAATTATCTAAAAATTAATTAAAACATATAAAACACTATAGTCCATAAAAATCATAAGAAAACATTAAAAACCTAAAAACCCTAAAAAACCAAAAATCACTTAAAACCCATTAAATCTAAAAAAACTCAAAGAAACCCTAAAAACCCCAAAAATCCATATAAACATAAAAATACTAATAAAATCCCTAAAAACCCATAAAAATGTAAAAAACTTTAAAAACATCAAATCCCCTTATGAAAAACTTAAAAACATAAAACACATAAAACACCTATAAACCTAAAATCCTTAAAAACCCTAAAAGTAGTAATTTTTTTCTGAAAACCTTAAAAACCATAAAACATATAAAACCATTAAAAACCTTAAAACCCATAAAAACCATAAAACCCCATTAAAAACACTTAAACAAATTAAACCCCTTAAAATTTTAAAAAAATCTAAGAAAACCATAAAAACTAAAAAACCCCAAAAAACAAAAAAAACCATAAAACCCCTAAAAACAGTAAAAAACCTTAAAAACCAGAGAATCCCTAAAACCCTAAAAACCAAAAAAATCTTTAAAAAGCCTAAAAAATCCCTAAATACATAAAAACTAAAAAAATACTAGAAAACATAAAGGGAAACATAAAAACCATGAAAACCAAAAAAATGAAATTGCTAGAAACTATAAAAACATAAAATACCCAAAAAACCCTCAAAATCCCAAAACCCCCAAAAAAACCATAAAATACAAAAAAGGCACCTCAAATACCTAAAAATGTAAAAAACAAGAAAACCCTTAAAAACCCCTATGAAAGCCTTAAAGAAAGATACACTAAAACCTATAAGTTATCTAGAAACGCTAAAACCCTAAAAACCCAAAAAACCAAAAAACACTAAAAACATAAAAAATCCTTAACACCAATAAAAACCATAAATACCAATAAAAACTGTAAAAAATATTTACACCTTAAAATTTGTTAAAATCCATAAAAACCATTAAAAACCTTGAAAACTCAAAAAACCCATAAAAATTGAAAAAACAATAAAAATTCTAAACAACATTTGAAACCCTCAAAACCCTCAAAATCCTAAAATCCATAAAAATATTATAAAATCCGTAGGAATTTAAAAATCACTAAAAACCCTAAACACCCCAAAAAATTCTTAAAAACCTAATAACTATTAAAATCCATAAAAATCCTAAAAAAACTAAAAATCTTAAACCCCCTAAAAACCATAAAACCCCTAAAAACCATAAAAAACCTAAAAGAACATAAAACCACTAAAAACCCATGAAAAACTCTAAAACCCACTTAGAGAACTAAAAATATTAAAAATTATAAAAAACAATAAAACCCTTAAATATTGAAAAATCCCCAAAAAACCAAAAAAAACCAAATAACCCCCATAAACCCTCAAAATCCATAAAATCCATAAAAATATAAGAATCCTAAAAAATGATAAAAAATGATAAAAATTCATAAAAATGTAAAATAACCTAATATCCCAAAAAACTGTATGAAACCCTTTAAAACCCAAAAGCGCTTAAAACCCATAAAATATTATAAAAAACACTAAAACACTAAAAAACCGAATAATATCTAAAAACCATAAAACCCTTAAAAACTATAAAACCCATAAAACCCATAAAAAGTATGAAAACCATTTAAACCCCTAAAATTGTTAAAAACAGTAAAAAACATTAAAAACCATAAAAACTCAAAAAACCCTAAAACTGAACAAAAACCATAAAAACCATAAAGAACCCTAAAACCCATAAAACCCTGAAAACCCTATATATCATAAAAATACCAAAAAGTCTATAAAAATTAAAAAAACCCTATGAACACTTAAAACTCCAAAAAAACCTAAATATGAAAAAAAACCCTAAAAACTAGAAAATACTCAAAAACACCTCAAAATCCATAAAACCCCTAAAAATAATAAAAACCATAAACAATAACTAAGAATAACTAAAAACATAATAAACAATAATAAAAATTAAAAACCCTAAGAAAAACATAAAACAATCAAAAAACTAAAAAACCATAAAAACTAAAAAAACGCTATAAACCCTAAAAGACCCAAAAACCCAAAAAATATCAAAAAACCACAAATCAATTAAAAAACATGAAAACCACTAAAAACCCATAAAAATCTAAAACCACTAAATACCCTAAAAAAATTTCAACCCCTAAAAATATTTAAAAACTCTAAAAAACCTTAAAACCCCATCCACACAAAAAACCCAAAAAAACATAAAAACATAAAAATCCTAAAATATCATAAAACCCCTCAAAACATAGAAACCCTAAAACTATAAAAATCATAAGAAACCCACAAAAACCTAAAAACACATAAAACACCAAAAAACCTAAAAACGGTAAAACTCTTAAAAATTCAGGATAACCGTAAAAATAATAAAACAGCTAAAACAGTTAAAAACTATAAAACCCATAAAAACTAAAAATACATTTAAACACATGGAAATAGTAAACCCCCTAAAACATTAAAATCCATAAAAACAAAATGAAAACCCTAAATCCAGAAAAATCAAAAAACACAAAACACCATCTAAATCCTAAAAAATCCCAAATTCCATAAAAATTAAAAACCATAAAACTATGAATAACCCGATAAAAAAGTAAGAATCCTAAAATAAATTAAAATTACAAATATAAAAAACCTTAAAAACCCTGAAAACTGAAAGAAAACCTTAAAAAACTAAAAACACTTAAATCCCTAAAATCCAAAAAAATGCATAAAACCATAAAATAACATAAAAACCCTGAAACCCCTAAAAACCTTAAAAACCCCTAGAACCCAATAAACACCCTAAAAACCACTAAAAATTCTAAAACCACTTTCAACTCATAAAATTTAAAAAAACTCAAAAAAATATTTATAAATCCTACAAAACGTTAAAAACCCCAAAAACCAAAAAAACCTATAAAAATCCTAATAACCGTAAAACCCCAAAAAAATCTCAAAATCATATATAACGTAAAAACCCATAGAAATACTAAAACCCCCTATAACTCGAAAAAAGTAAAAAAACCTAAAAATATTAAAAACCTTAAGAAAACCATAAAAACTGGAAAAACAAATAAAACACCTAAAAACCTAAAAAATGATAAAAACCCTTCAAAATACCTAAAAACACTAAAAACCATAAAAATATAAAATCCCACAAAAATCCCAAAAAACATGAAAAATTGAATAAAACCTTAAAAACTAAAAACAATTAAAACCCCTAAAAACCTAAAAAAATGATAAAAACACTAAAATGGCCCTAAAAACCCTCAAACCCATAAAAACCATACAAACCCAAAAAAACCTAAAAAAACTTAAAATTAAATAATACCTTAAAAATACATCAAAAACTATATAAACCATTTCATCCACTAAATTTTTAAAAAACTATAAAAAAACATAAAAAATCTAAAAATATAAAAAAAATCTAGAATCCCAAAAAATAATAAAAACCCTAAAAACCTTAAACACCCACAATAAACCTAAAAACCCTAAAAAATAAAAATACCAAAGATCCCTAAAAACATAATAATATAAAAAAACCTAAAAACCCTAAAAATCCCTAAGAAAACCAAAAAAACCAAAAATCCATAAATATCACTAGCAAAATGGGCAGAGCTTTCACAAATGACATAGATCTGGAAAAGGTGAGAACCATTTATAGTATTAAACTTTATAAAATTCATTATGACCACCATATTATCCAAGTAAATCTCACTAGAAAACACCAGAAGCTATTTATTCACTTTATATTTAACCACACATGGTCTTCAGACCCTGACTGTGTTAACATTATTAAAAATGCCTTGTCATCCATGAAACACTACACCAATGATTTTTATTATACAAATAAATTAAAAAAACCTCGAATATATTCATTAAGGTTGGTATCACAACAAATCCCTACAAATTTATAGTGACATTTATCACTTGGAATATGAACATACCCAAATTCAAAATACTAATTTTTTTCCTTGCTCTCCTTTAAAAATAACATGAGAAAACAAATTTTCAAAACCAAATGGCTCAATGATGGTGACAGAAACACTAAATTTTACTACTGCCTTCAAAGAATTAGGAAAGATAACAGACCTCTTGCCTTTCTAAGATAGGAAGACAACATCTTTGACACTGATAATGGAATTTCCAATCATATTGTTTCTTATTTTGAAGACATCTTCAATGGACCCGACACCAACAAGGATATTCTTCCTAACGTCATTCCAATTGTGTTCAATGATAAGGATAATTCCTTTCTCACTGGCATCATGCTATATCATGAGATCATAGACACTTTCTTTAGTTTAAATCCTCACAGTGCATCGGGCCCTGCTGGTTTCAATAATGGATTTTATCAGTAATTTTGGGAGGTCATGCAAGATAATGTTTGTAGGCTTGTTAAGAACTTATTCTCTAGTGGTACACTTCTTCAAGGGTTGAATGCCCATTTTCTCTCCTTGATCCCCAAATTGGATATTGCTACAGAACTTCACCAATTCCAACCCATCACTTTAATCAATACCCTTTATAAGATTATCACCAAACTACTTTCTAATAGACTTTCTTCTATTATAAATAAGATAGTTTCTTGGAACCAATTTGGATATGTTAAGGGAAGGTCTATTCAAGATTTTATTTGTCTTACCTCTAAAGGTATTAACATATTAAATAGAAATAATAGGGATGGTAATATTTCCAATAAACTTGATATCCATAAGGCCTTTGAAACCATGGATTGGATTATTATTTTCAAGGACCTTCAAAACTTTGGTTTTAATGAATCCTTCATAAATAAAATTATAACTCTTTTCAAATCAACTAGGATATCCATCCTTGTTAATGAATATCCTAAGGGTTATTTAAAATGCAAAAAATGTGTCAGAAAATGTGACCCTCTTTCTGCCATTCTTTTCGTGATTGCAGAATACTATCTATGTAGATTAATCACTTTCCTGGCCGAGCAAAACAAGCTTAAACTAATTAAGGCTGCTAGGAATATGAATGTTCCCATTCACCTTTTATATGCAGATGATATTATTCTTTTTATAAAAGGGGATAAATTAAATATTCAAAATCTCAAAGGTTCCCTCTCACACTATAATGATATTTCCGGTCAAAAAATTAATTGGAACAAATCCTTTACCTTTTTTGGAAAAAGGTTTCCTGCTAATAAAAAATATAATATTATTGATGATTTGGGAATTAAAGAAGGATCACATTCCTTCAACTATCTAGGTGTTCCCATTTTATAGGGTAGACCAAAGTCTTATTACTTCACTAAAAGTGTTGAACAAATTCTCCACCAACTTTCATCTTGGAAAGGCAAAACCCTCCTTATGGCTGGAATGACTTATCTTATTAAATATACGATTGTTTATAAAATGGTATACTCTTTAATGATTTAAAAATGGCTTGTTGGTCTTCTTAAATGTATTAAAGTAGCCATAAAAAACTTTGTTTGGAGCAGAAGTATGATTGAAAGGAAACTGGTGACTATCCCTTGGTCTACTTGATGCAAACCTATCGAGAAGGGTGGTATAGGCATAAAAAATAACAATCATTTTAATAATTCATTACAATCCACACTCACATGGAACCTTTTTCATAACAACTCTGACTCCATTTCATTCCTTAAAAATTGATTTATTGACAAACTAAAGAAGGGGAATTTGAATTACGTTATCTCTTCCATTTGGTCTTCCATTATGTATGCTTTTTCCGACATCATGTCTAACTCCAGATGGATGGTGAGCAGAGACTCTTCCATGAATTTTTGGCTTGACAAATGGGATGGTGCTCATATTATAACTATGATCTCTCCTAATTAGCCTCCTAATCACACTAATTATACTATCAAGAAGGTTAATATCTCTCACAACCTAAATTTTCCTAACAACGTCAAGTATGTCATTGTCAAATACCCTTGTGCTAGCTCTGATGTTTTTTTAAATTGGGAACCTGCTCATAATGGTATTCTTGAATCAAATTTTTTTTACAACCATATATTTATAAATTCTGAAAATATTTTTTCTTGGATAAATGTTTTTAATAAATTATGTGTTAAACGTTTGACACTCGCCCTAATTTGGCGTAATTTCCACAAGAGGATTGCCGATGACACTTGTCTTCACTCCTTTGGAATCCAACTTTGCTCTAATTGTTGTTTCTGTAATCAAAATCACGAAGACATTAAACATATTTTCTGTTATTGTGTTACTACTACTTATCTTTTTAATTATATACTTCATCTTTTTGAGTGAAGATGGTTACTTAATAACTCAATCAACTCTCGTCTTCAAAGTTGCGTGGAGATTCAAGCCTCTCAGTAAATCAAGAACCTTTTATTAACTGCTGTTGAAGAACATCTTCATGTACTCTGGTATGATAGGAATACTATTACTCATAATAAATACTCATTTAGTCTTCATGCAGGTCAGATGTGGATCCTCATGGCCATTCGAGAAGCTGTTGTGATACAAAAGGGATTTTGCAACAACACAGTGAATGAATTTGGGACTCTACGTCGGCTTGGGGTTAATGGTGTTTATCATCAACCATGATGCCCTTTTGAAGTGTTTTGGTAAGCTCTGCTCCCAATATAGATTAAATTGAATGTCGAAGGGGACTCGAAATGAAACTTGGGCCCTTTGGGATGTGGTGCTATTTTTAGAAATCACACCAGAAAGATTCTTGGATGTTTATATGGCCCTTGTAGAAACTCTTCATCTCTAGAGGCTGAAATGATCAGCATGATTTATGATATTTCCTTCACCAAGCAACATCATTGGAACAACATATGGATTGAAAGTGACTCGTCTACCATGGTTCAAGCCATTTGGAATGGAGTGATGCACCTCGTGTGGCCTCTTACAACACGCTGGATGGATTGTCTTCATTCGCTCATGGATTTCACCTACATTATTATGCATGCCTATCATGAAGTGAACATGGTGGCAGATGGTCTTGCAAATATGGGAGTCAATCATGTCAGCACATGGTTAGATGACCTCCCAGTTGATTTACTTCCTCTTAATGATAGAGATTTTAAAATAATACCCACTTTTAGACTCATATAATTCCTTGTTTTAATAATATATTTTGTGCTTTGGTCTTTGACCAAGGCACCACCTTTTAAAAAAACCCTAAATGTTATAAAAAACCTTAAAACCCCTAAAAAAAATAAAAAACCCAAAAAATATTTTAAAATCCCAAAAAACATAAAAACTTTCGATCCCTAGAAAACATAAAAACGTTAAAACCCTTAAAAACCCTAAAAACCTTAAAAACACTAAAAACCATAAAAACCTATAAAAACCCTAAAAACATATAAAATAAAACCAATAAACTCTCTAAAAACCATTTAAAACTCAAAGAACATTTAAAGACATTAAGAAACAATAGAAATCCTTCAAAACCCTAAAAAATTTAAAAACATTAGAAACCTAAAAAAACCATGAAACCCTAAAAAACCAAAAAAACACTAACCCCCCCCCCCCCAAATCCCAAAAAATAATAAAAACCATCAAAATCATAAAAAATCCCTACTTTTTTATAAATTTAAAAAATGAAAATCCCATAAAAAACCTAAGAAAACCTTAATGAACTAAAATTAATTAAAAAACCTAAAAATATATAAAAAAGAAAAAAACCCTAAAAAGAATAACAAACTCTAAAACCCCTCAAAATACCTAAAAATCCTAAAACCCATTAAAATCCTAAAAAATACAAAAAATACCTAAAATGAGAGAAACCCTTAAAACCCCTCAAAAATCTCAAGAAAACTTGAAAAACCTAAAAACACTTAAAAACCCAAAAAACATAAAAATGCTAAAAACCCTTAAATTCAATAAAAACCATAAAACACCATAAAATAAAAAAACAAAAAGAAAAAAACTAAAACCATAAACACCCTTTTCACCCCTAAAATTGATAAAAAAACCTAAATAGAATTAAAAACTCTAAAAACTTAAACCCCCCCCAATCCATAAAAACACCAAAACACCTCAAAATCCCCCAAAACCCTAAAAACCATAAAAAACATAAGACAACCCTAGAAATACATAAAAACATAAAAACAATAAAAAGCCATAAAAACTTAAGAAAACTATAAAAAAATACTTAAACCCCCTAAAAACCCTAACAAAAAATAAAACTATAATAAGCCTAAAAATAATAAAAATCCCTAAAACCCTAAAAATGCATAAAAATTATAAAAAATCCCCAAAAGTACCTTAAAAATTAAAAGACATAAATACCCTGAAAACAATTTGAAAACCTTTAGAACCTAAAATTCATAAACCCTTAAAAACATAAAACTAATAAAAACCATAAAAGACATTAAAATCCCTAAAACCCCTAAGAACCATAGAAACCCCTAAAAATCCTAAAAACCCATAAAACCCATAAAAAAATAAAAACATTTAAACATTTAAAAACCAAAAAATACTATAAACATCAAAATCCCTAAAAACTCAAAAGACCAAAAAAAAAACTCATTAAAAAACCCTAAAAATCCCAAAAAATGTAAAAACCCTGAACACCCCTAGGAAAACCATAAAATACTCAAAAAAAATAAACCAATAAAAACCGTAAAAATGTTACAAACCCTAAAACACCCTAAAAACCATAAAACCCATAAAACTTTACACAACCCTAAAAACCCATAAAAACCCTAAAACCACTAAAAACTATAAAAAAACCTTTAAACCCCTTAAAACGTTTAAAAACTCTAAAAACCATAAAACCCTAGAAAACTCAAATAAACACCAAAAAAACAAAAAATCCATGAAACCACTAAAAAATTAAAAACCCTACAACCCATCAAAACCCTTAAAAACCAAAAGAAACAATAAAAATCCTAAATAATAACAAAAATCCCTAAAAAATGAAAAACCCTAAAAACCTTGAAAACACCTAACAAAACCATAAAAAACTAAAATAAAAAAATCCCTAAAAAACCTAAAAAATTATAAAAACCCTAAAAAAATCCTAAAATCCCGAAAACCCAAAAAAATCCTCAAAATCACTTATACCCTAAAAACCCATAAAAAACTGAAAAAATCCCAAAAATCACTAAAAACATAAATCCCAAAAAATCCAAAAAACCCATAAGAAAAACACAAAAACAAAAACATAAGAACACTAAAAACACAAAAAACCATAAATTGAACTTAAATCCTTAAAAACTCTAAAAACCCTAAAAACATAAAAATACTTAAATACCCCTAAAAACATTAAAACCCCTATAAAACCCTAAAAACCCACTAGAAACTCTAAAAACCCTTTCAAACCCTAAAAAATAAAGAAAACAAAAAACACATAAGACTTTAAAAAAACTAAAAAAACCCCACAGAAACCCAAAAAAACTATAAAGATGTAAAACAAAAAAAACTCAACCCCCCCCCCCCCCCAAATAATAATGACATAAAAATCCATAAAAACATCAAAAAGCCAAAAATCCCTAAATATATCAAAGAAAACCCTAAAAACATAAAAATACTTAAAAACATAAAAAACTAAAAAATGATAAAAAAAAACATAAAGAAACTAAAATACTAAAAGACCCCAAATCCCTCAAAATCACTAAAATTATAAAAAACTATAAAATCTAAAAAAATAACAAAAAGTTATTAAAATGTAGAAAACCTAAAAACCCTAAAAACCCTAAGAAATCCTCAAAAAACTAAAAATACCTAAAAAAAATAAAAAACCTAAAAAACTCTGAAACCCATATGAAAACCTAAGAACCCTAAAAACCCTAAAAACCCTAAACCCCTTTAAACCATAAACCCCTAAAAACCCATAAAACCCAATACAAGCTCTAAAAATCATTTAGACACATAAAAACATTAAAAAACTCTAAAAAACTTTATAACCCTTAAAAACATTAAAATATTCCAAAATTCTAAAAAACATAAATCTCAACAAATGCTTAAAAACCTCAAACACTCTAAAAATCATGAAAACTATAAAAATCCTCAAAATCCCTAAAAATCCCTAAAATCTTAAAAAACTCTAAAATCCTTAAAAACCCCTAAGAAAACCATAGAAAACTAAAAATACATAAACCCATTAAGAAATATAAAACCCCCATAAAACTCCTAAATACCCCAAAAGCCTAAAAACCAATCAAAATTCGTAAAAACCCTAAAAACCATAAAATTGCTCAAAAATCCATAAAAACCCAAAAAACATAGAAAAAATAAAAAACTCTAAAATTAAATATGAAACCCTTAAATTACTAAAAACAATTAAATCCCTTCAAAACATAAAAAACATGAAAAATCCAAAAAATCCATTAAAACACCTTAAAATCCTTCAAGAACCCCTAAAAACCCTAAAACCATTTAAACCATAAAACTACTAAAAACCTTCAAAACCCCTAAAAATCCATACAAACCTAAAAGGCACTAAAAACACTAACAACCTTTACACCCATAAAAATGTTTAAAAAGTCCAAAAACCTTTAATTCCCTATAAAAATCAAAAAATCATAAAACCTCAAAAAACCATAAACCCTAAAAACAATAAAAAATGTAAAATCCTAAAACCCCATAAAACCTAAAACCCCACTAACAACTGTAAAAACATTTTAAACCCTGAAAATGTCAAAAAAAAAACATTAAAAACACTTGAAGATGCTAAAAAAATAAAGAAAACCTAAATACCCAAGAAACTCATGAAAACACTAAAAACCCTTGAACCCCCTAAAAATCATCAAAATTTCTAAAAAGCCTAGAATCCCAAAAATACCAAATAAAATCCCTAAAAACCCAAAAAAAAACATACAAAACACTAAAACCCTAGAAAACACCTAAACCATTAAAACTCTTACAATCCCCAAAACCCCTAAAACACTAAAAATATAGAAAACCTTAAACCCTAAAAACCCTAAAATCCATAAAATCTTCTAAAACCTTGGAAACCCATAAAACCCATAAAACCCACTAAAAACACTAAAAACGATTTTTAACCCCAAAAATTGAAAAAAAAAATAATGAAAAATCCTTTTAAACACTGAATGTTTAAAAAAAATAGCCTACCTCAACCATAAATACACCAGCACCTCTAAAACACCTAAAACCCCTATAAATCTCTAAAAACCATAAAAACCTGAAAACACTTAAAACCCCTACAAAACCTAATCAATCCTTAATCCACTAAAACCCCTAAAATAAAAAAACACAAAAATACATAAAAGACTTAATACTTATTAACTATCCAAAAAATCCCAAAAAATGTAAAAAACCATAAAAACCATGAAAAACCCTTATAAAAGCATAAAAACATGAAAATCAATAAAACCCCTAAAAACCATAAAAATTTATAAAATCTGAAAAAATGTGAAAAACCCCCTAAAACCCCAATAAAACATAAAACCCCTAAAACCTTAAAATACTCTAAAAACCCATAAAAACCCTAAAACCACTAAAAACTCAAGAAACCCATTAAACCACTAAAAAATTTAAAAAAATTCTAAAAAACCTTTGAACCCCAAAAAACTCAGAAAAGAACTAAAACCCAAAAAACCAAAAAACCCTACAACTCTAAGAAACCTTGAACCCTAAGAAACACAAAAACCCCTAAAAATCCCTAAATCCCATAAAAACCATTAAAATGATAAATAATCCGTAATAATTCCTAAAAGTTTTAAAAAAACCCTAAAACCCTAGAAAAATCCCTAATATAACCTTAAAAACATAAGAATTCATAAACCCATAAAGAAACTAAAAAATTCTAGAGACCCTAAAAAACATAAAACACCCTAACAACTCAAAAAAACCATAATATACCTAAAAACATGAAAACTAATAAATATCATAAAAAACTCAAAAAAAATTAAAAAATATTCAAAACCAAAAAACCCCTATGAAAACCTAAAAATCTTAAATACATGTAAAACCACTTAAAAAAAACCTAAAAACTCAAAAATACCCTAAAACCCCTAAACCCCTTAAAACCCCTAAAACCCCATAAAAACCCTAAAAACTACTAAAACCTCTATGACCTTATTAAATAAAAAAAATGTTAAAAAACTCTAAAAACGTTTATAACACAAAAAACTAAAAAACAATAAAAAACAAAAAAAACCCTAAAACTATAAAAAAAACTATAAAACCCCTCAAAACCCCTAAAAACACTAAAAATCATAAAACTCCTAAAGATACCTAAAAATCCCTAAAAACATAAAAACCTAAAAACCTTTACAAACCCAAAGATTAAATTTAATAGATTAAAACTCAAGAAACCCGTAAAAACCCAAAAAACACTAAAAACTGAAAAAAAAAACTTAAAACACTTAACACCCAAAAAATTCTTAAAACCCTAAAAACTATAAAAATCCAAAAAATCATTAAATATCCCTAGAAAAGTAAAAAATCTTAAAACCATGAAAATCCATAAGTAGTCTTTAAAAACAAAAAAACTTATAAAACCCCTAAAAACATAAAAACACTAAACACCCTAAAAGACCCTAAAACACAAAAAAAAATCATTAAAATCCCAAAAAAACCAAAAAACCCCAAAAACCTTAAAAACCATAAATCCCATAAAAACCCTAAAACCACTAAATACTCTAAATACCCATTAAACTCTTAAAAATTTTAAATAACACTAAAAATACCTTAAAACCCTATAAAACTCCACAAAAACCAAAAAACTCTAAAAAACCTAAAAACCATAATCCCCCTAAAAATCCATAAAAACGTTAAAAACAATAAAAATTATTCAAAATCCTTAAAAATCCATAAAAACATAAAAGCACTAAAAAATATAAAAAACCCTAAGAAAAACTTCAAAACCTAAACAACCATAAAACCCCAAAAAACCTAAATGACACTAAGACTTTAAAACACCTAGAAAACCAAAAAACCATCAAAATCACATAAAACCCTAAAAGTACCTAAAAATCACTAATAAACACTAAAATGTAAAACACCTAAAAAACAAAAAAAAAATATCAAAACATAAAAATACTAAAAACAATTAAAACCCTTAAAACCTAAACAATACTAAAAACCATAAAATACCGTAAATCCATAAATCACCTATAAAATATAATTATCCCTAAAAACTCATAAAACTATAAAAAACACTAAAAATGCTAAAAACACTTTAAAACCATAAAAATGTTTAAAAAAACTAAAAAACAATAAAAAAAAATTAAAAACCCTAAAAACCCAATAAAATATTAAAACCCTAAAACCCTCAAAACCCTCAAAATCCCTAAAACCCCAAATACCATTAAAATCCAAAAAAATCTCTAAAAATCCCTCAAAATCCATAAATCTCTAAAAAACCATAAAAACACTAAAAAAACATATAAATTTATAAAATCATAAAAAAATACCAAAAACCCTAAAAACTCTTATAAAACATTTAAAAAACTAAAAAACACTTCAAACTACTAAAAAACCTAAAAGCGCTAAAATCCCTAAAGGACCCTAAAAACTCAAAAACCCCCACAAAACCATAAAACCCACTAAAAACATTAAACAAACCTAAATCCCTAAAATTTATTAAAACTAATAAAAAATTTGAAAACCATTTAAACCCCTAAAAATGTTTAAAAACTATAAAAACAAAGAAAACCATAAAAACTCAAAAAAAATCCTAAATTCCCAAAAAACCCATAAAAACCGGAAAAAATGCTAAAATCCCTCAACTTAAATAAAAACCCTAAAACCAATTAAAATCCTCAAAATCTCTAAAAACCCCAAACAAGTTAAAAATCCTAAAAATCACTAAAAATACCTCAAAACATAAAAAAACCCTAAAAATCAGAAGAAAAAATTAAAAAACTAAAAGCACTTAAAACCCCTCAATACCTAAAAATGATAAAACCCTAAAATAATATAAAAACCCAAAAAACCAATAAAAATTATAAAAAATTTAAAACATTAAAAACACTAAAAAAAAACTAAAACCCCTAAAAACTAAAAACTCTAGACACCCTTTAAACCCATAAAAATGTTTAAGAAATGTAAAGACATAAATACCCTAAAATAACTCAAAAAAATTGAAATCCTAATACTCTAAAATACTAAAATAAAATAAAAAACCAAAAAACCCTATAAAAACCATTAATTTTTCCAAAAAACCTAAAAAACATAAAAAACCATAAAAATCCCTAAAAACCGTAAAATCGTAAAACCCTAGAAACTTTAGAAACCCCTAATAAAAATTTAAAACATAAAAACAGTTGAAATCCCAAAAAACCTAAAAAACTAAAACGCCTAAAATCCCAAAAACCTAAAAACCCATAAATCCTTCAAAACCCTAAAAATCCATAAAAATCCTAAAAAAATCTTGAAAAATACTTAAAAATATAAAAAACACTATAAATCCTAAAAAATAATAAGAAAATTTACAAACCAGAAAACACTTAAAACATATCAAAACCCTACATAATTCTAAAAACCCGAAATGACCCTAAAAACCCCTAAACCATAAATCCACTAAAAACCTTAAAACCCATAAAGACCCTAAATACCCACTAGAAACTCTAAAAACCATTTACGCCTATAAAAACTTTAAAAACTCTAACAAAAAATAAAACCCCTAAAAATATAATAAAAACCTAAAACCCCCATAAAATCCTAAAAACCCTAGAAAACCCTAAAACCCCTAAAAGTCCCTAAAAACTAAAAAACCATAAATATCCTTAAAACCCCCAAAAAATACCTAAAAGTTTCAATAAAACCCTAAAACCCATAAACACCCCTAATAAAATCCTAAAAACCTAAAAACACATAAAAACCTTAAAAACACTAAAAATCCTTCATATCCCTAAAAATGTTAAAAAGTATAAAAACTCCAAAGAAGACAAAAAATCCATAAAAACATATAAAACCGTAAAAACAAGAAAAATATTGAGAAAACATTAAAAACCCTAACAACACATAAACCCCAAAAAACTAAAAATTAAAAACCTTAAAGACCCTAAAACACTTAAAAACACCTAAAAACCATAAAAACCCACTAAAACCTAAAAAATAGTAAAAACAATAAAACCCCAAAAAACTCAATAAAAACTATAAAACCCCATTAAACCTCATAAAATGTTGAAAAACACTAAAAACCTAAAAATCACTAAAAAATAAAAAAAACCCCAAAACCCCAAAAAACCAAAAATCCCCCAAAACCCCAAAACCCTAAAAATCCTTAAAAATCCCTAAAACACCTAAAAATCCACAAAAACCCTAAAAATCCATAAAAAACACTAAAAATGTATAAAAAACTAAAAATACGAAAAAACCGTCCGAAAACCCTGAAATACTAAAAAAATTAAACCCCTAAAAAGCTACAAGATGATGAAGCCCCCTAAAAGACCCTAAAATTTCCTAAAAACAATAAAATTGCCTAAAAATCGTAAAGATACCTAAAAACCTAAAAACACTATAAAACTAAAAAAAAAACTATAAAAACTCTAAATTACACCAAAATCCTTCTAAATAACTAAAAACCAGAAAAATCCTTGAAAATCACCAAAAATCCCAAAATATAAAAAAACCTTCTAAATATTGAAAACCCATAAGAAATAATTAAAAAAATTAAAACACTCAAAACCCAAAAAAAAATCCTAAAAAATGATAAGATCCCTAAAACCACTAAAAACCCAAAAAACTCTAAAACTCAAAAAATCCCTAAAACCATAAAACCTATAAAAATCCTAAAAAATACCTAAAATCCCAAAAAACATAAAAATCCATTAAAACCCCTAGGAAAAAAATAAAAACATGAATCACATAAAACCCCAAGAAAAACAATAAAATTCGAAAATCCCTAAAAACCCGAAGAACCGTAAAACCATAAAATCCATAAAAAACATCAAAATCCTAAAAAACACAAAAAAACACATAAAATCCTTATAAATTAATAAATACTATAGAATCCCTTTAAACCTCTAAAAATGTTAAAACATTATAAAAAATGTATAAAACCATAAAAACCCTAAAAAACCTAAAACCCCCAAAAACGATTAAAACTATAAAAACTCTAAAACCCCTAAAAATCTAAAAAAACCTAGATTCTGATAAAAATAATAAAAAATAGCTAAAAATTACAATAACATAAAAACCCTAGAAAACCATAAACCCCTAAGAAATCATTAAAAATCTAAAAACACATAAAATCCCAAAAAATCTAAAAACTCTAAAAAATCTATAACCCTACAACCCTAAATAACGTAAAAAAAGCCTCAAAATTCATAAAAACCATATAAACCATAAAAAACATAAATATTTCCTAAAAATACCTAAAAATTTATAAAACACTAAAACTATAAGAAATACTTAAAAACATAAAAACAATTAAACAACTAAATTAACATAAAAAGTACTAAAAACCCTAAAAACCTAAAAATCCAAAAAACCCATGAAAACAATTTAATTCTGCAAAAATCCCTAATAATCCTTAAAAACATAAAAACCACTAAAAACATTGAAACCCATAAAAACATTAAAAACCTAAAAAACAAAAAAACCTCTAAAAATTTATAAAACAAAAAACCTCTAAAAACCTAAAAAATGCTAAAAAACAAAAAAGATCCTAAAACCAATAAAAACCCTAAAAACAATAAAAAACTCTAAAAGAAAAATAATCTCTCTAAAACCACTTAAAACAACCATAAAAAAATAAAAACTATAAAAACCATAAAACCTTTAAATACTAAAGAAAGTAAAAATAAAAAAACCATAAATACCCTAAAGACCCTAAAAACCAAAAACCCCTCAAATCCCTAAAAATCCTAAAAATCATAAAAATCTCTATAAAAGTGAAAAACAAAAAACCCTAAAAAACCCCAACGAAAACCATAAAAACAAGAAAAACATAAAAACCCTAAAAATATGAAAATGATAAAAACCCTAAAAATATCCTTAAAACCCTAAAACCCCCTTAAAACCATAAAAACCCTTCAAACATAAAAAACCAAAAAACCCAAAAAAAACCCTAAAAAAATTAAAAACTCTAAATACCGTCCCAGCCCCTAAAAATATTAAAAACTCTAAAAATACATAAAAATCATAAAAAACACAAAAATACCTAAAACCAAAAAAACATTAAAAACACTAGAAACCCTATAAATCCTAAAAATAATAAAAATCCCTAAAACCAAAAATACCCATAAAAATAATAAAAAATTCCCAAAAACATAAAAACCCTAAAAACACTGAACACCCCAAAGAAAACCATGATAACCTATAAACCGTTAAAATACCTAAAAACCTAAAAAACACTAAAAGCTGTAAAACACTCTAAAATCACTAAACACCATAAAGCCACCAAAAATATTAAAAACCCTAAAACCCAAAAAAAAACACAATTAACCAGTAAAAAATCAAAAAAAAACCTTTAAACCTCTACAAGTTTTTAAAACACGAAAAAACCTTAAAACCCCTAAAAACATAAGAACACCTAAAATAAAAAAAATTCATAAAAACCATAAAACACTAAATCCCTCAATATCAATTAAACCCCTAAAAACCTTAAAAATACCAAAAAAGACCTAAATATCTGAAAAAAAATAAAAACCCCCAAAATCCAAATAACCCCAATGAAAACATCATGAAACCTAAAACAATTAAAATGCCTAAAAATCTAAAATCTCTAAAATCCCTAAAAATCTTAAAACCCTTAAAACGCTCAAAATCCATAAAACTATAAAAAAATCATAAAAATCATAAATAAAGCACTAAAATTCATAGAAATATAATAAACCCTAAAAATCATGAAGACCCCTAATAAAACATTGAAACCCTAAAAACACATAAAACCCATAAAAACCAAAAAATTATAAAAACCCTGAAAACATTAAAAACCCCTAAAACCCCTCAAAAAACCTTGATGTAGATGATAGTGGTGCACTCCCATTGTGATCTCCCCCTATTGTTGTAGCTTTTGGGGTTTCCTCTGGATTCTCCCGACGGCTTTGGTATCTGATCTTCACCCCATTCCCAATCACGCTTGTAGGAGGGGGGGGGGAACCTCAGTGGTATTGGTCCCCATCGACTATATTTGGATCCAATGTGGTAGGTGTTCTTCATGGATATCGTGATTTTTGAGGGGCAGTTTTGCTTGGTCTTTCAGCACTGAGAGGATTTCCATCGTCGATTCTGGAAGTTGTGCATAGAGCTGGGGTTTCTCCCTGGCTCGGGTCTTTAGATATCTTGAAAAGTGGGTATCACAGTTTGGATGGGGTGGTTGTCTTTGTTTTCGGTGATGATTCCTTACTTCAACTTCATAGAGCGTGGCCTTATTTGGTGGATTCCCTTGTGATGGGGATACAACCTTGGTTCCTTGATCTTTCATTGAGCTATGCGGCTAGTAGTGGGCCCTTTGGCTTTGGTTCTTATTTGATGAGGTCTCCGCTATGACACCTCATGATGCATCTTGGGATCCTTCGGCATTACAATACGGACTTCCTTCAGGTACATTCCTGTGGCTTCAGGTCTGGTTTTGTTGATGACGTTTCGGCTTGGATACTGCTCCTTGGACAAATCATGCAGTACAACTTGATGGTTTTCATTGATTGCTAGATTAGATTTCATGGAATGATTTGGTGCTAGAGTGGATTAAATTTGGTGGATTATATTCTCAAAATGTTATTTTCAGATTTGGAACATGGTAGTGGGTGGAACTACTATAATTTGAAAACTGTCTTTTTTGTTGTGTTTTTATCTGTTGTTGGTTGGGAGCTGCTAGGTGAAATTTGTTGGATGTTAGTTCTTTACTGGATTAAAGGTGATGGATTTTTGATAATGAGTTGTGGGTTTCTAGTTTCTACTTTGATAAGAGGTGTTGGGGGTGTTGTTGTTGAACTACTCGAGTGCTAGTTGGGAGGTGTAGCTGGTTGTTGGTGCTGGTTGCTAGAATTTATATGAGGTGTTGGGAGACATTTGGTGATTGATGGAGGTGATGGAGGCTGGTTGCTAGTCAGTTGTTATTTGATGAAGATGTTGTATATTATTTTGGTGATGTTGGTTATATGTTGCTGGAAGTGGATATACTTAGAAAGGAGGCGATGGACGATGAAAACCGGGCTACAGGATGCTGGTTGCTGGTTGGCTATGAGATGCTGATGGAGATGACTTTTATTCTCTGTTTTGTCTAGTTTTGTTTCCCTTTTGGGTTTCTTAGGGTCTTTTGGGTTTTCTTGGGGTGTCTAGGGTTTTTGGGTGTGGGTTGATTGACCCCGCCCCTCCATTTTTCTGTTGTGTCTCTCTTTTTCTAATAAACTTTGTGGGGCCAGGAATAGCATGTCCTTGAGCTTGCCTTGCCCATAATATCCCTAAAAAACCTAAAATTGTAAAAAAACCCAAAAAACACAAGAAACCCATAATAAAACATTGAAAAAAAAACACACAAAACCCCTAAAAACATAAAAAAATGATAAAAACATAAAACCTCAAAACCCCTCAAAATCCATACAAACCTTAAAACCCATTAAAATTCTAAAAAATACAAAAAATTCAATAAAAACGTAAAAACCCTAAACACCGTGAATTCAACTACGAAATCAATAAAAACCTAAAAATAATTAAAACCCATAAAAAACAAATAAAATAGTAAAACCCCTATAAGACCCAAAAAATCCTTAAACCCCTAAAAATTTTAAAACCTTCAAAAACCATAAAAAATGATAAAATATCATAGGACCCTAAAACTCACTGAAAATTAGAAAAACAATTTCAACCACTAAAAATGTAAAAAAACCTAAAAAAACTCCTAAAAACCTTAAAAATTTGAAACAAATATATAAAATTCAAATACATTATAAAACCCTTAAAACCATAAAATACATTAAAACCCCTAAAACCATAAGAACTATAAGAATTCTAAAAATTCGCTAAAAGTATTAAAAATGAGAAAGACTCTTAAAACATTAAAATATCCTAAGAAAACCATATAGACCTAAATACACTTAAAACGCCAAATAGAACTAAAAAACTAAACAACACTAAAACACTAAAAACCCTAAAAATTACTAAAAACCGTAGAATACCTTAAAACAATCAAAATCCCTACAGACAGTAACAAACCAAAAAATCCAAAAATGCCTAAAAATATAAAAAAATAAAAACACTAAAAACCCCTAATAGAACCATTAAACCCTAAAATACCTTAACCCATAAAAACTAAAAAATATCATAAACCCTAAAAAAACATAAAATCCACAGAATCCTCAAAATCCCAACATACCCTAAAAAAATAAAAATTATAAAAAAACCTTTAAAATCCCTAAAAAAGCCCTAAATCGACTAAAAACCCTAAAATCCATAAAAATCATAAAACCACCTAAACCCCACTAAAACCATTAAAGATCCTTTAAACCCATAAAAATGTTAAGAAACTCTGAATAACTATATAAACCCTAAAAAAACTCAAAACAAATCCTAAACACCACAAACCATAAAAACCCTAAAACCTCCCAAAATCCCTAAAAACCCTAAAAACCATAAAATCCTAAAAAGTAACTAAAATCCCTAAAAAATAAACCTATAAAAAACCCTAAAAACCCTAATAAAATCATAAAAACCAAAAAACACTTTAGACCCCATAAAAATATAAAATTTTCAAAAAACCCTAAAACTCATAAAACCCCTCAAAATCACTGAAAAACCAAAAAACAATAAAAATACTAAAAATCTCTAAAAATAACTAAGAATGTAAAAACCATAAGAATACCTTAAAACCCCTAAAACACTAAAAACACCTAAAACCTAAAAACCCCCAAATTCTATATACCTCTAAAACCACTAAAACAACTCAAAATCCCTAAAACCCATAAAAATCCTGAGGAAGCCCTAAAATCCCTAAAACAATAAAACCCCCTAAAATCCCTAAAAAGACCTTCGAAAAACATAAAAACCTTAAAACACTTAAAATACTCTAAGTGTCTAAAGAACTCTGGAAACCCTAAAAGACCCAAAACCCCAAAAATTCCATAAAACCCATAAAAAACCTAAAGCCCTTAAGAAAACCTAAATACTAATAAAAATCCTAAAAACCCACTAAAATATCTAAAGAACACTTAGAACCCTATGATTGTAAAACTCTAGAAATGCTTAAAACCCTCAAAAAATAAAATAAACCCCCAAAACCCCAGAAAATAACCACTCAAATCCCTCAAAATCCATAAAAACCCTAAAAACCACAAAAAAATCCTAAAAAGAATACAAATCTCTAAAAACAAAAAAACTATGAAAACCCTGAAATACCCAAATAATAACCTAAAAACCTAAAAACCTAAAAACAATAAAACCCCCTAAAACCGTGAAATATCCTAAAATTTTAAAAACCCTAAAACCCTTAAAAACACTTAGAACACTCAAAATCTCTAAAATCACAAAAAACCAAAAAATGCCAAAAAAATCCTAAAAACACAAAAACATATAAACACCTAAAAACATTTAGAACCCCTAAGAAAACCATAAAATAAAAAAAACAATTTAAAATCCTATAAAATATAAAAACTCTAAAAATTCTAAAAGACACAAAAAAACATAAAAACCCTTAAAAACCCTTAAAAACCATAAAACCCCAAAAACCCTTAAAAAACCTAAAACACCATAAATTCCCTAAAAAAATTAAAGCTCAAAAACCCTTTAAACCCCCACCCCCCCCCCCACTTCAAAATTCTAAAAACTCTAAAAAAATTAAAATCCCTAAAGATCTAAAAAAACGCCTAAAAACTAAAACAATAAAACAACCCCAACAAAACCCTAAAAAACCCTAAAAAACCTCAAAGACTCTAAAAATAATAAAAAACCATAAAAATTCAAAAAAACACTAAATATCCATAAAAATAGAAAAACTCAAAAAACCATAAAAACCCATAAGAAAATATTAAAAACCTAAAATCACTTAAACCCCTAAAAGCCTAAAAAATGCTAAAACCCCTAAATAACCCTAAAACTCTAAAAACCCATAAAACCATAAAATCCCTAAAACCCATTAAAAACACTAAAAACTCATTAAAACCAGAAAAAATATAATACCCATTAAAGTCATAAAATGGTTAAAAATTATAAGAAACCATAAATCCCCAAAAAACTAAAAAACCCTAAAAATGAAAAAAAAAATCCTAAAGCCCCTAAAAACCCTAAAACCCCTCAAAATACCTAAAATCCCTAAAAACCCCAACAATATTAAAAAAATACCTAAAAAAGACCAAAAAACAAAAAAAATCATAAAACCCTAATAACCATGAAACACTTAAAACCCCTAAAAACATTAAAATTTCAATAAACCAAAAAAACCCGAAAAGCCCCAAAAAACCCGTAAAAACACTAAAAGCACTAAAATCCCTAAAAACCATAAAAATGATAAAAATAATAAAAAAAACCTTAAATTTCCTAAAAAAATAAAATCCCCTAAAAACAAAAAAACCCAAAATAAAACCTTAAAAACAAGAAAAAACTAAAAACCATAAAAATCTAAAAAACACTAAAAACCCTAAAACCGTAAAAACCCATAAAAACCCTCAAAATATCTACAACTCTTAAAACCCCATAAAAATCCTAAATAATCTTAAAAATCATTAAAAATGTAAAATAACCTAAAAAATTAGGAAATATCCCAAGAAAAAAATAAAACCCTAAATGAACATAAAACCCCTAAAAACCATAAAAACCATAAAAATCCAAAAAAAAATGTAAAACCCCAAAAAACCACTAAAAACTGTAAAATCAATTTAAAAACCTAAAAATATTTCAAAAAACTAGAAGAAACATTAAAACCCTAAATAATAAAAAATACCATAAAACATAAAAATCAAAAACAAATCCTAAAACACTAAAAACCCACAAAATCCCTAAAATCACTAAAATACCAGAAATATCACAAAGAATCCCTAAAAATAACTAAAACATATAAAACCCTAAAAACATTGAAAACCAATAATAAAATCATAAAAACCCAAGTACACATAAAACCCAAGAAAAACTAAAAAATGACAAAAAACCAAAGACCATCAAAATCTCTAAAAACCATAAATAACCCTAAAAATCCTAAAAAACCCATAAAAATAACCAAATCCTCATGAACCAAAAAACCCAAAAAACCCTATGTAATACTTAAAAAACTAAAAACCCCTAAAAACCATAAATAACCTAAAAATGAAAAAAACTAATAGACCCTTAAAACCTGAAAAACCCCTAAAACATAAAAACCCCTAAAACATTACAAATCCAACAATACCTAAAAAACTAGTAAAAAACTAAGATAACTAAAAACCCTATAATACCCTAAAAGGATAAAAATATATAAATATTTTAAAAAACCTAAAAAACACAAAAAAAATCCTAAAACCATTAAATCTTAAAACCGTTAAAAACCCTAAAAATAGGAATTTCCTCAATATCAATAAAAATCTATAAAAATCTTAAATATTCCTTGAAATCCATACAACCGTAAAAACACTAAAAACCTTGAAAAACTTTTTGAAATCCTTAAAAACCTAAAAAATTTGATACCCTTAAAAACCAAAAAAACATAAAACCCTAAATAACCATAAAACACTCAAAATACTTAAAACACCTAAAAACCAGAAAAATCCTAAAAATTCTTAAAAATATAAAAAACCCCAAACCCCATTAAAACCTCTATAAAAATCTTAAAAACCTAAAAATGATTAAAATCCCTCTAAACCAAAAAACACTAAAAACCATAAAACCCCTAAAAACCTAAAAATCTTCAAAACACTCAAAATTGCCTAAAAATCGATAAAAATCCTAAAAAAACCTAAATATCCCTGAAAACATAAAAATCATAAAAACTATGAAAACCCTAATAAAAAATTAAAAACCTAAAAACACATTAATTCCCAACAAACCTAAAAAATTATAAAAACCATAAACGTCCCTAAAACCCCTTAAAAACAATAAAACCCCTAAAAATAGTAAAAAATCCTAAAAACCCATAAAAACTCTAAAATACCACTAAAAACTCTAAAAACCCTTTAAACAGCAAAAAATATTTAAAAACTCCAAAAATCCTTAAAACCCTAAAAATATTAAAAAAACCAAAAAATCTAAAAACCCATAAAAACACTAAAGGACCAAAAATTCCTAAAAAACTACAAAATCCTAAAAAACCTAAAAACCCATAAAAATCATAAAAAACCCCTCAAAATCCCCAAACCTGTAAAAAACAATAAAACCCTGAAAAATAATATATAAACCTAAAAAAATCCTAAAAACACTTAAGACCCCCTAAAACCAAAAAATTGCTGAAAAGACTAAAAAATCCAAAAATCAAAAAAACTCTAACACCCCTCAAAATTCAAAAAGTACAAAAAACCCATAAAAGTTCTAAAAGAACTATAAAAATACATTAAGTATAAAGAACGTTAAAAACCATAAAACACTATATGAAAACCTAAAAAATCTAAAAACACTTAACCCCCCCCCCCCCCAATCATAAAAAATCTAAAAATCAATAAATAACATAAAAGCCCTAAAAAAATAAAAAACCTAGAAATCCGAAAAATTCCCTTAAAATCCCTAAAAACATAAACAACCCAAAAAGCCTGGAAAACCCAAAGAATATGTCAAAAATATCAAGAAACTAAAACTAACTAAAACCATAAAAACAATATAAACACTAAAACCTCTAAAACCTTAAAAACTCTCAAACCCATAAAACCCATAAAACCCCAAAACCCCCTAAAACCTTAGAAATCCTAAACTTTCCCTAAAAAACTCTAAAAATTTAAAAACCCATGAAAACCCTAAGAAAACCTTAAAACATAAAAACACTTAAAACCCATTTAAAATCCAAGAAATAAAAAAACCTCTTAAAAGATCGTAAAAACCATAAAATCCTTAAAATCACTAAAACACTAAAAATCCTTTAAACACCTAAAAATACATAAAACTCTAAAAAACCATAAAACCATTAAAAACATAAAAACCCTAGAAACCCAAACCCCCCCCCCCCCCAAAAAAATTTGAAAAAACTTAAGAACCCTAAAAAGCATCTAAATACCTTAAAAACCTAAAAAACAAAACCCCTAAAAATAATTAAAAATTTTAAATAGGAAAAACCTTTGAAAAACTCTATGAAAAACAATAAAACCTAAAAACACTTAAAACCCCTAAAAAAATAAAAACACTAAAACCCTAAAAACCTAAAAACCCCTAAAAACCATCAAAACCCAAAAAAACCTAAAACCCATAAAATATTAAAAAATCCCCAAAAATACCTATAAACATTAAAAACCTTAAAACCCTAACCCCCCCCCCCCAAACCTTAAAATCATAGAAAAACATTAAAACCCTAAAAACCTAAAAATGCAAAAAACCATAAAAACTCTACAAATATTTAGAACCCCTCCAAATCCATCAATACACAAAAATCCATAAAAATCCTAAAAAGACATAAAAATCCCGAAAATCAAAAAGACACCAAAGTGCCCAAAAAACCATAGGAAAACTTTAAAAACCTAAAAAACACAAAACCCCTAAAAAACTAAAAAAAATTGAAAAAAAAACTAAATGAACCTAAATCCCTAAACCCCCTAAAAACTATAAAAATAACTATAAATCATAAAAACAAAAATATTTTAAAAACCTAAACCACTATAAATTATAAAAACAAATTAAAACCTTAAATACGTTAAAAATTGTAAAAAACCTTAAAACCCTAAAATGCTCAAAAACACTATAAATACAAAAGAAACATATCAAACCTAGAAACCCTACAAACACTAAAAATTATTAAAAATCTAACAAACCAGAAAAATCCAAAAAAAGAGATAAAAATCAATAAAAAGGTAAAAATCATAAAAACCTAGAACAACATAATAAAATAATAAAAACCTAAAAAATATAAAAACACTAAAATTTTAAAAAATGATAAAAACCTTAAACCCCATAAATAAAAAAACCCATTGAAACCTTTAAATCGCTAAATCTCCATAAAACCCAAAAACCCACTAAAAACACTAAATACCCTAAAGACCAAAAAAACTAAAAAAACGTAAAAACCCTAAATACTCTAAAAACACTAAAAAACATAAAAAAACCCTAAAAACCATAAAAAATCCTAAAAACCCTAAGAATCACTAAAAATATAAAAAAACTTAAAAAATATGAATATCCTAAAGAAATCCTTAAAAATAATAAAATAATTAAAACACCTAAAATCCATAAAAAATGATAAATACCAAAAAAACACTAAAAACCCTAAACCCCCACAAAATCCCTAAAAACCATTAAAATCCAAAAAAAATCCTAAAAAACCCTATAAATCCTTAAAAATGTAAATAATAATTAAAATGATGAAACATCATAAGAACAACTTAAAAACATAAAAACACATAAAACCTGAAAAAAAAAACAATAAAAACCAAAAAATACCCCAAAACCCCAAGAACCAAAAAAGATCCTAAAAATCATAAGAACCCAAAAAACCCCTAAAAACACTATAAAGCCACTAAAAAATCTATAATCGCAATAAACCCCTAAAAAATTAAAAACTCTAAAATTAATTAAACCCGTAAAAGAAATCACCCCCCAAAATCCAGTAAACCATAAAAATTATAAAAACAATAAAAACCCCAAAAATTGTAAAAATCCATAAAAATCCTATAAACCAATAAAAATACAGAAAAGCCCTAAAATTTAAAAAACCCTTAAAAACCATGAAATAACCTAAGAAAACCATAAAATCCTAAAAATATATAAAACCTATAAAAAGCCTAAAAACGTAAAACCCCTAAAATACTTGGAAAAACCCTAAAACCGTAATATTCCCTAAAACCATAAAAAACAAAAAATCCTAAAAACGAGCCTAAAAATAATAAAAATGTAAAAAACTTAAAATCCTTGAAAAAATAATAGAACAATAAAAACCAAATAACACTTAATACCCATAAAAACATAAAAAATGATAAAACCAGTAAAATACCCTAAAAACATTAAAAACCCCTAAAACCATAACAAACCCTAAGAACCCATAAAATCCTTAAACCACTAATAACTATATAAACCATTTAAAATGATAAAATTATTAAAATACTCTAAAAGACCATCAAAATCCCTAAATAACTCAAAAAACACTAAAAAAAACCATAAAAACCAAAAAAATTCAAAAAAATCATTAAAATCCCTAAAAACATAAAAATCCTAAAAATCCCTAAAAATCTAAAAAAATCATAAAAACCCCAAAAAACCATGAAAAAAAACCTAAGAAAACCAAAAAAACGAAAAAAAGCCTAAAACCCCAAAAAACCTGAAAATTCAATATATATCTTAAAAATCCCTAAAAGTACATAAGATCGTAAAACACCCTAAAAACATTGAAAATAATAGGAAAATATTAAAAACCTAAAAACACATAAAACACCAAAAAACCTAAAAATGCTAAAAACCCTAAACCACCCTAAAACACTAAAAACCCTAAAAACTATGAAACCCCGTAAAACATTAGAAAAAAACTATAAAAACAAAAAAACCCACTAAAAATTTAAAAACACATTAAACCCCTAAAAATGTTATTAACTCAATTTTTTTTGAAAACCCTAGAAACTCAAAAAACCCCTGAACACCCAAAAAAGTCCTCAAAACCATAAAAACCCCTAAACCTCTTAATTTCCCTAAAAACTCAAAAAAACCATAAAAATACTAAATAAACAAATTTACAATCTTCTTCTTGCTGCCGCTGCGGCTCTTACTGCTTTTGTGTGGGCTGCTCGGAACAAAGTGGTTTTTGATAATGACGCATGCTGCCTCCGAAATGGTGTGGTGGCAATTCATCAAGCAGTCGATGTGGCGGCTCATATCCAGGATGGTACGATGGCTAATGATATTAAGGACCTTATTGTGTTGAGAACTCTCAGTATTTCTGGAAGATGCAGGAAACCGAAGGACTTTAAATTCATTCAGTGGATTCCACCAATCGCAGAATGGACAAAAGTTAATGTGGATGGTGCAGCCCTAGGCGCGCCTGGTCTCTCCGGGTGTGGTGGTGTTTTCCGGACGTATAGAGGTTTTGTTAAAGGATTATTTTATCATTACATTGGGAATGGATGTGCTTATGAAGCGGAGTTATGGGCCATGATTAAGGCTGTACAGTTTGCGGTCCACTTCAGGTGGAAGCAGCTTTGGATTGAATCTGACTCGATGTTGGCGGTGGAAGCCCTCAAAAGAAAAACAAGGACAATCTCATGGAGGCTCCCCCCACAATGGGTTAACTGTCTGAGAATCTCTCAGGGTATGAACATTATGGTCACACATATATACAGGGAAGCGAACAAGGTCGCAGACATACTCTCCAAGAAAGCAATTGAGGATGGATGTTCCATGTGGTCATTTATTGCACCAGATTTCTGCACTCCTCTTGTGGACTCAGACATGAAGGGTGAATTACACACTCGGCTGTGAAAACCCTCCTTGTAATGCCTTGTACCTTTATTTTAGGTTATTTAATATTGTGGGGCTGGTATCCGCCTGGCCCCAAACCTGTTTTTCCTAAAACCCATAAAAAACATTGAAAACCTTAAAAACATAAAAAATATAAAACCCCTAAAAACTCTAAAAACCCTAAAAGACCCTAAAATCCTAAACCCCTAAAATCTATAAAAACCATAAAAACCCAAAAACCCCACAAAATCATTTAAAAATAACTAAAAACACAATAAACCATTTTAACCATTCAAAACATTAAAAAAACTCTAAAAAATATTAACAATCTAATAAATTAAAACAACCCTAAAAACAAAAAAAAATAAAACCTTAAAACCCTAAAATATCCCAAAACTCTCAAAATACCTGAAAACCTTAAAAACTATATAAATCCTAATAATCCCAAAACATATCTAAAAACAAAAAACCCTGAAAACCTTGAAAACCTCTTATAAAACCTTAAAAACCTAAAAACACATATAACCCCTAAAAACCTCTAAAACTCGAAAAAAAATGAGAAAAAAATCCCCAATATCCCGAAAACACCTAAAACCCATAAAAACCTAAAAAATACCTAAGAATTTATAAAAATATAAAAAACACTCTAAAATCTAAGACAACATTAAAACCCTAAAAACACATAATACCCTTAAAATACCTAAAAATGATAAAACCCTAAAATACCCTAAAAACCCTAAAAACACAAAAAAAACCATACAAACCAATCAAAATATTAAAAAATCATAAAAAAACTAAAAATAATCTAAGAACACTAAAACACCTTTAAAACCTATAATGTTTAAAAACTATAAAAACAATTAAAACCCCAAATTAACCCAGGAACCCAAATAAACCAAAAAGAACCAAAACCCCTAATAACCATAAAACTCATAATAAGACCTAAAAACCATAAAAATCGAACATTTTTCCCATTATTGTATCCTGGTCTGATGCCTCCTTTTCCATGGATCATGCTTTACCCTAAAATTCCTGAACTATTTGAAGGTCACCCACATCTTTGACTTTCATTCCAAGGGTTCAATAAAGCCGCCTTTCTATGTTGTTTGAAACTGTTTGCTCGATTATTGAAGTTAGACACTCCAGTTGATGTCCTTGAAAAGTTTGTTTTTGAGCATTGGGATCTATAGAACCGCACAACGGTGGGTCTTATTGACAGAGATCATATCATGATTATATTTGAAACTCAGGAGGATCTTATTCTTTCTTGGTTTGCAACACCTCAAAGATGCATTGGTTCCAATTTCTCCCTCTTTCTATGGAATTTTAATCTTCACCTAAACCACGACTCTCCGATGTTTGTGACTTGGGTACGATTTCCAGAACTCCCCCTCCATATATGTCCATTATTTTAATGCTAGTGAACTAGGTGGGAAGGTTATTATTTATGGATGGTAGGACTCCGACACTTTTTCACCCTATTGCTTTGGGGGATTTTGTTGAAATTGATGCTTATAAGGACATATATGGATTTGTTATGATTGTTGTTAGTGAGGAGCTCTGGTGGAAGAAAATGGTGATTTTTGTGTCATGGGTCGACTTCTATTCTTCATGTTGGAAACTTGGTCATCATGGTCATACTTGTAGGTGTGGTTCCAAGGAAAGAAGTGGCATGAATATGGCTCAGGTGGAGTCTGGTGAAGGAAGTCAGGCCTTGGTGGTGGTTCAGGAGGTGGCAGTGATGAATGAATCCAAACATTTACCTCCCCAGACAAAGGTTGGTGCAGTTTTTGATCATATGAAAATAATCCTGAATGTTGGGTGTGATAAAGAGGTGGAAATGGTGGATTCATATGGAATGGGAGTGGAGTTTTCTAGGAAATATGGTGGAAAGGGAAGGAATAGTTCATAGATGATGCACAATGATGAAAGAGTGACTTTGAGCTACAACAATAGCCTAAATGGAAGTACTGAATTGTAGGGGGAACTGAGTATGGGAAGGTGGATGAGCAGGGGGATATGGCCGAGGTTGGGAATAAGCAAAGTATGTTTGAAAACCCCATAAATCAGCCCCTGAGTATGGTTGCAGTGGCCTTGAGAAAAACTAGTGGGAATGATAGTAGCAGTCAATTGCTAGTATTGGATTGTGCCTTTCTGGGTAATAGATTCTAGGGTCTGGATTCTGTTGAGTTAGTTGGTGGAGATGCTGCAAAGGGGGGTGGCTGAGAAGGAAGAGGTGGCTGAATAGGGGGAGGTGGCTCTGATTGGGTATTAGAAGAATCTGGTTGAGAAGCAGTCCTTGTCCATGGATGAGGGACCCCATGATCGGAGCATACGTGAATCTTCTGTGCAACTCCCTAGGTGAATTGGCAATGGGAGGGATGGACTAAAGTCTTTACCACTGGCTCACAATGATGAGGTCGGAGAATATTGTGTTGAGAATGTGGTTAGTTCTTTTCAGTTTGGGAATGTTGGAACCAATTGTGAAGGAGGTATGGCTCAGGACATGCAGCTATCCATGATGGTGTATGGAGGGGCTTCTACTGATGAGGCCTAGTGTGTTGTCCTACATAATATGGTCTTGGTGGAATGTCCATTTTTTTACATTGTGGATGAGGCTAAAATTTTAATGGACATTTTTGGTGAGGATGACCGCAGGATAAACTTCAATATGTCCCAGTTCAGGAGGAAAATGCTTGTACAAGGGGATTCCTCTCCAATAGGGGGAGGAAATATATCGGTAGGGTTTACATTAGGTGTTAATGATCTTTGTTCCAATGGAAATTTTGTCAACCATTTGCTGACAAACTGTGAGAATAGGTCTTGTTATAAGGGGGCCTCAGGTGTGGAAAGTGAAAACATCTTATATGGGAAAGAAGCTCAAGCTGATGGTCTCACCTATGCCCCCCCCCCAAAAGAGACAGAAGATTGAATATTCTACTCTTCCTTCACCCATGGCTACCCGAGCATCCACAAAGGAGGCTAAATTGAAAGTCAAATTTAACAAGTAGGAGAAGCCTCTGCACACCTCGGAGCAAGAAAGACTCATGGAAAAGTACCTGGCACTCTTCAAACATTAGGGGGATTTTGAGTCCAGATGGGAATCGATGGAAACAGGGGTAGACTATGACTTCTACTTTGCTGATGTGACTTCTGTCTATGGTGAGGATGGGGACCCATATTATTTATTCCATGATTATGACTTTGTTTGTGATGTTGACTAACTTGTTTCCCTTTTGTGTATTTGGGTTCCTTGGTGTTTTTTTTGGTTTCTAGGGGATGTTAGGGGTTTTTGGGTGTGGGTCATTTGGCTCTGCCCCTCCCTTGTTTGTGTTGTCTGTTTTTCTAATAAATTGTGGCGGTCCAGGGATAGCCTGGTCATCTGCCTTCCTTATCTTAAAATAACCTAATACCCCCCATAAACCCCATAAAAATCCATAAAAACATAAAAAACCAAAGAACCAACAAAACCCCTAAAACCACTAAAAACTCTAAAAACCCATTAAATCCCTAAAATATTAAAAAAACTAAAAATCATTAAAAAAACTAAAAAACTAAAAAACCCATAAAACCCAAAAATCACAAAAAACCTAGAAACCCCCAAAAACACTAAAACCCCTAAAAATCCCTAAAACCACTAAAAAGTCATAAAATTACTAAAAAATCTCTAAACACATAAAAACCATTGAATAAACCAAAGAATACCTTAAAACCAAAAAACGCATAAAACCACAATAAACCAAACAACACTAAAAACCCTAAAAACCCCCAAGAAAGCATAAAAACCATAAAAAAATCTAAACCTATAAAAACCCTAAAACGTGTCAGAAAACTCTAAAATACTTTTAAACCTTTAAAAACATGAAAAAATATAAAAAACCAGAAAACCCATAAAAACTCAAAAACCCCAAAAAATAGATAAAATCATTAACAACCATAAAAAACCCCAAAATACATAAAACACTAAAAACATAAATATCCTTAAAAAAATCCCTTAAAACCCATAAAAACATAAAAATCACTAAAAACCTGAAACCCTTTTGAAAAATTTAAAATTATAAAAACACATAAACCCCTTAAACCCTTAAAAACACTAAATACCATAAAAACCATAAAACATAAAAATCCCTAAAATCCATAAAACCCTAAAAACCCATTAAAACTATAAAAAACTTTAAACCCATAAAAGGTTAAACAACTCTAAAAAACTTTAAAATCCTAAAATTTTAAATAAACTCAGAAAAACTCAAATAAATCAAAAAAACCTAATAACACTAAAAACTCTTAAAACTCCTAAAAATCCCTAAAAACATTGGAAAACCAAAAAAAATCCTGAAAGACCCTAAAAATCACTAAGAATATAAAAAACTCACAAAACTCCATAAAATCCTAAGAAAACTGGCCTCAATCCATTTTTTAAATATTTTCTAAAGATCCACTATATTGTAAGTGGGACCCATACAAAAACATACACTACAACAGCAAGCCAAACAGACCCTCGCAAAAAACGCTCCTTTACAGAATTTAAATTTCAAATTAAAAAAACATATCCCTGCATCACACACCGCCATCATGAAACAAGTTTCAAAATTAGAACAGAGACCATCATCACTGCCTTCGGCCATGTATCACCTTGCGAAGCACAACCCAACCAAAACAAAAACCTTCATCGAGACTAGCATCTTTGTGAGAACTTCTCAAGAGAAACCATCTACACAACCATAAAACAATATAGTAGAGGACCAAAAAAACCATAGAAACACTAAAAACATGAAAAAATCCTAAAACCCTCAAAATCATGAAAACACTAAAATGAATAAAAATCCTAAAATCATAAAAAATCATAAAATACCTTCAAAAACCTAAGAAAAATTTAAAAAAGATAAAAAAAATTAAAACCCTAAAAACCTAAAAAACACTAAAAATACAAAACCCCTAAAAACCATAAAACACCTAAAAACATTAAAAAACATTAAAATGAATAAAAACCCTAAAAAAATTTAATGCTACAAAATCTTTTTAAACCCCTAAATGTTAAAAAAAATTAAAAAAAAGTTAAAAACTATAAAAACTGAAAAAAAACAATAAAAATCCAACAAAAACCATAAAACCCTAAATTCCTCAAAATCCCTAAATCCCTAAAAATCCCAAAACCCCTAAAACATAAAAATCTTAAAAGTTCATTAAAATCCATAAAAACATAAAAAAAATACATATAAACATTAATAAAACCGTAAAACCCAAGAAATACCTAAAACCCCTAAAAACCTAAAAACACTAAAACTCCTAAAAACCCTAAAACTAGAAAAACTATAAACATATGAAAACCTCAAAAAAACTTAAAACCCACTAAAAATTCCAAAACCCCTTTGATGTCCTAAAAACATTATTTTTTTTGAAAAACCTTAAACCCCCTAAAAACTCTGAAAACCCTAGAAAACCAACAAAACCATAAAAATCTAAAAAAACCCAAAAAATATCAAAAACATAAAACCCTAAATAATCTTAAAAATCATAAAAACCCAAAATATCCCTAAAAAGTTAAAAAAATATTAAAAACCTTCAAAAACTTTAAGAAAACCTTAAAATAATGAACAAACTTAAAACCCCAGAAAAAACTGAAAAGGCTAAAAACCTAAAAACCCCTACAAAAATCTCAAAATCGTTAAAAACCAAAAAACTATAAAATTCATAAAAATACCTTAAAATACATAAAAATGTATTTACCCAAAAAAAACCTTAGAACCCCCAAGAACGAATTAAAACTAAAAATACTTAAAACCCCCAAAATACATAAAAATTTATAAAATTCTAAAAATAATCTAAAAAACCTAAAAACCCCAAAAACCAAAGAAAACCCCTAAAATGAAAAAAACCCATAAGATCCTTAAAAACCCGCTAAAACTTATAAAAAACATATAATCCCATAAAATTTTAAAAACAATAAAAACCTTAAAACCCCTAAAAACTAGAAAAACCCTAAAACCATAAAAACCCTAAAACCCTAATAAATATGTTAAAGTCCTTATAATGTAAACAACCCTAAAATCCTAGAAAAAACTCAGGAAACCCTTCGAAACATAAAAAAACATAAAATCCCTAAAAACATAAAAAATTTCTAAAAACCCTAAATTATATAAAACCCATAAACCCCCTAAAAACATTAAAACCCCTAAAAATACATAGATACACTAAAACCCACTAAAAACTATAAAAACTTATTATACACCTAAAAATGTTAAAAAAACTATAAAAACCTATAAACCCTAAAAACCTTAAAAAACTATAAAACCCCTAAAAACCCATAAAAACATTAAAAACCATAAAACCCCTAAAATTCTTAAAAACCATAAACAACTCGAAAAAACCAAAAAACCCTGAAAACCATAAAAACCCTCAAAATCCCTAAGAACCCTAAAGAACCATAAAATATTTAAAATCCCTTAAATCCATAAAATCACAAAAAACCCTAAAACCCCGAAAAACCTTAAGAAATTATTAAAACCTTAAAACACTTATAACCACTAAAAAATAAAAAGAATCTAAAATCTATAAATGTCCTTAAAAACCGTAAGACACCTTAAAAACATAAAACCCTTTAAAACACAATAAACCCCTATAAACCCCGTAAATTATTAAAAACCCTAAAAACCTAAAACCCACTAAAAACTCATAAAACCCTTCAAACCCCAAAAAATGTTAAAAATATTTAAAAACCATGAACCCCCTATGAAATTAAAAAACAAACCCTTAAAACACCGGAAAACCAAAAAAAACCCAAAATCCATAAAACCATAAAAATTCAAAAAAACCATATATTTCCCTAAAAATGAAAAGATTCATAAAACCATGAAAAAAATTAGAAAACATGATAACCTAAAGAAACAGAAAACCCCAGAAAAACCTAAAAAAAGCTAAAACCCCCAAAAAGCTAAAAAACCCTAAAATACATAAAACACCTAAAAACTATAAAAACCCTAAACCCCCATAAAAATCCTAAAACACATAAAAACATTAAAACCACTTTAAACACCTAATTAAGTTAAAAAACTCTTAGAAATCTTAAAATCCTATAAAACTCCAAAAAACACTAAAAAATAAAAAACTAAAAACCCCAAAAAATCATCAAAATTCCTAAAAACCCTAAAAACCCATAAAGGCCTAAAAATCCCTAAAAACCCTAAAACCGTAATAAATTTGGAAAACTCTAAGAAAACCTTAAAAAAATAAAAACTCTATAAACCTCTAAAAATACTAAAAACCCTAAAATCCCCTCAATTCCTTAAAACTGTAAAAACCCATAAAAATATTAAACCCTAAAAAACCATAAAAACCTAAAATAAACAATAAAAAACTCTAAAACACCTTTAAATCCCAAAAATCATTAAAATAATCTAAAAAACCCAAAACACTAAAAACCTCAAAAAACCTTGAAACTGCAAAAACCAAAAAAAAAACCTAGAAACATAAAAAAACATGAAACCCACAATCTCCACCAAAACCATAAAAAACTATAGAAAATCTAAAAAATCCTTAAAAATCTGAAAAATTTAAAAAATCGTTAAAACCTAAAAAACCATAAATATAGTCATAAAAACAAAAAAAAACACATAAAACCCCTAAAAATCCTAAAAATGTTTAAACCCCTAAAGGGCATAAAAAACCTAAACCCCATTAAAAACATCATAAACAAAAAAAACCTTAAAACTTGCTAAAAAGCCATAAAAACCCTAAAAACATTAAATGGCTAAAAACCATATAATCCCATAAGAACATTAAAATCTCTAAAAACCAAAAAAACCCCAAAAACCAAAAAATTCCTCGTGATCTAGAAAAACCATATCACCCATATAACCGTACAAACCTAAAAATCCATCAGAACCCATGAAATCCTAAAAACCCATAAAAATTCAATAAAATCCCTAAAATTTTCTAAAAACATAAATAACACTAAAAACCCAAGAAACCCTAAAAACCATAAAATCCCGAAAACGCATATAATACCTAAAAACCTAAAAAATTCTAAAAACCCTATAATACCCAAAATACCAAAAAACCATAAAACCCATAAAACCCATAAATTCCTTAAATAATCCTAAAAACCCATAAAAACCTTGAAATCACTAATAACTCTAAAAATAATTTTAATCTCCTACAAAAATTAAAAAATATTAAAAACCATAAAAACCCTAAAAAATAATAAAACCCAAAAAACCAAAAAGACTCAAAAAAACTCAAAAACCCTTAAAATTATCGAAATCTCTAAAAACCTAAAACCTGTAATAACCTAAAAAATATATAAGAATATTTAAAATTTCAAGAAACTGTAAAAACCGTAAAAACCCTAAGAAAAACATAAAAACCTAAAAACACTTAAAACACCTAAAAACCTAAAAACCATTAAAAACCCAAAAATTCATAAAAAATACTGAAACTATAAAACCCCTAAAATGTTAAAACCCCCTAAAAAACCAAAAAACCAAAAAACCACACCAAACTCTAAAAACAATTTAAACCCCAAAAAATATTAAAAACTCTAAAAATCATAAAAACCATAAAAATAAAAAAACCACTAAAAACTCAAAACACCATAAAAAAACTAAAGCCATAAAAGCCAAATAAACCCCCCAAATCCCTAAAAACCATAAAAACTGTAAAAATCATAAAACCCCATAAAAATGTAAAGACCCTAAAACCTTGAAAGCACTTAATAAAACCATAAATAAATTAAAAAAAATAAAAACCCCTAAAAATAATAAATTCTAAAAACCATAAAAGTCCCTAAAATCCCTATAACCCAAAAAACCATAAAAACCAACAAAAACCTTCAAACCCAAAAAATCCAAAAAATCTTAAAAACCCACTAAAATAATATAAACCTGTTAAACCCATAAAAATGTCTAAAACCTTTAAAAACCCAAAACCATTAAAAATTAAAAAAAACCAAAAAATGAATAAAATGACTCAAAACACAAAAAATCTCAAAAAAACCTCAAATCCCTAAAAACCAAAAAAAATGTAAAAATAGTGAAAAATCCTTAAAAGCCCTAAAATTTTAAAAAAACTCTAAAAACCCTGAAAAACCCTATGAAGACCTAAATCCCTTAAAACACCTAAAAACCTAAAAATGAAATAAAACTCTAGAAATGCAAAAAAAATACCTGAAGTCCCTAAAAACCATAAACCCCACCTAAAAACCATTAAAAACCCCTAAAACTCATTAAACCCTAAAACCCACTAAAAACTCTAAAACCCCTTTAAACCCCTAAATATTAAAAAACTGTGAACAACTTAAAAACCCTATAAACTATAAAACCATAAAACCAAAAAAAAAATACCCAAAAAACACTAAAACCCTCAAAATCCCTAAAAACATGAAAAACCATAAAATTCATAAAAAATTCTAAAAATTCACAAAACAGAAAATCACTAAAAATCCAAAAACCTTAAAACCCAAAAAAAGCATAAACACTCTAAAATTCTAAAAAATTATAAAACCCTATAAACCCCTAGAAATACTAAAACCCTAAAACCCAAATACCTATAAACCCCCTCAAAATCATAAAAATCCCAAAAAACTATAATTAACCACTAAAAAAATCTAAAAAACCATTAAAAATGTAAAAATGTTAAAAGAACTCTAGAAACCAGAAAACCCTAAAAAACTAAAAAATATACCAAAACCCCAACAAACTATAAAAACCTTAATAAACCTAAAAATCCCTAAAATCCTCAAATTCCCTAAAAAGTTTAAAAATTCATAAACACTTAAAAAAGCTTAAAAATCCCTAAAATGTAAAATAAACAAATAATGTTGAAAACACAAAAGAAAACCTTTGAAATAATAGAATAAGAAAACACAAAAAACATAAAAATTTCTAAAAACCACAAAAAAACTAAATCCGTAAAAACCATAATAATCCCTAAAAACACTAAAAACTCATAAAAACATTCAAAATCCTTAAAAACCATTTAAATACCTAAAAAGTATAAGACAACCTTAAAACCTAATGATATTTAAACCCCAAAAACATATAAAAGATAAAATCCCTAAAAACCATCAAAGACCATAAAACCCCCTAAAAACCTAAAAAACATAACCCCCTAAAAACATAAAAATTCATAAAAACCCAAAAAACCACTATAATAACTAAAATTCTTTTAGACCCCTAAAAATGATAAAAACTCAAAAAAACCTTAGAAACTATAAAAAACTAAAAAAACCTTAAGAACACAGAAAACCAAAAAAATCATAAAACCATTAAATGTACAAACCCCAAAAAACCCTAGAAAACCATAAAAAAAACCTAAAAAATCCCTGAATATCCCTAAAAACATAAAAACCCAAAAAAAATTAAAAACCAAAGAAAACATTAAAAACATAAAAACACTTAAAACCCCTTAAACCCTAAAAAATTCTAAAGACACTAAAAATCCATTAAACCCCTAGAAACAAAAAAAAAACTACTAAAAGCTTTAAAATAATAGACCCATAAGAAACAAAAAAACCACTTAAAACACTAAAACACATTTAAAACCCAAAAATGATATAAAACCCTAAAAAGATAAACACCATAAAAACTAAAAAACTATAAAAACCCATAAACCCCTTAAAATCGATAATAACCCTAAAAATTTGTGAAAAACATAAAACAATCCCTAGAATTCCTAAAAATGAAAAAAATCTTAAACACTGAAGTCCCCTATGAAAACATTAAAAACCCAAAAACACTTAAATCCATTAAAATACTAAAATAATAACACCCTTGAAAACATTAAAAGGACCCTCAAAACCCTTAACCATATTAAAACCCCCTAAATGGATAAAATTCACTAAAACCCCATAAAAAAATAAAAACCCACTAAAAACTCTTAAAACCCTTTAAAAACCTCAACATGTTAAAAAAATATAAAAAACCATAAAAGTTGTAAAAACCCAAAAATCCCTAAAAACCATAAAAACCATAAAACCCCTCAAAATACATATAAACCCTAAAACCCATAAAAATCCAAAAAAAAATCTGAAACAAAAACCAAAAAATGTAAAAAACACTAAAAACACTAATAACTGTAAAAAACATAAAAACCTAAAAAATTAAGCCCCCCAAAACCATTATAAATGCTAAAAATCATAAAAACCCAATAAACCATAAAATCTATAAAAAAAAATAAAACCCATATAAAAACCTAAAGCCCACGAAAACCTTAAAACCCACTAAAAACTCCAAACCCCCGAAACCCTTAAAAATGAGAAAAAACACTAAAACCCCTCACAAACCCTTACAAACTCAAAATAAACGTACCCCCATCCTGAAAATACTAAAACCCCATAAAATTTCTCATAATGCCTAAAACCCATAAAACCCCATAAAAATCCATAAAAATCCCAAAAAATGAGAAAGACTCTAAAAATCCAGAAAATCCTTGAGAAAACCACAAAATCCAAGAAACACTTAACACCCTTAAAAACCTGAAAATTATAAAAACCCAAAAATACCATAAAAACATAAAACCCCTAAAAACATTGAAAATCCGAAAAAATAAATAAAAAACCAAAAAATCACAAAAAATTATGAAACCCATTTAAAACCCTAAAAACATTAAATTATTATAAAAAAACATTAAAACCCCTTAATAACTCAAAAACCCTAAAACATAGAAAACCCCAAAAAAACCAAAACCCCAACAACTATGAAAACACTAAAAACCACAAGAATCATAAAAAATACATAAAAACGCCTAATAGTGTAAAATCCCATAAGAACCCTAAAATCCACTTAGAAAACCTTAAAAATCTAAGAACACTAAAATCCTAAAAAACATTAAAACCCATAAAAGACCCTGAAGACAACAAAAACCCCTAAAAACCGTAAAATAATTAAAAAATAAAAAACCAAAAACCCCATAAAAACCCTAAAAACCACTAAAAATATAAAAACCCTTTAAATCACTAAAAACATAAAAAATTATGAAAAACCATAATACCCAAATAAACTTGAAAAAAAAACCTAAAACCCCAAAAACCCATAAAAACCAAAATAACCCTAGAAAACCCAAAAAAACTATCAAAATACCTAAAACCATAAACCCCATAAAATCCTAAAAAATACCTAAATTTGAAGAAACACTTAAAACCTTGAAAACCCCATAGAAAACTTTAAAATCTAAGAAACACTTAAGACAGAAAAAAATCCAAATAATGATAAAAATCCTAAAAAACCATTAAAACCCTAAAAAACTTCAAAAAGACTAAAATCCATATAAAAAATGTAAGAATCATAAAAAATCCCTAAAAATCTAAATCCACCTAAAAACCATGTAAACCCCTAAGAAAACCCGAAAAACAAAAAACACTAAAAACCCATAAAACCTAAAAAATGAAAAAAATAAAAAAAGATCCTAAAAACAGATCTAGGTGTGTTACCTAGAGGATCCTCACCCAATGGATGGAATGTTTCACCATGTGTCAGAGGCTGAATCCCACTATGACACGTGCCTATCGGGAGGCAAATGCGGTTGTGGATTCTCTCTCTGAATAGGCCATTGTGGAGAGGTGCTGATTGTGGTCCTTTTTATCCATGCCCTCCTATTCTTTTCTTATAGACTCTGACTTGAAAGGTGATTTGCACACCCGATTATGTAACACATCATTGTAGCACTCTCTTTGTTTTTTCTTCTTGGTATAATATTTGGGGGCCCGGGCTTGCTTGGTCTCGATCCTTCCTTGACCAAAAAACTTTTAAAACCCCTAAAAATATTTAAAAACATTAAAAACTAAAAACCCCTAAAAACCCAAAAGAACCATAAAACCTATAAAAACCATAAAAATCCTTAAGACACTCAGATCTCAAAAAACTCTAGAAAACAAAAAACCAAAAAAATCCCAAAAAAGCAATAAAAATGTCAAAAACCATAAAACCTTAAAAACTCCTAGGAAAACCTCAAAATCCTAAAAATACTTAAAACAACTTAAAAATATCAAAAATGATAAAAACCCAAAAAATCACAAACAACTCTGAAAATCCTTAGATTCCCAAAAAACCCTACATACCGAAAAAAATCATAAATACCCATAAAAATGTAAAAAAACATAAAAAACTAAGAAAAAATTAATGAAAAAATAATAAAACCTCTAAAAACCTAAAAACAAATAATAACCCTAAAATACACTAAAACCCTTAAACCAATAGAAACAATAAAAATAGATAAAAACCTTAAAACTCGAAAACCCATAAAAAACCTAAAAACCCACAAAAAAATATAAGAATCATTTAAACCCCTAAAAAGTTAAAAAATTCTAAAAAACCTTAAAAACTAAAAACCTTAAAAACCCAAAAAACCCCAAAAATAAAAAAACACAAACCCCTAAAAATAACTAAAACCCCAAAAATGCCATAAAATCCTAAAAGATCCCTAAAAATACATAAAATGTTTAAAACCCTAAAAATATAGAAAAACCATAAGAAAACCATAAAAATATAAAAATACATAAAACCCCTAAAAGCATAAAATATGCTAAAAATTATAAAAAAAACAAAAAATCCTAAAAATCCTTAAAATACCCCAAGAACCCAAGAACCCTAAAAACCACAAAATCCAAACAATACCTAAAAACTAAGACAAAAATAAACTGTAAAAAACTAAAAAAAATATGAAAACCTTAAACACCTTTAAGAAATTTATAACCCTAAAACCCTAAAAAATGGAAATAACCCAAAATATCCCAAAAAGACCCAAAAACCCCAAAAACCCTAAAAGACAAAAAAACCAAAAACTATAAATAAAACCTAAAACCCATAAAACACTAAAGTACCATTAGAACCTAAAAAAATTTGACCCCTTAAAATTTTTATAAACTATAAAAACCCTTAAATCCCCAAAAACTATCAGTAAACCCTAAAACCAAAAAAACCCATAAGAACCCGAAAATCTTTAAAAATACATCAAAGCCCTAAAAAATTGTAACAACTTTAAAACCCATAAATTCCAAAAAAAAGCTGAAAAAATCCCTAAAAACATAGCAAACCTTAAAACCCAAGAAAACCCCTAAGAAAACCATAAAACCCTAGAAAAATGTAAAATTAATAGAATTCCAAAAAAATCTTAAAAACCCTAAAAGATGAAAAATAAATAGAAAAACATAAAAACTATAAAAACCATAAAAAATCTAAAAATGCATAAAATCCTAAAAAAACTTAGAAATACTAAAAATATTTTAAAACCTAAAAATGATAATTTTTTTATGAAAACCCTTCAAAACCATAAAAAATAAAAAAACACCAAAAAATAAAAAAAACATAATAGCCTTAAACCATAAAATACCCTAAAAACCATCAAAATCCTTAAACCCGTAAAAAACTATAAATATACTAAAAATCCCTCAAAAACATAAATGCTCTAAAAACCCTAAAAAACCAATGAAAACATTAAAACCCTAAAACACATAAATCCCCTAAAAATCAAAAAAAGGTAAAAATAATAAAAAACCAAAAACCCTAAAAACATTAAAAACCCAAAAAACAATTAAAATCCTAAAAAATCTCTAAAAATACCTAAAAACATAAAATAAAACATAAAATCCCTGAAAGTCCCTAAAACCCTTAAAAACATAAAAAAACGTAAAACCCCAAAAAACCTCCAAAAATATTAAACCCTAATGACCATAAAAACTCTAACCCCCACCCCCAGGAGAAATATAAACCTCTAAAAACCATAAAAAACCTAAAACCTATAAAAGCAATAAATATCCGATATAAACCCTTTAAACCCCTAAAAAATTTAAAACACACTAAAAACATTAAAAATGATAAAATACACAAAAAAATCCCTATTACCTCAAAAAAAACCTAAAAAACAATAAAACCCTATAAAAAAATAAAACCCCTGAAAATATCTATAAAAGCTAAAAACCCATAAAAATACTAAATAAGCAGTAAAAATCCTTAAAAATGTAGAAACCCATAAATTCTAGAAAACCCCAAAGAAACCTAAAAAAATAAGTACACATCAAACCCCTAAAAACCTAAATATGTTAAAAGACCTAAAATGAATGAAAACCATAAAAAACTAAAAGGCCAAAAATCCCTAAAAATACTAAAGAACATAAAAATCATAAAAACCCTAAAAATCCATAAAAATTTGTAAAATAGTAAAAATCCTGAAAAAACCAAAGAAACCCTTAAAAACATAAAATATTCCTAAAACCCTGAAAAAATCTAAAAAATGCTAAAAACCCTATAAGAACCTAATAACATAAAAACATTAAAAATATTAAACACCATAAAATCACAAAAACCCACTAAAAACTCTGAATACACATTAAACAACTAATAACTTTAAAAAATTATAAAAAAACTTAAATCCAAAAAAACTAAAAAAACCCTAAAAACTTGAAAAACCTAAAACCCCCTTAAACCCCTTAAAATAAATTAAAACCATAAAATCCATAAAAATCCAAAAAACCTCTAAAAATCCCTAAAAATGAAAAAATCCAAAAAATACAAAAAACCCAAAGAAAACCTAAAAAACCTAAAAGCACTCATACCCCTAAAATCCTAAGAAAAGATAAAAACTCTAAAAGGTCTCAAAATACATTAAAACACCCAAAAACCATAAAATTAATAAAATTTATCAAATTCATTAAAATGTAAAAAACCCCTAAAACCCTGAAAACCATATGTATTTTTATTGTTTTTTATGGTTTTAGGCGTTTGTATTGGTTTTATGGTTTTTAGGGTTTTGTGGCTTCTTGGGTTTTTAGAATTTTCAGCTTTAGTGATTTAAGTGGTTAATGTTTTTAAGGTTTTCTCTGGGTTTATAGGAGTTTTAGTGGTTTTTATGTTTTTAGGTATTTTTATGGATTTTTAATATTTTTTTGGTCATTAGAGTTTTTAGGGATTTTGAGGGTTTTTTGATTTTTTATAATTTTTAGGTTTTTTAGTTTTTTTCTTGTGATTTTATGGATTTTTTTAGTTTTTTAAAGGTTGTAAGGTTCCTTATATTTTTTAACATTTTTAAGCGTTGAAAGGGTTTTTCGAGTTTTTAACAGTTTTAGGGTACTTATGGGTTTTAATGTTTTTATGGTATTTTATGTTTCTTTGTTTTTTAGTTTGTTTTAATAGTTTTAGTAATTTTATTTATTTTTATGGGGTTTGACATTTTAGGTTATTTTGTGGTTTTATGTTTTATTATGGTTTTGATATTTTTGTAGAAAATTTTAGGTACTTTTGGGTTTTTTTCATTTTTATGGATTTTTTGGGCATTTTTAGGATTTTTATGGTTTTTATAAATCTAATGGAATTTGAGGGTTTTAGTTTTTTTTGGGGGGGTAGATTTTTTAGATTTTTTTATTTTTTTATCATTTTTATGTTTTTATGGATTTTAAGTGTCTTTAGGTTTATAAGGTGCTCCTATGATTTTTTAGGGTTGTAGTATTTTTTGGTTTGTAAGGATTTTTTGGGTTTTTTTAGGATATTCATGGGTTTTAGTGATTTTGATGGTTTTTATGTTTCTTTTTTGGTTTATGGGGTTTTATTGAGTTTTTTAAAGGTTTTTAATGTTTTTCAATTTTTTAACATTTTTAATGGTTTAATGGGTTTTTAGGGTTTTCAGCAGTTTTTAGGGTTTTTATGCATTTGTATTGTTTTTAAGGTTTTTAAGGTTTTTATGTTTTTTAAATGGATTTGGGTTTTTAGTGACTTTTTAGGATTTTTAATGGTTTAAAAAAAAGTATATTTTTCGGGTTTAAAGGGTTTTTAGAATTTTGAGGTTTCCTTATGGATTTTTTTTGAGGTTTTATATTTTTAGGGATTTTGAAGGATTTTTCAGGAATCTTATGTTGTTTAGGGTTTTAGGGATTTTAATGGTTTTCAGAGTTTTTGGGGATTTATGGATTTTTAGTGTTTCTACCTTTTTAAGGTTTTAGGGGTTTTAAGTGTTTTTATGTTTCTAACGAATTCTTAGAGGATTTAGGGGATTTAGGGGTTTTAAAATTTTTATGGTTTTCAACGAATTATGGAATTCTTATGGATTTTTTAGAGTTTTAGAGATTTTAATGGATTTATTGTTTTTTGGGGTTTCAAGTAGTTTTGTGGATATTTTGGGTTTTTAATATTTTTATTGAATTTTTTAGGGTTTTAAATTTTTTGGAGTTTTTTTACATTTTTATGGGTTGAAAGGGTTTTTATAGTTTAACTCATTTTTTATTATTTTTATGGGTTTTAGAGTTTCTTAATGGTTTTTAGAGGTTTTTTTGTTTTACAGGTTTAAGATATTTTTAGGGTTTTTAGGGTTTTTAGGGTTTTTATCATTTTAAGGTTTTTTAAGGGATTTAAGTGTTTTTAGGGATTTATTATTTTCTTATGTTTATTAAGGGTTTTTAGGTTTTGTTAAATTTTTATTTATTTTTAAAAAAATTTATGATTTTTATGGTATTTATCATTTTTAGGGTTTTTAGGTGTTTTAAGTGTTTTTAGGTTTTTAATGTTTTTTGGGTTTTAAAGGTTTTAAAGGTTTTTTAAATTTTTAAGCATTTTTAAGGATTTTGTAATATTTTAAATAATTTTTTAGTTTTTTAGGGATTTAGTAGCTTTTCAGGGGTTTTAGGGTGTTTTTGAGTTTTTAGAGTTTTAAATATTTTTTAGAGTTTTTGAAAAATTTTAAGGGGTTAATGAGTTTTTATAGTTTTTAGTGGATTTTTAGTGATTTTTTGTTTTTTAGGTATTTAATGGTTTCTCAGGGGGATTATTGTCTTTAGGTGTCTTTCAGATTTTTATGGGTTCTATGTTTTTTTTAGTTTTTTTAAGGTTTTCTTGTCATTTTTAGTGGTTTTTTGGGTTTTTTACATTTTTAGAGATTTTAGGTATTTTATTGTATTTTTAATATTTTTAGGGATTTTTAACGCTTTTATGTTTTTTAGGGTTTTTTAGTGTTTTTTTTCATTTTTAGGTTTTTATGGTTTTTAAGTGTTTTAGGGGTTCTTAGGTTTTCTTAGTCATTTTCATATTTTTGTAGGGTTTTTATATTTTTACTGATTTTTGTGGATTTTTTTGTATTTTCATGGTTTTTAGGTTTTTAGGTTTTTAGGTTTTTAGGATTTTAGGATTTTATTTTATTAGGTGTTTTGAGTGGATTTAGGGTTTTTCAGGGCTTTAGAGTTTTTATAGTTTTTTTTGGGTTTTTATGGTTTTTTATGTTTTCTGTGTTTTAATATTTTTTGGAGTTTTTAATTTTTTTGTGGTTCAATGTGTTTTTAGAATTTATAGTGTGTTTTAGGGTTTTTATGTGTGTTTTTGGTTTAAATGGTTTTAGGGGTTTATATGGTTTTTAGTGATTTTTAAGGTCTTTTAGGGGTTTTTAGGGATTTTAATTTTTTTTAGGGGGTTTAAGTGTTTTTTGATTTTAATGTATTTCTTAGGTTTTTAGGGGGTTTTATGGTATTTATGTTTTATTTGTTTTTTGGGGGGTTCGAATTTTATGGTTTCATAGTTTTTGGGATTTTGAGGGATTTTTGGGTTTTTAGGTTTGTTTGGGTTTTTATGTTTTCTTGGGTTTTAGGATTTTTTAGTGTTTTTAGGTATTACAGTTTTCTTTGGGGTTTTTGTTGTTTTAAGGGGTTTTATGTTTTTTGGATTGTTTTTTCATTTTTAGGATTTTTATCAGTTTCTAGGGTTTTTAGGAACTTTGAGGGTTTTTAGGGTTTCATCAATTTTTGAGTTTTTAAGGTTTTTATTGTTTTATTATGTTTATTATGTGTTTAAGGATTTATATAGTTTTTAGTGTTTTTAGGGTTTTTGTTGGTTTTTAGGGTTTTTTGTGATTTTAGGGGTTTTATGACTTTTCGTGTTTTTAGGTTTTCTAGCATTTTTTAGGCATTTTAGCGGTTTTAAGTGTTTTTAGGATTTTTATTTTTATAGGGTTTATTGGGATTTTAAAAAATTTAGGGTTTTAAGGTTTTTAGTATTTTTATGGGTTTTTTAGATTTAATGTTTTTTTGAGTCTCTAAGGTTTTTTAGAGTTTTACAAAATTTTAGGGGTTTAAAGGGTTTTATTGTTTTTAGTGGTTTTTGGTTTTTATGGGGTTTTAGGGTTTTTTAAGGTTTTAGGGTGTTTTAGGGTTTTAGGGTATTTCTCTGTTTTTTAGGGATTTAGAGCTTTTTATGGGTTTTAAGTATTTTTAAAGTTTTGAGGTTTTCTTAGTGTTTTTGGGGTTTTAGGGTTTTTTATGTTTTGACGTATTTTAGGGACTTTTAGCCTTTTAGGGTTTGTGTTGGGGATTTAAGGATAATGAGGGGTTTTAGGTGTTTTTTATGGTATTTAGTGGTTTTATAAATTTTTTAGTTTTTAGCGGTTTAAAGTGTTTTACTGTTTTTTATGGTTTTCATAGAGTTTTTAATGGTTTTTAATGTTTTTTATGTTTCTTGTGGATTTTTTGGGATTTCATGTTTTTTAAGGTTTTTAGGTATTTTGAATGTTTTTAGGGGTTTTATGGTTTTTATTTTTTGAGGGGGTTTTAAGGTTTTTTTGAGTTTTATGTATTTTAAAGGGTTTTTGGAGTTTTTAATGTGTTTAGGGGTTTAATATTTTTTTATACTTTTAGTGGGTTTTTAGGTTTTTTATGAGGTTTTGGGTTTTTATAATATTTTAGAGGTTTTTATGGTTTTTAGGGGTTTTAGGGTCTTTTAGGGTGTTAAGGGTTTTATCCTTTTAGGTTTTTCGGGGTATTAAGGGTTTTTAGGTTTTTTATATTTTTACGGTTTTCTTATAGTTTTTTGGGTTTTTTTACATTTTTAGGATTTTTAAGAAATATTTTATGATTTTTATAAGTTTTAAAATTATTCTTAGGTTTTTTCAAGGTTTTGAGTCTTTTTTACCTTTTTATTGATTTTTTGGGATTTTTTAGGATAATTTTTATTTTATAGGGACTTATGGATTTTGAGGGGTTTTAGGGTTTCTAATCGTTGTTCTAGATTTTATAGTTTTTATGGTTTTCTTGTTTTTTATGGTTTGAAGTTTTTGTAGAGTTTTTAACAGTTTTTTGGGTTTAAAGGGTTTTTAATGTGTTTTTGGACAACGAAAATAAAACATAATATATAGAAGAAGGAATTGACATATAATGTAATCGCCCAAAGGAGGAACCAAATTGATATAAGGCCCTTGAAAATAGAAAATATGAAAATTGGCCTGAGAACCCTCAATAAGTCTAAATAATCAATCTCTGGAAAATGGGTCCGGAAACCCTGTGAAGCCCAAACAAAACATTTTCTAGAAAAGTGCTTAAGAAACTTCATGAAGCCCATCCAAACCAACTCCTAAAAGATGTATCATGAACCTCATGAAACTCATTCAATCCAATTCCTAAAAATGTTCTGAGAAACCATGAGAAGCCCAATGAACCCAACACCCATCTCACCGCACCCAGCTCCCAGCACCCAACTTCATCACCAGCTAAATCTGCAAACATCAGCACAACCAAGACCCATCCAACACCCAACACCAAACACCCAAAACTATCTTTAGTATAAAATAGCTCCCTGACCCAACTACCATACTAATTTCCTAGAATTGGTAGCTCCCAACACCCTGAAGATCTCCCAACATCACCCTCAACCCCATAATATATCCCACCACCCTTCATAAATCTCCCAACATCGACATCTTCCAAATGCTTCCATCCCCCCTCTACAATCCCGGAACAACATACAGAAGTTGTATCAAGTAAAATACCCGGTAACGTATCCCAGAAAATATACCATTACTCTCATTCCCAACTCCTAAAGAAAAAAACAATGTAAAAAACATTGAAACCAACCATCCCTAGAACCCAGTATCCAACACCCAAAACTAGCTCTAGCAGAAAACAACTCCCATATCCTTGCACTAATCCTACTCCCAGTATCTGAAGTACCATCCCTTACACCATCCAAAAACCAACAGGCCCCTCCTGCATTTATCACCAACAAATAGAATTAAAGAATCCACCAAAATAACTCCTCCTAGCCACACCCAACCACATCTGCAGAAACGAGCACCGTATAAGAAGAATCCAAACTTCACTAAACAATTAGACGAGCCTTCAGAACACAACAAATTAACCTAAACCAGCCTCACTACCACCCAAATTACATGTTAAATCGACATCCCACACATCTGAAAAACATTACATAGCCTCTATGTAGTAGCTAAAGAACCCTAAATCTCCCTATTCCATCTCAGCATTAGGCACATAACCATCCTTGACTCCCCATAGGGACGAAAACCAGAAAAAATAGTGTAAGATAGAAGAGGCTAATGATATCCCCCAAGAACCACACCATTGATGAAAGTGGTCAGAACCTCAATAGAGGCAATGACTATAGTCTAGAAATTAGATTCTAGAATAATCGAGAGAAACAAAAATAGAAAACCTGACACTACGAGAATATATAAACCATGTTAACTGACTGAGACCACCCAGACCAACAACACCCAAATTCCATGAAAAAATCACACCTTTGACCCTGAAAGATACTTGAGTCTATTGATGGAAGCAACATCGTGGGCCGAGAACCCACCACTAGCCGCCAAAAGAACCAACATCTAGCACCATCAATGAAGAGACTACGGAAGATGATGAAACTCCCAACACCAATGATTAAAATGATCCATAGAGACACAAAACACCACCATCCTTGAACACTTGAGACTAGATTTCAAAGCCTCCAAATCCCTCAATAACCAAGACTGGGACACTAAAAAAATGGGTTGGAAGACTAACCCTAACGATAGAAAACCAAACAGAGGCCTTTATCCACATTACATCAAACCATGAAAAATTGAAAATACTAAAATCAAATTTCATGAAGAAGAATCCATCGCTTATACCAAACACACATGCCAACCCAGATTCCTTCCACCACTAAGTAACAATTAATCTTAATCCCCTCACCAAGCCATAAGACTAAAATAACAGAAATGCAACCAATGAAGAATATTTTACAAAACACCAAATAGATTTCTATAAACACATCCACACTGGGTAAAAGGAATCCAACCCAAGTGCAAGCATTAGGAAGAGCACACCACCCCTAACACACCATCTAAAGAAAAACTGATATTAGATCGCAAGACCCAACCCACCTAGAACTAAGTAGAAGAGCTTAGACCCCCCCAAGAAAGGCCACTTGAGAAACGTGAAGGACACTCCTCTACCAAAACAATATAAGACCAACAGACTGGCCTCCAATGGAAGAGAATAGACTGAAACCAAGTATAATCATAACAAAACCAAACTATAAGATCCCTTTCAACCATAATCCTGACCTCCAAGGATTCCATCCGTACACACCACAAAGCAAATCTGTATGAAAATCACTTATCTAAAGGGACAACCCCCACTAGAAACCTCTGATTAATAAACTAAAACCAAGTAGTATATCCTAGTTCCAATATGTGACAACAAATCCATCGTGAGAAAGAAGCTCACGAGAGATTCAAGAGCTCAGACAGGATCCCTAAAAACATATCATGGAGAAAGGGTATTTAGAGTTTTTAGTGGTTTAGAATATTATGGATTTTAGGGGGTTTTAATGTTTATATGGATTTTTAGGTTTTTAGTGGGTTTTATTAATTTTAGGGTCTTTTAGGGTCATTATTGTTTTAGAGTTTTTAGGGGTTTTTAGAATTTTTATGTTTTTTGGCGGTTTTATTCTTTTTTAGGTTTTTTAATTTTTTATAGGGGTTTTTAGGGTTATTTATTTTTATGGATTTAGGTATTTTCAGGTATTTTATAGTAAATTAATGGTTGGTTAAAATTTTTATTGATTTTGAGTGTTTCTAGGATTTTTAGAGTTTTTATAAAAAAATTTGTTCTGTTAGGGTTATATGTGTTTTTAGCTTTTTTAGGGTTTTTATTTCTTTTTACTTTTTTAGGGATTTTTCAGTAATTTTAGTATTTTTATGGTTTTTTGAGGTTTTAGAGTTTTTCTATTTTTTGAGGGTTTTTATGGATTTTATAGTTTTTTTGGGTTTTAGTATTTTTATTGACTTTCTAGGGATTTTAATTTTTTATATTTTTTAATGTTTATAGGTATTTAAAAGTTTTTAAGAGTTTTTAATATTTAATTGGGGTTTTTAGGGTTTCTTAAGGTTTTTAAAGATTTTATGGTTTTTAGGGTTTTTTATGGTTATTATAATTTTTAGGTTTTTATGGGGTTTATGTTTTCTAGGATATTAAGGTTTACTGTTGAGTTTTCTGGGTGTTAGTATAATTTAAATTTTTAGGGCTATTTAGGGATTTATTTGGATTTTTAGGGTGTTTTACGATATTCTGGGATTTTTAGGGGTTTTAGGGTTTTCAGGGTTTGTTATAATTTTTGGGCTTGTAGGGTACTTTTGAGTTTATTAATATTTTTAAGGGTTTTTAGAGTTTTTTTAATAATTTTTAAGAGTTTTAGAGTTTTTAGTTATTTTTTAGTTTTACAGGTTTTAGGGTTTTTAAGTGTTTTGAGATTTTTTAGGTATTCATTTTGGGTTTTCAGGGTTTTTATTGTTTTTTAAATTTTTAGTGTTTTTTTGGAAGCTTTTTGATTTTTATGGTTTTTTTGGGTTTCTAGATATTTTGGGAGTTTTTAGGGATATTAGGGTTTTAAATGTTTATTGGGGTTATTTGTTTTTTTAGGGGCATCAAGTGTTTTATGTTTTTAATGTTTTCTTAATTGTTTTCTGGGTTTTTTACATTTTTAGTGATTTAGGTTATTTTCTAGGATTTTTAGGGATTTTTAAGGTTTTGGGGATTTTGATGGTTTTTACGGTTTTTAGGGCCATTGTGTTTTTTATAGATTCTTTCGGTTTTTTATGTTTTTAGTTGTTTTGTGATTTTTCAGATTTTTTGATTATTTTTAGTGGATTAAAGGTTTCATAGTTTTTTAGTCATTGTTTATGGTTTTTCTATGTTTTTATGGATTTTAAATGTTTTTTGAGATTTTAGGGGTTTTTAGGAATTTTTAGGGGTTTAGGGCCATTTAGGATTTTTAGAGTTTTTTTGGTTTCAAATGGTTTAAGTGTTTTTAAAATTTTAAGGTTTTCTAAGGGGTTTTCAAATTTTTTATGGTTTTTAAATTTTTAGTTATTTTTTTCTATTTCTTATCATTTTTGTGGTTTTAAATATTTTGAGGGTTTTATTTTGTCTTAGGGTTGTATGAGGTTTTCGGGTTTTAAGTGTTTTTAGGTTTCTTAGGGGTTTTAAGTTTATTAAGGTTTTTAGGTTTTCTTACTAGTTTTCATGATTTTTAGGTTTTTTTATATTTTTAGGGATTCATAGTATTTTTTAGGATTTTAATATTTTTTAAGGGTTTCAGTAATTTTTCGGATTTTTTAGGTCCTTAGGGTTTTTTGGTTTTTTGGTCTTTAGGGTTATTGAGTTTTTTATGGTTTTTAGGTTTTTTTAATGTTTCTAAATGTTTTTATGAGTTTAATGGTATTCATATTTTTTGGTGGTTTTTAGGTTTTTATGTGTTTTAGGGATTTTAATGGTTTTTAGATGGTTTTATAGTATTTAGAGCTTTATAGAGTTTTAGAAACTTTTTATGGGTTTTGGGGTTTTTATTTTTTTAGTGATTTTTTAAGTTATAAGTGTTTTTAGGTTTTTAATGTTCTCTTATGATTTTTAAGGGTTTCAGGGTTTTTATGTTTTTAGGGTTTTTATGATTTTTGTGATTTTTATGGTTTTTAGGGATTCTGAGGGTTTTTATGGGTTTTTTAGGTTTTTAGTGTATTTTAGTATTTTTATGGGTTTTCAGTGTTTTTAGGTTTCGGATTTTTTCTTAGGGATTTTCTGGGTTTTATGGGTTTTTATTTTTTTAGGTATTTTTATGTATTTTATGGTTTAAATGGATTTTGAGGGGTATTATTGCTATTAGGGATTTTATATATTTTTGGGTTTTTAGGTTTTTTAAAGTTTTCAAGTGTTTTATGTTTTTTAGAGTTTTTTAAGATTTTTAGCGGTTTTTAAGGGTTTTAGAGTTTTTAGTGGATTAATGGTTTTTTATGCTTTTTATGGTTTTTAGGGTTTTAATGGTTTATAGAGTTTTTTGGGTTTTTACCATTTTTAGGTTTTTAGGGGTTTCATGTCTTTTTATATTTTTATTTTTTTCATAGGGTTTGGCATAAGTGATTTTTATGTTTTTAGGTATTTCTTAGGGTTTATATGATTATTTATGGTTTTTAGGAATTTGAGTGTTTTATTGGTTTTTGGGGTTTTATGGTTTTTTTGGATTTTTAGTAATTTTTTGTGTTTTTATGTTTTTATGTTTTTTAGAGTTCTTTAAAAAAAATTAATTTAAAGGGTTTTTAGAGTTATTAGGGGTTTTATGTGGTTTTAGGGTTTTTTAAGATCTTTAAGGGTTTTATGGGTTTTTAGGGTCTTCTAATGGGTTTTTAGGTTTTTTAGAGTTTTTTATGTTTTTAGGGGTTTTAAGTGCATTTAAATGGTTTTAGGGGTTTTAGTAATTTTGGGAGTTTTGTGGTTTTAGTCTTTTAGGGTTTCAAGGATTTTTTAAAATTTTCATGTTTTAGGGGTTTTATGTGTTTTTAGGTTTTTATGGTTTTCTTATATTTTTTTAGGGTTTTACGGTTTTCTTACATATTTTGGGATTTTTATGGGATTTTAGAATTTTTCTGGTTTTTTGGGTTTTATAGATTTGGAATGGTTTTAGTTTTTTTGAATTTTTAGTATTTTTAAGAGTTTTTTGGGTTTCAGGGGGTTTTATTTTTTTAAGAGATTATTGTTTTAAGGGGTGTTAGGGTATTCTATGATTTCATTAAATTTTTTAGTATTTTAATTTTTTTATAATTTTTTAGTGTTTTCATGGTTTTAACCTTTTCATATGTGTTTTCAGGGTTTTCAGGGTTTTCAGGTTTTAGGTTTTGACGAACTTTTAGGGATTTTTTAAACAATTTATAGTTTTAGTGTTTTATATATTTTTAGGGTATCTAGGGAGTTTTAGGGGTTTTAGGATTTTTAGGGTCTTAAGAATTTTTAGGTTTTAGGGGTTCTAATTTTTTCAAGGTTCTTTAGATTTTCATAGAATTTTTCAGAGTTTTGTTGGTTTTTATGGTTTTTAGGGATTTTGATGGATTTTTTAATATTTTAATGGTTTTTTAGGGTTTTTAGGGATTTTGATTGTTTTTAGTGTTTTTTTTGTTTTTTTAGGGGTTTTTTGATTTTTAAGGGTTTAAATTTTTTTTATATTTTTTAATGTTTTTAATGATTAAAGGGTTTTTAGATTTTTCATTGATTTTTTAACATTTTTATCGGTTTTTAGGGGTTTTTAGGTTTTTAGGTGTGTTTAGGGTTTTCAAGGATTTTATGGTGTTTAAGGGTTTTATTGATTTTTAGGTTTTCAATGGGTTTTATGTGTATTTAGGTTTTATGGTTTTTTAGTGTTTTTAAGGTTTTAGGGTTTTTTAGGTTTTTTTGTTATTTTTAGGGATTTTTATTTTTTTATGGTTTTATAAGATTTCAATATATTTTTTTGGGTTTTTTTTATGAATTTAGGGTTTTTAGGGACTTTAAGGCGTTATTTGGGTTTTAGGGTATTTTTTGGGGTTTTATTTTTTTAGTGTTTTTAGAATTTTTAGGGGTTTAAAGAGTTTTTAAAATTTATGGTGTTTTTAGGGTTTTTATGGGTTTTATGTTTTTAATGGTTTTTAGGGGTTTTAGGGGTTTTAGATTCTTTTTATTTTTTTACAGTTTTTAGCGTTTTTTCGGTTTTTCGGGGTTTAAAGAGATTTTTTGTTTTTTAAGGTTTTCATTGGGGTTTTCAGGTTTTTTATATTTTTTTATATTGTTTTGAATTTTTAGGGATTTTTTACAATTTTTATGGTTTTTTAGGATTTTAGGGATTTTGTGTGTTTTAGAGTTTTAGGGGTTTTTTAGGTTTTTAGCATTTTTAGGTTTTTTTGGGTTTTTATGGGTTTTTAGGGTTGTTTTATTTTAAATGTTTTCTTAGGATTTTTCATAGTTTTATGGTTTCTTAAAATTTTTAGGGATTTTTAGGATTTTATGGGGTGTTATGGTTTTTAAGGATTTTGAGGGTTTTTTGGGGTTTTTTGGTTTTTTCAGTTTTGAGGGGGTTTTTTAGTGTTTTAGGATTTTATGTTTTATTATTATTTTTAACATTTTTAGGTGTTAAAAAGGGTTTTATATCTTTTATTATTTGTTGTTTTTATGGATTTTTTGTACTTGTAAGGATTTAAGGTTTTTATGGTCTATAGTTTTTTTAGAGTTTTTATAGACTTTTTAGGTTTTTAATGTTTTTAATATTTTTATATTTTTAGGGTATATAAGCGTTTTTCGTTTTTAATGTTTTTTAGGTTTTTTTGTGTTTTATGGATTTTTATGATTTTAGGATTTTTTAAGATTTTATGTCTTTTTTGGGTTTTAGGAATTTTGAGGGTCTTTGGGGGTTTTTAGAGTTTTTAGAGTTTTTAGGGTTATTAGAGATTTTAACATTTTTATGGGTTTTATTTGTTTTCTGGTTTTTAAGTTTTTTTAGGTTTTTTCGGGGGTTTCAATGGTTTTTTCATTTTAAAGTATTTTTTTGGTATTTTTTAGTATTTTTTTTGTGTGTTTTTAGTGATTTTTATGGTTATTAGGGTATTTTATGGTTTTTGAGGGTTTTAGTGGGTTTTTTAGTTTTTAGGGTTTTTGTATGTTTTATTTTTTTTAACATTTTTTTGGGTTTTTAAGGGTTTTTATCAGTTTTTATAGTTTTAAGGGTTTTTATAGAGTTTGAGGGGATTTTTTTGGTTTTTTATGTTTTTATGGGTTTTTTTATTTTTTATTATTTTATTATTTTTTAGATAATTTTAAAGTTTATAGGTACATAATAGGGATTTATATTTTTTAGTGGTTTAGAGATTTTACGGTTTTTATGGGTTTTATGGTTTTTATTGGTTCTTAGGGTCTTTTAGGATTTTTGGATTTGTTTATATTTTTTGGGGATTTTAATTTTTTTATGTTTTTAATAATTTATTACAGTTGTATAGTGTTTTAATGGGGTTTTACATTTTTAGAGATTTATTGGGATTTTTTAAGATTTTTTTTGTTTTTTAGTGTTTTTAGGGTTTTACTGTATTTTTTTCATAGGGTTTTTAAGTGTTTTTAGGTTTCTAAGGGTTTCTTAGGGTTTTTATGGGCATGGAATGTATGCGGCTTGGCTAATCCTGACCCCCCCCCCCAATTTATTTAAAAAAAGACACAACAGAAAATGGTTGGGTGGGGCCAATTGACCAACTCCCAAAACCCTTAAGGAATCCATAACCAAAAAAGAAAGAAAAGGAAAATACCCAAAAGAAAAACAAGTCAGTCAATGTCGCCACCAAAATCAAAAACATATGTAGTTCCATGAGGGTCACTCCCTGCACCATATTCATAGGTCTTATCATCTCCATATGGATCCCCATCAGCACCATAACCATAGGAATTATCCAAGTCCACCGACTCCCATTTAGATGATTCATATTTCTTAAGAAAGTTGGACAAGTACTCCAAGAGATGTTGATGATCCACATTCTGCTACACCTTGACAGCCCTTCCTCCCCTTCCATAGGCATTTTCATTAGCTTTGCAGGAGGCTCTTGTGGACACAGTCTTTAGAAAAGAAGAGTTGTCCTTCCTCGGCTTCCTCGTTCGTGAGTCAACAAGGACCCCAATAGGCTTGATTTCCTTCCCAATGGGATCCTCAAGCAAGGACCTCTCCTTAAGAATCATATCCATGTCGTGATTCATCCTTCTCCCAACCTCTTGGACTTGTTTAGGAATAAAGGAGGCTTCCTGTTTTAGTGATCATTCAGTAAGAACCCCACCACACAGTGTGCTAGGGACCACTTCAGGTGCCCTGGGGGCCAGTCCATCTAACACCTCCAGCCGCTCGGGAAGATCCATATTGGGGCTTCCCTTCCAGGTGCCACCTGGGAGGTCCACTAGCTCCAACTCGTGAAAGCCCATATAGCCAAGCCTGTTAGTTGGGGCATCCTCATGAACCTCCATGATCGTCCCCATCACCTGCTCCTGTGCAGTAGCATCCCCCTGCTCGTGATCATCCCCCATCCCTGAACCCTCCCCCTGCCTAACAGCTTCCCTTCCTTAGATGCTCCCCCCTGATCAGCCGCATCCTCCACTTTATTCACTTCCCCCTGCTCCTCCACCTTCCCATGCTCAGTCACATGGGAAGAAGCACCACCAAGAGCCCCCTCAGACACTGCCCTAGGCATATTCAAATCCATTCTAGAAAGCCTGTGACCAACCACACCCTCAAAACCATCCTCCCCAACCACCACATTGATTAACGTTGCATTTAAATGGGTTTTATTGTTTTTAGTGGTTTTTTGGGTGTTTTGGGTTTCTAGTCCTTTAAAGTTTTTAGGGGATCTTATGGTATTTATGGGTATTTGGAGTTTTAGGGATTTTTAAGGTTTTTAGCATTTATTATGTTTTTTGGGGATATTATATCTTTTTATGTTATTAAGGTATTGTTAGGGGTTTCAGGGTTTCTTGGGGTTTTTAGGGTTTTTTTTTTGTATTTTAGATATTATAAGGATTTTTATGGGTTTTTAGTGATATTAGGGATTTGATAATTTTTGGGACGGGGGGGTATGGTTTTCATGATTTTTAAAGTTTTTTATGGTTTTAGTTGTTTTGATTGTTTTTATGTTTTAACGGTTTTCTAAGGTTATTTCAATGTTTTTTGGTTTTTTTTACATTTTTAGTCATTTTAAGGTATTTTATAAGGGTTTCTCTGGGGTTTTTAGGGATTTTATGCTCATTTTAGTATTTTTTACAGTTTTAATCACTTTTTTTGTTTTTTGGGGTTTAAATATTTTTAGGTTTTAAAGAGTTCCTAAGGATTTTAAGGGTTTTTAATTTTTTTTTGAGTTTTAGTTCTTTTTTAGTATTTTTATGGTTTTTAGGTTCTTGTGTATTTTGGTGGTTTTATGATTTTTTAGGGTTTTATGGTTTTTACTATTTTTTATTTTTTTTAGGGTTTTTTGTGCTTTTATGTTATCAAGGTTTTCTTTGGGGGTTTCAAGGATTTTTGGGTTTTTTACACTTTTATCGATTTTTAGTTATTTGTAGGATTTTTATTCTTTTTTGGGATTTTAGAAATTTTGGGGGTTTTAATGGGTTTTTAGGGTGCTTAGGGGTTTATGATTTTTTTTTAAATTTAGGTTTTTCTTGAGTTTTTGGGGTTTTAAGGTTTTATAGTGTTTTTTAATGTTTTTAGTGGTTTAAAGGGGTTTTATAGTTTTTAGTGGGGTTTTAGGTTTTTTATTGGTTTTTATGGGTTTTATAGTTTTTAGAGAAAGGTAGGTGTAGGTCCAGGATATTCCCGACCCCCCCCCCCCAAATTTATTATAAAAAAGATGCATTAAAAAGGGTGGGCAGAGTCAAACGACCCATACACAAAGAAAATCCCATAAAATCAAACAATGGAAGAAAAATACACAAAAAACCAAATGCAGAACCAACTTCAGCACCACGATGCCACAAACACCAACCTTCAGAAGCCCCAATGCCAATCACCATCACAACAACCCCCATAAATATTCATCATCACCTTCCAAACAATCATTTTCCGAAAACAAGCAGCACAAAACACCAAAGTCACCCACCAGACCAAATCACCAACAACATTGTTAATTAGCCCATGATACCAGCAGCAGCCAAGGACACATTCATCACCACCAAAATACCACCCAAATTCACAACCAAACGAGCAAGACCCTAGAAACACCAACACAAAACCTAGAATCAGCCGAGAGATTTTATGATTTTTTTGGTTTTTTGGTCTTTCTAGGGTTTTTTGAGTTTGTTTGAGGTTTTTATGGGTTTTAACTATTTTTAGGTTTTTAATGTTTTCGTAGGGGTGTTCATGGTTTTTAAAGTTTTTAGTGTTTATAGATATTTATAGGGAATTTTTAGGGTTTTAGGGTTTTTAGGGTTTTTAGGAATTTTGAGGGGTTTTGGGGGGTTTTATGGGTTTTAGGGTTTTTTAGGGTTCTTATAATTTTTAGGTTCTTAGAATTATTAGGTTTTTAGTGGTTTATGTGTATTTATATTTTTATGGTTTTCTGAGTGATTTTCTGGATTTTTAGTGTTTTCAACATTTTTAGGGATTGTTTTGTATTTTAATGATTTTTTATAGTTTTTAGGGGTCTTTAGGGGTTTATGGTTGTGGGGTTTTAGGGTTTTTTGGGTTTTAAAGGTTTTTAGTGTTTTTAATAGTTTTTGGGGTTTAATTTATTTATATATTTTTAGTTTATTTTTTGGTTTTTATGGGTTTTTTAGGTTTTTAGGGGTTTTAATGATTTTTGGGTGATTTTAGTGTTTTTGGAGAAATTATTGGGGTTTTAAATTTTTTTGGTTTTTAGGGGATTGAAGATTTTTTAGGATGTTGAGGTTTTATTATGGGTTTTCAGGGTTATGTGGTTTTTTACATTTTTTGTGTTTTTAGGGATTTTTAGGATTTTAAGGTGTTTTATGGGTTTTAGGAATTTTGGGGGTTTTAGAGTTTTTAGAGTTTTTAGAGTTTTTAGGTTTTTATGGAGTTTAAGTTTTTTTAGTTATTTTATGTTTTTTTGGTTTTTCAGGGTTTAATGGTTTTTTTTAGTTTTTATATATTTTTAGGGATTTTAGGATTTTATGGGGTTTTAATATTTTTAGTCATTTTGAGGGGGTTTTGAGTTTTGGGGTTTTTTTTAGTTTTTGGGTTTTTGGGTTTTTTGGGGTTTTAGGGGTATTTGTTTATTTTTTATGGTTTTTAATGTTCATTAATGTTCTTATAGTTTTCAAGGGGTTTTATAGATTTTAGTGGTTTTTAGGTTTTTATGGGCTTTAGTGTTTTAGAAGGTTTTGAGAGGTTTTTTGGTTATTATAGTTTTTAGGGATTTTGGGTTTTTAGTGTTTTTTTAGTTTTTCGGGGGTTTTAAATGTTTTGGGGGTTTTAGGTTTTCGAAATGTTTTCCAATGTTTTTACAGTTTTTACGTTATTAGGAATTTTTAGGATTTTTAGGGGTTTTAAGGATTTTGATGGGGTTTAGGGTTTTTTGGGTTTTTTGGGAAAAGAAGGCGTGGACAAAGCCGGGAGCTTGGTACCTTAAAATAAAACTAAAAGAAAAGTACAAGCCATTATAGGGGGACTTATGTATTCGGGTACGTGTAGTACCCTTTATGTCAGGGTCAACATGGGACGCACAAAAAGAAGGAGCAATAAAGGACCACCGCGAGCAGTATTCTTCAATAGCCATTTTGGAGAGGACATCAACAACCATATTGACTTCCCTGTATGTGTGAGTGATCCTGAGAGTCAAACTCTTGGATAAGCTAAGACATTCAAACCATTGAGGTAGAAGCCACCATAGAACCTTCTTGTAATTTTGACGAAGAGCCTCCACCGCAAGCATCGAGTCAGATTCGATCCAGAGATGAAACCACCCAAATTGGTTTGAAAAATGTATAGCCTTGATGATAGCTCAGAGCTCTGCCTCATAGGAACAACCATTCCCAATGAAATGATAAAAAATGCCCTTGACAAAGCATCGACAGGTGCGGAAAACACCACCACAACCTGAAGGACCTGGTGAACCTGCTACAACACCATCAACATTAACTTTGATCCATGAAGGGACTGGTGGTATCCATCGAATGTACTTCATCAACATTGGTTTTTTGACCCTACCAGAAGCACCAAGAGTATGGAGGGTGACAAGGTTATTAAAACAGTAGTTCATAGTACCTGTTTGGATATGCCCATCCATTCGAACAACACTGTGCATGGAAATAATACCCTCATGTATGGAACATGATTTATTCCACAACATAGAAGAATTCCTCGTAGCCCATAAGAAGGCAACAATTACTGCTGAAGCAGAGAGAAGAAGGTTATGAATTTTCTCACTACAATTGAATTCTGTAATAAAAGTCATCCTTTGAGCAATGGTTCCATAGGGAAATAAGAGACCAAAGACATCTTGTATGTGGTTCCATAATCTGTGCGCAAGGCTGCATTCAACAAAGTGGTGTTGTACACTTTCAGCATCCCGTAAACAGAGGCTGTAGACGGAAACAAGATGCCATCCCACTCTTTGCAACTGCCTATGCATAGGCATCCGATTTCTCCAGATCTTCCAAAGGAGAAGGAAGTGTCTAGGGGGAAGGAATTTGCACATAAATTTCAGAATCCATGAGGGGGAGTCCAGACCTTGCCGAAATTTGTGATTATAGAACTCCCTTGCAGTGAGTTGACCAAGCAGTTTCGGATTCCAGGTGATTGTATCATAATCAATGAAACTGTAGCGCTGAATCTGGGAAGTGATGTTCACCGGTAAAATTCCATCCAGCTCCATCAGCCTTGTGTTAAGATAATTGATGGACATGTGTTGGAGGTGTTGTGCTACCTACATTGTTTCATCAAGAGGACAGTGGAGCCATGGAGTTGTCCAACAGTTCAAATTGGAATGCTTTTAAACCGCCCAAATCAACTGAGCTATAATGTCCTTATATGATGATTTAATTGTGGACCAAACAGAGGAGAGTATGTATCCATTATAGACATTGAAGAAGTGGGCAGTAAACCTTTATTTAAGAAAATCCAGTTCCCCTTCTTTGTGTGTGAAGATATTCTAGGTGAATTTTGCAAGCAAAGCCTCATTAAAAACCCTGAGGTACTTAATTCCAAGACCACCCATTTCAGTGGGTTTGATGCATTCCTTCCATGCAACAGTTATAGATTTTATTTCCCTAATACATCCTGTACATGCAAAGATCTGCATCTTAGCTTGAAGAGATTTAATCAGGATTTCTGGCCATCTATATATGGAAAATACATGAACAAACATTGAGGTGATGACAGAGTTGATAATACATACTCTGCCTTCTTGAGATAGGGACTTTCCCTTCCATTTAGCCAGCTGTTTTGTGATGTTGACGAAGATGATTTCTAAGTGGAAACAATTTTCCTTCCCCTAAAAAAGGGGAACCCCAAGATAATTGAATGGCACGGATCCTCTTTTGACACCAAGGCATCTGACAATTCTATTCTTCCTCACGGAGGAAGTTCATTTCCCAAATACAATAGATGATTTTCTCCAGTTGATGGCATGTCCGGCAACATCTTCATAGTGAGTAATGATTTTACGGATAGATGATATAGTTTGCATATTAGCCTGCCCAAAGAGAAGAATATCATCAGCATAATAAGGTGTGAGGGTACAAAAGAGTCCTTACCAGCTTCAATGGGACAATTGAATCCAGCTATCATTGCATTCGTAACAAAGTGACTCAAATAATCTTCTGCAAGTGAAAATAGGATTCTAGAAAGGGGACCCCCCTGTCTGACCCCTTGTGTACATTGAAAAAAATACTTTTGGTGCCCCATTAACCAGAACAGATATTCTGGTACTCTCCAAGATGGTAGAGATCAGACTGATAAATTTGGCTGAAAACCCATACATGCTCAAAACCTTGAGAAGAAGGTGCCATTTGATGGCATCAAAGGATTTGGATATATGCAATTTTAGATCCAAATTCCCATGCTTGGATTCCTTCTTCATGATGTTCACTCCTTCAGAGGCCACGTATAGGCAGTTTTGGATGCTTCTCCCAGGAATAAAGCCAAATTGATTGGGTGTGATCATGTTTCCAATAATCTTCCCCAAACTGAGAACAATAATTTTTCTAATAATCTTTGGGATGGTGTTTCCAATGGAAATCGGTCCAAAATACCCAATATCAATTACAAATTCCTTTTTGGGAAGCAGGGTAATAAAATTAGAGTTGTCTCCAAAAGGAATTGATCATGAGACAAAGAAATCCTTGAACGCATTTGTAATTTCTGTATGAAAGATATCCCAATAGAAAATGAAGAACTTGTTGGTAAATCCATCAGGACCGGGGGCAATTTCAGAATTGAGAAAAAAAGACCAGATTTGACTTCATCCTCAAGAGGTGGATAGATCATATCATTATTCTATGAGTTATCCACACTTAGTGTTTTTGGGGTTTTATGGTTTTTTAGGTTTTATAGGTTTTCTGGGATTTTAGGGTTTTTATGGATTTTGAGATATTGTTAACATTTTTAGAGGTTAAAGGGGGTTTTAGATTTTTTTTCTGCGTTTATGGGTTTTTACGGACCTTTTAGGGGTTTTTATGGTTTTTAGCATTTATCAGGTTTAATATGGGTTTTTACTATTTTTAGGGTATTATAATTTTAATAGTATTTTTTAGGTCTGTAGTGTTTCTTTTATTTTGAGTGATTTGTATGGATTTTTTACTATTTTTATGGTTTTTATATATTTTAATGTATTTTAGGTTTTTAATGATTTTAGGGTTTTTATCATCTCTAGGTTTTTTGGAGTGTTAAGAGTATTTTGGTTTTTCTAGGTTTCTAAGGGATTTTCAGGGGTTTTAGGGATTTTTAAAATTTGATGGATTTTTTATAGGATTATTATGGGTTTTAGGGTTTTAGTGATTTTGAAGCTATTTAAGGGTTTTTTGGTTTTTTTTGGGTTTTTAGGTTTTTTATTTTTATGGTTTTAGAGTTATTTATAACGTATTTAGGGATACAAATGGGTATTATTGTTTTTAGTGGGTTTTTGTGGTTTTTTGGGTTTTTATTCCTTTAAAGGTTTTTAGGGGTTCTTATGGTATTTAATGGTATTTGGGGTTTTAGGGATTTTTAGGATTTTTAGCATTTATTATGTTTTTTGGGAATATTATGTCTTTTTAGGTTTTTAAGGTTTCATTAGGGGTTTCAGGGTTTCTAGGGTCTTTTAGGGTTTTTTTTATTTTATATATTATTAGAATTTTTGTGGGTTTTTTGTGATATTAGGGATTTTATCATTTTTTCGGAGGGGGGGGGGGGGGTTAAGGTTTTCCTGATTTTTAGAGTTTTTTAGGGTTTTAGGTGCTTTGATTGTTTGTATGTTTTAATGGTTTTCAAATGTTCTTTCATGGTTTTTCAGTTGTTTTACATTTTCAGTATTTTAAGGGATTTTTTAATGATTTTTATGGTTTCTAGGATTGTAGGGTTTTAGGGGGTTTTGGATTTTTAGGGTTTTTAACATTTTTAGGTGTTTCAAGAATTTTTAGATTTTTTAAGAGTTTTTAGGGTCTTTATGGTTTTTTATGATATTTTAAGGTTGTTGTATGTTTTTATACTTTTTATGGTTTTAGGGGTTTTAGTGTTTTTAGCATTTTTAGGATTTTTAGTGGTTTTATGTGTATTTAGGTTTTTAACGTATTCTTAGGGTTTTTAGGGTATTTATAGGTTTTAACATTTTTCGATATTTTTAGAGGTATTTAGGATTTTTAAGGATTTTAATGTTTTTGGGGATCTAAGGTTTTTTTAAGTTCTTAGGGATTTTTCGTTATTTTGGGTAAATAGAGTGTTGGTGAGTTTTTAGGAATTTTATGGGTTTTTAGAGATTAATTTTTTTTATGGGTATAAATGGTTTTATAGTTTCTAGTGATTGTTAATAGTTATTATGTGTTTTATGGATTTAGTGGTTTTTATGTGTTTTGTGGTTTTCTGGAGTTTTTAGAGTCTTTTAGATTTTTTTAAAAAATTTTTGGTTTTTAAGGGGATTTAAAAGTTTTGGGATTTTATGGTTTCTATAGGTTTTTAGGTTTTCTTACGTTTTTAGGGATTTTTAGGGATTTTTGTAATTTTTATGGGTTTCTTAGAGGTTTTAGGGAGTTTTAATATTTTTAGGGTTCTTAAAGTTTTTAGGGTTTTTATCAATTTGTTAGATTTTTAAGTGTTTAAAGGTTTTTAAGGTGTGGTCAGCAGTTATCAGGGGTTGTAGGTTCTTTTTAAATTTTTATGGATTTTAAGGTTTATTTTATATTTTTTTATGGTTTTGTGGGGTTTTTGGGATTTTGAGGGGTTTTAGTGTTGTTAGTGTTATTAGGGTTATTTGGTGTTTTAGAGTTTTTTTTGGTTTTTAGGGGTTCTACAAGTTTTTGGTTTTTAAGTTTTTATTATGGGTTTTCAGTATTTTTTGGGTTTTTTATTTTTTCAGGGATTTGGGGGATTTTTTAGTATTTTTATTGTTTTTTTCGTCTTAGGTGGTTTTTGAGTTTTTAGAGTTTGTAAATGGTTTTTAGAGATCAATAAAATTTTTAGGGGTTTAAATTGTTTTTACATTTTTAATGGGTTTTAGATTTTTTAGGGGATTTATAGTTTTTAATGTATTTAGAGTTTTTTTGGATATCTTTAGGGTTTTTAGGGTTTTTAGATTTTTTAGGATTTTATGGGTTTTAGGTGTTTTTTAGTTTTTGAGGTTTTTTTAGGGTATTTCAAGTTTTTTATAGTTTTTTATTTTTTTAGGGATTTTTAGGGATTTAAAGGATTTTTATGGTCTTTACATATTTTCATGATTTTTAGGGGTTTTATAGTTTTCAAGGTTTTTAGAATTTTTAGGGTTTCTAGGGGTTTTAAGTGTTTCTAGGTTTGTATGTTTTTCTAATGTTTTTTTCTATTTTTAAATAATTTTACATTTTTATGGATTTTTAAGGATTTTTTAGGTTTTTAGTTTCTAGGGATTTTATGGCTTTTAGAGTTGTTTAACCTTTTTTAGGTGTTTAAATGGTTATTAGTGATTTTTTAGTTTTATTGTTTTTATGGGTTTTGTACAATTTTTAGGATTTTTATTGTTTTATGTGTTTTTTAAATTTTACGGTCTTTTAGTGGTTTTATACTTTTTATGGTCTTTGGGGTTTTATGTGTTTTTTGTGTTTTAAGTGTTTCATAGGGTCATTGGGGATTTTTAATGGTTTTTCGGTTTTTAGGAATTCTTAGAACTTTTTAGGATTTTATAGATTTTTGGGGTTTTTAAGGATTTTGAGAGGTTTAACGGTTTTTTATTGTTTTCATTTTTTATATACTTATATGGGTTTTTAATATTTTTATATTTTTTGGTTTTCCTAGGTTTTTTCAAGGTTTTAGGGTATTTTACCTTTTTTGTGATTTTTATTGATTTTTTATGATTTTTATCATTTTTTGGGTTTTTGGTGGTTTTTAGGGTTCTTTAGGGTTTAAGGGTTTTTATGGTTTTTTGAGTTTTAAAGGTTTTTTGAGTTTTTAGGAATTTTATGTTCTTTTAGAGTTATTTATTGTTTTTAGGTGTTTAAAGGTTTTTTGGATTTTTTAGAGGTTTTATGGTTTTTATAGTAATATTGGTATTTTACTTTTTAGGTGTTTTTTGGGTGTTGGGGTTTTTTTGGGTTTTATGGTCTTTTTTGGGTTTGGGGGGTATTAGAATTTTTTTAGGGTTTTTAGTTTTTTTAGTTTTGTTAGGTTTTCTTACCATTTTTAGGGGTTTTAAGGTTTTTTATGTTTTTATGGACTTTTAGGTCTTTTTTATGATTTTTGTGGGTTTTTATAACTTTTAGGGATATTGATGTTTTTTCAGTTTTTTATGGTTTTTAGTGTTTTTTATATTTTCATGGGTTTTAGTCATTTTTACATTTTTAATATTAACTTAAAGAATTTCATGTTTTTTTGGTTTTTTATGATTTTATGGATTTTTAGGAATTTTTTCGAATTATTATGATTGTTTCTTGGATTTTAATAATTTTAATGGGTTTTTCATCGTTTAAGATTTTATAGTTTTTCAGGTTTTTATGGGGGTTTTGATATTTTAGTGTTTTAAATATTTTATAATTTTTTAACATGTTTAGGGAAAGGAAGGTGTGAGGCCAGGATATTCCTGACCTCCCAAATTTTATTAGAAAGAAGACACTGCAGACAAGGGAGAGTATGGATCAAACAACCCACACCCAAAACCCATAACAAACACCCAAAAAACACAAAGAGAAAACCTAAAAAGAAAAAACAAGTCAGTTAACATCACCACCAAAGTTAGAAAATGAAGTGGCACCATAAGGATCACCCTCTGATCTATATCCAGGAGTCGCATTGTCAGAGTAGAAGTCTGAGTTTTCCCCTTTCTCCATCGATTCCCATCCTGAATCATAATCCTCATGAAGTTTGAGGGGCGTTAGGAGCTCCTCCCTGCATCTATCTTCCTATGGGGTGTACTGGTACTCCTGTTTGTTAACTTTGAATTTCAGTTTGACTGCCTTGGATGACGCTCGGGTAGCCATGGGTCTAGGAAGAGTGGAGTAATCCCACTTCATCCTCCTCTTCAAGGGGCTCGGGTATGAACCATCATCCAGCTTTTTATCCCTCCCCTTAATGATCACATCCTTATTATGATTCAACATTTTACCATTTTCATTGAAGTCATGGATGAATGGGGCTTCCTCAGTAAGAGAATAGTTATAAAGGACTCCACACTACAACACACAAGGGACCACCAGGTCTGGTACCTCGAAAGCCAGACAGGGAGCAGACATTGCATCAGTCATTACCAACTACAGGCCCTTATCCTCTTTCAAAGCAGGACACCCCATGTCACAAACAGAGTTATCCACCTCCACTTCAGGAAATTTTCTTTCGGCTCAATCAGCTTTTTTCCCCAAGTAATAAGGCTCATTCCCAGCAAATCCATCATTATTGTGTATGAGCACCTGCATCACCCTTTTCTTCTGCTCACCTGGACCATTCGAAATGATGTCACTGGTCATCTGGGTCACCCTTTCTCTACCACTCAATGCACATACCCCATCCTACATGTCACCTACTAGGACCAGTGATGCCTCCCTGATTCGGCCTTCCTCAGCCCCCACACCATCACCATGCGCCTTAAACAGGGGAAACTCCAGCCCATATCGCTTATGGAAAACATCACCAGGTAGAGGCACCACCAAGGGATCATTTGCATACACAATGGCACCAGGACTAGCAGTAGTAGTCATGGCCTAGGTATCAGCTACCTCCCCATGTTCCTCCACCACCCCCTGCTTCTCTGCATCCCCCTCTGCATCATCCTAGTCCTACGACTCCACAAAACTAGGACAATCAAAACTATTACACAAGGGGGAACCATCCAAGGCTAGAGACTACCTATGTCTATAATTCCCACTATAATAGAACAAGGCCTTTTGACCCTTATCCACCCCTCCCAAGCAAGAAGCATCCCCCTGATTCCACAGAAGATGTACCACCCTCTCACCATCCTCTTTATGACCGCTACCATTCCGAGGAGCCTTCACATCCAGACCACCAAAGGGGGAGCCGTCACCATCCCATGTGCAGTATCCTCCCCATCTGAGGCCATTGATCCAAACCCACGGCACAACGAAACATCATATGAAGCCTTAACCTTCATTCCCTTCCCACCTGAAGCATGTTCCTTAACACTTACACCCTTACCCTACTTCTGTAATTCTTCACAGCACAACGTAGGGGACATCACACCTTCTTCGGTCTCCATTGCTCTCTTCTCACACACACTCACCAGACCCCGCTTCAATCTCTCATACACCTGAGAGACTTTCATCCCCGTGGATTTCTGCAAAATTGCCTTTATCACAAGAGTCCATGTCACAACATTACATTGATCATCCACCATCACTGGCCATTCACCCTCCATAACCCCTGCACTGCTACCCCCTCATCTACCAGCAGAGCTAGAATGACCCAGTCACCTGCATACAGAGAAGTATGAAACAAATTACTCCACAAAAACCGTCTAATTTTTAAAAAAACTCCTTGCCAACAGTAATCCACAGAAATTCAATAATAGATTTTGAGAAATCTAATTTAACACATACTCTCAGGGAAACTAGGTGGCAGATCGCTTGAGTCTGGCTGTCCAAACATAAATTCAATCGCACATGATTTCTGAGCATAAAAATAATGTATGGATTCTAAAAAGGAATAGGGTGTTCTAGGAACTTAATAAATGAAGCAATCAGTGGCGAGTCCTAGTTCATGTGCAGGTCAAAGCTCCATTAGAAGAGGAAGAATCGAACGTCATTGAGTGGTCGAGGGGCCGCGGACCAAGAACGTATCAGATTTTCATCCATTGATAACTAGACCTCCAAATGGTGTCCATCCAATAACCCTACCATTTCCAGATCTTGAACATTCCAACATCTAAAAATGAATCAATCAAAAGACTCCACTGAGGGTCGGAGCATCACGAATTGGGCAACCAGAGTTAAGCCATGAAGCGCAGTGGCCACATGGAACTCTGAGTCCGATACGGATAAGTGAGCGTAGCCTTCATATAAATCAGGAACCATTGGGAAAAGATCAATCAATGGAAGTGGGGAAGAAAATCAGTCATAAGAGGAGATATGAAGTCAAAGTCCTGATTTTGAGTTTTTTTAAGTTTTTAAAATTTTTAAGTGTTTTTATGGTTTATAAGTGTTTTTAGGTTTTTAAGGTTTTATTCAGGTTTTCTGGTTTCATATATTTTTAAGGTTTTTTGAGATTTGGATGATTTTTATAGTTATTTAGGGTTTTTGGAATTTTGAGGGGTTTATGGGATTTTAGGGGTTTTATGGTTTTTTACAGTTTTTTGTTTTTAGGGGTTTAAGTGTTCTGATATTTTAAGGTTTTTTAGGGGTTTTCAAGTTTTTATATGTTTTTAATTATTTAAAGGTATTTTTTATAATTTCTAGGGGGTTTTAGTGTTTTTAATGATTTCAATGGGTTTTGGGACTTATAGGTATTTTTAGGGTTTTTAGGATTTTTAGTGTTTTCAGGATTTTGGGGGGTTTAATTGTTTTTATGGTTTCAAGTTTTTCTTTTTGTTTTTTAGGGTTGTTAGGGTTTTTAAATTTTTAGGTATTTTGGGACCTTTTTTAATTTTTTATATTTTTAGGGTTTTTATGGCCTTTGACGATTTTTAGGGCTATTTAGGATTTTTATGGTTTTTAGTGTATTTAGGGATTCTAAGGTTTATTATATATTTTTAACATTTTTAGGGGTTTAAAGAAATTTTTAGAGTTTTTTTGTGGTTTTAGGGATATCAAATCTTTTTAGGGGTTTTATGGTTTTTAGGTGCTTATGGTATTTAGGGTTTCTTTGGAGTTTTTAGAATTTTTTCAATTTTAGGTTTTTATGAGTTTTAAGTGTTTTTAGGTTTTTATGGTTTTCTTAGTATTTTTAGTGTTTTTAGGGTTTTTATAGTTTTTTTTTATTTTAGCTATTTTTTAGGATTTTTAGGTTTTTTAGTGTTTTTAGGGTTTTTAGGGTTTTAAGTGATTTTGATTGTTTTTTAGGATTTTTATGGTTTTTATGTTTTTTAGGGGTTTAAAGGGTTTTATGATATTTTAGAAGGGTTTTAGGGTTTTTATGGGTTTTTTAGGTTTTTTATTATTTTTAGGTGTTTATGGTATTAGTATTTTTGTGTTTTTAGAGTCTTTTTGGGTTTTTAGAATTATTTATGTTTTTTTGGGTGTTAAGGGTTTCTATGTTTTATGGTGGTCTTAGTGGTTTTCATAATATTAGGGTTTTTGCATTTTTAGAGAGTTTTTTGGAATTTTTAATATTTTTAATGTTTTTAGGGTTTTTAGGGATTTTGAGGGTTTTAGATTTTTTATGGATTTTAGGGTTTTTAATCATATTATTTTTCAATTGTTTTTTATGTTTTTAAATTGATTTTATTATTTAATGGTTTTTATTGATTTTTTAAAGGGTTTTAGTGATTTTATGGATTTTTTTTATTTTTTGGGGTATTTTAGGATTATGAATGTTTTTAGGGTTTTTTGGGTTTTTTATTCTAGGGGGTTTTTTGAGTTTTTTAGGGTTTTTAAAGGTTTTTATTTTTTAAAATTTTTAAGGGTTTATAGGGTTTTTAATGTTTTCAGTGGTTTTTAGGTTTTTTATGGGTTGCCTATGTTTTTTAAGGATTTAGGGGTTTTGAGGTTTTAGATTTTCTGGGTTTTTTTGCTTTTTTTGTTTTTATGGGTTTAAAGTGTTTTTAAGTTTTAACTCTTTTCTTGAGGATTATCAAGGTTTTTATGGGTTGTTGATATTTTTAGGCATTTTTTGGGATATTTAGGCATTTTAGGGTATTTGGGGACTTTGAGGGTTTTTAAAGTTTTTAAAAAATTTATTGTCTTTAGGAGATTTAATAATTTTTAGGGTTTTAAGGTTTTCTTAGGGGTTTTCATTTTTTTTTTGGGTTTTTTACATTTTTTGGGATTTTTAAATTTTTTTTTGGTATTTTTCTTTATTTTCTTGGTTTTAGGAAGTTTTAGGGCTTTGGTTTTTTAGGGTTTAAAAACTTTTTATTGGGTTTTATGGTTTTTTTATTTTACTATGGGTATTAATGGTTTTAGAGTTTCTTTACCATTTTATGGGTTTAATAGTTTTTTAGTGTTTTATTATGGTTTTTAGGGTTTCCTGGGTTTCCTGGGTTTCTTATAGTTTTTAGGGGGTTTATGGTTTTTACAATTTTTAGGGTTTTGGGGGTTTTTAGTTTTTTTAGAGTTTTTAGGGTATTTAGGGGTTTTAAATGTATTTTATGTTTCTATGTTTTTCGAAGAGTTTTTTAAGGTTTTTAGGGTAATTGACATTTTTAGGTATTTTTTGTGTTTTTTTGGAGTTTTATTGTTTTATTGGATTTTTTAGGTTTTTATTATTTTAGGGTTTTTAAGGTTTTAAGGTTTTATGTTTTTTTTCATTTTTATGGTTTTTTTTGTTTTTTGAATTTTTTTTAACATTATTAGGGTTTTAAAGGTCTTTGAAAGTCTTCAATGCTTTTTGTGTTTTATAGTGTTTTTCTGTTTAAAAATGTTTTTAGGGGTTTTATGGTTTTTAGGGTTTTATGATTTTTATTGTTTTTTTAGTATTTTAAGGGTTTAAATTTTTTTTTCGGTTTTTATGGTTTTCTTTGGATTTGTCAGGGTTTTTAGAGTTATTTATGTCCTTAGGGATTTTAGGATTTTTTTTGTTGTAATTTTAGGGGTTTATGGTTTTTTGGGATGATTAGTGTATTTAGGGTTTTTAGTCATTTTAACATTTTCTCAGTTTTTTGGGGTTTTCAGGGTTTTTAGTGTTTCGTGCATTTTAAGGGATATTTTGGAATTTTTATATTTGTTCATTTTTAGGGATTTTTGGGTTTTTATGGTTTTAGTATTTTTAATGTATTTTTATCTTTTTAGAGGTTAAAGGTTTTTAGAGTATTTAGTGGGATTTTATGGTTTTTATGGGATTTTAGGGTTTTTAGAGTATTTATGGGATTTTTAACAATTTTTATGTTTCTAGGAAATTTATGGTTTTTTATGTTTTTATGATTTTCATAGGGTTTTTCTAGTCTTTTAGGGGTTTTTAAAATTTTAGGGATTTTTAGGGATGTTTTAGGATTCTTATGGTTGAAGTGTTTTTAGGGATTTTGAGGTTTTTTATGGTTTTGGGGTTTTTAGGGGGTTTTGGGGGTTTTTTTGGTTTTTTGAGTTTTCTAGGGTTTTTAATGTTTTTTAGAGTTTTTTAACATTTTATGGGTTTAAAACGATTTTACAGTTTTGTAATTTTTATGGTTTTTCATATTTTTTAAGGTTTTTGCGGGTTTTAGTTTTTTTAGTGTCACTTTAGTGTTTTTGGGGGTTTTTGTGTTTTTTGGGGGTTTTAGGGGTTCTAAGTGTTCCTAGGATTGTAATATTTTACTATGTTTTTTCATGATTTTTAGAATTTTTTACATTTTTTGGTATTTTAGGGATTTTTTTTTATTTTTATGGTTTTTTTTTGGTTTTAGGGTTTTTAGGGATTTTGAGGGTTTTTAGGTTTTTTAGGGTTTTAGGGGTTTTTTAGTTTTTTTGGTTTTCAGGTTTTCTTAGGTTTTGGAAGCTTTTTTTGGCTTTTTTAAATTTTTTAGGGGTTTAATGTTTTTTTAGAGATTTTAGTGGGGTTTGAGGGTTTTGATGGTTTTGTTAGGGTGTTTAGAATTTTTTGGATTTTTTATGGATTTTAAGTGCTTTTAGGTTTTAAATTTTTTCTTTAGCGATTTTAGGGTTTTTGGGTTTTTAATGTTTTTTGGTGATTTTTAGGGATTTTTTACTGTTTTAATGTTTTTAGGGTTTTTATGGATATTGGGGGGGGGTCGGGTTTTTAGGGTTTTAAGGGCCTTTTAGAGGGTTTTTCCTCTTTTAGTATTTTTAGGGGATTTATGTGATTTTTTGTTTTTAAGATTTTATTATGGGATTTTATTTTTTGAGGATTTTTAGTGTTTTTTGTGTTTTTAGGTATTTTTAGGATTATTATGCTTTTTAGGGTTTTAGGCCTTCTTTTTTTTAGGTTTTTTTATTTTTTGGGTTTTTAGGGGTTTTTATTGGGGTTTTAGTGCTTTAGTGTTTTTTTGAGTTTTTTAATGTTTTAGGGGTTTAAATGGTTTGTATAGATTTTTATATGTTTTTATGTTTTTATGGGGTTTTAGAGTTTTTAAAGTTTTTATGGGTTTTATGATTTTCAAGGGGGTTTAGGGTTTTAGGCTCTTTTAGGGCTTTATTAGGGTTTTGTTAATTTTTAGGATTTTAGGGGTTTAAAATGTTTTTAGTTTTTAAATTATTTTCATAGGGGTTTTCATGGTTTTTAGTGTTTTTATATTTTTATGTATTTTTAGGGAGTTTTATGGTATTTAGGTATTTCTAGGGTTTTATGGTTTTTATGGTTTTTACGGGTTTTTAGGGGTTTTAGCGTTTTTATTTTTTTAGGGGTTTGAAGGGTTTTTTGTTTTTTAATATTTACTTAGTGGGTTTCTAGGTTTTTTGTGAATTTTTATGTTTTTAGGAACTTTAGGTATTTTTTAGGGGTTTTATGGTTTTTTAGGGTTTTTAGTGATTTTGAGGGTTTTGTGGTTTTTGTGGTTTTATTGGGGTTTTAGAGGGTTTTGAGTTTTTTAGGGATTAAAAGTTTTTTGGAGTTTTATTAAATTTTTATGAATTTAAATGAATTCAATATTTTTTTAACTTTTGTGGAATTCAAATGAATTTTAGAGTTTTTCGGTGATTTTTATTTTTAATGGGTTTTACGGTTTTAAAGGTTTTTATGGGAAGGAAGGTGTGAGGCCAAGCTATTCCTCACCCCCCAAAAAAATTATTAAAAGGAATGAAAAGTAGACAAGGGCATGGTGGGGGTGAAACAACCCACACTGAATAACCTTAGACCCCCAGGACACTAAAACCCCAAAAGAACCGAAAAGAAAAAGAGAAAGAAGCAGGAACTACAAATCAACGTCTCTATCCCCATATGGGTCCCCATAAGCACCATAACCATAGGAAGCATATGACTCCACCGACTCCCATTTAGATGATTCATATTGATTGAAGAAGTCAATATAATACTCTCTGATATGTTGCTTCTCCACATTCATCTGTGCCTCGATAGACCGACCTCCCCTACCAGAGGCAACTTCCTTATCTTTGCAAGAGGCTCTCGTGGACACAGTCTTTGGAAAAGTAGAATTGTCCTTCCTCATCTTCCTCTTTTGAGGATCTAAATAGACCCCTATAGATTTTTTTTCCTTTCTATATGGAATGGACACCTCTAGAAAGGCCCTCTACTTAATGATCATAGCCATATTTTGATTCCTCCATCTACAATCCCCCTAGAAAAAATCTTGATCAGGGATGAAGGAGGCTTTCTAATTTAGGTAACAATCATCAAGAACCCCACATTGTGGAACGGTAGGAACCACCAGGGCAAGTTCCTCAAGAGACAGATTAGGACGAGACACCACCCTAGCCCAGGCCATTTGCAATTTACCTTCCTCCCTAGGCATCTTTCCTACTTTCCCCTAGAAAGAAGGCTCATTCTCAAAAATCTCATCACTATAATGCACAAGCCCCTACATCTCCATTTCCTCATGCTCACCAGCACCATCTGAGATCCCAATGATGTCCAACATTAGCACAGATTCACTGGAATTCTGGGCCACACTCCCTTCACCATGCCCAGCAGCGACAACCCTCTCCTCACTTGGCGCCTGTACAGAAAACCACGCACTCCCAACATCATCAACCAGAGACCCTTGCACCTCCTCCTCAAGCTGCATCCCTTCAAAGCAGTTGAAGGTTGGAACTGATGTCTACCTCTTCTTCAGACTGATCACATAAGAGATAAGAATCCCACCACCAAAAACACCCCCCCCCACAGAGCCCCATGCACCCTCCCTTCTTGAAGGAATTCCATCATCTAAGAGCTTAAATTTTCTCCTCAACCACTTGAAAATATAACTCACTTTGGGCTCCAGTTGACACCGAACAACCTCTTTTCCAAAAACTTGGTCACATATGGAAGACCCATGATCCCCCATTACTTCCATAAGTCCAACCTACACAATCATCAGGCTCATTGGTTCATGAACTGGACTAATTTTAGCTGCCTACCCCAACCTGAGAGTGGCATCCCTCTGGTCTAACCCCGACATAGTAACCTCTTGTGCATCAACAACTGATTTATCCCCTACACTGGACGCCTTGAAAACAAGCTTTGTATCATTACTATCTTTTCTTAAATGCTAAAAATTAAGCGTAGAGTGACCCAGCTTTTTACAAGAAGAACAGAAATCCACCCATGATTGAAAGACAACTGGTTGTTTATATTGAAATTCCTCACCGACAACAATCCATACAAACTCAATTTAACCCTTAGATGCATCAACTTCAACAAAAACTCTAGGATCCACGGGATGAAAGACCGCATGGGTCATACTATCCAAGAAAAGATAACTTCCCACCATATTTCCATGTATAGAAATGATTGACGAATTTTGAAAAGGCATAGGTAGTTTAGGGAAATGAACCCAAGTGGCATTCATTAGTGAATCACGATTAATGTCAAGATCAAAGCTCTATATAAATAAGAAGAACCGGTATCCATTGAAGTTATGGAGATCTGAGGACCATTCCATAGTTATATCCTCCTCCATTTCAAACTAAATAATAATGTGTCGGCCATTAATTAATCATACTTTCGTACGATCTTGAAGACCCCAAGATTCAAACAAAAAACTTGTCAAATGAGTCTACCAAGGGTCTCTAGCTCATGAAGCGAGAAACCAACGTCAAGATATAGAGTGACGAAGATTTATTAAAATCATATGTCGAGATCATGAGCTATGGTCATTCATCATACAAATCAATAACCTTAGGGAAAATTTCAATTTAGGGAAATGGGGGTAGAAAGTTAGGGGTGGAGAACAGGACAAATAATTTTCGATCTTCATCAAGGATCAATGAGGGCCCCTCCCTCATAGTGGGGGGAGGGAGAGGTGCGGTCATTGCCATTGTCACGGGGAAGGTGGGGTGTGGACAACGGTAGAGAAAAGAGGAGGCACAACCATCTCCTCTCTCTAAAGTTTTTTAGGGGTTTTAATGGTTTTTATTATTTTCTGGGTCTTTCGTGTTTTTATCATTTTTTATGTTTTCAGGGTTTTAAAGTGTTTTTAGGTTTTTGAGGTTTTAGTAGGGTTTTTATAGTTTCTTGGGTTTTAATTTTTTAAAATATTTTTACGTATTTTTAGTATTTTTATGGTTTTTTGGATTTGAGGGATTTTTAGGGATTTTATATTTTTATGGGTTATTGGGATTATGTGGGTTTTTAGGCATGTAGGTTTTTTTTTTGAGTTATTATTATTTTTAAGGTTTTTAGAGTTTTTTAAATTTTTTAGCGGTTTAGAAGTTTTTTAGATATTTTAATAGGTTTTTTTGGATTTTATAATTTTTAGAATTGTAATTTTTTACAGGTTTTACGGTTTTTTGGGGGTTTTGGGGGTTTTATGGTCTTTTAGGATTTTCAGGGTTTTTATTGTTTTTAGGTTTCATAGCGGATTAAAGATTTTTTTTGTTATTAAGTTTCATTAGGGGATTTCAAAATTTTTAGGGTCATTTACATTTTTATCGATTTTTAAGGATTTTAGGAATTTTATGGATTTTAGGGTTTCTATGGATTTAGAGCGTTTTTACAGGTTTTTAGGGTTCCTATGAATTTTTAGGGTTTTTAATATTATTTAGGTTTTAAGGGGTTTTAAGTGTTTTTAGGTTTTTAATATTTTATTAGGGGTTTTCATTATTTTAGGGTTTTTTATTTTTTTAGGGATTTTTAGGGATTTCCATTAATTAGTATGATTTTTAGGGGTTTATTGAGATTTTGAGTGTGTTAGGGGTTTTTAGGGTATTTTGTATTTTTAATGTTTTTTTATTTTTTTATGGTTTTAAGGATTTTTATTGGTTTTTAATATTTTTAGGGGTTTTAAGGGTTTTTAGAGTGTTTATTAGTATTTAATATTTTTATGGATTTTTATGGGTTTTAATGTTTTCCGTGGTTTTTATGATTTTTAGGGTTTCTTAGGGTTTTAGGGTCTTTTCAGATTTAAATTTTTTTAGGTTTTTTGGGGGTTTTATGTTTTTCTAGGTTTTTAAGACTTTATTTAGGTTTTTAGGGTTTTAGAGTTTTTTATGTCTTTAAGTATTTTTACGTCATTTTTCATATTTTAAGTTTTTTTCGGGTTTTTAGGAATTTTGAGGTATTTTTGGGTATTTTTGGGTCTTTAGGGGTTTATAGGTGTTTAGGGGTTTGAAATATTTTAAGGTGTTTAATGTTTTCTTAAGGGTTTTCAATGTTTTTATGTTTTTTATGTTTTTATAAATTTTTGGGTTTATTTTAGGATTTTTATGTTTTTTAGTGTTTATAGGTATTTTTAGGTTTTTAGGAGTTTTTAAGGGTTTTGTTTGGTTTTTTAGGGTTTTTGGATTTTTAGGGTTTTTCTGGTTTTTTAGAGTTTTTTATCGTTTTTAGGGTTTTAAAGTGGTTTTAAATTTTTTTGGTGGGTTTTTAGGCTCTTTTCTAGGTTTCTAATGTTTTTACGATTTTTAGAGGTTTTATGGTTTTAGGATTATAAATAATTTTTAGGTTTTTTAGCATTTTTTAGATTTCTTGGGTGTTTTATTGTTTTTAGATTTTTATGGTTTTCTTAGGGTTTTTCAGGGTTTCAAGGATTTTGTATGTTTACAGGTATTTATATGAATTTTTTATTATTTTTATTTTATTTTATGGGTTTGGGGGTTTTAAGGGGTTTTAACCTTTTTGGATTTTTATGATTTTTGTAGGGTTTTCTTGTTTTTTGAGTTTTTTAGAGTTTTTAATGTTTTTAGCATTTTTTGTGTTTTAAATGTTTTCAGTTTTTTTGGGTTTTCTGGTTTTTAGGGGGTTTTGTGTTTTTAGGGGTCTTAGGGTATTTTTTGGATTTTTATCATTTTTTTAAATTTAGGGGATTTTAGTATTTTCTGGTTTTTTAAGATTTCTTCTGGTTTATTTGGTTTTTAGGGTTTTTTATATTTTTTGGTATTTTTAGGAGTTTTTAGGAATTTTATGTTTTTTAGGGTGTTTAGTGTTTTAGGTATTTTTAGGGGTTTTATGGTTTTTTAGGGGTTTATGGGGTTTTTTGAGTATTTTAAGGGTTTCAAGGTTTGTATTCTTTTTTCACGATTTCATGGGTTTAATGTTTTTTTAGAGTTTTTAGTGAGTTTTTTGGATTTTTATGTGTTTTTAGGGTTTTTATGTTTTTAGGCATTTTTATGGTTTTAGGGGGTTTTGTGGTTTTTGTGGTCTTTTTGGTGTTTTTTAGGGTTTTTAGTGTTTTGCTGTTTCACTAGGGTTTTACGTGTTTTTTGGATTTTATGGTTTTCTTAGGAGTTTTTAGGGTTTTTTATGTTTTAAGTTTTTTTTATTTTTTATTAATTATGATTTTTTAGGGGTTTGGGGTTTTTAAAGGTTTTTTTGGGGTTTTTTAGGTAATTTTTTTTTTGGGTTTTTTGGTTTTTTTTGGTTTTAAGGTTCATATTTTTAAGCACTTTTTGGATTTTTTAGGGTTTTTATTTTTTTCATTTTTTAGGTTTTCTTAAGTATTTTCAAGGTTTTAGGGGAATTTACGTTTTTAGGGATTTTTAGGGATTTTGAGGATTTTTATGGTTTTTATGGATTTTGAGTTTTTTATCGTTTTTAGGGTTTTTATGGTTTTTTTAATTTTTTGGGGTTTGGGGGGTTTTTTTGAGTTTTTTGAGATTTAAGAGTTTTTTAACGTTTTAGGGGTTTATAGAATTTTATTAGTTTTTTAGGGTTTTTCTAGTTTTATGAGATTTTGTGGTTTTTAGGGTTTTGAGGGGTTTTAGAGATTTTAGGGTTTTTAGTTTTTTTTAGGTTATTAAGGGATTTTAGTTTACATAGGTTTTTATGGATTTCTTAGTGTTTATCAGGGATTTAAGGATTTTTTACATTTTTATGGATTTTTATGGATTTTTGAGGAATCTTATGGTTTTTTAGGGTTTTAAGGGCAAGGAAGGCTCGAGGCCAGGCTAGCTTGGCCCCCCAAATTTTATAACAATAAGAGAAAAACAACAGAGTGCTAAAAGGAGGGGTTACATAACCCAGTGTGCAACTCACCCTTCAAATCAGAATTCACAAGCAAAGATCAAGAAGCCATGGAAATGAAGGACCACATTGAACTCCTCTCCACAATGGCCTATTTGGAAAGAGTATATGAAAATGCATTCTCCTCCCGATAGGCGTGTGTCACAATGAGGTTCAGCCTTTGACAATGTGTGAGAAACTCCAGCCATTGAGGAACGATTTTCCAGGGAACATACCTAGATCTGTTTTAAGTGAATTCACCGCATGCATGGAATTAGATTCAAGCCAGAGAAAGCTCCATCCAAAGCTGACAAAATACTTAATCGCCTTCATCATTGCCCACATTTCAGCTTCAATGGTGCACCTATCACTAATGAAGTGATGGAAACATCTGTTGACAAAGCCCTGAAAGGTGCAAATATTCAACCATATCCAGAAGGACCCGGTGCACCTAGCGCCGAACCATCCACGTTAACTTTAATCCAAGAGGTGAGTGGGGGGAACCATCAAATGAACTTGGGAACCATTGGCTTTTTCATCCGGCCAGAGATGCCAAGCAGCCGAAGAATAATGATTTTGCTAACATCATTCACCATTGAGCCTATCTGGATGTCGGACGCCGCATAGACAGCCTTATGAATCATCACCACACCACCATGGATGGAGAAACTCTTCTTGTTGAAGGAAACAACACTATGAGTAGTCCAAATATAAGAGATGGTGGCTACAGCAGCAACTATCAGGAGGTTGTTTACCTGTTCACTGTATTCCCAGCTGGTCAAGTCGCCCATGAGCTCGAAGAGAGGCCTGTCCAGGCAAGATGGGTGCCCAAAAATATGCTTTAAGTATCTCTAATGTGCTGCACCGAATCTGCATTGGAGAAAGGTGTGATGAATAGTCTCTTCGGTACATAGGCAGAGGAAACATACAGAGGCAAGGTTGTGTCCAGATTTCTGCAACTGGTTCTTCAGATTCAGTCGATTCTTCCAGAGTTTCAAAAGAAAGAGATGGCTAGCTAGAGGGATGAAATTCTTCTTAAATTTAGAGTGTCTGGCTGGGGGGAGGGATCCCCGAGGGTAATTGTACCGATAATAATCCTTAGCATTAATCCACCCAACAAGGTTGGGTTTCCAAATCAAAATGTCAGAGTCAACAAAGGTGTGACACTGAATTTGAATAAAGGTTTTCGTTGGGAGGAGCGCCTCAAGCTCTTCAAGCCGAGGAATGAGAGCCATGATGGACAAGGTCCTAAGGCCAGAAGGAGGAATCATGCATTCCTGAAGAGGCCCATCAAGACAGGGAGTGGACCAAGAATTCAGTTCTGAGTGCTTTGAAAAAATTTATTTTGAGTGAGAAATAATACCCATATAAGAATCCCGAACTGCTGGCCAAACAGGGGAGGGTAAGTAACCTGTATACTCATCACAAAGTTTAAGTACAGACCTCTCCTGAGTGAATCCCAAGCCCCCGCTCCTTTATTTAAGCATCCCCCAAGTAAATTTAGAAAGGAGAGCATCATTATATCTTCTGAGGTCTTTGATGCCAAGCCCCCCAGCTCAAGTGGCGTGGTACAGTCCCTCCAGGCCACCGTAATCAATTACCTTTCACTAATGCATCCCATACAGGCAAGGTTCCTGATCTTTTCTTTTTGGTCCTTAAGAAGGTTAACTGGCCATCTGTAGATAGATAAAGCATATGTATAAGTGACCTTTAAACATAAGTTTGTCACTCCTATATTTGGAATTTTGAAAATCTGACATACATGGTTGTGTTCAAGATGATTTTTGGAGTCTAATGAAAATAATAATAATTTTTGGTGAATAGTAATGTACCCTTAGTAATATTAACATAACCTTATGAATATTAATATGACCCTTATTAATAGTAAATCATCCAACATAATAGTAACATTACCTATGAATAATAAAATAATATTTATACATCTTAGAAAGTGAAAATTTTACCTTAGTAAACATTTTGGTATTTTATTATGTCATAAATAATTAATTATAATTAATTAATTAATTTAAAAGAATATGTATTTCCCTAAAATTTATTCATAAATTATTGAATCCATGTCTTATAGTTTTTAGATAATTTTATAAGACCCTACGTAATTTTTGAAAGCACTATAAAATCAGTTTTAATATTAAAAGCTGTTTTTTAAGTAAATTATGATTTTAATTAAATATTAAATTAATAATATCTAAAAAATTATTTTTCAAAAATGGAATTAATTTTTCGATTCTACACGTTGAAAAGTTGTTGGGGTAAACTTTTTGGGATTTTTCTAGGATACTTGAATTTTTGGTGAATAGTAAAATACATTAATTTACCGAATAAATACATTATAATTAAAACCCAATATTCCTGACATCACAAGTGATGTAAGAACTCAAATATCGAACTCACATTCCTTATTTACTGTTCTTGGTCATTTAAGACTCACTATTCCTTGTCTTAAGAGAAATTAATAAACTAATGAATTTTTTATTAAGGAAACCACTCTCCCCTCCACTATAAATGCCACCCTTCACTCCCTCTTTTCATCACACCTCTCAGGATCCAAGCCTTCTCTAAACTCTTCCCAAACACGTTCCCTAGCCTCTCCCCCACGTTCAAGAGCTGCTGGCCTCATCAAAAGACCAATCTTAGTCCCTTAATAAGGTTCTCAAGAGGAGGATTTTAGAGGTAATTTCCCTCCCTCTTCTCCTTTAATTTCCTTTCAAGTTCAAGTTCATTTCCTGATCTCTCCCCACCTATCTTCATCCAAATTGTATTGTAACTCCATTATTATATATATACTTTAATTTTATGATTCTATTGGGATATTATATCATCCAACCCCTTTTCCCTCTTCCTTTTATTTTATTAAAGAGAACGTTGTTTGTGAGGTGTTAATTTATCACCTTCAAGAACGACTTGCTTTATTCATCCACTTCTACCTTCATATCTGGTCATGATAGAATTTTTATGGTTGAAACAGAATATTTTATGTGTATTATGTTCTATTTAATTTTCTGGAAATAACCTATGTACATATTACTAAGTGATAAGTTAAAACAAGTTCGTTGTGATCCAAAAACCGCCCAAATTGACCCAAATAACCATCATTTAATTATTATCTAATGATTCATCCACATGGATTTAATATAATTCATTATAAAATCATTAAAGATCCTCTAATATCATTAATTACATGTAATATCATTTTTGGATGTTTACTCATGTTCTACCCAAACTTCAATTTAAGAATACAAGTAAACCACCCAAGAAAAACTATAAAAACGAACATTCCCGAACAATGTTTTTAAACTCTATAAGTCATACAAAGGAACATAATATGACATAATGAAACCAGAATTAACCCTATTAATGTACACATGGTTCTGTATTTCTAATTAATTAATACAATGTTATTATACAAGACATTAAAGAGAAGGAAGCATTCGGGTACAAGGTAAGGGGAAATTCTCAAACCCAACATTCATCCTTCGGGTTCTCCCTCTTTCACACCATTTATGAAAAACCAAGTGTTTTCCAAAAGAACTCTTCTTTCAAGAACACACCTTTTACTTCTCATTCATGATTGACAGTTCTTGTTACATGTATATTATTCCCTCATTATTTTGGGAACCCAATGTTTATAAATGTGTTCTTATGAGATGAAACCCATTCCTTTTCATGGTTTCATTATGTTAATTTATGTTATATGTTCATTGTGGCATGCATGATAAATGATAATGTTATGATGTGACGGGTGTGCCTAGAATTATACAGGGCTCCAATGCATTGGGTAAAGTTATGAATCTCATGAGTAAATATGAAATGATGTGTGAACAAGATGATAGCTTAGTTCACATATATGTGTGGTAGTTAACCACTAAGATATGATGTTTCATTTTTATGCATTGCCACATTTCAAGTCTTTTATTTATGCTCCCCTCATGATCTTTTGCCTATGTTATGATTATTCTCAACCCATGATATATTGTTCTTATCTATCCTCTTATTGGGCTTCTAGCTCACCCCTTTTGATGTATATCCTCAGGTGGCTACATGTACTAAGGAGAGGACAAGTGCCTATAGGAATCTAGAGAAGAAGAAATTAAATGAATGTTTATGCTTGATGTTTTATTTGTTATGTATAGTCCTATTTTACCCAAGACACTAAAACTTTGGATCCTCTATGTGTAATACCATTATGTTTTTTATCTTTGAAATGATGTAATAGTAATGTAAGAAAAGGCCGGCTCACTGTAGTTGGTATCAGAGGAAAGGTTTAGTTAATTTTTGAATTAGGATTAGTGAACCCTAGAGAAAACCTCTAGTATGAGACTAAGTAAAAATATGCACACAATAATATTTACCTAGGAATCCAATATGTTATTTTTTTCATATAATTTATTAAATGAATAAGTTATTCATGATTTGATTACTTATGTTTTGTTCTAACCTTTTCTATTTTAGAAAATGGTGGGAACCCGAAGAAATTAGGCCATAAACTCATGCGAGGGCCAATGCAACGATTGCCCGAATGACATCCCCAATGATTTGGGAGGTGAAGTTAAAAACATCATGGAAATTATTACCCAATTATCTCATGTTATGAATAATAACCATAATAATGGGGAATGTCCTCCTTCACCGAAGAGGGAGTAACTGGCTATCGAATGTTTTATGCGGCAACGACCACCAACGTTTTGTAGATCTTATTATCCACTAGTTACGGAGCACTGGGTCAACTCCATGGAGAAGATATTTTCTGTAATTCACTGTTATGAGAAGGAGAAGGTGACTCTAGACGTTTATCATCTATATGGAGAAGCTGATCAATGGTGGGCTTTGATTAAGAACACCAAGCCAAGGTAGGAAATTGAAGATATGGAATGGGAAGACTTTAAGATAATATTTCTTAACAAGTATTTACCAAGAAATCTTCGCACGAAAATGGAGAGAGAATTCATAGAGCTCAAGAAAAAAGAAGTAGAATCTGTCACAACCTATGAAGAAAATTTCACAAGGATTGAAAGGTACGCTTCGGGATTTGTTATCAACAATGATAGCAAAATTGATAGATTCTTTAGTGGATTAAAACCACACCTTTGAAAGGCTCTTGCAATTCGAGACATTGGGAGTTGTGAAGAAGTTGTTCGGTGTGCTCTCAAAGTGGAGATGGAGTTTGGAGTATGGTCACATGGATATGGGGATAAGAAACGAAAGATGGAGTTTCAAGCCAGTGGATCTAGTGACAAAGGTGGGAAGAAAAATCAACGAACCACATGCCAAAAATGTGGGAAGTTGTACCATGGGAACTGCCTCAAAGGGACGGGGAAATTCTTCAAGTGTGGGAAAGAAGGACACCATTCTCAAGAGTGTTGAAAAGACATGAAAAGGAAGGATAATGTATCCGATGAAAGGAGAGAACCACTCATGGTTCAATTCTACAACTGTAAGGAGCTAAGGCACTATGCAAACTAGTGCACTAAACCTTGAGTTATTGAGGGTAATCAACGTCAGCAACCACCAAAGCCAAAGGAATAAGGGAAGGCTTATGCCATCACTACTGCGGAGGTGGAGCATGATAATGAATTCGTACAAGGTACACTTCCTATTAACTCAAGAATGGAAAAAGTCTTATTTGATTCTGGTTCTACGCATTCCTTTATATCTTGCAAGTTTGCTAGAACTATATAATCGAAGCCTCAAAACCTTGAAGTAGAGATATCTATAAAAACACCAAGTGGTGAAATCATTTCAACCCAAGTATTTGACTCTTCTCCTGTTTGCATATGTGGGAAGACTCTTAAAGAAAATCTCGGAATACTTCCCTTGGTAGAATTCAAAGCTATAATGGGAATGGATTGGCTCTCGTTATATAGAGCACATATCAACTGTTGGGAAAAGGAAATATTTTTTCATATTCCGAACCATCCCATGATCCTCTACAAATGCAAGGAAGATCATGAATCTCCTTTGAAAAATCCTTCAATGGTGTGGGTTTTTATTCCCTATGAAGAAGCATACCTCTCCCAAATGGTTAAGTCGAAGGAAAGTTCCAACCTTGAGGAAATTCCCATCTTGAGATAATACAACGATGTATTTCCCGAAGGGTTACCCAGAATTCCCTTGGATCATGAGGTAGAGTTCTCAATTGAACTCATACCTGGATCTACTCCTATCTCGATGTGTCCCTATAGGATGGCTCCTATCGAACTGGAGGAGTTAAAGAAGTATCTGCAAGGGCATCTGGACAAAGGGTTCATACGCCCAAGTGCATCACCTTGGGGTGCGCCAGTTCTCCTTGTGAAGAAGAAGGATGGAACCATGTGGCTGTGTATCGATTATCGGGAACTCAACAAGATCACCATAAAGAACAAGTATCCTCTCCCAAGTATTGATGACTTGTTCGATCAGTTAAGACGAGCTCAATACTTCTCAATGGTGGATCTTCGTTCTGGATATCATTAGGTAAAGGTGAAGAAGGAAGATATTCAGAAGACTGTCTTCCGACCAGGTTATGGGCACTATGAGTTTCTAGTGATGCCCGTCGGACTTACTAATTCCCCTAAAATCTTCATGGATTTGATGTATAGAGTCTTTAGACATTACCTCAACAAATTTTTGGTAGTGTTTATCAATGATATTATCATCTACTCCAAGAGCAAGGAGTAACATCAAGAACATCTAAGACTTGTGTTGACAACATTGAGAAAGGAGAAGTTGTATGCCATGTTCATCAAGTGTGACTTTTGGATAAGTCAAGTCACATTATTGGGACATGTGATCCCAAGTGAGGGAATTTCTGTGGATCCTTCAAAGTAAAAGGTGATTGAGGAATGGCCCTGGCCCTCTAGTGTCACAAAAATAGGTAGTTTTCTTGGATTAGCTGGGTACTACTGACGTTTTGTGAGAAACATCTCACGATTGTCAATTCCGCTAACTAAGTTAACAAGGAAAGTGTTAAAGTATGTCTAGATGTAAGAATGTGAGGGAAGCTTCAGAGAGCTAAATAGAAGGCTGATCACTGCACCTGAACTCACACTACCAAAAAGTGGAGAAAGTTTTGTGATATACAGTGATGCTTCAATGAAAGGTTTGGGTTGTGTACTCATGCAAAATTATAATGTGATATCCTACGCCTCACGACAGTTTAAGATCCATGAGCATAAATACCCGACGCATGATCTAGAGCTAGCAGTCGTGATTTTTGCCATGAATATCTAGCGGCATTACCTTTATGGCGAGAAGTGTGACATATACACTGACCACAAGATCCTAATGTATATATTCACACAAAAGGATCTCAACATGCGTCAAAGGATATGGTTAGAGCTAATCAAGGATTAAAATTGCTCTATTCAATATCATCCTGGAAAGGCGAACAAGGTAGCTAATGCTCTAAGCAGAAAAGAACATGCTACTCTATCCATGTTGTGGATTGAGAAAGACCCTATCTTCATGGATATTCAAAAAATGGATTTGGAAATTATAAGGGCATGGGATAAATCCTACCTTTCCCAAATTATTTCACCACCATCCATCCAGATGAAGATTAAGGAAGCACAATGGGATGATGTGGAGATACAAAAGAGGGTGAATGTAGTAAAGGAAGGGAAGCAGCAGGAGTTCCATATTGATGATGATGGTGTGATTTGGTTTGGAACGCAGCTTTGTGTGCCTTCATCAACCAGGATAAAGAAGGAGTTATTGGACAATGCACATAGATCAACTTTCTCTATCCATCCTGGGAGTACCAAGATATACCGTGATCTCCAAGAACACTTCTGGTGGGATAACATGATGAAAGAGATTTCAGAATACATATCAAGGTGCTTGGTATCTCAGTATGTTAAAGCTGAGTGACAAAAGTCCAAAGGTATGATGCAGCCATTGCTTATACCCATGTGTAAATTGGAAAATGTTACTATGGACTTTCTCATGGGTCTCCCGAAGACGTCAAAGGGAAATAATGCATTATGGGATGTGGTTGATCGACTCACCAAGACTTCCCATTTTATCTCTTTTCGGGAAGATCTCTTGCTTGAACAACTTGCAAAGATATATGTGAAGGAAGTGGTGAGACTGCATGGTGTTCCACTCTCAATTGTCTCTGACCGTGATCTAAGGTTCACATCTAAATTATGGAGGAGCCTTGAACATGCTTTGAGTACTGAATTAAATTTCAGCACGGCCTATCACCCCCAAACCGATGGCCAATCTGAAAGGACTATTCAGACACTTGAAGATATTCTAAGAGACAGATCTCTTGAATTCAAAGGTGGTTGGTATCAGAATCTTCCATTGCTTGAGTTCTCATACAACAATAGCTTTCATTAGAGTATCACGATGGCTCTATATGAAGCTCTGTATGGAAAGTGATGTAAAACTCCAACCTGTTGGGATGAAGTTGGTGAAAGAAAGCTACTTGGACCTGATCTTGTTCAAGAGATGACAGAGAAAGTTCAAGTCATCCGAAAACACGTCAATGATGCTCAAAGTCGGCAAAAGAGATATGCTGACAACCGTCGAAGGGACTTGGAGATCGACATTGGAGATAAATTCTTCATTCGAATATCTCCATGGAAGAGAGTCATGCGAATCGGGAAGAAAGGGAAGCTAAGCCCAAGGTATATTGGCCTATTTGAGATCCTTGACTACATAGGATCCGTGGCCTATCGTCTTGAACTTCCACCAAATATGTATCAACTCCATGATGTGTTTCATGTATCACTATGGAGGAATTACATACCAGACACCTCACATGTACTAAACACAGAGGTGGTGCAGCTGGAAGATGATCTTGCCTATGAGGAGCATCCAGTAAAGATTCTGGATCGGAGAGATAAGGTTCTATGCAACAAGACAACTCATCTTATCAAAGTGTTCTGGGGGAACCATAAGATTGAGGAAGCAACTTGGGAACTGGAAGAGGCAATGAAGGAGAATTACCCTCACCTATCTGTGTAAAGTGAAATTTTGGGGGCGAAATTTCTTAAGGGGGGAAGAATGTAACGACCCAACGTTTTTCAATGGAAAATTCCCTTCTTATATTTATGTCGTAAAATAACATGAAAACACACAATAATAAACTACTAAGGGATAAGTGACCTTTAAACATAATTTTGTCACTCCTATGTTTGGAATTTTGAAAATCCGACATACACAATTGTGTTCAAGATGATTTTTGGAGTCTAATAAAACAAAAAAAATGTTGGTGAATAGTAACATACCCTTAGGAATAGTAACCTACCCTTATGAATAGTAATATAACCCTTATTAGTAGTAAATCATCCAACATAAGAGTAACATTACCTATGAATACTAAAATAAAATTTAGACATCTTAAAGAGTGACGATATGACCTTAGTAAACTTTTTGGTATTTTGGTAAGTCATAAATAATTAATTATAATTAATTAATTAATTTAAAAGAATATTTATTTCCCTAAAATATATTCATGAATTATTGATCCATGTATTATAGCATTTAGATAATTTTATAAGGCCCTACGTAATTTTTGAAAGCATTATAAAATCAGTTTTAATCATAAAAATTGTTTTTTTAAGTAAATTATGATTTTAATTAAATATTAAATTAATAATATCTAGAAATTTATTTTTCAAAAATTGAATTCATTTTTGGATTCTACATGTCGAAAAATGGTTGGGGTAAACTTTTGTGATTTTTCTGAGATACTTGAATTTTTAGTGAATAGTAAAATACATTAATTTACCGAATAAATACATTATAATTAAAACCCACTATTCCTGAAATTACAAGTGATGTATGCATCCAAATATCGAAATCAGATGCCTTATTTAATGTTCTTGGTCGTTCAGAACTCACTATTCCTTGTCTTAGGGGAAATTAATAAACTAATGAATTTTATATTAAGGAAACCCATGTCCCCTCCACTATAAATGCCACCCTTCACTCCCTCTTTTACTCACACCTATCATGCTCCAAGACTTCTCTAAACTCTACAAAAAAACCTTCCCTAGACCCTCCCCCACTTCCAAGAGCTGATGTTCTCATCAAAAGACCAAGATTAGTCCCTTAAGAAGGTTCTCAAGAGGAGGATTTTAGAGGTAATTTCTCTCCCTCTTCTCCTTTAATTTCCTTTCAAGTTCAAGTTCATTTCTTGATCTCTCCCCACCTATATTCATCCAAATTATATTTTAACTACAGTATTATAAATATAATGTAATTTTTTGATTCTAATGGGATACTATATCATCCAACCCCCTTTCTGTCTTCTTTTTATTTTATTAAAGATAACTTTGTCTGTGAGGTGTTAATTTATCACCTTCAAGAACGACATGCTTTCATATTCCATTTCTACCTTCAGATCTGGTCATGAAACCATTTTTATGGTTGAACCAGAATATTTTATGTGCATTATTTTCTATTTATAGTTCTGGAAATAACCTATGGAAATATTACTAAGTGATAAGTTAAAACAAGTTCGTTGTGATCCAAAAACCGCCCAAATTGACCCAAATAACCATCATTTAATTATTATCTAATGATACATCCACATGGATTTAATATAATTCAATATAAAATCATTCAAGATCCTGTAATAAAATTAATGACATGTAATATAATTTTTGGATGTTTACTCATGTTCTACCTGAACTTCAATTTAAGAATACAAGTGAACCACCCAAGAAAAACTATAAAAATGAACATCCCCGAACAATGTTGTTAAATTCTATAGGTCATACAAAGGAACATAATATGACATAATGAAACCATAATTAACCCTATTAATGTACACATGGATCTATATTTCTAAATAATTAATATAATGTTATTATACAGGACATTACAGAGAAGGAAGTAATCAGGTACAAGGTAAGGGGAAATTCTCGAACCCAACTTTCATCCTTCTTGTTCTCCCTCTTTCACACCATTTTTGATATGGTTAATCCTTAAAGATCATTTGATCATCATTGTCTTTACTTCTCTAGGATATGCATGTTTTTCACTGGTATTTATGAAAATCCAAAAGTTTTCCAAAAGAACTCTTCTTTCAAGAACACACCTTTTACTTCTCATTCAAGATTGGCGGTCCTTGTAACATTTATATTATTCCCTCATTATTTTGGTAACCCAATGTTTATGAATGTGTTCTTATTAGATGAAACCCATTCCTTTTCATGGGTTCATTGTGTTAATTTATGTTATATTTTTATTGTGGCATGCATGATAAATGATAACGTTATGATGTGATGGGTGCTCCCAGAATTATATAGCGCAATATGAATGTTTAAATGTGATGGGTGCTCCCAAAATTATACAGTTCTCCAATGCATTGGGTAAAGTCATGAATCTCATGAGTAAATATGAAATGATGTGTGAACAAGATGCTATTTTGGTTCACAATTATGTGTGGTAGTTAACCACTAAGACATGATGTTTCATTTTTATGCATTGCTACATTTCAAGACTTTTTTTATGCTTCTCTCATGATATTTTGACTATGTTATGATTATGATCATCCAATGATATATTGTTCTTATCTATCCCCTTACTGGGCTTCTAGATCACCCCTTTTTATGTATATCCTCAGGTGTATTCATGTACTAAGGATATTAAAAGTGCCAATAAGAAGCTATATAGGATGAAATTAAATCAATGTTTATGCTTGATGTTGTATTTGTTATGTATGGTCCTAGTTTTCCCAAGAAACTAAACCTTTGGATCATTTATGTGTAATACTATTATGTTGTTTATCTTTTAAATGATGTAATAGTAATGTAAGAAAAGTTCGGGTCGCTATAGTTGGTATCAGAGGCAAGGTTTAGTTAATTTTGGAATTAGGATTAGTGAACCCTAGAGAAAACCTCTCGTATGAGACTGAGTAAAAATATGCACACAAGAATATTTACCTAGGGATCCCATATGTTTTGTTTTTGGTATAATTGATTAAATGAATAAGTTATTCATGACTTGTTTACTTATGTTTTGTTCTAACCTTTTCTATTTTAGAAAATGGTGGGAACCAGGAGAAATCAGGCCAACAACTCATACGAGGGCCAATGCAACGATTGCCCGAATGACATCCCCAATGATTTGGGTGGTGGAGTTCAAAACTTCATGGAAATTCTTACCCAATTATCTCAGGTTTTGAATAACAACCATAATATTGGGGAACGTCCTTCTTCATCGAAGAGGGAGCAACTGGATATCGAATGTTTTATGCGGAAACAACCAGCAACGTTTTGTGGATCTTCTGATCCACTAGTTGCGGAATAGTTGGTCTAATCCGTGGAGAAGATCCTTTCTGTACTTCACTATTCTGAGACGGAGAAGCTGAATCTAGCCGTTTATCATCTAGATGGAGAATCTGATCAATGGTGGGCTTTGATTAAGAACACCATGCCAAGGGAGGAAATTGAAGATATGGAATGCGAAGACTTTAAGATAATGTTTCTTAACAAGTATTTCCCAAGAACTCTTCCCACAAAAATGGAGAGAGAATTCATAGAGCTCAAGCAAAAAGAAGAAGAATCCTTCACAACCTATGAAGCGAATTTCACAAGGCTTGAAAGGTACGCTTCGGGTTTTGTTATCAACAATGAAAGCAAAATTGATAGATTCTTTAGTGTATTAAAACCACACCTTCAAAAGGATATTGAAATTTGAGACTTTGGGAGTTATGAATAAGTTGTTTGGTGTGCTCTCAAAGTTGATATGGAGTTTATAGAATGGCCCCATGGCTATGGGGATAAGAAACGAAAGATGGAGTTTCCAGCCAGTGGATCTAGTGACAAAGGTGGGAAGAAAAATCAACGACCCACATGGCAAAAATGTGAGAAGTTGCACCATGGGAACTTCCTCAAAGGGACGGGGAAATGCTTCAAGTGTGGGAAAGAAGGACACCATGCTCAAGAGTGTTAAAAAGACATGAAAAGGAAGGATAATGTAGCCGATTAAAGGAGAGAACCACTCATGGTTCAATGCTACAACTGTAAGGAGCTAGGGCACTATAATAACCAGTGCACTAAACCTCGAGTTCTTGAGGGTAATCAACGTCAGCAACCACCAAAGCCAAAGGAACAAGGGAAGGCTTATTCCATCACTACTGCGGAGGTGGAGCATGATAATAAAGTCGTACAAGGTACACTTCCTATTCACTCAAGAATGGAAAAAAGTCTTATTTGATTCTGGTTCTACGCATTCCTTTATATCTTGCATGTTTGATAGAACTATAGAATCGAAGCCCTAAAACCTTGAAGTAGAGATATCTGTAAAAACACCAAGTGGTGCAATCATTGCATCCCAAGTGTTTGACTCTTCTCCTGTTGGTGTATGTGGGAAGATTCTTCCGGTAAATCTCGTAATACTTCACTTGGTGGAATTCGATGCTATAATGCGAATTGATTGGCTCTCGTTATATAGAGCACTTATCAACTGTTGGGAAAAGTAAATATCTTTTCATATTCCAAACCATCCCATGATCCTCTACAAATGCAAGGAAGATCATGAATCTCCTTTGAAAAATCCTTGAATTGTGTGGGTGTCGATTCCCTATGAAGAAGCATTCCTCGCCCAAATGGTTGAGTAGAAACAAAGTTCCAACCTTGAGTAAATTCCCATCGTGAGGGAATACGACGATGTATTTCCCGAAGAGTGACCTAGAATTCCTCCGGATCATGAGGTAGAGTTCTCAATTAAACTCATACATGGAGATACTCCTATCTCTAAGTGTCCCTATAGGATGGCTCCTATCGAACTGGAGGAGTTAATGAAGCAGCTGCAAGAGCATCTGGACAAAGGGTTCATCCACCCTAGTGCATCACCTTGGGGTGCGCCAGTGCTCTTTGTGAAGAAGAAGGATGGAACCATGCGGCTATGTATCGATTATCGGGAAATCATCAAGATCACCATAAAGAACTAGTATCCTCTCCCAAGGATTGAAGACTTGTTCGATCAGTTAAGAGGAGCTCAATACTTCTCCAAGGTGGATCTTTGTTCTGGATTTCATCAAGTAAAGGTGAAGAAGGAAGATATTTAGAAGACTGCCTTCCAAACAAGGTATGGGCACTATGAGTTTCTAGTGATGCCCTTCGGACTTACTAATGCCCCTGAAATATTCATGGATTTGATGAATAGGGTCTTTAAACATCACCTCGACAAATTTGTGGTAGTGTTTATCGATGATATTCTCATCTACTCCAAGAGAAAGGAGGAACATGAAGAACATCTAAGACTTGTGTTGGAGACATTAAGAAAGGATAAGTTGTATTCCAAGTTTAGAAAGTGTGACTTTTGGATGAATCAATCCACGTTCTTGGGACATGTGATCACAAGTGGGGGAATTTCTATGGATCCTTCAAAGAAAAAGGTGATTGAGGAATGGCCCAGGCCCTCTAGTGTCACAGAAATCTGTAGTTTTCTTGGATTAGCTGGGTACTACCGACATTTTGTGAGAAACTTCTCATGACAATCAAGCCCTCTAACTAAGTTAACAAGGAAAGGGGTAAAGTATGTATGGACGAAAGAATGTGAGGGAAGCTTCAAGGAGCTAAAGAGAAGGCTAATCACTGCACCTGTACTCACACTACCAAAAAGTGGAGAAAGTTTTGTGATATACAGTGATGCTTCAAAGAAAGGCTTGGGTTGTGTACTCATGAAAAATGATAATGTGATAGCATATGCCTCACAATAGTTGAAGATCCATGAGCAGAACTACCCGACGCATGATCTAGAGCTGGCAGCTGTGATGTTTGCCTTGAAAATCTGGCAGCACAACCTTTATGGTGAGAAGTGTGACATATACATCGACCACAAGAGCCTAAAGTATATATTCACACAAAAGGAGATCAACATGCATCAAAGTAGATGGTTATAGAAAATCAAGGATTACGATTGCTCTATTCACTATCATCCTGGAAAGACGAACAAGGTAGCTGATGCTCTAAGAAGAAAAGAACCTGATACTCTATCCATTTTGCGGATTGAGAAAGACCCTATCTTCTTGGATATGCAAAAAATGGATTTGGAAATCATAAGGGCAGGGGATGTATCCTACCTTTCCCAAATTATTGTGCCACCATCCATCCAGGAGAAGATTAAGGAAGAAAAAAGGGATTATGTGGAGATACAAAAGAGGGTGAATGCAGTAAAGGAAGGGAATCTGCAAGAGTTCCATATCGAAAATGATGGCGTGATTTGGTTTGGAACGTGGCTTTGTGTGCCTTCATCACCTGGGATAAAGAAGGAGTTATTGGATAATGCACATAGAATAACTTTCTCTATCCATCCTAGGAGTACCAAGATCTACCATGATCTCCGAGAACACCTCTGGTGGGATGACATGAAGAAGGATATTGTGGAATACATATCAAGGTGATTGGTATGTCATCAAGTTAAAGCTGAGTGAAAAAAGTCCAAAGGTATGATGCAGCCATTTCTTATACCCATGTGGAAATGGGAAAATGTTACTATAGACTTTGTCATAGGTCTCCCGAAGACATCAGAGGAAAATAATGCGATATGGGTTGTGCTTGATCGACTCACCAATACTGCCTATTTTATCGCTATTCGGGAATATCTCTCACTTGAAAAACTTGCAAAGATATATGTAAAGGAACTGGTGAGACTTCATGGTGTTCCACTCTCAATTGTCTTTGACTGTGATCTAAGGTTCAAATCTAAATTATGGAGGATCCTTCAACATGCTTTCAGTACTGAATTAAATTTCAGCATGGCCTATCACCCCCAAACCGATGGCCAATCTCAAAGGACTATTCAGACACTTGAAGATATGCTAAGAGTCTGCTCTCTTGAATTCAAATGTGGTTGGGATCAGCATATCCCATTGGTTGAGTTCTCATACAACAATAGATTCCACTCGAGTATCCATATGTCTCCATATGAAGCTCTGTATGGAAAGCGATGTAGAACTCCAACCTGTTGGGATGAAGTTGGAGAAAGAAAGCTACTTGGACCCGATCTTTCTCAAGAGATGACAGAGAAGGTTCAAGTCATCCGGAAATACATCAAAGCTTCTCAAAGATGGAAAAAGAGCTATGCTGACAACCGTCGAAGGGACTTAGAGATCAACGTTGGAGATAAAGTCTTCCTTCGAATATCTCCATGGAAGAGAGTCATGCAATTCGGGAAGAAAGGGAAGCTAAGCCCAAGGTATATTGGCCCCTTTGAGATCCTTGACCGCATAGGAGCTGTGGCCTATCGTCTTGCACTTCCACCAAATATGGATCAATTCCATGATGTGTTTCATGTATCACTACTGAGGAAGTACATACCAGACCCCTCACATGTACTAAACTCAGAGGTGGTGCAGTTGGAAGATGATCTCTCCTATGAGGAGCAGCCAGTAAATATTCTGGATCGGAGAGATAAGGTTCTACGCAACAAGACAACTCATCTTGTCAAAGTGTTGTGGAGGAACCATATGTTTGAGGAAGCAACATGGGAACCAGAAGATGCAATGAAGGAGAAGTACCCTCACCTGTTTGTGTAAATTGAAATTTTGGGGGCAAAATTTCTTAAGGGGGGAAGAATGTAACGACCCAAAGTTTTTCAATGTAAAATTCCATTCTTATATTTATGTCATAAAATAACATGAAAACACAAAATAATAAACTACTAAGTGATAAGTGACCTTTAAACATAAGTTTGTCACTCCTATGTTTGGAATTTTGAAAATCCGATATACACTGTTGTGTTCAATATTATTTTTGGAGTCGAATGAAACAAAAATAATTTTTGGTGAATAGTAAAGTACCCTTAGGAATAGTAACATACCCTTATGAATAGTAATATGACCCTTATTAATAGTAAATCATCCAACATAAGAGTAACATTACCTATGAATAATAAAATAAAATTTAGACATCTTAGAAAGTGACAATTTGACCTTAGTAAACGTTTTGGTATTTTGGTAAGTCATAAAAAATTAATTATAATTAATTAATTAATTAAAAAGAATATTTATTTCCCTAAAATGTATTCATCAATTATTGAATCCATGTCTTATAGTTTTTAGATAATTTTATAATACCCTACGTAATTTTTGAAAGCACTATAAAATCAGTTTTAATCATAAAAACTGTTTTTAAGTAAATTGTGATTTTAATTAAATATTAAATTAATAATATCTAGAAAATTATTTTTCAAAAATTTAATTCTATTTTGTATTCTACACATCAAAAAATGGTTGGGGTAAATTTTTGGGATTTTTCTGAGATACTTGAATTTTTGGTGAATAGTAAAATACATTAATTTACCGAATAAATACATTATAATTAAAACCCACTATTACTGACATAACAAGTGATGTAAGCACCCAAATCTCGGAATCACATGCCTTATTTAATGTTCTTGGTCGTTCAAGACTCACTATTCCTTGTCTTAGGGTAAATTAATAAACTAATGAATTTTATATTAAGGAAACCCCTCTCCCCTCCACTATAAAAGCCACCCTTCACTCCCTCTTTTCCTCACACCTATAAAGCTCCATGTCTTCTCTAAACTCTTCTCAAAAACCTTCCCTAGCCCCTTACCCACGTCCAAGAGCTTATGGTCTCATCAAAAGTCCAATATTAGGCCCTTAAGAAGGTTCTCAAGAGGAGGATTCTAGAGGTAATTTCCCTCCCTCTTCTCCTTTAATTTCCTTTCAAGTTCAAGTTCATTTCTTGATCTCTCCCCACCTATATTCATCAAAATTGTATTTTAACTCCATTATTATACATATACTGTAATTTTATGATTATAATGGGATATTATATCATCCAACCCCCTTTCCCCCTTCCTTTTATTTTATTAAAGAGAACGTTGTTTGTGAGGTGTTAATTTATCACCTTCAAGAACAACATGATTTATTCTTCAATTTCTACCTTCAGATCTGGTCATGAAACCATTTTATGGTTAAAACAGAATATTTTATGTGTATTGTGTTCTATTTTAAGTTCTGTAAATAACCTATGGACATATTACTAAGTGATAAGTTAAAACAAGTTCGTTGTGATCCAAAAACCGCCCAAATTTACCCAAATAACCATTATTTAATTGTTATCTAATGATCCATCCATATGGATTTAATATAATTCATTATAAAATAATTCAATATCCTATAATAACATTAATGATCTGTAATATCATTTCTGTATGTTTACTCATGTTCTACCCAAACTTCAATTTAAGAATACAAGTGAACCACCAAAGAAAAACTATAAAAATGAACATCCCCGAACAATGTTCTTAAACTCTATAGGTCATCCAAAGGAACATAAAATGACATAATGAAACCAGAATGAACCATATTAATTTACACATGGTTCTATATTTCTAAATAATTAATATAATGTTATTATACAGGACATTACATAGAAGGAAGCATTCAGGTACAAGGTAAGGGGAAATTCTCGAACCCAACTTTCATCCTTCGGGTTCTCCCTATTTCACACCATTTTTTATATGGTTAATCCTTAAAGATCATTTGATCATCATTGTCTTTACTTTTATAGGATATACATGTTTTTCACGGGAATTTATGAAAAACCAATTTTTTTCCAAAATAACTCTTCTTTCAAGAACAAACCTTTTACTTCTCATTCAAGATTGACGGTTCTTGTAACATGTATATTATTCCCTCATTATTTTGTGAACCCAATGTTTATGAATGTGTTATTTTGAGATTAAACCCATTCCTTTTCATGGGTTAATTGTGTTAATTTATGTTATATGTTCATTGTGGCATTCATGATAAATGATAATGTTATGATGTGACGGGTGCGACCGAAATTATATAGCGCAATATGAATGTTTAAACGTGATGGGTGCACCTGGAATTATAAAGCGCTCCAATGCATTGGGTAAAGTGATGAATATCATGAGTAAATGTGAAATGATGTGTGAAAAAGATGCTATCTTGGTTCACAAGTATGTGTGGTGGTTAACCACTAAGACATGTTGTTTCATTTTTATGCATTGCCACATTTCAAGTCTTTTATTTATGCTCCTCTCATGATATTTTTCCAATGTTATGATTATGATCATCACATGATATATTGTTCTTATCTATCCTCTTACTGGGCTTCTATCTCACCCATTTTTATGTATATCCTCAGGTTTCTACCTGTACTAAGGAGAGGACAAGTGCCAATAAAAAGCTAGAGAAGAAGAAATTAAATGAATGTTTATGCTTGATGTTGTATTTGTTATGTATGGTCCTAGTTTGACCAAGACACTAATCCGTTGAATCCTCTATGTGTAATATTATCATGTAGTTTATCTTTGAAATGATGTAATAGTAATGTATGAAAAGGTCGGGTCTCTATAGTTGGAATCAGAGGCAAGGTTTAGTTAATTTGGGAATTAGGATTAGTGAATCCTAGAGAAAACCTCTATTATGAGACTGAGTAAAAATATGCACACGAGAATATTTACCTAGGGATCCCATATGTTATTTTTTTGGTATAATTGATTAAATGAATTAGTTATTCATGACTTGTTTACTTATGTTTTGTTCTAACCTTTTCTATTTTAGAAAATGGTGGGAACCAGGAGAAATCAGGCCAACAACTCATGCGAGGGCTAATGCAACGATTGCCCGAACGACATCCCCAATGATTTGGGAGGTGGAGTTCAAAACGTCATGGAGATTCTTACCCAATTATCTCAGGTTATGAACAATAACCATAATAATGGGGAACGTCCTCATTCATCGAAGAGGGAGGAACTGGCTATCGAATGTTTTATGCGACAACGACCACCAACGTTTTTTGGATCTTCCGATCCACTAGTTGCAGAACAGTGGGTCAACTCAATGGAGAAGATCTTTTCTCTACTTCACTATTTTGGGTATTGTGGAACCCATGTTTACATTCATATTTCATGTGTAAGAACTCCACTTGGTCTTACCGAACATTAATTATGTTTAAAGCATAACTGGAGAAATATTACTGAGTATAGTTTAATTTGGAAAACCCATACATATGTGTATATAAACTTATATTTATATATAGGTGTATATAACCTTGTATCAATATATTTTCTTCGAATTCTAGTTCTTTAAAAATATTTCTTAAGATGGTTTCAAGATTTTCAAAGGAAAGATTTTATTGTTTAGAGTGCGAAAAAGTTTTTCCATAACAATAATTATATTTATAGAGTTTGTATACAAATATACATGAACTGCCAATCTAAACCTATTTTCACACCATGAATTCTTAACTATATGAATATATTTATATTCACACAGTTTAAGTAGACATCAACAAAGCCCATTTATCAGCATGTGTTTTAAGTATGTATGACCTCATTTCTAACTTAGGATTGTGATGTTTGAAGTGTTAAATTGTTTATGTTCATTTTAAGGTTTTCATTAAGCCCATGATTTCAATTTTTAAGTTAATATCTAATGTGTACGGATTTTTATTACTTATGTCTTAGTTTTTATTAATGTTTGTATTGTTCTTCCTTGACTATGAAAACACATGTAAAAAGGGATTATGAGTAATGAATATAGGAATGAGACCCTATGAGTGTAAGACGATGTCAAATATGTGAGGGATGTATTGGACTTAAATGATTATGGATGGGTACGCCAAGAAATATACAATGCTCCAATGAATTGGGTAAAGGATGAGTCTCATGAGATGTTATTTGTGACGGTCTTGGCGGTTAGCCTTGGCTTGTGCTGCTATGAAAATGGGGTAGGCATTTATCCTTGACCTATATTAAGTTATCATCATCCAAATTGTATTGTAAAACTATTATTATACTTATACTATAATTTTATGATTCTAATGGGATATTATATCATCCAACCCCTTTCCCTCTTCCTTTTATTTTATTAAAGAGAACGTTGTTTGTGAGGTGTTAATTTATCACCTTCAAGAACGACATGCTTTCTTCTTCCATTTCAACCATCACATCTGGTCATGAAACCATTTTTATGGTGGAACCAGAATATGTTAAGTGTATTATGTTCTATTTAAAGTTATGGAAATAACCTATGGACATATTACTAAGTGATAAGTTAAAACAAGTTCGTTGTGATCCAAAAACCGCCCAAATTGACCCAAATAACCATGATTTAATTCTTATCTAATAATTCATCCACATGGATTTAATATAATTTATTATAAAATCATTAAAGCTACTGTAATATCATTAATGACATGTAATATCATTTCCAGATGTTTATCCATGTTCTAACCAAACTTCAATTTAAGAATACAAGTGAACCACCCAAGAAAACCTATAAAAACGAACATCCTCGAACAATGTTTTCAAACTCTATAAGTCATCCAAAGGAACATAATATGACATAATGTAACCATAATGAACCCTATTAATGTACACATGGTTATGTATTTCTAATTAATTAATATAATGTTATTATATAGGAAATTAAAGAGAAGGAATCATTCAGGTACAAGGTAAGGGGAAATTCTCGAACCCAACTTTCATCCTTCGGGTTCTCCCTATTTCACACCATTTCTATAATCGTTACTCCTAAAAGATAATTTGATCATCATTGTCTTTAATTTTCCGGGATATACATGTTTGTAACTAGTATTTATGAAAGACCAAATGTTTTCCAAAAGAACTCTTCTTTCAAGAACACAACTTTTACTTCTCATTCAAGATTGACGGTTCTTGTAACATGTATAGTATTCCCTCATTATTTTGGGAACCCAATGTTTATGAATGTGTTATTATGAGATGAAACCCATTCCTTTTCATGGGTTCATTATGTTAATTTATGTTATATTTTCATTATGGCATGCATGATAAATGATAATGTTATGATGTGACGGGTGCGGCCGAAATTATATAGCACAATATGAATGTTTAAATGTGACGGGTGCGCCCAGAATTATAAATCACTCCAATGCATTGGGTAAAGTGATGAATCTCATGAGTAAATATGAAATGATGTGTGAAAAATATTCTATCTTGGTTCACAAGTATGTGTGGTAGTTAACCACTAAGACATGATGTTTCAATTTTATGCATTGCCACATTTCAAGCCTTTTATTTATGCTCCTCTCATGATATTTTTACTATGTTATGATTATAATCATCCCATGATATAATGTTCTTATCTATCCTCTTACTGGGCTTCTATCTCACCCCATTTGATGTATATCCTCAGGTGGCTACATGTACTAAGGAGAGGACAAGTTCCAATAAGAAGCTAGAGAAGAAGAAATTAAGTGAATGTTTATGCTTGATGTTGTATTTGTTATGTATGGTCCTAGTTTTCCCAAGACACTAAAACATTGGATCCTCTATGTGTAATACTATTATGTTTTTTATCTTTTAAATGATGTAATAGTAATGTAAAAAAAGTCTGGGTCGCTATAGTTGGTATCGGAGACAAGGTTTAGTTAATTTGGGAATTAGGATTAGTGAACCCTAGAGAAAGCCTCTAGTATGAGACTAAGTAAAAATATGCACACGAGAATATTTACCTAGGGATCCCATATGTTATGTTTTTGGTATAATTGATTAAATGAATAAGTTATTCCTGATTGGTTTACTTATGTTTATTTCTAACCTTTTCTATTTTATAAAATGGTCGGAACCAGGAGAAATCAGGCCAACAACTCATGCGAGGGCCAATGCAATGATTGCCCGAATGACATCCCCAATGATTTGGGAGGTGGAGTTCAAAACATCATGGCGATTCATACCCAATTATCTCAAGTTATGAATAATAACCATAATAATGGGGAATTTCCTCCTTCACTGAAGAGGGATCAACTGGCTATCAAATTTTTTATGCAGCAATGACCACCAACATTTTGTGGATCTTCTGATCCACTAGTTACTGAACAGTGGGTCAACTCCTTGGAGAAGATATTTTCTGTACTTCACTATTCTGAGACGGAGAAGGTGACTCTAGCCGTTTATTGTCTAGATGGAGAAGCTGTTCAATGGTGGGCTTTGATTAAGAACACCAAGCCAAGGGATGAAATTGAAGATATGGAATGGGAAGACTTTAAGATAATGTTTCTTAACAATTATTTCCCAAGAACTCTTCACACGAAAATGGAGATAGAATTCATAGAGCTCAAGAAAAAAGAAGGAGAATATGTCACAACCTATGAATCGAATTTTACAAGTCTTTCAAGGTACACTTTGGGTTTTTTGATCAAAAATGATAGAAAAATTTATAGATTATTTAGTGGATTAAAACCACACCTTTGAAAGGCTCTTGCAATTCGAGACATTGGGATTTATGAAGAAGGTTTTCAGTGTGCTCTCAAAGTGGAGATGGAGTTTGGAGAATGGTCCCATGGATATGGGGATAAGAAATGAAATATGGAGTTTCAAGCCAGTGGATCTAGTGACAATGGTGGGAAGAAAAATCAACGACCCACATGCCAAAAATGATGGAAGTTTCACCATGGGAACTGCCTCAAAGGGATGGTGAAATGCTTCAAGTGTGGAAAGAAGGAAACCGTGCTCAAGAGTGTCGAAAAGACATAAAAAGGAAGGATAATGTATCCGATGAAAGGAGAGAACCACTCAGTGTTCAATGCTACAACTGTAAGGAGCTAGGGCACTATGAAAACCAATGCACTAAACCTCGAGTTCTCGAGGGTAATCAACGTCAGCAACCACCAAAGACAAAAGAACAAGGGAAGACTTTTGCCATCACTACTGTGGAGGTGGAGAATGATAATGAAGTCATACAAGGTACACTACATATTCTATCAAGAATGGAAAAAGTCTTATTTGATTCTGGTTTTACGCATTCCTTTATATCTTGCAAGTTTGCTAGAACTATAGAATCGAAGCCCCGAAACATTGAAGTAGAGATATCTGTAAAAACACCAAGTGGTGCAATCATTGCAACCCAAGTGTTTGACTCTTCTACTATTGGTGTATGTGGGAAGATTCATCTAGAAAATCTCATAAGACTTCCTTTGGTGGAATTCGATGCTATAATGGGAATGGATTGGATCTCTTTATATAGAGCACAAATCAACTGTCGGGAAAAGGAAATATCTTTTCATATTCCGAACCATCCCATGATCCTCTAAAAATGCAAGGAAGATCATGAATCACCTTTGAAAAGTCCTTTAATCTTGTGGGTGTTGATTCCCTATAAAGAATCATACCTCGCGCAAATGGTTAAGTCGAAAGAAAGTTCCAACCTTGAGGAAATTCCCATCGTGAAGGAATACAGTGATGTATTTCATGAAGAGTTACCCGGAATTCCCCCGGATCGTGAGGTATAGTTCTCAATTGAACTCATACCTGGAGCTACTCCTATCTCGAAGTGTCCCTAAAGGATAGATCCTATCGAACTCGAGGAGTTAAAGAAGCAACTGCAAGGGCATCTGGACAAAGGGTTCATATGCCCTAGTGCATCACCTTGGGGTGCGCCGGTTCTCTTTGTGAAGAAGAAGGATGGAACCATACGGTTGTGTATCGATTATCGGGAACTCAACAAGATCACCATAAAGAACAAGTATCCTCTCCCAAGGATTGATGACTTGTTCGATCAGTTAAGAGGAGCTCAATACTTCTCAAAAAGTGGATCTTCGTTATGGATATCATCAGGTAAAGGTGAAGAAGGAAGATATTCAGAAGATTGCCTTCCGAACAAGGTATGGGTCCTATGAGATTCTAGTTATGCCCTTCAGACTTACTAATGGCCCTGCAATATTTAGGAATTTGATGATTAGAGTCTTTAGACATTACCTTGACAATTTTTGGTAGTGTTTATCGATGATATTCTCATCTACTCCAAGAGAATGTAGGAACATGAAGAACATCTAAGACTAGTGTTGTTGACATTGAGAAAGGAGAAGTTGTATGCCAAGTTCAGCAAGTGTTAATTTTGGATGAATCAAGTCATTTTCATGGGACGTGTGATCACAAGTGAGGGAATTTCTGTGGATCCTTCAAAGACAAAGGCGATTGAGGAATGGACTAGGCCCTCTAGTGTCACAGAAATCCTTAGTATTCTTGGATTAGTTGGGTACTAACGATGTTTTGTGAGAAACTTCTCACGATTTTCAAGCCCGCTAACTAAGTTAACAAGGAAAGGAGTAAAGTATGTCTGGACGGAAGAATGTGAGGGAAGCTTCAAGGATCTAAAGAGAAGGATCACCACTGCACCTGTACTCACACTACCAAAAAGTGGAGAAAGTTTTGTTATATACAGTGATTCTTCAAAGAAAGGATTGGGTTGTGTACTCATGCAAAATGATAATGTGATAGCCTATACCTCACGACAGTTGAAGATCCATGAGCAGAACTACCCGACGCATGATCTAGAGTTGGAAGTCATGATTTTTTCCTTGAAAATCTGGAGGCACTACCATTATGGCAAGAAGTGTGACATATACACCGACCATAAGAGCCTAAAGTATATATTCACACAAAAGGAGATCAACATGCGTCAAAGGAGATGGTTAGATCTAATCAAGGATTTCTATTGCTCTATTCACTATCATCCTAGAAAGGCGAATAAGGTAGCTGATGCTCTAAGAAGAAAAGAACCTACTAATCTATCCATGTTGTAGATTGAGAAAAACCCTATCTTCTTGGATATGCAAAAAATGGATTTGTAAATAATAAGGGCAAGGGATATATCCTACCTTTCCCAAATGATTGTGCAACCATCCATCTAAGAGAAGATTAATGAAGCACAAAGGGATGATGTGAAGATACAAAAGAGGGTGAATGCAGTAAAGGAAGGGAAGCTGCAGGAGTTCCATATCGACGATGATGGTTTGATTTGGTTTGGAACGTGGATTTTTGTTCCTTCATCACCTGGGATAAAGAAGGAGCTATTGGAAAATGCACATAAATCAACTTTATCAATCCATCCTAGGAGTACCAAGATGTACCGTGATCTACGAGAACACTTTTGGTGGGATAACATGAAGAAGGAGATTGCAGAATACACATCAAGGTGCTTGGTATGTCAGCAAGTTAAAGTTGAGCAACAAAAGTCCAAAGGTATGATGCAGCCACTACCTATACCCATGTGGAAATGGGAAAATGTTACTATGGAATTTGTCACCGGTCTCCCAAAGACGTCAAAGGGAAATAATGTGATATGGGTTTTAGTTGATCGACTCACCAAGACTACCCATTTTATCGCTATTTAGGAAGATCTCTCACTTGAACAACTTGTAAAGATATATGTGAAGGAAGTGGTGAGACTGCATGGTGTTGCACTCTCAATTGTCTCTGACCGTGATCTAAGGTTCACATCTAAATTATGGAGGAGCCTTCAATATTCTTTGAGTACTGAATTAAATTTTAGCATGCCCTATCACCCCCAAACGAATGTCCAATCTGAAAGGACTATTCAGACGCTTGAGGATATGCCAAGAGCATGCTCTCTTGAATTCAAAGGGGATTGGGATCAGCATCTCCCATTTGTTGTGTTCTCATAAAACAATAGCTTCAACTCAAGTATCCAGATGGCTCCATATGAAGCTCTGTATGGAAAGCGATGTAGAACACCAACGTTTTGGGATGAAGTTGGAGAAAGAAATCTACTTGGACTTGATCTTGTTCAAGAGATGATAGAGAAGGATCAAGTCATCCGGAAACACATCAAAGCTGCTCAAAGTCGGAAAAAGAGATATGATGACAACCATCGAAGGGACTTAGAGTTCGACATTGGAGATAAAGTCTTCCTTCTAATATCTCCATGGAAGAGAGTCATGCGATTCGGGAAGAAAGGGAAGCTAAGACCAAGGTATATTGGCCCATTTGAGATCATTGAACGCATAGGAGCCATAGCCTATCATCTTGCACTTCCACCAAATATGGCTCAATTCCATGATGTGTTTCATGTATCACTACTGAGGAAGTATATACCAGACCCCTCACATGTATTAAACTCAGAGGTGGTCCAACTGGAAGATGATCTCTCCTATGAGGAGAAGCCAGTAAAGATTCTTGATCGAAGAGATAATGTTCAACACAACAAGAAAACTCATATTTTCAAAGTGTTGTGGAGTAACCACAAGTTTGAGGTAGAAACTTGGGAACCGGAAGACGCAATGAAGGAGAAGTACCCTCACATGTTTATGTAAAGTGAAATTTCGGGGGTGAAATTTCATAAGGGGGGAAGAACGTGACGACCAAAAGTTTTTCAATGCAAAATTATCTTCTTATATTTATGTCATAAAATAACATGAAAAACACAAAATAATAAACTACTAAGTGATAAGTGACCTTTAAACATAAGTTTTTCACTCCTATGTTTGTAATTTTAAAAATCCGACATACACGGTTGTGTTCAAGATGATTTTTGAAGTCTAATAAATCAAAAATAATTTTTGGTGAATAGTAATGTACCCTTATGAATAGTAATATGACCCTTATTAATAGTAAATCATCCAACATAAGAGTAACATTACCTATGAATAATAAAATAAAATTTAGACAACTTAGAAAGCCACAATTTGACCTTAGTAAATGTTTTGGTATTTTGGTAAGTCAGAAATAATTAATTATAATTAATTAATTAATTTAAAAGAATATTTATGTGCCTAAAATTTATTCATTAATTATTGAATCCATGTCTTATAGTTTTTAGATAATTTTATAAGACCCTACGTAATTTTTGAAAGCACTATAAAATCAGTTTTAATCTTAAAAACTATTTTTTGAAGTAAATTATGATTTTAATTAAATATTAAATTAATAATATCTAGAAAATTATTTTTTAAAAATTTCATTCATTTTTGGATTCTACACGTCGAAAAATGGATGGGGTAAATTTTTGGGATTTTTCTGAGATACTTGAATTTTTGGTGAATAGTAAAATACATTAATTTACCGAATAAATACATTATAATTAAAACCCACTATTCCTGACATCACAGGTGATGTAAGCACCCAAATCTCGAACTCACATGACTTATTTACTGTTCTTGTTCGTCCAAGACTCACTATTCCTTGTCTTATGGGAAATTAATAAACTAATGAATTTTATATTAAGGAAACCCCTCTCCCCTCCACTATAAAAGCCACCCTTCACTCCCTCTTTTCCTCACACCTCTCAAGCTCCAAGCATTCTATAAACTCTGACTAAACACCTTCCGTATCCCATCCCCCAAATCCAAGAGCTGCTGGTCTCATCAAAAGACCAAGATTAGGCCCTTAAGAAGGTTCTCAAGAGGAGGATTCTAGAGGTAATTTCCCTCCCTCTTCTCATTTAATTTCCTTTCCAGTTCAAGTTCATTTCTTGCTCTCTCCCCACCTATCTTAATCCAAATTGTATTGTAACTCCAGTATTATAAATATATTATAATTTTTTTATTCTAATGGTATATTATATCATCCAACCCCATTTCCATCTCCCTTTTATTTTATTAAAGAGAACGTTGTTTGTGAGGTGTTAATTTATCACCTTCAAGAATGACATGATTTCTTCTTCCATTTCTACCTTCGGATCTGGTCATGAAACCTTTTTTATGGTTGAAACAGAAACTTTTATTTGTATTTTGTTCTATTTAAAGTTCTGGAAATAAACTATGGACATATTACTAAGTGATAAGTTTAAACAAGTTCGTTGTGATCCAAAAACCGTCCAAATTGACCCAAATAACCATAATTTAATTCTTATGTAATGATTCATCCACATGGACTTAATATAATTCATTATAAAATCATTGAAGCTCCTTTAATATCATTAATGACTTGTAATATCATTTCTGGATGTTTACTCATGTTCTACCCAATCTTCAATTTAAGAATACAAGTGAACCACCACAGATAAACTATAAAAACGAACATCCCCAAACAATGTTTTTAAACTCTATAAGTCATCCAAAGGAACATAATATGACATAATGAAACCAGAATGAACCCTATTAATTTACACATGGTTCTTTATTTCTAATTAATTAATATAATGTTATTATACAGGACATTAAAGAGAATGAAGCATTCGGGTACAAGGTAAGAGGAAATTCTCGAACCCAACTTTCATCCTTCAGGTTCTCCCTCTTTCACACCATTTTTGATACGGTTACTCCTTAAAGATCATTTGATCATAATTGTCTTTACTTTTATGGGATATAAATATTTTTTATTGGTATTTGTGAAAAAAAATGTTTTCCGAATGAAATCTTCTTTCAAGAACACACCTTTTACTTCTCATTCAAGATTGACGGTTATTGTAACATGTATATTATTCCATCATTCTTTTGGGAACCCAATGTTAATGAATGTGTTCTTATGAGATTAAATCCATTCCTTTTCATGGGTTCATTATGTTAATTTATGTTATATGTTCATCGTGTCATGCATGATAAATGATAATGTTATGATGTGATGGGTGCGCCCGGAATTATATAGCGCAATATGAATGTTTAAATGTGACGGGTGCGCCCGAAATTATACAGTGCTCCAATGTATTGGGTAATGTGATGAATCTCTTGAGTAAATACGAAATTGTGTGTGAACAAGATTCTAGATTGGTTCACAAGTATGTGTGGTAGTTAACCACTAAGACATGATGTTTCATTTTTATGCATTTCCACATTTCAAGTCTTTTATTTATGCTCCTCACATGATCTTTTACCTACGTTGTGATTATGTTCATCCCATGATATATTGTTCTTATCTATCCTCTTACTAGGCTTCTAGATGACCCCTTTTTATGTATATCCTCAAGTGGCTACATGTACTAAGTAGAGGACAAGTTCCAATAAGAAGCTAGAGAAGAAGAAATTAACTGAATGTTTATTCTTGATGTTGTATTTGTTATGTATGGTCCTAGTTTTCCCAAGACCCTAAACATTTGGATGCTCTATGTGTAATACTATTATGTTGTTTATCATTGAAATGATGTAATAGTAATGTAAGAAAATTCATGGTTGCTATAATTATCTGAGTAAAGCTCCTAGAAGTTATTGATAATAGTAGTGGAAATATCATCATCCGAGGTGAAGGTAGAGCCTAAGATACAAACTGTTTTTAAAACACTTTTCACCTTTTTCTACCTATGCAACCAATGGAAAAATTTCGAGTTTCGATCTCCATATTTGAGCCATCTAACATTGAACATATTTTTGGATAGCTTTTCTTTAAAATCCATAAGATCATCAAGCTTGGAATGAAGCTGCAACTCTTCTCGAGAGGGTAGAGACAAAAGCCGGTTTCAATCCTGGTGGAAGGCGAGCTATTGCTCAATAGCCCAAATATCATCATCCATCCAAGATAAGAAGTTCCTTCTCCACTACTTGAGTAAGTCTTTGATTTTTTTTAATCTTAGAGACCAAAATATAGTAATGAATGCCCCAAAGGTCTTCATTCTAACCATTGGGGACAATTTCCCTACAACCTGGAACCGTGGTCCAGGCATTATTGAACCTAAAGGGAAGGGGTGATGACCTAGAATAACCCATAGAACATTCATCAATCAAGGGGTTATGATCCGAGTGAAATTTGGGGAGGGTAAAGATAGATACATCAAAAGGAGTATTCTTGTGACTGATCCTATAAAAACACATGTCCAACTTGCTGGATTTCCTTCCATTAACAGTGAAACGCCCCCAAGTAAAGGAGGCTCCATAAACAGGAACTTCTATGAGATCAAAAGTATCTCATAAAAAGGAAAAGTCTTTAGTATCCGAGCAAGCGAAGTAGGATCCAATCCTCTCATCCGAGTGCAAAATAGTGTTTAAATAACCAATCACAATCCAGTTATTCTCGATGATCCCATTTAGAGTAATCAGTTTTTCCCATAGGGCTCATCTCCTTGTGTATGAGAAAGCTGCATACACAAAGTATAGGGAATGAGGGGTATCACTACATATAGAAGACAAGGTGATGACTTGGGTACTCACATCCACAGAAAACAACTAGATTTCATCATTATTCAGCACCCTTAAGGTGTCTAAACCATTCTCATTAGCATTCTTGGAAATACAGGAGTACCCAAGGTTACCCCAGTTGAAACCCATCCAGTTATCAAACGAGATCATTAGTTCAGCGATTCCAAGAAACCTAAACCTCTGAGAAAGAAGAAAATACTTAAGGGTTGAGGCAGTGGGAAGATTCCCAATCACCTGGAAGTTCCAGAAGAGGATCCTCATTTATTTAGATGGGAGTCACCCCTCTCATAGGGATGATGTTTTCATTCAGAGGCATTGTGTTTCCCTTTACCTTTTTAACCTTCTTTTGGGCCTTCCCACAGGGTTCTTCTTAGGGGAAGTATCAGTGGCTTCAGAGATCCGGTATTTGAGTCCAGAGTCATCTAGAGATTGAGAGCCAACCCCATGTGGAAGGTCCTCGTCAGCCGGTTTGGAGAATCCTTCTATCTCTTCATTATTCTGCTCCTCAGCATCGTGATCCTAGAAGCTTCCACTGAGAGGGGTGAACTTTTGCAGGGGGAAGAGTGTCACAGGGGACACAATACTTACAGTTTTTCGCCTTGAAGCCTTACCAGAGGACACCACCGTAAAGGAATCATCAGTCACTGATAAAAGGGCCAAAGGTGAGCAGTCCTCCCCAGGACTAGGGGAGGCAGCAGCAGACCCGAAAATAGAAGCAGACACAGGAAGGGCCGACCCAGCATCCACCCCCTACATGAGAGGGGACGTTCCCTAGAAGCATGTTCCATCCACCACTATCACCTCCTTAAGAGAGTCAGCAAACGGCGCATGTCACACCACTATGGCAGGACCAGGTTGAGTGGAAGTCTGGCCGGGCTTTGCCATGGCTGCCTGATAGCCAGGGATTCTAGCAGCATGCCTTAAGTTAGCAGAGACTGGATCAACCAACTGATCATCAAGTGGGTTAGGCCCATCAACCACTCCCTGCATATGAGGGGGCATCTCCTAGCAGCATGTGTCATCCACCTCCGGCACCCCTTTTAGAGAAGGCAGCTTCGCAAAACTTCTTACCACGGTAAGACCAGGCTGGAAGGGGGAAGGTGCCTGACCAGGAATGGGGGCCTACTTCTTTTCTCTAGATCTTTATTTCCTATTGAAATATTCAGCAACATTCCCTTTAAGATTCCACTCGGTGCACACTTTCAGTTGTCGACAGTCAAAGATGAGATGTCCAAAGAGGTTGCAGTGGAGGCAATGCTAGGGTTTGTGCTCCTAATGAATTTACTATGTGATGTTGTCCTCATTAGTGTTAAGCACCACTTCCTCAATCAGTGTGGAAGCTATGTCAACTTCAAAAAGGATACGATCATAATTCCCATACATTGGATTTTCCATCTCTTTATCAATGCGTATAGGGTAACCCACTGAGGATGAAATGTCCCATAAAACTTGAGGGTGCCAATAAATCCATCTAAGATTATATAAATGAATCCATACCTATGCAGAGGTATTTTTAAATTCAATGGGTCAAAATTTTGATCCCACTCTTGGATCCTTAAGAGGCCTGGCCTCACGTTGAGGGAGACAAAGCTTCATGCTCTTCGCTTCCACTAATCCGATGGAAAGACAGTATGATAATACCCCCTCCTCATAGCAGTCATTTTCCATTCAGAGAAACCCCAAAGATACTTGACCTGGTTGGTGAGGTAATCAAATTTCCAGAGCCGCTCACCCTTTAGAGTCAACACCCTAGAAATAATGGAGAATTGAAATAGATTGCAACCTTCCTCCACTACCTCATCATTAGAAAAAACGTGAGCCACCTGCCCCTTCCGAATGACCTAACTGAGAGAGGGAGGATCAAAATCCGATAAGGTAAGTGAAATCACTGATTTTTACGCCTTCTAAAAATTAAGATTCAATCTCGACACCTCCAGTGCATCACAATTCATGCCAATCCTAGAGGTTGAGTGATTACAGATCTGAAAGAACTCTTTGTGACCACAGACCTCTGGTACAGCTAGGGACGGCTCCACCTTGCCGTCATGGGGCGACGCGGCCAAAGGCCGAGCAGGATCCCCACCTCCATCAGACTCCCTTCCTTGATCCATCTTCTTTTTAGGGTTTTAATGGATTATAAATGTTTTTAGGGTTTTTATGAATTTTAATGATTTTTTGGTTTTGTGGTGCTATAAAGGGGTTTTTGAGTTTTTTGGGGTTTTAAGGTATTTTAGAGTTTTTTTAAAATTTACAGGGGTTTAAAGGGTTTATAGTTTTTAGGGGTATTTAAGGTTTTTAATGGATTTTAGGGGTTTTTAATGTTTTTAGGATTTTTAATGGTTTTATGTGTTTTTATGGAATTTAGGATTTTTAGAGTTTTTAGAATTTTATAGGTTTTTATGGGTCTCAAGTGTTTTTATGTATCTAATGTTTTTGTAGGGTTTTTTAGGGTTTTAGGGTTTTTTTATATTTTTTTGGGGTTTTAGTAATTTTTTGGATTTTTAATTGTTTTTAGGGGTTTTAAGGAATCTGAGGGTTTTTAGGGTTTGTAGGGTTTTTAGGGATTTTAGAGATTTTATGTTTTTAGGGGTTTTAAGTGTTTTTAGGTTTTAATGGTTTTCTTAGGGGTTTTAGGGTTTTTAGGGTTTTCAATGTTTTTATAGTTTTTAAGGATTTTTTTGTATTTTTATTGGTTTTTATTGTTTTTAGGGATTTTGAATGTTTTTTACTCTTTTTTGGATTTAGGGTTTCTGTCGTTTCTTTGGTTTATTAGGTATTTTTTGAGTTTTTATTATTTTGAGGGTTTTCAATTTTTTTTAACGTTTTTATAGGTTTAAAGGTTTTTGGAGTGTTTATTGGGGTTATAGTGTTTCTGTGCAGTTTTAAGGTTTTTACGATTTTGAGGGGTTTTATAGTTTTTAGGTGTTTTTAGATTTTCTAGGGTTTTTAAGGTTTTAATAACTTTTTTAGGGTTTTTAGGGTTTTAAGTGTTTTTAGATTATAAGGTTTTCTCACAAGTTTTCAAGGATTAATTTTTTATATGTTTTTATAGAATTTTGATGTATTTTTTAGTATTTTTATGGGGTTTTAGGGATTTTAGGGATTTTTAAGGTTTTTAGGGTTCTCATGGGGTTTTAGGGTTTTTAGTGTTTTTAGGTTTTTAGGGGTTTAAAGTGTTCTTTTTGTTTTAAAATTTTTCTTAGGGTTTTTCATTCTTTTTAAGGGTTTTTAAATTTTTAGTTGTTTTTTTGGGTTTTTAGGATTTATATGGTTTTTATAGTTTTTAGGGATTTTTAGGGGTTCATGTTTTTTCATGGTTTTTTGGTTTTTAGGGTTTCTAGTGTTTTTAGGTTTTTTGGTACTTTTTTTCTTTTTAGGTTTTTGCTGTTTTCTTAGGGGTTTTTAATGTTTTTTGGGTTTTTATGGTTTTAGTGATTTTTAGGGGGTTTTTAGTATTTTTATGGTTTTTAGATTTTTTAATGATTTTGGGGTTTTTTGTGTTTGATGGGATGTTTAGTTTTTATGGGTTTTTTGGGTTGTTAGGGGATTTTTAGATTTTTAGGCTTTTAGTTTTCTTGTAGTATTTTTAATTTTTTTACCGGTGTTAAGGGGTTTTAGAGTTTTTCTTTTTTTAGGGTTTTTATGGTTTTTTGGAGGTTTTTAATGTGTTTATGGGGTTATATGGTTTTTAGGGGTTTTTAGGTTTTTAGGGTCTTCTTGGGTTTTTAGGGTTTTTAGATATTTTTAGTATTTTAGGGTTTTTAAGTGTTTTTTGGTTTTAATGTTTTTTAGGGGTTTTCAGTATTTTTATAATTTTTATGTTTTTAGGGATTTTCCAGGCCCTTTATGATTTTTATTGGTTTTTAGGGATTTTTAGGGGTTTTATGTATTTTAGGGGTTTTGTGATTTTTATAATTTTTTTATTTATATATTTTTGAAAAGTTTTTTTAGGTTATTAAGGTTTTCTTAGGGGTTTTTAGAGTTTTATGGGTTTTTACATTGTTAGGGATTCTTAGGGTTTTATTAGGATTTTTATGGTTCTTGTGGTTTTTAGGGATTTTGATTGTTTTAGAGTTTTTTAGGGTTTTGGGGTTTTTTTCGGGGTTTTTAGTTTTTTTTTGAGTTTCTTAGGGTTTTAAATGTTTTTTACTATTTTTATGGTTTTGGGGGGTTTAAAAAGTTTTTAGACTTTGTAATGGGTTTTTAGTGTTTTATGGGTTTTTAGTCCTTTTAAGGGTTTTGGGGTTTTTTGGGTTTCTAGGGTTTTAGGGTTATTTTGTGTTTTTAGCATTTTTAGGATTTTATGGGTTTCTAGTTATTTTAGTTTTTTATGGGTTTATTAGGGCTTTTAGTGAATTTAGGGGGTTTTCTACATTTTTAGGCTTTTTAGTGATTTTTTTAATTTTTATGGGTTTTATAGTTTTAGAGATTTTCATGGTTTTTAGGGTTTTTAGGGTTTTTTGTGATTCGAAGGGTATTTTGAGTTTTTTAGGGTTGTAAAGGGGTTTTTTAGTTTTTTTAGTGATTTAGATGGTTTTGAGAGTTTTTTTTTTGATTTGTAGGGTTTTAATGTTTTTTTTGGGAGGGGGGGTTAATGTTTTTAGAGGGTTTTATAGTTTTTTGGGGGTTTTAGAGTTTTTAGGATCACATTTATATTATTTAGAGTTTTTAGAATTTTTTTAACTTTTTTATGGGTTTTAAGTGCTTTTTAGTATTTAAGGATTTCTTTGGTTTTTCCAAAGTTTTAGGGACTTTTACATTTATTGAAGATTTTAGTGATTTTTTATCTTATTTATGATTTTTTGGGGGCATCATGGATTTTTAGGGTTTTACGGTATTTTTGGGTTCTTAGGTTTTTTTAATGTTTTTAACGTTTTTATTTTTTAGGTTTTTTAAATTTAAAGGGATTTTTTTTTGGGATTTTTAACAATTTTTATTGTTTTCTATGATTTTTAGGGATTGTTTTGGGTTTTTAGGTTTTTTATTGGTTTTTGGACTTTTAGGGCTTTTAGAGTTTTTAGGGTTTAAGGTATTTTAATGTTTTTTAATGTTTTTTTGAGTATAAAGGGTTTTTAATGTTTTTAGTGTTTTTAGTGTTTTTGTTTTTTCTGGGTTATATGGGTTTTTATGTTTTTCATTGGTTTTTATGGTTTTAGGGTTTTTAATGTATTTTTATGGTTTTTAGCGTATTTTATGTTTTTTGGGGTTTTAAGTGTTGTTAGGTTTTTACTATTTTATTAGGGCTTCCGTGGGTTTTAGGGTTTTTTTGATTTTAGGTATTTTTATTCCTTTTTTAGAATTTTTATGGTATTTAGGGTTTTTTTGAATTTTAGGGTCTTTTGGATTTTTATGGATTTTATCATTTTTATATTTTTATTGTTTTATGTATGTTTAGGTTTTTAATGTTTTCTTATAAGTTATTAAGGTTTTTAGTGTATTTTACATTTTTATGGATTTTTAGGGGATTTTAGGATTTTTATGATTTTATAGGTTTTAGGGATTTTGAGGGTTTTTAGAGATTTTTTTGGGTTTTTCTGGGGCTTATAGGTGTTTTTTACTTCTTTAGGTTTTTAATGTTTTTATGGATTTAAGGGGTTTTTGAGTTTTTAGTGGTTTTTTAGATTTTTATGGGTTTTAGGATTTTCATGGTTTTTTGTTTTTTTTTATAATTTTTTGGGTTTTAAATGGTTTAGAAGTGTTTTTATAAATTTTTATGTTTTGGGGGGTTGGAGGTTATGTATTTTTAATTTTTAAAGGTTTTATTAGGGGTTTTCTTGGTTTTTAGGGGTTTTTATGTTTTTAAGGATTTATGGTGATTCTTTAGGATTTTTATGTTTTTTGGGATTTTAGGGTTTTTTGAGTTTTTTGGGGTTTTAAGGTTTTTTAGTATAATACTAAGAAAACACCTCAGTATGCATGGATAGAAGAGAATGCATGACCTTATTTATTTTGTAGTAAAATTTTACCATTTTAATCCCTTATATTCCAAAATTCCATGAAATAGAGATAGAAGATGGGTAACCATCATAATCATCCCAATGATTAAAAAAATTAAACAAAAACATCCCAAAATGAAGAAACTATATATATTTTATAATAATTAGGTTATGATAAAAAATCTAGAAAGGAATGAAATTGGCTATCCAAGAGGGGAACCTAGAAATCCAATATGAATTTACCACAACTCTGTTCAGCTTCCTCACTACCCATAAATAGCCATTCCTCTAAGAAAACTTCTCCCAAAGTAACAAATATCATCCCAACTAGCATAAAAATTTCCTGACTTACAATCCTCCAACAAGAGTTCTAATCCAAGAAGCCTCCACATATATCCTCTAGGAACCTAACTGCATTAAAATCACTAAGAAAGATACTTAGAGACTCAAAGTCAGACACAACATGATAACCAATTTCCTCCCACATAACCTTTCGACCAACAACCGAATTGGAATAATAAAAAATGAAATTAATCGGGAAACATACACTATAAAATCCTTAAATAAGAACACAATAAGATGAAACAATTCAAATTGAGTCTCAACATACAGTACATGAGGATTCCATAACACTAAAATGTTCCCATTATAGGAAGATAAAAAGCTAAAAAAAATATATTCCCATATAGAGAAATATTCCTCAAAATAGAATCAAGGTTGTCCCTTTTATCCCTAAATTCAAAAATCCCAAAACAAGACAATTTATAAGAGAAAATGAGGTCCTAAATATCCCTTTTCTTACTAGGAGTATTAATATCTATAATGCTACAAACTCTAAATTTAGACATTGTGAACTAATGGAGTATTATAACCCTTATCGTCAGTTCTAGTTTTGAATCGGAACCTTTTCAGATAACATTCATCCACCTTAATCAACTTTTTCCTAAGGGTATTATCACTTAAAGTATAAGAGTTAGAACTAATCTGGTCCACAAAGTTAGGGCCAAGAGAAGAATACCCAACTTCCTTAATTACCTGGGGTATAAGACGTACTAAATAATTCAGAACAAGAATTAGCACCAGATCCATCCATATCCTTCAAAATTAAAATAGGTCCTGATCCAATAAATTTATTCAGCATATATGGAAAATAAAATTCACTAGGAACCAAAACAACACCATCGTTACCCATATATTCAACACATGAAGAAAGAGATCTCACTTTCCTACTACCTGGGGACCGAAGAAAACCCAAGTCAGAACTTCCATAACCTTTAACAAAACCAGATATATCATAATTTCTCTAAACATGAGAAGAAAGACGATGGTCATCATAGATCATTGGCTCACTAGAAGAAGGGATAACTATCAGGTTAAAACCAAAACCAAAACCTACCTAGGGAATTTACTCAGACTACCAGTTAATAGAGTTATGAATTTAAATACTAAAATCCTTTCCAATAGTCTTAAACAATAAATGAGGAACCTCCAAAATAGAAGCCAAAGAGGAGGGTGCTTCCAAAACTGAAGGACTAACCACCACAATAAAATCATACTTACAATAATAGGAGGTATTATTTATAGTAGACACCATATTCTCAAAAAATGATAAGGTATTTTACCTTTTTGATCCAAATATGGAACTCTTAATGGTTCCTTCTTCCTATAATCACACTTCTTTAGAGAAACATTAATCTAAACCTAATGAGAAATATCCTTAGGTGGTTAGGCGTTTTTAGGACTTTTTTAAGGGTTTTCGACTCTTTTAGGTTTTTATGTGTTTTAATAGTTTTTATGTTTTAAAGGTTTTATTAGTGGTTTTCAGGGTATTTAAGGGGTTTTCAATTTTAGGGATTGTTAGGGTTTTAAAATATTTTTATGGTTTTTATGGGTTTTATTGTTCTTGGGGGGTTAAGTTTCTTTTGATTTTTTTCATGGGTTTTAATGGTTTTTAGATTTTTTTTATAAAAAATAATGGTTAAAGGGTTTTTATAGTTTTTTGTTGTTAGTGTTTTGTATGGGTTTTAGGGAGTTTTAATGTTAGTGTTTTTTTTAGTTTTATGATTTTTATCAATTTTTAGGTTTTTACAAGTTTTAAGTGTTTTTAGGTTTTTATGGTTTTTTTAGGAGGTTTTAGGATTTTTAGGGTTTTTATATTTTTATGGATTTTTAGATATTTTTTAAGAGTTTTATGATTTTTTGGGTTTTATGGTTTTTTTGGGTTTTTAGGATTTATGTGAGCTTTTAGGGTTTTTAAGGTTTTTATAGGTTTTTTATAGTTTTTATGATTTTTTAATGTTTTTAAGGTTTTTATCATTTTTATGTTTTTTGTAATTTTTTATGATTTAGGTATTTATGGTTTCCCTAGTATTTTTTCAGGGTTTTTATGGTTTTTTACATTTTTAGGTTTTTTTGGAATTTTGTAGAATTTTTATGGTTTTATTGGGTTTTTAGTGGGTTTTTTGAGTTTTTTAGTGGTTTTTAGTTTTTCTAGAGTTTTTTAACATTTTTCGGGGTATAAAGGGTTTTTTAAGTTTTTAATGGTTTTAGGGTTTTATGGGTTTTTAGGATTTTTTAATGGTTTTTAGGGATTTTTATATTTTTAGGGTTTTAGGTTTTTTAAGTGTTTTTATCATCTTTTAGGTTTTAAGGGGTTATAAATTATTTTGAGAATTTTAAGGTTTTATTGTGGTTTTCAATGTTTTTTAGGGTCTTTTACTTTATTAGGTTTTTAGTGATTTATTAGGATTTTCAGAGAATTTTAGGGGTTTATGGTTTTTTAGTGTTTTTAGGTATTTAATCATTTGGGGGGGGGTGTAGGGATTTTTGGATTATTTTTAGTTTCTAATGTTTTTTAATGTTTTTTAATGTTTTTAACATATTTAGGGGCTTAAAGGGTTTTTATATTTTTTAGTTGGTTTTTATGGCATTAAAGGTTTTTATGGTTTTTAGGGGATTTTATGGATTTTATGGGTTTTAATGGTTTTAGGGGTTTTTATTTCTTTTAGGGGTTTTTGGTTTTTTATGTTTTTATTGGTTTTAAGTGTTTTTATGTTTTAAGGTTTTATTAGGGTTTTTTGGGTTTTTAGGGGTTGTAATTATTTTTTGGGTTTTTATGGTTTTCTTAGGGTTTTTCATGGTTTTAGAATTTTTTAGTTTTTAGGGATTTTTGGGGATATTTTAGGATCTTTATGGTTTTTAGGTTTTATAGGGATTATTATATTTTAGTGATTTTATGTTTCTAGGGTTTTTGTGGTATTTTCTGGGTTTTATAGTTTTCAATATTTTATAGGATTTATAGTATTTATAGTTTTTTTATTTTTTAGGTATTTAATTTGGTTTTAGAGTTTTTTATGGGTTTTAGGGTTTCAGGGGTTTTAGGGTTTTAAATTTTTTTGGGGTTTATGGTTTTTAGTATTTTTTTTTGTTTTTAGGGGTTTTTAAGGTTTTAGTGACCTTTTTGTGTTGTTTAGGGGTTTTAAAATTTTTCATGTTTTAAGGGGTTTATTTAATTTTTATCTTATTGCCTTTTACGGTATTTAGGGTTTTTTACATTATTAGGGATTTTTAGGTATTTTTAAGGTTTTTTATGGTTTTTAGGGATTTTGAGTGTTTTAATCGTTTCTAGGTGTTTTAGCAGTTTTTAGGGGTTTTAAGAGATTTTAGGCTTTTTATGGGTTTCTTAGAGTTTTTCAATATATTTAGGTGCTTTTACATTTTTAGGTATTTTTAGGTATTTTTTATAATTTTTATGGTTTTTAGTGTTTTTAGGGATTTTGAGGGTTTTTAGGGGTTTATTATTTTTTATATTTTTAGGGTTTTTACTGTATTTTAGTGTATTTAACATTTTTATGTTTTATATTGGTTTTTAGTGTTTTTAGTGTTTTATTAGGGGTTTTATTCATTTTTAGGGTTTTTTAAGGTTTTTGGTATTTTTAGGTTTTTTATGGATGTTGAGGGTTTTGTTAGGGTTTTTAACTTTTTTATGTTTTTATGGGTTTAATGTGTTTTCAGGGTTTTAAGGTTTTCAAATGGGTTTTCAATAATTTCATTGTTTTCTAAGTTATTTTAAGATTTTTTGGGGTTTTTAGGTTTTTTTTCATTTTTAGAGATTTTGAGAATTTTTATGGTTTTTTGGGAGTTTTAAGGGTTTTATTCTTTTTTTGGATTTTTAGGGTAATTTTGAGTTTTTAAAGGTTTTATATTTTTTTATCTTTTAATGTTTTTTATGGTTTAATGGGATTTTAGAGTTTTTTGGGGTTTCAGTATTTTTATGAGTTTTTAGTTTTTTAATTTATTTAGGTGATTTATAGTTTTTAAGGTTTTTATAACTTTTAGGGTTTTTAGTTTTTTTGGATTTTTCGGGGTTTTAAGTGTATCTAGGTTTTGGGTTTTCTTAGGGTATTTCTTTTTTTTTTAAGATTTTTTACATTTTTAGAGATTTTTAGGTATTTTTTAAGATTTTTATGGGTTTTTATGGTTTTTAGGGATTTTTAGGATTTTTAATGTTTTTATGGTTTAAAGTGTTTTATGGATTTTATGTTTATTTGGTTTTTTGTAGTTTTTTCATGGTTTTTAGGATATTTTAGATTTATTTAAATTTTTTGGGTTTTAAAGGGTTTTTAATGTTTTTAATATTTCTATGGTTTTTTCAATTTTTTAGGGTTTTATGGTTTTAGGGGGATTTTGGATTTTTAAGTTTTCTTAGGGTTTTTATCAATTATTTTTGTTTTTAGAGGTTTTAATTGTTTTTAGGTTTTTAATTTTTTCTTAGGGGTTTTTAGGGTTTTTAATGCTTTACATTTTTAGAGTTTTTTTAAGGATTACTTATAATTTTTATGGATTTTAAGCGTTTTAAGGATTTTTTATATTTTTAGGGGTTTTAGGGGTTTTAGGGTTTTTAGAATTTTTTAGCCTTTTTATCTGTTTTAGGTGTTTTCGAATTTTTAAGGTTTTCTTAGAAATTTCAACGCTTTTAAGTTTTAGGGATTTTTTGGATTTTTAGGATGTTTATAGGATTTAGGGGTTTGGGGGATTTTGAGTGTTTTTTGGGTCTTTATGGTTTTTAGGGTTTTTATCGATTTTTAAGGGTTTTAGGTTATTTTTCAGTTTTTAGGATTTTATGGTTATTTTATAGTTTTCAAACTTTTGAGGGTTTAAAGGGTTTTTATAGTTTTTTGTGATTTTAGGGTTTTTAGGGGTTTTATGATTTTTTTAAAGTTGTAAGGGCTTATTATTATTTTCATTGTTTTTAGGGTTGTTTAGGGGTTTTAGGGCTTTTATCCTTTTTTATGATTTTTAGGGGATCTAATTTCTTTTTGTTTAAAGGGTTTCTATGTGGTTTAAAGGTTTTTATTTTTTTAAGGATTTTTTGGCCTTTATATTTTTTATTGTTTTTTTTCTGTGATTTTAGGGATTTTGATGGTTTTATAGTATTTTATGATTTATGGTTTTTATGGTTTTTTTGGACATTAGGTTTTATTTTCAGTTTTTAGGATTTTTAAGGTTTTATAAATTTTATTAATTTTTTTAGATGTATAAAAGGTTTTTGAATTATTTTTTAGGGATTTATGGGTTTTAGGGTTTTTAATGTCTTTTGGTTGTTTTAGGGTTTTAGGGGTTTTTAGCGATTTTAGCATTATTTAGGTTTTTTAGGGGCTTTAAGTGTTTTTATTTTTTAAGTTTTTCTTAGGGGTTTTTAGGGTATTGGGTTATTATAGAGTTTTATAGTTTTAAAAGGGATTTTAGGGTTTTTAGGGGTTTTATGGGTTTCAGAATTATTCAGGTTTTTATGGGTTTTAGGTGTTTTTAGGTTTTTATGATTTTCTTAGGGGGGGGGGGGGGGTGGGTTTTTTACATTTTTAGGGATTTTTAAGGATTTTTAGGATTTTTATGGGTTTTTAGGATTTTTAGGGATTTTGAGGGGTTTGGGGTTTTTATGGATTTTATAATTTTTTTTTGGTTTTTTTGTGTTTTTATGGTTTTTTTTTGTTTTTTGGGTTTCTGAATTTTTAAGGGGTTTAAATGGTTTTTATAGTTTTTAGTGGTTTTTTGGTTTTTGTGGGTTGTAGGGTTTTTATGTTTTTTATATTTTTATATGGGTTTTAGGGGATTTACGGGGTTTTAAGACTTCTTGTGGTTTTTATGGGATTTAATTTTTTTAGGTTTTTATGGATTTCCTAGCATTTTTAGGTTTTTTAAAAATTTAGGGTGTTTTAGGGTTTTTATGGTATTTTTTTTGGTTTTTATTGATTTTGAGGTGTTTTAGGGTTTAAAGTTTTTTTATGATTTTTTAGGGTTTTATGGGTTTTTTTGAGTTTTTTAGGACTTTAAGGTTTTTTAGAGTTTAAGCCTTTTATGGGTTTTAGTGGTTTTTATGTTTTTTGTCATGTTTTTATCTATTTTTATGTTTTTAGGGGTTTTAGGGTTGTTAGGGTTGTTAGAGGGTTTAGGTTCTTTTAAGTGGTTTTACGGTTTCTAGAATTTTTAGGTTTTTAGGGGTTTTATGTATTTTTACGTTTTTAATGTTTTCTTGTGGGTTTTCAGGGTTTTTAGGGATTTTAACGTTTTTTTATTTTTAGGTCCTTTTATGATTTTTATGGATTTTTATTATTTTTAGGTATTTTGAGGGGTTTGAGGGTTTTTTAGGGTCTTTTACTCTTTTTAGTTTTTTATGGGTTTTACATTTTTGTTGGATATTAAAATTTTCTTTTGGTTTTTCTATGTTTTTAGGGTTTTTCTCTTTTTTAGGAATTTTTAGGGATTTTTTGGGTTTTTTAGGTTTTTTTTTTGATTTTTTGTTTTTAATGATTTTTTGGGGTTTTGAGGTTTTATCTAGTTTCTTAATGTTTTGTGGGGATTAAAGGGGGTTTTATAGTTTTATTGTATTTTTATAGGTTTTTAAGGTTCTTAGGGGTGTTAGAGTTTTTAGGGTCTTCTAGAGTTTTTAGTGTTTTTATGTTTTTTAGTGGTTTTAAGTGTTTTTTCATTTTTAAGGTTTTATATGGGTTTTTTATTGTTTTTAGGGTTTGTTCTATTGGTTTTTTAGGGTTTTATTATAATTTTAATGATTTTTAAGGGTTTTAGGGTTTTTGAGGGTATTTATGGCCATTTAGGGGTTTAGGGTTTTTATGGGTTTTTGGGTTTCTAGGGTTTTTTGGAGTTTTAGGGGTTTTAAGATTTTTTAGATTTTTTTAATAATTTCTTGGGATTTAAAGGGTTTTTAGAGTTTTTAGTTGTCATTTAGGGTATTTATGGGATTTTAGTGTCTTTTAATATTTTAGGGGTTTTATGGTTTTTATGGTTTATAGGGTTTTTTGTATTTTTTAGGGTTTTAGGGGTTTTAAAAGTTTGTAGGTTTTTTATGTATTTCTTATGTTTTTTAATGGTTATTAGGATTTTCTACATTTTTAGGATTTTTAAGGGTTTTATAAGATATTTTTTGGTTTTTATGGTTTTTAGGGATTTTGTGGGTTTTATATTTTGTATGGTTTTTTTTGTTTTTAGAATTGTTTTTGAGTTTTTAGGGGTTTTAAGATTTTATAGAGATTTTATAATATTTTAGGATCTTAAAGCGTTTTTATATCTTTTTGTGTTTTTTAGGGTTTTAATGGATTTTATAGTTAATTAAGGTCTTTACAGGTTTTATGGTTTTTAGGAGTTTTAGGTTTTAAGGTTTTTTAGAGTTATTTAGTGTTTGTATCATTTTTTTGGTTTTTACAGGTTTTAATGGTTTTTAGGTTTTTAATGTTCTCTTCGGTTTCATTTGGGTTTTTAGGGATTTTTATCTATTTTTTTTAAAATCCTTTTATGGTTTTTATTATTTTTAGGGGTTTTAGGGGTGTTTAGGTTTTTTAGTTTTTTTAATGTATTTTTTGGTTTTTAGGTATTTTAATTTTTTTATGTTTTTAAGGTTTTCTAAGGGGTTTTCATTTTTTTAGTGCTTGTATATTTTTTGGGGATTTTTTGATATTTTTATAGTATTTTTATGGAATTTATGGTTTTAGGGATGTTGGGGGGATTTAGGGTTTTTTATGGTTTTTTGGGCTTTATGGTTTTTTAGGTTTTAGTTATTTTTCAATTTTTTAGGGTTTTGAGAATTTTTTTATTTTTTTAATGTTTTTAGGTATTTAAAGGATTTTTAGTGTTTTTTGGGGGTGTTTAGGTGATTTATGGATTTTTAAAGATTTTCTAGTTTTAGCGGATTTATAATTTTATGGGTTTTATGGTTTTTTTGTGTTTTAGTATTTTTATAATTTTTAGGTTTTGGGGGGTTTTATTTTTTTGGTTTTTTAATCTATTCTTTGGGTTTTTTAGGTTATTTATCTTTTTTACATTTTTTTGATTTTAGTGATTTTTTTCAGATTCTTTTTTTATTTAGTTTTTTAGTTATTTCAATGTATTTTATGTTTTTCAATGGTTTTTTGGGTATCTATGGTTTTTTTAGTTTTTAGGGTTTTTGAGTTTTTTAGGGTTTTGATGGTTTTTTATAGTTTCTTAAAAAATGTTGGGGTTTAAATGGTTTTTAATGTTTCTGGTGGTTTTAGTGTTTTAAATATTTTTTGGTGTTTTATGCTTTTTAGGGGTTTTATGGATTTTATGGGGTCTTAGGGTTTTATGGAATTTTAGGGGATTTTAGTGTTTTTAACATTTTTTAGGATTTTTGTGGTTTTAAGTGTTTTTAGGTTTAAAATATTTTATTATTTATTTTCAAGGTATTTAGTGTTTTTACATTTTAGGGATTTTTTAAGATTTTTATGATTTTTATGGTTTTAGGTTTTTTAGGTATTTTGAGCGTTTTAAGGGGTTTTAGTATTTTTTGGGTTTTTAGATTTTTTTTTGTTTTTAGGGGTTTTGAGTGATATTTTTCTAAGCATTCTGAGGGTTTTTCATGGTTTTAGTATTGTTTTTATTTTTATTGAATGCTAGGTGTTTTATGGTTTTTATATTTTTTAGGTGTTTTAGTTATTTTTTGGGTTTTCTGGGTTTTTTGGTTTTTTCATTTTTTTTGGGGTTTTTTGAGTTTTTAGTGGTTTTAAGGGTTTTTATATTTTTTTTATAAAAATTTGGGTTTTAAAGTATTTTTAGAATTTTTAATGGTTTTTATGGATTTTATGGGTTTTATTGTTTTTAAGGGTTTTGGGGTTTTAGCCTTTTATGGTTTTTTGGGGTTTTGGGTTTTTTTTGTCTCTAGCATTTTTAGGTTTTTTGGGGTTTTAAGTGTTTTTAGGTTTTTATGGTTTTCTTAGGTTTTTTAAATTACATTTTTAGGGATTCTTAGTGTGTTTTATGATTTTTTTGATTTTTTTGATTTTAAGGAATTTTGAGGGTTTTTAGGGGTTTTAGGGTTTTTATAGTTTTTTTGGGTTTTAAGATTTTTTTAATGTTTTTTGAGTTTTTTAGAGTTTTTAGAATTTTAGGGGTCTAAATGTTTTTTAGAGTTTTTTGAGGATTTTTAGGATTTTTATGTGTTTTTAATGGTTTTTAGGGATTTTATGGATTTTAGGGGTCTTTAGGTTTTTTAGATTTTTTATGTTTTTAGGAGTTTAAAGTGTTTTTAGGTTTTTATGGTTTTCTTAATGATGTTCTCAGATTTACGGTTTTTTTAGGGATTTTTTGTTCATTTTTTTTATTTTTATGGGTGTTTAGGGTTTTTAGGGATTCTGAGGTTTTTAGGGTTTTTGGGGGTTTTAGGGGTTTTATGGTGTTTCTGGATTTTTAGTGTTTTTTGAGTTTTTGGGGTTTTAAATATTTTTCTATTTTTTTATCATTTTTAGGGGTTTAAATTGTTTTTAGAGTTTTTCGTGGGGTTTTTTTGGTTTTATAGTTTTTAAATTTTTTAAGGGTTTTTATGTTTTAAGGGTTTTTAGGGCCATTTTAGGTTCTTTGGGGTTTGTGGCATTTTTTAGGGTTTAAGGAATTTTAGGTGTTTTTATGTTTTTAATGTTTTATTAGGGGTTTTCAAGGTTTTTATTTTTTTATGTTTTTAAGGATTTTTTGGGCATTTATAATTTTCATAGTTTGTGGGTTTTTAGGGATTTTGAGGGGTATTAGGGTTTTTAGGGGTTTTAGGTGTTTTTACCATTTGTTGTGTTTTTTGGGGTTTTATGTGTCTTAGGTTTTTAAGATTTTCTTAGAGTTTTTTTTATCTTTTTTGGGTTTTAAAGTATTTTTAGGGGTCTTAGGTTTTTTATGGGTTTTTAGGGATTTTGATGGGTTTTTTGGGGTTTTAGGGGGTTTTTGAGTTTTTTAGTGTTTTATGGTTTTTAGAGTTTTTTAACATTTTCTAGGGTTTAAATGGTTTTTTGTGTTTTTAGTCTAGTTTTATGGTTTTTATCGGTTTTTAGGGCTTTTATGGTTTTTATGGGTTTTATTTTTTGGGGGTTTTTACTATTTTTTATGGATCTTATCATATTTTAGTTTTTAAGGGTTTTAAGCATTTTATGTTTTTATGGTTTTTTGAGAGTTTTTTAGAGTTTTAGGGGGTTTTACTTTTTTTGGAATTTTAGGCATTTTTAGGATTTTTATAGGTTATTTAAGGATTTTGAGTGTTTTAGGGGTATTTAGAAATTTTTAATTTTTTAGGGATTTAAAGGTTTTTTAGAGTTTTTACTGGTTTTTAGGATTTTTATGGAGTTTCGGGGTTTTTTAAGGTTTTTATGTGTTTTTTGGGTTTTTCATTTTTTAGGGGTTTTAGGGTTTTTAGATTTTTTTTAGTTTTTTAGTGGGTGTAACTGTTTTTATGGGTTTAAAGTTTTTTTTACCTTTTTAGGGATTTTAGTGATTTTTAGGATTATTATAGTTTTTAGGTTTTTTAGGAATTTTGAGGGTTTCTTGGGTGTAAGGGTTTTATGGTTTTTAGGGGGGGGGTTAGGGTTTTTTTTAGTTTTTAGGGGTTTATAGGATTCTTTGTGTTTTTAACGTTTTAGGGGTTTAATGGGTTTTTATTGTTTTTTGTGTTTTTTTAGGTTTCTTATGAGTTTTAAGGTTTTTAAGGTTTTTAGGGGTTTTATGGTTTTTAGGTTATTAGTGGGTTTAATGGTTTTTAGTGTTTTTTTCATGTTTTAGGATTTTATGGGTTTTATGTTATTTATGTTTTTATGATTTTGTTATGGTTTTTATGGTTTTTATGTTTGTAAGGATTTTTTAGGATTTTTTTGGGATTTTAACATTTTTAGGGATTTTGAGATGTTTTGGGGTTTTAATGTTTTTGTTGAGTTTTTTGGAATTTCATTGGAAGGAAAAATTATGAAGCATATATAAGAGAAGATTAATTACAAGAAATTCACTCAAGGTTTAAATGAAAGTTTTTCTAGGAACAAATGTTCCAAGAACAAACCAAACACTAGAGCATCGAAGACGAAACCAAAAATGATCGAGCGATCAAGAAGACTAAAACAGCCTGGGAATCTCATGAAGCCCCTCTATAAATAATTCAGACAGAAGGAAAGAAATACCACCATGTCGACAAAACACCACACCCACAAAGAAATAAAAAAAACAGAAAAAGGCATTATCGACCAATAGTTAGCGGGCCCGATAAGGAGCCAAAATTGAAAGATTTCCATAATAGTGAATACTACAGAAAACACCATCAGTCATTCACCAATATCACATTTAATAACTACTGACTACATAGGATTCCTGCACACTCGTCCCTTCTGAACTATCAGAATGAACTCTAGTAGTTCCCAAGCACAAATCCAACAGAAGGGCAGCACAACCAGGGAATTAGAAACCAAAGAAGAAAGAGCATCACCCGACTAGGAGTATCCAAGACATCAGCAACTAGAAACTCATGCACACACATGCCACCACCATCACCACCTGAAAACACATGGATTCACTACACCCACAAAAATTAACTCACACATGCACCACCACCTGCACACACACACACAACCAAAAACACCCACCGAAACACCATAACGAGCATGTAGGAACACAAGTCCTGACACAAAAATCATCCACAACATCACCACAAACCAAAAAATAATAATACCACCATTCTTCAAGTCAAAATACAATTGAAAAAATCCTATATACCAGTCCCAATGTTTCACTATTAGAAAAAATCACTCAATCTACCTCCCTCTCCATCCCCAAATCGAAGAGCTCACCCATAAGCACCATGAAGAATCCAACAACCACCAACAAAACACATTAATTCCAACTGAATGGTATCCATGAAAATCCTAGTTGAAGAAGCCCATCGGAAACCTAATAAACATGAAACATCTTCAATATCCAATATTAGGAAGGAATTTACAGCCCCTGATCCATGCTAATCGAGCATCCCATAAGTAGCACCTCCAAAACTCCACCAGCATCCATCCAAGGTGACCAGCAAACAACCATCATAATCATAAAAAAATTCCTACAACAGACCACTCAAAACACCTTAAAAAACAATCATGTCGTCCCACCTCTCTACACCCTCAAACAAACACAAACCATCCACCTGTCAGCATGTTATAGTACCACTCCCCCAAGCACCAGCAATTTCAATCGTCCCACCAAAAACCAAACACATCTCAACCACTCACACCAGCACAACCACTGCAACACAAGATTCTTCCAGCACCACCAATACAAAAAAGTTAACCTACCTCTAAGAACCACAAAACTAGACCCCATACATCCCAAACCACCAGCCTCCTCATGATCCCAGTAGCTAAGTAATCATTCTGAAATAGAAAGGCACCAACCACCACAAGAGGCCACCCAAAAACCCAAGAAAATAACATCCCAACATCACCACATGAAAAATACTAGACAAAAATATTATGTACAACTGGTCAAACACAAACTTAGCTGAAACCATCTATAACCAATCCCCCACATAAGGCCTAGAAACAGAAAGACCACAACCCAAACAGAGATTAGACAACAAAAAACTAGAAATACAGCCTGAATCACCCACACCATGACCCCCATCCTCCAAAAAATAACCTATAATAACACATTGTCCCTATATCCAAACCACACCATAATCCTATTCAGCAACATTCTGATACATCATAACCTAGAAGCCTCTTCCCTAGAACATTTCACCCTAAACATCCTACACCCCCAGTACTCGGAAAATAGAAATAACCAAAATAATATCACCTGAAATACCTACACAATTATAAAACCATCCTAAAATACATGATACATCCCTTTCCTTTTACAATATCCAAAACCATCACCAAAAACAAAAATAGACCCAAATACAGAATACTAGCAACCCAAGCCCCCCAAATAAATCAACAAACATCCCTACGAAAATAACCTGGAAAAATACATCTTCAAAACAAATATTGGTTCTCCCTAAAATTGGTAAATTCCTTGTAATAAAAAATACAAGAGTGGATGGTTAATACAAACATGATCCAAATATAAGTTCCACAGTATCTAGAAGATCCATACAGCTGAGAGTCACTTTTCTTCCAAATAAAATACAACATGGTGGCCACCCCCAATATTCCAAAGACACTCTTCAAGGAATCATCTGTAAACAGACAATTTCATCAGTCAACAATTAAAGAGAAGAAATCAACATTTCAATAAACATTTAATAAGATAAAAAAGAATACCATATATTCCTAGAGAACAAACAATTAAGAGAAATTTGATCAATGATTTCTGAATACATCTCACAAAGAATGTAGCAATTAAGAAACACTAGACCCCTTCACTATAACCTATCTTGAGTGACCATCTAATTTAGGATCCCTAACCATAATATGAAGAAAAATATGGTAGGGGTGGGATGGGTCCACACTATATAACTCCATGAAATAGTGGTATATTTCACTCTTAATTCTTCCCAAGCCAAACAAATGGAGAAACCAAACTAACAATTCCAAATAATCCAATCATATCCTCCTCCTTTTACAGTGAAGAATGAATCTCCCACTGTAAATCCCAAAGATCAGCAAAGAAAACATGAGGGGGATTCTAATATCCATCTGAAATTAAGTTAGCAACCAATGAATATTTATTTAATTAGGAATCATAGATGATACAATAATCTATAGAGGAGAAAGTAGTACCTATAGGAGTCCATGATTCAACCCAAAAGAAAATTCTCAATTAATTCCCTACTAAAATAAAATATGGTCTCTATGAAAATAATTTCCATAAAATTCTCTCTAGGTCCATGAGTAGTTCCATGGAACTTTATCCACCCATAACTAAGAGTGTTCATGACGGAAAATTCATTCCCAATCTACCCAAATAGAAGAAAATTATAGGCTATAAATATCCAATTCATTTTTATCCACATCCACTTTATTTTAGTCTCTGGCCAGGTTAACCACTAACCCCCCCCCCCTCTTCTTTAGTCCTAGTCACAAAATCCCAAGCCACTTTAGCCCCGGAGGTATCAAGTGAAGTACCTTCCAAGAAAAAACTCCTTTGTTTGGATTAAATGGACTTAACCAATTTCTTATGAAAAATAATGTGATATCACCAATAAGCTTGCATAATAAATAAAATTTATTGAATAAGTTGTAAATGACTCACAAAGGAGAGAAAATTATTTTTCCCAAAATTAAAACTTTTAAAAAATTTATCCTCCAAATCCACATAGTAAATCGCTCTAATATTGGAAGTAATAAGGGGAACCTAGAGATAAAAAATAACAAGAAACCCTCTAAAGATACCCATAACCACCTCGATACTATCCGTAACATAAGAAGAAGTGACAACGAAGAACATAAAATATTTTTAAAGGTTTTACATTCAAAATAGAAAAGTAAGATAAAATATCTAGATCATGTTTCAAGACTAAAACCGAGTCCAAATTTCCAAAAAATAACAATAAAATGTCATATACCAATAAAATATGGAAGATAAAATTCAAACAACAATTCTAATGAAACATGTAAGAGATTAAAGTAGAAATTATAGAATTCAGAATGTTATAAAATACCTCCATACAAATCCTTAAAAGGAAGGGAAAATAGGATCTTGTTACCTCAACCCTCTTTTCCCTAGAATGTAACATTGTAGGCTTCCATTAATATTCGTAGTTTAAATTGGGGAAGAGACAAACCTTTTGATCCAAGAGGATAATTTGGATGAAAATATAATAATGTTCAAGTCATCCCAAATAAACTCACATCTAACTAAATAAAAAATAAATATTAAAGGTTCATATTGGAACCCTAAAATCAAGAGAATAACCCCACATAAATTCATAGGAAATTAAAATGTTTTCAAAGATTTTCCTTCATTGAATGAAGGCTTGATGGGCCTAATTAATTTAACAAGTAAGAAAAAATATCAATTTGGCTATTAAGATCTTAGAAATATAGTTATATATTATGTTTCATCAAAAAATATACCTAAAATATATAAGGTGATAGGAATGTGACAACTTAGGAATCATAGAAATAATTGATACATTAGATTCCCGCAACATCTTATCAGTTCTGAATATTTCCAAAATAAGTTATTTCATATCCATGCAAACCATATATCAGGACTTACAAAAGAAAAAAAATAAACCATTTATACCTAATAATTTATTAGGATTAAGGGGAAATAAGGCCCTATGAACTTCCATTAGCTCCATGGTCTTCTCCAAAACATCACAACGAGCCCTATCAATGGAGTGATCCAAAAAGTAATCCATACAAGTACTCCTAGAGTAAACCATAGTTTGAGAGGATCTGACCTTATAAAAATTCAACTATATCACGAATAATAATTTCAAGATCAGTGATAATCGAACCATCAACTCTATGAAGAAGGACCATCTTGGAAGAATTAAATTCTGATTTAACTGAATTGAAAAATAAGGTGGTATTAAGATCTCTTACTTTATCCATTGGAAACTACTCTTAAATTTTTAATAGAGGGATTCCTTTATTTTCAATTCCTTCATAATATGTTTACATATATCCTCTTGTTGAATAAGGACTTCATAAGGGCCATTATGGAGAGAGGAATTTTAAAACTCAAATAATTCCAACCTGATGGATGAAATTTTATAATTATTCTGGTCAGAAACTGTAGTATAAAATTCAAGGAGATACATTTTAAGACTCTTAATCTTCAGATAAACCTGGAACATTTTATGACCATTGAAACCAACATTCCAAGTTGATGACATCAAGATAAGAAATATATCATAAAAAACCTAATGATTAAAAAATTAAAACGAAAACTTTCCCGAGAGAATCCCATCTTCATATTTGATAAAAATAGGAGTATGATCAAAGATATGAAATGGTAGAAAATATGCACTCGAAAAGGGAAATATTGATAGCCAAGAAGATTTAACGAAGGCTCTATCTATCTTTCTAAAAAATCTAAAATTCTCTATCCTCCAAGATAACCTCAGCCCCAAACATCAATGTTCAACCAAATTAGAATTCTTAATTCTGTAATTACAGTCCTTTATAGAAGAATTATAGTTTAAATAAGCACCAGATCTCTCTTATAGAAATCTCAACACATTAAAATCCCCAATAAAAATATATGTATCATCATTTTTAGAAGTAAAATAGAAGGCCAAACTATCTCAAATGGTTCTATACTAAACGGTTTAATTAGATCCAGAAGTGAAGGAAATCACACTAGAAAATTTCACATTAACACCCATTACTCGACATTCCAAGAGTTGGGATGATTCAAACTAAGGGAACACAACCAACAACCAGAGATTCCATAAAACTATAATACACCCTAGAGGTGAAGAAGGATGGTTATAATGGAATGTCCAACCCGACATAATATTATCCACAATAGCAACAGGATTGTCCTTTCTTATCATTGGTTTCCACGAGTCCAAAGAAAACCAAATTGTTATAAAAACATGGATCATGTACCTCCCGTTGTTTACTAGAGGTTTTGAGACCCCTAAAATTCAATACTCTAAAATTAAACATTATAAGCAGCCAGATTGTGTCCAATTTTTATTGGATCCCTATTTTCATCATATTCATCCACCATAACTAATTTATCCCTAAAAGGATTATAACATAAGATATAAGATGTGGTACTAACCTGGTCAGGGTGTTCCAGACATAGAGAGGAATCCCCAATATCAACATCACCTAGAGAAATAAATGAATGAAAAACATATTTATCAGAACTAATCATTGAGATATTCATTCCTTCAAAACCCTTATTTACATCAAAAGAATAAAAAAATTAGTTACAGAACCATAATTCCTAGACCTAGGTCCTAAATTATTTAAACTCTTATAAACCATCAACACAATAAGAGATGAATAAAATTTGGGAATAAAACATAATGTGGTAAATGAAATAAAAGACCCAAAATAAGGAAGCAACTCTATAATGGTAGTTATTTTAGTAGGGGTGGGAATAAAATAAGCTCTACCATAACCAATGTTTTCCCAAAGAGGATCCTCCATCAGGAAATAAAATGAATTATAGATAGGAATGCTAGAATTATTCTCAAGATTATAATTTTTCATATAAAAATAATATGAAGAATCCACTGTATAAGAACCTGAAGTCTCAAAGAGAATAGACTTAGTTCTACCAGAAGTTGAAGCCAATATAAGAGACAATATATTCTTCATAAGAAAAGAAAAAGGTAGAACACCCTCTAAATCAAAATAAGAAACACAATGTGGGTACTTCTTCTAATAAATCCTCTTCTTGGGGGTACCTTTGGTCTCTAACACAATAGAGTATACATTTTTATTCTTATATCACTGATTAAAATGGCTCCTTAATATTTTTCCAAAGATAAAAATTTTAGGAACCCAACTATACTCAAATTTGATAAAGGTTAAAGATTTGGATCCAAATTTCAACACAATTTTCTCTATATGGTATTGATTAACCAAGATGTAAACACAAATTTGTACAAAATTAATCATGTGTATATCAAACATGGCTTTATCTTTGAAGAGAGGATTTCCAATCACACTTACAATATAGCTGAGGCCCTCAATATACTAGGATTTAAGAGGGTTGTTCTAAAAATTCTCCCAAACTAGAAAAATTGAGAAGGATTCCTTGCTATGATAAATACTAGGATTTAAATATTTTAGAATAATTGATCTAATTGAATAGAACCAAGGGCCACTCGAATTAATTTAAACAATTTCATAGTAAGGAAAATTCCTAAATAATTAAAATCCTTTATCATTGTACAGTGTCTCAATCAAATCATTCAACTATAATTCATAGGAAATTCTCAAAACCAATGATAATATAAGTGTTTTATCCAAAAAATAACCCACCAAGGTGTTATTCCACATATTCACTCCCTTTTGAATAATTGAGGGAGGAAGATGAGTGTTTGAAAATTTTTCCTCCTTCCAAAGGGGGATGAAAAACCAAATCCATGATGTTAGAACTAGGGATATTGTCTATATAATCTACTTTAGTAGACGAAGGAGAATAAACAAATTCCATAAAGCCCCTAGAAACACTAACCTTTAAAGATCCCCTTTTTAATGAGGGATCTAGATGCTGAACAACCGAGTTCACTAGAGAAGGCCCCTCCTCTATCTTAATCAGTCAAGATGAATCTAAAATAATCACCACTATAAAATCATGAGATTTTTTCCTCCTCCGCTAATCCCCCTAAGATAGATCCATCCACCACACCTGTAATAACCCCAACAAAATTAGTCATGAAATCCTCAACCTTTGAAATCCCAATAATACCATGACCCCCTAATAATGTAGAATCCTTCATTAGACCATCTGAAAAGGACGATTAACTTTGAGTATTAACCAAATTTGGAAATGAATCAGACACATCCACCAAATTCCCAACCACACCTAAATCCAATAATAGGGAAGGAACTTCTACTGGAGAAGATCCCTTTATGATCCCAACCAAAGACATTAATCCTTCCAAACCTCTATTTCCAACCTTAATCAAATATTTAACTATGGCCTCCAATTCCATCTCCTAAGAGACTCTACGACTCACCTTTTTATTCAATGAGGACTTAAAGTAACTAAAGCACACCACCCATAAAGAGAACCCATACATAAAACCGGATATTAAGAGATAAAAACCTCAAAGGGTTCTCACCACCTCCACAACCAAACCCTAGATCCTTTGTGAGGGAAATAGAAGAGACCAATCGAAGAGAGAGCCATTGGATTTTAGGGCTTTTATGTTTTTAGGAATTTTAAGGGGTTTCATTATTTATTAATGTTTTATGGGTTTAAAGGGATTTTAGATTTTTTTTTGGTTTTATGGATTTTATGGTTTTTTAGGTTTTCTATCTTTTTATGGGTTTTTATGCTTTTCAAAGTTTTTAGGGTTTTAGGGGTCTAGAATTTTTAGGGGTTTTAAGTGTTTTTAATTTTTTAATGATTTAATAGGGTTTTTAGGTGTTATAGGTTTTTTATACATTTAGTGATTTATAGGTATTTTTGAGGATATTTATGGGTTTTGTGGTTTTAAGGTATTTGATGGTTTCTTGGGTTTTAATGGTTTTTTGGTTTTTTAGTTTATTTTTTGAATTTTTTATTTTTTTAATGTTTTTTATAGTTTTTAGTGTTTCTAGGGGTTTAAATTTTTTTTAGAGATTAAAGAGGGATTTTATTGTTTTTATGGGTTTTAGGGTTCTTAAGGTTTTTAGGGGTGATATTTGTAGGGTTTTATGGTTTTTATGGTTTTTTTCATTTTTAGGTATTTAGGGTTTTTAGTGTTTTCAGGTTATTAAGGTTTTTATAGGGGTTTTCAGGGTTTTAGGATATTTTTAATTTTCTAGGGGTTTTTAGGGATTTTGTAGGATTTTTGTGAATTTTTGGGTTTTTAGGTATTTTGAGGGTCTTTAGGGAATTTTAGGTTTTTTAGTATTTTTATTGTTTTTTTTTGAGTTGTTAGGTTTTTTTTAGTTTTTTTTATGTTTTTTATAGTTTTTTTATGTTTTTTATAGTTTTTTAATGTTTTTAGGGGTTTAAAATGATTTTAGAGTTTTTATTGGATTTTATGGATTTTAGGGGTTTTTTGGGTTTATGGTTTTTAAGGTTTTTAGGTATTTTTATGGTTTTAAGGTTTTTTTTGGTTTTTTAGGGCTTTTTTGTTTTTTAGGTGTTGAGGTTTTCTTATTATTTTTATGCTTTTTCTAGGTTTTTAAAAATTTTATAGTTTTTTCTGGATTTTTATGGGTTTTTAGTGTTTTCTTGATTTTGAGGGGTTTTAAGGGCTTTTATGATTTTTAGGGGTTTTTTGGGTTTTTTGGGTTTTTAAGGTTTTTTGAGTTATTAGGGGTTTTATGGTTTTTCTTTTGATTTTTTTAATTTTTTTAGGGGTTTAAAAGGTTTTTAGAGTTTTTTATGGGTTTTGAGGGATTTTATGGGTTTTTAGTTTTTTTGAGGTTTTTGGATTTTATAGATTTTAGGGGTTTTAGGGTTTTAAGGGGTTTTAGCATTTTTATGTTTTTTAGGGGTTTTAATTATTTTTATATTTTTAATGTTTTCTTAGGTTTTCTCAGTATTTTTTTGATATTTTACATTTTTAAGAATTTTAAGGGATTTTTTGGATTTTTATGGATTTTTAGAGTGGCATAGATTCATTTGTGGGATATCTACTTCAACCTTCTTTATCTCTAGCATGATCAAATCTCTTCCCACAATCTTCAACCATGATATATAAAACAAACACAAGAACACATGATGAGAATAATACACAATGATACCAATACACTCACACACATGAAGATACATTCACACACAATATGTACACACTTAGACTCACAATATGTACACTCTCACACACATAAGGATAAACAGTCACACATGCTACATATAAAAACTCACACACACAAGGATACAAACTCACACAAAAATGATATATAGAGTCATGTACACAAGGATACACACCCAAACATTAAATATATACACAATCACACATATAAGTATACACACTAATGAGTATTTCTTATTTCTCTCCAATCTCAACACTCAATTCAAAACCCAAGATCTTATGAAATCTAATTCCTTGTTTGGGGTGATCATGTGCCACCAATTATTCCTAAATCAAGATTAGGTTTGGGGATTTATTAATACATCATATTTTATTGGTAAAGGGTTGAAAAATTTTATAGGGTGGGAATGAGTGAAGAAAATATGGGAAAATGGAGGAAAATGGTGGATGGGTGTAATAAATGGGTTTTTATTGACTGTGCATGATAAGAAAAATTGATAACAATATGAGCCAAATATTATGTGGTAATCAAGTAAAATAATGGTGAAATTGATATATGTAAATTTAAAAATATAATAAATTAAATCACAAAGAAGAAGTAATTATATTATCTTTTTTCTCAAATCTCCCTAAAAGGTTATTTCATAGTGTTTTAGATCAAAAGAATATGAATAGAGAGTAATATTATTTTTTAAATCCCTAAAAGTATGTATTTTTTAGTTTTGAAAAGAAAAAAATGATGTGGTGATAAAATATGATTTTTTTCCTAGATACAAATTACATATAGGGAATTAATTGCAGAAAGAAGATGGATGATTAATTGTATCAATGTAAAATATTTCAATCTTGCACAATATTGACCAATTATGGAGGTTTTCAAAATAAAATGGGTTTTTAATGGGTGTATAATGAGAAAATATAAGAAGGTTAATGGATATATGGGATATAAAATGGTGATAGACACCTATCATGTCAACTAGAACTCTCACACCAAGTGATATGAGATGTTTGGGGTGGTCTGATCTTCATTGCACAGGGCAACAAATGAAGAATACAGATTGAGGATATGTGGAGGATTATGGATTTCGATAGTGGAAGAAAGTAGTCAACCAATGTTATATGGATCATGACATACCATTTATATAACACACTAAAAGGAGGGATGTAATGGCCCATCCACATAACAATGCACTTGGGTTGAGGGAAGAAATTGGGAGCTTTACGATCTTGGATCACCAATATAACTTGTATATTGACAAGGCAAGAATACACAAGAGTAAGAGAAAAGTAACGATACTCACAATGGAGAGAATAAACTTGAATATTTTTAGTAATGAAAACTTGAATGATATTAAAATGTCATGGGGTGGATATTTATAGAAAAGGAGTGATACAGTAGTCAAGTGCCTAATATCTTAAAGTCATAAAGTGTGACCCTAATTTGATCCCTTAAAAAAACAAGATAAAGTCAACAAAATAATTTTTGGTAAAGGGTCACATAACATTCAAACAATAGACCACTATATTATAATTTGAGTTCCTAGCCCACAATATTTCACTTTAGTGTCCAATGATACCATACTAGAATTCTCGATGTGGGCAAGGGTTCCAAAAATATATGCAACCATATGGGAATAATTTAAACATCACATTTGGTCTTGAATAAATTAGATAATATGTCCATTTTCTCTATCCATGCAAGGAAATATCCATTTTGGATTTAATGATGTAAGATGGGAATACATTGTAGAATTTAACCTCTTAAATCTTCCTCGCATCATTGGGCTTCACAAATCTAAATCCTCCTCCTGGGAAATCAACTGAGTATCTTTTACATGGTTTTAATTAGGTTTTTAAAGTTTTTTAGAGGTTCTTTAACATTTTTAGGGGTTTAAAGTGTTTTTAGAGTTTTTAGTAGGTTTTTAGGGTTTTATGGGTTTCTAGGGTTTTTAATGTTTTTAGATGTTTTATGGTTTTTGGGGTTTTGGGTTTTTAGCATTTTTAGGTTTTTATGGTTATTAAGTGTTTTTAGGATTTTAAGTTTTTCTTAGGGTTTTTCAATATTTATTTTGTTTTTTATGTTTTTAGGGATTTTTAGGATTTTTAGGGTTTTTATGGATTTTGAGGGTTTTATGGTATTTAGGGGTTTTATGGTTTTTTGGGGGTTTTAGGGTTTTTTATGTTTTTAAGGTTTAAGGTTTTTTAGTGTTTTCAAAAAAATTTATGGATTTAAAGGGTTTTTATAGTTTTTATTGGTTTTTAAGGATTAATGGTTTTTATGGTTTTTAAGATTTTTTTCTGGAATTACGGTTTTTAGGGTTTTAACGTTGTTTACTGTTTTTAACATTTTTTAGGTTTATTGGGGTTTTGAGTGTATTTATGTTTTTTAGATTTTCGTAGGGGTTTTAGGGGTTTTATGTTATTAGATATTTTTAGAGATTTTTAATATTTTTATAGGTTTTTGGGGTTTTTAGGGATTTGAGGGTCTTATAGGGTTTTTGGATTTTTAGGGGTTTTATGGTTATTTTGGGTATTTATGGTTTTTTTGAGTTTCTTAAGGTTTTTAATGTTTTTAGTGTTTTTTAACGTTTTAGGGGTTTAAATGGTTTTTATAGTTTTTGTGGGATTTAGGATTTTTAGGGGGATTAATGGTTTTTAGGGGTGTTTAGGGTTTTTAGTGTTTTTAGGTGTTTTAGGGGTTTCAAGTATTTTTAGGTTTCTATAGATTTATTAGGGATTTCATTATTTTTATAATTTTATATATTTTTATGGATTTTTAGGATTTTAAAGGGTTTTTAGGGTTTTAGAGATTTAGTGGGTATTTAGGGTTTTTATACATTATATGTTATTTTGATTTTGAGGGTTTTTTTATTGTTTTAGGGGTTTTAGTGTTTTTAGTGTCTTTTTAAAGTTTTTAGGGTTTTTATGGTTTTTAATGTTTTTAGGTTTTTTAGTAATTTTTATGTTTTTAGGGATTTTAAGTGTTTTTAGGTTTTAATGTTTTCTTAGAGGGTTTCAACATTTTTTGGGGTTTTTTACATTTTTAGGGATATTTTATGAATTTTATGGTTTAGTGGTTTTAGGGATTTTTAATGGTTTTAGGGTTTTTAGGGAATTTATAGGGTTTTTTGGGGTTTTGAGTTTTTTTAGTTTTTAGAGTTTTCAGTGTTTCTTTGAGTTTTTAATTTTTTTATGGGTCTAATGGTTTTTTATATTTTTTAGTGGTTTTTATGGGGTTTTAGGGTTTTTATTCTTTTTAGTCATTTTTACGATTTTTAGGGTTTTAGGGGTTTTAGCGTTTTTAGGTTTTTAGGGGTTTTAAGTGTTTTTTTGTTTTTTAAGGTTTTCTTAAGGATTTATAAGATTTTATATATTTTTATGAATTTTAGTTATTTTTTCATATTTTTATGGTTTTCAGGGTTTTTTGAGATTTTTTGGGTTTTAAGGGGTTTTTTAGGTTTTTAGGGGTTTTGTGGCTTTATGGTTATTTTGGGTTTTTAGGGTTTATAATTTTTTTAGTTTAAAGGGTTCTAAAGGTTTTTTTAGTTTTTTATCTTTTTTAGGGGTTTAAAGGTTTTTTAGAGTTTTTATTGGGTTTTAGTGTTTAATGGGTTTTAGTGTTTTTTAATGTTTTTTGGGGTTTTTTGGTTTTTTGGGATTTAGGTGTTTAAATGGTTTTTTAATATTTTTAGCATTTTTTTGGTTTTAAGTGGTTTTAAGTGTTTTGAAGATTATAAAGTTTGGTTTGGGATTTCTAGGATTTTAAGGGGTTTTATGTTTTTAGTGATTTCCAGGGATTTTTTAGTATTTTTATGGTTTTTAGGGTTTAAATGGCATTTGATGGGTTTTAGGGTATCGTAGGGTTTTTGGTTTTTCTATTTTTTTCTATGTTTTTAGGTCTTTTTGAGTTTTTTAATGTTTTATGGTTTTTAGAGTTTTTTAAACTTTTAAGGTATTTTAAGGGGTTTTAGAGTATATAGTGGTTTTTGGGGTTTTATGTGTTTTTAGGGGATTAAGGTTTGTTGTAACACCCCAAGCTTCTACGGTACGCTTCTCTTTGAATAATGTGATAGCGTGTGTTGTACGCAACATTGAGTTCTAACACACCACAACCAATCAAACTAGCCGTTATGAATAGTAATACCTACTTTTTGAAATTATATATATTTTATATTTCAAAATGGACTTCATTTTTGGATTCGGAATATCGAAATTATCCTAAGTTGAATTTTTGGTATTTTTCTGAGAACTTCCAATTTTTATGAAAAGTGAAAAATACTTAAAAACAACTTTTTTAATCAAAATAATTTATAGTGATAAATTATATTATTGAGTGGTTTTAAAGTAAAATTAGAATATATTTTTACCATTTTATCCAATGGCGTTCATTAGATTTAATTTCACTTTGAAATTGGACATAAACAATTATCAATCTTTTGATATATATTGTTTCTTAAAAACACGCTATTTATTGTGACATCAGGAATTAATTATAAAATTAATTAATGGAACTTATATGTTTGGAATTTTGTAAAATAGACATCATTTTTGAATTCAGAATATGAATTATAGCTTAGGGTGAAATTTTGGCATTGTTCTGAAAAACATCAATTTTTGATGAATAGTGAAACTACTAAGTGGTAGTTAAAAAACTGAATTTTTCATAAAACTTAATTTTACCGCTTCTGTGAATGGAATTTAAAAAATCCGAGACACACGGTTAATATCAAGAAGTAAAATGTGGTTCAATGAGATGAAAATAATTTTTGGTGAATAGTAACTTTTTGCTTTTATTTACCACGGTTAGAAGTAAATAGGGTAATTAAGGGTAAAAATGATATTAATATTACCCTAACACATGTCCTAATTCTATTGGAAAAGTGTATCTCGACCAAAACAACCTTAGGAATAAAATATTATCATTTAGGTCCACTTGGATTAGATTAGGACATTTATTATTATTTAATTCAAAGAAGAGTTAAAAGAGTTAAAATCAAGGTTTATTTACTAAAACATTTTTAATATAGGGTTATACATAAGATAAATTTGATTGTAAATATTCATTAGAGAGATAAAAAGATTTCATACATAATTATATTTTATTTATAATTTTTTAGACTTTAAATAATTTAATTTATTTATGACACAATGATGATGCAGTAATTACCATAATTGTGAAAAATTAAAATAATTGATATTATAAATTACCAAATAAATATAATTTGAGACTTTTTAGGAATTACACTAATTTTCTAGGTTAACATGACATGTTAGGATTGATTCAATTAACTTTGTTAGAAGTAATCATTCTGTTATGATTTTTACAAAAATCAATTATTGAATAGTGTCAAAATTGACATAAAAGAGTTTTTAAAACAAATATTATATTATTAATTGATATTTAATTCCTAAAAATCTAAGGTTCGGCCCAGAGACTTATATCAGGATACTTTAATCATTAATGGACCACTTGGGGGTCTCTTGGATGTATATGGTAATTTTATTAACCATATAATATAAAAATACAAAGAGACGTTGTAAAAGTGAAACTAATTAACTTAGAGTTAATACTTAATGATAAGGTTAATATAATGACCCAAACCTTTCTAAATTCTATTGGTTTAGTGGTTTCGAACTATCCCTACCTTAAAATTTAAATAATCAACTTTGGATCCATTAGAAACCGAATATGAATTTATTATAAATTAATATTTCTAGCTTTTCCAAAGGTGCCCCTCACCCCTCTTATAAAAGGGCACTACTCCTTCTCATTTCTTCACACCTTCAAAGCCTTTTGGTTCGGCCAAACTCTGCCCAAATACTCTCCCAACTTCCCCACTACAACCTAGAGGCCTTAGTTTGATCAGAAAGCCAACCTAAGGAGCCCTTTTGATCAAATCAAAAGGAAGAACCCGAAGAAGAGGTAATGTTTTCACCACCCCTTTTCAAGTTCCTTTCTTCTTCAACTTCTTCTTTCTTTGTTATTACCATTCTAAAATAATAACTCCAGTATCTTATATATACTATGATATTATTATAAATATGGCACAACCATATTCAGTATTCTATCCACCCTTTTAATAACATGTCACCATACGTGCGTACGTACGGCTTACCGTCTCCACGTCGTGGTGTAATTGTTATTCAATATATTATTATTTGGATGGGTATAATAATGATATGTAAATCATGTAAATAATAAATATAAAATGTTAATGATTCTTTATATATGATATACCATCCATTTATATGTTATTTTAATATCAAAAGAATGATATTGTTGCTCGTGCGTACGTACGGACTACCGTCTCCACGAACGCGATGAGATTCATTCTCCATCGTATCCATTAAAGTATAATTATAATTTGATGATTTAAAAATGATTTTTAAGGACTTGATATAATTATGGATATGAATAATATACAACCTATCCATAAAAAACACGTCTTATGTAACAAAACATATAAAAGAAAATGAGTAAGTTGACACCCGAAACGACGATAATTATAAGATATTATTAACAAATCAATGTTAAAAGATCATTTATGATATCATATTAATATATATGATTCTTGTATAATTTAATAACAATTATTTCACCATTATACAGGAGGTTAACCTTACCCAACCAAGGAAAAGTACAAGCTAAGGTTTATTTCACAATCTCTTCATTGTCTGAGGTTGTTTCTACGTAATAATCTACTGGGATCTCTTTATCATCCACATCCATGTTTCTTCAAAATGTATTTCACAACATTTTTACTATTTACAAGAATATGGGTTAAATTCATTTATACCCTCGTATGACTTTTTATAAGTGGTTTATAAAGGAATCTTTTCGTCGTTTTCCAAACAAGGTGCTTTTTAACCTTTTCGACAGAATTAAGGTAAGAATGTTTTTTTAACTTATACGGTGGGTGAAGTTATTTTCTGCCATTATAAAATCGTCGAAGCTTCCCTTACAATCTTATAAGAATATTTTCAAAGAAAATGTTTTATTTCATAAATATATGACTCTTAAATTATTTCAAAATAGAAATAGATATTTCTCTAAAAAGAGTTTTGATTTCATCTATGTCAACATCCTTTGATGGATTTTACGCTTATTTGAAGTTGACTTATTATGATACAAAACTTCTATATTGTATTTAAGGTTTTTTGATATGTTTGACTGTGGATGTGCTATTTTTATACCATTCATAGTTTATGGTGAATGTATTGACATTTCGTATGCTAGTTTGAATAACGAATGTTTATGTTATGTTTAAACATTTTCATATGGGAATGCATTGGACTTAATATGTGACGGGTGGAGCCCGCTATAGCTCCTCGATGCATCGGTAGGTCTCATGAGACAAACTAGTGTCTTGGAATAAGGCCTTGACAAAATCTTATTTGTAGTCTTGGCACGAGGCCTTGGCTATGTTGTTAAGATAGTCTGGAATTATGCATTCCATCATTATGAAAGTGGTTATTGATATTGCATGTGATTATTTGATTAGTAGAATATCCATGTGAATAACTAAATTTCATTATTTCATTTTATTTTTTCCATATTATGTTGAAGTTCAAGTTTAAAAGGCTATTGTTTTAGTTATACATTGCCTTAAATGTTTATTCTTATTTATGAAAGTTTCCGCTATATTGTTATCCTTACTGGGCATTTGAGCTCACCGCTTTTCTATGTTTTATTTTTCCCAGGAAGTGAAGAAGTAAATTATTAATGACCTTCAGGGATATTATGAGGGAATAATAGTGTGGATTATGGAGACAATATGTTTTTGTAGTAGTTTTTCACTTCATGATGTAATGTAAAACTTTATGAATATATCTAGTGTTTCTAAGGCTACTAAACCAATCGGTCTTTCGAGATTTGATCTTTCTTGTGATCATGCCAATGTTATGTAATAATGCACCGACTCTGGGTAACTGGGGTTGGGGTGTTACAGTTGTTATCAGAGGAAGTTTAGTACAAACCTTGGAAGCTAGATTTAGATAAACTCTGATTAGAGCACGTAGACCTAAGATGAACTTTGAGGATTAGTATAGAAGAACTTCCTAGAATTTTGGTATTGTAAAGATTTTGTGAGATTTCCGAGCATTACATCCCTGTCTGGATACGAGCAGGTAGAGGCAGCTCTGGAACAGATGTACCTAGGGGTAAAACCCGAAAACACAGCTTTGAGCTAGACTCGAACGGGAACCGGTGCACGAAATCGGGCCTTGCTGCACTCTTGGTTACGACACTCCCGGGGGATATTCTTAGGATAACTCTCATTTTCTTTAAAAATCATTATGAAGGGTTTATGAGTATATACTTCCTCAAAGAAAACATTTTTATGATTATGGATTATATCCATAAATAGTTCAATTTATGTTAAGTGTTTTATAAGTATGTGATTATGTATTTTGATTCATAAACTGATCTAGTTTATGCCATTGTTTAGAAATGGAACCTAGTGGAAGAAATGGAAACTGTATCAATGCACGCACTCCATGTAGGGATTTCCCTCCTGCTCAACATAATTATAGTGGAGCTGGTGATGCAACTGGTGCCGATCAGCTAATCACCATACTGGGAAAACTCACTCCGGTTATGAATAATAACCTTACCTGTATGGAGCACCCTGATCCATAGCGTGGAGGATCAATTTTAGATCGATTCATGAGGAAACAACCACCAACGTTCAATGGGAGTACAAATCCATTAGTATCTGAGCAATGGATAAATTTCCTAGAGAAAATATTTCAGGCTTTGGGGAGTAGTGAAAGGGAAAAAGTTATCATAGCAGTTTACCGACTCACTGGAGATGCCGATAAATGGTGGTCATTGATTCAAAATACGAAGGAAGATGATGAAGTATCAAATATGGAATGGAGGGAGTTCAAAGATCTATTTTTAGAAAAATACTTTCCTCACAACCATCGAGCAGATATGGAAAGGCAATTTCTGAGTCTAAGACAAAAGGAGGATGAGAATGTCGCAAAGTATAAGGCTAACTTCTCAAGGTTAGCAGGGTATGCTGGAGATTATATACGTAACCCAAGAAGTAAGATTGATCATTTCATTGATGGGTTAAAACCATTTCTCCATCGAGCATTAGTCTCACAATCCTTTTCATCGTATGAAGACATTGTCTCATGTTCTATCAAGACTGAAAAGGAATTCTCTAAGTCTTATGACTTTAAAGAAAAGCAAGAGAAGAAGAGGCCTACTGATCAATCTGGGAATATAAATAAAGGGAAGAAAGGAAAGGTTGAATATCCATCCTATGGTAAATGTGGGAAGAAACACCCCGGTACTTTCTTGAAGGGAATGGGCGTCTGTTACAAATGTGGTGAAAAGGGCCACCAAGCTCGTGATTGAAAAGGGAAGAAGGAAGCTACCAATGTTCAGTGCTACAATTGCAGGGAGATGGGGAATTATGAAAATGAATTTCCGAAGCGTTAGGAGAACTTACCTCAGAAAAGGCCAAGGGATCAAGGTCAGGCTTATGCTATCACTACTGCTGAGGTAGAAGCTCCGAAAGATGTGGTGGCAGGTAATTTAATGGTTTCCTCAAGTTTAGAAAATGCATTATTTGATTCTGGATCATCGCATTGTTTCATATCTTCTTAGTTTTCTAAGAAAATTAGATATTTCCAATTTGATTTAACAAGGGAGTTGTCAGTTAAAACTCCTAAGGGAAGTATCATTGCAACAAAGTCTTGTGAATATGTCCCCATTAGGGCACATAAATGTTCTTTATCTGCTGATCTCATCATCATACCTATGATTGAGTTTGATATAATCCTCGGTATGGACTGGCTTTCGAACTATGATGCGAAGATTTATTGTAAGAAGAAAGAGGTTACGATTCTTGATGATAATGATAAGGAACACCTTATCTTTAGAGCAGAATCATCACCACCTAATTCTTATTTAAACCCATCCCCAGTAGCTCAACTAATTTCAATTATTGGGGAGGAAAAGAATGAAATAACTATGGGTGAGGAAAGGAAAGTTCAAATAGAGGATGTACCTGTTGTGAAAGAATTTGTAGATATATTTCCAGAATATTTACCTGGACATCCTCCAGAACAAGAAGTTGAGTTTTCCATTGATTTAATTCCTGGATCAAGGCCTATATCAAATACCCCTTATATAATGGCCACTGTAGAATTAGTCGAACTAAAGAAACAACCAGAGGAATTGAGTAATAAGGGATTTATTCGACCTAGTGTTTCTCCATGGGGAGCCCCTGTTCTTTTTGTTAAAAAGAAAGACGGATCTATGAGGTTATGTATCGACTACAAGGAGATCAATGTTATAACAATAAAAAACAAGTATCCCCTACCAAGCATTGATGATTTATTTGACCAACTGCATGGAGCTCAATACTTTTCAAAGATTGACCTTCGATCTGGATACCATCAGTTGTGTGTGAAGAAGGAAGACATCTCGAAGACAGCATTTCGAACCAGGTACGGGCATTACGAGTTTACTATAATGCCTTTTGGATTGACTAATGCACCCTCTGTATTCATGGATCTGATGAATAGTGTTTTCAAGGATTATCTTGATGAATTTGTGGTGGTATTTATTGATGATATCTTAGTATACTCCAAAATATACGAAGATCATGAAAATCACTTGTGCATTATCTTGAAGACTCTGAGAAGACATGAATTATATGGGAAGTTTCGCAAGTGTGAATTCTGGCTTCAGGAGATTTCTTTTCTTAGCCATATTGTCTCTAAAGATGGAATCTCTGTTCATCCTTTTAATACCAAGGCAATCCAAGAATGGCCAGCACCTACGAGTATAACTGAGGTACGTAGTTTTATTGGTTTAGCAGGTTATTATCGACGATTCGTCCAGAATTTTGCCCGATTGGCTAACCCATTAACGAAGCTCACACGTAAAGGGGTTAAATTTGTTTGGAAAAAAGAGTGTGAAGAATGTTTCGAATAACTTAAGAGAAGATTAGTCAATGCTCATATATTGACTCTACCATCGGGGAATGATGGGTTCGTTATTTATAGTGATGCATCAAAGAAAGGACTTGGTTGTGTCCTTATGCAGAATGATAGGGTTATTGCCTATGCATCATGATAGTTGAGAAATCATGAACAAAACTATCCTACTCATGATCTCAAGTTAGCAGCTGTGATATTTGCTTTGAAGATATGGAGGGACAACCTCTATGGTGAAAAATGTGAGATTTATACTGATCACAAGAGTTTGAAGTATATTTTCTCACAAAAAGAACTCAACATGAGGCAAAGGAGATGGCTTGAATTACTCAAGGATTATGATTGCACGACACACTACCACCAGGGGAAGGAAAATAGGGTGTCAGATGCTTTGAGCAGAAAAGACCATGGAGTTTTGAACAATATGAGAATTGAAAGGGATCCAGTTTTCATGGATCTAGTGAAGATGGATATGGGAATAACCAGGGAAGGAGAAACATCAATGCTTTTTCAAATGGTTGCCAAACCATCTTTACTAGAAAGGATTAAGAGTTCTCAGACCGATGATGAAGAATTTCAAAAGAAGATTAAAGTTGTGAATGATGGGAGACTGAGAGACTTTGTGTATGAAGATGGAATTTTGAAATTCAGGAAGATACTTTGTGTTCCCGATATACCTGATCTAAAAAAGGAATTGCTGGATGATTCTCATAGTTCCAATTTCTCTATACACCCTGGGAGCACCAAAATGTATAGAGATTTGAAGGAACATTTTTGGTGGGACAATATGAAGAGGGAGATTTCTGATTTTGTGTCAAGATGTATGGTTTGTCAACAAGTGAAAGCTGGGAGGCAACAGCCTAGAGGAGTCAAGCAACCTCTTCCCATACCAGAGTGGAAATGGGACAATATTACGATAGACTTTGTCATGGGGCTACAAAAGACTCCTAGAAGGAATGATGCAATATGGGTTATTGTTGATCGTCTTACCAAGTCAGCACATTTTCTTGCTATAAGAGAAGATCTACCACTGGAACGTCTAGAAAGACTATATATTAATGAAGTTGTGAGACTTCATGGAGTACCCCTATCGATTGTTTCTGATCGTGATCCCAGTTTTACTTCAAGATTCTGGAAGAGCCTTCAGAAATCCCTGGATACTGAACATCATTTGAGCACTGCCTACCACCCTCAGACAGACGGACAATCAGAACGGACTATTCAAACCTTAGAATACATGTTGAGATCCTGCTCACTTGACTTTCAAGGTATGTGGGATCAGTATTTACCTCTGGTAGAATTTTCCTATAACAATAGCTTTCATTCGAGTATTCAAATGGCACCATATGAAGCGTTATACGGAAAGAGATGTCGCACACCAACCTGTTGGGATAACGTTGGTGAAAGAAAACTTGTAGGTCCTGAACTGGTGGAGGAAACGATGGAAAAGGTGAAGGTAATCCAAAATCACAACAAAGTAGCTCAAAGTAGGCAGAAAAGCTATGCCGATAATCGAAGGAAGGATTTGGAATTTCAAGTTGGTGGTCATGTTTTCCTGAAGGTATCTCCATGGAAGGGATTCATACGTTTTGGTAAGAAAGGTAAATTGAGTCCCAGGTACATCGGACCTTTCGAAATTCTAGAACAAATTGGGGTTGTAGCTTACCGATTGGCAATGCCGCCAACTCTCTCCAAAGTTCACGATGTGTTCCACGTATCTCTGTTGAGGAAATACATGCCTGACCCAACGCATGTACTCACCTATGAATAATTAGAACTGGATCCCGATCTTTCCTATGGTGAAGAGCCCGTCAGGATTCTTGATATGAGAGAACAAGTACTGAGAAACCGGACGACGCATCTGGTAAATGTTTTGTGGAGAAACCATAAGATGGAAGAGGCAACGTGGGAACCCGAAGAACTTATGATGAAGAACCACCCGATTCTTTTCATACGGTAGTAATCTAGAAATTTTGAGGACAAAATTATCTAAAGGAGGGGAGAATGTAACACCCCAAGCTTCTACGGTACGGTTCTCTTTGAATAATGCGATAGCGTGTGTTGTACGCAACATCGAGTTCTAACACACCACAACCAATCAAACTAGCCGTTATGAATAGTAATACCTACTTTTTGAAATTATATATATTTTATATTTCAAAATGGACTTCATTTTTGGATTTGGAATATCGAAATTATCCTACGTTGAATTTTTGGTATTTTTCTGAGAACTTCCAATTTTTATGAATAGTGAAAAATACTTAAAAACAACTTTTTTAATCAAAATAATTTATAGTGATAAATTATATTATTGAGTGGTTTTAAAGTATAATTAGAATATATTTTTACCATTTTATCCAATTATGTTCATTAGAATGAATTTCACTTTGAAATTGGACATAAACAATTATCAATCTTTTGATATATATTGTTTCTTAAAAACACGCTATTTGTTGTGACATCGGGAATTAATTATAAAATTAATTAATGCTACTTATATGATTGGAATTTTTTAAAATAGTCATCATTTTTGAATTCAGAATATGAATTATATCTTAGGGTGAAATTTTGGCATTATTCTGAAAAACATCAATTTTTGATGGACAGTGAAACTACTAAGTGGTAGTTAAAAAACTGAATTTTTCATAAAACTTAATTTTACCGCTTCTGTGAATGGAATTTTAAAAATCCGAGGCACACGGTTAATATCAATAAGTAAAATGTGGTTCAATGAGATGAAAATAATTTTTGGTGATTAGTAACTTTTTACTTTTATTTACCACGGTTAGAAGTAAATAGGGTAAATAAGGGTAAAAATGATATTAATATTACCCTAACACATGTCCTAATTCTATTGGACAAGTGTATCTCGACCAAAACATCCTTAGGATTAAAATATTATCATTTAGGTGCACTTGGATTAGATTAGGACATTTATTATTATTTAATTCGAAGAAGAGTTAAAAGAGTTAAAATCAATGTTTATTTACTAAAACATTTTTAATATAGGGTTATACATAAGATAAATTAGATTTTAAATATTAATTAGAGAGATAAAAATATTTCCTACATAATTATATTTTATTTATAATTTTTAGAATTTAAATAATTTAATTTATTTATGACACAATGATGATGCAGTAATTACCATAATTGTGAAAAATTAAATTAATTGATATTATAAATTCCCAAATAAATATAATTTGAGACTTTTTAGGAATTACACTAATTTTATAGGTTAATATGACATGTTAGGATTGATTCAATTAACGCTTTTCGGAGTAATCATTCTGTTATTATTTTTACAAAAATCAATTATTGAATAGTGTCAAAATTGACATAAAAGAGTTTTTAAAACAAATATTATATTATTAATTGATATTTAATTCCTAAAAATATAAGGTTCGGAAAATAGACTTATATCATGATAGTTTCATCATTAATGGACTACTTGGGGGTCTCTTGGATGTATATGGTAATTTTATTAACCATATAATATAAAAATATAAAGAGACATTGTAAAAGTGAAACTAATTAACTTAGAGTTAATACTTAATGATAAGGTTAATATAATGACCCAAACCAGTCTAAATTCTATTTGTTTAGTGGTTTTAGACCTATACCCACCTTAACATTTAAATAATCAACTTTGGATCCATTAGAAACTGAATATGAATTTATTATAAATTAATATTTCTAGCTTTTCCAAAGGTGCCCCTCACCCCTCTTATAAAAGGGCACTCCTCCTTCTCATTTCATCACACCTTCAAAGCCTTTTGGTTCGGACATAATCTACCCAAATACTCTCCCAACTTCACTAAATACAACCTATAGGCCTTAGATTGATCAGAAAGATAACCTAAGGAGCCCTTTTGATCAAATCAAAAGGAAGAACCCGAAGAAGAGGTAATGTTTTCACCACCCCTTTTCAAGTTCCTTTCTTCTTCCACTTCTTCTTTCTTTGTTATTACCATACTAAAATAATAACTCCATTATCTTATATATACTGTGATGTTATTATAAATATGGTACAACCATATTCAGTATTCTATACACCCTTTTAATAACATGTCACCATACGTGCGTACGTATGGCTTACCGTCTCCACGTCGTGGTGTAATTGTTATTCAATATATTATTATTTGGATGAGTATAATAATGGTGTTTAACTCATTTAAATAATAAATATAAAATGTTAATGATTCTTTATATATGATATACCATCCATTTATATATTATTTTAATATCAAAAGAATGATATTGTCGCTCGTGCGTACGTACGGACTACCGTCTCCACGAACGCGATGAGATTCATTCTCCATCGTATCCATTCAAGTATAATTATCATTTGATGATTTAAAAATGATTTTTAAGGACTTTATATAATTCTGGATATGAATAAGATACAACCTATCCATAACAAACACGGCTTATGTAACAAAACATATAAAAGAAAACGAGTAAGTTAACACCCGAAACGACGATAATTCTAAGATATTATAAACAAATCAATGTTAATAGATCACATATGATATCATATTCATATATATGATTCTTGTATAATTTAATAACAATTATTTCACCATTATATATGAGGTTAACCTAACCCAACCAAGGAAAAGTACAAGGTAAGGGTTATTTCACAATCTCTTCATTGTCCGAGGTTGTTTCTACGTAATAATCTACTCGGATCTCTTTATCATCCACATCCATGTTTCTTCAAAATGTATTTCAAAACATTTTTAATATTTACAAGAATATGGGTTAAAGTCATTTATACCCTCGTATGACTTTTTATAAGTGGGTTATAAAGGAATATTTCCGTTGTTTTCCAAACAAGGTGCTTTTTAACCTTTTCGACAGAATTAAGGTAAGAATGTTTTTTTAACTTATACGGCGGGTGCGGTTATTTTCCGCCGTTATAAAATCGTCAAAGCTTCCCTTACAAGCTTATAAGAATATTTTAAAATAAAATGTTTTATTTCATAAATATATGACTCTTAAATGATTTCAAAATAGAAATAGATATTTCTCTAAAAAGAGTTTTGATTTCATCTATGTCAACATCCTTTGATGGATTTTACACTTATTTGAAGTTCATTTATTATGATAAAAAATTTCTATATTGTATTGAAGGTTTTGTGATATGTTTGAATATGGATGTGCTATTTTAATACCATTCATAGTTTATGGTGAAAGTATTGACATTTCGTATGCTAGTTTTAATACGAATGTTTATGTTATGTTTAAACCTTTTCATATGGGAATGCATTGGACTTAATACGTGATGGGTAGAGCCTGCTATAGCTCCTCAATGCATCGGTAGGTCTCATGAGACAAACTAGTGTCTTATCACAAGGCCTTGAAAAAATCTTATTTGTAGTCTTGGCATGAGGCCTTGGCTATGTGGTTATGATAGTCTGGCATTATGCATTCCATCATTATGAAAGTGGTTATTGATATTGCATGTGATTATTCGATTAGTAGAATATCCATGCGAATAAGTAAATGGAATTATTTCATTTATTTTTTCCATACTATGTTGAAGTTCAAGTTTAAAAGGCTATTGTTTTAGTTATACATTGCCTTAAATGTTTATTCTTATTTATGAAAGTATCCGCTAGATTTTTATCCTTACTGGGCATTTGAGCTCACCCCTTTTCTATGTTTTATTTTTTCCAGGAAGTGAAGAAGTAAATTATGAATGACCTGCAGGGATATTATGAGGGGATAATAGTGTGGATTATGGAGACAATATGTTGTTTTAGTAGTTTTTCACTTCATGATGTAATGTAAAACTTTATGAATATATCTAGTGTTTCCAAGGCTACTAAACTAGTCAGTCTTTCGAGATTTGATCTTTCTTGTGATCATGCCAATGTTATGTAATAATGCACCGACTCTGGGTAACTGGGGTCGGGGTGTTACATTTTTAGTTTTTATGGTTCTTAGGTGTTTTATGTTTTTTATGTTTTAAGGAATTCTTAGGGGTTTTCGAGTTTTTAAGGTTATTAGGGTTTATTGTGTTTTTAGGGATTTTATGATTTTTTTAATATTTTTATGGTTTTTTGAGGTTTTAGGTTTATCTTCAGTTTTTAGGGTATTATGATTTTTTGGATTTTTAATAATTTTATTGGTTTAATTGGTTTTTAGAGTTTTAGTGGTTTTACAGATTTTATGGACTTTTAGGGGTTTTAAAGTTTTTAGGGTTTTTAGGGTTTTTATGGAATTTATCATTTTTAGGTTTTAAGGGTTTTAATATATTTTAATTTTTTATGTTTTTCTTATGAGTTTTTAGGTTTTTAGGGTTTTTTATGTTTTTAGTGATTTAAAGGGATTTTTTAAATATTTTTTGGGTTCTTAGGGTTCTTAGGTATTTTGAGTGTTTTTGGGATTTTTTTTAGAGTGTTTAGGGTTTTTATTGTTTTTTAGATTTTTTGGGTTTTTTTGAGTTTTTGATGGTTTTAAGGTTTTTAGGGTTATTTATGGGTTTTAGGGGTTTTACGAATTTTAGGGATTTTAGGGTTTTTAGAAATTTTTAGGTTTCTATGGGTTTTATGTGTTTTTTGGTATTTAATTTTTTCTTAGGGTTTGTCATGGCTATTAGGATATTTTATGTTTTTTAGGGTTTTTAGGGTTTCTTAGGTTTTTTATTTATTTTGACGGTTTAGGGTTTTTATGGTTTTTATGGTTTTTTGAGTTTTTTGGGATTTTTAGGTTTTTAGTGTTTATAATGTTGCATAGTTTTTAAAAAAAATTGGGTTTTAAAGGGTTCTAGTGTTTTTAGCAGTTTTAGGGTTTTTATTTTGTTTTAGGTTTTTTAAAGTTTCTTATGGAATTTATGGTTTTTAAAATTTATTGATTTTTGGTGTGTTTTAGGGTTTTTAGGATTTTTTTTGTGTTTTTAGGTTTTTAAGGTTTTCTTATAGTTTTAGGTTTTTAGGTTTATTTACATTTTTTGGGATTTTTAGGATATTTATGCTATTTTAGGGATTTTTGGAATTTTGAGGGTTTTTTTGGGTTTTTTAGAGTTTTTATGAGTTTTCGGGGCTTTTAGGGGTTTTGTTGTGTTTTTTTGGATTTTAAGGTTTTTACTGTTTTTTAACGATTTGATTATTTTAAAGGTGTTTTATAGTGTTGAGTGGGTTTATGGTTGTTATGGGTTTTTAGGGTTTTTGAGGGTTTTTAGGGCAAGAAAGAAGCAAGGGTTGGGCTATTCTTGGGTTTTAGTTTTTTAAGGTTTTGTTATGGTTTTTAGGGTTTTTATGTTTTTAGGAATTTTTAATGTTTTTTAGGATTTTATGGTGCTTTAGGGTTTTATGGATTTTGTAGGGTTTTTAGGGATTTTTAGGGTTTTCATTTTTTGTAGGGTTTCAAGGATTATTTTTAGTTTTTTTTGGTTTTTTAGATTTTGTAGAGTTTTTTGGGGTTTAAAGGGGTTTTAGAGTTTTTTTGGGTTTCAGGGTTTTTGTAGGGTTTTAGGGGCTTTAGGGGTTTTATGGTTTTTGGGTATTTTAGGGGAGTAAATATTTTTTATATTTTTATGGGTTTTTATGTTTTTAATGGGTTTTAGGGTTTTTTATTTTTTTTTATGGTTTTTTCAATATTAGATAATTTTAAGGTTTTTTTTTGTTTCTTGGGTTTTTAAGGGTTTTCTGAGTTTTTTAGGGTTTTTAGATCTTTTATAGTTATTTAATATTTTTATGGGTTTAAATTATTTTTTTATTTTTTAATGGGTTTTGGTTTATTATGGGTGTCTAGTGTTTTTTAAGGTTTTTATGGGTTTTTAGGGGTTTTTTAATGTTTTTATCCTTTTTTAGGGTTTTACGAATTTTATGTGCTTTTAGGTTTTTAAGGTTTTCTTATATTTTTTCATGGTTTTTAGGGTTTTATGTTTTTTTTTGTATTATTAGGGATTTTCTAAGATTTTTTAAGGATTTTAGAGTTTTTAGGTATTTTAAGGGATTTTAGGGATTTTAGGGTTACAACGGTATTTTTTAGTTTTTAGGATTGTTTTAAATTTTTTCGGGTTTTAAGGTTTTTAGAGCTTTTAATGTTTTTGGGTTTGAAAGGGTTTTTTGAGGTTTTTGTTGGTTTTTAGGGGTTTTATAGGGTTTTAGGGGATTATTGTTTTTAGTGCTTTTATGGACTTTAGGGGTTTTATGGTCTTTTTATTGTTTTTCGGGTTTTTAGAGTTTTTAGGTTTTCAGGGAGTTTAAGTGTCTTTAGCTTTTTCATATATTATTTTGGATTTTTAGGTTTTTTGGTTTTTTTTTACATTTTCCCATATTTTTAGGTCTCTTATCAATTTTTTTTGGGTTTTTAGGTTTTTTAGGTATTTTTAAGAATTTTTGGATGTTTTGGGTTTTTAATGATTTTTAGGTTTTTAAGGGTTTTAATTGTTTTTAGATTTTTAGGGTTTTATTTTATTTTTTCTAGTTTTTTATGTTTTTTTATGTTTTAAAGGTTTTTTAGGTATTTTTAAGGGATTTATTGTTTTTTATTATTTTAGGAATTTTGATGGTTTTTAGGGGTTTTAGTGATTTTATTATTTTTAAGGGTTTTAGATTTTTTTTTGAGTTTTTTTTGCTTTTAGATGTTTTTTGTGTTTTATAATATTTTACGGAAAGATAGGTGTAGGTCCAGGCTATTCCACCCCCCCTACAATTTAATATTTTACGGGTTTAAAATTATTTTAGAGTTTTTAGGGGATTTTGGGTTTTAATGGGGTTTTATAATTTCTAAAGTTTTTTAGGGGTTTATGGGATTTATGGTTTTTTGAGTTTTTAGGGTTTTGGGGGGTTTATTTATTTTTTATGTTTTTTAGGTTTTAAGTAATTTTATGTTTATATATTTTTTGGGATTTTTTGGGTTTTTAGGGTTTTTTATGAATCTAGTGTTTTTTTGAGATTTTTTGGGTATTTTACAGTTTTTAGTGGTCTTGAGGGGTTTTTAGGTTTTTCGTATTTTTATGGTTTATTTGAGTTTTTAGGTTTTTTTAATGTTTTAGGGTTTAAAGTGTTTTTATATATTTTTAATGTTTTTAGTGTTTTAAAGGATTTTTAGAGTTTATATTGGGTTTTTATTGTTTTTATGGGTTTTTTGGGTCTAAAGGTTATTTGGGATGTTTGTAGTTTTTAGGGTTTTATCATTTATTTAGGTTTTTAGGGGATTTAAGTGTTTTAGGGTTTTAGGATTTTCTAAGGATTTATCAAGAATTTTAGGGTTTTTTATGTTTTTAGGGAATTTCAGTATTTTTTTAGGATTTTTATGTTTTTTACGGTTTTAATGGATTTTTAGTGTTTTAGTGTTTTTAGGGGAATTGTGGATTTAAAGGGTTTTTAGATATTTTAGTGGTTTTTTAGGGGTTTTATGGGTTTTTAGTGTATTTAGGTTTTTAAGGATTTTATAAGATTTAAGGGATTTAGGGTTTATAGGTTGTTTTGGGTTTTTAGCATTTTTTAGGTTTATTGGGGTTTTTAAGTGTTTTTTGACTTTTAAGGTTTTCTCAGTGTTCTTCAATTATATACATTTTTAGGGATTTTTGGGATTTTTATGGGGTTTTAGGGGTTTTGAGGTGTTTTTTAGGTCTTATCGTTTTTAGGGTTTTATGGTTTTTTTGGGAATTTAGGTGGTTTTCTATTTTTGTAAGGTTTTTAATTTTTTATATATTTTTAAAGATTTAGGGTTTTAAATTGTTTTTACTGTTTTAGTGTGTTTTTAGGGTTTTCTATAGTTTTTAATGTTGTTAGAGGATTTAATTTTGGAAGGGTTTTTTTGGGTTTTTATAATTTTTAGGTGTTTTATGGGTTTTAAGTGATTTTTGGTTTCTATTGTTTTCTTACGGGTTTTAGGTTTTTTAATGTTTTTAGAGATTTTTAGGTATTCATATGATTCTTACAGGTTTTTAGGGGGTTTTTAGATTTGTAGGGGTTTTAGGCATTTTAGAGTTTTTAGTGGTTTTATAAAAAATTTAGAGTTTTAAATGTGTTCATGGGTTTTAGGGTTTCTTATGGTTTTCAGGGTTTTTAGGGTTTTTATTTTTTTTAGGTTTTTGAGGGGTTTTAAGTGTTTTTTGGTTTTTAATGTTTTCTTAGGGAATTTCAGGGTTTAATGGGTTGTTTATGTTTTTAGGGATTTTTAGGTATTTTTTTGGATTTTTATGTTTTTCGGGTTTTTAAGTATTTTAAGGGTTTTTAAGGGTTTTAAGAATTTAATATGGTTTTGGGTTTTTAGTTTTTTTGGGTTTTTAGGGTATTTAAGGGTTTTAGAGTTTTTACTATTTTTTGGGTTTAAAGTGATTTTTTAGTTTTTGGTGGGTTTTTATGATTTTTTTTTGTTTTTAGGGATTTTAATCTTTTTAGGGGTTTTTATGTTTTTTAGTATTTTTTGAGTTTATAGGGTTTTTATCATTTTTTATGTTTCTTATGGGTTTGAAGTGTTTTTAGGATTTTAATTTTTTCTTAGGTGGTTTCATGATTTTTAGGGTTTTTAACATTTTTGGGAATTATTATGGATTTTAGCGATTTTTTAGAATTTTTATGGTTTTTAAGGTCTTTAGGGATTTTCTTGCATTTTAATGATTTTAGGAGTTATATGTTTTTTTGGGGGTTTTAGGGTTTTTTGAGTTTTTATGGTTTTAATGGTATTTTAAATTTTTTTCACATTTTTAGGGGTTTAAAGGATTTTTTGAGTTTTTATTGGGTTTTTAGCAGTTTATGGGTTTTTATGGGTTTTTAAGGATTTTAGGGTTTTTATGGTTTTTAGGAATTTAGGGTTTTTACTGGGTTTTTAATATTTTTAACATTTTTAGGGTTGTAAGGGGTTGTAAGGGTTTTTAGGTTTTTAAAGTTTTCTTTGGTTTTTCAAGGTTTTGTGGGATTATCTACCTTTTATGGTTTTTTAGGGATTTTCTAATTTTTTTTCTAATTTTTAGGCTTATAATGTATTTTGAGGGTGATTATGGTTTCTTCGTGTATTTAGATTTTTCTGGATTTTCTATTTTTTAGAGGTTTTTCAATTTTTTAGTCTTTTTAAGGTTTTTTGATTTTTATCACATTTCTAGGGGTTTAAATTTTTTGTAGTATTTGGTGTATTTTTATAGGTTTTTAGGGATTTTAAGGTTTTTTTTAGTTTTTAGGATTTTTGGGTCTTTTAGAGTTATTATAGTTTTTAGTGTTTTTTTATTTTTAGGTGATTTAAGCATTTTTTTTCTAAGGGTTTCATAGGGGTTTTCAAGTTATTTAGGGTTTTTTATGTTTTTAGATATTTTTAGGGATTTAAGTATTTGTATGGTTTTTAGGGTTTTCCGGGATTTTGAGGGTTTTTAGGATTTTTAGAGTTTTTAGGGTTTTATGGTTTTTTTGGATTTATAGGGGTTGTTTGAGTTTTTATGGGTATAAAGGTTTTTTATATATTTTTCACATTTTTAAGAGTTTAAATGATTGTTAGAGTTTTTAGTTATTTTTTAGGGGTCGTTATGGGTTGTAGTGCAAGTACGGTGCATAGCCAGGCTATTCCTGACCCCCCCCCCAAATATATTAGGAAAAAGAGACAGAGAAGACAGGAGAGGGGAGGAGTCAAACGACCCACAACCAAAAACCCTTAACAACCCCAAAAAATAAAAAAATAAAACCTAAAAAGAAAAACAATTCAGTCAACATCACCACCAAATTCTTAAACCGAAGCTGTGCCATAAGGGTCACCCTCCCTACCATATCCAGAAGCCACATCATCAATGCAGAAGTTAGAATCTACACCTATGTCCATCAATTCCCATCCTGACTTAAATTCCTCATGATGGTTGAGGAGCTTCAGGTGCTCCTCCCTGTGTTTGTCTTGCTCTGGGGTAAGTTGCTGCTCCCATTTGTTAAATTTGAATTTCAGTTTGGCCACCATTAATGACGCCCGAGTATCCATGGGTCTGGGAAGAGTGGAGTAATCCCACTTAATCCTTCTCTTCGAGGGGGTAGAGTTAGAACCATCATCAACATTTTTAACCCTCTCCTTAATAATCATATGCATATTGTGATTCATCCTTCTACCATACTCATACAAAAGGTCTTGATCAGGGATGAAGAGGGCTTCCTGCTGTAGGGAACAATCAACAAGGACCCAACACTATAACATTCATGGAACCACAAGGGCTGTTTCCTCAAGAGCCAGACAGGGAGAGGTCACCACATCATCTAGCACTAGATGTAGGCCCTTATCTTCCTATAACGCAGGACAAATGACACAACCAACTTTGTTATCTATCTCCACTTCAGGTAGAGTGAGAGCCAATTTCCTCTCCTCCCCAGGAATCTTGTTCCCCTGGAAAGAAGTCTCATTCTCCGAAAACCCATTGTTGTTGTGCACAAGCACCTACAACTCCCTTTTCTCATGCTTACCATCACCATCTGAGTGCCCAATTGTGTCCAACATAAGATCGATGTCACTAGAAATCTGGAAAACACTCCCTCCACCATGCATAGCTCGTGCTCCATCCTGTATATCACATCCAGCGACCAATGAATCCTCATTGATCATCCGACCTTCCTCATCCCCCACACCATCGCCATGGGACTTGATCAAGGACAGATCCATCACATCACTCCCATGGATATCATTACTAAATATAGGATCCATTTGCACTGAGGGACCCTTTTCATCCACAATGGAACCAGGCCTAGCATAAAAATCCATCACAGCCCTAATATCAGCTACCTCCCCCTATTCCTCCACCACCCCCTGCTCCTCCACACCCCCTTTTGTATCATCCTCTCCCTCCAACTCCACAAAACAAAGAAAATAAAACCTATTACACAAGTGGGCACCACCCAAGGCCAGCATATCCCTACTTCCAGAAAGACCACTATTCAAGTTCACGACCTCTTGGACCTCAACCACCCATCCCAAGAAAACAAAATCCACCAGATTCCAAACAAACTACACCACCCTCTCACTAGCCTTTTCATGACTGCTAACATTCCGAGGAGCCTCCAGGTCTAGACTGCCTAAGGATGACGACGTCACTAGCCCATGTGCAACAACCACCCCCTTCGACTCCAGTGAACCAAACCTATTGCATAATGAAACACCACTCGAAGCCTGTAACTTCATTCCCTACCCACCCGAAGCATGTTCCTCCAATCATCTAGCCTTCCCTTATTCATGTAATTCTTCACTTATCAACATAATTGATGGCAGTCCATCATCTTTCTCTGACGCCCCCTCTTGAGACTTCACACCCAAACCCACACCAATGTCATTGAAACCTAAGTCTTACCTAAAGATCCTTGCACCTTTCCCTATTTCCATTACTCCCTTCTCATGCAAACTCTCCAAATCCAGGTTCAATCTATCATAAAACTAAGAGACCTTTGGCCCAGTGGATTTTCATGGAACATCCTTAAGTATAGAATTTCCTATCACAACATTACCTTAATCATCCACTATCATTGGCCGATCAACTGGCCCAACCACCCCATGACCCCCTTCATAGCTCTAGCGCTGCAACCCCCTCGTTTGCAAGAAGTGTGAGAATGTACCAATTGCATACATAAATAAAAAAACGCAACAAATGACTCAACCACCACCAATTGTTTGTAACGAAACTCCATGCCAATCTTAATCCACACAAAGTCAATTAGAGGATTTGAGAAATCATGTTCAACATAGACTCTTGGGGAAACTGGGTGGCCGATTTCTTGAGTCCGTATATCTGAACACAAATATCATCCCAAAATATTCCAAAGCATACAGATAATGGATGGAATATGAAATGGAAGATGGAGTTTCAAGAACCTAACCCATAAAGCAATCAGTGATGAGTCCCAGTTCATGTACAGGTCGAAGCTTCACCTAAAGAGAAAGAATCTAACACCATTGAAGCTTCTAGGGGATACAGAGAAATCACGAATCAAATAATCCTCTATTTAAAACTGAATCATAAAGTGGCGGCCATCTAGTAACCCTACTGTCACCCGATCGTAAATATTCAAAGATCCAAACACAAATCTTTCCAAAGAACCCATCGAGGGTCAGTTCATCATGAATCAGTTAACCAAGGTCATGCCAGGAAGTGTAGAGGTCTCATGAAACTTTGAGTCCAATAAAGATAAATGAGGCTATCCTTCATATAAATCAGGAAACTTTAGGAAAATATCAATTCCAGGGAAAGGGGGAAGAAGATCAGGCACATAGGAATAGATGAAGGCCAAGTCCTGATCACTATCAAGTGAAAATCCCTCCCCCATATGGGGTAGGAAGGATCATCGTCATCTCCATCAAGGATTCAATGGAATATAATAATATAGAAGCTCCCCTAATGGGTTTTAGTGGATTTTGGGGGTTTTAGGGTTTTTAGAAATTATTAGGATTTTGTGGTTTTTAAGTGATTTTTGTTTTTTAAGTTTTCATTAGGGTTTGTTAGGGTATTTAGGTTTTTTTACATTTGAGGGTTTTTCTTATGGATTTTTATGATTTTTATGGTTCATTATAGTTTTGAGGGTTGTGGGGGTTTTTATAGGTTTTTTATTAGTTTTGGTGGTTTCTAGATTTTTGAGTTTTTTTGGGGTTTCAAATACTTTTAGAGTTTTTAACATTTTAGGGGTTTAAATGGTTTTTAGAGTTTTTAATGGTTTTTCGGGATTTTATGGTGTTTTAGGGGTTTTATGGTTTTAAGGGGTTTTATGGTTTTTAGAATTTTTTGGGTTTTTTTTGTTTTTTTTTGTTTTTAGGGGTTTTAAGTGTTTTTAGGATTTTATGGTTTTCTTAGGGTTTTTTGTATTTTTTGGTTTTTTACTTTTTTTATTTTTTGTATTTTTATTCCTTTTTAGATTTTTTTGGGTTTTTGAGGTGATTCAGGGTTTTATGGTTTTTATGGTTTTTAGGGTTTTTGTTGTGTGTTTAAGGGTTTCATTTTTTTATAGTTTTTAATGTTTTTAGTGTTCTCAAGGTATATTGTAGTTTTTAGTGGGTTTTATGGTTTTTATGGTTTTAATAGCTTTAGGGGGTTTTATGGGTTTTAGGGGTTTAAAGGGTTTTTTAGGGTTTTTATGCTTTTTTATTATTTTAGGGATTTGGGTGTTTTAAATATTTTATGGTATTCTTGGGGTTTTTCTGGGTTTTTAGGAGTTTTTCATGTTTTCTAGGAATTTGATGGTTTTTAGGGTTTTTAGGGATTTTGATGGGTTTTTTGGTTTTTTGGTTTTTTGGTTTTTTTTGTTTTTAGCAGTTCCTTTTGATTTTTTAAGGTATTTATGGTTTTTTAGAGTTTTTTAATTTTTTTAAGTGTTTAAAGGGTTTTAAGACTATTGTATTGTTTGTTGGGTTTTTTTGGGTTTTTAGGGTTGTATAAGGGAATTATGGGGTTTTTTGTTTTTTAGGATTTTTTAAGGTTTTAAAACATTTATATTTTCTAGGAATTTTAAGTGTTTTTTTTTGTTTTAAAGATTTTCTTAGAATTTTTACAGTTTTTTCATTTTAAGAGATTTTTTTGGGTTTTTATATTTTTATGGTTTTTTGGAGTTTCTATGGTTTTTAAGTCCTTTTAGAGTTTTTTAAAATTATTAGGGGTTTATAGGGTTTTGTAGTTTTAAATGGTTTGTAGGTTTATTATGGGGTTTTAAGGGTTTTAAGGTTCTTATGATTTTTTAGGTTTTTTAGGTTTGTCAACATTTTTTGGATATTTAGTGTTTTTAGGTGTTATTAGGTTTTTAACGTTTTATTAAGTCTTTTTAGGTTTTTTCATGGTTTTTAGGTTTTTATGTTTCTATTAATTTTTTTGTAATTTTTAATATTTTTATGGTTTTTAGGTTTTTTAGTGATTTTTTGGGGTTTTAGGGTTTTTATGGTTTTTAGGTTTTTTGAAAATTTTAGGGTTTTAAGGTTTTTTATTGTTTTTAGTTTATTTTGGGGTTCGATGGGTTTTAACATGTTTTAGTGGTTTTTTAGGGTTTTTAGGTTTTTATGGGAAAGGAAGATGCGAGGGTCGGGCAATTCCCCCCCCCCCCCCCCCATAAATTTATTAGAAAGAAAAAAGAGACTCAGCAGACAAGGGAGGGGAGGGGTTAATCAACCCACACCCAAAAACCCCTTACAACCCATGCCAAAAAAATAAAAATAAAAAAAAAATGAAAATAAACCCAAGCAGAAAACACACAACAAAAAGTAGCAACCCTCTTCATCACCATCATCAACCAGCATCCAGCAGCTCACAACCAAGCAATGACCAGCCTCCAATCTCACCATGTCTAGAATCCAGTATAATCCAGTCATCACAGCCACAACATCGCTTAACAGCTTCTCCAACCGCATCACCAAGCTAAACAGAACAAGCATCCCATAACACTGGCCAGCTTCCAGACCCCACCAACTCTTCTTCCCTACCAATAGCTAGCTCAAGCGGATTCCCACTGCCAAACCCTCCACAGAAATACATCCCTGTTAGGGTATTAGGGTTTTTCATGTTTTTAGAGGTTTTAACTATTCTTAGCTTTTTAATATTTTGTTAGTGTTTTTCCAGGTTTCATGGTTTTTAAATTTTTTTCAATATTTTTGGGTTTTTTAGTTTTTTTATGGTTTTGAATTGGTTTTATTGATTTGAGGGTTTTTAGGATTTTTAGAGTTTTTAGTGTTTTTTAGGTTTTTTGGGGTTTTATGTGATTTTAGGTATTTCAGGTTTTCTTTTGGTTTTTCCATGTTTTTATGTTTTTTTACGTTATTTGGAATATTTAGGGATTTTTTAGTATTTTTTAAATTTTTAGGGTTTTAAGGGGTATTTAGGGTTTTTAGTGATTTGATGGATTTTGTGTTTTTTTTGAGTTTTTTAAGGTTTTAAAAAAAATAGAGTTTTTTAATGTATTAGGCGTTTATAGAGTTTATAGAGTTTTTTTATGGGTTTTATGGTTTTTAAATTTTTTTGGAGTTTTATGTTTTTAGGGTGTTTAGGGTTTTTCTTGGTTTTTTCATTTTTTGGTTTTTTGGGGTTTTATGTCTTTTTCGGTTTTTATGTTTTTTAGGGTTATGAAGGTTTTTTATGTTTTTTACATTTTTCGTATTTTTTATGTATTTTTTTGTTTTTTATAGTTTTTAGGGATTTGATGGATTTAAGGGGGGTTCGTTTTTAGGGGTTTTATGGGTTTTTTGAGTTATTGGGGTGGGGTTTTAGTTTTTATGGTCTTAAAGGTTTTGTTCAGATTTTAAATTTTTTTGGGGTTTTAATGGGTTATCTGATTTTTTATTGGTTTTTAGGGTTTTTCGTGTTTTTATGAGATTTAGGAGTTTTTAGGGTTTTTATAGTTTTTTGGGTTTTTAGGGTTTAAAAGTATATTTTTTAATGTTTTCTATGGTTTTTTAGTGTTTTTTTTTGTTTTTTTGAATTTTTATGGGGTTTTAGTATTTTTATGGTTTTTAGGTGTTTTAAGGAATTTAGGGTTTTTATGGTTATTACAGGTTGTTCGGTTTTAGGGTTTTTTTGTGTTTTTTGGGTTATTATTATTTTAGTGGGTTTTATGGGTTTTATGGGTATTTATTGATTTTTCTTGTTTTTATGGGTTTTAGGGTTTTTTGGGGTTTACAACTTTTTTGGTTTTAGGGGTTTTAAGTGTTTCCAATTTTTTTAGGTTTTCTTTCTTTTCAAGTTTTTTACATTTTTAGGGTTTTTTGTGATTTCCTAGGATTTTTATGGTTTTTTGGGTTTTTATGAATTTTGAGGGTTTTAAGGGTTTTTATCATTTTTTTATTTTAGGTTTTTTTAGTTATCTAGGGGTTTTTTAGGTTTTTAGAGTTTTTAACATTTTTTTACATTTTTACAGGTTTAAAGGGTTCTTAGAGTTTTCAGTGATTTTTTTATTTTTTATGTTTATTGGGGTTTTTACGGTTTTTTTAAAGGTTGGGTCTGAAGCCTCATTTTATTATTAGATCCAATAAAATACATCTTCTAACTATGTATATAGAGACCCATTACATATCCCAAAGGCCTAGTGGGCATGTATCCCATTACATAGCCTGTAGGCCCAAATTTTCGACCGAAGGCCCTTTCTATGAATAGTAACCTGACAACTATAGGACCCACTGTTGCTACAGTGCCCTGCTGCTGCTATAGGGTCCTGCAACCGCTACAGTACCTGCCGATCAAAAGTACCACTACTGCTACAGTACTGCTACAGTACTACTATAGTACCTGCACCCAATGGGTTTTGAACCTCCATTTTTCATGTAGGATTATGGGGTGCTTACCACTAAGACAAACTCCAACTACTAGGGTTTTTTATGGTTTTTAGTGGTTTTAAATGTTTTTGGGTTTTGGGTTTTTTGTTTTTTTGGTATCTTAGAGTTTTTTAGGTTTTTTATGGGTGTTTAGGTATTTTTAGTTTTCTATGGTTTTGTTAGGTGTTTTAAGGGGTTTTTATGATTTTCGGGATTTTTAGGTCTTGTTTAAGGATTTTATGGATTTTTAGTGTTTTTATCGTTTTTTGGGTTTTAATAGTTTGGGGGGTATGGTATTTTTAATTTTTTTTTATAGTTTTAGGGTTTTTTTATATTTTTTTAGCATTTGAGGGTTTTAAAGGGTTTTCAGTGTTTTTGGTGGTTTTCATGGGGTTTACGGTTTTTAATGTTTTTTAGGGTTTTATTTTTTAAGAGGTTTTACGGTTTTTACTGGATTTTAGGGAAGTTAGTGTTCTTTACATTTTTAGGGTTTTAAATGTTTTTAGGGTTTTGAGGCATTCTTAGTGTTTTTTAGTGTTTTTACATTTTTATGTATTTTTATGGCTTTTTTGGTTATTTATGGTTTTTTGGGTTTTTAGGGATTTAGAGATTTTTAGTCTTTTTAAGGTTTTTATGGTTTTTTAGTGTTTTAGTGTTTTTTTATTTTTTAAGGTTTTTAATATTTTTGAGAGTTTGTTGATGTTTTTAGGGGTTTAATAAATTTTAATATTTCATAGTGGTTCTTTAGGCATTTTATGGGGTTTTAAAATTTTTACGGTTTTTATGGTTTTTAGGGGTTTTATGGTCTTTTAGGGGTTTCTTTGTGTTTTAGGGTATTTTTAGAGTATTGTTTATTATTTTTTAATATTTTTATCATTTTTAAGGTTTTTTGGGTTTTTAGTGTATTTACGTTTTTATGGTTTTCTTAGGGTTTTTAGGGTTTTTACGATATTAGTGATTTTGATTCATTTTTAAATATTTTTATGGTTTTTGGGTTACTTTGGGATATTGCGATTTTTAAAGTTTATTGTGGTTTTAAGTTTTTTGGGGGGGTTTTAGGGTTTTCTATGATTTTTTTAGAGTTTTTAAGGTTTCCAATGATTTTTAACATTTTTAGGCAAGGAAGATGCGAGGGTTAGGCTATTCCCGACCCCCTTAAAAGATTTTATGTTTTTAGTCAGTTTTTTGGGGGGTTTGGGGTTATTTGTGTTTTAAGGTTTTTAGCGTGTGTTTTGGTTTTTAAGGGTTTTTAAGGTTTTTTAGGGTTTTTAGGATTTTTTATTTTTTAGGGTTTTTAAATGGATTTTATGGTTTTTATAATTTTCATAGATTTTTTCATTCTTTTTTGGGTTTTTTACATTTTTATGGGTTTTTAGGTATTTTTAGTATTTTTATGATTTTTTAGGGTTTTTAAGTATTTTTAGGGTTTTTGTTTTTTTTTATTTTTGGCTTTTTAGGCTTTTAGGGTTTTGTTTTAGTTACCTATGGTATTTAAGGTTTTTAGTGTTTTTAAAAATTTTAGACGTTTCAAGGGTTTTTAAATTTTAGTGGTTTTTAGAGTTTTTATAGGTTTTTAAGGTCTTTAAGGTTTTTAGGCTTTTGAAGGCTTTAAATGGGTTTTATGGTTTTAAGGATTTTTGGGTGTTTAGGGATTTTTAGTCGTTTTAGCATTTTTAGGTTTTTATGGGGTTTAAGCGTTTTTATGTTTTTAAGGTTTTCTCAAGGGGTTTTTCGGGTTTTTTCCTTTTCTTGGAATTTTTAGGGCTTTTTTTGGATTTTTATGTTCTGTTTGGGTCTTTATGGATTTTGAGGTTTTTTAGGCTTTTTATAGTTTTACGGTTTTTAATATTTTTTGGGGGTTTTAGGGTTTTTTGAGTTTCTAGGATTTTATGGTTTTTTCGAGTTTTGTAACATTTTTATATGTTTAACTTTTTTTAGAATGCTTGGTGTTTTAGGGGTTTTATAGGGTTTTAGTGGTTTTATGGTTTTTATGGGTTTTATGGGTTTTTGGGGTTTTGGGGGTTTTCTAGGATTTTTATGATTTTTAGATTTTTAGGGGATTTATGTGTTTTTAGGTTTAATGGTTTTCTTAGACATCTTAGGGTTTTTTTCTTTTACGTTTTATGGATTTTTAGGGATTTTTTGTTTTTTATATTTTTTAGGGTTTTTAGGGATTTTGATTGATTTTTAAGGTTTTAGGGTTTTTATAGTTTTAGGGTTTTCATAGTTTTAGGGGTTTTATTGAGATTTAATGGGTTTTATAATTGTTAAAAAAAATTGGTGGGTTTAAATGGTTTTTAGTGTTTCTAGTGGTTTTTAGGGTATTTATGGGTTTTTGGGGGTTTAACGGGTTTTAAGGGGTTTTATTGGTTTTAGGGTTTTAAGGGTGTTTTTTAGATTTTAGTGTTTTTATGGTTTTTAGGGGTTTTATGTGTCTTTAGGTTTTTATGATTTCATTATGGGTTGTTCATTGTTTTTATGGTTTTTTACATTTTTGGTATTTTGAATTATTTTTTAGGATTTTTATGGTGTTTTAGTGTTTTTATGGATTTTGGGTGTTTTTAGGGTTTTTATGGTTTGTTTGGTTTTTATAGTTTTAAGGTTTTTTTAAAGATTTATAATTTTTTAGGGTTTATATGGTTCTATATTTTTTGTGGTTTTTTAGGTTTTTTATTGGTTTGTAGGGTTTTTCTTGGTTTTTAGGTGTTTTAGGGTTTTTAATATTTTTAGGATTTTTAGGGTTTTTAGGGTTCTTAGGATTTTTAGTGTTTTTAGGTTTTTAAGGGTTTTATGTGTTTTATGGTTTTTAATGTTTTCTTTAGGGTTTTATGTGTTTAATGGTTTTTTATGTTTTTTTAAATTTTAGCTTCTTTTAGGATTTTTAGGAATTTTAGGGTTTTTAGGTATCTTATGGGTTTTTGTAAATTTTTATGTTTCTTGTTTTCTTTATGGTTTTTTAGTTTTTTAGGGTTTTTTTAGTTTTTTTTGGATTTTAAGAGTTTTCAGGATTTTAGTGTTTTTTGTGTTATTGGGAATTTGTAGCGTTTTTATAATTTTTAATCTTTTTTAGGGTTTTTCATGATTTTTTGGGTTTTCAGGGGATTTAGGGTTTTAATGGGTTTTTATTTTCTTTAAATTTTTTTGAGTGTTTTTAGAGGTTTAAAGGGGTTTTAGAGATATTTTTGGGTTTTTATGATTATTTTGGTTTTTATGATTTTAAAAGTTTTTAGAGGGTTTAATGTTTTTTTAGAGTTTTTCGGGTTTTTTAGGTTTTTATGGTTTTTAACTTCACTTACGTCTTTAGGGAAAAGAAGGCATGTGTCAAGAAGAAAGCTTGGAGCCTCAATTAATAAAAAGAATAGGTACAAAACATTACAGGGGGGACTTGTACATTCATGTGCGGGAAGCACCCATCATGTCAGAGGCTACATGAGACGTGCAAAAGGAAAGGAGCAATGAATAACCACCATGAGCAGCATTCTTCAATAGCCATCTTGGAGAGAGCATCGGCCACCATATTGACTTCCCTATATGCATGAGAAATCCTGAGAGTCAGGTTCGTGGATAGGCTAAGGCATTCAATCCACTGAGGAAGAACCCGCCATGGAACCTTCCTTGAGTTTTGGCAAAGCGCCTCCACTGCAAGCATTGAGTCTGATTCGATCCATAGATGCAACCACCCAAATTGAATTGCAAAACGAACAGCCTTAATAATAGCCCAAAGCTCTACCTCATAAGCACATCCATTCCCAATGTAGTGATAGAAAATACCCTTGAAAAATCCTCGACAAGTACGGAAGACCCCACCACAACCTGAAGGGCCTGGTGAGCCTGCCGCCACACCATCAACATTAACTTTGATCCATGACGGGATTGGTGGAATCCATCTAATGTACTGCATCAACATTGGTTTTTTGCACCTTCCAGGGACACCAAGGGTGTGGAGTGTAACAAGATCATTGAAGCAGTTGTTTATCGTACCTGATTGGAGACTCCCAGCCAGTCGAACAGCACTATTCATGGAAATAATACCCTCATGCGTGGAGCATGATTTGTTCCGAAACATAGCAGAATTTCTTGCAGCCCATAGGAAAGAGACAATGGTTGTCGATGTTGTAAGAAGGAGGTTATAAAGCTGCTCACTACAGCTAAAATCATTGATAAAAAGCATCCATTGAGAAAAGGTTCCGGGAGGTAAGCGGAGACCAAAAACATCCTGCATGTAGCTCCATAATCTGTGTGCAAGATTGCAATCAATAAAGAGGTGTTGTATGCTTTTAGCACCTCGCAAACAGATGCTGCAGACCGAGGCAATCTGCAACCCAGTTTTTTGAAGCTGACCATGCATAGGCAACCTACGCCTCCAAATTTTCCAAATTAGAAGAAAGTGTCTAGGGGGAATGAATTGACACTTATATTTCAGAAGCCATGAGGGGGGGTCAGAACCTTGCTGGCATTCATGCTCGTAGAAACCCCTTGCAGTGAGCTGGCCAATCAGATCCGGCTTCCATAGGAGAGTGTCTGAATCAACGTAGTTGTAACAACGGATCTGGGAGATGATGTGTGATGGCAGAATTCCATCCAGCTCCATCAGCCTGGTGTTGAGCTCACTGATTGTCATGTGTTTCAGACCTTGTGGAACTTGCATAAGTTCATGCAGAGGACAATCGAGCCAAGGGGTGAGCCAGCAGTTCAGATTGGATTGTCTTGAAACAGTTCAGATAGATTGAGAGATAATATTCTGAAATGAGTCTTTAATTGTGGTCCATACCGAGGAGAGAATATACCCAGTGTAGCCATTACACAAGTGGGCAGTGAATCATTCTTTAAGAAAATCCAGCTCACCTTCCTTGTGCACGAAGAGATTCCAGGTGAACACTTACGCCTTTAGGGATTTTGAGTGTTTTTATATTTTTATGGTTTTCTTAGGTATTTTCATGATTTTTAAGGGATTTTTACATTTTAAGGGACTTTTGGGTCCCTTTTGGATTTTTATAGTTTTTATGGTTTTAGGGATTTTGAGGGATTTTAGGAATTTTAGGGTTTTTATGGTTTGTTTGGGGTTTTATGGTTTCTTCTTTTTTAAGTTTTTTATTGGTTTTAGATTTTTTAAACATTTTTAGGGGTATAAAGTGTTTATAGAGTTTTTAGCCATATTTTAGGGTTTTATGGGTATTTAGTGATTTTAGGAGTATTATGATTTTAGGTTTTTTAGTATTTTTAGTAGTTTTTATGTTTTAATGTTTTTAATGGTTTTTAGGTTTTTAGGTTTTTCTTTAGGTTTTTGGTAATTTAAGTGCTTTTACATTTTTATGTATTTTTAGGGATTTTTTATATTTTTATGGTTTTAGGGTTTTTAGGATTTTTTTTGGGTTTTGAGGGATTTAAGGGTTTTTTAACCTTGGAATGGATTAAAGGGTTTTTATAGTCTTAGTGGTTTTAGGGTCTTTATGGGTTTTTATGGATTTTTAAATTTTTAGGGGTTTGGGGGTTTTTTTGTTTTTAATGGTTTTTTGGGATTTTAGGGGTTTTATCATTTTTATGTTTTTAGGGGTTTAAGTTCGTTTTGGGTTTTAAGGTTTTCTCAAGAGTTTTTAGGGATTTTAGAGTTTTTTTAAGGGAAAGGAAGATATGATGTTCAGGCTATTTCCACCCCCCCCCCCCAATTTATTATATAAAAAAGACACAGCATATAAGGGAGGGGAGAGGTCAAACGACCCGCACCCAAAAACCCTTTACAACCCCAGACCCAAACACCCCAAAAAAACTAAAAAGTACACAAAACCAAAAAATCAGAAAAAACTAAAATTTCCCCAACATCACCTCCCAACCAAACATCAACTAGCATCCAGCAGCATCAAAACCATTGGTAGCATAATCAATAACCCAACTTCAGCTCCCAGCTAAGTAGCAACCAGCATCCCGTAGCGCAATTTCCAGCATCCATTGACTTGAGCATCAGTATCTCCTTCAACACTTTCAGGGCCAGAGTTTTTCTCCCATCCAATTAGAAAACAACATCCAGTAGCTCAAATTCCAATCCAGAACCACCTATACAAACGCTCCCTAGCATACCAATTCTCATTTTCCAGCAACAATCATAACCATCGTGGCTTAACCGAGCATCCATCAGCTCCTGACCAAACATCTCAAGTAGACCAGTCACCACCAATAACTAGTATGACCACCAAGAATCCATCTCCTTCTCACTTTAATGGGTTTTAATTTTTTTTTAGGATTTTTATATTTTTTTAGGGTTTTTAGGGATTTGAGGGTATTTATGGTTTTTTGTATTTTAGGGTTTTATGGTTATTTTTGGGGGGGTTTAGGGCTTTTATGAGTTTTTAGTGGGTTTAAGGGTTTTTATAGTTTTTTAACATTTTAGAGGATTAAAGGGTTTTAGGGTTTTTAGTGGGTTTTTAGGGGTTTATGGTTTTTAGGGGTTTTTAGGGTTCGTATGGGTTTTATGGTTTTAAGGTTTTTCAGGTTTTTAGCGTTTTTTTCGAGTTTTAAGTGCTTTTAGGTTTTTAAGGTTTTCTTAGGAGTTCTCAAGGAATTTTTCATCTTTTAAAATTTTAGGGATTTTTAGGGTTTTTTTAGGATTTTTATGGGTTTTTATATATTTTGAGGGTTTCATGTTTTTTTAGAGTTTTTAGGGGTTTAATTAGGTTTTTAGGGTTATTTTTGAGTTTTGGGGTTTTAAAGTTTTCTAGAGTTTTTGACGTTTTTAGGGGTTTAAAGGGTTTTTAAAATTTTTATTATTTTTTAGGGATTTTATGAGGTTTTTTATTTTTAAGTCCTTTAAGTTTTCTAAGGTTTTCAGGGTTTTAGGGGGTTTTAGGGTGTTTTGTGTTTTTAGAGTTTTTCGAGTTTTTAAGTGATTTTTGGTTTTTATGTTTTTCTTAAGGGTTTTCATGGTTTCTAGGGTTTTTATGTTTTAGATATTTTGTGGGATTTTTTATGATTTTTATTGTTTTTAGGGATTTTATGGATTTTGAGGGAATTTAGTGTTTGTATGGGTTTTTGGGTTTTAGTGGTTTTATTAGTATTGTATGCCCTAAAAATTATTACTAGAAGAAAATATTCTGATCATTTATTAAGAAGAAATAAAAATGTACAGAAAAGTGGTGGATGGGGTGAAATAAGAAGAATTTCCCTCATCCACCTAATAATATGTCTAGATATCATAGTACGACATATCATTTCCATAATCAGATTCACCAGCAATATACAACTAAGATTAAGATTTATCCCAATTGAAAATCTTATGTATATCCAAATCCACCTTCCAGGACACCTTAGAAGATGATCTGGTATACATGTTCCTAGAAAGGTTACAATAATCCTTGTGTGGTCTCTAATTTGAGGAAATAGTAGTGAAGCCCTCACTATCAATCATCTTTGCCTTTCTACTCAAGATTTCATCCTTGAAAAAGGCATGCCCACTACTGCCTGAAGCCCTGATAGGGGTAGCATTCCCCCTTTAATCCCAAGAGATATTCCCCCAATTTATCAGATAATTCAGATGACTAAAATAGCTTTTGGATTTCTTGATGAAATTCAACATACTATTGTACATCATTTTGATTAGAGACATCAACTTGAAAGGGAGGAGAGATCATAAATCCTAGAGACCGTGTAGGGGTGTCCACAACTGAAGCAACCACTTTAACCTAATCAACTTGAGTATTCGATGGGCCATTATGAGCTCTCTCTGGAGACACATCCACCAAAAGCCCCTTGTTATCCAACATAGAGACCTAAGAATCATCTTTCCTAGAAATCAACACATCATTCACATTGAAAATTGGATCTTTAAGTGAATCTCCATCATGAATTATGGGCTTTGAAAAAGTCACATCTTTCATCCTTGAATTACTTCAATAGCGATTTGTTGGATGACCTCTCATCCCAGATTCCTCATATGACACATTCTTCCGACATAGCTCCAAAGAGTTCCCAACAACCATGAATTCATTGTAGAAAAGTGTATTTTTTTCATTCTCAATATCAATTTTGATGTTATCATAATGAGTAAAAAGTATTACCTTTTCAATAAAAATAGAACTGAGGTTAACCTCCACCAACATCCTAGAAAAGGGACCAAACCAAACATCCTCGGTATCCTTGTTATGATGAATAAGAGTTCCAATTTCCATTCCAATGTCATGAAAAATATTTAGATGTAGAAGGACCCAATTGATTCCATGAAGATGAACCGAGACCTGAGAAAATGCATTTCTTTAACGTGATACATTAAATTAAAATTACCATTTTTGTAAATGAAGCCACCCAGGTTTCAATAACAGGGTCCCAGTTCCCCATACTTAAAGCTTTAAGTCATCTGAAAAAAAGGAAGTTAAAAAAATACTCGACCAAGAGAGATGGATTTCTAGTTGGAAAAACCCCACAAAAGAGAGGTACTGTGAACCAAATCCTCAAGCTTCCAATGTTTTTCACCTTTAGTAAAAACAATACATGAAATCAAATAATGTTTTCCATTTTCCATTATCTGAGCAAGTGTTTTAGGGTTTTATTCAACGTGAGCTGATAAACCCTTGAAAAGTATTATACTAATACATGAATTCTTTAACAGAGCCAGAGAGGGAAATCTACATAGATTTGGTCACAAAATGAATTTATTCATAGCATCAACATAGAATTGAGAAGGAAAATCATCACTGAAGTATATAATTTGATCCATCTCAGCTTCCCCAGTGACACATCCACACAAGTCGTCACCACTGCAATATCCTTCCAATCTGATGGGATCCATGAATCACCACGATTTCAGTTAACATTCAAGATCGAAATTTTAGTGGATCTCTACAGCAGATCCTCATATTTGAAGATTATATTGAGAAGTTAATGAAGACGGGCTGAAGCACTCATCTTCACCATAACTGTAGGGTTTCCGGTATTGGCGGATATCTATGGGTCACAAATAGGCGATGAGGAAGGAATCATCGACAAAGCACCAATGGGAGAGAGAAGGAGGTTGAAGGTGAGGAAGTGTTGAACTACCATGATCGAGTGACAACCCTAAAATCCATCATAGAGGGAGGTATCTCCCAATACTCATACCATAATCCTTTTATTATTTTATGGTTTTATGGTTTTTTAAATATTTTAACATTTTTAGGGGTTTTTAGAGTTTTTAGTGGTTTATGGTTTTATAGTTCATTATGGGTTTTAAAGGTTTTTAGGGTTTTTATTTTTTTAAATTTTGATATTGTTTTTATCATTTTTAGGTTTTAGGGGTTTAATGTGTTTTCAATCATTAATGTTTTATTAGGGGTTTTTAGTATTTTTAGGATTTTTTTTGTTTTTAGGGATTTTTATGTATATTTTATGATTTTTGTGGTTTTTAGGTTTTTTAGGGAATTTGATAATTTTTAAGGTTTTTTAGGGTTTAAGGGTTACTATCTTTTATTATTTTTATTATGGGTTTTACAGGGTTTTAAAAAATTTAACGTTTTTATGGGGTTAAAGTGTTTTTAAAGCTTTATTGGTTTTTAGGGGTTATAGGATTTTTTTAGGGTTTTTGGATTTTTTAGGTTTTTAGGGGTTTTAGTGTTTTTAGGGGTTTCGGGTGTTTTAAGAGTTTTTTAGGTTTTATTAGGGCTTTTCAAGATTTGTTACATTTTAAGGGATTTTAATGTATTCTTTAGTTTTTTTTTGTTTTTCGGTTTGTTATGGATTTTGATGGTTTTAGGGGCTTTTAGGGGTTTTAGTGGTTCTATTTTTTTGGGTTTTAGGGTATTTTGAGTTTATTAGGGGTTATAAGGTTTTTTTATATTTTAACAACATTTTAAGGAGTTAAAAGGGTTTTTATAGTTTTTAGTGTATTTTTCAGGTTTTTATGGGGTTTTTTAGTTTTTAAGGTATTTAGGGGTTTTTTGGTTTTTTGGATTTTTATGGGTTTTAGGGTTTTTATCATTTAAGGGTATTTATATTTTTTATTTTTTTTAATGTTTTATTTGGGGTTTTTTGATTTTTTATTATTTTTAATGTTTTAAGGGATTTTTATGTTTTTTTTATTGTTTTAGGGTTTTTAATGAATTTGAGGGACTTTCGGGATTTTATTATTTTTTGAGTTTTAGGGTTTTTTGAGTTCTTTAGGTATTTAAGTTTCTTTAGAGTTTTTAACATATTTAGGGGATTAATGGTTTTTTAGTGTTTTTAGTGGGGTTTTAGGGGTTTTATGGGCTTTTAGGGGGTTTTCATGTTTTTTGGGTTTTTTAAATTTTAGGGTTTTTAGGGTTTTTATCATTTTTAGGAGTTTTAGGGGTTTAAAGTTATTATATATATATACAGTTTTCTTAGGTATTCTAATGATTTTTGTGGATTTTACGTATTTAGGTATTTTTTAGGATTTTTTTTGATTTTTATGCTTTATAAGGATTTTGAGGGTTTTAGGGTTTATTTATTTATTTTTTTATATTTTAGGGGTTTTTTTGAGGTTTTTAGGTTTTTAAAGAGTTTGAAAAGTTTTTTTACCATTCTTATGGGTTCAAATGGTTTTTTGAGTTCTTAGTAATTATATGGATTTTATGGGGTTTTAAGGATTTTATGGGTGTTTATGGTTTTTAGGGTTTTAGGGGGTTTTGTGGGGGAGGGGGTTTAGGGTTTTTATTTTATTTTTTATGGGTTTTAAGAATTTTTAGGGGTTTAAATAGTTCTTAGAGTTTTTAGTGTCTTTTGGGGGTTTTTTTCATTTTAGGGTTTTTGAGGTTTTTAGGGTTTTTAGTGGTTTTAGGGGATTTTATGGTTTTTTTAAATATTTAGGGTTTGGGGGGTTTTTTTTGTTTATAGTTTCTTACTTATTTATTATGTTTTTTAGGGTTTTTAGGATTTTTACATTTTTCATGATTTTTATGGATTTTTTAGGATTGTTATGGTTCTTTATGTTTTTTAGGGATTTTGATAGTTTTTATTGTTGTATGGCTCTGATGCATCATCAAAAGAACAAAATGAGTAAGGGATGATTAGGTAGGGAAATATAGTCGGAATGACCAAGTCTTAAAGAAAACACCACCCACAATAGTTTCTCCATTCTTAAATACTAAGTCACCATCAATGGTGATGCACCACCAATTCCAATAAAAGGGACGAAGCTGAATCATAAAGGATGCAAAAACAGCTTCAAAAAAATTAGATTCAAGTTACCCTTTTAAAATGGAGTTAAAACACATTATAAAGATAAAATAAAGAGAGTAAAATGATGAAAATTAAATTAAAAGTCATGGGGAACTCAAAAGGAACATAAAAAGTATAATAAACACTTCCTCGTGCTATTTAATGACCCCACTAACTAAATTAGCCTAATTCCTTCTTAATGATTATTTTTTAAGGTTATCGCTCTTTTTCAATGTGATGCTACGAATTTCCTTCCTTTTACATGTGGATAAGTCATTTAGGGCCCCAAATAAGTGTTTTGTTTCTCACCATAGTGTTGGATGGCAAAAAAATTATGCTGGTCAAATTCGAATAATAATTAGGCTTAAAAAAATTTCAAACCAAATATTATTCTCGTTGGGATGAATATAATCTATAGCATTCCCCCCTTATTGAATAATATTTTCCCTCAAATACATGGAACAATATTATTAAAATTTTGGATACAATTACCTAATATAGAATGTTTCAGAAACACCACAAAAATCTTCATGTAAATCAATTTTGTAGGCATTGTTTCACACTCATTCAAGCACTTTGAATGGACCTTCAGCTCATGGTGCCAAAATTCTTTTACTTTTGGATGGAAATATCTCCTTACGATGGTGAATCCACACATTTTCTTTAGGTTGGCAAATTTCCTACATTCAATTCTTGTTAGATATCTTCTTATATACTTCATTAAATTTCACTATTTGATCATGAATAGATTCATTAAGCTTTTTCATCTCTATTACCTTATTCTTCGCATCAATATTAACCTAAAAATTAAGATGCATATAGAAAAATTATATAGGAGTTATAATATTTATTCCATAAGCCAATTTAGAGGGAGAATGTTGACTGGTAGCACTGGGAGATCTATTGTACAAAAATTCATCATGTGCAAGTTGTAAATCCCAATCTCACATATTTGTGTTCACTAATGTTCTCATAATAGTGCACAATGTATGATTGGTAACTTCTATTTGACCATAATTTTGGAGGTTATGGGATGATCTAAAAATAATATTAATACCAAATTTACCTTATAATTTCCTCCAAAAAACTAATGAGAAATTCAGTGCCTCTATCTAAAACAATACTACAAGGAATACTCTGAATGCGAATAATCTATTTAATTTTTTTTCCACTTTCATTTTAACTTAAGTCTAATGGAAAGGTATTAAATGATACATCTTAGAAAATAGATAAAAAACCATTATTGAATCTTTACCTTGATGATTTTTTAGTAAATACATAATTAAATCAGTGTTGAGATCTTCCCATGTCTGCTCCATAATAGGTAATAGAATTTATAAACCATGATTTAAATGACCCTTTTATTATATAAATTTACCACATCTCAAAAAAATTTCTTCGAAATCTGATTTCATCTTTGGCTAGTAAAAATTTCCCTTTAGTATATCCATGGTTTTGTAGATGCCAAAATGACTAGCATATCCCCCTTTCTTTTCCTCCTGAATGTGAAAGTCCTTATAATTACCCTTTGGAACACACAAATTTTTTTGCTTAAAGAGAAACCCATCATTTATAGAATAATCCTCCACAAATCCAATTTTGAAATTGGATTAAAATTGAATTTAAATCTATTTCATACTAATAATATTCTTTCATAAAATAAAATCCATGTATTCGAGCATCTAGAGTGGAAATTGATGCATAACTTTAAGATAAAGCATCCACAACCAGGTTATCTTTCCCATTATTGTATTTTGATACAAATGGGAATTATTTAAATACTTACACCCACTATGAATGCCTAAAACCCAAATTTTATTGACCATTGATAAATCTCAATGTCTAGTAGTCAAAATTAAGAACAAACTAGTTTTTCCTCAAATAATGAAACCCATGGTCTAGGTCTCTAGAAATTTCATAAAATTCCTTATCATAGGTGTTGTAATTACTCATTTAATCATTAAATTTATCACTAAAATATGTAATTGGATGATTTATTTTTATGATAAAAACGCCTATCCCAACTCCACTCATATCACATTCGAATTCAAATACATTATTAGAATCATTTGACACCAAAATTGGTGCTTCAAAAAACTTTATATTAATTATTTCAAATGATTTATTTTCATCATTTGACCGCCCAAATTTTAAAATTTTCAAGAATTCAATTACAGTTTCCATGATAGTCCTAAAATTGTAAATAAATAGATGATAAAAAGATGCCAAACCATGAAAACTCCATACTTATTTGATGGATTCTGGTTGTATCTGGGACTTGATTTATTACACTTTTAATTGATCCACCATTAGTCCTTCATTAGATACGACTTATCCCTATAACACAACTATCATTGAAAATAAATCACACGTTTATAGATTTCTACATAGCCTTTGTTCCTATAGAATTACAAATACTTTCTGAATATGATCCACATGGGTCTTTACATCCTTTCTTTAAATAAATATATCATCCAGATAAACAAAAAAAATTACCAATAAATGATTTCATAACTTCATTCATGATTCACATGAAATTATTAGGATCATTTAAGAGGTTTAATAGAATTCCCAACCACTCAAACAATATGCGTTTAGTTTTGAATGTTTTTTTCCACTCATCCCCTTCATTTAAATCTGGTTGTATGGACTCTAAAGATAAACCTATGAAATTTTTATGACCCATATAATTCATCGAGTATATCATCAAGTAGTGGAATGGGATACCTATATTTGATGGTAATATTATTTTTATATATATACTATAAATACAAATGAGATACAAACCATCTTTATTCATCACTAACAATGCTAGAACTAAACACGAGCTCATTCTTGGCCTTATAAATTCTTGATAAATCAATTCATCAACTTGATTATGAAATTCCTTTGATTCTCTAGGATTACACCAATATAGTGGTTAATTATGAAATTTCACACAAAATACAAGATCAATCTGGTGTTCAATGCATCTAAAGGGTGGTAATACTTTTGTGAGATCATTTGAAGAAACATTATGATATTCCTTAATCAAGTAATGAGCTAACGGATGGTGATGGATATTCACCTCATGGAATGAATTTTCCATCATTAATAATGTAAAAATTATAAATTTATTATTTATTTATTTCCCTAATTGAGTTTTATTTATATAAATTATATCTTTGAGAACTTCTAGAATAGATTTTCCTTGATTCGTATGAAATAGATTTGAAGTGGAAAGGGTGATATTATTTTCCCCATATATGAAAGAATTTTTATTCTTCCCCCCCCCCATCATATATCACTACCCTATCAAACTACCAAGTCCATCCCAACAATAAGTGACAAGAATCCATAAGTATAAAATCACACAATACATCGTCAATATGGTTATTTCCAATAGAAAATGATATAAGAACCTTTTTTTGACTTGGATTATTTTCCCACTGTTCAACTATTGAAATTTTTATGATCGAGGATGATTCTTAGTTGGAAGCTTAGATTTATCCACTATTGTTGTTGAAGAAACATTTGTATATCTCACACTATCAAGAATCACTATGAACACTCATTGATTAATTATGAAATGAGTTTGGAACAAGATTTATCCTTAGACTTATTCCAGGTAGATTCATCCTATTGATTTCCCTTTAAATATATTCAAACTCATCTATAGTATTAATTCAATTGTTATGGAAATTTTCCTGAAAATTAACATACCCAAGACATTTTAATTACTTTATATTCCCATGTTCAAAAGATTTGGATTTTTTCCTTTGGTTGTTTTGTAGAATTCTCTTTTTCTTTATCCATTATCTTATTATTTCAAAATTACTTCTCACGAACACTAAATTTATTAGAATAAATTAATTTCTAAAAATATATACCTATATTTTAGTACTTTAGTTTCAATTATGTTTAGTTCTGCTTTTTATTTTCCACCTTGATAGCTAGCTTGAAAACATTATTCAGTGAGAATAATAGCTGCAACTCTATTGAATGTTCAATTTATTTATTTAACCCACCCAAAAACCTTGAAATAATTTTCTCTCTGAACTCTGGACCATCACTTAGTATTATTATATTATCAAACTTCCAAATATACTCTTTAAAATATTTATCATCTTGTCACAATATATACATTCAAAAATTAAGATTGTGCTTATCATTTTTAAGAAGACATAATCTTCTCAAAAGCATCATGAACTTCTATTGTGTTTGTATCTTCTATTTACCATCATGTTCCCACTATTTCTTTAGATTTTACCACTAAATAGGTGAGTACTTTTTAAAATTCATAATGTATACCTTTAACGTCTTCTCATCATAACAATTAATAAATTCAATTAATCATTAAATCTCCCATATCCAATATAAAATATCATTAGGATTCATAATCCCATAGACTTTCAATCTTAAATGCATATTAAATATCTTCATAATATCTTATTCTTTTCATATTCACATCTGAATCACTAGAATCAACACCATTTGTATAATATTCACTATATAGTGAGGTATTTTAGCAATTATTTGGAGATGGACATTGGGGATGCCGCTGCAGTGGAGGGGAATTGCATCTTCATGATCTTAATAGCTGAGAAATTTTCTCAATGATTTGATTAATTTGATATTGTATTTGTGGGTTAAAAATATCTTAAGAAGTAGGTGGAGTAGAAGATCCACTCTTACGAGACATGGTGGAGAGTAATAAGAATAATGTGATAGAACTTAATCACCGGAACCTGATTCTATAATACTGAACTGATGTTTTTACAAAAGCACAAAATGAGTAAGTAAAGATGAAAGAATTAAATGTTTCTAAAATGAAAAAGTAATAAAGGAAATACCATCCACCAAGGTTTCTCAAATATTAAAGATAATATCACCGGAAATGAATATGCACCACTAATTGTAGGAAAATGTAATAGGATAATGCAAGAATGATGGAAAACATGATTTTAAAATTATTTAGAATCTCATTCCCCACTTATAAATGATCGAAAACACATTATAAATACAAACTAAATAGATTAAATGACCCAAATCTAATTATAAGGCATTTTTCATTCAAAAAGAACAAAAAAGCATAAAAACACTTTTATGTGTTATTTAATAACCCAAATAACTAGAGTAGTGAAATTCATTCTTAATGATTATTTTTTATAGGATATTTCCCTTATTTAATGTTGTTCTATGAATGTCCTTCATCTTCCATATGGATAATTCATTTTCTCCCCCCCCCCAATAAGTGTGTTGTCTCCTACCATGGTGTTGGATGATAAAAAGTGTGGGATGATCCAACTAGAAAAAAAAAATTGAGCTTAAATTCCTTATCATGTACAAAATTATTCTCCTTGGGTTTAATCTAATCTACATCGGGTTTTTTTGGAAGTTTTAGGGGTTTTTTAGTTTTTATGGTTCTAAAGGGTGCTTATAATTTTTTAACATTTCTAATGGATTAAAGGATTTTTAGATTTTTTAATCTTTTGGGGTTTAATGGGGTTTGTGGGTTTTAAATTTTTGAGGGGTTTTAGGGTTTTATGAATTTTAGTGAGTTTTATGTTTTTAGAGGTTTTAAGTGTTTTTAGGTTTTTAAGATTTCCATTGGGTTCTTTTAGGGTTTTAGGGTTTTTATGTTTTTATGAATTTTTAGGTATTTTTTAGGATTTTTATGATTTTTATGGTTTGTAGGGATCTTGAGAGATTTTAAGGTTTTTATGATGTTTGATAGTTTTTTAATGTTTTTAGGGGTTTAAGGAGTTTTAATATTTTTTATCGGTTTTCATGGGGTTTTATTGGGTTTTAGGGGATTTAAATATTTTTTTGGGTTTTAGGGTTTTTTAGGGTTTTAGGGTGTTTAGGGTTTTTAGAAAAAAAAAATTGGGGTTTGAAGTGTTTTCAGGTTTTCTAAGGTTTTAACAAGGTTTTTAGGGTTTTTTACATTATTCTATATTTTTTGGGATTTTTTAAAATTTGTAGGATTTCTAGGGATTTTGAGGGGTTTTAGTATTTTTTGTGTTCTTAATGTTGGAAAGGTTTTTAGGGTTATTATGGTTTATTTGGGGTTTTGGGTTATTTTGAGATTTTAGGGTTTTTAAGGGTTGTCAACATTTTTTAATGTTTTTAGGGGTTTAACATTTTTTATATTTTTTAGATTTTTTTTGCGTTTTTATGGTCTTTTTTGTTTTTCAGGGGTTTTTATTCTTTTTTAGGTTTTTAGTGTTTTCCCAGTTTTTGGGGTTTTATTTGTTCTACGTTATTAAGGATTTGTTTGTTTTTTTCAGGGTTTTGGGGTAATTTATGTTTTAGGGATTTTTAGGGTGATTTTAGGATATTTATGGTTTTTTTGGATTTTAGGTATTTTGAGGGTTTTATAGTTTTTTGGGTATTTTTGGGATTTTTTACTTTTTAGGGGTTTAATAAATATTTATAGTTTTTTAACATTTTCAAGGGTTTAAACTGTTTTAATATTTTTTTAGTGGGTTTTAGGGGTTTTAGGGGGTTTTCATGTTTTTTATTTTTTTTATGAGTTTTTTTACGCTTTTTAGGGATTTTAAGGGGTATATGGTTTTTAGTATTTTCTATATTTTTAGGTTTTTAAGGGTTTTAGGTTTCTATGTTTTATAAGTGTTTTAGGGTTTTTAAATTTTTATGGGTTTTAGGGAATTTTTTGATTTTTATGTTTTTTAGGGTTTTTAGTGATTTTCAGGGGTTTATACCGTTATATGGGATTTTTGGGTTTTTAGGCTTTTATGATTTTTTATTTTTTTATGGGTTTTTGTAGTTTTTAAAAAAATTATGCGTTTTAAGGTTTTTTAGTGTTTTTAGTTGTTTTGTGGGTGGTTTATATGTTTTTAGCGATTGTTAGGATAATTTGTGTTTTTCAGGTTTTTATGATTTTTAGCTGTTTTAGGGTTTTAAAAGTTTTTAGCATTTTTAGGTTTTTATGGGTTTTAATTTTTTTAAGTTTTTATGGATTTCTTAGGTTTTTTCAAGTTATTTAGGTTTTTTTATGTTTTTATGTATTTTTAGGTATTTTTTGGATTTTTATGGGTTTTTAGTGTTTTTGGGGATTTTTAGGGTTTTTAGGGTTTGTTATGGGTTTTAGGGTTTTAGTTGCTTTTTTTTGTTTTAGGGTTTTTGTTGATTTTTTTAGGGTTTTGTAATTTTTTATATTTTTTAATGTTTTTTTGGGATAAATGGATTTTTCTGATTTTTTTAGTGGGTTTTCTGAGTTTTTTAGGTTTTTAGTGTTTTTTAAGGTTTTTAGTGTTTTATAGGGTTTTTAGTGTTTTAATAATTTTTTAGGTATTTATGGTTTTGAAGTGTTTTTAGTTTTTTAATGTTTTATTAGAGGTTGTTATTGGTTTTAAGTGTATTTACATTTTGGGGGATTTTTAGGGATTTTTTTGGATGTTTATGGTATTTAGGGATTAAGAGGGTTTTTAAGTGGGTTTAGGGGTTTTATGGTTTTTTTTTTGTTTTAGATTTTTTTTATTTTCAAGGGTTTAAATGGTTTTTTATAGTTTTTATGGGATTTTAGGGATTTTATGGGGTTTAAGGTTTTTATGGTTTTTAAGGTTAGTTATGATTTTTAGGATTTTTAGGGGTTTTAGGGTTTTTAGCGTTTTTCGTGTTTTTTAGGTGTTTTAATTATTTTTCTCTTTTTAAGGTTTTCTTAGGGGTTTTCAGGGTTTTTAGTGTTTTTAATTTTTTAGGGATTTTTTAGTATATTTAGTTTTTTAGGGGATTTTTAGATTTTGGGGGTTTTAGAGGTTTTGTGAATTTTTTTGGGGTTTTATGGATTTTTTTGAGTTTTTAAGGGTATTTAGAGTCATTAGTGGTTTTTAAGGGTTTTATGGGGTTTTAGGTTTTTTAGGGTTTTTAGTGGGTTTTCAGATTTTTTGATGTTTTATTGTTTTTTAGGGTTTCTAGAGTTTTTATGATTATATGGATTTTATGTTTTCTTAGTTATTTAAGGTTTTCTAAATTTTTTATAGGTTTTTAGAGTTTGTTTACATTTTTAGTAATTTTTATGGATTTTTTATGATTTTTATGTGTTGTTATGAGATTTAGAGATTTTGGGGGATTTTAGGGTTTTTAGGGTGTTTATGTTTTGGAGGGGGTTTAAAGGTTTTTTTGAGTTTTTTAGGGATTTTATGGGTTGTGGGGTTTTTAATTTTTTTTTGGATTTTTATGTATTTTAGGGTATTTTAGGGTTTTTAGGGTTTTTATCTTTTTTAGGTTTTTTGGGGTCTTTAAGTGTTCTTATGTTTTTAATGTTATTTAGGGGTTTTCAAAGTTTTTTACATTTTTAGGGATTATTATGGGTTTTTTTAGTATTTTTAAGGTTTTTAAGAAATTTATGTTTATTGAGGGGTTTTAGGGTTTTTTGGTTTTTTGGGTTTTTAAGGGTTTATTTTTATGTTTTCAGGGTTTTAAAGCAGTTTTATATTTTTTAATGTTTTCAATGGAAAGGAAGATGCGAGGGTCGGGCTATTCCCCCCCCCCCCAAATTTATTAGAAAGAAAAAAGAGACACAGCAGACAAGGGAGGGGAGGGGTCAAACGACCCACACCCAAAACCCCTTACAACCCAAGACGAAAAGACCCCAAAAGAAAGAAAAACAAAAGCGAAAAAAAGTAAAAGCACACCAAGCCATGCAGCCACCACCACCATCCAACATCAACCAGCATCCACCATCTCACAGCTAACCAGCAACCAGTAATCAAACTCAACTAGAAATCAACATCCAGCAGCAGCACAATCATAAACCACAGCTCCGGCAACTCCCAGCTCAGCAGTAACCAGCATCCAGCATCACAATTTCTATCATCCAGCGCATTCCGGCATCCAGCAGCACCACATCCCATCATAACAGCAACATAGCAGCAACAACACGTCCAAACCAACCAGCCCCAGCAACCAACATCACCAACTCCGACATTGCAACCACTCACAACCAGCAGCATGAAACCACAGCACGAGCACCGCAACCAAATGTGGCCATCATCACCTCCCAACAGACAACAATGAGAAAATCCAATGACGCCATTTCTAGCAACTGGCATGTCCTCCCCAGGAGGATCCCCTACCAGTGAAAACAGGCAGCAAAGACCAACGAACGTCAGCACCAAAACACCAGCATCAGCAACAAAAGCATCACCGCCTCCTTGCCGACCAGCTCCTATAAACTTGCAGCCCATAAAGTAACAGCCAGCACATCCTAACCCATCATCAAACAAGGAATCGCAGCTCAGCAAACATCCGTCATGATCTTCGAACCAAATAACTCTCAGCATTCCACATCTCGTAGCATAGCAAACCGCAGACCACCAGAAATTGAACAAAGATTGCAAAACCCATCTCATCAAACCCAGAGACCAGCACTCATTCATAACTGAAATCATAACCATGTACTAGGAGAACATGGAATGACCAAATATCCTACTGAAACTAGCATCAACAAACTGGAGCAAAGACGAAACTGAGAGACTATGTTGTATTTTTTGGTTTTTTGGATTTTTTTTGAGTTTTTTAGGGTTTTATGGTTTTGTAAATTTTTAACATTTTTGGGGGTTTAAAGGGGTTTTTTGAGTTCTTAGTGGGTTTTATGTGTTTTGTAGGTTTTTAGGGGTTTTCCATATTTTAGAGGGTTTTATGGTTTTTTGATTTTTAGGGTTTATAATGTTTTTGAATTTTTATCATTTTTAGGTATTTAAGGGTTTTAAGTGATTTATATTTTTAAGGTTTTTTAAGGTTTTTCAAGGTATCTAGTGTTTTCTTTCAATATTTTTATGTCTTTTTTAGGATTTTTATGGTTTTTAGTGTTTTTGGGGAATTTGAGGGTGTTTTGGGATTTTTATGGTTTTTAAAATTTTCAGGGTTTCTTGGGTTTTTAGGGGTTTTTTTATTTTTGTGGGGATTAATTTTTTTGGAGTTTTTAAACTTTTTAGGGGTTTAAAGGATTTTTAATTTTTTTAGTGATTTTTAAAGTTTTTATGAGTTCTTATGATTATTAAGGTTTTAGGGGTTTTATGGTTGTTATTGTTTTTATCATTTTATATGTTTTTAAGGATTTAATTTTCTTTTAGGTTTTTATGATTCTTTAGTATTTTTTATCATTTTTAATATTTTTTTCATTTTTATGTATTTTTAGAGCTTTTAAGGAGTTTTAGAGTTTCATGGTTTTAGGGATTTTGTGGGGTTTGGGGGTATTTAGGGTTTTTATGGTTTTTTGGGGCTTTAGTGGGGTTTTGGGGTTTTTTCATGTTTTTTAATATTTATTATATTTTTATAATGTTTATAGGGGTTTAAAAGGGGTTTTAGAGTTTTTAGAGGGTTTATAAGATTTTTATTGGGTTTTAGTGTTTTTATGGTTTCTAGGGGGTTTTATGGTTTTTAGGCTTCTTATTGTTTTTAGGGTTTTTAGAATTTTTAGGTTTTTAGGGGGTTTAAGTGGTTTATTATTTTTATGTATTTCTTATGTTTTTTCAATAATTTGATGGGTTTTTATGTTTTTAGGGATTTTAGGTATTTTTTGTATTTTTATGGTTTTAGGGATTTTGAGGGTTTTGAGGGGTTTTTGGTTTTTTGGTTTTTAGGGTTTTTAGGGTTTTAAGGTTTTTTGTGTTTTTTATGGTTTTTATGGTTTTTATAATTTTTATAATTTTTAAGGCTTTAATGGTTTCATAGATTTTTTAGTGTTTTTATGGGTTTTATGGTTTTTATGGTGTTTCTGGGTTTTTATATTTTTTGGGGTTTTAATGTTTTTTGTTTTTAGGGTTTTTTAGGATTTCTAGCATTTTTAGCTTTTAGGGGTTCTTAGTGTTTTTAGATATTTATTTTTTTCTTACGGTTTTTCTGGGTTTTTTGGGTTTGTACATTGTTAGGGATTTTTTTAGGATTTTTATGGTTTTTAGTGTTTTTTTGGATTTTAAGGAGTTTTAGGTGAGTTTTAGGAATTTATTGTTTTTTTGGAGGGGTTGGCGGTTTTTTAAGTTTTTAGGGGGGGTTTAAAATTTTTTTTAACATTTTTAGGGGTTTAAAGGGGGGTTTTTTTATCATGGTTTTAAGGGTTGATGTGGATTTTTAGATTTTTTAAGGTTTTATGGCCTTTTAGGGTTTTTATGGATTTTTTTTTTTTTTTAGAAAAGTGGTGACATGAAATAGTTTCCCAATTCATGCCCCAAGAGGAATTTATTAAAATCAAAAGAGTTACAATACAAGTAAGAGGTGAAATGAACTTGCACCAGCAAGAAAGTATCAAGGATACAAAGAAATGGACCCATGAGTATCCAAGCTACCAATGCAAACAGCCAATAAGAGATTCCCATAGTGCTGAACCTTCAATCAAGGATCCTCCATTCTAGCATTGGCTTGCTGAAAATGAACCTCCAGTCAGATATCTACACTGTGAACCTATGACCTGAAAGACATCCTCAAATAGAATTAAAGGTGGTGTACAGAATGGCTAGCCATGAGGTGGGAATAATCCATCAGAGATTTTTCCAAGCAGCATTCTTCAGGACTGGACAACAACATTCATTACGGTACAAACAGAAATCCATTCAATCAATTTTCAGCCAGTATGCTGGAAAGAATACAGTATACAATGTGTAAAAACAGATCAAGAAAAATCCATAACCAGTCAAATCAGGTCCAGACATGCTTCAATCATGTGAGAGAAGAGTCCTGATCACAGAAACAACATCAAGAGGCAGTATGACATCATTCCATTGTGCTAACAGCACTCCAAGAAAGCTACCATCAAAGCAATATTAACATATATCTCATATTAGGGAGTCAGGATAGTCATACATGTAGCAGCATAACAAGTACATGAGATATAAATCTCTAACAACCAGCAGAAAGCACATACTATTTCACTGATGCAAAGAGTTGACCACACAGGCCTGTGACATGCTTATCCTTTCAATAAATCCAATATTAACATATCTAAGAATGAGGAGCATTGTAGAAGAAAGAAAATTCATAAGGATTAAGCCCAAGAAATATCCCTAAATATAAAGTTGGGATTCTTTTTGTATTCTCCAACCATTCTTATGAACATCTGTTTTCTAATATCAAGATATGTGTCAGCGGAAATCTGATGAAGAAGATATTTCTTATGTACAATTTCATCCTACTCCTCCATCCAAGCTGAAACTTCATCACTGATTTTATCCTTCTCAGAAAGCTGATAGGAATCTCTATACGCAAGAAATGTATCCATGTTATATTTCTCTAGTTCAGATAGCAATAGTTCAACCTGCTTCTCTTCTAAGCATTTCAGGGATTCGTCATTTGAGTTGTCAGCTACTAAGTTTTGAACAGGTTCAACATTATATTTGGAGACACTAAATGAGCATGTCTCTATAGTTCTCTGTATCTGTGAAAAGTCCCTCCTTTTTCAAGTTTTCTTAGTATTTTCGTGATAAATCCATTTGTATCAACCATGGGATTCTTACCCTTCTTATCCATTGACCTTAGGTACTCTTCCTCAATCTGATGAGTCTGGATATCTTCCTCAATGCAGTCATCCTCAACCGAGCCACATGTCTCATTGATGTGATCCTCTTGAGCTGTATATAAAGAAGTTTCAAGATCCAGAGTAGTCTTAGAGGAGTCTAAGAGATGCCCTCGCTCTTCCATAGAGGGAACCTCCTTAGAAGCAACAACATTCTCAGTATCATCCATAACAGCATTAGTATAATCATTAATATGATTATCAAGAGATTTAGAGGATGATAGTTCCTTGGAAGAACAAGGAACATCACTTTGACGTGAGGAGTCCAAGATGTCCCTAGGTTTAGTTGGAGGATTATTGGAATTATTTTTTGATATTGCCTTTTGGACTCAAATTGAGATAACCCTAGGGGATGGTTCCTTAAATTTATCACATTCCTTGGTGAGATGACAAATTTTGAAGCATTACTTGAAAAATCTAGGGACATTTTCAAAAACCACCTCCTGAATAAAACCATGATCACCATTCTGGATCCATAAACAAGAAGGAAATTCGTGCAAAATATCAACTTCAGTGAAAATCCTAGCAACTGAAGGTCTAGAAAAGTTCAAAGTAGCTCTATCTAATTTGATTAGGGTACCAAAAAAACTCGCGATTGAATATAGGGCATTCTGTTTGAAGAAGTGGAGAGGCAGATTAGGAAAACCAATCCAAATCGGTACAATGGGAGGTTCAATGCCATTTTTAAAATCTGGAGACCACTTAAAAACCTTCATATGAGATCCTCTGAAAGACCATAATCCACGCATCCAAAATATATAATAATCATTTTCTGAAGATAAGCAAAATAAGACATTGGATGAATTGAGAAGACCGATAAGGAAGTCAGAGAATCCTATCCTTTGAAGGGTTTGCGAAGGAACAGAAGTGAGGGGTGATTTCTGGAAAAGTTCCCAATAAGGGAAAATTATAAATCAGAGGAAAGAATATTTACCTCATCCTTTGGGGTTTTCAAGGTTTTATAGTTTTTTTTTTACTTTTTAGTTATTTTTTGGAATTTATTAAGTGTTTTACAGTTTTAGGGGTTTTATGGATTTTGGGGGGTTTTATGGTTTTTAGGGATTTCATGGTCTTTAGGGATTTTAATGTGTTTTTTAGGATTTATATGATTTTTTGAGTTTTTTAACATTTTTAGGGGTTTAAAGGGTGTTATAGTTTTTAGTGGTTTTAATGGTTTTTAAGATTTTTATGGTATTTTATGGGTTTTAGTGGTTTTAAGGATTTTAGGGTTTTTTGGGGGTTTTATGGTTTTTTGGGATATTAGGATTTTTAGTGTTTTTAGGTTTTTAGGGGTTTTGAGTGTTTTTAGGTTTTTAAAGTTTTCTTAGGGGTTTTCTGGGTTTTAAGGGTTTTTTTAGTTTTTTGAGCAATGAAGGGTCGAGACCAGGCTAGCCTGGTCCCCAAAATTTTATTAAAAGGGAAAAGAAAATAACAAAGAGTTATAAGGAGGGATTACATTACCAGGTTTGGAATTCACCCTTCAAATCAGATTCCACAAGTAGAGAGAAAAAATATGGGGCGATAAAGGACCACATCGAGCACCTCTCCATGATATCTTACTTGGAAAGGGAATCTGTAATCGCGTTTACCTCCTGGTAGGAATGTGTCACATTGAGGTTCAACATTTGATAGAGGGTAAGGAAATCCACCCATTTAGGGAGAATATTCCATGGGAAACACCTAGATATATTCTTGAGGGCATTCACAGCAAGCATAGAGTTTGATTCAAGCCAGAGAAAACTTCATCCAAAGTGGACGACATACTTAATCTCCTTCATCATAGCCCACATATCATCTTTAAGGGAACACCCATCACTAATAAAGTGGTGGAAACATCCCTTGACAAAGCCTTGATAAGTGCAGAATATCACACCACACCCAGCAGGACCCGGCACTCCCAAAGTCACACTATCCACATTAACATTAATCCAGGAGGGGAGCGGAGGGATCTGTCAGATGTACTTGGGAACCTTTGGTTTTTTGGTCCTGCCAGGGACACCAAGCAGCTGAAGGATAATGAGTTCATTGACATCATTCACCATCAAGCCTCTCTGGATATGAGATGCTGCATAAACCACATTATGAATCATCACTACACCACCATAGAAGGAGATACACTTCTTTTTGAACGCAACAACATTTCGATAAGTCCAAATATAAGAGATGGTAGTAGCGGCAGCAACAAAAAAGAAGTGACTTACCTGATCACTACAAGACTAGCTGGACAGGCTACCCAGAAGCTCGAGGAGAGGCTTGTCTAGGCAATGTGGGAACCCAAACATCTGCTGCAAGTATTCCCAGAGTACAACGCCAAACCTGTATTGAAGAAATGTGTGTTGAATAGTCTTCTAATCACATAGGCAAATAAAATAGGTAGAGGCTAGGCTATGCTGAAATTTTGGTAGCTGGTTATGCAGGGGTAGCTGGTTTTTCCACAGATTCCAAATTAGCAGGTGGCTAGCCTGGAGAATAAAGTTCCTCCTAAAGCTGGAGAGCCAAGCCAAGGGATGGGTACCCTGAGAAAATTTTTATCGATAGTTGTCCATAGTATTAAGCTTCCCAACAAGGTTAGTTTTCCAGATCAAGGTGTCATTATCCATAAAGTTATATCTAATAATTTTTATAACAATTTCAGCTAGGAGGAGTATCTCAAACTCTTCTAACCGCAGAATAAAGGTCGTGATGGACAAGATTCTAAGGATAGCAGGGGGAATCACATAATCCTCCAGAGGTCCATAAATCCAGGTAGTGGACTAAACGTTCAAATCCGAGTTTTGAGAGACAATCCAATTCGAATGAGAAATTAATCTCATGTACGAGGCACAAATTGTTCGCCAAATAGAGGACAAAAAGTATCATGTGTACTCATCATAGAGCTTAATCACAAACCTCTCTCAAGAGAAACCCAGGCCACTACCCATGGATTCAAACAGTCCCCAGGTAAATTTGGAAAGGATTCAATCATTAAATCTCCTAATATCCTTCATGCCAAGCCCCCCCCCCCCCCCAAGTCAACTGGCTTGGTACATTCTTTCCCGGCCACTAAGATTAGTTTCCTTTTGCTAATGCATCTCTTCCAGGCAAAGTTACTAGTCTTTTCTTAAAAATACTTGATAAGGTTGACTGGCCTCATATAAATGGAGAAGGCATATGTAAACATGGAGGTGATAACCTTATTGATGAGGAAAACTATTCAAATTTTTGAAAGGTACTTACCTTTCCATTTAGCCAATAGTTGAGTGATTCTTATGGAAATTATCTCAAGGTGACAACACTTGATTATTTCCTAGAATATGGGAACACCAAGATAATCAAAAGGAAGGTATCCCATCCTAACCCTAAGGGACCATGCAATGTAAATTTTTATAGGATAGGAGACCCCCTATCCTAAGATAATAGATGATTTATTCCAGCAGATATATTGTCCCACCTAACATTCATAGTGTTGGAAGATCACCCGGATTGAGGAAAAAGTCTGCTTGTCAGCTTGCCCAAAAAGTAGAATATAATCACCATAGAGTAGATGAGATTGCACCTGAAGATCTCTCCCTGCCTTAATTGGATTAAAGAGTCCAGCCTGCTTGAGATAAATGAGGTACCTGCTCAAATAATCTTCAGCGATCGCAAAGAGAATTTCTAAAAATGGATCACCCTGTCTGACCCCACGGGACTAGAGGAAAAACCCCTTAGGAGATCCATTGATGAGAATGGAGACCCAAAAAGTTATTAAGATGGATGTGACCATCTTGATTAAGCTGTTTGAGAAATCGTATTTGGAGAGAACTTGAAAAATGAAACTCCACTTGATAGATTCGAAAGCCTTATACATGTCAATATTAAGAGAAAAATTTCCATGTTTGGAATGATTCCACATGATATTGATGCCCTCTGAGGCTGTGAAAAGGTAGTCCTAGATATTTATCCTCGAAACAAACCAAAATTAATTTGAAGTAAGTATCGCCACCAAAATTTTCTCAATTATAGGTTTTCAATGGTGTAAGGGTTTTTTAGTAATTTTATGTTTTTTAAGAGATTTTGGACTTTCTTAAGTTTTTTTAGTTTTTTATAGATTTTAATGTTTTTTATAGATTTAAAAGGGTTTATGAGTTTTCAGTAGTTTTATGGTTTTTATGGGTTTTTAGAGATTTAAGGTTTTTGGGGTTTTTTGTTTTTAGGGTTTTTTAGGACATTAATAATTTTTGGTTTTTATAGTGGTTTAAAGTTTATTTAGTATTTTAAGGTTTTCATAAGGTTTTAAGGGTTTTTTTATTTTTTTAGGGATTTTTGGAACTTTTTTAATTTGGTTTTTTCTTTTCATGGTTTTTATGGATTTTAAGGGTTTTGGGGGTATTTTGATGTTTTTAGGGTCTCATTTTTTTTATAATTTTTATGTTTTGTAGTGGTTTTAAGTGTGTTTAGGTTTTTTAGTGATTTTATGTGTGTTCAGTTTTTTAAGAATTTTTATGGTTTTTATGGTTTTTATGGTTTTTATGGATTTTGAAGGGTTTAATGTATTTAAGGTTATATTGATTTTTTAGGGATTTTTAAGATTTTAATGGTTTTAAATGTTTTTTAGAGTTTTTTGAAAGTTTTATAGGGTTAAAGGGTTTAGTGTTTGAAGTTGGTTTTTAGAATTTTTTTTTGGTTTTTGATGTTTTCTTACAGTTTTTATGGGTATTTTTGGTTTTTTAGGTTTTTGGGTTTCTTAGGGTTTTTTTGTTTTTTTTTTGTTTTTTTTTTGTTTTTTTAGTTTTTTTAGTGGGTTTAAGTTTTTATGGGTTTAATTGTTTTATTAGTGGTTTTAAGGGCTTTAGGGTTTTTTTTATGATTTTAAGGATTTTTTTAGATTTTAGGTTTTTTTTGGGATTTTAGGGATTTTAGTTTTTTTATGATTTTTTTGGATATAGGATTTCTTGAGTTTTTTCAGGGGGGTTTAGGATTTTTAGATTTTTTTTAACAATTTTAGTGGTTTAAATGGGTTTTCAAGTTTTTAGTATATTTTTAGGATTTTATGCGTTTTTAGGGGGTTTTACGGTTTTTAGGGTTTTTATGGTGTTTAGTGTTTTATGGGTTTTTAGGGTGTTTTATGGTTCTTAATCGTTTTTAGGATTTTTTTTCTGTATTCTTTAGGTTTTATAGGGTTTTTAGGATTTTTTTAGTTTTTAGGGGTTAGGGTTTTAATTTTTTTTTGAGTTTTTCGCATTTTTAGTGGTTTAAAGTGTTTTTAGTTATTTTTATGTTTTTTGTGAATTTTTGGTGTTTTTATGGTTTTAGGGGTTTTTAGGTTTTTAGGGTTTTATGGTTTTTAACGTTTTTAGGGTTTTTTAGCGTTTTATAGGTTTTTAGGGACTTGATATGTTTTTAGTTTTTATGCTTTTATTAGGGGTTTCAGGTTTTTTAGTGGTTTTTATATTTTTATGGATTTTGAGGGATTTTTTAAGATTTTTATGGTTTTTTATCTTTTTAGGGATTTTCGGGATTTTCGGGGTTTTACGGTTTTTACGTTTTATATGGGTTTTGGGGTTTAATGGGTTTTTTGAGTTCTTTAGATTTTTTAAGGTTTTTTAGTGATTTTAACTTTTTAGGGCAAAGAAGGCTCGGGTCCAGGCTATTCCTGGCACCCCCCAAAATTTATTAAACAAAAGGACACAAACACTGCAGACAAGGGAGGGGAGGGGTCGAATGACCCACACCCAAAAACCCTTATAACCCATGCCAAAGAAAGAAAAACAAAGAAAGAAAAAGACACAAAAACAGACAAAACCGCAGCATCATCACATCACATCCAGCCAGTACCAGCATCCAACAGCACTACATCCAGCGTTAACCAGCATCCAGCAGCTCACAGCTAACCAACAACCAGCATTCAGACTACAGCAACAAACATCATCCAGCAGCAGCAGCCAGCCAACCAACAACCAGCATTCAGACTACAGCAACAAACATCATCCAGCAGCAGCAGCCAGCCAACCAACATCCACAACAAACCAGCAACCTGCATCCTCATTTTCAGACAGCTAGCACCTCTTTCGACCACCAAACATCCCCCAGCATCCCACTTCCACTCCAGCAGCATTTTTTTTATTTTTTTTTCACCAACACCAACATTACCATCAAATTCTGACCCTAGAAGATCAAATCAAACCATTTCAGCAAACCAAACAACCCATCAAACCAAAGCAACGCAAGAAAACCAGGAACACAAGGCCCCCCCTCCCTCCAAGCCGCTGGATCCGACATCGAAACACCGGTGCACGCCAAGATGACGACGAGACAGGGTGAAGCCAAGTAGAATAATCGGAGTCGGAGGTCACCGTGGCAGACGCTGCGCACACCGGATCCGATTACATAAGCCGCAATAGAACCAGCAACCATTGTGGCCGACGGTGAGCACACCGGAATCGAAGAGCACTCCGAAGCCGCGGTGAGATCCCAAAGCCGAAGACACTCCGAAGTCGACACCAATCCAGTCGACATGAAGCGCCCAAGGCAGTGGGGAGAAACCGAAGCTATGCGAAGCGAATTCAACACCGGATTGAAACCCCGAAGCTAGGAACACCGAGGTCGTTGCACGTCGACGCAGATCTGAAAACTCAAAACCACAAGCAAAACAGATCTGGCGTCAAACATACCAGAGCCAAAGTGAGATCCCGATGTTTAAGGGTTCGAAGCAGTTGCCATTGGACCAAAACCGAAGCCGATCCAACCAGATCCAACACTGATCTACGCCGAGCCAAAGCGAGGCAACCAGCGATGAAGCCAGCCCGTGCCGGAGGAGGGGAGGGGAAGATCGGTCGGAGAAACCCTAGCTGCGCGAGGAGAGGGAAAAAGTCGCCGCTCCGAGGCCTTTTAACTTTTTAGGGGTTTAATGGGTTTTTAGATATTTTATGGGTTTTTTGGGTTTATATGGGATTTTAGACTTTACAAGTGTATAGGGGGTTTTATGGTTTTTAGGGGAATTTAGCGTTTTTATGGACTATTGAGTTTTTTAGGCTTTTTAGACCCTTTTAGGGTTTTCGGGGATTTTCATGGTTTGTAGGATTTTAATCCTTTCTTATGGTCCTTCGTGATTTTTAGGGTTTTTTATGTTTTTAGTGATTTTTATGGACTTTCATGAATTTTTTATAGTTTTTAGGGGTTTTAAGTATTTTTAGGGTTTTAAGGGTATTTTTCATATTTTAGGGGTTTTAGGTGTTTTAACAATTTTATATTTTTAGGGGTTTAAAGTTTTTTAGGTTTTTAAGGACTTATTATATTTTTCAAGGGTTTTAGGGTTTTTTATGTTTTATGGTATTTTTAGGGGTTTTTCAGGATTTTTATGGGTTTAGGGTTTTAAAGGATTTTGAGGTTTTTTAGAGTTTAAGGATTTTATTGTATTTTTTTGTGTTTTTAGGGGTTTTGAGTTATTTAGTTTTTGAATATGTTTTAGAGTTTTTTAACATTTCCGGGTTTAAAGGGTTTCTATAGTTTTTAGTGGGTTCTTAGGGTTTTATGGGTTTTAGGGATTGTTATGCTTTTTAGGGTTTTATGGGTTTTAGGGATTTTAAGATTTTTCTAGCCTTTTAGGGTTTTTGGGGTTTTTAACATTTTTATATTCTTAGGTGTTTTATGTTTTTTATGTTTTTAAGATTTTCTTCGGGTTTTATTAGGTTTTTATGGATTTTTAGGTTTTAATGGAATTTTGTGAATTTTAGTATTTTTTTTAGTGTTTTTAGGGATTCTAGGTATTTTGTGATATTTTTAGAGTTTTTATGGTTTTTTAGAGTTTTTTAACATTTTTAGGGGTTTGAAGGGTTTTTAGAGTTAAGTGGTTTTTAGGGGTTTTAGTGGTTTTTATTGTGCTTTGTGGTTTTTAGGGACATTTAGGGATTTTATCGGTTTTAGGATTTTATGTTTTTTTAGGGTTTTAAGTGTTTTTATATTTTTAATGTTTTCTTAGGGGTTTTTAGATTTCTTTAGATTTTCTATGCTTTTAGATATTTTTATGGAATTTTTATGTTTTTATGGGTTTTTAGGGATTCTAGTTATTTTTTGATTCTTATATGGTTTTTAGAGTTTTTTAGGAGATTTAAGTGTTTTTAGGTTCTATGGCTTTTAGGGTTTTTTGGGTTTTTAGTTTTTTATGTTTCTAGAGATTTTTAGGTATTTTTTAAGATTTTTATAGTTTTTTATGATTTTTAGGGATTTTAAGGATTTTTAGGGATTTAAGGCTGTTTATGGTTTTTTGGGTTATTTAGGTTTTTTTAGTTTTTTAGATTTTTTAAATTTTTTTAGACTTTTTAAGGTTTTTAGATTTATTAATGTTTTAGTGGATAAAAGGGTTCTTGGATTTTTTTAGTGACCTTTTTGGGTTTTTATGGGTTTTTAGGGTTCTTTACTTTTTTAGGGTTTTATGATTTTTAGGGGCTTTGTGCTTTTAGGGTCTTTTTAGGGGTTTTAAGGTTTTTTATGTTTTTTAGGTTTTTATGGGTTTTTATGTTTTTTTGGATTTGTAGGGAATTTTAAATATTTTTATGTTTTTTTAGTTTTTGTAGGGATTTTGTGGGTTTTCAGGGTTTTTATCATTCTTTAGGTTTTTAAGGGTATTAAGTGATTTTATGAATTTAATGTTTTCTTAGGGGATTTAAAAGATATTATGGGTTTTTACTTTTTTAGTGACATTTAGGGATTTTTTAATTTTTTTTGGTTTTTAGGGTTTTTAGGGGTTATAATGTTTTTATGGTTTTTATGGTTTTTTTGGAGTTGTAGTTTTTTTTAGTTTATAGCGTTTGAAAAGTTTTCTATAGTTTTTAACATTTTAGGGGTTTAAAGGGTTTTTAGAGTTTTCAGTGGTATTTTAGGGTTTGTATGGGTTTTTAGGATTTTTATGGTTTTTGTAGGTTTTATAGTTTTTAGGGTTTTTTAGGGTTTCAGGGAATTTTTATAGTTTTTAGGTTTTTAGTGTTTTTAGGTTTTTAGAGGGTTCTTAATGCGTTTATGTCTGTACGGTTTTCTAATGTCTTTTTTGTATTTTTAGGATTCTTTAACTATTTAGGGATTTTATTGATTTTTTATGATTATTTATGGTTTATAATGGTTTTAGGGATTTTTAGGGGTTTTAGGATTTTTAGGGTTTTTATAATTTTTATGGGTTTTTAGTGTTTTCAGTTTCTATGGTTTTTGAGGGGTTTTCATGTTTTTTAGGGTTTGTTATACTTTTAGGTTTTTATGGTTGTTTAGAGTTTTGAACATTTTTTGGGGTCTGAAGTGTTTTTAAAATCTTTATTGGTATTTTAGGGGTTTTTTGGGTTTTTAAGGATTTTAGGCGTTTTTATGGTTTTAACGGTTTTTAGTATTTTTATCATTTTTTAGGTTTTCTAGGAATTTTATGTGTTTTTAGGTTTTTAAGGATTTATTAGGGTTTTATGGGTTTTTTATATTAATTTTTAATGAATTTTTTGGATTTTTATGAGTTTTATGGGTCTTAGGGATTTTGATGGATTTTAGGGTATTTTTGGGGGGTTTTAGGCTTTTTATCATTTTTAGGTTTTTGAAGTTTATTAAGTATTTTTAGGTTTTAAAGGTTTTATTAAGGGTTTTTAGGGTATATAGGTTTTTTATGTTTTTAAGGATTTTGAGAGATTTTTCAAGCATTTTTATGGTTTTTATGGTTTTTTTGGTATTTTGAGGGATATTAGGGTTTTTAGAGTTTTTATGATTTTTTGGGTTTTTAATGTTTTTGTTTTTTAGGAATTTAATGATTTTTTATAGTTTTTCATGTTTTTAGGTTTTTGAATTGTTTTTAGAGTTTTTAGTTGTTTTCAGTATTTTTATGGGATTTTAGGGTTTTCATGGTTTCTGGTGGGTTTCTTAGAGTTTTGTGGTTTTAGTGATTTTTTAGGTTTCTTAGGGGTTTTAATTGTTTTGGGGGGTTTAAGGTTATCTAAGGGGGGTTCAGGGTTTTATGGGTCTTTTAATTTTTTAGGTATTTTTAATATTTTCATGATTTTTGGTATTTTTAACAATTTTTATTGTTCTACGTTTTTTTGGGGTGTTTATGGTTTTTATGGTTTTTTGGGGTTTTAGATTTTTTCGAGTTTTGTAGGGTTTTAAGGTTTTTTAGTGTTTTTAAACATTTTTAGGGGTTCAATTATTTTTATAGTTTTAGTGGTTTTTTAGTGTTTTTACAGGTTTTTAGGTTTCTTATGTTTTATGCATTTTTATGTTTTCTAATATTTTCAAGGGTTAAGGGTTTTTTGAATTTTTTAGGTTTTTAGGGGATTTTTGGTTTTTAATTTTATCTTATGGGGTTTTAGGTTTTTTATGTTTTCTTACATTTTTTTTGGATTTTTAGTGATTTTTAAGATTTTATGGGTATTTTGGATTTTTTTAGATTTTATGGTTTTTATGTTTTATTTAGGATTTTTTAGATTTTATGGTTTTAAAAAAAATTAGGAGTTTTTTATAAATTCAAGGGGTTTAAAGCGTTTTTAAAATTTTTTGTAGTTTTTAGTGTTTTATGGTTTTTATGTTTTTTTAGGGGTTTTATGGTTTAGGGAATTTATTTTTTAGGGTCTTTTTATAGCTTTTATGGTTTTTTGTGTTTTTAGGTTTTTAGGGGTTTTAAGTGTTTTTAGGTTTTTAAAGTTTTCTTTATTGTTTCAGGGATTTTAGAGGGTTTTACATTTTTAGTTGTTTTTATACATTTTCTAGGATTTTTATATTTTTTATGGGTTTTAATTATTTTTACGATTTTTAGGGTTTTAGGGGTTTTATGGTTTCCTTGGGGTTTTTTTGGTATTTTTTGAGTTTTTTAGGTTGTTTATTGTTTTTAACATTTTTAGGGGTCCAAATGGGCTTTAGACTTTTTAGTTGGTTCTTGCAGTTTCAAGGGTTTTTAGGTTTTTAAAGGTTGTAAGGTTTTTTTTAGTTTTTTAGTAGTTTTTAGGGTTTTGGGGACTTTTTAGGGTATTTAGCATTTTTAGGTTTTTTAAGGTTTTATGTTTTTTATGAATTTTATGTTTCCTTAGGTGCTTTTAGGTTTTTTGGTTTTTTTAGGTTTTTATGGATTTTTTGTATGTTTTGAATTTATAGGTCTTTTAGGGATTTGGAGGGTTTTTAGGGTTTCAAAGGGTTTTAGCGGTTTTAGGTTTTTTAGGTTTTTTGGGGGCTTTAAGTGTTTTTAGTGTTTTAAGGTTTTATTAGGTTTTTTTATGGATTTTATGTTTTTCATAATTTCTAGGGATTTTTTTGGATTTTTATGGGGTTTTAGGGTTTTTAGGGATTTTTAGGGTTTTAGGGTTTTAGGGTTTTTTAGGTTTTAGGGTTGTTTGATTTTATAGGGTATTTTGACTTTTTAGGGTTATATAGTATTTATATTTTTATTATTATTTAGGCTTTCAATGGGTATTTATATTTTTTATAGGTTTTATGGTTTTTATTGGGGTTCTAAGGTTTTTAGGGGTTTTGGGGTTTTTATGGTTTTTATGGATTTTAGGGTTTTTAACATTTATAGGTTTTTAAGAGTTTTAAGTGTTTTTAATTTTTATGATTTTCTTGGGGGTTTTCTACGGTTTTAGGGGGTTTTATGTTCTTAGGGAGTTTTAGTGCTTTTAGGATTTTTATGGGTTTTTAGGGATTTTAAGGGGTTTCAGTTTATTATGATTTTATGTTTTTTAGGGTTTTTAGGGTTTTTTTCAGTTTTTTAGGGTTTTTAAGGTTTTTTCAGGCTTTAACATATTTAGGGGTTTGAAAGGGTATTTATTTTGTTTAAGGAGTTTATGGGTTTTCATTATTTTTAAATATTTTTGGTGGTTTTATGTTTTATATGGTTTTTAGGGGAGTTTATGGTTTTTAAAATTTTTAAGTCTGTTAGGGGTTATAAGTGTTTTTGGTTTTTAAGGTTTTCTTAATTTTTTTCAAGGTTTTTTTATTTTTTTTATAATTTTGGGGACTTTAAGGTACTTTTTAGGAATTTTATTGTTTATTGGGGTTTTTAGGGATTTTGAGGGTTTTATGAGTTTTTATGCTTTGTTGGGGTTTTATGGATTATTTTTGGGGTTTTAGGGTTTTTTAGTGTTTTAGGTTTTTAATGTTTTTCAAGAGTTTTTTTAACATTTTTAGGGGATTAATTTTTTTAGAGTTTTTAGTGGGGTTTTATGATTTTTATGGGGTTTTATGGTTTTAGGGGGTTTTATGGTTTTTAGGATTTTTTAGGGTTTTAGCATTTTTTAGGATTTTTTAGTGTTTTATGTGTTTTTTAGATTTTAATGTTTTCTTATTTTTTCAGGGTGTTTTTGGTTTTTTACATTTTTAAAAAAATTTAGTGTTTTATGGAATTTTATGGGGTGTTAGGGTTTTTTGGTATTTTGAGTGTTTTTAGGTTTTTTAAAGTTTTTAGAGTTTTTGACATTTTTAGTGTTTAAAAAGGGGTTTTAGATTTTTTTTTATTGTGCTTTAGGGTTTCATCATTAGGAATTAGGGTGATGGAATGTTACTTATTGTATGTTTTCCACCCTTAGAGTGTGGTCCTAGGGGATTGTATCTACTAGACATTGGTAGGTTCCCTCGGCATAAGATCCTCTTCAGAGTGAGGATGTTCTGTTGTACACTGTTAATGGCGAAGTCTTCTGGTAGGAGTCCTCAAGGACGCTCCTATGCATCTAGGATGAAGTCATCATCATCGAATTCAGTTGCCTCCTTAATTTAAGGGAGGTAATTGTTTTCACGTTCTAGGGATAGGCCCTGGAAACAGTTCGAGACGACCACTGGGACCGCCTTGTGCTGGGGTGCCAACTGCAGCTTGGGAGGTGGCTGAATAGATTTTGTAGGTTGGAGGGCTTATCTTCTAGACTTAATTGTGGTGATAGTACCGTTTTGTGGTAATAATTAATCATTTTGTTGGATACCCAGCATTGAAGATGCCGGGTAAGTGAGGGGTCCTTCTCTTCATTGGGGCCCCGACCGCCTGTGGGATAACTGAGGTGCGTGTCTGCATTGGTTTTTGAGATTCTATTGGGATCGAAGGTTTATTTGAAAGCCTACAATATATATATATATGACATATAAATACAATAAAATATCATTAAAGTTGCATCTCTTGATCATATGTATAATTGATGATTTGACTTAGCCCCCTTCCTTTTTATGAGGTGAAGGGGTTTGAGTGAGGTAAAACTGAAACCTTGTTTGAGGATTCATGTCGGGTTTACCATTTTTGTTTAAATTCAATTCACATCAATATCCTTTAGGAGGAATTGGATTGGATCTACAAGGGACTATGTAGTTTATCCCTTTTTCGTTATGAAGGAGGTTCCACAGTCGAATGGTCCCAGTGAGTGATTGATGGGGGTTAAGTATATGTGAAATCAACCCTCCTAGGATATGATTTTCTAATATGTTCTCCAACAGGATTATTCTTAGAGCTCGAAACACCCAACAACCCTAGTATCTATGATTCATGTACCTCATTTCCAAAGGCAGGCTCTCATTGGATGACGATTTGACCAACGACACATAAGGCCTCCATTGGTCGAGGGGATGGGAGGTCTGGCTCATCACACCCTTTTGGGGGGAATTATTTCCTAATTGAAGACTCTCTTATAGATTTAAACCATGTTCTTATGTTCATTAATCTCTAGTTTATTCCCGAAAAGTGTATCCATGGGTTACCCTAGGGTTGCGGGATCATCATGGATATACATGGATTTGATGCTCCAGAGGCAATGCTGACTTAAGCCAAGAAATGAGGCGCTATGGAGTTTATTTTCATCTAGGAGGGATGATTGGTGGTTTGATGTTGGGTCCGGACCCATAATATGGGCTTTCTATGTATCCTCGGGAGAGTAATCAAATCCCAGGTAGTTCAGTGTCACGTAACTGGACACATCACATTTTAAGGTCATTTGACGGGGAACCATACATGCATCTTAACATCTTGGAGTGAGGACATACAGGTGAAAGATTCTTGGTCAAGACTTGGTGTAGGGCTTATGTTGAAGCAGCCTATGGGTCCCACAAAAGATATGATCTTCTAGGTGAACATGATGCTACTGGGGATATATCCCGGAGAACATCAGGGGTGATTTGAGGGTTGGATTTGGACCTCAGGGAGGCTTCCTATATATCATAATAAAATGGGTAAATAAATTACACATAGTTTCATTATCGAGACTTACACCTAGAAGGGATCCCTTTTGAATTTGGGAAAACATTTTATTGGGTCTTACTTCTGAGGATAACGTACCTTGAGCTCTAGCCTTGGAAAGGCGTCCTATGTATCCTAGTTATAGTAGAAACCATATTTCTCATGGTTCGTTTATGGGTTGTGACTTTATTGGGTCTTACGCATGGGAGCTACCCATTTGAGAGAATCGAATTGGGACTTACTTCTAAAGAGGGAGCCCCTTTGTTGGGGAAATATTTGGGGTAACCTTTTAAAAAATGGAACTTTTTTTAGATCGGGCCTTAAGTAGGCATCCTACGTATCCCAATTATGGTCGGAATTAGAGTTCTCATAGTTCATTATGAGTTGTATCATCACAAACCCCTAAGACCACGTGAGTCATGCTCGGTGTGAAAAACAAAAGGATGTGAAAGATTCCACAAATACAATATTTTTTATCTCCACTAATGGAAAAGGAGGATGATAATGATAGAAGATTCCATGGCTATGATCTCAACAAGAGAGGGAAAATGGGAGCTTTAAGCATGCAACCCTCACCCGTGTTGATATCCAAGAGAGTAATATCTTAGTGATCTATCTATAAATATACTGAGATTGGGTGAAGAGGGTGAAGAGTGACACCACTTGAAAAATTCTAGGGGCTTAACTCAAGAGGAGTTCCATTTTATGGGGTTTTGGAAAGTGGAGGAGCATCATCCCTGGTCAAAGGAGAAGGAAAGAGTGGCCTTTTTTCTTGTCACTCGCAATTATTGAAGGGAATGGCCATTGGTTACCCCAAAACATGAGAATAGTGAGGTTTGTGTTGGCATCCCAAAGATAGTCCTTAGGTCACCTTGGGAATGTAGACTTAGAGACATTCTGGGGGTCCAAACCATTGTGGGGATAGCCTTCACGACTCTTCTTACCTTAGGAATGAAGATTCAGAATGGTGTGCTAGTGCACCTAATGATCTGATCATACGGGTCCAGTGGCTTTGGAGGAGGCTTTGGCTTGATGTTGGTGGACTCATTCACAGAAGATCTATGGAGGACTAGACAGTAATGGAGGGTCATGATTCGATTCGGAGGGAAGGACACACGAAGAAACCCCATTTCATGTACCATTTTCTCATGCAGGATGGGGCCACCCAATGTAGCGCAATGTTACGCAGGTAGAGGGGTCGTCCACGTAATGAAGTAGTATTTGGACATGGGTATGGAACACCACGTACCAAAGTGTTTCGTGGTCTTGGATTTGGTTTTACAGGCCACTCTAGGTTCCATCCGCATACTGATACAGTATGCGGTGCAGGGTTTGATCCGCATAGCGATGCATTATACAGAAGGCCAAATTGAAGAAGGTTTCTTGAGCCTGTGGTTCACGGGAAATTCATTCTATAGGGATTTATGGTTCATGATTTCACCAAGTTGGTTTATGGTTAAAAAATTATTATTAAGTTCCTTATTTTTGTCATTCGCGGTGGGTTATACCTAAGAAAAAGTGGTTCGCGGTTCACACTTCATCGATGATTCGAAACTGATGTTGGAATACTCTCTGTAACTGAATTCTCTCTTCTAGCCTCTAGGATTTCCTTTATGTTCTCTTCCACCCATCCTATTTAAAATTCTTCTTCTGATCTTCTTATAGAGAACTAGGTAAATCATATCTGTGGGCATGAAACACAATTTGCGGAAGCTCATGAAGATATATCTCAACCCATAGAAGACTCGGTCAACCGAGGTTTATAGAGGTGGTGGTTCGCAAGACGTGGTTCGTTGAACCCTTCCAACATACTTCATCTACAAACTTCTTAGTTTGTAGGATGGTATGCAGATGGAATTTCTGTGTTCTATTCCACCAATGACATGGTTTGTGGCATCTTGGGTTTGGTGGCCATTTCCCTATTGGCAAGTGCCTCATAGGTCCTTCTGCGCACTAATGGTTCATAGTTCATGCTCCCCATGAACCTTTCCCAGTGATTCTAAGTATTCATCCTAAAACCCTTTGTAAAATTTTATTTCTTTAAGGTTCTTCTCAAATTTTCAATCCGATTTGCATCCATATTCCTTGTTGGATTTGTAGGAATGTTTTCTTCCTTCTACCAAGTGCTTATGGGAGTATTCACACATATTTTCTGAATTTTTGTGACCCTACAAATACCCCCCATAGGAATGGGGTCCAATCAGAACAAAGAGGAGGCTATTTCAATGTATAAGTTGTCCTGATTTGAATGATTAAATAATGTTCTAATTTTTCCTTGAGATAAATGACTTAGTGAGAATAGTTTGACTATTGTTGAGGTCACATGGATAACCCCACAAACTTTTTGTCTTTTTTCTTCTATCACCCTAATTTTTTACTAAACCTAATTTGGTACGGCCTTAGTGGGAATAACTTGACTTTTTCTTAGGCCTCACTTTATGGGTTTTCGACCCAAAAAGATTTATGTATCTTTTGAATATTTGATTTCTCGACATTTTAATCTAAACCATAAATATTATATGATTAACAAGAAGGTACTATAATTTTATCTAGGGGTTCCTTTTGTGGGTTTTCACTCTGGTGAGTATTGCATCTTTTTGTTGGTATTTTATATTATTTCCAATAAGACTTATTACTGATGTTTTAGGTCAAACATATTTGACCAAAATTGATGAGGCATGTGCCCAAATTTGGGATTCATCAGGTGGGAATGTATTATAAACTCTTAGACATTAATGATGGATTTTTTTACCCTGACTTTGTGAGTTTTGGATATATATGGGGCTTGGGATCCATTTTAGGCGTACGGAGGTAGGAAAGGACTCTCCTGAGGATGAATTTTCCTTTGGTTGATGGTCGTTTTGTAGGATACATATGCAGATTCATTGGGGAATGATGTGCATAGTCAAACAAAAGTTTCTGCAAAACACTCGGCTTTCATTTCCGATGTTCTGGGAGATTTATAGGAATTTTGGATTTGTTTTGTGGATTGAAGACCACAGTGGGTTCCCTATATAGGGGGTGATGTATGAAAGTATTAGGGACATTTTTATCAACTTTGAATGGGAAAAATCTCCCACAAAAATTTATCTTGTGTCAGAAAGTATTGGTGAATGGTGCAGTTTAACTTCATACAACCAGGACACTTGAAACTTATTATGAGGGATCATTTTTCTCTAACCAAGAGAGAGTAAATTATTCTTGAGTTTAACTAGAAATGGTTTTCATCTTTCGGAATTTGAAAGGAGAAAATTATGTAAACTGTAATCCTGGGGGTTTATGAATTCGGGGAGTGAGATGGGACATAAATGTCATTCAGGAATACAGAAACAAGAAAGGACTCTCTTAGGGATGACTTGGCCTTTGTTTGTCATTAATTTCATAGGAAATATATGCAGATCCACTAGGGAATTATGTGCATAGTCAAAAAAAGTTGTTCATAGTACATTTATCTTCCATCACCGATGGACATGAAGTATTATTGGGATTGGGACCTTTATGGGCATAATGTATCACTTATGAAAGGGGCTGCGCCTAAAATTGAAAGGGGGAATTTATTTAGATAAATTTACCGGGAAAACATGAAATACGTGGGGGCATTTTTTTTATTGCATGGATCAATATCACACATATAGATGGAGAATATTTATTTTGTATAATCCTTGAGATAACAGAGGTGAATTATGATAATATTTTATGATATATATAGGATATGGGTAGAAAAGTGAAATTAAACCATGAATTTGAGGGTTATTGAATCTGGAGGGATGTTACGAGGCTTGGGAGTCATTAGGCATACCGAGGTAGTATAGGACTCTACTGAGGACAAATTCTATTTTATTGATGGCCATTTTTTAGGTAACATGTGAAGAATCACTAATGCATGATGTGTATATTCAAACAAAGGTGTCCTCAGGTCACTGGCCTTCCATCTATGGTGGCTATAGAGGGTTATGGGTATCCAAGATTACTCAAATCATGGATTTTGATGTGTGGAAAGAATTTATCTGGATACATTAGAAAGGTTTGAGCTATGATTCACCCATGGGATTAAGTAATCCCCTATATAGATTTGACTCATACAAAGGGTGAGTAAATTGTTCCGTCTTTAGAGTGCCCTTCAGTTTAACATCGTACGACCGGGACCTAGGGTTCCTTATTGGGAAGGGAACCATAACATGCCTTTTAGGGCCCTGTTTCTAGGACCAAAATCCTGGAATGATTTTACATGATTACATGGTGGATCTCCTATTGAGGTCCCTAAGATCACGTGAGCTATGATCGGTGTGGGAAACAAGGGATGAAAAGGAATTTTGGTCACCAATTAAGAATAGAATACTCAGTGGTAGGGAGAGTGTTATGCTTAGACCAATTCTGTGCAGTTTAATGTTGCGCAATAAGGAAAAATTACACACAATTTATCTTCATGTGGGGTGGACGTAGGTTAATAATGATGTGAAAGAAGGGAAATACGATTACCCTTGACCATCCTTATAAATAGGACTTGTATGGGGATTCTCTTCTTTGATTAAATTCATGCATAGAGGAGGGGAAATTTCAATAATTTCAGTTGATGAGTTTGGATTGTAGGATTCAAGTCTACCACACATATATCAGGGGGAAACCAATTCACATAGGATTCCCAATAAACATTCATTGTGGAGTTCTATCCCATACGCAGTAAGTAACGACATTTTTTTCGATGAGGCTAATCCAAGATAAGAATATAATCATTACCATTGTATAGTGTAGTTTAATGTCGTGCATCAAGAACACTTCTATCTTCAGTTTAGCATCGTTAGGAAATGATTTTGGCAGTAAAATTTAAAATCGTGTTGTGGATACAAATTTTCACAATGACCATAAATAGCTTTGACATAATCGTGGTAGGGATATTCTAGTATTCCTTATAGATGATAGATGATATAAGGTGTAAACCATAGTCTCGGGGGCCCTTAGATCAGGAGGAATTACATGGGTCTTGGGATCCATTGGGCATACGAAAATAGCAAAAGCATATCCTAAGGAGTATTTTTTCCTTTTATTAACACACCTATTTTATGGGTGACATATGCAGAGCCACTGAGGTATGGTGTTCATAGTAAAACAAAGGTGCTTGCAGGACACTGACCATCCGCTTCTGATGGTCGTGAATGTTTATGAGGACCCAAGATTTCCTGGAGTATGGAGTTTGATGAAGGGGAAATATTTTTTTTGGGAATGTAAGAAATATCCAAACCATGATTAGTCGTGAACTACGAAATACACTACATAGATCTGACTCATATGAAGGTGGAATCATGATCTTTTGAATCCTTCTAGGTATTGGACTTCATAATTGGAATTTTTTTCACCTATTTTTTTATGTAGGAAATTGGGGCCATGTTCGGGATCTCACAACATCGTGAATCATGAAACACATGATTCTTGAGGAAACATTCAATTTAATTTCATGTGGTTAAGACCTTTCATGGATTCCCCAATGCAAGTCTAACCTATACACATAAAAAGAGGCATTATTTTTTTAAATGGCGACTGGACCAGGATGGAGGATCTGGGCTTCACTATGTATCCTTCAAGGGTAGGTTTCAACCCATACATAGTTCTAAAAAGGAATTCCCTATATAGTTCTATCCCATACATAGGGAAAAGGGTCATTTTTGTTGCCTGGTGTTTAGACCAAGATTTGGGGTCAAGTTGTCACTACGTATCCTATAAGGGTAGGAATCAATCCACATGTAGTTATGAACGTATCCCCCTTGTAAAGGTCTGGTCCATGCCCATGGAGGGGGAGGAAATTTTGAATGATGGCTAAACCTGGATATCAGGTTCGAGCATCACTACGTATCCCACTAAGATAGGAATCAAGTCAGAAAAGGCTCCAGAAGATTCCATACCTGTATAGGTCTAATTCATACATAGTGAGGGGGAATTTTTATCTAGTATTGATATATGGGCTAGGATAGACGATCCCAACATCACTACGTATCCTACTGAGGTAGGAATCAAGCCATACATATTTCTAAAAGTTCCCTACAGAGTTCTGGTCCATGTGTAGGGAAAAGAGAGGTCATTTTTATTTGATTGGTGGATGGACTAGGATGTTAAATCTGAGTGTCACTATGTATCCTACAAGGTCATAAATCATTCTATACATATTTATTCACACAATATACTCCTTGTACCGATATGACTCAGGTGTAGGAGTAGGGGAATTTTGGTTTCATTTTCTACAGTTGTCGGGTCTATTATATTACTCTATGATTTTTTACACAAGAAAACCCTTACCTCCAATCCTAAGATCACGTGAGTTATAATCGATGTGATAAACAAGTAGTAATAAGGATTCCCCTCATAGTATGGGGTGATAGAGGATATAACATGGGAATTCTGTTTCTTGTGATGGTTGTGCCTAGATTTAGGGTTGAGGTGTCGCTACGTATCCCACTGATGAATGGTAATCAATCCATATTTAGTTCTAGAATTCCCTTCCTTTTTTGGTCTGACCTGTACACAGAAAGGGGGAAGGTATTTCTATATTTTCCTCGCATGAATTTGACATATACGTGATAGATTAATAGATGGAACAAAATACCTACCATGCAGTTTCATGTCTTGAGGTAACAATGAAACTATCATATGGTTTATCTTCATGTGATTAGGATTAATATGTCACTATGAAGTTTAATACATACAACTAATACATATGCGTCTCTATTATGTGAAATATATCTTCAGAAACCTTTCATTGGTGGGAGATATTATGAGTTTTCCATCCATTAATATCAAGGAATATACTCCGTTGGAGTAAGCCTTATATATGAAATACGGTCCCTCCCATTTTGGATCAAGATTTTGGGGTTTCTTCTCGAGTATCATCGGGGTTCTGAGGACCAGCACCATATCTCCTTTGAAGAATGACCGAAGACGGTCCTTTTTTTTTGAAGGCTCTTGTGATCCGATTTTGGTATATTTCCAAATGGTGAAAAGTGTGAAACCATTTATCATATAGTTGCTACAAATAATCAAACTATTTCTGGGATTTCTCATCCATAGACAGTTGATCACAAACAACAACACGAAGTGATGGCACTTGAACGTCAATGGGAAAAACTGTCTTTGTCCTATATACTAGTGAGTACGAGGTTGCATGGGTGGCAGTGCGGGTTATGGTCTGGTAAACCCATAAATCATGGGGGAGCTTGTCTAGCTAGGATTTCTTGTACTAGTCTACAATATTCTTGAGTATGATGGATAAAGTATTATTTAAATCCACTATCTTCCTGTTGGCCACTGTATGGTATCATGATGAATGGTTGGATTTATTTCATATTCTGAGTATAGCTTGTCCAACATAGAAAAGTATAAGTTGGTTCCATTTTCCATTAGCATTGTATGTGGGAAACCAAATCTAGTGATGATGTTGGCCTTCACAAAACTAACAATTCTTCTTTCCCCAGCCTCTTTAATGGGTATGGCTTCATACCATTGGGATAAGAATTCTGTTGTTGTGAGAATGAACTTAAATTTTCTGGCTATGGCGGGAGGATATGGTCCCATGACATCCATCCCCCATACAAAAAATGGATAGGATTACTTAGTTTTGTGAAGTAGTTCTTGGGGTTGGGGGATGAAATTGGCATGAACTTGGTAGGGATGAAAATTCTTGGTGAATTTGACACAATGTTGTATCATAGTCGACCAATAGTATCCAAGCCTTCAAATTTGATGGGAGAGCTTGTATACAGATTTTATGCTCCACAAGTACTAGCATGCACTTATTTCATGATGGAAATAGTCTCTTATCCATCAATGCACCTGATAAGGACTCCATTAAGGCCTCTCTTGTAGAGAACCAATTCTTGGTTTGTGCCACCATACAAAAAAAATTGATTGCATGACTCTAGATGTGTTCTCTTCCAGTCCTATCTGGTGCTAGTTCCCTCCTCCATAGGTAATTTTTAATGGGATTCATCCAATTGGTGGTGTGACCGTAAGGCTCAATAATATGGATAATCTTGTGGAGTTATTCTGTTTTTCTCAAAATGATAAGACTATCCAATAGTGGGAAATGATGATAAATGTTTCATCCCAGTCTGGATCATCCAGGGTTGTAGATGCATTTTAAAATGCATCGGCTTGAGAATTTTATGACTGAGGAACATAAGTCAATGTTGGTTATTATGGGAATTATACCATCATCTCTTAGAAATGGTTCATCAAAGGAACTAATACTTCATTATTAATGGCGTAATCACCAGTGACTTACTGGATGACCATCTCTAAATCACCTTTTATCTTTAGGCATTCAGCTTGTGCATGAAGTGCCATATCCGAGCCTACAATGAGGGCCTGTTATTCTACTTCATTATTTGTGCACCTCTATGAAAGCAGTAAAGAGTAATGTAAGATGTCCATTTCTATAAATATTATTATAACTCCCAACCCAACTTTTTTGAGCTTGGGGTACTCTATCATTTTCCCCATCAGGCTTTTGGAGTCACCGAAGAAGTACATTTCCCATGCCTAGGGGACTTCTTGGATGTAGAATACTTATTCATCAGAAAGTTCAGTATCCAATGGGGTCATTTCTGTCAATGGGTTCTCTTCCAATAAATCTACTAACGCCTAGCCTTTGATGGATTTATGGGGCACGTACCACATGTCAAACTATTGCAGGATTAATGCCCACCATGATAGGAGACCAATTAGGATAGTAAGGTTGAGGATATACTTTATTGGGTTACAACGGGAGACCAAATAGGCCTCATGGTGCTATAGATAATTCCTAGGTTTCTTAATAGAAAAGATTAGGGCTAGGCGGTTCTTTTTGATACTTGAATATCGAGTCTTAGTATCGATCATTTTTCGTCTAAGGTAATAGAGACTATTCACACTGCCAACATCATTCTTCTTTGTGAGGACAACGCCTAGTGACCACTCTAAGGCGGTCATGTATAAAATGAGTGGTCTTCCCTCAATTGGAGGTATCAACACCGGTGGGCCTAGGAGATACATTTTAAGATTGTCGAATTCTTCTTGAAAATCATTATCCCACTCATATGTGAACCCTTTCTTTATCAACCTAGTGAAAGGAAAACACTTAGCTATAAGTTTGTCTATGAACTACCGAATGTAGGCCAGTTTCCCCTAGAGACCCCTCAACTTAGTGAGGTTTTGAGGTGGTGGCATGCCAAGGATGGATTTTTTCTTCTCAAGACCGACTTCGATGTTGTGGTGCCATACAACGAAGTTGAGAGATTTCCTAGAGGTAACGCTGAAATTACACTTTAGTGGATTCATCTTTAGACTATACTATTGTAGTTTATTAAAGAAAGTATCAAGATATTTCAGGTGGTTCGAGTGCTATCGTGATTTGACCACCAAGTCATCGATGTAGCACTCCTTGAATTTTCCTAGGAAGGGCTTGAAAATGTGATGCCTGGTGGACTGATATGTAGCGCCAACATTTTTCAAAATGAAGGTCATCACCTTATAGAAGAATACTCCCTAGGGGCCCTGAAGGTAGTGGATTTTTCTTCTTCTCAGTTTATTAGGATCTGGTTGTATTGAGAGTAGCTATCCATGAAAGAGAGGGCCTCATATATGGTGGTTGCATCAATCAGTAATTCTGTGACTGAGATTGGGAAATCATATTTTGGGCAGTGTCAATTGAGGTCCCTGAATTCAATGCAGACTTAAATCTTTCCATTATTCTTTTTGACAGGGACTATGTTTTCCAGCTAGACTGTTTATTGAACTTCCCAACTGAAGTTATCTTTTATTATCTTGTAAACTTCAACCTCTATTTTAGTATCAATTTTCAGGTGGTCCTTCTAGGATCCTGATTTTATCCATAATGGTCTTTCGGTAGACCAAGGTGATGAGCGGTGACCTTAGGATCAAGCCCTGGAATTTTAGTGTAGTTCCAAAAAAAGACATCTCAATTCTTCTTTAGGAAGGAGGCATATGCTTTCTATTACTTGAAAGGCATATCTGTACTAATCTGAGTGGGTTGTGGGTTGTCTTCGATGCCTAGGTTTATCTCCCTAAGTTCATAAATTGTGATGGAGATGCCATCTTCGAATACGGGAGGGGCATATTTGAGATATCTTTATTCTTCTTATTCTTCTTTTCTATCCTCTTCATGATTCTCTTCATTATTGTCTTCATATTTTGATGGTAAGACGATTCATGAGATAAACTCTCCAGCATTGGGAGAGGAATCACAACTCTGATTTTTGGAAACTGAAATAGCTCCTTTTGCCCCGGCTGATTGCGGGGAATTTTCTAAAGAGGATGGAATGGGGTTGTAAGAGTTTCCTTGATTTCTTTTAGTGACAGGATATCATGTTATACCTTAGTGAATAATTCTATAACTCTCTAGATCCCCAAGGATGGGATATGAGCATTTTTGATTGAGCTCCCATCATCATCATGGGGGTTAGTGCGCTTTTCAGCATCCTTGGACTTGGAGTTCAAAAGAGAGATCATGAATACAATTGATTCCACATCTATGAATAAAATTATGTACTCAAACTAATTTATGGGTAATACATACTCATCCCCAATATGTTTGAGGGAATCGGCAGGAGCCATTTACAATCCATTTGGGGCAGCGATCCAACCAACATCATCATCCAAAGACTACTTCTATTTCGATTCATAGAACCTTGCATCGATGTAATGTGACTCACAAGAGTCAAATAGGGATTTATCAGTGTGTAATATCCCGTTTTCTCATTAGCATAATATTTTATGCACTGATTGTATGATGAGTGAATTTCAGCATGCTGATGCAGTCAGGGCCTCCCCAACATAATGTGGAAGTTCATATTTTGTCACACCACTAGAATCTTAGGATCATACATGAGGTCACCCAGACAATATTTAAGATTGATTCATACAAAAATATTTTTCTCAGTTTTGTCGTATCCTAGAAGATTTGTGGTATATGGTGTTAGAACATCCTCACTACAGCCCAACCGATGAAGTTTTTGTAGCTGGAGGAGGAAAAATACAGAGCCATTTTTTATGAAACTTTTCTGGAAATAAATTACATTTATCTTTATAGAAACATATAAGGGTTTGATGTGTCCCTCCATGATATAATATTCATCCTGATCTGTGAAGGATCTAATAGCATGGCATTCTGCATGATTGGCCTATGGCTGATAGACTGTAGAAGCTACTACTTCTGCCTCAAATTCCTGAGCACTTAGTAAAGCTTTGATTAAAACCTCCCTAAGGTCTTATAATAGATTCAAGGAATCCAAGATAGATATATATACTGATAGAGAGGCTAGATGCTTCAGAATATCACATCTCTTCTCTAAATTCCAGTGCTTCCCTTCTTGGGGATACTATTTCATGGGAACTTTAGGGGCTTTATCTATGGACGTAGATGGTCTGACCTCTATGACAGGATCTGATGGTGCTATTGTACTTTATGAGTCTGGTTGAACTATTATGCCTGCACACCTTGGGTGATTTGATATCTTCTATTCCTATGATGGATAATCCAAGATGATTGGGCTCAAATTTCATTCAGTAGGGTAAGAAAAAAAATTTGGTTCCTGTTGTGTCTGCTGGAGGTTCCTTCTGTGAGTTTCAAAAACATTAAAGGTTTGATTTAATGTGTGACTAGGAATTTGACTCCTTCCATGATCATGCCTTCCTAGAAACCCTTGACCTCTATGGACTCTTCCTCTGGGTCTTCACTTAGATGTGGGGAATTTAGGTTTGTATCCATAGTCTCTATCATAGAAGGGGTCCATTAATTGAATGACATTAATGGAGATGAATATAAAATCCTGATCTGAAAATAATTCTTTCTTCCTATCTTCTTCTACCGGTATCATTTGGAGAGGCGGTGCTCGTTTTCCAATTTGGTGGGACGGTGCTCGTTGTCCCATTTAGCGTGGTAGTGCCCATGATTTCAAGTCTACTGTCATGAATTCCAAAAGTGTTAAGACCAGTTTTGGCTTTGGTTCAGGCTCATATTCTTGATCCTTCTTTCTACCTTTTTGGACCTCAGAAGATTGTGGGGCTGAGGATGATAGTTTTGTTGCATCATGAGCTATTGGGGTAATGGTTTTTTGATTCAATAATTCTTGGAGGATTCCATGAGCCTGAATAACGATTTTCTAAGTCATCCAACTATCAAAAATTTTCTTCTTTTTGCTGGTGACTGGTCTCCACTCCTCTTACTCTCTTGGTTCTTAGGTGGAGACATACACCACTTGTATTGGTAGCGGGTCTAACTTGAATTTTCCGGAATCCACCATCTTTTGTAAGAGATCCTTGAAAATGAAGAACTCTTGGAGGGTGTGTCCCAGTATCTGATGGTAGGGGAAATAATTTAGACAGTCATTGAGACTCACTTCATCAACTCTCTTTGGCTCTGGTAGCCAGATAAAGTTGTAATTCATGGTAGCTATGAAGTAGCCACAAACTTTGTCATCTCAGAACAAGTAGAATTTATTTCTTCGTTCCTCTAATTGATTTATTTTGGAACCCCATTTATCAAATTTCCAAGGTGGGGTGGCTGTTGGAATCCAGGGGGAATGCATGGTTTTTTGGAGGCCTTGCAACTGAAGCTAGTGTTGGGGGTGGCTTAAGCATGAAAAAAGACACTTCATATTTTCCGTTCTTTTTCTTGGGACCACTCGAGACTTGACATTGGTTCACTGCAAGTATGATTCTATCCTTTTGAAAATAGTGTAGAAATCTTGGAACCCATTTGTGTACCTCCCTGGGATGAGTGGAGTCCACAACTCATCATGGAGATTATAGATCCTCATAGAGAGCATTTCATCCTGGGGTAGTGGCCGGTTTAGGGAGTAAGTCAAGCCTTTCTATCTGGTGATTAAGTCTGAAACACTTTCATTATCTTCATTCTTACAGTTTATGAGATCACTGATTGTTGTCTTAGGCAATGTAAAATTGAACTGGAAGAGAAATTGTCACTAGAGGTCCTCCCAACCTATGATTGAGTTAGCTGGAAAACTATTATACCACACGAAGGTTGAACCCTACAGAGTTCGCATGAATCACCTGAGTTTCGCTACTTCTTGTTTATCTAGGGTTCCCATCATGGGTTAATAGTAATATTCATAATGTATTAGATGTTGTTTTGGGTCTCCAAAACTATTTTACATTGGGAATACAGAATTCCCAAAGTTTGGTGGTGGAAAAAAATTCTCGCCTAATCAGAGTAAGGTTTGTGTTTTGTTTCTGTCGGAGCATGCCACACTTCCATGGATTCCATTCAAACTATCTATTTCTCAATGGTATTCAAGATCCTGTGATGCATATCCTACCAGACATGATCTTGGGCCGGTGTAGTAGGGAGGAAATTTGGACATGCCGACACTGCTGGAATTTGGGGCGGATACCCAGCCTAGGGTATCCATTGTGGGTTCTCCTGAATATGTTCTGGATTCTACCCCAAAGGAGGTAAGTCTTGATATCATTTTGGGGATAGATTCAAGTATAATTATGGTCCTGGTGTTGGATTGGATGGGCATCTGAGCCTAGTTTCATTTACCAAGATGAGTGCCTATGGGAGAGGCACCTCTTCTGGGAACACCTGTTGATGTTCCTCTTGAGGAACACACCCAAAAAGATAGATTCCTCAATAGAACGTAGCATTGATTTTCCTGAGCTCTTTCATTTATTCCTCCTCCTTGGAGTATCTTTCCTCGAGTATGAGGGACAAATTCTTAGGGGGAGGAGGAGGTGGGTCGTAGATGACCTATAATTTATTCTTCTCCTTGTTGGGGATTTGTGGGGGAGGTAGTAATGGGTTTGCTGAGGGTGTGCCCAAACTTAGGGCAACTCTCTACTTTCGGGTATGCATACCCTCAAGCTCAGTGTGGACCGCCTCCGAGAGGGAACCCTATTCTCTTGAATCCTCTCCATTTGTATCATTTCCTATGATTTTTGTGGGACTCAAGTCCACCAATTTCACTGATTCATACCACATTGGGGGCAGTGTACCAGGTGTCGAATGGTAGGAGATATTTTTGCGTCCTTTTTTGGAACTTCTCCATCCATTCTGTGTTATTCTTTGGATTTGTTGGTGAATAGTGACCTGAAGGTATCCTTGATATGACCTCACAGTATGACTTTGTCCTGGGTGTATGAACTATGAGACAAGACTGAATAGGTGACCTCTCTACTCATCATTCTTCCCAAAGAGGAGAAGACAGACGTTCACTATACTGAAATTTGAGGTAAAATTTCCCCCAACTCTGTGGGGTGGGGTTTCTCCCATTCTTTCAATGACAAGTTATGGCATGGATTCTTTGGTCTTATGGGGTTACTTTGCGTTAAAAATTCTCCCAGCCCTCTGGGATGGGGATGTTTTCATATTGGATTGGTAGACACCTCTATTTCCACCTTCTTGATTTCGTGCACTCCCGCGCGGGTGTGATCCGGGTATGGTGTTGGGTTTTCATGGGATTTATTTTCTTTTGAGGACATTAGAATTTTTCTTTAATTGTCTTCCCTGAGGTGAGAAGCCTTCTGGATGTTTTCAGTATTCTGATTCAGGAGCTTCTAGATGGTTTTCTCTCATTATACCTCATACTTTTGAGACTTACCCAAGGCCGATTCTTGTTGATCATTCCACCTTTCTTGAGTATGAATTTAATTTGATTTTAGCCTTTGGTTAATGAAATTGTAAGATTTCATTTTCAATGAGGTCTACTGGAAGGGAAGTGGGGGGAAGTGTAGAGCTCCATGTTCACCCTATCCTCTAAAATGAACTCCAAATTGGGCATCACTGATGAGGAAACAAAAAATATACAATGCGTGGAGGTAGGCCAGTTTAAAGTCATTCATTCACCTTTATGATTATGGTCGCCAAGCATATGGGAGGGATTCTAGGTCAATTAGAAGGTGAAGATCGTGTAATATGTTGACATGGTCTACATACCTTTCATAGGGAAAGAACTTTTCTTTTTTCTGGCAGAGAGTTTTCCAGACATTGAGGAGAATGTTATGCATACATTCCTCATACAAATACCTTGGTATGTCGAAGTGAGATGTTCTCATGGGACAATGAATCACCAGTATTCCATCCCTATCTAGTTGTTGTTTCTTCAGGTACTTCTCTAATTGATATTCCCGTCTTTACTGCTTGTTAATGATTTAGTTCCAAGAAGTAGGGCTGGTAGGAGCCTCATTGATATGTGAGTGGTGCGAGGGTGGCTCGGAAGATGATCATGTCCCCGAGACGTATTTGAGCTAAGAAAGGATATCACTCCTCATGAACATATTTTTTGAAATGTTTGACTCCAATTTTCCAAGCGCCTTACCATAGGAGGGTTTTCTCACATTTGATTCAGCGACGGGAGGACCTTCTTGCTGGTGTGAGTTCTGACTATGGGGAAGAACTTCGTAGTTGGTACTAAAATTGCGAGGGATACCATTTCAACTTGATATCCGACCATGAGGAATGTCCCTAGGAGGTATACCTTGGGGAGGAAATTCAAGATAGGCTATATCGAGGGGAGGACCTTCTTTCTACTTGATGCCACTAAAGAGATGTACTTGTCCATGATTTCTATGATGGAGAGGACTACTATCACAACATGATATCTATATGTAGGTAGAATTGATGCAGTGTACATCCTAGGGAGGTCCTTCAAGAAGTACTGCAATGAGTGGAGTACCTTCTCGTTGCTTTATGTTTCTATGGGGAGGGCCTTCATAACAAATTCCATTATGGGGAGGGCCTTCGCAGTGGATATCATCATGTTGAGGACTAACATCATGACTTTATTTATGGCTACAAGGAGAAGCATATCTGCAGCATATACCCTAGGGAGGATCATAAGGGTGGATGATAGTATGAGGAGGGTCTTCTTATTGTTTGATCATCTGTTCAAGTGGAGGGATACCCTGACACGCATCAAGAGATAGACTCTAGTGATCGATTTTTTCTGGCTCACAGAGTAAGCCTCCATGGGTGCTCTGAGGAGGGCCTTCAGAGCTACTGATAGAAATATTGCGGGGAGGAACTTCACAAATACTAATGCCACTTACATAATTTGGTAATGGACTGAAAGGATCCTAAGCCTCTATTGATATTTTCTTGAGGGAATCAAGGACTCTAGCTTCCATCAAAGCAAAATCATGAATATGCTCTTCATTTTCTAGTTTCCTTTGGCGACTTTTATTTTTGGGTTCTCTCTTAAGGGAAATTGGGGCCATCTGCTATTTGTAAAAGCCTTCGTATATGGATTCATGTTTTGTTTGTTCCCATTATTCCACCAGGATATGCCTATGGACATATTTATTTTTTGTAGGGATATATTTCTACCCTGGAGCGGCCACTACATTGGATCAACATCTCCCAGTTGAACGAGTATTTTTCCCCATCAGGTTGTCCTTATATCTTGGGATATTTTCATCAACACTTCTGGACCAGAGCATAGATGTGGATATTCTCTGGGGTGACTACTTTATTTTTTGGATGAATCTCACTGACCAAGGAGACCGGGTTGTGGACCCAAATCCACACTTTTTATGCTGACACAATGATATCTTGACATGTTTTAAGGATATATTCTAGGATTGATGTCTGATCTTCCATCATGGACAATATTTGTTCAGATAAGTCTTTGGATAGAATGTGTATGAAGGCCCATTCCAATGTCGAATTAGAAGTTTCTGCCTACTCCGGTCCTCCATAGGTTAGAAGTTGATACCAAGATTTCTCATGTGCTGAGACAGAGGAACGAGTCTACTACCAATTTTCTTCTCTAAATGACATAGTATTTGACTATTGGGCTTCATATTTTTGTGTAGAAATTTCATATACTCGCTTTCCATTGTACTTTTATCATGATATTTGTATACATACATAAGAATTTGACTCTACTCATATCTGTTTTCTACCCTATTTGGATGGCGGGATTGATTCACACCAGAAGGTGTTTGTGCCTACCTATAGCTGGTTGACATCCTATTTAGCTGATGGGATTCTTGTGCATCAACAAATATTTGCATATGCCTATAATTTGTCACTCTATCTACATGGTAGGACTGGTGGGCACTAGTAGGAATGTTCATGTGCTCATATTGTGCCACCCATTTTATATGATGGGCTTGAGTGGAGGGGGAAGAGTTGAATGTATTCCTGTTAAATTATTCTGTGATTGTATGGAGGTTTTCCTCATCAGGAATCAGGGTGATGGCATGTTCCTGATTTTATGTTTTCCACCATCTATGGGCAGCCCAAGGGGTCCATATCCACTAGACTTTGGTAGGTTCCCTCGAAATAAGATCCTCTTTAGAGTGAGTATGTTGAGTCATACACTATTAATGGTGGTGTCTTCTGGTAGGAGTCCTCAGGTGGGGATCTTGTGTAGCTGGGATGAATTCATCATCATCGACTTCATTTTCCTCCCTGAGATAAGGGGATACTTGTTGTCATGTTCCAGGGATAGGCTCCTGAAATAGTTTGAGATGACCACTAGGGCCGCATTGTGATGGGGTTCCGACTGAAGTTGAAGAGGCGGCTGATGAGATTTTGCAGGATGGAGGGATTCTCTTGCAGCCTCCACGGTCAAGAGAGTATCGTTTTTGTGGTACTCTCTAATCATCATGTTGAATACTTATATTTCAAGATGTTGGGTAGGTTAGGGGGTACTTCTCTTTATCAAGGCCCCAAACACCTGTGGGATCACTAAGGTGTGTGTCTTCATTTGTTTTAGAGATGCCATTTGGATCGAAGGTTTCTTTGGAAACCTGTAATATATATATATATATATATAGGAAATATACAGACAACAAAACCCCATTGAAGTATCATATCTTGATCAAATACATAATTGATGATTCAGATTAGCCCTCTTACTTTTTATGAGGTGAGGAGGTTTGAGTGGGGTAAAACTGTCACCTTGTTTGAGGATTCACAACGGGTTCACCATTTTTTTCAGTCCAATTCATGTAAATTTCCTTTAGTGGGAATTGGAGTATCCCCACATGGACTAGGAAGTTGATCCCTTTTTCATTTTTAAATAGTTTCCACAGTTGAATAGTCATAGTGGGTGATTATTGGGGTTAAGTATTTGTGCAATCAGCCCTCCAAGGATATGATTTTCTCAGATAGTCTCCAGTAGGTTTATTTGTGGATCCAAAAACACCCAACGACCCTAGTATCCATAATTCATGGACCTGATTTCCAAAGGATGGAACTCGTTGGATAACTATTTGTCCAATGACACTTAAGGCCTCCATTCGTCGAGAGGATGGGAGGTCAGGCTCATCACACCCTTTTGGGGGAAATTATTGCCTACTTCAGGACTCTATTATATATTTAATCCATGTTCATATGCTCATGAATCCCTAGTTCATTCCTAAAGATTGTATCCATGGGTTATCCATGGGTTTCAGGATCATCATGGATATACATGGATTTGATGCTACAGATACAATGCTGAATTAATCCATAAAATGAGGCGATACAGAGTCTATCATCATCCAGGAGGGATGGAATGTGGTTTGATGTTGGGGGTGGACCCATAAGATGGGATTACTACATATACTCAGGAGAGGAATCAGATCCCACATATTTCAGTGTCTCTTAACTGGACACATCACCTTTTAATGTCTTATATGGGGACCCATCCTTGTAGTTTAATGTCATGAAGTGAGGACATCTAGGTGAAAGATTCATGGTCAAGACTTGGTGTGGGGATTACAAAGAATAGTTCGGAGGGTCCCACAAAATATATGATCTTCAGGGTGAACATGACCCTACTGGGGATATATCTTGGAAAACATCATAGTTGATTTGAGGGTCTGATTTGGACCTCAGGAAGGCTTCTGGCATATCCCTATCAAATGGGGAACCAAATTCCACATAGTTCTCTTGTCATGAATTAAACCTAGAATGGAACCATTTTGAATTTGGGGGAACATTTTATCGAGACTCAATTTTGAGGAGAACTTCCCTGGAGCTCGAGCCTTGGACAGTTGTCCAACGTATCCTTATTAGAGTAGGAATCAGTTTTATCATAGTTCATTGATGGGTTGTGACTTGATTGGGGCTTACACATGTGAGCTTAATGTCTAATAGAATCAAATTCAGACTTAATCTTAAAGAGGATTCACTTTTTTGGGGATATTTTTGGGGTGAAACTTTTGAAAAAGGGTACCTCTTTGAGCTCGAGCCTTAATTTGGCATCCTAAGTATCCTAATTATGGTAGGAATTCAAGTTATCATAGTTCATTATGAGTGGGAGAATTTTTTATCGTCGCAAACCCCTAATCGCACGTGAGTCATGCTTGGTGTGAGAAACAAGTGTATGTGAAAGATTCAACAAAGGCACACTTTCTCTTCTCCGCTGATAGAAAAGGAGGACAATGGCGGTGGAAGAGGCCAGGGATATTAGCCCAACAGGAGAGATAAAAGGGATATTTAAACATGAAACCCTCAAACTTGTTGATATCTTGGATAGTATTATCTTGGTGATCTATATAGACATATAGAGAACTGAGGAGAATTGGGTGAAGAGTGACACCTCTCACAAAAGTCTAGGGGCTTACCTCTGGAGGAGTGCCCTTTTATAGGTTTTGGGAAAGGGGAGGAGCACCATCCCTAGTCAAAGTGGAAGGAAATAGTGAACTTTTTCTTATTAATGGCACTCATTAAAGGGAAAGTCCATTGGTTACCCCTAAACCCAAGAACAGGGATTTTTACATTGGCCTCCCAAAGTTGGTCCCCAGGTCATCTTGGAAATATCATCTTAGTGACATTCTATGGGTCCAAACCATTGTGATGATAGCCTTCATGACTTCACTTACCATATTTATAAAGATTTAGAAAGGTATGTTGGCGCATCTGATGATCTGATAATACAGGTCTATTGGATTTATAGGAGGCTTTGGGTTGATTCCGATGGAGAGGTTCATAGAGGAGCTATGGAGGACTAGATGGTAATGGAGGGGTATGATTGGAGCTAGAGGTAAGGACACCCGAAGAAACCTCATTCTGCACACTATTTTCTCATATGAGATGGGTCTCACCCTGTGTAGTGCAATGCTACATGGGTAGATGGGTTTTTTGAATATCAAAGTGGTACATAGACATGGGTATAGACCACAGCATATAAAAGTGGTACACAGTCCTGGATATGGTTTACCATGCCGCTCTAGGTTCCATATACATACTTATGTAGTATGTGATGTAGGGTTCGATCTGCATAGTAATGCACTAGGCACATTGCTGAATGGAATAAGAGTCCTAGAGCCAATGGCTCCTAGGGAATTCATCTGCGAGGGATTAATGGTTCACAATTTCAACAATTCAGTTCATGGTTCAACCATTATTATTAACTTGCTTTTTTTCTAGTTTATGGTGGGTTATAGCTGTGAAAAGGTGGTTTGTGGTTCTCAATTCATTGATGATTTGAAACTGAAGTTGGAATCTTCCCCATATTTTAATTCTCTCTTCCATCCTCTAGGGTCTCCTTCACACTCTCTTCCACCCATCCTCTATTGAATTCCTCTTATTCTCCTTCTATAGATCACTAGGGTAATCATATCTGTGGGAAGGTGGAACCATTTTTGGAATCCTATGATAATATATCTCAACCCATGGAAGACTTAGTCAATCGGGGTTTGTAGAGGATATGGTTCTCAATACGTGGTTCGTAGAACCCTGCCAGCTTGTTTCATAGGCAAACTTCTTAGTTTACGGGATGGTATGCAGATGGAATTTCTGTGATCGATTACACCAAAGACATGGTTCACATCGTCCTGGGTTTGTTCTCTATCCCCCTATAGACCAGTACCTCACAGGTCATTTTGTGCACCGATGGTTTGTGGTTCATCCACCTCATGAACCTTTCCCGGTGATAGTATGTGGTCAGCCTAAAACCCATTGAAAATTTTTATTTCTTCATGTTTCATCTTAAATTTGTAATTCAATTTTCATACATTTTCCTTGCTATACATGTAGGAATGTTTTCTTCCTTCGGAAAAGTGCTTATGGGAGTATTTACATCCCTTTTCTAAATTTTTGGGACCCTACAAGGGGTTTTAGAGTTTAAGTAGGTTTTAAGGACTTTTTAGGTTTTTTAGAGTTTTTACACTTTTAGGGGTTTATGGTTTTTAGGGTTTTTAGGGGATTTTAGGGTTTTTAGGGTTTTTAGAGGTTTTAGACGTTTTTAGATTTTTAATGGATTTAATTTTTTTAGGTTTTGAATTTTTTTAATAGGGATTCTCTGGGTTTTTAGGGTTTTTAAGGTCTTCATGGATTATTGGGTTTTCTGGGTTTTTTTGAGGTTTTAAAGTGTTATAAGGTTCTCAGAGTTTTTTAATGTTTTTAGGGGTTTAAAGGGTTTTTTATAGTTTTTAGTTTGTTTTACAATGTTTAGGGTTTTTATGGTTTTTAGAGGTTTTATGGTTATTAGGGTTTTTTTTGGTTTTTTTGGTATTTATGGGTTTTTAGTGTTTTTAGTGGTTTTAGGGTTTTTCTAGTATTTTAATTGTTTTTATATTTTCAAATTTTTCTTAGTGGTTTTCATGTTCTTTAGGTTTTTTAAATTTTTAGGGATTTTTAGGGATTTTGGTTGTTTTGTGTTTTTTAGGTTTTTTAGAGATTTTGTGGGGTTTTAGGTTTGTTTATATTTTTTAGGGTTTTAGGGGTTTAGGGGTTTAAAGGTTTTATGTTTCATTAGGTTTTAAGGTTTTCTTAGGGTTTTTCATGGTTTTTAGGGTTTTTATGACTATAGTAATTTTGAGGGATTTTTAGGGATTTATTATAATTTTATGGGTTTCTAGGTGTTTTAGGGATTTTGAGGTTTTTATGTGTGTTTAGTATTTTTTGAGTTTTTTAGGTTTTTAATGTTTTTTAATGTTTTAAAATTTTTATAGATTTAAAGGGTTTTAAGAGTTCTTATTGGGATTTTAGGTTTTACTTGGGTTTTATATATTTATAAGGTTTCTATGTTTTTGGGGGGTTTAAAGGTTTTTTTATGGTTTTTATCATTTTTTATATATTTAGGAGTTTTACTTGTTTTTTTGGTTTTTAAGGTGTTATTAGGGTTTTAAGGGTTTTTTAACATTTTTTTGGGTTTAAAGGAGTTTTAGGATTTTTATGGTTTTAGGGATTTTTGGGATTTTGAGGGTTTTTAGGGTTTTTAGGGTTTTCAGGGCTTTGAGTATTTTTTAGATTTTTAGGTGTTTAGAATGTTTTTAGGATTTTATGTTTTTCTTTGTTTTTTTCAGTGTTTTTAGGTTTTTTGATGTTTTTATTGATTTTAATGAAATTTTAAGGATTTTTGGGGGGTTTTACGGTTTTAGGGATTTTAATTTTTTAGTGTTTTAGGGTTTTTATTTTATTTTAGGGGATTTAGGGTTTTTATGGTTTTTTGGGTTTTAGGGTTCTTTGGAGTTGTTATGGGTTTTAAGGTTTCTTAATAATTTTTAAACATTTTTAGGTGTTTATAGGGTTTTTATAGTTTGAGTGGTATTTTAGGGTTTTTATGCGGTTTTATGGGTTTTTATGGTTTTTAGATGTTTTTATGGTTTTTAGAGTTTTTAGGGTTTTTAGTGTTTTTTATGGGTTGTAGCATTTTTTAGTTTTTTTGGGGTTTTATGTGTATATATTTTTTATGATTTTTTTATTTGTTTTCACATTTTTTAGGGTATTTTATGTTTTTAGGGATTTTTATAAAAAAAAATTGTGGTTTTAGGGTTTTGAGCTTTTTTGGGGGGGTTTCGGGGTTTTAGGGTCTTTGTGGAATTTTTTTAGTATTTTAATCAATTTTTTAGTGTTTTTAAGGTTTCTAGAGTTTTTTAATTTGTTTAGGGGTTAAAATAGTTTTTTAGAGTTGATAGTGGGTTTTTATAGGTTCTATGGGGTTTTAGGGTGTTTTAACATTTTTTGGGTGATTTATGGTCTTTAGGGGGTCTTGGGTTTTGGAGACTTTTTTAGGTTTGGGGTTGTTTCGTTATTTGGTTTTCGGCCATGAAACACCCAACGGCTCCTTATCAAATGATTGATGGGCCTACTTTCCAAAGGTAGGTGTTCGCTGGATGGTCTGACCAGCGACTCTTAAAAACTCACATTGGTCGAGAGGATGGGAAGTCGGGCTCATCGCATCCTTTGGGGGGGGGGAATTATTGCCTATTCCGGGACTCTCGTATCGATTTAAGACGTATTCATATGTTCGCGAATCTTTGGTTTATACCCAAACATAGTATCCATGGATTCAACCCTGGTGGGCAACGGCCAACTAGACGCAGGGGTTCAGAATCATTTATGCCCAAGGATGACCATACCTCATTGGATTAATGACCCCCGAAGGGTTGGAACTCGCTTGAGGCGACACTAGGAGTGGTGCAGTGAACTGACGTGGAGATGGTCAGATCAACCGGCTGTTGGGATTGAACCTCGGGGAGGCTTCATACATACCCTACTTAGGAAGCAAGTATCAAAGTACACATATTTCGGATAGGTTTTGGGGAACCGACGTGAAGAGAGTCCATGTGGTCTGATGGGTGGTGAGATTGAACCTCATGGAGGCTTCCTACGTACCCTGTCTAGGAGGCATGGATCAAAGTCCACGTAGTTCGCATTGGCTTGGGGCTTACGCTATGGGGAAGACCAAAATGATGAGTTGGGTCTTACACTCTGAGGAGGCCCAGAATGATGGATTGGGGATTACACACTGAGGAGGCCCATAGGATGATGTCATGGTCTATTCTTACTCTAAGCCCACATGAGTCATGCTCGGTGTGGGAAACAAGAGGCAGCAGGGACCAGAGGATCACGTCATGAAGGGTGCATCTGTGAGAAGCGGAGTGGGGCTTACGCATGAAGGCGGCCCAGGGCAGTGAATTGGGGCTTACACTCTGAGGAGGCCCATAAGGTCGTGGCTTACTCTGAGATGGAATCTCGGGGCGACAAAGCCCAGTGGGAGAGGGAAAGGGGGTTCTCCTATTCCCGTCTCATCTCTTGCAGTGCACGAGGGATTCCTTTTGATGTTATTTTACCGTCTTCGAGGAACCCTCAACAAGTGGAGGGGTAGAAAAGGGATTCCCGAGCTCAGACTCCACATTACTGTGGGAATGTGAACCCAGGAATGCTTTGGGAATCTGCTCAAGGGTCGGTGCAACCACTTTTCCCCTATTTACCAAGGGTATGTGAACTCAAAACGGTGCGCTGATGCACCCAAAAGTTACACCACGCGGATCCGGTGGCTCTGGAGGAGGCCTCGGCTCGGGGCTGATGAATAGGCCAATGAGGGAGTCATGGAGGACCTGGCTAGATCATAAGGATTTTACCTGGATCTGGAAATAAGAACACCGAAGTTTTTGGCCAGCCATCGAGAGGTATGGGTGGTGGCACTCTTTGCGTGTGGAAGTGTAATGCGGCTGGGGAAGCCGTCCGCGAACCAGGGTGTTCTGTGGACTGATTGGCATCCCGCGAACCAGGGTGGTTCACGGCTTCAGGTTAAATCCGCGAAATAGGGTGGTTCACGGCTTCGGGCTCAATCCGCGAACTAGGGTGGTTCGCGGTAGGTTCCAGGCGGGTAGCGGCGGCCAAGGGTGGCATCGGTCGGAGGCTCGTTGGTCGGGGCTTCACCTGCGGGGGAGGGTGCTCCGTGGTACGACAGATGGAAAAAGAGGCATAAACTCCCTGGTCCGCGGGAAAGTCATCCGCGGAGGGGGGTATGGTTCGTGGTTCTCCTTTTTGTTATTTTTAGGTTTGTGGTTCACCAAATTATTATGCTTTTTCCCATTCCAACTTAATTCATATACCTGTTGTGGTTCGCGGATGGGAATTTCACTGTTTACAAAATCTGAATCCTTCCTTCGACCGATCTCCTTCCTCCAAATCTGATTCCAGTTCTCTGATTCTAGTTCTCTGATTCCTTCTTCTTTCCCCCTTGGTCTCCTTTTATAGAGTGGGGAAAGAAATGTATATGTGGCCATGAATCACCATTTGTGGAGACCCATAACTAAATACCTGGTTCACAGCTGACATGTTCAATCCGTGATTCGTGGTGGGTATTGACCGCTCCCCTCCTCCACGAGGCGAACTCAGGGGGTGCTCCATAGCTGTGGAGGGTTCCGCCTCCATTCCGCGAACGAAAACGGGTGAAGTTTGATCCAGTCGACACGGTCTGTGGTTGGGGTGGTTCATGATGGTGAACTGGACTGGCGTCCATCCTGCCTCATGACCGCGGAGGCTCTCCGCCTCCATTTCATGAATGACAACGGTTTGCGGAGGGGGTGCCTCGCGGTGCCTGGCCACGTTGCGCTTCCATGGACCGGTTCACAGACTGGTCCCTTTTTTGGCTCTTCTATTATTATTTGCCCCCAATTCTTTTTGGGGATTTTGGGTAAAATTTCTTTGCATATTTTTCAGGACCCTACAAATGCCCCCCATCAGAATAGGGCCCGATCAGAATGAAGAAGAGGCCATTGTGATGTGAAGAGGTCCTGAAACTGAGATAGTTTGCGGTAGAAAGGTGGACCCGGTAGGGGACCACGCCAATAAATATGGGGAGCCCTCACTTGTCCTTTACCGAATTCTTCGCGAAACTAGAGATCCTTCGCCTCCACGTGTTTGCTCCTTCACGAAGTGCCTCATCCGCGAACCGGCAACAACTTCTGTGAACCATTTCTTCTTTGTGGTCACCTTCATCCGCGAACAGACTTCCCAACCACGAACCATTACTCTTAATTAATTAAAAAGTAAGTGATGACGGGTTGCGGAGGAACGTACTTCGTGGTTTCGATGCTCCACGGACTAAATATCTCTTGAACTTTAAAAAGTATCTGAGTCTTCCAAATGAACCTGGGATTGAATTTCCGCGGAGTGACAAGGTTCGCGGTTTCCTGGACAACGCTCTGCGGGCCAGGGCTTCGAGAACTGATTTCACGAAAGGATGGTTCGCAGAATGTTGTCATCGCGAACCATCCTCCAAGGCCTCCTTGGTTTTGAAGGCTCCTTAACCATTCGTTTTGGTTATTCATGTCCAGATTTTTATTCTAGACTGATTTCTATCATTGTGCTTGGAGAAAATATGGTTCCACCTCGTTCTGCGCCGAGGCCTGCTATAGATCCCCTCTCAACCGCCTCAGAGAGACGTTCAGCTATGATTCACAGAGCGGAGAGCTTCAAAGGGGACCCTAGACGGTCCATCATTCCTGATGATAGTGCATTGAAGAACCTGCTCTCTCTAGAGCTTCTGAGTTATCCATTATCTAATCGGCTCCCTCTCTACAGCTTCGGTCTCCAGGAAGAAGTCCCTATCCCCCCTACTTTCGCAGGTCTCCCTTCTCCTTTCCTGGAAGCACCTTCAAAATGCATTTAGGAAAACATTACCCCATCCGGGAGGATAATCTCTAATTTTGGTCGGAAAGACACATCTATTCTGAGGGGCTCTATCTGAACGCAAAGCGATCAGTGCACTCAATACTTTTCTCAGAGAGCGGTCTTTAAGGAATACCCTTCTATTATTAATCTTCCTCGAAGGGATCCTGATGCGGGGTGGGTTCCCAAGTGGGATCATCAGTCCAGCAGGCTCTTCTCAAATGATTGGGCTTGGGCTTTTTGGGTCCATCATCACTGTCGGGAGTCTCCTGATTCCCTGGAATCTTTCAATCTATACTCCGTAGTGTGGGCTTCCCAATTCGCTGTCTACCCGCCGTCCTTGATCCTGCCCGACCTGTTCATCCGCTGGTGTTCAAGTACTAATACTTTCCACCATTCCCACAATGAAGTCGGCATTAGTCTATGGGACATCTACCAGATAGGAGGACTACCAATTGCTGGAGAGATGTATGACGAATTTTTTCCCACTCCCGATGCATGAGACGACGTTGAACAGGTGCCTTTATTGGTGAAAGAGCTGCTGACCATGGCAGAGCAGTCACTGGACTAGGACTTGCATGCTCGCTCGCTTATTCTCTATAGCACATGGATAGAGTTATTTCTGAACACCACCGGTCCTGCGCGAAAGATTAAGCATCCCAGGACTCATTCTTCCTAGCAGTCACGAACCATTCAAGGTTCTTACTGGGTGGTTCTGGAAGCAAGTGACTACCTTTCATGGGGTTACGAGGCGCACCCTGGTGTGTCTCCTATGCTCCGGTTGGCTTGTCGGTTTGCTATGTTTTTGAACTGATGGCTATTTCCTTCCAGGGTTGTTAATCCCGGTGTCCAGGCCTACACTTTGATGATGGCGGCCGAGTTAGAAGAGGGCCGCTTGGTGAATTTAGTCGTGCACACTTTGGCCCATGTCCACAAGCTACTAGGCCACATGCAAGTGGACGGGTCACCCTACCATCTAAGTAGGCCATTTCTATTTTTGTATGGCTGGGTGGCGGATCACTATCGCTATTATGAGTATCGTCACAGCACGACCATCCTGCTTCCTACCTTCCGGCCTACGCTACTGGATATAGTCGGGGTTCGCTTGAAGTCTCTCAACTCTAGTGAAGTCCTCGAGCTCCTAATTGACTTCTCCTAGTTCATCTTCACTCCCTACCCTGCCCCTTCTGGAGTCTTAATCGACAACTGACAGGGGAGCCTGGAGGATCTCTCTTACATGGTTCCCCTGCGGGACGGGTTTCTATACGCACGGATCGAAGGTGTTTCTTTGTGCGAGTTGTACGTCCCATATCGCTTTTCTCACAAGTTCGGGTGCATGGAAGTCCAAGATTCCCTTCCCCATCCTTGGCCCCAAGGTCTCCATCTAGCCATACTTCGTTAGTGGTGGCTGATGCTGATGTGGGAGGGATCTGACGCAAGCGTTCCCCTGCCTGATACGGGCGCAGCTGCCAGCCTTTCCATGGAGTATCTAAAAACATGGGTAAAATATTATCCTGATGGGATCATAGGGAAGGCTGTACGGTAGGTTTCCAAATCAAGAGGTATGGTGGTTGCTGCATCCACTACACCTTCCTCGTCAGTTTCAAGGGAGGACCGACTAATTGCTCGCCGATCAAAGCAATTCAGAGAACTTTCCTCTCCCGACCATGCGGTGGCCGCAGTTCGGGCAAGTTCATCCTTCTTGTGCATGGATGGGGACGACCCTGTGGTGTCGGGTCCTAGAGAGACCATCCCAAAGGTTCCTCCAGTCGATATAGGGCTTAGAAACTTGGTCCCCAAGCTTGAACCGGGGTTAGGAGCTCCAGACTTTCCAGCTTCAGAGCCAACTTCTAGTGAGCACACGTCTGCGCGGGCTGCCATGCCAGACTTTATTCTCGTGTCATCTAGTGAGGATACCAAAGATCCTCGCATCATAATGGACCATAGGGAAGTGTGAAGGTGGGCCTGGCCTTGAATCTGTGAGATCATCACCGAAACCCCCTTAGCCAAAATGGAAACGAAAACCGAAGCTCTTCATCAGCTCTTCCTGGGTTTGGGGTCTGGTGGATTTGACTATCGACACTTCCATTCTCTTGCTTTCAAAGTTGTCATGGCCCGCGAGGAAGCTGTCAATTGTGAATGCACGCTCGCTCACTTCGTGACCACTCATTACGGGGCCTGAAACTTGTAGGAAACCACAACAAATCTCCATCAACTGATAGCACGGGAGGCGATCTTCCGTGATCAGGAGGCCATCCTATCCTTTGAGTTGCATGCATGTGAGGAACAAGTTGCGATGCTGAGGGATCAGTTATCGACTATGAATGGACGTCTTGAAGTCACCAGAAAAGGGATCAATTATCTCCAAACCGCATTGGAGCGTATCCATCCAGTGGCTAAGGCTGAGACCAGGGATAAGGCAGCGTTGGAACAATCCTGCGACGACCTTCACCACACAGTCGCTGGTTTGGTGGGGAGAGCAAGTCAGGCTTCTTTATAACTATCAGAGCTACTTTTGTATCCCATGTTTTACTTACCCCTCTGTCCCCCCCTTTTTTTTGTATGAAGGAGAGACCCCAGCTTGTGGATGTCCTCCCCCTTTCTTTCTAAATGAAATACAGTCTCCATCGATCACTCGTTGCTGTGGAATTTGATTGTTACTTATAACAACTGTTGTGAAAATAACAATTCACTGAATCAGAGCTAATCATAACTCAGGAAAACAAGCCCTAATTTTTTTCCCAGACCATGGGATCTAGCGAGCGTAGTCTGACTATTTCTAGGGTTTTATAGGAAAACCCTACAAACATTTTTGTCTTTTTCATCTTTTAGTGCCCTGATTTTTCCTGGGCCCATTCGGTATGGGCCAGAGGGTATAAACTGGCTTTTTCTTAGGTCGCCCTTTTCGGGTTTTCGGCCTAATAGGCTTTGTGCCTCTTTCTTCTGTGAGCGGTTTAAAGTCCCGCCGACAAGACCATCATCACTGATGTTTTAGGTCGAACAGATTTGACCAAATATGGTGGGGCGAGGGCCCCAATGGGGTTCAACTGATTAAAATATTTCTTAATACCCTTCAGAAACACATGGGGGGAATCATATTTGGATTTGAGCGGCATGCAGGGCATGTCTTAAGGAATGGGAGCTGTATCGGCGTACAGAGGTAGGAAGAGAATTGCCTAATGAAAACATTCCTTTGGTAGACTGGCCAAGGGAAATCAATATGCAGAGCCGCTGAGGGCATGGTATGAATAGTCATACAACGGTGTCCTTAAGTCAAATACTTATCCATTTATGATAGACAGGGGACTTCATGGAAGTCTGTCTTATGGAAACCACGATGGGTGGCATGGAAAGAAATTAAAACCACCAGGGGGAGCTCAGAAGGGGAGTGTGACATCTGAAAGGGTTTTGGGAACATCCTTACTAATCATGAGTGTGGTCCGGCGACCGCCCCCCCTACGCGTTTAGTTAGCGTAAGGGTTGGTTGAGGCTTGACATAGTTTAAAGTCATGCAGCTGGGACATTTTCTGAAATGTAATGACTTCTCTTGGTTCTCGGTAATCTCGTCAAATACGTTTCGCCGCATTCAGGTAGGATTGTGAAAGAGGTTGGTAAACTGTAGCTCAGAGGGTTTCCAAATCTCGGGATAGAAATGGGGTCTCAGAGGCGAAGAGGCATACGGAGAGGAGCATTGCTCAATGAAAACATGCCTTTGGTAGAAGTGCCAGGGGAAATCAATATGCAGAGCTGCTAAGGGCATGGTATGCATAGTCATACAAAGGTGTCCGTAAGTCAAAGACTATCCACTTCCGATAGCCGAGAAACTTCAGGGAAGTTGATATTTGGAACCACCAGGGGTGGCTTAGGAGATTTCGAATTTTTCTGAGTACATAGTATGGTTTATGATGAGAGTGTGCATAAATATAGGGGAAATATCTGGACTATACATCCTGAGAATAGGTGAAGTAATTCTTTCTCACGCTGGTGTGAGGCGGTGGTTCGTGCAGGTCTGACCCGTGCACTGCAAGACAGAGAAAAACCTCTGTTTCTTACTGAACCCGTGATGGGTTCGACCATGCATATTAACGTCATGAGGTAAGGACGAGGAGAATTATTAAAGGTTGTTGTGCAGTTTAACGTCATGCGGCGAGGACAGGGGTCGTTTTTGAAGGTTGCTATGAAGTTTAATGTCATGCAGCGAGGACGGAGGCATTTTTTTTGAAAGTTGCTATGCAGTTTAACGTCATGCAGTGAGGACAGATTCCGTGTAGTTTAACGTCATACAGCAAGGATGTAGATATCTTTAAGGGTTTTCGTGAATTTTATCGTCATGCATCGAGGACGGGGGCATTATTGCGAAGTCTTCTCTTCATTAGAATATAACTGGGCTTGAATACCTCAATATGCCCCAGGCGTGGAAGGGGGTTGATTGGTGTAAATCATGGTTCTAGGGCTTCTTGGATCAGGAGAGGAGATATGGGGGCTCTGAGGCTAATAAGTGTACGGATCTAGGAAGAGCATCGCCTGTGGAAATCTTACCTTTGATGGATGAGCCAGGGGCTATCATTATGCAGAGCCGTTGGGGGCATGGTATGCACAATTGTACAAAGGTGTCCAAGGGTCGATAACTTTCCACTTCTCATGGCCGTGAGTGGTCATGGGGATCCGCAATTGTCCGAGCCACAAAGTCTACCATCTGGTGAGGAATGCCTGGACATGTTGGGGATATTCATCCTTGGCTGCTATTAAAGCTTAAAGATCCCCTCTGTGCTGATTTATCTTGCTCGTGGGGGTGTGCCTTCACTCCATGCATTTTAACCTCATGCAGTGAGGATGAAGTACTCATAGTTTATCAGTCATAGAGCTCGGACCATTGGGTGACTATTGATGTAGTCACTCGAAGGATAATTTGTTTAGGATGTTCTGGTATACTTGGAACAAGGCGGGGGATGAAGGTCGTAAACTGCAACTTTGAGCTTTCCCGGATCAGGAGGTATGGTGTGGGGGATCTAAGGCCGGTAGGCGTACGGAGCTAGGAGAAGTACCGCCCGAAGAAATCTTTCCTTTGATGGACGAGCTAGGGGATATCATTATGAATATACGCTGAGGTAATGGTATAAATAGTCACACAAAGGTGTCCCCGGGTTGATAAATTTCCACTTCTGATGGCCATGAATGATTATGAAAATCCGCGATTGCTCACAGTGCAGAGTTCAGCACGTGGGGATAATGGTGTCTGGTATACAAGAAACATCATCACCACAATTGTCCATTGAGTCAAAGTAGCCTAGTCCTGGCTTGATGTTTGTTGATGCAGGTCGCTATGTTAACCATTGGCGGACACACAGGCTAGACAGATAGGGAAATCCTGGCAACACCCGAATGTTAAAAGGGGAATGAACTTGTAAACCACTTCACCATAAAATTCTGGATCAAGAGATATGGTGTGGGGTATCTGTGGCCGGTAATCGTACGGAGCTAGGAAGAGTGTTGCCTGTGGAAATCTTGGCCTTGGTAGATGGGGCAGGGGCTATCAATATGCAGAGACACTGAGGGCATGGTATGCATAGTCATACAAAGGTGTCCACGGCTCGACGACTTTCCACTTCCGATGGCCATGAGTGGTTATGAATATCCATAATTATTCGGGTCATGGAGTCTGATGTACGAAAAGGATGAACCCAAATGTGCAAGGAGTATCTCCATCTCGTATCGCCATGTGTCCTGGGTGGGTCACGACGAAGTCCATGCAGTTTAACGTCATGCGATGAGGACAAACTCCGTGTAGTTTAACGTCATGTGGTAAGGACGAAGGTGACCCGACGTGAAAGACAAAGGGGGTCTGTGCAGTTTAACGTCGTGCGGTGGGGACAACTTCCGTTCAGTTTAACATCATTCGGTAAGGATGAAGATATACACCTCGTGCAGGTCTGATCCGTACACGGGTGGAGGGGGAATTTTTAACATCATTTTCCGTGCAGTTTAACATCGTGTGGTAAGGACGAGAAGTAAACCCTGTGTTGGTCTAGTTCGCACATGGAGGGAAAGGGCGTCTATTTTTTTTTTGAGGTGGCTGGGCCAGGGTGGGGAATTCCGGCATCACTATGTATCCCGCAAGGGCATGAATCAAGCCATACATAGTTCTCTGTAAAGATGATACACCCCGTGCAGGTCTGGTCCATACACGGGGGAAAGGGAATTTTTTTTGAAGTGGCTAGGCCAGGATGGGGGATCTTGGCGTCTCTACGTATCCTGTGAGGGCAGTAATCAAGCCATACATAGTTCTCTATAAAGAGGATACACCCTGTGTAGGTCTGGTCCATACATGGGGGAAAGGGCATTTTTTTTGATGTGGTTGGGCCAGGATGGTGGATCATGGCGTCGCTATGTATCCTGTGAGGGCAGGAATCAAGCCATACATAGTTCTCTATAAAGATGATACACACCGTGCAGGTCTGGTCCGTACACGGGGAAAGGGCGTTTTTTGAAGTGGTTGGGCCAGGATGGGGGATCTTGGCGTCGCTATGTATCCTGCGGGGGAAGGAATCAAGCCATATGTAGTTCTCTGAAATCCATGCAGTTTAACGTCATGCGGTGAGGACGTGGTCCGTACAGTTTAACGTCTTGTGGTTAGGGAGAGGGGGAATTATTAGATTCTGTGCAGTTTAACATCATGCAGTGAAAATGAAGTGCTTGAAAGTTTAGTGTCATACAGCTCGGACGATGTGTATATCTCATTTTTTTTCTTCATCCTTGCAGTTTATCATCATGAGGTAAGGACGAACTCCATGCATTTTAACGTCATGCGGTGAGGAAGTGAATAATTCTTGGTCTCTATGCAAAATAATTCTTCAGGAATCTCGCATTGGTAGGAGCTGTAGTGAATTTCCCATCCATGGAGATCAGGGTGTATACTCCGTCGGAGTAGACCTTGTGTATAACATATGGTCCCTCCCACTTGGGATCCAGCTTTGGAGGCTTCTTGTCGGGTATCATTGGGGTCCGGAGGACCAGCACTAATTCTCCTTCCAAGAAAGACCGGAGGCAAACCTTTTTGTGGAAGGCTCATGCGATCTGGTTCTGGTACACTTCCAGGTGGTGTAGATTGTGCAGCCGCTTCTCATCTAGCTGTTCCAATTCACCTAACCTCTTTTATGACTTCTCATCATTGTATAATTGATCACAGATGGCAACACATAGTGAGGGAAGTTGGAGTTCAATGGGAAGGACCGCCTTAGTGTCGTACACCAATGAGTACGGGGTAGACTGAGTAGCGGTGCAGATTGTGGTTCGATAAGCCCACAATTCATGGATGAGTTTATTCGTCCATGACTTCTTGTATTTGTCCACCATTTTCTGGAGGATGTTGGACAGGGTCTTGTTGAAATCCTCTATTTGTCTGTTGGCCGCTGCATGGTAGCATGATGAGTGGTTATCCTTGATACTATACTCGTGGTATAACTTTTCCAACTCAGCAGAGTAGAAATTGGTGTTGTTTTCCGTCAGTATGGTATGAGGGACACCAAATCTGGTGATGATATTGGTCTTCACGAAGCTGACAATATTTCTTTCCCCGACTTCCTTGAGGGGTATGGCTTCTGCCCATTTGGAAAAGAAGTCGGTTGCCATGAGGATATACTTTAGCTGTTCGGCCATGGCGGGAGGATACGGTCCCACGACGTCCATCCCCCAAACAGAAAACAAACAGGAGTACTTAGCTTGATGAAGTAACTCTGGGGGTTGGTGTATGAAGTTGGCATGGATCTGGCATGAGTGTAATTTTGCATTAAAATGCTTGCATTCTCATGCAATTGTGGGCCAGTAGTACCCCAGCCTTCAAACCTGATGGGAAAGCTTGGTCCCTGGTTGATGTGCTCCACATGCTCTTGCATGTACTTCAGTCATGACGGTGGTAGTTTCTTCTCCATCAATGCATCTGAGGAGAACTCCATCGAGGCCTCTTTTTTAGAGGACCTCTTGCTGACCCGTGCCGCCATATAGGACAAAATTGATTTTCCTTCTCCGTATTTACTCTCGTTCATCCCTGTCTGATGGAAGCTCTCCCGTTGAAGGTAGTTAGTGATGGGGGTCATCCAGCCGATAGCAGGAGAATATGGCTTGGGGACAGGACTGACTTTTTGGATCTATTCTGTCTTAGCTTGAACAAATGGCAATACCATTCGACGGTGATCAATACTGATGACCATTTCATCCCTGTCGGGGTCGGCTAGGGTTGTGGTCGCGTTGGCTAATGCATCAGCCTGAGAGTTCTGGGACCGGGGAATATAAGTTAATGTCAGTTCTGTGGAGAAGTCGGCCATTATCCCTCAGACATGGTCAAACAAGGGGATCAGTTCCTCCTTTTTAATAGCATAGTCACCATTGACATTATTGATGACCAGCTCCGAGTCACCTTTTACCCTAAGGTGTTGTACTTGTGCCTGGAGTGTGAGTTCCAGGTCTGCAATGAGGGCTTGATATTCCGCTTCATTGTTCGTACATCCCTCTGACAGAAGGAAGGAATACGGAAAAACTGCCTTTTCTAGGGAAACGAGTATTATCCCCAGATCCACTTTGTTGAATCTGGGATCCTCCAACCTCTTCCTGTTGGGGCTTTGGGACGTGCCGTCAAAGTACATTTCCTATGCTGGGAACTCCCCTTGAACCGAGAAGATATCTTCATAAGGTAGTTCAACGTCTAGTACAGTGGTCCCTGTTGAAGGGTGATCTTCCAGAAATTCTGCTAATGCCTGGCCCTTGATGGCTTTTTGAGGCACAAACCGGATGTCGAATTGCTGCAGGATGACCGCCCATCGGGATAGGCGTCTGGTTAGCATCGGGCGACTGAGGATGTACTTGAGCGGGTTACTCCGCGAGATCAAATGGACCTCATGATGTTGTAGATAATGTCGCAGCTTTTGAACCACGAAGACCAAGGCCATACAGCTCTTCTCGATATTTGATTATCGAGTCTCAGTATCAATCATGGTTCGACTGAGGTAATAGAGAATTTTTTCGCTGCTGGCGTCATTCTTCTGTGCGAGGAAGGTTCCCAATGACAGTTCTAGGGCCGTTACATATAGAATGAGAGGCCTTCCTTCAATCGGAGGCATGAGCACCGGTGGGATTAAGAGTTACTTCTTCAAGTTGTCAAACCCCTCTTGGCAGTCATTCGTCCATTAGTACATGACCCCATTCTTCATCAACCTGGTGAAGAGAAAACATTTTCCTTCCAGGTTGGCTATGAACCACATAATATAGGATAGGTGTCCTTGGAACCCCCTCATCTCAGTGAGATTTTGAGGGGGTGGCAGGCTCAGGATAGCCTTCATCTACTCAGGGTTGACTTTGATGTCGTGATGGCGTACGATGAAGCCAAGGAACTTCCCTGAGGTAACCCCAAAGGCGCATTTCAAGGGGTTCATCTTCAAGCTATTTTGTCAGAGCTTGTTGAAGACGGTATAAAGGTTCGACAGGTGATCAGAGCGCTGTCTGGACTTGACCACTAGGTCATCCATGTAACATTCAACGAATTTCCCCAAGAATGGCTTAAAGATCCAATGCATGGAATACTGATACGTGGCGCTAGCATTCTTGAGACCGAAGGGCATGACCTTGTAATAGAATACCCTTGAGTGGCCCTGAAGGTAGTGGATTCCTTGTCTTCTCGGTCCATCCTGATTTTATTATATCCAGAATAGCCGTCCATGAAGGATAGATCCTCTTACCCAAAAGTCGCATCAATTAACAACTCGATGATTAGAACCGGGAAGTCATCTTTCGGAAAATGCCAATTAAGGTCTCTAAAGTCAATGCTGACGCGGATTTTCCCATTATTTTTCTTGACAGGGATGATGTTTGGCCAACCAAATGGGGTACTAGACTTCTCTGATGAATCCTTGACATGAGTTATATACCTCGTGTTCCTCAGGAGACATGGTCGCGCTAATGAGAGTGGTCCTCGAGTCTTCTTTAGTACCTAGGTTTATTTCCCTAAACTCATCCACAGTGGTGGAGATACCTTCCTCAAATGTAAGATGTGCATCCCTGAGATCATCCCCCTCTTATTCTCCCAAGTCCTCATCTTCTTAATCTGGAGGGGAGAGAGTTTCGGGTCTGAGCCTTCGAGGGTCTGAGAGAGAGGCATCGTGGGCATCCCTGCTTGAGTATTCGTCTCCAAATCAACGGCTGGTAGACGTTCCCGCATTGTCGTGCTCGGCCATCGTGGCTGAAGTCATGAGGACAACCAAGTGTGTGTCTAGACTCGAAATTCTACTCTCAACATGGTTGATGGGTAGGACATAATCTCTGCCAAGCTGCCTGAGGGGGTCGTCGGGGACCATTTCCAAGCCATTTGGAGCGGGGACCCAGTCGACGCCGTCGATCAAAGGCTTCTTCTTCTTTTTCTCATAGAACCCGACATCAATGTAATGTGACTCGGAGAGCTCGAAAGGGGCCTTGTCGGCATGCAACGTCCCACTTTTCCCATTGATGCAATACTTGATACACTGGTGGTAGGAAGAAGGAATTTCCATGTGCTTATAGAGCCATGGCCTTCCCAGCAGGGCATTGAATGTCGTGCTTTTCCAGAACACCAGGAATTTTGTGTAGGCGACCAGGTCACCAAAATGGGTTTTTAGATTAATCTATCCCATTGGTTTCTACTCACTCTTGTCATAACCCAACAGAGTTGTGGCTGATGGAATTAGATCATCCTCAATATAGCTCAACTTATGGAGTGTTCGCAGGGGAAGGAGGTTAACTCCATAGCCATTGTCTATAAATACTTTTCGGATATCAATACCATTCAATGTGCCAGACACATATAGTTGTCTGATGTGTCCCTCCATGATGGAATCTTCATCCTGATTGGTGAAGTAAATCACCGCATTGCATTCAGTTGGTCCAGTCTCCATCTGGTAAATCTCGGTGGCTACCTCGGCTTGGAATTCCTAGGGGCTAATCAAAGCGTATATAAGCGCCTCCCTGAGGTTGGCTGACAAACTCAGGGCATCCAAGATTGACAAATTGGCTGGTATTGACGCCAGCTGATTAAGGATGTCGTATTTTTGCTCCAGTGGTCGACGCTTCTCCATTGGTGGGAGAGTCTTAGTGGTTGCTTTGGGAGTTGGAGCATTTGACGAGGAGGGACCGACCAAATGGATGGATGTCGATGGTGTTCCCGCGTTTTGAAGACTTGGCATGGCCGGTCCGTTTTTGTGCCCTAGGTGACCAGACACTTTCTCCACCTTTGGTGCGTATCGCAGAACAACAGGACCAGAGTGGATGCTTGTGGGTGGAGGGGCATTCCATCTCCGGCTGAGTCCATTGAAGGGCTCTCCCATGATTTTCCATGGTATTGATGGTTTGGGTTGGGGTCCAATCATAGGGTTGGTTTCGGCCGTGGCTGCGCCTCCCCTGGTCTCCCCTACTTCTGCGATTCCTCCTACCGGCTCCTCGTGCAGGAAATTCGGGTTTGTAATCATACCCTTTGTCAGGGAATGATTCTATGAGATGGATGACGTTGATAGAACCAAATATTGGCTCTTCATTCTCTAACAGGTAAACCTGGTCTGTTATATCTGATGATGCCGTTTGGTGGGTCGGTGCCCGTTGTGCCAGATCTGAGGGCATGAAATCCACCAGGGTCGGGACTAACTTTGGCCCCGTCGCGGACTACTCCTCTTGTGATTGTTTCCTCCTTCGGCTCTGTCCAGATGACCGACTTCTGAAGGGTTGTGAGGCCGATGTGGTCGGCTTTACGGCTCCAGGGGATACTGGTGGAAACACCGGCTTCTGTAGTTGAGCTCAGAGTATGCCCTGATCTCGGTTGATAGTCTTCTGAGTCATCCAGTTGTCAAATTTCTGCCCCTGCTTGCTGGTGACTTTTTGCCACCCCCCCCTCTTGTTGGAGTCAGTGGTAGAGATACATGCCACATGGGATGGGGGTGGTCCCATCTCAATTTGTCTGGAATCTACCGTCCTCTATAGGAGGTCTTTGAAGAAAAATCACTCTTGGATACTGTGCCCCAACATCCGATGGTAGGGGCAGTAATCTTGCCTGTCATTGTGGCCGACTTCTTCAGGTTTCTTCGGCTCCGGGAGGCGGAGAAAGTTGCAGTTCATGGCGGCAATGAAGTAGCCATGAACTTGATTATCTCAGAACGAGTATACTTTTTGTCTTCGCTCCTCAAACGGGTTCTGCTTCGGTCCACTTTGATCGTCCCGTTTAGGCGGGGGGGAGATGATATGTAGGGGGCCCTTGATGATTTGGTGGAGGCTTGAGCAGCAGAGCGGGCACAGGGGCCAGCTTGAGCGTGACAATGGACGCTTCAGCTCTAGGATCTCTCTTAGCAGGAGCCTTTGAGGCTATTCAGGATTTTGAATTAGTCTGCTGCATGGAGTCCTCAATTCTCTGGGAAATAGACGAGAGAAGGCGGAATCCAGTGGTGCACCCCACCGGTATGAGTGGTGTTTGTAGCTCATCTCTAAGATTATCGATGCATATGGCTAGCATCTCATCTTGATGTATTGGCATGTTTAGAGAATAGGTCAGACCTTTCCATCTGGCGATGAAATCTGAGACCCTCTCATTCTCCCTCTGCTTGTAGTTCATGAGATCGCTGACCGTTGTTTTAGGAAGCGTTGAGCTGAAGTGGAATAGGAACTGCTGCCGAAGGTCCTCCCAGCTCTTTATCGACTAGGCCGGCAGACTCGTATACCAGATGAAGGCAGATCCTTGCAAGGTCCGCACGAAGCATCTGAGTTTCACTGCTTCTTATTGTTCCGGAGTCCCCATCATAGGATCGCAATAGGGCACATAGTGCATCAAATGCTGCTATGGATCACCTGATCCATTGAATATGGGGAATACAGGGCTCCCAAAATTGGTTATAGGTGGTGTGTTGGTCACCCAATCTGGGTAGGGTTTTCGCTCCGGCTGTATTGGGGCGCTTCGACCTTCCATCGCTTCCAATCGAGCTGTTAGTGCCTCGATGGTATTGGTGAGTCACTGGTTGAAATCCTGTTGGGCCTGGTCCTGGGTAGGCGTAGCCCGAGGCATTGCCTGAGGATCCGGATTGGCCAGCACCAAGGGTGCATATTCCTTCCGGGGTACCCTCGGAGGGTTCAGGCGTACTTGATCTGGTTGTCTCCTATGTGGAGGGAAATCCTGGTATTCATCATCCATGTTTAGGTAGTTGGACGGACCAGGCGCCTCATTGGGCAGGAGCCCTGATCATGCTTCGTTTGCCGGGGAAAGCCTTAGCCTTTGAGGTGCACTTACTGGGAGTGCATGACGTGGCTCTTCTTGGGATGCAATTTCGATAAGGAGGTTCCTCTGGAGCAACTCATCGTTAATCCGCCTCAATTCTTTCATCTCTTCTTCCTGTCGAGCGAACCTCTCTTTGAGCGTGAGTGGATCGTTTTTATAGAGAGAGGGGGACGGGTTAAGGGTAACCGTTCCTTTTTTCTTATCCTTGTTGGAAGCTCGCAGGGTAGGCCGAGGGAGATTAGCTGAAGGGGAGGTCATATTTAAAGTGTCCCTCTGGTTCTAGGTGTGCACACCTGGGGGTTCATTGTGAGTCACAGCCTGACCAGAACCATCATCTCCCGACCTGTCAGGATTTGCATTTTCTCCGGTGTCACCCACAGGGTTAACCTCTATGGTGTTGATGAACGCATATTGTGAAGTGGAGGGAACGTCATCTTCCAAATAGGAAGAGGATCTCCCGCGTCTTCTGTTGGCCTTCCCTTTCATGACCGGGGATTGCCTTCGGACCTCTTGACGAAGGGTGACACGAAGAGTTATTTGATGCGACCTCATGGTGCACCTTCCTCTCAGAGGGGATGACGATTCATATGACGGGATAGGACGGGAGCCTCCTCTTCTGATTTTCCTCCCTAGACGAGAGAATACCGACTCTCAAGGGGGAGGTTGTTTTTGAGGGGGTAATAATGCCCCCAGCCCTGAGGGCTGGGGCTGGCTCCGTTCCCTGGACATTGAGTCTCTTCCTGGTTTTATTGGTCTTACGGGGGAATTTTTTGTTAAAAATGCCTCCAGCCCTGTAGGATGGGGTTGACCCTGGATGGTGGCAGTGGCTGCGGTTATCACAACCTGCCTAATCTCGCATGCCCCCATCCAGGGGTGATCCAGATCTGGTGCCGAATTCAAGTGTGGATCATTCCCTTCTGGGGAGGCAGGCAGAGACCGTTGATTAGCCACTCTTAGGCAAGAGGCCTGCTCTATGCTCTCAGTGGCCTGATTCAGGAGTTTTTGAATGGCTCGTTCCCACTGGGCTTGATGCTTCTGGGACTTACATGAGGCCCGAATCTGTTGGTTATGTTGCCTTTCTTGAACAGGGGGTCCACCCAATTTCCGTCTCGATGTGACGACGTTGCAAGACACCATACCGAACGAGTTCTTCTGGGTTGGGAGTGGAGTGAAATGTAGGGCTCTGTGTTCCCCCCATCCCCTGATATGGACTCCCACTGGAGCGTCACGGATGAGGCTGCGCAGCTCGTGTAGTGCACGGAGGCAAGCTACCTCCATATTCCCTTTGTGCCTCTCGGGGCGTTGTTGTCGCGTCAAGGAAAGGGCCTCCAGGTCGATGTGATGTAGGAGGTCCCCTATCATCTTGACATGGTCTAAATACCCATTATAGGGAAGGAAGCTTGATTTCACCCAGTGGAGGGTTGTCCATATATTATGGCGGATGATGTGCATGCATTCTTCCGAAAACTCCCTCGGTATGTCATACTGAGAGGTGGTCATGGGCCAAAACATGACTGGTATATCATTCCAGGCCAGTCATTTCCTCAAGTGTAGTATATCAGCATACTACCCCACCTGCGATTCCTCTACCTGGTCAGCCCAACTGAGGTGCTCACTACTAGTGTGATCAGAGACAGTGGGATCGGTAGGTGCTGAATCCTTATGTAAGCGATTTCGAGGTGGTTCAGAAGATGAACGCGGCCCCAGACCATCTCCTAATCGAAGAAGTGCGTCATTAGAGAAAATATGGGAGTCCTACATGCTCGATCCTGTCCTTCTGAGTGCCTCAACATACGAGGGACTTTTGGTGCTTAACTCGGCAGGTGGAGGGCCTTCCTGTCGAAATAACATTTCACCGCGGGGAGGACTTTCACAATGACGGTTGCAACGGCGAGGACTACCATTACTGCTTGATGCTTCACTGCATAGAAGAATTTTGCAGTGCACACCCTGGGGAGGACCTCTAAGGCATGTTGCAGCAAGGGGAGGACCTTCTGGCTTGGTAGCGTTGTTACAGGGAGGATCTTCGCAACAACTGCCATTATGGTGAGGATGAGCATCATGGCTTGACGTTGGACGCGTATCCTAGGGAGGACCTTCAAGACACGCCACGACAAGGGGAGGAACTTCTTTTCGCTTGGGGCCATTGCGGGGAGGACCTTCGCAATGGCAGCCGTGGTGGCGAAGACTATCATCACAGCTGCAGCAATGGCGAGGACTACCATCACTACTGCCACAAGGAGAATATATGTGGGATACATCCTGGGGAGGGCCTCCAAGAATGTACCGCAATGAGGGGAGGGACTTCTCGTTGCTCGATTTCTCTACGGGGAGGACATCTGTTATCAGGGTGGCGAGGACTACCACCGTGACTTGATTCCTCGTTGCGTGGAGTTCCATTGCAACTTAACCCCTGGGGAGGACCTTCAGGGCATGCCACGATAAGGGGAGGACCTTCTTGTCCTAACGAGATGTCACTACGGGGAGGGACTCCATAGTTGCGACTATGATAGCGAGGACTACCATCATAATTTGTGGTCCCACTGCATGGAGAGTGATTGCAGTGTATACCCCGGGGAGGAACTTTAGGGTGGACCGCACCAAGTGGAGAACCTTCTTGCTGGTTGATCTTCTGGTCATGTGGAGGGTTTCCGTGACTCGCATCAAGAGAGAAGCTATCATGACCGATCGTTATATGTACGTGGGGGAGGACCCCACGGGTGCTCTGGGGAGGACCTTCAGAGCTGCTGGTAGCGACATTGCGGGGAGGACCATCGCAACTGCTACTGCCACTCCCATAATATGGTAATGGGTGGGCAGGGTTTCGAGCATTTAATGCGTTCTTAGCGGCGTCAGAAACCCCAGATTCGAGCAGAGCGAAGTCATGAAACCGCTCTTTATTTTCAGGATTCCTTCGGCGCGTTCGGGGCGCTCTTTTGTGGGAAGCGGGGACCGTCTACTATTGACAAAGACCTTCACCTTTGGGTCCCTGTCTAATTGGGTCCCGTGATGTTTCCGGAATATGCCGATGAACATATTGACTTTTAGCAGGGATATATTCCTACTCTGGAGAATCCACCGTGATGGATGGGTGTCCCCCAGTTGGAACGAGTGAAGCTTCTCCATCCGGTTGCCCTTGCGTCGCGGAATATAGCAGGCGACCCTCCTGGGATGAAGTAGGGATGAAGATCTGCTCTGAGGCGGCAATCTTGTCTCTTAGATGAGTCCCCTCAATTGTGGAGATGGGCTCACGGGACTGAGTCCTTGATGTTTCTACTGATGTAATTACATGCTGGAAAGTCTGTAAGATATGATCTGGGATCGATACCTTTTCCTATATCATTTCTAGTGTATGTAGAGAGACGTCTTTGGATGGAACAGGTATGAAGGCCCATTCCAGTATCGGAGTAGGATATCCTGTTCCGGTCCTCCAGTGGTCAATGGGTACTAACGATTCTCCTATGTCGGGGCAGGTGAACGAATCTGCCCCTATACCGGGATACGCTAGTTTCTCTCTCTGTTTGCTACCACATTGGGGTAGTGGACTTTACTTTCATCTGCAGGGAGTTGGCCCTTCATATATTGATTTCCCACCGTATCGAGTCGGTGGCCTTTGTTGGCGGGGAGATGTGTCCACCTATGATTTTCCGCCACATCTGTGTGGCGGGCTTTGTTGATTGCCACCATATCAGGATGGAAGGCATCTGAAGTAACTGCCATGAGCTGGTCCTGCAGGTTTCGGGTCGCCACCATGTCGAGCTGGTGGGCTTCATGACCATAGGCAGGGAGAGGTGCCTACCGGGTAAGTGTCATCCTGCGTGAGCGACGGGCCTGATGGGGCTCGATAGGGATGCGCGCTGGCTCGTATGATGCCTCCATGTCTGGATGGAGTGATCGGGAGGAGCGAACAGGTGTAGGTGTCTGCTCGTGGTACGTCTCCATGGTTGAGCAGTGGAGACCCTCCTCAGGGACCAGGGTGATGACTGTTCCCCGATTGTACGTCTTCCGCCCTCGTCGGACGGTTCGAGGGGCCAGAGCTCGGGGAGCATGGGCCTAAATCCTTGAGGAGGCATCCTTTTTGGCACGAGGATGTCGAGTTGCGACGTGACCGCGATGACGTCTTTCGGCGGGGGCCTGAGAGAGGAACCCATGTTCGATAGGGATGAAGTCCTCAACGTCGACCTCATCCACCTACCTAAGATAAGGGAGGTACGCATTGTCCCGTTCTGGGGATAGACTCCCGAAATGGTTGGAGACAATGACATGGGATGTCTGGATCCGCCTTTGCGATCACTACTGGGTAGGCGACCGGTGAGTCTTGACGGATTGGGGGGTGTGTATGGCTGCCCCCACCGTTGGGAGAGTACCGTTCACGTGGTACTCTGGGATCAACACGTCTAAAACCCAGCGTTGAAGACTCTGGGTGGGTGACAGGGTCCTCCATTGTTGAGGAAGTCTCGTCCTTGCATCGTTGGAAGTGCACACTTGTGAGTTCCTTTGCGATGTCGTTGGATTGAAGGGAGTTCTGGAAGTAGTGACTGCAAAATATTTTAGAAAATACAAGCATGAAACCCATCAAAGCAGCATCTCATAATACCATTCATAATTAATGACCTCTCTTGGCCCTCCTTAGGAGCATAAGGGGGCACTGGGTGAGATTAGGTTGAATCCGTCATGTTTGGTTAAAGATTCACATCGGGTCCACCATTTTTTTTCGTTCTTTGGTTTTTGTCCATGAAACGCCCAACGACTCCGTATCCAATGATTGATGGACTTGCTTTCCAAAGGCAGACGTTCTTTGGATGGTCTGACCAGCGACTCTTAAGAACTCATATTGGCCGAGAGGATGGGAAGTTGGGCTCATCGCACCCTTTTGGGGGGGGGGATTATTGCATGTTCCGGGACTCTCTTATAGATTTAAGATGTATTCATATGTTTGAGAATATTTGGTTTATACCCAAACATAGTATCCACGGATTCAACCTTGGTGGGAAAAGGCCAACTGGACGCAGGGTTTAAGAATCATTTATGTCTGAGGTTTACCATCCCTCGTTGGATTAATGACCAGAAGGGCTGGAACTCGCTTGAGGCGGCACTAGGAGTGGTGCAGTGAACTGACATGGAGATGGTCAGATCGACCGGTTCTTGGGCTTGAACCAGAGGAAGGCTTCCTACATACCCTTCTTAGGAAGCAGGGATCAAATTCCACGTAGTTCGGATAGGTGTCGGGGAACTGACATGAAGAGAGACCAGGTGGTCCGATGGGTGGTGGGATTGAACCTCATGGAGTCCTCCTACGTACCCTATCTAGGAGGCAAGGATCAAAGTCCACGTAGCTCGCATTTTCTTGGGGCTTACGCTCTGGGGAAGCCCAAAATGATGGATTCGGGCTTACACTCTGAGGAGGCCCAGAATGATGGATCAGGGCTTACACTCTGAGGAGGCCCATAGGAGGATGTCATGGTCGATGCTTACTCTAAGTCCACGTGAGTCACGCTCAGTGTGGGAAACAAGAGGCAGCAGGGACCATAGGATCACGTCGCGAAGGGTGCGTCCGTGAGAAGAGGAGTGGGGCTTACACATGAAGGCGGCCTAGGGCGATGAATTGGGGCTTACACTATAAGGAGGCCCTGAAGGTCCGGGCTTACTCCGAGATGGATGCCCGGGGCGACAAAGCCCAGCGGGAGAGGGAAAAGGGGTGCTCCTGTTCCCGTCTCCTCTCTTGCAGTGCACGAGGGATTCCTACTGATGGTATTTTACCATATTCGAGGAACCCTCAACAAGTGGAGGGGTAGAAAAGGGATTCCCGAGCTCAGACTCCACATTACTGTGGGAATGTGAACCTAGGAATGCTTCAGGAATCTGCTCAAGGGTCGGGGAAACCCCTTTGCCCCTGTTTACCATGGGTATGTGAACTCAAAACGGCACGCTGATGCGCCCGAAAGTTACACCACACGGATCCGGTGGCTCTGGCGGAGGCCTCGGCTCGGGGCCGATGAATAGGCCAATGAGGGAGTCGCGGAGGACCTGGATGGATCGGAAGGATTTCACCTGGCCTTGGAAATGAGAACACTGAAGTATTTGGCGAGCCACCGAGAGGTATGGGTGGTGGCGCCCTTCATGAGGGGAAGTTCCACGCAGCTGGAGAATCCATCCGCGAACCAGGGTGGTCTGCAGACTGATTGGCGTCCCGCGAACAAGGGTGGTTTGCGGCTTTAGGTTGAATCTGTGAACCAGGGTGGTTCATGGCTTCAGGCTCAATCCGCGAACCAGGGTGGTTCGCGGTAGGTTCCAGAGAGTTAGTGATGGACAAGGGAGGCACCGGTCGGAGGCTCATCGGTCGGGGCTTCACCCGCAGGGGAGGGTGCTCCATGGTACGACGGATGGAAAAAGAGGCATAAACTCCCTAGTCCGTGGGAAAGTCATCCGCGAAGGGGGGTATAGTTCGCAGTTCTCCTTTTTGTTATTTGTAGGTTCGCAGTTCACCAAATTATTATGCGTTTTACCATTCCTCCTTAATTCATATACCTGCTGTGGTTCGCGGATGGGAATTTCGCTGTTTGCAAAATCCGAAGCCTTCCTTCGACCGATCTCCTTCTTCCGAATCTGATTCCAGTTCTCCGATTCCTTCTTCTTTCCCCATTGGTCTCCTTTTATAGAGTGGGGAAAGGAATGAATTTGTGGCCATGCGGCACCTTTTGCGAAGGCCCATAACCAAATACCCGTTTCACAGCTGACTGGGTCAATCCGCGATTTGTGGTGGGTATTGACCGCTCCCCTCCTCCGTGAGGCGAACTCAAGGGGTTCTCCGTGGATGTAGAGGGTTCCACCTCCATTCCGCGAATGACAGTGGCTGCGGCTTGAGACGGTCGACGCGATCCGCGGTTGGGGCAGTTCGTGATGGTGAAATGGACTGGCATCCATCCTGCCTCGCGACCTCGGAGGCTCTCCGCCTCCATTTCACGAATGACAACAGTTCGCAGAGGGGGTGCCTCGCTGTGCCTGGCCACATTGTGCTTCCATGGACCAGTTCACGGACCGGTCCCTTTTGTGGCTCTTCTTTGATTATTTTCCCCCAATGCTTTTGGGGGATTTTGGGTAAAATTTCCTTTGCGGATTTTTCGGGACCCTACAAGGGTTTTCAGATGTTTTTGGATTTTATAGGTTTTAACATTTTTTAGGTTTTTTAGGTTTTATTAGGGGTTTTTAGGTTTTTTAGTGTTTCTTCCTTTTAGGGACTTTTTGGCCTTTTAAATATTTTTATGGTTTTATGGGGTTTTATGGATTTTTAGGATTTTTAGGGTTTTTTATGGTTTTTAGTGGTTTTAGGGTATTATGGGTGCGTAGGGTTATTTGGTATTTTTAGGGTTTTTAAATTTCTTTGTATTTTAGGGGTTTTAAGTGTTTTTAAGGTTTTCTTAGGGTTTTTATGGGTTTTAGGTGATTTTACATTTTTAAGGATTTTAGGGCCTTTTAATACTATTATGGTTTTTAGGGTTTTTGTGGATTCTGAGGGGTTTTTAGGGTTTTCATGTTTATTTGTGTTTTTAGGGGTTTATTGTGTTTTTTAATACTTCTAAGTATTTTTAATGTTATTTAATGTTTTTAGGGGTTTAGAGGTTTTTTATAGTTTTTTGTTGGTGTTTAATGTTTTTATGGGGTTTTAGGATTTTATGTTTTTTAGTGGAATTTATGGTTTTTATGGTTTTTGGGGATTTTTAGGGGGGTTTTTGTGTTCTTAGGTTGTTTATGGGTTTTAAAAAAATTTGGTTTTTAAATTTTTTTGTGGTTTTCCAAGGTTTTGATGGTCTTCTATTTTTTTAGGTATTTTTTGATATTTTTTATACTTGTTATGGTTTTTTATTATTTTTAGGTATCTTTAGGTTTTTAGGGGTTTTATGGTTTTTATGTTTTTTAAGGTTTTATGGTTTTTAGGGATTTAGGGTTTTTTTAGTTTTTTTGTGTTTTTTTGTATTTTTAGAGTTTATTAATATTTTAGGGGTTTAATGGGTTTTAGTGTTTTTAGTGGGTATTCATAGTTTTTTTGGGGTTTTAGAATATTTTAGGTTTTTGGGGGTTTTAAGGTTTCTTGAGGGATTTTAGCTTTTTTAGTGGTTTTATGTGTTTTTAGGTTATTAAAGTTATATTAGATTTTTACTGTTTTTTACATTATTTATGTTTTTAGGGATTTTTTAATTTTTTCTATTTTTATAGAATTTAAATAGTTTTTATTTTTTTTACGGTTTTTAGGGGTTTTAGTGTCTTCACGATTTTTAGGGGTTTAAACATTTGTCATATTTTTAGTGACTTTATGTTTTTTAGGATTTTAAGATTTTCTTAGTGTTTTTAGGGTTTTAAGGGTTTTTTATATTTTTATTTAGTTTTGAGGATTTTTAGGATTTTTATGGATTTTTAGGGTTTTAGGGAATTTGAGGGGTCTTAAGGGTTTTTTGGGTTTTTCGGGTTTTTTTGAGTTTTTTTTTTGTTTTTAGGGTTTTGGATTTTTTATGGTTTTAAAAGTTTTTATAGTTTTTTACATTTTAGGGGTTTAAATAGTTTTTAGATTTTTTTGAGAATTTTTAGGGTTTTATGGGTTATCAAGGTTTTTATGGTTTTATGGTCTTTAAGGGTTTTCAACATTTTTTAGGATTTTTAAGGGTTTTAGGGGTTTTTAGGTTTTTAAAATTCTCTATGGTTTTTTCATCATTTTCTGGGTTTATATTTTTTAATGATTTTTAGGGATTTTTAATGATTTTAATGGTTTTTATGGTTTTCAGGGACTTTTGGGGGTTTTGAGGGTTTTTAACTGTTTTTAGTTTTTTAAGGTTTTTTAGGGTTTTCAGGGTTTTTAGGGTTTTTTACATATTGAGGATTTTTTTGGATTTATTAGTATTTTAATGATTTTTATGATTTTTATGGATTTTGATTGGTTTATGTTTTTTTATGTTTTAGGGAATTTTTTGAGTTTTTTAGTGTTTTAATGGTTTTAATGTTTTTAGGGGTTCAATTAGTGTTATATTTTTTACTATTTTTAGGGGGTTTATGGGTTTATGTGGTTTTAATGTTATTAAGGTTTTTATGGTTTTTAGAGGTTTTTATGGTTTTAGGGTGTCTTAGGGTTTTTAGTGTTTTTATGTTATTAGGAGTCTAAAGTGTTTTTATGTTTTTAAGGGTTTATTTTGGGTTTAAGGGTTTTTAGGGTTTTTTTATTTTTTTAAGTGTTTTTTGGTTTTTTTGGGATTTTTATGGTTTTTAGGGATTTTGAGGGTTTCCCCATGGTTTCTATAATTTTTAGGGTTTTTAGTTTTTTTTTGTTTTTTTAGGAGTGTAAAGTGTTTTTAGGATTTTAATGTTTCATTAGGGTTTTTTGGGTTTTTAGGATTTTTTACATTTTTAGGAATTTGTAGGGAATTGTTAGAATTTTTAGAGGTTTTTAGGGGGTTTTGGGATTTTGAGGGTTTTTAGGGTTTTAATGGGTTTAATGGTTTTTTAGTTTTTTAGGGATTTTTATTTTTAAGGGTTTTAAAGTTTTTTATTGTTTTTTAGAGTTTTTATGAGTTTATAGGGTTTTTATAATTGTATGGTTATTTTGAGTTTTTAGTGGTTTTTATGGGTTTTAGTGATTTTTATGGTTTTTAGTGATTTTAGAGTTTTGGGTTTTTTTGGGTGTTTAGAATTATTTAGGTTTTTAGGGGTTTTAAGTGTTCTTATTTTTTTAGGTTTTCATAGAGTTTTTCATGTTTTTTGGGGTTTTTACATTTCATGGATTTTTATGTATTTGTTATATTTTTATTTTTTAGGGGTTTTAGGGATTTTGAGGGTTTTTATGTTTTTTTGGGGGTTTTATGGTTTTTTAGTTTATTTTGGTTTTTAGTATTTTTAAGTGTTTTTAATGTTTTTAAGGGTTGAAAGGGAAATGAGAGTTTTCAGTGGTTTTAGGGTTTTTATAGAGATTTAGGGTTTTTAAGGTTTTTAGGTGTTTTTATTATTTTTAAGGGTTTTTAGGGTTTTATCTTTATTTAGTTTTTTAGGTGTTTTATGTTTTTTTTTTAGTTTTTAAAGTTTTCTTAGAAGTTTTAGGTTTTAATTTTTTATTTAAATTTTTTATTAATTTTAAGGATTTTTATGTATTTTTGGGTCTTTAGGCAAGGAAGATGCGAGGGACGGGCTATTCCCAACCCCCACAAATTTATTAGAAAGAAACAAGAGACACAGCAGACAAGGGAGGGGAGGGGTCAAACGACCCACACCCAAAAACCCTTAACGACCCAAGCCAAAAGACCCCAAAAAAAGAAAAATCAAGAACAAAAAAAAAAAGAAAACACACAAAGAAAAGAAGCCACCACTGTTATCCAACATCAACCAGCATCCAGCAGCTCACAGCTAACCAACAATCAGCATCCAAACTGGAACAGCGAACAACATCTAGTAGCAGCACGAACATAAACCACAGCTTCAGCACCTCCCATATGAGAGACAACCAGCATCTAGAACCACCAGAATCCCACATCACAGAACCACCAGCATCCAAGATCACAGATCCATCAGCATCAAAATCACAATCTTCACCATCACCAGCATTCAGCAGCTCACCACCAAGAAGAAACCAACATCCAATCTCACAAAGACCAAAATCGAGCACCTTCACACCAAAACAAGCAACTACCAACAGCACATAACCATCATCCAGAGCAGGAACAATCACACAACTCAAACAGCTCTTCCAACAACCCAGAAGTTGCAACACATAACCAAAATTCAGTACCTCAATACAAGCCCAGCGAACAGCACCAACATCAGCCCATAGCAGAAGCATCCACCACCATAGGAAGATCCATAACAGAAGGATCCAACCATAGAATTCAGCAGTAAATTCGAGGCAAAAAAAACGGCTTTGGCACCGTCGGAAAGAAAGGACCAAAACCATAACGCCGCAAAACATAAAATGGCCAGTATTAGAAGCATGAAACAATGATCGGGCAGAGGAACAGACCTGGAGCTTAATCGCGGAATGAGAATGAGAAAATTTGAAAACCCAGAAACCTAAATCAAACAAGATACCACCAACCATCCAGGCCTTCTGCATCCAACGAGAAACGACGCAACACCATCGGAACTGCTGAACTTCGCCCAGGCACAGCTCCACAAACATATGGGAAGCATGCAGCATCGAAATATGAGAAAGCCGGACCCCCACAAATGTCGTGGAGGAGTCCAGGAACCACGCCACCGAGGAAGTCTCATCCACCATTGATATCTTCGAAACCGTTGACCCATCCATGGAGGAATCGTCTCAGTAATCGCAATCTGGATCTTCTGCGTAGACCAATCACCTGCAGATCTGGAAATAACGAGATCCGACGCATCCCCAGAAAGTCGGCACCACGCCTTCCTCATCAACCAGAGAATCCACATAAATCCTTCTAATTCCATATCCGCAGCACCAATCACTCTATCTTCACATTTAACCACGCGAGACAACAGAGAAAACCCTCTGCCATCCCAAACAAAGAGTTGCAACACCGCATCTGAATCCATCCTGCACCAGAGCCGAACCCATCTGTCGATCCAAATTTGAAGATCCACACCATTGACGAAACCCCACACCTCACCAGATCTCCACTCAAACCACACAGATCTGAGACAGAAAAGCCCAAAACCAACAGAAGCCTCCAGATCTGTCAATCCAAAGGCAGAAATCCCATCACCGTGGAACGCAGCACCACCGAAGATCGACGCCATCCAGCACCGCCTAATGCCACCGAAGACCGATGCCACCGGGAACCGCCAAAGAAAACCGCAACCACCATGGGGAAAAGAACTTCGATCTGGAAGAGCCGAATCACCAAGATATGGAGAGCGCCACGACGAGAGAAAACCACCAGGAGAGCAGGCCGTCATCTCGTGTGAGAAACCTCTTGGGTCTTCAGGGATTTTGAGGGTTTTTAGATGATTTTTGGGTTTTAGGGGTTTTTTTAGTTTAATAGGGTTTGTAAGTTTCCATATATTTTTTAACCTTTTTAGATATGTAAAGGTTTTTTAGAGTTTTTAGTGATTTTAGTATATTTTTGGTTTTTTATTATTTTTAAATTTTTAGGAGTTTTTATGGGTTTTTGGGGTATTTAGATTTTTTGGGGCTACGTAAGGTTTTTTAGGGGTTTTAGGGGTTTAAATTATTTTTATGGTTTCTAAGTTTATTTAGGCTTTTCTCTAGTTTTTAGTTTTTTATATATTTTATGGTATATTTAGTGTATTTTTATTTTTTATTTGTTTTATTTTTTTTATTTATTTCTAGGGTTTTGGGGGGTTTAGGGTTTTTATCAATTTTTGGTTTTTAGGGTTTTAACTCATTTTTGGTTTTAAAAATCTTATTAGGGTTTTTTAGGGATTCTTAGAGTATTTTTAGGATTTTTATGGTTTTTAGGCATTTTAGGATTTTGAGGGTTTTTTGGGTTTTTTTTTGAGATTTTAGGTTTTTTTAGAGTTTTTATGGATTTTTAGAGTTCCCAACATTTTAAGGGGTTTAATGGGTTTTTAAATATTTTGGTGGTTTTAGGGTTTTTTGGGGGGTTTTAAGGTTTTAAGGGTTTTATAGGTTTTAGGTATTTTTAGGGTCTTTTAGGGTTTTTAGGGTTTTTAAGGTTTTATAGGCTTTAAGTGTTTTTAGGTTATAAAGGATTTCTTACGGATTTTCAATATTTATAGAGGTTTTAAATTTTATTGTTCTTTAGGGATTTTTAATATTTTTAGGTTTTCTAGATATTTTAATTTTTTTTAGTGTTTTGGTCGTTTTTTAGTTTTTAGGGGTTTTAATTCTTTTTAGGATTTAAATGTTTTATTCATGTTTTTAGGGTTTCTTAATTTTTTTGGGATTTCTATGTCTTTTTAGGATTTTTATGGGTATTAATGATTTTTAGAGATTTTAAGGGGTTTATAGTTTCTTAGGTTTTGAGGTTTTTTGTTGGTATTTTGGGTTTTTAGGGCTATTTTGAGATGTTTAGGTTTTATAAAGTTTATTAGAGTTTAAAAAATTTTTGGCTTAAAGTGTTTTTATATTTTTATTGGGTTTTTAGGGTTTTTATGTTTTTTTAGGGTATTTAAGTGTTTTTATGTTTTTATTATGGTTTTCAGGGTTTTTAACATTTTTTGAGATTTTTAAGGATTTTTTTGGATTTTATGGTTTTTAGGTTTTTTAGGGATTTTAAGGTTGGGGATGGGTTGTTAGGATTTTTATGGTTTCTAGTGTTTTAGGGATTTATTTTAGTTTTTATGGGTTTTAAAATTTTTATAGTGTCTTTTAACATTTTTATGGGTTTAAAGGGTTTTTATAGTTTTAATGGATTTTTTAGTGTTTATTTGGGGTTTTAACCTTTTTATGGGTTTTAATGGTTTTAGGGTATTTTTAGGGTTTTTAGTGTTTTAGTTTTTTTTAGGTTTTTACGGGTTTCATGTTTTTTAGGTTTCTATGGTTTTTTTGTCTTTTCAAAAATTTTAGGGTTTAATACATTTTTAAGTATTTTAGGGATTTTTTATGATTTTTATAGTTTTTAATGGGTTTAGGGATTTTGAGGGGTTTAAGTGTTTTTTAAGAATTGAGGGGGGTTAATTTTTTTGTTTTTAAGGGGGTTTAATTGTTTTTATGTTTTTGATGTTTTCTTAGGGGGTTTCATGGTTTTTATGGTTTTTACATTTTTATGTATTTTTCATTATTTTTTGGATTTTTATGGGTTTTAGAGTTTTTATGGATTTTTAGGATTATTGGGTTCTTAGTGTTTTTATGGATTATTTTGGTCTTTAGGGTTTTTTTTTGAGTTTTTATGGGTTTTAATGTTTTTATTGTTTTTTATCATTTTAGTGGTTTAAATGGTTTTTAGAGTTTTTAGTGGTTTTTAGGGTTCTTATAGGTTTTTAGGGTGTTTAAGGTTTAAGGGTTTTTATGGTTTTCTTGGGTTTTAGGGTTTATAGAAGTTTTATCAATCTTATGTATTTGGATTTTTTTGTGTTTTATGGGTTTTAAGGTTTTAATATAGTTTTTGTGGGATTTTCGGTTATTTATGTTATAGGGATTTTAGGGGATTTTTAGGCTTTGAAGGGGTTTATGGTTTTTTTATGGGTATTGGGGGTTTTAAAGTTTGTAGTATTCTTAGGTTTATAGGGGTTTTTAATTGTTTTTTGTATTTTTAAAATTTTTTAGGGTTCTTCTGGGTTTTAGTGGTTTTACATTTTTAGATATTTTTATAGATTTTTATGTTTTTTTTGGTCTTATATGTTTTTTAAGGATTTTAAGAGTTTTTATGTTTTTTTGGTTATTTTATGTTTTTTGGGTTTTTAGGGGTTTTTTTTAGTTTTTAGGGTTTTTATAGATTTTAGAGTTTTTAGTCAATTTTTAGGCTTTCATTGGGTTATTAGGGTTTTTAAGGTTTTTAGGGGTTTTTTTTTGTTTTTACGGGTTTTACAGGTTTTTAGCATTTTTTATATTTTTGGGTGTTTTAAGTGATTTAGGTTTTTGAGGTTTGCTTAGGTTTTTTATGGTTTTCACCTTTTTAGGGATTTTTAGGGCCTTTTTAGGATGTAAGGTCTTTTTTTCGGATTGTTGTGGGTTTGTAGGGATTTTGAGGGCATTTAGTTTTTTATAGGTTTTTTTGGGTTTTAGGGGTTTTTATGATTTTTATGGGTTTTTTCATTTTTTTAACATTTTCAGGGGTTTATATGTGATTTAGAGTTTCTAATGGGTTTTTAGATTTTTATGGGTTTTACTTTTTGTAATTTTTTCAGGGGTTTTATGGTTTTATAGTTTTTAGGGTCTTTTTAGGGTGTTTTAGGATTTTTTGTGTTTTTAAGATTTTGAGGAGTTTTATGTTTTTTTAGTTTTTTATGTTTTTCAAAGGGGTTTTCAGGGTTCTTATGTTTTTTATGTTTCTAGTGGGGTATTAGGGATTTCAAGTAGTTATATGGTTTTTTAGTATTTTTAGGGATTTTAGGGGGTTTTAGGGTTTTTAGTGTTTTTAATGTTTTTAGGGGTTTAATGGGTTTTTATAATTGTTAGTGTTATTTAGGAATTTTATGGGTTTTTATGGTTTTAAGGTGTTTTTATGTTTTTAATGGTGTTTAGGGGTTTTAGGTTCTTTTTAGGGTTTTTTAGGGTTTTAGTGTTTTAGGGGTTTTAAGTGTTTTTAGGTTTTTATGGTTTTCCTAGGGGTTTTCATGGTTTTAAGGTTTTCTTTAAGATTTTTGGGTTTTTAGGTCTTTTTAAGATTTTTATGGTTTTTTAGGGATTTTATATATTTTGATGGTTTTAGGGATTTTTAGGGTTTTATGGGTTTTATTTTTTTTCTAGGTTTTTATGGGTTTTAAGTGTTTTTAGATCTCTAAGATTTTCTTAGGGTTTTTAACCAGCCAACAATGAGAATTTTTTGTTAGAAAAAAGGGAAAGTACAAGAGCTTAGAGAAAGAAAAGGATGGAAGGGGGAGAGAAGTCAACCATAGCTAATGAGTAATAAAATAATAAAAACTGAGGGAATCCCCATGGATAATGTTCACTCCCTCAATAGAAAGAGACCCAAGGATAGAGAAGTAGGTGAAACTTGAGTCTTGGGTGTCCAAAGAGGTGATAAAATTAGCAACTTGGTTACCCTCACTCTAGACATGAATAACTTCATTGTGTGATCTGATCAGACCTCTGCATCTCTGAATAAGGTAGGCGATGGACCAGGGGATAGCCTGAAGATGCAATAAAGAACTATAGATTATTGAAGAATCCATTTCCACCACAGCAAGCTCACTATTAGTCTCATGAAATATATGGAGGTCTGTAAGTAGTGCACGAGCTTCGGCTTCGAGGGAGGTCCTTCTTCCAATGTGAGTCATAAAGGACATGATGAATTAACCCTAAGGATCCTGAACCAATCTTCCTCCCTACATAATATCTTCTACACAAGATCCATTAGGGTTAATCTTAAAACCTATTTTAGGAGGTCACCATAAAAAACGTTGGCCCAGTTTTTTGCTACTACTCTAAGGGAGAGAGCCTCTTCCGCCCATGACCTTTAGAAGAGAAGGAATGTCCTTCCATAAGGGAAGAATCCTAGAAAAATCACACCCTAGGCTGATAGATATGAAAAAGATGATTCTCGGTATAGTAGGAACCCTCATATTAGACGTTATTTCTCACCAGTCGGATAATCTAGCACCAACCAAAATCATCATCACATGAGACTTCAAGTCATGACCGTTAATACCTAGAACCTAGAGCCAGTGGAAGGGAAAAAATTCCCCCAAGATAGTCTGAGGTAGAGAGTCTAGTGATGAGCTTATCGATCTCCCTAAAATTTTCACCCAATCACTACCGAAGAAAAGGTGATTCATAGTTTCTTCTAGAGGACTTTTTCACAAAAAAACTACACACCTTGGGGATGTCCATGTGTTTGAAATTTTCATCAGCTGGGAGATCCTTATTATAGATAGTCCAAATGAGAAAATTTTACATTCTTGGTATCTTTAGATACCATATAATTTTCTCACAATGACCTAATTCAGTGGAAACTAAGGTCATCCTCCTATACTCCTTATCCAACAATGTTCCAGTTGAAGAACCTATAAAAACAAATTGGTTCATCTTGGAGTTAATATCAATAAGGTTAAAAGTATTTCACTAATCTATTTATAGAACTTCCGGAATTAAATTTGGGTACATGCTGGCTTGATTAAACATTAAAATTGGAGTTGGATATCTAAGAAATCCAATATCTGAGATATCCAAATTATGAAACCATAAATTGATATCGTCCTTTCCAATAATCCATCGAGAATGAGGATGAAGTTCAGAGAACAATGTTTGGAGTGCACAGAAGAGGAAGGAAGGGTGAGTTATTGAAAATTCCAAGTCAGTACCATGTTTCTCAACCATGAACGGGCCCCAAATCATGCACTTCTCAATAATCTCCCAATCCATCTTTTCTTGCAACCATAGGATTGATGATGAAAAATTCCTAACAATAATTCCTCCCTCACAGGAAGTATGATCCATCCTCTTCCAAGTGATCCAATGGTGCCTTCCTTTTTAGTGACAATCCCATATGAAATCTGCCAAAGTTTTCTCAATTCCCTTAGTGGCACCTTTCAACACATTGATCACTGACATTACATGAATTGAAATAGAAGTTCAAAAACTATAATCTATAGTGATTGTATCGCAAAATTAAAGAAACACAACCTTCCAATTAAATATTCAACCCATGATCATACCAACCAGTTTTTCAAAATGTTGGATATAAGGAAAACGTAGGGAAATCAGAGCTCCAAGATAGTTCATCGGGAAGCTATTTTGAGCATCAAAAATTTTCCTTGTAAGTGATTAACCTGCCTGTCCAGGAAATTAGAGGCAATATACAGACTACATTTTAATTGGTTAACCACCCGTCCACTCCACCTGTAATAGGTCTTGATAGTCTTATTGATATTACTAATAGATTTTCTATAAGCATTCACAAAGATAATAGTGTCATTTTCAAACATAAGATGAGAAATCCCCATTGCACTATACTTACACTGATAGGGGAAAATTTTACCATGACAATTTATCCTCTTTATCAACCAACTATGAAAATATTGATATAGAATAAATAGGCTAGGGGAGAGAAGTTCTCCCTACGAAGACCTCAAATCGATTTTAAGAAACCAAGTCTCTTTCATGTTATGTTAATGGAGATATAAGGAGAGAAAAAACCCCTGAAAAAGATATCTTTAGCCTAGAAAGAAGACCCCATATGTGTAAGAAACTAGAGTATGAACTTACACTCCACATAATCATAGGCTTTGTCCATATCATATTTAATATCAATATTAGAGTCATAGGAATTTAAGTTGATATCTGAGATCATTTATTATTCTAGAAAAATTTCTCCTTGAATTGATCTCCCCATGAAGAACCCATGTTGTTATTCATAAATCCTTCATGGAATATTCTCAAAAACACTCTTTTTGATACCAAAGGATAGGAATTTATATGTGATGTTACACATTCCAATCAGGCGATAGTGTAGAAATGTAGAGGGATTCTTAATCTTAAGGATGAGAACCAGTTTGCTTATACATTAAAAGCAAGGAAAGTTGTCACTGTGAAGGAAGACTTGAATAAAAACCACCAGATCATAATTAACTAGGTACCACAAGACCCTAAAAAATAAACCAAGGAATCCATCTGGGCCTAGTGATCTCTCCATGTTGAGGTTCCAAACTGCCTTGTGAATTTCAATCTCATCAGGGATAGATTCAAATTCCTCGCTATATTGATTAGAGACTCTCATTGGGATAACATCAAACACTTCTTCCATATCGCTTAGATATCCTTCACTACAATTGGAATTGAGACCTAGAATAAGGGTCTTAAAATAGTTATCATCCATACCTCTCACAACCTTCATATTATTAATATAGTATCCATTGTCACAAATAATTTTTGGAGTGAAATTTCAATGATTCTCCTTGATACAAGCATGAAACAATTTAGTGTCGTGATCACCTTCCCGTAGCCATCTAACTCTGGAATTCTCACGATCTTGACACTCATTCTCCAGAACTATCCCTGCTAAGGTGCTCTTCCAGTTAGTCAAATCATCAAAGGTAAGGTCATCCCACTAGGACTCTAGGGTGATTTTCAGATGAGATATATCTTAGATGAACACATCCAGGTCCTATAAATAATAAGGAATATTTTTTTTCCACAAATTGTGATATCAATGAGTAATTATCAGTTTATTGTGAATATTAACCGAGGAAAACCCCTACACAGGCCTACTCTAAGAATCATGGATCACTCATTGATAGTTTGTGTGTGACACCCACAGATGGGATAAATGGAACTGAGCCTCATCTATATTAAGTGAGTAAAATATAATATGAAGGTGGGGAGTGGTCATATAGACTATGAGAAAATGAATAAACCTTTCATTAGGTAACGATGAGACCACCTGGAGATTGGAAAGGTAATTATCAGGTCTGCATTGGGTACGACGATCCTCTCTCTAGTTGTTACCCCAAGTGAATTGATCCACTGAATAGACTAAGTATTTTAATCCCATCATAGCCAAGAAAGAAGTGAAATACCTAATATCTTGATAGGGGAAACTTCATCCCGTTTCCCCCCCCCCCCCTCTAGGTCGAGCATAATGTTAAAATATCCTCCAACAAGACATGGAAAAGCACCTGGATCAAAAGATGAGAAATCCTACCACAGGGATAAACTCTCCTACACATCAAACATAGCATAAACCACTAAAAGGATCAAAGTTATTACTAAACTATTAACATAGTAATCAGAAATTAAACTAAAGAAATAATGAGTTCATCCTTGCTGTTAGATTTCCAAAATAACCAGATATGAGAATTTTGAGGATGAGCATGCATGGAATTCCTGGTCTTAATCCTACTAGAAAATTTTTCCATATTAGTGATGTTTTTCTTAGGATCAAGAACTTTCAATAAAGAATAATCACCATATAATAGTTTAGTTGTATGAAAATCAGACAAAACTTGTGCACCTAAACCATGAGAATTCCATAATATGAAGGTAATCATTTGAGAATAGGGCACCCGTGTGAATCCCTGAGTGAAGATTCCTTTGGAAAACTATAATAATATTTAGCTATAGGACGATGCACATGATACCTGGTGAACCAATGTAGAGGATCATCATAATTTCTAGAAATACCATGATACCTCCCTTCTCTCTCCATAGATTTTTCTTTCTCCAATGGTTGATTTTTCACCATAGAGGGAGACCTTAGTGGAGTTTGGAAGGAGGAGATAAGGTGGGATAATGGAGAAGTCAGGAGTGGAAGAGGGAGAACCTAAAGAGGATCCTCTAGATTCGATCTCTCAAGGTTGATATCAGCAGAAAAGGTAGGAAAAAACTGAGGAGATTCCCACAACTCCTTCTGATTATCATTACAAGCAGTTGGTGGCACCTCCCCTTTAAATAGAAGTGATAGCTCCCTATTCATATTAGGATAAGGGAAAAAACCCAGATGAGGCAAGGTCCCATCATAATCCTCTAGGTAGAGAAGAGGATAATAATACCCCATTTCCTTTTGAACTAAGATTGATAGAGGGGCATTCTAGCACCGTTGAAACTTTATCATGAGGAGTTAGAGGGACCCATGGTATAAATGGAACTTGGGCTAGTCAAGGCACAAAAATATGATATTTGGTGGTGGGATCGACCGAGGAAGCAGGTGAAACTATATTCTGAATGAATTGGTGATTAGTGTAAGGATTGGATCTGAATAAAATGGAGGCACCCCCTCTCGGTGACTAGAAATCCTAACTTCTAGTTCAAATTGACTCTTGATGGGAGGCATGGACCACCCGCTGACTTCGATGATATAGAGGTATAAAATTTCTCTAAATTTGACAGTGCAATCATAAATGAGGGGGTGATGGGAAGAAAATATTTGGATGGAAATCATCTTTTCCCTCTACCCTGAGAAGAATACCCTCTAGAAGGGGGCACAAAAAATCCATAGCCACACATATTTTGGCAGATAAAGACACTTCCATACTAGAGGTGCACATATCCATACACATAAAATCCCCTATTCTATTGATAATAACTCATAAAAAAGAATATTTATAGAATGTAAGGGGTATTCCGGGAAGGGTAACCTACACCACTAACCACGCTGGATCTCTACCTCAATAAACCTAAATATCCCACTTGAAAAAGATCAATCACCATCAACCAAAAGAATGAGGGTTAAAATACCCTTCCTTGACCAGATCATCTCTTGATCTTAAAACCACCCAAAAATCCTTAAATTTTAGAATAGAGACCCTAGTTGGATGACCCAAACCCTAAGAATCAACAAAAACATTGAAATAAATCCAGCAGGGCTTTTTCCAATCAAAATCATGCAAGAAAAGTCTAGGAAATAAGTTGGGATTCTTCAGAAAAGGTGGAGGGTGAGATATTCCTCACTAGAATATCACCCTTTGAAAAATCCTCTAAAGAATCCAACAGGATTTCTAGGAAAACTAGGATCTGAGGTGCTCAAGGAGGGGAAGATCAAAGAAGAACCAACATAAGGACATAGGAAAAGAAGAGGGATACTCGAGATAACCCGCCTTACCAGCCGGAGATCCATTGAAAGTCCATGAATCTTATGGTTTAGAAGAAATATCTTAGGGAGGGGCCCCTTGTGAAGGATAACATGGATGAGAAATTTAAATTTCTAGTGATGTGTGACGTGCGTTCTGCAAGAGATACATATTTTAATTATGGTTTTAGAGTTTTTTTACATATTTAGGATTTTAGGTCCTTTTTAGGATTATTATTTTTTAGGTATTTTGAGGGTTTTATAGTTTTTTAGAGTTAAGGGTTTATGGTTTTTATAGGGTTTATTTTGATTTTAAATTATTTATGGTTTTTTATAATTTTTAAATATTTCTATGGGTTTAAAATATTTATAGAGTTTATAGTGATTTTTTGGATTTTTATTGGTTTTAGGGGTTTTATGGTTTTATAGGTTTTTATATTTTTAGGGGGTCGTCAGGTTTTTAGGGTATTTTTAGTGTTTTTATGGTGTTAAACATTTTTTAGGTTTTAGGGGTTTTAAGTGTTTTAGGTTTTAAATACTTTCTTATGGATTTTAATGGTTTTTAGTGTTTTTACATTTTTTAGTACTTTAAGGTCTTTTTATGTTTTTTATAGGTTTTAGGATTTTTAGGGATTTTGAGGTGCTTTCATGTCTTTTTGGATTTTTTGGGTTTTAAAAGAATTTTTTATTTTTAGGTTTTAGGGGTTTTAGTGTTTTTATTTTTTAGGGTATTTTAGGTAATTTTTTAGTATTTTTATGTTTTTTAGGGTTTTTATAGATTTTGAGGGATTTTAGGTTTTTTGGGTTTCAAGGGGTTTTATGGTTTTAGGTATTTTGGGGTTTTAATGTTTTTTAGAGTCTTTTAACATTTTTAGGGGTCTAAAGGGTTTTTATAGTCTTTAGTGGTTTTTAGGGTTTTTAGGATTTTTTAGGGTTTCTATGATTTTTGGGAGTTTTTATGGATTTTATGGGTTTTAGGGGTTTTATGGTCGTTTTAGGGGTTTTAAGGTTTTTATCAATTTTTTGTTTTTATGGGTTTTAATTTCTTAGGTTTAATGGTTTTATTAGAGTTTTTCATGTTTTTAGGGTTTTTATTTTTTGAGGAATTTTTAGGGTTTTTTAGGATTTTATGGTTTTTTAGGGTTTTTACATTTTTAGAGTTTTTAGGAGTATTAAGTGTTGTTAGGTTTATATGGTTTTATTAGGATTTTTAAAGGTTTTTATGGGTTTTTATGTTTTTAGGGATTTTTAGATATTTTTCGGATTTTTATTGTTTTTAGGGACTGGGGGGGTCTAATGGTTTTTTGGGGTTTTATGGTGTCTTTTTTTGTGGTTCTTTTCAGTTTTTTAGGGATTTTAGGGGTTTTTAGAGTTTTTTAAGGTTTTTAAGTGTTCAAATAATTTTTAGTGTTTTTTTGGTTTTACGGTTTTATGGGTTTTTATGGTCTTAATGGGTTTTAGGGGTTTTATGGGTTTTATGGATTTTAGGGTTTTCGGTATTTTTAGGGTTTTTAAGGGTTTTATGTGTTTTTTACTTTAATAATTTTCTTACTATTTTTATGGTTTATTATGTTTTTATGGATTTTTTGGGATTTTTAGGATTTTTTAGCATTTTAGGGTTTTTAGGGATTTTGAGGGTTTAGGGTTTCTTAGGGTTTTTTGGGTTTTAAGGGTTATTTTTTAGGATTTTTAGGGTTTTTAATTTTTTTAGAGTTATTAATTATTTTATGGGTTTAAAGAATTTTTAAGCATTTTAGAGGGTTTTTAGCGTTTTTATAGGGTTTTTAAGGTTTTAGGTTTTTTTATGGTTTTTAGGGTTTTAGGGTTTTAGGGTCTTTTATTGGTCTTTAGTATCTTTATCATTTTTTAGGTTTTTTTTGGGTTTTAAGTGTTTTAAGGTTTTTAATGTTTTCATACGGTTTTTTAGTTATTTTAGGTTTTTTTACCTTTTTATAGATTTTTGGGATTTTTTAGGATTTTTATATTTTTTAGGTGTTCTAGCGATTTTTGGGGATTTTTGGGGGTTTTACGGTTTTTTAGGGTTTTTGGGTTTTTTAGGGGTTTTAATATTTTATAGGTTTTTATGTTTTTAGTATTTTTATGTGTTTTTAGTGTCTTACATTTATAATTATTTTGAGGAAGTTTTTTATGTTTTTTTATGGTTTTTAGGGATTTTTATTTTGAGGGGCTGTAGGGTTTTTTGGGGTTTTTAGTTTTTTGGGTTTTCATGGTTTTTTCTCTTTATTAGGGTTTTTATTGTTTTTTAGATTTTTTAAGATTTTTAGCTATTTAAGGGGTTTTTAGAGTTTTTATTGTGGTTTTTTTGGGGGGGGGGGGTCAAGGTTTTTAGGTCTTTTTTATGATTTTTATGGTTTTTAGTTTTTTCAAATAATTTGAGGGTTTTGAGGTTTTCTATTGTTTTTCACGTTTTATGTGTATTTAATGGGTTTTAGTTGTTTTTAGGTTTTAACGGTTTTCTTAGGGTTTTTCAAGGTTTTGAGGATTTTTCAATTTTCCTTTATTTAGGGACTTTTTTAAAATTTTATCATATTTTGGGTTTTAGGGAATTTGTAGGCTTCAGAATTTTTAAGGGTTTTTATGGTTTTTTGGGTCTTTGGTGGTTTTTTGAGTTTTTCAGGTTTTAAGTTTTTTTAGATTTTTTTAAAAAATTTATGGTTTCAAATGGTTTTTATAGTGTTTAGTGCATTTTTAGGGATTCTAGGCGTTTTTAGGGTATTACGTTTTTTGGGGTTTTTTGGCTTTTAGGGGTTTTTGGGGTTT